>CM053142.1:62769295-72769295 GCA_028571685.1 Heterohyrax brucei | reverse complement strand
TAACTGATCTCTCCAAATGTGCTACAAAGAAAATTTATTTTTTGTTACGTACTCCACACTTTTTCCAAACCAGGAAAAAAATAATGAGGGAAAATGAAACTTAATTGAAGTTTTCTGACTATACATTCTATTTTTCCCCATTCAAATTTTATTTTCAACTGTAGTTATGATTGTCTTTTGTATCCTTATCCTTTTGAAGAGATAATGAAAACTTAGACCTTCAGCCAGAAAAAAATGCATATGTGAATCTAAAAATGAAGCTTTCAGTTTCAGATTTTACAGAAATGGTAACATTGCTCCATGAATGTACTCTCTGGGAAATTCTAAGACTTCTACCTTTTGAAAGTTATATCTAGACCCCCACTGAATGTGCGTCGATCCCAAGTTAACATCTCTTATCTCAAATTATGTGTTGTAAGTGGATAAATAGAAAGTTTAGAGGATAAGAAAAAATTTTCAATATTCTTCTGAAATTTTCTAAGTCTATGAAAAGAATGAGCATGAACAAATTAGTTTAAGAGGCAGGCACTCCATAAAAAGTCAAATGCTACCTGGATACATTTATTTTCTAATGTCTCTGCAATAACTCAGGGAGGTATGGTTGCAAGTACGTATAGAATCTTCCTGTTCACATACATATAAATGCTATATTGTTTACATAGGTAGATTACAAGGAACTTTCTCATTAAAATTTGACTATTAATTTAGGTCAAATAGAGAGACTTCACATTTCCTTTTCTGGATACTTTTCAATATATTTTATTTCTGTGTAAGCTCTTTAGCTGGTTAAGTAGAAAATCTAGCATAGTTTCTGTATCTATCCCATTAACAACAATTACAGTCTACTCATAAAGTCAAAAGGAAATTAATTCATATTTTACAAATGTCTTCTTTTTGGCTTCAAATTTTCCTTTGGTTTCCTTATGTGTTTCTAGCCCATCTTTATTTCTATTTCTGAATTGTATAAAGTCAATTATATGAATTATTGGACTGGCCCAGGGAACCAGATGATTCTGGATGCTTACAAATTTCTTTTTGAAAGGATGCTAAAAGAATTACACTTAACCTGGAATGTTATACTATAGTAATTATAAAGCAGGGACAATGGTAAATCACTTCTATGTTTCAAAGACAGACATTAGTATAAAGATTGTGAAATTTAGATTTTATTACCATGTAATATGAGTTAAAAATTAGGATGGGATAGAATTAATCTATGATTTTAAGACTACCTACAATGTTTCTTCCAGTCAATGGTCATGTTGTATCTTTTTTCATGCTTTTTAAGCTATAATAGTTTTCCTTAGAGACTGAAGTTAAATTTCTATGACATTCTCTGAATAGGATATGTGGTTTTCCTTGACAAAATGCATTTGAAATAGAATTTTTCATTACTTGATGCTTGACTTTGCATAGGATATACTGTGTAAATTCCAGTAGTAATTTTTGTTTTTATTTCTTATTTTGACTGAGTCAATTTACACCTCTGAACTGTGATAAACATTTAGATGTTGTTAGACACCAAGAAATGGAGAGACACTTAAAATGTTTAATGGAAAACAGAAATGATACATCACCAGTTCTTCTTTGTCTTCTATTTTAAGAAGTTTGGAGTTAATTCCCTTGCAGAATTTCTTACTGTCTTCAAATTTCATTGGTTCATGTGAAAAATGGTAACAACTATCTCCACAACATGTCCATTTAGATTTACACATGTTGATTTCATTTCCTAGAAAACAAAAGAGATTACAAGACAGAACTCGATGTATGTCCCAAGAGATTCAGGAATCCTCCAGCCTTGCTAACAACACTTTATTTGATGGGACTTATGAGCTTTGTCTCTGCTCTCTAGAGAAAATCCTGGCTCTGGGAAGATATATTTACTTTTGTCCCTCCAATTCCATGCACACTTCTATGAGACATCCCAAGGAATAGTTTATGACAATATTGGTAATTTCACATACAACATATGTGGGGAGGACTTCGCAGTGTGGTCACCTTCTCTGTGTCTGCTACACTGAGTAAACTGTAGGTAAAGAGCAGATCTCAGCTTAATATCTGAACAACATTCACATATTACAGATATTAGAAGTCTTATAGAGAATACGATCCTCTATTTTTATTTTATTTTTTTGGTAGAAAAAGTACTATTTTTCAGATTGACTGACTTAAGTACAGTATCCTACACACAGAAAGATCTAACTTCTGATTTTTCATTTTAGGAATTTGTTTCAACTATATTAGAATAAGGAAACCCTGGTAGTGTAGTGGGTTAAGTGCTGCATCTGCTAACCAGCAGATCAGTAGTTCCAATCCACCAGGTTCTCCTTGGAAACCCTAGAGCAGTTCTACTCTGACCTCTAGGGTTGCTGCGAGTTGAACCCTACTCAACAGCAGTGAGTTTGTATATAAAAATAAGAGACAAACTACAAAATTAGTTTAATCTATAAGAAAATTTGAACAGTACATTGAGTGGTAAATGGCAACAAACAAGAAAATCTTTGGTCTCAGTCTTTAAGCTTTGTGTACGTACCTATGTCAAATGATTTATCTGTGAAAGTCTTGTTTTCACATGGGAATTTTCCTTCTTCTGTGATGTTGTCCGAAGGGGTTTTCTGTGGTTGGTAAGCCTGATAGTCCTGAAAAACTTTATTAGACATTATTAACTGAAGTACAAGCATAAGATGGGACAGACAAACTGGCAAAATTTTAACATGTAAAATTTTAATAAAATTTTTATTGCTGTGCCTTTCAGGCATCTCTTCTCATGTATGTTTTCAAAACTTGTATCTTATTTATGGAAAATACATTAATTCATGAAAAACTTGGCCTTTTCTTAGACTATGAAGATAAAATTAAGAAAACTGTAAAGCTTCTGTCCTCAGGGACTCACTAATTGTTGTGAGGAAAGTATGTAATTTGAGAACTATGACCATAACACAGTATCATGCACATAGGAACATAGACACGTGGCAGACAAAGATAACTGTGAAACTGTCTTGGAGTACAGTTGAGGTCAGTGACCAAATGTAGGATCTGGAATAGGGACAGTCAGAAAGGATTCATAGTATTAGTAATGATTTGAATTTTGCTTTTGGTCTATAGATAGAAAAGAGGTAGGAAAAGGAAGAAGATAGATTATGACATTCTAGATGGGTAGAACCAGTTTTCTGAAGTAGTGAGGTAAAACATGATCCATTAGAGAGTTAGTCGAATGTCACTTAATACATCCAGAAGGCAAGTTGTGTATGTGAGATTTTAGAGAGATAAAACTAAAGGGAAGCAAAAATTAGGTACATAACAACAGGAGAAAAAAAAAAGGAAACAAAATAGAACAAAAACCTCATAGGGGATTGGATCAGCATCCAAATTGGTAATATTTTCCAAAATGTAGTTTTCAGCATAAAATTCCAAGACACACAAAGAAAAAGCCAGCCAAGTGCCATCGAGTTGGAAGGTATAATCAATAAGCAGAACAAAATCAGGCAAGAAACTAGGTAAAATTTAAAAAGACCTCCTACAAATATTTTCAAAGAACTAAAGAAAATTATGTTTAAAGAATGAAGAATTAACTAAAATTGACATTCTTTGTCTCTTAAACAGATAATATCAGTAAAGATAAAGCATAAAAAAAGAACAAATGAAAATTCTTTATGGGAGAAAGACAGGACCTGAAATAGAAAAAGTCAGTAGAGGCGTTCAACTGGTAGATTTCTACTAGAGAAGAAAGAGTAAGCAAATTAGCAGATAAATCGATAGAGAGTATGTAAGATGAAGAACAGAGGGAAAAACAATGAAGAAAAATGCAGAGACTCAGCGAAATGTGGGACATTAAATTGGTCTTTCAAATCGAATGCATAAAAATAATTAAACACCATGATCAATTTTGATGTATCCCCAAAATGCATAGTTGGCTTACCATGTGGAAATCAACTAATGTAATACACCATATTAATAGAATGAATGATCAGAACCAAGATCACCTCAACAGCTGTAAAGTCATCAGTGTCCTTTAAGATCAGTCTCAAGGGAAGCATATGATTTCCACAGACAGAGATAGATGTGGTCAAGAAGACGACTATCCGGAGGAAAGTTACAACATAAGTGCATTGAGGCAGAAAAGGTGACAGAACATGTGGAGAAGAGTGAACGTTTTATAAATATTTATGGAACAAAAGTTAAAACTAGATGTTGAAACCAGATTATGATTCACTAACTTTAGTTACAGGAGTTTCCACATAATTCAGCTGAGAATGAAAGACCACTAATGCTTTCTGGGCATTTGAATGGCATGATCAAAGATACTGTTAGAAAATTTTATTTGAAGGTTAAATATCTTTTATTTAAATGAAAGATTTGCTATGATTTCAAAAATTCTGTTGACTTTAAGATGAATTAGGAGGTAATTGAAACAATCTAGAAGAAAAGCTTTATTGGCTTATATTAAGTATTCATGAGAATTAAAAAAAAAATGACTTGCAGAATGGAGGTAGAAACAATAGAACCTGACGGTTTACTGAAAGAAGTTGTCATAGAGAAAACTTAGTGAACACACAGCATGATTTACAATGAACAAAATCTCAAATGTATCATTTTCTAGTAAAAGCCTGAGTATTATTGAGGTTTCATAATAAAAGGAATATTAGAAGTCTATGAGGAACTTTGTAAATCTCCATATGATTGCCCTCATGGTGGTAGCTCAAGGGTGGTATGAGTACAACTGGAGATCACATTTGCACACTAGAAGAGAGAAACTGGTGAAAAAGCAGATAATTCTATAAGGAAGGAGATGTGCGATTAAGTAAACTGATGTAGTTTAACTTACCCATGAATCCCAAAATTCCACTTGTTAAAAGGAGAAGGAAACAGAAGCTTCCAAGAATTGCTACAGTTAGATACCAAGAAACTGGAACTGAAGACCCTGCCCAAAGAGAAGATGTTGGTGAGATTAGCAGGGAAAAGGCTTAAATTAAACATCAGGATTTAGTAGAAAGCTTTTCGATGAACTCAGAAGTCCAACTAGAGTGGATTTTGAAACCTGAAATGATAAATGGAAAAGATGATTGATCCATTTATAAGAATAGTGACCTGAGAGTCAGATGCCTGAATTCTTCTTCTTTTTTTTACCATGTATAGGAGGTCTCACAATTATATTCGTGAACTTGCCACTGTGCACTTCAATTGGCAACACTGTACAAACAACTTGGTAAATTTTCATCACCTTAGTATACCACTGTCTCACAGTTGTGTTCATGTCAACATGTGTCTGTGTCTTGCTGAGTGGCATTTATTATTCTTGTTGCGTGTTTTTCTGTGCCATCAAGAGAATGTTGGGGCTTGAATTAGAGCAATGTAGAAACATTAAATTTCTTGTTAAACTTGGCAAGTGTGGAAGTGAAGTCAGGGACATGTTATTCCAAGTTTATGGGGAAAATGCCATGAAAAAAATGGCAGTGTACAAGTGGATTAAACATTTTTCTGAGGGGAGAAACACTGATGAAGAGAGTTCAGGGTGACTAGTAGCAAGCAGAGCACATGAAAGTACTGCCAAAAAGTCCCCTAAGTGTCCATCAGAATCATTGGCTGACTGTGAGAAGCATAGCAGACCAAGTATACATAGAGAAACAGTTACGAAAACCTTCACTGAAAATCAGGACAGAGGAAGACACGAGCAAAAATGGTCCGCCCTGAAACAAACTGTCAAAGTACACAATAGAGCCAAGCCAGCCAAGTGGAAGTCTCCCAGTTCTCCACAACCAAAAAAGTTTCATCCATTCAAATCAAGAGTCAAAACAATGTTGCTAACCTTTTTTGATATCTGAGGGATTTTTCATGTTGAATTTGTACAGAACAGGCGGTTAACAAAGTTTACTGTTTGAAAGTGCTGAAAAGGGTGTGTGAAAAAGTGAAAAAATGACCTGAACTTTTTTTGCCAACAATTCACGGCTCTTGCATCATGACAGGGAACCAGCTCACATGGCACAGTCTGGGAGCAGGTTTTCAGCCAATAAACTGATAACCCTATTGGAACACCTTCCCTACTCACTTGATAAAGGAAATATTGAAAGGAAGACATTTTGATGGCATTCAGGACATTAAGGGTAATATGACAGCTCTGATGGCCATTCCTGATAAATGAGTTCCAAAATTGCTTTGAAGGGTAGACTAGGCACTGGCATTGGTGTGTAGCTTCCCAAGGGGAGTAATTCAAAGGTGCCTACAGTGATATTCAGCAGTGGGTTATGTAGAACTTTTACTAGGATGAATTTGAGAACTTAATTGGCAGACCATTGTATTTCAGGTTAATAGCTTATTTTAATTTTGCCAAGATAGCCTTCAGATCTATCTCAATATTTAGGAATATTAAGTGGCATATAACACATTTGGACTTGCTTTTAAAAATGTAAACATCCTCTAAAATACATTTGCATAAATTACTTATATTGACCCACAATAAAAATATATTTATTATTTTATAAACACCACATGCTTGCATACATATATAAACATTCAGAATTTTTTCATTGGAACCTCATTACCATTTTCACATTATACTAGACAAAGCTATTGCAAAGAATGAATTGTAAATACAAACACATCAAACATTGATTGTTCCTTGAAATTTCATGAAATAAGTTTATAATAGTACCAGGAGACTTAACAATTGTTTCTAACCAATTGAAAGAAAAGACCATTTGAGTGTCTCAGTTTTGAACAGTTGAATGTAGCACTCAAATCTACCAGGCATTTGTCAGTTTTTCCTAGTGTAGTCACTTGTGCATCCCGGTAATACTGGACACTATTTCAAATACTAGCAGGGTCACCCTTGGGAGACAGGTTTCAGTAGAGCTTCCAGACTATGGCAGAACAGTAAGAAGGACTTGGTGGTCTGCTTCTGAAAAATAGGCCAGTAAAAACTTTATGAATAGCAGTGGAGTCATGTTTGGTACAGTGGTACAGTGCTGGAAGAAGAGCCCCTCAGGTTAGAAGACACTCAAAATACAACTGGGAAAGGGCCTCGTTCTCAAAGGAGAGTCAACCTTAATGAAGTGAATGGAGTAAAGCTTTGGGGATCTATAATCGCTGACACAACATCCTATACTAATAAAATGTATGTAAATGTGTGAAGCATGAATCTAGGAAAACTGGAAGTCATCAAAAACTAAATGGAGCATATAGTGATCAATATCCTAGAAGATGATGAACTGAAATGAACTGGTACTGTCTATTTTGAATCAGACAACCCCGTGGCCAACTGAGCTACAAATGACAACTTGAGGAAAAATAGTTTTGAGTCCATCATCAAACAACATTTCAAGAACTACTCTGAAGTACAGCACTGTCAGGGATAGAATAATATTCACAGGCCTAGAAGAAAGAAGAAACTGTAGATTTTGCCAACATCTAATATAAAAAACTGATCAAACATGTAATCAAGATACACTGATATTATTGTTGATCAGAATATAAAAGATGAAAACAAAGAAGTATCTGTAGTTGGAAAATAATGGCCTTGTTGATAGAAACAGTGCTGGAGACCTATTATACACAGGGCCATCATCAACTGGAAAACAGGAATCACACTGACTACATCTGTGGAAAGAGACAATGAAAAAAACTCAGGGGCCAACTGTGAAAAAGTCCATCAATTGCTCATATATGAGTTCAGATTGAAGCTGAATAAACTTGATACTATTCCATGAGAACCAAAACACAATTTTGAGTATATCAGACCTGAATTTGGAGACAATCTCAAGCATAGATTTGGTTTATTGAACACTAAGGACTGACCTCCAGATGAGTTGAAGGATGACATCAAGGACATCCTACATGAAGATAGCAAAAGGTCGTTAAAAAGATAGTAGAGAAATAAAGAAACGTAAGCTGAAGTCAGAAGAGACTCTGAAACTCACTCTTGAAGGTAGATTAGTTACAGTGAATGGAGGAAATGATGAAGAACAAGAACTGAAGATTTGTAAGGTCAGCTAGAAAACACAAAGTAAAGTATTAAAATGAAATGTGCAAAGATGCTGCTTAGAAAACCAAAAGATCACCTTGGTGTTTCTCCAAGTGAACAAAATAAAAATAAAATAAAATAAAAAATTCAAGCTTCAAGTTGCAATATTGAAAAACTATCATAGGAAAATATTGACTTATGCAGGAAGCATCAAAAGAAGACAGAAGGAATATACACAGTCACTATGTCAAAAAGAATTAGTCAATGTTCAATCATTTCGGGACGCAGCATGTGATCAGTACCTGATGTTACTGACTGAAGAAGTCCAAGCTGCATTGAAGGCAATGATAAAAAACAAGGCTCGAGGGATTGACTGAATATCAACTGAGATATTTCAACAAAGAGATGCAGCACTGGAAGTGTTCCCCCCTTGTCTATGTCAAGAAATTTGGAAGACAGCTACCTGCAACCCACTGGAAGAAATCCATATTTGCCACCAATTCAGAGAAAGGTGACACAATAAAATGTAGAAATTATTGAAATATATTATTAAAATAAGCAACTAAAATTTTGCTGAACATCCTTCAAAAGCAGTTGTAGCAGTACATTGACTGGCAACCACCAGAAGTTCAAGATAGATTTAGAAGAGGACGTGGAATGAGGGATATCATTGCTGATGGCAGATGGACCTTGGCTGAAAACAGAATACCCAAAAGATGTTTACCTGTATTTCAGTCACTGTGCAAAGTCATCGGACTTTGTGGGTCATGACAAATTATGGGTACTATTGCAAAGAATGAAAATTCCAGAACACTTAGCTGTGCTCGTGAGGAATCTGTACATAGACCAAGAGACAGTTACTGAAACAGAGCAAGGGGATACTACATGGTATTAAAGTCAGGAAAGTTATGCTTCAGGATCATACCTTTCTCCATCCTTATTCATTCTGTTTACTGCAAAGTGATTGAGAAGCTGAACTACTTGAAGAAGCATGTGACAGCAGGATTGGAGGAAGACTCATTAACAGTCAAATAAACAGATGACACAACCCTGTTTGTTGAAAGTAAAGGGAACTTGAAGCATTTGCTGATACAGATGAAAGATTACAGCCTCCAGTAAGGATGTCACTTCATTGTACAGAAAACAAAAATTCTGTCAACTAGACCAATAAGCAAAATCGTGATAAACAGACAAAACACTGAAGTGATGAAAGATTTCATTTAACTTGGGTTCACCATTAATGCCCGTGGAAGCAGCAATCAAGAAATCAATGGATGTACTGTGTCTGGTAACTCTGCTTCGAAAAGACCTCTTAACACTGTTGACAAGCAAAGATGTCATTTTGGGAATAAAGGTGTGCCAGACCCAAGCCGGGATACTTTCATTTGCCTCATATGCAGGCCATAGCTGGGCAATGAATAAAGAAGATCTAAGATTTCATGCCGGTGAATTGTTGTTTTGGCGAAAAATGTTGAATTTACCATAGACTTCTTAGAAGAACTAACGAAGCTGTCTTGGAAGAAGTACAGTCAGAGTGCTCCTTGGAATTTAGGATGAGACTTGGTCTCATGTAACGGGACATGTTATCAGGAGGGACTAGTCTTTACAGAAGACCTCACGTTTGGTAATGTATAACATCAGTGAAAAAAAAGACCATTGATGAGATGCATTGACACAGTGGCCGAAACAACATAGGCTAACATAGCAATGATTATGAGGATGGCAGGAGACCAGGTAGTCCTTTGTTCCTTGTAACAGCTGGGCACCAGAGAACCACAGCACTCAATGACATCAATTCTCTGGAAGGTACTAAAGGTGGACATTGGTTTTCACAATTTTGTTTGTTTGTTTCTTTTTGCACATATAGTTTAAGCACGAAGATAGATGAGCTAAATTACTCAGAAGAGTAGATTTTGTCTCACATGAGCAAGTCTTTCCTTTCCTCAGGATTTGGAAAACAGGTGAATGCTGCTCCTAAATACAAAAATTACCTTTTTCTTTAGATGATCCATTTCTTCTTATCTTTGCTTGAGTGGAGTTTGATGTCTTCATTTTCAGTTCTGAGTAAATTATTGGTTCTTTTTGGTCTGGAGATTAAAACAAAAATATAGATATACTGCTTCATATTCACATCATTTCTTGGAAAGCATACAGGTTATTAGGGTGTATGAGAAGAGTTAACAGAATATAACCCCTTCCGAATAAGGAAGTTGATGCTTTTTTCCTTCTTGCTATATAAAGTCTATCAGGTGAGTTCTCTTAGATGACAAAATCTTGACAACAAATTAGCATAACATAATTCTTTGGGGGAAATCTTTTAACTGAGTACAGAAAACAAACAAGAAATCAGGAGTTGAAAAGAAGTTAAAACTTACTTTTTTTTGCATCTGCTTCTCAGAAGGAAGATGTTTCATGTGCTGATGTCTTACATGTTTTTCATTCATCTCTGGAAGACATTGAGATACAATTTTAAAAATCCCACGGATTGACAGATTTGTTTTTTTCCCCCTTTAGGTTTTCCATCTTTTCCCCTCAGTTCTCTTTTTACCATTTGAAAGAGTATGCCATTTAATGCTTGATGTCTAAAGTTTTATTTTGTCAGTGAGATTCAGATTATTTTTTTATTTCCTATTTCTAAAATCACCATGTATAATCATCTCTCTTTAAATCTTTCGGTGATGCTTTTTCAGTTACTACTTTTGAGTTATCCAAATGTGTGTTACTTTAATTAATAAAGGTAGAAACACTGTGGTCTATGAAGTATTTATACAAAGCTGAAAATTTTTGCCTATCCAGAAAAATATCATGAAATTTTCTATGAGTCGTTTGTACTGCCAAAGTAAATCAATACGTGTTGTTCTAAAAGTTTCTCCTTCATTAGCTCTCTTGATATTTTTTCCATTTATCTTCAGTCTTCTTTTTTATTGTTATTATTAATATTGGCACAATCTGGCAAAAGATTGTTGCACTCCAATATAATGTCATAGATAAAGGCCTTACATTAAATACTCTAACTGGGTTAGTTTTACTTCTTTGGGGCATGTCATGTAATGTCTGTAATACTTGAAGGCATAGGCTAAAAAGAACAAATTCTCTTTAAAGTAGGAATTTTATTTGCAAAGATCAGGTAAAAGTTAATTTAAATTTCAAGTATTTTTATACACAGTTTTTAAATAATCTAATAGATCTATATGAAATAAAATTCTGAATACATAAAAACAAAAACCAATCTCAGACTAAGTGGTTTGCTAGCACAACGTCCAACTAAGCAACTATTTTTGTAGGCTTATTTTCTCAGGGACTTGTGTTCCTCTGTTGCATTTACAATTTGTTTACAAAGTATCAAGATCTCTGAGTGTGCATACGTATCCACTTAGTAATATATAATAATTTCCCAGAGGAAAATATCATATGAGAAAACATGGCTGGTTCGTAAAATATACGTTATAATGCCTTTAAAAATGATTGATTCAGGAGCATCTCAAGAATTGCAAACTATATCACATAAATCATAAAGTCCAAGTGTGGATGTAAACTAGAGAAACATTATACGAACAATTGATTCAACAGTTAATAACTTTCTCACCTCCTACCCTCACAACTGTGACCATTTGGTCTGTTAAAATACTCTATCATTTTAAGGTATTTATTGGAATGTTGTCTAACAAAACAGTTAGTTAACTTCAATGGTAAACCATGAAACACTTAGAAGAGAAAATTCAGCATATATTTTCTAAACCTGAATTTATTGGCTCATTTGCCTGCAAGATTAAATTTGGGGGATTGTTTTTCTGTTTCAAATCTCATTCTTTTGTTCTCTATATATCCAGAGGTGGCCCAGGTAACAGTGATACATGTTAAGCAACAGCTATAAAATATAGTTGGTGATACCTGCGTCAGGGCAGTAGAGTTTCTGCTGGTGATGGTGTCTGGTCCAACTGAAGATGTCGGCTCCAGGGGGCAGATTGATGTGTGTGAGCTGAGACAACGCTTCTCGGCTGTTTATTGCTTTTGCTCTTCTCACCCAAAAGCCTTTGCACTTGTTATCCACAAGTGAAGATGCGAGTAAGCAATTCATGTTTGTGGTTCAAGTTTCATTAGCATCTTGAATTATTGTGAAATTTGCATGTTTTAGCACAAGAGATCAATGGGCAAGATAATCTAAAGAGCCACAACCATTTTGCTCTCCAAAGAAACAAATAATGCATATGTTAAAAAAAGAAAGAAAGAAAAAGACCACATCGCCACTACCACCACCACCCTCATCACCAAATACCAAAATTCTAAATATAAACCCTGTAACAGACACTAAACATTTTGGTCATTAAATGGAAAATAGAATCAATAACATATTTAAATCTAGCTTCTAAACTACTGTAATATTGGCTTAGCTAAAATACCTGAGTACTAGAAGGCCACTGTCTTCCCATCTATCTGAAGGGCATTTTGAAAGTAACATCTTGCAAACATTTATTACATTCAAAGTCACTTAATCCTTGATGCTTTTAAAACATATCTAAATGTAATTGATTTCTTCTTTGAAACTTTTTTTCTTTTCTCTAACATGACTTCTCATAGTCTGTTTTGTAGTACATTAAAAGATGAACTACAGTTATTCTTAACCTCAGTTTCAGGCTTTGATCTTCTGGTTCTCTTTTCTTCCAATCTGTCCAAGTTTTGCTTCAACACACAAAAGCAAAAAACACATTAACTTCTTTTCCAATAGCCTGATGAGGCATTTCCCACAGTGCAGTGGCTGCAATAAAGACAACCCATTGAAATATAAGGCTTTCAACATAATAGAGAAAAGAAATGGCTTTTTCTTATCATTTAATAATAATCATAAACATGATTAGTAGGGGAAGATATTTCAATTGTAGATTTTCATTTGTACAGAAAGTGTTTGGGAATTGTATATTTGCAAACCAAAAATCTCACTGACATTTAGATTAGAGAAATTGCTCACTGTTTTAGTCATCTGGAACAGCTCTAACAGAAGAAACACAAGTATGTGGGTTTAAGACAGAAAAGTTTATTTCTACATAGTGCAATTGGCTGGAAGACCAAATCAGGATACTGGCTCCAGGCGAACACACTTTATGTCTGTTGTCTCAAGAATAAGGACCTTGTGTTACATCAGTCTTCATTTGGTCTGAGAGTGTGTTGACCAGAAGCTTCAGGTCTAAAGTATGTGTTCTTCTCTTGTTCCTGCTTTCCTGATAGTATGAGGTCTCCAACAACCCGCTTGCTTCCCTTTTGTCTCTTGTAGGATAAAAGGTGTTGCAAGCCACAGTCTAAGTAAACTTCCTTTACTAAAGATGTGGTAGTCTCACCC
Source organism: Heterohyrax brucei (assembly GCA_028571685.1). Classification (NCBI taxonomy): domain Eukaryota; kingdom Metazoa; phylum Chordata; class Mammalia; order Hyracoidea; family Procaviidae; genus Heterohyrax; species Heterohyrax brucei. The sequence goes on along the minus strand of CM053142.1, from coordinate 72,756,003 downwards.
TATTCCTCTTTTAACATAATCCTGGCTATCAACCACAGGCAGAGATTAGAATTTCTAGCACTGGAAAGTCACAAAATGGAGGACAATCACAAAATATTGGGAATCATGGCCCAGCCAAATTGCTCCACATATTTTTTGAGAGACACAATTCAATCCATTACACTGAGGAAAGGCATATTTTAATACAAAAACGAGTTTTCACAGACATTTCCAAACAGAATGAGTACAGCCAAAGAACAGCCTTAGCTACGTGTGTTAAAGAACCTAAAAACAAACACAAACCCATTGCCATTATGTTTATTCCAATGTATAGAGACCATATGTTTATTTATATTCTAGTTTAATTATGTTCTTTGTGCCACTACAATAATCCTTTCTTATTAGTGTCTTGACTTCTCCAACTGCTGTCCACTCCATCCCAAACAGGCAGATAGTCCTGCAAGCTCAGCACCGTTGTTATGGGAGTAGGAGAGTCCTGGAACGTGTGTTTTAGTGTGAGCTTCTCATGTTTCCAAGCCCAACACTCACGGAAGTAATTCTGTTCTTTTTTGTTGTTGTTGTAGTTATTGTTGTTTTGATCTCTGCAGAAATCTACTTGCCACTTAACTAATTTACAAAGCAGAACCAATTTACATGTTACAATTAAGATGCATATGGTAATCAAGGACACACTGGTTGACTGTTGGACAACGTTAACGTAGAATTACTTCATGCAGTAGATCTCTTAGTGGGTGGAAACCCCAGGTTTTGCCAGGTGTGACTCGTTTCACTCATCTTAGCCAAAAACTGGGAGATCAGTGTGGGAATGTATAAAAACACCTTTTATTTTCTTGCACAGAGGGAAGAAAAAAGACTGCCTCTTTTTGTCAAGGGTAAAATGTTAATTTTAAGGGATTTACAGGTTGACAGTTCATAAAAGTTATCTCAGCAACATTCTTAATGAAAGGATACAAGTGCCAAGATTTTCACAGTGCAGGTGAAGTGAAACCAAACCAAACCAAACCAAACAAAATGCAATTCTGACGCAGATTGCAAGGCTGGCCAAGGAAGGGAATTGGAAATGGTGAGGTCAGCCAAGCATGATGCAGTGACATTTTCTGCAGCCTGAGATCCTTTATATTAAATGTAAGACATGAGAATTTTGGACGTTTTCCTCTTTGTACAGTTCGGAAAGTGGCTAAGATTGTAGGAGTAGTGATATCGATTTTTAAATGAACTGAAAATTACCGTAGAAATTTGTTTAAAACACTAGTAGATAAGACCTTTGAGAATGATCATGTATCAATAGGATATATCACTAAAAAACTGTTTTTCTGTATATCAGGAAGGAAAAAGATTACTAATCTAGTAAATATTTATTAGAAGTTTCTTTTATAATTTCAGATAAACTACCCTCAGATATTAACTTCCATTATTAAGCTTTAAAAAACGCGTCACTGATATTGTCATAGAAAAATTCCATAGGTTTCTAGGTAATGTCATACGCAGAACATGAGAAATTTTACCTTATATATTAAAATAATATCATCAAAACCAAACCCACTGCTGTGGAGTTTATTCTGACTCATAGCGACCCTATAATTCAGAGTAGGACTGTCCCACACTTTCCGAGGAGCACCTGGCAGATCTGAACTGTTGAACTTTTGATTAGCAGCCATAGACCTTAACCACTATTCCACCAGGGTTTCCAAAAACTAGTAACATTAAATAAACTCTAAAGGTCTAACACCATTTTATTACTGTCAGTATTTCAAGTATTTTTGATCAAGTGCATTGTGCCAAATTAGTATGCTTTTATGTATTGTACATATGTATTTTTTTATTGCATGTGAATCTCTTTTAGAAGTAATCTGAATTCTGTTTCACAACGTCTGTTACTCAGTGGATTAAACAAATAAAAGGAGATGCTCACCAGGTAGGGCAACAAGGAAACGCGGACCCTAGAGATGGCCTCAAGACGAGAGCGTCACCTTGGGTCAGGTAGTTCTTGGGTGAGGCCTTCTACAGGTGCAGATCTAGGAGATCGTCTTCCCCACATCTAGGAGATCTTTCCCACAGCTGGGTGAATAAACCCTTCAGTCTTGGAAGAGGGATCCAAGTTACAGAGCACAGACTCTACAGCAAGCAGCATATTCTTCCATAAACAATTTAATGAACATTTAGTTTAATGAACACTTAGACTTTGTCCTAGAGTTTATGGTTAAAATTTGAAGATGAGAAAAGCTGTTTTTCTTAAGTACCTGAATGTCTTATAGGGAAAACCAATTAGAAACCAGATAATTACATAGTCTGAAGGAGCTACATTATCTACATCTGTATTTATGCATACTTCACACAAATTGTTAAAATGTATTACTCTCTCATTTATGTATGTGTGCATATTTATATATACAAACAAATCAAACCCAGTGCCATTGGGTCAATTTCAACTCATAACGACCCTATAGACAGAGTAGAACTGCTGCACAGAGTTTTCAAGGAGTGCCTGGTGGATTCTAACTGCTGACTGCTTGTTTAGCAGTCATAGAATACAACCACTATGCCACCAGAGTTCCTATGCGTGAATATAAAGTGGTCTAAATTTTCTTCAGGATTTCATCTTTTCATGGACTAGTGCCACTGGAGTGGATTGTTATATAAAATAATTGGAGGTTCCTGTAGTTAGCGTTTGCATTAACCGAAGGTGGAGGAAAATAGAATCTTCCTTAGCATTCTTTTTTCTTTTCTCTTCATCTTTTTAAAACAATATTTTATTGTGTTTCCAGTAAAAGTTCACACAGCATATTTTTAGATTCCTGTTTGACAATTTCTACTCATGTTGTTCAATGGTATTAGTTATATTTTTTAACAATGTGTTGACATCCTCATTAACTTCATTTTGGTTTTCCTTTTCGCAATATTCTGGAATCCCTGCTCGTCTCCAGTCGTCTTACGTTTGCTTCAGAGTAACTGTGGACCTTTGGGTCTCAGATAAGTGTTATTTTCAATAGAACACCATACCCCCAGGTAATGTGCTTTATTTGGTGTGCCCCTCTGTTGTTTCAATAAAAGATGACCTCAGAGGACTTTCCTTGGGTTTCTGATTCAGACGGAGGAGCAATAGCTGGTATGCAAGGTAAAGTGCTAAGAGGAATGACTCAATATTTACTCCAGAACATCATTTCTTTTATAAAAAAAAATACGAGTTGTAAAATTTTAGGTGTTCAGTAGTAACAAGATTTTATTACAGAAGGCATCTCATAACTCCCCTCATGTTTATTTATCCTTGATGTTTTCAATCTATTCTTAGTCATTTACCCATTATCAACCATCTATAAAGGATGTGCCATATATTTTTTGAAGATAATACAAAGGAAATGAAGGAAATATCAATCAGGAGAATGTGAGCTAATTATAAAGTTTCTGTTCCATTAAAATACTTAGTAGTAATTCCGTTAAAACAACTAAAATAAAATTTTGTAATTCAGCTTGTTGTGTGAATATATATAATGTAGGTTTTTAAAATTTGCCTCAGATTTAATGGATTTATTGTTATTTTTCTTCCCCATTGAACAAGGGCTTTTCATAGTGACTGAATCATACTCAAGGTATATTCAGAAAGTTAAACACAATGATATAAGTTCTAAGTATGATGTGATTGTTGTGTGCCGCCAAATCAATTCGAGTCTTAGTAACCTTATAAGACGTGATAAAACCATCTCATAGGATTTCCTCAGCTGTAACCTTTAAGGGGCAAATCATCAGGTCTTCCACAGAGCAGTCTATGGAATCAAATCATTTCCTTTTTGGTCAGCAGCTGAGGAATTAGCTATTGTGCCACTGGCACTCCTTAAATGTGACAACACTTTCATTTTTAGGTAAGAGTTATTCATTCTTCCCACTAGTTTTTATTTGTTTATACTACAATTTCTCATAATTTTTACCCTCAGCAATTACAGAACTCAGGATATAAGAGTTACAAGAAGAGGCAAATACAAGGTGTTCGAAAGAAGCAACAGCAATTTTAATCCATTTTTCTCAGCATTAAATAACATCCTTCAAGCATCTCAACACCAAGAAAACAAAAATTTTCACAAATGGACCAGTAAGCAACGTCGTAATAAATAAAGAATTGAAGTTTGTCAAGGATTTCATTTTGCTTGGTTTGAAAATCAATGCCCATAGAAGCAGGAGTCAATAAATCAAAAGATGCATTGCCCTAGGAAAATATGCTGCAAAGGCAAAGAATTAACCCTGCAACTTGAACAAATAGAAAGAGAACAACAAAAGAACCCCTTGGGTACAAGAAGAAAATAGATAAAAAGTAGAGCAGATCCAGATGAATTAGAGAACAACAACAACAAAAAAAAAAACAATTCAAAGAATAACAAAATGAAAAGCAGTGTTTTTGTAAAGATCAACAAAGTTGATAAAACACTGGCTAATCTTATAAAAGAAAAATAGGAGACGAAACAAATAATCTGATTAAGAAATGAGACAGGAGAAATCACAACAGATCCAACTGAAATTCAAAGTGCCGTAACAGAACAGTGGGAAAAATTGTACTCTAGCAGAGTTGAAAACCTAAAGGAAATGGATAAATTTCTAGATTCACGTCACCTATGAAAATTATCATAAAAAGAAGAATGACAAATTAATAAACCTATTACAAAAGAACAGGTTGAAAAAGTAACAAAAAGCTACCAACCAAATAACGTCTTGGCCCAGATGACTTCACCAGAGAATTCTACCACATTTTTTGAGATAAATTAATTCCAATACTATTGAAACTATTTCACATGATAGAACAGGACAGGACATTTCCAGCTTCATTCTATGAAGCCGGCATAACCTTGATACAAAAGATAGGTAAAGACTCCACAAAAAAAAGAAAATTACAGACCAATGTCACTCATGAACTGGATTCAAAAATCTTCAACAAAATACTAGCCAATAGAATTGAACAATATGTAAAAAAAAATCATCATGACCAAGTAGGATTCATACCAAGGATGCAGAGTTGTTGATTCAATGTCAGAAAAACAATTAATGTGATTAACCGTGTAAATAACACAAAGGATAAGAATCACTTGATGTGACCAAGTGATGCAGAAAAGGCATTTGACTAAGTACAACACCCACTGATGTTAAAAGCTCTCAGCAAAATAGGAATAGAAGGATATTCCTTATTGCAATAAGGGGCATCTACACAAAGTCAACTGCCAACATCATCCTGAGCGGAGAGAGGTTGAACGAATTTCCACTGAGAACAGGAACAAGACAAGGATGCCCACTGTCACCACTTCCATTCAACATTGTGCTAGAGCTCTGGCCAGACCAATCAAACAAGAAAAAGAAGTAAAGGGTATCCACATCGGTAAAGAAGAAGTAAAAGTATCCCTGTACTCATATTATAAGATCTTATACACAGAAAACCCTAAAGAATCCATAAATGTGCTGCTGGAGCTAATGGAAGGATTCAGCAATGTATCAGGATATAAGATAAACATAAATAAATTATTAGGATTCCTTTACACCAACAAAGAGATCATCAAAAGAGGAAATCACCTTATCAATACCATTTATAATAGCTACCAAGAAGATAAAATACCTAGGAATAAATCTGACCAGAGATGTAAGAGACCCATACAGAGAAAATTACAAGACCCTACTGCAAGAAACCAAGAGACTTACATAAGTGGAGTAACCTACCTTGTGCCTAAGTAGAAAGATGCAACATTGTGAGATGTCTATTTTACCCAAAGCAATCTACATATACAATGCAACCCCAATACAAATTTCAGTGTCATTTTTTAATGAGATGAAGAAAGAAACCACTAACTTTGTTCTGAAAGAAAAGAAACCCAAAATAAATAAAGCTTTGCTGAAGAAGAGGAACACAGTGGGAGGCCTCACACAGGCCTGATATTGCTACAAAAACAAAAATATAGACCAATGGAACAGAATTGAGAATCCAGAAATGTCACCATTCTCCTATGAGCAGTTGTAAAGTGGTTGTAAAAAGTGTCTTTAACAAACTGGATATCTATCTGCAAATAACTGAAAGAAGACCCATCTCTCACACTTTACACAAAAACTAGTCAAAAATGGATCAAAAACCTGAATATCAAACCTAAAAGGATAAAGATTGTGGAAGAAAAAATAGGGATGACAATGGAAGTTCTAATACATGGCTTAGACAGGCTACAAAATCTGACCAACAACATACAAACAACAGAAGAGAATATAGATAAATGGGAACTACTAAAAATCAGACACTTATGTTCACCCAAAGACTTTATCAATAGAGTTAAAAGACTTCCTACAGAATGGGAAAAAATATTTCTTAACTATGTATCAGATCGAAGTCTAATTTCCATAATCTACAGAGTACTAAAAAGTATCAACAAGAAAAAGACAAAAAGGCCAATTAAGCAATCGGCAAAGGACATGGACAGACACTTCACCAAAGAGGACATCCAGGAAGCCAAAAGACACATGAGGAAATACCCATAATCATTAGATCTTAGAGAACTCTAATCAAATCCACAGCAAGATACTATCTCACCCCAATGAGGTTGGCAAAAATCTAAAATATATATATGTATATATATATCTGAGAGAGATTTTGGAGAGACTGGAATTCTCCTACACTGCAGGTGGGAGAGCAAAATGGTGCAAACATTTTGGAAAGCAATTTGGCACTATCTTAAAAAGCTAGAAGTAGAAATACCATATGATCCCATAATCCCACTGCAGAAATAAGGGCTGTTACATGAACAGATACATGCACACAAATGTTTATTGCAGCATTGTCCACAATAGCAGAAAGATGGAATCAACTAGGTGCCTATCAACAGATGAAAGGATGAACAAACTATGGTGTATACACACAATGAAACACTATGCAATGATAAAGAACAATGATAATTTTAGGAAGCATCTCGTAACCTGGCATCAACTGGAAGACATTATGCTGAATGAAATCAGTCAGCTGCAAAAGGACAAGCATTGTATGAGGCTACTAATACATAGCTACAAAGGTAGGGAGTAAAGGAGAGGGTTGAATTAGACAGTTGATTGCAATTCAGTTAGGTGAAGGGTGTGACAGCACTCAGTAGATGGCAGGTCAGCATAACTGGACTGCACCATCAACTAAAAGTTTTCTAAATTCAACACAAAATTTCAAACGATAGGGTAGCAGGGACAGGCGACGTCTTGAAACTCTGTTTTCTGTGGATATTGAGGTCAACTGGCAAAACTAGCATTTTGTCAAGAGAGTTTTCTGTACTCTATATCGGTGAGTGGCATCTGGGGTCTTAAAAGCCAGCAAGATGCCACCTGAAAACATCTGCTGGTCCCAATCCACCTGGAACAGAAGATGACTGAGAACATCAAAGATACGTGGAAGAGTGAGCCCAGGAGAGAGAAGGACCCATGTGATGGGGAGACTACATCCGCATGAGATCAGAAGAACCAGATGGTGCCCAGACACCACAAAAGACAGCCTTAATAGGGGACACAGTGTAGAGTCCCTTACGTGGCATGAGAAAAAAAGATGCATGCAGATCAAGAACTATAATAACCAGATTTGATGTCCATTAACCTGCAAGATACCCTGGGAAATTGGTCCCTAGGCTTGCTGTTGTCCCAGATCTGAAACTAGTACTGAGATCAACACTTAGAAGAATGGATTGGACTCGGGGACACAGAGTGAGCATGTCGTGTGAGTTTTATACATTCATAGAAAGCTGTCCTGTGGATTTCTTTCTAGAGAAGAGAGGAGAGGGCAGAGAGTCAGGGACAGGTACTTGTTGGGAGGATACAAGAAGTAAAGAGTGAAAAGGAAGAATGTGCGTTCACAGGGTAGGGACAGCCTATAGAGTTGTAGAGAGACAGCTATGTAAAACTGATTTCGGTTGTATGCTTTCACTGAATCATAGTAAAAAAGAAATTAAAAAAAGGATATCTTTAAAGGTTAAAAACTGAAGCTATCACCTTGAAGATTAATGTGCACCTGACCCAAGCCATGGTGTTTTCAATGGCATCATATGCATGTGAAAGATGGTCTATGAATAAGGAAGACAGAAGAATTGATGCTTTTGAATTGTGGTGCTGGAGAAGAATATTGAAAGTAGCATGTACTGCCAAAAGAACAAACAGATCTATTCTGAAAGAAGTACAACCAGAGAATTTCTTGGAACCAAAGATGGTGATACTACGTCTTATATTCTTTGGACATGTCAAGAAGGGATCAATCCTTGGAGGACATCATTCTTCATAAAGTGGATGGTCTGTGAGAAAGAGGAAGATCCTCAACAAGACGGATTGATGGTATGGCTGTAACAATGGACTTAAGCACAAAAATGACTGTGGGCGTGGCACAGGACCAGGCAGTGCTTTGTTCTGTTGTACATAGGGTCATTATAAGTTGGAACCAACTCGATGGCACCTAACAACAGCAGCAACAAACCACTCTCTTAGGACTCCAGTTGTGTTGCTGGATAAAATATAGGAACCTAGTAAAATTCATATATCAGAAAAATAACATTTAGTGTGAGCATTACCATGTGATTGATTCATTGTATATCTAAAAGTTAAATTTAAATACATGTCCAGTATTTATTCCCTCAATCTGGCTACCCTATATATACTGGTCACTTTTATATTTCAAAATATTTGCTACTGATGATGAAAGCATTTAAATTATTTTATGTAGAAAGTTCCACTACTCTCTAGTAAACACTGAAATAGACATTACATTAATAAACCCTCAAATCCACTATTGTTGAGTTGGGTCTGACTCATAGCCGTGCTAGAGGTCAGAGCAGAACTGCCCAATAGAGTTTCTAAGGAGTGCCTGGTGGATTTGAACTGTCGACTTTTCAGTTAGCAGTGGTAGGACTTAACCCACTATGCCACCAGAGTTTCCACATTAATAAAACATTATCAGTATTTTGTGAGAAAAATACTGTAATTTAGATGTCTGGAAAATTTCTGTTGAAGATAAGAATACCACCACTATTAAAGCTCACCTTAAAATTCATCTAGAATAAAAATCGAAAAACAAGCAAATTTAAAGTTAAGTTGGTACAGAAGATACCATGCATCAGCTCCACTTGGATACTTTACAAATAGTAAGGCTTAGCAGAATGCAATTGACTTGCAAAAATATATTTATCAGTGCTACGAAGCTTGGATAGCGATTCAGGTATGTTGACTCCCACATGGACTTGCTGAAACTCTGTTCAGTGTGTTTTCCATTATCTTATGCATGCTTCAAAAAACAAAAAACAAAACCCAGTGCTGTTGAGTCAATGTCAACTTGTAGCAATCCTATAGGAGAAAAGGACAGAGTAGAATGGCCCCATAGAGTTTCCAAGGAGTGCCTAGTGGATTTGAACAGTTGACCTTTTGATTAGCAGTCATAGGATCATAGCACTTAATCAGTACACGATCAAGGTTTCCCAATTCAGTTTAGTCAGGTGAAAAACAGCTTCTAGATCAGAAAGTAGAAAAATTCCACTCTAGTACTTTAAGATGGAGCAGAACTGCCCTGTTAGTGTTTCCAAGGAGTAACTGGTGGAGTCAAACTGTCAACCTTTTAATTGGTTGCTGTAGCTCTTCGAACTGCCAACCTTTTAGTTAGTAGCTGTAGCTTCTAACAAGTGGAACACCACGATTGTTTAGGAAGGTGTAAAATTGGAACAAATATGTTCCAAGGGATGGTGTCCTTAATTGAAAATGCTGTTGTTAGGTGCCACTGAATTGGTTCTAACTCATAGTTTCTGTCTATGTACAACATAAGGAAGCACTGCTAGTTCCTGTGCCATCCCAACAATTGTTATGCTTGAGCCCCTTGTCGCAGCCCCTGTGTCAGTTCATCTCATTAAATGTTGTCCACTTTTTGCTGACCCTTCACTTTACTCCAGGATTTTGTTCCTCCTGATAACATGGTCAAAGTTTGTGAGAAAAAGTCATGCTACCCTTGCCTTCTAAGAAGCATTCTATCTGTACTCATTCTAAGATAGATTTGTTCATTCTTTTGATAGGTGGTAGTTATTCTTCATCAACACTGTAATTCAAAAGCATCAATTCTTCTTTAGTCTGCATTCATCATCTTGTTTTCACGTATACACTAGGTGGCTGAAAACACCATGCGTTGAGTCAGATGTACAGTAGTCTTCAAAGTGATGCCTTTGCATTATAACATTTTAAAGAGGTCTTTTGCAGCAAATTTGCTTAGTGCAATGCATAATTTGATTTCTGAGTGCTGCTTCTGCGGTTGTTGATTGTGGATTTAAATACAATGAAATCTGTGACAACTTCGGTGTTTTCTCTGGTTATCATGATGTTGCTTAGGTAGTGATTACTCAGTAAAAGAAGGTAAATGAGGAATATGAAAAAATTTGTCAGACAACTTCAATTTCTAAACGAAAAAGGAAAATGTACTAACAGAAGAAAAATTCCAAATTACTGTCTGTACTGATACGAGAAATGGAAGATTAGGATTTCCCTACATTTCTATATAAAGTTAACTTCTTATTATATTTCTCTATTGTAAGTAAAATTTCTTGTTTTATGTTTTATAATATGTAAAGCATACTCACTGTAGCAAATTAAAATGAAATATGTTACTACTGGAATATATGTATAAACTACTGTCAATATTTTAGAGTGTATTTCTGTTTCCTTTCTGTCCTTGTCTGGTTTTGTTACATATCTTTTTATGTAGCCTGGACTTTTCAATTAGAAATCTCTATCATGAACATATTTCTATAATCACAAGGTGATTTTAAAGAGCAATATTTGAATGCATAATATTTTATTGTATTAATGTGAATTAACCATTGTCATGGATTGAATTGTTTTGCCACAAAAATATGTGTAGCCATGTGGCTGGGCCATGATTCCCTGTATCCTATGACTTTCCTCCCTTTTGTGATTGTCCCGTGCTGTATGTTGAAGGATTAGGGTGGGACTGTAAATCCCTTCAGAAGATCACCTCCCTTCTCCCCTGCAAAGGGAGTTTCCCTGGTGTGACGGCCTGCCATCCAGAAAGGCTCTTGTAGACAAAGTCACAAGCTTCTGTAAATGACAGGCCGAAGCATCTCACTCGTGACATGTTTTTTAGCCTATTACCCCTGATAATATTTTGCTTCCTAACTAAATTCTCCTAAAAAGATACCCCCTCCCCTCCTAATATGAGGATTAAGAAGGATGCCTGCTAAGAGGGGCCTCACAATCTCCTTGGTTTTATGAGATTATATTGGGACAATCTGACCAGAAACTTCTGGGGAAAAGTGATCAGAGGAATGGATTTCAATACAGAATGCCTAATAACACTGAGGCCTGCCCAGCTTCACTGGCTTCCCCCTAATTGCATCCCCCCTCCCTTTTCTCCACAGGTTTACAAGCTAACCCTTGAAAAGCTCTCAAGGACAATTCTCCACATAGCCATTAAAACTACACAAGCATCTCACTCCCTACAGCAAGAAAGAACAAATAAACTTTTAGGTTCTTTATAGTTGGTATGGCAAACTGATAACACTAAAGAAACATCTTTCTTAGTGCAGCTGTGCTTGATTAGGGGATAGCAGACACTTACTATCTGCACAGGAAGATATAAATAAAAACTTAGAGAAACAAATGGAGACAGCCAAATGGTGAAGCCTTGAGAAGTTTACCCCTCTGTACCTTCCACTTTGAGGTACGAATAAAACCATTAATTGTGTTCACTGACATTTATCACCACACCTGTCTCAGATCATTATCCAAATAGCCCTGACAATTAATTAGAAGTAGAAGACCACGAGGGGTCAGTTTTTTGTTAGCCAATAATGTTGGATCTGTTTCTTGTTAACCAATAGTTTATATGATGAAGAAAATCGGGTGAACACTACGTCACCTGACCTATAAAAAATAAAGATGGACAGCTCTCGACACAATCTTCTGTTGGTCGGGCTGCCTTAAACCAGAAAAGTCTTTCCTGTCTCTCTTTATTCATTTCCTGCTGACGTCTTCCCACCCTCCGTGCAGGACTCTGAAAAGTGTTGGGACTGGCTCCCGGCACCCTGGAGTATGGTTTGCCCCACGCTTAATCCTTTTATCCTACAAGATATAAAAGGAAAGGCAAATCAACAGAGAACTGGGAACTTTATACCATCAAGAAAGCAGTGCCAGGAGAAGAGGGTGTCCTTCAGACCTGAGGTTCCTGCACCAAGAGGCTGACTGATGCAATACTCGACTTCCCTCCAAAGCTGACAATGGGGAAAGCCTTTCACTGGAGTGGACATCCTGAATTTGGGGATTGGCTTGCCTTTTAGCCTATCTGACTGTGTAAGAATAAACTTTCCTTTGCTAAAGCTATTCACTCTGTGTTATGTCTGTTAGACCAGCATTAGCTGACTAAAACAATCATATTTCCCCTTCTGAGCACGTATTGTTTCTAATATTCCTGGTTTCCAAATATAATATCATGAGAAATCTCTAAAATAAATATTTGCTCATAACACAACCTGTTTTTCTGTGTTCAGTTGTTATTCTTTATTTTACTTTCCCCTCACAATTAGAATTTAAAAAATATTAAATAGAATACATTTATGTAATATGATGCCAAACATAAGAAATGTATTTAACATGAGGCCTAACAATGAATCAAATATTAATAATCTTTTCCTCTTAATGATGGTTGTGCTTGCATATGAAAACCAAAATTTCTATACTCATATAAATTAAATAAGCCATTTGCATGTATTATTTGTTATTCTTATTTTCTTCTCTTTATCCTTCCTTTTTTTCTCCTCATCTCCCTTGTTCTTTTCCACTTTTAGATGGTATTATAAGGGTCCATAACAGTGGAACTTACTTTTTGCTTCTTAACAACAAAACGTATACATGTAGGATATTTCTTCTTGCTCATTTCAACAATTGTTTTCTCTTTACAATGCAGTGGTATATAACTACTCCAGAGGTGAGGTCACTAATCCTATAATAAGATTGTATAGTACAATAAGATTATTGTGATTGAATAGAATCATCCATCAACAGGCTAATGTGTGTTTCTATATTGTTTTTTTCACATTTACTCAGTGTAAATGACAATCAGAAATCAAGATTAAACCTTTAGCTTTCTTTGAACTTACAGTTATCTGAACCCTGGTTCAATGTAATTTTAAAGCAATTAAATCAGACTTTAAAATTTAGAATAAATGTAAACAAAATAGAAATAAATTAAATAAAAATAAAAAATCAGGAGTGGAGAGGGTGGAGAGGAGGAGACAGGAGATTGTTAAGAGGATATGACTTGTGTAGAACAGAAAGAAGGATTGTGCTGTCACCAGGCAAGGAGAGCAGTGGTAGGAGTTGCTCATAGGTGGACAAGCAAATTTAAACTGGACTATATACTTTCATTCAATCACAATAAATAAATAAATATTTTTTAAAAAACCAACAAAAGCTGCAATATGATTGTTAAACAAACAAAAAAATCAATGATAACAGAGATGTTAAAGTCATGCTTAATATTTTAATGACTCTACTTTTCCTCATTCTTGCCTTTACTAAGATATTTTGGTGAATGATAAGGTTAAAATATGCCCTTTAGTCACTGTGCCTAGTCTTTCATGCACTAAACAATTAAACTTGACATATGTATTAGTATAATGTGTTAAAAACAGTTGATGTGAACTAGACATGCAAGAATGGAAAGTTTAAGACAACTGCCTGTTTCTGTGATATCCTGTGTGGTTTCGACCAGATTAGCTCAAAAATACATTAGCTTCTATGAGGTTATAACCCCAATGAGAAGTTTATATGTCTATTTTTGTTTATGTACAGTATCTATTTCTACCCTTTAGAATTATTGCACTCTGTCACGTAAGTCAAATAAATAGCAAAGATAGATATTTGGTGGTTACCCAAGGCTATGTCTATGGATAAAGATGGTTTTCACTTGAAACAAGAGGAGGAGGGCCACCAAGTGAACTTCAATATTTGCAAAGATAAATTTCTACTTTCAATTACCATTTCAAATTGTTTTTTTTTTCCAAACTCATCTTTGTTCAATAGACCATCTGTTATTTAGTATTACACCTTTTCTTTGTTCCTCTGGTTTTCCAGTCTCCCTGTCTCCAAATATCTTGTATCTTCTTTCCCTATGTATTTCTGAAAACAGTGACTACTTGATTATATATGTTTTTTGATAAGAGTTTTTTCTGATTAAGATTTTCATTTCCAGAATGACAAAGCATTCTCTGTATACATGAGATGCTATTTGAAAACTTGTTGCTCATGTACAGTAGTGCTCGGTTTTTGGGGGGCCAATTTTTATTTTTATCAATTTATTAGACATATATTCCATTTATTGATTTACATTTTTCCTGTAGTTTTTACCAAAGTAAGTTAGTATCACACAACTGGAAGTAGTTGCCCCAACTCAGGCTGTCTCTGGACTTCATGTCCACACTGGGAGAATAGCATGAGGAAATAAGTAACTTATTCTTGTGAGCATCTCTTCACAACTGGGACAAAAAAAATCCTTAAAGATCTTCATAATATCAAATTATTCAGACTATGAGCAACTCCAGGTATTATTTTTTAATCCAAATGTCTCATATCATTTTAATGAAAGTAAACATTCCCCTTATTTTTGGATGTCATCACTGTTGGTTACCGTACAGGGCCTACTTATAATATGGGCCTAAATGTTTTATATTTTCTTCAATGTTTCTCAGATATACTATAAGGAGTACTTTAAAAATATAATTAACAGAAATAAATAGCTCCTACCTGGGGAGTTCAGAAGTAAAATCAAGCAATTTAAATGCTGTTAGGAGAAATGGAATGGGAAGTCAATTTCGTGGTCATCTTTCTGATTTTACAAGTATGACTGCTCTTGGAAACCTGGGGCTGCAGTAGTGAAAAGTTCAGCTGCTGGCCTAAAGGTTGGCCATTCAAATCCACCAGCCAGTCTTTGGAACCCCTACTCTGTCCCAAAGGGTCACTGTGAGTAAGAATCCACTTGCTGGCAATGTGTGTTTGTACTATTACTACTAATAAATTTGCATTTCTGGCTATTTTTGTTTTTCTAAATAAGAATGTATCTCTGAAATCAGGATATAATCTCCTTTACTTATCAATATTGTAAATTAATTATATAATTGTTATGCTAAAAGTAATCACAGAGCAGGCAGAAACAATTCATTTTGTGGACTTCAAACCACCTCAAGTCCTTTCTCCTCCTCCTCATTCTCCTTTTAGTTCTCCTCCTTCTCCAGAAGATGACTGGGGCCCAATTCCTGAAAGCACCAATACAAGAAGTAAAGGGCACATACCAGATTTGATTCATGTCTTATCTCTGTTAATTTGAGACACATTTTCTCCTGATTTTACTATTCTTTAGTTGTTTATATTTGGGTACTTTTATATTGGAAAATATATAGAAGTTGAAACATTTTCATACACATCCAGAAATAAAAAGATATTTGAGGAGTCAAGATGACAGACTAAGTGCATGTCTCCCTAAATACCTCTGGAAACCAGGACCTGAATCAGTAAATAAACAGAACCTTCTGGTCACCTAGTGAGCCCTAGGATGTGGCATAGGGCTGTTAATTTGGACTTCAGACCACTGAACAGAAAACTTGCTCTCTTTAGCTGACTCCTTCTCCTGGCCAGTCCTGGCTTTTATGTACTGAAGGTAACTCATCTTTTTGACTTTCTTTTCTCTGTCTTGACTGGCCAGCAGAACAGGGTCTTGACTAATGGCTAGTCTCAGACACACTGCTGGTGGGATTGGCAGGTGAAATTGTCATATTTTGAGAGGTTGGCTTAGGACTCTGTGCATCTCACCACCTTTGGTCTCTCTTTCTGCCTCTGCCCTAGTGTAGTTTGTATGGAGGTGCCAGGTAGCAAGCTTGTGTGGGACACCATCTTGAATACGGAGGCCTCAGCTGGACCTAATTCTTAGCCTGGGAGGCAGTGCCTACTGCATGAGAGTGCTTTACCGGCAGAAAAGACGTAGTTTATGTAGTATCATCTATGGTTGGGGACTGGCAACAGAGACTGCAGACTCTGTTCATCTCGACACCTTTGGCCTCTCTTTCTGCCTCTTCCATAGTGTAGTTTGTATGAAGGTGCCGGGAGGTGAGCTTGTTTGGGATGCCACCTTATATATGGAGGCCTCAGTGAGATCTAATTCTTAGGCTTGGAGACAGCGCCTGTCTGCAGGAGAAAAGTTTGCTGGCAGAAAAGCAGTATTTTACACAGTGTCGCCTACAGCTGGGGACTGTCAGCAGAGGCCAACAGGGCAGTAGCCTTGATGCATTTTGAACTACCTCATAACATCTGGAGTTGGATACAGAGGTGCTTACTTTGCCAGCTGGGAAAAGGTCCCTATACACCTGAAAATCTGACTGACCTGGGAAGTGGTCAGACACCTTTTACCTTTCATTTTAAGATAGCCTAGAGAAACAACTGAGGTCCATCCTCACAGTGTCTCTCCAGTCTTTATCACATGAAGCCCCAAAAGCAACAGACTCTGGAGAAAGCTGTAACCAGGAAATCATCCATGGCTTCAGAAGGCCCCAAATGAAACAACCAAAGAGCTTTCCAGACAAAGAAACTTTTCTGAAATTATCAGAAGGTGAATACAAAAGGATTATATATAGAGACCTCCTAGACCTTATATGAAATGCAGCAGAGCAAAATGAAAAATTAAGCAAGCTGTTCAATTTGACGGAACACCAGTACTCTGAAATCCAACAGATCAAGAACAAAATCAAAGACATAGAAACTTCAATTCAAAGTCAAGAAAACAGAATGGAACAAATGGAAAAGAGACTTTCTGACTTGAAAGACAGAGAAACTGACTCCAGCATCTACGAGGAGAAATCAGAAAAAAGAAACAAGAAAAATGAAGAAGGATTAAGAACCATGTGGGACTCTATTAGGAAGAACAACCTACAGATTGATTGGGGCCCTTGAACTGGGCAAGATACCAAAGTTTACAGAGAGAATTGTTGCTGAGCAGCTGACAGAGAACTTCTGAGAAATCATGAAGGAAGACAATATAGATATACAAGATGCATAATGAATGCCACTCAATAGATATCTGAAAAGAAAGACTCCAAGACATATTATAATCAAGCTTAACAAAAGGAAACATAAGCAGAAACTCTTAAAGGCAGCAAGACTTAAACCATAGCCAATCTTCAGAGGGAATCACTGCAGGCTTTGATGAAATGTCTCAGCAGAAACAATGCTGGCATGGAGACAGCGGCAAGACATATTCAAAGCATTGAAGGAGAAAAATTTCCAACCAAGAATTATATATCCTGAAAAACTATTTTTCAAATATGAAAATGAAATTCAGACATTCGCAGACCAACAGAAACTCACAGACTTTGTAAAAACCAAACCAAAGCTACAAGAAATAGTGAAAGAATCTCTTGGCTTTGGCTTAGAGGAACAAAACCACTAACTTTATATTTTAGGACACATCATCCAGAATCCTACTTAGTTAGGGAAAGCCACAAACTCAATCAAAGCTATAATAGTGAAAGAAATGATTAAGTGATCATATCATGAAAACTATGCTGCCATCACATTAAAAAGAGGGATTTACTACAGTTGTTATAGTCCCTCTATATGGAGAGGATGTTGACAAGGCTGATAGTAATTAAATTTGGGTTTATACATAGTTTATTAAGCAGGATCATAGGGCAGCCATAATGCACAATAAAGATGCAACATACCACATAAAGAAATGTAATACAGGGGTCTCAACAACCACAAAACCAACCCTGAAGAAGGTGAAAAATCAGCTCACAAAGAAGAATGTCTCAGAGCAGATTAATAAGAACAACAGAGACAACATCAACAGAAAAATAAACTTATCACAACGGCAGCAATGAACACATACCTATTTATAATTCCATTGAATGTGAATGGACTGAATGCTCCAATAAAGAGACATCTAGTGACATCTTGGATCAAAGGACTGACCCATCCATGTGTTGCCTACAGGAAACTCACTTTAGGCTTAAAGATATGAACAAACTGAAAATTAAAGGATGGAAGAATATATATCAAGTGAACAATGAAAAAAGAAGAGCAGGTGTGGCAATTCTAACCTCACATAAAATTGATTTTACTGTAAAATCCACCATCATGGACAAGGATGCACACTATTGCTGAAATGTTCAATACACAAGCAGGACTTAATAGTATTAAATATTTATCCACCTAATATTAGAGAACCTAAATACATTGAATAAATACTGACTACACTCAAAAATGAGATAGATCATTCCACAATAATAGCGGGAGACTTCAAGACTCCATTCTCAGTATTGGACAGATTGTCTAGAAAAAAGCTCAGTAAAGACATAGAATACCTTATTGCCACAATTAACCAACTAGACCTTATCAACATATACAGAAGTTTCTATCCATCAGCAGATGAATGCATATTCTTCTCCAGGGCACATGGAACATTCTCCAGAATAGACCATGTGTTAGGATGTAAAACGATTCTCAACAAAATCCATACCATTGAATTACTGTAAAGCATCTTCTCAGATCATAAAGCCACAAATGTCAAAATTAATAGCAGAAAAAAACATAGATAGAAAGTGGAACTCGTGGAAACTGAAAACCATCTTGCTCCAAAAACTGTGGATTATAGAAGAAATCAAGGATGAAATAAAGAAGTTTATAGATTCAAACAAGAACAAAAACACTTCCTACCAGAACCTACGGGATACAGCCAAAGCAGTGCTCAGAGGTCAGTTTGTCTCCATAAAAACATACTTCTGGAAGGAAGAAAGAAAACAAACCAAAGAACTAACCCTGCAGTTTGAACAAATAGAGAGAGTACAACAGAGGAACCCCTCAGACACCAGAAGAAAATAAATCATGAAGAATAGAGCAGAACTAAATGAATTAGAGAATAGAAAAACAATTGAAAAAATTGAAAAGACCAAAAGCTGGTTTTTGAAAAGATCAGCAAAATTGACAAACCGCTGGCTAAACTTACTAAAGAAAAACAAGAAAGGAAATAAATAACCCAAATAAGAAATAAGAGGGGAGTTGTCACAACAGATTCAGCAAACCTCAAAAACATAATAACAGAATACTATGAAGGACTATACTCTAACATATTTGAAAACCTAGAGGAAATGGACAAATTCTTGATTCATATCACCTACCCAAATTATCACGAGGTGAAGCAGTGTAACTTAATACACCCATCACAAAGGAAGAGATTGGAAAAGTCCTCCCAAAACTGTCAACCAAAAAAAGCCTGGGCCCAGATGGCTTCACTGCAGAATTCTACCAAGTGTTTGGAGAAGAGTTATTTCCAATATTACTGAGACTATTTCACAGTATAGAAAGGGATGGAATACTTCCAAATTCGTTCTATGAAGCCAGCATAACCCTGGTACCAAAGCCAGGGAAAGACCCAACCAAAAAGAACTACAGATCCATATCACTCACGACTCTAGATGCAAAAATCTTCAACAAAATTCCTGCCAATAGAATACAACAACATATTCAAAAAATAATCCATCATGACCAAGTTGGATTCATACCAGGGATGCAAGGCTGGTTCAACATCAGAAAAACAATTAATATGATCCACCACATAAATGCCACAAAAGACAATAGTCACCTTATTTTGTCTATTGATGCACAAAAGTTATCTGATAAAGTTCAAACTCCATTCGTGCTATAAATTCTCAGTAAAATAGGAATAGATGGCAAATTCCTCAATGCAATAAGGGCCATTTATACAAAGCCAACTGCTTACATCATCCTGAATGGAGACACTGAAACAGTTTCTCTTGAGAACAGGGAATAGACAAGGATGCCCACTCTCACCTCTCCTATTCAACATTGTACTAGAAATTCTAGCCAGAGCAATTAGACAAGACCAAGAAATAAAGGGCATCTGCATTGGCAAAGAAGAAGTAAAAATCTCCCTACTTGCAGATGATATGATTGTATATGCAGAGAATCCCAAAGAATCTCTGTTGAAGATTTTTGGTTCAAATCTCAGGATACAAGATAAACATAAGTAAATCAGTAGGATTCCTTTATACCAACAAAGAGATTATTAAGGAAAAAACCACCAAGTCAGTACCATTTGCTACAGCCCCTAAGAAGATAAAGTACCTAGGAATAAACTTAATCAGAGAAATAACAGACCTTTACAAAGAGAACTATAAGCCCTTACTACAAGAAACTAAGAAACACATAAATGGAAAACCTAGCCTGCTCATGAATAGGAAGACTTAACATTGTGAAAATTTGTATTTTACTCAAAGCAATCTACTTATATAATGCAATCCCAATACAAGTTCCAGTGACTTTTTTTAATGAGATGGAGGAACAAATTACCAACTTTGTCTGGAAAGAGAAGAAGGCCCGAATAAGTAAAGCACTACTAAAGAAGAAGAACAGACTGGGATGCCTCTCATTACCTGACCTTAGAACATATTACACTTCCACAGTAGTCAAAACAGCCTGGTACTGTTACAAAAACAGACAGATCAGTGGAACAGAATCAAGACCCCAGAGATGGTATCATCTGCTTATGAACAGTTGATGTTTGACAAAGGCCCTAAGACATTAAACTGGGGTAAAAACAGTATCTTCAACAAATGTTGATGGCAAAATTTGATGTCCATCTGCACTAAATTAAAACAAGTTCCATATCTTACACCTTATACAAAAAAACAACTCAAACTGGATAAAAGACCTAAATATCAAATCTAAAATGATAGAGCTCATCCAAGAAAAAGTAGAAACAACAATGGAAGGTTTAATACACAACATAGACAGACTTCAAAATCTGTCAAACAAACCACAAACAGCAGAAGGGAAAATAGATAAATGGGAACCACCAAGAATCAACTACTTTTGCTCATCCAAAGACGTTATTAATAGAATTAAAAGGTCACCTACAGAATAGGAAAAAATATTTGACAACTCTATCTCAGACCAATGCCTGATCTCCATAATCTATAAGATACTACAAAATATCAACAAGAAAAAGATAAATCATCCAATTAAGTGATGGACAAAGGAGATGGACAGACACTTCTGTAAAGAGGAGATCCAGGCAGCCAAAAAACACGCGGACGTGCTCATAATCATTAGCTATTAAAGAAATTCAAATCAAGACTACAACGAGATGCCATCTCACCCCAACAAGTTTGGCCATGATCCAAATAACGCAAAACACTAAATGCTGAAGAGGCTGGGGAGAGATTGGAACTCTCCTACACTGTTGGTGGGATTGCAAAATGGTGCAAATTCTTTGGAAAGCAATCTGGTGCTACCTTAAAATAATGGATGTAGATACACAGTTTGACCCAGTAAGTCCACTACTTGGAATATATTCTACAGAATCAGGGCCATTGACAACAACTGATACATGTACACGAATGTTCATCACAGCACAGTCCACAATAGCAAAAAGATGGACTCAATCCAGATGCCCAACAACAAAAGAATGGATAGGTAAACTATGGTATATATACTCAATGGAGCACTATGCAATGATAAAGAACAACGATAATATCAGGAAACATCTCTTAACCTAGTTTCAACTGGAGGATGTTATGTTGAGTGAAGGTAGGGAATGACAGAAGGACAAATATTGAATGAGACCTTACAATAAGAACTTAAAAGCAGACTCATGTATGACAGAAAAGACTCTTTGATGACTGCAAGGGTGGGGAGGACGGGAGGGTGAAGGGGGAGCATCTAGATTAGATAGTTGTTTGAAATTTGGTTGGGTGAAATTGGTGACAGCACACATTAGTAAGAAGATCAATGTTCATGGGATTTCAATACAACTTGTGTACTCCTCCCATCTTGACCCAATATTGCAAAGACAGAGTAGCTGGGCCAGGGGGCCAGGGACCGTGCTCTCAGGGGAAGTCGAGGCCAATTTGCACAACTAGCATTTTGCTAATGAGGTCTCTCCACACCCCACATTGGTGAGTGCCATCTGGGGTCTTAAAAGCTGCCAAGCTGCCATCTGAGGGTACAACAAATGGTCCCAACTCAGCAAGAATGGATGATCATCAAGATCCATAATGACATGGGGGAAAGAAAATCCAGAAGATAAAGATACCCATGTGAGTGGATGTTTACATTGACTTGTGACTGAAAGAACCAGAGGGTGCCCGGCTACCACCAGTGATAGCCACGATGGAGCTCACAAAGTTAAGTCTCACTGGCAACACAAGTATAAATAGGGGTGCACCCTGAGATCTCCACTGAAAGGCCGCAACTGATGATCCTGGCCCTTGGGGTTCCCCTGGGAGCAGAGCCCCTGGCCCTGATGCTGCCCCTGTCCATAATTTACAATGAAGGCCAACTTTTTAGACAGCAATGGATTGGACTTGGTGATGCAGAGTGGCCATATTGTGTGGGCACTTTATGGTTCCAGGCATCTATAGGTGGTCGTTCTGTTGACCTCATACTGGAGGAAGGGGAATGGGTGGAGAGGAAAAGATAGGAGACTGTTGGGAAGATAAGACATGTATGGAGCAGAAAGGAAGAGAGTGCTGTCACCATGCAGGGAGAGCAGTGGAAGCTGCATGTAAATTTATATGGGAATGTACATTTTCATTCAATCATAGTACAAAAAAAAAAAGAAAGAAAAAAGACAAAAACCATTTGATTTTATCAACTGATGCATAAAATGCATTTGACAAAGGCAAGAGCCACTTGATTTTATGAACTGATGCAGAAAAGGCATTTGGCAAAGTTCAATACCCATTGATGTTAAAGATTTTCAGCAAAATAGAAGGGAAATTCCTCAACATAATAAGTCACATATATGCAAATCTGACAGTCAACGTCATCCTAAACATAGAGTCAGAAAGCCCTCCCCTTAAGAACAGGAACCAGACAAGGATGCTCATTGTCACCACTTTTACTGAACACTTTTCTGGAGGTTCTAGCTAGCAATTAGGCAAGACAAAGAAATAAAAGGCATCCAGATTGACTAGGAAGAAGTAGAAATATCTCTATTTTTAGATGATAGAATCCTATGCACAGAAAACCCTAAAGAATCCACAGACAAAAAAATCCTGGACCTAATAGAAGAGTTCAGAAAAGTATCAGGATATAAGATAAACATACATAAATGAATTGGATTCCTGTACACTAACCAAGAGACCATCAAAGAGGAAATCACCAAACCATTACTGTTTACAATCAACCCTAAACAAACAAACAAACAAAATATATCCATTGCCACCGCGTCAATTTTAACTCATAGTGACCCTATAGGAGAGAGCAGAATTGCTCCACAGAGTTTCCAAAGAGCAGCTGGTGGATTCAAACCACCTACTTTTTGGATAGCAGCTGTGGCACTTATCCACTATGCCACCAAGGTTTCCTAGGAAGATAAAACATACAGGAATAAATCTAACCAGAGGATGGAAAGACCCATACAAAGAAAATGACAAACCTCCACTGCAAGAAACCAAAAGAGACCTATGTTAGTGGTGAAACCTACCTTGCTCACATGTTGTTGTTTGGTGCTGTGGGGTCAGTTACAACTCACAGTAACTCTATGCACAACAGAATGGAACACTGTGTGGTCTTGTGCCAGGCCCACAATTGTTTTTATGCTTAAGTGCATTATTGCAGCCACTGTGGTGATCCATCTCCTTGAGGTCTTCCTCTTTCTCACTGACCCTCCACTCTACCAAGCATGATGCCCTTCTCCAGGGACTGGTCCCTCTTGACAACATGGCCAAAGTAGGTAAGATGCTTCCAAAGAGCACTCTGTTTGTACTCCTTTCAGAACAGACCTGGCAGTCCATGGTACATTCAATACTCTGCTCCAACACCACGATTCAAAGGCTTCAGTTCTTCTGTATTTCTTATTCATTGTCCAACTTTCACATGCCTGCAGTGTGACTGAAAATACCATTCCTTTGGTCAGGCACACCTTAGATTCAAGGTGACATGCATACATATTTTTAAATTATGATTGAATGAAAATATTACATTCCCATATCAATTTGCATGCCTACCTATATGACGCTCCCACTGTTCTCCCTGCATGGTGACAGCACACTCTTCCTCTCCACTCCATACATGTCTTATCCTCCCAACGATCTCCTATTCCCTCCTCTCCATCCACTCCCCTTCCTCCAGTAAGAGGCCAGCAGAACGACATACTATAGATGCATAGAACCATAAAGTGCACACATGATATGGTCACTCTGTGTCACCAAGTCCAATCCACTCCTGTCCAAAGAGTTGACCTCCATTATGATTTATGGACAGTGGCAGCGTCAGGGCCAGAGGCCATGCTCCCAGGGGAACCCTGAGGCCCCCGGACCATCAGCTGTGGTCTTTTAGTGGAGATCTCAGGGTGCACCCCTTTTTATCCTTGGTTTGCCGGTGAGACTAAACTTTGTGAGCTCCATGATGGCTATCACTGGTGGTGGCTGGGCACTATCTGGTTCTTCCGGTCACAAGTTGGTGTAGTCACGCACTCACATGGGTCTCCCTGTCTTCTGAGTTCTCTTTCCCCCACGTCGTTTTGGTCCTTGGTGATCACCCATTCCCGCTGAGTTGGGACCATTTGCTGTACCCTCAGATGGCAGCTTGGGAGCTTTAAGACCCCGGATGCCACTCAATTATGGAGTGCAGAAGGCTCTCTTAGCAAAACGCTAGTTGTGCCTATTGGCCTTGATTTAGAGTATGGCTCTCAGCCCCCTGCCCCAGCTACTCTGTCCTTGCAGCATTGCGTTAAGATGGGTGGAGTAATTATGGTATGTTAAAGTCCAGTTGATATTGCTCTTCTTTCTAATGTGTGTTGGCAAGATGACATATTTTTAAAAGTCCTTTAAAAGTCCTTTAAAAAGGACTTTTGCAGTAGCTTTCAGCAGTGCAACGTGTCTTTTGATTTCTTGACTGCTGCTTTCATCGATGTTGATTGTGCAATCAAGTAAAATGGAATGCTTGATAACTTCAATCCTTTCTGCATTTATCATGATGTTGCTTACTTGTGAGGACTTCTATTTTTCTGCTGTGGTATTTGGACTTCATCAGTAAATGTTTCAAATCCTCTTCACTTCCAGCAAGTAAAGTTGTTTCATCTATACAATACAAGTTGTTTAATTAGTCTTCCTTCAATCTTGATGCCTCATTCTTCTACATATAGAGTAGCTTCTCAGATTATATACAACACTGCAAAGAAATGGAATTCCAAAACAGTTAACTGTGTTCATGCAGAATGTGTACATAGATCGAGAGGCAATCATTCAAAACAGGGGTGCTCCTTGGATAAAATCTTGAAAGTTGTATGTCAGAATTGTATCCTTTCACCATGTTTAATTAATCTGTATGCTGAGCAAAGAGTCTGAGAAGCTGGACTATATGCAGAAGAATTGGGCACCAGGATTGGAGACTTATTAACAGGTTTGATATACAGATGGCACAATCTTCCTTACTTAAGGTTAAGAGGGCTTGAAGCATTTACTGATGAAGATCAAAGACTACAGCTTTCAGTATAGACTGCACTTCAACATAAAACTTCTCAGAATTGGACTAATAAGCAACATCTTGATAAATGAAGAAAAGACTGAAGTTGTCAAGGATTTCATTTTACTTGGATTTGCAATCAATGCCAATGCTAGCAGCACTCAAGATAATCAATTTCTTGTTGCATTGGGCAAATCTGTTGCAACAGACCTCTTTTTAAAGTGTTGAAAAGCAAAACTATCACTTTGCGGACTAAGGTGCCTGACCCGATATGTGGTGTTTTCAGTCTCCTCTCAAGTATATGAATGCTGGACAACAAGTGAGGAAACCTGAAAAAGAACCTATGCATTTAAATTAGGATGTTGGTGAAGAATATTGAGTACACCACAGACTGCTAGAAGAACCAACATAGCTGTGTTGGAAGAAGTACAGCTAGACTTTTTCTTAGAAGCCAGGATGGTGAGACTTCATTTCTCATACTTTGGCTTTGCCATATTAGCAGGAGGAATCAAGTTGCTGGAGAAGGACATCATGCTTGTTAAAGTAGAAAACAAACGGGAAAGAGGAAGACCCTCAAGGAGATGGGTTGATACGGCAGCTATAATGATGGGCTCAAGCCTAGTGATTGTGAGAATGGTCCACGGCCAGGATGTGCTGCATTCCATTGTAAGTAGCTTTACCACGAGTCCACACTGACTCAATAGCACCAAGTAACAACACAGAACCCAAATCAATATATATATATATATATATTTTGCCCTAGTAGATGTTTAAACAATACTGCTTCAAAAGGACACAATGAAAGATAAATTATCTTCCAAAATTTTTAGCAGTTAGTCTTACGTGTAACAGCACTACATAGAATGTGACTTAGATTGTTACTCTTTAGAGAAGTAACCTCAATAGTATTTCGCCTCAATTCTAAATGAGTATAGTTAGCTGTTGCAGATTACATTAAATTGTAAAAAATTTTAAGTTTTACTCTAACGTAATGGTAAACTCATATGCAGCTGTAAGAGATAATACAAGAGACTCTGTGTTTTTCATAGTTTGACAAATGGTAGCATCCTGTGACACTGCAGTATAATATCAAAACCATGCTTAAGTTTGCCATCTGTCTGTCTGTCTATCTATCACCTGTTTTTCAGGTTGTTCCTTCTGGTTACTTCTTCTCTTTTTTTTTTCTTGGCTACTTGTGAGTAACCAGCATTTTTAGGATTTTGTATTGTTTATTTGTAGTAGTTTTTACTCTATTCATACAGTTTTTCTTAGTTATCTGGCTATTTTGAAATGCAAATGAAAAATTTCAAGGCCCTAAGGTCGCCATGAGTCAGATCTAACACGACGGCACTTGGCTTTGGCTATTGGCATTAGAGTTGTACACATTCAGTCAAGTGTGGAAATGTCACTCCCATTAAAATCCCTGGTGGTGCAGCGGTAAATGCTAGGCTGCTAATGGAAAGGCCAGTGGTTCTAACCTACTAGCCACTCTCGGGGAGATAAATGTGAGTCTGCTTTTGTAGAGATTTACAGCCTTTGGAACTCTGTGGGGCAATACTACCCTACCCTTTAAGGTCACTAAGAGTTAGAATTGACTCCAGAGAAACAGGAATTTCTACACTTTGAAATGCTGTTGAATTGATTTGCAGATGGTGAAATCTTTAAGTTGTTAAATATGATTCAGAAAATTCATGAGGATGAGAATATTGTATGTACTCATATTTCTGCTGTTTACGTGGTTCTTTCTTCTGATGCTTCAACATTCTTTCTTACTCCTGTTTCTTTTTGAAGAACTTTCTTAGTTGGAATGAGTAAATTTCTATTGAGAAATTCTTTCAGCTCTGGTGCATTTGAGAATGTATTTATTTCCTCTTCATATCTGAAAGTATAGTTTCACCAAGTACTAGCATTTCAGATAAGTAGTATTACTAAATATGACTAAATTGAACTATAGACATGTAGAAAGAAATGGAAAATCAGTGACATGAATTTTTGACATAATTATTAGGTAAGAATGAAGTATTTAGGGGTTCATAGTCATTATTAACATTCAACGAGAAATGTTATTACCCATTTTTATAACATTCTCATGAATAGGATTCTTCCTATTTATTTCTCTCGTTCAGTATTTGTGTGTGTGTCACTGTCTTCCTAAATTTAGTCTTTTACTAACACAAAAACTGACAGAAGCAAGAGTAGTCCAGATGAAGAAAGATATGGGGCCCAGAAAATCAAAGCTTTGGCTTCCATGTCATTTATCTCCTCAGCAGCAGCCCTTTAATTTCCTTTATGAAACCAGACTCTGAGCTACAAAGTAGAAAAATACACTTTTTTTGGAAAGAAGAATGGAATAGTATCTGGAGAGTTATTGAAGTCCTTACTATGCTAGTTTTTCATGGCAGAAAGATGTGGCAGTCTACTTCTGTAAAGATTACAGCCTTAGAAATGCTATGGATCAATGCTATTTTGTCCTATAGAGTTTCAATAGGTTGGATTGAAATTGCTAACAGTGGATTTTTTCTTTTATT
Source organism: Heterohyrax brucei (assembly GCA_028571685.1). NCBI lineage: Eukaryota > Metazoa > Chordata > Mammalia > Hyracoidea > Procaviidae > Heterohyrax > Heterohyrax brucei. The sequence goes on along the minus strand of CM053142.1, from coordinate 72,727,972 downwards.
TTTTTAATGCTAATTTATTGAATCCTGGCAACTACTAAGTTTCATGAACAAACTTTTTTAAAGTAAAACTAGGATAATAAGATTATTAAGTATTAATATTTAAATGTTATTTTGGAATGACAAACAAACTCACTTGTAAAATTTTTTGACCACATGACATGTGGTTTTAACTTTAATATATTTCTAGTACTAAAATGTAGCACTTATATTTTGTTTTGAAAATTAAAGATTAAGTGAAAGGGAACATGTTTTAAAATAATAATAGTCTTTATTCTACACAACCAAGTGTCTTCATAGTTGTTATTAATACAGAAGCTTTTTGTTTTATGAGAGAAGTTTGTCTCATCTTTTACATAGATTGGACTCTCTCATGAAATTAGTGGTCATTCCTGGTTATGGATAAATGATTCACTTTCCAAATAAAAGCAAAGCTTTCTGAAGGATGTAATACAGAAGAAGGAAAAAATACAAAAAAGATCATTTCAGGTAAGTAATATTAATAAAGGTGACTAAATTGAACTATAGACATGTAGAAAGAAATTCAAAATCAATGACATGAACTATTGACATAATTATTAGCTAAGAATGAAGTATTTAGGGTTCACAATCATTACTAACATTCAGTTAGAAATATTATCCATTTTTATAACATTTTTACCCATTTATATTAATTATAAATTTATTTATAATTTATTATAATATTATTATTATATTATATTTTTACCCATTTTTATAACATTCTTCTATTATTGTTGCATGGAAAATGCTGTTGTTTTACAGATTACCACCCAAAATACAATGGGTTTATGCACATTTATACTTTACATGATAACAGAGCCATCCAATCATACATATAACTGTGTGAATGGTATTCTTATCTATCCTTCCTTCAGCCAGTTGTGGATATGCAAGAACATACATTTATAAGCACGAGACTTCGAGTTAAAACACCTGAACTTGGAGTCCTTCAAGCATCTCTATTGGAAATAACAGCGTGACTGGAAAAGTCTGATAATCAATTATATTATTTGTTCAGCTGGAAGCTCCATATTTGGAGCCCCCCTGGACTTTAGCTCGTGTCCTTCCCTTGGCTGTTTTTCATTGGTATCGTTTTCAGTAATAAAAATATAACTGTGAGTATAACAACTTTCTCATGTTCCATACTCTTTATATTGTTAAATATGTTTTCTTATCTGTATAGTGTTGTAGTAAAATAAAAATATCTAAATTACTGTAGTTTTATAAGAAATCTGAATATTTTGTTGTATGAAGGCTCATTTTTTTAAATTCTTTTATTTATTATTGGCTATTTACATTTCAACACAGTTTTTGGTGTCAGCTTTACAGTTTTTGCAATGAAAACTTGACTTCTTGAATGGTGGAATGAAGACCTGAGTAAGCACCCTAGGGAAGAAAACACTGGCAGGAAATTTTATGATCAACTCTTTCAAGATTCTGGTAATTAAACAAATGCTTGAGACAATGTAGGGATTATTTATTCAAGAAAAAGTGCTGAACCTCAGTGAGAAACCTAGTGTCGTTGGCAATTTAACATTTAACGCCAAACACCACTCTCGCCAGTTCCATGGTAGCCATGAAGCCTAGCAGCTGTGCCACTACTGAAGAAAATGACCAACTTCGAAGCTCTTAAGAGTCCCATAACCACAAAATTATCATTATCTGACCTTTCGCACAACTTTGCGGAAAACCTCATTCAGATGACATGGTGGTTTTTTGACATGATTGGAGCTAGCTTTAGGGGAAAATTGTTTACTGAAAACAATCAGCAGCAACTCTTTAACGTTCAGCTACCAGAGGCTGAAAGACCAGCTGGTTTCAAAAGAGACTGATCAAAGACTAATAGGAAGATTCAGGAAGCAAGATGTTCAGAGAGAGCTTTGAAAATCTCTAACTGTATCTGGGCATCTAGAAAGCTGTACCATTGTAGAGAGCTGTGTGCACGTCAAGGAAAGATCTGACAAGGTCCCAGTCTCTTCTTGTGGTAAATGCTCAAGTAAAGGATTTTCAAATATCCTTCTGATATACACATAAGGCAATCCATTTTTGACAGAACATATTATTGATAAGGTAATTTTAATTTAGTTTATCTCCAAATTGTGAATTCATTGTGATCATTCTTTTGACAATACTGTTTTTAATATTAAAGATTAATTAAAATTTAAATTCAAATAGCCATATTTCAAGAACTCATCTTTAGCTAGTGACTACAGCACAGTTTTCTATATTTTCAATTTATATTCTTAGAAATAGAGCCATATGATGACTTATTTGTTGTTGAGGTTTTGCAGTATCATGTAGATTTTAGAGACTAGTTGTTAATCAGATTCGTGGTATCCAGAAATGCCTTTTTTAGTTTGTAGGTTGTGTTTGTACTCTTTTGGTGATGTCTTTGGATGAGTGTGTTTGACTTTTAAGAGTTCTTGGTTGCCTATTTTCCCTTCTGGTATTTGTGTATTGTTAGTAATACTTTGTGGTTTGTTTACACAGTGCATTAGGGTCCCAAACATTCTTTCTTTATTTTCTTCCATGATCTTTATCGTTTTAGATTTCATGCTTAGGTCTTTGATCCATTTTAAGTTAGTTTTTGTGCATGATATGAGATATGGGCCTTGTTTCTTTTTTTTGCAGAGGAATATCCAGTTATAACAACGTCATGTGTTGAAGAGTCTATTTTTTCTCAATTAATGGACTTTGGACTTGTCAAATATCAGCTGCATGTAGGTATTCATAGCTAACTTTGTGCTTGGATTCTCAGTTCTGTCTCATGCGTCCATGTATCTGCTGTACTAGTACCAGGTTGTTTTGTCTACCATGGTGGTGTAGGAGTTTGTAAAGTTGGGTAGTGAGAGGCCTCCCACTTTGTTGTTGTTCTTCAGTAATGCTTTACTTATCTGAGGATTCTTCCCTTTCTATATAAATTTAGTGAATTTTTTCTCCATCTTATTAAAAATGTCATTGTAATTTGCCTTAAAATTGCATTGTATTTATAGATTGGTTTGGGTAGAATAGACATTTACATGATGTCTTCCTCTCCATGAGCAAGGTAGGTTTCTCCACTTACGTACTTGTCTTTTAGTTTCTTGCAGTAGTACTTTGTGGTTTTCTTTGTACAGATCTCTTATGTCTCTGATTAGATTTGTTCATAAGTATTTTACCATCTTGGGGGTATTTAAATTGTATTGATTTAACAATTTTCTCTTTGTTGGTGAAGAGTAATCTAAACATTCATCTCACATCCTGGAAGTCTGCTGAACTCTTCTTTTTATTCTAGCAGTTTTCTTTTCCTTCTTTCTTTTTTTTTTTTTTTTGGTTGTTAATTCTTTAGGCTTTAGGGCTTTCTGCTTAAAAGATCATATTACGTGCAGACAGAGATACTTTGTCTTTTTCTTACCAATCTGAATACCCTTTATTTCTTTTGTTTCCTGATTGCTCTGGCTAGAATCCTAGCACAATGTTAAATAAAAGTGGTGACAAAGGTCATCCTTGTCCTGTTCGTGTTCTCATGAGGAATCCTTTTAGACTCTCTCCACGGTTGTTGGCTTTGAGTAAACGCCGTTTATTATGTTGTGAAATTTCCCTTCTATTCCTATTTTGCTGAGAGTTTTTAACATAAATAACTATTGGGTTTCATCAAATGCCTTTTCTGAATCAGTTGATAAAATCAAGTGGTCCTTTTGTTTTATTCACGTGATTGACCACATTAATCATTTTTTCTAATGTTGAACCACCTCTACATTCCTAGTATGAATCCCACTTGATCATGGCGAATTTTTTTTTTTTTGATAGGTTGTTGACTTCTATTGGATAGAATTTTGTTGAATATTTTTGCCTCTAAGTTCATGGTTCCACAGTCAATATCCATGGAGGCAGAAGTGTAGAAATCAAAAGATGCATTGCATTGGGAAAATCTGCTGTGAAAGACCTCTTGAAAGTCTTGAAAAATAATGATGCTGTCTTGAGGATTAGTGGGCACCTTACGCAACCCATGGTATTTTCATTCACATCATGTGCATGTGAAAGGTCGACTATGAATAAGGAAGACAGAAGAATTGATGTCTTTGAATTGTGGTGATGGATAGAATATTGAATGTACCATGGACTGCCAAAAGAGTAAACAGATCTGTTCTGAAGAAAGAACAGCCAGAGTGTTCCTTGGAAGCAAAGACAGTGAGACTGCATCTCAAGTACTCTGGACGTGTTGTCAGAAGGAATCAATCCCTGGAGAAGAGCATCATATTGGGTAGTGTGGGGGGTCAGCAAAAAAAAGGAAGATTCTCAACAAGATGGACTGACACAGTGGCCGCAATGATGGGTGTAAAAATGATTGTGGGCCTGATGCAGGACCAGGTAGTGTTTTGTTCTTTTATAACAGAGTCACTACAAATGGGAACTGACTTGATGGCACCTAACAACAACAACAGCAAGGAATTCATGAGAAACACTGGTCTGTAATTTCCTTTTTTTTTTTTTTTTTGGTGCAGCCTTGTCTGAATTTGGTATTCGGGTTATGCTGACTTCATAGAATAAGCATGACAGTAATCGATACTTTTCTATGCTCTGAAGTGTATTTAGTAACTGGTGTTATCTCTTTGCTGAAAGTTTGATAGTATTCTCCAGTGAAGCCATCAGGGCCAGGTATATTTTTCTTGTTGTTGTGAGTTTTTCAATTACCTTTTCATTGTCATCATATGTTTGGGGTTTATTTAGTTGTTAAATCTCTGTATTAGTTTAGGCAGGTTGTGTGTTTCTAGAAATTTGTCCCTTTCCTCTAGGTTTTCAAATTTCTTAAGAGTATAATTTTTCATAGCATTGTATTACAATGTTTTTTAATTTCAGTTAGTTCCATTGTGATATTGCCCATCTAATTTCTTACATGGATTATTTGCATCATTATCAGTTTTTTTTTTTTTTTGAGTTTGGCTGGTGGTTTATTTATTTTGTTGATCTTTTCAAAGATCTAGCTTTTCATCTTGTTAATTCTTTTGATTATTTTTCCCTTCTCTGATTATTTTATTATTGCTTTAATTTTTCTTTTTTTTGCTTTCTTTCAGCACTTGAGGGGTTCCTTTGTTTTTCTGTTTCTGCTTTTTCTTGTGATAAAGCTTTGACTTAGCTCCTTCTTTTGGATGTGTGCATTTATTGAATTAAATTAACCTCTGATGATGCTTTTAAAAAATGCTTTATTGTACTTTTAGGGAAAGTTTACAATTCAAGTCAATCTGTCATTCAAAATCCTTGTGACAGCACACTACTCCTTTCCACCTTGTACTTCCTTTGTCCATTCAATCAGCTGTTTTCCCCCTTAATCTTTTCATCTTTTCTCTGGAGATGAGCTGACTCTTTCAGCCTCATGTATATACTTAAGCCAAAAAGCACACTCTTCACTGACATCACTCTGTACGTCATGGTCTACCCTGATCTTTGTCTGAAGAGTTTACTTCAGGGTTCTTTTCAGCTCTGGGTTGACAGAGAGTCCATGGACAAAGTTCTCAGAAGACTCTCTAGTCTGTTAGACAGTCAAGTTTGGACTTTTAATTTAGTTCTAGTTCTGTACATCAAAGTTCCTCCCACTATGTCAGGGATTCTATGTTGTATTCTCTGTCAGGGCAGTCATTGGTGCTGGCTGGGCACCTTAGTTCTTCTGGTCTCAGACTGAAGTAGTCTCCAAATCGTATGGCCTCTTCTGTCTCCTGGGCGCATATTTTTTTCATGTCATTGATGTCCTTCATTCTTCTTTGCTATAGATGGGTCCGGATCAATTGATGCTACCTAGATGGTCACTTGAAGCTTTTAAGACTGAAGATGCCACTCACCAAAGTAGGATGCAGAACATTTTTTTGAAGTTATTTACGGCAATTGATCTGGATGTTTCATGATACCATGGTCCCTAGACCCCTGTCCCTGCTACTCTGTCCTTCAAAATGTTGGGTTATATTTATGAAATCTCTTAGCTTCTGGGATAGATCAGCTATGCTGACCTCCTTTCTACCGGGTTGTGTTACTTTCTTTACCTAGCCCAATTCCTATCTGCTATCTAATCTGCGAATGCTGCACTTTGTCCCTCCCCACCCTGGTAACCATCAATGACTATTTTCTTCTACTCCTAAACCTTTACTTGAGTCCTTATAATAGTAATTTCATGGAATAACTTTCCCTTTGCAACTGACTAATTTAACTCATTTAATGTCTTTCAGGTGACTCCATGTTATGCATGAGGAGTTTCCTAAGATCACTGTTGTTTTTTATCATTGCATAGCATAGTACTGTGTGAATATACCATAGTTTGTTTATCCATTTGTCTGTTGGTGGGTCCCTCGGTTGATTCCATGTTTTGCTATTGTGGACAGTGCTATGGTCAACATTTGGTGTGCATGCGTCTGTGTGACAGCTCTTATTTCTCTCGGATATATCCGAAAAAATGAGATTGAGGGATCATATGGTATATCTAACATTTGAAGAAAGCATCAAATTCATTTCCAAAGTGGTTGTGTCATTTCACATTCCTAACAGCAGTGTAGAAGTGTTCCAGTGTCTCCACAACACATCCAAATTTTCATTATTTTTTGTTTTTTTTTGGATGAATGTTATCTTTGTTGGGGTGAGATGATATTTATTTAGATTTTTTTCATAACTAAGGTGACCAAGGCAAGGAGCATCTTGGATAGGTATCTTCTCATCTTTCAGAATATCAGGAAAGTTTTTTTATCTACAAACCTTCAGTAATTCTCTCTGCATTTTCTCTACCCTCCTACATTCTGGTACTTCATTCAATAGTAGAGTATTCCTCTTGATAGAGTCCCACATAATCCTTTGTGGTTACTCATTTAAAAAATAAAAATTCTTTTATCTGATTATTTCCAAATATGTTGGTGTCAAGTGCTTCTTCTTCAATCTCCTGAATTCTGTATTCCTTTTCTTCATTTCTGCTCCCTCGACTTTTTATTGTGTTGTCTAACTGTGTAATTTTATTATTAATCTTCTGAATTTTTACTTAATGTCTCTCTGTGCTTTCCTGCAGTCTCCTTTGTCATTATGTTTTCATGTGTTTTTACCTAATCTCCTTCCTCATCTGTTGTAGCATTTTGAAAATTAATCTTTTGTAGTCTACCTCCAGTAATTCCAAAAAGTTCTCTTTATGAGGAAAAAACATTGATTCTTTATTTGGGAGCTTTCTGAAGCTATCACGGTCAGCCTGTTGTCTCTGGACCATTGGTAAGTGGTATTTATTTACTTTAGGGCTGTTTACTGTGTTACAGGTCCTTTTTTTAATTTTCAAATATACTGGTTCTGTGAATTAGTTTGATTAGTTGTGCCTTCGAAAGTCTAATATCGTGTCTGAAGTTGGTTAAAAGTCTTAGTAGACACGTGAGCCCAGAAGTCTGTTTACTTTTCTTGTGTGTGTTCAGCTCATGTGTCCAGAAGTTAGTCACCAAAGTGCATGGTGCAACCTCTCTTCTGGGGTCATAGATGGGCAAAGGTTATAGTATTGTTAGGTTCCATCAAGTCAGTTCTGATTCATAGTGACCCTATGAACAACAGAATGAAACACTGCCTGGTCCTGCGTCATGCCCACAATTGTTTTTATGCTTAAATCTGCTTTTGTAGCCATTGTGTCAATGCATCTTGCTGAGGGTTTTCCATTTTTCACTGATTTTCTACTTTACCAAGCATGATGCCTTTCTTCAAGGGTTGATCCCTTCTGACACGTATCCAGAGTATGTAAGATCCCATCTTACGATCCTTTTTTCAAAGGAGTACTTTGGTTGTACTTTTCCCAGAACAATGTCTTTGTTATCATTTTCTTGATATTGAGGTATAACCCGTACTGAAGGCTGTGGTCTTTGACCTTCGTCAGTAAGTGTTTCAAATACTCTTCAATTTCAGTAAGAAAGATTGTGTCATCTACGCACGAACCTTCCTTCAGTCCTGATGTCTCATTCTCTTCATGTAGTCCAGCTTCTCAGATTCTGTGTTCAGCATACAGGTTGAAAATTTATAGCAAAAGCATTCAGCCAGGAGGCACACCTTTCCTGACTTTAAACCATGTAGTGTCTCCTTATTATGTTCGTGCAGTTGTCTCTTGATCCATGTAAAGTTTTGTCACAAATACAATTAAGTTTTCTGGAATTTCCATTCTCTGCAATGTTATGTATAATTTGTTATGACCCTTACAGTCAAATGCCTTTGCGAAGTCAATGAAACACAGGTAAACATCTTTCTGATATTCTCTGCTTGCAGCCAAGATCCGTCTGACATCACCAGTGATATTTCTGGTTCCACATCCTCTTCTAATTTGACTTGAATTTCTAGAAGTTCTCTATCAGTATGCTGTTGCAGTCACTTCTGAACGATCTTGAGCAAAATTTTTCTTGCTTATGATATCAGTGACATTGTTCAATAATTCCTGTATTTGGTTAGATCACCTTTCTTTGGAATAAGCAAAAGTATGGATCTCTTCCATTCAGTTATCTTCCAAATTTGTTAGCGTAGATGAGTGAGTATTTCTGGCACTGCATCTGTTTGTTGAAATGTTTCAACTGATATACCATCAATTTCTGGAGCCTTGTTTTTTTTTACCAGTGCCTGCAATTCAGCTTTGATCTCTTCCTGCAGTACCATTCGTTCCTAGTCATATACTGCCTCTTGATTTGAATGCCAACAAATTCTTTTTGGTATAATGACTCTGTGTGTTTCTTCCTTCTTCTTTCAGTGATTCCTAAGTTGTTCAATATTTTTCCTGCAGAATCCTTCACTATTACAACTTAAGCCTTCATTTTTTTCTTCAGGTTTTCAGCTTAAGAAATGTGGATCATTGTCTTCTTTTTTGATTTTCTACCTCCAGCCCTCTGTACATGTCATTATAATACTGTACTTTGTCTTGTTGAGTCATCCTTTGAACTCTTCTGTTCAGTTCTTTTACTTCATTATTTCTTCCTTTTGCTTTAGCTACTTGACGTTCAAGAGCTAATCTATTCTGACATCCAATTTGGTCTTTTCTTTCTTTTCTATCTTTTTAATTACCTCTTGATTTCTTCATGTATGTCTTTGATGTCATCCTACAACTCATCTGGTCTTCAGTTATTAGTGTTCAATGCATCAAATCTGTTCTTGAGATCATCTGTCAATTTGTGAAAAACTATGGGTGCTTCCATGTTGCTGTAATGCTGGGAAAATATGCCACCAGTATTCAAATACCAGCAGGGTCACCCATGGCAGACAGGTTTCAGCTGAGCTTTGAGACTAAGACAGACTAGAAAGACGGATCTGACAGACGACTTCTGTGAAGAATTAGCCAGTGAAAACGTTTTTATACATGACTTAAATTTGAGTAATTATGTTTAAACATGTGCTGAAGTCTTTTTATTAGTGAGTTATCTATTTCCTTGTAACTAACTACCCCCACATTTATCTCACACTTTTTGTGGGTCAGAAGTCCAGGAATGGCTTAGCATAGTGACTCTAACTCAGAGTTTCTCACAAAAATGCCATCAGGGTACAGACCAAGGCTGCTGACTCTCTAGGTCTCACTCTGGTAGGACCCACTTCCCACCTTAGTCATGTAACTATTGGCAGGTTTCAGTTCCTCCAAGGCAGCTGGCTGGAAACACTAACTCCTTGTCAAGTGGGCCTCTTCCTTTGTCTACAGCATGAAAACTTATTTCCACCAGACGGAGGAAGCAGAGAGAGAGGAAGAGGATAACACTAGTCGTTATATAACCTGATCTCGCCTGTGTCCTCTCATCAATTTTGTCCATTATATTTTTTAGAAAATAGAAAAGAGGCACTAAATTCAAACCATACTCATGGGAAGGTGATACACAACCATATAAACACCAGAAAGTGTAGCTCCTTGAGGGTCATCTTAGAACTTGTCTACGGTATTTAGATATGAGTACATTTAATAAAATACAGCTTCCTGTAATTAGAGTGGCACCGTGACTAAGAACTATGGCTGTTTATCAAGAGGTTGACAGTTTGAAACCACCAGCCACCCCTTGAAAATCCTATGGGGCACTCCTACTCTGACCTATAGGGTCACTATTTCGGCCAGAATCAACCGGACATCAGCTAGTTGGGTTTGTTTTTCACTCTGATTACAAATATTAGTAAATATTATTCTCCACTGCAAACGCCATTGGCTCTTTAAGTTTGTAATGGACTGTTTGCTTTTACAAGTTTCCAAATAAAATCTTGAATTTGTGCACGGTGACTTCATCTCTGTCTTCAGGTCTTAATATACATTCTACCATGTGGCAGAAATTCAGCTTGAATAGATGGGTTAATAAATATGATTTGAAACAGCTTGTCAGTTTTATTTCATATAGACCATGAACATTTTGGAAACCCTGATGGCGTAGCGGGTTTAGTGCTACGTTTGCTAACTGAAGGGTCAGCAGTTCAAATCTGCCAGCCGCTCCTTGAAACTCTATGGAACAGTTCTTCTCTGACCTCTAGGGTCGTTATGAGTTGGACCCGACTCGACGACAGGGGTTAAAATAATAAGAATGTTCTTCGAAAACCCTTAAGCACGATGTTACTTGTCACGTCAAAATGTTGTTTGCTTTCCCCAGTTTTCAATCTTTTCCATTTCTGCTTTTGTAATTTGTAACATGTCCACCAGATGGCGTCACCACACTAACTAACCTCTGATATGAAAAAACACTGCCGTGAGTTGATTCTAACCTTATAGCCCAGTATTAAGGCTTTTAAATGTAAAAATACAAAGTCTTGCTGATAACAATAAAATAGTAAAGGCATTTGCAAACTGCTATTGCAAATGTTAATTAGTAGACCATTACTTTAAATAAACGGAGCGAACTATATTGGTAGCCTTTAAAACAGTAGCAACTTCTTTGAGTCAGTGATTCCACTTACAGAAATCTGTCCTTAATAAAACAGTCTATGTGAACAAAAATGTTATACGCTTACATTTTTAGCTCAGCATTATTTGATTTGGAAATACCCGGAAAAACATAGTGTCCAACTTCCATGGGAGGCTTAAATATATATGACACAACGAAAATTGTAATTAGTTGACATTCAAGTTGATTTCAACACCATGCATGCAGAATACAACTGTTTGGAAAGGCTTTCAAGGGTATCACCTTTCAGAACCACAGTCAGCAGGCTTTTCTTCCAAGGCACACCTGGGAAAATTTGAACTGCCAAGGATATAGGTAGTAGTCTGATGCCCTTAATTATTGTTTATGAAATATTAGTGATATGAAATATGCCTATGATGTGTTAACTAAAAACTAAGAGGCAATATATTCTGTGATCTCTACTATATACTGTATAGATAGAAAAATATGGAAGGAAAATATAGTCGCATTACTTAATTTTGTAAGGTAAAATTTTAGCATAGTCTAAGTTTTTTTTTTTTTTCTTTTCTTTTTTTTTCCCCACCATGGGTCGGATCCGACTCGATGGCCCTTGGCTTTGGCTGGCTTGTTATCCCAGTTTTTAAAAGTGATACACTGGAAGTAATGTCCTATGTTTTTAATGAAAAGAAATCAAGTGAGACAACACAGAAAGGAAACAAAAGGTTCTTAGTGATAACTAATTTAAAATTCTTTGTCCTCTGCTATATTAAATGATAAAACATACTCTTTTAACAACTACATATCCATGTTCTTTATATGCCAGGCATTGCACTAGGTGTTGGTGACACCACAGTGAATCAGACACAGTGCCTGCTCTCACTGAATATATGGGCCACTTCGAAAATGAGAATATAAACAAATATTCTGAAAATAATAATACAGTTGTAAGGCTAAAGACTGATGACGGTATATTTTCCTTATCTCATTACAGTCTCAACTCTCCTAATTTGAAGTCTTCTGTAATATCTGATTTGTGATTGTGACATACTTTGTACATATTTTTCATTGTTGAAAGATAACCAAGAGTAAAAAATGAGAAACGATTAATACTCATACGTTCTTCTCTGTGGTTACAAGTATTTGTCGGCTGTAAAAGACATACTCTGCCCATGAAAAAAGGATTACTGATGCTTTGATAATGCTAGACCAAACCAAACCATGAAGTCCTCTTCACCCCTCTCTACTTCCATTCTACAGTTCTTACGTAAATATTATCTTTGTAGACAAGGTGCTCTTTTTGACTCAGAGGCTTTTCTAGATCAAAAGTGTAGAACATTTATGGGGTAAAAATTAACATTGTAAACATAGATTCTATCAGAACTCTTAGAAGTCAGTATGTAGAATCTGTTACTAAAAATTTTTGGTTATTTGATTTTACCAACAGTTGGCTTGTGAAGCTGAAATGATTTCAGATGAGACCAATTTCCTCCAGATTATCCCCCTTCTCATGGAATTCTTCTTTTTTTAAAATATAACAGAATGTACGTGAGGAGACTTTAGGTAGGCAGCATTTTTTGCAGAGGAGGAATTCTTTTCTTGAAGTTGCCTTTTGGGATGATTTGGCTCTTTCTAGAAGCAGATGATTGGAAAAAGCACTGAGGCTTGAGAAGATAGCACTCACTGGTCGCCCAGTGCTTAAGAGTTTGCTTGCTTAGTTTTGATTGACATGTGGACCTGGTGGTGTGTTTGCTAGATTAGATCTTTCTTCCTGAGGTTAGCAGAAGAGTTTATGCTGAGGTCTGGTCCTCAATTTAGTAAACATTTGTAATGCAATTTTGAAAGCAGAAAGGTGAGTCAATGGGGTACTGACAGTGAACAGCTTTACCTTATTTAGACTAAAAAATGGCCCTAGAGATTCATAGTTCTGTCCCAACATCCACAGTTCTCCAGAAACTCTTAATCTGTTTATCTTTGAATTCTTGTGTTAGGCAATTCCTCCCTCCTTATTTAGATACTAGTATCACCGTGAGTTCATACTGGCCATCTGGAGGCAATAATCTAACTTATCTTAGTGTTATCCTCGTCTCTCATAATTACATCTTGTATGCCTTACTTGAACATCTATGTCTGCATAAGTGTTTCTGCTGGAAGAACTTCTCTTAAACACTTTTACAAAACTGCGTTGTCTGTTATCTATTTCATAAAAGTAGAATGAAGATGAACATAGAATTCTTTTTCCTAATTTCTTACTCACAGGAAACTTTGTTTCGTAAATACACAGACTATGCCAATTATGTTGACTACTCTCATGTGCACCAACACATTTCCCTAAATTTCAGTTTCTCCTTCCGTAAAATGAAGATAACAATCCTACTGTCTGATTTGGGGAAGAAGCCGTAATAGATGTGGATAAAGAAAATGAAACAAAAAGCCCATCAAAAACAAAAATAAAAAAGCAAACAAAATCCCCAGTGTTTTAAATTCCCTGAATGTTAGTTTTCTGCAGCTAGTAAGACCAATGAAATGTGGTGACAACCCAAAGGTTTATCCCACACTCGCTCATCCTTAAAGAGAAGGAATAAAGTTACGTTCTCGCTTTCAGTAAATAAACCTAACAAAGCACATGCTTTATAAAAACACAAGATCTAAAGTAAAGTCTCTGTAACTAAAATCAATTATAAAAGTATTAAAATAATCAGTGCTGGGCTCAAACACTACATTTTCAATCATTGGACCCTTTAAAACAGTGTGAGGTCCTGGTGTGAATGTTAAAGTAAGCATACTAGGAAAATCTATCTTCAAGAGGCCAAATTTACAGTGTGCGAAGGATTTAAATTAAATTTGAATCGATGTTATTTAAAACATTTACTTTGCTTGTTCCTAACCTTTGGATGCAAGACAGAAAATGGGACATTCATCAGGGCTGACCCGGCTTACACAGTGAGACAGTCTTTGCTCTGTGCCTTGTGGGGAGAACTACAGAGGTGAGGGCTTTGAACTGAAGACTTCCTGTGTGGTTTTTCTCAATTACCCCACTTAGCTCAGGCTACTTCTTTTCCTCTGCTGGGCTAGATTATGTTGATAACCTCTCAAGAAGCATCTGGATCTATTTTTATTTATTTGTTAATAGAGCCATTTGTATTGCCTGTTACAGTGGAGTTTCAAATAACCTTACAGGGGAGATGGATTGAGTTGACATACATAAATAGTGGGTAATCTAGAACTGGCTTGTATATTATTGAATTATATTTTATATTTTACTCTTGGTTTGAATCCATTTTTCACAAATCAATACCAAGTGATGACATTTCATGAGCTTTAAGCAACTGATGTCCAGTAAAGGTGGGCCAAGAAGGGTGAGGTCCTGGCAGGAAGCTAGGGAGGCATTAAAAAAATAGAAATGCCAGTTCACTTATCAGAGAAGTTACTGGAGTCTATCACTGAAAAATTGTTGACAAATTTAGACAGATATTCCAGGGTATGACTTTACTCCCTCTAGAGACTGCCTGTTTTCAGTGGTACACTCAGTTGAGAGGTAACAGTCTATTAGCACAGACACAGCGATTTCCTTATTTCAAATATCAAAGTTGGCATGAGGGCAGAAAAATAAGGCAAAATTCACTCTTTCTGTTATAGTATACATATGTAATGAGTTGCCACATAAAGGATTTGATTAATTTCCTTTTTGTGTCCAGGTTGAGAAATAATTCTACATTCAGCTACGGCCTCACTTTTGAATTTTGATCAACCTCTGATCGGATCCGACTCAACGGCACTTGGCTTTTTGGTTGATCAACAAAATTTTTAGTTTCTTGTTTTTTATTCACTTTTGGGGACTGTTAACAGCTGCCACTCATTTGTTGCCAGCTCTAGTGTCAGCGGTTTTCACACTTCAGTTTGCACTGAAATCCTGGCAAGTTTTCTAAAAATAGATTATGGCCCCACCATAAAGTCTTGATTCAATGATTCTGGTATGGGGAGCAAAGATGTACAATTTTATCAGTTCCCAGGTGATGTTTCTGTTGCTGATCTCCAGATCACGCTGTGAGAACCTCTTCTCTGGTTTAATTTCAATAATTTCCAGTAGTACTGATTATGCTCACCAATACTATTTAATTAACCTGAGAATTCTTTGGAATTTTTTCCTCTGGCAGAAGAAACTGCTGTTCATTTCTCTGACAAAATCCCAATTGGTCTTTTCATTTCAGAACCAAGACAGTCTGCTCTCAGAAAGACAGTTTAGATTTATCCCTCTTTAAGATTCTCTGCTTCTCTCTGTAGAGATGACAGAAGGGCCACTGCTTCTCTTGTTGATGCAGGAATGCACTTGAAAAAAAAGCATTCAGTTCTGTTCCAGTGCGATCAGAGGGCATGGTTTTCTTTTTGTGGTTTCCAAGACTTCACAGATATCCAAGTTTCCCATTTTCTCTTGAGGGAAGCTTCTATGTCCAAAAGTGTTGAGGTTGTAAATTGTCATAAGACAGGTGGGTAGTAGAATATACCTGACGCAGGGCACTTGGATTATTTACTGCTTTCTGTTCCATTATGTGAAAAGTTGTCTGATGAATATCTACTCCCACCTCATATTGTATGCTACTTTTCTGTATTCTCTGTGTGCAAGGCCTGGGGAGAAGGCAATGTTTCTAGTTAACAAGCGAGCTTCCACTGCAAATTCTTTTATTACGATGATGATGATGATCAAGTGAAAGTATACAACCCAAGTCAGTTTTTCCTATCTGCCTCTGTACAGCTCTATCTTCCCTCCCAATTATGTGACAGCATGCTCCTACTTTTCACTGTACCACTAGTAGTATCCTCCCAACGAACACCTGTCCCCTCCTCTCCACCCTCTCTAATCCCCACCAGGAATAAACCAGTAGGACAACCTTCCAGAAATGTATAAAGCCATAAACTACACAAACCACATGCTTGCTCTTTGTCCACAAGTCCAGTGCATCTTTAGGCTGAAGGGTTCACGTCAGTACTGGTTTCAGGTCTAGGGTAGCAGCAAGTCTAGGGCCTGTATTCCCATGAGACCCTCCATGTTGCTGGGCCATCAATTTTGGTCTTTTAGCAGAGTTCTTTATCTGCACACATTTTTTTTTTTCTCATTTGATGTCAGGGACTCTACACTGTGTCCCCTATCAAGGCTGTCTTTGGTGGTGGCTGGGCATCATCTGATTTTTCTGGCCTTCTGCTGGTGTAGTCTCCAATCATTTGTGTCCTTCTGTCTCCTGAGCTCCTTTTTCCTTGTGTCATTGATGCTCTTGGTCATCATCTGTTCCAGGTGGATTGGGACCAACTGATGTTCCGCCAATGGCAGCTTGCTGACTTTTAAGACCCCAGATGCCACTCACCAATATGGGGTGCAGAAGACTCTCTCTCTTAGCAAAAGGCTAGCTGTGCCAATTCAGCTTGATATCCCTGGAAAACACGGTCTCCAGACCTCTGTTTCTTCTACTCCATCCTTGAAATGCTGGGTTGACTTAAGAAAATCTTTTAGTTTAGGTGTAGTCCATTTATGTTGACCTGCCTCCTACTGAGTGCTGTCACACCTCTCACCGAACTGAAGTCCTCTTGACTTCCTAATCTAAGGCCAACACACTCCTTCCATCCTCACACTTGCAGCCATCAAAGGATCTTTCCTTCTGTGTGTAAGTCCTTTTTTAAGTCTTTATAATAGTGATCTCATACAGTACTTCTCCTTTTGCAGGTAACTGATTTCATTCAGCACAATGTCTTCCAGTTGATGCTAACTTATGAGATGCTTCCTAAAACCATCATTGTTCTTTATCATTGCATAGTGTGCCATTGTGTATGTACACCATAATTTGTTTACCCATTCATCTGTTGATGGGCACCTAGGTTGATTCCATCTTTTTGTTGTTGTGGACTGTGCTGCAGTAGACATTTGTGTGAGTGTATCTATTCATGTGACAGCCCTCATTTCTGTAGGACACACTCCAGGCAGTGGGATTGCTAGATCATGTGGTATTTCTATTTCTAGCTTTTTAAGAAAGTGCCAAATTGCTTTTCAAAAATATTGTATCATTTTGTATTCACACCAGGAGAGTTCCAGTCTCGCCAACCTCTCCAGCATTTGTTGTTTTGTGCTTTTGGGATTATTGCCAACCTCAATGGGGTGAGATGGTATCTCATTGTACTTTTGATTAGGGTTACTTTAATAGCTAATGATTGTGAGCATTTTCTTATGTGTCTTTGGTTGACTGAATATCTTCTTTGGTGAAGTCAGTCCATGTCCCATGCTGATTGTTTAATTAGGTTATTCATCTTTTTCTTGTTGATATTTTGCAGTACCTTGTAGATTATGGAAATTAGACATCCCACTACAAATTCTTATGGTGCTTTCACTGGAAATTAATTTCAGCTTTTTATCAGGCTAAGTGAGAAAGAATGCACTTCAGGTATGAATGAGAGGTAGGGAGAAAGCCAGGGCACTCTATTCTTTCACGTATACATTAGTTCACTCATACACTCATCCAGGCAATATTTATTACAAATCTGTGTTCTCTCCTCCTATCCTAAGTACCACGTTTTAAAAGAGATTAGTCTCCAGTCATGCTATTTTGTTAAGTAAATTAAAATGGAATACATTTTAAAATACATTCAGTGTATATATGCATTTTGAGCACATATTTATATGTGTACTGTTTTCGAATGTGTGAGTGTGGACTGTATTCAACATGTATGTGTTTTAGGCTTTTATTATTTTTAGCCTCTAATCAAAGATGATATAGAACTGATGACTTATGGCAGAAATATGAGGTCTGAAAATTAAGTCTGCAAATTTAATTGTAGTAAGTGCTAAATACCCCATTTCTGAGTATCACTAAGGTCACCTTTGAAGTGCTCATTTTGAGAAACTATGTACAAACACCAGTGCCTTGTCTGCCCTTCAAAGCAATTTTGAAACTCTTTCGGGAACGGCCATTGCACATGGTGGCATGGTGACAAGTTCAGGAACTTAATTGTATAGCTGTCTGTGAGAGAATATCCTCTATTCAGCTGATCTGTCCCCCAACAACTTCTTTTTAAAATAAATTTTATTGTAATTTAAATACAAGTAAACAATCCAATTCAATTTGACATACAACATTTGGAACTCATACCACTATTCTGCTCTGGCCACTCTCCTCTCCCTTCCCCACCAGGCCCCCATGACAGCACACCCCCCCTTCTCACCCAGAAATTCTCATGCCCGTTTGGTCAGGACCTGTCTTCCTTCACCCTATCTTCCCACCTCCAGCTATGAACTACTCTGACAGAGCCCGGGAGTTTGTCTAAGCCCAAATGTTTGCTTGGTGCCAGGATCACATCATGTCTTGTATAGCCCAGTTCAGTCTTGGTCTGGGAAGCTGGTGTTGTTGTTGGATGCGGTTTTAGGTTAAAGAGTCCAGGGGCCATTCTCCCTGGGGTCCCAGGGACTTTTTTCTTTACCCTGAAATATTGAAAAGGAGACATTTGTGTGTGTGTGTGTGACTAAGTGAAAGAACATAATCCAAATTGGTTTTGCATGCCCACCTATC
Source organism: Heterohyrax brucei (assembly GCA_028571685.1). NCBI lineage: Eukaryota > Metazoa > Chordata > Mammalia > Hyracoidea > Procaviidae > Heterohyrax > Heterohyrax brucei. Next base: position 72,709,581 of record CM053142.1, on the reverse strand, counting down.
TGTAGCTCCTTCTGCTCTCCCTACCTGCTGACAACACACTTCTCCTTTTCACTATATATCTAGTATCTTAACAACCATCTGTCCTGCCCCTCTACCCTCTTCTCTCCCATTTAGAAAGAGACCAGTGGGACAGCCTCCTGTAAATGCATAGAATCATAGAGTACTCCCATCATAAGGTAATGCTGTGTCCCCAAGTCCAGTCGATTCTTGGCTGAAGTGTTGACTCATTATTGGTTTCTGATCAGCGACAACAGTGGGTCTAAGGGCTGTGTTCCCAGGGGATCCTTTGGGCCGTTGGATGATCAGTTGAGGTCTTTTAGTGGAGTTCTTGGGCTGTACAACTCTTTTTCTTGTGTTGTCTCAGAAACTCTACACTGTACCCCCCCCCCATCATGGATGTCTTGGGTGGTGGCCTGGCACCATCTGGTTCTTCTGGTCTCACGTTCATACACTATCCCGGTTCGTATGGGTCCTTCTGTCTCTTGGGCTCTTTTTTCCTTGTATCTTTGTTGTTCTTGGAAATCATCTGTTCCAGATGATTTGGGACTATTTGGTGTACCTCAGATGGCAGTTTGCTAGCTTTTAAGACCCCAGATGCCACTCACCTACATGAGGTACAGAAGACTTTCTTAGCAATCGGCTAGTTATGCCAATCAGCCTCAATGTCCCCTGAATATATGGTTCCCAGAGCCCCATCCTTACAACTGTATCCTTTGGAATATTATGTTGAGTTTAGAAAAACCTTCAGTTTATGGTGAAGTTGAAAGGCAGGCATTTTGAAGACATCCAGGACATCAGGAGTAATATGACAGCTCTGGTGGCCATTCCAGAGAAAGAGTTCCAAAATTGCTTTAAAGTGTGGGCTAGGTGCTGTCACGGATGTGTAACTTCCCAAGGGGAGTACTTCGAAGCTGACTGTAGTGATATGCAGCAGTGAGTCATGTAGCACTTTTTTTAGGATGAGTTCAAAAACTGAATTGGCAGTCCTGGTGTATAGTTTTCTTTGTTGCAGAATCACCAAGAATTAAAATAGAATTTTTTTTGGTGTTTGTTGTTTCAATGAGCTATATTTATTGAACACCTTTCTGGAATGTCTTCACAATATTTAAAACAATTTTAAATAGAGGAAATTACAAACAAAAGCTGCATCATCTGCAACCACTTAAAGTATTTTATACATTTCCCTCGTAGTCATTTGTCATGTCTGTTTAATTAAAATGACAATTATTTTTATAAAATGCATTATATACTCTTCACAAAAATTTTAAATCACTGAAAATAAAACAGAAAATAAAAAGAATTCCAGAAATAATAATTGTACACATATAATCTGTAAATGTGTAATAGGTAGAATATATAGATAAATGTTTTTTTTAGATGCTGTCAAACTGAGTGTGACTTACAGCAATCCAGTGTGACAGAGTAGAACTGCCCCACAGGGTGGTTTCCTAGGTTGTAATCTTTATAGAAGACAAAAACACATTCACAAATATAGGATCATACTAAAGTAGTATGCTTTAATTTGAAAAAAGTATTATGTTTTATTTTAGCAGAATTTATAGATGTTGCAAAGTTGGAAATTAAACTTAAAAGCCTAAGATTTCAGATTAATGTTTCTTCAAGATATTGTTTTCAAATTTTTTTTCTGTTACATTTAAGGGAAAAGATTTTTTTTTATTTTTAAGATGATGAAGTCATTATACTTTTTTCTTTTGAATGTTTTTGAATTTTAGGATGGACTGTTTCTCTGGCATAAAAAAATGAAATCTTTGACGTTTTGTACCACTCATGTTTCTAAATCTATTAATTACATCATTTTTAATGTCACTGTATATATAAAATTAATATTGACTCCTATAAAACGTGATTTCCAGATCTGTATATTATCAATGGTATAGTTAAGTTAAAGATCCCCATCAATCATTTTACCATGAATTTTCTGTTTGATTTTTAAAAATTTTAATCCAATCTTTTAATTCAGGAAGCCGCAGCAACTTAGCACAGTTGCCACTGTTCCTTATTATTGTTTAAGCATTAAAACGAACAAACAAAAATCTAACTAGTTGCTGTGGAATTGATTCCGACTCACAGATACCCAACAGGAAAGAGTAAGGTAGCCGGATAGGGTTTCCAAGGCTGTATAAAATTTCACATCCAGAAGTATGAAGAAATCGCAACATTTAAGCAACCTGTCACTTTTCGGTAAACAGTCGAAGTCTTAACCACCACCGGGTAAGGTAATATTAAGTCCCCTTAATTTTCCATGAAAACCCTGGAAAAAGTACTATGTCCACTAACCAGAAGTTTAGGAGTTCAAATTTCCCAGGTGCTCTGTGGAAACTCTATCGGGTAGTTGCACTCTGACCTGTAGGGTCCCTGTTAGCCAGGAATCCATTCAATGACAGTGAGGTTTCTTTTCTTTCTTTCTTTTTCTTTTTTTTTTTTAAAGTTCATTCATCACTATAGCCCTGTGTCATCACAAATATTGGTCAAAAGAAGCAGTTTATGGTTCTATACATCTATAGGATATCATCCTGCTGACCTCCGGCTGGAGGAAGGGGAGTGGACGGAGAGGAGGGGCAAGAAGACTGTTGGGAGGATGAGACATGTATGGAGCAGAGAGGAATAGTGTGCAGTCACCGGACAGGGAGAGCAGTGGAAGCTGCATATAGGGGGGCATGTAAATTTATATGGGAATGTACGTTTTCACTCGGTCATATTAAACCAAAAATAAGTAAATAAATAAAAAGGGGGGGGGAAGAAGCCCTACAATGGACACGCACACATTCCTCACACTCCATATACTGTATGTATTGCAATATATTAAGAAACAAACACACAAAAAACTAAGCCTGTTGCTGTTGAGTAGATTCTGATCCATAGTGTTCTGCGGACAGCTGCTTTTTTGACCTTGTTTTGAGATCCTGGCTGGAGGCTGCTTGGTTCCACTTTTTGAGCTGGTGATCGCATTCACTCTCCAGCCAGGCTTTTTATGGAGTTCTTACACTCTTGGGCCACTCTGTACCCACGCTAAGCACCCCAGGGGTACTAGGTACCTAAAATGTAGGAACAACACCTATGCCCTTGAGGCTGTGAAATTATTCAAAACACACAGTCTCCAAGAATCTGGAAAAACCTAGCTAATTCCATCCTGCTTGTCACTTAATAAGCTGTCTCCTGCTGAAATTCCAGCTTCTTGTTACCCTGCTCCCACGGTGCAGCCCACCTGACTGGCCTTGTGTTCTCTTCAGGCAGCTGGGAGTGTAATAAAACCCAGGGTCGTCCAGTCGATGCGGACTCACAGCGACCCTATGGACAGAGTAGAACTGCTCCATAGAGTTTCCAAGGAGCACCAGGGTTTGTGAGCACAAGACAACCTTTAAAAACCTTTGGTGGACTCTTTCTTTCTTAATTTGCTCCTGACCTCACCATACCTCGGAAGCCCGGTGGAGTAGTGGTTAAGTGCTGCGTCTGTAATCAAAAGGTCAACAGTTCAGATCCACCACACAGTGGAAACTCTATGGGCAGTTCTACTCTGGGGTCGCTATGTGTTGGACCTGACTTGACAGCAGTGAGCTTTTTTTTTTCTTTTTTTCTTTTTTTACTGTACCTTATACATGGTAAAAACAACAGCAACAATAAAACAAACAAACCACAAAAACCCTTTGCGGCTGAGTGGATTCTGAATCATCAAGACCTGTAGCACGGAGTCGAATTGCCCATAGAGATTCCAAGGAATGTCTGATAAATTTGAACTGCAGACCTTTATGGTTAGCAGCCATAGCACTTAACCACCATGCCACCTGAGTTTGCTCATACAAGACAGCACTGTTAGAACATCTGTTCACTAGTGTGCGCCCGTCTGCGTACACACACACCCCTACATACTTGGGTATATGGCTTATAAATGCATCTATGTATGTATTTATATATGTATACACACAGATTTGGAAACCCTATCCTAAAGCATTGCTAGGAGTTGGAATGGACTGGACAGCAACGGGTATGCATACGTCAATAAATTTACAATTTAATTTACAATCAGAAATACTATCCCGATTATAAATTTAAAACTCGTTTGGTAAAACTGAATCTTTACAACATTGAGTCTTTCCATCTAGAAACATTTTATTCTGCTAATTTAATTCTCATGCTACTTCCATGTAATGGTACTATTACCTTTTTGTAATGTAGCTATTATGTATTTCTTTTTAGGTTAGCTTCTAATTAATATGTACTTTAAGTTTCATTTCCATTGTGAATAAAGGAGTTTTATTTGTAACATTTTCTAACTTGTTTTTGCTTGTGTATAAAAAAATCTATTTAATTTTGTAATTTGATGTTTTCTGGTTATCTTGAAATCTTTTGTGCATTATGTTTAAGCTAATATATCATGTAAAAGGAGCATGTAATATGTAATGCATACATACTATGTATGTATTTTTGTAAGTGAGCATCACTGTTTTGTGATTTCACATAAAATCCATCTGTTATCAATAAATACCGCAAATCTGAATTTGTGTTTTTTTGCTTTCATGTGGTGTAATTGATCTCATTTCTCTGTGTCTAACTTGTATGAACAAATTCTGGTGGCTTAGTGGTTAAGTGCTATGGCTCTCAGTTCTCTAGATCTTAAACTTACTGTAAACTGGAATTAATTCCCAAACCACCTGTAGTTTCAATTGGCCATGATGTTTGCTTTCTTTTGTATTATACCAATAGGTAAATAATATCAATTGTCTCAGTTTTCCTGATGTTGATCAGTGGTTACAGGATGTGATTTCTTGATCCCTTCACTATGAAGTTGATTGTAATAGGGATTTTATTAGGTTATATAGTGAAAGTTTAATCCAATCATTCTTTACATATTCATTACCAATATCATTAATATTGCATGCAAGTAAAATTTTGCTCAAGATCATTCAAAAGCAACTCCAACAGTATTTTGACAGGGAACTGCCAAAAATTCAAGCTGAATACAGAAAAGGATGTGGAACCAGGGATATCATTGCTGATGTCAGCTAGATCTTGAATGAAAGCATGGAATATCAGAAAGATGTTTACCTGTGCTTTATTGACTAGGCAAAAACATTCGACTGTGTGGATCATAACAAATTATGGATAACATTGCAATGAGTGGAAATTCCAGAACACTTAATTGTTTTCATGAGGAATCCATACGTACATAAAAAGGCGGTCGTGGGAAAAGAGTAATGGGATACCACATGCTTTAACGTCAGGAAAGATGTGTATCAGGGTTATATCTTTTCTTCATACCTTCCCAGTCTGTATGCTGAAAGAATAATCTGAGAAACTGCACCATATGAAGAAGCAAGCATCGGAACTGGAAGAAGACACATTAACAATCTGTTATGCAGATGACACAATTCAGCTTGCTGGAAGTGAAGAGGATTTGAAACCCTAATGAAGATCAAAGACCATAGCTTTCAACATGGGTTGCACCTCAGAGTCAAGGAGACAAACATCCTCACAACTGGACCAGTAAGCACCACGGTGATAAATGGAGAAAGGATTGAGTTCACCATGGAAGTAGCAGTCAAGAAATCAAAAGACACATTACTTTGGGAAAATCTGCTACAAAGGATCTCTTTCAAGTGTTGAAAAGTAAAGACACCTCCTTGAAGACTAAGGCGTGCCTGACCCACTGTGGATGATAAGGAAAAAATGTTTTTGTTCTGCCTTGAATCTGTTTCTAGGGTTAAATAAAACTCAGACCTGTTTGCTGAATTAAACATAAATTTTTAAAGAAAACCATTACAATTGTGGTTGTAATTGCAGAAAAAGATAATTTTACTCTCGATGCTTTAAAGGGTACTGTTAAGCCATTCAACATTTTAATCTTTTGTATTCATACTTCTGTGTTACCTTTATTATTTAAAAAGAAAATCTGTTTCTTCAGACAGTGTAAAAAAAAAAACTAGAGTGGAAACTGCTATTATTCAAATCAGTCAACGCAACACTGTAGGTGTGTACATTTACTGTAACCTTTCAAGCAATCTTGACAGATTTAGGATATTTTTGAAAAATACACCCAAAGCTTGTGTACAATTTCACCTTTATCTATTATTACCGTGTATATAACAATTGTGATCTATTCCCATTCTGTAATACGAACTATGTCAACTGGAATCAAATAGTTTTCTTTTTCTTTTTCATGTTTTTTTATTTTATTGTTAGTTGTTTTCTAAGCTCATGAAATTCTAAAGACGACTATTTTTTTTTTTTTTTGTTCTCCAGCATTATGGTAGCTGCTCAAGCTCAGGTTTGCCTTGATCCACTAAAGGTCCCTGCAATTTTGTATTTTGGTTCTGTATGCCTCTTGACCGGCACAGAGTGTGAGAGCAAATGAGAAGGTACCACCACCAGTGCACACTTGCTGTGTGGGAATATCTGATGTCATGTGATCATCGGCTTCCTTTCCTCTGATGGGCTGCACTGAGGGCCAGTATTACTTGTCAACAATGCTTTCTATTCTCAAAGCACAGGCAAAAGGCCAGTGGAGCCAACACATCGTCGCATGTTCATCACCAAGCGTCTCCTCCAGCTGGTGAAATCTCTGGGTGCTGTCGCAGGTACTATGGGCAGGTGTGGGTACGTCTCTCCTATCACACTAGTGAGGAAAGAAGCCTAAAGACGGATTTGGTATCTGAAGCTATGTGGAAAGTTGGAGGGGTTTTGGTTTTAGTTGAAAAAAGTTGGGGTCTGTGCTAATTCCTCATGTTAGCTTTGTGCTAGAGATGAAGATAGGACAGAACAGAATTAGAATGCAGAACATGATTCTTTCCATCCTCAGATATTTCTGGGGTATGTTTAATTCCTTTTTGGACACTATCAATCTGTTTTTTTTTTTTTTTTTCTGACTAAACCTGCTATCTAACTGAACAAAAATAGATTATCCTAAGTTCAGATTGTCTTCTCTTAAAGTGAAATGGTGATATTATTTATATTTCTATTAAAAGAAGTCTAGTTACATATATATATAAATTTGTTGTATTGTTATTTTGGGATACATTCAATAGAAAAGATAAATTAACAAAAAAGTAGATTGTTAGGAAAATACATAATGTTAACAAAAGATTTATGCCATTGGATGGCAGCTTGGCAGCTTTGAGACATGCACGGAGCAGAGAGGAATAGTGTGCAGTCACCGGGTAAGGAGAGCAGTGGAAGCTGCATATTAGTGGTCATGTAAATTTATACAGGAATGTACATTTTCATTCAGGCATAATAAAAAAAAAGATTTATGCCATATCTGGCATTTTACTAGAAAGAATTTTTGTTGAAAAACCTATTGTAGTTTATTTATGCATTTTGTTCAAATCAATGTCCTTCAAAGTACAAAATAATTAAATGGTGAAATGTTGAGATATTTTAAAAAATGCCAAAATCAAACCCAATTTATAAAGAGTAATGTTCCTATTATGTCTACAGAGGTGCAAACTATTGCATTTTGAAGACATTCTCACTTCTTTAATCACTATATACTGTAGATTCCCTTAGTAACTTGTTTTAGTCCATGAACATATTCAAATATTGTAATAAGTTATTCCCTGATGATATGAATACAATTCATTTAAATAAAATCTTTTAGTACAGATTAGAAATTAATCTACATTCATAGTATAACATTTAGAAAATAGAGAGATTTCAGTTCCTTCACAGTCTTTGCTGAACATCTACTGTAAGCTATGTACTACGCTGAATTATGGAGAAAAATGGGGAAACAGAATCTTTCTTCATGAATGAATTTGGGAAAATCCATATGAAATAAACCACTGTAATTAGTATACGCACCCACTAGAGTAAAGGTTGTAGAGTTAATGTGTAAGAACAAATAAAAATTCTCCTCTAATTGCACATTTTGTAAGTAAACATTTTAACACTTTTTAATTTCATCCATTACTTTATATTTTAATATGTTATCATAATGTATAATACACAGCTCTGTATTCTGAATATTTTTCCCTTAAACAACAGTATTTTCATATTACACCTTCACTTCATGAATTTTATAAAGCATCGTATTTAATGAGATGAACCAAGCCTGAACATAACCTAATTTTATTCAAATATTGTTTTATAGTTGGCTGTATTTGTCATGCTACTATTTTATTTAATAAAAAGAAGCTGCAGTGAACTCACTCACTCTCAAATTTTCATTCCAGCAATGTAGACATGTAAATTTCTTATATTATGTAAATTATTATTAATAATAATTATCAAATTTGTGTAATTTGATGTAGAAATCTCTTATTTTTGATATTTGCAATTACTTTTATTGGATAGCATATAAATGTACACTCGTGTGTGCATATATATGTGAAATGGTTCTTTTTATTCCATTTTCTGATTGTTATGTTAATTCTGCTTACCAAATTTCTTCTGTGGTTGCTTATTTGATTTTTAATTCTCATTTCTAAGAATGTAGGATGATTTGAAGAACATGTTCCTAGCACTAAGTTAAAATGTCGTATGAAACACATCTATAAAACGTGATACCACAAGCAATCCAGTGATGCATATAGAAAGAGATGTTTAAAAATATTAAAAGTCATTGTACTAGTGTTGTGAAATTATGAATTATCTACATTTCAGAAATTTGGAAAATATTTCCAAAGGGCATTACTTTTACAATTAGAAAAACATTCAGTGCTGTTTTAAGACCAAACCTAGGAAACCCCATAGGACAGTTTTACTCAGTCACATAGAGTTGTCATAAGTTGAAGACGGACTCTATAGCAACTAACATCAATAATATGGTACTGTCCAATAATTCCTTTCAATTTTCCTCTTGTCATGAGGATTTACATATTCATATATTTAATATATATATGTTTTAATGTTTACTACTCAGGAAAACTCCCAAAAATAATAGAATTCCCTTTTAGATTTTATATTGAGACATGTTCATTCTCTCCTGTTTCTGTCTTTAATATAAACAGTAGATAGCATAATTTACTGGAGAGTCTGGAAAATGATTGACTAGGAAATGACAGGCAGTTTCAAGAGTGGGTTTTGCTTTTATATTTACTAAAGTGTGAAAAAAAGATCAAGCATATTGTGACTCATAGCAACCGTATAGCCAAGCCAAGTGCCGTCTTAGGGCACAGTAAAATTGACTCATGAGGTTTCCCAGGAGTGCCTGTCTGATTTGAACTGCCAATCATTTGGTTAGCAGCCATAACACTTATTAACACATCATCATATAACTTCACTTTTCAGTTTTTTAAAACCTAGAAAATTTTATATCATTAAGGAAAGGCCATCTCACAATTCAGAGACAAATCCAATCAATGTTTAAATATATGTAAAAAATAGTACTATCCAATTGCTTTTTATATTCAGCTATATAACTCTATGTATATTTCTTATTGGTTACTTTATAGTGGAAAAAAGTAACATCAGTCCTTAACTTGAACTGAAATAAGAGTGTATGTATCATTTAACACAATGTTTAAAGATAGGGCTGGCTGTGGGCATGGTGCAATATTATCAAGATTGAAGTTGCCTACAATCTCTTGGCCTTAAAATGCTCAGTGTATGCTTTATTGAAAGGTTGTCCCCACTAACAGAAGTAGTACAGCTGTAGCAGTTCCAGACACCTTAGCGAGCATAGCAATACTCAGCTATCCAGAGAAATAGCAAGCCATCTCTTCTTTTTTACTTTTTTTACATTTTTTTTTTATTTAATATGACTGAGTGAAAAAGTATATTCCAGTATAACTTTACATGCCCACCTATATGCAGCTTCCACTGCTCTCCCAGTCTGGTGACAGCACACTATTCCTCTCTGCTCCATACATGTCTCATCCTCCCAACAGTCTCCTTTCCCCTCCTCTCCACCCACTCTCTTTCCTCCAGCCAGAGGTCAGCAGGATGATATCCTGTAGATGTCTAGAACCATCAAGTGCATCTTTTTTTCTTAAGTTATTATTTCCTAGAAGCTTCTTGCAGAATTTGTCTGTGTCTCATTAGTTAGACTTGGGTCAACCAAATTATTGCCCAGGTGAATGCATTGTTAGTGACTTATGCAAGATGTCTGGAGTAGGCTAGATGTTGGGGACCCCATCAATTCTAGCTACACCAACTGTAATATGTTTACATGTGAGAAAAAAACTACGAGTAAATTTTTTCTGGAGAGTTTATCGAAGTTCTCCATTCAATTAACCAAATCATTCTTCCCTTCGCCACTGACTTAAATAAAAGTGTCCTCCCCTTTATTTTGAAGAACTACATGTATTATTTAAGTAACCAAATAATATAATTAATGTATATTATGATCTATGTAAAAATACTAATCACATAGGTACAAGGTTGAAAAAAGTTGAAAACAAAAACGTATTACAATATAGTCTGTTTTACACATTCAAGGTCAGCATTACTAATCACAATGTATTCATTTTGATTTTAAACACAGAATTGTCTTGTTTTATAAACAGAATTTCAGTCCCCCAGAATCAGAGTTGTGATGGCTTAGTCTAACCTGTTATGGTTTACATGAAGAAATTGGAAGTTGTTTTTCTAAGGTCACAGCATTAATTTGTGGCATAACAAGGATTTGAACTTTGTCTCCTACATTGAAGTTGAAGGTTCTGTTAGAGATTCTTGAACTTATTTTGTTTCACAGGAACTGAATAGTAAAAAATTGAGTCTTAGATTAGAACTCTTAAAAGGTATTTGAGCTTGAACTCTCTACCTTAAATTTCAGTTCCAATAAAGCATTGCATTCTCTAAATGTCTTATTTCAGCTCATAGCCACCCTGCAGGTCAGAATAGAACTGCTCCATAGAGTTTCCAAGCAGCACCTGGCACATTTGACTGCAGATCTTTTGGTTATCCGAGGTGGCAATTGAGCACTGAGACACCAGGTTCACTATAAGTCAGAATCAAACCGATGGCAGTGGGTTTGGTTTTTTGGTTTGTAGTTTCTTGTTACAGAACACATGTTTGGATCAGTCCTTAGCACTCCTAGTTAATTAAGACAATGTATCTGTCTGTCGATTCAAAGTATTTTTCATCATTTACTTACTTAGCTGATGTCCTAGGGTTAAGTGCTACAGCTGCTATCCAAAAGCCCAGGCGCTCCTTGGAAACTCCGTGGAGCAGTTCTACTCTATCTTGTAGGGTTGCTATGAGTCGGAATTGACTTGACGGCAGTGAGTTTGATTTTGGTTGGGAAGAGGTTATTTTGTATTTCCCCAGAGGTTTGGATCTGTGCTGAGAGTAGATGAAGGATGATCATTTCGCATCTATATGTATCTGGAATGGTAAGGGAAGATGATCACCTTTGAGCTTTCTGACATCGGGAACATTATTTATTCTCTTTGAGGCTCAGTTTTTTTATTGACTGAAAGAGAAACGCTACAACAACGGATCGTTGTTTAGCTCCTCTAGTAGTACTTCATCAAGCCCCTTTTCTTCCATCCCAGGGTTTCTGCATTTTTCTCACACTGTTAGAGGTCTTGAGTTCCAGTTCCTATACATTTCAAGGGGTAAGATGAACCAGTAAATGGAGTTTGCATGGGACAATTCGGTGAGCTGGGGAGTTTGTCTCATTGAAGTCTGTATGTGTCTCTCCGAAAGGTGGCAAGTTTATTCACTGTCAGAATGTATGTTTGCAATTTGGGTAGGTGCAGAGTGATCAGCTATCATTTTTCAAGAGAAGGTCTCAATCTGGAGTTTTGTGTCAGTGTGAAATATATCAGTTTTAAAACTTTATCCACTAATTCTTTAAAAACATTGTGCAAGCTTAAAATAACCTTCAGAAATAGTGCACAACCTGTGTTTTAAGATATCACAAAGACAACAAAACACATTTTCTAATACATATGGAAAATGGCCATTTTAAGTCACTTTTTTGAGACAGTCATACTTAAAATTATTTTGATATCCCAACTACATCATGATGAATGTTCTCATTTTTTCAGTTGATTATGAAATATCACTGTATATTCTTGTGTTCTTTGCTTGTAGCTCTCAAAGATGACTGAGGAGAGAGTAGTATACACAGAGCTGAACTTACCCCGCTCAAACAAACAAAAAGGCAAAACACGTCCAGCTCAAAAAAAGAAAGGTAAATTTATTTCCTTGTTTTTCTTGCTTCCTGTAATGCTACAATCAAGTGAGAAAAATAACTATGAAATCGTAACAACAGTATACATGTTTTTGATATTATATGCCTGGTTCTTTAAATGTTGAGAGATATATGTTTACTTTGTCATCAAAGTAAATAGTGTTATTAAACTCCAGAATACATTTTCTTTCTGCTCTCATTCTGAGGCCTTTGTTGTGCTCATTAACTAATCTGCCTTTGATTTTGCTCAGGATTTCCATGGCATAGTGTTGCAGTATTCCTGGGAATCATGTGTTTCTTTCTCCTGCTGGTGATTGCGGGTTTAGGATATTCACGTGAGTATCAGGTGCACGTAGAACTTATGAGGACAATGAGTCAGGATGGGAAGTGAGATATTCTAATGGCTGAACTGCTGCTGACTCTTTGTAAGTGTTATAGAAATTAGTGATCTTGATGGCGGCAATGATGATACTGATGATTACAATACTTTTATTCGCTATTATTCAGCTTCTGTGTCACACAAAATAGTACATGGCTGTGATTTTACAAAACTTTCACTGAGAAATGCACTGTAGATTTTGGATATATTCTAACTTGTATTTTGGATAAAGTGGAGTTTTCTACATGACCAGACTTGGGGACATCTTTATTTGATGATTGCTTTCATTATTTTACTAAATTTTACTGCAGTACTACTTAAGTCAAAAAGGAAAATAAACCCAGTATCTTTTCTATGTGAATAAAATGTTATACATCAGTTCTGATGCATCTTATATTTTCATACTGCCACTGAGTTGCTTTCAACTCATTGAGACCCTATAGGACAGAGTAGAACTTCCCCATTAAATTACCAAGACTGCCAGTCTTTAGATTAGCAGCTGAGTTCTTAACCACTGTGCCACCAGACCTCCTACATCTTGTATTGGTGTTTAAAAACTTGTACACTTCCTTTCAATACCATTTCTGTTTGTGATGATGATTAAATTTTTGTCTCATTCACACAACAGAATATTTTGAGTAGCAAATATGTATGACGTCAAAGATACAGAAAAAAATAACAACAAAAACAGTTTTCAGTTACTTTATTTGTAAGGGAAAGGTTTTTATGTAGTGAAGCATTTTTAAAAATGAATTATTAATGTTGTGATAATGGTATGATGAGTGGATGAGTGTGATATAACATACTAAGGTCAAAAATTCTTCCCTGTGCCATTGTTGTTAGTGTCCATCAGTCAATATTAACTCACAGCGACCTTATATGTAGGAGATAATAATCATTATGAAGTGACGGACAGACAGGAATTAAGAGGCTGAGAGTAGAGAGGATTCATCCAGGTAGAGTCAACAATATTAAAAAGAACAGATTCAGTTCCCGGTGAATGAAAATTTCATTACATGTTGTGAAAAACAAAAGAACAAGAATGTATTTGTTTGTTTATTCTTTGTTCTGTGTCACATCTAGCAGAGGTAACTGGAGAGGATGGGTTGGTCTGTGTCTCCAAATCACAAGTTTGATAGTTGACATGGTCTGGAGACCGTTCGTATATACCTGGTGGGATTAAATGCCTGGGAAACAAGAGATGAGTCTGCATTAGAGATTTGAATTGTATATTCATCAACCAACATAGCAAGTATCAGGAAACACTGGAAAGAAAAGGAAGAGGCAGATCACGAAGAGCCTTGTAAAATGAGGGAGAGAACATTACATTAGAAGTGGGGGGTTCTGGAGGATGAACTTCAGGATAGATTAATATACACTGGTAGATAGAAGATGAATCAAAAGTGAAGACTAGGATAGTCTGTTCAGTGAAATAGTAGGACTTTAAATATAAACAAACAGTATTGCATCACGAAAAGTACACTAAAGATAGTCTATGGCTCCAAATAGTGTGGAAGATCAAATAATATTAAGGACAAAAATACACTTATTGTATTTGGCAAATGAGGCAACTACTGATACTTGCTAGTCTTGATATACTGGATTGGTGAGTGTGATCAAAGCCAAACCAATGCAATTGGTTAAAAACTTACCAGAAGATTAGGGAGCAGAGGAAGTGCATACAGAAAATTATGTTTTTAATTATTGCTAAGCAAAAATTATAAAAAGTTTTGCAGGGAAATTGATTCGCATGATCTGTTACACATTGGTAAGGGGATTACAAGCTGGTAAAACTCCCTTACACAAGAGTTTGATATTATCTTCTAAAGCTAAGAATGACAAAGACATTCTTTTTTTTTAACTTATTTATTATTTTTTATTTATTTTTATTGTGATTAACTGAACTTATACAATCTGAATTAAATTCGCATGCCCACCTATCCTTGCACAGTGACACACACTTGTCCTTCTCGTTCTGTACCTGTGGTATGCCCTTAACAATCTCCTGTCTCTTCATCTCTACCCTCTCTTATCTAGAAATAGATCAGTAGGATAGCCTCCTGTAAAGTAAATGCACCATAGGGTCACAGTATGTCCCCGAGTCCACTCCACTTGTGTCTGAAGAGTTGACCTCAGTAGTGTTTTATGGACAGTGGCAGCAGCAGGCTTAGAGGCCGTGCTCCCAGGGGATTCTGCTAGGCTGTTGGACCATCAGTTGAGTATTTTTAGTAGAGTTTTTGAGCTGTACCCTTCTTTCTCATTCTGCCACAGGAACTCAACTTTGTGTGCTCCCTCACGACCGTCTTTGGTGGAGGCCAGGCACCATCTGGTTCTTTCGGTCTCATGTTGATACAGTCTTCCAGTGACACGGATCCTTCTGACTCCTGAGCTCTTTTCCCTTGTGTCTTTGTTGTTCTTGGTGATCATCTGTTCCCGATGAGTTGGGAGGTTTCGATGTGCCTCAGATGGCAGTTTGCTACCTTTTGAGACCCCAGACTCTGCTCACCAATGCAGGGTACAGAAGACTCCTTTAGCAATAGGCTAGTTATGTCAATTGACTTTGATGTCCCCTGAGAGTATGGTCCCCAGGCCCCATCCTTGATACTCTGTCTTTACAATATTGCATTAAGATTAGAAGAGTTTTCAGTGTATGGTGAGGTCCAGTTAAACTGATCTACTTTCTACTGAGTGCTGTCACCACTTTAACCTAACCAAATTTCTATCATCTGTCTAATCTAAGACCTAACCTTTCCTGACCTCCTGACCCCCTCCTCCCCTCCTGACCCTTGTAGTCATCAAAGAGTCTTTTTTTCTGCACCTAAGTCTGTTTTTAAGTCCTTACATAGGGGTCTCATAGAGCATTTGTCCTTTTGCCACTGACTGATTTCACTCGGCCTGTCTTTCAGTTGAAACAAGGTTATGAGATGGACCAAGCCCTTCTTAATCTAGGGTTACATGCAAGCAAAATACTTGCACGTGCATTATAGTGTACATTTATAGGAATGTTCATGGAACTGTTGTTTATAATATTTAAAAAAAAAGCCCTCAAAACTACCCAAAGGACCATTTAGTGGTAGAATCATTTATGATGTACTCACAAAACAGAATATTATGTATTTGTCAAAACAAGTGAACTGCATGACATTGTGAATGAATCCTAGCAAGGGAGTACGGAGGAGACAAAGTACCAAAGTTTTTGTACACCCTGATACCTTTTTCGTACAGTTAAAAAGTAAAACATAAAATACATAGTCAATACAGAGCCAAGCCAAGTGCCGTCGAGTCGGATCCCAATACAAAATAGCATTATAAATACTGTATTTACAATAAATCAAATATGTATATAATTTATAAAACTATATTTAGTGAAGCAAGGGAATGATTACAATGGATTCTGTCTTATATATATGTATTTTGGAGGGGCAGAGAGATGGGATGAAGTAAAATATATGAGTAAATAAATGTAATGTTAATATACTAGTACAGTTTTGAGTAACTAATCAACTAAATAAATAAATAAACAAAAGTGTCCTGTTCTTGAAGCAGTGCTGAGAATGTCTCATGAGTGAAGGATTATGAATAATACCATCTTGAGGACACAAGTTGTAAAGGTTATATATTTTAAACAGCCTTTATTTTAAAGGATTATATAGGGTGGAGGGCAAGAATTTAGGCTAAAGTTATTTTAGATTACCATATGCAAGATAACAGAAATATGAGGGATAAAACTTAATGATACAGGAGATAAATGGAATAGCTGGAGACCGCGATTGATAAGGGTGGAATAGGAGAGGAAATTGAGACCCCTTTGCTATCCCACCCTTATTAATGGAATAGCGGGAGTTTTCATTAATAGTATAGGGAGTTTCAGCTTGCTCAGGGAGAAGTGAAATCGTCTTGTGAAAAACTTGCTTGAATACTGTAGAATTTGTAAAAGGAACAAGAATGTAAGGGGATTTATTTCTAACATTTACTATTTCCAGGTGAAGTAAAGATGAGGACACTTTATAAGAGGGGGGTTGAGATGTAATAGATAATTTATAAAAAGCTTAATTACTTGAAATAAATTACATTTGCTCTGATGATACTGCATTTAATTAATATAAATTGTTTTGTTATATAAAATTATAATAAATGATGATAACAAGGACACCTTCATTAAAGGCATTCATAATCTTCCTTAATATGAAGTTTTTCAGAGCACCTGTGAGTGCGAAATACAAATGATGGAAAATATGAAAGAAAGAAATGCTACATACACACAAGAAATGGAATATCACTCAGTTTTACCTCCTAGTACTGGTATGTACCAAATATTTCAAGTTAATAGATTATTAGAAAAAATATGCTCCCTATCTCATTTCATTGTGTAATTTTAAAACTTTGTTTTGAACTTTGGGAGAATGTTTTGCCTTGCTTACCTTTCTTCATCATACTCATTCTTAAAATTGTGTTTAATTGAGCATGTGACTTTCACAAAAGCAAGTATCATGATTTTTTTCATTGTCACTTTTTACCCTTGTCACTATTAATGTTGATTTAACCACAGAAATTTAGGGAAATGACTTTTTCCCAAATATAGAGTTGTTGAAATCAATACCAAGTCCCTGTTCTGTATCACAGCACGTGGTTTATAGCTGAGAAACCAAAATTTCTCAGTGGCCTCTCGATACTAACCTTTGTCTATCAGACAGTCCCTGGTTCACAAGTGTTCTTACCTGCAGAGTTGGCAAAAGAATTGTCCCCAACCTGTAGATTTTGGGGATATAGAAAAATCGCGTATTCTCTAACAAGTAAGTTTGAAGAAAGCGATGGACTACTCCTATCTGAATGGTCTTGGGGTTGAGATGGTGGTCTTGTCTTTTGTTTTCAAGAAACAGCCATTAGTACATGTCAAGGAAAATGGTCTTGTTGTGGAGAAAGCTGTTACCATTTTTCCAAAGAAGAGGAAACTTGGGAAAAGAGTAAGAAGTCATGCCAAGCCCTAGATTCTAGTCTTGTTAAGATTGATGACAAAGATGAGCAGGTATGTTCACTTCATTTAACCTCGAGGAAGAGCTTTGATGCCTGAAGAAGGATACATGCTTAGGCTCTACTTCAGTCTTACTTGACACATTTGTTGGAAATATTCCTCCGTAATGGTAGAGATTTATCTACAGTGGTGGGAATATAGGCATTAGAGGGCTGGGAAGATAATTTTGTATCTTCAACCATCCAAGGGTTTTTTAAATCTGTTTATTATGTCTTCAGATTTTAGTATGAGACTGTAAAGTATTTAGTTTCTCATTTGGGTCAACATAAAAACTGTCTGTGATGATGTGAGCAATCTAAAAGAAATGACTTCTCACTGGGTCCTATTCTTTCACCAGAAATATTTGAGGGATGCCACATTTAATGGTAAAATGGATCTCTCACTGTCACAGCCGTGGAAAAACAGGATGAAAAAGAGAACGAATATAGCTGGACTGAGTCTTCACAAATGAAATTTTGTTTTACTCATAACCTGTAATGAGAGAGGAAGCTTCACTTTTCCTAATCTATCACTTCTGCCATCACTTATAAGCTTTAGGAATGAGACATCAATCCATCAGCTTCCTTCTAATAATTCACTTTAGGTACTGTATCCCATTTATAGGACTGATAACGCTGCATCGATAACTGAATTCCACTGATAGTCCTAACAATGTTTCAGTTAGTGTTTAAGGAACGATAGTTAAAATCACTTAAGTTTGCTTATTTATAAAATCATCATTATATTCAAATACCAGAACTATGAATCATTACTTATTAGAAGTGTATAAAAAACAGTAAAATATGGAGTCAAAGAAATAAAAAAAACAAAACACAACTCACAGCTACCTTGGTCAATACAATCCTCAATGGTTATCAATCAGTAGTCTCTGGATGGTGGAATAATTTAATGCGGTAGGTTGCTAGCGGGAAGGTTGGAGTTTGGAGTGCATTCAGAGGTGTCTTGGAAGGAAGTCTTGTGTCTTAGTTATCCAGTTCTCCTATAACAGAAATACGACAAAGTGATTCCTTCAACAAGGGGTTTGCTCTCCGACAGTCTACTAGGCTAGAAGTCGTAATTAAGGATGCCATTTTAGGGCATGGCTTTCTCTCTCTGGAGTCTCTGGAAGAAGGCCCTTGTCATCAAATCCCCGTAGTCTAGGAGCATCTCAGTGCAGGGATCCTATGTCCAAAGGACATGCTGTTTTCCTGGCACTACTTTCTTGGTGGTATGAGATCCTCATGTCTCTCTGCTAACTCCCCTCTTGTGATTTAAAACACAACTTAATCTTGTGCATTGAATTTTGCCTCATTAATGTAACAAACTCAGTCCTGCCTCATTAACATCACAGGTGTATTATTTATATCATATAGGAAAATGACATCAGATGACAAAAAGGTGGACAATCACTCAGTAGTGGAAATCATAATCCAGCCAAGTTGACATATACTTTTGGGAGCTCACAATTCAAGCCATGACATTTTGTCAATGTATTTCCAGAAGGCAACCACTGAAAATTCTACAGAGCACAGTTCCACAGTGACACACATAGGGTCCCCATTATTTGGAGTTGATTTAATGGCAAGTGGTTATCAATCAATTCCTAAATGAATTTCCTTTTTTTTCCTACTGTTATAAAACTTATTTCTGCTCCATAGTTTTCCTTGTGACTTCTACTTCTGTCCTTTCAAGTCTTATTTCTGCTATCAAATTTTCTGAACTTCAGACTTTCAATGAAATTTGCCTATATCTGGCATATCCTTGTTTTCCATGAGCTATTCTGGATCACTTGACATGTCTTCGGACTTTTACTTTTGATTAGAACAAAAGTAGGACTTTGTTGATAACATTCTTGCTGTCAGATTTTAAACTCTTAAATAGAAAACCAAAAATCAAATCCAATGTCGTCGAGTTGATTCTGACTCGTAGTGGCACTATAGGACAGGGTAGAACTGCTCCATAGAGTTTCCAAGGAGGGCCTGGCAGATTTGAACTCCTAACCTTTTGGTTAGCAGCTGTAGTGCTTAACTACTGCGTGACCAGAGTTCCTCAGATACTTAAATACAAACAAATAATATATTTTCCTACGACAGGCTTGGTTCTAAAACAGCATTGCTCTTACAGTGGTTGTTTAAGATTATCTGTCTTTTCCTGCTTATGAAGCCAGGGAATGTCAGCCATACAGTGAGTGAAATCCATTGAAACTTGAAGGCAGTGGTTGATTTTTATACATTGAGGTATACTCCTACTGTTATTGTTACATGTCATCGAGTTGATTCTAACTCGCAGTGACCCTGTAGGACAGAGTAGAACTAGTAGAACCCATAGGGTTTCCCAGGCTCTAATCCTTAAGGCAGCAAGTCACCAGGTCTATTCTCCTGTGGTGGGGCTAGCGAGTTCAAACTGGTGACCTTTTGATGGACAGCTGAGCCCCTAGCCATTATGTCACCACAGATCCTCTTGTATATGTCTGACATCTAGCAAATACATCTGAGCTGCTCTATTAGGAGAGATTTGATTCTGTTTCTTTGTAGACTCATAAATAATAGAGTATATTTTGATATTTCTATATTTCTGTAATAAGACATTTTCATAGGCATTAAAAAATAAAACATTTACAGCATTTTTACAATTTTTTAAATTTATATTTGTACCAGTTACAGTGAATGTATATAAGATGATTTGTGAGAGAAGAGAAAATTAATTCCTTTTCAGGAATTTTCTTGCTTCATAGTTGGGTACAGTGAATAAATATATGCTCATGAGAGTAATGATTGCAAATAATTGACAATATTTTCATGTTTATAATGTCAGTAATGTTGTACACATTATTTTAGCATGCAGAATCTTCAAAAACAGTTTGAGCTTTAGAAATAAAAAAAGTGTTCAGGAAAGTTAATATATTGGATGAAGTTTACATAATGAATAAATAGCACAGCATGACTTAAAGCCTGCAGTTACAGTCCTTCGTTTTCACTGCTATACAATATTCCATCTGTAACTATATTTATCCAATGCTTACACAAAGAAAATTGAGTTGTTTGCAGTTTGTTGTTGTTGGAATGAATAGTTATCCATTAGATATCCTTAAATGCATTTTCTGTAAAAGACTTTTTTTATGTGCTCTCTCTTCTCTTCATATAATCCCCAAAGGAATGGAATGTTTGGATAATGAGATATGTAGAAATTCAACTTTACATGACAATTACAAATTATTTTCCAATATGATTTCAGCACCAATTTAAAAGATAGTCTGTTGATTCCTGCTGCTGCAGACTTGGTGTTATTCTTTTTTGTTTCTGTGAATTTGACTAGTTGTAAAATGGTTTGCCTTGTTTTGCGTTTCTCTTGTCTCTAGTGAGTCTGAACATCTTTAAATGTACTTGGACTTGTTTGTATACTACATATGTTTTGTATGTGAAACATTTGTTCTTGTATTTTGTCCATTGCTTGGATGGTATTTGATTTGTAAGAATGCTTTTTTGGTCTGTATACTAGATTTGTTTAGATATCATCTCCAGACTGGTAACTTACCTTCTATGTTCATTTAGCTGTCCTCTGATGAAGAGGCTTTCTAAACACAGTGCAGTCATGTTTGTCTGTTTATTGTTATAATATGTGGAGATTTGGGACATCTTTTAAAAAGGCTCATCATCCCTTTTCTGGATTATTTTCACCCAGTTGAGACTGATTCAGTCACTGAGGCCTTGTCACTCGCATTTCTCCTCTGCACAAGAGAGTTGTTTCTGCCTTCTCTATCACAGGGGTATTTGGAGATAACTGGTCAGTATTTTGTATGAGTCCTCTGTAAGCAAAATGTTTTCACTGCTGCTATGATAATGATTTTAATCTTCCCACAGAAATTTATTCAATCACAGATCAGTTACAATCACTGGATTGGCTTACGTAAAATAGGAGCTCTTCAGCCCTGGAGATGGCAGAATGATGGCTCACAACTCTCTAAAGCCCTGTAAGTTTTCTTTTCATAGTGTTCTGCTTTCATTTCCTCCTCCGTCACTGATTCATCAACTATAGGGAAGAGAATAGACGAGTGATGACAAACCAAAGAAACCAAGAAAGTTACCTAGCGTATTAGAAGTTCATAAATGCTAAAAGTGTACTGTCTTACTTTCAGCTATAGCCAGGAGTAGCTGGGTGTATATGGTGATGAGATGTAGAGATTTCACTATTTTAACAAGCTGTTCAAGGAATGAATTATTGAGACTCAGCCCCCAAATCCATCCTATGCCACTTAGTGAGTTACCCCACAGGGTTTCCAAGAATGTCGTGGATTCAAACTTCTCATCTTTTGGTTTTCAGCCCTAGCTATGCACAGTCATGCCTCCAGTTTCCTCTCCTTTAGACACTGACATTTGTTAAATTAATTGAGGAAGGTGACAAAGCAGGTCTGTTGCTACCTGATAGAATAGCATCCCGGCTGCAGAACAATCCAGAGGCGGAAGTGCGTTTGGCATGCGTGAGGAAATAGAAAGCTTGGGATCCTCTTTCACATCGAGCTGGGGGAGAGAAGTGGGAGGTCAGAGAAGCAACAGGGTGAGATCCTATATGAGGGGAAGGCCATTATAAGGACTTTAAATTTTTCATGAGTATCATGAGAAGTTATTGAAGGATTTTTAGCTGAGAAGTGACAAGTTATGATTCTTAGAGGTATTTTAGCTATTCTGTTGATACTAGATTCTATGTGTGTTTTAGGGTGAGGTTAATAAACTGAGATATTGGGAGTTTAGTTAAGACTATAGGAGTCATCCAGGTGAGGGATGATTGTCACTACATTAACACTAGTGTTTTTGTGGTTGTTAGGTGCCATTGAGCTGATTCCAAGTCATAGCAACCCTATGCACAACAGAATGAAAAAATGCCCTGTCCTGCACCATGCCCCAAATCGGTGTTGTGTCTGAGTCAATAGCCCCTGTGTCTGTGCATCTCACTGAGAACCTTCCTCTTCACTAACTCACTGCTTTACCGAGCAAGATGTCCTTCTCCTGGAACTGATCCTTCCTGAGGAACATGTTCCAAGTATGCAAGACGTAGTATACCCATCGTTGCATTAAGGAGGATCCTGGTTGTATTACTTTCAAGACAGACCTGTTTGTTCTTTTAGTGGTCCAGGGTCGATTCAATGTTCTTCTCTAATGCCACAATGCAGAAGCATTAGTTCTTCTTCTGTCTTCCTTATTCTTTGACTAGTGCAGGTACAGATTTCAGGTCTGTTTTGAAGATGTGTGAGAGAAAGAGAATCAGGGATGATTCCAAGAGTTTTGGTCGAGCAATTGCAAGGATGGTGTTGCAATTGACCCTGGTGCCTCAGTTCTGGTGGTGAATATCAGGAGTTCAACTTAGGAGTAATTTGAGAAATCTATTAGACATTTAGATTTCTGTAGAAATGTCACATAGGCTTTTTATTATTATTATTTAATATAACTGAGTGAAAATGTACATTCCCATATAAATTTACATGCCCACCTATACGCAGCTTTCACTGCTCTCCCTGTCCGGTGACAGCACACTATTCCTCTTTGCTCCATACATGTCTCATCCTCCCATCAGTCTCCTTTCCCCTCCTCTCCACCCAGCCCCCTTCTTCCAGCCAGAGGTCAGCAGGATGATATCCTATAGATGTATAGAACCATAAAGTGCATCCAATACATGGTCACTCTGCATCGCCAAGTCCAATCGATTCGTGTCCAAAGAGTGGAACTTCGTTATGATTTATGGGCAAGGGCAGCATCAGGGCCAGAGGCCATGCTCTCACATAGTCTTTTGATATACAATTCTGAAGTTCAGGTGAGAGGTCTGTGTTCAGAATACAAATTTAGCACAAATAAGTGTATCGGGATAAGGAGCCTAAAGGTCCAAGTGGTTTCCTATTGGCTGCTCGTCTGAAAGGTGCTGTTTTGAAACCCTTTCGCCCCCAGCTGAAGAAAAGGCCTGGAAATCTGCTTTCTGGAAGAGTTTACTTGGGAAAACCATATATATCAGTTTCACTCTGTAACCTATGGGGAATCATGAGTCAGAGGCTGGCTGGGCTTCAGCAAGAACAGTATATAGATAGTGTTAATACTACAAGGCTAGACGTGGTCTTGAAAACAATTCAAGGACTAAGCCCTTCAACACCCAAATGTTTAAGGTGTTGGGAAAATGAGGATAACTGTAAATGTCCCTGAGAAGTAGTAATTATGGATGTGAGAGTAAAACCATGACAAACAAACTGAGAATAATGAGGTAGCTCAAAAAAGATTGCCACTGAAATAATAAACAGAATTTCAAAGGTTAGTGCCTTATCCCAAGTAACTTTTTTTACTTTAAATTATTACTTAGAATTACTTAGTTTCATGAATATTTGGAGGAAAACTAAGATTAATTCAACTTGTTGCATATTTTGGTCACTGCTATCACTTGAAATCCATTTTTGTATTGTCATTCAGTATCACAGCACTGTTGTGCTTTGGTGTCCAAGGCAATAGGCTCAGTGGGAGAAGGGGACACTTACATTTGAAATGCAAGCAAGCACCTTCTGTGCTGAAAGTGAATCTAGCACTGGGGCCTCAAGAGGACTGTTTGCACTTTTTACGAATAAACTGGGGTGATTTTTACCTGGAGATACAATGTATCATAGAATAAGCTTACTGTATTTAGTCATTTTGAAGAAGTTTTAGATATTTCGGAGGAATGACCTTACAAATGTACATCTGATCCTTGTATACACCCCCCTCCCAGTGCCCTTCACACACTTTCCTGACCTCTTCCTTACCTGCTATCTTCTACTGCTAATACTGCCCACTAGTTTATGAACAATTGTACCTCATGGACCATATGTATGTGTGAAAATAATTAGACATACATATGCTAGTATTATAATACTGAAATTTTGCGTAAGGTGTGACTCTCTAAAATGAATGCATTCTGTGATACAGGGTTTTTCAATGGATGCCTGGTAAGCCTGAAAAAACCTGCGGATACCTCAAGTCAACCACTATTGCCAATGATGTTTGTAATAAAGTCCTTTTTTACATTTGTGAAAGGAGTTTTACCAGCCTTGCTAATAAAAAATAATTACTAAATTTGAAGTCTTCATGTTTTCTTTCTTTAACAGTTATTAGTAAAAAAAACGTTGGATAGTAACTCAACCCAGTCACTTATGCATGGTTTGTGAAGAATTTTTATCTCTCAAAACACACCTGAGTAAGGATAAAATAAGTTTTGTACACAGTAAAATTAAATAAATACTAGCAATAAGTAGCAATAAGTGTTTTGTTTTTTTTGTTTTTTTTTGAAATGTCAAGAAGCAACAATTCAGGAAATTTGTCTATCTGAAACGAATTCATCCTTATTGAGTGAAAGATTCAATATTGTTTAATATTTATTTATTTATATTATGAGTAAGTGAAAGTATACTATCCAAATCAATTTTGCATGTTTGCCTATCCACAGCTCCTTCTGTTCTCTCCATCTGGTGACAGCACACACCTCCTGTTCATTCTATACTTATAGCATCCCCTTAAGAAGATCCTGTCCCCTCCTCCCTACACTCTTCTCTACTTTCTATAAAGAGACCAGTAGGACAGCTTCCTATAAATGCATAGAACTAAAGCACTCACACCATATGGTCACATTGTGTCCCTGAGTCCATTGCATTTTGTCCAAAGAGTTGACCTCAGTAGTATTTTCTGACCAGGGGCAGCAGCTGGTCTAGGGGCCACTCTTCCAGGGAATCCTACAGGCCATCAGACCATCAATTACGGTATTTTAGTAGAGTTCTTGAGCTGCACCCCTCCTTTTCTCTTGTTGCCATAGGGACTCAACATTGTGTGCCCCACCATGGCTGTCTTTGATGGTGGCTGGGCACCGTCTGGTTCTTCTGGTCACCTGTTGATACAGTCTAGCATTCCCATGGGTCCTTCTGTCTCATGAGCTCTTGTTACCTCATGTCGCTGTTGTTCTCAGTCATCATCTGTTCTGGACGAGTTGGGACCATTTGTTTCAATATTTCTTTTTTGTTTTAATCAGTTAGTTAAATGTATTTGAATGGGTAGGTAATGTATTCACATAGCCTCAAGTAAAAAAAGCACAAAATGATGAACTGTGAAAACATTTCTCCTTTCCTCTCTTGTCCTCTTAGTCACTTCGTCCTCTTCTCAGAGGCAAACACATAACTAATTTCTTGGCTATTATTATTTTAGGAAAGTGCAAGCATATACCTATTATTTGTTAAAACATGATACATAACTATAAACAGTAGTCTTGCTTCTTTGTTTAGATATATTCTGCAAATTATTTCATAATAGTACCTAATGTGCCTCCTCACTTTTTTGTAAGCACCTCCAAGTTTTGCAGTAAAGAATGTTGCAAAATCTATTCAACCTGTTTTGTTTCAATGGCTAATTTGTCATGTATTAGACACATCTATAGGATAAACTTCTACTTTTTTAATTTGTGTCAAAAGTTATGTGCACTGAGATTCAAAAATTGTCCTCCAAGTATTTTTTATATGTATCAACTTCCATGAAAAATGTTGAAGGATTCCTATTTCCTACATCACAGTATGTTACCAGCAATCTCATTGTCTTTGCCAATAACATCTTTGTCAATGAAAGCAGTGTCTGTGTAATTTTCAAGGAGCCCTGGTAGTGCAGGGGTTAAGTCCTCAGCTATTAACTGAAAGGTCAGCTGTTCAAAAGCATCAGGCACTCCCCAAGAGGAAGATGTGACAATCTGCTTCTGTAAAGAGTACAGCTCTGTAAACCTGTAAAGCAGTTCTACTCAGTCCTACAGAGTTGCCATGTGTTGAAACAGATGTGTGGAAGTGACCAGTTTCAGGTTTCGTGTCTTCTTCATTTATGACTTCTGTCAGATCCGACTCGTCGGCACTTGGCTTGGCTTTAATGTACGACACTGAGAATGCCTTCATGGAATTTTTTATTTTTTTTATTTAATATGACTGAGTGAAAATGTACATTCCCATATAAATTTACATGCCCATCTATATGCAGCTTTCACTGCTCTCCCTGTCCAGTGACAGCACACTATTCCTCTCTGCTCCGTACATGTCTCATGGAATTTTTTAAAAAACTATGTACCCATATCATTATGAATTAACATGACAAATATAATTTAAGAAACATTAGTACTTTATATAATATTCAATTTATATAAAGTTCAAAATTAAGCATATCTGATCTCTGATATTAAATTAGAGAACAAAAAGTTACTGCAGAATAAGAGTAGGGAGGGAGGGAAAAAGTATACTACACTGATGAGTTATACCTGAAATAGGACAGTGTTCAATTTCTGAAATGTGAAGTTTTGTCCTTATTAATGGTCAGCTTGGCTGGGCCATGGTTCCTAGTATTGTGATTGTATGCCATTTTGATATCTATGTGAGTTTCCTATGGATTGTTAATTCTACCTCTGATGTAAATGAAGTGGGATTAGTGACAGTTATATAAATAAATAACGATTCAGTCTACAAGGTTAGATTGTGTGTTAAGCCAATCTATTTTGCTATATAAAAGAGAGAAGTAAGAGAGTACTGGGGACGTCTTACCTCTGAGAGAGCACTGTCAAGAGCAGAACCTGCCCTTTGGATTGGGGGTTCCTGAAAAATTTCTAGATAAATGTAAGATTGATGACAAGGACCTTCTTCTAGAGCTCAGAGGAGAAGAGAGAGACAGGGAAAGGGAGACGGAGAAGGAGAGAAAGCATCTCTCCTTGGTCCTGTCACTCTTAATACAGACTTCCAGTCTCCTAGAATGTAGTTTAATAAATTTCACTTTGCTAAAGCCATGCACTGGTTTTGGTACCATGAGTAGGGTGCTACTCTATCAAACACCTTTTGATTAGAGTCAAGTTCTTAACCACTGAGCAATTAGGGCTCCACTAATGTATTGAAAAACCTAAAACTATAAATATCTTGATACCCTTTTAAGCTGCTCTGTTGATTTAGTATTAATTCAAGTAAAATTATTAACATTACCTGAAATTGACAGTTAACTTTAACATGTTTTCTTATTGATGAGTTTGGGAAGTTCTTCATCTGGATGAAAGCATTTTATCAAATGAATTCTTCAGAAAGTTTTCCCACCTTCTACACCTTGTCTTTTCATTCTTTTAACACTGTCTTTTGAAGTATTGTTTTTAATTTAGTTGAAGTCCAACTTACTCATTTCTTCTTTAACAGGTTGTGCTTTTGGTTTTAAGGCTAAAAGATCACTGCCTACTGTAATGTCTCCCATTTATTTTCTAGAAATTTTGTAGTTTCTGATCGCAGTTTAGATCAATGATCAATTTTGAGTTGATTTTTGTATATGACATGAAATATAAATTGAATTTTTTTTGACAAGTTAGTATCCAAATTTTCAAAGACCATGTTTTGAAAGGAAATCTACTCTCACTGCACTGTCTTTCTGTTTTTGTAAACAATCGTTGGCCATATATTTTTAGGGGACAGATCATATGGTGGTCTTGTTGACTGTATTCTTTGAAGTAAAATGTAGGTAATGCCTAAGTATTTATGGAACATTGAGATAGGGTGGAGGTCCATGGTTTACTTGGTAAAAAAGAGTTGATTAAACTGACAAAAATAAGAAGTATGCCATTATAAAGTGTTGGAGTGGCTGAATGACAGTGGGATTACTTACATGTTGCTGGTGATATAAATTCTTATAAGATTTTAAAACATAATTTGGCATTACTTTGCAGATTGGACTATTAGAATGTTCTATGAAAACACCACTTGTGCTAGGTTGCTGCTGTTAGGTGCCATTGAGTCAGTTCCAACTCACAGAAACCCTATATGTATAACATAACAGAACACTGCCTGCTCCTGTGCCTCCTCACAATTGTTGTTACGCTTGAAGTCCATTGTTGTAGCTACTGTGTCATTTCACCTGGTTGAAGGTCTTCCTTTTTTTCACTGACATCTACTTTATCAAGCAAGCATGATGACTTTCTCCACGGATTGTTTCCTCTTTATAATGTGTCCCAAGCATGTAAGACAGTCTTACCATCCTTGATTATAAGGAGCATTCTAGTTTTACTTCTTCCAAGACAGATTTTTTTTTGTTCTTTTTGTAGTCCATGTTACAGTCAGTATTTTTTGCCTACATTATAATTACAAGTTGTCAATTCTTCTTTGGTCTTCTTATTCACTGTTTAGCTTTTGCTTGCATATGAGGAAGTTGAAAACAACATAGCTTGTGTAAGGAGCACTTTAGTTCTTGAACTGACATCTCTGATTTTTAAAACTTTAAAGAGGTGTTTTTTCAGTAGATTTGTGTAAGATAATAGGCTGTTTGATTTCTAGAATGTTGCTTCCATGAGTGTTGATTGTGGATCTTTTCTTCATTTATCATGATGTTTATTGGTCTAGCTGTGAAGACTCTTTTTTCTTTATGTTTAGGTATAATCTATATTGAAGCTTGTTGTCTTCAATTTTCCTCAGCAAGTGCTTCAAAATCTCTTCACTTTCAGCAAGTAAGATTGTGTCATCTGGACATTGCAGATTACTAATGAATCATCCCTTACTCTTGATGTCCAACTCTTCTTCATACAGTTCAGGTTCTCAGATCATTTGCTTAGCATACAGATTGATTAAGGTTGATGAAAAGATGTAATTTGACACATACCTTTCCTTCTTTTAAACTGTGCAATAGCCTCTTGTTCTGTCTGAACAACTGCCCCTTGGTCTTTGTATGTATTTCAATAGGTAAATGATATTTTTAAAAAGTGGTGTTGTAATAATTAGATATCAAAATGCAAAAAAAAATTGACTCATACCTTGCACTGTATACAAAAATTAATTTGAAATGAGTTATAGAATCTCATATGGACTCAAAACTTCTAGAAAAAAGCAAAGTTCAACCTTAGGGTAGGTAAAGATTTTGTAGAACAACAAAAGCACAAATCTGAAAGAATAAACTAATTGTACTTCATCATATTAAAAATTCTTGATCCTTTAAGACTGTTGAAAGAATGAAAACCTGTAATAACATATGTATAAAATATTTCAGATAAAGTGCCAGTATCCAGAATATATAAGCAACCCTTATGAAAGCAAGCAACCTAGTAAAAATGGACAAGTGATTTGAATGTATACTTCACCACTGATATACATGGATGAGAAAAACAAAAAAATGAACAAAATTTTTATCCATCAAGAAGATACAAAGTAAAATCATCAAGTCCATTATACTTTTATCTTGAAAAGAGTTTTAAAAACTGACATCATTAAATGTTGAAAGGATGCAAATTTAATTCTCATTCATTGCTGGTAGGAGTGAAAAATAGTATAGACACTTTTCAAAACAGTTTGGAAATCTGGATTGGCAAATGACTGAGTAAATACTTGTTAGATGTGGTAGCATGTCTCAAACTCAGACCTGATTCAAGTTACTGTTCTCTTTCCACTCTATCAGATTGCCTTTCTCCTGAAAGGCAGGGAGCCAAACAACAACATATAACACAGCTGACACAGAATAATGACTTAGATTATTATTGGCATTTGTTCCCAAATTGTCCAGTATAGTGACTGAAGTTTGCAGGGTTACCCACTAAATAGCTGAGTTGCAGAAATAAGGTGTACAGAAGCACTAACACTCTCATAGTCCTCTATCTGTTCTCATAAATGACATCATTAAGCAGTCTACAAGTAAGAGGGGCAGAAGAGGTAATTCTGATGGATCTTGTTTCACCTTCATCTCCATCAGAGGCTAGAATACAGGTACAAAACCAAAACCAAACCACTGCCATTGAGTCAATTCCACCTCATAGTGACCCTAAAGGATAGAGTGGAACTGCCCCATAGGGTTCCCAAGGAGTGTCTGGGGCCTTCAGCCCATCACCCTTTCAGTTAGCAGCCATAGCACTTAACAACTATGCCACCAGGGTTTCCAGAACATAGGTACAGCTCATTAAAAAAAAAAACAAAACAGTGATAATAAAAAGCAGTGATTCTGTGAGATGAGAGACAAGAAATAGAATTTCCAAAGGCCTGGGTTATCACAATAAAACATATTAAAGATTTTTTTTCTTCCTATTGTTTTCATTTTTGTGTTGCAGGACAAGCAACGTTCTTCTCACAAATACAGGGCCTCTGTCTTGAGCAGTCAGAAGGCACTATCTTTGTTGCTGCTATAATTCCACAGTTTCCATCCTTTGACTCTTGCCAAACCTTTGGAGGAAATCTAAAGAAAATAAACAGCATAAAGTATGTATTCATTTATGCAAACATAATAAAAGATATTGGTTTACAGACAAGGTGATAAGTTTTTCTTTACTGGGATTGTTGTTTTGTGCCCCAAACTTTCTTATTGGGAATCTTGTGAGAAATATAGACATGGAATTGAAATTGAAAAGCTTCTCTCACTTCTCAGTGGACTCATCTCCATAGCTGAGCTCAGAAACTTTTGACTTGTGTGTGTGTGTGAATGTCTATACATGATTGTGTGTACATGTGTCTATGCATTGTTCTTTGTCCTTTGAAAACTATAAACCAGAATCTTGATTATAGAACTAATTAAAACAAAACTCAAACACAGATAAACCATTTACTGTCAAGTTAGTTTTGGCTGATGACAACCCCATCTGTAAGGTGTAAAACTGTGCTCTGTAAGATTTTTGAAGATTGCAACCTTTGAGAAGTAGATCACCACACCTTTCTTCCAAGGCACCTCTGAGTAATTTAAAACCTCCAACCCTTCACTGAGTCACAGAACTTATTAGCTAGTATCTATTCTAGAGGCTTACATATCAGGAGAGGGTGGTGACTTATCTTCCCACTTCCAGGGACTGCTGATTCCTTCACGAAACAATCCAATCCAAAAGAAGTAAGATATTTGACTTTGAATAAAGTCCTATAATGAAAAAACGTGTTGTATGAGTAAAAATCTTTGTGTTCCTGAAATGAAGTTGATAACCTTATTAATATTATTTTCATTACTGTGAAAACAGTTTTCAAGTAGTGTTAAGATCAACTTCAACCTGATTATAGTCAAGTTATGAAGTAATACTCATAGAATCTCAGGTATTAATATTTCATTAAATGTTTACCTAAAGAATAAGTTCTTAGTTTGGCTATTTTTATTCAGATTTAAGACTGAAATGTCTTCATTTCTTTTTAAAGCATTATGTTTCAGAGATGGAATTATAGGCAAAGTCTAGATTGTCCTTCGGTGTATGATAATGACAAAGTTTCTATCAATGTTATTTTATTCTATTTTTATTGAGTTTATACCCTGAGAAATGGGGATGCTGATGAAGTCATCCTTTCCCCCTCAGATCAGGTGTTTACATAGTTGGCTGGACAACTGCTTGACAAAAATAACTGATATTCATTTAGCACTTTAGTTTTAAACCTGTGCATATATATTATCTCACTTGATCTCTCCAAATATGCCATGAAGAAAATGTAGTTTTTCATACCTATACTGCACCTGTTCCAAGTGAGGAAACAAACAATGAATGAAAATAGAACTAAATTATTTTTCTGACTGTAAATTCTATTTTCCCACTCCACTTTTATTTTCAACCATAGTTTTTATTCTTCTGTGTCCTTATCTCTTTGAAAAGATGATGAAAGCATAGACTTTTGCCCAGAAAATGCATATCTGAAGCTTGACACAAAGTACACCATTTAATTTCAGATTTTACAGATGGTAATATTTCTTAATAAATGTACCACCTGGGAAATGTTTAAGACTTATAGATTTTGAAGATTATTTTTAGAATCTCTCTGTATATACACAGATCCCAGGTTAACATCTCCTATCTCAAAGTATGCATTATAAGTGGATAAATCAGTAGGAAGGTTACTGGATAGGAAAACTTTTACAGTATTCTTCTGGTATTCTGTAAGTTAATCAAAAGAATAAACACAAACAAACTAAGAGACAGATACTCCATAAAAAGTTAAATGCTCCTTGGTTAAACACTCTTCACTTCTTTTCTGATGTTTCTATAACAACTCTGAGAGGTATGGTTGCAAGCATATATAGTACCTTCCTGTTGCCACACACATAAATGCTGTATTCCTTACTTAAGTAGATTACAAGGAGTTTTCTCATTAAAATTTGATCATTAATTTAGATCAAATAGAGAGGCTTCATATTTCCTTTCCTGGACACTGTCCAATATATTATATTTTATTCCTATATGAGCTCTTTACCTTGTTATGTAAAAAAATCTAGCATATTTTCCTTTATTTATCCCATCAACAACAATCATCATCTCCTTATGAAGCAAAAAGGTGACTAATTCATGTTACACTAATGCCATCTTTCTGCGTTCAAATTCTGTATTGTTTTCTTGATGTGTTTCTAGCTCATCTCTCTTTATAACTATTTCTAGATTGTAGAAAGTCAATCTAGAATCTACTGGACTGGCCCATGGAACTGGATGATTCTTAGTGTCTACAAAGTTTATTTTTGAAAGGATGTTAAAAAATTACATTTAATCTGTAATGTTAAAACAAACAAAAAACCCAAACCAAACGCACTGCCATCAAGTCTATTTTGACTCATTAGACCCTGTAAATTGGAGTAGAATTGCTCCATAGAGTTTCTAAGGAGTCACTGTTGGACTCAAACTGCCAACCTTTTGGTTAGCAGACTTGGTGCTTAGCCACCATGCCAGCAGGGTATCCTTGAATCTGGAATGTTAGACTACAGTCATTCTACGGCAGGAAAAATCATGTCCATGTTCTAAAGAGGAAACCCTGGTGGCATAGTGTTTAAAGGCTACGTCTGCTAACCAAAAAGCAGGCAGTTCAAGTCTACCAGGTGCTCTTTGGTAACTCTGTGGAGCAGTATTGCTCTGTCCTATAGGGTCTCTATGAGTTGGAAATGACTCAGTGGCACTGGGTTTGGTTTTGTTTGGTTATGTTGTGAAGACAGCCATAATGATAAAGATTATGAAATATTTAATTTAGATTATATTGCAATATAACATGAGGTAACAATTAAGATGAGTTAGAATTAATTAATTTATACTTTTAAATCCATCTAGAGTGATTCTTTTGGTCCTGTGGTTATGTTGTATCTCTTTTCATTTTGTTAGAGCTATAGTGGGTTTTTTTGGGGATTGAAGGTAAATTTGTGTGAAATTCTCTGAGTAGGATATACAGTTTTCCTTGACAAAAATATATTTGAAAATATAATTTTTTCCATTACTGATGTTTGACTTTATATAAGCTATGCTGTGAAAATTCTAACTGTGATTTTCATTTTTATTCTGACTTTGAGTCAGCTTACTCTACCAACTGTGATAAGCACTCAAATGTTCTCAGGCATTGATAACTAGGCAACAACAAATGGACAAACACTTAAAATATATGATGGAAAACAGAAATTTACATTACCAGTTCTTCTTTATCTTCTATTTTAAGAAGTTTGGAGTTTATTTCCTTGCAGAATTTCTTACTCTTTTCAAATTTCATTGTTTCATGTGAAAAATGGTAACAATTATTTCCACAACATGACCATTTGGATTTACATGTGATTTCCTTGATTTCATTTCCTTGAAAACAAAAGAGATCATGGAAGACAACTCAGTGTGTGTCCCAAGAGACTCAGGAATCCTCTCCAGTCCTCCTAAAAGCATTACTTGATGGGACTTCTGAGCTTCATTTCTGTTCTCTACAAAAAGCCTCTCTCTGGGAATAGACATTTACTTCTATCTCTCCAGTTCCGTTCATGCTATTATTAAATATTCCTGGGAATAGTTTATAATAAGATTTGTAATTTCACTTACAACCTCTACAGGAAGGACTTCCCAATACAGTCACCTCTGTTTCTTTTATATTAAGTGAAATCTAGGTACAGAGCATAACTCACCTTCGTGTCTGAACAATATACACGTATTATAGATCTAACAAGTCTTGGAAAATATGATCAAGGTATCCAAGGTTTCTGTTTTTTATTTTCTTTTTGGTATAAAATGTACTATTTTTGAGATCAGTATTATGCACAGAGAAAGATCTAACTTCTCATCTAATTGACTTAAACACAGTACTATGCACAGAGAAAGATCTAACTTCTGATCTAACTTGTTTCAACTAAATCAGAATAAAAGACTCACTACAAAATTAGTTTAAGTGATAAGACACTTTGAACAGTATACCCATTGCCATGAGTCAATTCTGACTCAGAGTGACAGAGTTTCCAAAGGAGTACCTGTTGGATTTGAACTGCCAGCCTTTTGGTTAGCATCCATAGTACTCAACTACTATGCAACCAGGGTTTTACCACCCAATATACCACCAATATATTGGGCGGTAAATAGCAATAAACAAGAAAAATCTTTGTTCTCACTGTGTAAACTTTATGTATATACCTGTGTTGAACGATGTCTCTGTGCAAGTCTTATTTTCAGATGGAAATTTTGCTTCTTTTGTTGTGTTGTCCAGTGTTGTCTTCTGTGATGGTTCTGCCTGATGACACTGGAAAACTTTATTTGACATTTTTAGCTGAAGTATATTTGGTCTGACAAGTCCACTGCATCTAATTGTTCTAAGTGCTACATACCTCATTGCTGAATATTGCTACGGTCACCTTCAATTTACCGTCCTTGGGAAGCAATGCACCAATGCCAGTGCCTAGTCCACCCTTCAAAGCAATTTTGGAACTCTTTCTAGAATGGCCATTGTGCATGGTGGCATGATGCCTAGTTCTTGAGTTTAATTGTATAGCTGTCTGCTAGGAAGTTTTCAGCTAGTATCTTAGTCACCTGGTACTGCTCCAATAGAAAATTCCAGGAATGGAAGGCTTCATGGAAAGAAACTTTTATTGTCATAGTCCAGTAGGCCACAAATCCATTTACAAGTTACAAGCCCATTCAACAAGAGAAGTTAATCGCTGTCCGGTAGGCTGAGTACAAATCCAAGGACAGCATCTTGGCACAGGAACCTCAGGTCCAAAGGACGTGTGCTGCTCTCCTTCGTGCTTTCCTGGTGATGTGAAATTCCCCACTTCCTCTGCTCACTCTCTCCCTTATATCCCACAAGCTTGTGGCTTGAGTCCTGCCTCACTAACACAACTGAGGCCCGCTCTCCATCATCAGCATCACAGAGGCAGGATTAACAACACATGGGAGGGACGGCAACATACTGGGACTCATAGCTGAGTCAAATCAACACACGCATTTTGTGGGGGACATAATTCAATCCGTGACAGCCGGTAGATGAATGTTTTGGAATACCTTGATCTGGGCCGCAATGATTTTTTTCTTCACCCAGAGAAAAAGGCAATATTGAAAGGCAGGCATTTTGATGCCATTCAGTGCATCAAGGGTAATATGACAGCTCTGATGGCTGTTCCGGGAAGAGTTCTAAAATTGCATAGCTTCCCAAGAGGGGCACTTCGAACGTGACTGCAGAGATATTCTGAAGTGAGATATGCCACACTTTCTCTAGAATGAGTTCACAAACTTAATTGACAGTCCTAGTAAGCATAACATGGAACAGACAAAATGGCAAAATTTTAATATGTAGGTTAATATCTAGGATGAAGGGCCATTTTTATTGCTTTATTGTTTAAGCATCTCTGTATGTTTTTGACACCTCCATATTATTTATGGAAAATGTATTTATTAACAAATAACATGCCTACTTACTAGACTAAAAGGATAGAATAAGGAAAACCGCAAAGCTTTTGTCCTCAGGGAACTCAGTAATTATTGTGAGAAAAGAATGCAATTAGAGTACTATGGATACGTTGGTGACAAAGACAGTCACACCATACGCTTGGAACATAGTTGAGGTGAGTGACTAAGTGTAGTATCTGCAATAGGGTGACAGTCAGAAAATCTGCGATGACTAGTGATGATTTTAATTTTGCTTTTGGTCTGTGGATAGAAAAGAAGTCCGAAAAGGAAGATGCTAGATTATATCATTCTGGATGGATGGAACCAGTTTTCTAAATTAGTGAAGTAGAACATTATACATTAGGCTAGCCCAATGTCATTCAGTATGTCTAGAAGATAGGTTGTGTATGTGAGATTTTAGAGAGATAAAGCTAAAGGAAAACAGGTATTAGGTAAATAACCACCAAAACACACACACACACACACACACACACACACACACACACACACACACACACACAAACCTAAAAACCCACAGAAAACAAAGCAGAACCAAAGCCTCATGGGGTAGATTAGATTAGTATCCAAATCAGTAATGGTTTCACAAATGTCAAGTTTTCAGAAGAAAGACTAAGCAAATTTGTGCATAAATAAATAGAGAATGCGTCAAACGAAGAACAGAGAGAAAAATAATGAAGAAAAAAAAGATCGTCTCAGAGAAATGTATGATACCAATATGGGTGTTTCAAACTGAATTCTGTAACATATAAAAGTAGTTAAACACCATGATGAATTTCAATTTATCCCCCAAATGGGTGATGGGCTTAACAGCTGAAAATCAGCTAACACACCCTACCAATAGAATGAATGATAAAAATTAAATGATCCACTCAAAAGACACAGAAAAAAGTGTTTGACAAAAATACTGTTTTATAATAACGGTAATAATAATAATGATAAAAACATTCAACAAACTAGACAAAGCAGAAAATTTACTTAATCTGATACAGGACACCTGCAAAACCCTAATAGCTAACATCATATGGAGACCTAATGACACAGAGCTTAAGAGCTGTAGCTGTTAACTCCTCTCATCTGTCCTATAGAGTCACTATGAGTCAGAATTGACTCAAAAGCAATGCATTTGGTTTTGGCTTTCAACATTATACTTAGTGGTGATAAGAATGAATCTTTTTCCCTGAAAATCACAAAAAGGAAGTGGATCATCACTCTTGAGATACCTATTCCACACTGACCTGGAAGTTCTAATTAGGGCAATTTTGGAAGAATGTGATAAAAACACATCTGCATTATAAAGAGAGAGGGAAAACTGTCTCCATTTGTAGGTGAGATTGTATTGTGTATAGAAAATCTTAAGGAATCCATGGAAAAACTATTAGAACTAATAAATTCTACAGGGTTGTAGCACACTGGATCAATATACAAACATTAATTTTTGTTTCCACACATTAGAAATGAAGAATCTAAAATTAATTTTAACAAATCAATTCCATTTATATGAGTATCAGAAAGAATACTGTAATGAGAAATAAATCAAACAAGTGAAAAACATTCACTAAAAAACTACAAATCATTGTTGAAAGAAAATAAAAATATCTAAATGTATACAAAGGATTGGCTATAAAAACATACAAAAATTCAATCAAAATGGATAAAATATCCAAATATATACTACTGTGAAAGAGAAGCCAAAACAGGTGTATATCTTGAGGATCTTAAGTTAGACAGCAATTTTGTAGAACACTTAGAACATGAACAAGCAACAAATAAACAAATAAAGTTGGACTTCACTGAAACTAGAAATTTTTGTGCTTCAAAAGATGCTACCAAAAGTGAAAAAAAAAAACACATAAAATGGGAGAAAATATTTGCAAATCATATATCTAATAAGGATCATATAGGTCAATTGGCATAACATAGTTCATAAAGAAAACGTTCTATATCCCACTGTGGTGAGTAGCATCTGGGTTTTAAAAGCCTGCAAGCGGCCGTTTCAGATACATCTATTGGTCTCATCCTATCCGGGGAAAAGCAGAAGAAAAAAAAAACAAATGAACAAACAAAGGGACACAAGAAAAATGTTAGTCCAAAGGACTAAATGGTCACATGAACCAGAGACTCCTGCAGCCTCAGACAAGAAGGCTGGATTGTTCCCAGCTACCACATGCGATTGTTCTGATAGGTATCACAACAGATAATGTAGAACAGAATTCACAGTCATGAAAGAAGACGAGATTTACTTCTCTGGCAGAGACTGAAGGAACCCCTGAAACTATATCCACTGGACACTCTGCCAACCCAGAAATGAAATAATTCCCAAAGCCCACTTTTTAGACAAGGTTTAGACAGTACTGTCTAACAAAAAGTAACACAAATGAAGAAGATGATCCTAGTTCCATCAACCTTGCAAGTCCAGATGGGTAACTCCTGTCCAAAAGCAACCCAGTAAAATAGGAAGAGACAGCAACTGGACAAATGGGCACAGGAAACTCAGGGTCTATATGCCCACACAAAACTCTTTACATAAATTTTCAGAGTAGCACAACTCAAAGCCAAATAGTGGGATCAATAGAAATGGTACTCAACTGATAAATGGATAAACAGAAGGTGATATATTCATACGATAGACTATTTTCCAGCCACAAAAAGGAATGAAGTACTGACTCAGGCTCCACCGTGCATAAAACTTGAAAAGATCACTTTAAGTGAAAGAAAACAGGTGCAGTAGGTCACATATTGTACAAGTCCATTTTCATGAAATTTCCAGAATAGGTAAATTCATAGAGATAAAAAGTAGATTAGTAGTGGCCAGGGACTGAAAACAATAAGAATGGGGATTGACAGCTACTGGGTACAGAGTTTCTTTCAGGGTGATAAAATGATCCAAATTTGATTGTAGTGATGGTGGCACAATTTTGTGAATAGAAGTGATGGTGTTTTATATTTTATATAGATGATTTGTATGGTAAGTGAATTATATCAGAATAAAAGTGCGTTGTAGCTAAAAGCAAAAAAATACCAGAAAGCTATTTACCTGTATTTTATTGACTATGCAAAAGCATTCAACTATGTAGATCATAACAAATTATGGATAACACTGCAAAGAACGGGAATTCCAGAACACTTGACTGTGTTCGTTAAGAAGCTGTACTTAAATCAAGAGGCACTCATTCAAACAGAACAAGGTGATACTGTATGGCTTAAAATCAGGAAAAGTGTGCTTCAGGGTTTAACTTCTTTACCATACTTATTCAATCTGTATGCCAAGTCAAGCCACGCCCAGAGCCATCAAGCTGATGCTGACTCAATCTGTATACTAAGCAAATAATCTGAGAAGCTGGACTACACGAAAGCCAGTTGGGAAGACTCACTGACAACCTGTAATATGCAGATGACACACCCGTCCTTGTTGAAAGTGAAGAGGACTTAAAGCACTTGCTGATGACTATCAAAGACCACAGCCTTCAGGATAGATTATACCTCGACATAATGAAAACAAAAATCCTCAGAGTTGGACAAGTAAGTAACATCATGATAAATGGAGGAATGTTCAAAGTGGCCAAGGATTGTATTTTACTTGGATCTACAATTAACTCCCGTGGAAGCAGAAGTCAAGAAATTAAATGATGCAATGCACTGGGCAAACCTGTTGCAAAAAACCTCTTAAAGGGCTATATCAAGCAAAGATGTCACTTTAAGGACTAAGGTGCACCTCACCCAAGCCATGGTGTTGCCAGTCGCCTCCTGTACATGTGAAAGCTGGGCAATGAACAAAGAAGACCAGAGAACTGATACCTTTGAGTTATGGTGCCAGTCCCTGGAGAAGGACATCATGCCTGGCAAAGCAGAGTCCTTCACAAATGTCAAAGCTGTTAATAAGATGTGCTGACAGTGTGGCTGCCATAAAGGGCTCAAGCATAACAAGAGTTGTGAGGATGGTGCAGGACTGGGCACTGTTTCGTCCTGTTATACGCAGGGTTGCTCTGAGTCAGAATCAGTTCAACAGCTGCTAACAACCTCAGGAAAGCTGATGAGTGTGTGTGTGTTGCGGGGGATGGTATATTTCTGTGTGAATGTGTTTGTTTTTAAAACCAGAATGCTTGGATCCCAGGTTCAGCTATATCATTAGTAGAATGGTGTTTTGTTTTTGTTTCTTTTTTGATATGGAGAACTAGATGCACTCAAACACTTGTAACTTGTATGCAGGTTTCGTTGCTGCTCTATCTCTGAATCATCTGCAGTGCTT
Source organism: Heterohyrax brucei (assembly GCA_028571685.1). Lineage (NCBI taxonomy): Eukaryota > Metazoa > Chordata > Mammalia > Hyracoidea > Procaviidae > Heterohyrax > Heterohyrax brucei. The sequence continues at coordinate 72,669,236 of CM053142.1, read as the reverse complement.
GGCATGAAAAGGAAATAATCTATAGACATTGTTCTCAAATGGGGGCAACTGTGCCTCTAGAAGACATTGTCAGGGCTTGGCCTTGGAATGTAGCCATCTACATCCAGTATGTAGAGGTTAGGGGTGTTGCCAAACATATGATAACACACTGGACAATCCTCACAACAAAGGGGTATCTTGCTAAAATGTTGGTAACATTGAGAAACCCTGATGGAGAGGGAAATATTGCTTACTGAAAAAGTTAAAAGGTTATGAAATGGGATTCAGAAAGAGAGTAATAACATCTGGTTACAGTATTAGTAAAGACATCATGGCAGGATTATAAAATAATAATAATAATAATAATAATGTCCTTTGAGATGGCTCTTGAGGGACACATGATTTCCACAGACAGACACAGATAGTACAAGAAAATGGCCATCCAGATGTAAGGATCAGCATAGACAAATGCACGGGGACAGAAACACTGAGAGAATATGTGGGGAACAGTGAAAGATTGACAATTATTTAAAGCCATAAGGAATAAAAGCTAAAATTATGTGTTGAAACAAGATTACCATTCACAAACAACTGTAGCTGTAAGATGTGAACATAACTCAACAGAGAATGAAAGATTGTTAATGCTTTCCAGCCATTTGAAAGGCATGGTCAAAGAGTTGAAGAGTCGAAGAAATTTAGTTGACAGTTAAATATATTTTATTTAAATATAGATTCAACATAATTATAAAAATTCCATTGACTAAGATAAATTAGAAAGCATTTGCAACAGTTCAGAAAAATACTTACTGGCTTATATTAGGTACTTATAAGTATACAAAATAAAAAATTAATTGACTTGCAGATGGGTGATAGAACAGATAGAACTTGACAGTTTGTTGAAAGAAGGTATCATAAGAAATTAGTGTATACACAGCATGATTTATGATCAGCAAAATCTCAAATGTAGTCTTTTCTAGTAAATGCCCAAATATTATTGAGGTTTCATAATTAAAGGAATATCAGGAGCCTCTGAAGAATTTTGTAAATGGCCCAGTCATGGCCCTAGCGATGACAGTAGAAAGCTGGTCAGACTAGAACTGGGGATCACAGCTATATATCTTAGGAGAGGGAAATCAGTAAAGTAATAGATAGTTTTTCAGGGAGGAGACATGTGGTTAAGACCACAGATATAGTTTAACTTACCCATGAATCCCAAGATTCCATTTGTTAGAAGGAGAAGGAAACAGAAACTTCCAAGAATCACCATGGCTAGATACCAGGAATATGGAACTGAAGACCCTGCCCGGAGAGAAGATGTTGGTGAGATTAGCAGGAGAAAGGCTAAATTAAATATCAAGACTCAGAGGGAAACTTTTCAGGACCCCAACCCCAAAGGGATCTCAAAATTGAAACGATAAATGGAAAAGATGATTGATCCATTTGTAAAAACAGTAACCCGACAGTTAGATGCCTGAATTCTACTCATCTTTTTTTTTTTTTTTTTTTTTTAAAACCACATGTCTTTCTGGTCTGTGACTTATTTTAACTTTACCAGAATATTCTTCATATCTGTCTCAATAATTTAGGAATATTAAGTGGTGTAGGAGACATACAGACTTGCTTTTGAAAATATGAAAATCCTTCTAAAATATATTTGTATACATCATTTGTATTGACCCACAGTCAAAAGATATTTGTTTGTTATTTCATAAACATCGTTGTTAAAGATTGCATTGTGTCCCTCCAAAAAATGAGTGTATTCATTCAACTCAGCCATGAGTCACAGCATGGTGTGATTTCTCTCCTGTGTTGTGAATGCTGCCTCCAAGAAGGTAGTGAGGGAGAACAGGTGGCAGCTGTGTTGTCAGGCAGGACACAATCTACAAGCTTGGATTATGCTGAGTTTATCTCTTGGGAGACAAAAGAAATGAGAAGTGAGCAGATATTTACCTGTATTTCATTGACTATTCAAAGGCATTTGATTATGTAGATCATAACAAATTATGGATAATATTGCAAAGAACGAAAATTCCAATATGCTTAATTTGTGCTTATGAGGAACCTGGACATATATTAAGAGGCAGTTATAGGAACAGAACAAGGTGATACTGCATGGTTTAAAGTCAGGAAAGTTGTGCTTCAGGATTGTACCGTTCACTATATTTCTTCAGCCTGTATGCTGAACAAATGATTCAAGAAGCTCGATTATGTAAAAAAGAATGTAACAACAGGATTGGAGAAAAATTCATCATCATCATGCCACATACACATGACACAACCTTGCTTACTGTAAGGGGAACTTGAAACACTTACTGATGTGGGTGAAAGATCAAAGCCTTCCATATGGATTGCTCCTCAAATTAAAGAAAACAAAAATTCTCTCAGCTACACCACTAATCACCATTATGATGAATGGAGAAAACACTGAAGTGATTAACGATTTAATTTCACTTGGTCCACAATGAATCCATGGGAGCAGCAAACGAGAAACCAATTGATATATTACATTTGGTAACTCTGCTGCAAAAAAACCACTCTAAACTGTTGAAAAGCAAAGATGTCATTTTGGGAATTAAGATGTGCCAGACCAAGCCAAGTGCTCCTCGGAAACATTATGGAGCAGTTCTGCTACGTCTATAGGCTCGCCATGAATCAGAATTGACTCGACAGCAGTGAGTTTTGTTTGGTTTTGACCCAAGCCATGATATTTTCAATTGCCTCATATGCACGCAGTAGCTGCACAATAAATAAGGAAGATTGATTATTTGATGCCTGTAAATTACTGCTCTGGGGAAAAATGTTGAATGTACCATGGACTACCAGAGGAACTAACAAATCTGTCTTGAAAAGAAGTACAGCCAGGCACTCCCTGGAATCGAGACTTTGACGTCAACTAGACATGTTATCAAGAGGGTCCAGTCCCTAGAGAAGACATTATGTTTGGTAAGGTACTGAATCAGAAACCAAACCCTCTGTTGTTGAGTCAATTCCAACTCATAGTGAACCTATAGGTCAGAGTAGAACGGCGCCATAGAATTTCCAAGGACTACTGGCAAATTCGAACTGCTGGCCTTGGAGTTAGCAAATGCAGCTGTCAACCACAATGTCACCAGGATTTCTAAGAGGAACGGTGAAAAAGAGAAAGAAACCTTGATGAGATGAACTGACACAGTGACCAAAACAATGGGCTCAAACAGCAATGATTACGAGAATGGTAGGTGATAGGGCAGTGTTTTGTTCTGTTGCAGCAACTGGGTACCGAACAACAAAAGCACTCACATGACATCAATTCTCTGAAAGGTACTAAAGTTAGACATTGGTTTGCAACTTCTCTTTTTTCCCATATAGTTTAGGCAAACTCATGAAGACGGGCTAGCTACATTGTTCAGAAATAGTGGGTTTTGTCTCAGACAGACAATTCCTTCTATTTCTAAGGAATGAGAAAACAGGTGAATGTCGTTCCTAAATGTAAACATTACCTTTTTCTTTAGATGATTGATTTCTTCTTATCTTTGCTTGATTGGAGTTCGATGTACCTATTTTCAGTTCTGAGTAAACTATTGGGTCTTTTGTGTCTAGAGATTAAAACAGAGATACAGATGCCGCTTCATATTCACTTTATTTCTCAGAATACATACAGGTTATTAGCACGTATGAGAAGAGTTAGCAGAATAGAATTCTTTCCAAATAAACAAAATCGATGCATTTTTTCCCTTCTTCTTTTATAAATTCTATGGAGTGAATTCTTTCAGATGACAAAATCCTGCAGATAAATTAGGATAACTGATAATAAGAGTATAGAAAAGAAATCTGTATTCAGGAGTTGGGGAAATGTAAAGCTTACTTTTATTTTGCATCTGCTTCTGAGAAACAGGATGTTTCACATCTTTATACATTACATGGTTTTCATTCATCTCTGGAAGACAACAAGATACAATTTTGAAAGTTCCATAAATTGACAGGTTTTTTTTTTTTTCCTTTAAGTTATCCATCCTTTCCTCTCTTTATATCACTGAAAAGCTGAAAAGAGTATGCCACTTAACTATGATGTCTGATGTTTTACTTTGGCAATGATTCAGGTAATTTTCGATTTTCTATTCCTGAAATTACCATGTTACAAATACCCCTCTTTAAAACTTTGAGTGATGTTTTCCCAACTACAACTTTGAGTAATCCAAATGTGTTAGTTACTTTAATTTAAAAAGAGTAGAAATACTGTGATTTAGGAAATAGTTCTACAGTGCTGAAAAAGTTGAACCTATTCAGAAGAATAAAAAGTACCAAACCCACTGCTGTCGAATCAGGTCCAACTCATAGCGACCCTAGAGGTCAGAGTAGAACTACCCCATAGAGTTTCCAAGGAGCACATGATGGATTTGAACTGCTGACATTTTGGTTAGCAGACCTAGCACTTAACCCACTATGCCACCAGAGTTTCCATCTAGAAGAATACCATGAAATTTTCTGAGCCATTTATATTGCTGAAATAAATAAATACTTGTTATTCTAAAAGTTTCTGCTTTGTAAGCTCTCTTGACATTATTTCCATTTATCTTCACTCTCTGTTATTACCAGTATTGACTCAACCTGCTAAGAATTGTCCCCCCCATACACTGTCATAAATAAATGCCCTATTTTAAATAACCAAACTGGGGTAGTTTTACTTCTGTGGGGTGTGTTGTTCTATGTCCATAATATTTGAAGGCATATACTGAAATTTAGTTCTCCTTGAGGTATTAATTTTATTTTCAAATATCAGGTAAAAGTTAAAGTGTTTTTAGACTTTTTTTTAAATAACCAAATAAATTTATATGAAATAACATTCTGGATACATAAAAAAAAAACAGTCTCATGCTCAGAGGCTTGTCGTCCCACTATTAAAAAACTTTCTCAGATCATTATTTCCTTAGGAAATTGTGTCCCATTGTTGCACTTACAATATGTTTATGTCTCTAAACCTGATTGTGCATATGTATCCATTCAGTAGTATTTAATAATTTCCCAGAAGAAAATTTCCTATAACAAAACATTGTTGGAATAGAAATATATTGTAACACCTTTAAAAATATCTCAAGAATTACAAACTATATCACATAAATATGCAAAGTCCAAGTGTACATGTAAAACAGAGAAGCATATTATTATATTAACAATTGATTCAGTAGTTATTAACTTTCTCAACACCTGCTGTCGCTTACTGTGACCATTTGTTCTATTAAAATACTTGGCCAATTTAAGATATTTATTTAAATTTTTCTTAACAAAACTCTTAGTCAACTATGAAATACTTGCAATATATACTTCAGCATATAAAGTAATTTTGAAACGTGTATTAGTAGGCTCTTTTGCCTGAAAGATTTTAAATTTATGGGTTTTTTCCTTCCCAAATCTCTATTCTTTTTGCTCTGTGTATACAATTCAGAGGTGGCCCAGGTAGCAGTTAGATGTGCTAAGCCACAGCTGTAGGTATAGGCGGTGTGATACCTGTGTCAGTGCAGTAGGATTTCTGCTGGCAGTGGAGTTGAGTCCAACTGAAGAGGTGAGTCCCAGCAGGCAGATGTGCACAAGCTGGAACACAACATGACTCTCCTTAGCTCTTTGTTGTATCCGTTCTTGTTACCCAAAAGGCCTCACTCTTGTTATCCGCAAGTGAAGGTGTGAGTTAGCAATTCATATTTGTGACTGAAATTTGATCTGCATCTTGAAGTGACGTGAAATTTGCATTTTTTAATAGAGGAGTTCAACAAGCAAGATGATTTAAAGAAATGTAACCATTTTGCTTTCCAAACAAACAAATATTACACATTAAAAAAAGACCACATCCCCACTACCACCCCACCATCAAATACCAAGAATCTAAATATAAACCCTGTAACAGACATTAGCATTTTGGTCTTTAAATAGAAAATAGTATGAACAAGATATTTAAATCTGTTCTCTGAACTGCTGAGTATCGGTTATGGAAAAATACATAGGTACAAGTGGGCCATTATTTTTCCTTTTGTACCAAAAGCATTTTGAAAGTAACATCATAGAAAGATTTATTAAATTGAGAGTTGCTTAATCCTTGGTTCCTTAAAAAAAAATCTAAATGCAATTGCTTTATTCTTTTAAATATTTTTTTCTATAAGGTGATCTTGTTGTAGTCTGCCTTTTTAATACATTAAAATATGAAAGAGAGAGTATTCTTAACCTAAATTTCAGGCTTTAACCATTTGGGGCTCTCTTTTCCTCCAATCTGTCCAATTTGTGCTTCAATACATAAAAGTGAAAACACATTAGCTTCCTCTTCAGTGGGCTGATAAAGCATTTCTCGTGGTGTAATGGGTAAAATAAAAATAATACAGTTGAAATATAAGCCTTTCAACACACTAGAGAAAGGAAATAGGCTTATTTGTTCTCGTAAAAATAAGAAACATGATTAGTAAATTAAGATATTTCAATTGTAGATTTTCATTTATACAGAAATGTTTGGAAATAGTATATCTGCAAAAACAACTCACTGAGTTTTAGATTAGAGAAATGATGACTAAAGAAAAACACATTTTAACATAAAAATGAGTTTTCAGGGACATTTCCAAGTAGTATGGGTATAGCTAAAGGACAAACTTAATGTGTTAAAGATCATAAAAACAAAACAACAAAAACAAACCCATTACCATTAAGTTGATTTTAACTCATAGATATCACACGTTTATTTATATTCTGGTTTAGTTAGGTTGTTTTTGCCACTATAATAGTCCTTTGTTATCATTGTTCTGTCGTCTCCAACTGCTACCCAGTTCATCTGGAACAGGCAGACAATCTGCCAAGCTCAACATCACTGATTTCTGGGGAGTAATAGAGCCCTGGAACATTTAGTTTAGTTTGAGCTTCTTGTACTTTCCAGCCCAATACTCAAGGAAGTAATACTTTTTTTAATCGGAACCCATTTTGATGTTACAATCAAGCTGCATATGGTAATCTAAGACACACGGGTTGAATATTGGAGAACATTGACATGGAATCACTTTATGCAAACAATCTATTACTAGGTAGAAACCCCAGGTTTTTCTTGGTGTAACTCAGCCAAAAAATGAGAGCCTGAGGTGGGAGAGTGTAAAGATGGCTTGTATTTCATTGGACAAGGAAGAAAGCACTGGGACCCCTGCTGCCGAGACAGTCTTTTCTGTTCAAAGGAAAAGAAAATATATTTAACGGGTTTAAAAGTAGGGAGGAAACCTTGGTAGCATTGTGGTTAAGTGCTACGGCTGCTAACCAAATGGTCAGCAGTGTGATTCACCAGACACTCCTGGAAACTCTATGGGCAGTTCCAGTGTGTCCTCTAGGGCCGCTCTGAGTTGGAATCAGCTTGACAGCGGTGTGTTAGGTTTGGTTTACAAGTAGTGCCGGTAGCATGACCACATCCCCAGCTGTGGCAACTTGGCCATCGTTAGGTCAAATATTGCCGCCTGGGTGTGGGGCTTGTGAGTCTGGAATGAATGAATGCAGAACAGCCCCAAAGGGCTGAAATGTGACATCAGACCATCGTAAACAATGGGTCTGGCCCGTTGAACATGACCTTGGTACCTGCGCCCAGGCCTAAGCGCTTTACCTCCTGGAGAGTTGAATTCACCTGAGGAAGTGGCCTTTGTTATATTAGACAGGAAGACAGCCATTTACTTTGTGAGGAACTGCCCCTACCGTATTCAAATTAATGCCTGCTTTACTGCAAGTATACCTGTTTTGTTCACTAAATAAAAGGGAGCTGCCTGATGCCTAAGAGCTGTTGCGGGGGCATCACAGATACCAGCTTCCCTCCTCACCACCAGTGTTTCTTGTGCGGCATTCTTCACGGTGCCCATCAGCCACGGGCCACACAGACCCGCGCAACTCAGCAAGTAGGGACTCATCCAACATTCTTAATCAAAGGACACAGATGCCAAGATTTTCACAGGAGAGGACAACCAAAAGAACAGAAGTTCTGATGCAGATTGCAAGGCTGCCCAAGCAAGTGAACTGGAAACGGGGAGGACAGCCGAACAAGCTGTTGTGGCATTTTCTGTAGCCTGGGATCTCTGCATTAAATATAAGACATACCAACTTTGGAGTGGTTTCCTCTCTGTGACATTTTGGAAAATGGTTAAGATTATAACAGTTTGTAGTATTGAAAGGACCCCCAACAGGGGAGACCCATCCTCAAGTCACAGGTGACGGCGTAACCCCAATCAGTCACGAAGTCTGCAGCTTGATGCAACAGCAAGAGGTTTTTATTCCAGCGCGCTGGGGCTCAATCCATACTCTTGTCAGAGTAGAGGGAATGGGCCCCGAACAAGAAAAGTACAGAGTATATAAAGGCAGGGTCTTACATTCTTGGGGGAGGTGGGGTTGGTTTGTATTAGCTCAGGGCTAAGGCGGATATTTCAGGTGCATTTACTTCCTGGTATTTCTGAAACTAGCCTTTTTGGGTAAGTTCCTCGAACTCTGAAGGGGGATTGGTTCTATATTGTCCTGTTGTTTCTAAAACTAGTTCTTGTGGTTAGGGAAGTGGCCCTTTCTCTTTCGTCAGGGGCTGTTTCGACAATCAGGAATGCATGGCCCAGTGCTGGGGGAGAGTAACGAGAAGGAAGTTTGCTAAGAGACTCTTTGTTTTTCTGACCAAAGATTTTCTTACAAAAGTTTTTCCCTAACAGTATCAACTCTTAAATAAAGTGGAAAATTACCTTAGAAATTTGTTTAAAAGGCTAATATTTGAGACATTTGAGAATAATCATATATTAATAAAACAATACTTGTCAGCAAAGAAAAATATCCCTAATCTGATAAATATTTATTAGCAGCTTTTAAAAATAGTTTCAGATAAATGATCCTCAGGTATTAGTTTTATTATTAAACATCTTTAAAAACTTCCTTGATATTATCATAGGATAATTCCATAGTTTTCTTGTTAATGTCATAGACAAGACATGAAAAATTTTACCTTAAATTTTAAAATGATGACATTTTAAATTCTAAAGATCTAATGCTCTTTCATTGTTGTCAGTATTTAAAGTATTTCTGATCAAATGTGTTGTGCTAAATTAGTATCCTTTTACATTTTTTCCATATTTTTTCTTCTTGAGGGTCACTCTCTTGTAGAAATAATCTCAATTATACTTCACAAGACTGTGTTTCTCAGTGTTTAAACAAATAAAGGAAGAATGCAAGGAGTTGCTGACCTGGTAGAGAAAGAAGGAAATAGAGTCATCAGGAAGAGGCCCCAAAGGGGGGTATGGCTTAGGTCAGGTGGTTCTTCTCAGGCGAGGCCTTCAACAAATGCAGACCTAGGAGATCCACTTCCCCACAGCTGGGCGAATAAAGCCTTCAGTCTTGAAAGTGAGATCCAAGTAGTACAGCATGGGCTCTGCAGCAAGCAGTACATTCTCTGTAACTATTCAATGATATTTAGCTTAACTAACATTTAGACTTTCCCCTAGAGTTTACGGTTAAAAGTGGAAGATGAGAAAAGCTATTTTCCTTAATTACCTGAATGTCTTATAGGGAAAACCAATTAGAAAACAAATAATTACATATAATGAACCAATAAAACCAAGCCAAGTGCCAATGAGAAGGAACTACCAGCCAAGTGCCGTCGAGTACATATGTGCATTTATTAATGTTACACAAATTTACTACCATGTATTACTCTCATATTTATTTAAGATAGTTCAAATCTGCTTCAGAATTTCGTCTTTCTATGAACTAATTGTCACTGGAGTGGATTGTCACCTACAAGGTCTGGCAATTAAGTTAGCGAACTCATGCTAGAAAAAGTGCTACATACCTTATTGCTGAAAGTCACTATAGTCACCTTTGAAGTACTCCCTTGGGAAGCTATACATCAACGCCAGCATCTACTCCACCCTTCAAAGCAGTTTTGGAACTCTTTATCTGGAATGGATACCAGAGCTCTCTTTGTATTACCCTTGATGTCTTGAATGTGATCAAAATGTCTTCCTTTCAATATTTCCTTTATTTGGAGGTAAAGGAAATGCTGGTGGCATAGTGGGTTAAATGCTATGTCTGCTAACCAAAAGGTCAGCAGTTCAAGTCTGCCAGGCGCTCTTTGGAAACTCTATAGGGCAGTTCTGCCTTGTCCTCTAGGGTCACTATGAATTGGAGCCAACAGCAGTGGGTTTGATTTTGGTTTTGGTTGGGTAAAGAAAAATCACTGATGCCACATCAAGGAAGTAGGTCAGGTGTCCCAATACAGTTATTTGTTTACTGGCTAAAAGCTCCCTCACAGTGCCGTGTGAGCTGGTGCATTGTCTTGATGCAAGATCCATGAACTGTTGGTGAAAAATTCAGGTCATTTTCATCAAACTTTTTCATACAGCCTATTCAGCACTTCCAAATATTGAACATGTTAAGTGTCCAGTTGGTAGAAATTAGTAATGAACAATCTCTTTGATATTAAAAACATTTAGCAACATTGTTTTGACTATTGATTTGGACTGGCAGGACATTTTTGGTAGTGGAGAACTGGCTGATTTCCATTGTGCTTGTTGATGCTTGGTTTCAGCGTCCTATTGGTACTCTCAAGTTTCATCACCAGTTACAAGACAGCCCAGAACATTGTCTTGCCTCTTCAAATGGACTTGTTACCACGAAACACAGGTTTAGGCCACCTGCTGCAAAAAGCCTACACTGAGATGGGGTAAAGTAAATGCCCAAGAGGATTATTACATGTTGGCATGTAATGCACAGGGGGAATTTGGGCCCTCAGATCCTGTCTGCCTTTGCCAGGCAAGCTCAGGGTTTATATAGGGGGGAATTAAGGGTAAAGCTTAGGTGTGAGGGAAGAAACTAATGAGGACAAACTGGGGGTTGCGTCTATCTGGACGGGTCTGGTGAAGATTTGCATCTGAAACTGGGGGTCCCTCCGGAGGAGACAGGCCTCTGGAGTCTCTTGTCTCTCATTATCTGAGCCGGGGTCCAAGTGTCTGGCTCTTCCACTTGTTTAGAGAGTCTAAAAAGAAGGCTGTAAAGGCTGCAAAGATTTTATTTCAGTGGCTCCTGTAAGTTAATGTGTGATTTCCTGCCTAAACCAGGTAGTATTAGGAAGCCTACTTCAGTCCCCCTTGTTGTTTGAAAATGCTGCTTTTCAGGCCTCTGGTTTCAATGATACAGAAGGAACTTTGCATCTTGAGAGCTGGAAAGTATATTATAGATCATTCAGCTCAAATCAGACATTTTACTAATGGGAAGCTTCAACAGAATGCAACTGATTTGTAAAAAGTTACTTACCAAAGCTGCAAATCTTAGATAAAAATCCAGATAAGTTGACTCCAACATAAGCTTTCTGAAACTCTGTCCAGTGTGTTTGCCGTTATATTTGACATGCTTCAGTTCAGTTTAGTCAAGGGAAAAGCCTTAGGTTCTAGATCAGAAAGTAAAGAAATTCCACTGAAGCACTTTCATGAACAAAATCAACCAACCAACAAACCCACAGTCATCAAGTTGATTCTGATTCACAGTGACCCTATGAGACAGAGTAGAATCGCCCTATTCAGGTTTCCAAAAAGCAACTGGTCGATTCAAATTGCCAATCTTTTGGTTAGTAGCTGTTGCTCCTCACAATTGTAGTAGCAGGGCTCTTTGTGAATGTGTAAAATTAGAACAAATGCTTTCCAAGGATGACATTCTTTTTTATTTTTTTTATTTTGTATGACTGAGTGAAAATGTACATTCCTGTATAAATTTACATGCCCACCTAGAAGCAGCTTCCACTGCTCTCCCTGTCCAGTGACAGCACACTATTCCTCTCTGCTCCATACATGTCTCATCCTCCCTACAGTCTCCTTTCCCCTCCTCTCCACCCACTCTCCTTCTTCCAGCCAGAGGTCAGCAGGATGATATCCTATAGATGCATAGAACCATAATGTGCATCCAATATATGATCACTCTGCATCACCAAGTCCAATCCATTCGTGTCCGAAGAGTGGAGTTTGGTTATGATTTATGGGAAAGGGCAGCATCAGGGCCAGGGGCCATGCTCCCAGGGGAACCCCGAAACTGCTAGACCAACAGTTGAGGTCTTTTAGTGGAGATCTCAGGATGCACCCCTTTTTATTCTTGTGTTGCCAGTGAGACTCAACTTAGTGAGCTCCATCACAGATGACACTCTTAATTGAAAATATTGTTGTTAGGTGCCAAAGTTCCAACTTGTGACCCTGTGAACAACAGAATGAAACACTGCTGAGTCCTGTGCCACCCTCACATCTGTTTTAATGCTTGCGCGCATTGTTACAGCACTGTGTCAGTGGATCTTCCTCATTTTACTGACCCTGTACTTTACCCAGCATGATGTCCTTCTCCAGGAGCTGGCCGCTCCTGATAACATGTTTGCCTCAGTCATCTAGTACTACAAATAGCAAATTGAATGGCTTTTAAAAAAGACATTTTATTTTGTCACAGTCTAGTAGGTTAAAAGTCCAAAGTCAGGGTATCAGCTCAGGGGAAGGCTTTCTTTGCTAGATCTGGAGAAAGGTCCTTGTTGTCAATCTTCCTGTAGTCTGGAAGCTTCTGAGTTGCAGGGACCTTGGTCCTTTCCAAAGGATGTACTCAGCTCATAGTATTGCTTCTTTCTTTATGGTATAAGGTTCCCAAATCTCTCCACTGGCTTCTTTCCTTAGAGCTCAAGAAAATGTCTCAAGGCACAAAACCACCTTACACGTGGAGTCCTGCCCCACCAACACAACTCACATCCATCCACCCACATTAACATCATAGAGGCAAGATTTGTAACATGGAGCACATCACACAAATTTGGGGGGAACATAATTCAATCCATGACAATGTTCAAAGTATATGAGATAAATTCGTGCCACACTTGCTTCTAAGGAGCATTCTAACTGTACTTCTTCTAAGATAGATTTGTTTGTTCTTTTGGCAAAACCAAACCAAGTTAAACCCACTGCCCCCAAGGTGATGCTGACTCATAGCAACTCTCTAAGGACAGAGTAGAAATGCCCCATAGAGTTTCCAAGGGGCACCTGATAGATTAGAACTGCTGATCTTTTGGTTAGCAGCTGTAACACTTGAATACTCCAGGCAGGTGTATTCAATATTCTTCAATGCCATAATTCAAAGGCATCACTTCTTCATTCATTTTCTGGTTTTCACATGTACACCGGGTTGTTGAAAACACCATGGCTTGGATCAGGCACACCTTTGTATCCAAGTCAATATCTTTTTTTTTTTTTTTTTTAACATTTTCAAGAGTTCTTTTGCAGCTGATTTGCCTAGTGCAACGCATCATTTGATTTTTAGACTCCTGCTTCCATGGTTGCTGATTGTGGAAGTAGAATGAAATCCTCGACTTCAGTCTTTTCTATGTTTATCATGATGTTACTCAGTGGTTTTAAACAAAAGAAGGTAAATGAGGAACATAAAGAAATTTATCAGACAACTTTGATTTTCAAATAAAAAGTGAAAATGTACTCACAGATGAAATATCACAAGTTAATATCTGTATTGCTATGAGAAATGATTATAATTTCCATACAATGTTGTTTTCCTACTGTATTTGACAGTTATAAGTAATGTCTACTGTTCCCTGTTTTATGAATGTAATGCATAATATAATACAATAAGTTTGTTTCACTGTAGTAGAATAGATGCATTCATCAGTGGGATGATGTATATTTCTATGTCATCTTTTCATACTTACTCAGCTTAAATGATAATCAAACATTGATGATTAAATATTTTTCTTCCTTTGAACTTATAGTTATCTGAATCCTGGGCCAATGTAATTTTAAAGCAGTTAAATCAGACTTTAAAATTTAGAATAAAAAATAAACAAAACTGAAATGAATTAAACAATCAGTGATGTTAGAATTTTTAAAATCAAGCTTAACATGTTAATGTCTTTACTTTTCACATTTCTGACTCTACTGAGATCTTTCGTGAATAATAAAGTTAGAATATTTTTTCTAGTCAGTTTGCCTTGTCTTTCATGGGCTAAACAATTAAACATGATAGATGTTTTAGGATTACTTGTGTAAAGCCGGTTGCTCTGAATAGGACATGGAAGAATGGAAAATTTAAGACAGCTACCTTTGTCTGAGATATCTTGTGTGGTTTCAACTAGACTGGCTCAAAAATGCGTTCGCTTCTGTGAGGTCATAACCCCAACGAGAAGGAGTCTGTATGTCTATTTTTATTTATGTGCAATATCTATTTCTATGCCTTATAAATTTTAAGCTGTGTGATATGAATCAAATAAATAGCAAGATAAATTTTTGGTGGTTACCCAAGCATGTTTCTATGAATTGAGACTGTTTTTACTTGAAAAAGGAGGAAGGGAGCCACCCAGTACACTTTCAATTACCATTTCATATTGGCTGTTTATTTAAATTTGCCTTTGTTCAACATACCATCGATTATTTAGTATTATTCCTTTTCTTCATTCCTCTGGTTGTCTGGCCTCTCAGTCTCCACGTATCTTATATATCCCTTCCCTGTATAGTCATTTCTGAGAGCTGTGACTCCAGTCTACTTGATTGTCGATGCTTTTGATGACAAGGTTTTTTTTTTTTTTTTTCTCATTAAGATTTTTATTTGCGGAGCAACGAAGTGCTCTCTGTATCAGATGCTATTTAAAGGCTTGTTGCACACATATAATTTAATTAAGTGGGGACAATTTTTATTTTTACCATTTATTGACTCATTTTTCCTGTGGTTTTTATGGAGGTAGGTTAGTATCACACAATTGTAAGTAGTTGCCCCACCTTAAGCTGTCTTTGGACTTCATATGCGGAAGTATCTGGTCATTCACCTACCGACAGCTTTATGGGTGTCTCTTCACACTGTGACAAAGAAACCCTCTGAAGATCTTCATAATGTCAAGTGATTCAGACTATGAACAACCTCCAGGTATTATTTTTTTAATCTAAATGCCTCGTTATTTTAATGAAAGTAAATGTTTTAGTTATTTTTGGCTATTGTCATTGCTGGTTGTAATACAGGCCTAGGGCCTAAATATCTTACACTTAATGCTTCCCGGACATACCATAAGGAGTTCTTTAAAATGCGGCTAACAGAGAGAAATAGCTGCTACCTGGGGAGGTCAAAAGTGAAATGAACATTCTAAACACTTTTAGGAGAAATGGATGGGAAAGTTGATTTGAGTGTCTCTTTTCTGATTTTACAAGTAATGTTTCTACTCTCGGAAACCATGGAACAGCAGTGGTTGAAAGCTTGGCTGCTGACCAAAAGGCTGGCCGTTCAAATCCACCAGCCAGTCTTTGGAATCTCAATGTGGCAGTTTTACTCTGTCCTATAGGGTTGCTATGAGTTAGAGTCAACTTACGAGCAATGCATATTTCTGCTATTAGTGCTACTAAATAAATCTCTGCAATCAAGTTATAATCTCATCTGCTTATCAATATTGCAAATCAACTATATAAGTTTTATGCTAGAAGTTATCACAGAGCCAGCAGAAGCAATTCCTATTGTGGACTTGGAACCACCTCAAGCCCTTCCTCCTCCTCCTCCTTCTCTTCCTCCACCAGAGGATGACTGTGACTCCATTCCTGCAAGAACCAGCAAGAGAGGTAAAGGGCATATACAAGATTTTATTCATTTATGTCCTCTCAGTATTGATTTGAGATACATTTTCTGCTGATTTTACTATTCTGTAGTTGGAAACGCTAGTCGTAGTGGTTAAGTGCTGCTGCCGCTAACCACAAGGTCGACAGTTCAGATCTGCCAGGTGCTCCTTAGAAACTCTATGGTGTAGTTCTACTCTGTCATATACGGTCACTGAGTTGGTATTACTTTGACAGCACTGGGTTTGGCTTTTTGTTTAGTTGTTTATATTTGTGTGTTTTTTTATTGGAGGTTGAAACATTTTCAAACACATACAGAGATAAAAGGGTACTTGCCCACAAAGATGTTTCAAAATTTCATTTATTAGGGAGCATATAAAAGACAGTGGAGACATTTGATGACAAAAAGAAATAAAAAGATCTGTCCAAATTTAGGCGTGCTTCAAAAATTCAAACACTGTGTGTTTGCCTCCTTTTGATCATAATAAAAACTAAAATTCTTAGAGCAGGATTTCTAAACTTGAACATTACCAACATACTGGGGCACATGCTTTTTTGTCCTGTCTATTATAGAAGTTTTAACTACATCCCCAGCCTCTACCCATTAGAGTCTAGTAGCATCCTGTTGTGACAACTCTAAGTGTCTCTGGATATTAATGATTGTCCTTGGGACTGGCGGAGTAGGTGGGTGGGAGGGGAGAGAATGTTCCTGGCTGATAACTGCTGAATTATATTATTCAGAAGTTAAAGAAATGTTATTTGCATTAGCTTATGAACGTAACGTTGTCTTTGAGGGTAGCTTTTTATCTTGCTTCAAAAGTTCAGTCCTTCTTAAATACAAGAAAATAATGTAAAAAAAATATTAGATATATTTTTTTATTGAAGGAAGTAACAATATCAGCAAAATAATTTATAAACAATCATGTTTAAAAGTTAAGATTCTAGACTATGGAGATGTAGTATTTTGTCTACAGTCAAATCACATTATAGATGCTGTTGATCCTAAGGCCAAATATAACCTGGCTAAAACATTTCCTAAAATTTGCAGGAGGAATATGGTGTTCCTTATTAGACTGAGATGAAAACTTTTGTCTTAATAATAACACAGGCTTAAAATAATTAAGCATTTCCTCTTTGATTATATTAATGGAGATATTATAATCTGAACAAGAATATATCTTGTAACTAAAATTTTCTTGTGTCAAGTGTCCCCAGTAACATCATCACTTTTGATATTTTGCTAAGATCACTCACAGGACACTGGATTACCATCTACATATAACTGTGATCTGTTAAAATAAAAGAATGTCCAGCACAATCAGCAAAGGAAAAGGCACATAAAATGAAGTCTAGGAGAGACCAGGCATAAGTTTCCAAGGGACTGTTCCCAGTGAAGTAAAGAGGACACACTTTATTCAACCAGCAACAAGTTGTGACAACATGCAGGAACTGTTGTCAACCAGTAAGGCTTGTTAGAAACTCAGTGCCCAGGGTATTTACTGGGGGCTGATGACTTATACTTGGCACACACCAGAAGTACAGACTTCCAGAACAAAGGCAAGCAAGCATTAACACAAACTATATCATTTGTTTAGTGAGCCAGTTAAAGTTAATGGTGACCTCCCAAAACCCAAGTTCCTACATACATGACAAGGGTCAACCTTGTAAGAAGGCCTCTCAAAGGATAGTACTCAACTTGCTAACTCTTCTGCACATCCTGTTAAATAAATTTTACTTTTTCCTCAGACTACGTATTAAACATTATAATTCAGAAAAATATAGGATATTTTGAAAACAATGTGTAATGGAAAATGACAATAGTATTCTTTCAGATAATACAAGTTCACATTGTTTCTGATATTTTCTGTTTTATAGGTTCTCTACATAACTTAATTCCTGTGATTTGTGGAATCCTCATCCTGCTGTTGTTAATGTTGTGTGGATTCTTTGGTTTTCAATGTGAGTCTGATTAACTGAAGAAGACAAGGACTAGATTAGAATTCATAAGTGCTTACCATATTATCAGATTCTTTAAGCACATTTCAGGTCATCATTTTCTGATGAATGTTTTCTGAAACACTAAATGACAGAACAAGAAAAAAAATGACATTTAAGCATCACAACTTTATATTATATGGAATGAACTTGACCCTGTGAACTTACATATTTTACCAAGAGAAATTTTATGATTATGGTTTTTAGAGATGCTATTGAGAATAATGATTTATTATTTAAAAAATTGCAGCTCATTCAGAAGTGTAGCTTGAATTTGGAAATGTCTGCTCCTTTGATGTAGAAAGTAACTTGTTTTCTAACTTGTTTTCTCATTTGAAATCATCCATGGCTGCAACAGCCCAGATTATATATATATTATATATGTACTATATATATATATTAGATATGTTCTTTTTAATCATTATTGGAGCTCTGCTAGCATAATACTTAAGAACTTAGCTACTGACCAAAAAGTTGGCAGTTCAAATCCACCAGCCAGTCTTTGGAAACCCAGGGGACAGTTCTACTCTGTCCTAAAGTGTTGCTGTGAGTCAGAATTAACTCAATGGCAGTGAGTTTGCTTCAGCTTTTTTTTTTTTAACCATTAGTATTATTTTCAAAGTTTTATTAAAACAATGATAACTTCTCAGTGGTAACATTAATTTAAAACTTCAAGTTTTAAAATTTTAATTAAAAAAACTCACATAGCCATCAAGTTGACTCCGACTCATAGAGACATATATGCGTGTATCTAGTCAAACCTCTAATGATGTAGTGTATATACACACATGTATCTACATGCATGTGTATATAAACTCTACATCATTATGCTATTTATATTTTTCACAAATTCAGAATAACCTTGCCACACTCAGTCTAGATATAAACATAGAGTATGGCACTTGGCACTTGGCATAGATCATTAAGGAAATCCTGCTGGTGTAGCAGTTAATATCTGCTAACCACAAGGTTGACAGTTCAAATCATCCAGGCATTCCTTGGAAACTCTATGGGGAAGTTCTGCACTGTCCTATAGGGTTGCTATGAGTTGGAATCAACTCAACAGCAGTGTTTTTTAAAATATATATAATTGAATAATTATTGCTTCATTTGTGCATGTGCTTTATACATGTTTTCGAATCTTGTCCCTAGACTTTCAAAGTCTTCAGGCACCAGAGAGCGCGGTGAAGAGTCTTAACCAATGGACTGAGGCTTTTCAAACACAATCGAAAATGTTTACTGAGGTGCAGAAAGTTCTCGACCAAAATAAAGGTACTGTTCAAGATAGAACCAGCTTTTAAAAATGCTAGGTTGTTATTCTTGTTGCAGCCCTAAAACATGTGCTATCTTCATACAATGCACAGCTCTCTAGTGCAGTAGCATGGTGATCTTGATGGCTTCTTCCATCTTTTAGTTATTCATGAAATCTCTTGAAACTTAAAGAATCTCACATTCAGCAAAGTACAGTTCCCATATCAAGTATGCAGATGATCCTTTTACTTAGTCATTCACATTTATTAAGTGTTTTCTACATTCCAGCCTCTGTGTTCGGAATCAATGATAAACACGCTATGAATCCTTCCCTTGGAGAAAAACATGTAAATAAAAAATAAACCTTAGTGTTGAGCTGTATAGTTGAGATACATGCAAGGCTTTCAGAGAGCACAGAAACGCAAGGAGTTCAAGATGTGAAAATGAGTAGTGTTTTTGTAGTTTCCAAATTCCTCATGAAGTAGAGGAGTTTAGAATACCATAGGGGTCCTAAAGCTTCTTTTGTGCCAATAAGTTTAGTATAAAAATAGTCTTCGATGATCCTAAATAAATACTGTACAGGGCCTTTATCATGTTAGTTTTTGTCTTGTGAGGCACTGACCCTGTATTGAAAAGTGAAGTCAATGAGTCCTGTAGTGACTGGTCATGTTAAAATATTGTTTTCTCAAGAAATTGATTGTTCCAGCCAGAGATTTGACTAATTCAGTAGGGAAGAAGATTTAAATAAAGTTATTTGTATATTTTGCCACTAGATTATTATCATTATCTTGTCATGACTTCTGACATAGTATAAAAACTGGCTAAGATATGCATCTTCATCTAATGTTGTCTTGGTGTCACATCCAGAAACCCTAGAGTGGATCCAAAAACAGACTGTATGTCTGCAGAAGACTCTACAAGAACCCAAGACTAACCAAGGTACTTCGGAAGTGAGAACATTCTAACCTATAATAGTTTTTAACAACAGTCTCCTTAGCCAAGGAGGAAAAGATATGAAGCAATAAGGCTATGTTTATGAGAATCTGTGCACTTGGTGTTACTATAAATGTTTTCTTTCCTAGGAGACAGGTGTGAACCTGCTCTGCCTCGCTCCAAACAATACTTCCAAACTATGGAAATGGTTTCCTGGTTAAACTGTTCTGATCTTTGCATCTCTTTGAATGCTACATTTTTAAAGACAGAAAGGAGTGAATTAATGGTGAGATTAAACATCATTCTTTAGTTCTGGGATCAGAACTTATATCATTTACAGTTTGAAGGAAGAGTTCACCTGGACCTCTAAAATGAAAGAAAGGGACATTCTTTTGCTGTTCACGTATTTTTCCGAGGTTTACTCCACATCAGAAAACTGGCCTCTTTTCTTTTCCTCAACACTCCAGGCTGACCTGCCCAGATAATCCTATTGCAACCTGTGAGTCAGTACCTCTCACTCAGACACCCACCCCTGTGCTCTCCGTCCCTCTTACCCTGCTCTAATTTTCTTCACAGCACGTGTTATCTTCTTATGTACCACATAACTTATGTACATAATTTATCTTTATCTCTCCCTACACCCCCTCTCGAGTCTGTGCAAAGATTTTTATCATTTTTGTCTAATGTTATGTTTCAAGCTTGAAGAGAAGTTGCTGGGTCCATACTTGAATAAATGATTGATTTAAAGAAAGTAATCCATATTGTAGTATAGTGTTTATTGAATATGAGACTTTCTATTAGCAATCTAGTTTGGTTTGTATTTAATTCATGATTTGAGAAAAATATAGATTGCAGGACTGAAGTATTTAGTTTTTTGATGTTTCCCTTATTAGTGGGCATATGTAGGCTGCATTGTTTATATGATTCTTCCCTTCTTATCCCTAAGGAGCTTTCAATATTAAGGATTCACATCTGTGTATTTTGGCTTCTCGCAGAATTTCCTGAAGTTCTTTGCAGTAAATCATACTTGGCTTGGGTTATCCTATAAAGAAGAAGAAAATAAGTGGAAATGGGAGGATGGTTCCTTGCCTTCTCGTGGCCTGTAAGTTTGTTGTATTTAATCTAATTCCTTATTCCATTCTCAATACTTTTGCTCAAAGACTGGGAGAAATAAAGTTCACAGGAACAGAATACTGTGTCTTTGTTTCTTGCATTTCTTATTTTATATTATATTGTGAGCAATGCTAAAAACCGTTTAAATATTTCATGATTTGTGTAAATGTGTCTCTGTTATTGGATGATTTGACTGAATAGAATTTTTGGTAATAAAGATAATATGGGAAGGAAATGATCATGTATGAATTTTGGCATATTTTTGGTATTTCTACTTGGAAGATGTCCAGAACTGTTATTCATAGGACTTCATTTTCATGGTTTTAGATAAGCCAAGCGTTAAATTGTTATCCAGAAACACTGCATTTTCAGTCATGGCAGAATATATATCAAACTGTTACATCACTCTGTGCCTATATTAATCATGTTTTAAAATCCTTACCACTTGATAGATGATTGTATTAATGTTTATTCTTTTAAGGTATGACTGAGCATTTTTTTAATATAAGCTGTGTTAATTCTTCTGCCAATTTAACCATATTTAGCTATTTTTGTTTGCACATTTTTTTGTTTATTAAGTTTATAATCTTTCAGGCATATATCTTGACTTTTCTCTTTTGTACGCTCCCATTTAAGTTTCTTTGTGTCTATCATGTGAAGGAGTTTTCCACATTTAGGTAGATGAATCTATCAGTTCTTTCTTCTGTATTTTTCCTTTGTATTTTTTTGCCTAGAATGTCCTTCGCCATGTGCAGAACACATAAAGGTGGATCTGTACTTGATTCCTTTTATTTTATTATTGCTTATTCTTATTCAAATTGTCTTTAATTCATTTGAAATTTATTTTGTGCTGTAAGATATGAAGTTAATGGATGTATGTGTGTGTACACATATCTGTCTCTACATATTTTCACTAGATAATTGAATACTGTTTAAATGGTTGACTATACTTTCATTGTGGATTTAAATGACATCATCATATACTAAAAGTAAATTCATATATTTCCATATGTATACAAATTCACAAAAATTCATATCTATAGATATATATGGATTTGTTTTTGAATTTATTTGTAACATTCCATTAAATTAAATTCCTTTAAATTGCTTTCATAATAATTCATTTTAATTATTTATATTTGATAATTGGAAAGCTCCCCTACATCTCCAACCTGTACAACATCTAACTCTTAGAGCACCCATTAGGTACTTGTTGAATTAGTAAATTATTACATTAACAAATGGAATAATGTAACATATTTTGGCAATTTATTTTTTCAAAGAACTTTAGAATTCCTTTTCCCCTTAAATTCCTTTGGCATTTTAAAAAGTTATGCATTATGGATTTAGTAATTTAGCAGATCAGTTTCATCTTTTTTAGAATATACTGTGTCATCAGATATCTCTATCCTTGATAAAAAGTAGTTTTACTGTTAATGTTGATCTAAGGGTTAAGCATAATCTGAATCTCAATCTTGAGGACTAACTTTAACTAGAGTATTTGATATTTTATGCCTTATGATATTTATCTTAGTAGTAGCTTTTTAACTGGAAGAGCACATTAAAGTTGAAGCAAGTATCCTAACATATAGATACATAATGTGCTAAATTACGAATCCCTATACTAACCCTGGTGGTG
The DNA here is from genome assembly GCA_028571685.1 of Heterohyrax brucei. NCBI lineage: Eukaryota > Metazoa > Chordata > Mammalia > Hyracoidea > Procaviidae > Heterohyrax > Heterohyrax brucei. Next base: position 72,646,754 of record CM053142.1, on the reverse strand, counting down.
TAATGGTTAAGTGCTACATCTGCTAATGAAAAGGTCAGCATTTCAAATCCACCAGACTTTCCTAGGAAACTCTATGGAGCAGGTCTACTCTATCCTACATGATTGCTATGAGTCAGAATTGGCTCGATGGCAGTGGGTTTGGTTTTGGTTTTGGTTTTTATACTAATTTGTCTGCCTTTTACATTTAACACAATGAATTTCGAAGTGAAACATCCCTCCTCTAGCTATAGCTGAACATACATAGTTGAATGGCTCTATCTTACCCATCATGAATTCCCTCTTTCAGCTGCTGCCGTGATTTTCAGCCTAACCATTTTCTTCCATTGTATGTAGGTGCATTTTTCTCTCACTTATGTTTAATTTAGCACATTTTATATAGTTTATTTTTTGTGTGTGTATGTCGTATCTTCTGTAGGTATATGAGATCTTTGAAAACAGTAACAATGTCTTTATACTTTTGTGTTGGCCATAGTACCTGGGTTAATGGATTTTATATAGTAAGTTCATAAATAATACTACATGATATGAACACACTGACTCTGGCCAGTGACTTATGTTTTCTAAATTTCCCAGGTGTCTACCAAATCCAAGTGAGAATTACTGGGGGAAGTGCGTACGTCTAAAGGCATACGCCATCGACATTGATAATTGCACCATGCCATCTTCATGCATGTGTGAGAAGAATGTAGTGAACACTCAGAAGCAGAAGATTAATTAATGAAAAGTTATGAGATTCACATCCCAATGATATTCCAAATTTGTGATCCGCCTGTCTTCATTGCTGTTATTTGGATCTCCTGCTATTTTTAATTCTATTTTTGGTGACAGAAAACTGATAATTCAGTTTCAGAGAAAGAAAACAGGGGGCATAGCATTACAAGAAGTGGAGGAGATATTATGGTAGTCTACACTTAGAAAATTCAGAATATTCCTTAATTTTTGAGAATTACATTACTGATTTAATAAACATATTATTTGTCATGAATACTTAACCATTTTTTAATCTTTCTTTATATTTCAAAATTCATTTCTTCTTTTTTCATTGTGACCCTATTGGGGAAGATTCCTTTAGGATAATTACTATGTAAAGCACGCCACTAGACAAAATAACCTTAAAAAAAGTTCCCTCTTTCTCCCAAAATCTATTAATTTAAGAAACTACATTATATTACCTTAACAGAAGAGGACACTGTTGACACAGGAACCAACTACAGACCCAATCCACAAAAAGGATTTTTCATGTATATTAACCCCAGTGGTATCGTGGTTAAGTGTTATGGCTTGCTAACCAAAAGGGTGGCAGTTCAAATCCTCCAGGTGCTCCTTGGAAACTCTATGAGTCAATTCTACTCTGTCAGGTAGCGTTGCTATGAGTCAGAATTGACTTGATTGGCAGTGGATTTGGCTTGGATTTTTGGTAAGCTGCTCCTGTAAAGATTTTTTGTTGTCGTTAGACGCCTTTGAGTCAACGTCCAGCACCCCCAGCGATATCACCTGACAGAACAGAACTCATCTCTAGGGTTTTCTAGGATGTAGCCTTTGTGGGAGCGAATTGCTAAGTCTTTCTTCTGTGGAGCTGATGGGTGAGTTACAGCTTAGCAAACTCCAGGGGTAGCAGTTGTACTCTGTCACATGGGACACTATGAGGCAGAGTTGACTTGATGGTACCCAACAACAAATTACTGAAAGAAGAATACAGAAAATTAAAATTGAAATATTTAAACTAATAAAAATTTTCTCGCAAACACAAGCCATAAAGTGGAAGAAGACTGTAATATGATTCCCCAGAGGGATTCATAAGTAAAAATTAAACAGGATCAAAGTATACAAACTAAGGTATATGTAATATGCATATAGACATTTATACATGGATAAAGTAATGCAACAATTCTTCCTTTTCCCCCATTTTCATTCATCTATTATTATATAAATTTTCTCATCTAAATAATAGATTTTAACAACTACAAACCTTTTTCTGTTAGGTCCTTTCATTTCAGCCTCTTTCAGTTCCAAATTTTTAGTGAAAATCTCAATCTTGTTTACTTTTCATTATCATGAAATTTTTTTCTGAAAATATACATAATGTTAAAAAACCTCCTCCCTCATCAAATTTTTACTTCATAGAATTCAATCACATCTAGCATGTCAAATGACATATCCACCAAGTTCTGGCCATTATTTTCCAGTTTCTTTTCTTGGAAATGTGTTTTCATAGTACACATCTGCATACTCTCTCATGTAGTCTATGCTGATGAGCGTTTTCTAAACTGTTTTAAGTACTATTTCTTTGACAAACATAGGCAAATAAAAATCTCAGAAAAATTGAACCAGTGAAACAGAGAAAGTCCAAAATTAGATGGTCGAGGTCACACAGAATTTGCAAAATAAAGGTATGAACTAATAATGTGACACTGAATATTCAGGAACCAGTAAGTTGATTGTCTTCAGTTTGTGAAAGAATTCTCAATGATGCTCTAGCTGATACATGTTTTGTTCCTATTGCTTTGATAATTAACTGGGTTTTTTTTTCCTTAGCCTAAATTCGCTAACTTTACTCAAAGAGAGTTTTCTCTATGTTTAATCCCAATTTACCAATAGTAAAAGATGACAAGACTAGTGGCCAATGTTTTCATTACAAAAAAACCTTAGAATTTATGCACAATTAATACAATTTTTCAAATGTGAATATTGATTTTATTTATTTTTTATGATGTTAACACCAAGAGTTAGGAAAAATCAAGGAAACAAAATGATTAATTTGAAAAGTAATGTATGTATTTATCCAAATTCTTGAAAATATTGTGAAGGAAACTGAACTCTGCATACAGAGAAGTTTTCTTTTTCTTCAGGGTTTTAAAAATGGCAAAGGAGTAGAATGTCAGTAAAAATCTATGTCTCTATCTTAAAACTAAGAAAAGAGATATTTGGAATATAGACTCTACATTTAATTTCTGTTTCATATTCTATTAATGTCATTCCCCCTAACTAAAATTCTCTTTTCTACTTTTGACTAAGAAGTTTGTAATGTTAACTTTTAGAGCTGGAGAAAATGTTTTCTAATGTGAAAGCATTACCTAAACCGGTAACAACTAAAATTGTTTCTGGGAACTCTTTTCTATCTGTGATAGAGTAGTTTACAATTGACTCTACTCTCGACAAGAGAAAATAGAAATATCAGAAAAAAATGCCAAGAAAAATTTTCATTGAGAAAAATCAGATTGTTTATGAGGCAGTCAGGATTTGCAAGGTCAGAACTAAGAAGAAACTCCTGTACAGAGAAGTGAGATAAAAAAGGGCAGGGAGATTGTTAAATACTTTTGACTAGCTCATGAGGCTAGTGAGGCAAAATCTGTAATCCTGAGGGTTTAAGGAGATGGTGAGACGTTTATGGCTGAAACAGATCCAGAACTGGATCAAATTTTTCCTTAAAGCCCCTTTGTGAAGTGCTGCATCTCTAGAGGATATAAAGCTCAATAGCCAGCTGGCAGCCTCCAGAAAAGGAGAATATATTTGTCTTTCGACTCGACGGCACTTGGCTGGCTTGGCTTGGTATCAAGGTGATAATGTGACAGAGTACGGCTCACAACTGAAAAAGAGAAACAGACATTTGAGACACAGTAGTAGTGAATTCAAAGATAGTATATTTTCTTAATGCTTTCTATATGTTCTATCAAGCAATGAAAACAAAAGAATTTCTTTATTTTCAGGAAGTATCAGGAATTGAATAAGGGAATGGTATGACAAACCATTTAAGTGCTAGACCACTAGCCTAAAAATGCTGGAAGTTGGAATTTACCAAAGGGTCCTTAGGAAGACAGGCCTGGCAGTCTGCTTCCTAAAGGTAACAGCCTTGCAGGCTCGAGCGGGAGCCTGTTTTACTCCGCAGTCATGGGTTGCTGTGAGTTGAAAACAATTCCACAGCATCTAGCAATACAAAGGGAAACAGTGATGAATGGAGTGCAACCAATGTAATGAGTAAGGGCACGAATATCGGAACAGTAAATAAAAGAATAACCGTCTGTGGGTGGCCAGGTGAAGGTGTGCACCGAGCATTTCTGCTCACATCGTTAGAAATGCTGTTAGTGTTGACACGGCTGTGGTGGAATCTCTGTGGCTTTGTGGGAGGCGTGCTTCAGCCTATGACGGGTTTATGGGTAGAGGTGCTATTTACTAATGGTTTAGCAGAAATGATGACAAACTGTATGTGAACTGCTTGATGGAAAAGTTTTAACTACTGATATTTTTGAGAATGTGTTTTTTGAAAACAAAATACTGAGAAGGAAATAAACTAGATAACTTCTCTGGATTATAAGACAAATAAGACACTGATACAGAAAATGAAATGGGTCTAAAGATACTCATAAATAAAATTGAAAAGAGGAAGTGGAAAAAAATTAAGGTTTCACACTTACCAGAATATAAAATTTGACTATGTGTAAGTTCTATTGAGATTACGAAAGCTCAGGAATTAGGTTGATATGACTTGTATCAATCATCTTTTTATTAGAAATTATGCTAATACCCATGACCATATGAATTGCCTTTAATTAAACTTACAACCACAAAATAATGTGACATTTGATGTTTTAAGAGGATTTGCCAGAAAGACTTTTAAATCTATCATTATGAAACAATGGTTGAAAGTGAATTTATGTATTTATTTCAAAGATTATTCATCTCATTTCGCTGAGGAATAATTCTGTTTTAAAAGCCCTTTAATTGCTCAGTTAAACATGTGGAGTCCAACTGTGCATACATGGGTGGATTTTAATGTGGGCATAAAATTTTGTCTATTTTTATACTGGTTTTGCAAATAATATTAAAAGATGAAAGTAATACTAAAAGACTAGGTTATTATTCCTACTGTGCTTTTTGTATTTTGTTATAAATTTAATTTAAATCTTATTAATTAACATTTCATTTATATACTATGGGATTGTACTTTATAAACTTGAAATTTCTTCTATCCAGAGGTAAGATTTATAGATCAACAAATAAAAATGCTAAGGCAAATCAGATTTTATTTTAATGGACATATTTGTACTAAACATCACTTTTCATTTTTTAGCTGAATGCTTTTGCTTTTAATTTAGGTAAAATAGATTAGTCAAAATTGCTTGCATCTGACAGGTGTGAAGATTTTTGATATATTGGACATAGGATCAGCTATGACTCGTTTTGAAAGGAAGGGGAAATATTACATTTAATTTCTAAAAACAGTGGTGGTAAGATTTTCTCAAATATGTAGCTTGAAATATAGATAAATTCTATAAAATCTTCTGGCATTTCATTTCTGAAATACCTCAGATTGGTAGAGCACTTAGCCCTGGGTTGAGCATGAAATTTAATTTTTAAAATATATTCTATATTGCTTTTTTAAGAAAACTATATATATTGGTTCCTCCACTTGTCTGTCAATTTGTTGTTCTGTAGGGGCTTCCATGTTGCTGTGATGCTGGAAGTTATGCTACCTGTATTCAAATAACACCAGGGTCACCCATAGTTGACAGATTTCAACTGAGCTTCCAGACAGGACAGACTAGAAAGAAGGACGCAGCAGTCTACTTTGGAAAAGAATTAGCCTGTGAAAACCTTACAAATAGCAGTGGAATGCTGTCAGATATAGTGCCAGAAAGTGAACCCCTCAGGTTGGAAGGCACTCAGAAGACGACTGGGAAAGAGCTGCCTCTTCAAGGTAGAGTAACCCTTAATGACACGGGTGGAGTAAAGCCTGTGGGATCTTCATTTGCTGATGAGAATGACTCAAAATGAGAAAAAACAGTTGCATACATCCGTTAATCATCAGAACATGGAATTTACAAAATATGAATCTAGGAAAGTTGGAGATTGTTAAAAATGAAATGGAACGCATAAACACTGATATCCTAGGCACTAGTGGGCCAAAATGGACCAAAAATCAAACTGACTGCTGTGGAGTCAATTTTGACTCATAGTTACCCTATAGATAGAGCAGAACTGCCCCGTAGAATTTCCAAGGAACAGCTGGTAGATATGAACTGCCAACCTTCTGGTTAGCAGACGAAGCACTTAACCAATACACCACCAGGGTTTCTGGCATTTTGAATCAGACAATCATATGGCCCACTATGCTGGAAATTAAAATTTCAATGGTGTTGCGTTTATCATCAAAAAGAACATTTTGAGATCTGTCCTGAGGTGCAACACTGTCAATGATAGGATAATATCCATAGCCTACAAGAAATGCCAGTTAATATGAATATTATTCAAATTTAAATACCAATCACTGAGGCCAAAGATGAAGAAATTGAAGACTTTTATCAGTTTCTGCAGTCCAAAGCTGATTGAACATACAATCAGGATGTACTGATAACTGCTGGTGATTGGAATATACAAGTTGGAAACAAAAAAGAAGGATCAATAATTGGAAAACATGGCCTTGATGATAGAAATGATGCTGGAGATTGCATGATAGAACTTTGCAAGATGAATCACTTCATTGCAAATACCTTTTTTTTTTTTTTTTTTAACCAACACAAATAGTGACCATGTATGCGGACCTCACCAAATGGGATGCACACGAACCAAATTGACTACATCTGTGGAAACAGATGATGGAAAAGCTCTGTATTAGTAGTCAGAACAAGACCAGATACAGACAGCAGGGTAGACCCTCAATTGCTCATATGCAAGATCAAACTTAAACTGAATATACTTTAGTACAAGAGACCTTGAGTATACCCCACCTGAGTTTAGAACCCTTCTCAAGAACAGATTTGATGCATTGAACACTAATAACCAAAGAACAGATGAACTGTGGAATTACATCAAAGACATCATCTAGAATAAAGCAAAAGGTCATTAAAAGACAGGAAAGATGGAACAGACCAACTTGGATGTCATAAGAGGCTCTGAAAGTTGCTTTCCAATGTCAAGCAGCTAAAGTAAAAGGAAGGAATGGTGAAGTACAAGAACTGAAGAGAAGATTTCAAAGGCAGCTTGAGAAGACAAAGTGATATACTGACATATGCAAAGAGCTCAAAATAGAAAACTAAAGGGGAAGAACACATTCTACATTTCTCAAACTGAAAGAACTGAAGAAAAAAATTCAAGCCTTGAGTTGCAGTAGTGAAGGATTCCATTGGGAAAATAATAAATGACTCAGGAAGCACCGAAAGAAGATGGAAGAAGTACAGAAAGTCATTATACCAGAAAGAAATTGTTGATGGTTAGCCATCTGAAGAGGTAGCATATGATCAGGAACTGATGGTACTGAAAGAATAAGTTGAATCTGCATTGAAGGCACTGGCAAAAAACAAGGGTCCAAGAATTGGTGGAATATCAACTGAGATGTTTCAACAAACACATGCAGCGTTGGAAACTCACTCCTGTATGCCAAGAAATTTAGAGGACACTTACGTGGTCAACCAACTGGAGGAAATCCCTATTTACACCTATTTCCAAGAAAGGTGATCCAACTGAACATGGAAATTACCGAACAGTTATCATTAATATCACTTCCAAGTAAAATTTTGCTCAAAATCGTTCAGAAGTGACTGCAACAATATATTGACAAGGGACTGCCAGAAAGTCAAAGTGGATTCAGAAGAGGATACAGAACGAGGAACGCCATTGCTGACGACAGGTAAATCTTGTCTGAAGGCGGAGAGTACCAGAAAGATACTTACCTGTGTTTCATTGACTATGCAAAGGCATTTGTGTAAATCATAACAAATCATGGCTAACATTGTGGAGAATGGGAATTCCAGAATGCTTCATCGTTATCTTAAGGAGTCTGTACATAGATCAAGAGGCAGTCATGTGAATAGAATGAGGGGACACTGCATGGTTTAAAGTCAGGAAAGGTGTAAGTCAGGGTTGTATATTTTCACCATACCTTTTCCACCTGTATGCTCAGCAAATGATCCGAAAAGCAGGAATTCATGAAGAAGAATGAGGTATCAAGTTAGGAGAAAGTCTCATTAACAACCTGTGTTATGCAGATTGCACACCCTTGATGGCTGGAAATGAAAAAGATTTGAAACTCTTACTGATGAAAATCAAAGACCATTGCCTTCAGTGCGGATTGCAACTCAACATCAAGAACACAAAAATCTTCACAACTGAACCAGTGAGCAGCATCATGAAATGGAGAAAAGATTGAGGTTGTCAAGGATTTCATTTTGTTTGATTCTACAAGCAGTGCCATAGAAGCAGTAGTCAAGAAATGAAAAGGTATGTTGTATCAGGAAAATCTGCTGCAAAAGGTCTTTTTGAAGTGTTGAAAAGTAGAGATGTCACCTTGAAGACTAAAATGTGTGTGAACCAAGCCATGGTACTTTCAGTCACATCATATGCTTGTGAAAGCTGGACAATGAATGAAGAAGACCAAAGAAGGAGTGACACCTTTGAATTGTGGTGTTGGAGAAGAATATTGAATGTGCCATGTACTTCCATAAAAACAAACAGATCTGTTCCGGAAAAAATATAACCAGAGTGCTCTTTGGAAGTCAAGATGAAGAGACCGCATCTTACGCGCTTTGGAATTGTTGTCAGGTGGCATCAGTCCCCGGGAAGGACATCATGCAGAGTAGAAAGTCAGCAAAAAAGAGGAAGACCCTTAACAAGATGTATTAACACAGTGGTTGCAATGGTGGGCTTAAGCATAAAGACAATTGTCGACAAGGTGCAAGACCTGGCAATGTTTCATTTGTTGTGCGTAGGGTCGCTGTGAGTCAAGTCCAACTTATCAGTACCTAACAACAACCTCACATGCATATTATTTAACTGAGAAATTTATAAACATTATTGCTCTGAAGTTAAAAACTTGTCAGATTCAAGTTGCTCCACCAAACAGCATTAACAGATTGTAAAAATGCTACAAAAGAAAATAGAAGGACTGGGCTTTCTAACTGAATCCGTATATTTGTCTTGAAATCTATAATGAACAATACACATTGTTGTGACTTAGCGATACTAGGCTGTAACAATAAATTCACTCTTGGAAGTGTGAAAGTCCATGATTTATGTAGTTCAGCTAAACAGTGCCAAAAAAAAAAAAAGAAAGAAAGAAAAAAAAAATGTGCTGTCTTTTACTCTCTCCCTTAATAAACCAAACCAAATCCTTTGAAGCTGTGTTGATTCCAACTCATACAATTCTGCAGGACAGAGTAGGACTCCACTCTAGGATTTCAAGGAACAGGGGATGGATTTCAACTGCTGATCTATTGATTAGCAGCCAAGCTCTTACAGACTGCACTACCAGGGATCTTCCTTTTTAATAGTCAAAGAAAACTATTCTTAGAAATTATGTTAGGAGTATTTCTGTCACGCCTTGCCTGAGCAGACCCACCAAGATCTTGGAAAGATCTTCATTCTCTTACATAGGAAGGATTTGAATTTGTCCTTATTTTTAATAACCTTTCATCAGTAATGTGATGAATTATCCTCAATAGGAATTCCATTTCCATTAAATAAGAGGAATAGCTATGATTCCATGTAAATAAAAAATTGTATATTGATACTGAAATGATGGTTTAGATGTATTCCTTATCACATAACCCCTCCCCCCAAAAAACTATTGCCGTCAAGTCAGGTCTGATATCATATAAGTGTCTAGAAAACTAGGTTTTCTTTCTGAGTTACTTTAAGGAGTCACAAATCTTTTTGAGAGCTCATATCTGTATGATAAACTATCCAACTATTTTCTTCCCTGATAAGAAGCCTCTTAATCATTTCTAAAAGTTCTTGGTGGCACAATGGTTAAGCTTTTGGCTGTTAACTAAGAAGTCAGTGGTTTGAACCCAATAGCTGCTCTGTGGGAGAAAAAACCTGGTGATCTGCTGTATAAAGATTATAGCCTAGGAAAACCTATGGAAAACTTCTACTCTGTCATAGGAGGCCATCATGAGCTGGAATCTATTTGACAGCATACAACAATAATTTCTAAGTCATTATGAGAAATACCCAAATACATTTAAATTAATTCATCTCTGTAGAAAAGTTTTTTTCTTTTACGGGCAAATGTAAATATTTAAAAGGCTATTTCCTTTGTATCTCACATGTAAATAATATTCTCCTTAAATATATATGCCTAACAGAGTGCCCAGTGTCCTGTTAGAGTGTCTTTTGGAAATTGTCTTCTTAAAAATACATATTTCCTTTATTTTTGATGTGAATATATGTATCCATTCAGTTTCTACTTGTGCAGCTCAATAACACTGGTTTCATGCTTCACGTTGTGTCACCGCTCTCACTATCTCTACCTGTATTGTTTCACCACTGTTAAGTTAGGCTGTCTGCCTCTTAAGGCTCTGATTTGTGCCTAAGATTGACTATTGTCAGGTTAAACTCATACAGATAATTCTTTCCAAGAAGGCCATGCTCAAGGCAAACATTTTCTTATTAATTAATTAAGTTAAACTGTTGTTTAGTTTAATAATGGCTTCATCAGATACTTTCAGTCTAAAGATTACTTATTAGTTTACAGGGTTCCCCCAGCTTCAATAAATTCAGTTAGTAGTCTGGTTTCCATGTGAGTTTAAAGTTCTGTTTCATGCTTTTCCTCCTGTTGATCGGGATCTATCTACTGAGTCCTTGACCAAAACATTCAGTAGTGGTAGCTGGGTACCATTCATTTCTTTTGGTTTCATGGTCCAGGAAGTAGTGGTTTAGGAGAGGCACTTAAATCTGCAGTCTGTTTTCTTCTCTGAGTTCTTGGTCACCTTGCACTGCTGTTCCGGATGAAAAGAAACTATTTGTTGTATGACAAGCTTGGGAGACTTGGAGATTCTTTTCTATTTTAAAATCTGTTATTAATACTACACAACATGGCAAACACAGTTCATATTTTAAATGATTTCAGTCATTTTACTCTTACAGCAATCTTACAATGGAAAGATACTTCTGATTATATAGATAATGAAACTGAAGTTTACAGAAGTGAAGCAACTAATCCAGCATCTCTGAACTGGGATTTGAGCCTGAGCACTCTGAAGTCAAATATCAAGCCCTTAGCCACAAACAAATATCACTAAGTCAACCATGCCAATTTGTAAGGTCACAAATGTTTGCTTTTGTTTTATCTTAAAATGTTTTATTCCACTTTTGAGATACGCATTTGGAGTCACTTCAGCTTACTTTTTCATCCAGGTTCAAAATTTTGTAGCAAATGTGACATCTTTGGATCAAGAACTGATGTCTATGACAGGAATGGATTTTCTAGATTGTCTATGTGAGTTCACCAATAGGTTATTTACAAAAAACAATTACTGCTTTTAAGCTATTTGTAAGCTACTGTTTACAGCTATTTCTAACTAACTTTATAAAACTTTACAAGTTTATTTAAAATAGAACCTTGTTCTACTTATAGAAAATTTTCATTGACTTCTGTTACTTGTAGGTCATCAGTTCTCCACATCCCCCCCCACAGTACTTCATATGTATTTCTCATTCTCTGATTTTTAGCTTCTGTACATTTTCTGAATAGCACATTTGCTAACCTGAGTGGGTGTCGTTAAATGGGAACTGATTGACCTTTGAAAATCTGATGACTAAGATAGTGATTTTCAGTTTGTTTACATTTCTTCTCACTGTTATTGAAAATTGGTACTTTTCACATTTTAAATAACTGCCAGTTGCATATGTGTGTATGAAATGTCTGTACACTTTTTGCCCATTTGTGAAGATTGATTTTTTTCGTATTGATCTCCATGCATTCTTAGTAAATGTGGCTAAATATCACTTATGCTACAAGAAATAACTCATGTTTTACTTTTCTTTAATCTTGCGAATTATATTCTTTTTTAAAGTCTGGATTCAATTTTGAACTTTCTTGGCCTTTGACAAATAAAGATCAACAATGTAGTTTCTTATTTTCTGCTATTATATTGTATTATTTGCACTTAGTAGTTCATTCACCTATACATTTTGAGAACTTTGTTGTTGTTGTGAGGTCCCATTGAGTTTGCTCAGACTCATAGGGAGCCTGTGTACAACGGACCAAGCACTGTCTGGTCCTGAACCAACTTCACAATCATGTTTTTGCGCCCATTGTTGCAACCACTATGTCAATTCATCTCTTAGCCAGGGTATTCATCTTTTTCAGTAACCATCTACTGTATCAAGCACAATGTCCTTCTCCATACCTTGCATCCTCCTAATAACATGTACAAACTAGGTAAAATGAAGTCTCATCATCGTTACCTCTATGAAGCATTCTGGTTGAACTTCTTTGAAGATAGGTTTTTTTTGTTGTTGTTGTTGGCAGCCCATCAAGTATTCTTGGATGGCCCCATAATTCAAAGGCATGAGTTTTTTTAGTTTTCCTTATTCATTGTCTAGCTCTCACATGCATGTGAGATAATAAAAAATACCATAGGTCAGGTTAGGCCCACTTTAGCCCTCAGAGTGATATCTCTGCAATACACCATTTGATTTCTTGACTGCTGCTTCCACGGAAAGTGATTATGGAAACCCTGGTGACATAGTGGGTTAAGTGCTACATCTGCTAACCAGAAGGTCGGCAGTAAAATCCACCAGGTGCTCCTTGGAAAATCTATGAAGCAGTTCTACCCTGAGTAGAGCACCTATGAGTCAGAACCAACTCAATGGTAGTGTGCTTGGTTTCTTTTTTCATGGTTTAGTTAAATGTTCTACGGCTGTTTGCAATACTTTAGGTAGGTACTATGTTTCTAGAAATTTGTCCATTTCCTCTAGGTTTTCAAATTTGTTACAGTAGAATTCTTAGTATTATGTTATCATTTTTTAAATTTTTGTTGAGTCTGTTGTGGTATCACCCATCTCATATCTTATTCAGGGTATTTGTTTCCTCTTCTGTTTTTATTTTGTTAGTTTGGCCACTTGTTAATCTGTTTGGTTGATCTTTTCAAAGAACCAAATTTTGGTCTTGTTAACCCTTTCTACCATTTTTCTATTTTCTAATTCATTTAGTTCTGCTTTAATTATTATTTGCTTTCTTCTGGTACATGGGGACTTCTTTTGCTGCTCTCTATTTGTTAAAGTTGTAGAATTAATGCTTTAATTTGAGGTCTTTCTTCTTTTTGGATGTGTGCATTTATCGAGTTAAATTTAACTCCGAGCACTGCTTTAGCTGTGTTGCCAAGGCTACAGCAGGATGTCACTTCATTGTGATGTGTTTCTGCGAATATAATTATTCCATCTTTGATGTCTTCTATAACCCAGTAGTTTTTGAGCATGATATTGTTCAGTTTCCATGTGTTTGATTCTTTTTTTCCCTTGCTTTTTCTGCTATTGATTTCTACTTCTATGACTTCATGGTCTGAAAAAATACTTTGTAGTATTTTGATGCTTTGAATTTTGTTTGGGCTCACTTTATGGCCTAATATGTGCAGAATGTTTCATGTGTGTTGGGAAAGAAAGTATACTTGTCTGCTGCTTGGTGGAGTGTTCTATATATATCTACAAGGTTAAGGTGGTTCTCTGTGGCATTCAGATCTTCTGTGTCTTCACTCAGCATCTTTCTAGATGTTCTGTCCATCACTGAGAGTGGTGTGTTGAAGTCTCCTCCTGTTATTTTGGAGCTGTCTGTTTCTGTTTTCAATACAGTTGAAGTTTGTTTTATGTAATTTGGAGCCCCATCACTTGCATAAATGTTTCATAAGGTTATGTCCTCCTGTGCTACTGGTCTTTTAATCATGGTGTAATGTCCTTTCTAATCCTATGTTTTAGAGTTTAATCTTTTTTTTTATCAGAAACTAATGTTATGCACCTGTCTGTAGGGTTGCTATGTGTTGGAATTGACTTGACGGCAGTGAATTTGGCTCTCTTTTGAATGTTATTTGCTTGATATATATATTTTCCATTCTTTCAGGTTTAGTTTGTTTGTTAAGTTTTGTGTGTGTATGTCTTTAGGTATTTTTTTCAGTTTCTGTTTTTCTTGTAGGCATTTTATAAACAGATTGTACTTTCTTAATCCATGTTGCCACTCTCTGTCTCTTTCTTGGAGCATTTAATCCATTTTTAGTCAGTTTAATTACTGATAGGTATGCATGTAGTGCTGTCACTTTGATGTATTTTTTGAGTGTGTTTTTGACAATTTTTTTTATAGTACTTAATTTTCTGTACTGAGTTGTTTTCCTTTATGTGTTTTCTTTTCTTCTTTTTCATTGTTGTTGGTTTTGTATTTGCTAAGAATTCATTTTTTTTTTTATTTTGATGTGTATGCTTCTTAATTTTCTTTATGGTTACCTTACTATTTACCCCTATTTTTCTAAATTTAATCCAGTATTTATTTTTTAAAGTAATTTTTAAATTGTGATTGAATGAAGGTTTACAGTTCAAATCAGTTTTCCATATAAAACCCCAAGCACCCACCTCTCTGTGACTCTATCTGCTCTCCTCATATGTGGCAGAACACTCTTCATTTCCACTTGCTATTTTCAGTATCCACTCAACCAATAGTTGTCCCCTCCTCTCTATGCTCTCCTTTCCCCTCTTAAAAGAAACCAGTAGGACAGCCTCACATATATATTAAACCTTTATATACACACACCACCTGCTTCACTCCGTGTCGCCAGGTCCAGTCCATTCTTTGTCTAAAGTTTTGGCTTCAGTACTAGTTTCAACTCTGGGTTAGAAGTACATCTAGGGGATATGTTCTCAGGAGAGCATCAAAGTTGTCAAATCATCAAGTGTGGTCTTTTAATAGAATTCTAGGTCTGCACAGCATTTTCTCTCATACCTCCTTTGTAGATTATTTTTCATTTATCTCTAGCCATGTTAAAAATTGTGTCTGAGGGGGATGTAGTGATGATGGCAGACTAGACACAGGTCCCCTTAATTCCCTCTGGAAACTAAGGCCTGGATAGACACTTAAACAGAGGCCTCTGGTCACCCAGTGAGCCCTAGAATGTGGCGTAGGGCTGTAATTTGGACTACCTGCTGCTGAATGGGAAATTTCTTCTCTTTCACTGACCCCATCCTTGTTGAATGGCCAGCTCTTGCAGACTGAGAGTAAATGGTTTTAACTTTTTTTCTTTTTGTTAGCTGGTGGCAGTGATTGGGTTTAACTGGCAGCAAAGTTCAGCCACCATGCTGACATGATCAGTCGGTGGAATAGCCACATTTTGAGAGCTGGGCTCTGGACTTAGAGCACAATGACCCCTCCACCCTCTCTTTCTGAACCTCCACCATTGATTCTGCTGTTTCACAGTGGGTGGGACGCCTTGTGTGAAACATCATCTTGTTCTGCTGGGAGATGGATTTACCCAAATGGAGGCCTCAGCAGAGGCTAATTCCCAGGCTGTGAGGCAGTGTCAACCTGAGGCACACTTTCCCAGCAGGAAACCTGTGTTTAGCACAATGTAGCCTAATGGGTGGGGCCTGGCAGCAGATGATGGCAGGACAGTAGCCTTTTGTAGTTTCAACTAGATCACAGCATCTGGGGATGGATATAGAGGTGCCTCTATTGCCAGCTGGACAGAGGGACTAGTACAACTGGAGGCCTGACTGATGTTGGAAGCAGTCAGATAGCTTTTACCTTTCAAAATAAGATTACCTAGAGAAATAACTGTGATGCAGCCTGACAGCATCTCTTCCAGCCTTGACTGACTCATGACATAGGGTCACCTGATGGCACCCCAGTGACTCCATAAGTAGGGGCATGTCTGTGCCAGCCAGGAGGTGGGGTCCACTAAACCCAGAGATTCTACTGGGCCCAGTCTCTGGAGTACATAGAGGTGGCTGATGATCAACTTCTGCTTCAACTCCTGTTAAGGCAACACCAGAGAAACTAAACAACCTCTAGGTGCACATAAAGCAACAGACCTTGACCAGACACTTAAATAAAAATACACCTGAGTCTCCAGAAAGCTCCCAAAAGAAAAAAACCAAAGAATTTCCCAGATAAAGAAGCCTTTCTGAAAATTTTGAGGAAGAGTACAAAAGAATTATATATAGAGCTCTTCTAAAAATTATACAAAATGTGGCAGAGTAACATGAAAAATTAAGCTAGCTTTTCAAACTGATGGAACATCACCATTCTTAAATCTGACAGATCAATAACAAAATTAAAGAGTTTGAAAACACAAATCAAAGCCAAGATAGCAGAGTTGAACAAATGGAAAATAGACTTTCTGACTTGGAAGACAGAACTACTGACATCGGCATTTATGAAGCAAAATCAGAGAAGAGAAACAAGTAAAATGAAGAGGCATTAAGAAATGTATGGGACTCTATCAAGAGGAACAATCCATGATTAACTGGAGTTCCTGAGCACAAAGGGACATCTGAAAACACAGAGAATATTGTTGAGTTGCTGGCAGAAAACTTCCCTGAAATTATGAAAGAAGTGAATACAGATATCCAAGATGTGTATTGAATGCCACACAATATAGACCCCAGAAGAAAGACTCCAAGACATATTATAATCAAGCTTAACAAAATGAAACATGGGCAAAAACTATTAAAGGTAGTGAGACTCAAAGCAAAGCTAATATTCAGAAGAAAGCCCTGTAGGCTTTTGTCTGACTTTTTGGCAGAAACCATGTTGGCACAGAGGCAGTGGGATAGCACATTAAAAACAATGAAGGAGAAAAACTTCCAACCAAGAATTATATATCCTGCAAAACTGTCTTTCAGATATGAAAATGAAATTAAGACATTTACAGATAAACAGTAAATCAGAGAATCTGTAAAAACAAAACCAAAGCTACAAGAAATACTAAAAGAACCTCTGGGCTTAGAAAAGCAAAACCATTAACTCTGTATATTAGCAGACAATACAGAGACCTACTCAGCAAAGGCACAAAACCCAACCAAAGCTATAACAGTAAAAGAAGTGATCCAGTGATCATATGATGAAAACTATGATACATCACATTAAAAACAGGGATATACTACAGTAGTCCTTCCTGCAGTCCTTCCACACAGAGAGGAAGTTAATAAGATATGTAGAAGTTAAAACTGGGTTTAAACACAGATTATTAAGGGGATTCTTAGGGTAGCCACAAAGCACAACAAAGACGTGACATATCAAAACAAGAAACACAATACAGGAGTCTCAATAAATACAAAACCAACACGAAAAAGGTGAAATATCAACCCATAAAGAAGAATGTCCTAGAACAGAATAGTAAGAGCAACACAGAAAATATCAACACAAAAACAAACACTTCAAAATGACAGCACTAAACACATACCTATCAATAATTACATTGAATGTGAATGTACTAAACGCTTCAGAAAAGAGACAACCAGTGACATCTTGGATCAAAAGACATGACCCATCCATATGTTACCTACAAGAAACTCACCTTAGACTTAAAGATACGAACAAACTGGAAATTAAAGGATGACATAATATATTCCAAACTAACAATAAATGAAGAACAGCAGGTGTGGCAATACTAATGTCAGGTAAAACAGATTTTAATGTAAAACCCACTATGGTGGAGAAGGATGAACATTATTGCTGAAGGGTTCAATACACAAGCAGGACTTAACAATACTAAATATTTATGCACTCAATACTAGAGCATCTAAATACATCAAAGAAACACTGACTATATTGAAACATGAGATAGATCACTCCACAATAATAGTGGGAAACTTCAATACTCCAGTTTCAGTGTTGGACAGATCTTTTAGTTCAGTAAACACTCCAAAGACCTTATTGCCACAATTAACCAAATAGACCTTATTGACATATACAGAACTTTCTGTCCATCAGCAGATAACTATACTTCTTGTCCAGTGCACATGGAACATTTTCCAAAACAGGCCATGTGTTAGGACATAAATCAAATCTCAACAAAATCCAAATCACTGGATCATTGCAGAGCATCTTCTCAGATCATAAAGCCATAAAAGTCAAAATCAATAGCAAAAAAAGACATAGATAGAAATTGGAACTCAAGGAAACTGAACATCTTGCTCAAAAAGCCATGGGTTATAGAAGAAATCAAGGACGAAAGAAAGAAATTTAGGGATTCAAATGACAGCGAAAACACTTCCTACCAGAACCTATGGGATACAGCCAAGGCAGTGCTCAGAGGTCACTTTATCTCTACAAATGCCCACATCCAGAAGGAAGAAAACACTTGAACCAAAGAATTAACCTTACAGCTTAAACAAATAGAAGGAGAGCAACAGAGGAACCCTTCAGACACCAGAAGAAAACAGATCATAAAGATTAGAGTGGAACTAAGTGCATAAGAGAATAGAAGAACAACTGAAAAAACTGATAATACCAAAAGCTGGTTTTTTTTTTTAAATCAACAAAATTGACAAACCATTGGCTAAACTTACTGAAGAAAAACAGGAATGGAAACAAATAACTTAAATAATAAATGAGATGGATCCAATAGAAGTCAAAAATGTCATAACAGAATACTAGGAAACACTGTACTCTAACAGCTTTGAAAATCTAGAGGAAATGGACAAATTCCTAGATTCATATCACCTACCAAAGTTATCATAGGATGAAGCAGAGCAACTTAATAAACCCATCACAAAGGAAGAGATTGAAAAAACTATCCAATAACACTACCAACCACAAAAGGCCTGGGCCCAGATGGCTTCACCATAGAATTCTACCAAGCTTTGAGAGTTAACTCCAATACTACTGAGACTGTTTCACAGCACAGAAAGGTATGGAATACTCCCAAGGTTGTTCTAAGGAGACAGCATAACCTTGATACCAAAGCCGGGGAAAGATCCAACAAAAAAAGGTGAACTAGAGACTAATATCACTCATGAACCTAGATGCAAAACCTTCAACAAAATATTTGCCAGTAGAACTCAACAGCATATCAGAAAAATTATTCACCATAGCCAAGATGGATTCGTACCAGGATCACAAGTCTGGTTCAGCATCATAAAAACAATTAGTGTGATCAGCCACATAAATAACACAAAAGATTAGAATCACCTGATTTTGTCAATTGATGTGGAAAAGCCATTAGATACAGTCCAAAACACATTGATGCTGAAAACCCTCAGCAAAATAGGAATAGAAGGCAAATTCCTCAATGCAATAAGGGCCATTTGTGCAAAGCCAACCACCTACATCCTCCTGAATGGAGAGAGACTGAAAGAATTCCCCCTGAGAATGGGAACTAAACAAAGATACCCACTCTCATCTCTTCTATTTAACATTGTACTAGAAGTTCTGGCTAGAGCAATTAGACAAGACAAAGAGATAAAAGGCATTTGCACCAGCAAAGAAGAGGTAAAAATTTTTCTGTTTGCAGATGATATGATTGTATATGCAGGGAATCCTAAAGAATCTATAAGTAAATTACTGGAACTAATAGAAGAGTTCAGCAAAATATTAGGATATAAGATAAACATAAGTAAATTAGTAGGATTCCTTTATACCAACAAAGAGAT
The DNA here is from genome assembly GCA_028571685.1 of Heterohyrax brucei. Lineage (NCBI taxonomy): Eukaryota > Metazoa > Chordata > Mammalia > Hyracoidea > Procaviidae > Heterohyrax > Heterohyrax brucei. The sequence goes on along the minus strand of CM053142.1, from coordinate 72,627,404 downwards.
CGTTAAAGAAGAAATCACCAAATCAATACCATTTACTGTAGCCCCTAAGAAGATAAAATACTTAGGAATAAATGTAACTAGAGAAATAAGAGACTTATACAAAGAGAACTGCAAGACCTTACTGCAAGAAAACTAAGAGAGACTTACATAAGTGGAGAAACCTACCCTGCTCATGGATGGGACTTAACATTGTGAAAATGTTTATTTTACCCAAGCCGAGTCCGCCGAGTGCCGTCCCAAAGTGATCTACATATACATGTAATCTGAATGCAAATTCCAGTTATGTTTTTTAATGAAATGGAGAAACAAATAACCAGTTTTGTTTGGAAATAGAAGAAACCTGGATAAGCAAAGCACTACTGAAGAAGAAGAACACATTGGGAGGCCTCTCTCTACCTGACTTTAGAACCTGTTACATTGGCACAGTGATCAAAATAGCCTGGCACTGGTACAAATGAGACATATAGAACAATGGAAGAGTTGAGATCCCTTATGAACAGCTAGTATTCAACAAAGGCCCTAAGATTGTAACCAGGTGAAAACAGCCTCTTTAACAAATGGTGCTGGCAAAACTGGATATCCATCTCCAAATTATTGAAACAAGACCCATATCTCATACCTTACACAAAAATTAACTCGAATTGGATAAAAGACCTAAATATCAAACCTACAGTGATAAAGATCACAAAAGAAAAATTAGAATCAACAATGGAAGTTTTAATACACAACTTAGACTTCAAAATCTGACAAAGCATGATCAACAGAAGAGAAAATATATAAATGGGAACTATTAAGAATCAAAAACTATCGCTCATCTGAAGTCTTTATCGAAAGAATGAAAAGACCAGCTACCGAATGGGAGAAAATATTTGGCAACTATATGTCAGATAGACATCTGATCTCCATAATCTACAAGGTACTATAAAATATCAACAAGAAAAGGATAAATAACCCAATTAATCATTGGGCAAAGGAGATGGACAGACACTTCAAAAAAGAGGACATCCAGACAGGAAAAGACACATGTGGAAATGCTCTTGATCATTAGCTATTAAAGAAATCCAAATCAAAAGTGTGATGAGATACCATCCCACTCCACCAAGATTGGCTATGATCCAAAAAACACAAAACAACAAGTGCTGGAGAGGCTGTGGAGAAATTGAAAGTCTCTTAAACTGCTAGTGGGATTGCAAAATGGTACAGCCTCTTTGGAAAGCAATCTAGTGCTTCCTTAAAAAGCTGAAAATAGATTTACCATTTGATACAGTAACCTCACTGCTTGGCATATATCCTGCAGAAGCAAGGGCAGTCACATGAACAGAAATACACACATGAATGTTTATTGCCATATAGTCCACAATAGCAAAAAGATGGAATCAACCCAGATGCTCAACAACAGAAGAATAAACAAACACATCATCATACATATACTCAGTGGAACACTATGCAATGATAAAAACAATGAAGATTTTAGGAAGCATTTCATAACCTGGTTTCAATTGGAAGACATTGTATTGGGTGAAATCAGTAAGTGGCATAAGAACAGTTATTGTGTGAGACCCCGACTATCAGCACTTACAAACAGAGGGAGAGAGAGGGCTGGTTATAGAACAGACAGTTGATAGGAATTTAGGTTGGATGAAACCAGTGACAGCACACATTAGGAAGTAGATCAATTTAACTGGAGTTCAACATAACCTGAAAATTTTTCCAATCTTAACCCAATATTGCGAGGATAGAGTAGCAGGGGCGGAGGTCCGGGGCCCATGCTCTCTGGGGACATTGAGGCCAGTTGGCATAACTAGCCTATTGTTAAGAGGATCTTCTGCACCCCCTATTGATGATTGGGGTCTGGGGTCTTAAAAGCTAGCAAGCTGCTCTCTGAGGTGCTCCAAACAGTCCCACCTCAGCTGGAACAGATGATCACCATGGACACAACCACATGAGGGAAAAAGCCCGGAAGACGGAACGATCCATGTGAAAGGGTGACTATAACAACATGTGACCAGAAGAACCAGATGGTTCTTGGCCACCACCGATGGCAGCTGTGATGGGGCTGACAGTGTCGAGTCCCGGTGACAACATGAGAAAAAGATGGGTGAACCCGGAGAACTGCACTAAAAGGCCCCACCTGATGGTTCTAAGGCCTAGGAGTCCCTTGGGGGCATTGCCACCAGACTTGATGCTGCCCCAGATACAAATCATTACTGAGGTCAACTCTTTGGACAGGAATGGACTGGACTCAGGGGCACAGAGTGATCATATTGTGTGTGCACTTTATGGTTCTATGCATCTATAGGATGTTGTCCCACTGGCCTGTTACTAGAGTGGAATTGCGAGGGTGGAGAGGATGGGACAAGAGATTATTAAGAGGATATAACATGTACAGAACAGAAAGGAGGAGAGTTGCTGTCACCAGGCAAGGAGTTAGGTAGGCATGCAAATTTAAATTGGACTGTATGCTTTCCTTCAATCACAATAAGAAAAAAAGGAAAAAGCTTTTCACAGGCCAATCATTTTAGAAGTAGAATGACAAGTCTTTCTTCCTAGTTTGTTTTAGTTCTGGATGTCTTGCTGCAGATTGGGAGCTACTGCGTCCTAGCTCCCTTGCCCTCCTCCCTCTCCCAATGTTTGAACCACTCTGCTTGGTGTCTTGAGACTATTTGCAGAATAATAAGCCCTGGCAACTCGTGCTAAACTATTTGCTTGAAACTGTTTTCAGGATAATAAGCTCAGGTTAAACTATTTACTTGTTCCTGTCCTTTGTTTGAAGACAAAACTTCCGTATGCTCTGTAACCAATCCAAATATATCTTTCAAAGATCATGACCATTTTGGGCAGTGTGTGCCTGCCTTTTGTCTTCCTACCCCTTAAGCATATAAATAAAGTTTGTGAAAGAGGGTCAGGGTCCAAGGTTTTCCATCAGAGACCTTAGTCCCACTTGGCCCCAACTTTATCTTGTGTGATGTGTTTTTGTGTGAATGAGATTTCCCATCCGCTTTCCTGTCTCTGTCAGACAAGAGCTGTTCTCAGTGCTGGTCACTGGGGCGCCGGACACAGCAATGGCCCAAGGAAACCTGTCCCTGCTTGTATTTGAAGCACTAACAGCGTATCATCTAGAATCACAGCAATATGTAAGCCATGATAGCAAAACAAACTTCAAACAAGTGGTGGTGAACTCCAGCTAAGTTTATTTTTCCAAAAGTATTGTGTTCAAGCACAATTTATTAAATGCAGTACAATTTATTGCACAGGTCACTCAGTTAACTACAAAATATTGGTATCTGGTGGAGCAATGGTTAAGCATTTGGCTGCTAACTGAACTATTGGTGGTTGGAAACCACTCAGTGTCTCTTCAGGAAAATGAATTGGTGATCTACTTTCATAAAGATTACTGCCAAGAAAACCCTACAGGGCAGTTCTGCTTTGTAATATGGGGTCACTATGAGTCAGAATCAACTTGATGACACCCGGGAACACTATTATGAGAAGGCATAAATTGATAAGCAATGGTGGAGCTAGAGTCTAACTTCATGGAATTTAGAAATTTTGGAGAAACTATTAATGAAACAGTTATAGAAATTATTTTATAATGGCAAATTAATGCTTTCCTAAAATGGAAACACAAAGTATAATCATGGTGTTTTGGAAATGTAGGAGGAGCAACTGATCTCATAGCTTAAAGGTTATGTGAAGATTTCTCTAAGAAAGTGTGGATTTAACTTAATTATTAAAAAAGAGAATTCCCATAGTTACTTGAGAAACTGGAGTTTCAAAGGAACTGGAGTTTCAAAATTTTTCTCTCAGCCAGGCTACACAGATTCCATTCTTGACCAGTGTACCTCATACAGAGCTACCACTCATCTGTCGGAGGAAGTTTGCTTGCTGCTATTATGCTGAACAGGTTCTAGAGGAGCTTAGAGACTAGGAAGAAAGACTTAGTGATCTGATTCTGAAAGCTAGCTGGTGAAAATCGTGCGGATTGCAACAGAACACCATGCAGTCTACAAGCAATCAAGGGGGTGGTGCAGGACCAAGCAGCACTTCGTTCGCTGGCAACAGCTAAAGCAAAGACGATTAGGCTGTGTAAATTCCCAGTGTTGTCAGTAGGAATGGTGCATTCTGTTAAGGGAGAATGGTGTGATAAGAGTATAAAGACAGGGGTGAGCATAACTGTGAAACGGAGATTATTTTAAGTAGGGCAAGCCTTGTAATTGACATGGATGTGTGAAAAAGTAGGTTAACTAGGAGAATATCCAGAATTTTCACCTTTAACAATTTGGTTAAGGGGTGGCATTTAGTAATATAAGAGTAGGTTTGGAAGGATAATATTGCTCCTTCCTTGGCTTTCATTTTGGGAATGCTGAGTTTGCTTTGTTACTATTTGATGCATTAAAAGTAGGTGCCAGTTGATAAAGAGTATATAAACTGAAACAAAGGAAAAATGTTGTCAGCAGATACATATTTATAAATCACTTGCTTAGAGGTGATAATTGAAACCGTTAAGTGTCGGTATACATGCCATGAAAACACAGAAGAAAAGAAAGAAGTATTAAAGAAAAGGAGTGTTGGATGCTACTGAGAGCTCAAATAAAAGAGAAATGAAGGGACCCACTGTGAGACAGAGATCACTTGGGACCTACAAGAGAAGTGATGCTGTGGGGTCAGCTTGTAGTGACTCAAATAATAACAGTAAAATATAAGTAATATAGATGAAATACAGATAACATTTTGAGAACCTTTTCTTTTGAAGACTGAGAGAGAACTGGGACTATTAGATATATTAGAATTTGAGGTCAAATGAAGCTAAAAATTGCACATGATTTTAGGCTTGTGGAGTGAATGTTGAAACACTGGATATTCGAAAGTAGAGAGGAGCAATGGATAATGTATTCTTCCTGGGTGTAAGGGGCGGAATGGACCCGGATGTAGATGGAAGTCGCCTTACTGAAGAGAAAGACGACCGTGGCTTTCTAGCCAGAGACCAGTAAAACAAGGTGCCTGCAAACAGTTTTTTTCTGCTGAGAGAATTTCAATGTAACGACTTGACGACTTTCATGATGTAGGTCATTTTCTATACATAAAAGCAATGTGGAAGATTTAGAGATTTATTAACAGTGAGAGATACGTGATAAAAATCATTTCAGAGTGTATGACTGTGGTGACCCGCTTAAAAGCAATAGGACTTCTGGCAGAGTTAACACATGCCTACAGAAAACAGCACCTATGGCAAGTTCTGAAACTGTGCCTCTATCCAAATATCCGACACTAATCTTTTAGGTAACTTTACCATATATCAATTCAAAAAATACAGAACAATGTCATTACTTAAATGTTTAGTTAACACAATGTGGCACTATGTAAATACATATTACAACTACATCTTCCTTGCTTTCACTGATGATGTGCTCAAAGTTATTTTCTTTACAATGCTTCTCTTGCTCTCAGCAAAGCAAGATCACACAGCCTGCCTTGATCCAAGAAAGTTCTCGAGTATGACAGTACTAGTTTTAACTTTCTGAGTGATCTCTCGTGAAGGACACTGAGATGGTTCAGTGGTCTCCACCTTTAAAGTGGTCCCCAGGGCACACACCATACCTACCATGCCTTAGATATGCTTCTGATGTTGGTGACAAGGAATTTATAGTGCAACAAATCTAATGTGTTCTAATAGCACTTAGCTTCTCATGTATGACAAAGAGCCAGAAAGCATTGATTGTATACAGGATGATGATTCTGCTTAACAAGTAAGATCAAAAGTTCAAGAGATCTTCATATACATGCAAAAGTGTTTTGAAGTAACATGTCCTGAAATCAAGCCAGATGGGAAAAGTGAAGAAAGAAGCCAACTGAGACTGGGACAAAATAATTACAAATGGGGCTCAAGATGTTAATGAGATCAAAATATTTTTCCTGCTGGAAAGACATGAACAAGCAAGCTAGAAAGGTGAGTGTGTGTATTAGGTGGTAGGCTTTAAGAAAACATTTCTGCACTGAAACATTATTTATAAGCTATGATAAAAACCAAAGTGGTCCAATGGGAACGGTTTGACTAGGTAGAACAAAGCTTTTTAGATGCGAAGAAGTAAAGGGACTAGTGACCAGAGTGTAGAAGGACTATGAACATGGATATGGATGGATGGAAGCACTGGAGATTGAGAGGAAGACAGTGATTCATCATCAATGGTGAGTGAATACAATCCAGGATGATGTAGCAGTTAATAATTAGGAGAGAAGAACGCTCACAAGTTAGTGAAAGAGGCTGGAAGAGTGCAATATCAATAGTACAGTTCTCAGTAATCAGGCAAAGTCTAACAGAGTGAACTTGGAAATTCGTAGTAATTTTTTTCATACCCATATGCCAGTGACCACCAAGGTTTTTCAAGTTATATATAGTTATTTATATATATGTTATGTTACTATATTGTTAGTCTATTATATAATGTATGTATATTTCAAATTATATAGCTACATGTAATTATTAATGTATTACATATTATATATTTATGTTATTACTTTATGGTACAATAAAGACAATGTAAACACAATGCAATAATTTTTATATCAATTTCCATTACTGTTATTAATTAAAATTTAACCAGTGAGACCAATAATGTAATTCCTGTTCTAACAAATCTACATGCATTTCTACACATCATATTTTTTTTTAGATAGGAAGAGTTTGCTTTATGAAACATGTTGGAAAGTTATCAAAGATCACAGCAGGTTGAAACCACATTTTCACAGTCAAGTACTGACAAGTATTTTGTGAAGGAGGTAAACTATAAATAAATGACTACATGAGAACTTCCTTCATAGTTTTCCACAGACCCTGTGATTAATGTTTTTTTTTTTTTTAACCTAGTATCTTACCTGGTTATTCTTATACTAGATAACTGGCTGGACAGTTTTGTTACTCCCACTCAGCAAAGATTTTATCCTGATTTATGTCTATCATTCTACAAGAATTTCGAATTTATTCTTCAAGTTGGTGAGTATCAATACTTTATCTCATTTGCTCTTTTTTTGCAAGTTAAAAATGTAGATCACACTCGGATAAATCTCAGCTCTTAACTAGACTGTAATAAAAGGTAGATCTGGGGAAACAATTTCTGTAAAACTGTATCATATGTTCATTTTATACATAGTGGTATAAGGTCCAAACCCACAACCCATTTTGCTCTCCCCTCCTTCTTGGTCTTTTATTATTGTTTTATTTTTCCATTTGTCCAGTTTCTTTTCTCAGATTAATGTACTGAATACGCCATCATCTCATCATTATTTTGAAATAGTGGATTGCTCGGTGCATACATCCTTTTAATACATATTGGCAAATTACTTGCTGGAAAGGTATTGCAAATTTATAGACTAAACAGAAGGATATGTGACCGACTGTCTGTTTTCTGCAAACTGCCCACCCATGAGAAATCTTCTTTATTTTTAATTAACATTTACTGATTTGATAGGTGATAATGATATATCATTAACTTTTTTGTTTGCATTTCTTTTATTAGTGAAGGAATAAAAGAATTCTACTTTGCTTACCCGTGACAAAAATACACTACCAACAAGTATGAATTTTTTGTATTTCAGCATAACTCATCTACATTTATTTTCCTGATGTGTGTGAGGTTCAAAAGTTATAATTATTAACTTGTGCTTTATTCGAACTCTTTGCTGTCTTTATTGTTTCACAGCTTGCATTTAACATTTTATTTTGTCTGGAATTTGTTTGAGTGCCTGTGGTGAAATCAATGATTTAATTCCATGCAGTGCTCCAATTTTGAACCAATTTTCCATCAGAGTCTACCATTTTTTAACTTTTCTTAGATCATGTTTATTCCATTATCTCAACAACAATAGTTTTTTTTTTTTCCCTCCCCTGGGTACAAAAGTAGTACATTTTTTCCCAAGATATTTAAGCAATGCTCCTACACATTCCATACATCCTTAAATTAACTACAGTTTTGCCTAGCAGATACATGAATCGGCCAAACGCTTCTGGAAAAAAATTGGCAAAGTATAAAAAAACCCTTAATAGCTTTCTTATCCTAATTTTTTCAGTTCTGGAAATTTATTATTAAGAAATGACCATAGGTACAAGAAATATTCTATGTATGTTTGTTATTAAATATTTTCTAATATTCAGAAATTTACTTTGGGGCAGGTTTTAGCATGTGCTCTTTAATTTTCAATAAAATTAAAAGCACCTTACAACTCTAGTAACCTATAACTCCTTCAACACTCTACCCACAAGTAACTACAAATATAGCACATTATAAGCCTATTACTTTGCTTTACAATATTTAATATATTTTAAAAATTGTAGTCTTCTAGTGTGTCACCATAACTTATTTAACACCTCCCTTAGTTATAATACTTCTGTTAGGGTCGCAATGAGTCGGCTCTGACTCGAGGGCACTTGGCGTGGCTTTGGCTATTAATATTTTTACTTTCTATTTCATGTCGGAAATATGAAAACATGTCTGTTGGAAATATGAAAACAAAGCAAAAAAATAAACAAAGCCCTATTTTGTATAACTTTGCATATTTTTGGAATCTTTATACAGGATAAATTGCTTAAAATAGAATTGCTGACCAAAAATACGTATATTTTATGTTTTAATAAATATTGACAAGCTAGTTTGTGCTCACAATCACTTGCCAAGTCCAAAAATTATGAATTGTTTATTTAGCAATCTCTTACATGAAATTATTTCATTATTTTAAGCTATTTTTTTTTTGGTTAACAGGATGAAAATTTTGCATAATTAATTTATTTTGTAAATTATCTGTTTACTTCTTTTGTTCACTTTGATTGTTTATTGACATTGTCAAATGAATTTAGATGGTCTAAGTTTTGTGACTGTATTTGAGTGTGAATATTTGTAAGTAAATGTGATCTGGTTAAGCAGAAACATGTGATAGGCTTCAGATTGAAAGAAACATCGTTTTTTTGCAAGTGTAGAATTTATCAGCTCCTGAAACAGATGAGTTTCTCCTCCATTAATAATAGCAATCTATTATCCACTGAATTATAAATTATTTCAGTGATAAACTTCAGATCAATCTGATTTGAAATAAAAATATTTAAATTTTTAATTCTTAATGTAGTTGTGTTTTAACTACTGTTCATGATCTTTTCCAAGAGGAAAAGAAGTGTTAGAAACTTAGTAATGCAGAAAAAGACATTAAAAATATTCTTCTGAATAAAGAGAGCTATGAAGTAGGAAGATAGATCTAGAGGCATTTCCTCCTTGTCGTGCCTTAAATATTATACCTAAATGCTCATTTGTGTAACAGAATGAATACAATTCTCACCACTGGATCTGATACCACACAAACCAAACCCACTGCCATTGAGTTGATTCCAACTCGTAGCGACCCTATGGGATGGAGTAGAACTGCTCCATAGAGTTATCAAGGAGCACTTGACAGGCTGGAACTGCTGATGTCTGGGTTAGCAGAGGTAGCACTTAACTACTAAGCCACCAGGGTTTCTGGGTCTGATACAGTCACCATGTAACTCTTGTCCTCCCTTTCTGTTGCAGAGACACTAAGAAAAAAAGCAACAAGTTTCTGAGATTAAGTTAAAACAATCCAAGACTTTCCAGGGGGGAAAAAATGTCTAAGAATAAGCCAAACAACAGTATAGGATCTAGGCAAGAGGTAACCTACATAGAACTGAATTTTTCCAGATCTCAGCAGAAGCAAAAATTACCCAAGACTGACCAGAGCCAAGTTTTGTCAAGTGAAGAGCAGCTGACCTACGTGGAACTGAAATGTCATAAATCTTCTCATCTCCAGCTTAAAGGAAAAATAAAAGGTATAATACTTACTTTTGTTATTTGGCTAGACATCGATTCTTGAGTTTAAAAGATCTTGTCTCTCAAAACATTGTGAAATTGACCTTTTGTACTAATTATCATTAATGCCTTTATTAACTATTTCAGAATAGGACCATGGGATAGGTTGTATCTAAAGTAGTACTCCACTGTGCTCATTTCCTCTAAAATATCATTGATCAGAATCTAACACAATGTTATTACTTGTGTGAACTAATTCTTTAATTGCATGAAGACTGCATATATTGTAAGCTTATTTCTTAAGCTATTTTAAAAATAATGCTTAATGTTAGCTTCCAATTCAGACTAATCTAATCCAATCCCAAAGCATTTATTGAATTTTTACTGTGGGCATGCTCTGAGCTTGCTCTGAGGATTAAACAGATGCAGGAGCAATGATCACTAGCTTCAAAGAATTAACAGAATTTGTGGTGACAGTAAAGAAAGATTAAGAAAAAAGTCTTAATGTATTGGAGGTGAAATTAAATGACTTACACACTGTAGTAAACGTGAGAAATGAACAAAATGTAACAAGTTTTCTACCTTCTGTGACTTAGGTAATTGGTAATCTTACCCCTAAGAAAAATAAACTACAGATAACAATGAATATAGTAAAAACTAGATGGTATTAGGAATCTAAAATTTTTCTTGATACTTCAGAGGGAAGTATCTATGATGGAATGAGCTCTAGGAAGAAGCTGGGAAAGTGCTGATAGAAAGCATTATGTGGACAGGTGAGAGTGCAGATGAACGCTATCTGGCTGGACTGAAGAGGGCACATGAAAGGTTTTTATTTGGCCCATACAGCAGTTGTTCATCTTATGAAACTATGAGAAGGGAAACGAGAACTGGATAGGAACGTATGAGTAGTAACATACATATGTAGGTATAGAAGTGGAATAAGTTAAGGAAATTCCTATCTGTGAGCCTCGACTTTCTTGGTAGAGTAAGAGACGTGTCTAGCTGGTTAAATTACGGGGTTTGGTGTTTGGGTGGAGAACTGCATCGAGCCACCTGGTTGTTCAGTCCACAGACCTGAAGTTGACTTGGACGCCACTCACCGTCTTCTTACCACATTCAAATTAAGTAATTACCAACAAGACTACATCCAAACAAATCTGCTTCTCTCCTCTTTGATTAAAACACATCTTTTTTTTTCCTTTCAGGATTACTGTAACGTCCTCACACAGGTTCTTTCCGCTTCAATTCTAGTTACTTTAGAAGTCATTGATTAGTTTGCAAGCAAATGATCATCGATTTTTAAAAATCAAGTCTCTGTAAACTTTCTACTGTTTTAAAGTTAAAAAGAGAGCAAAACAAACCACAACATACTATCCTCAGTCCCATGGGACTGTCTTGCATCTTACCACCTTCATTCATTTCTTTTTTTCTCTAAGATCCAACCTGACTATAACTTCAGCTCCAAGAATGCACCGAAGTTGCTCTCGCCTACGAGCCTTTATTGATGCTGCCTGTCAGGGTGGAAGGCCCCCAGAATATCTTATGCTTCAGGAAATGATGAATTCTCACTTTTATTCCAATCTTTTTGTTCTTCTGTTTTTTTGGAGAAGCTTCCCTGTCTTCATGGACCTAGATTAAAATCTGGCAAATGTGTCAATACTTACTTGATAAAATTTACCACATTTATTTCTAATCACAACCAAAAAGAAAAAAAATGCTGCTGTTGTTTACTTACAGAATTTTAACAAATATTGATTAAGTTATTGATGAAAAACAAATGTTAATGTTCACTGGAATTATAAATTAGTATTTTTATGTATATGGAAAAAGTTTTACTTGTATATCTTTATATTTTTTGTTGGTATACTTAATGGAAACCCTGGTGGCACAGTACTTAAGTACTATAGTTACTAAGCAAGAAGTCGGCAGTGGAATTTCACCAGCTCTTCTCGGAAACTGTATAGGGAAGATCTACTCTGTTCTGTAGTTTGCTATGAGTTGCAATCAACTCAATTGCTATGGATTTTGGCTTTGGGTATACTTCCCAGTTTACTAGCAGAGAGAGGAAGATTTAGTATTATGTGGAAAGACTGATTTGTAGAGCATTAGGCACAGAATGCTCAAAGATGCCAACGAGAATAATTCAGACAATATTACCTGCACTTGAAGCTGGACACAGAGAAAGGTGAGATCAAAAAAGCTAAAGGCTGGAAAGAAAATGTGGGGGTCATGTCACAGGGTTTCTCAAAGTGACTGAAAAATAACTGCATTTAGGATAAGCATATTCAAGAATTAGAAAAATGAAAGTTGTGCTCTGAGAGGATGGCATAATGGTATTAAAATTTTAACCTCTGGAAAATTAACATCCGTAACTGTGTCCCTGTGCTTTATTTGTAGACCCTCAGTTTTCAGCACTGCAAGTGGTAACTGGAAGTTTGGGAATCCTATGTGTCATTTTGATGACAACATTGGGTTGCTTGCTTGCAAACTGTAAGTAATTGTGAAAACAATTCATTCTCATTTCAGCTGTTATATCAGCAATGCTACATATTTAAATGATTTACTATGAAGACTGAATTTTCACATTGTCTTATTAATTTCCCTAAATATTATTAATCACTGCCATATTTTTTGTCACAGTATTTTCTAGCAAAGGAGAGCAAAACAGAAAAACATCATTTATTCCCAATCTATCTATAGCCAGTGGTGAGTATTAATTCTACCAATCCACTTCTAACACTTGCCATTATTGGGGCTAAAAGCTGTAGCATCCTCAAATCCTCAAAGCTTTAGTAATAAATCATAAGGACTGTTCTATTCTATATGGTCACTATGAATCATCATCTGTAATCCTCATCAACATAGGGTAAGAATTCCTCTCCACTAGGCCAGCTAGGTTTATGTTTTGTGATCTATTGCCTATGGATTATTAGTGTAAAATAAGCTATCAATGAAATATATTTTATGAAAATAATTGCTAGAAATTATTCTAAAAAGACAAAAGCAGGACAAATACAGGAGAAAAGCGTACTAATACTGCCTGAAAGACATAAATAAGACTTAAATAAAGAACAAGCAATTTCCTGAGTGCCAGTCTATTCAGAGAAAATGGTTTCTGTACATACTGTAAGGTTCTATTCTAGTCACAGAGGTAATAGCAGTTATATTAGTTTTCTGGGGCTTCCATAACAAAGTACTATAAACTGTTGGCTTAACCACCACCACCACCACAACAGCAACAACAACAACAACAAAACTTGTTGCAGCCAAGTTGATTCTGATTCACAGCAACCCTGTGGGGCATAGTAGAGCTGCCCCATAGAGTTTCCAAGGACTGTCTGGTGGACCTTTTGGTTAGCAGTTGTAACACTTACCGGCTCCACTACCAGGGTGGCTTAAAACAATAGAAATACATTCTCTCCCATTTATGCAGTCTACAAGTCTGAATTCGGAATGTTGGCAGTGCCACATTCTCTTCAAAGCTCCAGTAGTTCCAAGCATTCTTTGTTTTGTGGCAGCATACTTCTGATCTCTGCCTCTGTCTTAACATGCTTTATTTTTCCTTTGTGTTCGTCTTCACATGTCATTCTCTTCCTCTTATAAAGACAATAGTTATATTGGATTAGGCTAAATCTTGTCTAATATGCCCTCATGTTAAGTAATTACATCTGCAAAAATGCTATTTCCAGATAAGGTCACATTCACAGTCTTGTAAATACTTGAACATCTCTTTTGAGAGGACACAAGTGAACTTATAACAGCAGTGTAAAAGGTCTGTGACTTCATAATTAGAAAAAAAAATAACAAAATCAAACCTGCTGCCTGATTCTGACTCATAGAAGCCCTATAGGACAGATGAGAACTCCTCCATAGATATTTCATGGAGTGGCTGATAGATTTCAATTGCTGACTTCTTGTTCAGAATTTCTAGTTCACTCTAACTTTTCACCACCATGTTACATCTGGTTATGAGAAGAAGAAATGTATCAGTTAAAACAAACGCAGATATGTTTCCTAATCATACTGGTTATTATAAAGGAAATACACATGGAACATGGTGTAGTGGTTAAGTGCTATATTTGCTAACCAAAAAGTTGGCAGTTCAAATCTACCAGGCACACTGTAAAAACTTTATGCAGAGCAGTTCTACTCTGTCTTATAGTGTTACTATGAGTCAGAACTGACTCAGTGGCAGTGGGTATTTAAATGAAATGTAACTAGAACAGTTTTTTTCCATTTTTATAGGTGTTCACCAGGACTCTTGGGTCACATACTTAAGGACTGAATTTTAAAAAAATAAAATAAAAACCATGGCCATTGAGTTGATTCCAACCCATAAAGACACTAAACAACAGAATAGAAGTGTGCTATAGAGTTCCCAAGAAGCATCTGGTGGACTCCAGCAGCTGACCTTTTGGTTAGTAGCCATAGCTATTAAACATTATGTATGGCACCAGAGTTTCCAGGGATTGAAGTACCTGCCCCCAAAATATGTGTGGAATCTGAATCTTTGTATCTGTGGATGTAATCCCGTTTGGGAATAAAGTTTTCTTGTTATGTTAATTAGTCCATATATGTGTAGGATATCTCATATCAATTTAGTTCTAAGGTGTAAAAAAACAGTTGAGGAACAATGGGAACAGCCAAAGAGTCAAGGACTGTCAGATCTAGAGAAATGGAAAGAAAACTTTTCCCAGAGATAACAAAGAGTATTTTGTCCAAGAGCTCATGCCCTGGATTCAGACTTCTAGCCTCCCATACTGTAAGAAAATAAATATACATTCATTAAACTATCTGCTTATGATATTTTTTGTTGTGGCAGCAGTAGCAATCTAAAATATGCAGAAATCAATGTGAATAGGGCTATTATTCAGTATGGACTGTTGAATGGATTCACTATTTCTATGAACAAAATAAATACAAACAGATGCTCTCATTCATACCAGACTGAAACTAAATTGCAGACTCATTAAAAAATACAAAAATAAATATTTATTAGAAACCCACTGCTATTGAGTCAAGTCCAACTTCTAGCAGCCCTATGGGTTAGAGTGGAACTGCCCCACACTGTTTCCAAGGAGTGTCTGGTGGATTTGAACTGCTGACCTTTCGGTTAGCAAATATAGCACTTAACTCAAATATTTATTAGAGAAACAAAAATATTACTCATATAATGTGAATACTGGAAAGGATTTACTAAGACAGAAAAAATACAAAAAAAATGCAATTGAGAAAAGTAAATTTGACTTCTGTAAAATTTTTAAAACTTCATCGTAATGGAAGAAACTATTAAGCATGTCAGCAACATCAAATATGATCCATAGCTTGAGAGAAAACAATTTAAATGTTGTAATCAACAAAAGATTACTATGTAGAATATTAAAATAAGGAAGAAAAAGAGGAAAAAGATAGCAAAATGTAGGGTGGATACAAAGGTTGTGAATCAGAAAATCATAAAAGTTGTAATTAAAACTGTAATTAATATGTGGGAAGGTATTCATATTTCATGGCAGTTAGAAAAATTTTTTACTATATAGCAGTGTATCATTTGAAATCTAACAAGGTTCTCAAAAATCTGAGAATTTCATAGTGTTAGCAAAAGAAGAGGAAATGTGTACTGTTGGTAAAATTATACTGAGTAATGTAAAGCATATACCTTCTTTACAAATTATCTTCCTATACAAATTATCACAGTTCACCTTAAAGAGATCCTTGCTGAGATGCATCACATCTAAAAAATGTTTGTTACACAATGTATTAACAAGAAAATAAATTTAAAAAACACATTAGCCATAAATTTAAGTAATTTGGTAACTTGCAGTCTATTCAGATAATTACATTTTGTACAAACATTAACTTTGTTGATCTTGAGCTCTTTTCCTTAACATGAGTAATTTCTGCAAAACTAATGTTGAGTGAAAAATAAATTGATACCATTTCAACAGATTATGTTGTTGTTAAGTGCTGTTAAGTCAGTTCTGACTCATAGCAACCCTATGAACAAGAGTGAAACACGACCTGGTCTTGTTCCATGTCCACAACCATTTTTATGCATAAGTCCACTGTTGCAGCCACTGTGTCAGTCCATCTGGTTGTAGGTCTCCCTTTTTTTTGCTGACCCTCCATTCTACCAAGCATGATGTCCTTCTCCAGGGACTGAGCCTTCCTGATAACATGTCCAAAGAATGTAAGACATAGTCTTACATCTTTGCTTCCAAGGAGCACTCTGGTTGTAATTCTTGCAGAACAGATCTGTTTGTTCTTTTGACAGTTCATGTTATGTTCAATACTCTTCTCCAGCACCACAATTGGAAGGCATAATTCTGCTGTTTTCATTATTCGCTGTCAGACTTTTACATACATACGATGCTATTGAGAATACCATGGCTTGTGTCCAGAGCACTTTAGCCTTTAAGATGGCATCTTTACTTTTCAATACTTTAAAGAGATCCTTTGTAGCAGATTTTCTCAGTGCAATGCATCTTTTGATTTCTTGACTGTTGCTTCCATGGGCATTAACTGTAGACCCAAGTAAAACAAAATCCTTGACAAAGCTCAATCTTTTCTCCGTTTATCATGATGTTGCTTACTGGCCTAGTTGTGGGGAGTTTTGTTTTCTCAGTGTTGAGGTGCAATCCATACTGAATGCTATGATCCTTGATCTTCAAGAGTAAGTGTTTAAAATCTTCTTCACTTCCAGCAAATAAGATGGTGTCATCTGTCAACACAAGTTGTTATTGAGTCGTACTCCAATGCTGATGCTTCATTCTTCTTTGTAGTATCCAGAATCTGGATTCTAATCCAGATTAATTAATCTGGAAAATAATCTCAGATTATTTTCTCTGCATACAGATCAAAAAGGTATGGAGAAAAGATACAAACCTGATGCACACCTTTCCTGATTTTTAACCATGCAGTGTACCCTTGTTCTGTCTACCGGACTGCCTCTGGATCCCCATACAGAGTCCTTAAGAACACAATTAAGTGTTCTGGAATTCCCATTTTATAAAATGTTAACTGTAACTTGTTATGATTCACACAGTTGAATGCCTTACATAGTGAACAAAATACATGTAAACTTCCTTCTGGAATTCTCTGCTTTCAGCCAAGATCCATCTGACATCAGTAATGATATTCCTGGTTTCACATTGTCTTCTGAACCTAACTTGAATTTCCGACAGTTCCTTGTCAATATACTGTTGCAGTTGCTTTTGAATGATCTTGAGCAAAACTTTGCTTGTGTGTGATATTAAAAATATTATTTGGTAACTTCTACATCTTATTGAATCACCTTTCTTTGGAATATGCATAAATATGAACCTCTTCCAGTCAGTTGGCCAAGTAACTTTCTTCCAAATTTCTTGGCATAGATGAGTGAGCACTTCCAGTGCTACATCTGTTTGTTGAAACATCTCCACTGATATTTCATCAGTTCCTGAAGCCTTGTTGTTGTTCTTGTTTTGTTTTTGTTTTTGTTTTTTATCAATGCCTTCAGTACAGCTTTGACTTCTTCCTTCAGTAGTATCAGTTTGTGATCATATGCTGCTTTTTGAAATGGCTGAACATTGATCATTTCTTTCTGGTATAATGAGTCTCTGTCTTGTTTCCGTCTTCTTTTGATTCTCCCTTAGTCATTTAATATTTTCCCTGTAGAATCCTTTACTATTGCAACTTGAGGCTTGAATGTTTTCTTCAGTTGTTTCAGCTTGAGAAATGAACGTGCTCTTCCCTTTTGGTTTTCCATTTCCAGCTCTTTGCACATGTCATTATAATACTTTCTTTTGTCTTCTCAAGCTGCTCTTTAAAATCTTCTGCTTAGATCTTTTACTTTGCCATTCCTTCCTTTTGCTTTAGCTGCTCAACTTTTGAGAGCAAGTTAAAGCAGCTCAACTTTTGAGAGCAGGTTTCAGAGTCTCTTCTTGACATCCAACTTGGTCTTTTCTTTCCTGTCTTTTTAAATAACCTCTTGCTCTCTTCATGGATGAGATATCATTCCATAATTGATATCATTCCATCATTGATATCATTCCATAATTCATCTGATTTTTGGTCATTAGCGGTCAACACGTAAAATCTGTTCCTGAGATGATCTTTCAATAGACTAATAAAATGTAAATTACTGTATTTTATGTCTCTACACATATTCTATTGTGGGTGTTTGCACGGATGACATTGTAGGCTTGGTGGAAAGGATATACACTAACTTCTCAGAGAAGATTATGTAATCACGACTCTCAGGACTTTTGATTATTATAAACAAGATCTAAAAATGTGCTAAGCATAACTACTTATTAAGTATTTGAAAAGTGAATTTTTTAATTTTCTATGTATTTAAAACTGTTAATGATACACAGCTCCAACAACATTGGAACAGTTTGCTAACTACTTTTTATGTTCATATTATGGCATATTGTTTATCCATTTGAATTTGGTGGCATAATTTGAATCACATCAAATATGTTTATAGCATTATCTGAACTGTGTCTTCCCTTTCTGTAGAATTTTATAACAATTTCTAAATTGAAAAATTAACAAAATTAACAATTATTAATCATTGTTACTATGAGTTGTGTAGAAACCCTTGTGGTATGATGGTTAAATCTACAGTAGCTAACAAAAAGGTCAGAAATTCAAATGCACATGGCACTCCTTGAAAACTGTATGAGGCACTTCTACTCTTTCCTGTAGGGTTGATATGAGAAAGATTTGACTCTGCAGTAGTAAGTTTTCTTTGTTTTGTGTGAGTTTTGTAAAAATAGCATAGCTTCCAAGGTCTTACAAGTCTCAAGTTGTACTTTCTATCTAACATCAATTTGTATTGCAAATATGTTTTACAACATGAAGGAATTGTGTTGTTATTTATAGCATAGAACACAAATCTGAATATTTCATAATTCCTAAAAGGTGCCCATGATCTTTGTTTAGATGGCTGGATTGGATTTGGAAATAGTTGTTATCATTTTTTCAAGGAATCCAAAACTTGGCCAGAAAGTAATGCTGCCTGTGGAGAACTGAATTCTCGTCTTCTGAAGATGGATAGCAAGGGAAAGCTGGTAGGGATGATTCTTTTGCTATAACTATTTACAATGACTGTATTTGGCCTGGAAACATCAGTAATTAACACACTGATACTGGAAAACTTGAAGATTTTCAGCAGTGTGAGATGTTTTCTTACTTTGACTTGAATTTTTTAGGGAAACACAATTGTTTTAACACCAGTGCCAAAAACAAACCAAACTATCAAATGAAAAGATATCTTGAGAAAGAACCTATTTATGTTAAGGGGACATGGGTAAGCCCTTGGAAGAACATCAGTGGTTGATTCAGGAAGGAGCAGATCACAATGTACAAATGAGTTTAGAGTATTTTTTTTTCTCAATAGAAAATCTTAAACTTACTTGGAATAGAAGGATGGATAGATTTCCAAATAAATAAGACTGTTAAGTCCTTGTTATGGGAAGATGGCACACAAGTGAACCAAAGCCTGTAAGTAGAGTGTTTGGGTAACTCTTTCATTACTGAATTATTATTTTTTAAAAATAAATTTTTATTACATCTGTATAAAGTATAAAAATGCATGGTGACTGATTTAGTTTATTTACATTTTTGGTCAGTAAAATAGATTTTGAGAAATATGATCTGGTAAAATAAACCACCAGCAAGACAAACAGCACTCTAATGCCACCGAACTGTGGTATAATAATACACTAATAAAACCTAAATAGAGATTTTATTGATGTTCCATTTCCATTTGGGTTACATGGGGTGTTTCTAGTTCTCTAAATATGACACAGAAAAGCCAAAACAAACTCATTAAAGCTCCCTAAAAATCACACAGGAAAGCACAATTATGCTTGCAAAGTGCTCCCTAAAAAATCACCCAAGAAAGTCATAATTATGCTTGAAAGACTTACAGAAATAAGGGAAAATAAGGCAAAAGTTTTATAGAACACATCAAAGTGGCCTCACCTATCAGACTGTTCAATCTAAGTTCCAACTTCAATCTGCTGAGATTCACTCATTCAGGAAGGACCCGCATTTACCTTAATGCATCAGAACCAGAGTTACAGTGCTCTCAAAAGAATTAGCCAGTGAGAATCTTATGAATGGCAGCTGAATATTGTCTGATAATGTGCTTCCAGACAGGCCCCTCAGATTGCAAGACACTCAAAATATAGCTGGCAAAGAGCTGCCTCCTAAAGTACAGTTGACCTTAATGGTGAAGATGGAGTCATACTCTTGAGACCTTCATCTGCTGGTGTGATATGACTCAAGTGAGAAGAAACAGCTGCAAACATCCAGCAGAAAAAGAAACCGAAATGTATAAAGTATGAATCAAGGAAAATTGGAAATGATCAAAAATAAAATAGAAGGCTTAAACACGGTTATCCTAGACATCACCAAGCTGAAATGGACTGGTATTGGTCATTTTGAATCTGACAAGCATAAAATCTACTGTACTGGGAATGAAAACTTGAAGAGGAATGGCATTGCATTCACTGTCAAAAATAAAATTTCAAGATCTACTCTAAAGTACAACACTGTCAATGACAGGATTTATCATTATCATATATGTATAAGGAAGACCAGTGAACACTATTGCTCAAATTTATGTACTCAATGTGAAAGTACAGGATGAAGAAATTGAAAATTTTACCAATTTTTGCAGTTTGAAACTGATCAAAAATGCAACTAGGATATATTGATAATTATCAGTGATTGCAACGTGAAAGCTAGAAACAGAAGGATTGGCAGTTGGAGAATATAGATTTGGTGATAGAAATGGTGACAGAGATGGCATGAATAAGGAAGACTGAAGAAGAAGTGAAGCCTTTGACTGTGGTGCTGGTGAAGAATATTGAACATACCGTAGACTTGCAAAGGATGAACAAATCTGTCTTGAAAGAAGTAAAGCCAGAATGCTTAGAAGAGAAAAGATGGCAAGACTGCATCTTGTATACACTGGTCATGCAGCTGGTAGAGATTAGTTCTTGGAAAAGCACATCAAGCTTAGTTAAGCAGAGGTTCAATAAAAGAGAGAAAGACTCTCAAGGAGATAAACTGATCCAGTGGCTGCAACAAAGCTTTCAATCATAACAACAAGTATCTAATTGGCACAGAACAGGCAGTGTTTCATTCTGTTGCTGATAGTGTCACTGTGAGTCAGACCTACTCAAAGGTACCCAACAACAGCAATGTCATGAGGTCTAGAGGCATAAGACGTGGCCAGTATATTGTTAAATCGATAGTAAAAGAAAACTACTGAACTTTTCCAAGGCTATGTTGGACCTTTTGGAGTAACCTGTGTAGGGTGTAGAAACAGAAGCCAAGAGACAAAGGAAAGTATCATGATACATGCAAACCCTGGTGGTGTGGTCGTTAAGTACTGTGGCTGCTGATGAAATGATTGGCAGTTTGAATCCACCACATGCACCTTGGAGAATCTGTGGGGAAGTTGTACTGTCTTACCTGTTCTGTATGAGTCAGAATAGACTCCATGGCAGAGGTTATTGTGATATTCGGAGACCAGTGTGCCAGAAACAGCTGATGGAAGATGCTAGACACTTATGAGGTGACTTCATTTGAGGTCTTGGCTTGGCATGCTCGTTAGTTTGCAAACCAAGGATCAATTTTTCCTGAGTTTCAGGTAGGTGTTCAAATCATATAAACCTCTGTCTTATTTTCTTTGCTACTTAAATGAGATGTGGTGTGTCAATGACTATTGTTTTCTGATCAGCGTAATGTTTTGTAATTTAAGGACATTGACCTTCAGAGAGTTTTCCTTTACTTCTTGATTGAATTTGGTTCTTTTATTTTATTCTTTTTTTAATTTTGATTGATAATTTAAGAGTGAGGTAAAATTGACATTTTCAGATAACACATTTTTCATTTGTTTGTTTACACAGACTAAGATCTGGAATGAAAAACCACACATGTGCACGTGTAAGAGGAATGTATATTTATTTTGATAACTGTTCATCTGGAGAAAGTTATGTCTGTGAGCTTTGACTACATTAGTACATGTTTCATTAATATATGTTCTTATCAAATCTAATAAAATATTTACAAAAGTAATTTGGTTATTTGTCAGTTTCATATAACTTTCGTAAAACGCTACTAAATAATTTTTATTGTACTGCATCCAGAATATTTAGTTAAATTCTTGTGTTTTTAATTATTTGTGAATAAAAAATTATTATATATATAGATTTTTGTAGAGGTACTTACCTTCCCTATCACAGCTCATATTAATTCATTTAAAAAGTTAGCATACATATTTTATGTGCTAAACATTTTGCAAACTCCTAGTGACAACAAATCCAAAGATTTGTGTATCAGTCAGCATGACAAAGATAGCATTTGAGATTGCTCAAGAGTTTTAATGAAAGGAACCTTTACAGAGTTGAGAATGAGTTTCTAAAACAGAGAAGGGAAAGTAAGAAATTCAGCAACTAGTCCCACTGCAAAGCCATTACGATTCTTAGGCAGTGGCACACTGAATCTTGATGATATTCTCTTTGGATTCATACCAGGGATGTATATTTATACCTGTATATTCATACCTGGCTCAGCATCAGAAAAACAATTAATGTGATCAACTACACAATAACACAAAATACAAGAATCACCTGATTTTGTCCATTGATGCTGAAAAGACATTTGATAAAGTCCAACACCCATTCATGCTAAAAAAATTCTCACCAAAATAGGAATAGATGGCAAATCCCTCAAAGCAATAAGGGCCATTTATACAAAGCCAACTGCCTATGTCATCCTGAATGGGGAGAGACTGAAACAGTTTCCCTTGAGAACAGGAAATAGACAAGGATGCCCACTCTCACCTCTCCTATTCAGCATTGTACTAGAAGTTCTAGCTAGAGCAATTAGTCAAGATCAATAAGTAAAGGGCATCTGCATTGGCAAAGAAGAAGTGAAAACCTCCCTATTTGCAGATGATGTGATTGTATATGCAGAGAATCCTAAAGAATCCGTAAGTATAGTACTCAGACTGGTAGAAGGGTTCAGCAAAGTCTCAGGACATAAGATAAACATAAGTAAATCAATAGGATTCCTTTATACCAACAACAAGATTATTAATGAAGAAATCACCAAATCAATACCATTTGCTATAGCACCTAAGAAGATAAAGTAGCTAGGAATCAATCTAACCAGAGAGATAACAGACCTTTACAAAGAGAACTACAAGTCTTTACCACAAGAAGCTAAGAGAGACTTACATAAATGGAGGAACCTACCCTGTTCATGGATAGGAAGACTTAATATTGTGAAAATGTCGATTTTACCCAAAGCAATGCAATCTCAATACAAATTCCAGTGACATTTTTTAATGAGATAGAGAAACAAATCACCAACTTGGTTTGGAAAGGGAAGAAGCCCTGGATAAGTAAAGCACTACTGAAGAAGAAGAACACACTGGGAGGCCTCTCACTACCTGACTTTAGAACCTATTACACTGCTACTGTAGTCAAAACAGTCTGGTACTGGTACAAAAAGACACAGATAGATCAATGGAACAGATTTGAGACCCCAGAGATGACACTATCTTCCTATGAATAGCTGATACTCGACAAAGGCTCTAAGACATTAAACTGAGGTGAAAACAATCTCTTCAACAAATGGAGCTGGCAAAATTGGATATCCATTTGCAAAAAACTGAAACAAGACTCATATCTTGCACCTTATACAAAAACCAACTCAAACTGGATAGAAGACCTAAATATCAAATCTAAAACAATAAAGTTCATTCAAGAACAAGTAGGAACAACAATGGAAGTTTTAACACACAATGTAAACAGACTTCAAAATCTGTCAAACCACAAACAACAGAAGAGAAAATAGACTAATGGGAACTATTAAGAATAAACATTTTTGTTCATCCAAAGATTTTATTAATAGAATTAAAAGGAATGGGAAAAATATTTGGCAACTATATGTCAGACAGATGCCTGATCTCCATAATCTATATGGTACTACAAAAATATCAATAAGAAAAAGATAAATCATCCAATTAAGTGATGGGCAAAGGAGATGGACAGACACTTCTCTAAAGAGGAGATCCAGGCAGTCAAAAAACACATGTGGACATGCTCACAATCATTAGCTATTAAAGAAATTCAAATCAAACCTACAATGAGATAACATCTCACCCCAACAAAGTTAGCCAGGATCCAAAAAATGAAAAACAACAAATGTTGGAGAGGCTGTGGAGAAACTGAAACTCTCCTACACTGTTGGTGGGATTGCAAAATGGTGCAACCTCTTTGGAAAGCAATCTGGTGCTTCCTTAAAAAGCTGGATCTAGACATACCATTTGACCCAGTAATTCCGCTGCTCAGAATATATCCTACAGAATAAAGGCCATTCAAACCAGCTGACGCATGCACAAAAATGTTTATCGCAGCACAGTCTACAACAGTAAAAAGGTGGAATCAACCCAGATGCCCCACAACATAGGAATGGATAGATAAACTATGGTATGTATACTCAATGGAACGCTATGCAATGGTCAAGAACAATGAGGATTTTAGGAAACCTAACCTGGTTTCCATTGGAAGACATTATGCTGAGTGAAAGTAGTCAGCGACAAAAGGGCAAATACTGTGTGAGTCTGCCACGATAAGAGCTTAAGAACAGACTCATACATAGAAGAAGTGACTGATGACTGCAAGTGTAGGAAAAGAAAGAAGTTGATGGGGGGCGGGTTAAGGTTAGATAGTTGATAGATACTCAGTTGGGTGAAATCCGTGACAGCACACATTAGAAATAAGATCAGTATTAACTGGACTTCAACATAACATGATTACTCCTCCATCTTAACCCAGTATTGCAAGGACAGAGTAGCTGGGGCACTGGGCTTTGGGACCATGGTCTTAGTAGAAATCAAGGCCAGTTAGCACAGCTAGCATTTTGCTAAGAAAGCCTTCTCTATCTCGCATTGGTGAGTGACATCTGGGAGTTTAAAAGCTGCCAAGCTGCCATCTGAGGGTATACCAAATGGGCTCAACTTATCAGAAATGGGTGATTACCAAGGACCAAAACAACTTGGGGTAAAGAGAACCCAGAAGACAGAAAGCCACATGAGTGCGTGACTACATCGACTTGTGACTGGAAGAACTGAATGGTTCCTGGCCCCCACCAGTGATAGCTGTAGTGGAGCTCACAAAGTTGAGTCTCACTGGCAACACAAGAATAAAAAGGGGTGCACCCTGAGGTCTGCACTAAAAGACCACAATTGATGGTCCATGGGCCTTGGGGTTCCCCTGGGAGCGTGGCCCCTGGCCCTGATGCTCCCCTGTCCACAAATCATAATGAAGGTCAACTCTTCAGACAGGAATGGATTGGACTTGGCAATACAGAGTGACCATATCATGTGTGCACTTCATGGTTCTATGCATCTATAGGATGTTGTCCTGATGAGCTCTTACTGGAGGTGGGGGAGTAGGTGGAGAAGAGGGGATAGGAGATCATTGGGAGTATAAGACTTGTATGTAATGAAGAGGAAGAATGTGCTGTCACTGGGCTGGGAGAGCAGAGGGAGCTTCATATGGGTGGGCATGCAAATTTTTACGGGAATGTACATTTTCATTCAATCATAAAAAAAGATTATAGCCAAGCAAACCCTGTGGAGCAATTCTACGCGGCCATACATGGAGTTGCCACGAGTTGGAACTGACCTGAGGGTTATGCTGGGGTGGTGCAGGTTGCTGATGCCTCCACTTTGCATTTTTCCATGCTAGGGCCTAGGCTGAGGGACAGTCATGATCCTGAACATTGCCAGATTCAAAAGCAGAGAGAAACAGAGTTCGGGAAGGTCATACACTAGCGATGAAATATTCTGGCCTTGAAGGTACACATAGCATCTGCTCACAGCTGTTAGTTATACAGCCTTACTCAGCCATCAGAGGAACAAGACCTGTCATACTCCTTAAAGGCAGAGAGCAGGAAAGACTTCATGAACAGCTAACTGACATGCATATTAGCTGCATAATCAAGTGTACTCTCATTCTGATGAGAAGAGACTCAACTCCACTCGAGTTGCAGCCCTACACTAATCCCCAGACTCAAGAGGCCCTTGATCAGCTGTAACACACAAGTCATACTGTGCACCTTTCTTCCACAAAGGAACCTGTAGTGATTCGGTTAGGTAATGGGATCATGTAAAGTGGAATCCCCCAGAATTTCAGTTACAATTTCTTGATACCCCAACCACCAATTTCATCTACCAACTAGTGGTTTAAGAGCATCAGAGTCACCAACAAGTCTTATGGGACAGCAATCTTCCAGGGTCGTTTCCCCAGTTTCTGAATGTATGGGTGGAGCACGTGGCCTTGCTTCCATGGAAGTGCCCTCAGCCCCTGACTCAACAGATGCAATAGAGTAAATACGTGGTAACTGGAAAAACAAGCCAAAGTCACCGGAGCACCCTCTGTGGCTGCAGAAGGAAGTGAAAAGTAAATGAAGTGTGTCTCCTAAGTTTGAGATTGATAGAGTTGTGCTGACTGTTTCTCTTCTACTTGAAATTTCCTGTGAGCAGTTGTTCTCACGTAGCATGAATGAAGTGTGTGGCTAGGGGAAGTAAGTCAGTGAGAAATCAGCAGAAACTCAGGGCAAGTGTGGCACAGCTGACGGTCCCAGGGATGACCAGTCACCAAAGAGCAAAGCAGAGCGTAGTCAGACAGTTCTTTGATGGTGGTATGGAGGAGGTAAGAGACTTGATCAAAGACTTTGGCAAGAGGACTAACTGCACAGAGTCAAAGACAAAATGTTGAAGGACAAAGGATGACGGGGCCTTCTGAGGAGATGAGTCTGTCCTTCTGTGACTGGAAAACTACCTTACATAACTCAAGACAGAAACTAAGAAAACACATCCACTGCTCCTGAGTCAGCTCTGACTCAGAGAGACCCTATAGTACAGAACAGAACTGTGCCATACAGTTTCCAAGGAGTGCCTCAAGACAAATGCACTCCTAATCGAAATATCTCGTTTTCCAACTTTTGTCCATTGCGAACTTATAAAACTTTTGAAATATAGACAAAAGTGATGTTTGTGTATGTCTAATTGATTAACATATTTACATTTAAAGCATACATTACATAAAGTAATGTTTATGTTTATAAATGTTTCTTTTTCTCATGTCACATTTTGCAAAACAATTATATCCCTGAAACCTCTACATGGGTCACGGACCCTAGAGGTTTTATCACCCCAGAACCTCTTGTAGAATCCTCCAAAAGGTTTCTCAAAAACGTCATTTCTTGAGAACAACAAAAACAAAAAGCGTTAAGAATTCACATTCCCTATATACCATCAAAACCATCTCAAGAAAATCAGTTTTCAGATGTTGCACTTATAATAGGTAGAATGGGGCCAACTTGACCACTCTGTGGAGGTGTGAGGCTGGCGTGACACCCAGGGGATATCCCAAGCACTGGTTGACAGAGAATGGGAACAGCAAATAAGTCTGGGATATGTGACATGCTCACAGCAGGTGAAGTTATGGACAGAGCATCTAAAAGGGTTAGTTTGGTCTAAAAAAACAAAAGAGAGAGAAGAGAATGTGGGTAGATTGAAAGGAATTTAAGAGTCATCACAAAGAATGGAAACTGACTAAAAAATACGACAATCAGGGAAAATTGAATCCTGGTAGACTGGATATTTTTAAGAAACCATAGCTTATTTTTTCAAGGTGATTGTCAACAAAGAACTCTTTTCTCACAGATTCATAACATCTGGAACTTAACATGGAATAATCCAGTGGCAGGGGTCGGGAAGGAAACAGGGAGGAAGTATACGTGTGCATTTAGTGGGTGTAAAGAGGAAACAAGATTGGCCAATGTTAACAATTGTTTAAGATGGCTGACGAGTATGTGGGGGTTGATTATACTGTTCTTTCTGAAGAGCATGACACCTTCCACAATAAAAAAAAATGAAACAAAATAAAATGAAATGTTTGCAGTGAATTGTTTAAACTGATGTTACTTAGAGAGCATTTTACAGTTTGAGAGGTACTGTAAGAACTAGGTTATTATTTCTACTTCCCTGAAAGATTCTTTGGAAAAATTGCTACTCTCAGGATTGGTGTCTAGATTAGTGACATGGCCAAGGTGACATGCTTTGTCAATAAATAGTGAAGTCAGGATTTGAGTGGTAGGGAGCTTCACTCTAGAACTCTGGCCCTGGTCAGCTCTGCAGCAATAAGATCTAGTCACTTAGGTCAGTGCCTGGGCTGGTTGATGCCACAGCCCACTCAGCTGTCTGCATCTGGTCAGGTCTTGGAGTTGGTAGGATCAGCAGCAGAAGTAAGTGGGCATGCAGGAGTGTGGCCACCTGCCTTAACTAGTCATGTGCCGTGGGTGTTGTCAGTGTGATGGAAAGATGGAGAAAGAACATGGCTAATCTGGAGAATCAGTAAATGGAAATGAGGAGAGAATTGCTATTGTATTTTTGGGAAAACGCTGTATGAGTCAGCTTAGCTGCGCTAACAGCCCCTCCAAATCTCATGGGTTTACAGTAATAAATGTCTGCCTATCTTTGTCATTGTTCATAGGTGACTGTGTGTCATTGACTCTGAGTGTACATGTACTACAGACTGCAGAATCACCTCTGAAGAGAATATGTGTGTCAGGACTAGGCCCTCAGGAGGCCCCCTGTGACCACACAGCATGCTGGAGGCTGAGAATTCACCGGCAGCCCCAACAGGCATCTTCTCTCTGTCAGGCATAAGGTGTGTTAGCAGAGAGAGAAGCTATTTATCACCTGGTCCCAGATTATCATGACCTTAGAGACTTACAGTTCTGCCCCTTCCTGAGAGATGAACTACCTCCCACCCATGGGCTGAATTTCTCATCTCTACCCAGCTGGGGCAACAGCCAATGATTGGCTCTGTCCCTGTGCTCTGAGCCACTTACATTGTCTGTCTGGTTGGTGTTCTAAGTTATAGCTGGGTAACTGTTTAACTGCTGCTCTAGGGTCTCACAGCCTCCTTGGACAGAAGCAAACACCCTAGGACAGTGAGCCCAGCAGCCCCTCAGCTTGTGTCCTTTCTGTGTCCCCTGCAGAGAGGAACCCTGACAGCGATTTTCAGGTGGCAGCGAGGGCTTTACTGTGCTCCCGTGGTCTGTATGTGAATGCTACTGGTTCTGAGGAGCTAACTAAGCATACCCAAGAGTGATGCCATGCAGGACATTTTTCAGAACCTCCCGAGGAGGCCACTGTGTGAGGAACTGAGCTGCTGCCCAGTGCAGGAGGGGAACTTGAGACCCTGTCCACTCACCTGTGGACAGACTCACCAGTAGTTCTTGCTGCCCATGAAGTTGCTGAGCCACTTGCAACGATGGTCAAAACCCACTGTGTGTGTTTTCTGCAGGCTGCAGTGTTTTGATCTCGTACTCCTGGAAGAAAGGGTCTGAGAGGCATGCTATCACCTGCACTTGAGGCTTAGGTGAGTTCAGGTAGGCGCTGTACAGGTGAGAGGGCGTGCCCCACTCCTTGCCCTCTCCCTCCCTGACTACCCACGGACCAGGCCCAGGGAGGACAGAGGTGAAGGCCTAGGTGAAGAATCGAGGACAGCTCTGGGAGGTAGAACCCACAGTTGCCGTGAGTGGTTGGGCAACATCCATAAATCTTCGGCCTTGGGCATTCAGAAACTAGGGTAGACAGATGTCTCTGGTGCCAGAGGTGAAGCTGTTATGTATTCTAGAGCTTGGATTTGGAGTCAAACCTCATTCTTGGGTCCCCTGGATTCCTTGCAGCTTCTAGCAGGCCTGTGGACTCCCAGCTGCCCCATGACCCCCAGGGAAATTGGACAACGCCTACCTAGCCAGGTTAGAGGTTCATGATTCCCTCCACCTTTTGTCTGTGGAGGCCGAAATCATTCCAGAAACTCAAAGAAGACACCCCACTCTTCTGCCTTGGCTCTAGGTTGGAGAGAGGAACCTGTGCTGCACAAGAGTACAGTAAGGCAAGGGAACATTAACAGTCACTGCTCCACATTCAAGAGGAAACGCCTCTTTTGAATTGCATGAAAAAATGTGAGGGCCTCACTGTCCAGCTCCGAATTTCCTTGAGCCTTAGTTTCTACGTCTGTGATATAGGCACAGAGGTGGTAACCACATCATGGGGGCGGGCAAACTCAATGTCCCAGTCTCTCCAAAGTGTGGCAGCAGTGGCTCTAATGATGTGCGAGAGTTTGGACTACTCGGAGACGGGCACGTGTCTGCTGTAGTTCTTGAAACAGATGTTCTCCTAGATGGATGGGAACGGCGGTGGCAAGAACACTACTAGACGGAGCAGTAAGAGCCTACCAGTCGTCTGCAGGTGCGTCAAGGAAACTTGGCCTTGGCTATGGTCAGCCTAGACATGAGAGTCCAGGTCAGAGGTCATGGGCAGTGCTGGGTTCTGTCTGTCTAGGCTGCAAATAAGAGCACGCTCAGCCTCCTGTGAGCACCGTGGTGATGGTGAAGACTGATGACAGCCCTCCTTTCCCCTCCCAGGTCATGAATCCCCATGACCTGCTGACTCTCTACATGGCTTGGAGGAGCAGACTGTGTGCCTAGACACAGGCTCTATCTTCTAGACTCAGATGGAAGCAAAAACCTTGACCTCCATGCCCACTTGGACAGCAGGAGATTGTTTCTACATACAACACAGAGAGGTCTGCTGAGCAGTGGTGCTATAAACCAAAATGACTGCTTATGGACAGTGACAGGCTGGTCAGATGACAGGCTGTGGGAACAGGGCCACAGCGACACAGAGATATGTCCATGTCACCTGTGCTGTTGGATGTCTTTCCACAGAGACGGCCTGATGCAGAGGGGCTTGTGCGAGAATTACTTCAGGGAGAGGAAATGAATGTGTGCGTGCATGAATCAAAAAAGGATTGAATTACTCATCGCAAAGAGACTTTTTAGGATAACAAACTTTACGATCTGAAGACCGCTGTGTTAGGTTGCTTGCTGTGACCACAGCTCAGATGTGGGGTGTCAACATGGTGGGTGATGGTCCTGGGCACCCTAGGTTCCCTGCTACATTCTCTCTGAATCTGGATTTGAGGCTGTTTGCCTGGGGTAGCTCCTTTTCTGGGGGCTACTTCCCAGTGTGTTCTGTGTACCCTCCAGTGGGGACACATTGACCAAGGGTCCCATGACCCTGATCCTCTTGTACTCTACCCTTCCCGTGGCCGCTCTCTGGTCCATGAGTCTCCTCTAGACTGTGAGTTGTGCAAGCGCACGGGCTGGTCAAGCCCATGTCTGGCTACATGCCTATTTAACCCTGGATGGTGTAGTCATCTCTGACACTGGCCATCTAGACCCCTAGGGACATAGGACTGTGAAGGTGGATGGCAAAGAGAGGGCCCAATACAGAGCTTCAACCCCAAAATGGACAGTCATGTCTTCTCAGGACCTCAGGAAGGAGGAAAGAATTGGGCACTGGGGCTGGGCCCTCTTTGGGCCTTGGTATTCCTTGGGACTCAAAGGAAAGCTCTTCGTTTTAGGGACTCTCAGGCTTTTTTTCCAGCTTATATGACCTGGGGCTGGGAGAGGAAGCAGAGGGCGTGCCATGGCCCCTAAGAACAAGGAGAAGGGACATATTCCCTCTGCCTGCAGGACTCAGAGGTGGAAGTCCGTCCTTAGGATCCTGGCCTCTGGCCTCCCTCCTCCCCCTCTCCTAGGACCACACAGGATCCCTATGGAACCAGAGAAGGAGGCAGCACAGGCTGAGCTACCTCCTGGCCACTGTCCCTCACGAGCTGTGCCCTGGTTTCCTGCAGAGGTTTCTGACACCTGCACCTGGGTGATGGCCCTGCCAGGGACAGGCCCTGCCCAAGGCTGGGCTGCTCATCTCCTCAGTGGAGGCTGACCGTGTCCTCTAGCGTGTGGTTCACAGTGTCCTCAGCAGGACCATCAGCAGTGTGGTGTTGTCCGTGGGGGTGACTGACGCTGCCACAGGGCACTTGTCCCTGGCCTGGGGGCCTCTCCTGATGGGTAACCCGGCTTCTAGGGGAGACATGGAGCTTGTCTCCCCTGAGGTCAGAGGCCCCTTTGCACTCAAAGCTGGACGGGTAATCTCACACAGACCCTAGTCCTTGGTGTCTTCTAGGAGCTGGTTTGAGGGGAGCCTTTCCACCTGTGGGATGGGCTGCTCCCGCTCCAGCTGACTGCTGATCCTGATGGTGGGGTAGGTTGGTTGGGGTTTCTGGCTTCTCTGCAGGGAGACTTGGAAGGTTTGGTGCAGAAGTGGGTGCAGAAGTGGAGGGAGGGCAGGACGTGAGGCTCTCTGGGCCAGGTCTCTGGGTGGGATCTTTTGTTTTTTTAAGTGATGATGAATTCTCTTATCTTTCATTCCTAGAGGAATTTATGGTAATTCATTTTTGGTATAATCAATGACACATCAAGATGAGGAAAAAATTAACTTGGATGCTAAGTATCTTAATCCCTGACTTCCATGGAGTCTGTGCTGCTTTGCATAAGCTACCACTTGCTTCATGCATGTGGAATAACAAAGGGACCATGATCATTCCCAGTTCTGCATAGGAAATACCTTTTAAGGTTTTAAGAAAGCATTATTCATTACTGTTATTAAGAACATACACAGCAACACGTACACCTATTCAACAGTTTCTACATGTACAACTGAGTGACTCTGTTTTCTTTGAATGATGCGCCGCTTGCCATCCTCCTCTGCTGAGTCGTTCCTCATCCAGTAACAAGGACTCACCGCCCCCTAACGCTCCTGCCTAATCCTTCTACTTGTGGTTGTCGATTTGATCCCATGTAGGTAGTTCTTCAAAGAGTATAATGCTCAAAGGCAGACTTGTATATTTATATTTTATTGTACTTTAGGTGAAAGTTTACAGTTCAAATAATTTTATTACATAAAAACTAGCACACATTGTTACATAACTTGAGTTGCTCTCCCCAAGCTGTGACAGAACACTCCTCTTCTTCACCGTGTGTTTCCTGCGTCCATTCTACCAGCTCCTGTCTCTCTCTGCCTTCTCATCTCACAGTTTATGGATGGTGGCCAGGTACCATCTCTTTTTTCAGGTCTCCTAATGAAGTCTCTGATTTATGTGGCCCTTCTTTCTGTCTCTTGGGCTTTTCTTTTTCTTTTCCTTTCCTCTTGCTTCTCCTTTCTCCTTTCCTTTCCATTTTCTTTTCCCTTGTTTTTTATTTCTTTTCCCCTTTCCTTTCTTTTTGTGCTTTCCTTGTCTTGCCTTTCCTTCCCTTTCCTTTTGTCCTCATGTCGTATCTTTTTTCCTTTCGTCTTCACCTCACCTCTGTTTTCCTTTTGGCCTCGTCTGGCCTCCTTTTCTTTTTGGCCTTGCCTTGCTTCTTTCTTCCTTTGGGCCTCGCCTCGCCTCGCCTCGCCTTGCCTCGCCTCGCCCCACTTTTTCTTTTTTTCCTTTTGGCCTCGCCTCACCTCTTTTTCCTTTTGGCCTCGCCTTGCCTCTCTTTCCTTTTGGCCTCGCGTCACCTCAACTCTTTTTCCTTTAGGCCTCGCCTCACCTCACCTCTTTCTTCCTTTTGGCCTTGTCCCACCTCTTTTTTCCTTTTGACCTTGCCTGGCCTTTCTTCCTTTTGGCATTGTCTCATCTTTTTCCCCCTTTGGCCTCACCTCACCTCTTTTTCCTTTTGGCCTTGCCTCACCTCTTTTTTCCTCTTGGCCTCACCCTGCCTTACCGCCCCTTCCTCTCCTGCCCTTCCCCCTTCCCTCTCTCCCTCCCTTCCTACCTCCCTGCACCCCTCCCTTCTTGCCACTCTTCCTCCCCTCCCTCCCCAGGAGGTGGAAGAGTAGAGTAGGGGAGGGTGTGGTAGGGGAGGGGAATGGATGGGAAGGGAGGGGAAAAGGAGAGGATGGGAGGGAAAGGGGAGGAGGGGAAGGGGAGGGGAGGGAACAGGAAGGGATGAGGAGGGGAGGGGAGGGGAGAGAAAGGGAGGGGAAAAGGAGGGGGTGGGAGGGGAAGGGGAGGAGAGAGGAAGGGAAGGGGAGGGGAAGGGTGGGAAGGGATGAGGAGGGGAGGGGAGGGGAAAGAAAGAGACAGGGAGGGAGGAGAGGGAAGAAAGGGGAGGGAAGGGGAGGGAAAGGGAAGGGAGGGGAAAGGAGGGAAGGGCAGGACAGGAAAAAAGAGAGACAGAACAGGAAAAGGAAAAGGAAAGGACAGGGAAAAAGAATGTATAGTTCAGGACAGGGCAGGAAAAAGAAAAGGATGGGAAAAAGCAAAGGACAGGACCAGGAAAACAACAGGACAGGACACCAGACAGGACAAAGGAAAGGACAAGACAAGACAGCACGGGACTAGGAAACCAACAACAGGACAGGACAGGGCAAGGCAGGACAAATAAAAAGACAGGACAGGACAAGTAAAACAAAAGGATAAGACACAAGAGGAGAAAGGAAAGGACAGGACAAAGAATGGACAGCACAGGAGAAAGAAAAGGACAGAAAAAAAGAATGGACAAGATAGGACAGGATAAAGGACAAGACAGGTAAGGAAAAAGGAAAAGACAGGACAGGAAGAAGGAAAGGACAGGACAGGAAGAAGGAAAGGGAAGGAAAGGACAGAAAGAAGGAATGGACAGGACAGGAAAAAGGAAAGGATAGGACAGGAAAAAGGAAAAGACAGGACAGCACCAGAAGAAGGAAAGGACAGGACAGGAACAAGGAAAGGACAGGACAGGAAGAAGGAAAGGACAGGACAGGAAGGAGGAAAGGACAGGACAGCACCAGAATAAGGAAAGGACAGGACAGGAACAAGGAAAGGACAGGACTGGAAGAAGGAAAGGACAGGACAGGAAGAAAGGACAGGACAGGACAGGAAGAAGGAAAGGACAGGACAGGAAGAAGGAAAGGACAGGACAGGAAGAAGGAAAGGACAGGACAGGAAGAAGGAAAGCGCAGGA
Organism: Heterohyrax brucei; assembly: GCA_028571685.1. Taxonomy (NCBI): domain Eukaryota; kingdom Metazoa; phylum Chordata; class Mammalia; order Hyracoidea; family Procaviidae; genus Heterohyrax; species Heterohyrax brucei. The sequence goes on along the minus strand of CM053142.1, from coordinate 72,592,674 downwards.
CAGGGAAAAGGAAAGGGAAGGACAGGAAAAGGAAAGGACAGGACAGGAAAAGGAAAGGACAGGACAGGAAGAAGGAAAGGACAGGACAGGAAGAAGGAAAGGACAGGACAGGAAGAAGGAAAGGACAGGACAGGAAGAAGGAAAGGACAGGACAGGAAGAAGGAAAGCGCAGGACAGGGAAAAGGAAAGGGAAGGACAGGAAAAGGAAAGGACAGGACAGGAAATAGGAAAGGACAGGACAGCACCAGAAGAAAGAAAGGACAGGACAGAGAAAAGGAAAGGACAGGACAGGAAGAAGGAAAGGGCAGGACAGGAAGAAAGGACAGGACAGGAAGAAAGGACAGGACAGGAAGAAAGAAAGGACAGGACAGGAAGAAAGGACAGGACAGGAAGAAAGAAAGGACAGGACAGGAAGAAAGGACAGGACAGGAAGAAAGAAAGGACAGGACAGGAAGAAGGAAAGGACAGGACAGGAAGAAAGAAAGGGCAGGACAGGAAGAAGGAAAGGGCAGGACAGGGAAAAGTCCTGTCCTGTGTCCTGTATCCCATCCTGTATCCTGTCCTGTCTTTGGTCCTCTCTCCTGTTCTGTCCTCTGTCCTCTGTCCTCTGTCTTCTGGCCTGTCCTGTGTCATGTGTTTACCTTGTCCTGTGTCATGTGTCCTCTGTCCTGTGTTCTCTCTCCTGTCCTGTCCTTTTCCTTTGTCCTGTCCTCGTCCTGTATTCTCTGTCCTGTGCCTTCTGTTCTGTGTCCAGTCCTCTGTCCTGTCTTCTGTCTCCTGTCCCCTGTCCTCTCCTGTCCTCTGTCCTCTGTCCTGTTTCCCTTGTCCTGTGCTGCGTCCTGTGCCCACTGTTCTGTGTCCTGTCCTGTGTACTGTCCTTTAGTCCTGTTCTATCCTTTGTCCTGTCCTGTCCTCTATCCTCAGTCTTGTGCCCCTTTTTCTGTGTCCTGTGTTTCCGTTCTGTGTCTCCTGTTCTCTGTGTTGTCCAATCCCCTGTCCCGTCTTGTCCCCTGCCCTGTCCCCTGTCCCGTCTTGTCCTCTTTCCTGTTTCCTGTCCCATCCCATGTCCCGTCCTGTCCCTTGTCCTGTCCTGTTGTGTCCTGCCCTCCTCTCCCCTCCCCTCCCCTCCTCTTCCCACCCTTCCCCTCCTCTTCCATCCCTTCCCATCCCCTCCCGTCTCCTCCTCTCCCCTCCCTCTCCTCCCGTCCCCTCCCATCCTGTCCCCTCCCCGTTCCTCCTTCCCCTCCGCTCCCCTTCCATCCCATCCCTTCCCCTCCCTTCCCTTCCCGTCCCCTCCTCTACCCTTCCTCCCTCCCCTCCAGTCCCCTCCCATCCTCTCCCCTTCCCTCCTGTCTCCGCCCTTTTTCCCTCCCCCACTATCCCCTCCCTTCCCCTTCCCTCCCTTGCCATCCTCTCAGGTCCGGTCTGGTCCGGTCCGGTCCCCTCCCGTCCCTCTCCCCTCCTCTCCCTTCACCTCTTTTCCTCCCCTTGCTCCTTCTTTCCCTCACTCCCTTCCTTCCTTCTTTTTCTCTCTTTCTTCACATCTCTGTCTTCCTTTTTTCTCTTTAGTTTTTCTCTCCTTCTCTCTTGCTCTGTCTCTCCTTTCCTCCTCCTTTCTTCCTTCCTTCTCACCCTCTCTTCTTTTCCGCCTTCTTTTTTCCTTTCCCTCTTTTTGTCTTTATTCCTGTTTCTCTCTTACTCTCCCTTTCTTTCTCTCTCTCTGTGTCTCTGCCTTTCTCATTCTTTCTATATTTCTCTCTTTTCCCCTCCCCTTTTTGTCTCTTTCTCTGCCTTTCTTTCTGTTTCTTCCTCTCTGTGTTTCTTTCTCTTTCTCTCCCTCTCCCTCTTTTTTTCTTTCTGTCTCTCTGTCTTTCTTTCTCTTTCTAGTTAATCTAAATTATTGTTTGGCCTCAAGAAAACCTCAGGGGATATATTTAGTTTAAGGTTTAAGGATTCTCTCAGGCCAATAGTATCAGGAGTTCATCCACCCTGCATAGCTCCAAAAGTCTAGAGTCCATGGAATTTGAAATTATGCTCTGCTTTTGCTCCTCTTGATCAAGATTCCTCTATAGGGTGTTTGATGACAGTGCTCAGCAGTGGTAGCTGGGAACCGTTTTTTGCTGTCCTGGCCAAGGAGGCAGTTGTTCATGGAGATAATCAGCTGCATGTTCCATGTCTTTCCCTTGTACCTGACTCCCCTTCTTCCTCTGCTGCTTCAGGCGAATAGAGATCGGTTGTACCTTGGGTACCAGCTTATCGGCTCTGAGGATCCCGGGCACTGGGGAGAAATGGGGTGCTAGAACAGAAGCAGTAAACATGTTACTAGGCCAGTCAACTTGGATGGTCCATGAAACCATGACCGCAAGCCTTCGAACCAAGGAATCAGAGAAATTTAGTTGTACACAAGCAGTCTCAGCAGCTACTCTTTTCTCTCTGTGTCTTTTTTGGTTTTGTCACTGTTGTCAGTATAACTTTTGCCAGTTTGGCTTTTGACAGGTGTACAACTTATTAAAGCACTTACAGTAATCAGTGTGAAATACTACTCTTAGTCAATATGGTATTTCAGTCACTGTAAGGTGAAACTTAGTGTTCCATGTGCAATAATCCCTCTTTCCCCTCTTCCTTCTACTCCTGGTTACCAGTGATAAACTTTGGTCTCTATACAGTCACCTTTTTGTGTTGTTGTTTGTATAAGTGAGTTCATACAATATTTGTCCTTTTGTGATTGACTTACTGCATTCAGTAGAATACCTTCATGCTCCACTGACACTGTGGCAAATATCATGACTCAATTTTTCCTACGGGCCAAGCTCTAGACCCCTGAGTGTATGTACCAGTCTGTTGATCCATTCATCCACTGATGGGTATTTAGGTGTTTGCACCTTTTAGAGGACAGTTCCCTTCCTTGTACCTGGACTGACGGAGGCTAGTGGTCTGGAACAGCTCCCAGGCTAGACCTAGACTCCCGCTCCCAGCTGGGTAGCAGGAAGCAGTCCTTCTCCTGAGCAAAGCCTCCCTCCCTGCACTTGTTCCCCTGTGTACAGGCTTCTCTCCCAAGTAGCCTCACCTGGAGCTCCCGTCCCTCCACTCCCTCCCCACTCCCGTGACCTCATCCTCTTCCTTTGACCACGTGCCTGAGGGTCACATCCCCTCCCCTCCATTGCCACTTGTGGGTTCACACCCTCTTCCTTTCACATACATCTAGGTGGGTCATATCCCTTCCTCTCTATCCGCATTGGTGGGTCATAGATAAAGTTTGACCATTCCACGTGTTTCTCTGTGTCTGCATGATAAACTATCTCCCTGCGGAGCTTTTTCTCTGAGAAGCTCCTTCAAGGGTCCTTGGGTGACATATTGACCGCAAACTCCTACCTCTAACTTTTTCTGTCACTTTCCCTTGGCCCTGATCAGACCCCAGTACCCACCTCACATCTTCCTCTGCTGTCCCTGTAAGGGAGGCTGGTCACAGAGTGCCGCCATAGTCAGTCCGGGGCAGAGTAACAAGCTGTGACACAGGTACGCCTCACAGAGTTCTCCTGGAAGAGAGGAAGGAGAACTTTGATAGGAACCCTGGTATCTCTTGCTGACTTTGTCCTTGGGCGTCCAGGGCTTGGTTTCCCTATGCTGAGGGTCAGTGCCCACAGTTCCACTGCTCACATGTTACTACTTCAGGCAGTCAAGTGACAAAGATAGATCTTCCATCCTGGTCCTTGGGCCCCCTGCAGTCACCTGTGTAGGGGAGTCGCGGGACAGTGGGAGGGCTCTGAAGGAGACAAGGGAAATACCCAGATGACAGACAAAACAGTCAACTGGGCAACAACATATATCAATTTCAATCACGTGTGCGACTAATAAAATACCTTCACTCTCTGTGAATGTAAAAATAGATAGGACTTCAGGAAAACCAGATAAACCCATCATTACAGTGAGAGACTTTGAGAAATACTTTCAGTAATTGACAGGAAAAGCAGACAACAACCTCGCAACAATAGAAAGATTGGAATGCATTGGATTGCCTTTTGCAGGTAGACACATACAGTTCTACATCATGAAAACTTGACTATATATTTTTCTCAAACATTTACAGAATGTTTATAAACATATTCTGAGCTGTCCTGTAAAGAAAACCTCACCAAATTTCTAGGACAAAGTACTACACAGACTAAGATCTCTGACCAAAGCATAACTAAGCCACAAGTCAGTTAACAAAGAGATTTAAAAAAACAAAAACAAAAAACTCTGTACGTTTTAGGATAAAATTATCACCTTGCTGAAGAACTCGTAGGTTATGCAAGAAATGAAACATTCTTAAAATAGAAGCATAATAAACTGTACATGGAAACCTCTGAGAAACTATAAAGGTGGTTCTTTGGAAATACTCGCTAACATGATACTTACAGTAAAACAGTCGCCATGAGTCGGACAGCACTGGGTTGTTTTTTGTTGTTGGTGTTGTTGTTTTTTAAGGCAAAACAGCAGAAACAAAATAAGCATTTTAAGAATGCAGGAAAGAACAATAAAGAGAATAGGAACAACAGTATAATTAAAGACGGAAACTAATGAGATTAGATACAAAAAAACAAAAAAAGCTTGAAATTATTATTTAAAAAGAAACAGACTGAAAATCGAGTCAGTGAAACAGAATGTGGCCACACAGCTGGGTGTGGAAAACAGAAGACAAGAACTATTTATGGAGCTGAAAGGACATAAAACATCAGAGAAATTTCTGTTGCATTGGTCTCTGTTCCATGATTGTACTACGACCGTGCTGTTTTGACTTTTGTGGCTGCATAGTAGGTTCTGAGCTCAGATAGTCCGAGGCTTCCTACTTTATTTTTCTTCAGGAATGCATTACATTTGTGGGGCCTCTTTCTGTTCCATATCAAGTTGATGATGAATTTTCCTATCTGGTTGAAGACTGCTGTTAATATTTGAAATAGAATTGCATTATAGACAGACTGACAGACAGACAGAAAGATAGATTACTTTGTGTAGAAATGACATTTTCACAGCACTGAGATACCTGTCCCTGAGTGTGATACATTTTTCCATCTATGTAGGTCTTTTTTGGTTTCATGTGATAGTGTTTGGTAGTTTTCTTTGTATAGGTCTTTTTATGTTCCTGCTTAGATTTATTCCTTAGTATTTTATCTTTATAATAGCTGTGACAAATTGTATTATTTTCCTGATTTCCTTTTGGAAGTTCTCTTTTTTGGTATATAAGAATCCAACTAACTTTTGTATGTTCATGTTGTATCTTCCTACTCTGCTGAATCTTTTTACATTTCCAGTTTTCTTGTGGGATCTTTGATGTTCTCTATGTATGCTGTCCTCTCATCTGAAAACTGGGATAGCTTTAGCCTTCGTGTCTGATTTTGGACGCCTCTTCTTCTTTGCCTTGTGTTAGTGTTCTAGCTAGGACTTCCAGCATAATGTGAAGTAGAAATGGTATTCAAGAACATCTTTATTTTGCTTGTTCCTTTCCCCAAGGGTAATACTTTCAAGCCTTTTTTCGTTGAGAATGATGTTGGCTTTTGGTTTTCTATAGATGCCCTTTATTATGTCCAGAATTTCCCTTTTATTCTCATTGTTTTTTTTTTTTTTTTAATCAGAATGGGTGTTGGACTCTATCCAGTGGCTTTTCTGTGTCTACTGAGGTGATCAGGTGCTTCTTTTTTTGTTGTTCCATTTATGTGGTGTATTAGGTTGACTGATTTTCTAATGCTGAACATCCTTGTTACAGTGCATTATTATACTTTTTGAAGAGATGCTGATTTCTATTGGCTAAATTATTATGATTTTTTTTGGTAATTTTACAGCTATATTCATGAGAAACATCCGTCTCTAGTTTTCTAATTTATGGCATCTTTATCTGCTTTGGGTATTAGGATTATACTGGTTTCATGGAATGAATTTTTCAGTATTTCTTCCTTTTCTATATTCTAATTTGGGTAGTACTGGTGTTAGAACTTTTCTGAACCTTTGGTAGAATTGTCCAGTGAAGCCATCTGGGCCACAGCGCACCTTTTTTTTTTTTTTTGGTTGATGGGGTGAGTGTGGTTTTTATTATCTTTCCTTTCTTCTTTTTATGGGTCTGCTCAGATTTTCTATCTAAATTTGTTAAGACAGGTAAGGTATTTTTAGAAATTTGTCTGTTTTTTCTAAGTGCTTAAATTTGCTGGAGTACCATTTTCATAGCATTCTGTTATGATCTTTATACTTTTCTTTTTTTTTCAGTCAGGTCTGTTATAATGTTCCTCACCTTATTCCTTATTTCGGTTCCTTGCTTCCTCTCTCATTTTTCTTTTGTCACTTTGGCCAGTAGTGCTCCAATTTTGCTGCTTTTCAAAGGACTAACTTTTGGTCTTGTTGGTTTTTTATATTGTTCTGTTTTTTATTTCATTTACTTCTCCTCTAATCTTTATTGTTTCCTTCCTTCTGGTGACTGAGGACTTCTTACACTGTTCTCTTTCTATTTGCTTGTGTTGTAGGGCTAATGTTTTTTGTTTTGGCCTGTTCTTTTTTGATGTGTATGTTTACTGGCTGCAAATTGATCTCTGAGCACTGCCTTAGTTGTATCTTAAAGGGTTTGGTCCAATATGTTTCCATTCTCACTTAATGCTAGTAAGTTTTTAGCCTTTTTTCTTTATTTTTTTTTGTGATTATATGAAAGATTACAATCCAAGTCATATTTCCATACCTGCCTTTCTGCATCTCTGTCTGCTCTCATTCTGTGACAGCACACTGTTCTTTTTCACTCTTCACTTCCAGTATCCACTCAACCAACACTTGTCCCGTCTTTTCCACCTTCTCTTTTCCATCTAGAAACAAATGAGTAGGACAGCCATATATATATATATATACATATATATATATGTATAAAACATAAAGTACACACAGCACATGCATCAATCACTCTGTGTCCCTGAGTCCAGTCCATTTGTTGACTGCAGTGTTAGCTTCAGTACCAGTTTCAGCTCTGGGCTAGCAGTAAGTGTAGGCTCCATGTTCCCAGGGAACCCTCCAGGCTTGTTGGGCCATCAATTCTGGTCTTTTTAATAGAGTTATTGACCTATACACCTCTAGATGCCATGTTCCCAGGGGACCTTCCAGGCTGTTGGACCATCAATTCTGTTTTTTTTTTTTTTAATATATAGAGTTTTTGATCTGCACACCTTTTTCTCATTCTATGTCAGGGATTCCACATTGTGTTCCCTGTCAGGGATGACTTTGGTGGTAGTTGGACACCATCTGGTTCTGCTGGTCTCGTGCCAGTGTAGTCTCCCTATCATATGGGGCTATCTCTCTCCTGGGCTCATTTTTCCTTATATCTTTGCTGTTCTTGGATGTCATCTGTTCCAGGTGGGCTGGGACCAAATGATGTTCTAATGCTAGGAATTTTTTGATTCCCCCTTTGATTTCTTCAATTATCCAGTTGTTTTCGATTGAGGTGTGTTTTAGCCAGCTAGTGCTGCTCTAACAGAACCACCATAAGGTAAATGGCTTTAAAAAGAGAAATGCTTATTCTTACACATTCCAGTTAGCTGAACTTGAGTCACCTGTTCCAGGGGAAGGCTTTCCCTCTGTTGGCTCTGGAGGGAAGTCCTTGTGTTGTATCAGTCTTTGGTCAGACAGCATGTTGGTACATGAACTTCAGGTCTGAAGGATGTACTCTGTTCATGATGCTGTTTTCTTGATGATGTGAAGTTCCCACCTGCTTGCGTGCTTCTTTTTCATCTCTCATAGGACAAAAGGATAAAAGGTGGTGCAAGCCACACTCCAGGGAAACTTCCTTTATAGTGGAGCAGGGAGCTGATCTTATGAAGGGATTTACAGTCCCACCCTCATCCTCTCTAACATAATCCACTCTGTTAACTACAGGCAGAGATTAAGATTTACAGCATCATAAAATCACAAAATGGAGGGCAATCACAGAATACAGGGAATCATGGCCCAGACAAATTACTACACATATCTTTTGAGGACATAATTCAATCCTTGATATCCCAAGGTATTATTTAATTTCCATGTGTTAGATTTTTTTTCCCATGCTTTTTCAGTTATTGTGCTATTTTATAGCATTGTGATCAAAAAGAATGTTTTGGATTTTACTGAGGGTTTCTCTGTGGCCTAAAATGTACTCTAGTCTTGAGAATGTTCCATGTGCATTAGAAAAGAACACATACTTGGCTGCTGTTGTATGAAGTATTTTATGTGTGTTTATGAGGTCAAGTTGGTTGATTGTGACCTTCTGTTGATCTTCTATATATTTGATGAATTTCCTTCTAGATGTTCTGTCCTTTTCTCAGATTAGTTTCTTGACGTCTTCTACCATTAATGTCGAGTTCTCTTTTCAGTGCTGTTAAGAGTTTGCTTTATGTATTTTACAGCTCTGTTGATGGGTGCATAGATATTTATTAGTGTTATGTCTTCTTGGTGGTTGTCCCTTTAATCATTATATAATATCCTTCCTTGTCTTTTATGGTTGATTTTGCCTTAAAGTCTCTTATATCTGAAGTTAGTATTGTCATTACTGCTCCTTTTGTTTTTGCTGTTTGCTTGATGTATTTTTCCATTCTTTGTTTTTTAATATATTTATGTCCTTGGGTGTAAGATGTGTTTTTTATAGACAGCATGTTGGTGAGTCTTTTTTTTTTTAAAATCCATTTTGCCACTCTGCCTCTTTACAGGTGCATTTAAGCCATTTACATTCTGCCTGCCTATCAGTAGGATATGAGTTTGTGTATGTCATAATGTTCTGCCTTCTTTTTCTGTGGTGCTGACGTTTTCTTTGCTTCTCTTTGCTGTGTTGAGTTCCTTTTTTAAATGGATTTTCATTTCCTTCATTACTATAGATTTTATTGTCACTGAGCCTTTATGTATTTCTTTTATAAAATTCTGGAGAGTAGCTTTATTATCTGTCTTAATAGTTGCCTTGAAATTTACCTTTATCTTTCAAATTTTGAACTCATCTTCTATTATTTGATACACCTGGACTTCTCCATCTGAAAGTTCTATGCCTATACCATTTATTCATTCCTCCTTTTTATTTTAATATTGTTATCATAAGGAGATCCTCTGTTTCCCTATTTTTAGTCTTTTAGCTCTGTTTTATTACTGAAATTCTTTTCCTAGGTTGATATTTGGCTGATGGTGTCCCGTGTTCTAGACTCCAGTTATTGTCTGATGGTTTTGGTTCTTTAACTGAATGACTCCTTTTAGTATTTCTTATGAACTTGGTTTAGTTTTTATGAATTGTCTTACTTTTTCTTTACCCAAAAATGTCTTACACCTGCCATTGTATTTGCAATATAGTTTTGCAGGATATTTCAGTTTTTTGATTGGCAGATTTTTTCTTCTGAAGTTTTATATATGTCAACATCTTATCCTCTTGCTTGTATAGTTTCTGCCAAGTAATCAGAACTTCATCTTTAAATTTCCCGTTTGTGATTTTTCATTTTTCTCACACTGTTCTGAAGATTCTTTCTTTTTCTTTGGTATTGAGAAGCATGATTATGACATTGATGACATTCTTTTAGATCCTGTTCTACATGGGACTCATTGAGCTTTTTGGATGGTCAATGTCATGGATTGAATTGTGTCCCTCAAAAATGTGTGTATCAGGTTGGCTTGGGCCACAGTTCTCACCACTGTGTGACTGTCCACCATTTTCTCATCTGATTTGGTTTTCCTATGTGTTGTAGTGTCTCTATGATGTTAATGAGAGTGATGAGGCAGGAGTCAGTCTGCAGGACTTAAATGTATCTGAAGCCAGTTTCCTTTGGGGTATAAAAGACAGAAGTGTGCATAGAGGCAAGAGGCCTCACAGCACCAAGAAAGCCAGTAGTGGAAGCAGACCCTGTCCTTTCTACCAGAGGAAAGACTAGTAACAAGACCTTCCTCCATGGCTGACAGGGAAAGTCAGCTCCACGAGTTGATGTCCTGAATTTGGACTTGTAGCCCACTAGACTGTGAGAAAATAAATTTCTCTTTGTTAAAGCCAACCACTTGTACTATTACTGCTATATCAGCACTAGATAACTAAGATAGTCATATTTTCATTTTTCACAATGTGAAGGAAAATTTCTCCCAGCAAATCTTCATCAGTTTTCTCTGAGTTTTCTGTCCGTTCTGAAGCTCAATTAGATACCGTTATTTTTTTTTTTGTCTTGATTTTGCCTTGCACAATTCTCAGTTTCCTTTATTCATTTCTGACTTTTCCTTAAACAAAGTGACATCCATGGATTTGTCTTCGATTTGTTGATTCTGGCTTTCACTGTTCCAAATTTGCTCCTAAAGTCTTCTATTGAGTTTTCCATTTTTCCAGTGGTATTTCTTATCTTTTGTATTGCTGTTTGCTGTTTTTTGTGATTTTTAAATGTTTATTTATTATGATGTTTTGTCCCTGTACTGTTTTCCTGAATTCTACCACTTTGTATTTTCCTGGATTTTGGCTATGTTTTCATTGGTTTGAATGTGTTTTCCTTGATCTCTTTTCTAAGTTATTGGAAAGTGCTAAATATTAGTCTTTGGAATTCTATATCAGGTAGTTCCACTGCCTTTTCTTCTACTGAGAAGTTATCTGTTTCTTTTGCTGGATCCCTCTTGTCCTCCTTTTTTTGAATGCTTTAATTCAGTGTGCTGTCTCTGAGACATGAAAGTAATATATGTATTTTTATTTGCTGAACTTACATTCATTTGTTTCATCTTGCTTTTTTGTTTCCTTTTGATATGTCCTTGTGGGTGGACCTGGCGCACTTTACTGCTTGCTTGTCTTTAGATATGATAGCTCTGTCCACCTTGTCTAGCTGAGTAGGCAGGGTGTAAGCAGCCAGGTCTAGCCCGCTTTGCTGTATACTGGTTAGGCAAGGTGGCTGAAAGTGAGCTCATCAGGTGCTGCATGCCTCTTAATGTTGATCTACTAGTGTGGGAACATTTAAAGTTCCTCACAAGAATTTATAAGTGAAATGGTAGGAATTGATTTATGACCATCAAGTGGTGGTAGTTGAGGGGTAATCACCTGGTTCGATGGTGGGAGTAGATGTTGGGGATGTTCTAGCTGTGGAGCAGTGGTAGGAGGAGGCAAGAAGTGTGATGGAGGTGGCATAAGGGGCTACACTGGAGGGAAAAAGAATAGGAAAAAATAAACATAAAAATAAGAAAAAAAAATGTGCAATGCAGTGGCAGCATGTGAATGGGTGTGGAGCACTGCCAGGGACCAGCCAAAGGGTGGTATATGGGGCTAAATGGAAGATGAAAGAAATGAAAGGGACAAAATAAACCATAAATAAGTAAGTGTGCATTCAGAACCTGTGTGTAGGTGTGGGCAGACCCATGGAAGCTGCTTGCAGTGCTTTGGGTGTGCTTTGCCTGTAGCTGCTCTGCAGGGGCCAATAGGAAAGGAAGAATGTGGTCTATGGAGCTAGATAGGAAGAAGAAAGAAAAGGACGAAATGAGACAGGAGGCAAAATAAACAGAAAAGACATGACAGCAGAGACTGGCAGGTGGTGTGAAGTGGACTGGGGTGATAGCATGTTATAGTGGCTCTCTAGATGTGGCAGCGCAGGAGGAGTAAGCAGGAGGGAGGGGGATGGTATACAGGGTTGTGTTGCAGAAAGAAAGGAAGGGAAGAAAAAGAAAAAAGGCAGCTCAGGGGAGTCTGTGGGTTGGGGTCAGGTGGATCCAGGGTAGCTGTGAGCTGGTGGTTCTCTACCTGTGGTACTCAGTGGGGTTTGGCCAGAATAGGGGGAAGTGGTATATTGATCACATGTAGAGAGAAAAAAGACAGGAATAAAGAAAATCAAAAGAAAATAGCAGTTTTGTGAGTGCTGGGGCACAGCGGACTCTGGCAGTGGGTGCCAGTAGTCCCCCTAACAAGGTGTCACGGCACATGTTGTGGAAAGAGAGGTGGGTGACATATAGGGCTAGGTGGAAAGGACAAAGAAAAGGAAGAAAGAGGAAAAGAAGAAGTCACCCTGTGGGAGATGTTAAGGTGGTAGTGGGGGTCTTGCATTGAGCACCCTAAAATTGGGGGGTGCTGGCGGGGAGAGTTCTTTCTTTAGCAGACTGAAAGGGTGGGTCATGGGGAGATACTTTTTTCTGGTTACCAGTTGCTTTGTCTACTGTTGGAGTCTTCATGAATTTGCATTCTGGTATCCTCATCTGGGGTAGTCGCTAGTTGTGTTCCAAGATGGTGGAGTTTTGCTGTGTTAGTTGGCAGGTGACCTCCACTCTGTATCTCTCTTCATTGTCTGCTTTCCTTCAGCATCTTCTTCCATTTGGAATCTGATCTAGCTCTTCATCCCTTCATTTGATGTTTGATGTTCTAGAATGGACGATTGCATCTGTTTTACTTAGTTTTTCGGATCTTTGCGGCAGAGGGACAGCATGGTGCATCTGTCTAAAGTGCCATACTGGCCTACATGCATGTTTTGTAAAATTTCAAGAAAATGGACATCCTGGTTTTATACAAATGCTTCCACATGATAAAAAGAATGGGAATATACCTACTAGTATGCACTCAAATATGCACAGAAACACACACATAGTCTCTCTTACATACAAACTCAAATATGTATATACAACACTCACATACACTTACCCACTCACTGACATACAGTCATATCAACATACAGGGTCACTCACACACTCACACACACACACACATTCACATTCACACACACACACACACACAAACACACTCACTACCACACACGTTCTTCTATCTGTTCCCTATACATACAGTTACTCCCTGACATTTCACTACAAAAAATTTTCAACAGAAATTTTAGAAGGATTCTTCAGAGAGCAGCCATACACCCACTACCAGGATTTTAGAAGTGCTAACATTTTGCACTATAGCCATTGTCATAGTGCTGTCCACCATGACTCAAGTCCATGGTGCCTCCAGACAGCCACAGGCATCCGCACAATTACAGAACTTGGGTGCTATGAACTGTCATTCAGTTTTCACATCCATCTTACACTCTTTCTCTCACACTTAAATGCCTACAGATAAAAAGAGTATATGGCCCTTTTCTTTTCATCTACTTCCCACTCATCTGTGTTCCAGTCTGAGTCATATTCTGGGTTCAGTCAGACAAACAATTTAGAAAGTTGTTCCACCTGCATTTAGAAGGAAGTCTTGTGCACAGTGCCAAGCATCTTTGAGCTTACCTTTGACCTGATGAGATTTCTGGTGGATGGTGTTGTTGGAAGCCAGATGGGCATCAGGGGACGGGCATCAGGCATCATGTGGGATTCTTTCTGCTGATGAGGCAGGTGGAAGGAAATACAAACCCATGAGTAAAGAGTGATTCTCACTTCGGTTAGAGCTCATAACATGCAAGCCTCATTCTTGTGATCTTCCTTTTACCCGTAGAAACTTGGGAGCTAGGATCTTCTGAGAGGTTCATGTGACAGAGGAATGGTGGGGATTCAGGTCACAGTGTTGGGCAAAGGCAGATATTGAAGGTCACTCAGTTAATTTTGAACAGGAAGAAACCCCAGAGCCTTGGCCAGGGGAGCAACAGCTGTGGGAAGCCAAGAGGGTGAGGGGAGGGCTGTGTGGGGTGGGGCAGTGACTCAGGAGGTGCAGATCAGCCTCCGCTGGAGGAAATCAAAGGCTGTTATGAACTTACCATGAGCCGGGTGCTTAGGAACCTTGACTCCTTCTTTTTTTCTCCTCTTTTTTCAAGGGAGTGGGCCCCTGTGAGGCTGAGAATTCTCACATGGAAACTGGCCACCTGTCAATCAGCATGGATGTGTCCTTGCAGGCAAGAGAGTTTGGCTTGGATGGCTTGTGACAACATGAGATTACTTCATCCCTGGGGATGACATGAAGCCTCAGCATCATACCTGCTCCTAACTTGAAGTTCTACCCTAAGGAATAGTAGAACTTTGAGCCAAAACTAGGTGAGACGCCAATGCTCATCTTCCTCAAGCCATAAGAGGCCCTATGGCTGTTATGGTGGATGTGGCCACCTGTCAGTTACATTGTTACATAAGTCGAGTTGCTCTCTCCACACTGTGATAGAATACTCCTCTTTTTCACTGTATGTTTCCTGCATCCATTCAACCAGCTCCTGTCTCTCTCTGTCTTCTCATCTCACAGTTTATTGATGCCGGCCAGGTACCATCTCTTTTTTCGGCTCTCCTAATGATTTAGTCTCTGATTTATGTGGCCCTTTCTGTCTCTTGGGCTTTTCTTTTTCTTTTCCTTTCCTCTTCTTTCTCCTTTCTCTTTTGCTTTCCATTTTCATTTCCCTTTGCTTTTCATTCCTTTTCCCCTTACCTTTTCTCTTGTCCTTTCCTTTCCTTTTTATCCTTTCATTTTGTCCTCACGTCATCTCTTTTTTCCTTTCGTCCTCGCCTCACCTCTGTTTTCCTTTTGGCCTCATCTTGTCTCTTTCCTTTTGGCCTCTCCTCGCTCACCTCTTTTTTCCTTTTCTCCTCACTTTGCCTCTCCTCTTTTTTCCTTTTGGCCTTGCCTCAACTCTTTTTTTCTTTTGACCTCACCTCGCCTCTTTTTCCTTTTGGCCTTGCCTTGCCTTCTCTCCCCTCCCTCCTGTCCTGCCCTTCCCTTCCTTATTCCCTCCCTCCCTCCCTCCCCAGGAGGTGGGAGGGTCAAGTAGGGGAGGGGAAGGGAGGGGATGGGAAGGAGGGGAAAAGGAGAGGATGGGAGGGGAAGGGGAGGAGAAAGGTTGGGAAGGGGAGGGGAGGGAACAGGAAGGAATGAGGTGGGGAGTGGAGGGGAGAGGAAGGAAGGGGAGAGGAAAGGAGGGGAAAAGGAGGGGATGGGGGAAAGGGAGGAGAAAGGAGGGGGAGGGAAGGGAGGGGAAAGGAGGGAAAGGCAGGACCTGAAAAAAGAAAAAGACAGAACAAGAAAAGGAAAGGACAGGAAAAAAGAATGGACAGGACAAGACAGGAAAAAGAAAAGCACAAGACAGGCCAGGCAAAAGAAAAGTATGGGAAAAAGTAAAGGATAGGAGAAGGAAAATAACAGGACAGGACAAGGCAAAGAAAAGGACAAGACAAGGGGGCAGAGTCAAGATGGCAGACTAAGCACATATCTCCTTATATCCCTCTGGAAACCAAGATCTGAATTGATAACCAAATGGAGCCTTCTGGTCACCTAGTGAACCCCCGGACATGGCACAGGACTGTTAATTCGGACTTCATACTACTGAACAAAAAACCTCCTCTCTTATGCTGACTCCCACTCCTGACTACCCCTGGCTCTCACAGACCAAAGGTAACATACCATTTTGACTTTTTTTTCTTTGTCTTGGTTGGTAGGCAGAGCTGGGTCTTGTCTAGCAGCTAAACTCAGATGCACTGCTGGGGAGATAGGCAGCCAAAATTGCCATATTTTGGGAGCCAGGCTTAGGACTCTGTACACCTAGCCACTTTGGGCCTGTCTTTTATCTCTGCCACAGTGTGGTTTGTACAAATCCAGGGGTGCCTATGTGCGGGATGCCACGTTGAATGCGGAGATTTTAGTGGGACCTAATTCTTAGCCTGGGAGCCAGCACCTGCAAAGAGGACAGTGCTTCTATGACAGAAAAGCAGTAGTTTACACACTGTTGCCTATGGTGGGGGCCCAGCAACAGAGGCAGAGGAATCACTATGTCTCAGCACCTTTAGCTCCTCTATCCGCCGACCGTGTGGAGGGCACCATTTAGATACAGTGGCCACAGCTGGACCTAATTCTTAGCTTGGGAGCTAGAGCCTGCCCACAAGAGAGTGCTTTTCTGCCAGAAAAGCAGTAGTTTACACAGTGTCACCTAAGGCTGGGACCTAGCAGCAGAGGCCAACAGGGCAGTAGTATTGCTGTATTTTGAAGTAGCCCATATCATCTGGGGTTGGATACAGAGGTGCTTACTTTGCCAGTTGGGAAGAGGGACTTCCACACCTGAAAACCTGACTGACTTGGGAAGTGGTCAGATACCTTTTCCTTTACATTTTAAGACAGCGTAGAGAAACATCTGCAGCCCATCCTTATAGTATCTCTCTCACCCTCTACTTACTCATGTGAAACCCAAAAACCAACAGACAGTTGTGGCAAATGAGAAGTCACCCATGGCTACAGAAGGCTCCCAAACAAAACAACCAAGGAGTTTTCTGAATGAAGAAACTTTTCTGAAATCATCAGAAGGTGAATACAGAAAGATTATATGCAGAGCCCTTCCAGACCTTATACAAAATGCAGCAGAACAAAATGAAAAATTAAGCAAGCTGTTCGATCTGATGGAACACCAGTACTCTGAAAGCCACAGCTCAAGAACAAAATCAAAGACACCGAAACTTCCATTCAAGCCAGGAAAACACAATGGAACAAATGGAAAAAAGAATTTCTGACTTGGAAGACAGAGCTACTGACACCAGTGTCTTTGAGCAGAAATCAGAAAAAAGAAACAAGAAAAATGAAGAAGCATTAAGAATCATGTGGGACTCTATTAAGAGGAACAACTTTTGATTAATTGGAGTCCCTGAACAGGATGAGACACCTAAGAAAGCAGAGTGTATCATTGCTGGGCGATTGATGGAAACGTTCCCAGAAATCATGAAGGAAGAGAATATAGATATCCCAGATGCATATCATATGCCATCCAATATAGATATCAAAAGAGAGACTCCAAGACATATTAAAATCAAGCTTAACAAAATGAAACATAAGCAGCAACTCTTAAAGGCAGTAAAACTCAAAGCAAAGCTAACATTCAGAGGGAAACCCTGCAGGCTTTCATCAGATTTCTCAGCAGAAACCATGCTGGCACAGAAACAGTGGCATGGCACATTCAAAGCCTTGAAGGGGAGAACTTCCAACCAAGAATTATATATCCTGCAAAACTATCTTTGAAATATGAAAATGAAATGCAGACATTCCCAGATAAACAGAAACTCAGAGACTTTGTAAAAACCAAACCCAAACTACAAGAAATACTGAAAGAAGTTCTTGGCTTTGGCTTAGAAGCACAAAACCACTAACTTTATATTTTAGAATGACTCATCATCCAGAGTTTTACTCATTAGGGAACGCTCCAAACTCAATCACAGCTTTAATACTGAAAGAAACAATCCAGTGATTACCATGGGAACTATGGTGCCGTTATATTAAAAATAGGGATGTACTACAGTCGTTATAGTCCTTCCAGATGGAGAGGAAGTCAACAAGACTAGTAGCAATTAAAATGGGGTTTATATATAGTTTACTTAGGGGGATCTTAGGGGCAGCCATAAAGCACGACAAAGATGCAACATACCATATCAAGAACTCTAACACAGGGATCTCAACAACTATAAAACCAGCACTGAAAAAGGTGAAAAATCTACTCCCCCGAAAGAATGTCCCAGAACAGACTAATAAGAACAACAGAGATAACATCCACACAAAAATAAACATATCACAATGGCAGCAGTGAACACATACTTTTCAATAATTACATTGAATGTGAATGGACTGAATGCTACAGAGTAAATAGACATCGATTGACATCTTGGATCAAAAGACACGACCCATCCATATGTTGTCTACAAGAAACTCACTTGAGACCTAAAGATAGGAACAAACTGAAAATTAAAGGATGGAAGAATATATATCATGCTAACAATGAACAAAGAAGAGCAGGGGTGGCAATTCTAATCTCAGATAAGATCAATTTTAATGTAAAATCCACCATTGTGGACAAAGATGGACACTATTTACTACTGAAAGATTCAGTACCCAAAGAAGACTTGACTATATTAAATACCTATGCGCCTAATATCAGAGCACCTAAATACGTCAAAGAAACACTTACTGCACTCAAAAAAGAGTTACATCACTCCACAATAATAGTGGAAGACTTCAACACTCCACTCTCAATACTGGACAGATCATCTAGAAAAAAGCTCAATAAACATACAGAAGACCTTATTGCCACAATTAATCAACTAAACCTCTTTGATATTTACAGAACTTTCTACCCATCAGCAGACAACTACACATTTTTCTCCAGTGCCCATGGAACGTTCTCCAGAATAGACCATGTGTTATGACATAATGCAATTCTCAACAAAATCCATACCATTGGATTACTGAAAAGCATCTTCTCAGATCATAAAGCCATAAAATTTGAAATCAATAGCAGAAAAAACACAGATAGAAGTGGAACTCTTGGAAACTGAACATCTTGCTCAAAAAAACATGGGTTATAGAAGAAATCAAGGATGAAATAAAGAAATTCATGGATTCCAATGAAAATGAAAACACTTCCTACCAGAACCTATGGGATACAGCCAAGGCAGTGCTCAGAGGTCTGTTTATCCCCATAAATGCACACATCTGGAAGGAAGAAAGAAACCAAATCGAAGAACTAACCCTACAGCTTGAACAAGTTGAGAAAGAACAACAGAGGAACCCCTCAGGCAACAGAAGAGAACAGATCATAAAGATTTGAGCAGAGCTAAATGAATTAGAGAATAGAAAAACAATAGAAAAAGTTGAAAAGACCAAAAGCTGGTTTTTTGAAAAGATCAACAAAATCAACAAACCACTGGCTAAACTTACTAAAGGACAAGACAAGACAGCACAGGACCAGGAAAACAACAGGAGAGGACAGGGCAAGGCAGGACAAAGGAAATGACAGGACAGGACAGAAACAAGAAAAAGACAGGATAGGAAAAAAAGAACAGGACAGAAGAAAGAACAGAACAGGACAACAAAAAGGACAGGACAGGACAGGTAAAACAAAAGGATACTACACGATAGGAGAAAGAAAAGGACAGGAAAAAGGAAAGGACAGGACAGGACAGGAAGAAGGAAAGGACAGGACAGGAAGAAGGAAAGGACAGGACAGGACAGGAAAAAGAGAGGACAGGACAGGAAAAAGGGCAGGGCAGGACAACAAGAAGGAAAGAACAGGACAAGAAAAAGCAAAGGACAGGGCAGGAAAAAGTCCTGTCCTTTGTCCTGTCCTGTGTCCTGTCCTGTGTCCTCTGTCCCCTGTCCTGTGTCATGTGTTTACCTTGTCGTATGTCATGTGTCCTCTGTCTTGTGTCCTGTGTCCTCTCTCCTGTCTTGTCCTTTATCTTTGTCCTGTCCTTGTCCTGTGTCCTCTGTCCTCTGATCTTTGTCCTTTGCCTTCTGTCCTGTGTCCTGTCCTCTGTCCTGTGTCCTGTCTTATGTCTTCTGCCCTTTGTCCTGTCCTCTGTCCTCTGTCCTGTTTCCCTTGTCGTGTGCCGTGTCCTGTGTCCTGTGTCCATTGTCCTGTGCTTTTTCACGTCCTGTGTATTGTCCTTTTGTCCTGTCCTACCCTTTGTTCTGTCCTGTTCTGTGTCCTCTCTTGTCCTGTGTCCTGTGTCCTATCCTGTCCTCTGTCCTCAGTCCTGTGCTCCTTGTCCTGTGTCCCCTGTTCTGGTTCCTGTCCTCTGTCTTGTCCTATACCCGTCCCGTCTTGTCCCCTGTCCTGTCCGTTGTCCTGTTTTGTCCTTTTCTGTTTCCTGTCCTGTCCCGTGACCCATCCTGTCCCATGCCCTGTCCTGTCCTCTGTCCTGTCCTGTTGTGTCCTGCCCTCCTCTCGCCTCCTCTCCCACAACCTCCCCTCCTGTCTCCTCCGGTGCCCTCCCGTCCCTTCCCATCCTCTCCTGGTCCCTGTCCCCTGCCCTCCTGTCCCCTGTCCTCCCCTCCTGTTCCCTCCCGTCCCCTCCCATCCCATCCCCTCCCCTCCTCTCTCCCCCCTCATGTCCCCTCCCTTCCCCTTCCTCCCTCCCTTCCCATTACCTCCCATCCTCTCCCCTTCCCTCCTGTCTCCTCCTTTGTCTTTCCCTCCCCTACTATCCCCTCCTTTTGCTTTCCCTCTCTTGCCATCCTCTCCGCCGGGTCTTGTCCAGTCCCCTCCCGTCCCCCTCCATCCCTCCTCCCTCCTTTCCCTATACCTCTTTTCCTCGCTTCATCACCTCTCTTTGCTCCTTCTTTTCCTCATTCCCTTCCTTTCATCTTGTTGTCTCTCTTTCTCCTCTCTCTACTTTGTCTTCCTTTTTTCTCTTTATTTTTCTTTCTCTCCTTCTCTCTTGCTCTGTCTTTCCTTTCCTCCTTCCTTCTCTCTCCCTACCTTTTTTCCTTCC
This sequence comes from Heterohyrax brucei, assembly GCA_028571685.1. Lineage (NCBI taxonomy): Eukaryota > Metazoa > Chordata > Mammalia > Hyracoidea > Procaviidae > Heterohyrax > Heterohyrax brucei. Next base: position 72,572,568 of record CM053142.1, on the reverse strand, counting down.
TTCTTTTTCCTCTCTTTCTTCCACTCCCTCTTTTCCTTTCTTTTCTGTTTCTTTGTCTCTTGATTTCACTTTCTTTTTCTTTCTCTGAGTCTCTGTCTTTCTCATTCTCTTTCTATGTTTCTCTCTTTCCCCCTCTCTGTCTTTTTCTCTCTCTTTCTTTGTCTTTTCTCTTTCTGTTTCTTTCTCTCTTTCTCTCCCTTCCTTCTTTCTTTTTTCCTTTCTTTCTCTCTCTTTCTGTCTCTCTGTTTTTCTGTCCATCTCTCTCTATTTCTAGTTAATCTAAATTATTGTTTGGCTTCAAGAAAACCTCAGGGGATATTTTTAGTTTAAGGTTTAAGGATTCTCTCAGGCCAATAGTTTCAGGAGTTCATCCACCCTGCATAGCTCCAAAAGTCTGGAGTCCATGAGAATTTGAAATTCTGCTGTGCATTTGCTCCTTTTGATAAAGATTCCTCTTTAGGATGTTTGATGTTAGTGCTCTGCAGTGGTAGCTGGGAGTCCCTTTATGGCAATCCTGGCCAAGGAGGCAGTTGTTCATGGAGATAATCAGCTGCATGTTCCATGTCTTTCCCCTGTACCTGACTCTCCTTCTTCCTCTGCTGCTTCAGGCGAATAGAGATCAGTTGTACCTTGGGTGCCAGCTTATCGGCTCTGAAGATCCCGGGCACTGGGGAGAAATGAGGTGCTAGAACAGAAGCAGTAAACATGTTACTAGGCCAGTCAACTTGGATGGTCCGTGAAACCATGACCACAAGCCTTCAAACCAAGGAATCAAAGGAATTTAATTGCACACAAGCAGTCTCAGCAGCTACTCTTTTCTCTCTGTGTCTTTTTTGGTTTTGTCATTGTTGTCAATATAACTTTTGCCAGTTTGCCTCTTGACAGGTGTATGACTTACTAAAGCACTTACAGTAATCAGTGTGAAATGCTACTGTTAGTTAATATATTTCAATCACTGTAAGGTGAAACTTAGTGTTCCATGTGCAATAATCCCTCTGTCCACTTTTCCTGCTACTCCTGGTTACCAGTGATAAACTTTGGTCTCTATACAGTCACCTTTTTGTGTTGTTGTTTGTATAAGTGAGTTCATACAAAATTTGTCCTTTTGTGATTGACTTACTGCATTCAGTAGAATACCTTCATGCTCCACTCACATTGTAGCAAATATCATGACTCGATTTCTCCTATGGAGCAAGCTCTAGACCCCTGAACATATGTACCAGTGTGTTGATCCATTAATCCACTGATGGGTATTCAGGTGTTTTGCATCTTTTTAAGGATAGTTCCCTTCCTTGTACCTGGACTGATGGAGACTAGTATTCTGGAACAGCTCCCAAGCTGGACCTGGATCCCACTCCCAGCTGGGTCCCAGGAAGCAGTCCTCCTCCTGAGCAAAGCCTCCCTCCCTGCACTTGTTCCCCTGTGTACAGGCTTCTCTCCCAAGCAGCCTCACCTGGAGCTCACATTCCCTCCATTCCCTCCCCACTCCTGTGACCTCATCCTCTTCCTTTGACCACGTGCCTGGGGGTCACATGCCCTCCCCTCCATTGCTGTTTGTGGGGTCACATCCTCTTCCTTTCACATACAGCTGAGTGGGTCATGTCCCTTCCCCTGTATCCCCATTGGTGGGTCGTAGATAAAAGCTTGAATAGACGGCATCAGAGTTTGTGTGTTTTTGCGGAACTTTCTTCTTTCATTCCATGTGAGTTGTTTACAATACATGCCCACATCTTTGTGTTGAGCTGTAGTTCCTCGTGTCCTTTGAAGTCATCTTTCACCATATGAATGCCTCACAGTTGGCTTTTCTTGTCTCCCGTGATGGACATTTTGACTGTTGCTAGTTTGGGCCCATTTTGCATAGCCATGACAGAAGTTTTTGTTTTTCATTGTCTATTATTTCTTCTTGAGATGCAGAAATCTTTCCCTCACCCTAATCCTGATTCTTACAGGCTGTATTAGGTAGGTATAGAATTCTATATAGACGTTTCCCTTAGCATGTTAAAGATATGATTCCATGCTGTTCTGGCTTTCAGTAGTAGGAAGTTTACTAATCAATAACTGCTTAGAAGGAAGTCTTTCATTTTTCACTGAATATTGAAAACATGTCTCAGGACTTGAACAACTCAATTATAATGTGTCCAGAATTTTAGTTACTCTTCCTGGGTTCACTGGAATGCTTTATTTACAAACAATGGCTTCCAGACGTATTGCTAAATTCTTACCCAAGCCAAGTGCCATCGAGTCAGATCCGACTTATGGCAACCCTAGAGGCCAGAGTAGAACTGCCCTCTAGAGTATTCAAGGAGCACCTGGTGGATTTGAACAGCCGACCTTGTGGTTAGTAGTGGTAGCACTTACCCAAAGTGATTCAAATATTGCCATTTCCCTGTTCTGTCTCTTCTTTCTTTGTTGGACCTGATTACATCCGTAATAGAGGTGAAACTCTGTACCTAATCACGTCCCTTCACGCTGTGCATTTGTTTCTCTGTAACCTAGTTAAGCGATTTCTTCAAGTTTCTGTTTCACTTTACCTCTCAAATCTAATATGTTGTTAAATCCATCATTTGAACTTCAGTACTGTTTAATAATCACAATGTTTTTCCAAATACACTTTTTAAGTATGTATCTAAGTATGTACATATGTATGTGTGTACACACACACACTTTCCTGTGCTTTCAGATGCCTTCAACTTTGTCTTCTATATATCTAAATGAAATAGCCATTGTTATTCCATTTTTTTTCCTGTTAAATTGAGTTTCTGAAATCTCTGTGTGTCTGCTTTTGCTAAAGTCTGTTATTTTCATGTGTAATTAGTGATGTTTTATTGGGAGCTTCTCATTATCTCTGTAGCCTTACTGCCTTCCCCACCTCCCCGCTGGGCACAGAGAGGGCAAGGGAGTGTGTGCAGCGCGCTGCTCTATGAGCTCCACCTGCGTCTTCTTGACTTTGTCCTTCATGAGCTGAGTTATTCCTCTGCAGCGTTAGTTGGCTCCTGCTGGGCTCCCAAGATTTTCTCCCTGCTGCTTCACATGCTTATAGTCTTTCCCACTCCTGCCCCTCTGAGCATCATCTTGACTGATTTGTCTTGTCTGTACTTCTCTTAAGAATTTCTGTGTGTATGTTTTTTGGTGTGTGTGTGTATGTGGGTCCTTGTGGAATCAGATTCCTTTGGCCTTATGGTAAATGAATTTCTCCCTTTTTGTGAGAGTTTTCCTAGTATCCTACTGATCTTCCTTGTTTTAGTAAAGAGCTTGGAGAGGCAGTATCATGGCCCATTAGCCAAAAGGCATCTTAAACTGTAGGGATTTGTTACTTTTAATAGTTCTTAGATGGCTAAGATCAGGGAGGAAAAATGATTAACACAAAGTTAAAGATGAGAATAAAAACCAGCAGTCTGCAATCTAAAGTTTGTACTGTATAGAGAGCAATCCAAATAAATGAATCTTTTTCTGCAACACATTTCTTTTGGAAATGGAAACTGAACTATGACATTTCAAGATATCTATCAGCTTCAAGAGGCAGAGACATGACCAACATCCTTTCCTCTGACTTCCTATTAGTGATTTTTTCTCTTTTTAGAAGATGTTTTAGAATTAGGAAACCTGTCTTGAGTAGATCTCAGCATAATAGGAACGGCAAAGTTGCTCACCTGTGGCTAAGCCTCTGTTGTCTCCTCATTTCGTTCCACAGGATTTGTTGTTTCTTTGCACAGAAACACCCTATTCTGCAGAAAGAGAGAGAACAGAGTATATGATAAGCACATGCGGTGCAGTCAAATGGCCAAGGCACAGCAACACAAGTACATGCTTGAGACACATTGACCTGCTATCTCTTTGGTCACTCTGGGGCATGGACCTCACTGCATCTCTCTGAGTTCCAGAACACACACATCTTATGTGAGGGTAGTAACATGACAGCATTGGTTGTAGTGTGTCGGTTTTTCTTTTGTACAATCATCAGGATGGAGTTGTGCTATGCTTTTGCTAATGAGTAGAAGGGCCATGGTAGACATGTATACCTGTTTCTCCTTGTGTTTCTGGCACAAGAAGGCAGAGGGTGGTGGACACATGGGTTGTCTTATACTTGGTAACTTCTCCACGAACATGTTTGCTTTCGGTGAGTTCTGGCTACCTGAGAACTCCATGGGTTTCTACACTCACATCTCAGACACAAGGTGTTATTGTTCCTTGTCTTGAGTTTAACATGACTTGTTCCACTGATGACTGCATTGCCCCATATATGCCAGCTAGTAGACGGCAGGACTGACCACAGTTCCTGCGCAGATTTGCTAAAATTGTTTTCCTTTCAGTTTGCAGTAATAGTTTGGGAGGATGCAGAAGCTAGAATGTGCAAAACTTTTCCTTGAAAGTTTTGAAAGACCTGTAAATAGAAAAGTTACAATGAGATTTTTTAATAAAATCAGATCTATTATAATATCTAAGGAATTAATCCAGTCTTTAGAGAGTGTTGTTAGGATGTAAGAGATGCACAAATGAGTACGGACATAAGTTCATAGGAACTGAAGAAGGGAAAACCTTGTTGTTTCAGAAATGAGAGGAAGCCTTGAAGAGAACAATCAAACAGGAGCCACTTGGCTGTGCAGGAGCACATGATCAGAAGCAGGCTCTGTAGGGGACGTGAGAGACTTCAGGAATGACCAGGAGGGAGGAATGGTGCTGAGGGGGACTGCAGAGGGAAAGGGAACTGAGGTGGAAACAGGAGGGAATGGGGGTCGGTGGGGAATGATGAATAGGCAGTATGGGGGAAAGGGACATTTAAGTCTGCACGACAAAGTCTAAATTACATGTACATGTGATATTTTATGATCTGGAACCTAGAAAAGAAATTGCACTTGTGTCCATGCACAGTGCCCAGCATCTCTGGGCTTACCTTTGACCTGATGAGATTTCTGGTGGATGGTGGTGTTGGAAGGCAGACTAGAGCCGTGGACGGGCATCAGGCTGACCACATGGGTTTCTTTCTGCTGACGAGGCAGGTGGAAGGAAGTACAAACCCATGAGTGAAGAGTGACTCTCACTTCGGTTAGAGCTCGTAATACACAAGCCTCATTCTTGTGATCTTCCTTTTACCTGCAGAACCTTGGGAGCCAGGACCTTCTGAGAGGTTCGTGTGACAGAGGAATGGTGGGGATGCAGGTCAGTGTTGGGCAAGGGCAGATACCGAGGGTCACTCAATTAATTTTGAACAGGAAGAAACCCCAGAGCCTTGGCCAGGGGGGGCAACAGCTGTGGGGAACCAAGAAGGTGAGGGGGGGCTGTGTGGGGTGGGGCAGTGACTCAGGAGGTGCAGATCAGCCTCCGCTGGAGGAACTCAAGTGCTGTTTTGATCTTACCATGAGCCGGGAGCTTAGGCGTCTTGACTCCCTCTTTTCTCTCTTCATTTATCAAGGGAATAGGCCCGTGTGAGGCTGAGAAATCTCCCACGGGAAGAGGCCACCAGTCAGTCAGCAAGGATGTGTCCGTGCAGGCAAGAGAGTTTCACTTGGACGGCTTGGGACAGCAAGTTCCTTTCATCTGAGATTACTTCATCCAGTGGGATGATGTGGAGCCTCAGCATCACACCTGCTCCCACCTGAAATTCTACCCTGAGGAACACTAGAACTTTAAGCCTAAACTGGGGGAGAGGCCAATGCTCATCTTCCCAAGCCACAGGAGGGAGGCCCTGTGGCTGTTATGGTGGATGTGGTCACCTGTCAGTTAGCATGGATGTGTCCCTGCAGGCAAGCGAGTTTGGCTTGGATGGCTTGTGACACTAAGTTCCTTTCATCTGAGATGACTTCATCCCTGGGGATGATATGGAGCCTCAGCATCACACCTGCTCCCACTTGAAGTTCTACCCTGAGGAACAGTAGAACTTGGAGGGAAAACTAGGGAAGAGGCCAATGCTCATCTTCCTCGAGCACAGCAGGCCCTGTGGCTTTCATCATGGATGTGGCTACTTGTCAAACAGGATGGATGTATCAGTGCAGGCGAGAGAGTTTGGCTTGGATGGCTTGTGACACTAAGTTCCTTACGTCTGAGATTACTTCATCCCTGGGGATGGATGATATGTATTCCCAGCATTACACCTGCTCCTACTTGAAGTTATCCCTCAGGAACAGTGGAACTTTGAGCCAAATCTTGGGGAGAGGCCAATGCTCATCTTCCCCATGCCAGAGGAGACCTTGTGGCTGTTATGGCGGATGTGGCCACCTGTCAGTCAGCATGGATGTGTCCGTGCAGGCAAGAGAGTGTGGCTTGAATGGCTTGCAACACTAAGTTCCTTTCATCTGAGACTATTTCAGCCCTGGGGATGATACCAAGCCTCAGCATCACACCTGATCCTAACTTGAAACTCTACCCTGAGAAACAGTAGAACTTCGAGCCCAAACTGAGGAAGAGGCCTATGTTCATCTTCCCCAAGCCTCAGGAGACCCTGCGGCTGTTATGGTGGATGTGGCCACTTGTCAGCCGGCATGGATGTGTCCGTGCAGACAAGAGAGTTTGGCTTGGATGGCTTGCGACACTAAGTTCCTTTCGTTTGAGATTACTTCATCCTTGATTATATGCTGTCTCAGCATCACACCTGTTCCTAACGTGAAGTTCTACCTTCAGGAACACTAGAACTCTGCGCCAAATCTAGAGGAGAGGCCAATGCTCATCCTCGTCACCCACAGGAGGCCCTGTCATTGTTATGGTGGATGTGGCCACCTGTCAGCCAGCATGGATGTGTCCGTGCAGGCAAGGGAGTTTGGCTTGGGTGACTTGTGACATTAAGTTCCTTTGTCTGAGGTCATTTCATCCCTGGGGATGATATGAAGCCTCAGCATCATACCTGCTCCTAACTGGTAGTTCTACCTTAAGGAATGGTAGAAGTTTGAGCGAAACCTAGGGGAGAGGCCAATGCTCATCTTCCCCAAGCCACAGGAGGTCTTGTGGCTGTCGTGGTGGATGCGGCTACCTGTAATTCAGCACAGATGTGTCCATGCAGGCGACAGAGTTTGGCTTGGATGGTTTGTGATAGTAGGTTCCTTGTGTCTGAGTTTATTTCATCCCTTGGAATGAGACGGAGCCTCAGCATTGCACCTGCTCCTAACTTGAAGCTCTAACCTGAGGAACAGTAGAAGTCTGAGCCAAAACTAAGGGAGATGACAACAGTCGTCTCTCCCAAGCAACAGGAGGCCCTGTGTCTGTTTTGGTGGATGTGGCCACCTGTCAGTTAACACGGATGTGTCTGTGCAGGCAAGAGAGTTTGCCCTGGATGGATTGTGACACTAAGTTCCTTTTGTCTGCGATTACTTCATCCCTGGGGATAGTATGAAGTTTCAGCATGACAACTGCTCCTAACTGGAAATTCTACCCTGAGGAAAAGTCAAACTTTGAGCCAATACTAGGGGAGAAGCCAATGCTCATCTTCCCCAAGCCACAGCTGGCCCTGTGGCCATTATGGTCGATGTGGCCAGCTGTCAGGATGGATGTGTCTGTGCAGGCAAGAGAGTTTGGCTTGAATGGTCTGTGACATGAAGTTCCTTTTGTCTGAGATTACTTCTTTCCTGGGGATGATATGGAGCCTCAGCATCACGCCTGCTCCTCACTTGAAGTTCTACCCTGAGGAACACTAGAACTTTGAGCCAAAGCTAGGGAAGAGGCCAATGCTTGTCTTCCCCAAGCCACAGGAGCTCCTGTGGCTGTTATGGTGGATGCCCTGCGTGAAGCCTTCTCCTCGGTGCCTTATGACAGCTGGTCCTACAGGAAAAGGGTACACACTATAGGTGGTCCACTCCTCGTACAGCTGGCCACTGAAGCTGTGGAGCTTCCAGATCCACTGGAGGACACTGTCAGTGTTCCGTGTGAGGGCGCACTCCAGGTGGAGTGAGTATAGCATCCTAGAGCTATCCATGGGTGCGTCCTGATTGGATGTCAGTGTAGGGCATGAGCAGAAGTCCTGCAGAGAAAGAAAATGTCACTTTGTGAGGCTGTAAGATTACAGTAGTGTACCATGTTTTCTGACAGGCTACTACAGCTTTCGGATGTGTGATGAGGTGCAGCATGTGGCTCTTGGTGCGTCTTTTATCAGCGTGGAAAGGGGGACAGTTCTCCTCCCTGTGCCTGGACAAGAAGGGTTAAGGTCCTGGAAAAACTCTTGGGTATTGATCTATATTCCCACTGTCAGTTAGGTTTAAGGATGTCATCCTCCTCCTCAGCAAGGTTTCCGTCTCTGCACTTGGCCCTTTTAGCACAGGCTGTGATCTTAGCAACTCCCACTTGGAAGCTACTTCCCCTTGTCTCCAACCCAAACCACACACATGAGCACATCCATTCTCCTGGGGCCCCACCCAAGCAGTCATACCCTGTCTTTGCCACCCAACCCAGGTGCTTATATCCCTTCTCTACACTCGATCTGGAAACCTGGTGGTGTAGTAGTTAAGCACTACATGTGTTAACCAAAATGTTGGCCGTTCAAATCTACCAGATGGTCCTTAGAAGCTCTATGGGGTAATTCTACTGTCCTATATGGTTGCTATGAGTCAGAATCAACTCAGTGGCACTTGGTTTTTTGGCCACCCTATCCTGGTGTCACAGATAAGGTTTACATAGACAGAGTCAAAGTATGCATGTTCTTCTGCAGCTTGCTTCTTTTCCTCCATGTGACACTCTGTCAGTGAGACTCCTTCGCATGGATGTGCTGGGTGACAGCTCCCTTGTTTCACTATGAGGTCTTCTTTCCATGTGCGAATTCACCCCAATTTGCTTATCCAGTCTCCTGTGACAGGCATTTTAATTGTTTCCAGCTTGTGGTTATCCTGGTGACATTATAATTTTCATTTTCTAACATTTATATCTGCTAAGTAGATAGCTCTTTGGTCCTCATTCTTAAAAGCTACAATAGCAGGGCATAATAGTCCAGATGTACTTTTCCCATAACATTTTCAAGATATGATTCCATTGTGCTCTCGCTTCCACTAGTATGAAGTTAGCTATTTAACAATGCCCTTGGAAGGAATCTCTTTTTTGATTGGGTTTTAACATGAAGTGTTTTGTCTCTGGTGTTCACAGGCTTAATTGTGATATATCTGGAATTTTACTTACTCTACCTGGATTCATCAGACTTTTGAATATGTGAATGGTGTCTTCTCAGTGCTGGAACATTCTCAGCAATGTCACTTCAATATTGCCTAGTACCACCACTGTCCTTTTTGGCAGGGACTCTTACTGGATTCATCATAGGCAACAAACTTGATTCTCATTTACTTCTATTCAAAGTTTGCAGTTCTTTTTCTCTCTGTGGTCAGTTAAGTAATGTTGTTAGGTCTAGTTTCCAATACACTAATTTTCTCTGCAACTGTATCTAATCTGTTGTTACCAAGTAATTATTATTTTTTATTTGTTTTCTTTTTGATTTTTATAAACAATTGGTTATTTTTAAAATCTGTTGGTCACTTCCTTCAGGACTTTGTTGTTCTTTTCAGTTATTTTTTTCATGGGTTTTATTTGTTTAAACAATGTTTTGTTCTGTTAAATCCAGTATCTGAAGTCTTTATGTGTGTTTTGCTACACAGGTCTTCTTTGTCTTATGATTTTTGAGTTATGACTGATTGCACTTACTAGCTTCACTGTGTCAGGAACACTGTATCTTCTTGGAAGGAAGTTAATGGTAAATGCATACAGGGAATATGGAAAAAATTTCTGAGCTTTGTGAACATGCTCCAAACTTTGAGCAGTAAAATACGAGGGAAGAGGCTGATGGAAAAATTGCCCATGTGGCAGGAGTGCTGAACTTACAACTTGATATTCCCATTGTGAGATAGCTTATAGATTAGAAAGAAGGGGAACTGACCAATGAGGATGTAATGGATTTGGAAGAGGAAGGAAATGCTAAAGAAGAAAGAAACCATGAGGAAAAGGAGAGAAATTGTCAAAGAAATTTAGTGAAAGGATTAGCTAGAGTTTTTCTAAACTAGTCAGAAATGTCAGTTGTTGGAAACATAGACCCAAATGCTGATAATTTTGCTCAAGTCAATACAAAGTTTCTGGAATCAGGCATCTTTGACTCATTTTCTGACTAGAAATGCCACCTCCATTCCCAGGTACAGTGTAAAACCCAGATGACCCCAAACCTTCCACAACTGGCAAAAAGACAGTGCTGTCCAACTCTTGCTCATCAGAGTAAATTTTTCATGATTTGTATATTTTTATGCAGGTATACATATTTTAAAATATATCTGTAAGGGTCTATTTGATGTTTACATTCCCCAAATACAAATAAACATCAGATTTTTAAAAATACTGATAATAAAAGGCAAGAAAAATGAGAAAAAAAAAGATGATGTATTTGTCCTATGTCAGAACGGATTCATGATGAAATCCTAAGAACAAAAGCCCATTATAAGTCAAGGACTACCTGTAGTTTATTTCCTCTTATAGCTAGTCATTTCTGATTGGGAGCTGCTCACTCTCTTTACATACATTGCTGTTTTCACCACCTTGTTTGTGCACACAGGGAATGTGGAAAGTGGTCATAGGACCCAGTGCTATTTTTAGATGTTCTTGAGAGCTCAGACTCAGCTCCGCAAGTTCATCTTCCATAAACTGAGATGTTCCTCTGCAGCAACTGTCTTCTCCTGCTGCACTCCCAAGATTTTCACTTTGCTGCCTCATCTGAGATGTCTTAATGTCCTTCCACACCTTCCATGACTTTCCATAGTCTTGGCTGGTTTGACTTCTCATGTAGGCCTGTTTTCCACTGAAGGATATTGGTTTCCATTCTGTGCTTGGCACAGAAACCCCCAGCTTACCAGCGCCTTGTTTTTCTGCACCATCTAGAGGGCTTTTCCTATGGGGACAGAGCCTCTCATCTTGTTCCCATGCAGCTGACTTCGGGGAGATGCTTTCTCTGGAAGAATGAGAAGTACTGAGTGAGAGTGGGCTGGGAAGAGGGCAGCTCTTTTCGCCTCAGGAGACAAAAAGCTTAGGGAAAGTACTCAGATCCCTTCTGGGGGCACATTCCTGTCTGGAGTCGCTCGGCTGAGGCAGGTTATATGGAGAGAATGAAAAACATGTTCCCTTGTCTCTAGATGATTAGACCCACTCTATCTAAATGAGGCTAGATGGTTCTCAACGATGTCCATGCACATCTGTATATGTGTGTGTGCTTGCACAGGTGCGTATTTATTTGTGCTACTTCTATAGGTAGAAAACACTGTTTTCCATATGTTAATATGTGTTTGGAAACGCTGGTGGATTACTGGTTAAGTCCTACGGCTGTTAACCAAAAAGTTGGCAGTTTGAGTCTATCAAGTGCTCTTTGGAAACGCTGAGGGGCAGTTCTGCCATGGTCTATGGTATCTCTATGAGTCAGAATCGACTCAACTGCAATGGTGGGTTTTTTTGTTTGTTTTTTGTTTTTGGTTGAATGTTTGTCAGGCTTTAGCTGGAGAGATATGAGTTTATGGAGGAATCAGTATTAGTGATTTGGGTTCTTTTTCTAGTGGTTTCCTGTCAGTCTAGAAACCAGATATGATCTTTGGGCACCTTGCAGTTCTGGCTTGTTGTTGTTCAAGTTCAAATTTGCAGAAAGTGCTCTGAATATGCTTCCCCTGGATGTAACTTTATACCTCGGTCAAGGGCATGGTCAGCATGATAACAAGTGTCACTTGCTTCTTGAGAACCATCATTCCTGTGACTGCAGTGACCCTGTCTTGCAGCCCCAGTGTGGTAGAGAGCCAGTCAGGAGGGAAGCTAATGGACAGTGTGTCAGTCATGGCTGCCACCTGTGGACCTAGAGTAGAGCACTACCCTCGTTCACGATGTAGCCTGGCTTCTGGCTCAGTTCTATTCATGAGTGAGTGCGGTCCCTCACACAGAGCCACCTGAGTGGTAGAGAGCAGGAGGTAGAATCAGGCTGGCCACTGGCTTAGGCTGTGGCTTGTTCAGGCAAACTCAGTGTTTCCAGTTCTGACTTCTCACATCAGTCTTCGGTTCTGGATGACTCAGGTGGTAACACCACTTGTCTGAAATTGTCCCTTCCGTACTAGGAACTTTGTTCTCCTGACCTGAGAGACTCTCATGGGAGTCTTTCTTTCACTTTGGTCGTAAAGTGGTTTCAGGCCACTTTGGGCACACTCGAAACTGCCTGACAGGACCCTGGTTTGGATGTGGTCAGGGGCCATCAGGAGTATGTCTGTTTCTACATGGAAGACCTATCCACTTGTGCTGTATACGTCATCCTTGCTGATGCTCCAGTGATTTCTTGGAGTACTCCAAGCCATGGGTTCTCCCACAGGGACAGCTGGTTCTCCCTGTCTTTCCTGAAGGACCTCGCTTAACAATTACTCACTTTTCAGAACCTTCTTTCCCTGCTCAAATCTTTTTCAGTGTGACTTCTGGGAACCTGCATGATGATTTCCTGAACAAAGCTTTCTGTAGAAATGGGGCATCTTCAGAACAAAGGCAGTTGGTTCAGGAATTTGCAGAGCCGGAGTTGGTGGTCTCTGTGATGAGAGGCTTTGTTCAGTATAGGACCACTTATTGTCAGATGGAGTTCTTTTCAGAACTGTAATTAACGAGCCAAGAGTCCTTTTGGTAGAGTTGCCCTGGATTCTGTGATGATTCTTGGCAGGGCTCAGTAGGGAATGAACTGCAATTTTCTGAGTCAGAGCAGATTAAATGTGGGGTAACTGTGATTTATCATCCAAACTAAGACACACTGAAGGTGAAGGGGGCACTTAATGACCACACCAGCACAGTAGGTGCCAACTGGCCTGGTACCAGGCAAATGAGATGCAAGGTTTCCTCGATCCTAATGGCATCAAGGAAAAAGTATGGCTTCTTCTTCATGGTTTAGCACAGGGAAAGTTTTAGTGCCTGAGACTGGGTCAGCCAGGTGGACTCATGTTAGAGAGTCTCCACCAATGTGTCTCCAAAATTTTCAGCAGAAGTGCAGTCAAGGAAAGATGTCACATGTCATTACCACCAAAGTAGTGTCAATCCATCTCCCTTTTCTCAGTCATTATAAAAAGCTGTCTCTTTGATGACCACAGAGACTGTGATGAGATATAACCCTTACCACAGCAAGACGGTGTCCCCCAAACCTTCAGAAACTGGTAAAGTCAAAAACCCTGCCTGCACGCCAACTGAGCCTGTCATCAGCTGTCAGCTGGAATGGCTGTAGAGGAGGGTACACCTAGAAGGAATTCATCTGTTGGCTGGATCAGGTGAAGTATGTACTTAAAAACCACATACTGTACTTACATGGGCATGCACAAACAGACACATGCACACACCCTCAGACTCTAATCGGCAGTCATACATTGTCTCAAACACTGACATGCATGCACGTGCACACACACACACACCAGAGCACACAGGCATAGCCGCACAACAGTCATAGCACATTAACAGAACTGGGTGTGGATATACATACATTCACTAGTTTTCATGCTTACATGGACATAACTACCTTTTACACATGGTAATAGATGTATACAAACTTTCATATATCTTCTCACATACATGTTGCTGACACTCACTGACTCACATGCACATGCATGTACACACACAATCTCACACTGGCACACACACACAGTCACATTCATGGTCACACAGGTGCACACACACACACTACCAACTCAGACTCAACCCATTCATCACATACACATGATCACACATGCACTCCCACACACTTACAACTGTCTCACATATTTATATGAGTACACACACAGATACAGTCTCACACAGACACATACACACTCATACATGCACAAACCTGTGCATGTATGTACACACTCAAACACCTGCCTCTTCAGCAGAAGGAAGTCCAAGGGGGCCCGGGTGCCTGCCAGTGGCCCAAGTCTGTCTTCTAACACCACCGTCTGTCCAGAGAACTCATCAAGGCCAAAGTGAAGCCCAGAGAGGTTTGAGACACGTACTCAAAGTAAAGTTATAGAAGGTGTAAACGACTCCATCTGGCCTAGAATCCAGATTATGTGATGTCAAAGTCCAAACACAGTCAAAGGTGCTGACCTTTTTCTAATGACTCTGCCCAGAGCAGAGGCTCTGGAGTCATCTAGGAACGTGGACCTGAGCTCACCTTGTCTCTGCTGCAGGCTTCCTCCACTGTCCACCTTTGAACCAGGTGCTTCTCGCAGGTACGCACTCTCTGCTCCACCACCGATCCGATGAACCCGGTGAGACCAGGCTCAGACTGCAGACAGAGCCTGTGACTAAGAGAGGGTTGGAGTCTGGGTGTGGGATAGCAATGAGCCACTGTCTTTGGGTTTTAGTGACGGTGATAACTGAGACACTGGGCTGGAGTCCGAGGGTGCCTCTTCAGAATGGGTCTCCCCTAATGGAGTTGCTGAGGATCGTGTGGGCCTTCTGCGTGCCTCTCCATGCCCCTGCTGATAGAGAGGCCCCGTTAGGCCTGTTGCTGAAGACACAGTGGGTCTAGTCATGCAGACTGGTCTCTGCAGAAGTCACTAAGAAAGGAGCCTCTGAGGGGCCTGGGGCCTTGGGGTCCCTTAGTCTATGGCCATCAGGTTTTCTGTCCTCTCTCTGAAGTTCCCACACTCACCTGCTTGCCCCTCTGTGTTACCTCAGCCATATCAGGGTTGGAGGCCCGCCCTGGGAGCCTCTTCCTTGTCCACCACGAGTGAGACACTAAGTCGCACCCACAAAGCCTGTGTTGCCGACTTGATAACTGACCTGCCTCATGGTCAGCCTTCCTCCTCCATCCATCTTTGCTGCTGTGTGCTTCTTACAGACTGACTCACTCTTCCATTGTTTTATCATTGATCATACACAAGCACATGCACACAAACACACACTCACACAAACACAAATGTATTAACACACAAAACTCACACTAATAAATGTGCACACACACTCACATACCTATAATTCACATAAACATACATTCACACACCCAAACATGCATACTCCCAAAGACATACATACTCCCAGACTTATTCACACACACACTCATAAACATAAACACATCTTTATCCACATCTGTTTCCTACGTACCTAATACTTCCCCCAATAATTTTTAATAAAGTATTCCAAACATACAGAAATGGTGAAATGTTTGTACAGAAAGAGCAAACACCCCTAACACCCAGGTTCTACAACTGCTGAGAGTTTCCCCCGCAGCATTGTCACATGACAACCATCGTGACTAGACACCCACACACTCGTGGAAGCACGTCTGCTTTAAGCTAGGGTTAGTTTAACCCCCTTTTCCACACTCCATCTGTTTCTCTCTCTCAGCCCAAAGTTAAGTTTCTGTCCCTCACTTTACTTTTCCTCTACTCCCTACCCACCTCCGTCCAGGTTTAAGCAGCATCATTGTGTTCTCTTCTAAGTGCGGTCAGACAAGCAATTGAGAATGTTGTTCTCCCGCAGGTTGGAGTGAGCCTTGGGTCCTCCATCTGGCACTCGCCCTGTGTCCAGGCGCAGGGCCTGACAGCTGTGGGCTTCCTGTTGGCCTGGATGAGTTCTTTCAGTGGATTATGTGGCTGGAGTACAGACCAGGGTCCCTTCCAGGTGGCAGGGGCTATGTGTGCTGCTTTCTGCTGAATGAGACAGGACAAAAGATGGGCACATCTGTCAGCAAAGATGATCCCTCACTTGGGGGACAACCCATCACAGACCAGCCTCAGTCTTGGGGTCTCCATTTACCTGCCACGCCTCATTAACCAGCAGCTTTTGAGAGTTTCTGTGACACAGAGGTTATGGAAATACAGTTCCCGGTGTGGGGAAGACATAAAGGTGGAGGGTGACTCAGCTGATGTTGAACTGGAAGACTTCCCAGCCTCGGTCAGGAGAGCAGCAGCTCGTGGGGTGTCTCAGGAAGAGAGGACAGGGATGTGCTCTGCAGGGTGCAGTGTAGGTGTCTCTCCCAGTAGAGGCAGGGGACCCTCCACTATGAGAACACAGCTTTTATAGGTCCACTTTTCATTTACAAAGGAGGAGGACGGTGCCACGCTAGAAATGCTCACCATTGTCACTGTGCCCGCCACACTTTCCTTGGTCTTGGACCTAGCACCATGGATATGTCTCTGTAGGAAGGAGAAGTGGGGACAGCCAAAGTAACCAAGCGCTGTTTGCACCTGCTCTTATTTACACACACTTGGCAGACCTCCTTCACCTGAGGTCTCAGACGTAGTGTCTGCAGGGGTAACCTATAGCCGCGACACTGTACTGCCTCTTGGCTTGAGGGCCTCCTCTGAGGGGCTGCTGGGCTTTGCACTGAGGACAGGGCACAGGTCCATATTGATCTGCTCTAAACCCTAGGGGGGGCTTTGGCCACTGGGCTGGAGAGTGTGGCTCTGCACAGAGCTTCCTTCTCGGTGCCTTTTGGCAGCTGGTCATGTGGGAGGGGATCTGCGTCGTGTATGACCTGCCCCTCTTCCAGCTGATGGCTGGCACTGATAACACTGCTGGTAGGGGACACTTGGCTGTGGAGCTCTGTGCTTCTCTTGGGGATAACTGGAGGGTTCTTGGAGGAAACCCAAAAGATGCTTCCGTCTGATGAGTATAGGGTCATGAGGCTCTCATGGCCCAGTTCTCCGGGTGTTATCTCCATGGAGGAGCAGGCCTCCGAGTTGAAGGACCCAGATGGGGCTGAGGACTCCACTCCTGCAGAGCAAAGAAAACATCATTATGAGAGGCTTCAAGGAAGATGGCAGAAGTGGGACCCCAGTCCAAGGACACCACCAAAGATCACACCAGACCCCATGGCTGTGGAGTCCACTGACTGCCAGACAAAGCACTGCTACAAGGCTCTGGGTGTCATATTAGCATTATGAAATGAGGATAGTTCCCTTCCCTGGGCAAATGGGGTCTAGTAGTCTATAAAATTTCCCCACTTAGTCCCAGAATGCCTCTTTCTCCTGGGCCAGAGTAGGTAGTCTGCCTTCTGAGCAACGCCTCCCTTACCGTTTATTCCACTTTGTACGAGCTTCTCTCCCAGCTAGTCTCCCCTGGAGGGCACACTCCTTCCTGCTGTCCTCACTCCTGTAAACACATCTTCCCCTGACTGCCACTCAGAGGGTCACGTTCTTTATCCTCCACTGCCTCTTCGGGGTTGTATCCCCTTCCCTGTACACGTCTTGCTGGGTCACATACCCTCCCCTTCACTTCCATTTGGGGAATCACAGAAGAAATTTAAACAGATGGGATCAGAATATTTGTGTTTTGGGGAAACTTTCTTATTTCATTCAATGTGACAGTCTGTTGCCAGTACTTATCCACATCAATGTGTTGAGCTGCAACTCTATCCTGTCACATGTGGTCATCTTTCATTACATGAATGCATCACAGTTTGCTTTTGCAGTCTCCTATAATGGCATTTTCATTGTTCCCAGACTGGGGCACAGTGCAGATATTCTTTTTTTTTTTTTGTCTCTTTAGTTTTCAAGTATTACTTCCTAATAGGTAATAGTGTCTTTTTCAATGTCATCCTCATTCTTAAATGCTATTTTGCCTAGGTATAGAATTCAGTACTAACTTTCCATCAGCATATTTGAAATATTATAGTCTATTCTGGATTCCATTAGTATGAAGTTAACTAATCAATAACTGCTTATGATAAAATCTTTCATTTATCACCTAATATTTAAAACAAAAAAAGTCTCAGGTATTGTGGAGTTTAATTATAATATGCCTAGAATTCTATTTCTTTTCTTGGACTCACTCCTCTGTTTTGTTTATGAATAGTGCCTTCCAGGTGTGCTGGTAAATTCTCAGTTACATGACTTCAAATATCACCTTTCTCTAGTTCTGTCTCATTTCGCTCTAGGACCTGATTAAATTAACTACTAAGGAAAAAACCTATTGTCCATCACATTCCTTCACATCGTGCATCTGTTTTCTCTCTCTACTTGGTAATTTCTTCACGTTTAGCTTCCAGCTCACTTCACTTTTTGTTTTTGTCTAACCTATTGTCAAATCCCCCAAATTAAGGCTTAAAAAAAAAAAATCAGTGATCTTTTTTATGATTATAATTTGTTTTTGAATATCCTTTTGAAAAATTCTTTTTTATTCTTATCAGGTGTTTTCAAATTTGTCTTCTATGTAGTTACATGAAATAATTATTTGTTTTTTTTCCTGTTAAATCCAATATCTGGATCTTTCTTTGCCTGTTTTACTGATGTTTGTTATTTTCATGCATAGTTGGTGTTTTCTATTGAGAGCCTACCACTTTCTTTGTAAAGTTTACTCCTCTCACCACCTCCCTGCTGGGCATAGAGAGGGCAAGTGCACATTCCTTGGGCCTCAAGATGTTCTACAAGCTCCACCTGCAACTTCTGACGTTTGCCCTCCATGAACTCAGATGTTCCTCTGCAGCGTAAATCTGCTCCTGCTGTGTTTCCAAGGTTTTCTTTCTGCTCCCTGACGTGCAGTGTCTTGCAGCCTTTCCCCTCCATAGGTATCTCCCCATCAGCTTGACTGAGTTATCTTGGCTACAGTTACCCAGAGGATTTTACTTCCTTTTTCCTGGCGACCCTGTGTTGCACCGGGTGACCCTGTGTGTCTCTCAAGTGTGGTTTTTCTGGGGATCATTTTCACAGGTCTGCTCCTGTGAGGACATTTCTCAGGATAAAGCTCATTCTACTTTGTTCTTTATAGCTGGCTTTTGGGTGGTGCCTTCTCAGAAAGACTGAGAGAGTGTAGGTGGAGTGAGGGAGACCACTTTGACACAGAATGCAAACAGCGTAGGGAGAGGCTGATGTCACTTTTTTCTGATATGATGTTCTCTCATGTTCCTCATCTGGCAGCACATTGCAGGGGAGGGTGAAGAACACGACCTCATCTTTTCAGGTTGACAGGCCCAGTCTATCTCCAGAGTAGTGCATGGGTGGATGGTTTGCTATGTACGTCTGTGCTTTCTCTGTGTACGTTAAAATGCGGCATTAAGTCTATGGTCTTAATTGTTCTCGGTGCTACATACCTCATTGGTGTATATCACCACGGTCACCTTCAAAGTATTCCCTTTGGAAAGCTATGCACTGACACCAGCACCTAGTCCACACTTCAAAACACTTTTGGAACTCTTTCTGCAGTGGCCACTGTGCATGGTGGCATGGTGGCAAGTTGTCTGTGAGGGAATTTGTTGCCATTAAACAAATAAGTTTATGGGAGCACCCTCCCTACTCACTGATCTGGGCCCAATCACTTTGTTCATTTTCCAAAGATAAAGTAAATAATGAAATGAAGACATTTTGATGAGATTCAGGACATCAAGGGTCATATGACGACAGCTCTGGTAGCCATTCCAGAAAGAGTTCCAAAATTGCTTTGAAGGGCGGACTAGGCACTGGCATAGGTGCATGGCTTTCTGAGGGGAGTACTTCAAAGGTGATCATAATGATAGTTAGCAATGAGGTATGTATCATTTTTTCTAGGATGAGTTCAGAAACATAATTATGATACCTCATATCTGGGTGCTGGTTAGATCAAATTCCTTTGGCCTTATGGTGAGTGAAGACACATACTTCTTTTGGAAATGCACTCAGAACCATGGCGTCTCAAGGTTGCCATTGACATCAAGACACCAAAGCATGGCCAGTGTCCTTGCCTCTGACTTTCCGTTGGTGATCTTTCTCTTTATAGACAAATTTTACTATTGAGGAAGCTGTCTTGAGTAGATCTTAAAGTTTCTCACCCGTGTCCAAAGTTCTGTTGTCCACCTCATTGTCTTTAGCAGAATTTGTTGTTCTTTGACACTCATCGACCACCTTGCACAGGGAGAGAAAGAAGAGGGAATATTCAGTGAACTCATATTGTGTGGTCAAAGGGATGAAAACTGAGCAACATGAGTGCATTTTAGAGACTCAGACATCAACTTTCCCATCCGACTCGACTGCACTTGGCTTTGGCTTGGTTGTCTCTGGGGCATAGGCCTCACTGCCCTTCTCTGAGTTCCAGAACACACATATGTCATGTAGATGTAGTAACACGATCGCATTGGTCACAGTGTAAATTGTTTTTTCACCTGTGAATGCATCAGCATAGAGACATGCTGTGCTTTTCCTTAGCTAGAGGGTCTCATGGTAGACATGGATGCTTTTTGTGCTTGTTTCTGGCACAAGAAGGGCAGAGTGTGGGGCAAACATAGGTCATCTTATGCTTGCTGCCTTCTCCACACACTCCTGCTTGCTAGTGATGAGTTCTGGCTTCCTGGGAACCCCACTGGTTTCTAAACCCACATCTCAAGTACAGGGTGTAATAGTTCTTTGTCATGAGGATGTAGAGATTAGAACTTGTGGAACTTTTCCTTGAAAATTTCAAAAGACCTGTAAGTGAAATAGTTATAAGGGCTTTTCTAAATAGAAATAGCAGATCTTTCAAATGTTATGATCTTGTTTCCCTTTCAATTCTTAGGGGGTATTGTTAAGATGTAAAAAAGATACCTAAATGATTAATGATATAATTTCATAAGAAAATAAGAAGGAAAAACTTCTTCAGAGCCAAGAGGAAGCCTTGGAGTCCAGTGCCGTCAACTAAGTCAGAAGCAGGACTCCCTGAGCCATTCTCCTAGATTCCAACAAGGACAAATTTAATGAACTGGAGGAAGGGGAAAGGGAAATCTACTAATGTACCTGATCCAGAAATTCAAGGCAGAAACAGTTCCATCACCTAGAATCAGACATAAGGGCACACACCACCCTCATAGACATGCAGAGACAAGGTCTAGCTCCCTGTTTTTCTCAGTGCCTACATCCAGATACTTGTGCCTACATCAATCACCCACTCCCATCTAGGACAGTAGAGGCTACCTGCACCATACACTTGGTGGCTGACTACCTGGACACTGGAGCTGAATTCATACTACGAAAGTAAATGGACTTCTGGGCTGTCATGTCTAGTAAAAGCTCTAGCCCCCTGTTGAGTTTCAGAAGTACCAATAACCAAACTAGCACATATGACCAGCCTATTTGCATATTTCAGAATTAAACAAAATAAGAAGGTAGAACACAGTAAGCAAACATAAGACAAATATATTCAACAACTTACTAATGGCTTGGACACAACAGTCCATATCAAATCACTCAAGGAGGCACACCATGATGGCTTTAGAAAGCTCCCAAAACATAGAATGAAGACTTTTTCTAGATGAAGATATCTTCCTGGAATTATCAGAGGTAGAATAGAAAAGATTAATAGTTAGAACTCTTCAAGGGATCAGGCAGGAGATGAGGAAAAATGCAGTGGAGTATAATGACAAATTGAACAGACTGCAAGAAAGTATAAAGCAGTAAGAATTAGAGTTTCATAAAGTGAATAATACAATTACAGAATTAGACAGCTGAATAGAAAGTCAGAGGAACAGAATTGAGGCAATCAAAGGCCAAAGTAGTGAGAACAAAGATGAAGCATGCCACACCAATATGGTTGAAGAAACATCAGATAAAACAGTTTTTTTTTAAAAAACAAAAAAAATTAAACACTAAGAATTAAATGAGACTCAAGAAGAATAATCTATGAGTGACTGTAGTAGCAGGATGGGGGCAGTGGGGGGTGGGTAACAGAAAATTCAGAGACAATTGTCAAAGATTTCTTGACAGAAAACTTCCCTGATATCATGAAAGATGAGATGTCTATCCAAGATGCTTCTCAAAATCCATACAAGGTAGTTACACAAAGAAGGACACCAAAGCATATTATAATTAAACTTGCCAAAACTAAAGATAAGAAGAGACTTTTAAAAGTAGCTATGGATAAATGAAAAATGGCCTATGAAGCAGAATCAATAGGCCTAAGCTCAATGGAAATCATGCAGGCAAGAAGGCAATGGGATGACACATACAAAGCCTTGAAGGAACATAAAAAGTCCAGCAAAGAACTATGTATCTAGCAGTACTGACTCCCAAATATGATGTCAAAATTAGGACATATCCAGACAAACAAAAGTTTAGCGAATCTGCAAAAACCAAACCCAAATTACAAGAAATATTAACGGGTATCCTTTGGTTAGAAACTTAGTAACATCTGGTAACAAGCCAAAATTAGAACACAGAACAGAGAAACTGGATATCAGCCCAAATAAGGCAATCCCAAAGATAAGTCAAAAACACTGAAAATAGGGAAACAGAAATGTCATTAGGTAAACATTAGGGGGAAAAAAAAAGAACTTAAAGGAAAACGTAGTCCTAGATCTTTAATATGGAGAGGAAGATAAAATGATATAAAGAAATCAAAGACTGGGTTAAATTTAGCAAAATAAAGGTAAACATTACAGTAACCACAAAGGAGATTATCAGTCTTATGCATCAAAATGCTGTTCATAAGGAATACAGAAGAAGAATTGATGCCTTTGAATTGTGGTACTGGAGAATATTGAATGTATCATGGACTGCCAAAAGAACAAACAGATTTGTTCTGGGAGAAGTACAACAAGAATGCTTCTTGGAGGAAAGATGGCAAGGCTCTGTCTTACATACTTTGGATGTGCTGTTAGGAGGGATCAGCCCCTAGAGAAGGGCACCATGCTTGACAGAGTGGAGAGTTAGTGATGAAAGAGGAAGATCTTCAATGAGATGGATTGACACTGTGGCTGCAATGGTGGGCTTATGCATAAAAATGATTGTGAGTATGGCGCAAAATAGGGCAGTTTTTCGTTCTGTTGTGTGTAAGTTTGCTATGAGTTAGAACCAACTCAGTGGCACGTAAAAATAACACCAATGTGCATCAAAATGAGAAATAAGAAAAACATGAAGTCTCAGCAAGTACAAAACCAACAACATTGAAAAAGATAAAAACGAAACACATAAAGACAAAAGACTTAACAGATGAACTGTCTACAGTGCACAAAAAAGACATTGAAATGACAGCACTATACTCATATCTATTGATAACCATGCTAAATGTAAATGAATTAAATGTATCAATAAAGAGACAGAGAACGGCAGACTGGATTTTAAAAAAGACTTGTCTAAGATGGGAGATGCACGGCCATGAGTCAGATCCTACTCGACGGCACTTGGCTTTTTAAGATGGGAGAAGTAATCATGTTATGTAGATGTCCAGTTAAAATTAATTTTCTTTCTAATGTGTGCTGTCACTGATTTCACCCAACCAAATTTCTATCAACTATCTAATCTATAACCCACCCTCGCTCTCCCCAAAATTACAAGGACAGAGTAGCTGGGGCAGGGTCCAGGGACTGTGCTCTCAGGGGACATCAAAACCAATTGGCACAACTAGCGTTTTGCAAAGAGAATCTTCTGCAGCCGACATTGGTGAGTGCCGTTTGGGGTCTTAAAAACTAGCAAGCTGCCATCTGAAGTACACCAAATGGTCCCAACTCAGCAGGAACAGATGATCACCAAGGACCAAAATGACATGGGGAAAAAGAACCCAGAAGACAGACAGATGCATATGAGTGGGTGAATACATCGACATGTGACCAGAAGAACCAGATGGTGCCCAGCCACCACCAGTGATTGCCATGATAGGGCTCACAAAGTTGAGTCTCACTGGCAACACAAGAATAAAAAGGGGTGCATCCTGAGATGTCCACCAGAAGACCGCAACTGGTGGTCCAGGGGCCTCAGAGTTCCCCTGGGAGCATGGCCCCAGCCTTGATGCTGCCCCTGTTATAAATCATAATGGAGATCAACCCTTCTGACAGGAATGGATTGGACTTGGTGACATAGAGTGACCATATCGTGTGTGCACTTTATGGTTTCATGTATCTATAGGATGTCATCCTGCCGACCTCCTATTGGAGGTAGAGGAGAGGGTGTAGAAGAGGGGACAGGAGATTGTTAGGAGGATATGACATGTACAGAATGGAGAAGAGGAATGTGCTGTCATTGGCAGGGAGAGCAGTGGCATGCAAATTATACAGGATTGTACATTTTCACTCAATCATGATTAAAAAACTAAGAAAAAATAAGACCTGCCTACATGCTGCCTACAGGAGACACATCTTAGAGTTAAAGACATGAACAAATCAAAACTCAAAGGGTGGAAAAAATTTATCAGGTAACAACATTCCAAAAGAAGTAGAAGTGATCATATTAATCTCTGGCAAAATACATTTTAAGGTAAAATTTGCCACAATGGATAAGGAAGGACACTGTGTAAAGATTAAGGGCCCAGTATACTGCAGAAGGACAGAACCGCAATAAACCTCTAAATACCCAATGGCAGGTCTTCAAAATACATTTAAAAAGAAAACAAAAAACTCTGAAGTGTATTGCGAACAGAAACAAACAGCTCCACAATATAGTAGGTCTTCAGCACACTAATTTCAGTGAAGGATAGAACATCTAGAAAAAAGCTCAATAAAGATATGAAAGATCTAGATGCCATAATCAACCAAACTGACCTTAGAAATATACACAAGACTCCAGCCAACAATAGCCGACTACACTTTTTTTCTCCTGTACATATGGAATATTCTCCAGAATTGGCCACACATTAGGCCACAAAGCAATCCTCAGCAAAATTCGAAGTATGGAAGTATTATAAAGGATCTTTGTAGACTGTAAAGTCATAAAAGTGGAAATCAATAACAGAAAAAGGAAAGTAAAAAAAAATCAAACACATGGAAACTAAACAACATTTTGCTCAAAAACTACTGGTTTATAGAAGACAGATGGACAGAGAAAGAAATTCACAGATACAAATGAGAATGAAAACACATCTTATAGAAAATTTGAGACACATCAAAAGCAGTGCTATGAGTTTACTTCCTTTCAATAAATGCACACATTGAAAAAATAGAGAGAGCACATGTTAAAGAATCAACCCTATAATTGGATCAACTAGAAAGACAGCAGCCAAAGCACCTCTTAGGCACTAGAAGAAAGAAATGATAAAAATAAGACTAGAATTAAATGAATTAGCGAACTGAAAAATGATTGGAAGAGTTAATAAAACCAAAAGCTAGTTGGTTGAAAAGATCAAGGACTCCATAAACATTTGGCCAAACTGTCAAGATAAAAACAGGAGAAGAAGCAAATAACGTTTATAAGAAATGAGATAGGTGATATGACAGCAGATCCAACTGAAATTTTTAAAAAATCATAACAGAATGCTATAAAAAATTGTACTTGAATATTTGAAAACCTAGAGGAAGTGGACAAATTTCTAGAAACATACTACCTAATAAAACTAACACAAACAGAAGAAGAGATTGTAAAAATAGTTAAAAAATTCCCAACCAAAAAATAAGCACTTGTTCTGATGGTTCCACTGAAGAATTCTACCAAACTCTTAGTAAAGAGTTAACACCACTATTACTAAAGGTATTTGAGAGCATAGAAAAATACTGCCCCACTCATTCTATGAAGGCTGAATAACCCTGATACCAAAACCAGGTAAAACCAAGAAAACTAAATTCACTGCTATTGAGTTGATCCCTACTCATAGTGACCCTACAGGACAGAGCAGAACTGCTCTGTAGAGTTTCCAAGGAGTGCTTGGCAGATTCAAAATGTTGACCTTTTGGTTAGCAGACATAGCACTTAGCCACTGTGCCATCAGGGTTACCAAAGCAGGTAAAGACAGTACAAGAAGGGAAAATTACAGACCAATATCTTTCATGAACTGAGATGCAAAACTCTTCAAGAAAATTCTAGCTAGTAGAATTCAACAATATATCAACAAATAATTCACCATGACCAAGTGGGATTCTTACTAGGGATGCAAGGATGGTTCACCATTAGGAAAAAAAAAAAAAAAAAGAATGTAATCAACCCCAGAAATAAAAGATAGTAAACACTCGATTTTATCAATAGATGCAGAAAAGGCATGTGATAAAGTCCAGTTCCCATTTATAGTAAAAACTCTCAACAAAACTGGAACAGAGGGAAATTCCTCAACCTGACAGAGGGCATTTACACAAAGCCAGCAACCAACATCATCCTAAATGGAGAGAGTCTGAAAGTATTCCCCCTGAGAACAGTAACCAGACAATGATGCCCTTTGTCTCCACTTTTATTCAACATAGTGCTGGAGGTAGGAGACAGAACAATCAGGCAAGATAAAGACATAAAGGACATCTAAATTGATAAGGAAGAAATAAAAGCATCTCAGTTGGTAGATGATATGATCTTATACACAGAAAAAAACCCAAAGAATCCACAAAGAAACTACTGAACCTGCTAGAAGAGTTGAGCCAAGTATCAAGGTAAACATACACAAATCAGTTGGATTCCTTTACACCAACAGAAAGAACATCAAAGAGAAAATTTGCTGAATCGATGCTGTTTACAATAGCCCACAAGAAGATAAAATACTTAGCAATAAATCTAAGAAACCAAAAGAGACCTACATAAGTGGAGAAACCTACCTTGCTCACAGACAGGAAGACTTACCATCATGAAATGTCTGTTCCACCCAAAGTGGTCTACAGATGCAGTGCAATCCCGATACAAATTCCAATAGCATTTTTTAAATGAAATAGAGAAACAAATCACCAGCTTCACATAGCAAGAGAAGAAGCCCTAGATAATTAAGCTATTAATGAAGAAGAAAACTGAAGTGGGAGGACTCAGACTACCCAACTTTAGAACCTATTACATTAGCATGATACTGGTACCAAAACATACATAGATCAATGGAACAGAATTGAGAATCCAGATATAATTATCATCCAGCTATTAGCAGCTGTTATTTGACAAAAATCCAAAGTCTCTTTCACAAGAAAGTCTCTTTCACAAAAAGGTCTCTTTCACAAATGGTGCTGGCATAACTGAATATCCATCTCCTCCAAAATGAAACAAGATATATTTCTTACTTTGTGCATCAAAAATAACTAACAATGGATTAAAGACCTAAATATAAAATTTAATACAATAAAGATCATGGAAAAAGGGCCAATCCAGGAAATCCTAATTATACAGCATAAACGGACTATAAAATATTACTAACATATGCAAACAGCAGAAGAGAAATTAAGTAACTGTGAAACTCCTAAAAATTCCTTATGGTTATCCAAACATTTTGCCAAAAGAGTGAAAGGACAACCTACGAGCTGGGGAAAAAAGGCTTCCACCAATTTAATCAGCAACAAATCATCATAATCTATAAGATACTTCAAAACTTCAACAACAAAAAGGCAAATAACCCAATTAAAAAAAGGGTCAAGGGTAGAAACAGGCACCTTTTCAAAGAAGACATCAAGTGGTTAAGAGATATATGAGGAAATGCTCACAATCATTAGCGATTAGAGAAATCTAAATCAAAACTGCAGTGAGATACCATCTCCACCCCAACAAGGCTGGCATTCATCCCCAAAGCACAAAATTATAAATGTTGGAGGGGATGTGGAGAGACTGCAGCATGTCTACACTGATGCTGGGAATGTAAAATGGTACAACCACTTGGGAAATCAATCTGGCTCTTTCTTGAAAAGCTGGAAATAGAAATACAGTAGGATCCAGCAATCTACTTCTTGGACTATATGCTAGAGAAATAAGGGCTATTGCTCAAACAGACACATGCACACCAAGGTTTAGAGACACAGTCCTCAACAGCAAACAGATGGACTCAAAAGACGAAAGGATAAACAGACTCTGGTATAGTCACACAGTGTGATACCAGGCAATGATAAAGAACAGCGAAGGTGTTATCTCAGAATGTGGAGTAATGCTGAGGACATTATGCTGAGTGAAATTAAAATACCCAGTGCCATCGAGTCAATTCTGACGCATATCAACCCTATAAACAGAGTAGAACTGCCTCAGAGAGTTTCCAAGGAGTGCCTGGTGCATTTCAACCGCCAGCCTTCTGGTTAGCAGCTGTAGCACTTGACCACTACGCCACCAGGGTTTCCTGAATGAAATTAGTCAGTTGCAAAGGAAAAAACACTGTATGAGATCACTAGTATAAGGATTAAAGAAAATGTTTAAATACAGAAGAACAAGTCTTTGAAGTTTATGAGGTTGGGGAGGGAGGTAAAGGGATGTTGGTAGATTAGACAGTAGATAGGAATTGGGTTGGGTGAAGGGAGTGATAGCACATAGTAGAAAGGAGGTCAGCACAGCTGGACTAAACCTAAAGCTAAGAAGTTTCCTGAATGTAAGCCAACACTTTGAAGGCAGGCCAGCAGAGACAGGGTTCTAGGGACCGAGATTTCAAGGGCAATCTAGGTTAACTGGCTTAACCAAGTTTTTTAATGAAAATATTCTGCATCCCTCTTTGGCGAGTGATGTCTCGGTTCTCAAGGGCTAGCAAGTCACCATCTAAGTAGCATCAACTAGTCTTAACCCATCTGGAGCAGAGACGAATGAAAGACATAAAAGACGTGAGGAAAATATGAACCCAAGGGATAGACAGGGTGGTATGCTCTGAAGACACCTTAGCATGAGACCAGAAGAACTAGATGGTGCCTGGCCACCACCAATGACTGTCCTGACAGGAAATACAATACGGAGTCCCTGATGTAGCAGGAGAAAAATGGATGCGCAGACTAGAACTGTGTTAAAAGAGTAGACCTGGTGGCTTGACAGACTCAAGGTTCCCTGAAAGACATGGCCCGTGGGACTGTGTGTTAGCCTAGAGTTGAAACCGGTCCCAAACTCAACCTTTCAAAGATTCTGCTAGACTATAAGAAATAAAATAATACTGGCACAGACTGCGCTCCTTGGCTTTAGTAGACACGTGAGGCTAACTGAACAGCTGCTGTCCAGTGGCAGGATGCGAGGGTGGGGAGGGCTAGGAGCTGGTTGCAGGGACCCAGGAAATACAGGGTGGCCAGGAAGAGTGTGCTGTCGAAGGGTGGGGAGAACAGTTAGAGTTACATAGCTATGTGTGTGTGTGTGCAAGTTGTGATATGACAAATTCATTTGGATTTTAAATGTTCACTTAAAGCATCGCGAAGTATTAAAGACAAGAGAATCAAGACCACTACTTCTGGGATTTGTAGAGAACAGAACGATGCTCACTAGGATTAGAGGCTTTGCTCAGGAAAGTCCCATTATTTTCAGATGGAGTTCTTTACCAAGCTGTAAGCAATGAACAAAATGTCTTTTCCTCACTGTCATTCTGGATTCCCCTATGATTCTAGGTGGGAACTAAACATGGTGCAAAACTCACTTTTCTGGATCCGACAGAAAATCGTGGTGGGTTAAGTGTGGGTTACCTGTACAATTCATCACCCAACCCAAGATACATCGAGAGTCAGTGGGATGCTTACTGATCAGTCCAGTGTACCAGGCGTTGAGTGGCGCTGTTCCGGACAAACGGGATAGGAACACAGGATCTCTCTGACTGTGGCAGCAGGGAGAACCTATGGCTTCTTGCTCATGGCTTGACATGAGGAGAAATTTTAGTGCCTGAGTCTGTACAGGGACAAAATGAGGTCATGACAGAGACTCTTCACTGTGCCTGCAAATTTTCAGTAGAAGTACAATCAGGGAAAAGAAGTTGCTTACAACGTCAACCCCTTTCCTGTATGTCATTGATTACCAGCAACCCTCTGTGTGATTCCCACTCTCTGAGCCCTCTGTCAAGGGGAAGAAGGAGTCACCCCGAATTTTCAGAGACTTGCAATGAAAAAAATCCTGCTCCAAACATCAACTAGAGCTGCTGGAAAGTTATCTGGAACGGCTGCAGAGAAGGACATGCCCCAAAGGAGTCAGTCCTCCTGACTTGATTGAGGAGTGGACAGAGAAACCACACAGTACACTCCCACAGACATGCACACTCACAACTTCACATACTTAGAAACACTCATACCCACACCCACACCCCCACATTCAGTCGTGCACACGCACTCTCATTCTGGCAAATATGTGCACACAAACATGCTAACATATAGGAAATTACATTGGTACACATGCATGTACACATACACTCACACACTCTCTTACACACTCACAACTGTCCCACTCTTACATATCCTCACATACACTGTCACATGCATACATCATCAAACATAACCTCACACACAGTCACACTCACACTGACGTATGCACATACCTGCATACACGTTCTCTCCTGTCTCTCTCTCTCTCTCTCTCTCTCTCACACACACACACACACAGAGTTGTGTATATAGTAGTGCAATGAAAGAGCCAAGGAAGGGAATTGCAGACACGTGACCACTCTGGGTAGTGTTGACACCCATGATACACACCAGTGGTGACACAGAGGAACATTTAATACTTGAGCATGTCCTTCTTCCATTTGGCACAGTGGTGGTGTGATTTTCCTAGTCGTTTTCTAGACTGTTTTAAATATTCAAGTGGGATCAACACCTTGGCCCCTAGGAAGAAAGGAAAAGGAAAAAGGCCAGGAGTCACCATCCCCCATCAATGGCTCATGTGGGCACGACTCCTCAGCACAGTTGACACTCCCTGGACTGGCCCCCATGCGCCTGACAGCATCAGGCCTGGAGGTGTAACTGACAGCCTGTGGTCCTGCTGACCTGCCACGTGCATGGGGCAGAGGTGAGTCCCTGCCACCCCAGTGCCCTCACAGCCTTTGAGAGCACCTGCTCTTAACCTGTCTACCTGCTGGCCCAGCCCCAAACTCTCCTGCAGTGAAGTGCACTGTCATCTGTGTGCCTTGCCACTTAACCTCTCTAAGACTCTTGTTTCTTCTCCCCACAGTGGGGACATGGTCTACTCTGCTGATTTCAAGGGACCGTGAAGCCATGTAGGGGTGGAGTGTAAGTTCTCCATGGGATGGAAACAGTGACTCAGTCCAGACTCATTATCTGACCTCACAGGCAGTCTCAGTGGCAGGAGATAGAAGGGGAAATTTGTGCATCTAGGGGGCAGGTCTGTGCCCTGTGGCCCCAACAACAGCAATTCAAGCCAGTGTTACCAGGTGGTTGTGAAAAAAAAAAAGCATGTCCATGGTTATCTCTCGCTGGGCCCCCAGGCCCTGCCCTGGGGACAACCTAGGAGGACCCTTGGGAAAGCTTCTGAGGGTGGGGTATCAAGTGACGACTGATGAACAGATCAGAGAAAGGCCTCATGACCTGCTTGGATCAGTTCAAAAACTACACTACCCGCTCAGAGAAGTTTGCTAGACGTGTCCACAGTTTGAGGGTTGCTTCTATGGCCCATACAGTGGCTCATCTGTTCACCTGCTCTTCCCTCTGTGTTTTGAAAAAAAACTGAGGCAAGCTCAGTACATTAAGGACAGTTTGATCAGGCCACCAGGGACTCTGTAGGAAAATGCTGCTCTTGGGGACCAGAGCTGACCCCTGACACTGTCAGGCCTAAGTCACTTCCTAAAACAACAGTCTTCAGCCATGGGCCCAGAAAGTTGAGAGACTGTGAACACAGCAGTTATCACGGCCACTGCCTCCCAGGTCATGAGGCTCTAAACAGTGCCCAGTCACAGGGCTCTGGGAGCGGAAGCCTTCCTTCCACTTGTCATCCACAGGTCATTTGTGGACAGGAGGAGCACAGACCCCAACCAACCTAAAGTGGGGTGGTGGAAGGCACAGATGTAAACATGAAAGCCAGGAGGTAGCCAAGGGGGAGGAGAACTCAGATGACCAGCAGCAGCACTGCTGCCCGCATGGTCAGGAGTGCAGGGACCTTCACCATTATGGCCAGGAAGGGAAGAAGGAATAGCCAGGTGATCTTATCCGTGACATGTGTCAGAGGTAAGGCGGGAGCTGTGATGTTTCAGTGTGGAGCGGGCAGGGGTGTATGAGACGGACGGAGGTGGGTGGGGAGTGTGCGTGGGTGGACAGGCAGTGGATGGGGCTGTTCAGGGTGGTCGGAGGTGGATGGGGTGCATTCAGGCTGACAGGGTGTGGGCAGGGTGAATGGAGAGTCTCTGGGAATTGGAAGAGGTGTAGAGGTATGGATGAGAATTGAACCAAAAGTGGACTGAAGAGTGGTCAGTGTGGACAGGCAGTGGACAAGGGTAAATAGGGAGTGGAGAAAAGAGCTGACACGTTGATGGGGAATTGACAAGAGGGCAAGAACTGAAGAGAGAGTGGACTCAGGTGGGCAGGGTGACTGGGAATGGACAGGAGAGATGAGCAGATGTAGGGAGACTGGAAAGTTGATGAGGATGTACAGTGAGTGGACACAGTGGACAGGGAGTGTCTGTGAAGAGGGTGGCGTGTGCATGGGGTGTAGATGAGGGTGCAGAGGGAGGATGAGGCTGATGCGCAGTGGATGGAGGTGGACGAGGAGTGGCTGAGGCTGGAGAGATGTGTACAGGGGTGTACAGGGTAACAGAGGTGGAGAGAATGGAGATGGGGAGTGGGGAGTGAGGGGAGGGCAGTGGACAGGGAGAGTGGCCCTGCTGGCACACCATCACCAGCATGGCCTGAGTCCAGCTCAAGGACATTTGATGAGCTGTGGGGTCAAGTTTGGACACCGATGGCTGCCTTCATTTCAGGTTGCTGCCTGCCGGGGAGCATGAATGAGGACCCTCAAGGCGTCTTTCCGCTCAGGCCACGGCCGGCCAACCGGCCTGCAGGGAAAGTCAGGCTGCCTGGCTCCCGCACCAAGAACCCTTTGCCTGGAGTGGTGGCTGCAGGGTAGGGCTAAGAGGCCAGCTCTAAACAGTGAGTCACCCCAGGCTGAAGTAATGCAAGAACAGTACCACAACACACTTCTGAAACGGGGGCCAGAGCTCAGCGCCTCCTGGTCTACCAGAGCTGGAAGAGAATGCACAGGGAGATGGCCAGCGGGCAGAGGAGGCAGGCCACGCTTGAGGCCACAGATGTGAAGCACCACCTGCGGAACAGAAGCAGAGACAAGAGCCCTGAGACAAGGCAGACTCACCTCACTCAAGGCTGCTAGCACGAGGATGCAGACAGTTTCCTGCTCCACAGCTCGTGGCCTCACCCCCACCCTGCCTTCTCTGCTGTAAAAACCAGCTGCACCCACCTGACTGTGAGGAGCACGGGTCATCTCCTATGATGTCCGGAGACTGTGGCATGTGGCATGTGCTTCCAGCTGGCATCCTACTGCCTCGGCACTGTCCAGGTTCTTGGCCCGTCCACTCTCCTCATGACACGGCCGTACACTCCTACCTTGTTCCAAGACAGAGCCTCCCTGAAGGGTGTCTGGGCTTGAGAACCAGAGCCATGTGGTGACAAGCAGTGCCAGGTGGCTATCTAGGTGCCTGCAGGAGGGGCCAGAATATCATCATGAGGCTGCTTACCACCCTGACCACATGTCCTCACCCCCCCCCCACGGGGCAGGAGGCCCAGAAAGTCTGTTTGAGGTGCCTTTCCCATGCAGCTCTGGTGGTGGTGGTTCAGTAGTCAGATCCTTGGCATATACTGCTGTCCATAAGGGCATGTACCTTGTCACCGGAAGGAGGCATCTGCATTCTTATCTGGCCTCATGGACCTGTCTGCATTCAGGGACTCTGAGCCCATGTTGTGCAGAACAGCAGAGGAGCAAATGGAATCACATCTCCAGGGAACATGTCCAGACACATGGTCCCCTGGAGGCCCCTCTCGCCACACAGGACCCTAGAAACCTAGTGCCAGCACCCAGCTATGACCTTTTCTTTGTAGTGCAGGGTAGGTGAACAATGAACCTGACCATCTGAGAGCTGTGCAGCTCTTCGATGCCCTGAGAGGATTCACAAACTGAGCCTGGTGTATCAGGGTCCTGTAGATCATGAGACCAAGCTGTCCTCAGACAGGTGCAGCCTGTCATCTAAGGGCTTCATTTTCCTTCCCCTCACAACCTAGAGCTGCAGCTGATGACTGGACAGGCCCCTCTGCCCCAGGCCCACTTTCTTGGAATGATCTGTGTTCTGTAACTGCCTTCTCTGTCTCACCATGTGACTGCTTTAACTGCTGTTCTAGGAGCTCAGAGCCTCATTGGACAGAAGCAGACACTCTAGAACAGTGAGCTCAGCACCCCTCAGCCCTGGTCCTTTCTGTGCCCCCTGTAGAGAGGACCCGTAACAGGGATTTCCAGGCAAGAAGGAAGGGAGTTCCTGTGTTCCTGTGGTTTGAACACCAATGTGCTGGTTCTAAGACGCTAACTGAGCATGTACAAGAGTGACTATACCCTGAGTGGGTTTTCTGAACCCCCAGACGAGCCTCCTGTGTGTGGAACTGAACTCCTGCTTTGCAGGAAATGGGGCTATTGACTCCCTGTGCACTCACCCATGACCAGGCTCACCAGTAATTCCTGCGGCCCACACAGTTGTTCAGCTACTTGCAGTGATGGTCAAAACCTGCTGTGCATTTGCTGCAGGCCCTGCAGTGTCTGGCTCTCATGACCCTGGAAAAAAGTGTTCCGGAGGAGCATCTGTCACCTGCACTTGAGGGCCACCTGGTAGCAAGCTGGGTCCCACCAGCAGGACCTCAGGCCAAGAGAGGATGGTCCACTTCTTGCCCCTCCCTCCTCAAACCCCAGCCCAAACACAGCCAACTCTGAGGTTTCCTGGACCAGACACCAGAAGGGCAGAGTGAGGGTCCTGGAGGAGAATTAGGGATTGATCTGGGCCAGAAACACCCACTGGTGCTTAGAACAGTTGAGGGGACCACCCTCAAACCCCCAGAGCCTCCAGCATGAGACTGAGGCATGAGAGCTCCAGGTAGTCCAGTGCCTCCAAAGGAGGTGATGATTCCATGTGGTTCCAGGGCCTACAGATTATGCTCAAACCACACCCTGAGCTTGTGGGACCCCTGCTACCTTCTTTGACCATGTTGACCTCCAGTAAAACACCCTATTGACTTCTGTGGTATCTAGAGACCTCAGAATCAGCTAGGCCACAAGCTTATGATTCCCCCTACCTCCTCACCATGGGGTTACAGAAACCCAGGGAAGACAGCCTGCTGTCTCAGAGGGAGGGAGGAATCTGCCTTGCATATGAGCACACTGAGATAGGGGAACATTAAAGTCCCTTCTCCTTATTGAAGGGAAACACATCTTTGAACATCCCAAAAATGTGCAACACCCACAAACCAGCCCTTAACCTTTATGAGCCTCAGCTTCCACATCTGTAAAATGGGAACAACTGTGGTATCCACTCATGTGGGGTACTAAGACCTGAAATGTGTAAGTCTCTGAAAAGTGTGGACATAGTGTTGTACTCAGCAACTGTCCCCTAAATGTTATTACTGGTCTCTCCCTGGACCACTGCACTGGATGACAGTGTTTCCAGAGCACTGTACACAACCACAGCATCACAGGGAGGCCAAGGGTTGGGGAACTCACACAGCGACCCTGCACAGTTTGCAGAAGCAGATGTCAGTGATGTTTGAGAGCTTAGATGGATCTAAGATGGTCTTGGGCTTCCTGTAGTTCTTCCAGTGAACAGTGGTTTCTGCTGGGTCAATGATAATTGCGGCAAAAAGAACTAGTAGATACGACAGCAAGAGCCCACCTGCAGCTGTGTCAGGGAAACTTGGTCCCTGACTTGGTGTCAGACTGGATGCTGTGGTCCAAGTCTGAGCTGGCAGGCAGTGCTGGAACCTGTCTGTCCACACTGCAGATCGGAGCTCCCTACACGGCTCAGCTGAGTATGAGTGCCTCAGTGATATCTGGCCTATTGATGGCCCTCCTGTCCCCTCCCTGTGGTCAACAGTCCTCAGCCTGCTGAATCCCACTTGGCTTAGCGTGGCGAACTGTCCACCCACCCACAGGATCCGTCCTCAAGGCTCAGACAGAAGCACAGGCCTCAACCTCCACTCCTACCTCACCAGCTGGCAATTTCTTCAAGGATTCAAGACAGAGTAGTCCGTTGAATACAGCTGCCCTAAGAGAAGAAGACGGACCACTGACAAGCTGCTCAGACCAGACGAAGGTCTAGACTCTACCTTCATTAGTAATACCAGGGATGGGCCACAATGACCCAGAGCTAGGTCTGGTCCCCCACAGTAGTAGGGTGGAGTGTCTTTAAACAGAGGGAGCCTCATGCAGGGGTAGATTGAAGAGAGAATGACTTGAAGAAGAAATGAATGTCTGCATGCTTATGTGAATGAACAAATGAACAAAAGGTGAAAACACCCAATTCAATGAGAATTTTTAGGACAACAAGCTTTGGGACTTGGGGATACCTGAGTGAGTTGGCTTAGTGTGGCCAAGGAGTGACTAAGGACGAGAAATGGCTTAACGTGATGATTGGTGGTTCTGGGACTCCCAGGACTGACCATTCCCATGTACTTTGATGAGTCTGGTGGAATGCTGATTCCCTGGGGAGCCTATTCCCTGGGAAGTTCCTCCGAGTGAGACTGGATGGCCTTCTTGTTGGGAGTATACTGATCATAGGCACCCCTGCCCTTTCTCTGCCACCTTGCCTCATAACAACCATACCCCAGCACCCACCCCCACAGGCCTACGTGCACTGCCTTGTTGTCTACTGACCCAAATGCAGGACGCTGGCCACAGTGTCCCACCGTGGTCAGTTCAGGGCAGAGTGGCCAGCTTTCAAGTGAGTACTCCTCAGAGAACTTTACTGGAAGAGAGCAAGGGGAGCTTTGACAGGAAAACCTCGTGTTTCCTGTGGACTTTCTCTTTGGGCCTCTGGATCCTGGTTGCCCAGGGTTGAGGAGCAAGGCAGACCTTTCCACTGCTTGCCCAGCACTTGTTGAGAGAGTCATGTGACCAAGATGGACTCTGCAGGCTGGACCATGTGTGTGTGGTCACAGGACAGTGCTAGCGTGTCCAGAGTTGCAGAACAATGAATGAGGGCCCAGGACAGAGGGACTGGATTGAATGGGTGGGTAGGAAGTCCACTGTACGTCCCAACATGCCTTCTTCTTTAGTGGAGCAGGTGAGGACAAAGTTTGTCGGCCAGGGGCAGAAGTGGCTTCTTGCATGAGATGGTGGGGAAGAGTGGGGATGGCACTGTGGGTGGAAGTGGAGTTCCTGGGGAACAAGGAATGGTCCTTTCACGTGAAAGTCTGTCATGTCTACCAGGACCCTAATCTACAAGCTGCAAAGAGAAAGCAATGCTGATAGGGTTTCCCGGGTAAGGGACAATTGGGGCACTGAGGTCAGAGGCCAGGTAGAATTACACCTACAGGTTGACTCCCCACACAGAGAATGACACAGGGCCCTGCAAAAGCTGGGGAGATAAGCTGGCCTAGGAATGATAACTAGGGGCGCACAGATGGAGGCCTGAGAAGGTTGTCCTGAGCAGCCTTGATTAGATGCACCCTCAGTACTCCTCCCCCCCACACCAAAAGCAGGAGGCCACGGTGAGCCTCACCAGTGATAAGGATACACTGCAAGAAACTTCAGGCCCTAAGGCAGCAGGGGGATGAAGATGTCAAAACCAGTGAAGGCCAAGATGGGGAGAATAGCCCAGACTATCACCTGTGTGCTGTGGAAAGGGCAAGACCAGCCATTCACTCTGGGCCGATGCTGTAGAGGCCTGGACTGCACTCTGTTGGTGTCATCTTCCAGGGTGACCTGTCGCCCCGTATAGCTACAGTGGTTCAGCTGCAAGATGGGGAAGCAAGAGCACCTTGAGTTTGCATACTGGCCCGTGCAAACTCCAGGGTCTTCCCCCCCACAATTTAGCCTGAGTCCCCAGTACCCCCATGGAGTCTTACTTGCAGCCTCCCACCTCCCAGGGGATGTCATCCCATTGCCACCAGAACTGAAGGGAGTCTCACCTAGCCCTCTGTGCTGGCTCCACCTATGAAACCACATTTAAGGGATTTCCACTTGCCATTCAGTCAGCATGCAGACTATGCCATTGTCCCCAGAGCTGCCCCAACTCCAATACTTCAAGCCAAGTCTTGGTCTTTCCCATCTTAGTTGGTGTGTCCTGCACGTGGACTTACGCTGGCTGGCTCAGCATGCCCAACGTCATCAGGAAGATGAACAAAAGAGCTATAAATTGTCATTCACCAAAGGGATATTATAGACAATGAAAAGCATCCAAAAAAATACTCTCACTCATAAATAAATGCAAACTTCCACAATAATAGTGGGAGATTTTAACACTCCACTCTCATTACTAGACAGATCATCTAGAAAAAAGCTCAGTAAAGATATAGAAGACCTCACTGACACAATTAACCAACTAAACCTCATTGATATATACAGAACTTTCCACCCCTCAGCAGACAACTACACCTTCTTCTCCAGTGCACATGGAACATTCTCCAGAATTGACCACGTGATAGGCCATAATGCAATGCTCAACAAAATCCAAACCATTGAATTATTGCAAAGCATCTTCTCAGATCATAAAGCCATCAAAGTTGAAATCAATAGCAGAAAAAACAGAGATAGAAAGTGGAACTCTTGGAAACTGAACAACATCTTGCTGAAAAAAACATGGGTTATAGAGGAAATCAATTAAGGAAATTCATGGATTTCAATGAGAACGAAAACATTTCCTACCAGAACCTATGGGTTACAGCCAAAGCAGTGCTCAGAGGTCTGTTTATTTCCATAAATGCACAGATCGGGAAGGAAGAAAGACACCAAATCAAGGAACTTACTCTACAGCTTGAACAAGTAGAAAGAGAACAATAGAGGAACCCCTCGGGCACCGGAAGAAAGGAGATCATAAAGATTAGAGCAGAGCTAAATGAATTAGAGAATAGAAAAACAATTGAAAAAATTGAAAAGACCAAAAGCTCGCTTTTTGAAAAGATCAACGAAATTGATAAACCACTGGCTAAACTTACTAAAGAAAAGCAGGAAAGGAAACAAATAACCCAAATTAGAAATGAGAAGGAAGTTGTCACCACAGATGCAACAGAAATCAAAAACATCATAAAAGAATACTATGAAAGACTGTACTCTAACAAATTTGAAAACCTAGGGAAAATGGACCAATTCCTTGACTCATACCACCTACCCAAATTATCACAACGTGAAGCAGAACAACTTAAAAAATCCATCACAAAGGAAGACATTGAAAAGGTCATCAAATTCTGCCAACCCAAAAAAGTCCGGGCCCAGATGGCTTCACGGCAGAATTCTACCAAGCATTTAGAGAAGAGTTATCCCCAATACTACTGAAACTATTTCACAGTATAGAAAGGGATGAAGTACTCCCAAACTCATTCTATGAAGCCAGCATAACCCTGATACCTAAACCCGGGAAAGATCCAACAAAGACAGAGAACTACAGACCGATATCACTCATGAACTTAGATGCAAAAATCTTAAACAAAATTCTTGCCAACAGAATACAACAACATATCAAGAAAATAATCCATCATGACCAAATGGAATTCATACCAGGGATGCAAGCCTGGTTTAACATCAGGAAAACAATTAATGTGATTAATCACATAAATAACACAAAAGACAAAGATCACCTGATTTTGTCCACTGATGCTGAAAAGGCATTTGATAAAGTCCTAGCAAAATGGGCATAGACGGCAAATTCCTCAACACAATAAGGGCCATTTATACAAAGCCAATTGCCCACATCATCCTGAATGGAGAGAGACTGAAAGACTTTCCCCTGAAATCAGGAACTAGACAAGGATGCCCACTGTCACCTCTCCTATTCAACATTGTGCTAGAAGTTCTAGCCAGAGCAATTAGACAAGACGAACAAATAAAGGACATCTGCATCGGCAAAGAGGAAGTTAAAATCTCCCTGTTCGCAGATGATATGATTGTATATGCAGAGAACCCCAAGGAATCTATAAGTAAGTTACTCAAACTGATAGAAGAGTTCAGCAAAGTCTCAGGATGCAAGATAAACATAAGTAAATCAGTAGGATTCCTTTATACCAACAACGAGACTGTTAAGGAGGAAATTATCAAATCTATACCATTTGTGATAGCCCCTAAGAAGATAAAGTACCTAGGAATTAATCTAACCAGAGAAACAACAGATCTTTACAAAGAGAACTACCAGCCCTTACTACAAGAAACTAAGAGAGACTTAGATAAATGGAAAAACCTACCCTGTTCATGGATAGGAAGACTTAACATTGTGAAAATGTCTATTTTACCCAAAGCAATTTATTTATATAATGCAATCCCAATACAAGTTCCAGCATCATTTTTTAATGAGATGGAGAAACAAATCACCAATTTTGTTTGGAAAGGGAAGGAGCCCCGGATGAGTAATGTACTACTAAAGAAGAAGAACACATTGGGAGGCCTTTCATTACCCGACCTTAGAACATACTACACTGCCACAGTGGTCAAAACAGAACAGACAGATTGATCAATGGAACAGAATTGAGACCCCAGAGATGACACCATCTGCCTATGAACAGTTGATATTCGACAAAGGCCCTAAGACATTAAACTGGGGTAAAAACAATATCTTCAACAAATGGTGCTGACAAAATTGGTTATCCATCTGCAATAAACTGAATCAAGATCCATATCTTACACCTTATACAAAAACCAACTCCAACTGGATAAAAGACCTAAATATCAAACCTAAAACAACAAAGCTCATCCAAGAAAAGGTAGGAACAACAATGGAAGTTTTAATACACAATGAGGACAGACTTCAAAATCTGTCAAAGAAACCTCAATCAACAGAAGAGAAAGTAGATAAATGGGAACTATTAAGAATCAAACACTTTTGCTCATCCAAAGACTTTATTAATAGAATTAAAAGAACACCCACAGAGTTGGAAAAAATATTTGGCAACTCTATGTCAGATCGACGCCTGATCTCCATAATCTATAAGATACTACAAAATATCAATAAGAGGAAGATAAACCATCCAATTAAGCAATGGGCAATGGAGATGGACAGATACTTCACTAAAGAGGAGATCCAGGCAGCCAAAAAACACATGCGGACATGTTCACGATCTTTAGTTATTATAGAAATTCAAATCAAGACAACAATGAGATACCATCTCACCCCAACAAGATTGGCCATGATCCAGAAAACACAAAACAACAAATGCTGGAGTGGCTGTGGAGAAAGTGGAACCCTCCTACACTGTTGGTGGGGTTGCAAAATGGCCCAGCCTCTTTGGAAGGCAATCTGGCGCTTCCTTAAAAAAATGGATATTGATATACCATTTGACCCAGTAATTCCACTACTTGGAATATATCCTACAGATTCAAGGCCTTTCACACCAACGGACACATGCACCAGAATGTTTATCGCGGCACAGTCCACAATAGCAAAAAGGTGGAATCAACCCAGATGCCCAACAATAGAAGAATGGATAGGTAAACTATGGTACATATACTCAATGGAGCACTACGCAATGATAAAGAATAACGATGATTCCAGGAAACATCTCCTAACCTGGTTTCAACTGGAAGACATGTGGAGTGAGAGTAGTCAGCGACAAAAGGACAAATACTGTATGAGACCTCTGCGATAAAATCTCAAAAACAGACTTGTGTATAGAAGAAAAGACTCTTTGACAGCTGCAAGGGAGGGGAGGGAGGGAGGGAGGGCGAGGGGGGGAGGGTTTAGTTTAGTTAGTTACTAGAAATCTAGTTGGGAGAAAGCGGTGACAGCACACATTAGGAACAAGAACAACATTAAGTGGACTTCAGCATAACTTGAGTACTCCTTCCATCTTAACTCAATACTGCAAGGATAGAGTAGCTGGGGCGGGGGACGGGGGACCATGCTCTTAGGCAAATTCCAGGCCAATTGGCACAACTAGCATTTTGCTAAGAGAGCTCTCTGCACCCCACATTGGTGAGTGGCGTCTGGGGTCTTAAAAGCTGCCAAGCTGCCATCCGAGGACACAGCAAATGGTCCCAACTCAGCAGGAACGGATGCTCACCAAGGGCCAAAATGGCATGAGGTAAAGACAACCGAGAAGACAGAGAGACCCACAAGAGTGGGTGCCTACATCGACCTGGGACCGGAAGAACCAGATGGTGCCCGGCCACCACCAGTGATAGCCACGATGGAGCTCACAGAGAGGAGCCTCACTGGCAACAGAAGAATAAAAAGAGGTGCATCCTGAGATCCCCACTAAAAGACCTCAACTGATGGTCCAGCGGTTTGGGGGTTCCTCTGAGAGCATGGCCCCTGGCCCTGATGCTGCCCGTTCCCATAAATTATAACAAAGGTCCACTCTTTGGACAGGAATGGAATGGACTTGGCAATGCAGAGTAACCATATATTGGAAGCACTTTATGGTTCTATACATCTATAGGATATCATCTTGCTGACCTCCGGCTGGAGGAAGGGGAGTGGACGGAGAGGAGGGGAAAGGAGACTGTTGGGGGGATGAGACATGTATGGAGCAGAGAGGAATAGTGTGCAGTCACCGGACAGGGAGAGCAGTGGAAGCCGCATATAGGGGGGCATGTAAATTTACATGTGAATGTACATTTTCACTCAGTTATGTTAAATAAAAATAAAAAAATAAATAAATGCAAACTGAGGAAAGAATGAGCTGGACTTACTGCCTATCAGACTGACAGATATGAAGAAAAGTGTTCCCATGTTGGTTGTGGGAGTGTTTGCTTAGAAACCTCAGCCTTTCCCAGTGAGGAGCCCACCCCAATCTGGGACCTGACAGTGGGATTCTGGACTCCTCTGGCGCAGATCCCCCCAGCTCTCTGGATGCCCTGTCCTGTACGGGCAAAAGTCCTAGAGCAGTTGGCTTTCTCTGTGCTCCCTCTCCTCTGTCCTTTCAGCCCAGCCCCAGTTTCTTTGGCAACAGTTCCGGATTCTTTGCCTTATGACACTGTCGTGAGCTCTCTCCACAGTGGTCCACACATTCTGAATCCCCATCTCACAAGAAGCCAGATGGCTGTTGAGTTGTTATTTCCTATGTTTGTGTTGGGTACTAGATGGGCTTTAGAAAATCCAGAGATTGAAGGAACTGGGACACAGATCAGCAGTAAGACACTCAGCACTATCTGACTCATCACTAGAATGTGCCGTGCCATCCTTACCTCCAAAATAGTCCGGATGACCAGATCAGGGAGTGACAGTTTCCATCCAAGTCGAGAAGATCAGAGAGAGTGGCCCTTCCCACACAGGTCCGGAGGTCAGAGATGGAGTTGTCCTTCCCACAGAGGTTCAGAAGATCAGGGCTGGGAGTGATCGTTTTTGAAGAGATCCAGATGGTCAGAGCAGTGAGTAGCTTTTCCCACAGAGGTCCAGGCAGTCAGATAGAGCAGGAAGTGACCCTTCTGACATAGATCAAGGAGGTCAAACAATGGTATGGCCCATCCCACACAGGTCCACAAAGAAAAACAGGAGAAATCCTTCCTGTACAAGTCTGGACAGTGAGAGTAGAGTCAGACCCTTCTTCTGCCGTCCAGGCCCGACAGGAAAGTGAGCCCTCCCTGGTTGACATGGCAGCAAGACACCTCACAAAGGAAGCTTTGTTGTAGCTCTGAAGAGGCCTGAAATATGTGACAATCAGGGGCGGGGTGAGTGAGGGAAGGAAAACCTTGGGAAGTGGAGGCTGAAAGAAAGAGAAAGAAAAGGGAAAAGTAGAGGGTGGGTAGAGAGGAGAGAGGGATGGGGTGGAAGAAAAGGGAAAGAGAGTGGAACAGGGAAGGGGAGGAAGGGGAAGGAGAAGAAAAAACAAGGGGAGATGTCAGAAGTGGTGAGGGGAAAGAACACCTCCCTCCACCCCCCTTATCCCTGCTGTGAACTCGCCTGCCAAGGCTCCCCTCCTCCAATTGCTCAGGCAGGATCCCCCCTCAGCCACTTTCATCTCCCTGAGCAGCTGATCCTGGCTGAAGAACATACCCTGCAACAGGGCAGAGATGTCTAGCACCCACCCACTTCTTTCTTATAAAACAATCTCAGTGTTACTTGCAAAGGTGTTATTCCCACCTGAAAGCA
The DNA here is from genome assembly GCA_028571685.1 of Heterohyrax brucei. Taxonomy (NCBI): domain Eukaryota; kingdom Metazoa; phylum Chordata; class Mammalia; order Hyracoidea; family Procaviidae; genus Heterohyrax; species Heterohyrax brucei. The sequence continues at coordinate 72,528,936 of CM053142.1, read as the reverse complement.
AGATGGCCATACGTTTGAGCAAGTGTCACTGGGAAGGAAATCTGGCAAGCTCTCTGAAGGAAATGACTCAGCAAAAAGAGTAGGTGCTCCTTCCCACATGGCTTGATCCTTCAAACCTGGCTTGATGGTAATTCTTGCCTAGGCTGAAATGTAATGGCAGGAGTTTCAGTAGCCTTTTTAGCACTAAGTGTTGACCTTCAAGATGAAGGCATAAAGAAAGCGTGACAGAGCAGAGACAGATGGCACGCGGTCCCTCGTTACAACTTCCCTGGACTGCCTACCTCTGAGTGTTTTTTTTTCTTTTAATTTTAATTTTATTTTATTCCAGGGCATTTTAAGTGAAAGTTTACAATTTGAGTCAGTTTCTCATACAAAAAGTTACACACGGTTTGCCATGTGACCTCAGCTGTTCTGTCTACACTGACAGTGTATCTTCCCTCTACCATGTAATTTCCGTGTCTGTTTAACCAGCTCCTGTCCCTTTCTGTCTTCCCGTCTCACCTCCATATAGAAGCTATCAAGTTAGCCTCATGTATCTACTGAAGTCAAGAAGCATGGTCCTCATCGCTACAATTTTATCTCTTAGATACCGTTCAGTCTCTGATGAGTTGGCTTTTGGAATGGTTTCATACCTGGGATAAGAGAGTCCACGGACAATGTCTTCTGGGGACCCTCCAGTCTGTCAGACTGTCAAGACTTGTCTTTTTACTAGACTTTCAGCTCTGCATCCCACATTTCTCTCACTTCATCAGGAATTTTTTTTTTTTTTGAGTTTTCAGTAAGGCAATCTTTAGTGGTGACTGGGCACCACCTAGTTCTTCTTGTTTCAAGTTGATATAGTCTCTAGTATATGTGACCCTGTCTGTCTCTTGGGCTCACACTGTTCTAGTGTCTTTGATGCTCTCCTTCCTCCTTTGGTCCGGATAGGTTGAGATGAATTGACACTTGTTAGATGGCCACTTGCTAGCTTTTAAGACCCCAGACACCACTCACCAAAGTGGTATGCAGAACATTTTAATGAAGTCTGTTACACCAATTGACCTAGGTGTCAACCCCAACCTAGATGTCACCTCCAACCACAGTCCCCAGGCCCCTGACTCTACTACTCTGTCCTCTGAAGTGTTTGATTTTGTTTAGAATACTTCTAAGCTTTGAGTTTAGTCCATTTTTGCTGACTTCTTCTCTGCTGTGTGTCATGTCTCCCTTCAGCTAAAATAACTCATGTCTGTTATCTAATTAATGAGTCCCCCGCTTCTACCCTCTCCTCCTTGTAACCATCAAAGAGTGTTCTCTTCTGTGTTTCAACCTGTTCCTGAGTATTTATAATAGTGGTCTTGTGCAATTTTTATCTTTTGGCAATTGGCTAATTTCACTTAGCATCATGCCTTTCAGATTCTTCCATGTTATGTGATGTTTCCCAAATTCACTGTTGTTTTCTACCATTGCATAATATTTCACTGAGTGAATATACCACAGCATGTTTATTCATTTTTCCATTGATGGGCTCCTAGGTTGATTCCATCTTTTGCTATTGTGAACAGTGCTGTGATGAACATGGGTGTGTATATGTCTATTCTTGTGACAACTCTTATTTCTCTGTGAAGTATTCCAAGTAGCGGGATTGCCTGATCATGGTATTTCTATGTCCAGCTTTTTAGGAAAGTGCCGAATCAATTTCCAAAATGGTTGTACCATTTTATAATCACATAAGCAGTGTGTAAGTGCAGATATTTTAATTCTCTTTTTCTCTCTCTTTAAACACCACTGTGTATTATTGAAAACCCAGGTGGCCTAGCCAGCCAGGTCAGCCAAATCAACCCTGGTGATCAGTGGATACCAGATGTCACAGCCAGATCGCCCTCACAACCTTCAGAAACAAAGGTTGTCACACAAACAGACACGTGTACATGAATGTCTGTTGCAGCACAGTCCAGAATACCAAAAAGTTGGAATCAACTCAGATGCCCATCAGCAGATGAATGGATAAGCAAACTATGGTACATATACTCAATGGAACACTATGCTATGATAAAAAACAATGACACTTTTAGTATTGAAGTCCATTTTTTTCTAATAAATAGCTACACCAATATTCTATTTGTTAGGTTTTTTACACTCTCAAGCTTTCTGAATCCTAATATTTTAGATACATCTCTTATAAGTATCATAAGCACATAGATGCAATTTTAAAATCAAATTCCATAATCTTTGTCTTTTAACTTGCATAGTCAGTACATTTACATGTAATATAATTTCCAGTACCTCGCGGCTTAAATCTGTCATCATATTTTGGATATTGTCTTTTTTCATCTTTTTTTTAATGTCCATTTAGATTGGCAACATTTGTATTTTTATTTCATCCCTTTATACCTTCTTTCTGTTCCTTTACACTCTGTCCATTCCTTTAGTGATTATCCTGGTATTGCATTTCTGGCATTTCAGAACCTTCTCAGGAACCCTTTCCAGATGAAAATCTCACCCTCTTCCTCCCTCCAGCAGATAACCAACTTACTTAAATTTTATGATAGTTTTCTTTCCTAAGAAAGACATACCAAAATGTCCTATTATAACTGTACAGTTTTCTATTCCTATTGTATTTCTGTCATCTTTAGCTGTGTATAATTTGAAATGATCTTATTAGACTCAAAAAAATAAGTGTATTGTTGTGGTGAACTAAACCACATATTATTTTCTATGTGTTTTTTAGCTTACATTCGTGGTTAGAAATGTTGCTTCCTGTTAAAAATATTCATTCAGTTAGCTTCTAAACAACTTTAGCACTATTGCAATTTGACAAATTAACTTTTTATTTCTATTAATTATGTCCAAATCTAGCCAGGAATAAAGTTCTGAAAATAAATAGTGGTGATTGTTGTAGAACATTGTGAAATGCAGTTAATGTCAATGAATTGTACAACTAAAAATGATTAAAATAGCAAATTTTATATTACATATATTTTACTGCCATAAAAAACAACCCAACAAGGAATACTTAGGTCATGCATAAATAAATGTAACATTTGTTGAGACTTCATTGCTGTTATTGCTTGTTGCTGTTGCATTGGCTCTAACTCATAGCGACCTTATGTCTAACAGAATGAAATACTGTGTAGTCCTGCACCACCTTTATGGTCATTGGTATATTTGGGTTCATTATCTGGTCTACTGTGTCAGTCTATCTCACAAAGGGCCTACCTTACCTTTACTGACCCTCTGCTTTACCAAACATAGTGTCCTTTTTTAGTGATTAGTTTTTCCTGATGACATGTCCAAAGTGAGTGAGCAAAGTCCTGCCATCCTTGCCTCTATGGAGCGTTGTGGCTGTATTTCTCCTAATACTGATTTGTTTGTTCTTCTGGCAGTGCATGGTATTTTCAGTATTTTTCACCAACACCACAATTTGAATGCACGAAACATTTAAATAAATTGATAGAAATATTATGTTCTTGGCTAGATTTGGACATAATTAACAGAAATTAAAAGTTAATTTATCAAATTGCAATAGTGCTAAAGTTGTTTAGAAGCTAACTGAATGAATATTTTTAACAGGAAGCAACATTTCTAACCACAAATGTAAGCTAAAAAACAAATAGAAAATAACGTGATTTAGTTCACCACAAGGATTTGTAAACTTATTTTTTTTAGTCTAATAAGATCATTTCAAATTATGTACAGCTAAAGATGACAGAAATACAATAGCAATAGAAAACTGTACAGTCATAATAGGACATTTTGGTATGTCTTTCTTAGGAAAGAAAACTACCATAAAATTTAAGTAAATTGGTTATCTGCTGGAGGGAGAAAGAGGGCGAAATTTTCATCTGGAAAGGGTTCCTGAGAAGGTTCTGAAATGCCAGAAATGTTCTATCTCTTGGTCTGGGTAGTGTCTACACAGTCATATCTATAGGCTTTATAATTTATGGAACACAGCACATATATTTTACTTTTCCATGTGTATGCTATATATCACAAACAAACAAAAGAGAGAAAAATAAGATCAGAAGCAATCAATATAAGGGAGTGAGAGATGTAGCCGATAGGGCAGTAGGAGATGCTGTCCTTGACAGGCAAGTGAAGAAAGGGTGTCCAGTAAGATGGGGCAAACATCTGTGTCAAATGTTGCTCATGAAACAAGGACTGAACATTGACATTTGGATTCATCTTTGTGTATGCCATTGATGACTTAGGTATGTGTTATTTTTATGGGATGGTAAGAGCAAAATGGAGTCCCTGGATGGGGCAAATGGTTATTACTCTTGGATGCTAGCCAAACTTTGGAGATTCAATCTATGTAGAGTTGTAAGAAAGGCTTGATGATCTACTTCCAAAAAATTAGCCATTGAGAACTTTATGAATCAGAGTTCTACTCTGACACACACAGGACCTCTAGGAGTTGAAGTTAACAGCAGCTGTGGATAAAGGACAAAACCTAATCGCAGAGGATTAGCAAAACACAGGTAGAAAAAAACAAGAAGCAACAAGTATAGGCAAGCTCTAAAAGGGGCAGAGAGGGCAGAGCAATGGAGCTTGCTAGAAAAAAAGTACTGTCAAAAATATTTTTTTAAAAGATGGGTTAATTAACAGTACCATTGTATGTTTGTCAGAATAACTGAATAGAAAAGGAAAAAGAGAAAAAAAGGTGATTGAGGATTTTTGTTGTTAGGTGATGCCTAGTCAGTTGATACGCACAGTGACTCTATGTACAACAGAACGATACATCGTCCTGTTGTTATATTTAAGCCCAGTGTTGCAGTCACTGTACCCATCCATCTCAGTGAGAGTCTTCCTGTTTTTCTCTGACTCTCCACTCTTCCAAGCATGATGTCCTTCTCCAGGGACTGGTTACTCCTGATAATACGTCCAAAGTGCGTGAGATGAGGTCTCACCAACTTCACTTCTAATGAACATCTGTCTGTGCTTCTTTCAAGACAGATTTGCTTGTTCTTTTGGCAGTCCATGGTATGCTCAATATTCTTCACCTGCACTGTAACTCAAAGGTATTAGTTCTTCTGTGGTCTTCCTTAGTCATTGTCTAACTTTTGTATGCACATGAAGTGATTGAAAACACCATGGCTTGCCTCAGGTGCCCTTAGTCCTCAGAGTGTCATCTTTTGTTGTTGTTGTTGTTGTTTGTTTGTTTTTGTTTTTTAACACTTTTAAAAGATCTCTTGCAACAAGATTTTCCTAGTGCAATGTACTGTTTGATTTCTTGACTGCTGCTTCCACTGGTGTTGATTGTGGGTCCAAGTAAGATAAAATCCTTGATAACTTCAATTGTTTCATTGCTTACCATGAGGGTAGAGAGAGACAAATTGCTTGAGAGATGTCCATGGTAGCAGGGTATGAGATTCACTGCTTAAGAAGTAGCACAGGTCTGAGATAGTGTTAGAGGTTCGGGATTCAAGAAGCGATGCAGTCTCTTTAAAGGTTAAGTTTTATTAAAAATGTGCCCAGTAGGAAAAAGACTGGTACACGAGGGACGCACTCCAAACTGTGCAGAGCAAGGAGGTGACCCCAAGTTTTCTTAGTACCCTGTATTTAACCCGTAAAATTGCAAGGTAGGGAGGGGGGCTGAACTTTGCATTGATTGGCTGAGGTTGGCTAAGGCCATATGGAATTTCTGCAAGTTGCAAAATTTAGCTGTGGGCGAATGTGTTAACCACATTGGTGAATGTTTAGGTTGTAAAATATAACCGGGAGTGGATGTTTCACTAGACTGACTCAAGAGGCTATCTCCCCCTGCCCTATTTGTTTCAGTTTAATTACCCTATGGTATCTCTTGTTATTTCCTGCTAAGTTAGTTCCTGGAGCTTATTATCTGAATTTTCACTGCACTCTTCCTATAAATGGAGTTACTTATGTCTCATTTCAACAATAGGAGTGAGGATAAGGTTTCCATAGTAATAGGAGGGAAAGTGGAGTATACAGGGAGAGATGAGGGGTAGGCTGGTGAACACAGCAATGGGATGGTGTGGGAGCTCCCTTTTGTTTGCTTGTATGTTCTCAAAGAATAGAAGCAACATCATCAGGTGGCAGGAGGGTTGAGGCACTGTGAAGTTCTGCCAAGAAACAAGAAGATGTGAAATGGCTTTATTGCGTACTGAGGTAGAGAAATGTAATATAATTGTCAGAGCACAGCAAGGGCTCATTTTAGACTATTGTTAGGTGTCGTTGAGTAAGTAGTGACTCATAGTGACCCTGTGCACAACAAAGCAAAATACTGCCTGGTCCTGTATCATGTCCACAGTAGTTTTTATGCTTAAGCCCAGTTTTGTAGCCGCTGTCTCAATCTGTCTTGTTGAGGATCTTCCTCGTTTTTTTGCTGACCATGTAGTTTACCAAGCAAGATGGAGTGATCTCCTCCTGACAGCATGTCCAAGGTATGTAAGATGCAGTCCCACCATCCTTGCTTCCAAGTAGCACTCTAGTTTTACTCCTTCCAGAACAGATCTGTTTGTTCTTTTGGCAGTTCATGGTATATTTAATATTCTTCTCCAACACCACAATTCAAAGGCATCAGTTCTTCTTCTGTCTTCTTTATTCATTATCCAGCTTTTATACATATGTGATGAGATTGAAAATACCGTGGTTTGGGTCAGGTGAATCTTTGTTTGTAAGATGACATCTTTACTTTTCAACACTTTAAAGAGGTCTTTTGCCACTGATTTTCCCAGTGCAATGTGTTATTTGATTTCTTGATGCTGCCTCCAAAGGCACTGATTGTAGACCCAAGTGAAATGAAATCTTTGACAACCTCAATCCTTTCTCCATTTATCATGATGTTGCTTACTGGTCCAGCTGTGAGCATTTTTGTTTTCCTGATGTTGAGGTGCAATCCATACTGATGGCTATGGTCTTTGACTTTATGAGTAAGTGTTTTGGATCTTCACTTGTGTGTCATCTGCATGACGCAGGTTGTTAATGAGTCTTCCTCCAATCCTGATGCCTCGTTCTTCTTCATGTAGTCCTGCTTCTTGGACTGTTTACTCAGTACACAGGTTGAAAAGTTATGGTGATAGGATACAGCCCTGATACACACCTTTCCTGACTTTAAACCATGCAGTGTTCCTTTGTTCTGTTTGTACAACTACCTCTTGATCCATGTGCAAATTCCTCATGACCACAGTTAAGTGCTATGGAATTCCTGTTCTCCACAATATTATCCATAATTTGTTATGATCTCCACAGTTGAATGCTTTTGCAGTTAACTAAAACATAGGCAAACATTCTTGTGATATTCTCTTAGCCATGATCCATCTGATATCAGCATTCATATCCCTGGTTCTACATCCTCTTCTGAATCTGGCTTGAATTTCTTGCAGTTTCCTGTAAATATACTGTTGCAGTCTCTTATGAATGAACTTTAGCAAAATTTTACTTGTGTGTAATATTAATGATATTGTTCGGTAATAAGCATTTGGCTGAGCCAATTTTTTTGGGAAAAGGCATAAATATGGATCTCTTCCAGTCAGCTTAACAGGAAACTGACTTCTAAACTTCTTGGCCTAGATGAATGAGCACTTCCAGCACTGCATCCATTTGTTGAAATATTTTTGATATTGATGAAATTAATAGTCTATCAATTCTTGGAGCTTTGTTTTTCACCAATGCCTTCAGTGTAGCTTTGACTTTTTCCTTCAGTACCATCAGTTCTTGTTCATATGCTACTTCTTGGAATTGTTGAACATTGACCAGTTCTTTCTGGTATAATGACTGTGTGTATTCCTTCCATTTTCGTTTGATGCTTCCTGAGACCTTTAATATTTTGCCTGTAGAATCCTTCACTATTGCAACACAGTCTTGAATTTTTTTCATTAGTTCTTTCAGCTTGAGAAATGCCGAATGTGTTTGTTCCCTTCAGTTTTCTATTTCCAGCTCTTTGCATGTGTTATTGTAATGTTTTACTTTGTCTTCTTGAGCAACCCTTTGACATCTTCTGTTCAATTCTTTTACTTCATCATTCCTTCCTTTTGCTTTAGCTACTCAACATTCAAGAGTCTCTTCTGATGTCCAAGTAGTCTTTTCTTTCTTTCCTGTCTTTTTAGCGACCTCTTGCTTTCTTCATGGATGATGTCTTTGATATCATTCCTCAACTCATTTGGTCTTTGGTCATTAGTGCTCAAAAGCATCATATCTGTCCTAGAGATAGTCTCTAAACTCAGGTGGCATATACTTAATGTTGTGTTTTGGCTCTCATGCACTTGTTCTAATTTTCTTCAGTTTCAATTTGACTTTGCCTCTGAGAAACTGATGGTCTGTGCGACAGTCAGCACTTTGAGGACTAAGTCATGGATTTCAATATCCTCATATGCATCCTAAAGGTGGGCAATGAATAATGAAGACCCACGAAGAATTAATGCCTTTAAGTTACGGTGTTGGTGAATAATAGACTGCCAGAAGAGTGATTAAATCTGTCTTGGAAGAAGTAGAGGTTGGATGCACTTAGAAGATGGTGAGACTTCATTTCACTTATTTTGGACATGTTATCAGGAGAGACCAGTCCCTGCAGAAGGACACCATGCTTGGTAGAGTAGAGGGCCAGCACAAAAGAGACAGACCCTCAATAAGATGGACTGACACATGGCTGCAACAGTGGGCTTAAGCACAATGATTCTGACGATGGCACAAGACCAGGCAGAGTTTCCTTCCGTTATACCTGTGGTCGCTATGAGTAGGAACCAGTTCAACAAAACTAACAAAAATGAAACTGAATGATGTTCTACAAAAATATGCCATAGTACTAACCATATACCCATGGTTTTTGCAGATATTATCAGTTTGGTTAATATGAGGTCACTCTAAAGTAAAGTGAGTCCTACTTCTGTGCAACTGGTAAAGATCTACAGAAAGAAAGAGGAAGGTCACTATATGTGATATAGCTAGAAGTCAAGGAATTCTGTGTGCAGGGATCAGAAACTACGAGAGAGGCATGAACCCTATTCTTCCTAAGAGCCTCAGAAGGAATCAACAGAACCAATACCGTGTTTTGAATTTTGAGCCTACAGAACTGTGAAACAATGTATTTTTGGTCTTATGAGCTTTTTTACAGTAGCCTTAGAAGCCTAAGACAGGCCATTGCGATTATCCCTCGCTTATTACAGATGAAGGAAATGAGGCACAGAAAGATTTAGTAGCTTACTCAAGGTGACACCGTCAGGGTAGACTCTGGAGCTCATCAAAAACATCAAGTCATTCTGCTTTTCCCAGACTTAGACCAGTGCCTGAAATAGAGAAGGGTCAATAAAGAGTGCATGAACAATTTTGATTCCAAACCACTTCTGCTGCTGAAATGAAATCTTCTGGATACAATTAAAGAATACTTACCACTATTGAGAAAAAAAAAAGACACCAACATTATTGATTATCTGTGAATGACACTTTCATCTTTCATGATTTTTTTTCTTTCAGCTCTCGGAACGTCCCTGTGACATGGGTATTCAGAATATGGATCAGAGATGGTGGGTAATCTGATAAATCTGGTAGATTGTATGGCTTTTGATTTCAAGCTTGCATGGCTTCCACTGTATTGACCAATGACATTATATAGATAAACTGCCTGCTCCAGAATACCCATGTTCAAACTGTGGGTGGCACTGAAAGATCCTATGAGTATTGAGAGTGTTCAAGATGGCAACTGTACATGTTGGGGACAGTTCCAAAACAGAGTATGTGAATGATTTGGGGAATAAAGTGCTACTTCTCAAGATGGCAACTTTGAAGGAAATGGTGCAAAGAGACACCACTGCCACACTCTGCTTTGCTGTACCAAATCTGAGGTACAAACCAGCAGATCTGTGATGTATTCTCAGGATGTGCTTGCTTGGTTTCTAGATAGCCAGGAGGCCATTAGAAAGACTTATTAGCCAGGAACTAATAACTAATATGGATTGTTGCTTTATAAACATCATGTCCTTCCAACTAGGGCATGAATGAACAATAGCACATGGAAAGTAGGTTTTATTACTTACATGCATGCTAGAAAAAGTGCTACATACCTTGTTGCTAAATATCACTCCAGTCACCTTCGTAGTACCCCCCTTGGGAAGCTATGCACTGATGCTTGTGCCGAGTCCACGCTTCAAAGTAGTTTTTGAATTCTTTCGGGAATGGTCATCAGAGCTGTCGTCATATTTCCCTTGATGTCCTGAAAGTCATCAAAATGTCCTCTTTTCAATATTTTTTTTATTTTGGGGTAAAGAGAAAAGTCACTGGGGGCCAGATCGAGTGAATAGGGAGGATGTTCCAAAACAGTTATTTGTTTACTGGCTAAAAACTTCCTCACAGACAACTATACAATTGGTTCATGAACTTACCACCACGTCACAGAGTGCAGTGGCCATTCCAGAAAGAGATCCAAAATCGCTTTGAAGGGTGGACTAAGCAATGGCTTTGGTGCATAGCTTCCCAATAGGAGTACTTTGAAGGTGACCATAGCGAATTTCAGCGATGAGGTATGTAGCAAATTAGGTTCACAGACTTAATTGTCAGGCTTCATAGTAAGAAGATGACTTTCATGGATTGAATTATGTCCCCCCAAAAACGTATGTAGCCATTTGGCTAGGCCATAATTCACAATATTTTGTGATTGTCCTCTGTTTTGTGATTTTCCTGTGCTATAAATCTTAATCCCAGCCTGTAGGTAATATGATTTATGTTGAAGAAGATTAGGGTGGTACTGTAAAACCCTATATAAGATCACCTTCCTGCTCCAGTATAAAGAGGAGGTTCCCTGGCATATGGCTTACACCACCTTCTGTCTTTTTATCCTATAAGACATGAAGGAAAGAGAAGCAAGCAGAGAGTGGGGGCCTCATATCATAAAAAAAAAGCAGAACTGGGAGTAGAACATGTCTGTCCGACCTGAGCTTCCTGCACCAAGATGCTTCCTGACCAAAGACTGAAGTAACACAAGGACTTTCCTTGAGAGCCAACAAAGACGGAAAGCCTTCCTCTGGAGTGGACACTCTGAATTTGGATTTATAGCCTACTAGACTGTGAAAGAATAAACTCCTCTTAGCTAAAGCCATCCACTCATGGCATTTTCTGTTAAAGCAGTACTAGATGACTAGAACATGGACAGAATACAATAGACAAGCAGTCCTCCTGGCTCAAAAGCTGTCTAGGCAGATATGATGACTTTTCCATGTGTGTCAAGTTTATGTCATGCCTGGGAGGCCTGAGTGAGATGGTTATATGGCACATCAATCCCCTTGGTTTCTGGAAACTGGATGTAGACTTGTTCGCACCTGCCTTCCACTTGGAATGTGGTTGAGGAATGCAATGGGAGCCCACATACTGATGGTCTCCCCTTGGCCAGGTAAAACCACTTAGGACTGTAATCTGAATGCTACTGGTGCCTCCACTGTGGCACCATAGCTGAGGAGACAAAGAAAGTGTCTTTCCTAGCTATTCTATACCTTAATCTCTGTGACAAATTTTATCTTTTTAACCTTGCTAACAAACAACAGGCATATTGGGGTCTCATGTATTATGTCCCCTGACTACCTGAGGAACAGGGTTGTTTAACCCTAAATTGTGTCTTTTTAACGTTGCTAACAACAAACATCACTTTGGGGGTGGGAGGGTGATTTGTTCTGAGGCTTAATGGTGTTATCAGGGAGAGGAAGAGAGAAAATCATGGCTTTCTGGCTTTTTCCAAAGGACTCTCTTCTCACAGGTGCTCATTTGAATTTTTATAAATTATATCTACTAAAAGAAAACCAGTTTCACAGCTTCAATTCACATACCTGTAATTAGTCGAATACTTTGCATGTACAAAATAGAATATCAATTATTTTGTCTTGCAATGTTTCCCTTTATTGTTATTTCTAAAGAAATTCCCAGTCAATTTTATTAACGTTAGAACCCTCTTCTTGGTTTCTCTTCAAATCACCCAATTTCAAGTTTTCAGAAGCTAGGAGGTATGGGAGAGTTGAAAATTTCCCCATACTGGTGAATCACGTAAGGAGAGATTTATTTGCTTTGATTTTTAAAGACATCCAAAGGGAATTGTTTGGTTACTTATTACATTTTCAACTCTAAATGTGGTTTCTGGCTCCAGTGCCCTATCTTGCTGACTATGCCTTCACGTTTTAATGCTCCACCAGTTATCTGTCCAGCAAGGAAGAAGCCAGTTGCCTGAGGCTGAGCCCGAGCTCATGTGTATCCACATGTCTCTATACAGGTGCTTGCTCAGATGTGTCTCTCATTCTCCCACTGGTTGTTACATTAATACAGCAGATATCTGGCATGCAAAATACCACCCCTTTACTCCACTGGAGTAAGCTTGGGAAGCTGAACCTTCTATGTCCTCACTGTAGGTGAGCCTGGGCTTAATAAGAACTTGGATGACATTGGAAGCTGTCCAGTATGTCACAGGAGTGCACTGGGTCTGCAATGTCCATTCAGCAACTCTACCAACTTTCTGGCTCCCCACCTCTTTGTCCTATGAGAACATTTTATCCACTGCATTTTACCAATTAAACTTTATTGAGGTAAAACCAAGTACAATAAACTACACTCATTTACAGTGTACGAGTCAGTGAGTTGTGACAAATGTATGTACCCATGAAATGAACATTGAAACTAATATACAGAATACATCTATCACCCCCAAAGCTTCTCCATGCTACTTTGCAGTCCATTAACCCTCCTCCACATCTACTACCCCTATGCAACCACTAGTTAACTTTTTGTCATTGTATATTTTTGTTTCTGTTAGTTGCTGTGAGTCAGCGCCAACTCACAGTGACCCTGTGAACGACATAAGAAGGTGTTGTCTGTTGCTGTACCGTCTTCAGGATCATGAGTACGCTAGAAACTGTTGTTGTGGCCACTGCGTATTTTGAGCGCCTTCTAACGTAGGAGGCTCATCTTCTGGCACTACACAGAACAGTATTCTAATGTAATCCATAAGATTTTCACCGTCTGAGTATTGAAAATAGATCACCAGACATTTCCTCCTAGTCTATCTTATTCTGGAAGCTCCAATAAAACCTGTCAACCATAGGTAACCCTGCTGGTGTTCGAAATCCTCGTGGGTCTAGGCTCCAGCATCAGCAACATGCAAATCGCCACAGCATGACAAACCGACAGATGGGTGGTGGCATAATACATTAGGTATCATTTTCTAGAATTTTACATAAATGGAATCATATAGTAGACCTAGTGTCTGACTTCTTTCACTCATACCAATGAGTTTTGATGTTATTTAGTGCTATCATTAGTATTATTAGTTTAGTTACATTTTCTACTTAATACTTTGCTCCCTATTCCCTACTGTTTTTTGAATGCAATTTGAATTACTTTATTGGCTTTTAAGCTGTATTGCTTTGCATTATCTATTAGTGGCTTCACTAGGGGTTAGAACATACACTGGGAACAGTAATCAATTTATACATTTATTGCTTTTTATTTCTATAGCTATCCTTTTTGCCCTGGAGCTGTATAGTTCTCGTTTTACCAGTGGATGTGACGCGTGCCTTGTCAGTAGGGGTCACTGGAGGGCTGCAAGTCTGTGGCAAAGGACGGGCTTTCTTTTCCTAGCGCTAGTGTTCTCTCCCTTCTCTGGCAATGTTGCCAGTCCTGGGGAAGGCCAGTGATGCTTGATCTCAGAGTTTTTCTGGCACCTTCTGCCAACCGTAAGGCTTCTTCCTGCTGACTAGGCCAGGTCGGCTGTTACTCTTTCTTGTGGACCAGCTGTGGCCAGCTTGTGTCCTCTAGTGAGTGAATTTCACAACCACTCTGCTGGCTGCTCCTAAAGACTGGCTGTGGTCCACATATGGTGGTAAATTTATTTGCATCCAGAAGCCGGTGTGTTTTGTGGTAATCTGTTCAATGAGACTTTAATTTCAGCCTTGGGAGAGGGACAAGACTCTTCCTAGTTTTTAGTTTCTCTTTCTGTAATCTCCTTTAGCTTTGTTTTCTATTCTTTAAAGTTTTCTTTTATCCCTTTAAGTCATTTATCGCTTTTCACCAGTTATTTTATATATATATATTAAATTTTCTCTGTTAAAATTATTGGTAGAGTTAGTTTCTCTCTTCTGACTGGACTGCCTGATAAAATAGTCCTAATTCTTTGAATCTCACATTGTACTGCATGCTAGAGAATATAGAAACCATACAAAACAGAGCTCCTTTCACAAGCCTCCTGTGATTGTCACATGTAGTGTCTCTACATACTTTGTAAACCCAGCAAGGCAAGGACATACCTAATTAAAAGAAATCAAGAGGATAATACTAGGGCAGAGCTAACGTGGCACTATACATAGAAGTACCACAATGTCCTTCTACCACAAAGACTTGAAAGCTAAGTAAAACAGAAACAGATGTCAGTTCTGGGACCCTAAGAGTCAAAGGAAGGAGGAAAGAACTCAACTAAGCACTGAATGGAATAAGAAATTGATAGAGAAGAAAGAGTGAGGAGAGATATGAGTAGAAATGGGCATCAGTTAATGCAGCATGGATTTGCCATCTTGGACTCCTTTTGGAAATTGGCAGAAAATGAGAATGGAAAAGCAGTTTCACAGAGTTCCCAGCAGGAGACAGAGTACCTGGTAACCAGTGATACATGGTTTTACACCCCAAACTTCTCTCCTCCCTGTGTGGCCTCCACTGCTTCCCAGTGGGCCCGGTGCCTGAAGCCCAGGAGATGCTGGCTCTATGCTGCTTGGGCTCATCCCACCCACACTGGCTGACTCCTTCAGAGCCATTTCTTGGTTGTTAGTATTGCTTTTTGAACCTTCTTTTGGTTTCTTCTCTGCCTCTCTCCTCTTGCCCCTCCTTTGTCTTCAACACCTGACTCCATGTGCCTTTTGCTTATTCTTGGCAGGCTATAAAGTACTTTATAACTGGGAAACTGCTTCCCTGGTCCAAGTTGCCACACTGGTGGGATCCTTGGGGTCTTTCTGTTTTGTTTTATTCATTTTGTTTTGATTTTCTTGGCTCAGAAGTCCCTTCTAGCTGGGCTGTAGTATGTGGCTTGGGAACCACTTCCCTTGTTTGCACAGCCACGTGAGAGGGATTCCTGTGGACACTTCTCTCTCTCTCTCTCTCAACTTTCTTTCTTTCTTCTTCCTTTCCTCCTCTCTCTCTCTTTCTTTCTCCCTTTTTATCTTTCTCCTTTTCTTGTCTCGTACTTACCTTCTTTTCCTGTCACATGAATACTCAGTGCAATATGCCATCTCTGTCCCTTCTAGCCAGGCAGTACTGCATGGCTTAGGAACCACTTCCTTGGTCTGCATGTCCACATCAGTGGGATCGCTGGAGGCGTGTCTTTCTATTTTTTATTATTTTTTCCTTTTCTTTTTCCTTCATTTCTCAATTTCTTACCCCTCTCTACTTACATTCTTTCCCCATGTCCTGAATTACTGGCTCTGTGTACCATCTCTGCTGGGGAAACAGTTCCCTAGATACATAGTGTTTCACAGCCTGCCAAGAAGAAGCAAAAATGACATATAGAGTCAGCTAGACTGCACTATATGGCTTGAAAGCTACTTCCTCACTCTGCGCATCTGTGCCCTGATGAGATTCCTGAGGGCAGTTATTTCTTTTTATCTTGTTTTCTAAAATTATTAATTTTTTTCTTGCATCTGTTCCCTTTCCTTTTCCTTCATTTCTCAGTTTCTCATCTCTCTCTGCTTTCCTTCTTTTCCTATCTCTTGTATATCTGGCATTCTGTACCATCTCTGCTCCTTCTAGATAGGCTGTATCACAAGCCTAGGAGCCTCTTCTCTAGTCACCAGTGGGATACCTGGGGGACATTATTATTCTTTTTTAAAATAATTTATTTGTTTTTTCTCTTTTACCTTTTTTTCTTCATTTCTTGCCTCTCTACTCCAATGGAAAAATCCCTCAGCACTATTTTGGGGGTCCTGTTTCTCTTTTTTCTTTTCTTTCTCATATCCATCTTAGCTCCACGTATCACAACCTCCACTCTCCTTCCTGCCTACCTGTGCCTTGCAATGAACAGTATATCCTCAAGCAGTACAGACACACCTACTGTAAACTACTCTGTATTGTCCCCCAACCCTGTCCTGTCAGCCCCAGTACTTGCCATAAACAACCCATCCCAACCCCTTATGTTCAGCTAGGCTTGCTGTGCTGTAGTGTAGCTGAAAATTTGACCTTGCCCATTGGAAAAGGAAGTATTGTGCACACAGAGGAGCAAACACCAAAGAACATGCTGCTTACCTGCTCAGACATAAACAAAACAAAAAAACAGGAGGAAGCAAACAAATATACAGCCAATAAAAGAAGACAATAAAAAAAAATCCTGAAGACAGTAGACAGTCTTAAAATACATAAAAAGGACAATTCCACTAAGCATCCAAAGTAAAACACCATATAACCTTCCAACAGAAGAAACGGCACTAGAATGACCTGATAGGAAATTGAAATCTTTAGTATTCAGAGATATACAAGAATTAAAGCAGAAGGTTGACAAAAATTAAGAAAAAAATAGGCAAATTCATAGAAAGTGCAAAACAAAGAATGCATTTAAGAAAATAATACAGCAACAAAGTGTCAAAATAAATTTATAACTAGAAATCATAGATAAACAATAATTAGAAGTGCAAAAGATAAACAAGTTTTCAGAAATTGACAGTGTCATACAACATCTGAGGAAGAAGTTTGAAACAATGGAAGACAGAATCAGTGAAACTGAAGACAATACTGGATACCACTTAGTTTGAGGAAAAATTGTAAGGAAGAAAAAAGAAAACAAAGAAATCCTCAGAATAATGTAATCAAAAGCAATAATTTGTAAGTCATCATAGTTCCAGAATAGGGGGAGAAAATGAAAACATAAAGATCTTTGAAGAATTGCTGAGAGAAAACTTCCTAATATCATGAAAGATGAGAAACTGATTATCCAAGAAGCTCAGTGAAACCCATGTAGGATAGACCCCTAAAGGAAATAACCATGGTGTATCATAATCATAACTAAAACCAAAAACAAAGAAAGAATCCCGAAAGGAGTTTGAGAAAAACAAAAATTATATGCAGAAGAGAAATAGTAAAGCAAAGCTTCGATTAATCAGCAGAAACGATAGATGCAAGAAGGCAATGGGAGGACATATGTAAAACCACAAAAGAAAAAAAATTGCCAAACAAGAATAATATTTCCTGCAAAACTCTCATTGAAATATGATGGTGAAATTAGGACATTTCCAGATAAACAGAAATTGAGGGAATGTATGGGAACCAAAGTAAACTTGCAAGAATTATTGAAGAGAGAACTTCAGCTTGAGAAGAAGCAACATCAGATCATAGCCTGAGTCTGGGATACAAGATCTGACTGGCCGGATATCAACTTTGGAAGTCAACTCACAAGTGCTATTCAGAATTAGAAGATTTACAACAGGGAACCAGAGAAGTTAATCTGTAGATAATGGCAACATCAGAGCAATAAAAGATTAAATAAACAGTGGAGGTGTTGAACTTTCTAATGAAGAGAAAAGAAGGAAACACTAAATAATAATAGACTGGCTCAAACCTATGAAGATAAAGATAAATGTCAAAGCAACTACAGAGGAAGTTAACAAATATGCTTATCAAAATAAAGAAAAATGTGAAGTTTCAATATAAACAAAATATACAAAAAGAAAAAAAATGAAAACAAACAAATCCACGAACTGAAGAATTCTGCGCAGGAAAGTAAGGACAAAGAAAGTGTAGCACCACAAAAGTATAAAAAAAGCATTACAGAATGACAGTAGTTATCAGTACTTGCACTGAATGTAAATAGCCTAAATACACTCATGAAGAGACAGAGAGTGACAGAATGGGTAAAAACAAACAAACAAACACAGGATGTATCAATATGCTGTCTGTAAGAGACATGCTTTAGAAACAAAGACATAAATTTATTAAAAATCAAATGATGAAAAAATAATATCAAGCAAACAGCTACCAAAAAGTATCAGTAGTGGCTATTCTAATCTCAGACAAAATAGACTTTAAAACAAGATCCATCATAAAAGACAAAGAAGAGTAGTACATAATGACTAAATCCTCCCCCTACAGTCCCAAATCCATCAAATGGGAAAAGGTGATCTATCTGACAAAGCTGCTGGCAAAACTGGATGTCCATCAGCAAAAACTGAAATAGCACCCATATCTCACACTATACACAGTATTAAGTCTAAATATAAAGCCCCAAGCTATAAAGATCATAGAAGAAAAAATAGGATCATCTCTAGAGGTCTTAATATGTGATATTACAGGATACATATCATATCTAACAACACACAAACTGGATGTTCTAAAAATTAAATACTTAGCTCATCAAAGGACTTCAAGAGGGTAAGAAGAGAATCTACAGACTGGGACACAATTTTGGGCTATGACAAATCTGACAAAGATCTGATCTCTAAAATCTACAGAAAAATCCAATACATCTACAATGAAAAGACAAACAATCCAATTAAAAAAACAAGCACAGGATATGAACAGGCATTTCACTGAAGAAGACATTTAGCAGATAATAGACACATGAGGAAATGCTCCTGATCACTAGCCATTAAAAAAAAGAAGAAGAAAGAGAAACTGCTGCTGTTAAGTCAATTCCAACTCATAATGACCTATAGGACAGAATAGAACTGCTCCATAGAATTTCCAAGGAACATATAGTAGATTCCAACTGCTGACCTTTTTTTTTTTTTTTTTAGCACCTTATAGCTGTTAACCACTATGCCACCATGGTTTCCACTAGCCATTAGAAAAATGCCAGTCAAAACCAGAATGAGATACCATTTCATCCCAGAATTATTGGCAAGAATGAAAAAAACAGAAAATAACAAATGGTGGAGAGGCTGTAAGGAGATTGGAATTATCACTCATTGATGGTGGAAATGGAAAATGATGTTAACTATGTTGGGAAATGAAATGGTGTTTCCTTAGAAAGCTAGAAAAGGAGATATCATCTGATCTAGCAACCTGACTCCTAGGAACATATTACAGAGAAATAAGAGTCATCACATGAATATAGATACAAGGTCTGAAAATTAAGTCTGTGAGCTTAATTGTTCTAAGTGCTGCATACTTCTTTGCTGAATATCACTGTAGTCACCTTTGAAGTACTCCCCTTGGGAAGGCTATGCACTGATACCAGAGCCTAGTTCACCCTTCAAGCAATTTTGGAATTCTTTCTGGAACAGCCATTGTGCACAGTGGTATGGTGGCATGGTGGCGATATGAGGTTCCCAATGCTCTGCTTGCTTCCTTTTCCTTTTACATCTGGTAAAGTGAAAGGATTAAGGATGGTGCAGGAAATACTCCAGGGAAACTCCCTTCACAGTGGAGCAAGGAGGTGATCCTCTGAAGGAGTTTACAGCCCCACCCTTATCCTTTAACATACAGCATAGGAAAATCACAAAATGGAGGGCATTCATAGAATACAGGGAATCATGGCCCAGGCACATGACTATACATATTTTTGTGGGGACACAATTGAATCCACGACACTGACCTACTTTCTGCTGCACTGAAACAGAATCTTAACCATCACTGTCCACCCCTTGTAAACTTGGCACATGTACACATCTTCCCAAACCCTAAGTAATGTCTGCCAGCCAAGCCAAGTGCTGTCTAGTTGGAATAATGTCTGAGTAAACACAATTACAAAGTCACACTTGTACCTAACATAATACAACTAATACATCTACAATGAAAACCACACTAGCCCTGTTAACATCTTATATTTTATAACTGAGGAAAAGAAAAACATCTGATGCACTCATGCAAAGCAGAAATACTCATAACAATTACAGTCATAATCTGTGCAACTGGTCATGTGATTGTAACTGGTATTTAGAGCTATCTTCTTCCACCACCCATTTTGTTTTCCCTTTGCCCTCAGCAAGCACTTCAGCTGGTTGTGGTTCTTTGCCTGGTGTGGTGACACAAACTTTCATTCCTGAAGGGTCTGGGCCATTAGTAGTCATGTTGTTTTAATTTGCCATTGACTTTAATCACATGACATGGTAGTACTAAGAGATGCCCTAAGGGGTAAGTTTCTTTCCAGACATATTCTTCTTTACCTCCATTATGTAATATCAATCTAATTTCCTCTTGGTAATCAGGATGAAGCATTCCAGTCAGTGTGGTAACTCCTTTCGTTGTCTGTAGATCCAGTAGCATAAGGACTTGAGAGTGTCCAGGTGTTATAGCTTCCAGTTTCATGGAATCAGTGATGTGTCTCTAGATGAGAGCATTCTTCATTTTGAAATTATGACTTTTAGACCTGCAGAGAATGAAGCTGAGAGGACATGGAGTAAAGGTCCTGCAAGTAGTTCATTATAGGTAATAGTGAGTGGTGCCACTCCCATTTCTACTTCTTGATTCCTGCTCCCCTAAATCCTGACTATGGGAGAAACAGCACCATGTATTGGATGCCAGTATAGAGCATACATGCCATCCTGGAGAACACTGCCACAACCCTCTAAGGTATTGCTACCTACCTGGCACTGTAATGGTGTCTTTAGGAGGCCATTCTATCATTCTACCAAGTCAACTACTTTAGGATGATGGGAAACATAGTAAGATGACTGAATTCTCTGAGCATGGGCCCACTGCCACACTTCATATGGTGTGAAATTTGTTCTTTGAACAGAGGCAATGCCATGTGGGATACCATGATGATGGATAAGGCATCCTGTAAATCTTTGGGAGAAGCATTGCATGCAGGGAAGGCAAATCCATATCAAGAGTAGGTATGTAATACAGTAAGGACAAAACATTGCCCTTTCCTTGATAGAAACGGTCAAATATAATCAACTTGCCCCCAGGTTGCTGGCCTGTCACACTGATGGATGGTGCCACACTGGGAACTCAGTGCTGGGACCTGATACCACCAGTATGTTCTTGCTGTCATCTGTTTCAGGTGGGCTGGGACTAATTGATGTTTCTCAGTTGGCAGCTCGATGGTTTTTAAGACCTTAGGCACCACTCACCAATATGGGGTGCAGAAGACTCCCTTAGAGAAAGACTAGTTATGCCAGTTCACCTCAATGTCCACTGAAAACATGATCCCCAAACCCCTGTCCCTGCTACTGTACCCTTTTAGCTTATGGTATAGTCAGTTTTAGTCATCTAGTGCCACTCTAACAGAAATACCACTAGTGGATAGCTTTAACAAAGAGGAATTTATTCTTACACAATCCGGTAAGCTACAAGTCCAAATTCAGAAAGGCCACTCCAGGGGAAAACTTTCCCCCTTTTTGGCTCTGGAGGAAAGTCCAGTATTGCAGCAGTCTTTGTCCAGGGAGCATCTTGGCACAGGAACTTCAGGTCCGAAGGGTGCACTCTTCTCCTGGTGCTGCTTGGTTATCAAATGTATTTTCTGCATCAATAGGCAAAATCAGGTGATTCTTGTCTTTTGTGTTATTTATGTGGTTGATCACATTAATTGTTTTTCAGCCTTTGAACCAGCCTTTGATCCCTGGTATGAATCGTGTGAATCCAACTTGATCATGATGAATTAGTTTTTTGATATGTTGTTGTATTCTATTGGCAAGAATTTTGTTGAAGATTTTTGCATCTAGATTCATGAGTGATATCAGTCTGTAGTTGTCCTTTTTGATTGAGTCTTTCCCTGGCTTTAGTACCAGGGTTGTGCTGGCCTCATAGAATGAATTTGGGAGTATTTCATCCCTTTATATACTGTGAAATAGTCTCAGTAGTACTGGAGATAACTCTTCTCTAAAAGCTTGGTAGAATTCTATGGTGAAGTCATCTGGGCCAGGGCTTTTTTTGGTTGGTAGTTTTGTGATGAATTTTTCAATCTCTTCCTTTGTGATGGGTTTCTTATGTTCTGTTTCACCTTGTGATATTTTGGTAGGTGATGTGAATTAAGGAATTTGTCCATTTCCTCTAGGTTTTCAAATTTGTAAGGGTACAGTCTTTCATAGTATTCTGTTATGACATTTTTGATTTCTGTTGGATCTGTTATGACAATGTAAGAAAGAATCAATAAACTTCCCAGATAAGGAATCAATTGAGAAAGGATCAATAAACTTCCCAGATGAAGACATTTTCCTGAAATTAGCAGAGATAGAATACAAAAGAATTATATAGAGAGCTCTTCTAGATCTTAGGATGGAGATTAGACAAAGTGCAATAGAACAAAGTGAAAATTTAAACAAGCTACATGAATTGCTAAAACAACAATGATCCGAAATTCAGCAAATTGATAATAAAATCACAGTGTTAGACAATTCAATTGAAAGCCAAAGGAGCAGGATAGAGGAAATGCAATGCAGAAGTAGCAAGACTGAAAATAAAGCAACTGACACCAGCATTTATGAGGAGAAATCAGAGAAAAGACACAAGAAAAATGAAGAAGCATTAAGAAACATGTGGGACTCTATCAAGAGGAACGATCTATGATTAATTGGAGTTCCTGAACAAGAAGGGAAACGTGAAAACACAGAGAGTATTGTTGTTGACTTGCTGACAGAAAGCTTCCCAGAAATTATGAAAAAAGAGAACATAGATATCCAAGATGTATATAGATTGCCACACAATATAGACCGCAAAAGAAAGACTTGAAGACATATTATAATCAAGCTTAACAAAATGAAACATAAGCAGAAGCTCTTAAAGGCAGTGAGACTCAAAGCAAGTCTAACGTTCAGAGAGAAGCCCTGTAGGCTTTTGGCTGACTTCTCAGCAAAAGCCATGGTGGCATGGAGGAAGTGGGGTGGCACATTCAAAGTCTTGAAGGAGAAAAACTTCCAACCAAGAATTATATATCCTCCAAAACTGTCTTTCAAATACGACAATGAAATTAAAACCTTCACAGATAAACAGAAACTCAGAGACTTTGTAAAAACCAAACCAAAGCTACAAAAGTACTGAAAGAATCTCTTGGCTTAGAAGAACAAAACCATTAACTCTGTACTTTAGGAGGCAATACACGACACATGATCCAGAAACCTACTTAGTTAGGAGAGGCACAAAACCCCAACCAAAGCTATAATACTAAAAGAAGTGATCCAGTGATCATGAAAACTATGATACCACCACATTATAAAGAGGGATATATTACAGTAGTTATAGTTCTCCCAGATGGAGAGGAAGTTAATGAGATATTCAGAAGTTAAAGTTGGATTCAAACATACCTCGTTAAGGGGGAACATAGGGGTAGCCACAAAGCACAACAAAGAAGTGACATATCAGAACAAGAAATGCAATATAGGAATCTCAAAAAACACAAAACAAACACTGAAAAGGGTGAAAAGCAAGACATAGAAGAATGTCCCAGAAGAGAATAGTAACAACAACAGAGAAAACATCAACACAAAAATAAATACAGCACAATGACAGCACTAAACACCTACCAATAATTACCTTGAAGGTAATGGACTGAATGCGCCAGTAAAGAGACGAGTGACGTCTTGGATCAAAACACACAACCCTTCTATATGCTGCCTACAAGAAACTGACCTTGGACTTAAAGATATGAACTGAAAATTAAAAGATGAAATGATATATACCAAGCTAACAATATACAACGAAGAGCAGGTGTGGCAATACTAATCTCAGTTAAAATAGATTATACTGTAAAAAAATAGCTCAATAAAGACACAGAAGACCTTATTGCAACAATTAACCCACTAGACCTCATCGATGTGTACAGAACTTTCTATCCATCATGCTGAGTGAATTAGTCAGCAGTACAAAGACAAATACGATACGAGACCCCTACTTTAAGGACTTGAAAACTGACTCATGTACAGAAGAAAAGACTCTTTGACAGCTGCAAGGGAGAGGAGGGAGGGAGGGAGATGGCTGGTTATAGATTAGATAGTTGATAGAAATTTTGTTGGGTGAAATCAGTGACCACACACATTAGAAAGAAGAACAATTGAACTGTACGTCAACACAACCTGAAAACTTTTCCGATCTTAACCCAGTAGGTAAGGACAGAGTAGCAGGGTCTGGGGATCATGCTCTCAGAGGACATCAAGGCCAACTGGTATAACTAGCATATCGCTCAGAGAGTCCTTTTTATCCCATATTGGTGAGTGGTGTCTGGGCAAGCAAGCTGCCTTCTGAGGTACACCAGTTTGTCCCAACTCATCCAGAACAGAAGATCTCCAATGACAAAAACAACACCGGGGAAAGAGAACCCAGAAGACAGAAAGACTCATGTGAAGGAGAGACTACATCAACATACGGCAAGAAGAACCAGATGGTGCCTGACCACCTCCAGTGACAGCTATGATGGGGTTCACAAAGTTGAGTCCCAGTGGCAATATGAGAATAAGAAGAGATGCACCCTGAGAACTCCACTAAAAGACTGCACTTGATGGCCCAAAAGCCTAGAGGTTCCCCTGGGAGCATGGCCCCTAGATCTGAAGATGGCCCTAATCACAAATCATTACTGAGGTCAACTCCTTGGACAAGAGTGGATTGGACTTGGTAACACAGAGTGAGCATATCGTGTGTACAGTTTATGGTTCTATGTATCTATAGGATGTCACCCAACTGGCCTCTTACTAGAGGATAGTGGAGAGGGTGGAGAAGAGGGGACAGGGGATTGTTAAGAGGATATGACTTGTAGAGAACAGAAAGGAGGAGTGTGCTGTTACCAGGGAAGGAGAGCAGTGGGAGCTGCACATAGGTGGGCATGTGAATTTAAACCAGATTGTACACTTTCACTACTTTCACTTAATCATAATAAATAAAAAAATTAAAAAAAAATAGACCATGTATTAGGTCATAAAGCAAGTCTCAACAAAATCCAAATTATTGCATTATTGCAGTGTCTTCTCAGACTGTAAAGCCATAAAAGTAGAAATGAATAGCATAAAAAACATAGGTAGAAATTCCAAAACTCATGGAAACTGAACAATATCTTCCTCAAAAATTCGTGGGTTATAGAAGAAATCAAAGATCCAAGAAATTCATAAATCAAATGAGGATGAAAACACATCCTACCAGAACCTATGAGATACAGAAAAAACAGTGCTCAGAGGTCAATTTATCTCTATAAATGCACTCATCAGAAACAAAGATAGAGCCCAAACCAAAGAATTAACCCTACAACTCAAACAAGTAGAAAGAGAACAACAAAAGAACCCCTTGGGCATCAGAAGAAAACAGGTGATAAAAATTAGAGCAGAACTAAACGAATTAGAGAACAGAAAAACAACTGAAAAAATTAACAAAACCAAAAGCTGTTTTTTTGAAAAGATCAACAAAATTGATAAAATATTAGCTTAATTTACAAAAGAAAAATAGAGATGTGAGAGACTTATTTAGAAAAAATTACAAGATCATACTGCAAGAAATCAAAAGAAGCTTACATAAGTGGAGAAACCTATCCTGCTCATGGATGGAAAGACTTAACACTGCACAAATGTCTATTCTACCCAAAGCGATCTACATATACAATGCAATCCCAATAGAAACTGCAATGTCAACTTTTAATGAGATAGAGAAACAAATCTCCAACTCTGTTTGCAAAGTTAAGAAACCCTGGACAAGTACAACACTACTAAATAAGAGAAACACAGTGGGAGACCTCGCACTTCCCAACCTTAGAACCTATTACACTGCCACAGTAGTCGAAACAGCCTGGTACTGGTACAAAAACAGATGTATAGACCGATGGAACAGAATAGAGAATCCAGAAATATCACCATCCTCCTAATGAACAGCTGATATCTGACAAAGCCCCAAAGGTTGTAAACCGGGGTAGAAACAGTCTCTTTAACAAGTGGTGTTGGCAAAATTGGATACCCATCTGCAAAAAAGTGGAACAAGACCTATATCACACACCTTACATAAAAACTAACTCAAAATGAATCAAAGACCTAGATAGTAAATCTAAAATGATAAAGATTATGGAAGAAAAATTATGGACAAGAATGAAAGTTCTAATACAAGCTTAGACAGACTACAAAACCTTACCAATAATGCACAAACAACAGAAGAGGAAAATAGATAAATGGGAACTACTAAAAATCAAACACTTATGCACATCCAAAGAGTTTATTCAGAGAGTTAGAAGGTCTACAGAATCAGAAAAAAAAAAAAAAAAAAAATTTGGCAACTATGTATCAGATCAACATCTAATTTCCATAGTCTACAAGGTAGTGTAAAATATCAGAAAGAAAAAGACAAATAACCCGATTAGGCAATAGCCAAATAAGATGGACAGACATTTCACCAAAGCAAACGTCCAGGTAGCCAAAAGACGCATGAGAAAATGCTCACAATCATTAGCTATTGGCCAAGTGCCGGATCCAAATCAAAACTACAACAAGATACCATCTCACCCTCGTGAAGTGGTCAATAACCAAAAAAGACAAAACAGCAAGTGCTGGAGAGGCTGTGGAGAGATTGGAACTCGGCTGCACTGCTAGTAGGAGAATTGCAACCTTTTTTGGAAAGCAGTTTGGCACTTAAAAAGCTAGACATAGAAACACTATATGATCCAGCAATCCACGGCTTAGAATATATCCTAGAGTAATGAGGGCTGTCACATGAACAGTACATGCACATGAATGTTTATTGCAGCACTGTCCACAACAGTAAAAAGACGGAATCTATCTAGGTGCCCATCAACAGCTGAATGGATAAACCATCTCTAGTTCATATTCACAATGAAACACTATGCAATGATGAAGAACAATGATGATTTTAGGAACCATTTCATCATGTGATATCAACTAGAAGCCATTATGCTGAGTGAAATCAGTTAGCTAAATGAGGACAAGTATTGTATGAGACCAGTATTATAAGGATTTTAAAAAAGGACTTATGTACAGAAGAAAAGACTGTTTGATGGCTACAAGGGTGAGGAGGGAGCGAGAGGGCTGTTCATAGACTAGATAGTTGATAAGAATTTGGTTAGGTGAGTTGAGTGACAGCATACAGTAGAAGGTATGTTAGTGTAACCAGAGTACACCATCAACTAAAACATTTTGTAAATTCAACCAAACATTTTAAAGTAATGAGTAGCAAGGACAGAGGTCTGGGGACCATGTTTTCAGGGGACATAGGGGTCAGTTGGCATAACCTTTTGCTAAGAAAGTCTTCTGTACTCCCCTATTGGTGAGTGGCATCTGGGGTCTTAAAAGCTAGCAAGCTGCTTTGGGTAACATCAATTAGTCCTAACCTACCTGGAACAGGTAATGACTGAAAACATTGAAGGCACTAGGCAAAATGAGCCCAGAAGACAGAATGACCCATATGATTGGTAGACTACCTCAGCACAAGACCAGAAAAACTAGATGGTGTCTGGCCACCACCAAAGACAGATTTGATAGGGCATACATATACAGTCTCTGATGCAGCACGAGATAAAAAGAGATGTGCAGGTCAAGAACTCTACTGAAAGACCAGAATCGATGGTCCAATAACCTGGAGGTTCCCTTGGGAACATGGCCCCTAGACTCGTTGCTGGCCCAGACCTGAAACTAACACTTCAGACAATACATCAGACAAAGAATGGTCTGGCCTCAGGGACACAGAGTGAGCACGCGATGTGATGAGATGAGACGGTGGATAGGAAGGGACAGGTGTTCATTAGGAGGATACTGGAAGTAAAGCAGGAAAGGAGGAGTGCTCTGTCACAGGGTTAGGAGAGCAGATAGGGTTGCAGAGATGTGAGCATGCAAAAATTGGATTATATACTTTCATTTAATCATCATCAACATCATAAAAAAAGAAATTGAATGTAATGGAACAAAATGTATTGATTATGAATATAGGTGGATTAGAAATTATCCAGTCTGAAGAACCATGTAAAAATATTTAACGAACTTTGTTGGTCTGAAAATATCAAGCAATCTAGTATGATTGTTGAAGTTTCAGTACAGATCACAGAAAACGAGGTAGAAAACTATTTGCACAATATGGCTGTAAATTTTCCAAACTTATTTATAAAAAATAAATAATTTCAAAAACTTCAAAAAAAATTTTGAAAAAATGTAACCCATTGCTGCCAATCAATTCTGATTCATAGTGACCCTATAGAGTTTCCAAGGAATACCTGGTTGATTTGAACCACCAGTCTTTTTTGGTTAGTAGCTGACTCAACAAGGAAGCCACCAGGGTGCCTTCAATTCATGTTTGTTGTTATTCTCTAAGGCACTAAGGAAGACTAGCATTTGTGTCTGAATGTATACTAACGCTATGGACTCATCAATAGACACAAGCGCACTGAAATTTCTTATATACCTTCAAATGATTGTATTTCAATTTACAGGAAATAATAATGGGTAGAAGAATGTTAGATAATAAAGTATAAAATAGAGTTCCACACCAACTTTTGGAGATACACTGTTTTCACAATAAAATTCACAAAGTTTAACTATTTTGATGAGCTTTGACAGATGTGTACAGTTATGGAACCACAGCAGCAATCTTGGCCATTGCCGTCACACCACTACTTACTTGTGATGCATTGTAGTAAATCGTCTACTTCCACTGGCAGTTATTGATACGATTTCTGTCCCTGTGGTGTTTCTTTTTATAATGCATTAACAGATAAAAATGTAATAACAAAATGTATTTTCATTATCAAAATATAAAATTTTGGTGTTGGATTCTTTTACTTTTCATGACACATTTGAGATCCATTCTCTTATAGCAATAGTTTTTTACTCAGTTTTGCTGTGAATAAAGAATAAAGAATATTGCATTAAGAGAATACTAGAAGTAAAGCAGGAAAAGGAGGAGTGCTCTGTCACAGGGTTAGGAGAGCAGATACGGTTGCAGAGATGTGAGCATGCAAAAATTGGATTATATACTTTCTGTAATATACTTACTGTAATATTCTTTATTCCATTGCATGATTCTGTCTCTGTCATCAGCGAATAGTCATTTGGGCTATTTAGAATTTTCGTAGTATCAGTGTATTATTTTCCAACTGATGCTGTAACAAAGTGCACAATATTGGTGGCTTTAAAACAATATGTATGTATTCTCTTAAAATTCTAGAGGTGAGAAGCTTGAAATTAGTTTCAAAGGGTTTAAATCAAGGTGTCGACAGGGCCGTATTCCCTCCAGAAACTCTATGGAAGCAATTATTATTATTATTATCACCTTTCCCAGATTCTAGATCTGTATCCTCTGCTTTCCTAGGCTCAGATCTTTCTAGCATTTAAAAAAATAGCAGTGTAGCATTTGCTTTAGTTATCACATTACCTTTTTCATCCTGTAGGTACTTGCTTTCAGAGTTCTAATTTCCAACATCATAGCTTCTTTTTTTTTCTTTCAGTTCTTCATTTCACAAGAAGGTATACTTTCCACAATCTGTTGATTGATTTGCCTGTTTGGAGACATTTGAATTGTCTCCAGAGTTTTTCTATATGAAAAAAAGCTATGATAAAAAAGTTTTTTTTTTTTTTTTTTAATAGTAGCTTTGTGTGGTAGCTTATGGTAGCTTCACAAAAGGCTATGTGAATACACATTTCTATTTTGTGGAATTCTAGTGAAATCACCAAGTTACAGGTAAAGTGTTTTCTTTGTACTTTATTTTTTTCAATAATATTTTTGTGAGATTTCCATTGACCTATGGTTATTTAAGTTCTTCAGGTAGTTTGTTTTATTATAAATTTCTAATTATATTGTATTGTATTAAAAGAAAATATTTCATGATTTCAATTCCTTAAAATCTGTTGCTATTTCTTTTATGGCCCAAAGTATGCTCTATGTTTGTCCATGTATTATGTCCATGTGAAAATAATGTACAGTGTTGTATGGTGTGTTCTGTAAATGCTCATTAGGAGAAGTTAGTTAATGATAATGTTCACCTCTTCTATGTACTTAATAATTTTTCTGTTGACATGTTTTATTGAATAGAGAGAGAAGAGCACTAACATCAACAGTTCTAATGTTAGATTGGTCTTTGTCACCTATAACTCTATCAGATTTGCTTCCTGTTTGAAATTTTGATGTTGAGTGCACACATATTTAAAATGATTTTGCCTTTGTTAGTCAATAGTTTCCTTCATCGTTATGTAATGGTCCTCATACAGGTGGCATGGTGTTAAGAGCTATGGTTTCTAACAAAAAGACCAACACTTCAAGTCTATCAAGTGCTCCTTGGACACTCTGTGGGGCAGTTTTACTATGTTCTCTAGGGTTAATATGAGTAGGAATTGACTCGAATGCAACGGGCTTGATTTTCTTTTTTTTTACTTTGTAATATTCTTTATTCTGGACATTACTTTGTTACATATATCTTAGTTACCTAGCCCTGCTATAAAAGAAATATAATTGGATGACTTTAACACAGAGAACTTTATTCTTTCACAGACTACTAGACCGCATGTTCAAATTCAGGGCATCAGCTTCAGTATAAGGTTTCCTTTTTTAGTTGCTTCTGGAGGAATGTGCTTGTCCTCAGTCTTCCAGGGTCAAGGATCTACTTAGTGCAGGGACCCCAGATCCAAAGGATGCCCTATTCTCCTGGCCCTTGTTTCTTGTAGGTATCCTGTCCCCCTGTCTCTCTGCTGATTTCTTTATACATCAAAAGAGGTTGGTTTAAGACAAAATTGAGCCTTGTAGATTGAGCCCTACCTCCCTAACTTGACTGCCACTAATCCCATATCTTCAACATGGTAGAGGATTTACAATACTTAAGAAGATTACATCATTTTACAAAATGGAAATCCGTGTGGCATAGTAGATGCTGTGTCTGTTAACCAAAAGATCAGCAGTTCAAATCTGCCAGGCACTCCTTGGAAACACTATGGGGCATTTCTATTCTGACTTACAGTGTTGCTATGATTTGGAATTGACTTGATACCAGGCAGTTTGGTCTGGTTTGGTTTGACAAAATGGTGGGCAATCAGACAATACTAGGAGTCATTTCCTAGACAAATTGGAACATAATTTATGTAGACAGAGTTCAATCTGTGACATATTGTTATATAGCCATTGCCACTATTTTTTAGATTAGTATTTGCTTGGTATAGACTTTCAATTAAAAAAAATCCTATCAGATCTACATTCGTGTTCACTGAGAAGAAAAAAAATGATCAAAAGAAATGCAGAAATTATCGACACTTTTGTTGAAGATAATTCGAACGCAAACACAGCTGTATGTTGACAAAGAACAGCCAGAAGTTGAAGTTAGATTCAGAATTGAATGAGGGATATCACTGTTGATGTCAGATAGATCATTGCCGAAAGCAGAGCATACCAGAAAAATGTTAACCTGTGTTTTAGTGATTCTTCAAAGACATTCAGCTGAGTGGATCATAACAATTATATACAACATTGCAAAGGATGTTGGAATTCCAGAACATTCAACTGTCCTCATGTAGAACCTGTACACTGACAAAGAGAAAATCATTTTACTAAAACAAAGGGCTGCTGCTTGGTTAAATCAGAACAGTTATATGTCAGGGTTGTAAGCTTTCACTGCACTCGCTTAACCGTGATTACTGAGTAAACTAGGTGAGGAGCTATACTACATGGAGAATGGTGCATCACGATTGGAAGTAAGTTTATTAACAACCATTGATATGCAAATAACACATTCCTGCTTGTTTTAAGCCAAGAGAGCTTGAAGCACTTGCTAATGAAGATTCAAGATGACAGCTTTCAGTGTATGTACCTCAACATAAAACAAAACGTCTCACAATTGGACCATTAAGCAACAGTATGATAAACAGAAAAAAGATTAAAGTTGTAAATGATTTCATTTTACTTGGACTCACATTCAATGCCAATAGAAACTGCGGTCAAGAATAACAAATCTCATATAGCATTAGGCTAATCTGCTGCAAAAGGCGTCTTTTTAAAGTGTTGGAGAGCACAGATAACAGTTGGAGAACTAAGGTGGTTGACCCAAGCTGTTGTGTTTTCAGTCTCCTCAAATGCATATGAAAGCTAGACAATGAGTAAGGAAGTCTGAAGAAACATCTATGCTTTTGAATTAGAGTGACAGTTAACAATATTGAATATACTGCAGACTGCTAGTTGAATGAACATATCTGTGTTGAAAGAAGTACAAGTCACAGTGCCCCTTAGAAAGAAGGTTGACAAGATTTCGTCTCACATGTTTTGTCTTTGGTTATGTTGTTGGGAGAAACCAGTTGTTGCAAAGGAGATCATGCTTGTTAAAGCAGGAGACAAAGAGAAAAAAGGAAAATCCTTTATGTGATGGATCGAGATGGTGGCTGCACCAATTGGCTCAAGCATAGCATTGATTGTGAGAATAGTACAGGGCCAGGCAGTGCTTCGTCCTATTACACACAGCACTGTTATGTGCGCAAACTCTCTCAACAGCATCTAACAACGAAGAACCAAAACCAATATATTATTTGCTTAGTAGACAGTGGGAGATCAATAAATTGTCTTCCAAAATTTCTCGTAGTTGGTCTTCTATGTAACAACATTGCATAGTGTATGGCTTAGATTTTCAGTCTTTTGTGGCTGGCTAGCTTGTAAATGTAGTCTCAAGATTATTTCATCCCAATTTCTTTTTTTTTTAATTTTTATTTAACATAACTGGGTGAAAATGTACATTCACATGTAAATTTACATGCCCCCCTTACATGCACCTTTCACTGCTCTCCCTATCTGGTGACAGCACACTATTCCTCTCTGCTCCATACATGTCTCATCCTCCCAACAGTCTCCTTTCCCCTCCTGTCCGTCCACTCCCCTTCCTCCAGCCAGAGGTCAGCAAGATGATATCCTATAGATGTATAGAACCATAAAGTGCTTCCAATATATGGTCATTCTGCCTTGCCAAGTCCAATCCATACCTGTCCAAAGAGTGGACCTTTGTTACAACTTATGGGAAAGGGCAGCATCAGGGCAGGGGGCCATGCTCTCAGAGGAACCCCAAAACCGCTGGACTATCAATTGAGGTCTTTTAGAGGAGATCTCATGATGCACTTCTTTATTATTGCATTGCCAGTGAGACTCCTCTCTGTGAGCTCCATCGTGGCTATCACTGGTGGTGGCTGGGCACCATCCGGTTCTTCCGGTCCCAAGTCGATGTAGGCACCCACTTTTGTGGGTCTCTCCGTCTTCTACATTGTCTTTACCTCATGTCATTTGGTCCTCGGTGAGCATCCGTTCCTGTTGAGTTGGGACCATTTGCTGTGTCCTTGGAAGGCAGCTTGGCAGCTTTTAAGACTCCAGAGGCCACTCACCAATGTGGGGTGCAGAGAGCTCTCTTAGCAAAATGCTAGTTGTGCCAATTGGCCTGGAATTCGCCTAAGAGCATTGTCCCCGGCCCCCGCCCCAGCTACTCTATCCTTGCAGTATTGAGTTAAGATGGAAGGAGTACTCAAGTTATGCTGAAGTCCACTTAATGTTGTTCTTGTTCCTAATGTGTGCTGTCACCGCTTTCTCCCAACTAGATTTCTAGTAACTATCTAAACTAAACCCTCCCCCCCTCCCCCTCCTGCCCTCCCCTCCCTTGCAGCTGTCAAAGAGTCTTTTCTTCTATACACAAGTCTGTTTCTGAGATCTTACCGTAGAGGTCTCATACAGTATTTGTCCTTTTGTCACTGACTACTTTCACTCAACATAATGTCTTCCAGTTGAAACCAGGTTAGGAGATGTTTCCTGGAATCATCGTTATTCTTTATCATTGCGTAGTGCTCCATTGAGTATATGTATCACAGTTTACCTATCCATTCTTCTATTGTTGGGCATCTGGGTTGATTCCATCTTTTTGATATCGTGGACTGTGCTGCGATAAACATTCTGGTGCATGTGTCTGTTGGTGTGAAAGGCCTTGAATCTGTAGGATATATTCCAAGTAGTGGAATTACTGGGTCAAATGGTATATCAATATCCATTTTTTTAAGGAAGGGCCAGATTGCCTTCCAGAGAGGCTGGACCATTTTGCAACCCCACCAACAGTGTAGGAGGGTTCCACTTTCTCCACAGCCACTCCAGCATTTGTTGTTTTGTGTTTTCTGGATCATGGCCAATCTTGTTGGGGTGAGATGGTGTCTCATTGTTGTCTTCATTTGAATTTCTTTAATAACTAAAGATCGTGAACATGTCTGCATGTGTTTCTTGGCTGCCTGGATATCCTCTTTAGTGAAGTATCTGTCCATCTCCTATGCCCATCGCTTAATTGGATGGTTTCTCTTCTTCTTCTTGATATTTTGTAGTATCTTATAGATTATGGAGATCAGGCGTCGGTCTGACATAGAGTTGCCAAATATTTTTTCCCATTCTGTGGGTGTTCTTTTAATTCTATTAATAAAGTCTTTGGATGAGCAGAAGTGTTTGATTCTTAATAGTTCCCATTTATCTATTTTCTCTTCTGTTGATTGAGGATTCTTTGACAGATTTTGGAGTCTGTCCTCATTGTGTATTAAAACTTCCATTTTTGTTCCTACCTTTTCTTGGATGAGCTTTATCGTGTTAAGTTTGATATTTAGGTCTTTTATCCAGTTGGAGTTAGTTTTTGTATAAGGTGTAAGATACGGATCTTGATTTAGTTTATTGCAGATGGATAACCAATTTTGCCAGCACCATTTGTTGAAGATACTTTTTTTACCCCAGTTTAATGTCTTAGGGCCTTTGTCGAATATCAACTGTTCATAGGCAGATGGTGTCATCTCTGGGGTCTCAATTCTGTTCCATTGATCGATCTGTCTGTTCTTGTACCAGTACCAGGCTGTTTTGACCACTGTGGCAGTGTAGTATGTTCTTAGGTCGGGTAATGAGAGGCCACCCAGTGTGTTCTTCTTCTTTAGTAGTACCTTACTTATCCGGGGCTTCTTCCCTTTCCAAACAAAATTGGTGATTTGTTTCTCCATCTCATTAAAAAATGATGCTGGAACTTGTATTGGGATTGCATTATATAAATAAATTGTGTTGGGTAAAATAGACATTTTCACAATGTTAAGTCTTCCTGTCCATGAGCAGGGTTGGTTTTTCCATTTATCTAAGTCTCTCTTAGTTTCTTGTAGTAAGGGCCTGTAGTTCTCTTTGTAAAGGTCTGTTGTTTCTCTGGTTAGATGAATTCCTAGGTACTTTATCTTCTTAGGGGCTATCGTAAATGGTATTGATTTGATAATTCCTCCTTAACAATCTTGTTGATGGTATAAAGGAAACCTACTGATTTACTTATGTTTATCTTGTATCCTGAAACTTTGCTGAACTCTTCTATCAATTTGAGTAGCTTACTCATAGATTCCTTGGGGTTCTCTGCATATACAATCATATCATCTGCGAACAGATAGATTTTAACTTCCTCTTTGCTGATGCAGAAGCCCTTTATTTGTTTGTCTTGTCGAATTGCTCTGGCTACAACTTCTAGCACAATGTTGAATAGGTGAGGTGACAGTGGGCATCCTTGTCTAGTTCCTGATCTCAGGGAAAAGTCTTTCAGTCTCTCTCCATTCGGGATGATGTGGGCGGTTGGCTTTGTATAAATGGCCCTTATTGTGTTAAGGAATTTGCCGTCTATGCCCATTTTGCTAAAAGTTTTTAGCATGAATGGGTGTTGGACTTTATCAAATGCCTTTTCGGCATCAATGGACAAAATCGGGTGATCTTTGTCTTTTGTATTATTTATGTGGTTAATCACTTTAATTGTTTTCCTGATGTTGAACCAGCCTTGCATCCCTGGTATGAATCCCACTTGGTCATGATGGATTATTTTCTTGATATGTTGTTGTATTCTGTTGGCAAGAATTTTATTTAAGATTTTTGCATCTAGATTCATGAGTGATATCGGTCTGTAGTTCTCTGTCTTTGTTGGATCTTTCCTGGGCTTAGGTATCAGGGTTATGCTGGCTTCATAGAATGAGTTTGGGTGTACTCCATCCCTTTCTATACTCTGAAATAGTCTCAGTAGCATTGGGGATAACTCTTCTCTAAATGCTTGGTAGAACTCTGCCATGAAGACATCTGGGCCTGGACTTTTTTTGGTTGGCAGTGTTTTGTTGACCTTTTCAATGTCTTCCTTTGTGATGGGTTTATTAAATTGTTCTGCTACATGTTATGATAATTTGGGTAGGTGGTATGAGTCAAGGAATTGGTCCATTTCCCCTAGGTTTTCAAATTTGTTAGAGTACAGTCTTTCATAGTATTCTGTTATGATATTTTTGATTTCTGTTGCATCTGTGGTGACAACTCCCCTCTCATTTCTAATTTGAATTATTTGTTTCCTTTCCCGCTTTTCTTTAGTAAGTTTAGCCAGTGGTTTATCAATTTTGTTGATCTTTTCAAAAAACCAGCTTTTGGTCTTTTCAATTTTTTCAATTGTTTTTCCATTCTCTAATTCATTTAGCTCTGCTCTAATCTTTATGATTTCATTTCTTCCAGTGCCCGAGGGGTTCATCTGTTGTTCTCTTTCTACTTGTTCAAGCTGTAGAGTTATTTCCTTGATTTGTTTTCTTTCTTCCTTCCAGATGTGTGCATTTATGGAGATAAACAGACCTCTGAGCAGTGCTTTGGCTGTATCCCATAAGTTCTGGTAGGAAGTGTTTTCGTTCTCACTGAAATCCATGAATTTCTTTAATTCACCCTTGATTTCCTCTGTAACCCATGTTTTTTGAGCAAGATGTTGTTCAGTTTCCAAGAGTTCCACTTTCTGTCTATGTTTTTTCTGCTATTGATTTCAACTTTGATGGATTCATGATCTGAGAAGATGCTTTGCAGTAATTCAGTGGTATGGATTTTGCTGAGCATTGCATTATGGCCTATCACGTGGTCAATTCTGGAGAATGTTCCATGTGCACTGGAGAAGAAGGTGTAGTTGTCTGCTGAAGGGTGGAAATTTCTGTATATATCAATGAGGTTTAGTTGGTTAATTGTGTCAATGAGGTCTTCTGTATCCTTACTGAGCTTTTTTCTAGATGATCTGTCTAGTAATGACAGTGGAGTGTTAAGGTCTCCCACTATTATTGTGGAGTCATCTAACTCTCTTTCGAGTGTAGTCAGTGTTTCTTCGACATATTTAGGTGCTCTGACATTAGGTGCATAACTATTTAATATAGTTAAGTCTTGCTTGTGTACTGAACCTTTCAGCAATAGTGTCCATCTTTGTCCACGATGGTGGATTTAACATTAAAATTGATTTTGTCTGAGATTAGAATTGCCACCTCTGCTCTTCTTTGTTCATTGTCAGCTTGATATATATTCTTCAATCCTTTAATTTTTAGTTTGTTCCTGTCTTTAGGTCTCAAGTGAGTTTCTTGTAGACAACATATGGATGGGTCGTGTCTTTTGATCCAAGACAATATTTGGTGTTTCTTTACTGGAGCGTTCAGTCCATTCACATTCAATGTAATTATTGATTGGTATGTGTTCACTGCTGCCATTGTGATATGTTTATTTTTATATTGATGTTTTCTCTGTTGTTCTTATTAGTCTTTTCTGGGACACTCTTGTTTGTGAGTAGATTTTTCACCTTTTTAGAGCTGGTTTTATAGTTGTTGAGACTCGTGTGTTAGATTTCTTGAAATGGTATGATACATCTTTGTTGTGCTTTACAGCTGCCCCTATGAACCCTCTTAATAAACTACTTATAAACCCAATTTTAATTACTACCAGTCTTGTCATCTTCCTCTCCATCTGGAAGGACTATAACGACTGCAGTACATCCCTCTTTTTGTTATGATGACACCATGGTTTTCATGATGATCACTAGATTGGTTCTTTCCAAATCAAAGCTGTAATTTACTTTGTAGCCTTCCCTAAATGAGTAGAGTATTGAGTAGTGTGTCATTCTAAAATATAAAGTTAGTGGTTTCATTCTTCTAAGCCAAAGCCAAGAACTTCTTTCAGTATTTCTTGTAGTTTGGGTTTGGTTTTTACAAAGTCTCTGAGTTTCTGTTTATCTGGGAATGTCTTAATTTCATTTTTGTATTTGAAAAATAGTTTTGCAGGATATATAATTCTTGGTTCAAAGTTCTTCTCCTTCAAGACTTTGAATGTGTCGTGCCACTGTCTCCGTGCCAGCATGGTTTCTGCTGAGAAATCTGACGAGAGCCTACAGGGTTTCCCTCTGAATGTTAGCTTTGCCTTGAGTCTTGCTGCGTTTAAGAGTTGCTACTTATGTTTCATTTTGTTAAGCTTGATTAGAATATGTCTTGGAGTCTTTCTTTTGAGATCTATATTGGGTGGCGTACGATATGCATCTGAGATGTCTATAGTCTCTTCCTTCATGATTTCTGGGAAGTTTTCTTTCAGCAGCTCAGCAACGATACTCTCTGTGTTCTCAGATGTCTCACTGTGTTCAGAGACTCCAATTAATCGAAGGTTGTTCCTCTTAATAGAGTCCCACATGCTTCTTAATGTTTCTTCATTTTTCTTGTTTCTTTTTTCTGATTTCTGCTCATAGACGCTGGCATCAGTAGCTCTGTCTTCCAATTCAGAAATTCTTTTTTCCATTTGTTCCATTCTGTTTCCTTGGCTTTGCATGGAAGTTTCTATGTCTTTGATTTTCTTCTTGATCTGTTGGATTTCAGAGTACTGGTTTTCCATCAGATCAAACAACTTGCTTAATTTTTCCTTTTGTTCTGCTGCATTTTGCATAAGGTCTAGAAGGGCTCTGTATATAATCAATTTGTATTCACTTTCTGATGCTTTCCTAAAAGTTTCTTCATCTGGAAAACTCCTTGGTTGCTTTGTTTGGGAGCCTTCTGAAGCCATGAGTGATTGCTTGTATCCCACAATTGTCTATTGCTTTTTGGGTCCCATGTGAGTATATAGAGGCTGGAAGAGGTACTGTGGGGATGGATTGCAAATGTTTCTCTAGGCTGTCTTCAAGTGTAAAGCAAAAGGTATCCGACCAGTTCACCAGTCAGTTAGGTTTTCAGGTGTAGAGGTCCCTCATCTCATGTGACAAAGTAAGCGCCACTATATCCAACCCCAGATGATAACAAACTCATTCAGAATACAGCAATGCTACTGCCCTGGTGGCCTCTGCTGACAGGGCCTAGCCTTAGCCAACACTGCGTCGAGTACTGGTTTTGTGATAGAAAAGCGCTCTCCTGTGGGCAGTCTCTGGCTCCCAAGCTAAGAATTAGGTCCAGCTGCGGCCACCGTATCCAAGATGGTGTCCTCCACAGAGGTAGCAGACAGAGGGGCTAAATGTGCCGAGAGGTAGTGATTCCTCTGATTCTGTTGCTGGGCCCCCAACCTATGCAGCACTGTGCAAAATCACTACTTTTCTGTTGGAGAAGCGCTGTTCCGCTTGCAGGTGCTGGCTTTCAGGCTAAGAACGAGGTCCCGTTAAAATCTCGGTACCAACATGGTGTCCCGCACACTGACCACAAAGCTCCGCCCAAACCCCGCTGAGGCAGCTACCAAACGAAAGGCTCAAAGTGGCTAGATTAACAGAGTCCCGAGCCTGGCTCTCAGAATATGGGAGTTTCACTGGCCTATCCCCCCAGCAGCGCGTCTGAGTCCAGCCGCCAGGCAAGACCCAACTCTGCCCGCCAGCCGAGACAGAGGAAAAAAAAAGTCTAAATGGTGCGTTTACCTTCCATCCATGAGAGCCGGGGCTAGCCAGGAGTGGGAGTCAGCGAAAGGGAGGAGGTTTTTCGCTGAGTGGTATGAAGTCCCAATTAACAGCTCTGTGCCGTGTCCTGAGGCTGATTAGGTGATCAGAAGGCTCTCTTTGATTGTCAGTTCAGGTCTTGGTTTCCAGAGGGATATAAGGAGACGTGTGCTTAGTCCGCAATCTTGACTCCGCCCGCTATTTCCGCTTTTATTTTCTAACATTGAAGTCACTTATAGACCACCATGTATATCTGACTGCTATAATTTTTCAGGGGTTGTGGGATTGGACAATATTTGAGAATTCCTAGGTTGGTATCTGCCTGTTTAAATCTTTATCCTAGATTCTAGCTGTTGCCTGAAATTATTTGTTCTCGTACCAAAGAACCCCTTAAAAATTCTTGTAAATTTGGTTTGGTTTTTACATACTTCATTAATTTCTGTTTACTGGAAGTGTCCAAATTTCACCATCATATTTAAATGAGATTTTTACAGGATATGCTGTTCTTGGTTGGCAATGTTTTGTTTTCATCCAAGGTTTTATATGTATATTTATATTTTATATGTATATTGCATTACTTCCTTGACTGCGTCACTGTGTCTCCTTTGTATGTGATTTTTTGTTTTCCTCAAGCTTGTCTGAGAATTTTGTTTTTCCTGTCTTTGGTTTTATCATCTGTAATTATGATATGCCTTTGTGATTTCTTTTCAGTTCTCTCCTATATGAGGTTCATTCACATTTTAATTTTTCATGACACTAGGTAAGTTTCAGTCAGCAATTCTTCATCAATCCTCTCTGTGTTTTCCCTTTTCTCCCCTTTTACTGAACTGCATTCACTCAAATTTTTGCTTTTGATTGTGCCCAACATAATTCTTAGGGTTTCTTCATTTCCCTTTGTTCTTTTTTCTGATTTTTCCTCAAGGTGAGTTGTATCCAAATGTCTGTTTTCAATTTCTAACCTGCTCAGCCCTTCTATGACAAGGTCTGTTTTTGAAACTTTGTTGTTTATGTTTTGGATTTCTAACTGTTGCTTTTGTATGGTTTCTAGTTGTGGGTTTATTTTGACATTTTGTTACTATTATTTTTATGAATTCATCTATGATTTTGCCTATCCATTCCATAAATTTGTCTAATTTTTCTTCATTTTTGACTGTTTTTGGCTTCAACTCTTGGATAGCTGTAAATATTAGAAATATGAATTCCCTGTCAGGAAATATTAGTGCTCTTTCTTGTACTGAAAAGTTATCTGCTCTTTTATTTTGGATACCTACTGAAATATTCTTGTCCTATTTTTTCATGTATTTTAATATTGTCTGCTGTCTTTAGGCCATTCAGTAGATGTTTTCTTTGTTTATTGATTGTGGATCTGTTCCATTCTGTTTTTTTTTTTTTTGTTGTTGTTGTTACATCATAGTAGGCATTCTGTACATCCCTGTTAGTTGCTTATCTGTGGTCACAGTATTTTTTACCTATTTTTGCAATGGGCAAGGCCAGTTGCTCAACTATAATGTGGCAGGGCAGGTCGAGTGGGTGATCTGTGTCCTGATGGGGACTCCTGAAGATGTTTTGAAGTATGATCTATCTCCAACGTGAGCGTGGCAAATCCAAGCTGTACAGATGATCACTTCCCACCACTCTGAGCCACCTCAGCTAGCCAAGAGGCTACAGAGGTAGAGCAGCAGGGAAAAGATGGGGAGTAGGAAAGTATGCTTTCTTGTACCAGGTGCTTTGTCTTCTCGTGAGATTTTGGTGACTCTGCTTACCTGTGCTCCTTGTGTGCTGATCTCCAAAAGGAGTCCAAGATGGCAAATCTCTACTAGGTAAGCTGATGGGGACCTTTGCCTTCTGTCTCTTCTCATGCACTGATTTCTGTCCATTTTGCATTCCATTCAGTTTTTGGCTTCATCTGACATCTCCTTTTCCATGACTGACGTTTGTCTCTGTTTTACTTAATTTTTTGATTTGGCTGTGGAGGAATGGCATGGTTTAGGGCCTCATGTTGGCCAGAAATCCTCTGGACAGCTTTTAATATATACATTATTTTTTTTATTTTCTATTTGCTATACTGTATTTTGATATTTTTTCATTTTATAAGAATTCTCTATTTCACATAGATATTAAAATATGTTCACAATATTTTGTTACTTATTCCCTGTCTTTAAGTAACAAAATGGTGTTCCTATTTTTATTCCAGATACACAATTTGTCTTTTTCCAGCTTTCGCTGGGCAGTTTTGTGTAACAGTTATCAGTTTTAATGTCCTTTCAATAGAAAACCTTACCTTTTTGAGTCTCTCTGTTGTAATTTTGTACATTGTCATTTATAGCCACTTTTTGTTGTTTTCTTCTTTCTACCACATTTTGACATAATTTGCTTTCCAATTTCTAACTTTTTGGATATGTGCTTAAGTAAATGAATTTTTGCTTTTTTTTCTTCTAATATATATACTTGAGACAATCAGTTTTGCAAGAGGAATTTTGTAAGTTAGTTGTTAACATGATTCATATAATTATGACTATGGGCTATGACTATAACCTCTCCTTTGATTCATGTGTAATTTATATATTTTTGAATAAAAATAATATAAGGATTTTCCTAACATTGTTTATTTTTAAGTGCACAGTGATTAGAGAATTTGCTGTGATGCTAGAATGTTCTAAGTCTGTTTTT
The DNA here is from genome assembly GCA_028571685.1 of Heterohyrax brucei. Taxonomy (NCBI): domain Eukaryota; kingdom Metazoa; phylum Chordata; class Mammalia; order Hyracoidea; family Procaviidae; genus Heterohyrax; species Heterohyrax brucei. Next base: position 72,486,812 of record CM053142.1, on the reverse strand, counting down.
TTTTGTAAAAGATGAACTGAATTTCAAATTTCCTTTGTTTCAGTTAGTTTAAATTTAATTTTTAAAATCATATTTCTAGTGCCCATCTGTTAAATTGGCTAGAGACTACTGCATCAACAATGTCTTGTGCTTTGTTGTAGTCTATGAAATATAAATATACAGTGCATTTTTGAAAAATTCTGTGTGGACTTTAAAATTATGTGAACTCTCTGTATGCATTGTGTCCATGTGTGAATAAATGTTGCTAATTGTCTGATTTCAGTCCTTCTGTTGTTCTACTTTCTATCTGCTTGATTGATAAGTAACACTTCACTGTCAAGTTGATTCCAACTCATAGCCACCTTAGTGGACAAAGTAGAACTGCCCCATCATGTTTCCAAGGAGGGTCTTGACAAGTAGAAAGAGTGTTTAAATCTTGTTTTATGATTGTTCATTTCTCTTTTATTTGCTGTGATCAGCCTGGGTTGGTTATCAGCCATACACAAATTTTAAAAATCATATCATTAATGGTTTGGCTAGTTTATCTCATAGCGAAACACACCTCTTTATTTCCAAAAAGTCTTCTTGCCTTATGCTATGACAGCCCATTAAGTATAGCATTTTTCTGCTATTGTGTGTTGCATATTTCCTTTTTAATCTTCTTACTTTCATCTCTTCTTTTTGCATATGTTTAAGGTATTTCTCATTTAATTAGCTAGTGAATATTTTTAATGAGCTCAAATAGTTAGTGTTAAGTTTAATTCAGTTAATATCAAGTGCTCACTTTTTGACTTTCCTGTGGACTACTGCAGCAGCATTACAGCTCTATTAATTTTTTATTTACATTCTTTGAAATATAAACAGTTTTACTGGACAAGTTCTATGGGGACTTTAAAATTGGTGTTTGAATTGCAAAAATTATTGATATTTCATATAACTGTTTAGATTGAACTCTACTTTTTCATATTTTCTTCCATTTGTAGTTCTAAATATATATTACTTTTTCCTCATTTGGTTATATATTTACAATAAATATTTTTTATTGTTCGTCTTTCCTATATAAAGCTTTTTGATTCAGTGTGCTTTAACTCTTCTTCTAGCTGTCTTCTATCTTATAAAACACTCATTCTTAACTTATTAAATTCTAACAAAATATTTGTAAAACTTCTGGAGCAATGACAATATCTTATTACTTTTTCCCTTTAATACTTGTTATGACATTTGCTCATTTGCACGCTTATATCTTTACCTGTCGCTGAGGAGTTGATTTCAACTCATAGTGACCCTATAGCACAGAACAGAACTGCCTTATAGAGTTCCTAAGGAAAGCTGGGAAGACTTGAACTACAAACATTTTGGTTAGTAATCAGACTTCCTAGTACTGCTGTACCATGGCTCCTATGTTCAAATACAAGTATGTATTTTTAAATTTCCGGTCAATATATTACCACAATCATGTAGCTCTACTCACTAATTTTGTTTTCTTCAACTTCCCCTAATTCAAAAACTTCGTGTCATCAATGTTTAACTTAAAGAAGATGCTATAACATTTCATTGACTGTGAATTAGTTGTATTTAGTTACCTGTTTAAAAAAATAAGTTTTTTATTTATTTTTTTATTTTTATTTTTATTTAACATAATTGAGTGAAAATGTACATTCACATGTAAATTTACATGCTCCCCTATATGCAGCTTCCACTGCTCTCCCTGTCTGGTGACAGCACACTATTCCTCTCTGCTCCATACATGTCTCATCGTCCCAACAGTCTCCTTTCCCCTCCTGTCTGTCCACTCCTCTTCCTCCAGCCAGAGGTCAGCAAGATGATATCCTATAGATATATAGAACCATAAAGTGCTTCGAATATATAGTTACTCTGAATTGCCAAGTCCAATCCATTCCTGTCCAAAGAGTGGACCTTTGTTATAATTTATGGGAACGGGCAGCATCAGGGCCGGGGGCCATGCTCTCAGAGGAACCCCAAAACCGATGGACCATCAATTGAGGTCTTTTAGTGGAGATCTCATGATGCACCTCTTTTTATTCTTCTGTTGCCAGTGAGGCTCCTCTCTGTGAGCTCCGTCATGGCTATCACTGGTGGTGGTAGGGCACCATCCGGTTCTTCCAGTCCCAGGTGGATGTAGGCACCCACTCTTGTGGGTCCCTCTGTCTTCTCGGTTGTCTTTACTGCATGCCATTTTGGCCCTCGGTGAGCATCCGTTCCTGCTGAGTTGGGACCATTTGCTGTGTCCTCGGATGGCAGCTTGGCAGCTTTTAAGACCCCAGACGCCACTCACCAATGTGGGGTACAGAGAGCTCTCTTAGCAAAACGCTAGTTGTGCCAATTGGCCTGGAATTTGCCTAAGAGCATGGTCCCCTGCCCCCCGCCCCAGCTACTCTATCCTTGCAGTATTGAGTTAAGATGGAAGGAGTACTCAAGTTTTGCTGAAGTCCACTTAATGTTGTTCTTGTTCCTAATGTGTGCTGTCACCGCTTTCTCCCAACTAGCTTTGCACTCCCTCCCTCCCTTCCTCCCCTCCCTTACAGCTGTCAAAGAGTCTTTTCTTCTATACACAAGTCTGTTTTTGAGATCTTATCGTAGAGGTCTCATACAGTATTTGTCCTTTTGTCGCTGACTACTCTCACTCAACATAATGTCTTCCAGTTGAAACCAGGTTAGGAGATGTTTCCTGGAATCATCATTATTCTTTATCATTGCGTAGTGCTCCATTGAGTATATGTACCACAGTTTACGTATTCATTCTTCTATTGTTGGGCATCTGGGTTGATTCCACCTTTTTGCTATTGTGGACTGTGCCGCGATAAACATTCTGGTGCATGTGTCCATTGGTGTGAAAGGCCTTGAATCTGTGGGATATATTCCAAGTAGCGGAATTACTGGGTCAAACGATATAGCAATATCCATTTCTTTAAGGAAGCGCCAGATTGCCTTCCAAAGAGGCTGGACCATTTTGCAAGCCCACCAACAGTGTAGGAGGGTTCCACTTTCTCCACAGCCACTCCAGCATTTGTTGTTTTGTGTTTTCTGGATCATGGCCAATCTTGTTGGGGTGAGATGGTATCTCATTGTTGTCTTGATTTGAATTTATTTAATAATTAAAGATCGTGAACATGTCCGCATGTGTTTTTGGCTGCCTGGATATCCTCTTTAGTGAAGTATCTGTCCATCTCCTTTGCCCATCGCTTAATTGGATGGTTTATCTTCTTCTTCTTGATATTTTGTAGTATCTTATAGATTATGGAGATCAGGCGTCGGTCTGACATAGAGTTGCCAAATATGTTTTCCCACTCTGTGGGTGTTCTTTTAATTCTATTAATAAAGTCTTTGGATGAGCAGAAGTGTTTGATTCTTAATAGTTCCCATTTATCTACTTTCTCTTCTGTTGACTGAGGTTTCTTTGACAGACTTTGGAGTCTGTCCTCATTGTGTTTTAAAACTTTCATTGTTGTTCCTACCTTTTCTTGGATAAGCTTTATTGTTTTAGGTTTGATATTTAGGTCTTTTATCCAGTTGGAGTTGGTTTTTGTATAAGGTGTAAGACATGGATCTTGATTCAGTTTATTGCAGATGGATGACCAATTTTACCAGCACCATTTGTTGAAGATACTGTTTTTACCCCACTTTAATGTCTTAGGGCCCTTGTCGAATATCAACTGTTCATAGGCAGATGGTGTCATCTCTGGGGTCTCAATTCTGTTCCATTGATCAATCTGTCTGTTCTTGTACCAGTACCAGGCTGTTTTGACCACTGTGGCAGTGTAGTATGTTCTAAGGTTGGGTAATGAAAGGCCTCCCAGTGTGTTCTTCTTCTTCAGTAGTACCTTACTTATCCGGGGCTTCTTCCCTTTCCAAACAAAATTGGTGATTTGTTTCTCCATCTCATTAAAAAATGATGCTGGAACTTGTATTGGGATTGCATTATATAAATAAATTGCTTTGGGTAAAATAGACATTTTCACAATGTTAAGTCTTCCTATCTATGAGCAGGGTTGGTTTTTCCATTTATCTAAGTCTCTCTTAGTTTCTTGTAGTAAGGGCTTGTAGTTCTCTTTGTAAAGATCTGTTGTTTCTCTGGTTAGATTAATTCCTAGGTACTTTATCTTCTTAGGGGCTATCACAAATGGTATTGATTTAATAATTTCCTTCTTAACAGTCTCATTGATGGTATAAAGGAAACCTACTGATTTACTTATGTTTATCTTGTATCCTGAAACTTTGCTGAACTCTTCTATCAGTTTGAGTAGCTTACTTATACATTCCTTGGGGTTCTCTGCATATACAATCATATCATCTGCGAACAGGGAGATTTTAACTTCCTCTTTGCCGATACAGCTGCCCTTTATTTGTTCGTCTTGTCTAATTGCTCTGGCTAGAACTTCTAGCACAATGTTGAATAGGAGAGGTGACAGTGGGCATCCTTGTCTAGTTCCTGATCTCAGGGGAAAGTTTTTCAGTCTCTCTCCATTCAGGATGATGTGGGCAATTGGCTTTGTATAAATGGTCCTTATTGTGTTGAGGAATTTGCCGTCTATGTCCATTTTGCTAAAAGTTTTTAGCATGAATGGGTGTTGGACTTTATCAAATGCCTTTTCGGCATCAATGGACAAAATCGGGTGATCTTTGTCTTTTGTGTTATTTATGTGGTTAATCACATTAATTGTTTTCCTGATGTTGAACCAGCCTTGCATCCTTGGTATGAATCCCACTTGGTCATGATGGATTATTTTCTTGATATGTTGTTGTATTCTGTTGGCAAGAATTTTGTTGAAAATTTTTGCATCTAGGTTCATGAGTGATATCGGTCTGTAGTTCTCTGTCTTTGTTGGATCTTTCCCGGGCTTAGGTATCAGGGTTATGCTGGCTTCATAGAATGAGTTTGGGAGTACTCCATCCCTTTCTATACTGTGAAATAGTCTCAGTAGTATTGGGGATAACTCTTCTCTAAATGCTTGGTAGAATTCTCCCGTGAAGCCATCTGGGCCTGGACTTTTTTGGGTTGGCAGTGTTTTGATGACCTTTTCACTCTCTTCCTTTGTGATGGGTTTATTAAGTTGTTCTGCTTCACGTTGTGATAATTTGGGTAGGTGGTAGGATCTACTCGTTAATAACAATGTTTTACACTTTCAGTAAAGTGTGAAAACTTCACTCATTAAAATTCCTGATGTGCAGTGGTTAAGTACTAGGCTGCTAATGGAAAGGCTAACATTTCAAATGTAGCAGCCACACCACAACAAGATATATATTGGCAGACTACTTCTGTAAAGATTCACAGCCTTTGAAACCCTCTAGGGCAGTACAGCTATTTACTATAAGGTCACTACAAGTTGCAATTGACTTGAGAACAATAAGGAAATCATCACTTTTAAACATTATCGAATTAATTTGCAGATGGTAAAATGTTTGTTTAACTCAAATAGAATTCAGAGAAATTATGAGGATAAGAGTATTCTGTTTTATGTAGTTATAGTTCTGCTCTTTACATTGTTCTTTTTTCCATCTTATGCTTTAGCATTCTTGCTTAATCATTTTTCTATTTGAGGAATTTTCTTAGTCAATTGTAATGAATAGGTTTGGAATTGTCAAATTTTTTAGTTTTCCTACATCTGAGAATGTATTCGTTTCCTCTTCATATGTGAAAGTATACTTTCAGTTGGCACTGAATTTTTTCTATTTCTTTCTCTCATTCAGTATTTGTATGTGTGTGTTTGTGTGTGTCACTGTCCTTCCAAATTTAACCTTTTACCAACACAAAAACTAACTGGTAGAAGCAGAACTAGTCTAGTTAACAGGAGTTGTTAGGCCCACAAAAATCAAACTCATTTCTCATTTGTCCAGCTTTGGAAGCCCTTTAATTTCCTTTACAAAACCAAACTTTGAGAAACACAGTAAAAAAATACACTTTTTTGGAGGGAAGAATGTAATACATCTGGAGAATTAGATAAACCCTTACAATGCTAGTTTTTTCATGGAAGTAAGACATGGCAGTCCACTTCTGTAAAGATTGCAGCTTCCAAAACCCTTATGGACAGTTTTACACTGTCCTAGACAGTTACTCTGATTTGCAATCAAATCAAAGTCAGTGGACTTTTGTTGTTGTTATGCTACTTTATTGAACCCTACCAACTCTTGAGTTACATGAACTTAAACCTTTTTAAGGATCTTGGAGAATAAGACTATCATGCATTAGTGTTTAAATAGTTATTTTGAATGAAAAGAAAACACATCTGTGAAAGTTATTGAAAGTGTGGAACATGGTTTTCAACTTTAATATATTTTTAGTGGGAGAATCTGGCATTAATATCTTGTTTTGAAAATTGAAGTAAAAGAAAACACTACCTGTATGTTTTAGAATAATAAAAGTCTTTATAAAGAATATTACAACAGATTTTCTTTTTCTTTTTGGTTTTATGACAGGAATTTCTACCATCTCTCTCATGGACTGGACTCTCTTGTAAAAGTAGTAGTTCTCCCTGGTTGTGGATAAATGGCTCACCTTGGGAAAAACAGTAAGTTTTTTCTTAATGATGTTGTATAGAAGGAAAAAATACAAGAAAGAAAATCCAGATAACATTAATAAATGCAACTAAGTTTAATTATAGACATGAAGAAAGTGAAAATTAATAACATGAATTGTTGATATAAATATTAGTTGAGAATGACGTACTAAGTGTTCACAATAATTATTACCAATATTTTATGAGAAATGTCATTACCCATTTTTATAACATTCTCTTATCATTGCAATGAAAATGTTTTTGTTCTGTGCATTATTGGACAAAATATAAGACATTTTTGTATTTTACACATTACAGGATAAGAGATGCTTCACATCTTATACACAACTGTGTTATGTTATACTCTACTATCCTTCAAGCAGCCCCTTGTGAAGAGGCAAACACATACATTTGTAAGCATAAGATTTTGAGTTAAAACACCAGAGCCTGGAGTTCTTCAGGTGTCCTTATATTTTATGAAAGAGAAATAATACTCATGACTGCAACAGTCTTATCAATTGCATTATTTGTTCAACTGGAAACTCTACTTTTGGAACCATCCTGGACTTCACCCTGTGTCCTTCTTCCTTGGTTGATTTTTACCAGTACCTTTCTCTGTAATAAAAAATATAACCAAGAGCGTAACAACTTTATCATGTTTTGATGCTCTTTATATTGTTAAATATGCTTAATTATGGTGTAATTTTATAACAAAATATATTACTGTAGTTTTAAAAGAAATTTGAATATTCTGTATTTTGACCATTTATGTTTAAGCGCAATTTTTGTATCAGCTTAACAGTTTCTACAATGAAAATTCTAATTCTGGAATGGTGTAGTGAAGACATTTATTAGTATCCTCTATTAAGGGAAGAAAACATTTGCAGGGAATTTTCAGATCAACACTTTCAAGACTATGTGAATTAAATAATTGCTTCAGACAATATACATATATATATAAATGGTGCTTTTCAGTGACTTGGTGTCCCTATAGACAGAATAGAACTGCCCCATAGGATTTCCAAGGCATTTGGCAGGGTTAAACATCCTACCTTCTGGTTAACAACAATACCACTTAACCACTACATCATCAGAGTTTTCTGAGACACTATAGAGAATGTTTACTGAAGGAAAAAATGCTGAACCTCAGGAAGAAAGATAGTGTTTGTGACAAGTGAAATAGGCCTTCACCAAACACCACATTCTCAGCTCCAAGGCAGCCACGTAAACTAGCAGCTGTGCCACTAAAGAAGAGGTAGACGAAAAATTATCTAAAGATCAAGTTTGGAGCTCTTAAAAATTGTATAACAATAAATTTGTCATTAGTGAATTTTTTCAGAGCTTCTTGGAAAACCATATTCCCAGCACACTGTGGTTATGTGACAGAACTGGAGGTAGCTCTGTGGGAAAATTGTTTACTGAAAACAATGAACAGCAATTCTTTAACATTCATCTATCCGGGGCTACAATACCAGCTGGAGCCAAAAGAACCTGATCAAAGATTAAAAGGAAGATTCAGGGAGACAGATGTTCAGAGAGAGCCTTGAAAATCTCATAAATGTATCTATGTATTTAGAAGGCTATCCCATTGTAGAGGGCTGTGTGCATGTTAAGGAAAGATCTGAGAAAGTCCAAGTCTTTTCTTGTGATGAATGCTCAAACAAGGGACTTTCAGATTTCTTTGTTCTGATATACACACTTAAGGTAACCAGTTTTCAAAAAACATTCTATGAATGTTGTAATTTTAGTTTATCCTCAAGTCATTAATACTTATTGGAATCATTCTTTTGACCAAATATTATTTAGCAATATTAAAAATTAAGGAGTGGAGCCGAGATGGCAGAGTAGACACACATCCCCTCAATTTGCTCTGAAAACTATGGCCTGGATTGGTAATTGAATGGGACATTCTAGACACCCAGGGAGCCCTAAGATATGCCATAGGGTTGTCAGATTGTACTAAGCACCACTGAATGAGAAACTACCTCTCTCCGAAAAAGCAGACTGCTCTGAGCCACATTCCTATTGACTCATCGCTTGGGTGGACTGCTGGTACCGACATTTTATCTTTCTTTCTTTCTTTCTTTCCTTATTTATTTATTTATTTTTTTATCCAGGAGATGTGGGTTGGCATGAGCCGGCAAATGTTATGTACATTGCTGCTAAAGTAAACAGCATGTAGCACAGCAGAGACACAGCAAGTGAGATAGCCACACTTTGCAGCCTGGCTCCTGACTCAAGCAACACTGCCCGCTTACCCTCTCTTTTCCAAGTTCTGCCATAGATTCTGCTGTTTCACAGTGGGAAGGAAAGCTCAGCTGGGGTGCCATATTGTCTGGAGGTGGCTTCACTCTACTGGATCCCTCAGCAGGGGCTAATTCCCAAGCTGAGAAGCAGTGCCAGTCTGGAAAATGCTTTTCCAGCAGAAAGGCTGTGTTTAGCCCAGTGTTACCTTTATGGGGAAGCCCTGACTGAGGATGGCAGCAAGGCCATAACCACTCCCTACTTTGAACTACATCATAGCATCTGGAGATGGCCAAAGAGGTGCTTCTGTTGTCAGCCAGAAGGCATTGCCTGCCACACCTGACAGCCTGGCTGATTTTGGAAGCTGTCAAATAGTTCCTAAATTTTAAAAATAAGACCACCTGGGGAAATAGTTGCTAGGCAGCCCAGCAGCCTCTCTTCAAACCTTTACTGACTGGCATCACAGGGTCAGCTGACAGCTCCCCAGTGACTCCATAAGTAGGGTGCAGTCCTTGCCAGGCAAGAGGTGGAAGCTGCCACCCAAAAGAGTCCATTGGGGCAGTCACTAAAGTGCACAGAATCAGCTGATGACCAACTTGCTTCTCAGAGCTATGCCTCAGCTCCTGATAAGGTAACACCAGAGGAACTAAACAGCCTCCAGGTGGCATGGAAGCAGCAGACCATTTCTAACCATTTAAAGAAATAGCCCAATATTGCTCAGGAAAACTACCCAAATAAAGAATCAAAAACTTTCCAGATGAAGAAGACTTTCTGAAACTATTGGAGGTCAAGTACCAAAGAATTACATATAGAGCCCTCCCAGAGATTAGACAAAATGCAGCAGACCAAAATGAAAAATTAAGCAAGCTGTTCAAACTGATGGAACATTAGCATTCTGAAAACCAACAAATCAATAACAAAATTAAAGAACTGGACAATTCAATCCAAAGCCAAAAGAGCAAAATTGACAAGATGGAAGTCAGACTTAGTAACCTTGAGGATAGAGCAATTTGTACCAGCATTTATGAGCAGAAATCAGAGAAAATAAATAGGAAAAATGAAGAGACAATAAGAAACATGTGGCACTCTATTAAGAGGAATAATTTACAATTAATTGGAGTTCCAAAACTTGGAGGGATAGCTGAAAAAACAGAATATTGTTATTGAGCTGTGGACAGAAAACTTCCCTGAAGTGAAAGAAGTGAACATAGATATCCAAGGCATGTACTGAATGCCACAAAACCTAGACCCCAGAAGAAAGACAGCAAGACATATTGTAACCAAGCTTAACAAAAGAGACATAAACATATTCTCTGAAAGGCAACAAGGTCAAAGCAAAGCTAACATTCAAAGGGAAACCCTGTAGGTTTTCATCTAACTTCTTGGCACAAGTGATGTCGGCAAGGAGGCGGTGGGATGAGACATTCAAAGCCTTGAGTAGAAAAATTTCCAACCAAGAATAATATATCCTGCAAAACTGTCTCTTAAATATGAAGATATTGAAACATACACAGATTAACAGAAGCTTACTTTGTAAAAAACAAAAACTACAAGAAATACTGAAAGAAGATCTTTGCTTAGAAAAGCAAAACCATTTAAGTGTATATTTAAGGAGGCAATGCAGGGCACAGCATCCAGAGCCTTCTCAATTAAGGAAGTAAAAAAGCTCAATCAAAGCTACAATAATAAAGCCAGTCAGCCAAGTGCCATCGAGTCGGCAGACAAGACACATGTCTCCTTAATTCCCTATGAAAACTAAGCCATGGATTGATAATCAAGTGGAGTATTCTGGACATCCAGTGAGCCCTAGGACATGGCACAGGGCTGTCAGTTTGGAGTGCATGCCACTGACCAGGAAACTTCTTGTCTTTGGCTGAGCCTCACCCACTGTTGTTGAATTGGCTGGCTCCTGTAGATTGAAGATAACCAGTGTCTTTAACTTGTTTTTCATTTTGTTGGCTGACAGGCAGGGATGGGCTTAGCTGGTATCTATGCAGAGCCACAGTGCTAAAGTGATCAGTGGGTGGAATAGCCACATTTTTGAGAATTTGGCTCTAGACTCAGAGCACCACAATCCCACCACCCTCTCTTTTTGGACTTCTGCCAAAGATTCTGTTGTTTCCTGGGGATTGGCCAGCTTGACTGGAATGACATCTTGTTTGACTGGGAGGCAGAACTACCCAACCAGAGGGCTGAGAGGGGGCTAATTCCCAGGCTGGGAGGCAGTCCCAGTCCAGGGAGCACTTTTCCAGCAGAAAAGCTATGTTTAGCACAGTGTAGCCTTATGGGAAAGGGCAACAGCAAGCCAGTAGCCTGTCCTACTTTAAACTTTGTCACAGTATCTGGGGACAGCTGAAGAGGTGCCAAAAGGAGGGGCTTCCCATACATGTTAGCTTGACTTAATTTGTAAGTGATCACATAGCTTTTACACTTTAAAATAAGACTTCCTAGAGAAATAACTGCAGAGCAGCCCAACAGCATCTCTTCCACCTTTTACTGACCCACATGATAGGGTCATCCACTGGCCCCCCAGTGACTCTATAAGTAGGGCTGTCTCTTTCCCAGCCAAGAGGTGGAGCCTGCTACTCCAGAGATTCCACTGGCCAGCTCACCAGGTGGCTGGTGATCACATTCCTTCTCAGAAATGCACCTGAGCTCCTTTTAAAGCAACACTAGGGATGAGAAACAGCCTCTAGACGTCCCATAAGCAACAAATTCTACCCAAAGATTTTTTAAAAAATACATGCATGGCCCCAGAAAGCTCCCAAAATAAAGAACTGAAGAACTTCCCTGATGAAAAAGCCTGTCTGAAACTATTGGAGGTTGAGTATGCCAAGCCACAGAAGAATTATAAATAAAACCTGGATGCAGCCAAGTGGCGAGCTTGTGCAGGACTCCATCTTGTTTCACTGGGAGTTGGAGTAACTGTATGGAGGCCTCAGCTGGACCTAATTCCTGGGCTGGGAGGCAGCTCCCACACAAGGGAGAGAGCTTGTCTAGCAGAAAAGCAGGATTCTACATAGTGTCGCCAATAACTGGGGCCAGCCAAAGCAGTGCTCAGAGGTCAGTTAATCTCCATAAATGCACACAACTGGAAGGAAAAAAGAATGAAACCAAATCAACAAACTAACTCTACAGCTTGAACAAGTAGAGAGAGAATGACAGAGAAACCCTCAGCCACTAGAAGAAAACAGATCATAAAGATTAGAGCGGAACTAAATGAGTTAGAGAACAGAAAAATAATTGAAAAAATTGAGACCAAAAGCAGGTTTTTTGAAAAGATCAACAAAATTGACAAACCACTGGCTAAACTTACTAAATAAAAACAGGAAAGGAAACAAATAACCTGAATAAGAAATGATGTGACAACAGATCCACCAGAAATCAAAAGTATCATAACAGAATTCTTTGAAAGACTGTACTTTAATAGACTGGAAAACCAAGAGGAGATGGCCTAGTACCTAGATAGATATCACCTACCGAAATAATCACAAGGAGAAGTATAAGTTAATAAACCCATCACAAAGGAAGAGATTGAAAAAGTCATCAAAAAGTACCAATCAAAATAAGTCCTGGCCCAGACAGCTTCACTGAAGAACTCCACCAAGATTTTAGAGAATGGTTAACTCCAATACCATTGAGACTATTACACAGCATGGAAAAGGATGAAACACTCCCACATTCATTCTATGAAGCCAGCATAACCTTGATACCAGAGCCAGGGAAAGATCCCCCCAAAATGGAAAACTACAGACAAATATCACTCATGAACCTAGATGCAAAAATCGTCAATAAATCCTTGCTGGTAGAATACAACAACATATCAAAAAAATAATTCATCACAAGGAAGTTCGATTCATACCTGGGATGCAAGGCTAGTTCAGCATCGGAAAAGTAATTAATGTGATCAACTACATAAATAACACAAAAGGTAAGACTCAACTGAAGAAAAACCATTTGACAAAGTCCAACACCCATTCACGTTAAAAAGTCTCAGCAAAATAGAAATGGAAGACAAATGACTCAACTCAGTAAATGCCAATGGCCTACATCATCCTGTATGGAGAGAGACTGAAAGAATTCCCCTTGAGAATGGAAAGTTCACTAGGATGCCCAGTCTCATCTCTCCTATTCAACATTGTGTTAAAAGTTCTGGTCAAAGCAACACAAAGAAATAGAGGGCATCCACATCAGCAAAGAAGTAAAAATCTCCCTATTTGTAGATGATAAGATTTTATGTGCAGAGATTCTCACAAATCCTTAAGTAAACTACTCAAACTAATAGAAGTGGTCAGCAAAGTATCAGTACAAGGTAAATGTAAGTAAATCAGTTGAATTCATTTATTCCAACAAAGAGATCATTTAAGAAGAAATCACCAAATCAATGCCATTTACTACTGTCCCAAGAAGGAAAAATACCTAGGAATAAATCAAACAAGAGAAATAAGAGATCTATACAGAGAGATCTACAAGACCTTACAGCAAGAAATTAAGAGAAACTTATATAGGTGGAGAAATGTATCCTGCTTGTGGATAGGAAGACTTAACATTGTGAAAATATTTATTTTACCCAAAGTGATCTACACATACAGTGCATCCCAATACAAATTCCAGTGAAATTTTTGAATGAGATAGAGAAGCAAATCACCAAATTTGTTTGGAAAGGGAAGAAACTCTAGATAAACAAAGCACTACTGAAGAAGACAAACACACTAGGAGGCCTCTCACAACCTGACTTTAGAACCTATTATGCTGACACAGTAATCAAGGCAGCCTGGCACTGGTACAAAAAGAGACATATAGACCAATGAAACCAAGTGGAGGCCCCAGAGATGCCACCATCCTCCTGTGAATGGTTGTTATTCAACAAAGGCCCTAAGATTGTAAACTGGGCTAAAAACAATCTCTTTAACAAATTGTGTTGGCAAAATTGGATATCCATCTGCAAAAAAACTGAAACAAGATCTATCTCACACTACACACACTCACAAAGCCTCTAATTGGATAAAAGACCTAAACACCAAACCTAAAATGATAACCATTATGCAAGAAAAAAATAGGATCAACAATGGAAGCTGTAATACACAACTTAGACTTCAAAATCTTACAAAGTATGATCTACAAAAGAGAAAATAGATAAATGGCAGCTACTACTTTGTTCATCCAAAGACTTGATCAAAAGAATTAAAAGACCACCTACAGAATAGGAAAAAGTATTTGACAACTATATATCAGACTGAAGTCCAGTCTCCATAATCTATAAGGTACTGAAAAATATCAACAAGAAAAAAGGTAAGTAACCCAATTAAGCACTGGGCAAAGGAGATAGACAGACACTTCTCTAACAAGGCTATCCAGGAAGCCAAATGACACATGCGGAAGTGCTCACAATCATTAGCTATTAAAGAAATCCAAATCAAAACTACAGTGAGATACAATCTCACTCCAACAAGATTGGCCATGATCCAAAAGCACAAAACAACAAATGCTGGAGAGGCTGTGGATAAACTGGAACTCTCCTACACTGCTGGTGGGATTAGAAAATGCTACAACCTCTTTGGAAAGCCATCTGGTGTTACCTTAAAAAACTGGAAATAGATATACCATTTGACCTAGTTATTCCACTGCTTAGAATATATCCTACAGAATCAAGGGCAGACACATGAAAAGATACATGCACATGATATTGCAACACAGTCCACAATAGCAAGATGATGAAATCAACCCAGATGCCCAATAACACAGGAACGGATAATCAAACTATGATACGTATACTCAATAGCAAACTATACAATGATAAAAAGCAATGATGGTTTTTGGATGTATTTCTTAACCTGGTTTCGATTGGAAGACATTATGTTGAGTGGAATCAATCAATAGTACATGAACAAATGTTGTAGGAGACCCCTAATAAAAGGCCTTAAAAACAGACTCATGTACAGAAGACAAGACTCTGATGGCTGCAAGAGAAGGGATGATTTGAGGGACAGGATTGGTTACAAATTAGATAGTTGGTAGAAATTTGGTTGGGTGAAAGCAATGACAGTACACATTAGACAGAAGATCAATCTAACTGGACTTCAACATAACCTGAAAACTTTTCCAACCTTAATCTAATGTTGCAAGGATAGAGTAGCAGGGGTAGGGGTCCAGGGACCATGCTCTCAGGGGACATTGAGGCCAACTGGTATAACTAGCTTATTGCTAAGAGAAGCTTCTGTACTCCATATAGGTGAGTGGCATCTGGGGTCTTAAAAGCTAGCAAGCTGCCATCTGAGGTACACCAAACGTTCTCGACTCAGTTGGAACAGATGATCACACCAAGGACAACAAAAACATGAGGGGGAAAAAAAAAAAGAGCCCAGAAGACAGAATGATCATGTGACTGGGTGACTGTATCAACATGTGACAAGAAGAACCAAATGGTGCCTGGCCACCACCAATGTCAGCTGTGACGGGACTCACAGTGTTCAGTCCCAACGGCAACATGAGAAAAAAAGGGATTCACCATAAGAACTACACTAAAAGACCACAACTGATGGTCTGAAGGCCTGGGAGTTCCCCTGGGAGCGTGACCTCTAGACCTGATGCTGTCCCTGACCATCAGTCATTAATGAGGCCAACTCTTTGGACAGGAATGGATTGGACTTGGGTACAAGGAGTGACAATATCGTGTGTCCACTTCCTGGTTATATGCATCTATAGGATGTTGTCCTACTGGCTTCTTACTAGAGTGGATTGGAGAGGATAGAGAGGAGGGGAATTGAGATTGTTAAGAGGATATGACATGTATAGAACGGAGAGGAGGAGTGTGCTGTCACTGGGCAACGAGAGCAGAGGGAGCTGCAGATAGACAGTCATGCAAACTTGAATTGTATTGTAAACTTTCTCTCAACCACAGTAAAATAGATATATACATAAAATGAAAGGCGGGAACCAGTAATCATATCATGAAAACTGTGACACCATCTCACTAAAAAGAGGGATACACTACAGTAGTTATAGTCCTTCCAGATGGAGAGGTAGTTAAAAAGATATGCAGAAGTTAAAGTTGGTTTTAAAATTAGAATAGTAACGAGAATGAGAGGGGTTGCCACAAGACAGAATAACAATGCAACATTTCAAAACAAGAAACATAATACAGGAGTCACAACAAAACCAAAGAAACTCTGAGAAAGATGAAAAGTCAACCCATAAACAAGAATGACCCAGAACAGAATGTTAAGAACAACATAGAACACATCGACACCAAAATAAACACATCAAAATGACAGTACTAAACATATACCTGTTAATAATTCCTTGGAATTATTAATAGGTGTATTAATAGGTATATGAACTCTTCAATGAAGAGAGAGCAAGTGATATGTCTATATGATGCTTACAAGAAACACATCTTAGACTTAAAGATATGAAGAAAACAAAAATTAAAGGATGGAAAAACATATATGAAGATAATAGTATACAAAGAAGAACAGGTGTGGCAATACTAATCTCACATAAAATAGATTTTAATGTAAAATCAACCATTGTGGACAAAGATGGACACTATTTATTGCTGAAAGATTCAATACACAAGCAGAACTTAACAATATTAAATATCTATACACCCAAATACCAGATCATCTAAATATATCAAACACTGTCTACATTGAAAAATTAGACAGATTATGCCACAATAATAGCTGAAGGCTTCAACACGCCACTTTCAGTAATGGACAGATCATCCAGAAAAAAACTCTGTAAAGACACAGAAAATTTTATTGGGACAATTAAAAAACTAGACCTCATCAGCATATGTGGAACTTTTTATGCATCAATGTATAAGTACACCTTTCTCTCCAGTGTACTTGGAACATTTTCCAGAATAGACTATGTGTTGGAACATAAAGCAAATCTCAACAAAATCCCAGCCATTGAATTGTTGCAAAGCATCTTCTCAGACTGTAAAGGCCATAAAAGCTTAAAGCAACAGAAAAAAAAAACATAGATAGAAATTGGAACTCATGGGAACTGAACAACACCTGAACAAAAAGCCATGGTTTATAGAAGAAATCTAGGATGAAATAAAGAAATTTATGGACTCAAGTGGGAATGAAATCTCTTCCTACCAGAACCTATGGGATACAGCCAAAGCAGTGCTCAGAGGTCAGTTTATCTCTATAAATGCACACATCTGTAAGGAAGAAAGGACTCAAACTAAAGAATTAACACTACAGCTTGAACAAGTGGAAAGAGAGCAACAGAGGAACCCCTCAGGCACAAGAAGAAAACAGATCATAAAGGTCAGAGGAGAACTAAATGAATTACAGAATAGAAGAACAATTGAAAAAAATAACAAAACTAAAAGCCATTTTTCTGAAAAGATCAACAAAATTGGTAAACCACTGGCAAAACTTACAAAAGAAAAATAGGCAGAAAAACAAATAATCCGAATCAGAAATGAGATGGGAGATGTCACTACAGATCCATCAGAAAACAAAAGTATCATAACAAAATACTATGTAAGACGCTACCAACAGATTTGAAAATCTAGAGGAAGTGGACAAATTTCTAGATTCATATTACCTAACAAAAGTATAACAATGACAATAGATCAGTATAATAAACCCATCACAAAGGAAGAAATTGAAAAAGTCATCCAAGTAGCCACATTTCAAGAACTCATCTCAACACAGCACAGTTGTATATATTCTATGCTCATGTTATTGGAAGTATGAACATATAATGACTTTTGGGAAATGTTATAAGTGAATTTCAAAAATATGTTTATTTTGTGTGTGTGTGTTTTTTGCTGGTTTATTGTCTAATTTATGTGCTTTTGATATACTTATTTGTTTGATAAGCACTTTTCTTACCCTTTATAGTTAGATTTGTTTTTCTGTCATTTTCAACATATCATTCTTGTTAAGACATAAGAAATTAGTTATAATTAAGGACAAATACATGAATAATTAGCACTGTATTTAATTTTGTAATTCCTGGCATGGTGTCAAAGTTCAATATTGTTTGTTTTATGCTTTTTAAATGATGCTTATTTATCATTTGAATTAGCAAAAATTCAAACATTTATTTTTAAAAATTAGTGCTAGAATTTAAGGAGAACTAGAGTGAATGAATTAAGAGGACAATTTTGAGAGTGTTGGTTTTTGTATCACCAACAAGTTGGAAATGTAGTAAGCAGCGTTATAGCTAAGTAAGCACTTGTTCCTAACAGTGTTGTAATTTTAAAAAATTTTTTGACGTAATAACAGTAATGATCTAATAAAGGTATGCAGAAAAAGGTAACACTACCAGTTAGCAATTTAGTCAAAAGTGTGATTTTGATATCAGTGACTGTCTTAATATGGCTCCAAGCCAAAGCCAAGTGCTGTTGAGTCGGATCCAACTCATGTGATGAGGTGAAAACAAGACTCTTGAATGAGTCGTTAAATCCTCCAGACCTTAAAGTCCCGCAGAAAATGAGAAAAATTTATCAAAGCCACTTGAAAGTGGACCATTTATACAAAACACTTAAACATCTTCCTTGTCCACTTAATAAAAGTCCATCATCTCCTGTGCTGTGAGATGTGAGATGACAACTGACTTTAGGTTAGTCAAAGTATAAGACATTCCTTTTCACATTTTAAGTGACAACCAATGAGTCATTTACTTTTTCCATTCATGTCCCACTCTAAGCCATCACAGAGAATCTGTGTGAAGTGCACAGATGTTGTTCTTGCCTTGGATTTATGGTTTTAGAGTTTTCTTTAGGAAACTAACTAGATCTCATCACTAAATGATGCATGACATTCTGGCTTACAGTTAAAGGGCCTTCAAATAAAAGAGTGTCCTATTTTTGACAGCTCACAGCTGTGATGTTCGTGAAGCTACAGTGGCCACTTTTATTACTTCTTTTGATTAGTCTTTAAAAATAGCCATGAAAAGTTACATGATTCGACAATGCATAGACATTAACGTTTATTATCAAAATGAGTGTTCCACTCAACAAACATTCCACAGTCATGTAATCTACTACCCCAAGAATGAAAACTTGAAGAAGAATTGTGTTATATTCATTGTCAAAAAAGAATATTTCAAGTTCTGTTAAGTACAATGCTTTCCATGATAGGATAATATCCATATGCCTACAAGGAAGGCAGTTAACATGACTAAAAGGTCTGACAATTATGTTCACAAACTTGCCACTGTGTGCTTACGTTGGCAGCACAGTACAAATAACTCGGTAAGGTTTCACAACCTTGGTCTATCAATGTCTCACTGCTGTGTTCATGTTGATGTGGTGATGTGTTGCTGAGTGCCATTCATTTTTGCTGTGGCAGGTTTCCATGTACTATCACAAGAATGTTGGCACTTGAATTTGAGCAACGAATAAACATTAAATTTCCTGTAAAACATGGCAAGAGTGGAAGTGAAATCAGAGACACATGAATCTAATTTTATGGGGAAAATGCTATGAAGAAACTGGCAGTATACAAATGGATTAAGTGTTTTTTTGAGGGAAGACAAAGCATTACTCAGGAAGAGAGGTCAGGGTGGACAGTAACGAGTAGAACTGATGAAAACGCTGCAAAATTTCATCGAATTTTGTGTCAAAATCATCAGCTGACTGTGAGAAGCATAGCAGATCTGGTAAATATTGACAGAGAAACAGGAAAATCTTAACTGAAAATCTCAGCATGAGAAAGTTGTCTGCAAGAATGGTCCCAAAGGAGCTCATTGATGAGCAAAAGCAAAGTAGACCTGAAGTCTGCCAAGACCTTTTGAAGTGGTAAAACTACTGTGGGCCTTTATATTACAGGTGATAAAACACAGGAGTCCCAATGCAACCCTGAAACAAAGTGTCACAATGCACAAGTGGAAGTCAGCCAATTTTCCACGTATAAAAATCTTCTGTTAGTTGAAGTCAAGAGTCACAGTGATGTTGCTAACTTTTCTTTGATAGAGGTGGGATTGTTCTTTATAAATTTGTACCAACTGGACAAACAGTTAACCAGGTTTACTATTTGCAAGTGCTGAAAAGGTCACACAGAAAATTTAGACAAAAAGTATCTGAACATTTTCACCAACGACTCATGGCTCTTGCATCATGACAATGCACCAGCTCACATGGCACTGTCTGTGTGGGCAGTTTTAGCCACTAAACAAATAACTGTATTGTAACAACCTTCCTACAAACCTGATCTGTCCCTTTATCTTTTTAACCAAAGATAAAGGAAAGATTGAAAGGAAGACTTTTTGAATACATTTAGTACATCAAAGGTAATATGACGACAACTCTAATGCCCATTCCAGAAAAAGAGTTGAAAAATTGCTTTGAAGGGTGGACTAGGCACTGGTGTCAATGTATAGCATCTCAGGGGGAGTACTTCAAAGGTGACCATAGTGATGTTCAGCAATGAGGTATGTAGTACCTTTTCTAAGATTAGTTTGGAAATTAATTGGCAGTCCTGTTATACAGCCTCACAGAGAACATCCAACCTTGCAAGGTTTTGCCACCCAGTTGGCATAATAATTGGGTCTTTGCAAAGTGAGTCCTGTGATCTGAAGCAATTCATATCATAATGGTGGATAAGGCATTCTGGATGTCTACAGAAGCATCGTGTGCAAAGAAGGCAAATTCACATCCAGAGCAAGTTGTCTGCTCTAGTAAGAACTGAATGCTGTGCTTTCCATCAAGGAAACAGCCCAATGTGGAAAAATTTCCACTAGGATGCCAGTTGATCACTTTGAGGAAAGATGCCACCTCAAGGACTCAGTGTTGGTTTCTTTGCTGGCAGATTGGGTGCTCAGCAATGGCTATAACCATGCCAGCCTTGATTAATGGAAGTCCAAGTTCCTGAGCCCATGTATAACTTCTTTCCTTGCCTTGTGGCCACTTTGGTCATGAGCCTGTTATGCAATTATAAGAATGACTGGAAAAAGAGACTGACTGGTATCCACACAACATATTGTCTTAATCATGTAGTTATTAAAATTCTTTTATGCTGAGATCACCTGTTGGTGAATATACACATTGAGCACAAAAATATTCATATTTTCTGCCTAATCAGAGAGGAGATAAATCCATGTATTCTCCCCAAGAACTGTCTGTCACTTGTTTTCCATCTCACTATGCTGAAAGAAACCTCACCAAGGACACATTTTTTCTCAAAATCTGCAGTAGCTCTACATTGAAGTTCTAATTATATAAATCTTTTAGAAGAAAATATAGGATTAAATCTGTGTCTCAATGTGGGCACTGGTTTCTTAGATGTTACAGAAGAAACACAAAAGCTCAAAGAAAAAAAATAGATCAATTAGATCTCCTCAAATTAGCATTATAATTGCTTCAGTAATAGTTTCAGAACTGAAAAGATAACTGACAGGATGAGATAAAATATTTGCAGATGAGATAAACTATAAGCAGGTTGCATCCAGACTGGGGGGGAGGGGGCAGGGAACTCTTAAAAAGTCAGCAATCAGAAAAGTAAAAACTCAATGAAAAAATTGACTCTGAATACACATTTCCTCAGAAAAATGTATAAATGACTAGTAAGAACACGAAAAAGATGCTCAGCATCACTAATTATTAGAAAATGCAAATGAAAACCCAATCAGGTTTTGGGTTATCCTAACAAATAAAACATCAAATCTGTTGCTGTTGAGTTGATTCTGATAGAGCAGAACTGCCACATAGGGCATCGAAGGAGAGGATTTGCATTGCTGACCTTTTGGTTAACATCTGGACTCCTGACCACTATGGTGCCAATACTCCTACCTAATACTGAAACCAAAAAACAAACATTGCAATGCGGTACATTCCAATTTATAGTGATGTGATGGGACAAAACAGAGCTGTCCTATTGGATTTCCGAAGTACAGTTTGGATTGTACAGTTTGAACTGGCCACATTTTGGTTAATAATTCAAGTTCACACATCATACATAATGCTGCTGTTATTGTCAGGTGATGTCGAGTTAATTTCAACTCATAGCAACCATATGTACAACAGAAGGAAACACTGCCTGGTCTTGTGCCATGTCCACAATGGTTTTTATGCTTAAAGCCCATCTTTGCAGCACTGTGTCAATCCATCTCATTGAGGGTCCTCCTCTTTTCTGCTGACCATCCACTGCACCAAGCATGGTGTCCTTCTCCAAGGACTAATCCCTCCTGATAACATGTCTGAAGTATGTAGTGCACCATCTCGCCACATTTCTTTCCAAGGAACACTCTGGTTGTACTTCTTCCAGGAGAGATGTTTAATTTCTGGCAATCTATGGTACATTCAATATTCTGTTACAGCGCCACAACTCAAAGACACAGATTCTTCGCCTGTCTTCCTCATTCACTGTCCAGCTTTCACACATACATAAAGCAATTGAAAAGGGGTGCACCTGAGATCTCCACTAAAAGACCACAGTTGATGGTCCAGCAACTTTGGGGTTTCCTTGGGAGCATGGCCCCTGGCCCTGATGCTGCCCTTGCCCATAAATCATTATGAAAGTCCACTCTTCAAACATGAATGGATTGGACTCGGCGGTGCAGAGAGACCACACATTGGATGCACTTTATGGTTCTGTACATCTATAGGATATCATCCTGCTGACCTCTGGCTGGAGGAAGGGGTGTGGGTGGAGAGGAGGGGAAAGGAAACTGTTGGGAGGATGAGACATGTATGCAGCAGAGAGGAACATTGTGCTGTCACTGGGCAGGGAGAGCAGTGGAAGTGGCATATAGGTGGGCATGTAAATTTATATGAGAACACACATTTTCACCCAATCATAAATAAATAAATAAATAAATAAAAATATTAAAAAGAAAAGATGTCACTTTGCTAACTAAGGTGCATCTGATGCAAGCCACAGTCTTTTCAAATGCCTCACAGGCATGCCTAAACCGGACAATAAAAAAGGAAAACTGAAAAAAAAAAGAAAATATCATGGTTTGGGTCAGGCACACCTTAGACTTCAAGGAGACACCTTTACTTTTCAGTGCTGTAAAGAGGTCCTTTGCAGCAGATTTTCCCAATGCGATGTGTCTTTTGATTTCTCGACTGCCATTTTCATTGAGCATTGACTGCTGGAACCAAATAAAGTGAAATTCTTGACAACCTCAGTCACCTCTCCTTTGTCATGATCTTGCCTGCCGGTCTAGTTGTGAAGGTTATTGTTTTGTTTGTTTTCAGATCAGAGGACTTTCTTTTGTAATTCTTGTAAGTTTGTTTACTACATGTTCCCTTAATTTCTCTTTATCTGGAAATGTGCTAATTTTACCATCATATTTGAATAAGAATTGTGCAGTTTATATTATTCTTAGTTGGTAATTTTTTATTTTAGTTTTTTTATGCCGATTTTTGCCAAATAATCAGAGTTTAGTCTTGTCTCTCCTCTGTACAGGGTTTTTTTTTTTAATCTCAAGCTGCTCTCAAAAGTTTTCCTCTGTCTTGATTTTAATGAGTGTAATTATGATATACCTTGGTGATTTTCTTTTAGGATCTGTCTATATTGGGTCCGTTGAGCTTCTCGGATGGTCAGCTTCTGATCTTTCATGATATTAGGGAAGTTTCAGTCATCAATCTCCATTGATTCTTTCTGTGTTTTCTGTTTTTTCCCCTATTCTGGGACTCTGATCACAATCGAATTTTTGCTTTCATTGTATCCCACATAATCTTAGGGTTTGTTCATTTTTCTTTGTTCTTTTATTCTGATTTTTTTTCAAACAGATATGTATGCCAATGTTTAATTTCCTTGATCCTGTGTGCCATCAGTTCAAACCTTCTCCACAGTCCTTCTGTGACACCATTACTGAAATCTTTTTGTTTAACTTTTGGGTTTGTAGTTACTGTTTTACATGATTTCTAGTTGTGAATCTATTTTGGATTTTTTTCTCTGTATTATTTTCATGAATCCTTCCATGAATTTGTCTTTTAACTCACTGTTATCTGCTTTTGCTTCAACTCTTAGATAGTTTTGAATACTAGAGATTTGAATTCCTGGTTGCAGATTGTAGTTGCTTTTCTTCTACTGAAAAGTCATCTGCTATGTTATTTTAGACATCTACTGAAAACTTCCTGTCTTGTTTTTTGCATATACTTTAATATTATCTGCAGTGATTGGGCTTTTCAGTAGGTATTTTCTTTGTTTATTCATTGTTGATCTGTTTCTTTCATCCTGCTTTTAGTTTTATTTGGTTACCTCAGAGCAGACATTCTATGCATCCTTTGTTATTTGCTTTTCTGTGGTCACAATATTTTTCACCTGCTTGTCCAAAGGGCAAGGCCAGTCATTCAACTATGGTGCAGCAGGGCAGCTCCAGGGCGTGATCTGTGTCCTGATGGGGGCTTCTGGAGCTGCTTTGGTGTATGCACTGTCTACAAATCTCCAGTGCTAGTACAGTGAATCCAAGTTGCACAGATGTTGAAGTTTCTGCCCCTCTGAGCCATTTCAGCTATCTAGGGTGTTCAGACTTAGAACAGTGGGGAAAAGACGGGGAGCAGGAAAAGATTACTTGTCCATTACCAGGCACTTTGCCTTTTGCTGAGATTTCCATGAATCTGCTCCCCTGTGCTCCATGTTTGTCAGTCCCTGACAGGAATCCAATATGGCAAATCCATGTTGGGTAAGCTGATAGGAAAGTTTTTTTTTTTCCTATGTCCTCTCACTCTCTGTTTTCTGTCAGTTTCTCACTGCATTTGTTTTTGACTGGATCTTTATTTCGTTATTTGATGTCGTGTGTTCCAAGATTGATACCTGTCTCTATTTTACTTACTGTGGGGGTCTTACTGTGGGGAGATGACATAGTGTTTCCGTCTATTGCACTCGGTTGGCAGGAAGTACCCTAGACAGGTTTTAACATATGTAAGATTATTTGATTTTCTATTTACTGTGCTTCATTTTGATATTTTTCCATTTTCTAAGAATTCTCTCTTTCACACAGATATTGAAATATATTCATAGTATTTGGTTATCTATTCACCATCTCTAAGCAATAAAATGGTATTCCCATTTTTTTTCCACACAGGTATTTTGTTCTTTCTCCACTTTTTGTCTGGAAGTTTAGTATACGATTTATCAATTTTAATGTCTTTTCATGGAAAAAAAACTTGTCTTGTTGACCGTCTGTGTTGTAATTGTGTACATTGTCATTTATTGCCACATTTTACTGTTTTCTTCTTTCTACCATATTTTGATATAATTTGCTTTCCAGTTTCTAACTTTCTGGATGCATGGTAGGTAATTGATTTTTGTGCTTTATTTTCTTTTAATGTATATATTTAGGGCAATCAATGTTGATACACTGTTATTATAAGTCATGTAAATTACAGCTATGCACTGTGATCATTTTTTTGATCCATATGCAATTTATATATTGTCGAATAAAAACCATATACAAATTTTCATAATGTTGTAGTTGATTTCTGTTTTAAGTGCACTATGGTGAGAAAATTTGCTGTGATGCTAGAAATGTTCTATATCTCTGGTTTTGTGAAAGAGGAACTGAATTTTAAATTCCCTTTGTTTCAGGTAAATTTAAGTAAGAGTGTCCTCTTTCAAATGCCTATTAAATTGGCTAGGGACAATTACATCTCTATATCTGTCGTCTTTGAAAGATGAAAATATAGTGTATTTTCAGGGAAGTTTCATGTGGACTTTCAAATTACGTGAACTTACGTGAACTCTCTGTTTGTATTGTGTTCATATGTGCTTAAGTGTTGTTAATTGTCTGGTTTAAATCCTTCTACAGCCTTACTGTTTTACCTGCTTGTTTGATAAATGAGTAACCCATTGTCACTAAGTTGATTCCAGCTCATAATGACCCTATAGGACAGAGCAGAACTGCACCATAGAATTTCAAAGAGCGCCTTGATAAGTAGTGACAGTATATAACCTTTATCGTATGATTGTTCATTTCTCCTTTCATTTCTGTGATCAGCCTGTTATTAGGTATACGCAAATTTTTAAAAATATATTATTAATAGTGTGACTAGTTTAGCATTGTGAAACATACCTCTTTATTTCTAAAAAAATGCTTCTTGTCTACTAAAATATGACAGTTCTTTAACTGCAACATTTTTCTACTGGTTTGTGTTGCATGATATTTCTTTTTTGATCTTTTTACTTCCATCTTTTCTTTGCATGTATCTTTATGATATTTCTTATTTAATTAGCTAGTGAATATTTTTAATGCATTTAAACACTTAGTGTTAAATTTAATGTAGTTAATATCAAGTGTCCACAGGTGGATTTGCCTAGGACTACTGCATCAGCAATACAGCTCTATACATTTTATATTTACCTTCCTTGAAATGCAAACATATTTTGGGAGAAGTGTTTGAATTGACTTTAAAGTTAGTGTTTGAATTGCAAAAGTTATTATATTTAATATGATTATTTAATTTAGATTGAAGTCTCCTTTCAGTATCTTTTCATTTTTGACTCTAAATGTACATTATTTTTGTTTTATTATATTTTTCTAATAAACATTTTTATTATTCTACTTTCCTGTATAAAGTTTTTTAATTCAAGGTATTTTAACTTTTCTTGTAGTTGTCCTCTACATTTTATAATACTCATAATTTACTCATTAAAATCTAAAAAAATTTTTTTAAAACTTTCTGAGCAGTGAAAAGATCTTCCTACTTTCTATCTTTACATAGCCTTTGTTACTACATTTCTTCTTTTGTATTCTTATGCCCATACTTGTTGCTGATGAGTCAAAGTGACCCTATAGGACATAGTAGAACCACCGAGTAGGGTTCCCAAGGGGCTACTGTTAGATTCAAACTGCTGAACTCTTGGTTAGCTGTCAGACTCTCCCATACTGCTCCGCCATGGCTCCTGTGTTTTTATGCAAGTGCTCATTTTCAAACTGCCATCTGTATTACTAATGTCCTATCATGGGTGATATCTAGTCAATATATAACCGTAATTATTTGGTTCTATTTGCTGATTTTGTTTTCTTCAGCTTTCTATATTTCAAAACCTTCATGTCGTAAGTATTTCTTCTGTTGAAGAAGACACTTTAACAAGTCCTTGACTGCGAGTTAGTTGTATTTAGAAAACTTTTTAAAAAATGATTTTTGATAATTATTTCATGATTACATTAAAAAGACATTTTTTACTTGGAATTGAATTCTAATTTAGCCATCTCTCATTGGATATTTGAGTTGATTCCAACTCAGGGTTACATCCTGCTCTGCAGAGTTTTCAATGCTGTACTATCAGAAGCAGATCCAGTGGCCTATCTTCCAAGGCAACTCTGGTGGGATAGAGCTGCCCACCTTTGTCTAGCAGCTGAGTGATCCCCAGGACTCAACTTTGAACACCAGGTTCTCCTATTATTGTAAGTAATAACACATACATGTATGGTTGTATACATATACTTAAATTCAAATATTATGTGTGTATATATATATACATATAGACATTTATATGATACAAAACACATTCTAATTACTTCCATAATTTTGAGTACTTTTTATCTTGACATTGCAGTTTCTGAGTATAGATCTTATTAAATGTCACTGTCAAAAGAATCAACTCGTACTAGCACATATATCAAAGGACGAGATACGTAACACAATTTAATTGAAAACACCAAACGTGAGTGTCTGAGGAATAGTATACATAATAACTTCAATTTCAAAAGAGAAGAGTGGTGAACAATACATTATTTGATATGCTGGGGAACAATTATTCTTTTTTAATGACAATAGAATAATAGAAAGAGAGGAAAGATTAGTTTTTGAAAAGAAACAATGTTTAATAAATACAAATAATTCATTTATTGTACATATAAATATATGCACATATACTGTAAGATTAACATGTTAGGCTTTTTATGCTACTATATTTGTTATTGTTGTTAGTTGTCATAGAGTCAGTTGTGACTCATGGCAACACTGTGTGATCACACTGGAACTTCTCCGTAGGATTTTCAAGGCTGCAACCTTTCAGAAACAAATTGCCAAGCTTGTCTCCTGTGGTGCCTGTGAATGTAATATGTAAAGAGAAGAATGCAGTGCCAAAGTTTTTCAATTTATACAAAAAGTAGGATTTAGACATCTAAGAAAATGTTAACACAGCCTTTGTTTTTATAGTTTATGGTTCAATGGACACAAGCTAACTGTATATGTGGTCAGACCTTTTAAATGCAAAATCCTGTAGAATATGAGAACAATTTGTCAAAAAAGCTAAAAATAGCAATCAACGTGATATATTTAAACATCTGCTTTGTTCTCTCAATAGGAGCTCAAATGTCCTGTGTTCTAGAGGTGTGTGATGAGATAAACTGATTTTAAAGTAGCCCAGTTGTGAGGATTTCCTGTTCAAACGTAAAGTAACACTTTGATGAATCATCACCCTTTAGTCTCGCTTCATTCTGTGTCATTGCAGGACAGTCTGTGAAGAGCACAGATATTCTTTGTGCTTTTACAGGATTTATATCTTAAGGTTCTGTATTCTACTATCCATCATACTTGGCCCCACTAGGACATTAACGCATCCTTTCCACCAACTGACGTAAGACTTTCTGACTGAAAGAAGGCATGTGCCATCATTCCCACTCTGTCTTCTAGCCCATCTGATTATTTTATACGTTACTATTCCCACTTATTTGAACATTAAATTACTAGAAGTTAAATACATTTTTAAGTCATGTATTTTAAGCTTCAAAACCCAAATTCAATGTTTGACCTCACTGACTCCAGAGTCCAGTGAGAAAAGTGCTAAATTACATTACTGAAGTCTACCAATTACTTACACACTTAAAGGAACCCATGTGGACGGTGACAACTATATGATCTTTCTGGAAGTTTGTGCCAACCATGTTCTTCCATAAATACTGCGCACTTTTATACATCAATTTATGGCCTTGTATTTTAGCAATTCAATCAATTGCCAATAGTTTTTTATAACAAGAGTAATATATTTTTAAAATTTTATTTACAATATTTTTTAAGCTGTTGATAACTTTGTCATGTAATTATTATTATATCTATTTGCTTAATATGTACTGACTTCTCAGACCACTTCATTCATTAATAAAAAAAGATCACGTACTGTCATTTCATCTCCGTTTAATAAATAAACATGTCACTAAATCAAGATAATTTAGTGCAATAAATTACTTTGTGTGCTGACTTTCCAATTCCCACTTCTTTGGAGCACTCAGTCTTTAACAATTATTGTATTAAAAAATTGTCATAAATTAATTCATCATTTTTTTAAAAAAACAGTATAACACTTTACTTTTGAACCCAGGTATTATAGTGGTTTAACACATTTCTATTGAATATGACTTTTACCAAATAATGATATTCTTACTTTTGAACTTCAAATTCAATACTGATTATTACTCCAAACTTTATCAAATGCAAAATATCTTTAAAAAAATTACGTATGTCACTAGGAGATAGCTAGGCAGCCCTCTGTGTAATTGGAACCAGAACTTTAGATCTTCAGCCACAGAGTGAGCCCTGATATAACCCTCCCTCCCCATCTAGTTTAATCCTGTCATGTACACAGTATGTAGCTCCTCCTTAAGCACAGTTTCACACAGAGCACAGACCTTGATGTCTCTTACTTGCAGAGATGAAGAATCAAT
Organism: Heterohyrax brucei; assembly: GCA_028571685.1. Lineage (NCBI taxonomy): Eukaryota > Metazoa > Chordata > Mammalia > Hyracoidea > Procaviidae > Heterohyrax > Heterohyrax brucei. The sequence continues at coordinate 72,457,485 of CM053142.1, read as the reverse complement.
CAGTAACCTATGCAGAACTGAATCTGACCAAGAACTCAAAAAGACAGCAAATCAAATCTAAGGGTGCTGATAACTCTGTTTTAATCCCTGAGCAGGAAATTACTTACGTGGAATTAAACCTTCACGATGCTTCTCAGGATCATCAAAACAATGACAAAAATTTCGCCTGCAAAGGTAAATCATTTAATCAGTTCTCAGTATAACTGCTCTAGGATGTGTAGTTCTAGTGCAGAGATGTGGGGAAAGAGGGAAAATGAAGATGTGGAGCAAGGATAGTCAGGTGAAAGGAGGCGACTCATTAATTTTCATTTTTGAGACTCAGACTTGAAGTATGAATGTTATTTTCCAGTGTGAAACTTGAAGATTAAATAAATTCAGGCATTACCAAAATTTGAAGCTTTTAATGAACAACTCACAGACTTCTTTTTTTTTAAATTGAAAATACAGTGGTATATTCTGAGAGAAAAATTACAGTGGATATGAGAGTACAGTGTCCACTATTTGTACACATGATTCACTGTGTGTCTGGATTCTCTTGTATGCACACATTCTAAACATAGTCTCCATCTGTCCTTTCTTGCTCCTTCCATTTCCCTGTCTCCCATCACCTCCAGGGAAGCTCCTCGCTGGGATCCTGGGAATCATCTGCATTGTCTTGATGGCCAGTGTAATAACCATGTCAGCGATAGATATTACTCCCTGTGAGTTTCTGAAAGGTTCTAAGTGAATATTTCCTTTAAAGGTTTGAAATTGACTCTGTATGTTTCACAATATTATTGAATAGAATTTTCACTTTAATTGTGTATTTGTGTGATATGTTTGCCAGTTTTTAAAATTTTAGTATAAAAGTTATTCTGACGTTTTCAAAAGCATCGGTGGTAGAATTGGCTGCAGAGTATACGTGATTTTAATTCTAAATGTGTGTATTATACATGTTCATGTGTATATATACATACAGGAATGTGCCTGTCACATCTCAAAGACTTCCATTCAGAGACAGAAAATACTTTTTAAGAAAGAAAAAGCAATATTTTAGTATAGTCAAATACCATAAGAGGGGATAAAATTTCTCCATTAGATTATTCAAATATTCTTCCAAAATCCTTCATTACTTTATTGATTTTTGTTGGTAAAATACTTTTAATACACATTATTATAAATTAACAAGATGCACTAAATTTCACCATGGGAAACTAAAATTATTATGATTTATTACAGAAATATTAATCTCTATACAACAACCTTTCTAGCTATTGACATGCAAGAAACAAACAGAACCCAGAAAGGTATGTAATAATTTTTAAGTTTTGATATAAACCAAAATTAACCCTCTTGCTGTTGAGTGCATTCTGACTGAAAGGGACCATAGAGAACAGAGTAGACATGCCCCCACAGAGTTTCCAAGAGGCAGGCGATGAATTTGTACTGATGACTTTTTGGTTAACAGCCAAGCTCTTAACCACTATGCCACCAGTACAGATATGTTGAAATTATATTTTGTCTCTATTTCATGAAGAAGTAATAATAGACTTTTTAGAGCTTTCAAAAATATAGCAATATATTTTCATACATGAAAATCATATGTGGGAATCCTCATTTAAAAATTGTTATAAATATTCTTTTAAAATCATATATCCTTATTTTAACAACTGCTTCAAACTTCCTTCTGTTCCTGTAAAGATTAAACCAAACCAAAAAAAAAAAAATTTGAATTCTTACCCACGGTGATTCAGTGGGAACTGCTCCATAGAGTGGGACAGAGCAGAACTCATAACTGCTCTACAGAATTTCCAAGGAGCAGCTAATAGTTTTGAACTGCAGAGCTTTTGGCTGGCAGCTGGGCTCTTAAACTCTGCATCATCAGGACTTTGTCAAGAAAATGCTGTGCAAAAGCTTTACTGTGTCTCATGAGGTTGTTATGAGTTGAAAACCTGCTGAACCACACCTAACAACAACAACAGTGTAGTATGGTAAAACACAAATTATCTTACTAGTCTAATAAAATGTTGTTGTTTAGGGATTTTTCAGGACATATATACAACATATCTCGTTTGTTTGCTTTTTAATGGTATATAAAATAAGAAGGAAGTCTGACCCTTTCTGTGTGTGTGTGTATATGTGTGTTATATACACACATAGTAGGAAGGGAAGAGATGGTGGGGGCGGGGGTGGGGGGAGGGGAGGTATACATATATGCATGTATACACAAATATATGTATATGCCTGTATGAGGAGAGGAGAGGAGAGGGAAGAGGAAAAGGGAAGGGAGGGAGAGAAAATAAGGAAGCAGAAAGAAGGGGAAGGGAGGGGAAGGAAGGATGTGTATACATATATGCACAGTACGCATATATAAGTGCATGAGACTACATTCATAATTCATATATATATTTATGACCATGTAATTATGTCAGCTAATTTATATTTTTATTTTTAAATCCAAATTGGTTCTAAGTAGTAATTCATACTTTTTTTTCAGCATATCACTGTAGCCCTTGTCCAGAAGACTGGTTTTCTTATTCAAACAATTGCTATTATATTAGTAGGGATACAAAAAACTGGACTGAGAGTCAGATGGCTTGTGTTTCCAAGAAATCTCATCTGATTTATATAGATAATGAAGAAGAAAAGGTAAGTTCCCAAATATTCGAAATACTTTATCAAAAGGTATAACATACAAAAAGAAATTTACACAAACTATATTAGATTCAATACCAAGAATTTATCAAGAAATGTTAGTGACATATGTTCCTGTTGCTTCTTAAAGAATAAAGATTTGCCGACTTTGCAAGCTTATGGTAATTGAATTATACCATATGAAGCACTTGGTGTCTTACATAATTCAGTTGATACTGTGTTTTTAGGATTTACCCACATTTTTGTCCGTATTGTTGTCAGTTGCCCTCATGTTGGCTCTGACCCATGGAGGCCTTATGTTCAGCAAAACAAAACCTTGTCTGTGCCACCTTCAGGATCTTTGGTGTGTTTGAGTCCACTGTTGTCCGGTCATCTCACTGGGTGTTTCTCTCATGTCTCTCATTTTCGCTGGCCGTCTGCTTTAACAAATGAGACATCCTCTTCTAGTGATTGTCTTTCCTGAGGACATGTCTGACATAAGCAAGCCAAAGTCTCACCATTGCTGCTTCTAAGGAGCATTCTGATTGTTTTTCTTCTGTTATTGATTTGTCCAAAATTGTGCTTTATATTCAAGGCTACATCTTACTCCATTGTTTGCCTTGACAATACCTTATTTATATTTTATACTATTAATATACAATTGTAAATTTCTAGTTCTTTCTATTTATGAAACCAATGCTTTTATAAAATTTTCTGCTAATATAAACTTTGTTGTTTCTTTTAACTGAAAATGAATCTAAATATGTCAAAATCATGAAGATTAATCACAAAATGAATACCAAACCAAAACCAAACCCACTGCTGTCAAATTGACTCTGACTCATAGCTACCCTAGAGATAGAGAACAGATTTCCCATAGAATTTCCAAGGAGCGCCTGGCAGATTTGAACTGCAGACCTTCTGGTTAGCAGCCATAGCACTCAACCACTACACCACCAGGGTTTCCACATCATAAAATAGAAAATCCTAACTTATCTCTCATTTGTCTGCCCCTGTGTCTGCTCTTTGTACTTCTTTTTCCCAAACTATAGCCCGAGTTTTGAAGTTGACGTAGTGGCAATCATATAGTGTCTATTTTTCAGTCTTTCTCTTTTCACTCACCTAAGATACTTGTGCAACTGATTCATATTGTTGAAGTTAGTTGTAATTTGTTCTTTTTTATTACTGTTACGTAAGTAACTACTCTTCCTCTCCCACCAAAACAAATACCTTTTTTTAACAACAACAATACAAATCTAACGAACTGCAATGGAGCTGATTCTGATTCGTGGAGAGTCACACGTTTCAGAGTACATCTGCACTTCAGAGAATGTTTAACGTTGGTAAATTTGAGAAACAGGTTGGGAGGACTGTGTTTTGAGGTGTGTAGGGGTGAAAGGGAACTCTAACCTTTCAGTCAGTGGCCAAGTGCTTAACCATCTGTACCACCAGGAACTCCCTTGTTATTTCAATAAACATTTTAAAATCTATTCTGCCATAGGTAAAAGTTTAGCTATTACGGAAACATTTAACTCCTATTTACCTGTTACAAGCAATTATTCTCTGATATCTTCCTGGATGTCTTTTGTCCCAATATCACCTGGAAAAACAGATAAGAAATTATAGGGTCATATAGAATTATAGGTTATGTACATGTCAGTATTATTAAATTATCCTTTGAGTTTACTAGTTCACCGGACACATACACGTATTATCTAACAGTGTTTCAACCTGTCCCTTGATTCTCCTCCTCATCAAAGTTTAGTACTACAAGCAATTTTAATAGAAGTTATGATTGTTATACAATAGTGTCATTAATACACTAAAACACATTATTTCAATTATGAATAGATTGAACGTATTTTAAGTTGCTGTTAGCTGCTAGAATATCCTCTTTTGTAAAGTTCCTATTCATGTTTTTCGTCCAGTTGATTGTCGGTCTTTTCCATCAATATATTCTTGACATGTTTTGGATATGATTATCTTTTTGACTTCATAATGTTATAATAGTTTTCTTTTTCTCTGTGGCTTGCATATTTACTACCATATTTGAATCTTTTAATTAATAGAATTTATTAAAATTGTCCAATTTTTCATTTATAGCGTTAGTGCTCGTGTTGGAGCTCTTTCAATAATTAACCAAATTTCAATACACTAAATTACATTTTATCTTCATTTTTTAACTTTTTTTGGTAAATATTTACTGAATAACATTTGAATGTGTCGTCAGGTCCGTGAAATTGGTGCTGACTCACAGCGATCCTGTGTGTGACGGAACAAAATACTACCCGATCGGAGGCCATCCTCATAATACTCGTTATGTCTGAGTCCATTGTTGCAGGCACTGTGTCAGTCTGTCAGGTTGAAGGTCTTCCTCTAATTCACTGATCAACTGCTTTTCCAGCAGGTTCTCCTTTTCCACCAAGTGTTTCTTGGAAACTCTATAGGATCGTTCTATTCTGTCCTGTAAGGTTGCTATGAGCTGGAATCAACAGCAATGTGTTGAGCTTTTTCTCTTTTTTTTTTTCTTTGCTGATCAATAGACTCTAGTCACGTAACGATTCTCACACTAGTGTCATAGTGATTGAGTACTATGAGTTCTAACAAAAAGATCAGCACTTCAAATCTTACAGGTCCTCCTTGGAAACTCCGTGGGGCCGTTTAATCTGTCCTCTAGGGTTGCTATGAGTTGGAATAGACTCAGATGGAATGGATTCAGTTTGGGTTTCTTTCTTTTGTAATGTTCCTTATTCTGGGCATTCCTTTGTTACATAGTGTCTTAGTTATCTAGGACTGCTGCAACAGAAATATAAGCAGATGGGTTTAATAAGGAGAAATTTATTCTTTCAGTTTACTGGATTACATGTTCAAATTCAGGCCATCAGCTCCAAGGGAGTGTTTTCTTTCTCTGTTGGCTCTGGAGGAAGTTTCTTGTCATCAATCTCCCCCTACTCAGGGATCTTCGTAGTGCCGGGACCCCAGATCCAAAGAATGAGCTTGTTTCTTGGATTTATGTATTCCCCATGTCTCTCTACTCACTTCCTCTTTTGTATCTAAAAAAAAATTGGCTCAAGACACAATCCAATCTTGTAGATAGAATCCTACCTCCTTAACACAACTGACACTAGTATCATGCCATCAACATTATAGAGGATTTATAAAATATTGTAAGAAAATCATTTCAGGGGACAAAATGGTGGATAACCAGAAAATACTGAGAATCACATGCTAGTCAAATTGATACATATCTTATGTAGATACAATTTGATCTATTATAGTTATGTAGCCACTGTCACTATTTTATTTTATTTTTTAGTTTATTGTTTTCTTGGTATACACTTTGAATAAAAAGATAATAATATCTATATTCATATCCACTGAAAAGAAAAAAAAGATCAAATAGAAGGCAAAACTTATTAAAATTTTTATTGAAGGTAATTCAAAATCAAGTACAGCTGTACACTGAGAGGGAACTGCCACAAGTTTAAGCTAGATTCGGAACTGAATGAGGGGTATCATTATTGATGTCAGATGGATCATGGCCCAAAGCAGAGAGTACTAGAAAAATGTTTACTTGTGTTTTATTGATGATTCAATTCAATAACATTCAGCTGAGTGGACCATAACACTTATATATAATATTACAAAGAATAAGAATTTCAGACCATTTAACTGGCCTCTCAGAGCCTGTACACAGACCAAGAGAAACTGTTTGAACAAAACAAGGGGCTACTGCCTGGTTAAAATCAGGAAGGTTATATGTGAAGATTGTATCCTTTCACCACGCTTACTCAGTCTGATTATTGTGCAAACAATCTGAGAAGCTGGACTAAATGGAGACTAGTGTATCGGAAGTGGAGGAAGGGTTATTAAAAGTCTTTGCTTTGCAGATAACACATTCTTCCTTGCTGAAAGCCAAGAGAACTTGAAGCACTTACTAATGAAAATCAAAGACTACAGCTTTCAGTCTAAACTGCACCTCAACATAAAATGAAACTCCTCACAATTGGACTGATAAGCAACATCACCGTAAATGGAGGAAAGGCTGAAGCCGTAAAGGATTTTATTTTACCAGGATCCCCATGAAACATTAATGGAAGCTGCAATCAAGATAACAAATGAGTACAGCAATAGCAAATCTGCTGAAAAGACCTCTTATTAAAGTATTAGAGAGCACAGGAATCACTTCGAGAACAAAGGCGGCTGACCCAAGCATGGTGTTTTCAAACTCCTCAAATGCAAGTGAAAGCTAGACAATGAGTAAACAAGTCTAAAAAAGAATCTATGCTTTTGAACTAGAGTGATGATGAAGAATACTGAATATACCACAGACTGCTAGCTGGATGAACACATCTGCGTTGGAAGACGTACAAGCCACAATGCTCCGTACAAGGAAGGATGACAAGTTCTCATCTCACGTGTTTGGTATTTGGACAGGTTATCAGGAGGAATCTATTGTTGGAGAAGGATATCATGCTTGATAAAGCAGAAGACAAACAGAAAAGAGGAAGGCCCACAATGAGATGGGTTGCCATGGTAACTGCAACAACCGGCTCAAGCACAACAGCAATTGGGAGAATAGCACAGGACCAGGCACATAGCATCATTATGAGTCAAACTGTCTCGACACCATCTAACAACAACAAAGAACCAGAATCAGTACATTATTTTGCTTAGTAGATATTTTAACAATAGAGCTTTAAAATGATATAATGGAATATCAGTGAATTATCTTCCAAAATTTCTAGCAGTTAGTCTTATGCGTAACAGTATAGCATAGCATGTCACTGTTTTGCAGAAGTAGTCTCAAAATTATTTCATCCTAATTTCGCATGAATACTACTAGCTGCTGCAACTTTCTTTAACTATTTGAAAAGTTGAAGTGTTATTTTTGCATAATCACAAACTCGCATATTACAGAAACCCCATATATTCTTCAGAAAATTTGTATAAATGGTGACACCTTGGAATACTATGGTTTAATATCAAAACCATGGGTAAGTCTGCTATTTTATTTTTTTCAAGTTTCTTTTTCTGGTTATTTTTTCTGTTGTTCTTTCATAGCTACTTGTAGGTAATTTGAACAGTTTTAGGATTTTGTATTATGGCTTTTTTCTATTTACTTGTGTAGTATTCTTAGTGATTTAGCTGTTTTGATACACAAATGAAACTTTCCAAGATCTACACTTATCACTGTTGTAAACTTTCAGTATGCTATGAAAACTTCACTCCCATTAAAATCCCTCATGGTGCAGTGGTTAAGTACTGGGCTGCTAACAGAAAGGCCAGCAATTCAAACCTAGCAGCCAACCTACAGTGAGACAGATGTGGCGGTCCCTCTGGGGCAGTACTATTGTATCATATAAGGTCACTATGATTTGGAATTGACTGCAAAACAATAAGGATTTCACCACTTTTACATGTTATTGAATTAATATGCAGATGGTAAAATATTTGTTGACATCATTAAACATGATTCAGAAAAAAATCATGAGGATAAGGATATTTTATTGTATGCTCTCGTATTTCTGCTCTTCAGGTTGTTCATTCTTCCATCTAATGCTTCAACATTCCTTCTTACTCCTTTTTCTATTTGAAAAATTTTCTTAGATTTAAATGAATAGGTTCAATACTGACAAATTCTTTTAGTTTTCCTACATCTAAGAATGTATTTCCTCTTTGTATATGACAGTACAGTTTCAGTTGATATTTGATTCTATTTCTTTCTCCTATTCAGTTTTTGTGTGTCACTGCCTTTTTAAATTTAACCTTCTGCCAATAACAAAGACTGGTAGGAGCAGAACTAGTCTAGTTAACAAATGATGTGGGTCCAGAAAATCATGTTCATTTGTCATTTGTCTTCCCATTGGCAGCCCTTTAATTTCTTTTACAAAACCAAACTCTGAGAAACACAGTAGGAAAATACACATTTTTCAAAGGAACAGTGTATTAGTGTTTGGGGAGTTAGTTTAACCCTGACTATCATAGTAGCAGTCTACTACCTCGGAAACTCTGTGGACAATTTTGCACTCTACTGTACAGCTGGCCTGAGTTGGAATCAAATTGAAGGTGGTGGATTTTTTTGTTGTTGTTACGCTAGTTTATTGAGCCCCAGAAACTTCTTGGTTACACGAATTTAATTTTTTAAGGAAATCTAGAAGACTATGAATATTAGATATTAATATTTAAATAGTTATTGTGAGTAGAAAGAAAACATTCGTGGAAATTACTGAAAATATGAAATGTGATTTTCAACTTCAATATATTTTTAGTGGTAAAATCTTACACTTTTATCTTATTTTGAAAATTAAAGATAAGTTAAAAGAAAACACTATCTGCATCTTTTAAAATAAAAATATTTATAATGGTTATTAAAACAGAAATTTTTTGCTTTTATGACAGAAATTTCTACCATGTTTCTCATGGGTTGGACTCTCTCGTGAAAGTAGTGATTCTTCCTGGTTATGGATAAACGGCTTGTCTTTGAAACAAAAGTAAGTTTTCTTCTGAATGATGTCATATAGAAGAAAAAAATACAGAAAAGAAAAATTCAGATAAGTAATAATAAATGCAACTAAATTGAATCTTAGGCATGTAGAAAGAAATTGAGAATTAGTGACATGAAATTTTGACGTGGACGTTAGTTAAGAACGAAGTACTGAGTGTCCACAATAATTATTACTAATATTTTATGAGAAATGACATTATCAATTTTTATAACATTATTCTATTGCTGTTGCATTAAAAGTGGCACTGGCTTATGATTACTACACAAAATGTAAGGAGTTAAGCATTTCTATGCATTACAGGATAACAGAGCCAACAAATCTTACATACAACTGTGGTATGCTGTACTTATCTGCACTTCAGTCAGACGCTTGTGGAAAAGCAAAAGTATACATTTGTAAGCATAAAGTTTTCAGTTAAATTACCCTAGCTTGGAGTCCTTCAGGAGTCTTTATGTTTCATGAAATGAAAATAATAATCCTAATTGCAAAAGTTTTATAATCATTTACATCGTTTGTTCAACTGGAAGCTCCACATTTGGAACCATCCTGGACTTCACCCCATGTCCTTCTTCCCTTGGCTAATTTTCACCAGCACCTTTCTTTGAAATAAGATATAGCCATAAGTGTATCACTTTTACCTTTCTCATGTTCTGTGGCTCTTTTATATTATTGAATATGCTTAATTATGTCTGTAATTTTTATAACAAAATAAAAAAAGTTCCTATGGTTTTAAAAGAAATCAGAATATTCAGCTGTGTGAGAACCCAATTCTTTGTGTATTAGTGGCCATTTAAATTTCAGTACAATTTTTCATATCAGCTTAACAGTTTCTGCAATGAAAATTCTACTTCTCAAATTGTGTAGTGAAGACCTTTGTAAATATCTTTCATAAATGGAAGAAAATACTGGACAGGAATTTTCAGATCAACTCTTTCAAGACTCTGGGAATTAAATAAATGCTTGAAACAGACAATATATCCTCCCCTCCCCCCAAAAAGGCAGTGCAGTTCAGTCGATTCTGATTCCTGGCAACCTTATAGACAGAGTGGAAATGCCCCATAGTGTTTGTGAGGTGAGCTTGGTGGTTTTTGAACAGCCAGTCTTCTGGTTAGCAGCTATATCACTTAGCCACTTCACCAGAGTTTCCTGTGGCAATATAAACGGGGGTGGCGGAGGGAGAGGTATGGGAGAAAAAAAAAAAAGCACTCTCCTTAAGTCGATTCTGATCCACAGCGACCCTATAGGACAGAATAGAACAGCTTGATAGAGGTTCCAAGTAGTGCCTGTTGGGTTTGAACTGTCAAGTTTTTTTGGTTAGCAGTATTTAACCATTACTCCACCAGTGTATATACACCCAGTGCCAGCATGCCTATTCCATATATATAGATAGCGCTTATTCAAGAAAAAATGCTGAACTTCAGGAAGAGAGAAAGTGTCTGTGATGAGTTACCTATGCCTACAACAAACACCGTCCCTCTAACTTCAAGGTCACCATGAAAACCAGCAGGCGTGCCACTACTGAAGTGGAAGACCAAGTTATATAATGATAGAGTTTGGATCTCTTAAGAGTTGTATAACCACAAATGGTCATTATATGACTTTTCTCACAATTCCCGGGAAAACTCCATTTCCGGCACACAGTGGTTCTTTGGCAGGATTGAAGCTACTTCTGTGGGAAAATAGTTTGCCGAAAGCAGTCAGCTGCAACTCTTTTAACATTCAGCTACCTGAGACTGCAGTACCAGTTGGGGCCGAAAGAGCCTTGTCAAAGATTAAAAGAATGATTCAGGGAGCAGAATGGTCAGAAACAGCTTTGAAAGACTCGCACATATATCTGAGTATCTACAAGGCCACACCATCATAGAGGCTGTGTGCACGTCTAGGGCAGTTCTGTGACAGTCCCAATCTCTTCTTGTGATGAATACTCAAACAATTGATTTTCAAATTTCCTTGTTCTAATATATACATTTAGGGCCACCAGTTTTTCACAAAACATGCTATTGATGTCGTAATTTTAGTTTATCCCCAAATTATGAACACTTAACGTGATCATTCTTTTGCCCGTACATTATTTAGCAATGGTAAAAATTTAAAATCTTATAAGGATTTTTTAAATTACTTACATCCATTTGAAAATTCAAGAAAAATTTTAGTAATGGGACTATCCTACAACTTAATTTAAAATTTGGATAGTGTGAAAAATTAACTGAGTTTTTAAAATTTCATTTACTGTGTTCATTTAAGTCCAAACAGCCTCATTTGTTGAATTCAGCTCTTAGCTAGTGGCTACAGCACAGTTTTACTTATTTTATGTTTCCATTATTGGAAATATAAATATATAATGACTTTTGGGAAGTGTTATAAGCGAAACTCAAAAAATATGTATATTCTGTATATGTAGGAAGGTTGCCACTTCAGTTCCAGAACTCAGAAAAAGCGCTACGTGCTTCTTTGCTGAACACCACTGCGTTCATCTTCGAACTACTCTCTTTGGTAAGCCATGCACTGACTCTGGCGTCTGGTCCACCCTTCAAAGCAATTTTGGAGCTGTTTTTCTGGAATGACCATCAGACCTGTTGTTGTATTATACTTGATGTCCTGAATGTCATCAAAATGTCTTCATTTCAGCAGTTTCTTTATCTTCAGGTAAAAGGTAAAAGTCATTGAGGCCACATTGGGTGAGTAGGGAGGATGATCCAATGCAGTTGTGTATTTACTGGCTAAATCTCCCTCACAAACAGCTATACATTTACATTTGTAAACTTGCCACGGTGTGCAGTGGCCATTCCAGACAGAGTTCCAAATTGCTTTGAAGGGTGGACTAGGCCTTGGTGTTGGTGAAGAGCTTCCCAAAGGGAATACTTTGAAGGTGACTGTAGTGATATTAAGCAATGAGGTATGTAGATCTTAGAACAATTAAGTTCATGAACTTAACTGTCAGTGCGCGTGCGCGTGTGCATGTTCGTGCTGGTTAATTGCCTACTGTATACACTTTTGTAGATTTACTGATATACTTGCTTGTTTGATAAGTACATTTCTTGCCCTACGTAGTTAGGTTTCCTTTGTTATTTTCAACATGTTATTCTTATTAAAACATGAGAAATTAGCTACAGTTCAAGGATAAATAAATTAATAATATAATTAGCACGCTACAATTTTTAAGTTTCTGCAATGGTGATAAAGTTCAGTATTGTTTGTTTTACCCTTTTAAAATGATATGTATTTATTGGGATAGCTGAATGTTCGAAAATTTATTTTTAAAAACTAGTGCAAGAATTTAAAAAGAACTAGAGCAGATGAATCAAAGCAATAATTTTGAGAGTGCTGTTTTTTGTGCCACCAAGAACTAAGTTGAAAATGTAGTAAGTAGTGGTAAATTTAATTAAGTAGTAATTTATAATAGTGTTGTAGTTTTTAGAAATTTTTCCCTAATAATAATAATGAGCTAATAAGGATATGGAAGCCCTGGTGGGTAGCTGGTTAAGTGCTACATCTGCTAACCAAAAGGTCAGCAGTTCAAATCCGTCAGGTACTCCTTGGAGACCCTATGGAGCAGTTCTACTCTGACGCTAGGGTAGCTATGAGTCAGACCCCACTCAACAGCAGGGTTTTTTTGTTTGTTTGTTTGTTTTGTTTTGTTTAATAAGGATATGTGAATAAATGTAACACCACAAATTAGCAATCTAGTCAAAAGTGTGATTTTGATATTGAAGACAGTCTTACCATGGCTTAAGTATGTAATGAGGTAGAAACAAGTTTTTTGCACAAGTAGTTAAATTTTACAGCCCTAAAAATCCCATGAATGTAAGAACAACTTCTCAAAAGCACTTTAAAAGGGTCAATCTGTACAACACATTTAAACATTTTTGTCGTTTTAATAAGAGGCCAGAATCTCCTGAGTTCTGGAGATGTGAGATGACAACTGATTTCAGAATAGCCTTAGTGCAAAACATTCTTGTTTATACTTTAAGTGACAGTTGGTGAACCATTTACTTTTTCTCCTCTTGTCCCACTCTGAGCCCTCACAGGACAATCTGAATGAAGAGCACAACATTTTTTTATCCTCAGTTTATGACTTTAGATTTTTCTTTAGGAGGCTAACCAGGCCTCCTTACTAAAAGATGCATGACTTTCTGGCTGACAGAGGTATGAGCCACTGTTCTGCTGTCTCATCTCTAGTCCACCTCCTTCAGTAGAAGAATATAAATGTTTCATGTGAAACTGACAGTAGAAGAAATTGAAAAGCTGAACACAGTGTAATAAGAAATTGAATTAGTAACTAAAAAAAAACCTCACAAATAGAACCCTGGAAGCAATTGGCTTCACTGGTGACTCCCCAGAAACATTCTGAAAAAAATGAATACCTATCCTTACACATTCTTGTCAAAAATGAAAGAGAATAGAATACTTCATGTCTCATTCTATGAGGCCAGGGTTACCTTCATACCAAATTGTAGATATGCTACAAAGAATATAAACACCAGAAAAATATTTCTGTCCATGTAGACCCTAACCTCTTCTATAAAACATTAGATAGCCAAATAAAACAACTGCACAGACTTTTGTTTGCTTTTCTTTGTTTTATGTTTCTGTTTGTACTTTTTCCAGTTTGTTTAACAAATTTTGATTGCAGTGAAATGTATGTAATAAAACATCTGAACACTTTTCCATGTATATTTCATTAGCAATAATTGCATTCACCATGTTGGGCAATTGTCACCACATCTGTTTCCAAATTTTTCGTCATAACCTTGTGCTGATTAATCAACACTCCCTATCTCCCCTTCCCATCTTAGTTTGGTAACTATGAGTGTATTCTGGTTTGTCTGCATTTACCTATTATGGAATTTCATGTAAACAGGACATACAATATTTGACCTTTCGTGTCTGACTGGTTTTTGTCACTGTAATGTTTTCAAGGTTCATCTATGTCAAAGAATGAATCAGAACTTCATTTCTTTTTACGGTCAAATAGTATTCCATTGTATGAATATACCACATTTTGTTTCTCCATTCACCTCTGATGGACACTTGGGTGTTTTCTGCTTTTTTCATTATTGTGAAAATGTTTCTGTAAGCATTGATGTACTGATACCTGAGTCCTTGGGTTTTTTTTTTTCACTCTTTTGGGTAGAATTGTTAAATTATATGTTATTTTTTAATGTTTGTATTTTGAGAAAGTGTAACACATCAGCAGCTGTTCAGATTTACATTCTAATTGGTTTCAAGCTCAGCCAAACCAGAGACGGTTTAAAAAATAGGAAACCAAGTATTGATACTCCTTATTCAAAGTAGTGAAATTTTAAAATAAAAGAAAACATTGGATTCCCCAGAGAAAAAGCACGTTATGTTCAGTGAAACAATGATACAGATTATCATTAATTTTTGCTGCAAACAATGCAGAAGAAAATCCATGAAATGTCTTTAAAGTGTAGGGGGGCAAATAAACTTGAAAAAGCTAAAAAAGCCAAATCCATTGTTGCCGATCAATTATGATTCGTAATGACCCTATAAGACAGAGTACAATGCCCTCATGGCCTTTCCTAGGCGGGCCTAGTTGATCTGAATTGCAAACTTACTAGTGGCTGATTTCTTAACCAGGAAGTTACTGGGGTGCCTTCATTAATGTTCATTGTTATTCTTTGAGGCACTAGGGAAGACAAGTGTTTGTCTCAGAATGCATGCTAATGCTATAGAATCATCAATAGTCACAAGAGTACTGAAACTTTTTATGTCTTACAAATACTGCATTTCAATTTACTGCAAACAATTAATAATGAGAAAAAGAATGCTAAATAATCAAATATGAAGTAACTTGGAGTTTTATATCACCTTTTTGAGATACACTGTTCTCACAATAAAATTCATGAAGTTTAACTCTATTTTTTATTATGACTGAGTGAAAATGTACATTCCCATATAAATTTACATGCCCACCTGTATGCAGCTTCCACTGCTCTTCCTGCCCAGTGACAGCACACTATTCCTCTCTGCTCCATACATGTCTCATCCTCCCAACAGTCTCCTTTCCCCTCCTCTCCACCCAGTCTCCTTCCTCCAGCCAGCGGTCAGCAGGATGATATGCTATAGATGTATAGAACCATAAAGGGCATCCAATATATGGTCACTCTGCATCGCCAAGTCCAATCCATTGATGTCCAAAGAGTGGACCTTCGTTATGATTTATGGGCAAGGGCAGCATGATGAGCTTTGACAAATGTATACAGTCGTGGAACCACTGTAGCAATCTTGCACATCACTATAACACCGCTATTTCCTTGTGACCCACTACGGTAGACCTACTTCCACTCCTGGTCGCTGGCAATTATTGACCTGATTTCTGTTCCTATACTGATTCTTTGTATAGTGCATTAATGAATAATAATATAGTAATAGAATGTAGTCTCATTATCGAAATGCAAAGTTTTGTGTCTGGATTTTTTTTACTTTTCAGGATACATTTGAGATCTATTCACTCATGACAGTGGTTTTTTTACTCGTTTTTGCTGAGCAATATTCCATTGTATGAATCTGTCAGTATCATCAGTGGATGGTCATTTGGGCTGTTTAGAGTTTTTGGAATTATCAGTATATTAATTGCCAACTACAAAGTTGGTGGGTTTAAAACACACCTGTGTTCTCTTATAATTCTGGAGGTCAGAAGCCTGAAATAAATTTCAAAGGGTCTAAATCAAGATGTGAATGGGGTCGTATTCCCCCCAGAATTCTTAGGAAGAAATCATTACTATTATCATTATTGCCTTTCACAGATCCTAGCTTTGCATTCTGTTTCTTCCATCATAAAAAATAGCAGTGTCACATTCTGCTTTAGTTTTCATATTGCTTTCCTCATTTAGGAATTACCAAGAGAAGCCAAGAAAATCTTCCCATCCTGAAGTCCTTATTTTAATCATATTTGCAAAGTTGCTTTTGACATATGGGGTAACATTCACAGGCTCCAGGGTTTAGGTCTTTCATATCCTTGGGGTCTATGACAATGAGTGAAATTTGTGTGAATGCTTGCATATAAGCGATTGTATGTATATAAATTTTGATTTCTCCTTGGTGAATAGCTAGGAGTGGGATTACTGCCAGGAGCCAATCCCAACACTTTTCAGGGTCCCGCATGAAGGGAGGGAAGGCACGGCGGGAAATGAATAAAGGAGACAGAAAAGACTTTTCTGGTTTAAGGCAGCCCGACCAACAAAAGATTGTGTCAAGAGCTGTCCGTCTTTATTTTTTATAGGTCAGGTGACATAGTGTTCACCTGATTTTGTTCATCGTATAAACTATTGGTTAACAAAAAACTAACCTAACATTATTGGCTAACAAGAGAGTGACCCCTCGTGGTCTTCTACTTCTAATTAATTGCCAAGGCTTTTTGGATAATGGTTTGAGGCAGGTGTGGTGATAAATGTCAGGGAACACAATTAATGGTTTTATTCGTACCTCAAAGTGGAAGGTACGGAGGGGTAAACTTCTCAAGGCTTCACCATTTGGCTGTCTCCATTTGTTTCTCTAAGTTTTTATTTATATCTTCCTGTGCAGATAGTGTCTGCCATCCCCTAATCAAGCCCAGCTTCTCTAAGAAAGATGTTTCTTTAGTGTTATCAGTTTGCCATACCAACTATAAAGAACCTAGAAGTTTATTTGTTTTTCCTTGCTGTAGGGAGAGAGATGCTTGTGTAGTTTTAATGGCTATGTGGAGAATTGTCCTTGAGAGCTTTTCAAGGGTTAGCTTGTAAACCTGTGTATGTGGAGAAAAGGGAGGGCGGAATGCAATTAGGGGGAAGCCAGTGAAGCTGGGCAGGCCTCAGTGCTATTAGGCATGCTGTATTGAAATCCATTTCTCTGATCTCTTTTCCCCAGAAGTTCCTGGTCAGATTGTCCCAATATAATCTCATAAATCAAGGGGTTGTGAAGCCCCTCTTAGAAGGCACGTCCTTGATCCTCATGTCGGGAGGGGAGGGGGTATATTTTAGGAGAATTTAATTAGGAAGCAAAATATTATCAGGGGTAATAGGCTAAAAAACATGTCACAGGTGAGATGCTTCAACCTGCCATTTACAGAAGTTTGTGACTTTGTCTACAAGGGACTTTGAGGATGGTGGGCTGTCACAGATTACTGAGTCAAATAGTAAGTGCATGTTTTAACTTTATGAAGTCCCAGACTGCTTGCATCGAGCTGACTCAGAGTCATAGAGACTCTACATGACAGAGCACAACTACTCCATAGAGTATCCAAGGACCAATTGGTGAATTTGAATTGCCAACTTTTTGACTATCTGCCATGCTCTTAAGCACTGCACCATCAGGGCTTTATAAGAAACTGCCAAGTTATTTTCTTAGAGGGACTGATGTATTTTCCATTTCAGCTAGCATTGTCTGAAAGTGTCACCTAGTCCACATCCTTGCATTATTGTTATCAAATTGATAAAATATAGATTTGCTAGCTTAACATTTAGTGCACGTGCTGGTATCCCATACCAAACAACAACAACAAAAGAGAAAACAAATAACATAGCCAATGAGTCAGTTCCAACTCATAGTAACTTTATCGGATGAAGTAGGACTGCCCTATGGAGTTTCCGTGGAGTGGCTGCTGAAACTATTGAGCACGTCACCACCAGGGTTCCCTTATATCTAATAGTTTTAATTTTCATTTTCCTCATTAACTAACATTAACAATATTTTTAAGTGCTTAGTTTCTGCATGTATATCATCCTTCAAGAAGTGTCAACTCAAATATTTTGCCCAACTTTTATCAGTATTCTGTCTTTCTGTTGTTGGTTCTAATGGTTCTCACGTATTGGAACCACAAGTAGTTTACTTTATGGTGCTTTGTAAATATTTTTCTCCAGTCTGTGGTTTGCCTTTACATGTTAAAAGAGTCTTTTACAAAAGAAGCTATTGATTTATTAGTTTTTGTTGTTGTTACATGCTATCAACTCATTTCCGAATCATAATGACCCTATGTGCCACAGAAGGAAACTTCCAGGTCCACAATCATTACACTTGAGCCAATTGTTACAGCCGCTGTATCAATCCATCCTATTTGGGTCTCTTTTTTGCTGACTCTCTCCTTTACAAAGTATGATGTCCTTTACAGGAACTGATCCCTGTTGACACGTCCAAAGTATGTAAGACGTAGTCTCCTCATCCTTGCTTTTAAGGAGCATTGTGATTGTACTTCTTCCAAGACCTGTTTTTTAGTTCTTTACAGTCTATGGTCATTCAATATTCTTTGCCAGTAACACAATTTAAAGGCATCAATTAGTCGTTGATCTTTTTCATTCATCAGCTTTCGCATGCATATGAGGCTCTTGAAAATACCATGGCTTGGGTCAGGTGTACTTTAGTCTTCAGAATGACGTCTTTGCTTCTCAGCACTTTAAAGTGGTCTCTCACATCCAGTTTGCTCAATGCAGTCTACATTTTGATTCTGTGAATGCTAATTCAGTGGGTGTTGACTGTAGGTGGAATAAAGTCATTGAAAACCTCAATGTTTTCTCCATTTGGCGTGATGTTCTAGTTAGTCCAGTTGTTTTCTTTATGTTGATATGCAATCCATATTGAAGGTGGTGGTCTTTGATCATCAGTAAGTGCTTCAACCCTGCTTCACTTTCAGGAAGAAAGATTGTGTCATTTGCATAACATAAGCTGTTAATGAATCTTCCTCCAATCCTGGTGCTCCATTCTTCTTCATGTTGTCCATCTTTTTGGATTATTTGCTCAACATATAGATTGAGTAAATTTGGTGAAAGTCTATAATCCTGGTGCACAAATTTTCCTACTTAAAAACTCAATATTCCTTGTTTTGCTCAAAGAACAGCCTCTTGATCTATATACAGGTTCCTCATTTGCACTATTAAGTATTTTGGAATTCCCATTCTTCACAAAGTTATCCATAATTTGCTATCCTCCACATAGTCAAATGTCTTTGTGTAGTAAATAAAACACAGGTAAACATCCTGGAGATGTTTACCGGATTATACCAGAATCCTGGTATTCTCAACTTTTAGGAAATATCCATCAGACATCAGCAATGATATCCCTGTTTCTATTTTCTCTTGTAAATCTGGCCTGAATTAGTGGCAGTTCTCTGTTGATATTCTGCTACAGCCACTATTGAGTGGTCTTTAGCAAAATTTTATTTGTATGTGATATTGCTGATATAGTGTGATAATGTCTGCATTCAACTGGATCACCTTTCTTGGGAATATGCATAAATTTCCTGATATATACATGCTTGAATGCTTCCAGCCTTGCATCTATTTGTCAATTCCCAGACCCTTGTTTTTCACCAATGCCTTCAGTATAGCTAAGACTTTTTACTTCAGTACCATTGGTCCCCCGTCATATTCTGTCCCTTGAAATAGTTGAACATCAACCAATTATTTTTGGTATAAGGTTTCTGTGTATTCCTTCTATCTTCTTTTGATACATCTGCATTATTTATTCTTTTCCCTGATGAATCCTTCACTATTGCAACTTGACCCTTGACATTTTTCTTCAGTTCTTGCACATTGAGAAATAGTGATCAAATTCTTCCCTTTGGTATTCTCTTTCCAGCTATTTGCACACGTCATTATAAAATTTTACTTTGTCTTCTCTAGCTGCCCTTTGAAATCTTCCGTTCAGTTCCTTTACTTCATCATTTCTGCCTATTGCTTTAGCTGCTCAATGTTCCAGAACAAGTTTAAGAGTTTCTTCTGGTATCCATTGTGGTTATTTCTTTCATTTCTGTTTAGTGACCTTTGCTTTCTTCACATGTGATATCCTTGATGCCATTCAACAAATTGTTTAGTCTTCAGTCATTAGTGGTCAACATGTCAAGCCTATTCTTGAGATGGTCTCTAAATTCAGGTGGAATATGCTCAAGGTTGTACTTTGGCTCTCATGAACTTGTTTTAATTTTTTTCAGTTTCGACTTCAATTTGCAAATGAACAATTGACATCCTGCTCCACAGTCAGCACTGGCCTTGATCTGATTGATGCTGTTGAGCTTTTCCGTGGTTTCTTTCCACAGATGCAGCAGATTTGATTCCTGTGTATTTCATGTGGCAAGGTCAATGTGTATAGTAGTTGGCTATGTAGATGAAAAATTATTTTTGGAATGAAGTTGTTGGTCTAACAAAATCCTATCATGTGATCTGCATCATTTCTATCACCATTGCCATATTTTCCAACTTCTTGTTTGTTTCCACTTTTTGTATTGTAGTCACCAGTAATTATCAATTCACCTTGATTGCATGGTCAATGATTTTCAGATCGCAAACGCTGGTAAAAATCTTCAATTTGTAGTGGTTGGTACATAAATTTGAATAATCTTTGGATGAACTGGTCTTCCTTGTAGGTGTATGGATATTTTCCTGTCATGCCAGTACTTCAGGATCGATCTTGAAACAATCTTTCTGATGATGAATACAATGCCATTCTTCTTCAGGTTATTTCTAACACAGTTAACCATGTAATTTTCTGATTCATGATAGCCAATACAAGTCCATTTCAACTCACTAATGCCTAGGATATCAATGCTTAGGTGTTTCATTTTATTTTTGATGATTTCCAATTTTCCTTGATTCATACTTTGTACATTCTATGTTCAAAGTATTAACAGATTTTTTGCAGCTGTTTCTTTGCATTTTGAGTAATGCTATGTTGGTATATGGAGTTTCTGAAAACATGACTCAGTTCGTATCACTAGGCTCCACTATACTTTAAGGAGGCAGCACTTCCCCAGTTAGCCTTCTCAGTTCCTTCCAACCTGGAGGCTCATCTTCCAACACTATCAGAGAATGTTCTGCTGATATTCATGAAATTTTCACTGGCTAATTCTTTTCAGAAGTAGATTGTCATGTCCTTCTTCTTAGTCTCTCTTAGACTAGAAGTTCAGGTGAAACCTGTCCACTGTGAGTAATCCTGCTGGTGTCTGAATACCAGTAACATCGCTTACAGCATCACTGTGACATGCAAGCCCCACAGTATGACCAACCGACAGACATGTGGGGGCTTCCTAATTTAGGTTTGAGTTAGCAGTTCTCTCTTTTGATGTCTCCACCTTATTATTAACAATAACAGCAAAGATTCTTTTTTAAGTAGTTATTACAGAGAAAACTTTATAAAACCAAATGATGGTTGAAAAATGTTTTGTTTAATTGTAGTGATCCCTGAAAGAAGCCAAAACAAAGAAAGGGATGCAAAAGCCAAGAGAGAATATTGTGGTTATTTAATTATTTTGTCTAGACAGAATCTCTTTATTCATGACACAGAATATTCCTTAAGAGCATTATTCTCTGACTGTCACTTAATCCACCACTGTATTGGTGGCCCATTTTTACTAGTTAGAGACTCCATATTACTAGGTAACCTCACTTCTCATTCCACAGTTAATATTTCAGTAATACAGGGACTAATGTGACATAAGTCATGTCAGTCGCAGACATCAATACGCTATATATAGTATATAGGCCAGATGTGGTTACAACATCCAAGCCAGTATAACTAGATTGTCATTTTAGGACTATGCTCACTTCTTTTAATGGAATAGGCTCATTATGTCTTAAACAGTATAATGGGAGAATAATTAAACTTGCATTTCCTATGTCTAGTACTCAGTTCCATTACAAAATCTAGTTTGAATTAAGGAATTAAACAAGTAGATGACATGAAAAATAAAACCTGACAAATGTCTTAGAGACACTGGAATTTTTGGTTTGTGAAATTTCTTCCTTTCCCATATCATCTTACATGAGAAAGAGGTGGGTTTTTTTTTTTGACTCAAGTTTGTTTTCAAAACTATCACATCGAAGCATAATCAATGAATGACAAAAGAAATATACAATGAATGGGGGGTGGAATCAAGGGGCGGACTAAGCCCACGTCTCCTTATATCACTCTGGAAACCAAGACCTGAATTGACAATCAAACAGAGCCTTCTGATCACCTAATCAGGCTCAGGACACGGCACAGAGCTGATAATTGGGACTTCATACCACTCAGCGAAAAACCTCCTCTCTTTCGCTGACTCCTGCTCCCGGCTAGCCCCGGCTCTCACGGGTGGAAGGTAAACGCACCAGTTTGACATTTTTTTCCTCTGTCTCGGCTGGCGGACGGAGCTGGGAATTCCCTGGTGGCTGGAATCAGACGCGCTGCTGGGGGGATAGGCAGGCGAAATTCCCATATTCTGAGAGCCAGGCTTGAGACTCTGTTAATCTAGCCACTTTGAGCCTTTTGTTTTGTAGCTGGCTAAGCAGGGTTTGTGCTGAGCTTTGCAGTCAGTGTGCGGGGCGCCATGTTGGTACTGAGATTTTAGCGGGACCTCGTTCTTAGCCTGGGAGCCAGTGCCTGCAAATGGGATAGCACTTCTCCGACAGAAAAGTAGTGATTTTCCACAGTGCTGCCTACGTTGGGGGGCCTGCAACAGAATCAGAGGAATCACTACCTCTCGGCACCTTTGGCCCCTCTGTCTGCTGCCCTATGTGGAGGACGTCATCTTGGATACGGTGGCCGCAGCTGCCCTAATTCGTAGCTTGGGAGCCAGAGCCTGCCCACAGGAGAGCGCTTTTCTATCACAAAATCAGTACTCGACGCAGTGTTGGCTAAGGCTAGGCGCTGTCAGCAGAAGCCAACAGGCAGTAGTACTGCTGTATTCTGAACTAGTTTGTTATCATCTGGGGTTGGATATAATGGCGCCTACTTTGTCAGATAAGAAGAGGGATCTCTACACCTGAAAAACTAACTGACTTGTGAACTGGTCAGATACCTTTTGCTTTATATTTGAAGACAGCTTAGAGAAACATTTGCAGTCCATCCTCACAGTACCTCTTCCAGCCTCTACATACCCACATGGGACCCAAAAAGCAACAGACAGTTGTGGCATACAAGCAATCACTCATGGCTTCAGAAGGCTCCCAAACAAAGCAACCAAGGAGTTTTCCAGATGAAGAAACTTTTAGCAAAGCATCAGGAAGTGAATACAAATGGATTATATACAGAGCCCTTCTAGACTTTATACAAAATGCAGCAGAACAAAATGAAAAATTAAGCAAGTTGTTCCATCTGATGGAACACCAGTACTCTGAAATCCAACAGATCAAGAAGAAAATCAAAGACGTAGAAACTTCCATGCAAAACCAAGAAAACAGAATGGAACAAATGGAAAAAAGAATTTCTGACTTGGAAAACAGAACTACTGATGCCAGCATTTATGAGAAGAAATCAGAAAAAAGAAACAAGAAAAATGAAGAAACATTAAGAAGCATGTGGGACTCTATTAAGAGGAACAACCTTCGATTAATTGGAGTCCCTGAACAGGGTGAGACATCTGAGAACACAGAGAGTATTGTTGCTGAGCTGCTGAAAGAAAACTTCCTAGAAATCATGAAGGAAGAGAATATAGACATCTCAGATGCATATCGTACACCACCCAATATAGATCTCAAAAGAAAGACTCCAAGACATATTCTAATCAAGCTTAACAAAATGAAACACAAGCAGCAACTCTTAAAGGCACCAAGACTCAAGGCAAAGCTAACATTCAGAGGGGAACCCTGTAGGCTCTCGTCAGATTTCTCAGCAGAAACCATGCTGGCACGGAGACAGTGGCACAACACATTCAAAGTCTTGAAGGAGAACTTACAACCAAGAATTATATATCCTGCAAAACTATCTTTCAAATAAGAAAATGAGATTAAGACATTCCCAGATAAACAGAAGCTCAAAGACTTTGTAAAAACCAAACCCAAACTACAAGAAATCCTGAAAGAAGTTCTTGGCTCTGGCTTAGAAGAATGAAACCGCTAACTTTATATATTAGAATGACACACTACTCAATACTCTACTCATTTAGGGAAGGCCCCAAAGTAATTCACAGCTTTGATATGGAAAGAAGCAATCCAGTGATCATCATGAAAACTATGGTGTCATCATAATAAAAAGAGGGATGTACTACAGTTGTTATAGTCCTTCCAGATGGAGAGGAAGATGACAAGACTGGTAATAAGTAATTTGGGTTTATACATAGTTTATTAAGAGGGTTCATAGGGGCAGCTGTAAAGCACAACAAAGATGTATCATACCATTTCAAGAAATATAACACACGAGTCTCAACAACTATAAAACCAGCTCTGAAAAAGGTGAAAAATCTACTCACAAAAAAGAGTGTCCCAGAACAGACTAATAAGAACAACAGAGAAAACATCAACATAGAAATAAACATATCAGAACGGCAGCAGTGAACACATACCAATCAATAATTACATTGAATGTGAATGGACTGAATGCTCCAGTAAAGAGACACCGAGTGTCATCTTGGATCAAAAGACACGACCCATCCATATGTTGTCTACAAGAAACTCACTTGAGACCTAAAGACAGGAACAAACTGAAAATTAAAGGATGGAAGAATATCTATCAAGCTAACAATGAACAAAGAAGAGCAGGGGTGGCAATTCTAATCTCAGACAAAATCAATTTTAATGTCAAATCCACCATCGTGGACAAAGATGGACATTATTTATTGCTGAAAGTTTCAGTACACAAGCAAGACTTAACTATATTAAATAGTTATGCACCTAATGTCAGAGCACCTAAATATGTCGAGGAAACACTGACTATGCTCAAAAGAGAGTTAGATGACTCCACAATAATAGTGGGAGACTTTAAGAGTCCACTTTCATCACAAGACAGATCATCTAGAAAAAAGCTCAGTAAAGATACAGAAGACCTCATTGACACAATTAACCACCTAAACCTCATTGATATATACAGAACTTTCCACCCATCAGCAGACAACTACACCTTCTTCTCCAGTGCACATGGAACATTCTCCAGAATTGACCACGTGATAGGCCATAATGCAATGCTCAACAAAATCCATGCCATTGAATTACTGCAAAGCATCTTCTCAGATCATAAAGCCATCAAAGTTAAAATCAATAGCAGAAAAAAACATAGATAGAAAGTGTTACTCTTGGAAACTAAACATCTTGCTCAAAAAACATGGGTTATAGAGGAAATCAAGGATGAATTAAAGAAATTCATGGATTCCAATGAGAACGAAAACACCAGAACCTATGGGAAACAGCCAAAGCAGTGCTCAGAGGTCTGTTTATCTCCATAAATGCACACATGTGGAAGCAAGAAAGAAACCAAATTAAGGAACTAACTTTACAGCTTGAACATGTAGAAAGAGAACAACAGAGGAACCCCTCGGACACCGGAAGAAATGAGATCATAAAGATTAGAGCAGAGCTAAATGAATTAGAGAATAGAAAAACAATTGAAAAAATTGAAAAGACCCAAAGCTGGTTTTTTGAAAAGATCAACAAAATTGATAAACCACTGGCTAAACTTACTAAAGAAAAGCAGGAAAGGAAACAAATAACCCAAATTAGAAATGAGAGGCGGGTTGTCACCACAGATGCAACAGAAATCAAAAATATCATAACAGAATACTATGAAAGACTGTACTCTAACAAATTTGAAAACCTAGGGGAAATGGACAAATTCCTTGACTCATACCACCTACCCAAATTATCACAACAGGAAGCAGAACAACTTAATAAACCCATCACAAAGGAAGAGATTGAAAAGGTAATCAAAACACTGCCAACCAAAAAAAGTCGGGGCCCAGAAGGCTTCACGGCAGAATTCTACCAAGCATTTAGAGAAGAGTTATCCCCAATACTACTGAGACTATTTCACAGTATAGAAAGGGATGGAGTACTCCCAAACTCATTGTATGAAGCCAACATAACCTTGATACCTAAGCCAGGAAAAGATCCAACAAAGACAGAGAACTACAGACCGATATCACTCATGAACCTAGATGCAAAAATCTGCAACAAAATTCTTGCCAACAGAATACAACAGCATATCAAGAAAATAATCCATCATGACCAAGTGGGATTCATACCAGGGATGCAAGACTGGTTCAACATCAGGAAAACAATTAATGTGATTAACCACATAAATAACACAAAAGACAAAGATCACCCGATTTTGTCCATTCATGCTGAAAAGGCATTTGATAAAGTCCAACACCACTTCATGCTAAAAACTCTTAACAAAATGGGCATAGATGGCAAATTCCTCAACACAATAAGGGCCATTTCTACAAAGCCAATTGCCCACATCATCCTGAATGGAGAGAGACTGAAAGACTTTCCCTTGAGATCAGGAACTAGACAAGGATGCCCACTGTCACCTCTCCTATTCAACATTGTGCTAGAAGTTCTAGCCAGAGCAATTAGACAAGACTAAGGAATAAAGGGCTTCTGCATCGGCAAAGAGAAAGTTAAAATCTCCCTGTTCGCAGATGATATGATTGTATATGCAGAGAACCCCAAGAAATTTATAAGTAAGCTACTCAAACTGATAGGAGAGTTCAGTAAAGTCTCAGGATACAAGATAAACATAAGTAAATCAGTAGGATTCCTTTATACCAACAACAAGAGTGTTAAGGAGGAAATTATTAAATCAATACCATTTACGATAGCCCCTAAGAAGATAAAGTACCTAGGAATTAATCTAACCAGAGAAACAACAGACCTTTACAAAGAGAACTACAAGCCCTTACTACAAGAAACTAAGAGAGACTTAGATAAATGGAAAAACCTACCCTGCTCATGGATAAGAAGAATTAACATTGTGAAAATGTCTATTTTACCCAAAGCAATTTATTTATGTAATGCAATCTCAATACAAGTTCCAGCATCATTTTTTAATGAGATGGAGAAACAAATCACCAATTTTGTTTGGAAAGGGAGGAAGCCCCAGATGAGTAAGGTACTACTAAAGAAGACGAACACACTGGGAGGCCTCTCATTACCCGACCTTAGAACATACTACACTACCACAGTGGTCAAAACAGCTTGGTACTGGTACAAGAACAGACAGATGGATCAATGGAACAGAATTCAGACCCCAGAGATGACACGATCTGCCTATGAACAGTTCATATTCAACAAAGGCCCTAAGACATTAAACTGGGGTAAAAACAGTATCTTCAACAAATAATGCTGGCAAAATTGGTTATCCATCTGCAATAAACTGAATCAAGATCCATATCTTACAACTTATACAAAAGCCAACTCCAACTGGATAAAAGACCTAAATATCAAACTTAAAACGATAAAGCTCATCCAAGAAAAGGTAGGAACAACAATGGAAGTTTTAATACACAATGAGGACAGACTCCAAAATCTGTCAAAGAAACCTCAATCAACAGAAGAGAAAATAGATAAATGGGAACTATTAAGAATCAAACACTCTTGCTCATCCAAATACTTTATTAATAGAATTAAAAGAACACCCACAGAATGGGAAAAAATATTTGGCAACTCTATGTTAGGCCGACGCCTGATCTCCATAATCTATAAAATACTACAAAATATCAAGAAGAAGAAGAGAAACCATCCAATTAAGCGATGGGCAAAGGAGATGGACAGACACTTTACTAAAGAGGAGATCCAGGCAGCCAAGAAACACATGCAGACATGTTCATGATCTTTAGTTATTAAAGAAATTCAAATCAAGACAACAATGAGATACCATCTCACCACAACAAGATTGACCATGATCCAGAAAACACAAAACAACAAATGTTGGAGAGGCTGTGGAGAAAGTGGAACCCTCCTACGCTGTTGGTGGGGTTGCAAAATGGTGCAGCCTCTTTGGAAGGCAATCTGGCGCTTCCATAAAAAAATAGATATCGATATACCATTTGACCCAGTAATTCCACTACTTGGAATATATCCTACAGAATCAAGGCCTTTCACACCAACGGACACATGCACCAGAATGTTTACCGCAGCACAGTCCATGACAGCAAAAAGATGGAATCAACCCAGATGCCCAACAATAGAAGAATGGATAGGTAAACTATGGTACATATACTCAATGGAGCACTATGCAATGATAAAGAATAACGATGATTCCAGGAAACATCTTCTAACCTGGTTTCAACTGGAAGACATTATATTGAGTGAAGGTAGTCAGCGACAAAAGGACAAATACTGTATGAGACCTCTACGATAAGATCTCAAAAACAGACTTGTGTATAGAAGAAAAGACTCTTTGACAGCTGCAAGGGAAGGGAGGGAGGGAGGGTGAGGGGGAGAGGGTTTAGTTTAGATAGTTACTAGAAATCTAGTTGGGAGAAAGCGGTGATAGCACACATTAGAAACAAGGACAACATTAAGTGGACTTCAGCATAACTTGAGTACTCCTTCCATGTTAACTCAATACTGCAAGGATAGAGTAGCTGGGGCAGGGGGTGGAGGACCATGCTCTTAGGCGAATTCCAGGCCAAATTGACACAACTAGCGTTTTGCTAAGAGAGCTCTCTGCATCCCACATTGGTGAGCGGTGTCTGGGGTCTTAAAAGCTGCCACAAGAGGCCATCCGAAGAAAACAGCAAATGGTACCAACTCAACAGGAATGGATGCTCACCGAGTACCAAAGTGACATGCGGTAAAGACAACCGAGAAGACAGAGAGACCCACAAGAGTAGGTGCCTACATCGACTTGGGACTGGACGAACCGGATGGTGCCCGGCCACCACCAGTGATAGCCACGATGGAGCTCACAGAGAGGAGTCTCACTGGCAACACAAGAATAAAAAGGGGTGCATCGTGAGATCTCCACTAAAAGACCTCAATTGATGGTCCAGTGGTTTGGGGGTTCCTCTGAGAGCATGGCCCCCGGCCCTGATGCTGCCCTTTCCCATAAATTATAACAAAGGTCCACTCTTTGGACAGGAATGGATTGGACTTGGCAGTACAGAGTGACCATATATTGGAAGCACTTTATGGTTCTATACTTCTCTAGGATATCATCTTGCTGACCTCTGGCTGTAGAAAGGGGAGTGGACAGAGAGGAGGGGAAAGGAAGTTGCTGGGAGGATAAGACATGCATGAAGCAGAGAGGAATAGTGAGCAGTCACCGGACAGGGAGAGCAGTGGAAGCTACATATAGGTGGGCATGTAAATTTATACGTCAATGTACATTTTCACTCAGTTATGTTAAATAAAAAAAAAAAAAAAAAAAAAAAAAGAAAAGAAAGAAAGTAGCACTGGGACAAGAGTGTATCCTTCAGACCTGAAGTTCCTGTGCCAGGATGATCCCTGGACAAAGACTGATGCAATACCAGATTTTCCTCTAGAGCTGACAAGGGGGAAAGCCTTCCCCTGGATTGGAAATCCTGAATTTAGGCTTGTAACCTACCGGACAGTGTAAGAATAAACTTTCCTTGATTAAAGACATCCACTCTTGGTATTTCTGTTAAAACAACACTAGCTGACTAAAACAGAATTTGGTACCCTGGGAGTGGGGTACTGCTCTAGCAAATACCTAAAATGTGGGAGCGATTTTGAAACTTTGAATGCGTAAAAGATTCAGAAAGAAACTAAAATGGCACAGATAGTGAGAAACAAGCAACAGAGGACTGGAGGCAGCAGCAGAACCAGAGGCAGTACTGGAACTGACCCATAGAGCAAGAAAGCTAAGAGCCTGTAAACAGACAGTTCCTAGAGAAAAAGGGTGCCCCCAGGTGCTTGAATCGGTGCAGCTAGTCTTGCTGACCTGCAGAGGAGAGCTGAGAGCCTTGTGCAGGAGGCTTCCTAGCTGAGTGGGGTGCCACCAGGTACTTGAATCAGTGAAGCTACAGAGCTCTGGAACACTTGCCCGTGGAGGGCAGATCTGGGCCTGAGGCCCAGGCCACGAGGCCACAGAAAGCAGGAGCTGAAGAGACAAAGAGAATGAGAAACTGAAGTGCATCAGTCTCAAAGTGTATGGCCATGACCTCTGGGGTTTGAAAGGGTGGAGCCACAGCATCTTGTGTTTGTAAGAGTTGAATTCCTGCTCTGTTGGGCTTAGGGTGTACCTAACGCTGATGGGGCAGAATTTCTGTCCAAGTGGGCCTTGAAGGCAGAGTTGTAGCATGGGGCTTGGAGTCTCTACCCAGAGTCCAGAGATTGTGGCTAATACCTAGAGTCTGGAGGGCAGGGCCATTGTGTAGAGTGTCTCAGATAATGTAAGAATATTTCCAAAGCTTTGAGGGCTAATGTAACATATTCTGCTAACTTATTTGTTGACTGTTAAAGTATTTTCTTTCTTTTTTTTTTTTTTTGCAAATTCTCTCATTTGTAATGGAATGTCTAACATTCCTGTTCTGCCGTTGTACCTTTAGAAGCAGGTAGCTTGCATTCTAGATTTCACAGGTGTAAAAGAGGGTTTGTATTTTGGACTTAGAACTGATTTAAGGCTTCGATCATATGGGATGAATGTATTACGTGTTTCAAATATACGATTTTGGAGGTGCCAGAGGGTGGTATGTTCAAATAAGACTTGAATTTCTGCCAGTTTTCTGTCAATGTACTGCTACAGTACATTTGAGTAATCTTCAGCAAAATTTTACTTGCACTGTGATATTAAATATATTGTTTGATAATTCCTACATTTTGTTGGATCACCTTTCACCAGCATAGGCATTTAAGGAGGACTCTCTTCCAGTCAGCTGCCCAGGTAGCTTCTTGGTGTAGACGAGTGAGCAACTCCAATGCTGCATTCCTTTGTTCAAATGTCTCAGTTTTCAGGGATTTAGCTTTGATTTATTTTTGTTATGTCCCTATCGGAGGTGGTATCTGTTCTCTCTGTCTTGGGTTCTAAATTGGGTTGTCACATTATTGATTTTCTAACTGAAGGACTGCCTTTAGTATTTCTTGTAATTTCAGTTAAGTTTTTGAATACTCTCTGAACTTCTGTTTATCTGTCCTAATTTCACCACCATATTTGATAGACAGTTTGGCTGGACATGTAGTTTTTTTTTCTTTCAAGGCTTTGTGTATGTCATCCCATTACCGTCTTGCATGCATGGCTTCTGCTGAGTAGCCTGAGCTAAGTTTTACTGACTCTCCTTCATGAAATATACTTTGTTTATGCCCAGCAAATTTTAGAATTATCTCCTTATCTTTAGTTTTGGTGAGTTTGATTATAACATAGCTGGGTATCTTTCTTTTGGAATCTATCTTGTGTGGAGTTTGATGACTACCTTGGATAGCTATCTTCTCATATTTCATATCAGGGAAGTTTTCTGTTAACAAGTCTTCAACAATTTTCTTTGGAATTCCTGTTATCCCTCTGTCCTGGTACTACAGTCATTCACAGATTATTATACTTGATAGAGTCCCAAATCTGTTTCTTCGTTCTTTTTAACTGCTTTATCAAATTTTTCCTCAAATATGTTGGTGTTTAGCATTTTACCTTAAATCTCATTAATTCTGGTTCCATTGCCTCAGTTCAACTCTTTTGACTTTCCATCCAAATCCACTGCTATCCAGTTGATTCCTACTTACAGAGACTTCATATAGAGTTGTCTAATTCTGTAATTTTATTATTGATTTTCTGAATTTCTACATGTTGCCTTTCTGTTTTCTTGAAGCTTATGCAATTTGTAATTATGCTATGCTGTGTTGATCCTGATCTATCCCAGAGTTATAAATATCAATCTTTTTTATTCTACCCCTGATGATTCCAGGAAGTTGCCTTCATTTGGAAAACTTCTTGATTCTTTGTTTGGGGAGTAATCTGACGCCATCAGACACCATCTGATGCCTTTTCTTGGGATTAGATATTGACTTTTGTCTCTGAGCTATTAGTAAGTTGTATTTATTTATTTTGTTTGCTCTCTGTACTCCAGCTTTTTGTTTTGAAATGCCCAAATAGGCTGGTAATATCAGATAGTTTGATTATTGTTGCCTTAGAGGCTCTAACATCCTGTTATCAGAAGGTCAGAGCTGTTACTAGGCAGGTGAGACCAGGCATCCATTTACTTTTACTGTAATAATCAGCTCAGATGTCCAGGCAATCAGTCACCAAACATGTGGTGCAATCTCTCCCCTTGAGTCCTAGATGTTCAGGAGTAATTAGTGTAGGTGCAAGTATCCGGCTGCACTTACTGAGAATCCTAGATAGCTGATAGCTGTCAGTGAGTGTCTGTGAGGAGGTGTAACTGTTTATTCTTGAGCCTCGGCAAAGGAACCGTTTCTGTGCTGATCTCCTGGCTTAGATGAACTGGAAAATTATTTTCTTTTCATTTTCCCCCCTTCTTTGTTGGATTTTTCCCTCTCTCGATATAGAAGGTGTGCATAAGGTGTCCCATATCCAGCTTAAGCAATGGCCTCAGTCTCTGGAGCCAGGTCCAGGGCAAAGAAAGGAGGGGGGAATGCCAAGAAAAGAAAGACAGGTTTATTCTGAAGGAAAGATTTAGATCCTCACACAGTGGATTAGATACTATCTGCTTAACTTTTGATGATTGAATGCAGTTTTTCTGATTCTGAGGACATGAACAGGCTCTTTGAAACTTTGTCTCTGAGGATGATGCTTCCTGAAAATCACAGTTTTGCTCACCATGCTCGCCGTCTCCAATCAGTCTCAGGGGTGCTGTTTCCTGCTGGG
This sequence comes from Heterohyrax brucei, assembly GCA_028571685.1. Taxonomy (NCBI): domain Eukaryota; kingdom Metazoa; phylum Chordata; class Mammalia; order Hyracoidea; family Procaviidae; genus Heterohyrax; species Heterohyrax brucei. Next base: position 72,424,903 of record CM053142.1, on the reverse strand, counting down.
TCAGCTGTTAGCACTCTTAGGTACTTCCGGACCAGTTCCCGTTTCCCTGTTGCTCATTTCAGTTTCTCAACTTTCTCTTTGATATTGAGGACTCCTAGAATGTCATATACAATTGATTCTTTTTTTTTTCAGGTCTTTCCTGTTGGAGGGATCATGGAAAGTGTCCAGCTACTCTGCTGTCTTAGCCCAACTCCCTTTTGTTGAACCATCTCGATTGGTATTCTGTCAGTTCCTGGAGACTTGATTTTTACCAGTGCCTACAGGACTGCTTAGCCTTCTTCCTCAATACCATCTGTTCTTAATTGTATTCTACCTCCTGAAATGTTTGAACATCAACAAATTCTTTTTGGTACAGTGGCCCTGTCTATTCTTTCCATCTTCTTTTGAGGTTTTCTATGTTGTTCAGTATTTTGCCCACAAAATTCTTCAATATTGCAACTTGAGGCTTGAAGTTTTCTTCACTTCTTGCAACTTGAGAAAGATCTAGAGTGTTCTTCCCTTTTGGTCTTTGCATATTTTTTAAATTTTATTTATTTATTGTGATTCTGTTGAAATGTACAATTCAGTTTAAATTTGTTTGCCAGCCTGTGTGCAGCTCTTACTGCTCTCCTTGCCTGGTGACAGCACACTGCTCCTTTCTGTTCTAGAAATATCATATCCTCATATCATATCTAGAAATATCATATCCTCTTCTCTGCCCTCTCCACTCACCTCTATTAAGAGGCCAGTAGGAAGACATCCTATAGATGCATAGAACCATAAAGGACACACATGATCTCGTCACTCTGTGTCACCAAGTCCAATCTATTCACGATCAGGGGCAGCATGAGGTCTAGAGGCCATGATCCCAGGGGAACTCTCAGGCCTTCAACCATCAGTTGTAGTCTTTTAATGGAGTTCTCAGGGTGCACCGCTTCTTATTTTAGTGCTGCCACTGAGACTCAACTTTGTGAGCCCCATCACAGCTGTCACTGGTGGTGTCCGGGCACCACCTGGTTCTTCTGGTCACATGTTGATGTAATCACACATTCATGTGTGTCTTTCTGTCTTCTGGGTTCTATTTCCCCCACGTTGTTTTTGTTCTTGGTTACATTTGTTCCTGCTGAGTTGGGACAATTTGGTGTACCTCAGATGGCAGCTTGCCAGCTTTTAAGACCCCAGATGCCGCTCACCAGTATAGGGTGGAGAAGACTGTCTCAGCAGTATACTAGTTATGCCAATCACTCTCGATGTCCCCTGAGATCATGGTCTCCAGACCCCCAACCCTGCTACTCTGTCCTTGCAATATTGGGTTAAGATAGAAAGAGTATTAATAGTATGTTGAAATCCAGTTAATTTGATCTTTCTAATGTGTTCTGTCACTGATTTCACCCAACCAAATTTCTATCAACTGTCTAATCTATAACCAGTCCCCTCCCTCCATCCCTTCCTCTCCTCCCTTGCAGCCATCAAAGAGTCTTTTCTTCTGCACATGAGTCTATTTTCAAGTCCTTGTAGTAGGGGTCTTATACAACATTTGTTCTTGTGCTATTGATTGATTCCACTCAACGTAATGTCTTCCATTTTGAAATCAAGTTAAGAGATGCTTCCTAAAATCATAATTGTTCTTCATCATTGCATAGTGTTCCATTGAGTATATATGTCATAGTTTATATATCCATTAATCTGTTGTTGGGCATCTGAGTTGATTCTACCTTTTTTGCAATTGTGGACCATACTGCAATAAACATTCATGGGCATGTATCCGTGCGTGTGACTGAAGGGGAGGCGCTTGTCCAGTGTGACTCCATCTTACTACAAACAATAGCACAGTAGTTGAGACAACAGTACTTAAGACAACTATGTTATACACATTGAGTCCTGAGAGCTTGATTTCCTCCATCCATTAGAATTTACCTTGCACTGGTCATAAGTCACATGGCTATTCTTTCCTCTTAGAAGCATTGAGTAATGGTTCTGTTTATACCCTTTCGGTTATTCTCTAAGACTACTGAGCCAAATCATCAGGTAGTTTACATGATTATCAAGCCCAAACTTGTTGGAGCCATGGAGACCCCGACAAAGAATATTGTGGAAACATCAGAAGAATTACTTGTGTAGGCCAGGAAAAATATTAACCAGCATCTCTACCCCTCCACCTCCTTAATCAACCTATATAACCGCCAGGCTTAGCCTATGCATGCAGGAAAGCTTTGGAGGAAGTGATTCCCTCTTGCTTCTTGTGTGTAGGTACTCAGTAAATGTCCTCATTTGATCACCTCACCTCCTGTCTCAATATTGTCTTTGCAGACAGTCAGCACAGATCTGCAATTGTAGTGACATGACTGTCATTGCTTCTGTGGGATATATTCCAAGCAGTGGGATTACTGGGTCAAATGGTTTATCCATTTCCAACTTTTTAAGAAAGGGCCAGATTGCTTTCCACAGAGGTTGTACCATTTTGCACTCCCACCAGCAGTGAAGGAGAGTTTCAACTTCTCTGCAGCCTCTTCAGCATTTGTTATTTTGTGTTTTTGGGGATCATGGCCAACCTTGTTGTGGGTGAGATGATATCTCATCATTGTTTCAATTTGAATTTCTTTAACAGCTAATGATTATGAGCAATTCCACATGTGTCTTCTGGCTGCCTGGATAGACTCTGTAGAGAAGTGTCCATCCTTCTCCTTCTCCTTCTCCTTCTCCTGTCTCTTTATTGGGGTATTTATTATTTTCTTGTTGGTATTTTATACTACTTGATAGATTATGGAGATCAGACGTTGGTCTGACATATAATTGTCAAATATTTTTTTCCAGTTCTGTATGTGGTCTTTTAATTTTTTGGATAAAGTCTTTGGATGAGCAAACGTGGTTGATTCTTAGTGGTTCCCATTTATCTGTTTTCTGTTCTGTTGACTGCTTTGTTTGACAGGTTTTGAAGTATGTCTGCATTGTGTAAGAAAACTTCCATTGTTCCTGCTTTTTCTTCAATGAACATTACTGTCTTAGACTTGATATTTAGGTTTTTCATCCAACTTGAGTTAGTTTTTGTATAAGGTGTGAGATATGGGTCTTGTATCAATTTTTTTTGCAGATGGGTATCCAATTTTGCCAGCACTATTTGTGAAGGAGACTGTTTTTACCCCGAGTTAAAATCTTAGGGCCTTTGTTGAGTATCAACTGTTCACAGGGGGGTGGTGGCATCTCTGGGGTCTTAACTCTGTTCCATTGGTCTATATGTCTCCCTTTATACCACTACTAGCCTGTTTTGACTACTGTGGCAATGGGTTCTAAAGTCAGGTAGTGAGAGGCCTCCCAGTGTGTTCTTCTTCTTCAGTAGTGCTTTGCTTATCAAGGGTTTCTTCCATTTCTAAACAAAGTTGGTGATTTGTTTCTCCATCTCAGTAAAGAATGTCAGTGGAATTTGTATTGGGATTGCATTACATAAATAAATTACTTTGGGTAAAATAAACATTTTGACAATGGTAAGTTCGTATCAATGGGCAGGGTAGGTTTCTCCATTTGTATAAGTATCTCTTAGTTTCTTGTAGTAAAGTCTTTTGGTTCTCTTTGTTAATTTATGTTATTTATCTAGTTCAATTTATTCTTAGATATTTTGTCTTCCTGGGGGCTATATAAAATGGTATTGATTTGGTGATTTCTTCTCTTAATACTGACTGCTTTAGTCAGCTAGTGTTGCTCCAACAGAAATACTGTAAAGTGGATGGCTTTAACAAAGGAAGGTTTATTCTTAAACAGTCTGGTAGGCTACAAGTCCAAATTGAGGGTGCCCACTCCAGGTGAAAGCTTTCCCCCTTGTTGGCTCTGCAGGAGATTCCGTTATTGCATCAGTCTTTGTCCAGGGAGCATTTTGGTGCAGGAACCTCAGGTCTGAAGGAAGCACTCTTCTGGTGCTGCTTTCTTGATGGTGTGAGGCTTCCAAACCATTATATAGTTATTATATTGTTTTTATATTTTTACAAAGAAGAGACTAGGCAAACTCATTTCTTACTCCACAGTTAATACAGGGTATAGTTTGACATATGTTATACATAGTTTAACATATGCTATGCTAATTACATACCAATATGCTACATGTAGCTTACAGGCCAAATGTCGTTACAATATCCAAGTCAGTATAATGAGATTGCCATCTTGGGACTTCACTCACTGGTTCTAATGGAAAAGGTTCATTGTGTCGAAGATGTTATCATGTAAACTTGTGTGTGCTACCAGTCTAGTATTCAGCTTCATTACACAAACCAGGTTGAGATAAGGGATTAAACAGGTAAATTATAATAAAGATAAAAGCTGGAGGCACTAGTATATTTGGTTCCTAAAACTTTTTCCTTTCTCATATTTTCTTACATTGGATAAAGTTGTTTTTTTGGCCCAAATTTATTTTCAAAACTATCCTATCTATACAGGAAACTACTTGTTTTTCATAATTAGTGAGTAACAAAAGAAATAATGCAATGAGTGATTGTTTAAACTAACATCTTTGCTGAGTTCATGTTCACTAATTTAATTACCTGAGTTCTATACTTCTTAGACAGTGTTTATGATTTGCAGTTACAGTTATCTGAACATCTGATTATATTTTATTTATTCATGCTAATTGACTTTATCTTAAGAGATGTCCTGTTTCTTTTTAACAGTTTCTTAAAATATTAGCAGCTAACAAGATGGACTAAATATGGCACAGATTTTGAGGACTGAACCAGTGGCAAAAACTGATAGATTTATGAAAGAGGGTAGGTTTGTACCAGCATATACTATACAGCAAATGTTACAGTTTCTCAGTGTAACTTGTAAAAAAAAAAAAAGCAAAACTTTAATTACCTGCTGTCAATAGTCTCATTGAGTTTAATGTTCTTGTACATTAATAGAAAACGGTAAAATACTGTCATATAAGTATATACAGTGCTTGTAATGCATATACAAGGTCCAGTATCAACAATCTAGTTCTAGAGAAGAGCATGGTTAACAGGATAGTTTTAACATGTCCTAGGTGTCAGCATTCATAGCTGAAAGGAAAACAACCTGACCACATTATTGAAAAAAGTACTTTCTCTAAAAGTACTTATCTCTTGAAGACAAACATTTTATTGAAAACAAAATAATCCACAAGGAATGTTATTATCAACAGTAAATGAAAGTCAGTGCTTGAGATGGAAGTCAAGTTAAATTTGCTTCACAATTGTCAAAGTGTGATAATTTCCTGTTAAAATCTTAAGTGAAACTTTTTGAACCATGTGGTTATTTTCTCCCCCCTTCTCTTTTCACATTTTTCTACATGCTCAAAAGCAGTCTTCAGATAGAAGATTTTTAAAATGTCTCTTTAGGATAGGTAAATGATAATTTGAATCCATTACCTTAATATATTTTAGTATCCTGGTCACCATTCGCTTCTGTTGTCATAGATGCACAGAATCCTCACTAAGACAACCACATGGCCACCAAGTTAACATCAGGTAAGTGCACTCTTATTGTATTTATTTCTACCTGGTGTTATTTAGCGAACTATTGTAAATACAGAAAAATGCCAAAAGTTTTAGTATACACCATTAATTCAAAGTGGGCAACTGAAACATCCATCTATATAACTTAGAGACAAAAACCAAAGTTCACGTTAGAAGATTTTTCATAAAATGTTTAAATTCTTGTCCTTGCATAATTAATACATAAAAATACATATCTTGTTATCAACAGATGCAGTCAAGTGGGTTCTGACCCATAAGAACCCCACACACAACAGAATGAAACCTTGCCCAGTCTTGCACCATACCCACGATCTTTTTTATGCTTAAACCTGTTGTTACAGTCACTGTGTTACTCCATCTTGTTGATGATCTTCCTCTTCACTGCTGACCTACTTTACAAAGTATGATGCCCATCTCCAGGAACTGATCCATCCTGACAACACGTCCAAAGTGTGTAAGACATAGCCTCTCCATCTTTTCTTTAAGAAAAGATGTTCGTACTTCACAGACAGACCTGTGCATTCTTTTGGCAGTTTATGTTATATTCAGTATTCTTATCCAGTACCACAATCCAAAGGTGTCAGTTCTTCTGTCTTCCTTAAAAAGTATGAATAGTGACATTTATTCATGAATCAAGCTTAAAGTGAACTCATGAAAAAAATCTTGAAAGTGAATCATTTTTCCAGGGTTTTTCTAGGGATTTAGGTCTTCAAAACATACACAATATCCAATATCCAAATATATTCAAAACATATACGTATACAATATACAATATTTTGTACAAATATTTTAATAATGATATTATGAATAGAACAAATCAGGTAAGTGAAGCAAGGTCAAACACAACCTCTCACACTTCCTGAGTGTGCTGAATAGGCCGAAAGATTGCGATAAGTAGCTTCTACAAGAATTTTTTTTTTTTTGTAAATAAGAAACATAAGGACCTCATTTGTGACTAGCATTTTCTGAGGCAATTCTTTCAGTCACTTTGGGTATTGCTTGGGCATCTTGAATTTCGCTGTTTGTTTGTTTGTGTACTGGGTTTTTACTTATGCAATCACCTAAAACCCAGTGATGCCAACAGGCTTAACTCTTTTGCATTTTTCCCTATTTCTACCTTTGCAGATTCTCAGTTACCCAGCTGGAGATTCATCACTGAGATTTTGGGAATTCTCCTTTTGAAATTAATGATAATAGTGGTTATTATAATAGTTACCAATACTTGGGGTAAGGCTATAAGAAAATATAAGAAAACTGTGCCAATGAAAGAGGATCACAAAACCTCTTTACTTTTAATTTTGCTCAACTATCTTTCTCTTTCCTATGTGAACATTGTATGAATATTAAGAAAATCTGATCATTATGGAATAATTATGGAAAGGATGTTCTTAATAAAATTTAATAATGATGCAATTATAAAAATATTTTGATTGCTTGGCCATATAAATGCTGAGAAAGATCTGATCTAATATTCTGAGGAACTGCTTTAATAGATGCACAATAGGTATTAAAAAATAAAAAAAGTTGATTTTATGAGAAGGGTAAGCCATAATCTGTTATTTGGTGAAAGCATTACTGTTTTAGTTATTGCTGTTCCTCTTGTTTATATTAGCCTGTAGTGGATTTTATTGTTAGCTTTTCTTGGTTTTAAACAATTAACATTTATCAAAACTAGTATAGCCACTGAAGGAATTACAATAAGTGAAAAATAAATATCATTAGTATTGTTTTACAATTATAATCATTCTGAGTAATTTCCATTCTTGTAGTAACTTCAATTCAGAAACAGAAACATCCTTCAGTGTCAATAGCTGAGAAAGGTAAGCAATGCTTACCCATGTACACACACACATAGACTATATATAAGAATAAATGTATATATGCATATATATATATTCAGTTTAAACATATTCTACTTGTACTTAGCAGTGACAAGAGATCTTTTGGAAGGTTGCCTGATGAGAATGAGTGATGTCATTACACAAATGATCCATATCTGAAATTTAAACCTTGCTATCAGTGAATAAAAGAAAAAATGGGTTTTTTAAATATCACACCCTCATTTCTCCTAGAGGCTTAAGTCTGAAATTGCTGTAATATGCCATACTAGGTGTCACTGTGTCCCTTCTGACTCATAGCCACCCTGAATAGAAGGAACCACTGCCCGGTCTTTTACCTCTCCACAGTGTTGCTATTTTTGAGCTTGTTGCTGCAACCGCTTTGTCAGTCCATCTAGTTGAGGGTCTTCCTCTTTTTTGCTCACTCACTACATCACTGTATAGCTAATGCTTTTTGGTAAAGTAGTGGTGTTACTCTTTTCTGCACTTTTACATAAAAATTTTTCTAAGTATTTGAAAAATGACATTCATATACCAGTAATGGAAAAATAGTTTTTATTTATGTATGTTTGTATCCACATAAATGTGTAAGCATGTTGGTTTATTCCCATGAATAAATTTCTAGAAATTTCCATTTTAAAATGTAACTTCCTTTCAAGTAATAATTTAAGTTTTTTGAAACACCTCACTGTGTGCATTCCTCAAAATCTGTTATCAATCAAAAGTATCTACCAGAATACAAAGAAGTATAAATACTTGTATAATATGGGGATGCTCAGAGATTTACTAATATACAACAATAAGAAAAGCATATATAGAAGAGATACATAAATTTTCGTTCATCAAAATTTTAAAGTGTCATTGTAATGAAAGCATATCAGCAAAATCAAAGATGACTCATAGCCTGAGAGATAATAATTTAAACAGATTTAATCAACAAAAGAATAGCATGTAGAATACTAGAATAATGGGGAAAAAAGAGAAAAACAGCTATGTGTATTATAAATATGGAGACAAGTTTGTGATGGAGAAAACTGTTGAAGCTGAAATTCAAAGTATAATTAGTATGTGGAAAGGAGGCTCACTTTTGCTGGAAATTAAGAAATATTTTTATTCTATAGTAGCATATCATTTCAAACATAATAGGTTGGTGTAGGTAGGTTTTAAATACCTGAAAATTTATTAATGTTAGCAAAGAAATAGACAAAATAGAGACTTAATCAAACATTAACCTTCTTTAAAATGATCTTCCTGTACCATTGTCACTACTCTCCTTAAAGAGATTCTTGCTGAGGTTCACTAGAAGTCATCTAAAAAATGTTGCAGAATTCTTTGACAAAGTATGTGTAGATCACAATGACATAGCAAAATACTTGCAGTAATATATATGAAAATTTTCCAAGCCAGCCAAGTGCCGTGTTTATAAAAAATAAAGTTATGAAAAATTTCAAGAAGCTCAGCCAACCTAGGGAAAGATTAAAAAAATAAAGAACTGCATCTTTATTCTCCATGTTCAAAGCAGTGAAATTTTAAAAAGGAAGAAAGTAATTGAATTCAGCCAGAGAAAAATGACATGTCAAGTTCAGTGGAACAATGATAGAGATGATCACTGATATTTTATCAGAAACAAGGCAGAAGAAAAGACAGTAAAACACCTTTAATGTGTTAAAACAAACAAACTAAGACTTGAAAAAGCCTAACTCCTTGCCCTTGAGTCAATTGCAACTCATTGATCCTAGAAAAGAGAGTAGAACTGCTCCATAGTTTCCAAGGAATGGCTGGTGGATTTGAACTACTCACCTTTTGGTTAGCAGCCAAACTCTTAAACAAGAAGCCACAAGAGTTCCATCAATTAATTACTGCTACTTTTTGAAGTGTAAGAGAAGACTAGTATTTGTCTCTAAATGTATGCTAATGCCGTGGAATCATCTATAGGCTGAAGAGCACTGAAATTTCTTATGTATCTTAAACATATTGCATTTAATTTACTGGAAATAATAATGAGTAGAAAATGCTAGACGGTCAAGTATTAAATAACCTGGAATTTAAATCAACTTAAAAAATATAGTATTTTTAAGTGCAAGTTTATAATTCAAGACAGTTATCGTACAAAAACTTATGCACACATCATGATGTGAACCCAGCTTTTCTTCCCACACTGTGACGGCCCACCCATGCCTTCTCTCCTTTATTTTTCGTATCCATTCAATCAGCTCCTGTCCTGTTCTGTCTTCTTATCTTACCTTTAGACAGGAGTTACCTAGTTCGTCTCCTATATCTACTCAAACCAACAAGGACACTCTTCACCAGTATCTTTTTATGTCTTACAGATCAGTTCAATCTTTGTCCAGGAAATTGGTTTCTAGAATACTTTCAGTCTGGGGCTAACAGAGAGTCCAGGGTCCATATCTTCCTGGAAACTTTCAGATCATCAAGACTGATCTATTTATAGAGTTCTGCACTGCATATTTCTCGTGCTCTATCAGGGACCCTGTTGAGTTCCTTGTTAGGCCAGTCATTGGTAGCAGCTGGGTGCTTCTAATTCTTCTGGTCTCATGTTGATGTATGGTCTCATGCTTCTGATTTATGTGACCCTTACTGTCTCTAGGGCTCATATTTTCCTTATGTCTTTGATGTTCTTCATTGTCTTTTACTCCAGGTGAGCTGAGATCCATTGAATGCTTGTAATATGGCTGCTTGCTAGCTTTTAAAACCCCAGCCACCACTTACCAAAGTGGAGCACAGAATATTTCTTAGTAAATTTTCTTATGCCAGTTGATCTAGAGGTCCATTGAAACCATGCTCTTTAGAATCCTGTCTTTACTACTCTGTTAATCAAAGTGTTTGGCTGTGTTCAGAAAACTTCTTAGCTTCTATTTAGTTCAGTTGTGCTGACTTATTCTCTACTGTATATTGTTCCATTCTTCACCTAAAATAATTCCTGTCTATCATCAAATTAGTGAATACTCTTTTTCCTTTATCCTTGCACTCATAACCATCAAATACTGTTATCTTGTGTGTTTAAATTTTTTCTTGAGTTCTTATAATAGAGGTCTCATACAGTATTTGTCCTTTTGCTACTAATTTCACTCAGCATAGCGCCCTCCAGCTTCCTCCATGATGTGAGAAGATATTTCCCAAGTTCATTGTTGTTCTTTATCATTGCATGATATGCTACTGTGTGAATATACCACAGTTTATCGATTTGTACATTGTTGGTTGAATTCTGTTGCAGATTGATTCCATCTTCTTGCTACTGTGAATAGTGCTGTGATGAACATTGGTGTGCATATATTTATTTGTGTGGCTGCTCTTATTTCTGTAGGATATATTCCAAGAGACAGCATTGCTAAATCATGTGAAATTTCTGTGTCTAACTTTTCAAGCACACACCAAATCAATTTCCAAAGAAGTTGTGACATTTTACATTTGCATCAGCAATTTATAAGTGTTGCAGTCCCACCACAACCCCGTCAACATTTATTATTTTTATTTGTTTTGGATAAGTGCTGGCCTTGTTGAGGCGAGAGGGTATCTCGCTTCGATTTCTACTGGCTAATGATCATGATCGTTTTCTCATGTCTCCTTCGGTGAAGTGCCTGCTCATATGCTTTGTCCATTTTTTAATTCAGTTATTGTATCCGACTCGAAGGCACTTGGCTGGCTGGCTATTGTATTTCTGTTATTGAGGTTTTGCAGTATCTTGAAAACTGTGGTGATTAGATGGTGATTGGATTTGAGATATCAAAAAATGATTTCCATGTGTAGGCTGTCTTTTGACCCTTTTGATGAAGTCACTGGATGAGCATTGAGTGTTTGATTTTTAGGAGTTCCCAGCTGAAGATTTTATCTTCAGGTGTTTGTGTATTGTTTGCAATGTTTTAGAATCTATTTATGCCTCGTATTAAGGCTCCCTTTGTTGTCCCTATTTTTTTCCTCCGTGATCTTTATCATTTAGACTTTATATTTAGTTCTTTGATCATTTTGAGATTGTTGTCATGCATGGTGAAAAATATGGGGCTTGTTTAATTTTTTTTTGCAAAAGGTTATACAACTATGCGAACAATGTTTATTGAAGAGACTGTCTTTTCCGCTATTTGCAGAATTAGGGCTTTTGTCAACTATTAGCTGCTTGTGGGTGGATAATTTTATGTCTTGATTTTCAACTCTATTTCATTTGTCTATGTATTTTTTGTTGAACCAATACTGTTTTGACTACCATGATGGTGTAATAAATTCTAAAATCAGGTAGTATCAGGCCTCCCAATTTGTTTTTCTTCTTCAGTAATGTATTACTTATTGTGGGCTTCTTCCCCTTACATATGAAGTTGGTGATTTATTTCTCCAGCTCATTAAAAAGTGATGTTAGTGGTTGGATTGGAATTGCATTGTATCTACAGATTGCATTAAGTGGAACAGATGTTTTCACAACGTTAATTTTCCTATCCATGAGCAAGGTGGATTTCTCCACTTATGTAGGTCTCTTTTGATTTCTTGCAGTAGCACCTTGTAGTTTTCCTTAGCAGTTCTGATAATTAAGTTCTTAAACTTATCACTGTGCACTTAAAGTTGGCAGCACTGTACAAAAAACTAGGTCAGGTTTCATAACTTGGTATAGCAATGTCTCACAGCTGTGTTTGTGTCTACATGTGGGGATGTTTTGCTGAGTGACATTCATCATTGTGTATTTATGTGTGTCATCATGAAAATATCGGAGCTTGAACGAGAGCAACAAACATTAAATTTCTTTTTAAACGTAAAATAAAATCAGGGAAATGTTAGTCCAAGTTTACTGGGATAATCACATGAAGAAAACGACCAGTGTACAAATGGATTAAACAAAATGCTAGTTGTGTCAATTGGTCTCGATTTCACCTAAGAGCATGGTCCCCTGCCCCCGCTACTCTGTCCTTGCAATACTGGGTTAAGATGGAAGGAGTATTCAAGTTATGCTGAAGTCCACTTAATGTTGTTCTTGTTTCTAATGTGTACTATCACCAATTTCACCCAACCAGATTTCTAGCAACTATCTAATCTAAATCCTTCACCCCTCACCCTCTCTCTCTTCCTCCCCTTGCAGCTGTCAAAGAGTCTTTTCTTCTATACATAAGCCTGTTTTTGAGATCTTATTATAGCGGTCTCATACAATATCTGCACCCCACATTGGTGAGTGGTGTTTGGAGTCTGAAAACCTGCCAAGCTACCAACTGAGGGCACAGCAAGTGGTCCCAACTCTGCAGGAACGGATGCTCACCAAAGACCAGAATGAATGGGGTAAACACAACCTAGAAGATAGAGAGACTCACATGAGTGGGTGCCTACATCAACTTGGGACCAGAAGAACCGGATGGTGCCCGGCCACCACCAGTGATAGCCACAATGGAACTCACTAAGTTAAGTCTCACTGGCAACACAAGAATAAAAAGGGGTGCACTCTGAGATCTCCACTTAAAGACCTCAATTGATGATCCAGCAGTTTTGGGGTTCCCCTGCGAGCATGACCCCCGGCCCTGATGCTGCCCTTGCCCATAAATCATAACGAATGTCCACTCTTTGGACAGGAATGGATTGGACTTGGCAATGCAGAGTGACCATATATTGGATGCACTTTATGGTTCTATGCATCTATAGGATATCATCCTGCTGACCTCTGGCTGGAGTAAGGGGAGTGGATGGAGAGGAGGTGAAAGGAGGCTGTTGGGAGGATGAGACATGTATGGAGCAGAGGGGAATAGTGTGCTGTCACCGGACAAGGAGAGCAGTGGAAGCCGCATACAGGTGGGCATGTAAATTTATACGGGAATGTACATTTTCACTCAGTCATAATAAAAAAAATGGATTAAACATTGTTCTGAGGGGAGAGAAATCATCACTGATAAAGAGAGGTCAGAATGGCCAGTAACAAGCAGATCTAACAAAAACAAAAAATCATCATATTGTGTGTCAAAATCATTGTTGACTGTGAGAAGCAGAGGGGATCAATTAATATCGATAGAGATGCGCTGGAAAAGAAATTACAATGCCCTGCTGTTCGGTAGAATGTTCTATACATGTCTGTGAGGTCATGTTGATTGATTGTGGCATTCGGATCTTCCATGTCTTTATTGAGCTTCTTTCTGGGTGTTCCATCCTTCACTGAAAGTGGTGTATTGAAGTCTCCTGCTGTTGTGGAGTTGTCTATTTCCATCTTCAACACAGTTTAAGGTATTTCTTTTTTTAAAATATGTTTTGGAGCCCTACAATTGGGTGTTTAAATATTTAGTAGGCTATGTCCTCAGATCCGACTCGATGGCACTTGGCTGACTGGCATGTCCTCCTGATGTATTGACCCTTTGATCATTACATAGCATCCTTCCTTGTCCATTGTTGTGGATTTTACTTTCAAGTCTGTTTTATCAGAAATTAATATTACCATTCTTGCTCTTTTTTGAACATTGTTTGCTTTATATGTTCTTTCCATTCTTTGAGTTTTGGTTTGTTTGTGTCTTTAAGTCTGAGGTATGTCTCTTAGGCGGCATATGGATCTCGTTTTCTTAAATCTATTCTGTCTCTTTCTGTCTCTTTATTGGTGTAATTAATCCATTTGCAGTCACTATAATTATTGATAAGTATGCATGCAGTGCTACCACTTTGATTCCTTTTTTTGTGTGTTGTTGATAATTTCTTCCAGTTAATTTTCTGTGCTATGTCATTTGACTTTATATACTTTTTCATTGTTCATGGTTTTGTATTTACTAATACTTCATTTTTTTCTTGTTTTGTATTTAGATGTATAGGGCTGCTTATTTTCTTTGTGGTTGCCTTAATATTCACCCTTATGTTTAAGATTTTAAAGCAATATTCTGTTTCTTTGTATCTTCTTTACTTGCTGTCCATGTGAAAGATCTACCTCTATATTTTTAGTAGTTTTTTTCACTATTATATCATCTTTTACATGTTGACATCTGTTTCCCTGTTTTCAGTGTCTTAGCTTCAATTTGTTTTTTGAATTCCCTATCAGAGATAATATCTGTCTGCTGTGTCCTGCCTTCTAGTCTTGGGGTGTTATCTGATGTTATTGATCTTCTAACTGAAGTACTTCTTTCAGTATTTCTTTTAATTTTTGTTTGGTTTTTGCAAATTCCCTAAATATTTGTTTATCTGGAAATATCTTAATTTCTTCATCATATTTGAGAGTTTTGTTGGATATGTAATTCTTGGCTGGTAATTTCTTCAGATCTTTGTATATGTCCTTGCTTGCTTGGTTGCTGCTGAATAGTCTGAGTATAGTGTTAGTGACTCTCTTTGAAGATTATTTTTCATTTTTCCTGAACTGCTTTTCAAGTTCTCTCCTTATTTTTAGTTTTGGCAAGTTTGATAATAATATATCATGGTGTCTTTCTCATGGAATCTACCTTGTGTGGAGTTCGATGAGAATCTTGGATAAATATCTTCTCATCTTTTATTATATCAGAGACATTCTCTCTATGTTTTCTTTTCCCCTCCCCCTTCCTGGTACTCTAGTGACTTTTGAATTATTCATCTTGATAGAACTCCACATAATTCTTAATGTTTCTTCTTTTTTAAATTTCTTTTATCTGATTTTTCTTCAAGTATGTTGGTATTAGTTTCTTTACCTTCAGTCTCAGTAACTATGTCTCGTTCTGCCTCACCTCTGCCCTGTACACTTTTACCCGAGCTTTCTCATTCTGTAATTTTGTTATTAATATGAATTTTAGATTGATGTCTCTCTGTGGTTTTTGCAGCCTCTTGATTTTGTCATTGTGCTCTGCTGTGTGTTGCCAAATCTCCTTCCTGATCTCTTGGATAGTTCTGAATATCAATCTTTTGCATTTTACTACCAATAATTCCACTAAGTTCTTTTTACCTGGGAAAATTCTTGATTTTTTTATTTTGGGAACTTTCTGAAGCCATTGTGGCTGCCTATTTAAGTGATTTAATATTTATTGTTGTCTCCAAAGCATCAGTAAATTGTATTGTTTTTTTTTGTGTGTGTGTTTACTTAGTGTGTTCTAGTATCTCATTTTGTTTTGAAATGCCCAAAGAGGCTGGTCATCTGAACTAGTTTGATCATTAGTGTCTTTGAGGCTCTTTGAGTGGTTAAATCTGTTACTAGGCATGTGAGCCTAGGTGTCTGTTTACTTTTCTTGTAGTATTCAGCTCAGGTGCCCAGGTAGTCAACAACTGTGTGTGCAGACTGTCCCCTATAGACTTAGATTGGCCAGAGTAGATTGGTAAAGGCAGAGTAACTGGTTGCACTTGTGGAGAAAGACAGTGTGTTGATACCTGTCAATGAATATGTGTGAAAAATGCATGTTTCCATATATCTAAGCCCAAACAAAGCAGCTGTTTCTATCCTGAGATCCCAGTTTAGAGGAACTGCCAGATAACTACTATTATTTTTATTTTTCCCCCTTTGTTAAATTGTTCCCTCTCCAAGTCTCTCTCCAAGGAGAATGGCTCAGGGTGCACATACAGAGTCATTCTTCCAGCTCAGGTAATTCATCAGTCCCTGGAGCTTGGACGCATTGCAGAGAAGGGAGAAAGATGCTCTGAGTAAAAGGAGAGAGGTGTATCCTGATAAAAAGTTTTGGATTATTGTGTGGTAGATTAAATGCAAGCTACTTCACTTTTGATGATCAAATGCAGCTTTTCCCTGATTGTGGAGGCATGAGTGGATCCTCTTCTGCTTGGTCTCTCTTGCTCAAGAAGGCACTTTCCAAAAGCCACTGCTCCACTCATCACACTCCTTATTGCCGTCTGTTTTGGGTGCCAATTCCCATCAGATTGGGCCTGGCCATTCCTGTGCATTTTGGACCTACTCTTCCCTGTTTTTCAGTCGGATTTCTCAACTTTTCCTTTGATGTTTAGGGCTCGTAGAAAGTCAAATGTAATTAACTTATTTGTTTATTTTTTGTCTTTGTTGTTAGAAGCATCACAGGAAGCATTTGACAACTTCAGTATCTTAGCCTCACCGTGTAAATCACCTTCTTGAGCTATTAGTTTTCTCACAATAATATTCACAATTTTAACTATTTTAATGGGCTGTGATAAATATATAGTCATGGAATCACAGCAGAATTCTAGAACATTACCCTTATCCTACTGTTCGCTTGTGCCAAATATCAGTAAATCCTCTATTTCCATTTCTGGCCACTGGCAGCTATTGATCTGCTTTCTCTCCTTATAGTGTTTCCTTTAATAATGTATTAGTAATATAACAATAAAATATATTTTCATTATGAAATATAAAGTTTTATGTCAATATTCTTTTAGATTTCTTCAGACATATGAGATCCACTCAAATAGTAGCTTTTTCCTCTTTTATTGCTGAGTAGTATTCCATTGTATGAATCCTTCACTATACACTCATTCATCAGTGGATGGTCATTTGGGCTGTTTGGAGATTTTGGTATTTGTATTCTCTTATAATTCTGGAAGTTAGAAGCTTGAAATTAGTTTCAAATGATCTACATCAAGGCATCAACAGGACCATAATCCCTGCAGAGACTCTAAGGAAGAATTTATCATTGTTACTATCATTACTGCTTTTCCTAGAACCTATAGTTGCATTCTCTGCTTCCCCAGTTCATGGCCCCTTCTTCCATCTTTAAAGTAGCAGGGTAGCATTTTGGTTTGGTCAGCGCATTACCACGATAATCCAGGAACATCTTCACATCTTAAAATCCTTATTTCAACCACATTCACACAGTCCTTTTCAGGACATGTATAGGATAAAGTTTTTGTCTGGTTTTTGATGGTACATAAATTAGAGGATAGGTGGTTGACCCTTAGTGTGTGTATATACTTTTTTGTATGGATAGACATGTAAGTGTATGAGATTATATATGTGTAATATATAGACATGTGCTTGTGTATACACAAATATGTCAACTAATTCATAGTTATAATTTAAATTGTTTCTGAATAGTAATTCATACTCTGTTTTCAGCATATCACTGTAGACATTGTCCAGAGGACTGGCTATCTTATTCCAAAAATTGCTATTATGTTAGCATTAGTAAAAAGAACCGGACTGAGAGTTGGGAGGCCTGTGCTACCAAGAAATCTAATTTGATTTACATAGATAATGAAGAAGAAATGGTAAGATTTCATACATTTTAAATATTTTATGAAAAGGCATAACATACAAAAAGAAATGTATACAAATTGTTTGAGTCAATAACAAGTATTTTTGAGAAACACTACTGAAATGTCATACAAGGTCTGACAATTAAATCTGTGAACTTGCCACCCTGTGCTTACCTTGACATCACTGGACAAACAACTTGGTAAAGTCTAGTAACTTTGGTATATCAGTGTTACACAGCTGTGTTTGTGTCAATGGGTAGTGGTGTCTTGTTGAGTGGTGTTTATTATTGTTGTGTGTTTTTGTGTGCCATTGTAAGAATGTCAGAGCTTGAATTAGAGCAATAAAGTAATGTTAAATTTCTTGGTAAGTGAGGCAGGAGTGAAAGTTTAATGAAGGACATGCTAGTCCAAGTCTATGGGGATAATGGCATGAAGAAATGGCAGTGTACAAATGGATTAAACATTTTTCTGAGGGGAGATAAACTGTCACTGATGAAGAGAGCTCAGGGTGGCCAATAATGAGCAGAACTGGCAAAAACTCATCAAATTTTGCATCAAAATCATTGGCTGACTGTGAGGAGCAGAGCAGACCAAGTAAATATCAAGAGAGAAACAGGAAAATCTGAACTGAAAATCTTTGCATGAGAAAGGCATGTGCAAAAATGGTCCCAAAAGAGCTTATCAATGAACAAAAGCAAAGAAGAGTTGAAATTTTCCAGGACCATGATGTTTTGGGCCATGTTATCACTGGTGACGAAACATGGGTGTACCAATATGACCCTGAAACAAAGTGTCAAAGTGCATAATGAAAGTTCTCAGTCCAAATCAAGAGTGACAAAAATGTTGCTAACCTTTTTGTGATATTAGAGGGATTATTCAGTGAGTCAACCTCCTACCTCTCCATTAATGGTCAAGTGGTAAACGTTTACACCACCAGGAATTCCATTGTCATATAGGTGAACACTTTAGAATCCATTGTATAGTAGACAGAAATTTACCTGTTTTGGAAATATTTGGCTTCTATTTGGCTGTTAGGAGTAAATATTCTCTTGATATATTTCTGCATGTCCTTTATCCACATTACCTAGATGTAGAAGAATAAAATTTTAGGGTCGTGTAGGTTTATTGGTATGAGTACATGTCTATATTGTTTAATTACCCAAACGGTTACTAGGTAGTAGAATGCATAAAAGTACCACCTAGCAGTGTTTGAGCCTGTCCTTTGATCCACATCCTCATCAAAATGTAGTACCATAAGAAATTTCAATATTAGAAATTTTGATTGTTGTATAATAGCATCATTATGATATTAATAGATATTTTCTAATTATTGCTAGATCAAATATATTTTTATGTACTATTATATACCGGAAACTCTGGTGGTATAGTGGATTAACTGCTATGGCTGCTAACCAAAAGGTCAGCAGTTCAAATCTTCGGGTCGCTGCTTGGAAACTGTGAAGCAGTAATACTCTGACCTGTAGGGTCGCTATGAGTCAGACTCAATTCCACATCAGTGGTTTTTCTTATTATCTACTAGAATATCTTCTATTATGAAGGTCTTATTTATATCTCTTGTCCATTGTTCTCTGTTTTGCAGTCTTTTCCCATCAATAAATTCTTGACATATTTTAGATGCTCTCTTTTTTTATTTTATAAATTTAAAATTATTTGATTTTTATACTTGACTTACATAATTATTCATGTGTTGAAGTCTTGTAACAAATAGACTGTATTAACATTAACATAGTCTGATTTATCATTTACAGTGGTAATGCTTATTTTGGAGCTATGTTAGTAATTAATGAAATTTAACCCTGGCGGTGTAGTGGTTAAATGCAGTGACTGCCAACAAAAGGGTCTACAGTTCAAATTCACCAGGCACTCCTTGGAAACTCTATGTGGCATTCTACTGTTTATAGGTTCACTATGAGTTAGAATCAGTCTAACAGCAATTGGTTTAGGTTTTGGTTAATCTACTAAACTAATCTGTAGGTTTGTCATTTTGTCTTTACTTTTTAAATTTTTATGAAAATGCTTACCTATTACACATAGATGTATTGTTAGGTGCTCTTGAGTCACTTGTAATTCAAAACAATCTTGTGTATGAATGAATGAATCATAGGCTGGTCCTTTGTTATACCAACAATTGTTCATGAGTTCATTGTTGCAGACACTGTATCAGACCATCTCATTGGTGGTCTTCTTTTTCACTGACCCTCTAGTTTTCCATGTCTGATGTCCTTCTCCAGGGACAAGTCCCTCCTGATAACGTTACAAAATATGTAATATAAAATTTCTCCATCCTTGCTTCTAATGACTATTCTGGTTGTACTTCTTCTGAGATAGGTTTGTTCTTTCTTCTAACAACCGATGGTATATGCAGTATTCTTCAACATCATAATTCAAAGACATCAATTCTATTTCAGTCTTCCTTATTTACTGTCCAGCTTTCTCATTCATATGAGGCAATTGAAACAAAATGACCTTGGTCCTTAATGGAACATGATTGTTTTTAAAGTAGTTTTGTGCCATGTTGTTTGATGTTTTGGTTTCTACTTCCATGGCCTTTGCTTGTGGACACAAGTAAAATGAAATTCTAGATAACTTCAACATTTTCTGCTTTTATCATGATGTTACTTTTTGGCCCAGTTGTGATATATTGGTTCAAATGTAGTCAATTGAAATTTAAAGTTTGCGCTGCTGGTAGAGCTTTATACTTTTTCTACAACATTATTTAAACGAGTGGCCATAATTTATAGTAAAATTAATCATTTATCCATTTCTTTCTGTGCCAATGTTGTCATACATGAATGTTATCAATGAACACTTACATGTGTGGATTTGTTCCTTGTCACTACAGTGCTTCACTTTTTTTTTTTTTTGGATCAGTATCACATGGACAAGTTTATTAAATTTTTTTGTTAAATACATTAGGTACAGTAATGTACTAACTTCTACATTTCTTCTCATTTCTTTTTACTCATTTCTCCTACATTTACCCTTTTACTTTTCTATATAAGTATTTTCAAAACTCACGCTGTGAGTTTATTTGGGTTATGTTAAATCAACAGATTGTTGAAAACTGACACCTTATTAGTGTAATATCTTAACCTGATTTTATCCTCTATTTATTTTCTTTTGATACTTTTGTGGTTTTGTATAGGTGTCTTTAATGATTTTTGTTTGTTTCTCTGGGCTCCAGCTATCTTTTATACTTTCTTTCCTGATATTTATAACACTTTTCAAATGACATGTGTACACTGATTGCATCCAACAACTTTTCTGAACACACTGTATGGTCACACTGTGTCCCTAAGTCCAGACCATTTTTGTCTGAAGAGTTGATCTCAGTGCTGGTTTCCTGTCAGCACTAGCAGCAGATCTAGGAGCTGTGATCCCTGGGGATCCTTCAGGCTGTTGAGCCATCAATTCAGGTCTTTTAGTAGAGTTCTTGGTCTGCACACCTCTTCTACTCATGATCATCAGGGACTCTATGTTGTGTCTGTTATCGAGGCAACATCTGGTTCTTCTAGTCTCAAGCTGATGTAGTTTCTGGGGCTCATTTTTCCTTGTATATTTGATGTTATCAGCCATCATTTGTACCAGGTGGGTTGGGACAAGTTGATGTACCTCAGATGGCAGCTTGTTGGCTTTTAAGACCTCGGACAACACTCATCAATATGGGGTACAGAAGACTCTTTTAACAAAAGACTAGTTATGCCAATTGACCATGATGTCCCCTGAACACACAGTTATGAGACCTCTGTCCCTGCCACTCTATCCTTTGAAATGTGAGGTTGAATTTAGAAAACATTTTAGTTCACGGTATAGTCCAGTTATGCTGACCTGTCTTCTAATGAGTGCTGTCACAACCTTCAACCAACTGCATCCCTATTGACTAATCTATGAACAACCATTTTCCCACCCCCATTTTAGCTACCAGAGTGTTTTCTTCTGTAAGTAGTCCTTTTTCACATCCTTATAATAGTGGTCTCATACAGTACTTGTTCTTTTGCAGCTGACTGATTGCACTCAGCTTAATGTCTTCTGGTTAATACCGGGTTATGAGATGCTTCCTAAAATCATCACTGTTTTTGATCGTTGCATAGTGTTCCACCGTAGTTTGTTTATCCATTTATCTGTTGATGGGCACCTAGGTTGATTCCATCTTTTTGCTGTTGCAGACAGTGCTGCAATAAACACTCATGTGCATGTATCCATTCATGTGACAGCCCTTATTCTGTAGAATATATTCAAAGCAGTGGGATTCCTGAATCATATAGTATTTCTAACTTTTTAAGAAAAATGCTAAATTTCTTTCCTAAGAGGTTGTACCATTTTGTATTCCCACCAGCAGTGTAGAAGAGTTCCAATCCCTCTACAACTTCTCCAGCATTTGTTGCTTTGTGTTTTTTGGATCATTGCCAACCTCATTGGGGTGAGATGGTATCTCATTGTGGTTTTAATTTGATTTACTGTAATAGTGAATAATTATGAACATTTACTCATGTGTCTCTTGGCTCCCAACTGTCTGTCCATTTCCTTTGCCAGTTGCTTAATTGAGTTATTTATCATTTTTTTCTTGATATTTTGTAGTGCCTGGTAGATTATTGAAATCAGATGTTAATCCAACATGTAACTGCCAAATGTTTTTTTTCACATTCTATAGGAGTCTTTTAACTCTCTTGATAAAGGGTTTGGATGAGCATGTTAGTAGTAGAACTTAGTAGTTCCATGTATCTGTTTTCTGTTGTTTGTGCATTGTTAAGAAGATTTTGTAGTCTGTCTAAGTTATGTATTAGAACTTCCTTTGTTGTCCTTTCATGCATAATCTTTACTGTTTTAGCTTTGGTATTTAGGTCTTTGATCCATTTTGAGTTCATTTTGATTAAGGTATGAGATATGGGTCTTGTTTCAACTTTTTGCAGATGGGTATCCAATTTTGCCAACACCATTTGTTAGAGATTGTTTCTACCCTAGTTTACAACCCTTGGGGCTTTGTTGAATATTAATTCTTCATAGGAGGATGGTGATATTTCTGGATTCTCTATTCTGTTCCATTGGTCTCTACATCTGTGTTTGTACCAGTACCAGGCTGTTTTGACTACTGTGACAGTAAAACAGGTTCTAAGGTTGGGAAGTGTGAGGCGTCCCACTGTGTTCCTCTTTTTAGTAGTGTTTTACTTATCGGGGGTTTCTTCCCTTTCCAAGCAAATTTGGTGATTTGTTTCTCAATCTCACTAAAAAATTACGCTGGAATTTGTATGGGATTGCATTTTATATGTAGATCTCTTCCGGTAGAACAAATGTTTTCACAATGTAAAGTCTTCCTATCCATGATTAGGATAGGTTTCTCCATTTATGCAAATCTTGGTTTCGGGTCTGACTCAACGGCACTTGGCTGGCTTGGCTGGTTTCTTGCAGTAAGGTCTTGCAGTTCTCTCTGTATAGGTCTCTTATTTCTGTAGTTCGGTTTATCCCTAAGTATTTTATCTTCTCGGGGACTATACCAAATGGTACTGATTTGGTGATTTCCTCTTTGATGATCTCTTTGTTAGTTTCAAGGAATCCTATTGATTTATTTATGTTTCTCTTATATCTAAGTACTTTGTTGAACTCTAATATTAGTTCCAGTAGTTTATGTATGGGTTCTTTAGAATTTTCTGTGTTTTTGATCATGTCATCTGCAAACAGGGATACTTTTACTTCTTGTTTACTGATGTAGATACCCTTTATTTCTTTGTCTTGTCTGATTGCTCTGGCCAGTAAAGCTCTACCACATACTGAATAGAAGCAGTGACAGTGGGCATCTTTGCCTAATTCCTATACTCAGGAGAAATTCTTTGAGTCTCTCTCCATTCAGGATGATATTGGTGGTTGGCTATGTATAGATGCCCCTTATTGCATTCAGGAATTTATCTTCTATCCCTATTTTGTCGAGAATTTTTAACAGTTCCAACTGGGCCCTTAAGGGTAGCAGGCCCCACTTTCTGGCTGACAAATATGACAGCATACTTGTGCCAACTCTCTGGAGTCCTGCCAGCAGCACTATGGCATAGCTCAGAGAATGGAGAAGGAAAGAGAGCTGCTACACTCAGTCACCAGCTGTTGCTGCATTCTCTAGGAGTAACTGTCTTAAGAACAGCCATTCTTCTGAGAGAGACACTGTCCAGCAGCAGCCTGTGCCAGCCACACCCTCAGGAGTGGCAGTCCCCGCCTCTTGGCTGACAAAGATAGTGACCTAATTGTGGAGCCTCTGTCACAGCAGACACTATGGCATGGCTCAGAGAAGGGAGGGGGAAAAGATACTGCCACAGTTGGCTGCCAGCTATTACTGCATTCTCTAGGTGTAATTGTCTTAAAAAAACAGCTTTATGGTTGAGAGAATCACTGTTCAGTCCGGTGCTGTTGCTCAGCACGGCCGCCAGCCCCAGCACCTCTGACTTGGCTTCTAAACGGACTAAAATGGCATCTTTCCTGTGTCCCTTCTCTTACACTGCTCTAGTAGAATCTATGTCGCAGCTCAGAAAAGAAAGTGGATCAGGGTTGCTGCTTGTTTCTTTATATGTGACTGTCTTAAGTACAGCTTCTCTGCTACGAGAGACACTGTCTAGTTAGGTGCTGCAGCTTCACGTGGCAGCCAGCCCCAGCCAGGCTCTCGGGCTCAGTCTCCCAGTCTCCCAGTCTCCCAGTCCCAGTCTCCCAGCTGACAAAATGGTGTCTGGACCTGCAAAACTCTCTGTCTCTGTGCGAGCAGAAGCAGGACTCTGCACTACTGTCTTGCCTCCAATAAAAATAGCTTTCCCCATCCTGTCACCCAGTCTGAAATCCTAACTTTTATCCTGATCTTGGGGCTCCCAAAATGTCTACTCTGCTCCATTCAATTATTTTTCCAGGCCTTCCCAGAACGAATCGAGCAGATGTGTAACTAGTACACCGTGTTGGCCCCACTCTCTGATATTTCTTTGTGATTTTTAACCCTAACTATGGCAATTTTTTTTTAACCCAGGCAACTATTAAGTTACATAAATTTGTCTTTTTTAGCAACATTTGAATAATAAATCTACCAAGTATTAATATTTAAATAAGTATTGTAAAATCAAAAGTAAATGTGAAAGTTTTGACAATATGAAATTTTCATCTTTACTATATTTTTAGTGTTAGAATCTAACACTTATCTTATTTTGAAAGTAGATTAAATGAAAGAAAACATTACCTTAATTTTTAAAGTAATGAAAGATTTCATAGTGGCTATTAAAGCACAACATCTTTGTTTTCCCGTAGAATCTTATGTTGTCCTTTTTACCTCCTTCATGGATTGGACTCTCTTGTGAAAGCAGTGACCATCCATGGTTATGGATAAGTGGCTCAGCTTTCAACCAGAAGTAAGTTTTCCTGAACAATGTTATATAGAAGAAAAGAAAAATACAATGTGGGAAAATCTGGATAAGTAATAATAATAAATATCTAATGTGAATTACAGAAATGTGGAAAGAAATTCAAAATTAATGACATAGAATACTGATATATTTGTTAGGAATGAGGCATTCAGTGTTCATAATATTTTTACTAGTGTTTCATGAGAAATACAAATATATATTCATCTATTAGTGTTGAAGGAAACCCTGGTGGTGTAGTGGGTTGAGTGCTACGACTGCTAAACCAAAAGGTTTGCAGTTCAAATCCTCCAGGTGCTCCCTGAAAACTCGAGGGGACAGTTCTACTCTGGCCTCTAGGGTTACTGTGAGTCGTACCCAAGTCTACAGCAATGGGTTTGGGATTAGTGTTAAATGGAAAATGCCATTGTCTTATGGATCACCAAATAAAAAAATGATAGAATTATTCATTTTTATCCATTACAGAATAACAGGTCCATTAAATACTTCAGGTAACTGTGTCAAGCTGATGTCAACAAGGCTTCTTCCAGACAATTGTAAATCTTCAAAAAGATATATTTGTAAACATGAGATTCAGAGTTAAAACACCTGAAGTGGAGCCATTTGAATGTCTATAATTTTGATGAAATTGTATTAGTATCATGATTTTAAAGATCTTAAAATAAATTACATTGTTTATTCAACTGAGAGTTCCTTTTGGAAGTCTTATAAATGCAACTCTATGTGTTTTTTACCTTGGCTAATTTTTATCAGTATCCTTTTCCGTAATAAACTGTAACTCTGAATGTAACAACTTTCAGTATCTTCCTTGAGTCTTTATTTTGTTCTGTATGTTTATTTATCTGTCTAATTTGTAACAAAACAAAAATATTTGAATTGCTTGTAGTCTTATAAGAAATCTCAATAGCTGGTTACATGAGCACACAATTTTTTATTCATTTTCAAGAATTTTTGCATATTGTTGGCCAGTTGCAAGTCAGTACAATTTTTAATAGCAACTTAGCAATTTTTATCATGAGAACTATATATATATATCACGGGTTGAAATGTCTTCAGTGCTGGAGTTACGATCTCTGTGAATATTCTCTATAACAGCAGAAAATACTAGCAAGAAATTGTCAGATCAACTTTTTTAAGACTCTGGGAATTAAAGATTTGAAACAATATGGGGAGCATTTGTTCAAGAAAAAGTGCTGAACCTGGTAAGAAAAAATGTTTATGGCATTTTTATTTTTATTTTTTTAATTTAATATGACTGAGTGAAATGTACATTCGTGTATAAATTTACATGCCCACCTATATGCAGCTTCCACTGCTCTCCCTGCCCGGTGACTGCACACTATTCCTCTCTGCTCCATACGTGTCTCATCCTCCCAACAGTTTCCTTTCCCCTCCTCTCCACCTACTCTCCTTCCTCCAGCCAGAGGTCAACAGGAAGATGTTCATGACATTTTAACCTGGCCGACACCAAAAACCTCTCACCTGCCCTACGATAGCCAAGAAAGCTGGCAACTGTCATTACAGAAGAGGAAGAGCAAGTCGTGAGCTCTAAAAGGTCTTATAATCATACAATTATCATTACTTGACCTTTTATCAACCTTTTATTTGATCATTATTTGACCTTATATCAACCCCATTCACAGAATATTTGCAGTGCTTTGGGACAGGTGGGGCCAGCTCTGTGGAAAAATCTTTTACTGAAAACAATTCACAGCAACCGTTCAACATTACAGCTACTGAGGTTGCAATGTGTGTAGGGCTGAAAGGGCCTGACTGAAGATTAAGAGGAAGATGTAGGGAAGAAAATGTTCAGAGAGAACTTTGAAAAGCTAATAAATGTAAATGGGGTGCTAGAAGGCTGTCTACCCTTCTGCGGCGCTGTGAACATGCCCAGGAAAGATCTGAGAAGACTCCCTAGTCTCTTCTAGTGATGAATGCTCAATTGATTTTCTGCTTTCTTTTTTACATATATGTTTAAAACAAATTTTTGTAAGACATGCTCCCGATTCTATACTTTTAATTTATCTAAAAAGTTATGAGCACTTATTGTGATCATTCTTTTAACCGTATTTTATTTAGCAATGCATTACTGAATTAAAAATGACATTAAGATTTTTAATTTTTTCACTTATCTCTAATTAAGTTATGGAAACCCTCATGGTATAGTGGTTAGGTGTTACTGTTGCTAATGAAAAAGATGTCAGTATGAATCCATCAGCCTCTCTGGCAATGTTCTACAACTTTATTTAAAATGTGGCTAGTGTGAAAGGTATACCAGTGTTTTAAAATTTGTTTGCTTTTGAGTAACTTAAATGTAAATCTGAATGGCCAAGTTTCAAGTGTCCATTTATTAAATTGGCAGCAAAGCTTTAACCATTGTGCTACTAAGTCTCCTTTTTTCCCTTTTGTTTTTGTAATGTAAGTGGTAAAGCATTTAATTTCTTTTCTGATTTTAGTTACTTGCATCTTCTCCCCCTTTTTCATTATACAAGACACAGATTTTAGTATGTCATTCATATGTAAATTCATATGTGGTTACAATCATTTTTTTGATAATGCTTTTCACTCATGCTTTTTTAGGAATGTATATAGGGCTTTCCAGGTAAAGACCCCACAAAAACAGAAAGTTACAGACCAGCATTGTTCATGAACCTAGATGTAAAAACCTTCAACAAAACCCTAGCCAGTTGAATTCAACATCATATCAAAAAAATAATTCATCATTACCAAGTAGGATTCATACCAGAGATGCAGGTTTGGTTCAACATCAGAAAAACAATTAATGTGATCAACCGCATAAATAACACAAAAGATAAGAATCACCTGATTTTGTCAATAGTTGAAGAAAGAGGCTTTTGACAAAGTCCAGCACCAATTCATGCTAAAAACTCTCAGCAAAATAGGAATAGAAGGGAAATTCCTAAACACAGTATGAGACTTCTACACAAAACCAACCGTCAGCATCAGCTTGAATGGAGACAGACTGAAAGAATTCTCCCTGAGAACAGGAACTAGACAACAATGTCCACTATCATTACTTCTATTAAACATTGAGCTAGAAGTTCTGGCCAGAAGAATCACACAAGACAAATAAATAAAGGACATCTGCACTGGTAAAGAAGAAGTAAAATATCCCAATCATATACACAGAAAACCGTAAAGAATCCATAAATAAACTACTGGAGCTAATGGAAAAGTTCAGCAAAGTATCAGCATATAAGATAAACACAAATAAATCAGTAGGATTCCTTTACACCAACAAAGGGATCATCAAAGAGGAAATCACCAAATCGATACCATATGTTATAGCCCCCAAGAAGATAAATACCAAGGAATAAATCTAACCAGAGAAGAGACCTATGCAGAGAAAATTATAAGACCCTACTACAACAAACCAAAAGAGAATTACGTAAGCATAGAAATCTACTTTGCTCTTGAATAGGAAGACTTAACATTGTGAAAATGTCTATTCTACCCAAAGCAATCTACCTGCGCAATGCAATACCAATACAAAATTCAGTGTCATTTTTTAACAAGATGCAGAGACGAATCACCAGCTTTGGAAGCGGAAGAAATCCTGGATAGGTAAAACACTACTGAAAAAGAGGAACACAGTGGGAAACCTCACACTACCTGACTTTAGAACCTGTTACACCGTCATGGTAGTCAAAACAGCCTGCTACTGGTACAAAAATAGATATATAGACCAACAGAACAGAATAGAGAATCCAGAACTATCACCATCCTCCTATGAACAGTTGATATTCAACAAGGCCCCAAAGTTGTAAACTGGGGTAAAAACAGTCTCTTTAACAAATCGTATTGGCAAAATTGGATTGAAAGAAACTGGATGGCAAGAAACTGAATTGCAAGCCACTGATAAAAAGATCCATATGTCATTCCTTACACAAACTAACTCTAAAGTGGATCACGGACCTAAATATCAAACCTAAAACAGTAAAGATTACGGCATAAAAGACAGGACAAACAATGGAAGTTCTAATACACAACTTAGACAGACTATAAAATCTGATCAACAGTGCACAAATAGCAGAAGAGAAAATAGATAAATGGGAACTAAAAATCAAACACTTGTGCTCATTCAAAGACTTTATCAAAAGACCACCTACAGAACGGGAAAAAATATTTGGCAACTATAGTTCTAACCAACATCTGATCTCCATAATCTACAAGGTACTGCAGAAAAGGACAAATAGCCCAATTAAACAATGGACAAGAGATGTGAACAGACACTTCACCAAAGAAGACATCCAGGTAGCCAAAAGACACATGAGAAAATGCTCACAGTCATTAGCTATAGAAAAATTCAAATCAAAATGACAATGAGGCACCATCTCACTTCAGTAAGATTGGCAATAAACTGAAAAACATAAAACAACAAATGCTGGAGAGGCTGTGGAGAGATTGGAACTCTCCTATACTGCCGATGGGAATGCAGAAAGGTAAAAACTTTTTGGAAAACAAATTGACACTCACTTAAAAAGCTAGAAATAGAAATACCATATGATCCAGCAATCCCACTACTTTATCTTACGGCAATAAGAGCTGTCCCATGAATAGATAAATGCACATGAATGTTTATTGCAGCACACTTCACAGTAGAAAAAAGATGGAATCAACCTAGATGCCCATCAACAGATAAATGGATAAACAAATTATGGTATATATACACAATGGAAAACTATGTAATGATCAAGAACAATGACGATATTAGGAAGCTTCTTATGACATGGTATCAACTAGAAGACACTATGCTGAGTGTAGTCAGCTGCAAAAGAACAAGTATTGTATGAGACCAGTATTATAAGGACTTACAAAAGGACTTATGTACAGAAGAAAATGCCCTTTGATGGCTACAAGTGTAGGGAGGGAGGGAGATGGATGATCATAGATTAGATAGTTGATTGGAACTTGTTTGGGTGAAAGGTGTGACAGCACTCAGTAGAAGGCAGGTCAGCATAACTGGACTATACCATAAATTAAAACGTCTTATAATTTCAGCCCAAGATTTCAAAAGATAGAGTAGCAGGGGCAGGGGTCTGAGGACTGTTTTCAGAGAGCATCAAGGTCAACTGGCACAGCTAGTCTTTTGCTAAGGGAGTTTCCTGCACCTCGCAACAGTGAGTGATGTCTGGAGTCTTAAAAGCCAGCAAGTTGTCACCTAAGGAACAGCAGTTTGTCCCAAGCCACTTGGAACAAATGACAAGAAAAAACATCAACGATATGAGAAAAAAAGAGCCCAGGGTACAGAGGACCCGTATGATTGGGAAACTACATCACCATGAGACCAGAAGAATCAGATGGTGCCTGGCTAACACCAAAGACAGCCTTGATAGGGCACACATGTAGAGCACCTGTGATAGCATGAGAAAAAAGAGGTGTGCAGACTAAGAACTCTATTAAGAGACCAGAATTGGTGGTCCAACAAACTGGAGGGTCCCCTGGGAATATGGCCCCTAGACTTGCTGCTGCCTTACACCTGAAACTGAGGGTTTCAAATAAAGATTGGACTGGATTTATGAACACGAGTGAGCAAGTGGTGAATGTATGTCATTGTGTTATACATTTATAGAAGGCTGCCCTACTGAGTGCTTTCTAGAGTTGAGAGGAAATGGTAAAGAGGAAAAGACAGGTATTCTTTAGGAGCATACAAGAGTGAAAAGGAAGAGTATGCTGTCATTAGGTGAGAACAGCAGAAAGAGTTGTAGAAAGGTGAGCATTCACAATTGACTTGGATTGTGTACTTTCAATTAATCATATTCAAAGAATTAAAAAAATGTACTAAGGATTTTCAAATTGTTATAATTGATTTTTATTTTAGGTAATATGTAGTAGTAGAAATTGTGAAACACATCTAAGTTTAAATGCAGCTGTGTTACTGAGAAATTAATTTTAACTTTTTAAAATTTACTTCATTAAAATTTAAATTGGAGTTACTCATTTCTTAGGAACATCAATTGGTCCCAAGCTATCTGGAACAGATGACAACTGAAACCATCAACAACACGAAGAAAAATGAGCCCAGGAGAAAGAAGGACCCATATGATTGGGAGGCTACATCAGCATGAGACCAGAAGAACCAAATGGTGCCTGGCTACCTATTTGCTAAACTTGGCCACTGACTACCAAATTGACAACATAGTTCTAATATTGTTTATATTTATATCTTTATTTTTGAAAATATGAGCACATAACATACTTGGGGAAAAGTTGAATGTGAACTTCAAATACATGCGTATTCTATACTCGTATGTTGTGTGTGTTTGTGTAGGTTAATTATCTAATTTAAATCATTATAAAGCCTTAATGATGTATCTACTTGTTTAATAAGTACTGAGAGAGAAGTATTTAAATCTGTGTTTGTGATTGTTTATTTGTTCACTTCTTTCAATACTTTGTTGAACCTGTGTTATTAAATACAAAACAATTAAAGAGATCATACACCTAATGACTTGGATAATGTATCATTATGAAACATACCTGGTTATTACCAAAAATGCTTCCTGCCTTATAATGTGACAGTACTTTTGCAGTAGAAGTTTTCTATTGGATTTTGTTGTTGGAATAATATTTCATCTCAAATGTCAACTTGACAAGACTGTGATGCACTAGGCTAGATGCTGTTATGATCTAGTTACATGCAATTGAATCAGTTGGCCTTTCATAAAACAGACTGTTGTAATGTGTGGGGATCTCAGTTGGTAAGTCAAAGGCTGTAAGAACAAAACAGAGTGTTCTACTTCCAGACCATAAAAAATTATTTAGTCTTAACTTTCTTAACCTTGACTTTTTATCTCTCCCACAAATTTTTGGATGCAAGCCTATGGAATGTCTAGTCTGTTGCCTAAATGGTAGACTTTTGACTTGTTAGCCTCACAGAATCAGGTGGCTCAATTTCTTAAAGTAAGTCTCTCTGTCCACACAGACACACAGACACACAGACACACACACACACATATGCAAAGCTGCCATCCTCTAAAGATGACTACTCATCTTCTGAGAAACAGCTTTTAGCTTGCTGATTGTGTATTAGTAGAGACTGAACGGTTAAATACGAGGCAACAAGTTACTATGCAAGCTGAGTGTTGTCAGACTCACTCTCTGTAGTTGTATAAGTAAAGTAGCACTCCATGTCACATGAAAGTGGTATATTCAAGATCAGGCTTGAGCAGGTCCTGAAGACACAAGTAAGTTACATGAGGAAGTGACCCAAATGCTCATGGTTCCTGTTCTTCCTACGTTACCTTTTTTCCCCCTATCCTGCACTTAAAAGCTAATGCAGAATTTCCTTTCATAGTATAAGGAGACTGAGAAACAGAAAAGTCAGGGCCAGGCTTACAGACAGTTTTGCATAATACACTTGCACCATTGAAAAGTGCATGGGTACAGCACTGAAGAGTCCAGTGATGATGCGAAATGCCCCCAGATAGGTGGAATTTCAAGTAGTGTACCTGCTTGTTAACTTTACTTTGAAAAGAAATTGATACTTGATTAAATAGTGATTCATGGCCAACACCCAATGGCAGAGAAGGTCTGGGGAAGAGGCATAGAGGATAGACCTCCTCCTTTGAATACTCAAAAGACATGAATATATCTGTGCACAATGTGTGTGCTCACCAATGGATAACATCAGCAGAGAAATATTTTAGTAATCACATGGCTGGATTAATATGTTGTGTGTATACTGGTCAGCCTCTTTCTCCATCCATAGCCATTGCCTAATTGGCTGATGAACAAAATATTCATGTGGCAGTGATGGACATGATCCATGGCCTCAGCATGACTTCCAATCAATAAGGACAATGTGGTTTCCATCACTGCTGAGTACCCAATCTTTCAGCAATAGAAACCAGCATAACCCCCCACTCCCCCCAAAACAAACTCACTGCCATCAATTCATGTCAGACTCATAGAGATCCTAGAAGTCACAGTAGAACTGCCCCACAGAGATTCCAAGGACTGCCTGGAGGATTTGAACTGGCAACCTTTTGGTTAGCAAATGTAGCACTTAGTCTACTATGCCACCAGAAACTAACATAGAGTTCCCAGTATAACACCATTTCCTGGGATATGATTGGCCAGCAACCTTACAACAAGTTGATGACATTAGACCATCTCCAACATAGAAAGGACAACATTTTGTTATTACACAATAGACACTTACTGTGGATACTGTGGATATGGGTTTGGTTTCCCTACTCACAGTGCTTCTGCCAAAACTACTATTCACAGAATTACAGAACAACTTATCCACTATCATGGCATTCCACACATCATTGCCCCTGATGATAATCCACTTCACAGCAAATGAAGTATGGCAAAGGACCCACACTTAGGAAATTCGCTAGTCTTACCGTGTTCCTCATCATTTTAACATCAAGTTGATTTTGACTCAGTTACTCAAGAACTGCCTGCTGTGATTTCTAAGACTGTAAATCTTTATGTAAGCATATTGCCAAATGTTTCTCACATGGTGTGGGGTTGTGGGTTCCATCTAGCCACCTTTGGATTAGCAGCTGAACACTTAATCACTGCACCACCAGGACTCTTAGAGAGTGAGTGACTCAAGTATTTAAAAATATCTGGTTTCTGAGTAAAGAGCCCTGGTGGTACAGTGTTTAAGTACTATGCTGCTGTCCAAAAAGTCAATAGTTCAGTGTTATCCCGAAAGAAAGCCCTAGCATTCTGCTTCTGTACGTACCACAGCCTCCATCAGCCCAAGCTCCAAAGAAATAGAAGGTGGCTGGCTACCGCCACTAACTGCTCTGACAGATCACACAGGGGGCTTCTAAACAAAGAGGGAGAAAAACATTGAACAAAATTCAAATGTCCAAGAAGAGACTAGATCTATCAGTCTGACAGAGACTGGAGGAACTCCCAAGACTGTGGCCTTAGGGCACACTATTAACTCAAAACTTAAGCTACTCTTAAAGTCCACCTTTCAACCAAAGACTAACCCATTGCCTGTTGAGTTGATTTGTGACTTACAGCAACCCTTCGAAATAAGCAATAACACATATGAGGAGCATGCTTCTTAATTAGCTCAAGTATACAAGACCAGGTGGACAGCAGCTGCCCAAATACAAAGACCAAAATATAAGTAGGGTCAGGAAATCTGAGTAAATTAACACAGAGTACTCAGGATATAAAGGAAAAGGGGAAGAAGGCTGACACTGACTCAGAGTGACGTTCTAAGGCAGAATAGAACTGCCCAGTAGGGTTTTCTTGGCTGTAATCTTTAAGGGACTATATTGTCAAGTCCTTTGTGGAGCCTCCGGTGAAGTCCAACTGTTGACCTTTCACTTAACAGTCAAGTGCTTAACCATTGCATTAACAGGGCTACTTAATACTCTATTTACATTTTCAATGATCTGTTTATGTTTTCAATACAGTTTTATACTTTTAAAATTTTATAAAATTTCATTCTGTTTGGCTCAGTTATCTCTTCCCTTTTCTAATACATACTACACTAAATTTCAGTATGTTTGTATATTGACCTTGTTTTCAGTAATCTTGCTTTGGTTGTTATTTTAGTCAGGCTCTCACTAGAATGATTTCTCCCTGGTTACTTTCATTTTTTCTTTCTTTTATTGTTGTTAATATATTTATAACAAAGCATTTGCCATTTCAACATTCTCCAAGTGTACAACTCAGTGACATTAATTGTATTTATTATGTTGTTCAGTCATTACAATTATCCATCCTCAAGTTTCCTCAACACTCTAAACATGAGCTCAGTGTCCCCTAAACATTCTCTTCTTCTTTGCCCTTCTCTTTCTCTTACCTGTCTATACTTACAATCTACAATGAACTTTGATCTCCATGTACTTGCCTATTCTAGAAATTCACATTCCTGTAATCATGCAATATTTGTCCTTTACTGACTGATTTCATTCAGCATTATATTTTCCAAGTTCATCCACATTGTAGCATGGTTCAAGACTTCATTTTTCTTTATGGTTGAATAATATTCCATTACATATGTGTTCCACAACTCACTTACCCATTCACCTTTTGATGAGAATTCATCTTGTTTTCAATTTTTTGGCTATTGTGAACAGTGTTGCAATGAACGCCAGTATGCACGTAGTAGTTTGCACTCCTCTTTTAAATTCTTTCGGGTGTATATCTACCAGTGGAATTGCAGGATTGAATGGTAATTCTGTTTACTTTTTGAGTAGGCACTGAAGCAATATTTCACCTTCGCTGCACAGTTTTACAACAGCATGAGCAAGAAATAACTTATCAAATTTTCCACATCCTTAACAATACCTCTTTTTTAAATCAATGCTATCTTAGGAGTATGAAATGATAGTACATTGTGATTTTTGTTTGCACTTCTGTAATGACTAATTATTTTGAATGTTTTTTCATGTACTTGTACATTTATGTTTCTTTTCTGTGATGAAATGTACATTTAAGTCCTTTCCTAATTTTTTCCTGTGTTTCCTGTTATGTTTTATTTTTATTTTCTAGCCTGGCCTCCTAGTTGTCTTCTTTGTGACTGCATAGCTTTGTTGTTAGAAAATTATTTAAGTAGAGTTCATATTCAAAGGGTTTGTTTCTACAGGACTTCCTTCCTCTGTCACATGACCTAGTGTATTTTGTGTGTCCTTTTTGTGTATGTGAGTTAGGAAGTGCTCCTTCTGTTGTAGTGATTTCTCAAGTCTCCATTGGCTTTTTCTTTTTTCTGGAACTCCTGGGTCTCCCCTAAATACGTGAGATTTTTTTTCAGTCAGCCAAGAATATATAGAGCCAATGTCATCACTTTTATTGGACCTCACTTTTAGGGTCTTTCTGTTAAATTTATGGCTGGCACTCTGCCCACTCCCATGGAGACCACAGACTCATGCTAAAAGATTTATGGGTTACTCATCCATTTATCATAGATGTCAGTACTTTGAGCAAGAAAACCTGTAGGCCTTTATCCTTACATGCCCCATGTGGCAGTAGCACTGTTGACTTTTATAGTGTGTCTCTGCTGTAGGATCTGCAGTTGTTCTCATCGAACTGGGCTGGGGAACGAAATGGGAGCACTCTGGGTAAAACGACTGCAGATGTGTTCAGTTTTACCTCAATCCTGAGCAGCTTTGCAAGAATAGATTTTTCTTTTTTTGAATTTGTGTTATTAGTTACAGTAAAAGAATAAAATATCTAACATCTATGGCTTTTATCAATTATCTCATCTGTGATAAACCCTCACCCCCCACCCATACTCGTAGCCAACATAGTTATTTTCTTCTGTAGATAGTTCTATTTTTAAGTCCTTACAGCAGGGCTTTCATACAATATTTGTCTTTTTGACACTGACTGATTTGACTCAGCATGATCTCTTCCAATTAAAACCATGTTATGAAATGGTTTCTAAAATAGTCACTGTTTTTTATCATAGCATACTGTTCCATTGAATATATGTACCATAGTTTGTTTATCCATTCAAATCTGTTGATGGACATGTGGGCTGATTCCTTCTTTTAGCTGTTGTGGACTGTGCTGCAACAAACAAAATCCTGCTGGTGGTTGGATGTCCTGCATGCAGCCAGCTGGCAGCATCCTCTTCTCCCTCAGTCAGGAGAAAAATAAAAGGTACCACAATCTGGCTAGAAGAGTCATTTCTCCTGCAGTGCCTCTCCTATGGCGTCTACTGACAAAGCTTACTATTATGTCAGCAGCAAGGGAGAAAATTTTATAGGAGAGAGCTTCATTATTACAACATACTGCAAAGAATACCATCTGGAGGTGAGGGAGAATAGTTTGTTAATTTGCACACCAAGTTCACCATTGTGACACATGAGAGAATGGCAATATATAATTCACTCCAGTTCCATGGAGAATGGAAACAACACATTTCTTCAAATTGCATTTTAGTGTAACATTATCAGTACTTAGTTCCATTTTTAGTAGAGATTGACATTTTCATTGAGTAATGGTCAGTCCTCTTTGATAATTGTCATGTCTGACCTCCGCTGGACTTCAGACATTTTGGAAGATATTTTATTCAAATCTCTACCTTTTTCGTTCTCTCGCTGTTTATCATTATGTTTAGAAAAATGCCCAATGAAAAACTAAAAAGTTTAATGGTGAAGAAGAAAGGAAATGAGCAGATAAAAACATTTGTTTGATGTAAACACCTACTTATTTGCTGAATTCAAAATAGACTCTACCATCAATTCAATTAGAAGGAAGGAGCTTATTATTGACTATTACTAGCAAAATAAATTGACATGCATATGTATCTTTTTAAAGAGATTATAATTTCATTTTCTGTAATATATAAACTGTAGCTATACCAGATCACTGAAGTTTTTATAATAAGAAACCACAAAATTGCATTGACATTCAACACAAAAAGAAATTTTTTTTTCTCATTCACCCAATTTGCTTTGTGGATGAGTTTTAGATGATATACAGTGGGCTTAGATGGGCTTGGATCTAGTCCGCTAATTGAGTTCAGATTTGTTTTTATGTATTTTCATAGGTTTTTGTTTCCTCTATTCCAAGAATTCCAGCAACATTGTCTTCTATAGTGTTGAAGAGCACTGGATGGATGCATTTGCGAGGGTTCTGCAACAATGTGCAGATGGTGAGGAAGTAGTGTATTATAAGTTTAGCGAAATAAGCAATGTCCAGTGAAGCCAGACCATGCGTGTATAAATCCTAAATCTACCTTATTAGCTATGTGTTCATTACACAGTTGTTTTGACTCAGTCTTCTTCCTTATAAAAGATTATAGAAATAGTGTATTATTTACACAATTATTTGAAAGCACTTCACAACAGTTACTGACATGTAAGTAATCAATGATTTTTATTTGAAATTTATATGCTTCACTTGTACCCCTTGTAACATGATGACTATAACCATAGCTACCTAACAGAGCTGCTCTGAGAAGTAAATAATACATGTAACAATCCGTAAAAGAAATTCTGACCACGTTAAGTTCTTGCTACATGTGTGTTTCATAGTTTGTTTACCCAAATCTTCAACTAAACCTGATTCCCTGGAAGATATAAGTTCCAAAGCTTACTCTTTCATCTCTCATTCATCAAATTACCATTTTTCAATAATTTAGACAGGTATCAACAGACTTACCTGATTTAACTAATCCAGTCACGTATATCAAGGATATACACATTTTAAGGAAAGGCTGTGACATTTAATGTGTGTTATGCATGTACTCATGACCCATCTTTCAGTTTGTCACACTGGTTG
This sequence comes from Heterohyrax brucei, assembly GCA_028571685.1. Lineage (NCBI taxonomy): Eukaryota > Metazoa > Chordata > Mammalia > Hyracoidea > Procaviidae > Heterohyrax > Heterohyrax brucei. The sequence continues at coordinate 72,386,881 of CM053142.1, read as the reverse complement.
ATAGTGTGTTGTTATGATTCTGGAAGCTACGCCGTTCGTATTTTCAAATATTAGTAGGGTCATCCATGGTGTACAGGTTTCAGTGGGACTTCCAGAATAAGAAAAATTACAGGGAAAGTCCTGATGATATATTCATGAAAATTAGCCAGTGAATACCCTATAGGTCACAACAAAATACTGTCCAGCTTGCTTGCTTTCAATACATCATCAGGAGAGATCAATTGCTAAAAGAGAACTCGTTTGGTGAAGCAGAGGCCTAGAGAAGGCAAGAGTGATCTCAGGAAGATGGATTGGCGTAGTAGTTACAATGATGAATTCAAACATGCTGGCAACCCCAAGGATATGAAGAAGAATGAGGCGTCAGATTTGGAGCAAGACTCGTTAACAACCCGCTTTATGCAGATGACACAACCTTGCTTGGTGGAAGTGAAGAGGACTTGAAATACTGATGAAGGACAAAGACCACAGCCTTCAGTAAGGATTGCACCTTGACATCAAGAAAACAGAATCTTCATAACTGGACCAGTAAGCATATCATTATAAATGAAGAAAGGATTGAGGTAGTCAAGAATTTCATTTTACTTGGGTCCACAATCAGAGCACGTGGAAGCAGCAGTCAAGAAATCGAAAAATGTATTGCATAGGAAGACCTGCTGCGAAAGACCTCTCTAAAGTGTTGAAAAGATGTCACCTTGAAAACTAAAGTACACCTGATCCAAGCCGTGGCATTTTTAATCATGTCAGCAAAAGTGGGACAATGAATAAGTAAAAGAAAAACCGACACCTTTGAATCATGGTATTGCAAAAGGGTGTTAAACACACCATGGACTGCCAAAAGAACAAACAGATCTGTTCTTGAAGCAAGGATGAGGATACTGTATTTTACATACTTTGGACATGTTGTCAGGCAGTATCAGTCCCTGGAGGACATCACGCTTGATGAAGTAGAAAGTCCGGGAAGAAGAGGAAGACTCTTTACAAAATGGATTGACATAGTGGCTACAATAAGGGGCTCAATCATGGAGCCAGTGTGGGTACGGCACAGAACCACACAGTGTTTCGTTGTGTTGTTTATAGGGTCACTGTAGGTCAGATCCAACCGGACAGCACTTAAAACAACAACAGCAGGAGGGACCAAAGGGAGATAGACAAGCAGCGTGACTGCTAATGGTTATAGGATTTCATTTGGGAGTGATGGCATTTTTCTAAAAATTAGATATCAGTGATAGTAATGCTGTTGTTGTTAGGTGCCGTCAAGTCTGTTGCAACTCATAGTGACCTTATAGGTCATAGTAGAACTGCCCCATAGAGTTTTCAAGTGCCTGGTAAATTTGAATTGCCAACCTCTTCATTACCATGTGTAGCATTTTACCACTCGCCACTAGGATTTCCGTGATGATTGTACAGATACACTAAACCCACTGAATTATGAACTTTAAATGAATAAATTTTATGCCATGTATTTATACTTTAAAAATGTTTTTGATGTTAACTGAGAATTGAAACGATGCTTGATGTCAATTCTTCAGACAAAGATTGGGCTGAAATATAAGACATAAAATGATACTGGCAAAGAGTGTGCTTCTTGGCCTAAGTAGATAAATGAGACTAACTGGGCAACAACTGTCCAGAAGCAAGATGAGAGAACAGAGGGGTTCAATGGACACAGGAATTACAAGGTTGAAAAGAAGACTGTGCTGATAGGAAGCAGACAGCATTACATAGCATTGTGTATGTAAGTTTTTCTTAATGAGAAATTGACTTGGATTGTAAATTTTCACTTAAAGTGCAACAATCTTTTGAAAACTTTACTGGGGTATAGTAGTATGAGACTTCTTTATAACATAATTTGTAATGATTTGAAATCTTTACACTATTGACTTTCTGATCAATAAAATGATATATCCCTCTGTTTAGGTTTTCTTCAAATTCTATTTTATGATTTTTTTCTGCACTGAATCTTACAGAAATATAGATATTACACATTCTGTTTTTGTCAATGACATCCTTATTTTTCAATCCATTTCATAATTTGTGTTAGTGAAAATGGAAGAACAATTGATATTTGTATATTGATCATCTATCCTGACTGCTCATTTTGTGTATTATTTTTTATCATTTTCTACATGGATTAGTCTGAGATTTGGCATAAATACCTATTTCATCTATAAGTAAACTACTTTTTCTGGATGTAATAACTTTTTTCCTGCATTATTTTCATTTGTTATTTAATTTATTGTGTTGAATAAAGGATGCAGTGAAGGTTCTATATGGAAAACGAACTGTTTTAGTAGAAAATGTTTCAACATTTTATCATTAAATGTAAGCTTTATTGCAAATCTTTTTCTAGCCCAACCTTTTTCAGATCAGAAGTTTCCTTGTAATTCTATCTTAATTTTTTTTCAAATAAATGAATGTTGCATTTCTGTAAGTGTTGTATCCAACTCGATGAAATTATTCAACATTTTTCTGTGCAACGTTTATAAGGTAACTTGCATTTTTTTCTCAAGTGTTAAATCAGTCTTACATTTCTGAAATATAACCCTATTGTCACACTGTAGTGTTTTTTTATAAATCACTGCATGTGTTATATTTAATATAAGATTTTTGTTTCATTCCATGTTCACAAGAGAAATTCATTTGAGTTTTCTTGTATTGCCATGTCCTTGACTTGTTTTTCTATCAAAATTATATTGGGAGGCATTCCACTTTTTCTATTACCTAGTTTTTCTGTAGAAGTAGTGTTACGTTTTTTAAATGTTAGTATTCGATATTGATGCCTTCTAAGGTTGTAGATTTGTGTGCATGTGTCAGAAAGTGTAATAAAAAATTAAAGTTTGTTAATACATAAGACATTGTTAGTTTCCATGAAATAGAATGTGACTCATGTCACTCTCATGCATGCAGAATAGGACTACTCTATAGATTTTTTGAAGTTGTGACCTTTCAGAAGCACATTACCAGACCTGTCGTCCCAGGTACTTCTGGGTGATTTTGAACCTCCATCCTTTTGGCTGGTAGTTCACTCTGAACCTTTTGCTCCACCCAGAAACAGTTTTTATTACTGTTATTTTTTGGTCTTTTGAATTTTTTCAGTTCTTCTATTCTCTGTTCATTTAGTTCTTCTGTAATCTTTATGATCTGTTTTCTTCTGGTGCCTGAGAGGTTCCTCTGTTGTTCTTTCTCTACTTGTTCAAGCTGTAGGGTCAGTTCTTTGATTTGGTTTCTTTATTCCTTTCAGATGTGTGCATTTTATGGAGATAAATGGACCTCTCAGCACTGCTTTGGCTGTATCCCATAGGTTCTGGTAGGAAGTATTTTCACTCTCTTTGGATTTTGTAAATTTCTTTATTTCATCCTTGTTTTCTTCTATAACCCACGATTTTTTGAGCAAGATGATGTTCAGTTTCCATGAGTTCCACTTTCTATCAGTGTTTCTTTTCTGCTGTTGATTTCTACTTTTACAGCTTTATGATCTGAGAAAATGCTTTGCATTAATTCAGTGGTATGAATTTTGTTGAGAATTGCTTTACATCCTAACACATGGCTATACTGGAGAATGTTCCATGTGCACCAGGGAAGAAGGTGTAGTTGTTCCCTGAGGGATAGAAAGTTCTGTATATGTCAATGAGGTCTAGTTGGTTAATTGTGACAGTAAGGTTTTCCACGTCTTTATTGAGCTTTTTCCTAGACAATCTGTCCAATATTGAGAGTGGAGAGTTGAAGTGTCCTACTATTATTGTGGAGTGATCTATTTCCTTTTTGAGTGTAGTCAGTGTTTCTTTGACATATTTAGGTGCACTCCTATTAGGTGCATAAATATTTAATATTGTTAAGTCCTGCTTGTGTATTGAAAGTTTCAGTAATAAATAGTGTACATCCTTGTCCATGATCGTGGGTTTTATATTAAAATCTATTTTATCTGAGATTAGAATTGTCACACCTGCTCTTCTTTGTTCACTGTTAGCTTGATATATATTCTTCCATCCTTTAATTTTCAGTTTGTTCATTTCTTTAGGTCTAAGGTAAGTTTCTTGTTGGCAACATATAGATGAGTCATGTCTTTTGATCCAAGATGTCACTTGATGTCTCTTTACTGGAGCATTCAGTCCATTCACATTCAACGTAATTATTGATAGTTAGGTGTTCAGTGCTGTTGTTGTGATATGCTTATTTTGGTGTTGGTGTTTTCTCTGTTCTTCTTATTAATCTCTTCTGTGACCTTCTTCTTTGTGAGTTGATTTTTCACCTTTTTCAGGGTTAGTTTTGTGGTTGTTGAGACTCCTCTATGATATTTCTTGATACAGTAAGTTGCTTTTTTATTGTGTTTTACAGCTGCCCCTATGATCCCACTTAATAAACTACATATAAATCCAATTTTGATTTCCATCAGTCTTGCTTGACTCCACCCCCTTATCACTGCTATTTTTTAATCTAATGTTTTCCTATCCCTCTTCTACCCTCCCCGATAACCATCAAAGATTGTTTCTCTCTATGTATAGCCTTTTCATGAGCTTTAATAGAAGTGTAGTGGTCATACACAATACCTGTCCCTTTGTGACTGACTCACTTCACTCAGCATAATGCACTCCAGTTTGCTCCGTGTTATAAGATAGCATCCCAGTTTTGCCAGTTCCATCTGCTAAAAAGACTGTCTTTTCCCGTTTGATGGACTTTGGGTCTTCATTGAAGATCAAGTGACCATTAAGTGGATGAGTGAATGGATTTACAACCAGCTTCTGAATTCTGTTCCGTTGGTCAATGTGTCTGTTGTACTAGTACCAAGTGTCTTTGTTTCTAAGGTAAGTCTCTTGTAAACAATATTCTCTTATCTTTTCCATCATTCTCTGTCTCCTTATAGATGCTTTTTGGTCATTTACAGGAACTGTAATTGTTGATTGATGTGAGATGCTATCATTTTGTAGTTTTTCTTTTATCATTATTTTTTAGGGTGGTGCTGACACTTCCTTTGTTCCTCCTACTCTACTGTACTGACTTCATTTTGTGGATTTCATTTTCATTTCTGTTGTTTTTGTAGATTTTGTTTTTATTGAAATTTTGTTTTCCTTTATTTTGATGAATAGGTTTATTAACTTTCTTTGTGGTTACTTTGAAATTTAACTGTACCTACCTGTGAATCTTTTGCACCACCCAGAAACAGTTTTGGCTGAGGTATTTATCTCTTGATTTGACACCTCATGCTCCAGGACTGATGTTTGTCTCTGTTTTATTTAATATTTTGGGTCTTGTTATGGCAACGGCGCTTGGCTGGCTGGCTATGAAGGGATGGTGTAGTGCTTCTGTTTATGGTGCTATACTGGCCAGAAGTACAGTAACCAACCCTAGGCAGCTTTTAATACATGTAAGACAACTTAATTTTTTATTTGCTATACTGCATTTTATTGTGATTAGGAATAATTTAACAATTTGTATCAATTTGACATGTAACACCCAAAACTTTCACCACTACCTTCTTCCCCACACCATGACAGCAAATTTCCTCCTTTCTTTAGAAATTCCTGTGACGCTTTGACCAAGATTTAACCACTTTATCATCTTGGCTCTGTCAATAAGCCTCCAGAAGAGCCCCATATACACATCAATGTCGAAAGGTTTGTTCGCAGTCCACTGCACTCCTTGTTTTGCATGGTCTAGTTCAGTCTTTATTGAGAGAGCTGGCCATGGTATTCGATATGGTTTAGGGTTAGAGAGTCCAAGGTCCACGCTCCCAGGGCCCCTCCAAAGGAACATCATGTGTGGTCTCTTGGTAGATTTCTAGCTCTGCTCTCTAATCTTTTTCTTGCCATGCCTGGAGTTCAGTATCGTGTATCCCCTTTGGGAAGTTACTGGTGGTGGCTGGGCACCATCTAGTTCTTCCTGTTCCTTGTTGAAGCTGACACTGGCTCATATGTCCCCATCTACCTGATGGGCTCGTATTTTTCTCCTGTTCTTGCTTTCACCATTTAGCTCTAGTCCAGGTTGATTAGGATCAATTGATGTTAATTAGATGGCAGGTGGGAGCTTGGTAGCTTTTAAGACCCCAGCCGCTACTCACCCAGGTGAGTAGCGCATACTGCATTTTCTTAGGAGAAAAAAAAGAAAGCTTGGGTATGCCAACTAGTCCGGGTGTCCCCTGAAAGCTCGGTCTGCCAACCCCAGACCCTGTTTCTCTGTCTTTCTAAAGGGGTGGACTGTATTTAGGGAAAAGTTTAGCTTTGAAGTAGAGCAGTTGTGAGTACCTCTTTTCTAGTACATGCTGTCACATCCTGCACTGAACCCAAATCCTAAATGCTATATAATTTGAATAAATCCTTTTCTCTCCCTCTTCACCCTTGTAACCATCAAAGATTGGTTTCTTCTATGCTTAAATGACTCGTTACACGTAATAATGATCTCATACAATATTTGTCCTTTCACTTCTGGCTAATTACACTTAGCATAATGCCCTCCAGGTGGTCCCACATTATCAGGTATTTCCCTAAGCCATCATTGTTTCTTATCGTTGTGTAGTATTCTACTGCATGATTATACCATAGTTTGTTTAACCATTCGTCTGTTGATGGACATCTAGGTTGCTTCCATCTTTTTGTTTTTTTGGAGAGAGCTGCAAAAAACATCGGCTTGCAAGTATCTGAGTGCTGGTCCTTATTTCTCTGGGATATATTCCAAGGAATGCTATTGCTGGATCATATCATATTTCTAATTTTCTAAGAAAGTGCCAAATCAATATCTGTAGTTGCTGTATCATTTTACATTCCCACCAACAGTGTAGAATAGTCCCAGTCTCTCCACATCCTCTCCAGCACTTATTATTTTACATTTATTTTGGGCTCTTGCGGGTTTGGTTGGGGTGAGATGGTATCTCATTGTAGTTTCAATCTGGATTTCTCTGATGGCTTTCCTCACATGTCTGTTGGCATTCTGTATGTCTTCTTTGGTAAAGTGCCTGTTCACATCCTTTGCCTATTTTTTAATTGGGTTGTTTGTCTTTTTCTTATTGCAGTTTTTCAGTATCTTGTAGACTAGATTTGAACTGCCGACCAATCCACCAGGTGCTCCTGGAATACTCTGGGGGCCAGTTGTACCCTGGCCTCTAGCGTCGCCATGAGTCGGCTCCTACTCGACGGCACTTGGCTTGGTAGACTAGATGTTGATCAGAAGCATGGTAGCCAAAAGCTCCTTCCCACTTCGTAAGTAGTCTTACTGTTTTGATAAAGAGTTTGGATGAGCATAAGTGTTTGGTTTTTAAGAGTTCCCATTTCTCTAGTTTCAGTTCTGGAGTTTGGTTATTGGTGATTTTTTGTACTCTGTAAATGCTGTGGTTTATAGCTTCTTCTGGCTTTCAAGTTTTTCCTTCCCGGATCCTTATTGTTTTGCATTTTATGTTTGGATCTTTGATTCATTTTGAATTAGCTTTTGTGCATTGTATTAGATGAAGAACTTGTTTCAATTTTTTTGCAGGTGGATACCGAGTTATGCCAACACCATTTGTTGAAAAGACTGTATTTTCCCCAGATCATGAGCTTTGGATTTTATCAAATATCTGTTGCTTATAAGCAGACAATGTTATATTTAGATTCTTGATTCTATTCCATTGGTCTATGGGTCTGTTTTTCTGCCATCACCCGGCTGTCTTGACTACTGTGTTGGTATAGTGGGTTTTAAGATCACATAGCATAAGACCTCTCACTTTATTTTTCTGCTTTAGTAATGTTTTACTAATGTGTGGCTTCCACCCTTTTCATATGAAGTTGGTGATTTATTTCCCCATTTCATTAACAAATGTCACTGGAATTTGTGTTGGGATTTCATTGTATGTATGGATTGTTTGGGGGTAGAATAGTCATTTTCACTATGTTGAGTCTTCCTATCCAAGAGGAAGGTAGTCGTCTCCACTTACATAAGTCACTTATAGTCTCTTGTTGTAGGGTCTTTCAGTTTTCCTTGTGTAGGTATTTTATATCTCCAGTTAGATTTATTTCGAGGCAATTTATTATGTTGGGGGCTGTAGTAAATGATAATGCTTTCGAGATTTCCTCTTTGATTGTCTCATTGTTGGTATAAAGGAATCCAGCTGATTTATGTACGTTTATCTTATATTTTGATACTTTACTGAAGACTTCTATCAGATCTAGTAATTTTTTTATGGATTCTTGAGGGTTTTCTGTGATTAGGATCATATATGTCATCACCAAATAGGCATACTTTTTAACTTTTTCTTTAACAATCTTGATGGCCCTTATTTCTTTATCATGCTGATTACTCTGGCTAGGACTCCAGAACAATGTTAAACAGAAATGGTGACAGTGGGCATCACTGTCCCTGGTAACTGTTCTTAAGGAGGATGTTTCAACTTCTCTCCATTCATTATGATGTTGGCTCTTGGCTTTGCATAGATGCCCCTTACTGCACAGAGAAATTTCCCCTCTATTTGTATTTTGCAGAGAGTTTTTAACACAAATGTGTGTTGGACTTTGTCAAATGCCTTTTCTGCACCAATTGATAAAATCAGGTGATTTATCATCCTTTGTGTTATTTATGTGGTTGGTCACATTAATTGATTTTTGGTTGCTAAACAAACCCTGCATCCCTGGTATAAATCCAACTTGGTTGTATGAATTATTTTTTTAGTATGTTGCTGAATTCTATTGGCTATGATTTTGTTGACAATTTTTGCATCTAGGTTCATGAGTGATATTGGTCTGTAATTTTCTTATTTTTCCTGTAGGATCTTTCCCTGGCTTCAATATCAGGGTTACACTGGCTTCATAGAATGAGTTTTAGAATATTCTGTACTTTTCTATGTTATGAAATAGCCTCAGTAATACTGGAATTCACTCCTCTCAAAAAGTTTGGTAGAATTCTCTGGTGAAGCATCTGGGCCAGCACATTTCTGGGTGGTAGTTTTTTAATGACTTTTCAATCTCTTCCCTTGTGATGAATTTACTATGATTTTCCTGATTCTCCTTGTGCTAGCTTTGGTAGGTGATGTAAATCTAGATAATTTGTCCATTTCCTTAAGTTTGGTATCTGTTAGAGTACAATTTTTCATAATATTCTGTTATGATACTTCTGATTTTGGTTCCGTCTGTTGTGACATCTCCCTTCTCATTTCTTATTCAGCTTATTTTTTTTTTCCTCTTCTGATTTTCTTTTGTGAGTTTAACCAATAGTTCAACAATTCTGTGGATCTTTTCAAAAAACAGCTTTTGGCTTTGCCAGTTCTTTCAATTACTTTTTTATTGTCTAATTCATTTGTCTTTGTTGTTGTTAGGTGCCATCAAGTCAGTTCCAACTAATAGTGACCTTATGCACAACAAAGTGGAACACTGCCTGGTCCACAATTGCTTTTATGCTTAAGCCCATGGTTGCAGCCACAGTGTCAATCCATCTCACAGAGGGTCTCCCTCTTTTTGGCTGACCCTCCTCTCTACCAAGTGTAATATCTTTCTCCAAGAACTGATCATTCCTGATAACATGTCCAAAGTATATAAGGTGTACTCTTGCTACCTTTGCTTCCAAGGAGCACCCTGGCTGTACTTTTTCTAGTACAGATCTGTTTGTTCTTTTGGTAGTACATGGTACTGTCAATATTCTTCTCTAACAGCACAAATAAAAGGCATCAATTCTTCCATCTTCTTTGTTCATTGTCCAGCTTTTGCATGTATATAATACAATTAAAAATACCATTGCTTGGGTCGGGAACACTTTAGTCTTCAAAGTAACATCTTTACTTTTCAATACTTTAAAGAGATACTTTGCAGTATATTTTCCCGATGCAATGCATCCTTTGATTTCTACTGCTTCCATGGGCATTGACTGTGGACCCAAGTAAAATGAAATTCTTGACAACCTCAATCCTTCCTCCATTTATGATGATGTTGTTTACTGCTCCAGTTGTGAGGATTTTTGTTTTCTTGATATTGAGGTGCAATTGCTACCGAAGGCTGTGGTCTTTGATCTTCATCAGTAAGTGTTCCAAATCTTTCTCACTTCTGGCAAGTAAGATAATGACATCTGGGTAATGCAGGTTGTTAATGAGTTACCCACCAGTCCTGATGCCTCATTTTTCTTTATATAATACAGCTTCTCAGATTATTTACTCAGCATACATATTGAAAAGACATGGAGAAAGGATATAACCCTGATACACAGGGTTGTACCCTTTTGTATCCTTTGTGACTTTAAACCATGCAGTGACCCCTTGTTCTGTTCATACAACTTCCTCTTGATCCATATACAGATTCCTTAAGAGCACAATTAAGTGTTCTGGAGTTCCCATTTTATACAACATTAGCTGTAATTTGTTATGATCCGCACAGTCAAGTGCCTTTGCATAGTCAGTAGAACACAGGTAAATATCTTTCTAGTATTGTCTGCTTTTAGCCAAGTTCCATCTGATATGAGCAATGATATCCCCGGTTCCACTTCCTCTTCTGAATACAGCTTGAATTTCTGGCATTCCTTGTCAATGTACTGTCGCAGTCACTTTTGAATGGTCTTGAGGAAAATTTTACTTGCATGTGATATCAACGGTATTATTCGGTAATTTCCACATTCGGTTGGATCACCTTTCTTTGTAATGAGCATAAATATGGATCTCTTCCACTCAGTTGGCCAGGTAGCTGTCCTCCAAATTTCTTGGCTTAGATGAATGAGCACTTCCAGTGCTGCATCTGTTTGCTGAAATATCTCTCCCTTCAATTCCAGCAACTTTGTTTTTAGCCAATGTCTTCCATGCAGCTAGATTTTGTCCTTCAGTACCATTGATTCCTGATGATATGCTCCCTCTTCAAATGGCTGAACACTGACAGGTTCTTTCTGGTGTAATGACTCTGTGGATTCCTTCCAATTTCTTTTGATGCTCACCGAGACATTAAACATTTTCACTGTAGAATCCTTTACTATTGCAGCTCAAGGCTTGACTTTTTCTTCAGATCTTTCAGCTTAAGAAATCCAGAACATGTTCTTCCATTCTGGTTTACCATTTCCAGTTCTTTGCACATGTCATTTTCATACTTTATTTTGTCTTCTTAAGCTACCCTTCAAAATCTTCTACTTCAGAATCTTCTACAAAATCTTTTACTTGGCCACTCCTTCCTAATTCATTTCATTCTGCTCTAATTTTTATTATCTGTTTTCTTCTATGACCAAGGAGTTCTTTTGCTATTCTTTTTCTACTGGTTCAAGTTGTAGGGCTGATTGTTTGGTTTTGGCCCTTCTTTCATTCTGCATGTGTGCATTTGTAGAGATAAACTGACCTCTGAGCTCTGCTTTTGCTGTATCCCATAGGTTCTAGTAGGATGTGTTTTCATTCTTGTTTTATTCCATTAATTTCTTTATTTCATCTTTGATTTCTTCTATAATCCATGAATTGTTTAGCTAGGTGTTGTTCATTTTCTATGAGTTTGAATTTCTATCTGTGTCTTTTCTGCTATTGATCTTGGAAGTTTTTCTCCTTCAAGGCATTATATGTGTTATTCTACTACCTTCTTGCTAACGAGGTTCCTGCCAAGAAGTCAGATTCAATACTATAGGGATTCCCTTTGTAAATTAGTTTTGCTTTAAGCCGAGCTGCCTTTAAGAGACTCTGTTTATGTTTCACTTCATTAAGCTTGATTATAATATATCTTGGTGTCTTTTTTTTTTTGGAATCTACCTTTCAGGGAGTTTGATAAGCATCTTGAATATCTATGTTCTCTTCTTTCATGATGTCGGGGAATTTTTCTGTCAGCAACTCTTCAACAATTTTCTCTGTATTTTTTGCTATCCCTACCATGAGTCAGATCCGACTCGACGGCACTTGGCTTGGCTACCTGTTTAGGAATTACAAGTGATCGTAGATTACTCCTTTTGATAGAATCCCAAATGTTTCTTGATGCTTCTTCATTTTTCTAGTTTCTTTTATCTGATTTCTCCTCATAAATGCTGGTGTCAGTTGCTTTATCTTCCATTTCACTGATTCAGTATTCCATTTCCTCAATCCTGCTCTTTTAGTTTTGAAATGAGTCATCTAACTGTGTAATTTTATTATTAATCTGCTGGATTTCAGATCATTGATATCCTAGCATTTCATACAGCTTGCTTAATTTTTCATTTTGTTCTGCTGTATTTTGTGTAACCTCTAGAAGAGATTTATGCATAATTCTTTTGTATTCTACCTCCAATGATTGCAGAAAGGCTTCTTCATCTGGGAAATTTTATGATTATTTATTTTGGGAATTTTCTGGAGATATGGTGGTCTGTTTCTTTAAATGCTTAGATATTGATTGTTGTCTTCACAGCATCAAAAAGCTGTTCAGCTTCTCTGGTGTTACACCAACAGGAACTGTGACATAGCTCTAAGAACAGCATGAATAAGGTCACTTCTAGCCTTGGCTGCCAGCTGCTGCTGTGTTCGCTATGTGCCTTTGATTTATGTACAGCTTCTCAAACTCCATGATGCTTCTCAACTTGGTGGCTATCCCCAGCTGGGTCCTCAGGGGTGGCAGGCTCTACCACCTAGCTGATAAAGATGGCAACCTTCTTGTGCTGACTCTCTGGTGTGACGCCAGTTTACACTATACCATAGCTCAGGGAAGAGAGGAGGAAGGATGTCACCACACTCAGCTGCCAGGGACTGCAGCATTCTCTGGATGCACTTATCTTAAAAACTGCTTTTCTGCTGAGAGGGGTGCTGTCCAGTGGCAGACAAATGCAGCCAGGTGATCAGGAGTGGCAGGCCCTGCGTCCTGGCAGACAAAATGGGACCCTACCTACTTAGTCTCTCAGGGGCTGTCAACAGACATGATGATGTGGTTCTGTGAAGGGAAGTGAAAATGGTTCTGTCACGCATGGCTGCCAGTCATCACTGTGTTCTCTAGATGTGCTTGTCTTAAAAACTGCTTTTTTGCTGAGAGAGGTGTTTTCCAGTGGCAGCTGATGGCAGCAGACCCTCAGGAATGAGAGATCCCACCTTCTAGCTGACAATGAAGGCACCCTACTTATGGAGTCTCTAGGGGGCCATCAGCAGATGCTGTGACGTAGCTTATAGAAGGGAGGATTTAGGGCACTGCCACACTCAGTCACCTGCCAACATTACATTCCCTAGGTACACTGTCTTTAAAACAGCTTTTCTGTGGGTGAAGCACTGTCCAGAAAGGTACCATTGTTCAGCATGGTGGCTAGCCACAGCTGAGCCCTCAGGTGTGGCTGACTCTGCCTCTCAGATGACCAAGATGGTGTTCCACTTGTGCCACTTCTCCTGCTCTGTGCCACCAGTATCTACAGCACAGCTCAAAGAAAAGTTGCCAGCCAGTGCTGGGTTCTCTAGATGTAACTGCCCCAAGCACAGCGTCTCTGCTGCAGAAAGCACTGTTTACTTGGACACTACAGCTTAGCATAGTAGCCAGCACCTGCAAGGCTCACAGACTTGGCAGTCCCAGTCCTAGCCTTCTGGTTTACAAAGAGGATAACTGTACCTGTAAGGCTCTTAGCCGTTGTACCAAAAGAAGTGGGACTCATTGCACTGCTGTCTCATCACCAGCAAAGGAATTTTTCCTTTTCCTGTCACCCAGTCTGATTTCACAACCCTGTGTCTAAGCTTGGGACTCCCAGAATGTGCACACTGCTTCATTCAAGTATTTTACTAGGCCTTAGCTCCTGGAGGGAATCGAAGAGACATGTGGCTAGTCCATCATCTTGGCCATGCCCCTCCAACATTGTAATTTCTGAGCATAGATTTTATTAAGTGTACTTTCCAAAAACTCAAACCATACCAGGAAATTTATCAGAGGACAAAATAACCACCACTACCCAAAAAACCTGACTGATAATGACTCTCTAGGACACAGTAGAACTGCTATAGAAGAGTTTCCAAGGAGCACCTGGCAAACACAAACTACCAGCCACTTGGTAACCCGATGTAGCACTTAACCACTATGCCACCAGGATTTGCAAAGGATAAAAGAGTTAACCCTAATTAATTGTGGACACAAAAAATGAATGTCTGAGGAATAGTAAACACAGTAGCTTCGATTTAAAAAGAGTAGTGGACTATACATTATGCAGTATGTAGGGAGTAATTACATAATATGCATAATAAAAAGAGTAGTTTTGAAAAATAAAAAAACCTTTAAAAAATACAAATAAGTTCATTTGAATACATGCATGTATATACACATATAAGGTTATTGATGTAGCTTATGATAATATAGTTGCCGTTGTTGCTAGTTGCCATGAAGTCAATTGTCACTCACGGTGACCCTGTGTGTTCAAACTAGAACTGCTACATAGGGTTATCAAGGCTGCAACCTTTCAGAAGCAGATTGTCAGGCCTGTCTTCCAAGGTACCTCTGAAAGAGATATGTAAAGAGAAGAATGTAATGCCAAAGTTTTGTAATTTGTTGTAAAAGTAGGATTTAAATATCTAAAAAAGAATGTGAACATGACATTTGTTTTAACAGTTTGTGGCTTTATAGAAATAAGCTAAGTGCATGCATGGTCAAATCCTCTTAATGCAAAATTCTATAGAATATGAAAACAATCCATTAAAAACTGTAAAAGAGACAATCTCTGTGACATATTTAAAGATCTATTTTGTCCTTTTAATAGGAGCTCAACGTCTCCTACGTTCTGGAGGTGTGTGATGAGATAAACTGATTTCAAAATAGCCCAAGTGTGAGGATTTCCTGTTCAAACATTAAATAACACATTGATGAGCCATGAGCCTTTCATCTTTTGCCTCACTCTGAGCCCTCACAGGACAATCTGTGAAGAACACAGATATTCTTTGTGCTTTTACAGGATTTATGTCTTTAGAATTTTCATTCTACGATCCATCCATAGTCGGCCTTCTAGGATGTTAATGAGGGCTTCCCACTAATGGACGCATGACTTTCCAGCTTTTCAACTGACAGAAGGTATGTTCCACTCTTTCCCCGTCTGTCTTCTAGCCCACCTGATTTACTAGGAGATTAAAAATTCTGTGCATAATGGAACTGAGGTACTATTACTATACAACCCAATCACTGAAAAGTATTGCAGGCAGGCTAACAAGTAAGCCTCAGATATGACATATGTTAGAGGATTTCTTAATTTATTCAAATTATTACATGTGGAGGAAATTAGTCAAGTGCACACGTGCACATTTTTGAGTTTGTTAAGCAACATAATTTAAAGTAAAATTCCATAAGCATCACGATGATGAACAATTAATTTTGTATTTTATAATTGATTTTAGTATATTTGTGTATAACAATGTAACATTTTTTGTTTAGCCCAGTGCTTATAGAAAGATTCTTAAAGAAACAGAAATTAACTGATGCAAGGTCAAACATAATTCCTCATTCACTTACTTAGTTTATGTATACACAGTTTTTTTTTTTTAAAAGATTCTAAGGCTTTTTACATAGAATGCTAATCTGAGTTTAAGAATAGTAAAAGACTGAAACTAAATGAATAAAACACTGGAAAAATATGATACTGATATATGAGAATACTATCTTATAGGATAGTGTCTTACCTATTTTGCAATTTCTATTTGATGTCAATGAGAAGCAATAACACAAAATCCAGATGAAATATTAATTACAAGTTATTATCTTTTCAGAGCTTATAACTGCCAGGTCAAGTTATGTACATATGAGCACTATGTTTTATAGATAATTATTTCCATTTTAGATGTAAACATTAAATTACTACACATTAATTACACTTTTAACAGTGATGCATAGTCAGTTTCAAAATCAGAATTGAAGACTTGATCTTGCTGATTCCAGATCCCAATGAGAATATTGTGAAATTACACTACTGAATTCTATCACTTACGTATTTAAAGAAACTCACATGGACTGTGACAACTATATGATCTTTCTGGAAGTTTGCACCAACTGTGTTCTTCCATTATGGTGTGCACTTTTATTTATCAGTTTGTAGTCTTGTATTTTAGCAATTAATCAATTGCCAATAGTGCTTTTAATAAGAAATGTAAAAATTGTGTTTCTGATATTCTTTAAGTTGTTGATAGTTTTGTGTCATGTAATTATTCTGACATCTTTTTTATTCAATATGTATGATTTCTCAGAATTCACCACTCATTCACTAAGAAAAAGATTATGTAATACCATTTCACACCCTTGTAATAAATAAACATGTTACTAAATCAAGGTAATTTAGTACAGTAAATTATTTTGTGTGCTGACTTTCCAATTCCTACTTCTTTGGAGTGCTCACTCTTTAACGAGTATTGTAGTACAGTATTGTCATAAATTGATTCATCATTTTTTTAAAACAATACAGCTATTATTTTTAACCCAGGTATTATAATAGTTTAAAATATTTCTGTAGAATATGATTTTTAGTAAGTGAGGATATTTGTATTTTTGAACATCTTTATTCTTCAATAATTTATTATTATTCCAGTCAAAAATATTTTTATGCAATGTAGAATATCTTTAAAAAAATTACTTATTTCACTGTTAGACTTGTATGCAAGCCTCTAAGTAATCAGAACCAGAACTTTAGATTCCGAACTAAGAGTGAACACTCATATAACTCTCTCTCGCTGCTTCCGTTGGTCTTGTCATACACACAGTACATCGTTCCTCCTTAAGCACAATGTCTCACAGAGCACAGACCTGATGTCCCTCAGTTGTGGAGATGGATAATCAATCAGTAACCTACACAGAATTGAATCTGACCAAGAACCCAAAAAGGCAGCGAATTATACCTAGGGACACTGATAACTCCATTTCAATCGATGAGCAGGAAATAACTTACGCGGAATTAAACCTTCACACTGCTTCTCAGAATCTTCAAAACAATGACAAGAATTTTCACTGCAAAGGTAAGTAATTTAATCAACTCTCAATACAATTGCTCTAGGAGGTACATTTCTAGCACAGAGATGTAGGGAAAGAGAGAAAATAAAGATACGGAGCAAAAGCAGGCGAAGGGAGGAGACTTACCACTTTTCATTTTTGAGAATTGAACCTGAAGTATGAATATTATATTCCTCTATAAAATCTGAAGATTAGATCTATTCAGCCATTGTTGAAATTTTTAGTCTGTAAGAGTTGAAATTTGTCTCCTTCGACGAACAACTCATGGACTATTTTTTTCTTTAATTGAAAATGCAAAAGTATATTCTGAGAGAAAAATTACAATAGAGAATAATGAGTTCAATGCCTAGTATGATTGCCTCTTCGTCCGGGTTCTCTTGTATATAAACATTCCAAACAGTGGCTCTCTCTGCCGTTTCTCAGTGTTTCCGTTTCTCTTTCTGTGTGCCCTTCACCACGTCCAGGAAAGCTCCTTGCTGAGATCCTGGGGGTCGTCTGCATTGTCTTGATGGCCGGTGTAATAACTGTGACAGTCCTAATTACAACTCCCCATAAGTTTCAGAAAGATTGTAAGTGAATATTTCCTTTAAAAGTTTGAAAGTGCCCCTGTATATTTCATAATACTATGAAACAGTTCTCACTTTGTGAGTTTTTGTGATATGTTTGGTAGGTTTTTTTTTTTTTTTTTTAAATTTTAGTAGATCATGCTTCATCAATGTGGGCTAAGTGTAGAAAAGTTACTTTAAGATTTTCGAAAGTACTAATGTCAGAATGACTGCAGAGCATATTTGTTTTTAATTCTAAATGTGTATATTGGATGTGTTCACAAGTACGTGAGTATATTTGTGACATCTCAAAGACATAGTGATGGACTGAAAATACTTATTGACAAAAAGTAATATATTAAGATAGTCAAATCTAATACTGAGAGTACATCTCTCCATTAGGCTGTTCAAATATTTATCCAAAAACCTTGATTACTTTATTGATTTTTGTTGGTAAAATAATTTTAATGTACATGATTATGAATTTACGAGATAGACTAAATGTCAAAGTAGAAAATTAAAATTATTGTTAAGATATGTTTACAGAAATGTTAACCTTTCTCATAATTACAACAACTTTTCTAGCTATTGATGCACGGGAAATGAACGGAACCCAGAAAGGTATGTAATAATTTTTAAAGTTCTGATATGAACCAAAGTGAAACTCATTGTTTTTAAGTTGATTCTGACTCACAGGGACCCTATGGAACAGAGTAGGAATGCATCCACAGAGTTTTCAAGAAACAGCTGATGAATTCGAACTGCTGTCTTATGGTTAGCAGCCAACCTCTTGACCACTGTGACACCAGTGCTGATATATTGAGATTATATTTTGCCTCTTGCTCATGAAGAAGTAGTGACAATTTTTTTAAACTTGCAAAAATATAGCCATAAATTTTCTTACATGAAGATTGTAAGAGCAAATCCTTCTTACTTAAAATTAGAAGAAATACTCTTTTAAAATCACTATACCCTTCTTTTAACAGTTACTTTAAAATTCCTTCTATTCCTATAAAAATAAAATCAAACCAGAAAGAAAACCTCTTTGCAGTTGAGTGGATTCTGACCCTAAGCAACTGAGTGGGAATCGCCCCACAGAGTGGGACACAGTAGAACTGCGACAGAGTAGAAATGCTCCGTAGAATTTCCAAGGAGCAAGCGATGGTTTTCAGTTGCAGATGTTTTGGTTGGCAGATGAGCTCTTAAACACTGCACCACTCCGACTTTTTCTGGAAAACCCTGAGGGAAAGTTCTACTGTGTCTACTGGGGTTGTTATGAGTCTAAAATCAACGTGAAAACACCGAGCAACAACAATGGCGTGTGTGATTAGACACAGATATTTTTCCTAGTCTAATAAAGTGGTCTTGTTTAGTGATTTTTCAGGACATATGTATAATAGATCTTTTTGTTTGCCTTTTTAATGGCATGTAAATTAAGGATGGAAGGCTGACCTCTTTTGTGTGTGTGTGTGTGTGTGTATTTTGTATATGTAAGTACATGAGACTGTATGTATAAGTTTTGTAGATACATTCCTATGTCTATGCAAATATGTCACCTAATTTGTATTTTTAAGCTCAAATTGTTTCTGGATGGTAATTTTATTCTTTTTCCAGCAAATCACTGTGAACCTTGTCCAGAGGACTGGTTATCCTATTCCAACAACTGCTATTATTTTAGTAATGATAAAAAAAACTGGACTGAGAGTCAAACAGCCTGTGCTTCTAAGAAATCTAATCTAATTAACATAGATAATGAAGAAGAAATGGTAAGGTGTCAAAAAATATTTTATAAAAGTGTTACATGCAAAAAGAAACACATAAAAAATAGATTAAATACCAAGATTTTATCAAGAAATATTACTGACATGTGTTGCTTTTGCTTCTTAAAGAACAAGTATTTTCCTACTTTGCATACATATGTTAGTAGAATTATGCTATATGAAGTGTTTGATGTTTCATATTTCAGTTGATATTGTATTTTTAGGATTCATCCACATTTTGGTCCATGTTGTTATTAGTCGTCCTTATTGGCTCTGATCCATGGAGACACTACTTACATAAAACAGAATGTTCCCTGATCCTGTGCCATCTTCACGACCCTTGAAGTGTTTGAGTCCATTGTTGTCCATTCATCTCATTGAATGCTTCTCTCATTTCACTGGCCCTCTCCTTTAGCAAATGAGATACACCATTGTTCATCTAAGGAGCACTCTGATTGTGTTTCTTCTAAGATTGATTTGTCTAAAATTGTACTTTATTTTCATGGCTACATAGTACTCCATCATTCAAACTGAAAATGCTTTATTTATATTTTATACCATTAATGTACACTTGTAAATTTCTAGTTCTTGCTACTTATAAAAACCAATGCTTCCATAATTTTTTCTGGTAATATAAACTTTGCTGCTTCTTTTAACCATAAATAAATTCAAATACATAAAAAATTCTGAAGATTGATCACAAAATGAATAGACCCATGTAATTCCAATCTGTGTCATGGGATAGAAAATGCTAACTGCTTGCTCCATTAGCTCTGCCCGGGGTCTACTCCCGTCACTTTTCCTTCTTCTTCCCAAACACCAACCCTGAGTTTTTGACCTTTACATAAATGAAATCATGCCAAGTAGTGTGTACTTTTTTATTCTTTCTCCTGTCACTCGTATATGATGTTTGTGCGGTTGATTCATATTATTGCAGTTAGTTTTCGTTTGTTCAGTATCAATGCTGTTACATAAGTAACCCCAACACTCCTCCCCCCCCAAAATTTTTTTTTAACAAAAACAAATCTAATCAGCTTGCATGGAGTTTATTCTGACACATGCACAGCCATGTGTTTCAGAGTAGATCTACACTTCAAAGAGTTCTTTTTTTTTATTATTATGACAGTGAAAATGTGCATTCTCATATAAATTTACATGCCCACCTATATGCAGCTTCCACTGCTCTCCCTGCCCGGTGACTGCACACTATTCCTCTCTGCTCCATACATGTCTCATCCTCCCAGCAGCCTCCTTTCCCCTCCTCTCCACCTATTTTCCTTCCTCCAGCCAGAGGTCAGCAGGATGATATTCTATAGATGTATAGAACCATAAAGTGCATCCAGTATATGGTCACTCTGCATTGTCAAGTCCAATCCATTTGTGTCCAAAGAGTGGACCTCTGTTATGATTTATGGGCAAGGGCAGCATCAGGGCCAGGGGCCATGCTCCCCGGGGAACCCCAAAGCCCCAGACCGTCAATTGCGGTCTTTTAATGGAAATCTCAGGGTATACCCCTTTTTATTCTTGTGTTGCCAGTGAGACTCAACTTAGTGAGCTCCATCATGGCTGTCCCTGCTGGTGGCCAGCCACCATCGAGTTCTTCCAGGCCTAAGTCTATATAGGCACCCATTCAATGGTGGTAACTTTCCGAAATAGGTTGTCAGGACTTTCTTTTGAGGTGTCCCTGAGTGTTTTAATCAGCTAATGCTGCTTTTACAGAAACTATAAGTGGATGGCTTTATACGAGAGAAATTTTGTTTTGTTACAGTCCAGTAGGCTAAAACTCCCAAATCAGGATGTCCATTCCAGGGGAAGGCTTTCTCTGCTGGCTCTGAAAGAAGGTCCTTTTTGTTAAGTCTTCCCTGGATTGGAAGCTTCCTAGGCGCAAAGACCCAAGTCCTTTCCAAAGAATGTGTTCAGCTCCCAGCACTGCTCTCTTGGTGGTATGGGGGGCCCAAATCTCTCTGCTAACTTACTTTGTTTATGTCTCAAGAGATTGACTCAAGGTACAAAACAATCTTAACCATTGAGCCATGTGCAGCCTTCACCCATCATCCCTCATAAACATCATGGAGGCAGGATTTACAGCAGGGAGGAACATCACACAGCATCAGCAATCATGGCCTAGCCAAATGGCCACATTTTCTCGGGGATACAATACAATCCATGATGCTGGATGAAATGGAACCTCTAACCTTTCTGTTAGTGGTCAAGTGCTTAACCACTTATACCACTAGCCAAGCCAAGCCAAGCCAAGTGCTGTTGAGTCGGATGTGACTCATGAAACTCTATTTTTACTTGAATAAACATTTTAAAATCCATTCTATGGTGAACAGAAATTTACCCATTATGGAAATATTTAGCTACTATCTAGCTGTTGTGAGTACCTATATAATTATATATGCATAATTATATATATAAAAATATATTTTTGGATGTCTTTTGCCCACATATTACCTGGATATATAGGAATAAAATTATAGGGTCAGTGGAATTATAGGTATATGTACATGTCAACATTTTTAAATTATTCCAACAGTTTGCTCCTTTATAAGACACATACATGTCTTACATAACAGTGATTGGGCCTTTCCCTTTATCCTCATCCTCAATGAAATTTAGTGTTATGAGAAATTTGAATAGAAGCTATGGTCGTATATAATATTATCACTATTATATTAAAGGACATTTTCTCAATTGTTGATAGATTGAACACATTATAATGTGTTATAAGCTGCTGGAATATCATCTTCTGCAAAGTGGCTATTGACGTTTCTGTCCAGTTTTCCTCTCTAGTTATGAATCCTTTTCCATCAGTTTTCCTCTCTGGTTATAAATCTTTTTACATCAATATATTCTTGATATATTTTTCATATGATTCTTTTTTGACTTTATAACTTTACAATGGTTTTATTTTTTTATTTTTTATTTACTACCATGTTGGAGTATTTTAATTAATAGAATTTATTAATATTAATATAGAGTAATTTCTCAGTTGTAGTGTTAGTGGTTATGTCAGAGCCAAGCCAAGCCAAGTGTCGTCAGAGCTCTTTTAATAATTAACCAAATTTCAATACACTAAATTCGTCTGTAGGTTTAATATTTTATCTTCATTTTTAATTTATTTCTGAAAATATTTACCTAATACAGTTAGACGCATTGTTAGGTACAGTTGCATGAGTTCCGCCTCACGGTGTCCCTGCGCACAACAGAACAAAGCACTGCCTGGTCCTGTGCCATCCTCGGGCTATTTGTTGTGTTTGAGTCCGTTGTTACAGACACAGTGTCAGTCTGTCTGGTTGAAGATCTTCTTCTAATTCATTGACCAATGACTTTAGTAGACACGGTGTCCTTTTCCAGGGAGTGGTCTCTTCTGATAACATATCCAAAATATGTGAAACAAAGTCTTACCATCCTTCCTTCTAAGGAGGAATCTGGCTGTGCTTCTTCCAAGACAGATTATTTTGTTGAACTGATAGTCTGTGGTATACTCAATATTTCTTTCCAACACCATAATTCAAAAACAAATCCACATCTTTCTTCCTTATTTGTTGTCCAGCTTTCACATGCATATGAGACAGTTAAAGATACCATTGCTTGGGTCAAGCAATGGTTCCTAAAGTGACATGTGTCCTTTTCTAACACTTTAAGGAGGTCTTTTGCAGCAGATTTCCCCAGTGTAATACATCTTTTGATTTCTTAGTTGTTGCTTTTGTGGACACAGATTGTGGATTCAAATGAAATGAAATCTCTGGCAACTTCAAACTTTTATCTGTTTATCATTATGTTACTTTTTGGCCCAGGTGTGATATATTGGTCCAGATGTGTAATCTGTTTGAATTTCGTGTTTGTGATGGGATGGAATTTTATACTTTTGTGCATTATTATCTAAATGAGTGAGTGTAATTTATAGTAAAAATGGGATATGTTTCTGTTGACTACCATGTTTCACCTTTCAATTTTGTGTGTGTGTGTGTGTGTGTGTGTGTGTGTACATGTCACTTGGACAAAATTACTAAAGCTTTCTATTAATTCTTTTTATTAAGTAAAGTATTACTATCCTTCAGATTTATTCACTTCTTCTTTTACACTTAGTCCTTCATAGCCAAGCCAAATATTTTGAAATACATGCTGTGCCTCTGTTATGTTAAATCAATAGGTTAATTGATCAAAACTGACATCTTAATAATGTAATATTTTAAACTAATTTATCTTCCATTTATTTTCTTTCTACACTTTCATGGTTTTGTGTAGAAATCTTGAAAGTTTTTTGTTTGATTTGTCTCCAATCATCATTTATATTACTTTTTCTGATGTTTCTAATTTATCACTTTGCTAAAGACTTGTGGACTTTGACTTTGTATCCAGCAATCTTTCTAAACACACTTATCAGTTATAATAATTCGCCTTTACATTCCTTTTGGCTTTCTACACACTAAATTAAATCAGGCATGACATGTATCCATTTTATTTATTCTGTTATTATATTTAGTTTACTTTGTTTTTACTTGAAAATTGAAGAGGAGAAGTGATATTGGACATATAGTCTTCTTTACTTATGTCAGAGTAAGAGATTTGATCATTTCATCACTAAGTAATGATGTTGGTTTCTTTAAGATAACTTCATCGGATAAGGAAGTTTATTTTTCTTTAAGCACCTTTCTCAAGGTGTACTTGACATAAAATAAACTGTACAAATTTAAATCATATGATTTCTTAAGTTTGGATATATGTATATACCTGTGCAATCATCTCTTATAGAGAATGAATACAATTGTTACCCTCAAATGTTTCGTTATACACCTTTATAGTCTCTTCTCCCACCCCTTAACAACAACTAGTTATAGACAACTGCTGATGGACTTTCTATCATCATTGGTTAGTTAGCAATTTCTAGAAAGATTTTTTTTATATATAGATCACATTTTTTAAACAATTTCTTTTATCTCATAGTTATTTTGAACTTCATCTATGCTACAGCATGTCTCAAGAATTTGTTATTTTTATTATTATTATTATTATTAAATTTATTATTTTTATTAAGGAGCAGTAATGGTATAAATGGATAAATATCACAATTTATCCATTTAATTGTTCATTAACATGGTGGTGATTTCATCTGCTCTTTTTGTGTTATTTTATAACTAAAGCGTAATTTAGTAGCATTCTACTGCCTAGATTTTGCATTTCATCGACTTTGACAAACATATGCAGCTATGAACATGCTTGGTGGTATAGTCGTTAAGTGCTGTGACTGCTAGCCAGAAGGTCAGCAGTTCGAATCTGCCAGGTGCTCCTTTGAAGCTTTATGGAGCCGTTCTTCTCTGTCCTGTATCGTGTCATCGTGAGCTGATATTAACCTGATGGCAGTGCGTTTATGAACACATCACACCAATCAAGACAGTATTTCCTTCATCCGAGAAGTACTCACTTTCAGATTTCTAACATCGTGACTTTATTTTTCTTCCTTTAATACTTTACTTCATGAGAGAGTACACATTCCACAATGTAATGACTGATTCACCTCTTTAGAAACATTTTAATTGGTTAAAGAATTTTTCTGCTGTGAAGAAAAGTTACTAAGAAAACTGCTGTGCAAAAAAAGTATGTGCACATACGTCTCAATTTTGTGGAATTCAAGTGAATTGTAGCTTATGGCTGAAATGTGGAAAACCGGGTGGCATGGTGATTAAGTGCTATGGCAACTAACCAAGAGATTACCAGTTCAAAGCCAACCAAGTGCTCCTTGCAAACTCTGTAGGGCGGTTCTACTCTGTCCTAGAAGATGCTTTTAATTTTAAAACTTGGCAGACCATTTTCAGCGTGTTTGCACCATATTCCACTCCCAAAGTTGTTTGAGAGCTTCATTTGATTTATATCCCTGTTAACACATGGACTTCTTAAATATCTTCTTAGGGTATCTTTCCTTAATTGTTAAGTGATCTTTAATGCTTTCACTAATTTGTTTTTACCAAGATTACGAAGTATATTAGCATGGAGTTATGTAGAACATTTTAAACTTTGTTTTTCTCTCACTAATATCTGTACTTTTGCTGTTGTTCTTGTTAGCTACCATCAAGACAGCTAATGGTGACATCACGAGTAACAACAGAAAAATGTTGCTCAGACCTGTGCAATCATAAAAGCTTGGCTATGTCTCCTCTTTTCATTTCTGTATATAACTTACTCTTTCTCTCTTTGTATTTATCTTTCTGCTTGGAGGTTATTAGTTTCATTAATCTTTCCACTAATCTGATTTGGTTTCATTGATTTATTCTATTGCAATTTTAGTATTTACTACTTTATGCTAATATCTCTCTGTATTTTTCCTTCTTCATTTAATCTTCTGTTGCTATTTTCCTGAAGTTGAAATTAGATCAATTATTTCACACCTTTTCTGTTCTATATAATAAACATTTAGTCTGGTAAATTTATCTCTCAGCACTGGGTTTAACTACAATTCATAAATTTTGATATGCTGTATTTTAATTTAATTCTACTCATTTTTTTTCCTAATTTTTTGTGACCTTCTCATTGACCTCTTGGCTTATTTAAATGCTTCATGTATTATCTCTTATTATTAATTTTTAATTAAAATGCATTGTATTAAGGGAAAATATTTTATATGATTTTAATTCCTTAAAATCTGTTGATGTTTGTTTTATGACCCAATGTATGGTCTAAGTTTGTGAATATATTATGTGCACATTTAAAGAATATACACTGTTGTGTGGTATACTCTATAAATGCCATTAGGTTTAGGTTGTTGATAGTGATGTTCACCCTTTCTATTTACTTAATGATTTTCTATGTATATTATCAATAGAGACAGAAGTTGACAGCTATAAATGTGGATTTGGGTTTTTCACATGTAACCCTATCATATTTGCTTCTTATTTGAAATTTTGATATTAGATACATGTATATTTAAAACAGTTTTGTCTTTGTTGATCTATGGACTCCTTTGTCATTACATAATGGCTCTCACCCTGGTAACAGAGTGGTAAACAGCTCCAGCTACTAACACAAAGGTCAGCAGTTTGGATCCTCCAGATGTTCCTTGGAAAATGTCTGGGGCAGTTCTACTCTGTTCTATAGGGTTGCCATGAGTCAGAATTGACTATACTGCAGTGAGTTTGGTTTTTATCTTTCGTAATATTTCTTATTCTGGATATTACTTTGCTATGTAGTAACTTAGCACTGCTACAACAGAAATCCAAGTGGATGGCTTTAACAAACCAGAATATTCTCAAGAGTCCAGGGCATCAGCTCCAGTGGGAAGGCCTTCTTTTTCTGTAGCTTTGGAGAAAGGTGCTTGTCATCAGTCTTCCCCCGGTGGAGGGGACTCTTAGTGCAGGTACAGGTCCACGGCTGTGCTATCTCCTGACTCTTGTTTCTTGGTAGTGTGGTTCCCCTGTCTCCCTCTTTTATATCTCAAAAGAGATATAAATCTTATAGACTGAGTCCTGTCTCCTTTACCTGACTTCCACTGAGCTTACCTCATCAAAATCATAGAGGATTTACAACACATGGGAAAATCACATCCGATGACAAAATGGTGAATGAACATATTTTGGCTTTGGACATACTTATTAGGAGAGATCAGTTGCTGGAGAAGGACATCATGTATGGTAACGTAGAAGACAGATAGAAAAGAGGAAGATTCTCAATGAGATGAATCAATGACTGCAACAATGGGATCAAGTATAACAATGATTGTCAGAATGGCACAGGACAAGACAGTGTTTTGTTCTATTTTACCTAACAGTACTGAGTCCAGACTGTCTCAATAGCACCTTACAAAAACGAGGAACCAAAATCAATATATTTTTTGCTTAGTAGACGTTTTAATGATAGAACTTTAAAATGACATAATGGAATATGCATAAATTATCTTCTAAAATTTCTTGCGGTTAGTCATATGTGTCATAGTACAGCTTAGAAGGTGGCTTAGGTTGTCACTCTTTGGCAGAAGTAGTCTCAAAGTTATTTTATCTCAATTTCAAAAGAATGCTACAAAAGAATGCTATTAACTGTTACAAGTTTCTTTGAGTTTTTTTTTAATTTTAATTTATTTTTTTGTTTAATATGACTGAGTGAAAATGTACATTGTCATATAAATTTACATGCCCACCTATATGCAGCTTACACTGCTCTCCCTGCCTGGTGACAGAGAGTTTAAATTGGTTTGGATTTTGTTGAGACTTGCTTTATGCATTAAAACATGATCTATTCAGAAAATGATTCACATGCATTCGAGAAGGTGTACTTATCTGCTAATGGGCAAAAAGTTCTGTATATATTAATGAAGTCTAGTTAGTTATTTGTCACAATAAGATCTGTATCTTTACTGAGCTTTTCTGTGGATGATCTATTACCGAAAGGGGAGTGTTGAAGTCTCCAACTATTATTGTGGAGTGATCTGTCTCATTTTTCAATGTTGTCAGTGATTGTTCAATGTGTTGGATGCTGTGGTATTGGGTACGTAAATATTTAATATTGTTATATCCTGCTTATGTATTGAACCTTTCAGCAATAAATAGCGACCATCGTTTTCTGCGGTGGTCTTACATTAAAGTCTATTTTATCAGAGATTACTATTGCCACTCCTACCCTTCTTTGTACTCTGTTCACTTGGTATATATTTTTCCATGCTCTAATTTTCAGTTTGCTTACATCTTTGAGTCTAAGGAGTGTTAACTGTAAGCAACGTATAAATGGGTCACGTCTTCTGATCCAGGAAGCCACCCTCTTTCTCTTTATTGGAGCGTTCAGTCCATTTACATTCAGTCTAATTATTGATTTTGGTAGGTATTTAGTACTGTCATTTTAATGCATTTATTTTTGTGTTGTTGATGCTTTCTGTGTTGTTATTAATATTCCGTTCTGGTTCATTCTTCCTTACAGGTTGACTTTTCATTTTTTCATTGTTGATTTGGTGTTTGTCAAGAGTCTTGTATTATGTTTCTTTTTTTTTGGTATGTCACATTGTTATTTTGCTTTGTGGCTACCCTATGATCCCCCTTACCATTCTATGCTTTCAAATTCCCTCTCCATCTGAAAGGGTATGACTACTGTAATATATCTCTCTTTCCAGTGTGATGTCATAGTTTCTGTGTTTTTTGGTACCAGTACCAGGCTGTTTTGAATACTGTACAGTGTAATAGGTTCTAAAGTCGGGTAGTGAGAGGCCTCCCAGTGTGTTCTTCTTCAGTAGTGCTTTATTTATCCAGGGCTTCTTCCCTTTCCAAACAAAGTTGGTGATTTGTTTCTCCATCTCATTAAAAAAGGTCACTGGAATTTTGTATTGGGATTGCATTATATAAGTAGACTGCTTTGGGTAAAATAGATATTTTCACAGTGTTAAGTCTTCCTAACCATGAGCATGTCAGGTTTCTCTATTTATGTAAGTCTCTCTTAGTTTCTTGTAGTAAGGTCTTGCAGTTCTCTTCGTAAACATCTGTTATTTTTCTGGTTAGGTTTATTCCCAGGTACTTTATCTTCTTAGGGGCTATAATAAATGGCATTGACTTGGTGATTTCTTCGTTAATAATCTTGTTGTTGGTATGACAGAATCCTACTGATTTACTTATGTTTATCTTGTATCCTGAGACTTTGCTGAACTCTTCTATTAGTCTGAGTAGTTTACTTATGGATTCTTTGAGATTCTCTGAGAACGCAATCTTTTATCATCTGCAAATAGGGAGATTTTTACTTCTGTGTCAATGCAGATGCCGTTTATTTCTTGGTCTTGTCTAATTGCTCTGGCTAGAACTTCTAGTACAATGCTGAATAGGAGAGGTGAGAGTGGGCATCCTTGTCTAGTTCCTGTTCTCAAGGGAAACTGTTTCATTCTCTCTCCATTCAGGATGACATAGACAGTTGGCTTTGCATAAATGAGCCTTATTGCATAGAGGAAGTTGCCTCCTATTCTCATGTTGCTGAGAGTTTTTAACATGAATGGGTGTTGGACTTTATCAAATGCCTTTTCTGCATCACTAGACAAAATCAGGCGATTCTTGTCTTTAGTGTTACTTACGTGGCTTAACACATTAATTGTTTTTTCTGATGTCGAAGCAGCCTTGCATCCCTGGTATTAATCCAACTTGGTCATGATGGATTATTTTTTTGACGTGTTCTTGTATTCTATCGGCAAGAATTTTGTTGAAGATTTTCGCATCTAGATTTGTAAGTGATATTGGTCTGTAGTTCTCCTTTTTGTTTGGGTCTTTCCCTGGCTTTGGTACCAGGGATGTGGTAGCTTCATAGTATGAATTTGGGAGTACACCATCCCTTTCTATACTGTGAAATGGTCTCAATGGGATTGGAGATAACTCTTCTCTAACAGCTTGGTAGAATTCTGTGGTGAAGCCATCTTAACCCGTGCTTTTTTTTGGATGGTAGTTTTTTTTTTTTTTTTTTTTTTTAATGAGTTTTTCCATCTCTTCCTTTGTGATGGGTTTATTAAGTTGTTCTGCTTCATCTTGTGATAATTTTGGTAGGTGACGTGAATCTAGGAATTTGTCTATTTCCTCTAGGTTTTCAAATTTGTTAGAGTATAGTCTTTCACAGTATTCTGTTATCATACTTTGGATTTCTGTTGGATCTTTTATGACAACTCCCCTCTCATTTCTTATTTGCATTATTTGTTTCCTTTCCTGTTTTTCTTTAGTGAGTAGTGGTTTGTCAATTCTGTTGGTCTTTTCAAAAGACCAGCTTTTGGTCTTTTTAATTTTTTCAATTGTTCTTCTGTTCTCTAAATCACTTGGTTCTGCTCTAATCTTTATGATCTGTTTTCTTCTCGTGTTTGAGGAGTTCCTCTGTTGTTCTCTCTCTACTTGTTCAAGCTGTAGGGTTAGTTCCTTGATTTGGTTTCTTTCTTCCTTCCAAATGTGTGCAGTTATGGAGATAAAATGATCTCTGAGCACTGGTTTGGCTGCATCCCACGGGTTCTGGTGGGAAGTGTTTTCATTTCATTGGAATCTCTAAATTTCTTGATTTCATCCTTGATTTCTTCTATAATCCACTATTTTTTTATCAAGATGTTGTTCAGTTTCCATAAGTTACACTTTCTATCTATGTTTTTTCTGCTATTGATTTTGACTTTTATGGGTTTATGATCTGAGAAGACGCTTTGCATTAATTCAATAGTTTGGATTTTGTTGAGAATTGCATTATATCCTAACACATCGTCTATTCTGGAGAATGTTCCATGTGCACTGGAGAAGATGTAGTTGTCCACTGACAGATAGAAAGTGCTGTTTATGTTGATGAGGTCTAGTTGGTTAATTGTGGCAATAAAGTTTTCTGTGTCTTCATTCAGATTTTTTCTAGACAATCTGTCCAATATTGAGAGTGGAGTGTTGAAGTGTCCCACCATTATTGTGGAGTGATCTATCTCATTTCTGAGTGTAGTCAGTGTTTCTTTGAGATATTAAGGTGCTCTAGTATTAGGTGCATAAATATTTAATATTGTTAAGTCCTGCTTGTGTATTGAGCCTTTCAACAATAAATAGTACCCATGCTTGTCCACGATGGTTGATTTTGCATTAAAATCTATTTTATCTGAGATTAATATTGCCAGACCTGCTCTTCTTTACATGTTGTTAGCTTGATATATATTCTTCCATCCTGTAATTTTCAGTTTGTTCCTGTCTTAAAGTCTCAGGTGAGATTCTTGTAGGCAACATATGGATGGGTCGTGTCTTTTGATCCAAGGTGTCACTCGATGTCTCTTTACTGGACATTCAGTTCATTCACATTCAATGTTATTATTGATAGGTATGTGCTTAGTGCTGTCATTGTGATATATTTATTTTTGTGTTGACGTTTTCTTTGTTGTTCTTATTAATCTGTTCTGGCACGTTCTTCTTTGTGAGTTGATTTTTCACCTTTTTCAGGGTTGGTTTTGTGGTTGTTGAGACTCTTGTATTACATTTCTTGATTTGATATGTTGCTTCTTTATTGTGCTTTATGGCTGTGCCTGTGATCTTCCTTAATAAACTATGTATAAACCCAATTTTAATTACTACCAATGTTATTAACTTCCTCTCTAACTGAAAAGACTATAACAACTGTAGTACATCCTTCTTTTCCACATGATGACATCCTAGCTTTCATATGATCACTGGATCATTTCTTTGACTACTATAGCTTTCATTGAGTTTGGAGCCTTCCCTAGTTGAGTAAGTTTTTGCATGATGTGTCCTGTATTTGCTTCTAAAATGTAAAGTCAGCGGTTTTGTTCTTCTAAGCCAAGAGCTTCTTTCAGTATTTCTTGTAGCTTTGGTTTGGTTTTTACAAAGTCTCTGAGTTTCTGTTGACCTATGAATGTCTTAATTTCATTTTCAGAGTTGAAAAATAGTTTTGCAGGATATACAGTTCTTGACTGGAAGTTCTTCTCCTTCAAGTCTTTGAATGTATCATGCCACTGTCTCCGTGCCAGCATTGTTTCTGCTGAGAAATCTGGTGAAAGTCTACAGAGTTTCCCTCTAAATGTTAGCTTTGCTTTGAGTCTAACTGCCTTTAAGAGTTTCTGGTTATATTTCATTTCGTTAAGCTTAATTATAATATGTCTTGGAGTCTTTATTTTGAGATCTATATTGAGTGGCATTTGGTATGCATCTTGGATGTCTATATTCTCTCATAATTTGGGGGAAGTTTTTCTGTCAGCAGCTCAGCAACAATATTCTCTGTGTTCTCAGGTGTCTTGCCTGTTCAGTAAGTCCAATTAATCATAGATGTTCCTCTTAATAGAATCCCATATACTTCTTAATACTTCTTCATTTTTCTTGGTTCTTTTTTTCTGGTTATTCTCATAGATGCTCAAGTCAGTAGCTCTGTCTTCCAAGTCAGAAAATCTACTTTCTATTTGTTCCATTCTGTTTTCTTGGCTTTGAATTGAAGTTTAAATTCTTGGAGAGCTCTATATATAATCATTTTGTATTCATCTTCAGATAGTTTCAGACAGGTGTCTTTGTCTGGGAAGTTTTTTGGTGCTTCCTTTGGGGGCTTTCTGAAGCCATGGGTGAATTCTTGGTTATGCTTTTATCCAGAGTTTGTTGTTTTGGGGGAATCATGAGTCAACAGAGGCTGGAAGTGATGCTGTAAAGATGGTCCAGCTTTGTTTCTCCAGGCCATCTTAAAATGAAAGGTAAATGGTATCTGACAACTTCCAGAGTCAGTCAGGATTGTAGGTGTACAGGTACCTCTTCCCAGCTGGCAAAGTAAGTGCCTCTGTACTAAACCCCAGATGTCGTAAACTAGTTCAAAATACAGAAAGACTACTTCCACGTTGGCCTCTGGTGTTGGGCCCCAGCTGTAGGTGACACTGTGTAGAATACTACTTTACTGCCAGAAAAGGGCTCTCTTCTGGACAGGTGCTTCCTCCCAGCACAGGAATTAGGTCCAGTTGAGGCCTCCATATGGATATATCCACCTGCTGTGGTACAGGCTACTCAGTGGCAGAGGCAAAAAGAGAGGCCAAAGGTATTGAGATGCACAGAGTCCAAAGCTGGGCTCTTGTGATATGGCAATTTTGCCTGTCAATTCCACCAGCAGTGTGTCTGAGAATAGCTGATAGTCAAGTCCCAGCTCTGTCTGCTGGCTAAGACAGAGGAAAAAAGAGTTACAATGGCTAGTTATCTTCAGTCTGTGAAAGCCAGAACTCACCAAAAGTGAGGGTCAGTGCACAAGAGGAAGTTTTCCATTCAGTGGCATGAAGTCCAAATTAACAGCCCTATATTGTGTCCTGGGGCTCACTAGGTGTCCAGAAGTCTCTGTTTAATTATCAATTCAGGTCTTGGTTTCCAGAGGGATTTAGAGAGATGTGTGTTTATTTTGCCATCTTGACTACACTGCCCCCACCCCTAGTTTCTTTGTTCTGACCACTGGTTCCCTTCCTCTAATATTGTAGATCTCATTGAGTTTTGTGACTTCCCTAACTGAGTAGCATTCTGGATCCTGTGTCCTGCATTGCCTCCTAAGTATACATTTAATATTTTCATTTTTCTTAGCGGAGAGCTTCTTTCAGTATTTCTTGTAGTTTTGATCTGGTTTTTTACAAAGTCTCTAAGCTTTTGTTTGTCTATGAATGTCTTAATTTCATCATCATATCTGAGAGACAATTTTGGGAGATATACAGTTCTTGGTTGGAAGGTTTTCTCCTTCAGGCCTTCTAAATGTGTCATCCCACTGACTTCTTGCCAACATTGTTTCTGCCAAGAAGTCAGACAAAGGTCTACCAGACTTCCCTCTGATGTTAACTTTGCTTTAAGCCTTGCTACATTTAAAAGCTTCTGTTTATGATTCATTTTATTAAGTTAGATTATAGTATGTCTTGATGTCTTTATTTTGAGATCTAATTTTTGTGGTGTTCAGTAAATCTGTTGACTATGTTCTCTTCTTTCATAATTTCAGGGAAGTTTTCTGTCAGCAACTCTACAACAATACTCTGTATTTTCAGCTATCCCTCACCTGTTTAGGGACTCCAGTTATTTGCAGATTATTTCTTATGATTGATTCCTATATGTTTTATAATGTTTCTTCATATTTATTATTTCTTTTCTCAGATTTCTCCTCATAAATACTGGTGTCATTTTGATCTTTCCTCAAACTCACTAATGCTGGCTTTCATCTCCTCAATTTTGCTCTTTTGACTTTTGAGTGAATTGTCTAATTCTTTAATTTTGTTATTGATCTGCTGGATTTCAGATCATTGATGTTCCATCAGCTCAAATAGCTTACTTAAGTTTTTGTTTTGTTCTGCTGCATTTTATTTAATACTTAAGAGAGCTCTATGCATAATTTGTTTGTACTGGACCACTGATATTTTCAGAAATGCTTCTTCATCTAGAAAGTTTTTTGATTCTTTATTTTGGGAGTTTTCTGGAGCCATGGTGGACTGCTTCTTTAAATGGTTAGCTATTGATTGTTGTCTGAGTGCCATCTAGAAGCACTTCAGTTTCTCTGGTGTTACTTCAACAGGCCTGAGGTGTAGTTCTAAGAGGGGATATGGTCATCAGCTATCTCTGTGTACTCTAGTGACTGGCCCCAGGTGGAATCTCTGGCATCTCGGGCTCTGTCTCTTGGCTGGCAAAAACAGCACCCTACTAATGGAGTCACTGGGGCACCATCAGCTGATGCTATGATGTGGATGAGTGAAGGGTAGATGAAATGCTACGGGGCTGCTCAGCAGTCAGTTCTCCAGATGATCTTATTTTAAAAATAGTACTTTACTGCTAAGCAAAAACTGCCAACAGTTGCAGAAATCAGTTAGCTCATCAGTTAGCTCAAGTGTAGCAGGATCCCCCCTCCCAGCTATGAAAACACCTCATAGGCAGTCCCCAGATGCTATAACGTGGTTCAAAGTAGTGAGGGGTTGCGATGTTCCTTCCATTCTCTGTCAGGCCTAACCCATAACTCCAGGCACCACCATCCTAAACACAGCTTTTCTGGTGGAGAAGCACTTTCCAGATAGGGGCTGCTGTTCTGCATAAGAATTAACCCCACCTAAGACCTCCAAGTGGGTGACTCCACTTCCAAGTTGATCAAGATGGTGTCCCACCTGAGCTGCCCTTCCTGCCATGAAACAGCAGAATCTATGGTACAGCTCAGAAAAGAGGGTGAAGGGGTAGTGATGCCCTCATTCAGCAGCTGGTCTCTCAATATGTGGCTATCTCAAGCACAGTCTCTTTGCTACATTATACACTGTTTACTTAAGCACTCCAATTCAGTGTATTAGACGGCTCATGCCTTGTTCCTATTTCTTGGATAACGCAGAGGGATTCAGTACCTGCAGTGCTCCCAAACAATGAGTCACCAGAAGTAGGACTCTGCATGCCACTGCCTTGTCTTTGAGACAGATAGTCACCCCATTACTGGTGCCTAGTCAAATCTTACAAAGCTATGCCAGATCCTCCTAGGGCTCCCTGGATGCCAAGACTGCTCTGTTCAATTATCATTACAGGTCTTAGTTCTCAGAAGGAATTGAAGAGAGGTGTGTCTAGCCTGCCATTTTGGACCCACCTCCTCTTTGTTTCTTTTTAATCTTTTATCTGATTTTTCCTCCAGTGTATTAGTGTCAGTTACTTTATTTTCAGTCTCACTGATTCCGTATTGTATTGCCTCAGTTTTACTCCTTTGATTTTCTATCGAGTTGTCTAAATCTGCAATTTTGTTGTTAATCTGCTGAATTTCATATCATTGTTTCTCAAGCATTTCTTACGGACTGTTTAATTTTTCAGTATGCCCTGTTGGAGTTTGTTTAAATTCCTTCCTAATATCTATAAGAGCTTGCAATATAACTCATTTATATTCTACCTCTGATGATTACAGAAACTCTTCATCTGGAATTTTTTTTAAGTCTTTGGAGAGTTATCTGAAGCCATGGTGGTCTGCTTCTTTAAAGGATTTGAAAGAGATTATTGCCTCCAAGCCATCAGAAGATTGTTTTAATTTGAGTTACTATGTTCCCAACTATGTATATATATATTTCATATTTTAAATGTCCAAGTAGAGTAGTTGAGTGTGCCGTTTTATTAACTGGAGCACAATTTTGAACCCTATCACCAGATGGCTAGCCCTGTAGTTAAGCATGGGGATCCCAGCACTAGTTTACTTTTCTTGTGTGTTTTTAGCCTGTCCCCCAGTCAGTTGACTTCCAAGTGGGCAGCATCTGTAGGGGAAAGTTGACTGGTGTGGACTCAGGCTGCAGATTGTGCCTGCTAAAAAAAGCAGAGCACATGTCCACGCTGAGAAAGGTGTGTGATCAGCAAATATGAGTCTAAGAAAGTAGCCTTTTTCTTCCCCCTTCTTCCTCTGTTAGGTATGTGACTACTGCTTCATGCACCACATCAGAATCAGCTGCCCAGCACAGCACTGAAAAGGAAGGTGGGCAGTGCCAGCAAGAGAGAGACTGATTCTGTGCCCCAAAGAATAAGTTTATGTCTACATGTGACCTCCCGAACATATATTTTGATGGAGGAACACTACAATTCTGTTGACATGTCAGTCTAAGGTCAACTTCCCTGCTGAGAAAAATGCTCTCCAGACAAGTTTGTGTTCATAGCACTGGTGTTGGAGTCTGCCTAGGAAGTGCTGATTCCTGTTGGCCCATCCTGTACATCACACTCACCTATCTGCAGGCCAGCTTGTTTCCCTATCTTCCTTTTAGTAATTAGGGCTCCAAGAGTGGCCTATTTAATCCATTAAGATGTTTTTCTGTTTCTTTGTTGTTGGAGGGATCAAAGAATGGCTCTCAATACTCCTCTGGGTTAGTCCCACCTCCCTTGAACTTCTCCATTTTTAAATGTATTGAATTGATTTACAGGTGGTAAAATCTTAAATTATTACAGATAATTCAGAAAACTCAAAAATACTCGTATTTTTGCTCTTTATGTTGTTTTTTCTTCCTTCAGATGCTTCAACACTATTTCTTATTCATTTTTCTATTTGAAGAGTTTTCTTAGTTGCAATAAGCTCATTTGCTATTGAAAAATTCTTTTAGCTTTGTATCATCTGAGGATATACTTATTTTCCTTTCACATCTGAAAGTAGACCTTCACTGGGTGTTGAATTCTTTCTATTTCTTACTCTTCTTCAGTATTTGTGTGTGCAGGTATGTTACTGTCTTCCTAAATTTAACCTACTACCAATACAAAAACTAGTAGAAGCAGAACTAGTCTAGTTAAAGAAAGATGTGAATCCCAGGGAATCAAAGTTTTGGCTTTCACGCCATTTATCTTTCTATTGGCAGCTCTTTATATAAAACCAAACTCTGAGAAACACAGTGGAAAAATATACACTTTGGAGGGAAGATTGTATAGTATCTTAGGAGTTATTTAACCCTTACCATGCTGTTTTTTCATGGAGGAAATTTGTGGCAGTCTGCTTCTATAAAATTCACAGCCTTGGAAGCCCTATGGGGCAGTTCTACTCTGTCTTATATGGTCCCTATGAGTTGAAATCTAATTGACAGAAATATTTTTTTATTGTTGTTGTTATCATAGTTTATTGAACCCTGACAACTATTGAGTTACAGACATCTGAACATTTTTTAGTAAAAGTAGGAGATTACGACTGCTAATTGTTAATATTTAAATAGTTATTTTGAACAAAAAGAAACACATTTGTGAAAGTTTCTGACAATACAAAAAGTGATTTTAGTGGTAGAATCCAGCACTTACACCCTGTTTTGAAAATTAAAGGTGACATAAAAGAGAATACTACCAGTGTGTTTTAAAATAATAAGTCTTTATGATAGTTATTAAAACATTTTTTGTGTTGTGATAGAAGTTTCTACCGTCTTCTTCATGGATTGGACTCTTCCATGAAATCAGTCATAATTCCTGGTTTTGGACAAATGGCTCACATTTGAAACAGAAGTAAGTTTTTCTGAATGATGTTTTACAGAAGAAGAAAAAATACAAACAGAAAAATTCAGTTAAATAATATTAATAAATGTAACTAAAATGAATTATAGACATGCAGAAAGAAATTGATAGTGATGAAATGTTGATATAAACATTATTTAAAAATGAAGTATTCAGTGTTCGTAATAATTATTACTATTTTATAAGAAATTTCATTACCTATTTTTATAACATTCTTCTATTGTTGCAGGTAAAATGTCAATTTTTATGGATAACCAAGAAAATTATAATGGATTTACGCATTTTTATGCATTACAGGATAACAGAGCCACAACAAAATCACAAAGAACACTGTGCTATGCTATTCTCATCTATCCTTCAATCAGCCTTCTGTGGAGATGAAAAGAAATACATTTGTAAGCAGAAGATTCTGAAATCAAACATCTGAGCTTGAAGTCTTTCTGATGTCTTTGTATTTCACGAAATAAAAATAATACCACGAATCCAAAATTCTTATTTTCAATTTCGTTATATGGTCAACTGGAAACTCCACACTTGGGATCCTTCTGGCCTTCACTGTGTCTTTCTTCCCTTGGCTGATTTTCACCAGCACTATTTTCTGTAATAAAATATAACTGTAAGTGTAACAATTTTTTTGTGTTCTATGACTTTTTATATTGTTAAATATATGTATAATTTTGTAACAAAATAAAATATCAAAATTACTGTAGTTTTCTAAGAAGTCTGAATATGTGATTGTGTGAGGACTCAAGTTTTTTATTCTTTTATGTATTATTGGCCATTTACATTTCAATGCAATTTTTAATATCAGGTTAACATTTTCTGCAACGAAAACTTTACTTCTTGAATGCTGTCATGTAGACCTCTGTAAATTTTTCCTATAAAGGCAAGAAAATACTAACAAGAAATTTTTAGATCAACTCTGACAACACTCAGAATTAAACAAATACTTGAAGCAATAGAGGGAATATTTATTCAAGAAAAAACGATGAACTTGGGTAAGATCATGTCTGTGGTAGTTCAACTTGGTCTGTACCAAACACTGTCTCCCTAGCTCCATGACAGTCATGAAACTAGCAGCTGTGCCACTTCTGAAGAGGAGGACCAACTTATGTAAAGATCAAGTTTGGAGCTCTTAAAAATCCTAAAAGTACAAAACTGTTATTATTTGACTTTCTCATAACTCCCTGGAAAACCACTTTCCCAGCACATTGTGGTTATTTGACATGGTTGGAGCTAGCTCTGGGTGAAAATCGTTCACTGAAAACAATCAACAACAATTCTTTTACATTCACCTACAGGAGGTGGCATCACCAGTTGGGGCCAAAAGAGCCTGATCCAAGATTAAAAGAAAGATTCAGAGAGTAAGATGTCCAGAGAGAACTTTGAAAAACTTGTAAATATATCCAGGTATCTAGAAGGCTGTACCATTGTGGAAGGCTGTGTGTATGTCAAGGAATATCTGAGAAGGTCCCAATCTCTTCTTGTGATGAATGCTCAAATAATTCATTTTCAAGTTTCCTTATTCTAATATTTACACTTCAGGCAATCAATTTTTCACAAAACATGTCATTGATGTTGTGATTTTAGTTTATTTCAAAATTATGAACATTCACTGTGATCATCCTTTTATAATTAAAAATCATGTAGAGATTACTTTTTTATTATTTGTGTCCATTTGAGAGTATATTTAAGTTATACTTGCAAGAGTTTTTAAAATAATGGAAATACTACACATATTAATTTAAATTGTGGCTAGTATGAAAAATGAACTAATTTTTAAACTTTTATTTACTTTAAATTTAAATCTACCCCCCCCCCAAAAACACACATACAAAAAAACGCAGTGCCATGAAGTCAATTTTGATTCATAGTGACCCTACAGCACAGAGTAGAACTGCTCCATAGAGTTTCCAAGGAATGCCTGGTGGATTTGAACTGTTGATTTTTCAGTTAGCAGATGTAGCCCTCACCCATTATGGCACTAGGGTTTCCAAATTTAAATCCAAATAGCCACATTTCAAAACTCCATCTTTTAGCTAGCGGCAAAAGCACAGTTGTACATATTTTATATTTATATTATTGAAAATATGATCATATAATGGCTTTTGGTAAATGTAAGTGACTTTCAAAAATATGTATATTCTGTGTGTGTGTGTGTGTGTGTGTGTGTGTGTGTGTGTGGTTATGCTGGTTGTCTAGTTTATATCCTTTTGTGGCCTTACTTATACACTTCCCTGTTTAATAAGTACTTTTCTTGCCCTATGTAGTTAGACTTGTTTTTTGCCATTTTCAACATATTATTCTTATTAAAATATCCAAAATTAGTTATAATTCAAGGATAAGTAAATGAATAATCTAATTAGCACTGAATTTAATTTTTCAATCACTGATGTGGCTATAAATTCCAGTATTATTTGCTTTATCCTTTTAAATGATATTTATTTTGCAAATGTATCTGAAAGACTCACAAACTGATTTCTTGAAAAACCAGTGCAAGAATTTAAAAAGAACTAGACTAGATCAATCAAAAAGGTAATTTTGAGAGTGTTGGTTTTAGTACCACCAACAAGTAGGTTGAAAACGTATTGAGTAGTATTACATTTAAAGACTTATTCATACAGTGCTTCATTTTTAGGTATTTGTCCACAATAATAGAAATGACCTAATAAAAATATGTGAAAAAAGACAAATACAAGATCATGAATCAGTGAGATTTTGATATCGAAGATAGTCTTAATATGGCTCAAGTTTCAATAGTTTGTGGTGAGGTGGAAACAAGTTTATTGCATGGGTGATTAAATCCTCTAGCCTTCAAAATCCTATAGAACACAAGAGCAACTTCTCAGAAGTGCTTAGAAAGGGACAATCTACATGGCACCCTTAAACATCTCTTTTGTCCTTTTAATAGAAGTCCAACATCTCCCAAGTTCTGGAGGCGTATAATGACAACTGACTTCAGAACGGTCTAAGTGAGAAACATTCCTGTAAATCCTTGAAGTGATGGTTGATGAGCCATCTCAGATATTATTAGGTTTTGTCCTGAATTTACAGCTTTAGATTTTTCTTTAGGAGACTAACTAGGCTTCCTCACTAACTAATGTGTAACTTTCTGCCTGGCAGAGGTATGCACTATGGCTCTGCTATCTCTTTTCACCACATTCAGTAGAAGAATATAAATGTTGCATATGAAACTGACACAAGAAAAAATTAAAAATATGAAAGCACTGTAATAAGAGCTTGAATTAGTAACAAAAAAACTCACAAAAATCAACTGGCTTCACTGGTGACTTCTAATAAACATTCGGAAACAAATAGCTATCCTTACACATTCTTGTTAAAAATTAGAAGAGAACAAAATACTTCATGTCATTCTATGAGGTCAGAGATACCCTGATACCAAACAACAAATGCGTTCTAAAAATGTAAACTACAGAAAATATTTCTTTCCATGTAGACTCTAATCTCTTCAGCAAAACACTAGACAGCCAAGTAAAGAAAGCTATTGCACAGATTTTTGTTTGTTTGTTTGTTGTTGTTGTGTTTTTCTGCATGTAAGTGTTATGGATTGAATTGTGTTCCCCCCAGATATACGTGTAGCCATGTGGCTGGGCCGTGATTCCCAATATTTTATGATTGTCCTCCATTTTTTTATTTTCCTTTGCTGTATGTCAAAGGATTCGGGTGAGACTGTAAATCCCTTCAAAAGATCATCTCCCTGCTGCACAGTAAAGGAAGTTTCCCTGGAGTATGGCTTGCACCACCCTTAATCCCTTCATCCTACAAGAGATAAAAGGAAAGCAAAACAAGCAGAGAATTGGGAACCTCACACCGTCAAGATAGCCACACCGGGAGAAGAGTATGTCCTTCAGACCTGAGGATCCTGAACCAAGATGCTTCTTGGACAAAGACTGATACAATACTGGGTACTGGGCTTTCCTCTAGAGCAGACAAGGGGGAGGGCTTTAGAGCAGACAAGGGGGAGGGCTTTCCCCAGGACCGGATTTCCTGAATTTGGACTTGTAGCCTACTGGACTGTGTAAGAATAAATTTGCCTTTGTGAAAGCCATCCACTTGTGGTATTTATGTTAGAGCAGCAATAGCTCAGTAAAACAGAACTCTTTTTCATTGTTTTCCAAATTTTTATTGAGGTTAAATATATGTAATAAAACGTCTCAACTACTTTTACATGTATAATTCAGTGACATTAATTGCTTGGAAACCCTGGTGACCTAGTGGTTAAGTATTGCAACAGGCAATCAAAAAGGTGGCAGCTCTAATCTACCAGGTGCTCATTCAAAATTCTATGGGGCAGTTCTACTCCTTCTTATAGGGTCATTATGAGTCACAATCTACTTAATAGCTATGAGTTTGGTTTGCTTTCATGTTAGACAGTAGTCACCACAGTCTGTTTCCAAATTTCTCATCAGAACCCTGTACCAATTAAGCAATACTTTGTATTTCACATTTTCACCTACCTCTATTGTATTTTAGTCTCTCTGCATTTGCATATTATGGATGCTTATAAATAGTATCATATATGTATATATATGATTATATAATAATTGTCCTTCCATGTCTGACTTACTTCCCTCACCATAGTGTTTGTAAGGTCCATCCGTGTCACCGACTATATCAGAACTGTATTTCTCTTTATGGTTGAATAACATTCTGTTATATGAATACACTAGATTTTGTTTGCCCATTCATCTCTGATAAATACTAGTTATTTCCACTTTTTTGGCTATTGTGAGTAATGCTACTATACACATTGGTGCACTGGTGCCTGAGTCCCTGCTTTTGATTCTTTTGGGTGGAGTTGTTCAATCATGTGGTATATTTTAATATTTACATTTTGAGAAACCAATATGTAGCAGATGCTCAAGTTTATGTTCCAACTGGTGATATTTGAGGTTTGTAACTTTGCCACATCCTCACCAACATTTATTTTGCTTTTTCTCATGTCTATTAATAACTTAACGTGGGTTGAGATGCTGTCTCAGTGTAGCTTGGATTTGCATTTCCCTGATGACTAATTATGTTAAGCATCTTTTCATGTGTTTATATTATCTTTAGAGAGACACCTCTGTCCACTTTCTAATTAGATTGCTGTTCAGTTGTAGTTCTTTATATATTCTAGATAAAAAACCATTAGTGTGTAAATAATTTGTAAATATTTTCTCTCATTTTGTAGGTTGACTATTCATTGTCTTGACAAAGTCTTTTAATGCACAGAAGTTTGTAATTTTGATGTCTTTTGTTATCCACGCTTTTCATAACATATATAAGAAACAACTGTCAAGTCCAAATTCATCCAGATTTTCCAGTGTTTTGTCTTCCAGCATTCATATGGCTTTAGCTCTCCTGTGTTGGTTTTTGACATAATTTTTACATGATGTGAAGTAAGGGCTACATCTCATGTCTTTTGCATGTGGAGATCCACTGCTGGAGAAACAAATAACAGATTTTTGTGTGCTGATCTTGTATCCTTCAGCTTTGCTGAATACATATATGTGTATACATAATCAGTTCTATTTCTTTTCTGGTGAATTATTTAATTTTTTTCT
Organism: Heterohyrax brucei; assembly: GCA_028571685.1. Taxonomy (NCBI): domain Eukaryota; kingdom Metazoa; phylum Chordata; class Mammalia; order Hyracoidea; family Procaviidae; genus Heterohyrax; species Heterohyrax brucei. The sequence goes on along the minus strand of CM053142.1, from coordinate 72,343,797 downwards.
GTATAAAGAACTAGTTGCATTGAGTCACTTCTGATTCATAGTGATCCTATAGAACAGAATGGAACTGTTCCACAGTGTTTTCAAGAAGCAGCTAGTGTAACTGAACTGATAACATTTTGGTTAGAAGCCATAGCTCTGAACTACTAAGCTACCAGGAAACTGGTGGTACAGTGGTTAGATCACTTACTTCCTAACCAAAATCTTGGCAGTTTGATCTACTAGGCACTCCTTTGAAGCTGTGTGGTACAGTTATATTCTGTCCTATAGGAACTCTACAAAACTAATTTGGTCGTTGTGTGTGTGTGAGCGTGTGTGTTATAAAGGATCATGCTATCAGCAAGCAGAGCTAATTTTGTATCTCCCTTTCCAGTAACATATTGCTTTGGGTGTCATCTGGTTCTTAGCGAATTGCTTTGCCTAGAACTTCTAATACAATATTGAATACAAAATTAAATAAAACCTATTGTGGTTGATTTCATTTGACTCATGGTGTTGTAGCATTGTACAGTAGTACTGGGATCCACAGAGTTTTCTTGGTTGTCATCTTTATAGAGTCTTCTGCCAGGTCTTTGTCCTGTGGTACTGCTGGGTCGCTTCAAAATGCCAACATTATGGTCAGTAGCAGAGCACAAACCACTTACGCCAACCAAGGACCAGTCATTGTTGAACAGCAGTAGTAAACGTGTGCATCTTTGTCTTATCTCTCATCACTGGATGAAAACTTTCAGTGTTTTATCACTGAATATGACATGTCAGGTATAGTATTTTCATAAATGCCACTTATCATGTTGAGAAATTTCTCTGCTATTCTTAATTTTTGGAGTGCTTTGTTATGAAACAAGTGTTGAACTTTTTCAAATGCTTTTCTGATTGAATCTCTAATGGCTAACGGCCTGTTGAGATTTTCTACTTCTTCTTGAGTCAGTTTATATAATTTTTATGTAGTTAGGAAGTTGTCATCTGTTCTTGTCAGGTGCTGCTGAGTCAATTTCCACTCGTAGTAGAACTTCCACATACAGTTCTCTAGGCTGTAACCTTTATAGAACCAGATTCATGGATCTTTATCCTTTGTTGTTGCTAGATAAATTTGAATTGCTAATTTTTAAATTACAAGCTGAGCACTTACCATTGTGCAACCAGGGCTCCTCCATTTCATCTGGGTTATCTAATTTGTTGATGTGCATTTGCTTACTGTATTTGCTTATCAAATTAAATCAAATCAAACGCTTTACCATTAAGTGGATCCCATCGTATAGCAACCTGACAGGACAGAGTATGACTACCGTATAGGGTTTCCAAGGTTGTAATCATTATTGAAGCAGACTGCTACCTCTGTCTCCCATGAGGTAGCTCATGGGTTTGAATTCTCTGCCTTTCAGTTAGCAGTTGAGCGCTTAACTACTGAACCACCAAAGCTCCTTATTTCTATTCTTTCTTTTTTATTTTTGTAAAATATAAGAGATAATAATCTGCATTTTAATTATAATTAGTTATTTACATCTCCTCTTTTTCTTTTTACAAAATATTTTATTATTATATTCCTATGTAAATTCATATGAAATTATGAACATTCTTTCTGATCATTTTTTTCATCCGTACTTTGTTTAGAAATGCATTACCATGGTAGATGTCATGTAAGGATTTTCAGTTTTTCAAGTTGTTTTCTATTTTGGGTAACATGTAGTTATAAAATTTGTTGTGAAACAGAAAATATTCTACATCTGAGAGTAAAAGCAGCTAGAGTTAGTGAGGAACTAATTTTTTAATTCTATATATTTTTTCTTAATTAAAATTTTAACTTGAACAGATTATTTCAAGGGTCTATTTGTTAAACTTAGCTAGTGGTTTTATATATATATATGTACGTACGTATACATGAAACCCATTGCCACTGAGTTGACTCCAAATTCCAATAATGCCACAGGACAGAGAAGACCTGCCCTATAAAATTTCCAAGGAGTGTCTGGTAGATTTAATTACTGACCTTTCTTTCAGCAGCTGACGCTCTTAACTACTGTACCACCAGAGCTTCTTGTGTGTGTGGGTGTGCAAAGCCCTGCCCTACTTTGAAGCTAACTAATTTCCTTTGGAGAAATAGCTTTTGGGTTTTACTGAGCCTTGGTGGAGATCAGAGAGTTCTCTGGTGAACATGGGTGGAGGAAACTTGCGCCAACAACTGAGAAAGAAAGACAGAACAAGAAGTTGGGGATCAGGGGGCTCTCGGTCTTCCTGCCAGAGCCCAGAGCAAAGGTTTATTAGAGTATTTATACCCTTTTGGTATCTTAGAATACCAGGAACTACAACACTTAGTAACTAAGCCAGTTGTTTACAGTTTCGGTGGTACATTGTTCTACATGTTCGGGCTAAGGACTTGGAGGTGTTCCCAGACTGCCTCTAGGTTACAGTACACAAACAGTACAAGAGGTTATACAGAATTGAAGTAACGGTACAGTAGCCAAGATGGCTGCACTTACGTCAAGAGAGTTTTACATGATTTCCCACAGTAGAAGCTGAATGGTTAACCATTAGCGAACAAGTTATCATGCAAGCTAAGTGCTGTTTGACCCACAAAATCATAAAGTTGGGCATGTACAATAGCCTCCACTGTCGAGTTCAAGTTGTGTAATCAAGATAGGGTTTGAGTAGGTTGTAAAGATACAAGTTCAGACAATGTAGCCCAAATACCCATGGGCCCTACTCCATCTATATTAGCTACCTTCTTTTTCTCAGCTGTTTGTATACATGGTCTTCTGAGAAGTTGCATTGCCTTTGATGAAACAACTTACTTCATAACAAATGAAGTATGGAAATGGATCGATCCTTTGGATTTTACTATCTTATCATACTGTTTATCAAATGAAACAACTTAGTTGGTAGAAGAGTAGAAAGACCTTTTTAAAAGTCAGTTATAGCTGTAGCTAGGTGGCAAGATGTTGTAGGTCTGAGCAATTTTCAGTGCCCCAAACCAAACGTGTAGCCATAGAGTCAACTCTGACTCATAGCAACTGTATAGGCCAGGGTAGGTTACCCCATAGAGTTTCCAGGGAATGTCTGGTGGACTTCAGCTACAATGTTTTGGTTCACAGCTGTAGCACTTAACTGCTATGCCACCAAGGTTTCCACTGTTCTCTGGAACATTGTAGATACTTTAAATTGTGTTCAAAATATGGTACTTTTTCTTCCACTTCCAGAGTTTATTGGTCTTGGAGTCAAGGATTGGAAATGAGAGTGCATTATTTGCTATTACCCCTAGTGGTTCATCCACCAAGTTTTTCTTCCTATGCCCTCTGAATCTATGCTCTGCTGGACAGGAGGTCTTAGTTCCAAAGGGGGCAGTGCTTTCAACAGGAGACACAGCACTGGCTCCACTAAACTGGAAGCTAAGAAGGCTACCTAGCCATTTTGGACTCCACATTCCTTCAAATCAACAAGCAGAGAAAAGAATTACTATACTGGCTGGCATGATTGTTGTTGATTAACCAGGGGAAATCAAACAGTTACTATACAGGAAAAGCAAAGAATGTGTTTGAATAAAAGTGATTCCTTAAGTCATATCTTACAACAACTATGCCTTCTGATTAAAGAAAACTAAAATTCTCATTTCAGGCAGGATTACTATCTCTCAGACACTTCAAGAATGAAAGATTGTGTTACTTTACCAGGCAAAGAAGCACAACCTGCTGAGATAAAATAGAATACAAAATGGACAGTGATAAAGGTAGTTATAAATACTAGCTAAAACGACATGACCAGTTGCAGAAACGAAGACTGTAATCGTGATCAGTATGTCTTACGTCTTCCTTGTCTTATTAGAAACACATCAGCACATCCATATATATGAGTGTGTGTGTACATATTCACGTGTGTATGTGTATGTGTGTGTGTGTATCACCTACTACATGTCTGTCAGTTTCTTGTGCTGTGGTGGCATGCATGTTGCTACGTTACTGAAAGCTTTGCACTGATATTTCAAACACTGGCAGTGTTATTCTTGGAGCTCAAGTATGAGTGGGGCTTCCAGATTAAAAGGGAGTAGGAAGAATAAACTAGCAACCCACTTCTGAAAAAACTGGCCAATGAAATCCTTATGAATAGCAGCAGAACATTACCTTGTATAGCACCAGAAGATGAGTCTTTCAGATTGGAAAGCACTAAAAATTAAACTGATGAAAAACTGTCTCGTCATAGTAGAGTTGACTTTAATCACATGGATGGAGAAGAGAATGCTATATTGGCTTACACAACTGATGTTGATTAAGCAGGGGCAATCAGACAGTTAATATGCAAGGAAAGCAAAGAAGAATATGTTTGAAAAATGGTGATTTCTTAAGCCCACAAAGGATGATTAACAAAAGAGAAAATAGAAAAATGGGAACTACTAAGACTCAAACACTTTTGCTCATCCAAAGACTTTATCAAAAGAATTAAAAGACCACCTACAGGATGGGAAAAAGTATTTGGCAACTACATGTTGTCTGATCTCCATAATCTACAAGGTTCTGCAACATATCAACCAAAAAAAAGGTATATAACTCAATTAAGTTCTGGGCAAAGGAGATAGGCAGAATTCACTAGAGAGGACATTCAGGCAGCCAAAAGACACATGATGAAATGCTGATGAGCATTAGCTATCAGAGAAATCTAGATCAAAACTACAATGAGACACCATCTCACCCCAACAAGGATGGCCATAATCTGAACGAAAACACAAAACAATAAATGCTGGAGAGGCTGTGGAGAGATTGGAGCTCTTCTACACTGCTGGTGTGATTTCAAAATGGTACAACCTCTTAAGAAAGCAATCTGATGCTTCCTTAAAAAGCTGGAAATTGGTATACAACTTGATCCAGTAATCTCAAGAAACAAGGCTGTCACAGGAACAGACACATGCACATGAATGTTTATTACAGCATACTCCACAACAGCAAAAAGATAAAATCATCCTAGATGTCCATCAACAGATAAATGGATAAACAAACTATGGCATACTCAATGGAACACTACACTGTGACAATAAAACAACAATGATTTCAGAAAACATCTCATAATATGGTTTCAACTGGAAGATATTGCACTGAGTGAAATCAATCAGTGGCAAAAATACAAATATTGTATGAGACCTCTGCCATAAGGACTTAAAAATAGAATTGTGTACAAAGGAACAAACTCTTTGGTGGCTACAAGGGTGGAGGGAGGGGGAGGGTTTATCTTTGATGAGACAGTTGATAGATGTTAGAAATTTTATTCATTTACTGTAATAAATAAATAAATTAACAAAGTTACTAAAAATAAATAGTTACTCTCCAACTACGGAGACCAGGCATGAAGAAACCGCTAATTTTTACCAACTTCTAAGTCTGAACTTGATCTAGTATACAATTGAAATGCACTGGTAATTGCTTGCAATTGGAATGCAAAAGTCGGAAACAAGGGAGCAAGAATGGTAGTTGAAAAATGTAACCTTGGGGACAGCAAACAATGGCAGAGATTTCAAGACAGAATTTTGTATGACCAACAGCTTCTTCATTGCAAATATCTTTTTAATGACATAAATGACAACACAAGGAAGAGCCGTTGTGTTGCAGTGGTTAAACACTGTAACTGCAAAACTAAGGTTTGTAGTTTGAATTCACCAGCCGCTTATTGAAACTCCTAAGGTGCAGTTCTACTATATCTTGGAGTGTCTCTGAGTCAGAATTAACTCAATGGCTTTTTTTTTTTTTAATACAAGTGGAACTCGTTAGTTGGGATGTACTCGAATCAAACTGAGTAGACCTGTGGAAAGAGACAATGACAAAGCTCAATATCATCAGTCAGGCCAAGACGAGGGGCTAACTGTGAAACAGAACATCAGTTGCTCATATGCGATTTCCAGGAGAGGTAGACAAAAATTAGAAAAAGTCCATGAAAACCAAAGAACAATCTCGACTATATTCCATCTGAATATTGAGACCTTCTCAGGAATAGATTTATGAGTTTAACGCTAATAACTGAAGACCAGATGAGTTGTGGAATGACATCAAAGACATCAAAGAAGAAGAAAGCAAAGTGTCATTAAAAAGACAAGAAAGAAAGCAGAATCTCTGAAAATTACTCTTGAGAGTAGAATCACTGGAGCAAAAGAAGAAATGATGAAGCATAAAAGCTGAATACAAATTTTGAATGGTGGCTCAAGATGACAGAGAAAAACATTACAATGAAGTGTGCAAAGACCTGGAAACAGAAAACCCAAAAGGAAGAATATTTGGCACTTCTAAACCTGAAAGAATTGAAGAAAATTTCAAGCCTCAGGTTGCAATAGTGAAGGATTCTGCAGGGAAAATAGTAAATAATGGAGGAAACATCAAAAGATGATGAAAGGACTACACAAAGTTACTCTACCAAAAATAATAGGTCAATATTCAACTATTTCTGGAGGTAGCATATGATTAAGAACTGATGGTACTGAAGGAAGAAGTTCACTGAAGACACTGGAGAAAAACAAGCCTCCTGAATTTAAGGAATACTGAGTAAGGTGTTTTAACAAGTATATTAAGGGCTAGAGGTGATCACCGGACTATGCCGAGAAATTTGAAGATATCTACCTGACCAGTTGACTGGCATAGATCTGTATTTTACCTTCCTGGCAACAGGTGATCCAACATACTGTGCAAATTGCTGAACAATATATCATCAGTGAGTAGGAACTGACTCTGCTGCAGTGGTTTTTGTTTTGTTTTGGCAAGTAAAATTTTGCTGAAGATTATTCAGAAGTCTCTGGAGCAGAATACTTACAGGGAACTTCCAGAAATTCCAGCCAAATTCAAAAGAGGAAATGGAAAAAAACATTATTGCTGAAATCAGGAACATCAGAATGATGTTTACCTGTGTTTTATTGACTATGCAAAGGTATTTGACTTTGTGGATCATAACAAACTATGAACAACATTGCAAAGAATTGTGCTCATGAGGAACTTGTACATAAGCCAACATGTAGTTGTTTGAAGGGGATACTGCATAGTATAAGGTCAACAAAGGTGTGCTTCAGGGTTTCATCCTTTCATCACGGTTTTTAATCAGTATACAGAGCAAATAAACCAATAAACTGGACTGTACGAAGAGGGACAAGCACCAGGTCTGCAATATGCAGAAGACATTATCTTGCCTGCTGAAAGTGAAGAGGACTTGAAGTACTTCCTGATGAAGATAAAAGAATACAGCCTGCAGTATGGATTACATCGCAACGCAAATGTTGTCACAACTAAACCTATAAGCATAATCTTGATAAATGGAGAAAAGATTGAAGCTATCAAAGCTTTCATTTTATTTGAGTTCCCAGTGAATGCCCATAGAAGCAATCAAGAAATCAAAATGAAATATTGCACCAGACAAATCTGATGCAAAAGATCTGTCTAAAATAGCAGAAAACACAGCTGTCACTTGTGGACTCAGGTTGCCTGACCTAAGCCATGGTGTTTTCCATCACCTCATATGTGTGGGAAAACTTGGCAATGAGTAAAGAGGGCAAAGAACAACTAATACTTTCGAACTATGCTGGCAAAGTATCTTGAATATACCATGGAGTGCCAGAAGAACGAACAAACCTATATTGAAAGAAGTACAGCAAGAATGCTCATTAGAATCAAAGTTGGAGAGGATACATCTCACACGCTTTGGATAAGTTATCAGGAGGGACCAGTTCCTGTGAAAGAACAACAGCAAATTTGACTGGCACAGTAGCCACAACAATGAGCTAAAGCATAACAATAACTTTGAGGATCGTGCAGGACCAGACAACTCTTCATTCTGTTATACAAAAGATAATTATGAGGTGGACCTATCTGAATGAAACTAACAACAACATATATAACACAAATATATTCATTCACTTTCTTTTTTATTCCTTTTTCATCATAAAACCTAAGATATATTAATTATGCATCTTCTTTGAAGAGCTTGGTACACTTTTGGTTGTACACAAGTAGTTGTATCATTTTAGGCCAAAGTATGACTTTATTTTTGTCTTTAGTGGGTGATTACACATGGTTTAAAGAAATGCGTATAGGTTCCAAGGTGCTAACCAAAAAAGCTCAGCAGTTCAAATCCATCAGGTGCTCCTTAGAAACGCTGTGGGGCAGTTCTACTCAGTCTAACAGTGTCTCTGTGAGTTAGATTAGACTCAACAACAGTGTGTTTGATAATTTTTTGGTTTGGACTTCTCTTGTTTTCTGACTTATAGATTTGAGGACACAAGTCTACAGAATCTCCAGGCTATCACCTGAGCTACTGATTTTAAACTTAGTAGCTCTTCACTGTCGTGGTAGTCAGGCAGAATCTCCCGGACGTTGCCTCACCTAAAGACTTTGGACTTGCCACCTGCCCCAGTTTTGATCCAATTCTTTGAATTAACTCTCTTACATAGAGATATACACACATTTATTCCATTGGTTCTACTTCTCTAAAGAACTCTAAGACATGTGATATTTTTATTTCACTGTTTCTTTTATTCTTATGTATAATATGTATTGCAGTACAGTAGCAAAGGATTATTGTTAATGCTTTCAAATACTCTGTGTTGTATTGAAAAACACTGTATTTAACTACCAGGAAAGATACGCATCAGAGTTGCATCCTTTCACCATACGTATTCATTCTATATGTTAAGCAAATAATCTGAAAATCTAGGCTATATGAAGAAGAATGGAGCATCATGATTGCACGAAAAAACTCATCAACAACCTGCATTATGCAGAGGACACAATCATGCTTGCTAAAAGCAATGAGTACTTGAAGCACTGATGAAGATCTTTGACTACAGCTTTCAATATAGATTACACCTCAACATAAAGAAAACAAAAATCCTCACAACTGGACCAATAACCAACACCATGATAAATGGAGAAAAGACTGAAGTTGTAGGAGATTTCATTTTACTTGGATCTACAATTAACACATGATAGGATAATTCAATAAATCAAACAATACATATACATTGCATCAGACAAACTTTCTGCAAAAGATTTCCTAAAAGCAAAGATGTCACTTAAGGAGTCTGAATCCAAGCCATAGTCTTTCAGTCTCTTCATATGCTTAGGAAAGCTGGGCAGGGAAGGACCCAAGGAGGACTGAAGCCTTTGAATTTTGGTGTTGACAAAGAATAGTAAATATACAAAGGACTATCAAAAGAACAAACAAATTTGTATTGGAAGAAGTACAACCAGAATGTTCCTTAGAAGTGAGGATGGCAAGACTTCGTCTCACATACTTGGGAACATACTGGTAGAAAGGATCAGTCCCTGGAGAAGGACACATATACATTCTCCACTTGGTAAAGTGGAGTGTAAGCAAAGAGAAGACCTTCAGTGAGTTAGATTGACACACTGCTGCAGCAATGGACTTGAGCATAATGTCAGTCGTTAGGATGGTGCAGAAGACCAGGCTGTGTTTCTTTCTCATGTACGTACGGTAATTAAAAGTCAAGCTGACTCAGTGGTGCTTACCAACAACAACAGAATTTAGTTTGGATTGAACTCTATCATTTATTATTTATGTTGGTAACTGTAAACGTACATTGGTTTTCATTTCCTTTATATCTTCTACTGGAATTAATATTTTATTGCTCTCCTTTTCATTGCAGAAGCAAAAGCTTAAGTCAATATGCTTTAACTATTCTTTTAGCAGTGCTCTACATCCTATAATATACATTGTTCACCCTTTAAATAAGAACATATCATGACTTTTACTTTACCTATTTTTACTGCTTGCAGCCATGTTTGTGCCACTGTGTCCTAATAGAAACACATATGTAAAATTAGAAACCTTATGGTTAACATTTCATGTCATCACTATCAACTTAGGTGTACTCACATAATGTTCATTTCCTTACCTTTTATTTTGCTTTCTGAATATCCAAGATTTGATCTGGGATATTTTTTTTCTTCTGTTAGAGGATTCTGTAATAAAAACTTTAGTTAGTAGCTAAGTCTCTCTTTAGTAAATTCCTTGAAAATAACATGATTTTAGTATTATAATTAAAGGATATTTTCAATTGATATTATAATTTTGCCATGTCACACAGGTTCTGCTATTATTAAAATTAATCATTATTTTACATGTATTTATATATGTATTATAATAAGCAATGTTGGCCACACTGTCATTTTAAGTAATTTTTATTGGGCCTTTCTGTTATACGAGCATAGATTTCATTAAGTATAAATGCCACAAAAAACATCCTGTATTATGTAAAGAAATCCATGGAATACACCACTATTTAATTGAAGAAATCAAAAGTCAGTGTGTGAGGCACTGCCAAGATAGTGGAGTAGTCAAATGCTTCCTGCGATCCCTCTAACACAAAGAGCCAAAAGAACAAATGAGTCAATTATATGTGATATTATGGGAGCCTTGAATATCAAAGGGAATGCTGAGAAATCTAACTGAGCACTGGGGAAGGAAGGGTAGGTCCAGAACTGGTGGGACCTGACCTGCCGGGAATTGGCTGCAGCCAGTGTAGAGAATGGAGCAGTGCTGTTCCAAGTGCATCCTCCTCAGCTAGACAGATGGAACAGCAGAGAGCGCACTTGTGCCTCCAGAACCAGTGGAAGTTGGCACTCAGTCCTCAAAAGCTAAGTGGCTTGCATCTAACCTACCCACACAGATGAAAATATTTCCTTTGGAATAAACCTCTCTCCTGTCAACTAACTCTTCCCATTCCATTCTCAGTACTTTGCCAAGTTACTGTGTCTCATGTCATAACCTGAACTGGAAGTTAGACTCTTTATGCAGGTCCTGAGACAATCTTCTAGACTTAGAGAGAGAGCAGTTTAAAAAAAAAACTGGGGGAAGTGGGAAAAAGTCTGTTTACTCCTCTGAGCCAGAAATTCAAAGCAGAATAATTTTCTTCACCTAATATCAGACATAAGGAAACATGACTTCCTCACAGATGCTCAGAAATGCCTATTATCCGCCTGTCTTTGTCAACACTTGCAGGCAGATACTGTGGCCACAACAACCTCCCTTGCCCATCCAGGACAACAGGGGCGAGCCTACAGCAAATATTTGGTGACTGACTACCTGGACTTGAAATGAACCTATACAATAAAAGTAAATAGACTCCTAGGTTCACCCGCCTAGTAACAGCTCTTAATCAACTAGTCATAGGACTTAGAGCTTCAAAGCTGACAATAACTAAACCAGCAGAGGCATCCAGCCTATTTGAACATTTCAAAACAAAACAGAAAACATTAATACATTAGGCAAACATAAATAGATCTAACAATGTAATAATGCCTTAGAGACAACAATTGAATTACTTTAAGAGGTAAACCACAAAGGCTTAAGAAATTTTCAGAAATATTCCCTATGAAGAGAACATCCTGGAAGTATTAGAGGTAGAGTAAAAAAAATAATATTTAAAACTCAAAAAATCAGGAAAGAGATGAGGCAAAATATAGCAGAGTACAGTAACAAACCGAGCACGCCACAAGAAAGCATACAGCAATAGGAAGTAGAAATTCAGAAAATTAATAATAAAATTATAGATTTAAACAACTCAGTAGAAAGTCAAAGGAACAGAATTAACGCAGTGGAAGGCTGAATCAGTAAGAGTGAAGGTTGAAGATAAGGCATGTGACACCAACATATTTGAGAAAGAATTAGATAAAATATTTTTAAAAAAATCAAGAAACACTAAGAATTAGTGTCTTAGGGTTCCAGCATTGTCCCAATTTTTTCTTCCATCATAGTTTTGGTGTTTGTGTCTTTGATCCATTTTGAGTTAATTTTTGTGCATGATGTGAGATTTGGATCCTGTTTCTTTTTTTTCCCCCACCATTTGTTGAAGAGACTGTCTTTTCCACAATTTATGGATTTAGAGTCATTGTAAAATATCAGCTGCTCATAGATGGATGATTTTACATTTGGATTTTCAATTCTGCTTCATTGTCTATGTGTCTGTTTCTGTACCGGTACCAGGCTGGTTGACTACCATGGCAGTATTATAGGTTCTCACTTCTGGTAGTGTGAGGCTTTCTACTTTGTGCTTCTTCTTCAGCAATGCTTTAGTTAACCTGGGCTTCTTCTCTTTCTATATGAGGTCAGTGACTTATTTATTCATCACATTAAAAAATGCTATTAGAATTTGGGTCACGATTGAACCTTCTCTATATATTACTTTGGGTAGAACAGACATTTGGCTGATGTTGAGCCTTTCTGTCCATGAGCAAAGTAGGCTTCTCCGCTTGGGTAAGTTTCCTCTAATTTTTTGCAATAGAGTCTTATAATTTTCCTTGTATAGGTCTTTTCTGTCCCTTGCTAGATTTATTCCTAATTATTTTATCTTCTTGGAGGCTATTGCAAATAATACTGATCTGCTGACTTCCTCTTTAATGTTCTCTTTGTTGGTGTAAAGGAATTCAATGAATACATATATATATATATATATATATATATGTATATGCTTACCTTGCATCCTGATGCTTTCCTGAATTCTTCTATTAGTTCTATTAGTTGTGTGCGGGGGTGTGTGTGCATTGTTCAGGGATTTCTGTGTATAAGATCATATAACCGGCAAATAGAGACACTTTTACTTCTTCCTTACCAGTTTAGATGCCTTTTATTTCTTTATCTTGCCTGATTGCTCCTGCTAGATTCTTGAGGCAAGATGAAGAATGATTGACAGAATTTAATACAAAGTAGATCATTTTAATTTAATTTCTTTTTCTGATGTTAATGTGTCATTTCAACTTGTACTTTAAAAAGTTTCCTTTCCCTGTACTCTCCTTTTTTTTGTGTTGTTTAGATGAGGTTTTAATTATTTTTTTCTCACCCTATGTAGTTTCACTTTGGTTTCTGTCACTCTCAAGCAAACATCTGTGTTAAAATACACAAAATTAGTCATGATTAGATAAAGAATAATATAATGTACTGCATAGTATATACCATATTACAGTTGTAGTTATTTAATGTTTTAATCTCTAGCTTGATATATCATTTGATAATATTTAAGGTTTTATCTTTCCAAAAGATAATTGCTTTTATCAAGCAACATCTAAATATTTTATAGCATGTTAAAAAATAAGATTGAGCACAAACATTTCAAAAACTCTAGTAGATAAGAGTGGAAACAGTGGCTTTTGTGCCAGCAGTGATAAGGTTGAAAAGATCTCAAGACAACATGCAAAAATATGATTAAATATCTTTTGATAATGCTGCCACAATTTTAGCATTTGCTCAGCATAACAGAAATGGTATAGTAAGGAAATGTACGAAGACGTATGTAATGCCAAAATTTTGCAAGCTATGAAATCTAACAATGGTAGCATGGCCTAGGATTTAATCATTTGTGATGAGATGGAAACATTTAATTATATGACTGGTAAACACTTTACCCCTAAATCCTGTAGAATATGAAAACAATTTAACAAAAGCACTTTAGGAGGGACAATGTAAGTGACTTATTTTAAGATCTGCTTCATCCTTTCAGTAGGAGCTCAATATTTCCTATATTTCGGAGGTGGATGATGAGATAAACTGACTTCAAAATAGCCCAAGTGTGAGGACTTCCTGTTCAAACATTAAATAACACACAGATGAACCATCTCTTTCCACTCTGTCTCACTCTGAGTCTATATAGGACAGCCCATGAAGAGGACTGATATTGTTTGTTCTTGTACCGGAATAATGTCTTTAGGTTTTCCCTGCTACAGCAGGCCTCTCTAGAACATTGACCAGGCCTCCTGACTAATGGATGGATGACTTTCTGACCAGAAAAAGGTATGTACCACCGCTCTTGTCTCTGCCTTCTAGCTCACCTCCTTTATTGGGAGATTATTGTTACTTCACGTGATTTATTGAGGTACTGTTAATATGTCATAAAATCAAAGAACAATGGAATCTTTATTTGGATAAGTCAGGGCAAAGAGCAAACATCAAATATGTTTGAGAATTTCTTGAGTTATTTGAATTACTCTGTGAAGAATTAGTCAAGTGCACACAGGCATTCACACACACACACATCTAGATTTGTGAATCAGTATTGTTTAAAGTGAAATTCCATAATCATCATGACATGAACAATGAATTTGGATTTTTTATTGACCCAATTTGTGTTTTTGAAAAATAACATGCTCTTTTATATTGAGCCCAGCCTTTAGAACTGTGCTTTAAAAAGAAACTAGTCGAATGATGCAAGGTCAGATATATCCTTCGTCACTTAGTTAGATTAAATTCATTCAGCTTTATTTTTAAGACAAAGCAGGATGAATTGATTTCCATGAAATGGTTATTTAAACATAACAATAACCAAAGAGTTTTGGAAATTTAAGAAAACATTTTTGAAAACTAGAGAATTTTCTCTAATTTTTAATATTTTTCAAATTCTAACTGATATGGATCAGAAACAATTACATGGTAATAGTGACTAAAATTAAAACTAAAAATATGAACATCCTTTGAGAGCTTGTAAGTATCAGGTTGAGTGTTAAGTGTACATGCATTATTTTTATATATTATTATCTTTTTTTTTTAGAAAGCTAGGCAAATTAGAAGTTCTAAAATTGCAGGTTTGACAGCTAAAATTTAATTCTAGATTTCATTTACTGTGAAGCCTGTGAGCTGAATTATTATAATCATCCATCTAAAGTGACCTTCAATGATCTTAACAAATACAACATCTTTCTGGGAATTTGAATCAACAGTGTTCTTACATAAGTGTACTACATTTTTGTTAATGAACTCATAGTCTTGTATTCTTATCATTAATTAATAATTCTTTATAAACCCTGGTGACACAGTGGTTAAGTGCTATGTCTGCTAACCAAAAGGTCTGCAGTTCAAATCCATCAGGCACTACTTGGAAAACCTATGGAGCAGTTCTAATCTGTTCCATAGGATCACTATGAGTCAGAGTCAGCTTGATGGCAGTGGGCTTGTTCATTAGTTTGTCTTCTGTAAAATAAGTAGTATTGTGCATGTGTATACATATATATACATGTATATATGTGATATTTCCAGTTGCGTAGTCTATGCATAAGTTCAGTGTTTTGTGACATATTCCAACATGTAAAAACGTTCTTTAAATTCTTAGTGATTTCTCAGAACTCTCCACACATTCATTAACAAGAAAAAGAGCATATAACACTTGAGTTCCTTTAAGTGAATATATCTGCATCATGAAATCAGAGTAATTTTAAGCAGTAAATTAGTATATATGTGTTAACTCTCAAACCCCTCATCTTTATAT
Source organism: Heterohyrax brucei (assembly GCA_028571685.1). Classification (NCBI taxonomy): domain Eukaryota; kingdom Metazoa; phylum Chordata; class Mammalia; order Hyracoidea; family Procaviidae; genus Heterohyrax; species Heterohyrax brucei. Next base: position 72,328,574 of record CM053142.1, on the reverse strand, counting down.
TAGTCTATTTATTTATTTATTTACTTGTCTATTTATTTATTTATTTATTTAATATGACTGAGTGAAAATATAAATTTGCATGCCCACCTATATACAGCTTCCACTGCTCTCCCTGCCTGGTGACAGCACACTATTCCTCTCTGCTCCATATGTGTCTCACCCTCCAGTAGTCTTTAACCATTATTATATTTTAAATTTTCATAAAAATTGATAATTTTTTTCAAACACAGAATTTCAAAATTTTAAGACACAAGTATACTAGTTTTGTGCCAGTTTTATGAATCTGACTTTAAACAAATAAGGACATTTTGATTTCTGAAAGTATCTTCAAAAATGTATTGCTCTCTGTTACTCCAGTAAATAATATTTTGCCAAATGCAGAATATCTAAGAAAGTACTTACTCTGTTCTAGACACTCGTATAAAACCTAAGATGAGTCTGAAGCATAACTAATTTCTTCAGCTGCAAAAGATCACTGATCCTCACTTTGCTCCCATCCTCCACAGCCTAGTTTCTGTGCACCAGCGCTCTTATTATTTGCACAGTCACCCTAAAGCACAGCCTATGACACCACTCAACTGCAGAGATGAGCAATCAAAAAGTAATCTATTCAGAAATCAGCCAAGCCAAATATTCAAAGAGGCAGCAAATGAAACCTAAGAGCAAAAATAGCTCCATTTCAGATACCGAGCAAGAAATAATCTATGTGGAATTAAACCTTCATAACATTTCTCCAGATCTTCAAGGAAATGACAAGAAATCCTACTGCAAAGGTAAAGCATTTACTAGACTTTCAATGCTAGTGCTCTAGGGTGTGCAGTGGGGAATAGAGAATGAAAATTTTTGAGAAAGGAAAATTTGAGACACCAAAGCAGCTGAATCAGATTTAGGGAACTGACTCACATCTATTCATTTTTTAGATTGAGAACTCAAACTGGTGATTGTGGTATTCTCATAGGGAATACGAATACTAGTTTTATTCAAGCCTTGTTGAAATCTGTAGTTTTAGACCAACAATTCATGGAGTGTTACATTAACTAAAAATTAAATGGCATGGAGGAATAGTACAAGGGAGGAAATGGTTTCAGTTTCAGCATTTATAAGTACGTAATTTTCGGTGCATACGGTTTCTCTTGCACGCAGATCTTCCAGTTTGCTCCATCTTCCCTTTCTCCATGTTTCCATTTTTCCCCGCAGATTTTCCTTCACTCTCAGGGAGGCTCCTTACTGGAATCCTGGGAATTGTTTGCCTTGTCTTGACGGCCAGTTTAATAACCGTGACAGTCGTAGATATTACTCCCCGTGAGTTTTTAAACGATGACAAGTACACTTGTTACTTTAAAGATTTGTGATTGCCTCTAAATTATTTAATAAAATCATGGAAGAAAACTTTCATTTTAGTGTATGTATTTGGACACAATGTATATATGTTTGTAAAATGTGGAAACATTACTGTGAATTTGTAAAAATAAAACTAAGAATGATGTAAGGAGTATATATATTTATGTAAACACATACATACAGACATTTATATTTATGTATGTAGATACAGATGTATCTATATCTATGTATAGAGATGCATGTGTGTATTATCATACACACATTATTATTTTATTATATTATAATAATATATTGTGTTAAATTAATATATTATATTAATATAATAGTGATATTATATTAATTATAGTAATAATACAATATAATTATAATACATAATATAATATGCCAGCCAGTCAAGTGCATATAATATAATATATAAGATATATATTATATATTATATTTATATTATATAATAATGATATAATTATATTATTACTATCATACACACATTTTTTAAGAGTCTGTAAAAAGTTATTGAAAGTCAGCTAAGTTTTGAAAGCAGATGGTCAGGTTTGGTTCATTAGGCTGTTTTTCCCTAAAGACCACTTGGTACCTGCCTATGTAAGAATGAAATTTCAGTACTTAAATTTACACCTAAAGATTTTCATGACTTTATTAGCTTTATTTGGCCATTTTTATTCACTATTCTAATTCTAAACACAACAAATTTCAAGAAGAGAAATGAAATATTATGATCTACTTATAACACTGATCTTTCTAAGAATTGCTGTTAATTTTTTAGATACTGTAAAACCAGAACAGAGCAAGTTTCCTTCAATTACAAGAACACACAAAGGCAAATAAGCATTTATAGAGTTCTAATGTAGTGAAAAAATATAGTCTGCTTTAACACTGAGCCAAGCCAATTGAGCCAAGCACTTGGCTTGGCTCAATGTTAAAGCAGACTATATTTTTTCACTACATTAAGGCTTAAAAATTATAATAAATTTTGAAAACTAAAATTAAGTAACATTTTCAAAAATAAAGGTTTTAAGAGGGTCTTCCTTCTTGTTTAGCAGTGTGATAAAATAATTTTTAAAAATCAGTAGACCTTTATATATATTTATATTTATATTTATATATATATACCCCCAAATAAAATAAAAGTAATACATGCACATATTCTGGACACATATACGGCATAGTATTTATTTACCTTATGTGTATACATAAATTAGAGGTTGTCTTAGTCATCTGGTATTGTTCTAACAGAAGTACCACGAGTGGATGGTTTTAACAAAGAAAAGTTTATTCTCACACTGTCCAGTATGCTACAAATCTGAATTCAGAGTACCAGCTCCAGGGGAGTGCTCTGTCTCTCTGTTAACTCCGGAGAAAGGTCCTTGTGTTGCATCAGTCTTTCTTTGGTCTGAGAGAATCCTGGCACAGGAAGCTCGGGTCCGAAGGACTCACTCTGCTCTTGGTGCTGTTTCCTTGATAATCGGAGGTTCCCCACTCTCTGCTTGCTTCCCTTTTCGTTTTATCTTCTGTAGGATAAAAGGATAAAAAGTGGTACAAACCATACTCCAGGGAAACTCCCTTAGCACTGGAGCAAGAAAGGTCTGGACCTTAGGAAGAGTTTGATAAGTCCCACCCTAATCTTCTTGAACACAATCCAGTCTGTTAACCACAGGCAGTGATTAAGGTTTACAACAGAAGAAAATCACACAGTGCAGGGCAGTCACACAATACTAGGAATCACGGCCCAGCCAAATTGTTCCACATATTTTGGGGGGGACACAATTCAGTCTATGACAGAGGTCAAGATGTTAACTTTCTATGCATATGTATGTATATGACATTGTGTGTTTTGTTTCACATGTACCAGTTTGTGAAGGTATATGTCTTGATTATGTGCACCCTTGTTTGTACCTATGCAAATATGTCAGTTAATATTTATTTGTTAATCCAAATCATGTCGGTAGTAATCCATATCATTCTTAGGACATCATTGTCATCGTTGCCGAAAGGATTGGTTTATGAATTTCAACAATTGTTATTACATTAGTACTGAAAGAAAATCATGGACTGAAAGTAGGATGGCCTGTGCTGCTGAAAAATCTAGACTGCTTTACATAGATAGTGAAGAAGAAATGGTAAGATTTGTAAATTTTCCAATGTTTTATGGAAAGCTTATTATAGTCAACATTGTATCTGTAAAAGTCAAGCATATTTTACTATGTAGTTTTACTTTATTTGTCTCAAAGTTTATTTTATTATTCCTGTTTTTGATTTTTTAATATTTTATTTGTATTACCAGGCTATTAATACACATTTACCTATTTTAGTACTGTTTTTCACGAAAAGTAGTTTTTCTGTAAATGCTTTTCTTCTAAAATGTTATTTTATTTTATCTTATGTAAGAAAGAAACTAAGTGTATAATTGTGCAGACTCGTTGAAAAATAAGCAAATCTTTTTTAATCGAGTTGATTCTGACTCATAAACCAGAACCAAATCAATGCTATTGAGTTGATTCCGACTCACAGAAATCCTATAGGACGGAGTAGAGTAGCTCCACAGAGTTTCCAAGGAACACCAGGTGGATTCAAACTTCTAACCTTTCTGTTAACGGATGTAGTATGAGGGTTTCCTTCTGACTCACAGTTACCCTAAAACTATCTCTTATAATTTCTAAGATTGTAAATATTTATGGAAGCAAATTGCCATATATTTCTCCCACAGAGTGGGCTCGTAGGTTCTCTCTACCAACCTTTTGATTAGAAGCTGGGCATTTAACCACTGTATCACCAGGGATCCTAGAGGGTGAATGATCCAAGGATTTAAAAATACGGGCACTTGGCTTGGCTGGATTCTCTGAGCTCTAGCGGTGCAGGATTTAAGCATTCTGCTGCTATCCAAAACATCAAGTTTAATGTCATCCTGAAGAAAAGTCCTAGCAGTATGCTGCTGCATGAACTACAGCTTCTCCCAGCCTGAGCTCAGAAAAACTAGATGGTGCCCAGCTACCACCAGCAACTGTTCTGACAGATCACAGTTGAGGTTTCCAAACAGAGTGGGAGTAAAACAGAACAAAATTCACATGCACATGCACACACACACACACAAAAGATATAGTAGTCTCACAGACTGAAAGAACTACCAAGACAGTGGCTTGAGGATACCCTGCTAACTTAGAACTGAAGCCACTCCTGGAGTCTGCTTTGCAGTCAAAGATTAATACACTGCCATTGAATCAATTTGTGACTTATAACACACCTGAGGAAAGTGCATCTTAGTTTAATGAAATATTGAAGAGCAAACACATAGAAGAAAAGAAGAGACAGGAATCCTGGACAAATGAACAAGTGGTATCTGAGGATTAAAGGGAAAAGGAAGGATGGTTGACACATTGAGAGATTACAATTAATACCGAAAAGCAATTCATGTCTAAATTTTTGAATGCAAAACTAGTCTGCCCTGCAAACTTTCACTTAAATCACAATAAAATATGACAGCCATATAAACCCATGGAGCTATATTCTAGTTTGCAGATCATGAGGTTACCATGAGTCAGAACCCAGTGTATGGCAACAAATTTATTTTTGCTTTGTTTGTTTATTCACAAACGAATTTAAGAAACAGACACTTCTAACTCCCTAGTCACCATGTCCCTGAGTTTGCTCTCAATATTCTCTCTCCTACCTAAAGCACTATTTGGACTTTTAATGCTATAAATTAGCTTGGATTGTTTCTGAACTTTATGTAAATGAAATCATACAGTAAGCATTTTCTTTCTGGTCTCTTTCCTTTCACTCCTATGAGACATTGATGTAATTCATTTATACTATTGCAGTTACCTGTAGTTTGCTAATTTTCACTGCTCTATTTTTTAATCAATTTTACTGTGCATGGAAATTTGGATTATTCCTAATATTTACCTGTTATGAGTAATTATTCTATGTGCATCCTTGTGTATTTATTTAGTCCATATGTTAGCTGTATGGTGAAGAATTAAATTTAAGATTCATAGGTATACATGCATGTTGAAATTTGTAGTTTGCTAGTTTTTCTTTTTTGTACCTGTACATATTTTGTTCAGTAGTTTCTGTGTTACTTGATCCTAGTATTTATCAAAACTTAGAAGTGTGAAGAATTTTAACATTACAGCTATATAGTAGCATCATTAGGATAAAGGGTTTTTCAGTAAGGATGTCCTCTTTTTGAACTTGAATAAAAAAATGTGTAAATGATATGGTTTTAATTGTTTTATTCTTTTGAAGTATATTCAATGTCATTTTGCTTGGAAAAGAACTTTGGATAAATGGCCAAATGGGGCCAAATGGGGCTAAAAATAATTATCATAGGTGTTTTGAATCTCCATTGTATTCTCATAGCTCCAAATGTTTGTTTGTTAATAAAACTGCTAACCCCAAAAAGGGCCTCATCACTGGGCCAAAGCAGGGTCAACTTCCAGTTGCTCCAGATCCCAGTCAGCAAATATACAACACAATCTATGGTCACTGGACTTTAGTTCCTGAATTAAAACAATTTTGTAAGGGTAAAGCTTCAACTTCAGATGCAAAATCCACCAAATTCTGGTTAAACAAAGGCGCAGCTCTTGTGCTCGGTGAGAAATCGATTGTGATGGATTCTTGCGTACACTGACAACCAGTGGCAATGTTTTCCTGGAAACACGTGATTCACTGATGCACAGGCGCTGTCTGATTGATAACAGACGTGATTGTCTCAAATTTTTTATTAAACCTCAAATTGTTCTCTCCGTGGGACTATCATGTGCATGGTACGTTTCACTTAACACATGGGATGTTTTTCAAAAGGAACACCCAATTTGATAATAAACTTTAATAATTTCTAAGTGTGTGGAATCATGTAGCTTCTTATAGCTATTTGACAAGACTAATAAAAAAAAAAGTGGCAGACATGGCTGCTACAGCTTCACTGATACGGCCACCATGAACTATCAAAAACAGGACATCCTCATTGGAAGGACCTTAACTTAATAATACATTTTGCTGATTATTATTAAACTGAACACATTTCTATACGCTATTAGCATTAAGATACTCGCTTTGTGAAGTGTCCATTTATGTCTCTCGTCCAGTTTTCCTATGAGGTTATCTTTTCCCTCCAATTTTCTGCCATATTTTGAATAAGAGCTCTTTCTTGGTGGTATGAGATTTAAACAGCTTCTCATTTCTCAGTGACTTACAAGTTTGTTTTAACATTTTGATTCTCTTAAAGAACATTTGCTAGTGTTACCATTGTCATCCAGTTTAGCATTTTTGTGGATATTAGTGTTTATTTTGAAGCTGTTTCAAAAGTTACTGACAGCCCATGAAGATATTCTTATATTTAGCTGTAAGAAATTTCTTTCTTTCCTTTCTTCCTCTCTCTACTCCCTTCTCTCCTTCTCTCTTTCTTTTTCTCTGTCTCTCATTCTCTCTCTGTCATTCTCGCTCTGTCATTCTCTTTTTCTTTATTTCTCTTTCTCTCTCACTCACCTGTTATATTTAGATCAACAGTTCACTGGGAATTTATTTTTTATTATGCTGCAGTTTTGATGAAGGGAGGTAGAAATGAAGTTCATACTTTTCTACTTTATTATTCAATTTATGGAGCACAACACGTAGAAATGATGACCATTTTCCCATTCCTCTCTCTGCCTCTTTTGTCATAAATCAATTTCATCTTACTGTGTGTGTGAGAGTGTGTACATGTGATGCATTTGAGGCCACCGTAGTGTTTTGTTTTCTGTTTTTCTCTTGTACTAATATCATGTGGTAAAAACTACTAAAACTTTGTGTTAAAATTTGATATTCATTCCAACATATAAATTTGTCACAGTCTTCTTCAGGGATATCCTGTTGCCACGGCCCTTTGAGTGTCTTTATGGTAACATTTTCACAAAATCATGAAGTGAATTTATTATAATTCACAATGAGCTTTGATCTCTATACACTTGCTGATTCTACAAATTTCACATCAGTGTAATCATTTAATAGTTATCTTTTCTTCTGACTGATTTCATTTAGCATAATGTTTTCAAAGTTTATCCATGCTGCAGCATGTTTCAAGACTTCATTCCTCTCTATGGTTGAGTAATATTCCATTGTATATACATATCACGTTTTATTTATCAATTCATCTGTTGATGGGAATTCAGGTTGTTCCCAGTTTTTTTGACTATTGTGAAGAGTGCTGCAATGAACACTGGTGTGCAAATAGCTGTTTGCATTCCTGGTTTCATTCCTTTAGTGTGTATATCTAGCAGTGGAATTGTGGCTTGCGTAGTAATTCTATGTTTAAATTTTTGAGTAACCTCTGAAGCTGTTTTCCACTTTGGCTGCACCCACCAGCAATGGACGAAGTTTTGAATTTTTCTGTGTCCTCAACAATACCTGTTGTTGATTGTTGTTTAAATTTGTGCCATCTTAAGGGTGTGAAGTGATAGCACGTTATAGTTTTCTTCTGCATTTCTATAAAGACTAATGACTATGAAGGTCTTCTGGTGTAGTTGTTGGACATTTGTATTTCTTTTCCTGTCCTTTGCTAACTTTCTATTGTGCTTTCTGTTACGTTTCATTTTTATTTTTCAGCCTGGCATCTTAGGAGTTTCCTTGTGACTGCACAGTTTTGTCATTATCCAGTGGTTTAAGCAGAGGTCATACTTACAGACTTGGGCTCCACAAGACTTCCTCCTTCTGTCATGAGATGTGGTCTATTTCGTGTGTCTGCTTTTTGGGTGTGTACTAGGAAGGGCTCATGGGTCTGCATCAAACTCTCAGTCCTCCAGTGCTATTACTTTTTGTGAGGACAGCCTCGGTGTCCCTGGATATTTGATATTTATCCCATCAGCCCACGATGTGTAGAAAGCTAATGTCATCTCTTTTATTAGACTCTCAATGTTTGGACATTTCGGTTAAATTTATAGCTGGCGTTCTGTTCACCCCAGTGGAAACCACAAACTCAGGCTAGAAAATTAGTAAGGTTTACTCATCCATTTCTCATAGATTTCAATACTTTTGAGCAGGAAAATCTGCGGGTTTTTTTTTTTTTCTTCACCTGGAAACACTTGTGGCATAATGGTTAAGTACTACAGCTGCTAAATAAAAAGTTGGTGGTTTGAGTCTGTCAGGCACTGCTTGGAAACTGTGGAGAAGTTCCAGTCTCTCTTACAGGGTCAGTATAAGTCAGGATGGACTCCAGGGCAATGGGTTTGTTGGGTTTTTGTTGTTGTTGTTTTCACCTCTAATGAAATCCGCCCCTTGTAGCAGTAACACTGTTGAGTCTTACAGCGGCCTCTGCTGTAGGGTCTGCAGTTCTCGCTGAGCTGGGCTGGGGAAAGGCAGGAGACCCACTAGGGTAAGAACATAAGAACATTTGCAGATGTGTGCAATTCTGCTGCAATCCGTAGCAGCTTTCAAAGAATAAATCTTTTTGAATTAGTATTTGAGTTTGATCAATTTCCTAAGCCCTAAAGTATTGCTTTTGTCAGTCTTACCCCTTTACTCAGTCACACTAATAATGACTATAATGTGTCTAGTGTGCAATACTTGCTTTGTAAGCAAATTGAGGGACTCTGTTCGTTAAGAGGAAACCCTGGTCATGTAGTGATTAAAACTTCACTGACCGGAAAATGAGTAGTTTGAACACCTTATGTGTTCCTTGGAAACATTATGAAGCAGTTTTACCCTGTCCTATGGGGTCACTATGAATGTGAAATGAGGCACATCGGTTTTGTATTTTTTTTTTTTTTTGGCTGATTTTGGTATAGTAAGAAACAATTCACCTTGTTATAGAAAAAAATTGAATAATTATACAAACTCATATTTGATTTCCCTTAACATTTTTTTTTTTCTTCTAGGATTTTATGAGCTTTTTCAGTGTCTTAGCATGGACTGGATTTAGTGGCAATTCAACTTTCTCTTCCAAACTGTAAGATTTCTGAGAATTCCTATATGTAACAACTTGAGAAAAAAGTAATAAATGAACAATTACATGAGTGCAATTATTTAAGTGTTCATTGACAAATAATACAGGAAATAATCAGATCTAGATATATAACTATTACCAACTGTGTTTCAGTTGGATGGGTTTACATATGTTATTTAAGAATAAAATATTTATTTATAACAGTATTAAGTGAAATATTATAAGTACTGACATGTTATTAAAAAAGGCAATTTCATATATATTATTTTCATATATGTATTTAAATGTACACATATGTGTTCTTAAAAATAATGCTATTCTCTGTGTTACAGGTTTTCAGTATCTCCAGAGAAGGACAAGGAATGCAGAACTCTAAATTATTTCAATAAAAAGTTTTCTTCTGAACCCTGCTCAGATTTAAAAATTTATGTTTGTAAACACAAGGCACAATAGCTTACATAAGTTTAGAATGTTGCTATTCCCGATTGACAAACACGTATCTCTAGTTTCTTCAAAAGTCATACAATGTTTTTAATTTTTAAGTATAATTTAACTTTAGAAAATTACATATACATATAAATAAGAAATTGGACACTTCAACATTTTTTACATTTATAGTTTAGTGACATTAAATATCTATCAATCACTATTACCTGTTTCCAAACTTTTCCAGCACCCTTAACAGAACCTCAGTATCCTCTAACCAGCAGTGCCCATTTTCTCTCTTTCCTGCTGACTTTATAACCACTAATGAACTCTGGCCTTTATACATTTGCCTAATTAGACATTTTATATAAATAGGATCATACAATATTTGTCTTTTTGTAACTGAATTGTTTCACTCATATACACAAATACATATTATACATTTATGAAGCATATCCAGTTTAAGTAGACTGTGTATAAATTGCAAATCATATTTCCAAAAACTATTATTTTTCTGTCACCAACAAAGTGAATAAATTCACTCACATGTTTAGATGAGTTGGTTCTCCTACCCCTTCAAGTTGTTTTAAATGAATGTACAACCGTCCCTACTAGCAAAGTATGTAAGTCAGAGTTTGACTGTGAGATAGAAACCAGAGAATGTTTATGCGAATAATGATTAACTATTTGTGGGGAATAGTTAACTCAGCTGGGCAAAAGACAACTATAAAGAATACCTTAGTGCTGAAAAAGAATGCCCCCAAAAGGAACAAATTTGGTAGGTGGTTGTCAGACCTCGTCAGTGATCTATGTGCCTACAACATACTGAATGGAAGGGGTGCTCACTGGATTGTCCTGGGACGTAGCTGGTCCAAGCCAGGATTCTACAATTTTTTCAAGATGAAATCTCAGCCAGACTGGCAAGCAGAAAGACCACCCCTCTCCCGTCAGTGAGCCAATGAGCAGAAGCTAGAGGGCAGGAATCTGTGACCAGGAGTGGAACAAAAACTTTCCTGTAGTTAAATTCCAAGGATGTCCTGTGTGCACCCAGCTGGCGGCCCCAACCCACCCCCGACAGGAGAAAAAGAGGAGAAGCATCCAAAAGCCAGAAAGAAGAGCTCTTTCTTCTGCACTGTCTTTCCACTGGCGTCTACTGACAAAGCTTAACATCATGCCAACTGCAAGACAGAAAAGTTTAAAGGAGAAAGCTTCATTATTTTGAAACAGTGCAAAGGATATGATAGGTTTGGAGATGAGAGAGAATAATTTGTTAACTGGCACATCAAAAAGTCATCATTGTGACACACGATAGAACTGTAATCTAACACACCCACGTATCTGTTCCAGTTCCTTAGAGACTAGAACCAATATGTATCTTCAAATTCCATTTTCATGCAGCATTATCAATAATTAGTTCTATTTTTAGTAGACATAGACATGTTGATTGGGTAATGTTCAGTCTCCTTTGACAACTGTCATGTCTGTGTTTTCTGCTACTGGATTTCAGACACTTTAGAAGGCATTTTGCTCAATTTTCTATCTTCCTTTTTCTCTCATACTTTACTATGGTTAGAAAAATGCTTTTGATGAAAAACTAAAATGTTAAAGGGTGAAGAATAGAAGAATCAAAAGAATAAAAGCACTTGTTTTATTTTAGAAGCTTCTGATTTGCAGAACTCAAAATAGACTTCAGTAATTTATTGATCACTGAGAGACCTTTCTACCATTTTTCATCTGAGAGAAGCTTATCGTTGACTGTTATTAGCAAAATAACTGATATATACAATTATCTCTTTAATTAGATCAAAATTCTTTTTATGTGATAAACTGTAGCTGTATTAGATCACTGGAGTTGTATAATAAGCAACCACAAGATTGAACAGACATAAAAAGATAATTTTTTTTTAAAATTCTTATTCACCCCTTTGTTGTTTGAATGGGTTTCAGTTGTTACAGGCTGAGTTAGTTCAGATTTTTTTCATATATTGTATTCTCAGAACAGTAGATTCAGAACATGAGTGTGTGTTCTTTTCATAGAAGAGGTCATCAGTTCCCAGAGAAGCAAGCAGAAATGTACTTCTCGATGCTTGGACACAAAATCCATGTGTTGTCACTTTCTCACAATTTTGTCAAAACAAGTCACATGGCCAAGGTACCAGAAGTTTATTTTAATAGGAAAACATTAGGAAATTAAAAGATTTTCAGTATTTTATTAATTTTTCTTCCTAGGTTTTTGTTTCTGGTATATCAAAAAATCCTGCAATGTGATGCCATATGGTTGTGAGGAGTGTCAGATGGATGCATTTGTGAGTGTCCTTTATCAATTTATAGATGAAGAAGAGGCAGTATGTTTTAAAGTTTAATGGTACAAGTGATGTCCAATGAAGTCAGACCACTTGGGTATCAATCTTACTTCTACCTTATTAGCTATGTGACCTACTTTCATAGTCGTTGTTATTCTGTCTCCTTCTCTGTAAAATGTAATAGAAATTGTGTATTAGTCATATGTTATTTGAAAAGCACTTTACAATTGCTGTTGGCATGTAAGTAATTGATCCGTATTTGAAATTTTTATTAGAGAATACTGTAAACAGCAATACGTTAATAAACTCGATAACCTTGAAGAGAAAGATCAGTTTCTGGAAAGACACAAATTATATAAACCAACAGAAGGAATAGAAAATCTAAATAGATTTGTTAAATTTAAAGATGATAAATTAATAACCAAAAACCTTTCCACAAATAAAACTCCAAACTCACATGAGGTCACTGGTGAAGTCTAACAAACATTTCGAAAAATATATTAATAATATCAGCCTTTCCTAAACTTTTTGAAAAAAAAAAATAGAACCCAAATGAAATACTTCCTGTCTTGTTCTATGAAGGCAGATATACCTAAGAACATAAGTCTGAACTGCAGACCAGTATTTCTTTACAATATAAAAAGAAGTATCTTGCACAAAATACTAACCAGACAAAAGAACAAGCAACATATAGAGTACATACAGCATGATCAAGCTCGATTCATACAGAGAATGCGAGATCAGCTTATCATCTGAAAATAACAGAATAAATACCAAAAAAACCCTAATTATCCCAGTTAATAAAGAGACAGTATTTGACAAAATCCCTTATCCTTTCATTACAAAAACAATCAACAAACTAAAAGTGGAAACTTGAAAATAACATTTTTAAAAACATACATTTGTCATTATACTGTGGGTGAAAGACTGTTCTTAAGAACAAGAATATGACAATGATATTGACTTTCAGCACTTTGTTCAGCATCATATCGAAAATTCTAGTCAAGAGCAATTAGGCAAGGAAATGTGATAAAAGGTACTCAGATTGGAAAGTAAGAAAGAAAAATATCTATGCGAAGCTTGCTCTTAACAAAAGAATGGATGTGAAAACTATTGGCATAGAATATAGTAGAATACGAAAGTGAAGAGAGAATTGAGAATCTAGAAGTAAATCAGTTCTGATCAGAAGATTTTGCACAAGGTAACAAGATAATTCAGTGATACATTTGAATATCCACATACAGAATATTATGTTGGATCCCTACCTCACTTCACACACAGTGAAGCCTATTTTTTGGTAGTCACAAAATTTCTGCCTTTGACAAGGTGCAGTTTTAATATTTTTCTATCTCTCTCTTGAAAGAAGAGACAGAATGCTCTTTAGAAGTAAGGAGAGTCAGACTTGCCCCATGTGACTTGAACATGTTATCAGGAGAGATAAATTCCTGGAGAATATCATGCTTGATAAAGTAGAAAGTCAGAGAAAAAGAAGAACAAGTTAAACAAGGTGGATTGACAAAAGTGGCTGCAACAACAGTCTCAGACATAGCAATTATTCTGAGAATGAGCAGGAGTGGGCGTCTGTTACTCTTTTCTTGCTGGAATCACTACAAGTTGGAATAAACTGAACAACACCTAACAACAACAACCCCATGAAAACCCAGAAAGTGTTTCTTTCTGATTTCACAGAACTGGACTAGAAACCAAACCATTTTTTATAATTTACGTGTTTATTCAAATGAAGTACAAATATTTGCATATCATATTGAAACAAAGATTAGTAAAATTCACTTTTTCATAAACACACCTAACGTGAGCTGTTTGATTTGGTTTTCTTAATGAAACTATAATCAAATAACTTGTGGTTTCCTTTAAATTGTCCAACTTTATTCAAAGCCTTTATGCAGCTGAAAATCTGTTTGACTTAATGGTTAGGTTCTTCTAATGGTAAGTCTTCATTATCTTCATCATTGTCATTTTTAGATTTCAAATTCACAATTTCTTGCAGGTTTATATCATCCATTTGTGAGACAAATTCTTTTCAACATCAATGTAAAGCAAGCCATTTACTTTGTTTTCTGAAACAACACTGTAAATGTCATTTATTGCATCTTAATTTTATGTCAAACTCATTTGTTTCTTGAAACAATATGGTGAAAGAGATTCCTTCTTTCTTTGTTTCTTCCTTATTTTCTCCTTCCCACCCTCCATCTCTCTGAAGCCATCACTTAGATGATGGAATTCATGAGCTTTGAAATTCTGGTCATTTCCTTTGCCTTTGCTGGCAAGACAGGTTTTGAGATATGAACATTTTTGGCAGAGGTTTCAAGCAACAACTCCAAAACAGTGCTGTTAGTTTCTCCATTATTTCAATCCCCTCATTTCTTGTCATTTATGTTGGTGCTGATCAAGTACTTTTCAATTATTTTATCCTTGTCTTCTTTAATTGAACGAATTTGCATTTTGCTGCATTTGAACATAATTACAGCTTCCTTGATGGTATCATTCTCTTCAGTCATGATTCTGACATTACACTTTTCCTTCAAAGACAAATTTCTTACTATCTTTTCCATGTCTGTGAACCAGTAAGCTTCTAAAAAAGAAAAAGAAATATGTTCTTATAAAAATTAAGAAATTTATGAACTTATCTTCTCAAAAGTGCAAATGTAGTCATAGATCTTTCAGATAGAAAGGAGATCAAGGAGACAAAAAGAAATTAAAGGCTGATTTAAACTTAGGATGTTAGGTGTAAATATCAAGGTAATGGCATAGGAAACTAGCAATCCTGCACATCAAAATGAAAACAAAATTAAGAATTTTCAGTAAATATAAAATAAGCAACAATGAAACAAGTGAAAAGAAAACTCATAAAGAAAAATGACTCAGCACAGAAAATTAAGAACAAAGAAAGTCTCAACAATACACAAAAAAGCACCCAAATGACAGCACTAAGTTCCTACCTATCAGTAACACTACTGAATGTAAATGGGTTACAGGTTAAATGTACCAACAAACAAAAGGTAGCAGAATGGATAAAAAAATCACGACCTGTCTATGCCAAGCCAAGTGCCATCGAGTTGGATCCGACTCAATATGCTACTACAAAAGATACACTTTAGACAAACAAAATGAAGCTTAAAGGATGGAAAAATATACACTAAGCTAACAACACTCAAAAATGAACAGGGGTGGCAACATTAATTTCAGACAAAATAAACTTTAAAATCTACCACAATGGACAAGGAATATCACTTTATACTGCTTAGGTAGTCAATACACCAAGAGGACATAGCATATTAAAGATTTATGCACCCAATAACAGAGCTTCTAAATACATCAAAAGAACTCTAATAGCATTGAAAAGTGAGATAGACAACTCCACAATAACAGTAGGAGACTTCAACACACCACTTGTGGTGATTGACAGAACATCCATAAAGAAGGTCAATAAAGCCACAATGAACTCTACCTTATAGACATACACATAATACTCTACCCAACAACAGACAAGTATATCTTCATTTCCAACACACATGAAACATTCTCCAGAATAGAACACACGTGTCAGGCCAGAAAGCAAGTCTTAACAGAATCCAAAGTACTGACTTATTGCAAAGCGTCTTCAGATGATAAAGGTATACAGTCAAAATAGCAGAAAAAGCAAAAAGTAAAAAAAATCAAACCCGTGGAAATTGAACAACACATTGCTCAAAAAAATCCGGATTAAAGAAAAAATCAATCACAGAATGAAGGAAATCATAGAATCAAATAAGAAAGAAAACACATCCTACCAGAATGTGTGGCTCACAGAAAAAGCAGTACTCAGATAAATGCACACACCCCCAAAGAAGGAAGGGCCTGAAGCAAAGAATTTGAACAAGTAGCAGAGCACAACAAAAGAACCCCTTGGGCACCAGAAGAAAACAGATAATGAAAATTAGAGCGAAGCTAAATGAATTAAAGAACAAAAAAAACAACAGAGTCATCAAAACCAAAAGTTTGTTTTTTGAAAAGATCAACAAAATTAAAAAGCCATTAGCTAGACTGGAGACAATAAAACAGAAGAGGAAGCAAATTACCCTAAATGAGTTGATTGATATTACAACAGACTCAACTGAAATGAAAAGAATCGTAACAATATTATGAAAACTTACCTTTAATAAATTTGAAAACCTAGAGGAAATGGACAAATTTCAAGCAGCACAGTACCTACCAGACTAACACAAACAAACACAGAATGACTTAATAAACCCCATCGCAAAAAAAGGGGTTGCAAAGGTGATTAAAACACTCCCAACCAAAAAAATATCCTGGCCCAAATGGCTCCACTGAAGAATTGACCAAACTTTTAGAGAAAAGTCAACACCACTATTGCTAGAAAAGAAGACTGGTTTTATTAGTGGTCCCATACACTATTTCATGGCAACCCTAGGCTTGGCTATACACTATTTGTCCTTTTGCAACTATCTTCAGTCAGCATAAGTCTTCCAGATGACTCCGTGTTATCAGATGTTTCCCAAGACCCCCGTCATTCTTTATCATTGCATAGTGTTCTACTGTGTGAATATTCCATAGTTCGTCTATCCATTCATCTCCTGACGGGCATCTAGCCTGACTCCACCTTTCTGCTACTGTGAACAGTGGTGCAATAAGCACTGGTATGCATGTATCTGTTCATGTGACAGCCCTTATTTGTGTAAGATATATTCCAAGCAATGGGGTTTCTGAATCATATGATATTTATATTTCTAGCTTTTTATGAAGAACTAAATTGATTTCCAAAATGGAAGTACTATTTTACATTCCACCAGCTATGCAGAAGAGTTCCAGTCTCTCCACAACCTCCCTATTTATTATTTTGTGTTTTTTTGAATTAACGTCAGCCTTGTTGGAAAGAAATGATATGTCACTGTATTTTTGATTTGGATTTCTCTAGTGGTTAATGATGGTGAGCATTTCCTCATGTATGTGTTAGCCTGGGTGTCTTCTTTGCTGATGCACTTGTTCATATCCTTTGCCTATTGTTGAACTGGGTTATTTGTCTTTTTCTTAAGGAGGTTTTAGAGTACTTTGTAGATTATGTAGATTAGACACTGATCAGATTCGTAGTGGCCATTTTCTTTTCCTCCCATTCTGTAGGTAGTTTTTTATTCTTTGGAAAAGTCTTTGGATGAGCATAAGTGTTTGATTTTTAGAAGCTGCATTTATGTATTTTCTGGTTTTTACACACTGTTAGTAATATTCTGTAGCCTGTTTAGCTGTGTATTAGGGCTCCCAACACAGTCCTCATTTTTCTTCCATGATCTTTATTGTTCTACACTGTGCATATAGGTCTCTGAACCATATTGAGATAGTTTTTGTGCATGGAGTGAGATATGGGTCTTGTTCTATTTTTTTTTTTTTTTTGCAGATATATATGCAGTTTTGCAAACACCATTTGTTGAAGAGACTGTTTTTTCTCCAGTTTACAGACTCTGTGCTTTTGTCAAATATCAGCTGTTCATAAGTGGATGATGTTATATTTGAGTCTCAATTCTGTTCATTTGTCTATGTACCTTGTTTTGTACAGTACTAGAAAGTTTTGACATCTGTAGCAGTGTAATAGATTCTAAGGTCAGGAAATGTGAAGCCTTCCCCATTGTTCTTCTTCAGTCATGCTTTACCAATTCAGGGCTTGTTCCCTTTCCATATGATGCTGGTGATTTGTTTCTCCATCTTATTTTAAAAAAATGACATTGGAATTTATACTATGATTGCATTATATCTATATATCACATAGGGTAGAATAGACTTTTCATGATGTTAAGTTTCCTATGCAGAATAAAGGTGACTTGCTGTGTTTATGTAGGTCTGTTTTGGTTACTTGCAATTTTCTTTGTATGGGTCTTTTACATTTCTGGTTAGATTTATTGCTAACTATATTATCTTCTTATGGGCTATTGTAAATGGTATTGATTTGGTGATTTCCTCTTTGATAATCTTGTTGGTAAAGGAATCCAACTGATTTATGTATTTTTATCTTACATTATGCTATTTTACTGAAGTCTTAGATTAGTTCCAATAGATTTTTTTTTTCTTTCATTTTTTTGGGTGTGGATTCTTTGGGGTTCTCTATGTCTAAGATCATATCATTTGCAAATAGAGACACTTTTAATATTTTCTTACCAACTTAGCTAACTTGGATGCCCTTTATTTCTTTATCTTGCCTGATTGTCTCAGCTAGAATCTCCAGCACAATGCAGAATAAAAGTGGTAGCAGTAGTCCTGTTCTTGTTCTCATGGAGGATGCTTTCAGACTCTCTCCATTTAGGATGATGTTGGCTGTTGGCTTTGCGAAGAAGACTCTTATTATGTTGACGAATTTCCCTTCTATTTCTATTCTGATGAGAGTTTTTAACACAAATGGTGTTGGACTTTGTCAAACATCTTTTGTGCACCAATTGATAAGATCAAATGATTCTTATCTTTCATTTTATTTGTATTGTGGACTACGTTAATTGCTTTTGTTGTGTTGAACCATCTCTGCAACCATGCTATGAATACTGTTTGCTCATGGTGAGGTGTTTTGTTTTTTGATATGTTGTTGAATTCTACTAGCTATAATTATGTTGAGGATTTTTTCATCTGTGTTCCTCAGTGATACTGGTCTGTAATTTTCCTTTTTTTGTGTCATCTTTATCCAGTTTGGGTATCAGGGTTATGGTGGTTTCATAGAATGAATTTGGAAGTAATTCATCCTTTTCCATGCTGTGAAATAACGGGTCTCCTAATAAGGGTGTCCTATTTTTGATAGCTGATGGCAGCTGTATCTGTGACACTGTACTGTCACAGCTGTATTTATCACTTTGTCTGAGTGCTTAAAAGCTAGCAAGCTGCTGTCTAAGTAGCACAACTTTGTCCCAAACCACCTGGAGCAGAGATTGAAGGGTATCAAAGACATGAGGAAAATATGAGCTCAGGAGTCAGAAGAGGCCACGTGATCGGGAGACTACATCAGCATGAGACCAAAGGAACTAGATGGTGAAGGGCTGCTGCCAGCGACTGCCCACAGAGGGAACACAGCGCAGAGTTCTTGATGTATACCCTTTCTATGGTGGCTTACGGCATATCGTCTTGATTGTCTAACCAGATGATTCTCTTTAGTGTTAATGATAATTCTGGTTTTGTTTGAATAAATTATCTTTACTCCTGTTTATCAGAAATAATCCTGATTTCACTAATGACAATTTTGCTGCATGTATAATTCTTGGCTAGTAGTTTTTTTTTTTCCTTCAAGGGTGTGTGTGTGTGTGTGTGTGTGTGTGTGTGTATGAGTTCTGATAATTAAGTTTGCAAACTCATCCTAGAAAAAGTGCTACATACCTCCTTGCTGAATACCACTACAGTCACCTTTTCAAAGGGAAACCCTGGTGGTATAGTGGTTATGTGCTAAGGCTTCAAACCAAAAGGTTGACAGTTCAAACTCACCAGACACTCCTTGGAAACTCTATAAGGCACCCTTGAAACATTCCCCTTGGGAAGCTGTGCACTGAGGACAGCACCTAGGCCACCCTTCAAAGCGACTTTGGAACTCTTTCTGGAGTGGCTATCAGAGCTGCCATCATGTTACCCTTGATGTCCTAAATATCATCAAAACATATTCCTTGCAATATGTCCTTTATCTTTCAGTAAAGAAAAAATTATTGGAGGCCAGATTGGTAGGGAGGGTGTTCTTATATAGTTACTTGTTTACTGGCTGAAAACTCCCTCATAAGCAACTATACAGCTAAGTTCGTAAATTTGCTATCTTGCCAGCCATGAGCAATGACCATTCCAGAAAGAGTTCCAAAATGCTTTGAAGGGTGAACCAGGTGCTGATGTCAGTGCATGGCTTCCCAACGGGAGTATTTCAAAGGCGACTGTAGTACTATTCAGCAATGAGGTTTGCAGCACTTAGAACAATTAAGTTTGACAACTAATTATAAGATTCTGTATGTCATCTCCCTGCCTTTTTGCCTGCATGGTTCTGCTGAGTTATCCAGACTTTGCCATACTGACTTCTTTGCAGAGACCTTTTTTTTTTTAATCCCTAGCTGTTTTTAAAATCTTCTCTGTCTTCAGTTTTTGCAACTTCAATTACAGTATATCTTGGTGACTTTTTTGAGGATTTACCTTGTGTGGAGTTTGAGGAACATCTTGGATAGATATTGTCTCATCTTTCATAATATCAGGGAAATTTTCTGACAAGTCTCTGTATTTTCTGTTATCTTTCCCTGTTCTAGTGCTCTAGTCATTCATACAAAACAAGCAGGCAAGCAAGCAAACACAGTGCTGTCAAGTTGATTTCAACTCATTGCGACCTACAGGATACAGTAGAACTGTTCTGTAGAGTTTCCAAGGAGGACACAGTGTATTCAAAATGCTGACTTTCTGGTTAGCAGATGTAGCACTTAGCTCAGTCCATGACAGAGCTGTTACTAGGCTTGTAAATCCATGCTTTCATTTCTTGAATGGCTTTACCCAAGGTGTTTGGCCACCACCCGTACGGTTCAGACTCTAACCCACCATTCTAGATGGCTAGGGATGATTGGTAGAGGCATAGGTATCTGACTGCATACTTTGAAGCAAAGTAGCAGAGCTGAAATCTGCCTCTGAGTGTCTGTGAGGAAAATGTGCGCCTGTTACAAAGCTTGCATAGGGTTAGGGGTGCCTAATGCTGTTGGTTACAATGACTGGAGGCTTCACTTTTTCTTGTTCTCCTGTCGTGAGTGGCTAGGTGCCAAGGGTGGAGCCACCACCCCCAGGCCCCTACTATGTGTAGATGAGGACCTTGATTAACAGACAGCTTGGTGTCAAATGTCTGCTTTTCCAGTATATAGCTGACACACTAAAAGTAAGGTTCAAGAATAAACCCTATTATTCTATGCTAATAAAGATCTATGCTATTGTAGTGGGCCCACACAAGCCTATGCAAGGGTGAAAGACATCCAAATCCAGGGACCCTTTATGACAGGTTTTTTTTTCCTTTCTTCTTTCTGTTTGTTAATTTGTTTCCTCTCCAAAACTGAAAAAAATGACTTATTGTGTGTAGGATTCTCCTTGAAGCCCAGGGTATACAGCAGGTTCTGGAGCCACGTTGGGCTCAGTGTAGAGCAGGGGAAGAGAGGTAAACAGGAGAGAGGATTGTCCCAAAGGGGAGCGTTTAGATCTGAGAGTGGTAGGTTAGATGTAAATTAGCTCATCTTTTGACAATCTAACGCTGATTAACCCTGATTCTGGAGACAAGTGGACTCTGTGCCACAGGGTCTTTCCCAATGTAGAAAACACATTTCAGACACCACTGCTCATCTCACCGCACAGGGACCCACAGATTTGGCCTGCAGGGTGCCGATCCCCACTAAGTCAGGTCTTCCTTCCCGCTGCTGAAACTTCCCTCCCTCTCCTGTTGCTCAGTCCTAGTTTTCAGCTTTTTCCTTGATGTTCAGGGTTCCTACAATGTCATACACAATTTATTCAGATGAATGGGAGGTCTTTGTTGTACAGAGATCACAGGAAGCATCTGACTGCTCATCCATCTTAGCTGCGCCTCCAGTTTTTTTCCTTCTTTTTATCTAATTTTTTTGTCAAATAAGTTGGTGGCAAATACTTTATCTTCACTCTTTCTGATTCTGATGTCCATCACCTTATTTCTGCTCCTATGACTTTCTACTGAGTTGTCTAGTTCTGAAATGTCATTATCGTTTGGATTTCTGTTTGCTCTCTCTCTATGGGTTCCTACAATCTTGTAATTTGTCATTTTGCTCTGTTGCTTGTCTATGTGTTTCTTGGCTTCATCTGTGTTTTGTCTGATCTCCCTTCTAATATCTCGATGACCTCTGTATATTAATCTTTGGAATTACCCCTCCAGTAAAATAAAGACCTCTTCTTTATCTGAAAAGTTTCATGGTTCTTTGTTTTGGTATCTTGCAGAAGTCATCATGGTCTACCTATTTAAGTGACTTGATATTGGTTGTTGTCTTGGAGCCATCAACACGTTATTGTATTTATTTATTGTGTGTTCACTTACCATGCACAAGTCTCATGTTTAACTTTAATATGCCCAAATCAGCTGGTCAGGGGAGCTAATCTGATTATTGGAAATTCTGATGCTCTTATGCTCTGTCACTAGGAAGTTAGAGGTGCTATTAGGTGTACGAGACCAGGAGTCTGTTTACTCTTCTTGCATGGAGTCAGCTCTTATGTCCAAGCTGTCGGTCACGGATCATGTGCTTCATGCGCTCGCCTGCAGTCCTAGATGGGCAGGTACTTAGGGGTGATTGGAGTGGGTATTTAGTTGTAGAAGAAGGAACATATGGTTGCACCTGAATGTTTGGGTAAAAGGTGTGTCAGTGTTACCTAGAGGGTATAGCTAGGTGGCATCTACAGTCAATGGGCAGTGAATACTGTTCCTTGCAAGGACTGTCTTTTGGGTTAGGTGGAGCTAACAGTCTTCACGGCCCTGCCATGAGTAGGTGAGGATGATGATTAATGACCAAAGCAGTGTAAAATGTCATGAATCTGCCACTACCCCACAGTCATTGACATTGAAAATAGGCAGATACAGGCAGGGGTGAAAAGTATCTCAAGTCTGTGGAACCCCAACACCTGTCCTTAAGCAAACCGGCTACATCTGCCCTGGGATCCTGGCTTAGGGGACTTGCAGATTATTTTTTCCTGCTTATTTTTTTATTAACTTGTTCCCTCTCCAAAGCCAGGAGAATGTCTCCTGATGCAACGGTTCCCTCTTCTGGCCCAGGCAGCACAGCAGTCACTGAAACCTGACTGGGATCATAGCACACCAGGGAGGGAGCTGGTGACGGGAAGAGAGGTACAAGTGAAGGCTGCAGGTTTATTTTGATCCTACTTTGTAAGATAGAGCTTCCTCTTAACTTTGGTAGGTCCAGCACCACTTCTCTCTGGTTCCAAAGGCTTGTGTAGACTCCCCAACACTCAGTTTTTTCCTAGTGAAAAACGCTTCCCAAGCACTACTGCTTGTCTCAGCCTGCTTGTGCTGGCCAATTCAGCCTGCAGTATACTGGTCAGGTTAGATATGGCAAATTCTCGATGCCTTTGCGTTGTCTCTCCCTCTTCCTGTTGCTGAGTCAGACTCCACAAAGTTGTCCCTGGTGCTCAGGGCTCTCAGGTTATCATGCATAATTTATTTTCGTGTTTTTGTTGTAAATAAATGGAAACTGTGGTGGCAAAATGATTAAGTGTTATGTCTACTAACCAAAAAGTCAACAGTTTAAATCCTCCAGGCACTCCTTGGAAATTCCATGCAACAGTTCTACCCTGACTTATAGGGTTACTATGAATCAGAATCAACTCAATAGCTTTTTTTGTAAAAGGGATCATAGAAACTATCTGGCTTGTCTAACACTTGGTCCTGTCCTTACTACTTACGTACCTCTTAAAAAAAAAATACTCTTGAAAATGACTTTATTTTATGATAATGCCAAGCCAAGTGCCGTCGAGCCGGATCCGACTCATTAGAAGGAAATTTTTATTTGGAATTGAATTTTAATTTAGCTATCTTCCATTGGATAGCCAGCCAAGCCAAGTGCCATCGAGTCGGATTCGACTCATGGCATACTTGTTATTATTAGTTGCCATTGAGTTAATTCCAGCTCACGGTGATGTCATGTGTACTCTGTGGGGTTTTCCATACCGTACACTTTCAGAAGCAGACCACATGGCCTGTCTAAGTAACTCTGGGTGGGTTCAAACAGCCAAACTTTTCCCTAATAGCTGATTGCTGATCTGTTTATGATACCTAGGGGGACACTGGGTTCTGCCATTATTGCAAGTAGTCACGGATAAATATATATACACACTTACTTCATGCAAAATGAACTTTAATTGCTTTCATAATTTTGAATAATTTTTTGCTAAAATCATATTTTCTGGGTGTAGATTTTGTGAAATATAAATAACAAATGAATAAATCTATGCTAATACACACATGAAAGCTAGATACTAAAACAGAATGTATGAAAAATAATAAACAGTAATTTCAATTTAAAAAGGAGTAGTAAAGTTTGCATTATTTGATATTGTTAGGGAACATATTCATCCTTTTACCTGGATTTTCAGTTCTGTTCCACTGATCTAAGTATCTCTTTATGTATGATTGCCAGGCTGTTTTGACTACCATTGAAGTGAAACTGGTTCTGAAGTCAGGTAAAGTTGAGTGCTCCCACATTTTTCTTCTTCTTCAGTCATGCTTTACTTATCCAGGCCGTCTTCCTTTTCCATGTGAAGCTGGCAATTTGTTTCTGCACTTCATTAAAAACTGCCACTGGAAATTTTGTTGGGATTGCATTGTATCTGTAGATCACTTTGGGTACAATAGACATTTTCACAATGTTAAGTCTGCCTATCCACAAGTAAGGTAACTTTCTCCACTTAGGCAAGTCTCTCTTGATTTCTTGTGGTAGAGTATTGTAATTTTCTTTGCGTAGGTCTTTTATGTCTCTCGCTGGATTTATTCATAGGTGTTTTACCTTCTTGGGGGCTATTGTAATTGGTATTGATTTGGTGATTTCCTCTTTGGTCATGTCTTTGTTGACATAAATAATCCAACTAATTTATGAATGTTTATCTTGTATCCTGATGCTTTGCTGAACTCTTCTGTTACTTTTAGTAGTTTTCTTATGGATTCTTCAGGGTTTCCTGTGTATAAGATCTTATCATCCACAAAGAAAAACTTGTACGTCTTTGTCAATTTGGATGTCTTTTATTTCTTTATCTTGCTTGATTGCTCTGGTTGGAATTTCTAGGACACTGTTGATGAAGAGTGCTGACAATGGGCATCCAGGTCTGGTTGTCATTCTCACAGGGCATGCTTTCACACACTCTTCATTTAGTATGACATTGGCTGTTGGCCTTGCAGAGACGTATTGCATTATGGTGAGCAATTTCTCTTCTATTCCTATTTCCCGATATTTTTTAACATGAATGGGTGGCAGACTTAATCAGTGCTTTTTTCTGTACAGATTGATGAAAACTAATGGTCTTTTTTATCTTTTGTTTTATTTATGTGGTTTATTGCATTAAATGTTTTTCTAATGTCTAACTATTCCTGGTTCCTGGTATGAATCCCACTTGGTCATGGTGAATTATTATTTTTTATTTTTTTAATATGTTGTTAAATTCTACTGGTTGGAATTTTATTGTGAATTTTTGAACCGAAGTCCATGGGAGATATTGTTCTGTAATTTTCCTTTTTTGTGCTGTCTTTACATCATTTTAGTATCAGGATTATTCTGGCTTCATAGAATAAATTCAGCAGTATTTCATCCTTTGCTATGTTCTGGAATGCCTTTAGCAATAGTGGAGAGTGTTTGGTAGAATTTTGCAGTGAAGCCATAGGGCCCAGAATTTTTTTACTTGGGAATATTTAAGTCACCTTTTCAAACTCTTGCTTTGTGATTGGTTTATTTAGTTGTTCTACTTCTGTTGGTGCTACTTTTGGTAGGTGACATGTCTCTAGAAATTTGTTTCTTCTAGGTTTTCTAATTTATTAGAATACAGTTTTCATAGAGTTTTGTTATGATTCTTTTAATTTCAGTTGGGTCTGCTATGATGTTACCATCTTGTTTCTTATTCCAGTTACTTGCTTTCTCTCCTGTTTTTCTTTTGTCAGTTTGGACAATAGTGCATCAGTTTTGTTGGCCTTAAAAAAAAAAAAAAAAAAAAGGAAGCAGCTGTTGTTCTTATTAACCATTTCAATTGTTTTTCAATTCTTCGGGTGACTGAGAGGTTCTTCTTGACTCTGTTTCCTCTTGGCTGAGTTGTAGAATTGAATCTTTGATTTAGGCCATTTCTTCTTTTTCGATGACTGTATTTATTGAGACAAATTGATCTCTGAACACTGCTTTAGCTGTGCCCCAAAGATTTTGTTTAGGTTTTAGATTAGGTTTTGTTTCATTCTCATTTGATTCTATGAATTTCTTTATTCTATGCTTTATTTATTATATAACCCAGTTATTTTTGAGCAAAGTATTGCTCAGTTAACATATTTGATTTTTTTTTTCTTTACTTCTTTTTCTGCTATTCATTTCTTCTCTCATGGCTTTGTGGTCTCAAAGGATGCTTTGCAATATTATAGTACTTTGAGTTTCATTAAGGATTGCTTTGTGGAATAACATGTGGTCAATTTAGCAGAATGTTCCACATGCACTGGAAAAGAAAACATACTTGGCTGCTGCTGGACAGAATGTTCTGAACATGTGTGTAAGGTCAAGGTGGTTGATTGTAGCCTTGAGATCTTCCATGTCTTTAATGAGCTGTTTTCTACATGTTCTGACCTTTACTGAATGTAGGGTGTTGAAGTCTCCTACTGTTACTGTGGAATGATTTCTATTTTCAGTGTAGCTATGTTTGTTTTATATATTTAGGATCCCGGTCATTGAGTGGGTAGATATTTAATATGGTTATGTCCTCCCAGAATATTGATTCCTTAATCATTATATAATGTCTTGCCTTATTCAATGTGATAGATTTTACTTTAAAGTCTATTTTATCAAAGATTAATAATGCTAATCTGCTCTTTTTTGAATATTTCTATCTTGATGTATATATATTTTCCATCCTTTGAGTTTTATTTTGTGTCTTTAACTCTAACATATGTCTTCTGAAGGCAGTATACAGGTGGTCTTTTTTTTTTCATCCATTGTGCCACTCTCTGTTTCTTTACTTGTGTTTTTAATCCGTTTACAATCAGTGTGATAATTCATAGGCATGAGATTTATCCTGCCATTTTGATGTCTTTTTTGTGTGTTGTATTTAGTTCTATTTAACTTTGTGTGATGCATCTTTTTAGGTGTTTTCATCTTTTTTTCAATGTTGGTTGTTTTATATTTACTGGGACTATGTTTTACTTTGATGCATAGGATTGGTAGTTTCTTTTGTGGTTGCCTTAATATTTACCTCTTTTTTTTTCTAAATTTATATCACTCTTTAATTTCTTTTTTTTTCTTTTTATTTAATATGACTGAGTGAAAATGTACATTCCTGTCTAAATTTACGTGCTCACCTGTATGCAGCTCCCACTGCTCTCCCTGTCCGGTGACAGCACACTATTCCTCTCTGCTCTTAGCAGTCTCTTTTCCCCTCCTCTCCACCCACTCTCCTTCCTCCAGCTGGAGGTCAGCAGGATGATATCCTATAGATGTATAGAATCATAAAGTGCATCCAGTATATGGTCACTCTGCATCACCAAGTCCAATCGATCATGTCCGAAGAGTGAAGCTTCATTATGATTTATGGGCAAGGGCAGCATCAGGGCCAGAGGCCATGCTCCCAGGGGAACCCTGAAACTGCTGGACCATCAATTAGGGTCCTATGTTGAGTGAAAGTAGTCAGCAACAAAAGGACAAATATTGTATGAGACCTCTACAATAAGATCTCAAAAACAGACTTGTGTATAGAAGAAAAGACTCTTTGATGACTGCAAGGGAGGGGAGGGAGGGAAAGTGAGGGAGGGAGGGTTTAGATTAGATAGTTGGTAGAAATCTGGTTGGGTGAAATCGGTGATAGCACATATTAGAAACAAGAACAATATTAAGTGGACTTCAGCATACCTTGAATACCCCTTCCATCTTAACCCAATATTGTGAGGATAGAGTAGCTGGGGCAGGGGGCAGGGGACCATGCTCTTAGGCGAAATTGAGGCCAATTGGAACAACTAGCATTTTGCTAAGAGAGCTCTCTGCACCCCACATTGGTGAGTGGCATCTGGGGTCTTAAAAGCTGCCAAGCTGCCACCCAAGGGCACAGCAAATGGTCCCAACTCAGCTGGAAAAGATGCTCACCAAGGATCAAAATGGCGTGGCATAAAGACAACCCAGAAGATAGAGAGACCCACATGAGTGGGTGCCTACATCGACTTGGGACTGGAAGAACCGGATGGTGCCTGGCCACCACCAGTGATGGCTGCGAAGGAGCTCACTAAGTTGAGTCTCACTAGCAACACAAGAATAAAAAGGATGCATCCTGAGACCTCCACTAAAAGACCTCAGTTGATAGTCTTTAATTTCTTTGTATTACCTTGATTTCCTCTCCACGTGAAAGATATGAGTACCTTTTTGGGGGGGGGGGGTCCTGCTCCTGTGTTACAGTGTTTCCAGAAAAACATCTCTTTTTCCCTGTTTTCAGTATTTTGCCTATGATTTATTTTCATTATTCCCCTATTTGGGTTGCTCTGTTCTGTGTTCTGGTATTTGTTTTACCTTCTGTTACTGATTTTCTAACCAAAAGACTCTCTAGTGTCTCCTGTAATTTTGGTCTGGTCTTTGCTTATTCCTTCAATTTCTGTTTATCTGGAAATGTCCTAATTCCCTCATTATATTTGAGAGACAATTTTGCTGGATAAATAATTCTTGGCTGACCAATTGTTTTCCCTCAAGGACTTATATATGGCATCCCATTACCTTTTTGCCTGCATAGTTTCTAATTAGCAATCTGAAGTTAGTCATATTGATTCTCCCTTGTAGGTTATTTTTCATTTATCCATAGTTACACTTAAAGCATCTGGTTATCCTTAGTTTGGTAAATTTGATTATAATATGCCTTAGTGTCTTTTGGGATATATCTTATATGGAGTTCAGTGAGTGTCTTGGATAACTTTGTCTCACATGTCATGTTATCAAGGAAATTTTCTGTCAGCAAATCCTTAACAATTCTTTCTGTGCTTTCCCTTGTTTCCCCAGTGCTCTGGTACTCCAGTCGCTCACAGATTATTCTTATCCATAAAGTCCCACATAATTCTTTGTGTTTCTTGTTTTTTTTTTAAATTCTTTTATGTCACATTTCCTCAAATATGTTGAAGCACGTGCTTTATCCTCAGTCTTATTAATCTGTCCTCCTGTCTTGTTTCTGCTCCTTTGACTTTCTATTGAGTTGTTTAGTTGTGAAATTTAGTTATTATTTTTCTAAATTTCTAATTCTTGTCACTCTATTCATTTCTTGCAGCTTGTTCAATTTGTCATTATGCTCTGCTGCATTGTCCCTTGTCTCTTTCCTTATCTTTCAACGTTTTAAATATTAATCCTTTGTATTCTTCCTCTGATAATTCCACAAAGTTGAATTCTTCTGGAAAACTTAATTATTTGTTTTGGGAGATTTCTGAAGAGATCATGGTCTGCCCCTTTAAGTGCTTTAATGTGCACTACTGTTTAAGAGCCATCAGTAAACTGTAGTTAGTTATTTTCTGTTTGCTTACTGGGTTCTGTCTTCTTGTTTTTAAATGCACGGTTTACTTTTCTTATATGGATTCAGCTCAGGTGTCCAGGTAGTCAGTCACCAAGTATGTGGTACAGGCTCTTGCCTACTGTCCTAGATTGACAGGGGTGATTGGTATAGGCACAGGTGTCTGGCTTCAGCCACTGAGATAAGCAGAGGGCTAACAGCCATCTTTAAACATCTGTGAGGATACTGTATTTCTTTTCGTCTGAAACTAGGTGAAGGTAGTTTCCGACCTGATTTTCTGCCTTAGGGGAGTCATCAGAATCCCCATCCCGTGCCTGAGTTTGTTAAATTATTCCTCCTCCAAATCTCGGAGAATGACTCAGGGCAGGATTAATGAATCCTACTTGCAGCTCAATTAATGGCATCAGACTCTAGTATTGTGCACAGTTTGGAGAAGGGAAGGTGGAGAATAGGAAGAAGGGAGACAGGCCAATCTTGGAGGAAAGATTCAGATCCATGTGGAGCATGTTACAATCAGAGACTTAGTTTCCGTGATCCAGTGCTGTATCTTACTTGCTCTGGAGGGGTGAGTGTACTTCTCCAACAATCACTCTCACCAGCCTCCATGCTCATGCTAGACTACGTGATGGCTGCAGCTATTTCCCAGGAGGTCAGGTCTGTAGAATCCTTGGTACTTTTGGTGGGATTCTCCATTTCCCTATTTCTCAGTTCAATTTCTCAACATTCCCTTTGATGTTTAGGGCTGCTAGGATGTCATACACTCTGGATTCATTTGTTTTTTGAGCAGTCATGGGAAACATCCATCTACTCTGCCATCTTGGCAGAGTCTGGAGTTTTCTCTGAAGGTATGATTTTGGCTGACGATTTGTTTCTTTCAAGGGTTTGTATATATCATCTCATTGCCTTCTTGCCTTCATGGCTTCTTCTAAGTAGTCTCAGCTCAGTCTAACTGACTCTGCTTTGCAGAATATTTTTTGTTTATCCTTAGTCACTTTTAAAATTCTTTATCTTTAGTTTTACAAATTTCTTTACAATATATCATGGTATCTCTCTCTCTCTCTCTCTCTATGTTCTACCTTACATGGAGTTTGATGAACATCTTGGATAGATATCTTCTTGTCTTTTGTGATATAAGAGAAATTTTGCATCAACAAATCTTGAACAATTTTCTCTATATTTTTTGTTATCACTCTTGTTCTGGTACTCCAATTTCATGCAGATCATTTCTCTTGAAAGAGATCCACATAATTTCTTATAGGTTTTTCATTTTTTTAAAATTCTTTATCAGATTTTTCCTCAAATGTGTTGATGTCAGTGTTTTGTCTTCAATTTCACTACTTCTGGCATCCATTTCTGCAAGTATGCACCTTTAACTTTTTGTATAGTTGTGTAATTCTGCAATATTATTACTAATCTTTGAATTTCTGCATGCTGTTTCCATATGCTTTCTCATCATTATGCTCTGTTGTATTTTGGATGATATCTTCAAGAACTCTCAATATTAATCTTTGTATTCTACTTCCAATTATTCCAGGTAATTGTCTCCATCTGGAAAATTTCTTGATTCTTTGTTTTGGGAAAAACCTGGAGCCATTGTGGTCTTCCTCATTATGTGATTTGATATTAATGTTTGTCTCTCAACAATCAGTAAGTTGTTGTGTTTGCTTATTTTATGTTTGCTTATTGTTAGCTTATTGTTAGCCTACTGTGTTCTAGCTTCTTGCTTTTTTGTTTGTTTTGAAATACCAGAATAGGCTGGTCATGAGAGCTGGTTTGATTATTAGTGTCTGTGAGGCTCTAACATCCTGTGACCGGATGGTTAGAGGTGTTTCTAGGCAGATGGGTCAAGGCATTGGTTTGCTTTTTTTGTACTACTCAGCTTAGATGCCCAGGTAATCAGTCACCAAGTGTGTTGTGAAAGCTGTCCTCTGCAGTCCTAGATGGGCAGGCAAGATTGGTGTCAGCACGGATGTCTATCTGGCTACATTTGCTGAGAAAAACAGGGAGTTGACAGTAATCACTGGCTTTCTGTGAGGAAGATGTGTCCCTGCATGCCTGAGCCTAGGCAAAAGAAATGTTTCTGTCCTGGTTTCCCAGCTTGGGGCAGCTGGCAGATTATACATATATGTATACACACGTATATATACATTTATACATGTGTCCCTTTCTTTTTGAGTTCTTCCCTGTCCCTGGTTAAGAGAATGGCTTAGGGTGTGCTTGAGGAGTTCTACTTCCAGCCCAGTGATGGCATCAGATTCTGGGGCTCCATGCAGTGTGAAGAAGGGAGAGAGAAGCGCTGAGAAAAAGGAGAGAGGTTTATCTCAATAGGTTTATATCCCCGAGTAGTAGGTTAGATGCAGTCTATTTAGATTTTGACATTCAAATACTGCTCTTCAGGTTTTTGAGGTGTGAGTAGAGTTTTTACCACTAGATCTGTCCCGCTGAGGAAGGTACTTTCTGAAAGGCACCTTTCTGCTCTTCAAGCTCACTGCCACCAATCCACCTCAGGGGTGTTGATTCCCATTGTGTCAGGTCTGGCCAGTACTAGGTACTTCTGGACTTACTCCCCTTTCTCTATCATTCAGTCCAATTTCTCAACTTGCCCTTTGATGTTCAGGACTTCTAGAATGTCATATATAATTGATTTGTTTGGCTTTGGGGGTGGTTTTGTTTTTAGAGGGATCACAGGAAAAGTCCAGCGACTCTGTGATCATAGCTCTGACCCCCTTTGTTGAACCATCTCCATTGATGTTCTCTCAATTTCTGAATCCTTGTTTTTTGCCAGTACCTTCAGGGCAGCTGGAATTTCGTCTTCCTGTACCATCTGTTCTTGATTATATGCTACCTCCTGAAATGATTTAACATCAACAAATTATTTTTGCTACCCTGACTGTGTATTCCTTCCGTCTTCATTTAATGTTTCCTGCATTGTTCAAAATTGCAACTTGAAGAGGGAAGGTTTCTTCAGTTCTTTCAACTTGAGAAAGCCCCAGTTTATTTCTCCTCTTTGCTTTTCTATTTCCAGGTCTTTGAACATTTTATTATAATACTTTACTTTGTCTTCTAAAGCCATCCTTTGAAATCTTCTGTTCCACACTTTTACTTCATCATTTTTTCCATTCACTCTCACCACAGACTTGCAAGAGCAAGTTTCGGGTCTCTTCTGAAGTCCATTTTGGTCTTTTCTTTCTTTCCTGTCTTTTTAATGACTTTTCGCTTCTTGCATGATGTCCTTGATGTCATTCAACATCTCATCTGATTTTGGGCCACTTGTCTTCCATGAGTATACCCTATTCTTGAAGTGATCTCTAAGGCAGCCGGTAATCAATGTCTTACTTAAGTTCTCTTAGAGTTGTTCCAGTTCTCTTCAGCTTCAACTTGAACTTGCATAGGAGCCATTAATGGTCTGTTTCACAGTTGGCCCCTGGCCTTATTCTGACTGATAATGCTGAGCATTCCCATCGTCTCTTCTCACAGACATATTCCATTTGATTCCTATATATTCTGTCTGGTGAAGTCCACATGTATACTTTTCAGTTTTTTCTTTTTATTATGATTAAGTGAAAGTATAGAGTCCAAGTCAATTTTTCATGCATACCTCTGTGCAGCTGTAAATGCTCTCCTCACTCTGTGATAGCACACTCCTCCTTTTCACTCTTTACACGCAGTATCTTCTTAATGGACAGCGGTCCCCTCTTCTTCATCTTCTCCTCTCCCTGCTAGAAAGAAACCAGTAGTAGAGCCTCTTATACATGCATAAAACCATAAAGTACACATAGCACGTGCTCGCTCTGTGTCCCTGAGTCCTGTCCATTCTTTTTCTGAAATGTTGACCTCAGTACTGGTTTCATAGTTGTCATTTTATATTGTTGAAAAAGAATTTTTGCAATGAGGAAGTCATTAGTCTTCCAACATTCTTTGCTGTGATCTCTGGCATCATTTCTATCACAAAGGTCGTATTTTCTAATTGCCAGTCTTTCTAATTTGTTAGCAATTCTCTCATTCAAATCACCACTAATTATCAATGCATTCTGATTATATGTTTTATCAATTTCGTAGTTCCATATTGCCTTATTGGCCCAGTGCCATCAAACTGATTTCAACTCATAGGGACCCTATAAGACAGAATAGAACTACCTCATAGAGTTTTGAAGAAGTGCCCAGCAGATTTGAACTGCCAGCCTTTTGGTTAGCAGCTATAGCACTTAACCATTACGTAACCATCAAGGTTTCTTCATCTTTGGCATCACTGGTTGGTAAGTAAATTGGAATAGTAGTCCTATTAACTGATCTTCCTTTTAGCCTTACTGTTGTTATCCTATTGCTTACAGCATTGTATTCCGGAAAGATGTTGAAATATCTTTTAGACTACAAAAGTAATATCATTCTTCTTTCATTTGTTATCCCCAGCACAGCAGAATGTATCATTGACCAGCTCAAAATGGCTTATATCAGTACATTTCAGCTCATTAATGTCTAGAATATCAGTGTTTATCCCTTCTGCTTCATTTTTGATGAATTCTGATTTTCCTAGTTTCATACTTCTTTTTATTCCAAGTTCAGATTATTAATGGGTACTAGCAGTTGTTTCTTCCCATTTTCAGTCATGCCACATCAATAAATTAATGTCCTGAAAGTTGGACTCAGTCCACATCATTAAGGCAAACCACTTGAGGAGACAACTCTTCTCCAGTTGTATTTTGAGTGACTTCCAACCTGAGAGGCTCATCTTCCAACACTATCTCAGTGTTCTGCTGTTATTCATAATATTTTCACTGAAAAATTCTTTTCGGCAGTAGACCGTAGGACTCTTTTTGCTAGTCTTAGTCTGGAAGCTCAGGTGAAACTCATTCATGATATGTGACCCTGCTCGTATTTGAATACCCATGTCATAGCTTCCACCATCACAGCAACTTGCAAGTCTCCATAGCACCACAAACATATAGACACATGTCCTATAGGGTTTCTTTATACTTGGCTGAAAACGGGGGTCTGAAAGTGATATTAGGAAAAGCTTGACAGGTGCCATAATTTTAGGAGTTCCTACAGTGTCTGTCATACTAGTAAGTCTGGTATTTCTTTGTGAATTTGAAATCTGCCCTACACTTTTTTCCAGTTCTGTCTTGAATTCTGTTGTGATCCTCATCAGAGAACTTGGTGGTAGTAGCAAGTTAATATGTGGTTCTTCTGAACTTAGACTGGTGGAGTCTCTTTCTGCTGTGGTTCTTTACTCCGTTGGGGTACTATTTTCCTTGTGATTTTGATTTTATTCCTCCTTGCTTGTAATAGACAGTATAAGACCAATAATTTGTCTTAAATGCCACCCACAAGCTTTTAAGACTACGCACTACTCATTAAATGGGATGTAGAATATTTTCTTTATGAGTTTTGTTTTAGGAATTGGGCTAGATGTACCCCAAGACTGTGGTCCCTCGCCTGAAACCTCATCATCTTTTTTTTTCATTATGATTTAATGAAAATGTACATTCCCAAATAAATTTTCATGCCAATCCGTGTGCAGCTCCCACCGCTCTCCCTGCGCGGTGACAGCACACTCTTCCTCTCCGCT
The DNA here is from genome assembly GCA_028571685.1 of Heterohyrax brucei. NCBI lineage: Eukaryota > Metazoa > Chordata > Mammalia > Hyracoidea > Procaviidae > Heterohyrax > Heterohyrax brucei. The sequence goes on along the minus strand of CM053142.1, from coordinate 72,293,773 downwards.
CTATATGTGTCTTCTCCGCCAAACAATCTTCTATCCCCTCCTCTCCACCCACTCTCCTGCTTCCAGTAAGAGGTCAGCAGGACCACATCCTATAGATGCATAGAATCATAAAGTGCACACGTGATATGGTCACTCTGTGTCGCCAAGTCCAATCAATTCCTGTCCAGAGAGTGGACCTTCATTATGATTTATACACAGGGCAGCATCAGGGCCAGGACCCATGCTCCCAGGGAAACTCTGAGGCCCCTGGACCATCAATTGGGGTCTTTTAGTGGAGATCTCAGTGTGCACCCCCTTTTATTCTAGTGTTGTCAGTGAGACTCAACTTTGTGAGCTCCACAATGGCTAACATGGGTGGTGGCCAGGCACCATCTGGTTGTTCCAGTCACAAGTCAATGTAGTCACCTACTCACATTGGTCTCTCTGTCTTCTGGGTTCTGTTTCCCCCGTGTTATTTTGGTACTTGGTGATCATCCGTTTCTGCTGAGTTGGGACAATTTGCTGTATGCTCAGATGGCAGCCTGGCAGTTTTTAAGACCCCAGAAGCCACTCACTTATGTGGGGTACAGAGGGCTCTCTTAGCAAAATACTAGTTGTGCCAATTAGTCTCAATCTTCACTGAGAGCATTGTCCCCAGCCCCCCCGCCCCAGACAGTTAATATTTGTCTTCTTTCTAATGAATGCTGTCACCGATTTCACCCAACCAAATTTCTATCAACTATCTCCCTTCCTCCCCACCCTTGCAGCAGTCAAAGAGTCTTTTCTTCTATGCATGAGTCTGTTTTTAAGTTCTTGTTGTAGGGGTCTCATACAATATTTGTCCATTTGTCACCAACTGGTTTCACTCAGCATGATGTCCTCCAATTGAAACCAGGTTATGAGATGTTTCCTAAAATCATTGCTGTTTTGTATCATTGCATGGTGTTCCATTGAGTATATATACCATAGTTTACCTATCCAATCCTCTGTTGTTGGGCCTCTGGGTTGATTCCATCTTTTTGCTTTTGTGGACTGTGTTACAATAAACATTCGTGTGCCTGTATCAGTTGGTGTGAATGGCCTTGATTCTGTAGGATGTATTCAAAGAAGTGGAATTACTGGGTCAAATGGTATATCTATATCCAGCTTTTCAGGGAAGAGCCAGATTGCTTTTGAAAGAGGTTGCACCATTTTACAATACCATCAGCAGTGTAGGAGAGTTTCAATTTCTCCACAGCCTCTCCAGAATTTGTTGTTTTGACTTTTTTGAATCATGGCCTACCTTGTTGGGGTGAGATGGTATCTCATTGTCATTTTGATTTGAATTTCCTTAACAGCTAGTGATCATGAGCATGTCTGCATGCGTTTTTTGGCTGCCTGGATTTCCTCTTTAGAGAAGTATCTGTGCATCTCCTTTGCTCATCACTTAATTGGATGATTTACCTTTTTCTTATTGGTATTTTGTAGTACCTTGTAGATTATAGAGATGAGGCTTCGGTCTGACATATAGTTGCCAAATATCTTTTCCTATTCTGTAGGTGACCTTTTAATTCTACTAATAAAGTCTTTAGATGAGCAAAAGTGTTGAACTCTTAGTAGTTCCCATTTATCTATTTTCTCTTGTAATGATTGTGGTTTGTTTGACATTTTGAAGTCTGTCTACGTTGTGTATTAAAACTTCCATTGTTGTTCGTACCTTTTTTTGGATGAGCTTTATCGTTTTAGATTTGATATTTTGGTCTTTTATCCAGTTTGAGTTGGTTTTTGTATAAGGTGTGAGATATGGGTCTTGTTTCAATTTATTACAGATGGAGATCCAATTTCGCCAGCATCATTTGTTAAAGAGATTGTTTTTAAACCAGTTTAATGTCTTAGGGCCTTTGTCGACTATCAACTGTTCATAGGAAAATGATGTCATCTCTGGGGTCTCAATTCTGTTCGATTGATCTATCTGCCTCTTTTTGTACCAGCACCAGGATGTTTTGACTACTGTGGCAGTGGAATAGGCTATAAAGCCGGGTAATGAGAGGCCTCCTAGTGTGTTCTTCAGTAGTGCTTTACTTATCTGGGGCTGCTTCACTTTCCACACAATGCTTCTGATTTGTTTCTCCACCTCATTAAAATATGTCACTGGAATTGTATTGGGATTGCATTATATAAGTAGATTCCTTTGGGTAAAATAGACATTTTTACAACATTAAATCGTCCTATCCATGAGCAGGATATGTTTCTCCATTTATGTAAGTCTCTGTTAGCTTTTTGTAGTAAGTACTTGTAGTTCTCTTTGTAAAGGTCTGTTATTTCTCTGGTTAGATTTATTCCTAGGTACTTCATCTTCTTAGGCTATAGTAAATGGTATTGATTTGGTGATTTTGTCATTAATAATCTTGCTGTTGGTATAAAGGAATCCTATTGATTTACTTATGTTTATCATGTTTCCTCACACTTTGCTGAACTCTTCTATCAGTATGAGTAGTTTACTTACAGATTCTTTGGGATTCTGTGCATATACAATCATATCATCTGCGAACAGGGAGATTTTTACTTCCTCTTTGCTGATGCAGATGCCCTTTATTTCCTGGTCTTGTCTAATTGCTCTGTCTAGAACTTCTAGTACAATGCTGAATAGGAGAGGTGAGAGTCCACATCCTTGTCCTGTTCACGTTGTCAGTGGAAATAGTTTCAGTCTCTTTCCATTCAGGATGACATAGACAGTTGGCTTTGTATAAATGGTTCTTATTGCATTGAAGAATTTGCCATCTATTCCTATTTTGTCCGACTCGACTACACTTGGCACTTGGCTTAGTATGGATGAGTGTTGGACTTTATCAAATTCCTTTTCTGCATCAATAAACAAAATCAGATGATTCTTGCCTTTTGTGTTATTTATGTGGTTGATCACATTGATTGTTTTCTGATGTTGAATCAGCCTTCAGTCCATGGTGCGAATCGAACTTGGTCGTGATGGATTATTTTTTGATATGCTGTTGTATTCTGTTGGCAAGAATTTTGTTGAGGATTTTAATGTAGATTCATGAGTGATATTGGTCTGTAGTTTTCCTTTTTTATTGGGTCTTTCCCTATCTTTTGTACCGGGGTTATGCTGGCTTCATAGAATGAATTTTGAAGTATCCCATCCATTTCTATACTGTGAAAATAGTAGTATTGGAGATAACTCTTCCCTAAAAGCTTGGTAGAATTCTGCAGTGAAGCCATCTGGGCCAGGGCCCTTTTTGGTTGGCAGTTTTTTGATGACTTTTTCAATCTCTTCTTTTGTGAGGAGTTTATTAAGGTGTTCTGCTTCACTTTGTGATAATTTGGGTAGATGATATGAGTCAAGAAATTTGTCTATTTCTAGGTTTTCAAATTTGTTAGAGTACAGTCTTTCTTAGTATTCTGTTATGATATTTTTTTATTTCTGTTGTATCTATTATGACAACTCTCCTCTCATTTCTTATTTGGGTTATTTGTTTCCTTTCCTGCTCTTCTTCAGTAAGTTTAGCTAATAGTTTCTTAATTACTTTGAACTTTTTAAAAAAACAGCTTTTGGTCTTTTGATTTCTTCATTCGTTCTTCTATTCTCTAAAGCATTTGGTTCTGCTCTAATCTTTATTATCTCTTTTCTTCTGGTGCCTCAATGATTCCTCTGTTGTTGTCTCTCTACTTGTTCAAGCTGTAGGGTTAGTTATTTGGTTTGGTTTCTTTCTTCCTTTCTGGTGTGTGCATTTATGGAGATAAACTGACCTCTGAGTACAGCTTTGGCTGTATCCCATACGTTTGGGAAAGAAGTGTTTTCATTCTCATTGGAATCCCTAAATTTCTTTATTTCATCCTTGATTTGTTCTATAACACATAGCTTTTTGAGCAAGATGTTGTTCAGTTATGAATTCTACCCTATGTGCTTCTTCCCTTAGCTAGTTTTCATCAATATCCTTTTCTGTAATAAACTGTAACCACGAGCATAACAACTTTCAGTGTCTTCCTGAGTCTTTATTTTGCTCCATATTTTTATTTATTTGTATAATTTGTAACAAAGCAAAAATATCTGAATTGCTGCAGTCTTATAAGAAATCTGAATATCTGGTTATATGACTGCCCGAAATTTTTATTCTTTTTCAAGAATTTTTATATATCATTGGCCATTGCATTTCAATACAACTTTTAATAGCAGCTTAACAATTTTATAATGAGAACTCTAACATGGATTGAGATTTCTGCAATGGTGGAGTAAAGACCTCTGTAAATATCTTCTACGAAGGGAAGAAAATACTAGAAAGAAATTGTCAGATCAACTTTTTTAAGACTCTGGGAATTAAAGGCTTGAAACAATATGGGGAACATTTGTTCAAGAAGAATTGTTGAATCTCGGTAAAAGACATGGTGTTCATGGCATTTAATATGACCTACATAAAAAACCTCTTGCAGACCCATGGTATCCATGAAAGCTAGGAGCTATGCCACTACAGAAGAGGAAGACCAAGTCTGGAGCCCTTCGTAGTCCCATAATCACAAAATTGTCATTATTGGACCTTTCTCCAGGCTCTCTGCAAAACTCCATTCACAGCACATTGTGATTCTTTGGGACAGGTGTAATCATCTCTGTGGGAAAATATTTTTCTGGAAAAAAAAATCAACAGCAGCTGTTCCACATTACAGCTACTTGAGGTTGCAATGCTAGTGCTGCTGAAAAAGCCTGACTGAAGGTTAAAAGGTAGATGTCAGGAAGAAGGCGTTCACATAGAACTTTGAAAAGCTAGTAAGTGTGACTGGGGCCCTAGAAAGCTGTACTGTTGTGCAGGGATTTGAGCATGCCTAGAAAAGATCTGAGAATATCCTAATCTTACCTTGTGATGAATACTCAAAACAGTTGATTTTCTGATTTTTTTTATAAAAAATAATGCATTCATTTAAAAATGATTTTTCAGAAGATATGATTTTGATTTTATAATTTATTTCAAAATTAGGAGCACTCATTGTGATCATTCTTTTATTTTTTATTTATTTAATATGACTGAATGAAAATGTACATTCACGTATAAATTTACATGCCCCCCTATATGCAGCTTCAACTGCTCTCCCTGTCCGGTAACAGCACACTATTCTTCTCTGCTCCTAACATGTCTCATCCTCCCAACAGTCTCCTTTCCCCTCCTCTCCACCCACTCTCCTTCCTCCAGCAAGAGGTCAGCAGGATGATATCCTATAGATGTGTAGAACCATAAAGTGTATCCAATATATGGTCGCTCTCCATCACCAAGTCTAATCGATCGTGTCCGAAAAGTGGACTTTCATTCTGATTTATGGCAAGGGCAGCATCAGGGCCAGGGGCCATGCTCTCAGGGGAACCCTGAAACCACTGGACCATCAATTGAGGTCTTTTAATGGAGATCTCAGGATGCACCCCTTTTTATTTTTGTGTTGCCAGTGAGACTCAACTTAATGAGCTCCATCTTGTCTATCACTGGTGGTGGTTGGGCACCATCTGGTTCTTCTGGTCCCAAGTCAATGTAGGCACCCACTCACGTGGGTCTCTCTATCTTCTGGGTTGTCTTTACTCCATGTCATTTTGGTTCTCGGTGAGCATCTGTTCCTATTGAGTTGGGACCATTTGCTGTGCCCTCAGATGGCAGCTATTTGGCAACTCTATGTCAGATTGATGCCTGATCTCCTTAATCTATAAGATATTACAAAATATCAATAAGAAGAAGATAAATCATCCAATTAAGCAATGGGCAAAGGAGATGGACAGACATTTCACTAAAGAGGAGATCCAGGCAGCCAAAAAACACGTGTGGACATGTTCATAATCTTTAGTTATTAAAGAAATTCAAATCAAGGCTACAATGAAATACTATCTCACACCAACAAGGTTGGCCATGATCCAAAAAACAGAAAACAACAAATGCTGGAGAGGCTGTGGAGAAAGTGGAACTCTCCTACACTATTGGTGGGGTTGCAAAATGGTCCAGCCTCTTTGGAAAGCAATTTGGTGTTTCCTTAAAAAAATGGATATTGATATACCATTTGACCCAGTAATTCCACTACTTGGAATATATCCTGCAGAATCAAGGCCTTTCACACCAACAGACACATGCACAAGAATGTTTGTTGCAGCACAGTCCACAATAGCAAAAAAGATGGAATCAATCGAGATGCCCAACAACAGAAGAATGGATAGGTAAACTATGGTATATGTACTCAATGGAGCACTACGCAATGATAAAGAATAACGATGATTCCAGGAAACATCTCATAACCTGGTTTCAAATGAAAGACATTATGTTGAGTGAAAGTAGTCAGCAACAAAAGGAAAAATATTGTGATCATTCTTTTAATCGTATATTGGTTAGCAATGTATTGCTGAGTTAAAAAATTTGTGTCAGTATTTTTTTAATTTTAAAGATACCTAATTTATTCATAGATTCAATTATGCATAAGGAAAATTTGACTTAAAGCAATTGTAAAAGGAAAAAAATATCTTTTGCTGATAGTTCCAAGTACCAGAATCAAGTCAGATAGATTTGAATAATTGGTCTTAGTTTTTTTACAGAGATAGGGTACAAGATAGAATAGTTAGTACTAGTAGAATGATTATCCTTTTATAAAACTGAAACATACACATATTGATGAGAAATCAAATTTATTTATATTGCTCCAAGTTCAGATTATTGCTGTTTCTACACAGTCATAAAGTTTTTTTTATTATGACTGAGTGAAAATGTACATTCTCATATCAGTATTTTTAATTTTTAAAAAAAATTTATATCTATGTAAGTCATGGAAACTTTGGTTGCATAGTAGTTAGATGCTATGGCTCCTGACCAAAAAATTGGCAGCTTGAATCCATCCGGCTCTCCCAAAATGTTCTACATCTCTATTTCAGTTGTGGCTAGTGGGAAAGATAAACTGATCCTTAAAATTCCATTTACTTTTAATTAAATTTAAATCTGAATAGCTACATTTCAAGCACCTATCTGTTAAGTTAGCAATATGGCTGTTAACCATTGTGCTACTCACACTTCTAATTTTCTTTTTGCTTTTGTAATGTAAGTGTTAAGGCCTTCACTCTAATTTCTGGTATTACTTACTGATGTCTTCTCCCCCTTTCCTTTACACAAGACAGATTTTGATGTTTTGTTTTATGTAAATTCATATGAAATTATGAAATTTTTGACAATACATTCCACCCAAGTTTTATTTAGAAATGGATTACTGATATCCAGGGTTTTCAAATGTTTACAGCTTATTTTTATTTTCGGTAACTCGTAGTTATAGAATTTGTTGTGAAATGGAAAATGTTCTGCATCCGAGGTTAAATGCAGCTAATGTTACTGAGGAATTAATTCTTAGCTTTTTTATTTTTACTTAATTAAAATTTAAATTTGAATTATCTATTTGAAAAACCTATTTGCTAAAGTTGTCTAGTGACTACCAAATTAACAGCAAAATTTTATATTGTTATTTTTTAAAATATGAGTATATAACATGCTTCAGGAAAAGTTGCAAGTAAACTTGAAATATACATATGAGGCACTTGGCCTTGGCCATTCTATACTTGTACATTGTGTGTGCGTAGGTTAATTATCCAATTGAAATCACTGTAAATCCTTAGTGATTTATCTACCTGTTTAGTAAGTATTAAGAGGGAAGTATTTAAATGTCTATTTCTGATTGTTTATTTGGTCATCTCTTTCCATATTTTATTGGACCTGTGTTATTAGACACCAAGACTGGAAGAGATCATATTTCTAATAATTAGTATAATGTATCATTATGAAATATACCTTATTATTACCAAAAGTGCTTCCTGTCTTATAACATGACAGTACTTTAACTATCACAATTTTCCACTGGATTGTGTTGCTGGTATGACAGGTAATTTTATGTGTCAATTTGACGAGGCTATGATGATGCTTTGGTTTTTGTTTAAACGCTAGTGTAGTTACTGTTATGATCTAATTACATGTAATTGATTGAACCAATTTGCCATACATGAAGCAGATTATATTCCATGATGTGTGTGGACCTCAGATAATAAGTTGAAGTCCTCGGGGATAAAAAGGGAATATTCTCTCTTCATACCACATAAAAATATTTTGTCATAACTTGTTCAATCCTGAATTTTCTCTTCATCTCACCTATGAAGTTTTAGATACTACTATGTGGGATTTCTGGACTACTGCCTAAATAACAGACTTTGGACTTGTTAGCCTCCCAAAATCAGGTAAGCCAATTCCTTGAAATAAATCTTTCTCTCCACATACTTATATATGAAAAGCCCTGCCATCCTCTGAAGAAAACTACTCACCTTTTGAGTAGCTTGTTTACTGAGTTTTGGTAGAGACTGAATAGTTAGCCATGAGCCAAGAAGTTACCATGCAACCTGAGTGTTTTCAGACCCACAAGATGTAAAGTTGGGCATGGACAGTAGCACTCCATTGTCAAATGAAAGTGGTATATGCAAGAGTAAGATTGGGCACATCCTGAGGACACAAGTAAGTTATATAAGAAAGTGACCCAAATGTCCCTGATCCCCACTTCTGATATGTTTCCATCTATTCCCCAGCCTACACAAATAGCTTCATGCAGATTCCTACTATAACATAAGCTGACTGAGGAAGAGAAAACTCAGCCCTGGCCTACAGATGGGACCATGTGATACACCAACAACACTCAGAAGTGGACACGTACAGCTCTGAAGAGTGCAGTGGTGAAGAGAAATCCCTTCACTCCCAAGTCAGAGGAATTTCAAGCAGTGCACAAGCTTGTTGATTTTACTTGGAAACAGAAATGGATGTATGACTGAATATCAATTCATGGACAGCGGCCAGTAGTGGAAGTCGGGAAAGAGGTACATGAATAGGCCTGCTCCCTGAATACTCAAAAAACATGAATATATTTCTTTATAGTATGAATGCTCACCAGTGGGTGACATCAGCACAGGAAAATTTTAATAATGATGTGGATACACTAATACTTTGTGTGTATACCAGCCAGCCTTTTTCTCCAGCCACAGTCATTGTCTAATTGACTCATGGACAAAGGGGCTATGGTGATAGTGACAGAGGTTATCCATGGCCTCAGCATGACTCCTAGTCACTAAAGAACAACCTGGCTTCAGCCACTGTTAAGTGCCCAATTTTTCAGCAACAGAAACCAACAGAGAGTTCCCAATATGGCATCATTTCTTAGCAGCATTCTGACAGCAAGCAAGCATTAGAGCATATCCAACATAGAGAGGGTAAGATTGTGTTAATGCAGGAGAGGCTCTTACTGTGGATGTGGATTTGCCTTCTATGCATACAGTGCTTATGCCAAAACTACTATCCACAGATTTACAGAATAATTTATCCACCATCATGGCGTTGCACACAGCATTGCCTCTGGTGAAGAAAACACACCTCACAGAAAATGAAGTGCAGTAATAGACCTATACTCGAGGAATTTACTAGTCTTAACCATGTTCCTCATCAAACCGAAGCAACTGACAGGGTAGAACAATAGACAGACCTTTCTGAAGAGTCAGTTATAGATCCATTTAAGCAGCAATACCTTGAAGGCTGAGTCATGTTCTCTAAGAGGTTGTGTACACTCTGATTCGGTGTCCACTATACAACGTTTTGGGGCCCGTAGCCAGGATTCACTGGTCCTGGAATCAAATGACAGTAGTGATAGGAATACCACTCACTCTTAGCCCTAGTGATCCACCCACAAAATTTTTCTTACTATGCCTGTGACTCGATGATCTGCTGAATTAAAGGTCTTAGTTCCAAAGTGAGTGTTATTTCTACCAGGAGACACAAAAATGTTTCTACTGAGCGGAAAGTTAAGAGGTCACCCAACCATTTTGGACTCCTCACTTCTTTAAATCAACAGGCAAAGAAGAGATTTGCTGTATTGTCTAGTATGGTTGATCTTGATGACCACAGAGGAAATTGAACTATTGCACAACAATATTGCACACAATTATTGCACAACCAAGTTAAGGAAGAAGATGATTGGGAAAAAGGATGTCACTTAGTAGTGCCATGTCCTGTGATTAAATACAACAATCCAAGTCAAGCAGGGCTACTAAAGTCTTGGAAATTTCAGGGATAAAGATTTGCATCACCTCATTAGGCAAAAACTACTGCCTGGTGAGTTGCTTGCTGAGAGCAAAGAGAATATGGAATGGAGGTGAAAGAAGGTAGTTATAAATAACAACTAAAACAGTATGACCAGCTTCAGAAATGAGAACTGCAGCATATTTTCACTCTACTAAAGCACACTTTTGGGTTTGTTTGCTAGTTGCTTCATTCCACCATGAGGTATTCTCCTAAGCACCTCTGTGTCATTTTTTTCCACATTACTGAAAAAATAATTAGCATAGCATACGTACAAAAATACCTCAAGGCAAGAAGGAGCGATTGGTAAACAGACATAGAACACCCACATTATATGTGTAAAAAGTTGGCAATTGTTATGTGTGTATCTTATGTCTTCCTTGTTATGTTACAAATACGTTCGTATAACTATGTGTGTATATGTATGTGCATACAGTTATACAACTAATTCTATGCTACAGGATAAATAGTAAATATCTTCAGGATTTCTTAATTATTCAAATTGCTACCTGTGGAGAATTAGTCAAGTGCACATGTGCATGTGTGCACATGTGCACACACACGCACAACACACACACACTTGGATTCATTATTCAATATTATTTAAAGTGAAATTCTATAAATATCATGATGATGAACTATTAATTCAGATTTCTTAATTTGTCCAATTCATGTCTTTGAATAGTAATATCTTATATTGAACTCAGTCTTTAGAATTTTATTTTTAAAAGAAACTAATTGAAAAGTTGTATGCATATGGTTAAACATCTATATGTGAATATGTGTAAGCACTTATATGTATCTATATATTTAATACATATTTATATATGTAAACACATACATTTTTGTTGACTTCTCTTTTTTATCCCTTTACTTATCATCATATAATGTAAGATATAGTAATTCTGCATTCTCTCTGAAGAAGATGAATTTTTAGTTGTACACAGGATAGTTACGTCGGGCAGAAGTGGGGCTTTATTTTTGTCTTTCATGAAAAATTGTATATGATTTAAGAGTACGTGCACTGACGCGGAGTTGACGAGGGATGGGCTCTGTCTGTGAGATCTCAGACCTGTCTCCTGAGGTACCGGTTTTGGACTTGCCGGCTCACCACAACAGCGGTGCTGAGCAGTGGGCTCCAGGTTGTCGCTGATCTAAAGATTTTGGACTTGCCGCCTCCACTCCCCCAGTATTTTGATCCAACTCATTGAAGCAAATGTCTTAGGTATACGTATGCATTTCATTGATTTTGTTTCTTTAGAGAATTCTAAAATTTCTGATACATTTTTATATTTTTACTTTCACCTTTCCTTCATTCTTTTTAACATATGCCTCATTAAAGAAGTGAAGGATGATTTTTATTACACTCAAACACTCTTTTAATTGTATTGAAAACATATTGAATGCAAACACTTTAAAAACTCAAGTAGATAAGTTTGGAAATAGTAGCTTTTTACGTGCAGTAGATGAGAAGGTTGAAAACATAATAGTCTCTCAAAACAGTATTAATCCCTGTTGATAATGGTGCCATGGTTTTTTTTTTTTTCATTTTTCTATCATAATGGAAATTTAGAAAGAAGTATTTAATGCCAAGATTCTGCAAGCTAGTCTAAAAATAGAACTTGGAGATACAAGGTAGTGATAATGTTGTGTAAGATTTAATCGTTTACAGTGAGATGGAAGCATTTAACTGGAAGCATGTACAAGCTATTTGTCCACCAAATCCTACAGAATTCAAGACCAATTTCTCAAAAGCACTTTGAAAAGGACAATCTGTATAAGGTATTTAAAGATCTGCTTTGTTCTTTCAATAGGTACTTAGCATCTCCTACGTTCTGCAGGTGTGTGATGAAATAGTAACTTTGAAATAGCCAAAGTGTGAGGATTTCCTGTTCAAACATTAAAGAACACGTTGATGAGCCATCTAATTTTTCCTCACTGCCTCACTCTGAACCCTCACAGGAGAATCTGTGAAGAACATGCATTTCATACTGGATCAGTGTCTTTAGATTTCTCTGATCCAGCTATAGCAGGCCTTTTTGGGACGCTGACCAGGCCTCCTCACTAAAAGATACATGGCCTTCTAACCAAGAGAATGTATGTGCCACTGCTCCCTCTCTGTCTTCTAGCCCCTTTCATTCAGTGGGAGATTATAAATACTGTGCATGACGCACTGCAGTACTGTTAATATACAATACAACTGAAGAAGAACAATGGAGTCTTTATCGAATAAGTCAGGATGAACAGTAAATATCAAGTACCTTCAAGGATTTCTGAATTATTCAATTTACTACCTGTGGAGAACAAGTCAAGTACACACACACGTGCCTCCCCGCCCACACACAGAGTTTGTTAATCATTATCATTGAAAGTGAAATTCTATAAGCATCACAATGATGAACTATTAATTTGGAATTTTTAATTCATCTAATTTATGATTTTGAATAGTAATACATTATTTTATATCAAGCTCAGTCTTTAGAACTGTATTTTTTAAAAATACACTAATTGAATGATACAAGGTAAGATAATTTTTCATACACTCAGATTCTACCCATTCAATTTTGCTTTTAAGGAAAAGTAGGATTTGTTATTTCTATAAATTACTTAGCTGAACTTAATAGTGACATAAGGATTTAAAAATTTAAGGAAGGGTTTTTTTGTTTCTTTAGTGAACCACACTGTCATAAGAGCATCCTGAGTTATTTCATAATTTATAACTGAAATGGATCAGAAACAATAACATGGTATTTGTGACTAAAATAGTAATTAAAAAGATGAACATCTACTGAGAATTAGCAAATGCCAGTTTGAGTGTTAAGTATATAACATGTAATATTTGTGTATATTATCATTTCTATATTATTTAAAAAACTAGACAAATTTTAAAGGTTAAACATTGTAGGTTTAAAAACTGAAATTTAATTCCAGATTTCACTTACTTGGGAGCCCACTGACTGAATTAAATTGCATGAACTGAATTAATATAATTTATTCCCGAACTAAATGACCCTCATTGATCTTGATAATAATTGAATCTTTCTGGAACTTTGAATCAACAGTGTTCTTACATAAACAATTTACATTTTTATTTATCAACTTATAGTTCATATTCTAGCCATTAAGTAGTTAACAATTGTTTCTTTAAAGGAAGCCCTTTTAAGAAACTCATGTTTGTTTGCTTCAGTATTTACAGTTTATCATAAATAGTGTCAGGTAACCTGCTCCAACATGTAAGAACTTTCTTAAATTTTTAGTGTTTTTCACAACTTTCTATCCATTCATTAACAAGAAAGAACGTAAGATTATACTTCATTTCCTTTACGTAAATTTGTGTTTTATTAAATTGAAGTAATTTAGTGCAGTAAACCGATATAATTGCTAACTTTCCAGTCCCCTAATCTTTGTAATCCTTGGAGGCACAGTTCTTAACAGCTTGGCTGCTAACCAAAAGGTCAGTCATTTGAATCCACCAGGTGCTCCTTGGAAACTCTCTATGGTAGCTCTGCTCAGTTCCATAAGCTCACTATGAGCTGGAGCTGACTTGACTAAACATAACCATAATAACAAAAACAACCTGGACATACTCAGTCTTCCATTTTCAGTACATTTTCAATTTTCCTAAAAGCTGATGCATCATTTTTTAAATACAGAATTTTAAATTTTAGTACAGATATCATATGTTTTTGTAACATTGTCACGGAATCTGACTTTAGATAAATAAGGACATTGTAACTCATGAACTTCTTCATCCTCAAAAATATGATTTTTTCTTTTACGTAGGCAAATGTTTTGTCGAATACTAAATATCTAAAAAAAAAAAGTGTTCACTTCGCAGTCGACATTTGTTTCTTCGAATTCAAAACGACCGTCACTCTTCACCTTGCTGCTGTCCTCCACAGCGCGGCTTGTGTGCATGGATGTTTTCGTCATTGTTTGCACAGTCACTCTAAAGCACAGTCCAGGCATCACTCAGAGGCAGAGATAAACAATCAACAAGTAATCTACTCATAAATCAGCCTGGCCAAATATTCAAAGAGGCAACAAATCAAACCTAAGAGTGAAAACAGCTCCATTTCAGACACCGAGCAAGAAAAATTCTACGTGGAATTAAACCTTCATAATGCTTCTTGGGATCTTCAAGGAAATGAGGAGAAATCCCACTGCAAAGGTAAAGCATTTACTAGGCCTTCTGCACGATGGCTTTAGGACATACGAAGAGGGGCAGAGAGACAGAGAAATAGGAAAAAACGAGATATGAAACAAGCATAGCTAGATTTAGGGAATAGGCTCACATCTATTCATTTTTGAGGATCAGAGCTCAGTTTGGTACTATGGTATTGTCACATGAAATTGGAATATTAGTTTCGTCCAGGCCTTGTTGAAATCTGTAGTTTTTGACCAGCAATTTGTGGAACATTATATTTACTGAAAATCCCATGATCTGGAGAAAGATTACAAAGGTAGAAATGTGTTCAGTTGCAGCACTCAGGCATGTAACTTTCTGTGCATATGGTTTGTCTTCTGTGTAAATTGTCCAATTTACTCCATCCTCTCTTTCTCAGCATTTCCATTTCTCCCTGCAGATATTCCTTTGCCTCCAGGACAGCTCCTTGCCGGTATCCTGAGAGTCATCTGTCTTGCCTTAATGGCCAGTGTAATAACCGTGACAGTCATAATTATTACTCCCTGTAAGTTTTTAAAAGATAACAAGGAAACTTTTCACTGTAATGATTTGTATCTTTAATTATTTAATAAAATTATGAAAGTTTCATTTTAATGTATGTATTTGAACTCAATCTTTACATTTGGACTAAATGTGGAAAGGTTATAATGAATTTTAAAAAAATAAATAATAAAAAGGTGATTAGAAAATATAGCTTTGATATATATATGAAATATATACATTTTACAAAACTTTTAAGAGACTGAAAAAAGTTATTGAACAGTACAAGATAATTTTTGAAAGTGGTTATATCAAATACTGTAAGAGAATTTAGTTTGGTTTGTTAGACTGCTGTTCCCCCAAAGAACACTTGTTATCTCACATTTAGGAATTAAATCTTTTTCCAAAACCACTTCATGATTTTATTAATTGTTTTTGGTTATTTTTATTCCATATTATTCTAATTCTAAACACAGAAACTTTCAAATAGAAAAATTCAAGTGATTTATTTATGGTGTATTAGTTGGCTGGCTAGTATTTCTAAGAATTACTGTAATTTTTACAGCTACTGTAAAGCTGGAAGAGAACAATTCTCCAAAAACAAGAACCCATAATGGTGTGTAATCATTTTTAAAGTTTTAACATTAGTGTAGATTATATTTTATCTCACTAATAGGGCTTGCAAAAATGATAATAGATTTTAGAAAACTAAAATTGAACAATATGTTTTCATAAGTAAATCTTATAGGAGGATGTTTCTTCTTTTTTAACAATAGGACAAAAAACTCTGTAGCATGTGTACATTTTTAGAATGTGTATAAGATACAGTCTTTGCCTCATATGGGTACATAAGTTAGCGGTCGAGATGCTCTGTGCATGTATGTATGAGTATGTGTGGTTTTTTTTTTTACTGTGAAAGTGCATATCTTGCCTATTGTCATATTGTTTGTACCTTTCTAAATCTAACAAATAATGTTTATTTGTTAATTCAAATAGTTTCAGTAATAATTCATAATCTTTCCTAGGGTATTATTGTGGTCATTGTCCAAAGACCTGGTTTGTACTTTCCAACACTTGTTATTACATTAGTACTGAAAGAAAATCATGGACACAGAGCTGGATGGCCTGTGCTTCTAAGAAATCTAATCCGCTTTACATAGATAATGAAAAAGAACTGGTAGGCTTTTCAATTTTTCAAACATTTTGTTGAAAGTTTATTTTAGTCACTATTATGTTTGTAGGATTTATGCATATTTAATTTAGTACACAGTGGTAGTTTATTTTCAAAATTTTAATTTGCCTTTGATTTTATAATATTTTATTTATATTAGGCTATTAATGCACATTTGCTTGAGTGCTTGCCTTTCATGAACAACAGTACTTCTATAAATGCTTTTTATCAGGCATAAACTTTGCTACTTAATTTTGTCATGAATTAAACAAACAAACAAACAAACAAACAAACATGTAATTGTGCAGATTAGCCAGAAAGTGAGTCAAACTCTTTGCTATCAGTGGACTCCAACTCACAGTGATTCTAGAATTTCCGCCTATGGTCTCCAAGGCTGTAAACCTTTATGGAAGTAGACCACCATATCTTCCTTCCAGGTAGCGGGCTGTTGAGTTCTATCTGCAGACCTTTCAATTAGAAGTCAAACACTTAGCTACTGCCCCAGCAGACCTCTTACAGAATGAGCAGAACTGTGTATTTACAAATATGTGGTCTCTTCCTGGTGGTGCAGTGGTTAAAAACTCTGTTGCTAACCAGTCAACCTGGAAGAGAGGTCTGGTGATCAGCTTCAGCAGGAACTACAGCCTCTACCAGCCTGAGACCAGAAGAATTGGACGACACCCAACTGCCACCACTGACTGCTCTGACAGAGATCAAATAGAGTGGGAGAAAAAGCTAGGACAAAATCTCGAATTCACAAGAAAAGACCAGACTTACTTGTCTGCCAGAGACTGGAGGAACTCCTGAGACTGTGGCCTCAGGACACCCTACTAACTCAGAACTGAAGTCAGGCATTCAGCCAAAGATTAGCCCAGCCTAAAATAACAAACAAACAATAGCACGCATAAGGAACAGGCTTCCTAGTTCAAGCAAGTCTAGAAGATCGAATGGGCAACACCTGACCAGAAGGAAACACTAGTAGGAAGGGACAGGAAACCTGGACAAATGAACAAGTAGAACCTGAGGTAGAAAAGGAAAAGAGAAAGTGTTGATATATTGTGGGGATTGCTATCAGTGTCACAGAATAGTTTGTGTATACATTTTTGAATAAGAAACTAATCTATGCTGTAAACCTTTATTGAATTCACAATAAATTTTTTTAAAAAATTACAAACAGACAAGAAAACCCTGAGGAACTCTGTCTTTTTCTCTCACATATGGAGTTGCCATAAAGTCAACTCTATGGTAACAAATTTGGGATTTCTTTTAGTTTATTTACAACTAAGTTTAAGAAATAGACATTTCCAGCACGTAGTTGCTGTGCTCCTGCTTCTGCTTTCAATACTTCTCTCCCTTCCCAAAACACTGCTCTCACTTTTAATATTATAGGTTAGCTTTTTGTAAAAAATATTTTCTTGTGCTTTAAGTGAAAGTTTACAATTCAACTCAGTTTGTCATGCAAAAACTTACACATTGCTATGTAATGCTATTGGTCTCCTCACACTGTGACAGAACATTCGTCTTCTCTACCGTGTATTTCCCACACCCGTTCAACCAGCTCTTACACCCCTGTGCCCTCTCGTCTCACCTCTGGACACGAGCTACTCATTGGTCTCATGAATCTCTTAAGCCAAGAACCATGCTCTTTGCTGGTATCATTTATGTCTTATAGTGTAGTCCTATCTTTCTCTGAAGAGTTGGCTTCATGAATGACTTCTCTTCTGTGCTAACAGAGTCCTGTGGCCATGTCTTCTGGGGCCCCTCCAGGATGTCAGACGGTAAAGTCTGGTCTTTTTACTAGAGTTTCAGTTCTATGTACCAATTCTTATCCTGCTACCTCAGGGACTCTTTGTTGTGCTCCCTGTGAGGACAGTCTCCGGCGGTGGCTGAGCACCATCTACTTTTCCTGCTTTCATGCGGATGCAGAATCTGAATTATTGGACCGTTCCCATTTCTTGGGCTCATGTTATCCTTATGTCTTTAATGTTCTTCATTATCCTTTGCTCCAGCTGGGTTGGGACCAATTGATGCTACTTAGGTAGCTCCTTGCTAACTTTGCTTAGTTACAAGCTGTGTAGAAATGAAATCACACAGTACTCATTTTTTGAGGGGGATCTGCCTTCTTTCACTCATATGAATTTATCTGTTGCTGTCACATTTGTTCTGACTCCTGGAAACCATATAGAACAGAGCAGAATTGCCCCACAGAGTTTCCAAGGAGTGACTGATGGATTCAGACTACTGACCATTTGGTTAGCAGCCAAAGCTCTTAACTACTACGCCACTAGGATTTTAACTCTCACATAAGACTTGAGGTAACTCATTCATATTGTTTCAGTTAGCTGCAGTTTGCTAATTTTCACTGCTAGGTTATGTGAATACAACATTTTGTAATCCATTTTACTGTGCATTGAAATAAGGGTTATTTCTAATATTTGTTATAAGTAATTAATTGTTCTTATTATGTACTTCATCAACATATTACCTGTATGCGTAGGAAACAAATTTCAGTTTCATAGGTATACATGCACATCCCATTTGTAAAATTGTTCAATAGCTTCCTAATTTCTTTGTATACGTCTACAATTTACTCAAGAGTTTGAATGTGTTCCCTGATGCTGTGGTGGACTGTCTACTCCTCTTGTGATAGAGACTAAGACTTCAGTCCAGAAACACTGCAGGTTTTCCTCGTTTATTTCCCACCAGTTTCAGTACTTGGAACTAGGAAACCTGTAGGTTTTTATCCCCACCTCTGACTTCCAGGGATCTCTGTCCGCTGTCACGGTAGCACTGCTGGCTTGTGCAGCCCGCCTCACACTGTAGACTCTGCAGCTGTACTCGCTGAACTGGCCTGGGGAAGGGAATGTGAGCAGCTTCGGCAAGAAGACTGAAGATGTCTGCAGCTGGACTTCAATTGCTAGCAGCTATCCAAGAATCACTCTTTATGAATTATTGCTTGACTCTGATCAGTTTCCAGAACCCTGAATATACTGCTTTTGTCAGTCTGACCTCTTAATCACTCTAATCACTGTCTATGAAGTGGCCAGTGTGTAACACTCACAATGGGAGCAAATAGGGAGGCTTTGTACAGTAATGCAGAATTCACATTACTTGTTATAGCACAAATTTAATTAGCACAATAACATATTTAATTTCCCTTGAGTCAGATCCGACTCGATGGCACTTGGCTTGGCTAAAACCACTTTCTCCTAGAACTTCATATGTTCTTTCAGTATTTTAATGTGGATTGGACTTAGTGACTGTTCAACTTTCTCCTCCAAACTGTAAGATTCTTAAGAATTTTGATAGTTTATAACTGAGAGACAGTGACATATGAACAATCATAACAGTATAAATAAGTCTCCATAGACAAATGTGCAGGAAATACACAAATTTAAATTATGTACCAAAAACAAACAAGCAAAAAAAAAAACTTCATATAGTACATTCTGAATCATAGTGGGCAGAGTAGAACTGCTTCATAGTTTTTGATGAATGCCTGGTGAATTTGAACTGCCGACCTTTCAGTTAGCAGCTGTAGCATTTAACCACTGTACTGTAAGGATTTCTGATTTAGACACATAGCTATTTAAAAAAAAAAAACAAAAAGACAGTGCCATTGAGCTGATTCTGACTCATCGCCACCCTAAAGGACAGAGTAGAACTTCCCCATAGAATTTCCAGGTACTGTCTGGTGGATTCAAACTGCTAGCCTTTTGGATAGTAGCCATAGCATTTAACCACTACGCAACCAGTGTTTCTACATATAGCTATAGGTCTATATAAATTAAAAATTAAATATGTATTTCTTAGATTATTATTTTCAATATCACCACATTATTATAAAAGATAACTCCTTGAAAATTATTTTTACACACATTTTAGAAGTCCTGGTGGTATAGTGATTAAGAACTCAGCTGTTAACCGAAACGTCGGCATTTGTAATCCACGGGGCACCTCTTGGAAATATGGTGGGGCAGTCAGCATCAACTAGATGGCGACAGGTTACAGGGTTTATATATGTTTACATATACGTATGTATGTTCTTAAAAATAATGCTATTATCTGTGTTACAGGTTTCTGAGATCTCCAGAAAGGAACTGGACTTGTTTATACTTAAATTTTTACAAAAATTTACAAACATACTTTTTTTATAAGTATGTTTGTAAGCACCAGGCATGATAATTCACCTGTTTGGCACAAAGTTATTCTCTGTCTATAAATTACATATTTCTGGTTTCTTCCAAAGCCACATGATTTTTTATTACAAATACTTTGCATTTTAGTTTTCCTTAACTTTTAAAATTGTGTACTTATGTAAGACCCATGAGTCAGATCCAGCTCAAGGGCACTTGGCTTGGCTAGCTGCCGCTTCCACATTTTTAAGTGTACAGTTTAATGACACCAGTTATGGTCATCATACTGTGTATCCATCAGCACTATCTGCTTCCAACTTTTCCATCACTCTTAACAGAAGCTCACTGTCCTTTAAGCCATAATTCTCTTTTTCTCCCTCTATTGACACCATACTAAATTTTGATTTTTGCACATTTGTTTAGTCTAGGTGTTCATGCAAGTAGGATCATAATTTGTTCTTTTGTGACTGACTTACTTCACTCATACACAGATGTATATATTATGCATTTATTAAGATACTTATTTAAATCACAACACAATATTATTAAGAACTAAATGCTCAGTAAAAGAACAAATTATTTCCCATTTTCAAATAAATTGATTTCATATAGCTCTTGAAGTTATTTATAATGTAGAAGTAAAGCATTACTAAAGAACAAATTTGGAGACTTCACACTATCTGACTTTAGGATCTATTACACTCTAGGGTAGGCCAAAGTGCCTGATACGGGTACAAAAACAGATACATAGACCAATGTAACAGAACTAATAATCCAGACACAAAATTCTCTACCTAAGAGAAGATGATATTTGAAAAAGTCTCAAATCTGTAAACTAGGGAAAAGATAGTCTTTTTAACAAGTGGTGTTGGCCACAACTGGATATCCCTCTGCCAGAAAATGGAGCAAGAACTATATAGCACATCATACACAAAAAATGACATAAAATGGACTAAAGATCTAAATATGAAATCTAAAATGACAAAGATCATGGAAGAAAAAAAATAAGAACAACACTGGAAGCCTTAATACATGACATAAACAGACTATAAAACATTACTTTCAATGCTCGAACAACAGAAGAGAAAATTAATTACTAGCAACCCCTAAAAGTCACTTATGCTCAGCCAAAGACCTCACCAAAAGGATAAAAAGAAAATTTATGCACTTTTCGGCTCTATACAGCTATAGGATGTCATCCTGCTGACCTCTGGCTGGAGGAAGGAGAGTGGGTGGAGAGGAGGGGAAAGGAGGCTGTTAGGAGGATGAGACATGTATGGAGCAGAGAGGAATAGTGTGCAGTCACCAGACAGGGAGAGCAGTGGAAGCTGCATATAGGTGGGCATGTAAATTTATACGGGAATATACATTTTCACTCAGTCATATTACATAAAAAAAAGAAGGAAAATTTATAGACTGGGAAAAAAAATTGGGGTAAAAAAATCTGTTCAGTGTCTAATATCCAAAATCTATGAGACACTGCAAAACCTGAACAACCAAAAGACAAGTAACCCTGTCAAACAATGAGCAGAGGATATGGAGAGACACATCTCCAGAGAAGGTATGTGCCGTTAGAGAAGTCCAAATCAAAACCCAATAAGATATCATCTCACCCCAGCAAAGCTGGCATCAATCCAAAAAACACAAAATGATAAATGTTGGAGAGACTAGAGCACTTATACAATGCTGGTGGGAATGTGAAATGGTGCAGCCACTTGAATATCCATTGATGCTTTCTTAAAAAGCTTTCTTGAAACATATCCTAAAGCATTAAAAGCTGTTACGTGAATAGAAACATGCACACAAAGTTTATTGTCCATAATAGTAGACAGACAGAATCTACCTAGGTGCCTGCCGTCAACAGATGATTGCATAGACAAATTCTGATATTTTCACATAGTGGAATGCTATGCAATGGTAAAGATCAAGAATGAATGTGGGCAATATCTAATTACGTGGGAAACTCTGGAAAGCATTATGCTAAGAGAAATCGGTCAGTTGCAAAAGGACAGATGTTGTATGAGACCATAATTATAAGCACACAAGAGAAGTTTTATACACATAAGAAAATATTCTTTGATGGTTGCAAGTGTGGGAAGGGAGGGAGAGGAGTGAATTCTCCTAGACAGTAGATAAGAATTAAGTTAGGTAAAGGGAGGGACAATACCCAATAGAGGAGACATCAGCACTTGGACTAAACCAAAAGCCAAAAAGTTTGCTATATGTAACTAAACACTTAAAAGGACAGAGTAGCAAAGGCAGGGTTCTGGTAACCATTATTTCAGTAGCATTTAGGTCAATTGGCATAAGAAAGTTTTTTTAAATACATTATTCTGCATCCTACTCTCTGGGTCTAAAAAGCTAGCAAGTAGCTGTCTAAGAACTGTCTATTGGTCCCAAACCACCTGGAACAAGGGGGATGTAACACATCAAAGACATAAGAAAAATATGATCCCGAGAGAGAAAAGCATAACAATCCAGAGACTCCGTCAGTGTAGACCAGGACTAGATGGTGCCTGATTACTGTCAATAACTGCCCTGACAGGGAACACAACAAACAGTCCCTGATGTAGCAGGAGGAAAGGGGTGTGTAGAATTTGAGCTATGTGAAATAGAACAGACTTGATGGCTTGACAGACTGGAGGGTCCCTGGAAGACATGGCCACCAGATTCTCTATTAGCTCAGAACTGAAACCATTCCCGAAGTCAAATTTTCAGACAAAGTTTGGATTGGACTGTAAGACATAAAGTGACGCTGGCAAGGAGTGTGCTTGTTGGTTCATGTAGGTACATGAGAATAATTGGGCATCTTGTGTCCAGAGGCAAGAGCAGAGGGCAGAAGGGACCAGGAGACAGGTGAGTGGACGTGAGAAATGCAGAGTTGACTTGGATTGTAAACTTTCACCTAAAACACAATAAAATATTTAAAAAAATAATAAAGTAAAACAATTTTAAAACTATAACATGACAGTAAAAAAATAAAAATTCCTCGCAACAGGACTAAGTAACATCTTGATAAGAAATGGAGAAAACACTGAAGTTGTAAAGGATTTCACTTCACTTGGAGTCACAATAAACACCCATGGAAGCAGCAGTCAAGAAGTCAAATGATGCACCGTCCTGGGCATATCTGCCGATAAAGATTGCCTTAAAGTGTTAAAAACAAAGAAGTCACTTTAAAAATTAAAGTGCAGTTGATCCAAGCCTTTATAGCCTTGGTTTAGTCACCTAGTGCTTCTGTAACAGAAATACCACAAGTGGATGGCTGTATCCAAGAGAAGTTTATTCTCTCAGTGCACATTAGGTTACAGATTCAGATTCAGGGTGCCAACTCTAGGGGAAGACTATATCTGTCAACTCTGAAAGAAGGTCCTTCTCATCAATCTTCCCCGGGACCAGTGGCTTGTCCACACAAGAACCGTGGGTCCAAAGGATGCCCTTGGCTCCTGGTGCCTCCTTCTTGGTGGTATGAGACTCTCAGCTCTCTGCTTACTTCCTTTTCCTTTTATCTTTTGTAGAATGAAAGGCAGTGTAAGCCACACTTCATGGAAACACCCTTTATACTGAATCAGGAAGGTGACATCTGTAATATTGTTACAGTCGCACTCTCATCTTCTTTAACATAATCTAATTTTGACCTATTAACCACATGCAGAAATTAGGGTTTATAACATAGGAAAAAAATCACAAAGTAGAGAACCATTCCACAGTACTAGGAATCGGGGCCCAGCCATACTGTTACACACATGTTTTGGCAGACACGATTCAATTCATGACAAACCTCGTATGCATGTGAAAGGTGAACAGTGAATAAGGAGGACGGAAAAAGAATTGATGCTTTTGAATTACTAAGGTGTTTTCCAAGATTACTGAAAATACCACGGACTCCTAGAAGAATGAACAAATCTGTTTTGGAAGAAGTACAGCCAGAGTGCTCACTGAAAGCAAAGGTGAGGACACTTTGTCCCACACACTGTCCAGAAAGACAAGTCCCCAGAGCAGGACATCATGTTTGCTGGAGTAGAGTGTTGGCTAAAGAGTAAGACTCTCGAGAAGACAGATTGACCTAGTGGCTGCAACAACGGGCTCTTGTGTGTTAACAATTATAAGGATGACTCAGGATCAGGCAGTGCTCTGTTCTGTTGCAAACAGGGTCACTACGAGTCAAACCGTTTTAACAGCACGTAACAGCTGCACTGTCAGAACAGAGGGCTTAGATCATAGCATATGTTCTTCTCATAGCAGAGACCATCAGCTGTCAGAGGGGTAAGCAGATATGTATTTCTTGGTGCCTGGGCACAGAACTCATATGTTGTTATTCTCTCACCCTGATTTTTTGACAAAAGAAGTTGCATGGCCCAGCCTATCAGTAATAAGCTGCAAAGTATCTTTTTACTATAGTAAGCAGAGAAAGGAAATCCTCCTAGCATAGTGGGTCAAGTGCTACCTCTGCTAACCAAAATGTCACCAGTTCAGATCTGCCAGCTGCTCCTTGAAAACTGTGGGGCAGCTCTACTCTGACCTCCAGGTTCGGTATGAGTCAGACCCGACTTGAGGGCCCTGGATAGACAGAAGAAAGAAAGATGTATTTGCTGAAAAATAGTCTAATCTACTACAGTAGATTAAGTGATGTTTCTCTCATGATATTTCATTACCTTACCCTCTCCTCCCTCCCCCAAATCACAAACTTACAGCTGTCGAAGAGATTGCTATATTCACAGCAACCCTATAAGACGAAGAAGAACCACCCCATACAATTTCCAAGGCTTTAATCTTTACAGACATAGACTCCCTCAGCTTTCTCCCCTTGAGCCTCAGGTTGCTTTCAACTGCAAACCTTTCAGTTAGCAGCTGAGTGCTTAACCACTGTGATGCTTTGGGTTTGTTTTAGCTGGAAATTGTTGGGAAACAGAAAGTTTTTCAGTACTTTATTAATTTTTTTCTGGGCCTTTGATTTCACTACTCCAAAAATTACTGCAAGGTAGTCATGTATAGTGACAATGAATGCCAGTTGGACGCTGTCGCTAATGTCTCTTAATCAATGTGCAGGTGAGAAGACGCAGTATAGTATGAAGTTTAAGTGCAAGAATAATGTCCAATGAAGCCAGACCATTTGGGTATAAATTCTAATTCTACCCTATTAGCTATCTGATCTAGACACATAGCTTTTTTGGCTCAATCTCTGCCCCTGAAAAATATAATAGAAGCACTGTACTTATTACTGACAAGGTTATTTGAAAAACACTTTACAATAGTTCCCAGCACATAAGTACTCAATTATTTTATTTGGAAGCTCGATGCTTCACATCTATCACCTGTAACATGATGACTGTAATAACAGCTAACAGAACTGCTCTGAGGATAAAATTACATAACATAAAAATTCTTAAAAGAAAGTCTTACTGTATTAAATTCTTGCTATGGATGTATTTCACATTTTGTGTCTCCAAATGTTGAATGCAATGCAATTCCCAAGAGGACACAAGCTCTAAAACTTTGTCTTCTATTTTTCATCCATCAAATGTTCATCGCTTCTGTAAACTGATTTTAGCTAGGTATTAACATACGGTTATACATGTCAAAAGTATATGCATTTTAAGGAATATTTGTGATAAATTGAAAGCGTACTATACATGGATCAGGCTCCTTGGAGGCGCAGTATTTAAGAACTTGACTGTTAATCAAAAGGCTGGCAGTCTGAGTCCATCACCCACTCCTCAGAAACCATGTGGGGCAATTCTGCTCTGCCCTTTACAGTGGCTATGAATCAGAATTGACTTGACGCAATAGGTTTGTGTGTATGGACCAAACACCCCTCTTTCAGTTTCTCATACTGTGTGACCTGGCGTTGCCGTGATGCTGGAAGCTATGCCACTTGTATTTCAGATACTGGTGGTCAACCATAGTGGACAGATTTCTGTGGGACTAACGAAATACAACAGAGCATGAAGAAAAGTCTAGCAATCTATGAAGATTAGACAGTGAAAATGTTGTGAATCAGAACAGAATATTGTTCAACTCACTCATTTTGCACATGTCATAGGCAAGATCAATTACTAAAGTAGGACAAAGTGTTTGGTGAAGCAGAGGCTCAACAAGGGTGAGAAAGACCCTCAGCAAGGTGGATTACAGTAGTACCCACAACAACAAACCAGTGTGCTGACAGTCCTTAGGTGATGCAGGACAGGGGAAGGTTTGTTCTGAACACAAGATCTCACTAGTCCCAGTCAGCACAACAACAGCTATCTTTCTTTATCATATATGGCCAAGAAATCAGAATAATTTTTGCTGGACATATATTTCAGTTACTGAAATTGAATTGGACTTACGGCTCTTTTTATTGTTAATCAAGAACCGTTGTTCTCCATCCTTCCTCCCTGACCACAGACCCATATGTTTTACTTTGGATGTGAGTAAAGTTTATCCTGTCTGAACCTCCAATTGCAGAAATATCAAAAACAGCTGTCAATTTTTGGCAAAAAGCCTTTAATCTTTCCTCTCTTTGGGATCAGTGAAAGTTTTATAGGTGGTAGAAGATTAACAGTCTGATAATGCCCTTTCATTGTTTAAGTTGCAGTGATCCATCCAAATACATACTTCTCTTGCCATCAGGAGTGGGGAAAAATAATACAGAAGCTGTTTAGTATTTTCAATGAAGAAAACATCAACTTTTTTCCTCAAAACGTTTTTCCCACGTATAAAGACATGCAAAGGATCCCTCACAGCACAGTGGTTTATCTCTCTGCTGGTAACCCAAGATAAGCAATTTAGGCCCACCAGTTATTCTATGAGAGAAAGATGTAGCAGTCGGCTTTCGTAAAGGATGACAGCCAAGAGCAACTCGGTCCTACACAGTCACTGAGAGTAGGAATTGACTTATGACATGATGTTTGGTTTGGGCTTGAAAAGAGGTGAATAAGATGTGCTTATATGCTGTACCATCTCATAGTAACTCATAGTAACCCTAGGTGGTTATGTGTTGGAGTTGACCCAACTGCAACAAGTTGGTTTTTTGTTTAAGCTTTACGTTTGTCCATAACTATTGTTGGTGTTAGATGCCACAAGTCATTCCAACTCATAGCTATTGTTATGGATTGAATTGTGTCCCCCAGAATTGTATGTCTACTTGGCTAGACTATGTCTCCCAGTGCTATGTTTCATCATCTGATATGATTAGCCTATGTACTGCAAATCCTTCCTCTATGATATTGATAAGGCAGGATCAAAAGCAGTTATGTTATGGAGGTCATGTCTGGAGTCACACCCACCTTGGTCCTCAAGGCAATATTTTTGCTTTTTAACACCTTACAGAGGTCTTTTAAAGCAGACATGATCAATGCAATAGGTAGTTTGATTTTTTAATTGCTGCTTCCATGAGCTTTGATTGTGGATCCAAGTAAAATCAAATGCTTGACAACTTCAGTACTCAATCCACAGACTAGGTTTCACAGTAAGTCAATCTCTTCTAAGATATAAAAGACAGAAGCCAGCAGAGAGAAAAGGGGACCTCATATTACCAAGAAAGAAAAGCCAAGACAGTAACATGACCTTTGGATCCAGGATCCCTGAGTTGAGAAGCTCTTTGACTCGTGAAGATTGATGACAAGGACTTTTCTCAAGAACCCACAAAGAAAGCATTTCCTTGGACCTAGCACCCTCAGTTCAGACTTCCAGCTTCTAGACTGTGAAAGAATAACTTTTCTTTGTTAAAGTCATCTACTTGTAGTATTTCTGTTACGACAGTACTAGATGACTGCGACCCCGCATACAGCAGAATGAAACACTGTCCAGTTGTGTGCCACTCTCAAAATCTTTGCCATCTTGAGCCCATTGTTTCAGCCATTGTGTCAGTCTATCTCCTTGAAAGTCTTCCTCTTTTTCACTGATCCTCTATTTTACCAAGCATGATGTCCTACAGGACTAATCCTTATTGATACCAATCCCAAAGTACAAGAGACTAAGTCTTGCCATGCTTGCTTCCAATGACCATTCTCTTTGTACTACTTTCAACACAGATTTACTCCTTCTTCTGCTGATAAGTGATACAGTCAATAGTCTTCATCAACAGCATAATAAAAGGCATCAATTATTTGGTTTCTCTTATTCATTGTCTGGCTTCCAGATGCAAACTAGGCAACTGAAAGGTCATGTCTGGAGTCACACCCATCTTGGTCCTCAAGGCAATATTTTTGCTTTTTAACACCTTACAGAGGACTTTTAAAGCAGATGTGATCAATGCAATAGGTAGTTTGATTTTTTAATTGCTGCTTCCATGAGCTTTGATTGTGGATCCAAGTAAAATCAAATGCTTGACGACTTCCGTATTTTCTCTGTCATGATGTTTGCCTATGGTCTAGTTGTTAGGATTTTTATTTCATTTATGTTGATTTGTAAAGAGTACTCAAGGCTGAAATCTTTGATCTTCATCAGAAAGCACTTGAAGTCTTCCTTGTTTTCAGCAAGCAAAGTTGAGTCATCTGCGTATCACAGGTTATTAACTATTCTTTCACTGCTTCTGAAGAGCCATTCTTCTTCATATATCTCTGCTTCTTGATTACTTGTTCAGCAAACAGTCAAATAAGTATGGCGAAAGGGTACAACACTGATGCACGTTATTCTTGATCTTAAACTGCAAAGTATCCCCTTGTTCTGCTCAAACTGCTGTCTCCTGGTTTAAGTACAGTTTCTTCATCAGCACAATCAGGTTTTCTGGAATATCCGTTCTTGCAAATATTATCCTTAATTTGTTATAATCCACAATAGAATGGCTTTTCATACTAATAAAACACAGGTAAACATTTTTCTGGTATTCTCTGCTTTCAGCCAAGATCCGTGGGACATCAACAATGACATCCCTGGTTCTTCATCCTCTTCTCAATCTTACTTGAATTTCTAACAGTTTCCTGTGTATGTATTACTGCAACAGTTTTCAAATGCTCTTCAGGAAAATTTTACTTTCATCTGGCATTAATGATATTGTTTGATAATTTCCACATTCTTTAGGATCATCTTTTTTTGGAATGGACACAAATATAAAGCTCTCCCAGTCAGTTGACCAGGTAGTTCTCTTCCAGATATCTTGGTACAGATAAGTGAGGGCCACCAGACCTGCACCTCCTTGTCAAAATATTCCTATTGGTATCTCATCAGTTCCTGGATCCTTGTTTACCAATGGTACCTTCAGAGCAACTTAAATCTTTCTCTTCAATACTATTTATTCCTAATTGTATGCTGTTCCCTGAAATGGTTGAACACCGACCAATTCTTTTTGGTGCCATGGGTCTATATATCCCTTCCATTTTCTTTTGATACTTCCTTTATCATTCAATATTTTGCCCACGAAACCTTCAAAGTTGTGGCTCAAAATTTAGTTTCTAAGGTTCTTTCAGCTGGAGAAATTTCATGTTCTTCTCTTCTCGTTTTCTAACTCCATGTCTTTGCATGCTTTGTCTTCTGGAGCTGCCCTTTGAAATTTTCTGTTTAACTCTTTTACTTCATTATTTCTTCCATTTGCTTCAACTTCTCTAAGTCCAAGAGCAAATTTAAAAAGTTCTTCTGACATCCATTTTGGTCTACCTTTCTTTCCTATCTTATTAAAGGGCTTTTGCTTTCTTCATGTGTGATCTCTTTCACCTCATCCCACAATTTGTCTGATCTTTGATGTTCAGTATGTTGAATCTATTCTTGAAATGATCTCCAAACTTCCAGTCTGTAGATTTTCTTTTTGCTCTTTTCATAAAGTATTTTGATGAGCATAAATTAAATTTTTATAAAGTCTCATTTATTTTTCGGCTTGCACATGTCCATTTATGTTTGTTATCCTATTTTTACAAAGATTATGTCACATGGTTTCCTCCTCTTCTAAAAATTTTATAGCTTTAGTTCTAACACTTGATCAGGGACCCAATTTGAGTTAGTTTTGTGTATGGGGTAAGGTATGGGTCTTGCTTTATTTTTCATAAAGTAGACACTCAGCATTGATAGCACTGTTTATTAAGATGGAACTTCTTAAGAGCTTGGTTGCCAATCAAAATGTTGGCAGTTCTATTCCACCTGCTGCTCCTTGGAAACCCTACAAGGCAATTTTACTCTGTTGAATACAGATGCTAACAGTCACATAGATACAATGGCAATGTTTTATTTTTTTGTTTTTTGGTTTTTGTAAATTTATTTATTAATTAATTAATTTATTAAAGAGATGGTTTCTGCCTAGTTGAATGAAGTTTGACCATTTGTCAAAAATCAGTTATCAATGGCTGGGTTTATTTCTGAGTTCTTAATTCTACTCCACTGGTCCATGTGTCTATTGATGAACCAGTATCAGTCTGTGTTAATTATTATGGCCATAAAGTATGTTTTGATATTAAAAACTATAAGGCCTTCTACTTCGTTCATCTTCTTCAATATTTTCTTGGCTCTACAGGTTATTTTTTGTTTTCCACATGAGGTTGGTGATTAGTCTTTCCATTTCAATAAATTTTTGTTTTGGAATTTGTGTTGAAGTTGCACTGTGTCTGTTGACAACGTTAAGCAGAACTGATATTTTCACTATATTAGTTCTTTTTGTTTTATTGTGACTGAGTGCAAGTATACAATCCAAATTAAAATTGCAAGACCACCTGTCTTCAGCTCCTTCTACTCTCCTCGCCCATTGACAGCACACATCTCCTTTCCATTCTGTGCATAATATAGGCTTAACAAATTCCTGTCCCTTCCTCTCCACCCTCTCTTCTCCCTTCTAGTAAGATGCCAGTGGACAGCATCCTATAGATGCATACTAACGTAACATGCACACACTGTATGGTCACATTGCGTCCCTGAGACCATTTAATTCCTGTCTGAAGAGATGACCTCAGTAACATTGTTAGTTAGGGGTGGCAGGAGGTCTAGGGGTCATGCACCAAGGGAGTGCAAGCCTCAGGCCTTCAGACCATCAACTGTGAACTTTTTTTTTTTAATTTTTATTTAACATGACTGAGTGAAAATGTACATTCACATATAAATTTACATACCCACCTATATGCAGCTTCCACTACTCTCCCTGTCTGGTGACTGCACACTATTCCTCTCTGCTCCATACATGTCTCATCCTCCCAGCAGCCTCCTTTCCCCTCCTCTCCATCCACTTCCCTTCCTCCAGCCAGAGGTCAGCAAGATGATATCCTATAGATGTATAGAACCATAAAGTGCTTCCAATATATGGTCACTCTGCATTGCCAAATCCAATCCATTCCTGTCCAAAGAGTGGACCTTTGTTATAATTTATGGGAAAGGGCAGCATCAGGGCAGGGTGCCATGCTCTCAGAGGAACCCCAAAACCACTGGATCATCAATTGAGGTCTTTTAGTGGAGATCTCGTAATGCATCCCTTTTTATTCTTGTGTTGCCAGTGAGACTCCTCTCTGTGAGCTCCAACGTGGCTATCGCTGGTGGTGGCCGGGCACCATCCAGTTCTTCCGGTCCCAAATCGATGTAGGCACCCACTCTTGTGGGTCTCTCTGTCTTCTTGGTTGTCTTTACCGCATGTCATTTTGCTCCTCGGTGAGCATCCGTTCCTGCTGAGTTGGGACCAATTGCTGTGTCCTCGGATGGCAGCTTGGCAGCTTTTAAGACCCCAGACGCCGCTCACCAATGTGGGGTGCAGAGAGCTCTCTTAGCAAAACGCTAGTTGTGCCAATTGGCCTGGAATTCGGCTAAGAACAGGGCCCCTGCCCCCCGCCCCAGCTACTCTATCCTTGCAGTATTGAGTTAAAATGAAAGGAGAATTCAAGTTATGCTGAAGTCCACTTAATGTTGTTCTTGTTTCTAATGTGTGCTATCACCGCTTTCTCCAACTAGATTTCTAGTAATTATCTAAACTAAACCCTCCCCCCCTCACCCTCCCTCCCTCCCCTCCCTTGCAGCTGTCAAAGAGTATTTTCTTCTATACACAAGTCTGTTTTTGAGATCTTATCATAGAGGTCTTATACAGTATTTGCCCTTTTGTCACTGACTACTTTCACTCCACATAATGTCTTCCAGTTGAAACCAGGTTAGGAGATGTTTCCTGGAATCATCGTTATTCTTTATCATTGCATAGTGCTCCATTGAGTACATGTACCATAGTTTACCTATCCATTCTTCTATTGTTGGGCATCTGGGTTGATTCCATCTTTTTGCTATCGTGGACTGTGCTGTGATAAACATTCTGGTGCATGTGTCCCTTGGTGTGAAAGGCCTTGATTCTGTAGGATATATTCCAAGTAGTGGAATGACTGGGTCAAATGGTACATGGATATCCATTTTTTTAAGGAAGCTCGAGATTGCCTTCCAAAGAGGACCATTTTGCAACCCCACCAACAATGTAAGAGGGTTCCACTTTCTCCACAGCCTCTTCAGCATTTGTTGTTTTGTGTTTTCTGGATCATGGCCAATCTTGTTGGGGTGAGATGGTATCTCATTGTTGTCTTGATTTGAATTTCTTTAATAACTAAAGATCGTGAACATGTCCGCATGTGTTTTTGGCTGCCTGGATCTCCTCTTTAGTGAAGTGTCTGTCCATCTCCTTTGCCCATCGCTTAATTGGATGGTTTCTCTTCTTCTTATTGATATTTTGTGGTATCTTATAGATTATGGAGATCAGGCATCGGTCTGACATACAGTTGCCAAATATTTTTTCCCATTCTGTGGGTGTTCTTTTAATTCTATTAATAAAGTCTTTGGATGAGCAAAAGTGTTTGATTCTTAATAGTTCCCATTTATCTATTTTCTCTTCTGTTGATTGAAGTTTCCTTGACAGATTTTGGAGTCTGTCCTCATTGTGTATTAAAACTTCCATTGCTGTTCCTACCTTTTCTTGGATGAGCTTTACTGTTTTAGCTTTGATATTTAGGTATTTTATCCAGTTAGAGTTGGTTTTTGTATAAGGTGTAAGATATGGATCTTGATTCAGTTTATTGCAGATGGATAACCAATTTTGCCAGTACCATTTGTTGAAGAGACTGTTTTTACCCCAGTTTAATGTCTTAGGGCCTTTGTCGAATATCAACTCTTCATAGGCATATGGTGTCATCTCTGGGGTCTCAGTTTTGTTCCATTGATCGATCTGTCTGTTCTTGTACCAGTACCAGGCTGTTTTGACCACTGCGGCAGTGTAGTATGTTCTAAGGTCAGGTAATGAG
This sequence comes from Heterohyrax brucei, assembly GCA_028571685.1. Lineage (NCBI taxonomy): Eukaryota > Metazoa > Chordata > Mammalia > Hyracoidea > Procaviidae > Heterohyrax > Heterohyrax brucei. The sequence continues at coordinate 72,260,558 of CM053142.1, read as the reverse complement.
AGGCCTCCCACTGTGTTCTTCTTCTTTAGTAGTACCTTACTTATCCGGGGCTTCTTCCCTTTCCAAACAAAATTGGTGATTTGTTTCTCCATCTCATTAAAAAATGACACTGGAACTTGTATTGAGATTTCATTATATAAATAGATTGCTTTAGGTAAAATAGCCATTTTCATAATGTTAAGTCTTCCTATCCATGAGCAGGGTAGGTTTTTCCATTTATCTAAGTCTCTCTTAGTTTCTTGTAGTAAGGGCCTGTAGTTCTCTTTGTAAAGGTCTGTTGTTTCTCTGGTTAGATTAATTCCTAGGTACTTTATCTTCTTAGGGGCTATCGTAAATGGTATTGATTTGATAATTTCTTCCTTAACAGTCTCGTTTTTGGTATAAAGAAATCCTACTGATTTACTTATGTTTGTCTTGTATCCTGAGTCCTTGCTGAACTCTTCTATCAGTTTGAGTAGCTTACTTATATATTCCTTGCGGTTCTCTGCATATAGAATCATATCATCTGCGAACAGGGAGATTTTAACTTCCTCTTTGCCAATGCAGATGCCTTTTATTTCTTCGTCTTGTCTAATTGCTCTGGCTAGAACTTCTAGAACAATGTTGACTAGGAGAGGTGACAGTGGGCATCCTTGTCTAGTTCCTGATCTCAAGGGAAGGTCTTTCAGTCTCTCTCCATTCAGGATGATGTGGGCAATTAGCTTTGTATAAATGGCCCTTATTGTGTTGAGGAATTTGCCGTTTATGCTCATTTTGCTAAGAGTTTTTAACATGACTGGGTGTTGGACTTTATCAAATGCCTTTTCGGCATCAATGGACAAAATCAGGTGATCTTTGTCTTTTGTGTTCTTTAAGTGGTTAATCACATTAATTGTTTTCCTGATGTTGAACCAGCCTTGCATTCGTGGTATGAATCCCACTTGGTCATGATGGATTATTTTCTTGATATGTTGTTGTATTCTGTTAGTAAGAATTTTGTTGAAGATTTTTGCATCTAGGTTCATGAGTGATATCGGTCTGTAGTTCTCTGTCTTTGTTGGATCTTTCCCAGGCTTAGGTATCAGGGTTATGCTGGCTTCATAGAATGAGTTTGGGAGTACTCCATCCCTTTCTATACTGTGAAACAGTCTCAGTAGTATTGGGGATAACTCTTCTCTAAATGCTTGGTAGAATTCTTCCATGAAGCCATCTGGGCCCGGACTTTTTTTGGTTGGCAGTGTTTTGATGATCTTTTAAATCTCTTCCTTTGTGATGGGTTTATTAAGTTGTTCTGCTTCCTGTTGTGATAATTTGGGTAGGTGGTATGAGTCAAGGAATTGGTCCATTTCCCCTAGGTTTTCAAATTTGTTAGGGTACAGTCCTTCATAGTATTCTGTTATGATATTTTTGATTTCTGTTGCATCTGTGGTGACAGCTCCCCTCTCATGTCTAATTTAGGTTATTTGTTTCCTTTCCTGCTTTTCTTAGTAAGTTTAGCCAGTGGTTTATCAATTTCGTTGATCTTTTCAAAAAGCCAGCTTTTGGTCTTTTCGATTTTTTCAATTGTTTTTCTATTCTCTAATTCATTTAGCTCTGCTCTAATCTTTATGATCTCCTTTCTTCCGGTGCCCGAGGGGTTCCTCTGTTTTTCTCTTTCTACTTGTTCAAGCTGTAGAGTTAGTTCCTTGATTTGGTTTCTTTCTTCCTTCCAGATGTGTGCATTTATGGAGATAAACAGACCTCTGAGCACTACTTTGGCTGTATCCCATAGGTTCTGGTAGGAAGTGTTTTCATTCTCATTGGAATCCATGAATTTCTTTAATTCATCCTTGATTTCCTCTGTAACCCATGTTTTTTTGAGCAAGATGTTGTTCAGTTTCCAAGAGCACCACTTTCTATCTATGTTTTTTCTGCTATTGATTTCAATTTTGATGGCTTTATGATATGAGAAGATGCTTTGCAGTAGTTCAGTGGTATGGATTTTGCTGAGCATTGCATTATGGCCTATCATGTGGTCAATTCTGGAGGATGTTCCATGTGCACTGGAGAAGAAAGTTAGTTGTCTGCTGATGGGTGGAAAGTTCTGTATATCTCAATGAAGTTTAGTTGGTTAATTGTGTCAGTGAGGTCTTCTGTATCTTTACTGAGCTTTTTTCTAGATGATCTGTCTAGTGATGAGAGTGGAGTTTTAAAGTCTCCCACTGTTATTGTGGAGTCATCTAACTCTCTTTTGAGTGTAGTCAGTGTTTCTTCGACATATTTAGGTGCTCTGACATTCATTTACTATAGTTAAGTCTTGCTTGTGTACTGAAACTTTCAGCATTAAAAAGTGTCCGTCTTTGTCCACAATGGTGGATTTGACATTAAAATTGTTTTTGTCTGAGTTTAGAATTGCCACCCCTGCTCTTCTTTGTTCATTGTTAGCTTGATAGATATTCTTCCATCCTTTAATTTTGAGTTTGTTCTTGTCTTTAGGTCTCAAGTGAGTTTCTTGTAGACAACATATGGATGGGTCGTGTCTTTTGATCCAAGATGACACTCGGTGTCTCTTTACTGGAGCATTCAGTCCATTCACATTCAATGTAATTATTGATAGGTATGTGTTCACTGCTGCCATTGTGATATGTTTATTTTTATGTTGGTGTTTTCTCTGTTATTCTTGTTAGTCTGTTCTGAGACACTCTTTTTGTGAGTTGATTTTTCACCTTTTTCAGAGCTCGTTTTATAGTTGTTGAGACTCGTGTGTTAGATTTCTTGAAATGGTATGATACATCTTTGTTGTGCTTTACAGCTGCTCCTATGAATCCCCTTAATAAACTATTTATAAACCCAGTTTTAATTACTACCAGTCTTGTCATCTTCCTCTCCATCTGGAAGGACTATAACAACTGTAGTACATCCCTCTTTTTATTATGATGACACCACAGTTTTCATGATGATCACTGGATTGCTTCTTTCCATATCAAAGCTGTGAATTACTTTGGGGCCTTCCCTAAATGAGTAGAGTATTGAGTAGTGTGTCGTTCTAATATATAAAGTTAGTGGTTTTGTTCTTCTAAGCCAAAGCCAAGAACTTCTTTCAGTATTTCTTGTAGTTTGGGTTTGGTTTTTACAAAGTCTCTGAGTTTCTGTTTATCTGGGAATGTCTTAATTTCATTTTTGTATTTGAAAGATAGTTTTGCAGGATATGTAATTCTTGGTTGGAAGTTCTTCTCCTACAAGACTTTGAATGTGTCGTGCCACTGTCTCCATGCCAGCATGGTTTCTGCTGAGAAATCTGATGAGAGCCTACAGGGTTTCCCTATGATTGTTAGCTTTGCCTTGAGTCTTGCTGCCTTTAAGAGTTGCTGCTTGTGTTTCATTTTGTTAAGCTTGATTATAATATGTCTTGGAGTCTTTCTTTTGAGATTTATATTGGGTGGCGTACAATATGCATGTGAGATGTCTATATTCTCTTCCTTCATGATTTCTGGGAAGTTTTCTTTCAGCAGCTCAGCAATAATACTCTCTGTGTTCTCAGATGTATCACCCTGTTCAGGGACTCCAATTAATCGAAGGTTGTTCCTCTTAATAGAGTCCCACATGCTTCTTAATGTTTCTTCACTTTTCTTGTTTCTTTTTTCTGATTTCTGCTCATAGACGCTGGCATCAGTAGCTCTGTCTTCCAAGTCAGAAATTCTTTTTTCCTTTTGTTCCACTCTGTTTTCTTGGCTTTGCATGGAAGTTTCTATGTCTTTGATTTTCTTCTTGATCTGTTGGATTTCAGAGTACTGGTGTTCCATCAGATTGAACAACTTGCTTAATTTTTCATTTTGTTCTGCTGCATTTTGTATAAAGTCTAGAAGGGCTCTGTATATAATTAATTTGTATTCACTTCCTGATGCTTTGCTAAAAGTTTCTTCCTCTGAAAAACTCCTTGGATGCTTTGTTTGGGAGCCTTCTGAAGCCATGAGTGATTGCTTGTATGCCACAATTGCCTGTTGCTTTTTGGGTCCCATGTTAGTATGTAGAGGCTGGAAGAGGTACTGTGAGGATGGACTGCAAATGTTTCTCTAGGCTATCTTCAAATGTAAAGCAAAAGGTGCCTGACCAGTTCACAAGTCAGTTAGGTTTTCAGGTGTAGAGGTCCCTCTTCTCATCTGACAAAATACGCACCACTATATCCAACCCCAGATGATAACAAACTAGTTCAGAATACAGAAATGCTACTGCCTTGGTGGCCTCTGCTGACAGGGCCAGCTTAGCCAACACTGTGTCGAGTACTGGCTTTGTGATAAACAAGCGCTCTCCTGTGGGCAGGCTCTGACTCCCAAGCTAAGAATTAGGTCTAGCTGCGGCCACCGTATCCAAGATGGTGTCCTCCACACAGACAGCAAACAGAGGGGTTAAAGGTGCCAAGAGGTAGTGATTCCTCTGCTTCAGTTGCAGGGCCCCCAACGTAGGCAGCACTGTGGAAAATCACTACTTTTCTGTTGGAGAAGCGCTGTCCTGTTTACAGGCGCTGTCTCCCAGGCTAAGAACGAGGTCCCGCAAAAATCTCGCTACCAACATTGCATCCCTCACACTGACCGCAAAGCTCTGCACAAACCCCGCTGGGGCAGCTACAAAATGAAAGGCTCAAAGTGGCTAGATTAACAGAGTCCCGAGCCTGGCTCTCAGAATATGGGAATTTTGCCTGCCTATGCCCCCTGCAGCGCATCTGAGTCCAGCCGCCAGGCAAGGCCCAGCTCCGCCCACCGGCAGAGACAGAGGAAAAGATAAGTCAAAATGGTGCGTTTACCTTCCGTGCGTGAGAGCTGGGTGTAGCCAGCAGTGGGAGTCAGCGAAAGAGAGGAGGTTTTTCGCTGAGTCTTATGAAGTCCCAATTAACAGCTCTGTGTCGTGTCCTAAGGCTCATTAGGTGATCAGAAGTGTTCCTTTGATTGTGAATTCAGGTCTTGGTTTCCAGAGGAATATAAGGAGACGAGTGCTTAGTCTGCCATCTTTACTCCGCCCTCTCAACTGTGAACTTCTAGTGGAGTTCATGAGGTGCAGCCCTCTTTTTCTCTTAGTGCCACTGGGACTCGTGCCCCATCATGGCTACCTTTGATGGTGGATGGGCCCTGTCTTGTTCTTCTGGTCACATGTTGATACAGTTACCAATTCACATGGGTCCTTCTGTCTTCTGTTCTCTCATGTGTTTGTTGCTCTTAGTGATCCTCTTCTCTTGATAAGTTGGGATCATTTGGTGTACCTCAGATGGCAGCTTGCTAGATTTTTAAGACCCCAGATGCCATTCACCAATATGGGGTGCAGAAGATTCTTAGCAGAAGACTAGTTATGCCAGTTGGCCTTGATGTTTCTTGAGCATGGTCCCTAGACCTCTGCCTCTGGTATTCCATCCTTGCAATATTGGGTTGAGATTAAAAGAGTTTTCAGTATATGTTGAATTAAATTGATCTTTCTACTGTGTGCTGTCACCATTTTCACACAACCAAATTTATTATTAGCTGTCTAATCTATGACCAGCCTCTTCTCTCTCCCCTTCCCTGCAACTGTCAAAGAGTCTTTTCTTCCTTACATGAGTCTGTTTTTAAGTCTTTATATTAGGGGTCTCATACAATACTTATCCTTGTGCCCCTGACTGATTTCACTCAATGTAGTGTCTTCCAATTGAAACCAGGTTATGAGATGCTTCCTAAAATCAGCTTTGTTCTTTATCATTGCATAGTGTTCCGTTGACTACGTATACCACAATTTGTTTAGCCATTCCTCTGTTGTAGGGCATCTGGGTTGATGCCATCTTTTTGCTATTATGGACTATGCTGCAATAAACACTTGTGAGCCTGTATCTGTTCATGGGACTGCCTTTGATTCTGTAGGATATATTTTGAGCAGTGGTATTACTGGATCAAATGGTGTATCTACTTCCAGCTTTTTAAGGAAACACCAGATTGCTTTCCAAAGAAGATGTACCGTTTTGCAAATCCATCAGAGGTGTATGAGAGTTCCAATTTATCCACAGACCCTCTAGCATTTGTTGTTTTGTGTTTTTTGGATTATGGCCCACCTTGTTGGGGTGAGATGGTATCTCATTGTAGCTTTGATTTGGATTTCTTTAACAGCTAATGATCATGAGCATTTCCTCATGTGTCTTTTGGATGCCTGGATGTCCTCTTTAATGAAACATCTCCCCATCTCCTTTGACCAATGCTTATTGTTTTATTTACCTTTTGCTTGTTGACATTTCACAATACCTTGTAGATTATGGAGATCAGGCATCAGTCAGACATGTAGTTGTCAAATAATTTTTTCTCATTCTGTAGGTGGTCTTTCAATTCTTTTGGTAAAGTCTTTGTATGAGCAAAAGTGTATGATTTTTAGTAGTTTCCATTTATCGCTTTTCTCGTCTAATGATTGTGCTTGTCAGATTTTGAAGTCTGTCTGAGCTGTGTGCTAGAACTTCCATTGTTGACTATTTTTTCTTGCATGATCTTTATTGTTTTAGGTTTGATACTTAGGTCTTTGATACAATTTGAGTTAGTTTTTGAGTAAGGTGTGAGATATGGGTCTTGTTGCAGTTTTTTGCAGATTGATACCCACTTTTGCCAAAACCATTTGTTAAAGAGATTGTTTTTACCCCAGTTTACAATCTTAGGGCTTTGTTGAATGTCACCTGTTTGTAGGAGGACAGCGGCATCTCTGGGGTCCCAACTCTGTTCCATTGGTCTACATGTCTCTTTTTGTACCAGTACCAGACTGTTTTCACTCCTGTGGCAGTGTGATAGGGTCTAGCATTGAGGAGTATAAGGCCTCCCAGTACATTCCTCTTCTTCATTAGTGATTTGCTTATCCGGGGTTTCTTCCCTTTCCAAACAAAGTTGATGATTTTTTTTTCCATCTCATTAAAAGAAATGTCACTGGAATTTGTATTGGGATTGCATTGTATACTTAGATGGCTTTGGGTAAAATAGACATTTTCACAATGTTAAGTCTTCCTGTCCATGAGCAAGGTAGGTTTCTCCACTTATGTGAGTCTCTCTTAGTTTCTTGCAGTAAGGTCTTGTAGTTCTCTTTGTATATACCACTGCCTCCAGGGGCTCCTTGGAAACTTGCTTAGTATAGATATCTTATTTCTCTAGTTAGGTTTATCCTAGGTATTTTATCAAGAAGATAAATATTTTACCAAGAAGGGGGCTATAGTAAATGGTATTGATTTGGTAATTTCTTCTCTAATGATCTTGTTTTTATAAAGGAGTCCTACTGATTTGCTTATGTTTATCTTATATCATGATACATTGCTGGACTCTTCTATTTGTTTGAGTAGTTTACACACAGATTCTTTAGGATGCTCTGTATATACAATCATGTCATCTACAAATAGGGAGATTTTTACTTCTTCTTTGCTGGTGTAGGTGCTTTTTATTTCTTTGTCTTGTTTAACTGCCCTGGCTAGAACTTCTCGTACAGCGTTGAACAGGAGAGGTGAGAACGGGCATCCTTGTTTAGTTTCCTTTCTCAGTGGGAATTCTTTCAGTCTCTCTCCATACAAGATGATGTAGGCAGTTGGCTTTGTAGAGATGGACCTTATTACATTGAAGAATTGCCCTTCTGTTCCTGTTTTGCTGAGATTTTTTAGCATGAATGGGTGTTGGACTTTGTCAAATGCCTTTTCTGCATCAATTGACAAGAGCAGGTGATTCTTATCTTTTGTGTTATTTGTGTGGTTGTTCACATTAATTGTTGAACCAGCTTTGCCTCCTTGGTATGAATCCAACTTGGTCATGATGAATTATTTTTTTGATATGTTGTTGAATTTGTTGGCAAGGATTTTGTTGAAGTTTTTTGCATCTAGGTTCACGAGTAATATCGGTCTGTAGTTCTCCTTTTTTGTTAGATCTTTCCCTGGCTTTGGTATCAGGGTCATGTTGGATTCATAGAATGAATTTGGGAGTATTCTGTCCCTTTCTATGCTGTGAAGTAGTCTCAGTAGTATTGGCATTTAATCTTCTCTAAAAGCTTGTTAGAATTCTGCAGTGAAGCTATCTGAGCCAGGGCTTTTTTTTGTTGTTGGTAGTTTTTTTTTATGACATTTTCAATCTCTTACTTTGTGATATGTTTATTAAGTTGTTTTACTTTTCCTTGTGGTAATTTTGGAAGGAGATATGAATCTAGGAATTTGTCCACTAGGTTTCCACTAGGTTTCACATCTGTTAGAGTACTGTCTTTCATAGTATTCTACTCTGATACTTTTGACTTCTGTTGGATCTGTTGTGATATCTCTTATCTCATTTCTTATTCTGATTATGTCTTTCCCATTTTTCTTCAGTAAGTTTAGTCAATAGTTTGTCAGTTTTGTTGACCTTTTCAAAAAATCAGCTTTTGGTTCAATCAATTTTTTCAATTGTTTTTTATTCTCTAATTCATTTAATTCTGCTCTAGTCTTTCTTATCTGTTTTCTTCTGGGGCCTGAGGGGTTCCTCTGTTTCTCTCTTTCTACTTGTTCAAGCTGTAAAGTTAATTCTTTTACTTGGGCCCTTTCTTCCTTCTGGATGTGTGCATTTATAAAGATAAATAGATTTCCATACACCATCTTTTCTGCACCCCATAGATTCTGGTAGGATGTGTTTTCACTCTCACTTGATTCCATAAACTTGTTTATTTCATCCTTGATTTCTTCTGTCACCCATGGATTTTTCAGCAAGATATTGTTCAGTTTCCATGAGTTCAAATTTCTACCTATGATTTTTTTGTTATTGATTTTAACTTTTATGGCTTTATGGTCTGAGAAAATGCTTTGCAATAATTCAATGGTTTGGATTTTGTAGAGAATTGTTTTATGACATAACACATGGTCTATTCTGGAGAATGTTCCATTTTCATTGGAGAAGAAGGTATACTTACCCTTTTATGGGTGAAAATATCTGAATACATTGATAAGGTCAAGTTGGTTGATGATTGCAGTAAGATCTTCTGTATCTTTACTGTGCTTTTTCCTAGATGATCTGTCCGTTTCTGAAAGTGGAATGTTGAAGTCTCCAACTATTATTGTGGAGTGATCTATCTCATTTTTCAATATAGTCAGTGTTTCTTTGATGTATTTGGATTCTCTAGTATTGGATGCGTAAGTATTTAATATTGTTAAGTCCTGGTTGTGTATTGAATTTTTCAGCAATAAATAGTGTCCATCCTTGTCCACAATGGTGTATTTTACATTAAAATCTATTTTATCTGAGATTAGTATTGCCACACCTGCTGTTCTTTGCATGTTGTTAGCTTGGTGTATATTATTCTATCATTTAATTCTCAGTTTGTTTACGTCTTGAAGTCTAAGGCGCGTTTTTTGTAAGCAACATATAGACGAGTCATGTCTTCTGATCCAAGATGTCACTAGTTCTGTCATTACTGGAGTGTTCAGCCCATTTACATTCAATGCAATTATTGATAAAAAAGAAAATCCAGTGCCATTTAGTAATTATTGATAGGTATGCATTTAGTACTGTCATTTTGATTTATTTATGTTTGTGTTGGTATTTTCTCTGTTGCTGTTAATGTTCTGTTCTGGGTCATTCTTCTTTATGGGTTGATCTCTCACCCTTTTCAGTATTGGTTTTGTGTTTGTTGAGACTCCTACATTGTGTTTACTGTTTTGATATTTTGCATCTCTATTGTGCTTTACGGCTACTTCTATGATCCCCCTTAATAATCTACATTTAAACTCAATTTTAACTTCTACATATCTAATTAACTATCTCTCCATCTGGAAGAACTACAACTATTGTAGTGTGCCCCTCTTTTTAATGTGACTGTATCACAGTTTTCATGATATAATCATTAGCTCCCTTCTTTTAATATTATAGTTTTGATTGAGTTTGGAGCCTTCCCTAACTGAGTAGGTTTATGGGTGTTGTATCCTGCTTTGTCTCCTAAAATTTAGAGTTAATGGTTTTGTCAAGTCTCCAAGTATCTGTTAATCTGTGAATGTCTTAATTTCCTTTTCATATTTGAAAGATAGTTTTGCAGAATATATAAATCTTATTTGGAAGTTTTGCTCCTTCATGGCTTTGAATGTGTCAACCCATTGCCGCTGTGCCAGCATCGTTTCTGCTGAGAAGTCAGCCCAAAGCCTACAAGGCTTCCCTCTGAATGGTAGCTTTGCTTTGATTCTCACTGTCTTTAAGAGTTTCTGCTTATGTTTCATTTTGTTAAGCTTGATTATAATATGTCTTGGTGTCTTCCTTTTGGGGTCTACATTATGTGTCATTTGATATACATCATGGATATTTATATTCTCTTCTTTCATAATTTCAAAGAAAGAAAAGAATATAAATATCCATAATTTCTGGCCTGTAGGGTCACCATGAGTCAGATCCAACTCGACGGCACTTGGCTGGCTCTTTCATAATTTCAGGGAAGTTTTCTGTCAGCAGCTCAACAACAATACTCTCTGTGTTTTCAGGTATCCCTCCCTGTTCAGGAACTCCATTTAACTGTAGATTGTTCCTCTTCATAGAGTCCCACATATTTCTTAATGCTTCTTCATTTTTCTTGTTTCTTTTCTCTGATTTCTCATTAAATGCTGGTATCAGTAGCACTATCTTTGAGGTCAGTAAGTCTGGTTTCTAGTTGTTCTGTTCTCCTCTTTGGGCTTTGAATTGAATTGTCTAAGTCTGTAGTTTTGTTACTGATCTGTCAGATTTCAGAATGCTGATGTTCCATCAGTCTAAACAACTTGCTTAATTTTTCATTTTTCTCTGCTGCATATTGTATAAGGTCCAGGAGGGTTCTCTATATAATTCTCTTGTAGTCGACCTTCGATAGTTTCAGGAAGGTTTTTTCATCTGATTAGTTCTTTAGTTCCTTTATTTTAGGAGTTTTCTGGAGCTACAGATGGGTTTCTCTTTAAATATTTTTCCAGGGTTTACTGCTTTCTGGACATCTAGAGGCTGTTTAATTTCTCTGATGTTGCCTTCAAGAGGACCTGAGGTGCATTTCTGAGAAGGTAGTTGATCACTAGCCATCTCTATGTACTCTATGACTGGGCCCAGTGGAATCTCTGGGGTAGAAGGCTCTACCCCTTGGCTGGCAAAGACATGGTCCTACTTATGGAGTTACTGGATAGCCATCAGCTGACCTTATGATGTGGGTCAGTAAAGGTTGAAAGAGATGCCATTGGGCTGCACTGCAGTTATTTCTCTAGGCAGTCTCACTTTGAAAGGTAAAAGCTACCTGACAGCTTCCAAAATCAGTCAACCTGTCAGGTGTGTAAGCCCCTCTTCTGGCTGGCAGTGGTGGCACCTCCACAGCCGTGTCAAGATGCTATGATGTAGATCAAAGTACTGACAGGCTACTGCCCTGCTGTAATCCCCTGCTGGGCCCCACCAGTAATGCTATACTGTGCTAAACACAACTTTTCTGCTGGAAAAGTGCTCCTGGGCTGGTACTACCTCCCTGCCTGGGAATTAGCCCCTGCTGAGGCCTCCATTTGGGTAACTCTACCTCCAAATCAAACAAGATGGCGTCCATGACAAGCTGTCCCACCCATTGCACAACAGCTGAATCTATGACTAAGGTCTGCAAGGAAAGGTTGGAGGGGTTGTGGTGCTCTGAGTAAGGAACCAGGCTCTCAAAGTGTGTCTATTTCACATGATCATGTCAGTAGTGCAGCTGAGGTTTGCTGCCAGTTAAGCCCATGCCCCACTTGGCAGCTAACCACTCCCCCAAAAAGTTAAAAACATCAGTGAGCTTCAGTCTGTGAGAGCTGTCCATTCAACAAGAGTGGGGGCCAGCAAAATAGAAGATGTTTCCCATTCAGTGGTATGTAGTCCAAACTGACGTTGGGTCATTATGAATTAGAACCAACTCTATGGCACCTAAAACAACAACACAACATCATCTATCTATATATCTGGTGTGTTGTTGTCTATCATCTATCTACTGTCTATTTATTGTGTGCTTTGTTGCTGATAACTCCACATTAAATAATAGAGGGAAGATTAATGCTGTACAAGAAGGGTCCAAGTGATCTTGGTTAAATCTTTTGAGATACTCTGCATGCTTTTAGTGCCTATAATGCTCTCCAAGAGACTAACTAGAGATTTACATTTAGAGTTATTGCGTTTAAATCGCTGGTTATTCTTGTGTACACAAATGCATTTATTGACGACAGAGGAATGAGGTGAAAGACAATCACAGTTAGAGCACCTACTACTAGGTGCATAATAAAAAATATAATTTAAAAATAGGTGTGACAGGATACCTCGATTCCACCCCGTTCTATAGATATTGAACTATTTTTATTTGAAAAATAAAATAAATTTTATTTTATAAGTTTATTTTATAAATTTTATTTTATAAATCATATTTCCAGATTTATCTTCCTTAGGCACTTGGAATAAGTAATATTAACATTTTCTACCACCTACATAATTCTATGTTTTTCTGATATTTAAGGCACTGAAGTAAATATAAAATCCATTTTTATCCAGCAACATAATATTTTATAATTGCTGTCTTGATCTAGTTTTGAGATTATGGCTAAAAACTCTCAATTCCTCTTTGTTGGTAGTCTGTTAAGTCCACACTCTGACTACTTCCTTAGTCAGACTCTAACACTTCTAGTTTACAATACAAACCCCTAAAATAACAAACCTGTTCCTACTGATTCTATTTTGAATCACAGTGACACTATAGGACAGAGCAGACCTGCCCCATACGGTTTTCAAGACGTGGCTGGTGGGTTTGAACTGCAAACTTTCTGGTTAGCAGCCACAGTTCTTAACTGCTGTTCACCAGGGTTTACAGTGTGTACAGATTCAACTGCCAGAGGCCCACAAGGTACCTAACATCCAGGGTTAGTGAAGTTATTCAAAATACCCGATCCTCAGAAGCCCCAGGAAAGCTAGCTAACCCCATCTCATTTGCCACAAATAAACTGCCTCAAAATTCTTTTCTGCTGTCACCCTACCTTCAGGGGCAACTCCCTTTTCTCACTAAGTAACAAAATTTTCTCTCTTTCATCTAAGTGTCTTTGTATTGTGTCCCATCATCCAAGGAACTTAAAATCACACCTAAAAGTGTGTAATTAGGAAACAGATGCAAAATGTAGAAGTTGTTAAAGACATCATTTCTTCCACAGATATGGGAACTACTGCTGTGACAGGTTAAATGGCAAGAAAATAAAATGTGAAGATGTCTGACTCATAAATCACAAGCGATTCATTTGAGAGTCATTTTGAAAAAGTCTATTTGTGACTGCTTTACTCACACTTTCTAAGACAACACCTCAGAGGGATGAAAAATGTCTATGTTCCGTTACATCATATACATTCTAATTAAAAAAAAATCACTGTAGTGTGGACTATGTTAATAATAAAAAGAATTATTTGACAGAAATATCTATGGAATCACTTACTCAGTGCCACTGAATTGGTTCCAACTCATAGTGACCATATGGGACAGAGTAAAACTGCCCCATAGGGTTTCCAAGGAGCAACTGGTGGATTCAAATTGCCAATTTAGGGGTTATTATCCAAACTCCTAACCGATTTGCCACCAGGCTTCATTTACCCTATTAAAAAAACAACAAGAATAACCAAATTTGTTGCCATCAGCTTGATTCCAGCTGATAGTGACCCTACAGGATACAGTTAAACTCTCCAATAGGGTTTCCAAAGAGCAGCTGATGGATTATAAATGTGAACCTTTTGATCAGGAAATGAGCTTTCAACAATTGTGCCACCAGGACTCCTGGTTCATTCCATTATCATGTGTTAACATTATACGTGCTTGGCCTGCTGCCAATACCTAGCTTAATGAATAATAGGTCCTTAATAAATATTTCTTCAAGTATGTTCAGTTTCTAACTTTTAAATTACTCATAATTTCATTTCTGACTCAACATGTTCACATACAGCCAAAGAACAAGCTCTGTTTCTCCCAATCCCCTTTATTTAACTCATCATCCACACAGAATTAGAGTTTGTCTTTTTTAACCTGTCTCTTATCAGCTCAAATGCAGTAACAGAAAGTCAGAATGATAAACGTTTTCATCTGGCAGCAGTCATACACCTTGTGGTTTTGTTTCTGAGCAGCTGTCCAGTAAACGCCTCTGACCACATCCAGTTTCAGTGTCGCAGCTTGATGTGAGCGTCCTGCCCAGGGGATTGTTTCCTGCCACAAAGCTTCTCTGTGGCCTCAGCACCTCTTTCACTTGAGCTTCGCAGAAGTACACATGCAAACCTGTAAGTCAGCCTATGGTTTATTGGCCAGAAGTCCAGCAGATTAGATCTCAGTGGTTTTTCTTTACTAATGAAGGTAACGTTTAAATAATTTGTTGTAGCAGTTGTTGCTCTCGAATGAGTTGAATTCAGTCTGTTTGTAATAGCCTTGTGAACTGTCTTCTGTAAAAGTTCCAGATAAACATATCCAGATGAAGCTCATACCTGGATTTTTGTAGTCAAATTGTTGTTTTTGTATACATTCATTTTTCTTATCTTATTCCATTTATTGAAATGTATGATTTGTGAAAGCCATGCTGTGTATTTTTATAATTCCACACATCACAAACTCTCACTAATGTACACAAATTCTCAATAAATGTGCCATCGCGACTCTTACAGAGTAACCTTATGCCTAGCATTGAGGAAGAAATTCCAGTTTCCTTCCAGATATTATTTCCTTTTCTATATTAGTGAGATATTGTTAAGAATTAAATCGAGTTTTGTAAAACTCACAGCCTTATATTCGGTGGACCTGTAAAATTAATATAGTTTAACACATTCCTATGAAGTTATATAGTAAGTTCCAGATAGACTTTGCCTACTTTTCTAGATTCACTTTAAGAGTCTAATAGTGTTTCTATTGCTATTGTTAATGACACATTAAAAATGATGATTATTTCTGTTTATTGTTGGTCTTGATAAACATAATGGTTTTGCAAACTAATGCTAGATTCAGTTATGCTCCTATTATTACTTTTATTAACTGGTGGGTAATTTTCTTGTTTGTTCCCTATGTAGACAATCATGTCATCAGCAAACTTTTTCATTTTTGTTTTTTCGTCCCATGTCTTTGATTTTCGGCAGTAATCAAATATGCTGAAGGAGCTCAACAAGGATGTTGAAAAGAAGTGGTGTTAGTAACTACTTCTTCTTCATGATATGTGTAAATAGGAGAAGAAAATGTACTAGAAAATACTTACAAAACACAGATAAGATTGTTTTATTCTCCTATTTACTCATATCAAGCATAACAGTGTTTTGCAAGAAATTTGAACATTTAATCAAAATTATCACCAGAATTGGTATCAAGTCATTCATAAAACCTTTTTTTTTAAATTTTCTTCCTGATGGCCATAGACTCTGTAATGATGTCCCATTCTTTCCATTTCAGCTAATGTAGGGGTTATGGTCTGCAAGAAAAAAGAAGACAAGGCCAAAGATGGATTTATGAGCAAATGCAGATAGGAGATATCCATGTATGTCATAGATGAAATAACATTGGCTGTGAACGGATGGCACTTTGAGTATGTAACTGTCTGTTACACAGTTCTCCATTTTTTGTATATGCTATAGTTAATTTGTGTGCATTTCATAGTTTTATAGACAGGTATACACACAAATGTATTGTGTGTATATATTAAAGAAACAAACAAAAATCTACTACTAAGTAGATTCTTACTGATTGTAACCCTTTCTTATCAGACAGAGTAGAAGGAGCAGCTGGAGGATTTGGACAGTCAGCCTTTTGGTTAGCAGCTAAGGTCTTAAACACTGTACTACTAACAACAACAAAAAACAATGTCCATCAAATCAAGTTTGTTTCACAGTGACCCTGAAGGACAGAGTAGAGCTGTCTGTCCTGCAGGGTTTCCAGGGAGTGCCTGAATTCTAACCACCAACCTCTCAGTTAGAAGCTGTAGCTCTTAAACACTACTCCTCCAGGTCTGTAATACCAGGGATCTTTAAAACAGCTTGTATTGCAGAGTGTATTTGATTCTCTTCTTTGTTTCCATATAGTTCTTACTTGTGTATATTTATGATAAGTTTTACTTTTTCTTCACAGCCCCATCATTTGTTTCTTATAGCCTGGACTACTTATTACACTGAATCCGCCAGTTTCAGATTATACAAGGTTCTTAGGACCTAACATGACATGTATCCCACCATGTGTGATCACACCTCACCCACTCAGTTAGCTCAATTTGCTCTGTAGTGATAAGGCAGGATTATTGTGGTTTTTGCTATGCTTTTTCAACAGGAAAGTGAAACTAAAATAGCATCTAACATGTTTTTCTAAGAAGTGGAAGTTCAGTGAACATTATTAAATTGAATTATAAATTAGGAACACAGGACATAGCTAAAGTTTTCAGCTATATAGGTGTCTACAAGAATCAGGACCTGTCTTCTCTCATCAGGTCTGTGTATGTGTGTGTGTGTGTGTGTTTACCAAGTATTAGTCAAGAAAAGAAAAAATACGTTGTTTCTATCTCAAGAAAGCTTCTAAAAATATTATCTAAAAAATTATAATTTCCATAAACTTCATTCTAAATGTTTCCTAGCATGTTTAAATAGAACCATTGTGAACAAGAAAAACTTACTACTTCTGGGTTATATTATTTTTCACTGTATTTCATGGTAGGTAAATTAGGATAGTGTTCTTCTCAATGAAGACATTGACACAAAATCAGAATTATAATGTTTCTGTAAAAAGGAGCCTTACCACTAAACAAAAGACCCCCTCTTTACACTGGGTTTAGAAGAACTGAGTTTCAGTTTGAATTCTCTCTCTCACACTTAGTGTTTTCTGATCTTTCACAACCCCATTACCTTCTGTGATACAAATTTTACTTGCAAATGGAAGAGTTTATACTAGTTTCTTCCATTCATCCTGACAAAATATGAAAAGTTTTTGCATTTTAAAATTTAAGCATCATACATACTTATTAAATATGATACAGTCTAGGAGCTCTGCTAGACACTGCATAATGTTATTATTTAAGCAAATATTTGATTATTTTTGTTAATGATGATGACAACAATGATTTGTTCTTGATGACAAGAGTAGTTATGGGGAAAAGTTAACTCAAATGTACTTGGAAAAAACCAAACAACAAAAATTCATATTTCCCTAAATCCAGCTGTTACAAACATCAATTGTTAACAAAATAAAACAACTGAAAACAGAGAAGTGTACGTGTTGCCATTCACTATTAGAGGTACATAATAATTTTTTATTAACTAGTTTAATGGAATGGAATTTAAAATGTCCTTTATATTATTATGATACTTTCAAAATAATTGGTTATTATTTCACAATGAGGTGAATTTTATAAAATTACTTTCACCTATCTTTTCTTAAATTATAATTTCTTTCCTTTTCAAACCACACATGGATGGAAACATTTTTGTATTCTAATTACCCCAAAAATCCCCTTGCCACAAGCAAAAATTACAGAAAAAATAAAGTATCCAATCTTCTTCTGATTTGACTTGACGGCACTTGGCGTGGCTTATTCTATTCAGTAGTCCTTTGTGAACTGAAGATACTTGGATTTGTCTCTGCATTACATGTGAAGTAATAATTACATGAATCCAACTTGATGGCACTTAGCTGGCAATAATTACATGAAGGGACTGATCCACAATCAGAGGTATCATCCTAGCTCGGGTATGAACTTTTCACAATTTTACTTCTGTATAATTTTAAGGTACACAAAATTTTGTACAAATATGTATGATACGTTGTTGTTAAGGTGCTGACTCATAGCAATGTTATGTATAATGGAAAGAAACACTGCCTGGTCCTGTGCCAGTCTCACAAAAAAATTATTGTTATACTTCAGCCTATTGTTGTAGGCATTGATAAATTAATTTCTTTGAAGGTCTTCTTTTTTTGCTGACTGGCTGCTTTACTACACACAAAATTCTTCTCCAGGGACTGATCTCTCCTAATAACATCTCCAAAGTATCTGAGATACAGTCTCACCACCCTTGCTTCTAAGGAACATTCTGATATGTACTTCTTCCTAATCAGATTTGTTCATTCTTTGGCAGTCCATGATGCATTCAATATTCTTCACCAATATTGCAATTCAAAAGTATCAGTTTTTCTTTGTCCTTCAGTATTCATTGTCCAGCTTTCACACACATATGAGAAAATTGAAATACTGTAGCTTGATCGACTTGGGTGAGGCATCCTTCAAAGTGACAACTCACTCTTTAAAGAGTTTATTTGCAGCAGATTTGCTCAGTGCAATAAGCCTTATGATTTCTTCACCGTTCCTTCAATGATTACTGACTGTGGATCTAAGTAAAATGAAATCTTTGACACGTGTCTAACATAGAAAAGATATGTACTTTGATTAAATTTTAAATTCCTTTTAATTAAAGTCTTCAAAAACTCGAGCACCTTTTTTCTTCATTTTATTAACTACTTAAGTATAGTCACTTGCGTTTGAGGCAACTTGGAATAGTGAAATGGCATTAGGATTTGGAGTCAGAGAAATTTAATTTTAATCAAACTTTTACTGCTTTCCATTTTTGAGATCTGAGAAATGTATAGTCTCTATGCATATCAGTTTTATTTTCTATCAGATAAGATATGAAACAAATATGGTATATTTGTCTTAGTGAATTTTGGGGAGATTTAAATTAGATAGTGTATGTTTTAAAGTGCTTCTTAACCAAAAACATTAGAAATTACTCATTGTTGGTAACATTTACTCATAGTAAGTAACCAATGGTTTTGTTCATCTCTAATGTTTATTTTCCTATACATAATATAGTACTTATCCTCCTTAATTGATAGGTTTAATAATTAAAGTATGTATTATATGTAAAACAATGTTTAAATATAGTTTTTATATTTAAAAGATTGTAATGTCCTTTATAGAGTTTCTTTAAATATTTTGTAAATAGCTGCTATTTCAAGAAGAAAGCAAAAATGTTTTTGCTTGTTTTTTTTTCAGAGTCAATAGTCTATATATCTGAAAACTTCAGAAGTTACTATTTTAGCCTTTATATTTCCTTTACACTAAAGAAAGTTAAACACACTAGCATTTGCTAAGGGTTTACTATATGTTTGGCACTGTTAATACTGAGTTCGTGCTACTTTATTTCATTCTTGAAATAGCTATACTGGATTTTATTGGTCTCTCCTTTATTCTTTCCTTTCATCCTTTCTTCTTCCTTCCATTACTTCATCCACTCTTCTCTCCTCCTCCTTTTTCTTTCTTATTCCCTTCTCCCTCCTTTTCTGCATCCCTACCTCCCTCTCCCTCTGTGTTTCTATCTTTTCCTCCCTCTCTCCCTCCGTCACTGCCAACATCCCCTCCCTCTGGCTTCCCTTCCTTTTCCCCTCCCTCCCTCCTGTCTTTCCTTCTTTCCTCTTTAGTGACAAAATCAGGATGCAAAAATTATTTTTTTCATGACATTAATTGGTTAATGAATATAGATCTAGGTGTGAATATGTGTTTATCTGCCTAGGTTCCTGTCCTCTTCCCTATATTGTGGTCTTCAATTTCACATTAAATTTTCTTTATATATTATGAATTTCATGGCGACTCGACGGCACTTGGCTGGCATTATGAATTTACTTATTGAAATAATACATAGGATCTTGTTAGAGATACCTTTCAATACAATAAACATGTCTTACTGATACCACAAAGTGTAAGCATCAGAAGAATGAAGTAATATGAAGCATAATAAGTTCTTTTTGTTATACTTTAAAAAGCATATTTAGTGGAAATGTATGCACAGAATGACAAGTTGAATTAAAAAAAAATTCTTCAAATGAAAAAAAAAAGTCAAGTCTTATATTGGCCCTAATTGTTTCTCTGCAGACATGAGTGAATTTCATGATTATGACTTTGATGGCTGTACACAAAGGAAAAGGCAAAGACCCCCAACAAACTCATGCAAGTGTAGAGAAAATTGTGAGTCTTATGTTCCATATGTCTTCTTTCATGATTCTGAGGTGAATCTTGGAAACTATGTAGTTAAATCAGTAGCTATCATTCAGTGGAATCCTGGTTGCTCAGTAGGTAAGAGCTCAGCTGCTAACCAAAAGCCAGCAGTTTAAATCCACTAGCTACTCCTTGGAAACCCTATGTGACAGTTCTGCTGTGCCCTATAGGGTCACTATAGGAATCAGCAAGCTGACTGGTAAATTATAGAAGTATTTTCACTGAAGTTAGAAAAAGGCAAGAATTTTCACTACTGCTTTTGGGTAAGTTGCTGTTCATGTTGGTCTGTTGGCACTAGTCAAAGGATTAATCAATAAAAAGAGAAAAACTGTAAACTAATTGCAAAGGCAAAAACTGATATTATTTTCAAAATACGTCATTTTAAATCTGAAAAAAACTTTAAAAGAATCATCTCAAATTATTAGAAAGAATAAGGAAAATCAATATGCACACTTGATTGAAATTTCAAACATAAAAATTGATTGTCTAACTAAAAAAATAAGGAAAATGCAATGGAAGAAAATTCCATACACATAAAAAGGAAAAACCATTAAAAAAAAAACTAAAAGGAAGTGCAATAATAGAAAAAATACTTCGTGAAATGAATTTAACATAACAAAAATGGCATTATCAAATATTCAAGTGTATTATAAAGGAAGAAGAATTGTATAAACAGTTTCAATGGAAAGACATACTTGAGAATCTGGAAAATAAAGGTCAGTGCATACAGGCATGCATACACATTAACCTTTATTTTCCAAAATGTATTATATGTTAATAGTAGTTTTCATATTCATGAATGTACACTGATTTATTTAGTAAATAATGTCAGAAAACCTAAGTCTCCACTTGGAAAATAAAACTTTTATTGCATTTATACCTATATATTATACAGACACACACTAAAAAAAATAGAGGAGGGCAAATGAAAAAAAGAAACGATGCAACACTGGACCAAACATGCATAATTTGTTTTATAAATTCAGAATAACGAAGACATATGTATTTATAAACAAAAAAAAGAAAAGGAAAGGCCAAAAAACGCAAATACTTCAACATGCCAGAAGTATCATAAATAAAGTTAAACAAAAATACCCGTGAGTTCATGGACTTCAGTGTCAGACCTCATATAAATAATTTCAGTACTAAGAAAGGGGTCAGCAAAGAAGAGGTGGACTCTCCAGCAAATGGACCGACACAGGGCCTGTAACAACGGGCTCAAACACAGCAACGACTGCAGGCTTGGCACAGGGCCGGTGAGTGTTTCGTACTGTTGTGTACGGAGTTTCTGAGTCAGAGCCATTTCAAGTGAACCTAATACGAAGAAAGTTGTGAGAAAACAGATATTTATATTTATTCCTGGAACTACATAAAGTGAAAAAACTATGTGGACTCGAGTTTTTCAATTGCTGCAAACATTTTAAATAGGCTTGCTACCATGCTTAAAGAATTTTCCTAGAAGCACTCAAAAATATTCACTAAGGTACATACGAATGTCATAAACTGCATCATTACTTTGAGAACCTAAAACTTAGAATTAATTTAAATATTTATTTGAAAAAATCAGAAGTTTGTCAATAGTTAGAATTTGTCCATATATCAATGAAATACAATATAACCAGCTGTTTATTAAAATAACAGTTTTATAAATCATGATACACAATGATCACCAGGATATTTTCCTAAGCTAAAAGATGACTTTCAGAATATGTTATGTACTTTGTTAAGTATGTGTCATTAAAAAAAAAAGGAGCAAGGGAAAATAACCTTCTATTAGGGTACCTACAAACAAAATCCAAATTGGCAACTTTGGTTTATTCTAGGGGAAACTAGAATACTTGGGGAAGAAGTAAATCAGTTGCTATTGAGTCAATTCTGACCCATAGTAACCCTATCAAAGAGAGTAGAACTGCGGCATAGGGTTTTCAAGGCTGTCGTTTTTATGGAAGCAGACAGCCACAGCTGTCTCTAGCAAAGATGCTGCTGGTGGATTGGAACTGCTGGTCTTTCATTTAGCAGCCCCAGTGCTTAACTTCGGTGAAACTAGTGCGCCTGGGGGAGGGAGGAAAAATAAGAGGGATTATTGCATTTATGTATTTATACTCTTGTTTTTTTTTTGTATTTTCAAATTATTTATCTTATACAGAGAAAAATAAAGCAAAAAACAAACAAAAAAAAAACATTAACTAAAACCAAAAAACCATGAAGTCAATTTCAACTCATAGTGCCTCCACAGTTTTGCCCTAAAACTTACCCCAACCTTTATCTTAAATTCAAAGATACATAAATCCTTCGTCTTTTTTCCAACCTCTCCCTGTTTTTTTTTCCTTTGACAGCGTCTCCATTTTTTCTTCGTCCTTTCATTGCTGTAACTATGGCAGTCCGTTTCGTTGTTATGATAGCAATATGCAGTATCGTACTCACAAATTGTAAGTGATAACAAAATTAAACTGAAGCTTTGTGGATTTAGTAAGTTACTTCAATTAATACTCGGAAGCACAGGAACGTAAACTAGCTAACCTGAATTAGTACTTTTATTATGTTTTTGCAGTTAAAATTTGTAAGATGTTTTTTTCTTGGACTAATATTACAAAACCTTTAATTATCATTATTTTAATAGCATTATTCAGCCAAGAACTTCCAGTTACTTTGAATGGTAAGTGGATATTTTCTAATATTTTGCAACATAAATTGTGTACATCTATTCATGCTAGAAAGCCTGGGTGGCACAAGCGGTTTCCAGTGGTCTTGCTAATCTAAAGGGTAGCATTTTGAATTCACGCAGGGGGTCCCAGGAAGAAAGCCTGGCCAACTACTTCTGTAAATATTCAAGCTACGAAAACCCTATGGAGCAGTTCTACTCTTTAACACATGGGATTGCCATGAATCTGGACTGACTCAATGGCAATGGGTTTGGGTTTTTTAAAAATAGGTACACTGTGATATTGACATTTACCCAAGGATGTACACATACATCCAAGAAAATGATTACTGTTTGTCCATAATTCAAAGTAGTTTATCTGTAATTTATTCATTCTTTTATCTCTTTTATTCTTATTTTTTACAATAAAGGAGTATTTGTATAAAGTAGAGGATAGTTTTGACATGTCTATGCATATGTAAGGATATATCATTAGGTATGAAAATAATGGTTTAATTGTATGCAATTTTAGAAGTGAAATGGCATATGCATTTAGCTCATCTTGATGTCATCTGTCATAATGTTCAGACA
Organism: Heterohyrax brucei; assembly: GCA_028571685.1. Classification (NCBI taxonomy): domain Eukaryota; kingdom Metazoa; phylum Chordata; class Mammalia; order Hyracoidea; family Procaviidae; genus Heterohyrax; species Heterohyrax brucei. The sequence continues at coordinate 72,237,399 of CM053142.1, read as the reverse complement.
AAAAAATTAATGATATAATCTCCCTCTCTAGACAGTTACTGTGGTCCATGTCCTAGAAATTGGATGTGCTATAAAAATAACTGTTACCAATTTTTTGATGAGAGGAAAAACTGGTATCAGAGTCAAGCCTCTTGTGAGTCTCAGAATTCCAGTCTCCTGAAAATATATAACAGAAAAGACCAGGTTGAGTATTTGTTTTAATTCTCCCTCCTGCATTTAATCCTGACATATAAGGCACTTTACTGGAATACAGAGTTAGAATATATGTACCTCTTCTTATTGCTACTAACCCACAGTCATCTTAGGCAAGATAAAGTCATGTTGAATGAGATGTTACAGCAATCAGTGAAGCATGCAATGGGAACTTTTTAATATTATTTAGTTAATCAACGTCAAAAGTCAATAGCTTATTCACTCAAAATGTACATTTTAGTTTGCCTCTTTCAGTTTCCTCTTAAATAACTTTCTTTCCTATGAAAACAGTGAGAACATGAATGGCTATTAGGATCTTAAGATGTACATAAGAATCTAAGTGTCATAACAAATGTCACATTAAAAATGTTTGACAATATAATAACCATTTTACCTCTATTAGGTGATTTGCTGCTGCTTCACATTTAAAAGAGAGACTAAAATTATCCTCATTTTCTGTAGATTCTCTGTTTGCTAATTTACCTGCTTACTAACTACCTACTTACTATTTTTAACACCGAAAGAATGCTTGCAGTGCTTTCACAGTCATTCATGAACACGTGCACAGTGGTAAACATTTGAGTCACTAGCTAGGCATGTGCCCATCTGGGATCAAACAAGACAAAGCTCTGACTTCCTTTCAGCTCTTATGTTGTAAACAAATGTCTTTTAGGTCTATTTAGTGGTACATTTTTTATACTTTTGTGAGAATGGTCTTCCAAGTGTAGTGCTGAAGTGCTGTTGAAGGGCTGAGTATTCTTATGTGTAACGAGGCTATGATGTGCCTTTCAGAGAAAATGCATGCATTAGATTAGCTTCACTGTGAGTCGCAGTCACAGTAAGTTCCATTCAAGTAGAGTTATGGTGATGCTGGCCATGAGTTCACTGTTAATAAATCGATAATTTACTTATTAAGTAAGGTGTCTTTAAACATGTTGTAGTTGTTAGGGGCCACTGAGTCAGTTCTAACTCATAGTGACTTTATGTATAACAGAATGAAATATTTTCCAACCCTGCACCATCTACACAATTGCAGCCACTATGTCAATGCATCTCGCTGAAGGTCCTCCTATTTTACGCTGACCTTCTGCTATACTAAATATGATGTCCTTCTGCAGGAACTAGTCTTTCCTGATGACATGTCCAGTGTAAGTGAGTTCAAGTCTCACTTTTTGTAAGGCAAATTCTATCTTCTAAGGAGCATTCTGACTATTGTTTTAAGACAAATCTCTATAAATATAAACATGCACAAAATAAGGTTTTGTCTTGATTGATTAACAAAGTTGTTAATCAAAATTGACCAGGAATTTTCAAGAATTTAACTCTGGATTTCCCCTAAGAGCAATGCTTTAATATTCACAGATTCAGTGTTAGTGAAAGCTTTATAGAATGTACCCAAACCAGAAACCCGCTACCTTCTAGTCAATGCTGACTCATAGCAATACTGTAGGACAGAGTGGAACTTCCCCATAGCGTTTCCAAGGACTGCCTGGTGGAGGTGCATTACTGACATTCTGGCTAGCAGCTGCAGCACTGAAGCACCACACCACTGGGATTTCCTTATAGATTATACTGCCCCTCCCCCCCAAATTATAGGAATCAACCATATACATTCTGAAAATACAGATACCTACTTCACGCAATAATAGGGAACATCATCAAATCCCTACAGTCTCTAATCTGTTTATTGTCGATTGTCTTATAGAAAATGGATGCCTACTTTAGTAAGAAGGCCAAATGTTACATATTAAAAGTAAGAAAACACAGACATTGCCGATATTATGTACTTGCCGCCTACATGGGTGTTATACCGGTAGGGAACAGAGCATTTTGCACAATTGTAGGATGAAACAAATAATTGGGTACTTGTGTTTCACATTTTGAGCACTGATTACTTTTATGGCTTATCTGTGGTTTCACACAGGATTTCTTTAAACTGGTAAAGTCATATCACTGGATGGGACTAATTCGAATGTCAACAAATGGGTCTTGGCAGTGGGAAGATGGATCCCTTCTGTCTCCTAAACAGTAAGTTTCTGGCTCAAGAACATCTTTATTTGTGAATATAATGAAACCCAAAAGACATTGCCACTGAGCTGAGTTGATCCTGACTCATAGCAATCCTATAGGACCGGGTAGAACAGCCCCACAGAGTTTCCAGGGAGTGTCTGGCAGATTCACACCACTGACTCTTTGTTTAGCAACTGTAGTGAGTGCTTAACTTCCACACAACCAAGGTTTCCTTTTGTGGATATATTTTTTAGCTATCACTATGACCACACTGTTTCATACGTTTCCGGAACATTTTCATAGTCTAAGAGATTCAGCAAAGCTTAAGGCTTGATTTTAGAAAAGAAAGAGTGGAGGAAAGTAAAAGACAGTAATAATGGAAACCATTAATTATTTTCTATGTGGTAAGTGCTTTGCAAGGTACAGCTGAATGTCATATCCACTTTACAGATAGGGAGGCTGAAACAGAGAGATTATTTTATGTATGCATATCAAAACAAGCTATTAACAGATTTACTGATATATAATTGACATAAAATAAATCATACGTATTTAAAGTGTGAAATATAAGTTTAGGAAATTCATACTCCTGTGAAACTGTCAATACCATCAAGATAATTAACATGTTAATCACTACAAAGTATTTCTCTAGCACTTTTGTAATCTCTTCTACCTGACCCTCTCTGACTGCCTCTCCCTGTTTCTAAGCAATTGATCTGTTTTCTACCACTCTAGATTAGTTGGAAATAGAATTTAATACATATGAGTGATTCATATAGTGCATTTTTTTTTTTTCTGTGGTGAGCCAGCACTTGAGCTTCAGGCTTGTAGCCTACTAGACTCTGAGATAATGAATGTCTCTTTGTTAAAGCCGTCTGCTGTGGTGTTTCTGTTATAGCAACACTAAAAGACACAATTTAAATACCTATCAAGAGTTGAATGGAGAAACAAATTATTGTACATACACGCAATGGAATGCTATGCAACAATAAGCAACACTGAAGGATCCATGAAACATCTCATATTATAAATGAATCTGGAGGGCATTATGCTGAGTGAAGCATTACTCACAGAAGGACAAATACTGTATGAGACCGCTATTATAACAACTCAAAAAAAGGTTTGCACACAGAAAAAAAAAAAACTCATTATTTGATGGTTGTGAAGGTGAGAAGGGAAGCAACAGAAATAACTAACCAGATGGTAGACGAGTGTTGACTTTGGGGAAGGGAAGGGCAACACACAGCATAGGAGAAGTCAGACAACTGGACCAAAACAAAACATAAAAGTGCTCTAGACACATCCAGAAACTTTAAAGGACAGAGTAGCTAGGATGGATATAACAGTGTTAGGGGATACCTAAGCCCATTGCCATAACATAGTTCAGAAGGAAAATTTCCTACACTCTGCTTTGGTGGACAGCATTTGGTATTTTAAAAGCTTACAAGAAGTCATCTAAGATATATCTGTTGGTCCCATCCCACATGGAGCAAAAGAAAATGAAGAAAACCAAAGATAAGGAAAATACTAGCCTGAAGGACTAAAGGACTCCATGAACAAGAAACTTCACTTTTCTGAGACAAGAAGAATTAGGGGGTTCCAGGCTACCACCAATGACTGTTCTGACAGGGATCATAACAGAAAATCCCAGTCAGTATGCAAGAAAAATGTAGAATGACATTCAAATTAATTTAACAGGTCTAACTTAACAGGTCTAACAACAACTACAAAAACCCTGAAATTATTGCCCTTGAACACTCTGTCGACTCAAAACTAAAACCATTAAGGAACTCTACTTAGTTCATTTAAATATCCAAGACCAAATGGGTAACTCTTGTCTAAAAGCAAGACAAGTAGGCAGGAATGGACAGTATCATGGATTGAATTGTGTCCGCCCAAAGATGCGTGTGGCAATTTGGCTGGGTCTGATTCCCAGTATTGTGTGGTTGTCTACCTTTTTGTGATTTCCTGATGTTCTAAATCTGAATCTCTGCCAGCGATTATAGAGCAAGACTGGATTATGTAAAGGGGATTAGGGTGGGACTGTAACACCCTTATTAAGACAGTTTCCCTGAAGTGTGGCTTGCAAAAAGAGAGCTGGGGACCTAGTCAGGTCTGCACCAGCAGCAGAGTGCAGTTTGGGGCCTGAGATGCCTGCACTGAGATACTCTCAGGACTTTCCGCCAGAGGCAACAGAAAGAGCATGTTCCCCTGGAGCCAGCACCCTGAATTTGGACTGCCAGTCTACTGGACTGTGTAAGAATAAACTTTTCTTTGTTAAAGCCATCCACTCGTATTCCCGTTGGAGCATTACTAGATGTTCAAGACAGGCAGCAACTGGGTGAATGAGCACAGGGAACTCAGGGTGGAAAGCAGGAGCTTACTGTCTGTCACATTGTGGGGTTGCAACCAATGTCACAAAACAGTATGTGTGTAAATTTTTGAGTGAGAAGTTAACTCAAGCTGTAAACTTTCACATAAAGCACAATAACAAATAAAGTAAAATAACTCTTCTTAGGTAAGATGTATATGGATCTTAATTTTTCCTTCAATCAGGCATTTTCAGCCTTTTTAATTCAAGTGTCTGTGCTTTTCACATTCACTGTATATATTCACTAGGTTGGCTTTAAGTATAGATTTCTAGGTTGATAATTTTCTTTTGGTAATTCACAAAGGTCTCTTCACTTTTGCGGTTTCTGTAAGAATCTGTTGTTATCCAGTCTTCTCGCGAAAATCTTTTGCACTCTATTGGTTAATGTAATTTTTCATTATGTGTTTTAAGTGAAAGTTTTTGATTCAAGTTTGTTTCTCATACAAAAATTTAAACGCACATTGTTAAGTGACTCTGGCTGCTCTCCTCACACTGTGAGAGCACACTTAGTCTCTCTCCTCTGTAATTCCCTGCCAACTAAAATAGATCCTGCTCCCCACTGTCTTGTCATCTCATCTCCGGACAGAAGCTGCCTAGTTAGTCTCCTGTATCAACATAAGCCAACAAGCACACTCTTCACCAGTATTACTTTATGTCTTATGTATCAGTTCAGTCTTTCAAGAGTGGGCTTTGAATATGGTTTCAATTCTAGCTTAACAGAGTATCTGGGGACCATTTCTTCTGGGGCTGCGCAGTCTATCAGGTAATCACGTCTGGTTTGTTTTTTTACAAGAGTTTGAGTTCTACATTCAAAATTTCTCCCACTACGTCAGGGACTGTTAGTGGAGTTCCTTGTCAGGACAGTCATTCATGGTAGCCGGGTACCATCTAGTTCTTCTGTTCTCATGCTGATGTAGTCTTTGGTTTATAAGATCCTTTCTGTCTCTTGGGCTAGTATGTTCCTTATGTCTTTGATAGTATTAATTCTTCTTTGCTCCAGGTGGTTTGGGACTAAGTGATGCTTCTTAGATGAGCACTTGCTGGCTTTTAAGATCCCAGACATCAGTCATCGAAGTGGCGTGTAGGGCATTTTCCTCATAAACCTTGTTAGGCCAACTGGTCTAGCTAGCCCCTGAAATGCCAATTGCTCTAGATATCTCCTGAAACTACAGTCCCTAGATTCCTGCCGCTGCTACACTGTCCTTCAAAGCATCTGGCTGTATTCAGGAAACTTCTTAGCTTTTGTTTAGTCCACTTGTTCTGACTGCTCTACTGTGTGTGTGTTGTCCCTCCTTTCACCTAAAATAATTCTTAACTACTCTCCAATTAGTGAATACCCTTCTCCCTCACTTCTCACCCTTGTAACCATAAAAGACAGTTTTCTTCTCCTTGTAACAGTGTTCTTGTATGATAATTGTCCTCTTGTGACTAATTTCACTCACCATAACACCTTCGGAATTCCTCCATGTAATGAGATGTTTCACAAATTCATTATTTATCATTGCTTAGTATCCCATTATGTGATTATACCATAATTTGTTACTCCATTCATCCATTAATTGACACCTTGCTATTGTGGATGGTGCTGCAATCAACACTGGTGTGTATGTATATGCTATTGAGACAGTTTTTTACCTCTGTAGGATACCTTTCAAGGAGTGGGATAGCTGGATCATATGCTGTTTCTATTTCTAGCTCTTTAAGGAAGCTTCAAATCAATTTTTAAAATGATTGTACCATTTCACATTCACACCAGCAGTGTATAAGTGTTCTAGTCTCTCCACTACTTCTCCAACATTTATTACTTTTTTTGTGTTTTGTATAATGGTAACCTTGTTGGAGTGAGATGGTATCACACTGTAGTTTTGATTTGCATTTCTCAAATAGCTATTGTTTGTGAACATTAATTTGTGTATCTATTAGCCATCTGGATGTCTTCTTTGGTGAAGTGTCTGTTCATATCCTTTGCCTATATTTTAATCAGGTTACTTGTTTTTATGTTCTTGAGGTTTTACAGTATCTTGTAGCTTTTAGAGATTAAATACTGATAGGATTTATTATAGCCCCGTTTTTTTCCCCAGTCTGTCAGTTGTCTTTTTAGTCTTTTGGTGAAGACTTTGGATGAGTATAAGTGTTTGATTTTTAAGACTTCCCTGTTATACATTTACTCTTCTGGTGTATGTGTGTTGTTAGTAGTGTTCAATATTTGTTTATACCATGTCTAATCACTCCCAGTTTGTCCATATTTTTAACTCTGTGATCTTTATTGTGCTGCAGTAAATGTTCATGTGCATGTATCTGTTCATGTGTCAGTCTTTATTTCTGTAGGATATATCTCAAGCAGTACAATTGCTTGATAGTGTGGTATTTCTATTTCTAGCTTTTTAAAATAGCATCAAATTGCTTTCCAGAGAGGTTATACCCTTTTGCATTCCCACCAGCAGTGAAGGAGAGTGTCAGTCTCTCCACAGCCTCTCCAGCATTTGTTGTTTTGTGTGTTTTGGATTATTGCCAACTTTGTTGGGGTGAGATGGTATCTCATTGTAATTTTGATTTGGATTTCTCTAATAGTTAATGATCATGAGCATTTCCTCATGTAAAAGACCTTTATTACTTTGAAAGTTACCCTTTTAATCGTATTCTGCTATAAGTTTTTAAGATGAGAGAGTATTTGAATATATCAAATGTCTTTCTGCATCAATTGATAAAAATCATGTGGCTTTTATTTTATTGTTGTGGTTGATTGGATTGTTTGTTTCCCTGATGTTGAACTATACCATCACTCCTAGTATAAATCCTACTTGGTTACAGTGAAATATTTTTTCTTGTCATGTTATTGAATTCTGTTATCTAGAATTCTGTTAAAGACTTTTGTATCTAATGTCATGAGAGATATTGATCTATAATTTTCCTTTCTTGGCATATCTTTACCTGGTTTTAGTGTCAGAATCATATGGGTTTTATAGAGTGAGTCTGAGAGCATCTCATCTTTTTCTATGCTCTGAAATACCTTCAGTAATAGTAGTATTAATCTTCTCCGAGAATTTGGTAGAATCCTCAGTGAAGTTGTCAAGGCCAGATTTTTGTTGTTGTTGGAGTTTTTAGTTACTTTTTCAATCTATTTTTTTTGTTATAAGCTTATTTAGCTGTTCTTCCTCTCTTTGGGTTAGTTTAGGTAAGAAGTGTTTTTCTAGAAATTTGTCTATTTCCGCCTAAGTTTTCAGATTCATTAAGAGTACAACTTTTCATAGTATTCTGTCTTGATTTTTTAGTTTTATTTGAGTCTGTTGTGATATCACTCATTTCATTTCCTATTCAGGTTGTTTCTTCTCTTGTTTTTCTTTATCAGTTTGGCCAATAGTTTATCAATTTCATTTACCTTTACAAAGATCCAGCTTTTGGTCTTGTTGACTTTTCAACGTAATTCATTTAGTTCTGCTCTCATTTTTATTATATGCTTTCTTCTGGTGTCTGAAGGCTTCTTTTACTGATATCTGTCTTTCTACTTGTTCCAGTTATAGGGTTAATGCTTTGATTTGTGGATGTGTACACTTACTGAAATAAATTAACCTCTGAGCACTGATTCTGCTGTGTCCCAAAAGTGCTGTTAGGATGTGTTTTTATTCTCATTTGATTCTGTGAAGCGTTTTATTCTATCTTGACTTCTGTCACCCAGTAGTTGTTAAACAAGGTGTCATGGACTGAATTGTGTCTCCCCAAGAATAGGTGTAGCCACGTGGCTGGGCCATAATTCCCAGTGTCTTGTGACTGTCCTCCATTTTGTGGTTTTCCTATGCTGTATGTTAAAAGGTTAGGGTGGGACTGTAAATTGCTTTATAAGATCACCTCCCTGCTCCACTGTAAAGGGAGTTTCCCAGGACTGTGGCTTGTCCTACCCTTAATCCTTTCATCCTGTAAGAGATAAAATGAAAGAGAAGCAGGCTGAGAATTGGGAACCGCACACCATCAAGCAAGTAGCCTTGGGAGAAGAGTGCATCCTTCAAACCTGAGGTTCTTGCACCAAGATGCTCCCTGGACAAAGACTGATGCAATATCAGACTTTCCTCCAGAGCCGAGAAGGGGAAAGCCTCTCCCTGGAGCAGACACCCTGAATATGGACTTGTGGCCTACCGGACTGTGTAAGAATAAACTTTCCTTTGTTAAAGCCGTCCACTCTGTGGTATTTCTGTTAGAGCAGCACTAGCTGACTAAAACACAAGATGCTAGTTAGTTCCATGTGTTTGATGTTTTCCCTTGTTTTTTCTTTTTTGATTTCTAATTTTATGGATTTATGATTTGAAAAGACACTTTATAATATTTTGATGATTTAGATGCTTTAGATCTTGTTAAGACTTGCTTTGTTGTCTAAAATGTGGTCTATTCTGGTGAATGTTCTGTGTGTACTGGAAAAGAAAACATACTTGTCTGCTGTTGAGTGGAGTGTTTTATATATGTCTATGAGGTCCAGTTGGTTGAATGTGGCATTAGATTTTCCATGTCTTTATAGAGCTTCTTTCAGGATATTCTGTCCTTCAACAAAAGTGGTGTGTTGAAATCACCAACTATTATCTTGAAGCTGTCTATTTCTCCTTTCAATTCTGTTAGAGTTTGTTTTATGTATTAAGTAGGCCTATCTTTGAATGCATCAGTGTTTGGTATGGTTATGTCTTTCCGTAGTATTAATTCTTTAATTGTTATATAGTGTCCCTCTTTATCTATTGTGGTGGGTTTTATTTTAAAGTCTGTTGCTACTGCTATCCTGCTCTTTTTGGAATATTGTTGTTGGATACATTTTTTCCATCCTTTGAGTTTTAGTTTACATGGGTCTTGAACTCTGAAGTGTGTCTCTTGAAGCAGTGTATCACGTTTTTTTAAATCCATTCTGCAACTTTCTGTGTCTTTATGAGTGCATTTAATCAATTTACATGCTGAACACTTAGTGATAGGTATGAGGTTAGTGCTGTCATTCTGTTGCTTTTTGTGTGTGTGTTGTTGATCATTTTTTGGTTCCACTTAATTTTATGTGGTGAGTCATTTTCCTTTATCTGTTTTTATTGTCGTTTTTGTACTTGCTGACAATTTATGGTTTTTTTTATTTTCTATTTTGATATGTAAAATCATTAATTTCTTTTTTGTTACTTTAATATTTACTCCTATTTTTGTAAATTTAAACCATTCATTTTTTTTGCATTGCCTTGACTCACTCCCAGTGTGAAAACCTGTGACTACATTTTTCAGTCCCTCTGTGTTGTAATGTTGTTATCTTTTACATTATAATGTCTCTGTTTCTTATTTTCAGTGTTTTAGTTGATTTATTTTCATGATTTCTCTATCTGGGTTGAAATCCGGTTGCTCTATCCTGCATTCTAGTATTAGCTTGTTATCTGACAAATTGTTTTTCTAAGTGAAGTACTCCCATTATTATTCTTGCAAATTTGTTTTTTTTTCAAATTCCCTGAACTACTGTTTATCTGACGTGTCCTAACTTTACAGTCATATTTGAGAGACAGTTTTGCTGGATATATAATTTCTGGCTGGCTTTGTTTTTTCCTTCAAGGTTTTTGTATGCATCATCCCATTGACTTCTTGCCTGCATTGTTTCTGCTAATGAGTCTGAATTGGGTTCTATTAACTCTCATTTGTAGCTTATTTTTTATTTATCCCTATCTGACTCGATGACACTTGGGTGGCTTGGCTAGCTTCTCTTAAAATTCTCTCTTTATCTTTGTTTTTGGCAAGTTTAATTATAATATGCCTTGATGTGTGTCATTTAGGAGGTTCTTTGTGTAGAGTTTAATAAGCATCTTGGCTAGATATTGTCTCATCTTTTACAATTTCAGGCAAGTGTGCTGCCAACAAACCAGCACTTCTCACTGTATTTTCTGTTACCCTCCCCTGTTCTGGTACTTCAATCATGTGTAGATTATTCATCTTGATAGGGTCCTATGTAGTATTTATTGTTTCTTCTTTTTTTAAAAATTTTTTTATCTGATTTTTCCTCAAATACGTTGATGTCAAGTGCTTTGCTTTCAGTTTCACTAATTCTGACTTCCACTGCCTCAGTTTTGCTTCTTTGACTGTCTATTAGTTGTCTAATCTTGAAATTTTATTGTTAATCTTCTGAATTTTTGCCTTTTGTCTCTCTTGGTTTCTTGTAGCCTGTTCAATTTGTCGTTATAAACCTCTGCATTTTGCATAATCTCCTTCCTGATCTCTTGAAGAATTCTGTGGTATTAATCTTTTGTATTGTGACTCCAATAATTCCAGGAAGTTCTCTTCATCTTTAAAATTGCTTGGTTCTTTATTTTGGGAGTTTTCTGAAGCTCTTGTGTCCTGCCTCTTTAAATGATTTGATATTGACTCTTGTCTGCATGCCGTCAGTAAGTTATGTTGATTTCATTTTGTTTGCTGTGTTCTAGAGTCTTGTTTTGTTTTCAAATGTCTAAAATTAGCTAGTTAAATGTGGCAGTTTGAGTATTGGTGTCTTTCAAACTCTGACATCAGTTACTTTCCTTGTATGGAGTCATCTATTTGGGCATTTGGTTGCCAAGTATGTGGTACAGGCTCTCCCTTTCAGTCCTAGATGGTTAAGGGTATTGGTGTGGGTGCAGGTATCTGGCTGCACACACTAAGCAAAGCAGGGAGCTGACAGCTATCCCTTAGTATCTTCGAGGAAAATGTGTCCCTGTTCCTTTAAGTGCTTAGAAGGATAGATTTTGAAACTGCACTATGGGTGTCCAGTGCTTTTGGCTGTCAAGACTAGGTGGCAATACTTATTTTTGGATTCATGTCATGAGTGTCTCAGTGGCATAGGTGGAGCTACCAGTTAGGTGGCTGTGGGTAGGTGCAGACCCTGATGAACAGACCTGTGTCAAATATCAGGAATCTACCTTCTCATCATCTACCTAACAAAATAAAATTAGAGTTCAGGTATATACTCTGTGGGTGTGTGCTGCTGTAGTGCACCCACTACAGGGGTGAATGGCATTCAGAGTCCATGGAGGTGTTAGTGCACTCTCTACTACTTGATCTCCCTGATAGTGGAAAACTCATTCTGAATGTCACTGCTCCTCTCATCATACTAGCTCCAGCTGTGCAACTTGTAGTGTGCCAATCCTGCAGGATAAGTTCTGGCCACTTCTTGGTACTTCTGGACCTTCTCTTCTTACCCTATCATTCAGTCTAATTTCTCAACTTTTTCTTTGATGTTCAGGGCTCTTAGAATGCCATATATAATTGATTCATTTGTTTTTTCAGTTCGTTGTTGTAGGAGAGATCATGGAAAAGTCTGACTTCTCTGCTGTCTTAACCCTACCTTGGTTTTCATAATTTTAACAGTGAACTTCAGTAACATGTTTTTGATTTGTCATGGTTTAGTTTTCTTCATCTTTCTTCTGTTTTTCTTTCATTGAAGCTCTTGGAAGTACTGGTCTATAATTTTTAACAAAATTAGAAAATTAACTGCAATTACTTATCGTTATTGTTGCCTGTTTAGGTTGTGTTCCCTGGGGCAGTCAAGTTAATGACACAAGCTCCGTCAGAAAGAGAGGGAAGGCTTATTAGGCGATATGATACCAACTGGCACTGAAGACCAGTGCAAGCTGTTCTCTATGTAGTCTCAGAATATAATTTTTACGTGAGAGTTTGCATATCATTTAGGCAAGGATTACCTATTGTTTTAAAGTATGTAGTCCACAGATGGTCATATTCATTACAAAATAATCAGAAGAAGCTCTTTATTAAACTACAGATATGTATGTTACCTGGACTCTATATGTTTATAATAAACTAGAAGGAAAAACTTACATAAAAATCTTTCAGTTAGTGGAATCAGTCTCTCAAGTCCACTTTGAAAGCGTGGAAGAAAATTGTAGATCAAAATTGCCAGACAGCCTCCACAGCCTAACAAGCTAGTGACCATGTGTCAGGAGTATGAAGAACAGGAGAGAGACCAAAGTCTCAGGTACCATGGGAGCTCTAAACCCCTTTTGAAAGAGACCAGTGCAGCTGGTGCAATAAAAAACACTTACAGATTACTTAGAGTATCACCATAGTGTTAGTGATGTCAATCTGTCAATCATCCATTTTGAAAAGGGGAAAACATGTAGCAAGGTATTAGGGTCACATTATTAAAGTATTTGTACAATATTATATACAAATATTTTACCTCCCCCTTTCCCTGTTTTTTTCCTTCAAGACTTCAATTATGGATAACTAAAATGACTTGAAATTGTAGCATTGCTCACAGACACTTTTCCTGTGTTTCATTTGCATAGTTTCTATCACCATGGATTCAAGTCACTGATCTTTCCTTTTGCAACATCTGATCTTCCATTAATCCTATCAATTATATGGCTCATTCAAGACATTGTAATGTTCATTTTTAGAAGTTAAATTTGATTGATTTTTTTAATATCTCCATGCGTGTACTTCTTTTGTAAGGAAATGGAAGGTAGTTATAACAACTGTTTCAATGTCCTTGTTTGATAACTACAACGTTGGGGCCATTTTGATTTATTGATTTCCTTCCTCATTATGGTGATACTATTCTGCTTCTTTGCCTAGTAACTTTTTGTTTTATTGCATACATTCTTAATGTTACCTTGGTTGGAGTTGTGTATTTTTTATTCAGTATATATATATATACACACACACACATATATATATGTACATATATTACTGAATTTTTTTTCTTTTTCTTTTTTTCCCTAAGATGAAGATAAGTTACTTGGAAACAGTTTTATTTATTTTTTCCTTGCTTTCTGATGCAGTTAGGTGGGATACTTACTTTACAGCTAATTACTCCCAAGTACAGATGAAAGATCCTTCCAAATAACCTACCTAAAGATCACAATTATGAGGTGCTATAATATGGCTAGTAGGAACAGGTATGATCCTAGATCCCATGTAAATACAAAGTATTATTTCCTCTAAACCTTTTAGATTGTTCTTTCTGTGGCTTTGGATAATTTAAACACACACACACACACACACACACACACACACACACACACACACACACAGTGACCAGTACTCAGCTGAGTATTCAAGGGGACTCTTGAATAATCTTCAGATTTCTTTTCCTGTTTATTTCTCTCATACACAGTACTTGGTCCTGTGAGCTCCCACTTTTTTGATCTCTGGACTGTCAAGTGCCCATGTATTCTGTTTCTCTAGCCAAGCCAAGTGCCGTCGAGTCGGATCCGACTCATCTCTAGCCTACTCATTAAGTCAATTAATTATACAGCTCACCTCTGCACAACAGGACCAAGTGACAACATTCCATTGGAGCTTATGAATGTGGTCTTAAATTTAGCTTTGAAAGGATGAGACTTTAAGTGTACCATGTAATCTATTCGTTTCTTATCTAGGGTGTGTAGCTGAGCATGTTTACAACTTTTTCGCCTCCACTGGACAGTTTTGAGGTGGGGGAAGCTCACCTATTGCATGTTGTCTGCTTCTTTTGCAATAAAATTTGCTTTCTAGGTACTAACAGGTTCAGGCCCTGATGGGAAGAACATAGTATTCATAGAGAAATCTTATTTAGTGCTTTTTTCTAGTGACTTGCTAGATCACTAGATATCTAGGCCCAACTGTGAGCACCATGTAGTTTTGATATGATTCATTGCATCCACTAAAGTGTCCAAAACGAGCACAGTCCTGTCTACACCTTTAGTTTTAGAAGTCTGACATCCAGAACTATAAAAGAATAAATATGTGTTGTTTTAGATTACTTGGCTCATGGTAGTTTGTGATAACAGCAATAGGAAACTTACAAGGGTACTTGCATTACAAGGGTACTACATAAGAATCCCCACAAATAATTTTCAAGATCAAAAAGCCATACATGGTCAAAACACCAAGCATATAAGGATGCAGGGCATAGTAGATGAGAACCGTCAGAAACAAAAGAAATAGGTGCACAAAGCATTTAGTGTAAGAATTATCATACTGATCTAACAAACCATCTATGCCAACTATGTTTAAAGATATAAAAGATAAGTTTGAAAATTTCTGCAGGAAAAAAAAGAACGGGGACTTTAATGTGCTTAGATTGACACCCACTAAAAATAGTTACTAAAAATATATTAAAATATTACTCCCTATGGCACCCTAGTGGCACAATGGTTGAGTGCTACAGCTACTAACCAAAATATCAACAGTTCACACCCACCAGGCACTCCTTGGAAATGAGCAATCTTTTTTTTTTTTAATAGAAGTCAGTTGGTTTCACACGAACAAGGCTTTGTCCCTTGTCAATTTAGATGTAGGTACTGTCAGGATAGGATTTATTTGTTTGTTTGCTTAGACTTGAGTGACAATTTCACATTTAAGTGGTGGCATCATTAATATTTTGTGAGCATTTTATTTTCTACCTCTTCCTGAGAGAAAGCAAACCACCATTCATTCATTTAATCATGTATCTCCAAAATACTCAATGTCTCATAATAATATACACATGTAAATACATCTATCCTTACATAGAACACACACACACTCCTGTGTGTGCTGTTTACAAACACATATATTTGAGGATTTTTTAACTTATTTTGCTTTTCTTATCAAGTAAAATTGCATATATCTGAAGATTGCTTTATTTTTGCCCAAAACATGACATCCGTTGGATATTAAGTTACATTTCATTTCTAATTAAATTTGTGTGTAAGTAAGCACTTAAAGCTTTCATTTCACTTGAGTACACACGTGGAGACATTTCAGAGCTTCTGAATTCACTCATTCCCAAGCATAATAATACAAATCATGACACAGAATGTAAAACAGAATGTAATATACTACTTACTTACTATCTGAATTGGTTATGTTTTACATGTACATAAATTAAGAAAGGCCATCTATGGTCCTAATGTCTCCCAAAATTATGCTATTTAAATAAGTATGTTTCAAGTGCAATAAAGGTTGTCGCTTTGATATTTTTGCTTTAATAAAGTCATGAATGTAATCTGTCCTTCTCTCCAATCTAGACTAACAATAGTTGAAATGCAGAATGGTACCTGTGCAGTCTATGGCTCCAGCTTTAAAGGCTATACGGAAAACTGCTCAACTCCAAATACATACATCTGCATGCAGAGGATTGTGTAAGGTGCTTATGATTTGTGCATCATAAAGGGTACAAAAGGCAGAGAAGACATCTCTGAATATTCTTTCTCTTAAATTTCTATGAAGACAATTTCTATAAGGAGATTTAACCAAGGTGTATTGAATTATTTATTCATATGTGTCAAGTGAATAAAGGTCGATTTGCAGGCAAGAAAATTAACAGTTACAGAAGTTATCTTCTATGACAATGTTATTATTATTTTATGGAATTTTGAGTAATGCAAAGATTCAGTTTTAAATTTAATAAACTTTTGAATATACTCAAGACTGATGTAAATTTCACACTATAGTATTTAAAAATATATACAAATGTGGAGCTAACAGGCTTTTACAAATCTTTCAAACTATTAACACTTGAAATCTAAATAAACTTGCTGGTGAGGGATATGTTATTTCTTGGTGCCATCAAGTTGATTCAAACTCATAGTCACCTCATGTGACAAGGCAGAAGAGTCTCATAGTATTTTCTTGGCTATAATCTTTACAGAAGCAGATCCTTAGGTCTATTGTCTGTGAAGCTGCTGACTGAATTCAAATCACCAGTCTTTTGGTTAGCAGTCAAGTGCTTAACTAGTACATCACAAGAGCTCTTTGAAAGCTATATTATGGTCCATTTTACTATATTTTATATCAAAAAATGTTATACTAAAACTTGGAAATCTGCAAAAACAAACTTTCAAAAAGCCACTATCAGTGTTATGTGACATATCTTATGCATTGCATAATACCTTAAGCTAAGAATATGGCACTGACTACTACAAAGAACTAAAAGTAAACAAGAGTGTTTGAAGAGGTCTTAAAGACCTCATTGAAATAAATTACATTTTAGTTCAGCAGAGTAGAAATTACCTATGCAAACATTCAGGTAAATGAGATTCCCAGAAAATGGAAAAATACTTAAAAATTTTAAGAAATAGGAAAACGCTGAAAGCTTTTGTGATAGAAGCAGAATGATTAAGAGGAAAAGAAACATATAAAGTGGTGGGAAGGCCAAATTAAGGCCAAATTAAGCGAGGCTTCATATATTCATTAATCATTTAAGATTTTATTCTAAATACAGTGGGCAAGTAGTATGCTTTATGTAGTAAAATAGAGATGAAAGTATGGATTGACCAACTGATTAAAGGAGAGTTAATAGAAAAATTCTCTAGAAATGTAAACTTATTTTCCACATAGTCAATCAAGGATGAAGGGACATGTTGGCTGAATCCAGTTTTAAATAGTGATATCCACCAACCAAAATCAACAAAACCTAACATTTATAATAAGCACTCAGAAACATTTTTTCATAGTTGCTTTGTAAGAAATAAAGCAATAAAACTGAGTTGTGTTTCTGTTGCTAGAAATAACAAAACATTTGTGCTATATATTAAAAGGTAGGGAAAGCATTATCAAACTGAGAAAGAGGTAAGAAATTTGTAGAATTTTACAATAAAATAAAAATGACAATAACAAGGGAAAGCCAGTCATTTAAACTAGCTCTCATTCTGATGGTTTATAATGGAGCTTGGGGAAACTGAGTCTCTTTGGTTGGCATGGACCACTGAGGAACTATGAGAGATATGAGCGGCCCACTAATACAGGGAGGGTTGAATGAATGATATCTAAAACTGAGATGCAAAAGTGTTGCAAAGGGACTAGGAACACATTTCCTTTGATCCCTCTAACAACTAAGATCTTGAAAAACAACTGAACCAAATAAAAAAGACATTGTAGGCACTCCAAGATTAGGCAGAAAGTTGTGAAAGTGGACTGGGTGACAGGAAGGAGAGCAACTACCTTTGTCAGGAGCACTATGAAACACTATGCAGTGATAAAGAACAATGATGATTTTAGGAAACATAACCTGGAATCATCTGGAAGACATCATGCTGAGTGAAACAAGTCAGTTGCAAAAGGACAACTGTTGTATAAGACCTCTATTATAAGGACTTAAGAAAAACATCATGCATAGAAGAAAATATTCTTTGATGACTACAAAAGTGTGGAAGGGAGGGATAGAGGTATTCATAGATCGGATTGTTGATAGGAATTCAGTTAGGTGAAGGAATGGACAGCACACAGTAGAAGGGAGGTCAGCACAATTGAACAAAAGCATAAGATAAAAATTTTCTAAATAAAATTCAATATTTTAAGGACAGAGCAAAAGGGACATAAGCCTGGGATCCATGGTTTGAGGGCACATTGAGGTCAATTGGCATAACTTTTTCTAAGAAATTGTTCTGCATCTCATATTAGTGAGTGGTACCTAGAATCTTAAAATCCAGTAAGTTGCTATCTAAGGAAAATCACTTGGTCCCACCCATCTGAGGCAGATGAAAACCAAGTGTATCAAAGACACGAGTAAAATATCAATCCCGGAGACAGACAGGTCCGTATGATTGGGAGACTACATCAGCATGAGACCAGAAGAACTAGATGGTGCCCAGCCATACCAAAGGTTGCCCTGACAGGGAACACAATGCACAGTCCCTAATGAAGCATGAGAAAAGGGAAGTACACATCTAGATCTCTACTAAAAGATCAGACTTGATGGTTCAGCATCCTAGATGGTCCCCTGAGAACATGGACCCTGGATTTGCTGTTTGTCCAGAGCTAAAACCGGTAGGTAAGCCAACTCTTCAGACAAAGATTAGACTGGACTATGGAACATAGAATGACTCAGGTGGTGTGTATACTTCTTGGCTTTATATATATATATGACCTGTCCAACTAGTTCTCCTTTCAGAGGGGAAAGGGGAGGGTAAAATGGAGGCGGCAAGTGTTGGTTAAGTGGATACTAGAAGTACAGTGTCAAAAGCAGGAGTGTACTGTCACAGAGCAAGGAGAGCAGATAGATTTGCATAGAGGTGTGTGTTAGGGGGTTTATATGGCAAATTGATTTAGCTTGTAAACTTTCACTTAATCACAATAAAAATAAAATTTGAAAAAATCTTATAAGCTCGTCTAAGAGAGAATGGAAACGCAGGTGGCATAGTGGGTTAAGTGCTATGTGTGCCAACGAAAGGGTCAGCAGTTCAAATCCACCAGGTGCTCCTTGGAAACTCCATCGGACAGTTCTACTCTGACCTCTAGGGTCACTGTGAGTTGGACCTGACTTGACAGCAGTGGGTATTTTTTTCTTAAGAGAGAAAAAAATAAATAAAACCTAAACTTGGGTAGATGGTAAAAAGAGTCCTTGCTAGACTTGAACTTTGGTGAGATAGAGGAGAAAAATAAAAGTGTCCATTGAGAGTTTGTATAAAAATTAAATCTCAGTTAAGTTTGCAGCCCAAAGTCTTGTTAACAGTTATGTCTAAAAGAATTACTGGCAAAAAACTTACATAAAGCTGTCGGATCAGACTCGATGGCACTTGGCTTTGGCTTGGCTTAAAGCTGTATGAATGTAATAGTCTTGACATTAACAATGCAAATAACTTTTGTATGGAAACAACTTCATCTCGGTTTTTAAAGAATTTCAATAAATAAACTTGCAAAGTTTTTCATCAAGAGGCAAAGGCTTACATGGCACAGTAATCAAATGAATCCTTTGGTAACCTTCAAGCCAAGATCCTCAAAACAAATGGATTGATTATATATGACATTTTTGGAGTCCTGGACATCAAAGGAAATGTTGATAAATTAGACTGAGCTACAGTGAAGGTAGAGGAGGTCCAGAAATACCAAGGACTGGCCAGACCTGACCCAGCAGGAATCAGAACCGTGACGATGGATTGGCGGAAGCAAGTGTGGTGAGGGGAGGGAACAGTGACATTCAGAAAGTGTCTTTCACAATTTGAAGAACTGAGTGACAGAGCCACTCACACCTCCAGAATCACTGAAAAAAAGCATTTGATCATCAAAAGTTAGGTAGATTGCATCTAACCTACCACACATGGACCTAAAACTTTCCTACAGGATGAACCTCTTTCACTTTACCTGTGCTTCTCCTTGCTCACTGTGCACTGCACTCAAGCCAGCTCCAGTGACTGAAGCCTCCCCTGGGTGGAGGCAGAATTCTTTAGGTGCCCTGAGCCAATCTCCCAGCCTTGGAGCAGGAACAATTTAACAAATGGGAATAAAATAAACTGCTGACTCCCCTAAGCCAGGACTAAGGACATAAACAGTTTCTTTGCCTAGGTGCAAGCATAAGGGGTCCACAGACATTGAATGTCTCTCACCCTTTGTTTTAGTGAGCTTGGGCTGCTCTAACAGAAATACCACAGAGTGAATGACTTTCACAAAGGAAGGTTTATTCTTACACAGTCTGGTAGGCTACAAGCCCAAATTCAGGGTGTCCACTCTAGGAGAATGTTCTCCCTCTTGTCAGCTCTAGAGGAAAGTCCAGTAGTTGTATCAGTCTTTGTCCAGGGAGCATCTTGGTGTAGGAACCTCAGGTCTGAAGGATGTACTCTTCTCCGGGTGCTGCTTGCTTAATGGTACAAGGTTCCCAATTCTCTGCCTGATTTCCTTTTCTTTTATCTCTCATAGGATGAAAGGATTAAGGGTGGGGCAAGCCATACTCTAGGGAAACTCTCTTTACAGTGGAACAGGTAGGTGATCTTATAAAGGGATTTGCAGTCCCACCCTAATCCTTTAACACAAAGCAAAGGAAAACCACAAAATGGAGGACAGTCACAAGATACTGGGAATCATGGCCCAGCCACATGGCTACACATATTTTTTGGGGAACACAATTCAATCCATGACACTCTTCATACAGCATTAAGCTCCCATAGCCCAATTACAAAAATTATCTATCTATCCATTTTAAGTAAATAGGACACTGTTTTCTCACAGACATTTAAGGGCAACTGTCAGATATCTGTCAACTGCCTTTCTTGGTGCACGCAGCCAGATACCTCTGTCTAAGCCAATCACATGTGCCTATCTAAGGCAGTAGAGGGCAGTTTTCATGACATACTTGGTGACTAGCTACCTAGACATCAGAACTAAATATGTACAGGGAAAATAAACACTCTCCTGGTCTCATATGCATTGTAACAGTTTTAAACACATGCTGCCAGGACATTAAACAATCAAAGGCAATGATAATCAAACTCACTCACTTAACCAGCCTGTTTGGACTTCTAGAAAAGAAAACAAGAAGATAACACAGAAAAAACCTAAAATAAATACAATTTACTGATGGCAAGGAGACAACAGTAAATATCAAATCACGTACAGAGGCAGACAACAGTGGTATCATAAAGAATTCAAAACAAATAACTGAGAAATGTTACAGATAAGGAGAACTTTCTGGAAATATCAGAAGGTAGAATACAAAACATTAATACACAGAACTCTTCAAGACTTCAGGAAAGAGAGACAAAATGCTGCAAAGCAAAATGAGAAATTGAACCAGCTGCAAGAAATCATAGAGAAACAGTAGGTAGAAATTCAGAAGACTAATACAACTGAAAAATTAGACAACTCAGTAAAAAGTCAAAGAAGCAAAATTGAGGCATTGGAAGTCAGAATTAGTGAGCCTGGAGATAAAACACTTGACACAACTGTATTAAGGAAAATTCAAATAAAATAAATAATTAAGGAAACACCAAGAATTATGTGAGACTATCAGGAAGAATTACCTACAATGACCAGAGTATCAGAATGGAGGAGTGCATAAAAGAAAATACAGAGAGAGTTGCAGAAGGTTTGTTGACAGAAAACATCTCTGATATGAAAGATGAGAACATTATATGTTCAAAATTCTCATTGTATTGCACATAAAGTAGATCCCCAAAGAGAGATGTCAAGATATATTATAACCAAACTTGCCAAAACCAAATAACAGAGAATTTTAAAGGTGGCAGAGAGTCAAAAAACTTAGACTACTTAGCAGAGACCATGCAGGCAAGAAAGCAATGGAATGGCATACACAAAGCCTTGAAAGAAAAAATTACCAGCCAAGAAATATGTACTCAGCAGAACTCTTTAATATAATGGCAAAATTAGTACAGTTCCAGATGAAGAAAAATTTGGAGAATTTGCAAAGACAACACAGAACTACAAGAAATACTCAAAGGAATCTTTCACTTAGAAAATCAGTAACATCAGACAAAAACACAAGACTAGACGGCAGGACAAAGCAACTAGTTATCAACTTACATAGGGAAGTTACAAAAATAAATCAAAATTAAAACAGGAAAACAGGGATCTGATTGTATAAAAGCAGGGATAACATTATGACGACATTCTAAAAAACAGGAGGGCTAAAACATGCAGTCATAGATATTATATATAGAGAGGATGTCGAGGCAATAAAAATAAAACTGCTTTAAATTTAGAAGAATAAGGGTAAAGATTAAGGTAACCACAAAGAAGATTAACAATCCTACACATTAAAATAAACAAGAAAAACAAAAAGGGTCAGCAAATACAAACTAAGAATAATAAAAACTCATAAACAAGACTCAGCACAGAAAATTAAGTGGAACAAAGAAACTGCTAAAAACACACAAAAAAGGATCAAAATGCCAGTACTAAACTGATAACTATCAGTAATTTCCTGGAATGTAAATGGATTAAATGCAACAACAAAGAGAAAGAGAGAGGGAAAATACATTTAAAAAGACTATCCAATTCCATGCTGCCTACAAGAACCACACCTTAAACATAAAGAAACAAGCCAACAAAAACTCAAAGGGTAGAAAAACTATATCAAGGAAACAACATTCAAAAGACAACCGAAGCAGCAATATTAATTTCTGATAAAATAAACTTTAAAATAAAATCCACCACAATGAATAAGGAAGGACACTATATAATTATTAAAAGATCAGGAGGGCATAGCCATATTAAATACTTACATATACAATGACAATGCTTCTAAATGCATAAAACAAACTCTAACAGCATTCAAAAGAGAATTAGACAGCTCCATAATAATGGTAGGAGACTTCAACACACCCATTTCAGAACAGGACAGAACATGAAGAAACAAGCTCAATAAAGACAGGGAAAATCTAAATGCCACAGTCAATAAGTTTGATTTCACACACATATACAGAGCACTCTATCTAGTTGTAGCCAAGTATACTTTCTCTTGCAATGCGTACGGACCATACTCCAGCACAAATTACATATTATGCCATACAAGCCTTAACAAAACCAGACCATTGAAATACTGCAAAGCATCTTTTCAGGCCACAAAATCATAGAAGTAGAAATCAAAAACAGAAAAAAAAGTATAAAAACATGAATACTGAACAATGCTTTCTAACACAATACTGGGTTATAGATGAAATCAAGGGCAGAATAAAGAAATTCACAAATCCAAATGAGAATGAAAACACATTCTACTGGAAGCTTTGCAGTATAGCAAAAGCTGTGCTCAGAGGTTAATTTATCTCAATAAATACAAATATCCAAAAAGAAGAAAGGGCTCAAACCAAAGCAGAAACCCTACAATTTGAACAAGAAAAAAGAGATTGGCAAAAGAAGTTCTCAGGCACAAGGAGAAAGCAAATAATAAAAATTAGAGCAGAACTAAATGAATTAGAGAATAGAAAAATGATTGCGAGAACTAACAAGATGTAAAGCTGATTCTTGATAAAGATCAACTAAATTGATAAATCATTGGCCAAATTAACAAAGGAAAAGAGGAAAGGAAAAAAATAACCCAAATAAGAAATGAGAAGGGCTATCTCACAACAGACTCAACTGAAAATAAAAATATTATAACAGTATACTATGAAAGATTATATTCAAATTTGAAAAGTTAGAGAAAATGGACAGATTTCTGTAAATACATTACCTACCTAAACAAACACAGAGGTAGAATAACTAAATAAACCTCTCACAAAAAAAAAAAGAAAAAAAAAAGAGATTGAAAAGGTAATTGAAAATTCCCAACCAAAAAAAATCCTTGGCTCTGGCAACTTTACTGGAGAATTCTACTTAATGTGTAGAGAAGAGTTAACATATTGCAGAACATCAAAAAATGGAATAGTCCCAAACACATCCTATGAAGCCAGAAGGACTCTGATAACAAAACCAGGTAAAGACAGCACAAGAATAAAAATAAAGGAAATTACAGACCGATGTCACTTAGGAACTCAGATAAAAAAATCTTCAACAAAATTGTAGCCAAAAGATTTCAACAACATAGCAAAAAATAATTTACCGTGAACTGAGTGGGATTCATACTAGGGATGCAGGGATTGTTCAACATTAGAAAACAGTAAAAGTAATCAGCCATATAAATAAAACCAGACAAGAACCACTTGAGTTTATCAACTGATGCAGGGAAGCATTTGACAAAGTCCAACACCCATTCATGTCAAAAACTATGAGCAAAACATGAATAAAAAGGAAAGTCCTCAACATAATAAAGGACATTTATACAAAGCCAACAGCCAACATCATCCTAAATGAAGACAGTCCAAAAGCATTCCCCTTGAGAACAGGAACCAGACAATGATGACCTTTGTCATCACTTTTACTCAACATTGTCCTGCAGGTTTTTACTAAAGTAATCAGGTAAGAAAAAGAAATAAAGCACAACCATATTGGAAAGGAAAAAGTAAATGTATCTCTACTTGCAGATGATATGAAATTTATTGGTGATTATTGGATATTAATGATATTATTGTAAAATTTCCACATTCAGTTAGATAACCTTTCTTGGGAATAGGCATAAACATGAACCTCTTCTAGTCTGTCAGCCAGGTAGTTGTCTTCCATTTCTTAGCATAGATGGGTGAACACTGCCAGTGCTGCATCCATTTACTGAAGTATCTCAATTGCTATTCCGTTAATTCTTTCAAACTTGTTTTCTACCAGTGCTTTCAGTCCAGCTTGGACTTCTTTGTTTAGTAACACTGGATCCTGATCATATGTTATCTCATTGAATAAATACAACTTACTGATGGTGAGAGACAACAGTCACCATCAAATCACTTAACAAGGCAAACCATGATGGCTTTAAGTTCCCAAAGCAAAGAATCAAGAAAATTTCTAGATGAAGGAACACCCTGTAATTATTAGAGTTAGAATACAAAAGATTAATATTTAGATCTCTTCAAGAGAACCGGTTTCAAGAAAGCATACAGAGACAAGAAATAGAAATCCATAAGATTAATAATAAAGTTACAGAATTAGACAACTCAATAGAAAGTCAAGTGAGTGAGCAGTATTGAGGCAGTAGAAGGTCGAATTAGTAAGACTGAAGATAAAACACATGATACCAAGACATTTGAGGAAAATTCAGATAAAAGAAATAAAACACATATAGAAAAATAACTCAGCACAGAAAGTTTAAGTGGAACAAGGACATTATCTACAACACACACAAAAGGCTCAAAATGACAGCACCATACATATCTATCAATAATTACGCTAAATGTAAATGGATTGAATTCACCAATAAAGAGACAAAAAAAATGGCAGATTAACCCAAACCCACTGCTGTTGAGTGTGACTCATAGCAACCCTAGAGGTTGGAGTGGAACTGCCCCATAGTTTCCAAGGAGCACGTGGTGGATTTGAACTGCCAGCCTTTTGGTTAGCATCTAACAAGTGTTTCTAGTGGCAGATTGGATAAAGAAAGAAAAAAAATCCATCTATATGCTGCCTACAGGTGACACACTTTAGACATAAAGACTCAAACAAGCTAAAACGCAAAGGATAGAAAAAAATACATCAAGCAAACAACACTCCAAAAGGAGGAGTGTTAATTTCTGATAAAACAGATTTCTAAGGAAAATCCACCACAATGGATACAGGAGGACACTACAATAAATGATCAATGCTACAGGAGGACGTAAACCAAAAAACTCCAAACCCATTGATATCAAGTTGATTCTGACTCACAGCAACTGTACAGGGCAGAGTAGAGTTGTCCCACAGAGTTTCCAAGGGGCACATAGCAGATTCGAACTGCCCACCCTTTGGTTAGCAGCTGTAGCATTTAACCACTATGCCACCGTGGCTTTCTCATGAGGACATAATCATATTAAATATTTATGGGCTCAATGATAGGGCTCCAAAAAACATAAAACAAGCTCTACATGTGTTGAAAAGAGATACAGATGGTTCCATGATAGTAGTAAGAGACTTCACGATATCATTTTTGGCAAAGGAGAAGACATCCAGAAAAAAGCCCAGTAAAGACACAGAAGATCTAAATGCCACAATCATCCAAGGTGACCTCATAGGCATATAATGAACCCTCCAATCCACAGCAGACAAGTATACTGTCTTCTCCAATACATGTGGAACATTCTGCAGAATAGATCACATATTAGGCCTCAAAGCTTGCCTTAATGAAATTTAAAGCATCAAAATATTACAAAACATCTTTTAGACCATAAAGCCATAGAAGTAGAAATTCATAACAGAAAAAATACAAAGAAAAAATATCTGTTATGTAGAAATTGAACAGCACATTGCCCAAAAATGACCAGGTCATGAAGAAATCAACAATAGAATAAGGAAAGTATCAGAATTAAATTACAAAGAAACACATCTTACCAGAATCTTTGGAACACAGCAAAAGCAGTGTTGAGAGGTTAATTTATTTCAATAAATGCACACATCTAAAAAGAAAAAAGAAACCAAAACAAAGCACTAGTGCTACAACTTGAACAAGTTAAAAGGGAGCAGCAAAAGAAATCCTCAAACACCAGGAAAAAAAGCAAGTAATAAAAATCAGAGCAGAAGTAAATCAATTAGAGAAGAGAAAGAAGATCGTAATAATTAACAAGGCAAAAAATCTGGTTCTGGGAAAAGACAAACAAACCAGTAAACCATCCATCGAACAAATAAAAGAAAAACTGGAGAAGAAATAAACTACCCAAGTAAAAAATGGAATGAGAGCCAATATAAATTTAAATAATTGTAACATAATATCACAAAAATTATTTCTCTAACAAATTTCCAACTCGACGGCACTTGGCTGGCTGGCTAACAAATTTGAAAACCTAGAGAAAATGGACAGATTTCTAGAAGCAGCTACTTATCTAAATTAACACAGAGATAGAACAATTAACTGAACCTACCACAAAAGAAGAGATTGAAAAGGTAATTTAAAAAATCCCAACAACAACAACAACAAAAGCCCTGATCCTGAAAGTTTAACTGGAGAATACTTCTAACTTTTAGAGAAGACTTAACACCAGTATAACCAAAGATGTTTCAGAGCACAGAAAAGGATGGAATACTGCCAAATTCATTCTCTGCAGCCAGCATGACCCTGACACCAAAACCAGGTAAAGATAGCATGTAAAGGGAAAATTAAAGATCAGCATCTGTAATAAACTTAGATGCAAAAATCCTCAGATGAGTAGATTTAAAATTCTAGCCAATAGAACTCAACAACATATAAAAAAAAATAATAACTCACTATGTCAAAGTGGGAGTCCTACCAAGGATGCGGAGATGGTATAACATTAGAAAAATAATCAATGTAATCAACTACATATATAAAAGACAGAAACCACTTGATTCTATCAATGGATGCAGAAAAGGCCTTTGACCAAGTGTGATGGATACTTGTGTTTAGTCCACCATTTTGGCTCTAGCATTCAATCCCAATAAAAATTTTAATGGCATTTTTTTTAATGAGATGGAGAAACAAATCACCAGCATTATATGGAAAGAGAAGAATCCCCCAAGCATGACTGAAGAAGAACAACAAAATAAGAGGTGTCATACTACTTGACTTTGAAACTTATTACACTGTAACAGTAGTGAAAATTGCTTGGTACTGGTACAACAACAGATACATAGACTAATGAAATAGAACTGAGAATCTGAACATAACCCTGGTGGCATAGTGGTTAAGTATTATGGTTGCTAACCAAAAGGTCAATAGTTAGAATCCTTCAGGTGCATCTTGGGAGCTCTATGGAGCAGTCCTACTCTGCCTTATAGGGTTTCATTGAGTTGGAATCAACTCAGCAGCACGGGGCTTTTTTTTCTTTTTTTGGTGTAAGGGATTGGTTTTTGACAAAGGACCAAAGTCTGTAAATTAGGGAAGAGATAATCTCTTTAGCAAATGGTGTTGCCATAACTGGATATCCATGTCCAAAAAAAAAAGACTAGGACCCATATCTTACACTATACATAAAAACTAACTTAAAATGGATCAAAGATCTAAATATAAAATCTAAAACAATAAAGATTATGGAATAAAAAATAAGACACAACACTTTTATCCCAAATACACAGCATAAACAGAATATAAAACATTGGTAACAAAGCACAGAAGTCAGAATAGAAAACAATAACTTAGAACTATAAACAAAACACTTATGTTCATCCAAAGACTTCATCAAAACAGTAAAAAGACAGCCTACGGACTGGGAAAAATTTTTGGATCAGACATATCCATTGAGCGGTTCAATTCTTGCCATTTTTTTTTTCTTTGGCTGGCATGCACTTGACTTAATGTGCTCCATTTAATAAGCAAAAATATCTCTGTAAAACAAAAAAGATAACACCAATATTTGAAAAACATAACAAAATATAAAATGTAAATATACTAGATATGTTAGTTCTATCAAGTGCAAAGTTTAAGTGTAACTTTTTAAAAAAATTCATGCGTAAACTCTGAAAGTGTTGTTAAACACAGATATATATTTGCAGGAAAGTGATGTTTTTAAAAAAATCAAAAAACTAAGATTTTTTTAAAAACTAAATTTAAGATTTAAGTTATATTTCCAAACATGGCTAAACAAAGATAGCATTTCCCCCACTTTTTGTTTTTAATTGTCAGTTTCCTTATTTAGTTATCCAAGTGTTATATAACAAATATTGTTATACATATAATTTTATCATCAGTTTTAATTATAGACTAATGTGATCAATATAGTTATAAATTGCTTATATGTAATATTTATTAGGTTATATGATACTAACAACACTGGTTAGGTAAAACCTTTCTACATTCAATTACATTCTTAGTAACATTAGCAGTAACTGATTGGAAGCCTTTTTTTAAATTTTTCTCCCTTTGCTTTAATTATTACTTCATTCTCAAAATAAAAATTATTGATACAGACTCACAAATACTACTAACCATAATATTGCAGCTAAAACAGTGCAAAATTTGACAAAAATCAGTGACTGAAAAACACTGGCAGGAAAAAGATAGCTTGTGCTTGCAGCATGTGCACACGAAACCACATCATTCCAATGTCATTGTAGTTGTGTAATACTGACCCCTCGGACCACAATGCCTTAAATCATTCAAGAAGGTATAACATTTGTAGGTATGATGATACATGCAAGCTAGGCTTCAAAAATTATTTTTGTTGTTATAACCACAGGAATATTTTTATTAAAAAATAATAAATTTCTGCTGAAATATTGCACAAAAACGTTGTAGACAGTCATTCTGGTGTCACTCTGTCTGACAGTGTCACTTGGTGTGGTCCACACCACTTTGCAAAGCCACTGTTTATGAAGAGTGGAAAAGGCAATCAACTGCCAAACACTTACACATTAAGGAGAGCAGAATCATCCTCCTGTAACCAGACCTCTCTACAAAAGAGCCCATTCCAGTACACAGAGAATTTAAAAAGCAAAAAGAACCACTCAGCCTTCCAGCCAATTCCATCTCATGGTGACCAGTAGGATTTCAAAGTCTGTAACTCTTTATGGAAGAAGACTACCACACCTTTGTCCCAGTGAGTGGCTGGTGGTTTCAAACTGCCTACCTTTAGGGTTAACAGTCACTCACTTTAACCACTGTGCTACTAGGATTCTTTATTTAGAGAGTAGGGAGGTTATAAAAACTTGATGGAAAATGGAGACAAGTATGTCACATTAATCCAGTTCACCCTGGGAAGCATGTACTTTTTAAAAAAGTCAATAGACCAGCGTCAGACTTGGAGAGTCAATTGCACACCATTTTTATCTTCCAATAAGAAGTTGAATGATTCCTGGTCACGCAGGGGTTTAAGTGATCTACTGCTAGCCATAATGTTGAGATTCAAAACCACCAACTGCTCTACAGGGGAAAGATGTAGCAGTCTGCTTCCATATAGATTTATAAGTCTAAGAAACTCTATGGGACAGTGCAACTCCATTATATAGGGTTGTTGTGAATTGAAATCAACTCTGCAGTGGTAGACTTGATTTTTTCGTTTAAATATTTGTAATACATTGAATTATGTCCCTCTTCACCCCAAATGTGTGTATCAACTGGCCGAGGCCATGATTCCCAGTATTGTCCACCATTTTGTCATTTGATGGGATTTTCCTATGTGTTGCAAATTCTATCACTATGATTTAATAAGATGGATTAGCAACAGTTACAATGATGAGATCTACAAGATTAGATAGTGTCTTAAACCAATTTGTCTTTATCTATAAAAGGGAAAAGCAGGCAGAGACATAGGGACCTCATACCACCAAGAAAGCAGTGCCAGGAGAAGAGTGTCCTTTGGATCCAGGGTCCCTGCGCAAATAAGGTCCCAGACCATGGGAAGACTGATGACAAGGATATTCCTTTAGAGTTGTTATTGTTAAGTCAGTTCTGACTCATAGCAATCCCATGAACAACAGAATGAAATACCGCCCAGTCTTGTGCCACTTCCACAATCGATTTTATACTTAAGCCCATTGCTGTGGTCACTGTGTCAATCTACCTCGTGGAGGGTCCTCCTCTTTTTTGCTGACCCTCCACTCTACCAAGCATGATGTCCTTCTCCAGGGACTGATCTTTCCTGACATGTCCAAAGTATATAAGATGCAGTCTTGCCATCTTAGCTTTCAAGGAGCACTCTGGTTGTGCTTCTTCCAGAACAGATCTATTCTTTTGGCAGTCTTTGGTACATTCACCATTCTTCTTCAACATCACAATTTAGAGCCATCAATTCTTCTTCTGTCTTCTTTGTTCATTGTCTAGCTTTCGCATGCACATGATACAACTGAAAATGCCACGGCTTTGGTCAGGTGCTCCTTAGCCTTCAAGGTGACAGAGAAAGAAAGAATTCCCCTGGAACATGTACCATGCATTTGGACTTCTAGCCTACTGGAATGTAAGACAATAAACTTTTGTTTGTTAAAACCATCCACTTGTATTTCTGTTATAGCAGCACTAAATCACCAACACAGCATTCATTTATGGAAACAAGACCACCAGAAAAACTTCACGCTTCTAAGTATCTACAAGTATATAAATCATGGAAGAACATCATAAAGATAGACAGGATTCTAACAGAATACTTCCTTCACAATAAATCAGGGATCTTGGACTCACAACACTGAATCAATGATAACTTGAGCTGTAAATATCCTGGGTACACTCTGTTGATCTTGCACTCAGCATAGGCTCTTCTTTTTCTTAGAACCACATCCTCTTACGTATTCCACACTACACCAGAAAGAATGAAAAGCTACACGAATCTGAAGAAAATGATAAAATCAATGAGATGAGCCAACTATCACAAAGCAGTTTGGTTGGTGTTTTGAAATTAGTAACTGATGTGACACGAAATTTTAATTTTTCAACTAGATGTTAGGGCTGGATGGCTTTGTATCTATGATCACTTAAAGGACAAAAATGTAACTAGTAAGTTGTTCCTTAAGGGACATATCAATAATACCTTCAGACAATGAATAAGTATGTTTTGATGATAGTGAGACAATTTTTACATTCCTGGCATGATAGTGTTCTGTATTTATATATGCATATAAAAGATGATTTTTCAACAGTTGTTGCATTTTTCCTAAATGTTACACACATTCTATCCGACAGCTTCATTTTGATATTTACCATATCTTTGAGACATTTTGTACTAGTTTTGTAGGTAGGTATCTGAAGTACAGGGAATTAGTGGGACATTGTTTCTAAAGTAATTATCTATTTGATATCTGAACCAGGAGCCAGGTCAAAGTGTTAAACTTACAAGGATAGTTTGTTTTCCTGGATCAAACTGTCTTCCCAAGGAGAATGTGGAATATCAGATTTAAGTACTAATAAATCAGACTTGTTTCCCATCTGATTTATACTGGATCTGAGCTTAGAAGCACATAGAATGCAGTTCTGTTAAGCTATGTACTAAAAACAAAAGAAGTCTTTGATTCACCCATCATCCAGTGTGTCAATTTATCCAAAGTGAATTGTAGATCTAAAAGTAAATCTAACTATAAGACTTCTAGAATAAAATATTCGACTTCAGTTTAATCAAAGCTTTCTTTCTCAGAAAAGTTACAAAAAGCATGATTTACATAAAAAGAACAGATTGATAATGTGGACTTTCTCAAAATTTGAAACTTCTGCTCTTTGAAGGACACTGCTAGGAGAATAAAAGGACAAGCCTTGGACAGGGAGAATATTTTTGCAAAACAGAGTCGGATCCTACTCAATGGCACATAGCTGGCTTTATCTGATAAAGGACTTTTACACAGAATACACAAAAATTATCAAAACTCAGTATGGAAATAAAACAGTAAAAATTTGTGAACTATTTGAACACAAAATTTTCAAATAAAGATGTAAATATGACACATAAGCAAATGACAGCATATTGAAAAGTATTATTCTCTAGAAAAATGTAAATTAAACCTACAATGAATTACAGCTATATACTTGTCAGAATGGCAAAAATTATAATGCTTGATCATTCCAATGGCTGGCCAAAATGTGGAAGAAGTGACCTGTCAAACGCTACCGGTAGGAACAGAAAATGGAGCTCTACCATTGGAAAACAGTTTGACTTAAAAAAAGAAAAGTGAAGATGCACCTGCCATATAACCCAACCACTCTACTCTTAGAAAATTCTCTTCATCCAAGAAAAAAGGAACATACACGACCAAACATAGTCTTGTGAATGTATACTCATAGCGACTTCATTAGTAATAACTAAAAAAAATGGAAACAACTCAGATGCCTATTAAGTCCATGTGATAAATTGTATTTTACCCATAAAATGAATTACTACTCAGCAATAAAATCAATGACTAACATGCTTAACAACACAAATCAGTCTAAAAATAATTATGTCCAGTTAAAAAAAATACCAACAAAAGATGTACAAACTGTAGTGTGCCATCAATTTCCACTCATACAGACCCTAACAGAACTTTAGAAAATGAAAATCTGTGGTAACAAAATGTAGTGCAATGGTCACCCCTGAGTGTAGGAGGAGGAAGATGGTTTTATACAAGGTTACTAGCAGACTTGGGGGTGGTGATCTGCATGTTATTTGCATTGATTAAGGTTACAGGTGATAGTTTCACAAATACAAAAGCCCTGGTGGTGCAGTGGAAAAATATCTCAGAGGCAAATTGAAAGATTAGCAGTTGGAACCCAACAGCTGGTCCATGGGAAGAAGATGCAGCAGTCTGCTTCTGTAAAGATTACAGCCTTGGAAAGCTTATGAGTTGTTATGGGTCAAAGTCAACTCGATGACAATGGGTTTTAGTTTTTCACAAATGTGTACATGTGGAAAAGTTATCATACTGAACACTTTAGATATGTATAGTTTATTGTGTATCAATTTCAATTCAACAAGTTATCAAATAATGATAGTAATTGTTAGAGATTTTTGGATGCAGTGGGTTTCATTTAACTGAAATTATGTAGGAGAGGAAAACCCAGAGAGGAAAAGAAAGAAAAAGGAAGAGTTTATTTGCATCCCCAGTGGCTTTACAGAGTTCCCAGGTGAGAGTCTGCAAAACTGTGCACTGGCTTGGGGGTTGGGGGTTTATAAAGGGGTGGCTCAGACTTTGTTGAGGACAGTGCTGAGGACAGTGCCCGTGGCAATGAGGACAGCGCCCATGGAAAGTAGCCAATGGAGTTGTGGATGATTAGAGTCACTTAATTAATATGGGGGGTATTGTTTCAGTGGAGTGAGGTGAGAAGAGGTCTAGTTGAGCCTATGGGGAAGAAATGGTAGCTAGTCTTCACTGAATGGAATTTCCAGAATAGGTGGTGGATGAGACTTTTTGACTCTGGCCCTTTGGGGAACGGTTGGAGGAGGGGGGCTTGAGTTTCAGTCTAACAGTAATAATGGCCAAAAACCTTAAACAGACACCAAGCAGAATATTGTACAAGTAATTTCAGATATAAGAATGAGCAGAAAGTCAATTCCTATGAGACAGAGGTCAAATATATCCCAAATTTCTACATTCTTCAAGCTGATATACCACTCTATTGTATTACCAAGCATTATCTGCCCCCTCAGCATTCATGCCAACTTGGTTCAGCAATTCAGTAGACTGCCTCACAGAACTCATGGAATGTACTAAGTACTAATGTACTTAGTACTAATGTACTTAGTACTAAATGTACTAAGTGGTTTATTAAAGAAGAAACAGATGACAACTGAGGATCAAGATGTATAAAGACAAAGTCTCCTTTCTTCAGGGCAAAATTCCTCTGGACCCTGAGGACAGACTACTATGATATCCTTCTGGGCTGGTTGCTGCTGACTCAGCTGTTGGGCCCCTTCTAGGCCTCCTAACCATCTTCAGTGTTATCCTCGACCTGTGTTGCGAGACTTTTAGGCAATTCCTTGCCTCTTCTCCCCCCTTCTTTTCTTCCTTTTTCTTGCTGCTTCTCTTTATGCTTCTTTCTGTCTGAAAAACCTCTGTGGGACTGGCTGCACATATATACATTGATTCCTTGTCAATTTCAAGGCACAACTCTACCCAAATGGGGACCACAGACCAACAAATCCCCTCTAGGTAGACCACAGATTGTTCATTTGCATACTAGGCTATAGACACTTCTTTTGCATAGTCTATTGACCAATCCCTGAAAGGTGAATACGAACGACAAGGCAGGGAGATCGTACACTCGAGACATGAAACCTGATTTTTCATTATATGCCTCTATATTTTGCCCTGATTTTTAGTTTAACTTTAAAAGAACATAAACAATAAAACCAGATTTTGAAAATGAACTGTACATATATATGAACTATAGGTGAACTATTAAATATGTTGTACTCTTGTATAATTATAATTATATATGGTTAAATATGAACTATAGATAATTTTTCTAGTCAGAGGTCAAACATTTTAAAATCTGGTTCTTCATACAATTTATGTGCATTTTTCCCAGCAAATCATGGTGTAAGAATGTGAAGAGTTCAGTATTGTAATCCTGCTTTATTTATACTTTGAGAAATAAAATCTACTAGATTCTTTCATCCCATTGTGTCTTTGTATATTAAGATCAATTATTAGATATGTATTGTTTTTTATTTCATTGAAATATAAATTATAAAGCAAATAGGGGTCAGGAAGATCTCAGTCATATTTAGGCACCAGGCCTTACTTATTATCTATCCTTCTTATAACCCTCTCAAAAACCCCTCAAAAGAGAATTTGCAAGGAGGCAGAGCTATGATGGTATAGTAACTGGATGCTTCCTGTGATCATTCTACAAAACAAAGATACATAAGAACAAATGAATCAATTATATATAATATTCTAGGAGCCTTGCATGTCAAAGGGAGTGTTGAGAAATTGGACTAAGGTGGAGATGGAAGAGTAGGTCCAGAAGTAACAGAACTGACCCAGTCAGAATAGGTAACTGACAGACAGATTGGCAGCAGTAAACTTTGTGAACAGAGCAGTGGCTTTTGAAAGGTACCTTCTTCAGTGGCAGAGACCGAGTGGCAGAAAGCTCTCTCATACCTCAAAATCAGTGAAAAACAGCATTCAATTGCCAAAAGCAAAGTAGATTGCACCTAGTCTACTCTGAGAGGAGCTAAATCTTTCCTTCAGAATAAACTTCTCTCCATTTTCTGAGTAGTTCTCCTTCCCTCTCTGCATTGTGCCCAGTTCCAGAGACTGATACCATTACCTGGTCTGGAAGCAAGACTCCTTACATAATCCCTATACTATTCCACTAGATTATGAGAGACAATTTATCAAACAGGGGCAAAAACAAATAAGTAAATAAAACATCTGCCACCTCCCAAGGCAGAAACTCAGGGCAGAAATAATTCCTTTGCCTAGGCTCATATATAAGGGACATGCCTTCCTCACAGACACTTACTGACAACTGTTAGCCTACCATCTTTCTCAGCATATCCAGCCAGATATCTGTGCCTATGCCAATCAGCCCAGCTCATCTAGGATAGCAGGGGACAGCTTACACCACACACTAGGTGACTAACTACCTGAGCACCTGAGTTAAATTCATACAAGAAATGCAAATAGATATGTAGGCTAAACTACCTAGAGAAAATTCTAACTATGTGGTAACAGAACTGTAGAGCATCAAATGGGCCAATAATCAAACTAGCTCAGGTGATCAGCATATTCAAGCCTTCCAAAACAAAACAAAACAAGAAGCTAGAATACAATAAGCAAACATAAAATGAATAAATGCAACTTACTCATGGCTTGAAAACAACATTCAATATCAAATTACTTAAAAAGCCAGATCATGGTGGCTTCAGAAAGTCCCAAAACAAAGAATCGAGAACTGTTTCAGATGAAGACAACTTCCAGGAATTATCACAGATAGAATACAAAATATTAATATTCAGAACTCTTGAAAAGGTCAGAAAGATTTTTTTAAAAAGCAAAACAGAACATAAAAAATTGAAGAGGCTATGAGAAAAGAGAGATATAACATGCATAATTCAGAAGATTAGTAATAAAATTATAGAATGAGACAACACTACAGAAAGCCAAAGAAGCAGAACAGAGGTAATAGAAACCAGAATTAGTGAGACTAAAGATAAACACTTGATACAAGCATATCTGAGGTAAAAACAGATAAAAGATTTTTTTTTAATGAAGAAATACTAAGAATTATGCAAGACTTTATCAAAGGGAATAACCTATGAGTGATTGGAGTACAAGAATGGTAAATTGCAATAGAAAAATGCAGAAAGAATTATAGAAAATTTGTTGCAGAATACATCCCTGATATAATTAAAGATGAGAAGACACCTATCCAAAATACTCACTAAACTTCATGCAAGACAGGTCCCAAAAGAAAGACATAAAGACACTTGATAATCAGATTTGCCAAAACCAAAGATAAGGAGAGAATTTCAAAGACAACTAGGAATAAATTTAAAATAATCTACAAAAGAGAGTCAATAAGACTAAATTCAAACTGCTCAGCAGAAACTAAGGGAAGGCAGGAAGGCAAGGGGATGACATACAAACCTATAAACAAGAAAGAATTTGCCAACCAAGAATTACATGATGAGCAAAACTGGCTGTCAAATAAAATGGAGAAATGAGGACATTTCCAGATAAATAAAAGTAGAGAAAATTTGCAAAGAAATCAAGCAAATCTTACAATAAATATTAAAGGGAGTCCTTCAGTTAGAAAATCAATAACATCTGACAACAAACCAAGGCCAGAACACAGCTGGAGAAACCAGATATCAACCCATATAGAATAATCACAGAAATAAAGTTAAAATTTGAAATAGTAAAATAAAGATGTCACTATGTCAAAGATGACAACATTATAACAAAAAGAAGAACTAAAAAATGTGGTCATAGATCTTTCATGTAGAGAGAAAGACTAGACAATACAAGAAAATTAAAGATGGGTTTAAATTTAGAAAAATAGCCATATATATATTAAAGACAGCATGGAAGAAACTAACAATTCTAAGTATCAAAATAGAAAAACAAGAAAAACTTGAAGTTAGCAAATGCAAAACTAACAATAATGAAAAAGATGGAAAGAAAATATGTTTAAAAATGATGTAGCTCTGAAAATTAAGTGGTACAAACAAATTATAAAAACTGCACAGAAAAGGTATCAAATGATACCACTAAACCCATACCCATCAATAATTACCCACACCATAGATAGATTAATCAACCACTCAAGTAAATCAAAAGCCAACTACTTGATTTAATCAATTGATACAGAAAAGGCATCTGATAAAGTCCAACAGCCATTCATGTTAAAAACTTTCAGAAAAATAGGAATAGAAGGGAAATGTCTTTATATAATGAAGAGCATTTATGCAAAGCCAACTGCCAACATCGTCTTAAATCAAGTGAGTCTGAAAGTATTCCTCCTGAGAACAAGAACCAGGCAAAAAGGACCTTTGTCACCACTTTTATTCAACGTTATACTGGAAACTGTAGCCAAAGCAATCAGGCAAGATTAAGAAATAAAGGGCTCCACACATGTCTCATCCTTCCAACAGTCTCCTTCCCCTCCTCTGCACCCACTCTTCTTCCTCCAGCAGAGAGGAACAGTGTGCTGTCACCGAGCAGGGAAAGTAGTGGAAGCTACATATAGGTGGGCATGTAAATTTATGTGGAAGTGTACATTTTCACTCAGTCATAACAAAAAGAAAGAAAGAAAGAAAGAAAGGGCATCCACCTGGTAAGAAAGAATTAGAAGCATCTCTATTTGAAGATGACAAGATATTATACACAAAAACCATACAGAATCTACAAATAAACTACTGGGACCAACAGAAGAGTTCAACAAACTATCAGGATATAAGATAAACGTGCAAAAATCAGTTGAATTATTCTAGCCCAACAAAAAGAATATCAAAAAGGAAATCATCAAATCGATACTATTTATAATAACCCCCAAGAAGGTAAAACACTTAGGAATAAATGTAACCAGAAACAGAAAGCATACATACAAAGAAAAATACAAGACGCTAGTGCAAAAAAAAAACAAAAACAAAAACAAAAAAGACACTTAGATAAACACACCTTGGTCATGGATAAGAAGACTCAACTTTATGAAAACAACTGTTGTACCCAAAGCCATCTATAGATAAAACGAAATCCCTACTCAAATTCCAATATCATTTTTTTTAAATGAAATGAAGAAACCAGTTACTAACTTCACAAGTAAAAAGAAAAAGCCTCAGAGAAAGAAAACATTACTGAGGAAAGAACAAAATGTAAGGCCTCATGCTACCTGACTTTAGAATCTATTACACTGCCTTGATAGTCAAAACAACCTAATACTGGTACAAAAGCAGAGCAGACACACAGGTGAATGGAATAGAACTGAAAATCCAGACATAATATCACTCACCTATGAGCAGCTGATATTTGACAAAGTTCCAAAGTCCATAAACTGAGGAAAAGACAATCTCTTTAACAAATAGTGTTGGCATAACTGGATATGCAATGCACAAAAATGCAACAAAATCTCACACCAGGCACAAAAACTAACTCAAAGTGTATCAAACACCTAAATATTTAAAATCTAAATCAATCATCACAGAAGTAAAAATACGAACAATGACAGGCGCTCTACGACATGGCATAAATAGAATACAAAACATTCCTAACAGTATACAGACATCAGCAGAGAAAGCAGACAACTGTTAACTCCTAAAAATCAGAGACTTATGCTGTTTCAAAGCATATACCAAAAGAGTCAAAAAACAGACTATACACTGGGAAAAACTGTTGGCTGTAACAAATCAAAGCAGCATCTAATCTCTAAATCTACATGGTATCGAAAGCCTCAACAACAAAACACAAATAACCCAATAAAAAAAAATGGGCAAAAGATATGAACAGACACTTCACCAAAGAAGACATCCACGTGGGTAGCAGATACGTGAAGAAATGCTCACAATCACTAGCCATTAGAGAAATTCAAATAAAAACTACACAAGGTACCATCACACACCAACAAAACTGGCTTTAATCCAAACACACACACACACACAGACACACACACACAGAGAGAGAGAACAATAAGTGTTGCAGAGGCTGTGGAGAGACTATAACACTTACACACTGTTGATGGGAATGTAAACTGACGCAACTGTTTTTTCAA
Organism: Heterohyrax brucei; assembly: GCA_028571685.1. NCBI lineage: Eukaryota > Metazoa > Chordata > Mammalia > Hyracoidea > Procaviidae > Heterohyrax > Heterohyrax brucei. The sequence continues at coordinate 72,198,019 of CM053142.1, read as the reverse complement.
ATCAATTTGATGCTTCCTTAAAACGCTAGAAGTGGAAATACAATACAATAATCTTCATGGAATATATCCTAAAAGAATAAGAGCTGCCGCACAAATTGATACATGCACATCTGTGTTTATTACAGTACTATCATCAATAACAAAGAGATGGAATTAACCTATGTACTCACCAATGGATGAGTGAGTAAACAAACTATGTTAAATTCACGCAGTGGAGTATTACAGAATGATAACGAAAAGAATGAGTTTGGGAAACTTTTCACAACATGGGGGAGTCTGGAAGACTTCATACTTAGTGAAACTAGTTAGTTGTAAAAGGACAAATACTGTATGAGACCACTATTTTAAGGACATAAGAAAAAGTTTAAACACAGACAAAAAAGAGTCTTTGGTAGTTACGAGTGTGGGAGGGGACAAGAGTTATTTTAGGTTAAGGAAGGGACAACACACAGTAAAGGAGAAATCTGCACAAATGGATTAAACCAAAAGCTAGGAAGTTTTCTAAACACAACCAAACACTTTGCGGGTCAGAGTAGCAGGAGCAGGGGTCTCGTGATTTCGATTTCGAGGGACATTCAGGTCAATTGCAATAATAAAGTTTATTAAGAACGTGTTCTATACCCCACTGTGGTGAGTGACGTCTAGAGTCTTAAAAGCTAGCAAGCAGCCATCTAAGAACCATGGATTAATCTAACCCTACTTGAAGCAAAACAGAAGGAAGAACTTCGAAGACATAAGGAAAATATGAGCCCAAGATACAGAAAGGGCTGCATAAACCAGAGTTAACACTGACATGAGACCAGAAGAACTAGATGGTTCCTGCTGTCGCTAATGACTCCTTTTCAAGGGAACTCAACAAGGAGTGCCTGGTAGAGTGGGAGACGCGGGGGGTGCAGAACTCAAACTCTAGTAGAAAGACCAGACTTGGTAGGCTGACAGACTGGAGAGTCCCCAGAAAGCATACATGTCCCCTGTACTCTGTGTTAGCCAAGAACTAAAATCACTGTAGAAAGCAGCTCCTCAAGGAATGCACTGACCTATCAGACATATAATGATACTGCTGGAGACTGTCTTGGCTTAATTAGACACAGGAGATTAACTGGGCAGCTCCTGACTGGGGATGGGATGAGAAGAAAGAAGTGGACAGGAGCTGATTGAATGGACAGAAAATTCATGGTGAAGGAAAGAATGCTGTCACAGCGCAAGAAGAGCAACTAGGGTCACATTACAACCTATGTGTAAGTTTTGTATGAGAAATTGACTCTAATTTATAAACTTTTTACTTTAATACAATTTCAAAAAAGTAAAAAAAGATATATTTATATTAAAAAAAATAATGATTTGCTTTGCTCTCCAAAAAAAAGGTGAATAATGTATTATCTGACACAACACTTTTAGCAAAATAGTTTGACTCACTTGAAAATAAGATCTTCAGTGAACATGCAGATAACTCTTTCACTGATGGATAAGCATATGGCACCCTGGGCTACTTGGGTTCTCATTCTCCTTGCAAAATCTGGAAGCAATTGTATTGGAAAGACATATTTCAAAGTAAAGGACAGTGACTTCCAGTTGTTCTTCAGAATTTAGAATACTGAGGAAAAGAGACAAAATTTATTTTATTGTGTTGGATAATACACTCTAGAAGACTGTCAAATAGTATATAGCACTGGAACTTTCAGGTCTAAGTGAATAGGTGTATGCATATATACATCCACAAAAAGCATTAAAAATATATTTACTTTTAGAATAGCGAGGATGGGCTCTCCAAATTTAGTATGCCGTATGAAGCACTCAAATGATGTTAATGTATATTATTTGGTGTTGTAAATTTTACTTAAATTAGAGCAGAGATAATTTGCAAGAAAATGTATGTGAAACTACATTTAATATTACAAACATAGCATAACATCTAAATATTCATAATATTCTTTACCTTGATGCTTAATAAACTCAGGTTGGCTATAGACACATACATTTAATCCATTTTAAAACACATAGATTCAAATATAAACACACTGGCAAAGACAAAAAAGGAAATATTTATAGATCTAAGAACTAATTAGTAGCAATGTAAGATATAAGAGGTAAACTTGAACCTGCATTGCCCCCAAGCCTGAGAAGCATCTAAATAAACTGTTGCTTACAGATAAATCCACTTTTCTTCCCACAATCTTCTTCCATAATGTTGTTGCCTGGTTTATACAATATGCATTTACATAGATTTAGAGTTCGAAAAGATGGAAACCTGTAATGAAGACAAAAATATCAACATATGGGAAAAGGGTCTGAAACTGTTCAAGTGTGGTGATGTTTCTAATTAATGACAGAAATATCAGCATTTAAATGCAAATTAATATATTGAATCATTTTGTTTTTCATTTCAATAAACATGGTTTTCAGAATTCATATTATGTTGTTGCATAGACCTTAGTTGTTCTCTCTATGATAAATGGTACTGGGACCAAAGATTATCTGTGCTTGTTCTTGCCTTTAATGTTAATCATTTTGACATAAAAATGCACTTCTATTTTATTTGAAGATGTGTTAACTGATTCAGTCTAAAGAAACAAATCAGAGTTTACAATTTTCCAACGTGTTAAGTGGAAATTCCATGTTTATAAACAAAAATAAAATTCAAAATTTACAAGTATATGGAAGATAAACCCAAAATATTTGAATCATTGTATGTTGACAATTTTGTCTTCACCAGAATACAGAACAGATTGCATATCCTGCTTTATTTGGAATGTGGATCTGCTGAGTCAGTAGTAGTGCAGATGTATGTGTACATGTACATACACATTTCTGTGTTTCCCACAAGGAAAAATGGAAACAAACATCCATTTTATTTTTTTTAAAATGACCTCCAACACTGAATTTCACGTGGCTTGAACCCGAACTTAAACTTTCTAGATTGGGCTAGAATTGCATTCTGTTTTCTGCACTCTCATGCCCTAGACATGAGATTACTGCAGTGCTACTAGATGTCGCTGCAGGAATATGATCTAAACATAAAACAGTAGAAAAGTCACCACCAGGCTGACAGAAACTTACAGATCCTGGAAGGGAGCAGAGCCGTCCTCCCACAACCACGCATCACGTGTTTTATTATAAGTGAGCCCAGTCCAGTAAAAATGTTTACTGGAAGTCCGAAAGATCTGCTTGGAAACAGAGTCATACACTGTAATTCAATTTGAATGTACTCTGGGTACAGTCTATTGTTGAGAAAGTCAATGACAGAGCATCAGTATCAGCCTGTCCATGACACAAACTGAAATTTTTCTTCCCTTCTAGTTTAGAAGGTGTAACACTGAGGCTCGTATTTCTCATTTATTAGGCCCATTCACTCAGGGAGGAAGAAATATCACAAAATGTCAGTACTTAACAGAAGTAAAAAACATTATTCTAAAGACACATGAAATGTGTATTCCATTAGTTAGAGTTCTCATGAATATACCCTTTACAGAACATCAGAAATTACAGTCTGATCTGAAAATCTGTCAAATCAACAGTATGTTGAATGATGAATCCCCTGGGTATGACCTAGTTGGAATTTATTCAGCTCAGTCCCTGCATACATCCAGGGCAGTTTATCGGACACTGTTACTACACGCTGTCAAGTTGGTTCCAATGTAACAGAGTTCTGCACCATCCTCACAACTGTTGTTAAGCTTGACGCCGCTGTTGCGGCCACTGTATCAAGCCATCTCACTGAGGGTCTTCCTCTTTTCCTCTGTCCCTCTAGCTTCCCAACAATGACGCTCTTTCAAGGATCTGGTCCCTCCTGACAACATGTGCAAAGTATGTGAGATAAAGCCTCTCCATCTTCAATTCTGAGGAGCACTCTAGTCGCGCTTCTTCCAAGCCAAACTTGCTCACTCTTCTGGAAGTTCAGAGTGTATGTAGTATTCTTCATCAGCACCATAATTCATAGGCATTAGAACCTCTTTCGTCCTCCGTCTTCATTGTCCAGTTTTCACATGCGTAAAGTGGTTGAAAATATAGTGATGTGGGTCAGGCACACTTTAGTCCTCAAGGTAACACCTTTGCTTTTCAATATTTCAAAGAGGTCTTCTGCAGCGGATTCTCCCGCAGCAATAAGACATTTGATTTCTTGACTGCTGCTTCTATGAGTGTGTATTGTAGGTTTAATTAAAATGAAATTCTTGAAAACTTCGATAATTTTTCTGTTTATCATCATATTATTTCTTGGTCTAGTTCTGAGGATTTTTCATTACTTTATGTTGTATAATCCATATTGAAGGTTGTGGTATTTTATCATCATTAATAAGTGTTTGAAATTCCTTTCACTTTCAGTAAACAAGCTTACGTCATGAGCACATCATAGGTTCTTAACTAGTCTTCCTTTAATCTCAATGTCCCATTTTTCTTCATACAGTCCAGCTTCTAGGGTGGTTTGCTCAGCATACAGATACAACTGTGACACACATCTTTCCTGATTTTAAACACACAAGTCCTTCCCCTGCCGGCTTTATTTTAATGACTGCATCTTGGTCCATGCACAGGGTCCTAATGAGTGCACTTCAGTATTCTGTAACTCCAGTTCTTTACAATGCTATCCATAACTTGTTATGATCTACACAGTTGAATGCCTTTACACAGTCAATAAAACATAGGTATACGCCATTCTGGTGTTTTCTGCTTTCAGCCAAGATCTGACATCAGTAGTGGTATCCTTCCTTCCATATCCTCTTCTGATTTTGGTTAAATTTCTGGAAGTTCCCTGCTGAAGGTACTGCTACAATGGTTCTTGAGTGATCTTCGGCAAAATTTTTTACTTCCGTGTAATATTAACAATATTGCTTGACAATTTTTGCATTCTGTTGAATTGCTTTTCTTGGGAATGAGACTTTAGAAATTTTCCTGGAAATTGATAATTTTTATAACCTGCCCTCTATATTGTTCTTACAATGTATTCCAGAAACATGACAGAAACTACAAGATTACAAATGAATTTATAAATTAAATTAAAAGAACTAAACATTGCAAAGTCATTTAGCTGGTTGTTTGAATAAAATGAGTGAAACAACTGATCAGTTACTTTGAATCCATTCAGAAAAATTTCTTTCATTCCATCTAGAATATTAATTTTATTCCTATATACAATTTTTTGAGGAATTTTAAGTGTGTTTTATAATGATTTCTGAAAAGTACAGAGTTAATAATCAATGTTTCAAATAGAACCATCCATCTACTATCTGGTTAAAGACTTCTTTAAAACATTTGCTTCACTTAGATATGGTGTTTTCCAAAACATAGAAAATATAGACACAAAATTAAGTACATACCAATTCATCTTTGCTTTTCAGCTGAAGTAGAGTTGAATTTTGAGAAGCACAGAAATCCTTACTTTCAGCCCAAGTTTTCTTTTCATTGGAAAAGAAGTAACAATTGCATCTGAACCCAATCCACTTTTCTTGTCAAGAACAACAGCTAAGGCCTGAGATAAACAATAAAGTATAATTTATGACATGGGAGATTTCAAATATTTTTTTATTGCTGTTTGTTCATTCAAAACCTCTACAAATAATCTTGGAGCATCTGCCACATGAACTGCTGTGTGCTTTATTCAGGATTATGACTGTGAACAAGTCACATGCGACCCTTTTCCTCATGGAGATTATATTCTGGAGATAGAGTAAGATTTATATAATTCTAAATCATTTATCAATTTTACCTAATGATAATTTTGTTAAGTATGAAACAGCAAGTTACTATATTAGGAGAGCACATAGCAGGGTTATGGGGTGGAGGGAAGTTAGAAAAATCTGTTTGGAAGGAGTGACCCAAAGCTGAGGCTGTGCAGTCCAAATAGGAGTGACCTAGGCCACAGACAGGTGATTCAAAAGGTAAGCGAATTTCCTGAGTCAACAAAGATGATCCAACAGAATATAAAAGTTACCATACATTAATGAAAATCTGATGTTTTGTATTTTGCTTTCCAAAACTGAAGATAAATAAAACAATTAATATGAAGTCTGATCACTGAGTTTAGTAGTGGTTGTGTCTTTAACATTACTTACCCTCAGTAACAGTTGACATGACACGTGGTGGATACCCAAGTGTTTGCTGAGTAAGCAGTGCTAAGATTTCTTAAGACATAAATAAAATGCCATATAGTCATAGAAGGATAGATAACCTGGTGTGCACTCAGGAAAAATATGATTATTTTTAGAAACTATTTTAAGCTGCCTTTTACTGCATAAGCATATTTTACAATTGCAGAAATCTGGCACTATATTCTGAGACATAACTACTAACGGAAGTATTGGTACATTATAGAAAATATTTTCTGCAGTGGAGACAGGAAAGTATGAATTTTAAGAAGATGAAGGCAGGGAATTAAGATTAACTGTAAAATTTACTATAGTTTATAATGGTTCAGTAATATACATTCACAGAAGACAGAAATCTGTTGTTTCATGCTAATACTATCCATAGTCCTTTAACATATAAATGATGTGCACTGAGTATAACCCAATCACATCTACATTAGACAACAATGAAATCAGACTGTCTCACTATTTGGGAAATAAACCTATCCTACCCTGTGTGATCTATCATTATGCTCCTCTCTGTGATATGCAAGAAACTGTCTATTTTAATGTTCTACCAGCACTGCGCTTTTCCAAATTATACAACCTACCTTCCTGGGATTCCATGGTGGATGCTGGAGAAGAAGTTGGCTGAATACTTTGTTTGGCAAATGCTATAAGAAATTATTAGAAATTTGTATAATTAACTACAGGTTAAACATATCAATAACATTACACACAAGTAAAGTGCAACATTTATTATTAAATAGCTTTATCAACGTATTGACCTTTACAAGATGCCTAGAAAAACTTACAGTTTTTCAATAAAAGTCCCAAAGTGACCACAAACAGAAGGCACGCTACACCCAAGATTCCAGAAATCAGCCTCCATGATGTAGTCTGAGAAGCTGTAGCAAAAGGGAGAAAACAAAACACTTAAAGTACAAAGGTAACAGTTGAAGTTTTTAAAAGCAGAACTAGTGAGAGAAAATTCAGAAGTGTCAGGATCCATGGTATAGATGTATAAAGAAATATTTTAGTCTATAGGACTTTTTTGTGATAACACAGTCATCCTAACCAAAGAACCATTGGAAAAGGAAAGCATTCCATTTAAAATTTCAACCAATACCAACACTTTTCAAGTGTCTGTTAGGTACATTTTTCCTCAGTAAGATTACACACACATTTCCTTCTCTACCACTGGTCTCTAGAAAACAGAAAAGTATATTTAACTTTTTTTCTTAAATTGGCAAAAGAGCTTAGAGATCTAGTGTAAAAAGATATTGGGCTCTGCCATCTGTTTTATGTGTTTATCTAACAGACATTTACTTTTATTATCTCAAATCACAACACAAATAACCCAGATCCTAGTAGGTGGATGAAAAAATTGTGGGCACAAGAATAACATCATTTTCTCAGAAGCATACAAGTCAGAGATCACGTTCAATCAGGTCCAAGCCCAGAGCCTTTCATATTCTGCCATTGTCATTGACAACAGCATTGTTTGGTAGTATGACTTTCTGCTAATCTCAGTACAAGCTGTTTTAAGAAACATGTTGCTGCTCATAGCCTACAGAGGTATTACAAAACAAAGCGATAGGAGAATTTGGGAACTGGTATGAGAGATTCCAAAACCAATGTATACAGTAATTCTCTGGAGAACTGACTTCATTTCCCAATATACAGAAGTATAATATATTAACACCTTTTTCTTTGTTGTTTGTTTGTTTGGTTTGGTTTGGTTTAACAAGAACTAGAAATTTGCTTGGTTACAGGATTTTTCCTGAAACTATTCAATGTTAGCAGATGCTGCATTAATGTTAACATGCTTCCAAAGAGCAGTATCAGCGACAGTCGTAATGTCTAAACTTTGTTTAAACAACTGTCTAAACTTTTGGTCTGGATGGGATTTGAGAGTTACAAGATAAATGCTAAAATAAATAAATAAGTAAAACTAAAAAATTAAAATTAAATATTCAAGCATTGTATCATTTACATTTCACATTATCTATTTGTACGTTAAAATTATGTTGATCAAAATATAGCCAGGTGAATTAATTTCTCTCTCAGAATTTAGACATAACAATGTCAGAAGTCATTCTTTTGAAACAGACTATACTTAAGTTACAGACTATACTTAAGTTCAGACTGCACTTAAGTTGTAGAATGATGAATCAAGAAATTAAATTGAATGTAGAAGGTGCTGACATAAAGAAAGCTTAAACAATCCATTGTCATATACACCCCTTTCTCTTAAAGCTCTGCCCTTAAGTTAGCCGCATTCAAGAGTGCCTTTACTTGGCTTGGCTTGGCTTATTTTTAGGTTTTCTGATCGTGATCCACATACCTGCCATGAAAAGTGCTGTCCCAAGGTCGGCGTAGGGAAAGCACAAGGTGTGCTTGTTGGAGGAGAGAGCTGATGGATCACAGAGCTGGCCTGGAAGCCAAGGAATCTGAAAGCTGCACGTGAAGGAAATTAAAAGTAAAGGAAAAAAAATGTGTATTTACAGGATGTTCGTAAGTCATATATTTGTGAACCACATATACGTAGCATTGTGTAAGCAGCACTAGAACTACCACCTTGTGAAATGTTCCGGATATCACAATACAGGAAACTGTCACCATATTTTTGTAATAGAAACCCTTTGATTAGCAGAAAAGAAGATGAGAAAGAGTTTGCTTCTTTGTTTTTGAATGTTTGAACATCGAAATCATCTTAAAAAGGATACTTGGGAAATATCCAAAAAAATGGACTGCAATAAAATTCTACATGTATTTTTTCTTGTTTTAATAATAAACATTCACTTCGCACAAAACACTTTACGTATATTAACTCATATTTTTATAGACATAATTGATAAGGAAAATATTATAAACACACTATTTTACCAATGAGAAAAATGAGACCTAATAGGGCTCAGTAACTTCTCTAAGGTTGCTTCAGTCTGAAACTCAAAGTCTTGTTCCTTGTATTTTAAATGTATTTTAAATCAAGCTCATCTCTCTGTGTATATATTTTTTGTAGATATTTCTTTTATTTTGCACAGAATAGTTAGTAAAAATATGTTTCATTTTTGTGTTTCCCATTCCTGAATCATTAAATCAGCCAGGACAAGCAAAGGAAAAGAGGTAAAACCAGAGCATCTTCTTACCCTAGAGTTCTCCAAAGACACGGACCTGGTGAGACCTTTGTATATAGAAAGAAGGAGATTTACTTCAAGGGTGACTCACAGGGCTATGGAGCTTGAAAGTTCAAAACTCGTAGGGTAAGTGGCAGGCGGGAGATCTCAGCTGGCTCATGGAGTTGGTAGGGGCTGACAAATCCAAAATCTGTAGATCAGAGAGCAGGATGGAGACTCTACCTGCTCAAGGAATTGTATGGGCTGGCAAGTCTAAAACTGGAGGTTAGACACCACGTGAAAACTTGGGAAGGCTTACATCCCAAGATCTGTAGGTCAGATGAGGGAAAAGCACAGAGAGGAGAAAGAAAGAGGGAGACAGTTCTGCCAAAATATCTATTTATAGTCTGAAGGCAGACATAACCTAAGAAAACATCAATTTCAACTGGTTAATTAGTTACATGAGATTATATTATACAAGGTCATTACATTATATTACTTACATAACAGTGCAGCAACTAGTCTAGTACTAGACCAAACCACTGGCAATCATAACTTAGCCAAGTTGACATGTAAAATATAACATCAGATTTCTCGTCATTGCAATACACACACACACATACACACACACATGCACGCATCATGGACACCTCCCTATGCTCTAAAGCCCCTTCACCTGGTGTTAAAGTTGTTGTCAACTTGGCAGGTCCATGGTTCTTAGTGGCTTGACAGCTACAATGTAGTTTCACAGCTATACGATCATGTAATTACCTTCATGGTGAGATCTATGAGGAGCCAACGAGTTGAAAGGGAATTTCCTCAGAGGTGTGGCCTTCATCCAATATATGTGAACTTTGTGGTAAATCTCACTGGCTTTTTTTGCTAACCATGGGTCTTGAAGCTCTCTTCTGTTCACCTGACCTCCGGCTCTTGGTACTTGAACTAGAGGCTTACCTGTTTATCTTAGAATTTGTCAGTCTCCACAGCCAGTAAGCCGGTGGCCTGCCATTTGACCTGCTCATCTTGATATTCTTTGGTTTCCACAGCCTGTAAGCCAGAGGTTTGCAGTTGGACCTGCTGATCTGAGTTCATTAGTATTTGCAGCCACATGAGTCATGAGATGCTTTCAGCCTGATCCAAGGAACCGAGGACTTGAGACTTTCCAGCCTCTGCAGCCATGTGAGTTCTCTCTCTGCATCTCCTTCTGTCTCTGTCTCTGTCTGTCTCTCTCTCCATGCTTCCCCGGTTTTGCTCATCTAGAGAACCCAGCCTAAACACCGGGTTTAAGCTTACACTTGAATGCCTCACTCACTTTTCCTTAAAATCTTCTTTCGGTATCTTACTCTCCAAAGTTCCAGGCCTTTAAAGGCCTTTAAACATGCCTGGCTGTTCCAGTAAACCATTTACTTATATGTTAATTACTGTAATTATTTGCTGTGTTCTTTCAGACAATATTGTTATTTCAACCAACACTCCAGTGTCTTCAAAAGAGGACATCAGTGGGAATCTCAAATGTGGTACGCATAGGTAGACTAGACATCTTGAGACAAGAACCTTGATCTAAAATCAGTTTCTGGACATACAATCTACTGTTATCTTTGTATAGGTGCAAACTCCAAAGTAAGTTTCATGTGTTTTTGTCCTTTTTTTTTTTTTCTTTAAGCACTCATATTCTTGTGGAGTGTAAAATATTAACACACTTGGCTGTTCACTGAAAGACTGAAAGTTCAAGTGTACCCAGATGCATCTTGGAAGAAAGCCCTGACAATCTACTTCCAAAATACCAGCCACTGAAAATTATATGAAGTAATTTACTCTGATATACATGGATCACCATAAGTCAGAATCACCTAAGAGATAACCAAACCCCAAACCAAACCCATTGTCATTCAATCATTTCTGACTACAACCCAACAGGACACAGAATAACTTCCACATAGGGTTTCCAAGGAGCAGCTGGCAGATTCAAACTGCTGACCTTTTGGTTAGCAGTCATAGCTCTTAAGCACTTTGCCACCAGGGCACTGAGATGTAAGGATATTATCCTATTAGTGGCAGCACTGTACTTCAGGACAAATCTTGAAATGTTCTTTTTGATGATAAATGCAACACCATTCCTCTTCAAGTTTTCATTCCCAGGATATTAGCCTATATGATTGTTTGATTCAGAATGGCCCACACCAATCTATTTCAGCTCACTAATGTCTAGGGTGTTGACGTTTACCTATTGCATTTCATTTTTGACAATTCCCATTTTCCTAAATTCATACTTCTTACATTCCATGTTCCAGTTGTTAATGGATGTTTGTAGGTGTTTCTTCTCATTTTGCATTGTGCTGCATCAGCAAATGAAGGTCCCCAAGGCTTTATTGAATGCACATCAGTTAGGTTGACTCTACTTGAGGAGGCAGTTCTTCCCCGGTGGTTTTCTGAGTGCCTTCCAACCAGGGGACCTCATTTTCCAGCACTGTATCGGACAATGTTCTGCTGCTATTCACAAGATTTTCACTGGCTAATTCTTTTCAAAAGTAGACTACTGGGTCACCGTAAGTCACAATCACCTAGGTGATAACCCAAAACCAAATCCATTGCCACTGAATCAGTTCTAACATACAGCAACCCAATCGGACGGAGTAGAACTGCCTTATAGGGTTTCCAAGGAAAAGCGGGTATTTTCAAACTGCTGACCTTTTGGTTAGCAGCCATAGCTCTTAAGCATTTTGCCACAGGGGCTCTGTGGATAACTGTCTTTTCTTTTAATTTTTTAAAAAAGTAGTTCTAAAGACAAACCTTTTTGTAAAGATGGGTGTTTCATCAATAATAACAAAATCAAGAATTGTGGCTTAAATTCTCAGCCTCTGTGAATTCAAACATTTTCCATTTTAAAATTTCTGTGCCTTGTGAGTATAAAACTTTTATTCAACCACCATAGTTGTTAAAATGTAGATATTTACCAAAGAATGTGAATATGAAATTTTCTTTATCTAGCTTTTATGTAAAGTCAAGTTGAGAAATGTGTTGTTTATAAATGATTCTTTGCCTAATTAAATTCTACACACTTTTTAAAAACATTGTGTTGTGTTTTAGGTGAAAGTTTACATAGCAAATTACTGTCCCATTCAATAACTTATGCACAATTTTTTTCATGACATTGGTTGCTATGTGCACTATGTGTCAGCACTCTCTCCATTTCCACTCTGTGTTTCCAATTTCCATTCCACCAGTTTCCCTGCCCCTCCTTGAGGTTCCATCTTTGTTTGGGGGCAAACATTACCCATTTGGTCTTCTCCAGTTCATTGTTCTAAGGAGCACATTGTTCATTATTGGCAGTATTATTTTGTAGGCCAGTCTACAATTTGACTGAAAGGTGACCTCGGAAGTACCTTCAGTTCCAGATTAAAAAGGTATCTTAAAGCAATAGTCTTGAGCTTTCTTCCTGTCTCTATCAGTCCAGAAAGTGTGGCCTTTTAAAAAAACAAATCTGAGATTGCCGCGATGGAGCTCACTAAGTTGAGTCTCACTGGCAACACAAGAATAAAAAGGGGTGCACCCTGAGATCTCCGCTAAAAGACCTCAGTTGATGGTCCAGTGCCTTCGGGGTTCCCCTGGGAGCATGGACCCACTCCTGATGCTGCCCTTGCCCACAAATCATAATGAAGGTCCACTCTTCGGACACGGATGGATTGGACTTGGTGATGCAGACTGACCATATATTGGGTACACTTCATGATTCTATGTATCTATAGGATGTCATCCTGTTGACCTCTGGCTGGAGGAAGGGGAGTGGGTGGAGAGGAGGGAAAAGGAGACTGTTGGGAGGATGAGACATGTATGGGGCAGAGAGGAATAGTGTGCTGTCACCGGGCAGGGAGAGCAGTGGAAGCTGCATATAGGTGGGCATGTAAATTTATATGGGAATGTACATTTTCACTCAGTCATAATAAAAATAAAATAAAAATAAAAAATAAATAAACGTGAGTATTGCCCTACATTTTTTTTCTCATTCTAGCCAGGATCTTGTATTGCATCTATGGTCAGAGTGGTCACTAGTGATATCCAGGACTATCGAGTTGTTACAGTCTCATGCTAGAGGATCCTGTGGTTCTGGTGGGCCAGTAGTCCTATGGACTAATTGCTTTCTTGATTCTTTGATTTTATTCATTCTCCTTAGCTCCAGATGAGAGGAAACCAATGGTTGTATCTTAGTCAGTTGCAAGCTTTTAAGACCTCAACACTACTTACGAAACCAATATGTAGAATACTGTCTTTATGAGCTGTGTTTACCAGTTGACCCAGATGTCCCCCGAGACTACAGTCCATAGCCTTAGTGAGTTAGTCCCAGAGGTGTCTGGATACACATCAAAGTAGTTTTCATAACTGTGCCCCCTATGTACTCTGTTATGTGCATGAATATATATGCAACGCATACAAATGTGTATATCCAAATGCCCACAAATATACCTGTATATGCACTCACGTATACTCCCATATGCCCTCCTACGCCTATGTAACCACTCACCAATTTTTGGTTGTTGTTATTGTTGTTGCAGAATTGTGTGTATTATAGCATCTACAACAAAACAGATAACAAATTTGCTGCCCTCAAGTCTGGCTCGTAATGACACTCTGGTGCAGAACAGAGCTGTACCACAGGATGTCCCAGGCGTGCCTGGTGAATTTGAACTGCCAACCTCTTGGTCAGCAACCACGGCTCTTAACCACTATACCGCCAGAGTTTTCAGCATCTATCATCAGCCAAGTAGCCAAGTGCCGTTGAGTCAGATTGTTCTTTATTCTCAGGTACCCTTCAGTGTTTTCATTTACATTCATTACATTGTGCTGATTTCCCTGAGGTTGTTGCTTTAAACAGAATTAATACATCTTGGATCCGACTCGACGGCACTTGGCTTGGCTTGCTGTGTAGTGGAAGCCCTGATGGTGTAGTGGTTAAGTGCTACATCTGCTAACTAAAAGGTCAGCAGTTCAAATCTGCCAGGTATTCCATGAAAACTCTGTGGAACAGTTCTACTCTGTCACACAGGGTCACTACGAGTCAGAATCAATTCGACAATGGCAGTGGGTTTGGCTTGGTTTTTGGCTACTGCTTAGTAAATGATTTTACCTGCCCCCCATCCCTGGTAACCATCAAAGGATGTTGCTTTCTGTATGTAAAACTACTCTTGACTTTTTATAAAAGTGGTATCATGGAACATTTGTCCTTTCGTGATTGATTTATTTCAGTCAGTATAATGTTCTCAAGATTCACTGAAACGCAGAAAGCTGCTTAATTTTGCTCATTTTTTGACCAATACAAAAATGTTCTAATTAGTAGGACCCTAAATTTTGCCTTCAGATTTGTATTTAAGAGTAACAAATTTGCAAGAATTGTGAAAAAATAGACACAAAATGAGATTATTACTGTACTTTTAACATTATCAGTTTCAGTAATTTTGAGGTAATTAGTCTAATTTTTCAGAGCCATAATTTCTGATATTTAAATCATTCTTAGTTCTTTTGTGCAGAATTAAAAGATCTGCAAAATATGTCCAACAGAAAAGCTGCAGATTCAGGTTACAAATACACACACACACACACACCACATGAGTATACGTATGTACAAAAAAAATTTGCCATTGACGCACACATGCACCATGTATATGTACACATATGTACAAAGACAATTTGCCATTGAGTTAATTGTGGCTTATGGTGTTCCCACTCATGTCAGAGTAGAATTGTGCTCCACAGGGTATTTAGCAGCTGATTCTTTGGAGTATACCACCAGATTTTTTTTTGAGATGCCTCTGCCTAAACTTGGACTATCAACTACTATTTGCATACCAGGGGACTCTCTCTTGAGTCCTGGTGGCGCAGTGCTTAAGTACTCATCTGCTAACAGAAAAGTTGATGGTTCTAAGCCATCAGTCAGGCTTCAAAGGAGAAAGATGGGGCAGTTTGCTTCCTTAAAGATTTACAGCCTAAGATACTCTCTGGGGCAGCTTTTCCCTGTCCTATAAAGTCACCATGAGATGGAATCAACCTGACAGCAATGGGTTTGCTTTTATACACACACACTCTCCTATAAACCGCCCCCCCCACATCACTTATCTTTGGAGCCCTTGTAGTACAGTGGTTAAATAAAGCCACTGAGCAGTAGTTGGAAAACACTAGCAGCCTCACAGAAAATAAGATGTGGCAATGCACTTCGATCGAGTGCCTTGGAAACCCTATTGGAGCTGAAATTGACTCAATGACTGGGGGGTTATATATGTATACCATTTTTTTGCTTCTTCCACTAATTCTTTCACAACTGCAATCCAAGTTTGATTCCTTACACAAATGTGTTTTTGAAAAGTTATGTCATTCCCTCAAATGCAGGATCATCACCCCTTGAGGGTTCTCCCCTTTCCTGGTGTCCTCCAACACAAGTCACCATGTTCCGTATTTCCTGCAATTTACTGCTTATCCACTGTCCCTGTTTACAACAAATGGTGACTCCGATGACCAAAGTGTCGTTCAAGCTTGAGCAAAACCTGGAGAAAAGAAATTGAGGTCCACTTCACACACACACAGTGACATCTAGTGTCTTCACAGTCTGCATATATATAAAACAACATTTTTCAGAACACGGTAACAGTACATATCTCAAGAGTTTCAAGAGTTCCAAACAAGAAATTCATTTTGATCTCACCGTGAAAAATTTTACTTCTTGAGTGAAAAAGAAATTGTCTGCATTAGGCTGCAAATTATTCCCTCCTTTTAAGCTAGGGAAGGGATTGCTAAGAAGGAAAGAAAGACTATGACCCAGTAAGAGTTCTGATATACTTGTCAGTAACAAACTTCTTAGCAAACACTCATTTCTGATATACAGAATGATTGTTTATAACATATTTCACCTGAAATCCAATCTTCAGTCTATGAATGTTTATGGGAGAAAAAAACAGGAATCTATGGATTTATGGGTCACAGTACCCTGGAAAATGTCATGTGAACTCTATAACCATCTAAGTATAAAATGCAGATGTGTTCCCCTCAGTGATATGTATGAAAAAAACTGACATACCGCATTTTCATCTCCAAATTTATACACACACTCACATATGAATATGTTCAGGAAAAAGTAACAAAGACCATGACACTTATTTTACTTTCAAGAAAGTGAGATAAGAATGGAATTTCCTAGTTTAGTATGTCATACAGAGAACTAAAATTAGATTGATATGTATGATTCAATATTAAGTCAAATTTATTTATATTTTTATTTATATTTTACAGAGGGAATTCGGAAGTACTAAAAACTCATAGAATAATATAAAAATATTCATAAAATTCTTTACCTTGGTAGATTATAATTTTAGTAGGTACAGAAATTTTAACAACTGTAAAGCATGTGGCTTCAAATATATGTAAAGTGTATGAAAAAAACATACATACAACATTTACAGACCACATAAGTAGATAATTTATAATAATATAACAAATAAGGGTGCTAATTTTACTAATCCTTTAGTTGCATTATAGCATCTGGCTCTCCTTATCCAGTCATGTCTCAAGAAATACTTAAATCGGCTGTTGCTTACAGATATAACCATTTTCTTTCCCACAGGGTTCATCCAGAATCTCTTTGCTCTTTGAGTTACCCTATACAGAGCTTTGGGTTTAAGTTTTGAGAGGATCAAAATCTGCAATGAAGAAGAAAATGTTGATAGTTAGAAAAGGAAATGAGAATATTTATACTAATATTGTTTAATTCAAACAATAGAAATTTTTTAAAGTATGTGAATGAGACGTTAACATGTTAAGACAAGCATTCACTTTTTTCATCTAATAACAACAGTAATTATTGTTTCAGAGTACATAGAACTAAGTCATTTCCTCACTAATCAGTAGCACTGAGGCCAGATATTTTTTTTCCTTTCTTTGCAATTGCTGATGTGTTTAATGGTTGTGTTGTATGGTATAGTTTACTTCTGTTTTGCTTAAAGATTATTAGCTAAATCTAGCCTAGGAAAACAAATCCAAAGTATACAATTAGTCATTGCATGATGTTTCAAGTCCCATGTGTAGGAGTAAAACCAATATTCAAAGATTACATAAACATACAAGTTAAGCCTGGAATCCACAACTCATCTGTCAAGTTTATTGTACTGTGATGCCTTGTGTGTTGCTGTGATGCTTGAAGCTATGTCACAGGTGTTTGAAATACCAGCAGGTTCACCCATCATGAACAGGTTCCATAGTAGCTTCCAGACTATAGACAGAGGACAAATTATTATTATTATTATTACTTCTAAAAACTTTGGCCAGCAAAAAATCTTATGAATAGCAGCAGAAGATTGCCTGATACCAGTGCTGAACAATAATCCCCTCCAGTTGAGGGGGACACAGTGGCAGGAAGGATGGGCTCAGTTATAACAAGCTTGAGGATGGCCCAGGACCAGGCAGGGTTTCATTGTATTATACATAGCATCACTGTGCATCAGAACTGACTCAATGGCACCTAACAACAACAGTAACAACACACCCAGAATATTTGAAATGTGGGAAGATACTGAGAGTACTGGACTATATCAGAATAAAAAATACACCACTTTCATGGACTTTATGTATGTGAGCTTGTGTATATGCACATATCTGCCTATGTGTTTGTGTCAAAGCAAAAATAAACAGAAAATCATATATTAAAAGTTCTTCACTGGTATAAACATGCTAACTTTTCTGTTACTTGAGGGTCGATTTGGAATTTCTGAGTTGGGCTAAAATCACATTTGGTTGTACCACTCTCTTTTCTGTGATCTTGTGCCCTGGACAGTTTATCTTTGTTGTGGTGCTTCTCGGTGGTACCTGCACTGAGGAGACAGAAGTATTACCTCACCGAGAACAGAAAAATTTATCTGACTACCATAAATTTACAGTTCCTCAGAGACAGCAGAACCGTCTTCCCACAACCAGATGCCATGTGTTTTGTTGTAAGAGATCCTAAGCCAGAAAAACTTCGGAAAGTAGTTTAAAAATTTCTGCCTGGAAAGAGAGACAGAATTTTAACCTAATTGGAAGCCACCCTTGGATTAATGTGCATTAAAATTGGCCTATCAATCACAAAAACCAAAATCATCTATAACTTCCAATTTAGAAAGCATCACAAGGCTCACATTTCTCATTTATCAGACCCTCTTGTTTCTGAAGTCAAAGGAAGTATCACAAAATCTCACTTCACTATGGGTTGAAATATGCTATAAAGTGAGTATGAATTTTCATGCAACAATTTCTTTATAGAGAGTCACCACTGAAGTTTCGTAACAAAGCAACAGTATCTTAAGGGATAAACATGCATGCAATCAACTGAATTTATGCTCTGGACTCATTTTTTGTTAAGACGGGGGCAATTTTCATGATGCTGTTTTTATTGTTAGTTGCTGCTGAACTGATTCTTAGTGCAATGCCATGTGTTTCAGCGTAGAACCACTCCAAAGGATTTTCTTGGCTGTAGTTTTAATGGAAGAAGATTGTCAAGTTGTCTTCAGAACTGTTTGGGTTTCAACTGCCAAAGATTAGCAGTTGAGTGTCAAACTTTTGTGCCATTTAATATCTGCTTTTTTGGTTCCACAATATATGCATAGATATGACAAAAGTTGCATAATTAAAAAAATAAACTCAATTAAAAGAACTAAAAATTACAAAATCATTTAGTTGGTTCTTTGAATGAAACAAGTAAAAGTAGTGATCTAGCTCTACCTCTCACAATCCTTACTGAGAAATTTCTTGCACTTTATCTAACATTTTAATTTTTATCCCCATAATGTAAATCTTTGAGGATTTTTGTGTGTTTTCTAATGATTGCTGCAAGATATAGGGAATTAATAGATCATCTTCAAATTATGAAATAAAATGATAAATCTTATTTTGTGAGAACGCAGTTCTTTTACTCATAATGCTAAAGGTCATCTGAATGATGTTAGAAATCCATATGCTGTAGAATAGTGAATATGTAAAAATTTAATGTCTATAGCGTGCCTTATGAAAACCATGGTGGTATAGTCACTAAATGCTGCAGCTGATAAACAAAAGGACAGTAGTTTGAATCTACCATGGAAACTCCATGGGACAGTTCCACTCTGTCCTAGAGAGTTGCTATGAGTCTGAAGTCACTGGATGGGAATGGGTTTGGCTTTATTAGCCAAGTGGTATGCCTTAAACTGTAACTAACCTTTACAAGCAGCTTGTCTTATTTCACATAACTACAAATTGTATCTAGGTGATCAGGCTCACCGAACACTGAAAGATTAATGAGCATGTGCTGTTTCAAAAACCCTAGAGGTCTCGTCATCATGGCTCGGTGATATGATAGTCTAGAAAGATTTCCATGTAAGCTTTGATGATGGTTGATACAAACCTGTTGCCACTGGATGGATTCCAACTCATAGCAACCCGAGACAGAGTACAGCTGCCTGGTGAGAATTTCGAAGGGGCGGCTGGTGGATCTGAACTGCTGACCTTATGGTCTACAGCTTTAGCTTTTAACTGCTACATCACCAGGGTTTCCATTTGAACACATACTCCTGTCTTATAAAATTTATGTATTCTGGCATAATTGTCAGCCTGTCAAAGAATTTTTTATTGTTAAAAGTTACTAATGAAATTGCATATATGCACTTTGAAATTTTTATTAATTGGAATACTCATTTCCTCAGTTTAAGTAGTATGTTGCTCAATTTGCATATTGACTACTAAAGCTGCAGAGCAATATGTTAATGGTGTTCTGAGTCCTTTATTTTGAACAAAATACAGCCATCAATGGGCTACATTGTTAATGACTTGAGTTTAAGGTATTCAGCTTATTTTGCTGGTCTACTTTCCTAAGTCAATATATACATATATATGTTTGTACATACACACACATATATATATAAGTACATGCCAAGTCATCTCTGTTGATCAACTAAAGTAGGTTGGAATTCTGAGAAGGACAGGAATTCCTACTTTCTGCCCAAGTTTTTCCTTCATTAGAAATGAAATAGCGGGGGGCGGAGTCAGGATGGCAGACTAAGCCCACATCTCCTTATATCCCTCTGGAAACCAAGACCTGAATTGATAACCAAACAGAGCCTTCTGATCACTTAATCAGCCTCAGGACACGGCACAGAGCTGTTAATTGGGACTTTATACCACTCAGCAAAAAACCTCCTCTCTTTCGCTGACTCTCGCTCCTGGCTAACCCCGGCTCTCAGGTACGGAAGGTAAATGCACCAGTTTGACTTTTTTTTCCTCTGTCTCGGCGGGCGGGCAGTGCTGGGTCTTGCCTGGAGGCTGGACTCAGATGTCCTGCTGGGGGATAGGCCGGTGAAATTCCCATATTCTGAGAGCCAGGCTCGGGACTCTGTTAATCTAGCCACTTTGAGCCTTTTGTATTGTAGCTGCCTCAGTGGGGTTTGTGCGGAACTCCGCGGTCAGTGTGCGGGACGTCATGTTGGTACCGAAATTTTAGCAGGACCTCGTTCTTAGCCTGGAAGCCAGCGCCTGCAAACAGGACAGCGCTTCTCTGACAGAAAAGTAGTGATTTTGCACAGTGCTGCCTACGTTGGGGGCCTTGCAACAGAAGCAGAGGAATCACTACCTCTCGGCACCTTTAGCCCTCTGTCTGCTGCCTGTGTGGAGGACGCCATCTTGGATATGGTGGCCGCAGCTGGACCTAATTCTTAGCTTGGGAGCCAGAGCCTGCCCACAGGAGAGCGCTTTCCTATCACAAAACCAGTACTCGACACAGTGTTGGATAAGGCTAGGCCCTGTCAGTAGACGCCAACAGGGTAGTAGCATTGCTGTATTCTGAACTAGTCTGTTATCATCTGGGGTTGGATATAGTGGCGCTTACTTTGTCAGATGAGAAGAGGGACCTCTACACCTGAAAACCTAACTGACTTGTGAACTGGTCAGATAACTTTTGCTTTACATTTGAAGACAGCCTAGAGAAACATTTGCAATCCACCCTCACAGTACCTCTTCCAGCCTCTATATACTCACATGGGACCCAAAAAGCAACAGACAATTGTGGCATACAAGCAATCACTCATGGCTTCAGAAGGCTCCCAAACAAAGCAACCAAGGAGTTTTCCAGATGAAGAAACTTTCAGGAAAGCATCAGGAAGTGAATACAAATTGATTATATACACAGCCCTTCTAGACCTTATACAAAATGCAGCAGAACAAAGTGAAAAATTAAGCAAGTTGTTCGATCCAATGGAACACCAGTACTCTGAAATCCAACAGATCAAGAAGAAAATCAAAGACATAGAAACTTCCATGCAAAGCCAAGAAAACAGAATGGAATAAATGGAAAAAAGAATTTCTGATTTTGAAGACAGAGCTACTGATGCCAGCGTCTATGAGCAGAAATCAGAAAAAAGAAACAAGAAAAATGAAGAAACATTAAGAAGCATGTGGGACTCTATTAAGAGGAACAACCTTCGATTAATTGGAGTCCCTGAACAGGGTGATACATCTGAGAACACAGAGAGTATTGTTGCTGAGCTCCTGAAAGAAAACTTCCCAAAAATCATGAAGGAAGAGAATATAGACATCTCAGATGCATATCGTACGACACCCAATATAGATCTCAAGACATATTATAATCAAGCTTAACAAAATGAAACATAAGCAGCAACTCTTAAAGGCAGCAAGACTCAAGGCAAAGCTAACATTCAGACGGAAACCCTGTAGGCTCTCGTCAGATTTCTCAGCAGAAACCATGCTGGCACGGAGACAGTGGCATGACACATTCAAAGTCTTGAAGGAGAAGAACTTCCAACCAAGAATTATATATCCTGCCAAGCTGTCTTTCAAATACGAAAATGAAATTAAGACAGTCCCAGATAAACAGAAACTCAGAGACTTTGTAAGAACCAAACCCAAACTACAGGAAATACTGAAAGAAGTTCTTGGCTTTGGGTTAGTAGAACAAAACCACTAACTTTATATTTTAGAACTACACACTATTCAATACTCTACTCATTTAGGGAAGGCCCCAAAGTAAATAACAGCTTTGATATGGAAAGATGCAATCCAGTGATCACATGAAAACTATGGTGTCATCATAATAAAAAGAGGTATGTACTACAGTCGTTATAGTGCTTCCAGATGGAGAGGAAGATGACAACACTGGTAGTAATTCAATTTGGATTTATAAATAGTATATTAAGGGAGTTCATAGGGGCAGCTGTAAAGCACAACAAAGATGTACCATACCATTTCAAGAAATCTAACACACGAGTCTCAACAACTATAAAACGAGCTCTGAAAAAGGTGAAAAATCAACTCACAAAAAAGAGTGTCCCAGAACAGACTAATAAGAACAACAGAGAAAACATCAACATAAAAATAAACATATCACAACGGCAGCAGTGAACACATACCTATCAATAATTACATTGAATGTGAATGGACTGAATGCTCCAGTAAAGAGACACCGAGTATCATCTTGGATCCAAAGACACGACCCATCCATATGTTGTCTACAAGAAACTCACTTGAGACCTAAAGACAGGAACAAACTGAAAATTAAAGGATGGAAGAATATCTATCAAGCTAACAATGAACAAAGAAGAGCAGGGGTGGCAATTCTAATCTCAGACAAAATCAATTTTAATGTCAAATCCACCATCGTGGACAAAGATGGTCACCATTTATTGTTGAAAAGTTCAGTACACAGGCAAGACTTAACTATATTAAATATTTATCCACCTAATGCCAGAGCACCTAAATATGTCAAAGAAACACTGACTACGCTGAAAAGAGAGTTAGATGAATCCACAATAATAGTGGAAGACTTTAACACTCCACTCTCATTACTAGACAGATCATCTAGAAAAAAGCTCAGTAAAGATACAGAAGACCTCATTGACACAATTAACCAACTAAACCTCATTGATATATACAGAACTTTCCACTCATCAGCAGACAACTACACCTTCTTCTCCAGTGCACATGGAACATTCTCCACAATTGACCACGTGATAGGCCATAATGCAATGCTCAACAAAATCCGTACCATTGAATTACTGCACGCATCTTCTCAGATCATAAAGCCATAAAAGTTGAAATCAATAGCAGAAAAAACAAAGATAGAAAGTGGAACTCTTGGAAACTGAACAACATCTTGCTCAAAAAAACATGGGTTACAGAGGAAATCAAGGATGAATTAAAGAAATTCATGGATTCCAATGAGAACGAAAACACTTCCTACCAGAACCTATGGGATACAGCCAAAGCAGTGCTCAGAGGTCTGTTTATTTCCATAAATGCACACATCTGGAAGGAAGAAAGAAACCAAATCAAGGAACTAACTCTACAGCTTGAACAAGTAGAAAGAGAACAACAGAGGAACCCCTCGGGCACCAGAAGAAAGGGGATCATAAAGATTAGAGAAGAGCTAAATGAATTAGAGAATAGAAAAACAAATGAAAAAATTGAAAAGACCAAAAGCTGGTTTTTTGAAAAGATCAACAAAATTGATAAACCACTGGCTAAATTTACTAAAGAAAAGCAGGAAAGGAAACAAATAACCCAAATTAGAAATGAGAAGGGAGTTGTCACCACGGATGCAACAGAAATCAAAACTATCATAACAGAATACTATGAAAGACTGTACTCTAACAAATTTGAAAACCTAGGGGAAATGGACCAATTCCTTGACTCATACCACCTACACAAATTATCGCAACATGAGGCAGAACAATTTAATAAACCCATCACAAAGGAAGAGATTTAAAAGTTCATCAAAACACTGCCAACCAAAAAAAGTCCGGGCTCAGATGGCTTCACGACAGAATTCTACTAAGTATTTAGAGAAGACTTATCCCCAATACTACTGAGACTATTTCACAGTAGAGAAAGGGATGGAGTACTCCCAAACCCATTCTATGAAGCCAGCATAACCCTGATACCTAAGCCAGGGAAAGATCCAACGAAGAAAGAGAACTACAGACCAATATCATTGATGAACCTAGATGCAAAAATCTTCAACAAAATTCTTGCCAACAGAATACAACAACATATCAAGAAAATAATCCATCGTGACCAAGTGGGATTCATACCAGGGATGCAAGGCTGGTTCAACATCAGGAAAACAATTAATGTGATAAACCACATAAATAACACAAAAGACAAGGATCACCTGATTTTGTCCATTGATGCCAAAAAGGCATTTGATAAAGTCCAACACCCATTCATGCTAAAAATTCTTAGCAAAATGGGCATAGACGGCAAATTCCTCAATGCAATAGGGGCCATTTATACAAAGCCAGTTGCCCACATAATCCTGAATGGGGAGACTTTCCCTTGAGATCAGGAACTAGACAAGGATGCCCACTGTCACCTCTCCTATTCAACATTGTGCTAGAAGTTCTAGCCAGAGCAATTAGACAAGACGAAGAAATAAAGGGCATCTGCATAGGCAAAGAAGAAGTTAAAATCTCCCTGTTCGCAAATGATATGATTGTATATGCAGAGAACCCCAAGGAATCTATAAGTAAGCTACTCAAACTGATAGAAGAGTTCAGCAAAGTTTCAGGATACAAGATAAACATAAGTAAATCAGTAGGATTCCCTTATACCAACAACGAGACTGTTAAGGAGGAAGTTATCAAATCAATACCATTTATGATAGCCCCTAAGAAGATAAAGTACCTAGGAATTAATCTAACTAGAGAAACAACAGACCTTTACAAAGAGAACTACAGGCCCTTACTACAAGAAACTAAGAGAGACTTAGATAAATGGAAAAACCTACCCTGCTCATGGATAGGAAGACTTAACATTGTGAAAATGGCTATTTTACCCAAAGCAATTTATTTATGTAATGCAATCCCAATACAAGTTCCAGTATCATTTTTTAATGAGATGGAGAAACAAATCACCAATTTTGTTTGGAAAGGGAAGAAGCCCCGGATAAGTAAGGTACTACTACAGAAGAAGAACACACTGGGAGGCCTCTCATTACCCGACCTTAGAACATACTACACTGCCACAGTGGTCAAAACAGCCTGGTACTGGTACAAGAACAGACAGATGGATCAATGGAACGGAATTGAGACCACAGAGATGACACCATCTGCCTATGAACAGTTGATATTCGACAAAGGCCCTAAGACATTAAAGTGGGGTAAAAACAGTCTCTTCAACAAATGGTGCTGGCAAAATTGGTTATCCATCTGCAATAAACTGAATCAAGATCCGTATCTTACATCATATACAAAAACCAACTCCAACTGGAAAAAAGACCTAAATATAAAATCTAAAACAATAAAGCTCATCCAAGAAAAGGTAGGAACAACAATGGAAATTTTAATACACAATGAGGATAGACTCCAAAATCTGTCAAAGAAACCTCAATCAACGGAAGAGGGATCTATTAAGAATCAGACACTTTTGCTCATCCAAAGACTTTATTAATAGAATTAAAAGAACACCCACAGAATGGGAAAAAATATTTGGCAACTGTATGTCAGACCGATGCCTGATCTCCATAATCTATAAGATACCACAAAATATCAATAAGAAGAAGAGAAACCATCCAATGAAGTGATGGGCAAAGGAGATGGACAGACACTTCACTAAAGAGGAGATCCAGGCAGCCAAAAAACACATGCAGACATGTTCACGATCTTGAGTTATTAAAGAAATTCAAATCAAGACAACAATGAGATACCATCTCACCCCAACAAGATTGGCCATGATTCAGAAAACACAAAACAACAAATGCTGGAGAGGCTGTAGAGAAAACGGAATCCTCTGTTGGTGGGGTTGCAAAATGGTCCAGCCTCTTTGGAAGGCAATCTGGCGCTTCCTGAAAAAAATGGATATCGATATATCATTTGACCCAGTAATTCCACTACTTGGAATATATCCTACAGATTCAAGGCCTTTCACACCAACGGACATATGCTGCACCAGAATGTTTATCACAGCACAGTCCACGATAGCAGAAAGATGGAATCAACCCAGATGCCCAACAACAGAAGAATGGATAGGTAAACTATGGTTCATATACTCAATGGAGCACTATGCAATGATAAAGAATAACGATGATTCCAGGAAACATCTCCTAACCTGGTTTCAACTGGAAGACATTATGTTGAGTGAAAGTAGCCAGCGACAAAAGGACAAATACTGTATGAGACCTCTACGATAAGACCTCAAAAACAGACTTGTGTATAGAAGAAAAGACTCTTTGACAGCTGCAAGGGAGGGGAGGTATGGAGGGTGAGGGGGGTAGGGTTTAATTTAGATAGTTACTAGAAATCTAGTTGGGAGAAAGCGGTGATGGCACACATTAGAAACATGAACAACATTAAGTGGACTTCAGCATAACTTGGGTACTCCTTCCATCTTGACTCAATACCACAAGTATAGAGTATCTGGGGCGGGGGTGGGTGACCATGCTCTTAGGCGAATTCCAGGCCAATTGGCACAACTAGTGTTTTGCTAAGAGAGCTCTCTGCACCCCACATTGGTGAGTGGCATCTGGGGTCTTAAAAGCTGTCAAGCTGCCATACGAGGACACAGCAAATGGTCCCAACTCAGCAGGAACGGATGCTCACCGAGGACCAAAATAACATGCGGTAAAGACAACCGAGAAGACAGAGAGACCCACAAGAGTGGGTGGCTACATCGACTTGGGACCAGAAGAATAGGATGGTGCCCGGCCACCACCAGTGATAGCCACGATGGAGCTCACAGAGAGGAGTCTCACTGGCAACACAAGAATAAAAAGGGGTGCATCATGAGATCTCCATTAAAAGACCTTAATTGATGGTCCAGCGGTTTGGGGGTTCCTCTGACAGCATGGCCCCCTTCCGTGATGCTGCCCTTTCCCATAAATTATAACAAAAGTCCACTCTTTGGACAGGAATGGATTGGACTTGGCAATGCAGAGTGACCATATGTTGGAAGCACTTTGTGGTTGTATACATCTACAGGATATCATCTTGCTGACCTCTGGCTGGAGGAAAGGGAGTGGACGGAGAGGAGGGGAAAGGAGACTGTTGGGAGGATGAGACATGTATGGAGCAGAGAGGAATAGTGTGCAGTCACCGGACAGGGAGAGCAGTGGAAGCTGCATATAGGTGGGCATGTAAATTTATACATGAATGTACATTTTCACTCAGTTATGTTAAATAAACATAAAAAAATAATCACAATGTAAAAAAAAAAAAAGAAATGAAATAGCAGCTGCATTGGTACCCAATCCACTTTTCTGGACAAGAATAGCAGTCAGAGTCTAAGAGAAAAAAATAAAGCCTGATTGATGACCCCAAATATTTAAAAATTTCTGTGCTACTTATTGACTCAAAAATCATTTCTTATTTATTCATATTTTCCATAGATATTCTTCAAGAATCTACTATATATGTTTATATCACAGTATGCCATGTTCAGAGAATATTATGGTAACCAAATAAGTCAGAAAACAATGCACTGCTAGAATTCTGTTTGCACATTGGTTAAAGTGCTTGGCTATTTAACCAAAAGGTGGAATTTTGGCAGTTCAAACACACTAGCCACTCTGTAAGACAAAGACGTGGAAATCTGCTTCCTTAAAGATTGCAAACTCGGAAACCCTGTGGGACAGCTCTACCTTGACCTACAGAGTATTTATGAGTAGAAATTTATCTGATGGCCACTGTTTTTTTATTCCTCCCAAAATGAAGAAAAATAAAGCAATTGTTTGATAATAGAGTTTATAAGTAATAGTGTATTCTGAGTCCCTTATCTTCAGTGATGACAGTCTTGAAACATGGTAGATATTCAATGGTTTTCAAATGAATAATTCTGAAGCATTGGGGTAAGATATAAACAACACTACATAACAGAAAGTGATGAGTATATGGGGGGAGAAAAGAGAAAAAAAATGTTCAAAAACCAACTGCTAAATGGATAAGTAGGATATAGAATTGCATAAATATGAACAGTAAATTCTGAGTCATAAGTTTTAGCAGGATATGGGGAAGTATGGATTATGAGACAACATAGGTAGGCAATCAGGATTAGCTATAATATTTGCTGTTGTTTATTTCTTATTTGTTGCTTAATGGTGAATACTCATACTGGAAAAAAATAGTTGTCATTTCAAATGAAAATTCTTCAATACTTAAACATATAAATGGGGCACATACAATGTAATTTAAGCATTCTTACATAGAATGAGACTATTCCACAGCTAGAGAAGCAGAGTATTCCACAACTAGGGAAGTAAACTTGCATGATTGTGTGTAATAGTCTATCAAGCCCCTGTGTATGAAAAAGAAGAAATTGCATATTGTTATCCACCAGCAGTAAGGAATCCTGGTGGTACAGTGTTTAAGGATTTGGCTACTAATCAAAAGGTCAACAATTTGAATCCACTAGCCACCCCGTGGAAATCCTATGGGCCTCTTCTACTCTATGCTACGGGGTCACTATGAGTTGACTACAAGAGCCTACCTTTCTGGGGTTCTTCAGCAGGTTCTGAAGAACCTGCTATAAGAAATGATTAAAAATGTATCTAACTCGGTAAAGATTGAAATGAATCCATGAGATAGTAAAACATCATTTATTAGTAAGATAAAACTTTTATTACTTAATTGTGTTACCACAGTTTTGCCCATGTAAATACTTGCCTGGAGAAAACAGCCAGTGATTGGATAAAACTCCCAAGACAGTCACCAACAAAAGATTCCAGAAATCCACCTCCATGCAGTGGTCTGAAAAACTATAAAAAGAGAGAGGGCAGAGATTTAAAGAACACATGCAGGATCTGAAGTTTTTAAAAACAGAAATCCAAAAAGATTTTTGATTTTGTAACAGTTGTTTTGTCAATGCAACACTGGAAGACAAAGATATTCAATTTAGGACTCCACCTAATACTAAGGTTTTTTTTTTTTTTCCTAATACTAAGGTTTTTATGGTGTAATTTATTCTTCAGTGGGACTCTCCATGCATTTTCAGCACTATCATCTGTCTCTAAAAGACAGTAAAGCAAATATACCACTGTTGTTTTAAAAATTGATTTAAAGAAACTGCTTCTAGAGTAAGAAGAGAGCCATAGGCTCTGGGTTTTGTTTTACGAACTTACCTAACAAACTTCTACTTTTAATCTCTCAACAAAATAGCATAGTGAAGAGTGTGCTTGCATTCAATAGATGAGAAAATTGAGGGGCCATGACTAACATTATTTTCTCATGGTGTCAAAGTGAGTGAGTATCTACTTCGTGAGTAATATATCAAAATAAATCGTGTGTAGGCCCAGAGTCTTTCATTGAACACTGTCATGGTCACTGACAGCCCTGTTTGAGAGTGTGTTTATCTACAAATTTCAGTGTAGGTTCTGCTCTAAGAAATGGCTTTCTGGTCATAGCTCGGTGGAGGTGTTATAGGCAGAGATGGACAGAAGTGCTTTGGACCTGGTTTGAGGCATTCCACTACCACTACCAATGTATAGTTAAATACATTGGAGATCTGGGTTTGTATTCCAGTATATTGAATTTTGATACACAATCAACATTTGTTACAAGAACATTATATTTTCTCATACCAAAATTATTTGCTGATAGATTTTCCTTCTAGAACAAATCATTCAGTGTTAATGCAGAATCAGTCTTGGAGATTCTGCATTAATATTAGCATATCATCCAAAAAGTATTATTTTAATTAACAGTATTAAAGTGACTCAAATTCTAAATCTGGGTGATCTTTGGATGTCACAACACAAATGATAAATTTTTTTTTAACAAAACACTTTGAAGTATTACATAATGAGTATTTGGCATTCTTTATTTCTATGATAGCTTTATGATGATCACCATTTAACCGTATAAATTTTGCTCTCTTTCAGAATTTAAAAGTATATCTATTAGAAACCACTCTTTAAACTTCTTAGAAGAGTATCACAAAGTATTTTCCAGGTTAAAGAATTTACAATCAAAAATTAAAATCAGTGTGGAAGTACAGACACATGACAAGTCTAAAAAGTCTACTGCCATTTATTTCTATTTCTCTTAAAGCTCTGCCCTGATATGAGCCATATCCATGAGATACTGTTCCTGTGTATATAATATTGGTATAATTGTTTTGGCACCACACATGCCTGCCATGAGAAATGAAGTTCCGAGTTTGATGCAGGAAGGGCACAACTAGTCCTTTCTGGAGAAGAAAGCTGTTGATTTAGAGAACTGAGCTGAAGGCTATGGGACTTGAAAGTTACATATGAAAACATTTAAAAGAACATTTCATATTTAAGCAATGTCCTTGAAACATCTGTGGATGAGCCACATATGTGAAGTATGAGAAACTAGCTGTAAAGTGACCAGCTTCCACGATGTTCTTGATATCACAAAACAGGAAATTCCCACCGTACTTTCATAGTATGAACATTGTGATTAGCACCAAACAAGTGAAAGTAAGACTTTTTAAAAATGTTTAAAGATGAAAGTCACCTAGAAAGCATTTTTGAAAAACATAGAGAAAATACACAAAGGTAATTCCCTTTAGTATAGTAAACATTCTACACAAATTTTTCCTATTTTAATCATAAGCATTCACTTTGTGTAAAGCATAATTTAAATAATTTGACACATATTAGTTCAATTCATATACTAATTCATAATTATAAAAATGTCTCGCAAAGAAATATACTATAAAGATCCTTGAGAGAGGAGAAAATGGAGTCAAGAGATTCATCCAAGTTCCCGGAAATTTCACAGCCAGGCAGTCTTGACCCACAGCACACATGTAATGTATTTCAGATTAAGCCTAATGCTTTGTCTTTATATGTTCTGTAGATTTTCATTTCTTGTCTTTTGCACAAAGTGGTTGGCCTAATGATCTCTAATTTTCCTGTGTCCCGTCTGTGCCTCATTAGTTCAGCTGGGAGATGAAAAGATCAAAAGCAAACTACAATCTCTTCACATTACAGTTCTATGTTCACACACACACACACAGAGAGAGAGAGAGAGAGAGAATGAGACACACACAGACACACACACACGCACACAGTAGGAGGTCAAAAAGGTAAAAGCAGAGTATCCCATTTATGTGTACACACGTAAATACCTGCACACACTCACACGCTCCTTCCTGTGCCCTAAAGCTTCCTCATTTAGTCAGTCAGCAGTTTGTGCCTTGTTCAGGTTAGCCTTCTTGCTCCTGAATGTTCCAATACCGTAAGGTCCTTTGAACACAACTGTAGCTGTTTCAGTCTTACTTTCTCTAAGTTGTTAATCATTATAATTTTTCATTGTGTTATCCTATTTAGATGATATTATGATATGTTAACTTACACTTTTTTTGTCCTCACAAAGGGATATTAGTTGGACTATCAAATTTGGGGCACACAGACAGACAATCACGGAGTCTTTGCACAAGTGACCTTGATATATGATATAGATTCTGGGGAAAAAATCATTCATCCCTATAAAAAAGTAGTTTCCAAATACATTTCATGGAGCTTTTTCATTGTTATTCTCTTTGTTTAAGCTAATATTGTCATGAAATTCCTCAATGGTGCAAACAGTTAACATAATCAACTGCTAAGCAAAAAGCTAAAGGTTCAAGCTCATGTAGAGGTACCTTGAAGAAAGGCCTGGTGATCTACTTTCAAAAGCAGCACAGTTATTCTCTGGCACACACAGGTTTACCACTATTTTGAGTCAATTCAAAGACAAATGATTTGGTTTTCTCTAACATTTCTACAGATGAACCTTTCTGTAAAGATAAGATATACACAAAAAGAAAAACAAGGACTGTGACTTGATTTCTCAGTTTTTATAAAGTGAAAAGTTTTTCATCTCTAATTTGTGTCTACTGTTTATATAGACTTCCTTCGAATTTGACTCAACAGCACTTGGTTGGCCGGCTTTCATTCAATGGCCATTCAATTCTTTCTGTAATATGTAAACAACAAAAATGGCCAGCTAGACACATGTCTCCTTAATTCCCTCTCAAAACTAAGGCCCAGATTGATAATTGAATGCAGCTTACTGGACACCCAAGACATGGCATAGGGCTGTCAGTTTGGATTACATGCCACTTAGTGAGAAATTTTCCTCTAGCTGAGTGCCACTCTTGCTGAATGGTCAACTCACAGGGGACAAAGATATTGGCAGTTTTAACTTGTTTTTTCTTTGCTGGCCGGTAGGCAGGGGACAGGCATGAGCTGGCAGCTGCGCTAAGCCACAGTGCTGAAGTGAACAGTGGGTGCTGCAGTGGAGAGACAGCAGGTGGGAGAACCATGTTTTGAAAGTCCAGTGGTGGACTGGGGTACCACCGTCTCTCTGTCTTTCCAGAGCTCTGCCATAGACTCAGCTGTTATGTTGCTGGAGGGATAGCTTGACTGGGAACCTATCTTATTTGGCTAGGAGATGGCATTACCCAACCAGAGGCTTCATCAGGAGCTAAGTCCCAGGCTTCCAGGCAGCTCCAGTTTGGGGAGCACTTTTTCAAGAAAAAGACTGTGTTTAGCACAGTGTTGCATTACAGGTAGCAAACAGGGGATGATGATAGCAACTCAGTAGTGTCTCCTTACTTTGAACTATGTCATAGTATCTGGAGTTGGCTGAAGAGGTGTCTCTGTTGTCAGCCAGAAATGGGGGCACCTGCACATCTGATGGCCTGACTTTGGAAGTGGCAAGTGCTTTTAGCTTTTTAAAATAAGACTTCCTGGAGAAAAAAGTTCTGTGCAGCTTAATGGTATCTCTTCCAGCCATACTGACCCATATCATAAGGTCAGTTGATGGCCCCCCAGTGTTTCCATAAGTAGGGTGCTGTCTTTGCCAGGCAGGAGACAGAGCTTGCTACCCCAGAGTGTCCCTGGGGGCCAGTAATAAGAGTACAAAGAGGTGACTGGTGACCAGCTCACTTCTCAGAAGTACATCTCAGTTCCTATTGAGGCAACACTAGAGAAACTAAACAGTCTCTGGCCAAGCCAAGTGCCGGCAAAATATGTCCTAAAAGCAACAAACCATCAACAAGCATTTAAAGAAACAACCAATCATAGCTCCAGAAATCTCCCAAAATAAAGAATCAAAAAAAAAAAAATCCCAGATGAAGAAGTATATCTGAAACTATCAGAGATCAAGGACAAAAGAATTATATATAGAGCCCTGCAGCAGAGGAAAATGAAAAATTAAGCAAGCTATTTAAATCAATGGAACATCAACATTCTGAAATCTGACAGATCAATAACAAAATTACAGAATCAGACAATCAATTCAAAGCAAAAATAGCAGAACTGACAAATTGGAAATTAGACTTGGTGACCTTGAGGATACAGTTACTGACACCAGCATTTATAAGGAGAAATCAGAGAAAAGAAATAAGAAAAATGAAGAATCATTAAGAAACATATTGGACTCTGTCAAGAGGGATAATATATGATTAAGTGGAGTTCCTAAATGGGGAGGCATAGCAGAAAACACAGAGAGTATTGTCAATGAGTTGCTGACAGAAAACTTAAACTGAAATCATGAAAGAAGAGAACATAGATATCCAAGATGTGTATCAAATAGACACCAACAGAAAAACACCAAGACATATTATAATCAAGTTTAGTAAAATGAAATGTAAGAAGAAACTTCTAAAGGCAGCAAGACTCAAAGCAAAGCTAAAATTCAGAGAGAAGCCCTGTAGGGTTTCATCTGACTTCTCAGCAGAAATGATGTTGGCTGGAAGGCAGTAGGGTGATACTTTCAAAGCCTTAAAGGGCAAAAACTTTAACCAAGAAATTATATATCCTGCAAAGCTGTCTTTCAAATACAAAGACGAGATTAAGACATTCACAGATAAACAGAAGCTCAGAGAGTTTGCAAAAACCAAATCAAAACTACAAGAAATACTGAAAGAAGCTCTTGGCCTAGAAAAAAACAAAACCATTAACTGTATGTTTAAGGAGGCAATGAAGTACACGACGTCCAGAAATCTACTCAAGTAGTGAAGGCACAAAACTCAATCATAGGTACAACATTAGAGGAAGGGAATCAGTGATCCTATCCTGAAAACTAAGATAGTATCACATTAGAAAGAGGGGCATACTACAGTAGTTACAGTCCTTTCACATAGGCACAAAGTTAATGAGATATGTAGAAGCTAAAATTGGCTTTAAACTCAGAGTATTAAGGAGAATCATAGGGTAGCTGCAAAGTAGAATAACAACGTGACATACCAAAGCAATAACTGTAGTAGAAGAGTCTCATCAAACATAAAACCAACACTGATAAAGATGACAAGTCAACCCATAAAGAAGAAAGATGCAGAACGGTATATTAAAGGCAACAAACACCAACACAAAAATAAATACCTCAAAACGACAGCACTAAACACACACCTATCAATAATTACGTTGAATGTAAATGGATTGAATGCTCCAGCAAAGAGATATCGAGTGACATCTTGGATCAAAAGACAAGACCCATCTATATGTTGCTTACAAGAAACACATTTAAACTTCAAGATAGGAACAAACTGAAAATTAAAGGATGGAATACTGTATATGAAGCTAACAACATACAAAGAAGAGTAGATATGGCAATACTAATCTCAGATAAAACGGATTTCAATGTAAAATCCATTATCATGGACAAGGATTTATACTATTTACTGCTGAAAGTTTCAATACTCAAGCAGAACTTAACAATATTAAATATTTATGCATCCAGTACGAGAGCATCTGAACATATAGAACACTGACTACATTGAAAAATGAGAAAAATCACTCCACAGGATTGTAGGAGACCTCAATACTCTACTTTCATTAAGGGACAGATCATCTAGATAAAAACTCAGTAAAGACACAGAAGATCTTATTGCAACAATTAACCAATTAGACCTCATCATCAGATACAAAACTTTTTATCCATCAACAGATAACTTCATCTTCTTCTCCAAAGCACATGGAACATTTTCCAGAAGAGACCATGTGTTATCACACAAATCAAATCTCAACAAAATCCAAACCACTGAATTATTGCAAAGCGTCTTCTCTGACCATAAAGCTACAAAAGTCAAAATCAATAGCATGAAAAAAATAAATAAATAAATAGAAATTGGAACTCATGGAAACTGAACAATACATTGATCAAAAAGCCATGGGTTATAGAAGAAATCAAGGACAAAATAAAGAAATTTATAGATTCAAATGAGAATGAAAACACATCCTACTGGAACTTATGGGATATAACCAAAGCCGTGCTCAGAGGTCAGTTTATCTCTATAAATGCACACATCTGGACAAAAGAAGCACCCAAACCAAAGAACTAATCCTATAGCTTCAACAAGCAGAAAGAGGGCAACAGAGGAACCCCTCAGGCACCAGAAGAAAAAAGATGATAAAACCTAGAGCAGAATTAAATGAATGAGAGAATAATTTAAGCAATTGATAACACCCAATGCTGTTTTCCTTCAAAAGATCAACAAAATTTACAAACCATAGCCTAAACTTACTAAAGAAAAACAGGAAAGGAGACAAATAACCCAAATAAGAAATGAGAAGGGAGATGTCACAACAGACGAAACAGAAATCAAAAATATCATAATAGGATACTTACAAAAGACTGAACTCTGACAGCTTTGAAAACCTACAGAAAAAGGACCAATTCTTAGATTCCTGCCACCCATCAAAATTATCACAAGGAGAAGTAGAACAACTTGATAAACCCACTGTAAAGGAAGAGATAGAAAAAGTCATCCCAAAACTAGCAACCCAAAAAACCACTGGTGCAGATGGCTTCACCACAGAGGTCTACCAAGCTTTTACAGAAGGGTTAACTCCAATACTAATGAGACTATTTCACAGCATGGAAAGGGATGGGATACTTGCAGATTCATTCTATGAAGCCAGCATAGCCCTGATACCAAAGCCAGGGCAAGACACAACCAAAAAGCAGAACTACAGACCAATATCACTCATGAATCTAGATGCAAAAATCTTCAACAAAATCCTTGCCAAAAGAATTCAACAACATATCAAAAAATAATTCATCATGACCAAGTTGGATTCACACCTGGGATGCAAGGCTGGTTCAACATCAGAAAAACAATTAATGTAATCAACCACATAAATAGCACAAGAGATAAGAATCACCCGATCTTGTCAATTGATGCAGAAAATGCGTTTGACAAAGTCCAACAGACATTCATGCTAAAATCTCTCAGCAAAATAGGAATAGAAGGGAAATTTCTCAATGTAATAAAGGCATCTATGCAAAGCCAACTGTCTACATCATCCTGAGTGGAGAGAGACTGAAAAGAATTTCCCTTGAAAACAGGAACTAGACAAGGATGCCCACTCTCACCTCTCCTATTCAGCATTGTACTAGACATTTTGGCCAGAACAATCAGACAAGACCAAAAAATAAAGGGCATCTGCATCAACAAAGAAGAAGTCAAAATCTCCCTATTTGCAGATGACATGATTGTATATGCACACATCCTAAAGAATCCATAAGTAAACTACTCAAACAAGAGTTCAGCAAAGTATCAGGATATAAGATAAACTTAAGTAAATTAGTAGGATTCCTTTATGCCAACAATGAGGTAATTAGAGAAGAAATCACCAAATGAATAATACTTACTATAGCCCCCAAGAATACACAATACTTATGAATAAATCTAACTAGAGAAACGAGACCTATACAAAGAGAACTACAAGATCTTTCTGCAAGAAACTAAGAGAGCCTTACATATATGGAGAAACCTACCCTCCTCATGCTTAGGAAGACTTAACATTGTGAAATGTCTATCTTACCTAAAGCATTCTACATATACAATGAAATCCCAATACAAATTCCAGTGACATTTTCTAATGAGATGGAGAAACAAATCACCAACATTGGAAAGGGAAAATACTCCTCATAAGCAAAGCACTACTGAAGAAAAAGAACACACGAGGAGGGCTCTCCCTACTTGACTTTAGAACCTATTACACTATCACAGTAGTCAAAACAGCATGAAACTGGCACAAAAGAGGCATATAGACCAATAGGAAAGAGTTGAGACCCCAGAGATGCTGCCATCCTCCTATGAACAGTTGATATTTGACACAGCACCAAATTTTAAACTGAGGTAAAAACAGTCTCTTTAATAACTGGTACTGGCAAAATTGAATATTCATCTGCAAAAAATTGAAACAAGGCCCATATCTCACACCTCATATAAAAACCAACTCAAATTGGATAAAAGACCTAAATATTGATCCTAAAATGATAAAGATCGTGCAAGAAAAAACAGCATCAATAATAGAAGTTCTAATACACAACTGAGACAGACTTCAAAATCTGACAAATAATGTATGACCAACAGAAGAGAAAATAGATAAATGGGAACTACCAAGAATCAGACAGTTTTGCTCATCCAAGGACTTTATCAAAATAATTAAAAGATCATCTACAAAGTGGGCAAAAAATAGTTGGCAACCACATGTCAGGCTGACATCTGGTCCTCCATAATCTATAAGCTGTTGCAAAATAGCAACAAGAAAAGGATAAAAACCCAATTAAACATTAAGCAAGGGAGATGGACAGATAGTTCACTAAAAAGGATATCCAGACAGCCAAAAGAAGCATGTGGAAATGTTCATGATCGTTAGCTATTAAAGATATCCAAACTAGAATAATGATGAGATACCATCTCAGCCCAGCAAGGTTGACCATGATCCAAAACACACAAAACAACAAATGCTGTAGAGGCTGTGCAGAAATTAGAACTCTCCTACACTGTTGATGGGATTGCAAAACAACACAACCTCTTTGCAAAGTGATCTGGCACTTCCCTAAATGGCTGGAAATCGATGCACCATTTGACCCAGTAATCCCACTGCTTGGAATACATTCTACAGAATCAAGGGCAGTCACACAAACAGATACACGCACACGAATGTTTTTTGCAGCATGGTCCAAAATAACGAAAAGATGAAATCAACCCAGATGCCCAACAACAGACAAATGGATAAACAAACTATGGTATATGTACTCAGTGGAGCACTGCGCAGTGGTAAAGAACAATGATGATTTTAGGAAGCATCTCATAACTTGGTTTCCATTGGAAGACATTATGCTGAGTGAAATCAGTCAGCAGCACAAGGAGAAATATTGTATGAGACCTGTAGTATAAGGACTTAAAAAAAGACTCATGTACAGAAGAAAAAACTCTTTGATGGCTGCAACAGTGGAAAGGGAGAAAGGGAGGGAGGGATCTGGTTGGTTATAGATTACATAGTTGATAGAAATTTGGTTAGGTGAAATCAGTGACAGCACACATTAGAAAGAAGATCAGTTTAACTGGACTTCCATTTTATAACCTGAAAACTCTTCCAATGTTAACCCAATACTGCAGGAATAGAGAAGGAGCAGCAGGGGTCTGAGGACCATGCTCTCAGCAGACATTGAGGCCAAGTGGCCTAACTAGGCTATTGGTAAGAGAGTCTTCTGTACCACTTATTGATGAGTAGTGTCTGGGGTCTTAAAGGCTAGCAATCTGCCATCTCAGGGACACCAAGTGGTCCCCCAACTCAGCTGGAACAGAGGATCATCAAAGACAAAAATGACACGAGAGAAAAGAACCCAGAAGACAGAAGGACCCACGTGAATCAGTGAGTATATTAGCATGTGACCAGAAGAACCAGAAGGTGCCAGGCCACCAAAACTGACAGTCATGATGGGGCTCACAAGGTGAAGTCCCGGTGGCAACATGAGAGAAAAGGGATGTACCCTATGAGCTACACTAAAAGACCAGAAGTGATGATCCGAAGGACTGAGAGTTTCTCTGGGAGCATGGCCCTTAGACCTGATGCTGCCCCTGATCATAAATCGTTACTGAGGTCAACTCTTCAGACAAGAATGAATTGGACTCGGGGACACAGTTTAATCATATCATGCATACACTCTATGCTTCTATGCATCTATAGGAAGTTGTCCTACTGGCTTCTTACTAGAGGTGAGTGGAGAGGGTAGAGAAGAGATTGTTAAGAGGGTATGACTCATATAGAATGGAAAAGAGTGTGCTGTCACTGGGCAAGGAGAGCAGAAGGAGCTTCAGATTAGCGGGCATGCAAATTTAAACTGGATTGTACACTTTCACTCAGTCACAATAAAAATAAATGTATGAATAGGTCTATAAGAAGAACATAGCATCAGGATTGGAGGAAGACTCATTAACAACTTGAGATATGCAGATGACACAGCCTTGCTTGCTGAAAGGACTTGAAGTGCTTACTGGTGAAGATCAAAGTCCACAATCTTCAGCATGGATTACCGCT
This sequence comes from Heterohyrax brucei, assembly GCA_028571685.1. Classification (NCBI taxonomy): domain Eukaryota; kingdom Metazoa; phylum Chordata; class Mammalia; order Hyracoidea; family Procaviidae; genus Heterohyrax; species Heterohyrax brucei. The sequence continues at coordinate 72,158,567 of CM053142.1, read as the reverse complement.
CAACATAAGGAACACAAAAATTCTTTCAAATGAACCAATAGGCAAGATCACGTTAAACAAAGTATTTTCGGTCAATGCAAATGCATTCTGTTATAGTTCTCTATCCCTGCTCTAACAGAAATACCATGACTTTAACAAGTAGAAATGCGTTCTCTCACAGTCTAGGAGGATAGAAGTTAAAGTGTTGCTGTAAACTGATAATTTTCTCTCTCTGTTGGCTCTAGAGGAAGACACTTGTCATTCATCTTCCATAGTCAAACAACTTCTTAGGGCAGGGGCTTCAGGTACAAAGGATATGCTATTCCACCAGTTATTTCTTGGTGGAAAGTGATCCCCATGCCTCTCTGTTTGCCTCAGTCTTTAATATTTCAAAAGAGAATGGTTTAAGACAACCTAGTCTTATAAGTTGCATTCTACATTACTAACGTAACAGTCTCTAATTCTGACTCATTAATATCATAGAGGTAGGATTTACAACACACATGAAAATCACATCAGATGACAAAATGGACAGTCAATACTGGGAATCATGGCATAGCCAAGTTTATATGTATTTTGGGGGAACACAGTTGAATCTAAGACACATACAAAGGCTGAATAACAAATAAGGAAAACCAAGAGAAACTGATAGCTTTGAATTGTCTCAGTTATCTAGTGCAGCTATAACAGAAATACAGCAAATGGATGGCTTTAACAAAGAGAAATTTATTCTTACACATCTTAAGAGGCTAGAAATCCAAATGCAGGGTACCAGCTCTAGAAGAAGGTCTTTGTCAGCAGTCTTCCCCTGGGTCTGGAGACTGAAGGACATAAATCCCTGGTCTGAAGATTTTAGTATGCTTCAGGCTCTTCTTTTGAAGTCCCTCCCTTCTCTGCCCTCTTCCCTCTTTTATATTTCAAAAGAGACTGATTCAAGATACAGCTTAATCCTGTAGAGTGCATCCTACATCACTAATATAACAGACACTCATTACTAAATAGGACCTTCACCACAGGCACAGAGACTAGGATTTACAAGACAAAGGATAATCACATCAGATCATGAAATGGAGGACAGTACTACAATATTGGAAATCATGACCTAGCCAGGTAGAAACACATTTTAAGGTACACAATTTTGTCCATAAGAGCTATAACTTATGGAGTTGTTGACTGTAAGAATGGTACAGTGGAGTTGTCTGACATCCTCCACTATCACAAGGTAGAATGAAAATCAAGATGAACGGGCCAAAGCTGATTCCTAGGAGACAGAGGTCAGACATGCATCCACCCAGCAACCTTTTCACCAATTGTGATACCAACTGGTCCTATAGTGGCACTCTCTGCTTGTCTACTGGGTTTGTTACTTTCTTGCAATGAGCACAAAGAACTCAAAAACAACACTCAGGATTGTGGAGTTTGTTAGGGAAGTAAGATCCATGAAAACTGCATCCAAGAAATTAGATGACACATCATATTGGACAAATGTGCTGCAAAAGACTACTTCAAAGTGTTAAAAAAAAATGTCACTTTAAAGGCTGTGGTGCACCTGACCCAAGTCACGGTGTTACCACTTGCTTCACGTACGTGTGAAAGCTGGACAATGAATAAGGCAGACTGAAGAAGAACTGAAGCCTTCCAATTACGGTGTTGATGAGGAATATTGTGATACCAAGGAGTACCAAAAGAAAGACCACATCTGTTTTGGAAATATAGCCGAGAATGCTCCTTAGAAATAAGGATGGAGATACTTCATCTCATACAATTTGGACTTCTTATCAGAAGCCACCACTCTGCAGAGAAGGATATCATGCTTGGAAGAATAGAGTATAAGTAAAAACGAGGGAAACACTCAACAAGATTGATTGACACAGTGAGTGCAACAACGGGCTCAAGCATGACAACAATTGTGAGGATGGCAGAAAACTGGACAGTGCTTCATTCTGCTGTACATAGAATTGCTGTGAGTTAACACTCTGTGATATCTAATAACAAAAACAAACAGCTACAATTCAGGTTCAGGAGCACTCAGGATACAAGACAGCCTTTTCTCAGCTGTATCTGCAGGTATGCCTCTTTTTGTCCCCTTCACCTCTATCATGCTTGGACAAGTATTACAAAGCTCTTTTAGCTTTACTGGTAAATATTCAGAGCCACTGCACTCTTCCAGCAAGCTTTTGCCTGAAGATGCTCAGCTGTCTCACTCTGTGGGTTGATGAGTCAGTCTAGCTCCTGAAAGTACCTGGAGGCATTCTGAATTTCTTTAATAGCTAATGATTGTGAGCATGTCTCCAAGTGTTTTTTGGCTGCCTGGATATCCTCTTTAGAGAAATGTCTGCCCATCTCCTTTGCCCATTGCTTAATTGGATGATTTACTGTTTTCTTATTGATATTTTGTAGTATCTTATAGATTATGGAGATCAGATGTCAGTCTGACATATATTTGCCAAATATTTTTTCTCATTCTGTAGGTGGTCTTTTAATTCTATTGATAAAGTCTTTGGATGAGCAAAAGTGATTCTTAGTAGTTCCCACTTATCTATTTTCTCTTTTATTGATTATGCTTTGTCAGATTTTGAATTTTATCTACATTGTGTATTAAAACTTCCACTGTTGATCCTAGTTTTTCTTGGATGAGCTTTATCATTTTAGATTTGATATTTAGGTCTTTTATCCAGTTTGTGTGGTTTTTATATAAGATGTGAGATATGGGTCTTGTTTCAATTTTTTGCAGATGGGTATCCAATTTTGCCAGCACTATTTGTTGCAGAGATTGTTTTTGCCCCAGTTTAATGTCTTTATCAAATATCAACTGTTCATAGGCACATGGTGTCATCTCTGGCGTCTCAGTTCTGTTCCATTGATCTATCTGTCTCTTTTTGTACAAGAACCAGGCTGTTTTGACAACTGTGGCAGTGTAATAGGTTCTAAAGTCAGGGAGTGAGAGGCTTTCCAGTATGTTCTTCTTCTTCATTAGTGCTTTACTTATCCTGGACTTTTTCCTTTTCCAAAGTTGGTGATTTGTATCTCCATCTCATTAAAAAATGTCACTGGAGTATGTATTGGGATTGCATTATGCATGTAAATTGCTTTGGGTAAAATAGACATTTTAACAATGTTAAGCCTTCTTATCCATGAGCGGGGTAGGTTTCTCAATTTGTGTCTCTCTTAGTTTCTTGCAGTAAGGCCTTGTAGTTCTTTTTGGAAAGATCTGTTATTTCTCTGGTTAGATTTATTCCTAGACATTTTATGATCTTGGGGGCTATAGCAAATAGTATGATTTGGTGATTTCTTCTTTAATAATCTCTTTGTTGGTATAAAGGAATCCTACTTATTTACTTATGCCTATCTTGTGTCCTCACACTTTGCTGAACTCTTCTATCAATTTGAGCAGCTTACTTACAGATTCTTTCAGATTCTCTGCATATACAATCATATCATCTGCAAATAGGGTGATTTTTACTTCCTCTTTGCCAAGTAGATGCCCTGTATTTCTTGGCCTTGTCTAATTGTTCTGGCTAGAACTTCTAATACAATGTTGAACAGGAGAGGTAAGAGTGGGCATCCTTGTCTAGTTCCCGTTCTCAAGGGGAATTGTTTCAGTCTCTCTCCATTCAGGATGATTTAGGCAGTTGGCCTTGTATAAATGGCCCTTATTGCACTGAGGAATTTGCTGTCTATTCTTATTTTGCTGAGAGTTTTTAGCATAAATGTGTGTTGGACTTTATCAAATGCCTTTTCTGTATCAATTGACAAAATCAGGTGATTCTTATCTTTTGTGTTATTAATGTGGTTGATCACATTAATTGTTTTTCTGATGTTGAACCAGCCTTGCATCCCAGGTGTGAATCCAACTTGGTCGTGATGAATTATTTTTTTGATATGTTGTTGAATTCTTTTGGCAAGGATTTTGTTGAAGATTTTTGCATCTAGATTCATGAATGATATTGGTCTGTAGTTCTGCTTTTTGGTTGGGTCTTGCCCTGGCTTTGGTATCAGGGCTATGCTGGCTTCATAGAATGAATCTGCAAGTATCCCATCCCTTTCCATGCTGTGAAATAGTCTCATTAGTATTGGAGTTAACCCTTCTGTAAAAGGTTGGTAGAATTCTGTGCTAAAGCCATCTGGGCCCAGTCTTTTTTTGGTTGGTAGTTTTTTTGATGACTTTTTCAATCTCTTCCTTTGTGATGGGTTTATTAAGTTGTTCTGCTTCACCTTGTGATAATTTTGGTAGGTGATATGAATCTAAGAATTGGTCCATTTCCTCTGGGTTTTCAAATTTGTTAGAGTACAGTCTTTCGCAGTATTCTGTTATGATTTTTTGATTTCTGATGGATCTGTTGTGACAACACCTCTCTCATTTCTTACTTGGGTTATTTGTTTCCTTTCTAGTTTTTCTTTAGTAAGTTTAGCCAATGGTTTGTCAATTTTGTTGCTCTTTTCAAAAAAAAAAGCTTTTGGTCTTTCCAATTGTTCTTCCCTAATTCGTTTAGTTCTGCTCTAATCTTTATGATCTGTTTTCTTCTGGTGCCTGAGAGGTTCCTTTTTTTGCTCTCTGTGTCTCTACTTGTTCAAGCTGTAGGGTTAGATCTTTGATTTGGTTCCTTTCTTCCTTCCAGATGTGTGCATTTATAGAGACAAACTGACCTCTGAGCACTGCTTTGGCTGTATCCCACGGGTTCTGGTAAGAAGTGTTCTCATTCTCGCTGGAATCCAGAAATTTCTTTATTTCATCCTTGATTTCTTCTACAACCCATGGCCTTTCGAGCAAGATATTATTCAGTTTCCATGTGTTCCATTTTCTATCTATATTTTTTCTGCTATAGATTTTGACTGTAATGGCTTTGTGGCCTGAGAAGATGCTTTGCAATAATTCAATGGTATGGATTTGTTGAGATTTCCTTTATGTCCTAACACATGGTCTCTTCTGGAGAATGTTCTGCGTGTACTGGAGAAGAAGGTGAAGTTGTCTGATGATGGATAGAAAGTTCTGTATATGTCAATGAGTTCTAGTTGGTTAATTGTGGCAATAAGATCTTCTGTGTCTTTACTGAGCTTTTTTCTAGATGATCTGTCCAATATTGAGAGTAGAGTGTTGAAGTGTCCCACTATTATCGTGGAGCCATCTACCTCATCTCTGAGTGTAGTCAATGTTTCTTTGATGTATTTAGATACTCTGGTATTGGGTGCATAAATATTTAGTATTGTTAAATCCTGCTTGTGTACTGAATGTTTCATCAATAAATAGTGTCCAGCTTTGTCCACGATGGTGGATTTTACAGCAAAATCTATTTTATCTGAGATTAGAATTGCCAAACCTGCTCTTCTTTGTTCAATGTTAGCTTGATATATATTCTTCCATCCTTTAATTTTCAGTCTGTTCCTATCTCTCAGTCTAAAGTGAGTTTCTTGTAGGCAACATATAGATGGGTCATGTCTTCTGATCCAAGATGTCACTCGATGTCTCTTCACTGGAGCATTCAGTCCATTCACATTCAATGTAATTAGTGATAGGTATGTGTTTACTGCTGTCATTGTGGTATGTTTATTTTTGTGCTGATGTTCTCTCTGTTGTTCTTATTATCCTGTTCTGTGACATTCTTCTTTATGAGTTGATTTTTCATCTTTTTCAGGGTTGATTTTATGGTTGTTGAGACTCCTGTATTACGTTTCTTGATTTGATATGTTGCATCTTTATTGTACTTTGTGGCTACCCCTCTAATCCCCCTTAATAATCTCGGTTTAAACCCATTTTTAACTACCACAGGTCTTATTAACTGCTTCTCCATCTGGAAGGACTATAATGACTGTAGTACATCTCTTTTTTTTTTAATATGATTACATCACAGTTTTCTTGATATGATCACTGGATCACTTCTTTTAATATCACAGCTTTGAGTTTGGAGTCTTCCCTAAGTGAGTAGGTTTCTGGATGATGTGTCCTGTATTTCCTCCTAAAATATAAAATTAATGATTTGTTCTCGCCATGAGTCGGATCCAACTCGACAGCACTTGCCTGGCTGGATTTTGTTCTTCTAAGCCAAAAGCTTCTTTCAGTATTTCTTGTAGCTTTGGTTTGGTTTTTACAGTTTCTGAGTTTCTGTTTATCTGCAAATGATTTCATTTTCATATTTGCAAGATAGTTTTGCAGGATATATAATTCTTGGCTGGAAGTTTTTCTCCTTCAAGGCTTTGAATGTGTCATCCCATCATCTCTGTGCAAGCATCATTTCTGCTGAGAAATCAGCTGAATGCGTACAGGGTTTCCCTCTGAATGTTAGCTTTGCTTTGAATCTTGCTGCCTTTAAGAGTTTCTGGTTGTGTTTTATTTTGTTAAGCTTAATTATAATATGTCTTGGAGTCTTTGTGTTAGGATCTATATTCAGTGGCATTCTATATGTATCTTGGATATCTATATTCTCTTCTTTCATAATTTCCAGGAAGTTTTCTGTCAGCAGCTCTGCCATTGTACTCTTGTGTTCTCAGGTGTCCCACCCTGTTCAGAACTCAAATTCATTGTAGGTTGTTCCTTTTAATAGAGTCCCGCATGCTTCTTAATGCTTCTTCATTTTTCTTGTTTCTTTTTTTCTGATTACTCCTCATAGGACTCAGTAGCTCTCTCTTCCAAGTCAGAAGGTCTATTTTCCGTTTCTTCCATTCTGTTTCCTTGGCTTTGAACTGAATATTCTATCTCTTTGATTTTATTATTGACCTGTTGGACTTCAGAGTACTGGTGTTTCATCAGATCAAACATCTTGCTTAATTTTTCATTTTGCTCTGCTGCATTTTGCGTAAGGTCTAGGAGGGCTCTCTATATAATCCTTTTGTCCTTGCCCTCCGATAGTTTCAGAAAGACTTCTTTGTCTGGAACATTCTTTGAATCTTTCTTTTGTGGGCCTTCTGAAGCCATAGGTGAATTCTTCCTAATGTTCTGGTTCAAAGTTTGTTGCTTTTTGGGCATCTGGAGGTTGTTTTGTTTCTCCGGTGTTACCTTAATGGGATCTAAATCTTGATCTGAAAAGGAAGTTGACACTTCCACTTGACTGGGCTCAGTGGAATCTCTGGGGTTGCAGCCTCCACCTCCTGAATGGCAAACACATAGCACCACTTATAAAGCCACTGGAGAGCCATCAGCTGACTATATAATGTGAGACAGTAAAGGCTAGAAGAGATGCCATCCAGATGCGCTGCAGTTATTTCTCTACTGAAAGGTAAAAGGTATCTGACACTTTCCAAAGTTAGGCTTTCAGGAGCGCAAATCCCTCTTCCCAGCTGGCAAAGTGAGCACCACTATATCAAAGACTGCTTTACTGCCCGAAAAGCACTCTCCGGGCAGGCATTGCTTCCCAATCTGGGAATTAGGTCCAGTTGAAGCCTCTGTATAGGAAACACCCCCTCCCAGTGAATCAAGATGGCATCCCATGCAAGCTCCCCCACCCACCTTGGAAAAGGCTATTCGATGGTGGAGATTCAGAGATTCTGGGAGAGAGAGGTCAGAGGTTCTGAGTGGCACAGATTCCAAGTCCAGGCTTTCAAAATGTGGTGACTCCTCTCACTGATCTCATCAGCAGTGTGTCTGAGCCTTGCTTCCAGTCAAACCTCAACCCCTCCCACTGGCTAAGACAGAAAAAAAAAATGTTAAAATGCTGATTTTCTTTCAGTACGTGACAGCTGGCGCTGATCAAGGGCAGGGGTTGGCAATAGAGAAGTTGCCCCCTCAGTGATATGTAGACAAAATAGACAGCCGTATGCTGTGTTCTAGGGCTCACTAGGTGTCCAGAAGACTCTGTTTAATTATCAGTTCAGGAGTTAGTTTCCAGAGGGACTTAGGGAGACACATGTTTAGTCTGCCATCTTGACTCCACACCTATGGAGGCACCCTGCTCCATCAATAAGCCTCCTGCATGGAGGTGGTCAGCTCTCTTGCATTTTGGCTTGGCACATCCACTGTGTGCCTTCTCCTGCAGGTTTCTTAGTTCTGTTCATTCTGCTGCTGTCATTTTTATGCTGCTGCTTTTTACCATCTCTGCCCATCTCTGGTGTTATAACCTTCTCTCTGTCTGTGTCTGTGGTCTACAGATTCTAGCACAGGGATTCTGGATCCAAAGGATGTACTCCACTCCTGGCTCTTCTTTCTTAGTGGTCATAAGTTTCTGCTTTCTAATCTCTGGGACAATTTATTTGAAGCCTAGTGAAGCTGAATAATCTTCTCATTAGGCTTCTGTACACTTTATTTCCATGGTCCAACACTTGTAATTGTTCCATGCAGAAACTTATTTAGATTATTAGCAAACTGTCCAGTCCCCTGGTGGGTGTGAGGGCTTAAATTGCATAATCTGCCCCAGTCATATGGTGGGAGTTACAAAGACTATTGCTATAAGGGCCACATTATGTAATTCACTGCACTGTAATGAAGAATATTAAATAGACTATGGACTGCCAAAAGAAACAACAAACCTGCCTTGAAAAAATTACAGCCAGAATGTTCCTTAGAAGTAAGGATGGTGAGCCTTGGGCTCATTTGTTGTGCATGTGTTATCAGGGGGACCAGTCTATACAGAAGGACATCATGCCAGGTTCAACAAAAGGTTCAACAGAAGAAGAGAAAGATCTTTTTCTTAGTTATACAGTGCTGCTATAACAGAAACTCTACAAGTGGACAGCTTTGACAAAGTGAAATGTAGTGTTTCACAGTCTAGTAGACAAGAAGTCCAAATTTAGGACATTGGCTCCAAGGGAAGTCTTTCCCTCTCTGCTGGCTCTGGAGGAAGGTCTTTGTCACCAATCTTCCCTTAAACTAAGAGCTTCTCTGCACAGGAACCCCAGGTCCAAACAATATATTCTGTTATTGGTACCGTTTTCTTGTTGTTATGATGTTCTCAGCTCTTTGTTTGCTTCCCTCCCCTTGCGTCTCTTTTGAGATAAAAGGTTGTGCAGGCCACTCTCTAGGGAAACCACCTTTACATTTACTCAAGCATGTGACCCAAGCAAAGGTGTTCCTTCTCACCCTAATCCACTTTAATCACAGGCAGAGATTGTGACTTGTAACACATAGGAAAATTATAAAATGGAGGACAACCACACAATAATGGGGATCAGGACCTAACCAAGTTGACACATATTTTGAGAGGACACAATTTGGTTCATGACACTTACCTCTTGTGGAAATAGTATACTTTGAAGAGACTCACTGCAATAAGGAGTTTCAATATGGGAAGGAACTGTTGGAAATAGCTGTTAAAGAAAAGTGAAGAAGTGGTAGAAGAGTCATACCTCATAGCACATTGTGATGGGCACTCACATGACTCTGTATGAACTTTATTTCCAGATGGTACATTCTCAAGTTCTGGAGCTGGCACCAATTTCATTTAGTGTCCTGCCAGTTCCCTTCTACTGTAGCACTCTCTTCACCTCATGTCCTATTTAGTTGGTGTCTATGAGTCTTTGCTTTGGACAGTTGGTGCCAGTGTCTTATTGATGCCCTAAGCACATGGTTACATATTGGGTAATCTGTCCCTGATTAAGACCATTGAAAGCATAATACGCATCAGCAATTATTTTATTTTATTTTTGAATTTTATTTTTATTGTGATTAAATGAAAGTTTACAATCAAGGTCAACTTTCTATAGAAACCCTTAAACACACACCTTTGTAGAACTCTATCTGCTCTCCTTACCCTGTGACAAGATGCTCTTCCTTTCTACCCTATAATTCTGGTATCCATTCAACCAACACTTGTCCCCACCTCTTCAAAGTTCCCTCTCCCCTCTAAAGAGAAATCAGCTGGACAGCCTCGTATGCACATTAAGCCAAGGAGTACACACACCATGTGCTTCACTCTGTGTCCCATAGTCCAGTCTAATTTTTGTCTGAAGAGTTGGCATCAATACTGGCTTCACTTCTGGGCTAGGAACAAGTCCAGGGGTCGTGTTCTCAGAGGACCATCTAGAATATCAGATCCTCAAATCTGGTCTTTTAACAGAATTCTAGATCTGAACTCCTTTTTTTTTACAGCTTTGTTAGAGACTGTACTTTGTATTTCCTGGAAGGTCAGTCTTTGATGGTGGCTGGGAACCACCTAGTTCTTCTGGTCTTATGCTGATGTAGTCTCCCAATCGTCTAGATGCCTTTGATGTTCTTGGTTTTCATCTGCTTCAAGTAGGTTGGGACAGATTGATGCTCCTTAGATGGCAGCTTGCTGGCTTTTTTAGACACAGACACCACTCACCAATATGGGATGCAGAACAATTTATTAGAAAAAACCTAGTTATGCCAACTGACCTCTATGTCCCTTGAAACCATGGTCCCAGACTCCTGCCCCTGCTACTCTGTCTTTTAAAATGTTGAGTTGTATATAGAAAACCTTTTAGCTTATCCAAGTCACCTTTTTCTTTTCCCCCATGGACAGTATACACAAAGAATCTCTGGTATTCAGCCAAAGAGCAAACAAAGAACTCTAAAAGAATTTCTGATTTGTAAGGAGACAGGGAAGACATGACAATTTAGTATGGCACACAATCCTGTAATAATGTCACTGTAGTTTGTTTTCATTTTCTTTAACCTCTATTTAAATTTGTGTTAAGAGAATTTGCAAGATCTAAGGCATGGAGAAAAGTAATACTCATTTAAGTGTTTGGAAATACGTGAAACAATTGGGATTTCGCTTTCAGAACTTTCCTTGCACTGGCGAGGCAACCTTGGGCTGCCAAGTGTGTAGGCATTTGTGTCTGAACCAATATTCAAATGAGAAGAATGCATGAGTATAAAACTTGCGTGGACACAGATTTTCATTCTTTGAACTCAGTATAGTGATCTGGGTGGAGATTAACTGGTGTCCTGTTTCCTTTCTTTCCTTGTCTCACATCTCAGTTCCTACAGGGCAATTTCATAAAGTGTGAACTGTGTTCATTACAAAAAGCTATCAGCTGGTGATATGAGATGCCAATGAAGAAGAGTGTGCTCCAGGAGCTAAGAACCTCAGATTTAGAATAAGAAATTAAAAACTCTGCCAAGGAGTTTGGAAGAGGACACTGAGCTTCCTCTGAGTCTGTGTCCTTGCCAAAGAACGTGTCCAGCCTTGTGAGACCCTGAGCAAAAGAATCAGTTCACCTGAGCCCAGAATCCTGATTCGTAACAACTGTTAAGATAATACATGTTTTAAATCTCTAAAATAGTGGTAATTTGTTTTGCAGCAATACAAACTAAGGCAGTCAGAGTAATAAAAATTAAGGATATATTAATTGGCTCTTGGCAGTATTATTTTTTATGTTATATGCCTTTTCACATTTATTTGTTTTGCTCCTCTTAATTCTACATCCAAAACAGAGATGGTCGCTCAACTGGATCCTTCAGTGTTCATTATGCCATTTCATAGTGAAAACAAACAGGGGAAAAAAATGCAGCATGTGTCTTCTCAGAGACTATAACAGACATTTTGTCACTGACCAAAAAAGAAAAAAAAAAATTAAATTGGATAGAAAGCCGTATATATAGACACATATATATCACATACACAGCCATATTTACCAAATTTCTTCATAAATATACAAAACCTTTCTCCTCTTAAGTGCAGCAAAAGGTATTTTCAAGATGAAGAACATAGAATACAATTAAGAGTGGGAAGAAGTATAATTAAAAAATAAAAAGAACCCAGTCAGATAGGCCTGGATTGAGTATGGCTAATACAACGGAACCGCAAAAATGGCGTGGGGGGAAGGTGTCTGATCCCCTCTGCCTTCACAAAGGGGAAGGACAATCACCATCAGCAACCGATGGCTGATTTCTGTGAGGCAGAGATCAGACATGCCTCCACCCCTCGGCCTTGCTTGCAAATTTTGACACTAACTGTCCCTCCTACAGTGCTCTGTACTTATCCGCTGGGTTTGAGAATTCATCACAATGGCTATAAAGAACTTACAGAATATACAATTATGGGGTTTACTAGGGAAGTAACGTGTAAAAATTCAGGATTAGAAACAAGTTAGGATACAGTTCTTCAGTCAGGAAAGCTTCTCAGCTCTGCCTACAGGCAGATCTCTCCCTGGCCTTCAGCCTCTTGGCCCCTCAAGCCTTTGGGCTGGCTCGTCCTCTGCCCTATTCAGGTGACAGTTACCAAGCTTTTTAACTTTGCCAGTAAGTGCCCAGATGTCTCCCAACTGTCTCGCTCCTTAGGTCAGCACACACACCAGTTACCACTAAGGTTGGTGTCATCAAGTGTGGTAACTCACAGTGTTACTAACCTGTCCAGGGAAGACAGCTCTGGTCAGTGAAAGCCCTCGGGTAGGCAGATTGACCCACATGACAGGTTTGCAAACTGTTCCCTCTGCGATGTCAGCTCATCTGCTAATACTGTCACTGCCTCCATCGCCATGGACCACAGGGTGACTCAGGGTGTCCTCAAACCTATAGCTCCTCAGTGATGTCACTGACACCCACTGTAGCCACCTTGCTCTGTAGGCCAGGAAGCCTGCTGGGCCATCTCCTTGTTCTATTGCTGCCAGTTCCCTGCCACTGTTTCTCTGCTATTGTTTCTTTCTGTCTGGCACTATCCCTGGTTACAACTCTCTTTCTGTCTCATCAGTCTAGAAAGTCCTCAGTGCAGAGACTCTGGATCAAAAGGGGGAGCTCCTCTCACATTTCTTCTTCTTGGTGATAGTGAGGCCTCCTTTCCACCTCTAGGATGGTTCATTTTAAGCTTAACACAAAATGGTAATATTGACCAATTCCCTTCTTAGGATTCTATACCTTTTATTTGTGTAGTCCCACCCTCACAGTGGTGGGACTTGCATTATTAGTAAGCTGAGGACGCTGTGAGTTGTAATCAACTCGAAGGCAGTGAGGTTGACTTGATATTTGATTTGATTTGATTTGATTGAGTCCAATCCTTTGGAAGGCCACAAGCACCTTAGGTGCATAGTAGTCCCACCCCATCTCTTGGTGTGAGTCATAATACCATGGCCAGAAAGGCAATATAAAAATAATCTATCACACACTAAGTGACCAAAAGACACTTTACACTGGATGACCAATGTTATCCATTTAAGCCAGTATCTTCCTTCTTTAATGCCCTCTCAACTGATATGATAGCTGAGAAACAAATATCTGATACATAATTGAAAGGCAACAGGAGTATTCTTCTCTCAGTGGGGACAATTTTTGAAATCTGTTATTTTCTGAAATCAGACATTGACCATCACATTTAACACTTTTTGTTTCTTGTAGCCATAATGATTGCCCTGTGTTCTCAGAAAAGAATATGTAAGATCTTGACACTTGATTAGGTGACAATGTGAAAAGTAACAACTTTTAATCTTCACTTGATGTACCTAAAATAAAAACAGCTTGAGATTTATACCAGGTTATAATTACAAAAACAGTTTATCTTTGGTTCATTTCAGGAAAAGCTAATATAATGATCAAAACTGTAACAAAAAGAATTATCTCATGGGAAGAATACAAACAAAATAGTTGAGACAGAAGAGTACTGACTTTCATTATAAATTTATGTATGCTGTCAAAGAGAGAAATTGATAGCCAATATTTTTCTTTGAATTGGAGGTTTTCTTACTCACAAAACCAAATATTCACTTTAAAGAATTCCTTGACAAAAATCACACCACCAGTGATTTTTCTTTCACTCAAAGTTTCAAAGACTTCATTTCCAGTTTAAAGTCAGGCTTCAAAAGATACAGCTGGGTGGAGGAGCAGAAACTATCTTATGATTGATCTCAATAAAAGGGAGAAGGCAGGTTTCAATTAATCATGTCAAAATTAGCCAATGTTTAATTTATATTTCTCTCTCCTCTAGGAATCACTGTTCCTAGCTTCTTCAAACCATTTGTTTTTTTCTGGAATCAAAACTGCATCCCTGTATGTGTGCAAAATAACTTCTCAGAATATTTTTATTTTTAATTTGTGAGAATTGTATTATTTTCAAAATGCATGGACAATAAGGCCTAGACCTTTCAAACATCTAGAAAGCTCATTACACAAGATTTCTTCATCCAAGTTCAAGTATTTTATTAAATGTTGAGTTCTAATACTCATATTTCATTATATAATTTATATGTAGTTTTCCTAAGTCAATTTACATACAAAATTATGCAGATTTCTCTTTGTAGACATTACATTTATAATGTGAGAAACAAATTGCAATAGGTCCTTTTCTCTTTCTGTTCCTATGTATAGTAAAATCAACTTTGGGTTCTTAATTATCATTTAATTAATTAAAAAATAAAACAAGAAATCAAATAGTTACTTCAAAACATTTTTTTAAAGCTACAAATGCAATAATTATAAAAAGGAACTAGTTTATGATGGCTGGGAGGCGAGGAAGATTCTAATTAGGCCACAGGCATCAGAACTCATTATTGTTCTCATTCCTTCTAGATATACTCAGAGACCTTTCAATAAAATGGTTTTCCTTCATGTCCTCAAAAAAAGAGAATGATGTACTGTTTAATATAAGATTTCTATGAAAACAGTGCACATGTAAATGATTCTTTTTCTAATGGATAAACATAATACAGCAAAGGTGTGTAGAGAGAGACTGAAAGCATGTCTTTGAGAATAGGAACCAGAAAAAGATGTAATTTCTCACCCCTTTTATTCAACATTGTGCTGAAGGTTCTAGCCAAAGCCGTCAGGCAAGATAAAGAAGTAAAAGACACCTAAACTGGTAAAGATGAAGCAAAAGCAATTCTTTTTGCAGATCATATGATCTTATCCACAGAAAACTCTAAAGAATCCATAAGGAAACTTACAAAACTAAAAAAGAAGTCCAACAAATTATCAGGATATAAAATAAGCATAGTAAAGTCAATTGAATTCCCCTAGATAGACAAAGAAAACATCAAAGAGGAAATCACCAAATCAATACTATTTATGAAAGTCCCCAAGAAGATAAAATACTTAGGAATAAATTTAACTAGTAACTTAAAAGACATATACAAAGAAAACTGCAAGACACTATTGCCAGAAACCAAGAGAGACTTACATAAGAGGGGAAACACCTTGAACATCAATAGGAAGAGTCAACATGGTAAAAATGACTGTTATACCCAAAGCAATCTACAGATATAAGGAAACTTCTATTCCAATTCCAGTGGAAATTTTAATGAGATGAAGAAATCAATTACAAACTTTATATAGAAAAGGCAAAAGAATTGAATAAGCAAAACCTTACTGAAGAAAGAGAACAAAGTGGGAGACCTCATTCTATCTGACTTAAAAAAAAATTACTCTGCCACTTCAGTAAAAACAATTTGATATTGATACAATAACATGGGTATAGACCAGTGGAAATGAACTGGTCCAGGCATAGAATCATCCATCCATGAGCAGCTGATATTTGTCAAAGGACCACAGTCTATAAATTGAGGAAAAGAGTCTCTTTAATTAAAGGTATTAGCGTAACAAGATATTTATCTCAAAAATAAAAAAGAAAACAAACAAAACATATATCTCACACCATGCATAAAAACTAACTCAAAATATACCAAATACATAAATATAAAATCTAAATGAAGAGAGAATGTTGAAGAAAAAAATAGGGATAATGTTAGGAGCCCTAATACATGGTATAAATAGAATATAAAATCTTGCTAACAATACACAGACTCCAGAAGAAATAAACAGACAGCTGGGAAATCCTAAAAATCAAACACACTGATCCAATGGCTTCAACAGGAGTTAAACGATATCTACACACTTGTTAAAAACTGTTGGCTATTACAAATCCTACCAGCTTCTAATATTTAAAATCTACAGGATACTGCAAAACCTCAACAACAAAACACAAGTAACCCAATTTTAAACTAGACAAAAACATGAATAGATACTTCACCAAAGAAGACATCCACACAGATAACAGATATATAAGGACATGTGCACGATCACTAGCCATTAGTGGAATCCAAATCAAAACCCATAAGATGCCATCTCACCCCAACAAAGCTGGCATTCCCACCAAACCAAACTCGCTGCTGTGGAGTTCATTTTGAGTCTTAGTAACCCTATAGAACAGGGTAGAACTGTCCCATATTGCTTCCAGGAAGGACTTGGTGGATTTGAACTGCCAGTCTTTTGGATAGCAGCTAGAACACTTAACCACTATGCCTCCAGGGTTCCTCCCGTCCCCCACAAAACCCTCAAAATAAATGTTGGAGAGGCAGTGGAGAGACTGGAACACTTGTACACTGTTGGTGGGAATACAAAATGACACAATCGCTTTTCACATTGATTTGGTGCTTCTTCAAAAGCTAAAAATAGAAATACTATGTGCTACAGGAATATATATCCTGGAGCAATAAGAGCTGCTACACAAATAACTTCAATGTTTACTGCATCAGTGTCCACAATAGCAAAAAGATGGAATCAACCTAGGTAACCACCAGTGGATGGATGGATAAACAAACTGTGGTATATTCACACGAAAGACTGCTACACAGTGATGAAGAACAGGGATAAATTTGGGAATCATATCACAAAGTGGAGGAATCTGGAAGACACTATGCTAAGTGAAATTAGTTGCAAAAGGACAAATATTGTATAAGACCACTATTTTCAGGACTCAAGAAAAGATTTAAATACAGAAAAAAAAAACAGTCTTTGATGGCTACGAGGAAGAGATAAAGTGAGGTATGTACCGATCTGTTACCAGACGAGAACTGGGGTGCGGGCGGCACAACATGTAGCACAGAAGGAGTCTGCAGAACTAGATTAATCCAAAAGCTGTGAAGTTTTCTAAATACAACCAAGCATTCTGAGGAACATAAAAGCAAGGGCAGAGGTATGGTGACCTTGGTTTTAGGGAACTTCCTGGCCAACTGGTGTCATGGATTGAATTGTGTTCCCCTCCCAAAAATGTGTATGGCAGTTTGTCTGGGGTAGGTTCCTGGTATTGTGTGAAGTTCCTTTGTATTGTAAAATCTGCCCCATGATGTTAATGAAAGGGTAGCCAGCCAAGTGCGGAGTCGGAAAGTGTAGGGGTGCAGTTAATTTGGTGGGGCAGCACTCAGTGTGTAAGATTGCTTTGCACCTTGAGGCAGTTTCTTGAGATACAAAGGCAAGAAGCTAGCATGGAGATTTTGGGACTCCACAAGACCAAGAAAGCAGTGCTGGGAGCAGTGTATATCCTTTAGAAAAGATCTGCACCTCAGAAGCTCTGAGTCCAGGCAAAGAGTGACAACATGGAATTGCCTGCAGAGTCGAGAGAGAAAGCTTTGTATTAAATTTGGACTTAAAGCTGACTGGACTGTGACAAAATAAATTTATCTTTTTAAAGTCATCCATCCTTGGTACTTCTGTCACAGCAGCACTAGCTGACTAAGACAATTGTCAAAACAAAGATGATTAAGAAAATGTTCTGCCCCCCCACTGTGGAGAGTGTCACCTGGGGTTTTTAAAACCAAGTAGCCATCTAAGAAGCATCAATTCATCTCAACCTACCTGGAGCAAAAGAGAATGAAGAACATCAAAGACGTAAGGAAAAAGCTGAAGAGACAGAAAGGGCCACATATACCAGAGGAGACATCAACAAGAGAACGGAAGAATTAGATGGTTGCTGACTACCACCAATCACCTCCTTAGAGTGAACAGAGTCCCTGGTGGAGGGGGAGAAATGTGGGTGGCAGAACTCAAACTCTCGTAAGAAGACCAGACCTGATGATCTGACAGAATGGAGGGTGCCCAGAAGACATGACCTCTGGACTCTACGTTAGTTCAGAAATGAAATCATTTCAGAAACCAACTCCTCAAACAAAGACTGAACTGGTCTATAAGATGTAAAATGATGAAGAATGTGCTTCCTGGCTTAAGTAGATACAGGAGACAACTTGAGCACCTCCTGCCAGGGGGTGAGATAAGAAGAAAGAAGCAGACAGGAGTTGGTTGAATAGACATGAGAAATTTGAGGTGGAAGGAAGAGTGTGCTGCCCTAGTGTGGTGAAAGCAACTAGGGTCACGTAACAAAGTCTGTGCAACTTTTTATATGAGAAACTGACTTGAATTACAGACTTTAGCTTAAAATACAATTCAAAAAGTAAAAAAAAAAAAAAAAAAAAAAAAGGAGTAGTGTTTAAAATTAAAAAAATGGTAAGTTGCTCTTCAAAAAAAAAAGAAGTGAGTAATGCATTACTTGATACCACTTTTAGAAAAATAGTTTGATTTGATTTGATTTGGTATGAGAATAAGATCTTCAATGAACATGTAAGTTACTCTTACTGATGGATAAGCACAAGGCAAGGAAGTTCTGAGGCACCCTGTGCTACTTGGATTCTCCTTGCTCTTACAAAATTTGGAAGCAACTATATTGGAACCATGTATTTCAAAGTAATGACAAAAGACTTCCAACCGTTTTTGAGAATTTAGAGTATTGAAGAAAAGAGACAAAATTTATTTTGCTCTGAAGCTGGGTGACACATTTGAGGAGACTGTCACATAGCATATAGCAATGGACCTTTCAGATCTAAGCAAATATATAAGCATTCACATCCAGAAAAAGCTAACAAAAAGCATTAAAAATATTGTTACTTCTAGAAAAGTGAAGATGGGCCCTCCAAATTTAGTATGCCACATGAAGCACTGAAATGATGTTGATATATATTATTTGGTATTGTAAACTTTACTTAAATTTGTGCAGAGATAATTTGCAAGAAAACATACATGAGACTATACATTTATTATTAAAAACATACAAAGATCTAAATATTCATAACATTGATGCTTAATAAACGAGTTGTGTCTGACTCATAGCGACTCTAGAGGTCAGAGTAGAACTGTCCCGTAGAGTTTCCAAGCAATGCCTGGTGGGTTTGAACTGCCAACCTATTGGTTAGCAGATGTAGCACTTAACTCACTACATCACCAGGGTTTCCAAACTCAAGTGTAGGGACAGAAATTTAATCCATCTTAAAACACACAGATTCAAACATATACAAGCCAGCAAAGGCAAAAAATGAAATAATTGTAGACTTAAAAAGTAATTAGTAACAATGTAAGACACAAAAAGTAAATCTGAATCTGTGTTGCCCTCAAGCCCAAGAAACACCTAAATAAACTATAGCTTACAGATAAATCGATTATTCTTCCCACAATCTTCTTGCAAAATACTATTTTTTGGATGATACAATATGCATTTCCGTGCATTTGGAGTTTGAAAAGTTGAATACCTATAATGAAGACAAAAATATCAATACATGGGAAAAGGGTATGAAAATGTTCAAGTGTGATGATGTTTCTAACTAATGACAGAAATATCAGAAACATCTAAATGAAATTTTAACATATTTTATCATTATTTTTTTTCATTTTAATAAACATGGTTTTCAGATTACGTTGTTATACAAACCTTAGTTATTCCCTCTGTAGTAAATAGTATTGGGACTTTTTTATTGTTCTTGCCTTTAAATTTAATCATTCTGACAAAAAAAAAAGTACCTCTATTTTATTTAAAGGTTATTAAATGATTCAGTCAAAAGAAGCATCACAGAGTTTATAATTCACCACTGTATCAATTGGAAATTCCATGTTTTGAATGCAAATAAGACTAATAATTTAAAAGAATATAGAAGATAAATCAAGAATATTACAATCATTGGGAGTGTGCTGAGAATTTTGGATCCACTAGAATCAAAAACAGACTGCATATCCGGCTTTATCTGGAATGTAGGTCTACTGAGTCGGTAGAAATGTAGATGCATGTGTGCGTCTACACAAAAGGATATGTAGATGCGTCTCAATATGCATTTATGTGTTTGCCCAAGGCAAAATGGAAACAAACATCAAAAGTTCTTTTATGAGCTCAAGAACATTAAGTTTCCTGTCACTTGAACATGAACTGAGACCTTCTAGATTGGGCTAGAATTGTATTCTGTTACACTATTCTGGTTTCTGCGCTCTCATGCTCTAGACATGAGTTTACTGCAGTGCTCCTGGACACTGCCTGCACGGACATGCTCTAAGCATAAACTCAGAAAAAAATAGAAAAGGCACCACCAGGCTGCCAGAAACTTACAGATCTTGCGGGGGAGGAGAGCCGTCCTCCCACAACCAGGTACCACGTGTTTCATTATAAGTGATCCCAATCCAGTAAAAATACTCACTGGAAACCAGGAAGATCTGCTTGGAGATAAAATCAAACACTGTAATTCGATTTGAGTGTACTCTGGGAATAGTCTGTTCTGAAGAAAGTCAGTGTGAGAGCCTCAGAATCAGCCTATTGATGACACAAACTGAAATCATTCTTCAGTTCTAATTTCGAAGGTGCAGCCCTGTGGCTCGTATTTCTCATTTATTAGACTCATTAATTCACAGAGGAAGGAATACCACAAAATCTCAGCATTCCAGAGGAGCAAAACATTATTATATCAAAATATATAAAACATACAGTCTGTGAGTTAGAGTTCTCATGAATATATCTTTTATAGAGGATCTGAAATTTCAACCTGAAAATCTGTCAAATCAACACTATCTTGAGGGATAAATCTCCTGGGTATGACCTAATTAGAATTTATTCAGCTCAGTCCCTGCATACATCCAGGGCAATTTAAATTTTTTTTTCCTTGTTATTAGATGCTGTCTAATCAGTTCCAGTAAAACAACTGCAAGTCCTGTGCTCTCCTCATGGTCATTGCTAAGCTTCAGTCTACTGTTGCAGCCACTGTGTCAAGCCACCTCATGAAGGATCATCCTCTTTTTGTTTATCTCTCTGTCTTAACAAGCATGATGCAATTCTGAGGGACTGGTCCCTAACTGACAACACATGCAAAGTATGTGAGATGAAGTCTCCATCCTCACTTCCAAGAACAGTCTAGCTGCACTTCTTTCAAGACAGAGTTGTTCACTCTTCTGACACTTCAGGGTATATTTCATCTTCTTCATCAGTGCCGTAATTCAAAGGCATCAGTCTCCTTTGGTCTTCCTTCTTCGTTGTCCAGTTTTCACGTGCGTATGGGGTGACTGAAAATACTGTGGCATGGGTAAGGCACACCTTAGTCCTCAAGGTAACACCTCTGCTTTTCAATGCTTCAGAGAGTACTTTTGTAGCAGATTCTCTCAAAGCAAAATATCATTTGATTTCTTGACTATTGTTTCTATCAGTGTTGATTGTGGGTTCAAGTAAAATGAAATTCTTGACAATTTCAATATTTTTGCTGTTTATTATGATAAATTGCTTTTTGGTCTAGTGACAATTTTTTTTTTATTTCTTTCCATATTAAAGTTGTCCCTTTATCCTTATTAGTAAGTGCTTCAAGTTCTCTTCAATTTCAATAAGGAAGTTTGTGTTATGAATATATATTAGGTTCTTAACGAGTCATCCTTTAATCTTGATGACCTGTTTGTCTTTGCATAGTCCAGCTTCTAGGATTGCTTGCTCAGCATACAAAGGGAAGAACAACTCATATGGTGAAAGGATATAACCTTGACACCATCTTTTCTGATTTTAAACCACATAAATTCCACCCAACTTTTTTTTTTAATGACTGAGTCTTGGCCTCTGTACATGTTCCTAATGAGCATATAGTCAATAAAACATTGTAAAACATCTTTCTTTTATCCTCTGCTTCAGTCCAGATACGTCTGGCACTAGCAATAATATCCTTCATTCCACATCCTCTTCTGATTTTGAGTTGAATTTCTGGAAGTTCCCTGTTGACATATTTTTAGCATGATACTAGGATTATCTTTAGCAGCTGCTTGTATGCGATACTAATGATTTTGCTTGACAATTTTCACATTCTGTTGGATCCTTTTTCTTTGGAATGAGACCTCAGGGATTTTCTTAGAAATTGATAATTTTTATGACCCTACCTCTGTATTTTTCCAACAAAATTACAAATGACTTCATAAATTAAATAAAAAGAATTAAAAATTGCAAAGCTGTTTTGCTGATTGGTTGCATAAAATGAGTGAAATAATTGATCTAATACTTCGAATACATTCAGAAAAGTTTCTTTCACTCCATCTAGAACATTGATTGTACTCCTATATGTAAATTTTTGAGGAATGGTGTATGTGTTTTATAATGATTTCTGAAAAGTACAGTTAATAGTTAATTTTTCAAATATAACTCTCCATTTACTTTCTGATTAAAGACTTGATTCTAAACATTTAGCTCATTTACATACCATGTTTTCCAAAACAAAGAAAATATGGACACAAAATTAAGTACATACCAATTCATCTTTGCTCTTCAGATTAAGTAGACTGGAATTCTGAGATGCACAGAAATCCTTACTTTGTTCCCAAGTCTTCTCTTCATTGGAAAAGAAGTAACAATTACATCTGAACCCAATCCACTTTTCTGGGCAAGAGCAGCAGCCAAAAGCTAAGAGAAAAAATTAAGCATAATTTACAACATTGGAGATTTAAAATATTTTTATTGTTGTGTATTCCTTCAAAACTCTCTGTCACTTCTCCCCCCCCCCATAAATAATGTTGGATCTTCTGTTACATGTACTGCAGTGTGTTATGTTCAGGATTATGAATGTGTACAAGTCACTTGTGGTCATTTTCTTCATGCAGATTATATTCTAGAGGTAGAGTAAGGCTTATGTAATTCCCAATCATGTAGCAATTACATTTAATGATAACTGTGATAAGTATACAAAGAAAGTTAGTAAATTAACAGAGCACATAGCAGGATGTGGGATGGAGGGAAGTTAGAGAAACCCGTTTTGAAGAAGTGGCACAAAGTCGAGGTTGTGTAGTGAAGATAGGAGTTAATTAGACCAGAGACAGGCGATTTAAAAAGCAAAGGCAATTTATCTTATTTTTGGAGTAGACAAAGGTGATCCAACAGAATGTAAAAACTACCATGCATTGCCGAGAATCTGACGTGTTAGATTTTTTTGTTTTTTTGAAAAATTGAAGATAAATAAAACAATTAGTTTGAAGTATGACAACTAATGTTTAACAGTGGTAGTGTCTTTACCATTCCTTATCCTCAGTAGTGGAAGACGTGATACATGCAGGATATGCGAATGTTTGCCAAATAAACAGTGCTGAGATTGCATAAGATAAAACTAAAATGCCATGTGGTCACAGAAGAAGGATAATCTGCACAGCACTCAAGAAAATATAGTCATTTAGAATCTATTTTAAGATGCCTTTTACTGCGTAAGTAGATTTTACAATTGCAGGAATCTGCGCAATATATTCTGAGACATAACTACTAACGGAACCATAGCTGTATTATAAGAAATATTTTCTATCATGGATATAGAAGAATATGAGTTATTGGAAGATACAGGCAGGAAATTAGGATTAACTGTAATATTTACTACAGCTCATTTTTGTTTTTTTAATATACATTCACAGAAGACAGAAATCTGTTATTTTGTGCTAATCTTATCCTAAGATATTTAACATATAAAAGATGTGCACTGAATATAATTTAATCTTTCCTACATTAGAGAGCAATGAAATGAGACTGTTCCACTATTTGGGAAATAAATTTATACTGCCATCTGTGATGTATCATCATGATCCTCTCTGTGATAAATAAGAAACTGTCTATTTTAATGTTCTAGCAACATTGGGCATTTCCAGATTCTACAGCATACCTTCCTGGGGTTCCATGGTGGATCCTGGAGAAGAAGTTGACTGAATATTTTGTTTGGCAAATGCTACAAGAAATTTTTAGAAATTCATATAATTAAGTACAGGTTAGTTAAATATATCCACAAGGTAACGATTATATACAAGCAAAGCACAACATTTATCATTAAGTAGCTCTATCATAGCACTGATTTTTATAAGATGCAAACTTACAATTTTTCAATAAAATTCCCAAAGTAACCATCAGCAAAAGGCAGACTACTCCCAGGGTTCCAGAAATCAGCCTCCATGAAGTGGTCCGAAAAGCTGTAGAAAAAGAGAGGTAAGGCAAAATATTTAAAGCATAAATGTAGCAACTGAAGTTTCTAAAAGCAAAACCAGTGAGAGAAAATCCAAAACTGTCAGGATTCACAGTGTGGATGTATCAAGAAATATTTCAGTCTTTACGTCTTTTATGTGATAACACAGTCATCCTACCAAAGAACCTTTGGAAGGGAAAGACACTCCATTTCAAACTTCAACCAACTCCTATTTATTTACTTATTGGGTGGAGTACATATTGCTCTCTGAAACTACACAAACGTTATCTTCTCTACCAGCACTCTCCAGAAAACAGTAAATAAAATTTACCTTTTATTAAAAAAATTGGCAGAGTAGCTTGGAGACACATTGTAAAATGACGTTAACAGGCTCAGACTTCTGTTTTGTGTGCTTATATAGCAGGCATTCAGTTTTATTTTCTCAAGAAAACTCACAAGGTAGATAGCCTGGTTCCTACTAAGTGAATGAGAGAAACTGAGGGTCCAAGAATAATATCATTTTCTCAAGGTAACAAGGCTAGGAAGTATGCAAGTCAGAGATCAAGTTCAGTGGGGTCTAAGGTCAGAGTCTTTCACATGCTGTCATTGTCACTGACCATAATGTTATTTGGGAGTATGTTTTTCTGCTAAATTCAGTACAAGTTCTGTTTTAAGAAACGTTTTGTTGCTGAAAGCTGTATAGAAGTATTATAAGACAGAGATTAGGAGAACTTTGGAATGGTGATGTGGGATTTCAAACCCAATCAATAGAGTAATTTTCTGGAAAATTGAGTTCATTTTCCAGTACACTGAACTATGGTTTATAAACAGTTTTTTGGTTGTTCTTTTGCCTTGTTTTTTGCATGGACATTTGCTTGGTTGTAGGTTTTTTCCCAGAACAATTCAACTATAGCAGATTCTGCATTAACATTACCGTACTCCCAGAGTAATATCAGCGACAATAGTCTGGATGAGATTTGGGAGTTGCAAGACAAATGCTAAAAAGAAAAGTAAAAATTAAACACTTCAGCATGAGTCGGATCCGACTCGACGGCGGATCCGACTCGACGGCACTTGGCTTGGCTCAGCATTGTAGCATTTATATTTCACATTATCTATCAATTCACATGCTAGAATGAATTCGCATAGCCAGGTGAATTCACTTCTCATTCAGAATTTAGACATATCCACATCAGAAGTCATTCTTTTGTGAAAGCTTTCCAGACTATACTTAAGTTACAGAATGACAACTCAATACTAAAAATAATGTAGAAAGTGCTGACATATGGAAAGCTTAAGCAATCCGCTGTCAATTATACCTCTTTCTCTTAAAGCTCTGCCCTTAAATTAGCCACGTCCATGGGATGCATTTTTTAAGTATTTTTATCCTTAGATTTTTCTGATTCTGAACCACATACCTGCCATGAGAAATGATGTCCAAAGGTGGATGTAGAGAAGACACAAGACGTGCTTTTTGGAGGAGTTGGTGGATCACAGAGCTGGCCTGGAAGCCAAGAAATCTGAAAGCTACATGTGAAGACAATTAAAAGAAAAAAGAAAAAAAAAAGTACATTTACAGGCTGTTCCTGAGTGATTGCTGATGAGCTACACATGCACATACTGGGGAAGCCGCAGTAAAACTACCAGCTTCTAAAATGTTCTGGATATCACAATACAGGAAACTCTCACCATGTTTTTGTAATAGAAACTCTTTGATTAGCAGAAAAGATGAGAGGGAGTTTGCTTTTTATACTTGTTTTTTAATGTTTGAATATCAAAGACATCTTAAAAAAGATACTTGGGAAATAGCCAAAAAATTGGACTGCAATAAAATTCTGCATATGTTTTTCTTATTTTAATAAGAAACATTCACTTCACACAAAATAGTTTAAATCTTTTTACATTTATGAACTCATATTTTTATAATAATGACTGGATAAGAATAATATTATAAATACCCTCGTTTACCAGTGAGAAAATTGAGACTTAGTGGGGTTAAGTAGCTTGTCCAAGGTTACTTCAGTCTGAAACTCACGGAGTTGCTCCACAAATAATGTATTTTAAATCAAGGCCATTTCTCTGCAGACATATTTTCTGTAGATTTCTATTTCCTTTCTTTTGTATGGAGTAGTTGGTCTAAATGTGTCTCATTTTTTTTCCCTTCCCTGCATTATTAAATCAGCCAGGACAGACAAAGACAAAAATGTAGAGCCAGAGTTCTTATAAGAAGATAAGTGACTTGTCCAAGGTTACTTCAGCCTGAAACTCACGGAGTTTCTGGGATAAGAACCACTTCTTATCCCAGAGTTCTCCAAAGACACAGAACAAGTGAGACCTATATATATATACAAAAAGGAAGATTTACTTCATGTGACTGCCTCACACAGCTATGAGGCTTGAAATATCAAAATTCACAGAGTATGTGACAGGCTGGAGATTTCAGCTAGCTCATGGAATTGTGAGAGGCTGAGAATCCAAATTCTGTAGATCAGAAAGCAGTGTGGAGACTCCTCCTGCTCATGCAATTGTAAGGGCTGGCAAGTCTAAAATCAGCAGGTTAGGCACCAAGTGGAAACTTCTGCAGGCTTCAATACCAAAAACTACAGGTCAGATGAGTGAAAAGCATAGAGATAAGACAGAATGAAGGAGAGAGTTCTGCCTAAGTATCTATTTATAGTCTGAAGTTAGCAATAACCTAAGAAAACACCACTATCAACTGGCTAATTACATTAGTTTACATTACTCAAGGCCATTACATTATATTACATTACATTATGGAGCATAAACTGGCCTGGTACCAGATCAAACCACTGGCAATCATGCAAGGTCTGATAAATAAGTTTGCAAACTCACTACCATGTACTTATGTTTGGAGCACTGTATAAACAACTTGGTATGGTTTCATAATCTTGGTTTATCAGTGTCTCACAGCCATGTTTGTGTCAAAATGTGACAGTGTCTTACTGTGTGACATTCATTATTGTTGCATATTTTTGTGTGCTGTTACAAGAAAGTCCAAGCTTGAATTAGAGCAATGAACAAACATTGTAATTCTTGTTAAACTTCCAAGAGTGGAAGTGAAATCAGGGATATATTAACCCAAGTCCATGTGGATAGTGCCATGAAGAAAATGACACTGTACAAATTGATTAAACATTTTCTCTGACGGAGAGAAAGCTTCACTGACTAAGGGAGGTCAGGGAGGCCAGTAATGAGCAGAACTGATGAAAATGTTGCAAAAATTCATCGAATTGTGTGTTTAAATTGTTGGCTGACTGTGAGAAGCACAGTAGATCAAGTAAACACGGATAGACAATCTTAACTGAAAACCTTAACATGAGAAAGATGTGTGCAAAAATGATCCAAAAGGAGTTTGCTGACGAACAAAAGCAAAGGAGAGCTGAAGTTTGCCAAGACCTTTTGGAGAGGCAAGATAATGTTTTGGGCCATGTTATCACTGATGATAAAACACAGGTGTACCAATACAACCGTGAAAAAAGTGTCAAATTGCTCAATGGAAGTCTGCCAATTCTCAACTACCAAAAAAGTTCTGTCAGTCCAAATCAGGAGTTGTAATGATGTTGCTCACCTTTTTTGATATCTGAGGGATTGCTCATTATAAATTTCTGTCAATGGGACAAACAGTTAACTAAGTTTACTATTTCAAAATGTTAAAAAGACTGCAAGAAAAAGTTACACCAAAAAGACCTGAACTTTTTGCCAACTACTCATGGCTCTTGCATCATGACAATGCACCAGCTCACACATCACTGTGAGAGAGTTTTTAGCTATAAACAAATAATTATATTGGAACACCCTACCTACTCACCCAATCTGCCCCAGAATGACTGTTTTTTTACCCAAAGATACAGGGAATATTAAAATGAAGACAGTTTGATGACACTCAGGACATTAAGGGTAGCTCTGATAGCTGTTCCAGAAAAAGAGTTCCAAAATTGCTTTGAAAGATGGACTAAACACTGGAGTTGCTGCATAGCTTCCCAAGGGGACTACTTCAAAGGTGACTGTACTGATATTTGCAAATTTAATTGCCACATTTCATGGCTTAGCCAAGTTGATACATAAAATTAAACATCAAACCTCTTATTACTGTTATATGTACACACACACATGCTTTAAAGCTCCTTCATCTGATATGATGGTTAAAGTTGTGTGTCAACTTGTCAGGGCTGGGGTTCTTAGTGATCTGGCAGTTAAGATGCAGTTTGGCAGCTATGTACTGATGTGACACCCCCAGTACTATGATCTATAGTCTTAGTAAGCTAGTCTTACCAAATGTCTGTATAAATATCTAAGTAGTTCCTGTAACTGTGCCCTCTATGTACTCTATCATGTGTATGAATATATATGCAGTGCATACAAGTGTGTATATCCAAATGCCCCAAACTATACCTGTATATATACTGCTGTGTACTTCTATATACCTTCCCAAACCTATGTTGCATAGATATCTACTTATGCAACCACTAGCCAATTTTTGGTTCTTATTGTTGTTGTAGAAATGTATACGTTAAAGCATCTACTGTAAATGAAACAACGAACCAAACAAAAAAAAAACAAATTTGTTGTCATCAAGTCAGTTCTGACTCATAATGACACTATAGTACAGAGAAGAACTGTCCCATAGGGTTTCCAAGGCATATCTGATGGGTTCAAACTGCCAGCATTTTGATTAGCAGCAATAGCTCTTAAACACTACTGCTGAGGTTTCCAGCATGTACCATAAAACAAAAACAAACAAACAAAAACACTTACTGTCAATGAGTCAATTCCGACTCATAGTGACCTTATAGGACATCATAGAGTTGATCTGTAGAGTTTCCAAAGCATGCCTGATGGATTGAAACTGCCGACTTTTTGATTCCAGACATAGTGCTTAACCACTATGCCACTAGGGTTTCCAGAATCTACTATCAAAAAAACAAATCCACTGTTGAGTTGGGTCTGAGAAGTCAGAGTAGAACTGTTCTATAGGGTTTCTAAGGAGTGCCTGATAGATGCGAAGTACCGACGTTTTGGGTAGCAGACATAGCATTTAACCCACTATGCCACTAGGGTTTCTAGTACCTGCCACAGTTGTTCTTTATTCTTATGTATTCCTTAGTGTTTTCATTTACATTGGTCACATTTTTGCTAATTTCTCTGACATTGTATATTTCTTTTTCCAGCATTAACACACGTCAACTCTTTAGTGGAAGCCCTGGTGGCACTTTGGTGGCATAGTGGTTAAGTGCTACGTCTGCTAAGCAAAAGATTGGCTGTTTGAATCTGGCGGGCACTTTATGGAAATTCTGTGGAGTCCTTTCACTCTGTACTACAAGGTTGCTATGTCAGAATCTACTTGATGGCAGTGGGTTTTCTTTGTTTTTTGGCTACTGTTTTAGTAAGTGATTCCACATCCTTGCCCTTACATCCTGGTAAAACCAAAAAAACAAATCAAGTGTTATCTAGTCAATTTTGACTCATCACAACTCTATAGGACAGACTAGATACGCTCCTCAGAGTTTCCAAGGAGCACCTGGCAGATTCGAACCACCAAACTTTTTGCTTAAGAGACATAGACTTAACCACTACATCACCAGGGTTAGCCATCCAAAAAATGTTACTTTCTATGGGTAAATCTATTCTTGACATTTTATAAAAGTGGTATCATGGAATATGTGTCCTTTTATGATTGATATATTTCACTCACCATAATGTTCTCCCAGTTCATCCGTGTGGCGCTCCCACATTCGTCATTATTATTTTTTGTTGCGTAGCATACCACTGTATGTAAATCAAGCCTTATTTGGTTTTAGTGTTGGATAATGCTGAGCCAGCAGAAACCTGCTTAATCTTCCTCATGTTAAGTCTGATATGAAAACGTCTTAATTAGCAGGAGCTTAAGAATTTTCCTTCAGCTGTTATATTTATACATAGCAAACTTGTGAGAAATGTGACAAAATAGAATAAAAGGAGATTGTTACTATAGTTTTAACACTATCAGGATAATTTATTTTGAGGTATTTAATTTTTAGAACCATGATTTGTGATATTTAAATCACCATTCTTTGTTTTTTTACTCAGAAGTAAAAAGTGAGCAAATACATTTCCAATAGACCTCAAGTTTAAGTTACAAATACATGCACATATATACACACAAACACACGCACCACGTATATGTATGTTGTTAGGTGCTGTATAGTTGGTTCTGACTCATATGAACAACAGAACGAAACAATGCCTGGTCTCAAGCCACTTCCACAATCATTTTTGTGCTTAAGCCCATTGCTGCGGCCACTGTGTCAGTCCGCCTTGTAGAGAGTCTTCCTCTTTTTTGCTGACCCTCCACTCAACCAAGAATGATGTCCTTCTCCAGGGACTTATGTTTCCTGACATCATGTCTGAAGTATGTAAGACACAGTCTTGTCATCTTTGCTTCCAAGGAGCACTCTGGTTGTACTTGTTCTAGAACAGATCTGTTTGTTCTTTTGGTAGTCCGTGGTAAGTTCTCCAAAACTACAATTCAAAGGCATCAGTTCTTTTTCTGTCTTCTTTGTTCATGGTCCAGCTTTCTCATGCATATGATGCAATTGAAAATGTCATGGCTTGGGTCAGGCACATTTTAGTCTTCAAGGTGACCTAAATACACATATGTAAAAAACCACTTGCCATTGAGTTAATTGTAACTTATAGTGCTCTCTGAATATTGGAGCAGAATTGTGCTCCATAGTGTATTCAGTAACTGATTATTTGGAAGTAGATCATCAGGTGTTTTTTGTGGTTGTTTTTCTCTGAGTTGCCTCTGGGTAGACTTGAACCATCAACTTTTTTTTGATAGCAACACAGTACATTAACTATATGCATATCCAGGGTCTCTCTGTTGAGTCCTTAGTGGTACAGTGCTTCAGTACTCATCTGCTAACAGAAAGATTGATGGTTCTAAGCCACCAGCCATGCTCCAAAGGAAAAAGATGTGGCAGGCTGCGTCCTTAAAGATTTACAGCCTAGGATACCGTATGAGGCAACTTTTCCCTGTCATATAAAGTCACTTTGAGTTGGAATCTACTTGACAGTGATAGGTTTGGTTGTACACACACACACACACACACACACACACATACAGTTCTACACCCTGCACACACACATCATGTATCTCTGGAGCCCTCTTGGTACAGGGGTCAAAGCCATTAACTGCTAACTGAAAGACTAGTAGTTGGAAAATATCAGCAGCCCCACAGAAAAAGATGTGGCAGTCGACTTCCATAGAGCGTTTGGAAACCCTACGGAGTCACTATGAGTTGGAATCAACTCAATAACAGTGGGTTATATATATACATATAATATTATTTTTCACTTATTGCATTAATTCTTTCAAAACTCCAAACCAAGGTTGATTCCTTACACAAATGTGTTTCTAAAAGTTATATGTCATTTCCCAAAATATAGGATCACCACCCCTTGAGGGTCCTCTCCTCTTCTGGTATTCTCTAATGCAAATCACTATACTCTATTTCCTGCAGTTTACTACTTATTCAGTGATCTTGTTCAAGGTAAATGGTAACTCCAACAACTAGAGGGTCATTCAAACCTGAGCAAAACTTGGGGAAGGAAATGAAGGTCCATGTAATACATACACAGTGACATCTAGTGTCTTCACTGTCTGCATGTTTATAAAATTTTCAGAACACAGTAACAGTATACATTACAATATTCTTAAAAACAAAATCTATTTTGCTCTTCATGTTTGGAAAAGTGTTACTTTGTGAGTGAAAAGGAAATTGTCTGAGTAGGGCTTCAAATTATTTTCTCCTTTTAGGCTAGGAAAGGGGTTGCTAGAAAAGAAAGAAGGGCTGTGACCTGGATAAGAGTTCTGATATACTTGTCAGTAACGAGCTTCTTAACAAACACTCATTTTTGACACACATAATCATTGGTTATAGAGTATCTCACCTGAAATACAATCTTCTGTCTATGTTTGTTTGTGGGAGAAAGAAAACTGGAATCTATTGATTTGGGAATTCGTTGTACCCTGGAAAATGTCATATAAAAACACTATAACCATCTGAGTAAAGAGTGTGAATATGTTCCCCTCAGTGATAACATTTGAAAAAGAATTGAACTACTACACTTTCATCTCTAAATTTACACACATATACACACACATATATATGTTCAGAAAAATTAACACAGAGAATGAAACTTGCTTTTACTTTCAGAAAGTGAGATGACAATGGAACATCCCAGTTTAGTATGTCATACAAAGAATTAAAATTAGGCAAAATATATCATTTAGCATTAAGGCAAATTTATTTATGTTTTACAGTGAGAATTTTCACATATTAAAAACTCATACAATAATATAAAAAAATCCACAAAATTCTTTACCTTTGCATTATAATTTCAGGTGTAGGTGCAAAAATTTTAACAACTTTAAAGCCTGTGGCTTCAAATATATGTAAAGTGTATGAAAAACCATAAATGTCAGTATTTTACAACCCCAGAAATAGATAATTTATAATAATATGAGAGATGAGGACACTAATCTTATGAATTCTGGTTTTGCATTACAGTTCCAGCCTCTCTTCACTGAGTCATGTCCCTAGAAACTAAATAGGCTTGCTGCTTACAGACATAAAGGTTTTCTTCCCCACAAGGTTCATCCACAATCTTTTTCTCTGAGCCATACCCTATGCAGTTCCTTGGGTCTAAAGTTCGAACAACTGAAAATCTGCAATGAAGAAGAAAATT
This sequence comes from Heterohyrax brucei, assembly GCA_028571685.1. NCBI lineage: Eukaryota > Metazoa > Chordata > Mammalia > Hyracoidea > Procaviidae > Heterohyrax > Heterohyrax brucei. The sequence continues at coordinate 72,125,978 of CM053142.1, read as the reverse complement.
ATTGACATCTTAGAAAAGGAAATGAGAATGTCTAGGATAACACTGTTTTTATTAATCAATAGAATATCTTAAGTACATGAATGAGATAGTAATACATTATATTTTTACTTAATAATCATAATTTTTATTATCTCAGAGTACAAAGTTACATAAAACTGAGTCATTTCCTCACTAGTCAGTAGCACTGAGGCCAGGAATTTTTTGTTGTTGTTTCTTTGTAATTGCTGTTGTCTTTAATGCTTAGGATATATGGTGTATTTTTCTTCTATTTTGTTTAAAGATGTGTTAGGATAGCAAACCAAAATATACAATTTGTCATTGTATGATTCTCCCATATTTAGGAGTAAAACTGATATTCAAAGATCATATAAATACAGAAGACAAGCCCAGAATTCACACCTGGTCTGTCACTTTTTTATACTGTAATGCCCTGTATGTCGCTGTGATGCTGGAAACTATGCCACATGTCTTTACAATACCAGCAGGATCACTCATTGTGAACGTGTTCCAAGGTACCTTCCATATTAAAGACAGACAATGAATTAACTCTTTTACTTCTAAAAGCTTTGGCCAACGAAAGCTCATGACTAGCAGCACAACACTGCCTGATACCAGTGCTGGAAGATGAGTTCGTCATGTTGGAAGGCACTCAGGACCACCTGGACTGACACAGGAGCAGTGATGACGGGCTTCACTGTAACAACAGCCGAGAGGAGGACACAGGACTGGGCAGTGTTCCGTTGCGTTGTATACAGCATCGCTGTCAGTCAGGGTGACTTGATGCCGTCTAATAACAACAATAACAACCTACCCAGAATATCTGATATTTGAGAGGCTACTGAGAATATTGGATTCTATCAGAGTAAAAAATATTCATCTGTTGTGGGCTTTTTCTGCGCATGTGAGCTTGAGTGTATGCACACATTCATGTATGTTTTTGTGCCAAAGCAAAAATAAAAACAAACCGAAAACTCCACAGAAATTTTAAAAATAAACAAACAAACATACTAAAAGTTCTTCATTGACAAGCACACTAACTTTCACGTCACTTGAACACAGAGTTCCTGAGAAGGCTAACATCACGCTTGCTAGCACCTTCTCTTTTCTGCGTTCTCATGCTCTGGACCGTTTACCTTTGTTGTACTGCTCCTGAGTGGAACCTGCACTGATTGCTAACTCACAAAGAACAGAAAAATGTACCTGACTATTAGAAACTTACAGATCCTGGAAGGGAGTAGAACCATCCTCCCGCAGCCAGGTGCCATGTGTTCTATGATAAGAGATCCCAAGCCAGAAGAAATGTGGAAAGTAGTTTAAAAAGTTCTGGTTGGAAACAGAGGCAGACATATTAACCTACTTGTATCTACCCTGTGATTAATATGCATCAGACATGGTCCATCAATCACACACACCAAAATCATTTTTAACTTTTAATTTAGAAAGTCACAAGTCACAAGGCTCACATTTCTCATTCATTAGACCCACTCATTTCTGAAGGAAAAAAAAAACTAACACAAAATCTCACTTCCCTGTAGATTGAAATATGTTATAAAAGGAGTCAGGGTTTTTTTTGGAACACTTTCTTTGCAGAGAATCACCACTGAAGTCTGATAACAAATCAACAGCATCTAAAGGAATAAACATGACTGTAACCTACTGAATTCATACTCTGCACAGGATCTACAAACCAGAGAATTTTTCACTTTTTGTTAAAAAGAGAGCAATTTCATAATGCTGTTTTTATTGTTAGTTGCTACTGAGTTGATTCTAATGGCAACCCCATGTGTTACAGAACTCCTGCACAGGATTTTCTTGGCTGTAATCTTAATGAAAGAAGATTGCCAAGGCTCTCTTCTGCACCCATTGGTTTGATCTAATAGCCTTTAGATTAGCAGTTGACTGTAAATCTGTCCAGCATGTAATATTTACTGTGTTATTTTCACTATACATCCAGAGACATGACAAAAGCTACATAATTATAAAGATCAAACTCAACTAAAAGAGCTAAAAATTACAAAGTCATCCCATTAATTCCTTGAATAAAATGAATAAAAGCAGTGATTTAACATTTCTTTTCCAAATTCTCACTGAAAAGTTTCTTACTTTTGTTTAACATTTTGATTTTTTTTGCTATAATGTAAATCTTTGAGAATGTTTTGACATTTATAGTGATTGCTGCAAGGTACAGGAAACTAAGAGGTCTTTTTTAAAATTGTGAAATAAAATTGCAAATTTTAGTTTACGAGAACAGAGTTGTCTTATTCATGATGCTAAAGACAGAGTTTTGTTACACATGATGCTAAAGGGCATTTTAATGTTAGAAATCTATTTGCTGTATAGTAATAAATACATATAATTTTAATGCCTATACTATGCTTTAGGAAACCCTGGTGGCATAGTGGGTTAAGTGCTATGTCTGCTCACCAAAAGGTTGACAGTTCAAATCCACCAGGCACTCCTTGGAAAAACTCTGGGGCAGTTCTACTCTGTCCCGTAGCATCGCTGTGAGTTGGACACGACTCGACGGCAGTGGGGTTTGGAGTTATGATATGCCTTGAACTATAGCTAACCTTTGTAAGCAGTTTGTCTTGTTTCACATATTTGCAGATTACATTTAGGTGATGAGGCTTACTGAAACACTCAAAGATTAAGGAACATGTCCCGTTTCCAAGACTCAAGAGGTCTTGTAATCATGGCTCAATGATGGCACAGCTGTCTTAGCAAGGTTTCTACTTAAGTTTGGTAATGTCTGAGCACATGAAAACCGATACCTGTTGCCAGTGAGTTGATGCCACCTCATGGCAACACTGTGAGACAGAGAAAAGCTGCCTGATGAGAGTTTCCAAGAAGCGGCTGGTGGATCCAAGCGGCTGCCTTTTGGTTAGCACCTGGAGCTCTTACCCATTATGCCACCAGGATTTCCATTTGAGCACATACTGCTCTCTTAGGAAGCTTGTGTATTCTGTGAAAATCATCAACCTATCAAAGATTTTTTGTTCAAAGTTACTAATAAGTTTGCATATATGCACTTTGGGATTTTTATTAATTGGAGTACTCATTTCCTCAGTAAGTAGTGTGTTGCCCAATTTGAAAATTTGCTTTTAAAGCTGCAATACTCCGTTAATGGTGTTCAGAGTCATTTATTTTTGACAAAATATAATCATTTGTAGACTCTCTGATTAAACACTTGAGCTAAAGTGTTCACCTTTTTTTGATGCTATATATTTCTAAGTTGGAAAATACGTGGGAAACAAAAATAAAATACATACTAATTCATCTCGGCTGTTCAGCTGAAGTAGGCTGGAATTCTGAGAAGCACAGGAATTCCTACTTTCTCCCCAATTTTTTCTTTCATTAGAAATGAAATAACAGCTGCATCGGTACCCAATCCACTTTTCTGGACAAAAACAGCAGTCAGAGTCTAACGAGAAAAAAGTAAAACATGACTGATGTCCCTGAATAGTTAAAAATTTCGATGCTATTCAGTTCAAATCCACCAGGTGCTCCTTGAATACTCTGGGGATCAGTTCTACCCCGGCCCCTAGGGTCACCATGAGTCAGATCCAATTCCACGGCACTTGGCTTGGCATTGATTCATTCAAAAATCATTTGTTATTCATATTTTCCATAAATATTCAAGAATCTACTATATGTTTACACCACAGTGTGCTGAGTTCACAGAATATTAAGGTGACCAAGTCAAAAATTACTTTTTACCTCATGGAGATGATATTCTAGAGATGAAGTCAGAATTATATAATTTCCAGTCATGTTTTAATTACATTTAGTGATAACTTTGTTAAGTATAGAAAATAAATTTACTATATTAAGAACAGCACACAGCAGAACAGAGAATGGGGAAAACAAACAAAAGGAAACTTTTTTAAAGAAATGATCCCAAAGCTGAGCTCTCCACTGTAAACAAGATTACTGAACAAAAAAAAAAAAAAACCCCAAAACCCAAACCATTGCTGATGAGTTGATTCTGACTTATAACACCCTGTAGAATAGAGTAGAACTGCTCCATGGAGTTTCTAAGGAGTATCTGGTGGGATTCAACTTATTGACTTTCTGATTAGTAGCCATAGCTCTGAATCACTATACGACACTAGAGTTTCCAAAACTAGGTCAAAGACAGACTTAAATGGAGAAAGCATTTAACATATTTTCTGAGTCACTAAAGAGTATAATATATTGCTGCAATTCCTTCCAGTTGCACATTGGTTAAAGTACTTGACTATTAACCAAAAGGTGGAAAGTTTGAGAGTTCAAATGTACAACCACTTTATAGCAGAAAGACATGATAACATGCTTTTTCAAAGATTATAGCCTTAGAAACCCTATAGGCAGTTCCACTCTGACATACAGAGTCCCTATGAGTAGGAACTGACCTGATGGCAACTGGCAGTCATTGTTTGTTTGTTTGTTTTCCAAAAATGAAGGCAAATAAAGCAATTAAGTGTAAGTTCAATATTAGTTTATGAATAGTAGTGTCTTCTAAGCTTCTTATCTTCAGCGATGAAAATCATAAAGCATGGTAAGTATTCAATGATTTTCAAATGAGTAATTCCAGCGTTTTGGGATAAGGTATGAATAACATGCTATAGCAGAAAGTTATGAATGTATGAGAAAAAAACATTCAAACGCTGGGCATTGTGCAGGTTGTAACTTTATAAGTAGGATGTAGAATTGCAGAAATAAGAAAAATTAATTCTAAGTCATAAGTTTTAGCAGAAGATAGCAAAGTGTGAGTTATGAGAAAACATAGGCAGGTAATCATGATTAGGTATAATATTGTTTCTAATTAGTTGCTTAATGATGAGCACTCATACATGAAAAAATAGCAGTCACTTAAAATGAAAATTCTTTATTACTTAAACATATAAATGGGTCACACACAATGTAAGTTAACTGTTCTTACATACAGTGACACTATTCTACAACCAGAGAAGTAAACTTGTATAATTATGTGTAATATTTCATCAAGCCCCTATTAGAGAAAAAGAAATTATGCATTTTTACCCATCAATAATAAGAAATTCTGGTGATGCAGTGTTTTAAGAGTTTGGCTGCTAATCAAAAAGTCAACAATTTAAATCTACCAGTCACTCCTTGGAAATCCTATAGGTCAGTTCAATTCTATCCTACAGAGTCACTAGTAGTAGAGCATAGATCATACCTTTCTGGGGTTCTTCAGTGGGTCCTAGAGATGGTGCTGAAATGATTAGAAATGTATTTAATGAAGTACAGATTTAAGTTAATCCTTGAGATAATAATGTATCACATATTTAGTAAAATAACACCTTTATTACTAAATGGTGATATCACAGTTTTGATCTGGTAAATACTTGCCTGGAGAAAAGAGCCAGTAATTCAACAGTACTCCCAAGACAGCCAACAACAAAAGACATGTGACTCCTAAGATTCCAGAAATCCACTTCCATGATGTGGTCTGGGAAACTAGGAAAAGAGAGACAGGACAGGGACTTAAGGAACAAACACAGGAATTGAAGTTTTTGAAAACAGAAATCTGCAAAGATTTTTGAATTTAAAACACGGTTGTGTTGTCACAGAAACTTTGAAAGACAAAGACTTTCAATTTAGAACTCTACTTAATATCAAGGTTTTTATGTGATATAATTTATTCTTCACTGGGACTATCCATACATTTTCTGTGCTATCATCTCTATAAAGCAAATTTGCCATTACTTTTTTAAGTAATTCGTAAAGAAGCTTTTAGAGTAAGAAGAGATCAATAGGCTCTGGTTTCTGTTTTATGAATTTACCTAACAGACTTTTACTTTTATCTCTGAACAAAATAACAAAGTGAAGAGTATGACTGTCATTGGATAGATGAGAAAATTGAGGAGCCATGACTATTTTCTCATGGTATCAAAGAGACTGAGTATCCATTTCCTGAGTAAGATATCAAATGAAAGTGTGTCTAAGCCAAGAGTCTTTCACGTAATACTGTCTGTTATTGTCGCTGACAGCACTGTTGGAGAGTGTGCCTGTCTACAAATTTAATGCAGGCTCTGCTCTAAGGATCATAGCTCTGTGGAGGTATCGTGGGGAGAGATGATCAGAAGTGCTATGGACCTGACTGAAGACATTCCAAATCAAAGCATACTTAAAAACCTTGGATAGCTGGGTTTGTATTCCAATATATTGAATTATGATATACAAACAACAATTTACTACAAGAACATTACATTTTCTCATACCAAAATTATTTGCTGATAGATTTGCCTCCTAGAAAAAAATCATTCAGTGCTAAGGCAGAGTCAATCTTTGGTGATTCTGTATTAACATTAGCAACCACCATCCAAAGAGTGTTATTTTAATGAAAAGCATTATAATGCCTTAAATTCTAAATTTGTGTGACCTTTGGATGTCACAGCACAGTCAATTCTTTAATACCTTGAAGTAGCATGTAATTAATATTTGGCCTTCTCTAATTCTGTGATAGCATTATACTGAGCACAATTTAATCACATAAATTTTGTTCTCTTTCAGATTTTAGAAGTTCCTGTATTAAAAATCATCCCTTAAACCTCTTATAAGAGCATCACAAACTGTTTTCTACATTACAGAGTTTACAATTAGAAAATAAAAGTCGATATGCAAAGTACAGACGTATGGCAAATCTAAAAGTGTCTACTGCCATTTATTCCTCCTTCTCTTAGATCTCTGCCCTGATATAACCATGCCCACGAGATATCTTTCCTGAATATATAATATCTGTGTAAGTTTAGTGGGGACACCCCTACCTTCCATGAGAAATGATGTTCCAAGGCTGATACAGGATGGCACGAGGAGTCCTTTCTGGAGAAGAGAGGTGTTGCTTCAGAGAATCAAGCTGGATGATCTGGAATTTGAAAGTTACATATGTGAAAAATTTTAAAATAAAAATTGCATATTTAAGCAGTGTCCTTGAATCATCTCTTGAGGAGCTATGTATGTGAAGTATGAGCAAGAAACTGTAAGGTGACCAGATTTTGAAATGTTCCGGATATCACAAACAGGAAATTCTCACCATACTTTCATATTATGAACATTATGATTAGCACCAAAGAAGTGAGAAGGAGTCTTTTTCAATTGTTTGAAGATGAAAGTCACCTATGAAGTATTTTTGGAAAATATAGGAAAAGTATACAAAGGTAAATCTCTTTAGTACAATAAACATTCTACACAGATTTTTCCGTTTCAATCGTAATAAACATTCACTTTGCATAAAACACAATTTAAATCATTTTATGCATATTAACTCAATTCATACATTAATTCATAATTATAAAATTCATAATTGTAAAGATTCTTGATGGAGAAGAAAACTGAGTCAAGCAGTTCATCCAAGGTCACTGAAATTTGACACCCAGGCAGTCGCCACTCAGAGCACATAGGTAATGTGTTTCCAATCAAGCCCACTGCTTGGTCTACATATATCCTGTTGATTGTTACCTCTTGTCTTTTGCACAAAGTGCTTGGTCTAATGACCTCTCATTTCTGTACGTCCCGTCTCTGCCTCATGAGTCAGCCAGAAGACAAAAAGGTTAAAAGTGAACCACAATTATCTTCCCATTACTGTTTTATGTTCATACACACACACACAAGGAGGTCAAAAACGTAAAACCAGGGTATCTTCCCATGTATATGTATACACACACACACACAGACACTCAGACACACACTCACATGCTTCTTCCTGTGCTCCAAAGCTTCCTCATTTGGTCTAAGTCAGCGCTTTGGTGCTTCACTCAGGTTAGCCTTGAAGTCTTTCACCATCTTACTCCTGAACATTCCAACACTCTAAGGTCCTTTGAACACGACCATAGCTTTTTCAGTCTCACTTTCACTAGGATGTTAACCATTATAATTGTTTAGTGTGTTACCCTATTCAGAGAACATTACGATATATCAACCCACACCTTTTTTTTGGTCCTCACAAAGGGTTATTATTTTTAATATCAAACGTGGGACACATAGACAGATAGGTAGTCTTGGCATGAGTGTCTTTGATATACCATATAGATTCTGTGAAAAAAAATTATTCATCCCAATATAAAAGCAGTTTCCAAAATACATTTTGTGGAGTTCTTTTTACAGTTGCTTTGTTTGTTTAAGCTAATATGCTTACAAAGTCCCTCAATGGTGCAAACAGTTCACAAAACCAATTCCCAAGCAAAAAACTAAAGATTCAAGCCTACCCAGAGTCACCTTGAAGAAAAAGCCTGGTGATCTACTTTCAAAGTGTGAGTGATTAAAAACCACAGCCACACAATTATACACTACACTCATAGGCTCACCATTATTTTGAGTCAATTCAGAAGCAGCTGGTTTGTTTTCGTCTAAAATTCTTATAGACAGACCTTTTTGTAAAGATAAGATCTACACAAAAAGGAAAACAAGGACCGTGAATTGATTTCTCTCTTTCACATGAAGTGAGAAGCTTTTCATCTCTAATTCGCATGCATTGTATATATAGAGTTGCTTTCGTTCAACTACTACTCCATTCTTCCTGGGGTATGTAAACAAAAAATTCTTTCATTTAGCTTTTATGCAAATCCTTGTTCAGAAACATGACATTTAAAATTGATTTTTTTCCTGGTTTGAAGTCTGTCCTTTCTAGGTTTTAGTGTTGTATAACTTGGAACTAGCAGCAAGCTGCCTAATTTTGCTCATGTTTTGCTGTATATAAACATGATATCACAAAACATGAACTGAGAATTTTGCTTTGGGAGTGTATTCCTTAATAACAGCAAATTTGTAAGAATTGTGACAGGATATGCATTAGACAGTATTACTAGATCTTTAATACTACTGCTATCATTTCAAAGGATGGCTTGAGAAGACGTGCTCAAGGATCTGGAGTTAGAAAGCCAAAAGAGAAGAATACCCCAGGCATTTCTCAGTGTGAAAGAACTAAAGGAAAAAAAAAGTGCAATCCCCAAGTTGCAAAATTAAATGTTTACATAGGCAAAAACAATTGAATGATGCAGGAAACACCAAAAGGAATTCACAGTCATTGTACCAAACTGGTCAGTGTTCAACCGTTTCAGGAGGCAGTGTATAATCAACAGCCAAAGGTACTGAAAGGAGAGGTCCCAGTTGCACTGACGGTATTGGTGAAAATAAGGCTCCAGGTATTGATAAAAGGCCCGTTGAGATGTTACAACAAACAGAGATAGTGCTAGACGAGCTCACTCATCTATGCCAAGGCACTGAGAAGATAGCCATTTGGCCAACCAGCTGGAAAAGATCCACATTTGTACTCATTCCGAAGAAAGGTGATCCAACATAACACGAAATTAAAAAATCAATATCACTAATATCATATGCAAGTAAAATTCTACCAAAGATATTTCAAAAGTGATTGCAGCTCTGTATGCACCAGGAAACACCAGAAATTTGGGCAGGATGCAGAATAAGATGAGGATTTCAGATGCATCTTGGTTGAAAGTAGAAAATAACAGAAAGATGTTCACTGGTGATACATTGAGTATGCAATGATATTTGATTCTTTTGAAGTTAACAAATTGTGGATAATGTTATGAAGAATGAGAATTCCAGGACACTTAACTGAGATCAGGCAGAACCTGTACAGAATCAACAGGCAGTCATTCAAACAGAACAAAACAATGCTGCTGGATTCAAAGACAGGAAAGACGTGCATCAGGGTTTTATCTTTTCATCATACTGGCAAAATCTGTATGCTGGGCAAATAAACTGTTTTAAAGGAAGAAGAAGATAGCATCAGGATTGGAGGAAGATTCTTTAGCAACCTAAGATATGAAGATGACACAGCCTTGCCTGCGGAAAGGACTCGAAGTGCTTACTGATGAAGATCAAAGACCACGGCCTTCAGCGTGGATTACAGCTCACCATAAGAAAAACGAAAGTTCTTTCAGTTGAAAAAATAAGCAAGATTGTGTTAAACAAAGTATTTTTTGATCAACTCAAGTGCATGCTGTCATAGTCATCTAGCCCTGCTCTAACAGAAATACCACAAATGGATGGCTTTAAGAAACAGAAATTCATCCTTTCACAAGGCAGAAGGAAAATCAAGATCAACAGCCCAAAGCTAATACCTAGAAGGCAGAGGTCAGACATGCCCCCATCTCCCAAACTTGTTACCAGTTTTGACCCCGATTGTTCCTCTTGTGATACTCTCTAGTTCTCAGATGGGTTTGATAATCTGTTGCAATGAGCACACCGGACTCAAAAACAACATTCAAGATTGTGGGGTTTACGAGGAAAGTAATACTGTGGAAACAGCAGTCAGGAAATTAAATGATGCACTATATTGGGCAAATGTGCTGTAAAGACTACTTCAAAATGCTAAAAGAAACAAAGACATCACTTTAAGGGCTATGTGCACTGACCCAAGCCATGGTGTTATCAATTACCACATATGCATGCAACAGCTGGACAACAGTAAGGAAGACTGAAGAAGACAGAACTGACGCCTTTGAATTACGGTGTTGGTGAAGAATATTGTATATACCATAGATTACCAAAGAATGAACAAATCTGTTTTGGAAGAAGTAGTTTTTAGAAGCTCTTTAGAAGCTAGGATAGAAACACTCCATATCACACACTTTGGACATCTTACCAGAGGCTCTACTCTATAGAAAAGGATATCATGCTTGGAAAAGTAGAGCGTCAGTGAAAAAGTGGAAAATCCTCAACATGATAGAATAATACAGTGGGTGCAACAAGGGACTCAAGCATGACAAAGATCACGAGGATGGCACGGAACCAGTCAGTGTTTCATTCTGTTGCACACAGGGTTGCTGTGGTCGAAACTGACTTGATGACATCTAACAGCAACAACAAACAAATTACCATTCAGGTTCAGAACACTCGGGACACAGCACAGCCTTTTCTCAGCTGCGTGAACAGGTGTGCTTCTTTTTGGCCCCTTCACCTCTGTCCCGCTTGGGCAAGTATTACAAAGCTCTTTTGGCTCTGTTGATCAGTACCAGAGCCACCTCATGCTTTCAGTAAGCTTGTGTCTGAAGATGTTCAGCTGTCTCACTCCGTGAGTAGATTGGTGAGTCGGCCTAGATCCCCTGAAAACGCCTGGAGGAACGCTACTCCATTCGGAAGCCTCCTGTCTGAAGGTGGTCAGCTGTCCTACATTCTTGGTTGGCACATTCACTGTACCTTCTCTTGCAGGTCTGCCAGTTCTGCTGTTTCTGCCACTGTCATTTCTTTGCCACTGCTCCTTACCGTCTCTGGCCATCTCTAGTGTTACAGCCTTTTCTGTTTCTGTGGTCCTGGAGGTTCTCAGCACAGGGATTCTGGGTCCAAAGGATGTGCTCCACTCCTCACTCTTCTTTCTTGGTGGTCATCAAGTTTGCCATTCCACCTCTGGGACAGCTTATTTTAAGCCAAATGAAATGGCAAAACTGACCAATCCCCTCATTAAGGTTCATACACTTTGTTTGCATGGTGCCGTACCCACAAGGGTGCCACGTAGCCCCTTATTTAGATTATTAGCCAGCCATTCAGTCCTCTTGGTGGGCATAAACACCTAAATTGCACAGTTTCACCCCAGTCAAACCATGGTGGTGAAGTGGTTAGGTGCTGCAGCTGCTAACTTAAAGGTCAGCAGTTCAAATCCACCAAGCACTCCTTGGCTACTCTATGGAGGAATTTTATTCTGTCATGTAGGGTCTCTATGAGTCAGAATTGGCTTGAAGGAACTGGGATTGGTTTTTGTTTTTCATCCAATTAAATGGTGGGAGATAAAAAGATTATTTCTGTAAGGGCCACATTAAGTAATTCACTGAACTGCAGTGCAGGATATCAAATAGACTTTAGATTGCCAAAAGAAACAGTAAATCTGCCTTGGAAGAATTACAGTCAGAATGTTCCTTAAGCAAGGGTGAACCTTTGTCTCATTTGCTTTGTGTGTATTAATCAGGAGGACCAGTCCTAAGGGAAGGACATCATGCTTGGTAAAATACGGGCTCAGTATAAAAAGAAGCAAACTCTTTCTTAGTTATCTAGAACTGCTATAGCAGAAATACTACAAGTGGATAGCTTCAATGAAGAAAAATTCAGTCTCTTACAGTCTAGTAGATTAGAAGTCGAAATTCAGGGCTTCATCTGCAGGGGAAGGCTTTTCCCCTCTGTTGGCTCTAGAGAAAGGTTCACATTGTCATCAATCTTTCTCTAGACTAAGAGCTTCCGTCATAGGGAACTCAGGTCCAAATGATATGTTCTGCTCCCAGTACTGCTTTCTAGATGGTATGTGGTCCCAACTCTCTGATTGTTTCCTTTCCTTTTTATCTCTTTTGAGATAGAGTGGTGCAGGCCACACACTAGGGAAAGTCCCTTTATATTCAATCAGGGATGTGACCTAGGCAAAGGTGTTGCATCCCACCCTAATCCCCTTTAACTGCAGGTAGAGACTGTGATTTATAACACATCAGAAAATTATAAAATGGAGAACAACACAGTACTGGGAGTCATCCCACTCAAAACCCACTGCAGCTGAGTCAGGTTCAACTCATAGCAACCCTAGAGACTGGTAGTCATGGCCTAACCAAATTGACACATATTTTGGGAAGACCCAATTAAGTCCATGACACTTACCTCTTGTTTATTAGAAGGAAACAATAGACCCTGAAGAGATCCACTATGGTAAGGAGTTACATAGGGAGGAACTGTAGGAGATAGATGTCAAAGAAAGGTATTGAAGTGGTAAAAGCCACATAGTTCAAACAATTTTGGTGGGCACCCACATGACTCTGCATGACCTTTTCTTCCAGTTGGCGCAGTATCAAGCTCTGGAGCTGATACCACCCTCCCTTAGCACCCTGCCACTTGCCTTCCACTGCAGCATTCTGACTTCCTCGTGTCCTGCTTACTTGGTGTCTATGAGACTTTGCTTTGGACAGCTAGTGCCACTGTTTGCTTGATGCCCTAAGTACATGCTTATCTTGCTTGGTGGGTAATGTATCCCTGATTAAGACCATTGAAAGCAGACTACCCAAGGCTGCCACGTTTTGACAATGGACAGTATACACAAAAAATCTCCAGTGTTCCACCAAAGAGTAGACAAAGAACTGTGAATTTCTAATTTTTAAGGAGACAGGGAAGACATGACAGTTTAGTATATAGCATACAACCCTGTAATAATGTCAGTTTAGTTTATTTTCATTTTATTTAACCTTTGTTGAAATTTGTGTTCCAAAAAAAAAAAAAAAAAAATGAAATTTTGCTTTCAGAACTGTCTTTGCACTGACCAGGCATCCTTGGACTGCCGAGTGTGTATCTTCATCTGTGCACCCATATTCAAATAAGGAGAATGCATGAGTCTAAAACTTATGCAGTCACAGAAAGACGTTTGTTCTTCAACTTCAGTGTAGTGATCAGGTAGGGGGGAGAGCTGAAACGGTATCCTGTTCCCTTTCTTGTCTCGCATCTCAGCTCCTACAGGCCAATTTTATGAAGTGTGAATTGTGCTCCTTAAAAGAAGCAATCAGCCATGATGTCAGATGCCTATGGAGAGGGTGTGCTGTAAGAGCTAAGGACCTCAGACTCAGAACAAGGAACTAAAAATGTTGTCAGTAAGAGGAATGCGTTTGGAAGAGGACCCTGAGCTTCCTCTGAGACTACATCTGGGCAAAGAATTTGTCCAGCCTTAAGAGACTCTGAGTGAAACAACTGGCCAACCTGAGCCCAGACTCCTGACTCATAACAACTGTTAGGATAATGAATATCTTGTTTTAAGTCTAAAACAGCAGTAATTTGTTTTGCAGCAATGCAAAATCAATGTAGTCAGAGTCACAAAAATTAAAACCAAACTCACGGCTTTCAGGTTGATTCCAACTCATAGTAACCCTATAGTACAGAGTAGAACTGCTCCATAGAGTTTCCAAGGTGCATCTGGAAGATTCAAACTATTGACCTCATGGTTACAAGATGTAGCACTTAACCACTATGCCACCAGGATTTCCAAATTAATATTCTAAAATTGAAAGCCAAGCCAAATTAAGGAAATATTAATTGACTCCTCGCATTGTTATTTTGTTATGTTGTATACCTTTCCACATTTCTTTATCTTGCTCCTGTTATTTCTGCATCCAACACATAGATAATGTTCATTAGCTGATTGCATAGTGAAAAACAGACACTAAGAAAAATAAAAATAAAATCTAGCATGTAATGTATCAGAGACCATAACAGAAATAGTATCACTGGTCAAAAAGAAAAAAAAAACTAAACATATATATATGTGTGTGTGTATGTGTGTGTGTGTGTGTGTGTGTGTGTGTATCTCACATATATAGCTATATCTACCAAATTTCTTCATAAGTACATGAAACAGTTCTCATCCCAAACACTGCAAAGGTATTTTCAGGATGAAGAACAGAGAATTCACTTAAGAGTGGGAGGAAGAATAGTAAAAAAATGAAACCACTCAAATGGGCCTGGATTGAGTATGACTAATGGAGAGTGGCATCTGATGCCCTCTGCCTTCACAGGGAGAAGGGAGAGTGAAGGTCAACCACCTAGGGCTGATTTCTATGAGGCGGAGATCAAACATGCCTCCACCCTCCAACCTTTTTTGCAAATTCTGACACTAACTGTCCCTGCTATGGCAGTCTCCTCTTCTCCACTGGATTTGATAATTCATCACAATGGCCATAAGAAATTAGAGATAATACTCATGATTAAGGGATTTATTAGGGAAGTAACAGGTTATGATTCAAGATAGTTCTTCAGTTGGAGACATTTCAGCTGTGCTCCCAGGAAGATCTCTTCCCTTGGCTCTTGACCCCTTGACCCCTCAAGCCCTTAGGCTGGCTTGGCCTCTGGCCTACTCAGGAAACTTCACCAGTAAGTGCCCAGATGCACTGCATTTCACTAAGAAATCTCTTCCAAAGGCTCTCAGCTGTCTTGCTCCTTGGTTCAGGACACCCAGCAGGCACCACCGAGGTTGGTATAAAATGTGGTCATTCACAATATTACTTCCTTATCTGCTAACACTGGCACTGCCTCTGTCACCATGAATCCTGGAGTGATTTAGGGGTCCTTCCCCCGTGCCTCCTTAGTGATGCCACTGACACCCACTTTAGCCACCTTGTTCCATAGGCCAGGAAGCCCAAGGGGGCCATCTCTTGGTCCTGCTGCTGCCAGTCCTCCGCAACTGTTTCTCTGCCGCTGCTTCTTGCTGTCTGACACTGTCTCGGGTTACAGCTCTAGCCATCTCTCTGTCTCATCAGTCTAGTACTTTCTCAGCATAGGGACACTAGGTCAAAAGGACAAGCTCCACTCCCATTACATCTTACTGGTGGCCGTGAGGCCTCCCTTTCCACCTCTAGGATGGCTCATTTTAACCCTAGCAGAATGGTAGTATCGATCGGTCCCCTTGTTAGGGTTCCATATACTTTCCACCCTCGCAAGCGTACCATGCACCTGATTTGCATTGTTAGCAAGCTGAGGGTTGCTATGAGTTGTAAATGACTTAAAGGCAGTGGGTTTTGTTTCAGTTTTAGTCCAGTCCATTTCGTGGGCCACAAGCAACTCATTTGTGTTGTCCTGCCTTGTCTTTTAATGGCAATCACAAGATCATGGCTTGAAAGGCAGTGTAAAAGTAATCCATCTCACTGTGGTGATCAAAAGACGCTTCACATTGGATGACAAACATTCTCCATTTGAGCCAGTACTTTCTTTCTTTAATGCCCTCAACTGGTATCAGAGCAGAGAAACAAGTATCTGATATATAATCGGGAGGCAACAAGAGTTTTCTTCTCCCAGTGGAGACACTTTCCTGCAAAGCATTATTTTCTGAAATCAGACATGGACCATCATATTTAACACCTTTTGGTTCTCACTCTTCTTCAACTATAATGACTGTCCCTGCATTCTCAGAAAAGGATAGGTGAGGTCTTGACACCTGATAAGGTGATAAAAGTGAAAAGTAACAACTTTTAATCTACACATTGATGTGGCTAAATAACAACAGTTTAAGATTTATACTGGGTAATAATTATGAAAACAGCTCACCCTTGGGTCACTGCAGGAAAAACCAATATAAAGATCAAAACCATAACAGAAAAAAAAAAAAAAACCCTCGTGGAAGGAATACAGGAAAGACACAAAAATACTGGTTTTCATTATAAACTTATGTATACCATCAAGGAGAGAAATTCATAGCAGATTTCTTGCTTTGATTTGGGGGTTTTCTTACCCGCGAAACCAAATATTCACTTTAAAGAAATCCTTGACCAAAATAATGCCACCAACCATTTTTCTTTCACCCAAATTTGGAAATCCTTCCTTGCCAGTTTGAAGCCAGGTTTACAAAGTCTGAATCTGAAAAAAAATACAGCTGGGTGGAGAGGCAGAGTATTTTGTGATTGATCTCAGTGAAAGGTAGAAGGTAGGGTCAATCAATCATGTTAAGATCAGCCAGTGGTTGCCTTACATTTCTGCCTTCTCTTTAAGAATCATTGTTCCTAGTTTTCTTCAAGTTGTTTGCTTTTCCTGGAATCATAACTGCATCACCGTATGCCTACAAAACAACTGCTGAAAATAATGCCTATGTTCAAATTTCAGTGAGTTTTATTTTTAAGAGCCATTTAAAAAAATTTATTAAAATTGTATTACTTTCAAAACACACAGTCTACACTTTTCAAATGTCCAGAAAGCATGTTACACAAGCTTTCTTGGTCCAAGTTCAAACATTTTGAAAAACGTTAAGTTCTAATATACGTATTTCATTATACAACTTAAGTGCAGTTTTCCTAAGTCACTCTTATACATACGTAATTATGAAGAGTTCTCTTTGTAAATTTATTATATTTATAGCATGAGAGATAAAATGTAATAGGTTCTTATCCTGGCCCTGAGTACATTAAAATAAGCTTTGAGTTCTCAATTGCTGTCATTTAATCAAAAAATAAAACAATAAATCAAATAGGGACATCAACCCAAATTTTTTTTAGATACAAATGCAGTAGTCAAAAATGGAAACTGGTTGTTGATGTCTGTGAGGTCAGGAAGATCCCAGTCAGGCCACAGGCATCAGAACTTGTTGTCCCCACTCTTTCTTGACATACTCAGAAACCCTTCAATAAGGTGGTTTTCCTTCACGTTCTCTTAAAAGAGAATGGTGTGATATTTAATACATGACTTTTAGGAAAAGGATTTTTTCAATTGATCATATAAGATCTTCAATGTACATCTAAATGACTCTTTTCCTGATGGATAAATGTAAGGTAATACAGATCTGTGGGATAAAGAATGGAGTAGTATAAGTTCATATTACCAAGACTTGATTTTCCTTTTTGCAAAATCTGTAAGCAATCCTCATGGAGACTGCATATTTCATTGTAAAGCCCAAAGACTGCTATGTGCTCTACAGAATTCAAGAGCATGAAGAGAAGACCCCTAAGTGTACTTCCCTCTTAAATGATGCAGATGAAGAAATTAACTTATGGCATTTTCTTCTATAAATTTATGTTTCTGTAAGTAAATGTCTAAAAAGAGAATTAAAATTATTTTCTAATAACTTTTATTATGAATTAAGAAAAATTTAACAAACTATATCAATTTGGTGTACAATACTGAGAACTATCAGAACTATCACCTCTATTTTCCCCTCTTCACCTCCCTCCCCCCACCCTGTGACTGCACACTTCTCTCTTCCATCTAGAACTTCCCCGAGACCCTTTGACCAAGCTCTGGCCTTCCTCATTTTATCATCTTGTCTCCAGCAATGAGCCTCTAGAACAGCCCCTTATATACGTTTAAGTCCAAAATTTATCCTTTGCCAGGTACACTCCATGTTTCGTATAGTCCAGTTCAGTCCCTGTCTGGAGAGTAGGCCCAGGTGCTGGATGCGATTTGGGGGCCACACTCCCAGGGGACCCTCCAGACGAAACGAACATCAAGTGTGGTCTTTTGGTAGAGTTCTAGCTCTGCCCTTTAATTTTTCTGCTATGTCCTGGGCTCGGTACTGTGGGCTCCCTCTGGGCAGTTATTGGTGGTAGCCAGGCACCATCTAGTTCTTCTGGTTCCTTGTTGAAGTAGACACTGGCTATATGGCTCCTTCTGTCTGATAGGCTCATATTTTCTTCATGTCCTTGATGTCCATGGTTTACCTCTGGTCCATTTGGTCAGTGACCAATTGATGTTACTGAGATGGCAGCTTGTTAGCTTTTAAGACTCTGAATGCCACTCACCCAGGTGGTATGCAGAACATGTTCTTAAGAGAAAAAGAAAACAAAGCTTTAGTACATCAGTTAGTCTGGATATCCCCGAAAGCATAATCTTCCCACCACAGACCCTGTTACTGTCTTTCCAACATGGTGGGCTACATTTAGGGAATAATTTATTTTCAAAGTAGAACAGTTGTGGGTACCTCTTTTCTTGTATATACCATCACATCTTACATTTAACACAAATCCTAAGTACTATCTAATTCATGTGAATCTCTTTCCCTCCCTCCCCATCCTTGTAACTGTCAATGATTGATTTCTTCTGTGCTTATGTGGTTGTGTTTTTATAATAATGGTTCATACAATAATATTTATCCTTTTGCTTCTGGCTAATTTCACTCAGCTTCATGTCCTCCAGATAGTCCCACATTAACAGATATTTCTCTAAGCCATCATTGTTTCTTATCATTGTGTAATATTCCATTATGAATATATCATAGTTTGTTTAACCATTCGTCTGTTGAGGGGCATATAGGTTGCTTCCATCTTTTTGCTATTGTAGAGAGAGCTGCAATAAACTTGGGGTGCATGTATCTGTAGAGTGATGGGCCTTATTTCTCTGGGATATAGTCCAAGAAGTGAGATTGCTGGATCATATGGTATTTCTATTTCTAGTCTTCTAAAAAAATGTCAAATCAATTTCCATAGTGACTGTACCATTTTACACTTCCACCAGTAGTGTAGAGTTCCTACCTCTCAACATCCTCTCCAGCACTTATTATTATTATTATGGGTGGGGGGATCGTTGCCAGATTGTTAGCATGAGATGGTATTTCATTGTAGTTTTAATTTGGGTTTCTCAGATGGCTAATGATCACGAGCATTTCCTCATATTATCTGCTGGCAACCTGTGTGTCTTCTTCAGTGAAGTGCTTGTTCATGTCATTTACCCATTTTTTTAATTGTGTTGTTGAGGTTTTGCAGCATCTTGTAGATTAGAGAGATTAGACATCAATAGAAGTGCATAATCTAAAAATTGCTTTCCATTCTATAAGTGGTCTTTTCAGTCTTTTGTTGAAAGTTTTGGATGAGCACAAGTATTTGATTTTTAAGAGTTTCCATTTGTCTATTTTCAGTTCTGGGGTTGAGGTTTATTGGTGTTTTTTGCAGTTGATAATTCCTGGGATTAGGGTTTCTGTTGTCTTCCCATTTTTTGTTCCATGGTCTTTATTGCTTTATATTTTATATTTAGGACTTTGATCCATTTGGAGTTAGTTTTTGTGCATGGTGTGAGACAAAGATCTTGTTTCATTTTTTTTGCAGATGGATACCCACTTATGCCAGCACCATTTGTTGAAATAATTGTATTTTCCTCAGTTCATGACCTTTGAGCTTTTATCAAATAACAGTTGCTCATACGTTAAAGATGTTGTACTTGGGTTCTCAACTCTGTTGCATCGGTCTGTGTGTCTGTTTCTGTGCCAGTATCAGGCTGTCTTGACTGCTGTGGCAGTATAATAGGTTTTAAGATCAGACAGCATGGGACATCCTGTTTTGTTTTTCTTCCTTAGTACTGATTTACTTATCCACAGCTTCCTCGGTTTCCAAATGAAATTGATGATTTGTTACTCCATCTCATTAAAGAATGTCACTGGAATTTGTATTGGAATTTCATTGTATGTATAGATTGCTTTTGGTACAATGGCCGTTTTCACAATGTTGATTGTTCTTATCCGAGAGTAAGGTAGGTTTCTCCATGTAAGGTAAGTTTCTCCACGTAAGTCACTTTTATTTTCTCACAGTAGAGTTTTGTAGTTTTCTTTGTATAGGTCTTTTACATCTCTGGTTAGATTTATTCCTAGTTATTTTACCATTTAGTGGACATAGTAAATGGTAATGGTTTTAAGATTTCTTCTTTGATCATCTCCCTGTTGGTACAAAGGAATCCCACGGATTTATGTATGTTTATCTTATATCCTGATACTTTGCTGATGTTTTTACTAGATGCAATAATTTTTTGTGAATTCTTTAGGGTTTTCTGTGTGTATGATCATGCCTTCCACAAACAAGGGATACTTCAATATTTTCTTTTAGTCTGGATGCCCTTAATTTTTTTATCATGCCTGATTTCTCTGACTAAGACCCATAGAGCAGTGTTGAACAGAAGTAGTGACAATTGGCCGCCTTGTCTGGTGCCTGTTCTTGAGCAGACCGTTTTTGACTTCTCTTCGTTCAGTATGATGTTGGCTGATGGTTTTGTGTAGATGTCCCTTATTATGTGGAGAAATTTCTCTTTATTCCTATGTTGCTGACAGTTTTTAACCTGAATGGATGTTGCACTTTACTGAACTACCTCTTCTTCACCAGTTGACAGAAGCAAGTGGTTCTCGTCTTTTGTTTATGTGGTTGATTACATTAATTCTTTTTCCGATGTCGAACCATATCTGTATCCCTGTTACGAATTCCACTTGTTCAAGGTGAACTATTTTTTGATGTGTTGTTGAATTCTATTTTCTAGGATTTTGTTGAAGATATTTGCATCTATGTTCATGAGAGTTATTGATCTGAAGTTTTCCTTTTTAGTGCTGTCTTTACCTGTTTGGGGTATCAAGGCTATACTAGCTTCATAGACTGAGTTTGGGAGTATTCCATCCTTTTCTATGCTCTGGAATATCTTTAGTAATAGTAGTACTAAGTCTTCTCTGGACATTGGTAAAATTCTCAATGGAAGCTACCTGTGCCAGGACTTTTTTAAATTGGGAGCACTTTAATTGCCTTTTCAATCTCTTCTCCTGTGTTGGGTTTATTTAGTTGTTCAATGTGCATTTGTGCTAGTTTGGGGAGGTTGTCCACTTCTTCTAGGTTTTCAAATTTATTACAGGTTTTCATACTATTCTGTTATGATTCTTTTAATTTTGGTTTGGCTCTGTAGTGATATCTCCTGTGTTGTTTCTTATTTGGGCTATTTGTTTCCCCTCCTGTGGTTTTTTTTTTTTTTTTTTGGTCAGTTTGGTTAATGGCTTGTCAATTTTGTTGATCTTTTTGAAAAAACAGCTTTTGCTCTTGTTTACTCTCTCAAGCATTTTGTCTATTTTCTATTTCATTTATTTCTGCTTTAATTTTTATTATCGTCTTTCTTCTGGACCCTGATGGTTGTTTTTGTTGTTGTTAGGTTCTTTCCAGTTGTTCAAACTGAAGACTTAGTTCTTTGATTTGTGCTCTTTCTTCTTTTTGTATGTGCATGTGTATTGAGATGAACTGACCTCTGAGTACTGCTTTTGCTGTGTCCTATAGATTTTGATAGGATGTTTTTTGTTTTCATTTGAGTCTATATGAGTTTCTTTATGTCATCTTTGATTCCTTCTATCACTCAGTAGCTCTTGAGTAGAATGTTGTTCAGTTTCCACTTTTTTAATTTTATTTCTATCTTTTTTCTGTTATTGATTTCTATGGCTTTGTGGTCTGAAAAGAAACTCTGTATTATTTCAATGTTTCATATTTTGTTTAGGTTTGCTTGTGGACTACTATGTGGTGAACTCTAGAGAATGTTCCATGCATACTGGAAAAGAAAGTATACTTGTCTGCTGTTGAGTGGAGTGTTCTGAATATGACTGTGAGGCCTAAGGTTGATTGTGGTGTTTAGATCTTCTGTGTCTTTACTAGCTTTCTATCTGTTACTGACAGCATAGTGTTTAAACCTCCTATTATTATTGTGGAGCTATCTATTCTGTTTGCAGAGTGTAATAGTGTTTGTTTTACATATTTTTAACCCTTGTTGTTGGGTGCATAGATATTTGGTATGGTTGTGTCTTCCTCTTATATTGAGCTCTTAACCAATATACAGTGTCCCTCCTTATCCAGTGTGGTGTATTTAACTTTTAAGTCCGTTTTGTTAGAGATTAGTGTTGTCATTCCTGCTCTTTTGGGGTGTTATTAGCCTGATGTACATATATATATATATATATATATATATATGTATATCCCCATCCTTTGAGTTTTAGTTTGTTCGTATCTTTGAACATAAGATGTGTTTCCTGTAAGTAATATATAGATGGGTCTTGTTTTTTAATCCAATCTACTACTCTCTGTCTTTTTATTGGTGCATTTAGACCATTTACATTCAGTGTGATTATTGATATATATGCATTTACAGCTATCATTTTGGTGTTCTTTTTGTGTGTCATAGGCATTCCTCTGTTCCATTCAATTTTCTGTTCTGAGTCTTTTCTTTGTGCCTGTATTTCATTGTTTGTCTTTTTGTGATTGCTAAGACTTTGTGTTTTGCTTGTTTTTTATTTTGTTTGATGTGGAATTGTAGGTTTCTGATGTTTTTACTCCCTTAAGCCACTTTATTAATCTGAAAGTTATCCAGGCTTCAAAGTCTTTGTATTCCCCAGGTTTCCTCCTCATCTGGAAGACCTGTGGTTACATTAATTTGATCCCCCTTTTCAAATGGTATTGTTGTAAATTAAGTCCTGATATCTCTATTTTTTGTCATTTGGGTTTGGGTATCTTTTGTGGATTTCCTGTTCTGATGATATGTGGGTGCTCTGTAAAGTGTTGAATGTTTGAGAGTTCATCTAATATTTTCCAGTCTAAGGGCTTTCTTCAGTGTTTCTTGTAGTTTCTGTTTGGTTTTTGCATATTCTCTAAATTTTTGTTTGTCTGAAAAACAAAATTTCATCTTCGGATTTGACAAATAATTTTATAGGGTATATAATTCTCAGTTTGGTAGTTTTTTTTTTTTCCTTTAAGTCTTTGTAAGTGTTGTCCCATTGCCCTCTTGCTAACACGGCTTCAGCAGAATAATCTGAACTTAGTATTAATGATTTTCCTCTGTAAATTATTCTTTTGTTTAAATCTAGCTGCATTTAGTGGCATCTCCTTGTTTCTAGTTCTATTGAGTGTGCGTGTAATATCCTTGGTGTATTTCTTTTAGGATCTAAAGTGGTGTTTGAAGAGCATCCTGGATAGATATCTTCTTCTCTTTCATGAAACTAGGGAAGTTTTCTATCAGCAGCTCTTCAGCAGTTCTCTCTGTGTTTTCAGTTATAACTCCTTGCTCTGGTACTCCAATCATTCATATATTATTTCTATTGATAGAATCCATGTAACTTTTTGTAATTCTTCATTTTTGTTGAATCTTTTATCTGATTTTACCTCATGTTGGTTACTGTGTCTTCAGTCTTGCTAATTTTGCATTCTAATTCCTCAGTCTTGGCCCTTTGACTTTCTACTGATTTGTCAAGCTTGGTAATTATGTTGTTAACCTGGGCAGATCATTGCTGCCCAAGCAGTTTTCTCAGCTTGTTTAGTTTTCCAGTATGCTCTACTTCGTTTTGCCTGTCTCTTATGTTGCACTGTTCTGTACATCAGTCTTTTGTTTTTGACCTCTGATAATTTTAGGAAGTTTTCCTCATCTGAGAAGTCCACTGATTCTTTGTTTTGGGAGTTCTCAGCAGCCATGGTATTCTACTTTTTTAGATGTTTAGAAATTGATTGTTGTCTCAAATTCATCAGAACATCAATATAATTTTTGTCTGATTATTATGATTTAAGTTGTTTCTATGGATATTTAAGACTTTTGAGCTGGATTCAATCTGGAGGCTTGATATTTTGGGCGGCCTGACTAGTGTCTCTCTTTTGAGCCTGGGCCATCTTGTAACCTTCTGCTCCATGAAGTTACTCCCCCACAGTATGATTGAATGGTCAGCCAGGCTTTCCTCAGTCTAACCTGGTGTGCTTTTGCCCACATGATCCTGCCCTAATCTGATCAGTGCTCCCTCAGGCCACTGTCTGGGTTTGAGTGCACGCATGCACTGCCTTCCCAGACCACCTATGTGCACACACTACCTTCGTGGACTGCTTATGCCTGTACTACCATCTCAAGTCACCGTGACTTAGGCTTATTCACCCCATGTAGTTCTCAGCCTGCCCAGCCACAGAAACATTCACACTGCCTCCCAGGGACCCACACTTGCCTGTCCCATCAGCCTAGGTCACATGAACCTGGGCCTATTGATGCCTCACAGCTCTAAGGCCAGTCAGGCAGAGCACACATTTATGTCTCCTACTTAGGTCTTGTACTTGCCTGCCCCACTGATCTGGGCCACTTGGATCTAGGCCTCTAAGTCCTCACTTAGGGGTCTGCTGGACTGTGCACACTTTCACACCACCTTCCCAAGCTTGGTGCTCTTCCACTCTATCACCTGAGGTGGGAAAGACTAGTGTTCTTGGCCCCTAATTGCTTTAAGGTCTGTCAGTCCATGTGCACTTTCATGCCACCTTCCTGAGCCTGGCAGAGCCTAGTGCTCTTGGTCTCTCCTGGCTCTAAGGCCTCTGGTCAATACACATGTTCTCACTACCTGTATAGATCCAGTACTCTCTTGCACCATTGCCTGGAACCAAAGGAGCCTGGTGCTCTTGGCCCCCCCTGATTCTAAGGCCTGCTGTTAAGTGCATGCATTACTGCTGCCATCCTAGTCCAGCTCTCCCTCACTCACCTTGTCTGGAACTGGTGGAGGCTAATGCTCTTGGCCCCTCTCAGTTCTAGAGCCTGCCAGTCAGTGCATGCCTTAATGCACATGTTCCTGGCACCTTCCTAGGTCTGGTGCTCTCTCATCCCCTTGCCTGGAGACTGCACAGCCCAGTACTCTTGGCCCCTCCTGGTTCTAAGGCCTGCCAGTCAAAGTGCTTGTGTCCACTGACTTCGTGGGTCCAGCACCTTCACACCCATTTGCCTTCAGCCTGTGGAGCCCAGCTCTGTTGGGCCCTCCCAGCTCTAAGGCCTGCCAACCAAAGCACTCATTCTTACTGCCTTCATGGGTCCAGTGCAATCATGCCCCATTGCCTGGAGCTAACAGAGGCTGGTGCTCCTGGCCTCTCCCATTTCTAAGACCTGCACACCCTCTTGCCCTTTTGCCCTGAGCTGGCAGAGTCCAGAGGTTCTGACCTCTCCTACATCTAAGGTCTGCCAATCAGAGCACTTATGCACACTGCCTTCCCAGATCCTGCACCTTCCTGCCCCGTGTCCCAGGTTGGCAAATCCCAGTGCTCTTGGCTCCTTGCCACTCTGATGCCTGTAGAATCACAGTCTTGTTAACATTATCTTCCTGACCTGCACTTTCTTGCTTCGTCACCCTATTCCATCAACCTAGTTCCCTTGGCCCCATGCCTTTCTGAGGCCTGCCAGGTCACTGGATACTAAGTCCCACTGATAGCTGGCCAGCCTAGTCTCTGGGCATTTTACCCTGCCTGGAAGTTTTAGCACTGGTCTTTGGTTCTTTGGCTAGATCTGGTCTCCCTAGTGGGCTTATTCAGATCCAATGTTGCTCTCACCCTTGTGTTACTTCTTGGCTCTGTGCCAAGGTTTTGATTTGTCAGATGTGCTCCCTGCCTGGCTCAGCTTCAGCACACAGAGATTCTTGCCCCTGTGTCATGTTGCTTTATGTCTGTTGGCTTAGGGCTCAGACCATCTTCCTTTCTCTGAGCCTGTTGTTAAAGTTTTCCTCTTGGTGTTTAGGTCTCCTGGAATACTCTATTTGGTCTATTTTATTAATTTTTAGGTTCTTTGTTGTTGGAGGATTCAGCAGGCACATGTGGTTATGCTGCCATCTTGGCTCTGCCTCCTAAAATTGTATTTACACTCATTAAAATGAGATGAAGATGGGAATTTTTAATACATATGCCATTCACAGATTTGCATACTATTAATATAATACATTTATATCGAGTTGTTATTTATTATTTGGTGTCAAGTTAAATTTATTTAAATTTCTATTGAGAAAATTAGCAAGAATTCATACATGAAACTACAAGAAACTTAATATTAACACAAGTACAATAAAATAAATATATGCATAGAAGTCTTTACTTTGAAGCTTTGTAACTTAAGCATAGGCACAGAAATTCCATCAATTTTAAAACAATGAAGTTTCAAAGATATGTAAGTTATATGACAAGACACAATTTGTAGACCTTTGCTATTATGGTAGACAATTAGTAATAGTGTGAAATGAAGGTATCATTCTTAACAATCCTGGGCCTCCATTGTAAACTCCCTACCATCCCATTCCCCCTAAACACTTAAACAGGCTGTTGCTTGCAGATGTAACGATTCTTCACATTACAATCATCATTTAGGATTCCTTCCTTTTGACCGTATAAAATGCATCTCTTTGGATTTAAAACTTGAGAGAATGAAAATCTGTAAAGAAAAAGAAAATGTTGACATGTAAGAAAATGAAATGAAAATATTTAGAGATAGTTTTTTTAATTAAGTAGCACAATATTTTAAGTATTTGATAAGCTACTAACCTATTGAAGTATTTAGCTGTTATTTTTTCCATAAAATAATCACAGTTTTCATAATTTCAGAGTACAGTATTACAGAAAATGTGAGTTACTTCCCCAATAATCAACAGCATTGAGGCTAGAGATATTTTTGGCTTTATCATTTTTGATTTTGCTGTCTTATTTAATGATCATGTTGTATAATATGATTTTTGTCTATTTTGCTTAAAGACGTACTGTTGATCTAGTCTAGGAAGACAAATCAAAGCACCTAATTTGTCAATGAATGATGTTGCAAGTTCCACGCTTATAATAAAAATAATATTCAAAGAGTACACAGATATAGAAAATAATCCTAGAATACTTGAAGTGTGAGAGGATACTGAGAATGTTGTTCTTCCTCAAAGAAAAAATGAACAACACACTTTTGTGAACTACCTCTGTACACGAGAACATGTTTGCATAAGTGTACTTTGCAAAACTCCCCCCCAAAAAATCACATATTAAAATATATTTTATGAACATGAAGACATCAACTTTCATATGACTTGGGGATTAATTGGGATGTTCTGGGCCAGGCTAAAACTGTAAATCAACAGGTTTGACAGTAAATCAACAGGTTAAGTTTGATAGCAAATCAACAGAATTTTGAGGGATATATCTTACAGACATAATTCACTTAGCTTGTCCCCAGCACAAGTTCTCCTACAGCTAAAGAAATTTTCACTGTTTCTTATGAATTAGATAGTTTTATTACAATATACTCCACATCACATCCCAACATGACAAAAGTTATGTAATTATAAATGCAATTGTAAATTTGTTTACAAGGACTAAACATTATAGTTGTTTAGTTGGTTCCTTGAATAAGATGAATGAAAATAGTGATCCTACATTTCTTCTTCAAATTCACACTGAAAAGTTTCTTGCAGTTTATTGAACACCTTGAGCTGAATGCCTAAAATGTAAATCGTTGATGAATCTTATTTTGGTTTTTTAATGACTGATTCACAGTACAGGAAACTAGTAGATTATTTGTTTTAATTTAACTACCTGTTTATTGTCTGATTAAAACCTTGAGTCAAAGCATTCAGCTCATTTTGATGTTATATTTTTCTAGTCCAAACAAAATGTGGGAGGTAAAAATAAAGTACATGCCAATTCATATTTGCTTTCCAGATGAAGTAAGCTGGAATTCTGAGAAATGCAGAAATTCCTGCTTTCTTCCCAAGATTTTCCTTCATTAGAAATGAAATAACAGCTGCATCGGTACCCAAACCACTTTTCTGGACAAGAACAGCAGTCAGAGTCTAAGACGAAAAATAAAACATGATTGATAGCACTATTTCAAAATTTCAATGCTATATACTAATGCAAAAATCATTTGATGTTTATTCATATTTTCTACAAATATTCTCTGAGAATGTACTATAAATGTACACATGTATAGAGTGCTATGTTCAGAGAATGTCAGCATGGTCAGATGTGACCTCTTTCTTCATGAAGATTATGTTCTAGGGACAGAGTCAGGATTACATAATTTCCAATCACTTATTAATTGCATTGAATAATAATTTTGGTAGGTACACAAAATAAATTCAATATATTAAAACAGCATATAGCAAAACATGAAATGGAAGTTAGAAGATGCCTTTTTTTTTTTTTTTGATAACTGACCCCAAGGCTGAAAAAAGCTGTATAAATAGTAGTTAAATAAACTAAAACCAAACAACCATAGTGATTGTGGATCGATTTTGACTCACGGAGACCCTATAGCATGAAGTTGATTTGATAACCTGTAGGGTTTCCAAGGTTGTAGTCTTTATGGAAGCAGACTGTCACATGTTTGTCCCTCAGAACTCCTGATGGATTCAAACTGCTGACCTTTCAGGTAACAGTCAAGCACCTAACCACTACACAACCAGGGCTCATTAAATAAATCCATCCACCATAATAAATCAGAGAGTGCTTTAAATGGAGAAAGTATTTTATATATTTTGTAAATCAGGGGGTAAAAAAAAGTACAGTGCATTCACAGAACTCTGATAGTTTTTTTTCTTTTTTTTCCCCAAAATCAAGATAAATGAAGCAACTAACATGTCTGTTGGCTTAGCTTGGCAACATGTTTGATAATACAGATTATCAGGGACGGTGTCCTCAGAGTTTCTTAACCTCAGTAATAAAAGTCATGGTACATGGTAGTCATTCAAAAGTTTACCAAATGAATGGCTCTAAAGCTGTCGGGATAAAATAGGAATAAATTGCTATAAGACAACAGAAGGTGGGGAGCATATAAGAAAAAATGCAAAACTGCCAAATCTCACTAGTTAAGTATGATTTAGAATTGCAGAAATAGCAGCAGTAAATTCTGAGTCATAGGTTCTAGCAAAAGTAAATTTAAAGAGCTAGGAAATTATAGGTTATGAGGAAACACAGTCAGGTAATCAGAATTAGCTGTAACATTTACTGTTATTTATTTCTGACCTATTTCTTAATGACGAACACTCATATAGAAAAAAAAATAGCTGCCATTTCAAACTAACATTTTCTTTATTACTTTAATACAAAGTCTGACAATTAGGCTTGTGAACTCTTCCTAGAAAAAGTGCTACGTATCTCCTTGCTAAATATTGCTATGGTCACCTTCAAAGTAATCCTCTTTGGAAACAATGCACCGATGCCAGTGCCTAGTTCACCCTTCAAAGCACTTTTGGAACTCTTTTTCTGGAATGGCCATCAGAGCTGCTGTCCTGAACGTCATCAAAATATTTTCCTTTCAATATTTCCTTTATCTTTGGGTAAAGGAAAAAGTCATTGGGGGCCAGATTAGGTGAGTAGGGAGGTGTTTCAATACAGCTATTTGTTTACTATCTAGAAACTCCCTCACAGACAAGTATACAGTTCAGTTTGCAAACTTGCCACCACGCCACTGTGAGCAATGGCCATTCCAGAAAGAGTTCCGCAATTGCTTTGAAGGGTAGACTAGGTGCTGGTTTCACTGTATTGCTTCCCAAAGGGAGTACTTACAAGGTGACTGCTTTATATGCAGCAATGAGGTATGTAGCATTTAGAACAATTAAGTTCATGGACTCAATTGTTGACCTCAAATACAATGTAATTTAGTCATTTTCACATTAGAGAACAATTGAATAAGACTGTCTTGCAGCTTAGTCAAGTGAATGTGTATGACTGTATAATATTCTGCCAAGTTGCATTTGGGTGACAGGCAAGAGACCATCCACTTTTATCTTCTACAAACAATAAAGTTCCTGAAGTATTGAGTTGACTTTGCTGGAGTTCTGTGGTGGATTGTGGAGAAAACCCTATAGAAAATGATTTGAAAATCCCATAATTAGGTACAGACTCAAGAATATTTGTAAGATTCTGAATTATTACATATCAGTAACCACTAACCAGTAACAACTAAGTGGTTTTATCACAGTTTTGATCTTTACAAAGCCTTGCATAGAGAAACTTACTATTTTTCAACAAAATTCCAAAAGTAACCATCAATAAAAGGCACACTACTCATAAGATCCCTGAAATCAGCCTCCATGGAGCTGTCTGACAAACTGTAAAAAAAAAAAAAGAGAGAGAGACAAGATAAAGATCTAAAGAACAAACACAGATTGAATTTTTTTAAATGCATCAATTAAAAGGATTCCAAAGATTTTTTTATTGATAACTTACTCATTTTCCTAATGAAACTGAAAAACAAAAACATTCCATTCAGAACTTGAACCAATACCAATGTCTTTATGCAGTGTACCTGAGTTTTCAGCAAGAACTGTTGATCTATTTACAGCTTTATCAGCTCTGTCATCAGAAGACAGTAAGTACCTTTACCATTTAGTTTTTAAATGGACAAAGAGCAGAGAAATCTGGAATAAGAAGACAGAAAGAGCCTCTAACATATGGTTTAATGAGCTTCTGGAATACATGTTTATTCACAAGGTAGGGAGCAACTCACCATTAGGTAGATGAGAAAATTTAGGGTCCAAAAATAATGTTGTTTTTGCATGATATCAAAGTGAGTAAAAATCAACATCAGAAATCTAATTGAAGTGTATCTAGACCCAGAGTGTCATTTAACACATTCTGTCATTGTCACTGCCAGTAACACTATTCCGGCATGCTCCTTCTGCTAATCCTAGGGCAGAGTGATCATAGCTCTGTGCAGCTACTGTAGGGAAGAAATGGTGAGAAAGTAGCACTCTGGTCACAGTCGGTGAAGTTCCACCGTCAATGCATGCACAGCTAACACCTTGGGGAGCTGGGTTCATTTCCCAGTACACTGAATTATGATACAGCAAAAGCCTTTATTGTAAGAACAGTATACATTTGCTCATAGACAGAATTATTTGCTTAAAGGGTTGTACCAGAACAATCAGCCTTAGCATAATATGCCAGCTTCTTACTAGGGATGATTTTTGCATACAAATGGTATGTTTTACATATAACACTTTTTAAACACTGTGCCAGTGATATTTAGCATTCTCTGTATCTGTGACAGAGCCGTGGTGGCTCAGCTGATAATTCACGATTTGGAAGTTGGAATCCACCCATCACTCTGTGGAAACCTATGAAGCAGTTCTACTCCGTCTTACAGAATTGCAATGAGCCAGAATCAACTTCAATGCAAGGGTTTTTGTTGTGGTGGTTTGGTTTGGTTTATAATCTGTGATGGAATTATGTTGATCACAATTGAACCTGCTAAATTCAGCTCTTATTCAGAATATAGAGGTTCCTTCACAGAAGCCACTGCTTAAACTTCTTGGGAAAGCATCACAAACTGATTTATAAGTGTCAGAATGAAGAATTAGGAAATTAATATTAAAGTAGAAAGTACCAACACTTGGCAAGCCTACTATTCTTCATACAGCATTACTCTGATATTCATCATACCCGTTATATGACTTCTGGGGAGCTATTTTTAGTTTTAAAGTTTCTAATGGGGAACTCACGTACCTGCCATGAGAAATGATGCTGCAAGGTAGATGCAGGGAAATCACGAGGAGAGCTTTTTGGAGAAGCGCGTCACTGGACCATAGAGCTGGGCTGGAAGCTAAGGAATTCAAAAGTTGTATGTGCAAAAAGTGCAAAATCAAAGAGGAAGAAAAAACTGTGGCTTCACATAATGTTCTTGAATCACTTATTGGTGAGCCATGTACGTATGGTTACGAGCAACAAGCAGTCAAACTGCCAGCTTCTAAAATGTTCCGGATATCACAATACAGGAAACTCTCACTGCACTTTAGCAATACTAGTCCTATGAAAAGCACAATAGAAGGTGAGAAGGAGGGCTTTTTTAATCTTTGAAAATCAAAATCATCCAAAAAAACATGTTTAAGCCATACAAAAGCATGGACAAAAGAAGGAAAATTTATTTCATGTGCTAAAATTCTGCAAATATTTTGTTTCTTTTGATTAAAAAAAAAAAAAAAAACTGAATATTTCCAAAGTGCAAAACAGTACAAGGCACTTTACATATATTAATTTATTTATCAAAGTTTCAAGAGAAAAAAGATACTGTACCCTTGTTTGCCAATAAGAAAGCTGAGTTCCAGTTGAGTGGATTGCCTGGGTCATTTAAGTTTGAGACCCAGGCTGTTCCACCACAGCATGCATTCTTAGAGAGAACACTCCAGTCTAATCAAGTTCACTTTCTCTGTGCCTGTATTTTCAGTAGATTTCTGTTTCTTTTGTCTTACAGAGTGGTTTGTCTAACCACCTCTCATTTTTGTGGTCCCCTATCCCTGCACCATCATATCAGCCAGAGTAGGCAAAATCCCATTAGTATTATATGAACACCCATACACAAATACAACCCCCCATACCTTACAACCTGGTCTAAGCTGGTCTTCAGTGTCTCATGCACATTAACCTTGACCCCTTCAGTTTCCAACATTTCATTCCTTAACATCTTTTGAACTGTAGGTACTGCAGGTGCTGTAGTAAATTTTAACTAGGAATTCAATTGTTATAGTTATTTACAGTGTTATCTTATTCAGATAATATGCTGATATTTCAGCTTACTTTTTTTTTAAGTGATCCTCAACAAAGGACATCAGTGAGCTTTTCAAGTGTGGTATAGATAGGTAGGCTGGGGGTCTTGACAGTAGTAGTCTCGACCTATGCATAGCATCTGGAAATACAGTACCATTCATTCTCATACAAAATTAACACCATAATAAGATGTATGTTATTGTTTAAGTATCTGAATATTCCATACCAACAGACCAAAACCAGGGTTGTCAAATCAATTCCAACTCATAGTGATCCTGTACAACAGAGGAGAACTGCCGCATAGAGTTTCCAAAGACTGTCTGGTAGCTTCAAACTACCAAACTACCATAGTAGTTTGAATTACCACACTTTTAAATGCCAAGGCACTTAACCACTACACAGCCAGGGTTTACAGATATTACTATAGATAAGGCAAGCCAAGTGCCATTGAGTTGGACATGCCCCATTTTGTAAAATTGAGTTTTTTATCCTTAAAGTGAAAGCTTGTGGTTTGATTTCTTAGTTTCTGTAAGTCAAGTTTTTGTCTCCATTGTATACTGTATAGATTTGCTTTCATGTACACATAAAAGTTGTCAAAATCTAGACCCTTAATGGGGCATGTGAACATGAAAAGTTCTTAATTCAGCCCTTCTGCAAATACAAGCTGAGAGGTACTATGTTTGTAAGTGATCCCTTGACAGATTTGAATTCTGTCCTTCGCAGACTGTAGTGTTAGACAATGCTGAGTCAGCAGAAAGCTGAATAATTATGCTCACTTTTTGCTCCATATGAATGTGTCTTGACTAAACGTGAGTTTAGGATGTTTTTTCAGCTTTAGTTTTTTGGTGTAACATAGTTATGAGATCTGTAATAAAATATTCAGTAGAAATTATTACACGTTTAAACTATCAGGGTCACCTTTATTAGAAATTTATTTTAAGTTTTTATAACCATGCCTGGTGAGAGATAAATCTTTTATTGTATTCTTTTTCACCTTAAGTAACTCTTAAGGAGAAAGCCTGCAAAAGTATAACCAACTCACGAACTGTAGACTCCTAGCTCAAGTCAGATATCTATATATCTGCATCTCTATTGATATAAATTACTTCTTCCTTAGATTCTTTTTTTCTCAAATTGCCAACTCTTGTTGATTTATTTTAACGGGTGGACAGCTGAACTGCACTTGCTCCACAATGTCCCTCCCTGGAAACCCTGGTGACGTAGTGGTTAAGTGCTGCGTCTGCTAACCGAAAGCCAGCAGTTTGAATCTACCAGCTGCTCCTTGGAGACTCCATGGGGGCAGTTCTACTGTGTCCTATAGGGTCAGTATAAGTTGAAATTGACTTGATGGCAGTGAGTGGGTTGGATTGTTTTTGTTACAAGCCCTCTAGTCAATTTTGATTCATAGTGACCCCATGTGGCAGAGTAGGACTGCCCTATAGCATTCTCTAGGCTAAAATCTTGATGAAAGCAGATCACCAAGTCCCTCTCCTGTGGAACTGCTGAGGGAGTTCCAGAGGTCAAGCCATCATTTAGCAGCAGAGTGCTTTATTGTCCCTCTAGTGCTCATGTGTTTTCCCCTATAGCAGTTAAAAGCCTTGTTTTTCTCACACCACTGAATCTAAGATCTCATATAAAAATATTGCAGCACACTTTGCTTCTCTAAGACACATGCTCCCTTAAAATGAGGAAAAGGAGAATGAGAACAGTGGCTGGAGATGGTGAAAAAACAAAATAGAGAGGTTAGACAAACAGAGGTTAGAGAAACTGAGTACTACAAATATGAAGGCTGCATTGGATAGTACTTGTCCTTCACTCACACAGACATTTTCTTCAACAGTGTCCTGAATTAATATGGGAACTGAGGAAACGTCTAAAGGCAACTTACTCTCTGATGGGTGAGCATGAATTTCTCATACTCAGGGGATACTTTAGCCATTATTCTCAGTGGTATCTGAAGGTACTTTTCTTCTAAATGCAGAGAACACGTATCAGTTCAACACCATCTAGACATCTCTTCCAACATTCAAGAGGAATTCTAAGCCTTTAGTAAAGAAAGAGACAAAGAAAGAAAAAAGAAAAATAAAGACAGGCATGAAGATAGAAAGGAAGGCAGAAGGACAGGAAGGTGGGAGGGACAGAGGGAGAGACAGAGGTAGGGAGAGAGGGAGGGTGGGAGGGAGGATGGGAGGGAGGGAGGGAGGGAAGAGGGAAAGGAGGTGGGGGGAAGACAAGAAAACTTCAGTTTGGATAAATGAAAGAAGCTTAAGACTTATCCTGGGCTAGAAGACTAAAATAAGACCTTCCTATCCCTAACAAAGAAAGCTGGTAAAAGTAGAAAAATCAGTTATTCCTGGACGCATGTCATGGATTGAATGGTGTCCCCCCAAACATCACTCAGTTTGACTAGGTCGTGATTCTGCGTATTGTACAATTATCTACAATTCTGTCATCTGATGTGACTTCCTTATGTATTGCAAACTCTACTAATACGGTGTAATGAAATGGATTAGTGCCCATTATATTGATGAGATCTACAAGATCAGATAGAGTCTTAAACTGATCTCTTTGGTAAGTAGTTTTGCTTTCCCATCTGAATTTTCTTCTAATCTCTTGGACCCGACTTGATTGCAGTGGGTAAGTATCTCTCTAAGTTTTATTTGTGCTTGTCTCTTTCTCATTCTGAAACAACTAGTTTCTTTCACTTTAGAATAAAATTATTCTATTACCCTTCAACTAAACACATTCCAGACATTTAATCTAGACTAAGATGAGACTTGGGGACCTCATACTAGCAAGAAAACAACAGTGGGAGCAAAGTATGTCCTTTGGATCTGAGATTCTTTCATGGAGAAACTCTTAAACCAAGGGATGATTGATGATAAAGATGTTCCTTCTTCCTGAGCTAAAAGAGAAAGCCCTCCCATGGAGCTGACACGCGGAATTTGGACTACTAGCCTACTAGACTGTGAGGGAGTAAATTTCTCTTTGTTAAAGCCATTTGCTTGGGGCATTTCTTGTTATAGCAGCATTAGATGACCACAGCAGTGCAAGTAAAGAGCGAAGACAAGTGGGAAGAACCATAATTGATTTTTCATCATAATTCCTGCTGTCCTATGGATTTTAAGAACATATACTATTTAATTTTGATGTTTACCAAAACAAGATATAAAAATAAAAATAAAAAAAAACCTCAGAGAAGCAAAATTCACAACTGTCAAAGAGAGAAGTTGACAGCACATATTTCAGATACTTTTGCTTTGATTTTGGAATGTTCTTGCCCACAAAACTAAATACTCACTCAAAAAATATCTCTGATCGAAATATTTTTTTGGAGGCTTTCCTTTCACCCAAAGCTGCAAATCTTTTCTCTTGTGTTTGAAGCCAGACTTAGTATGTTTGAGCTTCAAAAGATATGCCTGGGTGCAGAGCTAGAGATCATCTTGTGAACTGCAGTTAGTAGATCACAGTAAAGGAGGAGGGCAGGGTTCAATCAACTGTGTTAAGATTAGTCAGTGGTTGACCTTCTATAGTTTTCCAGGCTCTGGAAACTCTGTTGGTACCGGGGTAAGTGTTATGGCTGTTCAGACCCTTCAGGCAGTTGGAATCCACCAGACACACGGTGGAAACACTTTTGGGCAGTGCACTCTGTCCCAACAAGGTCACTATGAGTAGAAATTCACTTCACATCAACAGATTTAATTTGGGGTTGTGGTTCTTCCTTTTCTTAGGTTGTTTGTACCTAGCTTCTTGGAGTCACTTGCTTTATACATACACACACACACACAACAACAAAAACAACTGCTCCATACACATGCACGTGCACAGACAAACATACACACACAAGGTCCAACAATTAAGCCCAAGAACTTAGTTATTCTAAGTGCCAACATATGTCATTGCTGTACATGAGTCGGATCCGACTCGAAGGCACTTGGCCGCATATATGACTACAGCGACCTTCACAGTACTCCTTTTGGGAAGCTATATACCAATGCCAGCACCTAATCTGTCTTTATGGAATGACCACTGCACACAGTGGTCCGGTGGCAAGTTTGCAAACTTAGTTGTGTAGTTGTCTGTGAGGGAAGTTTTAGCCAGTAAACAAATAACTGTATTGGAACACTTGCCCTACTCACCTGATCTGGCCTCCAATGACTTTTTTCTTTACCAGAAGATAAAGAAAATATTGAGAAGGCAGAGTCAAGAGTTTGAGTTCTGTACCCCATCCCTGTACCCACTCTTTGTTGAATTCTCTGTCAAGGCAGTCACTGGTAGCAGCCAGAGACCATCTAGTTCTTCGAGTCTCATGCTGATGGGAGTCTTTGATTTATGTGGCCTCTTTTGTCTCTTGGGCTCATATCTTTGTTATGTCTTTGATGTTCTTCATCTGTGTTTGCTCCAGGTGAGTTGAGACCAATTGATGGCCACTTGCTAGCTAAGATTCCAGATACCACACACCAAAGCAGAATGCAGAATATTTTCCTAATAAATTTTGTTATTCCAGTTGATTTAGGGGTCCCCTGAAATCATGATCTCCAAACCTGTACTCCTGCTCTCTACCCTTTGAAGTGTGTGGTTAAGATAACTTCTAACCCTTTCTTTTAGTTCAGTTGTGCTGACTTCTGTACTGTGTGTTGCCCTTCCCTTGCCCTAACACAAGCCTGCCTTGTCTACTTTCCGTTTGGTGAATAAGGGAGGATAACTATTGACATTAACATTGTCAGAAATTAAAGTGGAATGTTCAGTCAGCGTGCTCATTTATTCAATGATTTGAAGATAATAACAATGAATACACAACATGCTGAAAACCTCTTGATAATATTATTTGATTCTAACTTTGCAGACCCTCTGAGAACAGACATAAAATATTAGTTTGTTCCAGAAAATGAAAGAGTACAGCAAAGGAAAAAAACCTTGAAAAAATATATTTGCCTGGGTTTATAATAGTTAAGTCTGAAAAGCTATGAATATGCTAAAATCTTACTAATGTTGCTCAGTTTCAGTGGCCATGTTTCCTTGATGTACTATTTATTGCTTTCACCTATAATATAAAAAGTTATTCTTTCTTCTGTATAATCTGCCTAGGAACCAGAGATTCTGTGTCTATGGGTTTATGTTAATGCTTATGCTGTTCACTAAGAAAACCAAGATTTGTGGCTGTTAAAAGCTAAGAGTTTTACTATCAAAATATTTTTGTGTCGATTTGGTGAAATAGATACCCTTCTTGATGACCTCTGATAAACTCCTGCTAACTCTGAAACTTTGTGGAAAGCCACAGGCAATTTGTTTCCACTTTGTAAGGAAAAAGGTGCTAGATAAAACAAGGCCACTTTAATGTGTTATGAGTTACATGAAACTTGTGGTCAAGTCAAGAGAAGCGTCTGATTTTCTTTGGTTAAAAATTTATGTCAGAGTCTTCTCTTATATTTTGCCTAATACTAGACAACAAGAACATAATATTATCACTCACAATTTTAGTTCTTTTTTATTGCCAATTTGGTTAAAATTATCATCTTTAATTTAAATCTAGCAACCACAATGTCAATAGTGTTCAACTAAGGGTTTACTTCACTTACCTCCAGAGTTGTATTAATACTCTGTTGTTTAGAAACACGATAATCCTGCTGTATTCTTGTATATACTAACGTCTTAGTTATCTAGTGCTGCCGCAGCAGAAATTCCACAAGTAGATGGTTTTAACAATCAGCAATTTATTCTCTCACAGTTTAGAAGCCTATCATTCTGAATTTAGGGGAGCAGCTCCAGAGGAAATCTTCCTCTCTCTGCTGGTTCCAGAAGGTCCTTATCATTAATCTCCTGGTCTAGAAACTTCTCAGTGCAGAGACTCCAGGTGTAAAGGACAGACTCCTCTGCTGGTTCTTCATTCTTGGTAGCAGGAGATAGTCTTGTAGATTTTGTCCTGTCTCATTAATATAACTTGGCTTGGCATTAATATAACGGCCTCTAATCCTACCTTATTAACATTATAGAGGTAGGATTTACCACATATGGAAAAAATATCTCATGTCACAAAACGGTGGACAACCACACAATACTGGGGATAATTCCCTAGCCGAGTTGACACACATTTTAGGGGGACACAATTCAATACATAACATTTCACACTGTGGCCTCCAAAAGTTTCTCATCCTGCCTCATACAAAATATTGTAACCATGTCATGTCAGGGAAAATCTTAAGTCAATTGTAAGTCCAAAATCCAAAAATTCCTTCTTCATCTGTGAAATCTAGACTGTCAGTTACCTGCTTCCACATCATAGTACTAAAACAGGCACAAGCTAGCTATTTCCATTATAAATGGAAGAAATTAGATGGAAAAGGAGACAACAGACATCAAAACCCATTGCCGTTGAGTTGATTCTGAATCACAGGAACTTTATAGGACAGAGTGGAACTGCTTCATATGGTTTCCAAGGAGCAACGGATAGATTTTCACTGCCATCCTTGGATTAGAGGTTGAGCTCTAAAGCTCTGAGCCATCGGGATGCCACAGGCTTCAGGCAATGCAAAAACCAAACACAACAATTTACACAAACTCTCAAAGCTTGTAAATAATCCTCAGTTCTCTGAGACCACCTTGGCAGTGGCTCTGCCTTCCAGACTCCAGGTGTTGTCCCGCTCTCTGGATTCTGCGAAGAGCCTCAGCTCTGCTTCCAGGCCCACCGGAACAGCAAGTCTGCATCCTTGGCTTCAAGTGGCCCCGCCCACTCAACTCTTCTAGTTCGTTTAAGTGGTGACCTCACTCCGTTGACCTCAGCAGTGCGTCTGCACACATCACCCTGGCATTCATGAACAGCAGCTCTACACTCAAGAACCAAGTCAGTAAAGGTCTGACTCCTTGAAACCTAGGAGGCTATGGCTCCATCTTTTGAGATCCAGCAGTCCGTGGTTCTACCCTTTGCAAACCCAGAGGTCATAGCCTTACCTTTTGAGAGCAAGGTAGCTCTGCTTCTTCTATCTTCAGCATCTGATTCCTGGTACCTTGGCCTCTTAACCCCTCAGTCTCTTAGGCCTCTTGGGCTGCCTGGTCTCTGCTCTTAGCTAAATGTTACTAATATCTTTTATCTTTCCTGACAAGTGCCTGAAGGTACCCTAATTCTCCAGAAAGGCTTGGGCAGAAAGCAGTCTTCTCTCTTGCTCCGTGGGTCAGCCCCTGCACTGTCTTACTCTTGTCTCCTGGTTTTGCTGCTGTCTTCTCTGCTGCTGTATCACATTGGCTGCACTACCTCTGGTTTTACAGCTCCCCTTACTTTCTTCTCTGTCTTCACCAGAATTTCTCTTGATATCTGTAACTATACCAGCAGCCTCTTCAAGGCACTTTAGACTTTAACTATTAGGTACCTCAAAATTTTTCAATCCTCTACCCATTCACAGTGTTGAAACTACTCCATACTTTGGGTATCTTTTAGAGCAGCTTCCCACTCTCAGCATTAAATTGTATTTTAGTTACCTAGTATTGGAATAACAGAAATATCACAAGAGGA
This sequence comes from Heterohyrax brucei, assembly GCA_028571685.1. Classification (NCBI taxonomy): domain Eukaryota; kingdom Metazoa; phylum Chordata; class Mammalia; order Hyracoidea; family Procaviidae; genus Heterohyrax; species Heterohyrax brucei. Next base: position 72,085,994 of record CM053142.1, on the reverse strand, counting down.
TGACTTTAAAAAAAGAAATTAATTATCTCACAGTTTAAGACGCTAATAGTGCACATTCAGGGCTTCACTTCCCGCAGAAGACTTTCTATGTCTGCTCTGTGGGAAGATCCCTGTCATCAATCTTCCCTTGGTCTAGGATCTTCTTAATGTAGAGACTTGAATTTCAAAGGATGCTCTCCGCTCCTGACTCTTCTTGCTTGGTGGTATGAGGTTTCTTGCATCTCTATTTGATTCTCTATGTTTCAAAAAAGATAGACTCAAGATAAAGTCAATTCCTTGTAGACTATGCTCTGTCTCATTAACACAATTGCTTCTAATTCTACCCAGTGAACATCAGAGATGTTAAGATTTGCAATGCATGAGAGATGATCATATCAGGTCACAATATGGAAGATAGTCACATAAAACTCAAAATCATGGCCTAGCCAAGGTGACACACATTTTTGGGAGACATAGTTCAATTCAAGTAACTATACACTTCATAAACTCACCAAAAAAACATTACTGTTGAGTGGGGTCTGACTCACAGCAACCCTATAGCTTTATAGTCGTTTTACATTATGTCTCAGATTATTATGTTACATCTATTCTTTTTTGCTTATGATTATTATGGTCATCTGTTCTCAAAAAATTAGAAAATCAGATTAATCACAATGAGTAGAGATGTTTTGTCTAAAGTTTGTTTTAGGGGTTGGCTTTTAATTTTCTTTGCATAACTTTTTGAACAAATTCTCATCGTCTTTCATTTGTATAAATTTATTAATAATAATCTGACTAGGTTTTTCTAGTATAATCTGCAGGTCATTCCTACTTTCATCATGCCTTGTAGGTACCTGCGGGAAACCACAGAGCAGTGTTTTCTGTTTTTTCCAAAAAGGACCCATAAAAGTACTATGCCAGTTATTTTAACACAGTTCTAAATAACATTGCTTATACCACTGAACTGAATCAAGATTTCGAGAATAATTATGGAGAAGTTGATGGGTTCATGACTGCTGGTCAAGCATAAATGGAGCAGAAATTAATATGTAACTAAATGGACTAAAAGATTATTATAGATTTTATGGGGGATTATCACTTGATGTTTTAATGTACAATTTTCTTTGTATAAGAAACTATTTTCTCTCTTCTAAGCTATCTATAACTTATAATAATTTGATAGGCTATGTTTATGCAAACAAAGATGAAACATTTATCATTTCTACTTAAACTCTGGAATCGGGCAGCTCTTACTGTAAGTGTTCTTTTTATGTCAATAAGATTGTTTGCACGAGTTCAATAAGAATCTATTCCTCTTGTTAATGTAACTGGAAATCTTGGTTATGTAACTGAGATTTGACTGGAACAGTATATTTGAGAGTGGCACTCAGAGAATCAGGGATGACCAGACAGTTTTAGGGCAATAAGACTGACTTAATGAAGAAAATGCTTCTGACAGAAAACTCTGATGTGCCACAAGAGTTTTTTCACAAGCGTAATCCCAAACATCTTATGAAACTTCTGTAATAGATTGAATTGTGTCCAGAGACCCCCTCCAAATGTGTGTGGCAATTTGGCTAGGCCATGATTCACCACATTTTGTGCTGTTTCTGTATGTTGTAAATCCTGCCTCTACGATGTTAATGAAGGATAGTGGGCAACAGTTGTATTGATGAGGCAGGACTCAATAGACAGGATTGTATTGTGCCTTGAGGCAATCTCTTGGGATATAAAAGAAAGAAGCAAGCAGAGAGTTGGGGGTGGGTGGGACTCATACTACTGAGAAAGCAGTGCTGGGAGCACAGTGCATTCTTTAGACCTGGTGTCCCTGCGTGTCAGAAGCTCTCAGTCAAGGGGAAGATTGATGGCAAGGACTTTCCTTCAGACCCAAGAAAGACTTCCCCTAGGGCTGATGCCTTGAATTTAAACTTTAAGACTAACAAATAATTTTTTTTTTGTTAAAGCCATCCATTCTGTTCTTGCAACACTGGATAACTAGGACAACTTTCATTAAAACAGTTTTAAAAGAGTGTGTGATAAAATTACCATTATTGCTACACCTACATAAATAATAATGAACCACCATGTTTTATATAAGGAACAAGTTTCCTTTGAGAGTGGCTTTGATTGAGAGGAGGGTGACTGTAGAGAGACAGAGATTACTGCAAGTCCTTACGGCCTACCAAATTGTGGGTTTTGTTCATTGTCTTAGAGAAACCAGACAGCTATTGAGTTTATTTTCTACTTGCAGATTAGAATTGTTCTTATCGTCTGGTTTATGTTGCTCTCTATATGTTTCTACATAGTCAATTAGCCAAAAGGAAAATTTGGAAATACGAGAAAGACTAAAGCTGAAAGCTATCAAACAACTCACAAAATAGTTATCCAATCATACATACATTCTATAACAGCCATGATACCTTTAGTTACTAAAATTGGTTTGAGCTATGTAAAAAGAAATATATATATGTATATATATATGTTTAAGGTTATAAATAGTATTAAACAAGGTGGATTTGTTAATAATATACCACTAAACTGACTGTGTTGATTTGATGCCAACTCATAGGGACTCTATAGGACAGAGTACAACAGCCAAAAGATTTTCCAAGAAGCACCTGGCAGTTTTGAACTGCTGACCTTCTGGTTAACAGGGGTATCACTTTAACTACTTCACCATCAGGGTTTCCATTAATAATCTAGACAATGTTGTATTCTTTCTCTAAAATAGTACAGAAAATCACATTATAAGATAGATTAACCCACTGCCATCGAGTCTATTTCAACTCATAGCGATCCGATAGGTCAGAGTGCAACCACCCCGTAGAGTTTCCAAGGAGCACCTGGCGGATATTAGCTACTGATCTTCTGGTTAGCAGATGTAGCACTTAGCCTCTACACTACCAGTATTTCCATAAAATAGATTAGCTCTTGATTATTTACCTGCTTCACAAGGAGAAATTTGTACTTTGATAAAAGACAGTTGTTGGTTAATGATTTCAGCTCAAGTTCAGGACTAGAGATGCAATGCATGCTACAGATACTCCTCTTATGTTGCTTGTGATCTGCGGTCAGAACTGGTAGAATTAGGTTACTGGGACAGACAAGCCTTTCAGATCATTGACTTATGCATTCTCTTCATTTTCATCTTCAGTACTGTTATCAAAGTATTAAGCTGTTTGTCATCTGGTATCTTCAAAGTTTGTGAGTTACCATCTAACATACAGCAAATGGTCTCTTTCTGACTAGGAGTAGAACAAAGATAAGCTAAAGAGCCAGCAAGAATCACCTAAATTTTGCCAGAAAACCTGTTGCCATCGAGTGGATTTCAACTCAGTGATCCTATAGGACAGAGTAGAATTGTCCCATGGAGTTTCCAAAGAGTACCTGATGGACTTAAACTGGTGACTCTGGTTAGCAGCTGTAAGTGCTTAACCATTATGCAACCTGGGCTTCTATTTTACAAAAAGGTACCCTCACAAAGCAGTACTTATGAGACTGAAAGAAGCTAGGTTGGCGTCTGGCCAATGTTTAGTGATGATAGATTGTAATGGAGTCATGATCAGTGTGACCAGATTGGGAGAGATATCAAAAAAGATATATTGATAGTATACCTTGCTTTTATTTGGGAGTTTTCCTACTCATGAAACCAGGTATTCACTTTAAAGAAATCTCTGATTAAAATGAATTCTCCAAAGGTTTTTCTTACACCTAAAGTTGCAAATCCTTTATTTCTTGTTTGAAACCAGGCTTAAAAAAATTGATTTTAAAAGACACGGCTAGGTGGAAAGCCAGAAACCATCTTGTCAGCCAAAAACAGCTGATCTCAGTAACAGGGGCTGGGTGGTGGTCAATCAGTCATGTTAAGATTAACCAGTGGTTGACCTGCGTTTCTCCTTCCTTTTCTCTGTGTAAGCTTCATTATACCTAACTTCTATCCATTTGCATTTTCTGAAATCAAAAGGGTCTATATGCACATATAATAACTACTCAGAATAAACTTTATGTCCAAATTTTAATGACTTCTGATTATTGTTAACATACTATTTAACATTCAAATGTTTTGAAAGATGGTGTTTTCTGACTTGAATCTCTCACCATATAACTTATGTTCATTTGTTCAAAGTCTTACCTCATTCAAAAGTGATAATGGCTTGGTTTAGTAATCACATTGGATTTCTAACTTGAGAAATAATTAGTTTCTTTCTTCCATAATAGCATGTTACATGATGAAATAAAATCACATGTGCCTCAACTATATTATTAGTGTGTAAAATATAAAGTTAGATGCAAAATAAGGATGTCAATTCAAGTTTCTTAAGTTATAGATGAAATGTTATCACAAAAGTGAGTCATACAATATGTCACACATGATATTTAGGAAAGATGTTTTATGGATTGATCGGGGGGGGGGCAAGACCTGCAAATGATTCCTTTACTGATGAAAAAGCAGAAGCACGAAATACCCATGAGAAAAGTAAACATAAAAGGCACTGAACTCAAATAACCAGTTGCAGTGTGATACATTCCTTTGTGTGGCCTTTCTACACATGGTCTTGTAACCCCAACCAAAGTGATTGTGTGACAGGGTTTTTGTGGCCACCAAGGGAATGGGTCAGTTTTCCTTAAAAGACAGCCAATTCCAGAGCAGAAGGGAAGACCCTACCACCACCAAGGAAGGACAGACCCAGAAGCAGAGATCTGGCAGCAGGAGAAAAGAGTGATGGGCTCCCTGGACCATAGAGAGACAAAAGTGAATGCTTTTGGGAAGAAACTGAAGACCAGGGATAAGCATGCTTGTGAATATGGCTGGGAAAATGCTATCCTGATGGAAGAACTGTACCCCAAGTGTTCTTGAGAATGATTTGTAACTGTTTCTTCCCTAATAAACCTCATAACATGAGTATGGTCTGTGAGTTCTGTGTAACTGTTGTATTGAACTATCCAGCCCAGTGGAGTGGTAGACAATGCTGTGTGAGGGGTGGCTGGTGTCAGAATTAGTAAAGATGATGGAGAAAGGAGACTTGTCTCCACCTCATGTGAGTCAGCCTTGTGCTATTGATCTTGGTTCTCTTTTCCCTTGGAGGATTGGAAGACCTCAGGCAATGCCTTCAAGCTGTTTTTATACCAGGGCATAAATTATGTTTCTTTTGGCAAAATCTGGAAACAATCACCATGTGAACTCAGGTTTCAGAGTAAGTGACCAAGGACCTGTACTCAGTCTGCAGGACTCGGGACCACCGAGAACAGACAACGCCAATGCAATGTCCTTTTGAGAATGGATAATACATAGGAAGAATCTCCAGTGTTCAGCAAAAGATGGCTTGTCTTAGTCATCTAGTGCTGTTGTAACAGAAATACTATACATGGGTGGCTCAGAACCCAGCAGGCTACAAGTTCGAATCCAAGGCACCAGCTCCAGAGGAAAGTCCCCTCTGTCTGTTGCTCTGCAGGAAGATGTTTGTGATTCATTAGTCTTCTCTCAGTCTGGGAGCATCTCAGTGTAGGAACCTTGGTGCAAAGGATACATTCTGCTCCCAACACTACTTTCTTGGTAGTCCAATGTCCTCATTTCTCTGTTCACTTTCCTTCACTTCTTATCACTTGAGAAGGAAAAGCTGGTGTAGGCCGTATATATTGTAAACCCCTTTTTCTCTGGATTAGGAATGTGATTTTAGTAGGAGTATTATCATCCCACCCTAACACTCTTTAACATAATCTCGTCTTGCCCCCGTAACCACAGGAAGAGATTAGAATTTACAACATATATGAAAATTACAATCATAAAATAGAGGACAACCACACAATTCTATGAATCATGGCACAGCCAAATTGCTACACAAATTTTCTAGGAGACATAGTTACTCTATGGTAGAGCTGGACATCAAACTTGAAAACAATCTGTAAGGAGAAAGGAGGCTATATAGGATGTTGCTGTTAGCTTCTGTCAAGTAGGCTCCTGACTCATTGAAACCCCATACACCAAAAACATCAAACTTGTTGTCATAAAATTGGTTCCAACTGATAGAACACAGTAGAACTACCCCATAGGGTTTCCTTGGAGTAGCTGGAGAATTTGAACTGCTAAACTATTGCTAAGAGAGTCTTCTGCTCCCCATATTGATGAGAGGCATCTGGGATTTTAAAAGCTAGCAAGCTGCCATCTGAGGTACATCAAATTGTCCCAACTCATCCAGAACAGATGATCACCAAGAACAAGGACACAAGGAAAAAAGAGCCCAGGAGACAGAAGAAACCACGTGAATGTGCAACTATATCAACATGTGACCAGAAGAACCAGATGGTGTCCTACCACCACCAAAGACAGCTGTGATAGAACACACAGTGTTGAGCCCCAGTGGCAACACAAGAAAAAGAGGGGTGTACCTCAAGAACTCGACTAAAAGACTGCAGTCGATGGTCTGGTGACCTGGAGTTTCCCTTGGAACATGGCCCTAGTCCTGCTGCCACCCCTGACAGGAAATCATTACTGAGATCAACTCTTTGGACAGGAATGGACTGGACTCAAGGACACAGTGTGACCGTATGGTGTGTATATTGTATGATTCTATGCATTTATAGGGTGCCGTCCTACTGGCCTCTTGCTAGAAAGGAGAAGAGAGGCTGGAGAGGAGACAGAGGATTATTAAGAGGATACAAAATATACAGAACAAAAAGGAGGAATGCTCTGTCACCAGGCAGAGAGCAGAAGAAGCTACAGACAGGTGGGCATGCAAATTTAATTTGGATTGTATACTTCCACTTAATCACAATTAAAAAATAAAAAAAATTAAATATTTGTTATAAGAAAAAATACCCACTGGCATGTTTCATCATCTTTGTGAGGTAAAGAGGGTGGTTCATTAAAATGTAACACATAAAAAGAGGTGCACCCTGAGATCTCCACTAAAAGACCGCAATTGATGGTCCAGCGCCTTCAGGATTCCCCTGGGAGCGTGGCCCCTGGCCCTGATGTTGCCCTTGCCCATAAATCATAACAAAGTTCCACTCTTTGGACACGAATGGATTGGACGTGGTGATGCAGAGTGACCATATATTGGATGCACTTTATGGTTCTATGCATCTATAGGATATCATCCTGTTGACCTCTGGCTGGAGGAAGGAGAGTGGGTGGAAAGGAGGGGAAAGGAGACTGTTGGGAGGATGAGACATGTACGGAGCAGAGAGGAATAGTGTGCTGTTGCTGAGCAGGGAGAGCAGTGAAAGCTGCATATAGGTGGGCATGTAAATTTATATAGGAATGTACATTTTCACTCAGTCATGTTAAATTAAAATCAGATTTTGGAAACACTATTATCTCTTTTATTTATAATCAGCTAAAGGGGAAAATGTGAGTCCAGTAAGTTTGTTTTTAAGTGGCATATCATATACTAAGAGCATTAAATAAATATTTTATTAGTTATTAAACCCATTTCATTTTGGCTACAGGCTTCTCTATTTTATTTATCAACATTACCAGTTAAGTTCACAAACTCATCCTAGAGAAAGTGCTACATCCCTCATTCCTGAATATCATTATGTTCACCTTCAAAGTACTCCTCTTGGGAAGCTATGCACTGACACTGGTGCCTAGTCCACCCTTCAAAGCAATTTTGGAATTCTTTTTCTGGAATGGCCATCAGAGCTGTCATCATATTACCCTTGAAGTCCTGAATGTCATCAAAATGTCTTCTTTCAATATTTCCTTTATCTTTGGGTACAGAAAAGTCATTGGGGCCAGGGTGGGTGTTCCAATACAGTTATTTTTTTACTGGCTGAAGACTCTCTCACAGACAACTATACAATTAAGTTAGCGAACTTGCCACCGCTTAATGGACATTCTAGAAAGAGTTTCACAATTGCTTTGAAGAGTGGACTAGGTGCTGGCATTGGTGCATACCTTCCTAAGGAGGGTATTTCAAAGGCGACTGTAGTGATATTTAACAATGAGGTATGCAGCACTTAGAACAACTAAGTTTACAGACTTGTCAGACCTCATATTAATAATGGCATTTTTTATTATTATATATTTTCCAAGTTTTTCCAACAGTTTTACACACATAGTCTAAATATCTAAATTTATGTTTTTCATGTAATTTGTGCCCATATTGTAATCCACATTTTAGGATGCAAGTAATAATCATGTCATTTGTTCAAAAGTCTCTTTAATGGATAACAACTAAATTCAATGGTTCAATTTAATTTTTTTGCCTCTTGAATGAAACTGTGGGATACATGGTTTACAAAAATGTTGATTTGGCTCCACTATCTAACTGAAATAGAGTGGAATTCTGAAAATCATGAAGAACCTTGCTTCTCATCAAAATTTTGTCTTCAGTAGCAGATCAGTAACACTTTGATCTGTACACAATATACTCCTTTGGGCCACAGTAGAGTCACAGAGGTGGTAGAGACAACTTTAAGGGGCAGTGAAGGAAAAAAATCATAATAAAATTGAAAATTGAGCATGATCTTGTAGGGCAACTATGACAGAAATGTAGATATGAGGTAACTGTTCAGTGATAAATAGGCCACAGCCTTGGCACACATCAGAACCTAAATAAGAAGGAATTCAACAAACACATTGTTTTTTAAAAATCCTTTTTTAATGAAGTATAATACACTATTGTTGTTTAGTGTCATCAAGTCCATTTTGACTCACAGTGATCCATGTAATAGAGACAAACTGCTTCATAGGATTTTCTCAGCTGTAACGGCCATGAGTTGGATCCAACTTGACAGCAGTGGGCAGAGCTGGGCAACCTTTATAGGAATAGATAGCCAGGTTGTTTTTTTGAGTTTTTTTTTCCAACCACTAAACGGGTTTGCACCACCAACATTCTGGTCAGAGGCTGAATGCCTAATTATTGTGTCACCAAGTCTCCCTGAATTACAATATACTTTCTGAAAAATAGAAAAAAATGTTAAATTTGATAAGTAAGCAGAGGACAATACTCAGGTAACTACCATCCAGGTAAACAAATAAATAAACATCTTGAAAACCTCCTAATCTTTCCTCATTTAACCTTCCAAATATTACTTTTTTCCTTCTTCTGGATACAAGCACTATTTTGACCTCTGCCTTAGTCATCTGATGCTGCTATACCACAAGTAGATGGCTTTATCGAAGAGAAATTTATTCTCTCACTGTTTATGAGGCCAGAAGTTTTAGTTCAGGGTGCCAGCACCAGGGGCAGACTTTCTTTCTCTTGTCAGTTCTTGAGCAAGTTTTTTGTCATTCATCTTTTCTGGTAGAGAAGTTTCTCAGCTAAGGGTCACCAGTTACAAAGGATGTGCTCTTCTCCTAGATTTCATTTCTTGGTGAGATGAGGGCCTCATGTCTCTCTGTTATGCTTGCTTCTGTGTTTTAAGGCACAACCTAATCTTATAGATTGAATCCTACCTTATTCACATCATAGAGGTAGGACTTACAGCACAAAAGAAAATCACGTCAGGTGACAAAACGGTGAATGATCACACAATACTGGGAATCACGGCCTAGCCAAGTTGATACACATTTTTAGGGGACACAATTCAATCCATAACAACCTCTAATGCTATAGCTTGTGGCTATTTTTGAAATTTAGATGAGCAGAACAATATGATATGAGGTCTTCTATTTCTACCTTATTTTGCTCAAGCTCCTATGAGAGTTAACTAAGAACTCCTCTTACTACATCTCACAGACAAATTACTCACCAAATTACTGTGGCCAGTAATTCGTTAATTTAAAACAACCAGTGTTCAGCTGTGTACTGGGGTGGCATTAACGAATAAGAGCACGGTTAACCAACAGGATCAACACAGGGCGTCACTAAACTGCACAGGTGAAGACTTTTGAAAGGGTAAATATTTTGTTGTTTTTATATTTACCACAATTTTGAAAAAAGGAAATATAGTGATTAAAGTAAACTTTGTAGATGTACTGCACTTGTGCTGAAAAGTAATGAAATTTTGAGGTAATGAACTTCTAGAATAGATCGCTTGGACAAACCAGTGACTCAACATTTGCGTGTATGTGCACGTCTTTGCTTGTGATAAGAGATTAACAACGAATTCCACGAGTCCTAAGGTTGAAATAGGCAGCACATCCACTGACTCTGAAGTTACCCTTGCTTACGGGCAACGAACTTTGGGTTAAAAAAATAATAATAGAATTTGACTTCAGTGAAAGAAAAGCAACACAGTGGCAGAGATCGAAAGAGAAAGAGAAATGAAAATAGCTTGTACTTTTCCAAGGAAAAAAAATACTGCATTATGACAATATTGCCTTAATTTTTATTTTTAAATAATTACAGATTCATTAGAAGTTGCACTTCACCAGATTTTCCTCGACGGTAACAGTTTGCATGACTGCGATACAGTATCTAAATCAAGAAGCAGACACTGGTAAAATCCACAGGTCTTACTCAGATTTTAACTGTCTTATATCCACTCATTTGTGTGTGTATGTATGTGAAGGGCAGCGGTGTTACGGAATTTGATCATGTATATAGTTTTGTGTAGCCACTACTACATAATCACTGTTTCATTTTTTAGAAAATAATTACTGTCAATTATTTGCTCACTCTGGATGTGTTACTTCAGCACAGAAGAGTAAATAACTTATTTTTTCTTTGTTTACCATTTTTCATACTAATAAGTTGGTTCAGTAGGAAAGACTTTTAAACACAATATAATTTAAACATTTCCATTCTAGTTCCTTATCACATTTAATTAGAAAGACAAAAAAAAATCCTAAGAAAGCTTTGCCACTATTTTACTAATACATGAATTTATTAATGACGTAACAGAAATTCTCAGTTATGGATAATATTTTATTCAGTTTAAAGAAGATCACACAAGTATACCTAGAAGTAGGGAGGCATTCTAAATTTACCTCACTTCTGAATATTCTTGTTCTAGAATTAAAGATCCTGACATCAGTTTGAGAGGTCAGCTTCTTGATGATCATTTAGTTCTACCCACTGAACTTTTCTAAGAGTTGAATAGAATTGTTCTGGAAAGCTCTTGCTCTGGACTTCTCCAACAAGTAGACACTTGCACCTTGTAGTTCCAACTCAAGTGAGGAACTCTGCCTTTGAGAGAGATGGTAATTTGCATTTTATTCAACATACTGTTTCCATCTGATACCTGATATGTTAGCCAAAATCTCTGTAGCTACAGTTTGGGCTTTAGATATTATGCCTTTGTTTTTACAAGTACTATATCATTTTAATGTTGCACTTTTTAACTGATAGTCACAAATTTACTCTAGGTTATTGACCAGAGAAGATATACAAGAACTTTTCTCCTTTGCTCTTAAGCCAACATAAAATAAAGAGAACTATTTCCCACCAAAGAAAAAAAACAGTGTCTTATATACACTCACTTGCACACTTATATATATGAGGGGCAGTAGTCTTGTGCATTTTTATCATATCATTTCATGTAACCACCACTACATAATCACTGTTTCATATTTTAGAAAATAATTACTGATAATTTTGTACAAGAAAACAAAAGCATCAGTCAAGTCAGCATCTGGTTCACAAGAAACAGTTTACTCAGCATCAAATAAAAAAAAAAAACAGTATGAAAGATTTTGATCTTCTTAGGTCTGTCTCAGAACCCTGGTAATATAGTGGTTACGAGTTCAGGGGCTAACCAAAAGACTGACAGTTCAACTCCCGTCCTAAAGAGTTTCTATGAGTCAGAATTGACTTGAGGGCAATGAGTGTTAGAGCTTTCTCAGCACTTGACACTGCTAATAACTATTTTACAAAGTGAGACATTTAAGCGGAGAAAGAAGTGTTCCTAAAATGGTGATATAATTGATAGCATATATTTCAGAAAAAAAATGGAAATTTCCTACTTGTTTAAAGTAGTGAAAGGTTATAAAACCAAAGAGGAGAAAAAGACCACAGTGTGCTTCACGTTTCTTAATTTCAGTCATTCACATAGGCATCTAATTAACAAGTTAATGCATACATAGCGGAACTTGAACAAGGTGTTAGAGTGTCATGAAAGAGCTGCAACCCAGTTGGCTGCCGCTAGGACTTGTCAACTTCTATGTGACTGGAAACTCTTTTCTCTCTGATGTGTGACTGGGTGGGACTTTCAGCTCTCATGCTAAAATAACGAACCAAGACTGACAAATTGATCACTTGGTGAAGTCTAAAGGCCACATAATTTTACTAAATGTTAATTTACCTCTTTGGTAGGCAAGCCCTTCTACAATGCAAAGCACTGTCATCTGGGCAAAAAGGGAAATATACAAATAAAATGAATTCCTTAACTAAGAGCAATAAGAAACATTAAAAAAAACAACAACTAATCTCTAGTTGATTTTGATCAAGTAGTCATTATCCTTCTTTCCTCAACCTGCTAAATCTGATGTGTCAAATTCAAAAGTTTCCTGTTCCTTTCCCCCCTTTATTATTAGATTGGTAAGCATGAATAAGCTGCATAATTCCATTTAAGTCATCTTCATCATCTGTAAAATGCAAGGTACAATTTAATTATTTATCGAAAATATCTTGTAAGAATGTACAAATGTGTAACCGTATGAAGTATTTAACATAGTGTGCTCAATAAGTGCTCAATAGCATAAGGAAAAATAGGTACAGGTTCACTGGTAGAAGTCATTCATGACAGTGAGTGAGGTCAAATTTTAACTGAAATTTTGAGATGGTTCACTGCTGAAGTTTTCAGAAATGCTAGTAAGATGATCTTTTGGAGTCAACTGACCTATCACACTTTGTTCAGGCATCATGTGTCTGTTCCATATACTCCATGTGTGCAGTGACGGACACATCCACCTGCTGAACAATACACAGTATTTCCAACTGCAGAGGTACCATTACATGAAACAGTACATAACACTGATTCTAGTGTTGTGACCATAAAACCTTAAGGATGATGTCTTAGGCTGGGCTGAAGTGGAAAGTTACGGGGCATAGGCAATAGCATTTCTGATGAAAAGAACAAGATACTTCTGCAAAAGACCTTCAGAATTGAAGCAGTGTACTTAACCAACGAACAGAAGATACAATTAGGAGAAAGAGAAAGACACTGAAAGTCAAGTTTACAAGCCTGGATACCAGTGACCATTAGCACTTTAACAGTCAATATTTGTGACATTATCATTTCAGCAAGTGTGACCACAGGAAATAGCACTAACTTCAGAATCATAACAACATGTACCCACAGAAAGAGGAGAGAGGGAGGGAAAGGAGACCAAACATAAACAAAAATAACATAAAGGTCATAAAACATTGATCAACCTGTAAACATAATAGTCATATTTCAGATGAAAACTTTTTTCTTTTCCTGGAAGATTCTTCTTATAGAAAGAATTGTCGGTGTTGTGATCATGCGGTCGATTCTGAGTCATATCGACCCTATGAGGCAGTTCTCTTCTGTCCCACAGGGTCAGTGAGTCAGAATTGATTCAATGATAATATGTTTGATATTTGATTTTTAATCTTAATGATGGCATATTTTGACAAAATATTTTTTAAAGAAAATATTGAGAATACTTTAAACCCAAACTGACATAGCCAACCAATCTAATATCCCCAATTCGTTATTTAAAATGATGAAATACAAATATCTGTAAAGCAAAATAATGTAACCAGTTTGCTACCAAACCTGAAGTCGTATGAACAGAGATTTAAAAATGTACATTTACGGTGAAAATATTGATGTGCTCAGTTACATGATGAATCGCCTACCCCACAGGAAGGGTTAATTCATATATGCAGATATGCACACATTGCATTTCTAAAATTAAAATAAATCTGAATTTAAAATGTATTTCTTAAGAATTTTTTAAAAAGTAATTTTGGACTTCTATTAGTCTCTTGTGTCTGGATGTTTTGCTGCTAACCAAAGGACTGTTTGTTCAGATGCTCCCAGAGGGACTTTGGAAGAAAGACATGCCAATGTATGCCAAAAAATCAGCCACTGTAAACTTTATGGAACATCGTTCCACTTTAATACAAATTATGTTCCTATGACTCATGGTTCATTTGGAGGTAACTGGTGTTCATACTTTACACATCTTTTTTCTTATGTGAGGGTAGATAGAAAGTGATACCGATAGAGACTGAAATAAACACATTCAATAAATTAAAAAGAGCAGACAACACAGTCAGGAAATCCTTTCCTGGCCATACTTTCTAAATTACCATTCAGATCATTCCTCTGGCTGTACAGTATTTCCTACTATAATGAAACCAATATTCTTTCACAACAACAAGAAAAATTCAGAATCTAAAGTGCCTCACTATCTTAATGTATTATTGTATATAAATTTTGTACTAAGTGTATTTTTACTAGATGTTTATACCTCTCTGGGGAATGGCTTTTAATGACTGTATAATACCAAGATTATAGACAGTGTTAAGTAGATAAAATATTTAGAGTTTAATAAACAGAGGGAAAAAAGATGACATAACCACCAGAGGAGCTAATTCTCAAATAAACAAGAACAGTATATAATTAAAAAGGAATGAGTCCAGAAGAAATTTGGCATTCACAAGAAAAGACTTACCTTGTGTGATAGTGTAACTCAGAATTCAAAGATCTTATCCTAATAACTAAAACAGAATAATTCACATACCATGTAAATTTAGAACCAGGACAAAGAGTTAGTCACTACAAGAATGTAACTATTGTGTTGAAGAGACAGGAAGCAACTCCGGAGTCTCTGAGTAAGGACAAATGTCAAAACTCAACTGCTAACTAAAATGTTGGAGTTGAGTCCACCCAGAGAAACTGTGGAAGAAAGGCCTAGTGATCTAATTCTGAAAAATAAGCCACTATAAAATCCTTTAGAGCGCGTTTATACTCTGACACACTTGGGATTACCATGAGTCAGAATCAACTTGACAGCTACCAATGTTTTAGCTTGGAAGCAACTTTACTTTTTCTCTAGATTTCTCTTAAAATCTGATATTAAACTTTGCTCTTCTGTGTTCCATGGGAGTCTCTAATAATGTAAATAATTCTTGTATAATTAAAGGATTTTAGTCATTTTCAGTCATAGTATCATGTCTATAGTAATTCAAATTTGAATTCTGTGCAAAAACAAAACTTGGATTTAATTTAAATTTAAACTTGTTCTCCTTCCTTTGACTTCAAATTAACTCAAGCTGGAAAACCAGCAGAGAAGGTTTATGTTTAATTTCTTAAATTCCCCACTTACTAACTGATTCTTTTACTTTTCGTTATCATCCTGGACAAAGCTGACCCTCCCTTCCCCAAATGTCAAAAGACAGAATGAAGGAGAGATAAGCAAAGGAAATGTCTCACTTGGTTGGGGCTATGCTGTCTGCATATGGTAGAAGTCTTAAGGCTAAGTCATTATCTCAGAAGAGGGTCTCAGGTATCCTCGAGGATAGCCCCATGGAACCCAGCAAGTACAGCTCCTGTGACAGAAGCAATGATCCTCCACTGATTAGTTGTCCACTCATGATTCTTTTCTCCAGTGGAAGACACCCTGTGTCCCTTAACTTCTGTTTGAGCTCTAAATTCTCACCAGACAGTCTTCCTGTATAAATCCAAGATGACGTTGGGCTGCTACCCCTCCTTTCCCCCACATGTGGACCCCTTTTAATCCTCAGGAAACACTCGGACATAGTCTACCCACTTACTGTTGGAAGTGCAATGTAATTCCAGTATAGTCTGCAACAGTATTCAGCCACAGGCTATTTCATCAGCATGTTTATTAATCTCTTTTGGCACCCCCTGCATCCTGGATCCTGTCTCCAGACTTCTTTGCCACATTTCATGAATCAGAAACTTTAATATCATGCAGTTTCTTTGTTTTGTTTTTTGGGTCTTTTTTTTTTTTTTTTTTGTCTTCTCAAACCAGCTTCTGGCTGGTTTAAGCCATTAAAAGTCATTGACAGAAGATAGGAAAGATAAAATAAATTATTTCTCCAGCTTCCTTCTTGCTTGGCTAGGTCCTAGCACTTAGTTGGGTCCCAGCACTGGCTAGAATATTTCCTTGTGAGCTATTGGCATCTTATGGCCCTCAACAGAGAAGCATAGTGCAATAATTTTTCTGTTGTCCTATACCACACTATTTAGGATACAACTAAAATTTTGCCATAGAATCATTAAAAAATAAAAAGTATGAATTCTAACATGGTCCAATGTTACCTATTTCCAGAAAACATGGTCTTCTCAATTTAATCTAGGGATTATTTTTGGTTTTGCCATCAAGCATCTGGTCGATACACTCCCAGTGTGTGAAAAGTGTTGCTGACGTATCTGCCCACAGTACACACCACGGTACTGAATTTTTCCAACCACGGTGTTGCTTGTACTTGAAAGGACGTTGAAACACCCAGGCAAGTCTTGATGTTATTGTAACAATTCTTAGGGACACAGGTAACCACATTAGAAAAATGGAAAGTTGTTGTTAGGTGCCGTCAAGTCGGTTCCGGCTCATAGTGACCCTATGAACCACAGGACAAAACACTGCCCACTTTCGGGGTATGTCCACTATAGTTTCTATGCTTAAGCCCATTGTTGCAACCACTGAGTCAATCCATCACTTTGAGGGTCTTCCTCTTTTTGCTGATCAGACATTCTACCAAGCACGATGTCCTTCTCCAGTGACTGAGGCTTCCTGACAACAATATATAGAAGACTCAGTCTTGCTACATGTGCTTCCAAGGAGCACTCTGGATGTACTTCTTCCAGAACAGATTTGTTTGTTCTTTTGGTGGTCCATTGTACATTTGACATTTTTCTCCAACACCACAATTCAAAGGCATCAATTGTTTTTCAGTCTTCTTTGTTCATTGTCCAGTTTTTGTATGCATATGACGCAACTGAAAATATCAAGGGTTGGTCCAGGTGCTCTTTAGCCTTCAAGGTGACATGTTTACTTCTCAATACCTGAAAGAGGTTCTTGGCAGCATATTTTCCCAATGCAAGGCATCTTTTGATTTCTTGACTGCTCCTTCCATGAGCATTGATTGTGGACCCAAGTAAGACGAAATCCTTGACAACCTCAATCCTTTCTCCACTTATGACAGCATTGCTTACTGGTCCAGTCATGAGGATTTTTATTTTCTTGACATTAACGTGTAATCCATACTGAACTCTGTGGTCCTTGGTCTCCATCAGTAAGTGTTTCAAATCTTCTTCACATCCAGGAAGTAAGGTGGTGTCGCTTGCATAACACAGGTTGTTAATAAGTCATCCTCCAATCCTGATGCCTCATTGTTTTTCATATAATCCAGCTTCTCAGGTGGTTTGTTCCGCATACAGATTGAAAAGGTGTGGTGAAAAGATACAGTGGTGATGCACACCTTTCCTGACTTTAAACCACACGGTGTCCCCTTGTTCTGTTCCTTTAACTGGCTCTTGATCCATATGCAGATTCCTTAAGAGCACAACTGAGTGTTCTAGAATTCCCATTGTCAGCCATAATTTATTATGATCCACGCAGTCAAATGCCTTTACATAATCAATGAAACACAGGTAAACATCTTTCTGATAGTCTCTGCTTTCAACCAAGATCCATCTGACATTAGCAATGATATCCCTGATTTTATGTCCTCTTCTGAATCCAGCTGGAGTTTCTAGCAGTTCCCCATCAATATACTGTTGCAGTTGCTTTAGAATGATCTTGAGCAAAATTTTACTTGTGTTTGATATTAATGATATTGTTTGATAATTTCCACATCCAGTTGGATCACCTTTGGAATAGCCATAAATATGGATCTCTTCTAGTCAGTTGGCCAGGTAGCTGTCCTCCAAATTTCTTGGCATAGGTGAGTCAGCATCTGCTTGTTGAATTATCTCAATTGGTATTCCATCAATTCCTGGAGCCTCAGTTTTTATCAATGCTTTCAACGCAGCTTCAACTTCTTCCTTCAGTACCATTTGTTCCAGATCATATGTTACCTAACAGAAAGTTAGGCCATGATAAAAAATAATTCCTGAAATAATATGTGAGCAGAACAGCCATGACTTTACAGCGTGTATTGAAGCCATGCCTTCTTAGTCATCAGTAGCTAGTGCTTTGTATTTAACTCTCAGTTTTAGGAAACATGTAGCTTTAACCTAAAAATTTATTGTAAATAACTTTTAATAAGTATTAGCAAGGGTTTTTGAATCTGTTTATTATGAGACATAACCTTCAAGGAACACATAATACAAACAACAGTTTTAGAATATAAGTTTTGATTAAGATAGTACAAGGATTGTTATTAATCATATGGTGCCCTCATATATATATGCATATATATACATATTGATATATGTATGTGTGTGTCTGTGTATACACACACACACACACAAACACACACGTACCCTGGTGTCGTAGTGGTTACATGTAACACCTGCTAACCAAAATGTCAGCAGTTCAAATCCATCAGATACTTCTTGGAAACGTACGGGAACACATCTACTCTGTCCTGTATGAGTCAGCAATGGGTATAATAAAATCTGCAAAAAGCCAAAACATGTAAAGCATAAACCTGTCAAAAAAGGAAAACTCAAATATTTCCCACAAAAAAAAAAAAGAGAGTGACAGGAAAGTGGCAAAACTGTCCGGAGTGGAGAACTTGCAGGACCTAGAGAAACAAGGCATTCCTATGAAGTTCCTTTCCAGCTTTCATAGGTTTTACTGTGTTCACTGTATACACATGCACACGTTCTTTATTGTTCGTTGAGTGTATACACACACACACACACACACACACACATATATTAATCTTCCTGACAAAAGACTCACTCCATGACCAAATTGCCTTACTAAAGTATATGGACCAGAAAGAGGTAAGAAAAGTAAAGTTAAAAATATTTCATAGATTTTGGGGGAGATCATTCTAATATTCAACATAATAGATGCTTGTGGAAATTTGAAATTACAGAGGTGCATATAAAATCTTAATTATTACCCATTTTTGTGTGGTTCTTATGGGAAAAAATAAAGTGGACCAGTGTCAGGCTATACCAAAAGCCAAGTGCCGTCGAGTCGTGTCAGGCTATAAATAATCTAAAAGATGAAAAACTAACCTGAAATAATTTCACAAGCCAATGTATTGTAATTAAAGCATACTGATTAGGCAGAGCCAAGATGGCAGAGTATTTAGCTTCTTCCTGTGATCCCTCTAACAGTGAAGACCAAAAAGAACAAACGAACGGATGCGAGGTCTGACAATTAAGTCTGCAAACTTAGTTATTCTAAATGCTACATACCTCATTACTGAATATCACTACAGTCACCTTCAAAGTATTCCTCTTGGGAAGTGATACCTGATGCCAGTGCCTAGTCCAACCTTTAAAGCCGTTTTAGGAACTGTTTCTGGAATGACCATTGCACATGACGGCAAGGTGGCAAGTTCATGAACTTAATTGTATAGTTGTCTGTAAGGGAGTTTTTAGCAAGTAAACAAACAACTGTATTGGAATACCCCCTTATTCACCTGATCTGGCCCCCAGTGACTTTTTTCTTTACCCAAATATGAAGCAAACATTGAAAGGAAGACATTGTGATGACATTTAGGACATCAAGTCTAATACAACAAAAACTCTGATGGCCACTCCAGAAAAAAGTTCCAAAATTGTTCTGAAGGGTGACTAGGTGCTGGCATTAGTGCACAGCTTCCCAAGGGGAGTAATTTATAGTGATATTCGGCAATAAGGTATGTAACACTTTTTCTAGGATGAGTTCACAAACTTAATTGGTAGTCCTGGTATATAACATTCTAGATGTCTTGAATCAAAGGGAAAGTTGAGAAATGAGACTAAATAATAGAAAAGGAAGAACAGATCCAAAAGTACCTAGGACTGGCCAGACCTGACCCTCTGGGAGTCAGCTGCAGACAGTGTAGTAAATGGAACTGTGGTGTTCGAAGGGCATCAACTCCAGCAGAGGAGAATGAGCAGTGGAGGAGGGCACACTTATACCTCCAGAACCAGTGAAAAGCAGCACTCAATGGTCAAAACCTAAGTAAGTTGAGTCTAACACACCATGCCTATCTAAAACTTATCTTCAGGATAAATCTCTCTTCCTTTTCGAAGTACTTCTCTCTCCCTTCTCTACATTTCACCCATTTCCAGGGTTGGACACCATTACCTTGGCCAGAAGTAGGGCTCCTTATGTGAGCTGTGAGCCATTCTTCTAGACCAGGAAGGCGAACAAGTTAACAAACAAGGGAAAGAAGGAGGGTAAAAAATCTGTTGATTCCCTTGAGCTGGAAATTGACAGCAGAAACAGTTTCTTCACTTAAGATTAAACATAAGGGGACACACCTTTCTTACAGACACCCAGGGACAGCTGTTAGCCCCCTGCCTTTCTCAGAGCATGTAGCCAGATACCTGTGCCTACACCAGCCACCTGCCACCAAGGACAGTACCGGGAGGCATGCACCACACACTTGGTGACTACCTGAGCTGAATCCATACAACAAAAGTAAAGTCTGATGCACACATTAGAATAGCAACGTTATTGCCTGAAAAAGTGCTGGCAGCAGTGAGGCATCATGGATGGTTCTAAGAGAGGGTCATATATCCAAAGTGGTTAATCCACTAAGAAGAGGTAGTATCAATGGCCATAGTGCCTCTCTCATGAACTTTGGGCAGGAGTCGTAGCCCTGGCACATAATGGTAGTTCCTGCATCAGATGCAAAGTCTTTTGCTTTGTTCCCAATCCATGGCAGTAAATGTACTGTCTTTTTCAGTATGATGGTGTATACAGGATCAAAGGCAGAAATCAAACAGTGCAGATGCGTTTAGCAGCTTAATTTCTACTCTTCTCAACAGAGAATGTCAGTATGTATACAAGATGCTGAGACTTCTTTTTTCTACGTGTATATACACATTTAGTTATTGCAAGGTATTCATGACAAGGCTCTCAAGACCACATAATGTTTATTTAGAATCAGAGAATCAGAATTAATGATTACAATTACAGTGTTCTTCAACAGTTAAAGTCCAGCTCTTTAGACTTTACACTTTTAAGGAGAGGGAAAGACACAGACAGTTTGATCCATAGTTTCAATTTCTTTCTTTAGTTTAGGGTCCCAAAGAGGACTGTCTTTAGTCTGCTAACGTCATCTTCCAAATAGCAGCCCATACACCCAGACCTCCAGCAATAGCTATAACACCAACAAAAATATAAACAAGACTCCTCAAGGGAGTACTGAACAGAGCTGTGAGAATGTTCTTGAATTCAGTTCACTGATTAGAAAGAACATGTTGGCTTCAGGTTTGCATATCGGACCCTGGGCCTGAACAGTCACAGCACCCTAGCTGTCAGTGAACCAGACCCAGTCATTGGGGGAACCTCGAGAAGCAAGAAAGCTGTAAAGCCATTCTGCTCCTATTTTCTTCAGATGGTAGAGTTGGGAATAAAATTTCTCTCAAAGGGACATATGCTACTTTTTTCAGGTAAAGATGAGATACTGTTGGGGATGGGCTGGTTTTATTCTTAAATATTGCATTTCCTTTCCATAAGGAAGTTTGTTGGATTTTTCTCACACTATTTGTCTTTGAGTCTGAGCATTGTTATTAAAATAGAAATGTCAGGTCTATGAGACACTTGGTCCTCATGAGTTAAGAGTTCAGTTTTCACAAGGTCTCACAATCAGTTAATAGCTGTTTTCCAAAAGGAATGTATCTGGTTGCCATGTCAGGGAGATAACAAGGGAGGGAAACGCTCAAGTGGTAACCCCAGGCACACACTTCCTGCTAAGAGGCTCCATTCAGCAAAATCATATTACAGAGGCTGGTATTTCCAAAGAGTAGTTAAGACCATGGGGCCACAAAAGTAGATGGCATATTACAGCTTTAGGGACAGTTTTCAACAACTACTCAAATAATATTCGGCAGTTACCCTATATAAAGGATCAAACGCAATGTCCAAATGAGGCAGATTCTGTCTCCAACATGCAATAGAATGCTGGCTCACCTCTTTGGAGGTAGCTGTGGGAACAAAGATAAATGTTATTCCTTGACCTTTGGATTGAGTGTTCACATTGGCCCAGGAAACTCTACTGGGAAGGCACCTCTGAATTTGCAGAGGTTTATCAGCTACCCCTGCTGGCAGAGTTGTGATATCACTACTGTTAGTGCTGTTCAGATACAGACCTGAGACTTGCCAGTGAACAGAATATTACCACTACTCAGAGAGTAGAGGCAGTCCACTTAAATCCTGATCTACCCATTAGTGGCAAATGTCAGGGAATATTGTATCACTAGTGAGCACTGTGTATCTGGGTCACTTCTGATTAAAGGAATCTTCTGGAACTTATGGGATGCAGAGGTTATGATGATTGTTTGCTGTTCCAATTTATGGCAACATAATGAAACATAGTAGAACTGCCCCATAGAGTTTCTTAGGCTGTGACCTTACTGGAAGCACATCACTATGTCTGTTCCCCAGGTTCAAAACCCCAGCCTGTTGGTTAGCAGCCAAGTGCTTAACAATTGGACCACCAGGCATGTGATGCATTAATTTATACTGTACATTAAGGGGAAGACACAAATGCAACAGTTCAGTGAATTGCCAAAAGGATCCCATGAGCAGATTATCTAATTTACCCTTTCCCACTGTGAACCCTGAAAAATCTCATTGGCTGCATGCAATGTCCAGTCAAGGGACTGGGTATGGTGGTGACAATGGTGAGAGTATCCAACTGAGTCTTGTTATATAGTGTTTAATATCCAACAATTTACAAGCAAACCTGATGTTATATTTGATTTCAACGTAAGAAGATTCCTTGCAAAACTGTCTTTTAGGAAAAGGGTATTTGCTATCATGCCTATGAGCTACAGCTGCTGATTTTAAGTGAACTCTGAATATTAGAATAGTTACATTATTTTTTAAACATGTAAGAATCCACAACAAGCAGGCATTTGCTACTGTTGTGTGTGTTGATTGTCAGTTTTTATCTGTTTACATCTTTTTCTCTAGTTTTTATTTTATTTTGGTTTGGTTTTGAAGCTGGTAGAAATAAATTTGCTTAAATTAGTATTATAAGCTTTACAGAAAATGTTCCCATTTGTATTAATCACAGCAAGTAGAGCTGGGAGCTTGGTCACAGAGGTTGAAGTTAACATGCCTGGAGACATAGACTTAGATATTTTTAGAAAGGACACTTTCATAAGGCAAGATATACTTCTGTTGAAGATACAGGACTTGGACTGAAAGGTGACAGCCTTAAAAACCCTGCAGAGCAGTTCTAGTCTATACTGTTCCACAAGTTGGAATCTACTTTATGGTGACTAAAACAACTCATGGAGGTTATCACTTCATAATAAACTGTTTAGCATGGCCTAGTTAGTTTGATTAAAATAGTTCTGTATGAAACAAGATAAATCTGAACAGAATTGCTTATTTTAGAATTATAGGGAGTTTCAGCTGAGATGGAGTTAAGAAGTTGTTTAGTGATTTCCCTCATTTTACAGTTCAAGAAATCAGGCCAGGAAATATTAATTCCTTGCCGAGGTAGCAAGCTGGGATTTTTCCTCTAAAGTGTTGGTCACCTTTAAGATGTATGGAATCTCTGTCTTGTGTTCATCTTATTACAATATTTTAGCTCACATTACATGTGTCTGGACCAGTGCATAATACCTAGCAGAATACATAGCAAGATCTTATAAACATTTCTTCAAGTATGTTTTTACTCTTGTCTTCCTTACGATGTCACATCTCTTTCAATGTGCCTGTATGCATCTAAAACCCATTGTTGGGTGCTTGATTCTGACTCACAGCTACCCTGTAGGACCGAGTAGAACTTCCCCACGGAGTTTCCAAGGAGCACTTGGTAGATTCCACAGCCCTTAACCACTACACCGCCAGGTTTTCCCTACTTACCTACAATCTGCTCCGTTTCACTCTGTCTTTCTTATTTGCTTCACGACCCTCATGAATTTTAGAACCTATCTTTTTTGGCAGTCTCTCATCAGTCTAAATGTATTTGTGAAAATGTAACATCTTCTACTTTCATTTCTGAACAACTGTCCAGTAAACACCTCCGGCCACATCTAGTAGTCACAGCTTGAAGAAATCATCCTCCCCAGAAGACTGTTTACCACCACAAAGTTTCGCTTTCTCAGCACTTTCTAGCTTATATTATACCGGAAGAGCCTAATACACATCTAGCCATTTAGGTCAGCTTGTACCAGCTGGCTAAGAAGGCCTGTTGATCAGCTCTTGGTGATTATTCTCAGTTAACAGAAATAATTTCTAAAGCGTTTTCTCTGATGGTGGTTCTCAGATGACTCGAATGTAGATTGTTCACAATAGCACTGTGACTACCTTTCTTCAATAATTTTAAGAGATCAGATGGATATGTCCACGTGAAGTTCATACTTGTATTCTAGTAGTGAAAATATTATGTTTCTGCATGCATTCTTTTTCCTTGTTCTTTCTTTATTTGTTAGAAAGTATGTTCTCTGAAAGTTACTTTGTACAGTTTTCCCATTCCACATATCATTAACTATTACTGATGCCCAGAAATCCTCAATGAATATTTACTATATTTGAATAGTAAGTCACTGATAAAGAAACTGGAGTTTACATGCCTATGTAATTTCTTTTTCCAATACTTTTGTTTTTCACAAACATAAATTCATTTTCTCATAGGTTAGGAGGCCAGGGAATTCAAGGTGTCAGTTCTAAGTGAAGGCTTTCTTTTTTCTGTCAGCTCTAGGGGAAGGTCCTTGTCTCTCTTCAGCTTATGATTCTTGGTTTCTTGGAGACCTCATGTGATGTGGCATCTATCATCTCACATATGTGGTGGCTCACTTGCTCAACCTGTTCTTTTATTTATTTTATTACACTTCAGATGTTTACAGAACATACTAGTTGATCATTAAGATACACATACTGTTCCATGATGTTGGTTAATGACACTACAACATGTTGACGCTCTCCCTTTTCTAACTTGGGTTCCCCATTACCAGCCTTCCTGTCTCTGTCTTTGTTTGTTAGAAGGTATGTTCTCTGAAAGTTATCTTGTACACTTCCAGTCCTTGCTCCTGGGCTGGTGTGCCCATCTGGTCTCACTTTGTTTCATGGGCCTATCTAGGTTTGGGTTGAAGGGTTAACTTCAGGAGCCACTTCATTACTGAGCTGAAACGACGTCTGAGGGCCATATGCTCAGGGTTTCTCCAGTTTCTGCCAGGCCAGCAAGTCTAGTCTTTCATTTTGAGTAAGAATTTTGTCCTACGTTTTTCTCCACTTGTGTCTAAGATCTTCTGTTGTTATCCCTGTCAGCCAGAGGTAGGAGCCATTCCCCATCTCGTCGTACTGACTTAGTCTGGCACAGCCATTTTTAGATGTGGTTCATTAGTCCTTTGGTCAATCTTTCCCTCACAGGAGGACTGTCAGTTAAGTTTGTGAACTCATTCTTGAAAAAGTGCTACATACCTCATAGCTAAATATCACTACAGTCACCTTTGAAATACTCCTCTTGGGAAGCTATGCACTGATTTCAAAGCCTAGTCCACCATTCAAATCGATTTTGGAATTCTTTTGCTAAAATGGCCACCAGCGCTGTCATCGTATTACCTTTGAAGTCCTGAATGTCATCAAAATGTTTTCCTTTCAGTGTTTCCTTTATCTTCAGGTAAAGAAAGAGGTCACTGAGGACCACATCAGGTGAGTAGGGATGGTGTTCCAATACTCTTATTTGTTTACTAGCTAAAACCTCCCTCACACACACTATACAATTAGGTCTGTGAATTTGCCACTGTGCTCAATGGCCATTGCAGAAAGGGTTCCAAAATTGTTTTGAACGGTGGACTAGGCACTGACATTGGTCCATAGCTTCCCAAGGGGAGTACTTGGAAGGTGACCATAGTGCTTTGCAGCAATGAGGTATGTAGCACTTAGAACAATTAAAATTTGCAAACTTCATTGTCAGACCTCGTATGTCTAGTTTTCCTCATTATTCCTAGCTCCTGAATTGATGAGACCAATGGAGTATCTCCGATGGCTGGTTATAGGCACTAAAGCAAAATGTAGATCATTTTCATTATAAACTATGTTATAACAACTGAGCTAGATGTTCCCCGAGACCATGGTCCCCACAACCCTCAGCTCAGCAATTTGATCCCTCAGGAAGTTTGGATGTATCCTATAGGATTGCTATGAGTTGGAACTGACTTAATGGCAACAGGTTTAGTTTTTTGGTTTTTATGGCACTTCCATAACCTTGCTGTGTACAAGTTTTGTTGACTTCCCCACAACTGTGTCCAATATTTTTTTGTTTCTGTTTTTTTAACTCCAATTATAAATCATCTTAATTCATCAGGGCTCATGTTAGAGTTTACCTCTTTAAGTATTTCTTACTTAGGCATATATGAATATTTGAATGTGCATACATGGTTGTGACTGTAGGCATATTTTAATACATGTTTGTGTGCTGCATATTTTGTGTGTACTACATAGTTTATGTGTGCTGCATATATTTTTAAATATAAAGTGAATTATATAGGGTGACTCAAAAAGCATAGTTAAAGAGACTTTCTAGCCTTAACTGTACACCTCACAGGATAGGTTTATAGGGTTTGAAGGGTTAGAACCATAGCCTCACGGGGCATGTTGGTCAGCTGTCACAATATAATTCATAAAACAATGTTATACATCCTGGTTTGGTGAGTTGTTTCCGGGGTCTTGAAAACTTGTGAGCTTTCATCTAAAATGTAGTTATTGGTCTCTACTCATGTGAGGCCAAAGAGAAAGACGAAAACCAAATATTCAAAGAAAAAGCTAAGCTACAGAACTAGTATTTTGTACCAACAATGGACTCAGCTGCTTTGAGACCAGAACTAGATGCTGCCCAGAGTCCACTACTGACCATTCCAAACAGTGACTCAAATGATGGCCCCAGACAGAATGAGAGAAAAGTGTACAACAAAACTCAAATCCCTTTGTCTTTTTAAAAAGAGGCCAGACTTACT
This sequence comes from Heterohyrax brucei, assembly GCA_028571685.1. Classification (NCBI taxonomy): domain Eukaryota; kingdom Metazoa; phylum Chordata; class Mammalia; order Hyracoidea; family Procaviidae; genus Heterohyrax; species Heterohyrax brucei. Next base: position 72,059,096 of record CM053142.1, on the reverse strand, counting down.
AGACTGTGGAAACTAGATGAGCCTGTAAGATTGTTACTCTTGAATAAATACTCTTTAAATTAGAACATGAAACACTTTCCAGGGTCAGCTTTCAGCCAAATGAAAAATTGTCCCACAAAACAAGAGAGATTTGCCTGTGAATACCATGCTTCTCTAAACAATTGTCTAAATGAAATCAAATAATAAACATTTACCCTAGACCAGAGGTAAGAAAGTAAGTGTGGGTGGGGGCAGGGAAGCTAGATTCATGGAAACAGAATAATCAAATTGGAAATAAAGAGAATGCCAACATATTTGTGAAGAATGTAACCAATGTCACTGAACAATACGTATGACTAAAAACCAAACTAACTGCTGTTGAGTCAATTCTGACTCACAGGAGCCTATAAACAGAGTAGAACTACCCCCATAGAATTCCCAAGGAGCACCTGGTGGATTTGAACTGCCAAACTTCTGATTAGTAGCCACAGCACTTAAACACTATGCCCCCAAGATTTCCGACCAATATGTGTGGAAGTTATTAAATGACAACTTAATTTGATGTGCAAACTTTCACCAAAACCACAACAAAAAATCAAAAAACTAAAAAATAAAGAAGAATTCTTTCCTCATTCTGTCATGTTTGTGAAGGTAATTACAGCAGCTAACCAAAAGGTTGGCAGCAGTTTAAGCCACTAGCAGCTACTTGGAAATGCTATGGGACAATTCCACTGTTTCCTGTGATGCAACTGAAAATACCATGGCTTGGGTCAGGCACACCTTCTTAGTCTTCAAAGTGACACCTTCAGTTTTCAATAATTAAGAAGGTCCTTTGCAGCAGGTTTTCCAAACGCAATGCATCTTTTGATTTCTTGACTGCTGCTTCCATGGGCATTGATTGTGGAATCAAGTAAATGAAATCCTTGACAAACTCAACCTTTTTTCCATTTATGATGATATTTCTTAATGGTTCCATTGTGAAGATTTCTGTTTTCTTGATACTGAGGTTCAATCCACACTGCAGGCAGTGGTCTTTGATCTTCATCATTAAGTGTTTCAAATCCTCTTCACTTTCGGACATGGAGTCAAGATGGCGGACTAAACGCACATCTCTCTAAATCCCTCTGGAAACCAAGACCTGATAGGACAATTAAACAGAGCCTTCTGGACACCTAGTGAGCCTTGGGGTGCAGCATAGGGCTGTGAATTTGGACTTCATACCACTGAATGCAAAACCTCCTCTTTTTCTCTGACCCCACTCTCGGTGAGCACAGGCTTGCACAGACTAAAGGTAACTCACCATTTCGATTTTTTTTTCCTCTGTTTTGGCCGGTGGGCAGAATTGGGACTTGACTAGCTGCTGGTCTCTGACACACTGCTGGTGGGACCGGAAAGCATAATTGCCAGATACTGAGAGCCTGGCTTTGGACTCTATATACTTCAGCTTCTCTGGCCTATGGAGAAATGGAGAAACCCAGGCAGAGGCCCCTGCTGGACTTGGTTCTTAGGCTAGCAAGTGGCTCCTGCCGGTGGGGAGAGCGCTTTTCTATCAGGGAGGTGGTGTTTTGCACAGTGTCGCCTGGGCCAGGGCCCAGCAGGGAAAGCTGTGGACTCTGGGCATTTCGACACTCTTGGCTGGCTAGCGAGCTTAAGCAGGACACCATCTGGTCTTGCTGGGAGGCGGGCTCATCAATATGAAAGCCTCAGCTGGACCTAATTCCTGTGTTGAGAAGCAGTTCCTACTCAGAAGAGACTGCTTTTCTAACAGTATAGCAGACGTCTACACAAAATTGTCTACAGCTGGGGCCTAACAGCAGAGGCCAGCAGGCCAGTAGCCTTTCTGTATTTTGAGCTAGTTTGTAACACTAGATGTTCAATATAAAGGTGCTTATTTTGCCAACTGGGAAGAGGCACGTAGACACCTCAAAACCTGACTGACTTCGGAAGGTGCCAAATACTTTTTACTTCTCATCTGAAGATAGCCTAGAGAAAAAACTGTGGTACATCTTCACAGCATGTCTCCCAAACTCTACTGACCCACATGATGCCCCAAAAGCAGCAGATGTTGGAGAGGACAGTAACCTGGAAGTCAGCAATAGCATCAGGAGGCCCCCAAAAGAAACCACCTCAGAACTTTCCAGATGAAGGAGCTTTTCTGAAACTATCAGAAGGTTTGTACAAAAGGGTTATATATAGAACCCTACAAAACCTTATACAAAATGCAGGAGAGCAAAATGAAAAACTAAGCAAGCTGTTTGATCTGATGGAACATCAGTACCCTGAAATCCAACAGGTCAAGAACAAAATAAAAGACACAGAAACTTCAATTCAAAGCCAAGAAAACAGGATAGTACAAATGGAAAAGAGAATTTCTGATTTGGAAGACAAAGCCACTGACTCTAGTATCTATGAGGAGAAATCAAATCCTCTTCACTTTCAACAAGTAAGGTGCTGTCATCTGCCTAACACGAGCTGTTAATGAAACTTCCTCCAATCCTGATGCCTTGTTCTTCTACATACAGTACAGCTTCTCGGTTTATTTACTTAGCATACATATTGAAAAGGTATGGTGAAAGGATACAACTCTGGCACACACCTTTCCTGCCTAAACAATATAGTGTCCCCTTGTTCTGTTTGCACAACTGACCTTGAACCATGTACAAATTCCTTAACAGCACAGTTAAATGTTCTGGAATTCCCTTTCTCCACAATGTTAGCTGTAGTTTGTTATGATCCATACGGTTGAAATGGCTTGGCCTAATTAATGATACTCAGGTAAACATCTTTCTGTTATTCTCTATTTTCACTCAAGATTGATATGACATCAACAGTGATATCCCTGGTTCTGTATCCTCTTCTGAATCCAGCTTGAATTTCTGGCAGTTTCTTGTCAATACACTGTTGCAGTCACTTTTAAATGATCATGAACAAAATGCTACTTGCATTGGATATTAACAATACTGTTCGTAATTTCCACATTTGGTTAGATCACCTTTTTTTGGAATGGGTGTAAATAGGATCTCTACCTTGGCCAGGTAGCTGTCCTCCAAATTTCTGGGTGTAAATAAGTGAGCACTTCTAGAGCTTCATCTGTTTGTTGAAATTCCTCAATAGATAGCTCATCAATTCCTGGATCCTTGTTTTTCCTCCTTGTCGTCAATGCAGCTTTGACTTCTTCCTTCAATACCCTTGGTTCCTGATCATGTGCTACCTCTTCAAATACCTGAACATCAACCAGGTCTTTCTGGTGTAATGACTCCGTGTATTCCTCCCAACTTTTTTTTGATCTCCCTCAGTTGTTTACTACTTTCCCTGTAGAATCCTTCACTATTGCACACATACAATAGAATATTAAGCATAAAAGAAATAAATGTATTCTACAACACAGAAGAACCTCAGAAACATCCCTTTGAATGAAATAAGACAATCACAAAGGACAAATATTATACGGTTTCACTTACAGGAGATATCTAAAATAGATCATTACAGAGACTGAAATTCTTTTAGTGGTTACCAGGACAGGCAAAAAGAGAAAAGGGGGATCATCAATTAGAAAGTAATGAGTCTGTGTTTACAATGGTAGAAAATTTTAGCAATGATTCTTGGTGATGTCCGAACATGATTATGTAACTGATGCCATCATATTGTAAATGGGAAAAACATTAAATTGGTAAATGTTGTGTTATTTTAATTTAAATAAACAATTCTTGCCCTGCTTCACATCCTAAGTATCTGATCCTGCTATTGTCTACTGCTGATCACTCACTAACTCTTTCCATTGTTGTAGGAAAAACAATACTTTAAGATGTGTGTCTTTTAGAAGCCATTATGGATTGAATTGTGTTCCCTAATAATATGCGTCTTCTTAGCTGGGCCATAACACCCAGTACTGTGATTGTGCACCATTTTGTCATCTGATGTGATTTTCATGTGTGTTTTATATCCTGCCTCTATAATGTTAATGAGGCAAGATTAGAGGTAGGTACTTTAATGAGGCAGAACTCAATCTACAAGATTGGGTCATATCTTGAGTGATTTCTTTTGAGACATAAAAGACAGAAGCAGTCTTGGGGACAGGGAAAGTTCCTACCACCAAGAAAGAAGAACAAGAGAGGAAAACATCTTTGGACCTGGGGTCCCTACTGTGAGAAGCAATTAGATCAGAGATAGATTGATGACAAGGACCTTCCCCCTGAGCTGAGAGAGAGAAAGCCTTCTCCTGGATCTAGTACCCTGAATTCCGACTTCCAGCCTCCTATAATGCAAGAGAATAATTTTCTGTTTGTTAAAGCCATTCACTTGTGATATTTCTGTTACAGCACCATGAGATGACTAAGACAGAATATAATGGAAATATTGAAGTTGCTGAGAAGTATATCCCAGGAATCCACATGACAAAAATCAGTATTCCCATTTTTCAAATAGACTTCCTAAATTTTCGTTTGCTAAAGTCTGGTAACACCATCACCTCAAGATAAGAGTGGACTTAAACTAAATCAAGATGACTGCAAAGAAAACTGCCTTTTTGAAATAACATTCCAGAAGCCAGGCTCAGTGTGGTGTTTCAGCTGTGTCAATACAACCTGTCTAGTTAAAAAGACCACCAGACCAAGACTTTTTTTAAAATTTACCAAAAATTAGTTATAAGTAATGTTCCTGTGTCATTTAGCAGAAGAAAATGCTACTATTCTCTACAGCAGACAATTTCATTCAAGGCTTAACAAGTTCTGATCAAAAAACTACTAAGGAAGATGGAAACTCAGAGGCAGCCAAAAACTAAAAAATTAAGTACACAGGTAAACAGATAGCTTAAAAAGTACCAGCAGAAACATAAAAGGCAGCAGATGATACTCAAAAAATTATCATTATCGTAATAATCAGATAATCACAGTTTATAGAATAAGACTCTTATAATAACCAAGTAGACTTGAAAATGAACCAAAGAGAATTTCTAGAACAATAAAATAAAATGTTAGATAGGTAAAATATCTACTTAGACACAGATGAAGAAAGAAATAACCGGGTAACATTTATAAAGACTTTTTTTTCAAAATGCAGCATATAAAAATAAATAGAAAACATAAAAAAGAAATTAACATGAAGCAGTCTAGACAAATGCCTGAAGGTAAGCATTCCAGAAAGAGTGAAAAAAAGAACAAAGTAGATAAACTCTCTGAAGAATTAATGGGCAAGACTTTCCAATTCAGTGAAAATGAAAGACATCACTAGATTTAAAGTTTTAATTAACAACAATTAGGATAAAAAGAATGAAATCCACTGTCACAGTAAAACTGAAGAAGAGTTGAAGCCATAATAAATTTCTGAAAATAACAAGAGTTACAAGGCAATTACTGTTGAATTATGTTGAACAAGCACTATTTATTCTACCTGCTGATTTTACAACTTTATTTTGGAAAGCAGAATAAAGTTAATGTATGCATAGTAGGCTGACAGAAAATGAATAAAGCTAGAGTTAAATACTCAGACATTCTTCTGCTAGTACGAGAGAAATACATGCTTTAGGCCAAACAAAAACTGTGAGATTGACATCTACGCTCAACAAAGGAAATTGTGTTGTTCAAAACTCTTTTATAGAGAGGTAAGGTCAAGGTGGCTGCCTACATGAGCCTTCCCAGTACCTGTTTAACAACAAAGACCCAAAAGAACAAATAAGTCTGGTACATCAGACATTTTAGGAGTCCTGAGCATCAAAGGGAAAGTTGAGAAGCTGGACTGAGCAAAGTGGAAGGAAGAACATTGCAAAAAGAAAGATAGGACCCCACAGATATGACCTGTCAGGAAGCAGCTGGAGCCACAGTATGGTGGGTCCAACAAAGAGTTTGGTAAGCATTCCCCTCAGTGGAAGTAATTTTCTGCAGAATCCTCTTGTATCTCTAGAGCCAGTGACAGAGAGCACAAGATCTTTGAAAGCTAAGTTGTGTATGACCTATGGCTCAGATCTGAAATCTTTCCTTGTACACGTGCCTGTCTTCCTTCTCACAACACTCCACCATCCCTTCTCTGGACTTTACCCAACTAGAGTCTGATGCTATTAACTTGAAGTAGGAATCTTCAAGCCTGTCATGAGCCATTCTCCCCTTCCACTCTCTGCATTGTGCTGATTCTGGAGTCTGATGCCATTGACTGAGCCAGAAGTAGGACTTCTTAACTCTGGCCTGAGCCATTCTCCAGGAATCAAAGGGACAAACAGTTTAGCAAATTCAGGAAAAGGGGCAACAGAAAAAGAAAATTCTGCTGACTCCCCTGAACCAAAAAATCTATCCTAAAACTGTTCTTTCTCCTAGATTCAGACATAAGGGTATACAACAGCCTCACAGACCTAGCCCCCTGCCTTTCTCAGTGACTACAGCCAGACATCTGTGCCTCTATCAATCATCCCTGCCCATCTAGGAAAGCAGACAAGAGCCTGTACCACACACTGGTGACTAGCCACTGGAATGCCTGAGCTGAGTGTATGTAAGAAAAATAAACAGCACATTTTAAAACAAGAAGCTAGAACACAGTAGAAAAACATAAAATAAAGAAATACAATTTTTTGATGGCTTGGAAACAGCAGGCCTTATCAAAGCACTTACAGAGGCAAGCCATGATCTCCTCAGAAAGCTCTTAAAACAAAGACTCAAGTTTTCTAAAGGAAAAGAAATTCTTGGAATCATAAGAAGTAGAATACAAAAGATCAATATTTAGAACTCTTCAAGAAATAAAGAAGGAAATCAGGCAAATTATAGCAATGTATAATGACAAATTGAACAAGCTGCAAGAAAGCATTGAGCAGCAAGAATTAGAAATTCAGAAAAATAAAAATAAAAATACAGAATTAAACAACTCAATAAAAAAGCCAAAAGAGCATATACGAGGTGACAGAAACCCAAATTAATGAAATTGAAGACAAAGAATGTTACATCAACATATGTGAAGAAAAATCCAAGTATTTTTTTTTTTTTTTTTTTTGAAAACTTAAACACTAAGAATTATCCAGGACTCTAGGAAAAGGAATCATTTATGAGTGATCAGAGAACTAGCACAGGAGAGGACAACAGATAATACCAATAGAATTGTTAAAATTTTGCTGACAGAAAAATTCCCTGATGTCATGACATATGACAAGATACCTTTCTAAGATACTCACCAAACTTCACACAAGGTAGATCCCAAAAGAAAGACATCAAGGCATATTGTAACTAAACTTGCTAAAATTAAAGATAGGGAGACATTTTGAAAGTGGCTAGGGATAACTAAAACATAACCTACAAAGGAAAATCCATGGGACTAAGTTTGGACTACTCAGCATAAAGCATGCAGGAAAGAAGGCAGTGGGATGACAAATACAAAGTCTTAAAGGAAAATAATTGCCAGCCAAGAATAATATATCCAACAAAATTGTCTCTCAAATATGGTGATGAAATTAGGACATTTCCAGCTAAACACAAATTTAGGAACTTTGCAAAACCCACACTCAAACTACAAGAAATAGTAAAGGGAGCCTTTTGGTTAGAAAACCACCAACACCTGGTAATAACCCAAGACCAGAACACAAAACATAACAACTGGATACAACCCAAGTAGGGAAATCAAAAATGCTGTCACTGTGCAGGGAGAGCAGTGGAAGTTGCATATAGTTGGGCACGTAAATTTATAAGGGCATATACATTTTCACTCAGTCATAATAATAAAAAAAACTAAATCATAAGTAAAACACTGAAAGCAGGGGAACAGAGATGTTATAATGTAAACATTATACCAAAAAAGGGAGACCCAAAAGAAAACGTAGTCATAGATCTTTGATGTGGAGAAGAAGACAAGATGATATAATTAAAGAGTGGTTTAATTTTTGAAAAACAATGTTAAGTATTAACATAATCATAAAGGAATGTGTGGATTCTATACATCAAGAGAAACATGGAATCTTAGTAAATATAAAATCAAAGTTGAAAAATATGAAAACACATTAAGAAAAAAGGTGGGAGGATGAGACATGTATGGAGCAGAGAGGAATAGTGTGCTGTTACCAGGCAGGGAGAGCAGTGGAAGCTGCATATAGGTGGGCGTGTAAATTTATGTGGGAACGTACATTTTCACTCTGTCATAATAAAAAAAATGGGGGAAGGGGGAGAAAAAAGGCTCAGCACAGAAAATTAAATGGAACATAGGAAATATCTATGATATACACAAAAAAAGACATCAAAGTGACAACAATAAGCCCATATCTATCAGTAATCACAATGAATGTAAATGGACTACATGTACCATCTACATGCTGCCTACTGGAGACACACCTTAGAGTCAAAGACCCAAACAAACTACAACTAGAAGGATGGAAAAAATATACTAAGCTAACAACATTAAAAAAAAAACTGAGGAGCAGCATATTAGTCTCTGATAAAATAGAGTTTAAGTAAAATCCACTCCATTAGACAAGGCAGGGCAACATATGGTTGAAGGAGCAATACTCCAGGAAGACATAATCATATTAGATATCTACGGACCCAAGAAACCTAAGAACAGATCTCAAATATAATAAAATATACACTAACTGCATTGAAAACAAAGATAGACAGCTCCACAGGAACAGTAGAATTCAACACACCAGTGTCAGTGAAGGACAGAACATTTTGAAAAACACTCAGTAAAAACATGGAAGAGCTAAATGTTACAATCAACCAACTTAACCTCACAGACAAATACAGAATTCTCCACCCAACAGCAGCCAAATGGAATATTCTCCAAATGGACTGCATATTAGGACACAAAGCAATCTAACAAATTTCAAAGTACTGAAATATTACCAAGCATCTTTTCAGACTATAAAGCTATTAAAGTAGTAATCAATAATAGAAAAAAAAAAGAAAAACAAAATCAAATACATGGAAACTGAACACTGCTTAAAAATGACTAGGTTATAGAAAAATCAAGGGAATGCAACAATTCATAGAATCAAGTGAGAATGAAAACACATTCTACTATAATGTATGGATGGGACACAGCAAAAGCGGGTTCAGATGTCAACTTATATCAATAAATGCACATTTCCAAAAATAAGAAAGGGCTTGAATCAAAGAATTATCTTTAAAACTTCAAAAAGTGAAAACGGAGCAACAAAAGAAACCCTGGGGCACAAGAAGAAAGCAAATAATAAAAATTAGAGCAGAACTAAATGAAATAAAGGATAGAAAAACAACTGAAAGAGTTAACAGTACCAAAAGAGAGTTTTTTGAAAAGATCAACAAAATTGGTTAACCACTGGCCAAACTAAAAAAAAGAAAACTATGATAGGAAGCAAACAACTTGAATAAAAAATGAGATGGTTGATAAAACAACAGACCTAAATGAATTTCAAAGCATCATAATAGAGTACTATGAAAAATTTTACTCTAGTAAATTTGAAAACTTACAGTAAATGGACAAATACCTAGCCAAATCACCTAACAAAACTAACACAAGTAGAAGTAGAAAAACTAAATATACTCATTACAAAAGGTGAGATTATAAAGGTAATTTTAAAAAACTCCTAACTAAAAAGCCCCAACCATGACAGCTTCATGGACAATTCTACCCAACTTTCAGGAAACAGTTAGCAGCACTATTGTTAAAAATATGCCAGAGCATAGAAAAGGATGAAATACTTCTATGAAGCCAGTATAATCCTGATATCAAAACAAGGTAAAGACATCACAAAAAAAAGACAAATATTGACCAAGATCTCTCATGAATTTAGATGCAAAAATTCCTCAGCTAAATTCTAGCCAATAAAACTCAAAAATGTATAAAACAAATTAATTCACCATGAGCAAACAAGATTTATACTAGGGATATGTAGGTGTTTCTACATTGTCGTTGTTGCTAGGTGCCATCAAGTCAGTTCTGACTCACAGTAACACTATACACAACACAGTGAAACACTGGGCAGTCTTGCATCATGTTCACAGTCATTTTTATTTTTAAGCCCATCATTGTGGCCACAATGTCAATCCATCTCATTGAGTATCCTCCTCCATTTCACTGACCCCCCACTTTCCCAAGCATTATGTCCTTCTCCAGGAACTCATCCTGCGTGACAACATGTCCAAAGTGTGTAAGACACAGTCTTGCCATCTTTGCTTCCAAAGAGCACTCTAATTGTACTTCTTCTAGAATAGATTTATTCTTTTGGTGGTCCTTTGTACAGTCAACAATTTTCTCTAGCACCACAGTTCAAAGGCATCAATTCTTCTTTCATCTTCCTTGTTCATTGTCCAGTTTTCACATACGTATGATGTGATTGAAAAGACCATGGCTTGGGTCAGGTGCACTTTAGTCTTCAAGGTGACATCTTTACTTTTCAATACTTTAAAGAGATCCTTTGCAGCAAATTTTCCAATGCAATGTGTCTTTTGATTTCTTGACTGTTCCTTCCATGAACATTGATTGTGAACACAAGTAAAATGAAATCCTTAACAACTTCAGTCCTTTCTACATTTATCACAATGTTGCTTACTGGTCCAGTTGTGAGAATTTTTGTTTTCTTAATTTTTTTTTTTGCTTTCTTTTTTTTATTATGACTGAGTGAAAATGTACATTCCCATATAAATTTACATGCCCCGCTATATGCAGCTTCCACTGCTCTCCCTGCCCAGTGAGAGCACACTATTCCTCTCTGCTCCATACACGTCTCATCCTCCCAACAGTCTCCTTTCCCTGCCTCTCCACTCACTCTCCTTCATCCAGCCAGAGGTCAGAAGGATGATATCTTATAGATGCATAGAACCATAAAGTGCATCCAATATATGATCACTTGGCTGGCTTTAGCTGCATCACCAAGCCCAATCCATTCGTGTCCGAAGAGTGGACCTTCGTTATGATTTATGGGCAAGAGCAATATCAGGGCCAGGTGCCATGCTCCCAAGGGAACCCTGAAACCGCTGGACCATCAACTGAGGTATTTTAGTGGAGATCTCAGGGTGCACCCCTTTTTACTCTTGTGTTGCCGGTGAGACTCAACTTAGTGAGCTCCATCATGGCTAGCACTGGCAGTGGCCGGGCACCATCCGGTTCTTCCAGTCCCAAGTTGATTGAGGCACTCACTCATATGGGTCTGTCTATCTTCTGGGTTGTCTTTATTCCATGTCATTTTGTCATCAGTGAGCATACATTCCTGCTGAATTGGGACCATTTGCTGTGCCCTCGGATGGCAGCTTGGCAGCTTTTAAGACCCCTGAATTGCAATCCATGCTGAAGACTGTGGATCTTCATCAGTAAGTAATCCAAATCTTCTTCACTTCCAGTAAGTAAGGTGGTGTCTTTTGCATAACACAGGTTGGTAATGAATCGTCCCCAATACTAATGCCTTGCTCTTCTTCATATAATCCAGCTTCTTAGGTTATTTGCTCAGCATACAGAATGAAAAGATATAACCAACCCTGATGTACACCTTTCATGATTTTAAAACATACGGTGTCCCCTTGTTTTATTTGCACAACTGCCTCTTCATCATGTACACAGTCCTTAATGTCACAATTAAGTGTTCCAGATTCCCATTTTACTCGGTGTTAGCCATAATTTGTTATGATCCACACAGTTGAATGCCCTTGCATGGTGAACGAAACACAGGTAAACATCTTTCTGGTATTCTCTGCTTTCAGACAAGATCCATCTCACATCGGCAACGATATCCCTGGTTCCACATCCATGGAATTGTATTTACGGTTAAAAAAGAACATTTCAAGATCTGTCCCAAAGTATAATGCTGACAGTGATAGGATAATATCCATATACCTGCAAGGAAGGCTAGTTAATATGACTATTTTTCAAATGTATACACCAATCACAAAGGCCAAAGATGAAGGAATTGAAGGCTTTTACCAGCTTTTGCAGTCTGAGACTGATTGAATGTGCAATCAGGATGCATTGATAACTACTGATGACTGGAATGCAAAAGTTGGAAACAAAGAAGAAGGATCAGTAATTGGAAAATACAGCCTTGGTGATAGAAATAATGCCTGAGATTGCATGACAGAATTTAGCAAGCCTAATGACATGTTCATTGCAGATATCTTTTTTTAACCAACATAAGTAGTAACGCTACACACGGACCTTAGCAGACGGTACACACAGGAATCAAATTGACTACATCAATGGAAAAATGTGATGGAAAATCTTCATATTAGAAGACCAATAAGATCAGGTGCTGACTGATGCACTGATCATCAATTTTCCATATGCAAATGCAAATTGTAAACGAAGAAAATTAGAGCAAGTCCGCAAGAGTCAAAGTATGACCTTGAGTATATCCTAACTGAGCTTAGAGACTACCTGAAGAACAGATTCTTGTGTTGATCACTAATGACCAAAGCCTGGATGAATTGTAGAATGACATCGAAGGCATTATACATGAAGAGAACATGAGGTCATTAAAAAGACAAGAAAGAAAGAAAAGACCAAACTGGATGTCAGAAGAGACTTGCTTTCCAACATCAAGCAGCTAAAACAAAAGGAAAGAAAGATGGAGCAAAAGAACTAAACAGAAGATTTCAAAGAGCAGCTCAAGAAGACAAAATAAAGTGTTACAATGGCACATGAAAGAGCTGGAAGTGGAAAACTAGAAGGGAAGAGCACATTCTGCACTTCTCAAACTGAAAGAACTGAAGAAAAATTTAAGCCTTGAGTTGCAATGGTGAAGGATTCTATGGAGAAAACATTGAACAACTAAAGGGGCATCAAAAGAAGATGGGAGGAATACACAGAGTCATTATACCAGAAAGAAGTGGTCGATGTTAAGCCATATGAAAAGGTAGCAAATGATCAGGAACCGATGGTACTGAAAGAAGAAATTGAAGTTGCATTGAAGACACTGGTGAAAAATAAGGCTCCAGGAAGTGATAGAATGTCAACTGAGATAGTTCAACAAACAGATGCAGTGTTGAAGGTGCTCACATTTCTATGCGAGGAAATTTGGAGGACAGTACCTGGCCAACTGACAGGAAGAAATCCATATTTATGCCCATTCCAAAGGAAAGTGATGCAACCTAATGCAGAAATTACTGAACAATATTGTTAATATCACACAAAGGTAAAATTTTGTTCAAGATCATTCAAAAGCAACTGCAATTGTATACTGACAAGATTCAATATCAGAAGAACAATTAATACAATAAAACACATAAATAAAACAAAAGACAAGAACCACTAGATTTTATCAATTTATGCAGAAAAGGCACTTGAAAAAATCCAACACACACACAAAAAATAGGAATAGAAGGGAAATTCCTTAACATAATCAGGGGCATCTATGCAAAGCCCTCTCAATGGCAGTAAGATTTTATGCAAACTCAACAGCCAATATCATCCTAAATGAAGAGAGTTTGAAAGCATTTCCCTTGAGAACAGGAACCAGACAAGGATGCCCATTGTTACCTATCTTATCCAATATTGTCCCGCAGATTCTAGCCAGAGTAATCAGGCTTGATAAAGCAATAAATGGCATTCAAATTGGTAAAGAAGAGGTAGAATCATCTCTATTTTCAGATGCTGTAATCTTGTATGCATAAAACCCTAAAGTACCCCCCCCCAAACACACACAAAATAGCGGAACTAACAGAAGAGTTCAGTAAAGTATCAGGATACAAGATAAACATACATAAATTGGTTGGATTCACTTACTCCAAAGAAGAGACCATCAAATACAAAATCACCAAACCATTACTATTTACAATAGCCCCCAAGAAGATAAAATGCCTAGGAATACATCTGACCAGAGCTGTGAAACACTTATAACAAAGAAAATCACAATACTCTACTGTGAGAAACCAAAAGAGTCCTATGTAAGGTCTCCACATAAGTGGAGAAACCTACCTTGCTCTTGGATAGGAAGACTTAAAATGGTGAAAATGTCTGTTCTTCCCAAAGCTATCTATAGACACAATGCAACTCCAGTCCAAATTCCAATGACATTTGTTAATGAGATGAAGAAACACATCACCAATTTCATGTGGAAAGAGAAAAAAACCTCAGGTAAGTAATGCATTACTGAAGATAAACAAAGTGGGAGGCCTCGCTCTACCTGAATTTAGAACCTGTTACAATGCCCCAATAGTCAAAATGACCTGGTAGTGGTACAAAAACAGATACATAGATCACTGCAAGACAATTACAAATCCAGATGTAACATCAGTCACCTGTGAGCAGCTGATATTTGACAAAAGTCCCAAGTCATTAAAATGAGGAAAAGATAGTCTCTTTAACAAATGATGTTGGCATTACTGACATTGATCTTCAAAATATGAAACAAGACCCAAACCTCGTACTATGCACAAAAACTAACTCAGAATATATCAAAGACCTAAATATAAAATACTGAACAATAAAGATCACAGAATAAAAGCAGGGGCAATGCTGTGAGTCCTACTACACAGCATAAACAGACTACAAAATATTACTAACAATGCACGAACGCTGGAAGATAAAATTGCTAACTGAGAACTCCTGAAGGTCAAACACTTACGCTCATCCAAAGATTTCACCAGAAGAGTAAAAAGATCAGCTACAGAGTGGGAAAAAATTTTTGGCTGCCACGAATTCGAATGGCATCCGATCTCGTAATCTATAGGGTATTGCAAAAGTTCAGCAAGAAAAAGACACATAACCCAATTAAAAAATGGACAAAAAATATAAACGGGCACTTCACCAAAGAAGACATCCAGGTTGCTGACAGACACATGAGTAAATACTCATGATCACTAAGTATCAGAGAAATCCAAATCAAAACTATGAGGAGATACCATCTCACCCCAACAAGGCCAACATTAACTCAAAAAACACAAAACAATAAATGTTGGAGAGGTTGTGGGGAGATTTTAACTATTCTACAAGACTGGTGGGAGTGTAAAACGGTACAACCTCTTTGGAAGAAAATATGGCACTTTCTTAAAAGGCTAGAAATAGAAATACCATATGATGTAGCAATCCCATTGCTTGGAATATATCCTAGAGTAATAATGACTGTCACACAAGCAGATACATGCACACAAATGTTTATTGCAGTACTGTCCACAGTAGTAAAAAGATGAAATCAATCTATGTGCCCATCAGCACATTAATAGATAAACAAACTATGGTATATTCACACAGTGGAATAGTAGGCAATGATAAGAACAAAGACAATTTTAGGAAACATCTCATAACATGAAGTCATCTGGAAGACATTATGCTGAGTGATATTAGTCAGATGCAAAAAGATAAATATCATATGAGACCATTATTATAAGGACTTAAGAAAAGGTTTAAGGATAGAATAAAATAATCTTTCATTTTGTTTGTCTTCAGTAATGCATTACTTACCTGAGGTTTTTTTCTCTTTCCACATGAAGTTGGTGATGTGTTTCTTCATCTCATTAACAAATGTCATTGGAATTTGGACTGGAGTTGCAGTGTGTCTATAGATAGCTTTGGGAAGAACAGACATTTTCAACATTTTAAATCTTCCTATCCAAGAGCAAGGTAGGTTTCTCCACTTATGTGGAGACCTTACATAGGACTCTTTTGGCAAAAGTCATGGTTATAAGGGTGGGGACAGAGAAGGGTATTCATAGGTTATAAACAGGAATTTGCTTAGGTGAAGGGAGTGACTGCACTAACTAGAAGGGAGCACTACTGGACTACAACAAAAGCTGAAAGACCAAAAACCAAACCCAGTGCTGTCAAATCAATTCCACCTGCTAGCAACCCTATATAGCAGAGTAGAACCACCATAGAGTTTCCAAGACGCACCTGGTATATTCAAACTGTCAAGCTTTGTTAGCAGATGTAGCACTTAACCACTACACCACCAAGGTTTCAAAGAGCTAAAAGTTTTTCTAAGTAGAGTCCAACATTTTGAAGGACAGAGTAGAGGGGACAGGGGCACAGGGACCACGGTTTCAGGTGAAATGTTCACTAATTACAGTTACTTTCCATGAGTCAGATCTGACTCGATGGCACTTGGCTGGCTTGGCCAGAAAATGTTCTGCATGTGTTCACCTTGGTGGGTGGTGTCTGGGTCTTGAAAGCTAGCAAACAGGTATCTAAATAACATCAACTTTTCCAAATCCACCGGAGCAGAGGAGAGCAAAGGACATCAAAGACATGAGGAAAATATCAGCCTAGCAAATAGAAGGTGCCATATGATCCAGAGAATTCATCAGCATGCAACCAGAAGAACTAGATGGTTTCCAGGCACCAGTGACTACCTTGACAGGGAACACAGCTTAAAGTCCCCAATGTACTGGGAGAATAATGGATATGCACAATTAGAACTCCATTAAAATGCCACACCTGATGGTCTGTCAGACTAGAGGGTCCCCTGATGACATGGCCCCTGGTCCCTCTGTTGAAAACAGAACCAAAGCCAACTTCAGACAAAGATTGAACTGATCGCTAAGACTTAAAGAGATGCTGACGAAGAATCTACTTCTTGACTTAAATGTATATAAGAGAGTGCCTAAACATCTCCACTTTAGGGGGGAAATGAGAGAGTGGAGAGGGACAGGAGTTGTTTGATTGGAATCGGAAATACAGGGTGGAAAGGATGAGTGTGCTGTCCCTGGGTGGTGGTGAGCGGAGGTAGGTTAGAGTTGCACAATGGTATGTATTCAAGGTTTATAAGGTAAATTAACTTGAATTCTAAACTTTCACTTAACCTAAAATGTAGTATTTAAAATAAATATATATATTTTAAAATCTCTTAAATTATTCAACTCTTTTCGGGGGGAAGAGGAGCCTGGTAGATGTGCCAATTCCTAAAGGAAGTATGTCTCCAAATGTTCATGCTTTGTTTGTTGTGCATTTAATCCTTGTTATAGATAGCAATCGACTATGAAAAGGCATTCGACTGCATAAATCTTAACAAATTATGGCTAACATTGCATAAAACGAGAATTTCAGAACACTTAATTGTGCTGTTAAGGAATCTGTATACAGATCAAGAGGCAGTCTGGTGAGCAGAACAAGGAACACTGCATGTTTTAAAGTCAGGAAAGGTGTGCATCAGGGTTGAAGGAAGACTCATTAACAGCCTGCATTATGCAGACGACATCACCTTACTTGCTGCAAGTGAAGAGGATTTGAAACACTGATGAAAACCAAGGACTACAGCTTTCAGTATGGATTGCAAGCCAATCTCAAGAAAACAAAAATCCTCACAACTGGGCTAGTAAGTAGCATTGTCGTAAATCAAGAAAGATTGAGGTTGTTGAGGATTTCATTTTACTTGGGTCCACAATTAATGCCCATGGTAGCAGCAGTCAAGAAATCAAAAGATGCATTGCACTGGGAAAATCTGCTGCAAAGGATCTCTTTAAAATATTGAAAAGTAAAGGTGACACCTTGAAGACTAAAGTGCACCTGACCCAAACTGTGATATTTTCAGCCGCATCATATGTATCTGAAGGCTGGACAATCAACAAAGACAGACGAAGGATTGATGCCTTTGAATTGTGGTGCTGGAGAAGAATGTTGAATGTACCATAGACTGCCAAAAGAACAAATCTGTTCTAGAATAAGTACAACCAAAGTGCCCCTTGGAAGCAACGATAGCAAGACCGAGTCTTGCACACTTTGGACGTGTTGTCAGGAACGGTCAGTCCCTGGAGTAGGACATCACGCTTGGTAGAGTGGAGGGTCAGTGCAAAAGAGGAAGACCCTCCGTGAGATGGATTGGCACAGTGGCCACAACGATGGGCTTAAGTATAAATACGATTGTGGACACAGCACAAGACCCAGCAGTGTTTCATTCTGTTGTTCATAGGGTTGCTGAAGCCACGGCACCAAACAACAACATATACTGAAGTTATGTTCAAGGGTATATTAAAATTTTGAAGTACCAGTCTTGAATTGAAATTTTCAACATTATTAATTTCTGCTCTTTACCCTTTATATACTGAAATCATGTTTTGTTAGATATTAATAGGATATTTAGCTTTATTTTGATTAGTGTTTAAATCCATTCCACATCTTTATCTATTAGGTATGATTTTGTAATGTATAATGTACTTTAATTTTTTTAAGTAATAATTTTTATCTTTCTAATGGAGCCTTTAGAAAATTCACATTTATTGTTGTTAAATTTGGGTTTTTATCACGTCATTTTGTGTTTTGTATTTGTCCTCCCTGTTCTTTGCCCTCCCATTTCCTGGCTTCTGTTGGGTTTATTTTGTCTTAATCATTTTTTTCCTCTAACTTTGAAGTTACAGTCTTTCTTTTCATCTTTTCAATGTTTACTTGAGAATTTAATAAACACGTACTTAAAATACTGATGTTTAAGTTTGATCATCTTTACTTTCTTTCAAAAACTGTACAATGATTAAGAGTACTCTATGCTTTCCAAGCCAAATTACATAGTCTTATTGTGAAGTTTATTTATATTAAAGGCAAGAGTAGGGGCCCTTGTGGTCAATGTGCTATTTATGTCTCAGAGCAAACAACAGCCTAAAAATTTCATATATACCCACTTCAGTCTTTTCACAGATAAAAATGAATTATGCTAACCGAAAACAGTAGCACAAAATGGAACACCACTCAAGCAAAATATAAACTTACCAAGTTGGTTACCTAGATGTTATTACATGGAAACCCTCATTCACTATGTTAGATACATAATTATTGCTTTATGACAAATGCATAGTACTCACAGGCTTTTGTTTCCATAATAGATCATATCATAAAATAAATTTTCAACTTTTTCTTGTTTAATATATCACAGACACTCTTCCACCTTAATACCTATCTTGTCTATATTAAATGACTCTGTGAACTTCTATCCTAGTGATAAAATGTGATTGATTAATTTACTTTTTTAATTTGTTGGTAGCTAATGTGGTTTTATTTTTTTCTTTTTCTTTTTTTACATTTTAAAACAATATTACTGACCACATCTTTGATCACCTGAAAATCTAGGAAGGGTTAAGAATAATTATGTTAACAGGGTTTATGTTTGGGGTACAGAGTTGTATGTCATCTTATTTTTATAGTGTTTATTTTTATAATGTTTGAATTATTTGCCATGAGTACCTATAGGGTTACTGTGAGTGAAAATTTGCAGTAATGGATTTGGTTTTTTGTTTACATGCAATTGTCTTAAAAAACAGATATTTCTAAAAGTTAATACTTGTTGCAGTTTTATTCAAATACAAAATATAATTTTACTTATGTAAAACTGTTTCAGTTTTTATTATTTATTCATGAGTTTTTAAAAATAGTAACTAAGGCATAGAAAGCGACATTATGGTTAAGATCATTTTTAACTTTGTATTTTGGTATAGAGGAGTAGTTCACTGATGTAGAAGAGATAAATTTATATAAAGTAGGTTATTATATTGAGGAGAAATTACAAATTTAATGTAGTATACGCACTGGAGTATACTGTCATTTATTTTTTTACATGATAACATCCTTTATATGTTAAACTTAATATAAACATCCTGTGTGCTGTTGCAATATTAAGAGATCTGTTGGCCTGAACTGGCCTCGTTCTGATCCTCAGCTCAGCAGCTGATCCTTGCAGTCTGATCTAAACTATGGAGGCAGGCAAGTTGACAGCGCCCAGCCACTTGCCTGGTGAGAATTTGCAAGTGGAATTGCATGAAATAAATACAGGTAAAACTAGGTATTCTTTTTATTGCTAGGCTATCCTTTTAGTTGATAAGAAAATATACATAAAAAAGTCGGCAGCTTGGTACTTTCAGAGAAGTTGTGAACCCTTTCTCTTTGTGAGTAAACTGAAGATTTTCCAGTTGAAGGAAATTTAAATTCCAAACAGTCATCATTTGATACGTAAATATTTACAACCAGATTAGATCTAAATTTATTTTAAAAAATGTCAATGACTTTTGGTGCTTGTGAATTCTATTTAAGTTTTACTCAGGGAGTATAGGCAGTATACTGCTGGAAGAATTTATGCATTTAGTGAGGACTGGACTAGTCATGTTCTTGTCTTTCTTTTCCTCTTACTACTTTAAAGTTAAATTCAGCTCTAGAAATGGACAGCGATAGGCATTTAAATCAATATTTATATTTCTCTTCTTTCATTACCAGTGTTACTCCTGATGTTACTGGTTATCATCACATTTTTAAAGTTACTATTCTACTATTACTATTACAGTGATAACACTGTATGTTTTCTATGTATGTGATTGACTTTATAAACATGATCATCACCTTTACAATATGCCAATAAGTACTGTTTATATTCCTATTTTTGTAATTAAGAAAGTAAGAATTAAATAAGAACAAAGGTTTACCACATTCCACAGTGTAACTAAATGACTGAGTCAAATTTAAAGCATTCTTACAAGCATAAAACAGGGCATTTTTTGTTTCTTATTTCTAACATGCTCTTTAATTGTCTACTCCCATAATCCATTGTCATTGAGTCAATTTGAAATTATAGTTTAACCCTATAGGGCAAAGTGGAACTGCCCCATCGCATTTGCAAGGAGCTCCTGGCAGATTCAAACTGCCAGCTTTTTGGTTACCAGAAGTAGTATGTAACCACTATGCCACCAGGGTTTCCAATCATATACTCAAGCGACGCTCGTGATGTATATACCGTTATATATAAATATGAATTAAATTTACTGCATGCATGTTTTCTTGTTTATTTTTCTAGA
Organism: Heterohyrax brucei; assembly: GCA_028571685.1. Classification (NCBI taxonomy): domain Eukaryota; kingdom Metazoa; phylum Chordata; class Mammalia; order Hyracoidea; family Procaviidae; genus Heterohyrax; species Heterohyrax brucei. The sequence continues at coordinate 72,038,481 of CM053142.1, read as the reverse complement.
GTTCTGTGAGGAAACTATTATATACGCAGACCTCAGAACACGTGGTTCTTCGAATATACAGAAGAAAAAACGAACTAGGACTTTGAAGACAGAAGGTAAAGGACATTTAGAATTCTAAATTCCCCTTTCTGCTTGAATGTTTTAATGAAGTGATCCCGAAAACAACTATTACTGAATTTATTTTTTATGCTCATACTTTCTAATTGATCACAGTGGTCCAAGTTGCTGTGTTAAGAGCACAGGGAATGTACAATGAGCTGCTGATGGCCACCGTTTATTCTCCTAAAGTGCCGTAAGAGAAAGAATGTCTCATATATACACCGATGGATTGTTGCTGAGTCTAGCAATACATAAGTAGCCCTTTAAGGTTTCAGTATTTCTAAGAACAAAATGGAAAGTGTGAGACAACTCATCACCAATAAACTTTTATCAATATTCTCAGGAATATCCTCTTGGACCAAGAGAGAACGCAGAAATTTTATTCTTAACCTAGTTCTGTCTCAGACATGGAAGAAATAATTGGAGGAGGGGGATGATTGAAGCCCATAGTAGGATTTTTGAAGTGCTTTAAAGAATTCTCTAACAGGTAAACTTATTCTAAGCCCAATACTCAGTTCTACATCAAAATGTTCACATAATTTTTTGAAGCTGTATCTAAATTTGCAAAGTAAATTTTAGATTTCCCTTTGAATCTGAGGCATACATTACCACAACAGAGCTTAGATTTCAGTCTAAATCAAGTGGATTAAATCATCTTAAATAAAACGATTGTGTCTAGTCTTAATTCCTCAATGTTATTACCTTGATTATCATAGCAGCCCACTTCTCTCTCTTTGGACAGGGTCTGCATGGTGTCTCGCTGCAGTGATATTTGCCATCCTTTATTTAATTGCTGTAGTGATAGCTGCAGTTATGATAGCTAAGTGTAAGTATATTTTAGAGCTATTTCATTGCTTTATTTTAAATTACATGCATATACTTTTTAAATACTTTTAAAATTAATTCTAAGATTTCATTATTATTCATTTTTTTATTTTAAGTATATATGTAATTTTTTCAACTCAATTTTTAAATTGTCAAGAATAGCACTCATGCAGCTTACCTTGTCAAGATACATCAGTAAATAGCTCAGTATTTTGACAAAAAAGGAAAATGGTAACACGATTCTATATTGTATCATATTGCTATTGGTAGTAAATTCACCAACTGTGATGCGTAATAAAATGTAAAAGTGTATGTAGAATTCATTGGCTGAGCAGTTAAAAATTAACTATCAGGGCTTTAAATCAGGTAGCTTGAAAGAAACAATTTAGTAGAGAAAACAGAAGATGGTGGGTAGGGATTCATCCAAGAAAGGAAACAAAATTCTTGGGGTATTAGACTAAGACCACATGTTGCTGGCATGCAATAGTTTTTCATAATAACTTTTGAAAGAATAAATTTATAAACATTAGAAATCCAAGTCAGCACTATAAGTAAACTAGAAATGTGAGAACTTTCTTCAAATACAGAAACAAAATGAATTAGGTTTAAAAAAACAGGAAAAATACTAACCCAAAATACATGTAGGTTAATTCTTCAGAAAGCATAAATTCAAAAGCAATCCTAACCTCAAAGAAAGCAAATACAGAAATAACATAATATATCATTTTAATGTTCACATGTATAATGATACTTGCTGAAATTAATGATTTCTTGGGAAGATACAAATAATGATAAAGTGACTCAAGACAATTCAGAGAAATTAAATAAACACAAAGGAGCCTTGGTGGTGCTACAGTTAAGAGCTAAGGCTGCTAACCAAAAGATCAGCAGTTCAAAATCATCAGCCACTCATTGGAAACTCTGGGGGCTGCTATGAGTCAGAACCCACTCAGGGGCAGGAAGTTTGGTTTTTATCATATTAAGGTACTTTTAATTAATCCTTCAAAACAATTAGCTCTTTGTCTATTTGGAGCCATGTCTTATTTATTTATCTGTCTCCCTATATTTTTTTTTTTTAAAACTTTGGGTTAGTGTCTTGAGCTCTTAGCCACTGCGTCAATAGGGATCCCTAATAAGATAAGTATAAGCAGAATGGTAAGCATGAGCAATATTCCAAAATGCAGAAAAAGTAGTAATATACACAGGAAAACATCATAGACCAAAGAACTGACATAATGTACCATGGTACCAAAAGAATACTATCTGCTGATCAAATTCTGGTTAAATTCAGAAATGAAAGTTTGGACTTATGACAAATAAACATTAATATAGAGGCAAAAGTGCTGTAACTACATACAGAAGTAAACAGGCTTGTTTAAATTAAGCACATCTGTAAGAATCATCAGCAAATATCTGTGACAGTGAAACATTAGAATCATTTTCAATAAAGTCAGGAAGACAGGGATGACTCTTACGATTATTGTAGTTCAACATTTCTCTGGATGTCCTGGGCAAAACAATAATTCCAGAAACCTTATTTACATATTGGAAGGTAAAATTAAATGCTGTTGTTATTTGCAAGTGATTTTCTTGCTTTCCCAGATGCTTCAAGAAAATCTATTGCAAAAACAAGAGTAAAAAGAGCAATTCAATAAGGAAGCCAGATACAAAGTTAATGTCTCTTTTCTGTACACCAAAAGATCTAATATTCAACTTCCAAGTCTGTACTTTAAGCTTCTAGACTGATATTTCCTCTTAGATATCTTAAAATATCTAGTAATTCATGTGCCTAAATATATGGTCTATCTTCATTGTTTCGGTCCTAGCCAGCATCAAAAAGAAAAATCAAATACTTTAATAATACTGTCTTTTATGGTGCCTTCAGAAACACTGGTGGCATAACATTTAAGCACTGTGTCTGCTAACCAAAAGATTGGCAGTTCAAATCTGCCAGGTGCTCCTTGGAAACTCTATAGGACGGTTCTACTCTGATCTATAGGGTTGCTATGAATTGGAATTGACTTGACGGCACTGGTTATTTTGCCTGTTTCGGGTTTATGGTGCCTCCTGGCTGGTGAGATGAACATAGGAGTCATTCAAGTTAACTAACGTGCACTGATCACCTAACTCAATGACTCTGTAACTTTGTCTACATTCGCACTGTTATTACTGTTGTCATTCGTTGTGGAGTTGCCTCTGACTCACGGGCATCTCAGGAACAACAAAATGTTGTCTGGTCCTGCCGTGCCGTCTTCATGATATGTTGGTATGCTTGAGTCAGCGGTGCTCACTGCGCATTGTGTGTCTCTTCTAACCTAGAAGGCTCATCTCCTAGCACTGTATGAAACAACATTCTCTTGTGTTCCTTAGGGTTTTCACTGGCTAATTTTTCAGATGTAGAGCACCAGGGCTTTCCTCTTAGTCCACATCATTATAGAAGTTCCACTAAAATCTGTGCACTCTGGCTCACTCTGCTGGTACTTGAAACACTGTTGTCGTAGCTTTGTGCATTGTGGCAGTAAGCAAGCCACCACAGCATGACAAAATGATAGGTGCAGGTGCTGAAGAAATATATATACTTGTGAAAGCAAGCCCTAATAAAAGGAGGAAACATGAAGAGGATCGTATTGGCTTTTTACAATAGGTATATTTGCATTCTTTTTTTGGAACATAAGCTCATGTATTACTCTTTTTAAGAGGAAATTATTTTACGCTCTATAAATGAAGGTGCACCAAACATTTCAGGCATACCAAAATCAAACAGAACCCAGTGCCGCTGAGTCGATTCTGACTCATAGTGACACAGGTCAGAAAATATTGAAGTAGAGGAGGCTGAATCAAAAGGCAGAGTGTTCTAATGAGAATTCCTTCAAGAAAGAATGCAGCCTTCTTCACAATTACCACTAAGTAGACAATCTTATTACTAGAGACAAATCAAGTTTTGTAGCAACTGCACATACTTTGACTGGCACACCTTAATAAAGTCATGAGAACAGTAATGTAAGTGTGAAATACTTACCAGAGAGTGAAATAAGCAGGCGAAGTGTTCTAACTCACTTAAGTCTTTCCTTCTGTATTACTATTATTAACTTTGTCTTAATAAGCAAGGGAGAGAAAAGAAGTAGCTGAACCAACAGGATTAGTTCCCTGTATCTAATAAGTTACTCTTATGTGCAAAATGGGAACCCAGATGGCTTAAGTACCAACTAGAAGTAATTTCCATAGTGGATAGTAAGACTTTATCATAAATGAATCAGGGATAAATAACCATACAACAGAAACAGGGGAAGAAAGTCTGTAAAAAAACAACAACAACAAAAAACCCGAGTTTCTTAGTTAGAATATTTAGCCAGACATGGTTTGATTATTTAAAAGATGTTTTAGAATTTAGATTACTTAGCTTTCCATCTTAAAAAAGATAGAGAAGTTGTAATTTCATATTTGACTACCATCGTATTGATGACTAGTGGCATTTATCCTAGGAAAATACATTTTAAATATAGAATGATTACTTTTTACAAACAAATATGGATGATTGCAGTGTTGAGGAAATGAGAGTTGGGTATCATCCTTTTTATACTGAATCATCATTTTAATGAAAAGCCACTCAATTTCCATAGTCTAGGTGATCTGCTGAGGGAATGACAGCAATGGCTATTGTATTTATTCTCATGAGTCCAGCAACAGATTTGGGATGCAAGTCATAGTAGCATGATTCAGAGATCTCAAAGCCTTAGTAATATGACCAATGAAAGTGAAAACCTGTATTCAATAAGTTATAGGACTTCATAACTGAACTCTGGTAAGATTTTGGTAAAGCAGGGATACAAAAAGATTTTCTCTACAACTTATGTGAAGTCTCCAAGATCTCTTAGAAGTAACTGTTAACCAAATAAATTCAAGTTAGAAATATCACCCCTCTTTAGTTAAGTTTGTGCCATTTGAATAGAGAGACTCTTCAAATTAAAATAAAATAAAACAATACACATCAGTATGAAATGATATGGGTTAAGGGTTTCATATTTGAAGGTAGCTATAAATAGGTAGTTTACAAAATGATAAGATATTTCAAAATATACCCTAAAGTACAATGTTGTCAATGATAGGATAATAGCCACAACCCTATAAGGAAGACCAGCTAACACCCTGTTATTCAAATTTATGCACCAAGCATTAATAACTAAAGGTCAAGACACTGGAGATTTTCACCATTTTCTGCAGTCTGATGATGATCAAACATACACTGAAAATGGCTTGCTAGGAGTGCATCACATAAGTAAAATAATCATACGATCATTTCAACCTACACAGAAAAGTCATTTCATAAAGTCCAACACCCATTCCTTATAAAAACACTCCATTACATCAGAAAAAAAGGGAAACTCATCAATATAATAGAGGGCATCTCTAAAAAACCAATAGCCAACATCATTTACAATGGAGAGAGGCTGAAAACATTTCCTCTGAGAATGAGACCAAGACAAGGATGCCCCTTATTGCAACTCTTACTTAACACAGTACTAGAATTCATTGTTAGAGAAATAAGGCAAGAAAAAATACAGAACTTCCAAATTAGTGAGGAAGAAATAAGACTATTCTTATTAATGGATTATATGATAGTATGACTAGAGAACCCTAACTATTCCACAAGAAAACTACTAGAACTAATAGAAAATTCAGCAGAGTGGCAGAATACCAGATAAACTTACAAAATCAGTTGGGTTCCCATGCAACAATAAAAAGAACTACAAAAACAAAATCAGGCAGCATTACCATTTGTAATAGTTCCTAAATAAAATAAAATGCTTAGGAGTAAATATAATCAGGGACAGAAAAGTGCTATACAAAGAACACTACAAAATGTTATTGCAAAAGAACAAAAGAGATGTACGTAAGTTGAAAACCATACTATGAAGATAGGTATATTGTGAAAATGTCATTTTTACTCAAAGCAGTCTACAAATACAATGCAATCCCAATCCAAATGCCCACAGCATTTCTTAAAAAGATGGGAAAACTAATTATTAACTCATATTGCAAGGAAAGAAGCCACAGATAAGTAAAGCATTACTGAGGCAGAATAAGTGGGAAGCTTCCCATTACTTGATTTTAGAATCTACTATACAGCTGCAAACCCATTTACTGATGGTCACCTAATCCTTGATAAAGACCCCACTGAATGGGGGAAAAGGTTGTCTTTTTACAAACGGTGCTGGCAAAACTGGAATGTCCATCTGTAAAGATAATAAAACATCACATACACTTCACAGTCTATACAAAAACGAATTCAAAATCATTCAAAGACCTAAATGCAAAACCAAAAACTAGAAAGGGGTCAACACTCAAAACAAATCCAAAAATTAAAGTACATGGGCATCAAATTGATTCAGACTCATAATGATCCTGTAGGACAAGGTAGTGTTACTCTCTAGAGTTTCCAAGGGGCAGCTCATGAATTCAAACTTTTTTGTTTGTAGCCTGAGTTCTTAACCACTACCCCTGAACATGTCAAAGCTAGTGGTCCTACTATATAGCATAAACAGTATACAGACCATAATTGACAGTACACAAACAACAGGAGATAAGATAGATAAATGGGATCTTCTAAAAATTAACATTCATCCTCATCAAAAGTCTTCACCGAAAGAATAAAAAGAGAATGTACAGACTGGGAAACTATTTTTGTCTGTGTCATATGCCACAAAGATCTGATCTCTAAAATTTATAGGAAATTGGAACTGCTCTACAACAAAAGACAAATAATCCAATTAAATAATGAACACAGGATATGAACAGACACTTCATCAAAGAAGAATTCAGGCAGCTAATAAAAACGTGAGAAAATGCTTATAATCACTAGCTATCTTAGTCAACTAGTGTTGCTCTAACAGAAATACAACAAGTGGATGGCATTAAAACAAGGAATTTTATTCTGTCACAGTCCAGTTGGCTACAAGTCCAAATTCAGGGTGTTAGCTCCAGGGAAAGGCTTTCTCTTTTGGTTCTGGAGAAAGGTCTTTGTTGTCAATCCTCTTGTGGACAGGGAGCTTCTGAAACATAGGCACCTGGATTCAAAGAATGCACTCTATTCCTGGCACCACTTTCTTGGTGGCATGAGGTCGCAAAATCTCTCTGTTAGCTTCATTCTTTTATACCCCAAAAGATTGCCTCAAGGCACAGTACAATCTTATACACTGAGTCCTATCCCACTAACACAACTGCTGCCCATCATCATTAACATCACATTTGCAAGGTTTACAACATACAGGAACATCACACAACACCAAGAACTATGACCTAGCCAAATTGCTACATCCATTTTGGGGATGACACAGTTAAATGTGTGATGCTAGCCATTACAGAAATGCAAATCAAAACTACAATGAGATACCAACTCACCACAACGTTACTAGCAAGAAGGAAGAAAGGAAAGGAAGGAAGGAGGGAAGGAAGGATCTGTATTTGTGCACATTCCAAAGAAAGGTGATCCAACAGAATACAGAAATGATGAAACAGTATCATTAACAACACATACAAATAAAATTTGGCAACAGTACATAGACAAGAAACTTCCAGAAGTTCAAGCCAGACTTAAAAGAGAACACAGAAACAAGGATATCATTATTGATGTCAAATGGATCTTGTCTGAAAGCAGATAATACCAGAAAGACATTTTACTGTGCATTATTGACTGCGAGAAGGCATTCTATTGTGCAGATCATAGCAAATTATGGATAACATTGAGGAGAATGGGAATTTTAAACAGTTATGCTCATAAAGAACCTGTCTGTGAAACGAGGGGCAGCTGTTTGAACACAGCAAGAGATACTATGTGGTTTAGAGTCAATAAATTTGTGTGCCAGGATTGTATCCTTTCACCATATTTATTCAGTCTGTATGCTGAGCTAGTAATCTGAGAAGCTGGGTTTTGTGAAGAAGAATAGAGCATCGGAATTGAAGGAAGACTCATTATTAACAATCTGCATTAAGCGGATGACACAACCTTGCTTGCTGAAAATGAAGAGACCAGGAAGTACCTACTGGTGAATGTTAAAGACTACAGCCTTTAGTATGGATTACAGCTCAACATAAAGAAAACAAAAATTCTCCCAAATGGAACAATAAACAGTATGATGATAAACAAAGGAAAGTTTGAAGTTGTCAATTGAATCTGCAATCGGTGCCCACAGAAGCAGCAGTCAATAAATCAGTATATTGCATTGGGCAAAGCTTTAACAAAAGACCTCTTTATAAGCGAAGATGCCAGTTTGAGAAGAAAGATGTGCATAACTCAAAAGCATGGATAAGGAAGACTGAAGGAGAACTGATGTCTTTGAATTACAGTGTTGATGAAGAACACTGAGTATACCACAGAATGCCAAAAGAACAAACAAATCTTTCTTGGAATAAGTGCAAGCTGAGCACTTCTTGGAAGCAAGGATGGAAGACTTCATCTCACATACTTTGGACACGTAATCAAGAGGAACCTCCCCCTGGAGAAGGACATCATCTTTGGTAAAGTAAAAGGCCAGTGCAGAAGAAGAACTTCAACGAGATGGCTTGACACAACGGTTGCAACAGTGGACTCAAACATAGCAACATTTGTAAGGATGATGCAAGATCCCACAGTGTGTTGTTCTGTGGTACATACAAATGCCATGAATTGAAATGCACTTGATGGTACCTAACAGCAACACTAAAAGTTTGGCAGTTTGAATCCACCAGGCTCTCCTCGAGAGCTCTATGGAGTAGCTCTACACTGCCCGATATGGTTGCTGTGAATCGGAATCAACTGAATGGTCCTGGGTTTGTCTTTTGGATTTAACAAGCAACACAATATTGCAGTAATTTGATGTTAACAAGTTTGAATGTTATAAACAATTGATTGCCTCTCAAAACGGTTGAAAGGGTAACATTATTCAAGTTGTGTTTTGAGATGCTAACTCTAGAGATGCTTTTAGGGAATGACTGGAAAGTGAGACCTGGGGACAGTGTAAAGAGTCTGTGGAATACTCTAATAGTCTAGTATAAAAATCATGAAGACTTGAATAAATAAAAGGTTATCATACTGTAAAGTAACATACATATAAAGCATTGTAGCAAAAGAATACACATGACTTTATGACTGATTAGATGTGTGCTATGTAAAAGATGTGTACTACAAGACAGCTCAGGTAATTATCTCCTAGTGTCCAGAGTCACTAACTGTTTAGGATGGTACCAACTGAATGTACAAACTCTCACTTACTAAAGGACCAGTCACTAACTCATAAATATAGCTCATAAGAAAATATTATAATTTAAGATCAATTACTTGCAAATTATAATTAAAATTGATTAATCATTTAATAATAAAAAACAAAGTGATGAATTGTCTTTATGGAAGCTTAGGTTTCTATTCGATTTGTAGTCCCAAATGTTTGAAAATGACAGCGGTCTTAAAAATATTTTTTCATATGTGAATTTTGTGAATTTCAGTTCATCAGCAACAAGACATTATGAATGGCATGCAAGCCTCTTTGAAAACATGTGAGTACATATTCTGAAATGACACTGAAAAACAAAGGGAGTCTGGTTACCATGTGTAAGCTGCTTAAATCTACATGCACAGATATAATTACATAAAAGATTAAACATATACAGTATACTCCCCTCTAAAAAATTTCTAATGTGTCAGAATTTCTTTTGAAGTTGGGAAAGATAATTAAAAACAATAAAGCAATAATAATATATGTTGAATGATCATAGGCAATGAGGTTATCTTCATACTCGTGTATGTACTTTCTGTTTGTCAAGGTAACCGGGTCACCTGTGAAAAAAATTGGTATTTTATAACTACTGAAAATAAAATCTTGACATCAAAGAAATTGTTCTAAAGTACTGAGCTTCAATCCTATCTAGAATAAACAGCAAAAATGAATTAGAAATGAATGTTGAAATATTCATTCTTATTATTTCTTACATGTAAATAATTATGAATAGAAATTTTTAGTGTCTTATGTTCATTCAACCATGTTAAACTCAGGGTATAAACTGGAGAGACTTTCTTTGTCAAACTCAATATATGATCTTAAATATGATGTCATTTTTAATTGGAAATATTTGTATTAAAAGGTAAATTCAAATATATAAGAATTTGAGACTATGAAGAAAATTGACACCAACAAGTAGCTAATGTTTATTGTTTACTTTTGGTATTCCAGAAATTGCTTCAGTGACATATTTGTACTAACTCATGTTGTTGTGGTTGTTAGGTGCCATCGTGTCCTCCCCCAATAATCCTAAGAGACCAATTATATCATTATTATCACCATATCAATAACTAGTATTGCATAGCTAGTAAAAATTCAACTTAGAGTTAAGCCAAAGTAGTTTTACAGTGGAGATCATGAGCATATCCCTCACCCTGAAAAAATAAATTATTTCAAACCAAGTTCATACAAAACAGGTTTATGTTTTTCTTCCATAGGTATACCTACCGGAGAGAAACAATGAGAAAAAGAACTTTCAGGTGTCAAATATCACAAGATTTCCTAGAAATAGCTATTTTTCTACCAATTATTCTTTGAATCAGTAAAAGACAGCTAAGCAGGAATGGTTTTTACACCCAGTACACATGAGCAATTCCAAAGAACATAGCTCTGCTTTATTTCTTGTTTCTCATCCACTACAGGGCTGTTGCTTTTATACTGTTTCTTCTCTTACATTGTATTCAAGTTCTTCTATTGTCTTTAGTAAAGACTTCAATCTATATCACTGAAAAGAAATTTATGACATGTATCCTGAATCAAAATTATTTTAAAAGGTGATGGGGAGGGCTACAGGAATTTTAGTGAAAACTTCAGTTTTATCTGCTAGGTCTTAGTTATCTCGCTGTTCATGAGATCTTTAGGATAAACAGTGGAAAGTAAACTTCCAAGTGGCTCTGAATAAAAAATTTCTTGCATTCACCTATTCTTCTCAATAGCACTTACTTGGATGATCATTGTGCACAGTGGTACAGTGGCACTAATCGTCTAGTTGTCTGTGAGGGAGTTTTTAGCCAGTAAACAAATAACTGCATTGGAGCACCCTTTGTAGTCTTCTGACCTATCTCCCAGTGACTTTATTCTCCATCCAAGGATAAAGGAAATATTGAAAGAAAGACATTTTGATGGCATTCAGGGCATCAAAGGTAATAGAACAAGCTCTGATGGTCATTCCAGTAAAAGAGTTCCAGAATTGCTCTGAAGGGTGGATAAGGTGTTGGCGTCAGTGGTTAGCTTTCCAAGAGGAGTACTTTGAAGCAGACTGTAGTGGCACTCAGCAATGAGGTATGTAGCACATTTTCTAGATGGGTTTGCAAACTTAAACATCAGTGCTCTTCATACTTTTATCCTTTAAAGCTAAGTTTCCTTCACATAAATTTTTAAGAGAGGTATAAAAAAGCACACAAAACCCTGAAGCTTGTAAGTGTATAAAGGAGTACCCCACCATTTATCTCTCTCGTTTACTCTTATAAACTCTTAAGGTTGTGTTATAGATTGAGTTGTGTTCCCTGAAAATACGTATTGAAGCCCTGATTTGTACATGTGGATAAGATCTTGTTTGGAAATAGGTTTTTTTGTTTGTTTATGTTAATGATGTCATACCAGAGTAGAGTGTATCCTAATCCTGATCCTGATCCTAATCCTAATCAACTTCGCATTATAAAATAAGCAGAATAGATGCCCCAAAATGCCAAAAACACAACAGAACACCAAGGCATGTTAAGGAACGCTGAAGAACTTCTGGGACTACTGACAAAGAGGGATCTTTCCCTGCAAATAATGCATTGATTTAGAGTTCTAGCTTCCAAAGATATAACACAATAAATTCCTGTTCTTTAAAGCTACCCACTTGTGGTAACTTTGTCTTTTTTACTGAAACACTAGGTAATGAAGACAGACTCGTGCCCTTAAAAATTAGTTTATTTAGATGATAAAAATTATTCTAACATCTCAAATCTATGATTTTTCAGTATTCACAACCTAGTAAATGCACTTGTTACATTGTCGTTTTAAAAATATTTTTCTGAATCAAGCCAATAGAGTGAAAATCAGTCATTTTTGATTGAATGGAGTCTTAGAGAGAATCAAAATCCATCCAGTTAGGAATACTAGTGGCCGATAGTAGACCTTCTATGTCAATTTTCACTTTCACTGACTGTCTCAGGCTGGGTTATCTAGAGAAGCAAAACCAGTAAAGTGCGTGAATACACATAGACATTTATATCAAGGGAATGGCTCTCATGGTTGTAGAGGCTAGACTGTCCCAAGTACGTGGGTCAAGCTGGAGACTTTCGCTGATTCACATAGCCACAGGAGCTGGCAAATCCAAGGTCAGCAGGTTGGACAGCAGGGCTGTTGTTCACAAGCTGCAAAACCTCACAGATTCCAAGATCAGTAGATAAGACAGCAGGTAAGCAGCTAGCTTGAGTCCCAAGAACCAGCAGTCAGACAAGAGGAGCCATTAGCGGGATCTAGAGCAAGCAAAAGCCCAAGAGCCTTGCCAGAAAGTCCACGCCCCCAAGGAAACTCCTCTTCAACTGATTGGCTTCTTGCAGCAGATCCCCTCAGAGGTGATCACAGTTTATCGCATCTTATTATGGAGGCGGTTAAATCATCACACAGTTGCCAAACTACATCATAAATGCCATACCACTGAGAATCATGTTCCAGTCAAGTTTGACACACAATCTAAACAAGCATATTGACCCAGCTCATTGCCAAATCACCCCCGAAGACCATCACCTTCTTGGATTCACTCCTTTCTAGTGTTCTGCCACAGCGAATCATTCTGGCCTTAAAACTCACTTTGACCGATTGAATGTAGTGGATGGGATATTCCTGAAGTTCCAGAACTTAGTCCTGAAGAAGCATTGAAGATTTTGTTCTCCTGAGTCACTGAGTTGTCATGTAAAGCAATCTGGTCTATCCCACTGGAGAGATCGCGTGTGGAAAAAGACCCTTGAAGATGGGTCTCTAGTTATGGTTGACCATGAGTGGAGGGAAGTGTTTGAGAAAGAAGACCTAGGAGAGACAGACCACCAGCCATCCCACCTGGGGGGCCAGAGATGTGGTTGATGATATTACGGATGCTTCAGTCCAAATTGCAGCTACACATAGGAGCCCAGCCAACAGTATAAGGAACAGAAACATGAGCTAGCCCAGCTGAGCCTTGCCCAGCCAACCAATGGAAAAGTGAAAAATAATAAAATTATTGCTACTTTAAGACAATAAGTTTATCATAAGTTTATCTGTTGTTGTCATCAAAACAGATAGCAGAAACAGTATAAGAAAAGCCTATGGGTCAAAATTTCTCACAAAGAAAACTAACCTACCTCAAATATTTTCATTGTTTACTATTTCTCTACGAAATGTATACTATGCAATTCTGTCATGTGTATCACTTTATAAACATCATTTAAAGTATTTCAAAGAAATTAATCAAATTTTAACCAGCCAGGAAATTTTAGTGCTTATTTAAATTTTAATTAAAAATTTAAATGTAATATGTTCTTAGGTTCAGGCAAAATCAAACTTAAGAAAATCTATCCACAAGACTAATTTTCTCATTAATCTAATCAAATATATACTCTAAAACAGAGGTTATTGAAGAAGGTATTATTTGGAATCATTAAAAAATGTGATCTGTTAGCCACATATTATTCTAGATTATTATATATAAAGTGTTTTCTTCATTGCTAATATCTACTTTTTTTTTTTTTTTTTGGTTCTGCCTGTAGCGTTTTCTCCAAGTGGTATAACACTTCATAATAATATAATTAGCATTATGCATTTTTTTTAATTTGTAATTTTATTTAATTCTGTTTCTCTTTGTGGGAAAATTACAGGTGGCTTGTTTTGTTCTGTTTCTTTACATTGCCTTCCTCCATAAAGATTTTATTGAAATTAAAAGGTAATAGAATGGCAAAAGATGATGAACCATGACTTCTTCCATGATCTATATTTATAAGTACATAATTAAAAAAAGAAAGAAAGAAAGAAAAAGATGCCTCTTATGATAATAAGCTAGTTCTGCCTGGGCCAGCCATACTTTGATGTAAAAGATATAGGTTTCAATTTAATATTATTCAGCAGAATAAAAAAATATTCTATTCCTAATTTAATATTTAAATATTAAATATTTAGTACAATATTTAATATTATAATTAGTGATTCCAAATCCTTCTTGTCATCTTTCTCCTTAAATGGGATTCACTACTTGCAGATAAATTCATGGTCATCAAATTTTGCAGTGAATTGATTTGGTCTAAACCAGCAGGGCACACTAGAAATACGCATGATGACATTCAAAACTTAGCTCCACCACTTTTTGGCTTGCTGAATTAAATAAATGACTTAATCACTGAGCTAGAATTTCACAATATAACCACAATGATTATCTCATCAATTTTCTGAACAGTGAAATGAGGTGATGAACGTAAAATATACATCTTACATACTTTGGACATGTTGTCAGGAGGGATCATCCCTGGAGAAGGACATCATGTTTGGTCAAGCACGAGGTCAGGGGAAAAGGGAAAGACCCTCAACAAAATGGACTGACACAGTGGCTGCAACAATGGGCTCAAGCATAAAAATGATTGTGGGCATGGCACAGGACTGGGCCGTGTTTTGTTCTATTGTGCACATGGTTGCTGTGAGTTGGAACCGACTTGATAGCACCTGACAACAACGTTGAAAAATAACCGTGCTAATCCACAATAGACACTGTTGTTATGGTTCTTAGTAGTAAGAGAAAAGTGCGAGAGATGGTAGGTAAACCACTAAAGTCACAATGGGGAGCACACTAAATAGAAGTATACCAGTTCCTCCTTTATATTAAGCAATGTCAAATTCTGTTGAGTGCTGTCATTACAGGTTTTCTCTGTGTCAGATAAATAATAAAGGTTCCCTTTTCCCTACGCATGCATAGCCTGACCATCTCTGTACAAAAAAACAGTAACTTCCTAGAAAACAAAATAATACTTCTGAACTCCATCAATGACAGGTGCTATGTTGAGGGCATGCTCACTGACATGGATCTTTGCTCTCATCAAGTGCTCTGATAGCCAAGACCTACTGGCAATACGGACCAACATGCATAGACACAGAGCAAAACACTGAATTTTGTTCATGGTGACACAACAAGAATCCACGACCAGGAATGAGAGCTAAGGAACAGTGGGGTAAAGAGAATAAACTCTTTTGCCATCAAGTAAAAAGCAATCCTTTTTTCTGCAACCCACTGAAATAATGAGGAAACTTGGATAACAGCATACCAAAACCAAACCTATTGGACTGGACTCAATTCAGGCTCATGACAACCTCAGGATGGAGTTGAACTATCCCACAGGGTTTTCAAGAAGCAGTTGATGAATTCCAACTGCAATTTTTTTGGTTAGCACCCTAGTTCTTAGTCTCCCTGATTCATTTTGACCTCAAAGTGGCCATTAAGGTGCTTTGTTTTGTGTTGTTATTTTTTATTTCTACAATGTATTTTAACTTTATTGAAATGTTTATCTATATGATAATGCTTATTATAAAAATAGATAACACTTTGGAAGTGTTTTTTAAAAACTGACATAATTTAAAACTATAACCACTATGATATTCTTATTATAGAAACCACTTAAATGGATGATGACACTGTATATGCAGTTTATTATTGATAATATTGATGTTTGGCAATATTCTATTGATTTTCTGTAAGTTACAAAGTCTTAAGAGAGGGTGCAGACACAAAAGGCATGCAAATACTTTGAAAAATAAATATTACATTATGTTAACCAACATGTTTATTTTTACCAGTTTAAGAGGTATAAAATGGATATGCATGACTGTAGAAAGTTGTTTTGTGTTACCAAGTTTGTCAGTACTAAAAGTCTGATAAAATGCTTTTGCATAACAGTTTCCTATTATCCACACAAGAGGTTTCTGTGAAGAGTTACTTTGTCTAACAGCTACAGTTATTGTGAGTGATTACAACTCTACAAGAAACAATAGTGACAGAAAAATGCAACTCTATATGTGAGTTTGTGTTTTCAAAGAAAAAAAAAACCCTGTTGTTTTCATAAAGCAAAGGTACTGAAATATTAGTCCTCTGGACCACCTTACACTCTTAAAAATTATCTCCTGTGGTGGTTTGGTTGTTGATGAAATAGTCAGATGAAAGGGAGGGGATGTTTCCTCTCACCTTTGATATCAAAAGCTTTTTTACCAATTCTCAAAGCATCATTGTTTCTGAATTTAAAAGATACTACATAATTAACAAAACACTCCAAAGGGATACAAGTTTGGCAATGGATATCTTACAGTAAAGTTCTCTATCACACTTTGAGTTGCATCTAAATCTCTTCACTAGCTAAGAAAACACGACCAGCTTGTAAAATAGTTGAACTTCACAATGAAAACAAGCTGAAAACTAATTTCCACAATGTGTAGAGCAATAATAGTATTTCTTATATGATCATTGAAATCTTTTCTTCTGGTTATAATAGGTCAGTTTTTAAGTGTTTAACAATATACTATCAAAATTTTGTAGGCAAGGAAAGAAATACATATATGAATATATATTTTTCTTCCACATATGTATCTGTATATATATGGAAGAAAAATATGTATCTGTATATATGTGAAAGAAAAATAGGTAATGACAAAATTATAATCTTAGATAAGACAGCCTCTTTAGTACCCAATACTGTGCAGCCTTATTACATCATACATTTCAGAAACCATTGATTATATCTCCTGAAGTTCATAAACATAAATATATTCTCTTAAGTATTTTCAGCTTCATTTTATCAAAATTCATCTAAATATACAAGAGTATAAAACATAGTAAAGAATGATGTTACAAAGCATTTTAGAGGATTCTATTTTTATTAAGCCAAAGACGACAATTTATGTGTGTTCTCCATAGAACGAGAAAGTGAGCATAGGCCCGCTGCCAGGGCACAGCCTGAGACAAGAGTAATTGTCTTCTTGTCTGTGACTACAAGCAGACTTAAATAAGGTGATTCTTACAAATGTAGTTCTGTTTATTTTCACAGTCATCACTGAAATAAACGGCTCTTGATTTGTAAGATAAACAGGCTTGTTCATTTTGACGGATGGGAAGGTCAAAGCTAAAACAGAAGAAATGCCATACTCATTGTCAGGAAATTCTATCATATGCAGATCTCAAAGAGATGAAGCAGAGATATTATACATATAAATTAAAAAATATAATCCGTATAATGTAACAGAATTTTTATCACTTGGAGGCACAGATAAATTGAAAAATTATTGATAGGTGAGAGAAACTAAGAAGTTATTTAAAATTTCAACTAAGGGTAAAAGTTTCTAGGAGGGAGAAAACTATATGGATTATTAGAGACTACAAAACTAGACAAATTAAAAATAAAATAATAAAATATCTGTGACTAACATGCCTAGGTAATCAGTTCTGTTGGGGAGAAAATATTTGTAGACTCCATATTCTTTAGGCTCATAGTAAATAAAATATTCATAACCATGAAGATTTTAGGCCTACATCCATGACCTGGAAGGCAGGGTGGTGTAGCGCGATACAGTTAGTAAGAGAGTAGAAACTCAGCCATGACTATAATAAAAAGTCGTAAGAGAGGATCGTGAAGGAACCAAACTATGTCATCTGCTCCTGAAGTACATATGTTGTATATGAAATTGGATTTAAGTTACTTCTCTTTCAGTAAGTCCCTAAATGCCTTTGAAATTACTCCCCAGCCCAAAAAATCCGCTGTCATCAAGGTGATTCTGACTCATAGCAACCCTATAGACAGAGTAGAACTGCTCACTAAAATTTCCAAGCAGTGCCTGACGGATTTAAGCACTAACTTTTTGGTTAACAGCAGTAGCACTTAACCACTACACCACCAGGGTTTCCAAACTATTCCCCAGGCACCCTTTATATCTGTTCCTTTGGGAAATGTAATGAAATCAAGAGTAGAGAAAGTTGCATTGTGTTACTTACAAATCAGAAGACATAACTGAATCATTTTCCCACAGCCACTGCCCGTCAATTCTATTACAGTAGACTCCAATCCAAAAGAAAGAATTTAAAGAGAAGAAATCCTGGTGGCAAACAAACATACGCAAACAGAATTTTACATTATTATCTTTTTCTCAACTGCACAAAAGTTCCTTTAAAAATATTCAACTTCGTATGTATATTTATTCAACCCATCTGTGTCACAAACTCATTAATCCTATGCTATATTACAGGACTTTTTTTAACATGGTAATGATACGCAGTATCAGTGTTACAAATAGCTGTCATGAGAGATAAAGAAAATAAAAAACTAGGATTAAGGAGATCGTGCTAGTTTTAGGCATAGGGGAGTAATTTCCTTTTTTAAAAAAGAAAAAGAACAGCACGCTCATAGACTTCTAAAAGGACTCATTTTTAACTCTAATGTCTGTCTCTTCTCTTCAAGGTACACTGTAGATGCACTAGCAAAGCATACTTGTTTAGTCTTTGTGTTCTTCTATGAGGACAATTCGCACACAGGGCACCTAACTCGATGCTGATTTATAATATTGAAATCAGCATCCAGTTACCTGAAAACTCTCCTATCTTCTCAGATAGTATTTTTTAGTCCTGATACACTGATCAGACAATGGATTCCCAAAGGTTTGTCCTTACAGGGTCTCTGAGTTGGAATCAACTGGACGGCAAGGGAATTTTTTTGCTTATTTTTAAATCTTAGTGCTGGATTACAACAGCTTCTTTCCTCTCTAAGATCCTTGTAATAACTGTTTCCTTATAAACTCTTTCTTTATACAGTTTTTCAGGCAGGATATTCCAAATACCTCAAAACATTTTTCTCTTGTGCATAATATACAGATCCTCTGTTGTATTTTGCATGTGAAAATTGATGCAAAAGAGAAACTAGTGACTATCCTTCAGCAATTTGTCTGGTGCTGAACTCAGATAAATGAAAGAGATTTCTGCTTTGTTTCAGTTAATCAGCTTCACATATCTCAGACAATTATATGATGATCAGTTCGAGGGACAACTTACCAGCTCCTCCTTGTTTATCTTTATAAGGCTGGAATTTTGAGACAGACAAGCACGCTGACTTTCTCTCCAGGTTAACTGTTCCTTGGAGAAGTAGTAACAACTGGATCTAAACCCAACCCAGTTCTTTGGACAAGAGTTACAACCTTGCAAACAGAATGACGTTTTTTGTTTGGTTGGTTTTGGTCAGTATAATAACATTACATAAAGACAACAAAAATGACATAACAGAAGTACAAAATAGAAATGAAAACTTTGCTTTTTATTTTTATTTCCACTTGGTACTACAGTTTTAATTCTTTATACTTAAGGACCTGTTGATTCAAATGGTTAAACACTTGATTCCTTATCTAAAGGTCGGCAGCTGGAACTCACCCAGCTGTACCAGGGCAAAAAGATCTAGCAGTCTGCTTCTGTTAAGATTACAGCCAAGAAAGTCCCATGAAGCAGTTCTACGCTGCAACACACAGTATGGCCACGAGTTGGCTAGGATGGCCACTAAGTAACATATATAATACAAGTCTTTAGGTATCTATTCATATGTGGATTACTCAGACTGGACTTAGCCATGGTTAGAGCACCGTTGTAAAATGAAATGTCCTTACCTTTACATCAGCATTAAACCCACTTTAACTGAGAGTTTGTCCTTCCAAAGTGAACACTATCTCTCCAAAATTTTCGCTCAGACATGTTAAACCTATCACCTATACAGACCTACGGAATCTCACATGAGTCTCTAGTGAGAACTAACTTTTCTAGTCTCATCTAGCAGTGAGTTACATAAACCTCTGTCTCACTGCATGCAATCCATGGCTTACAAGTGTTTCATTGCTAAATCTGTAAGTCAAATTTGTACGTAAGTTAGAGCAGTTAGGTATAGTTCATATTTAGTGACAGTAACAATATTTTGATTCAAGTCATAAAGTAGCTCCTGCCTGTTATGAACCATTTGCACCTCAAGCTTTTAATATAATGTGCTTCACAGGGGTTGGTTCATACCTACGAGTTGTATGTAAATTGGACTTTCACAATCCAGGGACTGCCAGTACATTATAAGTTACTCAGTGGCTTGGACCATGTCACATTCATATTTATATCTTCTCTAGCACGTAATAGAATACCTAGCCTATGATAGGCTCTCTGCTTGTGGAGTTGATACAAATAACGAGTATCTTTGCTGCTTAAATCAGTGTAAGAAACCAGGTAATAAGAAAATTGCCAACCTTTTTGCAGGGCTGTGAGAGGTGTTTGTTTAGGAGATGCTACAAAAGAATCAAATATGATAATTAGATTTACATTTAAATTGACATGTCAATTTATCATATATATATATTTATCATATATAGAGGAGTAAATCAGCAATTTTAGGGAAAGGAAGAATTTTGAGGAGGCAAAATTTTTCTGAGCTGAAAATCTGCTTTATCAAATTCTATAAAATAAATAATGCTCCCAAAGGGAATCAGTGTGGAGAATTCTGTACTTACAGTTTGCAGTGAGAAGATACCCTACAACCACTGCAATCAACAGGAGAAGGCACAGGACCCCCAGCACCCCAGAAATGACCCTCCATAGAAAAATTGAAGAATCTACAATCAAAAGCAAAAACAGCTGAAACAAGATTGTAAGATGATAAATAAAAATTACTTCTATAGCATTTTACAGTTAATGCTTTCAAATACTTTTTAATTCCTAATTCTCACAATAAACCTACAAAAGATCTTTACTCATTTTTAGATAATAATAAAATAATTGAAGTAAAAAATCTAAATTGTTCACATAGGCTATTTACCTAAGGTAACAATCAGCTACTGACAGAACTGAGCTCCTAAGCACAAATTCTCCTTGAGGATCCCACTGGTTTCATCCTTCTCTACCGTGTGGTACAAAAAATGACTTAAATTAAGCAAGAAAACTATCCAAAATCAAAATGGCAACTGATTCACATAGGTACTGAGTTTTCTCCTATGTGAAAACTGACTACGTTCTAAATCAGCAAATGAAACAAGTATTTATTATTCTCCCTTTCCTCCTTTTCTCCTCCTTTCCTTAACTAACATATGTTAAGGCTCACAATGTGTTCTACGAGAGTTAACCAGTAGTGCGGAGTCTCTGGGTCGCACATGCCAACTTGGTGGGAGCCGCTGGGGGTGGCTTCTATCATTTCAGAAAGCTTGCCAGCCTGCACTGAGCCTTCATCTTTCCCCGCAAGATCATTAGGTCTGGAAAAGACACACTTGGCAGCAATCAGACTTGAGGTCTTAAAAACAAGCAGTAAACTTGAAATTTAAGTTATATTGGTCAGTCAGTATTACCACAACTTCTGATAAACTAAAAAGTTCCGGTGGCTTAGTGGTTAAATGTTTGGCCGCTAACCAAAAGTCAGCAGTTTGAATCCACTAGCCACCTCTGAAACTCTGTGATGTAGTTCTACCCTGTCTCATAGGGTCACTATGGGTCACAATTGACTGAACAGCAATGGGATTGTTTAACTATTATCTTGACAATTACCCTAATGTTATTTTGTGCTCCTAATATAGGAGAAATGTATTTATATTTTGCTTACTTCATAAAGTAATGCTATTAAGATTATAGTGTCTGATGCATGTCACACTCTGATTCAGTTCAACAACGTTTTATCTTTTCACACAAAACAATTCTTGGGGCTTCAAAATAATTTATCTAAGCCCAGTTCTACCAAACAGCCATGTCCAATAACTTTTTCTCACTTTGAGTCTTATCATTCTTACCTCAAGAGAATTTCCTTCCAATTCTTTCTGTATTAAAATCTTAATCTTCCCTTAATGTCTAAATGAACTCTCATATTAGGATCAAATTTCAAAACTATCCAAGTTTTCTTTTAATTTTTTTCCTACTATTTGCCACTTTGTCTTCAGCATAACCTATTTGAAATTGATATTTATCTTTTTTCTTTGTATGTATTCTCTAATTAGACTTAGAAATAAATTGTTATATTATTGCATCCTCCTGGTACATGGCACAGTTTAGTACTTGGTTTTAAGCACTGTTTTACTGAATGCAATATTTTAAGGTTACCTTTGCCACTGACATCTTCTGTTGTATTTTTCTTCTGTTTTTCATGATGTTTGTGGTGTTTCAGCTCTCTCTTGGCTAATGACAATTCACTTGAATGAGATTTATGCTTAATACTACTATTTCGTGTGTGCTTTGGAAGTGAGTCTGGGTTTAGTGCATCTTGAATTACAGGCTCCTCATTCATCTTTATACAGGGGAAACTGTGGAGCATAAAGAACTCAAAGGTAAGTCTACGGTTTTATCATTTGGGAAGCTATATTATAATAGGAGAGGGTATGTTACAATAAGGTGGAGTGAAACAGCAATGAAAAAGTGGAGCTGATAAACACCTATGCCTATTACCTTAGTTTGGATGCATATTCTCAATATTTTGGATGCCTACATATGGAAAATCATACCATCAAGAACTTAGAGCCAAGCCAGCCAAGTGCCGTCGAGTCGGACTTAGAAGCAAAGAAAATAACTAATCAGTTGTTTGCAGAAAGTCATTAATGTCTACCATAGAATTGCAGGATCAATTGCACATCTACAATAAATTCACTGTTTCAAAAAATTTTAAGCCCTCTCTACTATCACTGCACTTTGCATCTTGAAACTGAATGCTAAATATTTCTTAATGATAAATATCAGCATCAGAGCTGGCAAAACACTGATCAGGATAAAGTCATTTCTCAGAGTTCAAAATATGTGCTATTGAACGTTTTATGAGAAAGTAGATTAAGAAATCTTACCAGATGTGTGTCGAAAATACGAGAAGAATCAAGTAAAATTTTGCTGCTTTGGAGTATGAACAAATGCCATATACATCATGTTTATTTTTTTATGAAATACATTCAAAAAACTAAAAAACTCAGATAATCTGAAGAATTGTTTGTTGGCCACACTTGGCAAGAGTTGGGGAGTGGTAAGTTAAAAAGAAACCAGAAATAGTTAAACATACCTGAAGAGAGGTAAATTCCAGGGGCTTGTGCTAATAATCCAGTATGTGTGAGTTGGA
The DNA here is from genome assembly GCA_028571685.1 of Heterohyrax brucei. Classification (NCBI taxonomy): domain Eukaryota; kingdom Metazoa; phylum Chordata; class Mammalia; order Hyracoidea; family Procaviidae; genus Heterohyrax; species Heterohyrax brucei. Next base: position 72,015,443 of record CM053142.1, on the reverse strand, counting down.
GGCAGAATCTGGTAATTTGGAGTCAAATTGGAAACTTTCAGGGCCCAGTGTAAAAAGTACTTGCTATGTAATGTTTATAACTATCTGACAGTCAGCTTCACTCTTTTTTTTTTTGTTGTTTTTCCTTAGCACCCACGGGGCGGGGGAGGAACCTCATTGATGATAACTCAGGTCACCTTAGGAAAAATACTACATGAATTTCATTTTAATCACTTGTGAATCAGAAAGAAACTATGTCTCATATAAAACCTTCTTACCCAATAAATATATTTTCACTAAAGCTTCACTGAATTTTACTCTGAGGAGCCATAAATTAGATTGTTATAACGGCGAGAGAAATGCTCATGTTTACCTTGACATTTTATGTGTAGTTGACAGGAAATCACAATGATCTTGTCTATTGAAGTTCTCCTGGGACTGCTCTTCTAATCAGTTATATTCCTTTTTTCATCTTTTTTTCTTTTTGTAAAATAAAGTTAATATTAAGTTCAGTAGTAAATTTTTATATGTGTTAATTCCTTAAAATAGTCTTCAGCAAATAACTGTCATAATTTTGATAGATGGATAGGTATACAGATATCCAAACAAAGATGGATAAAAAAAAGATAGAATTCACTGCCATAACCTTCACAATAGCAGCATGCTTGGAGTATACCGTCTTTAATAAATATTTGTTGAATCATTGGAAGAATAAGTAAAACAACGGCACAAATATACATTTGCTAATAGTGTAAAGACTTGCTGGAAAATTATGAGATGCTGTGAAGTTATTTAATAGAAATAACTGATTTGGGGAATTAACTAGTTAAGGCAAAGATGGGAGGTGGTTGTGATCCAGGCACGGAAGTAGATAAAAACATTTAACACTTGCAGAAACACCAAAGGAAGAGTGGTATGAATAAAAAAAGAGAAGGAGGGAGAAGACCTGTACCCAGTGCCGTGGAGCTGATTCTGACTCACAGAACTTTGTAAGACAGACTAGAACTGCCCCATAGGGTTTTGAAAGAGCAGCTGGTGGATTCAAACTGCTGACTTTGTTTAGTTGTTGAACTCTTAACCACTGTGCCGTCAGGGCTCCCAGGGAAAAGACAGATTACGTAAAGTTATAGTAAATATTTCAGTCTTTATCATAAATTAATGGGAAGCTCTTTTGTAGAAGATAAGTGACATGGCCATATTTGCTTTTCTAAAATATACTCTGACCTGTAAAGAACATAGCAGAGAGGCCACGAGGAGACATAGGGAGACTAATTAGGAGCCTACAGTAATGGTTTTATTAGGTACCTGCTGTGGACATAGGGAGAGATAAACGGCTTCTTTCACTATTTTCCTTCTGTCTTTTCTGTTTCACAGTTGCTTATTTTCAAAGAAGTTTTTTCTATTCTACAGTTTTTTTCACCTCCCGGTTAGACCTCAACCCTCCCAAATAGCTTTTGTCCTTAAAATCTACTGAAGTAACTTAAGGCTACCTGTGACTTACATATTGCTAGATTCACTGACAACTTTGAAAAATTTGAGTAGAGTAACGTAGACATTGGTCCAAGACAGTCCCAGTTTTCTCAAGACAGCCCAGGTTTATGCCTGGTTCCCCAGTATAACTACCCTCTTTCATTCTTAAAAGTGTCTGGGTTGGAAAATATACTTTATGAACATTCTGACTCTTAGCAATAGTCTGTTGCATTGATATTTTTTTTTTGAAATGCTCTAACAAAAGAAAAGTTGCACTAGAAAGAACTACAGTTCTGTCCAACAAATGAGCATCAGAAATTGTTAGTACATGGCTAGGAGAATTTTTCTTATTATTTAAATGTATTTAAAAAGCATTGACTGTTCAAACAAAAGTATTAACAATGCAGTATGGGCTTTTATAATATATGTAAAAGTAAAATGTTTGAAAGCCATAGGAAAAGGTTTGGGAGGGAAGATGGAAACACAATCTTATAATGGTTTTAATAATACCTGAAGAATAACAGAACCTGATATTGGGTCTGAGAGAAAATAAAAAGACAGAAGCACTCCTTACCTTGAGCTGAGAACAACAAAGTCAGAGTGCTGGCAGTGCCTAGGTTCTCAGAGGAAACCACACAGGAAATCTCTGAGCCAAGGACTCATTACAGCCCTCTTCCCTGCAAGTCTGAAGTAAATGGCTTTTCCTTTGTTAAAGCACTTCCAAAGGACCTCTAAAACTCTCAGGATACCTTCTCCTGCTAATTACTCATTGTGGAAAATCAGGGGTCCCAGGAACAATTCATTACTTCTTTTTTCAAGTATTTTTTCAGAGTTGTTTCTGATAAATGGAAGAAACCTCATTATTTCCCCAAATTTCCCACACTTCTTCCAAGTTCAGCCTTTAACTTTCTTAGAAACACTCTGATGCTATGATTGAGATCATAAGTTTGGTATCAGATATCCCAGGACACTAATTCCATTTGTGTCATATAGTCATTATATCAAGTTGGTTCTATTTACATCCCTAAGCCAGTATCTCATATCTGTAAAATTAGGGCGGGTGGAAAAAGGACCTTTCTCAGTGGGTTCCTTTAGGGATGAAGATGAAAGGGGCAGCTTGGGAAGAAATTATAGGGACAGAAATTGTAGGGAAAGTACGAGAAAGGAATTGTAGAGGCCTAGTTTTCTGAGTAACGGTAGCATTGCTTCTGTATGGCTTGTACAGTTCACTTTCATACATTTTGGTGATTTTGTGATTTATGATTTGCTTCCCCTCCTCACCTTCCTATTCTCCATTTTCTGTGAAGTTTAAAATTAACTTATAGACCTCTTAGAGAAGCTGAACAGTAACCATGGAGCTTCCTAAAGAAGAAAACAGCAACCAATAAGACCTGAAGTGAAATAACCAGACAGTGTGGGCTGGTCTTGTAACTGCATCCAGGGTAGAGTCGACAGACCTTAAAAGAATACTTCTCACCCACCTGAGAAGGTCCATTCAAGAAGTAATGTCCTGCAAATTAATCAAGCTTAAGCTCCAACCCTATAAAACCCTCTAGTCAGTTTACAGCAGACAGATTTTGGGAGGAGCCCACCCGCCCCTGTCTCCTGCATGCTAGCTACAGTAAAGTTCTCTTGCTGCTCACCTCACCCCATCTCAATATTGGCTTTGTGTTAGGTGGCTTGAGGCTGTGCTTTATGGTAACTAAAACAGAAATTACTGTGAGGTATTGTTAATTTTCTTGTTATTTCCAGTTCAGTGCCAACTCCTTTCATGTATCCCCCACCCCCACACTGGGAAACAAATAATAAAGTTCTCATATTTTGGTAGCATCGAAGACTACCTCAGCTGCCCAATAAAAATAATGCTATAACTCCTCTTTAGTGCCCAGTTTAGAGCCCTGGCCACTGCTTTGCTGATGTCAAAGACTACCTGCAATGCATTTATTGTGATTATGTCTGGCGTAATACAGTAAACATAATCACAATGGATTGAGAGTAAAATGAAAAAGTTTACCTAATAAACAATGAGGAATGGATGCAGGAAAGACGGAACATTATAAAAAGTTCTGTCTTACATTTTCCTACCTTTTCAAATGTCCTGTTCTAAATCAGAGTTGTTATTTAGGAAATTTTAAATAGCTGTACTTTGATAGCACTATTTCGTTTGTTTGTTTCAATGCTTTATTATGCCTTATATACAGGATTACAGAGCCAATTAGTTTCCCATTCAGTAATTTACATATAAGTCATTTCATGACATTGTTTGCAGTCCTCCAATGTGCCAGCACTTTCCCCATCACCCCCCTGAGTTCCTCATTTCCATTCATCTGGTTTTCTTGTCACTTGCTGCCTTCTTATCAATGATTTTGGAGCAGCTGTTTCCCTTTTGGTCTCATACAGATGACTGTTCTAAGGAGCCCTTTCCACAGGAGTGTTATTATTTATTTCAGAGCCGTATCTATTATTTAGTAGGTAAAGCAAAAGGAAGGAATGACAAACTACAAGAACTGAACAGAAGATTTCAAAGGGCAGCTCGAGAAGACAAACTAATGTCCTACAATGATATGTGCGAAGATTCAAAACCAAAAGTGAAGAATACACTCTGCATTTCAGGAGCTGAAAGAACTGAAGAAAAAAACTCAAGCCTCAGGTTGTAATAGTGAAGGATTTTACAGGGAAAATATTAAACAACTCAGGGAGCATCAAAAGAAGGTCGAAGGAATACACAGAGTCATTATACCAGTAAAAGACTGGTCTATGTTTAGCCATTTGAAGAGGCAGCATGTGACCAGGGACCAACGGTACTGAAGGAAGAAGTTGAAGCTGCATTGAAGGAACTGGGGAAAAACAAGTCTCCCGGAATTGATGGGATATCAATTGAGATGTCTCAACAAATGATTGCAGTGCTTGGAGTACTCACTTGTCTGTGCCAAGCAATCTGGAGGACAGCTACCTGGATAACTGACTGGAAGTAATCCATATTTATGCCTATTCCCAAGAAAGGTGATCCAACTGAATGTGGAACTATCGAACAATATTATATGCAAGTAAAATTTTGCTTAAGATCGCTCAAAAGAGACTGCAACAGTATGTTGACAAGGAACTGCCAGAAATTCAAGCCAGATTCAGAAGAGGACATGGGGCCAGGGACATCACTGCTGATGTCAGGCGGATCTTGGCTGAAATGAAAGAATGCCAGAAAGATATTTACCCACATTTCATTGACTATGCAAACTCATTCAGCTGTGCAGATCACAATGAATTACGGATAACACTGTGGAGAACGGGAATTTCAGAACACTGCATTGTGCTCGTGAGGAGCCTGTACGTAGGTGAAGAGGCAGCCATGTGAATGGAACAAGGGGACACTTCATGGTTTAAAGTCAGTAAAGGTGTCAGGATTTATCCTTTCACCATAACTTGTCAATGTGCATCCCAAGCAAGTAATCCGAAAAGCTGGACTATACGAATAAGAAGGAGGCATCGGAATTGGAGGAAGACTCATTAACCACTTGCATTATGCAGATGGCATAACCCTGCTTGCTGGAAATAAAACAGAGTTGAATCAGTTATTGTTGAAGATCAAAGATCACAGCCTTCAGTATGGATTGCACCTCAGCATCAAGAAAACAAAAATCCTCACAAGCGGACCAGTAAACCTCATTGTGATAAGTGAAAAAGGACAGAGGTTGTCAAGGATTTTGTTTTACTTGGTTCCACAATCAATGCCCGTGGAAGCAGCAATCAAGAAATCAAAAGAGGCATTGCATGGGGAAACTCTGCTGCAAAGGACCTCTTCAAAGTACTGAAAAGACATCACTTTGAAGACTAAGGTGGACCTGATCCAAGCCATGGTATTTTCAGTTCCATCATAGGCATGTGAAAGCTGGACAAGGAACAAGGAAAAGAGAAGATTTAATGTCTTTGAATTGTGATACTGGAGAAGTATATTAAATGTATATAGACTGCCAAAAGAACAAGCAGGTCTGTTCTGGAAGAAACACAGCCAGAGTGCTCCTTGGAAGCAAAGATAGTGAGACTGCATCTCACATACTTGGGACATGTTGTTAGGAGTGACCAATCCCTGGAGAAAAACATCATGCTCGGTGGAGGGTCAGCTAAAAAAAAGAAAACCCTCCATGAGATGGGTTGACACAGTGTCTGCAATGATAGGCTTAAGCATAGAAACGACTGTGGTTGTGGCACAGGACCAGGCAGCGTTTCAGTCTGTTGTTCTTAGGGTCCCTATGAATTGGATGCAACTCGATGGCACCTAACAGTGTCTATTATTGGGGTGAAAGGAGACCTCCAAGAGAGTCTTCAGTTTCAATTTAGAAGGGTGTCGAAGGAGCATAATCTTGGGGAATTGATGTTATTTTTTAAATATATAGGAATGCTCCAAAATCTTTTTCTGGTAATCAAAAATAATAATAACTAAGATTTTTCTTCTTATTATTTTTGATTACAAGCAGAAGATTTGGGAGAATATTTCTATTAGTATACAGATATCATGCTTCTACCTTTTTTTCAAAATAAGAAAAAACATTTAAACTCATTTATTTTATTCTTTTTCAGAAAAGTTTTTATATTTTTTGGTTTCTTTTTATTTCTTGTAAATAAAAATGTCTATAGTAATAAATTTTTGGTGAAAGGAAGAATACAGTTGATTTCAATGATATATAATATAATGCATTTACTTGATAACATAATGCTCACTGAATTTTTGCAAATTTTATTTTAGGATGTAATATTCTGCTTGGGAACTAGTTATACAATAGAAATATTCAATTAATTACACATGTGATATTGGTAGGGATACATAGAGGTATAGTGGACTGTATTTTGACTAAGACAAGTATTCTATTCCAATTCTCACACTTTCTGCTTGTGCTAGAAAGGCGTTAACTTCTCTGGATCTCAGTTATTTATCCTTCACAAAATTAGGAAATTAGAACATAGTCCTCTGTATGTTAATTTTTCACCTTTAAATTTCCTTTTATGTTGGCACATATTAGTCTAATTGCAGCCAATATTTGCCAATAACAAAAATAAAATCATTTTCAACTGACATAATCTACAGAACAACTAACTGCATGTTCTTGGGTCTTAGATGTCAAGGCTCATATTCAGATTGTACCACTAGTAAAACTTCACTTGTTTGTTCATATACTGAAATTCCTCCTGATAAGTTATATAGTAGTATTGCAATAAGTGGTGGAATTCATACTGTAAATTGATAATGATAATAAATTGATAATGCTAGTATATTGCTGTCTAGTTGATTCTGATTCATGGTGACCCCATGGTGACCCCACATGTGTAGAGCAGAAGTGTGGTCCATAGTGTTTTCAAGGCTATAACCTTTCAGAAGCAGATAGCCACCAGGCCTGTTTTCTGAGACATTGCTGGGTGAGTTCCAACTGCTTGTCTTTTAACTAGTAGCCAAGCCCCTGACAGTTTGTGATACCTGGGAACTCACTGTGTACTAATACCTTAACATATATATCATATTCATACATGTAAATGTATGTATTTGTTCAGTCTGTTATACGATACTGCAATACCATTTGGTAAATGGGCCTTCTGCTCTAGCAACATCTGAGAAGCATCCACAATGTCTGTAGTATGGCTTCGGTCACTGTTGGAAGTTTGGTTCCATTGGACATTCTTTATAAGACACTCTGTGTTTGGGAGAACAAGTAGTTATCAGAATTCACAAATTACACTGTCACCACTGCCTCTAAATTTTTCTTTGATTTTGCTAGTAAAGCACTGTAATTCTAGTATAACTAATAAATCTGGAATATTTGAAAATATAAATTTACAGTATATACTAAATACATTAAAAACACTCAGAATAAAGTCAATAAAATGTACATAACTTTCATATTACTTGCCAAGCCAGTTCATATTACTTATATATCACAAATATTGATTTTGTAACTCTATAAGAGAACAAAGAGGAAATAATAATAATTTTGAATTGGAGCTTTAAATACCTTCTGAAAGCATACGGTACTAAAATATCCTGGAAGGCATATTGATATAACGTAAGATTTAGTCAAAATAAATTAATTAACTTCTGGTAGAAAAGTGTAATTATTCTTCCTCTAAAAACGTGAGTGTCTATCTTGCTAGTTACATTAATATGGATACAAATAATAATTGAAATTGGTATTTTCAACTGTGAAAGTGTTATAGTCTTACATTGAATCAGATTTATAATCATGTTCTATCGAAGCTCATGCTTCAAATAAGATAAATTTGCAGTCATGGAAAATATATTTAAGCATCACAATTAATGTCCCACAATTTAATTTTTATAGACAAAATCTTAAAAGTAACTTGTGTGTCAATAAATAAATAAAATGTACTTATAATAGTTCAGTAATCAAAACTGGTTTCAATGCAATATTTTCTTTTGCATCATGAAGAAAAATAACTATGTAGCATTTAACTCATTAAAATGAGTTCCCCTCTAACATTTTCTTCCTACTATCTAATTCTCCTTCTTCAGATTTTAGGCTGGTGATTACTTGATCTTACCAGAAGTTATAGTTATATAATAGTTATATATATAGTTATATAATAGTTATGCAAAAAAAAAAAAAAGGTAAACAACAGCTCTCATATTCCATTGTGTAGTGGCACTTAAACTGTTGATTGAAATATACATGACAAACAATGCACAAAACTCCAAAAAAAATGACATTATCTTCAGCAATGACCAAGGTCAGGCATGTGCCCCAAAAGACAGCAGTATTATAACTGCTTTCTAGCCAATGGTGATGTGATGTTCCATATATTTTAAGGGAGAAAAACTAACATTGCTTCCAGCTGATTCCAACTCATAGCAACCCTATAACACAGAGTAGAACTTGCCCAGGGGTCTCCACAGTCGAAATCTCTATGAAAGCCAACTGCTGCATTTTTCTCCCACAGAGTGCCTGGTGGGTGGAAACCGCTGATCTTTCAGTGAGAAATCTACTGTTTATTTCAAATGTTTACTGTAAAAGAACCAAAAATAAAGTATGTGTGGTTGTTATTTAGGGGCTATATGATTGTTGGTGTCTTTTTGCGTGTGTGCTTATTTCCCTTGTGACTCTGTGAGTTTTATGTTTTGTTTGTACCTTTCACCTTATCCTAACATTTGTATGTGTTAGGGTATGCTTCAGGGACATTTATTTATGCTCTATATATTTAAGAATCCATCCTGCTTGTTAACACGATGTACTTATAATTCTAGAAACAAAGAGACCCTTTAATTAAATTTCAAAATTCTTTTTATTAGTTTCATCTGACTATTTTTCCAAGGCACTCTAGAACTTAGTTTTTGAATTTGAGAAGAATTTCCTTTCCCGTGACTTTGTATTTGATTTACTCATGAGGAGCCCTGGTGGAGCAGTGGGTAAGTACTCCACTAACACCAAAAAACCAGAGGGTCAAACCCATCAGCTGCTCCATCAGAGACAAAAGTATCAGTCCGTTTCCAAGGCAGTCACATCCTTGGAAACTGCAGGAAGTCATTCTCTATCTTATGGTATCCCTAGGAGTTGCAAACAACTAGACAGTAATGGGTACTTTTTAAGAAACATTCCAATTTTAGAAATGTGAAACATGAAGAGTAATACATCTTAAAAAAGAACCGACTGCCATCACGTTGTTTCTGACTCATAGTAACACGATAGACGGAATAAAACCGGTCCATAGAGTTTTTAAGGAGCTCCAGGTGGTTTTGAACTGCCAACCTTCTAGTTAGCACCTGTAGCACGTAACTATCACATCACCAGGGTTTCCTAATACCTGTTAGAGCCAATGAAGCAGATTAAGTAAAGAAAATATAAATAGAGTAAAATGTATTATAAAAACTAGTAAGATGAGAAAGTGAAAAATAAACTATCATAACAATTTTAAGAAAAAAAAACTGTTCTATTGAAAACCAAAAACTAAATTGACTGCCTTAGAGTGTATTCTGACTCAATGATTACATTATCTAATAAAAAATTATATAATAATTGAGTCTTTTCATGACCAAAGTGAGAAACAGAATAAACTTTCATTATGAAATACATTTTTGTTAGGAAATAGGTTTGCAAATCTACTTAAAATAAGAACGAGAAGCACTGACCAACTACTTAAGTGGCACTTCAGTAAAACCATCTTCAGGACTTAAGTGATATTAGAAACATTAAAGTCTCAGAAATATGATAAGGGCTAAACAAATTTCAAATACAATTTCTGTTAGCTCAGCAGAACTGTATACAGAATTTAATGCCATGGAAAAATGTCACTGATAGAGAAATTCTTTATTAAGAACAAGAAACACCTGCTGATTCTCATTTTATAGGATTATTGAACGAGGACTTTCATGCAGTCTCCTTTATAACACAGAACATAGTAAAATAAATGAAAAATATTCCTGAAAACCACCACCAAAAAACCCTTAACAATAATTTATTAAAAACTAACAAGTGATTTTTACATAATAAAGATGATTTGATGTTCTTCAAATATTGCACTTGATCAGCAGTTTTATAAGCTATCACTTAATTATGGAATAAAAGGGAATATATTTTTTTAATTTGATTTATTTCTTGGATCATGTCACATACTAATACATGTTATTGTACCAGTTTGTAAATGTGTCCATATGATCCCTACCACACTTGCAGGACAGGGTACACAGGAGAAATCCCAGTGGTTTCTCCAAACACAGAGAAGTCCTTGGCATTAGCAGGTGAAGTATGAAATAAGAGAATAAAAGAAACAACAGCAGAGGTAAGCTGTCCAGTCTTCAAGCACACTAAGTCTTTGAGAAATACCTAAGCTTTGGCTTTACAAGTGCATCAGCTATTTCTAAAGAGTCAAATAGAGAGTTTATGGAAACAAATCATTTCTGGTCTTTTTGTTTTGTTTTTCTGTACTTTTATATATCCTGTAGTATGAATAAACTCATACTGAATTCGTGGATTACATTAGTTACTAAACACCACCAAAAGATGATTAGACATCAAAGTCCCACACTGTAAATTTAAATTTATTTGAAAGACATGAAAGGCTTTTCTCAATCAGGTCACAGATTGCCTTCCCTACATTGTAAATCAGTTGATAAGGCATCGAGGGTGGCAGGAGGGATTGGTTTGTAATTTTCACATAAAACCATGTTGCACATACCGCATTTACATTAGCTATTATGTTACATTATAATTGATTTTTGTTAGTCTCATCACTGGATTAAGCTCCTAAGAATAGATACCACATTTTTACGTCACTTTACTGCCCCTCCCAGGTAAATCTGATTCTTACTATGCCTCCTATGAAAGCCTAGGTGGCATAGTGGTTAAGTGCTACATCTGCTAACAAAAAGATAACAGTTCAAACCTGCCAGGTGCTCCTTGGAAACCCCATGGGGCAGTTCTACTCCATCCTATAGGGTGGCTATGACTCAACATTGACTCAGTGGTAGGGGATTTGCTTTCTTTGGATGTCTACTAAGTTACCGTTGCCTATATTAGTATGTTTATTAGAACATAGCAAACATAAAATTTATGTATCTGAACAAATTCAGTAAAATTTCTATATTCAGACTATTGTGACAACTTCACACTAATTTCTCTGTGGTCAGAGACTTGTCCTCAGTCTCATACCTAAAAACAAGGGAAGAATATACAATCAATTTGGGCAAAAAGTCCAACTAAGAAAATTACAAAAATGACCCTCTCATTGAATGACAATGCTGTTAAAATACAAAATGTATTATGTGCAAGGAAGAGAAGGTCATTTTTTAAAGCTAAATATATGCTCCTTAAGAAACAGAAAACATGGGATGAAGAAGTCAGAAGACAAGGCACATGATCAAGCATGCCCAAACTCTCCAAACTTCTTTGGTTACAGTGGAAGTTGCTGGATCTAGCTCAATAAGGACAGATTAGTGTGCACACTCAGAAATGTTAATACTTACATAATCAGTAGATGTTCAATGCCTGTGTGCTTGTTTATATGGCTAAATTCAGTCAGAGCTACAAAATTACTAGGATAATTGAAATATGAAGAAATATCATCTTCATGTAGTTACACATCTTGTTTTTCTGCGTCCTCATCTATATGAAGTGAGGAAACATTTTTTTAGATTATATATTAGCTCTTACCCCTGTCAGCTCTAAGTGAATTCCAGCATGCTAATGGATAAGCCTCAGTGTCCTCTTCTATAAAATGACACAGTGGTATAATCTAACCTCTTGTGTTTTGACAAAGATGATGATTAATGCAAAGTCTGGCATACAGTAAAACATAGTAAATATTTAAGGCAATATTTCGGAGGAGATTAATCATAATTGAGTTTCTCAGTAATGAATTTTTTTCCTCATATTTATTTCTGGCTTCTAGAATGTAACACCTCATAAACTGACTGACAGTGAGTGGATGACGTGCTGGTTACCAACTGGCCTTTGAGCCTGGTGGGGAGTTACTGACCTCCGCTTCCCACCCTGCAGTTCCTCCCTGATCTCTCTTCAGGCGTTTTGTTGTGTCCCTTTTTCTCTCGTCTTTTATGCTCATTTTTCTCTAGCCAAATCACAGACTGCACCTTTCTGAAAGGCAGAAATTTTCTCTCAACCCCCATTGCTGAAATCAATTCCTCATTCTGACTCAGCAGCCCCAGTTTGTGATCAACAAGAAGTGGCCAGGCTGTCAGTGTTGTTCCACTATTTCAGCACAAGAAAGCTGAAGCCCACCAACACGTCACCGCGGAAACACAGTTTCCAACCACAGAGAGAGAGAGAGACCGCTGCAGGAGCCGGTCAGCTCTTAGAAGCTCTTGCAAGGAAGTATTGACACCTGCCTTACTCCTACGTGGAAGCGGGTACCATTAATTAGTCCTATGTTTATCAATTGTTGAAATCATTGTATCTTGAAATCAAATCATGTTTCTTCTTCTCCACTCTGGCATATGTATAAAACCTCTTCCAAAGATAATATCTGTGTTACTTTACGTAAGGCATCACACCTTTATTTGCACGTATGTTCTAAGTAAATGCCTCCTTTTGCAAAATATATAGTGTCAGACACTGAGAAGATTTTCACATTGTTTCTTATCTTTCATTTGTGTTTCGTCAATCTATTCGTTATCAACCAGGTGCTGAGTGAAAAACTTTTTTTCCAAAGAGAAAGGGGATTGAGATTATTTTCTTATTCATTTCCATACCATACCAAATGCTGCTGCAAGTAGAAGCAGCTATACGCAATGTCTTTGCCAGTATTTCTGAATCATTTTACTAATTTCACTGTAAGACTTGAAATTATAAAGGCATTCCATATCTGTAAAAGAATATCAGCCTGGCATGACCAATCCAACTGCAACTGTAAATGGTCTGATTAACACCTAAGAGAACAAATCCAAATGGAGAGGTGAACAAAAAATTAAATTCAGCAAGTGTTTCCCGTTTGCTGTCATGTAACTGGAAGCTGCAAGATGTTACGCCTTGCCCTGGTGAAAGACTGAGCAAGGGAAGTGAGAAACGAGGGCCGTCAGGTCTTGGGAAAGCGTCCCAGCTCTACAAGGGGAGATGAATAATGTACAGTAAGCTGGCCACTCAGATAAGGTGATGTGCGCCTGTCAAGCATCTGGGGATGAACTTTCAGATATGAGTAGGTTTTTGTCTGTTTGTTTTTTAGGAAATACACATTAGATTATTTAGGAGGCAATGGGGACATCATACTGCAATATACCTTAAATAATATAGAAAAATTACATAGCTACATGTGTATATAGATACTAGACACATATGAGTCTATCATCTATCTATCTACCTAGCCAAAAGCCAAGAAAGACAGACAATAAAGTAAATATAGCAACATGGCTAGTATTTCAGAAATTTGCTTAAGGGTAGCCACTCATTTTTTGTAGTATTATTCTTGCATATTTTTCTGTAATTTTGATTCAATTTAACTTCATTTTTAAAAAATAAAAATTCCTTCCTCTACTGAGCTTACTATTCCTAAAAAAATACAAAATATTGATATTTTTCTGACTGTAACTGTACAGTTACACAATTCAAATATCAGCATTTTGCAATGAAGTAGCATTTTTAAATGAATTAATGGATCTAGTAACTGATCAGTTGCTGCTAACATTACAAAAAGGAGACACTAGATATTAAGAAAACAAAACAACATGCCTAACCCCAATGTGGAAGGGCAATCAGGAAAGCCAAGGCTGAAAACACTTACAAACAAAAAAATCCTGAACGCCCAGTTTCTGCAGCAACAGTAAGAACAAAAGACCAGAGATGTATCAACCAGGCACAGCAGGGAACATCTAGTCTGCTTAAAAAACAGAAAACCATCAGGGAAATGTGGACACCAATTAAAAATAGCTTAAATACTAAGAAAGTACCACTAATATTGAGATTATATTTTTAAAAGGAGTATTTACCTTTTAAGAAAGTTAAAAATTAAATGACATGATGTCTGACATTTCAAAATAATATAGATTAGGGTGTGAGCTGTTATTTGTTGAAGCTGGGTGATGAGTACATTGTAGCTCATCAAACTATTGTCTCTACTCTACTTAATGTTTAAAATATGGTTCCCGTAATGAACATTAAAAAGTCAAAAATAAAAACAATCTGCTGCCGTTGAGCAGATTCCAACTCATAGCAACCCTATGAGATAAAGTAGAATTCCCGACAGAATTTCCACGGAGCACCTGGTGGATTTGAATTGCCAGGCTTTTGGTTAGCAGCCAGAGTTCTTAACCACTGTGCACCAGGATTTCCTAGCAAACATTAAAGACTATAAAAACCCTTGTCCCTACACTAGTCACTGGGCAGAGAGCATAATGATGGGTACTCTGTTCCTTTGACCTAGTCATAGTCAGTAATAAGGTCAGGACAGGAAGCGTAACAATGAAAGCTGAAAGAAAAGTAAAATAGACACAAATTAAGTTGACATTATCATCACATATCACCTTAAAAGTCCACTTGTGGTCATTTCATTTCAAAGAGAATTACTATTATGTGTCAAGTAAGAAAAATGAGCACTGGGCAAAATGTTTTAAGAAAGACAAGGATATAGTAGGGGGATTCACTCTACAGTGGTATAAATAATGATTATATCCATTGCACATTTTCCTGAGAGCCAAGCACTTCATGTATCAATTATTCCGAGGTAAGTGCCTTAGTTATCCCCATTTTGCACAGAAGACATCTAAACTAGAGAGAGTATACACATCTTGCCCCCAAATTTTAGTTAGTGAGTGGAGGAAATGAGATTTGAAGTTGGTCCTGGTGGTGCAATGGTTAAATACTCAGTTACTAACCAAAAGATTGGTGGTTCTAATCCCCTCAGCAGCTCTACAGGAGAAAGACCTGATGATCTACTCTTGTAAGGATTAAACCCAAAACCCACGGCCATCCACTCTATTCTGACTGATGGAGACCCTACAGGACAGAGTAGAACTAACCCGTGGTGTCTCCAAGATGCAGACAACGGATTTGAACTGCTAGCCATTTTGTTAGCAGCTGGGCTCTTCACCACTGTGTAATCAGGGCTCTTGGTAAAGATCACAGCCTAGAAAATCCTACTGGGGCAGTTCTACTCTGTCACATGCAGTTTGCTATGAATCAGAATGGACTTAACGGCACCTAGCAACAACAGACAGCCTGGCTTTGGAGCCTATGCGCATATTGCTATCACAGAAGACACTGGGCCATCCTCTGGAACTTAAACTCTCCTGACTCCGTGAAAACTACTCTGTCAGATGTTTGGATCAGGATGTCTGATGCGTGTACATGTAAATGCAGGTACATACTGCATTGAACATCACAGAAATTTTTAAGACTCATCAGAATGGATGGATGACTGATTGGTAAACAATACATACAATCTGTTACTTATATGACCATGTGGTTTCATAATTTCAGTGAGAGCAAATGAATTCACTTATAGTTACAAAATTAGAAGTTTCAGTTCAGAAGGTATTAACATTACAAAGGCAGAGATGGTGGACCACCTATTGACATCTGAGGCTCCACACAACTAAAGAGGCAACCAATGGTAGAACCAAATTGGTGCCAGCCTCAGAGAGAAGATCGTATCTTTAGGTCCCTTTGCCTGGACAAAGTCATTCTGTTGTCATCCTCATAACCCACACTCGCAGAGCTTAGTAACGCAAGTGACTTTTTAATACCAAGATTACCTATAACATGTTCTTTTACTTTGAGTGCTATCCATTGTTGGTTCCCTTCCATACCCTTGGCCATCAGCCAAGTAGGAACCTAAACGATAATATTAAATAAATATGTAGATCTTTCTTCTTAAATTATCCTAAAAGCTAAGTGACTGACAAAAACAATTAAAAAAAAAAAAAAAAGATAAGGGAGAATATTTGATGAAGGCAAAACTCCCTACTCAGACCTTCTAGAGTCTAAGATTCTGGAGATTCTTGAACATTTTAATAATAATTAGGTAAGTCCAAAGACTAATTTTCAAAGTTTTGAAGCCCTGAGTATAAGCGGAAGAAAATCTGGCTCAGGGACCGTTGCAGGTAGCTTCGATCAGTGATGGGTCTCGTTCGCCACCTTGTGGCCCTAAGTGCAATGTACACAACTGTTCCGAAAGCGAACTCGACAGGTGGGACAGTGGGAGGGAAGAGTTGGGAGCTGGCGGGTTGTCCTGTAAGACAGTTCCTCAGCGTCCTGCAGTCAGATCAGAACAGCTTCAAAGTCATTGCCAGCAGGAGAAGGGTGGATTGTTTTCTTAAAGCTACACAAGAAGCCTCTGAAATTCTTTAATCTGAGCAGAAATCTAACTCGTTAAATGGAGTTGCCTTAGATTCTGCAGGAGAGCAGAAATTGGTGAAGGAAGTCAAGCTCTGACAAGGAGTATGCTACTTTTGTTTACTTAGAAGCAAACGCAAAATTCAGAAAGGCAGCTCCTAATTCCAGAACCATTATCAAAGCACTGTTGAACAAAGACTGACTATTGGTCCCCCTTTTTCGAGTCGCAGCCCTAATCTCTTGAAGAGCCACCCCCCCCCCCCCCCCGCCTTCACTGAGTGGATTCCAAATTATAGCGACCTTATTGTCTCTAAGAGTTTCCAAGGAGTGCCTGGTAGAGTCCAGTTGCTGATCTTTCAGTTAGCAGCCGTAGCACTTAACCACTATGCCACCAAGGGTAGTCTAGTATTTTCTACTACTGCAGTTTTCAAAATGTGTTACCTGAATCAGCTGCATAAATGTAAGCTGGGCACTAATGAAGCTAGGCCAGTTGTCAGTCCCCACTCCGACCTGTGGAATCAGAACCACTGGGGCTGAGGGTAGCAAATATGTAGCCCTCCAGGTGATTCTGATGAGTTTCAAAATTTGGGAGCCCTGGGTCATCTCCCTGCCTAAAGGCAGAGCAGTTAAGGGCTATGGCTGCTAACCGAACTGTCTGCGGTTTGAACCCACTAGGTGCTTCGTAGAAACCCTATAGGGCAATTCTACCTGTCCTATAGGTTGACTGTGAGTCAGAATCCACTCAAAGGCAATTGTTTTTGTTTTTGTTTTATTTTGTTTTGCGTTTCTCCATGATTTTGATATAGCTTCTTTTTGTTAGAATTTTTTCCATCATATTGCTAACACATAGCTTTTGGAAGGAATGTATCAGTCCATCAATATAAGGGAAAAAGCATGGGATTTAGATTTACAATATTTAGGTGTGAGTCCTAGGTCTCCCCCTTACTAAGTATAAAATCATGTTTTCATCCCCTGGGCCTATTTTCTCTTAAAAACTTAGAGAAACCATCCAGAGCCAAGAACTTTGTTTGAAGCTTTACCATTATCTCCTTTGATCTCCACCAGAAACCTTCAGCTGCCATTACCTCTAGTTTGTAGTTGAGAAAGCAGATACGCAGAGGGCTAAGAAAGCTACAGATGCTTGTCTAACCCAGCCTGTTGGACTCAATCCCTTTGACAGGGTCTCCTTTCTTACAAAATATAGGTAATAACCCCATGAGTTTGTTGTGAGGATTAAACAAGGTAGCAGGATTTAAAAAGACTTGTGAAACGTAAACTTTGTTTTGTTGCTGTTGCTTTTATCTTAGTAGTGGATTGTTTGGAGTCAGCAGCCACAACTTTACAGCTGAGGAAAATCAACAACCAGTGAAAGAAAATCAAAAACCAGGAGCTGCTTCTGCTTTCTGGTGTTTTGATAACTGAGTTCTCCTCCCCTGACTCAGGCAGCCACCTTAGATGACCTGGAGTGGAAAGCTGCAGTTCTGCTGGTCCTATGGCAAAGGTAGAGAGGCCTTTACTGGGCAAGGTGCACTCAGTGGCGTGGTTTCTGTTTTTTGTTTGAGAAAGAGCTTAAACGATCAGTAATTAGAGAGAACACTTTCCAATTTTCAGATCAACCTTGGTGACCAGCATTCTGCAGCCTTAACTAAATAGCCAAATATCCTACCGTAGCCCAGAGTCAGACCAGGGTGTGTGTCCTACGAGAAAGGTTGTAGTGATCACATCACTGGGAAAATTGCTTGAGGATACGTCTCATCTGATAAAGCCTAGCGTTGTCTTAGCCTTCTAGGAACTGCAGATCAACATGAGCGTTGCCTGCACCATTGTGAAACTCTGTATCTCGATGTAATTCTTTTGCTAAAAAAGATTTCCATTTCTAATTTTACCAAAACAGTTTGAAAATTTTATGTTTCAGATGAGTAAGACCCTAAGACAGAAGCTAACTGTTGACTGTTTTCATTTTGTGTTTGTTTGTTTGCTTGAGGGATGAATTATAAAGAATAATAAAGTAGGCAATTATAGCTCATGAAGAAATTATGCATGTAGAGTACACATAATGTTCTTTTTATGGAAGTTAGAGTCATATGTGTGAATTTTCAAACTGTGTTTTATCACCAATAATTGTTTCCACATTAGGATATTAATCACTATACATGTGTTCTAAACATAATGTTAAACTTTAAGATGCTTCTCTGAAAAGCAGGAGCTCCACATTAATGTCCACAAAAGAAGAAGCAGGTCATAGATTGAATTGTGTGCCCCCCCAAAATATGTGCAGCCATGTGGCTGGCCATGATTCCCATTTTGTGAGTTTCCTATGCTGTCTGTTAAAGGATTAGGGTAGGACTGTAAATCCTTTCACAGGATCACCTCCCTGCAAGAGAGTATCCCCAGAGTATGGCTTGCACCACCGTTTATATTTTCATCCTGTGAGAGATAAAACAAAAGGGAAGCAAGCAGAGAGTTGGGAACCTCACACCATCAGGAAAGCAGCACTGGGAATAGAGCACGTCCTTTAGACCTGAGGTCCCTGTGCCAAGATGCTCCCTAAACAAAGACTGATGCAACACAAGGACTTTCCTCCAGAGGAGACAAATGGGAGGCCATCCCCAGGAGTGGACAGCCTGAAACTGGACTTGTAGCCTACTGCACTGTATAAAAATAAACTTTCTTTCATTAAAGCCATCCATTCATGATATTTTCTGTTAGAGTAGTACCAAGTAACTAAAACAAGGGGTGACTTTGTTTGCTATTAAAAAAAATTTTAAAACATTGAAAACTTGCACTGGGATTATGAAATTCCTTGAAGTTCAAAAGTTTTGTCAATGATCCTGTTACTACACCAAATTTATATTAATGATAAATTAAGAGGTTAAAACTATATAAAAGCAGGGGGGAAAAAAGGAAATATGACCATGTTAGTAACAGAATATAGTTTTAGAAACCTCTTCTTAAGAAGTCTTGGGTCAGTGATGCTGAAACATTCTCCCAACAAATGATGCCACTGCCTGGAACTCAGACAATGTCAACATTCCATCATTTCACTTACATTTATTGACCCCTGCTGTATGTCAGCATTGTGCTGGCTAGTGAGGGCAAAATGGTAAATGGACCCAGTGTAGAATTTTCCTTCATAGATTCTAGGGAGGCAAAGACTTTAAAGAACTTCCTGCATGTGCATTGTACATTGTTACATATTCTGTTATAAATTGATATGCCATGAATGAATGAACCTATGTTTGTATGTGACCAAGGGAATTTATATAGACTGAAAGTTTCAGAGGACTTTCCTAGGAAAGGCAGTTAAACTGAAAACTGAAGAGTAAACTAAGAAATAGGTAGCTGTAAAAATACACAGAGGGACAGATGTTCTGGATAATTCTAGATAAATCTTATAAGATACCGAGGTTGCAAAACACTTGCTGAGTTTGAGAAACTAAGAGAGCCACCACAGGTACAGAAAACAATGTGCAGCCATGGTGACATTCACTGACCCTAGAATGGAAGCAATTAGGAAGGAACAAAGAAGTAATTTACCAGTGCATATTCTGTTCTAATTGACTTTGAAATCTTAACTGTGCTCCCAAAGATGACCTAACTATACTGCCTAGCTAGAGAATTTCAGATTTGTATTTATTATGCAGGATATAAAAAAAAAGTCCAGTCTGCTTTTCTGCATTCTCTTGGATCACCGTTCTCTGGAATAGGCATAAATATAGATTTCTTCCAGGTGGTTGTCTTCCAAATGTCTTGGCATAGAGAAGTGAGCACTTTCAGTGCTGCATCCATTCACTGAAACATCTTAATTGGTATTCCATCAATTCCTGGAGCCTTGATTTTGGCCTGTGTCATCAGTGCATCTTTGACTTTTTGTTTCAGTACCATCACTTCTTGATCAAATGCTACCTCCTGAAATGATTGAACATGTACATATCAATTCCTGAATATACTGTGGGATGCCACAAGAGTGAACAAACTTGTCTTGGAAAAAGTACATCCAGATGCTTCTTAGAAGGAAGAACTCATCTCACATACTTTGGACATGTCAGGAGGGATCAGTCCCTTGAGAAGGACATCACACTTGGTAAAGTAGAAGGTCAGCAAAAAAGAGGAAGACCCTCAACAAGACAGATTTACACAGTGGCTCAGCTGTGACTACAACAATCATAAAGATGGCACAGAAATGAACAGTGTTTCATTCTGTTGTACACAGGGTCACTATGAGTTGGAACCAATTTGACAGCACATAACAACAACAATGTGCTTTAGTCTTTATTGCTGCACGGTTGTTTTTAGATTTCACCAAAAATGTATTAAGTACCAGGCACTGAGGTTCAAAGATGAATTATAATACATCTTCATGTATTCTATGGAACAGAAATATATCTGAAAACTTTGCTACGCACTAGGAATAATTCAAACTCTAATGGTATTACATACAAAATAAAAATAAACCACCTCATCCTCTGTGATCCTATAAGGCAAGAACTGTTCTACTTTATAAATGGAAATGAAATTTATGCAGGTTAAGTAATTGACATATTTATACACAACTGCAAGGACAGCATGAAAATGTAGTCTTTATTTTGGATGTGCATGGGTCCGTCTAAATCATCTAATTACTGTGGAAGAAGGAAAACGAGCCCTTGTAGTCCATTGGCTAAGTACTTGTCTGTTAGTAGAAAGTTTGGTGATTTGAACCTACTAAATGTGGTAGTCTCTTCCATAAGGCGACACAGCTTTGGAAACCATATGGGGCAGTTGTACTTTGTCCTATAAGATCACTATGACTTTGGAACAACTCAGTGGCAATAGATTTTATGGAAACAGAGGTCAACGGATACTGGAGAACAGCAATCCACCTCTACTGCACCTCTTAAGATTCAACTCTTAAACTAATGAACTAGCCAAGCCAAATGACATCAAGTCAGATCCAACTCATGGCGACTAATGAACTACTTAAAGATTTTTTTCAAATGCAAGATTCTTTTCTACCTACTTGTATACTTAGTTATTTGTGAAGGTCCAGGTAGTAAGTTTTAAAAAACAGTGTTTTAGTCAGCTAGGCTGCTCTAACAGAAATACCACAGAGTGGATGGCTTTAACAAAGAAAGATTTATTCTTACACAGTCCGGTAGGTTGCAAGTCCATATTCAGGGTGTCCACTCCAGGGAAAGACTTTCCCCTTGTTGGCTCTGGAGGAAAGTCCAGTATTGTATCAGTCTTTGTCCAGGGAGTGTCCTCACGCAAGAACCTCTGGTCTGAAGGATGCGCTCTGCTCCCGGTGCTGTTTGCTTGATGGTAGTGAGGTCCTCAAATTGTCCTTTGTTTCTTTTTCCTTTTATTCCTTGCAAGCTAAAAGCATTAAGGGTGGGGCAAGCCATACTCCAGGGAAACTTCCCCCACAGCAGGAATTCACAGCCCCACCCTAATCCTTTAACATACAGGTTAGCAAAAACCACACAATGGAGGACAGTCCCAAGATACTGGAAACCATATCCCAGCCACGTGGCTGCACACATTTTTGGGGGGACACAATTCCAACCATGACAAATAGTTTACATACAGTTGCCATTTTTAAAAGGAGTTACACTAATGTGTCAACAAGGAATAAATATATCATTAATTCTCCAAAATAGATTGAAAATTATCACAACTTAAAACATTCAAGTCATTTAACAATCTATCTCAAAATCCTTATAGTCAGAAAAAGAATAAGAAAATGATTTACAGAATTCATTTTACCTGATTCCCAACAACCTATTATAAATAACTTTTTAGCTAAGGCAGGCAAGAAAAGGGCAGGACCATTAGCCTTATAATATATAAAAATAACTCATCTCTTATTAGCCAGGTGCCGTTGAGTCGGATCTGATTAGTAAGTAGTAATAAACTGTGTTTCATACACTATGCAAAAGCATTCAACTGTGTGGATCATACTAAACTATGGCTAATGTTGTGGAGAACGGAAATTTGAGAACACCTCACTGTGCTCTTAAGGAATCTGTATATGGAGCAAGAGGCAGTCATGTGAACAAAGCAAGAGGATACTGTGTGGTTTAAAGGCAGGAAAGGCACGCATCAGGATTGTATCCTTTCACCAAACCTTTTTAATCTGTATGCCGAGCAAATAATCCGAGAAACTGGATTATACAAGGAAGAAAGAGGCATCAGGATTGGAGCACAACTCATTAACCATCTGCGTTACGCAGACTACATCACCTTATTCGCTGGAAATGAAGATTTGAGGCATTTAGTGATGAAGATCAAGGACCATGGCCTTCAGTATGGACTGCACCTCAAAATCAGGAAAACAAAAATCCTCACAACTGGACCAGTAAGCAACACTGAAATAAATGGAGAAAGGATTGAGGTTGTCAAAGATTTCACTTTACTTGGGTCCACAATCAATACCCTTGAAAGCAGCAGTCAAGAAATCAAGACACACTGCACTGGGAAAATCTGCTACAAAGGACCTCTTCAAAGTATTCAAAAGTAAGGATGTCACCTTGAAGACTAAAACGTGCCTGACCCAAGCCATGGTACTTTCAGTCACATCATATGCGTGTGAAATCTGGACTATGAACTACAAAGACAGAAGCAGAATTGATGCCTTTGAATTGCAGTGTTGGAGAAGAATGTTCAGTGTACAATGGACCACCAAAAGAACAAACAAATCTGTTTTGGAAGAAGTACAACCAGAGCACTCCTTGGAAGCAAAGATAGCACGACTGTGTCTTACATACTTTGGACGTGTTGTCAGAAAAGATCAGTCCCTGCAGCAGGACATCATGCTTGGTAGAGTGGAAGGTCAGAGAAAAAGAGGAAGAGTCTTGATGAGATGGATTGACACAGTGGCCGCAACAAAGGGCTTAAGCATAAAAGCAATTGTGGACATGGCGCAAGACCAGGCAGTGTTTCATTCTGTTGTTCATAGGGTCGCTATGAGTTGCAGCTGACTCAACCCCACCTAACAACAACAACAACAAACTGGCTTTGGAAATTTAAGAATGTTAATACTGTTACCATGCAACTAGTTCATGAAACAGATTTATTTACTTATAATTGCATTACAATACCATAATTTAGACTTATTTTGTAATATTTTCCATATACTTTACAAAAAGAAAAAAAATCATTTCCTTGATGAGATGGATTCATAGTTGTTTGGTTAAGCAGTTAATGCCAGGAGAGTCTAGATTAAGTTGAAGTGCTCAGCAGGATATACTACCAGAGTTAATAAGTAAATCTCATTTCTTTGCATATGCACTCATGCACTTAGTTACTCATTTCTTCATTTAGCAATCGTTAGACTCTAGACATTTGCTGATTCATGAAGACACACAGACAAATAAGATATGACCCTAACCATTAAGAAAACTAAAATACAATTGGGTGGTAGGAGAGAGAAACATAGATTAAAAGTAAAACAATATAAAAAACAGAAAAATATAAATAGACCAGAACGGAAACGAGATTGCTGACATTGTGAAAAATGTAACCAATTTTAATAAATAAATACATACACGGAAATTGTTAAATGGAAACCTAATTTGCCATGAGTCAGATCCGACTCGAAGGCACTTGGCTGTCAATTTGCTATATAATGTTTCACAAAACCACAAAAAGTATTTATGGCCTAATATGTGGTCTATTCTGGAGAATATTCTCTGTGTGTTGGAAAAGAAAGTATACTTGGCTGCTGAAGAGTTCTGTATATGTCTGAGGTCAAGCTGGTGGATGTGGAACTTAGACCTCACTTTATTGAGCTTCTTTCTGGATGTTCCGTCCTTTGCCAAAACTGGCATGTGGAGGTCTTTTACTGCTACTGTGGCACAGTCTATTTCTGCTTTTAGGTTTTATGTATTTTGGAGCCCTATCATTGAGTATGTAGTTAATATGGTTATATCCTCCTAAAGTACTGACACTTTAATAATTATATAGTGTCCTTCCTTATCCACTGTGATGGATTTTAAAGTCAATGTTATCAGAAATTAATATTGCTGCTTCTGCTATTTTTTTAATGTTGTTTGCTTAATACATCTTTTCTCATCCTTGGGAAACCCTGGTGACATTGTGGTTAGGTTCTATGGCTGCTAACCAAAAGGCTGGCAGTTTTAATCCACCAGGCACTCCTTGGAAACTCTATGTGGCAGTTCTACTCTGTCCTATAGGGTTGCTAATGAGTCGGAAGGGACTTGACAGCAGTGGATATGGGTTTTGTTTGGTTTTAGTTTGTTCATGTTTTTTTTTATTTCCTTTATTGTCCATTCATTTTTTTTTTAATATAACTGAGTGAAAATGTACATTCCCGTATAAATTTACTTGCCCATCTCTATGCAGCTTCCACTGCTCTCCCTGTCCGGTGACAGCACACTATTCCTCTCTGCTCCATACATGTCTCATCCTCCCAACAGTCTCCTTTGCCCTCCTCTCCACCAACTCCCCTTCCTCCAGCCAGAGGTCAGCAGGATGACATACTATAGATGTATAGAACCATAAAGTGCATCCAATATATGGTCACTCTGCATCGCCAAGTCCAATCCATTCGTGTCCGAAGAGTGGACCAGGTTCATGTTTTTCAATCTAAGGAGTGTCTTCTGTAGACAGCATACATGTATGGGTATTGTTTTCCTATCCAATCTGCCACTCTGTCTCCTTATTGGTACAGTTAATCCATTTACATTTAGCATAATTGATAGGTCTGTGTTTAATGCTTTCATGTTGGTGCCTTTTTATCAGTGTCACAGATGATTCCTTTGTTCTACTTAATTTCTCTGCTGACTTTTTCTTTTTTAAAAAACTTTTTATTGTAGTTTAAATACAAGTTTACAATCTATCTCAATTTGCCATACAACACCCAGAACTTTCGCCACAATTCTACTTTGCTTTCTCCTCCCTTCCCCCTCCCCCTGTGACAGCTCACTTCCCAACTTTCATCTGGAACTTCTCATGTCCGTTTTACTCATACCCTATCATCTCGCCTCTGGCAAGGAGCTTCTGTAAGCCCAAAAGTTGACTCATCACCAGTCTCACTCAGTGTTTTGTGTAGTCCAGTTCAATCTTTGTCTGGAGAGTTGGGTTTAGGACTAGATGCAATTTGGGGTTAGAGAGTCTGGGGCTCATGGGACCCTGCAGACTGACAGATCATCAGTATGGTAACTTGGTAGAGTTTTAGTTCTGCCCTCTAATCCTTCTTCCACTATGTCAGGGGCTCCAGACTAAGCACCCCGTCTGGGTAGTCTTTTGTGGGAGCCGGGCACCATCTAGTTCTTGAGCTGCTTTCCTTTATGTGTTTTCATCTTTAACATTGTTGTCGGTTTGGTATTTGCTCAGACCTCATGTTTTTTGTTTTCTTTTTTCTATTATGAGGAATGAAAATACACATTTCCATATAAATTCACATGCTCACCTATATGCAGCTCCCACTGCTCTCCCTGACCCGTGACAGCACACCCCTCTTCTCTGTTCCACACATGTCCTATCCTCCCAACAGCCTCCTATCCCTTCCTCTCCACCTACTCCCCTTCCTCCAGCAAGAGGTGAGCAGGATGACAACCTATACATGCATAGAACCATAAAATTCTCACAAGATATGGTCACTCTGTGTCACCAAGCCCAATCTGTTGCTGTCCAAAAAGATGACTTTCATTATGACTTATGGACAGGGGCAGCATCAGGGCCAGGGGCCATGCTCCCAGAGGAGCCCCGAAGCCCCTGGACCATCAGCTGTGGTCTTTTATTGAAGATCTCAGGGTGCACCACCCCTATTTATTCTCTTGTTGCCAGTGAGACTCAACTTTGAGAGAAGCATTGTGGCTATCACTGGTGGTGGCCAGGCACCATCAGGTTCTAGTCATGAGTGGATGTAGAGACCCACTCATGTGGGTCTCTTTGTCTTCCAGTTTATCATTCCCCCATGTCGTTCTTGTCCTCAGTGATCATCCGTTCCTGTTGAGTTGGGACCATTTGCTGTACCTTCAGATGGCAGCTTGGCAGCTTTTAAGACCCCAGATGCCACTCACCGATGAGGGTTACATAGTCCTCATTAGCAGAACGCTAGCTGTGCCAACTGGCGTCAATTTCACCTGTGAGCATGGTCCCTGGCCACCGCCCCAGCTGCTTTGTCCTTGCAGTACTGGGTTAATATGGGAAGAGTACTCAGATTATGTTGAAGTTTGGTTATTGATCTTCTTTCTAATGTATGCTGTCACAGATTTCACCCAACCAAGTTTCTATTAACTATCTAATCTAAACCGACCCCCCCCCCCACTCTTGTAGCAGTCAAAGAGTCTTTTCTTCTATGAATGAGTCTGTTTTTAAGTTCTTATTGTAGGGGTCTCATACAATATTTGTCCTTGTGTCACTGATTGCTTTCATTCAGCATAATGTCCTCCAGTTGAAACTAGGTTAAGAGATGTTTCCTGCTGTCATCGTTGTTCTTTATCATTGGATGACGTAAGCAGATGGCTTTGTATAAATGGCCCTTATTGCCTTGAGGAATTGGCTGTCTATTCCTATTTTGCAGAGAGTTCTCAGCATGACTGGGCGTTGGACTTTATCCAATGACTTTTCTGCTTCAGTAGACAAGATCAGGTGATTCTTGTCTTTTGTGATATTTATACGGTTGATCACATTGATTGTTTTTCTGATGTTGAACCAGCCTTGCATCACAGGTATGAATCCAACTTGGTCATGATGGATTATGTTTTTGATATGTTGTTGTATTCAATTGGCAAGAATTTTGTTGACGATTTTTGTATCTAGATTCATGAATATATCAGTCTGTAGTTCTTTTGGGGGAGTCTTTTCCTGGCTTTGGTGTTGGTGTTATACTGGCTTCATAGAATGAATTTGGGAGTATTCCATTGGAGATAACTCTTCTCTGAAAGCTTGGTAGAATTCTGCAGTGAAGCCATCTGGGCCTGGGCTTTTTTTGGTTGGCAGTTTTTTGATGACTGTTGCCATCTCTTCCTTTGTGATGGGTTTATTAAGTTCTTCTGCTTCAGCTTGTGTTTTAGTCAGCTAGGCTGCTCTAACAGAAATATCACAGAGTGGATGGCTTTAACAAAGAAAGATTTATTCTTACACAGTCCGGTAGGTTGCAAGTCCATATTCAGGGTGTCCGCTCCAGGGAAAGACTTTCCCCTTGTCGGCTCTGGAGGGAAGTCCGGTATTGCATCAGTCATTGTCCAGGGAGTGTCCTAACGCAAGAACCTCTGGTCTTAACGATGCGCTCTGCTCCCGGTGCTGCTTGCTTGATGGTAGCGAGGTTCTCAAATTGTCCTTGGTTCTTTTTCCTTTTATTCCTTGCAAGCTAAAAGCATTAAGGGTGGGGCAAGCCATACTCCAGGGAAACTTCCCCCATAGCAGGAATTCACAGCCCCACCCTAATCCTTTAACATACAGGTTAGCAAAACCACACAATGGAGGACAGTCCCAAGATACTGGGAACCATATCCCAGCCATGTGGCTGCACACATTTTTGGGGGGACACAATTCAAACCATGACAGCTTGTGATAATTTTGATAGGTGATATGAATCAAGGAATTTGTCCATTTCCTCCAGGTTTTCTAATTTGTTAAAATACAGTCTTTCACAGTATTCAGCTATGATATATATATATATGTATTATTTTTTTACTTAATATGACTGAGTGAAAATGTACATTCCCGTATAAATTTACATGCCCACCTATATGCAGCTTCCACTGCTCTCCCTGTCTGGTGACACACTATTCCTCTCTGCTCCATACATCTCTCATCCTCCCTACAGCCTCCTTTCCCCTCCTCTCCACCCACTCTATATTTTTTATTTCTGTTGGCTCTTTTGTGAAAACTCCCCTCTCATTTCTTATTTGGGTTATTTGTTTCCTTTCCTGTTTTTAGGCAATGGTTTGTCAGTTTTGCTGATCTTTTCAAAAAAACAGCTTTTGGTCTTTTCAGTTTTTTCGGTTGTTCTTCTGTTCTCTAATTCATTTAGTTCTGCTCTAATCTTTATGATCTGTTTTCTTCTGGTGCCTGAGGGGTTCCACTGTTGTTCTCTCTCTACTTGTTCAAGTTGTAGGATCAGTTCTTTGATTTTGTTTCTTCCTTCCAGATGTGTGCATTTATGGAGATAAACTGACCTCTGAGTACTGCTTTGGTTGTATTCCATAGATTCTGGTAGGAAGTGTTTTTGTTCTCATTGAAATCCATAAATTTCTTTATTTCATCATTGATTTCTTCTATAATCCATGGTTTTTTGAGCAAGGTATTGTTCAGTTTCCATGAGTTCCGTTTTCTATGTATTTTTTTCTGCTACTGATTTTGACTTTTATGGCTTTATGATCTGAGAAGATGCTTTGCATTAATTCGATGGTATGGATTTGGTTGAGAATTGCTTTATGTCCTAACACATAGTCTATTCTGGAGAATGTTCCATGTGCACTAGAGAAGGTGTAGTTCTCTGCTGATGGATAGAAAGTTCTGTAAATGTCAATGAGGTCTAGTTGGTTAATTGTGACAATAAGGTCTTCTGTGCCTTTACTGAGCTTTTTTTCTAGATGATCTGTCCAATATTGAGAGTGGAGTGTTGAAGTTTCCTACTATTATTGTGGACTGATCTATCTCTTTTTTGAGTGTAGTCAGTGTTTCTTTGATGTATTTAGGTGTTCTAATATTAGGTGCATAAATATTTAATATTGTTAAATCCTGCTTGTGTATTGAGCCTTTCAGCAATAAATAGTGTCCATCTTTGTCCATGATGGTGGATTTTACATTAAAATCAATTTTATCTGAGATTAGAATTGCCACACCTGTTCTTCTTTGTTCATTGTTAGCTTGATATATATTCTTCCATTCTTTGATTTTTCAGTTTGTTCCTATCTTTAAGTCCAAGGTGACTTTCTTGTGGGAAAAATATAGGTGGGTCATGTCTTTTGATCCAAGATGTCACTCAATGTCTCTTTACTGGAGCATTCAGTCCATTCACATTCAATGTAATTATTGATAGGTATGTATTCAGTGCTGCCATTGTGATATGTTTATTTTTGTGTTGATGTTTTCTCTGTTGTTCTTATTAATCTGTTCTGTGACCTTCTTCTTTGTGAGTTGATTTTTCACCTTTTTCAGGGATGGTTTTGTGGTTGTTCAGACTCCTGTATCACATTTCTTGATACAATACATTGCTTTTTTATTGTGCTTTACGGCTGCCCCATGACCTCCTTTAATAAAGTACATATAAATCCAATTTTGGTTGCTACCAGTCTTGTCAACTTCCTTTCCATCTGAAAGGACTATAACGACTGTAGTACATCCCTCTTATTAATATGATGATATCATAGTTTACATGATATGATCACTAGATCATTTCTTTCACTATTATAGCTTTGATTGTGTTTGGAGCCTTCCCTAACTGAGTAGGATTCTGGATAATGTGTCCTCCTAAAATACAAAGTTAGCAGTTTTGTTCTTCCAAGCCAAGAGATTCTTTCAGTATTTCTTGTAGCTTTGGTTTGGTTTTTACAAAGTGTCTAAGTTTCTGTTTATCTATGAATGTCTTAATTTTGTTTATATGTTTGAAAGTTCTTGGTTGGAAGTTCTCCTTCAAAGCTTTGAAGGTGTCATGCCACTGTCTCCTTGCCAGCATCGTTCCTGCTGAGAAATCTGAGGAGAGCCTACAGGGTTTCCCTCTGAATGTTAGCTTTGCTTTGAGTCTTGCTGCCCTTAAGAGTTTCTGCTTATGTTTCATTTTGTTAAGCTTGATTATAACATGTCTTGGAGTCTTTCTATTGAGATCTATATTGAGTGGTGTTCAATATGTATTTTGGATATCATATTGTTTCCTTTTCTGGGAAGTTTTCTGTCAGCAGCTCAGCAACAATATTCTCTGTATTGTGAGGTGTTTCACCCTGTTCAGGAA
This sequence comes from Heterohyrax brucei, assembly GCA_028571685.1. Lineage (NCBI taxonomy): Eukaryota > Metazoa > Chordata > Mammalia > Hyracoidea > Procaviidae > Heterohyrax > Heterohyrax brucei. The sequence goes on along the minus strand of CM053142.1, from coordinate 71,985,314 downwards.
CTCCAATTAATCATAGATTGTTCTTCTCAACAGAGTCCCACATGCTTCTTCATTTTTCTTGTTTCTTTTTTTTCTGATTTCTTCTCATAGATGCTGGAGTCAGTAGCTTTGTCTTCCAAATCAGAAAGTCTCTTGTACATTTGGTTCATTCTGTTTTCTTGGCTTTGATTGGAAGTTTCTGTGTTTTTGTTCTTGACCTGTTGGATTTCCAAGTACTGATGTTCCATCGGATCAAACAGCTTCCTTAGTTTTTCGTTTTGCTCTGCTAAAAGGACTAGAAGGGCTCTATATATAATTCTTTTGTATTCACCTTCTGATAGTTTCAGAAAAGCTTCTTCATCTGGGAAGTTCTCAGTTGGCTTCTTTTGGGGGCTTTCTGATGCCATGGGTGACTTCTGGTTTACCATCTTCTCCAATGTTTGTTGCTTTTTGAGCTTCACGTGGGTCAATAGAGGCTGGGAGAGATGCTGTGAAGATGGACCACAGTTGTTTCTCTAGTCCGTCTTAAAATGAGAAGTAAAAAGTATTTGTCAACTTCCAAAGTCAGTCAGGTTTTCAGTTGTATATGTCCCTCTTCCCAACTGGTAAAATAAGCATCTCTATAGTAAACCCAAGATGTTATAAACTAGTTCAAAATACAGAAAGGCTGTTGGCCTCTGCTGTCAGACCCCAACTGTAGGTAATACTGGATATAATTCTGCTTTTCTGCTGGAAAAGTGGCCTCTTCTGGGGACGCACTGCCTCCCAGCCCAGGAATTAGGTACAGCTGAGGCTTCTGTATAGATGATTCTGCCTCCCAGCAAAGCAAGACGGCATTCTGTACCAGCTCACCAGTGGGCCGGGACCAGACTCCTGGCAGGAAGAGAGGCCAAGAGTACCAAAATGCCCAGAGTCCACAGCCTCTGCCACTGGGCCCCAGCCCCAGGCAACACTTTACAAAACATGGCCTCCCTCCTGGAAAAGCACTCTCCCACTGCCTGGTGCCAACTCCCAGCCTAGGAATCAAGCCTGGCTGGGGCCTCTGCTTGGGCTTCTCCATTTCCCAGTGGATCAAGATGGCATCCCACACAAGCATATCTGTATGGCTACCACATGGCGGAGGCAGAACAATAAGCCAAAGGAGCCAAGGTGTATGGAGTACAAAGACAGGCTCTCAGAACCTGGCAATTATGCTTGCCAGTCCCACCAGCAGTGTGTCCAAGACCAACAGCTAGCCAAGTCCTAGCTCTGCCCACTGGCCAAGATACAGGAAAAAAATCAAAATGGTAAGTTACCTTTAGTCTGTGGAAGCCTCTGCTCTTCGAGAGTGAGGTTGGTGAAAGAGAGGAGGTTTTGCATTCATATGAAGTGCAAATTAATAGCCCTATGCCACATCCCAGGGCTCACTAGGTGTCCAGAAGGCTCTGCGTAATTATCATTTCAGGTCTTGGTTTTCCAGAGGGATTTAGGGAGATGCGCATTTAGTCCGACATCTTGACTCTGCCCCTCTCATATTTTTCTTGTAGTTTATTTTTGATGTGTAGGATTCTTAACTTCCTTTGCATTTCCCCTAGGGTCGCAATGTCGGATCCAACTCGACAGCACTTGGCTTTTTTTTTTTGGCTTGCATTTACCTAATATTTACCCTGGCCAAGCCAAGTGGCATCAAGTCGGACTTTTCTAAATTTAAACCTGTATTTGATTCCTTTGTATTGCCTTGACTTTCTCTCATATGAAAGATCTATGACTACATTTTTTTAAATAAATTTTATTGTGATTTAAGTACAAGTAAACAATCCAGTTCAATTTTCCATTTAATACTTGGAACTCACACCACTATTCTACTCTATTTGCTCTCCGCTCCCTTTTCCACCTTCCCACGACAGCACACTCCCCTGTATCATCCAGAAATTCTCATGCATACTTAATCAAGACCTGTCCCCCTTACCCTATCTTCCCATCTCCAGTAATGAGCCTCTTAGACAGCCTCCATATGTTTATTTAGGCCCAAAAGTTTGTTTGGTTCCAGTATCACTGCATGTTTTATATAGTCCAGTTCATTCTTTGTCCAGGGAGCTGGCATTACTGCTGAATGTAGTTTGCAGTTAAAGAGTCTGGGAGCTTTGCTCCCTGGAGACTTTCCAGATTTAAGGACCATCAGTTATTGTCACTTGGTAGAGCTCTAGTTCTGCAAGCTTACATTTCTCACAACCACCATCTCTATTGTAGTGATTATTAGGTCTGTTTTGGAGGGAGACACCTCAGAATCTTATTTGTACAGAAGGTAAATAGGCCCAGGTCACAGAGCTGCTGAAGTGGTGGAGCTAGTATTTCAGCCCTATTTCCTGCCTCTCCATCTTCTTTTTCTCAACTCGAAGGTGTTCCCGAAGTTTTCTGAATGGTCTTATACTTATCATCTGGATAATTTTGCCCTCAACCCAATTACCTAGTCCTTTAACTGAAACATTCAGCCCTCATCAGAAGACATTTTTTCTTTTAATATTTTTTGAGAGTTTGGATAATCAGTAAACAAAAAATTTCACCTTTGTGGAGCTTATAATCTAATGAAAGAAGATAGACAATGAGCAAGAACACTACATTCAAAAGGTGAACAGTGCTAAACAGGTAAGAATGGCTGAGGGTTGGAACTGAGTGAGTAGCACAAGGTAAGAATGGCTGGAGGTTGGAAGTGAAGTGAGTGTTGAAATATTATAGCAGGTGCTAAGGGTAAACTCGTGGAGAAGATAACTGAGCAAAGACTTGATGGAGACAGGGAGTTGATCAGTAGTATTAGTGCACAAAAGACAGCTTGTTCGTACTTTGTTTTCAAGTACCATGTGCATCAAAAATCAAACAAAATGCTTTTATTTAATGATGTCTGACAATTCTGAACTGACCAGAAGTCTAAAAATATAAAATAGTTTCAATGACTATTCACAAGCTGAGGTCCACCTAAGTTTCTTGTGCTAAGCACATCTACATAAAAAATTACTAGGGTCTTACATAAAAGCACCATCATGTTGAACACAGAACTGTCAGAATAGTTGGTCCACACTCTAAATACAGGACTATATGAAGAACAAGGCTTTCATCTTTTTGTTACTGCTGGAATATATGCACACCTGTACAAAGACATGTTACATGTGTCCTTTGACTTCTAAGAGTGATCAATTCCTGTTACTTCAAAGTTTGAAAATAATCTGCCTGTATGTCTTCAGTTGCACCGAAGGCACTGATGAAAAACAAGCCTCTAGGAATTGACAGACTCCATAGAGATACTTCAATATATGGATGTAGAGCTAGTAGCACTCACTAATCTATACCAAGAAATTTGGAAGACAGCTACTTGGCCAACCAAATGGAAGAAATCTGTATTTGTACATATTCCAAAGAAAAGTAATCCAACAGAATGCAGAAATCATTCAATAACATCATTAATATCACCCACAAGTAAAATTCTGAAGATTGTTCAAGAGCATTTGCAGCATTGTATCAACTGGTAACTGACAAAAATTGAAGCCAGGAATGAGGGCTAGCATGGCTGTTATCGATGGGTCTTTTCTGAAGGCAAAGAATATCAGAAAGATGTTTATCTCTGATGTATTGCAAAGGCATTTAATTGTGTGTAGATAATAATAAATCATGGATAACACTGCAAAGAATGGAAATTCTAGAACACTTCATTATGCACATGCTGAACCTGTTCATAGGCCATGAAGCAGTCATTGAAACAAGAGATCTTGCGTGGTTTCAAGTCATGAAGTGTGCATTAAGGTTGCATCCTTTCACCATACTTAATCTGTATTATAAGCAAATAATCAGAGAAGCTGAAGAACAAGGCATCAGTAATGAAGGCACATTAACAACCTGCAACATGCACATGACACAACCTTGGCTGCTTAAACTGAAGAGGACTTGAAGCATTTACTGACTGTCATGGATTGAATTGTGTCCCCCAAAAATATGTGTAGACATGTGGCTAGGACATGATTCCCAGTATCTTGTGACTGTTCTCCATTTTGTGGTTTTCCTATGCTGTATGTTAAAGGATTAGGGTGGGGCTGTAAATCTCTTCATAGGATCACCCCTCTGCTCCACTGTAAAGGGAGTTTCCCTGGAGTATGGCTTGACCCACCCTTAATCCTTTCAACCTGCAAGAAATAAAAGAGAAGCAGGCAGAGAATTGGGAACCTCGTACCATCAAGAAAGCGGCACCGGAAGATGAGCACATCCTTCAGACCTGAGGTTTCTGCGCCAAGAGGCTCCCTGGACAAAGACTGATGCAATACTGGACTTTCCTCCAGAGCCTACAAGGGGAAAGCCTTTCCCTGGGGCAGACACCCTGAATATGGACTTGTAGCCTACCGGACTGTGTAAGAATAAACTTTCCTTTGTTAAAGCCATCCACTCTGTGGTATTTCTGTTAGAGCAGGCCTAGCTGACTAAAACACTGGTGAAGTCAAAGACTATGGATTGTATCTCAGCATAAAGAAAACCAAAATCCTTGCAATTGGACAATAACTAACATTAGGATAAATGGAAAAAAACAAAAAACTGAAGTTGTCAAAGATTTCATTTTACTGGGATCCACAATCAATGACTATGGAAGCATCAATCAAGAAATCAACATGAATCACTGGGCAAATTGGCTGCAAAAGACTTTTTTTAAAGTGTTAAAACAGCAAATATGTCACTTTGAGGACTTGGGTGCACCTGACTCAAGCCCTCCTATTTTCAGCTGCCTCACATGCAAGTGAAAGCTGCACAGTGAATGTCATGGTTGGAATTGTGTCCCCCAAAAATGTGTACAGCCACGTGGCTGGGATATGGTTCCCAGTATCTTGGGACTGTCCTCCATTGTGTGGTTTTGCTAACCTGTATGTTAAAGGATTAGGGTGGGGCTGTAAATTCCTGCTGTAGGTGGAGTTTCCCTTGAGTATGGCTTGCCCCACCCTTAATGCTTTTAGCTTGCAAGGAATAAAAGGAAAAAGAAACAAAGGACAATTTGAGGACCTCGCTACCATCAAGCAAGCAGCACCGGGAGCAGAGCGCGTCCTTCAGACCAGAGGTTCTTGCGTCAGGATGCTCCCTGGACAAAGACTGATGCAATACCGGACTTTCCTCCAGAGCCGACAAGGGGAAAGCCTTCCCCTGGAGTGGACACCCTGAATATGGACTTGCAACCTACCGGATTGTGTAAGAATAAATCTTTCTTTGTTAAAGCCATCCACGCTGTGGTATTTCTGTTAGAGCAGCCCTAGCTGACTAAAACAGTGAATAAGGAAGACTGAAGAGAAAGTGATGCTTTTATAGTGTTGGCAAAGAACACTGAATACATACTGTGGACTGCCAGAAGAATGAACAAAATCTGTCTTGCAAGTACAGCCAGAATGTTCCTGAGAAACAAGGATGGTAAGACTGTCTCACATTCTTCAAACGTGTTATCAGGAGGGACCAGTCTCTGGAAAACAATGTTTTGCTTGCTAAAGTGGAGAGTCAGCAAAAAGAGGAAGACCCTCAATGGGTGGATTGACTACATTGGCTACAATAACGGGCTCAAGCATAAAAAACATTTGGAGAATGGTACAGCTCAGCGTTGTGTTTTACTGTTGTACATGGGCTGCTATGAGACACAACCAACCTCACAGCACCAAACAAGAGCAACATAAAAACAGTGCCCGTAACTATAAAAATAAAAGAGGAAAAGAAAAACAAAAAAGGAAGCAAACAGGGCAGGGCGCTATGACATATGGGGCAACAGGGTCACATCATCACTGGCCCTCAAGTTTTCTGACACAGACTCTAGCATTTGCGCTTTTTTTTTTTTTTAAATTAAGCATGCATCAAAGTACACATAAAAACAAGCTGTGAAGAACTGCGTCATCCATAGGAGAAGGTCATAGGCCACAGGTGACCAAATACACACCTTCTATTGCAATATCCAGGTTAACAAAGGGATGTGAAGAGGAATGTCAGGAGGCATGGTCCAGACAGATCATTCCAGAACACATGAGGGTGACAACCTAGACCCAGTGGTCCTCGAGGTAAAACTTAACCAGTTTCTGAAAATACCTAGTTTTATGCAACTTTAAAAGATAATAAGATGAATGCTTATAGCTTGTTCAAATTTATCACAGTAAAAACATGTGAAAGAAAGTACTGCTAGAAATAGTAGATTTAAGTTTTGTGTAGAGTAAAAACTAGATGAAATGAATATATCATTTATTTTCTAGAAATGACTTTTTTTTTCATTATTACACTCTGGTCTGGTACTGTTTTTATGGGCAAGTGGACATGTGCGGCCCCGCCTACATACCAAAACCTCCAAATCCTACCCTAAGTATCATATATGTTAATAACAGACACACAGTATAGACTTGATTGCAAGATTAATACATTTTCAACACAATAACTGATAATACAATGTCCAAAAGATCACTCCAACACTCAGAAGATTGTGCACTACACTACTCCAGGGACACTGTTCACAAAAGACTATGATATTGTGGTCCCCAGAGTTGAACAAGGTAGTAAACAGTGGGCTGGTCTGCCTGTGAATCACTAAACATTAGTTTATCATCCCACCACTGTCACTTATATTTTATTCTCATTTCACAATGTAGTCTATAACCTTTTTTATTTTTTAATGTGCACAGTGCTGTGAAGGTAGAAAAGACATTAAGCACCAGGCAACAAAATGGAAAAAACCAGAACAGTCTACTGTTTAAGAGTGGAATCTTTTGGCTAGTCTTGACTCAGACAGTAAGAGGTACCAGGACACACTGTTTCGGACAGCACAGGCACTGCGTCCCTCCTGAAGGCGGGAGCCAACTTCACTTTCTGTAACAAATGTAAGTGACCACATACATTTTTCTCTCAAACAGAGGCACTTGTGACAATGAAAGACATCATTGGTAAATTGGGACAAGAGGCGTAAACCATACTACCTTTGGCAAACATATGTCTATGTTTACCACAGACATACAGAGGCAAACATCTGAGATTTTCCTACCGAAGAGTAAGAGATAAGATTTACTTATTTTTGACCTTGTCATCAGGCTGTCCTCAAGGGAAAGAATGGATCTATTTGACCCATCATTTAACTTGTTCCCCAGAAATCTATTTATCAGTCAATCCTATATAGGATATAGGACCCAGGTTAACGGAAGGATATTTTCTAAACTGCTTTTAGTTCAAAACTTTCCTAATAATGGCCTAAGGGTACTAAGAAGCTTTAAAAGCAAGGCTAGCAGGAAGTACGAGAGGTGCTGAGACAGTCTCAGCAACTCTGTACAGACCAATACTCAGGAAGGAGTACCATATCCCAATCAAACCACTGGCATACTGAGCCTGCCTCTTCTAAGCTATATAAATTTTACAAATCTTTAAAATCAAAGGGATCATCTAAAATGGTATGCAAATCCATTTAGAAAATCATTCCACCAGGAAAATGCAGAAAAAACAGGGATTGAAATAAACAAAGGTCTCCTGGAGGGGACAGCTTCTACACGTGATGTACCTTGTAGTTTAGTAGCGGCCAGCAGTCTCTTCCACTATGTGGATGGTTTGAAAGGTGGATAGACAGTGGGGATCTGCTAGGCATTTGTTTTCTTTTAAATGTTCATCTAATCTTATCTTCAGGTGAGCTTTTAGTAGGTAAATTTATTAGTTTCAAAATATATTTCATATCTTAACATTCAACTGTTAGTTTTAATATGGCAGAGAATGTTCCAGTTTTTCTATCGGAGGTGACAAATATCCATTTTTAATGCTCTGATGTCACCATCAAAAATCCTTGGAGCTTTACATAATTCTTTGTGCATGGTACTTGCTAGGCTTAGGCTTTTCTTTTCAGTCTGACTTTGCTTTCACAGTCAGTACACAGGGCATAGTTTGGTGGGTGGCAGAATCCCTCCATAGATTTTTTTTTTATGGCCAATACTTCCTTTTCTGTGATTAATATATTCCACAAAACTTTACAGACGTAGACACCACTTGGGGACACTACTGCAAATGCTTAAAGAGGATTAGAGATGGGCTTCAAGGTTCTCTAAGAAAGGACTTTCAACTAATCTTTTTCCTTGTCTAATACAACTCACGCCCCCACAGCCTACCTACATCTTGGTCCTTGACCGACTGAATAACTTTCTTAGGGTGAGACGACACCAAGCTTGTTCCGACCAAGAACCCTTACCTAGGGACCACATGCTGCTTTAGGAAATGATGGCGTCATACTCATCAAGATGAAGTGGACAGATTAGGTGCGGATGGAATTGACAGCAAAATCAGGTGCATAGAGCAGTACTTCTCAAACTTCATTGTGCAGCCGAATGATATGAGGAACTTGTTCAAAATGCAGACGCCTACACTGAGATTCTGAGTCAGCTAAATCTAGGACAAGGCTTAGGTGTCTGCATTTTAATAAGCATGTTTCCACCTCCGCCCCAGATACTCAAATGTTGGCAGTCCTCCAACTTCAGCATTGAGAAACACATAAAGCTCTGACAAAGCACTTCACTGTGGAGGAGAAAATCATGCACACACCAACACAACAGACCTAGGGCTTCACCACAGCACTTACCTTTGGATAGTAACTTCTCAAACAGAGTTGAGCAAACGTAAAACACATCTGGCCATATGTGAGCCTTCATGGCTAAAACTACCCCCAACACCACTCGAGTTTTCTGCTCAGAGACTCCACAGTCTATTCTACTGCATATTGAATAAAAGCAATTTTCTGAAGACATGGTGGGTTTTTTCAATTATGCAATTGTTTTATTTCCTTGGCCTGACAGCATACACTTCATTTTACAAGAACCTGCAGCTGACAGAACCAACACACAGATTATCCCCAACAAGAAGGACCCTTTTCATTAGTAGAGATGATTGAAATGTCATGTCTGAGTGCAGTTCCTGCTCCCTACCCCCACCCGACATCATAACCCCTAAAGTGAAAATAATCGCAATCAACAGAACCCCATGAATTACTAAAGTCATCCCCTGACACTTGTCTAACTAGCAGCTGCAGTGGATGAGAACCAAAGGAGCAAAACAGCTGGCCATCACTTAGCATTCATGTGTGTGTGAGACTAAAGGGACGGCAGAAATCGGGCAGTAGGGGAGCAAGAACTCTGGATGAGTGGGAGGAGTAGATGATCTGTCTCGCCTCATGACTGCCCCTTCAACACATAAGACATCTCTGTCCCTATACACAGAGCCAAGTTTGGGACATGCTACAAAAGTGGTTTTAGTCTGCAGTTGGAAATATATATGAGACTCAATCAAGTCCACAGCAACATGTGAGAAAAAGGGTACCAGATGAGCAAGTTAGACAGAGATGTTTCATGCTCAGTCAATTCCAGTTTAATGTTACCAAAACTTTCTTCATAATCATAACCACCTGACCTCTACTTTCCAAAAAGAAGAGTATTCTAACTCGGGAACCCAAGGTCTATCGTCACCACTAGGGTGTGATGTATGTGTGTGAGATTATAATTAGGATGGGACGGAGAGGTGAAGATAGGAGATACGGGGTCACACTTAAAACACAATGGATTTCTTTTGGTCCCCAGGAATGGTCCACTACCAGTAGTGCTAAGACATTCCCATCCCCTCTCCCCTGCCATCTTGTGCAAACGTCAAAAATAGAATCTCTGCCCAAAGAGAAGGGGGAATGGGAAGTTGCTGCTGGACCACAATCTTCTTTGGCCCCTACTTGTCCCACCTCCTGACTTCTCTCTGAAATCATACAGAAATTAATTCATAGCAACACTGTAAATTATGTCATCTCAATTCATCTATCAAAGCCCATCTAACAGCTGGGTCCTGATATGCTTTTCCCCCTGGGCCAAGGAAGCAGCAAAAAACATCAAGTGAACATGTGAAAATACGATGACAGTATGTGCAGTGTAGTGTTTCCAGATGTCTTCGCCTTCTACTTCCTCACGGTGGGAGCCCTTCCTCTCTCTCCCCAAGTCCCACACACCCTCCCCCTAACCCCCAAGTCCAGGTGCCCCCATCTGCTGGCCTTCCACCACTCACTTCCCATAGACGCTCTCATCACTGTAGGCCACATACAGAAAATAGTCTTCCTCATGGTTGTCCTAGGGAAAGAGGTAAGACGACAGTTGAGAAAAGACATTCATATTCACTATCCTGGATTCTAAGCCTCACACAACCTTGTAACACAGGCATGAAAGGCATCACCTTAGTCCCCACTTAAAAAAAGAACCAAGAATAAGCATATATAGTTGGAGTTAAACTTCACAAGCTCTGAGTTCATTAATGAAAAACCTTCATACAAACCTAAAACCAAACCCATTGCCATTGAGTCAATTTTGACTCACAGAGACACTATATAGAGAACCTAACACATCCAAGTATAAAGAACAGGAAGATGACAAGTGTGTAGTCCTTACCTTTAAAGAAGCTCACCCTAGCAATCCCACTATTGGGTACATATCCAAATAATGGAAAATCAAAAAAACAGTTGCTGTTGAGTCAATTCTGACTCCTACTGATCCTAGACGGCAGGGAAGAACTGCCCTACAGGGTCTCTAAGGAGCAACCGGTAGATAAAAATTGCAACCCCGTGGTTATCAGCTAAGCCATCAGGAATCTAAACAACAGAGATGTTCTCAAATACATGTACGTGCATGTTCACAGAAGTACTACTTACAACAGCCAAAAAGTACAAAAAGCCAAAATGTCCATCAATGGATGAATAGATAAACAAACTGTGGTATACAAATACAACGAAATATTATTCAGTCATAAAAAGAAATGAAGTACTGGTAAAGGTTAAACGTGATGAACCTCAAAAATACTATGGTAGGTGAAAAAAGTCAGACACAAAAGGGAGCACACTATATGATTTCATTTACATGAAATCTCCCAAAACAGGTAAATCCACAGAGGGAGAAGGCAGTTCTCTGCTTGCTGGGAAGGGTGGGGGCATGGGGAGGGTGGGAATAAAGAGCAACTGTTTCATGGGTTTTCATTTTAGGATGATGAAAATATTTTGGAACAAGAAAACAGCCATGGTTGCCCAGCATTGTGAATATACTAAATGCCACTGAATTGTTCACTTTAACACTGGGTACTTTTCAATTTATGTCAATTTCACTTTAATAAAAAGGTAAAAAGATTAAAAATAAAAATTTAAAAAAAAAGAAGTTCATTCTTGGTAAGGAGAACATAGATAAAGCAAAATCCCTAAAACATTCTATGAGCAAATATATACTATTAAATATGTGCTGTGGAATACAACATTAGAAGTTGTTAGGCACTGTAAACCTGAGAAAGGTGGAACCTATGTAACCTGCAAATCAGTCACAGAAGGAAAACGCAAGCATTTTCCATTAAACTGAGCAAGCAAGTCTCTTATGTAAATCCTTTAAGAAATAGTACAGTTATTGCTTCAGGTTATGCTTACAGCATAATAAAGTCCCATCTTATAGTCTTCTCACATTACATTCTGACAGGTTACAAGTTAAATAAAACACATTCTTTTCTCGAACTGAGATTTTCTGTTAAGACTAATTAATTCTACAGTTTGATTCACCAGTGTCCACATACGGGGGATCTGCTTCATCATTTCCCTCCACTCTCAGGAGACATGCTTCCCTGTGTGGGTTTAATGTGGATGTCTTCAGCCAAAACGTCGGTGTTTACAGAGGAAGCTTGCTCTTCAGGCAGACTATCGAAATTTGAGGCGGTTAGCTCTGGACGTAGAAGGGGCTAACCCTGCTATTATTGTTTTCTCAGTAGATTGCTAAATAGGAAGAAAGTAACAAACTACAAACTAAATGCACCGTTCATGTACAAGTTATACTGGTCACCAGTAAGAATGACAGGAACAACACTGGTAAGACAATTTAAATTTTTCGTAATCAGGATAGTATTTCAGTATAGACAACCCAACACTGAAACACCATAGTAAGGCAGAACTGAGAAGAGAATCCAAAAGGCCTGGATCTGGTAGGGTGTTCACCCTAAAGGGCAAATGGTATCTGATATCCTGGAGGCTTACACTGTCACGGGTAAGGGGATCCTGATAAATAACACCTCCTGCCCCACTTCCCAGGTGTGTTATCAACACACGCTGAAACCAAAGCTAAGCAACAGCAGACTGTGTCACCTTGTTGTGACTGTGACCATTACCTCATACAGCTGGCCCATGGTAGCACTAGTGGGAGGGATAGTGTTGTTGACAAAGAAGAATAAGGCGTCCTCAGGTCGCAGGTGGATCCTCTTCCGGATTAAGAAATAGAACTGGCCCACTGGGTGAAGGAAGGCAGAAGGTTTTAGAAAAACTAAGCAAGGAGGGAAGAAGCTGAAGGACTAGCAGAGGGGTAAGTTCCAAGAATAAACAAAAAAAAGAAAGAAAAGAAACCCTATTGCACCACTTTCCTTTGGAGTAATCCATAACCTATAAGCATCAAGTCAGTTTTGACTCATAGTAACCTTATAGGCTAGAATAGAACTACTTCATAGGGTTTCCAGTGCTATAATCTTTACAAGAACAGACTGTCAAATTTTTCTCCAGCAGATCTGACAGTAGGTTCAAACTACTGACTTATCAGTTAGCAGCTGGGTGCTTTAACCACTGAGTCACCAGGCCTCCTTTCTTGGAGTAAGTATCAGCTTCATCAGCCATCCGGGCACAGTCCACTACTCTCCTAAACCAAAACCAAACCCACTGCCATTAAGCTGATTCTGACTAACATGGACCCTACAAGACAGAGTAGAACTGCCCCATAGTTTTCAAGGCAAGTCTAGCACATTTGATCTGCCGACCTGCTGGTTAAGCAGCTGGAGCACTTACACACTATGCACCAGGTTTTCCTGGAAATAAAAAGTGCAACTCAAAGACATGAGTCCACTTCTCAATCCTTTTCACCCTTATGTTATTTCAAACCTAATGTTAAAATACCCACCCAAGGCCTGAGAACTGCTCTGAGCGAATATTACATACATCCAACTGAAAGATTCCCATTACTGTTTAAATCTGGCTTAAGATACACTTCTATCTATATCTCTACCTTAGACAAATGATAATCTTGGAAAGATGTCTAATGGAAAAGGAATGCAGTCCAACACAGTACCTTTTACTGAGAAGACTGAAAAAAGTCTAGAAGGCTGATACTCAAATACATGAACTCTGTAGCAAATGTGTTTCCACAGTCTGCTGAATGCACTGGATATTTTAGTAACAATGAAGGTTCCCGGTAAAGCCTGAACAATATTCTCTGTCGATTCCCAACAGAATCTAAAATATGCATTACAAAGAACTCTAGCCTGAGAAGGCAGGTATTTAGCTGAAAATCTCTAAAATGTCATCAGTCCAGGAAACCAGTCTGGTTTTTCCTCTGGAAATAAACTGACTTGACTATGATAAAGATTTATTTTAAAAGCAGTTTTACAAAATGGACATCTGAACTTTTGATATTTTCACTTCGTGGTTTGTAAATCCAGTAAGACACTGTGACAGGAAATGTTTACGGGAACCGGTGATGGGAAGACTACTATTGGGTCAATCATTTTTGAAATCAACTCTCTGGAGAACCGTGCTCCCTTTCCTCAACTCTGTCTTCTTCTCAGTCTCACACACTCAGGCACGTAAAAAGGATAAGAACGCGTGGCCACAGGACAACAGGCCAGAGGAGGGGAAGAGCATTACCAGTGAGGTCAGAGGGCACCAGGTACTTCCTCTTGTCCAGATCAGGCACCCTGGCTTTAGGAGCCTTCTCCACGATCACCTGGGAGGACAGAAGGAGAGCGGGAGTGAAACTTTCCAAGTTAGCATTCTTCCTTCCACATCCTGCAGTTGCTCTGTTTGAAGGCTTTTTCATTTCTCATCCCCCCCTACTCCTCCCAAAATATATAGGGAGTGGGTTTCCCTAGAGTTTCTAGTTTCATTACTGGAGGAAGAGATGCTGAAGAAGACATGACAAAGATGAAGAAAAACTTAATTTTAAGTAATTAGCTGAAAGGTCTAAGGCAGAACACACACCGCCAAGTATTTGATTAGAGCATCTAAAAGGACTGGGTTTTTCCAAGAGGGTTCTGACCACCTACTACTTTTTCTTTTCTTTCTTTTTTTTGTATAGATGCTATTTCTCAAAGGCATGGAAAGTGCAGTTTGAATTACATAATCTGTCAAAAGTTTTAAGAATGACTGCCAAGAAAATACCTTCAAGCTACATTATTGAGTGGGGAAAAAAAGTATTAAAACACTTCTTACAGTATAGTGACACTTTGTACTATGTCAGTACAGTAATGCATATAGTAATATTGATTATGTTAGGATTTTAAGGGATTTTCTATATCTACACTAAATACTTCTGTAACCCTTCACATTTTAAAAAGATCACACATCTGTAAAAAAATCAAAAGCATGTAAGTATTAAAAAGCCTTATTCATGTAAATTTATAACAGGCAAATATCTATTACAAAACCAGGGGCTTTAGATTTTTAGTTTGAAAATATGACCATTCTAGACAGAAGATGTGGGAAGCATAGAAAGGAGGCGGAACCAAACACCATGTATCTACTCACTGTGTGATCTTCACCAGGTTACTTGACCTGAGTGTCAGCATTTTAATGAGTAAAAGGAAGATAGCTCTTCAACACAGCTTTTTAAAACTCTCTGTGAAAATGCTTTATAAATTATAAAGAACTAAGTAAGCATAAGGATTAACACGGAGGATGGAATTTGACACTTTCAAAATAAAGGAGACATTAAAATAGTGAAAAAAATTATTTTGTGTTTTTAGGGGAATAAAGGAACCCTGAGGGTGCAGTAGTTAAAGTGCTCAGCTGCTATCTGAAAGGTGGGCAGTTTAAGCCCTCCATGAGAGAAAAATGTGGCAGTCTGCTTCCATAAAGACTCACAGCCTTGGAAACCCTATGGGGGCAATTCTACTCCGTCCTACATGGTCACTAAGAGTTGGAACTGACTCATCAAAAGTGAGGTTGGATTAGAAAACAAAAACTTGCACCAGAAATACCAAACACCCATGACCACACTTTACATTTACAAATAAAAACAAGGACAGAGAGATAGAAGGCAGAAATCAAAAAAAAATAGGAAAAATTTTGTGGACAGATCAGTCAAGGCCCAACAATGAGGGTAGACAAAAGGTAGCAGCATTAGTGAAATCTAAGAGGAACCAGGAGCCCTGGTGGTTTTAGTGGTTAAGATCTTGGCTGCTAATCAAAAGGTCAGCAGTTCAAACCTACGAGCTGCTCCTTGGAATGCTATGGGGCAGTCTGACTTTGTCCTACAGGATCACTGAGTTGGATTCAACTCAACGTCATCTAACAAGAAGGGAAAGAGAGGGAGCCTGCCATTGTGTCTTGTAGGAGCTGTGAGACATGGCAGCTCCTATCAGCAAGGAGATGGAAACCACAAAGAGGACATTAAAAAAAGCAACAAAGACAACTATATGGATTCAGGAAACCCTGGTGGCATAGTGGTTAACCGCTATGGCTGCTAACCAAACGGCTAGCATTTCAAATCCACTGGCTGCTCTTGGAAACCCTACGGGGCAGTGCTACTCTGTCCTATAAGGTTGTTATGAGAGGGAATAAATTAAATGACAATGGGCTTTTTTTGTTTGTTTTTTTGTTTGTTTGTTTTTGTATAGGGATTTGCAGGACAGGAGGGCAAGGTGAGTGATCGTTACAGCCTTGGTTTACCAGAAAGTTTCAGGTTTCCAGGAATCCCAACTCCAGTTCTCAGAGGGGGCTCTTGGGTTACATGTTTTGCCTCTTTGGTTCTCAGTATCCTCATCTGTGAAATGTGGTTAATAACGCATATGGCTTTTTATGATAAAAAAAAAAAAGACATTCTGTTCCTAGCAGTTACCTGCTATGTTTTAGGTTCTCAATATACTGTAACTATTAACATAATTTTAAAATCTTATTAGCTCCTTTATGCCCAAGGCACAAGCATATTTATTCTTTGAAATGAAAGGCACCCTGGCGGCATAGTGTGTTAAATGCTACATCTGCTAACCAAAGGGTTGGAAGTTCAAATCTGCCAGGTGCTCCTCGGAAACTCTAAGGGGCAGTTCTGACCTAACCTCTTGGGTCACTATGAGCTGAACTCAACTCGACAGCAGTGGCTTTTTCTTTTTTTTTTTAATTTCAGTTAGTCATTTATGTAAAACTAGCAACGTACATAGGTTCTCCACAATTTGGAGCTGCCACAGTGGTATCTAACAACAGCAACTGGCACAGTGCCTTGTACTTCGCAAGTCCTGAATAAACGGTAGTCACTTTGTTTACTGAGTTAATTTTCTGACACCACACTACCTACCCTGTGAACTGCTGAGGGCAACTACACGTTATCGATCTATTTCCAGAACTTACCAGTGAGATACAAACAATGTACACTGAATTAGTTCTGGTAATAGAGCTATACCAGAAATTAAGAAGCTATGTGGTGCAGACATTCAGCATGCCCATAGTGTTATGCATGACGTGTGGCACTGGAATTACAGCTTGGCCGCAGACTAGCAATATAAACTTACTTGAAGTCTTAGTTTTTCAGATTCTTCATCTACAGAAGAGGGATTGTAATAGCGTCATGATTACCTGGATGACTACATAGAGAAGACTTGTAATACTGCCAGATACAAGGTAAGTTATCAGTAAATACTATCTTTCATTCTTAAATATTATTACTAAACAGTGAGGTTGGTGACACAAGAATTGCAGGAAGATTTTAAAAGAGTCATGTAAACTCCAGGGATTAAGAAAATAAACAGTGAAGAATTCTTTAGGAGGCAATAAGGTTAGCTCTGCTTTCTAGCCTAAAAAAGAAATAAAATAAAATATTAAAAACCCTTTTGTGTGTAATTCCTGGAGAATAGGATGGCTCTGACGTCTCCTCTTTATAGGAGATGACTGTGAGAGATTTGTACAGCTGGACTAAGACCCAAGTTGCCTCTGGAAACTGTTTAGAGGCGGCCCAGGAACACCCACAGGTCAAAAAAGGACATCAGATGATTGCAATTTCTATGCCTGTTACATTTACAATTCCTTTTATACGAATGCTCCTGGCTGTACATAAAGAGCATAACCTTAAGGTCACCGCTCCTCTGTCTCTAAACCCTAAAGCTGACGTTCCCTGTACCCTAGCCGCTTCTGTCTTCCCTTCTGGCTGCGCAGCCTACATTACAGAGAAACCAGGCAAGTCGGAGGGGGAGGGGAGAAAGGGGAAAAGGGCCCGGATGCTGAAAGGTGCCTTAATATTTCATCTTTTCCTCCTAGTTTTCACTGCACAAATCAAGGGCTGCAGCAGACAGAAAAGGGCCTTCGGCTGTCTTATGTCCAGGAATGATCTGATCTGATTGAATATCCAGGAAAGCTGGCCGTCTCTACACAAGGCCCCCGGAGCCAAGAAGGATGAGGCAAGCCGGCTGTTGCGCAGAGAAAGTGACCTTGTTTTCTGGGCCAGGCCTGCCCTGCGGTGCAACCCACCCATCCTAATACAAAAATGACTCTAGATCCTCATCTGTTCCCTCCCAAGCCCAATGGTACCAGGTCAGAGGAAACGTGATTAAAGGAGAACTGTCTACAGCAGAAATCGACAGGAGGAAACCCCTGTGCACTAGATGCTCCCACAGTAATTTCTGTACATTGTTTAACGCTGCAAACCTGGGGCCTCAAGCTAATGTCGCACAGAAAGCCGACGTCTTCTGAATACTGCTGAGTCACTGGAGATGTTGGCTACACTCTAAAGATGCGGTCGGCTATAACGATGGGAACAGGCCCTGGGGATACATGGGTTTGAAGAGGTCTTCCTTCTGACATCCGGAGGCAGGAATTTCTAGGGAACTCCCTTCTCCGGAAACCTTTACCACTCCCCAAACCCCTCACCTCCTTCTCATCACCCTCCCGCCCCCACGCCACCCCCACCCCCGCCTCTTCGTTCCCGTTACACTTACAGGGACCCTGTCCGGATATTTCTTCCGGATCTTTTCTCCTTCCTTTTTCCGATATTCAAATGGATGGTCCTCTTTGTACTGGAACTTCATGATGGACCGCAGGGTTTCTAAAATCCCCAGATGGGGCCTGTCTCCCTCGAGGATGACTGCCTGTCTCTCAAGCGTTGCTGCTCTCCGTCGAATTTCAATGCGTCTCAGAATCGCTTCAGAAATGCCAGCTCTCGCCACAACACCACCTGGCAGAGTGCTCGGAAGGGATCGCTAGTCACCTCGCCAGGCAACTGGGGATGGCCAGGTAAAGAAATCCAGATGGCTTTTCCCAGGAGCTGGGAACACAAAAACAACACTTCAGCTCGTTGGTATTGTGATGTCACAAATCCCGCCCTTTGTCCCGCCTCCAGCGTTGTCAACAGCGCTGGATGGGGGTAGGCAAATACGTTGTCTGTGTCCTTGTGTCTTCCTTCTATCTAAATCTTACCTAAGTAGGTCCCAGGGCAAGGATGACGTGTTTACTTGCCATTTTAATGTTAATATAAAGTTAACAATCGTTTTAAAACAAAACCAAAAAATGTTCTGAAAACGTGTTCTTCCCTCTCTGCTGATTTCTTGGTTCGGCCCAAAAAACAAATGCAAAGAACTGAAATTCAGGCTTTTCAGCTGGTTGGAATATAGGATCTAAAGAAAAAAAGAGGACGAAGTATAGAAGACCAGGGATCCTCTGCGGCCAGTACGGAAATGTCCCGTGCCTGCATGTTGCGCTTTGCTCATTTAATTGCGACCGTTCGGCACCTCCCACCATGAACCCTCCCTCCCTAAATTTGCGTCACTTGTGTTTGGGTCCACGCCACACTTTGCTCCTAGAACAACAACATAAACAGAGCATGACTCAGGAATTTGAAGAGATATGTAAGGTGAAGGGCACCAAGTGCAGTCAGAGGTCAGAGACCAGATGATGTCAGTGAGGACTATTAAAGGCCTCAGTATTCAAACTTAGGGATGATTCACTTTCTCCTACTGCCCCAGAAACTGGGTCTATCTTCTGGAAAAGATTTATCTGAACATGGAAGCACTATTGTCTGCTATCCAGTGCCTTCCAACTCATAGCTACCCTATGGGACAGAGTGGAACTCCCCCATAGGGCTTGCTAGTCTGCAATCTTTAAAGCATCCAAGTAAAATGAAATCTTCAACAATTTCAGTGTTTTCTGTTTACACTGAATATTATTTATTGATCCAGTTGTGAGGACTTTTGTTTCATTTAGGCGCAGGTGTAACCTACACTGAAGGCTGGAGTCTTTGACTTTCATCAATAAGTATTTCAAGTCCTCTTTTCTTTGAGTGAGAAAGATTGTTATCTATATATCAATGATAGTTAATGCATCTTCTTCCAGTCTTGACACTGCATTCTCCTTTATATATACTACAGTGTCTTGGATTATTTGCTCAGCATACAGATTGAACAAGCAGGTAAAAGGATACAACTCTGACACACATTTCCTGATTTTAAAGCATGCAATACCCTTTTGTTCTCTTCAGATTCCTCTTGATCTACATACAGATTCCTCATGAGCACGATTAAGTGTTCTGGAATTCTCATTCTCCATAGTATCATCCATAATTTGCTATGATCCACACAACTGAGTGTCTATACATAGCCAGTAAAATACAAGTAAACATCTCTCTGGTGTTCTGTGCTTTCAGTGAAGATGTATCTGACATCTCCCGTTCCCCATTCCCATCTGATGCCAGCTTGAATTTCTGGCAGTTGCCTGGCAATATACTGCTGCAACCTTCCTTGAATTATAGTCAGCAAAATTTTATGTGCATGTGATATTAATGATATCATTCAATAATTCCTGCATCCTGTTGAATCACCTTTCTTTGGAATGGGCACAAATGTGCATCTCTTTAGTCAGTTGGCTTAGACAAGTGAGTGCTTTCAGCATTGCATTTGTTTGTTGAAACACACACCTCAATTTATATTCTGTCAATTTCTAGATCCTTGTGTTTTGCCAATCCCTTCAGTGCAGCTTATACATCTTCCTTCAGTACCATCAGTTTGGGGTCGTAGGCTACCTCTTGCAATGTTTCAGTGTTGATTAATTCTTTTCAGTACAGTGACTTTGTGAGTTTCTTCTGTCTTCTTTTGATGCAGTCGTGAAGTGTTCAGCTGCTAAACAACATGGAATTGACTCAACAGCAGTGGGTTTAGTGTTCTGTATTTTTCAGAGTTCTGTGTTTTGCCTATAGAAGGCTAGCCTAGCCTAAGCCTAATCCAGCCGATAGTCCAGCCCAGTCTTTATGATTGCTGCTTTCACAGGTGTTCATTGTGGATGTAAGTAAAGTGAAATCTCTGACACTCTAGTGTTAAAGAATCAAAGGGAAGGACATACTCAGCATTTCTCAAACTGAAAGAAGGGAAGAAAATATTCAAGACTGAAGCTGCAATATTGAAGGATTCCGTAGGGAAAATCTAGAACATTGAATCCTTCGCTGTTGAGTGAATTTCGACTGACAGTCTCCTGTAGGGCAGAGTAAAACTGCCCCACAGTGCTTCCAACGAATGCTTATTGGATTCAAACTGCCAACTTTTTGGTTAGGGGCTGAACACTTCATAACCACAATACCTTGGGACACCGTTAATCATCAAAGGAAGCATCAAAACAAGTTGGAAGTTATGCACACAGTCACCACACCAAAATGAAAAAAAAATTCCAAAAAGTGTGTACAACTGAAAAATAGGCTAGGCTGGGTTGAGAAGGGCCAAGACTCTTAAAGAAGCGGATCGACATAGTGGTGGTAATGATGGACTCCAGCACAGCATAGGCAGGCCCTTGTTCTATGAGACCTTGGGTAGCTGAGAGTCTGAGACAACTCAGTGCTGCTTAGCGACACAAAGAACCATCTTTAAGGGAGTGGATTGCCAAGTCTTCTCTGCTATGGGAACTGCATACCTTTCAGTTAGCAGCCAAGTATTTAACCATTGGCAAACAGAGCTCGGTGAAAATGAAGTGCTATAGCGTGGTCTGACGTGAATAGAAAATGCAGTAGCAAGTGTAGTGGCATAGTAGCCCACTCCTGGTGGTCGGGCAGGTGTCAGTGGTGCGTCCTTCCGTTTCTCCTCCTTCCCTACTGAGAATCAAAGAACCATTAATTTTCCCAGCCACTACTTGAAGGCGATGAGTTATTCTTGGCAGCAGTTCCAGGGACCAATGGGGGAGGGCAGCAGAAATTGTAAAGGTTACAGACTCATAAGGAAGATCTGTTTTACCTTCAGTGAGTTCAGAAAAATGTATTAGTCAGAAGCTTTCCGTATCTACTGCTGTCATTTATATGAGCTTCAGTATCTCTGATTTTAAAAAATAGAAACCTTGGTGATGTAGTTGTTAAGTGCTACGTCTGCTAATGAGAGATGATTGGCAGTTTGCATCCACCAGGCACTCCTTGGAAACCCTATGGAGCAATTCTACTCCATCCTATAGGATTGCACAACAGCACTGGGGCTGGTTGTTTTGTCTTTTTTTTTTTTTTTTTTTTTTGATTTTAAAGCAAGCCCACAAAATAAATAAGTTTCATTATGTAAACAAGGAAAATGAATTGCATGGTCCTGCTTAAGTTCAATTATTTTTTTCCATAGCCTTTCAATCCATTTTATATATGAAAATCCATAAGTGATTTATCACATTATGTGTTTTTAATTTTCAGTCCTCGTTTTCAAATTAAAAATAGTTGAGTTAGTTCCTAGTCAGTCACTTTAGCTTTGATCAAAATAAACCTAAATCCTTCAAAAGAACACTTTACAACCAGTTGAGAAAGGTAATTATGGCAAAGATCGAAATTTTAAGATTTCTGGTTTTTGATCAAATCCACTGAAAACAATAATATCTAATTAAACTTCTGTTTTTAAACTTTAAAAATATCTAAGCACAGTGGCAATTTACATACGAAAAAGGAACCTGGAAATGAAGTTTCCATTAATCTTTCTGCAACAAGCCAAGCCACGCCAAAGCTTTTCTAAATGTTCATAATTTGTCTTAGGATACCTTAGCTGTCCATTTCCAAAGTTTGTTCTCTGCCTTTGTTCTCAGCAAGGCCTATTTAAACTTGTATAAGAATGCAAATAATGTAATGAACAACCATATACTCATCACTAATTTTATTTTCCTGGATTGCTTGACAGTAAATCACAAATATCATGATATTTTGCTCCAAATTACTCTGTATATTTCTCATAAGAACATGCTCCTACATAATTACAATACTTCTAGCACATTTAAGATAAATTATGAATATTTCCCAACATCATCTGACACAGAATTTGTATTCATACTTCCACTGAACTAAAAACCAAACCCATTTTTGTCAAGTTAGTTCCTACTCTCAACAACACTACTGGACGGAGCAGACCTTCCTAATAGAGTTTCGAAAGAGTTGCTAGTGAATGTGAACTGCTGACTTTTTTGGTTAGCAGTCATAGCTCTTAACCATTGGGTCACCTGGGCTCCACTGTCCCTAAAATATATTGATAAACTCCCCCATCCCGAGTCAAGCATTAGAATGTGAAAATAGCTGGAGCTAATTACATAGACCATATCAGTGGGTCATTGTTTCATTTGCTGGTTTTGTGTTTAATCCAAATTCTATTAATAGGATCATTTTTAAACTGGTACGTAAAACCAGGATTTCAATGTATTAATCTCCAAACGTGCTAGAGGGGTCAGTTGCTACCATCCATTTGCTAAATCTGCTCGATAAGCTTAGAATTCTAACAAGAGAGTTTACTACTTATTTTGAAATTCTAAATAAATTGCGATCAGCAAATCAGATGACAACTGCTACCAGGATAAGATTGGTTGACCCTAAGGTAAACAATATTTCTTACTGCTAGGACTGTGCATGGGTGAGTCTTCCTCCGTAACAAACTGAATGTGCCCACTTTTCTCCATCTGAACTGCCACTATTGTAGCTTAGTCTTCAACGTTTTTTATTTGGCTTAATTGAATGATCAAAGCACCTTGGAAGAAACGTCCGTTGATCTGCTTTTGAAAAGCTAGAACTGTGAAAACCTGTGGGGTAGTTATGCTCTGAAATGCAAGAGATCACTGAGTCAGAGTCACCTTGATGGCAACTGTTCATTATTATTATTATTTGTTAGTTATCAGGGGCATATGGGTTAACTACTAGTCTGCTAACCACAAAGGCTGCATTTCAGACCTACCCAGTGGCTCCTAAGGAGAGAACACATGATGATCTGCTCCTATAAAGACTTTCGCCTATGAAACCCCCTGGGGCATTTCTACTCTGTTACGTAGGCTACTATGAGTCAGAATGAACTTGAAGGCACATAGCGGAAACAACAGTAATGTGTGAACAGCTACAACAAAGGAGGGGTTCAGCTAGACAATTGTTCCTTGGAATCTTACTGATTTGAGTTGGCTAATGGCTAGGGATAGGGTCCTCTCTGAAGGCTTCTTTAATCACATTTCTGTTGCAAAGTGCTGAGAGGAAACAAATAGGAGGTCTCCTCAGCCATCTCTCTCATGTCTACATGGTCTCTCCAAAGGTCTCCTTACATGGTAACTGGAGGCTAGCCAGACTTCTTACGTGATAACTAGAGGCTCTCTGAGCAGATTGCCCAAGAGAAATCAGCAGAAGCTGCATGACCTTTTCTTCCCTGCTTAGGCTTTGAAGCTCTGTGGTGATACGTCCGCTTCATTCTGCTGCCTAAGACAGTAACCAAATCCTGTTGTTGTTTATCACTGTCGTGTTGATTGCAACTCATGGAGAGCCCATATGGGCAGAGTAGGACTACTCCATAGATTTTTCAAGGCTGTGACTTTCTAGAAAAAAATATCACTAGGCCTGACTACTGTGGAGCCTCTGAGTGGGTTCCAACCACCAACATTTTGGTTCATAATTTAGTTGAGTGCTTAACCATAACACTTGTGCCACCCAGGAGTCCAGTAGCCAACCATTCTAGAATTTAGGAAAGCTCAGTATTTTTATCCCCACACTATCTTCCCTGCTGCCTGTATTCACATAATTGTCACTTCCTCATCCTAGTTAAGATTGGAGATTCGTTGTTTGTACAAATTAAGCAGAAAATTTATGGACTGGGAGAAACTGGTCTCAGTAGAAGGTGGCATGCTAAAAAGAGAGAGATGAAGTGCAAACCTGAATCCCCAGCCTTTCTTATTCTGGTCTCAGAGCTTCAGCAGCTGAGCTGATAGTCTGCCTGGTAGAAGACCACAGTTAACTAGGTTTTGGCACACATATGGAATTTCAAGTAAGCTTCTCAGTGTCCCATTCTCAGATATGAACAGAAAGCTCAGAGCCAAGGATCACCAGGTGTTTGAAGAAAACATCTAATATAAAAACAGATAACAAACATAAGCAACTTGGAGAAAATAAGAATATGTGGAAGATGAAAAAATATGGGAAAAAAAGAAAAGGTTATTAATATCCTCAGAGAGATGAGGAAAACATTGCTCCCATGAAATGTAAATGGCTGCAACAAAGGAAAGTTCAGACCTAAAAGAAAAAGCTCTTAAAAATTAAAAGGTGGAAAAAGAAAAAAATTTAACAGAAGTGTGAAAAGAAATTGAGGAAATTGCCTAGAAAGGAAAGCAATATGACCAATACGTGAAAATACCACAGATGAGGGGGTAAGTAAATTAGAGGTCCAACATTCAAGCACTAGAAGGCTCAGAGAAAAAGAAGAGAAAATAGGAAGGAGTCGTTCAAGCTAGCGATGCTTTCAAAGGAAACCCTGGTGCCACAGTGGTTAAGCGCTGTATCTACTAACCAAAGGGTTGGTAATGTGAATCCACCAGATCCTCACTCCTTGGAAACTGTGTAGGGAAGTTCTACTCTGTACCATAGGGTCACTGTGAGTCAGAACTGACTTAATCGTAACGAATTGTTTATGTCTTCAAAATTATAACAGACGTTATTCCCTATCTAGGATTTTCTATCTAGCTGAATTATCATTTAAGTATGACGGCAGCATAGGATCTTCTTAGATATGCACGTTCTCTGAAAAGTTCCTTCTCATGTGCCTGTTTTCGGGAAAGGAAACACCCCCCCAAATGAGGGAATAAACCAATAAAAATAGGGCATGGGGTATAGCAAACAGGATTTTACATGAGACAGATGAAAATAATCTACAACATAATAAAATGTTTAATCCTTTTAAGAGCTACATTAAAAATGTAAATTATAATATGTTTTGTATATATATGTCAAGTTCCGTAAACCTTGTACAATAAAATGGGGTAGCTGTGTGAATTTTAATCATCATTTAACAGATAAAGAAACTGAGGTATGAAACCATTAAATGACTACACTGATTTGAGAGGAAGTAAGGGGTGGAGGGAAACCCTGGTGACATAGTGGGTTAAGTGCTACATGTGCTAACCGAAAGGTCAGCAGTTCAAATCCACCAGGCATTCCTTGGAAACTCTATGGGGCAGTTCTACTCTGATCTCTAGGGTCACTATGAGTCAGACCCAGCTTGACCCAAGGAGTGGGTGGGTTTAAGGGGTAAAGCCAGAACACTTACTCATAAACACTGCTTTCAGGTTCTGAATCTTTCCTGCTTCCTGTAACACTTATCTAGACAAAGTTATGCTGTAACCGTATTTAGAAATGAGAGGTGTCGTGGATTGAATTATTGCGTCCTCTCAAAATATGTATTAACTTAGTTACACCATGATTTCCAGTATTGTGTGGTTGTCTTCCATTGTGTGATTGTAGTTTGATGTTGAAGAGGGTTAGGGAGGGACTGCAACCCACTTCCTAAGGTGGTATCCCTGATCCAAGGTAAAGGGAGTTTCCTTGGAAAGTGAACAGAGAGAAGGCACCTTGTACCATCCAGAAAGCAGCACTGGGGTCTTTTGGATTTGGGATCTCTGTGCCTGAGAAGCTCTTTGACAATGGAAAAGTTGATAACAAGGACCTTCCTCCACAGCCAACAGAGAGAAAGCATTCCCCTGGAGCAGATTCCCTGAACTTGGACTTCTAGCCTCCTAGACTGTGAGAGAATATATATACGGATTTTGTGAAGTCATCCAGTTGTGGAATTTCTGTTATAGCAGCGGCAGGGGTGGGGTGGGGTGGGATGTGTGATGGCACAGAAACATTCGGTTGTGCAACAGTAACAAAGATAAGGTGGGTGGTGATAGTGACAACGGCTGAATTTTCATCATCTACAGTGGGAAATCAAATTATGCTCTGAACTGTAAATAAAAATTAAGAGTAGAAATGTATGCATACTATATTGAGAAACAGATTTAAACAAAAAAAATTATCTAAGACGTGGGGAGTAAAAATATGTGTGAGGTTGGGTGGTACTATTTTTCTTCACATGCCTTCAGGAGCTATTTGTCTTTTTAATCTGTATGAATGTATGCACTTCATTAAGAAGAATTAAATGATAAATAATAGTAATAATAATAAAATAACAGCATTTTTCAGTATGATGCTTGGAGTCTAAAAAGCTGCGTGTATTATCACAGAGCTTAGTCAGTGAGCCTGCGGCAAAGTGCAACACCTCCTTCCAACTCAGCTGCCAAAGCTAGGGGAAAAAAAATAAAAAAAGACCAAACAGGTTAGAGAATTAAGTGAAGTAATATGCTAAGTGGAGCCCTTGGTTGGCACAAACAGGCATTCGGCTAGTAGTCACAGTGTTGGCAATTCAAACCCACCCAGAAATGCCTCCTTAGGCAGAGCTGGAGATCTGCCTCTGAAAGGTCACAGTCTTGAAAACTGTGGCGCATTTCTGCTCTGCACACAGGAGCTCACCACGAGTCAGAATTGACTTGAAGACTGCTAATAACCACCACAACGTACTAGGTGCACAGCAGGCATTCAAATGGTTATGATTACTTAACCAATGATTTGACTCTTAATTAGCTTTTGTCGTCTTTGAATTCAATTGGCATTTATCTACTTTGGTATTGCCGAGTTTGAATTTATAGACATTTCTGAGGCAGAGAGGATGGTACTCAACAGTGCCATGTATACTAGTTAGTCGTGATATTGTTAAGAGGAAGGAGGTTTTAAAGTCTAGTGCACGAGCAGAGTACGAATGGGAGACTCTGTAGGCAAACGTGATTCACAAACTGGTGCTTGAGAAAGATCTAGACACTTGGAATATTTATATCATTTTTCAAACAGAAACAGGAAATCCAAAGAGCAATATAAACAATTGAAGGATGAGTACCTGGAAGCTGAAATACAGAGAAGAGACATTAAATTCAGTCTGCCTTATTTCATAACATTATTTACAAGCTTTTATTATAGAAACTAAGGTAATTTAACATACATTTAAGTATCTCAAATTACGCTATCTCCTTTCTGCTTTCAAAAATGTATAATGGCTTTCACTGAATTCCAGATAAAGTACAAACTGCTTACGTTCATATGTAATACCTGCTATAAAATGTTGTTAACCTGTATTCCCAGGTTATATCATTCTTAAAGCTTTTACAATATTCTATTATTCATATTGCCGTTTTTCTGCCTCTTCTGGTAGACAGAAAATGCCCTTGGCCTATGTTGTGGGTGTTTAAAATTACATCATTCTTTAATACTCAACTCACATTTGCTTTGATTACTCCCTGTTAAAGTTACGAGGAATTTTGAGGTGGGAAATAATAGAATTCTGGGTTAATCAAGCTGGAGGTACTGATGGATGGACTCTAGCCAACATTAGTCAGAGACAGCATGTCTAATACTTTCCATAGCTGAACTTTCAACATGTTAGATAATCCATAAATCATTTAAATTATTTTTCCAGTCAGTTGCTCAAGGGCAGACTGCCCATTCTGGCCTCTTTATTGTCTTTCAGAGAATCTGCTTATCCGAAGAAAAGAAACAAAATTCTGCTCCTTGACTTTGCAATTTTCCTCTTTGTGTCTCTTAAAAAACAAGAAAACAAAACTCACTTTTCTTTATTGCTATAATACCTATTCTCATATAGAAATACTTTTAGCATGTTACCTAATTTGATGCTCTAATAAGGATCTTATAGCCATACCCATAAGGCCAACCCAATAGGAATCTAGGCTGTGGTCCCTGACCTAGACCTAGGATGGAAACAGGACAATCTGTGCTGTTCTGATTGCCTCAGAACCACAGATAGGATGAGTCATCCATCGGATCAATATTTTCTCAGACTCATCTTCCATCCCCAAAGGAAAGCCTCCATTTTCCTTGTGTATGTCAATATGTGCTCATCTTTCAGGTCTCCCTCGTAGATTACAAGCTTCATGCTGGCCATTGACACTTTCCCATGCTATTATATGTAACACTGGACACTGATCCATCCTCCCTGTGGGTAGGTACTGACAACTCCCTTCAGATCTTGAAAGTACACTAGGCACAGCCCTAGTTGTTTCTAGGAGTTTCAGTAGAGGAACAGTGCAGAATATTGGGATTCTTTTGTCCTCTGCAATCATCCCAGGAAACTCAGAGCAAGCTGTAGAGAAGGTGGAGAGTGGCTTCATGGCCTGACTGCAGGGATTTGTCATATCTGTGTCATCTAGAAGAGAAATAGTTTCAGAAAATAAATTTCTTTACTGCTTAGGGGAACAACCGTGTAAAGACTTTATTTCTTAATCACTTTTTAATTTATTCCATTTAAGCATAGTTTAAACTACTGTTGAAAAGGAGACATAGTTACCATTCGTTTCATCACCAATGTCATTTTTCAGGCTTTCATCACTTTTAACTAGAAATTTTGCAATATACTCCTAGACTGAATTAAGATCTCTCTTTACACTTTGTTTACATCTTCAAATTCTCTCCAGAACAATCTCTCTAGAACACTCATTATGTTATGGAACTACCCTACTAATAAAAGCATTGAGCAGTACTTCATTGTCTTCAACTTTAGTGTCAAAATTGCTTAACACAAGAATTAAAAATATGTTATTTTTCTTCTTCAACTACA
Organism: Heterohyrax brucei; assembly: GCA_028571685.1. Classification (NCBI taxonomy): domain Eukaryota; kingdom Metazoa; phylum Chordata; class Mammalia; order Hyracoidea; family Procaviidae; genus Heterohyrax; species Heterohyrax brucei. The sequence goes on along the minus strand of CM053142.1, from coordinate 71,956,424 downwards.
TGTTTCTCTCCCCAACATGCAATAAGCAATTTACATCAAGCTACTCGGAAGCTACTGAAATTACAGGGGCATTCACAACTCCGTGCTTTTGCACACATTATGCCTTCCCTCATGGTGACTTTTCTCTCTGAAATGCAGCCTCTCTGAGGCTCTATAGACTTCCTCAGGCAATGAAAACAAATAAACAAACAAACTTCTCTCTACACAATTTCCCCTTAAGGATTTGTTTGTGTGCTAAATATAGTTACAAAGAAATCTATATATTAAAATAAAAAAGCTGGTAGAAAATGAACAATTAAAGTCTGATGTACTAGGAAGAAGAGTAAGGATTGGGAACAAGTAATCTTAATTCAGCCCATATATATATATGGTTCTAATATATGTAAATTTTAAATTGATAATAATAAATCTGTATCTTCCATTCTAGACCCCAGAGTCCCATATATGCATGTTCAACAGTCCCCATGTGATTTCCAGTGGAAATTTACAAACACGGCAACATTATAGATACTGTAAGGTATGTCTTTACCCTTTCTTTCTTCCTTTTTCTTCGTTCCCTTCTTCTTTTCCTCCTTCCTTCCTTCCTCCCTCCGTTTCTAATAATCTGAGATTTTCTGCATTCAACCTCAGTGAAAAGTTTGGTTGACTTTTCTCACTGACATATCTGAAATTTCTCTTCTTGTGGAGTAGGTCTTGTCTTAGCTGACTTCATGTGTATCTCAGCACCAACTGTCTTGTCACTACTTTTAGAAATCACTGTCATGAATTTCCTCCTATATCTAATCTAACCCCGGTATGCTCTGTCTTCATAAATGGCTCCGCTTTCCACTGATGACTCAGATCACTGATCTAGAAATTGTTCTTGATTCCTTTCCTTTACCACCTTATTTAGTTCATCAGCAAGTCATGATGAACTGGTTTCAATATGTACATATTTAACGTGTATAAACCAAAAACCCACAGCCATCAAGTCCAGCTCATAGTTACGTGACAGATCAGAGCAGAACAGCTCCACAGAGTCTCCAAGGAGTGCCTGCTGGATTTGAACAGCTGACCTTTTGGTTAGCAGATGTAGCACTTAACTACTGTTCCACCAGGGTTTCCATGATGCAAGTGTGTGTTTGGGTATATGTATATGTGTGTGTGTGTATATGTAGGTACCTGTGTTAGTGAATACGTGTATATGTGGGTATATGAGACATCTGACAGTCCATGAACTCAGTTGCTCTAAGTGCTACATACCTTTTGCTGAATGGCACTACAGTCATCTTTGAAGTACTTCCCTTGGAAAGATATGGATCAATTCAAGCACCTAGTCCACCCTTCAATGCAATTTTAGAACTCTTTCTGGAATAGCCACTGCACTCACAGTGGCAAGGTGGCAAGTTCACAAACTTAATTGTGTAGTTGTCTGTGAGGGAATTTTTAGTCAGTAAACAAGTAACTGTATTGGAACACCCTCTCTACTTACTTGCTTTGGCCATCACTGAGTTTTTTCTTTATCCAAAGATAAAGGAAATCTTGAAAGGAAGATATTTTGATGACATTCAGGACATCTAAGGTAATATGATGACAGCTCTGATGGCCGTTTCAGAAAGAGTTCCAAAATTGCTTTGAAGGGTAGACTTGGCGTAGTTTCCCAAGGGAAGTTCTTCAAAGGTGATCATATTGATATTCAGCAATGAGGTATGTAACACTTTTTCTAGGATGAGTTTGTAAACTTAATTGGCAGTATATATGTGAGTATATGTATATATATGTATATATACATATATATGGGTATATACATGGGTACACACACACACACACACACACACACACACACACACACACACAGACCTGGTGATGTAGTGGCTAAGAGCTTGACTGTTAACCAAAAGGTGAGCAGTTTGAATCCATCAGCTATTCCTTGGAAACTTTCTGGGGCAATTCTCCTAGATAAGGTTCTTAGGAGTCACAATTGACTAGATAGCAACTTTTTGTTTGTTTGTTTAAATATGTATGTAGTTACAGACATAGATATCTCAAATCCCTACATTTACCTCTGTTTTCACATCTGTTGTTACCACCCCAGAACTATCTACAGTTATCTCTATTATTTTCAGTATCTTCCTATTTGATTATCTTGCTTTCATACTTAGGCTACTCCAGTATATTTTTTATGTAATATCAAGAGTCATTCAAGGTAGGGCCAAGATGGCAGACTAATTAGACATTTCTTATGATCCTTCTAACAACAAAGAACCAAAAGAACAAATAAATAGATTATATATGGCATCTGAGGAACCTTGAGCATCAAATGGGAAGTTGAGATATCAAACTGAGTGAAGGGGAAGGGAGAGTAGGTCCAAAAGCATCTAGGACTGGCCAGAAGCTGACCCACCAGGTATTAGCTGCAATCAGCATAGTGAACGAAGCAGTGGCATTTGGAGGGCATCTTTCTCAGTGGCAGAGACTGCGCAAAAGTGAAGAGTCCAGTTGTACCTCCAGAACCATTGAAAAATGGCCCTCAACTAACCTAAGTTACTTGCATCTAACCTACATCACATGGATCAAAAACTGTCCTTTGGGATAAACACCTCATCCTGTTTCCATTTACAATAGCTCCAAGAAGATAAAATACATAGGAATAAATCTACACAGAGATATAAAAGTCCTATACAAAAAAATTGCAAGACACTATTGCAAGAAACCAAAAGAGACCTATGTAAGTGAAGAAACACACCTTACTCATAGATAGGAAGACTCAACTTTGTGGAAATATCTATTCTACTCTAAGTGATCTACAAATTCAGTGCAATCCAAATACAAATTTCAATGGCATTTTTTAGTAAGATGGAGAAACAAGTCACCAACCTCATATAGAAAGAGAAGAAGTCCCAGATAAGTAAAGCATTACTGAAGAAGAACAAAGTGGGAGGCCTGACACTACCTGACTTAAAACATATTACACTACCATGGTAGTCCAAACAGCTTGGTACTGGTACATAAACTGATACATAGACCAATGGGACAGAATTGAGATTCTAGACTTGAAATTATTCACCTATGAACATCTGGTATTTGACAAAGGCCCAAAGTCCAAAACTGGGGAAAAGACAGTCTCTTTAACAAATGGTATTGGCATAACTGGTTATCCATCTGCAAAAAAGAAAAATGAAAACCTAAATCAAATCTAAAACAATAAAGATCATGAAAGAAAACCAATGACAATGTTGGAAGCATAAACAGAGTACAAAACATTACTAACAATACACAAACACTAGAAGAGAGTATAGATGACTGGATACTCATAAAAATCAAACATTTCTGCTCATCCAGAGACCATTAAAAGAATAAAAAGACAGCCTACAGACTGGGAAAAAAAGTCAGGGTACAACAAATCTGATCACCGTCTAATGTCTATAATCTACATGATATTAATGTTTGTAGTGTTAGAATTTACTCCTAACAATGAAAATGCTTCTGAACATGTGGTTGCCGAGAGACCACAGAACTGACCAGGAGGTCATCCAAAAGACATGGCTGTCTTCATCAAAAGGGAAACTTACAAGGCTGGGACAGCAGTATTACATCCAGTGGCAGCCGGCTGGACAGGCTGTTAACCTGGTGCTGATAGGGCAGTTCGTCTTTCTATGGATGCGCCCTCCCCCTGGGTCATACTGGCTCTGGTCCAGAGGCGTGCGTCATACGTTAATCAGGGTTAGATTGATTGCCCAACAGGAGTGGTGACAACCTGTTGCTACTTAGGTCCACAGTTACAAATGTCAGCAACAGCAAGGGTGTGTCCCTGCCTGGTGGGTATTGTAATAACCTTTTTACATCAAAGTATCAGCATGGGGACAGTCACTAATGAATATGCACGTGAGCTACTTGGGGGTTTTCAGCTCACATGTTCAATATCCTTGTCTTAATTACTTTGTCTAGAAAGCAGGAAGAGTTACTGTCAAGGTTTCTTTGATAGGTACATTCCAAGCAGTAATTTTAGGGTATTATTGTTTTCATTCCGTACACTATCCCCCCATCCTAAAGGCCCCTGACAATCTAGCTGTTTTCTTCTTCATTATCTGTGAGCCTGGGTATTGGTGAATTGCAACCAAAGTTGGCAGCAACAGTATAGACCACAGCTTAAGAGGATCCCCAACCTGTACAGACCCAGGAAATCAAGAAGATTATTCATTCAGGCAGAGGGGAGACAGTTTACCTGTATGTGCACCTGCCAGTCCAAGTATATGGCAAGTATGGTAAACCATGTGTTCTGCAGCTCCGCAACCACCCCCAGGTATCAGGAAGACTCTCACTGTTTTGTAAAGCAGGCAGCCACCCCAACCAGTCCCAGATGGTGTGTTCCGGAGGATTGTTCTGTGGTGTTATCTGGGCGGTGGTCTGTAGCTTTCCAGTCAGTGACGAGAATAGTTTCAGGTCCTTGGGCAAAGTCTGAACTAAGTGAATAAATAAGTAGTCTCACAGTCCCCAGATTAGTCAGTGTAATTTTTCTAGTTTACCATCAGCCTGAGAGATTAGGCAAGAATTTTTAATCAATATTTTTAACCCTGTCAATCTCTACTGTTAGTATTATGACGTCTCATATCTATGAGATTAGTTTACTGTGAAAGAAGTTGTCTTGGTCTTTAGCATGTTTCTTTTACAGACTGTTCTGTCTATTTCAGCTTCCTCCCCAGGGTCGTCATGAGTCAGATCTGACTCGGCGGCACTTGGCTTGGCTGAGAGGTTTCATACTCATGCTTTTTTTTTTATGACTGAGTGAAAATTTACATTCCCATATAAATTTACATGCCCATCTATTTGCAGCTTCCACTGCTCTCCCTGCCCAGTGACAGCAAACTATTCCTCTCCACTCTATATATGTCTCATCCTCCTAACAGTCTCCTTTCCCCTCCTCTCCACCCACTCTCCTACTCATACTTTTTAAGGGAACATGGATGGAGATCTCTTTTTCTGTATCTACTTCATGTTAAATAAGGAGGTAGGCCTACCTATCTGAGTGGAAATCTCTCTCTGAGAGTGTTAATCATCTATAAGGGCCAGGATGACAATTACTGGTTATCAGTTAGGACCCATGGAACATTATTTATTGTATTTGGAGCTGTTGCAATCTGGAAGACATAAATGTTATTCATGGGGTCTTAAAACCTGATTTAGTAGCAGGATAAATAATTATTATATCTCCATTTACTTTGTAACTTTTTGTCCCAGCAACACAACAGGACATTTAGGGGACATACAGAAAAGCTAGCCAAGTGCCGTCGAGTTGGATCTGACTCATGGCGACCCTAGCGTCTTAATAATTGTGACCTCAGCAGGCACAAGAGCAAGTTTTTCACCTTGGATTATTAATCCGAGCCAATAATTACACAGTCTTGTTGGAAGAGTGGGCCCATTGTGTAATTTAAAGTTGAGAAGGTGGCTTTCACATCTAAGACAAATTCAATTTCCTTACTTTCCACGTTGAATGTAACCCGTGGTTCCCTGATGGAGATGTCAGTGGTGTGGTCAAGAGTCAGATGGGTCTCAGGGCTCTGTTAGTGACTTGTCTCTTCAAAACCCTCTTCTGAGATAGTCATTATCCTTCTAGGAGGGCCTGTTCATCTAGGCCTATGGGGAAGTCAATTGAGTGTCCTGTTTCAGGGAGCTCACGACACTCTATCTTCCAGAGGCCTCATTTTGGACAGTACCTGCATTGATCAGGGTCAGTACTCACCAGCCAGCGACGTGATTCAAGTCCTGATCTCTGGGGGCCAACTGGGTTACCTCAAGGTGGGCATCAGAGAGCTATAGCCAACAAATGGACCTTCTTTTTTCTTTTTTTTTTTTTTTCCTGCCACCCAGTCTCTTATTATTAAACACCTTAAAAGTCTCCACTAACAACTGGGCAAGTGGGGTCTGAGGTTCGAACAGAGGGCCATAAAAGTCTGTACACAAGGGGAGTTTTCTCCATCTTCCTTTATGTTTACAAAACAGAATGTCCAGAATGAAACAGCCAGACTAGTTTATCTGGACCATCATTAGACTGAAGCAGCTTTAGGAACCAATTTTTTTTTCCCCAAAGCTCACAGTTTAAAAGGATATCTAAACATAATAGCCTGTGAATTACCTCAATATTCACAGAAGTCAGAAATTAAGATCTTAGAAGAATCACATATATCTTTCATGTTTTTGTTTTTGTTTCTTTTCTTTTTGGATCCTGATCTTACTATGGAATCTTCAATCAAAACTGCTCAATATTAATTAACATCAAGATTTTAAGCTCTCAGGCACTATACAGTGAACCAGGAAGTAGAGTGGAAACATTAACAATATTAGGTCAATTACCTGAATAACCAATGAAACTGTGACTCTAATGTCTCTGAAAAAGGAAACAGATCTCAGGAGGCATTTTTGTATAAGCAGTATCAGTAAATTTTTATGTGCCTCAGCAGCAATTGTATTTTGTAAAACCTCAGATTTCATGTTAATGTAAATACCACAACATTTGTCTGTTAAGACTGAAATGTTTAATGATAGAATAGGAAATCTAATGTTATTTTAGTTTGTAAGAATATAGTTAATATTTTAGACACTTCACTGATTATGATATTTACAACTTTATTAAGTCTACTCATAGGAATTTCTAATTGGAGAATTACAATATCTAAACCTATTAAACAATTTAGGAAAAGGACAATGTTGTCTTATGTCTAGAAAGTAGAACATTAAAATATTACTAATATGTCTCATAAAACCTATACTAAATTCATTTACTCAGCCATGTGTAGTTGTTCCCTGTTTCAAATAATTCCAGATCAGCTGCCATCTGTGAAGCCATCAGTTCTGCATAAGAATTTTGTATATCTGAAGTTACATTCCTTTCCACAAGTCTAAAATCTTTGTTGCGGTACTCTGGTTAACTGTTTTAAGAAAATAAGCAAAAACTGTAGATGACAAAAACTTAATATGGTCATGATTAATAAAAATACTTGTAATAGTGATAAAAGTTAATTACAAGTAGAATATAAGGGATAAATAAAACCCAATCTGCTGGAAAACCTTACAATATTTTTAAATACAATCATTACCCATATTTTTGAGGAACCTCAGAAACCATACACAGTAATCTTGAGGCATAATATCACAGTCAGGGTATACCAAGGTTATTAAGTTTCTAAATACTCACATAATATAAAAATAAATTTTTAAGTAAATAATTTGAGTTCTCCAGATTCGATGATGTTAGGTTAAAGAAAACAACATAGTCAACTGCCCAACTGCCTTGGGGTTGATTCTGATTTATAGCAACTCCGTAGATGGAGAAAAATTGTCCGATACAATCTCCAAGGAGTGTGTGGTGGACTTGAACTGCCAACCATATGGTTATCAGCTGCAGCACCCAACCACTGTGTGCCAGGGTTTCTCCAGTTAGCAATTAAGAAATAATAATAAAATTATTGCTTAATATTATGTATTTGTTAGGTAATATTTAAGAGGAAATAACTAATATAAAGTTTAACCCAGTGAGAATCATGCACTTTTTTGCTTCCAGTTGGTGTCAAAACCTTTCAACCTTTCCTCTTAGAAAAGCATATTCATGGCTGCTCCTGAAATTTAAAGATCTTAAAATAAAATCTTTAGCTTTCCCCCCTTCCCAAGTCTTGTGGCTTGGTTTCTGACTCAGGAATCTTAATGAGAGGTCAAATTGCTGCTTTTGAGCTGCTACCTCTGCTTCCGTAGCAGCTCAGGCAGCACGTAGTAAAGGCCACACAACCAAAGTGACCAGCGCTTGGGTATCTTTTTTTCCTTCATCCTCTCCAACTTCCTGTAGGTGTTCCTACAGCCCCAGTGGAATTTTTCAGGGCATCCATGTACTTAGACACTGGCCCGTAGATTTCTACCAACTGGGTCAAAGAACCAAACATAGAGGCCAAAGACCATTCCAGGATTTCCCCAAAGGAGTCCAGTTTCCCCACCTATTGCTTCTGAGGCTCTGGGGTTTTTCAGTCTCCTGGCTGGCTTGTCAATTGTTTGAATTCTTAGGATTTATTCCCAACAATGAGAATGTTTCTGAATGAGTGGTTGCCAAGAGACCGGAAAACTGACCAGGAGACCATCCAAAAGACATGGGTTTATTCATCAAAAGAGAAACTTACGAACTGGTACAGCAATACTTCATCCAGTGACAGCCAGCTAGACAGGCTGTTAACCCCATGCTCGTAGGGACAGCTGGGCTTTTTATAGATGTGCCCTCCTCCTGGGTCATACTAGTTCTGGTCCAGAGGGGTGCATCATATGGTAATCAAGGTTAGGTTGATTGTCCAATGGGGGTGGTGACAACATGTTGCTACTTAGGTCTGTAGTTACAGATGTCAACAACTGCAAGGTGTGTCCTTGCCCTGTGGTTATTGTAATAACCTGTTTTTACATCAAAGTATCAGTGTGGGGACATGCACTAGTGAATGTGCATATGAGCTACTTGGAGTTTTTAAGCTCATATTTTCAATATCCTTGTCTTAATTATTTGAATAGAAAGCAGGAAGGGTTGTGGTCAAGGCTTCTTTGATAGGTACAGTCCAAGGGGTCATTATACAGTGTTATTTTTCTGCTTCCATACTACTAGTAAACTTCACCAAGTAAAAGGCAACCCAATTAAAAAAATGGGCAAAAGCTATGAACAGACTCTTCACCAAAGGAGACACTCAGATTGATAACAGAGACATGAGGAAATGCTCACAATCGTTAGCAACTAGAGAAATCCAAATCAAAACTACAGTGAGATATTTCCTAACCCCAACAAGGATAGCATGAATCCAGAAAACTCATAATAATGAATGTTTGAGAGGCTGTGGAGAGAGTGGAATACTTCTATACTACTGGTAGGAATGTAAAAAGTGGTACAACAACTTTGGAAATAGATTTGGTGCTTTCTTAAAAACCTGAGATAGAAATACCACATGATCTAGAAATTCCATTTCTTGAACTACATCCTAGAGAAATAAGGGTTCTCACAATGTGTATTTGAGAACTGTCCACAGTAGTGAAAAACAGAAGCAAACTAACCCTGGTGGCAGAGTGTTGAAGTGCTACAGCTGCTAACAAGAAAGTGAGCAATTCAAATCTAGCAGGCTCTCCTTGGAAACTTCATGAGGCAGTTCTACTCTGACCTCTAGAGTCACTATGAGTCAGAACTGATTCAGTGGCACCAAAAACAAGTGCCCAACATGGGATAAATGAATAAGCAACTATGGTATATTCACACACTGGAATGCTATGCAATGACAAAGAACAATGATGATTCTGGAAAACTTCTCACAACACGGAAGAATCTGGGAGTCATTATGCTAAGTGATATTAGTCTGTTGCAAAAACAAATACTGTATGAGACCACTATAATAGGGACTCAAGAAAAGATTTAAACACAGGGAAAAAAAAAGATCCTTGATGGTTACAAGGGTGGGAAGGCAAGAAGGGTGGAATTCATGGATTATATACACCTGCTGCAATGGAGTCATTTCTGACTCATAACAACCCTATATATAGTAGATAGGGATTGGTTTAGGTGAAGGGAAGCAGTGAGCAGCAGAGGGGAGGTCAGCACAGCTGGACTAAACCTAGAGCTAAGAGGTTTCCCAAATGTAACCTAACACTTTGAAGGACAGTAGCAGGGGCTATTGTTTCAGGGGACATCTAGATCAACTGGTGTAACAAGTTTTTTAAGAAAACATTCTTCATCCCACTTTGATGAGTGGCATCTGTGCCTTAAAACTTAGCAGACAGCCTTCTAAATAGTGTCCATCGGTCCCAACTGCCCTGGAGCAGAGGAGAATGAAGAATATCAAAGACATAAGGAAAATGTGAGCCCGAGAGACGGAAATGGTCACATAATTCAGATGCTACGTCAGCATGAGATCAGAAGTACTAGATGGAGCTTGGCTGCCTCAAATGACTGCCTTGACAGGAAATACAACAGATTATCTGACATATGAGAAAAATCGTGTGGAGAATTTGAACTCAATTAAAAAGACCAGACTTGAAGGTCCAAATGAATGGAATTTACCCAGAAGTCATGGCCCCTGAACTCTGTTAGCCCACATCTGAAAACATTCCTGAAGCCAATTCTTCAGACAAAGATTGGTCTGGAGTATAAGACATAAAATGATATTGGCAAAGAATGTGCTTCTTGTCTTAAGTAGATCTATGAGGCTAAATTGACAGCTCCTATACAAAGGGAAGATGAGAGGGTAGAGGAGAATAGGAGCTGTCTGAATGGACCCAGGAAACACAAGCTAGAAAGGATGAATGTGCTATCACAGGGTGGGGAGAGTGGCTAGAGTTACACGTCAGTGTGTCCAAGTTTTTGTATGAAAAAATGGACTTAACTGAAAACTTCCACTTAAAGCTCAACAGAACTTTTATAATGTCTTTCAAATAATAATTATAGGTTAAATTGCCTCAAGATACTCATCTTTCAAAATCCTTTAATGCATTCCCAATTCACAGAAAATATAACCTAGATTCCTTACCTGGGAGTCCCTCTCCCTCTTGAACTTTTTCTCCCCTTTTCTGGCTACAACCTACTGCTCTAGTTTTTTTCTTTTAATTCAGTTGTCAATTTATCAAACATTATTCCGCCTTGAAAAAATCTTTCTGCCTTTCCCAATAATTCTTCACTCTCTGCTACTTATTGCTTTCCGTCTCATTTCTTCTCACACTTTTAAAGTCTAAGTTTTTTTCTTATAATAAAGTCTCTTTGGAATAACGCCCTTCCTATAACAAGGAAAGTTACATGAGGTCGAAGTCTGAGACCCTGTAAGCCCATCACACTCTTTCTATCCCGACCTGGTCCTGTACTGTTCTGGACACAATGTTTATTAAAGAATACATGTTGAACAAAAAACTTGTTAAATCAATGTAATGCAAAATACAATTAAAAGTATTTTTATTGAGGAAAAGGATGAATGTTTATTTCAATGCGATTGGAAAGAAGGGAAAAGAATGGTTACAAACTGACAGAGATTCATCGATATGGGGCAGAAATGTGCCTGAAGACTTTGGTATACTTTCTGAACTAGGAAGCCAAGTCCTCTGCTGAAATTAATGAGTAGGCAATGGACTGTTGTTACCAGAAAAAACCTGATTGCAGACTCATGCCAGCTGTCACTGCTAAGCCAAAATGGAGAGACAGGGATTGAATCCTTTAAGAGCGCTTTATTCAAATTGCCGGGAATCCAAGAGAATGGCTGGTTGGTACCCTAAAAACCATCTTAACATCTTAAAACCTGCCAGCAAGTTTTAGAGAGGGATTTAGGGAAAGGAAGGGGGAAATAGATTCCAGGTATGGGGGAGGGGGGGAGGTGGTGAGGTCCAAGAAAACAATCTGGAAAGCCTTGTGATTAACACAGAAAATGTAATTACACTCTTACCTGTCAATGAAGGAAGAGGTTAATTATCTTAAGAATTTCCTGACCTAAGTAAAACTTTATATAATAGTTTTTCTTTCATTCCTCACTTGTTAGTATTGTAATATGTCATACCTATAACATTGGCTCCATTTGACTTCTGGCATTCTACTTGGACTGAACTATACAGGTACAGTGTGAGGAACCGATGGTACCACACGCTCTACTTGCTCAGGTATGGTATCATCAAAGTATTTGAATTCCACCGTGCCCCACTGCAGAGCACAGAGCACCATACTAGGGTTTGGTGAGCTAGTACTTTAAGTCCCTATGGGCTGGACTTCCCATGTTTCTGTTGAGGGGCCAGTGTCTTTCCCTTTTCTGGTGTGTTGTTTTCTTGACACGACTACGGTGCATCCCCAGCTTTATCCTAGCCAACTTAACTGCTGTTGGAGTAGTTAATAATACATCCCAGGGTCCCGTCCACTGTTGTAATTGGTCTTCTGGCCCTCATTTTTTCCCAACTTTTTAGGAGGCCTCTGTCTCCAGGTATGGACATGATAAAGAGGCTGGGAAAAGCAAACTTATGCGTAGCTATTATTACTTGTCCTAAGTAGGTAACATACTTACTGTCCTAAATACCATGGTGTATGGGAGGTCACCAAGATCTAAAATGGTTTAGAATGGCCCTCCATATGTAATTTCATAAAGGTTCAGTTTGAGTTGGCTTCTAGGACCCTTCTTTACCCGGACAAATGCAATTGGCAATATCAGATCCCAATAGAGGTGAGTATCTTCATACATCTCAGCAGTTTTCTTTTTTAAGGTGTGATTCATGTTTTCAACTTTTCCTAATGATTGAGTTCTCCAGGCAATGTGTAGTCTCCAGTTAATTACTAGGCATTTGCTCACTTTTGGGGTTACTTCTGATATAAATGAAGGTCCATTATTACTCTGCTCTTTGGCAATCCAAAGCTAGGAGTTATTTCTTTTAGCAAGTATTTAATCACTCCTGTAGCTCCTTCCATACAGTTTCAATAGACTTCAACTCACCCCAGAAATGTCTCTGCAAAAACCAGGAAATATCTCTACCCATCAAGTTTGGGCATTTGGGTAAAATCAACTTGCTAGTCCTCAAATGGAGTTTTCCCTTGATGTGCTTTTTCAATTATATTCTAATGTGGGTTACTTACAACTGTTTCTTTGACACATCTGATGCTACAACGCAGCTTGTCCTAGGGAAAACTTATCAGCATCCTGTAACAACTCTCAGGCCACTGAAAGGGCTCACAGACAAGCTGGCTGCCTTTGAGCCATCTGATCAAGTTTGAGAGGCTATGGATTAGTACCTTTCTCGTAGTCACTGGGTCAGAACTCCATTACCAGTCCCTTTTGTCTCTAATGCAAGTAGTTGGAAGGGCATTAGTAAATTCAGCAGTCCCAAAGCTGGAGCAGAAATGAGGCTGACTTCTAAGTTTAAAAAGGTTTCTTGACTTTCTTTAATGGCCTGTAAAGTTTCTGTCTCTTCTCCTTTAAGAGACTCCTATAGGAACTGCTCTATCAACTGAAATTTGGAATCTATGTTAGATAAAACTCTGCCATCCTCCAAAATCCTTTAAGTTGTTTCCTTGTTAGGAAAGGCTCCATCTTTAAGATTATTTCCTTTGTACTACTCATCACACTTCATTTGCCTGGTTCAAGTAAGAGGCTGTGCTGTTTATAAATCTGGGTCTTATGTGCAGATGCTTTATGTCCACAGGCTGCCAAATGACTTAGAGTGGCTATTTTATTTCAAAGACATTGGCTATACGTGTCTCCAGTTATCAGTAAATCAGGTGACAGGCAAGGCCAGATCAGTTTACATGCCCGTAACTGTTTGGCTACAGGTTCTACGCCTGCAACTGCTGTTTTTTTCTGAAGAATATTGTTTTTCCCAAGAACCAACTCGACAGCACTTGGCTGGCTTTTGGCAAGAAACTTAGCCCCAGTTTTCCCCTCAATCATAACTGGCACTGCCCTTTTTGCTCTCTCAGATTGCTTCCTTGCACCTACAAGGGGATTTGCCTCATTGTCGATTTTAGGAGGCCAGTCCTGACTTAGGAGAGGTTTGTAGAATTCTAGGAGGCACTGCAGATGCAGGGCTAGCTCTGGTGAGATCTGTAGACGGCGGCACTGTTGCCCCTCAGGAAGGCAGGAGACTGGAGCATTTAGTTTAAAGATCAGGTCTTTTCTGAGAAGACAAATTGCACAGTCAGGGATGTATAAAAACATACGAGTATTTTTATCCAATGGTACACTGCGATGGTTGTAAGAGATTTTGTTGTTCAGGTTTTCCCACGATTCCAGTAATGCTTACAGCTTGTTGTGAGTCGGGCGTTGGCTTTCTATTTGTCACTCAATAGGTGGTTCCTGCGACCACTAGAATTCAACCGGCTGATCCGCAGCTGTTCGTTTTACACGGGGTTCCTCTGAAACAACCTTCAGGTGGTGGGTCAGGCTTAAAGGAAACCCTGGGTCCTATCTACTTTCATCGAGTTAAGGATTTGTTCAGCCAGAATTTTGGCTGAGTTTCCCTTTCCTGAGTTCTTTAGCTTGTTTTCTGAGGCATTTATTTTTTCCAGTGTCTTTTCCCTTTATAGCCCTCATTGAAGGTTTTGCAGCTTCTTCCTTCTATCTGGAGCACTCTGGGACATGTAGATCCTATTGACCATCTGCATATTCTCTGGGTCTTGGGGGTCTATGTTAGTATATTTGCAAGTAAGCTTGATTAAATCCATTCTAAGAACTTCACAGGGGTAAACAAAAAGAGCTTTTTGTTAGCTTTTTGTTTTATTTCCTGTAACTTTTTTTTTTTTTTTTTTGCCTTTTCTGTTTGGGGACCCTGTTCTTAAGATCTGTGAGTATACATCTCTTATAGTGTTCTAGATGAGGAAGGCTGCCATTATTTGGGTCTAGTTAGTGGAATGCCTCTGACTGGAGCTGGAGTATTACCTAGATTTTCTTGATGAAGGCACTGGGTCTCTTCATTTGATTTGTCCAGCACCAGCTTTGGCTCATCTCAGATGAGGATCGTATTGAGTAAAGCTTGTATATCAGCCCAATTTGAACAGTGAGAGGCAAAAACAGAAGTTATCAAATCAGTCATTTTAGTGGGATCATCCCAGTAGAAAGGATTAGAATTATTCCAGTTAAGTAAGTTGGAAGTTGAAAATGAAGTATGTGCTCACATCCTATGGGTTGTTCTTGAGTTCCTATACCTACTGGAAGTCTTCTTAACGGGTACTGTGCTGCCCAATTTTTGACCATGCTCCTCCATCCCTAGTCTGAATTCAGTGGCCTTCCAGAGAGACCGTTCCACCAGCTATACACCCAGAATCCCCAGTTTCCTTTTCCCCAGAATAGGGGGGAAGTGGAGTGTTGGGTGCCATTGAGACTAGTATAAGTAATGGCTCCAGGGACACTACCTGGATGGGTGGTGGAGCCCAACCCACTAGCTGGGGCTGGGCTGCTGGAGGTTGCAGCCCCTCCAGAAAAGGACATAACAGTTGAGCTCCAGCCAAAGTTACGATGGTAGCCTCATCCTCCTGTTCTTTCAGGGATCAACTATCAGGCGAAAGATTCCCCTCTCTGTATCATCATCCTACTTCCTTTCATTTTTACATCCTTATTGTGTAAAGTCATAAAAGCATGAATGTAAGAGATTTCACCCCATTTCCCAGACTTTTGGCAGAAACTTTCATGCCCCAATAAAACCCCAGTATCATTCAATGATCCATTAAAAGGCCAGTGCTCCTTATAGTCAATAATATACATGGCCAAATTTTATTACTGTAAAGTGCCATTTTCTTTTTTGTCAAAAAGTAACTGTAGATTGACTCATCAGCCAGAATCCACCCTAGCGGACTATCACCAGGACTGGAGGACACTGCCCCCATTCTACCAGATTGCTAGCGCTCTTTTGTTTACCAGAACCTGATGGTGCACCTACCAGGTGATTTCTCAGAACCGCAGTTAAGCCAGGTGGCTCCTTATGGAGTCCACGGACCAGAAAGCACGTGCTTCAATCGCTCTAGTGAAGGTGGTTAAGGGGGCTGAAAAGTGAAACCGAAGTCCACTCCCAGCAAAAAACAGCCGGGCAGCTGCTTAGAGCTGTCAGATTTCACCATCAGGGGCTCCCCAGTCTAGTAGCCAACAGAACTCCCCTGCAAGATCCCTGCACTCACTAGAGAGTCTCTAGAGAGCCCTGATGCTGTCCTGCCAAGGCTGCCAAAAATGTTACTAGAGAAAACCTGATTATAGACTGGTGTTGCCTGTCACTACTAAGCCAAAATGCAGAGACAAAAATTGAATCCTTCAAGAGCACTTTACTCAGATTGCCAACAATCTGAGAAGATAGTGAGTTAGTACCCTAAAAACCATCTTAATATCTCAGAGCCTGCCAGTAGGTTTTATAGGAGGATTTAGGGAAGAGAAAGGGGGAAATAGAATAAGAACTTTGTAGGCAGAATTTCTCCCAAGACCTTTTTATGCTCCTGACACTTTGATGTCTTTAAGATTTGGGTGCTTTGGTGGTTGTGAATGGGAAATCCTAGAGTATTTTATGGAATGTGCGATGATTAAAGGAGTCATTTGCTGTGTAAGGCAAGTCCACCTCACATGTTATTAAGAATTCATGCATTTCAACAGTTTCCAGAGGAATTTCAATCAGTAGCTCAGGATGAATTCAAATCACCAGCAGGTTGTATTCAGAACATTTTGTCTCAGGATTTCAGCTTTTAAAAATGTATTTAACAATGTGTTTCACCATTCAGCCTTTCCCTGGCTCTGTATTGCCTATGTACTGATGCTAATTGCATTACCAACAGTGAATTTTCTCAAAGATTCTTTACCTTCACAAGAACATTCTAAAACGAATCACTCATATCTTTAGTTGTTTAGCTCAAATAGAAAATATTTATTGCTACAATAAAGTGACTTCAAGTGTAATTTAGGAATGACACAGCAAACAGGCCAAGGAATAAATCAGAACATAGTTTTCAGTAAAATGACAGCAAGTAGTTTGAGATTTGATGTCAAGAATGAGGATAATAGCAAGTACATGTGCATAATATTTTACAAATCATGTCCAATATGTTCAGCTTATTTGATCCTATGACAATCCTGTGAGGTATTATCATCCTCTGCTTTAAAGATGGAGCCCTGATTGTGTATTGGCTAAAAGGTTGGCTGCTAACCAAAAGACTGGCAGTTCAAATCTACCAGCCACTCCTCGGAAACTCTATAGGGCAGTTCTACTCTGTCCCATAGGGCTACTATGAGTTGGAATTGACTCAACAGCAATGAGTTTAGTTTTATTTATCTTACAGATAGAAGTCCTGGTGGTACAGTGGTTAAGAGTTACAGCTGCTTATGAAAAGTTTGGTAGGTCAAATCCACCAGCTGCTTTTGGGGAACCCTATGGGGCAGTTCTACTCTGTCCTGTTGGATCAGCATGAGTCAGAATCAACTCAACAGCAACGGCTCTGGTTTTTTTAGTTTTATTTCACAGAGGACAAAACTGAGTTTTAAAGATTTCTGTGATTTCTTTAACATCACTGGTGAGTAGTTTTCCACCAAACATAATTCAATTTCTCAATTTTCCAATAAGAATTACTTTTGGACGTAATATTTTACGTGGAGATCTTTACATTACATAGAAGAATGATGCTATGCGAAGGAGTCCATTCTGGCATCATTCATTTCGGGTCACACACACTAGAAACGGATGAAGACAGGCCCCGAGGGAAAAGTAGCTTTTCTATGTGTCCACTAGATGGCAGTGAGGGCCTCTAACAGAGAGTCATTGCAAGAATCTTGGCAACCCTGGCTGTGTAGTGTTTAAGGGTGGTTAAGTGTGTGGCTGCTAACCAAAAGGTTGGCAGTACAAATCCACCAGATGCTCCATGGAAACTCTACAGTGCAGTTCTACTCTGTCTTATAGGGTCACCACAAGTCTTCAGTGGGTTTAGTTTTGTGGCGTTTAGTGTTCAAACAGGAGCAGGGAAAGAGGTGAAGCAAAGCTATTTATTTAGAGTTGTTATATGATTAAGTTTGAAAACTGTGTGTGTGTGTGCATATATGTATGCACGCCCACAGGGAGAGGAAATGTAGAATTAATAGAACTGTTACTATACATTAAGCAGTTTCTCACAATGCTGGTGGGGCCACAGTGAAAACTGTTATTTGATGCGTCAATTCTATATTGGGTTCCCTTAGCTCATGTTGGCCATCCTACCCCCAGATGCTGGATGTCTATTATATAATGTCTGAGATGGTCATTCTCATTCAGTACAAAGCTGACTTTTTCTCAGGAGGAAGGATATATGGATCCAACACATTAATGTTGACGGTCATGCCAACACTGTGGGCATTCTACTGAGGTGCACCACTAGCTGTTGGACAGCAGAGAGACAACCCAGATTGAGTACCACATGGGTAGATGATATTTTATATACACTGGCTAGATGATGGCATTTAAGACACTTTGGATGCTTTCCTGGTTTGACAATAATCAGCATGGTTAAAGGTTAGCTGAAAATTTTGACTACTGGACAGTGAATGTGAATTCCTATTTGCTGTTTTCTATATAAAAAAAATGTGGCTGGGAATGAAGAGTAATAACCCATCTTTTTCACAAGATGATACTTAGATGCCATCCTAAACCCTCTGAGTGTTAGAAAAGAATGTCCCCTAGGTCTGCAGATGATACTTAGATGCCATCCTAAACCCTCTGAGTGTTAGAAAAGAATGTCCCCTAGGTCTAGAAACTCTGGAGATATCCCCATTCCCATTAGGAAGACCAAAGCTCCCATCAATTAGAAGAGTGTTCCATCTGAGGGGACTCATTCTCCCTTGGAGCCAGCTGCCTTTCTTCTGGTGCTCCCTTGGAGTCAGGTGCCTTCTGCCCACACCTTGCTATGGTGAAGCGGCTCATGTGAAGAGCTTCTTCATACCCCGGGAGGGTGTCCAAAGAGGAAGGCAACTGGCCCGCGGAGCTGTGGGAATGAGCTACGGCCAGGATTCTTCGAGCTGCAGGGCCAAATACTGACTGCAGGGCTGGTAAAGAAAGAACGAATAGAACTCAAGTAAACCTGACATCATCAGAAATCAGAGACTTAGATTTCACTTAATGCTGCTTCAGTCTTAACCAGTGTCCAAACTCATCTTCAAATCTTGCCATAAACTTTACAAAAATCTCTTTGAGGCTTGCTTAGAAACCAACATCATCCCTGCTAAAAAGAATCTGTCTTCTCTGGCATCCTCAAATAATCTAATTCTGTTCCCTTATCTCCCAACCCTGCCTTCTTCCTTTTGCTCATTCTTTACACCATCCCACCGATGTTGCTGACTCCTCCAGAAGACTGATTTATTGTCTGTTATCTTTTCTCTGAGATACTGATGAGGAGAGGGAGTCAACATAACAGTAAGCTGTATTGTTCTTTCTTCAAAATAAGTATTGCAGTGCATTGGAATCTGGTATTCTGACTTGTGTTTACTCCCCAATTTTAGGAAACAATGTAATATGACAGCAAAAAGTAACAGTGATTGTTTTACAATCATCACATGGGATTTGGGGCCTAAAATTTAGTGCATCAAGACTCAAAGAACAGAGAAATGAAAGTACATGCTGCTATTTTACCTAAAGATATAAAATAGTGTAGGTAATAGAACTTTTAAGTTTTCACAAAATCTAATACATTTTGAATGAGGGATATGTATAGAGCTTAAAGTTATTTTATAAAAATGATTAGAAATTGGATAGTTCTCGCTCAAAACATTTCCAATAATATTGGGCTTCCATTCTGAGGCTTTTGTCTCCATGCAAATCTTTTTGCTGCTACTTGGTTTCACATAAAGATGCCCTGCCACAAATCTCTGTTGTTGGAGCACATCTTCTCTCCAGTTTCTCATTTATCTTCTTCATTCTACCATCAGCCAGACCAGGATTTAAGAATATAACATCATTGAGTGTCTAGAGTATCACAGAGTTAGGCTTCTAGAAATTAAAACTACACTGAGTTCTAGAATCTTCAGTACTATGCAATCAATGTTTCTATACCTTTATACATTTATCAAAGCCCTGATGGCACAGTGGTTAAGCATTTGGAAGTTCCAATCTACTAGCTGCTCCCTAGGAAACCCTTTGGGAAGTTCTACTCTATTCCAAAATGTCACTTTGAGTCAGAATCAACCCAACAGCAATAACTTAAACATTTAAAGGGAGCTGTGGTGCAATAGTAGGTAAGAGGTTGGTTGCTGTCTGAAAGACTGACAGTCTGAACCTGCCAGCTGCTCCTTAAGAAACCCAATGGGACAGTTCTACTCTGTCCTATAGGGTCACTAGCACTAATGACTCAGTAGTTAAGTGCCAGGCTGCTAATCCAAAGATCAGTGTTGGAACCAACTAACCACTCTGGGAGCAAAGACCTGAAGATCTTCTTCCCCAAAGATTACTGCCATGGAAACCCTATGTAGATGTGGTATTTAGTCCTATAGGGGCACTAGGCACCATGCATTGGAATCAACTCTATTGAAACTTTTTTTTTAACTATTTAAACTTGGGTTCTCCTCCCATATTCTATCAGTCTACTCACAAGTGATGGTGTTCTGGAGAGTGCTGTCATGATCAAAAGTGATGACTGTCACTTCATAGGGTGGTGGGCCTCTGTCTTCCCCATTTTGCTGGCGACTTAGACAACAGCAGCGGAAGCACACTGAAGTCAGACCACACAGGAGAAGCAGCCCACCGACTACTACCAGCAACCTGCAGGGGGCCGGTGGAACAAGGGAGGGTTCTGTGACTCGGCTTGTTTCACTGACTCTGGCATAATCAGTCTGCAATGTTAGCATTTTGATTCTTGTTTGAATGCTTTATAGAAATATTTTAAGACTTTAATTCTAATGCTTTCATTTTACATATATCCTTCCTTTTTTGACAGGAAATTTGTCGATACATTAGAATAACTGATAGGAGACTTGAAGATGGTTTAGATGTACTAGTTTTTACTTTACTAATCTCTCCTCTGTGGAGAAATTTTTAGAGAAGACCTTGAGCTAAGAACACAATAATCTTTGGAATTGGCTGAGGAGACGGTAGTGACACAGGAAATCCTGGCACATTGTCACATAAATTAGTGATAAGAAAAAGAAACTTGTGTGCAATCTAGTTAAGCAGGCAGGCAGTCTTATGTATTTTCCTCTTGCTAATATGTATTTGAATACTATATATAAAATAAATTCCCTCAAGAAACATAAAGTCCTTTTCAAGTGTCTTCCTGTGAATTTTAGCTGAAACTTACCATATATACCAGAGATGTACCCAGTCTGTGGTTAGGCAGCTAGGGACAAACAAGAAATAAAACAAAAATAATAAAACTATAATCAATGCCTGTTACAATTCTAGAGTGAGAAATACAGGTTACCACATAATATGTCTTGTTTTAGTAAAAGCATACAGTCTCTATCACAGATTATATTGTTTAAATTTCAATGAAACAACTTAACTATGTTGTGAAATGAGATGCCTGAAATAGTATTTTATGCTATAGACATTATTATGCCAATCATTTTGTGACTCATTATTAGACAAACTAAATTGATGAGCATGGGTGTGAAAACAGAATTAACAGAAAGTGTAACCCTGGCCACTGTAAGCAGTTATGATGACACTTCCCAAGAAAGAACTTGAAATACAAGATAGGAAAGAATGAGTTTGTAAATGAAGGTATAACTTACAAAAAAAAAAAAAAAATCTGCTGCCAAGGGTGTATGTATTTGAGGTCAATAATATGTAACTGTAAAGCATATTTCAGCTAAAGGCATGGAAGTCAATACGTGTTTCCCAAGCTGTTTCAACATGTTGTCAAGGCCAAACAATAAGCGAGAGGGGGAAGTAGAAGCTAAGTTCACCCATGACAAAAGCTGATTAAATATTCTGAGTTAATTACAGCAACTACCCATTTTGTTTGGAGGGATGAAAAAAGTAGGATTGTAAAAGAGAAGGAATGTAGGATCAGAGCAGGCTTTAGAAGGTGAGGGAAAGGGAAAATGTATGTTTCTTTGAATACAAGTAAATTTTGTCATTGAATGTTACTTTCTGACACATTAGATACTGAAATCTATCGAAATCCATTTGCCTGCTCTTTAGTGGCACCTTTGTGGAGGATACGGTTGGCTCTCTGATGGAACAGTGACACCTCTGGGTATTCTCACATTTCTCATTTGTTTAAAACCTCTTTTAGTTCTGTAAGATTCGGTTGTAAGTTTGCAGGAGAGGGCCCTTCCTAAATTGGTGGTGATGTTGTTAGTTGCCATTGAGTCAATTCTGACTCAGAGTGACCCATGGGACAAAGTAGAACTGCCCATAGGGTTTTCTATCCTGTAACCTTTATGAAAGCAGATTCCAGGTCTTTCTCCCTTGGAGCTGCTGGGTGGGTTCAAATCACCAACCGTTCTGTTAGCAGCCTGGTACTGGCGCTTCTTCCTATGTTCATAGGAGTTTGAAACCTCAGATGGCATGTGTCACTGAACCAGGGCCTAGGGTACAGACTAATCAAGGCCGTCACCATTTCCCCTGAGTTTGGCAAATAGGACTGTTGGGAACCCTTCTCATGCCTTTTTCTTCAGCCTGAGCTAGGCTTTTATTCAGATTCTCCCTGCTTTTGAAGCATTTCACCTCCAGGTGGAATGAATCTCTTGCACTTTTATTGTTATGTGCTTGGTGTCTGCATAAGACAAATGGTGCAAGATTTAGATTAAGGGATAATTACATCAAAGAGATAGGTAAATCCCTACTAACATGCAGTAGACGATTAAAAAAATACTTTTCAGATTTGAAGTGATGGTGTTACTTTGGAAATCACTCAGCTTCATCAGCCTGTGACTAAGATGTCAAATACAGTCTGTCCTGATGAGTCAGAGAGAAGCACGGAGAAAACCTTTTTGCAAGTCTCCACCCCAGTATAAATGGAGATTATTTCCACCACCTTGATGAGAAGATTGGTTTTGGAGACAACGCTGTCAGTATTTTCAGCACTTAGGATGACACAATCACGTGCTTTTTTTTTTTTGATAATTTGACTGTAGTATTAGGAGGTTGAAACCCATTTAAGTGGAAATAAACAAGGGAAGTCACAGCCATCTAATGATGATGTCTTTACCCTGTTTTGGTAGCTAATGTTTTTGGCTGTCTTTTCTTCTTCCTCTCTGGGATTCTCAGATACTTACTGTTCAGGATTGGCACAGTTCTCTTCACATCTTGTTCCAGGAAGCTGTAAGAAAGAAAATCGTTTCAGATAGGGAAATAATCCAATGTGCTGTGCTCAGCAGCCTGCCAATCATCTCTCACTGGTTTGCTCCGTTAGATTGTTTGAGAAGAACAGAGTAGAGGTGCAGGTAAGGCCATAGAGTTAGTCTGTGCTTCGGACTGTGAGTTTTCATATTTCATATGCCTGGCAGCTATAGCACAAATAGTATAGTTAACAGTATACTCGCAGGTTGATGTGCGTAGGAATCAACTGGCAAATTTTTTTTTTTTTTTCCTTTTGGTTCTTAGTTTCAGCTTTGGTAGTGTTCCTATATTAGTAGATCACACCTGCTGTGTGCTTATCTTCATGTCAAATCTACCCTTGTATGTCCCTCTATGTCTAGGTTTTTTTTTAATAACTCAAAAGTGATTACCTTTAGTACCTACCTTCCTCTGCTTTGATGTCATTACCACGACACAAGAAGAGCCCTGCTTTCAAGCAGGATCACATTCACAGCGACCAGGACTTTAGCACATAATTTAGGGGAAGGCAATTAAATTTACAAACCTTCACCATTTGGCCTCCTCAAAATTCACATCCTTCCCACATGCAAAATAAATGGAATAGTTGGAAGAGCACTGTTTTAGTGGTGGCGGTGGTGGTGATGAGCCCTGCACCTCTGTGAATAAGTAGCTGTTTGTACCAATTTGCTAGTCCTACAAATTTTCCTATCTGTCCAGCAGGATATTGTTATTGTTCTCCTAAGTCCCACCTAGTAGCAAATTAAATTCTACTCCTCTGCCTTTTTCATTTCTTCAGTACCATATCAATAACTTACTGTAAAAGAGAAGAAGGAGAAAGGGAGAAAAAAATGTAGTGAATAATAAGACTGCTGGCGACTTAGAATTTTTCGTAGTGTCTAGTCATAACTGGAAACCCTAGAAGTGTAGTAGTGAAGTACCACGGCTGCTAACCAAAAGGTTGGCAGTTCAAATCCACCACATGCTCTACTCTGTCATACAGGTTCGCTGTGAGTTGGAATCGACTTGCTGGCAATGGGCTTGTTTTTTCTCAGTTTCAATCACAATAACCTGTAGGTGAGTATATTAAGTGGGCATATTTAACCATATTTTAAAAAGTTAAGGGACTAAGTCATAGGAATATTAAATATTATGTTAAATAATTTGGCCAACTATACACATATATTGAGGTAGTCAAGATTCAAAACCAAACTTCATCACATATACATGTTTTATGCATTAATAGAAATAGGACAAATCTGTCCTAATAACTCCCTGCCAGTGCTGCTGAGTCCCTTCCACTCCTCATATGCAAGCACTGTGCTCCTTCTATCTTACATTTTGATTGATTTTTTTCCACTGAACTTTCTAAGTAAACTTTTGTTCTAAAACTGTTTGTCTCTTCCAAGAACTTGGCTGCCTTGATATTTTAAGAATTTAATAGCAAAGCCCCATTAGCAAATGACAGAGATTTGTAGAGAGTAAACCAGTGGGGCAGGAACAAGGGAGGTGGGATAAAAGTGGGTCACATACTCATGATATACCCAGCAAAAAGGATTTATAAAGTACTGACAACAGTCTTCCGTAGGACATTTAAGAAGCTGCTGGTTATTAGTTTAGGTTTCATTCAAAGGCCATGGGTACTAAGGAGGGAAATTGTTTCCTCTACAAACCCGACACTTTGTTTCACTTCCAGAATAAAAGCCAGGGAAGTCTAAAGTGATCAGCAGATTAAATGTCACTTGTAGGCCTGTTACAAGGAGAGAAAAAAAGGTAAGGAAAAGGAAGGAAAATCCAAGGAAGGAAAGAAGAAATCAATTTAACTGCTACATTTAAAAAAATAAAAATAAAAACAAAACTCGCAGTGACCCTATAAGTCAGAGTAGAACTGCTCCATAGAGTTTCCAAAGGAGCAGCTGGTAGATTCAAACTGCTGATGTTTTGGTGAACAGCCAAACTCTTAATTACTGTGCAACTAGGTCTTCACACCAAAAACCAAACTCATTGCTGTCAAGTTGATCACAACTCATAGAGACCCTAAAGGACAGAGTAGAACTGCCGCATAAGGTTTCCAAGGAGCTCCTGGTGGTCTCCAAATACCAAACGTCTTAGTTAACAGCCATAGCTCTTAACCGTATGTCACCAGGATTTCCAAGACTCCATAAAAGGCACAAAAAAAGTACCCTTCTGCCAACAGCTGTATAGGGATCAAATACTTTCTCAAGTCTCTTGTTCTCCCTCTTGCTAGATTTTCAGAGCCGCATAAACTTGCCCTTGACAATTATCTAGGATGCCCCACACCAATGACTATTTTCTCAATTAATGGGTTACTTAGGAGCTTCAGGTTTATAACAGGGAGAAAGAAGGAGTCCAAAGTATTTTTCAAGAGTCTCTCTTAACTTATTTCTGTTCTGGAGGCCTTTAAACTCCTAGATCAGTATTAGGGCTGATGTGAAAATTCATTTTAGAAAAATTAAGTAGGCAGTTTAGATACTTTACTTGGAATACAGGGAAATAAGATGTTAAAAGAGAGAGAGATACATAAATGGCACTCCCAAAGTGCATAGCTATCCTCTTTGTATTGACAGCCACCCCAATTTTTATTAATCTTTTCATGACATTGTCATTAGTCACCCCGGCATCTCACAACCACCCTGATAAAAATGGAACATTCTGGTTATTCCTCTTCTTATTTAATCTCTTGGTTCTCTATATGCCATTTTTCCCCATTGATTTCCTACTAGATCTTTCTGAGAGCTGATTTGTCTGAAAACCTTTTTAAAAAAGTGTTCTTCCTGCTTTTCCACAACTGAACTCACCTGGATGAAGTACACCAGGGCAGAGACGGTGACGTGGGTTTGGACTCCCATTGGGCTGTGCTCCTGCTTCTGCGGGATCAGGCAGTGAGCATTTCTTGCCTCCTTTCTACGATCTGGGCATCTCTGGTTTGTTGACCTAGACAACTTAAGGAGAGTTTTTCTCAGTCAGCTTTTCTTTCTTTTTTGCTCTCTTTCTTTCTCTTGTTCTCTCTAGTTTTTATTTTCTGTGGCCCTTTTCTCTCCTTTTATCCTGGTTTCCATCTCTTTCTATTTTTAGGGTCTGTATTTTTTTTTTCCTTTTGTCTTTTGTCTTCCTTTCTTTCTATTTTTACTCCCTTCTACACTTCTTTGACTTTCACTGCTCTCAAGAGGAAGCCACTCAGAGAGGACACAGCTTTCTCCAAATTAGGAGCTTTTCTAAGAAGTGATAAGGAACTTGGCTTTGAGAAGAGTCAAAGGCAGACTGCTGGTAAACAAATATGTTTTCCTCTCCATTAGAAAACAAGTAATATCCTTGGTCCTTCACCACAGCAATTCAGGGCGATTGCTGAAGACTGAAAGTCACCCCGCCAATCTCCGTTAACTACCCTCCCCCATGTGACTAGCTCCCCTTTCTTGCACTTTGAAACGTAGGCCCTCCCATTCGCTTCGTTGATAATCAACTCTCCTGGTTCTGGACCATTTATTTCTAACCACTGAGAGAGAACTTAGAAATTCCCAAATGACCTGAAAAGCCTTCCTAATTTTGGAGAAAACAGGTTTATGGGTCAGAATTTCCAAGTGCTGAATCTCACGTCTTTGTGGAGTATCATACTTACTGACATCTATTTTGTGATCATCCTTTATATGTTCTTATGAAATTCTTTGCATTAAGTCACAGATCACTGCTTAAACATAAATCACTCAAACAGTATACATTTGTTCTTATACATGTGTTTCTTTACAGCTATTCAAAGCCTTTTTCTTGTGTGCTTCGTTTTATTACCACTTCAGATTTTTTTTTTCTTAGGTAACACAATTTGTTTCTCACCAATTTCTATCAGACAAACAAGTCAGACTGATACAATTATTTTATATTAAACTGGGGTCCAAGGTTTTTAGGAGTTTCTCTCTCTCTCTCTGTCATTCTCACTCAGTGTCACAACTGAGTAGCAAACCTGAAAATTTTACTGTTTATGGCCGTCTACCCAGAGGTAAGGTTGAGCTTGGGAAAGATGATGACAGCCTACAAGGATGTATCTGTCTCGTAAAGACTAAACACTGCGCCGTTCAGACGCTAACTCTGAATGGCTAATAATGCCGGGTGACAAGCGGGAGAATGTTTGGTGGAATTAATGACTCTCGTAGGACCCTCACACAGCATACCGATGTGGTGTAAGGAGAACATACATGTATATATATGTATTTCTTTAGCCAAAGAAATCAAACAGTGTGAGAGTAGGCTAGTATGTTAACAGTGATTCAAAATCTGTCAGTTTCATTACTAAATGGGCATTTATTTTCTTTTTTTAAAGCAAAGAGACTGGCACTAAGAGAAAGATTGTTTCCCAGATTTCAATACAAAGCTTAGCAAGGTGGAAGGTATTTCATAGCACAAGGTAAGTGGGTCTCTAGTCCTGATCTTTCAGAACTTCCAGTTTCTTCAGTTCTTAATTTTCCTTTTTGTAAAGCTGGAGTAGAAAAGCCTATTTGACCTATCCTAATTTTTTCCCCCAAAAGAGAAAGTATAATCAGTGACATGGCAATAGAAATAGAAATTTCTACTCAGAGTGCCATGTACATGAGAAGCATTACTCACTTTTCCTTTGTTGGTGGTGTTCTGAGAGAGACAGTAGAACACCATGGCTAAGGGTTCAAATGCCTGCTTTGTGACTTACTAGCTGTGTGATCTCAGGTTAGTGATTGCATCTCTCTGTCGGCTCAGTTTCATCTTGTATAAAATGGGGGTGATGACAATAACACCTCAATGGCTTGTGAAGCATTAATAAGTTATCTGTGAAATGTACATGCTAGTCCTGACTTTGCAGATGTTAGCTTATCTTGGTTTCCACTCAGTTTTACCAATGCCCTTCCCTTTCAGTATACAGAATAACTGACACTCACCATGACCTGTGTCTGTGTTTTTCTACCAGACCCCTCCAGAACATATGTGAACGTTATACCAACCTTGGATGTTTCTCCTTGCTAGCCTGGTCACCTCTTATCCTAACCGTGCCAGCCCTCACCTGAATGAACAGGTTTACCAGTGAACATGATTTTTTTCTCCATTGCATTACCCTGCTATGTGATTATCATCTTTTTGCCCTCCAGGTTGCTAGCAGGTTAAACAAAGTAGGTTCCGTTAGTGACCTCCTTGTTATTTCTTGTGCTTAAAATTACTATTTTAGTTTACTTTCCTCCCTCTCCTACCCACTCCACCTCCTGAATTATTCCCTGTGGAAATGAAATCTGCAGGGGGAGGGGGGCATTTTTACTTTTTTTAGTGAGAGTAAGTTGTGATTATTCCTTGTGGCAGGTTTGGCTGTGACCTGAGCTCCTATCAAAGCATCAGTGTAGTGAATGATGAGAAAAGAAAGAGGACTCATGTGGGAAAGTCAAGGAATTTATGCAATGGACAAATGGTTGAGAAGGGCAAAGTAACCTCACTCCAACCCTACACAATCATGTTGCAATTCCATTAGGCTTGTGAATGATTAGCTTACACCCAGGTTGTTAAGGACTTGGAGTGGAACCAATGGAGTGGACATGTACACAGGCCTTTTCACCTACAGCTTCAGGGAGTTGTTATACAACCACTATAACAAGTGGAACTAAAGAACTGCTTACTTCTGGTTCCTCTGATAACCCTCTTTTTGACCTTGCCTGAGTCAGATGGCCCACCTCGGAAGGCCTTGTACTCTGTGCCTTAGTGAGATGGAGGCCGTGCCTACGATCACTCTGAGGAATCAAACTCGAACTACAGAGTGGCATTAGGCAATGAGTCTCATTTATTCCTTCCAAAAATGTAACATGACAGTAACATGACAGAAGAAGGCAGCTCCATCTTGCAGCCACTGGAGGTTCCAGTAAGATATACATATATATGTGTACATATATATATATATATACATATATATGTAGCCAGCCAAGTGCCATCAACTCGAATCCGACTCATGTGTGTGTATATATATATCTTGAGCCAAGACAGCAACCCAGGTATTGAATAGCAACTTCAGAGGCATTGAAAGTGAAGTGGGAGGATTAGATTTAAGGAAATTTTACAAAACAAGAGCATTATCACAGGATGTATTAGTTTTATATACTGTGTAACATATTATCACAAATTACATAGGAACTCTGTAAAACAATAATGCATGTACTATCTCAGTTTCTCTGAGTCTTAGCATGGCTTAGTTGGGTCCTCTGCTTAGATTCTCACAAAACTGCAATTACAATGTCTGCTGGGGTACATTCTTATCCAAAGGCTTCACTGAGAGAGAATCCATTTCCAAGCTCCTTCAGCTTACTGGCATAATTCGTTTTTTTTTTTTTTTTTTTTGTACCTGTAGGATCTGTGACAGCTTTCTTCTTCAAAGCCAGGAAGATAGAGGCTATCACAATGGATACTACACCCTTGAGTAATCGCATCAATGTGATCACATACCTTCCATCGCCTTTGACACATTCCACTGGTTAGAAGTAAGTCATAGGTCTTGTCTGTACTCAAGGGAAGGGGATTGATTACAGAAGGTTGTAAATGCCAGAAAGTGGGGATAACAGGAAACACCTAAAGTCTTTCTGACAGTCTGCCCTTACAAGAATTGTAGCAACCAAACACACACCCCACAAAAGAGAGGAACCCATCTGCTTCTATTAAGCTTAAATAGAAAAAGGTCAGGTCAAAAAAAAAAAAAAAAACTAGGGAAGCAACACTGAGGAAGCAGATCAGACAGAAAACTGGTATTTCTCAAGACTCCAGACTGTTGTGGCCTCTAAATATGACCCAGAAGAGCATGATTAAGCATTGTCTTTAGGGTCAACACTCATAAGAAACTGGGTAAGCAGCCTAAAATGCATTGAGAGCCCAGCCTATTCTCTGTACCCTTCAGGAGTTATCTGGGTTGTATTATCTAGTTTGAGCAAAGGTGAAGAAGAGATTCAAAGGTGACCTTGGTGTAAATGTCCTCTGCTTTGCACTGTACTTTATCTTCTATGAAGTGGATGTTGTCAGCCTTTCTGATCTTAAAGGTCCATCTCTGAATCTTTCTGAGAGGCACTCAGACTACATTTATAAGGTCTGTATAGCCAGCCAAGTGCTGTCGAGTCAGATCCGATTCACGGCGACCCTGAGATGTCATTTAAAAACATTGAGCTGAATTCTTGTCTTGCCTTCAGGTGAAAAAGAGATATTCAGTAAATCCCTTAAACTTTTTGGACTTTAGTTCTGCTTCTTCAAAATGAAACAATTTGTGGTAGATTTTCCTTAAACTTTTTATTTTTAAAATCCAGGGTAAGCTGGTGCTGTCTTCACAGCTAAGAAATTCGAGGGCTGTTAACTGTCGACTGTCTGCGGGATGTTATACTATTCCTATAACTGAGCAGGTGAGATAAGAGACAGTGAACTCTTGTTAACAGAAGACCTATATCTTTACTTTTAAAAGACTTATCATTTAATTGGGAGACAGAACAACCAAAATGAAATTGCAAATCGATACAGTGACTGTTAGCATATATAAATGAGCAGAGAAAAGAAAGTGCGATGACAACCTTAGCTGTAGGCGTAAAGTAGAAAGGAATGTTGTAAGAAAAAAGAAGGAGCAGCTGCACAGTTGAATGATGTAGAGAACAGACTGGACTCTCAACCCATTCTGGGCTGTTTATCTAGTTTCTTAGGATGGTTGATCCTAAAGACAATGCTTAATCATGCTCCTCTGAGTCACATAGGCCCTATGTGGAGATGAGTGTCACAAGTCTGAGGAATGTATCTGAGATACATTCAGATAAGATAGAGAAGTCTTAGGTCTTCTCTAAAGAATGTTGTAGTTTCCCACTGCTAGTGTAAGTCAACCGGTCTTTCCTTGGAAATTCTCTGGGGCAGTTCTACTCTGTCTTATAGGTTTTACTATGAGTCAGAGTTGACTCAGTGGCAGTAGGTTTGGTTTTCGGTTTAGCATAGGTCTGGATGTTTTAACTATACAGTCACACCTGCCCTTATGGAGCATTTCTTTCCATAACAACCGGAACATTTCACCAGGATGTAACATGCTTGTGTAAAATATGTGCCATGTACATTTCACCAACAAAAGTACTTAAATGTCTTATCTTAACCCACTAGAATATAGATGGCATCCAAAGTGAGTAACTGCAGAGAATGATAGTGTCCTCTTCAGTGTTTTGGTATCATTTCAGTATTTATTTATTCATTAGTTAAAAAAAAATTTCTTGATACTTCATGTAAGTGAAAGTCACCATGGTGAATGCACGAACATACCCAACCAGTCTTCCATCCAGGCACTCACAGACAGGGGAGGTGGGAAGGGACCTGAGTGATGGGATAGTTAACTTTGATTTGCTACAGCTGAGGCTACATTTGTTCTTTCTTTGGTGGGAGGAAAGTGGATTGTAAACTAGGTAATTAGAGAAAACTTACAAATGACACATAGGCTACGTTCATTTTAATCTTAGACATTCTTCACAGAAAAGGGGAACACAGAAAGCCTACAGAAAAAGAGAAAGAGAGAAAAAAAAAACAGAATCCAAGTTGCACTGTCAATAACCTGTCACCATCAAATCAGTTCCAACTCAAAGCAACCCTATAGAACAGAGTAGAATTGCCTAATCCGGTTTCCAAAGCTATAGCCTCTACAGAGGCAGGCTGCCGCACGTTTGTCTTTCAGAGTGCCTGGTGGAGTCACACCTCCAGCTTTTCAATTAGCAGCTGAGCGTTTATCCACTGTACCGTCAAACTCTTTGGCTGATTTTTTTCTGAGTTTTCTAGAGTGATTGATTCATTTATTTATTTTTTCTTTTTTCAGACCTACCCCTTATTTTTTCCTGGAGTAGTTTAAGAGTTAGCATATTATTTTGCCCATGGAAACTTCAGAATGTATCTCTAACGTACAAATTAAAACAAACAGCTACCATGAAATATTTCTTTTCTACTTTAGAAAGTTGTGATGGTAGCTAATGGAAAATAGATGAGGATTCAGTCAGTGAATACATATTGGTATGTTTATGGGGAGCCTATAAAAGAGTTAGTGGATTCCAGTCAATCATGGATTAGACCAAAATGCATGCTTTTAATGCTAAGCAATTTAAATGTGTTGAATTTTACTACTACTGATGGTTATAGCTATCATTCATTGAGTTCTTAATATGTTACAGGCATGATATTTATCATTTCAAAACTGGTACCTTATTTGAATCACTATAGAGACATTATCAAGTGGAAATCACCCCCAACTTATAGACATGGATCTAAGTCCAAAAGTATTAAGTATTTCCCTTCAAGAAGATAGATTAAGGGAATAGCAAAAGAAAGATCTGGCAGTAGCTCTGACTCCAAAGTACTCTCTGCTGCTATGTGACAGTGCCTCTGTAACCTAGAGACCTTATATGACAGAGTGGAGCTGCCTCATAGGGCTTCCTAGGCTGTAATATTCTCAGAAGAAGCCCTGATGGTGACACGGTGGTTATGTACTTAGTTGTTAACCAAAAGGTCAAGGGTTTGAATCTACCAGATGTTCCATGAAAGAAAGATGTGGCAGTTTGATCATGTGAAGATTATAGCATTGGAATCCCAGTGGGGTATTTCTACTGTATCCAAGAGTATCACTTTGAGTTTGGATCAGTTCTATGGCAGCCCAGTGTTTAGCCATTCTGCCACATAAAAAAAAAAAAAAAAAAAAAAAAAAAACCTACTGCCATCAAGTTGGGCCCAGCTAATAGTGACCCTAGAGGTCAAGGCAACACTGCCCTGTAGAGTTTCCAAGGAGCACCTGGAGGACTTGAACTGCTGATCGTTTAGGTAGCAGACATAGCACTTAACCCACTACACCACTGGGTTTCCTTATGCCATGTAGTGCCTCCAGTTAAGTTTTAAGAGTACTCAGAACATCAAGGCTGGTTAGGAGAGTCATATGTGATTCACCCCAAAATTCCTGAGCCTATTGCTGATTAAAACAGTCAAAATTAGAAAGGAAAATGTGACTTAATTGTAAGACACCATCTAGAGGCAGTCTGCTGTGGAGAAATAAAGAAATAAGTAAACACTAGCACTGAAATCAAATAATTTGATCCAAATACAAACTTTTCCACATATTTGAGTGTGATTTGTCCTCTTTGGATGGCACTGACTTCATATGAAGAATAGGTATATGACTGCTCTTCTAGTGTTCAGGAAAAGTAAAGTATTCCTTTTTATAAATTAATTAGTGAGCTATCCCAAAACACTGAAAATCACCACTTTCCCCACCTGCAACAGACATACTCAAGAATTTGCGTCAGCCAACTTCCCAATATGAAGCAAATCCTCCCCTTCCTCCTACCAGTGATTGAGTCACTCTTCTGTTAGATAATAGTAGCTATTCAAACACTCCAGCGGAAGCTCATATCACACATTCTCAGTGTGCTGAAGTTCTGGACTGCTTCACTCTCTCTTTCTTTGCATGAGTTTGGAGATGACTTGTGAGGACCTGAAGATCAAGACCATGAAGGACCAGCCGGATCAGAAGCCAAATGCAGAGAAAGCTAGAGGTACCAGGGGAACACAAATGTGTATGGGGACAGAATTCCAGTCTCAGCTCAGAAATGTAAATTCATTCAAGAATGATATTTAAAAGACCTGAGGATGGGAGATTATTATAGAACAAGCAACACTTGCTTAAAAAGCAATTAGAATACAATGGTAATGATTGTAAGTGAAGATGACAATGATAATGAATTAACTAACGTGATGTATGGTAGATGATTGTGATAACTAACCTTTTCACTGTGCTTTAGATGAAATTATAGCTCAAGTTAATTTCTCATACAAAAATTTGTACATGTATTTTTTTTTGTAATATTAATTCTTTCCTCTCCATTTGACAGCACATTCTTCCCTCGTACTTTGGGTTCTCTGAGGAAAGAGGAAGGGGCAGGAACAGAATGAATGAAAACTAATTCCTATTGAGCACTTACTGCAGGCTATATGCTATGCTAAGGAGTCCTGGGGGTGCAGTGGTAAGCCCCTGGTGGCTAACCAAAAGGTTGGCAGTTCAAACCACCAGCCATTTCATGGCAAAAGATGTGGTAGTCTGCTTTCCGAAAGGTTTATAGCCGGTAAGCCCTATAAGCAGGTCTCCTCTATCCTACAGGATCACTAAGAGTTGGCATCACTTGCCAGCGGTGGGTGTGAGTATGTGCGATGTTGTTGACTTTGCATATATCACCTCTCTGAGTCTTCACAATAATCCTTGAGATTAGCACTATTATTTATTTTTTTTGCAGAGACAAACTGGGAATCAGGAAGTTTAGTTAGCCAATTTTAAGCAGCTAATAGGTGAAAGAGCTAGAATTGTACTGGAAGCTTTCATTTATCCATAATCCAGTCCACCAGTAAACTCAGTAAAACTTGAATCGACCCAGTATACGCAATGATAGTTTTTACAATGATGTCCTTGCCAAGCCAAGTGCCATCGAGTCAAGCTGGAAATATCTTCTGAATTATTCAGTATGGTCTAGCAATATTTATATTTTATTGTATACCAAATCTTTGAAAAAAAACAATTTCTGTTTGGCATATAAGTGACTTGAACTGTTTAATATAAGTGAATGCATTATCCTAAGTCTACAAACAATCTGGATTAGTTGCCTATTGTTTTATATCCATTCAGGTAAAAAGGAACAAAACACAAGGAAGGGAAGACAGAGAAGTGAAATCAGGAATTTGGATATAAGGAATTCCAGATCATTTTTCCATGAACAAGACAAACATTATTTTTTTCATAAGGAAAAATAAGTGTGAACATGGAATGATTTAACATCTGAGCTGATGAACTGATTTGGTTTGAAAACAGTACCAGCATTTACGGGGCTGCAACGTTCTTTTAAGTCAAAAACAAAAACAAAGCCTGTTGCTGTCAAGTTGATTCGGACAACACGGACCTTATAGGATAGAGTAGAATGGCTACATAGGGTTTCCAAACAGCAGCTGGTAGATTTGAACTGCTGACCATTTGGTTAGCAGCCAAGCTCGTAACTACTGCGGTACCAGGACTCCACAAGTTAACAATAGTCACTTATTTATCATTCATTTATTTATTCATGTAGTAATTATTGAATACCTTACTTTGACTTCAGTCACAAAATTCATTCTTGTCTCAGAATCCTGGTTAGATAAGATATCTACTGCAAAGGATCCATTGGCTTTCTCATTGCAAAAGAACCAGTGGGAGAGGGGAGCTAGATTCATGGTCTAACGAGGAGTGAGGATAAAACATAGTTTGTAGAAAACTGTAATACAGACTTTCCCTGCACAGATATGGGGTCTGAGGTTTGATTCTAAAAATTCAGAAATTTCATTAATCAGGAACAATAATGAAATTGTCACTTCATATCCTATAATATGGAATGAATACAAACAAGAAGGAAATTGTTACTTCAAAGATTTACACAGGGACATTTGCCTCTGAGGATTAGGCAATTATTTGCAAGAGACACAGCTATTTTCTGCTTCTTCTCTGCCACCTTGCCTCACTCTAGAGTCTTAATAACTATTTATTGACTCAGTGAATGAATTACATGCCTCCCTGTGAAACTTTCTATTTGGTTTGTATCATCTGTAGCACGATACACTAACACAGTGTTTTTGGCACATGAAAATACTGTAAATATATATGACCATTCATTGGCTCAAATCATAATACATTCAGACTTTAAATTTTGTGATGTAATGTTCCACATAACAGGTATGTAGTTATTGATAACTGGACTACAGATGTTTTTGGGGTTTGTGTGGATCTTAGCAACTATGTGCTGTCAGGGAAGTCATTGAACCTTTTCAGTTTCTTCATTTGTACAGAGGATACAAATATCAATGTTTTATCTGTTTATCCTGCAAGGCAAGGAATCTAAATTAGTGTATATTTTCCTGCTGAACCAGTAATAGGTTTGCTCTTTTAATGGTGGAATGTGTAATTAATTCATTGCTGTTGAGTTCATTCAGACTCATAGTGACTCTGTGGGACAGAGTGGAACTGTCCCATAGTTTCCAAGGCTGCAAATCTTTCTGGAGGCAGACTGCCCTATGTATCTTGCACAGATCTGCTGCTGGGTTCAGACCACCGACCTTTTAGTTAGCTGCCAAGTGCTTAATCACTGTACCACCAGGGCTCATAACACATAATTAGTTATATATCTCTGAGTTATATGATTTATCTGTTTTTATTGCAACAGTGGCTTTTTCTTTTGTAACAGTGTGACCAGACTTAGTATAACTATAGGAAATTGTGTAAAATGAACCAAATGAATATTGAGGTTTTATTCCTATCTTTATTTCGGTTAATAATTCTGGTCTCAAGATGTAATTTTAATGACATTAATATTGAATATCGTAAAATTGTGCCCTGAGTTCTTTGAGACAATGTCTATTCTAGATGTTTACTTGCCTGACATTCTACATTCAGTTTTGATATGTTACCTACAAAACGCAGTGTATGTGTATGTGAGCCCATACATGTAGAAGCCCATTGTGAGTGTGGTAGACATTGAAGTCGTCAGATTCTCTGTGTGTGGATAAATTTGATTCAGTCAGACGGGACTAGTGGTTGCTTAAGGACTCACTGTTTAAGAAGAGCAGACAAAGTATCAGCTTTATATCAGATATTGAGAGTCTGATATCCGGTCTTGAATCCTAGTTCATAAATTTACTGTTAAAGTGTGTGCCAAAAGGAAAATCATTAAAATTTTAACTTTCTGTATATTTTACCTGTTAACATGGATAATAAGTGCTGTGTAGAGTCAGCGCAAGGACTAAAGGAAAGCAAAGCAACAAAAGCACTAAATACAGACAGGACCCCAAACAGTTGTCTGCTTTACAGATGAGATCCTGGGTCCCATCGCTTGCTGTATTTCTGATTCTGTTTTTGTCAGTCCAGGTCCTCACTTTCTTTCTTCTCCGTGGTGGTTCCCTGCTACCGTGACTCTCGGGATCCTCTGCCTGGTATTACTGGTGATTATCACAATGCAGAGAATGCAACGTAAGTGCTGAAACGGGGAAACGAGGGGGGAAGAAAAAGCAATGCTGGCTTGTAGAAATTGTTTATAAGTTGGTTTCATAACAGCTACAACAGCCTTGGTACAGATACATGTCAGTGAAAACATTTTCAGAATGAGTGGGAAGATGAATTGGCATATTGTTCTCATTTCTCAAAGGAACAGAAGAGTGGAGATTTGAATGGCAAGAAGGTAGGATAAAAGATAATTTGAAACTATCAATCCACAAGATGATTTGAGAGACCCAGAAGTAAAAGAAACTTCATTAAGTTCAAAACTCCAAAGATTTGAGTTTTAATAGAGATGTTGAAACACAATTTAAAAGTTAAGAAGCAAAACACAGCTTTATTCAATAAATGAGACATGTTAAACAGTTTATGATCTTACCTTTTAGGAAAAAGGGGATAGTCAGAGAAAAAGAAGAAATGAAAAGAAAGACCAGAAGGGCTAAGAAGGAATAGTGTCTGTTGTCCTCCTCGCCCTCTGTGCTTAGGTTGCAGTTATGGGTTCTTTTGGCTATCTAAGGTCCAGAGACAGCCAAAGGACTTAAAAGTGATGTTTAACTTCCAAATTGTTATTTAAAATTATGAATTTTTTTTGTTTTTGAAAATGTAAACATGTGAAGTCTTTGCTAAAGATCGGGAGAAGTGCCTGTGCCTCAGTAGCAGTGTTTGGAATAGTATTGTTCTGAGGCTTGGGTCACTTTACTAGAGGGTCACATCCTGCCTGCAGGCCAGGGGTCTGCTTTGTATTGAACCATCGTGCTTCTAGAACTGAAATATTAGAACCTAAACTTTCATTTCCTGCTTGATTTCACAACTTTTGTTTCATCTCCACACTTCCTAAAATGGACTGTGGCCAAAAAAAGACAAAAATTGTTTTGACTCTTACAATATACCCACTTACAATTCTGTGTGGGTGTATTTTCACAAAAAGGGGGTTACAGTTCTTGAATAAAATCAGGAAGTCTGGAATGGTAGACAGAATGAGAGGTGAGATGTTAGAGAACTTCAGATACAAAAAGAATAAATTAATAATGACAAGTCCAACTATTAGTCATTGAGTCTTGCTGGCATCTATTTTAGATTATCTGTATTTTACTTATATTTCTGATATGCTACTTATATTGTAATTACTTTTAACTTGTGTGTAACTCTCAGCAAAAAGGTAAACCCTAGTAATTCATCTAAACCCTGGTAATTTGTTGAAAAACTTTGTCACAGCTATTAACATTATATATATGGAATACCGTATGACCTTCAAAGCCATCATTTCTGATTAAATTTGGACCAACTTCCAAGTAGCTGATGTGTTAAGATAGACTGTTGGGTTCTGTTTCGGTATTTCCTCAAAATCCAGTGGGGCTGTTTTGCTGGGGATTGGGAATAAAGTCTTGATCCAACTGTGATTTAGTATCCCAGATGTCTGGTCCTCAAAAGCAACAGCAAGCAAACCTCACTCACCAAGAAAACACATCAGAGGGACAGATGTTAACCCAACAGCAGGAAGAAGCATCCCAGGATTCAAAAACGAAACTCCAGGAAATGATAAAAACTCTTGTTGAAAAGCTGGATAATAAATCCAAGATGCTAATGGAATTTCAACACCAGAACCTGAAACTCCAGGAAGCTCTGAAGAAGGCAGCACATTTTTCAGGTACAATACGGAGAGAGTGGAAATTTCTGTTCAATTTTAACTGTTTTTCAGAAATGTTTCTAGGTACAAGACCAGTATATTGATACATGTAGTATTATTCATTCATTATGTTCTATATACCTCAAATTCTCTATTGTAGTGTTACTCACTCCACTAGACACCTACATCTTTGAGATGTTTGATTTTCTTTTCCTTACAAGAATTTCTTTCTTTTCCAAATTCTAACTTTGAGATTTTTCTGTAAGAACCTTTTCACCATCATTCTTGGCCACAAGTCCTTATGTCTTTCCATCTTAATGTATCTCAATTCTTGGATTTCTTTTCCTAAGGGGTCTCATTTGTCTTCAGGACTTGATACCCCTACCTTCGTTCTTTGCTTCAGTCTATGACACTACTTTTAAAAGTGTGCTTCCACATTAATTGAAATTGAGTCAACAGAGGTAGATTGACTAGGAAAATACTCCAGATGAGACAGTAATGTGACGAGTTCAAGAAGTAAGTGTCTATGAAAAGAGTTGAATTGGTCTGAATTGTGAGTGAACTCAGTGTCCAAGAGATAAATGGAAATGGTAGCATTTATAAGAAAATGAGAATGTTAAATTTTACATTATTGCAGAATCTATATATATATCATTTAATCTTTATCCAGTGCATAATCTTAGTCATAGGGAGAAACAAAGGTTGCAAGATGGAGCTAAATCCTGAAGGAATCACTGTCCGAATTACATTGCTTTCTGGGAGGCATATAAGCAGACACTCAGTTCTCACTATGAGTGACTGCCATTTGCAAGCAGAGAATTCTCCAGCTTCTTGTTTGTACAAAGAATTCAATCTCAAGCATTTAACGTCTTTGAATAAAAATTTTATAGCAATATTTCATAGGTGCTCATTTCTTCATTTTTACAGATGAAAGAATTCAGATGCAGCTAAGTTAAATAATAACAGTGATGGTTTTGCACAAAGTTGTATAGTTTGTAAATTTCTTCGATATTTACAAGGTCACTTAAATTTCCAAAGTGAACATAACTATTTTAGACAAACTATTCTTTAGAAAATGTCAGCCATTTATCTAATCTCTTTAAGGAGGGATTTAGCAAAGAAATTAAAAACAAACCAACCAACACCACTGCTGTTGAGTTGATTTTGACTCACAGCTACTGTACGGACAGAGTAGAACTGATACCTAGACTTTCTAAGGAGGGCCTGGTGTATCTGAACTGCTGACTTGCCAGTTAGCAGACTTAGCATGTGACTTCTATGCCACTAGCATTTCCTATACAAGGATTCAAAAACCAAACCCCCTGTCTGTTGTCAGGTCAATTCTGACTCATAAAAACCCTACGGGACAGACTGGATCTGCTCCATAGAGTTTCCAAGGAGTGTCTGGTGAATTTGAAATGCCAACCTTTTGGTTAGCAGCTGTAGCACTTATCTACTATGCCACCATGTAAGTAGATGTGGCTATGTATCAACCAGGGGTATACTTCACAGGCATTCCTGTGACACCATTTTTTTCTTTGTCAGTTCTAGAGTCAGACTGAGGATTAAATCTATGTCATAACCATACAAAACTGCTTTCTGGAGACACCAAATATGAGTAATTAATCAAAGATAATAAGCAATATGTTTATTGCTGCAAGATGTACCAAGTGTCAGTTTCCCTTACCTGACAACATCAGATAAAGGCCAATTAACAGAACAATAAATTAAGTTTTACTTTTCATCAAGCCAGATTTGAGAAGAGTATCAAATAATAATAATAGTAATAATAAAAAATGCCATATGTAAAAGTGTATGAATTTTCTCTGGTTTAAGACTCATTTTCTCTTTCTTATTACAAGTTTGTGACCTTCAATATAAAACTGAGCAGAGAGAAAAAGAGACCAGAGTTTTCAGGTTAACAGATTTTGTACTTAACACTGGAATTGGTGGTAATTCTCAG
Source organism: Heterohyrax brucei (assembly GCA_028571685.1). Taxonomy (NCBI): domain Eukaryota; kingdom Metazoa; phylum Chordata; class Mammalia; order Hyracoidea; family Procaviidae; genus Heterohyrax; species Heterohyrax brucei. Next base: position 71,916,077 of record CM053142.1, on the reverse strand, counting down.
CCTTGAGTGTGTAAAAACATTACACAAGTAACATGTTAAATATGATATATTCCAGGTTTATTCCAAGATACTGTATTAAACCATCTCAAGGGCCACCAGGATGTTTCTTCAGATGGTTTTAACTCAGCAACTTGAGAGGTAGAGTGGTCCAGTGGCTAAATATACAGACACCAGAGTAATACTATACCTTAGTTATCTAGTGCTGCTGTAATAGAAATAACAGACATGGATGACTTTAATAAAGAAATTTATTTCTGTGTTGAAGAGGCCAGAAGTCCAAACTCAGGGCACCAACCATAGACGACTTTTTATCCTTTCTCCCTCCCTCCCTGCCTCCCTCCCTCCCTCCCCACTTCCCTCTCTCCCTCCCTCCCACCTTCCTCCCTCCCCCCTTCCCTCCCTCCTTCTCTTCTTCCCTCGCTCCCCACTTTCTCTCTCTCTTTTCTCTGTCTTTTTTCTTCTCTCTTACCTCCCTCCCTCCTTCTTTTCTTCTCTCCCTCCCTGCTTTCTCTCTCTTTCTCCTTCTCTCCTCCCTCCCTTCCTTCCTTCCTTCTGGGAGAAGGTCCTTATCATCAGTCTTCCCTTGGTCTAGGAGTTTCTCAGTTCAAGCACTCCAGGTACAAAGGACATGCTTATTGCTGGTTCTTCTTTCTTGGTAATCTGAGGTCCCTCTTCTCTCTGCACTATCCTCCTTTTTTTTTTAGTCTCAAAAGAGATTGACTCAAGATATGACCTTATCCTGTAAACTGAGTACTGCCTCACTAACATAATTACCTCTAATGCTGCCTTATTAACATTACAGATGTTAGAATTTACAGTACATTGGAAAAATGACACCAGAACACAGAATGAAGGACAGTCACACAACACCAGGAATTATGACCTACCCAAGTTGACCATGTTACCATAGTGACATATATTTGGGGGGGGAGGGGACAGAATTCAATCCACAATAAACTAACAATGTTAAATTCACATTTTCTCTGTAAAATGGAAAAAAAAAAAAACAACAACCAAAAATTAAAGGAACCTAGCTCATAGAGTTATTTAAAGAATTAATGAAACAATAAAGTATTTGTAATCATTTCTAGTACATAAAAGAGATTTGCTGCTAGTTAAATAGAAAAAGTTAGAAAATAAACATAATCTTAAATATAGGTAGTTTGAATACTACATTTTAAGATACATCTTTCTTCTTTTGTCATGACTTGAAAACCTGACTGGACTATTCCTTCAGCCTACAAAAAAGGCCTACATTTGTTTTGCATTTATATAATATGATGGGCCTAAGCAAATTAAGAACTACAAAATTTGTATTTCATTCTTTCATCCAGGCTTTTGTACTATCTTTTCTTGCTCACTTTCCTAGTGTTTTTCTCTCTGACAGAACTTACTCATATAAAAATATCTAGCAGTTTTATGCCACAATAAAAATTGAAATAAAAAATGTCACCTCTCTCAAGAACTTCCACTTTAAAAAAAAATTTTGTGGTCACACTGTAGACTAAAGAGATTTGTTTTCTGTTGAGATTTTAAATATTTCTAACATACAGAAGAGATGATAATGGTGATTCTGGTGATGATGATGGTGATGGTTACAGTGATTTGTGGTGTTGTTTAAAATATCTGTATGCATATAGACACTGACATATATTACCCTTTGCCTAAACCCTGAATTGGATTTATTGATCAGCATGGAAATATTTCAGTTGAAGCTTTCTCACTGTTTTTCAGAATTCTTATTGAAACTGAAATCTTTACTTTGCATCAGTATAAAATTTTCCCTAGAAAAATGCTATGTAAAAGAAATATAGCATGAAACATGTATGTAATGTTAAGTTTTATAGTAAATAAAAGCCAAAAAAGCCAAGTGCTATCGGGGGAAAGAAAGAGTTGAAATCATTTTTAATAAATATTTTATTTGACTCAATATATTCAAAACATGATTTTAGAACTGTAATCTGTATAAAATTATTAATGGAGTATTTTATACTCTTTAATTCCAAATTTTAAAAAGCTGGTATATATTTTACACTTACAGCACATCTCAGTGTAGACTAGCCACATTTCAGCTGCTCAAGAGCCACGTGTAGCTTTGTTGCTGTTGATGGTTGCTGTTGAGTTGATTCCAACTTGTGGTGAGCTCATGTATGCAAAGCAGAGCTGCGCTATAGTGTTTTCAAGGTTGTGACCTTTTGAAAGCAAATTGCCAGTCAGTCTTTTGAGCAGCCTCTGGGTTACTGCACACCTTTTGGGTAACAGTTGAGTGCTTTGTTTGCGCCACTAGGGACTCAACATGTAGCCAGTGGCTACCAATTGGAAAGTGCAAGTCTAGAAATGGAAGGCTTACCATTAAGCTTAAAGTATGTTATTAAAGGACTTGAAGCTTTAAAATACACAAATATAATTTTTTTATGTCAGTATCGCTATGTTGCATAATTACTCACAAATTCTTACTTATATTATTCAAAACATTATTTAAGAAAAAAATTAAATTCTAAAAATGCATTCAAATTAAGTCTTGCTTTTTAATGGGAAGAGAAGACAGTAGGTGACAAGTAAGATTAGTTGTTTACAATCTCATTGCTTTGTTCTTCTTCAAAATACGGAGACGAAAAGGCTATGAGGCTACTCAAGCATGTACGGTATCTGGGTATAATAATCAAGAAGAGATAGATATATCTGAAAGGACTGAAAATCGATTTAAGAAAGAATTGTAGAGTTTCTTTTACTCAGACATAAGTCACTCATTAGATGTATACTACATTTCCTAGGTCCTTGCCCCCAAGACTGGATCTGGCATGAAGAAGACTGTTACTTATTTTCTCCTAGCCCCTATGACTGGGAAAAGAGCCAAGCAGATTGCTTGTCTTTGGATGCTCGGTTGCTGAAAATTAGTAGCATGGAAGATCTGGTGAGTTTTTACAGATATGTGTCAAGTTGGAATGTTAGTTTATGGTTTAGACCCACGGTGGGAGAGACTCGTTTGAGTGGCAGATTACTTGCATTCTAACGTAGCCTGGCACTAATTGCTTGCATGACCTTGTGTGGACAGGTTATGTATTATCTTTGGGTCTCAGTAGACATTCTGTAAAACCATCAGGGAGATGATAAAATCACTTTTGGTTCTTTACTTTTGTGAATCTAGTACAAACCAATTCACAGATTCTGAAACCATGACTTTATCTCCACCATCAACTCAGAAGCCTTGCTTACTCTTTACAGAAATTCATCAAGAAAGCCAGTGCTCATTCCGGTTTCCCATTCTGGATAGGGTTGTCTCTCAGAAAACCCAGCGACTCATGGTTCTGGGAAGATGGCTCTCCTTGGAAGCCTCAATTGTAAGTTTCCTATTCTTAGCTAAACCTGCCAGTGAAGTTACTGCCATATCCATCATAGAATCTTCTTCTCACCAGAGAAAACCTGGAGGATTTCTGCAAGTCTACTTTCCCATTGCTGTCAAACAGTGATATGCCTACGTACCTACTCCACCCTTCTCTTGAGTTTCTGTTCCCATCTGTATTATTGACTTGAAGGTTTTTAGACAAATTCCTTAATAAGGTAATACTAAAATCTAATTTTTCCTCCTCCTATTTGCAGGTTTAGCATCCAGGATGGTTCCAAGACATACTCTTCAGGTACCTGTGCATATTTACAAAGGGGGATTGTGTATGCTGACAACTGTATTTTAGTTGCATTTAGCATATGTCAAAAGAAGGCAAATCTGACAGCACAGGGAATTTGAAGATGCCAGAAGAAGAGGAGAAAGCCTTCAAATTCTATTTTAAAAATGAAGCTGTTCCTTGACAATCAGGCACAAAGCAGGAGAGTCTTGAGCACTGGTGCTGCTGTTAGCTGGTTATAGAACTCGTTAAGAGCAACTTGGGTTCCAGCTGCCTGACACTTTTATATCAAAAGTTTGTTTAACTTGTTTCAATCCTCCCTGCCAGCCTTCAATCCCACTTCGTCTCTGTTTTGAAAGTTGACTGTTCTCCAAGCCTTGGAACCCCTCTGTACTCACTCCTCAACCTCAGTACCACCTTTCTCTCCTCCTCCAAAAATCGCATAGACAACAGAACAGAAGAACTTGCCCAGCTGCAGGCAGAGGGGCAGAAACAAAAAAAAAAAAAAGAGGAAATATGCGTGAGCAGCAGTGCACATGGAGAAACAAAAGAGGGAAAATGCCACAATGAAATCTAGAAACTCATGTTCTCAAACTTAAAACCATCTCTCCTCAGTCTTACTTTGCAGTGTATCTCCACATTCCACCATTTGCATGCACACATACACATACATACATGGTGCACGTGCACGCGCGCACACACACACACGCACACAGCACCGGCATATTTTTTCTTGGGGGTTGGGGACAGCTAGGTCGTCCTAAGAAATAATTAAGTAGTCTTTTCTGTGACTCAATACACAACCCATTATCACTTCCTGAATCAGCTTGGCATATGCATAACCTCTCAGAAGATTGTTTGCAGTGTTTGCCAGAATCACAATCCAGAAGCAAGAAGTAAAAAGGGGGAAGATAAGTTATTTTTTCCTGAAAGTGCATACTGTTCATAGCAAATCTCTTGTTCACTCTGTTATGCTTCTCCATAATGCATACCATTAAAAAAAAGATTCCATCCACAACAATATGCCCCAAACCAAACCTAATGCTGTCAAGTCAATTCTGACTCATACCAACCCTATAGACAGAGTAGAATTGCCCAATGCAGTTTCCAAGAAGTGTCTAGTAGATTTAAACTTCTGACCTTCTGGCTAGCAGCCGTAGCACTTAACCACTATGCCACCAGGGTTTCCCCATATCAAATAGGACAAAAAAAAGAAGCCATTCATTGCTAGTGTAAACTGAATCAGGTATGGAGAAACCACTGCATAGAAACCGATGGGATTAGAATTATTCTCTCTGTTTTCAGTGCTTCCATGCCCTTTCGGCCTCACTTCACACACATCCTACTTTAAAAAGAGCCTCTTCATTTTGCTGCATGTAATGTTGCTGTACTCTAGCACCAATATTATGAAAAAGCTGTATCACCTCAAGGAAGATAAGAAATGTCTTCTTTTTCAATGGTTTTATGGAGGTAAAATTGACAGTGAAGTAAACATACTTCAAATGCAAGATTTAATTGTTTGACATGTAAACGCTCTTGAAAACATCACCACAATCAAGATCATTGGCCTTTCCATCACCCCCAAAAGTTTCACTGCACCCTACCTCAACCCCTTTCCCAAGAGAACCACTGATCTGCATTCAGTCTGCATTTTGTAGAGATTTATAAAAATAGAATCATACAATATGTACTTTTTTTATCTTCTTTCACTTAGTGTAATTGAGATTTATCCATCTTGTTTGCATAAATTGTTTTTTTAAATGTTATTTTTTGTATGGTTAAAACTCAATTCATTTATTCATCCACTTGTTGATGCCACCTGGGTTATTTTCAGTTTGTGTCTATTACAAATAAAGCTGCTGTTATGGCTTGAATTTTGACCCCCCAAAATGTATGTCAACTTGGCTAGGCCATAATTCTGAGTTTTGTGTAATGGTCCTCCATTTTGTGATCTGACATATTTGTCCTGTGTAAATCCTAATCTCTGCCTGTGGTTTATGAGGCAAGATTAAATAATATTACAGACAATTAAAATGGGCTATAACACTCTTCTCAGGTCATAGCTCTGATCCAACATATGGGAAATTTCCCTGAGATTTGGCCTCATTGCCTTTCGTCTTATAAGAGGTAAAAGGAGAGGGCAGAGAGCAGAAAAATAGGGACCACATGCCAAGAAGATAGAAGCACTGGTAACAAAAGTGCATCCTTTGGACCTGGGGTGCCTGCACTAAGAAACTCCTAGACCAGGAGAAGATGGATGACAAAGACCTTCCTCTAGAACTGACAGAAAGAAAATCTCCTCTGGAGTCAGTGCCCTAAATTTGGACTTCTAGCCTACTAAACTGTGAGAGAATAAATTTCTATTTGTTACAACCCACCCACTTGTGGTATTTCTGTTACAGGAGCACTAAGTAACTAACACTGCTGTTATGTACATTTTTGAGTAAGTCTATATGGACACAGAGTTTCTTTTTTCTTGGGTAAATACTTATATCTACAAGTAGGCTGTCTACACAGCCATGGTGGCATAAGTGGTTAAATGCTTGACTGCTAACTTAAAGCTTGGTAGTTCAAACCTACCAAATAGCTCCCTGGGAGAAAGACCTGGTGATATAGTTTCATAAAGACTACAGCCAAGAAAACCCTATGTGCAATATGCTCTATCACTCGGGGTTGCTCTGAGTCCAAACTGAAGAGATAACACATTGGTATAAATTGTATCTATTTAAATATGTATGTAATAGTACATCATTGTACTTTTAATTTGCATATCACAAATGACAAATGATCATGAAATTCTTTTCAAGTGTCCAGCTGCTATCTGTATAGTTTCTTTGATAAAGTCTGTGTATTCACATATTTTGGACATTTTTAAGTTGAGTTATTTTCATGTTGTTGAATTTTGAAAGTTCTTTATAAGTATTCTGGACAAAAGTCATTGTTTAGATACATGTCTTGAGTAATTTTTTTCCTCAACAAACGGTCTTTCTTTTCATTCCCTGGGAGGTAGCCTCAGGAAAGCAGGAGTTTTTCATTTTGATGAAATCTACTTTCATGTTTCTGTTAGTAGTATGTCTAAGAACTGTTCTCCTAACCTAAGATCACAAAAATTTTCTCCTTTGCTTAGTTCTAGATATTCTATAGTTGCAGGTTTACACTGAGATGTGTGATTTTGGTTGGTGTATGGTATGAGGTATCTATTGAAAATCTTTTTTTTTCTTTTTTTCTTATGGACATACGACTGTCTCAGCACCATTTTTTAAAAAGGCTATCCTTCCTTTATTGTTGCTGCATCGTCTTTACACCTTTGTCAGCAATCAATTTTTCATATATGCGTGACTTTATCTCTAAACTCTAATCTGATCCATTGAGTTGATTATTTTTACACAACTACCCCTATTTTGAACACTGTAGTTTAAAAATACCTTTTGAAATTAAGTAGTAGTAATTCTTTGTTTTTTTCAATGTTGTCTTGACTATTTTATATCTCTGCATTCCCATGTTAATTTTAGAATCAGCCTGTCAATTTAAAAAAAAAACAAAACTGCTGATATGTTTATTATATTTGCATCTCATAAATAATGATTTGCCCAACCTGTGAGCAAGGTATAGCTCTCTAATTATTTAAGTATTATTTAAAATTTTCATCAATATTTTACAATTTTTAGTGTATACTTTTTTGTAGATTATCTTTAAGTATTACAGTTTCCTGTTTACTAGAAAAGATATTAATATTTATGAGTTGTTATTTCCAAGTGTTTGTCATTTGTTGTCCTTAGTTGCCATTGAGTCATGTCTCACTCACAGAGACCCTGTGTAAAACAGAGCAGAGCAATGTCCAGTTCTGGGCCATGCTCACAATCATTGCTATGCTTGAGTCTATGGTTGCAACCACTGTGTCAGTCAATCTTGATGAAGGTCTTCTTCTTTTCCATTGACCCTCTACTTTATCAAGCATGATGTCCTTCTCCAGGGACTGATCTCTCCTAACAACATGTCCAAAGAATGCAAGATGTAGTCTCACCAATCTTTCTTCTAAGGAGCATTCTGGTTGCACTTCTTCCAAGATCAATTTGTTCCCTCTTTTGGCAGTCCATGGTACATGCAACATTCTTCACCAACACTACAGTTCAAAGGTGTCAGTTCTTTTTCAGTCTTCCATATTCATTGTCCAACTTTCACATGCATATGTGCTACTGAACATGGCTTGGATGAGGAATACCTTAGTCTTCAGAATGATGTCTTAGCTTTCCAACACTTTAAAGAGATCTTTTGCAGTAGATTTGCCCAGTGCAGTGCATCTTTTGATCTCCTGGCTGCTGTTTCCGTGGATGTCAATTGTGGATACAAGTAAAATGAAAGCCTGGACATTCTCAAACTTTTTGCCATTTATCCTGATGTAGCTTATTGGTCCAGATGTGAGGATTTTTGTTTTCTTCATACTGACGTGCAATCTGTACTGAACACTGTTGTCTTTGACCTTCAACAGCAAGTGCTTCAGGTCTTCTTCACTTTCAGCAAGCAAGATAGTGTCATCTGTATAACACAGATTGTTAATGAGTCTTTCTCCAATCCTGATGCTCCATTCTTCTTAACATAAACCAGCTTCTTGGATTATTAGCGCAGCATACAGACTGAATAGGTATGGTGAAAATATACAATCCTAGTGCACACCTTTCCTGACTTTAAGCCAGTTAGTATCCTCTTACTCTGTCTGAACAACTGCCTTTTGATCTATGTGTGGGTTACTCATGAGCACAATTATTTTGGAATTGCCATTCTTCCCAACATTATCCATAATTTGATATGATCTACAGAGTTGAGAATCTTTGAAACACAGGTAAACATCCTTCTGGTACTCTCTGCTTTCAACCAGGATCCGTCTGACATCAGTGATGATATCTCTTGTTCCCTGTCCTCTTCTGCATTTGGCCTGAATTTCTGGCAGCTTCCTGTCAACATACTGCTGTAGCCACTTTTGAATGCTCTTCAGAAAAATTTTGTTTGCATCTGATATGTTTGATATTTTCTGCATTTAGTTGGATCACCTTTCTTAGGAATAGTCGTAACTACGGACCTCTTCCATTTGGTTGGCTAGGTAGCTGTCTTCCAAAATTCTTGGCGTAGAAGAGTGAGCACTGCCAGCACTACATCCGCTTGTCAAAACATCTCAATGATATTCCATCAATTGCTAGAGCTTTGCTTTTCTACAGTGCCTTCAATGCAGCTTCTACTTCTTCCTTCAGGTACTCTCCATTCCTGATCATATGCTACCTCTTGAAATGGTTGGACATTGACCAGTTCATTTTTGGTATAATGACTGTGTATTCCTTCCATCTTCTTTTGATGATTTCTGTGTTGTTTAATATTTTCCTCAGAGAATCCTTTCCTACTGCAACTTGAGACTTGAATTTTTCCTTCAGCTCTTTCAGCTTGGGAAATGCAGAGCATGTTCTTCCCTTTTGGTTTTCTATCTACCACTACTTCCTGAGCAGCCCTTTGAAGTCTTCTATTCAGTTCATAAATTCTTCATTTTGCTTTAGCTGTTTGACATTCAAGAGCAAGTTTCAGAGTCTCCTCTGGCATCCACTTTGGTCTTTGTTTTCTGACTTTCTAACGAACTCTTGCTTTCTTCACATACCATGTCCTTGATGTCATTCCACGACTTGTCTAGTCTTCAGCCATTTGTGTGCAGTGCATCATATCTACTCAAGCTAGTCTCTCAACTCAGTCAGGCTTTACTCAAAGACATAGTTTGGCTTTCATGGACTTGTCGTTTTCTTCCGTTTCAGCTGGAACTTACATATGAACAACTGATGGTCTCTTCAGCAGTTGGCTCCTGGCCTTGTTCTGATGGATAATGTTGAGCTTTTCATTGTCTCTTTGTACAGATGTAGTCGATTTGATTCCTGTGTATTCCGTCTGGTAAGGTCCACTTGCATAGTCACTGTCTGTGCTGGAGAGAAAAAGTGTTTGCAAAGAAGTCACTGATCTTGTAAGATTCTATCGTGTAATCCCTGGCATTGTTTCTATCACCAAGGCTGTATTTTCCAACTACAGTCCTTCTTCCTTGTTTTCAACTTTTGCATTTCAATCACCAGTAATTAGCAATGGAACATGACTGCATGTTTGATCAATTTCAGACTACAGATTTTTTTTTTTTAAATAGTGTGCTTTAAATGAAAGGTTACAATCCAAGTCATTTTGCAGTACAGAAACATACACACACATTGCTCTGTAACTAATTGTTCTTCCCACAATGTGGCAACACACTCCTCCTTTCCACCCTATATTTCCCATGTCCAGTCAACTAGTTCTTCTTCCCTCCTGGCCTCTCATCTCACTTCTGGACAGATGCTAACCTGTTAGTCTCATGTATCTACTTAAGCATACTCTTTACCAGTATTACTTTATGTCTTATAGTCCAGTCTAATCTTTGTCTGAAGAGTTGGCTTCGGGAATGGTTTCAGTTCCGGGCTAACAGAGAGTCCAGAGGCCTTGTCTTGCAGGGACCCTCCGGTCTGTCAGGCCATCAAGTCTGCTCTAATTACTAGAATTCAAGTTCTGCACCCCATTTTTCACCCACTATTTTAGAGATGCTTTTTTGTATTCCCCTCAGGGCAGTCATTGGTGGTGACCAGGCACCGTCTACTACTTCCGGCCTCATGCTGATGTAGTCTCTATATTTTGTGGCTTCTCTCTTGTTCTCATATTTGTGTTATGTTTTTGAAGCCTTTCATTATCCTCCGCTCCAGATGGGTCAGAACCAATTGATGCTACTTAGATTGCTGCTTGCTTTTAAACTCCAGACGCCACTCACCAAAGTGAGAAGCAGAACATTTTTGTTAACAAACTTTGCTATGCCAGTTGACCTAGATGTCCTGAAACGATGATCCCTAGACCCCTACTTCTGTATGTCAAAGTGATGGGTTATCTTTAGGAAACTTTATAGCTTTTAGTTTTTTCCAGTTGTGCTGATTTTTCCTCTACTTTGTGTTGCTGAGCTATAGGGTCCTGGTGAAAATCTTCAGTGTCTTCATCTTTGGGCTTAGTGGCTGGTGGCTGGTGCAAAATTTGAATAATAGTTGTATTAGCTGGTCTTCCTTGTAGATGTATGTATATTACCCGATTACTGACAACATTGTACTTCAGGATTGATCTCAAAAATGGTCTTTTTGATAACGAGTACAATGCCATTCCTCGTCAAGTTGTCATTTCTGACATAGTAGACCATATGATTGGCTCGTTCAGAATGGCTGATACCAGTCCATTTCAGCTCACTGTTGCTTAGATATTGATGTCTTTGCATTTCATTTAATTTTTGGACAATTTTAAATTTCTCTAGATTCATACTGCATACACTTTATGTTCTGATTATTAACAGATGTTTGCAGCTGTTTTTTTCATCTTGAATCATGTGTATTGCTACTATACAGAAATACAATTGACTTCATATTTGTCTTACATTCTGCAATCTTGTAGTTGTTGCTTTTGGGTGCAATTTTGACTCACAATGACTCCATGTGACGAAGTACAACTCCCTGCTAGATTCTTGGCTATACTGTTTATGGAAACAGATCACCAGGTCTTTCTCCTGAAGTGTTGCCGGGTAGATTTGAATGGCTAACCTTTCAGTTAGTAAATTACTGCTTAATCATTGCACTACCAGACCTTGTAAACTCACTTATTTTTTCCATTAATTTTTTTGTAGATTCTATTAGATTTTCTACATAATCATATCTTCTGAGAATATAGACAGCTTTACTTCTTCCTTTCCAACCTGAATATCTTCTTCTTCTTTTTTTTTCCTTGCCTGATGTCATAGACTAGGATAGTTACCTTTAAAATAAAATATAAAGATGGTAAATAAACACATGGGCATAAGCTCAAGATCATCTGTCATTTGTAAAATACAAATTAAAACTACAATTATATGCCATTGCATCCTATTAAAATGAATTATATTACAAAGACTGATCATCAAGCATTGGGAAGAGTGAGTTTCTCTCAAGAGTTGTTTCCTTTTTGACAGTTTCTATTCCGTGATCAAATCCATTGGTCTTTTCTTTCATAGTTCTAATCTGTCATTAACATTATACTGTATATTTTTTACTTTACCCTTTGTAGTTTTCATCTTTAAATAGACCTTTTTAAAATCATCCACATCTCTATTTAACTCTGAATATCTGAACATATCTGAACACTCTAACTCTTTCAGTGTCAATGTTTTCTAATTATAACCTCTGTATGGAGTCTGAGGCAGTTTTGATTGATCGTTCTCCATATTATCTGTCATGTTTTTTCACTTAAAACAATATTTTACTGCATTTTCAGTTTTAGGTGAAAGTTTATGCAATGAATTAGGTTCTCATTTAACAATTTTATGCAATTTTTTCCATGGGATTGATTACAATTTTCACGTTCTGTCATCATTCTCATTATTTTAATTCTGTTTGTTCTGTTTCTGTTGATCTAGCTTTCCTTCCACTCCTTGTCTTCTCATCTTCACTTGAGGTAAATGTTGACCATTCGGTGTCATACAACTATTTAAGGGACACACTATTCATGGGTGATAGTGTTTATCTTATAATCCAATATACCATTTAACTGAAAGCTGACCTCTAGAAGTGGCTTCAGTTCTAGGGCAAGAGAGTATCTTATGGCAATGATTTCAGGGTTCCTCCAGTCTTTATCAGTCTAGTAAGTCTGAACATTTTTATGAATTTGAGTTTTGTTTTATGTTTCTATTCTTACTCTAACTGACACCTTCTAATGTACCCCGGGTCAGAATGGTGAGCAGTGGTATCTAGGTGCCATCTAGTTCTTCTGCTCTCAGCTCAGAAGGGATCATGTTTTGTGTGGGCTATTTGTCCTGTGCACGAGTGTCTTCCTTGCATCTTTGGCTTCCTTTATTCTCTTTTACTCTAAAATGAGTAAATGCCAGTAAGTTCTATCTTAGGTAGCCATTCTCTAGCTTTTAAGACACCAGGCACAGAGGTGAAGCCAACATCGTGCTATTGATAGAAGCACCATGCCATACCTGTACAGCAAAAACCTGAAAAATTGAATTAAAAAGATACAAATGTCAGTCCTGGAAACTGAAGCATCAAATGAAGGGATAAAGAGCTAGATCAAGCACTGAATAGAAAAAGAAATGGACAGAGAACAGAGAATGAGGACTGCTACAGAGTGGAAATCCTTTGCCAGTCAGCAGGTTTGCCATCTTGAAGTACAGCCTGTAATGACAGAACAGAGAGTGTACAAGAAGGCAATTTCATACAGCTTCAGAGAGGGTATCAAGCAACCCTGCTATGGATTGAATTGCATCCACCCAAAAATATGTGTAGGAATTTGGCTGGGCTGGGACTCCCTGGATTCTGTGATGACTCTACATTTTGTGATTTTCTGATGCTGTAACTCTTAATCTCTGTTTGTGGTTAACAGAGTGGATTACGTTAGAGAGGATTAGGATGAAACTGTAAATGCCTTCCTAAGGTCACCTCCTTGCTGCATTGGAGTTTCCCTGGAGTGTGGCTAGCTCCACCTTTTATCTTTTTATCCTACAAGGAATAAAAGAAAGTAGAGTTAGGAAGCTGGTGCCATCAAGAAAGCAGCCCCAGGAGTAGACAGCATCTGTCAGACCTGAGGTTCCTGTGCCAAGATGCTCCCTGACCAAAGACAGGTACAATCCAAGGACTTCCCTCCAGAGCCGACAGAGGGAAAGACTTCCCCTGAAGTGGACACCCTGAATTTGGACTTGTAGTCCAACCGAGTACGTAAGAATAAACTTTCCTTTGTTAAAGTCATCCACTCTGTGGTATTGCTGTTAGAGAGCAGCACTAGCTAACTAAAACAACCCTATAACCAAAGATATAACTGGCTGTGTGTTGCTTTCAATGTTTTACAATGGGCCATGACTGAGTAGCTGGAAAGACACTGGATCACTGCAACGTCTGCCCTTTCCATAATGGACAGTTCCCTCGGCACCACATTTGTTTCTTCTCCTCCTTCTCCTCCTTCTTGTCCTTTCTCCTGTCTGCCTAGCCTCTCATGCAGCCCACACTCATTCTCAGCGAGCTATGCTTCACCACTTGGCTAAAGGCCACAAGCACACAGCCACATGTTTTGATTTTTCTCTACCTTTCCTTTTCTCTCTTACTTTTCTCCCTCTCACTTAGTTCTCACACTGCCTTTGTCCCTTCCTGTAAGGCTGTGTCACACTGTCCAGCAAGAAAGACCAGCTTTCCCTGACTCCAGTTCTCCCCCACTCCCATCAGCTGGTTCCCTCAGTGCCATACATATACATATTTCTCTCCCTTTCTTCCTTTCCTTGCTCCCAGCCACCTAGCCCTGTGCGCCACCCTGCCTCTTCTCAATAGGTCACGCCACACTACTTGGCTAGACAGCTACCAGTGGGTCCGCCAGGCCCCACTCACTGGCTGCCTCATGGCAGTATCTTTTAGTTTTCTTCATCTTTCCTTTTCTCCCTTTTCTGTCTCTCTCCTACTTAGGCCTTATGCTACCTCCACCCCTTCTTAACAAGCCATGTGGTGCTGCCCGAGGAGAGGAACACCAGCTAGCTGCCACGCTGGTTCTGCTCTAACCCCAGTGGGTGGGTCCTTCAGCACCATATTTTTCATTTTTGTTTTCTTTCTTCTTTCTTTTCTCCCACTCACCTAACTCCATATACCACACCTGCTCCTTCCTGAAGGGTTGTGCCGTACTGTTCAGACAGAGAACTAGTGGCACCCAGCCTCACTGGGTTAGCTCTGCTCCCATCCACTGCTATGGTGCTAGGGTGCTGTTATGTATTTATTTATCCTCATCTTTTTGCTTCTGTTTCTCTCTCTTCCTTCTCTCTCCCACTTAGCTGTGTACATTACATCTTCTGCATTCCTCTGCCTCTCTATGCCACACACCAAGTATTGTGCCTCCAAGCAACATTTACGCAGACCTTTGGTCCCCTAGACTCTACCCCACGCCAGCCCCTAACTTGACATGCCAAGTGCCACACGCCTAAGTAGGACCAATGCAAACCCCCAGAACTTTAGACTCTGCTCCACTAACCTGCCCCCAGAGACTTCCCACTGCCTCCAGGTGGGACTCCAAAAGACCCATCTCTCTCCAACCCCCATTTTACCTGCACAGCAGAACCATAGCTGAGTAACCAGCATTGCCCACTTGGACAAGAAGGTGAGAACTATCATGCCCACAGGTGAGCCAACAACAAAATACACCCAGACGTAACCAAACAAAACAATGAAGGACAATGAAAAAAAGAAAACAACCTGTAATCAATAACAAAATAAAATAATTCCTGAATGTCTTGAAGACAACAGACAGTATGAAAACATTAAACAAACAAACAGGATGGTTCCAGTAAGTGACCACAATAAAAGTTCTAGATGACCTTCTAGTAGGAAAAAAAAAAAGTCACTGGAGCTTCCTAATAGGGAATTTAAAGGTATAAAGTTCAGGGCTTTCAAAGAAAGGAAGGAAAATATAGACTAAACTAAAGAAAATACCAACAAAAACAGAAAACACAGACAGGGCAACAGAAGAATTCAGGGAATTTAGGGAAGAATTTATCCAAGAACAAATTGTTAAAATAAATTATTAGAGAATAATATAAAAATATCAATTAGAAATCCAAAAAATAAACAACAAGGTGTTCAGAAATGGACAGGGCAAGAGAAAGTTTTAGTAGCAAATATGAAACAATGGAAGGTACAATCAGTAAAATTACAAACAAATCCTTGGATCGCTTTTATGAAAAATCAATGAAAAGAATGAAAACCTGAAAACAATATGTGATACATTCAAAAGCAAAAATTTACACATATCAGAGTTCTAGAAGAGGGGGAGAAAATGTAAAACATGGAGAAGATCACTGAAGATTTGCTGACAGAAAACTTCCCTAATATTCTGTAAGGTGAAAAGATGACCATCCAAGAAGCTCAACAAACCCCATATAGGGTAGACACCAAAGAAAGTCACCAAGACATGTTAGAATCACACGCCAATGTCTGCTGCAGCATGGTCCACAACAGCAAAAAGTTGAAATCAACCTAGGTACCCATCAACAGATGAAATGATAAACAAACTGTAGTATATTCACACAGTGGGATACTATGCAATGATAAAGAACCATGATGATTTCAGAAAACATCTCATAACATGGAATCATCTGGAAGACAATATGCTGAGTGAAATTAGTCAATTGCAGAAGGACAAATATTGTATAAGACCACTATTATATGGACCTAAGAAAATATTTTAGTACAGAAGAAAATAATCGTTGATAGTCACAGGCTGGTGAGGGAAGGAGAGAGATATTCGTAGTTTAGATAGTAGACAGGAATTGGGTTAGGTGGAGTGTAACAGCATGCAGTAGAAGGGAGGTTAGAACAACTGGACTACACCAAAAGTGAAAAGGTTTTCTAAGTACAACCCAAAATTTTGAAGGACAGATTAGCAGGGCCAGCCACCTGGGGACCACAGTTTCAGGGGTTATCAAGGCTAAATGGCATAACTGTTTTTGTTTTTGTTTTTTTTAATGTTCTGGATACCACTTTGGTGAGTCTTGTCTAGGATCTTAAAAGCTAGCAAGTTGCCATCTAAGTAGCATTGATTGGTCTCAATCCACTTGAAGCAGAAGAGGATGAAGGACATCAAAAACAGGAGGGAAATATGAGTTCAACAGATGGAAGGGGCAACGCGATCCGGGGGCGACTTCAGCACGAGAGCAGAAGAACTATATGGTGCCAGCCACCACCAAGGACTGCCCCAACAGGAAACACAACATGAAGTCTCTGGTGCAGTGGGAGACAAATGGGTTTACAGAACTAGAACTCTATTAAAAGACCCCACTTAATATTCCATTAGACTGGAGGGTCCCCTGACCACATGGCCTCTGTATCCTTTGTTAGCTAAGAGCAAAAATCAGTACTGAAGCCAACTCTTCAGATAAAGATTGGACCGGACTATATTACATACGCTGGTGAAGAATGTGCTTCTTAGTTTAAACATACACATGAGGCTGTCTGAGCAGCTCCGGTCCAGAGAAGAAACAAGAGGGTAGAGGGAGATAGGAACTGGACTGGATATGGCAAGTACAGGGTGGAAAGGAGGGCTGTGCTGTCATGGGGGGAGCAGTCAGAGTTGCACAGTGCTGTGGGTTTCATACGGCAAATTGATTTGGATCATTAACTTTCACTTAAAGCCAATAAAATGTTTTTTTTTTTTTTTTAAAAAAAAAGACATGTCATAACCACACCCCTCAAAACCAAAGACAAAGAAAAAAAACCTGACAGCAGCTTGACAAAAATGAAGTCACATAGAAAGGAGAAAAATTAACACTAAGCTCTGATTACTTGGCAAAAACCACTCAAGAGGAAAGAAATGGGATAATATATGCAAAAACATGAAAGAAACTGAAACTACCAACCAAGAAAATTATATCTTTCAAAACTCTTGCTCAAATATAATAGCAAAATTAGGACATTCCCAGAGAAGCAGAAATTAAGGGAAAATGTAAAAAAAACAAACTTACAAGAATAATTAAAGGGAGTCCTTTATTTAGACAAAAACATCAGGCAACACCTGAATCTAGGACACATGACAGCATCAGCTTGGTATCAGTATCATTAATAGACTTTCAAGGAAGAAGTAGAACTAAAATATTTACAACAGGGAAGCAGAGGCATCAATCTGTAAACGACAACAATGTCAGAACAATAAAGGGGGAAATAATTGACATAGGTATAGAACTTACAAATGCAAAGGAAGTCAAGGTGAAATAAGTGGTGAAAGTAATATCTCTTATGAATATAAAGTGTAAAAATTATCGACAAAATTCTAGCCAATCGCATTCAGCCTCATCTTAAAAAAAAGAACTACATGATCATACAGGATTCAGGTGCACACTAGAAAAGTAATCAGGGTGGTGTACATTAGAAAATTAATACAAGATGGTGTACATCAGAAAATTAATCAACACAATCTACCAAATAAATCAAATAAAGAATCACATGATCACTTCAATTGATACAGAAGAGGCATTCAATAAAGTTCAATACTTATTTCTGATTTAAAAACATTCTCAATAAAATAGGAATAGAAGGGCAATTCCTCGACATAATAAAGGGTATCTACAAGAAATCAAAATCAAAGATTGTTCTCCATGGAGACAGACTGAGAACAATTTCCCTGAGAAAAGAGCATGACAATAGTGTTTATCACCAGTGCTACTTAACATTGTGCTGGAAGTCCTAGCTAGAGTGAAAAAAATAGAAAGAAAGGACATCCAAGCTGGTAAGGAAGGAGTAAAACTATCCCTATTTGCTAATGATATGAGACTATAAATACATAGAAAACTCAAAAGACTCCACAACAGAACTGCTGGGACTAATAAGAAGATTTGGCAGAGTAGAAGGACACAAGACAAATGTACAAAAATTAATTGTATTCCTATGCACCAATAAAAATAACTACCAAAAGACTCAGGAAAGCACTACCACTTGCAATAGCTCCTAAAACAATAAAATACTTAAGAACAAATCTAACCATGGTTATAAAAGATCTATGCAAGGAAAGGAAATCCTAGTGGTATCATGGGTAAATGCTACAGCTGCTAACCACAAAAGTTGGCAGTTCAAATCCACCAGGCACTCCTTAGAGTCTCTATGAGGTAATTCTACTCTGTTGTATAGGGTGGCTACAGGGCTGCTGTGAGTTAGAATTGTCTTGAAGGCAGCAAGTATACAAGCAAAACTACAAAATACTACTACAAGAAACCAAAAGAGACCTACATAAACAGAAAATATATCATGCCTATGGATATGTAGACTGAACTTTGTGAAAATGGCAGTTCCATCCAAAGCAATCTACAAACATTGCAATCCAATTATCAATAGCATTCTTCAACAAGATTAAAAAAAAGAAAAAACTAGTCATTAACTTTGATTATTGAAAAAGAATAACAAAGCAGCAGGCCTCTCATTCTTGACTTCAGAAGCTACTATCCAGCTGCTATATAGTCAAAGCAGCCAGTACAAGAAAAGACACGTTGACCAATGGAAGAGAATCAAGAACCCAAATGTACATTTATCTAGCTATACTACCCAATTTTTGACCAAGATCCAAAGTTCACTAAACGAGGAAAAGCCATTCTTTTCAAAAAATGGTTCTATCAAAATTAAATGTCCATTCATAAAAAAATGAAATAGCACCCACACCTCACATCATACACAGAAACTAGCACAAAATGGCAAAGACATTCAGGCAGCTAACAGACAGATGAAGAAATTTTCACAATCACTAGCCATTAGAGAAACACAAATTAAACCACAATAAGATGCCATCTCATCTGACATTACTGACACTAATTAGCCAAGGCCAAGTGACACTAATTACAAAAGCATAAAACAGTAAGTGTTGGAAAAACTGCAGGGAGACTGGAACTCTCATGCCTTGGTGTTGGAAATGTAAATAGTATAACCATTTTGGAAAATGATATGGCACTTCCTTAAAAAGCTAGAAATAGAAATACCATAGAATCCAGCAATCCCACTACTAAGATTACATCCTAGAGAATTAAGAAATGTCACATCCATGTTCATGTTAGCATTATTTACAATTGCAGAAAAATGTAAAATATCTTAAGTGCCCATCAACAGATAAATGAGTGAATATAGTTTATACACAAATACAATCACACATGTATACAATGGATACTATGCAAAGATAAAGAATAGTGATGAATCTAATAAATATCTTACAACAGGATGAATCTGGAGGGCACTGTACTGAGTGAAATAAGTCAATAAGTAAAGGGCAACTACTGCATGAGACCACTACTCCTACAGCTCATGAAAAGGTTCACACATAGAAAGAAACGATCTTTGATGGCTACAAAGGAGGGGGAAAAATGAAAAGGGAAAAACACTACCTAAACAATTGATAAATTATATTCATGAAGGGTAAGATAGTACAGAACATTGGGGCAGTCAGCACAACTTGATCAAGGCAGCATCATAGATTAAAACACTTCATAGACATACCCAAAATCCCAAAGGGACTGAATTATTGGCTTGAGGGCTGGAGACCATGGTCTCCAGGGTCATTTAGCTCAACTGGGATAACATAGTTAACAAAGAAAATGTTCTACATCCTACTTTGTTGAGCAGTGGCTGGGATCCTAAAAACTTGTGAACATCCATGTAAGATATTCCTACTGGTCTCAGTTCGTCTGCAGCAAGCAAGAATGAAGAAAACCAGACACAAGGCAAAGCTGAATCACAACTACTACAGCCTCCATCAGACTAAGTCCAGCACAACTAGAAGGTGCCCAGCTACCACTACCGACAGCTCTGATAGAGATCACTAGAGAGTCCTGGACAGAGCTAGAGAAAAATGTAGAACAAAACTGTAGCTCACTAAAAAAGACCAGAATTACTGGTTTGACTGAGACTGAAGAAATCCTGAGAGTATGGCCCCTGGACATACTTTTAACTCAGTAATGAAGTTACTTCTGAAATTTACCCTCAAAGATAAGACAGACCTATAAGACAAATAATACCACACATAGTTCTATCATATATATGAAACTAAACAGGAAAACAGCCCAAGGACAAAGATGAGAAGGCAGGAGGGGACAGAAAACTGGGTAAAAGGAAATGCAGAACAAAGGGTCAGAAGAGGAGAGTGTTGGTACTTCTTGGGTTTGCAACCAATGTCACAAAATAATATCTGTATTAATTGTTTAATGAGAAACCTATTTTCCCTGTAAACTTCAACCTCAAGTACACATACACAGAAACACATACACAGACCCCAGGAGCTACTGAAACTAGAGTGTAGAACATTAACTTTATGTACTATTATGCCGGTTGACTACATTATCACATATGATGATGGTCCTAAGCCCTTCAACCCATTTAACCAGTTCCATGAGTTGTTTTGATATGTCTAAGAAGTTTCCCTAAGTGTACTCTTATGTAGTTTATTATATATATGGATGCATTTGCATTGCATATTAACATATATTTATGTATGTATATATATATATATCTCAGAAACCCTGGTGGCATAGTAAAGTACTGTGGCTGCTAACCAAAGGGTGGGCAATTCAAATCTACCAGACCCTCCTTGGAAATCCTGTGAGCACTTCTACTCTGTTCCACATGGCCACCATTAGTTAGAATTGACTTGATGGCAATGGGTTTGGTTATTCTTACAGATACACCTTCAGAGCCTCTTCTGACATCTACTTTGATTTGTTTCTTTCTTTCCTGCCTTTTTACTAAGCTCTTCTTTCTGTATGTATGGTGTCCCT
Organism: Heterohyrax brucei; assembly: GCA_028571685.1. NCBI lineage: Eukaryota > Metazoa > Chordata > Mammalia > Hyracoidea > Procaviidae > Heterohyrax > Heterohyrax brucei. The sequence continues at coordinate 71,895,119 of CM053142.1, read as the reverse complement.
GATGTTATTCCAAAACTCACTTGGTTTTCAGTCATTAGCATTCAGTGTGTCAAATCTACTCTTGAAATGGTTTCTAAATTCAGGTGGAATATGCTCAAGGTTGTACTTTGGCTCTTGTGGCCTTGAGAAGTTTTCTCTTGAACTTAGAATAGCTAAATTGAAAGGGAAAAAAGCTGAAGTAAAAGAGCTGAACAGAAGATTTCAGAGGGCAGCTTGGGAAGAACAAGTGAAGTATTACGATGAAATGAGCGAGGATCTGAGGTGGAAAAACAAAAAGAAGAACACACTCAGCATTTCTTAAGCTGAAAGAACTGAAGAAGAATTCAAGCCTTGAGTTGCAATACTGAAGGTTTCTCTGGGGAAAATAATAAGTGATGCAGGAAGCATCAAAAGCAGATAGAAAGAGTAAACATAGTCAGGATGTCAAAAACGGTCAACATTCAGCTATTTCGGAAAAGTAGCATATGATTGGTGGGACCAAAAAAAGATGTCCAAGCTGCACTGAAAGCATTCCTTAAAAAAAAAAAAAAAAATCCAGGAATTGACTATGATACCAACTGAGAAGTTTCAACAAACAGATGCAGCCCTGGAAGTGCTTGCTTACCAATGTGGTCTGACAATTACTTCAGGAACTCATTCTATGAAAAAGTGATACATACCTCATTGCTGAATATTTACTATAATCACCTTTAAGAACTCCTCTGGGGAAGATATGCACCTATGCCAGCATGTAGTTCACCCTTCAAAGCAGTTTTGGAATTCCTTTTCTGGAGTAGCCATCAGAGCTGTTATTGTACAAACTTTGATGTCCCAAATGTCACCAAAACATATTCCTTTCAAAATTTTCTTTATCTTCAGTTACAGCAAAAAGTCATTGGGGTCCAGTTCAGGAGAGTAGGGAGGGTGTTCCAACACAGTTATTTGTTTACTGGCTAAAAAGTCCCTCACAGATGATTATATAATTAAGTTCACAAACTTGCCACCATGCCACCATGTGCAATGGCCATTCCAGGAACAGTTCCAAAATTGCTTTGAAGGGTGGAGTGGGTGGTGGCATTGGTACATAGCTTCTCAGGGGGAGGTATGTAGCACTTGGAACAAATAAATTCTTAGACTTGTCAGACCTCATAGGCCAAGAAATTTGGAACACAGCTACCTGGCCAACTGACTGGAATAGATCCATATTTATACCCATCCCAAGAGAAGGTGATTCAACAGAATGCAAAAAGTATCAAATAATATTAACATCACATACAAGTAAAGTTTTCCCAAAGATCATTTGAAAATGGTTGCAGCAGCACATTGACAAAAAACTGCCAAGAATTCAAGTGGGACTCAGAAGAGTATGTGGAGAGGGGAGAGGCCAAGACAGCAGACTAGACAGACGTCTCCTCAATCTCCTCAATTCTCTCTGAGATCTAAGGCCTGAAATCATAACTGAACAAGCAATGTGGACATCCGGGGAGCTCTAGGATCTGGCCCAGGGTTGTCAGGTTGGACTGGTCACCATTAATGGGGAAACTACCTCTCTCTAACACTAGCCTGTGGCACACTGGGTCCCGCTTCTGCTGGCTCACCGTTTAGGAGGACTGCAGGTGCTGATGCCTTCTTTGTTATAGGGGAAGCGGGAACTGGGTATGAGCTGGCTAATACACTGAACTGCAGTGCTTAAGTAAACAGAGTACAGCTCAACAGAGAGACTGTACTTAGGACAGCAACATTTTGAGAGCCCAACTGCTGAATGAGGGCACCTCTGCCCCATCCACCCTCTTGTTTCTGAGCTACATCATACATTCTGCTGTTTCACAGCCGCCAGGGTAGCTTGAGAAATAAGCATGGTGGTTTAAGCACAGGGACTGGAGTTGAACTATCTGAATTCAAATCCCAGTCTGCCACTGACAGTGTCTGTTATCTAAGGCCAAGTTACTTCACCTTTCTTCACATTCATTTTCTCAGTCATAAGCAATAATAGGTATCTCACAGATATTTGAGAGTTTAATGGGTTAATGTTTCTATAGTGCTCTTACAGTGCTTTGAATTTGTTAAGTGCAACAATGTTAGCTACTAATATCACTAATTCATTTTTGTTCCTGTGTTTACAATCCCTACAAGTATTTCTGATTTAGATGGTAGGCTTTTAAGCTCTCACAGTACATTAATCAAATAACCCAAAGGTCTTCTTCACTTATGTTTAATTGTGCTTGCAAACACTACTTGAAATTCTTTTTCTGTTGAAATGTAGTGTGCTGTGGAATGTACCCTAACCTGGCCTTAATTAACCACACAGAGTGAAACATTCACTATTTCTTCTATTTCTTGTAGAGATTTTCTGAAGCTTCTTAGGGCTCCACAAGGCATTTGAATCAGTACGGGAAGACATGGTTTATACATAAAGGAACATTATTTCAAATACCTTATTACCTTAGAGTAAACTGCTGATTATTTAAAATACAAGCTTAAGCTGTTCTGGTTTGGTGACAGGAGCAAAATACTTCTTTTTCCTGAATCTACTGTTAATGTTTCTAAAACTTAGTAAGTAAAGTGAGAAAGCTTATAATAATCTTTACATTTTGATATCTCCAAATGCACTTCCCTTAGGCCTTGCAATCACTGCTCAAAGCCCTGAATCCCTGTTTCTCCGTGAGTGTCCTTGTGCTGTGGTGGGCAAGGCATCAGCCTGTAGGAGATTCACTGAACCGGATAATTGACGAACTACTAATGTCCTGGGAACATGTGAAACATAAGCAAAGAGTTTCAAGCATTCACACATCAGAAACTCCAGTTTCTAATTAAGAGTATTACCCATCTGACTTGTACCTGACCTGAAAGAAAATCTGAGAGCTAAATAAATTATTCAACTGACCCTCGGTTACAGCACATTTAAAGTTACTGGTCCGTGGCACATGACAGTGAACTGGCACATGCTACAGCTCTTCCCTCATTCTTTTACTTCCTTAAGAACACGGCTCAGAGATAATTATAATTCAGGTCTTAGAGAATAAGCAATTCAATAGCAATATAAGTAATTTAAGTGAAAAAAAAAAATCCAGTAAGCCTGACAACAGGAATCTTCCTCAATATATTCATCAACATCAAAGCATCTGCCTTTGTTAGGCACTTTCCTGAGACACACTTACATGGCACTTAGTCTTTTACTCACTTAAGAAAAAAAAGTAAAAATCAAAATGAGTAACTTTTTCTAAATAGTATGCTTGTTCTATGAAACGTGTGTCATTGCTCTGCTATTAACCACTACCAGAAAGTTTATCTGTATGAACCCACCAACTACTCTGAAGAAGATACACGTGGCAATCTAAAAAAAAAAAACAAAACACCCAGTGCATATGTGGCAATCTACTTATGTAAAAATTACAGCCTTAGCAAAGCTGTTGGGCAGTTCTACTCAACTGTAGATTGAGTGCTTCTATTTCTAATGTTAGCAAGCTAGTAATTAAATGAATAGATTCTCTACAGCTTTGTGAGGAAGAAAATAATTTTAAAAGTAGTAAAAAAATAAACATTTTATGTATGAGTTCAAAATAGTGCAAGTGCTATTCTAGGTGCCAGGAATTAGTAGTATAAAACAAGATGAAGAGGTTACCTACCTCCTGCTGATTATATTCTGATGGTAGAAATGAAAAATAACAATCAAATAAATAAATGCACATAGTAAGTACAGATTGTGGTAGGCACTATGAAGAAAACCAATGGGTACTCACAACAATGAATAAGTCTTAACAACCATTATTAGATGAAGAAATAAAGGTGCCTGTAAGCAGAGTAAAGGAGCACTAGCAGAGCAGTGATTAAGTGCTCAACTACTAGCCAAAAGTCAGAGATTCATACCTACCAGCTACTCTTGGAAGGAAGATATGGCATTCACTTTATAAAAATTACAGCCTTGGAAACCTACTCTGGCATATAGGGTATGAGTTGGAATCAATTCAATGGCAATTCCCCCAGGCTTTGGGTTTTAAGCAGAGTGAAAGGCCACTTCCTAAATGTCAGTCAGGTCTAACCTGTAGAAACTTTCCAATTTAATTTCCCTGAAACGCATTGCCGTTGAGTCGATTCTAACTCTTAGAGACCCTATAAGACAGAGTAGAACTGCCCCATAGTGTTTCCAAAGAGTGCTTGGTGGATTTAAACCGCCACCCTTTTGGTTAGCAGCCTTAACGCTTAACTGCCAAAGCCAACGGATCCGACTCACGGCGACCCTGGGCGCCAGGGTAGAACTGGTAAACCGCAAAACAGAGCTCCTGAAGTTTGCTTGAAATGACTAAAACGAGCCAGCAGATGGCACCATCATCTCATTCTTGCTGATTTTTTTCTTCTCCTTGGTGGATTTATATATGTGTGTGTGTCGGATCCGACTCGACGGCACTTGGCTTGGCATATATATATATATATATATATATATATATATATATACACACACACATATATATATTGTAAAGTTACCCTTAAAACAATAATATATCTATGTAACCTAGATATATTATTGTTTTAAGGGTAACTTTACAATGTTACATAGATATATTATTATTATTAAATATATAGTTGTTTTAAGTGTTTTGTAGTCTTCTGTTGATAACGTCTCTGATTCTATGTCTCTTTTTGTCTCTCAGGCTCATATTTTCCTTATGTCTTTGATATTCTTCATTCTCTTTTGCTCCAGGTCAATAGAAATTAATTAATGCTTCTTAGATGCCTACTTGTTAGCTTTTAATATCCCAGACACCATTCAGCAGAACGGGATGCATAGCATTTTAATAAATTTTGTTAGGCCAGTTGATCTATCTGCATGTCCCCTGAAACCATAGCCCCCAAAGGGGCTCCTGTCCTTAGAAGTTTTGGGCTATATTTAGAAAACTTCTTAGCTTTTGGTTCAGTCCAATTGTGCTGACGTCTTCTGTACCGTATGTCGTCCTTCCCTTCACCTAAATCAGTTTTGTCTAGTATCAAATTGGTAAATACTCACTCTCTCCTTCCTTATCCTCATAACCACCAAATGCTGTTTTCTTCTACATTTAAATCATTCCTTGAGACTGTACAATAACGGCCTCATGCAGTATTTCTCCTTCTGGCTGCTAATTTTACTCAGTATAATGCCTTCTAGATTCTTCTATGTTGTGAGATGTTATCCAAATTCATCACTGCTGTTTATTACAAAATAACATGCCATTGTTTGAAAATGCCATAGTTCGTTTATCTATACATCTGTTAATTAGCATTTAGGTTGATTACATCTTTTTGCTATTGTGAATAGTACTGAGATGAACACTGGTGCACATGAATCTATGTGGCAGCTCTTCTCTAGGATGTATTTCAGTAAGTGGAACTGTTGGATTGTATGGTGTTTCTGTTTCTAGCTTTGTAAGAAAGTGCTAAATCAATCTCCAAAGTGTGTAAGTATTCCCGTGTCACCACAGCCTCTCCAGCATTTATTGTATTTTGATTAATGCCAGCCTTATTGGAGGGAGATGGCATCTCACTGTAGTTTTGATTTGGTTTTTCTAAGGGCTTATCACTGTGAGCATTTTCTGATGTATCTGTTAGCAGTCTGAATGTCTTCTTTAGTGAAGTGCCTGTTCATATCCTTTGCCCATTTTTTAACTGAGTTATTTGTCTTTTTATTGTTGAGGTTTTGCAGTATCTTGTAGATTTTAGAGATTAGATGCCGATCAGATTTGTCATTTTTTTCCCAAGTCTGTAAGTTATCTTTTTATTCTTTTAGTAAAGTCTTTGGATGAGCCTAAGTATTTGATGTTTAAGACTTCGCAGTTATCTATTTTCTCTTCTAATGTTTATGCGTTATTGGTAATACTTTTTATTCTGTTTTTGCCATGTATCAGGGGTTCCAGTGTTGTCCATATTTTTTTCTTCCATGATTTTTATCATTTTAGATTTTGTATGTAGGTCTTTGATCTATTTTAAGTTAGTTTTTGTGCATAGTGTGAGGTATGGGTCTTGTTTCGTTTTTCTGTAGACAGATGTCCAGTAATCTCAATGTCATTTTTTTTTTCTTTTAAAAAAAAAAAAAAGCCTGTATTCTCTCCAGTTTACAGACTTTGTCAAATACCAGCTGCTCATAGGGGGATGATTTTATCTCTGCACTATCAATTTTGTTCCAGTGATCTGTGTGTCTGTTTCTGTCAGGCTATTTTGACTACTGTGGCCATATGATAGAGTCTAAAGTTGGGTAGTATGACACTTTGTTCTTCTTCAGTAGTGCTTTGCTTATAAGAGGGCTTTTGCCTTTCCATATGAAGTTAGTGATTTGTTTCTCTATCTCATTAAAAAATGCCATTGGAGTTTGAATAGGGATGGCATTATATCTACTGATTGCTTTGGGTAGAATAGACGTTTTCACAATGTTGTATCTTTCTTTTCATGAGCAAGATAGTTTTCTCCACTTACACAGGCCTGTTCTGGTTTCTTGCAATAGTGTTTTTAGTTTTCTTTGTATGTCTTTTATATCTCTGATTAGATTCACATGGTATGATGTTTAATTTCAGGAACTCATTCAAGAAAAGGTGATGCATACCTCATTGCTGAATATCACTATGGTCACCTTCAAAGTACTCCCCTTGCAAAGCTATGCACTGACACCAGTTCCTAGTCTACCTTTTAAAACAATTTGGAACTCTTTTTCTGGAATGCTTATCAGAACTGTTGGTGTATTATGCTTGATAGCCTGAATGTCATCAAAATGTCTTCTTTTCAATATTTTCTTTATCTTCAGGTAGAGAAAAAGTCATTGGGGGCCAGATCAGGTGAGTAGGGAGGTTGTTCCAACACAGTTATTCGTTTACTAGCTAAAATCTCCTTCAGTGACAACTATCCAATGACGTTCATGATCTTGTCATTGTGCCAGAATGTGCAACAGCCATTCCAGACAGACTTCCAAAATTGCTTTAAAGGGTGGACTAGGGGCTGGCACTGGTCTATAGTATCCCAAGGGGAGTACTTCAAAGGTGACCGTAGTGACGTTCAGCAATGAAGTATGTAGCAATTCATTTAGAACAAGTTCATGGACTTAATTGTCAGACACGGTATTTCAAAGCAATTTATCTTCTTGAGGCTGTTGTGAATGGTACTGAGTCAGTGATTGACTCTTTGATATTTTCTTTCTTGGTGTAAAGGAATCCAAACTAATTTCTCAATGTTTATCATATATCCTAAAACTTTGCTGAACTCTTCTATTAGTTCCAGTAGTTACTTTTTTGTGAATTCTTTAGGGTTATCTCTGTCGATTCCAACTCATGGAGGTCCTATAGGACAGAATAGAACTGCCCCACAGTTTCCAGGGAGTGCCTGGTGGATTAGAACTGCTGACATTTTGGTTAGCAGCAGTAACATTTAAAAACTATGCCACCAGGTTTTCCATATAAGACTGTATCACCTGCAAAAAGAGATACTTTTAGTTTTCCTTACCAATTTGGATGTTCTTTTTCTAGCCTGATTGTTCTGTCTGGAACCTCCCCGACAATGTTGAATTAAAAGCGGTGATCAAGGGCATCCTTGTCTGGTTCCTAGTCTCAAGAGGAGTGCTTTCAGACTATCCATTTAGGATGAGGCTGACTGTTGGCTTTGTATAAATGCCTTTTATTATGTTGAGAAATCTTCCTTCTATTCCAACTTTTCTCAGAGTTTTTAATATGAAAGCGTGTTGGACTTTGCCAAACACTTTTTAATCCATCAGTTGATACAATCAAGTGACTCTGGTGTTTTCTTTTGTTTATATGGTTGATGACATTGATTGTTTTTGTAATGTTGAACCATCCCTGGTATGAATGCTACTTGGTCACAGTGAATTATTTTCTTAATATGCTTTTGAATTCTATTGGCTATATACTTTTTTTAATTTTTCATTATGACTAAGTGAAAGTTTATAATCTAAGTCAGTTTGCCGTATAAAACCCAAGTACCCGCCTCCCTGTAAGTCTATCTTCTCTCCTCACCTTGTCACAGCACACTCTTATTTTTCACACTTCTAGTATCGACGGCACTTGGCACTTGGCTGAGTATCCACTCAGCCAACACTTGTCCCCTCTTCTCCACCCTCTCTTTTCCCCTCTAAGAAGAAACCAGTAGAGCAGTCACATATGTATACTAAACAATAAAACACACCACATGCATCACTCTGTGTCCCCAAGTCCCATTCTTTGTCTGAAATGTTTTCTTCAGTACTGATTTCAGCTTTGGACTAGCAGCAAGTCCAGGGACAATGTGCTCAAGGGACCCTCCAGGCTGTCAGATCAAGTCTGGTCTTTTAAGAGAATTCTAGATTTGCATACCCATTTTACTCACACTGCATCGGGAACTTTATCTTGTGTTCTCTGCTAGGGTTGTCTCTGGTGGTGGCCAGGCACCATCTTGTTCTTCTGGTCTCATGCCCAAGTGGTCCTCCCAATCAAATGGGTCCCTCTGTCCCCCGGTTCATTATTTCTCATGTCTTTGATGTCCTCTTTTGTCATCCATTTCAGGCATGTAGAGACCAGATGCCACTTTTAAGACCCCAGACACCACTCACCATTATGAGGTGCAAAAGACTCTTGGAAGAGCACTAATTATGCCAGTTGACTTCAGTGTCCCCTGAAAACATGGTCTCCAGTCTCTCATCCCTGATACTCTGTCCTCTGAAATGTTGGGTTGAATTTAGAAAACCTTTTAGCTTGTGGTGTGTTGGTCAGAATTTTGTTGAGGATTTTTGCATCTAAGTTCATTAGAGTTACTGTTCTGTAATTTTCTTTTTTATGTGGTACTTGGCTGACTTGGCTACCTGGCTTTGGTATCAAAGTTATGCTGGCTTCGTAGAATGAATTTGGGAATATTCCATCTTTTTTTATGCTGTGAAATACCTTTAGTAGTATTGGTATTAGCTATCCCTAAAAGTTTGGTAGAATTCTACAGTAAAGCCATCTGGGGCAGGACTTTTTTTGGTTGGTAGTTTTTTAAAATTATTTTTTCAATTTCTTCTTTTGTGATGGGTATATTGAGCTATTCTACTTCCATTTGTGTTAGTTTGAGTTGTTTTAGTCAGCTAGGGCTGCTCTAACAGAAATACCACAGAGTGGGTGGCTTTAACAAAGGAAGGTTTATTCTTACACTGTCCGGTAGGTTGCAAGTCCATATTCAGGGTGTCCGCTGCAGGGGAAGGCTTTCCCCTTGTCAGCTCTGGAGGAAAGTCCGGTATTGCATCAGTCTTTGTCCAGGGAGCGTCTTGGTGCAGGAACCTCAGGCCTGAAGGATGTGCTCTTCTCCAGGTGCAGATTTCTTGATGGTGCGAAGTTCTCATTTTCCGCTTGCTTCTCTTTCCTTTTATCTCTTGCAGGCTGAAAGGATTAAGGGTGGGGCAAACCATACTCCAGGGAAACTCCCTTTACAGCAGAGCAGGGAAGTAATCTTATGCAGGAATTTACAGCCCGACCCTAATCCTTTAACATACAGTTTAGCGAAACCACACATTTTGGGGGGGACACAATTCAACCCATGACATCCCACCCTTTGACAACCAAAAAATCACATCACAGACACATTTAACACATTCATCTCACCATAGTAAAATCATGTCCATCCATACAATAGAAATCTTAAATCAGTTCCAAGTTCAAAATACAAAAATTCTTCTACATCTGTGAAATCTAGAAGGCAAGCTATCTGCTTCTAAGGGTACAATGGCAGAATAGGCACAAGTTAGACATTCCATTACAAATGGGAGAAACTGCAGGGAAAGAAGGTATTAACAGGCAACAGGCGAGTCAACAGAATACATTACATTAGCCCTGAAAGCTTTGGAAATAGTCTTACATTTTCTGAGACATTCTACACACAATGGCACTGCTCTCCAGACTCCAGGTATTGGCCACACTCTGGATTTTGAGTGGAGACCTCCAGCCCCCTGCTACAACTCTGCCTTCAAGGCCCACTTGGACAGAAACTCTGCCCCATCAGCTTTAGGAGCACCCTAAGCCCAACAGAGTGGCAATTCCACCCTTACGAACACAGGATGCCATGGTTCCACCCTTTCAGCATCTAATATACGGTGCTGTTTCTCCTATCGCCAGGATTCATTGGTCCAGGAATCAAGGGGTGGAGATGGGAGTGCACCACTCACTGTTACCCCTTGTGACCCACTTGCAAGATTTTTGCTTCCTGTCCCCATGACCTGATGCTCTGCAAGGTTAAATGTCTTAGTTCCAAAGGGAGGAATGCTGCCACCTGGAGACACATTAACGATTCCACTGAACTGGAAGCTAAAATTGCCACCAGGCCATTTTGGGCTCCTTGTACCTCTGGATCAACAGACAAAGAAGGGAGTTACAATACTGGCTGGTGTGATTGATCCTGACTATGAATATGAGAATATGAAACAGGATTGACATTACACAACTCATCTCATTTCATGAATTTCTTTATTGCATCCTAAATTTCTTCTATAACCCGGCAATTTTTGAGCAAGGTGTTGTTCAGTTTCCATGAGACTGAGTTTCTACCAATGTTTTTTCTGCTATTGATTTCAACTTTTATGGCTTTATGATCTGAGAAAATGCTTTGCAATATTTCATTGCTTTGGATTTTGCTTTATGGCTTAATATGTGGTCTATTCTGGAGACTGTACCATGTGCATTGGAAATTATACTTGTCTGTTTGGTGGAAAGTTCTGTATACGTCTATGAGGTCTAGTTGGTTGATAGTCGCAATAAAATTTTCTGCATCTTTCTTGAGCTTTACTCTGGATGCTCTGTGGACAGAACATTACTGACAGAGGTGTGTTGAAATCTCCTGCTATTATTATGGAGCAATCTATCTCACTTTTCAATGTTATGAATGCTCACTTGATGTATTTAGAAGCTATGTTCTTGGATGCAAAATTATTGTAATATCCTCCTTATATATTGAAACTTTGAGCAATAGTGTCCATCCCTATCCATGATAATGGATTTTACTTTAAAGACTATTTTATCTGAGATTATTTTTGCTGCTCCTGGTCTTCTTTGAACATAGTTAGCTCCATATATGTTTTTCCATCTTTTAAGTTTCAGTTTGTATCTTTGAGTCTAAGATATGCTTCTTGTAAGTGGCAAATAGATGGATCACGTTTTTTAATCCAGTCTGTTGCTCTCTGTCTATTAGTGCTTTTAAGCCATTTACATTCAGTGTAATTATTGATAGGTATGAATTTAGTGCTGTCATTTTGGTAGCTTTTTTGTGTGTGTTGTTGATAATCCTTTGTTCCACTTAATATTCAGTTGAGTCATTTTTCTTTATAGAGTTTCTTTTCATTCATTTAAATGTTGTTTTTATATCAGCTGAGACTTCATTAACTTGTCCTTCTTTTTAGTATAACACTGTCATAATTTACACACTGAGATGTCTGTTTCCCTAATTTTAATATTTTTGCTTTAGTTGAGCTTTGTGGCTTCACCAACCAAGGTAGACCCTGGATGCTGTGTCCTGAATTGTATCCTTGAGTATGTGTCTGATGATATTGATTTTCTAATTAAAGAACCTTCTTCAGTATTTCTTGTTATTTTGGTTTGTTTTGGGCAAATCTCTAAACTTCTTTTTCTCTGGGAATGTGTTCACTTCACCATCATATTTGAGAGTCAAATTTGCAGGATATATAATTCTTGGTTGAAAGTTTTTTCATTCTAGGCTTTCTATATGTTATCTCATTGCCTCTTTGGCAATGTGGTTTCCACTGAACATGAGAGCTTGGTCTACGTGATTCTCCTTTATAACTTAGTTTTGGTTTGAGAGTAGCTGCCTTTAGGAACCTCTCCTTGTGTTTCATTTTTTTAAGTTTGATTATAACATGTCTTTGTGTCTTTCTTTTGGGATATACCTGGTTCTCAATGAGCATCTTGAATTGACATCTTCTCATCTTTCTTGATGTCAGGGAAGTTTTCTGTTAGCAAATATTTAACAATACTTTCTGTATTTTCTGCTCTCCTTCTCAGTTCTGGTATTCCAATCACTCATAATTATTCCTTTTGATAAAGTCCCACATAACTCTTAATGATTCTTCAATTTTCTTAATTCTTTTATCTGATTTTTCAGCAAATGCTGATGTCATTTGCTTTGTCTTCAGTCTTTCCAGTTCTGCATTTTATTGTCTCAATCCTGATCTTCTGACTTTCTATTGACTTGTCTAACTCTGTGATATTATTGTTAATCTGACAAATTTCAGGTTGTTGTTGTTCTAACAATTTTTGTAGCTTGTTTAATTTTTCATTTTGTTCTAGTGCACCTTGTCTAATCTCTCATGATTTCTTGAAGGGCTCTATACATAACTCTTTTGTATTCTACCCCTGATAATTGCAGGAAGACTTCTGGGAAATTTTTTTTATTATTTTGAGTTTTCTGGAGCCATGGTGAGCTACTTCTTTAAATGATTTGAAAATGATTGTTACCCCCAAGACATCAGAAAGCTGTTGTGATTTATTTTTAGGTTACTGTAATCTAACTTCTCTATGTACATATATTTTAATTTGGTCTTGACTTTTCAAATAGTCCAGTCATTTGAACTGGAGTGGTAATTAACCTACTGCCATCAAGTTGATGCTGGCTCATAGCGACCATGTACAACAGAGTAAAACTGCCCCACATACTTTCCAAGGAGTACCTGGCTGGTTTGAACTGCTGACCTTTTGGTTAGCAGCCATAGCACTTAACCACTATGCCACCAGAATGGTTATTATTCCAACACTGTCACCTGAGAGCTGGAGTAATGACTGCACTGAGAAGAGTAGCAGGAACTGCTGGTTCAGGGAAGCTGGTGCAACTCTTCTTCCTTGATGGCATGAGATTACCAATTCTCTGCTTGCTTCCCTTTCCTTTTATCTCTTGTAGGATGAAAGGATTAAGAGTGGTGCTTCCCTTCCCAGTTCTGGGAGAAAATCTCAGGGTACACATGTAAAATTCCCCATTTCTGACCCAGGAAGTGCTCTAAAATTTAGAGTCTGGTGTAGATCAAAGAAAGGAGAGGGAAAAGGCTGGGTATAGGAAGTGAAGTCAGTGCACAGGAAAGGTTTGAATCATGACAGTTGGTGAGCAGTTAGCTTGTGATGCTCCAGCGAAATTCTGTGGCTCTGTAAGTAGAGCAATCTGTGGCTCAGAGGAAGGACCCATTGGAACTTGTCATCTACCCCTTCCTTTGTTTCCGTCTCCAAGTCTGGAAGAAAATCTCAGGGCACATATGTAAAATGTCCTACTTCTGGCTTTGGTAGTGCACCAGAATTTAGTGTCTGGTGTAGAGCAGAGAAAGTAGGTGGGAAAGGCTGGGATAGAGAGAGAAATCAGCATGTAGGAAAGGACCGAGCCCTGAGGGTTCATGAGCACTTAGCTTGAGATGATCCAGTGGAAGTCTCCTGGGGTTCTGTAGGTGCAGCAATCCATAACTCAGGGATTGAAAGTGGAAATTTTCTTCTACTCTTCCTGTAATGGATTAAATTGTGTCTCCCCAAAAATATGTGTAGCCATGTGACTGGGCCATGATTCCTAGTATTTTGTATTGTCCTCCATTTTGTGATTTTTCTATGTTGTATGTTAAAGGATTAGGGTGGGACTGTAAATCCCTTCATGGATTATCTCCCTGCTCCACTGTAAAGGGAGTTTCCCTAGAGTATGGCCTACACCACCCTTAATCCTTCCATCCTACAAGAGATAAAAGGAAAATGAAGCAAGAAGAGAATTGGTAATCTCACACCATCAAGAAAGCAGCACCAGAACACATCCTTCAGACCTGAGGTTCCTGTGCCAAGATGCTCCCTGGACAAAGGCTGATGCAATACCGGACTTCCTTTCAGAGTCAACAGGGGAAAAAGCCTTCCCCTAGAGCAGACATCCTGAATTTGGACTTGTAGCATACCGTGTGGGAAATTACATTAACTCTCTTGACATAACTGCAGCCATCTTGGCTGCTGTATTGTTACTTCTACTCTGTATAATCTCTTGCACTGTAATCAATCACTTTGACTCTACTCTGTGTACAGTAACCTAGAGGCAATCTGGGAACACCTCCAAGTCCCTAGCCCGAACATGTAGAACAATGGATGACTGAAACTGTAAACAACTGGCTTAGTTACTGAATGTTTCAGTTCCTTGTTTTCTGGGATACCAACTGTATTGGTGAAAGGTATAAATATTCTAATAAAACTTAGTTCTGGGCTGTCAGCTAGGGAGAAAGCCATTAGCCCCCTGATCCCAAACTGTCTGTCTTCTTTTTCTTCCATCGTCGGCACTGCATCTCCTCTGCCCGTGTTCATCAGAGAACTCTCAGACTCCGACAGCTGGTGCCCGAACAGGAACCGGAGGAGAGCTTCTACAGACCCCCGTGGTGAATTTGAGTGTAGGATCCGAAGCGACCAGCCTGCAATGGATTTGAACTCCAAGGTGCCCGAGACCTCACTCAGGAGGAGTGCTATTACAGCCTATAACAGAGCTGGTGAACAGTTAGTACGGGCTCGGGAAGGTATCAGGGTCCTTATGGGAAATCTATCAACTTGCCTTTCTTTTTTGGAAACTTTACTTCCTTCTCTCTTTTTACCTGAAATTTACAAGCCTTTACTTCCTTCTTTCTTTAATTTCATCTATCAGCATTGTCCCTGGTTGTCAGAAAGAGGGGGGTCACCAGAGGAAGGGACACTAGACGTCCAGGTCTGGCATAGAGGTGTATCTTGCCTTAGGCAAGCACATAAACAGAAAGAAGTTATTCTGGTCTATATTTGGTTTCTGTGTAATCTCCTTTCTGTAACCTTAGAACCCCTACCACTCAGAGAAAGAAAACAAAGGGGAGTTGAGGGGCAAGAGGAACAAAAGGGGCAGCCCGGCCCAATGCCACTTTCGCTTGTTCTTCCATCTTCTCTTACTCTCTCTGAGAGTTTGTTAAGTTATTCTCCGCCCTCCCTTATTCTCTTTAAGGGTTTAGAGTCAAGTTCACAATTTCCTTATTTACTTCCAGTAACCATCACAGAGGAGTTAGAAAACAGAGAGAAACTGAGAGGTGGAGGTGGCGACCAGCCACCCCCGTCTTCACTGACTCTTCCATTTTTGGGAGGCAGAGAGTGAGGGGGGTGGCTGGCTACCACCACCCTTACCTGCTCTTCCATCTTCTCCTGTTCTCTCTAAGAGATTAAAGCAAAGTACTCCTCTACCCTTCCCTATTCTTTCTAAGAACTTGACGCCAAATAGTAGTGTAGCCTTAGAAAAACAAAAATTATTGTTAGAACAGATCAAACATTTGATTCCACAAAAAATCCGTGATATGAATTATAGAATCAAAAATAGACTACAAGAATTGGGTGAACATATTGAAAAGGTACAGTGCAGTGTGTATGAACACAAAACAGTAGCTGATGAGCTTTTCACGAAAACAACAAAATTACAGAAACAAATTCAAAAAATATTATCATTAGAACCAAAACACATTATTTAGTAATATAACTTTTAAAACTACCAATTCTAAGACTTTGAATTTAAATAAAAGTAAAGGATCTCTTAACAACTCAGGTGAAAGAGTGACTTTTGCCAATCCAGACTGTAAGAAGGCTCTTCACTTCTTAAAGGGACGAGGAAGCTTGAAAGACTATATTAAGGCTGCTACTCTAGCAGATACAATGGCAGCACTGAGTATGAAAAATAGTCGCTGTTTTGGCTGTGGCAAGCTAGGCCACATGAAAACGAATTGTAGAGAAGTTGATGCAGAATTTAGATCATGTGCCAGAAAAAAGACACTAGGACTGTGTCCCAGGTGCGAGCACAGAAATCATTGGGCAAGTCACTGCAGATTTAAATCTAAAAAGGAAAGTCAACCTAAACAGGAGTTAGACTATTCAAATTAAGAAAAATTGTCAGCCTTACAAAATTTGGCATCTGAACAACTGAAATAGGGACATATAGAACCTTCCTTCACTCCTTGAAATATTCCTGTATTTGTCAGAATATCAATGCTGTAATTCAGCCTACCCAATCCAACAGTTTTACTGCCCAATTGGCCACTACTTATTATAGACCTCCAAGATGGTTTCTTTATGACTCCACTTCACTCTTCCGACTATGAAAAATTTACTTTTACTATTCTTTCTATAAACAATCAGGAATCTATTAAAAGATATCATTGGAAAATGTTGCCCCAAGAAATACTTAATAATTCCACAATTTGTCAAACCTTGACAGAGCTCTGTCTCCTGTTAGAAAATCTTTTCCACAATGTTCTATTATCCACTACATAACTGATATTTTCTGCACGGTTCCTAATAAACAGATGTTACAGTCTATGACCAATTACAAAAATATATACAGAAGACTGGGTAATCATTATTCCAAACAAAATACAAGTATCTACTTATTCTTATCTTGAACATAAGTTATTAGAAACTGGAATACTCCCTCAGAAAATATAAATTCAGAGAGACAATTTAAAAACTTTAAATAATTTTCAGAAACTACTAAAAAATATTACTTGGTTGCGGCCTACTTTAAACACCCCAAAATGTCAATTAGTTCACCTTTTTCCTTACGATTGAGAGACACTAGCGCGAACTTACTTTCTACAGTTTCAAACGTAGTGGTCTGATGCCGCCCGACGACAAGCTCAAAAAAAAAAATAAGAACTCAAATTAATGATTCTACTGAATAATTGTTAAGAGTAAACATCTGGGCTGACATCCAAGTTCAGTTAATAATAAACGAACAAGCCCTATCACAAGTTAGATCTGTATGTTTAAAGACTTAGGAAAAGATCAGTCAGTTGAAACAAAAAATCCCCACACTTAGCTCTATAAAACAAGGAATTAAACCCAAGTTAAAACCATCTGTTAACTTCCTTATTAGACTTAGAAATACTTTACAAAAAAAATATATTAACAGCCTAAAATGACAGATAGGTTTAATGTCATCCAACCCTCATTAAAAAATTAAATAATAAGGGGAGATACCTACCCCTCTACAACAATTCTACTCTACAGCAAATTTATGCAACATCCCTCAGATCTCTATAATTTCAGCTGCTGAGGCCCATTGGTCTCTTATGTTCAATTCCTCAAAAATCCAAAAACAACCTATATGGTGAAAAGATGTATCAACTAATGCCTGAAAAAAGGGTGAAATAATTACGAGGGGAAGAGGTTTTACTTGTGTTTCTCCAGATCCTGAGATCAACCCTACTTGGGTCCCATCACAAAGAATCCGCCCAAGATATGAAGCACCCAGCAGAACAGACAACGAGGATGAAGAGGACACAGGAGACAAAGATTCTACATTCCAATGTTAACATTCCCTATTTTCCCATATCTCTCTACCTTGTTATAATCACAATTACTACATGTATGGATTCTACTGTATATGTTTAAGATTGTCTTTCTAATCTAAAGTACTTTATATTCTGGCTGTGTAGAGGTTGGTATCTCCAGAGGACTGACGCCATGTACTCGATTAAAAGAAAATCTTGTTTCCCCAAAAAGCTATGATAAACTACAAAAGAGACAGAAAATTTCTACTCATTGCTTCACGTCACCATGTTTGACCCCAGAAAATGACTGGTTAGCCAGAGACGGGTAAGATTCCTCATGGGAGTAACAACCTAAGAGAGACACAGTCACAGCGGGACTACAAGTGTGACATGAATCCCCCATATATACTATTTAACCCACTGTGGTAGTCAAAGACGGGTTAAGATATTTCTTGATCTGTGTTCACCTAAGACAGGACCCTATCGCTAGAGGATGGGGTACCGATGTCGGGTAAGACACACAAATAAAGAAATACGACCTAAGACAGACACGCAGGATGGGTCAGCTGTGACACAGCTGGCTTCTATAAAAAGAAAAAGGGGAAAAATGTGGCAAGCTAAACAAGAGTGTGCCAATGAAGTCATGAAAACTGACTACTCAACTATCTCCCCCCCCAAAAAAGAATAAACTGTCCTGGCTGTCCTTAGGTAGAAGTATTAAAAGAGTCAGAGTTAAAAATACACAAAAAGACATGTACTGTTTACGAAACCCAAGTAACAGAAACATGGCATACAACAGTCGCCTTGGCCATACTAGAAAATTGTTTTCCTCTACTACTTAGAACCTTAACAACTTTCTTCATTTTAAAAAATAAAAAAGGAGATGTGGGAAATTACATTAACTCTCTTGACATAACTGCAGCCATCTTGGCTGCTGTATTGTTACTTCTACTCTGTATAATCTCTTGTACTGTAATCAATCACTTTGACTCTACTCTGTGTACGGTAACCTAGAGGCAATCTGGGAACACCTCCAAGTCCCTAGCCCGAACATGTAGAACAATGGATGACTGAAACTGTAAACAACTGGCTTAGTTACTGAATGTTTCAGTTCCTTGTTTTCTGGGATACCAACTGTATTGGTGAAGGGTATAAATACTCTAATAAAACTTAGTCCTGGGCTCTCGGCTAGGGAGAAAGTCATTAGCCCCCTGATCCCAAACTGTCTGTCTGCTTTTTCTTCCATCGTCGGCATTCCTTCTCCTCCGCCCGTGTTCATCGGAGAACTCTCAGACTCCGACAATACCAGACTGTATAAGAATAAACTTTCCTTTATTAAAGCCATCCACTCTGTGGTATTTCTGTTAGAGCAGCCCTAACAGACTAAAACATCTTTTTTTTTTTTTTTTTTTTACCTCTCGGAGTCCAGAGGAGGGACATACAATGTCCCACTTCTGGCCCAGGCAGTACACCAAAATTTACCCTCCAGTGTAGCTCAGAGAAAGGAGGTAGGAATTACACTGCTGTACTTGGCTGCCAGCTACTGCTGTTTTCTAGAGACACGACCACTCTAAGTTCAGCATCTTGGTTGAGAGAAACTCACTCCAGTCAGGTGGTACTTCTCATCATAGCAGCCAATCCCAGCAGTGCTTCCAGGTATAATCTCTCAGCCTGGAAAGGTGTTCTCTGCTGCCACTCTGTTCCCATGCCACCAGAAGCAGGACCCTCTGCATTGCCAGTTTGCTTCTGGCAAAGGAAGTTGTTCCCCTTGCTGTAGCCCAGTCCAATCTCACAACTTTCTGCTTGGTCTTGGGGCTCCTAGAACGTCCTTTTTGTTCTATTCAGTTGTTTTTCAAAGCGTTAGCTGTTAGAGGGGTCAGAGGAGATGTGAAGCTAGTTTACCATCTTAGCCTTGCCACTAAATTTGTTTCTTCAGTGAAACTTTTCAAAATTAAATTAATAAGACATGTTATTTAATCAATTATGAGAAAATGTTAATTGATGTGTCTGACCATTCGCCATGAGTCGGATTCGACTCGACGGCACTTGGCGGCTTGGCTGACCATTCTGACTAGTCAATGTTAATATCTGAAAAATATTGATTCTACAAGATCATTGACATGTTGGGAAAGATAAGTTTGGGATAGATAAAATTTAACACAGAAATTGTAACATTATTATTAATGTGATACAACTAAATATAGGTATGAAACTTTCTCTTTT
Organism: Heterohyrax brucei; assembly: GCA_028571685.1. Lineage (NCBI taxonomy): Eukaryota > Metazoa > Chordata > Mammalia > Hyracoidea > Procaviidae > Heterohyrax > Heterohyrax brucei. Next base: position 71,875,660 of record CM053142.1, on the reverse strand, counting down.
TCCAAACAACACATTGCTATAATTTATAAGATTCTACTCATGTAATTCAAAGTGTTTTGTACAATAAGAATAATAGTGTAAAGATATTATTAATATAGTATTATATTAATTTCAATTTGTTAAAAAGAAATATACCAGGTTGTCAGATTCCTCTGATTGCACAGGGAAGTTTCACAAAAATCACTGACCGATGTGGAATGCACCTGAGAACAGACAGACAGAAACAAAGAGACAGAGTGACAATACAGGAAAAAAAAAAGAAAAACAGTTGTCAATTCTGATTCATGGTAACCCTATAGGATACAGTGGAACTGCCCCCCATAGAGTTTCCAAGGAGTGGCTGGTGGATTCAAACTGCCAACCTTTTGGTTATAATGAACAAGCTGTTCTTAATCACCCCACCAGTAGGGTTTGAAGGGCTCCCTTGAGAAAACCCATTGTCGTAGGGTCAATTATGACTCACAGTGACCCTATGGGCATAAAATCACATAACCCCCCTTTGTGACAAGGCAGTTGTTTAACCAAGAACTCACTTGAAGTTTATCTTATGGAAGGAATTTATCTTTACTAAAAGCCAAGTGGCCATTTTTGTTTTACAGATTACTTTTTTCATCAAATTTCACTGCGAATAGGAATTATTTATGTATTTACCCAAATCCAAAACCATTCCATTGAGTTGATTCTAACTCACAGCAACCCTATAGAATAGATTAAAACTTCCTCTTGGGGCTTCCAAGGAGAGGCTGGCAGAGCCTTTTGATTAGCATTTGCACCGTTAACTACTGGCCAACAGGTCTCTGACATTAATATTTAACAGGGAGTATTTTTTTCTCTGGATGTTTAGACTGTTTCCTTTCTCTACCCTTTTAAATGCTGAAGATTCTCCCATTTTTCCAGTATGTCAAGTTTCACTGTTTAGTTGTTTGACTGACTCTCACTTCTATAGAGTTGTTTCAAACTAATAGCAACCTGTAGGACACAAGTAGAAATACACCATAAGGTTTTCAGGTTGTAAATCTTTGCTAAAGCAGACTGTCACATCTTTCTCCTGCTGAGAGGCTGGTGGGTTCAAACAGATGACCTTTTAGTCAATAGCTGAGCACTTTAACCACTACACCACAAGAGCTCGCAGAATAAAGAACCCTAATGTTTATGCCTACTGATATTTTCTTTGATAATTTAGAGTCAATTTTTTTTTTGTGGGATTGAGTTTAAATAGGAGTATATAGTCATACAGAATAAATGTCATTTCATACAAAGACTCTCATATCAGGAGTCTGAATTGACAAGGTAAAGCCAGCTTCTCCAGTTACTGCCTGGAGGAAGTGCTTCTCTCATAACTGTTCTTTGGTTCTCCTATGTAATAGGTTGACCTTCCTGCCTTGAGCCTATTTTTCCACTATGTGGAAAAGCCATGGTATTACCTGCTTTCTCAGGGCTCAGTTACACAGCTTAAAAGATGAAGACTGTTGTTACTAGACCACATTACTGCTTTTCAGCGTACCTACAGAAAGTTAATAAAACTTTCATTTTATGTGTCAACTTGTCTAGACTACGGTGCTTGGTTTTTTTGACAAACATGTTTCTGTATGCTTTTATGAAATAGTTTTGTGTGATTCAATTAGGTACATGACTGTGGTAAAACAGATTACCCTCCAAAACTTTGGGTGGGATTCAACTAATCAGTTAAAAGCATTAAGAACAAAAGGGACCTTTTCTTTAGGTGTATTCTGCTTTCAGACTATAAATAGGCATTTTGCCAGAACTATTCAATTCTTTGTTCTTTCCTGTAACCTAACGTGTAGATTTGAGGATAAAAAACCGCAAGACTTTTCAGAAAATCCTGGTGATCTACTTCTGAAAATTATCCAATAAAAATCTTATGGATCACTATGGTCTAATCCCGCTGCATATGGTGTCACCACGAGTTGAGGTCCAAATCAACCTTAACTAAAATCATTGTCTGTATCTATGCCTATAAGCTGAGCTAAACTCACTACCATCCAGTTCATTCCAGTTCACAGCAACACTACACTTCTAACTGAATGCCTTAATGACTCTATTTCTCTATGAAGCTGTGACTAAGATGGTAAGGAACACACTTATATTCTTTCCAGTGAACTATCTTCTTATTTTTGATACATGTTAAACAGATGTATCCTGGACTCTACTCTTTGGAGTCTGATAAATGGGTTGGATATTTGCTTAGTTGCTGGAGGTAATAAGTATGATCCATGTATCATTCATTCAATCATTACTAAGGAAATTGGAAAACAGGAAAAAATCAAATACTTAGCATAATATTTCAGTCTCAGAATTCTCCACAAGCTGTTGTTGTTGTTGTTAGGTCCTGTGGAATCAGTTTTGCCTCATATTGATGCTATACACAACAGAATGAAACACTGCCTGGTCCTCCATCATGTCCACAATCACTTTTATGCTTAAGCCCATTATTGCAGCTACTCTGTCAGTCTACCTTGTTGAAGGTCTTCCTCTTTTTCACTGACCCTCCACTCTACCAAGCATGATGTCCTTTTCTAGGGATTGCTCCCTCTTGATAACACATCCGAAGTATGTAGACACAGTCTTGCTATCTTTGCTTTCAAGGATCACTCTGGCTGTACTTTTTCTAGAACAGATCTCTTTGTTCTTTTGACGGTCCATGGTACATTCAATATTTTTCTCTGAAACCAAAGCCATAAGCCGTTACTGCTACTTAAATGTACAGAATGGAAGCAGTGTAGCCTAACAGAAAAGAGCACGGATTTTGCAGCATGAGTGGATTTTGCTCTGAATTACTTGCTCCACTTCTTTCTGTTAGCTACTGAAACCTGAGAAAATGACTAAATTTTCTATGTCTAGTTTTCTTCATTTGAAAATAGAAATAATAATACCTATACTATAGGCTCATTGGGAACTGAGATTAAATGAGAAATGCATGCAATGCACAGCACCTACAATATAGGAGCTGTTCAAAAAATAATTACTGCTTTGTGTGATGACTACACAACAAATCCCAGAGATAGTCGATCCTTCATGTTATAATCATGTACCTCCTAATGGCATCCTTCCCATATTTATCTATAGGTTTCCTTTGCTAAGCAATAAGCTTATGTACAGGTATCATCTATTCCTGTATTCTCAACTCCTACTGATTGAACAGGTGGACATTCAATAAATGTTCATTGAATGAATACATGAATAAACGGGTGATCATGTAGTTATAATGAAGTCATGGTAGAATCAAGACACCAAAATTGTTTAATAGTTTGCTTAGGCCAAGTTATTTCATGATATCAAAACCAGTAGTGAGAATAATGAAAGCAGCATAAGATATAAATCTGTGCATTTTTGTCTTATTAGATCTGAAACCAAAATCTATCTACTGTGCTGTATTATAATGTGTGCAGTCAGCAGCCTCAGAAATAGGATCTAAAGGTAGAAATGGGAAATTGCCACAGCAGGGTTTTCATTTCCTGGTTTTGCATATCTGGTTGAACCAATTGAGCTGAAGTTGTTAAACCTCAGTAATCGTCTATCCCACATGATTTGACTCACAGATCCTCTTTTGCCCACAGACAGTTGTCTTAAAAGAGAGGAAAGAACTTTGAAATGCTGTCTCTGTCTAGAGACTCAAAAGAACAATGGAATCTAACTCTAATACAGAAAATGTGGATGAGGATGGATATACTCAATTAGACTTCAGCTCTCGATACAGAGCCAGGAGACCTGTTGTCTCAAGGAAAGGTAATTTTTCTTTACACCTTCCTTTATCCTTGGCTTGGCTTTATCATCTAAAACATTTAAGTGAAGAATACTTGAGACTTGTGATTTGTAGGGCTTTTATTAATAGATTTTTAAATGTGAGGTTTTCAGAAGTTACTGAAGATAATTTGAATGTGAGCTAAGCATTTTTCTCATGGCAACTCAAATAATAGCATTTAGTGTCTAATTACAGTATTCAAATGAATTATGTATGATGACAAAATACTCAGAATATCTTATCTATAGGAATATATCCTTACACAGTGTGTTGTGACAAATGTGATAATGAGCAAAGATCAAGAAATTTCAAGGGGACTGGTTTATTGCTTAGTTGATAGACACAGATTATAGAATGGAAATCAAGGAAACTTAAAAAGATGTATAAGAAAACATCAGGACACAGCAAACAAGGGAACAACAACAAGAAAGATGGAAGATCAGTAAAGAAAGGCATTGAGTGAAAAATCATCTGTCGGTTTTTGGTAAAACAAAGTCAGATACGAGAGTATAATCTTGATTTCTCATTATTTATGTGGCATGAAATATATTTGACTGTATTTATATCTTTAGCTTATATTCAAAAGGGACTTCTTGGTATATCAGTGAAGGAAAATGCACATGTTAAGGGAGGAGACTCCTTTAGCGAGCCGTGAGTCTTAAAATGTAAGAAGAGGAAATACGAAGGACATAAGAAAAACCTATCTCTTCATAGAATTGGTAATTTAGCCTCCTCTATTAACCTCCCGTTTGAAAACTCACTGAAATTCTCTTTTACTGATTCTCAGTGAAAGGCAAAAATATGTCCTTGGTGTGTCAATGTTAACACAAAAATGGGTTCTATGTTATATCAGGAGAGAGGTTATTCACAAGTTTTGGAAGGAGAATTTTCTTTCTTCTGCTTTCTTGTTAATCAGATTGCACAATTGTTTTCAAACACTTACGTAATGCTTTTCTTGAGAAACCTTTTGGGTAGTAGTGGAAAAACTGGGTGAGGCATGAGATAGGAAGGCGTGTATGTGTTTACATGTATGTGTGGACAAATACTGATTTACCTACAATGTGTTAGCAGTAATTTAAACCAGGTGCTTTTACATGTGTAAGCCAGTGCAATTCCCATGATAGTCCATTGTAGTATTACTAGTCCAACTTTCAATAAACAGTAATGAAAAACCAGGGGGTGTAATTTGCTCAAGGTTGTGCAACAAACAAGTAAAAAGGGAAGGATCCATATTTTGATTTTCTCACCATTAGTAACCAATGTTCTTTCCACCTACATTAAGCTGTGTGCCTGAAAAATAAGTGGGATTTCAGTATTCTTGGCAGTGTCAATACCAAAAGGTGACTTTGTGGAACTGAAATTAAGAATGCATACATATTAAAGCACTATGCTCAAATTTCATGTCCAGGAATTCTGGAAGAGGTATACCAGAGGTGTATAAAAAATTAGACTAGTCCTAATGATTAGACGATCTGGAAAACAGAGACTAATAAATGGTTAATTTTAGAATTTGCCAGATTTTGATAAATGGTAGATTTAAAGGTCTCCTCAGTCCATCATCCTAGTTCTTCATTCAATTTCTTCTTTCTCTGGCTCCTCAGGAATTTCTGCTGCATCTCCTCATTGGCGTCTCATTGCTGTGACCTTGGGTAGCTTATGCTTGATAATACTGGTGATAGCTGTGGTTCTGGGCACGACAGGTGAGTACTAGTAGAGGAGATTAACAACAATTCCTTTAAATGAACATTTATTATGAGTTGCACACTTGTTTAAGGGTTGACAAGCACAATTTTATTTAATCCTTACATTAACCTATTGAGTTGATGTTATTAATTTTCATTTTACCTATAAGGAAAGTGAAAGGCAGGGAGGTTATTTTACTTTTCCAGGATCATAAATTGCTAGTAGTGGAACCATGATTAGAGATTTAGATAGACTGTAAGAAACTCACAGCCTAAGCTCACAGTGCTCTTCTACTTCCTTTGAATACAACTGGTGTTCTGTATCCAAGGGTTTCACATCCATGGATTCAACAAACTGCAGATCAAAATATTTGGGGAAAAAAATAAAACAGACTTTTTTCTTCTCGTCATAATTCTCTAATAATACAACTATTTACACGGCACTTACATTGTGTGGAGTATTATAAATAATTTAGATGACTTTTCTAGATTACTTATAATAGTACGAAACAAATTTTTCCATCAGAGGTGGTTTCCACCACATTTGTCAGTTTGTCATACTGTGGTGGATTGTGTGTTGTGGTACTGAATGTTTTGCCATGGATATTTCATATATCAGCATGTTCTTCCTTGGTGGACAGATTTTAACAGAGCTTTCAGACTAAGACAGACTAGGAAGAAGGATCTGAAAGTCTGCTTCTGAATACCAGCAAAAACTTTGTGGATAACACTGAAATACCATCTGACATAGTGCCAGAAGATGAGCCCCTTAGGTTGGAAAGCACTTAAAATATGACTGAGGAAGAGCTGTCCCCTGAAAGTAGAGGGAACCTTAATGGAGTCAACCTTTCAGAACCTTCATTTGCTAATGTGTCATGGCTCAAAATAAGAAGAAACAGTTGCAAACATTCATTAATAATCACAAATTCATCAAAAATAAAATGGAATGCATACACATTGACATTCTAACAAACTGATGAGTTGAAATTAATGAGTACTGGTCATTTAGAATCAGACAATCATAAGATGGCAGAGTTGTCAGATGCTTCCTGTGATCCCTCTAAAAACAATGGCCCAAAAGAACAATAAAATCCTAGGACCCCTGAACACCAAAGAGAAAGTTGAGAAAACAGATTGAGCCATAGGGAAGGGAGAGTAGGTTAACAAGTACCTGGGGCTGGTCAGATCTGAAGTGCCAGGAATTTGCTGTAGCCAGCATGGTGAATGGATCAGTGGCATCTGAACAGCATCCTATTCAATGACAAAGAGCAGCAGAAGGTACTCTGTAGCCTCCAGAACCAGTGAAAATCAAAACCTAAGTGACTGGTGTCTACACTGATCTAAATGCTTCCTTAGGGTAGGCCTCTATCCCTTTTTGGTAGTGCTTCTCCTTTCCCTCTTTGTACTGTGCCCAGCTCTGGACTCTGACTCCACTGACTGAACCAAAGGTAGGACATCTTGAGCATGCCCTGAGACATTCTTCTATCCTGAAGAGGGAACAAAGAAACAAGCTCAGGAAAAGTGGGGGGAAAAAATCTACAGACTCACCTGAGCCAGAAAAGCAGGATGGAAACAGTGCCTTCACCTAGACTCAGACATAAGGGAACATGCCACCCTCACAGACACTCAAGGATGGCTGTTAACCTTCTGCATTTCTTGGTGCCTGCTCATCTAGGACAGTAAGGGAGAGCCTGTACCACACACTTGATGATCAGCTAACAGACACCTGAGATGAATTCATACAAGAAAAGTAAACAGACTTCTGAGCTCACATGTCAAGTAACAGTTGTAGCCACTTGGTGACAGGATGTTAAAGCTTAAAATATGCTAATGACTAAAATAGCACACGCCACTAGCCTACGTGGACATTTTAAAACAAATCAAGAAGCTAGAACACAGCAAGCAAATACAAAATAAATAAATTCAACAACTTACTCATGGCTCAGAGACAATGGCAGCTAATCTGAGATGCACTGCTGGTGGGATCGGCAGGTCAAATTGCCATATTTTCAGAGCCCAGCTTTGGACTCCATGCATCTCAGCTCCTCTCTTTGCTCCTCCACCACTGAGTAGCCTGTACTGTGGCAGATGGGGAATTTGTGCAGGATGCCATCTTGTTCCACGAGAAGGTGGAGATACAATACGGAGATCTCAGCTGGACCTAATTCCTAGGTTGGGAAGCAGTGCCTGCCAGGAGGAGAGTGCTTTTCCAGCAATAAAGCAGTATTCTACATGGGGTCACCTATGACTAGGCCCAACAGCACGGAACAGCAGTGCAGTAGCCTTTCTGTATTTTGAACTAGTTTATAACATCTGGGGTTGGATATAGAGGTGCTTACTTTGCCAGCTGGGAACAGGGACCTCTACATCTGAAAACCCAACTGACTTTGGAAGTTGTTCGAGAACTTTTACTTTCATTTTAAGATGGTCTGGAGAAACAACTGCAGTCCATCCTCACAGCATCTCTCCCAGCCTCTACTGACTCACGTGATGCCCCCAAATTAAAAAACTCTGTATAAAAGCATAACAATGAAATCACCCATGGCTTCAGAAGGCCCCCAAAAGAAACAACCAAAGAACTTCCCAAACAAAGAAACCTTTCTGGAACTATCAGACAGTAAATACAAAAGGACTATATAGAGAGCCCTCCTAGATCTTATACAAAATGCAGCAGAGCAAAATGAAAAATTAAGTAAGCTGTATGATCTGATGGAACACCAGTACTTTGAAATCCAACAGATCAGTAACAAAACCAAAGAGACAGAAAATTCAGTCCAAAGCCAAGAAAACGGAATTGAACAAACAGAAAATACACTTTCTAACTTGGAAGACAGAGCTACTGATTCCAGCATCTATAAGGGGAAATCAGAAAAAAGAAACAAGAAAAATGAAGAAGCATTAAGAAACATGTGGACTCTACAAAGAAGAACAATCTATGATTAACTGGAGTTTCTGAACAGGGTGAGACACCTAAGAACACAGAGAGTATTGCTGTTGAGCTGCTGACAGAAAACTTCCCAGAAATTACAGAAGAAGAGAATATAAATATCCAAGATGCATATCGAATGCCATTCAATATAGATCTCAAAAGAAAGACTCCAAGACATATTATAATCAAGTTTAACGAAATGAAACATAAGCATAAACTCTTTAAGGCAGCAAGACTCAAACAAAGCTAACATTCAGAGGGAAAACCTGTAGTTCTCACAGAAACCACGCTGGCACACAGATCGTCGAATAACACATTCAAAGCCTTGAAGGAGAACTTCCAACCAAGAATTATACATCCGGCAAAACTATCTTTCAAATATGAAAATGAAATTAAGACATTCACAGATAAACAGAAACTCAGGGACTTTGTAAAAACCAAAGCAAAGCTACAAGAAATACTGAAGGAATCTCTTGGCTTAGAAGAACAAAACCACTAACTTTACATTTTAGAAGCAAATTCAGCACACATCACTCAGAAACCTACTCAGTTAGGGAAGGCTCCAAACTCAAAGCTATAATAATGAAATAAATGATCCAGTAATCACATCATTAAAACTATGATGTCATCATATTAAAAACAGGAATGTACTGCAGTCGTTATAGTCCTTCCAGATAGAGAGGAAGTTGGTAAGACTGGTAGTACTTAAAATTGGGTTTATATATAGTTTATTAAGGGCGATCATAGAGGCAGCCATAAAGCACAATAAAGATGCAACATATAAAATCAATAAATGTAATACAGGAGTCTCAACAACCATAAAACCAACCCCGAAAAGGGTGAAAAATCAACTCACAAAGAAGAATCTCCCAGAACAGATTAACGAGAACAACAAAGAAAACATCAACACAAAAATAAACGTATCACAATGACAGCACTAAACACATACCTACCAATAATTACATTGAATGTGAATGGACTGAACGCTCCAGTAAAGAGACATCGAGTGACATGTTGCATCAAAAGACATGACCCATCCATATGTTGCCTATAAGAAACTCACCTTAGACTTAAAGATAGGAATAAACTGAAAATTAAAGGATGGAAGAATATATATCAAGCTAACAATGAACAAAGAAAAGCAGGTGTGGCAACTGTAATCTCAGAAAAAATAGATTTTAATGTAACATCCACCATTGTAGACATGGATGGTCACTATTTATTGCTGAAAGGTTCAATACACAAGCAGGACTTAACAATATTAAATATTTATGGGCCTAATATTAGAGCACCTAAATACAACGAGGAAACATGGGCTACACTCAAAAATGAGATAGATCACTCCACAGGAACAGTGGGAGACTTCAATACTCTACTCTCAATATTGGATAGATTGTCGGGAAAAAAGCTCAGTAAAGACACAGAAGACCTTATTGCCACAATTAACCAACTAGACCTCATCGACATATACAGAACTTTCTAGCCATCAGCAGACAACTACACCTTCTTCTCTGGTGTACATGGAACATTCTCATGTGTTAGATCATGTGTTAGAACATAAAGCAATTCTCAACAAAATCTATACAACTGAATTAATGCAAAGCATCTCAGATCGGAAAGCCATAAAAGTCGAAATCAATAGCAGAAAAAACATAGACAAAAAGTGGAACTCATGGAAACTGAACAACATCTTGTTCAAAAAGCTATGTGTTATAGAACAAATCAAGGATGAAATAAAGAAATTTAGAATAAAAACACTTCTTACCATAACCTACAGGATACAGCCAAAGCTGTGCTCAGAGGACAGCTTATCTCCACAAACGGACACATCTGGAAGGAAGGAAGGAAGAAACAAAATGAAAGAACTAACTCTACAGCTTGAACAAGTAGAGAGAGAACAACAGAGGAACCCCTTAGACACCAGAAGAAAACAGATCATGAAGGTCAGAGCAGAACTAAATGAATCAGAGAATAGAAAAACAACTGAAAAGACCAAAAGCTATTTTTTTTTTTGAAAAGATCAACAAAATTGACAAACCATTGGCCAAACTTACTAAAGAAAAACAGGAAAGGTAACAAACAACCCAAATAATAAATTGCATAATATCATAACAGAATACTATGAAAGACTGTACTCTAACAAATTTGAAAACCTAGAGGAAATGGACAAATTCCTTGATTCATATCACCTACCAAAATTATCACAAGGTGAAGCAGAACAAATTGATAAACTCATCACAAATGAAGAGATTAAAAAAAGTCATCCAAAAATTACCAATGAAAAAAAAGCCCAGGCCTAGATGGCTTCACCACAGAATTCTATCAAGCTTATAGAGAAGAGTTATCTCCAACACTACTGAGACTATTTCCCAGTATAGAAAGGAATGGAATACTCCCAAACTCATTCTATGAAGCCAGCATAACCCTGATACCAAAGTCAGGGAAAGACCCAGTAAAAAGGAGAACTACAGACAGATATCACCCATGAATCTAGAGGCAAAAATCTTCAACAAAATTCTTGCCAATAGAATACAACAACATATAAAAAAAAATGATTCATCATGACCAAGTTGGATTTATACCAGGATGCAAGGTTGGTTCAACATCTGAAAAACAATTGTGATCAATGATTAACCACATAAACAACACAAAGGACAAGAATCACCTGATTTTGTCTGTTGATGCAGCAAAGGCATTTGATAAGTCCAACACCCATTCATGTTAAAAACTCTCAGTAAAGTAGAAACAGATGGCAAGTTCCTCATTGCAATAAGGGCCATTTATACAAAGCCAACTGCCTACGCCATCCTGAATGGAGAGAGACTGAAACAAGTTTCCTTGATAATGGAAACTACTCAACATTGTACTAGAAGTTTCAGCCAGAGCAATTAGACAAGACCAAGAAATAATGGGCATCTGCATTGGCAAAGAGGAAGTCAAAATATCCCTATTTGCAGATGATTTGATTGTATACACAGAGAAACCTAAAGAATCCATAAATAAACTACTCAAACTCATATTAGAGTCCCACAAAGTCTCAGGACACGAGATAGACATAAGTAAATCAGCAGGATTCCTTTATACCAACAACAAGATTATTAATGAAGAAATCACCAGATCAGTACCATTTACTATAGCCCCTAAGAAGATAAAGAACCTAGGAATAAATCTAACCAGAGAAATATCAGACCTTTACATAGAGAGCTGCAAGTCCTTACTACAAGAAACTAAGAAAGACTTCCATAAATGGAAAAACCTACCCTGCTCATGGATAGGAAGACTTAACATTGTGAAAATGTCTATTTTGCCCAAAACAATCTACTTATATAATGCAATCCCAATACAAATTCCAGTGACATTTTTTACTGAGATGGAGAAACAAATCACCAAGAAGAACACACTAGGAGACCTCTCACTACCCAGCTTTTGAAACTATTACACTGCCACAGTAGTCAAAACAGCCTGGTACTGGAACAAAAACAGACAGATAGATCAATGGAACAGAACTGAGAACTCAGAGATCACACCATCTTCCTATGAACAGTTCATATTCGACAAAGGCCCTAAGACATTAAACTGGAGTAAAAACAATCTCTTCAACAAATGGTGCTGGCAAAATTGGATACCCATCTGTAATAAACTGAAACAAGATCCATATCTTACATCTTATACAAAAACCAACTCAAACTGGTTGCCAGCCAAGCCAAGTGCCATCGAGTTGGATCCAACTCAGGGTGACCCTAGGGTTCAAACTGGTTAAAGGACCTAAATAACAAATCTAAAACAATAAATCTCATCCAAGAAAAAGTAGGAACAACAATGGAAGTTTTAATACATAACGTAGACAGACTTCTTCAAAATCTGTCAAATAAACCACAAACAATAGAAAACAGATAAATGGGAACTACTAAGAATCAAACACTTTTGCTCATCCAAAGACTTTATTAATTGAATTAAAAGGCCACCTACAGCATGGGAAAAAATATTTGGCAACTACATATCAGACTGATGTCTGATCTCCATAATCTATAAGGTACTACAAAATAACAATAAGAAAAAGATAAATCATCCAGTTAACTGATGGGCAAAGGAGATGGACAGACACTTCTCTAAAGAGGAGATCCAGGCAGCCAAAAAACACATGTAGACATGCTCACAATCATTAGCTATTAAAGAAATGCAAATCCAAACTACAGTGAAATACCATCTCACTCCAACAAGGTTGGCCATGGTCCAAAAAATGCAAAACGAAAAATTCTGAGAGGCTGTGGAAAAAATGGAATGCTCCTACGCTCTTGGTGGGATTGCAAAATGGTGCAACCTCTTTGGAAAGCAAACTGATGCTTCCTTAAAAAGCTGGATCTAGATATACCGACAAAATGACAAATATTGTGTGGGACCCCTAATATAAGAACTTTCAAACGGACTCACGCAAAGAAGAAAAGACTGATGGCTGCAAGGGTGGAGAAGGATTTGGGGGGAGGGTTTATATTAGATAGTTGATAGAAATTTGGTTGGGTGAAATTGTGACAGCACACATTAGAAAGAAGATCAATACTAATTGGACTTCAACAAAACATGATTACTCCTCCCATCTTAACCCAATATTTCAAGAACACAGTAGCTGGGGCGGGGGGACAGGGACCATGCTCTCAGGGGAAATTGAGGCCAATTGACACAACTAGCATTACACTAAGAGAGCACTCTGCAGCTCACATTGGTGAATTGCATCTGGGGTCTTAAAAATTGCCAAGCTGCCATCTAAGGGTACAGCAAATGGTCCCAACTCAGCCGGAACGGACGATCACCAAGAACCAAAACGACATGGAGGAAAGAGAACGCAGAAGACAGAGAGACCTACATGAGTGGGTGACTACCTCCATTTGTGACTGGAAAAACTGGATGGTGCCCAGCCACCACCAGTGACAGCCGTGATGGAGCTCACAAAGTTGAGTCTCACTGGCAACACAATAATAAAAAGGAGTACACCCTGAGATCTCTACTAAAAGACTGCAATTAATGGTCCAGGGGCCTCAGAGTTCCCCTGGGAGCATGGCCCCTGGCCCAGATGCTGCCCCTGTCCATAAATCATAATGGAGGTCAACTCTTCAGACATGAGTGGATTGGACTTGGTGACACAGGGTGACCATATCATGTGTGCACTTTACGATTCCTCGCATCTATAGGATGTCATTCTGCTGACTTCTTACTTGAGGTGGGGGAGTGGGTGGAGAGGAGGGCATAGGAGACTGTTGGGAGAATGAGACATGTATGGAGCAGAGAGGAAGACTGTGCTGTCACCAGGCAGGGAGAGCAGTGGGAGGTGCATATAGGAGGGCACGCAAATTTATATGGCAATGTACATTTTCACTCCATCATCATCATAATAAAACAGTTGTAACAGCGAAGGATCCCATGGGGAAAATGCTAAATAGCACAAGAATCATCAAAAAAAGAAAGAAGAAACATACAGAGTCATGGTACCCAAAACAGTGGTGGACGTTCAGTCATTTCGGGAGATTTCATATATCATCTACTAAAGGAAGTGTTCCAAGCTGCACTGAAGGGGTCAGTGAGAATCAAGGCTTCATTACCTGACGGCATATGAATTGACATGCTTCAACAAATGTTTGCAGTGCTGGAGGTGCTCACTTTTCTCCTACGTCAAGAAATCTGAAAGGAAGCTATCTGGCCAACTCACTAGAGGAGATCATTTTTATATCCATTGCTAAGAAAGGTCATCAAGCAGAATGAGGAAATCCTTGAACTGCAGTACCATTAATACTACACACAAGTAAAATGTTGCTGAAAATCATTCAAAATGACCTGTAGCAACATAACAACAGAGAACTTCCAGAAACTCCAGTTAGGTTCAGAAGAGGATGGGGAACCAGAGATATCATCATTGCTGATGTCAGATGGAGCTTGGCTCAAAGCACGTAATACCAGAAGAAGGATTACCTGTGTTTTATTGGCTAAGCAAAGGCTTTTGACTGTTTGGATTATAACAAATTATGGGTAATATTGCAAAGAATGAGAATTCCAGAACACTTAAATGTGCTTGTAGGAGTCTGTACATGAATCAAGAGGCAGTCGTGTGAGCAGAACAAGGGGACACTGTATGATTTAAAACGAAGAAATGACTCTATCAGGTTGTGTTCCTTCACCGTATTTATTCGATTAGTATGCTGAGCAAATACATCGAGAAGCTGGACTATATAAAGAAGAATGGGAGGGGGAAATTATCAAATCTATACCATTTGTGATAGCCCCTAAGAAGATAAAGTACCTAGGAATTAATCTAACCAGAGAAACAACAGACCTTTACAAAGAGAACTACAAGCCCTTACTACAAGAAACTAAGAGAGATTTAGATAAATGGAAAAACCTACCCTGCTCATGGATAGGAAGACTTAACATTGTGAAAATGTCTATTTTACCCAAAGCAATTTATTTATATAATGCAATCCCAATACAAGTTCCAGCATCATTTTTTAATGAGATGGAGAAACAAATCACCAATTTTGTTTGGAAAGGGAAGAAGCCCCGTATAAGTAAGGTACTACTAAAGAAGAAGAACACACTGGGAGGCCTCTCATTACCCGACCTTAGGACATACTACACTGCCACAGTGGTCAAAACAGCCTGGTACTGGTACAAGAACAGACAAACTGATCAATGGAACAGAATTGAGACCCCAGAGATGACACCATCTGCCTATGAACAGCTGATATTCGACAAAGGCCCTAAGACATTAAACTGGGGTAAAAACAGCATCTTCAACAAATGGTGCTGGCAAAATTGGTTATCCATCTGCAATAAACTGAATCAAGATCTATATCTTACACCTTATACAAAAACCAACTCCAACTGGATAAAAGACCTAAATATCAAACCCAAAACGATAAAGCTCATCGAAGAAAAGGTAGGAACAACAATGGAAGTTTTAATACACAATGAGGACAGACTCCAAAATCTGTCAAAGAAACCTCAATCAACAGAAGAGAAAGTAGATAAATGGAAACTATTAAGAATCAAACACTTTTGCTCATCCAAAGACTTTATTAATAGAATTAAAAGAACACCCACAGAGTGGGAAAAAATATTTGGCAACTCTATGTCAGATCGACGCCTGATCTCCATAATCTATAAGATACTACAAAATATCAATAAGAAGAAGATAAACCATCCAATTAAGCGATGGGCAAAGGAGATGGACAGACACTTCACTAAAGAGGAGATCTAGGCAGCCAAAAAACATATGCGGACATGTTCACGATCTTTAGCTACTAAAGAAATTCAAATCAAGACAACAATGAGATACCATCTCACCCCAACAAGATTGGCCATGATCCAGAAAACACAAAACAACAAATGCTGGAGAGGCTGTGGAGAAAGTGGACCCTCCTACACTGTTGATGGGGTTGCAAAATGGTCCAGCCTCTTTGGAAGGCAATCTGGCGCTTCCTTAAAAAAATGGATATCGATATACCATTTGACCCAGTAATTCCACTACTTGGAATATATCCTACAGATTCAAGGCCTTTCACACCAATGGACACATGCACCAGAATGTTTATCGCAGCACAGTCCACAATAGCAAAAAGGTGGAATCAACCCAGATGCCCAACAATAGAAGAATGGATAGGTAAACTGTGGTACATATACTCAATGGAGCACTACGCAATGATAAAGAATAACGATGATTCCAGGAAACATCTCCTAACCTGGTTTCAACTGGAAGACATTATGTTGAGTGAGAGTAGTCAGCGACAAAAGGACAAATACTGTATGAGACCTCTACGATAAGATCTCAAAAACAGACTTGTGTATAGAAGAAAAGACTCTTTGACAGCTGCAAGGGAGGGGAGGGAGGGAGGGATGGCAAGGGGGGGAGGGTTTAGTTTAGGTAGTTACTAGAAATCTAGTTGGGAGAAAGCAGTGACAGCACACATTAGGAACAAGAACAACATTAAGTGGACTTCAGCATAACTTGAGTACTCCTTCCATCTTAACTCAATCCTGCAAGGATAGAGTAGCTGGGGCAGGGGTCGGGGGACCATGCTCTTAGGCGAATTCCAGGCCAATTGGCACAACTAATGTTTTGCTAAGAGAGCTCTCTGCACCCCACATTGGTGAGTGGAGTCTGGGGTCTTAAAAGCTGTCAAGCTGCCATCCGAGGACACAGCAAATGGTCCCAACTCAGCAAGAACGGATGTTCACCGAGGGCCAAAATGGCATGCGGTAAAGACAACCGAAGACAGAGAGACCCACAAGAGTGGGTGCTTACATCGACCTGGGACCGGAAGAACCGGATGGTGCCCGGCCACCAGTGATAGCCATGACGGATCTCACAGAGAGGAGCCTCACTGGCAACACAAGAATAAAAAGAAGTGCATCGTGAGATCTCCACTAAAAGACCTCAATTGATGGTCCAGCGGTTTTGGGGTTCCTCTGAGAGCATGGCCCCCAGCCCTGATGCTGCCCGTTCCCATAAATTATAACAAAGGTCCACTCTTTGGACAGGAATGGAATGGACTTGGCAATGCAGAGTAACCATATGTTGGAAGCACTTTATGGTTCTATACATCTATAGGATATCATCTTGCTGACCTCTGGCTGGAGGAAGGGGAGTGGACGGAGAGGAGGGGAAAGGAGACTGTTGGGAGGATGAGACATGTATGGAGCAGAGAGGAATACGGTGCTGTCACCGGACAGGGAGAGCAGTGGAAGCTGCATATAGGGGGGCATGTAAATTTTCATGTGAATGTACATTTTCACTCAGTTATGTTAAATAAATAAATAAATAAAAGAAGAATGGGGCATCCAGGTTGGAGATGGACTTATTGACAACCTACAATATGCAGAAGATATAACCTTACTTGCTGAATGTGAAGAGGACTTAAAGCACTTTTTGATGAAGATCAAAGACCACACCCTTCAGTGTGCATTACATTTCAATATAAAGAAAACAAAAATTCTCTCTACTGGATCAATAAGAATCATCATGATAAATGGAGAAAAGAGTGACACTGTCAAGGATTTTTACACTTGGCTCTAAATCAAATGACTATAAAGTTCAACACTCAATTCTGTGAACTTAATTGTTCTAAGTGCTACATGTCTCCTTGCTGAATATCACTACAGTCCCCTTCAAAGTATTCCTACGGAAGCTATGCATGGATGCCAGAGCCTAGTCCACCTTTTAAAGCAATTTTGGAGCTGTCTGGAATGGCCATTGCCCAGGTGGCAAGGAAGCAAGTTTGCTAACTTAATTGTATAGTTGCTTGGGAGGGCGTTTTTAGCTAGTAAAAACATAACTATTGGAACACTCTCCCTGCTCATCTGATCTAGCTCCCAATCACTTTTTTCTTTACCCAATGATAAGGGAAATAGTGAAAGAAAAACATTTTGATGACATTAGGTACATGAAGGGTAATACAAGGACAGTTCTGATGGCCATTCCAGAAAAAGAGTTCCAAAATTGCTTTGAAGGGTGGACTAGGTGCTGGTGTAGGTGCGTAGCTTAGCAAGAGGAGTACTGCAAAGGTGACTGTAGTGATATTCAGCAAATGAGATATGTAACACTTTTTCTAGGACGAGTTCACAAATGTGCTTGTCAGTTCTTTCATTATATTGGACAAATCTGCTGTAAAAGATCTTTTTAAAGTGTCAAAGAGCAAAGATGTCAGTTTGAGAACTACGATGTGCCTGACCCAAGCCATAGTGTTTTTGATCACCTCATATGTATGTGAAGGCTGAACAATGAATAAGGAAGACTGAAAAACTGATACACTTAAATTATGGTGTTGGAAAAGAATTTTGAATATACCATAGGCTTCTAGAAGAATGAATAAATGCAGATCTGTCTTGCAAGAGGCATAGACATAATGCTTCTTAGAAGTGAGAATGGTGAGACTTTGTCTCACATACTTTTCACGTGTTATCAGGAGGAACAAGTTCCTGGAGAAGGACATCATCCTTAATAGAGGGTCAGCAGAAAAGAGGAAAATTCTTGAAAGAAAGGAATTGACACAACGCCGCAACAATGGGTTCAAGCATAACAACAATTGTGAGGATGGTTCAGGACCAGGCAATGTTTTGTTCTGTTGCTCACAAGGTCCCTACGAGTCAGAAATGACTCAATGGCAGCTAACAACAACAGAAATTATTTCAAGTATATGTAAGTATGTGTGCAGAATTAAGCATCTGATGATTTTTGTATGGAGGGACTGCCCTGGAACTATCTGTTGTGATACTGAAGGATGACTGACTAGTTTTGAAGGCATGGAATTCCTATGATAAATTAATGTAACTGAAGATGGAGATGTGAATCTTCCTAATGAAATAAATTCCTTAAAAGAACTTTTAACTTTTTTTTTTATGAGGCTCATGATTTAAAGAAATTATTTTGTACCCAGTATTTAGTACAAACTCTTCTGGATGCACCAGGAGTCGTCTAAGGCAACCAGGAATGTCTGAGACATCTACTAAACACTATGTATATGTTTTGTGATAGATGAATAAATTTCTTTAAATTTTGTATATCATGCATTCTGGTCTCAGCAAAGTATTGTTATGTCTAAAAGTAGTCTTCATCAGATTCCTTAAATAGTCAAATGTTTATTGGATATATACTATTACAGACACTCAAGGAGCTAACATTTCTAAATAACAGAAGGCAGACAGAATATTTACTACTGTTTTAGATCTATAATGATTCCTGTCAAATTTCTTTGATTTGCCTCTGCTTCCATCATTGTCTTTCTTTTACACCTGGTTCCTTTTCCTCCTTTCTCGCAGGACCTCCTTTGTGGAAGTTATTTAGCCTTCCTATCTATCATCTATCTATCCGTATCTATCCATCCATTTGTCTGTCCATCCACAATACATACATACATCAGTCCATACATACACAGGTACAGTCCATCAGTTTTGTTTGTTGATTGGTCTGTCTGCCTATCATTAAGTGAATCTATTACTCTATCACTTGTCTTCAACTCCCCACCAGCAATTTATCATTTACTTGTCATTGATCAGCAGCCCTGACGGTACAGTTGTTCAGCACTCAGCTGCCGACTGAAAAGTCTGAGGTTCAAACCTACCAGCACAGTCCATGAGAGACAGATGTGACAACCTTCTTCCATAAATGTTTGAAATCTTTTAAATGCTATGTGGAAGTTCTACCAAAGGGTTGCAATGAGTGAGAATGGACTCAATGGCAATGGATTTTTTCTTTTTTTGGTATCATTAATAACATATTCCATTATATCATCACAAAACAAATAGATGGGTTTTGGAATGCTACTTTTCAAATATAGTGAATTTTTTTTTTTTCTTTCACCATCGTTCTTTGTGTACGAAGCTTTTTGGAGATCCAACTCAGGGAGCAACCTAATGGAGGACATCAACTTTCCATCAGGAAGCAACCAGAACCACAGCCAACCCCCACAGTCATCTTTAGAAGAGGGTGTGTCTCCTACCAATGCTCTCACAACCAGAGGGAAGGGCAGAATTAAAGATTTATGGAATACTTGTTCTTCAAGGGTCCATTCTTGGTGGTAAGGCCTAGAACAGAAGGGTGAGGAGATTATGCTTACATTCAGTAAGTCAGTATTATCACAGTACCCTGTCATCTAGGCAATAAAGTGGTATCATAAATACTCCATACACTTGGCTAAACACCTCTAACTAAATTGAATATTTTTCCAAATCAGAAACTGATTTATCACTAGATACGTGTATAGGCCTATAGAAGATTTTACAGTTTAATGCAAGTGAAAGTAATGTGTCTTTCTCCCAAAGGAATTGATATTTTAGAGTGGTACAGTTAGAATAGGAAACAGAACACTGAAAAAGATGCTGTATTTTAAAGGGAAGAAAGGATACAAAAAAGAAAGAAGGTAAACTGTGGCCAAGAAATATTACAAACATATGAAGCCATGGGACTAAGAGTTATGTTCCTAGAAACTTGAGTTTATCTTGACAGCTAATGATAAAATTTCATTGATTTGCTTTCCAATTTTATGCATACAACATGGCCTCTGCTAGTAATTGTATTACCACTGAATGTGACTTAGTATTTTAGCTTCTAACCTTAAACCTATTCTTCTCACTATTTCTACCAAGTAGTGAATATAGCATAACGGGATTATTCCGTAGTGTGAATAATCAACTCTATGTTTTTCTCATTTTAAAAGCTGTGTTCTATAATGGATCTCAGACCTATAAAATAAGTTTAACATAAGGTTACTTTGCATACCTCGATGACTGATTTTGAGTGGATTTATGTTAGGAAGATATGGAGAAATCTGGGAGTTCTGGGCTGAATTGAAAGGAGCTAAAGAAAAGACAAGGAGAGGAGACTCGGCTGCTAAAACACTGTTTAAAGTTACTCAACTCATATTTACTTTTTCTTTTAAGTGATGGGGATGTCTGAATGTGGTCTCTTCTGTAAAACTGTTTCTCTAGTTTGAATTCAAAATGAAACATATTAATGGCACTTCAGTGATTCTTTATTACATGTCCTCACGATACACACACACACACACACACACATATATATATAAATGGTGCTCATCTTGACAAAGTTGATATGAATGTCATGTTATTTATATATTTTTTTACAGGAGTTTATTCTAGCCCTTGTCCTCCCAACTGGATTATACATGAGAAGAGCTGTTATCTATTTAGAAAATCACAGGATTCCTGGAATAGCAGTAAAAAACAATGCTCTCAGCTGGACTCTACTCTTCTGAAGATAGACAGTGCAAAAGAATTGGTAAGTGTAGACTTATGGTTGTATTTACATGGGTCTTATGTTGAGCAGGAAACTAGAGAGATGACAGAGAGATTACAATCATTTGCAGTATCTCTGAATTAACATCCAGGGTGTAACACATGCTTCTATTTTTAATGAATTAATTTTAAAAGCATTTATTTTAAAATAAACACTTTTTGATACATTCCACATTTGTATGACTATAATAATCACAACACTCCTCATTTTTGTGAGTCCAGATTTCAATTTATAGATTTAGTACAACAAAACAAAATTCTTCCCCTTGTTATCATAATTACTCAGAAAAATATCAGCTACGATGATGTGCATTTATAAATCACTAGTTCTTTGCAAGGTACTGAGCAAAACAAAGATTTTTAAAACATAACCTTGCTATTTCTTTGCTCACATAATTTGTAAAAAAAGAAGCAACCCAGCAGATGTCAAAACTGTTATGTATGGTATCAGAGACAGATGCTGCAGGAGTTAAGACAGATGCTGCAGGAGTTAAGACAGAGGCCCTGTGGACATAAAAAGTTTTACACAGAAAATGAGACTTTACAATGAATCATCGTGAATCATGAATAAAGGTAGAATTAAATAGGGGTTAATAGAAAACATTCTATACTATAAATCTAAACCATTCTACAACTTCTATGTCTCTTTTGGCTACCCTCAGATTTTTTTGTGTGTGTCTGGCCTGTATCCCAGAGTAGTAGTTCACATAAAAGTGGATGAAAATAGATACAAGGCAAAGAAAGCACACTGGATTGAAAGTCTGGCTGGCTTTTAGAACAGTCTATGATTGCCATTAAGTTGTCCTGTATTTGTCAACAATTCAAATATTATCTTTGAACCTCAGATTGCCTTCAGGGCACAGTCGCATGGAGTGGAACTAAGTTATTTTATGTTGTTTTCCAACTCTGAAAAGTGTTTCTTGCCAAAGATAGTGGGAATTTGTATTTTCATTTTGAAGGGAAGGTGATGAACTGTCACCCACCGTAGGGGCCTGTCATACTTGAGCTTTGTCAGGTAGTTTGGAAGCAGGGCAATCCTGACTTCTTGAATTTATTCTATCTTGGAAAATTAAATAATAATAACTGAACAAATGAAATACATCTTTGAGACACTGAATGATATCCAAGAACTCATGCTTCTTTCTAGGTTGATGGCCAATTTCAATGTGCCACCTTCTGCAAAAAACTATCAGTGTCTCTTTCTCAGTATCCACAATAAGAGTCTCTCTCTCCCTCTCATTCTTTTCCATTTTTGATGTATGTCTCTGTGTTTTTATTCGTATTTCCCTACAGGACTTTATAATAAAGCAAGTGTCCTCCCAACCTGATAATTCATTTTGGATAGGGCTTTCTCGCTCTCAGACTGAGGGACCATGGCTCTGGGAGGATGGCTCAGCATTCCCTTCAAACTTGTAAGTATCTACGGAAACTAAGTTTCATCCTCTTTTTCAGGGATGTAAAACTATGTGGAGCAATTCCAAACCTGATTTATTGGTCATACATGTGACAGGCAAATAGTAACACTGACTGAGTTGCCGGGATGAAGACTTCAATGCACTTTAAAGGAAATTTTATAATCTTGTAAGTGTGAAATTATATTAAAAGAAGTTTTTACAAAGTGAAACACGGTTGTTTTTTTAAATTATTAATAGCATGTAGCAGGCACTGCATACAAGGCATTTGTTCAGCTTTCCTTCCAGGAGGGCATTTGGGATCTATTGGAAGCTTTGAGGTCAAGGAGCAGTCACTGTTTCTCAGTGTAACACTGTTAAGAGCATAAGCTTTGAAGTCAAGTCTCAGCTTGAATCAGTGATGGACAACTCAATTATTGTATGACATTGGGAAAGTTGGTTAACTTCTTTGATCCCCACTTTTCTCATCTGTAAATAACAACAGAAAGAGTAATTACTTCTTAAATTATGAGATAAGAGATCAAAGTAAAGCCACCTAACCCATTGCCTTGTACAGAGTAAGTGCTTGCTACATGCTGTTATTATTAATTTAAAAAACAACCGTGTTTCACTTTGTAAAACCTTCTTTTAATATAATTTCACATTTACAAGATTATAAAATTTTCTTCAAACTTTGTTGAAGTCTTCATCCCTGCAATTCTCATACGTTTTCTTTTTAATATCTGCATAGTATAAATTACATCCCCTTTTTAAGTTTGTATTACTGTTTGTGTGTGTGCCTGTACCTCTTTTCTTTAATCATATCTCATTAGGTATTTTATGATATAGTCTTCTCAAAAAAAAAAAAGATTTTTGGGGGCAGCCTCTTTCTGTCTCCCATTAATATTAGCTCTCCTATTGATTATGTCCATTCATCCTGCTTCTTTGGAGTGAATCTGCTATTCTTTGTCTAACTTCCTGTAATGTATCTTTTCTCATAAATTTCAGCTTTTTTTTCTTAAGAACACGCATTTAAGTTTATAATTTTAATGCATTTTATTATGATTCAGTTCAAAATACTTTCTAACTTCTGTTGCAGATTGTTCTTTGGCTCATGGATTATTTAGACACATATTTCTTAACTTATAAACATGGACATATCTAGTAATTCTTTTGTTTTCATTTTCAGGCCTAATTTTGTTGCGGTCAGAGAACATTTATCATTATGATTGCAATTCCCTGATTTTTATTTGCTAATTTTCACAATGAGGGAATTGCATTAGGACATTGACCTGTTTGTGGGTTCTTTAATCTCTACGCATAGTGCTGTTAACGTTCTATCTGACTGTGTTGGAGTCACGTGCCTAGACACACGTGAAGAATTGCTACCTCTTGTTAATGCAAGACCCATTCGATGTTACTTATTTTTTTCATTCCTACCTCTATGTGGTCTGACTTAGTATTTATTATTTTATCTTTTCTTCTGTTAGTAATTTACTGTTTTGCTATTGTTTGACAACAGTTACTCTAGGGATCAAGCAGTAGCTGTGGTGCAGTTGAGAGTTCAGCTGCCACCCAAAATTTCAGCATTTTGAATCCACCAGGCTCTTTGGAAACCCTACGGGACAGCTCTATTTTGTCCTATAAGGTTGCTATGAGGTGGAATCTACTGAACAGCAACAGGTTTGGTTTAGGTTATTCTAGAGATTAAGACATGTATTCTTCACTAATCAGTGTCTAATATATATTGAAAGTTTTATAGTCTTCCTGGAAAATATAAAGCCTTACAATACTGTTTACTCTGCTTAAAATCCCACCCCCCAACATATAGGCTATTACTGAAGTATATTTTAATTCTAAGACACAATTTTTCTTTTACATGCTAATTATCCTAAAACTGGGATATATTTTATAATTATTATATACTGTTAAAATCACTGCATCCCAGAGCTGAAGTTAAACTCTCAAAACAAATTAACATTTGTTTCTCTCCATCAACTAGGGGTAACACAAACCCAAGAATATTAAATTTAATATTCTTTTGGGGATTGTTTCTTTTTTTTAAATAAACAGGTTTTATGATTTAAGAGAGCAAAACTGTGTGAATAGCAGCATGTAGTTTAAATTCTCAGGCAGATATGCTTTTTATTCCGTCCCTCTACCTTGTGGTAAGGTTGAAACAGATTTCATTTTCTTCTTCTGTTTGCTATCCCTTTGTTGTCCAGCTTTTGCAAAGTGCACTTACTAACAGATGAAATGATGGTGTGTCTTACAATTAATGACATCTTGAATTCAGTAAAAAAAAAATTAGGCCTAGGAGACAGTGGAAACTCTGGTGGTGAAGCAGTTAACTGCTATGACTACTAACCAAAATGTTGGCAGTTCAAATCCACAAGGTAATCCTTGGAAACTCTGTTGGGCAATTCTACTGTCCTATAAGGTCACTATGAGTCAGAATCGACTTGATAAAAGGTAACAGGTTGGGGTTTTGGTTTATAGGACACTATCTACAAGGTTATCACTGGACAATTATTCAGAAAGTTGATTGCCAGGTCCTTCCTTGCAGTCTGTCTTAGTGTGGAAGCTCTGCTGAAATCTGTCCACCGTGGGTGACCTTGCTGCTCTTTGAAATATGGTGTAGGACCAGGAAGTGTTTCATTCCATCATGCATGGGGTCACTATGATTGACTCAACAGCTCCTAACTGCAACAACAGGGAACACAAGATTCGTAATTTTATGCAGTCAGTGTTCATCGAGATTTGCCCACATATTTTTGGCTTCTGTTATTTTGTATTCCCCTTTGTCTCTCCTATCTTCCAATCTGAATTATTTTCCTTTTGTCTGAAGAACACCCTTTAATGTTTCCCTAGATTTTGTCTACCGGCATTGGGATCTTTTCAGTGTTTATTTAAAAATATTTTTTATTTCTCTTTTTCTAAAAGATATTTTCACTGAACATAGAAAGAAAGGTCTTCCCACCCTCAGTGCTTAAAAGATATTATTCCTTTTTTTTTTTTTCCGGTTTTTATTGTTGTTGCTATGAATTCAACTATTTGAACTTAAAATATCTTTCGAATCTGATATGTTTCTTCACTTGGGGAAAATTTTCACCATTTCAGTTTCCAGTTGTCATGAAGTTGACTGAGACACATGTCAGCCCCATGTGTGTCAAAGTACAACTGTACTCCATAGAGTTTTTAATGGCTGATTTTTCCAAGTGGATCTCCAGGCCTTTCTTCCAAGGCACCTCTGGGTAGACTCCAACTTGCAACCTTTCACTGAGCAGGTGAATGTGTTAATCAGTGCACTAGCCAATGATCTTTTCATCCATGGTTGCTTTAAATTTAGTTACTTCTCATCTTCCTTTCCTTCTTCTGGAATTCTAGTTGCGTACTTGATAGACTTTTTCACAACATAAAATAAGTCCCTTAAACTCTTTTATTTTGCATCCTTTATTTCTTCCTCTTCTTATTTTAACCTATATATTTATTTCTTGCTTATCTCCAGTTTGTCAATTTTCCTAAGCTAGCACTAGTAAACTGTTAAAAAACGTCCACTAGATTCCTAATTTGGGTTCTTGAATTTTTTAGTTCTGTAACTTCTACTCAGTTCTTTTCCAAATCTAAGTGTCATAATGTTGTCTTTTAACTAGTTAAAAATTAATTTTCTTTCAACATTCTCAATATTGTCTTTTAACTTCTAGAACACACTAAGCAGTGTGTTTTAATGTTAGTTGTTTTAATGTCTTCTGGTGATTTCAATATTTTATAATCATATGTGTCTGTTTCTATTTT
Organism: Heterohyrax brucei; assembly: GCA_028571685.1. Classification (NCBI taxonomy): domain Eukaryota; kingdom Metazoa; phylum Chordata; class Mammalia; order Hyracoidea; family Procaviidae; genus Heterohyrax; species Heterohyrax brucei. The sequence goes on along the minus strand of CM053142.1, from coordinate 71,849,302 downwards.
TCTCCTGTTTTTCATTCATGCTGATTTATTTTCATGTAGGTCTTAATTGTATTTGACAGCTAGACATTGAGCCTTGAGAATTTACAGAATAACACAAGGTTACAGAGTAGCTTTTCATTTGCTTCTGGCAGGCCCTATTGGGTATAAGTAGTACAAACCGCTAACTACGATAACAATTTGATTTGGTTAAGTAGCTAAGAGCTATGGTGCTACCCCAAAAGGGTGGCCGTTCAAATCTACCATCCACTCTTTGCAAACTTTTCAGGGCAATTCTACTCTGTCTTATAAGGTCACTATGAATCTAAATCAACTTGATGGCAAATGGGTTTGGTTTTGGTTTTGTAACTGGCTTACTTCCACTAGTCCAAGCACAGTGAATTTATTTTACTTACACTAGCCCAAGCACACAAAATTTATTTATTAACAGTCTTTATATACATATTTATCTCTTTTCTATAATACTAGTGTGTCTTGGGGTCTTTTGTTCTTTGGTTTGTTTGTTATTTTAAACATATGACTGGAGGACTCTTTCTAGAGACAAAGGAGCTATCCCAAATGATCATTTTAATGTGATACTGCTCTTTGGTTTCCTGGATGGCAGTATAATTAATGTCATTCTATATAGAAGAACTAGATATCAGTAACATGTGGAAAAGAAAGCTTACCAGAGTTTTTCCTGAGGCATTTATCAAAAGCTTTTCCTGCCATTTGTTTGGTCATTTCTACAACAGGAATGCTGTCATTCCTGTGACCCCAGAGACAGGAAGAATTAAAACATACCTAAGACGGCACTTGGCTTGGCGAGATAATGTACCAGGCCATTGCTTTTCCCTAAGACTCAGTGATTTCTTTGAGATTGAGGGATAATTATCATAAATGTCAATCACTGTAGTACAATTCTGCCTTTGGATATGTTAAACAATACAGTTGTTTATCTTTCTTTTAAATAGCCTTAATAATCTGTGAGTCTGCCTTTAATTCTAAGTTACCCTCTATGGAATATGTAATGGCTTTTCCTTTGTCTCAGAAGCTTTATTTACTTTAACTAGCAATATTTTTTGAGAAACAACTGAGCTATTTTCTACCTCAGCTATCCAGACTGTTCTCTTACCACAGTCCTGATGGTGTAGTCATTAAACTTGGCTGCTAACCAAGAGCGTGGCAGCTTGAATGCACTGGGTATCCCTTGGAAATTCTGTGGAGCAGTTTTACTCCACCCTGCAGGGTTGCTATGAATCAGAGTTGACTCAACAGCAACAGGTTTGCTTTTGGGCTTTTCACTTGTATTTGTAATTCTCTTACCGCTTTAGAACAAATACAATCTAAATTCAAGGCTTGTTTTCCAACAAAACAGACATTTCAGAATTTCTTCTCATTAACAGCATTGTCACTTTATTTCAGCATTATATAGAGAACATTTCCATGCTTGTTCTAATTACATTTTTGTATATTATTTTCACAGATTTCAGATCAGAAGCACAGTTACCCAGGAAAGCTTATCTCACAATTGTGTATGGATTCACATGTCAGTCATTTACGATCAGCTCTGTAGTGTCCCCTCATACAGTATCTGTGAGAAGACAACTGCAAAATAATGGGGAGGGAGTGGAGAAAAGCATAGGAATTTGAGAGGTTAAATACTGAAAATGCTGAGTTAAAACCATCCAAAAAGCTTTATTATCTCAGCTGACAAACAAGAGAGAGAGGCTGTGATCTCCATATTTACCAACCTGTATGATATTCATCCTCGTGTTGTAGCGGTTAAGTGCTATGGCTGCTAACCAAAAGGTCTGCAGTTTGAATCCAGCTGGCACTTCTTGGAATTGCCATGAGGCAATTCTACTCTATTGTATAGAGTAACCATGAGTTGGAATTGATATGACCGCTAGGGTTTTTTTGTTTGTTATATTCTAGCTATAGAGCCCAGAGATGGAGTCAGGGCAGCTGAGCTTGAATTTCCATTCTATTTTTGAGTTGTATTTACCTGGGATAAACCACAGATTCTTTGGTTTTTTTTTTTTAGGGAATATTAATTTTTGCCGCTCTATCAGAGACTTTTGTCTGTGTATGTCCTAAAAAAATGACTACACCAGACACTGTGTTTTCAGGTTGTTCCTCAACTTCTAACAGTATCTCAGTGTCTAGGTGGAACACAAAATGCATTTCAGAATGGCTAAATGAAGATATGGAAAATATTTTTGTTAGAGTCCATGATTTTCAAGATGCGACGCTGTTACTTTAAAGGTTAAATTTTATTAAAAAAATATGCCCAATTGGAAAAATACTGGTGCACCAGGGACGCACCCCAAGCTACACAGAGCAGGGGGCGACGGCGAGTTTTCTCAGCACCCAGTATTTAAGTCGTGAGATTGCAAAGCAGGGAGAGTGAACTAACCTTTACATTGATTGGTTAACTCCTATTAGTTGTAAAATGTGGTCAAGGTCTTAGGGGTCACTTGCAGGCTGTCACTTGTGAGGTTGCCCCCAGGCTTGTCTTGTGACAGTGTTTTGTAAGACAAAGGTGAGATTATTCTATGGTATTTTCTGTTATTAAGTTGTTTCCTGGGGCTTTCTTTAATACCTCGAATTTTTACCCGCCCTTCCTCATTTCAATGATTTTCACCGTAATCAGAGCGATTTTATTGTTTTCTACATGATCATGACTGTGGTTGCAATCAACACAACTGCAAATCATCCTTTCCCCCCGTCAACTGTGTCCCCCCAGAAATGTGTGTAGCCATTTGGCTGGTCCATGATTCCCAGTATTTTATGATTGTCATCTATTTTGTGATTTTCCTATGCTGTATGTTAAAGAGGATTAGGGCAGGACTGTAAATCCCTTCATAAGGTCTCCTCCCTGCTTCATTGTAAAGGGAGTTTCCGTGGAGTGTGGCTTGCTCCACCCTTTATCCTTTTATCTTACAAGAGATAAAAGGAAAGGGAAGCAAGCAGAGAGTTGTGAACATCACACCATCAAGAAAGTGAGAATGTAGCGTGTCCTTCCAATCTGACTCGTGAGTCGGATCTGACTCGACGGCACTTGGCTTGGCTTGGCTTCCAATCTGAGGTTCCTGCACCAAGATGCTCCCTAAACAAAGATGGATACCACACAAGGACTTTCCTTCAGAGCCAACAGAGGGAAAGTCTTCCACTGGAGTGGACACCCTGGATTTGGACTTGTAGCCTACTGGACTTTGTAAGAATAAGTCATCCTTTGTTAAAGCCATCCACTTTATGGTACTTCTGTTAGAGCAGCACTGGCTGACCAAAACATCCCCCAACCCCAATTAACTATCTCAGAGAGTATGTCTGGCACATTTCTGATTCATAAGCTTTTGAATTGCATGGATTAATAAGAGCTCACACCGCTAATCAAAAGGTCAGCAGTTCAAATCCACCAGCTGTTCCTTGAAAACCCTATGGGGGAGTTCTATGCTGCCCTATGGCATTACTATGAGTCACCATCAACACAGTAGCAGTGTTTTTTTTTTTATCCTTATAATGTGAAATTGCAAGGTAACTACTCTTACACGCAATAAGTTTCCTTTTTAAATTGTATCAGTCAAAACATAAATAAAACTTGGTGATGAATATAAAAAAGTAATCAATTCCATTGACAGATACATTAAAATTTTGGAACCCTAACATGTTTTTCTTTCTTTATTTTTATGATTACTATATTTAGTTTTACTTATTGCCAAGTAATTATCATAAAAATGTATTACTGAAATGTAACTAGCTATTTTGGATTGAATTGTGTCCTAAAACATGTGTTGTAAACCTTAATGTCAAACCTATGGTTTACTTCCAATTGGAAATTGGTTGTCTTTGTGACATTAACGAACAGGATTGGTGCAGGTGCGTTTTGAGTCAATTTCTTTTGAGATACAAAAGAGATTAAATAAGCAAGTGACAAGCAGAGACAGGGCAAGATAGGTGACGCCAAGACGCCGCTGGCTGGCCAAGAGCAGAAGGACCTTCCTCTAGAACCAGCAGACAGCCTTCTCCCAGAGCTGACACCCTGCATTTGAATTTCTAAACTCCTAAACTGTGAGAAAATTTCTGTTTGTTAAAGCTACCACTTGTATTTCTTTTATAGCACCAGTGGATGGCTAAGACTAGGCTTCTTCAGGTATAACTGGCCTCTCTCTCTCTTTTAATTTTCCCATTGGTGTTATTTTTATTTCCAGGGTGGAATTCCATATTATTTGGGAGGTACTCACAGACCTTCCATATTGATTAATACATGAAACAAAAATTCTATCAAGTTCACGAAACTGCTTGTCAAAGAGGCTTTAGCTTCCTAATTATATGCCTATATCTAATAATCAGGAAACGCTGGTGGTGTAGTGGGTAAGTGCTATATTCGCTAACTGAAAGGTCTGCAGTTTGAATCTGCCAGGCACTCCTTGTAAATTCTACAGAGCAGTTCTACTCTGTCCAATAAGGTTGCTATGAGTTGGACTTAACTTGATGGCAACGGGTTTGGGTTATTGCAATGTTTGGTTTTGCTTTTATGTAATAATCAGTACCATAAGTTGCCTTCTCAAAAGTGATGATGAATTTGGCACTGGGGAGAAGGGACATGTTGTGGATAGTTCTGTATTGAAGAATAACTTTGAGATTTCAAACATTTCTTTTTAAATCTAAGAGAAAATGTAGATTTTGGATGAAATTACTATTACTGTTCCATTACACTGAAACCCACTGTCATAGAGTTGGTTCTGACTCATAGCAACCCTAGAGGCTAGAGTAGGCCTGCCCCATAGAGTTTCCAAGGAGCACTGGAGGATTGGAACTGCTAACCTTTTGGTTAGCAGACATAGCACTTCACTCACTATGCCACCAGGGTCTCCCTATTACACTCACTATTACTTTTAATATACAAACATGTTATGACTATTGAAAAAAATGTGACAAGAATAGAGATCACTGAGACTAGAAAAAGAATATGTTTAACTGGTTTAAGGGGCTAATTAAGTCACAAAGTATGATGGTGAAGAGATGCCGTGTATTTTAATGTTGGTTTCATTTGACAGATTCCCAGAATGGGGTGAGTGAGTCCAGGAAATCATGATAGCCAAGAAAAATAATTCTAGATACTGAATATAAAGGCTGTACTAATTCAGAAGAACAGGGTAGGCAATAGCAGTCCTGGTGACACAATGGTTACAAGTTCAGCTGCTAACTAGAAGACGGGTGGTTGGAACCCCCCAGCCCCTCCACCAGAGAAAAGACCTGGAAATCTGCTCACATGAAGACTACAACCTAAGAAATGCTATGTGGGCAGATCTGTTCTGTCCTATAGGGTTGCTGTGAGTTGGAGAAGACTCAAGGGCACCTCACAACAAGAGGTAAAGGCACAAGTAGGACAAAGATCATGGGACAAAGCAAAATGGCCCTAGGTTCCAGGCACACTGTATCTGAACTCTCCATGCATGTCTATAATAAAACTTATTCAGAAATGTACATGGTAACAAGCAGGAAATATCTACATTTTTCTAAGACATAGAAGAGGGCATATAGCTGCCAAATCAGCTTATGTGTAACAGGTAAATTCAAGATAAGTGATAACTGAAGATAAACGTATTGCAGGTCCACCATCTTCTCATTGCCTCGGTTATTACAATGACTTTCTAAGTGACATGCTACACTTGACCTTGGCCTCCAGAATACATTTTCAGACAGAGAACCAGAGGAATTTTGTCAAAATTTAAATCAAATCATGACATTTCTTTATTTAAAACTCTCAGGATAGTGGTTTCTCTGTCGGTTCTCAGCCATACCTGCCATGCTTCCCTTCTTCAAAACCTTTGTGATTTATGTTTTCTCCATCTGGAAGATTCTTAGTGCAGATAGTTGCAGGGCCTGATTTTTTTTTTTTTTTTTTTTTTTGTCTTTGAGTAGATATCACTTTCTTAAGTGAAACCTAATCTGACTTCCTTATTTAAAATTATCAAATCTCCTACCCAACATTCTTAATCTCCCTTACTTTATGCTGTATTTGTCACAAAACCTAAAATACCCATTGCCATTAAGTCAATGCTAGCCCATAGCAACCCTCTAAGACCCAATAAAACTGCGAGCAGCTGGTGGATTTGAACTGGCTACATTTCAGTTAGCAGCTGAGCACTCTGCCATTGTGATGGTTCATGTTTTGACAGTTACATACAGTGGCAAGGAAACCTTGGTGGTGTTGTAGTTGAGTGCTAACCAAAAGATCAACAGTTCGAATCTACCTAGTCGCACCTCAGAAACTCCATTGGGCAGTTCTACTCTGTCCTATGGGGTTGCTATGAGTCAGAACCAACTCCAAGCCCGTGGGTTTGGTTTTGGTTTTATTCAGTAGCAGAGGTGGGGCCTCTGACGGCTCACCACCCACCCTCAGGCTTCATTGCCCCCCCTCCTCCCCCACCTCTCCCCTTCCATCACCTACTTCCTTCTGCTCACCTTCCCAGAAGCTTCTGGTCTCTTCTCTCTTTCCACCTCTTGTTCTTGGGACTTGAATGAGCAGCTGTTGTATTCACCAGCCCCCACAGCCTGCGATAAGAGTCCTGTTCCCTGACCAGCCGACCTCGGGTTTGTCGGCCCCTGCAGCTCCGTGAGTCTGCAGAAGCCTCCCAGTCTTGCAGGCAGTCTTGGGATCTGCCGACCTTCACAGGGGGTGAGCTGAGCGCTGATGTCTGAGCTACCCACACCAGGTTCGCTAGCTTTTGCGGCTGCCCGAGGGTGCTGCTCCAGGTGATCCAGGACTTGGGATGTTTCAGCCTCTACAATTGCGTGAGCTGTTTCTTTTATGTAAATCTTTTTCTATACATCTTGTGTGTATTATTGGTTTTGCTTCCTTAGAGAATTCAGCCTGAGACAGCCACTAACCCAAAATTTGGCAGTTAAAATCTACCAGCTGCTTTTTGGAAACCCTAGGAGTAGTTCTATTCTGTCCTGTAGGGTTGCTAGGAGTCAGGAGCAACTTGATGGCTATGGGTGTTATGCAAGAGGAAAAACAGCACTGGTTGCACAGCGGTTAAGCCCTCAGCTGCTAACCAAAAGGTAAGTGGTTTAAATTCACCAACCACTCAGTGGGAAAAAGATGTCACAGTGTGCTTCGGAAAAGATTTGCAGCCTAGGAAACCTCATGGGGCAGTTCTGCTCTGTCCTATAAGATTGTTATGAATTGCAATCAGCTCAGTGGCAATGGTTTTTAAGGGTTTATGAAAGAGGACGTTCTTTTTGGTTTGTTTCATTTAGAATATCCTGATGAACAACCCAGAGCTTGAAATACATGAACTGACAATGTGTACTCCCTGACAGCTCTGTTATAGGACCTGTCTGCCCTGACCAAAGTGTCTTCCACACTCCTTAACATGCTTGATTTAGCCTGGTTGTCTCCAAGCTGCTAGAGAAATGCTGACAGACAAATATAATTGTGTTTTATTGTCTCAACAAGGAGTGTAGACATTGTCTAAAACAATCTGGTCATTTCCACCTCAACTTAAAAAAATTTAGGCACAAATGGTTAACTGATTTCCCAATGTCACAAGATAATAATGGCTCCAAAATATCTGACCCTAGTAAAATGTGTAATTACAAATGTGTCATAAAATGAAAAATCAAGTGCTGAGAGTATAAGGAAAGAAATGATTCTATTGACAACAGGAGAACACTTTTCAAGTCAGTTCTCTCACTAAGAAGATGTGACTTGGTCCAGTCATTTCCCCTTTCTGGGTGTCAGTCTCCTTTTTCTAACATGGAAGAAGCAGTCAGATCCCCTTAAAAAAGAAATCCGGTGCTCACATTCCTCATGTATAATGTTGCACTGTATGCGGTTGGAGAAAGAATGGAAACTGTTGTGCCCTGTCATCTCATCACTTTTCTCTGTATAAGTTAAAAGGATACTGTAATGGTTAATTTGATGTGTCAGTTTGGCTGGACCTGTGGTGCCCAGTTGTTTAGTCAAACAGTAGTCTAGATGCTCTATGAAATATTTACATGAAATTGGCATTTAGACCAATTGGCCTTAAGTAGGACATCTTGTCCCCCATAATGTGGCCGGGCTTTCTCCAATCAGTTAAAGGTTTAAGAGCAAAACTAGTAGGCGATACTGTCTCCAGACAGTGATTAGCATCTTGCCCAAATTCTCTTTCCTACTGCCTGACATTCTGACATGGGATACAAGACTTCCAGAATTTCCAGTCTGTTGCCTGCATACAGTCTCTGTGTCACACAAACAGTTAACCTCTCGACTACTAACTGAAATGTTGGTGGTTTGAATCCATCCAGACATGCCTTGGAAGACAGGCCTGGCAACCTATTCTGAAAGATTACAGTCACTGAAAACCCTTCAAAGCACAGTTCTCCTCTGAAACACACGAGGTCACCTTCGAAGGTATTGAATCTGTGGCAATAGATTTTGTTCATTTTTTTTCCCGACCTACAAAATTTTGGATTTGCTAGTTTTCAATTCCTGAAGCAAAAATCCCTCGGTGGTGCAGTGGTTAAAGCACTTGGCTGCTAACCAAATGTTCAGCAATTCAAAAACTCACCAGTTGCTCTGGTAGAGAAAGATATGGCAGTCTGCTTCCAAGAAGAATACAGTCTTGGAAATCCTATAGGGCAGTTCTGCTTTGTCCTGTCCTGTCACTATGAGTTGGAATTGACTCAGTGGCAATGGATTTGGTTTGGGGTTTTATTTCATTTTGCATGTCTTATAGGTTCTGTTTCTCTAGACCACCATAACTAAGACAAGCACACAAAAACAGTTAACAAACCTGACCTAAGTGACTCACTCAATAGCTCCATGACAGGTAAGAACCTAGATGACATGCATCCCTCTGGATGATTGCCAGCCAAGCCAGGTGCCATCGAGTTGGCTCTGACTCAGATGGTTATCATTCTGCAGTTCAAGATGCACCTCCATGTTATTGTAAGAACTTGTTTTCTTTACACTGTGATTACACAGGAAGTACAAATAAATGAGCAGGAGAAATCCCAGAAGAGCAATTTGCCCATAATTGTTCAGGCAGAGACCGCCCAAACAGAAAACACATGCTGTTTCCCCTCCACCTGACCAATCTGGCACTGAGAGCGCAAGTTGATTGGAAAGGGGCTGGGCCCCGGCGGGCGAGGACTGGAGCCAGAGGCTTCCTCAGCTACTTGCGGGAAAGACAAGCATTGGGAATGCCTCTCAGTGCCGGGTTCCCTCGGCTCTCTTACATTAGCCAGGCTACGGGGAACAATCCAACCACATCTCTGCTTCACCCCTGCAGGAAGCCAGATGCATGCCAAGTACAGCAGCACAAGAGACATGCTAGATGATGATGGAGACACCACCATGAGTCTGCGTTCTCAAGCCTCTGCTACAGCCCGGAGACCAGGAGCTAACCACACAGGTATTTTGCCTTCCTGAGTCAAATAGACAGGTACTTTGCATCCCTAAGTTCAATAGACCCATTGCCCTTGAGTCCATTCTGACTCATAGCAACCCTGTAGGGCAGAGTAGAACTGCCCCATATAGTTTCCCAGGATCAGCTGGTGGATTCAAACTGCTGACCGGCTGGTTAGACGCGGTAGTTCTTAACCACTGTGCTGTCAGGGCTTAAGTAGATCACAGCCCTTGAGAAATGCGTGAGATGAGATACCTCTGTGAAAATCATAAAAACCAGAAGACAGCAAGTGTTTTCATGATTTATAGTAACTAGATAGCTGTGCATTCTCATAATTTGTATGCCACATGTATGTACATCTGAAAATTGAACCTCAGTATGTTTCTTCTTCTGTGATTCTGTTGTTGGCATAGTGGTTTGCCACTGAGGACCTGTTGCTTCTTCTATCATATGAATGCGATCGAATGTAAAGCTTTCCCTTTTCCACCTTCCAGTGAAGACCAAATTCTGGGCTGGTTTTGTTTACTGTCTAGGATCTGATTAGCATATTTAGATTTATAAAAGCTTCCTTTTTGGTAGTTTTTAAATTCTGGCTTTAGGGGGAAATTTCCAAGCAGACACATTAAATCTGGTTTCTTGTTATAATAGTTCTACATCTTGAAGTTACGTGTCCTTAGAAGATTCATGTCAACTTCAAGTATTCGGTTTTGTCATCTGTGAAATGAATGGGGATTGACATGAATGCTTTCTAATGTCCCTGCAGCTCTGAAGTTCTGTGACTTGATCATGTAAATATTGGTCTCAGATGAAATTACATCCCGTGTCCATACTCTTTTGCTCTACTGGTCCACAAAGTATTATTGGGATTATGGAGTCAAATTGTGAACATATTTTATTAGAGTGACAGTTATCATCTGTATAATTTTATTTGCAGTCATTCACCCTATGATAATACATTTTTTCCAGTTTTATGAAAGAGAAAATTGGCACACATAGTGAAGGATCTTATTTCCTAGGTAACTCTTCAGTCTAAGGTGAAAATCTGACTTGAACTATAATGAAAGGACCTCACGCCACAATATAGACAAAACAGGGCTAATTTCTAACACCAAGTTTGCCACTTACTGTGTATTCTTGGACATACTATTTAAGTATCCTTGGGTTTCAGATTCTGTATTTGTAAATTGTTAATGAAATAAAACTACATACAGTGTTATTAGTGCCCGACATTATTTTTATTCATATTAACTTGAGCTGATGTAAAATGGAAGTAACAAAACCTCCCTATGGCTATGAGGGCAGTGATGGTTCAGCGGCAAAATTTTCCCCTTTCATGAGGGAAGCTGGGGTTTGATTCCCAGCCAGTGTACCTCATATGCCCTTACCACCTGTCTGTAGTGGAAGTTTACATGTGGCTATGGCACTAGACAGGTTTCAGAAGAGCTTCCAGACTAAGACAGACTAAGAAGAAAGACCTGGTCCTCTCCTTCTGAAAATCAACCAACAAAAACCCTATGGATCACAACTGCCGGTCTACAACCTGTCAGGGGAACGGTACAAGAATGAATGGCATTACACTCTGTTGTGCACGGAGTCGATATGAGTCAGGTCCTACTCAAGGACAGCTAACAACAACAAGACGTACATGAGTCAATAAACTATTATATAGAGTATTTGGTATATCAGAGACATTTCAAAAATATGAGTTTCATTTTATATATTTCTGAAAACCCTGGGGGTATAGTGGTTAAGAGTTATAGCTGCTAACCAAAAGGTCAGCAGTTCAAATCCACCAGATGTTCCTTGGAAACCCGATAGGACATTTCTACCCTGTCCTGTAGGGTTGCTATGAGTTGGAATTGACTCAATAGCAATGAGATTTTTTTAAAAAAAAAATTATGTTTCATTCCAAAGGGCCTCGGTGGTGCAGTGGTGAAATACTCTACTGCTTACCAGAAGGTCACTAAATCAAACCTACTAGCTGCTCCATGAAGAAAGATAAGGCAGTCTTTCCCATAAAAATCACAACCTTGGAAACCCTATGAGGCTGTCTGATATTGTCCTTTAGATTCATTATGACGTGAATCGACTTGATGGCACTATTTTTTAAAATTTTTATTATATTCTATTCCTTGAGAACGCCTAAAGTGTTTTGTTCAAAGTTTCATGAGGCAATATCAAAGAGATATTCATCCAGTGTTTTAATCTTAATATGTGTTTTCCTTTTTGACCATATTCAGGTTTTCTTTATTTTATTTTATTTTGGAACTGTTTTCCAAATAACTTTTCACTTTCCTCTGTTTCCTCTTTTAAACTTTTCCATTCTCTGTCTGTTATTTATGATTCCCTGCCTGAGAACCACTGATAGGGCTTTGTGTTTCTAAACTACCATTAAGCTGTTAAAGGTTGCTGGGGATTTCCAGCCTCCTTAACACGAAACTGAGTGACAAAGCAGGGATGTCAGTTTTTGTAGCCCCAGGATATGTGTAATAGGATACCATATATTTTCTTCCAACAAATCTTACAGAGTCAGCCTGAAGGGTGTGGTTTTGAATGGCCTGTGGATAACTTCATTTCTCATCTTTGACTGGAGGCAGGAACTCTCGCAAGGGTTAGCAAGCAGCATAAGCAGGGAACAGGGTGTACAAAGAAGTTCTGCTAAGGGCGGAGGGCAGAGAAGGAGGTGGCCTGTGATGGAACACTAACTGTACTATCTGGCAGTCTGTTTGTGAGAAATGGAAATTGAAACATTAAGAGTGAAGGTTACAAAAAGGTATCTTGGGGCAAACATCTGGAAATCATTATCTTACCTTATGTATATAGTATCTTTTTTTCATTTTCTTGTGGTAATCCAAATATTTGCAGGAATGTTATTATAGGCATCTGTTTATATCTCAGTGAATAAAATCTGATATCACTTTACTGTTAAAATAACAGAGGTAGAGATATCACTGTAGGAATTTTTTAGAAGTGTCACTTATTTAGATCTGAAATAATGTGGCACAAATATGACTGGGCAATTTAAATTATTTCTCTAGGATTCATAAAAATAAATCAGTTTACTTATTTTTCAATATTTAAAAATTTTCAGTGTAATAAGTAGTAAAAAGATGTCAAATAATTCAGTAGACAGAAGGTAAAAATGAAAAACAATATCCCCATACCAACTTGCCAAAAACGTCTGTTTGGAGTCATGCTGTGCCAGGCATATTCAAAACTGAGAAAATAGTGCCAAGTATGATATGACATTTAATTATGAGAAAGTTAATAGTCAAAACAATTTTCAACTAAGATTTAAAACAAAGAAGTGGTATAAGGTGCTATGGTGGAACATGGGCATTGTATAAAGAATTGTTTGGGACACCTGTCTGGTAAGCACAGAAGGATAGTGGAGGTCAGGAAGGGCTTCACAGAGATGAATTGGCTTTAAGATGTTCTGCGTGATGTGGTAGCAGGCACAGAGTGTGGGATATTGAGGGTACTGAGTGGTGCTACAGGCAGAGAGATTGGAGACACGCAAACCTGGGAAGTTTTAAGTAATTGGAGTTCTAGAAAGCTATAAGCAACATGTTTTTGCTGGGTGTAGAGTTTAAGAGAAAGTTTAGCAAGAGGTTCAAAGTTAGGGAGGGCCTTCTATGCCATCTTTAAAGTTATGAAAGGCCACACTGTGGTATTTTGAGTCTACTCAGTAGGTAAAATAAGGTCACTGAGGGATTTTAAACAGAAAGCAACAGAATCAACTTCACATTTTTGGAAGACCATGTTGGCTGCAATGAGGAGAGTGGTTTGAAGGAACATGAGTGTGGATGAGCTGATATCTGTTTTTTGTTTTTGTTTTTTGTATTCAGACATGAGATTAAAAGATTCTAGGCAATATGATGAGAATAAGGATGAGGAATCAAACAAGAAAAATGTTGAAGAGGTGGATTTTAAAGTGTTGGCAATTAGTTACACGGGGGAAGACAAGGAAAAGGAGATCTTAGGTTGCCTAGATTCTGTCTGATGTTATGTAGGTGATGCTGCTGTTAACGGAGGTAGCAACTACAGGAGAAACGTGAAAGATTATGAAATGAGTGTAGTTTGAGGGGCTTGTAGGTAAAAAGAAAAGCAGAATTCTGAGGTATATAGATACATGGGAATTAAAGGCATTTAGGTAGTAATCAAAATGTGTAGCAAAGAGTGAGATTCCTGAGGTGACCAAATAAGATGAAAAACAAACTGTGAAGGTGCCAAGAGAACCTTAAGCAATATCAAGAACTGAGAGGCAAGAAGAACAGGAGTCCAATAAAAGCTCCTTTGAATGAGTTACACAGGCGATAGGAGGAGGACAAGGAGAGACAGGTATTTAGGAAAAGAGCAGATGGTCACTTCTCAAGAATAATGGAAAGGGCAACAAGAATAAAATGATTAGTGAATTAAAGAAAATGCAGAATATGAGTAAAAAAAATTCAAATAACAGAAAGGCTAACAATAGTTATTGTTTTGGGAATCTGGATCAGAACTGATCATAGGCAGTTTTTGATAGTAGTAGGTGAAAAAGGGGGAACTAATAAAATTTAAATTACGTAACTCATTTTCTCTTTTCGTCTCTCCTGAGGAGCCTGACTGTAAAGAGAACAGATAATGAGTAACTAACGCACTGCCGTTGAGTTGATTCCAACTCATAGCGACCCTACAGGACAGAGTAGAGCTGCCTCATAGATTTTCCAAGGAGTGCCTGGTGGATTTGAACTGCCAACCTTTTGATTAGCAGCCATAGCACTTAACTACTATGCCAGCAGGATTTCCAGTGAGTAACTACTCAAGTGTTAAAGGGCTGAAAGGTTTCCCACCTCATTTCAAGTTGTGGGCAATTCTAATTTAAAGGTTAAATGTGAATGCAAGTAGAATATTTCACGTTAATAGTGCAGTGGACAGAAAGAGTGAATTAACTGAGGCACCAAAATTTCTGATCCAGATTAAATGTGATCCTACAAAGAGTACATGAAAAACTGTGTGGGTTAGAAAAATTTACAAAACAAGCAAAAAGCTTTAAATAATCAATTCCAGTTACATCTTTGCCTTACTGATGTTACATGGCAGTGTTCTCCACTTTTTCCCCAGATTTGTAACCATCATTTCCTTGACTAGAATATCATCCCCTCAGTGTGGAGTTGTGACCTAACGGAACTCTAAAATGCCACGTATCAAACATGTTAGGCACAGGGGAGTCCTTGTTTCCGAGGTGCTTAGAGAAATGGAGGAGATAACCTAAACTGTAACAGGATGTTATTTAGCACTAGGGACAATATACAGGGAGTCACAGATGCAAACAGGAATGAGTGAGTAACTGACCGTAGGTAGTCACGCAGATGTTGTCAGAGCAGGTGGCACTTGGCCTGGGATTTCAAGGCTGAGTCCAAGGTTTTCCAGCCAGGAAGATGGGACACTGTGTGACTTTCAAATAGCAAGATCCATATGTGCAAGGAAAAAAGCAAAGGCAAGAAGTAGTATGGTGCTCATGTAAAGTTGAGAGAGCAAGACAGATGTGTGAACTTGGAATTGAATTTTACATTCAGATAAAATAATTTAGGGATTTATCTGTTGAGAAGGCCTTTCCCTGGAGAATGATGTCATTGCTGGGAGGAGGTATCTGCAGAGGACTTGGGAAAATGAAGCTAAGAAATACGATGTGCAGGGCTTTATGTAGTGGTGGAAAGATTAAATGTGTCCTTAGAAGCTTAAGTGGAAAATGTGTTCTTTCAGATGGAAATGTTGTACGGGATGGAAATGAAAAGCTGGAGGTGGTAAAGCACTAGGGTCTTTCTATAATTCCCTTAAGGAGGCTTCTCTAATGAGACTACCATATGGGAGAAACTATGGTTATGAGATTTCTTTGGGAGGATAGCAAAATAATTACAAATGTTCAACTCTGGAATTGGAGTGCTTGGATAGCACTTCTGGTTCTGTCACTTACAGGCTTTGTGATTTTGAGCAGATTAATTAACTATTTAGTGCTTCTGATTTCTTATCTAAATAAAGTTCACAATTCTTTCCTTCCTGAATCATTTTTAGGAGATTTAAATGAAATGCTAATGCATACATTACACGCTTAGGAAGTACCTTTTACCAGTATTTTTGTGCCCCTTGGATAAGGTATTTAAGCCTTGCAGGACTTACTTCCCCAGCTGTAAAATGGGAGTAGTACTGTCTACCTCATAAAGTGTTTGTGAAGACAGATGAGATGATTTATGTAAGGCATTTAGCTCAGTACTTGAGGATATTATCAATTATTTTTACTTTTGAACTGTATTTGACAAGTACAACTTGCTGTTTGGATTATGAAATTGACTCACTTAAATTTTTTGCACATGGAAAAATGTAACGAAGTGTCTGATTTCTGTGATTTGGAAAGTCAATGATACTTTGCAATGAAGTCATATGGTCTTACGTGCACACTCTGAGAAAACAGAAGATAGCAGCCATTTACTTTCAGAAAGAAGACAGAGTGCATTCAGACCTCACTCATAAGCAAAGAGAAACCTGGACTTCAGGAACACAGAAAAGCACCCTCAAGCCCACGGAACCTTGAATGGCTTCCCAGGACCAGTACTTTTGCTGCATGTGAGGATTTCAGTGACAAAGAAAAGTTGCTAAAAAGAAAACATCTAAAAACAGAAATCTTAACAATAGCTATGGACTAGCAGTGTGCCATGACTGAAAAGTGGTAAAAATCTCACAATCTAAAAGGAACAGATAATCGTTTTCTGAAGCATAGTCCTTGCAGCCAGTTCAGCCTCCACTAGTGTCAGTAGGAGCCTGTGAGTTGGCGTTGCCTCAAGGCCATTTTTTTTTTTAATTGGCTCCGTGAATTCTTGATTCATAGGGGAGTGTACAAAGTGTGGTGTTAACCACAGAACAGAAGCATGACAATCCAATTCTGACTGCCATTACCTTGCAATGGGCTTTGTGCAAGTTGCTGAAAACTCTTTGTCTTTTCCAGCTTTAAGACCTTTTATTTCAGACCATACTAAGAGACTAGGTAGATAGGATCTGTTTCACATCCTCCAATCCCTGGGCATGAAAAAACTCAAACCCGTTGCTGTCAATTCAATCCTAACTCCTAACAGCTCTACAGGACAGAGTAGATCTGCTACATAGGGTTTTCAAGCAGTGGCTGGCAAACATGCACTGCTGACCTTTTGGTTAGCAGGCCAACTCTTAACCATGGCACCACCAGGACTCCATCCCTAGGCATGTTGTTGTTGGGTGCTGTTGAATTGGTTCTGACTCCTAGTGATCCTGTACCACAGAGTAAAATTGCCTCATAGGGTTTCCAAGAAGTGGATAGTGGGTTCAAACTGACAATCTTTTGGTGAACATTCATAGCTCTTAACCACTGCACCGCCAGAGGTCCATCCCTGGGCAAGGCGGAGCGCAGACATTGCCTTCTCTGATGCATGATGAACAGTAATTGCTTAAGTATGACATTTCTTTTCATCTACAAATTTCATGTAACTACAAAGGAATTTATATATAAAAGTTGACCCTGGCAACATAGCCAGTTATGGTATGGTTAAAGTAAGAGAATACAGGAAAGGGATGTTTGTTCCCTCTATATAATTTATTATTTCTAGAGATGTTTATACCATTCCGAGGCCTGTCCACACCTCTTTACTAAATATGCCTCAGGAGACAGCAAAGGATTTGCTTCCAAAAAATAAAACCACGATAAAGCCAAGCCAAACTGAAGCCCCTCCTAGGTAGCTTATTTTTCTGAAGATCTGTCTTATTCTAGGGTGTAGTGGTCCCTAGAGATAAATCTCATTATGATCAAGGGCATTTGGAAGAAAATTCAAGAACATTAAACCTTGAGTTAGGGGAAAAACACCCAGAGGGAGAAACTCCATCAAAGAAAAGCAGATCAACTTTCAACCTGACAGTCCTTGACTCATGGAAACCAGTTGCTAGGAAATAGCCATATCAGCCCCAGAAAGTCTCTGCAGTGGCAGTTGTGGGGGTCTTTAGATGAAGGAAGATGGAGCTCACTGGGGGGAGGAGAAGCACACAGAACCAGAGTACAAAAGTCTCCAAATTTAACCAGGAAAAAAATGATTCTGGGGAGGAAATTTGAAACTAATCCATTAACTGGAGAAAAATGATAGCTGTTTCTTTTTCTGTCCTAGAGGCAATCCTAGGGAAGAATCACGTATCTGTTGTTTTCATGGATTAAATTATCATTAAACAATGTTCTAACTCCTCTCGAACCAGGGTCTCGCTTCACAGTAAAAAATTCGCTTTATTCTTTTTTTAGTTGTTGGGCACAAATTTCCCTTATTTCCTTAATTATGCAAGGAAAATAACTTTTTTAGGGGTGGATAATTGGATTGATTTCCGTGGTTGTTCTTCTCCTTTGCCTTCTTTTTGTTATCTCTAATTTTATCCAGGGGATTAATAAACACAAAAGAGACAGTATTTTATTTTTTATGCCTCTAAGAAGATAATTTTGAGCAGATGTATCGATACCATACCAGTTGCCATGTAGTTAATGTGGATAGCAATTTCATGTGTGTTAGAGTAGAACTGTGTTCCGTAGGCTTCAGTGGCTGATTTTTCTGAAGTTTATTGCCAGGCTTTTCTTTGGAGGTCCTGTGGGTGGACACTAACTGCTACCCTTTTGGGGTGGCATATCATCTGTTTGCACCACCCAGGGACTTCTACACAAGCGTGTAACAGAAACATTTATGTAAAATAGACCCACACATTTATTCTTTCAACATTTATGAGTTCCTGTTATAGCTCAGCTGTTATTTTAGGTTCTGGGTTATCAAAGAACCCAAATCCATTGCCAATGAGTTGATTCCAACTCCTAGCAACCCTATAGGACAGAGTAGAACTGCACTCTTGGGTTTCCAAAGAGCAGCTGGTGCATTTCAGCTGCTGCCCTTTCTGGTAGCAGCCATAGCTCTTAACTACTGGTGACTAAGTAAATGTGTGATCTTTTCAAGAACAACTTGACTTTCAGATATGAACCAAAAGAAAAAAAATAAGATTTATAATTGATGACAATAAGTGCAACAGAGAAAAAGCCACTGCAAATGATGGATTCACGTAAGTGCTGTATCTTTGGAATGTAGATACATACACATGGTAATTATCTTGGGCTATATAGAATTTTGAAACGGCTTACACTTTGGGGGAAGATGTTTAACTTAGGCTACATTCTGTGTCTGCTCTTGTTCTTTCACCTTCTGCTGATATGAGATACTCTCAGACCCATAGAATGAGAAAGTATCCTCGTCCAAGAAAATTTGAACTAAACCTCATAGCGGGTTGAAGAAAATAGGAGAGAAAGCAAATCTTCTTCAGGTTTGTTTGTGATACAAACTCTCACACAGTCAACGTATAGAAACTGTTATGGCTGGGAAATACGTTTAACTGAGTCTCCCCTCTGCTGGGGAACCCTGGTGGTGTAGTGGTTAAGTACTCTGGCTGCCGGCCAAAAGGTTGGCAGGTCAGGTCTACCTAGGTGCTCCTTGGAAACTGTGGGGAGTTCTACTCTGACCTCTCAGGTCTCTATGAGATGAACCTGACTGGAGGGCAGTGAGTCTGGTTTTTCTGGCTGTGTCAGCTCTCTGCTGACAGAAATACTACTGGGGTTGGGGGAGTGGGAGTAGGAAAGAAAACCAAACCCGTAGTTGTTTAGTCAGTTCTGACTCTTAGGGCCTGTAGGTCAGAGTAGAACTGCCCTGTGGAGTTTCCAGGAAACGCTGGTAGATTTGAACTGCCATTCTGTTGGTTAGCAGCCATAGCACTTAACTACTACACCACCAGGGTTGAAAAGTCAATAGGCTTTTTTAAAAAACAGTTGACGGCACTTGGCTGGTTTTGGCTTTAGTTTTGTTTTAGATAACTCTTTGTGTCTCTCAAAAACTTACACAGTTCAGGAAATATTAATCTTTCATCACTTAATTCTTCATCCATTTACTTATTCAAGTATTTCTTCATCCCTTATGTATCAGACACTACTTATAGTCCTGGAAATACATTGGTAAACAAGATGGGCATATCCATTATTTTAATGGAATATATATTCTATAAAGAGACATAAAAATCAAACAATGAAAGTATTTCTTAGTCTTTGAAAAAGAATACATAAGAAGTGTACTGTGCTAGAGTTGGACTCACGGCTTCTTCCAGCCAGGTGACATTTGAAACAAAAGCTGAGAAACAGAAAGTAGCCTGCCAATAATCGAGGTGGACTTTGATTAATCCAACTCGACGGCACTTGGCTTGGCTTTGATTAATACAGAAAGAGAGCTAACGCAAAGGTACTAAGACAGGGCCAAACTTGTTTAGATCAAGAGTAAAACAGAAAATTACAGTTAAGTGGCGCATTTGTGTGAGAGGAGAATGATTCAGAAAACGGTGGAAAAGCTAGATGAGGTCCAGGCTAAAGAGATGTTTTAGAATTTATGTCTCTCCTAATCTTTCTGTTTTAGAAGCTGACTTGAATTCAGAGGCAGGTAGGACTCATGGGTCACCAGAAGAGCAGAGTTTACTCCAGGGTTTCATTCTCCCTTTGTCTCATTTTAATCATAGTGCTGGGTGGTACCTGCACCTGATTGAAGGCCTTCTGTGAGATATTTCGCTGAAGTCACGAAGACTCAGATGACCAGGGTATAGTTTCTGCAAGTACCACCAGGCAGCTTTGTGGAGGTTTTGGCAAGGGAAGGATGCTGTCCACTGCTCTTTATTTATCTAGCAGAGAATTAGAGGTGGCTTAGACACATCCTTGAGAAACTGATGAGCATGTTTCTGTACAATCCATTTTTGGAGAGAAATAAATAGAATGAATGAACATTTTCCTCACCAAAAAGGGCCTTTCAATGAAGAAACTCTGAAGACAAACAGTAAAATGATCTTTTCCACATTACTGATATGCAGTTGGCTTTTCTGGAAGAAGGATATATGGAATCTGGGAAGGAAAGTAGCAGCAAATGAATTTCATCTGTTTGTTAATAATATGAATTTTTCTTTTTTTTTTTTCCCTTAGTAAGGTTCAGTGGTTCTCAGTCCCCATTTGGAGCACTTTCAACAGAGACTTCCATAACTCTAATTTTGACTAAAACAAGGTTGTGCAAACAACAATATGAAGATGATGATGTGTAACTGGATCCAGAGTAAAATTAGACTTGGAGGGTAATAGAGAGGGGGTCATTTAAGGAAGAATATAACCATTGAGTGAAGCTTGGCACTGATTCTGTGAGACAGGGGAAGTTGGCTTCCCATTGCTCACCTTTGTCCTGTATCATTTGTTCTGGTCCAGAACCAACTCCTTTGACTTGTTTGCTGCTAACTTAGATCCAAGAGAATGGAAAGGCAAAACCCTAATCTCTCTTGTTCCCTGCAGAGCACCAGGCTCCTTCTCCAGCTTGGCGGCCCGTGGCCCTGACCCTGCTGACTCTGTGCTTGGTGCTACTGAGTGGCCTGGCAGCCCTGGGGTTTGTGTGTAAGTCTGCACTCTGACTTGCGGGAGGATCCTGGTTCCAAGGCTTGTGTGGAATAAGAAACACTTGTGCTAGATTGTTTTTACTTTTAATTCTGGAGCCTGCAAACAATTTAGTATACCTTATTCAAAGGTTTTTGATTTACCTGATGAGCAGTGGAAGAGGCATTCAACTGCAGCAGTCCCTCAGCAGCTAGAGTTCTACATTCCGTTGTTAGACAAGAAGGCTTTTGTGTATGGCTTTGTTTATACAGTAATATTTGAAACTAAATGCATTTAATGAATCCATGTATCAGTCCTCTCTTATTTCACAAAAGAGCAAGACCATCATTGTATTTACTCCCTGTATGGGCACCTCAGTGCACAAATGCAGAGGCAAAAGGTTCTGTTCATATCACATTCGATGTAAACAAAGCACGCTAGATCCTTAATCACTGTGATATTTTCCAGAAAGGCCAGGAAATTAGAGTCAGTTGGCAAATAGTTCTGAAAATCAGAAAAAAAGGTGAATACAAGTGCAGAAATCTTTAAATTTTACAATTGTTAAGGGCAAAGTCTGCCTCATCAGACTGAGAGCCTACAGCAGTGTTTCCTAAAGGTTTGAAGAGAATAGTTCAAGGAAAAAGGTCCTGTAGAGAGTGGTTTTCTTTTTAACAGAGTTTTTTTTTTTTTTTAAAAAAAGGCAATTTTAACTTTGGAGAAAAGTTGCATAAAAAAACACAGTTTTTATCTCCCGTCTCCCTTTTCCCACTATTTCTTCTCTAATTAACATCTTAACATTGTGTGGTACATTTGTTACAATAGACAAACAAATATTAACACATTATTAAAAAGTGTTTACATTAAAGTTCACTCTTTGTGTTACATAGCCCTATGGGTTTTGACAAATGCATAATGTCATGTATCCACCATATTGTATCATGCAGAATAGTTTTATTTTTCTTAATAGTTTATTTTTCTTAAAATAAAACTTATTTTTCTCCCATGCAACCCTTCTTTCTTCCCCTTGATCCCTGGCAACCACTGTTCTTTTTATTGTCTGTATTGTTTGCCATTTATCAGAATATCATACAATTGAAGTTATACAATACATAGCCTTTTCAGATTAGTTTTTTTTTCTTTTCACTTAGCAATATGCGTTTAGGGTTTCTCCATATCTTTTTGTAGTTTGTAGCTCACTACTTTTTATTGCCAAATAATATTCCATTGTATGTACATACCACAATTTATCCATTCATATGAAATTGATATTGCTTCTCCAGATTTATTTAGTATTAGGATGACGTACTTTTTTCATTCCTTTACTTTCAATCTGTCTGTATATTTATATTTAAAATGAATTTCTTGTATACAGCATGTTCTTGAGTCTTGTTTCTATATCCAGTGTGATAATCTCTATCTTTTAATTGGTATATTTAGACTTGTTTACATTTTAAGTGATTACTGATAAAGTTGGGTTATGTCTTCCATATTTATAACATATATTTATTGATCTTGCTCTTTGTGTAATCATTTTTTTGGTCCTCTAGTCTTTTTTGTTTAAAAGATCATATTTTAATGTGAAAAAAGTGAATTTGTACAGCAAATTTTAGAACTTTTATTGTTGCATCTTAAATTTTAATATTTAAAAATAAATATATAATATCTATCTATATATGTTATTGTTTCTCTCCTGATTCTTTTTAAAAAAATCAATTTTGATATTATTAACTATTACTTTATAACCACTATTCTTTTTAAGGACATAAAGTAACTCTCAGGATTTATGCAGTAGTCTTTCTCTACATTAGTTTTGAAATCTGAGCTTTAGACCTAGGTGTAGTAGTTTTCTAGACAAGTACTAATAGGAAAGCCACTTCTCACTGATGTGAGGAAAGTTATTTGTTCTTTTTGAACTTAATTGCAAATCTGTAAAGTTAAAGAAATGATACGACCATTTTAAGTACTATTTTCGATGCTCAATATGATGATCACTGGATACATACATTTGTGGCTTGGGTTTGAGTAATAGTTTGAGAGTGTATACAGATGCATTTGTCAAGCAGTAACCATAGTCTGGAAATATATTCCTAAGTGAACTGCTATTATGACTCCACATTTTGAGTGACAGAACAAACTCAGAAAAATAAATTAGCTCAAAGCTACACAATTTATTATGGACTAAAGCACAGATTTGAATACAGGCAGTCGGAGACCTCAGAGCCTAAGAATTTAAGCAGTATACTTTTTATCTTCTCCACGTGTAGAAAATGACAGAGTTGCAAGCAATAAGCTGTCCAGTCTGACTTGATGACTTGGGTTAGTTTTTCAGTTCTACCAGCTCTCCATTACTCAGCAAGACAGGATCTCTCAAAAGGAAGAAGAAATGGGGAATCTCTCCCAACAGCTGCAGTATCATCAAGCTCATAACAGGAAGCTTACAGAAACTCTGCAGCACGTGGCTGAAAAACTCTGTCGTGAGCTCTACAACAAATCCGAAGGTAAGTCGGCCGCGATCACCAGCTGTAATCTTTGCTTTCATGGTATCTGTCAGTACAGGGCTGAGGGTACACCATCAGTGTACCTGGAAGCCATGTATTATTTATCTAACTGGCTAATAATTCCGTAAAGTGTTTGGTTATTAAGTTCATCACCACATGTTGGAGTCATGTAGTTGGGATATGTCTGAGTTGCAACACATGAATTGATTCTTTAAATTCAGAGATTTTAAACAATAAAAGGAATTAACTTAGAAGAGTCAAAATAATGCTGCAAGTAAAGGAAATATGGGATATTTCTCAATTTACTTTGACATATAGAAATCTAATAAACATGTTTCTTAATGTAATCAGAAATCTTTCCACATAAAGATGTTATCTGTCTCACAACTTCAGTTTGCAAAATGTAAGGCTCATGTAGGGATCAGGTTAAAAATGTAGTGACCCTGAGTCAAATCCCAGGTGCTTGAATTCAGTGTAACTTGAATTCACTGTAACTTGTTTTTTTTCATTTTCCTTTGCTCCAGATGGGAAAAGACCAATAGATGTATCTCAGGTGGCTGCTCAAAAAAACTACTCTCTTTGTTTCTTTTATTATTTTCCTGACATTCAGTTCTTCACTAGATGTTATATCATCAGGAAGGTAATCCTAAAATGAGTGGTCTCTGTGTTCTGCATCCAACTGTGTGAAAAACATATCAAGTGAAAAGTTGTACAAATAAACCATATTGAGTTTAAACATAAAACTTACATGCAAATATATTAATGAAGTTTGCTCATTCTCATACAAGTTTTCATATGACTTTCATTAGGCGTTAGTTCTCAGTTTTATTCTACTACTTTCCATTGCTCACTTTCTTCTGATCCATTGTCTACACATCCATCTTTCCATCCATTCAGTCACCAAGTACTTATAAGTGCCTACTGATGTATTCTGTGTAAGACATATTAAGATTTCTTTTTTTTTTCCGCAACTGAAGCAATTTCCAAACTCTTTTATTTACCAAATAGTGATTTTATTTTGGTCTGAAGTATTATTATTTTTAATTCTATTATTGCTTAGGTAAAAGTTTGTAACACAAATTAGTTTTCCATTCAAGAGTTTACATATGAATTGTTTTTATGGCCTTGGTCGTAGTTCCTATGTTGGGTCAGAACGCTCCTTCTTTCCTTTTCTGCCCCAGCTTCCTTGTCTCTGTTTGTCCGTTTTTCCTTCTTGTCTTCCTGCCTTTATTTTGGGGTAGGTATTGCCCATTTGGTCTCATACACTTAATTGAATTAAAGCACATCCCTCACCTGTGTTGTTGGTTTTACTGCCTGTGTAATCTTCGACTGAAAGGTAAACTTCAGTGCTGAATTATCAAGGTATCTAGGAGCCATAGTCTCAGGGATTCCTCCCGTCTCTGTCAGACCACTAAACCTGGTCTTTTTTGTGATTTTCAATTTTGTTATGTATTTTTCTCCTACCCTGGGACCCTCCATTGAGATCCCTGTTGTAGAAGTTGGTACTGGTAGCTAGCTGCCATCTAGTTCTTCTGGGCTCAGGCTTGGTAGAAGTTGTGGTTCGTGAGTCATTTGGTTTTCTTCATTGTCCTTTGCTCCAGATGGGAAAGACCAGTAGATGTATCTCAGATGGCTGCTGAAAAGCTTATAAGACCAAAGACACTACTGACTAAAGTAAGATGCGGAATATTTTCATTATCTATGTTGTGCCAGTTGACCTCAATTTCCCCTGAGACAATGGTCCCTAGCTCTCAGCCCCAGTAACTCAGACCCTCAAGGTGTTTGGATGTGTCTAGGAACCTTCTGTGACTTTGCTTTGGTCAAGTTTTGCTGACTTCCTTTATGTTATTTGTTTGCTTTACCAAAGATACCACTTATGTACAATCTAGGTACTGATTTTCCTTCGCCACTCCTCCCCTCCTTCATAACCATCAAGTATTTTTTCTGTCTGTAAATCTTTTCTATTGGTATATTGCAATATCTGTCCTTCTGTGATTATCTTGTATTACTCACTATCCTGCCGTCTAGATTCATCCCAATTATGAGATGTTTTGTGATTTCGTCATTGTTCTTTATCATTGCTTAGGATTCCATTGTGTGTATATACCATAATTTGTTTACCCTTTTATCTGTTGGAATGCACTTAGATTGCTTCCCTCTCTTCACTATTGTGAATAATGCTGCAGTGAGCATGAATGTGTATATGTCTACTCGTGTGATAGTTTTTATTTCTGTAGAGTAGCAGAATTACATAAGCAAAGGCCAATGTATTACTCCCGTTATCTATCACTCCAAATTCCGTGTGAAAGGAAACTTTTGCTGTTTACTGTATACTCAGCACTAATTAATTACAGTTCCTGGAATAATGGGTAGCCAGTGAATATTTGTAGTAATCATTACCTAGATGGTTAAATAAAAAAGAGAACGGGGATTGATTACTCCGTGGCTCATCACACACCATTTAATTTCAAGAGAACAGAGACTGCAGAACCAGATAGACAGGAACTTGCTAAATTTTGTTTCTCTCCAAGAACACAGGTGCAGCCCTTGTCCAGAAAGATGGAAATGGCATGGGGACAAATGCTATCGATTTTATAAGGAAAGCAAGAGTTGGCAGGAATGTGAATATTTCTGCATTGCTGAGAACTCTACTATGCTGAAAATAAACACACAAGAAGTGCTGGTGAGATTCTGAGGCACTGTCCATGTTTAAAGGATCCTCATTTGTAAAGCCCTTAAAAACTTGAGACAAGAAGATTCTAAGGTGTCATGGATATTGGGCCATAGATTCTACCACTTGTAGTAACCAAAGCCGAAAGTTATTACCGTTGCTTTAAACGATTCATAGAGGTATCTGAGAGGAGTCCTGTTCTCCACAAGTCCCCCTGTCTTGGAAATGTATGCAGTATCTCTTTGAACTCCCCATCAAACAGGAATCTAATGACTTTGTTTTTTATTTGAGTAAGAAGGGAACAGTTACGATACAAGCTCACAAAGTGAAAGCAGAACTTTCTGCTCTTCTATTATAAAATTGATACAGCTTTTAATTGAAAAAAGACTTAGCTAAATCTTTATAATTTCTAAATACACATTTGGCTTTCTATAATTTGTAACCCGAGATATTTTTCTTCTCTTGAGATAAACTGATCAAGACAAATGTGAGAATAAAGTCTTAAATTGACAAGTATTGAGTTAAGTGCCTGTCTCACTCTGCAAACTGTAACCACTTTCTAGTTATAGCTTAATTTCCACCATCTTTCAGAACTCCATGATGAATGAGCCTCTGCAGTCCCTCATTTACTAAAATAATATATCCTGCCTTCCTTGGTGACTTATTTAAGCAATAAAAGAAGACAACATCTTTGACAAAGATAACACATTTGAAATAACTCTTCTAATTTTCTTAATACTTTTGTTGCTTCTGTCTCGATTACATCCTGAGGACTTGAAAATATGTAAGTGAATGTTATACATACAGTCATAGGAAATTATATCTTTCTTCACATACTTGATAGCATTATACATATTTAAATAATCATATCCATGTTATCTGTACTTTTAACTTGAAAATCCTCCAGTTAAAAACAATGTTTTCAATTACAGTTATTTTGACTTACCCACTCTATGACTATTCTTCAGTAATATATGTAATTTCACTTTATTTGCATTAGTCTCTTATTGAATCAATAGGTGTAGATCATGGTCTGAGGGTCTGAAAATATAAAAATGAATAAGATACAACATATTTCCCTTTAAAGTTCAAAGCATAATGGCAAAAACATGAATGAATCATTAGTAATAAGGTCAGAATAAAAAATAGTGCTTATTTATACCCATATAATAGATAACTGCTATGTTAAAGGTGTTCGGCTGTGTCACAGATTGAGTTGTTACCCACTCAAAAATGTGTGTAGCTGTTAGTCTAGGCCATGATGGCTGATATTGTGTAATGTTCCCATATGTTGTGTATCCTGCCACTATGATGTTAATGAGGGAGGATGGGCAGCAGTTATGTTGTAGGGCAGGATTCAACATGTAAGATTATATTGTGTCTTGAGGCAGTCTCTTGGGACATAAAGGAAAGGGAAGGAAGTAGAGAGTTGGGGACCTCATTCCACCAAGTAGCAGTGCTGGGAGCAGAGCAAGTCCTTTGCAAAGGACTTGGTGTTCCCGCTCCTCAGAAACTGCCGGTCCAGGGGAAAATTGACAATGTGGACCGTCCTCCAGAGTCAACAGAGAAAGCCTTCCCCTGGAGCTGATGCCCAAATTTGGACTTGTAGTCTACTGAACTGTCACAGACAATAGATTTCTGTTTGTTAAAGCCATTCACTTGTATTAGTTACAGTAGCACTAGATGGGTAACAGAGGTAGTTAGATGAAAACTAGGATGAAGGGAGTAAATAATTCTTTAAAATTCCACTGTCTATATTCAAAAAGGAATCACACATACTATATATGTCAGCATACAAAAAATTGTTTGGTTTTTTTTTTATTTTTTTACAAATTTTTTAAGTTACTTTTCTTAGTCTGGCACATAAATATCCCTCCCAAATCCTTCTTTTGTTACTTTGTGTAATAGAAATACTTTCTATCTTAGTTATCTAGTGCTTCGATAATAGAAATACCAAAAGTGGTGGCTTTAACAAGCAGAAACTTATTTTTTCACTGTTAAAAAATAAAAGCACTGCCTTTTAGTTGATTTCAACTCATAGCAACTCTATAGCACAGAGTAGAACTTCCCCAAAGGGTTTCCAAAGACTGACTGGTGGATTTGAACTGCTGATCTTTTGATTAACAGCCAAGCTCTTAACCACTATACCACAGGGCTCCAGTTTAGAAGGTTAGAAATCTGAATTTAAGGAACTAAGTCATGTAGCATGCCCCTTCTCTCCCCTTTATGCTTGCTTGCTTAATCTGCTGTTTTATATCTCAAAAGGTTATGATTAAAAGCATACCCTTTACTAATAATCTCTTTAGCGTAAAAAAGAAAACCCATTCCTAAATGGAATTATAACTACAGGTGTAGAGTTAGGATTTACAACATATGTTTTGGGGAGAAAATTTAATCCATAACACTTCTCCATTCCTGTACTTTTCCTGTCATGTTCTCCCATCTTCCAGAATGATCCCACATCTCTCCATAAATCTATCTTAGTGTTTAATACTGAAAATAATGGATAATTTATAGATCTCTGTTTTTATAATTCTTTGTTTAAAAACATTGGTGAAAGTTCTGTGCTTACTAAATCAAAACGAGAGAATTAACATGGACAACTTTCTAACTGACCCCAGCACAGATGTCTTTTCTTTCTAAGAGTGTTATCATCCGTTTGAGATAGGGCGCATGCTATTCTCTTAAAAAAGATAGTTGGCCCCACCTGCCTCAGTATAAATATGTTATAATATCTGAAAGCTAAAGGTTTTCTTGTGTACCTTTCACAGGAGTTTGCCATACCTCAGAGCTACTCTGAGTTTTTCTACTCTTACTGGACAGGCCTTTCCCGCAATGGCCCTGGCAAGGCCTGGCTGTGGCTGGATGGAACTCGCTACTCCTCTGAACTGTAAGCCATCAGAACATTGTGTGGGAAAGAACATTTACTAGAGAGATTTTTGTTGAGCAATACAGTTCAAAAATTTGGCTCAGTAAGCATTAATCATTGATCAAGCATCTATTTTGTATTAGATAATGATTACTATATATTCAGAGATACATAAAACATAGTAACTTGTTCTCGAGTGGTATATAAACCAGTGAGGGAGACAGGTACTCAGTAAAATATCAGGGACAGTTCTCTGGTGTTTTTAGATCTCTGTGTATTTCAGGAGCTGAAGTCACTAGGAGTATAATTAGAAGCCCAGGAATTACCTTTGAAAAAGAGATACAGTCATACATCACTTGACATGTATGATATGGTCTATGAAATAAGAAATTATGTAATGAGTACATTGTGTGACCACAGTATTCTATGCAGGCAGTCCCTGGGTTGCAAGCACCTGACATAAAGCTGTGATTACAAGCTGTCTTAGTCATCTAGTGCTGATAAAACAGAAAATACCACAAATGGATGGCTTTAATGAAGAGAAATTTGTTTCCTCACGGTAAGGGAGGCTAAAGATCCAAGTTCAGGAAGTCATCTCCAAGCGAAAGCTTTCTCTCTCTGTTGGCTCTGGAGCAATGTTGTCCTCAGTCTTCTCCTGGGCAAGGAGTTTCTCAGGTATGGGAACCCCAGCTCCACAGGATGTGTTCGGCCTCTAGCACTGACTGCTTGGAGATAAGAGATCCCCATCTCTCTATTACTTCCTTTTCCTTTAATCTCTTGTAAGATCAAAAGTGGTGCAGGCTACACCTCAGAGAACTCCCTTTACATTGAAATCAAGGACATGAACTTAGCCAAGCCAGCCAAGTGCCATTGAGTCGGATCTGACTCATGGCGACCCTAGGGGACAGGGTAGAACTGACCCCCAGAGTATTCAAGGAGCAAGTGGTGGATTTGAACTGCCGACCTTGTGGCCTTAGTAAGAGTTTTAGTAAGAGTGTTACAGTCCCACCCTCATTCTCTGTAACATGAAATTACAGTCACAAAAATGGAAGATAACCACATATTACTGGGAATCATGGCCAAGCCAAATTGATAGATACCTTTTGGGCATGTCATAATTTAATCCAGGGCACAAGCCAATCCTGTAAAGCCAGTTGTTTTCAAAATTTGAGGTACATACAACAGTTCATAATAACAAAGGAGCAGTACTTTGCGACATGCACCAAAACATTATATTTTAGTGTATCTGGAAGTGCTTTAAATTATTTTTATGCCTACAACCAAAAGAAAAAAAGAAAGAAAGAAAACTATTGCAGTCAAGTTGACTCAGACTCAGGACAACCCTGTAGGACAAAGTAGAACTGCCCCATAAGATTTCCAAGGCGAGGCTGGTGGGTTTGAGCTGCCAGCCTTTTGGGTACCAGTCAAGCTCCTCACGTAATATAATGGTAAAGTATATATAACACACTAAGACAAACATCTGACTAACTGACATTAGATAGGAACCATACCTTACAGTTCTGAATTATATAAAAATATGACTTAAAGAGACCTAGGAACAAAAATCATTAGTAATCCGGGGACTTCATGTATATGCTTACGGGTTCACAGATAGATTCACAGTTGGATGCTGCCTGAATGAACGTTAAGTGAAGCTTGACTGTATTTCATAAGTATGGAGGGGAGGAGAGGAGAGAAGTAGAAAACTCTTTTATAGATGAATTAATTGAAAACCAGGTTTTAATGACAACTTACCTAAGATCACACAACTTGTCAATACTAGAGACATTATTAGACCTCATGTTTCTTGGCTTTCATGCAGTGAAATTTGCAGCTTTAAAACATGGTGCCTGATTATGTCTACTTACATATAATAGAATTATAAACATTTATTTTTTTTATAATGAACACTTTATAATGTGAACATTTGGTAAAATTCACTTATAACATGAATACTTAGGAGTATGCACAGTATCCTGAAATAGGTAAATGAAATTTCCATACCAGACTAAATAGCTTATATTTTAATAGACACCTTCCTTCTCCACCTACCACTTAGCATTTATTCTCCCAGAGGATAGAAAATATTTAATGTGAACATTTTTACAGTTGAGTAAAGTGAATCATAGAGAAGGTAAAGGGTCCTCCAGTAAGGATGTCTGTTTTTGACAGCTCACAGTGACCATATTTGTGAAGCTGTGGTGACCATATTTATCACGTCTGTTTGATTAGTCTCAAAAAATAGCCACGAATAGTTACACAATTCTACAATACATAGAAATTATTAAGGTTTATTATCAAAATGGGTGTTCCTTAGCCAACAATTCCATGTATTATGTGAAATCTATGATGCACATAATCATCCCATCAAGAGAACGATTTGACATTCAATCAAAAAATTTGAGACAGCCAGGTCTGTTGCCAGTTAGATAACGCTTGTGCATCAACAAACTGCACATTCCAAAGAAAATATCGCCACTGTTTGTCAGAGTGTGCGTGAGAATCCATCCCAATCAATTTCTTGCTGAGCCCAAGACCTGAGGCTTCATTGACCACAATTTGGTGGATTTTGCATTTGGACTTGAAGTTGGAGTTTACCCTTGGAAAATTGTTTTAACTCATGAACTGAAGTCCATCAATAGATTGTGCTGTACATTTGCTGAGTGGAATCTGGAGCAATTGGAAGTTGACCTTGCTTTGGGCCAAAAAATCACCTTCAGTGATAAGGCCCATTTTTGGGTGAATAGTTTAGTTAACAAACAAAACGGTAGCATTCAGAGCAATGAAAATCCAATGGCAAGTCAAGAATGTCCATTTCATTACCTGAAAAGTTGCCATTTGATGTGGATTTGGGTCTGGCAGAATCAGTGGCCCTTATTTCCAAGTTGAATGAGGTGAGGCTATGATTGTCAATGGCAAAAGATATCCAGCTATGATAACTGATTTTTTTGGTGCTGTTTGGAAGGTGCCACAGCAGCCATTTACCTGAAGTTCTTTTCCACACATAATGACATCAATGGTACTTTAAAACAATTAAAACTGCATCATTGGCACAACTTGATTTATTCAGGTTCAAAGATAGGACATCCTTGTTGGAAAATCCTTTAGACACCTTTCCAAATGCCAGGAAAATCATATGACAAGTTTGTAATAGAACATGTACCTAAGTTTTAATTAGAAGTAGTTTATGTTGGTCTGAGTAACCTGTTATTTTTCAGAAAGATCGTGTACATTGAGGGCCTGAAAAAAAAAGAACGTAGTGATCCCATCTTTCCAGTAAACTCATTTGGGAATATCTGTTTTATAACTTTATCACCCTAGGAAGATTCTCCACGTACTTTCTAGGTACTTAATGTTTTATTACTTGGAAATCCTGATGGTGTCATAGTGGTTAAGAGCTATGGCTGCTAACTAAAAGGTCTGTATTTGAAACCTGCAAGCCACTCCTATAAGGTTGCTATGAGTTGGATTTGACGTGAGAGCAATGGGTTTGGTTTTGGTTAATATTTTATTTCAGATATCAATTGTTTTCTTTTATTTTCTTATTTAAGGTTTGATATTGTAGTAGATTTTACCACCCTCAGGAGCAGAGACTGTGTGACCATCCTGAATGGGAAGGCATTCTCAAAGGACTGCCGAGAGTTGAGACGGTGTGCGTGCGAGAGGACAGCAGCAAAAGTGAGGCCCGAGTTGCTTTATTAGTATCTCTGACCCCTTAGATGGAGCTGCTAAACCTCCAGCTGCAACTACCAGCAAAGACAAATGTGATCAATGCAAAGGATTCTGGTGACACAGGGAAATGGAAAATAAACAGGAAAGACAATCTTCCTGACTGGTGAAAGTAGGGTCCTTTGTCACGTTCGCTAATCAGAATCACCAGTTTCTCCTAGCATGGGCTCATGCGCGTGTTTCTCAGGCATTAAAAAACAAAACAGCAACGGAGGAAAAAAAAAAAAAAAAAAGCCTCTACTTCTCCATCAGCCCCAGAAAACCATCTAAACTCATAAACTTGTACCCTACCATCTTGACTAAGAGTTTTCTTTCTTTTTTCTCCTTCTCAGCATCTATTATTATCTCTCTGTTTCTGTGTCCTCTTTAATATATAGAGAAACAAAAGTCTTTGTAAAGTAGAAGTGTGAAATAACATTTTTGCCCAACAGTCAAGTAGCAGGTTTAGCATTCACTTCTTATCCTGTGCTACTAAATATACAACTAATTATTTGTGTTTGTTTCAGTTTAAACACTTCCTTCTCTCATTTCTTCAATAAAGCCTTCATCTGCTGTATCTATGGCTGCTTCCCTACTGAGCTAACTCTCTTTATTAGAATCTTAAGAAATACACTTCCCCGTGTCTGCTTATGGTTCCAGCTAATTGCCTCATTTCCATAGGAACTTCTCCCAGGAAAGAATTCATCTAAATTCAGTTCCATATCAGAATTACAATCTTCTGTTGAGAACAACTCTACTCTGAAGCATATGAGGTCACCAAGATTTAGATAAACTCAACGGCAACTTTTTTGTTTGTTTTTTAATGCGCTCATCAAAGAGATCAAAAACCAGAAGAAAAGGCAATCTTAATGAGCACCTATAATGGTTTGATTTCAGTTTGCCTGTTATTTGACCCACACATTTCAGGTACTGAAGATTTAATAATAATAAATATGAATAATGTGAACTATGTATGACTTGAGCATGAATTTGTGATTCGGGGAAACTTGGGAGTGGTAATGCTCTTCAAACATGATAGCATTCAGCAGTGCTTTGCTTCTTTGTGCCTTGCTGATAGTTTGTG
Source organism: Heterohyrax brucei (assembly GCA_028571685.1). NCBI lineage: Eukaryota > Metazoa > Chordata > Mammalia > Hyracoidea > Procaviidae > Heterohyrax > Heterohyrax brucei. Next base: position 71,815,619 of record CM053142.1, on the reverse strand, counting down.
GGAGTTCTGCAAGAGGACTGATTATTTAGGGAAAAAAGATTCTTTGACATACAGGTTGTATTCAGGGGAACAACTTAAACACTCTGCAAAAATGTCATCCCTTCGGGAAAGGTTACAGCATCAACACGTGGCTGAAGGTGAGTAAACAGAGCTGCAATGAGACAAACTATTTCCAGTCAGGCTCATGGAAAGACGTCACCTTAAAGACTGTAGTGAGCCTGACCAAAGCCATGGTATTTTCAGTTGCATCACATGCATGCAAAAGCTGAGCAATGAACAAGCCAAGCCAAGCCAAGTGCCGTCGAGTCGGATCCAACTCATGAAGACAGAAAAAAATGGTGCCTTTGAATTGTGGTGCTGGAGAAGAAGGTTGAATGTACTATGGGCCACCAAAAGAACAAAGAGATCTATTCCAGAAGAGGTACAACCAGAGTGCTCCTTGGAAGCAAAGAAGGCAAGACTACATCTTGCATACTTTGGACATGTTGCCAGGAAAGATTAGTCCCTGGAGAAGGATATCATGCTTGGTAGAGTGGAGGGTCAGGGAAAAAGAGGAAGACTGTCTGCGAGATGGATTGATAGAGTGGCTGCAACAAGGGACTTAAACATAAAGACATTTGTGGACATGGCAGAAGACTGGGTAGTGTTAGGTTCTGTTGTTCGTAGGGTTGCTATGCACCAGAACCAACTTGACCATACCGAACAACAATAGGTTCCTGGAATGTGAGAGAGAGATTTTGATGTCTGAATAGCTGGGCACCGCTGGGCATTTCTTTCCCAGGAAGATGATATCCCCAAATATGACGGGTATTGCAAAAGGCGCTGTCTGAACCACTGACTTCACTGGTTCATAGACCAATCGATTTTAAAGGTTTAACAACAGAAAGAATAATCAATTATTAAAGTCTTCACTTTTCAACAGTGGAAAGTAGGGTGCTGCAATGTTATTTTCAGCAAACATCTATCTTGTGAAATGACAACAAGAAAACTATGATAGAACTTTTCATATTTATTTTCATAAGACTAAGTTACTTATAAGTTATTACTTGCATGCCTCTCTACTGAGAACTCTGAGTTTAACTTCTACTGATGGGAAACTTCAGTTTAAATTCCTTGCTGATTCATTGCTTAGCTAATTTCTTGCACATGAAGGATGAAAAGACAAAGTTCTTAGACCTGATACTCTGCTTTACTCATTGAGAAAACTATTTCACAGAGCTTAATTTTTTAATTATGAAGTGGGGAGTATTTGTAATTTCCTCACAATGTTACTGTTAGCTGAAATGAAGTAAATGTGAAATTATTTTCATAATCTATAGTGCAATAAAAATGTAAAGGACATTAAGAAATGTTTTTAGAGACTTGTCTCAGATTACAGAGAGGCATCTGTGTCATGTATAAATATCAAATATTTTCTAAGATGAGTGCAGATTTCCAATGAATGTAATTAAGACAATGGAAATGTAACAAGTGAAGATTAAGCCTTCACGATTTGTTTAAGCCTCTCTATGCAGAAAGAAAATACGGCTAACCTGAGAAATGAAAGTTTCCGTTTTAAAAGTGACTGTGGAATAGTTGTAAATAAGGACCCAACACTCAATTAGTGTCTGGCCTCTGACCTATATAATTGCCCTCTAGTTCAGGAATGGATGGTAAACATCACTTTAAATGCCAACTCCTTGAAAAGTCTAGCTGCGTGGTGGGTGTGCATTGAATAGTATTCTCTCTTCTGAATCTGAGACCGAAGGGAAAGTATCATTTTAAATGGTAAGAAAGGACAAAACAAAAACTAACAAAAACCCCAGCACTTATTTGCTGTATTTACTGTTCTTGAGCCAACTTTTCTGAAGCATTGCCCTCAATCCTTTCGTCTGTATAGCAAAACTAACAAAACTGATCACAGTGTGAGCAATTATTTCAAGAGAGTCAAAAGAGAATGATGCAACTTTGTCTCCACAAACATTACTGTTATCAGAATAAGAAACATCATAAAATGCCTGGAAATATCATTTCTTGAGAGCAACTTTCAGTTGAGCAAAAGAGAGGGCAGCAGCACGTGGATTGGTTTTAGAAGACAGAAAGACCTTTTCTAGGCTCATGTGCATAACGTAATTCTGAAGACATTGCAGGAAAAGTCCAACGGGGAGCAGTGCTTTTCCTGGTAGAGCCAAATTCCCCAGGGCACAGTTTGAACTATTTCTTTTCCTGAGGATATTGAATTAGCTCTTAGGACTTATCAACAGGAAGCAAGCCATGAGCCCTGTAGTAGCAGGAAGTGTGAGACATGAGATTGGGAGCATTTATTTGGGGATACACACAGATTATAAACTGAGACTAAGAGCTGAGTAAGCTGTCTCAGTGTTGGCCTTGACATTTAGGAGTCTAAGTCTCTGTAGAGAAGGTCTTATATTTTTCAAGGAAACAAAAGGCAACACAATGTAATTGAAAGTGTACATGACTTTTTTTTTACAAAATTCATTTTATGAATAGATTTTAGAATCTAGTAACATTATTATTCTCTCAGTACAATTAAAACTTTTGCATATATTTAAACTGCTTCACACCTGTAGGAACTCTTTGTTGCCCCCTTTTTTTCACCCCATTTAAAAGCTAACTCAGAACTCAGTGAGATGAATCAAAGATATCCTATTCATTAGGATACAGGGACAGGTTATAGAACAGGTTATCTAAACTCTAAGGACCAAACTCTTAACCAGTACCCTGAAACATGCCTTGGTGTGTCTCCTTTATTTTACACCAGACTATTAAGCTAGCAGTTAGTGGTTTGAATCTACCCACTGGTGCCATGGAAGAAAGGACTGGCAATCAGCTTCCTAGGAGATGATAGCCAAGAAAATCGCATGGAACATTTCCATTCTGTAACAAATGAAGTTGCCATGGGAGGATAATTCCCCTTTGATGGCAATGAGTCTGGTTTTGGAGGTTTTATCCAGGTCTAAAAGCAACCTGCTGAGAAAAAGAAAATCTAGCACTGTAATATCTGTTTGGAAAGCAGTATTGTCACTGAGGAGATGTACAAGAGTTTATGACATTTGGGGAACCCTGGAGGTGTAGTGGTTAAGCACTAGAGCTGCTAACTCAAAATTTGGCAGTTCAAATCCACCAGGCTCTCCTTGGAAACTCTATGGGGCCATTCTGCTGGGTCCTACAGGGTTGCCGCGAGTCAGAATCAACTCAGGGCAGTGGGTTTGGTATGACAGCTGGGCTATAGATAAAAAGCCTGACTTGTAAACACTGCATCACATGGGTGGGGGGCAATGACATCAGCTGAAGGATGTTTGTCTTTTTCTTCATTGTATTTTTTCTAAGAGTAGTTATGAATGCTTCCTATCCTTTCTCTAAACATAGCTCCATGACAATACTTTGAAGAATCTTGAAGACAAACATTCTTTAACTTCCGATAACGGCTATTGTTTCCCCTCAACTCCAGGATATTACATTCAGCTGCCAGCCGCCAACTGTGGAAACCAAACACAGAAGACAACTTATACTGTGCTCACTTAGCTATTCTTCTTTGTCTCCAGTTTCAGCAAAGATTGGACAGAATGTCTTTTATTGTAGTTCCCACATTTCAAACTCCAAGTCAAGGTAGGGGGGTGCGGGGAAGAAGGAAAGAAAAAAACTGTTCTCCTGCTTAAAGGATCCTGCTCTTTAGAGATGAGTGACACTTTCAAAAGACTTCCAAGTTCATTTAAATGATTTACACTGCCTTAGTGAATCAGTTTTATTTGACTTTATTCAAATGGTGTCTGTATTGAAAGATAAAAAAGATGAGAATCTCTTCTGTCTCAGCTACTCCCAGTGTGAAATGAGAGATTAAAATAGAGGACAAAATTATACTGAATTCAACAAAAGTTCGTTGAGAAGGTAATGTTTGCTATGGTGTTACTTGAAGAACTTTTAGGGATAGAAAAGTGGTGTAATAATAATTAGTGTTTTTTTTCTTCCTTGGATGGTTCAAATGGTTAAGCGTTTGATTGCTAACTAAAAGTTCGGTGGTTTGAACCCAACGAGAGGTGTCTTGGAAGATAGGACTAGTAATCTGCTTCCAAAAGATCCAAACCAAACCAAACCTACTATTGTCAAGTTGATTGCTGCCTACTGTGTGTTATAAGGTTGTTATAGGACAGAGTAGAACCACCCTACAGAGCAGAACAGCTCCATGGAGTTTCCAAGGAATGCTGGGCAGATCTGAACTGCCAACTTTGTGGTTAACAGTGGTTAAAACTGAACCACTGCCCAACCAAGGTTTCCTCCAAAATGTCACATCCTTGAAAATCCTGTAGAGCACTTCTACTCTGCACACATGGGGTCCCTACAAGTCAGGATCAACTTGACAGCAACTACTAAAAACAACATGAATCACCAGGTAGTTTCATATGCACTAAACATAGGGAACAAGGAAATCTACTCTTCGAGTAGACTACAAATCTGGTGCAGAGATTTTCTATAGACTATAGATTTATTTAAAGTGGATTAATTAATGTTCAAACCGATAATATCTCCAGAGACTTGCTGAAATAATAGATATAAATTTTATCTTCTCAATATTACTTGAAATGAGCAGGGAAAGGCATCATTTTTACCTAGAATGCATAAATGATACTGATGCCTAGGTAACATTGGTGACTTATTTCAGATAAAATTAGTAAGCACTGATATAGTGCTGGCTCTGCACAAGGCAGTGTTCTCAGCAACTTTATGTATTAATGATTTAACGCTCTAACTATACTTTGAGGTAAGACCTTTAATTATTTTACGGTGAGGGGACTGAGGCACAGAGAGATTAGTAACCTGTCAAACCTATGTTGTAATAGTAGAACTAGTATTTGAACTCATACTGTCTATTATGAGATTTCATGCTCTTAATTATTACACAAACATTAAGGAATGAGGAAAGGAGTCAATACTTCAGTCTCAGTTTCCAAAATGCTAGGTGATTTCAGTGTATTTTTCTAGTGATTGAAGACTCTATCTGTGGCCTCTTCAGGACCACCGTTGTGAACCAGTTTTGGGAGTTGACCAGATACCTCTACCGCTTTCCGATCTTACAAATCTCAGTTTTTGGTGATTTCCCTAATGGACTTCAGGGTATTCTTTGATGAAAATATTCAAATTACTATTGCTATTATTTTAAGTTGGTAAAGCATTGACTTAGGCTGGTGGCTCTCAGAATTAATTATATCAATGAAACTCCTGGTAAGCTTCAGGAGAGGAGTTTGGGAAGCTACTTTTTTTAATCTGTACCTTAATTGGGTTCTCATACATTTTGAGAAAAACTGAGGAAGGAAAAATTGGAAAATGGTAGGGACTTCTGAAAAAAAAAAATCTTCTTTCAAAATAACCTTATATCTTTTTCCACAAAATGTTTGTAATTAGGGTGATCATGATTGTTATTTTGATACTTGTTATTAAAAAATGCTCCTCGTTCCTGAGGAAGGCCCTGGTTCTCTCTCTACACAAGTCTTTCTAGACCCTTCTAGAAGTCTCTTCACCCTCTGGAATAAAATACATATGGTGAACGGGAGGAAAGATGATGTAGCTAGAGAACCGCATCATACTTTCTCCATTCCTTTGCAGAGTGTCACATGACCAGATCTGGAGGGATTTTAGAATTAAAAGTCTTCTGCATATTTGACCTATAAAGGATAGTTCAGCCATCAAAAGAACTCAGGAGTTGTAGTCAGATAGGCTGCAGATAAGGCTTTTTCTCAGCTCTGCATTAACTAATGGTTAAATTGCTTTTCACTACAGCCCAGCTGATATCTACACACGACAACAAGAGTGCTTTTCAGATTTGCTCTTGGGCTTATTTATAGGTACCAAACAGGGATTATGTACATCAATTAATGCATTAGATTAATATTGTTACTTGTATTTCATCACAGATATCAACTTCTACACACGTGCTTATGCATCAGTGTACTGATGGTGGGAAGTACAGACATCTGTCTATGTTAGAGGACATTTCCTTGAATTTGCATAGCATCTGTGCATACCTCCAACATTGTGGCAATATTACCTTTACGTTGTGTGCTTCTCTTTTTGAGTGTATGGTATACTCAAAGGCAGATACTGTCTTTCGTATCTGTTCCTTAGAAGTAATAGAGTGCCGGATACAGAGTATACATTGGATGAACATATTCACAATTTAAAACTTTGAGAGTATTAACTGGGAGTTCCCATCTTTAACCCTTTGATTACTGAGTGGTGTGGATGGCCAGTGAGAGGAAAGATGAAAACCTACAATAGTTCTTTACTTAGGATGAATTGATTCTATTTCTTCCACTTACACAAAGCGTGGTAGATCATCTCTCCAGTAGAATTTTGAAGTTCCAAAAAAGGGAGCCATCTGACAGGCTGCAGGCAGAATCCTGTCTTCTGTGAATCACTGCCTCCCTACTTACCTTCTATCAGCCTGATCACATACTGGAAGCTTAGAAAAATCAAGGAAAGATCTGACAGACAGTGATTTTGAAAGGTCACATTTATTTATTTATTCAAACACAATGGACAGCTAGAACTGCACCATCTCTGCCAAGGACTCTATGGGGATGACTGTACGGAGATTACAGCTACTGTAGGCCAAAAGAAAAGAAAACGTAAATGGTTTTCTTTCAGTTTGCTCTGAGCTCTGCAGAGTTTTGTCCTCTCTACCTCTAAATCCATTTTATTCTTGGCAGGTTGAGTTATGTCAAACGGGAGTCCGGCATGGGTTAAACAGCATTTCCAAGTATAAATGCAAAACTAAGTTAGTTTTCATATCCCACACACACTGGCTTGCTTCGGCACTCTTTTTTCAGTTTCCAGGGGGCAGGTTTTCCAACAGCCTCTTCAAATAAGAATGTGATAGAGAAGTTGCTTCAAGCACAATTTCTTTGAGACAGTGGATTCTAAAGCTTACTTCTCACAGATAAAATATTTCCAACTGCTGCAGTTAGCTGACAGAAGAGACTTGTTCTTGAGGTATCCACAGTCTGCGTTAGTTGACTGAAGACTCTGAATTGACCCCCTGTAGAGGTAAGTAAGTATTACAGTTGAGGTTAGACGTGGTGGTTACAGTGATACTCTTGTGGGTAACTACTGAGAAGTGTGTAGCTTTGGTTTGTTAAATTCAGGCACCCTCTGTGCTACTTTTAGACTCCTTCTTCAACAACAGAGCCATTTCTTTCAATAATATGTATATATGTTAATATAAACAAAGAAACAAACAAAAACCTGAATCCACTGCCATAGAATTGATCCCAGATCATTTACTACAGAATCAACAAAACCACATTAAAATGGCTACATAAATACAGGCTCTAAATTAGGGTCTCTTTCTGACTCTCGGAAACCCTGGTGGCATAGTGGTTAAATGCTACACCTGCTAACCGAAAGCTCGACAGTTTGAAACCACCAGGTGCTTCTTGGAAGCTCAATTGAGCAGGTCTACTCTAAGGTCTCTGTGAGTTGCAATGAACTTGACAGCAGTGGGTTTTTTCCCCCCTCCCAGTGGATTACTGACTCTTAATTCTGAAACTACCAAAATGCCTTATTCTGCTCATCCATCCCTCCATTTCTGTCTAAAAAGTTTCATGTGTAAAATTGCTTAACAGTTATCACAACATCTTTTTCTCAGCACTTATTGGCCATTAAGTGAACAAGAAAAATTTACTTTGTAACTATACTGTATTGGAGCCCTGTTGGTGCAATATGGTTAAAAGTTTCACTGCTAACCAAAGGTCAGCAGCTCAAATCCATCAACCACTCTTTTGAAACTCTATGGGGAAGTTCTACTCCATCCTATAGGGTAACTATGAATTGGAATCAACTCAACGTGCAAGAGTAAGGTGCAGTATATTAAGCTGTTCAGTCAGACACTTAAATGTTGATACTAATTTTCTAGGGAATGATGGAAGTAGGGCTGAGAAGGAACTAGATTTAAAAGACAGAAAGCTACTTTTAGCTACCTTTGTGCCACTCTGGTGTCTTCTAACAAAAAGGTCAGCCAGTTCAAATCTGCCAGGCACTCCTTGTAAACTACAAGGGGCAGTTCTACTCTGACCTTTAGGGTTGCTATGAGTTGGACCTGACTTTATAGCAGTGGGTTTGGTTTGGCTTTGGTAGTAATCAGTAGCCTATGCAATTATCATGTACCTTAAGTCTCCTGGAGGAAATCTAGCACATACAATTAAATAAGCTTTTGAATTCTTCCTGGTTTCTAATTTGTCTTATAACATTTCTTTTATATACTTACAGGTCAGGGGAGAGAGAGGAACCATCTTGCCAAAGCCAAGGTCCACCAAACCTATCCTGAGACACTCCCACCCAGTATTGGGAGTCCTTTTTGGTCTTCTGTAAGATGTCAATGATAAAGTCCTAGAAGAAACAAGGCCTGAACCATGAACAGAAGGAAAATATTTAAAACACACACACACACCATACACAAAACACACAAAACTACTGTGATACATAAAGTATGACATTTTGTCTAGAAAGAAATTAATGGGAATGTGAAGTTAGAGAAAGAGACATGGTTAAAAGAGAGACATTCATTTTATAGACTCTTCTGTTTGTCTGTGATCAACGGGTATTTATAGAAAATAGGTCAGCAACTGGAATTTACCAGTGGCTCCTTAGAAATTCTGTGGGGCAGTTCTACTCTGTCTTACAGGGTTGTTTTGCATTCAAATTGACTCAGTGGTAAGAAGTCTTGTTTTGTTTTGTTTTTCCAGTATTAAAACACTCATAACAGGTTGAGAGTCCAGCAGATAGAATACAAAAACTGCAAATTAAGTTGGTGAACTCATCCTAGAGAAACTGCTACGTATCTCATTGCTGAATGTCACTAAGATTACCTTTGAAGTACTCCCCTTGGGAAGCTATGCACCAATGCCAGCACCTAGTCCAGCCTTCAAAGCAATTTTGGAGCTCTTTTTCTGGAATGACCATCAGAGCTGTCACTGGATTACCCTTGATGTCTTGAATGTCATCAAAATGTCTTCCTTTCAATATTTCCTTTGTCTTTGGGTGAAGAAAAAAGTCACTTGGGGCCAGATCAGGTGAGTAGGCAGGGTATTCCAATACAGTTTTTACTGGCTAAAAACTCCCTCACAGATGACTATACAATTAAGTTCACATACTTGCCACTGTGCTGTTGCTTGCAGTGGCCAGAAAGAGTTCCAAAATTGCTTTGAATGGTAGACCAGGTGCTGACGGAGGTACATAGCTTCCCAAGGGGAGTATTTCAAAGGGGACTGTAGTGATACTCAGCAATGAGGTATGTAGCATCTTGAACAATTATGTTCGAGGACTTAACTGGTCAGACCTTTTTATATCAATAAAGGCAAGTGCTACACTGAACTCTCCTTACCAGCCAGCTAGCCAATCAGGAAAATTCTGGCGTCACAGAATCACAAGGTTTATTCATTCTCAGTATTCTTCAATACAAGACGTAATGTAGGAGATTCCAGAAACAACTTGACGGGATACCTGTAACAGTACTCCCTCTTCAGTTTAAACGTATAAACTTCAGCTAATTTCTGACGTGGTCACTAATAGGTAACTACAAATTCTAGTTCATGCATATTTGTAGGTAAAAGTTGTTTCAGAGATATATCTTATCTTTCACTTCTTGTTTGTGAATAAACTAGGTTCAATTTCAACTAAGTAACCCCAGTAGAGTAGTGGTTATGTGCTACAGATGCTAACCAAAAGGTCAGCAGTTCAAATCTAGCATGTGCTCTTAGGAAACTTTATGAGGCAGACCTACTCTGTCCTATAGGGTCATTATGAGTCAGAATTAACTAGACTACAGTGCATGGTGGGGGATAGGGTCATTGGGTACTGGAATGAGTTGGAATCCACTTGATGGCAGTGGGTTTAACGTCAACTAAACATTTCATTTAGAAAATGCTTATAGATCTATTGATGTCACCTCATTTTTGTGTGCCTCTTTTTCTTTCAAAATCACAAGATTATTACAGATTATTACCCTCTCTATAGCACTGAATAGAGTAAATTTAAAATTATAATATATGTATATACTGGAGTACATTAGCACAACATGACGTGACATTCCCCTACCCTTCTTCTTCTGTTCTATTTTATTTTTTTAATTAACAAGGAACATAGAAATAACAGTCTCCATTATCTCTATATGGCTGTCTTGTTGTTTATTTCCATATTAAAAGGAAAAGAAATAATACTAATTTATCTCCTTTAAACATGCTACTGTTACAGAATATTAAGAAATTCTATCTCGTGAGAGTCAGAGCTGTCCCTCAATATTTAGCTCAGTGTTTTCAGAATGATGGGAGGCCGCCAAAACAGTGTTTACCATTTCTTCTTTGCTGTCTATTTGCAGAAGCTTGGAGTCCTCGTTAGAACAATCCTCTTTACTCTGATTCCAAATGTTCCACTTTTCAGAGAAGTAGTAACAGCTTTTCCCATTCTGAATCCAGTTGTCTGGACAAAGGCTGCAATTACAGGCTTCGAAAATAAACAATTTACTTTACTATTATCATTACAAAAATAATAGCAACTGTGCTCCTCAAAACAGACTCTTGCACACCCCGACCCAGTGCTTCAGTTATGCAGTCTTAACACTGCCAAACACTAGGACGCTAAATGTAGTTAAGATTTACATAATCGTTTTCAACTGCAACACGTCTCTAAGAGTCAATGTAACATAAAATGGAACTCGAGAAGCTTAACCCAAATCCTTCCCTTGTTAAAAGATGATCTGATTATTAGCAGCTTCAAGTAATCCTTCCTTTTTCAGTTTACATCTTTCATAGTTTTTACTTGCTTGTTTGCTGTTTCATTTCTGTTAATCTTACTGTTCAACATTTTTCCCCCTTAACATCTCTCACAGGTTATTACTTAAACAGCACATCCTAAAGGGAAGTTAATTTTCTGATTAAGTAGCCACAGCATCTTAATAAACTATACAACAGGCAGAAACAGACTGCTTTAGTTGAAAATGCTTGTGAAGCATTTAAAAAATAAAACTGAAATGACTTTACATGAGTTCAAAAAAACTGAACTCTTACATTATGGTATAATAATTTATAGTAAATGCTCTAATTTTAACAATAAGTTTTCTATTCAAAGAGTAATCTATACTTGAATCTCTAGCAATACCTGAAGTAGACATATTAGGAAATTTGGAGCTAAAATTAAAAATACACTGATAAACTTGAGTGATTAGATTAAAACATAGAATATTGCTTTTATTTGTTTTAATTCTGATCTACTGATCACACGAATTCCAATTTGGCAACTGGAAGCACACATTATGGCATATTTTCATCCTCGTGTTTCTTGGAACCTCAGTGTTTTCTACATGCAGGAGATATTAATCAAGCTGAGGTAAAGAGTACATCAAAATTATTTCTCTCCTGTTACAAAACATTGAATATCAACTTGGCAGAGAATAAAATATGCATGTAAGTTTCTTGCAAAGACTTGGTGCAGACATTTGGATCTGCGCTGGAAAATGATTTTACGTCAATTACCTGAAGGGTAAGAATTCTGCATCTGAGTCTGGCAGCATTTCATCTGATGGTCACACCTGACGTTCAGCAGGGCTCTGTCCTGTTGGGTTAGCTTTTCCTGCTGTTCCCTTGCCACAGAGGACACCTGCAACACTTCGAACAATGATAATAGTTCCTAAGTTCCTAATACTGACATACTGAAACAAATGATTCTTCCAAAGTAGAATAAGGTCAACTACAAGTTACTGATTATTTTTGTGACTTGAATTTGCATTAAGATTCTCTGCTTAAAATTCCCATTGTTCAAAAATCAGAAGCTATCAAATCTACACTGCCGTCCTTGTATCTTTATTCTCCCAGTTCCACTCCCCCAAGATAGCTAGGTTTGCCAATTTATTTTGTATCCTTCCAGAGACTTTTTCATTTTGCAAGTAAAGTACAAAATGGCATCCCCCCTCTTTGCATAAATGGTGACAAACTATTTACACAGTTCTGTACCTTTTATGTTATTCTGCAAAGTATATTTTGGACAGTGCCATGTCATTATGACTGCATAAGGTTTCATTTTTTGTGGTATGTGTCACATTTGGCACAATGGTGAAGAGCTTGACCGCTAACAATAATGCCAGCAGTTTCAACCCATAAGCTGCTACTTGGACATCTTATGAGGCGGGTCTACTCTGTCCTATAAAGTTGCTATGAGTCTGAAATGAGTTGACAGGAATAGGTTTAGTCCAGGTTTATTGTTCTTAAGTGCTGTGACTTGCTTGTGACTCATCATTCTCTGTGCACAACTCAGAAAAACACTGCCTGGTCATGCACCATGTCCACAGTTGTTTTTATGCTTAAGACCATTGTTGCAACCACTGTCAATCCGTCCTGTTGAGGGTCTCCTTCTTTTTGCACCTACCCTCTACTTTACTAAGCATGACAACCTTCTCCAGGGATTGATCCCTCCTGACAGCACGTCCAAAATGTGTAAGGTGCAGTCTCACCATCTTTGATTCTTATACAACTTCCAATATTTTGGTATTACAAAAACAAATGGTGTCATGAAGAAACTTGGACACATATAATTTGACACAAGTGCAGGTATAGTTGCAAGATAAGTTACTAGACCAAATGTTTGGAGTATGTAAATGGTACTGAATATGTGTAAATTAGCCTTTATATATACTGTTGTGGGAACCCCAAAGGCACAGTGGTTAAGTGCTCAACTGCTAACTCAAAGGTCAGCAGTTCAAATCTACAAGCTGCTCTTCATAACCCTTACGGGGCAGTTCTACACTGACCTATAAGGTTGATAGGAGTTGAAAGCAACTCAACAGCAGCAGTTTTTTTTCAATTTTGGGGGTGGAAGATTGTAGATGGTTATGTGTTGTAGTAATCTCTGTTACCTAAGGACATTTCTAATCCTTTGATCTTTGCCAGTGTAATCTTTGCAAATGTTATCTCCAAGTCATTTTAATTTTCATTTCCCCTTTTATGATTGAGATTGTACCCTTTTCAAAATATATCTAAATGTGTCAGTTGTATTTCCTTTCCTATGAAATGTATAATTATTTCCTTTGTAATTTTTAAGTTGGATTTCTGGTATCTGCAAATAGACACTATTTTGGTTTTTCTCTTTGATTTGTAAGACTCAGCATCAAACAACAGCAACAAAATCAGCTTTTTGAATATATAATAGTTGGTAGTTGGAGACTATAGATGTGTTTTCATATGAAAAAACAAATTGTGTATTCCATTCACTTTGCAATATTGCTCTAAGATATATCTGCCCACAATATTTTTAACTGGAAGTACTCTTCATACAGGTAGTCTCAGACTTACAATGTATTTGAGATGTGAGGAACCTCACTTACAACCTCCTGGATGACCTAAAACAAGAGTTGAAAGTATCCCAACAAGGCAGTTGTGATTCAGAATATTGATGAAGGTATAGCTTTACTTTAAGGGCATACTACCTGTGGACTACGCTTTTTCAGGCAATAGTTGCAACATATGGAGGTATGGTAACATTACTTGAAATCTGGAAAAATTATCATGATATCCAGTATATCCAGAACATTGCATCTGCCTGGGAGGAAGTTATGGGAAAATGCAAGCTGGAGACTCATAAAAATTGCTGAATTATGTGAACATGTTCCAAATATTTGATCAAGATAATATGATGAAAGAGATCATTGAAGAAATCATCCACATGGCAAGAATGATGGATTTAAAACTTGATATTGCTGCTCATAGATCAGAAGAAGGAAAATTGGCAGATCAGGACTTTGTGGGTTTTGTAGAGGAAAGAAACACTGGAGAAGAATGAAATAATGAAGAACTGGAAAGGGAGAAGTTGTCAAAACATTTTGCAGGGAAAGGGTTATCTAGAGTTTTTTCTAAATCAAAGGCTTCATTTCCTTGAAAACCTAAACGCTGGTCACTTTGCTCAAGTCCACAGACAGATTTGGGGAGTGGTGATATATTACTATGAAATACATGAGTAAAAAAGAAAAGGAACATATAGACAATTATTACTAATTTTCTGGCTAGAAACAGTATTCTCATTTTCAGGGATAAAATTCAGATGATCCAAAATTAGTCATAAGTAAAGCTATTGCTGCAATTGATGAAGCTATAGTGTCTAATTCATCTTCATCAGTAGAATAAGTTTTTTATGATTTGTGTATTTTTTAACATATGTATATTAAAATATACCTTTAAATCTATAAGTTTATATGCAATTTCCAACATTCAAAGACACATAAAGATCAGATTTCTAAAGATACTGATAAGGTAATAATAATGATAACTAAAAAAAGAAGCATTGAACTTACATTAGCAATAAGTTAACAACAGAATCCTTAGAATGGAACGCCATTATATGTAGGGAACCACCATTACTTTTTTTTTTTTACTCTACTTTCCCTGAATAACTGATACTGGTAAAAGGAAAGTGAAAATATTGTATAGCATTCATATTTAAATTATATGTTTTGATATTTTGTGGTGCAAGTGAAAAATGGATTCTTGCATGGTAGAGTTAGAAGGCGGTTTGTCAATATTTCATTAAAAGTTCCCTGTTTTTGCAGAAGAAAATGGATTTATCTGTTAGTTTCTCTCTCTGCTATGCCCATGTGCCTCCCAGCATGTCTTTTTGGCAAATACATATTTAATGTGTGAATTTCCTAAATTTTTTTTAACTTTTGATTTTCTAGTAATTCTTAAAGCATTCCTCTACAAACTACCAGAAAAAACAACCACAAAAATATCATAGCATTACATAAACAAGATCAAATATCTTTCACTTGATCCTCAGTTCAAGTTTGAATCTTCTCTTCCTCATTCTCAGAGCTAATGCCGAAGTGTATATGAAAGGAGAATCATCCACAAGGCAGCCTTCATGTCTCTTTTAGTAATATTCTTTAGCATTAGCATGAGTTGTACTAAATGTTTTTATTCATTTTCCTGAAATTTGTAGCTCTGTAATTATTTTCATATGAAATCTGTACTTGCCTGATATGGTAACGTGTCTCTGATTTGAATTTAGGGGAATAAGAATTATAGTTAACCCAAACAAAGCTATCAGACATGCATTAAACATTTTAGAATTGCACCTTCCCTAATACAAAATGGAATACTCTTATCAAATAATATGCTTCTAGCAAGTTTGATATACATATCATTCTGAAATCTTTCTAATTTCAAGCGTTGGTGTGTTCACACGGCCCACGAATTGAGTTAAAGTGTAAATATTATATTATTTCTCTCAAAGACACATGGCATTAAACTTGACTTTTGCAACATGCAATTGATAACAGACAGTTATCAGTAGCATTTAAATGCTCAGAGAGTTATAGCTAGTAAAACTTCTATTCATTAAGAAGCCATTGTTTTAGATCATTTGTGTGTGTTCTGCTGCTTCTTAGTTGATTTATGCATCTTCATTTTTAAATTGCAAAGGTTTCTACTTAGTGATATACATACATATCATTGCATACAGTTTCACATAGTGTAATATATATATCTGCTATATATATGTATATATACTATATATATACTACTTTCAAATTATCCTTTTATACTTACACTTGATGCCCAAGAAAATGGAAGTTGCTACTGAGCCCAAGCAGAAAATGCATAAAGCCGCCACCACAAAGCACCACGTTCCTAAACAAAGACAATTAAGTTAAAGAAAGTAGACGAAAGGAAAGGGTCAGTTTAAGACGAGAGTGACGAAGACAAAGAGCGTGACATTAATCCTAACTAGAGAATTACTAAGGCCTAAAATTTGTAACTGGAAGTAAGAGGAAAAAGAGAGCCTTCACTCAAACTTCTTAAAATACAAATTGTATCTTTGAATACATTTGATTTTGAAAAATCCTCAATTGGAAGCAGTTAATGATAAAGCTTTGCTCATCTTTATATATGACATCACAACCTTACTAACTAGTTACACGTGTTGTTTTCCAGCAGTCTTTTGGGGATTAACACAAGATTTAGCTTCCAAGATGAAGAAACCTCCCTTACATCTTCCCATCTCTGTCTCACACCACTGGAACGTGAGTGGCTCAAAGATACTTTCTTTTAAATGTGCACTTTTGGTTGAAGAGCATTTTTTTCCATCTGATTTTGTGACTACTCAGAAAGGAAGCATTAAAGTTGTCTGATTAATTTTATTCTTAATGTTAACCATAGGAAAATAGACCAAAGTTTTCTTTGGATATTGTAGTAGACTGAATAATGAATTCCCTAAAGATCTGTAAGGAGCCTTGATAGCACAGTGGTGAAACACTCAGCTGTTAACCTAAAGGTTGGCAGTTCAAAGCCAGCAGTCCAGTCACAAGGGGAAAAAATATGTGACAGTCTGTTCTTGTAGAGATTTAGAGCCTTGGAAAACCTGCAGGGCAGTTCTACTATGTTCTGTAGGATCGCTATAACTTAAAATTAACTTGATAGTGAGTCTGGTTTTTAAGATGTTCATGCTGTAATTCTGCAAAACTGGAAATGTTTATTTACATGCATTTTGAAGATGCCATTTAGTTAAAATTGTTGGATGGAGAAGTTATTATAGATTACCCAGATTCTTATAAGTGGGAGACAGGAGGTTAGAAGGACAGAGATCATGTTAGGAGAGAAGCAGAAAAAGATGTGAAAATACTATACCATCACTTCTAGCTATGAAGGTTGTGGAAGAGAAGAAGGGCAGAAAACATCAGGCAACACAGCTATAGAATCTGGAAAATATGAAGAAATGGATTCTCCCCTACAACCTTCCAAGGGAGTACACTCCTACTGCTACTTCTATGTCAGTCCAGTGAAACCCATTTTGGAATTCTGACCTCTGGAACTGTAACTTAATAAATCTGTTCTTTATTTTGTTTTGTTTTTTAAGCCCCTGAGTTTGTAGAGGCATAGTAGTTAAGAGCTATGGCTACTAATCAAAAGTTTGACAGTTAGAATCTACCAGACTTTCCCTGGAAACCCAATGGGGTAGTTCTCTGCTGTATTACAGGGTCTGTATGAGGTGGAATTGATTTAACGGCAGTGGCTTTGGTATGGTTTGTAAATTTGCAGTGATTTGTTACAGCAACAATACAAAACCAGCCAAGCCAGCCAAGTGCCATCAACACACACATTAAGTAGTAAAAACAGCTCTGAGCACTATAGCAAAGAATTCCAAACCAATAATATTTTGCCAGTTTTCATTTTCTTCCCTCTCTTTATTTCTTAGTGTTTACCAAAAATCCCTGGGATCTGTCACATAGGAGGTAAAATCATAAAAACATACAATTTCCTTCCCTTATTTTCCAAATCAAAGAATCTTTATCCTATTCAGAGACAGAGAAAATAGTAACAAGTATTTGTCAATTCTATTGCTCTTTCCCTTTTTCAACTTTACTTCTTCCTCTATTTCACTTCACTTTTTTTTAATACAATGGAATATCATGCACATTACAATAGTATTAAGTGTTTTGTCATACAGCTCATCATCAACCAAAAAATAAAAAAATTAAAGAAAGTCAGTCTGGGAATAAATAATTAGAGCTGCTCACCTGAACATTTTTTGGAAGACAGAGGCTTTTCATAATGATTTGGTGATAGGTTATCCCACTGAAGAGAGGTATAGATTTCTTCTCCCTGCATGACTGAAGTGCTTGGACAGGTAAGGTGTCGTAAAGATAGGCTGAGACAAATAATTCCCCTTGTGGTCAGGAGCAGATTGGTGAAAGAACTGAAATTGGCTACTTTTTCATACTAGCAAGTAAACGTTATTTGGGATCAAGGAGGAGAACAGAAGAATCTTCATTCAGAAAGTGGAAGTTTATAAAGTTTAGGCCAAAACACAACTTAATAAAGGAGGAAATGAGAAAGAAACTAAACTCAAAGTTTTCAGTGACATGTCATATCTCTGGTTTCCAAAAGGTAACAGTATTGGATTAAAGCTAAGGCAAAGAGGCTGCAAGTATAACTAACGCACTTAGTACAGGACGTGTAGCAGAGGATGACCTATACGATGAAGGATAAGAACAGCTTATGTTGGCTATCCAAGTATAAAATCACTGTATATCCTTAAACAAAAAGCTAGGAAGAGATTTTATCCCTAAGAAAACTTTATGTACTGAAAATAATTGGGAGTCCCCAGTGGTTACCATGGTAAGCTGCTGAACAAAAGGTTAAAGGTTCAAGTCCACTCACAGGTACCTGGGAAGAAAGGTCTGGTGATCTGCTTATGAAAATTCAAACACCGAAAGCATTATGTCTCACAGTTTTACTCTGACACACACGGGGTCATCGTGCATTGAAACTGACTCAATAGCAACTGGTGGAATATTAGTTAAGGTCATGATAATAATAAATAAATGAACCTCAAATAACAAATAGACCTCAAAATGTCAGTTGCTCAAAACAATAAAAGTTTACTTTTCACTCACATAATATTTTAACTTCGGTAATTCTGGTCACTTGGGAGTGTTCTTCCAGTCTCTTTTCATTTTATGAGACATTGGTGATCTTAGTTTGTAGCCACTGGAAAGAAGAAGAGACAGTGGAGAGTATGTATCTGCTTCTTGAAAGCTATAATTTGCAAGTGACATGAATCACATCCTTGTCCATACCAATACATGTTCATATTTAGCTATAAAAGTTGGGCCTGAAAAGTATAATCTCTGCCTGGGCAATAAGCTATTAATAACAACTTCACTCTAGAAGGTTAACTATGAATTATTTAATGGATATACAGACATCACTGCCACAACCTGTGCCATAAGTACAGAGAACACTGATTCTGTAGCCATCATTCATATTTTGCCTTATAGACAAAGGTTCTGTCTCAGCAATGTAGAGTTTGTGTGTCCCAGCAATCTGCAATACTGCAATAGTCTCTTTTGCTTCAATGCCTCACTGGGTCAATCATTTTTCTTTACAATGGGTTCCCAGAAGGAAGGACATGGAATCGTCAAGGGGCAATCTAAGGACATTTAATAATGGGACAGTTTATAAAGTTGTGGTGAGGGTTAAAGGAACCAACAAGGGATGATGAAATACGTATTGGGAAACTGGTATTGCTCCTAGGCCTGAAGGATCAAGGGAAGCTAAGTTACTGGAACATCATTAGTACGATAGGATTGTGGCCTAAAGTGTCAAAAATGCAGGCTTTGCCCAGCTGAAGCATGCTGAGGAGAGACCCCAGGACATAAATAGTATGACCTCACTTGCATCCCACCCCATGATTCTTTACCAGTGATTTCTGTTGGCTGAATTGACTAGAAGACAGAAACCAAGGTTGCCAGATGGGCAAAGTTCATTTGTGTTGGGCTGTCTAAGATACAGGGTAGGGCTAAGAGGGTCTAGAAGGGTACCTGGAGTAGATCCAGCACACTCTTCAAATATTTCGTGGGACTTTCTTGTGACCTGAGATTCCGGTTAAAAAATAATGCACCTTAACTTCTTTGTTGTGTGCCTTTGAGTCAAATCTGACTCATAACAACTCCACTGGACTCAGTAGAACTGCCCCACAGGGCTTTCTAGGCTGTAATCTTTATGGAAGCATAGAACAGTCTTTTTGTTCCAAAAAATAGTTGAATAGGTTCAAACCTCCACTTTTTCAGTTAGCAGCCTAGTACTTAAACACTCCACCATCAGGGCTCCTTCTTAACTCCCTGAGACCTTTAAAATAAGATTGTTTCTATGGTGAAGAAAAAGAGGAAATGATCATAATCATACCAAATGTTCACTGAAACTAATACAAGGAAGATGGGAACAGAAGTTCTGTAAGTTGTTAGTTTCCAGTTGTGCTCATATTTTATCAGCACTAAAAATCAGGCCCAGAAGGATTAGCTATTCTGAATACAGTATGCTCTCTGATAAATTTCTCAGGGGGAAATTAAATTCATCCAATAAAATGTGATATGTTAATCATACTAAAGCCAAACTCTTTGCCTCAAGTCAATTCCGAATCATAATGACTTTGTAAGACAGAGTAGAACTGTCTCGTAGGGCTTCCAAAGAGTGGCTGGTGGATTCAAACTGCTGACCTTTTGGTTAACAGCTGAGCTCCTAACTACTGTGTCACCAGGACTGACGGAATCATAGCCTGTTGACATAGAGTTGGTTTTTAGTATTGTTTATCGCAGTTAATGCATTATTTTGAAGGTGTTTAAATGAATTGTTTTCCTTCCTTCAACAGCTGTATGAAGTAGGTAATATTATTAGTATACTCAGTTGCCATTGAATCAATTCCAACCCATAGCAATTTCCAAGAAGTGCCTGGTGGACTCAAACTGCCAAACTTTTGGTTAGCAGCTGTAGCTCTTAATAACCATAATACCGGGGATTCAACTAAGGCAAAGATGAGTCAGTTACTTGATGAGCTTATATGGATAGTAGGCGGCAGAATTAACACTCGAAACCATGCAGTATGATTCAATAACCTATGCTATTAAATTCTGTGTTGTTGTAATTTCGTGTAGCAGATGTCTTAGCTATGAGTATCAGAAAAAAGAGATTTTTGTAGACACAGTTCTTTTGTTTCATGGTTTTTGCTTTCAGTTGAGTGTTTACTACACATTAAGATACTACTCGTCCAAATTTCTTTGTGCCATATATGATGTATAAAGATATGTTTTTCTATTTTAGGGGTATGAAACACTGAAATCCAGAGACATGGCTGATTTGGGGCAAGTTTTCCAGATTACTAGTTCTCAGTTTCCCTAAAGAGCCAGGGTGATGGCAGTGGTTAAGCCCCTGGCTGCTAACTAAAATGGTCTTGATTTGAACCAACCAGCTTCTCCATAGGAGAAAGATGTAGCAATCTGCTTGAAACTAAAGAGTCTACCCTTAGAAGCCCTGAGAGGGAATTCTCTGTCCAGTAGGGTCTCTATGAATCAGAAATGACTTGACAGCAATAGATTTTTATTTGTTTTCACTGGAAGTACAATTACAAAGAAGAAAGTAATGATAACACCTCCCAAAAGCAAAGATCTGTAGTCTTTCAAAGTGGCCAGCAGAATCTGAGCTTGTTCTTGCATATTTCCTCAGTCCCCCAAATCTGTGCTTTTTTATTGATTGCCTAAAACACAACACAGACTCCTCTAAGTGTCTTTGGATATCGGCTCAAAAAGCTATAAAAGGAACATACATTTACTGAGTTTTGATTACATACTTGGTATTCTGCCAGTGGTCTGTGTAATTAACTTAAATGATCTGCATAGCAGCCTTATGAAAGCTAAAACCAAACCAATACCATCAAGTCAAGTCTGATTCACAGCACTCTTATAGGAGAGAATAGTACTAACCTCCAAGGGGTTTCCACAGAAACCTGAGAGTGGCTGGTGAATTCGAACAGCTGACCTTTTAGTTAGCAGCCTAGTTCTTAATCACTGAGCCACAGGGACGCTATAATTTTATGAGTAAGGTAATAATATTAAACTCATAGATAATTAAATTGAGTTTTAAAGAGACTAAATTACTTCCCCCAAATCACACAGGAAACAGGTTCTACAGTAGCTTTTCTTGAAATGTGTTAAGGGCTATTTACACAAGAATCACTTGGAAGTACAGTATTAATTTGACGTGCTTCTGGGTCTCCTCAGACTTCCAATCAAGTACAATCAGTATTTATTCATATATGGATATCTACAAGTTTTAACAAATATCTCAAATGAGCTGTTTGAGAATCATATCCATAAATTTTAAACTCACTAATGTAAGAAGAGAGAGTGCTGTCAGGGCATGTGGGGATAAGAAATGCAATTGTTGCTATCCTGTTCAAGTGTGCCTCTTCATATGGTCTATAAATACTTTTTTAAGTTATTCAGCAAAAACCAAAAATGGAACTGCTAGGAAAAGAACCAGATAAAGCATTTTTACTTACTTTTTGGCTTGCTAGCCCACAGGTCTTGATAAAATATTTTTACTCTCTATTCTGTTAGTCTACCGACCTTGTTAAGAAGGATTCATTCATTTTACAAACATCATGAGGTTTCCCACAAACTTTCTTTTCCATTCTTCACAGAAAATTATTGCTACTGAGTTTGAGCAGAAGTGAACTGGGAATTGTAGTAGTCTTTGTACAAGTACTCTTACTCGTTGAGACACTTTCTCGTGACGATCTCATTCAATGAGGCACCAGTGTTTTTCTATTCCCTGTTAGCAAGGAGTTATGTGGAGCGATGGACACAGAAAAGTGAATGAGAAAGTCGTGGAGTTTGCCTTCACAGAGTGTCTGGTATGGTTAGCACTCTGAAGCTTTATTTTAAGAAGTAGAATCATGAAGAATATAAAACAGAGTTATTTTCCAATTTTAAATACATGAAGATGGAAATTAAAGAGGCTCCATGACTAACCCATGATCATATTTCAGTTAAGTGACCACACCATCCAAATTACTCCTCTGATTTGAAGTTTAGTACTCTTTTGGTTCTTACGCTGACTTTCAAAATGCAAATATTTTTCGTAGCTTAAGTAAGTTAAGCCCTAGCCTTTCCTGTTCCAAGTTTAGTTTTATAAGTTTATATCTGAAGATAGAGTAAATTATATGAAGTCCAGATGTCAGGATAGAAAACAAGAAGAAAGGAAGTCAACGGAAAGCTGAACAATCCGAAGCAAACCATCCACTCAGAGAGCTGACCTGTGGATGTATAAAGAAAAGGTGAAGTGATGCTGGAAGCCAAATTACTAATAAAGCCAGCTCCATGATGAAGAAAGGGAGAAATAAGAAATTTTATGGCTAGTGATTCTTTTATCAAGGCTTTTTATTGTACAACCAATCATTTGTCTGTGATAGCCTATTCATCTCATTAAAGCAGTGCGTCCACCTTTGCCATCCCAGCCTTCCGCTCGCACATTAGGTAATGTTTGTTCTTACAGAAGGAAGGGTGGATTTTCCCATTATGAAAATAAGCACACTTCATGTTTTCTCTTTCATCTCCTGGAAGCTCAGACCTGCAAATGAGAAAGGTAGTATGAGTTTATTGAAAAGCTAAATAAATAACAAACTCTGTGTAGAATTCTGTGGCAAAAAATGGAAACAGTGTGGGAGTAGGGGCAGTAAAAACCAAGATTCATACAACTCAAAAACTTCTAATATGCTTGTGAGTAGAAGACATACATATAACTGAAAATCTTAGCAAGATTTAGTATACCATAAGACAAAGTGAGCACTGGTCTCAACAGGAGTCTGGAGGAAGAGATGGATGTGAGTTTGAAATGGTAAGTAAAGGCTTTATCTAAGACATCAGGCATGAGTTCTGTCTCAAGGAAAGAGAAAGATTTAGATTAAAAAAAAAAAAACACTTATAGAGTCTATGCTTACGTATAGTA
This sequence comes from Heterohyrax brucei, assembly GCA_028571685.1. Classification (NCBI taxonomy): domain Eukaryota; kingdom Metazoa; phylum Chordata; class Mammalia; order Hyracoidea; family Procaviidae; genus Heterohyrax; species Heterohyrax brucei. The sequence continues at coordinate 71,792,304 of CM053142.1, read as the reverse complement.
ACCCCATAAAAGAGTTAGAACTGTCCCATAGAGTTTCCAAGGAACTCCTGTTGGATTTGAACTTTCAGCCTTTTGGTTAGCAAATGTAGCACTTAACCACTGTGCCACCAGGGTTTCCAGATTTAGACAAGTGGAGACAATTATTATTTAGATAAGACGAGAGAAACTTGCAAGCCAAACAGTTGTAGAAGGTGGGAATGAACTCAAGGCAAAGTGAGTTCAGGCATGACTTAATGGCAATGGGTTTACATGTTTCTGAAATTAGGATTTAGTATGGCTATGGGATAATAGATGTAAGACAACACACTGTATTGTAATTGGCTATTAGGTTGTCTGTATTTCTTCTGGATTATTATAATCAAAGGTGAAGTAACATAAGCCAAAAGCCAAACCCATTGCCATAAAGATGATTCTGACTCATAGCGATGCTATAGGACAGAGTAAAATTGCCCCATACAGTCTCCTAAGAGCATTTGGTGGATTTGAATTGCTAACCTTTTGGTTAGCAGATGCAGCACTTAACCACTGTGCTATCAGGGTTTCTAAGGAATGTACATGTATTAATTTATTTCCAATGCATGTGGAACACTGTCTATGGGGCAAAGCTGTCTACGTGCTAAGGATATGCCAGTAAAAAAGTGCTTTCTCTTGGGGAGTTTACATTATAGTGGTGGAATATTGATAAGAAGCCAACAAATGAACAGGTAAAATAACAGAGAATTGATAAAGTTGATGAAGAAACAAGAGTTACGATACGACAGACCTTGACTAGAGTAGAAACCAGGGAGGCTAATTTAGTCTGAGAGATGAGAGTTGCTCTCACTAAAGAAATGATGTTTAAACAAAAGCATGAGAGACAAAGGCAGCCAGTGACAGCATTATGGAAGCAGAGTATTCTAAGCGGAGGAAACAGCAAGGACAAAAGCCCAGGACAACCGAATGAGACTGATTTGTTGATAAATAGAAGGAAGATCAGTTTGCCTGGAATGTTGTGAACCAGATAATAATTGAAAAGAGATAAAATCCAACTCTTACTTGTTATCCTAGGCTACTGACCTGAGGTAAATAACAAATATTGGTGAATAAATTAGCTAATAATTTAAGTTGTTTTTAGATTTACAGGTTTTGAATGTAAGTTTATGTTTGAATTAGAGAGACATTGCTGTTTTGAGACAGAGAATGAACAGAAGATGATGAATCTGGAAAGCTATATTTAGAAGAAATAAAAGTTGCTGTTGAATTCATTCAGACTAATAAAAACCCCATAGGACATAGGAGAAACATCTCATAGGATTTCCAAGGAGCAGCTGGTGGATTCGAACTTCTGACATTTTAGTTAATAGCTGAACTCTTAACTACTGTTGTTGCTAAAGCTCAAGAAAGTATATTAGGTAACTTTCAAGGCTATTTTCACCTTTGGCTGGACTGTCTCTAGAAAAACGGAGCCTAAATACATGAATATTAGAATTTCCATGCGAACTACACTGGGTGTAATTCTTGGGGATCCTAAGATGGAAAAGTAGGTGAACAATACTGAAAATTTAAAAGCACCTCCTAGGAGACAATTTTCAGTCACAAGGTAATGAGGATAATAATTTTCTTCTAAAAATATGTGAAGACAGTTACAGGAAGGAAAAACAAAAACTTCAAATGTCTCAAAGATAAAGACGTAAATGGATGAGAAAAAATATAAGAATACATGTGAACTGTAGTTTAGATAAAGAGAAGGATGAGAGTGTGGGGAAGGTAGAACTGCTTTATTATCAGTGCTCTTTTTGTTAGGAATAGGGTAGGAGTGACTCAACTTCTATCTGTATAACCTGTAGAAGTTACAGAGCTCCTCCCAACTTATAAGTAATTTGTATTCAAGAGGAAAGGAGGTCTCAGGAATAAAACTAACTAGTAGTGTCAGGTATTCTGAATGTCCAGTGACTTACATCTTTTGAGAGAAAACTGAGCCATCCTCCCACATCCAGACTCCATCAGAGTTCTGGCGGGACAATCCAACCCAACGAATAAAACCAGTCCTGGATTTGATATAGTCCTATTGTAAAAACAAGTAAACAAAATAGTCAGATGCCTCCAAAAATCCTTGGTGATGACTAAAGACGTCTATGATAACACCCTTGATTTTAAAAAAAAAAGGATTATATAGATATATGTATATATATATGTTAATATTAATGGATACAGCACCAGTGCTTCTAATATTTGAGGTTTAGACGTGTATTAAATTGATTTATTTTAGAGTTTTTTAAAAAAAATCCTTATACTTGTATGGTACATGAAAAATTATACACAAAATGCATAATACCCTAATCTTTCTCTGTGTTTATATGGTTATGGTGTGTACCAAGTAAAGGGGAGAATACTGCATAAAACACCAACTATGACTCTTAAAAGTGGAAAATGGTAAATGGCTGTAGTCTTTGGGTGGTGGGTTGTTGTTACTGTTGTTGGATATTGTCGATTGAGTTCCAAGTCATAGTGATGCTATGCGCAGCGGAATGAAACAATGGAAGGTCTTGCTGGCAACGGTTTTTATGTCGAAGCCCATCATTGCAGCAACTGTGTCAGTTCATCTAGTTGAGGGTCTGTCTTTCTTTCACTGGCCCTCCACTCTATCAAGCATGATGTTCTTCAGGGACTGATCCTTCCTAACAAAATGTCCAAAGTGTATAAGATGCAGTCTCACCATCTTTGCTTCTAAGGAGCATTCTGGCTGTACTTGTTCCAGAACAGATCTGTTTGTCCTTTTAGGAGTCCATGGTGCATTCAATATTCTTATCCAGTACCACAATTCAAAGACGTTGATTCTCTGTTTTCCTTATTCATTGTCCAACTTTCACATGGCTTGGGTCAGGCACAACTTAGTCTTCAAGGTGACATCTTTATTTTTCAATACTTTAAGGAGGTCATTAGTAGCAGATTTTCCCAATGCAATGCACCTTTTGATGTCTTGAATGCTGCCTCCATAGACACTGGTTACAAACCCAAGTAAAACCAAATCTTTGGCAACCTCAATCCTTTCTCCACTTATTGTGGTGTTGTTTACTGGCCCACTTGTGAAGATGTTTGTTTTCTTGATGTTGAGGTGCAATTCATACTGAAGTCTTTAGTCTTCCAGCTTCTTCAGGAAGTGTTCCAGTCCTCTTCACTTCCAGCAAACAAGGTTGCATCATCTGTATGACGCAGGTTGTAAGTCTTCCTCCGATCATTCTTCTTATTCATATATTCCAGCTTCTCAGATTATTTGCTCAACGTACAGTTTAAAATGGTATGGTGAAAGGACACAACCCTGATGCACACCTTTCCTGAATTTAAACCATGCAGTGTCCCCTTGATCCATTTGCATGACTGCCCCTTGGTCCATATAGAGACTCTTTAAGAGCACAACTAAATGTACTAAAATTCTCAATCTCTGTGATATTTTCCATAATGTGTTGTGATCCACACAGCCGAATGCCTTTGCATAGTCAACGAAACACAGGTAAACATCTTTCTGGTGTTTTCTGCTTTCAGTCAAGAGCTATATAACATCAGCAATGATACCTCTGGTTCAAAGTCCTCTTCTGAATCCAGCTTGAATTCCTAGTAGTTCCTTGTCAATACACTGTTGAAATCATTTTTGAATGGGTGGTGGATATACAAAGTTGTTACACTCAGTTGAAGGCTAGAGTTCACCTAGAGGCACCTCAGAAAAAAGAGCTGGCAATTTAAAAAAAAAGCACTGAAAATCCCGTGGAGCACACTTCTATACACACGGGGTTGCTGGGAGTCAAAACTGAGTTGACAGCAATTAGTAAACAACTAATGAAAATGAAATTATCATGATTAAGATTTTTATATGTCCTAGAATTAAGCTTTACCTGAATGGATTTTAATGTTTAGATTGCCTGTAAAATTTTTCATGCAGAAGAAATAATTAATTTTAGTTGATGAGTTAAAAGAGAATTATACCAGATTTTTCTTAAAGGGATTATAAATAATATAATTTTTACAGTTTTTACAGTCTAGGGTCACCATGAGTCGGATCTGACTCGACGGCACTTGGCTTGGCTTTATACTTTATGAACAGACCCCTGGTAGCACAGTGATTAGGAACTTTACTGCTTACTGGAAGGTGGCCTGTTAGAACTCATTAGCCAATATGTGAGAGAAAGATATGGCAGACTGCTTCTTTAAAGATTTATAGGCTTGGAAACCTTGTGGGGCAAGTCTACTCTGGTCTATAGGGCTGCTATGAGTGGAAATAGACTTGATGACACGAAACAACAACAGAATTATATTTGTTAAATTAGTAAGTAAATCAATTAACCTCTCTCTGTAAGTCTATAAACCAAAATAATTACCATTACACTGATTCCAACTCATAGTGACCCTATAGGACAGAGCAGGACTGGTCCCATAAGGTTTCTAAGAAGTGACTGCTGGAGATTTCAAACTATGGGCCTTTTGGATAGCTGCTTAATCACTGCACCACCAAGGTTTCTCTCTTCCTATAGGTAGCAAAATATAAAGGACGTCAATTTTGTATATGTGTGTGTGTGTGTGTGTGTGTGTATACATACACACTCTCATATTTCCTTGAATAACAAATAGGTTAGAGTGTATTCTTGGCAAATTAAAAAAAATAATAGTAACATGGGTTTCTTAATATATCTATTGAGTGAAAACTTGATATTCTATAAGAAATAATGTGTGAAAGGCTTTTCTGCCAGTTTATTTTTCAGAATTTGAGCCACTCATTTCCTTACTGTTAATTCCTGTTTTTTCCTTAAGAAAAAAATCAATTATTATATAGTTCACTATACATCATCACAATAAATTGTATCTGCTTGAAATTCATCTATTCTTTTTTTTTCTGCAAATATTATATTATTTCACCTTTCATTTACAAACCTCCAACGTAACATCAGCTTGGAACAGTATGATTGAGGAAATGTTTATATTCCTGCATCTCAACTCTTTGTATTAGAATTGAGATTCTGGAGAATGCTCTTACTTTGCATGATTATATAAAAAAAGATTATTTAGCTGGCATATTTTCTTTGAGTTTGAATTCATACAAAGAATAAGTAGATGGTGCAGCAAATTAGAGTATAGGACAACCCAATGCTTATGAGTGTTAGTGAGCTAAGTTCCACTTCTGTCCATTTTGTACTTTAGCTCAGAGGAATGTTTGAAACAATTTTTCTGATCAGCTCCATCCATTGCATAGGATTGGAATGGTCTGCATATTTGAATTCTGTCAAATCTCTGTCTGATCTTTTATTTCAATTTATACTGCTTTTATTTTTTAATATTCTAAAATATAACAAAATATTTTTTAAGCTCCAGGACAAATCCTTTCAAGATTTCCACCTTTAAAAAGTGCTTCAATAGATCTACTCTTGGGCAGAAGAGTGACTTCAGGGCTTTATTTCTAGCTTGTTTCCAGAATTCATGGAGAAGAGAGATGGCTACATTAACTAAAAGAAAGTTCAAGAATAGACGTATAATATTTTGCTTGTTCTGAAAAAACACAAAGTCTTTGTTAAAAGATGGAAGAGGGGAAATATTTCATGAAAACTTTGTTTCTGAAATCTTGTGTGTTTTGAAAATGAGATCATTCGACAAATTATACATTGGGGAACATTTGTGAAGCGATGGAGATTGCATCAAGGAGTTGTCAACAATTCAGCAGAAACAGGAGATATTTAATACTAGAATAACACTGTTATTTATATTGTACTATAATATTGTTTTTCTTTTTTTTTTTTAGTATATACTTTGAGATTCTTTTCTGAGTTAGTAAATAAAGGTAGGAAACTAAGAGAGGTTGAATCACCTACTGCAAAGACAAGAACCCAACATCTTTTGAGTCCCAATTCTCAATTTTCTACTTTCAAATATTGTCATTTTTATCAAGTTTGATAAGGCTTTCAAATTAACACAAATCAAAAAATACAAGACAAACATTAAAAAACTAATGTTACATTTGAGAGTTTCTCCTCATACTTCAAAACATTTGACGTAAGAATCTCCTTACCAGAACATTCTGTGTGTCTGTCTTCAGCAGAGTTGCATTCAGGCCCATGCAGTACTGCTTACTTTCTTCCCACGTCAAGTTATGCCTGAAGAATCCGTAACAACTATCCCCATAGTATCTCCAGTTTGTGTCACATGGGCTGCATTTATGGCCTTAACGACAAATCAAGCATAGGAACTTTTTCATTCTAAATCAGGCTTTCATTTTTTCCCCACATTCAGTGTTTCCTGCAAATCCCAAAATTCTATACAAATACCATCACAGAAAAATATTTCATGGTTAAAGAAAATCAAGAGGTTACCAAATTACATTTACTGAAATTACCTTTTGTATCAGACTGTCTTACTAAAACTTGGCAAAAGTGTTTTGCCAGTTGTTGCAGAGTTCTTGAGAGATTTTCATTCTCAGCATGGAGGAGATTTTTCTGTGTGACAGCTAAATATAAAAATTAGTAATAATTTTTAATCAGGATCTTAATTTCAATGCAAAGACTTTTCACTCAACTTTCATAACAGTGGAATTGTCATGTTGAGAAGTGTTTGCTAGGCACACATGAATAAGTGATTCCTAGAAAGGGATAAAAGCAAAAGGGGGGGTATAAAAAACATATTGAGTAATATAGAGAACTGACAATTCAGAGTTATCTTATAGAATGAATGAACTTTTAAGGATGACAATCACAGATAAGAAAATCCCATGATCAAATAACATACCTAAAGCAATTGTTTTGACATTTTTCTGGAATGTAGGTTTATAATAGTGTTGACAGAAATGAACACCTCTGCTGTTTTCTGCTCTTAATATCATACCAGAATATACATTCATTTAAAAGATACATACTGATTTTATACTATTCTCAAAGTGCTATGAGATTCAGGAGTGAAGGATTGTGAGTGAAAGATTCTTAAGTATCTTATATAAAAATAAACAAGAATAGATACAATCAAAACTACATAGAATATAATGTGACACTGGAGGCCTATTAGGTTTACAGTTAGAAAGCACATATTTATCAGTTAGGCAAGATACGAGTTATCTCAGAGGAAGTAAGTAAATTCAGTAAACAAAATAGAAATGGAAGGTATTTTAGGAAGAAGAGATGGATCAGGTAAAGTTTCAGACAGGTGGGTAAAGACTTTATTCACGAAACTGGGAAGACTCTGCATGGCTGGATCTTAGAATGTGCTAGGATAGGAAAAGGATTTCAAAATGTAATTTGAAACAATTCTCTTCATACTGAAAAGAATCTTGAAAGTTAGTTTAAAATTCTTGAAAATAATTTTTACATAATAAGGTAAACAATTTACAAACTAATTTTGAACATGAGGTAAAGGCCAGAGAAAGTCTTGGCAACTACACATATGGGATGATTGGAGTAGTAACAGACAGAATGACAATTAAGAAACTTTGAATGATCCCCCAAAACCCTTAGGTCCTATCTTTTTCAGTCCAAACCTTTGTCAGTGAGTCAATACTTACACATAATCCCAAGAGCTACCAGCCCAACAACCATCCCTGTGCAGAAGATCAGAAGAACCAAAGCCATCACATGCCACAAAGTAGAGGATGCAGGGTCAACTGTGGGCATACAATAAAGGTCAGGGTGCAGTAATGTAGCGTGCTTATGGGCCAATGTCCATTCCGCCTCTGCCTCTCAGGATTTTCCAGGTAACAAAAATAGACTCATCGTCAGATCTTGACTGTGTTGCTTGCAGATCATCAACAATAAGCCCAATCTACTCCCGTACTACATATTCCGCCCCGTCACCAACAGTCTTCCCCTTTCTGGGTAGAAATATAACCAACTATTAAGACATTGTTATTTCTTTTGTTTTGCATACACTCTCCTTCCACCCATACATATTGCCTTAATAAACAACAACTTGAGATGGACTTGCACTTACCGGAATCTTGGAAAATGGTAGTTTCCAAACATTCCTGTCCCTGTCACTCCCATATCCTTGACATCAAGGCCACCCAGCATTAAACTCTGTAAGACTTAATGTAATGATCCTCACTTATCTCTTACATTGTATTTCTTTCAGATCCATCTGAGTCTAGGTTAACACTAAGGACTATAGAGAAAGAATATCATTCAGAAAAACAAGACAGAAAAAAGAAGGAGAAAAAAATACATGCTATCTCTAATAGAAAAAGGGAAAACAGAGTTGACTTATTTTTGGCTCTGTGCCTCCTTACCTGAGGTGAGAACTGGTTTTCGAGTTTTAATATTTAAGGCTACATAGCCATCTTCATCCTGCATGGCCTCACTTGGACTGCAAGCAAGCGTCAGGGGCCCAGTGACTTGGCAAAATGCAGTGTTCACTCTTAATAATTCCAATATCTGTCAGTCTGTGATCCTCCTCAACTGTCAGAGGGAGGGTGGAGCTTTATGAGTTAGGATGCATGTTTTGTTTTTTCTTTCTCCAGGAAGCCCTTTCATAGCTGTTCAGAGATACAGGAATGTTGAACATAAAATAAATAAATAAAAAGCAAAAATAATAAATTGTGGTAAAGGGGTAGACATGGCATTTGTTTCCTGTTTCCTCACCTTCCGCTCAGAATAAAGAGATAGTCCAACAGAGGAAAACATGCTTTGATGGTCACAAGAGTGGGGAGGGAGGGAGAGGTGTGTTCACTAATTGGACTGAAAAAACACTATGGAGTTGACAGTGACCCCACAAGACCAGAGTGTAACTGCCTTACTGTGTTTCCAAGAAGCACATGCTAGATTTGAACTGTTCACCTTTTCATTAGTGGCTGTGGCACTTAACCACTATTCCACCAGGGTTTCCAGTGGGAGAGTAAATGAGAATTATTTTAGATGAAGGGAAGGATAACAGAATACAGGAGAAGTCAGTACAACTGTACTAAACCAAAAGCTAAGAAGTTTCCTAAATGTAAACAAACACTTTGCTAGACAGAGTAGTAGAAATGGGGATCTTGGGACCAGGATTTCAGGGGACATCTAGGTCAATTGGCATAACAAATTTTTTTTAAGAAAATGTTGTGCTTCCTCCTGTGGCGAGTGGCATCTGGGGTCTGAAAAGCTAGCAAGCAACCATCTAAGAAGAATCAATTAGTCCCAACCCAACCGGAAGAAAGGAGAATGAAGAACACCGAAGACACAAGGAAAATATAAACCCAAGAGACAGAAAGGGCCATAGGAACCATAGACTAAAACTGCACGAGACCAGAAGAACTAAACGGTGCTCGGTTACCACTGATAACCTCCCTGACGGGAGGATCTGATGGGTCTGGAGAAAAGTGGGGTGCAGAACTCAAATTTTAGTAAGAAGACCAGACCTGATGGTCTGACAGACGGGAGGCATGTCAGAAGACTTGGTCTCCAGACTGTGATAGACTAGAACTAAAACCATTCCCAAAGCAACACAGGAAGACAGAGGACAGGAGCTGGTTGAAGGGACCCAGGAAATACGCAGTGGAGAGAAGGAGTGTGCTCTCACATTGCAGGCAGAAACCGGGGTCATGTAACAATGAGTGTATAAATTTTTATATGAGAAAGTGATTTAAATTGTAAACTTTGACTTACAGTACAATAGAAAGAGAAGAGAGAGAGAAAGAGACAGAGAGACAGAGAGCCTCCAGCATATATACCCTTCCAAAGAGCCAAAATTTTTATGACGTTTGTCTTAGTCATCTGGTACCGCTGTAACGGAAATACTACAAGTGGATGACTTAAACGAAAAGAAGTTTATTCTCTCACAGTCCAGTAGGCTAGAAGTTTGAATTCTGAGGACTGCCTCCAGAGGAAAGCTTTATCTCTGTCAGCTCTCAAGGAAGATTTTTGTAATACATCCATCTTTCTTTGGTCTGGGGGCATCCAATACAGGTGCCTCACTTTCAATGGACACTCTCTGCTCCCAACTCTGCTTTCTCGGTGCCATGAGGCCCCTGTCTCCCCCTGGCCCCACTATTCCATATACCAGAAGAGACTGGTCTAAGACAGCATTCAATTCCGTGTATCAAACAATATTGCTGCTAATCCACCTTATTAAATGATGATGGCAAAATTTAAAACACAGAGGAAAATTTCATCAAAAAGTGGACAACCACACAATGCTGGGAATCATAGCCCAGCCAAACTGCTACACACATTTTTGGGAGAGGGGTGCACACAATTCAATCCATAACAAAGTTCCTACTTCATCTTAACCCTATTGCTGTTAGATGTCGCTGAGTCAGTTCTAACACACAGTGACCATATGTTCAACCAAAGTAAACACTGCCAGATCCTGTGCCTTTCTCACAACTGTTACTATGTTTGAATTCATTGTTGCAGCCACTGTGTCAATCTGAGGGTCATCCGCTGCTTTACCCAGCAAGATCTTGTTCTCCATTGACTATCCCCTCCTGGTAAGGTAAGCAAAGTACCTGAAGGAAAATCTCACCATCTCTGCTTTCCTACCAGAGTCTGAATCATATTGCTGAAGTGAAGTGATTTTTGTGCAATTTCATGAATAAAACACCAGCAGATATACAGTCTATCCCACTGCATAGAAAGGTCAAATATTATTTGACCTGATACTGCTTAACTTAGAAATTTGATGATCTTGTATTGGAAAGAACTGTTTATAATTATGTCCTAGAATTCATCCAAACTTTTGTATCTCTAATAAGTCATGTTTAAAAAAAAAATTAGGACTCCAAAAAATTGCTTTCATATGGTTTAAGTTTAGACATTGAAGAAAAGCAGTCAAATAAAATGACATTCTCTAGCATTAATGACTTCTTTTTTAAAAAATCTATGCTTGTCATTGAGTCGATACTGACTCATAGAGATGCCGCAAGACAGAGTAAAACTGTCTCATAGGTTTTCTAAGGAGCAGCCGGTAGATTCAAAGTGACCGCCTTCAGTTAGCAGCCTGAGCTTTTTAACCATTAAGCCACTAGGCTTCTGATTCGATGTATAGCCTTTAAGTTACACTTTCATTTTAAAGTGAATTTCTTAAACTGGAAAGATCTCAATCCATTAAAACCAAAAAACAAAACCCACTGCTATCAAGTCAATTCTAACTCATAGCAACCCTATATGACAAGGTAGAACTGTGCCCACAGAGATACAAGGAGAATCTGGTGCAACTGAACTGCTAGTCTTTTGGTTAGCAGTCATAGCACTTAAATACTTCACCACTTGGGTTTCCAATAGAATCACGTAATTACAAGAATAGGGTGCTTGGATAGAGAACTGTTTGGGAAAGGTTAGTTTCCAGTTCCTTTTACATCACAACGTAATGGTGTATTCCATCTATTTACCTTTATTAATTCAGCTTCTAAATTATCACTTCAGTTAACACGGAAAGTAGTTATTTTGTCCTCTGCTCCCCCACACACACCTTTTTTGTTCTTTTGTTCGGAGAACAATAGCTGGAAAAAAAGTTTCTTATTCTGAATTTTTAGTGAGTCTGCACTTGGAATAAAAATCTTCATTGCTTTAATAGTTTAGAGACTAAGAGGCACTCTTACATAATCCATCTCTTTTATTTTAAGCAAATATTTAATGAATGTTCTTCATGCTTCAGACTGTAACTGGAGTTAATTATTCATGTCAAAAGTCACTGTCCATGTCCACTTGGAGCATAAAGTCTTGAACTACATAACCTTTATTTTTGTCAGGCTATTTAGAACAACTTTCTCTCATCTTGAAACATAGCAGCTCACATTCCTTTCTGACTTTTTTTTTCACAGCACTTATTGCTATCTGACCACGTAGTTTTCTTCTATATTTAAATCTTTGTTACGTATCACTACAAGAGTATATTCCATGCCTCTGTAATGGAGGTTGACATACTATTTCACCCAATAAATATTTGTCAGATAAATGAATACATGTACAATGAGCATTACCATTCTAATTTTATAAACATACAAAGAGACATTTAAGGAATTTGGGGTACTTTTCTATATAAATGGAAACACTGGTGGCTTAGTGGTTAAGTGCTATGTCTGCTAAGCAAAAGGTCAACAGTTCAAAGCTGTCAAGTGCTCCTTGGAAATTCTATGGTACAGTTCTATTCTGATCTATAGAGTCACTATGAGTCAGAACTAACTGGACAGCAGTGGCTTTTGGCTCCTATGTAAATAATGGTATGATTTACCTAGGACTCAGGTTGTTTCAACGATGCTACGATGTCTTTCAAATTTGGGCATCATCTGCTTCCGTTATTTATTTGTAAGGCTGAATAATGGATGAAAAAGCTGCTAGGATCATTATGATAAGGTACAGGTGCAATAAAAAATGAAATTACTAGGATGTAAAATATTGCAGATGTGACTCCTCCATAAGCCAAGCCAAGCCAAGCCAAGTGCCGTCGAGTCGGACCCGACTCATGGTGACCCTAGGGGCCAGGATAGAACTCAATACACATGTGCAAAAGAGAAAGAAAGTAATGTTTAATACTATATGTGTTACAATGTCTCCAAAGTGAAAAAAAAAGAGAAGCATTTTGCAGTTGGTGATAACTTTTTATAGATCATCTAATGTGTGCCACCTTTAAGGTCAAATCTTGAGTGACATGTCAGTGATACCCTGTTCAGTTATCCAGCCTACCACATTAATAGTACTGGTTCACTTTTGCTTTATCAGTCTTAAAACACATGTACAAATACTTCAATTTTATGTAATTATTATGCAGATTAAGTGAATACACATTTTAAAAGAAATTCCATTTCCTATTCATCCTCCTCTGGAAAGCCTGGTGGCATAGTGGCTAAGTGCTATAGCTGCTAACCAAAAGATTCACAGTTTGAATCTGCCAGGTGCTCCTTGGAAGCTCTATGGGGCAGTTCTACTCTCTCCACGGGGTCTCTTTTGAGTTGGAATCAGCGTAGCGGCAACAGATTGAATTTCTTCTTTGGTTCTATTAGCTCTCTGGCTCCTCCTTGTGGCCGTTTGTTTCCTTCTGATTTTAATTTCTCTGTGGCTGTTTGCTGCTGTACGGGTTTTTATTTAGCCTTGGAAGTCCTGCAGCGCAGTTCTATTCTGTCTACAATCACTATGAGTCAGAATCAACTTGGTAGCAATACGTTTGGTTTTTGGATCGGCTTTGGTTGTTTTCTTTGGATTCTTGATACATCTGGATTGAATTTTCACTTACTCCCGTCCCTTTTTGTAAATAATTTCAAGTTAATTCCTATTCGGCCCATTTTCTGGATGCTATCCAATCTGCACTGCTTTTGTGAAGTGTTCTCTGAAACAGACATAATATGTGGAAATGGAATGATTATTAATGGACAGTGACTGTAACTTCTTATTGTATAAACTCAACATTTCTTTATGTAAATTGACAATACTTCCATACTTAGTACTTGTATTCCTGTCCTCTTTTATTTTCTGCAGTGAACAAGATTTCTTGATGGATTTATTCACATGAGAGTAAGAAGGGAAGCCAAGATAATTTTTGAGTTTTGGGGTGAGAAACAGTAAGTAAGGAGTGGTTATTTACTGAGATGAGAGAGCTTTGAATGGGATGTATTGTGAAAAGTCTACTCACTACTAGATGCGTTAGGCTTGAAAATTCTGTAATATATGTACGTAAAGATGCCCAGACTGTGGTCAGATACATGGGCCTGGAGGTCAATTACTGGAATAGATGGATGAATTTGGAGTTCATTAGTGTGTGTCTGATGCTTTAAACAATCTAGGAGAGCTCATCCAAGGATGAATGTAAATATTGGAGAGAGGGTCATGGACTGAATTTGGGGGCACATGAATATTTTGAAGTTGGAAAGTGAGTGAAGAATTATCAAACCTGGAGGATGGGGCAGCAAAGTAAAAAGAAAGCAAAGAGAAGATGGTACTTTGAAGACCAAAGTATTCTGGAGAAGAACCACACTACAAAGCAAACCTTCTGTTATGAACTCACTTCCAACTCAAAGTGATCCCATAGGAGAGAATATAACTGCTCCACAGGGTTTCCTACATGTGGCCAGTGAATCAAAACTGTTGGCCTTTTGGTCAGGACCTAAGAGCTAAGAGCTCCTAACCACTGCACTATCAGAGAAGAAAGGTATCAAATGTTGCTCATTGATCAAGCAAGTTTAAATCTGTGAATCAGTCATTTTATTTGCTAATGTGGAAGCTGCATTGCGGCTCTGACAGGACTGATTTTGTAGGAATAAATCAGTTGCCAATCGGCTCATCCAACTTGTGACAGCTCCATGTATGTCAGAAAAGAATTGTGGTTTTCAGTGATGGAATTTTTGGGAAGTAGATTGCCATACATTTCTTCTAAAGTACCTCTAAGTGGACTCCAATCTTCAAACTTCCAGCGAGCAGCCAAATGAGTTAACTGCACCACCCAGGCACTCCCTTTGTAGATACAGTTATTGCAAAAGCTTGACTAGAGTAGAGTTCGGGAAAATCAGAAACACAGCCAGCATAGAGAGCTTTTATTTATTTGTTTATATTTATTATGATTAAATGAAAATATACTTTCCTGTATGAATTTCCATGCCCACCTATACACAGCTCCCACTGCTCTCTCTGCCTGGTGACAGCACAGTCTTCCTCTGTGCTCCATACAGGTCTTATCCTCTGAGAAATCTCCTATCTCCTCCTTTCCACCCACTCCCCTTCATCCAGTAAGTGGCCAGGAGGACAACATTCTATAGATGCACAGAACCATAAAGTGTACACATGATACGGCCCCAACTCCAGTCCATTCCTGTCCTAAGAGTTGACTTCCATTATGATTTATGGACAGGGGCAGTATCAGAGCCAGGGGCTAGGCTCCCAAGGGAACCCCGAGGCACCTGGGCCATCAATTGAGGTCTTTTAGTGGAGATCTCAGGGTGCACCGCTTTCTATTCTTGTGCTGCCAGTGAGACTCAGCTTTGTGAGCTCCTTCGTGGCTATTACTGGTGGTAGCCAGGCACCATCCAATTCTTCTGGTCACAAGTAGAAGTAGTCACCCACTCACGTGGGTCTCTCTGTCTTCTGGGTTCTCTTGCCCCCATGTTGTTTTGGTCCTTGGTGATCATCCATTTCTGCTGAGTTGGGACCATTTGCTGTACCCTCAGATGGTAATTGGGCAGCTTTTAAGGCCCAGGCACCACTCACCAATGTGGGGTTCAATGGGCTCTCTTAGCAAAATGCTAGTTGTGCCAGTTGGCCTCAATTTCACCTGAGAGCATGATTCCTGGCCCCCCACCCCAGCTACTCTGTCTTTGCAATATTGGGTTAAGATGGGAAGAGTAAACATGTTATGTTGAAGTCCAGATAATATTAATCTTCTTTGTAATGTGTACTGTCACAGAATTCACCCAACCAAATGCCTATCAACGATCTAATCTAAACCTCCCCAGTTCTCCTTCCTCCCTCCCCACCTTTGCAGCCCTCAAAGAGTCTTTTCTTCTATGCATGAGTCTGTTTTTAAGTTCTTATCATAGGAGTCTCATACAATATTGGTCCTTTTGTCTCTGACCACTTTCACTCAACATAATGTCCTCTAATTGAAACCAGATTATGAGATATTTCCGAAAATCTTCATTGTTCTTTATCATTGCATAGTGTTCCATTGAGTATATACACCATAGTTTACCTAGCCATTTCTCTGTTGTTGGGCATCTGAGTTGATTCCATCTTTTTGGTACTGTGGACTCTGCTGTGATAAACATTCATGTGCATGTATCAGTTGGTGTGAATGACCTTGATTTGTAGGATATATTCTGAGCAGTGGAATTACTGCATCAAATGGTATATTTAGATCCAGCTTTTTAAGGAAGTGCCAGATTGCTTTCCAAAGAGGTTGCACCATTTCACAATCCTACCGACAGTGTAGGAGAGTTTCAATCTCTCCACAGCATCTCGAGCATTTAGTGTTTTGTGCTCTTTTGGATCATGGCCAACCTTGTTGGGGTGAAATGGTATCTCACTGTAGTTTGGATTTGAATTTCTTTAATAGCTAATGATCGTGAGCATGTCCACATGTGTTTTTTTGGCTGCCTGGATCTCCTCTTTAGAGAAGTGTCTGTCCATCTCCTTTGCCCATTGCTTAATTGGATGATTTATCTTTTTCTTGTTGATATTTTGTAGTACCTTATAGATTATGGATATCAGGTGTTGGTCTGACATATAGTTGCCAAATATTTTTCCCATCTTGTCGGTGGCCTTTTAATTATATTAAGAAAGTCTTTGGATGAGCAGAAGTGATTGATTCTTAGTAGTTCCCATTTATCTATTTTCTCTTCTGTTGTTTGTTTGACAGATTTTGAAGTCTGCCTACATCGTGTATTAAAACTTCCATTGTTCCTGCTTTTTCTTGGATGAGCTTTATTGTTTTAGATTTGATATTTAGGTCTTTTATCTTGTTTGACTTGGTTTTTGTATAAGGTGTAAGATATGAGTTTTGTTTTAATTTAGTGCAGATGGACATCCATTTTGCCAGCACCATTTGTTGAAGAGATTGTTTTTATCCCAGTTTAATGTCTTAGGGCCTTTGTCAAATATCAACTGTTCATAGGAGGTGATGTCATCTCTGGGGTCTCGATTCTGTTCAACTGATCTATCTGTCTCTTTTGGTACCAGTACCAGGCTGTTTTGAATACTGTGGCAGTGTAATAGGTTCTAAGGTCAGGTAATGAGAGGCCTCCCAGTGTGTTCTTCTTTAGCAATGCTTTACTTATCCGAGGCTTCTTCCCTTTCCAGACAAAGTTGGTAATTTGTTCCTCTATCTCATTAAAATTGTTACTGAAACTTGTACTGGGATTGCATTATATAAGCAGATTGCTTTGGGTAAGATAGATATTTTCACAATGTTAAGTCTTCCTATCCGTGAGCAGGGTAGGTTTCTCCATTTATGTAAGTCTCTCTTAGTTTCTTGTAGTAAGGGTTTGTAGTTCTCTTTGTAAAGGTCTGTTATTTCTCTGGTTAGATTTATTCCTGGGTGCTTTATCTTCTTAGGGGCTATGGTAAATGGTATTGACTTGATGATTTTTTCCTTAACAATCGCGTTGTTGGTATAAAGGAGTCCTACTGATTTACTTGTGTTTATCTTGTATCCTGACACTTTGCCGAACTCCTCTATCAGTTTGAGTAGTTTTCTTACAGATTCTTTGGGATTCTCTGCATGTACAATCATATCATCTGCAAATAGTGAGATTTTTAGTTCTTCTTTGCCAGTGCAGATGCCCTTTATGCCTTGGTCTTGTCCAATTGCTCTGGCTAGAACTTCTAGTACAGTGTTGAATAGGAGAGTTGAGAGTGAGCATCCTTGTCTAGTTCCTGTTCTCAAGGGAAACTGTTTCAGTCTCTTTCCATTCAGGGTGATGTAGGCAGTTGGCTTTGTATAATGGCTCTTATTGCAGTGAGCAATTGGCCATCTATTCCTATTTTGCTGAGAGTTGTTAGCATGAATGGCTGTTGGACTTTATCAAATGCCTTTTCTACATCAATAGACAAGATCAGGTGATTCTTGTCTTTTGTGCTATTTATGTGGTTGATCGCATTAACTATTTTTCTGATATTGAACCAGCCTTGCATCCCTGGTATGAATCCAGCTTGGTCATGATGGATTATTTGGGGGATATGTTGTTGTATTCTATTGGCAAGCATTTTGTTGAAGATTTTTGCATCAAGATTCATGAGTGATATCGGTCTGTAGTTCTCCTTTTTGGTTGGGTCTTTCCCTGGTTTTGGTATCAGGGTTATGCTGGCTTCATAGAATGAATTTGGCAGTAGTCCATCCCTTTCTATACTGTGAAATAGTCTAAGCAGTATTGGAGATAACTGTTCTCTAAATGCTTGGTAGAATTCTGCAGTGAAGTCATCTGGGCCCAGGCTTTTTTCGTATGGCAAAAATCTCTTCCTTTGTGAGAGGTTTATTAATGTGTTCTACTTCACCTTGTAATAATTTTTGTAGGTGATATGAATCAAGGAATTTGTCCATTTCTTCTAGGTTTCCACATTTGTTAGAATACAGTCTTTCGCAGTATTCAGCTATGATATTTTTGATTTCTACTGGCTCTGTTGTGACACTTCCCCTCTCATTTCTTATTTGGGTTATTTGTTTCCTGTTTTTCTTTTGTAAGTTTAGCCAGTGGTTTGTCAATTTTGTTTATCTTTTCAAAAAACCAGCTTTTGGTCTTTTCAATTTTTCAATTGTTCTTCTATTCTCTAATTCATTTAGTTCTGCTCTGATCTTTACGATCTGCTTTCTTCTGATGCCTGAGTGGTTCCTCTGTTCTCTCTCTACTTATTCAAGCTGTAGGGTCAGTTCTTTGATTTGGTTTCTTTCTTCCTTCCAGATGTGTGCATTTATGGAGATAAAATGACCTCTGAGCACTGCTTTGGCTGTATCCCACAGGTTCTGGTAGAAAGTGTTTTCATTCTCATTGGAATTCATAAATTTATTTATTACATCCTTGATTTCTTCCATAACCCGCGGATTTTTGAGCAAGGTGTTGGTCAGTTTCCATGAGTTCCACTTTCTATCTATGTTTTTTCTACTATTGATTTTGACTTTTATGGCTTTATGATCTGAGAAGATGCTTTGCATTAATTCAGCGGTATGGATTTTGTTGAGAATTGCTTTATGTCCTAACACATAGTCTAGGCTGGATAATGTTCCATGTGCACCAGAAAAGAATGTGTAGGTGTCCACTGATGGATAAAAAGTTCTGTATATATTGATGAGGTCTAGTTGGTTAATTGTGGCAATAAGATCTTCTGTGTCTTTACTGAGCTTTTTTCTAGACAATCTGTCAAATATTGAGAGTGGAGTTTTGAAGTCTCCTACTATTATTGTGGAATGATCTATCTCCTTTTTGAGTGTAGTCAGTGTTTCTTTGACGTATTTAGGTGCTCTAATATTAGATGCATAAGTATTTAATATTGTTAAGTCCTGCTTGTGTATTGAAACTTTCAGTAATAGTGTCGATCCTTGTTCACAATGGTGGATTTTACATTAAAATCAATTTTATTTGAGATTAGAATTGCCAAACCTGCTCTTCTTTGTTCATTGTTAGCTTGATATATATTCTTCCATCGTTTGATTTTCATTTTCTTCCTATCTTTAAGTCTAATGTGAGTTTCTTGCAGGCAACATATAGATGAGTCATGTCTTTTGATCCAAGATGTCACTTTACTGGAGCATTCAGTTCATTCACATTCAATGAAATTATTGATAGGTATGTGTTAAGTGCTGCCATTGTGATATGTTTATTTTTGTGCTGATGTTTTCTCTGTTGTTCTTATTAATCTGTTCGGTGACCTTCTTCTTTGCGAGTTGATTTTTCACCTTTTTCAGGATTGGTTTTGTGGTTGTTGAGACTCCTGTATCACATTTCTTGATATGGTATGTTTCTTCTTTATTGTACTTTACAGCTGCCTATATGATCCCACTTAATGAACTATATATAAATGCAATTTTGATTGCTACCAGTCTTGTCAACTTCCTCTCCATCTGGAAGGTCTATAATGACTGTAATACATCCCTCTTTTTAATATGATGATGATATCATAGTTTACATGATATGATCACTAGATGGTTTCTTTCACTATTATAGCTTTGATTGTGTTTGGAGGCTTCTCTAACTAAGTAGGATTCTGGATAATGTGTCCTTCTAAAATACAAAGTTAGTAGTTTTGTTCTTCCAAGCCAAGAGATTCTTTCAGTGTTTCTTGTAGCTTTGGTTTGGTTTTTACAAGGTCTCTGGTTTCTGTTTATCTGAGAATGTCTTAATTTCATTTTCATATTTGAAAGATAGTTTGCAGGATATATAATTCTTGGTTGGAAGTTCTTCTCCTTCAAGGCTTTGAATGTGTCATGCCACTGTCTCCATGCCAGCATAGTTTCTGCTGAGAAATCCAATGAAAGACTGCAAGGTTTCCCTCTGAATGTTAGCTTTGCTTTGAGTCTTGCTACCTTTAAGAGTTTCTGCTTATGTTTCATCTTGTTGAGCTTGATTATAATATGTCTTAGAATCCTTCTATTGAAATCTATATTAAGTAGTGTTCAATATGTATATTGGCTATCTATATTCTCTTCTTTCATAATTTTTGGGAAGTTTTTTGTCAGCAGCTCGGCAACAATACTCTCTGTGTTCTCAGGTGTCTCGCCTTGTTCAGAAACTCCAATTAAGCACAGATTGTTCTTCTTAATAGAATCTCACATGCTTCTTAATGCTTCTTCACTTTTCTTGTTTCTTTTTTCTGATTTATCCTCATAGATGCTGGAGTCAGTGGCTCTCTCTTCCAAATCAGAAAATCTCTTTTCCATTTGTTCCACTCTGTTTTCTTGGCTTTGAACTGAAATTTCTATGTCTTTGATTTTGTTCTTGATCTGTTGGGTTTCCAAGTACTGATGTTCCATCACATCGAACAGCTTGCTTAATTTTTCATTTTGCTCTGCTGTATTTTGTATAAAGTCTAGGAGAGCTGTCTATATTATTGTTTGTATTCATCTTCTGACAGTTTCAGAAAAGCTTCTTCATCTGGAAAGTTCTGAGGCGGTTTCTTTTGGGGGCCTTCTGATGCCATGGGTGACTTCTGGGTTACCATCTTCTCCAACGTTTGTTGCCTTTTGTGTTTCATGTGGGTCAATAGAGGTTGGGGGAGATTTTGTGAAGATGGACCACAGTTGTTTCTCTAGGCAGTCTTAAAATGAGAAGTAAAAACTACTTTACAACTTCCAAAATCAGTCAGGTTTTCAGATACATACATCCTTCTTCCCAGCTGACTAAGTAAGCACCTCTAAATTGAACACCAGATGTTATAAACTAGCTCAAAATACAGAAAGGCTACTGGCCTGCTGGCCTCTGCTGTTGGGACCCAGCTGTAGCAATACTGTGTAGAATTCTACTTTCTGTTGGAAAAGCACTCTCTTCTGGGTAGGCACTGCCTCCCAGCCCAGGAATTAGGCCCAGCTGAGGTTTGTGTATGGATCACCCTGCCTCCCTGGCATCCTATGCAAGCTCACCAACTGGCCAGGATGAGGCTCCTGGAGGAAAGAGAGGCCAAGAGTGCTGAAATACCCAGAGTTCACAGCCTCCACTGCTAGGTCCAAGCTCTAGGTGACACTGTGCAAAACACCACCTGCCTGCTGGAAAAGTGCTCTCCCCCCAGCAGAAGCCACCTCCCAGTCTGAGAACCAAGTCCAGCTGGGGCCTCTGCCTGGGCTTCTCTGTTTCCTGATAGGCCAGTGGAGCCGAGGGGTATAGAGTCCAAAGCCAGGCTCTCAGAATCTGGCAATTATGCTTGCCAGTCCCACCAGCAGTGTGTCCGAAACCAGCAGCTAGTCAAGTCCCAGTTGTGCCCACTGGCCAAGACAGAGGGAAAAAAAAATCGAAATGGTGAGTTACCTTCGGTCTGCACAAGCCTGTGCTTGCCAACAGTGGGATCAGTGAAAAAGAGGAGGTCTTGTGTTCAGTGATATGAAGTCCACATTAACAGCCCTATGCTGCATCCCAGGGCTGACTGGGTGTCCAGAAGGCTCCATTTAATTGTCATTTCAGGTCTTGGTTTCCAGAGGGATTTAGGGAGATGTGTGTTTAGTTTGCCATCTTGACTCCAGCCCCTCAATACAGATGTTCTGTATTTATTGGTCTTGTGTAATTGCTCTAACTAGAACTTCTAGTACAATGCTGCATAGGAGAGGTGAGAGTGGGCATACTTGTCTAGTTCCTGTTCTCAAGGGAAACTAGCTGTCTTCATTCAGGATGATGTAGGCGGTTGGCTTTGTATAAGTGGCCCTTATTACAGTGAGGAATTTGCTGTCTATTCCTGTTTTGCTGAGAGTTTTTAGCATGAATGGGTGTTGGACTTTATCAAATCCCTTTTCTACATCAATAGACAAAATCAGGTGATTCTTGTCTTTTGTGCTATTTATGTGGTTGACCACATTAATTGTTTTCCTGATGTTGAACCAGCCTTGCATCCCTGGTATGAATCCAACTTTGTCATGATGGATTATTCTGGGGATATGTTATTGTATTCTATTGGCAAGCATTTTGTTGAAGACTTTTGCATCAAGATTCATGAGTGATATCGGTCTGTAGTTCTCCTTTTGGGTTGGGTCTTTCCCTGGCTTTGGTACCAGGGTTATGCTGGCTTCATAGAATGAATTTGAGAATATTCCATCCCTTTCTGTACCATGAAATAGTCTCGGTAGTATTGAAGATAACTCTTCTCTAAAACCTTGGTAGGATTCTGCAGTGAAGCCATCTGACATAGACAACTTTTTGAGCACTTTTTCTATTAATCGAGTTATACAAAAGAAGTGGCAGTGTAGCAGGATGGGAACGACGAACAAGAGAGGTACAGTTATTGTTGATGCTGTCATCTTTATTCATGAATTTCCCTGTAGGTTTCTCCAGCAATGGATGTTTCCTCATCCACACACTGTCATACATCTTGAACTACTAGGCTTGGCAATAAATAAAGTGGTCTGCTTACTCCTCAGTGTTGCTTCTAAACCTTTCTCCCTTAAAAATTTCCAAAATCTTTGTATCAGATTTTATCAGATTATACCATAAAGATTTTATCATTTTATCAGATTATACCGTAAAGATAAAGACAATCCACTTTGTAGTTCACCTACAAAAGCAAAATAACCAAATTCATTGCTGTTGAGTTGATTCCAACTCACAGCAGCCTGAAAGGACACAGTAAAACTGCCTCAGAGAGTTTCCAAGAAGTGCCTGGAGGATACAAACTGCCAGCTTTTTTGTTAGCAGCTGTAGCTCTTCAGCACTACACCACCAGGGTTTCCAATTGAACCTATAAGGATGTCAAAATCACCAATGATTAAAGCAAAAGTGGAGACAAGTCAAGAGAAATTAATACAGTTGAAAATGGTAAATGAGAATAAATGTTTCAGAATCGTGGTAGATGATTGCAACAAGATGGGTTAAATCCGGGACGTAAGAAAAAACAAAAAATAAAGATTTCAGTTAAGGAACATGAAGGGAGTTTACAAAGAAGAGATTGGGGTAAATATAGTGAAATTTACTGAAGACCGCCTGAAGATCTGGAGAGTATAATTTATAGGTTTAAATTTAAAAATGCATATGAGATTAGGGGAGTTACAGAGGTTTTAAGGTATAAAAACAATCTGAAGATGTCCCATATTCAGTAATCCACATAAATATCTAGTTATTCCAAGACTCTGTGAAACAGTTATACCCCACACTATGGGGTTACTATGGATCAGAATCCACTCAACACAGTGGGTTTCGGTTTCTAGATTTCTCATGCACTCATGGGTCTGGGTTAAAACAGATATTTAGGGAGAACTTATTTGTAGGATTTAGGGCTCCTTCTTATTGACTGCCTGATTTCCAAGGCCACTGCCTCACTTTCCAGGGTTTGTGGTTGTCCAAAACACCATCTTCTGACTTTTCAGAACTGAAAGATTGCATGTTTTCTGTTGGAGCTTCAGCTTCTTTGCAAAGCACTGTTTCTGTGATCTGCCCAGGAGCACCTGGTAAATTTAAGATGGTTGGCAGACATAGTCTTAACCACTGTGCCACCAGGGTTTTCAAAATAGGCATGGCTAAATCTTGGTTATCCATGAGTTCTTACAGATGAGGGCAGGGAGTGAAAACTTCAAAGAAGATGTCAGGTTTTTGTTTTTTTTTTTTTTTAGCAAATGAACTCTCCCAACTGCAAATTCCCTCAAAGTCAGGGCTGTGTCAACTTACTACTCAAAATTTGCTTAACAGATACTAACAAAATTCCACAAACCGAATACTTAGGTTATTTTAGTCCAGCACTCCCTACCATGTCAACCTCAAACTGCACAGTGATCAAAGGAGTTTGGCCATGGTCTGGTGAGTGGGGGTTGCTTTGTTATGTGGAGATGATTCAACCCTGTGTTTACTGAGTATTTAGTTATTATCTGAAGACTGATCACTGTGGTAGGAATTTAACCATGAATGGAAAAATCCCATTAGCATACAGTTTTTAATTAAAAAAGACAGATCTTTGCTTGATGCAGACCATTTTAATTAGCTAAGCTGAAGTGTTGATTTTAAGAAGATTTCAGAGGTTATTTCTGGTTTAAGGTTTAAAAATTGTTCAGGGCAATAGTTTCAGGGGTTCGTCTGTTAGAGTACAGCATTTCACAGTATTCTGTTATGATACTTTTGATTTCAGCTGGGTATGTTGTAATATCTCCCATCTCATTTCTTGTGCAGGTTATTTGTATCCACTCCTGATTTTCTTTTTTAAGTTTAGCCAATAGTTTATCAATTTTGTTGATCTTTTGAAAGAACCAGCTTTTGGTTTTTTTTTTTTATTTTATTTAACGTAACTGAGTGAAAATGTACATTCACATGAAAATTTACATGCCCCCCTATATGCAGCTTCCACTGCTCTCCCTGTCCGGTGACTGCACACTATTCCTCTCTGCTCCATACATGTCTCGTCCTCCCAACAGTCTCCTTTCCCCTCCTCTCCGTCCACTCCACTTCCTTCAGCCAGAGGTCAGCAAGATGATATCCTATAGATGTATAGAACCATAAAGTGCTTCCAACATATGGTTACTCTGCATTGCCAAGTCCATTCCATTCCTGTCCAAAGAGTGGACCTTTGTTATAATTTATGGGAACGGGCAGCATCAGGGCCGGGGGCCATGCTCTCAGAGGAACCCCAAAACCGCTGGACCATCAATTGAGGTCTTTTAGTGGAGATCTCATGATGCACCCCTTTTTATTCTTGTGTTGCCAGTGAGGCTCCTCTCTGTGAGCTCCGTCATGGCTATCACTGGTGGTGGCCGGGCATCATCCGGTTCTTCCAGTCCCAGGTCGATGTAGGCACCCACTCTTGTGGGTCTGTCTGTCTTCTCGGTTGTCTTTGCCGCATGCCATTTTGGCCCTCAGTGAGCATCTGTTCCTGATGAGTTGGGACCATTTGCTGTGTCCTCGGATGGCAGCTTGGCAGCTTTTAAGACCCCAGACGCCACTCACCAATGTGGGGTGCAGAGAGCTCTCTTAGCAAAACGCTAGTTGTGCCAATTGGCCCGGAATTCGCCTAAGAGCATGGTCCCCCGCCCCCCGCTCCAGCTACTCTATCCTTGCAGTATTGAGTTAAGATGGAAGTACTCAAGTTATGCTGAAGTCCACTTAATGTTGTTCTTGTTCCTAATGTGTGCTGTCACTGCTTTCTCCCAACTAGATTTCTAGTAACTACCTAAACTAAGCCCTCCCCCCCTTGCCCTCCCTCCCTCCCTCCCCTCCCTTGCAGCTGTCAAAGAGTCTTTTCTTCTATACACAAGTCTGTTTTTGAGATCTTATCGTAGAGGTCTCATACAGTATTTGTCCTTTTGTCGCTGGCTACTCTCACTCAACATAATGTCTTCCAGATGAAACCAGGTTAGGAGATGTTTCCTGGAATCATCGTTATTCTTTATCATTGCGTAGTGCTCCACTGAGTATATGTACCACAGTTTACCTATCCATTCTTCTATTGTTGGGCATCTGGGTTGATTCCACCTTTTTGCTATTGTGGACTGTGCCGCGATAAACATTCTGGTGCATGTGTCCGTTGGTGTGAAAGGCCTTGAATCTGTAGGATATATTCCACGTAGTGGAATTACTGAGTCAAATGGTATATCAATATCCATTTTTTTAAGGAAGCGCTAGATTGCCTTCCAAAGAGGCTGGACAATTTTGCAACCCCACCAACAGTGTAGGAGGGTTCCACTTTCTCCACAGCCTCTCCAGCATCTGTTGTTTTGTGTTTTCTGGATCATGGCCAATCTTGTTGGGGTGAGATGGTATCTCATTGTTGTCTTGACTTGAATTTCTTTAATAGCTAAAGATCGTGAACATGTCCGCATGTGTTTTTTGGCTGCCTGGATCTCCTCTTTAATGAAGTATCTGTCCATCTCCTTTGCCCATCACTTAATTGGATGGTTTCTCTTCTTCTTATTGATATTTTGTAGTATCTTATAGATTATGGAGATCAGGTGTCGATCTGACATAGAGTTGCCAAATATTTTTTCCCACTCTGTGGGTGTTCTTTTAATTCTATTAATAAAGTCTTTGGATGAGCAAAAGTGTTTGATTCTTAATAGTTCCCATTTATCTACTTTCTCTTCTGTTGATTGAGGTTTCTTTGACAGATTTTGGAGTCTGTCCTCATTGTGTATTAAAACTTCCATTGTTGTTCCTACCTTTTCTTCGATGAGCTTTATCGTTTTAGGTTTGATATTTAGGTCTTTTATCCAGTTGGAGTTGGTTTTTGTATAAGGTGTAAGATATGGATCTTGATTCAGTTTATTGCAGATGGATAACCAATTTTGCCAGCACCATTTGTTGAAGATGCTGTTTTGACCCCAGTTTAATGTCTTAGGGCCTTTGTCGAATATCAACTGTTCATAGGCAGATGGTGTCATCTCTGGGGTCTCAATTCTGTTCCATTGATCAGTCTGTCTGTTCTTGTACCAGTACCAGGCTGTTTTGACCACTGTGGCAGTGTAGTATGTTCTAAGGTCGGGTAATGAGAGGCCTCCCAGTGTGTTCTTCTTCTGTAGTAGTACCTTACTTATCCGGGGCTTCTTCCCTTTCCAAACAAAATTGGTGATTTCTTTCTCCATCTCATTAAAAAATGATGCTGGAACTTGTATTGGGATTGCATTATATAAATAAATGGCTTTGGGTAAAATAGACATTTTCACAATGTTAAGTCTTCCTATCCATGAGCAGGGTAGGTTTTTCCATTTATCTAAGTCTGTCTTAGTTTCTTGTAGTAAGGGCTTGTAGTTCTTTTTGTAAAGGTCTGTTGTTTCTCTGGTTAGATTAATTCCTAGGTACTTTATCTTCTTACGGGCTATCACAAATGGTATAGATTTGATAATTTCCTCCTTAACAGTCTCGTTGTTGGTATAAAGGAATCCTACTGATTTACTTATGTTTATCTTGTATCCTGAGACTTTGCTGAACTCTTCTATCAGTTTAAGTAACTTACTTATAGATTCCTTGGGGTTCTCTGCATATGCAATCATATCATCTGCGAACACGGAGATTTTAACTTCCTCTTTACTGATGCAGATGCCCTTTATTTGTTCGTCTTGTCTAATTGCTCTGGCTAGAACTTCTAGCACAATGTTGAATAGGAGAGGTGACAGTGGGCATCCTTGTCTAGTTCCTGATCTCAGGGGAAAGTCTTTCAGTCTCTCTCCATTCAGGATGATGTGGGCAATTGGCTTTGTATAAATGGCCCTTATTGTGTTGAGGAATTTGCCGTCTATGCCCATTTTGCTAAGAATTTTTAGCATGAATGGGTGTTGGACTTTATCAAGTGCCTTTTTGGCATCAATGGACAAAATCGGGTGATCTTTGTCTTTTGTGTTATTTATGTGGTTAATCACATTAATTGTTTTCCTGATGTTGAACCAGCCTTGCATCCCTGGTATGAATCCCACTTGGTCATGATGGATTATTTTCTTGATATGTTGTTGTATTCTGTTGGCAAGAATTTTGTTGAAGATTTTTGCATCTAAATTCATGAGTGATATCGGTCTGTAGTTCTCTGTCTTTGTTGGATCTTTCCCAGGCTTAGGTATCAGGGTTATGCTGGCTTCATAGAATGAGTTTGGGAGTACTCCATCCCTTTCTATACTGTGAAATAGTTTCAGTAGTATTGGGGATAACTCTTCTCTAAATGCTTGGTAGAATTCTGCCGTGAAGCCATC
Organism: Heterohyrax brucei; assembly: GCA_028571685.1. Lineage (NCBI taxonomy): Eukaryota > Metazoa > Chordata > Mammalia > Hyracoidea > Procaviidae > Heterohyrax > Heterohyrax brucei. The sequence continues at coordinate 71,764,617 of CM053142.1, read as the reverse complement.
TGGGCCCGGACTTTTTTGGGTTGGCGGTGTTTTGATGACCTTTTCAATCTCTTCTTTTGTAATGGGTTTATTAAGTTGTTCTGCTTCACGTTGTGATAATTTGGGTAGGTGGTATGAGTCAAGGAATTGGTCCATTTCCCCTAGGTTTTCAAATTTGTTAGAGTACAGTCTTTCATAGTATTCTGTTATGATGTTTTTGATTTCTGTTGCATCTGTGGTGACAACTCCCTTCTCATTTCTAATTTGGGTTATTTGTTTCCTTTCCTGCTTTTCTTTAGTAAGTTTAGCCAGTGGTTTATCAATTTTGTTGATCTTTTCAAAAAACCAGCTTTTGGTCTTTTCGATTTTTTCAATTGTTTTTCTATTCTCTAATTCATTTAGCTCTGCTCTAATCTTTATGATCTGGTTTCTTCTGGTGCCCGAGGGGTTCCTCTGTTGTTCTCTTTCTACTTGTTCAAGCTGTAGAGTTAGTTCCTTGATTTAGTTTCTTTCTTCCTTCCTGATGTGTGCATTTATGGAGATAAACAGACCTCTGAGCACTGCTTTGGCTGTATCCCATAGGTTCTGGTAGGAAGTGTTTTCATTCTCATTGGAATCCATGAATTTCTTTAACTGATCCCTGATTTCCTCTATAACCCATGTTTTTTTGAGCAAGATGTTGTTCAGTTTCCAAGAGTTCCACTTTCTATCTCTGTTTTTTCTGCTACTGATTTCACCTTTGATGGCTTTATGATCTGAGAAGATGCTTTGCAATAATTCAATGGTATGGATTTTGTTGAGCATTGCATTATGGCCTATCACGTGGTCAATTCTGGAGAATGTTCCATGTGCACTGGAGAAGAAGGTGTAGTTGTCTGCTGATGGGTGGAAAGTTCTGTATATATCAATGAGGTTTAGTTGGTTAATTGTGTCAATGAGATCTTCTGTATCTTTACTGAGCTTTTTTCTAGATGATCTGTCTAGTAATGAGAGTTGAGTGTTAAAGTCTCCCACTATTATTGTGGAGTCATCTAACTCTCTTTTGAGCATAGTCAGTGTTTCTTCGACATATTTAGGTGTTCTGACATTCGGTGCATAAATGTTTAATATAGTTAAGTCTTGCTTGTCTACTGAACCTTTCAGCAATAAATAGTGTCCATCTTTGTCCACGATGGTGGATTTGACATTAAAGTTGATTTTGTCTGAGATTAGAATTGCCACCCCTGCTCTTCTTTGTTCATTGTTAGCTTGATATATATTCTTCCATCCTTTAATTTTCAGTTTGTTCCTGTCTTTAGGTCTCAAGTGAGTTTCTTGTAGACAACATATGGATGGGTCATGTCTTTTGATCCAAGATGACACTCGGTGTCTCTTTACTGGAGCATTGAGTCCATTCACATTCAATGTAATTATTGATAGGTATGTGTTCACTGCTGCCATTGTGATATGTTTATTTTTATGTGGATGTTTTCTCTGTTGTTCTTATTAGTCTGTTCTGAGACACTCTTTTTTGTGAGTTGATTTTTCACCTTTTTCAGAGCTGGTTTTATAGTTGTTGAGACTCGTGTGTTAGATTTCTTGAAATGGTATGATACATCTTTGTTGTGCTTTACAGCTGCCCCTATGAACCCCCTTAATAAACTATTTATAAACCCAATTTTAATTACTACCAGTCTGGTCATCTTCCTCTCCATCTGGAAGGACTATAACGACTGTAGTACATCCCTCTTTTATTATGATGACACCATAGTTTTCATGATGATCACTGGATTGCTTCTTTCCAAATCAAAGCTGTGATTTACTTTGGAGCCTTCCCTAAATGAGTATTGAGTAGTGTGTCGTTCTAAAATATAAAGTTAGTGGTTTCGTTCTTCTAAGCCAAAGCCAAGAACTTCTTTCAGTATTTCTTGTAGTTTGGGTTTGGTTTTTACAAAGTCTCTGAGTTTCTGTTTATCTGGAAATGTCTTAATTTCATTTTCATGTTTGAAAGACAGTTTTGCAGGATATATAATTCTTGTTTGGAAGTTCTTCTCCTTCAAGACTTTGAATGTGTCGTGCCACTGTCTCCGTGCCAGCATGGTTTCTGCTGAGAAATCTGATGAGAGCCTACAGGGTTTCCCTCTGAATGTTAGCTTTGCCTTGAGTCTTGCTGCCTTTAAGAGTTGCTGCTTATGTTTCATTTTGTTAAGCTTGATTATAATATGCCTTGGAGTCTTTCTTTTGAGATCTATATTGGGTGGCGTACGATATGCATCTGAGATGTCTATATTCTCTTCCTTCTTGATTTCTGGGAAGTTTTCTTTCAGCAGCTCAGCAACAATATTCTCTGTGTTCTCAGATGTCTCACCCTGTTCAGGGACTCCAATTAATCGAAGGTTGTTCCTCTTAATGGAGTCCCACATGCTTCTTAATGTTTCTTCATTTTTCTTGTTTCTTTTTTCTGATTTCTGCTCATAGACACTGGCATCAGTAGCTCTGTCTTCCAAGTCAGAAATTATTTTTTCCATTTATTCCATTCTGTTTTCTTGGGTTTGCATGGAAGCTTCTATGTCTTTGATTTTCTTCTTGATCTGTTGGATTTCAGAGTACTGGTGTTCCATCAGATCGAAAAACTTGCTTAATTTTTCATTTTGTTCTACTGCATTTTGTATAAGGTCTAGAAGGGCCCTGTATATAATCAGTTTGTATTCACTTCCTGATGCTTTCATAAAAGTTTCTTCATCTGGAAAACTCCTTGGCTGCTTTGTTTGGGAGCCTTCTGAAGCCGTGAGTGATTGCTTGTATGCCACAATTGTCTGTTGCTTTTTGGGTCCCATGTGAGTATATAGAGGCTGGAAGAGGTACTGTGAGGATGGATTGCAAATGTTTCTCTGGGCTGTCTTCAAATGTAAAGCAAAAGGTATCTGACCAGTTCACAAGTCAGTTAGGTTTTCAGGTGTAGAGGTCCCCCTTCCCATCTGACAAAGTAAGCGCCACTGTATCCAACCCCAGATGATAACAAACTAGTTCAGAATACAGCACTGCTTGTGCCCTGGTGGCCTCTGCTGACAGGGCCTAGCCTTATCCAACACTGCGTCGAGTACTGGTTTTGTGATGAAAAGCGCTCTCTTGTGGGCAGGGTCTGGCTCCCAAGCTAAGAATTAGGTCCAGCTGCGGCCACCGTACCCAAGATGGCGTCCTCCACACAGGCAGCAGACAGGGGGGCTACAGGAGCCCAGAGGCAGCGATTCCTCTGCTTCTGTTGCAGGGCCCCCAACGTATGCAGCACTGTGCAAAATCACTACTTTTCTGATGGAGAAGCGCTGTCCCGTTTGCAGGCGCTGGCTCCCAGGCTAAGAACGAGGTCCCGCTAAAATCTCGGTACCATCATGGCGTCCCGCACCCTGACCGCAGAGTTCCGCACAAACCCCGCTGAGGCGGCTACTAAACGAAAGGCTCAAAGTGTCTAGATTAACAGAGTCCCGAGCCTGGCTCTCAGAACATGGGAATTTCACCTATCTATCCCCCCAGCAGCATGTCTGAGTCCAGCCACCGGGCAAGACCCAGCTCCACCCGCCAGCCGAGACCGAGGAAAAAAAAAAGTCAAAATGGTGCGTTTACCTTCAGTCTGTGAGAGCCGGGGCTAGCCAGGAGCAGGAGTCAGCGAAAGAGAGGAGGTTTTTCACTGAATGGTATAAAGTCCCAATTAACAGCTCTGTGCCGTGTCCTGAGGCTGATTAGGTGCTCAGAAGGCTCTGTTTGATTATCAATTCAGGTCTTGGTTTCCAGAGGGATAGAAAGAGACGTGTCCTTAGTCCTCCATCTTGACTCCACCCCAGCTTTTGGTTTTGTAATTTTTTTCATTTGTTCTTCTAGTCTCTAATTCATTTAGTTCTGTTCTAATCTTTATTATCTATTTTCTTCTGGTGCCTGAGTGGTTCCTCTGTTGCTGTCTTTCTACTTGTTCAAGATGTAGGGTTAATTCTTTCATTTGAATGTTTTCTTCCTTCTGGATGTGTGCATTTATAGAGATAAATTGATCCCTAAGCATTGCTTTGGCTGTTTACCATAGAATCTGGTAGGATGTGTTTTCATTCTCACTTGAATCCATAAATTTCTTTATTTTGTCCTAGATTCTTATATGGCCCATGGCTTTTTGAGCAAGGTGTTGTTCAGTTTCCATGAGTGTCAATTTCTACCTGTAATTTTTCTGTTATTGGCTTCCACTTGTATGGGTTTAAAGTTATAGTTGGTTGATTGTTGCAAAAAGATCTTCTGTGTCCTGAATGAAATTTTTTTTTTCTAAAGTGTCTGTCCATTACTGAAAGTGGAGGTTGAAGTCTCCAGCTATTATTGTGAAGTAATCTATGTTATTTTTCAATGTTGTCAGTGTTTGTTCAATGTATTTAGATGCTCTAGTGTTGGGTGCAGAAATAGTTAATATTGTCACGTTGTGCTTATGTATTGAAACTTTCAGCAATAAATAGTGACCATTCTTGTCCACAATGGTGGATCTTACATTAAAGTCTATGTTATCTGAGATTAGTATTGCCTCTGCTGTTCTTCGTATGTTACTGGCTTGGTATATATTTTTTCATCCTTTCATTTTTAGTTTGTTCATATCTTTGAGTCATAGATGTGTTTCTTGAAAGCAAGATATAGGCAGGTCATGTCTTTTGATCCATGATGTTACTCACTGTCTCTTTGTTAGAGCATTGAGTCTGTTTAGATTCAGTGCAATTATTTCTTTAATGATTAGTTCATGATGAAGACTTCATAATTAAATTATATGGCAAATGTTTTTCATGAATTAGAATGAGCTAAATCTGTCACTGCAAGGTTTTGATGATAATCACTAAATTATGCATATAGAATATGTAATATTCTAAAAATTGCATAAATTTCAAAAAGTTATATAAACTTAAAAAATGTGTAGAGCCACATGCTATTGTTACATACCCTCAGGTTCGTTCCAACTCATAGAGACTCAATGCACAATAGAACAAACCCTGTCTGCTCCTTTGCCATTCTCACAATTGTTGCTGTGTTTCAGCCCATTGTTGCAGCCACTGTGTCAGTGCTTATCCCTACCAAGCATGATGTCCTTCTTCAGGGACTAATGCCTCCTAATAACATGTCCAAAGTAGGTGAGACAAAATCTCATCATGTTGCTTTCCAAGGAACACTCTGGGTATATTTTTTCCAAGACAGCCTTGTTTGTTCTTCTGGCGGTCCATAGCATATTCAGTATTCTACAGCAACACTATAATTCAAAGACATCAATTCTTCTTTGGTCCTCCTTACTTGTTATCCAGATTTCACATACATATGAGACAACTGAAAATACTATGGCTTGGGTGAGGCACACCTTAAACCCCAAACTGACACCTTTGCTGAAGATCATTCAAAAACCTTTATAACAGTATATTCACAGGGAACTGCCAAAAATTCAAGCTAGATTCAGAAAAGAACATGGAACAAGGAATATCTTGCTGATATCAGATGGTTGTAAGTTGAAAGCAGAAAATACCAGCAAGATTTTTATCTGTGTTTTATTAACTATGCAAAGGTATTCCACTGTGTGGATCATGATAAATTATGGATAACATTACAAAGAACAGGAATTCCAAAAACTCTTAAAACTGTGTTCACAAACAATCTGTACATAAACTAAAATCTTGTACAGTTGATTTGTCCAATGCAAGACATAATTTGATTCCTTAACTGCTGCTTGTTTTTATCTTGTGATGTGTCCTATGCTGCTCAAAATTTTTCCTACAGAATCTTTCAAAACTGAAACTCACAGCTTGAATTTTTTTGTATGTCTTCTGAAGCTGCTCCTTAAAATTTTCTGTTCAGCTCTTTAACTTCATCATTTAGCTACTCTGCATTCAAAAGTAAGTTTCAGAGTGTCTTTTGACACCCATTTTGGTCTTTTCTTTCCTATCTTTAATTATTTTTGTTTTCTTCATGTATTATGTCTTTGATCATTTCAAAACTTTTGTCTTTTGTCATAAGTATTTGGTGCATCAAACCTATTCTTGAGATGGTCTTCAAATTCAGGTAGGATATCCTCAAGTTTGTATTTTGACTCTGGGGGACTTTTTGAAATTTTATTCAGCTTGAAGTTGAACTTTCATGTGAGCAGTTCGATGGTTTGTCCCAGTCAATCTCAGGCCTTGTTCTAGTTGATAATATTGATAATTGATAATATCGAGTTTTCCATCTTTTCTTTCCACCAGACAGAAAAAAAGAAAAAAAATCCATTGCACTGAGACAACTATGACTCATAGTGACGCTATAGGACAGAGTAGAATTGCCCCATAGAGTTTTCAAGAAGCACCTGATGGATTTGATTGCTGAATTTCTGATTAGTAGCCATAGCACTTGACCACTGTGTCACTAGGATTTCTTCTCTTTCCACAGATGTAGTCAATTTGATTTTTGTGTTTTCCACCCAATGGAAAGTATATAGTCACAGCATATGTTTTTGGCATTTTCAGTAAATAAATCACTGGTCTTCAAAAAAAAATGCTGTTATGTAGTCTCCATGGCATTTCTATCACCAAGGTTGCATTGACCAGCTACCAATTATTCTTTGTTTCCAACTTTCTCATTCCAATCACCAGTAATTATCAATTCATTTTGACTGTATGTTTGATCAACTTCAGATTGCAGAAGTTTGGAAAAAATCTTCAACTTCTTTATCTTTGGCATTAGTGATTGTAAATTTATATAATAGTCATGTTAAGTAGTCTTCCTTGTAGGGCATGGATATTATCCTATCACTGACAACTATGTACTTCAGAATAGATCTTAAAATGATGCTTTTGGCAATGATTGCCATTACATTCCTCTTCAATTTGTCATTCCTGGCATAGTAGACATATGATTGCATGATGTAAAATGGCAAATACCAGTCTATTTCAGCTCACTAATGCCTAGGATATTGATCTTTGTGCATTCCATTTTATTTGTGACGACTTCCAATTTTCCTATATTTATACTACCTGCCCTCCACATTCTGGTTTTTAAAGGATGCTTGCAGCTGTTAGTTTTAAAAATTCTTAGGGAGTAAAAAATCAAAAAGTTTGAAGAACACCATTCTATACTTCTAACTCTAATTACTACCATTCTAAAATAATAAAACCACATTTATATATTTTATTATATGATACATAGCATTAGTCAGCCAAGTAGCCAAGTGCCGTCAAGTCGGGTCCAACTCATGGTGACCCTAGAGGCCAGAGTAAAACTGCCCTCTAGAGTATTCAATGGAAAAAATTAAGATCATTGGCATTTTTCTGGCTATAGTAGGTTTTCTCCACCTCCAGCCCCAGCGAGGTCTTCCTTCATCTAACTCAATCCTGTTCACTCTTTAATGCATACTTTCTTAGTTTTATTAAACTGACTTGTAACTCAGAAGATTACTCATTTTCTGTCAAACATTCTGTACTTTAGATAGAATTCACCAAATTCCACGACTTTTAAATCTAATAGTTTGGTTTCACAATATAAAAATGGTAAATAATACATGCAGAATAATAGTGAAAAAGCAATTACTTTTCACAGTTGGTGCAATACTGTCATGGACCAATTAAAAATAAATCTCATGCAGTTGGACTAAGCACTATAAAAGTAGTACCATGAAACTATGTAAATATATTCCCATTTTCATTTTGAAATCTAAGATGTAGCTCTTCCCCCTAAAGAATTTAATCATCCTGTTACCTTCCTCTACCTTCTGACTTCTAATCCAAGAATGCAGGAAGTGACCTACAGAGCAGAGTTCAAAACATGCAGATACTGCCACAGGAGTCAGTAGAACACTCTTAGGTCAAGTAAATGGAGGTTCAGGGCTACATAGCCGATTCCTTGGCTAGTGAACAAGACTACTTCAAGCAAATACATGTACCAGGATCAAGATTTAGTGGGGGAGAAAAGTTCTCAGTTGTGATAGATCATAGCCATTGAAAACATATGGGGTTTCCATGAATTAAGATCAACTTGAAGGCAACAGGATAATAAAAAACATGCAATTTTGTGATGATAAGACTTAATGTTGCCAATTTTTAGCAGATCTGAGAACTGATTTCAGAAACAACTCTGTATTGACATTCATATTTTTTCTCAGCTTCTCTCATGTTTTCTTCATTCACACCTATGTAAAATATATACACAATTGTATCCGTGCATAGGTAAATGCAGTTTTTATATAGAATGTGATTTAATGTGAATACCCTGGCAGCATAGTAGTTAAGAGCTACCACTGCTAACCAAAAGTTGGCAGTTCAAATTTGCTAAGCACTCCTTGGAAACTCTATGGGACACTTCTACTCTTTCTAGAGGGCTGCTATGAGTCAGAATCAACTTGATGGCAGTGGATTTTTTTTTTTTTTTGAGTTTTTCTTTATAAAGTTCCAATTTTAAGAAATTCTAGAAGTTCCAATATAATCTGAAGTGGATAGATTCTACCATGTTAATAGAGGGAATACAAATTCTCAGACCAGAATTTAAGTATTTTCAAGAAATCTACCCAGGGTCATGATTAACTTGAAACAAAGAACTTGAGTACCACAGCTTTAGGGGTTTAGCTGTGTCACAGATGTAGAAGTCTCTCAGCAACCAGTTACTGCATCCTTTTTGCATGGTAGGGTACCTAAGAATGCAGAACAGTGATTAAATTTCAAATATAATAATTATAATTGTTTTAAAATTGTTCATCTTCAGACTTAGTACTACAGAACTTACCCAGATCAATGGATTCAAAGGATGGGCTTACTTTTTAAAAGGCAGTATTTATGTTTCCCACTGCAGGGATGAAATTTCTTGGATTTGTAAGAAGACAGCTGATTTGGTAAAGACTGAGGATATGAATTGATCTGTTCCTTCCAAATTCACCAAGAAATAAAGGATTTGGGATTAAGACTCTGTGAAGATAGGATGAAGCTACAGCAGTAGAGCCAACACAGATAAAAAGTGACTTTGCATTTACACAATTAAGCAAGCAACCTGGCTCTGAGAATATACTCCTCTTCTTTGGCTGATGCTTTTATTTATTATTCAGTCAACTAGAAGTTCTATATTCCTACTATTCTGCATCAGAATCATCTCATTGAATTACTTCTTTGTCATTCAATATGCTATTTTCTCTCTATGTTACTACCTTTATGCATGTGACAGGATTAATATTCAAATATTTTATAAAACAGAACTGACACAGGTCACAGCACTGGAGTGAGGCCTAGGAGAGCCCTGCTATGACAGTTGCTAGGTCATGTGGAGGTTTCAGGGATCCCAGGGCAAGGACCTTGCAACTAGGCTAAGCTGCAGTGCTGTACTAGCTGATTAGGGAATATTTTTGTATTTTAGCTTATAGTTTGGCTGGGCTGCCACATACCCACTAAGTACCAGCTTGCCCAATGCCATTAACTTCTCCACCACTTCTTGTAAAAGCACATCATTTTCTACCAACCTTTTAAAATTTAGGTAACTTGTGATCAAAACGAAGTACAAAAGGCATTTAGCATTTACAATTTCATCATTTATTCAAATCAGTAAATAATGTTGAAGTTATTTATTTAGTATTGGTTATTATTATTTTTAGGAAAGTTTATTGTCTTACAAGTGGTCATTTTTCTCAATAACAATGAAGAACTCTAATAAATCATTTCAGATTATGAAGAAGTCCTTCATTTAAAAAAAAAAAATAAGTGTGTCAGTGACCCTGCACACTAGGCACAAATCAATTTAGCATCAAACCCTTTTTCTAGAACAAAATTGGTGTTTGCTGAATATGAGCGAAAAGTAATGCTGGAATTTTCTTCTTATGTAATGGTAGAGCTACATGTAGACTAAAGGGAGGGTAAAATAAAACAAAACAAATGTAACCTAAAGCCAAAGCCAAGTGTCGTCGAGTCGGATCCGACCCATGACGACCCAAAAGGAACAGTAAAAACAGTATTACTGGCTTCACAACAATCAGAGATTTAGGACTTATTGATTTAGCTGATATGATCTGAATTCAAGACTAATTGTATTTCAGAATACTTTGACAGTACTTTGAAACAATATCCCCACACATACCACTCGGTAGCCTGTTGATTCTTAAATATTTCAACATAGGAATTAGTCAACATTTTGTATGTGCAACAACAGAAACTTGACAACAAGGAATAATATTCAGTGTGAAAATGTATTAAGCAAAATATATAAGCACAACTTTTATGAAAAATTATTCTTACCATTGATTTATTGAAAGACAATTAATAGTTCTCATATGTCACTTGAAATGCAAGTTACATACACATAGATTAAAAAGCAACTTCATTATTTGATTTTGCTTCAGTAGCTTATAACCATGGTCACTCTCAAAAAGATACAAGTGCTCATTAAAGGTCAGAAATTGTGAACAGGACTTTAACACTGTTGGACTTCTTTTTATTCCTACAAGGAAGGTAATTTATTTTTTTGTTCCTTAATTCATCACCAAGGAATGATCTACTATTAATAATCCTAATATTATGTTGTTTTGTTTCTATTAAGAGCAAGTTACATTTTCCTCTTTTCTTGTATCATTTAGATTTTTTTCCCCACATAAGACTGCCAGTTAAGTTCACGAACTCATCCTAGGAAAAGTGCTAGATACCTCACTGCTGAATATCACTACAGTCACCTTTGAAGTACTCCTCTTGGGAAATTGTGCACTAATGCCAGCACCTAGTCAACCCTTGAAAGCAATTGTGGAACTCTTTTTCAGGAATGGCCACCAGAGCTCTCGTCGTATGACCTTGATGTCCTGAAGGTCATCAAAATGTTTTCAATATTTCCTTTATCTTTGGGTAAAGAAAAAAGTCATTGGGGGCCAGATTAGGTGAGTAGGGAGGCTGTTCCAATACAGTTATTTGTTTACTGGCTAAAAACTCCCTCACAACTATACGATTAACTTCATGAACTTGCCACCTTTCCACCATTCACTGTGGCCATTCCATAAAGAGTTTCAAAATTGCTTTGAGGGATAGACTAGGTGCTGGCATCAGTGCATAGCCTGCCAAGGGAAGTACTCAAAGATGACAGCAGTGATGTCCAGCAATGAGGTATGCAGCGTTTAGAACAACTAAGTTTGTGGACTTAATTGTCAAACCTGCACATTGACCTTCACACCCACTGAAATAAAATTTCTGTTTCCAACCACAGAGTGACTTTTGATTTTGATTAGGCCTACTTCTCACACCAACAGTGACCCTGTAGACCGAGTAGAACTTCTCCATAGGGTTCCAAGGAGCCCTTGGCAGATGTGAACTAATGACCTGGTTAGCAGCCATAGCACTTAACCACTACACCACCAAGGTTTCCCTGTGAGTCAGAGTCAACTCGATGGCAGTGAGTTTGGTTTGGCTTGGCACAGCTCATAGGCCTTTTTCCGCTGCCTACATCAGGTTATCTTCAGTAGCATGTGCAGTGAACAAGCATGTCCAAGGGTCTTCCAGAACACTTAATGCCTTGTTGCTTTCTCACAGCTTGTCAGATACGTTAAGTAGACATATCAGAATGTGTGTCATACAGACATGCCATTTTCCCAAGAATTTTGATCTCTCATTTTCTTTCTCTCTCATGCTTACAGTAAAAGTAAAAAGAGTCCTCATTAATCCAATGGTTAAGCACTTGGGCTGCTAACTGAAAGGTCAACAGTTTGAACTCACCACCTGCTCCATGGCAGAAAACACCAACTTCCACAAAGATTTAAGCTTTGGAAACTCTATGGGACACTTCCATTCTGTCCATAGGGGGATGGCCATATTTTATATTAATTTTGGAAAACTGTTCTTTCTTCAATGAGTAGTTATACAGTTTCCAAACCTGGCTTTTTATATAAGATATACCCAAATACTTTGTTAAAAGTATAGATTCCACAGTCACATCTCAGATCTACAGAATCAGAATGATGGGGTATAAGGCCAGAGAATTTATACATTTCACAGTCCCTGCAGGCACCTCTTACCATCCCAGCCTGAGTACTAGCTATGTTTGGGTAAATGACATTAATATCACCCTCCTGAGCTATAGGCACAGAGGCAAAAGGACAGGACCCATCCTCAAACATTGTCCTCAGTGTTGACAAAAGTAATGTATCTTGTGCAGGTCAAGTCAGGTCAGAATTAGGAGAGCAGTTAAAATTTTTAGCTTTGGATTGCTGTAACCTTGGCCAGCAACGCACCCCCTTATAAGAAAAATATTAGGATGGCCAGGATATGAAATTCAAACAATGGAAATGATTCTCAACCTGGCTACAGAGTGAAATAAGTCTAGAAAAGTTTTTAAGAAACACGAATTCCTGGATTTCTCCATCCTCTTGAGGGTCTGATTAAATGATCAAGGATGTGAAGTGTTTATTGAAAAGTTTTAAAACTCCCAAGTGGCTCTACTGCCCAGTAAAGATTGAGAGTCCCTGAACTGAGGACATCAAAGTGAGTTGAATGTTGGTGCAGGGGTATCATGTCATTAAATACTCAACTATTGTAAATTAAGAAAATATATGAACTAGATACGCTCTTTGGTGAGAATTACATGGAGCCGACACTGTTGTTACAGCAAACCTAAGCAGTGATTATGTCACCTGCCACAAACAGCCAATCTTTGAGGCAGGGATCAGGTGAGAAGCAAGATGTTTTATACAAGGGCACAGAGGAGACAGATTCCTCCAAAGTCAGTCTTCTGGAAGGGACACATTCCTACAAAGTCTATCTCTTCAAAATGGAGAGTAGCTGAAGGTTTTTATAGAAGGGGATAAGGACTGATGAGTCCTAGGAATTTGTAGAAAGTTAAACTTCTTTAGGTAGTCAAAATGGTCACACCCCAGATGTGTTGATATCTTCTACTTGGTGTTTTGGGCCAGGAGATGGTCTGGCTTTCATGTAAGTTCACAAGGTGGGTTCCTCTGGTTTTCTTTTATGGTTTTTAGATTATGATTACTTGCTTTTCCATAGTCTTAAAGAGAGCATAGATAAGTCTTTAACTTGAGAGAAATTAAGAGCAATAACAGACATATTGTACAGTTTATGTTCAAGCTACAGACAATCTGGACCCAGTGATTATCATCTGGAGCCCTATTGGCATAGTGGTTAAGAAGTCGGCTGCTAACCAGAAGGCTGGTCGTTCAAATGCACCAGCTGCTCTTTGGAAACTCTACGAAACAGTTCTACTCTGTCCCACAATATTGCTATGAGTCAGAACCAACTTGACAGCACCTAACAGCAACAGTGTTGATGATATGTACTGGAGGCTACATACTGACCATCAGTTTATGCGTAATTATGCTTGCATGAGTTTGTATGCACATGGAGAACAATGTGACAGACAAGTTGTTAATATTGCTTACTTCAGGGTAAACATGGCAAGAATAACACTGACGGAAGATGGAAGATAAAAGCTTTCAAAGTAGATAACAAACCCCTTCACTGCCCAGTCAATTCCAATTCACAACTACCCTATAGGACAGAGTACAACTGCACCACAGTATTTCCAAGGCTGTAATATTTAGGGAGAAACCCTAGTGACACAGTGGTTAAGTGCTAACCAAAAGGTCAGCTGTTCAAATCCACCAGGTGTTCCTTGGAAACCTTACAGGGCAGTTTTGCTCTGTCTTAAAGGGTCACTATAAGAGAGAATCATCTCAGCAGCAAGGGGTTTGGTTTGGATTCGTCTTTAAAGAAGTGGATTGGCACATCTTTGGGCCTCACAGTAGCTTGTGGATTTAGCTGCCAATCTTTGAGTTAGCGGGTGAGTGTTTAACCATTGTGTCATCAGGTCTCCTTATCTGCCCTCAGGAAAAAAAAAAAAAGAAAGAGAAAAAAAAAAAAAAGGTCTTCCATTGAGTCTGACTCATAGCAACCCCAGAGGTTGAAGTAGAGCTACCTTGTGGAGTTTCCAGGGACCACCCAGCAGATTTGAACTACCAGGGTTTCCTATCTGTCCTTACTGTTCTCAAAATATATCTTGGCTTTCAATTCTGCAGAAGTGTTCCTATTAATAGAAATTGATATAGCCTGGTGTTTTAGACAACAGAGGTTTGAAGCCTGACAGCCGTGAGTTTATGTTCTTATTCTCAAATTAAAGCTGAATGACTCACTCTGTTGGGTTAGAGGGGCATATTTCCATTACTTTTATTAGAAACACATAAGAAAAAGTCATTCTATTGGTAGTGATGACACACAGGTAGTCCTTGACTTGTGATGGGGCTCTGATTCAAAACTTTCCTGTAAGTTGCTTCTGAAGTTGACTTATCTTTTTTGTGTGTTCGTTTCTGTAACTTCCTATATAGCAGTGCTTTGAAGAGTCAATCATAAAACCGAATGTCTTCGAGTGAATATCTGAGGACAACATCAGCAAATTACAGATGCAATATTGTATGTAGTGCATGTTACTAATGATAAGACATACAAGAAACCAGAACAGATGGTCATGTGTTTCATTGTAATTCAAATATGTTGTAAGTTGGAGACTGTGTGTAAAGGCTGATGACTACAACATCTGCAAGAGCGAATAGCCAGGCAAAAAGTCCGTTACAGTTGAATGAGCCACAGTGAGAACTGTAAATATTATTTATCAGAGCCTAAAAGTCTCAATCAGTTTTGAGGAAGAATTACCCATTGTGCACCTTTAAAGACATCACGATAAATGCTGCTATTATTTTTAGGCGGCAATGAGTTGGTTTCAACTTATAGATACCCTGCACACAATGGAGCAAAACACTGTGTCGGACTCAAAGTTGTTGTTGTGCTTGAGTCCATGGTTGTAGCCACCGTGGCAATCCATCTCCTGAGATTCTTCCTCTCTTTTGTTGACCCTCTACTTTGCCAAGCATAATGTCCTTTTTCAGGGACATTAGTCCCTCCAATAACATGTCCTAAGTACATCAAATGAAGTCTCGCCATCCTTGCCTCAAATTTTGTCTCTAATTTTGCCTACAATTTTCCTTCCCACATTCCACGTTCCCATTGTGAATAGATGTTTGCAGCTGTTCTCATTTTGAGTTGTGTTACATCAGCAAATGAAGATTCTGGAAGTTTGACTCCATCTATGGCATTAAGGTTGACCCTACTTCGGGGAGGCAGCTCTTCCCCAGCCATATTTTGAGTGCCTTCCAACCTGGGGGGCTCACTTTCAACGCTATGTCAGACAACATTCTGCTGTTAGTCGTAAGATTTTCACTTACTAATTTTTTCAGAAGTAGACTGTGAGGTCCCTCTTTCTAGTTTGCCTGAATCTGAAAATTCGACTGCTGGTATCTGACTACTGGCGACATCGCTTCTGGTATCATAACAGCATACAAGCCCCCACAACACAACAAACTGACGGGTGCATGGGGGCAATAAACATAGAACCAGACAGGTATTATGCAGCTGGCAAATCAGTGCCAATTCAATTCTATTTGCTTCTTTTCAGTTTCCACTCTGCTTCTGAAAGATCACAGCCATCAAAAACCCTGCTGAGCACAGCTCCACCTAGAAGCACAGGGAGCTGTTGTGAGTAACAATTCCCTAGGAGGTACCCGGTTTGTGATAAATGGTGATGGTGGAGCTTATCTTCATGTTTCCTAGATGTTTTTGGACTCTAAAATTTTCCCCAATGGTGGAGGCCCTACAGAGCTGTGGACCCGGCCCAGAGATAAGCAGAGACCTCGGGCATTAGCAAGAATGATCTTAACACTTACCAGACCCCACGCTGCCCTTGGTGCTGCGTGGACTAAGGCCTCTGTTCCGGACTACTCTACCTGAGTGAGGGAACACAAGTAGAAGGTAAGCAGGAGCCCAGGAGGGGCACTTGTCAGGGGCTGGTGGGATTTCAGTCCCGCAGCATTCTGCCGACTCAGGCGCATTGCTCTGCCCTCACCTTTCAGCATCTCAGCCACCAAATTCGAGCATGTCTTCATCAGATCCAAGGGCAACACACCTAAAAGTAACATCCTGTGTTCATTTCACCCCTACTCAAATTAGAATCTCAGGCCTGCCTAAGACTCTTCCACTTCTCTAAATTGAACACACCTAGGTTTACGACAGGAAACCATGGTGGTGTAGTGGTTAAGTACTGTGGCTGTTAGCCAAAATCCAGGCAGTCCTTGGAAACCCTGTGGGACAGTTCTCCTAGAGGGACAGCAACCCTAGAGGTCAGAGTAGAGCTGCCTCACAGAATTTCCAAAGAGCACCTGGAGGATTTGAACTGCTGACGTTTTGGTTAGCAGAAGTATCATTGGAAGATGCAAAAATGAGGCCCAACAGCAGCCTTTTGGATGTGAGCTACCTTACTCTCCACACTGGACAAGTGTTGTACCTATCAAACCTTTTTCCCCTAACTGCCAGGCTGCTCCTTTCTGTGAGGCAGCTCTACTCTGACCTCTAGGGTTGCTGTGAGTCAGGATCCTACTTCACGGCAGTGGGTTTAATGAGATGTGAGGCTCCCAGTTTCTTTGAGAAGAAAAAAAAAATCCACTTTTGTTGAGTTGATTCTGGCTCGTAGCAACTCTATAGACAGAGTAGAAATGCCCCACAGAGTTTCCAAGGAGCACATGGCTAGCAGTTGTAGCACCTAAGCAGTACGCCACCAGGGTTTTCTCCTTGAGGAGAGGAGAAATCTCAAGACAACTGTCAGACTCTTTGATAGCTCAACCAGAAACCTAAGCCAAACCTATTGCCATTAATTCAATGTCGAGTCAATGCCAACTCATAGAGACTCTCTAGAACAGAGGAGAACTGTCCCACAGGGTTTCCAAGGACTTCCTGGAAATGTGAACTGGTGACCTTTTGGCTAATAGCCACAGTACTTAACCACTACACCACCAGGGTTTTCCTGTCATAAACCTAGGTGCGTTCAATTTGGAGAAGTGGAAGGGTCTTAGGCAGGCCTGAGATTCTAATTTGAGTAGGGGTGAAATGAACACAGGATGTTACTTTTAGTTTTCATGGGATCTGGCATGCAGAAAGACATGCATGCTTCCTCACTTTCCCTATTTGCCTCGTTTGTATATGCACGGATATGTTCTCATTAAAAACCATTGCCATCTAGTTGGTTCAAACTCAGAACGACCATATAGGACATAAGGTTTCCAAGGCTGTGGTCTTTTTGAAATCAGACAGCCACATCTTTCTCCCATTGGCTGTTGGATTCAACCCACCAAATTTCAGTTAGTAGTTGAGTACTCTAATCACTGTACCACCAGGTTATCTCGATTGGTTTCATGATACTATGATCATCATTATCCATCAACCAAATACTCTGAGACAAAGTCATCCTATAAAATAGTTAAGAACACATACTGAGGGAGCAGGAGTAGAGTTAGTTTAAAAGTCTTAACTTTGAGAAACAGTGTTGGACTGGCACGGTCTTTGAAATATCCTAACATAGTAGTTAAGAGCTCAGCTGCTAACCAAAAAGTCAGTAGTTCGAATCTGCCAGCTGCTCCTTGGAAACCCGATGCAGTAGTTCTACTCTGTCCTGCTGAGTCAGTATGAGTAAGAATTGACTCGACGGTGATGGATTTAAACATACAGAGTAGGAGGTAGGGAGTAGGGAGCTGAAAAAGGAAAACTCCATTTTCGTGCCAAAATATTGGTGTCGGTGACTTACGGTGGAGCTCCATTCTAATGACTCTCTCAGAAATCAGTGAATATTTCTTTTTTAGTTTTCATCATTATTGTCTTTCATTATTACTATCTTTATAAATCAGATCTTTGGGGACTGTAAAAATTACATATGAACTTGCAGCTATTTTAATATTCTATGTTGTACATATTAGTGATGATAAGATGTACAAAAAAGAAAAACAATACAAAAAAAACAAGGGTTATAAGTGAAGTTCATCCTAATTCCAATAGGTGGCAGGTCAGGGACTTTCTGAAATTCTTTTCTTTGTCAAAACCTGCCATACCTAGACGGATTGTCTGCCACTTCCAGCGCGGGGGGGGGGGGGGGGGGGGGGGGGGGAGGCAGACGCTGTGATGCTGTTCAAATCAGAGGTACAGCATTTCTCCTGGGAAAACAGGGGGGACGGTCATTTTTGTGCAGGTGATTTCTTGTTTTGAAGGAGGACCAGAGAGGATTTCTCAGGCTGTGCTGGCAGGGGGCAATAGCAGGACAATGCTGACATTTTGATTGAAGGAACTTCGAGTTTTTTTTGTTTGATATTCTGGGTATTTGTTCTACTTTTAACAACTTGCCACATAACCAGAGAAAGGAAAGGGGCTGGGAGATTTTCTCTCAGTAAAAGCCAAATGTTACAGCAAAAATAACTGTGACTGGCTTGCTAGAACAAAACCAAGGACAAAACAAAAAATGTAGCTACTATTTATTGTTTTTAATTCAAGCTCTCAAATGTTCCCAAACTGAGTAAACGTGGATTACATTAGTTTAGTAAAAATGTCCAAATTCTTGTTGGATTTGTTTACTAATATGTCAAAGTTATGAATCAATGTTCTAGTTCCTTGATTCTCGAGTCCTCTAGCACTTCTTTTTTTTTTTTATCATGGGAATAATATTCCATGTTTGAATTTTTTCCAAATTAATTTGCACTGTCATTTAACTCAGGTAATTTGTAGTGGGTTATTTAAGGAGCCCTGGTGGCAGAGTAATTAAGAGCTCTGCTGCTAACCAAAAGGTTGACTGTTCAAAGCCCACCCAGGTACTCAGCAAGAGAAAGTTGTGGCAGTGTGCCTCCATAAAATTAAAGCCTTGGAAATGCTGTGGAGCAGTTCTGCTCTGTCCTATAGCCTCACCATGAGTTGGAATCTACTCAGTGGCAGCGCTTTTTTTTTTTTTAAATTTAGTCAATTTGTCCATCTTCACTGAATTAGGCAAATTTTCACAAATACAAAAAGCAAAACACTTGCTGGGAATGTCAATAACTTCCTTAAAAAAATAGGGACACTGCTTGGGTGATATTTTGTAACTTTAAATGTGAGAGAATTAAAAAAGGATTCAATCCATGTGTGCAACTTACATAATTAGTGATAATTTGAAAATGTCTTAATACTTTATTTTGTTCATCTCAAATTAATAATCGCAGTAGTAACTGCAAGGAGCCCTGCTGGCACAGTTAAGAGCTTGGCTGCTAATGGGAAAAATTGGTGGTTCAAATTTACCCAGTAGCTCCAGAGAAAGAGCTGACGATGTGTTTCTGCGTAAATTATAGACAAGAAAACCCTATAGGGCAATTCTACTCTGCCACATGGGAATTCTATGAGTTGAAATCTATCTGGCAGCTTCTACCAACAGCAATAGTAATGAAAAAGCCAATCTGTTAGGTTTGGTTCTCTATTCACACAGAAACTAAGCTAAAAGATAAAGAAAATAATGTAGTAAACCATGTTTGTATGTAAAATTTAGTTTTCATGCCAGCAATTTAACAGAAGCAGAGGATAGCACTTCTGAAGACCAGAAATCTGTAATTGTTCTTCAATTTTATGTAACATCCCAGTAACCTTCCTGGCTCTGTAATATCAGTGCCTCTGCTTAAAAGGAAACCCTCGTGGTACAGGATTAAGAGCTACAGCCACTTACTAAAAGATCAGCTGTTCAGATTCACCAAGTGCTCCTCAGAAACTCTATGAGGTGGCTCTACTTAGTCCCATAGGGTTGCTGTAAGTTAGAATCCATTTGGTCACAAGGGATTTATTTGCCTAAAATAGACTGACCAAAATTTCTCTACTCATAAGTTGAAACTCAGTAATGCAGAATCACTTTCCAAATTTCACTGAAGCAACATTCAGCAGAACCTTATGTGATTCTTCAGAGCTAATACCTTGAATTCTGATTTTAATGGTAGAAATGTGGAAGTTCTAATCCAGACATAGTCATGAGGAGCATAATATTAAAGCGTACATTTGACCAGTACTAATCTGGGTTCCAAAAATGCTGAGGTTTGCAACAGCATCCAAACATAACTTACATAATGATAAAACCCAGGATAATGTTGGATAAATGATTTTATTAATTTATGGACTTTAAAGTCTACTCTATTGCTCTGTGTAGCTACCTTTATACCAGTAATGAAGCCCCCACCAGCCTTCCCCCCTGCTCTACTGTGGTTTCCCCTCATTTCATAGCCACCACACCTCAGTTTCTAATTGTGATTTTACACCACCACAGCTGTGGCCCTCACTGTGATTCGAATTTTGGTGCAGTATCCTGCACTTGTGCAAACCGTTGATCTTGACATATGTACAAGATCTAAAGTGCTGTGCCTTTAATTTGACCCTGGACCTGAATTTCACTGAAGGGGAAGATCTCTTTGATATGCAGCAGTGCCTGGACCTATTTAAATAATGAAAGTCCCTTTGCATCAGGATTCAGCACCTCAGTCTCCAATTAAAAATGCACAAAGGATATGAATAAGCACTTCACCAAAGAAGGCATTCAGGCAGTGAACAGACACATGAGAGTATGCTCACAGTCATTGGACAACAGAGAAATCCAAGTCAAAACTACAATAAGATACATGTCACCCAATGAGACTAGCATTAATCCAAAACAACACAAAATAATAAATGTTGGAGGGATTGTGGAGAAACTTGAACATTTATACACTGCTGGTAGTAATGTAAAATGGTACAATCACTTTGGAAATCACTTGGCATTTTCTTAAAAAGCTAGAAACAGAAATACCATATGATTCAGCAACACCTGGAATACATCCTAGAAAAATAAGAGCTGTCACATGAACAGATACATGCACATGCATGTTCATGGCGGCAATAACAACAACAAAAACACAACTGAAACAACCTGAGTGGCTAAACAAAGCATGGTACCTTCACACAGCGGAATACTACACAACAATAAAGAAAATGACAAATCCAGAAAACATCTCATAACATGGATGAATCTGGAGACTATGCTGAGAGAAATTAGTCAGTCACAAAGGACAGATATTGTATAAAACCACTATTATAAGAACTCAAGATAAAGTTTAAACACAGAAGAAAACATTCTTCAATGATTACAAGAGTGAAGAGGGAGAGAGATGAGTATTCAGACAAAAATTATCTTAGATGAAGGGAAAAGCAACACACAACACAGAGAAAGTCAGCAAAAGTGGACTAACCAAAAGCTAAGAAATATCCTGAATACAATCAAATGCTTCAAGGAATAAAGCAGCAAGTGTAGGGGGCTGAGAACTATAGTTTCAGGGGCTATCTAGGTGAACTGGTGTAAGAAAGTTTATTAAGAAAATGTTCTGCATCTCACTTTGATGGAGCGGTGTCTGGGGTCTTATAAGCTATCAAGTGTCCATTTAAGATACAGCAGTTGATCCCAAGCCACCAGGAGCAAAGGAGAATTAAGAACATCAAAAACACAAGTAAAACATGAGACCAAGATACAGAAAGGGCCACATAAAGCAGAGGCTTCATCAGCATGGGACTGAAAAAACTAAACAGTGCCCGGCCACCAGCAATGACTGTCCTGACAGGAAACACAACTGTCCCTGATAAAGAGGAAAAAAGGTGATATGGGGAATATTCAAATTCATGTAAAAATGTTCTGAGACTTGAGGGAACCCAGAAGACATGCCTCTGGACTCTCTATGAGCCCCAAATTAAAAGCAATCCTGAAGCCATAGCTTCAGACAAAGATTATACTGGCTGATAAGATGTAAAATCATATGTGTGAAGAGTTGTGGTTCTTAGCTCAAGTAGATACATGAGACTAAATGGGCAGATACTATTCAGAGGTGAGATGAAAAAGTAGAAAGGAACAGGACCTGGTTGAATGGGTACAGGAAACGCAAGGTAGAAAGGAGAAATGTGCTGTCCCATTACAGGGAGGGCTGCTAGGGGTCCTATAAATAATGATGCTGAATATAAGTGGATTAAATGTATCAAAAAAGAGACAGAGTGAAAGATTGAATAAAAAGCAAACAAATTAAAAAAACGAACTTCATATATATGCTTCCAACAGGAGATATATCTTCAACTTAAAGAGATGAACAAACCAAATCTCAAAGGATGGAAAAATATATCAATTGAACAACATTCAAAAACTGGCAGGAGTGGCTACACTAATTTCCGATAAAATAACCTTTAAAGCAAAATCTAACACAATGAGTAAGGAAAGACAGTATATAATGATTAAAGAGTTCACTACTCCAGGAGGACAGAGCCATACTAAATATGTATGTATCAAATGATACGGCTCCATAATACTTAAAGCTAACTAAGTTCAAAAGAGAAATAGACAGCTCCACACTTACAGTAGGAGATTTCAATATGTCACTTTTGGTGACAGACAGAATATCCAAAAAAGTTTTAAAGGACATGGAAGATCTAAATTCTACAATCAACAAACTTGACTTCATAGAAATACACAGGACACTCTGCCCAACAGCAGGCAAGTATACTTGCTTTTCCAAGGCAGCTGAAACATTGTCCAGAAAAGACCACATATTATCCATAAAGCAGACCTTAACAAAAATCAAAGCATAGAAATATCATAAAAGATCTTTTCAGAAAATAAAGCCATGAAAGTAGAAACCAATATCAGAAAAAGCATGGGAAAAAAGTCAAACATATGGAAACTGAGCAACACTTTGCTCAAGAACTCTGGATTATAGAAGAAATCAAGGACACAATGAGATAGAGAAACAAATCATCGACTTTGTTTGCAAAGTGAAGAAACCTCAGATAAGTAAAATACTACTGAAGAAGAACACACTGTGAGGCCTCTCACTACCTGACTTTAGAAACTATTACACTGCCACAGTAGTCAAAACAGCCTGTTACTGGTATAAAAATAAGCATATAGACCAACAGAGCAGAGTTGAGACCCCAGAGATGCTACCATCCTCCTATGAACAGCTGATATTTGACAAAGGCTCCAGGATTTTAAACTGGGGTAAGAACAGTCTCTTTAACAAACCGTGCTGGCAAAATTGGATATCCGTCTGCAATAAATTGAAACAAGACTTATACCTCATGCCTTATACAAAAACCAACTCAAATTGAATAAAAGACCTAAATACAAAATCTAAAATGATAAAGTTCATCCAAGATAAAATAGGATCAACAATGGAAGTTTTAATACACAGTGTAGACAGACTTCAAAATCTGACAAACAAAGCACTATCAACAGAAGAGAAAATAGATAAATGGAAACTACTAAGAATCAAACACTTTCACTCATCCAAAGACTTCATCAAAAGAATTTAAAAAACCATCTACAGAATGGGAAAAAATATTTGGCAACTCTATGTCAGACTGACGTCTGATGTCTATAATCTATAAGGTAGTAGAAAATATCAACAAGAAAAGTTTAAATAATCCAGTTAAGCGATGGGTGAAGGAGATAGACATTTCTCTAAAGAGGATATCCAGGCAGCCGAAAGACACCTGCAGAATTACTCATGATCATTAACTATTAAAGAAATTCAAGTCAAAACTACAATGAGATACCATTTCACCCCAACAAGGTTGGTCATGATCCCCAAAACACAGAACAACAAATACTGGAGAGGCTGTGGAGAAATTGGAATTCTCCTACACTGCTGGTAGGATTGCAAACTGGTACAACGTCTTTGAACAACAATCTGGTACTTCCTTAAAAAGCTGGATATAGATATACCACTTGATCCTGTAATTCCACTTCTTGGAATTTATCCTACAGAAACAAAGGTTTTCACATGACCAGACACATGTACACAAGTGTTTGTTGCAGCACAGTTCACGGTAGAAAAAAAGTTGCAATCAACTCCGATGCCCATCAACAGATGAATGGATAAGCAAACTATAGTACATATACTCAATGGAACACTATGCTATGATAAAAAACAACGACAATTTTAGAAACCCTCTCATAACATAGTCTCATTTGGAAGAGATTATGCTCAGTGAAATCAGTCAGTGTCAAAAGGACAAATTTTGTGTAAGACCCCTGTTATAAGGACTTAACAAGAGAATTATCCACAGAAGAAAGTGACTGTGTTGGCTACATGAGCGGGTGGGGTGTTTAGGGTTTATCATAGAAGAGATAATTGATAGATGTTAGAAATTTTATTCTTTTACTGTAATTAATAAAAAAAATAAAATTAAGAAAAAGAAATTAACAGAATCAAATGAGGAAAAAAAAGCACATCCTACCAGAGCTTTTGGGACACATCAAAAACAGTGTTCAGAGGTCAATTTATCTCAATAAAGTGCACACTGGAAAAAAAAAAAAAAGAAAGAAACAAAGAAAAACAGAGCCCAAATAAAAGCATTAACTCTACAACTCAAACAAATAGAGAGCAGGAGAACCTGCTGGGCCCTGGAAGAAAGCAATAGAAAACTCCCAAATGAAAAAAAAAAAAATCTTGATCTTGATAGTTTCCCTGAGAATTCTACCAAACTTTTAGAGAAGAGTTAATACCACTATTACTAAAGATATTTCACAACACAGAAAAGAAGGGAATACTCCCAAATTCACTCTATGAAGCCACCACAACCCTGTTACAAATCCAGGTAAATAGCACAAAAAAGTAAAATTACAGACCAATCTCTCATGATCTTAAATGTGAAACTCCTCAACAAAATTCTAGCCAATAGAATTCAACAACATATCAGAAAAAAAAAATTCACCATGACCAAGTGAGATTTCTACCAGGGATATAGGGGTGGTTCAACATTAGAAAAACAAACAATGTTATCAACCACATAAATAAAACAAAAGACAAGAACCCTTGATTTTATCAATTGATGCAGAAAAGGCATTTGGCAAGTCCAGCACTCATTCATATTACAAACTCTCAGCACAGTTGGAATAGGGGGAAGTTCCTCAACATATTAAAGGGCATTTATACAAAGCCAATAGACAACATCATCCTGAATGGAGAGAGTCTGAAAGCATTCTCCTTGGGAATGGGAACCAGACAATGGTGTCCTTTGTCACCACTTTCCTTCAGCGTTGTGCTGGAGGTTCTAGCCAGAGAAATCAAGCAGGAAAAAGAAATAAAGTGTATCCAAATTGGTAAGGAAGAAGTCAAAGTATCTCTATTTGCAGATGATGTGACCTTGTACATAGAAAACCTTAAAGAATTCATACACACACACACACACACATACACACAAATCTACCGGGATTAGTGGAAGAGTTCAGCAAAGGATTAGAGTACAAGATAAACATACAAAACTCAACTGGATTCTTTCACACCAAGGTAGAGAATATCAAAGAGGAAATCACCAAATCAATATCATTTACAATAGCCCCAAGAAGATAAAATGTTTAGGAATAAATCTAGCCAGAAAGCGCAAAAGAACTGTACAAAGAAAATTACAAGACACTACTGCAAGAAACTAAAGGACATTCAAAAGTGGAGACAACTACTTTGCTCACAAATAAGAAGACTGAACATTGTGATACAGTCTATTCTATCTAAAATGATCTATAGCTACAATGCAATTCTGGTCCAAACTCCAAAGACATTATTTAATGAGATGGAGAAACAAATCACCAACTTCACATAGAAAGGGAAGAATCCTTGGTTAAGTGAAACATTACTGAAAAGTAACAAAGCAGAAGGACTCACATTACTTGACTTTAGAATCTATTTAGTGCCATGGTAGTCAAAAACAGCCTGATACTGGTACAAATATAGACACATAGATCAATGGAACAGAATTGAGAATACAAACGTAAAATTACCAACCTGTGAACAGCTGATATTTGACAAAGGTCCAAAGTCTGTAAACTGGGAAAAGACAGTCTCTTTAACAAATGGTGTTACTATAATTAGATACCCATCTGCAGAAAAGTGGAACAAGACCTATATCTCTCACCGTGAACAAAAACTGACTCAAAATGGATCAAAGACTTTAATAGTAAATCTAAAACCATAAAGATTATGGAGGAAAAAACAGGGATAATACTGTGAACCCTCATACACAGCATAAAGAGAATGCAAAACATTACTGACAATGCATGAACACTAGAAGAGAGAGTAGACAATTGGGAACTCCTAAAAATCAAACATGTGTGTTTATCCAGAGACTTCACAAAAGAGTAAAACGACAGCCTACAGACTGGGGGAAAAAAAAAGTCTATGACAAATCTAATCAACATCCAATCTCTAAAATCTACAAGACACCACAAAACCTGAACAACAAAAAGATGATCTAATTAAAAAATGGGCAAAGAATATGGACAGGCACTTCATCAAAAAAGACATTCAGATGGCCAACATATACATGAAGAAATGTTCACGATCATTCACCATTAGAAAAATCCAAATCAAAACTACAGTGAGATACCTGTTACCACAACCATGCCAGTAAGAATCCAAAACATACAAAATAATAGTGTTGAAGAGGCTATAGTGAGACCCAAATATTTATACATTGCCAGTGGGAATGTAAAATAGTATACCCACTTTGGAAATCGATTTGACACTTTCTTAAAAAGCTAGAAATATGAATACCATACAATCCAGCAATCCCACTTGTAACACATCCTGGAGACAAAAAAGGCTGTCACATGAATAGGTGTATGCACACCACTGTTTGTTTTAGCACTGTCAGCAATAACAAAAAAGTTAGAATCAACCTAGGTGCCAATCAACAGATGAATGAATTAACAAATTGTGGTATATTCACACAATGGAATGCTTATTATTCAATGACCGGGGACAACAATGAATTTGGAAGACATCTCATAACATGAAGGAATTTGGAAGGCAGTACATTAAGTGTAATCAGTCAGTTGGAACAGGATAAATGTTGTGTGAAACCTCTATTATAAGAACTGAAGAAGATTTAAACACAAGAAAACAGTCTTTGATGCTTACAATGGTACAGTGGGATGAAGAGGGATATTAATAAATTAGACAGTGGATAAGAATTAATTTAGGTGAAGGGAGGGACAACACAGGGTGGAGGAGAAGTCAGCGCAACTAGACAAAATCCAAAGCTAAAAAATTTCCTAAATACAACCCAATACTTCAAAGGAAGATTGGCAGGGACACAGGTCTGGGGACCATGGTTTCAGGGTACAATTAGATCGATTGACATAACAAAAGTTTTTAAGAAAAGTTCTGAATGCCAGTTTTATGAATGGCATCTGGGTCTTAAAAGCTAGCAAGTGGCTATTTAAGAAGCATCAACTGGTCCCAACCCACTTGGAGCAGAGGAGAATGAAGGACATCAAAGACCTAGGGAAAATATGAGCCCAAGAGACAGAAAGGGCCATGTATTCCAGAGACTACAACCACCACGATGCCAGCAGAACTAGATGGTGCCCCGCCACCAGGAATGACTGCCCTGACAGGTAACACAACAAATCGACCCTGATGAAGCAGAAAAACACTAGGGTGCAGAATGTGAATCCTGTAAAAAAGTCTAGCAGCTGGGAGGATTCCTAGGAGGTATGGCCCCCCGGATGACTTGTTATCACAGAACTGAAACCATTCCCTGTGCCAACTGCAGACAGAGATGGAACTGGACTGTAAGACATAAAATGACACTGGTCAAGAGTGTGCTTCTCAGCTAAGTAGATACGTGAGACTGACTGGGCAGATCCTGTCTGGAGGAGAGATTAGAGACCAGAGGCAGGCGGGCGCTAACTGAATGGGCACAAGAAGTACAGGGGTAGGAAGGAGGGGTGTGCCACCACAGCGGGAGGAGAGCAATGTGTGTGAATTTTTTTATGACAGATTGACTTGGATTGTAAACTTTCACTTAAAGCACAATAAGGCCTTTTTTTTTTTTTTCTTTAAAGAGATTTACTCAAGATAAAATCCAGTTTTGTAGATGAAGTCCTAAAGAAAAAAAGGTTCAGGATCGAATGTGCTCAGCTGAATAATAAGGTGCTCCACTGAAACTGAAATGCGCAACAAACCTGCAGAACTGTCAAAGGAGCTGTTCGTTCCTGTCCTGGTATAACTTTGCATTTTAAGTACGCAAAAGAAAATTCATTTTCTTTTTTGTTTGTTTGTTTTCCTATGTACGAAAGCAATACAAATTCACTGGAGAAAAAAAAATTCTTCCCTTCACCGCTTTTATTTAGTATTAAACACTCCTTTTTAGTGGCTTCAGGCTCTAGCACCTGTCATGATTCAAAGCTGAGATAGGAGTTGCATGCGTAAAGGGTGGCCAGGACCACAACCAGGCGGACGTTGGGATCTCGCAACAGGTTGCACTCAATGACTTGGCTTTCGAGGATGCGGTGCTGTCCCTCGTTGGCTCGGGGGCACAGGGGGATTCTCTAGACAGTGGCCTCGCCGCTGGAACCACCACACGGCTTCTTCCCAGCGGAGTAAGGCATCAACCAAGGATATAAGCTCTGCAACCAGGTGTTCGATTCCTCCAGCCAAGTCCCTCTGCTACCTCAAGGAGCGCAGCTTTGAGAGCACGGGCGGGACGTCCAAACACCCTCGTGCTTCGCGTTCTTTGTCTGGGCCAACAAGCTGCAGCAGCACGTCTTCATAGCGCACGGGCAGGCGGACAAGACCTACGACTTCTCTCCGAGTCCTCGGAAGTTCTCCCAGATGCAGCTGCAGAACCAGCGCTCCGAGCCAGCATGCAGTGTCCGAAGGAGGATTGCTGGAGACACTGTGGAATGGTCGTTTGAACATGACATCTAATCAAGTCATCATTTGCACACCACATGTTAAACTCTAATAATTTGGATAGGAGGTGCTGCTATTATAAATAGCTGGAAAATGAATATTAATGGCAAAGATTAAAAGTGTTCCATGCTCAGTATTTTTCATTGTTCTGCTACACCTAATGTGGTCTTATTTCTGCCCAATGCTTCCTTTCTAGAGACCTAATTTTTGAGGCTATTGCCCTTTGTTCCTTCGTGTGTAACACTGATAGTTTTTTTCCTTTTTTTTTTTTTATTATGACTGAGTGAAAATGTACATTCCCGTATAAATTTACATGCCCACCTATATGCAGCTCCCACTGCTCTCCCTGCCCGGTGACCGCACACTATTCCTCTCTGCTCCATACATGTCTTGTCGTCCCACCAGTCTCCTTTCCCTTCCTCTCCACTCACCCGCCTTCCTCAAAACAAAAAAAGAAAGAAAGAAAGAAATAGATTACTGTGATTTTTTTTTCTTTGTTTCTTCTTCCTCCGGCCTCCCTCCTCCCCTCCCCAGTTTTATTTCCCCCTTCAGGTAACTGCTTCTTGATTTTAATTCTAAGTAATTGTGCAACACGATGTGATTGCTTCACTATTGTCTGAATATTTGCTCTCAGTTTTCTAATTAAAGACCAAAGCTTGATTGAATTTGCCAGTTCACTGAACAATGAATAAAACCAATGGACGAATATAATTAGTTTGAGTGCAACCGGATAATCTGCTTTTACATGTGACTTAATTTGACAGCAGTAACTAGTACTTTTCAATAAAGGGAACTATGCAATTAGAAAAAAAATATATTCCTGCTTTTTATGGACATTCTAAAGAAAATTTTATGGACATTCTAAAGAAATTTCCCCCGACAAAAATGGGATTTCCCGTCATAAAAAATAACGAGTAATTAGAGATATCCTCTGTGCTAAGACCAGAAAATGTCACAATAGCTTGAGCAAATGTACTTTCATCATCTTTAAAATCTTCATCTCTGAGAAATGAGACATTTCCAAAGGAATCTACTAGTCGCTGAGTAAGGCAAACGTGTAGCAAAAACACTTTCTAGACTAAGCTGAATTTTAATGACTTTACAGGAACTATTAACACAAAAACTAAGGACTATCTTCTTGCTAATGAGCCCCTGGAGTACTGTTTTTAGTAATGCTGTGCTTTCCTTAGAGCAAATGTGGAAGACGTACATGTTTTGGGATCAGTAAGTATAATGAATATGATATTAAATGCCTTATATATCTTACTCCTAAGAAGTTAAAAATGAACAATACAATTCAGTCTTGGTATTTGTTGATAATTAATAAATAACTTGCTTCAACCAGAGTCACTGGGGATTACATAGGTAAAATTGAAAGCTACAAATTATAAAGTACAGAAAAGCTTCTCCATTTCTGCTGCTACTGCTACAAGAAAATGTAATGATTTGGCTATGAGGCCCTATTATAAGCAGCTGGAATATGAATATTAATGGCAAAGATTAAAGGTAGTCCATGCTCAGTATTTTTCATTGTCCTGCTACAGCTAGTGTGCTTTTAGAGTTTCTGCCCATCAATCTTTAATTTAAAAATTCAAAGGAAATATTTAGACAATAGCAAAATAATCACATCATATTGCACAGCTACCTTGTCTCAAAGATATCATTTAATAATGTAACTGACATGGATTTTAATTTATTACATGATTTTGATATGCTCTACTAACATTAAATCATGAAGGGTGTGACATTTACACGAGGTGTGGAAGGATTAATCAGACAAATATAAAGCAAAATATAAAATTTACAAGAAGTGTATGCAAAGGCTTAGATTTAAGGAACATCTTTGTGAGCTTTGAGAACATACTTTTATAGGAACTTATGTTATGAAACACCTGTGCTACATAATAATATTGGAGAAATATTTCTTCTTCAAATAATTGAGATCTTCATACATGAAATCTTATAAACTTTGTATACCAAGCTATGTGTTGGAAGTTATCTCTATACTTGTGAGCATAGTATTGTTTGTAAATAGAATTCTTAATTATTTTAATGAGGCCACTACAGTGTAGAGTGTGTTCTGAACCTCTAATCACTTCTGAGTTATAAAAAAAGAAGACTAAACACATACTGGAGAAGGTAGATGTCTTGTGAGTAGCACCAAGGGCCATGTGTGGCTATCAGCAAAAAGGAACTGACACTACCAAGGCCCTGAGTTAGTGTTTTAGACTTCAGAACTATGAGACAGCACATCTATATTCTTTGAGGTCATCCAGTTGTGGTATTAGTGTTACAGCAGAACTTGGAACATAATACACGTAACATGTGCAGCGTGTTCTGAGAGTACAGGCAAAGAAATAGAAGATATCATGTGCTGTTTTACATGAGACTTGAATCGAGTGGAAAGAAATGAATGACTGAAAAGCCAGAACAGAGTGTGCGTTCTCTCAGACTAATGGCTTACTATATAAATGGCATAAAGATGGTAAGAAGATGGGAAGCTGAGATCATGAAAATTTACATAATTTAATGTGATTGGATTATAAATTTTGTGTGTATTGGTGTCATGATATAGCTTTAAAAATCTTATCAAACATGCTAAGAAACTTGTCTGCACCCTAATAAAGAAATTGATCAAGGCTTCGACATTATCTGAAGTTTTTCAAAAGAGATTAATCTAACAAATAGAAGTTTGGGCGGAGTTGATTCAGGCTAGAAACATGAAACACTGCATTATTTACAGAAAGAGATTATTAGAAAATAGAATAGTTAGAGTGAAGAATGTAACAAATGCATTAAAATAAATTATCTGTATTTGACTGTAGTGGAATGAGATGAGAGACAGAATGCTTCCCATATTTCTACAATGAATAATTTGAGTCAGTATAATCAGTTTATCTTTATAAGTTTAATGTTTCTTAGGCTCGCTCACTGAATGATTTATAATTGGATACATAAAAAGTTATGATGTAGAGGATAGGAGAGAGGACTGACTTGATATAATAATGAGGACTTCATCAACATTTGAGTAAGTGTCAATATCTTGGTCATAAATGAGATCTAATAAACGATATGAGTAAAGGGAAGAGAGTCTATAATAAATCTTCAAAGAAAGACAGTATAACAAGAAAAAGAGGACAGGATGAGAGAGAGAGGAACTCAGAGCAGAGAGTGATATAGTTAAAGAAGCAATAGCACCATCATAAGAGTGGCCAAAGATGAAAGAGCTTCAAAGAGACATTAATCATCTGTAGTGTAAAATATACTAGGATGAAATTTCCCTATTTGAGTGGTAATTTTACGATGAGTTTCAGAGAAAAAAGTTCTCAAAATATATTGAGGAGTAATTTAAAGATTTGCCTAATATGTATGGGAAAGTCAGACAATGAAAAGAAAGACAGAAAAAGAACTGATGCATTCAACCTGTCGTGTTAAAGAATATTGAATATACGTTGGACCACCAGGAGAATCTACCTTATAAGAAATACTGCTAAAATGCTCTTTAGAAGGGAGGATGGTGAGCCCTTTGTTCATCTACTTTGCATACCTCATCAGAGAACAGACAGTTGCTCAAAAAGGGCATCTAATTTGGTGAATTAGAGGGTCAGCAGAGATAGGGAAACCCTACATGAGATGGAGCGACACAAGTAGCCACAAAAATGAACTCAAACAAACCAATGATCATGAAGATGCTGAGATCAGGAAATATTTTGTTCTGCTGTACTTAAGGTTATCAGGAATCAGAGCTGACTGAATGGCAACTACCAGCAATTTAAAAATGAGAAAATGTGTACAACAAATAAGTATTATCTGCTAAGAAGCTTCTTTCACAGTGAAAAGCTTTCATACTTATGAGAAGAAAGTATACAAAGTTGCCTGTATTTTCATGTTACCGTTTTCAGGATATGTAGTCAATGTTTATCTATCTACTACTATGACTATTGATAAGACTATTGATAAGTGTTTATTTTTGTTTCTGCTGCTGTCCTTTACACTTCTGTCTTGTAATGATGCACTTTCCTAAACATTTATTTCACTTTTCTATATTAAATCTTCTTTCCTATTCACCCTAAATAATTTATTTTCTCCTATTATCTTGGACATTTTCTTTTTCAATTCTCTTCTCCAACTGTTTGGTTCAATATATATTTATGATAAAAACAAATAACCAAACCCAATGCTTTCAAGTCTATTCTGACTTATAGCAACCCTACGAGGTTTCCAAGGAGCCAGTGGTGGATTTGAACCAGTCTTTTGGTTTTGCAGCCTGAGCTCTTAACGACTACACAACCAGGGTTCCAAAATATCAATGAAACTAAATTAATATCAGAGAAAAAAAAAATCATTAAAACAAGAAGACAGAAACAGTATAAATTTCAATTTAACAAAAATTTTAATTAACTAGTTTGTCTTTTTTTGTTAAGTTGTATGAGTTCTTCATGTATTTCGATTGTTATCAGAGGGATGTCCCACGGTGGTGGCTTGGTCAGATGCATCATGCCATCCTGTAACAAAGACCTGAGAAACAAAGTGAAACAGATAGAAATGACAATCTTGAAATCCTGAACATCAAAAGGAGCGGTGAAGAATTAGATCAAACACTAACAGGGAGGAAAAACTGAACTAAAACAGTGAACAAGGAGTGACATGGATCAGAGGTGCCCTGCTAGCCAGCCGAGTGCAGTAGCACCATCTTGAGAGACAGGGAGCAGCAACCATGGTTGACGAACACAAGGTAGGTAACTTCACAGGATTCCCAATAGGAGACAAAGAACTTGTATAGACAAACCTCAGATTAAGCAAGATGAGCAGGCCATGAACTAGATGTAAGAAGGGAAAGTACAGGAAGGCAGGAGAAAGTTCCAGGGATCTTGGCAACCACAGAGCAGGGAGAGAGCCACGAACCAGAAACAAGACTACTCACCAGCAGTGGTTAATAAGCATTACAGTGGGTGGTACACTCAGAGCAAAAGATCTGTACACTGTCAACAGCAATTCCCCTACCAAACCAGACTCCAGGTGCCCCTATACACACATAAGTTCGAGACCAGTACTGATTGCAGGCCTCAGCCTATGGGGAGTGGCTCTGTGCCTCTGTACCTTTGCCCGGTAACCAGAGGAGCATATCCCACCTTGCCTCACCTTCTCCTGACCAGTGGTGCAAGCTCTTCCTCTCCACCTGCCCTGTCCACCAGAGGACTGTGTTATAAGCCCTGAACTTTCCCCCTGACCCAGACCCAACTCACCTACAACCAGTGATGTGCATGCACCCCTACTGTTACCCCATACCCACTGCCACACGCACCTAATGAATAGCAACATGCATTCCCATGCCACTGGTGGTGGTACACACTGATCTCACCCATTAACCTGCACCCTGCCCACCTGGTGGTGGCAGTGTGAGCACTTGCGTTGCTATACTGATGACTGATGGAGTGAATTCACCTCACCAGTCCACCATTGCTGTCCTAATCACCTGGTAATTAGCAATGCATGCCTGCCTCACTTATCACCCTACCCCTTCCCTGACGGCACCTCACCTACCCGGTTCTAGGTACCCAGCATTCCCATACTGCCAGACTAGTGAAAAGCTGAGTACAGGTACCTACCTTTATATATCAAAACAAAGCAATCAAGACAAAACAAACATGCACAATTGATAAATGTATAAATAAATAAAAGAATCCCTTAAAGCTTTGGAGGAAGCAGACAATATCAAATCTTATGAACAAATAGAATAAGATAGCTCAAACAAGTGACCAAAATAAAGAGAAAGAAAATCTTTCTGATAGTGAACTGATAATAGAACTACACGGAAAATAGTTCAAAAGATTTAGGATCCTCAAAAAGCTCAAGGGAAACTCAGAAGAGAACTCTACATGAATGCAGGAAAATAATACAAGAACAAAATAACAGGCTCAATTGACAATTAGAAACCATAAAAAACAACAACTAGAGTTTCAGAAGATTAGCAAGAAAGTATCAGAAAGAGATAACATAATGGAAGAACACAGAAGCAGATATAAATCAATGGAAGAGAGGATCAGCAAAATAGAGGATGGACTTCTGTATACTAATTGGTTTGAAGAGTGATCAGAAAAAAGGATGAAGAGAAATGAAGACAGCTTGAGTTACATGGTACATCATTCAGAGGAATAGTTTACGTGTAAGAGAAATTCCAGAAGAGGAGAAAAAAAAAATGTACGCAGAGAATTTTTGAAAACTCGTTAGCAACAACTTCCCAAATATCATGAAACATGAGAAAGTTTTGACCCAGGAAGCCCCCAAAACCTCATACAGGACATATCCCAAAAGAAATTCACCAAAGCATACCGTAATCAAACTTTCTAACACCAAAGACAAAGGAAGAATTCTGAAAGCAGACAGTGAAAAACTAAATACCCCTTACAAAGGGGCAGCAATAAGACTAAGCATTTGCTTCTTGTCCGAAAAGATGCAGAGGTGATGAAAATGGAATGACATATATAAAATCCTGAAAGAAAAAAGAAATGCAAACCATAAATCATGAATGTAGCAAAACAGTCTTTCAAAATGATGGTAAAAGTATGACATTCCCAAATATGCAGAAATTAGGGGAATTTGTAAAAGACAAACCATCTTACAAGAAACATTAAAGGGAATCCTTTGTATACAGAAGTAACGACATCTGACAACAACTGGAGATACACGACAGCATCACTCGGATAAAGATTTCACAAAAGTAAAATGCAGCTACAAAACTGACTGCAGGGAACCAGAGGTGTTAAATTGTAAATGACAATTTCAAAACAAAAACTGGGAATAAATGGAGTAGTATCTACAGAACTTAATGAAGACAAAGTCAAGGCACTTTCATGGTATAAGATTTAAAGCTAAGAGGATAACAGTAAACTCCAGAATATTAATAAATCTATGCACCAAAATAAAGAAGGAAAAATAAAATTACTCTGTCTGCAAATACAAAAACAAACACAAAAGGATAGGAAAAGAAAATCTATATACAAAAAGAACTCAGCACAGAAAATTTAGAGGAAATCATTAATATCACAAAAAAGTAGAACAAAATGACAGCAAGGAATTCATGTCCTTAGTCAATCACACTGCATGTAAATAGATTAAATTCACTAGTCAAAAAATGAACGGTGGCAGAATGAATTAGAAAACCATGACCCATCAATACATTGACTACAAGAGACACCGCTTAGACACAAAGACATAAACAAGTTAAAGACTTATCACATATACAGTTGTTATTGAATGTTGTTGAATCCATTTCAACTCACAGTGACTCTATGGAACAGAGACCTCATGGGCTTTCCTGGGCTGCATCTTTACTAGAGCAGATCTCTAGATCTTTTCTCCCTTGGAGCTGCTGGTTGGTTGGAAACACCAATATTTTGACTAGCCTACCACTGCTTAACCATTGTACCATCAGGGCTCCTAGGATATATAGACAGCTCCTCCCAAATTTTTCCCAACCTGTAGATAAAATTCTTTGATGAACTAAGTTTTTAGTTTCAATAAACAAATAAAAATCAAAACCATAAGATGATGCCACTTCACCTCCAATAACATAGCTGTGATAAAAAAAAAAAAAGGAGAACAACAGGTGTTGCTGAGGCTGTGGAGAAATTGGAAACATCATTCATCGCCAGTGAGATTGTAAAATGGTGCAGCTACTGTGGAAAAGAGTTTGGTTATTTCTCATAAAGTTAAACATAAAGTTACCACACGATACAGTGATTTCACTAGGTGTATATTCAAAAGAACTGATACTAGGCACACAAACAAATACTTGGACACTAATTTTTGCTGCAGCACTATTCACAACAGCAGACATACAGAAACAGACTAAATGTCTGCAGCTGAATGGATAAACAAAATCTTTTCAAACATACAATGAAGCATTACTCTAACATAATGAAAAACGAAGTCCTGATACATGCTGCAACACGGGTGAACATTATGCTGAGTGAAATAGGTCTGTAACCTGACCCTGTGGCGGTTTTCGTTAGGTTCTGTCCAGTTGGTTCTGGCTCATAGTGACTAAATGCACAAGGAACAAAACACTGCCCCATCCTGCTCCATAGTTGAGTCCATTGTTGTAGCCACTCTGTCAATCCATCTAGTTGAGGGTCTTCTTTTCTTTGACCATTCTCTTTCCTAAGTATGAAGCCTGTCTTCAAGGACTGGTCCCTCCTGGTGACATGTCCAAACTATGTGAAACATGTTCCTGCCATCCTTGCTTCTAGTGAGCATTCTGGTTGTACTTACTCCAAGACACATATATTTGTTCTTTTGTCAGTCGATGCTATACTCAATATTCTTCTCCAACACCACAGTTCAAAAGTGGTACGTCTTCTTCAGTCTTCCTTATTCATCACCCATTTTTCACATACGTATGAAGTGACTGAAAACATCATGGTTTGGGTCAGGAGCACCTTAGTCCTTCGGGTGACATCTTTGCTTTTTAACATTTTAACTCGAAGGTCTTTTGCAGCACATTTGCCTGGTGCAGTGTGTCTTTTGATTTCCTGACTGCTGTCTCCACGGGTGTTAATTGTGGCTCCAAATAAAAAGAAATCCTGGACAACTTCAATGTTTTTCTCCATTTGTCATGATGTTGCTTATTGGTCCAGTTGTCAGGATGTGTGCTCCCTTGGCATTGAAGTGTAATTCATACTGAAGGCTGTGGTCTTTGTTCTTCGTGGGTAAGTGCTTCAACTCCTCTTTACTTTCAGCAAGCAATGTTGTGTCATTTACGTAACGTAGGTTGTTAGTGAGTGTTCCTCCAATTCTGATGCCCCGTTTTTCTCTGTAAAGTCCAGCTTCTTGGATCATTTGCTCAGCACAAAGATTGAATGGTGAAATGATACAATACCTCTCCTGACTTTAAATCAGTCCATGTCCCTTTTTCTGTTCAAAAGACTCTTTTGATATGCATACTGGCTCTTCATGAGCACAAATAAGTGTTCTGGAATTCCTATTCTTCACAATGTTATCCATACTTTGCTATCATCCATACAGTCTAATGCTTTTGCCTAGTCAATATCATAAGTAAAGATCTTTCTGGTATCCTCTGCTTTCAGTCAAGATTAATCTGACATCGGCACAGGTATCCCTGGTTCCATATCTTCTGAATCTACCTTAAATTTCTGGCAGTTGTCTGCCATTATACTGCTGTAGCAAAACTTTGCTTTCTTGTGATATTACTGATATTGTTTAATCATTTACACATTTGGTTGGATCACCTTACTTGGGAATAGATGCACATATGGATCTTTTCCAACTGGCTGGCCAGGTAGTTGTCTTTCAAATTCCGTGGCATAAACCAGTGAGTGCTTCCAGATTTGCATCCATTTGTTGAAACATCCCAATGATACTGCATCAATTCCTGGAGACTTGATTTTTGCCAATGCTTTCAATGCAGCGTCGACTTCTTCCTTCAGTGTCATTGGTTTCCAGCCATATGCTGCTTCTTGAAATGGTTGAAAGTCACCAATTCTTTTTTGTATGACTGTGTATTCCTTCAATCTTCTTTTGATGCTTCCTGCATCATTTTATATTTTCCCTAGAGAATCCTTCACTATTGCAACATGAGGCTTGAATGTTTTCCTCAATTCTTTCACCTTGAGAAATATACGTGTTCTTCCTTTTGTTGGTTTTCTATCTCCAGCTCTTTGCACAAGTCATTATATTATCTTACAACTTCACAAAGCGATTTGTAATGAAGAAGCTGTTGATCTTGTAAAATTCTATCATGCATTTCTTTTTTCTATTACCACGGCTGTATTTTCAAACTACCAATTCTTTATTTCTGACTTTTGCATTCTAATCACCAGTATTATCAATGCATTCTGATTGCATGTTTAACCAACTTGATACCTCAGAAGTTGGTAAAAATATTCAATTTCTTCATCTTTGGCCTTAGTGGTTGATGTGTACATTTGAGTAATTGTTATCTGCTCTTCCTTCTAGGCACGTTGATGTTATTCTCTTCCAGTTGTCATTCCCAGCATAGAAGACCATTTGATCATCCCATTCAGAAGGACCAATAGCAGTCCATTTCACCTCACTAGTGCATAGGATGTTACTGTTTCTGTGTTCCAATTCATTTTTGAAAATTTCCAATTTTCCTAGCTTCACACATTGTACATTCCATCTTTTGATTATTAATAAATATCTGTAGTGGTTTCTTCTCATTTTAAGTTATGCCGCTTCAGTAAAGGGAAGGTCCCAAAAGCTTGACTCCTTTCACATCATTAAAGTCAACTGTACATTGAGGAAGCAGCTCTTTCCCAGCTGTCTTGGGAGTGCCTCCCCAGCCAGGGGCCTCATCTCCGGGAACCGTATCAGACAGTGTTCTGCTGCTATTAGTAAGGTTTTTGTTGGCTAATTCTTTTAAGAAGTAGGCTATTCAGTCCTTCCTCCTAGTCTATCTTAGTCTTGCAGCTCAACTGAAATGCATCTGCTATGTATGACCCTGTTGGTAATTGAACACTGGTGGCATAGCTTCTAGCATCGTGGCAACATGCAAGCTCCCATAGTACGAGATATTACAGACGTGTGGAGAAGGGGCACAGATCATATAGGAAAGGAAACAGTTCACACTAAACATGACCCTAGGTGCCCTTGAAATATTCCAAGCAGGAGTTGGCAGCTCTGCATGCCAGAAGGGCCAATTGTGACAGCTATTTGATCTCAAATGGGGATGCAGCAATAGGAAGAATAAATCAGAAGGAAAATTATCACCCAGACACTATTCTGAAGCTAGAGGTCCTACAAGACCCATATTACATCCTATTTCCTGGCTGTTTTCTAGAATTTTCCTTCCCAAGTATGTCTATGTAGCCACTATCTTGCACTCAGATCACACATGAGCCCTGTTTTCCTGCAGCATGGGGAAGTGGATCTGAGTAACCTCCTCCCAGGTGCTTGATCTGAACTTTGCAATACAGTTATTTTCTGTTCTCAGAGGCCAGTGTCCAGATTATTCACAAACCTAAGTGTGCAGAATAAGGACCCACCTTCCTGGGTTCATTAGCAAGTTAGTTACAAAAAGACAAACATTATATGATCCTACTTATATGAAATATTTTGAATAGGCAAATATTTAGAGACCAAATTCTATTAGTGGTTACCAGGAATGATAGGGAAAGGGAAGGCAGAGTTATGGCTTGGAGACGCTGAACTTCTGTTACAAGTCATAGAAAAAATTTAGAAAAAGACAGTGGTGACGGTTGTGTGATTAATATCACTGAAAAGCACACCTAAAAAATATTGAGAAAGGGAATGTTTTGTTATATGTATATATTTAGTACGATAAAAAAAGTTTTTTTTAAGAAAGGTTAATAAAAACATTTTAGCATATTTCTGGCACATGCTGAGCAACAGGAGGAAAAAGACAAAGCTGTTTTTAATATCCACTACCTTATACAGACAGAATAGTGAGCTTAAGATTAATGGAGAGACTACTAATTTTAAAACAGGAGTCATAATTATATACAGCCAATTTCTATTGGAAGCAGAGGCTGTTCTCCTTTTGAGTGATTTTCATGTGCATGGATTTCAGTGACCATAGCTCACTTAAACAACATTAGTCTCCCACAAACACAGCCTAGTTTTTATTTACTACTGTATTTTAACCATGAATAATTGCATAACGTACAAACTTCACCAATATGTCTAACAGATTTTCACAATGATCAGTGACCCATCTTGTCACTTCTCTCGAAGTCTTTTTGTAGCTCAGCACTGAGAATTCTTATTCAATGAACATGTAGACATAAATAATACAGTTGTTTTTCCTTTACCGCATATTTCAATGTTTCAACACTCCAAATAGTTATGGGGGTTCCAGATCTACAAAAAAATAAATAAAAGACGATTGCTTATCTATTTTTAAAACCAGACAAGTATATCAGAAATCCAATCTGTTATTTCCCAAGCTTATCTTTTATTTCTTGTTAGATTATTTTAGTTACAAGAACCAAGTGGCAGCAGCCTCGGTGATTCCTTCCACTGTAATAAGAAGTCGCCAGAGCTCTCAACTGTATGGAACTTCCAGCTGTCACTCAACCTCTTGTATCCAAGTTAACCCAACAAATCACTGGATAAAGTATCATTATTTCCATGACGACTATACATCCTCTCTTGTCCAGGACACTTCTTGATCACTCCTGATGTATTGGTGTAATTATCAATAATGCATCTTTTTTACTACAAAAACTGTTTGGACAATAGATCACATAGTCGCTGTGATCACAATCCATTAAAATACTATGATATTCTTCATTTAGCAAATTATATAAGCTTATAATATTTAAACAATAAGTAAAGTGAGAAGAACAAAGCGGGGTTTTTTTTTTTTTTTTTTTTTTGGCTCCAGGGTAACATTTTTGTCGTATCACAGAGGGTAAAATCTTTTGACCCTTATTTGACTGTTTGCTTTTACTTTGTCACTATTTTTAGTGCCCATCCTAGAAAGAGATGAAGCATAGTGTGAAAGGGATGGCAGGGGTGCATAGCACAACTCCTGAAATTGTGCTGTTTGTACTCTGAATTCCAAGAAGGGCCTTTATATAAAATTGATTTTTTTTTTTTTTTTTTTTTTGGCAGAAAAAGGATTGCCTGGAGACTAGATAATTGTTTCCCAAATTTCTTATCTTCTGTGTACACATCTCTAATCATATGTGGATAATGATTGTCAGAGAAACATTAACATACTAGATATTCCATTTGTTTATTTACAGGAAGGAAAAGACAGGGACTCACAGGGTAATGCAGAACTTTGAACCGTTCTCTGCTCTCTAATTTTTCTTGTCAAGAGTACAGTTCAGATCCACCAAGGAATTATTAGATAACGGAAGACAACGGATGACTAACTACAAACA
This sequence comes from Heterohyrax brucei, assembly GCA_028571685.1. Lineage (NCBI taxonomy): Eukaryota > Metazoa > Chordata > Mammalia > Hyracoidea > Procaviidae > Heterohyrax > Heterohyrax brucei. Next base: position 71,723,187 of record CM053142.1, on the reverse strand, counting down.
AAAGGAACACACCAGTTACAGCTCCTTTGTATGCCCGAGAGTTCATGCCAATAAAAATTATCACTCAACAATACTTTCACCTCTTCTTAGCTTATTATTCCCTTTCCCCAAGGGGGATTTAAAACTCTTCTTTATTATTCTCCAGCTTTTTACTTAACACTGTCACGAAAACATTCAGGAGATGTTCATGTTTCAGCTTCCTATTTGGTATGCAAAAAAGAAATCAGATGACTTCTTAAGTTTCTACTCCCTAAACTACCATTATGTCTTTTTCTTCAAAGACTCTAATTTATTTTTCTCCATTCGTAGTAGACTAGTTCTCATTCTCTCAAGGCTATCCGTTCTGCTGAGACTCCCACTCTACTGCAGTTTGCATGCTTGTGGTCTGTTCTTTTGACACTTCCCTTTTCACTGGGTACTGTCTTGAATTAAGTAATGATGTCTTAAAAGTGTGCTGTGGTATTTGAGTTTTTCTCTTGAGATATCAAAGATATCTTGCCTTCCAACGACTTCTAAGATTCTTAAGAGAATAATCTGGACTTAAGTTTTATTTGTTTCTCATTTCACTTTCAAGCCATCTCTATCATTTTGGAGTACTGTACTTTTTGTTTGTGGTATATATATTACTATGACTACAGTTCAATAACTATTTGTATAATTCTTGATTTATTGTTATGCTTCGTCTTATGTTATAAACATTTTAAAGACTTTGAGGGCAGGACTTTTAGTTTTTTCTCAAGCATTTAGCCAAATGCAACTCTTAGAAAACACTTAAGAATATTTACTTGAATTACCAGATATAATCAATATTTAACTAAAGGATAATGCTTACTCTTGGGCTTTAGTAGATGATAGGGAGGTTTCTTAGCACAAAGAATACAAGACAGAAATGACTCCTGATACTTACAGTGTCTCAGAAGTCTCACATACAGAAGGATGTTAATGTTAGCCATGCATCCAGGCCTTTGACCACCGTAAAGGGTATTGTACAAATTTGAACCCCATTTGGAAGTGAAAAATTGATAATGAATGGTTACTAACTGATAACATGCTACCACAAAATATAAAAACTTGAATTGTCCCAGAAAAGTTAACAAGTGTTGGGTTGAGAGCCATGTCATATGTCTGTCCTCTGGTTGTACTAAAACTATAAAAACTGACTCATACAAAGAAATTTAATGTAATAATATTGAATAAAATTGAATATCATAACAAGACACCTGTAAGCATCAAGTGTCCATAATGTCATAGACTTAATATTCCTTTCTTGGTTCAAATTTGGAGGTGTGTTCTGGACCTATAGCAGCTACTGAGAACTTAAAGAACGATTATCAAAATTTTCTTTGATCTAATTTTTTACTGAATATAAAATGGATTCTTGATGTAACACTTTATTGACTTTAAGGGTAAAGAAATCTCTCGTTTCTACTGGGAAGGTAGAAATAATGTATATTGACAAGCCATGAAAACTCAGCTCGTATAACATGAAGGGTAAGGAATGAATCAAAACATTAGACCACGATGTAATCTTTAGTGTCCAGACAAGTGTTATTAGAGGAAAAGGAATTCACACTTTTGAACAAAAGACATTTGCTATGCTCCTAAATAGATACAGTTTTGTTATTGGCGGCATGTAAATTATATTCATTAAACGGCATTGAGGAAAACAAAATTACCAAAGGAATAAATAAATAGTAAAAAGCTTTTACACCGACTAGAGTAACAAAAAGATGTCATGAACTGCCCCTCACTGTTAAAAAAAAAGAAATTCACTTGCAGTGGGGTATCATGTGAAAATTCTTAGTGACACTGAGAACAGAACAATCCATGGGCAAATTTCTCTGGGAATTTATCTCAATTATATATTTGACTATATATTCATCTAATTTTATATAGACTTTTTAGTGAGGGTGATTCAGTATTCATTCATTCATCAGACAGTAATCTAACAGCTTATAAGTGGATGACTGAATTGCATTAGAATAAAAGGTACCAGATATACAAAGATAAGCAAGAAATATTTTCTATCATCAAGAAACTAGAAATACAGCATAGAAGACAGTCTTTTTCATAGATAGTGACTAGAAATTAATAATGTGAGAGTTTGAAAGAGAAAGCCATTAATTCAGTTCATTGTGCTGGAAGCAAAAATTTCAAAGTAGCATTTAGGTTGAAACTTAAAAAACAAATTGTATTAATTCGCATAAAAAGAAGGCAAGAATAATTTAAATAGCAGAAGCAACAGCAACAAAATAGTCATGAGGAGTATGGTAACTTTATCAGGTCTGTTTCTTTGTATGTTGGGTTTAATAGATTAAACGGGATTGTCATGTGTGGTCCGTTAAAATATGCCTCCATCTGGAGGTGAAACATTACTGTCCCGTTTGTAGTTCTCTGAGCCCTCAGGGCACAGTGGTTGGAAGGTCAGCTACTAACATAAAGGTCAGAATTCACCAGTGGCTCCTTGGAAGCCCTGTGGAACAGTTCTATTCTGTTGCATAGGGTCCCTGTGAATCAGAATCAGCTGATGACAACAGGTTTGGTTTCGATTTATTTCTAATTCCCCCAAAACTGAAACCAAACCTATTGCCATGGAGATGACTCCAACTCAGCCCTCCTATTGGATGGAGCAGAACTATCCTTTCCAAGAAGTCACTGGTGGATTCAAATAGTCTACCTCTTGGTTAGCAGCCAAATGCTTAACCACTGTCTAGTTCTACAGGAGTCAGAAATCACAGGGAAAAGGACATACAAAAGGCATATCTTCCATGGCCTCGCTGGTGTAGTATGAATTACGGACTAATCTGTCTCCTAAGAACTGTATATTTTTGCTATTTGAATCTATGATATAAGAAATCTCCAGTGACTCCACTCAGAGAAGAGTGAAGATAAAAGATATAAAATCCATGTATTAGAATAAGTCACCTGAATTCTACTTACCTGTGCCTTAACAATATTAAGCAAGTTCTGTTGACCTACCACAAATCATAATACAGATCTGGACTCTATTTGAATTAATCTCATTGTTACTACTCATTAAAAGGAAAGGATTAATTCTGCAATCACTGTTATTCTTCTCAGAAATATTATTTGATTTGGCAGAAAAGTGGTAACATTTATCTCCATGTGACACCCAGGACTCTGAGCATGTGAGGTCTGAAAAGAAAATAATAAAGACTATAATGTAAATATACATATTTTCAGTAAGTATGCACAGTTATTATAAATAAGCATATATACCATGAAACATAAAAATTTCTATTAGATATTAAAGAGATTAACAAATATTATATATTGAATGAGATGAGTAAGACACAAGAGAAAGAAAAGAATATGATATAGAAGAAAACAGTATTTGGATCTGGAACAGTCTAAAGGTAGAAGGAAAATCATTGATGTATAGGATGAAAAACTATGAAAGGATTATTAAAAGCCATAAATAAAAACTTCACTGTAGTCTGAATTATAGCAATGCAATCATAGTTCATTTCTATTCTGATAGACTATCTATAACAATCTATATTCCTGCTTCAAATCCCAGAGTGATATTTCTTCGACAGTGTGCTTGAAATGGTCTAATTTTTTTCCATAGATAGTAGCTTAAAATTTTAATTATTTCCATTATCTACAGGACTTCACATGACACTCCAACTTCATCTCTTACTGTCTTCTTTCAGCATCCTCTCATCCAATCACCCTGAATGTCTTGAATTCTTCCTGAGAGTGCTACGATCTCTCTATCACGCTTCCCCTCTCAGGATTGAATATCATACCTCCCCCCAGTCTGGACTATGCTCTCTGACTACAATTTTTTTTGTCTTACAACATGTGTTTATATTGTTAGTGCTTATTACACTGAATTGTAGGTTGCTGTTTACTCATTTGCTTCTTCTGTCATGTTATATATCGTTGAAGAAAAGAAACTGTTGTAATGACAATGATGAAAGCAGCGTCTACTAAATGCTTAACATAAAATGGGCAATTGTATTTTTTTATGAAAGAAGGTAAGAAAGTGAATACAGGGGGAAAAAAGAAGAAAGAAAATCAGTGAAAGTGAAAAGCTGTAGGAAGAGAGGGAAGATGGTTTTGCTTCAAAAGAAAAATAATAAACTTGCAAAGCTTTGTTTCTATCTACTATGATTGTTAGTGCCATCCTTCATATTCAGCATTGTTATAAATGGAAACCCACCCATCCAGAGACTCCACCATGGTTTTCCAGTGATAATATATCCTGACAGAATGTTTTCCTCCTGGGATATCTAGTAGTTAAACTACCTTTAGAGGAATAAAGTAACATTAGATTCAACCCACACCAGCCATCTTTCTTTTATTAAATATGAGCAACAGCAACAAAACCCAAGAACCACTAGAGGTTGCCTCAAAGTAGAGTAAAATAATTTAGCAAAGAGGAGTGTAATACTTAGAAATACATAACCAAATCCATTGCCATTAGGTCAATGTTGACTCATAGAGACCCTAGAGGACAAAGTCGAACTGTCCTACAGGGCTTCCACAGAGCACATGGTGGATTCGAACTGCTGCAGCCATAGCAACCAGGGTTTATACTAGTTAATATACTTTCCCAATATTCTCTGGAAAACTAATTTTCAACCTTAAATTTTATACTTTCCAAAATAAAAGCCCTCTGAGGAATGTAGGGATACACAAAAGACATCTCTCATCCACTCTTCCGTAAGAAATTACATACAACTAAACTCCACTAAAATAGAAGTGTAAAGGAAGAAAGAAGATGACCCAGGAATATAAGAAACAGTGATAATAACCCAACAGAGGGGAGCAAAGACAGATGAAGATTCACACTTATGTATTAGTTGAATTAAAAATAATTAAGGATATAAATTAAGTGCAAATAAAAAGGTTTGTTATTTAATAGAAAAAGATTTTAGAAGTATGCTACTATTATGAGCATACTGAAGGCTAGTTGAAGTTGAAGAATCCTAAATCACTACTTGTCATGGGTTGAATTGTGTCCCCCCCAAAATGTCTGTGTTAATTTGTTTAGGCTGTGAGTCCCGATATGGTGTCCTTCCTCCCATGTGTTGTGAATTCTGCCTCTGTGAGATTGATGATGGGGAATAGGCAACAGTTGTGATAGTGAGGCAGGTCTCCGGCTACAAGCTTGTGGAATATCAGGGAGAGAAGTGAGCAGAAGAAGTTGGGAACCTCATACCACCAGGAGAGAAGCACCAAGAGCAGAGTATGTCCTTTGGACCGGAGGTTCCTATGCCGAGACGCTCTCACTGGATTTGGACTTAATCTACCAGACTGTGATAAATTCTCTTACTGAATGGACTTACAATTTGTAAATGGATTTGTAGCTTATTGGACTGTTTCACTAAAAGCTTCTCCTCATGAAACCTTCCACTCATGGTATTTTCTGTTAGGGCAGTACTAGCTGACTAAATCACTAATTTAATAGAAAACACTATCATAATTGGTAAAGTAGAGAGTCAGGAAAACTGAGAGAAACCTTCACTGAAATAGGTTGACAAAACAGCCACAACAATGCCACAGAAGCAGGCAACGTTTCATTCTGTTATACATAAGGCCACTATGAGTAAAAGCCAACTTGGCAGCAATTAACAGGTCACTGAAATGATGGTATGAAACACATCATATTTACTCACCTTTCCTCTTCAGCTTTAAGTCTTTGCAGTACTTGGAGACTAAATTTCTCAACTGTCTTATTTTGTTTTCTGACTCCTTTTTGGAAATGATATGCTTATTTGAGACATTGTTATACATCGCCATACATAAAGTCTGATTTCTCTTCAAATGTTCTATTAGATTTTGTTGTAGTTCAGATGTTGTGCCACTACTGCATAGGAAGAATTTCTGGTGATCTGTAATTCATATAGGTAGATTAAGTAATGACTTAACATGGTTAAAATCTTTACTGTATGTTTCCAAGAGATAATAACAGTATCATTCTAGTTACTACTTTAAAATTTAATAGAAAATACATACCAAATTGATAGCAACATAAGGATAAACCACTAACTTTACATATTATTATGGGTTGGTTTATATCCTCCCAAATAACGATTAAGTTTTAGCCCCTGGTTCCAGGGGCAGAGTCGAGATGGCAGACTAAACACTCATCTCCCTAAATCCCCCTGCAAATCAAGGCCTGAACTGATAATTAAACGGAGCCTTCTGGACATCTAATGAGCCCTAAGACACAGCATATGGCTGTCTATTTGGAGTACATACCACTGAGCAGGAAACTTCTCTTTCACTGATCACTGCCATTGTTTCCTTGTTGAGTGCCCACTCTCTCAGACTGAAGGCAACTTAACATTTTAACTTTTTATCCTCTGTCTTAGCTGGCAGGCAGGACTGGGGCTTGACTGGCAGAAGGGCTCAGAGGCAATGCTGATGGGATTGGCAAGTGGAGTCACCACATTTTGAGAGCCTGGCCTTAGAATCTATGCACATTGGTGCTTTCAGCTTCTCTCTCCAAATCTCTGCCACTGAATAGCCTATTTTGAGGTGGGTGGGAGAACTTGTGTGGGACACCATCTTGATGGACTGGGAGGCAGAGTTACTCATACAGAGGCCTCACTGGATCTAATTCCCAGGCTAGGAGGCAGTGCCTGCCCAGAGAGCACTTTTCTGGCAGAAAAGCAGTATTTTGCACAGTGCAGCATTACAGGTGTTGTCCAGTAGCAGATGACGGCAGGGCAATAGCCTTTCCACATTCTGAACTAGTTTGCAGCATCTGGGGTTAGATATAGAGGTGCTTACTTTGCCATCTGGGAAGAGGGACTTGCACATCCGAAAGCCTCACTAATTTTGGAAGCTGTCAGATACCTTTTACAGTTCAATATAAGACTGCCTAGAGAAATAAGTGTGATGCATCCTGACGGCATCTCTGCCAGCCTTTACTGACTCACAATTTAGGGTCAGCTGACAGCTTACCAGTGACTCTAATAGGGCCATGTCTTTGCCAATCAGGAGGTGGAGCCCGCTAACCAAGAGATTCCACTGAACCCAGTTACTGGAGTACGTAGAGGTGTCTGGTGATCAAATTCCTTTTTAGACTAAGCTTTAGATCCCATTAAAATAACACCAGAGAAACAAAACAACCTCCAGATGCCCCAAAAACAAAAACTTTGGACAAAAACATTAAGAAGAATTCACCTGTGGCTTCAGAAGGCCCACAAAAGAAAGAACCAAAGAACGTCCCAGACGAAGAAGCCTTTCTGAAACTATCAAAAGGTGAGTACAAAAGGATTATATATGCAGTCTTCCTAGATGTTATACAAAATGCAGCACAGCAAAACGAAAAATTAAGTATGGTGTTCCATTTGATGGAACACCAGTACTCTGAAATCCAGCTGATCAAAAACAAAATCAAAGACATAGAGACTTCAATGCAAAGCCAAGAAAACACAATGGAACAAATGGAAAAGACAATTACTGACTTAGAAGACAGAGCTACTGACTCCAGCTTCTACGAGGAGAAATCAGAAAAAAGAAACAAGAAAAATGAAGAATTATTAATCTACGATTAATTGGAGCTCCTGAACAGGACAGGATACCTGAAAACACATAGGGTATTGTTGCTGAGCTGCTGACAGAGAACTTCCCAGAAATTATGAAAGAAGAGAATACAGATATCTAAACTGCACATCAAATACCATTCAACATAGATCTCAAAAGAAAGACTCCAAGATATATTATAATCAAGCTTAACAAAACGAAACATAAACTGAAACTCTTAAAGACAGCAAGACTCACAGCAAAGCTAACATTCAGAGGGAAACCCTGTAGGCTCTTCCAATTTCTCAGCAGAAATGCTGCTAGCACAGAGACCATGGGATGACACATTCAAAGCCTTGAAGGAGAAGAAATTCCAACCAAGAATTATATATCCTGCAAAACTATCTTTCAGGTATGAAAATGAATCAAGACATTTGCAAATAAACAGAAACTCAGAGACTTTGTAAAAACCAAACCAAAGCTGCAAGAAATACTGAAAGAAACTCTTGGCTTAGAAGAACAAAATCATTAACTTTATGTTTTAGGAGGAAATACAGGACACATCATCCACAAACCTACTCAGTTAGGGAAGGCTCCAAACTCAATCAAAGCTATAATATTGAAAGAAGTGATCCAGAGATCATATTATAGAAACTATGATGTCATCACATTAAAAAGAGGGATGTGCTACAGTTATTATAGTCCTTTCAAATGGAGAGGAAGTTAATAAGACTTGTAGTAGTTAAAATTGGGTTTAAATATAGATTATTAAGGGGAATAATGGGGTAGCTGCAAAGCACAATAAAGATGCAACATATAAAATCAAGAAACATCATACAGGAGTCTCAACAACCACATAACTAACACAAAAGAAGGTGAAAAATCAACTCATAAAGAAGAATGTCCCAGAACAGAATAGTAAAAGCAACAGAGAAAAGATCAACACAACAATAAACACATCACAATGACAGCACTAAACATATACCTATCAATAATTATATTGAATGTGAATAGACTGAATGCTCCAATAAAGAGACAATGAGTGACATCTTGGATCAAAGGATATGACCCATCCATATGTTGCTTACAAGAAACTCACCTTAGACTTAAAGGTATGAACAAACTGAAAATTAAAGGATGGAAGAATATATATCAAGCTAACAATACACAAAGAAGAGCAGGTGTGGCAATACTAATCTCAGATAAAATAAATTTTAATGTAGAATCCACCATCATTGACTATTGCTGAAAGGTTTAATACACAAGCAGGACTTAACAATATTAAATATTTATGCACTCAATATTGGAGCATCGAAATATGTTGAAGAAACATTGACTACACTCAAAAACAAGATAGATGACTCCACAATAATAGTGGAAAACTTCAACAGTCCGCTCTCAATACTGGACACAACATCTAGAAAAAAGCTGAATATCACACAGAGGATATTATTGCCACAATTAACCAACTAGACTGCATCGACGTATATAGAACTTCCTATCCATCAGCAGACAACACATCTTCTTTTCCAGTGCACATGGAACATTTTCCAGAATAGACCATGTGTTAGGACATAAAGCAAATCTCAACAAAATCCATTCCACTGAACTAATGCAAAGCATTGTCTCAGACTATAAAGCCATAAAAGTCAAAATTGATAGCAGAGAAACCATAGATAGAAAGTGGAACTCATGGAAATTGAACATCTTGCTCAAAAAGCTGTGGGTTATAGAAGAAATTGAGGATGAAATAAAGAAATTTATAGATTCCAACGAGAACGAAAACACTTCCTACCAGAACCTATGGGATACAGCCAAAGCAGTGCTCAGAGGTCAGTTTATCTCTATAAATGCACACATCTGGAGGGAAGAAAGAACCCAAACCAAAGAACTAATCCTACAGCTTGAACAAGTAGAGAGAGAGCAGCAGAGGAACTTCTCAGGCACCAGAAGAAAACAGAGGATAAAGATTAGAGCAGAACTAAATGAATTAGAGAATAGAAGAATAGCTGAAAAAATTGAGAAGACCGAAAGCTGGCTTTTTGAAAAGATCAACAAAACTGACAAACCATTGGCTAAACTTACTAAAGAAAAACAGGGAAGGAAACAAATAACCCAAATAAGAAATCAGAGGGGAGTTGTCACAACAGATCCAACAGAAATCAAAATATCATAACAGAATACTATGAAAGTCTGTACTCTAACAAATTTGAAAACCTAGAGGAAATGGAAAAATTCCTGCATTCATATCCAAAGCCAAGTACCATCATCTACCCAAATTTTCACAAGGTGAAGTAGACCATCTTAATAAACCCATTGCAAAGGAAGAAATTGAAAAAGTCATTAAAAAACTACCAACCCCCAAGAGCCCACACCCAGGTAGTTTCACTACAGAATTCTACCAAGCTTTTAGAGAAGAGTTATCTCCAGTACTACTGAGACTATTTCACAGTATAAAAGGGATGAAATACTCCCAAATTCATCCTGTTTAGCCAGCATAACCCTGATACCAAAGCCAGGGAAAGACCCAACCAAAAAGGAGAACTACAGACTGATACCACTCATGAATCTAGATGCAAAAATCTTCAACAAAATGCTTACCAATAGAATACAACAACATATCCCCAAAATAATCCATCATGACCAAGTTGGATTCATACCAGGGATGCAAGTTTGGTTTAACATCAGAAAAATAATTAATGTGATCAACTACATGAATAACACAGAAGACAAGAATCACCTGATTTTGTCTTTTGATGCAGAAAAGGCACCTGATGAAGTCCAACATCTGTTTATGCTAAAAACTGTCAGCAAAATAGGCACATATGGCAAATTCCTCAATGCAATAAAGGCCATTTATACAAAGCCAACTGCCTACATCATCCTGAATGGAGAGAGACTGAAACAATTCCCACTGAGAACAGGAACTAGACAAGCATGCCCACTCTGACCTCTTCTATTCAACATTGTACTAAAGGTTCTAGCCATAGTAATTAGACAAGAGCAAGAAATAAAGCATATCTGCATTGGCAAAGAGGAAGTAAAAATAGCCTTATTTGCAGATGATATGATCGTATATGCAGACAATCCTACAGAATCCATAAATAAACTACTCAAACTAAAAGAAGAATTCAGTAAAGTGTCAGGATACAAGATAAAAATAAGTAAATTAGTAGGATTCCTTTATACCAACAATGAGACTGTTAAGGAAGAAATCACCACATCATATGATTTACTATAGCCACTAAGAAGATAAAGTACCTAGGAATAAATCTAACCAGAGAAATATCAGACCTTTACAAAGAGAACTACAAGACCTTACTACAAGAAACTAAGAGAGAGACTTACATAAATAGAGAAACCTGACCTGGATAGGAAGATTTAACATTGAGAAAATGTCTATTTTCCCAAAAACAATCTACTTATATAACACAATCCCAATACAAATTCCTGTGACATTTTTTTAATGAGATGGAGAAAAAAATTACCAACTTTGTTTAGGAAGGGAATAAACCCCAGATAAGTAAAGCACTACTGAAAAGAAGAACACACTGGAAGGCCTCTCACTACCCGACTTTAGAACCTATTACACTGCCACAGTAGTCAAAACAGCCTGGCACTGGTACAAAAAGAGACGTATCAATGGAACAGAATTGAGACCCCAGATATAACACCATGTCCTATGAACAGTTGATATTCAAGAAAGGCCCTAAGACATTCAACTGGGGTAAAAACAATCTTTTCAACAAATGGTGCTGGCAAAACTGGATACTGATCTGCAGTAAATTGAAACAAGACCCGTATGTCACACCTTATACAAAAACCAACTCAAACTTGATAGAAGACCTAAATATCAAATCAAGTTTTAACCCCTGGTTCCTGTAAATGTGTCCTTATCTGAAAGCAATAATGAGTTCATATTGGACTAAGGTAGGTGGGTATTAATCCAGGATGGCTAGTGTCCTTATACGAAGAACAGAGACACACAGAGAGATGCACAGGGAAGACAATCATGTGAAGATACAGGCAGAGAGTTATATTGTCACAAGTCAAGGAATACATGGAACTGCTAGAAGCTAGAAGACATAAGGAAGAAGCCCTTGCCTAGAGGTTTTAGAGACAACCTGGCCTTGCTAAGACCTTGTTTTCAGACTTTGAACCTCCATAACTGTGCAAGAACAAAGTCCTCTAGATAAGTCACCCAGTTTGTTGTATTTTGTTGTGTACCCCTAGGAAACTAGTATGTATGTGTTTAAAATTAAACTTGATCAGCACAAATAAAGTATTTTGCTAAATTGAGTACTGATTCCTTCCTTAAGGAAATGCTCATGTAAGTCTAGGAAAAGAAATCCACAAAGAAGATATCCAAATATTAATAAGCAAACGAAAAGATGCTTTGCATTCCATGTGATCAAGAAACTGCAAACCAAAATAAAACAAGATATCACTACATGCCTATTGGAAAAACTGGTGACATAGTGGTTAAGTGCTATGTCTGCTAACCCAAAGGCTAGCAGTTCAAATCTCCCAGGTGCACATTGGAAACTCTATGGATCAGTTCTACTGTGTCCTATAGGGTACCTGTAAGTCAGAACTGACTTGAAGGCACTGAGTTTTGTTTTTAGGGACATTCCTATTAAAATGACTAAAATCTGAAACATTACCAACACTAAATGCCTGGAACAACATAAGTCTTATTCACTGCTGTTGGGAATGCAAAATGGTACAGCCACACAGGAGGACAGCTCGGCTGCTCCTTACAATGCTAAATATAGACTTACCATATGATTCAGCATGCACATTCCCAGGTATCTACCCAAATAAGGTGAAAGCTTATGTCCCCACAAAAGCCTGCAGTTCATAGCAGTTGGTAGCAGTTTATGAATAGTTGCAAAATTTAGTAGAATCCAAGATGTCTTTCAATAGGTGAATGGATAAACAGCGATACATCCATAGTGGCATATTACTTAGTAATAAAAAAAAGCGAGCCATCAAGTTACGAAAGGACATGCAGGAACATGAAACTCTTATTAGTCATTGAAAAAAAGCCTTTCAAAGCCCTGGTGGTGTAGTGGTTACGTGCTATGGCTGCTAAACAAAAGATTGGCAGTTTAGGTCTACCAGGTGCTCCTTGCAAACTCTACACGAAGTTCTAGTTTGTCCTATAAAGTCAGAATCTACTCGACTGCCGTGGATTTGACTTTTTTTTTTTTTTTTTTTTTGCTGTGACTCGAATATATGACATCATAGAGAAAATGAAAAGACTAATGGTTACAGGGGCTTTGGGAGACAGAGGAGAGGAATGAATGGGTAAAGCAAAGGGCTTTTTTCAGGCAGTGAAACTATTTTGTATGATACTGTAATGGTGGACACATTTTACATTATGCATTTGTCAAAACCCATAGCAAATTACAACCCAAACAGTAAACCCTAATGTGGACTACGGACTTAATAATAACATATCAATATTGATTAATCAGTTGTAACAAATACATGATGGTAATAACAATAGGAGGAACTCTGATGAAGTGGAGAAGTGGCTTCTTGGAACTTTTTGTATAATTTCATTATAAAGGTAAAATAAATCTTATAATTAAAAAGGAAAAGCAAAGTGTCTATAACAGAAATTTTAAAAAAGAAAAAAAAAGAGAGGGTATAATTCAGTACTTAATAAAAATGCAAATTAAACTTTTCAGACCAAGAGGAACCAGAATATATTTGGGAGTTTGTGTTATGAAGTGGAAGTTCTTGTAACTACATAATTATAATTTAAGGACACAGAAATTGTAAATACTACACTCGGTATAAAAAGAAAAGGTGAATTTCAGAATACATGGCTCTAATAACATTGCGAGACTCAGAAAACTTTACAGTCTCCCAATTAATGAATTTTAACAATAGAATATGGCTTCTAAAGGTTCACTGTTGTTACTTTATCTGCCAGCCTGACAACTTAATTTTTAAATTGAATTTTATGATGTATAAGTGAACAAAATTAAGAATAGGCACTGAGGAAATGCTGGCTATGACTGCTATAGTTATCTACTTTTTATTTTTTCATGATACGTTTACACTCATCATTGGAGGAGAGAGGGAAAGGAGGTCACTTTTAACTAACCAGCCAATCTCGCGGAGAGGTACTCTCAAAATAAGGAATGGTTAGAAAGCAGTTTTAAATTACTCAAGACTGTGATATATATTTAAAACAACAAATTATTCACGGTTTAGAAAGGTTATTAGGCAATAGAAGAAAACATAATTAATGCCTGGGTACCATAAATAGTTTGTGATTAACTGGAAACCCAAAAGTTGGCAGTTCAAACCCACCCCGTGACTTCACAAAAGCAAGTCTTCCCTTCTTGTAAACATTACAGCCAAGAAAACCCTATGGAACAGTTCTACTCTAACACACGGGATTGCCATGACTCAGGGGCCAAAACAATGACACTTAGCAACAAGTGAGATATTGAAATTAAAACTGACATTAAAATTCTAACCTATGATCCCCAGGACATCGGTGTGTATCTATATTTTAACAGGAGGTAATGTCTGTTGGTGGATAGGCAATTGTTTTTCATTTCTTTTACTTTATTTTATTTTGAAGTTTGATACTGTACATATGTTTTAGTTACCTAGTGTTGTTGCCACAACAGAAATACCAAAAGTGGATGGCTTCAACAACGGGAAATTTATTTCCTCACAATAAAGTAGACAAGAAGTTCAAATTTAGTGTATCAGCTCCAGAGAAAGCTTTGTCTTTCTGTTGGCTCTAGTTCTTGTCCTCAGACTTCCCCTGGTCAAATAGATTCTCAGGTGCAGGAACACTGCTTCCAAAGTATTCACTCTGCATTATATGTGGCTTTCTTGATGGTATGAAGTCTATCTCTCTCCACCTCTTTTTTTGTATTTCAAGAGATTGCCCAATACACATCCAAACTTGTTGACTGAGTCCTCCCTCACTAACACAACTGCTGCTCATTCTCCCTCATTAACATCATGCAGGCAGGATTTATAACATATGGGAAAATCACTCCATACCTGGAATCATGACTCAGACAAACTAATAAACACATTTTTTGGCAGGACAAAATTCAGTTAATGACAGCATATTTTGCACTCCTATTGAAAATGTGTATTTTAAAGTATTTGAGACCTTATATCTTAAATATAAAACAAATTGCTGGTAAGAGTGGAGTAGGATTTGTTTCTCCTTATAAAGATATTTCAGATTTGATTTTCAGAAGTGTAACACTGTGTTTTCATTTAACACATTCATTCATCCAAAATATTCAATGAGTAAATAAATCTACTCTGCTCCGTTATAGTATATTGAAGGAAAGAGACTCTACCTTCTAATTATTGTACTAATACAAAGAATAATTATGAAAGTTCTAGAAAAAAAAGAATTTTTTTTGTTTTGGTGTTATAATCTTTGAAATGACATTAATGTAAGACCAGATTATGTTCACTTAAAGTAGTTGAGATCTGTAATAGATAATAATAAATTGTTAGAAAATCAGTAGTGAAACCATCAAGATAATGGTATTGTGAAGTTGGAAAAGGAGAAAATGCCATGGAAATGGAGAATATATTTCATCAAATAAATAAAATTGCCATGACAACTTTCAGGATATAAATCAATTATACTTTTGTACTGATTTTACAACTTTTAGAAAAGTAATCTGCTGATGTTATTTTCTTTAATCTGCTGGTGAATAATCAATCATAAGTGAGGTGATTGTGTTTTAAACTATCACTAAGAGAATGACTGATGTGATATTTGTTGTGGTGGTTGTCGTGTCATTGAGTCAATTCTGACTCTTAGCAACCCTATGAGGACAGCAGAGAACTGCCCCATAGGATTTCCAATGAATGGTTGGTGGATTTGAACCATTGACCTTTTTCCATTTATCTGGAAATTTTATTTTGATATGCTTCAGAACCCGCATGCGTTTGAGATGTGTTTAATAAAACTAATGACAGCTTCAGACAAAGTGGAAACTTACACATTAACCCCAGGGTTGTCAAGACAGCCAGCAACAGCAGGTGCAGCATTAGTGAAACACAAGCAACTTGCCACCACACACGTGATGAAGCCCTCCGTCCTATGAGAAAGCATGAGTCAAGTTAAATAACATGAAACAACACTTTATTCCATTCTCCAGTTCCTAACCACCCACCCTACAGTGTATAGGAGTATTAGAACCCATAATTATTTTTTTAACAAAAAAAAATACTTAACAAGTCAAGGACTCCTCACTTGCACTCAGCTAACCTGTATACATCTCTATAATCACATGTAAAATTACTAAGTATGTATGACTTATACAAATATGTTCATATGATATGTTGTGAATATTATGGCTACTTTTTTAAAAAAAGCCATATTGCTATGACTTTTGTGATTGAGAGTTTACATGTAAGCTAATTTGACACATAAAGCCAAGCTAGCCAAGTGCCGTCGAGTCAAATCCGACTATAAAACCCAGTGCAAATACTTCTAGGCAACTCTAGGGGCTCTCCCAACTCTTTGGTAGCACACTCCTGCTTTCCACCATGTACTTTCTGTATTCATTCAACCAACCTCTCCACTCTCCCATCTCATTTCCATAGAGGAGCTGCTCTGACTGCCTCATGTCTCATAGTTCAGTCCAATTTTTGCCTGAAGAGTTGTCTTCAGTAGTGGCTCTGGGCTAGCAGCAAATCAAGAGGGTATGTTCTCAAGGTACCCTGCAGGGTGTTGGACCATCAAGTCTGGTCTTTCAATAGAATTCTAGATCTGTACCACCATTTTTCTCCCACTGTGTCAGGGAGTTTAAGTTGTGTTGCCTGGTAAGACAGTCATTGGTGGTGGCCTGGTACTATTTAGTTCTTCGAGTTGCAAGGTGATATAGCCTGTCTTAGTCACCTGGTACTGTTTCAACAGAAAATACCACAAGCAGAAGGCTTCATGAAGAGAAACTTTTATTGTCACAGTCCAGTAAGCCACAAATCCATTCATAAGCTGCAAATCCATTCAACAAAAGAAGTTATCGTAGTCCAGTGGGCTGAGTCCAAATTCAAGGACAGCATCTTGGCACAGCAAGCTCAGGTCCAAAGGATGTGCTCTGCTCACAGTGCCGCTTTCTTGGTGGTGTGAGGTTCCCAACTTCCTCTGCTCACTTCTTTCCCTTATATCCCACCAGCCTGTAGCTTGAGTCCTGCCTCACTAATCCAACTGCAGCCCATTCCCCATCATCAGTATCACAGAGGGAGGATTCACAACACATGGGAGGAAAGGCACCATACTGGGCCTCCGAGCCAAGTCAAATCAATACATACATTTTGGGGGAGACATAATTCAATCCATGACATAGTCTCTGGATCACTTAGGCCCTTCTGTAATCCTGGGCTCATATTTTCCTCCTTGCTTTCCTCTGTTTTAAGAAGATTGGGGCCAAGTGATGCTCTCTTGCAGCTTGCTAGCTTTTAAGACTGCAGATGCCACTCACCAAAATGGGATGCAAAACATTTTCTTTAAAAAAACTTAGTTATGCCAGTTGACCTAGATGTCCCCTGAAAGCATGGTCCCCAGAACCTCATTCCTGCTATTCTGACCTTCAAAATGTTGAGTTGTATTTAGGAATCGTCTTAGCTGTTGGTATAGTCCAGCAAGTACTGATCACTTTTCTATTATGTGCTGTCATTTCCTTGACTTGTCCTGATTCCTATCTAGTATCTAATCTATGGATACCTATCTACCGCTCTCCCCTCCTTGTTGACCATCAAAGATTATTTTCTTTTGCATTTAGACCTTTTCTTGAGTCCTCATAATAATGGTCTCATATCATATTTGTCCTTTTGTAACTGACTACTTTCATTCAGCATAATATCTTCCAGATGATTCCACAATATCAGATGTTTCCTAAGATCATCACTGTTCCTTATCATTGCGTAGTATTCCATTGTGTAAATATGCTGCTGTAGTTTATCAGTTCATCTGCTGATAGGCACCTAGGTTGATTCTGTCTTTTTGTTAATGTGCACAGTGCATTAATGTGCACAATATCTGTTCATGTGACAGCTCTTATTTCTCTAGGATATTTTCCAAACAATGCAATTCTTGGATCATGTGTTATTTCTATTTCTACCTTTTCGTTAAAGCATCAAATTGATTTCCAAATTAGTTGTATTGTTTTACATTCCCACCAACAGTGTAGAAGAGATCCAGTCTGTCCACAATCTTGCCAACATTTGATGTTTTGTGTTCTTGGGGGTTATTACCAGCCTTGTTGGGGTGATGTAGTGTCTCATCGTAGTTTTGATTTAGATTTCTCTAATCACTAACGATCATGAGCATTTCCTCATGTATCTGTTAGCTGCTTGAACATCTTGGGTGAAGTGCCTTTTCATACACTGTGCCCATTTTTTAATTGGGTTATTTGTCTTTTCTTGTATATGCTGATCAAATTTGTGGTTGTGAAAAATTTTCCCCAATCTGCATGTAGTGTTTTATTCTCTTGGTGAAGATTTTGGATGAGCTTAAATGTCTGATTTTTAGAAGCTTCCATTTATCAATTTTCTCTTTGGGGTGTTTATAATATTTTGTAGTCTGCTTATGTCATGTAGTAGGACTCCCACTGTTGTCTTTATTTTTTCTTCCATGACCTTTATTGTTTTACATTTTATATTTGGATATTTGATCTATTTTGAACTAGTTTTTATTCATTTTTGTGAGATGTGGGTCTTGTTACATTTTTTTTTTTTTATTTAATATGACTGAGTGAAAATGTACATTCCCATATAAATTTACATGCCCACCTCTATGCAGCTTCCACTGCTCTCCCTGTCCGGTGACAGCACACTATTCCTCTCTGCTGCATTGCAAATGGATATCCAATTTTGCCAACACTAGTTTTTAAAGAGACTATCTTTTCTCCAATTCATAGAATTTGGGCCTTTGTCAAATGTTACCTACTCGCAGGTGGATGGTATTAATATCTGGATTCTCTGTTTTGTTCCATTGATCTATGTATCTGTTTTTTGTACAAGTACTAGGCTGTTTTAACTACCACGGTAGTGTATAGGTTCTCATGTCAGGTAGCATGAGGCCTCTCACATAGTTTTTATTCTTCAGTAATGCTTTACTAATCCAAGGCTTCTTCCCTTTCCGTATGAAGTTGGTGATTTGTTTCTCCATCTCATTAAAATGAGATTGGAATTTACATTGGGATTGCGTTGTGTTGTGTCTATAGATTGCTTTGAGAAGAATAGATGTTTCCACAATGTTAAATCTTCCTATCCATGAGCAAGGTACATTTCTCTACTTATTCGGTTTCTCACAATAGCATTTTGTAATTTTCTTTGCATAGGCCTTTTCCATCTCTGGTTAGATTTATTCCTAAGTATTTTATCTTCCTGGGAGCAACAGTGAATGGTATTGATTTGGTGATTTCTTCTTTCATGATCTCTTTGTTAGTGTAAAGGAATCCAACTGATTTATATATATACATATATATGTGTGTGTGTGTGTATCTTATTCCTGATACTTCAATAAAACTTTCTGTTGTTTCCAATAGTTTCTTTGTGGATTCTTTAGGGTTTTTTGTGTATAGCATCACATCATCTGCAAATAGAGCTATTTTTACTTCTTCCTTACCAATGTGGATTCCCTTTATTTCTTTATCTTGTCTAATTGCTCTGGCTAGAAGCTCCAACACAATGTTGAATAAAAGTGGGGGAATGGGCATTGTAGTCTTGCTCCCATTCTCGAGGGGTATGCTTTGCGTAGATGCTCCTTATTATGTGAAGAATTCCGCTTCTGTTCTTAATTTGTTGAGAATTTTTAACATGAATGAGTGTTGGACTTTGTCAAACAGCTTTTCTGTATCAATTGATAAAATTAAATGGTTCTCATCTTTTGTTTTATTTATGGGCTTGTTTACATTAATTGTTTTTCTAATGTTGAACCATCCCTGTATCCCTGGCATGAAACCTACTTGGTCATGGTGAATTGTTTTTTGGCCTGTAATTTTCCTTTTCTGTGCTATCTTTCTGTGGTTTTGGTAACAGAGTTATGCTGGCTTCATAGAATGAATGCAAGAGTATTCTCTCCTTTTCTATGCTCTAAAATACCTTTAGTAATAGTGGTGTTAACTCTTCTCTAAAGTTTTGTAGAATTATCCAGAGAAGCTACATGGGCCAGGACTTTTTTCGGTTGGGAGTTTTCAATTTCTTCTTTTGCTATTGGTTTATTAAGTTGTTCAGCATCTGTGTTACTTTTGGTAGCTAGTTTGTTTCTGGAAATTTGTCCATTTCATCTGAGTTTTCAAATTTATTACAGTTTTTTCATAGAATTCTCATAAGATTTTTTAAATTTCATCTTGGCCAGTTGTGATATTGCCCATCTCATTTCTTATTCAAGTTATTTGCTGGCTCTCCTGCTTTTCTTTTCTGTTTGGCCTGTGGTGTGTCAGTTTTGTTGATCTTTTCAAAATATCAGCTTTTGGTATTGTTAGCCCTTTCAGTTGTTTTTTCCAGTCTCTAGTTCATTTAGTACTCCTCTAATTTTTGTTATCTGTTTTCTTCTAGTGCCAGAGGACTTGTTTTGTTGTTCTCATTTTGTTTGTTTAATTTTTTGATTTGGGCCCTTTCTTGTTTTTGGATGTGTACTTTTCTTGAGATAAACTGACCCCTGAAGACTCTTCTTGCTGTGTCCCATAGCTTTTGGTAAGCTGTGTTTTCATGCTCAGTTGATTCTATGCATTTCTTTATTCTTTATTAGATTCTTAATTTCTTCTGTAACCCAGAAGTTTTTTAGCAAGGCATTCTTTAGTTTCCATGTGTTTGATTTGTTTACCCTTGTTTCGTTTTTTCCTGCTATCAATTTTGACTTTTATGCCATTATGCTCTCAGAAGATGCTTTGCAATATTTGAATGCCTTGGATTTTGTTAAGACTTGCTTTATGACCTAACATGTGGTTTATTTTGGAGAATGTTCCTTGTGGATTGGAAAAGAAATCGTCTGCTGTTGGGTGGAGTGTTCTGTATATGTCTATGAGATCAAGTTGGTTGCTTACGGCATTTATGTTTTCCATGTCTTTATTGAACTTCTTTCTGGATATTCTGTTCATCACTGAAAATGGTATATTGAATTCTCCCATTATTGTTATGGAGCTGTATCTCACTTCTCAATAACAGTAGAGTTCATTTGATATTTTAGAAACTCTGTCACTGAGTGAGTAAATGTTTTACGTGGCTATGTCTTTCTGATGTATTGATCTTTAAAGCAATATATAGTGACCTTCCTTGTCCACTATGGTGGATTTTACTTTAAAGTCTATTTTATCTGAAATTAATATTGCCATTCCTGCTGCTTTTAGTGTATTAGCTTGGTATATATTTTTTCATCCTTTAAGCTTCAGTTTGTTTGTATCTTTCTGTCTAAGATATGTAGCGTATAGATGGGTTGTGATTTCTTTATCTATTCCGCAACTCTCGTTTCTTTATTAGTGCATTTAACCCATTTACAGTCAATATAATTGTTGATACGTATGAATTTAATGCTGTCATTTTAATGCCTTTTTTGGTGAGTTGTTGACAGAGTCTTAGGTCCATTTAATTTTCTGTGCTGACTCATTTTTCTTCACGAGTTTTATTTTCATTTTTTCACTGGTTTTCTTTTTATAGCTGCTGAGATTTTTTAAATTTTGTTTCTTGTTTTAATATGTGGGATTGTTAATTTTCCTTGTGATTATCTTTATATTTACCCTTAATGTTCTAAATTTAAAATAGTCTTTAATTTCTTGGTATTGCCTTAACTTCCTTTCCATCTGAAAGATCTATGAATACATTAATTTGTCTCTCTTATGGTATAATGTCATCATTTGCATATTGAGGTATATGTTTCCCTATTTCATGGATTCCCTATTCATATTGCTATCTGGATGCTCTGCCCTGCCTTGTAGCCTTGATTATATATCAGATGTTAATGATTTTCTAATTGAAAGAATTCCTTCAGTGTTTCTTGTAAGTTTGGTTTGGTTTTCTCAAATTCACTGTTTAAAATTTCTGTTTATTAGGAAATGCCCTAATTTTGCCATTGTGTTTGCGAAACAACACTGTGGGATGAATAATTCTTTTTTTTTTTTCCTCCTTTAAGACTTCATGTATGTCATCCCATTGCCTTCTTGCCAACATCATTTTAGCTGAGTAATTGGTGGTCATTCACTATGATTCTCCTCTGTACCTCATTTTTTTTGTTTAAGCCTTGCTGCCTTTAGAAGATACTCTTTATCTTTTGTTTTTGTTTTTGTTTTTTAAGTTTGATGATAAACTATCTTGATGTCTTTGGGGGATCTACCTTGTATGGAGTTTGGTGAGTGTCTTGGATAAGATCTTCTTGTCTTTCATGATATCAGGGAAAGTTTCTGTCAAGGTATCTTCAACAATTCTATTTTCTGTTATTTGTTCCTGTTCTGGAATTCTATCTGTTCTAGATTATTCCTCTTTGATAGAGTCCCATGTAACTCTCAGTAATTCTTCATTTTTTTATAACTTTTATCTAAATTTTCCTCAAATATGTTGGTGTCAGTGGCTTCATCTTCAGTTTTACTAATTCTGCATTTCATTGCCTGAATTCTACTCCTTAGACCTTCTATTGAATTATCTAACTTTGAAATTTTATTGTTAACCTTCTGAATTTCCCATTGTTGTTGCTCAGTGTATCTCACAGACTTTAATTTTGCAGTATAGGAGGTCTGACAATTAAGTCCCTGAACTTACTTGTTCTGAGGGCTACATACCTCTTTGAATATCACTACAGTCACCTCTGTAGTGCTCTCTGTGGGAAGCTATGCACTTATACTAGCATCTAGCCCACACTTGAAGGCAATTTTGGAACTCTTTCTGGAACGGCTGTTGGGCACGGTGACATAGTGGCAAGTTCACAAACTTAATTGAATAGTTGTATGTGAGGGAGTTTTTAGTCAGCAAACAAGCAACTGTATGGAACACTCTCCTTATTCACCTGATCTGGCCCACAGTGACTTTTGTCTTTACCTGAAGACAAAGGAAGTATTGAAAGGAAGACATTTTGATGACATTTAGGACATCAATGCAAGATGATGACAGCTCTGATAGCCGTTCCAGAAAAAGTTCCAAAATTTCTTTGAAGGGTGGACTAGGTTCTGGTGTCGGTGCATAGCTTCTGTGTGTGTGTGTGTGTGTGTACACGTATATGTGTGTACGTGTGTATATATGTGCATGTACATGTCTATATATGTGCACACACGTGTATATGTATACATGTATATGTACGTGTACATGTGTATATGTACACATATATGTGTACGTGTGTGTGTACATGTGTGTGTTTGTGTATATATACACAGTCTCACAGAGGTCTTTCAGACACAATGAAACAGTAAGGGAAGCAGAAGGAATAAAGCATAAAGAAGAAGCAGAGAGAGAGAGAGAGAGGAGTCAAGGATCTCCAAAAATCTATAGTGCAGGTCAAGGGCTGTGAACACTGCAGACAGCCAGAGGTCCAGAAGTACAGAGGCAGAGCTGGTTGTTACAGACCGCATGGCAAAGTGGAATCTATCCCGAGGGGACCAAGAGAAGACCACCATAGCTGAGAAAAGCCAAGAGCAGTCCTGCACCGAAGAATGGAGACTTCCTCTGTGGACTTCCTACACCTGAATTGTAGCATGTTTATCCTGATTCAGTGTTATACCCTATTCCTTAATAAATAACTTACCTAACAGTATGGAGCTCTAGTGGCACAAGTGGTTAAAAATTACAGCTGCTTCTACTAGCAACTCTATGAGAACACTATGGGGTAGTTCTGTTCTAAAGGATTGCTGTAAGTCAGAATTGACTCAACAGCAGTGGTTTTTCTTCCCTCTCCTCCGCTCCCTTCCCTTCCCTTCTCTTCTCTTAAGCATTGTCTGTGGGCTCTTGTAGCCACTGCAACAGATTATGAACCCAGAGAGAGGCAGAGAGTACTGTGAGAGAGATAGCTGGTGTCACAATAGGCAAAATGTCTGGAGAGTAGAGGGATGTCTGACCTCACGGCAATCAACATTGTGCTGATTATTAACCTTCAAGATGTCAGACAGGTTCTGAAGCTACTATTGCTAATGCCATTTTACAATAAGTTGCTAGAAGTCATCCGTATCCTTTAGATTTTCACATTTGTTGCCAGAAAGCTGCGTATGCTCTTCTCTTAGGTATGGTTATTCTCTCCTCTATGTGTGGCAACGTTTTTAATCTTACTACTATTACCTGATGTGTTGACTTTCTGTTTTACTCAGTTTGACTCTTGGTGTCTGTTCAAAGAGACTAGTTTTCAGTTTGATTTTTCTTGTCAATTTTTTTCTGTCAGTTGATTTGAAATTTAAATTTTTCAACTCCCTCCTTCTGTTTCTTCGTGACTTTATTAATGTATATATATGTATTAACTTCCTTTATTATATTCTTTCTTTTTGGACAAAGAAAGATTTTGGGGTGATAAATTTATCTGTGATAATAGCTTTAATGTTTTCAAAAGGAAATATTTTCCTTTGCATTACATTTTAAATACTTGTAATTTCATTTGTTTTGTTCACTTCAGTGAAAAGATTCTTTAGGGTAATGTCCTTTCAACAAGTAATTAATAATCTTGAAATTATTGTTATTTTTAATTTTATTGTATACTGTTCAGAGAATGAGAATTCTACTATTTCTAAGAATCTTAAAGTTGTAGTTTTTGTAAATTTCCAAAGTTTTGCCTGCTTCAAAGACACTCTAAGAATTCAGTCATGTTAATATTAGTGCATTTGTATGTACTAAACAAGCATATCAATTTAAAAATTGAATCATTTATTTCATGTTTATTAATTTTTCTGTAAAACTTCCATAGTATTCAAAATGATATATTAAATCTCCATCCATTTAAAATAAAATTGTCCTTGAATCTCTTATCAGTTTTGATTTGTATATTTATTTCTTATATTGAGGATACAGACATATGTCTTAGAATTATTTCATAATTTGTATATTTAAATATTACACACATACATCATTCTTTGGATTTATTGCTGTAGCTTTTTTTACTTTAAATTTCTCCTATCTGGTAAAACTATGATCTCACCTACATTTTTTATTGCATTATCTCTTTGTCCATTGCTTCATATTTCAACTTTTTCACTTAGTCTTATGCATTTTCTCATAAAAGACATAGAAATAAATTTCAGGGTTTTTTTTTTAGCTCATTCCAGAAGATTTTTGTCTGCAATAACATAATTTAAGCTACTAACTTCCAATACATGTAACACTCAGGTCAAACTAGATTACACTCATATATATGTACATACATATCTTTCATACAATGGTTGATGATAGAATAATTAAAAAGTTGTATTAAAAATGCTAGATCATCATTGCACGGAAAGAGACATATTACAAGGGAAGGTCTAACAATGCTCTGGAACAAAACATTGCTAAACTCTCACATAAAACCTGCAGTTGTGGGTAGTAGAGACATGCAGAAGAAAGACATAAGATTCTAATTTGATTGAATGGGAGTGCTCATGCTATAATAATATTATGTCTTTGTAACATAGAATAAATGAATCAATTATAGCACTGTGTTATGGGTATAGAGCTAGTGTTATTTCATAACTCAAGTATGAATTTTGTTTAAGGGATTTTGTTTAAGGGATAATAGCTTAGTATAAGAAAATATATACAAAAATTTAAATTATTAATAGAAAAATCAAAAAATTATCAATTGGATCAAACTAGGCAAACAGAAAAAAAAGTAAATAATAGCCACTGTAAGACAGAGCAGTGAAATCATATACATCAAATTGACAACTGTGGAGTTCCTTGTTGCTGCTCTCTTCTTTCTCCCACCAGTCAAGCATATTGTAGAATTTCACTTAATCTCTAGAAGTTAGTTACGGTGACATGGTATGTCAAAGAGGTTAGTTAAAGCAATGAGTGTGATTTCTAGTCAATATTTTAAGAGGCAGTACAGGGCTTGTGAAGTGCCTTTCATCCTGTCAAGATGGATCCTCTATCAGTCTGAATCTATAATGACTAATACAAGCAGAAGGCCCCAATCAGTGGGTTGTATGTATAAGAACTAAGTCTTGTTGCTTTAAACTACTGAGGGGAATTATCTGTTAATGTAGCATAACCAATCTGACCTAAATGATTAAAAGTCAGTGGTTTAAATTGAAAGAGCTAAACAGACACACACAGATATACACAATTTACTTTGCTTAATATATCCATATGATCTGGAATTCTACTCCTAGATATTTTTCTAATAAAAGTTAGGGTATATCAACAAATACCTGTACATGTATAATCATAGCGGCTTTGTTTATACTAACTCCAAACCGGAAGTAACTGAAATGTCTATCTACAGGTGAGTGGATAATGTATTGTCATATATCCAGGCAATAGAAGAGTACTCAGTAATAAAAAGGAGTAACTTGCTGATGCAAGCAGCATAGATGAGTCTCAAAAACTTTATGCTTGATGAAAGTAGCCACTCACAGAAGAATACATGCTGTCTGAACCCATTGACATAATATTCTGGATACTACCAGGATTTCCTATACACACCTATTTGTCACTAAGCTGCTATCTCCTTATCCAACATTCTACATTTACTACCACAGAAAAAAATCTGCTATCCAACCATCTTGCTCATCTATAAAGGTGGGAGAGGAGTTAGTATGAATTAGGGAAGATAGTGAAGACAAGGGACAGGTTTGTGAGATGGAGCCAGGCCGAGACAGCTGCCGGTGGTTTGTTTGTACTACTTGGCTTGTCTGAAGCAGCTGCTCTAGACCTGGCAAGTATAGGGCTGGTAGGCAGCAGAGGAGACAGGGCAGCGGTGAGACAAGAAAGGGGTGGACCGCTGGGGTCCAGCGAGGCGGTCGGACGCCAACGCTTCCAAATAGGCCTCCCTGCCCCCTCAGCAGCCAATCTGGGGCCTAAGTAGCCCACTTGTATATGAATATTTAAAGTTGAGGCCCATCTGGAGCTGACTGGGCAGCAAAGTGGAGGGACAAGAAGCAGCCTAGGGCACAGCCAAGTGATGCTGGGCTTCTGTTCCAGAGGTAGCAGAAAACCTCCCACACCATCACCACCACCACCCACAACCCCCACATACTCTGCAGTAGCAGGAAAGGAGTGGTAGGGAAGGGGTTGTCGGGGGTGATTTGTCAAGAGAATCCTAAGATGCACCAGGGATGTCCATAGGATGCTGAACATCTGGGGGTGTACTTGTACTGAAGATGGTCACACGTTAATTCTTGCATAATGCTGATGTTGACATAATCATCTGGACTTTGGAACCAAAACACATGGGTAAGTGAGGTATGCACACGTGTGTGTGCGTGTGCGTGTGCGTGTGCGTGTGCGTGTGCGTGTGCGTGTGCGTGTGCGTGTGCGTGTGTGTGTGTGTGTGTGTGCGTGTGTGTGTGTGTGTGTGTGTGTGTGTGTGCGCGTAGGAGCCCTGGTGGCACAATATTTAAGTTTGGGTTCTATAATACTGAAAGACTGGTGGTTTGAATCCACCACCTGCTTCTCAGGAGAAAAATACTGAAGCTGGGACCAGTTAAGTTTACCACCTCAGACACCTTACAGGACATTTCTACTCTGTCTTACAGGGTTGCTGTAACTCAGAATTACTAGAAGGCAACACATATGTTTTGCAAATACAATTACTTGTATATTTGAAGTGGGTGTGCTGCTTCACGTTTAAATTAATTCAATAACGTTGACTTGAAATTGTAGTACCATGCAATAAAAATAGAATGATAAAAAGAAACATTTAGAAAACATATCAACAACAAAGCTCACTGAGAAAGAAAGCAACAATAACAAATTTTTAAGTGGAAACTTTGAAGGTAAGTTGAGAAATTCACCCATGAAGTATAACATGATAAAATGATGAAAAATGGAACAGGTTAAGTCCATGAGATCAAATATTCTGTAGATAAGAGAATTCTGGTAGTGGGCATCAAAATTCTGATGGCCAGTGGAGAAAGTAGTTAGAAAGTGGTAATTTCTCTTAGCTAAAGGATATGAACTGATTATCTTTTATTTTTTCTTCTCATTTTCCTTCTCCAAATTTTTAGACCTTTTATCTTTAAATATAATCTCTGAGATTTATGTCTTCAGATCACCCACAATGTCCTTCTTCATTTTCTCCAGCACCCAGTGGTTCTATTTCTCCAAATAAATCTTACCTCTGCCTTCAGACCCCTCGGCTGTGTTCTCGGTTCTTCTGTTCCAGTTTCAGCTCGACCACGCAGCTCCAACTCTCGTATTTCTTGATTACCTTTTTAGGGATTAAAAACAAAATGAAGAGAAAAAAAATCACTATTTCCATAATCGTACTTCTTATATATAACTATCCAGCTATCTCCATTGTTTCTGACTTTTGTCTTCATTGTGATGATGAAATTGTTTCAGTCAAACATGTGACTTTTTTGTAAATGGAGTTCAAACTACCTGCCTTTTATCACTTCATGTATTTAATCACACACACACACACACACGTGATAAAATTGTTTTATAAAGAAAAGCACACTGGAAGATATATGATAAATCAGAAATTTGTATCCAACTTTATAAACATCCTACATCAGCTGCTTTTGACACTAATGGACTGGCTAGAATGTGGTTCCTTTATCTGAATAGACACAAAGCCTTCATCAAGCATAAGACTCACTCGGGGACTCAAGTTCCTAAAATATTATCCACTGAAGTTATGCCAGAAATAATATAATAGAGATTTGTTTATATATTTCCCCTCATTGTAATTTAAAAATTCTGTATATTCATAAAAGATATAATTTTCTAGTAAGATAAAAATGACTTAATAACAAAAATTGTCAAAATGATGTAAACAGGTTTTAAATAACAACAATAAACATAATTTCAGGGAATGTGCTGGGAACCATGTATCTCATAGTAGTAAATAAATTTCAGTAAATATGATCTTGATTTTTCAAAATAAATCTTCCTACTAATTCAGGTTATCTCTAATGTTTTAGGAATTAAACCTGATAAAACAAACTGAAATTACTTCATGTAGAGAAGAAATGTCTGTTTCATCAAAGACAAGATCCAATGGTCTTGTAAAAATCATTAAATGTGTCTATTTTCTATTTCTTTCCAGTTAAATAAAAACTCTGGATAGGCACTTTCATGTTTTTGCTCTTATTCCTTCTCATAATAACCAATGCTGAGATCTTACTTAAATGCCTAACTACTATGAGTAGTGATGTGTTGGTGAAACACAAAATACCTGGATTTTCAGACACAAAATACCTGGATTTTCAGAGGACAGGATCACATACTTTCATTACCTTGCAAACTAAGTAAGATAGGAAAGCTAGGTTCTGACACAGCAACTTCACAAACCCAGAGAAGTCAGACCATAAGTGAGGTATCTAGATAAAAGGGATCACAGCCACAGGGCCCTCAGGCACCGGCTATGTGGCTGATTTCTGGAAGTACTAGTGTAAACACATAGCAACAGTGCCGGGTAATTGAAACGTCGAGGAGCCCAACATCCATCCGCAGGTTCCTGACCTCTGCAATGGTCTGATCCCGCCCAGAGCATCTTACCTTTTCTCTTTTGACAGCAGCTCTCCTGGAGTGTCTTTGTTTTGGGAAGATTTGGAAACTTGAGAGTAGCGTATGTCACTTCGTCAGACATTGCTGAACAAATAAAGCACAGCTTGAGTACTCCTCTGCTGCTCTGTATGTCACGGCTTCACAGGAACTGCCGTTGTATGTATACCGGCACGCTGAGACTCAGTTGTATGATCTGTGTAAAGAATCAAGCAGCAAAGATAGTGTCAAAAAAGAGAACTGTCTTACTGAGAATTTCGGAACTACATTACACTCAACTTTCCACACCTCTCTTATCTCTAACTTCCTCCAATAAAGCACCTTAGCTGAAAATACAATACTAAGGAGAAAATGTTTTAAATTTTAAAATTCTTCTTTTTTTAGTTTGTGGGCAACCCATAGATCCTCAGTGTTGAGACTACCCTGGGTAACTTTGGAAATCCCGGTGGTATAGTGGTTAAGAGCTATGTCCGCTAAGCAAAAGGTCAGCAGTGTGAATCCACCAGGTGATCCTTGGAAACTCTATGGGGCACATCTACTCTGTCCTGTAGGGTTGCTATGAGTTGGAATTGAGTTGACAGCAATAAGTTTGCTGTGGGTTTTGGTTTGGGGTAAGGTTGAAATCAAATAACTATGTATTTCTTTTGATGATATGAAGTTGTTAATCAGCATGCAAGAATAGTGTTAAAATCACATGTAGCGTTTCACCCACTCCTAGCTCTCAGAAAACCACAGGTGAGTTCATGCTAATCTAAACTTTTCCATCCTTCCTCTATCAATTCTTTCAAATTGTTGTGGATTTAAAAGTAGACCGGAGAAGTTAATAGCAGACATCTTTTGGTAGAATATTACTGAGGTAATGAAATATTAAGAAGAAAACAATGCTAAGAGAGAGAAGAGAAAAAGAATGAGGCTGCTATGAAGTGCGCTGCAGAGAGATTGCCTCTCCGAAAAGAAAAGCCAGTTAGTAAAAAGAAGGGAGACAATTATTTCTTTATACATCCAGTTAATAACTGTTAATTTATTGAATTTTAATACCTGATTTCTGGGAGGAAGAGAGTATATATATTTGTCTTAACTCATTTTAAAAGTTTGGGAGTCAAGACTCAGACAGGCTAAGTGCTTTGCTCAGCCAGGCACATTGTTAGTGGAGAACAGCTTCACTGTATCCTGAATATCTGGTGTTATATACAACTTCCTAAGAGAGCTTCATCCGACTCGACAGCTCTTGGCAAGAGAGCTTCAATGACCATTGCTAAATGGATAGATCAAACTGTTCTTCAGGAATAACCACAGTATTGCTCAGTGCAAAACCAACAGTTATTGTTAATAACACTTTCATTAGTTTCTAAAAAATATTGGATATTGTCATGGGTTGAACTGTGTCCCCCCCAAAATATGTATAGCCATGTGGCTGGGGCATGATTCCCAGTGTCTTGTGACTGTCCTCCATTTTGTGGTTTCCCTAAACTGTATGTTAAAGGATTAGGATGGGGCTGTAAATTCCTTCACAGGATTACTTCCCTGCCCTGTTGTAAAGGGAGTTTCCCTGGAATATGGCTTTCCCCACCCTTAATCCTTTCATCCTATGAGAGATAAAAGGACAGAGAAGCAGGCAGAGAATTGGGAACCTCATACCATCAAGCAAGCATCACTGGGAGAAGAGTGCATCCTTCAGACCTGAGGTTCCTGTGCCAAGACGCTCCCTGGACAAAGACTGATGAAATACCAGACTTTCCTCCAGAGCCAACAAGGGGAAAGCTGTCCCCTGGAGCAAACACCCTGAATATGGACTTGCAACCTGCTGGACTGTGTAAGAATAAAACTTTGTTTGTTAAAGGCATCCACTCTGTGGTATTTCTGTTAGAGCAGCCCCAGCTGACTAAACAGGCTATGTAACAGGTTCTGAGATCAGAACTTCTGTTCTTTTTCTTCAACAATGCTTTGTTTATCCAGGTCTCTTTCCATTAAATCTGTTTTTAAGATTTCAACAAAATTGAATCTCCTTGAAGACAATAACTGTAAAGGACACTATTGTCCCTCTTTAAACATCAGCTTTATGTTATTCTTGTAATATGTCACCAATAAATGCTAGTCAAACTTCAACTTCCAAAGAGAACATTCATAAGTTTCTCACAAAAATGCTTCTTGAATTATTCCCAAAGACAGAAGAACAAACCAAGCAATATGATACAATTTTCTTCTCCTACAAAATTGAAAAAAACGAACTAGAAGAAACAAATTAGGAAACCAGTTCTATGATCTTTGATAGCAGGAAAAACATACTATATTAAACCACCAAATTTGAAATATACTGTAAAGCAGAATACATAACCCAGTAAAAAATATACAGTACTCATTGCAAGCAGCCACAAACAGAGGAACAAAGACAGAAATTAAATTCTGACTGAGGGTGAGGAGGTTATGGGGAAGAAGTATGGTAAGAAACACACGGGTCACCTGTGTTTAATCCTTTAATAGTCAGTAAATCTGTAAGCTTGAGGAAACTGATGGGCTTCACCTTACTCACTTATTAACATCTAACTCGGTTGAACTTATGCTTCTAAGTTACAGATGTCTAACCTAAAACTCTGATGAATCAGATCTGACTCGACGACACTTGGCTGGCTTGGCAACCTAAAACTCCACTACCGTTGAATCAATTCCAACTCATAGAGACCCTATCAGCCAGAGTAGTACTGCCCATAGAGTTTCCAGAATCACCTGGCAGATTCAAACCATTGACCTGTTGGTTAGCAGATGTAGCACTTAACCACTACACTAGCAGGATTCCCGTAGATGTCCAAAGCATCTTAAAATGCTTAAAATGTACACTTTATTTGGTCCAGTCATCTTAGTCTTTAGACTTAACACCAAGGATGATACAGATGGATGTACTAGCATTTTCATCACATGGTTATTTATAGTAGTGAGAAGTGACAGCATAATTTAACATGTTTTATCCAACCTTTTAGTTTGTTCTAAATATGTAGAAATAATCAAATTTCAGTGTTAAATTTTTAAAAAACACAAAGTTGATTATCTACCATGGAATTATTATAGTTTTGTAAAATTAAATACGTAGGTGTATCTGCATGTATTTTATTATCAGACACATGCATTTATTAACAGACACATTCATTGTTCCTTGTGGTTATTCTGGATGGTGGAATTATTGACAATTACAGGTAATTTTCCAACACTCACTGTCAGTTTGTTGTACTGTGATTGCTTGTATGTTGCTACGATTCTGAAAGCTATGCTGGTATTTCAGACAACACAGGGGCATCCACGGTGGTTAAGTTTCATAGTAGCATTCAGACTAAGATACTAGGAAGAAAGGCATGGGGATCTTTTTTAGAATAAATGCCTTATAAGAAACAGCAGAATATTGTCCAATACAATGCTGGAAGATGAACCCACAAGCTTGGAAAGGCACCTGATATACACAGTGATCACAATAATGAGCACCCTCATACTAAAGATTGCCAGGAACCAGCCTCTGCAGGGTCTGGGATCACGAAGGGATGGGTGGCGTCAGCAAAGAAAGAAATGATGAGACTGAGACAACCAGGAATCTGGGGATCTGCAGCCTATCAGGGTCTGCCTTTCTTTATTTTTTATATAATCAGTGAGGTGACGTGATTTCACCCTGGTCTTTGGCCACGTAAGCTGTTGGCTAGTGAGGAATTGATACCTCGTGGTCTCTTTTCATGTTAATCATTAGGGGCTTCTAGATAATGACCCCCGACAGTGGTCTCTTTTCATGTTGACCATTAGGGCCCTCTAGGTAATGGCCTGAGGCAAGTATGTTGTGGTGATAATTGGCAATGAAAACAAAGTTATCCCTTGAGCTTAATCAGCTCTATCCATGCCTTGAGGTCAAAGCTCATTATCTGGCTGTCTCTATTTGTTCCTCCTTTGTTCTTATTTTACCTCCTCCTGTGAGGATAGTAAGTGCCCACCATCCCCCACTCTAAGCCTCTCTTAAGCTGTTCTAAGAAGGGTATTTCTTTAGTATTTGTCTATTTGACATACCAAATATAATAAACTTGGAAGCCTATCTGTCTTCCTGATGTAGGGAGTGGAATGTCTATCTTTAAGGGCTGTGTAGGGGGTCATCCCTGGGGATCTTCCCAGGGCTTTCCTGCAATCTTGTATTTCACATATGGAGGGGGAAGAGCAGTTAGGGGAAGCCAGCGGAGCTGGGCCATCCTCAGTATTTCCAGGCTGGGCATGCTGTGTCAGAATTCATTAAGCCGAGATGATCGTAAAACCCTTCTTCTTTGATCCTTGTGCCGGGAGATAAGGGGGTATTTTTGAGGAAGGTTTGATTAGGATGCAAAATATTATCAGGGAGAATACGGCCAAAAAAATATGCCAAGGGTGAAATGTGTCCGCCCGCCATCACATAGGCATGAGAGTTTGCTTACAGAGGCTTCTGTGGGTGATGGCCCTCAGCAAAAGATCATAAAGATAGCACAGGAGCAGACAATATTTCCTTAGGGTTTCCAGGAGTCAAAGGTGATTCAACGGTAACTAACAACAACATAGGTAATACTATTTTTACACTTGTGTGTTGCACAGAAAGTAATTTTCACATATATAAATACATGTATATACATACAAGCACATACATATACACATGTGTATATATAAAGAATGATATATACAAGGTCTGGCATTTAAGCTTGTGAATTCATCATAGAAAAAGTGCTATGAACCTCATCACTGAATATCACTATGGTCACCTTCAAAGGACTACCCTTAAGAAGCTATGTACTGATGCCAGTGCCTAGTCTACCCTTCAAAGCAATTTGGGAACTCTTTTTCTGGAATGGCCATCAGAGCTGCTGTTGTATTTCCTTAATGTCCTGAATGTCATCAAAATTCTTCCTTCCAATATTTCCTTTATCTTCAGGTAATGGAAAAAGTCACAAGGAGTGGGGGTCAGATCAGGTGATTAGAGGGGTGTTCCAATACAGTTATCTGCTTACTGGCTAAAATGTCCCTCACAGACAACTGTACAATTAAGTTCACAAACTTACCACCTGGCCACCGTGTGCAATGAGCATTCCAGAAACAGTTCCAAAAATTACTTTGATGGGTAGACTAGGAGCTGACATCAGTGCGTAGCTTTCCAAGGGGAGTACATCCAAGATGACTGTAATGATATTCAGCAGCAAGGTATGTAGCATGTAGAACAATTAAGTTTGAGGACTTAATTGCAAGACTTCATATATTGTTGTATTTATGTTGTTGTTGTTAGGTGCTGTCCAGTCTGTTCAGATTCATAGTGACCCTATGAACAGCAGAATGAAACAATGCCCAGTCTTGCACCATGTCCACAATCATTTTTATGCTCAAGCCTATTGTTGTGATCACTGTGTCAATCCACCTCATCAAAGGTCTTCTTCTTTTCTGCTGGCCCTCCACTCTACCAAACATGATTTCCTTCTCCAGGAACTGATCCTCCCTGACAACATGTCCAAAGTATATAAGACACAGTCTTGCCATCTTTGCTTTGAGGGAGCACTCTGGTTTTACTTCCTCCAGGACTGTTTTTTCTTTTGGTGATCCATGGTCCATTCAACATTCCTTTCCAACACCACAATTCAAAGGCATCAATTCTTCTTCTGTCTTCTGTTTTGTACATACACACACACACACACACACACACACACACACACACACACACACACACAAAACAAATAGATCTATCTTGAAAGAAGCACAACTGGAAAAAATATTTTTCCTGTGTTCGTATTTCTGATTTCAGAGTTGTATGATAGAGATTTTAGTGTAAATACAGGTTATGGCTGTGTCATAGGTTGGGTTCTCTAGAAAAGCAAAACCAGTAAATTGTATAAATATGTACCGACAGAGATTTATATCAAAGATACAGCTCATATGATTGTAGAGGCTGGAATGTCCCAAGTCTGTGGATTGGGATAAAGAGTTTTCCTGATTCAGATAGCTGCAACTGCTGGTGAATCTAAGATTACCAGGTTAGGAAAGAGATCTTGCTCACAGACTGTCAATATGAATTCCCAAGATTGGTGGACAAGTTGTTAGCTCCAGTCCCAGGAACTGGAAGTCAGATGAACAGAAAATAGCTGCACATTACACAGCAATTAAGAAGCCAGACATCTGCTTCTACTGGAACACAGAGCATGTCTCCAAAGATATACTCCTTCAACAGATGGGCTACTCAAAGCAAAACCAAACTTTAGAATGATCACATATAAACCCTAAGGATCATGGACTAGCCAAAGCTGAAACACAATCTTAAGCAGCTCAGGCCAGTATTGAAGTCACTGCTATCTTTTCGATGGTTTGATAATACTTAACTATTTTCTACTAGCAAAGTTGGCATATCATACTAATTCACAATATCTAAATTAGACCAAGAATGATTTAACCAGGATTAACTGGTCTGATTGCCTCCTAGTTTATCCTAGCTACTGAAAATCACAACTTTATTGATTTTAATGGATTCTGAAAAACAGAAACAAAATTTGTGAACAACTAAAAATAATAGAGGAGTCCTGGTAATAAAGTGATTAGGCATTTGGCTCTTAAAAAAAAGTAGCTGGCAGTTTAAATACACCACCCATTCCTTAGAAATTCTGGGGGAGTTCTACTCTGTCCTATAGGGTCACTATGAGTCAGAAGTGACTCAACAGAGACTGGTTTTCTTTCTTTTTTATTTTTTTAAAAATAATTGCAGTTGCATTTAGAAATTTTATTAAAAACTCGAGCTAGTCATTAGAATTATTATCAACAAAGCGAGCTAGAGGCCACCAGGAACGACATAGAGCTCAGGAAACTGTATGCCTTTGAAAAAGTTCCTTGTCCTAGAATGTTATAGTGTCAAAATTTATAGTCAGCTCTGATAGTAAGTCC
Organism: Heterohyrax brucei; assembly: GCA_028571685.1. NCBI lineage: Eukaryota > Metazoa > Chordata > Mammalia > Hyracoidea > Procaviidae > Heterohyrax > Heterohyrax brucei. Next base: position 71,687,151 of record CM053142.1, on the reverse strand, counting down.
CTTACTTTCTCACCAGCTAAACTTAACATAGGTGGAAGAAAAAAAGAAGCAATAGCACAAGATTTATCTAAGATAAATGATGTACATCAATACCAGTAAAAACAGTTAACTTTTAATTTTTCAGGAAAGGAAAGAGGTTTGAGAGGATATTTAAAAAGAGTTCATTTCAGAAGTGCAAACAAACCTGTACATCAACGTTCATTGCAGTACCAGTCACATTAGCCAAAGATTGGTAGTTATTTTGTTGATGTCCATCAACAAAAGAAAGGACAACAGAAATGGGGATATTATTCAGCCATGCTGGGATATGAAGTCCTGATGCATGCTATTACCTTGAAAATTTTATTCTCAGTAAAATGTCATTCACAGAAAGACAAATATTGTATAATCTCCCTTACATGCAATAGGCAAATACAGAGAAACTAAAGCACATCGGTGATTACCGGAAATAGCAAGGAGGAGAAAGTGCGAGTTACTCTTTAGGGGTTACTGAGTTTATGCTGGTGGGGCAAAATAAGTTAGGATAGGATAGCGATACAGATTGCACAACATAACCATTGCGTTCAATATCACTGAATTATACATACACAAAACTGTTGAATTCAGGAATGTTTTGTTGTATACATTCTTACCATAATAATAAAATACAAGATGGACTTGCTTATTGGACCAGAGATTGCCAATAGCCACAAATGTAGTCATCCATCCATATGCTTTCAGATAAACAGACCCGCAATTATAAGGAGGTTTCTGTGCCCCAGACATTATGCTGGAAAGTGTGCATACAGTGGTGAGGAAAAAGAACATGGCCCCTACTCTCATGAACTTCACAATAAACGCGTTGGTAGGAAGTGGGATAAAACCAAACCCACTGCCAAAGAGTTGATTCCAACTCATAGCGACCCTATAGGACAGAGTAGAAGTACTCCATAGAGTTTCTTGGGAGCACCTGGAAGATTTGAACTGCCAATCTTCTGGTTTGCGGATGTAGCCCTTAACCGTCATGCTACCAGGGTTTCCAGGAATTGGGATATGAAAGCGTAATTTATGATTTATGAAAAAATGTTATGAGAGCTTATATGCGATGGACTTTATTTAGTCTGTGGACTCACAGAAGAGTGCCCTGAGGATATAATATTAAGGATGTGTGGTTTAGAGAGGTTTAAATGCAGAACAGAAGAAGAGCTTTTCCACATGATAGGATATGCAGATTCTTAATAAGGAAAGGAATATGGAGTAATAATGTAGCTCTGAGGAGGTTAGTGGGACTGGTAGAAGGTAGACACAGAAAACGTTAGAGTGACATAATCATAAATAGCATATTAGACCATGTAAAGATCATTTGTTTCCATTTTTTAAAGAAATCATAATAAAATTTTTTAAATACATGTGAGTGTGACATTGTTACCATATAACATGAGTTCAGGCTGCCTGTCACAAAACCCAATACAGAGACAGGAGTGAGGTGAGTAACAAAAGGGCTTTATGGTATACAGGCATACAAGAGACAGGGGGGATGGGCTCCTCTGAAAGTCTGCCCCCTATTGGAGACTGACTGGAAGGTTTTTTAAGGCTAGAGTTTAAGCTGGATAAATTTGAACAATGCTAACTCCCCTTTCAGCCGGGCAGGTTGATCTCCTGTGGGTATTCTTAAAGGGTCTGTTGGCATCACCGTGGTTTCGGTCACAAGACGGGGCCCCATCACCTGTTCGTCTTACTGCAGTGCTGTTCTAGTTATTTGAGGAGAACATAAGCTAATTTTAAACTTCATAGAATGTGGAGAAAAGAAGCGGAAACATCATAAAATCACTAGATTATGTGACAGTTAATCATGTAAACTCTACAGAAACAATATCACAGTATCCTGGATGATAGGCCCGTACAATTTCTTTCTCATGCTGCCCCTTTCAACATAACCAGATTCTTTTTTTGTGTGTGTAAGCATTCAGTTATGGCGTGCAGAAAAGATTAAAGGCAAGAAAGAGTGACTGAAGGCGCAGCTACCGGGAACCTAGTACCTGGTCCAGGAAAGTACTGATAGTATCTTAGTGACAGAACTGACAGTGATGGAAATAAAAATAGTACGCATTTAATACACTTGGCCAAGTGCCGTCGAGTCGGATCCGATTTAATACACTTAGGAGATAATATATTTTTTTAAAAAAAAAAAAAAAACAACTTACTGGTGCATCATTATGGATTTTTCAGAAGTAGATGGATTGATGCCTTTAACTATGATAAAGGTACTGGAACAGGACTCAATGTACTTGGGAGTTAAAATTATGAGATCAATTTTAGAGTTAACTTTATGTGATTTTTGAAGAAAGTTTTAGATTGTAAATGTAAGAATTGTTGATGTCAATAGTGCTTTTGTTGCTTAACACTATTTAATCATCATTTACTATGTGCTAGGCACTGTTCTAGACATTAGAGATACAGCTATTCAAATGCCCACTATAGACCCCAATAGAGGAAAAGGAATTGGGTGAGAAGAGAAAAGGGGATAATACTGAATCTTATTCAGAACAAAGACAAACTTAAACAGGATCAATTTGTATAGCCAGAAGCCAACTTGACATTCTCTACCTCTCCTTAATAGAATAGTGTTTACGACAGAGTGTTCAGACACAAATGGAGTAAAATGAAAACACTGCAAAAACATTTAGGAGACAATTAGGAGTATTTCTTGTAATGTTAGGAAGCAGAAACCAAAACCCACTGCTGTTAAGTCCATCTTGACCCATAGCGACCCTATAGGACAGAGTAGAACTGCCCTGTTGAGTTTCCAAGGAGTGCCTAGCAGATCTGAACTGCCAACCTTTTGGTTAGCAGATATAGCACTTAACCACTATGCCACCAAGGTTTCCTTTGGTAAGGGAACTTTGACAGAATGGTAAAAAACAAGATTCACTGTGAGGCTCAAAATTTTACTTTAATTTGTCCTGAAGGAGCAGGTGTTTCCCCTATTGTCTTTAGCGTGCATTTGTGCTTGGGGAATAACCTCAATAAAAACCTTTCCAACAGTATAAAATTCTTTCTTGAAACCTTGAGTAACTGTTCACCTCATCTTCAAGACATCAGCTTTCTAGGGATTCAAAGTATTCGTTATTTCATTTAATAAATATTGAGTATCTACTATATGGTGGACATTTTTCTAGGGTAAATCAAAGAAAACATTTTCCCTTAATGGTGCCTATGTTCTATACTGTATGTATTTCTTTGTAAATTTATAAGGACACATAGTTTCCATACAGTAATAACTCATTCTTTATTTTTAGTATGTAATTTTCTGTTATATAAATACATTATGCCTTATCTACTCTATTACTGTTGGATGTGTAGTTAATTTCCAAATATTTTATAGTTAAGAGTAAAGCTACTACGAACATTCTTGTGCAAGTCAGTAGGGTCACTATGGGTCAGAATCAGCTCAGTAGCAGTGGAGTTTTTTAGAAGCAAAAATGCTAGGTTGTCAGCCACCAAAGCTGATACACCAAAAGGGAAGTTGGTAGAGAAGATTCTGAAAGTCACTACCTTTGGAGAAATACTACGTCACGGAAACTAGTTAGCCACTTCCTTTGTGGACCTGCAATCAAGCCCCTGGTAATGGGGGTGGGGTGACTTTGTTTGATAGAGATGGGGTAACCATGCTCTCTACTACTCTGTATCTAGTTTATCTTCCAGCTACTCTGTGTCATTGTTTCATATGTTTTTAATATCACAGTCTTCTGAGAGTAATAACCCTTCTTGCTTTCCAGTTTGTAAATCTAACTTCTAACTGTTTCACTGATCACCTGTAACCTTTAACCACAGTAATTATGAGAAATTTAATTTCAAGTCTTAAACAAAAGCATTGTTGATAATTTGAAAACCTTCAGCCAATCATACCCCACCTCCATTTAAAAAATATTATATTAAGGCATACTCCTTTTAACTGTGCTTAACTCCCAAATAAGGACAATAGCCATACAAAGTTTCCTCCTAACCTGATTTAACTATCCTTAATATAATCAAATTTTGGACATGTGGTCAGGAGGGATCAATCCTTGGAGGAAACCTGGTTGGTAAAGTAGAGGGTCAAAGTAAAAAAGGAAGACTTTCAACAAGGTAGATTGACACAGTGGCTGCAACAACGAGCTTGATCATATTAATGATTGTGGGCATGGTACAAAACCAGGAAATAGTTCATTCTATTGTGCATAGAGTTGCTATGAGTCAGAAATAACCTGACAGCATCTAACAACAACAATACAACCAAAGGAATACTGGGTGGCACAAAGGGTTAAGGATTTGGCTACCAAATGAAAGAGCAATAATTCAAAGCCAGGTAAAAGTGCTTCATTTTTTTAGTTCTTCAATGTACTTAGAAGAAATGGACACACATCAAATTGTTATACTCTTTATTATACTCTAATGCTAAGCTCTCTTGCTGCAGTTACTTATTCTTCTAAAACCTGACCTTCTATAAGCACTTGACTTCAGGTAAGTATAAGTGGTAACATGCTCACCGTTTTTGTTTTTTTTTTTTAATTTGGTTGCCACATATCATGGAGTCTTACTGCCCAACTTAAGAGAGGAGTCAGGTCACTGATATTTTTACAGGTAGCTTGAGAGGCTGGACTCAGATAGTGGAGTATTTGGACAGGTCCTCTGGTGCCTCTAAAAACAAAGACCCGTCCCCACAATGAATTGATTATGTATGACATTCTAGGAGCCCTGAACATCAAAGAGAAGGATGAGAAATTGAACTGAGTAACAGGGTAAAAATAGGTCCAGAATTACAGGACTGTGCCAGATCTGACTTGATGTCAGCATGCCACACGCAGTTTGGTAGTGGCAAACTTGGTGAGCTGAGGAGTAGCTTTAAGAAAGTATCTTCCTGAGTGGAAGAAACCAAGCTGCTGAGAGCCTACTTATGCCCCCAGGGTTAGTGAAAAATGGCATTTGATCATCAACAGCAAGGTAGATTGTGTCTAATTTACCACAGGAGAATTTAAATTTTTCCTTTGGAATACATATCTCTCCCATTTTCAGGGGCTTCCACTTCCTTTCTCTGCATGTACCCAGCTTCAGAGTCTGACACCATTACCTGGGCTTAAAGTAGAACACCTTACATGCATGCTAAGCCATTCATCTACACTTGGAGAATAATTTAACAAACAAAAGGGGAAAAATAAATAAAATAAGCTGTCTGCTGTTTTAAGCTGGGAACTCAGGGCAGAAACAGTTCCTCTGCCTAAGCTTAGGCAAAAGGGAACATGCCTTCCTCATAGACACTCACTGAAGGCTGTCAGATGCCTGCCTTTCTCAGCACATGCAGTCATATACCTGCACATATACCAATCACCCTGAACCATCTAGGACTGTAGGCAAGAGCCTGCACTACACACTTAGAAACTAACTACTTGGTCACCTAGGCTGAGTACTACAAGAAAAATAAACAGCTTCTTGGGCTCCCCTGCCTAGTAACAGCTCTCTTCATACACTGAAAGGATGTTAGATCTTCCAAGGTGTCAATACTCAAAATAGCTCACATGAGCATGCTATCTTGGTATTTCAAAACAAAAACACAATAAGAAGTTAGAATACAGTAAACAAACATAAATAAATGCAACATATTACTGATGGCTCAGAGACAGTAGTCAATATCAAATCATTTAAAGAGGGAGACCACAATGATTTAGGAAGCTCCTAAAACAAAGAATCAAGAAGTTTTTAAATGAAGAGAGCTTCTCAAAATTATCAGAGTAGAATATAAATGATTAATGTTTAGAACTTGTGAAGAAATCAGGTAAAATGCAGTAGAGCACAACAACAAATTGAACAGGCTATAGGATACAACATGTAGATTAAGAATATTAATAACAAAATTACAGAATTAGACAACTCTATAGAAAGTCAGAGGAGCAGACTTTAGGCAACAGAAGCCAGAATTAGTGAGACTGAAGTTAAAGTACTTGAAACCAACAAATCTGAGGAAACATCAAACAAAATAATTTTTTAAAAATCAAGAAACACTAAGAATTTTGTGGGACTCTTGGATATGACTCGATGGCACTTGGCTGGCTGGCTATCAAGACAAATAATCAGTGAGTGCCAGAACAAGGGGAGAGAATGGAAAATACTAAAAAAACTGTTGAAGATTTCTTGACAGAAAACTTCCTTTACATGATGCATGGTCAGAAGATATCTCCAAGATGCTCATCAAACTCCACACAAAGAAGATCCAAAAAGAAAGACACCAAGACATATTATAATGAAACTTGTTAAAACTGAAGATAGAAAGAGAATTTTAAAGGCAGCTATGGATAAAACAAAACTACTCTACAAAGGAGAATCAGTAACATCAATCTAAGAGTACTTAGTAGAAAACATGCAGGCAAATGGCAATGGGATGACACATACAAAGCCTTGAAGGAAAAAAAGTGCCGAGCAAGAATTACACATCTAGCAAAACTGTCTCTCAAATAAAATGGTAAAATTAGGATATTTATGTAAGCAGAAGTTTCCAGAATTTGCAGAAACCAAACAAAAGTTACAAGAAATACTAAAGGCCACCCACAGAATGGGAAAAAATATTTGGCAACTATAGATCAGACCGACACCTGATCTCCACAATATATAAGGCACTACAAAGCATCAATAATAAAAAGATAAATCATCCAATCAAGTGATGGGCAAAAGAGATGGACAGACACTTGTCTAAAGAGGAGATCCAGGCAGCCACAAAAGACACGCAGACATGCTCATGATCATTAGCTATTAAAGGAATTCAAATCCAAACAACAATGAAATACCACCTCACCCCAATAAGGTTGGCCATGATCAAAAAAACCCCAAACAACAAATGGTGGAGAGGCTGTGGAGAAATTGAAATTCTCCTACACTGTTGTTGGGATTGCAAAATGGTGCAACCTCTGTGGAGAGGAATCTGGGGCTTCCTTAAAAAACTTGATATAGATATACCATTTGATCCAGTAATTCCACTGCTTGGAATATGTACTAAAGAATCCAGGCCATTCACACCAACTGATACATGCACAAGAATGTTCAACACAGCACAGCCCACAATAACAAAAAGAATCAACCCAGATGCCCAACAACATAGGAATGGATAGGTAAACTATGGTGTATATACTCAATGGAACACTATGCAATGGTAAAGAACAATGATGATTTCAGAAAACATCTCATAACCTAGTTTCAACTGGAGGATATTATGTTGAGTGAAAGTAGTCAGCAACAGAGAGACAAATATTGTATGAGACTCCTACTATAAGAACTTAAAATCAGACTCAGGTATAGAAGACTCTTTGACAGCTGCAAGGGTAAGGAGGGCAGGAGGTTGAGGGGGCTACGATTTAGATTAGACAGTTGATAGAAATTTGGTTGGATGAAATCAGTGACAGCACACATTAATAAGAAGATCAATATTATGTGGACTTCAACACACCTTGTGTACTCCTCCCATCTTAATCCAATATTGCAAGGACAGACTAGCTGGGCCAAGGGGCCGGGGACCGTGCTCTCGGGGGAAATCGAGCCCAATTGGCACAACTAGCATTTTGCTAATGAGATCTCTCTGCACCCCACATTGGTGAGTGGCATCCGGGGTCTTAAATGCTGCCACGCTGTCATCTGAGGGTACAACAAATAGTCCCAACTCAGCAGGAACGGAGAATCACTGAGGTCCATAACAACACAGGGGAAAGAGAACCCAGAAGACAGAGAGACCCATGAGAGTGGGTGCCTACTTCAACTTGTGACCGGAAGAACCAGATGGTGCCCGGCCACCACCAGTGATAGCTGCAATGGAGCTCACAAAGTTGAGTCTCACTGGCAGCACAAGAATAAACAGGGGTGCACCCTGAGATCTACAATAAAGACCACAATTGACGATCCAGGGGCTTCTGGGTTCCCCTGGGAGGATAGCTGCTGGCCCTGATGCTGCCCCTGTCCATAAATCATAATGAAGGTCCACTCCTCGGATATCAATGGATTGGACTTGGTAATGCAGAGTAACCACATTCTGTGGGCACTTTATGGTTCTGTGTAGCTATAAGATGTCGCCTGCTGACCTCATACTGCAGGAAGGGGAGTGGGTGGAGAGGAGGAGATGGGAGACTGTTGAGAGGATAGGACATCTGTGGATCAGAGAGGAAGAGTGTGCTGTCATCAGGCAGGGAGAGCAGTGGAAGCTGAATATAGGTGAGCGTGCAAATTTATATGGGAATGTACATTTTCGCTGAATCATAATAAAATAGAAAAAAATAACATTCTTTAGGTTTTGCTATTCTTACTCTTAAGGTGAAGGCCTGGTCTTCATCTTTCTCTGTCCTCCAACTTCATGAGATATGACTTCCTTTATATGAAGTTCTGGCAATATTCACAAAGCTGATTTTTTGTCCATTTTTTCCCTTTTTGGTTGGTTGCTCACTTTCAGTCATACCTTAAGCTTTTCCAATATGTTAACTGAAGCTAGCAACAACCACACAATTCCACTGTTCTTATAGTTCGAACTCCTCTTATATATCTCAATTATCTGATGTATCTCACTATATAGTTTATCATCTTCTACTAGTTCAATATCCCTGTTCACTACTTGTGAAACTTTTGACAGTTACTCTATACCTTTGTATTTGCACAATATTTTATCAACTACCACCAGCGACAAGGTACCCATTGCCAGCTGGGCATCAGGTGATTCCAGTCCAAGTCCCTCCTTAAAGTTGACTTTTTTGGACCATTTTTGCTTTCTACTGTCACAGGTTTGGTTCCCTGAAAAGCACACTCTTAGATAGAAATGAGCTTGCAGGGACTGTTATGCAGTACTCCTGGGGTAACTACCTATGGAATAGAAGAAAAGAAAGAAGGCTTGTGTCGAAGGAGATATTAATAAAATGATGTATTCTAAAGGAGGCATTTTACTGTCTCTGTGCAAAATTCTGGAGCTCTGGTGGTACAGCGCTTAAGAGCTCATCAGCTAACAAGAGGTCTTCAGACTGAATCTACCAGTTGCCCCTTGCAAACCCCATAGGGCATTTCTATTATCCTATGGGGTCACTGTGAGCAAGAATCACGTCAATGGCAATAGTTTTTCATTTTTGCTTTTTAGTTTTGTTTGTGTTCTAAGTGGGGAGTTCTAAAGAAGCTCTGATGATAAAACAGTTGAGCACTTGGCTGCTGACTGAAAGGTCAGTGGTTTGAAGCTACTAACCTCTCTGTGGGAGAATGACATGGCAGTCTGCCTCTGTAAAGCTTTACAGTTTGGGGAGCTGTATGAAATAGCTTTACTATAGGGTTGTTGTGAGTCAGATTCTACTAGAGGACAATGAGGCTTTTTTGTTGTTGTTGTTTTGGTCTGAGGAATTCTGAAGATGGAATCCCCCTTCCCAGTTGCCCCACACTGGGACAAGGGGGATGACTTTACGCCATACTTGTCAGTCATCAGATATGCAGGGAAGTAGAGGGAACACAGTGGAAGGAGGAGCTTCTCTGGTACACAAGAGAGCTACACTGAATGTAAGTCTTTTCTTGTAGAAATTTAACAGCCTTTTTTTGTTTTGATGTATTGTTATTTTGTGGATTGTTACAAATAGTATTGCTTTTTAATTTCCATTTCCTATTTTTGCTGCCAATATGTACATATTAGCAGCAAAATGTGTTTGCAAATTTTTATTTAGAGATATTGACCAGTGATTTTCATAAATTAGTATATGTATTCTAATATTTATATATCTTAAAATTGTTGCCTTTTTTTCATAAACACAAGCATATAATTTATAAAAATGTTTTATTTTTTCTTTTTCATCTTTATTTTCATTTATTTATTTTACTGGCCAAGACATTCACTAGATAGTTGAGATTGTTAAATAGAAGGATTGATAACAACTATTATTATCTTTCAAAAACTTGGTGGTGCAGTGGTTAAGTGCTACATCTGCTAACCAAAAGATTGGCAGTTCAAATCAACCAGATGTTCCTTGGAAACTCTGTGGCGCAGTTCTGCTCTATCCTGAAGAGGGCTATGAGCTGGAATTGACTTTACAGCAATGGATGTGTTTTCTCATTAGCTTGTTCCAGATTTCAAAAAGCAAGTCACCATTTTACCAAAAGTTGGAATAAGTACAGCTAGAATGTTCCTTAAAAGCCAGAATGGAGGTACTGCATCTCACTTACTTTAAACATGTTGTCAAGGGTGATCAGTCCCTGGAAAAGGACATCATTCTTGGTAAAACAGAGAATTAGTTGTTATTGAGTCAGTTCCGACTCATAGTGACCCTGTGGACTCCAATTGCCCAACTTTTGGTTAGCAATTGAATTCTTGACCACTAGAAGATAGGATGGTGGTAAAAAAACAAAGCACAGTTCCAAGGGTTAGAATGCCTGAGCTTCAGTTCTTGTTCTGTTCCTTATCACTTGTGGATTCTTGAGCAAGTTGCTTAACCTCTATTTGTCTAGATTTCTACACTGGTAAAAATTAGAAGGGTATAAATTAATCTCAACGAAATGATTTAAAGAACAATAATTAAGCACTCATTTGCTAACTGAAAAGTCAGTGGTTCAAACCCAGCACTAGCTCCTAAGGAGAAAGACGTGGCAGTATGCATCCATAAAGACTTCCCTTTAGGGAAGTTCTGCTATGTCCTATAACATCTCTATAATTTGGAAATGACTCAGCTGCAATGGGAATACACTGAGAATATGCAGGCACATAGTAAACATTCATCTTTGTTAGCTTTTTGTTTATATATATAATGAAATAAGAGTATTTAGAGGAAGCTAGAAAGTTTAGGAAGAATATCTTTATCTTTGCCATTTTTAATTTGAAATGAATTTAGACTTCTGTATGAAAATGCCAATTAAATACTTCAGTTTTTGAGTTTGTAGAGCCAACAGATGGCCATAAAGAGGTATTTGGGAGTCATGATGATTAAAGACAAATGAGAGAATAAGTTAACTTAGAAGGGTATATTGAATGTTGGCTTTGGAGGAAGGTCTTTGTTCTCAATTTTCCCCTGTACTAGGAACTTTTGAGGCACAGGGACCCTGAATCCAAAGGACATGCTCTGGTCCCAGTATTGCTTCTTGGTAGTTTGAGGTCCCCAATTCTCTGCTTGTTTCCCCTTCCCTTATACACCAAGAAACAGCCTCAAGGCACAATATAATCTTACACATAGAGTCCTGCCCCACCAACACAACTGTCTCCATCTTCTTTTATTAACATCACAGAGACAGGCTTTACAACATGGAGAAACATTACACAACACAGAGGAATCATGGCCTAGCCAAATTGCTTGCACACATTTTTGAGAAGACACAGGTCAACCCGTGACACAAGGCTAAAACCCTACACTAATTTACTTTTTGAATATTTTTAAAAATTCTCGAACTCTGATCAGTGCTGTCATTACTTGTAAACATGCTTCTTCTATCATGTAGTTTCATGTGCGTATACCACAAGCAGGAGCAGTTTTTGTTTGTTTGTTTGTTTTCCATTGCTGACAGTATTTTTGTAGTCACTGATTTTATCAATATTTCTGGTGATTTAGCTGCAATATTGAGGTAAGCAGTATTTGTGAACACATGTCAATAACTCTTAAGAATCCTGTAGTAGTTATAGGAAAATGAGACATTGATAATATGCAAGTTAAGCTCAACACGATGGAAAACACAGGAAAACACACAAATTAAAGATGGGGGGATGAACTCAGAGTTGACTGTTAAGTAGAATCTACTATTTTTAAGTCTAAATGTTTATATTTTTGTTTTTAAATATACTGTGCCAATCTCCCACATCTACTTTGATATGTAGCCTACCCCACCTACAGCCTCGGATAAGAGTGAACATGCAGTTGCAAATGTTTTAAGAAGCAAAATTTTCTTCTTCATACTTCAAAAAGAGTAAGAATCAACTCAGTGGAAACTAATAAAACCATCAACCAAATAAATCACTTCTTTTTGAAACTGTGCTTTGGTAGCATTATTAGTGTCTTAAAGAGAGGCACAAACGCAAGTTACTAGCACCACATGGTACAGTTGTAACAGAGGGTTTACTAAAGAAAACTTATGAGCAGATGAGTTATAGAGAAGGCATAGCCTTTGAAGAATACTGATTACTCCACAGTGGTGAACTGGCATAGATGTTTCGCGTGTGTCGTGGGTAAGGTTCCCACTGCAAGGGCTGCCTTAGCCAGGAGAGGGAACATGCACAGCCAGAGAGCATTCCCACAGAGGATAGAGCAAGCCCTGCTCTTCACCATGTTAAAAAGGGCAAAGGTTAATCTAAGAGGAACTAAGAGTAAGAAATGTATTAATTTGGGGCTTAAAAACCAAAGTTAGGGTATCTGTACTGATGCCCTTACTTGTATATTCCAGACTGAAGGAACGGTTTCCCCACCAGGAAAGCTGAGATTCAGTCTTAGTGTCTCTCTGAAGATTCAGAAAAGCCAGATTTCTGCTAAACTACCAAAAGGGGGAGGGAACGGCCCTCAAACCCATAGCCTCAGTGTCATGCAAATATGAGCCTTCTTAGTAGGACTCAGCGTTTTTAGGCTAAGGGCTTGAGCAACTTCTTTATCAAATGGCAGTCAAGGGGTTAAAACAAAATCATATTAAGTCAATAATAGACACTCATTGAAATTTATTTAATGTGCTCTTTGCAAACCAGTGTAATGATTTTTTAACTAGTGAGTGAGAAATGTGGCAGAGTGGAAAACTTCCTATGAACTTTTTTCCCCATCTAACCAACACTTCCACGGAAACCACCAAAAATACTGAGCATATATTAATAATTTAGCAAAACCCACATTCTAGCCTGACAATGGTATTTCTGTTTCTCAAAACTGGTTACATATAGACAGTTCTTCAAAAGAGCATAATGCCTGTGGCAAGCAATCTCAATAGTAGCTGATCGAACCCACTGAATGACTTAAAGGTGACTTTTAGAAAACCAGTGTTCTTAATGCTCAAGTTCCAAAGACCACTTGAGGACAATCATTTGGGTGGATCACCTCCACTACCATGGAATTCAGAAATCTGCATTTCATGAGAATTAAAATTGTGCATCTCAGGTGGAATGGCTGTTTTTCACAAAGACATATCCTAATTTCCATTGGTTAAATTTACATTGAAATTCTTATTTTTTAAATTGTGCTTTAGGTGAAAGTTTACAGCTCCAGTTAGCTGCTCATATAAACATTTCTATACACATTGCTATGTGACCCACTTGTTATCTCTATAATGAGACCTCACGTTCCTCCACTCTACCCGGGATGTCCTATGTCCATTCACCCGGCTCCTATTCCTTTCTGACTTCTCATCTGGCCTCTGAGCAGCACTCACCCATTTAGCCTCAGTATTTTTGGTGGTTTCCGTGGAAGTGTTGGTTAGATGGGGAAAAAAGTTCATGGGAAGTTCTCCACTACGCCACATTTCTCACTCACTAGTTAAAAAATCATTACAGTGGTTTTTACTGGAACCAAGAAGTACACTCTTCACAAGTATCATTTTATGTCTTCTAGTCCTGTCTATTCTGTCTCAAGAGTTGACCTCAAAAAATAGTTTCACTTCAAGGTTAGCAGAGATTCAGGGGCCATGTCCACCAGGGTTCCCCCGGTCTCCATCAGGTCACTAAGTCTAGTGTTTTCACTACAATATGAGTTCTGCACCTTACTTTTCTCCTGCTCCATCAGGAACTCTCTGTCGTGTTTTCTGTCGGAGTGGTCATGGTGGTAGCCGGACACCACCTAGTACCTCTGGTTTGGGGCTCATACTGACAGAGCCTCTGGTTAATGTGGCACCCTTCATCTCTTGGGCTAATATTTTCCTTGTGTCTTTGGTGTTCTTCCTTCTTCTTTGCTTAGAGTAGGTTGGGACTAATTCATGCACCTTAGATGACTGCTTGGTAGCTTCTAAGACCCCAGATACTACTCACCAAAATGGGATGCAGAACATTTTCTTAATAAACTTTGTCATGCTGATGGATCTAGATATCCCTCAAAAACCATGGTTTCCATACCTTTGTTTCTTGTACACCGTCCCTCAAAGTGTTTTGTTGTGTTCAGGAAGCATTTTAGCTTTTAGTTTAGTACAGTGTTGCTGAATTCCCCTTCACATTCACCTAATTTTTGTCTACTATCTAGTTAATGAATTATCCTCTCTCTTCACCTTCCCACTCTGGTAACCATAAAGGACTGTTTTCTTCCTGAGTTCTTATAATGGTAGTCTCATACAATATTTGTCCTTTTGCAATTGACTATATTGTCACATGTAAATAACATAAAATGAGCAGATATCTTTTTCTTTTTTTGCTTTAAAGAAGACTAAAGATTAAAAAATAAATTCTTAACATCTTTATTATGTTAGATAGAAAGTGAAACTAAAAAAATAAAAATCAGTTGTCACTGAGTTGATCCAGAGTCATGGTAACACCATGCATGTCAGATTAGAACTGTGCCCCACAGAGTTTTCAATGACTTGGAACTTTCCCAAGGAGATTTCCCTGTCTGTGCCTCAAGGTGAACTTGAACTGTCAATCCTTGGTTACTAGTGAGTGATAAACCATCTGCACTACCCAGAAACCAGGAATTTTAAAGTCAAAAAGTCCAGGTTTACTTAGATAGAAATCATGTATTTCCCAAGTTGGTCTTTGGTAATGATGTTGAGGAGGTCACTACAGTTTCATATTTTGTTCCCATGGCCCCTAGGATCACCATGAGTCGGATCCAACTCGACGGCACTTGGCTTGGCCCGTGTATTCTACATACTGAGGACCACAAAAAGATAACTGATTTAAGGGATACAAATATTCTGAAAAATCATGTCATAAGTATTGACTCTAAGCTAGCTCACCAGATTTGCCATCAACAACCCATAAAACTTTTCCATTGTTCTATCTGGACAGTAGCTTTATGTTACTTCAGTTTATCACATGATCAGTCAATCTCACGGTCATTTGCCCACTTCTCTATCTCTTAGCTATAAATTGTGTTTTTTGACCAGACATGATGTTTTGTAAGAACCCACTTGATTATCTAGTACGACTGTAATAAAAATGCCACAAGGAAATGGATTGAACAAACAGAAGTTAATTCTCTAAGAATCTGGAAGGCTAGAAGTCCAAATTCAGGACATCAGCTCCACGGAATGGCTTTTCCTAAGTTTGTATCGTCATGTTTTCTCTGGACTAGGAGTGTCTCTGCCCAGGAATCTGAGGCCCAAAGGATGCACCATGCTCCTGGCATTGCTTTCTTTGATGGCCCCAAATCTCTCTTGGTTTCCCTTTCCTTTGATCTCTACTAAGCTAAAAGGTGGTGCAGGCCACATCTCAGGGAAACACCCTTTGTCTTAGAACAGGGATGTGACCTGGAAATCCCACCAGAATCCCCTTAACATATTCTCTCCTTCCCTCATTAACCACAAGGGGAGATTAGGTTACAATTCATATGAAAATTACATAAATCAAAAAATGAAGGATAACCACACAATACTGGTAATCATGGTCTAGTAAAGTTGACACACATTTTGGGAAGGTACAGTTCAATCCGTGACACCATTCTAGTAAAACAAACATTCTCTAAACTCAAGAATATTGGTGCTGACTAATACTCTGTGGCCAGGAAAAACAAATCCATACCTAGCAAACATACCAATTTCTGTCCAAATGAGTCACAGCTCCTTCCATTATTATATGGATATAAGTAGTTAATTTGGCATCAAGCAGCTTTTTCATTTCATGGAGGCATCTGGCAGTTGATTTCTTCTGGGCTCACCCAACATTAGGAGCTGTGAGACCTGACAGACCCAGCTTCCAGTGGGCCATTCAAGCTGCCTGATATTTGCTACTTCACAGCCAGGCGTTCACTCTCTGAAGAACCAGCAGCATTTGTTTTTTGAAAGGAGTGTAGCTCTCTTGCATAAGGTTCCAGCATATTAGGAATCTATGTTGTGTTTCTCCCCTGAGTACTGCCATGAACTGCATATAGCTTCTCTCATCGATTCCTGTAACACTGTATGTTTAGTGTCATAAGGCACAAGAGGAAGGGATCGTTGAAGTGACTCATTGGAACTTCTTAAATGTCCTGTTCCTCCCCGAGCCCCACACACTTTGGCAGCCATTTATGTAATGTGGACTGAAGACTGGACCAGAGTTCACAGGCATGGAATATGCAGCCAACAGAATTTGTGGAGGACTACTGGGCCTTTATGTACTTGACTGTAATGGGATGTCTAGGGTACAGTACTGCCAGTTATTAAGATCGCAAATTCATCCTAGAAAAAGTGTGACATAATTCATTGCTGGATATCACCATGGTCACTTTTGAAGTACTCCTCTAGGGAAGCTATTCACCGATGCCAGTTCCTAGTTCACCCTTCAAAGCAATTTTGGAGCTCCTTTTCCAGAATGGCAATCAGAACTTCGTCATATTTCCACTGATGTGCTGAATTTCATCAAAATGTCTTCCTTTCAATATTTTCTTTATCATCAGGTAAAGAAAAAAGTCATTGAAGGCTAGATCCAGTGAATAGGGAGGGTTTTCCAATACTTCTAGTATGTGTTTACTAGCTAAAAACACCTCACAGACAACTATACAACTGAGTTTACAAACTTGCCACCATCTATAATGGCCATTCCAGAAAGAGTCCCAAAATTGCTTTGAAGGGTGGACTAGGTGATGATGTCAGTGCATAGCTTCCCAAGGGGAGGACTTTGAAGGTGACCATAGTGATATTCAGCAATGGGTTATGTAGCACTTAGAACAATTAAGTTCTCAGACTTAATTTTTGGGCCTCGTACAATATGTTTTCCTTTACTTTGAAGGACTATCCCTCACTGCAAAATATTACTTGTATGATGGTATCCTGAAAGTACAGAGTTCATCTCCCATCATCTGGTGTGCTGATGTCTACATAAAATTTCCAACACTCAGCCATTTTTACTCATTTATGTTATTAATACACAGCACTGCCGTAATGGATCCGTGTGATGTTTTGTAGAATGTCACGTTATTCCAGGTCTCTTTGAACTGCATTACTGCATAATAGGTAAGAATTAATATAGCTCTGGACCAGACAAAAATATATTCTTGTCCATTTCAAGTGAATGTGGCTGTTTTGATCTATTTTCCCAGTACTGATGAAGGAAAAATTGTCAGATCAGTGGTCATATACGATATACCTGAGACTATGTTAATCTGCTCTAGAAAAGATAACTCATTTGACATTCAAACTTTTTGTGAGGTGATTACTTTTTTGGCATTTCGGTAGTCCAATGACATCCTTTAGAATTCTTATTTTTATGTGGATTAGACTGATGAAAGAAGCAGAAATCTGATGAGGAGTATTCTTCCCTTAATGCAATACTATTATTAGATACTCTCTTGCCTAAAGGGGGAGTTGATTCAGAGTTTTCTTTCGAGGAGGCTAAATACAAATCCAAACCCACTGCTGTTGAGTAGATTCTGACTAATAGCAACCTTATAGGACAGAGCCAAACTGTCCTGTAGAGTTTCCAGGGAGATCCTGATGGATTTGAACTGCTGACCTTTTGGCTAGCAGACGTAGCACTGAACCACTACACCACTAGGGTTGAGGAGGCATTCCTTCCAATGAGTCTGGAAGCAGCCATAGTAGTCCCTGTTAGTCCTCCTACTCTCATATTAAAACCTCAAAACAAACCATTCACTCCTTACCAGCATACACTTTGTCCTGATAATTGTTAGCAGGGCTAAAATGGTATAATCTTGGGCAACCACATCTCCTTCTCAGGAAGGCAGGGGCATATGGTGATGTACGTTTGAGGAATAAAAAATTCACCTTCCTACAGCCAACTTAATTGGATCTACCATCCCACAGACACCCTGGCAGCAGACAAACTCCAGTCGAAGTCCCCCAACACGTACAGTGACATATGTGTGGAAAGCTTGTTCCCTTCCCTTGGACACCTTTTAAGTCAAGGGGGACTACTCATTCATTGTTTGCTATTTTCAAGCTGTTTTCAGTAACAAAAACTAGTTTCTATTTGCTAACATGAATGCAGACTCACTACGGAAGGTGTTATATTTACAGAGCAGTCTACATTAATCATTGGTCTCTTTTCCTAATGGACTCCTCACTGTTTAGAAATCAAGTTCAACCCGTGAGCACCATGCAGTGTTAGTATGTTTTCTCTCACTTCCATATTGTCTTTCCTAGTGTAATATTTCTTGCCTATAGGCCTGTGAATGAATGTGGGAATTGTACCAACTACAAAGTGTATGCATTCAAATGACAAAATCAGGGACTGGGAAAATGGATGTACACCCAGCTAGACCTTATCACTTTATGACACACCTCTCTAACTTCAGTAGCCTGATTTTATTTTTTTTTTTAACTGGGGTTAAGTGAAAGCATACAATCCAAATTAAATTTGTGTGCCCGCCTGTCTGCAGCTACTTCCACTCTCCTTGCCTGGTGACAGTACACGTGTCCTTTTTGTTCTGTATATGTCACATTCTCCTAACAAACAATCTCCTGCCCCTCCTCTCCACCCTCTCCTCTCCCTTCTAGTAACAGGCCAGTAGGACACCTTCCTACATATGCAGAGAACCATAAAGTACACATACCATATGGTCGCATTGTGACCCCAAGTCCAATTCACTTCTGTCTGAAAAGTTGGCTTTAGTAATCCTTTGTGATCAGGGGCAGCAGCAGATCTAGGGGTCATGTTCTCAGGGGAACTCCCAGGCCTCTGGACCATCAGTTGTGGTCTTTTAGTGGAATTCTTGAGGTGCAACCCTCTTTTTCTTGTGTAGCCACCGTGACTCTACATTGTGAACCCCATCACAGCTGTCTATGGTGGTGGCTGGGCATTGTCTGGTTCTTCTGGTCACATGTTGATATGGTCACCCATTCACATGGGCCCTTCTGTCTCCTGGACTCTTTTTCCTTCATGTCTTTGTTGTTCTTGGTGATCATCTGTTCCGGATGAACTGGGACCATTTGGTGTACCTCAGATGGCAGCTTGCAAGCTTTTAAGACCCCAGATGCCACTCACAAATATGGGGTGCAGAAGACTCTTAAAAATAGGCTAGCTATGCCAATTGGCCTTGAAGTACCCTGAAAGCATGATCACCAGAACCCTGCCCATGCTACTCTATCCTTACAATATTGTGTAAAGATTAAAAGAGTTTTCAGTCTATGTTGAAGTCCAGTTAAGTTGATCTTTCAACTGTGTGCTGTCACTGCTTTCACCCAATCAAATTTCTACCAACTGTCTAATCTATGACCAGCCCTCTCCATCTCTCCCTTCCCTTGCAGTCATCAAGGAGTCTTTTTTTCTGTATATAAGTCTATTTTTAAGTCCTTATCTGCTGTCTGATTTAACTCAGCATAGTGTCTTGCCATTCCAGCCAGGTTATGAGATGCTTCCTAAAATCATCATTGTTCTTTATCACCACATAGTGTTCCATTGAATATGTCTACCATAGCTTATTTATCCCTTCATCTGTTGTTGGGCATCTGCGATGATTCCATTTTTTTTTGCTGTTGCGGACTGTGCTGCATTAAACCTTTGTGTGAGTGTATCTGTTCACGTGACTGCCCTTGATTAGGTAGGATATATTCCGAGAAGCGAGATTACTGGGTCAAATGGTATATCTATGTCCAGCTTTAAAGGAAGCACCAGATTGCTTTCCAAAGAGGTTGTACCATTTTGTAATTCCACCAGCAGTGTAGGAGAGTTCTAGTCTCTGCATAGCTTCTTCAGCATTTGCTGTTTTGTGTTTTTTGGATCATGGCCAACCTGTTTGGGGTGAGATGGTATCTCATTGTACTATTAATTTGACTTTTTCTAATAGCTAATGAACACGAACAGTTCCTCATTTGTCTTTTGGCTGCTTGGATGTCCTCTTTAGTGAAGTGTCTGTCCGTCTCTTTTGCCCATTGCTTAATTGGATTGTTTACCTTTTACTTGTTGATATTTTGCAGTACCTTGTAGATTATAGAGATCAGATGCTGGTCCAACATGTGGTTGCCAAATATTTTTTCCCTCTCTGTAGGTGGCCTTTTAGTTATTTTGATGAAGTCTTTGGATGAGCAAAAATGTTTGATTCTTAATAGTTCCCATTTATCAATTTCCTCTTCTGCTGATTGTGCTTTGTCAGATTTTGAAGTCTGTCTAAGCTGTGTATTAAGACTTCCATTGTTGACTCTATTTTGTCTTGCATGATCTTCATTGTTTTAGGTTTGATATTAAGGTCTTTCACCATTCTGAGTTAGTTTTTGTGTAAGGTGTGAGATATAGATCTTGTTTCTTTTTTCTTTTCTTTTTTTTTTTTGCAGATGGATGTCTAATTTTGCCAGCATCATTTGTTAAAAAGACTATTTTTACCCCAATGTACAATCTTAGAGCCTTTATCAATTATCCACTGTTCCTAAGAGGATGGTGGCATCTCCTGTGTATCAACTCTGTTCCATTGGTCTATATGTCTCTTTTTGTACAAGCAGGCTGTTTTGACTACTGTGGCAGTGTAACAGGTTCTAAGGTAGGGTAGCTTGAAGCCTCCCACTGCGTTCCTCTTCTTCAGTAGTGCTTCAGTTATCCAAGGTATCTTCTCTTTTCAAACAAAGTTGGCAATTTGTTTCTCTATCTCATTTAAAATGACACTGAAATTTGTATTAGGATTGCATCGTATATGTAGATCGCTTTGGGTAAAATAGACATTTTTGTAATGTTAAGTCTTCCTATCCATGAGCAGGGTAGGTTTCTCTATTTATGTAAGTCTCTGTTGGTTTCTTGCAATAAGATCTTGTAGTTTTTTTCTGCATTTGTTTTTTATTTCTCTAGTTAGATTTATTCCTAGATATTTTATCTTCTTGGGGGCTATAGAAAATGGTATTGATTTAGTGATTTCTTCTTTGATGATCTCTTTGTTGATATAAAGGAATCCTACTGATTTACTTACGTTTATATCCTGATACTTTGCTGAACCCTTCTATCATTTTGAGTAGTTTACTTATTCTTCAGGATTCTCTGCATATACAATCATATCATCTGCAAATAAGGAGATTTTTTACTTCTTTGCCAGTGCAGATGCCCTTTATTTCTTGGTCGTGTCTAATTGCTCTGGCCAGAACTTCTAATACAATTTTGAATAGAAGTGGTGAGAGTGGACATCCTTGTCTAGTTCCCATTCTCTCCATTCAGGATGATGTAGGTGGTTGACATCGCACAGGTGCCCCATACTGCACTGAGGAATTCCCTTGCTATTCCTATTTTGCTGAGAATTTTTAGCCTGAATTGGCATTGCCTTTTCTGCATTAACTGACAAAATCAAGTGATTCTTGTCTTTTGTATTATTTATGTGGTTGATCATATTGTTTTTTTCCAGTGTTGAACCAACCTTGCATCTTTGGTATGAACCCAACTTGGTCATCATGAATTATTTTTTTGATATGATTTTGGATTCTATTGGCACAGATTTTGTTGAAGAGTTTTGTATCTAGGTTCAAGAATTATACTGGTCTTTAATTTTCCTTTTTTGTTGGTTCTTTCCCTGGCTTTTGTATCAGGGTTATGCTGGCTACATAGAATGAAATTGAAAGTATTCCATCCCTTTCTATGCTGTGAAATAGTCTCAATAGTATTGGAGTTAACTCTTCTCTAAAAGTTTGGTAGAATTCTCTGGTGAAGGCAACTGTGCCTGGACTTTTTTGGTTGGTCATTTTTTGATGATTTTTTCAATCTCTTCCTTTGTGATGGGTTTATTAAGTAGTTCTACTTCTCCTTGTGATAATTTTGATAGGTCATGGGAATCTAGGAATTTGTCCATTTCCTCTAGGTTTTCAAATCTGTTACAGTACAGTCTTTCATAGCATTGTCTTTTAATATTTTTTATTTCTGTTGGGTCTGTTGTGACATCTGCAATCTCCTTTCTTATTCAGGTTTTTTGTTTCCTCTCCTGTCTATCTTTAGAAAGTTTAGGTAATGGTTTATCAATTTTGCAGATCTTTTCAAAACAACAGCTTTTGGTTTTATCAATTTTTTCAGTTGTTCAATTTTGTAATTCATTTAGTTCTGCTCTAATTTTTATGATCTGTTTACTTCTGGTGAATGAAGCATTCCTCTGTTGCTCTCTTTCTACTCTTTCAAGCTGTGGGGTTAACTCTGGTTTGGGTCCTTTCTTCCTTCTGATGTGTGCATTTATAGAGATAAAATGGCCTCTGAGCACTGCTTCTGCAGTGCTTCTGCACTGGTTATGGTCAGATGTGTTTTCGTTCTCATTGGATTCTCTAAATTATTATTTATTCCCTAAATTATTTATTTTTTTGTCCTTGATATCTTCTGTAATCCATGGCTTTTTGAACAAGGTGTTGTGGAATTTCCATAAGTTCAAATTACTACCTTTTTTCTGTTCTTGACTTCAACTTTTATGGCTTTATGGTCCAAATAGATGTTTGCAATAATTCAGTGGTTTACATTTTGTTGAGATTTGGTTTATGTCTTAACACATGGTCTATTGTGGAAAATGTTCCATGTACACTAGAGAAGAAAGTGTACTTATCTGTTGATGGATAAAAAGTTCTGTATACGTAGATGAGGTCTAATTTGTTAATCGTGGCAGTAAGATCTTCTGTGTCTTTACTGAGATTTTTTTCCTAGGTGATCTGTCCATTACTGAAAGTGGAATGTTGAAGTCTTCAACAATTGTTGTGGAGTGATCTATCTCAGTTTTCAATGTAGTCAGTGTTTGTTCACTGTATTTTGATGCTCTGGTATTGGGTGCATAAATATTTAATATTGTTAAATCCTGCTTGTGTATTGAATCTTTCAGCAGTAAATAGTCCTTGTCCACGATGGTGGATTTTACATTGAAATCTACTTTATCCGAGATGAGTATTGTCACACCTGCTCTTCTTCATATGCTGTTCACTTGGTATATATTATTCCATCCTTTAATTTTCAGTTTGTTCGTGCCTTTAAATTTAAGACGTGTTTCTTGTAAGCAATATGTAGACAAGTCATGTCTTGTAATCCAGGATATCACTCATTGTCTCTTTATTGGAACATTCAGTTCATTCACTTTCAGTGTAATCATTGACAGATATCTGTTTAGTGCCATCATGCTGATGTATTTATTTTTGTGTTGGTGTTTTCTATGTTGTTCTTAATATTCTGTTCTAGGTCTTTCTTCTTTATGGGTTGACTTTTTATCTTTTGCAGTGTTGGTTTTGTTTTTGTTGAGATTCCTGTATCACTTTTTCTGTTTTGATATGTTGCATTGTTTTTGTGCCTTGCCACTACCTCCATGATCCCCCCTAATATTCTAAATTTAAACCGAATTGTAACTTCTACATATTCTTTTTAACTTCCTTTCCATCTGAAAGGACTACAACAACTATAGTATACCCCTCTTTTTAGTGTGATAGTGTCATTGTTTTCATGATATGATCACTGTCCCCCTTCTCTTAACATTGTAGCTTTGATTGAGTCTTGTGACTTCCCTGTGTAGGTTTCTGAATGGTGTGCCCTGCATTGCCTCCTTACATATATACTTAATTTTTTTTTTTCTAAGTGAAGAGCTTCTTTCAGTATTTCTTGTTGTTTTGGTTCAGTTTTTACAAAGGCTCTAAGCTTCTGTTTATCTGCAAATGTCTTAATTTCATCTTCGTATTTGAGAGACAGTTTTGCATGATATGTTATTCTTGGTTGGAAGTTTTTCTACTTCAAGACTTTGAATGTGTTGTTGCACTGCCAGCATCATTTCTGGTGAGAAGTCAGACAAAAGCCTACAGGTTTCCCTCTGAATGTTAGCTTCGCTTTGAGCATTACTGCTTCTGTTTGTGTTTCATTTTATTAAGCATAACTGTAATACATCTTGGTGTCTTTCTTTTGGGTCTACTTTTTCTGGCATTCAGTATATGTCTTGGATAACTATATTCTTTCATAATTTCAGGGAAGTTTTCTGTCAGCAATTCAACAACAATTCTGAGTTTTCAGCTATCCTTCCTTGTTCAGGAACTCCACTTAATTGTATATTATTCCCCTTAATAGAGTCCCACATGTTTCTTTATGCTTGTTCTTTGTTTTTCTTATTTCTTTTCTCTAATTCCTCCTCAGAAATGCTGGTGTCGGTTGCTCTATCCTCATGGTCACTAAATCTGACTTTCATCTCCTCAATTCTCCTCTTTTTACTTTGAACTGAATTGTCTAATTCTGTAATTTTGTTACTGATCTGCTGGATTTCAGGTCCTTGATGTTCCATCAGTTCAAATAGCTTGCTTAATTTTTCATTTAGCTCTGTGGCATTTTGTTTAATCTCTTGGAGGGCTCTATATGTAATTCATTTGTACTTGACATCTGACAGTTTCAGAAAGGCTTGTTCATCTGGGAAGGTTTTTGATTCTTTATTTTGAGAGTTTTCTGGAGCTATGGTGGGCTTTTCTTTAAGTGACTAGTGATGGTTTGTTGTCTTCAGGTCATCTAGATGCTGTTTAATTTCTTGGATGTTGCATCAACAGAACACGAGACATAGTTCTGAAAAGAGAATTGGTCACTGGCCGCCTCTGTGTACTCTAGTGACTGGCTCCAGTGGACTCTCTGGCATGGCAGGCTCCACTTCCTCTCTGGAAAGGATGGTGCCCTACTTATGGAGTCACCAGGCGGGCTATCAACTGAGCCTATGATGTGGGTCAGTAAAGGCTGGAACAGATGCCACTGGGCCATTCAGCAATTATTTCTCCAGGTGGTCTTATCATAAAAAGCTAGGAGCAGTCTGACAGCGGCTAAAATCAGTCAGGCTGTCAGATGGGGCAGACTCCACTTTCTGGCTGATAATGTAAGGACCTCTTCAGCCATCCCTAGATGCCATGGTGCAGATCAAAATAGAGAGGGGTTACACAGCCTTGCTGACAGCCTTAGCCAGGCTCTACCTGTAAGGTAACACTGTGCTAAACACAGCCTTTCTGCTGGAGAAGCACTGCATGGACCAGTCCTGCTTCTCAGCTTGGGAATTAACCCCTGCTAAGGCCTCCCGTTGGGTGATTCCACCTCCCAGCCAACAAAGATGGTGTTCCAGCCAAGCAGTATGTCACAAAAGGAGGAATAGGGAGATTACACAAGGGGCTATTTTCTCATAAATTATACAATCACCAGCTGTGATAAAGTTGATTCCAACTTACAGTGACCACAAGTTATTCCAGAGTAGAACTGTACTCCAGGACATTTCTTATCTGAAGATAAGAAACCACAGATTCTCTGGCAGAGCTCAGAAAAGAGAGGGGAGAGGGGCAGTAGTGCCCTCAGCAGCTGGTCTCAAAATGTGGCTATCCTACACACTGTGTCTTTGCTGTGCTTTACGCTATTTACTTTAGCACTACACTTGAGTGCATTTGCTGGCTTATGTCCATTCTCTGCCTCCAGGATAACAAAAAACAAACAAAAAGCATCACTACCTGCAGTCTGCCCAAGAAGTGAGTCAGTAGAACACAGCTCAGCATGCACAGAGAGAGGAAGTTTCCTGTTTAGTGGCATGTTGTCCAATCTGACAACTCTATGCCATGTCCTAGGGTTCCATGGCTGTCCAGAGTGCTCCATTCAATTATCAATCCAGGCCTTAGTTTTCAGATGGAATTGAGGAGATAAGTGACTAGTCCACCATTTTGGCTCCGTCCTCCTAGTACTGATTTTTAATGTTTCCTGACATCATATGTTCAACAATCATCATCAGAGTGTTTGGCTAGTCTTCTACCCAAGCATGATCACTTGGCTGCACGACCATAAGTCACAAGGGGGAGAGACTGAATGATTCATTTTGATTTACACTCTTCAGAGT
Organism: Heterohyrax brucei; assembly: GCA_028571685.1. Lineage (NCBI taxonomy): Eukaryota > Metazoa > Chordata > Mammalia > Hyracoidea > Procaviidae > Heterohyrax > Heterohyrax brucei. The sequence continues at coordinate 71,661,337 of CM053142.1, read as the reverse complement.
GCTAACAGCATCTTTGCTATTAGTTAACATTGCTGTTTAATTACCTCTATGATTATCATCCCTGGCCTACAAAGGAGAGTCACTACAAAAATGGTAACTGCTTAGTCATACTGTTAACTCTCACACCAGCACACACATTATTTCCTGTGAAGAGTTTGCATTCTACAGATGTTCACAGGCAGCACAGTCCTTTGATGGGTTAAGTCTCCTGTCATGATATAATAAATCCATTCTAATACTGCTATGTTTTTCAATCTTTTATTACCTTCTGTCAAAATAATTATAATTTTTTTTTCCACTTAATTTGGACCTTTTTTTTGCATGCTTTGAAAAGCAGTCTTGTTACTGTCTTTGTGCCATGTCCCAGAGTTCTTATCAGGTTGTTAAACATTCTCTCTGATTAGGATATTCCCAAATCCATAAACTCTCTTTTCTAATTTTAGCAGCCTGTGGTTGGTAAAAATGGTTAACACGCTAGGCTGATAATCAAAATATTCGATATTTGTGCCCACTTTGAGTACCTCAGAAGAAAAGCCTGACAGTTTGCCTCCAAAATCTCAGTTATTGAAAATTCTATGTTTAAGAGTCTCTGAGTATTGCAAATGGTAAAACACTCAACTACTAGCTGAAAGGCTGCCGGTTGGAACCCATCCATAGGTATCTTGGGAGCTAGGTCTGGTGAGCTGCTTCTTAAAAAGTCACAGCTTAGAACACTCTATGAAATAGTTTTATGAAACACATCTGGGCTCACCCTGAGCTGGAATCTACAAGATAGCAACTAACAACTGCAACAACAGCAAAGGAGCAACTGCTTCTTCTACTATAAAGAAGGAGAAAGGAAGGAAGGAAGGCAAGGAGGGAGAGAAAGAGGAAGGAAGAAAAAAAGAAATCAGGAAAGGAAGAAATCAGGTAAGAAATTTCATGGAGTACAGTTCGACTCTGGAACAATTTGTGGTTACTTTAAGTTGGAATCAACTTTATCACAGCTGGTGATTGTCTACTTTATGAGAAAATAGCCTCTTGTGTAATCTCTGTATACCTCCTTTTATGACATACTGCAAAGTACTGCAATTCCTTTTGTTCCCTGGTGAGGTTGTCCAGTCAATTGACGTGTGACTAGGAACAAAGGTGAATGAGGATTTTAAGAGGGCTGAGTCTTCACTCTTGGTGAAAAGCCTCTAAGTTGTTTTCAAGCAAGGTGAGAATACTAGCTATTTAAAAGGAGATGTAGGTTGCTTCTGTAGTCTCACAGAGTTCAGAAAGATCTGTGGGTAAGGATCTTCAAGGGAATTAACTAGGGGATTTTTATGCTTCCCAGCTGATAAAACATTTGCAAAGGTTTTCCTAACTTCCTGCAAAGGATAATGAGTGCTAGCCACGGCAATGCAAACTGACTTAGTTTAAAATTTTAAAATTCTTCGAAGCCCTAAAACTCATGTTATCGATTTCTAGATCCAATCTTCAACGTGCTTTGCTCTCGAACTGTATGAGATGTGAGCCACTGAATAAGATACCCTGACAGCATTCACACTTAGCTTTCTTCTTCTTTTTCTTCTTTTCTGATTATTCATTCTCACCTTGCTTTAACTGAGCTTAGAAACACCCACTAATCTACTGTCTGCTCTGATGTTATAGTGGTAAAATGCTAATTAAATGACTGGCAGTTCAAATCCCCCAGGCACTCTTTGGAAACTCTCTGGGGCAATTCAATTGCTATGAGTTAGAATTGACTCGATGCAGTGGGTATAGTTTTATTTTTTATTTTTTTAATTTACTCCATCTGTATATTTCTCAATATTCTGGCAGTGTACTATCTATGTACTCAGCTGCTAACTGATATGTTTGGGCTCCGTATCTATTTAGCAGCTCCATGGGGAAAGATGCGGAGGTATGTTTCCATGAAAAGTATGGCCTAGGAAGCCTTCTGAGTCACTGTGAGTCAAAATTGGCTCAACAGCAACCAAAACAACAGTGGTGCATTCCCTTCCACTAGTTCATCATCTTGAGAAAATTTTCGCAGTTACTCTACAATTTTGTTCCTGGGTAATACATTTTCCACTACTACTAGGAGCAGTGGATTGACACCATGGCTGCCACAATGGGCTCAAGCATGATGACGATTGTGAGCATGGCATAGGACAACACAGTGTTGTGTTCTATTGTACACAGGGTTGCTCAGAATAGAAACCAACTCCATAGCACCTAACAAAACAAACAATTGTGAGACCTTCTTTGCCAGCTGGGCAGCAGGTGACTCATGCCCCATATTCCTGCTTAAAGTCTGCTTTCTTGGGTCATTCCTCCCACCCTTTGTCCCAGGTTTCATTCCCTGAGGAGGAGAGTCTTTGATGGAATGAGTTCATAGGGAGTTTACTGTGGCACATGCCTGGGCTCACCACCTATGAAAGAGAAAGAAAGAAAACAGGATTGGCAAAAGGAGGAATTATAAATGTGTTCTCCATGAAGTACTTGACTCTCTCTATTGAAAATTCTAGGCATTTCTAGCGGGCACTAATTGCTAAGGGCTCTACTGCTAACAGAAAAGTTGCCCATCTAAACGCACCCAGAGGTGCTTTGGAAAACCTACAATCCACAGTGCTACTTTGCACAGACTGGATTGTATGACTTGGAATTGACAGAAAATGGTCTTTGGCTTATGGAGAATTTTGGCACTGGGATTGGTTTCAAAGTTGCTTCATGTCGGGGAAAGGAGGCAGAGCCATTGTTCCTCCCTGCTTACTTGTCATTGGATATTGAGATCCTTACGCAAAGCATGTGCTTTGGGTGAGCGAATGACTACAGATTACTTGTGATTTTTCCATGTAGAGCTTCATCTCCTTTTTATTCAATTTCTTACTATGTTAAATTCTGAATGCTGTTTTAAAGAGAATTATTGTTTTTAAATGGACTTTCTTATTTTTGCTAATATGTAGAACTATGACTGATTTTTATAGAGGTTTTATCCACTGATTTTGATAAATGAGTTTATTTATTTGAATCAGTCACAGGAGGACTGATAATTAAATTTGTGTACTCATCCTAGAAAAAAATGCTGTACATTTCATCGCTGAATAGCACTATGGCTATCTTCAAAGTAAACCCCTTAGGAAGTTATACATGGCACCAGCACCTAGTCTACCCTTCAAAGAATTTTGGAGCTCTTTTCTGGAATGGCCATCAGAGCTATCGTTGTATCACCCTTGATGTACAAGAATGTCATCAAAGTGTTTTCATTTCAACATTTCCTTTATGTTCAGGTAAAGAAAAAAGTCAGTAGGGGCCAGATCAGATGAGTAGGGAGAGTGTTCCAATACAGTTATTTATTTACTGGCTACAAACTTCCTCACAGACAACCATACAATTAAGTTTGCAAATATAGTACCTTACCACCATGCACAATGGCCATTCCAAAAAGAGTTTCCAAATTGCCTTGAATGGTGGACTAGGCACTCCCAAGGGGAGTACTTCGAAGGTGACGGTAGCAATATTCAGCAATGAGGTATGTAACCCTTAGAACAACTAAGTCCATAGACTTAATTATCAGACATCTTACATCCTATTAGACTTTTAATATATACAGTTACAACATTTACAAACATAAGTAATCTTATTTCTCCCTTTCCCACTTCTACATATTTTTAAATTCCACCAGCTAGGTCATTCATTGGGCAGTGGAGGTTGTTGAACAAGAGAATTGGTGATGACTGCTGCTATCTTATGTGGTTTTCACCTTTTTTGCTTTTAAGGTCAACATTGTTAGTTGCTATGCTTCCAGTTGTCAGAGAGGCTTTATTGTGCCTGAGTGTTGAATGTCATCAAATGTTTCAATATAAGTTGAAATGATCTTTTTTTCCTCCTCTCCTACCCTTTCTATCAAAATTCTGAATGTCATGGAATTACTGTAATCCCCATTGGTCATATTTATATATACACATGCATATACTCTTCAAAACTCTGATATATAGTAGTTAAGTGCTACAGCTACTAACCAAAAGGCCCTCAGTTCAAATCCACCAGGTACTCCTCAGAAACTACCAGGAAGTTCTGCTCTGTTCAATGGAGTCAATATGGGTCACAATCAACTTGACAGCTGTGGGTTTGGGTTTTAGATAAATATTCTTAGATTTATTTTTATCTGCTTTTCTATAAGGTTGATATCTTGTTTATTTTTGGAAAAGCAGGGGAAAAATCAGCTTCACACTCCTGTCTTCTCACTACAAAACACTGTAGTTATGCTCAGCAGCATCTGCAGCAACTTATGAATTTTCCTTCCTTTCATTCAGAAAATTGAAAGAAGAAAATCTGAGGATATAAATGTTCAGAACAAGGTAGAAATTTAGTTTTACATCATCTTTATCCCATTTGTATATCCCAGGATGTACAAGCTCAGTCAAATTGCCATCAACTACAGGATATTAGCTGAGGCAAAAGACTGCAGTAACTAACCTCTTGCCTCTGGAACATTTATTTTTATTGCAGACTTTCAATCTTCACTCTATCAGCTGGTTTCTCACACATAAATCGGTTTCTAGTAGCACATCTAACATAATAAAGACTTGGACTGTATATATAGGCACAATATTTATCATCTAGGTGATCTGTGTTTTCTACAACCCTGAAAGAGAAAATAAAGAATTATAGTTGGCAAGTAAGATACAAAAAATTACGTTTCCACATGAACTTGTTGCTCCAAAGGTCTGAACTGTCTACAGTAAATTTGATTTAGCATCTGTAGTATCAAGGATGTCCATGATCCTTGATTTAATCAACACTACAAAATTCCCAAAACAGCCTTATTTTTTTTGTCTTCTCCACTTTCTCATGCCTGGATTATTTTCTGTGCCTTGTTTCCAGGGTTTGCTTACCCATCCTTTTGTCTAATATCACGTAGAAGAATACTATGGCATCAGATTCACCAAGTGATGTTTCCTCCTAGCCATTTTCAGAGATTTCACTGTGAAGTTCTGAGTAGAACCTGCTCAGCTACTCATCTAAGGGTTGATGGTTCAAACCTACCCAGAGGCTCCTCAGAAGAGAAGTCTGGTAAGCTACTGCTGAAAAAGCAGCCATAGAAAACCTATGGAGCACTGTTGTGCTCTGCACACATTGGGTCTCTGTAAGTCAACGTCATTTGACAGCAAGTAGATATCAGTTCATGAGAAATATAACATCAATAGTTAACTTTAGTTGTTAAGTTATTGATAATTATTCAGACACTAAGTACATTCTTGTTTAAATTTTTGGAGGGAGATTTCCTACTTGTGGTGACATAGTACAGATACCACAGAACACTAAACTTTTTCATAAAAAGGTGCAATACTAATGAAAATAAAAGGGACATATTTAGATACGTATTTTTTCATATACATATCAGATACAGATATATATCATACACATTAATGCTTACATATATTAATAATAATAAGGCAGGAGCACAAAACAAATGCTGTGAACATGGGACAAAGTTAAGGGGAGACACAAAGAGCAGATGCCTTCATTAACAGGTCACAGATAGAGCTGTCTGAGTACAAATTTTGCCAAAGAAAACAGGACACTCAGGGAGAAAAACCAATGGTATATTTTTGGTACAGCCAGTCTGAGATAGTGGATTGGATTCAGGGGCCCAACAAACCTGCTGGTGATTGGGAGCTTTATGAGGAAGATGAAGACAATTTTGAAATAAGCTAACTAGCCATGTAGCAATCTGGAATCAACAAGTATTCATAGCAATTAGACATTGAGTTGGTAATATTTATTAACTGAAGAGAAATGGAGGCTAATTTATTCTTCCCAAAATACAAGTCAAATAACAGATATGGTAGTCAAATAACAGATATTAGGCTTCATAAAGGGCTAAGAAGATATTTTACAATCTGCACAATTATTGCATTCATTGAAAAAAATACTTAGACATAACTAAAGCATCAGGGCACAGAAATGTTAACTATAAACAATGAAAGAAGATAAAATACAAATATTGTCTAAAATGGTATCAAACCAAACATTTGCCATTGGAGGGGATTCTAATTCACAGCAACCCTATAGGACAGAGTAGAACTGCCCCATAGGTTTCCAAGGATCAACTGTCAGATTAACACTGGTGACCTTTGGTTAGCAGCCTGAGCTCTTCACTACTGTGCCACCAAGCTCCAAAATGACATCAGTGAATTAAATTGATATAAGACACAATGAATATTAAAACTAAAAGAATCAGTATAAAATTCAATTTAATAAGTATTTAAAATGCAAATACAATACATACTCATTGAAATAGCATTGGAGGACAAAATAATAAAATAAAGAATGTATTAAGTGATGTAAATCAAGAGCAGTATAGTAAAGGATTTTGATACATTTTCCTGACATTGATCAAGCAGCCAAAAGAAAAAAAAAAGATGTAAATCGTACAATTATTAATCATTGTCTAACCAAACCACGCAAAAAAGGCATTTATTAACTTAAGGTCACACATTTTCTCAAGTAACCAAGATATATATAAATTTGGTAAAGGCACTGGGCAGAAAGTCAAACTCTCAACAAGCCTAAAATAATATGAAATCTTCAGACAGTACTCCAGGACTATAGTGCAATTAATCTTGAGAATAATGGAAAAGAGCTAGGCGAAAATTCACCATATAGTTGGATGCAAAGCACATGTGCTTTTACTTAGTTCAGCTTTAATGAAAAAAATAAGCAAATGTTAACTATACCTAGAAATTATAATAACTAAAAACATCCTAAGCTAATTATCAATTTGTTGCCTTTCAGTTCCAAATCCAGCCATTGTGTGCCCTGTTTTATGATATAGGGTACAGTAGATACTTTTCTATGGCATTTTTTAACACGGCGAGTTTCGGGACACCACACAGAGAAGGGAGTTTCTGATTTTGATGCCATTCTTCTTTTTTTGCGTGACACTGTGACTTAGAGGTAAATTTTTTGTCAGTGGTGAGAAGCAAACAGAGTGCAATACATCCTCCTGCAATGTCTGACAATAATTCCTTAGGCAGCTGCCCTGTGAGTGTTGCCAGAGCTCCAGGGGGCAACTTCTTAGTGGAAGCAGTTCCACCAAGTCTGGTTGGTAACGAATGAGTGACTTCCAGAAAATCACTCCAATAATGTAGCAGGTGATTTCCCAATGAGTTTCCCTAGTACCCCAGCAGAGACCTTAAGAGTGAGATTTTTCTATACATAAGTCTGTTTTTGAGGTCTTATCGTAGGGGATGAGACATGCATGGAGCAGAGAGGAATAGTGTGCTGCCACCGGATAGGGAGAGCAGTGGAAGCTGCATATAGGTGGGCATGTAAATTTATACGGGAATGTACATTTTCACTCAGTCATAAATAAATGAATAAATATTCAGAGAATTAAAAAAAAAAGTGAGTTTTACCAGTTTCTAGTGAATGAATTCATGGAAATTTCACCAGCATTTAAACAGGACATTTTCTTTTTGCCAGGCCTGGCTGGGGGCAACACAATGTACTTCTTTGACATCCAGTAGGCCCCCAAAACACACTCTAATAAAATCATAAATTCAGTCTAAGTTGGGGGCTTACCCCCAAGTTCCAAGTACTGTCCTTGAGACTGCTCACTGGGCCCTCCCTCATCTCTTACAGATTTCAGCTTTAGACATAGTAGCTGTCCCTACATCTGTCATTTCTTTGTCACTCTTAACAGCTGATCTCCTTTACCAGTTAACAACACTTGATATTAAATTTCTGCTGTTCAAGTCGCTGGTGGTTGTTCCTGTTTCCTGAATTAACCTTGAACGATAAAGAATTGCTACAGGAGTAGCCTGTGAAGATAGGCACTTGAAGATGTGAACCTGAGATTAATTTGTTCATGTCTGTAGTTTCAGAACAGTGCTGAGATGCTAATGAAGATGCAGCTTAGAAACATTACCATCAATCAAGGTACGGCCTCCGATTAACTGTGATGAAGTATCAACTGAAGAAAGCCTCTTGAGAGTCCAAGTCATGTTGCCCTTAACTCTCGAGGTAGTTATCATGACTGCAGGGACTATGAGGTGGGACAAACTGAGAATTCGTGAACTTCCAAGGTAGCTCTAAAACAACTGTAATCATAGCTTTTGTTCATGACAATCAAATGTAAAATTTAACAGTATGCACTATAGAATTATAATACCAGTTGAAGTCATCATCTTGCAAAGTTTCTCATGTGATGGTATTATGGACCCAGGAAGGTGAGTCTTTGTCTTGTGTCCTCAAACTTGCTAATGATCTTGACACTGGTCTTTGAGAAAGAGAAAGCCACTTTACTGCAACGCAATAAAGAACAAGGTTTTAGGAGGATGTCCTTCAGATCTGTCTCCCATGCTGTGGGGAAGCAGGGCTTATATGTGATTTGGAGCAGCAAGAAGGCAGCTGCAAAGGAGTCTCTGTTACGGAAAATTCTAGAAGATGGCCAAGAACCAGGAGGTAATGTAGTTACTGTGGGACCCCTCACTTCAGAATAGGGTCCAATTATGATTTTCTCTGTGATTCTTTTCTCCTGTTGCTGCATTCTCTGTTGAAGTCACTTAGTAGTCACAGTGCATGCAGGGTGGGGCAAATCTTGCTTGGGCTAGTTTAAAGACTAGTACAAATTTACTGGTATTCACTGGGTCAGTTTACAATGAATGATGTGATTATGAACTAGGAACAGGTCTGGTTATGTGTAGATGAAGTAGTTGTCTTAATTTCTAATTCATTTTAAGCTTCCTCTTCAGTAGAAGTAACCTGTGCTCAGCTATCATACTCACAGCAGAAGGAGACACTGCCCAGTCCTATACTACACTCACAGTCATTGCTATGTTTGAGTTCACTGTGGCAGCCACCATGTAAATTCATCTCAGGAGGGTCTTTCTAGATTTCACTGACCCTTTACCATACCAAACACGATGTTCTTCCCCCATACTTGTCTCTCCTAATAACACATCCAAAGCATGTGATATGATGTCTTGCCAGTCTTGCTCCCAAGATGTACTCTGGTGCTACTTCTTCCAAGATGAATCTGTTCATTCTTCTGGCAGTTCTTGTTGTATTCTATATTCTTTGCCAACACTAGAACTCAAAGGCATCAATTCCTCTTTGGACCTTTTCTTATACATTGTCCAGCCTTTCTATACATATGACACAACTGAAAATACCATGGCTTGGATCAGGCACAGCATAGTTTCCAAAGTGACATTGTTGCCTCCTACACTTGAAAGAAGTCTTTTGAAGCAAATTTACATAAAGCAATACATCATTTGATTTCTTGACTGGTGCCTCTATGGACATTGACTTTGTATCTAAGTAAAATGAAAATCATGACAATTCCAATGTCTTCTGTTTATCATAATGGTGCTTATTGATCTAGTTGTTAGGGTTTTGGGTTCCTTATATTAAGGTATAATTCTTGCTGAAAGGTTTGGTCTTTGATTTCCATCAGTATCCCTTCAACTGTTCCTCACTTTCAGCAAGCAAGATTGTGTCATCTGCATATCTCAGGTAGTTAATGAGACTTCCACCAATCCCAATACCACCTTCTTCTTCATATAGTCCAGCTTCTGAGATTATGTGATTAGCATACAGGTAGAGTAAGTACGGTGAAAGGATAGATTCAACCCTGACACCAAGCTTTCCAGATTTTAAACCAAACAGTAGCCCTCTTATTTGTTTTGAACTACTGTCTCTTGGTCTGTGCACAAGTTCTGCACGAGCACAATTAAGTGTTCTGGAATTCCACTGTTCACAGCCTTATACGTAATTTGTTATGATTCCACATAGTTGAGTAACTTTGCATAGCCAATGAAAGACAGAAAAAATGTGTTTCTGGTGTTCTCTGGGTTCAGCCGAAACCATCAGACATTAGCAATGACATCCCTTGTCCCACGGCCTCCTCCGAATCCAGCTTTGATTTTTGGTCATACCCTGCTGATGTGCTGCCACAATGACTCCTGATTCATCTGTAGCAAAATTTTACATACATGTGATATTAATGATTTTGTCAAACAATTTCCACATTTGGTTTTCTTTGGAATGGGCACAAACATGGATCTCTTCCAATCTCTTTCAGTTAGTTGGCCAGGTAGCAGCTCTAGCACTGCGTCCATTTGTTGAATCACGTCAGTTGATGTTCAGCTGTCTCCTGGAGTCTGGTTTGCCAGTTCTTGCAATGCAGCTTCAACCTGTTCTTTCAGTACCTTTAGGTCTCATGAACATGCTTCCTCATGAAATGGTTGAACATTGACCAATTCTTCTTGGTACAGTGGTTCTGTGTATTTCTTCATCTTCTTTGGACATTCCGTGCTTCATTCAATATTTTGCCCATAGCATACATCACAATTACAACTCGAAGCTTGAACTTTTTTCCCTCTGTTCTTTCAGCTTAAGAAATGCCTAATGTGTTCTTCCTTTTGGTTGTCTAACTCCAGTTGCACATTTCAGCTATTTGAAATCTTCTTCCATTCTTCATTTCTTCCATCCACTTTAGATACTTTACTTTCAAGAGCAAGTTTCAGAGTCTCTTCTGAGACCAATTTTTTTTCTTTTTTTTTTTCCTTGACTGTTCAGTGATCTTTTGTTTTCTTTGTTTATAATACTTGCTTACAAGGAACATCCTGGTTGTTCTTCCAAGACAGGTTTCATCATTCTTTGGTAGTCCATGGTGTGTCTAGTATTCTTTGCCAACATCATAATTTAAAGATGTCAATTTTTTGCCAACAAAAGAGGTCTTTGAACATGCCATGGATTGGATCAGGTGCACACTAGTCCTCAAAGTTACCTTCTAAACCAAGTAACTCTGAAAAGTTAACTTAAAATCAAAATTCAGTGTTTGCTTATGTTTTTATCTTTGATTTGACTCTTCATAATCAAGATGTTGGATATGAGACGTTTTGTCTTATTTTAGAAACCACTGTGCATTTTTTTAATCTGAAGTACAAGATAGTTGTGAATGTGAAAAGTATAAACCAAAATCAAAATTCACCACTGTTGAGCTTATTCCTACTCATAACGACCCTATAGTGTACAAAAAGCTATATTCAGAAAGGTGTTATACCTTGTGTGGCCTTTGTAGCATGGTGTTGTAACTGTCTTCCAAGTGATTGGGAAGTACTGTGGGAAAGAGCATTTGTGGTCTACCATGGGGACTGGTCAGTTTTGCCAACCCACTGGGCTTGCAATCAGTCACACCAGAGTGATGAGAGACGATCCAACCACCACCAACAAAAAACAGAGCCAGTGCATCTTTCAGACCAGGCATATTCTATGCTGAGAAGTTCCTGGAACCAGGAGACCAGGAGGAAGAGAGAGCTGTAACACTGAAGACAGCAGACACCAGGTAACAGAGAGCCAGGAACATAGACTTGGCAGCAGGAGAACAAACAAACGGTCTTAGAAGTAGAATGTGCCTTAGATATGAGGATGGCAAGACTTCAACTCTCTTACTTTGGACAAGTTATCAGGGAAGAGCAATTGCTAGAAAAGGACATCGTGTTTGGTAAATAAGGGCCAAGAAAAACAAAATAAATCCTCAGTCAGATCGACTAAGAGAGTAACGTCAACAGTGAAATTGAATATACCATGGTCATTAAGATGGTGCAGGACCAGGCCATACTTTGTTCTGTTACACTCAAGGTTACCTGATGTTGGCACCAACTGCACAACAACTTACTACAGTGCATCTGGTATTGTCATTGTGTGGTGAGTGTGTACTTATTTTTTTCAAATTTATGACTAGTTTTCTGATGGTATGTATTGGCTATCTCTGTCATTTTACTGATCAATTGTAAATGCACACGGTTTCCCTGAAAAGTTTTCCATTTTCTTCAGCATGTATTGTTTTTGTTCTTAGCTGCCATGCAGTTGGCCCCTAAATCCTGGTGACCCCACATACAACCAGATCAGAACACTGTAATAATCCACAGTGCTTTCCCTTGGCTGATTTTTTTGGAAGCAGATACTTCCAAGAAGCGGGTACTTCTTCCCAGTCTGCTTTAATCTGAAACCAGTTAACACATATTTTTACGTGCTCCTTTATTTCAGTCTTTCATTTTTTATAATGGATGAACTAAAGACTTATATTTCCTGTGAGTATAGTTTCAGTTATTTCTCAGTTTCCTTATGAAATCTTGCCCTAACAAATTTACATTTAACTTTCCATTTATTTTTGGTCCAGAACTTATTTTTGGATGGCAGTATTTAAATTGAAGTTCACATGTCCCCTTTTTATAATTTTCATTTTATATTAGAAGTAGAAAATGGTCTCAAAATTTAGGACTTACATTTGTTTTCTGAAAATTTTTGTAACTAATCTTTGAAAAAAGTACTTTGGAAACTAGAGACAGCACTCTGAGGCTCTAGTTTCTTTCTTCAGTCTAATCCTATCTGCTACACAAATTGTAAAGATGACAAAATATAATGGAAGTTTGGTGTCATTTTTATGTACGATGCTGACTTTTTTCCCATTACAAGCTGGACAAATACAATATAAAAGTGATCTAAGAATAGTATATGCATAAACATATAGTACACAACAAAATATTGTATACATTCCACCCATGCAATATACTCTGCTAAATTCACATGATTCTCTGAATTTGAAATGTATTTCTAGGCTGTCTCTACATTTCTCATTCAGAAATTTCCATTTCCAATGTCAGTTAGAACACAAATTTACAAGCTAAAATCTATTTTGGTTATTCTAGGCATGTTTACTGAAGCATTTATCATACTAAATTCTGTTTATGTATAGTTTTTTTAAAACAGTCTGTACATACAATTGACAACTAAGTAGCTTAAGAGAAGAATCTTTCGCTTAACATTTGTATCTCTAGCCCTTAGTGTCATATTTAGTGCATTAGATCACAGTGAATTTTGTTAACATTTATACTTTTCTTAGAGAGAAACATTATTCACTGAGATTCTAGTTTAAGTTGGGATCTGTCAAAGCAATGAGAAGACATTTGTCATAACTCTGTATTTTTAAATACCAGAGAAGCCTGACAGAATAGCATTTTTTTTTCAACCATGCAGTTTCTAGCAAAGATGATTTGAATTGGAATCTAAAATTTCTGGAGGGAGATAATTCTACTTGAACCCAACTATAAAAAAAAATCTGGAAGAACATGAGCCTTACCAGTTAGAAGAAATAATTGTCTCATCCAAGGGCTTATAGTAGTCATCATTTCGTCCTGGAGATAATCCCAGCCAAATGCCACTAAGCCTCAAGGATTTTACATATTTCTACCAAAAATAAAGATGGTCTTATTAAAGCAAATTTTCCATTTCTGTACATTACCCCCTTACATAAATTTTTTAATTAACTTTTTATTTAGTATAACTGAGTGAAAATGTACATTCCCGTATAAATTTACATGCCCACCTATATGCAGCTTCCACTGCTCTCCCTATCCGGTGGCAGCACACTATTCCTCTCTGCTCCATGCATGTCTCATTCTCCCAACAGTCTCCTCTCCCCTCCTCTCCACCCACTCTCCTTCCTCCAGCCAGAGGTCAGCAGGATGGCATCCTATAGATGTATAGAACCATAAAGTGCATCCAATATATGGTCACTGCATCGCCAAGTCCAATCCATTCCGGTCCGAAGAGTGGACCTTCATTATGATTTATGGTCAAGGGCAGCATCAAGGCGAGGGGCCATGCTCCCAGGGGAACCCCGAAACCACTGGACCATCAACTGAGGTCTTTTAGTGGGGATCCCAGGGTGCACCCCTTTTTTCTTGTGTTGCCAGTGAGACTCAACTTAGTGAGCTCCATCACGGCTATCACTGTGGTGGCAGGGCACCATCCGGTTCTTCCGGTCCCAAGTCAACGTAGGCACCCACTGATGTGAGTCTCTTTATCTTCTGGGTTGTCTTTCCCCCATGTCATTTTGGGCCTCAGTGAGCATCTGTTCCTGCTGAGTTGGGACCATTTGCTGTGTCCTCGGATGGCAGCTTGGCAGTTTTTAAGACCCCAGACGGCACTCACCAATGTGCAGTGCAAAGAGCCCTCTTAGCAAAACGCTAGTTGTGCCAATTGGCCTCACTTTCACCTAAGAGCATGGTCCCCTAACCCCGGCCCCAGCTACTCTATCCTTGCAATATTGGGTTAAGATGGAAGGAGTACTCATGTTATGCTTAAGTCCACTTAATATTGTTCTTGTTTTTAATGTGTGCTATCACCAGTTTCACCCAACCAGATTCCTAGCAACTATCTAATCTAAACCCCCCTCCCCCCTCCCTTGCAGCTGTCAAAGAGTCTTTTCTTCTATACACAAGTCTGTTTTTGAGATCTTATCGTAGAGGACTCATACAATATTTGTCCTTTTGTCGCTGACTGCTTTCACTCAACGTAATGTCTTCCAGTTGAAGCCAGGCCATGAGATGTTTCCTGGAGTCATCGTTGTTCTTTATCATTGAGTAGTGCTCCATTGAGTATATATACCATAGTTTACCTATCCATTCTTCTGTTGTTGGGCATCTGGGTTGATTCCATCTTTTTGCTATTGTGGACTGTGCTGCGAGAAACATTCTGGTGCATGTGTCCATTGGTGTGAAAGGCCTTGATTCTGTAGGATATATTCCAAGTAGTGGAATTACTGGGTCAAATGATATATACCAATATCCATTTTTTTAAGAAAGCACCAGATTGCTTTCCAAAGAGACTGGAGCATTTTGCAACCCCACCAACAGTGTAGGAGGGTTCCACTTTCTCCACAGCCTCTCCAGCATTTGTTGTTTTGTGTTTTTTGGATCATGGCCAACCTTGTTGGGGTGAGATGGTATCTCATTGCCATCTTGATTTGAATTTCTTTAATAACTAAGGATTGTAAACATGTCCGCACGTGTTTTGTGGCTGCCTGGTTCTCTTTTTTAGTGCCCTTACATAAATTTTTTAAACGACTATTTTAAGGTAACTTATTTTAGGTAAAATTGTGGACACCATCACAGGAAATGGTGAGTGAGTGCTTGCTCTGATGTCCTCATCATCCCAGCTGTGAAGGAGGGCACCTGCTCTAGGGTGACGGGAATGGCTGAACCCAGAGCGCATGGCACTGCACAGGTGAAATTGGCGGCAGCTTGTCAGTCACCTGTGGTAAGCTCGGGCAAGGAGGACCCCACGTGCCACGCAGGCTGCACAAGGGTTGCACTCAGGGGCTTTGGAGGCAGGCTTTGCTTTGCCAGGAGGATGGGGAGCTCCTTGGTTCTTGTGGGAGGATGTGATTGGCTGGTTTGAATAACTCAATGAACTGTCCAAAAAAAGAACGCCTAGACTGCTCCTCAGGGATAAACAGGAGCTGAATTCTGTCCATTGGAGGAGGACCACTCTTTGGCCTGAGGACTTTGTATCTGTGGAATAAGGACCTTGCACTTAGGCCATTTGATTCCCTGTAGCCCTTCCTGCCCTGAGATCCCAAGGCAGCATAATGCTGAAAATCAGTTTTAGGACTTGCATCCCAGGTCTCCTTACTATAAGATTCTGTCCAGCATTTGTACAATATCAAGCAATGTCTCACATGAAGAAAGGCTCTACCTTTCCATGCACAACTTTAAGTTCATGTCAAACAAAGTCCACAAGTGATCAGATTCAAATATTTCAGTAGTAAACATTCAGTCCAGGGCAAAGGAGATAGTTAATAACTATAAACTTAAGGTAATAGAAATGGAAAAAGAAGAGATAAAAAAAATACATTAAAATCAGATGAGAGTGATTATAAGAACAGGTTTTGGAATAGTATAATTCAGTAGAAGTAACATTTTATTTTCCCTTATTCCACAGTTGTTTTATTTTTTTAAATCATTGACTATGAATGCGTCACTTGATAATGATCAGAAGAGAAAGAGATTGATTGGTTGCACTTCTATGAAGTTTGACAAAGATTCTTACAGTAGAAAATCAGAGACTCTTAGGAAAATGTATTTTTGCTTAAAGAATAGCTATATGGCTATTTTCTAAGGCATAAACAGAGCAATAACAATGAGTGGAGAGATTACTTAGACATGAGAAAATATTAATGAAATAAACTCACAGGAGAACTCACTTTGTCTGGGATTCAGGGTCTCAGTTCAATATGTATGCTAGGTATTTGACATCACCATTCTATTTAAATTTTATTTTTTGTATATTGTTTGATGATTTTTGGCAGGCAATGGTATCACATGAGAATATGCTGAATGTAAGTAAGCCAAAGTCTTGTAATCATCACTTCTAAAGAGATTTCTCACAGTGTTTTTCTGAGATTGGTTGTGTTTGATAAAGCAGAAGTTCAGCAAAAACGAGGGGAACTCTTAAGGCAATGAATTGGCGTAGTAACCATGGCAAAGGGCTTACAAGGACAAGGATCATGAAGACGGCTACAGTCAGACACCACTGCATTCTCACCTAAGGTAGCCATGAAGCACAACCATGTGGATGGCAATAGTACAAATTTCATTAAAACCATTTGCTACCCTAGACTATCTTAGCCTTTGAGAAAACAAAACAGGGAATTTCACCCTGTGTAAATTTTATGGAATTAGTGACCCTCAAGAATGGTCTTCAGAGCTTCTCTTTTTCGATAAATTTGATGAAACTGTGTTCTGAGATTTGATTTCAGAGTTCCAGTTTGGAAATATTAAGACCTGAGCACTCTGGCTATGCTCTATCTAGCTATATACTCATCAGCATCTGAAGACCTCAAATATCCTAAGGTCCTAGGTTAAAAACTTATCTTGGTTATCACTTGATATCTCAAGTTAAATAAGGCAGAATCATGTCTGAGTATACGTATCTCTCTCTCCAAACATCCCACTGCTCTTTATTCTTTGATAGAAAAGAGATTTCCCTCCTCACAGGCAGAGAGCTATGGAGCCTTACCAAAACACTTTGGGACTTAATCGTCAGCAAGCTGGCATTCCAAGCAGAACACTGCATTTCACTGTTTTGCCAGGTTTCAGTCTTATCAAATAATCTGTAACAGGTGTCCTCATGCCATTTCCATGCCTCTGGACAAGGTTTACATTTGTGCTCTGGAAGAAGATCAGCATTTTATTTCCTCTGTATTATTAGCCTCTGTTATTCTTATTATTCCCTTTACCTCTAAGTAAATTGATTAAATTCACTTCAATTTCCTCTTTTTAAATCAAAAGAGAAGAAAATGAATTCTATACTCTAGATCTCTGTCTTACATCAAAGAGTCTCTGGGTGTTGAAAATGGTGAAGGTACTTGGCTGATGAGAAAAATAACTGAGTTTTAAGTCCACCCAGAACCACCTTAGAAAAAAGGCCTGGAGATTTGCTTCCAGCAAACTAGCTACTGAAAATCACACAGAGCACAGTTCTGCTCTGACACACACAGGGTTGACTGGTGTAGACATTACTCAACAGCAGCTGGTTATCTGCTTACCCATCTCTATGATGTGTTCAAAGCAGAACCTGAACAACGCATTTCAAATTAAGCACCTGGATTCTGGTCCAGTGTGTCTTCCTACTTGAGGAGCCCTGAATAATGACTTACAACTTTTCCTGTCTCCTGTCTCCTGTCTCCTGTTTTCATTTTTAACTCCTCCTGGCAGTAAAACCTAATGACAAGAATCATTCTGGGGCATGATCAGCTGCAAACATGTGCATTAAGTCTGTCTTCTTCTATGAGAGCACTCTCATTTACTGGATGATATAGAGGCTTCTCAGGAGCTCAAATAGCTCATAAAACCATTTTCTCCAATTAAAAATGTGATCACTGATTTTATTTTATTTTTTCCCATTGATTATCTTTCTCTTCAATCATTAACTATAATTTAGACCTGAGCACTCTGGTTATGCTCTATCTAGCTATATACTCATCAGCATCTGAAGACCTCAAATATCCTAAGGTCCTAGGTTAAAAACTTATCTTGGTTATCACTTGATATCTCAAGTTAAATAAGGCAGAATCATGTCTGAGTATACGTATCTCTCTCTCCAAACATCCCACTGCTCTTTATTCTTTGATGGAAAAGAGATTTCCCTCCTCACAGGCAGAGAGCTATGGAGCCTTACCTATCAGATCAGGTCACCTATCAGATGGTGTTATTTCAGTCCTATCTTCTATTAACTTCAATACCCAGAATAACATTAGTAAAGGCCAGCCTGGAGAAAATACATCCTATGAAAATAATGACGTTAGTGTCATCATTAGTTTCTAATGCTTTGTAGAGTAACTATCACTTCCTGAAAATTTAGGGGCATAGAGTTACTATTCCTTTCTCTGTTTTTCTACTAACTACGTGGTAATATCAGTGAGTTTTCTGTCAGTAATATTTAGCCTCCTCATTCCAATAACAGCTCCACTGGAACAGACCCCTAGTTATTGATGAAATCTAGTTATTGATGAAATGATTCTCAAGTGACTCTAAGGCATAGTTCATTGTCTTAGAGAGAAATATGAGACTACCTGTTTGGTGTTTATATAGCTCACGGCAGAACATCGTGGCTATGTTTTGCAGTGTGACAGAAGTACTCGTGTTACTCTTCTGCTCCAGAGAAATATTCCTCTGAAGTTCTTCATAGAGATTCTGCAGGTTTCTCAATTTTCTCATTTCTGTCTTCGAGGTTCTGTAAACTTTCAATTCAAAAATAAATAAATAAATAACCCGAAGGTGATCAACTATTTTTACCCCCCAATAGAGGGATTTCTCTGCAATAGTATTAAGAAGAGTAAAGCATATGGGAGCAGTGACTGTACAGGAGTGAGAAAGAAAACCAAGCGCTACGTTGAAATACCATGTTGTAAGTACCCTTTGGGGGCACATCATCTATAACAATTCTAAGGTTGGTTGTAAAAACTCTTGCAGTTCTAAGGGCTGAGGGAGTACATACATATGCTTCCCAAGACTCCCAATCCAGTCAGCAGCAGAAGGCATAGAAGAGTCAGGGCCCAGGTCATTCGACGCCAAAGCTGGGATGGAGCAGAGGGTGCTGTGGAAAGCAAAACTGGTGAAGAGCTGGAAATTGTAAACATCTTAATGGGACTAATTGATCAATTTTTACCTTTTTTAAATAATCTAAAGAAATGTGATTGTCTTGAAACCATGGCATTTTGAAAATCATTTAGAAAAATAAGTCAAAAATAAATAGAAAAATGTTAGTTGATACGTATGTAAACTAGTTCTCGCAAGAGTGGCAGTAAACCGTAGGCTGATTCAAGAAACAAAGAGGCAAAAGCAGGATTTAATTTAAAAAAAAAAAAAGGGAAGAAAGTTAAGCAGTTTAGATATTTTGTTTCTTATCTGCACACATTTGGGAAAACCAAACAGCTGTCAGCTAACAGAAAGGTAAGCCTGGCTAGTCCTTGCTTTTGCAGCTAATACAGGGTGACAATGAAAACAATTCCATTGGGCATAGATTTCCCAGAATATCCTGAATTACTATTAAATCATGATATTGTATAAATTCATTATGTATATATATGACAAGTAGATATTTCAAGGAAATCTAATTCAGTGATCACATGATATTCTTACTAATACTTCCATTACACATGCTTCAACTCAGTTGATGGTGCAATAAGATTGTGAAATACAGAAAAGATTGCTAATAAAATATGAAAATTTCTTCATACTTGAAAAATAGTGAAAGAACTACTTTGAGGTCTTATCTCAGGCTAGAACAGTAGTTGAAGGTTTTATTTTTTTAAAATTGTTTTCTCGCTTATTCAATTACTCAAAAGTTATTTATTGAGGACTTTTTCCGACTCGACGGCACTTGGCTTGGCTCTATATTACTCACTATTCTGCATGCTAGTGATATTTAAAAATACCAAACCATTACCATCAAGTTGCTTCCGACTCACAAAAACTCCATAGGATAAAGTAGAACTGCTCCATAGTGTTCCCAAGGAGTGGCCGGTAGAGTTGGACTGCTGACCTTTTGGTTAGCAGTCGTAGCATTTAAATACTACACTCCCAGGGTTTCAATATAGAAGTAAAACACACAAGTTCCTACTCTCATGGAATTTAAATTTTCATTGTGAGAGAAAATGGACAGAAGACAGGTAAATTGATAGATAAATAAATGAGATCTCAAGTCATACAATGCTATGCAGAGATTTGAAATCAAGTGATAACAGAAAGTGGCTAGTTTACACCTGGTGGCTGAGGGAAAACAGCATAAAAACTCAATGAGGAGAACAGTATATGTAGCAACAACATCTAGCTAAATGACCCTAGTTTAGGGAAATGCTTGGCCTGTTTGGATAGCAAAAGAAATACTAGTGTAGCTAAAAAATTGTGGCCAAGCCGAGACTTGTCAGAAGAGGTCAAAGAGAAAGGCAACAGACAGACAGAAACATTGTTAGCCAGAGAAACAAGGTTGGATTTTTTTTTTTTTTAAATCACCAGCAGTACTTAGAAGAAATACGGAGCTGATTTCTATTTCTATTTTTAAAAGAAAGAACAATCTGACTGCCAATGAAGAATGAATTTGGGGCTACACTACTGAAATCAGTGAAAATTAAGTACAAACACAAATGCAACATACTGTATAAGAGAGAATAACGTCCTGGTTTACTAGTTGTGATAATCCAGGAATAGATTAAGGACACATTTTGAAATTAGAATTTGTAGCACATATTTATTAGTTGTTATAGGATATTTTTGATTTGAGAAAGTTGGTGAGTACTGAACAGACACACACTTAGAAGCAGCAGACTGCGGTAAGAAACACAGCGCAGTCTCTAGAAGCAGAGAACAAATTTGAAGGCACGTTTTGTGGTTTACAACTTGTGGGTACTTTAACAAATTACTTACCCTGTACATGCTTCATATATACCTCATATACCCTCTATATACCTCATATACTTTCTACATTAGTAAAAATAGACCATAATGACTTACTGTGTACAACACAGTTATCGCAGTCCTGGTACATAGCAAACACTTAATCACTGCTAGGTTTTTATACGTATTTAAGGAGAGGTGTATGATCCAGGAGAATGAGCAGGTTTAGGGGAAAATAAGTATTTGTACTTTTATCATTTTTTATTTGAAATGAACTTAGATATACATATGGAAATGTCAAATATGTATGAGAATTTTCTAGGCAGTAGAGCCAAAGATAGGCAATACACAGATATTTGGGAGACACTGTGTTTGAAGGCAAAGGTTTGAGTGAAGCAATCTATAAAGTTATATCCAGTGACACAGGAAGGGAAATCTAGAAGAGAGCACTGGAGTGTTCCAACATACAGAGTTTGATCCAAGGATAAAAATCAAAACCAGGAGGTGAGTGGGAGCAGGCACTGTGACTATATAAAATCAGATTGCCTCTGTCCAAGAGACTGCCTCTGTCCGAGAGCAAGGAGAGATGGAAAATATTGCAAAATCCTTATACTCTTCAACAAGAAGAAATCACACAGTATTATTATGTTATTCTTCCTTAAGACTTAGTATAGTGAATATAAACAGTTCCAAGATCTAGCAATTTATGAAATAAAATTTCTGTTCATAATAATGTTAATTTCAAAGATATGACATATTGTTGAAAAAATCTTAAATATAAGATGAGCATTCTTACTAAGTACTTGCAAAGCAGGTGTGACTGTTGGGATAAGACACACATAACACTGGTTGCCTAGACAAGAGCAGTGGTTCACAGGGTAATGAAGGCAGAAGCCTGCTTAAATCAGTGAGAGAAAACACAAGGTGAGGAACTGGAAGTCAGTGACTTTGGATAATGCTTTCAGTAAGCTTAATTGTGAAAGAAAACAAAGAAATGGAAAAATAGGTTAAGTGATATAAACAGACAACAAAAGATTGTATCTGTTAAGATAGGAGAAGTAGGCTGTGTCCAGGCAATAAGGGAGAATGTTCAACTACACAACGAGGAAATATTAATGCAGCAGGAGAACAAGAAGACAACTACAGAAAAAAATGTTTTTGCAAAAGATGGGCTGGAGTTCTGAGCAAAATGTGTAGGGTGTCTTTTTATGAGAGCAACTATTCCGTAAATAGTATCTGGAAGGAACGCTGAGAGAGTAAGGGAACGGTAGAATGAGAATTTCACCTGTGGAAAGAAAATGCATAAAACGAAGCAGAAGGAAAGGTCATCAGGTGAGAGCATGTGGGTTAGGAGTGTGGACTTGTGATCAGCAATGCTTAGTCATTCAAATGGGGCAGAGCAGGAGGATATTTGCATTTAACCAGTATGAGAGGTTTCAAAGGAAAAAACAAAATACATTGAAGGGAGTAGGTGAGAATATAATGGTAGATACTACATGATACATACCTTTTACTGCGTTACATAGACCATAAGTTGGATAATGGAAAAACTCAGAAGAACTGAGGAAGTAAAGATGATACTACTTTATGTTTCCAGGGTGTTGAAGAATGTATGATTTGAAAATCTAAAATATAGTGTATTAGAAGGCAAAGAGATGGGAAGGGATGGAGAGGGATGCTTGAAGTTATCAATGTTGGCAAAGCTTTAATTGTTGGTGATGCCCATCAATAAGGCCATCCTGGTATCCCGTAAAATAAAGGAGAAATACCAGCAAGGAAATGGAGATAGAAAATATTGCAAAATCCTTACACTCTTTAACAAGACGAAATCACACAGAATTATTCTGTTATTCTTCCTCAAGATTTAGTGTAGTGACTCTAAATAGTTCTAAGATCTAACAGTTTATGAAATAAAATTTCTGTTCATAATAATGTTAGTTTCAAAGATATCACATATTGTTGAAAAAAATCTTAAATATAAGATGAGAATTCTTCTGTCACTCATTTCTATTCACTGCTTTTACCAATTTTAAAAAAGGGAAAAAAATTAATAGTCTTATAGTGTTTGAGGCTCTGATCAATCCCTTTTAGAGTTTTTATAACCATTTTGTATGGATCCTTCTGGAAACTTCTATAACAACGGCAGGTTCAATTTAATAATTTCAGCTGAAAGAATATCAAAGTCATTGCCAATTCACTAATACGAAGCAGGGCTATAACCACTTCTAACACCTTACACCATATCCAAAACGCAAAAGCTTACCTTTTATTTCCAAACTGTCAAACTTCTGAATATTTTCTGCGTTACCGGGTAACGGGAAGTTTAGATCTGCATAAGTAACTTCTTCAGACATCGGTGATATGCAAAGAAAGCACCACAGACTGTAAAAATAATAATAATAAGATATAAGGCAAGTGTGAACTAAGAGAGCTGAATGTTAAACAGGATCTGAGACTTTAAGTTTAAATGCTTAAATTTCTATTTATGAATCTATTTCATCTATCACCCACATCTGCAAATAAGCTGTAATCCACTTGCAGTCTCAGAGAAGAGCAGACCAGATGGTGCAAATGTTGCAAGAGAGAATAAACTTCCTCTTACTGCTTCCCGTTTCTGAGAAGATCAAAAACTGACTAGAATTGATGTCAACCACAGAAATGAGTAACATTACCAACCTGAAATCACCTTTTGAAATTGTGTTGGGATGATAATGACCTGCAGTAGGGGTCACTAACAACACCTGGTGAAGTTCTAAGATTTTTGGAGAAAATCTTTCCCTGAGAAGGTAGAGATGATGGGCACAGACCCTGAAGAACACTAATTTCTCCACAGCAATGGGCAAGTACAGATATTTTGTATGTATCTTGGCTAAGGTTCCAACTGAGAAGGGCTGCCTTAGCCTGGAGGATGAACATGTAGACAGCCCTCTTAGAAAGAAGAAAGCAAGTCCTACCCCTCACCCTGCTACAAAGACAAAGGGTAGCCTCAGACCGAAAAACATATAGTTGCTCTAAGTAAAAAATATGTGTGTGTGTGTGTGTGTGTGTGTATATATATATACATACACTCACATGGGATCCCCGGTGGCAAAGTGGTTAAGTGCCACAGTGCCGCAGCTGCTAACCAAAAGGTCTGCAGTTCGAATCCACCAGGGACACCGTGGAATCTCTGTGGGGCGTGTCTACTCTGTCCTATAGGGTTGCTATGAATTGGAATTTACTTGATGGCACTGGATTTCATTTAGTTTTACACACACACACACAAACACAAACACATGAAGTCTGACAATTAACTCTGCAAAATTAATTGTTCTAAATGCTACATGCTTCATTGCTGAATATCACTAGAGTCGCCTTCGAAGTACTCCCCTTGGAAAGCTATGCACTGATGCCACCACCTTGTCCACCCTTCAAAGCAATTTTGGAACTCTGGCATGGCCATTGT
The DNA here is from genome assembly GCA_028571685.1 of Heterohyrax brucei. Taxonomy (NCBI): domain Eukaryota; kingdom Metazoa; phylum Chordata; class Mammalia; order Hyracoidea; family Procaviidae; genus Heterohyrax; species Heterohyrax brucei. The sequence goes on along the minus strand of CM053142.1, from coordinate 71,637,169 downwards.
GCACAACGGAACAATGTTTATATATTTATATTAAGGAATGTAAGGCCTAGGAACCACGCCAGGGAATATATTGCTGGCCAAAGTGTGTAGCTCAGACTCTAGGAACAGCTTTACATGCCAGAAAAGCTGAGCTCGGTCTTAACTGTCTCTCAGAAGACTCACCAGGTGCCAAATCTTAACAAAACCACCAAAAAGGAAGAGGAAATGAGCCTCAGAGTCACACAGGTTTGTGTCTTATCAGCTGGACTCAGCATTCATAGGCAAAAGGCTTGAATGATTTCAAAATCAACTGCTTAGCCAATTTTCACTAACCCTGTACTTTCCCAAACCTGTTTCTTCTCCAGGAGCTCAGCAAAGCATGCGAGATGACATCTCACCATCCTTGCTTCTATGGGGCATCCCAGCTGTACTTCTTTCGAGACAGATTTGTTTGCTCTAGCAATTCACGGTATATTCAATATTCTTCACCAACACCATAATTTAAAGGCATTAATTGGTTTTTAGTCTTCCTTATTCATTGTCCAGCTTTCACATGCATATGAAGCAACTGAAAACACCATAGTCTGGATCAGGAACCTCTGAGTCCTCAGAGTGGCATCTTCACTTTTTGACACTTTACAGAGGTCTTTTGCAGCAGATTTGCCCAATGCAATAATGTGTCTCTTGATTTCTTGATTACAGTTTCCTTGTGTGTTGACTGTGGATCTAGGTAAAACTAAATCCTGGACAATTTTGATATTTTCTCCATTTATCAAGATGCTGCTTACTAGTGGAGTTGTGATGATTTTTATTTCTGCGGGTTGAGTTGTAATTCATACTGAAGGTTGTGGTATTTGATATTCATCAGTAAATGTTTCAAGTCCTTTTCATGGTCAGCAAACAAGGTTGCATCATCTACCTGTCATATTTTGTTAATGAGTCTTTCTCCCACTCTAATTCTGTATTCTTTTTTCTTATAGTTCAGTTTCTCAGATTATTTGCCCAGCATACAGAGTAAATAAGTATGGTAAAAGGAAATAATCCTGATTCACACATTTTCTGTTTTAAACCACTCAGTCTCTCCTTGTTCTATTCACACAACTGCCTCGGGGTCTTTGTACAGGTTCTTCACGAGCACAATTAAGAATTTTGGAATTCCCATTCTTCACAATGTTATCAATAGTTCATTACGATCCACACAGTCAAATGTCTTATCATAGTCAGTACCACACAAGTAAACGCTTCTCTGGTATTCTCTGCTTTCATTCAAGATCCATTTGTCATCAGTAGCGATATACCTCATTCAGGGTCATCTTCTGAATCCAGTTTGAGTTTCCGGCAATGCTCTGTTGATGGACTACTGTAACCATTGTTGAACTGTCTTCGGTACAATTTTACTTCCATGTGATATTAATGATATTATTCAATAGATAATCTCTACATTCTTCCATTTGTAGTGAGTACAAACAATAGATCTCTTCCAATCGGGTGGTCAGGTAGGTGCTTTCCAAACTTCTCAGCATGGAAGAAAGAGCACCTCCAGTACTGTGTCTGTTTGTTCAAACATCTCATTTGGTAATCTGCCCATTCTTGGAGTCCTGTTCTTCAGTGGGAGCCTGGGGCCGCAGTGTTTGTCAATAGCACAGCTGCTAATCAAAATGTCAGCAGTCTGAATGCAACAGATGCTCCTTGGAACTCTACTGGGCAGTTCTACTCTCCTCTGCAGTATCACTATGAGTCAGAAAGGACTCAGCAGCAATAGGTTTGATTTTCTTTGTTGATGTTTTGTAAGAGTGTGATTACCTATTTTTTATTAGGTGAATTTCAGCAGTTTGTGTCTTTTAAGATATAGATATATTTTATTGATCCATCTATAGCATTAGTTTTGCAAGCATAAACTATTTCATAGTTTTATTATCCTCTTAATATTCACTGGCATTAGTAATGATGGCCCCTGTGTCATTTCTGATATTGGTAATCTGTATCATTTATATTTAATAGTTGCTGTAGGTCAAAAATAGATCCCCAAAAAGATAAGCCCACGTCCTAATTCCAGAATAAGGTAATATTCCTCTGAATATTATCTTATATTGCAAAGGAGTAATTTTTAACTTACGTGGCAAAAGTTATGATTTAGTTAAGGATCTTAGAGGAGGTGCTTACCCCTGAGCATCTGAGTGGACCCTAAGTGTAATAACATGTATCTTTGTAAGAGAGAGAAAGAAAGATTATGAACACAGAAAAAGAGGAGAAGATACACACAAAAGGAAAGATTATGTGGAGATGGAAGGGGAGATCGGGTGATGCCAAGAAACACTGAGGATTGCCAGCAGCTACCAAAAGCTAAGAAATACACATATAAGGGATATTACCCAGGATCCTTTGACTTGCAGCCCTACTGATACCTTTATTTTACACATTTGGCCGCCCTAACTGTGGGAGAATATATTTCTGCATTTTAAGCCACCAAATTTGTGGCAATTTGTTGTAACAGTCACAGAAAACAAATAAACAAATACATATGCACATACACAAATACATATAGAGAATAACATATACGTAATATTATACACATAGCATATCATATATGACTATATATGTGTGTTTGTGTGTGTAAGTACACATGTATTTGAAAATGAATCTTTGTGTGTGTTGTGTGTATTTAAGTAGTTTTAGCTTTGCATGGTTCTAAGTGATATAAATTTCATTTATCAAGGTTATGTTAAATAATACTAGTCTGCAACAATATGATTCAAATTTTCAGTTAATAGGTTCTATTTGCTGTAAGTTTTTGTATCAAGCTCAATGCTAGCTTTCAGGCCACAAATCACTACATAAATAATAGATACTCAGCATGTTCAGTACAGGATCATGTCATTTCTTTCAAAGTCTATCAGTAATTGGCCACCACGAATTGGTTCTTCAGCGAACACACAGTTTCCAGTGTGTGGAGTTACGTTGTCTTTTCACCTCTCAGCATTAAATTTCACAAAAAATTGAAAATTGCAATATGAAATTGGTCATCAGTGAATAAAGTACAGCAAAGAATCAATAATGCTGTAAGTTAACCAGATTTATTGAAGAGATAGCTGATTGTAGAACTATTGTGGAACAGTGATATTGCCACTGTTGCAGATTGTAGACAGATCTTATTGCCATTAAGTGGATTTCAACTCATAACTACCCTATAGGACATAGTAGAATTGCCCCATAGAGTTTCCAAGAACGCCTGCTGGATTTCAACTGTCGACACTTTGATTAACAGCCATAGTATTTAACCACTATGTCACCAGGGTTTCCTTATCCAGAGGAATTTAGGGAAAGCAAACTTAGAGACAAAAATAAAGTGGTTGTGATGAAAAAAAAAAAAATGAAGATGATGAAATTCCAGAGGAAGTTACTCAAGAAAAAAAACAGAAGCAAGTCTTACATCAAAGGATCTCTCAGAATAGTTCACAGTTCACAAGCAGCAATGACAAAATGTTGAAAATCTACCCACAGTTAGAAAGGAGCATGATAATTTCACAAGGATAGAAAATATGATGACTCATTATTGCCATTTATACAAAAAGACACACACTTTTTTAGCAAAGAAACATCTGAGTTTTCAATATTTCTGTTTTGAATTATGTGCTACATAAATATTAATTTTACTTTTTAAATTTCTTTATACACTTATGAATGACAGTAAGAAAAATTTTAATGTTTTTGACAACATTTTAAACTGTCAGCGAACAACAATAATTTTCCTAATAAGACAGCTTGGGATTCTGTCTTGCATTACTGTGTGCAAGCTAAGGATTGCCTGCATATGAAACAAACCTTCTTTTAAATACTATGGGAATACGTCAAAAAGTGGGCACTGTTTCCTCAAATGTCTTTCACCAAGCCACTGGCAAGCCTAGAACTCAGAGGTTAAACAGGTAGAATATGAACTTACTTATAAAAGCAAAAGCAGTCAAAGGAAAACTTCGGGTTGGGACCAGAGACTCCTAGTGTGCCGGAGAGCACATGCTGGTTTGCAAAACAGACAACTCACATGCGGTAAAACTGTCTTGGACGTGACTTTTAAGGAGAGCGTAAAAGGGACCCCAAAGAAAATACCTGCTAACATAGTGGTTAGGTGCTGCAACTGCTAACCAAAAAGTTAACAGTTCAAATCTACCAGGCACTTCTGGGAAATTTTATGGGGCAATTCTATCCGGGCAGTTCTACTCTGTCCTACAGGGTCAGTGTCACAGACGACTCAACTTGCAATTGACTTGTTTGGGTAGAGAGAAGCATCAGACTGCCAATCCTCTTCTTTGAGACATTAGAGATGGGAGATGGGCGGCCAATCAGAGACTGCGTTCTCAGGGCCTTCACTGCCCTAGCCAATCCGGAGCAGGGGGACCAGTTGTGGTTTCTGCAGCTGCCGTTGCTCTGTCCTTCTGTGATGAGGTCAGAGGACAGGGAAAGGAGATGCCCCTCTCTTGGGCCATCTTGGTGAAGTCCAGTGCTGGACTGAGCACAGAAAACTAGATTACTCCTGAGACGTAGTTCTGGCTGTTTCCAGTTCAGTCTCCCCGCCGCGCTGTCATCCCAGAAACCTGTCACCTTAATTTCCTCCAGCTTACTGTCCCCAGATATAAACTATTGATCTGTAGATTTTCCCAGCTTCAGTGATCACAGGAGATCTTTCTCTGTGAGCACTGGAAATGAAAGAAGAAGGGGTCAAGAAAAGCAATGGGACCCAGGCTAAGCCACCAGGTAAGAAAGACGGCAGAGGCTGTCAGAGCAGGGAGGAGACGTCCCGTGTGATAATACTGGCTTCCCCCTGCGTGGCCCCTTTTGAGGATCAGGAGGTGAGGAGGAGCAAGTACCTTCAATAACATAGACCTTTTAAATAAAAGTCTGTTAACAAAACAGACTTCAAAGAACTGGTGAATTCACTCTTCTCCACTATATTTCTCCCCAAATACAAGGTTTGTAGGTGGGTTTTTACATGGTTACTTTCATCCTCTCCCTTAAAAAAGGCACACTTTCATTAAAAAACCCCAGGAGGTTACTCTTGTTTTTATGTTGTGGAATCAGGACAGGGAAAACCTTATAGTTGCCCGAAATAGGAGGAAGAAGTGGAGTCAAAGTACCCTTGAGAATGCTGCTGCTAAAGAGTCAAGTCCTACTCACTTTTAACTTCTTAACCTATTAAGTATTGGTTTGTGGAAAATACAGAGGATACCAACAGAAAACAGATAAAAATCACTTTTTGTTGTTGTTTTTCTCTAAAAGATACGCAATAATGTGTTTTCTATAGGTATAATAACAAAGAAAAGGATGATCATTTCAAGTGCAGTATGTGGAGGCTTGGTTGTTTTTGTTTGGGGGATTCTAGGATTTCCTACAAAAAGTAAGTAAACAGCTTCTGGTCCCTCCAGAAACATATTATTTTTATTAATATTGATTCAGTCTAACACAGTGACTAGCCCTTCTTTTCCTCACATTTAACAACAAAGTGAGAGAGAATTTTCCCAGTCAGAGCATCTAACGGTTCTTTAAATTCAGTAAGCTGCTCTGCATTGTAGAATGGTCAGTCTTTCAATCAGAATCTATTGGGCTCCGCTCATAGTTCTAGGTGATGAGGATAGAAAAACAAAAAATTGGGATTTTTGACCAAAAGGAATTTATCTATAAATAAAGAAACATGCATGTAAGCAAACACTTGCAACGTGATTGTGTAATTGCTAAATGGAAGGAGACTCAGTATGAAGCAAAAGAAAAATGGGAACCAAACCCATTGCCATCAGGTGAGTTCCGACTCACGAAGACCCTACAAAAGAAGGAGATTATAAATCCACTTCTGGTAGTCTAGTAAACCTTTACCAAGGTAGAAGTATTTGTGCTGAACTTAAAGTCAAGCAGACATTTATCAGAAACACCTCGGATGCGTGAAAGAACACATGGGCCAGAGCATCACACAGGTCGAGTTATGCTGGAGATTTAAAAAATGTGGGTGATGAGAGGCTGACAACGGTATTCCATTTCTGTAGGGTGTTGACTCTCACTCCCATAGACGTATTTTCAGTCTTATTTATCTTCAGACCTCCAACACTTCATCTCTCCTGCTCAGATGGCCATATTCTTGCCCCAACTTTACTTCAAAAGTTATAACAGTTAGTAGAGAAGTCCTGTAATCACACCTCCTTGCTTACATCTGTCTCTACCAATGTGTGCTCTGTCAGGACTTCTGTTCCTGTAAATTGGGGGTCCCTTTCTATACTTCCTTCTGTCTTCTCTCACTGGATCAGTGCTATTACTCTAGTAACTTTCTCTTATTTCGCACATATCCTCAGTTCTTGCATCTTCGGTTGGAACACTCCTACCAGCAGTGTAACATGGTGGTATCGCCTCTGCTTTTGTCTTATACCTTGTATTATCTCAATCAAATTTACAGCTTGAAATATCACAGAAATACTGATGACTTCTAAGTATATATCTCACAGTGGGTAACTTCCCTGAACTTCAGATTTTTAAATCCAACTGCTTATTTAACTCTCTGAAAACATTTTAAACTTAACATCATCAAGCTGAAATCTTCCTCTTCATCTCCCCCCATAGTCTGCTTATCTGTGTTCTGTCTTACCTCCGGTAATAGCAATTTTATCCTTTCCATTTTCAGATTATAAAACTTGCAGTAACTTTTTGACTTTTTTGCCCTCATATTCAGAAAAGAATCAGCAAAATCTTCCTAGATCCTTCAGAATATACCCAGAATCTGTCCAGTTTTCACCACCTCTGTTGCTGTCTTCACCATCCCCTTTCTAGCCCTCATTTTTTCTCTCCTCACCCTTGAGCTCACTGAGCAGCACTGTCTAATGGACATGCAAGGCAAGACTCAAACATGAGTTGTACACTCAATTTTTTAAAGCCACATTTAAGAAGTAAAAAGAAACTTGAATATAGTTGCAATTATATTTTTGATTTAACCAGTTTATGAGTCAGATCCGACTCAACGGCACTTGGCTTTTAGTTTAACCAACCTATTACCATTTCACCATATACTCAAGGTAAAAATTACAGGTATTTTTAAATTCTGTCTCTTTCTTTCTCTCTTGTTGTTTATACTGTTTGAAATTCAGTGTGCATTTTATATTTACAGGGCATCTCAACAGAGCTAGCAGTGCTTTGAGTGTTAACAGTTATACATGGCTGGTGGCTCTTGTATTGGACAGAACAGTTCTAGAGTCCATTTTAAAGAAGAATTTTAAAACTCAGATCTGCTCAGTCTGCGCAGAACCCTGTACCAGTTTTTCATTCACTTGAAATAAAGCCAAAATCCTAGCAATGGCCTAAAAAGTCATATTTAATTTACTCTCCCTGTTAGCTCTCTATGACATCTTCTGCTAATCATCCCTTGACTCAGTCTTTCTCAGATACTGTGGGCATTTTCACTATGATGTGACACCTTTGTACTTTCTGTCCTCTTTGCTTGGAAAATCACCCCCTATATGTGCATGTGCCATTCTAGCTAGTTCCCTTTTAAGCCTTTGATAAACTATTACCTTCTTATGAAACTCACTGTGACTACTCTATTAAAACAGCATGTCTCCACCAACAACCTTGATCCTCTTTACTCTAATTCAGGACAAAGTACAAAACTTAGTAGAATGTGAGTCACACGAGAGGCAGGAATTTTTTAATGCTGTATACACTGTTGACACTACTGTATTCCCGGAGCCTATAATAGTGTGAGGTACATGGCTGGTGCTTGATTGATACTTATTGAATGAATGCAAAAGTGGATGCGTTAGTAAATAAATGAGACAGTTTGACTTTCTTGTGATCCAGCTTCAGAACCGACTAGTTTTTGTGCATGCTCCTTCTTTGAACTTGACACTTTGAAAATAATTCTAGTGACCTGATTTTTCTATTTCGCTTTCAGACCAGAGCTCATTAGATCTGGTTTATCCTCCATAACACCTATGAACGAGTCCTTTATTTAAGATGCGGGTAGGAGGTGACCTTTCACTGAACACCCTGCTCTCAGGATTATACTTAACAAGTAACTTCACTTATTGCTCTGAGTTGAGGAGCAAAAGTGGCTAGAGAAAAGCTGGCAAATTTTAAGCATTTTTTTTCCTGCCTATTTTTTTGTGTTTGGAAGCCCTGATGGCATAGCGGTTAAGGTCTACAGCTGGTAATCTAAACGTGTGCAGTTGAAATCCACCAGGCGTTCCTTGGAAACTCTGTGGGGCATTTCTACTCTGTCCCACAGGTTCACTATGAGTCAGAATCTACTGAGCAGTGGTGGGTTTAGTTTTTTGGTTTTTGTTATTTTGTATTTAAGGACAAAGGAACAGCTTCAACGTCTGAGGAAATGCTGTCTTTAAGAATAGTCCAGTTGAGTTACGTGAGCACTAGAGATTAGCTCTCTGAGGCTGTGAGTATATGGAAATTTGCTCATTTACAGTAAAATCTGTCCTAAGTGGTATAATAAATTATAGGGAAGGAAATCAGTTAAAAAATAATAATATTATGTAGTGGTATGAAAAATGGCCACAGGAGATTGCTTGAGTTTCTGAAGGTGGGTTGTTCAGTTGTTACTGTTTTAAATTATATATTTATCTTCATTCTTCAGTGCTGATTTCTTTCACAGTCTGTTCTTGATCTTCAGTTTTTCTGATTTATTATTTAAAGAGAACGCATGTGAACTGATTGCACGTTTTCTCATTCTGAAATGTGCGTGGGACTCTTACCTGAAAGTTACCCTCTTTTTTTCTCTTACACTTTCTTTTTTTTGTTCCCATTTTTTTTTTTTTCTATCACTCTACTAATTTTAGGTGGAGAGGAAAAGGACTTTAAACACCAGGAATGCACAGAGGCTACATCTGTATGTCCGCAAGGCTGGAATCGAATCAATAGGAACTGCTTCTTTCAATCTGAAAATGTAACAACTTGGATAGATGGCCTGTCAGACTGCGTAAATTATAATGGATCACTAGCCAGGCTCCGCTCTAAGAATGAAATGGTTAGGTTTCTCCTTTGTAGTGCAAATCCCCGTTAATTTACTGAGTAGCTCTGATATGGCAAGCATACTTGTAGCAGGCAATGTGTCAGTCAACAAAATCATCAAAGATCTTTGCCCCAGTAGTGTTTACATCCCAGGGGAAAAGATAATCATAATGAATAGGTAAATTGCACAGTATGCTGTAAGTTAGTAAGTTTATTCAATTAAAAGGACAAATTAAGTACTGTGAGTCCTAGTTCTGGGTAGGTTGCAAGTAAGGTGATCAAATAAACGTCTTTCAAATGATGACTTTTGGATAAAATTTTGAAGTTGGTGAGGGAATTAGTCAAGGGGTCCTTGGGCGATAAGTTTTCCATGAAGATGAAATAGGTAACGCGTGGGTCTTTGGTAGGCGTGTGCCTAGGATATTGAAAGACAGCAAACAGGCAGGCAGCTAGTGTGTTTAGAATGAGAGAGTAAATGACGGATGTGGGTCATAAGCGTCCCATAGGCTGCTGGTATAAAAAGTTTGAGTTTTGCTCCAAGGAAAATGGGGAGATCTACAAAACTGCGGTGAAAGGTGTGACGCAATCTGATTTCAGTTTTAAGTGTCATTTTTATGGTTTGAATGAGACTTGTTCATGAGCGGCAAGTGGCAAGTATAAAAACCAGGAGTTATGTTACAAAGTGATTACAGTGTTAAGCTGCTACAGAAAGAGATGATGGACTCAGATAAGGATGATAGTAATAGAGGTAGTGACAACGAGAAAACCAGGAGAAATGAATCACAGAAATCTGTATTTTATGAAAGGATTCTTTGATGCAGTATCTGGGGTCCTCTTCATACTGGTTTGGACTGAATAAACGCGGTGGACATCCTTTCTGGACGTGGGCAAATGGAGACACGTTCAGCGATTGGTGAGCTTTGGCAACATTTATTTACCATTAGTGTGTTAACGATGATCAGAAGTGTGAGTCTCTAGTCACCTGCCTTCAAAGGTTCCACCACAGAGCTCATAAAAAGACCTTTAAGAAATAGGTACCAAAGAGAAATTTCAGAAAAATGGATGCTCTGTAATAAGGCTTTGGCATCAAATATCAGTACATTCTTGTCTGTGGTGAACTGGACTTTGTAGACCACATGTAAGCCACAAGTGTTCCTTTTATCCTAGACTGGATGTAATTTGTAAATAGCTTGACCCTTGCCTCTTTCCACTTGGGACTGTCTTGTTTTTGTCTATTTATTGTGCTGGTCTTCCACTGACAAGGAAGTCTTCAGTGGAAGTCTTCAAGCTGTTACTTGTCACGCCAGTAGCCTGAAAAGGGAGATTGTGAGTGGAAAAGAAAAAGCGTTTGCCCCAGTTGACTTTTAATTAAAAATTTCACAAATTCTCTATGTTCTTTAACTTGAAAAAGCAATTGTACCTTTAGACTCCATTTTTGTTCTTGAAGTATTTAAGATTTTCTAAACTTGAGAGTAAAGAAAAGGTCCAAGATAAGTGGCCACTAAACCTTTGGCCATCAAGTTGATTCTTACTCAAAACAACCCTGTAGGAGAGAACAGAGCTGCCTCGTAGGATTTACAGGGAATGCCTGGTGGATTTGCACAGCTAACCTTTGATTAGCAGCTAACCACTTAAGCCCTGTGCACCAGGGCTCCAAGGGCCCACTAAAAAACTAACCTAGTGTCATTGATTCCAACTCATCGTGACTCTATAGGACAGAGAAGAACTACCCCATAGAGTTTCCAAGGATCACCTGGTGGATTCTCACTGCTGACCTTTTGATTAGCAGGTGTAGCATTTAACCATTATGCCACCAGGGTTTCCAAGAGGGCCACTAACCATTATTTATTAAGTACTTGCCAAGCCAAGCCAAGTGCCGTTACTATATGATACGTACAGTATAAGTTCTGTGAAATTCTGTACCAGACAGTGTATGCATCATGTCACATGATATGTCCTGTACAAAGAAGTATATATTATAAAGTCAGCAGGAGACATTTCTAAATTTAGAGACACTTGTATCTGCATAGTGTTTGCATCCAAATTGAAGTGATCACAATAGTTTGAGAGAAATAACTAGGAGTAATGATTTTAACTTAAAAAATGAAAGAAAAAAATGACCTATATTAAACTTTGTGACCACAAGTCTAGTATATTATCGTGAGAAAATGCTATGTTCTTGATAGTTTAACACGATATTATACATAGTCCTGTTTAAAGGGGGGAAGAAAGAAAGACATGAGTGAACTGTAAGTTGGTTACAGTTCAGTTCTGTATTGCATTAAAAAACACATAGGCACAGAATTACTCTTATATTTTGAAAAGGGCAGGATAAAAATTTGAAGGTCCTCTCTACAAGTTAGGAAAGTATACATTATTGCTACAAAATCTGCAGAAGTGAAGAACTGAGAGGGTCTCAATTATTGCACAACCCAAACTTTAACATGGCTCACCATCCTATTTCTCTTTTATTGGTGTTGACTTTTCCATTGGAAATTCATACATGATCTAAATAGGACTCTAGGAAATCATTTATAGAACATTTATTTAATATCGCTTACCTGTAATATAATATACCTAGTAAAGAGTGCCTGTTTCACTCTAATGATGGTTGCAAAGGGTGGCTACATGCACATTTATTTCAGCATTGCTATTGGCATCACTGGTAGTTGAGTTGATGACATCCTACTCGCAGCAATCTATACATGCAGAGTAGGTGCAGAGTACAGCTACTGCATTAGGTTTACAAAGCTGTGACATTTCAGAAGCAGAGTGCCAGGGCTGTCTTCCAAGATGCCCCTGGGTGTCTTCGAACCACCAGTGTTTTGGCTAGTGTAAGAGTGTGTAACTGTTTATCCCACATGTGGACTCCTTTTTTCAACATTATCATGGACTTACTTTATGTGAGAAGTAGTCAATGAAATATCAGTCACATTCCCTCCTTTTTATGACTTCTAATTGGCTAAGTACATTGATTTATAAGTGTTTATTCTAAAATATAAAAGGTAGAATCCACTCCCTGATATAATAATTTACAGTGCTTGTTAACATCATCAACAGTGTGAAGTTTCGGGATCTTCTTTGATGTTAAGGTAATCAAGTTCCCTAATACTCTTTTCTCTTACTATCCTAGTCCTGAGTTAAACTTTGGAGACTGATTTAAAAAATAAAAGAAAGAAAGAAAGAAAATAAAAGAAACAATTTTGTTTCACTTCATCTACTCATTCCACCTTGTACATTTTGAAAACCTGACCACTAAAGTTTATGCTACATATCTGAGGCTGACCCATTTAATTAATAAAGAATTAATCATTGTGTTTTGTTCTAGGTTCAGTATTAAAGAAGGAGGAGATTGTGCCTTCATATTTAAGGAAGGGATAAGCAGCACCAGTTGTGATGATAGAAGGAAATACATTTGCAGCAGAAAAAGCTTCTGTCCCTAGATAAGAATTCTGCCATAGCAGGAATAAAGTAATCAGAGTGATCCTGCTCTTGTTGCGTTATTTTCTTATCTAAATACATTCCCTACCATCAACTGGAAACCCTGGTGGCATAGTGGTTGAATGCTACAGCTGCTAACCCAAAAGTCCACTGTTCGAACCCACCCAGTGTTCCTCAGAAACTCTATGAGACAGTTCTCCCTGCCATATAGGGTCACTGTGGGTTCATCAAACATCCGTTTTATGCGGATGATGAAATTTTAAATGATTTTTACCTTCATTTGAATTATTATCTCGAAGCCTAGAAACTGTACTGCATTTTTGCATGGTAGTATCAGACTACTCAAGTTGGTGCATCTTTGCTTGTGAAATATGGACAGCCTTGATCAAAACTGGTTTTGAATCAGTGCCTCAATGGAAGAAATTTAAGCATAAAGGAAAGGAAGTAGAAGACACTTCTACTTACCTGAAATTCAAGTAAATTTCCCTCAGAGAAATAAGTAGATGCAGTACTAGATGAGCAGTCATTGTGTTTTGTTCAGGCTAGAGTGATATATTGCTGTCTCAGAATTTGGAAAGAAATACACATATATTTTGGAAAGGGCAGGCTAAAATTTTGAAGATGCTCTCTAAGTTAGGAATGTGTACATTACTGCTATAATATCTCTAGAAAATGAATGTCTGGAAGTGTCTTAATTACCACACAACCAAAACTTTATTATGACCCACCATTCTATTTTTCTTTTACTCATGTTGAAGAACATTCCATGAAATAAATACTTAGATGCTGATTAGGGTTTCCTACTTCACGTCACTATTAGAGACCAAATTCTTTGGAAATAAAGTGTATACTAAGTCACGTGCAACTTCACTTGAAACCCTAGATCTTTAGTCCAGTTACTGAAATAAAGAATTACTTATGGTAAATGGATTCATTATTATTACTGTTGATTAAACCAGTGAATTAGACTTAGTGATTCAGAGTGTGGGAAGCAGAACATAGCCATGCAGAAGTGAAGAGGAATGAAAGGAAGGAAGCTCCCTTGACTTGCATTAATAATGGAGATTTCTCTGAACTCTCACAAAGATATGTGATTAAAACTCCATGTAAATGTTTACACAAGTCTCTGAGGGACCAAGGGTGAGGAATAACTGATTTTCATAAACAACAACAACAAAAGTTTATGCAACTTCCTTTATACTTTACCATAAATTTGTTCTTCATGTTTATGTTTACAGATATGTGATACCCTTTTGTGAATATTAATCGATACCATGAACAATGTTATGTTTTCACCTCAATGATAAATATTTGGTATCAGTTTTTCCTAAGTGAGCAAATGAGGGCTTAGATTATTTGCTGTTGTTAGCTGCCATCAAGTCAGAAACCTCAGGTATCACCCAAACCCACTGCTGTCTTCCTTCCTCACTGCCAATCAGAACTGACTTGACAGTACTTAACAACAGCAATGAGAACTGCTGCTGAGTCAGTCAATTCCAACTCACAGAGACCCTATAGGGCAGAGTAGAACTGCTCCATAGAGTTTCCAAGGAGCACTCAGCCCATCTGAACTGCTGACCTTTTGGATAGCAGACAGCACTGATCCACTCCATCACCAGGGTTTCCATGAAGTAAACATTCCCTGGTCCTGGGACATCCTCAAATCTTTATATTTGAGCCTATGTTGCAGCTATTAAATTCATGTTTTACAGGGTGTTTTTATTGATTCCCTGTGGTACCCAAAATTATTCCTTTCTTTATTGATTCATCCTTTCAGATGACATGTTCAAAGTAAAGAAGACAAAGCCTCACTGTCTTTGTTTCTCGGGAGCATTTTTGCTGTTCTACCTCCAAGACTAATTTTTATGTAAATGGCAATCCATAGGTTATTTACCTAACAGTATATAAAATAATGCATCCATATTTGCCAAGGCCCGTCACCCACAGAAGCCCCTGTAAGCAAAGCCACACGCCTATGTGATGGCGAGTGAAGGCATCTCACCCTTGGCATATTTTTGGCTGTACTCTCCCTGATAATATTTTGCATCCTAATTAAACCTTCCTCAAAAGTACCCTCTCATCTCCTGGCACAGGAATTAAGGAAGATGTCTTCTAAGAGGGGCTTTACAACCCCCTCCACTTATGAAATAATGTTGAGGAAACCTGAACAGGAGTTCCTAGAGAAAAGAGCTGGGAGGAATGAATTCCAACACAGCATGCCGAGCCCGAGAATGCCGAGGCCGGCCCGGCCCCGCTGGCTTCACCCAGCCACACATTCCCCTCCACATGTGAAATACAAGATTGCAGGAAGCCTCTGGGAAGCCCCCCAGGGATGACCCCACACACAGCCCTTAGATATAGACATCCCACTCCCTGCATCAGGAAGATGGATAGGCTCCCAAGTTTATTATAATTGGTATGGCAAATGAGTAAATACTAAAGAAATACCTCTTAGAACAGCTTAAGAGAGACATAGGGTGGGGGTGGTAGGCGCTTACTGTCCCCACAGGAAGAGATAAAATAAGAACAAAGGAAGAAATAGAGACAGCCAGATAATAACCTTTAGATGAGTCAGCCCCTCTTCCTGTACTTTTAACCTCAAGGCATAGATAGAGCTGATTGAGCTCAAGACATAGCTTTGTTTTCACTGTTGATTATAACAACAATATACTTGTCTCGGGCCATTACCTAGAAGGCCCTAATGATTAACATGAAAAGAGACCACAAGGTATGAATTCCTTACTAGCCAACAGCTTATGTGGTCAAAGAGCAGTCAACTCATTGACTGTATAAAAATAAAGAAAGACAGGCCTTAACAGGCTGCTGACCTCCAGATTCCTGGTTGTCTGAGTCTCTTTTCCTTTGCCAATGCCACTCATCCCTTCGTGATCCCAGACCCTTTCGAGGCCGGCCCCTGGCACATAATTAAAAAAAAAAATTAGCTTTGTTTCATGAAAATTGTAGCAATTCAAACAATATGATGAATACAATAGAAAACTTAGAAGTCTATGTATTGCACCAGAGCTGTGGCACTGCCGTAGTTAAGAGGTTGTCTTTAACCAAAAGGTCATTAGTTTGAATCCACCAACCACTCCTTGAAAACTCAGTGGAGCAATTCTACTCTGTCCTGTAGTGTTACTAGGAGTCAGAATTGACACAGTGGCAAGCAGCTTGATTTTTGGTTTTGGTGTGTGTGTGTATACATATGTATATATGTATATATATATATATATATATGAAGCCTTACATATGTATGTGTAGCATCACTGAGAAGTAAATTTTGTCCACATCTTTCTATTTTTTTCTACAGGAGCTGGAATTTAATAGTGTATAAACTATATACACTACATATATTAATATGTACACACCATGTATTGTATGACACCTATACTATATATACCATATATATGTTGATAATATATAAACTGCCTTTAGCAGGTTACAAGTAGTCTTTATTAAAATATAATTTATATGTTAGACAAAAACCAAACATATTCTACATTTTTCACACCACTGTGTTTCAAGAGACAGTCACTGTCAGGCAAAGGATAGTGTGGAATGGGAAGTACACATTTCAAGGTCATGACTTAAAGGAGATTTTTTTCACTAGAGGTCTCTCGAGTGGTGGCTGTCACATTGCAACAGTGATGCCTTGCATCTCATACTGATAAAATTACCACCAAACTGTACATTAAATAACATTAAAAAAGCCAGAGAGCTCAATGGTAAATATTTGATACATAAGAAAGACAAGGTGAGGAATAAAAGATGGAGTAGTGGTGATCTTTAGGACCATGATTGACAAGAGTTCAATCATCTTAAAGCTTACTTATTTTTTTCTTTTTTTGAGGATACCTGAGTATATCTCATTCTGTTCTAGTTTATTCTGAAGACAAAACTCAGAGGGAAACTTCAAAATGTAAATCAGATCACAAGGCTATTCTGATCAAAAGTCTTCACTAATTTTTCATTTAGCATATTAGCCAGAAACCTTAGAATGGCAAAAACACAAAATTAGTCTGTTGTTATTTATCTGATCACGTTTCCACCACTTTCCTCTTCTACACACGGGATCTCATTCTTTCTCTAATCTAATGGGAATGCTCCTGCCACAAATCTTCTACCGGTTATTATTTCTCCCAAATATCTAATTCTGCCCTTTTCATGATCACTGCATTCTTACCCGCACAAGTATGCCTATCTTGATTGATCAAAAACAAATCAAACTCATCACCATCAAGTCAATTAAGAATCAAAGCAACCTTATAAGAACAGAATAGAATTGCTCAATAGGATATCCAAAGATCAAATCCTTGAGGAAGCAAACTGTCATATCTTTCTTTCCTAGAGCAGCTGGTGGACCAGACCAGCCCACCTGTGAGTAGCAGCCTAATTCTTGTAACTACTGCACACCCTGACTACTCTATTTAAGATTGCAACCTACAATCTGAGATCTAAACATCACTCATCAACTTATTTTAGGCTATTTTTTCTTTTTTTTTAATTATGTAAAAATCCATTGTCACTGAGTCAAATTCCTACTCATAGTGACCCTGTAGAACATAATATAATTTCCCTCATAGATTTTCCAAGGCTGTATATCTTTACAGAAGCAGACTGCCACATTTTTCTTCCCTGGAGCAGCTGGTGGGTTGGAACCACCAACCTTTTGGCTAGCAACTGAGTGCTTAACCACTGCACTACCAGAGTTTGTTTTCTATTACATATCAACATGTGGTATGATTTATTACTTTTATTCTTTTTAATTCTGATAAAAAACAGGAGCCCTATGAGGGCAGGAATCTATTTTTTTTCATGAATATTTCTGAAACACCAAGAATATTATCTAGCACAGACTGGGCACTCAGCAAATATTTGTTTAATAAAATAATAGAGGGAAGAATGTATACACATACACAATTCTGAAAGGCGGCAAGTAATTTACATTTTTGCACATTACGTGTGTACATGGAAATGTATTTATGTATGAGAAACAATGAGTGTATAGGAGTGTATTTGTATCTTCATATTTACTATTGAAGAATGAGAAGCATCAATTCCCTTAGTGATGTTCTTGAAGAATTTTTCCCTGACGATTTTCGTAAGAAGAAACCCTGGTGGCATAATAGGTTAAGTGCTATGTCTGCTAACCAAAAGTTCAGCAGTTCAAGTCTGCCAGGCACTCCTTGGAAACTCCATGGGGCAGTTCTACTATGAATTCTAGGGTCACTATGCATCAGACTCAACTCACCTGTGGTGGAATAGTAAGACTGGGTAAGAGATTGGAACTGGCTGAGATCCTGTTCTTAGTTGCTATCAAGTCTCTTCTAACTCATGGCAACCCCATGTGTGACAGAGTAGAACTGCCCCATAGGTTTTTCTTGGTTGTCGTCTTAACAGAAGCCTAACAAACTGTCAACCATTAGTTTAGCAGTTGAGAGTACGCCATAGGGTCGCTATGAGTAGGATTCAACTCAACAGCAATGGGTAGGACTTTAATATAGCCCCTAGCTCTTTCCTACTGAGATCGAAGGCCTGGTTGGAATATATTATTTTGTTTGGCCTTGTGAAAGCTTTCTGTGGAAGAGACCTACAATTAACCAGTGATATCAGTGCTGGACTGAGTGAATTGCCTTACTCTGAGGGTCAGCATTGGAAAGCCTACTGTTTCTGTGCACCTATGTCCTGTTTTCCAACATCAACTTTGTCCTGAATGAAGCTGAAATTTCCCTAATTCCTTTACTTCTCCTGGTTCTAAGCCCTGGCAGGGGAAGAGAAGAATACAGCATTATAAACTTTCAACATGGTAAAAGCTCTTTTGAAAGAAATCCCTTCACAAATGATATCTTAAATCTCTCTATTTCTTCATATTTTTGAACTTCGAAAGAAGGTTTGAGAGTTATGAGATGGGTTTTAAACTTATGTGGATTTTTTTAAAAAAGAGTGACTTGGGATCTCATTTTGGAAGTCACGTCTTTTGTAGTTTGGTGCACAGTATAAAGCTCACTTCTAGCATCTGTGACAAGCACCAACTCAGAAATTTTCTTTTAAATATGGTAACATCTATTCTTACATTTAAAAACACACAAGTGTATGCCTATTATGTTTACTCAAATGTACACATAGTTGCACATGTCACATATCTAAATATATAAATACACTCCTGGGGGGGACATGAATGCTAGATAAAATAGATTTTAGGAAATGACATATTTCTGTGGATTAAGAAGTATATTACATAACTATAAATGGGTGAATTTATCAAGGGAACATAATCCTAATTACATATGTACCTAATGAGAGACATTCAGATACGTGAAGCAAATCTGTACTGAGAGGGAGACAAACAATTATAATTGGAAATTTCATCCCACTTTTCTCAGAAATTTATACAAAAGAAGACCAACTTATAAACTCTAAATCAATTTAATTGACATTTATAGAAGACTGAACACTATCAGTACACTTTTTTTTGAGGTCACACAAAAAATTAAAGACAGATTATACCTGGCTACAAAAGAAGACTAAATAAATAGCAATCAAAGTATGTCTTGTACAAACAGAGTTAAAAGAGAAATCAATAACAACAAGGTATTTGGAGAGTCACCACATATTTAGAAAGTAAAAGTGTAGTACTCCGAAATGGCTCATGTGAAAAAAAGGAGAAATCAAGGAAAATAAAGTGTTTTGAGAACTAAATGAAAATCAAACCACAGTTATGTTTTTACTGAGTACAGCTAAAGCAGTATGTAGAGGGAAATTTATAGGAATGCAATGCTAACATTAGAGATGAAAGAAAGTCTCAAATTATGGGTTAGATTTCCACCATAAAAAGGAAAAAAGAGCAAATTAAACCAAAAGTACAAAAATAGAAGAAAATACAGAAATAAATGTAAAGGAAATAGTAGAGAAAATGAACAGAAACAGTAATGAGTACTTGTGAAAGACCAATAAAATTGATAACTTTTAGTCAGATAGATCAGTATATTAGAAAGGAACTTTCTCAAGCTGACAAACAGCATTTACAAAATATCTATTGCTGACATCATACTTAATAGTGGAGGATAGTGGTTTTCCTCCACTGGAGATTGAAGACATTTAACAATAGGCAACCTTCTATTCCATGCAGCATTGCACAGTAGATGCAAACTAGTACAATAAGAATTAACCAAATAAAGGATTAAACAAACAAAAAAAGGACAGTCTTTATTCACAGATTACATAAGCCACCTATGCAGAGAATCCTAATTTATAATATATGATAGAATTACCGAGTGGTTTGACGAAGTCTCAGGATTCAACGCAACGTACAAAAATCTATTGCATTTATATTTCCTAACCAAAAAAAAAAAAAAAAAAGGAAATGGAAATA
Source organism: Heterohyrax brucei (assembly GCA_028571685.1). Lineage (NCBI taxonomy): Eukaryota > Metazoa > Chordata > Mammalia > Hyracoidea > Procaviidae > Heterohyrax > Heterohyrax brucei. The sequence goes on along the minus strand of CM053142.1, from coordinate 71,617,386 downwards.
AGAAAAAAAAGAAATATAAAGTACTTAGTGACATTATTAACATAGTCAATACCTGTACACATGCTGAGTAGCATTTACAGGAGTCCTAACTGAAAATGGAGCTGCTGCGGTGGCACAGTGGTTAAGAGCTCAGCTGCTAACAAGAAAGCTCAGCAGTTCGAGTCCACTAGCCATTGCTTGGAAATCCTATGAGGCAGTACTTCTCAGTTCAATAGGGCCATTTGGAGTTGGAATCAACCGAACTGCAACAGGCAATGGACTAAATTGAGAACAAGGAGGCCTCGTTGCACAACAGTAAAGTGCTTGGCTGTTAACTGAAACGTTGGCAGTTTGAACTCAGCGAGCCACTCTGCAGGAGGAAATCTGACCGTCTGCTTCTGTAAAGACAAGAGCCAGGAAAACTCTATGAGGCCGCTCTGCTCTGTCATGTGGGATCACTAGGAATCCGAAATTGCCTCAACAGCACCTGACAACTACAAATTGAAGATAAACAGTGTTTGTGAATAAAGAATAAATGTTACCCAAGTGTCAATTTTTCCCATGTTGATTTATAAATTAAATTAAATTTGAATAAATTCTTGCTGGCTTTTTTCTGAAATTGACAAGCATGTTCTAAATTAAACAGAAAGGAGGCAAATGACAAACAACCCAAAACCAAACCAACTGCCATCAAGTCGATGCATATTCATAGTGACAGTATAGGACAGAGTAGAACTTCCCAACAGAGTTTTCAAGGAGCTCCTGGTAGATTTGAACTGTCATCTTTTTTGCTTAGCAGCTGTAGAACTGAATAACTATGCCACTGGGTTTCCAAATGACAAGTAGACACACACACACAAAATGCTTAACGTCATCAGTCAGTATTAGCACCAGTTACCTTTGCATCGATTCTGACTCATGGTGTCCATATGTGTGTCAGATGTGCAGGTTTTCAATGACTGTGACTTTCAGAAATAGATAGTCTGGTCTTTCTTTCTAGGTACTTTTCAGCAGTTTCAAACCAGCGACCTTTATGTTAGTAATCAAGTTCTTATCCATTTGCTTCAGAGACTTTTTATTAGTTATCAAAACCAAAAGCTACATCCACTGCCAATGAGTCAATTGCAACTGATAGCGACCCTATAGGACAGAGCAGGCCTGCTCCATAGAGTTTCTAGGGAGCACCTGGCGGATTCGAACTGCCGACCTCTTGGCTGGCAGTTGTAGCACTATGCTGCCAGAGTTTCCATTAGAACTAGAGAGACGTGAAGTTAAATCATATGAGACATCAATGCACATTTACTAATTAAAATTTTAAAAGACAATAGCAAATGCTATTGAGAGTGTGAATCAACTGAAAATTTCAGACATTGCCGATGGGACTTGAAAAATCATACATTCACTTTATAAACTTGCCAAGTTTTTAAAAACTAGACATACACTATGACTCACAATGCCACTCCTGGGAGTTCATTCAAGAGAAATAAAACCATATGTCCATTAAAAAACTTGTTAGGAAATGTTCTGAGCAACTTCTTTCATAATAACCCAGAAATGGAAACTGAAATCCATCTTTTGTTTGATAATTGGACAAATAAATTGTACTATAAAGATACATATTGGAATGTCACTCCAAAATGTAAAAGATTAAACCATTGCTTTGTGTAATTTGGTGAAATTTCAAAAACATTGCTATAAATGGAATAAGACAGATATAAAAGCTACAAACTGTATGATTCATTTATTTGAAATTTCACAAAGGGCAAAACCATTGCTAGGAAGCAAATGAATGTTGTCCAGGGACCGAGGTCGAGACGGATGGACTATATGAAAGTAAACAAGGGAATATTGTGAGTGTGATGAAAATACTCCAGACCATGGTTATAATAGTGGTGGTTACACGATTGTATCATGTTCATCCAAAGTCATTAATTTGGACACAGAAAACTGGTGAATGTTCTCAGGTATAAAATAAAATGCCAAAAGACCTCTGCCATCAAGTCGATTCCAAGTCACAATGACCCTATAGATCAGAGTAGAACTGCCCAGTACAGTTTCCAGTTAATAGAATTTAACAAAAATGTTTGCTTTTTTAAAGCATCAAATAAAGGCATTGAAAAATCTGGCTTAGAATTTTTGTTTGTTTGTTTGTTTTTCTTTTCTTTTTTAATTTGAATGCTGTACATAGAAGAGTTTCAGAGAGTGGATCTTTATCAAGTGCTTAAACCTTTACCCATCGTAAATAGTTCTTCATGTGCATACATGCACTGTTCAAGAGTAAAGCATAAAGAAATTTTTGCCCAGGGACCTGGTGACAACATTCAAATACAGAGTAGCAGATAATATAAAGATTGCTTTAGAAGCACATTCCTCAGTTAGGATCTGTTGAGCGTAAACTGGCATCTGTTTAAGGAAGAGCCCCACCTTAAACAGCATTTCTAATGTCTTAAGACAGTGAGAAAATAGTGAACTACACTAGAGGGAAAACAAAAAAAAGAAAAGGTAGCAATACGGTAAACATAAATTCTGGAATCAGAAGACACAGCTTAAAATCCCAATATGCCTGCTTTTAGTTTGAGAAATTATCTTAGGCCAATTGCTTGATTTTTCTGAATTTTAATTTTTATTATCAGCATTTTGTGTGTGTGTATGTAAAAATATTTTTTTATAAAGTAAATATAATATATACAAGTACTTCGTGCACTGCTGATCACTGGCTAGAAGTTGTAGGTTGCTAGCATTCCCTTTGGAATCAGTAAGGACTGTCCCCAAAACAAAAATTCCTCCCAGTCACCTTTAAAATGACAGTTTGTATCTATAGGATTTTAAATGCCATTAAATTTAAAACTAGAATCAGCTTGCATCATACTCATATATCACCTTCATGCCACGTAACCCAACACCCTAACATAGATTGCCATGAAGTTAATCAAAAAGGAAAGTGAAATAAGGCAACTATTTTATTAAATTACTATAAGATTCTTTATAGAATATAAATTACTATAAGCTCACTGGGAAGCAAGTTGATCACATATACTTAAATATAAAATTCATATGTCTTTTGATTCAGCCATTTAACTTCTAGAAGCTTATCCCTCATATACAATTTTTATTTGTGTAATATTAACCTGTATGTATTTGTGCTCAAGGGATTAGGAAAAAAATTATTATCTACTAAAGGGGCATGATGTTGTTGTTGTTGCATTCCATTAGTCCAACACATAGGGCCGGGATAAATGTTATACAGCCAGGTATCTTGGAGCCCTTAGAAATAAACTCTAAAATAATACTGAATATATATTGAAGAATAATAAGAAGACACTGTGAAAGCTGAAATCTTCCAGCTTTAGTTGCCATCAAATCCATTCTGACTTGTGGGCCCCATTTGTGTCAGAGTACATGGGGTTTTCAGTAACTGATTTTTCAAAAGTAGATCATCATTCCTTTCTTTCAAGGCACTTCTGGTGAACTTGAATCTTCAATCTTTCAGTTAACATCCTAGTGTGTTAACGATTTGCACAACTGAAGGTTGTCATGAGTTGCTGTTGACCTGAAGGCAATTGGTACAAGAATCTAGAAAACATCAAATAATCAGGGACTTTACATTACATTATATGTTTATCTCTCTCAGGAGATCAAGTGGAGATTTATTGTTTTATGTCATCCTGAAAATTGAAGTGGACCAAATAACCTGTATTTTTGAGATGTGATCAGGTAACCCACAGTCTTCTGACAAGGCACCAATAAACTTTAGGAATCTGACAGTTTTAGAACGATGTGCATAAAAATAGCTACATTAATTCAACAAACAATTATTGCTTATTATGTTCCATACCCTAAAGATGTAATGTGAATATTTCATGACATCTACTAGTCACTGGAAAAAAGAAACCAATTACATGAAACAAAAAATGATAACAAAAATAAATAAAGTAACTAAACAGGTTGCTGTCAAGTCGATACTGACTCATAGTGACTTTGCAGGACTAAAATATGTGTGTGTGTGTGTGTGTGTGTGTGGGTGGGTGTGTAATTAGCATAGAGACTAAGTTGTTTGTTGTCCTTGTCATTTTAAACAATATAAATAAATAACATAGCCACTGGGAACTGCCTACACAGTTTTGAGAAGTATTAGAACAAAATAGCTATAAATAGGTACTCTAGATTTATGCCTTGTCTCAAATCCATTTTGCTTCCTTGACCTTAAAAAAATTAAACTCTGAGAATCAGTTTTATCTTCTGTAAAATGAGACCTATATGGCATTTATAAGAATGTCATGATGGCCAAGCAAGCTATGACATGGAAAATGCTTACACCAAAGACTGTCATTCATGGCCCATTTAATGCTATCTATTGTTGTTGTCATTAATGTTGTGGACATTTTGATAAAAGTGATGAATAAGTTAATTTCAAAAATGAACACAAAGTTATATAAGATGGAAATTGCTTTCCATGCATTCTCTTTACATACTATGCCAAGCCGAGCCAGGTGCCGTCGAGTTGGAAGACTTTTATATTAGCTGAGAACAAAATAGTCTTCCTTATATCATGATCTTGATTATGGATATGCAAATTTTCTTAACTAAACAAGTCTGCCTACTTTCATCTTCGTTTCAATCAGGAACTCCCTCTGAGAACTTTATGCACTTCTTCTGTTTGAATTGAGTAAGTGCCAGTTTCAGTTGGTAACTTGCCACTTATTTAAACATTAGCATCCATATAAAGATACATGCTAGTTCCCTCCTTTTGATCTAGATCAATGATCATATTAGCCATATTCCAGCTTGGTCATCTCAGAGTTATGTGACGGTGAGTGTGACAGCTGGATACAAAGGGAAACAAGTAAGTTTCATTGGGTGAATGTGAAGGAATGAATGGTAATTAAAAACAAAACACATGAATGCCTAAAACCGCTGATTTCTTTGCTAAAGACTGACGACTGTCAGAGGGAGGGAGGTGGAAGAAGCACTTGTGTGGATCTACAGAAGATTTCTGAGAGTTTATAGAGTTTTATATCTTCAAGAAAGGACATGTGTTGTTCATAAGAAGATACATAGCATGGATTTTATGATATGTATTATATTTCAGTAAAGGTTTATAATCATTTTTATAGAAAAAAAGCTTATTTATCACAATTTTCTTTTTCTCTAGAATAGAAAGCAATTTTTACACCCTATAACTCAGGTAGATCTCCCTGTCTTAAACTGGTGAAGACTTGGATTGGTACAATTAGTTTATGTCTGCCTGAAGTCACTAAATGTGCTTCTAAATAGGTGACCTATAGTCTAGTTGACTATAAATACTGTTGAGTATGTAGTGCCTTCTGTTCTTTCTGCAACCTCTTCTGAATGTTACAGGAAATAAGAACAGAGGTAGAGAAAATTCAAAATCAGACTTGGGGACACTTAAGATTGAAAAGAGCTTCTGAAGAATTTAAGAGTACATTGAGTTCAATGGTAATTTTAGTTGTTAAAAAATAGACAACCAGTTAACTTCTTACTGGAGAAAGGGGAGTGGACAGAGAAGAGGAGATAGGAGACTGTTGAGATGATAAGATATGTATGGAGCAGAAAAGAAGAGTGTGCTGTCACTGGGCAGGGAGAGCAGTGGGAGTTGCATATAGGTGAGCACGCAAATTTATATAGGAATGTACATTGTCATTCAATCATAATAAAAAAATGAAAAATAAGCAAGCAAATGACAACAATAAGGAACAGTAACCGCAAGTAAATAAGGCTCACAACAATTCATAGGTTGTACATTGAAAAAGAAAAAGGATGAATTGAATGAGATGATAGAAATAGTAAGACTCATAATGTTTGAAGATGAAGCTAGTGGTTGAGAGATAAAAAGTAGAAACTTGAAATGACTTAGAGACACCAGTTGAAACCACTGTTCAAGTTTGCTGCTGTAAATTCAAATACCAGCTTCTTAATGACGTGCTTAATGTTAAATAAGACCATTACTCTAAAGGTAGAAGAGTAATTGGTTGTTATTGCTGTTAGGTGCTGTCAAGTCGGTTCTGACCCTATGAAAGCAGAACGAAACACTGCCCCATCTTGCACCATGTCTACAGTCATTTTTTTGCTTAAGCCCATTGTTGTGGCCACTGTCAATCCATCTTGTAGAGGGTCTTCCTCTTTTTTGCTGACCTTCCATTCTACCAAGCATGATGTCCTCCTTCTCAGAGACTGATCTTTCCTGACAACGTTTCCAAAGCCTGTAAGATGCAGTCTTGCCATGTTTGCTTCCAAAGAGCACTCTCCTTGTACTTCCAGGACAGATTAGTTTGTTCTTTTGGCAGCCGATGGTACATTCAACATTCTTCTTCAACACCACAATTCAAAGACATCACTTCTTCTGTCTTCTTTGTTTATGGTCTAGCTTTTGCATGCATATGATGCAACTGAGGATACCCATGGCTTGGGTCAGACACATTTTAGTCTTCAAGGTGACATCCTTACTTTTGGATACTTTAAAGAGGTTCCTTACAGCAGATTTTCCCAGTACAATGTGTCTTTTAATTTCTTGACTGCTGCTTCTGTGGGTGTTGATTTTGGACCCAGATAAAATGAAATCTTTGACAACCACAATCCTTTCTCCTTTTATGACAATGTTACTTACTGGCCCACTTGTCAGGATTTTTGTTTTCCTGATGTTGAGGTGCAGTCGATACTGAAGGTTCTGTTCCTTTATCTTCATCAGTAAGTGTCTCAAATCTTCATTTCCAGCTAGTAAATGGGGTTGTCTGCATAATGCAGGCTGTTAATGAGTCATCCTCCAATCCTGATACCTAGTTATTCTTCATGTTATCCAGCTTCTCAGATTATTTTCTTGCATGCCAATTAAAAAGGCATGGTGAAAGGATACATCCCTGACGCACACTCTTCCTAACTTTAAACCGTGCAGTGTCCCCTTGTTATGTTCACATGACTGCCTCTTGATCCATATACAGATTCCTCAAGAGTACAATCAAGTGTTTTGGGATGCCCACTTTGTGCAACAGGCATAATTTGTTATGATCCACACAACTGAATGATTTTGAATAATCAGTGAAACACAAGTAAACATCTTTTTCGTATTCTTTGCTTTTAGTCAAGATCCATCAGACATCAGTGATGATATCCCTGGTTGCAAGTCCTCTTTTGAATTCAGCTTGAATTTCTGGCAGTTCCTTGTCAATATACTGTTGTAGTAGCTTTTGAATGATCTTGAGCAAAATTTTACTTGTGTGTGATATCAAAGATATTGTTCGGTAATTTCCACATTTGGTTGGATCACCTTTCTTTGGAATGGGCATAAATATGGATCTCTTCCAGTCAGTTGGCCAGTTAGCTCTCCTCCAAATTTTTTGGCATAGACAAGTCAGCACTTCCAGTGCTGCATCTGTCTGTTGTAACATCTCAGTTGACATTCCATCAATTCCTGGAGCCTTTTTTTTTTTTTTTTGGCCAATACCTTTAATGTGGCTTCAACTTCTTCTTTCAGTACTGTCAGTTCCTAATCATACGCTACCTCTTCAAATAGCCGAACATCGAGCAATTCTTTCTGGTGTAAGGACTCTGTGTATTTGTTCCATCTTCTTTTGATGCTCCCTAAGTCATTTAATATTTCCCTGTAGAACCCTTCACTATTGTATCTCGAGGCTTGAATTTTGTCTCCAGTTCTTTCAGCTTGAGAAATGCAGAATGTGTTTTTCCTTTCTGGTTTTCCTTTACCAGCTCTTTGCACATGTTGTTATAATACTGTCTTTTGTCTTCTCAAGCTGCTCTTTGAAATCTTCTGTTTAGATTTTCAACTTCTCTGTTCCTTCCTTTACTTTAGCTGCTCAACATTCAAGAACAAGTTTCAGAGCCTCTTCTGGCATTCAACTTGTTCCTTTCTTTCTTTTTAATGATCTGTTGCTTTCTTCATGGATCATGTCTTTGATGTCATTTCACAGTTCATCTGCTCTTCGGTCATTGGTGATCAACACATCAAATTTGTTCTTGAGATGGTCTTTAAACTCAGGAGGGATATACTCAAGGTCATAGTTTGGATCTCATGGACTTGTTCTAATTTTCTTCAGTTTCAGTTTGAGTTTGCATACGAGCAATTGACGATCTGTGCCACAGTGAGCATGTGGTCATGTTCTGACTGCTGATATGGAGCTTTTCCGTCATCTTTTTCCACAGATATAGTCCATTTAGTTCTTGTGTATTCCATCTGGTGAGATCTGTGTGTACAGTCACCATTTGTGTTGGTTAAAAAAGGTGTTTGCAATGAAAAAATCATTAGTCTTGCAAAATTTTATCATGTGATCTCTGGCATTATTTCTATCACTGAAGCTGTATTTTCCAACTACTGATCCTTCTTCTTTGTTTCCACTTTTGCTTTCCAGTCACCAATAATTATCAGTGCATCCTGATTGCATGTTCGATCAATTTTAGACTGCAGAAGCTGGTAAAAACCTTCAACCACTTCATCTTTGGCCTTAGTGGTTGGTGTGTAAATTTGAATAACAGTCATATTAACTGGCTTTCCTTGTAGGTGTATGGATATTATTCTGTCACTGACACCATTGTACTTCAGGACAAATCCCAAAATGTTCTTTTTGAAGATGAATGCAACGCAGCTCCTCCTCAAGTTTTCATTCTCAGCATAGTAGACTATACAATTGTCAGATTTAAAATGGCCAAAACAAGCCCATTTCAGCTCACTAATGCCTAGGATGTCAATCTTTATGCGTTCCACTTCATTTTTTACAATTTCCAGTTTTCCTAGATTCATACCTCATACATTTCATGTCCCAATTATTAATGGATGTTTAAAGCTTTTTCTTTTCATTTTGAGTCATGCCACATCAGCAAATGAAGATCTCAGAGGCCCTACTCTCACATCATTGAGGTGGACTCTACTTTGAGAAGGCAGCTCTTTCCCAGTCATCTTCTGAGTGCCTTCCTACTGAGGGACTCACTTTCTGGCACCATATCTGACAATGATCAGCTGCTATTCATAAGGTTTTCTTCAGCTGATTCCTTTCAGAAGTAGACTTCTGGGTCCTTCTTCCTAGTCTGTCTTATTTTGGAAGATCAGTTGAAATTTGTCCACCATGGTCGACCCTGTTAATACCTAAACACCAGTGGCATAGCTTCCCACATCATGGTAATTTGTAGTTACCTAATAAAACTTACCTGATATGACATTCCTAGCCACTGCATTTGAGCAGGGTGCAATATTAATGATGATATTAACATTTTTGCTTTATAAAATAGTCCATTTCAATTTTGAGAAATTTTAAGGGAAAGTTTCTTCAAGGTAAACTTAAAGTTACCCTTTGCATTCTCTCATCATTGATCCTACTTCTGCGGTCTGGGGCTGTAAAAACTTAGGAAGTGTGATGATTAAGACTGTGTTTCAACTTCATGAGATCAATGTTTTGGACAGTAGTAGGGGAGCGGCCTACAGTGGCTCACCAGGAAACCCTAGTCTTCATCTCTACTATGTACAGTCTGCTAAAGTTGTCAGCATCTCTTGTTCTCTTATCTTTTTATGTCTTGGGACTTGAAGGAACTGCTATTGGAATTCACACACTCTCACAGCCTGTGGGTAAAACTCCCTTTTCCTAGCCTGCTACTCCTGTGTCCACCAGCCTCTGTAGGTATGTGAATCAACATAAGCCTTGAAGTCTTGTCCACCGTCTTGGGATCCCTCGACCCTCACAGGCTGTGAACAGGAATTCCGAACTCTACTTGCCAACCTTCCTTTTGTCAGCTTCCAGGGCTGCATGGTGCTTGTGCTCTATTCCAGGCCTTGGGATGTTTAAGTCTCTAGAGTTGCGTGAGCTGTGACCTTTTTTTATATAAATCTTTTGTGTACATATTTATATGTATAACTGGTTTTGCTTCTCTAGAGAATCCAGCCTATGACAGTAAGAAAAATACTTTGTAAAGCCTTCTAAATTATAGGTTACTGGAAATTAGGGTGACCAAAAAGGATAAGACCCAATTTCTTTATCCTAGTAAATTAGTTATGTTCAAGAGTTTGGAAAATATAAAGAATTTTTTTTGAATTGTGCCTTAGATGAAGGTTGGCAGAGCAAATATGTCTATATGCCAACACAAATATGCATAGGTATGTACATACAGTTACCATTTACTGAATATTTAATGTTTATCAGGTAATAAGTGAAACATGTTTCAAAAAGTATCCTATTTATTCCCATAACAAAGTTTTTAGGACAGTATTAATCATCTACATTTTGTAAATATGAAAACTGTTGCTCAGATAAATTAGTATTTTCATCCTTAACTTCAGTATTAGAAGTTAGAAGTTCTAACTCCCATGATTAGTGGAAATCAAACACTTAAGAGTAGTAGTGCCTTATGATGGTCAAACAAGACAGGTAAGGAAGTACACCTAGATACAATAGAGTTCAATAAAAAATACATGTAATGCAAAAGAGTAATAAAAATTAGAAGAAATGTAAAAGATAAAGTCAAATGGCTGTTTGAAAAGACTAGATAATCAGATGTATAAAGGTTTACAAAGAAGAAATAAAGTAACACATGATAAGCATATATAATTACATGAAACACAAATATTAAGTGTTAGCAAAGAAAATGAAAAAGATTCTTTATTGTAAGTATAAGCTAAGCTAATACTAAATAAACAGACTTGGAAAAATACAAAGTGCCAAAATATAACAAGAATAGATCGTTGAAATAAATATTCTAGAAATTTGAATGACAATTAAAATCAAGTAAATTTACCTATCATTTAAGGGAGAGATAATTTATGTATCATACAGCTTGCTCCAGAAAGCAGTACAAAAAGGAAATATGTCCATCTCTTTTTAATAGGCTAATGTGAATTTGCTTTCAAAATAACATAAAAAAGAAATAGACCTAGATCCTAAATCTAATATTATTTGATGAAATAAAACAACTAACTTAAAAAAGTATATTCAAATGTATTTATTCTAGGAATGCTTCAACATCAGATAATTAATCTATACAAATCACTTGATTAACAGGCTTCAAAAGTCACTTGATTATTCAATAAATACATGCAAAGTATTACATAATATTCAAGCCAGCCACATAATACTCAAAGTCTGAGATAAAACTTCTTACGAAACTAGGAGCAGAAGAAAACTTCTCACACTGGTAACATTGTACAAGTTATGACGATTAAGTCCATGAACTTAATTGTTCTAAGTGCTACATATCTCATTGTTGAATATCACTACAGTCGCCTTTCAAATACTCCTGTTGGGAAGCTACGCACCGATGCCGGTGCCTAGTTCATCCTAGTTCAAAGCAATGGTGGAATGGCCACTGTGCACGGTAGCACTGTGCAAGTTCACCAACTTAACTATATAGTTGTCTGTGAGGGAGTTTGTAGCCAGTAAACAAATAACTGCATTGGAACACCCTCACTACTCACCTGATATGACCATCCTCCTCCGGCCCGCAATGACTTTTTTCTTTACCTGAAGATAAAGGAAATCTTGAAAGAAAGACATTTTGATGACATTCAGAGTACCAAGTGTGATACAACAGCTCTGATGCCCATTCCCGAAAGAGTTCCAAAACTGCTTTGAAAGTTGGACTAGGCACTGGCTTCAGTGCACAGCTTCCCAAGGGGAGTACTTTCAAGGCGACCACAGTGGTGTTCAGCAGTGAAGTATGTAGCACTTTTTCTAGGATAAGTTCCCAAACTTAATTGGCAGTTTGGCTGGCTTGTATATTAAATTTGTATGGCATTCACAATGATAAATAATGAAACTTTATTCAGATTCATTTTAAGATCAAGAACAAAATTAAAATTTTCACTGTAACTGCTACTTTTTAAACCAGTGTAGTATTAGAGGTTTTAACAAATTACGCTGAAGCTCGTTTGAAAGCAGCGACAGCAGAAATTCAAATGGGATTCAGAAAAGGACTTCGAACGACAGATTTGATATGAGATGAATTCTGGCGGAGAATATTAGATATTGATGAAGATCAAAGACCACAGACTTTGGTATGGATTATACCCAAAAAAGAAAATGAAAATCCTCACAACTGGACCAATAAGCAATATCGTGATAAATGGACAAACGGCTGAAGTTGTCAAGGATTTCATTTTACTTGGATCTCAATCAACCACCATGGAACTGGCAGTCAAGATATTATCTTGATGCTGCTTATTGGTCCATTTGTGAGGATTCTCGTTTTCTTTATGTTGAGGTATAATCTGTACTAAAGTCAAGAAATTAAAAGATGTATTGGATTCTGCAAATTTGCTGCAGAAGACCTCTTTAAAGTATTACAAAAAAGAAGATGTCATCTTGAAGATCAAGGAAAACCTGACACAAGGAAGGCATGGTGTTTTTAGTCTCATCATATACATGTGAGCACTGGACAGTCAATAGAGAAGACTAAAAACATTTATACTTTGAATTGTGGCATTGATGAAATACATTGAATTTACCATGGACTGCCCCAAAAATAAACCCTGGTGGTGTAGTGGTTAAGTGCTACATCTGCTAACCAGAAGGTAGGCAGTTCGTATCCACCAGGTGCTCCTTGGAAACTCTATGGGGGCAGTTCTACTCTGTCTCTAGGGTCACTATGAGTCAGAATTGACTCATAGTCAATGAATAAATTTGTCTCGTAATAAAAACAGCCAGAACATTTCTTACAAATGAGGATGGCAAGACCTTGACTCATATACTTTGGACACATTATCAAGATGGGCCAGTTCCTAGAGAAGGACATCATGCTTGATAAAGCATAGGGTCAACAGCAATTAGATGGACAGCATAGTGGCTGCAACAAAGGGCTCAAGGTTACAATGATTATGAGGGTGACTCATGACCAGGCTGTATTTCATACTTGTTCATAGTATGGCTGTAAGTTGGAACCAATTTGATGAAACACACCATTTTTGACCCTATGCTTTATTGTATAAGTGAACTTTCTGGAATGATTCATATTGCCGAAATCTAATTGGCAATATGAATCATTCCAGAAATTTCACTCTTTACACTCCTGGTAAATATCCTCATCAGAAACAATTATTAATCTGATTTACATATTTCTTATGTATTGCTTTTCTGATTAAATAATTCACTTAAATACATCAAACTATTTGTCCTCTGTCCATTTGGCTTTATTTTCATTCATTCAACCTAATAATTTTAGGTTTTGCCCATGCTGTTTTATACATTAGTAGTGAGTTACTTTTCAGTGGAGCGAAGTATTCCATTGTGCGCATATACCTCAATTTCTTTATTCGTTCTCCTGTTGATTCTCCTTTTGATTCTTAAGAATGTTCTTGTGTAAAGCAGTTTGTGCACATACGTATTACTGTTTCTTGAGAAATATCCAAATATATATAGAAATATCAAACATGCCTTTGAATTGTGGAATTGGAGAAGAACATTGAATATGCCATAGACTGTTGTGAGAATAAATGGATCTGTCTAGGAAGGAGTACAGTCAGAGCACTCCTTAGAAGCCAGGATAATGAGACTACATCTGACATCCTTTGGACTTGTTGTCAGACGGGATTAATCCCTGAAGAAAGACATTATGCTTTGTAAAGTAGGTCAGTGAAAAAGAGAGAGACCTTCAACAAGGTGAAGGACACAGTGGTTGCAACAGTGGGCTCAGGCACAATTGTGGGTATGACGCAGGACCAGGCTACGTTTTGGTCTATTGTACAAAGGGTTTGTGTGACTCAGACAGGGCTTGACTGCAGCTAACAACAACAGCACCTAGAATTAGAACTGCTGAGCCACAAGGGAGGTATTAGTGTGTGTGGGTGGGTGGGTGGGTGGGTGGGTGGGTGGGTGGGTGGGTGGGTGCACGCAGACACACACACAAAAGTAGAGGAAGACAATGAAATGGATTGACACAAGGACTGCAACAACGGGCTGAAGCATAATGGCGATTATGAGGATGGAGCTGGACCCCGGCGGTGTCTCCGTCTGTTGCACATAGGATCGCTGTGATTCAGAATCGACACAATGATACCTAACAACAGGAACAACAATGCATACATGTATAAATATGTATATATATGTACACAGTTTTTTAGTTTTATTTATTTAGTTGTGATTGAGCACATACACAACAACACACACACACATTCAACATTTCTACATGTACCATTTAGTGCCACTGATCACATTCTTTGAGTTGTGCAACAGTTCTCACCCTCGTTTTTTGAGTTCATCCTTAACCTCTAAGGTTCCTACCAAATCTTTCAAACTGCTGTTGTCAGTTTGATCTTAAATAGATGGTTTTTAAAAGAGCTCAATAACAAAGGCAGACATTTCTAACTATTTAAGCTAAACTATTGTTTGTTTTTAATAAGACTACAGGGGATATTTTGATTTAGGGTATAAAGATTACATCAGGGGAATAGTGTCAGGGTTTCTTCTAACCTTCATGACTCCAGACAGTCTGAATTCCATGGTAATTTTAAATTAAGGTTTGCATTCTCTCCTTTTGACAAGGATTCGTCTATAAAGTCTTTAATCAAAACGTTCACTAATAGTAGCCTGGCACCACCCTGTTCTTCTGGTCTCATGGCAAAGGAGGCAGCTATCCATGGAGGTGGTTAGCTGCATATTCCGTTTTCTCCTCCTGTTCCTGATGCTCCTTTTCCTTTGGTTGCTCCAATCAAGTAGGGACCAATTCCTGTGCCTTGGCTCACTGTTGGCAAGCTTTTAAGACCCCAGGCACTACACAACACACTAAGAGGTAGAAAAACAACAACAACAACAAATGAAAACCATTGTGAAATTGATTCTGACTCATAGCCAGTCTATAAGACAGAGTAGAGCTGTTCCATAGACTTTCCAATCAGTAGTTGGTGGTTCTGAAATGCTCACCTTTTGGTTAGCAGCTGAAGCTTAATTAATCAGTGTGCTGCAGCACTAAACATATCATCAGGCCAAGTAACTTGAATGTTCCATGTAACCATGACCCTAAACCTCCAAGCCAGGAAACCAAATCCCATGAAGTTATTGGTTATGTATAAGCAACTTGAGCAGCTACTCACTCCGTCTCTCTCTTTTTCCTGATCATTGTAAATGTACCTATTATACAACTTTTGCCAGCTCACTTTTTGCAACTTATGGACAGCGATTACAATAATTGGCTGTGCAACCCTCTGGTAAATAGAATATTCCTATCACTCTTACCACTCTCCTTTCTCCCTTCCTTCAGCCCCTAATAACCACGAATACATTTTGTTCTGTATACATTTTCACTCCCATTAGAATGGCTTACGTTAAAAAAAAAAAAGATTGAAAATATTCATGTGATGGCCCTTATTTCTCTGCGATATAGGTTGAGTCCAGTACAATTAGAGGGTGCCTGACTACTACCCCTGACTACTCTGACGGGAATTACAACAGCAGGATAGAGCTGGAGAAAATGTAGAACAAAATTCTAACAATAAAAGACCGGATTTACTGGCCTGACAGAGACTGGAGAAACCCCAAACACCCTACTAGCTCAGTAATGAAGTCACTCCATAAATTAGACACACCCATAAAATGAGACTAAATATGTTTATGCAGGCCCAGGGTCAAGAAAAAGCGGACATGAGGGGTTAGGAAAGATGGTAAGAAGAAACCCAAGGTATAGAAGTGGGGTATTGATAACAATGTCATAAAACAATATGTGGTTTCACTGTTTGATGAGAAACTTGTTTTCTCTGTAAATCTTCATCAAAGGAATTTTTTTTTTGAAATACTGAGAATAATAAATGTTGGCAAGAATGTGGAGTAACTGGAACTCTTATTGCTGGTAGGAATGCAAAATGGTACAGCTGTTGTGTAAAACAATGATATGGTTCCTCAAAAAGCTAAACATGGATCTAACATATATGCAGCAATTCCACTCCTAGGTATATGCCCAAAAGATTTGAAGGCAGACAACCAAACAGAGAGTTTCACTCTAACATTTTTGGGGGCACTGTTCACAATAGCCAAAATGTGGAAACAACGTAAATGTTCACTACAGATGAATGTGGGACATACAAGCAAAATGTGGGACACACAAGCAAACATGCCAGATAACACAGAGCAGTCCTTTGTATCTGTTATCCAGGTGTCCCTAGTCCTAACATTTTGTCAGACTACGGTACAGTATCACAACAAGGATATTGACATGGATAGAATCAAGATACAAAACAGTTCCGTTACCATAAGAGTCACTTGGTCATTCGTGTTTCCCTTTTAAACTTACGTATACATGCCTCCCACTCTACTCCCACCATACCTAGCCCCAAGGAGCTAGTCTCCACTTTTATAGCTTTGTTGCTTCAAGAATGGTATATAAATGAAATCACACAGTATGGGAACTTTTGGGGTTGTGCTTTTTTTTACTCAACATAATTCTCTGGAGCTCCATCTGAGTTGTTACATTTATCAATACTGTGTTTCTTTTGTATTATTAAGTAGTATTTTATGGTATGAATGTATTCCACAATATTTAACCATTCACTCCTTGGAGGATATTTGAGTTTTATCTAGTTTTTTGCCAGTATGAAAAAATCTTTTATGGAAATTCGTGTACAGGTTTTTACGTCAATACAAATTTTCATTTTCTTGGGATCAATGCCAAAACCATAACTGTGGGGCCATATGGTAGTGGCATGCTTAGTTTTATTTTAAAAAAAACTGTGAACTTGTTTTTCTGAATTATTTCAGCATTTTACATTCCCAGTGTAGGAATGATCCGATTTGTTTGCATCTTCATCAGAATTCAAAGTTGTTGAGATTTGCTTTTTTAATAGATTTCCTTTTTAGAGCAGTGTTAGGTTTACAGACAATTGTGCAACTATTAATAGAGATTTGCCATATTCTGTTCTTTTGATGTATGTATCTGTTCCTTCATTGTCTTTCATTCAGTCTTTATAGTATTGTAGCTTTAGAATAAGTTTTGTAATCAAGCAGTGACAGTTCTCTCACTTTGTTCTTCCCCAGTATTGTTTTGTCTACCCTTTCCCTTTTGTCTTTTTATTTAAACTTTAGAATCAGTTTGTCAGTATTCACAAAATAACTTGATAGGATTTTGATTAATACCGTATTGAATTTATGCATCATACTGAGAAGATCTGGTTTCTTACACTGAATCACTGAACATGGACAGCCTTACATTTATTTTGATCTTTTTTGAATTCTTTCATCAGAGTTTTGTCATAAAGATCACATGTATCATTGATAATATTTTAATAAGGTTATTACTAAATACTTCATTTTCAAATTTTAAATTCCAATGCCCATTGCTGGAATGTTGGAAAACAACCAACTTTTGTACGCTAACTTTTTATGCTACAACTTTAATTTTCTCTTTTTCTGTTTTCAATTTCATTGATTTTTTTCCCCTGTTACTTTCTTCTATTTGCTTAAGTTTTACATTACTCTTCTTTTTCTGGTTTTCCAAGGTGAAAGCTTAGACTATTGATTTTAGATTTTTTTTTCTTTTTCTAACATATACAGTTAAAGCTATTCCTCTTTGCATGTATGATCTTCATGCATCTGACAAATGATTTTTCTTTCTCTTCTAACTTCCGTTATTGCCTTATACAGGTTCTGTTACGGTGATTTTGTCCTAGTCAGAGCCTTCTTGATGGTTCCTATACTTTTTCATTTCCATTCCCGTAATTCACACTATTTTCACCTTTTGAGTTGAGTTTGTTTTTCCTCCCTAGTTGCCCAGCTCTGAGGGACTTCCTCACCCATCACTTCCGTCTGAACAGCTGTATCAATCACTGTTTGGTGTTTATCTCCCTTGAATTTTACAGTGTCTTTGTATCCTTCAGTACTTTGTGCCAAAGCCAAGTGCCATCGAGTCAGATCCAATACTTTAAGATATAAATTATATTAAGGAAAAAAATGTTTTTGGATTATTATGGAAAAGGAATGAATAATGAGTATTCTGTTCAAGAAATTATACACTAAACCTTTATTTATTTTACAGCTTGCAAGTCAAAACAATACCAGATGCATCATATTATTGTTTGGGTCTGCTGTATTATAGTAGCCGTTCTTTTCATTTCTTCAGTAGGTAAGTGGCTTAACTTACAGGCCCACGTATTTACATCATCAAAATTTCATAAACGTCTCTCAGTTGTTAAGTAATAGAAGAATCCATAATTTAAGGATGGGGACAGTTTCTTGACTTTATAAAAGCTGTTAATCTTTGAATGACATACTTTCAAATTCTCAGATGATCATCAGATAGCAATAATAATAAGTAATTTTTATTGCTGTTGAGAATAATTCATTTCTGAGGTAGTGAGCCTAATGTGTTACAGATTAGAATTGCTCCACAGGGTTTACTTGATTGTAATCTTTATGGAAGCAAATCATCAAGGCTTGTGTCTGTGACACCTCTAGATGGGTTTGAACCACCAACCTTTAGGTTAGTATCTGAGAGCAAACTGCAGCATCCTGGGTCGCCATGAGTCAGATCCAACTCAATGGCACTTGGCTTGGGGGATCTTAACTATATAATGGTTTTTACATTTAATTATTGCAAGACAATGATACAGGTATATTTGTAAAAATTCATTTTTCAGATAATGCTATAGAGTTCTAAGTGGGTAAGTTACTACTTGCAAATGTAAATGTCCTGGTCAAGATCAAGACTTTTATTTGTCTGATTATAATGTCTGATATTTTAATCCTATGCAACTCTACCTTGTAATTGCAGTGATTCTTTCGTATCTTTTGAATTAGGAAAAATCTGTGCTACAAATTGTTTTTTTGAAATACGGGGGTCCAACAATTAAGTCCACAAACATAATTGTTGTATGTGCTACATGCCTCATTGCTCAGTATCACTAGGGTCACCTTCAAAGCATTGCCCTTGAGAAGCTGTCCACCAACACCAGCTCCTATTTCACCCTTCAAAGCAATTGTGTGCCGAGGCCCATCACTCACAGAAGGCCCTATAAGCAAAGCTACACACCTATGTGATGGCAGGCAGAGGCATCTTACCCTTGGCATATTTTTGGCTGTACTCTCCCTGATAATATTTTGCATTCTAATTAAACCTTCCTCAAAAGTACCCTCTCATCCCCCGGCACAAGAATTAAGGAAGATGTCTTCTAAGAAGGGCTTTACAACCCCCTCGGCTTAATGAATCCCAACACAGCACGCCCAGCCTGGGAACGCTGAGGCTGGCCCAGCCATGCTAGCTTCGCCCAACTGCACATCACCCTCCACATGTGAGATACAAGATTACAGGAAGGTCCCGGGAAGCACCCCAGGGACGACCCCCTGCACAGCCCTTAGATATAGACATCCCACTGCCTGCATCAGGAAGATGGATAGACTCCCAAGTTTACTACAATTGGTATGGCAAATGAGTAAACACTAAAGAAATATCCTTCTTAGAACAGCTTAAGAGAGGTACAGGGTGGGGAAAGGTAGGCGCTTACTGTCCCCACAGGAAGAGATAAAATAAGAGCAAAGAAGGAACAAATAGAGACAGCCAGATAATAACCTTTGGATGAGACTACCCCTCTTCCTGCACCTTTAACCTCAAGGCATAAGTAGAGCTGATTGAGCTCAAGGCATAGCTTTGTTTTCACTGTTAATCATAATCACAATATACTTGTCTCGGGCTATTACCTAGAAGGCCCTAATGATTACCATGAAAAAAGAGACCACGAGGTACCAGTTCCTTACTAGCCAACAGCTTACGTGGTCAAAGAGTGAGGTGAAATCACGTCATCTCATTGATTGTATAAAAAACAAAGAAAGATAGGCCTTAACAGGCTGGAGACCTCCAGACTCCTGGTTGTCTGAGTCTCATTTCTTTGCTGACACCACCCATCCCTTTGTGATCCCAGACCCTGTCGAGACTGGCCTCCAGCAATTGTGCAGCTCTTTCTGGAATGACAGTGGCAAGGTGGCAATTTCCCAAACTTAATTGTGTAGTTGTCTATGAGGGAATTTTTAGTCAGTAAACAAATAATTGTATTGAAACACCCTCCCTACTCACCTGATCTGGCTCCCAATGACTTTCCTCTTTACCCAAAGATAAAGGAAATATTGAAAGGAAGGCACTTTGAAGACATTTAGGACTTCAAGGGTAATACAAAGACAGCTCTGATGGGCGTTCCAGAAAAAGAGTTCCAAAATTGTTTTCAAGGATGGACTAGCCTCGGATGTCAGTGCATAGCTTCCCAAGGGGAGTACTTCAAAGATGACCATAGTGATATTCAGCAGTGAGGTATATAGCACTTTTTCTAGGATGAGTTTATGAACTGAATTGTCAAACCTCGTGCTTATTTATTTCTATCACATTATATTAAAAGAGAAGGAAAGAAGAAAGAATAACACAATTGACTTATTGTACTACGTTCTCTGTTGGAGTTGTAGGGTTTGTAGAAATGAAGATGTTTATCTTTTTCTGGAGCTTATGGATTACTTTTGTGAAAAAAATTTAAAGACAAATTTTAACTCTAGAAGTCAAGAACATATGGTAAAATACACTACCTAACCACTAAGTAGTCTTCCTTACAGAAAAGGCAATTGAATTTATTCATCCTCTTAGAAATAAAGGTGCTTTCACAGACCTCTACCTCGGTGGTGAAAGGTATAAATGAGTCACCAGTCTGAGTAGAAACACTGTTTTACTGATACTTTATATGATTATGTCTTTCTCTTATCAGTGCTTTATTCAACGACCCCAAAATGTCCTAAAATTATAGTGTGTTCAGGTGACTGGATCGCAGTAGAAGAGAAATGCTTTTACTTTTCTGATGATACTAGAAATTGGACAGCCAGTAAAAGATTTTGTAATTCACATGGATCAGAACTCGCTCAGATTGATACACAAAAAGATATGGTAAGAAAAGGGGAAGTTTTAAATCATCTCAGAGACGATTTTTGTACAAAGAGAGAATAGAATGTTAATAGGTAATACTATATGGGACTACTCTAAGCACTGTACCTATAATAATTACTGTTATCTGCAGCTTTTGTTATGAGGTAGATACATTCCCATTTTAAAGATGAAGAAAATGAGGCACAGAGATGTTATGTCACCCCAGTTAGGATGTGAATTAAGACAGGCTGAGTAGCGAAGCCATACCTTCAACCACTAAGTATGTTGTTCATGTAGTTTAAAATCTTTGATAAATATTCCTAGATTGTTAACGACTTTTAATGTTTTCACATTTGCATTCCACCAAGGCTAAACCAAAAAAATTAAGTGATACTAAAAAATAGTTTTGAAATTAGACATGAAGATGCAAAGGCTTTATGTATGCCCTTTGAAGAAGTGGGCAAAGGAATAGAAGAAATAAGAGAGGGCAAAGGAAGAGGGATTTGGACTGCAGGGACATAGGGTGAGGAAGAGAGCTATTTGTTTGCTTGTAAGAAAAGGAAGCCTGTCTAATATAGTTGATGTTTGCAATCCAATAGCAAAGAGCCAACATTAAGCCCATTACTCAACATATTTTATTTATTTATTTTTAAATAAATCATATTCATCCATAAGTTAGCTTGATCTCTGATTTTACCAGAAAGCACAGAACAGCAGTGATATTCCTATTGTGAGCCTCCTCAAAATGGTTTAGAACTAAGGATACAAATACTAACAGTACTTACACTTTTAATTAAACCTGTTCACACCTAGAAGCCTTTCTCTGCTATTTTTAAGGCAGGTTCTGTGCACAAAGCAAAATATACTGGTCAGTTCTCTATCTCACTTGAAGAACATCCTGTAAAATTTCCTGTAGAAACTGCTCAATCCCTGATTTTCTTATCTGGGCACATACACTGTCATTCAGTTTATAATTTTTCTGCATTTTATCTATGACTAGAACACATTGATGCCTTAAGCATTTAAACCTAAAGAAGAAAAAGTTAAATAGATTTTCCTCAATAATTTCTCATTTCAGTGATGGAGGTTACTTTTAGAGACAGTTACAGAGAGAGCAGCTCAGAGAAATTAAATGCTTGATCTAAGTCATTCAGTTACTAAGAGATAATTAAGAAATAAAAAAAGCAAAATGAAAATATTTCTGATAAAAATCAAATGCCAATATTTGCACTGTTTATTGCTATAGAAACATTAACCCAACTGTCGTTGAGTCAAGTCTGACTCATAGCGACCCTAGAGGTCAGAGTAGAATTATCCCATAGAGTTTTCAAGGAGGCCTGGTGGATTTGAACTGCTGACCTTTCAGTTAGCAGATGTAACACTTAACCCACTACGCCACCAGGGTTTTAAAGGATGCAAATTAGAATGCGAATCATAAAAAAAAAAGACTATAGTTGGGTTAATAAGAATCTTTAGCCTTGTACTCTAAAATATTAAATAATGAATGATGCTCTGTGCTCTGTGAAAGGAATTTTTGAAGAACCACACAGGAATTTTTATGCACTGGGTCGGACTGAGCAGGGAACCAGGAAATTCTTGGAAATGGACAAATGGGACAACGTTCAATTCTTGGTGCGTTCTAAATTCAGCTGAAAAAATTTGATTCTTGTATTGTGTAAAAAAATACTTGGAGTCATTCTGAGTTATATTAGTGTAAGGAAATCTTCCTGCTCATTACAGGCAGTTAGCTTTTTCAATCTGTGCTCTGTGATATGTGCCCATTTACATAGAAACATATGCTAAAAGGACCTGTCTTCATTCTGTCCTCTTAACTGGCACATTCTGTGCCGTTTTTCATACTTTTAAGCTTGATTTTTACTGTCAAGTTCATGCTGACACACTCTCCTTTTGCTAATTCAAATTCAGCTATCCTGCATCTTGCTAAACCAAAGCTCATGTATTAACTGCAACTTTTTCCAACTGCTTAGATTTGTGTAAGAGCTCCTCTTTAAGTCTTAGAGACCTTGTAGTTGCCTGTATATTTCCACTCTTCTGCAGCAAGCAACATCGCATATTTGTGTAACTTTTTCTGGTGCGAATGTCTATTCTCCTTAATTTATGCTATTTTACTTAAAGGCTGTGAAACTTTCATTTGGTATTCATGTATTATTCCTCTTATTATTTCAGTAAATGCTAGATAAAACAAGGGAACAAAGCATGTTTTAAAAAGTAAGATAGGGTTAATTATATTTATTATGAAAAGCAACGTTTTACTGACAGAGTCAATTAGAAAAAATACCATTAAAACCAGTGTCTGGTTTTTATCTCAATGTTTTAAAAATAGCAAGTGATTATGAATCTTATTACATACTCTTTAATAAGTATCCTTACTAATATATGCAGAATTTTTTTTTAATGCCAGATGCTCTTGGATTTAGCAAACCTTCAAGTAGATATTTAGATGATAGGTAGGTATAAACACATATAGACTGATAAATATGGATAGATATAGACATATATCCTATCTTTATCTGTCTTTCTATACATTATTCTAAACAGGTTTACAAGTTATGAACACCAAACTTATTGCTGTCAAGTCAATTCCAAATCATAGCGACTCCATACGACAGAGCAGAACTGCCCAATAGTTTCCAAGGAGCATTTAATGGACTAGAACTGCCAACCTTTTGGTTAACATTTGCAGCACTAGACCACTACACTACCAAGGTTTAGTTCCAATAGATACCTACATTCAGTCTTACTTTCCTTTAAAACAGCAGATATTTTTAGGTAGGATATGGTGATGGTTAAGGATACTTGCTGGAAGGTCAGAGTTTTCATCAGTATGTTTCAAATCATTCTATGTTTATTTATTTGTTTGTGTTATGACTATAGGTGGCTCCCAAACTCATTTCCAATGTCCCTTTTCAGGTTTGAAATTAGAGGAAATGGCTTATTTGCTTTTCTGAGTGCTGATGGTATCCACAGTTCCAGGGGATTTGTGGATATGAAGTGGATTTGCAGCAAACCTAAATATTTATAGAACAGGTAAAACTGGAAGGTGTTTATCATACTTCAGAGATAAAGTAAAGGATTAGATGGGTGAAGGTTGCTTCTCATTTGTTATTCTGTGGAGTACAGAGGCTTGCAAGGAGTCAACAAAGGAACAGAAGGCATATCCTTCTCAATTCAATGCCCACCAATATGAACACAAGTGAGGGAAGTTTTGACTCTGCCAAACAGGAAATCAGGGAAACCAAATCAGCAAAAAATGACTAGATAAACTGTGACTGCAATAATAATTACGACCTGTGAATTCATCTACATATTGATAGGCTGATACTTGTAATTCCATAAGGGTTACCCAGAGTTGACACATTCCAGAAGCGCTTCCAGACAAAGACAGACCAGGAAAAAAACCTGGTGATCTACTTTCAGAATTTTACAAATGAAAATACTATGTCTCATAACGTTGTCCGATGTGTTTGCTTTGGACAGGCCATCAGAAAGGATCAATTACTAAAAAAAGCATCATATTTGTTGAAGCCAGCAAGGGCAAGCAAGACTGAGTTGGCACAACAGCCTCAAGGATGGACTTGAACGCGCCTACAACTGTGAGGATGACCCAAGATTGGGCACCTTTCCATTATGTTTGCATAACGTCACCATGAATCAGAGTAGATTTGGTGCAGCAATCTATCAACCTGTCTGTCTGTATTCACAGGTCCCTAAGAATTACAACTTAGAGATCAGTGATGGTTAAGATTATATGTCAGCTTGGCTGGGCCATGGTTCTCAGCGGTTTGGCACGGCATGATGCTGTCATCCCTTCCTTGATGAGAGTTGATACAGCGTCATCACCTCCACGATGGGATCTGCTGCAAGTAGCCAGTCAGTTCGAAGAGAGTTACCTTGGACATGTGGCTTGCCTTGAACATCAGTGGACATTTTGGCAAGGCTTGTGGGCTTTGGTGTACTCCAGATCCTGCGGCTACCTCCTGTTCTTCTGACTTTCCGCTTTGGGGACTTGAGCTAGCAGCTTATCTGCTGTCTTGCCTGCTGACCTTGGTATTCTTTGATCTTCTCAGTGTGTGGGCAAGAGCCTTGTTCTCTACCTCCTGATCTGGGGGTTGCCAGCCCCCGTGGCTACAGGAATAGGGAGAAGCCTCTTTCCTGATTTGGGATGTTCTAGCTTCTACAACCTTGTTAACCATTTCCTTGATATAAATCTCTCTGTACATAATTACATGCTTTAGTAGTTTTGCTTCTCTAGAAAACCCAGCCTAAGACAAACTTGAAAAATTATATGTGCTCTGTATTTATAAATATTACAAAATATTAACCATAGTAAAGACTTTGGGTTAAAGAGCGTTATAGGCTATGTACTTCAACAATTCTGTAAAAAGCAGGACAACTATCTATAAAAAAATAACTGCAAATAATCATTGACAAATGTTCAGAAATATCTGTACATTTTAAATATACATTAGAGATACAAAGCTTAGGTTATAAAATATAAACTGCCATAGTAAGCACTAGAACTGGCCTTACAATTTAAGAAAAAAAAAAAAAGATGCTCTCTAGTCAGTTCCATCTCATGGCTATGCCTTGCATGTCAGGGTAGAACTGGGTAGCACAGAATTTTCAGTGGCTGAATTCATTTGAAGTCACCAGGACTTTTATCTGAAGCAGCTTTGCTTAAACTTGAACCTCTAGCCTTTTCAGTTAGCAGCCCGGCACATTAACCATTTCTGTCACACAGGCACTCTGACAAAATACCAAAAAAGCTTGAGCAATCGGCCACATATGAATAGGCAACAGAATGAGCTTATGAGATAATTACTGGATTTTTCATAAAATTCAATTTCTGTAGGCCCTTCAAAAATGTTACCAAGACTGTATTTTTGAGGTTGGCTTGTATTTAACTACCTGCCTGGGGTAACTGTGATGTATGAATGCATAAGAAGATTTCTTTAAATCAGTTTTATTCAATGATATTTTTGTTGCAAAAAATACTTACTTTCATTTTGTTATGTATTATTATTGGTAGGGGAAAGAAAAAAGTAAATTCAAATATTCGGCAATAGTTTTGTGAAGAATTAACTTTATGGTCAATTTAGGAGAAAATTCCTTGTTCTTATTTTGATATGTTTAATCAGAAACTTTCTATTAGAAACTTGACTTAAAATAATCAACTGTGATGTATGAATGCAGGAACATGACCGCAGGTGAACCGAGAGACACCGTAACATGGAGGAGATGAAGAGAAACAGAGCATCTAGGTTACAGTGTAAACACACAGAAACAACTTGTTTTCTTGTGCCATTAACGGAAGCTTACTGCCTTAGTTTCCCGAAAATTGGAAGAGGAGACTCTTAATTATCTCAGATATTTATGCAAGCCCATGAGTCGGATCCGACTCGACGGCACTTGGCTGGCTACTGATAGATGTTTTACCTGATAATGTATGCAAATGTGAGTGAATTTCAGCAATTCTGGCAAATGTTGGCATGTCAACAAGTCTGGGTACCTTGCGTCTCTGCATCCTGCTGTCGCCAAGAAAAGTTGAAAACAATGAAATTTCAGGTCATTTTAGACGACATCATGTACTGCAATTTAATTGAGCCAAGCCAAGTGCCGTCGAGTCGCAATTTAATTGAGGCATTTAAATCTGGGTTTACTTTAAAATTTTTACCTGATTCATAATATAGGTTTTATTTTTTAAGGTTTGCCTGTAGTTGCAAGTTAATTTTGCTAGTTCCTTAGCAGTGACAAAAATTTATTTACCTTTTTTTCTTTTTTCTCTTTGTATTGGTAGTTAATATGGCCTAAATTCTTAGTGACTTATAATGAACTACAGGAAGTTTTTTGAAGAAGGTAATAATGACTTCCATAGTGGGCACAATCTGTTGCTTTTTTTTTTTTTTGAATAGCGAGAGAAAAAATGGGAAACTTTTTGTATATAATTTCAGTTAGAACACTAAGCAGTAAGATAATTTTTAATACAACAATGCTGAAAAATAAATTTAATTAAACAGAAGTCAATTTTAGAATCAACAGAAAGAAATGATCATCTTTTTTTAGAACATTTGAATGCTTGCTGAAATGCAGTGAAAGTTTGCCTTATTTTTTATTAAAATGAGTAATTGTTACTTGAGAGAAAAGCTCATGAAAGCAGAAACTACATAACTATATGATGCATCAAGTCTATTAATCACCTCACCAGATGTCCAGAAGGAGTCAGATGCCAAAATGTAGATGTAGTTAGGTTGGAAATAAGGCAGGATTAGAAGAAGATTAAATGTACTTTTCTAAATATTGAAAGAATATTTTGTTTTCTTACTTTAGGGTAATTTTACTACTTGTTCTCATTTAGAAGTATTATTCCTATACAGAACACATGAAAGATTTTTATTTGCATAAGAAAAGAAGACAGTGTATTCCATTAAGAAAAGAATACGTACCATGAACATCCATACATGTTTCTTTTAAGTATTTTGTTATTCATGGTTACAATTTTGAGTATTTGATCATCTGACTTCTTAATAAACACTATGCTATAATATATAAGCAAAGAATTCTGTTATTTCATGCACCACATATATTTGTACATATGATTCCTCTTTCCTTCCGATGCATCGCATAGCTCACATAGCATAAGAAGATTTCTTTAAACCAGTTTTATTCAATGATATTTTTATTGCAAAAAATAACTACTCACTTGCATTTTGTTATATATTATTATTGATAGGGGAAAGAAAAAACTAAATTCAAATACTCTTGCAATAGTTTTGTGAAAAATTAACTTTATGGTCAATTTAGGAGAAAATTCCTTCCCCTTATTTTGATATGTTTAATCAGAAACTTTCTATCAGAAACTTGACTTAAAATAACCAAATCCTTTAAATCTGCTTCTACTTCAAGCTGAAGAGTAGTTCTACATTTTGTTGTAAATTTACCCATCACTAGGTCTCATGAGTGTGAACTACACAGCATCTTTCTGGCAAATGCCATTAAATCTGTTGCCACAGTCTTCAGAATACACCCGACTTCCCGTGATGATGGCACAACTCTTGTTATCAGTTGGGCCAATCACCGAGAACCTAGGAGATAAAGGACAGACTTTTGAATATTAACAGGAAAATAATGGTTGTCTCTTTTGAAACTGCCTCCAACCAAACTTTGATAGGTACTTCCTTGGCAGCCAGGATTTTGCAAAGGTTTCAGAATAAGTCCTGCTTTTGTTGCTAGGGTCACTCTTGGTTTGCTTTCTCTCTAGATCTTTCTTCTGTCTTAGTAGCTATGCAATGAAAGCTTAAGTATTTACCTTCTAGGTTCATACTTTTTTTTAAAAAAGTAGTAGTTCATTATGTTTTCAGTGAATATTTACACAGCAGTTTACATTGTCATTCAACAATTTCTACACAAACTGGTCAGTCACGTTGGTTATTCTTCACAATACACAAACATTCCTTATTGTCTCCCTTCTGGTTGTTCCATTTCCATTAATCCAGGTTCTCTGCCCCCTCATCTTCTCATCTTTGTTTTAAAGTAATTACTGACCACAGGGTATCCTATAGATGGGTTTTAAAGACACACAGTACCCATAGGTAATACTCTTTACTGCATGAGCCCATTGTTTTTTGGTGCAAAGGGTCTGATTTCAGTGTACGGTTTAAAGAATATCTCAGGACAACAGTCTCAAGGAGTCCTCCAGTCTCAACCAGTCCAGTAATCTGAAGATTTTAAGAATTTGAGGTTCTGTTCCACATTATTTGTCTACTCTGGCCCTGATCAGAATGGTCAGTAGTGGTAGAGCAACACCATGTAGTTCTTCTGGTCTCAAGGGAGCTGAAGCTATGGTCAAGGTAGAGTATTAGTGCTTTAGGCTAGTTTCTTGTTTCAGTCTTTGGTTTCCTTCTGTCTCTTTTGCTCTAGACAAGTAGAGATCAGTAGTTGTTTCTTAGATGGCTGCACAACCTTTTAAGACTCCAAGACATTACTCACAAAACTGGGAGGTAGAACATAAACTTGATGAATGATGCTATATCAATTAACAGAGTTGTCCCAAGAGACTACAGTCCTAAACCATCAAACCCAGAAGACCAGTCCCCCAAGGTGTCTGGTTATGTCTAGGAAGTATCCGTAGCTCTGCCCCTATTTGCTATAACATATATATATGAATATATATGCATACTCACACACACATGCCAAGCCAAGTGCCGTCGATACATGCATATCCATATAAATTTGCATACACTTGTACATATACAGGAAACCCTGATAGCATAGTGCTTAAGTGCTACAACTGCTAACCATAAGTTCGGCGGTTCAAATCTGCCAGACACTCCTTGGAAACTCTATGGGTGACAGCTCTACTCTGTCACTATGAGTTGGAATCAAGTCAGTGGCAGTGGGCTTGGTTTTTTGGTTTTATACATCCACAAGGGGAATCCTGGTGGCACAGTGGTTAAATGTTGCATCTGCTAAACAAAAGGTGAGCAGTTTGAATCCACTAGGCACTCTTTGAAACCCTGTGAGGTGGTTCTACTGTGTCCTATAGGGTCACTGTGAGTTGGAATTGACAGCAAAAGATTTCATTTGAGTTTTTTAAAATATATGTATTCACATATATGTATCCATATACAAGTATTCCTACTACCTACATATATACCTGAACATACATATTTTGATTGTTGTTGCTACTATTAAAAAATTTCATATGTCCTAGCAATTATCATGGAAACCCTGTTGGCATAGTGGTTAAGTGCTACACCAGCCATGTGCTGCATGGAAACTCTGTGCAGCAGTTCTACTCTGTTCTGTGGGGTCACTATGAGTTGGGATCCACTTGACAGCCCTGAGTTTGGTTGCAGTTATTAAGAAATATTTTTTCTTGTATGCCCCTTAGTGGTGTTCACTGTTGACACACTAGGCACAATTCATACTCATTCAGTGTTACCTTTTCCATTGCCAGAAGTAACAAGTGTCTACTGTCTAGAGAGTGAATCCCCCCTTCTCTCTACCCCCTGCCAGTTAAGAATTTTAGAGCACTTATACATGCATTATCTCATGTTACTCACATAGGAACATTGTGAGGAAAGTAACATTGATCATTGATATAGATAAGGAAATTTACATCAACAAATTTAGTTGAATTTTCTGAGGTCACAAATTCAAATTCAACATTTTCTAATTTCCACACAAGAGACAAACATATTCTACGTTTTTTATTTGTAGGTGATTGTCATCTGTGCATTTACCATATAGACAATATTTGCATAAACTAATTTAAATAAGACTTAAATCAACTCAATGTTTTTTAATAATTATCATTTTGTTTTACAATTACTAATTAATAGATGTCATAGTGAATACTTTTATATCCTCATTTCTCAACATTAATTAATGTCAAAAAAAAGGGGGAAACAAGAAAAAGAGGGAGATAGGAAGAAAAAAGAGAGGGAAAAGAAAGTAAGAGAGAAACAGAAGAACTCAGAAAGAAAGAGAGAGAGAGGGGCTGGAAAACAAGGAAGCATAATTTATAAATAACTTTCTAAAAATAAAATCACACAAAGATGTAACTTACAACTGTGGAACTAAAAAGTGCTCATCTACCCAAGTCCAAAGGTCTCCTTGGGATTTAATATAGAGTCCAATCCAACCAATACGTCCAGGTTTTAAATTGCTCTGTACGAAAATCTATGGAGAAAACAATGCATTCCTTAATTCGTTTACTTTAAAAAAGTTTTCCTTTTTTTTAATGTCTTCTAAAGAGAAAGGCAGTGTGAAAGACATTGATTTAATGCTTAAGTGAAACATTTCTTTTTTTAGTAAATAATCTTCATTACATTATGGCTAACAAATGTTTAACAGCAACGACATTAAACCACCTACACTTTTTCAGATGTAAATTGCACCTAACAGTTCTTCTTTGTGGACTTAAATCCTCACCAACTCATCCAAATTTTGAATCACCAGCAAATGTGCTTGTAGCTTTGTACAGTCATACTGACTCTCTTTCCAAGTTTTAAAAGAAGTTGAAAACCAGTAACACTTCCTTCGGTTCAACAGCCAGTCATTTGGACACTTATGTTTATTTCCTGGGAGAAAATACAGGACAAAAACAAACTCTGTGAAAAAAAGAAAGGGTGAATAACAAGAAAGATGATCATGTGATCAACTGGAAAATAGATATTTGCCCAAGTCATTTCTTGTGCTTAAAGCAGTTCTGTTAGCTGGGATTAAACCACTTATTTGTATATTTCCTGGAGTGACCACTGGGAAGAACAAAGTTTTAAGTTTTTGAATTCTGATTTTCAGAATTGCAAGATATAAATATGTATATTTTCGATAGTATATTACTAATCAGAAAACTAAAATCCAGGGGTTTAAAGGCCCTCACCATCTATATCTAATCTCTTTTTGGAGGTTGTCCTTGCAATCTGTGTTCTAATCCCGCAAGATTACCTGCCATTACTTCAGTGTGTTGGAGACTGTTATCCTCCCATGCTTTCATTCACATTGCTCCCCAGCTTTGAATAGTCCCCTCTTTTTTACCTTCTATATTGCATTTTAATATATAGTTGCATATCTACCTCAATAAGAAATCGTGATCATTCGTAATTTCTACCTCTTCTAGAATTCAAAACACTTAGAAAACAAATCACCTAGGACCCAATTAAGCTGTGCCCAGACTCCAAACCTACAGACACTGAGGTCATAAATGTATGCTGTCTTAAAATGCTATATTGTGGTACTTTCTTACACACCAACAAAAACCTAATACAGGTGTTACAACGGTGTTATAGTTGTGTCAAATGAAAGGAACCCTTAAATGAAGAATAATAGATTGAGGAATTTATACGGTAAACATGATATCTATTAATTCCTTTAAAATAATCCAGTTGGAAGAAGGAGTACTATTGGTGAGAAAATAGATTTAAATAACTGGTCTTGTATTAATCATTGTTGATGCTGGTTGAAAAGTACATGGAGATTTATTATACTGTTCTGCCTACCTTCATTTCTTTATTTTTGTAATAAAGTTTTTAAGAATATAAGAAAACAAAACATTATAAAGTGGGTATTATTGTGATCCCAGTTTACAGATGAAGAAACTGAGGTACACAGGAACTGCATAACTTTCCAACAGCCAATTAATGGACAAATATTAAAGCTGAAACTACACACCAGTTGATTTGGCTCTGTAGTCCCTGCTCTTAACCATCGCACTATCTGCCTTTACACTATTTTAGTTGGTTTAATCTGCACTAAATATCCTAGTTAATTGAAATCTTTTCTATTTAAACACAGATCTATCTTCAAACCCTTACTCGGTGTACTGCAGCCCACGGCCTGTATGGCCCACACTTACAAATGGATGTACAATACCTACTTGGCAAGTTGAATATGACAGGAAATCACTATCACCCTGTTTTTTGAACCACTCCAACACTAATTATTTTTCCACCTAAATTTACTGCAATCATCTTTCTTTTTGGCATCACTGAGTAAGCACCAATGGCATTTGGGAAGGGATTATCCCACCTATTCCCATGCCTCTCTTTCCCAGTATTATTGGTTTGTCATGTAACAGGAAAGAGGGGGGTCAAACAAGTTTCGTTTCTAGGAGTAGTAGATTACAAATAAAAAAGGGAACAGTACCTGCCAGGCTGCTGATATTTATATTCTGATAAAAATTCATTTCTTTTTCTGTACTCAGAGTGAAAAAATAAAATAAAATAAATAAGGTACATATGGTAAGAAACATTTAAACAATTAGTATTAATCAAATGCAATACATAAAAACAAAGCCTGTTGACATTAATGAATTCCACCACACAGTGAACCTCTAGTGACAGAGTAGAACTGTCTATAGGGTTTCCAAGAAGTGGCTGGTGGATTCAAACTACCAATCTTTTGGTTGGCAGCTGAGCTCTTAACCCCTGTACTACCAGGACTCCAATAAAGTAAGAAAAATGTTAACACAAAATAAACGAATACAAGTAAAATTAAAAGTATGTCTTCCTTTCTTCTACTGTTTTCCTGCTTTTCTTCTCCCCTAGAATCAAACCACTTCAGCTATTCATTACAACTTTAAAAATTACATGCATCTCCAGATGTTATATACGGTCTTTTTTTCTTCTTCTCACCTGCCCCTCTGGCCTGCTTAAGTAATGTTATATCTTCTTCTAGCAGACAAAACCAAAACAAATAAAAAAAATCAACTGTTTTATTATTATTTTGCCACATCATTTTTCTTTCGGCACTTTAGTTGCATTATTTACAAGTTGTTTTCACATAAACAAACAAAAAACCCGCTACTGCTGAGTCAATTCTGAGTTGCAGTGACCCTACAAGACAGAGGAGAACTGCCCCAAAGAGTTTACAAGGAGTTCCATGTAGATCTGAAAGGCCAACATTTTGGTTAGCAGATAACTACAACGCCACCACAATTTTGACATAGACTGAATGAATTGCTTTCAAGGGATACAAACAGTTGTTACCCTGAAATATTTTTTTTCATTACATTCTTGGGCTAGTTTCCTTCTATCTTAGATCGTAGATTCCAATTCCTTTTCGTACAAAAGAATGCATATCACCTCTTGCACTTTCTTTTAAATTTAAGTTAAAATTAAGTTTGCTCATAATTTTGAGGGCATCCCAATAGTGCCTTTTAGCATGCTTAAAAAAAAAAACCTGCTGTCATTTGTTTCTCTTTTCTTTGAGAGAACATGAATGCTGTCTTTTTGTAAAACTTTTAATGCTATGTCAGTTTGCTTGTGTCCTGAAACACGTAGGCAGATTTATATTTATCTGTCTGTCTGCCTATCATCTGTATACTTACCTGTCTGTTTATTTAATTTTTTATGGTATTCCAAAGTTAATGGTTATTTGTAAATTGAAAACAAGTTTTTTGTTTGTTAATGTTTTGCTTTTCTCCTAAAATGTTTTTTCTATTATTTCTTTAATTATTTCTTGTTCTACATTTCTGTCTACCCTCTTTTTCTGGAAAACTGTTAATGAGATATTTTTCTTTCTGAGTGTGTTGTTGTTAGCTGCTATTAGACCCTGAATTTATAACAACTTGATGTGAAACTGACCAAAATACTGTCAGGCACTTCAGTATCCCCACGACTGGTCCCAAAATGGACCACTGTAATCCACAGGGTTTTCGCTGGCTAATTTTTTTGGCATGATATTTCTAGGCCTTTCCTAGGCCGTCTGAGTCCAGAGACACCATTGAATCCTGTTTCGCCTTCCAGCAACATGCAAGCTTCCAGTGACAGCATCCAGTGACAGATGGATAGTGGCTGCACTTGAGGTGCATTGGCTGGATTTTTAAACCCTGGTCACCCATGTGGAAGTCAAGAATTCTACCACTGAACAACCACTGTTCCTTCCTTGACACACAGTTTTATGTTTTGTCTCATATATTCTCACAGATTTATTTATTTACTGTTCTCCTTTATGCTCTACCATAAGTTTAGAGATAGAAATGGCATCAGAAATAATCTAACTTTATTTTTAAGTGCCTAGGTATGAAATAGACTAACAACAGTACTCTTCTCTCCCATTCATAACCAAAAGAAGTGAGGCCTACAGTCTACAGCACCACTCCCCACTACCTAAATTAGCTTCTAGCTATGTATTGCATTGTTTTAAAAGTATTCTTTTTTTGCTTGATTTCGGGGCAAATGCCACTATATGAATAGAGAAGAATATAGTTAAGAACCCAGTCCACATTATCGTTCCTCAGCGAGTCTCTCAGTATACAAACTAATATAAACCCATTACTTACCCTGGAAGTTCAAGCCAATCACTGTCAGTATGAAAATAAAGGTCCCGATACATCCAACTACTACCGTAAGACCATAATAGTGTAGATACTGAGACAAATCTGCAATGTTGAAATTTATTCTCATAAATTTTAATATTCTTTAGTGACTACTTACTTTATAGAAATTTTCTAGTATTATTTTCATTACAGAGATAATTTTAGATGACACGTAAGAACTTGTGATTAATTGACACACACACACAAACACACCCCCACAAAACTGACATCCAAAGACACAATGATAACTATTGCTATTTAGTTTTTTGTATTGTATTGATGTTGTCTTGCTTCTTTGTTAATTATTTGGTGGGTTTTTTGAAGATTGAAAACAAATGATTAAATTCCTAATACACATCGGGCACTGTTATGTGTTTTGTTAAAATAAGTTTCTGCAAGAAATAAGAGGGAAAGCAACATTTGTCTACTATCTACTAGTCACTGTATTGGTAGTAGTCACATGCTAGTTCACCTTCTACATATTATATGCTCCATTCCAGATAATGAAATTTTCATACCTGGCTTTGACTTTTTGGTCTCCTTTTAATGGCACTTACATAGAATCCACACTGTTGTACTTCCCTGAGATCAAGATTAGTAGAAATGATCTCCTCACAGAGAAATGAACAAGGAACAATCTCCAGAGAGGTTAAACAAGGATAGTCATATATATAATAAGATTCTTCTTGGATTTTGTCTATTTTCTTCCATTTATTAGCATTTTTTAAAAAGTTAGACATGTGCACTCTTCCCACAAACAAAATGAAAACTAGTACCTTTTTACAAGCCAATCTAGTAACCCATAGATTAGCTCAATTGTGTCACAGGAATTAGTCTCATTCTAGAAGTCTGGATGGTTTTTAGTAAATTAGTCGTTCTAGTAACCAAAGAGAGAAGCCAAGTACTTTAATTATTATTCCCCAGATTTTGTTGGTTTTAAGCAAACAATCACTTAATTTAGTTACTCTGTGCATTTCACATTTCTAAGTCATGAAAAATGTTATTTCTCAAGGCGAGGCAGTGTGTAAATGTTTTCCTTTAATCACCTTCACTGCCTTAGAGTACATGATTAGATTTATAGTCCACAAATGTGGTTTGCCACATGTAGTAAAACTTCTCTAATTTACTACCTAATTGGTCTATACTCACTGCCGTTGAGTCGGTATATAGTATTGAATAAACTCACAGTAGATTTCAATTTTTTTCCCTTACCTTTGGGTATTTCTTCTGCTCAAGCAAAAGTAGAAAGACCTATTTAGTTGAACATACTGTCAATATAGTTCTGCAGCTTTAGGAGGAGATACCAGCCCTAGGCACGTGGATATGCAGTTAATCAATCACCTAAAACAGGTGCTTTCTCCATACTTTACAGTGAAGAAAATTTTAAACTCATTATCATATAATGGTTATAAAAGTCTTAGCTGTAAATAAAAAATTGATATTCTTATACATAAGCCACAGATTGGCATCCTCTGTTAAGCCAGGTGAACAGAAAGCTGAGTACCTAGAGTGCAGGGTGCTGGCTCATCCTTGTTCGTCTGGAGTGCCATCGGCGTACCCTGGGTAATGTTAAGATCTTGTTCTGTAAAATCTGTTATTGCAACTACCGAAAGAATACTAAATATCTCTGCTTTATGAGAACACAGGCAATGAGTGTAACTTTAACTTATAGATAATGCGAGTGGAATAACTGGTTAGATTTCCCTTACCTCACCAAAAAACAAGGAAGCTTAGAAGCAAATTAATGGCAAGTACAAGCATGCCTGTATAATTTCAGTCATTTTATGTCCCAACTTTATCCTTTTTAGAACCTCAGTTCAAATAGATACTATTTTATATTTTACTTATCCGACTCGAAGGCACTTGGCTTTTGGTTTTGCTTATCTATATTTAGGTTTTGGAAACCCTGGTGGCATAGTGGGTTAAGTGTTATGTCTGCTAACCAAAGCGTCAGCAGTTCAAATCCACCAGGTGCTCCTTGGAAACTGTATGGTGCAGTTCTACTCTGACCTTTAGGGTCGCTTTGAGTCGGACTTGACTCGAAGGCAGTGGGTGTATCTAGGTTTTACGTGTCTGTTCTCACTTGTCTATTAAGAAATAATTTATGAATTAAAGAAAAATGGTTAATAATTTAACATCCACACAAAAACGTTACAATATAAATTTCTTGTATTCTACATAAAAGGACGGAGAAGTGTAAAGTCTTTTCTCAGGGTGTGTGCTTAAAACTGCAGAGATAAAAGTCCAATTCAGTCATTCCAGTTTCACCGGCTTTAGTTTTTACTCTGGAAACTTTGGTGGCATAGTGTTTAATTGCTACATCTGCTAACCATAAAGATTGGAAGTTCGAATCTGCCAGACGCTCCTTGGAAATGGCATGGGGCAACTCTGCTCTGTCCTATACGGTTGCTATGCGTTGCAATTGACTTGACTGCAGTGAGTGAGTGGTATAACCTGTAGCCAACCACAAAGAAATAAAGAAGACCCAGACATAGCAGCCATAGAACAGCAAAGAGTAATCTTTTTTTCACTTTTTCCCTTTTCTTATCTGTAACTGACTGATCTACCAACCTATGAGTCTTTTTTGAAGATTAAAAAAGACGACACATGTTAAAATGCTTTGTAAACACTCTAGGTCAACTGCTATGCCTATCATTAGTGTTGGATCTTTACCTTTCAAGTGTGATAGCCATCATCTCTACACGTATCTATATAAATATTATACCTACACAATTACTTTTGTAAAACTTATGCTTTGTAGAAGGAAAAACTACTGTAAAAATGATTTTAGGCCTTTCATTTTAAAGTTACATTCTTGTTCTCGTCCTACAACACTGAAGGAATTATGTATTATTCCATTAGCATTACACTGCTTCTCATGACTGCAAAAAACACTGACATTTTATTATTGATATTTACATTAACCTGAAGAATCTTAGATAATTTGAGTATTTTAGAAACCACAGAATATGATTAATTTAAAAATACTTTGAGAGGATTATCTCACTAAAAAAGAAAGAAAATTAAACCGAAATCTAGATTGAGGGAGCAGGGAGTATGTTCCTACCTGAAGATCTCTGCCTGAATTTGATATGATTCTTGAAATTCAGCACCATGTAACCATCTTCATTCTCCATCTCCTCAAATATTTTTGTGAGTCACCACAGGGAAAATAGTAAAATTAAAATGGAGACTAATCTCAACCTTGGAAATTACTCTGAGACCAAAAGGATATCCAAAAATAACCAAAACCTACTCGGACACAGATGTCTAAAACCACACAGGATGTCCGTGAAAGAAAATGGCTAGGCATGCTAATTTTCCATTAAAATTCACCATGCTGCAGGGTAAAGGTGGCTATTTTGTTCCTTTCTATTCAACAAATAGATATTGTGCATTTACTCTGTCACAAGTGAGTGTGTCGTTGTATACTAAGGACAGAATAGTAGACAAGAGAGGCTTGTTTCCTATTTTCATGTCTTTTATATCTATTGAGAGGCAAAAATCAAGTCAAATAACAAGCAAGTAAAACAAGTGTTTGGTTACATAAGTATTAAAATCAAAAATTATTATTTATAGGAGCTGATATTTTGGAACATATTTGACTAAGCTAATCTGAATATTAATACTCAAGTAAAACAGGAAATAGATTTAAAAAATTCTCAAATTAGTGGGAATGAGTCACCTGATGAACATTAGAAAATATTATTTTCAGAAAAAATTCAGGCAGAGTTATTTGTATGTGGTAGGTTTAGGGTAGTCCAGTAATCTGCACTTTAATGAACACCACCAAACAACACATACACAGGAATCATGCATCTCACAATATTTTAAGGAACAGATCATCGTTGAATAGTATTTATCTGTAGTTTATTTAAGAAGAATTAATGTGTTATAGCTATGAGTATCTTATTTTGCAGATACCATTTTGAAAAAAAAAAATTAAAACTGAGAACATCAAGGCCAGAATAATAGTCTGTACTTCAGTCTTCGTAGCCCATCTAGGATCTACTGATCTAAAGATGTAAGCTCCTGCTTTTTCTCATGACGACCTCTGGTGGTTCAGTGGTCAAACATTCAGCTGCTAACCAAAAGGTCAGCAGTTTTAGATCTCCAGCCACTTAACAGGAGACAGTTGTGTAAATCTGCTTTTGTAAACATTACAACCTTGGAAACCCTATGGGGAAGTTCTGTTCTGTCTTGTAGGGTTACTGTGAATCGGAGTGGATTTGAAGACAATGAGCTTGGTGTTTTCTCACTAAGAACTTGGTGCATAACATTAGGCTCTGTTCAAAATCCTTGTTATAATGTACCAAACTTTTGTCCACCTGCATTCTCTGCAGCCCACACTAAACTGTCTGCTGTCATTCTAATGAAAAAGTAGCTCTCCCTTAAATCACTGATTATTTCATGACGCTAATTGAGTTATATATGATTCAACCCTTGTCTTACAGGACAGCTCAACATCATTTAACTTTTTTTTCTTAAAATTTGCTTCTTCTCTTTTAAGCTTTGTGACACCACATTCCTCTTATATTTCTCCACCTCTCTGTTTCTTTTGAGTTTTCTGTGCAGACTCATCTTCCTCTCACTACTCGTTTAATGTTAGACTTCTTTAATCCTTTTCTCATTCTCTTATCAAGGAACCATTGTTCCCAACCATGGCTTAAATTAAGACCTACACCTCAACACTTTTAAAACTTTATCACCGAATCTTCTTTTGAACTTTTGACACCATACGCAACTGACTTCCTGTCTCCAACTGAGTGACTCAGTGTCTCACTTTGAACATTTCTGTAACTGAATACACAATTTCTGTCCCAAATTTGATGTTTATCCACTGTTTTCTAATGCATAATATTTCACCAGTATCCATTCATTTGTGCAAAACAAATATTCTTGATATAGTCTCACCCTTTACCCCACATTCAAATAAACACCAAGTTCCGTTTTACTCCTAAATATCTCTACAATCGATTCGCTTCACTCCATCTCCGTAGCCCTATCAGGGCCCAAGGTACTGTCCTCTTTAGACTAGCTTATCACAGCAACCTCTGTTTCAGTCTCAGGCAACTCTTCTTTCTCTCTGCTATCTATTACCTATACTGCAGCCAGCAAGGTCTTTCCAGTCCAACTCTTCCAGCTCCTTGTCGCCTCTCACTGGCTCTTTTAGGGAAGATGAAAATGCACAATGTGACCCATAGACACCACGGTCACCAGCAACATTTCATTTCAAGTACCCACTTCCCCGTGTTCCTCTCCTGGGGATTACCGCCACCGCCTGACCTATACGTGAGATCCTTCTCTAGGGTGGAAGGCCTGGCAATCACGAGAGCTTTGCCTCTCTTTCTGGCTGCTCCTTCTTAAGGGTTTTAATAGTAAAGAAAACTCACACACAGACTTTCTAGCCACTCACCTTGTAACTGCATTAAAAGTCACAAGGTCTGAAAAATGTAAACAGTGCTACCTAGATTTACCTGCTGCAACATTTAAAACACATCTTTAAGCTAAGAACTTCTTCCACTTTGTCTATTGTCTTCCAGTTTTCTTTTATCTCTAAAGAAAAGTCTTTCTCTCTTTTACTATGTTACGTCTGGT
The DNA here is from genome assembly GCA_028571685.1 of Heterohyrax brucei. Taxonomy (NCBI): domain Eukaryota; kingdom Metazoa; phylum Chordata; class Mammalia; order Hyracoidea; family Procaviidae; genus Heterohyrax; species Heterohyrax brucei. The sequence continues at coordinate 71,577,143 of CM053142.1, read as the reverse complement.
CAGTGCTTTTTTCTGAATATGATACTTGGGACTTTTTCTTCAATCTCAATCATCTGTCCTTTTTAAATCTGTATTTCTTTCTGTTAACCCTCTCAAATGAGTTAGTTTTACAGACTTGAGGTGGCCATTGAGCTGGAATCCACTGAACAGCAACAATTTAATTCTTTTTTACCCAATTGTAAATCAAAAGAGTTAATACTCTATAAAACCTATGCAAGCATGCCTTGAATAAGTGAGACAGCTATACTTCAGTGATTCCTTAAGAAATGATGAAATCCATGAGACAGATCTTTCATCTATTTAAATCCTTAGCAACAGCAACAATATTGCGTGCTTAAATCCCTACATACATTATAGATTTAAATTCCTACAATGGCTTTTTGATACATAAACTATTACCTCTATAGGTTAATCAGTTGTAGTTTCAGAGAACTTAATGTTCACACAACAACAACAGCTCAGGAAGTAAGGTCTAGATCCACGAGTCTTTTGCTTCCAAAACAACACTTTTGCTCAAAACCAGAACAGCTATTTACTATCAGAAAATGGTTATCATTCAAGACCTGGACTTTGACAGTTCTCTCTTGGCCATTCAGAGCCCGTGGACCTTTCCAGTATGTCCAGTTGTCATCTTTCATGAATGGATGTACAATGACAGAGAAAAATCAGCTTATGTTTTGCACAAGTATATATGAGGAAACTTTAGCCAAAGACTTTTAAAGTATAAGAATATCTTACTTTGCCTGTTTGTAAAAAGCTGTAAATAAAGCAAGGCTCAAACTTCCAACTTCAAGGACCATTTATGCTTCAAAGTAAACTTTGATTTGATTCAGCTGTCTAAATTGTGAAACGTTCAACTATATTTTAGGGTAAACTTGCTTTGGCTTGAAGCTTTCCTGTCACAGATCTAATTGTGTCCCCCCCCCACCACCACCACTAAAATGTGTGTGGCAGTTTGGCTAGGTCATGACTCCTGTATCATGTGGTATTGTGTTGCAAATCCTGCCTCCCTGATGTTAAGGAGGGTTTGTGTTAGTGAGCCAGGACTTAGTCTACGAGGATTGCATTGTGCCTTGAGAGCCAGTCTCTTGGAATATAAAGGGAAAGGAAACAAGTAGAGAGTTGGGGGACCTCCAACTGTCAGGAAAGAAGCAATACTGGAAACAGAACACGTCTTTTGGAACTGGGGTCCCTGTGCCTCAGAAATTCCCAGTCCAGGGGAAGCTTGATGGCAAGGACCTTCCTCCAGAGCCAACAGAGAAAGACTTCCCTTGGAGCCGATAGTCTGAATTTGAACTTGTAGCCTACAGGATTTTGAACAAATAAATTTGTTTTTATAAGCCATCCACTTTATTTCTGTTATAGCAGTGCTAGATGACTACGACATTTCCCTCACCAAAGATTAATGCACTGATTACTACAAAAATCATAAATTCTGAAGTCCACTTAATAGTGATCTTGTTTCTAATGTATGCTATCGCTGATTTCACTCAACCAAATTTCTACCAACTATCTAATCTAAACCCTCTCCTCCTCACCCTCCTTCTCTCTCCTCCCTTGCAGCCATCAAAGAGTCTTCTATACACAAGTCTGTTTTTGAGATCTTATTGTAGAGGTCTTATACAATATTTGTCCTTTTGTCGCTGACTACTTTCACTCAACATAATGTCTTCCAGTTGAAACCAGGTTAGGAGATGTTTCCTGGAACATCAGTGAGTGGCATCTGAGGTCTTAAAAGCTGCCAAGCTGTCATCTGAGGGAACAGCAAATGGTCCCAACTCAGCACAAATGGATGCTCATCGAGGAGCAAAATGACACTGGATAAAGACAACCCAGAAGATAGAGAGACCCACAGGAGTGGGTGCCTACATAGACTTGGGAACAGAAGAACTGGGTGGCACCTGGCCACCACCAGTGGTAGCCGTGATGGAACTCACTAAGTTGAGTCTCACTGGCAACACAAGAATAAAAAGGGATGCACCCTGAGATCTTCACTAAAAGACTCCAATTGATGGTCCAGTGGTTTCAGGGTTTACCTGGGAGCATGGCCCCCGGCCCTGATGCTGCCTTTGCCCATAAATCATAATGAAGGTCCACTCTTTGGACATGAATGGGTTGGGCTTGGCGATGCAGAGTGACTATATACTGGATACATTTTATGGTTCTATGCACCTATAGGATATCATCCTGCTGACCTCTGCCTGGAGGAAGGAGAGTGAGTGGAGATGAGGGAAAGGAAACTATTTTGAGGATGAGAGATATATGGAGCAGAGAGGAATAGTGTGCTGTCACGGGGCAGAGAGAGCAGTGGAAGCAGCATATAAGTGGGCATGTAAATTTATATGGGAATGTACATTTTCACTCAGTCATAATAAAAAAAATTAAAAGGAAACAACAACAAAAAAAAACCAAACAAAAAATCATAAATTCTGGATTTTAAACATGAAGACACCCTTAATAGTCCCTAATGATTAGATGAAGGAGTTTTTAGACATTGCAAGCTGTTAAAAAAACTGACTACCAGCCCAGGAATCTAGGAAAACAGGACTGATGACCTGCTTCTGAAAGTCACTGCCTTGAACACTCCATGTAGCAGTTCTGCTCTGCACACATGGGGTTACCATTAGTAGGTTCTAACAACAATGACTACAAGATTGTATTTATAGGTGAAATACTTAAGGATCTTTGCAATTGGCCATTGGATATTTGTAGGCTTTGTACCTTGCTGTAGTATATACATCTTATTAATGTCTCCACCATACTTGTTTCTTCTTTCTCAACCAGTCTAGTTAGTATGACGTCATCAATATCCTGCAACATTCTACACTTGAAGCATTTACTGATGAACATCAAAACTAAAGCCTTGTCATGGACTGAAATATGTGCCACCTGCCCCCAAAAAATATGTATTTCAGCTTGATTAGGCCAACATTGCTATGACTGTGTGATTGTCCACAATTCGACAACATTTTGCTGTGTGCTGTAAATCCAATCACTGTGATTGAATAAATGGATTAGCAACAGTGGTACAGATGAGGTCTAAAAGACTGGATAGTGTCTTAAGCCAATCTGTTTGGAGATACAAAATGAAAGATAGAGGTGAGCAGAGAGGGACAGTGACCTCATACCACTAAGAAAGCAATGCCAGGAACAGAGTCCTTTGGACCTGAGGTTCCTGCGCTGAAATGTTCCCAGACCAAGAGAAGACTGATGAGGAGGACCTTCCTCCAGAGCCCACAGAAAGACAAAGCCTTCACCTGAAGCTGATGTCCTGAATCTGGACTTGTAGCATACTAGACAGTGAGAGAGTAAACACTTCTTAGTGATAAGTGGTAAGAGAGGTAGCTATAAACATTTCCACTAAGAAGATTACCAGTTAGATGGAATAAACTTCTCTCAGTCACTTCCAATGCTATCTGTAAATTCAGTTCTGTGAGGATGCCTTCTCGGACAAGAGAGGAGTGCTGCACCGACCTTCTCAGTGATACTCGTGTTAAATCCAGGTCTTTTGTATCATAACTATCATTTTTCTCCATGCCACATTGTCTTTTTAGGCAGTTTCCTCCTCTAACATTCAGAAATATTAAAATGTAAGTATTAGCTCATTAATTCAGTCACATCATGAACTTACCAGTTTAGCAAATATTTACTAGTATCACCTATGTAGTGGATACTGAGGTCATATCAATAAAGAAGAATATGAACCTACGCAAAGGTGGTTAAAGTAACACTTCTGTTTCCAGCCAAGATAGAGGGATGGTACCTAACTTTTATCCCACTGTAAATTTTTGTTTCATTCTGTTCATGTGTTGGATTACATTGTTTTATGTATTTTTTTATTTGGGGGAAAACCATACACAACAAAATATACATAAATTCAACAATTTCTCCATTCAATGACATTAGTTGCATTCTTTACATAACCAACTGCCACATTTCTCAATATCTTTTCCAAAGTATTTCATCATCATTAATACATACTCACGGTTCCCTAAGCTTGTTTAAGCTTTTGAGTTGCTGTTGTCAGTTTGATAACATATAGATAGTTCTCTAAAGAAGCACAATACTCAAGCAGGCATTTTCCTTGGATTAATCTAAACTGTTGTTTGATTTGGAGCCTTGGTAACACAGTAGTTAAGAACTTGGTTGCTAACCAAAAGGTCAGCAGCTGCTCCGTAGAAACCCTATGGTGTAGTTCTACTCTGTCCTTTGGGATTGCTAGGTATGACTTAACTCAGTGATGACAGTTTGCTTCATTATTTTGTTTAAAGATGCCTTTATGGGGTACTTTTGCTTTAAGGTTTGAAGGTTTCTTCAGGGCAACAGTTTTGAGAACAGTCATCCTATCTCAACAATTTTAGAAAGTCTTAATTCTATGAGCCTTTGAGATTGTGTTTTACATTTTTCCTGTTTTGATCAAGATTCTTCTATGGAATCTTTGATCCAAATGTTTACAACTGCACACTGTTAGAACATTTGACAAAATATTTGAAACAATATATAACATATTGGACAACATATCCAGCACAGGACTACAATGGAAACAAAGAAGTATAACCCTGCAATACAAACTATACACTGAAGAATTCTGAGAGCCATTCTCCTTGGGAGCACGTTTCAGACTAAAGTGCAGAGAGGAATGATCCAAACAGAGAATGCAGTCCTTATACAGCTGATGAGGGAGACTAGAGGCAGAAAAGCAGTGGTGGTTAGAATCCTTAGAAAGATTACTGCGGAGGAGAAAACTATGCACACAAGGAGCTCTCTAAAATTATGCGTGGTACACATGCAATTGATATTGTTCAGTGTTGAGTCATTTCCACCTTGTCATGACCCAAGGTATGACAAAATGAAAGCCGACCTGGTCTCACTCCGTGCCCCAATTGTTCCCTGCTTAAACCCATGGTTGTAGCCAATCCATGTTGTTGAGGGTCTTCCTCTTTTTCTCTGACTGTCTACTTACCATGCATGATATCTTTCTCCAGGGCTTGATCCCTCCTGACGGCATGTCTGAAGTATACAGTCTTACTATCCTTGCTTCTAAGGAGCACTCTGGTTGCACTTTTGGAAGTCTGTGGTGTGTTCAATATTCTTCTCCAATACCACAATTCAAAGGTATCAATTCTTCTGTCTTCCTTAATTCATTGTCCAGCTCTGACATGCATTGGATGTGACTGAAAACACCACGGTTTAGGTCAGAGGCACCTTGGTCTTCAAGAATACATCTTTACTTTCCAGTGCTTTAAAGAGGTCTTTTGCAGCAGATTTTGCCAGTGCAGTGGTCTTTTGATTTCTTTACTGCTGCTTTCATGGGTGTTGATTGTGGAACAAAATAAAATGAAATCCTTGACAACCTCTGTCTTTTCTTCACTTATCACAATGTTGCTTACTGCTCTAGTTGTGAGAATTTTTTATTTTCCTGATGTTGAGGGGTAATCAGTAAGTGTTTCAAATCCTCTTCACTTTTAGTAAGCAAGGTTGTGTCATCTAAGTAATGCAGGTTGTTAATGAGTCTTCAACCAATTCTGACGCCCTGTGCTTCTTCATATAATCCAGCTTCTTGGATTATTTGCTCAACACATAGATTGAGAAGATATAACCCAGACACATACCTTTCCTAAATCTAAAATATGCAGCATCCTCTGGTTCTATTCACTCAAGACTTTCTTTATCCATGTACAGGTTTCTCAAGTGCACAGTTAAGTGTTCTGGAAATCCCATTCTCCACATTGTCGGTAATTTATTACGATCCACAGTCAATTGTTTTTGCAGTCAACAAAACACAGGTAAACATCTTTCTGGTATTCTCGGCTTCCAGCCAAGAGCCATCTGACATTAACAATGATATTCCTCGTTCCACATTGTCTTCTAAAACCAGCTTGAATTTCTGGAAGTTCTCTCTCAGTATGCTGCTGCAGTTACTTTTGAATGATTTTTAACAAAAATTTTACTTGAGTGTGATATTTATGATATTGTTCAACAATTTCTGCATTAGGTTGGACCACCTTTCATAAGATCTCTCCCAGTTTGTTGGCTGGGTGGCTTACACTCGAATATAAATTCTGAATTCTGAATTTTTGAAAGCTGACCCATGTCTGCTTAGGATAGAACCCTATAAAGTTTGAGAAGAATGATGAAGAAACTGTGAACTAAAGACTTCTGAGAGCACATACAAGTCTGAAAAGTGCTCAGACGTGATCTGTAGAAATACAGAATCCTTGTGAGAACACACATATGGTTGAGGAATGCTGAAGTCTGAACTGCCAGAATAGAGAACCAGAGCTTTCAGTGTCAGTAGAGGAGTTTCTGTTGTAGGATGGCACGGGGCCAGAGAGTGTTTTGTTCTGTTGCTCTGAGTTGGAATCTACTGGTAGGCACCTAACAACAACAACACAAAGAATTAAACCTTAATTCCAAAACCAAATAAGTCTTAGAATAAAGGCTACCTGGGACTTAAAAAAAAGAAAAAGAAAAAGAAAGAAAGAACTAAAATTCCTACCCCAAACCCAACATTCCTTTCAAAAAGACCAAAAAAAAAAGTAGCACTCATCAGTTTAAGAGTCATAATTTCCAGTATTCATCAAAGATTAAGACATATGCAAAGAAAAGAAAATATGACCAGTAACTGGAAAAACAATCAACCCAAAACAATAGACACCAGGGTGCAGACATGATGGGATAAGCAGACACGGTGTCTTAGTTATCTAGTGAGGCTGTAACAGAAATACCAACAGTAGATGGCTTCTAGCCTAGTCTAGCAGACTAGAAGTCTGAATTCAGGGCATCTACTCTAGAGCAGGTATCATGAACCTAATTGTAGTCCTCAAAAAATGTGTGTAGCAATTTGGCTGGGCCATGATTCCAAGTACTGTGTGTTTGTCCTCCATTTTGCGATTTTATATTATGTTGTGCGTCCTAATCTCTGTTTATGGTTAATAGGACAAGATTGAATTATGTTAAAGAGGGTAAGAGGGGACTCTGTCACCCTTACTAAGTTCATCTCTTCAATCCAATGTAAGAGGAGTTTCACTGGGATGTGGCCTGCTCCGCCTTTTAGTCTATAAGAGTTAAAAAAGGAAAGGGAAGCAAGAATAAAGTTGGGAACCTCATACCACCAAGAAAGAAGTGTTGGGAATATAGTGTGTCCTTTGGATCTAAGATTCCTGTGATGTGATGTTCCCAGACCAAATGAAAACTGACACAACATAAGGACCATCTTCCAGAGCTAAAAGAGAGAGAAAGACTTCCTGTCACACAGGTGCAATGAATTCAGACTTGTAGCCTACCAGACTGTGACAGAACAAACTTTTATTTGTTAAAACATCTACTTGTAATATTTCCATTGTAACAGCTGTAGATGATTAAGACAGTAGCTGTCCTCTATGGGCTCCGGAGGAATGTCTTTGCCATCAAACTTTCTCTGGTCAAAGAGCTCTTAAGTGCAGGAACCTTAGGTCCAAAAGATACACCCTACTTCTGTCATTGCCTTTTTGGTGGTAAGAGGTCTCTATGTCCCTCTACTTGCTTCTTTTTTTTATATCTAAAAAGAGATTGGCTCAAAACACTGTCCAATCCTGTACATCTTATCAACATCACTACCACCAATCCATCTAATTATATCATAGTGATAGGGTTTATAACACATAGGAGTATCAAATCAGATGACAAAATGCTAGACAATCACTCTATACTGGGAATCATGATCCAGCAAATTTGACAGATATTTTGGGGGACACAATTCCATTCATGACAAAAGGACTTAAAAAAGATATCTAAAATATGATGAAGGATTTAACAGAAAACAAGAGAACTTGAGAAGTGAACAAATTAAAAAATAAATAAGTAAGCATGAAACTTTTACAGATGAAAAGTATAATACTTGAAATAAAAGTTTCAAAGGTAGTATTGACAGCATTAGGCACAGAAGAAGAAAAGTTCCAAAGCACGGAACTTCCACTATGGGAATAGTAGAGAGACTGGGAATTGGGTTGTTTTCTCTCTTTCAGTTCTTTCTCTTTATCAGAGAAATCTTCACCCTCTTCTGGGCACATAGTAACTTTCTCTGTCTCTTGTGCATGTGTGGACACCATATGGCACCTGGCCAACTTCACTTTGATATTTGTTCCCAACGGTGAGGGAACAGGGTGTCTTGTACTATGGCACAAGAGGAGGAGCAGCACAGAAGAGGAAGCGTGCCAGTATTGGGGGGTGGATTGAAGAGGAAACACTTTACAAGGCAAAGCATGGGTGCCTTGATGCGGTCTGCTAGTTCACTACAATTTGCATCATGTTAGCCTTTGACACGAAGCCACTACTGTCCACCACCAGTATAAAACCTCTGCCTTCCCACGGCAAGAAGTGAAGATCTGCTCTGGTCCAGCTGTCACCAGGGACTCTTCATTGTTTATAAGTCTCCCTAGTAAAACTCCTTTGCAGACACACTGGAGGTGCTTGCCTCCTCCTTCAGTCTCTTGGCACTCTTCATGTTTTGAAGCAAATATCAAGTTACCGGTACATGCCAGCACACATTCTCAAGATCAAAATGTGTTACAAAAGCAACCTAGATGCCGATCAACAGATGAATGGATAAACAAACTACGGTATATTTACGCAGTGTAGCACTATGCAATCATAAAGGACAATGATGATTTTAGGAAGCATCTCACAACCTGGTATTAAGCAGAAGACATTATGCTGAGTGAAATCAGTCAGCAGCAAAGGCACAAGTACTATGTGAGGTCACCATTATAAGGACTTTGATGACTACATGGGTGGGGAGGAAGCGAGAGGTTTGTTCATATATTAGATGGTCGATAGGAATTTGATTAGATGAAGGGAGTGACAGCACGCAGTAGAAGGCAGGTCACCATAACTGGACTACACTATAAACTAAAAGGTTTTCTAAATTCAAACCATATTTCAAAAGTTAGAGTAGCAGGGACAGAGGGCTGGGGGACCATGTTTTCAGGGGACATCAAGATCAATTGGCATATCTAGTCTTTTGCTAAGAGAATCGTCTGCACCTCATGGTGGTGAGTAGAATCTGGGGTCTTAAAAACCATCACGCTGCCATCTGAAGAACATGAGTTTGTTTCAACCCACCTGGAAGAGCTGATGACTGAGAACATCAAAGACATGAGGAAAAATGAACCTAGGAGACAAAAGGACCCATGTGATTCAGGACTGAATAAGCACGAGACCAGAAAAATCATATGGTGCCTGGCCATCATCAAAGGCAGTCTTGATAAGTGACACTAGGAAGAGTCCCCGGCATAGCACGAGAAAAAGACATGCAGAACAAGAACTCTACTGAAAGACCAGAACTGGTAGTCCAACGTCCTGGAGAGTCTCCTGGGAACATAGCCCTAGACTGGCTTCTGGCCCTGACCTGAAACCAGTATTGTGGTCAACACTTCAGACAGAGAATGCACTGGACTTGGGGACACAGAGTGAGCATGCCATGTGTGTCCTTTATGGTTTTACACATTTATAAGAGCCTGTCCTACTGGTTTCTTTCTAGAGGGGAGAGGAGAAGGTGCAGAGGAGGGGAAAGATGTTCATTAGGAGGATACAAGAAGAGTGAAAAGGAGGAGTGTGTTGTCACAGGGTTAGGAGAGCAGATACAGTTGGAGAAAGGTAGCCATGCAAAATTGACTTAGATTGCATAATTTCACTCAGTCATGATAAAAGAATGTACTACAAGGCTGGAGTAACTGCAATAACGTGGTACCAATGTATCATTATATCAATCAATGGACTATAAATGAGACTCTCAAAATTAGCCCATACATCTATGGTTAATTTATTTCAATAAAGGCAACAAAACTATTCAATAGGGCAAACAGCAGTGTTTTCAACAAATATTTCTGGCACAGCTAGATATTTGACAATGAAATAATGAATTTAGACCATTTCTTCATACCGCATACAAAAATTAAAATTAGGAGGTGGAGTCAAGATGGTGGACTAAACACACATCTCCTTAAATCCCTCTGGAAACCAAGGCCTGAGCTGATAATTAAACTGAGAATTCTGGGCACCTAGTGAGCCCTAGGATACGGCATGGGGCTGTTAATTTGGACTTCATACCACTGAATGAAAAACCTCCTCTCTTTTGCCATTCCTCATTCTTGATGAGTGCTGCCTTTTACAGACGAAAGGTAACTTGCCATTTTAACTTTTTTTTCTCTGTCTTAGCTGGCAATTGGAGCTGGGACTTGCCTAGCATCTAATCTCAAACATACAGCTGGTGGGAGTGGCAGGTGAAATTGTCACATTTTGAGAGCCTAGCTTTGGATTCTGTTCATCTCAGCACCTTTGGCATTTCTTTCCACCTCTGCCACTGAGTAGCCTGTACCAAGGCAGGTGGAGGGCTTATGTGGGACACTACCTTGTCCCACCCAGAGGCAGAGATACCCATACAGAGGCCTCAGAGGGACCTAATTTCTAGGCTGGGAGGCAGTACATGTCCACAGGAGGGCTCTTTTCTAGAAGAAAAAGAGTATTTTACACAGTGTCACCTACGGGTAGGCCCCACAGCAGAGGCCAGCAGAGCAGTAGCCTTTCTGTATTTTGAACTAGTTTATAATGTCTGGTGTTCGACATAGACATGCTTACTTTGACAGCTGAAAAGAAGGACCTGTGCACCTGAAAACCTGACTGACTTTGGAAGTTGTGAGATACCTTTCACTTTCATTTTAAGATGGCCTAGAGAAACAACTTGGCTTGCTGGCTAGAGAAACAACTGAGGTCCATCCTCACAGCATCTCTCCCAGCCTTTATTGACTCACATGATGCCCCCAAAGCAAAAAACTCTTGATAAAAGCATAACAAAGAAATCACTCATGGCTTCAAAAGGCCCCAAAAAGAATGAACCAAAGAACTTCCCTGATGTAGAAACCTTTCTGAAACTATCTGTCATGGTTTGAATTGTGTCCCCCCAAAAATGTGTGCAGCCATGTGGCTGGGATATGGTTCCCAGTATCTTGGAAATGTCCTCCATTGTGTGGTTTTGCTAACCTGTATGTTAAAGGATTAGGGTGGGGCTGTGAATTCCTGCTATGGGGGAAGTTTCCCTGGAGTACGGCTTGCCCCACCCTTAATGCTTTTAGCTTGCAAGGAATAAAAGGAAAAAGAACCAAGGACAATTGGAGAACCTCACTACCATCAAGCAAGCAGCACCGGGAGCAGAGCGCGTCGTTCAGACCAGAGGTTCTTGCGTTAGGACACTCCCTGGACAATGACTGATGCAATACCGGACTTTCCTCCAGAGCCGTCAAGGGGAAAGTCTTTCCCTGGAGTGGACACCCTGAATATGGACTTGCAACCTACCGGACTGTGTAAGAATAAATCTTCCTTTGTTAAAGCCATCCACACTGTGGTATTTCTGTTAGAGCAGCCCTAGCTGACTAAAACACTATCAGAAGGTGAATACAAAAGGATTATATATCGAGCACTCTTGGATCTTATACAAAATTCAGTAGACAAAAATGAAAAGTTAAGCAAGCATTCAATGTGATGGAACACCAGTATTCTGAAATCCAACAGATCAAGAATAAAATCAAAGAAATAGAAACTTCAATTCAAAGCCAAGAAAACAGAATGGAAGAAATGGGAAATATGGACTTCGTGACTTGGAAGACAGAGCTGCTGACTCCAGCACCTATGAGCCGAAATCAGAAAAAAAAGAAACAAGAAAAATGAAGAATCATTAAGAAACATGTGGGACTCTATTAAAGAGGAACAATCTACAATTAATTGGAGTACTTGAACAGGACAAGACACTTGAGAACACAGAGAGTATCACTGCTCAGGTGCTGACAGAAAACTTCCCAAAAATCGTGAAAGAAGAGAATATAGATATCCAAGATGCATATCGAATGCCACTCAATATAGATCGTGAAAGACTCCAAGACATATTATAATCACGCTTAACAAAATGAAACATAAGCAGCAACTCTTAAAGGCAGCAAGACTCAAAGCAAAGCTAACATTCAGAGATAAATTCTGTAGGCTTTTGTTGGATTTCTCAGCAGAAACCACACTGGCACAGAGACAGTGGTGTGACACATTCAAAGCATTGAAGGAGAAGAATTTCCAACCAGGAATTATATATCCTGCAAAACCATCTTTCAAATATGAAAATGAAATCAAGACATTCACAGGTAAGTGGAAATTCAGAGACTGTAAAAACCAAACCGAAGCTACAAGAAGTACTGAAAGAATCTCTTGCTTTACAAGAACAAAACCACTAACTTTATATTTTAGAAGGAAATTTAGGACATATCACCCAGGGACCTATTCACTTAGGGAAGGCTCCAAACTCAATCAAACCTATAATAGTGAAAGAAATGATCCAGTGATCATATCATGAAAAGTATGATGTCATCACATTAAAAAGAGGGATGTACTACAGTCATTACAGACTGGTAGTAATTAAAATTGGGTTTATACATAATTTATTAAGGGGTATCACAGGGCAGCTGCAAAGCACAATAAAGATGCAGTATATCAAATCAAGAAATGTAATACAGGAGTCTCAACAATCACAAAAACAACCCCAAGAAAGGTGAAAAATCAACTCACAAAGAAGAAACTCTCAGAACAGATTAAGAGGAACAACAAAGAAAACATCAACACAAAAATAAACATATCACAATAACAGCACCAAACACATACCTATCAAATTGAATGTGAATGGACTGAACGCTCCAGTAAAGAGACATCCAGTGACATCTTGGATCAAAAGACACAACCTTTCCATATGTTGCCTACAAGAAACTCACCTTAGACTTAAAGATAGGAACAAACTGTAAATTAAAGAATGGAAGAATATATATTAAGCTAACAACACACAAAGAAGAGCAGGTGTGGCAATTCAAATCTCAGATAAAATAAATTTTAATGTAAAATCTACCATCATGGACAAGATGTATTCTATTGCTGAAGGGTTCAATACACAAGCAGGACTTAACAATATTAAATATTTATGCACCACTGACTACACTCAATAATGAGACAGATCACTCCACAATAGTGATGGGAAACTTCAACACTCCACTCTCACTATTGGACAGATGGTCTAGAAAAAAAGCTCAATAAAGACACAGAAGACCTTATTGCTGCAATTAACCAACTAGACCTCATTGACATATATGGAACTTTCTATCTGTCAACAGACAACTACACCTTCTTCTCCAGTGCACATGGAACATTCTCCAGAATAGGCCATGTGTTAGGACATAAAGTAATTCTCAACAAAATCCAAACCACTGAATTAATGTAAAGCATCTTCTCAGATCATAAAGCCACAAAAGTCAAAATCAACAGCAGAAAAAATATAGATGGAAACTGGAACTCATGGAAACTGAACAACATCTTGATCAAAAAAGTATGGGTTATAGATGAAATCAAGAAATTTATGGATTTCAGTGAGAATGAAAACACTTCCTACCAGAATCTATGGGATACAGCCAAAGCAGTGCTCAGAGGTCAGTTTATCTTCATAAGTGTGCATTGGAAGAAAGAAAGAAACCGAATCAAAGAACTAACCCTACAGCTTGAACAAGTAGAGAGAAATCAACAGAGGAAACCCTCAGGCACCAGAAGAAAACAGATCATAAAGATTAGAGCAGAACTATGTGATTTAGAGACTAGAAGAACAATTTGAAAAAGTTGAAAAGATCAAAAGCTGTTTCTTTGAAAAGATCAACAAAATTGACAAACCACTAGCTCAACTTACTAAAGAAAAACAGGAACGGAAACAAATAACCCAAATTGGAAATGAAAGAGAAGTTGTCATAACAAATCCAACAGAAATAAAAAACGTCACAGCAGAATACTATGAAAGTCTGTACTCTTAACAAATCTGAAAACCTAGGGGAAATGGACAAATTTCTTGATTCATATCACCTACCAAAATTATAACAAGGTGAAACAGAACAACTTAATAAATCAATCACAGAGGAAGAGGCTGAAAAAGTCATCAAAAGACTACCAACCAAAAAAAGCCCAGGTCCAGATGGCTTCACCACACACTTCTACCAAGCTTTTAGAGAGGAGTTATCTTCAATACTACTAAGATTATTTTACAGCATAGAAAGAGATGAAATATTCCCAAATTCATTCTATGAAGCCAGCATAACCCTGGTACCAAAACCAGGGAAAGGCCCAACAAAAAAGAAGAACTACAGACCAATATCATTTAAGAATCTAGATGCAAAAATCTTCAACAAAATTTTTGCCAACAGAACACAACAACACATCAAAAAAAATAATCCATTGCAAGCAAGTTGGATTCATACCAGAGATGCAAGGCTAGTTCAACATCAGAATAACAACTAATGTGATTAATCAATAAAAAACACAAAAGACAAGAATCACCTGATTTTGTCTATTGATTCAGAAAAGGTATTTGATAAAGTTCAACACCCATTCATGCTAAAAATTCTCAGCAAAATAGAAATAGATGGGAAATTCCTCAATGCAATAAGGACCATTTATACAAAGCCAACTGTCTATTTCATTCTGAATGGAGAGAGACTGAAGTAACTTCACCTGAGAACGGGAACTACACAAGGATGCCCACTTTCACCTCTTCTATTCAACATTGTACTAGAAGTTCTAGCCAGAGCAATTAGACAACATGAAGAAATAAAGGGCATCTGCATTGGCAAAGAACTAAAAATCTCCCTATCGCAGATGATATGATTGTACACGCAGAGAATCCTAAAGAATCCATAAGTAAACTATTCAAACTGATAGAAGAGTTCAGCAAAGTGTCAGGATACAAGATGAACATAAGTAAATCAGTAGGATTCCTTTATATCAACAACGAAGTTGCTAATGAAGAAATCACCAAATCAATATCATTTACAATAGCCCCTAAGAAAATAAAGTACCTAGGAATAAATCTAACCAGAGAAATAACAGACCTTTACAAAAAGAACCACAAGACCTTACTACAAGTAACTGAGAGAGACTTACATAAATGGAGAAACCTACCCTGCTCACGGATAGGAAGACTTAACATTGTGAGAAAGTCCATTTTACCCAAAGCAATCTACTTATATAATGCAATCCCAATACAAATTCCAGGGACATTTTTTATGAGATGGAGAAACAAATCACCAATGTTGTTTGGGAAGAGAAGAAGCCCAGATAAGTAAAGCATTACTAAAGAAGAAGAACACACCAGGAGGGCTCTCACTACCTGATTTTAGAACTTATTACACTGCCACAGTATTCAAAACAGCCTGATACTGATACAAAAAGAGACAGATAGATCAATGGAACAGAACTGAGACCCCAGAGATGACACCATCTGCCTAGGAACAGTTGATATTCTACAAAGGCCCTAAGATATTAAACTGGGGCAAAAATAATCTCTTCAACAAACGGTGCTGGCAAAATTGAATTACCATCTGCACTAAATTGAAACAAGACCCATATCTTACACCTTATACAAAAACAAACTCAAACTGGATAAAAGACCTAATTATCAAATCTAAAATGACAAAGCTCATCCAAGAAAAAGTAGGAGCAATACACAATGTAGACAGACTTCAAAATCTCACAAATCACAAACAGCTGAAGAGAAAATAGATAAATGGGAAGTATTAAGAATCAAACATTTTCCCTCATAGAAAGATTTTATTAATTGAATTAAAATCTACCTACAAATTGGGAAAAAATATTTTGCAAATATATGTCAGACTGACACCTGATCTCCATAATCTATAAGGTACTACAAAATATCAATAATAAGAAGAAAAATCGTCTAGCTAAGCGATGGGCAAAGGAGATGTACAAACACTTCTCTAAAAAGGAGATCCAGGCAGCCAAAAAACACATTTGGACATGCACAGTCATTAGCTATTAAAGAAATTCAAATCCAAACTACAATGAGATACCATCTCACCATAACAGGGTTGGCCATGATCCAAAACATGCAAAACAACAAATGCTGGAGAGGCTGTAGAGAAATTGGGGCCCTCCTACACTGTTGGTGAGATTGTAAATGCTACAACCTCTTTAGAAAGCAACCCAGTGCTTCCTTAAAAAGCTGGATCTAGACACATCATTTGACCCAGTAATTCCATTGCTCGGAATATATCCTACAGAATCAAGGCCATTCCCACCAACTGATTTATGCACACAAATATTTATCCCAGCACAGTCCACAATAGCAAAAAGATGGGATCAACCCAGATGCCCAACAACAGAGTAATGGATAGGTAAACTATGGTATATATGCTCAATCATACACTATGCAATGATAAAGAACAATGGTGATTTTAGGAAACATCTCACAACCTGGTTTCAACTGGAGGACATCATGCTGAGTGAAAGTAGTGAGTGACGAAAGGACAAATATTGCATGAGACCCCTAGTATAAGAACTTAAAAACAGGCTCATGCATAGAGTAAAAGACTCTTTGAGAGTTCCAAGGGTGGGGAGAGGGGTAGGGAGAGTTGGGGGGAGTTAGATTAGACAGTTGATATAAAATTGGTTGGGTGAAGTCTAGGACAGCACACATTAGAAAGAAGATCAATATTAACTGGACTTCAGCATAACATGGTTGCTCCTCCCATCTTAACCCAATACTGCAAGAACAGAGTAGCTGGGGAGGGTGTTGGAGACCATGTGCTCAGGTGAAATCGAGGCCAAATTGGCACAACTGGCATTTTTCTAGGAGAACCTTCTGTACCCTACATTGGTGAGTGGCTTTGGGGGTCTTAAAAGCTGCCAAGCTGCCATCTTAAGGTATAGCAAATGGTCCCAACTCAGCAGGAACGGATGATCACCAAGGACCAAAATGACATGGGGGAAAGAGAATCTTGAAGACAGAGAGACTCATGTGAATGGGTGACTACATCAACTTGTGACCCCAAGAACCGGATGATGCCTGGCCACCGTCAGTGATAGCCGTGATGGAGCTCACAAAGTTGAGTCTCACTACCAACACGAGAATAAAAAGGGGTGCACCCTGAAAGCTCCAATAAAAGGCTGCAACTGATGGTCCAGGGGCCTCAGAGTTCCCTTGGGAGCATGGCCCCTAGCCCTGAGGCTGCCCTTGCCCATAAATCATAATGGTGGTCAACTCTTCGGACAGGAATGGATTGGATTTGGCAACACAGAGTGACCATATTTTGTGTGCACTTTGTGGTTCTATGCATCCATAGGATGTTGTCCTGCTGACCTCTTACTTGAGGAAGGGGAGTGGGTGGAGAGGAGGGGATAGGAGATTGCTCAGAGGATAAGACATGTATGGAGCAGAGAGGAAGAGTGTGCTGTCACCGGGCAGGGAGAGCAGTGGGAGCTGTATATATGTGGGCATGCAAATTCATACGGAAATGTATATTTTCACTAAGTGATAATAAAAAGAATTGAATTAAATTAAAAAGCAAAGGCTTATATTTAAGGTTTAAAGCTAAAATATTCTTAGAAGGAAACATCAGTATAAATTTGCATGATGCTAGGTTAGGTAATAGCTGGTATGATGCCAAAAGGAAAAAGAAAAAAAAGAGAGTCTATAAATTAGACTTCATTTAAATTAAAAACATAAAAACCTTCTGTGCTTCTCATCTCATAACCTGGTTTCAACTGGAAAACATTATGCTGAGTGAAATCAGTCAGCAGCAAAAGGACAAATGTTGTATGAGACCCCCCCTGTAACGACTTAAAATTAGACATACATGCAGAAGAAAAGATTCTTTGATGGCTACCAAGGTGTGGAGGGAGGGAGGGGACTGTTCACAGATTAGATAGTAGATAGAAATTTGGTTAGGTAAAAGCAGTGATAGCACACAGCAGAGAGTAGATCAACTTAACTGGACTTCATCATAAACTGAAATGTTTTCTAAATTCAACCTAATATTTCAAAGGTTAGAGTATCAGGGGCAGGGGTCTATGGACTGTGTATTCAGGGGACGCTGAGGCCAACTGCCATAACTAGTTTATTGCTAAGTGAGGCATCTACACCCCATATTGGTGTGCAGCATCTGGGGTCTTAAAAGGTAGCAAGCTGCCATCTGAAGTACACCAAATATTCCCAAGTCATCCAGAACAGAGGATCACCAAAACAACAAAAAAATGAGGAAAAAAAGATCACTGGAGACAGATGGACCCATATGAATGGGAGACTGTATGAACATGAGACCAGAAGAACCAGATGGTGCCTGGCCACAGTCAAACACAGCCGTGACAGGGGACACAATGTAGAGTCCTTCAGGCAACACGAGATAAAGAGGTGTGCAGTCCGAGAACTTTATTAAATGATGTGAATTGATGGCCCCACAGCCTGGAGGATTCCCTGGGAACATGGCCCCTAGAACTGCTGCTGTCCCGAACTGGAAGTCAGTAATGGGTCAACTCTTCAGATAAGAATGTACTGGACTCAGGAACATAATGTGACCACATGGTGTGCATACTTTGTGATTCTATGCATTTACAGGAAGCTGTCCTACTGGTCTCCTTCTAGATGGGAGAAAAGAGGGTGGAGGTGATGGACACATGCTTGTTAAGAAGATACTAAATACATAGAGTGAAAAGGAGGAGTGTGCTGTCACCCAGTGGGAGAGTGAAGGGAGCTGCAGATAGCTGAGTGTGCAAAACCGATTGGGATTGTATACTTTCACTTAATCACAATTTTAAAAAAAGAAAAAGAAAACTTCTATGCTTCAAAGGACACTAACGAGAAAGTGAAAAGACAACTCACAATGTGAGAAATATTTAAAAATCATTAAGTCTGATAACACTCTACTACCACAAAGATATAGAGAATTATTGTCACCCTGTGAGCCAGACGAGTGCCGTGGAGTCGAATCCGACTCATGGCGACCCTAGGGGCCAGGAACATAGACTATATGAATTTCTTCCTAAACCTTCTACCTTCCCTCTGTCTGCAAATGGAAACCATTTTGTTATTCATCCCTCACTTCTGCACTTTACCTCGTATTATTTTGGGAGGAGTAAAGACAGATGTGACCAGAATTACATATTTACAGCCACCAAAGAAAGTTTAATCCTGGACTTTTATTATTATTATTATTATTATTACTATTATTATTATCATTGTGGTTAAGTGAAAGTATACAATCCAAATTAATTTTGCATGCCTGCCTATCTGCAGCTCCCTCTGATCTCCTTGCCCGGGAACAGCACGCTCCCCCTCCTTTTCGTTCCGTATTTGTTGTATTCCCTTAACAAGTTCCTGTCCCTTTCTCTCCATACTCTTCTCTTGCATCTAGAAAAGGACCAGTAGGACAGCATCCTATAAATGCATAGAACCATAAAAATAAAGCACACACATCATGTGGTCACACTGTGTCCGTGAGTCCAGTCCATTTCGTGATTTCTGGACAAGGGCAGCAGCAAGTCTAGAGGCCATTATCCCAGGGGATTTCCCAGGCCATCAGAACATCAACTGTGGTCTTTTAGAGAGTTCTTGAGCCGCACTCCATAATCCTGTACTTTTTCAGCTATTGTAATGCATAATACATGTTAAAACACTTGCAATTTCAACTACTTTTAATGTAGCATTCAGTGCCATTAATCACATTCACTACATGGTACAGTCATCACCACTGTCTATTTCCAATTATTTTCATGTTGTGCTTATTCTTTTCACATTTTCTGTATTGTGCTCCCTGATGATTGCTTTTCATCTCTATTCTCTTTCTCTTTTCCCTTCACAGTCTGTCGGAAGAAATACAAAATTTGTCCAGAATCAGCTTAAGAGACATCAATTGCTTCTCCTCAGTTCCCTCCATAATGTATTTATTGAGGGGAAATAGGAAATCATTTGAAAATTACTGTGATGATAGATTTGAAAAGGACATTATAACTTTATCAACGACATCACCCAATGTGGTAACTAATGATCTCACCCCAGTGGACTGCCTTCCATACCAGCATACAGAATCCTAGTAATTTTTATTATCAATTTTCATCACAGAATAATACATGACAAATATAGCTGTAAACCACTTCAAAACCAAAACAAAAGCCCACTGCCGTCGAGTTGATTCCAACTCATAGCACCTTATAGAACAGAGTAGAGATGTTGCATACTGTTTCCAAAGAGCACCTGGTGGATTCAAACTATTGACCTCATGGTTAGCAGAAGTAACACTGAACCACTACACTACCAGGGTTTCCATAAACTGCTTAAATGTAATTTATTTTACACTATAGGAATACTAACACAAAAATTGTTGTGTCAAATCTTTCTACGTGAAAGTATTGTATTATTAGTGACATTGGTAACTGAGTGGAAGCTCTTTAAGGTTTTTCTCTTCTTCCTTTAATTACTGCTTCATTTTCACAAAGAAAGTTACTGTAGCTGAAACAGCAGAAAATGTGACAAAATTAACAAATAGAAAAACATTTGCAGCAACAAAAACAACAGTGTCTGCTTGTACCGAGTGCAGAAAAAACCAAGTAATTTGAAGCATAGTTGTAGCTTCGTCCACTCCAGCAGAAGTGCATTTGAAGTTTTAAAAAGTAATTTAGCATAGAATGCAACACAGATTCACCATTTGGACTACAGCCGCAAAAGAACGCAGACAGGGAATATAGAGATGCAACTTCACAGAGCATCCAGTAGGAAACAGATGTACCCAGCAAACAGGGTCACATGCATTCCCACCCTTCACTCTTCTCTGCATGTGGGCTCCATGGAATTCCAGTGGGCCACAGTCACTCAACTGGAGAGACACAAGCTCATAGCCAGCCAGATTTACCATCTGGGACCTCAGTCCCCAAGGATCGTGGACAGGTAACTTCAAGGAGTACCTGGCCTTGCAATGTCTTCATCCCTTTTGATGGGCTGTGCTGGGCTGTCCAGCAAAAGAGACATCAGCGTGTTGTTACTCCAATTCCATCCCAAAGGTTGGCTCCCTTACCATCATATCTATTTTGATGTTGTGTCAGTTTTATTTTTATCTCCTGGTTGATCTCTTCTCTTTTTCCTCTTTTCTTTTGCTTGCCTGCCTAGGCCGGTGCACTGCACTGCCCCGCCCCACCCCGTCTGGACAGATCAAGTCACACCCCTGGGCTACAGAGTCACAGACATGTGACCTTGCCAAGTCTGCTGTACCTCACTCACTGCCTCCTACTGGGCCATTTTACTTATTTACTATTTTTCCTTCCTTTTATTTATTTATTTTTATTGTTATCAGCTGTTTGGTTTCTACTATTTTTGCTCTCTTTCCTTTCTTTTTTCCTGCCTGCCTAGCCCGGTGCACAAACTGTCTTCCCCCACCCCCCGCCCGACAGGTCAGATGATGGCACAGTCAGGACATTTCAAGATTAACAGAAATTAGGGGATATGTAAAAACCAAACCAAACTTACAAGAATAATTACAGTCCTTCATTTAGAGAACCTATAATGTTAGACAATATCCTAAAGCAAAGATGCTAGACAACATTGCCAAGTGCCGTCGAGTCGGATCCGACTCATGGCGACCCTAGCCAGATATAAACTTAGTGATGACAGCTCAAGAATAAAGCTAAAATATTTACAACAAAGAAAGAGAAAGGTCAATTTGTAAATGACACCACCAATGTAAGAACAATAAAGAGGAAATAATCAGTGTAGATACAGAACTTTCCCCAAACGAGAAGAAGTCAAGTCAACATCAAGTAATAAATACTGTTTTAAACTTAGAAGGATCAGGCTAAAATTCAAGGTAACTACAAAGAAACTTCATAAGCCCACTCACAGAACAAAGAAGAAAAACGTAAGTCTTAGTAAACACAAAATCTAAAAAAAAAAGGGAAATGAGAACATGAGAACATAAAACCCACAAACAAAAGCATTTCAACACGCAAGTGTAAGAGGAACAAAGAAAACTTCAGCAGTAGATTAAAAGCACACAATAATAGCAGGAGACTTCAATACACCATTCTTGATAAAGGACAGAACATCTAGGAAGAACTTCAACAAAGGTACAGAAAGGATAAAATTAACCAATTTGACCTGCAGGTGTATATAGAACACTCTACCAACAATAGCAAAGTATACATTTTTTCCAACACATGTGGTCTGTTCTCCAAAGCAGACTACGTCTTAAGCCACAAAGCAACCCTCAACAATATCCAGAACACTGAGATAATGCAAAATATGTCCTCTGATCACAATACCATAAAAACAGAAATAATAGAAAAGGAAAGGGGAAAAAAATCAAATACATGAAAACTGAATAACAACCTGTTTAAACACCACTGTGTAATAGAAGATGCAATCAAAAAACTCCTAGAACAAAATGAGAATAAAGACACACCATACTAAAACCTCTTCAAAACAGCTCAGAGGTCAATTTATAGCAAGAGATGAACATATGACAGAAGAAGAAATGGACAAAACCAAAATATTAGTTACATGGCTGAAACAAATAGACAAAGAATAGTAAAAGAAGCCTATAGTGACCAGAAGAAAGGGCAATGAAGACCAGAGCAGAAATAAATGAAACAGAAAGAAAAAAAAAAAAAAAAACAATGAAGGGGCTTCTGGACAACATACTTCCATAGACAAAGGCACCACACCATCCCTCCACAGCAAAAACTTGGAAAAACGAAGCAGAACAGAGACAAATGCCAATACTGGAATCCAAAGCATCAATTTAAGCGATAGAGATGTCAAATAGATTTCAAACACCGAAGAGAATAAGAAACTGACAGAGAACAGAGAGAGTGAAGAGACATGAGCAAAAGTCCCCTAATAGCTAAACCAGACGAGAGTCGCCATCTCGGACTCCTGTAGGGATCATCAGACAGGGAACATGGAAAAGCAGCTTCAGGCCCTACCAGCAGGCCACAGAACACTCTATATATAACCAGAAATGTAAGCTTTCTTCACAACCTCTTCCCCCAGCCACAGGTTCTTGGCCAGGAAGAAACTGCTTTGACCCAACCATTTGGATTCATTTCCCCCCGCACTGGCTGTCTCCCTGAGTACGATTTGTCTGTAGCTGGTATTGCTTTCACCACTTGTTTTGGTTTCTTCCTTGGCTCCCATCATCCTCCCCTCCTTTCTTTTAAACACCTGACTCCAAGTGCCGTCTTTGCCTCTTCTTTAAAAGCTGTGAAGTGCAGCTCAGCTGGTGAACCACTCCTTCAGCCCATGACACCACACTGGTGCGGTACTCAGAGCTTTTGTTTTTCTTTTCGGCTTTGCTTTCTCTTGTATTTTGTTTTGTCTGTTTTCCTTTCCATGGCTAGAGAGTCACTTCTAGCTGGGCTATACTATGCTACACTGCTTAGGACCAACACCCCCAGTCTACGCATCTACATCAGTGGTACACCTGGGGGCATTTTCTTTTTTCTTTTCTTTTCTTTCTCCCTCCCTTCCTCCCTCCCTCCTTCCTTCCTTCCTCTCTCCTTCTCTCTCTTTCTGTCTTAGTTGAGGGCTGGGAACCATGGTCTTAGATGGCATCTAGCTCAGCTGCCATAACACAGTTTATAAGGAAAATATTCTAGTTCTACTTTGCTGAGTAGCATCTGGGCTCTTAAGATCTCGCAAGTGGCCATCAAAGATATTCCACCAGTCCCACTCTATCTGGATCAAGAGAGAATGAAAAAAACCGAAGACACAAGGGAAAGATTAGTCCAAAGGTCTAACACAGCCACAACCAGACAGAGTCCAGCATAACTAGGTGGTATTTGCCACCACCACTGGCTGTTCTGACAGGAATCACAAGAAAGGGTCCTGAACAGAGTTAGAGAAAAATGTAGAACAAAATTCTGACTCACACAAAAAAGGACCCTACTTAGAGCTCTGACAGAAACTAAAGGAACCCCAAGATTATGGTCTCCAGGCACTATTTTAACTCAGTACTGAAGTGACTCTTGAGGTTCACCCTTCAGCTGGAGATTAGACAGAGCCACAAAATCATAATGAAACCAAAAGGTCGCAGCAGACACAAGAAATAAAACAGAGGAGGGGTCAAGAAGGTTCATGATGCAGATTCCAAAGTTGAAAAGGGGAGATTGTTGATATGCCATGGGGTTGGCAACTAATGTCACAGAACGGTGTGTGTATTAATTATTTAATGAGAAACCCCATACTCTCAAGTTTCCTCTAGACCTTTCATCTAATGTACAGTTTAAAAAATAAGTTAGTGTAGAGTTTTAAACTGGTTTATTGTACAAGTAAGCTGGACTTGAAGAAAATGTTTCTGTTGTTATAACCAACCTCAAAGACATTTTTTATAATAACTGCAAGGATATTTTTTTATAATGAATGATGAAACACACAAAAACTTTATAGTCATTTTGATGTCACTATATCTGACACTATTAATTTGCATGTTCTGCAGCCTCTCCCCACCCCTACACTTCCGTAGTGAGGCCACTGAGCCTGGTAACCTAGCACTAGCATAATAGCATTATCACTTTATACACTGATAATATTTTTGGTATTTTTAACTTCTTTATCCTCTCACCAGACGGGGAAATATTTGTATATGTATGTGTGTGTGAAGACACAGATGGAGAGACAGAAACCGAGAGGCAGTGAGACACATGAACTCAAACTGAACCCATTCTAGCCCACAACGACCTTTTAGGACAGAATAAAACTGCACTGTAGGATTCCTTAGGAGAAGCTGGTAAATTTCAGCTCTCAACATTTTGATTGGCAGTGAACTGGTAACCACCACACTTCTGGGGGAGACAAACAGGAAGACAGAGTGGATGTTGTGGTCATTTCAGCAGCTGAAATTTAAAGTCTAATTTCATTTCACCACTTTTAAGGTGTTTTTTTTCTTAAACAGGATAACCAAGCCCTAATTCTTAGAGCATGAATTTTAACTAGTATCCTTCCCTATGGTTCTGGAAGAATACCAGTTACATGCCACTCCAGAGTTAATTAAAAAAAGAAAAGAAAAGAAGATGAAGAATTTTGTATTCTGTAGGTCGCCATGAGTCAGACCCGACTCGACAGTATGGAGTTTTTTTTTGGGGGGGGGTTAGTTTATTTTATTTTTTTCTTTTTATTAAATAAAAAATGAAAGTGTACATACTCTGTGCTTACAATATTGGGTTAAGATAGGAGGAGTACACAAGCTGTGTCAAAGTCCCATTAATATTGATCTTCATGCTAACGTGTATTGTCACCAATTTCACCCAACCAAATTTCTAACAACTATGTAATCAAAACCCTTGCCCCTCGCCCTCCCGCTCTCCCACACTCCCCACCTCTGTAGCTGTCAAGGAGTCTTTTCTGTTATGTATGAGTATGCTTTTAAGTTTTTATCATAGGGGTCTCATATAATAATTGTCCTTTTGTCGCTGACTAGTTTCATTCCACATAATGTCCTCCAGTTGAGACCAAATTGAGAGATGTTTCCTGCTATCATCGTTGTTCTTTATCATTGCATAGTACTCCATTGAGTACCTATGCCAAAGTTTACCCATCCATTCTTCTGTTGCTGGGCATCTGGGTTGATTCCATCTTTTTGCTGTTGTCAACTGTGCTGCAATGAACATTCATGTGCATGTATCAGCTGGTGTGAATGACCTTGATTCTGTAGGATATATTCCAAGCAAAGAAATTACTGGGTCAAATGGTATATCTATGTCCATTATTTTAAGGTAATGCCAAATTGCTTTCCAAAGAGGTTGCACCATTCTGCAATCCCACCAACAGTGTTGGAGAGTTCCAATATCTCCACAGCCTGTCCAACATTTAGTGTTTTGCATGTTTTGAATCACGGCCAATCTTGTCGGGGTGAGATAGTATATCTCACTGTCATTTTGATTTGAATTTCTTTAACAATTAATGATTGTGAGCATGTCCACATGTTTTTTTTTTTTTGGCTGTCTGGATCTCCTCTTTAGAGAAGTGTCTGTCTATGTCCTTTGTCCGTTGCCTAATTGGATGATTTGTCTTTTTCTTATTGATATTTTGTAGAATCTTATAGATTATGGAGATGAGGCATTGGTCTGACAAAGAGTTACCAAATATTTTTTCCATTTTGTAGGTGGTCTTTTAAATCTTTTGACGAAGTCTTTAAATGAGCAGAAGTGTTTGATTCTTATCAATTTCCATTTATCTATTTTCTCTTCCAATGAACATGTTTTGTTTGTTAGATTTTGAAGTCTGTCTATTTTGTGTATTAAAACTTCCATTGTTGACCCTATTTTATCTTGGATAAGCTTTATCGTTTTAGCTTTTATATTTAGGTCTTTTATCCAATTTGAGTTGATTTTTGTATAAAGTGTGAGACATGGGTCTTGTTTCAATTTTTTGCAGATGGATATCCAATTATGCCAGCACCATTTGTTAAAGAGACTGTTCTTACCCCAGTTTAAAATCTTAGGACCTTTGTCAAATATCAGCTGTTCATAGGAGGATGGTGACATCTCTGGGGTCTCTACTTTATTCCATTGGTCTGTATGTCTCTTTTTGTACCAGTACCAAGCTGTTTTGACTACTGTGGCAGTGTAATAGGTTTTAAAGTCAGGTAGTGAGAGGCCGCCCAGTATGTTCTTCTTTTTTAGTAGTGCTGTACTTATCTTTTTTGGTTACTTTAGATGACCATTCCTGAAAGAGAAACTAAAAACCTATGCCGCTCATCATCTTTTAGTTTCGATTTTACTAACTTGGCACCCCCGTCTGCAAACATAGTGTTCCTCTCTCCACCCTCAAGGAAATGGAGCAGAGAAAATGTGCACCACATGATTATTTAAGTATTCAAATTTCAGTTTCAAAGTCTGGGGTGCTCTTCTAAATTGCCATAACCATGACTTGGAGCTGTAATGTGCAAAAAATATTATTTGTACTTTAAAGTTACAACTGAGAAGAATTAATTTGAAAGAGATGAAATACAGCATCCAGTTACCAGCACTGGCTTGAGAGATGCAGGCGACAGTAACAGCGATTAAGGAAAAGATGCCAAAGAAAGGTAAGGCCATTTTTAGTTACTCAGAAAAGATGTTACTTATTAAATTATGTAATGTGTTAAGGCCTTTGAAGATAACAACAGGTTTTTGTGGTTTCAGTTACCGAGCCAGGCTAAGAATAATTTTTTAGTTATCATTCATAGATAAGAAAATTATATCAACAAAATGTAATTTATAAATGATTGTTTCATTCTTGAAAATTCAGATTTACTTTATAATGGAAAAAGGTTTAATGTTTAAAATATTTTTATTTAGCCATTACTTTTAGTATTTTAAAAGACTTTTGTGAAGTTGAGGTAGGATGGATTTCAGTGACTGCTAACTGACTACAGAAAGTTTATTTCATTCTACAGTCTTACTTAAGCAAGCACTGTTTCCATGGCATGTTGGAAGATACCTCACACAACCATAAGGCTAGTTTTTATTTGCATCATTCAGAAGGAGAGAAACATGTGCTAAAAGCCATTTCTAAACACATCTGGTTAGCATTGATTAGATTCAGAGTATGTAAGAGGCAAATTCCAAATCTATCAAGAAAGTCTTATAAACTCATTTTAAAACGGTTCATTTATAGTCAAAATATGACAAGGAGCAGAGGGGGTTAAATAAAGATTCATTAAATAGTTGTCAAAGACTCTTCTATACGTAAGTCTGTTTTTGAGATCTTATCGTAGGGGTCTCATACAATATTTGTCCTTTTGTCATTGACAACTCAGAAGATAGAGAGACTCATATGAGTGGGTGCCTACATCGACTTGGGACCAGAAGAACTGAATGGTGCCTGGCCACTACCAGTGATAGCCACGATGGCGTTCACTAAGTTGAGTCTCACTGGCAACACAAGAATAAAAAGGGGTGCATTCTGAGAACTCCACTAAAAGACCCCAATTGATGGTCCAGTGGTTTAAGGGTTCACCTGGGAGCATGGTCCCTGGCCTTGCCCATAAATCCTAATGAAGGTCCACTTTTCGGACATGAATGGATTGAGCTAGGCAATGCAGAGTGACCATATATCGGATGCACTTTATGGTTCTATGCATCTATAGGATATCATCCTTCTGACCTCTGGCTGGAGGAAGGAGAGTGGGTGGAGAGGAGAGGAAAGGAGACTGTTGGGAGGATGAGAGATGTATGGAGCAGAGAGGAATAGTGTGCTGTCACCGGGCAGGGAGAGCAGTGGAAGCTGCATGTAGGTGGGCATGTAAATTTATATGGGAATGTACATTTTCACTCAGTCATAATAAAAAAAAAAAGATTCACTAAATATAACCTAGCCCACTGCTGTAGAGTTGGGTTCTGACTGATAGCGACCCTAGAAGTCAGATGAGATCATCCCCATAGAGTTTCTAAGGAGTATCTGGTGAATTTTGAACTGCCAACCTTTTGGTTAGCAGACATAAATATAGCAATCTGTTAAATATATAATTTCATAATTCTGCCTAAGGTTATTAAAAAGAGTGCTGTGGGAAATGGGATTAAGTATTAGGTGATTATGTGAAAATGCTACCTTGCTGCGAATTGAAGTATGGACTCTAGCAGCTCACTAAATCAGTGTTAATTTCTGCCTCACGTATCAGAATACAAATTTATATATTGATATGTACAAAGCATGTATAATGTGTACATTAATAAAACTTTAGATATTATAGCCAAGCCAAGTTATATAGAGATGAATTTGAAACTGCAAACACCAGTATAACAGCAACTAACTCAGGCCAGTGCTTTACAATTTAGTTATTTTTTTTTGTCTTATAAATACTGTATGATTTTTATATTGCTATGAGCTAGAAAAAAAACATTTCTTTGGTTTTAAAGCAGTTATCCTGAATCTTTTCTTCAAGAAGATCAGAATCACAAACAAAAAATGACTGGTTAAGACAGGAAATTTTCTCTAATATGATAGTGGAATCCTTAACTATTTAGATTTTCTCAGGGCATGCGTATAGAAACATTTTAGTTTCACTGTTAATTAACTAGGCCTTCACTGAGTCGCCATGAGTCAGATCCGACTCGACGGCACTTGGCTTGGCTTGGCTCACTGAGTTGACCTCTAAGGAAATTATGTTACCTATTCTGGTATTGTTCTCCAAATATATTGTGAGGGGTGAGCAACTGCTTTCAGATTTATCTTTCAGTTAAGTATCACAGTGGAAAATCATTATGATTTTTCTGTTTTCAGATGGTTTGTGTGCTGTTGCTGTTGTTGTTAGGTGTTGTTGGGTCAATTCTAATTCGTATCAACCCTATGCACAAAAGAATGAAACAGTGCCTGGTCCTGTGCCATCCTCATAATCATTGCTATGTTTGAGCCCATTGTTGCAGTCACTCTGCCAATCTCACTAAAGGTCTTCTTCTTTTTCTATGAGCCTCTACTTTATCAAGCATGATGTCCTTTTCTTGGAATTCATCCTTCCAGATAACATGTCCAATCACCATCCTCATTTCTAAGGAGTATTCTGGCTATGCTTCTTTCAAGGCAGATTTGTTCATCCATTCTTTTTTGGTCTTCCTTATTCTTTGCCTAGCTTTCCCATACATATGAGGAGATTGAAAATGCTGTGGCTAGGGCCAGGCACACCGTAAAGAGATATTTCACATAGATTTGCTCAATGCAAAAGACATTTGATTTCCTGACTACTGGACTGTTTTTGCTGTGGATCCAAGTACAATGAAATACTTGACAAAGTCAGTCTTTTCTCCTTTTATTATCATGTTGCTCTTTGGTCCGGACGTGAGGGTTCTGTTTTCTCTGTGTTGAGATGTAATCTACACTGAAGGCTGTGGTCTTTGATCTTCATCAGGAAGTGCTTCACATCCTCTTCCCTCTTAGCAAGCAGAGTTGTGTCATCTGCACATCAGAGGTAGTTAATATATCTTCTTCCAAACCTGATGCCATGTTCTTCTTTACATGACCCTATTTCTGGGATTCTTTGTTTAATACATGGATTGAATAAGTATGGTGAAAAAATAGAAATCTAACACACATGTTTTCTGGTTTTAAACACCACAGTATCCCTTTGTTCTGTTTAAAGAACTGCCCCTTTGTCTATGCACAGGTTCCACATGAAAATAATGAAATGTTTGGAAATTCTCATTCTCTACAATGTAATTCTGTAATTTGCTATGATCCACACAGTTCAATGCTTTTACACAGTCTATAGAATACAAATAAATATCTTTCTGATATTCTCTGCTTGGAGCTGAGGTCCACCTGGCATCAGTAGTGATATCCTTCTTTCCATGTCTTATTCTGAATCCAGCTTGAATTTCTGGAAATTCCCTGTCTGTGTACTGCTGCAATCATTTTTGAGTCTCTTGTCACATTCATTTTGGTTTTCTCTTTGTTTCCTGGCTTTCTAATGACTTTTTGCTTTCTTCATGTATGATGTTCTGTATGCTATTTCACAATTTGTCTAATCTTCTGTCATCAGTGGATAATATTGAGCTTATCTATAAACAGTTTCCATAGATGTTGTCCAGTGTATTCCATCCAGTGTGGTCTATGTGTATAATTGCTGTTTATATTGTTGACAAATACATATTTGCAGTGAATATGTTGTTGATCTTGCAAAATTCTGTTATGAATCCTCCACTGTCCTTTCTATCGCCAAAGTCATATTTTCCAATGTCTGATCTTTTTTGTTTGTTTTTAAGTTTTGTGTATCAATAACTGGTAATTATCAAGGAATCCTGATTACATGTCTGATCAATATCAGACTAGAGAAACTAGTAAAAATCTTTGATTCCTTCATCTTTCCCATTAGTGGTTTGTGCACAAATTTTAAGAATACTCATATTTAATAAGCTTCCTTATAAGCGTATTGGTGTTATCCTGTCACTAACAGTGTTCTTCAGGATAAATATTTAGATTTTCCATTTCACAATGAACGTGACACAGTTCCTCTTCAATTCGTGATTCTTAGCATAGTAGACCATATGAATGTCTGATTCAGAAAGGCCAATACTACTCTATTTCTGCTCATTAATACCTAGGATACCAATCTTCATGGGTTCCATTTCATTTTTTATCAATTCCAGTTTTTCTTTTGTAAATTTCATGTTCTGAGTAATAACAGATGTTTGTAGCTGTTTCTTCTTACTATGAATTGTGACTCCTCAGCAAATGAAAGCCCACAAAACTTTACTCCATCCATATCATGTTGGTCAATTCTATCTTAAGGAATGAGTTTTTCCCCCATCACATTTTGAGTGCCTTTCAACTTGAGGGGCTCGTCTTCTGGCACTAAATCAATCTTCTGCTTCTGTACATAAGGTTTTCTCTGGCCATTTTTCCCTCAGAATTAGATTTATTTGCTTTCTTCCTGTCTAGCTTAGTCTAGAAGCTCCATTGAAATCTATCCACCATGAGTGACTCTGCTGGCATTTGAAATACTGGTAGCATCATTTCCAGAATCACAGCAATGTGAAAGTCGCCAAAGTACAACAAATTGACAGTAGACTGGTGGATAGTGTATAGGTATTGATAATTAAGTTAAATAATAGAAGGAAGAAAAAAATATAAATTGTGAACAATTTAAATTTGGTTTAAAATAAAACTTTGCCATCAAGTATGTTCCATCTCATAGCAATGGGTCAGGACGAGGTAGGACTACCCCCCAGTATTTCTAAGGAGCAACTGGTAGATTTGAATTGTCAACTTCTTTGTTAGCAACAGAACACTTCATCGTTACACCACCAGAGCTCCACATACTAAGGGCAGAAATCTAGATTTCAGGGCTCAGGAGCTGCACTGTTTAATAAAGGGTGAATATATAGCTGGTATAAATATATACTTGCATATTTAGAAGAAATAATCCTTGCATTAGTTCTTTAAATTAAGATCAATTTTATCTCAAATCCCCATGCCACTGAACTGACAGAATATTCTATCTTTCTCATTTGGTCTTGAGAATGGAGGACTTCTTCCAAGATTAGATAAAGTAGTCCAGGTTTCATGAAACACTAAAATATCAAGATGGTCTTCAGTTGTTAGTTTTCCTTCTGAAAAGACTATTATTCCAATTTGTGTGACCTCTTTAGGTCTAAATCTGCTATTTCCATGTCCCACAGTAAAAACCACATTGTTTCTTTGCCACATTCAAAGTAAATGCATCATCATTGAGTGTCTTAGTCATTGAGTGCTCCCGTGACAGAAATACCACAAGTTGATGATTTTAAGGAAGAGAAATTTATTCTCTCACAGTCTAGTAGGCTTCAAGTCCAAGTTCTTGCATCATTTCCAGGGGAAGGCTTTCTCTCTCTCTTCGGGAGGGTCCTTGTGAGGCATCAGTCTTCTGTTGATCTGGGAGCATCTCAGTGCAGGAACCTCAGGTCTAAAGTGCATGCTCTTCTCCTAGCACCGCTTGTATGGTGACACGAGGTCCCCACCTCTGTGCTTGCTTCTCTTTCCCTTTACCTCCTGTGGGTAAAATGATTAAAGTTGGTACAAGCCACAGCCCAGGGAAAATCCCTTTACATTGGATCAGGGCTGTGACTGTAGGAAGGGTATCACAGACTCACCTTAATCCTCTCTAATGTAATCTAATCTTGCCCGATTAACCACAGGCAGAGAATAGGATTTCCAACATAAAATCACATGAAGTGGTAGATAATCACACAGTCATGGCCCAGCCAAATTGCTACACACAGTTTTTGAGGTCACAATTCAGTCCGTGACAGTTGCATCTCGAGTGATCCACAGTGCAGGCTCTAACACCCATGTATGCACCAAAAAAAAAAGCTCTAATATCTTGCCAGATTCACCATGGGAAGGGCTCTTATTATTGTCTCTGGGTACAAAGTCTCATTTCGCGAACTGGCTGGCTATACAGAGCCTTTTTCTCTTCCTGTTGGCTCAGAGGCATCTCCTCTTTTTACACCTCATTGCAATTGCTTTGCATTGTGCCTGCAATAAGCTAGCCTTTTTGAGAGAATGGAAGGGACATTAATGTTAAGCAGCTTTGGGCTTTTCTTCAAAAACTGTTTTTCAGGAAAATAATACTAAAAGAACCTGACCAACTACTTAAAATAACAGATAGGAAGAAATATTGAAAGACAAACATTTCATAGAGCGGTAAGCAGTCTTTACCCTGCCCCACACTCACAGTAATAAAAACATGGAGATAAAAAATAAAAATAGTAGCTATTTTATATTTATTCTTATCATATGCCTTCTCTTTTCCAACTGCAATATGTATATATATCCTTTAATGTACATAATAGTAATAACTGATATTATACTACTTAAGAGATGAAGAGGTATAGGCTCAAACAGGGTAAGAAAGTAAAATTGTGTGTCCAACTTGAATTCTCCTTTGTCCACTATGTCAGTTTGTGGATTAAAGAAAAAAGGATGCCATGAAAATCTATTGACTCAACAGGTGGCATAGAAAAAGGAGAAGTATTTGTTTTCTTCTAACCTGGAAGTAGAAGAAAATTAATAGAGAATTAAAGAAATTAAGAAGTGTATTATTTCGAAGGTGATAAAAATCTCATTAGATAGAGCCTGGGCCCAACTTCCAAAAAGGCTGTAAGTCAGATATATATGTTGCAGATGGTCACTGTTCATATCGTAGGTCTTAGTTTTAATGTCATTTCTGTAGCGTAGACTTGCTAACTATACTTACTTGCCTGATCCTCCTTATCAATCAGTGCACTCTGTTTTCTTCAATGCCATTGGTTCTTAATCATATGCTACAACCTATAATGGTTGAAAGTTGGGAAAAGGGGTGAAAGAGCCTAAATATCCATCAGGATATTTATTTTTTAAAAAAAGGGATACACATATAGTTGAGTTTTATGAGTAACTTAGTGGTTAAGACAACAACTACTTTATTGTTCATGGTTCTATGAGATGCAAATGAGGCTTACTATGATGGCTAATCTCTTACATGTGGTGACACGTGAGACATTTGAATGGAGTCTGAGGGTCCCAAATGGCCTCAGTTAGGTTGGAGGTATCTGTGGCTTAGATGCTATCTGAAGTACTTTGGTTGTCTTCTGCATCAGCTGTTTCTCTCTCTTTGTGTGTCTCTACTTTGTGCCTCTGTCTCTCTCTCTCTAATCCCACCACACTCTCTTTCACTTTCTCTCTCCAGCAAGCTTGAATTTCTTTAAATGGGTAAAGTAGAAACTACAAAGCCTCTGATGGTCTGAGCTGGGAGGTCCAAGAGTGTCACTTCTGATACATTCTCTTGATGAAAGCAAGACAAAGGCAAATTCATATTCACATATGGGAGAATAAAGTGTATGTTTTGATGGTCATAATCTAGTATCAAATATACATAGACACAGGGAAGTGTGATTCATTAGAGGTTGTCACAGTCTAGTATCAGATATACATGGACACAGAGAAGTGTGATTCATTGGGGGCCATTGATTGAGGATCATTGAATAGAAATACATTCAATATAAAACAGTATGTTTACGTTTATGCTATATTTCATTTCTATTATACTTATGTTATGGTTTTATCCAGTTAAAATTTTGAATGTTAGGAAGGCAGATTATATGTATGAAAATAGGAATAGAGAGACTTATGAATGGAAGGATGTTACTCCAGTGATAATACAATCTCTGAATTGCATACATTTAGATATATTTTAAGTTTTATTATTTTCATCCATCCACTAAGGTCAAATTTTATTCTACGAAAGAATAACTAATTCTTCAAGAAGTAAAAAAAATAGGAATTACAAATTATTTCAAAAACGATTATACGATTATGGTTTATCTTTAAAAATGGTCTACTTTTTTAATCTAATTATACAGTAAGAATGAGTATAATCATATAAAAGAATAAAAATGTTTTTTTTCTTAAAATGGTTAGGTATGTACATCTTTTTTTTTCCTGAAACATTATTAGCAAGAAAACAAAACCAAGTTATTCAACGCCAAGCCCACGGTCATTGTTACGCTTGAGCCCGTTGTGGCAGCCGCTGTGGCAGTCCATCTCCTTGGAGGTCGTCCTCTTTTTCACTGACCCTCTACTTTACCAAGCGTGGGGTCCTTCTCCAGAGGAGAACATGTCCAAAGTATGGAACATGTAGTTTTACCATCCTTGCTTCTAAAGAGCACTCTGTTTGTACTTCTTCCGGAAACAGACCTGTTTATTTTTCTGACAGTCTGTGGTATATTTAATATTCTCCTCCAGCACTGCAGTTCAAAGGTGTCAGTTCTTCTGTCTGCCTTATTCATTGTCCAACTTTCAAACGCATATGACACAATTGAAAATAGCAAGGTGTAGGCCAGATGCACCTTAGTCCCCAAGGTAACAGGCTTGCTTTTCAACACTTTAAAGAGGTATTTTACAGCAAATTTGCCCAATGAAATACCTTTTAATTTCTTGACTGCTGCTTCCACGGCTGTTGGTTGGGGATCCAAGAGCCGAGAGGAATAGTGTGCTGTCACTGGGCAGGGAGAGCAGTGGAAGCTGTATGTAGGTGGGCATGTAAATTTATATGGGAATGTACATTTTCACTTGGTCATTAAAAATAAAAATCCTTGGCAACCTCGGTCTTTTCTGCTTTTATTACAATGTTGTTTGTTGGTCCAGTTGTGAGGATTTGTGTTTTCTTCACAATGAGGTGCAGTTCAAACTGAAAGCTGTAGCTTTGATCTTCATCAAGTGTTTCTAGTCCTGTTCACCCTCAGCAAGCAAGCTGTGTCCTTTGGGTAACGCAGGTTGTCACTGAACTGCCCTTCAGTCTTGATGTTCCACTCTTCATATAGTCCGGCTTCTCAGATTATCTGCTCAGCATACAAATTAAATAGATGTGGTGAAATGACACAACCCTGATGCACACTTTTCCTGACTTTAAACCATATAGTGTCCCGTTGTTCTGTTTATACAACTGCCTTTTGATCCATGTACGTTTCCCTCATGAGCACAATTGTTTGAAATTCCCATTTTTTGCAATTTCATCCATAATCTGTTACTATCCACATGGTTGAATGCCCTCACATAATCAATAAGCCACAAGTAAACGTCTTTCTGGTATTTTCTGCTTTCAGCCAAGAGCCGTCTGACATCAGCAATGATATCCCTGGTTCCGCATCCTCTTCTGAATCCAGCTTGAATTTCTGGCAGTTCCTTGTCAGTATACGGCCTCAGCTGTGTTTGAGTGATCTTTAGCAAAACTTTCCTTTCATGCAATATTAATGATATTGCTCTACTCTAACCATTAAGTCCACGAACTTAAGATTTCAAAGGACTTCCCAGGAAAACCAAGAAAAGTGATAGAATGACATGTGCCAACTGCTGGAGGCAGAAAATCAAAAGAGAAGAACATGCTGAGCATTTCTGAAGATGAAAAAAACTGAAGAAAGTATTTAAGTTTTGAGTTTGCAACAGTGAAGGATTCTACAAGGAAAATACTATACAACACAAGAAGAATCAAAAGAAGATGGAAGGAATACACAGAGTCATTGTGCCTAAAAGAATTGGCATGTTCAACCATTTCAAGTAGTATCACATGATCAGGAACCAACAGTACTGAAGGAAGAAGTCAAAGCTGCACTGAAGGCATTGGTAAAACACAAGATGCCAGTAATTGATGGAACGTCAATTGAGATGTTTCAACAAAGGGATACAGTGCTTGAAGTGCTCACTCGTCTATGTCAAGAAATTTGGAGGACAGATATGTGTTTCATCAACTGGAAAAGATCCATATTGATATCTACTCACCAAAAAGGTGATGCAACCAAATAAAGAAATTACATGAGGTCCAGCAATTAAATTCATGAATTCATCCTAGAAAAAGTGCTACATACCTCATTGCTGAATATCAATATCATTGCCTTCAAAGTACTTCTCTTGGAAAGCTATGTTCTGACATTAGCTCCTAGACCACCCATCAAATCAATTTTGGAACACTTTTTCTGGAATACCCATCAGAGCTGTTGTCGTATTACACTTGATGTCCTGAATGTCATCAATGTCTTCCTTCCAATATTTCCTTTATGTTTGGGTAAAGAAAAAAGTCACTGGGGGGCAGAGCAGGTGAGCAGGGAGGATATTCCAATACAGTTACTCGTTTACTGACTAAGAACTCCCTCATAGACAACTATACAATTAACTTTGCAAACTTAGCACTGTGTGCAATGGCCATTCCAGAGAGAGTTCCAAAATTGCTTTGAGGGTAGACTAGGAGTTGGCATGGGTGCACAGCTTCCCGTGCGAAATACTTCAAAGCTGACTGTAGTGATGTTCAACAATGAGTTACGTAGCACTTAAAACAATTAAGTTCGTGGACTTAATGGTTAGAGTAGAGCAATATCATTAATATTGCATGAAAGGAAAGTTTTGCTAAAGATCACTCAAACACAGCTGAGGCCGTGTACTGACAAGGAACTGCCAGAAATTCAAGCTGGATTCAGAAGAGGATGCGGAACCAGGGATATCATTGCTAATGTCAGATGGCTCTTGGCCGAAAGCAGGAAATACCAGAAAGACATTTACTTGTGGCTTATTGATTATGCAAAGGCATTCAACTGTGTGGATAGTAACAAATTACAGATGAAATTGCAGAAAATTGAAATTTCAAAACAATTGTGCTCATAAGAGAACTGTACATGGATCAAAAGGCGGTGGTGTGAACAGAATAGAACAGGAAATTCATCATTTCTTCCTTTTGTATTAGCTACTCAATATTCAAGAACAAGTTTCAGAGTCTCTTTGCCATCCAACTTGGCCCTTTTTTCCTTCCTGACCTTTTAATGACCTCTTGCCTTCTTTATGTATGGTAACTTACATGTCATTCCACAACTGGTCTTCAGTTTAATGTCCAACCTGTTAAATCTGTTCTTAAGAGGGTCTCTAAACTCAGGTGGAATATACCGAAGGTTGTTATTTGGCTCTCATGGACTTGTTCTAATTTTCTTCAGTTTTGATTTGAACTTGCATATTAGCAGTTGAAGGTCCGTGCTTCAGTTGGCATCTAGCCTTCTTCTGACTGATATTAAGCTTTTCCATTGTCTTTTGCCACAAATGTACTTGATTTGATTCCAAAGTGTTCCATCTGATGAGGTCTATGCATATAGTTGCATAGTTCCATCAAGTTTCCTCGGTGGAAAAGGTATTTGCAATGAAGAATTTGTTGATGTTGCAAATTTTATCATGCGCCTCTGCCATCATTTCTATCATCAAGCCCATATTTCCCAACTACCAATCCTCATTTTCAACTTATACATTCCAATCACCAGTAACTATAATGCATCCTGATTTCATGTTCTATCAATTTTAGACTGCAGAAGTTGGTAAAAATCCTCTTTTTCTTCATGTTTAGTGGCTGGTTATGTAAAATTGCACCATAGTCATATTAAGTGGCCTTCCTTGCAGGTGTATGGATATCATCCTATCACTGATAGCATTGTATTACAGGAGATCTTGTTCTTTTTGAGGATGAACACAGTGCCATTTTTCTACAAGTTGCTACTCCTGGCATAGCAGACCATATCGTTATCTCATTCAAAATGGCCAATGCTGGTCCTTTTCAGCTCACTAGTGCCTAGGATATTGATGTTCACACACTCCATTTCATTTTTGATGATTCCAGTTTTCCTACATTCATAGTTTGTACATTTCATCTTCCAATTGTTGTTCCATAATGTATGTAAGAAATATAGAAAAGCTGGTGGCATGGCAGTTAAGTGCTATGGCTGCTAACCAGAAGGTCAACAGTTCAAATTCACCAGGCACTCACTGGAAACTCTATGGGGCAGTTCTACTCTGTCTACAGGGTCTCTATGACTCAGAATCAACTAGAGGGCAGTGGCTTTCATCTTTTTATAGGAACAGAGAAAAATTAATGGCATGTCAAGTTCCCTTCTCCTCCTCTTCAAAAATAATGTTTTATTGTGTTTCTGATGAAGTTTTACACAGAAGTTTAGATTCCCATTCCAATATTTATGGACAAATTGTTAGTGACATTGGTCACAGTCTTCACAATGTGTGAACATTATTCTTTCCTTTCTGCTTATTACCAACTCCCTTTGCTTGCATGTGGCAGAAATCTCAAACAGAACCCTTCTGAATGATTGTTCTATGATCTTTTAACTATATATTTTTGTCTATTCGTGAAACAAACTTATTCATTAGTTACAAAGTAGAAGTTCTTCTATTCAGAGAGTGTTATGATAGGAAGTCCGACAATTAATTCTGAGACCTTAACTATTCTAAATGCTACATACCTTACTGCTGAATATCACTATGGTCACCTGCTCGGTACTCCCCTTGGGAAGCTATTCACCAATGCTGGTGCCTAGTCTACCCTTCAAAACAATTTTGGAACTCTCTCTGGAATGGCCTTTGTGTGCAGTGTCATGGTAGCAAGTTTGCAAACTTACTTGTATAGTTGTGTGTGAGGAGGTTTTAGCCAGTAAACAAATAACTGTATTGGAACACCCTCCCACCCACAGGATCTGGCTGTCAGATAAAAGAAATATTGAAAGGAAGACATTTTGATGATATTCAGGACGTCAAGGGTGATATGACAGCAGCTCTGATAGCCATTCCAGAAAGTGTCTTCCAAAAGTGCTTTGAAGGGTACACTTGGCACTGCTTTCCAAGAGGAGTGCTTTGAAGGTGACCACAGTGGTATTCAGAAAGGAGGCAGATGTCACTTTTTCCAGGATGAGTTCATGAACTTAGTTGTCAGGCTTTGTATGCTTTTATTTCACCACGGAGGAAGGATGCTGATGAAAAAAAACAAGCCAAGGCTCTAGGCATGAGATGACATGACCCTAGAGAGTTACGCATGCATCATTCCTTTTGGCTCTGATAGTGAAAGAGTGATCCAGGGGGACAACGTTTAGCTAGTGTTGCACTGAGAAATTGCAATCAAAAGAAAAAACACATTTTCCTATGTGGCAAAAGAGAGAAAAGTATATAGTGCATCATATCCCTGTAACACTTCAGAGCACAATGTCTAAGGAATTTTTTTGGATACTATAAATACTAATTTAGTCTTTATTTTCTTTGTTTCCTTATTTAAATGTATTCATTTTTATTTTTCAGATTTTATATGCAAATGGAAGATACCAACCTGTTTAATGTGTGGTGTTTTACTTCTAGCTCTTCTCTCTAATATTACTTGTATTTTATGTGAGTAAATTATATTTATTTTTCTCATTTATTTTCTTCTTTTGGTCTTTCTATTATACAACTTTTTTTTGCAGTCTCAATCACGATCTTTTCTATTATTCGTATTTTCTTCTCATTATTTACAATATATTTATAGGTATCTATGATATATCATAATTATGTAGGAATTATAAGAAACAAAAATAATTGAAATGAAATCTTTCTCTGGTAAACTCGTATCCCATTTAACACTCCGTCTGACTTATGTTGCTGTAGATTAGTTTCACTTATTTTTACAAAGTATGTAAATAAAATCATGCAATTTGCATGTATCATTTTGTCTCATTTCCTTTGTTCATCATTGTATTTGTGTGATTCTTCCTGCCATAACATGTATCAACAGTTTATTTGCTGTCATTGTGGTAAGGGGTTAGAAGACTTTTTATATAAAGGGCCAGACTTGTTCCTTGGTGCTGCCACATTGGTTGCAACTCCTAGTGACCCTACATGGGAACAATGGAATGACACACTGGCCTGGCCTGCATCATCCTCACAATTGTTATGCTGGAGCCTATTGTTGTAACTACTGTGTTAATCCATCTTGTTGGGGGCTTCTTCTTTTTCACTGATCCCCCGCAGGGACTGATCCCTCCTGATAGCAATCATAAAGAGCCAGATAGTAAATACTTCACGCTTTGCTAGGCATATAGCTTGTTTAGCAGTTACTCAGCTCTGTGTTTGTAGTGCAAACAATTATACAAAAATAAACAAATCGAGAAAGACTGTCTTCCATTAAAGCTGGTATTTAAGTGTTTTAGAATTCTTAAATGTTATACAGCGTTCCTATTTTTATATTCTTTTCAACCATTTGAAAAGGAAAAACCATTCATTGCTCACAGTCTATGCAAAAACAGCAGGTAGGCTGAATAGACCTGCAGCTATAAATTTTGGATCTCCATGGTAGAGTATTTACAGTCTGTGTGTATAGCACAATTAATTAATCCTTCTACTGTTGATGAATATTGAGATTGTCCTGTATGTTACAGGTAGTGCTGCTTTGAACATCCTTATTCATGAATTTAAATGATCATTGTATATATGTCATTTGAGATACACATGAGTGAAATGTAAGTATAGAATAGGCAGAGATCAACTTTAGCAGGAATAGCTGAAGTTTTCTTATCCCAAGTGTTATTTGTATTTGCTGTTTTTCATTTTTTAAATTTACAACACTATCTGGGTGGAGAGAAGGGGAAAGGAGACTGTTTGGAGGATGAGACATGTATGGAGCAGGGAGGAATAGTGTGCTGTCACTGGGCAGGGAGAGCAGTGGAAGCTGCGTATAGGTGGGCCTGGAAATTTATATGGGAATGTACATTTTCACTCAGTCGTATGAAATAAAATAAAAATTTACAACACTATCAAATTATAAAAATGCCAGTTGTTCCACATCTTTGTCAACTTCTTTTTGTCAATTTTGCCCATTTTGCATTCTGATGACTGTGTAGTGGGACCTCATTGTGACTTTAATTGATATTTCCCTGATGATCAGCACTGTTAAGTACTTTTTCAGTTTTCTGGTCATTGAGTAGAGCTATTTTGTGACAGTCATGTTCAAACAGTTCATTCATATTTTGATTGAATTGTGTTTCTTTTTTTATTTGATCAGCATGAGTTATTTACATATTCTAGTCTTTGGAGGAGTCCCCGGATGTCAAAAAGAGCTCTCAAATACTAGCTGAAAGGTTGGTGGTTCGCATCCACCTAAAGATGCCTTGGGAGACAACCCTGATGATTTGCTCCTGAAAAGTCACAGGCTTGAAAACTCCATGGTGTACCTCTACTCTGCACAATTAGCTAAGATTGTCAACACTTGGAATTGGCTAGTCATCAATTGACAGCAGTGACAAAGTTCTTTGAAATTTGTAGGCACTGCAAATATCTTTTCAGCTCTGAAAGTTAATTTTTTACTGTCTATAAAATCTTTGGAGACCCTGATGGCATAGCAGTTAACTGTTACAACTACTAATCGAAAGTTGTTCAGTTTGAATCCATCAGGCACTCCCTGGAAGCTCTTTGGGGCAGTTGTACTCTGTCCCATAGGTTTACTATGAGTTGAAATCCACTTGACTGCAGTTGGTATGATTTTTTTGGATATGATCTTTTAAGAAATAGAAATTAATTCAGAAATTTTCTTTTTGTATTTTCTGTATTGTTACAACACTCTGCATTTTATTTTTAAGAGATTAACTATACTGAAAAGATATAAAGGTATATCCCTAGGGTTCCCAGCATACTCTTTATTATGCTTTTCTATCTTTCACATTCAGAGTTATAACGCATAAAAATTTATTTATTTTTATAATTATAGAACGATAGTATGCCCTTTTTTCTCTATTCAAATATTCATTTGGCCTGGAACAGTTTATTTACAAGGACATATTTTTGCTATTTAAATGAAGTCCTTGGCGATAAATCATGTCGATCAATGTCTTTTCTACTGGATTCACTGTTGTTCTGTTAGCTCTCTTTTCTCTGTTCCTGTGTTAGAAGCATCCTGTCTTAATACAGCAGCTTCCTACTGAATCTTGATACCTGCTATTTTAAACCTTTTAGCTTTGTGTTTCTTCTTTAAGATTGCCTTAGCAATTCTGAGTCCTTTAAATTGCCATATAAATTTTAGAATCCATAATTTTGATTTAGATTTATTAAATGTATAGCCAATTTAAGGAGAATTGTCCCCTTAACAATTTTGAGTCATCTGTTTGAAACATGTAACTTATTCCATGATTTCTTTCATCAACATTTCATGGCTCATGACTAATGCCTTACCCATCTTTTCAAAAATTTTATTTTTAAATACTTGATTCTTTGTAGTTCAATAGTAATTGATGCCTTCTTATTAATTTCACTGTCTATATGTTGTTGGCATAAATAAATACTATTTAATAAACTGCACATGTGTATTTGTGTTTTTATGTTTCTGCACACGTTTGTGTGTGTATATGTGTATAAATCTTGTATCTGGCAACCTTGCTTTACTTAATTATTAATTCATTATCTTTCCTTTCTTTTGGATGTTCTATGTAAACAGATTGTCTGAAAATATCAATGTGTAATCCTTATGATGTTTTTTATTTATCTATTTTTTTATTGTCTTATTTTACTGGCTGAGCCTTCCGAGACAACGCTGAGTAGTGATACATGAATGGCGCTTCCTTGTCTCTCTCCCGAATTCAGTACAGAAGTTCAATATTTCCAACTAAGTAAGATTGTCTGTGGGTACTGTTAATCAAATTAGGGGAATTTGATTATTAGATGGCCTAGAAATTTTATCCTGAAGGTTAACCAATGATTTATATTGGCCAGTTGAGATACACAACATCTCTTCTTTCTGATGTTAATATGTTGAATTGCGTAAACCAAAAAAAAAAAAAAAAAAAAACAATCATTTGTGGAGTAAACTTAATTTTATCATAATCTTTGAATACACTTTTACAGAATTAAGTAATATTTATAATGCATACACATATGTTCATGAGAGATTGACTTAGAAGAATGCCATTTCTTACAAAATTGTTGTATAATACTGGTATCAAGATTATGCTAGTCTCTAAAACTGAGTTAGACAGTTTGCCCTTTTTTTCTGTTTTATGAGAAAGTTTCTGTAATCTTCATGTCATCTCTTTATTGTCTAGGTATATTTATAAGTGAAACCACTGGAATTGGGATTTTTTTTCCTGTGACGAGTTTTTTAATGAAAGATGTAATTTCTTAACTAGGTTGAGTATTCAAATTTACTACTTTTGTCAGTTGTCCTAAGCTGTGTCTTCCTAGGAATTGGCTCTCTTTTTCTTTCTTCATGTTTTTATCTTTACCACTTTCCTTTTTATTATTTTTCTCTTTGTTAGCCTTTCTAATGGTCTACCCTATTTTAGATTATTCCCAAAAGGCCAACTGTTTATTTGTTTTAAATATTTACATTAATTTTTTATTCAATTGGTTGTTTTTATATTTTTAGTTATATCTTTTCACTTTCTTTAGTTATAATACATCATTTTTTAATAAATGTTTGAGATGAATAATTATCTTATTTATTAAATATTCTTGGATTATAAT
This sequence comes from Heterohyrax brucei, assembly GCA_028571685.1. Classification (NCBI taxonomy): domain Eukaryota; kingdom Metazoa; phylum Chordata; class Mammalia; order Hyracoidea; family Procaviidae; genus Heterohyrax; species Heterohyrax brucei. The sequence goes on along the minus strand of CM053142.1, from coordinate 71,533,036 downwards.
ATATATATTTGTCTCATTTTCAGTTAATAAATGTAATTATGCAAGCAACTGTTGTGAAAGTTGTTGCCCACATAACTGGATTGGTTATCAAAAGAAGTGCTATTATTTCTCTGAGGAAGAACGAGATTGGAATTCGAGTAGCAAAAGCTGTACTCCACAAGCGACACTAACTACTATTGATAACAAGGAAGAAATGGTAACACATGTTCCTTTATGAATTATTTTGATGTGGGACATCCGAATAACATTAGAAATATCCAAATGCTATTACAGTGTTTTAAAACTTTTCAAATGTATTTGTGTTATATAGAATATCAAAATTGTTCAGAACCTACCATTTAAGACAATGGAAAAATCTAGGGATATTTTGTTTGGAGAGTGTAAGAATTGAATGAGATGGTAGATATGATAGCTGTTCCTATATTTCAAGAAGTGTAAATAGAAGGTCTTGATAATATCTGGAAAATTTTTTTAAAGCCAGTACTCTGCAATGAGAGAATTGTGTCAGGAAGTTCTCCATTCTAGTCTCAGTCTGCTTTCATGTCTATCTCTGGGGTACCAGGAAATTCTGCATCAGGGCACTCGCTAGCCTCAATAAAGAAATATAACCCATTGCCACTGAGTCCGACTCATGGCAAATCAGAACTTCCCGTAGTGTTTCCAAGGAGCAGCTGATGGGCTCAAACTGCCATTTTTGTGGTTAGCATCCAAGTTCTTAACCACTACACCACCTGGGCTCCTTTCTATAATTAGTGAAATAGTGTACTAGCGGGTGTCCCACTAGACAGGTTATGAGCTTCCAGTGAGCAAAGACTACGTCTTCTTTGAAATTATATCCTCAGCTGTTGCGCAGAGCCAAGTACCAGTTAAAAGCTCAGTGGAATCTTGTTGAGTAAATATTGACTTTCACAACAAATATCTAATGAATAAAGAGAATGCCTAAGAAGTTTGACAAGGGTTGCAGAATTCTGAATCCTTGGCTTTATGAAGTCTGTTCTCCCCTCTAGTCAATTGCATAATAAGCATCAGTGTTTTCTTTGGGGTTGTTTTTATCAAAGAACACAGGATTACAGAACACGTAGTGTAACTTTATTCAAAAAAAAAGAAGAAAGTGCAGTTGAGATGTTTCAAACGTAAAGCACAACACACTGGGACACACTGTTAAATGAACATCATGTTACTTCTGTCATGAACAAGATATATTTATGCAGTTAGCATCAACACTGGGTCAAAATAAAAGATGTAAATGAGACTGCATTAGTTTATTGATCACTGCAAGGGAATAAACCATTAGGCAAAACAAAAGGTAAAGAAAGCTGAGTTAAAGGTGAAAAACTAGATGAAGAAGGAAATAAAGAAGCCAAAGGTTCAATTTAATAAACTGGGCTTTCGTATTCAGTAGTTTCACTGCTGAATTCTGAAAGACTTGAAAATAAACATTCTGAGAAATTCTTGCACTGATCTTTACAGCCCCGCTTGAGAGGAAAAAGATTCTGGTATCAGTAAAATGAAAAACTGAACATTATTAAAATGTTGGATGGATTAAAAACAGCAAAAAGATGTTTTAAAAATTACATATAGAGATTTTATCAGCAAAGATTGGCAAAAATAGCCAAGTTTGTGACACACCATTTGAGATCTTAAGTATTCCAAATTAATTTTTATCTTGAAATCATCACTCACATCAAGTAATAATATTTTTGATCAAGAAAAAAGACTTTGATCATACTATACCCTGATATATTTTCAAGATCATAGAAGACCATAAAAATTGGAAAAATCAAGAGACAAATAAAATGAGATGCAGCCGCCAGTGAAAGAGTAACAAAAGAAATGTATAGGAGATCTTTAAATAGGTTATTTCTTTTAAAGTGTTTAATTAAAATCTTCTGAATGTATAATAATATTTCCCAAGTAAAATGTCAGATAAAATTTCTACTCATGAAACGTTTCCCATATTCATTTTCACCTATTTTATAGTTTCATGCATTTTTAACAAGGGGCTACATGGGTATTATTATCATATATAATTAATAATTTTCATAAAACTGTATCTAGGAAAGACACTTCCTATTTCCCTGTCACCAAGACTACAAATTCTGAGCCTCATTCAGATTTCCCAGTTTAGTCTATAACGTACATCTAGTTGGTTTCTAATACATGTTGTCCTGCCTTTTTTCTGTCAATAAGCTCTTTCTTAGGCCTAGCTATGGATTGTCCTCTTTTCCTTTCCCATTGTATTTACCGTGGCAGCACCCTCTCTTTCTTTCCCAACTCACCCTTCCATAGCACACCTGTGCAAAAGAAGCTCTCAAATGCTTCTTAAACCAAACTCTAATTTCACTTCACAATTTCACTGTATGTGGTATTATCTCCTTCTTATCTAGGAGAATATTTTCTAACTCAACAACTACTTGATTTTCCTCTCTATGTGAACTCTTTTGGGTCCGGAGATAATGTTTTATTAATCTTAACCCTTTGCAAGCCCCTAGCTTAGTTTAGCAAATCAAAAGATCTTGTGTTTCAAATAAATTTATAAACTGCTGCAGTACATAGTTAAATGCCAAAAAATTATCACTATCACTGATAGTAGGTAGGATTTACCCATATGATGTGAGGTGGCAAACCTTCTTTATATTTATCTGAAAACTAAAACACGGTAATACAATGTCAAGTTTATGATTTCCCATCTGTTTACTAGCAGACCAGACTCAAAGACTTTCTCTTGCTGCTGCTGTTAGTTTCCTTCCAGTCGATTCTGATTCAGGATGACTTCATGTGTGCAGAGTAAAAGTGCGTTCAGAAGAGCTTTCAGGCTGTGATTTTTCAAAAGCAGATCACAAGACCTGTTTCCTGAGGCACTGCCAACTTTTCAGGTAGAAGTCAAGCATTTAATCATTTGTACCACCCAGGGACTCTAATAAATTTATGTATCTATATGTGTGTGTCTGGGTGTGTGTGTGTGTGTGTGTGTGTATAAACACATCTACACACACATGCATGAACACATTATATATAAATATATAAACTCTGTAGCCTTGGTTGTACATTATATAGTGGTTAATAGCTAACTGCAAGCCAAAACATTGTTATTTTGAATCCACCAGATCCTCCTTGGAAAACACAAGCGGCAGTTCTCCTCTGTCCTATAGGGTTGCTATGAATCAGAATTGACTCAATGGCAACAAATTACAATAATTCTGTGTTAAAAGGACTCTAACTTGGCATGACATTTTCAACACTGAAGGAGGAATGAGAAGAGCAGAAATATTGGGGAGGAAAAACATATTTATGCCTAAGTGATACTTCTAGAAATCTAAATGTGAGAAAAATATAATTTGGTAACTAGGTTCTAAATGAACTGGAGGAATATATTTCCAAAATGAGTATTTATTACCTTAGAACCAAAAGATATTTTAAGGAAAATTCATCCCACATCTTTGTTTTACTACAGGGAAAACTGAGGGTCAGAAACTAAGGTGCTTTTTCAATATCACATCTGTATTTTATGATGGAGCCAAGAGTGGAATATTTATCACCTTGCTCCTCAGAATCTGTAAGCAAGAGGGGGTTGTAACAAAGACTGACAAATAAAATTATGAAATTTATTTTGTCTCTCAAGCAATTTTTAATGCGCAACAAAGGCAGTTCTGATCACTGGATTGGACTGAAGATGAACAAATATCAAACAGGAGAATGGGTAAATGGAACCATATTTAACAACTGGTGAGTGTCTTTCCATGAAAAAGTCAGACAATTCATTATTTTCTAGAACTTATGAATCAGATAAATTAGATCAATTTCTCCAGATTAGTGTGTATGTTGGAAAGAAGAGTCAACTCAAACCAAAACACCAAACCTGTTACTGTCCAGTAGATTTTTTGACCCATAGAGACACCACAGGACAGAGTAGAAGTGTCCCACAGGGTCCCACAGGATTTCCAAGACTGTAATCTTGATAGAAGTAGACTGCCACATCTTTCTCCTTAGGAGAAGCTAGTGGATTTGAACAGCTGACCTTTCAGTTAGTAGCTAAGGACTTGAAACACTGCAGTACTCAGGTTCCTAAATGTCAACCAGAGAGGTTAACATCAAGATATAAGGGAAAAGATCTCTTATTTGTTGATTTTGAAAATAAAGACATGAGATTCACATACACAGCACCACACACCATTAACTTTTTTTTTTTTTTTTTGGCCTTATTTCTGTCTTCCCTAATTCTATATTCCATTCTTCAAGCTTCATGCTACCTGTTTCTGTTCTTTTACAATTCGAGTCCAATTTGATGGTCATTTTAACCTGACTGTTGTGTAGTTTGTCTCATCTTGGCTTTGATTTTATCATACAGAAGCTTGATTATAAAGGTCCAGGTTGAATGCACACATGATCCCCAGTGAAACTGCCCCCATGGTGACCCCAGATACTTATTCCGTTTGGGGTTCCTCAAGAGCAACACTAATGACATTTTGGACTGAATATTCCTTGTTGTGGGGAAGAGGTTTTGCTGTACATTACAGGATCTTAGCAGCATCCCTGACCTCAGTCTACTAGACGACAGCATCCTCTCTCCAGTATTGACAATCAAAATTATATCTAGATATTCAAAGTATCCTGGAGGAGGAAGGGGGGCAAAATCAGTTCTGGTTCCAAAGAGCTGGACACATGCAGTTAGCTTACTTAATGTCAATGTAATACACAAGGTCTGACAATTAAGTCTGTAAACTGAATCATTCTAAGTGCTACCTCCTTGCTGAATATCACTGTGGTCACCTTCAATGTACTCCCCTTGGGACGCTATGCACCCATGCCAGCACTAGTCCACCTTTAAAAGTAATTTTGGAACTCTTTCTGAAATAGCCATTGCTCATGGTGGCCTGTAACAAGTTCACAAACTTAACTGTATAGGTGTCTATGAGGGATTTTTTAGGCAGTAAATAAATAACCTTCATCATCACCTGATTTGGCCCACAGATGACTTCTTTCTTTACCCAGAGCCAGCCAAGTGCCGTCAAAGTAAATATTGAAAGGAAGACATTTTGGTGACGATCGGGATGTCAAGGGTAATACAACAAAATTCTGATGGCTATTCCAGAAAAAGTTCCAAAATCGCTTTCAAGGATGGACTAGGCACTGACATCAGTACACAGCTTCACAAAGGGAGTACTTTGAAGGTGAACGTAGTAATATTTAGCAATGAGGCATGTAGTATATTTGCAGGATGAGTTTGAGAACTTAATTGGCAGTCCTACAAATTCTTAGAAGAGAGACATCTTTGGATGTCTCAACCTAGGTAAGAGAGGACTATATCCAGAACAGACTTTCAGTACTCCAGACAGAGTTTTTAGAGTGTCATTTGAGAAGGTAAAAATGACAGGACTTCCTAGTACATATTGTTTAATCCTCTTCTTACAGGTTTCCTGTAAAAGGAGATGGGGGATGCGCTTACCTCAGTGATAATGGTGTGGCAACAGCTAGATGCTACAATGCAGTAAGAAAATGGATCTGCAAGAAAAATTGGAGCATTTAGTTTGATATTTGTGATGACGGATTTACACTGATTTCCTTTAATTGCTTTCCAGTTGTTGAAATAAAAATTGAAATACTGGCATACCATGTAAGGCACATTAAATTTTTCAGCCATATTTCACCCCTAATTTCTCCTTTTCTGACCTCTAGAAATGCTAGTCAAATTTTCTTTTTTCTTTTTAAGTTTAACATACTAACTAGATTTAAAGCTTCTTTTACTTTTTCCCAGAGATTGGACATTTCAGTCAGCTAGTGCTGCTCTAACAGAAATGCTATGAGTGGATGGCTATAACAAAGGAAAGTTTATTCTTACACTGTCTGGTGGGCTACAACTCCAAATGTAGGATGTCCACTCCAGGGAAGGCTTTTCCCTTGTCAGCTCTGGAGGAAAGTCTGGTATTGCATGAGTCTTTGTCCCGGGAGCATCTTGGCACAGGAACCTCAGGTCTGAAGGACACATTCTTCTCCAGGTGTTGCTTTCCTGATAGTGTGACGTTCCCAATTCTCTGCTCGCTTCCCTTTCCTTTTATCTCTTGTAGGAGAAAAGGATTAAGAGTAGTGCAAGCCATGCTCCCTTTACAATGGAACAGGGAGATGATCTTATGAAGAGATTTACAGTCCCACCCAAATCCCTTAACATACAGCATAGGAAAATCACAAAATGAAGGACAAACATAAAATATTGGGAACCAGAGGTGACGTCAAGATGATGGATAGACACATGTCTCTTAATTCTCTCTGAAAATGAAGGCCTGGATTAATGATTAAGTGGAACTTTCTGGACACCCAGTGACCCTAGGACAGAGCACAGGGCTGTCAGTTTGGACTACATGCTACTAAATGGGAAATTTCTCTCTTGCTGAGTCCTGTTTGCACAAACTGAATGTATTGGCGCTTTATTTTTTTTCTTTTTGATGGCAGGTAGGCAGGTCATGGTCCTGAGCCAGCACATACACTGAAACAAAGTGCTGAAGTGAACAGCGTGTGCCACAGCAGAGAGACAGAGTGTGGGATAGCCACATTTTGAGAGCCCAGTGGCAGACTTAGAGCACCACAGCCCCTCCACCCTCTCTTTTCAGAGCTCCACAACAGATTCGGCAGTTTCACAGAAGAAGGGGCAGTTCAGACAGGACTATATCTTGGTCAGCTGGGAGGTGGACTCACTCAACTGGAGGCCTCAGCTGGGGCGAGTTTCCAGGCCGGGAGACAGTGCCAGTCACAGGAAAACTTTTCCAGCAGAAAGGCTATGCTTAGCCCAGTATTACCTTATGGGTAGGGCCCAGTGGGGTATAATCACAAGGAAGTAGCCACTCCCTACTTTGAACTACTTCACTGCATCTGGGGATGGCCAAAGAGATACCTCTGTTTTCAGCCAGAAGGCAAGGCCAGCCACACCTGACAGTCTGACTGATTTTGGAAACTGTGCAATAGCTTTTAGCTTTTTAAAATAAGACTGCCTGGAGAAACAACTGCTGTGCAGCCTGAAGGCATCTCTTCCAAACTTTATTGACCCACATCACAGGGTTGGTTTATAAGACCCCAGTGACTCCATAAGTAGAATGGTGTCCTTGTCAGCCAGGAGGAATAGCCTGCCACCCCAGAGAGTCCACAGGGGACAGTCATTAGACTACACAGATGTAGGTAGAGACCAACTCTGTTCTCAGAACTACAACTCAGATCCTGTTGAGGCAACACCAGAGGAAGTAAACAGCCTCTAGATGTCTCAGAAGCAATAAACCATTGCCAAATATTTAAAGAGATAGCCCCCTGTGGCTCCACAAGACTCCCAAAACAAAGAATCAAAAGACTTCTCAGATGAAGAAGCCTTTCCAGAACTATCAGAAGTCAAGTACAAAAGAATTATGTATAGCGCCCTCCTAGATGTTATACAAAATGCAGCAGAGCAAAATGAAAATTAAGCAAGCTATTTGAACTTATGGAACATCAATGTCCTGAAATCCAATAGATCAATAACAAAATTACAGAATTAGAAAATTCAATTCAAAGCCAAAAGAACAGAATTGAACAACTGAAACTCAGACTTAGTGACCTAGAAGACAGAACCACTGGCAGCAACATTTATAAGTAAAAATCAGAGAAAAGAAAAATTAAGAAGCATTAAGAAACATGTGGAACTCTATTAGGAGGAATAATCTATGATTAACTAGAGTTCCTGAACAGGGAGGGATAACTAAAAACACAGAAAGTAATTGTTGTTTGGTTGCTGACAGAAAACTTCCCTGAAATTATGAAACAGAACATAGATATTCAAGATGTGTATCAAATGCCACATAAACTAGACTCCAAAAGAAAGATACTAAGAGATATTATAACCAAGCTTAACAAAATGAAATATAAGCACAAACTCTTAAAGTCACCTAGACTCAAAGCAAAGCTAACATTCAGAGGAAAATCCTGTAGGCTTTCATCTGAATTTTTGTCAGAAACGGTGTTGGCAAGGAGGCAGTGGGATGACATATTCAAAGCCTTGAAGGAGAAAAACCTTCAACCAAGAATGATATACCCTGAAAAACTGTCTTTCAAATCTGAAGATAAAGTTAAGACATTCACAGATAAACAGAAGCTTACAGGCTTTGTAAAGATCAAACCTAAACTACAAGCAACACTGAAAGAAGTTCTTTGTTTAGAAAAACAAAACCATTAAGTCTATATTTAAGGAGGCAATACAGGGCACAACATCCAGAAACCTACACAGTAAGGGAAGGCACAAGACTCAAGCAAAGCTATAATATTAAAAGAAGGGAACCAGTGATCATGTCATGAAAACTGAGACACCATCACATTAAAAAGAGGGATATACTACAGTAGTTATAGTCCTTTCAGATGGAGAGGAAGTTAATAAGATATGCAGAAGTTAAAATTGTGTTTAAACTTACAGTATTAAGGGGGATGATAGGGGAAGCTGCAAAGCACAACAACAATGAAACATATCAAAACAAGAAATGTAGTACAAGAGTCTCAACGAACACAAAACCAACACTGAAAAAGATGAAAAGTCAACCTGTAAAGAATGACCCACAACAGAACATCAATAGCAAAATAGAGAACACCAACACAGAAACAAATACATCAAAATGACAGCACTAAACACATAACTATCAATTACTATATTAAATGCAGATGGACTGAATGCTCCAATAAAGAGACAATGAGTGATATCTAGGATCGAAAGGCACAACCTATCTATCTGTTGCTTATAAGAAACACATTTTAGATTAAAAGATACAAAGGAACTGAAAATTAAAGTATGGAATAATATATACCAAGCTAACAATATACAGAGAAAAGCAGATGTGGCAGTACTAATCTCAGATAAAATACACTTTAATGTAAAATCCACCATGGTGGACAATGATGGCCACTATTCATTGCTGAAGGGTTCAGTACACAAGCAGAACTTAACAATACTAAATATTTATGCTAGAGCATGGAACTACATCTAACAAACACTGACTACACTGAAAAATGAAATAGATCACTCCACAATAATAGTGGGAGACTTCAAGACTCTACTTTCAGTAATGGACAAATCATCTAGAAAAAAGCTCACTAAAGACACAGAAGATCTTATTGCTACAATTAGACCTCATTTTTATCCATCAACAGAAAAGTACACCTTCTCCAGTGCACATGGAACATTTTCCAGAATAGACCATGTGTTAGGACAAAAAGCAAATCTCAACAAAATCTAAACCACTGAATTATTGCAAAGCATCTTCTCAGACCATAAAACCATAAAAGTAGAAAGCAATAGCAGGAAAAATATACAGAGAAACTGGAACTCATGGGAACTGAACAACACTTTGCTCAAAAAGCCATGGGTTATAGAAGAAATCAAGGATGAAAAAAAGAAATTTATGGATTCCAATGAGAATGAAAACACATCCTAGCAGAACCTCTGGAATACAGCTAAAGCGGTACTCAGAGGTCAGCTTGTCTCTATAAATGCACACTTTCAGAAGGAAGAAAAGACCCATACCAAAGTATTAACCCTACGGCTTGAACAAGCAGAAAGAGAGCAACAGAAGAACCCCTCAGACACCAGAAGAAAACAGATCATAAAGGTTAGAGCAGAACTAAATAAATTAGAGAATAGAACAATTGAAAAAAATTGATAAAACCAAAAGCAGTTTTTTTTTTAAAAAACGTTAACAAAATTGACAAACTATTGGCTAAATTTACAAAAGAAAAACAGGAAGCAAATAACCCAAATAAGAAATGAGGTGCGAAATGTCACAACAGATCTCACAGAAATCAAAAGTATCATAACAGAATACTATGAAAGACTATACTGTAACAGATTTGAAAACCCAGAGGAAACAGACAAATTTCTAGACTCATCTCACCTACCAAAATTATCATAATGAGAACCAGAGCAACTTAACAAATGCATCACAAAGGAAGAGATTGAAAAAGTCATCAAAAAACTACCAACCAAAAAAGGCCATGGTCCAGATGACTTCACCTCAGAATTCTACCAAGCTTCTAGAGAAGAGTTAACTCCTGTACTGCTGAGACTATTTCTCAGCATAGAAAGGGATGGAATACTCCTGAATTCATTCTATGAAGCCAGTATAACCCTGATACCAAGCCAGGGACAGATCTCACAAAAAAAGGAAAATTATAGACCAATATCATTCATGAACCTAGATGCAAAAATCTTCAATAAAATCCTTGCCAATAGAATTCAACTACATATCAAAAAAAATAATGCATTATGACCAAGCAGAATTTATACCAGGGATGTAAGGTGGGTTTAACATTAAAAAAAAAACAGTTAATGTGATCAACCACATAAATAACACAAAAGAATTTTGTCAATTGATGCAGACAGAAAAGGCATTTGAGAAAGTCCAACACTCATGCATACTAAAAACTCTCAGCAAAATAGGAATAGAAGGCAAATTCATCAGTGTAAAGAGGGGCATCTACACAAAGCCAACCACCTCCATCATCCTAAATAGACAGAGACTGAAAGAGTTCCCCTGGAGTTTTGGCCAGAGCAATTAGACAAAACAAAGAAATAAAGGGCATCTGCACTGGCAAAGAAGTAAAAACTTCCAGTTCTCAGATGATATGATTATATATGCTGAGAATCCTGAAGACTCCATAGCTAAACTATTCAAACTAATAAACAACTCCAGCAGAGTATCAGGATGTAAGATAAACATAAGTAAATGAGTTGGATTCCTTTATACCAACAAAGAGGCCATCAAAGAAGAAACCCCCAAATCAACACCATTTATTATAGCCCCCAAGAAGACCAGGATGCTCATAGATAGGAAGACTTACATGGTGAAAATGTCTATTTTACCCAAAGTGACCTACACATACAGTGCATCGCAACCCAAGTTCCAGGGACAGCTTTTAATGAGGTAGAGAAATGAATCACCAACTTTGTTTGGAAAGAGAAGAAACACCAGACGAGCAAAGCACTACTGAAGTACAGGAACACACTGAGAGGATTCTCACTACCTAACGTGAGAACCTATTACACTGCCCCAGTATTCAAAACAGCCTGGCACTGGTAGAAAAGAGACATGCAGACCAATGGAGCATAGTTGAGATCCCAGAGATGCCACCATCCTCCTGTGAACAGTTGATATTCGACAAAGGCCCTAAGATTGTAAACTACGGTGAAAACTGTTTCTTTAACAAACGGTGCTGGCAAAATTGTATTTCCATTCTGCAAAATATTGAAACAAGACCCATACCTCACACCTTACACAAAAACCAACTCAAACTGAATAAAAGATCTGAATGTCAAACCCAAAATGATGAGGATCATGTAAGAAAAGAATAGGGTCAACAATAGAAGTTTTAATACACAGCTTAGACAGATTTCAAAATCTGACAAAGCATGATGAACAGAAAAGAAAATATATAAATGGAAACTACTAAGAATCAAACACTTTTGCTCATCCAAAGACTTAATCAATAGAATTAAAAGACCACCTACAGAATGAGAAAAGATATTTGGCAACTATATGTCAGACCAATGTCTGATCTCCATAATCTACAAGATACCCCAAAATATCAACAAGAAAAGGGTAAATAACCCAATTAAGTAATGAGCAAAGGAAATGGACAGATGCTTCACCAAAGAGGACATCCAGGCAACCAAAAGACACATGAAGAAATGCTCACGATCATTAGCTATTAAAGAAATCCAAATCCAAACTACAATGAGATATCATCTCTCCTCATCAGGGTTAGCCGTGATCCAAAAAACACAAAACAACAAATGCTGGAGAGGCTGTGGAGAAAGTGGAACTCTCCTACACTGCTGGTGGGATTGCAAAATGGTACAGACTTTTATGAAAGCAGCCTGGTGCTTCCTTAAAAAGCTGGAAATAGATATACCATTTCATCCAGTAACTCCACTTCTCAGAATATATCCTACAGATGCAAGGGCAGTCACATGAACAGATACATGCACATGAATGTTTATCACAGCACAGTCCACAATAGCAAAAAGATGGAATCAACCCAGATGCCCAACAACAGATGAATGGATAAACAAACCATGGTATATATATTGAATGGAACACTATGCAATGATAAAGAACAATGGTGATTTTAGGAAATATCTCACAACTTGGTTTCAATTGGAGGACATTATTTTGAGTGAAATCAGTCAGTGGCACAAGGACAAATACTGTATGAGACCCCTGCTATAAAGACTTAAAAACAGACTCATGTATAGAAGAAAAGACTCCTTAAAAGTTACAAAGGAGGGGATGGACGGAGAGGGCTAGTTATGGATTAGGAGGCAGTTGACGGCAGTTTTGTTGAGTGAAAGCAGTGACAGCACACATTAGATAGAAGATAACTTAACTTCCACATAAACTGAAAACTCTTCTAACCTTAACCCAGTACTGCAAGGATAGAGTATCAGGGGCAAGGGTACAGGGACCCTGCTCTCAGGAGACATCAAGGCCAATTGGCATAACTAGCCTATTGCTAAGAGAGTCTTCTGCACTCAATATTGGTGAGTGGCATCTGGGCTCTTAAAAGCTAGCAAGCTGCCATCTGAGGTAGACGAAATGGTCCCAACTCATATGGAACAGATGATCGCCAAGGACAACAAAGACATGAGGGAAAAAGCCCCAAAGATGGAAAGATCTACATGAATGGGTGACCATATCACCATGCGACCATAAGTACCAGATGGTGCCCTTCCACCACCAAAGACAGCCATGATGAGGCATGCAATGTAGAGGCCCAGTAGCAACATGAGAAGAAGAGGGACACGCCTCAAGAACTCCACTAAAAGATGGTAACTGATGGTCCGAAGGCCTGGGGGTTCCCCTGGGAGCATGGCTGCTAGATCTGCTATTGCCCCTACCAGAAAACATTACTTAAGTCAGCTCTTCAGACAGGAATGGAATGGACTCGGGGACACAATGTGACCATATAGTGTGTGAACTTCATTTTCTGTGCATCTACAAGATGCTGTCTTACTGGCCTCTTACTAGAGGGGAAAGGAGAAGGTGAAGAGGAGGGGACAGGAGATTGTTAGAGGATTTGACATGTATAGAAGGAAAGGAGAAGTGTGCTGTCACTGAGCAAGGAGAGCAGAAGGAGCTTCAGATAAGCGGGCATGCAAATTTAACTTTGTATATTTTCACTCAATCACAATAATAAATGAATAAGTAGATTAGATAAATGATAGTTGATTAGATAGTGTTTTAGTCAGCTAGGGCTGCTCTAACAGAAATACCACAGAGTGGATGGCTTTAACAAAGGAAGGTTTATTTTTACACAGTCTGGTAGGTTGCAAGTCCATATTCAGGGTGTCTGCTCCAGGGGAAGGTTTTCCCCTTGTCGGCTCTGCAGGAAAGTCTGGTACTCCATCAGTCTTTGTCCAGGGAGCGTCTTGGCACAGGAACCTCAGGGCCGAAGGACGCACTCTTCTCCCGGTGCTGCTTGCTTGATGGTAACGAGGTTCCCAGTTCTTCCCTTGTTTCTTTTTCCTTTTATCTCTTGCAGGCTGAAAGCATTAAGGGTGGGGCAAGCTATACTCCAGGGAAACTCCCCCTACAGCAGAGCAGGGAAGTAATCCTGTGCAGGAATTTACAGCCCCACCACAAAATGGAGGACAGTCTCAAGATACTGGGACTCATATCCCAGCCACATGCTACACATATTTTGGGGGGGACACAATTCAATCCATGACGATAGATAGACAGACAGACAGACAGACAGACAGACAGATAGAAGATAGATAGATAGATGATAGATAGATAGATAGATAGATAGATAGATAGATAGATAGATAGATAGATAGATAGATAGATAGATAGATAGATAGATAGATAGATAGATAGATAGATAGATAGATAGATAGATAGATAGATAGATAGATAGATAGATAGATAGATAGATAGATAGATAGATAGATAGATAGATAGATAGATAGATAGATAGATAGATAGATAGATAGATATAGATTAGATAGATAGATAGATAGATAGATAGATAGATAGATAGATAGATAGATAGATAGATAGATAGATAGATAGATAGATAGATAGATAGATAGATAGATAGATGATTGATAGATAGATGATTGATAGATAGATGATTGATAGATAGATGATTGATAGACAGATGATTGATAGACAGATAGATAGATTAGATAGATAGATATAGATAGATAGATGATAGATAGATTAGATAGATGATAGGTAGATAGAGATAGATAGATAAATAGATAGATGATAGATTAGATAGATGATAGATAGACAGATAGATAGATTAGATAGATGATAGATAGATGGATAGAGATAGATAGATAGATAGATAGATGATAGATAGATAGATTAGATAGACGATAGATAGATAGATGATAGATGATAGATAGACAGATTAGATAGATGATAGATAGAGATAGATAGATAGATAATAGATAGACAGATAGATAGATAGAGATGATAGATAGATAGACAGATGATAGATAGATAGATGATAGATAGATTAGATAGATGATAGATAGATAGAGATAGATAGATAAATAGATAGATGATAGATAGATTAGATAGATGATAGATAGACAGATAGATAGATTAGATAGATGATAGATAGATGGATAGAGATAGATAGATAGATAGATGATAGATTAGATAGACGATAGATAGATAGATGATAGATGATAGATAGACAGATTAGATAGATGATAGACAGATAGAGATAGATAGATAGATGATAGATAGACAGATAGATAGATAGAGATGATAGATAGATAGATAGACAGATGATAGATAGATAGATAGATGATAGATGGATTAGATAGATGATAGATAGATAGATTAGATAGATGATAGATAGACAGATAGATAGAGATAGATAGATAGATTAGATAGATGATAGATAGACAGATAGAGATAGATAGATAGATGATAGATAGATAGATGATAGATAGATAGATAGATGATAGATAGATAGATAGATAGATGATAGATAGATTGATAGATAGATAGAGAGAGAGAGAGAGAGAGAGAGGTAGGTAGGTAGATAGATAGACAGATAGATAGGTAGATAGATAGATAGATAGATAGACAAAATTAGGCCCAGGCACAGTGAGGTTTTGTTTCTCAGGCCTCCTGGAATGGTTTTTCATTTTCCTATGTAGTGCTACTCATTTGTCAAATACTTCAAGAAGCACTAATTGAATCCAATGACAAGGTCAGAATCCCTACCTCACATTCTTCTAAGCACCATACAGCTTTCCTTTACTGCACCTATCGAAACAGGGCTCAGGAACTCTTTGAGACTGAAGGAGACTAAAATCACATGCTAATAAATGCAGAAATTGCTTCTAAATTGGGTATTTTTACCATAAAGAACATTTTTATGACAATTGGCAAAGGACATCTGCCAAGTAGTTGGTAGTGTTGTGTCAATGTTGATGTCCCAATTTTGTTAACTCTATTTTGGTTTTGCAGGAAAAGGTCTTTGTAGAAAATGCACACTAAAGTACTCAGGGCTGATCATGTATCACATCTGGCAATTTATTCTCAAAGGTTCAGGAAAAAAAGTTGATTGTCCTCTGCTTACAATCTTCTTAGAAGTTTGTGATTTCTAATTTTCTAAGTGCTACATATGAAAAAAGCTGATAACAAACAACACGTTGAACACTTTCACTGAGAACACTCATTTTTAGGGTTTATATCATCAGTTGTACCCTGGCCCCTAGGGTCGCCATGAGTCGGATCCGACTCGACGGCACTTGGCTTTGGCTATCATCGAAACAAAAGCACTAATATCAAGAGACTATATTCAGGATATCCGACTCGACGGCACTTGGCTTGGCATTGTAGCGTAATTTCAGCAGCAAAACCTAAAGATGCCAAGCCCAAGTGCCGTTGAGTCAATCCAACTCATGGTGACCTAAAGATAAATGCTCATTAATAAAGAGGCTATTATCTCAGTGGTAAGCGTATAGCAACAGCTAGATGCTACACAGAAAGAAAATGGATATGCAAGAAAAATATGAAAATGGATTTGCAAATAATTATATAAATCTATGCTATTAGGCAACTTAAAACTATAAATTTTCATAAGACATTAAGTAAAAAATGAATATCAGCATACAGAAAAGCAGACTTTATGTGATCATATTTGTAAACAATTAAATTCTGGTTAAAAAACATGGACTCACACTGGATTATATTATGAAATAAAACATTTAAAAGCATACGTATTTGATTATTGTCATGGGCTTCTTCGCAGCTAGGACCAACATAGATGACAGAGGGTGAAAGGATATTTGTATTTGTCTTTTTAGAGCCTTAGTTTTGAAAGATTAATAGTTAGAATATTGTAAGGCAAAAACTTTGGTGATTATACCACCATCATTTAAAAAAAAATTCTAATATTGGCAAATCCATTTGAAAACACTGCTACAGCTTTCAGAGTAAATTGTGTTATCTTTGATGGCAGCACAGCTGTTTTCTTCCGCCGGTCCCTTTATGAAGAATCTGCAAAAGACAAAATAAATACATTGTCAATCACTGGTGCCAAAGATGTGCATTTGTGTTATTTCAGCTAATACCCTCCCTTTAAAAGTAATCCACAGTTTCAAAATATTTCAGATACCCCAACTGACTGCCCATCGCGTTAACTATTACTTCTGTAACCTAGCATTAGAATCTGTAATGGGCAGAAAGTTCTGGAAGGTCTATTCACAAATGACAACACTCACAATAGATTTTCTACGGTATTCATGTTTCAGAAAGCCCCGGTAGCTCAGTGGTTAAGTGCTCCGTCGGCCAACAAAGAAGTCAGCAGTTCAAATCCAAGTGCTCCTTGGAAACTCTGTGGCACAGTCGTACTCTGTCTACAGGGTCGCTACGAGTCAGAATCAACTCAACGACAGCGAGTTTGGGGTTTTTTTGTCTTTTTTTTTTTTTTTTTAAATTCATGTTCCAGAACTCCTTGAATTGCTTCTTACGGTTCAATTAATTAGAAAGTAAGATTAAGGCTACTTTTGTTTTTGTTTTTTTTAATTCATGTTCCAAAATCCTTGAATTGCTCCTTATGGTTCAATTAGATTAAAAAGATTAAGGCTACACAGACAGCTTCTATAACCTCTGTTGGTCTCTTATATCAGATTGTATGATGGATACAATAACTTCTACCCTATGACATTGTTACACAGATTAAATGAATTGATGTTTGTAAAGGACTCAATACATAAACTGACTCAGGTAAGCCCTGAAGCCATTATACTGTTATTCTAAAATTGAACACATTGTACGTATTATGAAATATAAAATAAATGCGTTAAATTTAATGATACATTTATCTATAAAATACTGTAGTACTGGTGACTTATTCTATGAGAAGTTTATTTAGAATGTCATAAAGACTTAAGAAAGAATTGTGAAAGAAGTACATATGATCACCAAAACTTCAAAAGTAATAAAGAGCAAAACAATAAAAAAGTAATAAAGAGCAATTAAGTGCTGAATTTTCATGTTGCAGAATACATTTTTCTCAACTTAATTATATTTCAATTGTGTATTGAACACATTTTGAACAAAATCTATAGGTATGATCTAGAATGTAAAGTTAAAACTCAACCCTGATGGTTGTGCTGAGTGGATTTACCATGAGGAAAAAAAAGTTAGCAACTTCATTAGTTGATCATGTAACGATCAGCAGTAACACAAGTCTACCTTCTGACATAGAGCCTTCATTATATTCTCTATTCTAAATAAGGTCTTGCATTAAGTTATTTATATTTCTTAAGTTAGCTCAATAAGATAGACAATAAATAATGTTTAATAACAGAGTAATGTAAAGGGAAAATGGCACAATAATATCATTAAAATAGTTATAGTGTATTTTAGTTTCTTATTGTTGCTATAATAAATTGCTACTAATCTAGTGGCTTAAAACACTGCAAATTTATCCATGTATGTAAAAACCAAAATGTATCTTATAGGACTACAGTCAAAAAGTACAGAAAGCTGTGTTCCTTCTGGAGATAGTAGAAGAGTATGAGTTTCTTGAATTTTCCAGCTTATAGAGGCCACCTCTATTTCTTGGCTCACGGTCACATTACTTTGACCTCTATACTATCTTTACAGAAGGTTCTTTTTCAACCCATCTGCTAACCAAAAGGTCAGCAGTTTAAGTCCACCAGGTCCTCCTTGGAAATTCTGTAGGGCAGTTTTACCCTGTCCTAGGGTCATTATGAATTGGAATCAACTCGGAGGCAGTGGGTTGGGTTGGGTTTCTTCACCCTGGGTCTTAAAAACCCTTGTTGTTACAACAGGCCCATCTGAATACTCCAGAACTGTATCTTTATATCAAGATTCTTAGGTAATCATATATTTTCACAGGTTTGGGGGAATAGAAGGTGACTAGTTGGGGACCATTATTCTGTCATTCTGTCTACTGCAGAAACCCTATGGGGAAATACTATTCAGTTCTGTGGGGTCTCTGTGAGCCGTAATCAACTTGAAGATATAAGACTTTGTTTACCTGTATAACTATTTTTATAGCTATTTAATTATTTTATTATAAATAAATACGAATGTGAAAAATTTAGATCACTTTTATTAATCCTCAGTAACTTAATCCTCAGTAATTTCAAGCAACTGCTGATAGAATTTTGGATTATTTTGTTCAGTTGTATTTCTTGTTTTGACTTTTAACATTAACTATGCCATCTGCGTTTCCACAATGACACATTGTAAAACAATACACTACTTTTTTAAAATTATTATTATTTTTATTTTAAAATGTGCTTATATAATGTCACAAAATTAGGTTAATAAAACTTTAACTCTTAACATGAAAATAAGTCTTTTTTAGCTTAGATGAAATGAAGAATGCTTATGTAATGCTTCTTTTTTTCTCTGCAAAAACATGCACGATGATGTTGAAAAAATAAAGAACTGAGCCATGAACTTTGCCTACCATCTTCAACCTGGTTGGCACTTCTTTCCTTTCCTTTCTTTCTTTCTTTCTTTTTTTTTTTTTTTAATTTGTCTTATTGTCATTAAGTGGAAGGTTACAAGCCAAGTCAATTTCCCATAGAAAATCCCAAGCACCCATCTGCAGCTCTGTCTGATCTCCTCAGACTGTGAAAGCATGCACTTCTCTACTCTCTACTTCCAGTTTCCGTTTTACCAACACTTGTCCCTTCCTTTCCACCATCTCCTCTCCCCTCTAAAGAGAAACCAGTAAGACAACCTCGTATGTCTATTAAACCATGAAGTGTACACACCATCTGCATCATTCTATGTCCCTAATTCCAGTACATTCTTTGTCTGAAGTGTTGGCTTCATTACTGGTTTCAGCTTTGAGTTAAGAGCAAGTCTAGGGGCCATGATACCATAGGACCCTTCAGCTTGTGCGACCATCAAGTCTGGTCTTTTAATAAAGTTCTTGATCTGCACACCATTTTTTCTTGTGCTACATCAGGGACTCTACATTGTGTTTGCTGTTGGAGCTGTCTTTGGTGGTGGCTGGGCACCATGTAGTTCTTCTGGTCCCATGCTGATGTAGTCTGCCAGTTGTAATGGATCTTTCTGTCTGCTGGGCCCATTTTTCCTCTTGTCTGTGATGTTCTCAATTGTCATTTGTTCCAGGTGAATTGGGGCCAATTAAAGTTCTTCAGACGGCAGCTTTCTGGCTTTTAAGACCCAGATGCCACTTGCTAGTACGAGGTGCAGGAGACTCTCTTAGCAAAAGGCTAGTTATGCCACTTGACCTTGATGTTCCCTGAAAACAGGGGTCCCCAGATCCATGTCCCTGCTATTCTGTCCTTTGAAATATTGGAATGAAGTCATCCGATTCGATGGCACTTGGCTTAGAAAACATTTTTGCTTCTGGTAGAGTCAGTTATGCTGACATACCTTCCACTGTGTATTGTCACTCCCTTCATCTAACCAAATTCCTGTTGGCTCTCTAATCTATGAATAACACTTTTCCTCCTTTCCCACCCTGTAGCTATCAAAGAGTATTTCTTCTGAGCATAAGTCTTTTCTTAAGTCCTTATAATTGTGGTCTCATAGGAAATCTGTCCTTTTGCCACTGACTGATTTCACTCAGCATAAGGTCTTCTAGTTGATTCCAGACTATGAGATGTTTCCTAAAATCATCATCGTTCTTCATCATTGCATTGTGTTCCATTGTGTATGTGTACCATAGTTGTTTTTCCATTCATCTGTTGATGGGCACCTAGGTTGAGTCTATCTTCTTGCTATTCTGGATAGTGCTGCAAAAAATATTTGTGTGCATGTATCTGTTCTATACACTGCTTTTTAAATTAATAATAGCTAAAATAAGTACCAGAAACTGAAAATACAAGACGATATTGATTGTCTACTTTTTCATATAAGTTGTAGATAATATATGAATATATAACCACTACTCTTTCAAGTATTTTTGCTGTAAAAGCCAAATCAAAATACCCGTCATTAATCCCACTTATATTAAATGCTGCTGAGTAGACTCCAATTCATGGCAATCTCGTGTGTATCAAAATAGAACTGTACTCCATAGTATTTCCAGTGGCTTATTTTTCCGAAGTAAATCAGCAAGCGTTTCTTCCAAAGGGCCTCTGCATGAACTTGAGCTTCCAACCTTTCAGTTAGAAGCCAAGTTCATTAACTGTTTACACAGTGCAGGGATCCCATCATTAAATTACTTTAAACTACTTTTCACTGTTTTGAGTGTTGTGGTACTGAGAATGTGGTGAATTTAAAGACGTTTTATAAAGACAAATTCTACAGCACTGAATCAAATCAGACTGCCTTTTGGAAAAACTTACATATCTGGATCTAATGGAGAACCATCCACCCAGGTCCATGACTTCTTCAGGGAGGTAACATTAAGTCCAATCCACACATAATTTAATTGTTTCAGATTTTTCTGTACAAAAGCCTGGAAAGGATGATGAATAACTAAATCAACAGGATATTTAAAAAATTCAGATACACCAAGATTTTAGAATTTTATTGAAAAACTAGCATCTTCCCTGGGGATTCTCACTGTATTCAAGTTATATTTTGCTTAAAAAAAAAAAATACCGACATACATGTGTACACACACATACACACAATAATTGCAAATTGAATACAGGCCACTCAGGGCCAAGACTAAAATGTCAAGTCAGACATTCACTGTGAGTATAAGATTTGGAATCCTGGTGGTGGTAGACGGATTAAAGCAATTGGCTACCAACCAAAACATTAGCATTCACTTTGAGTACAAAATTTAAAGGGTGTCAAAACTCAGTAGTCAAGATAAATAATGATTTAAACAAGTCTAGGAATAAATTTCAAGAAATTCATATTCAACCAAAAAGAAGTTAGTACACTTCCTATGATGCTAAACAACATACCATTTCAAGGTTGTCCTTTATTACTAGCAGGTGAGATTTTCTAGCCAAACAGTACTTATAACTATCACTCCAACTTTTCAATTCTTTAGAGACCCAGTAACACTTCTCTTGATATTTTAGCCATTCTGATGCACACGATCCTATAATGAAATGGGGGAAAGGGGACAAAAATTATCTTATAGATGCATAATTATGTGTTGAATTAATAAGTATGAATCTGTAATGAAATCATCCTTGAGAAGGTGTTGAATCCATTAGATGTCCAAAATTCAAATGATAATCCATGGGATAAAGAAAATTAACTTACTAAAAAAGCAAAACCCAGACATAAAGGATTTTTTGGGGGTCCTGAAAACTAAAATAATGTGAACCATTTAAGATATATATTACATGGCTACTTGGGAAATTACATGAAATATTATCATGTCACTGAGAACTTTTCCATATAAAGTTGTAGAATCTCTTTTTATTTTTTTGTGTGTATGTATATCTGCTTCTTCTTGTTGATATTAAAATATTAAATTTAATAACAGATTTTTTAAAGCCTAGTTTCAAGAGGCCTGTGTCATTTAATTTTTTTTAATTAAAATCATAGCTTTTCAAATTTAAAATACTGGAGTTTCTTGGAAAAATACTGCAGGAAAGTGAGGTATATATACTAACTGAGGTAAAATAAACATAAAATTTACCATTTTAATCACTTCAAAATATACAATTCGGTGGACTTAATACATCCATGATAATGTGCAACTATCACCATTATTTAATTCTAGAACATTTTCCCCCAAAATTAAAAAAAAAAAAAAAAGATATCTATTGAGCAGTTATTCCCCACTGCTCCTTTACCTTCCAGCTCTGGCAAACATTGTTTTCTGTCTATATGGATTTGACTATAATGGATATTTTTTACAAATAGAATTATAGAATATGTAACCTTTTGTATCTGGATTTTCACTTAGAATAATGTTTCCAGATTCCTCTATGCTGTGATATTAGTACTGCATTCCTGTATATGGCTGAAAACATGTATGTATCATATTTTGTTTAACCAATCATTAGTTGATAGACATTTGGAGTTGTTTCCACACTTTGGCTGTTATGAACAGTGCTGCTATTAGTATTTAAAATAGTTGACTGAATGTCTTTCTCTAGTCTGGACTTGCTGAGAGACAATACCTTTCTTTTTTTTAAAATGTGTGTTGATTGGAAATACAATGTACGTGCATATATATGACAGTGTGAATGCACTAAGTGATAGAGTTGCTCCCCTTAAATGGCTAATTTTGCTAATTTCACCTCACTTTTTAAAAAACAAAATAAAAGAAGGAATAAATAGTATATAGTTTATTATACAATATTTAGGTCTCCTTTAAAGAATTTTTAATGATACCTATATAATTCCACCTTTCACCTATCATAGTTGTGTCACCTTTGAAAGGTCTCAGTATGATGTTACCACTGTGGTGAGCAATTAACTTTTCACTCAGTAAAATATACAATAAACTTACAACATTTCAAGTGGTTTGGCACTTGCACACATAATATCCAGTAATCCACAAAAAGAGAGTGTCAATAAGTAAACCATGAAATATTTACAGTTCTGATACGTGACAAAGCAAGTGACATAAATTAGTGGACTGCAAAAAGATCATATGATAAATAGTAATAAAATAGTCTAGATATTCATCTCATACAATAAAATAAATGCCAAAAACTCAAAAAATTAAGTATTAAAAAGTTAAACTATAAAACAATTGAGAGTAGAAGAAAATGCTTTCATGACAGGAAATTCTAAGCTTAAAACCAGTATCAGTAAGTTGTTAAATGTAACTCTTTTTTCCACTTTATATTTCAAGAAATAATAACTAAGAGATAAACAAAACAGTTATTTGCATACTGCCTTATAATCATAATTAACTTTCCATGTATATGAAAACTTGATTTGAAATTCCATGAGGGTAAAGGTTATTTTCTTATTTATTTTTTTTTAATAGTTACACTCCCCACTGCATAAAAAAAAAGTAAAAAATAGATCCATCACGTTGTGGGTACAAAGTAGATGCATATCAAATCTTCATTGCTTAATTTGATCTATTGTGTATATGTTCAATGGGGTCTTGAGAATCCATACAGTTAAATCTAATGTAGAACGAAGCCTAGAGAGGTACCTGTAGTTCTTGAAACACAGTGGTCTGTGTCCTTTCTACCTGTATTTCTTCTTGCTTCACTATTCATTTTCAGGTTTCCAACTGCCTCTTGAAGAGTGATGTTTGGATTATTTTCTTTTGGGCATTTGAGCAACACTCCCTGAAAAGCTTGGAAACAGTATTCTTTATCACTGGGTAAGTATGTCCTCTGAAACATCTAAAAGACAAATTCTGTGAGATGATGCTGATGGTATGGGACAGTAATAACTGGAGGAATAACTATAACATTGTTGTTTTTTTTAACTTTTAGATCTACTTACTAGAAAATAATTTCAAATCATATATGATAAATTTACTCAGTGAGCACATAAGAGCTATAAACACACTTTTTATACTTTTATGGAAACCTCTGAGACTGTATTTGGCACATCATACTATACTTGTTGAATGTCTATTTATCCTACTACAGTACGAATGTGTTCATCATGACTATATTTTTTTAATTTAGGGAATTTGTAATAATGTTGCTCTGTAAATATATCCTTATATAAAATATACAAACATATTTCATAAAAATAGTGAAATACTATTTGTAAACATTTAATAATTCAGAAAGATGATTTTCAAATATATCTCCTCACATGTGCATGCACACACACATTCCCATCATCATCTTTATCATCACAAACTAATACACAAAGTCTTTACATGTCTGTTTACTATCTTTAATCATACTTCTGGACACACATATACATGCACATTTTTCCCTGTATTAGACTGTGTGCCACTATGGATTATAACGCAGAGTTTGAGATGCTGTTTAAGATATTGTAGTTTCTTATTAAATCTTTGTTAATGTAGTAAACATTAAATAAATAAACATGAAGAGTCACTAGAGGAAAATAAATGGTGTTTTCCTTCATAATTTTAGTTAATTAAGATCTTCTGACTCAGGCACTTGGCTTTGGCAACTTACCCAAAAGAGTCAAGGTGATCAAAGTCAAGGTCAGAATACAATTGACTATTCCAGATATTCCCAATAAAGCTTTATACCACTGCAGTACCACTGAGTAATCTGAGAGGTTAAACACATGGATTAGCTTTAAAAGTACATTTTCAAGGCATTATAACCATTTTAACATTAGGATATAGTGTTTTTGTTTTTCAGTGGTTATTAAACAGTCAAAGATAAAGGCTAAGTATACAGAAAAATATATCCATTTGTTTGATGATGATAATATTCTAGATAATCAAAAGCCCTGATATATCCTGTATTGAATCATAGAAATTGCTAGCATTTGAAAGTTTTAATCTGTGCAAACAATATCAACCCAATGTACCTAAGTATTTTCACATGTTAATACAAATATACAATTTTAAATTAATCATTTATTTTAATGTGATATTCAAAAATTATTCAAATTAATTTCAGTTACAGAGGATGTAATGTAAATCAGAGCTAAAGACGGCTTCAGTAGTCCTATAACTTTAACCTTAAAAAAGATCTTTTTCTGGCCAAAATGGCTCCATTGAGAAAAGCATCATGCCATCCTTTCACAGCAAAGACCAAACAACTAAATAAAACAAATGCAAACATCAAACCTGGAACCCAGATTGTTATATGAAGAAATAAAGATCACAGCCAAACACCAAATGAAACAAGGGACTGACAGAAGACAGTGAGAAGAAATAAAAGATGAAGTCCACTATCAACAAACCCAGCACAGATTCACCATCTTGGAATCCTGTCAGAGACCAGCAGACAAAAAGCATGGGAAAGCAGCTTCACAGAAATCCTAACAGGAGACAAAGTAACCGATAACCTGAGATACATGCTTTTTCACCCCCATCTTCTCCCCACTGCTCTATCTCTGACACCTCTTGGTTAGCTGCAGGGGCTCAGCTGACCAGCGAGTACAGCCTCTGTGCTTCTTTAATTTGACCAACCCACATCAGAGATCAGCCAATGCAGTATACCAAAAAACACCTTTAAGAGCCTCAGGTAGTACACAGGCCACCCATTGTCCACTCCAACAGAAACTAACTGCTGAATACCCCAAAGCCAGTAGACAGTATTAAAATTTATTATTAAAAAAAAGAGTGAATATTTCTAGCTGGTGTGCAAAATAAAACACCAGATGAGTTTCCAGCAAAAGAAAAGGTTATAGAAGTATCTGACAGGGGATTCAAATGTCTAGTATCAGTACTATTCAAGAGCTTAAGAAAAAGCAAACAAAAAAATGAGGGAAAAAAATGACAAATTCATGGAAGAATTCAGGAAAATGTTGCAGGAACAAAATGCCAAAATAAAACCAAAACTAGAAATCATACAAAAATAACAATTAGAAGTCCAAAAGATAAACAAGATTTCAGAAGTGGTCATTGTCACAGAGGGGCTGAGGAGCAGATTAGAAATGACAGAACACAGGATCAGTTAAACTGAAGACAGTCACTGGAATACAACTCTGGGGGAAAAAATCAGAAACACAGAAAAATAAAGATTAAGACACCCTGAGAATTTTGTGGTAGACAATCAATGGCAAAAACTGACCAGTCATGATAGTTTCAGAATCAGGCAGAAGACAGAGAACACACAGAGAATCATTAAAGAATTGCTGACTGAAAACTTTCCTAGTATCATGGAAGATGGAAAACTGATGATTCAAGAAATTTAATGAACTTCATGAAAGGTAGACCCTAAAAGAAAAGTTAACAAGCCTACTCAACAAAATAGAAGACTGAAAACATAAAGTTGCAATAAAAACAAAAGCGATAGAAACAAAGGAAGTGGGTAAAGAAATCCACAAACTGAAGAAATTCAGCACAACAGAGTAAAAAGAAAAAAGAAATGATTAAGGGAACAATTATAACTCATAGTGACCAAATAGAGTAGAACTACCTCATATTTACAAGGAGCCTTTGGTAGATTTGAACTGCCAACCTTCTGGTTAGAACCATAGCACTTAACCACAGCATCACTTGAACTTCTGGTACCTTTCTCAGGGAGATAATATATATAAGGTATTTAGCCTAGCCTGGAACATACTAATCATCTCAAAATGTAACTTCTTAATTTTTTATCATAATGTCTTATATCACCTGAGACTTGAAATGTGGGGCAAGTTATACCCAATCAGTGGTGTTTATCAATTTTGTGATGTTGGTCATTGGCAGTAAACCCATGAAGACTTAACCATAATAAACATCTGTCACTCAATGCTGGGGCTTCCAAATACATAAACTCAAACAACACTGAAAAGATAAATTGACAATTCCACAATTAATAGTAGAGACTTCAACAAAGCACTTTTGGTAAAAGATAAAACATCCAGAGAGAAGCTTAACAGACATAGACAAGAGCTAAAGAGCACAATTAGCCAATTTGTCCTGGTAGAGATACATAGAACACTCCACCCAAAAGCTGCAAAATACACATTCTTTTCCAATAAATGTGGAACATTCCTCAGAATAGACCGTATCTTAGGCTACAGAGCAACTCTCAACAAAATTCAAAACACTGAAATAATACAAAAGTATCTGCTCTGACCACAATGCCATCAAAGTAGAAATTAACAATAGAAAGAGCAAGGAAAAAAAAAACAAACAAACAAGTACATGGAAACTCAATAACACCCTGCTTAGAAACTACTGGGTAACAGAGAAATCAAAGCAGAATGGAAAAATTCCTAGAATAAGAGGAGAATGAAAATATATTATACCAAAGCCTTGGGACACAGAAAAGGCAGTCTCAAGAGTTCAGCTTATAGCAATAAGTGCACATATAAAAAAGGAACAAAGAGACAAAATCAAAACTGTAACTATGCAACCAAATAGAAAGATAACAATATAAAAGAAGTCTACAGCCACCAGAAGAAAGGAAATAATCAAGATCAGAGCAAAAATAAAGGAAATAGAGAACAGAAAAACAACAGAGAGGATTAACAAAAAGTTGATTCTTCAGAAAGGTCAACAAAATTGGCAAACCAGTGTCAAATACATGGCAAAAGAAAAACAGGGGAGGACTCAAATAACCCAAATAAGAAATGACATGGGGACATTACAACAGATCCAACTGAAATAAAAAGGATCATAAAGAGTATTATGAAAAAGCTAGAACAAATTTGAAAACCTAGAAGAAACAGATAAATTTCTAGAATCACACTGCCTAACTAAATGAACACAATAGTATGTTAAAAATCTGAACAGACTCACAACAAGAGAGGAGACTGAAAAGACAATAACAATAATAATAAAAGACAACAAAGAAAGCCCTGGCCTCAATGACTTCACTGGAGAATCCTACTAAATATTCAGAGAAAAGCTTACTCCAATACCATTAAAACTAATTCAGAGAAAGAAGAGATAGAAAAGGAAGGGATACTTGTGAATTCATTCCATGCAGCAAGCATGGGACTGATACCAAAACCAGGCAAAGACACCACAAAGAAAAAACTACAGGCCAATATCTCTCATGTATATAGATGCAAAAATCTCGACAAAATTTAAGCCAATAGAATTCAGCACCGTGTTTAAAAAACAATACAGCACAATCAAGTAGGATTCATAACAGACGTGCAAGGATGGTTCAACACTGGGAAAATCGATCAGCATAATCCACTACATAAATAAAAGAATCACATGATCATCTCATATGATGCATAAAAAGTATCTGGAAAAGTCAAATACCCATTCCTGATAAATACTCTTAGTAAGATAGGTATAGAAGGGAAATTTCTAAACATAATAAAGAACAATTTATGCAAACCAACAGCCAACATCATTCTCAATGTAGAGAGACTGAAAACATTCCATTTGAGAACAGAAACTAGACAAAGATGCCTTTTATCATTACTCCTATTTAACAACATGCTGGCAGTCCTTGCTAGAGCAACAATGCAAGAAAAGAAATACAGGGCATCCGAATTGAAAAAGAAGAAATTAAACTGTATGTATTTGTGGAAGATATGACACTATATTTAGAAAACAGAAAAGACTCCACGAGAACACTATGGGAACTAACAGAAAGGTTCAGCATAGCAGCAGGATACAAGATAAAAGCAAAACATCACATCCAGAGCCTTGGAGTGATTCCAACTCATAGCTATCGTAAAGTAGGAAGACTCATACTATCTGATCTTAGAACCCACTGTACAGCTACAGTAGTCAAAATAGCCCAATACTGGTACAATGACAGATATGTTGACTGGCAGAATAGAATTGAGAACCCACATGTAAATCCATTCACCTATGGTCAGCTGATCTTCAACAAGGACCCAAAGTCCATCAAATGGGGAAAAGATGGTGTTTTGTTTTTGTTTTGTTGTTGTTGTTGTTTAACATATGGTGCTGGCAAAGCTGGTTATCCACCTTCAAAAAACAGAAATAGGAACCATACCTCACTGCATGCACAAAACCTAATTCCAAATGGATCAAAAACGTAAATGTAAAGTCTATAGAAGAAAAATCAGGATCAATGCTAGAAGCCCTGGTATATGGCATTAACAGGGTACATACTATAAGTAACAACACACAAACTCCAGAAAATAAAGCTAAGTAATTGAGATGTTCTAACAATTAAAAACTTATGCCCATCAAAAGACTTCACCAAAAGAATAATAAGAACCTACAGATTGGAAGGGGAAGTATCTACTATAAATCAGACAAGGGCTTAATCTCTAAATTCTACAAGAAAATTCAGCACCTCTACAATAAAAAGTCAGACAATTCAATTGAAAACTAGGCTAAAGAAATGAACAGACACATCATCAAAGAGGGCATTTGAGCAGGCTGCAGACACACGAAGAAATGCTCGAGATCACTAGCTATTACAGAAATGTAAATCAAAGCCATAAGAAGATATCATCTCACACAGGTATTACTGGCACAAATCATCAAAGTAGGAAATGACAAATGGTGGAGAGGCTATGCGGAGATGGGAACTCTTAGGCAATGCTGGGGGAAATGCAAAATGATGCAACCATTTTGGAAAACAATTTGCCACTTCCTTAGAAAACTAGAAATAGAAATACTATATGATTCATCAATCTCTCTCCTAGGAATATAACCTTAAGAAATACGAGTTATCATGTGAACAGACATATGCTGACATGTGCTCACTGCAATACTGTTCACAATAGCAAAAAGTTGTAAATAATCTAAATGTCTATCAACAGATGGACAACCACAGTACATATAAAAAAGGAGTGTTACACAACAATAAAGCCAATGATGAATCTGTGGAGCTCCTCGTAACACTGAGTAAACTAGAGGGCAATACACTGAGTTAAATAAATCAATTATGAAAAGACAAATATTACACGAGACCACCACTGTAAAAACTCATGAAAAAGTTTACACACCAGAAGAAAAACAATCTTTGTTGGTTAAGAAGGAAGGAGGGGGTGGGAATGGAAAATTACTAAATAGACAAGCGGTAACTGGAGACCCTGATGGTGTAGCAGTTAAGCATTATGGCTACTAGCCAATAAAATCAGCAGTTCAAATCCACCAGGCACTCCTTGGAAATCCTATGTGGCAGTTCTACTCTGTCTATAGAGTAGACTAAGAGCTATGACTAGGAATTGACTCAACAGCAGTGAGTTTGGTTTTTGTTTTTTTGAAGGGGGTTAAAAGTTAACTTTGGTGAAACATTAAGATAGTACACGACGCTGGGGAAGCCAGCACAACTTGTACAAGACAAGGTCATAGAGGCTCCATATAGGTACATCCAGACTCCTCGAGGGACCAAATTGCTGGGCTGCACGGCTGTGGAAACCACAGACTCAGGGAACCTCTAGATCAATTGACATAACATAGTTTATAAAGAGAATTTCTACATTCTACTTTGGTGAGAAGTGTCTTGGGTATTAAAAGTCCTGTGAGCAGTCGTTTAGGGTCCTTCACTGGTCTTATTCCCTCAGAAGCAAGGAAGAACAAAGAAAACTAAAGAAACAAAAGAAAGACTAGTTCAAAGGACTAACGGACCACATGGACAACAGCTTCCAGCAGACTGAACCCAGAACAACTGGGTGGTGCCCAGCTGTCACCACAGACTAGTCTGACAAGGATCACAACAGAGGCTCCTGGACAGACTTGGAAAAACAACACAGAATAAATTTCTAACTCACAAAGAAAGATGGGATTTGGTGGCCTGACAGAGACGGGAGAAATCCTGAGAGAATGGCCCCCAGACACTCATTCAGTTCAGCACTGAAGTCTCTTCAGAGGCCCACTCTTCAGCCAAAGATTAGAGAGGACCATAAAACAAAACAAGACTTATGGGGCATCACATTTCATGGACCAGGACTAGACTGCAGGAGTGGACAGGAAGGCTAGTAATAGGGAATCCAGGGTTGAGAAGGGAGAGTGTTGAGCTGTTGTGGGGTTGTTAGCCAATGTCATAAAACAATATATGTGCTGTTTAATGAGAAACTACTTTGTTCTGTAAACCTTCATCTAATGTACAATATATGTATTTAAAAAAAAATTCTTAAAATCTCCCCTCCTGAAACAGAGTCCTGGTGATGAAATGATTAAGAGCTCAGCTGCTAAACAAAAGATCGGCAGTTTGAATCCACCAGCTGCTCCTTGGAAACTCTATGAAGCAATTTTGCTCTGTCACATAGGTTGTCTGTGAGTTGGAGTCAACTGGAAGGCAATGGAAAAATGAAAAGGAAGCAAAAAGATGGGAGGAAGCTCAATTTCTCCGGAAGTACATTGATATATAGATTGCATTTTGAAAATATAAATATTTTACATAATTATAAAATATGTTAAGCCAAATAAAAAAAGAATCCATAACACTAGAATACAAAACAAAGCAGAGGAACTTAACTGGATATTTCAAGTGATTCTAATCACATTTGACTGTGATTATCTAGTGAGATACAGACTAAGGGCAAAAGAACTGCAGAAACTATTTTATAACTATCAGCAATGTTATTTCTTGGTGATTCTTAGCCTATAATATAATACATATAGGAGATTCTCAATGTATGAGAAAAGAAATACAAATATAGAGCCATAAAGTTAATCTAGTATTATAGTTGCTCTTTGAAATTTTTTCTCCTGATACAACTCTAAAGTCAAGGGAACTGAAATTTTACTCCTTTAGGGTAAAGGATGTGTAACTGGCTTTAGTTTCAGCCTACTTATGTATTCCCTAAGATAGGCATATTTCATTTAATATAGTAGCTTGCAATTGCCGAACATTTAATTTATTTCCTGATCTTGCCCATCATCACAAAGGTTCAAACTGCCAATCAGATTCACATGAACTATGTCCTATTCACCCTACACTTTACTGATGATTAGCGAAGGGAAACGAGGCATGAATATTAGTAGCATTTATCACTTAAATGTCTGGAAGTTGTCAATCTCTAATTTGCAACTTCCTGAGCTCTTTTTTTGACACCAAAACACATTTTGGTTTCCAAGCTATGCATACAAGTGGAGTGTGAAAAAAAACTTGTGCTGAGGAACCACTTCATTTCGTACTCTCAGCTTTACTATCTGTTTTATAAAGCGAAAGGCGGAGTGCAAAAGGTGAGGAGAAAAGTTGAAACCATGTGGAAATCTGTAAATATACACATAAAAGCAGCAGTTTCTTACAAACTGGCCTGTCTGTAAATCAGAGGGAAATGAGTGCTATCACAGAAGTCCAAGGGACAAGAAGGCAGTAGCAAGACAAATATTTCTGTAGGAAAATTAACAGATTTTAAGGATGGAGGTAATACTTGAGGATGGACTCAAACTGTGAGCAGGATTTTTGTAGCTGAAGAAATAGGGAAGTGTATTCTTAAAGGTGCTACATCAATAAAGACCAGAGACCAAAAGAGAAATATTTAGAACACAGTCTCACTAAAGCACAGAATATCTCATCTCTATCAATGAGATTGTTTATTTACATCTTTCATTTCTGTTTATCTCTTTTTGCCAAATCACATAAAAGTGGCAGGATGGATTCTCATCGTGTGTGAAAGTTATGCTGCAGGTGTTGCATGGTAGGTTGGTGAGGTACAGACTTGGTTTTGCTACGACAATGGTGAAGATATATCCTTTGAAATGTTGACTTAAAAAGTTAACATTAAAAATTGGTACATTTATGAATGATGACATACTCATCAGTGAAATTATTTTCAATTGAAAGTACATAATTCCTAAGAATATGCTTAAGACATTGCAGTCAATAAAATACTATTTTAAAGCAAATAAAGTATTAGCCCCACACTGAGACAGGTAAGTTCTAAAAATGAGAGAGAAAGCCTATCTCATAGAAGTTTTGTAAGATTCAGTTAAAAAAAAAAAATACACAGAAAAAACACCCTACCTATAGTCTATAGCTCTGGCTACTTAAATGGTTATAGTGTTTGTCATTTTTAGATTACCATTGCTATTATTAAAAGAGAAGGAAGGGAAAGAGACTGAGACAAAGACAATGTAATAATCCAGAAGCAGAGTAAAATGGAACACTGGAAATTAATAATCTACAACTCCAACAACTGAGAAGGGGGGGAAAAACACAAAAACTGAATTCCATACCTTTAAGTTGCAATGTTTGGATGGAACTCCTTTTCTTGGGTTGTACATTCAGCGTCATATATGTTTCTTCATCTGGCAGCTTCATGTGTGCAAATGCGTGGTATATATGTTGTGTGTTCTCTTTTCTAAAGTATGATACAGAATAAGGAAAAACTATGTCTGCTGCTAATCAGAGATTATCCTCAGGGTGTCCTGTCAAAGTACAAGCAAGAATTCACAGTCTGACCTACTGGTGAAAACCTCAGAGGAAATTTTTTTTTTTTAGTTTGTTTCCTATGACCTTGATAACAGATAAATTTTCAACTCTCTACCACATATATAGTATCACATTTGGTATTCTCAAAAACTTTTTCTGATATAACCTGAAAGTCAAGGACATTGAAATTACACTCATTTAGGGTAAATGATGTGTAGCTGCCTCTTGTTTTAGTCAAATTCCTTATGTGAATTTTGAATTATATTCCTTAATATGTTCATATTTTATATAATGCAGTAATATTCAATTGTCTAGCAGTTGAAATAGTTCCTGATCCTAAAACAGCATTGACTGCAAAGCATGCCAATAATTTAAGATATAATTTGAAGAGGAAAATAATACTAACAAATTTTTGGCTTTCTGAAGACACGCCCCAAATAGAAAGATGAAAAAAAAACAAGATTCAATGTCAATGTAGAATTTGGGAAAGAAATTATATTTTCCACTTACCTTTACTGTGAGTTGAAAGCAATTTTCCATATCTATGAGGCTGGGTGGAAAGTTGGCCTTTATTTTTTAATCAGATTATGAAGGCACAATTTACATACCAAATTTATTAAGGTACAATTTTACATACCAAAATTCACTTATTGTAAATAAAGAGTTTGATAATTTTAGCAGATTTATGAAACTGTGTAACCATCACCATAAGCCAGTTTTAGAACTTTTCTGTCATGTCTTAAAGCAGACTAAAAAGAGAAATATAATTCCAGAAAAATACAATTTTATAAGTTAAGGGAAAACATTCTGAACAACTAAATCCTAAATCTCAGGCTACTGTGGCAAATCTAGTATAGAAACCCAATTCTTTTGGTTGCTGCCTCATTGACTTCACGAATGGGAGATAATCCTGAAGGAAAGAGAGCTGAACAGAGCAGGCAGCTCCGAGAGGAACGTTACCTGGACACATTTACAAGCAGGCCCAGGTCTATCATCCCTGACATCTTATCTCCTCTTTCCTCTCATCTCCTGCCAAGTAGATTAGATGCATAGAAGCCAGAGGGCAAAGTTATCACAACAGGTTAGCGTTCCAGGATAAAGAATAAGAAATAGACGGTGGGCAGCAAATCTGGAGAGGCAGGCATGCAGATTTATACAGGATTGTACATTTTCACTCAATCATAATACTAAAAAAAAAATTTAAAAAGGAAAAAAATCCTTAATTGTAGTAAAAATTATTTTATCTGCCTGATCACAGATACAGTCACATCATTTTAGTTACCAGAACTCTGCTAGAAATTTTACCACCATGTGTTTTCAATTTTTCTGTATATTTATTAGTAATCTCAAAGTTACTATAGTCATGCCATTTTCTGTCTGGTAGTAAATATGGGTATCTCTGTTTAAGCTAAGGAAAAGTCTAATTCAATCTAACTATCTGAAGTTTAGCTTTTACATAATTTAATACATCTTCCTTCCCCAAGCTTGAACCTATTGGGATTTAAAAGGCCCAACGGGACCTGCAAGTTTGGTTAGATCTGTATGAATGCCTCCTTCTCTCTCTACTACCCCCAGAAACCAGTGAAGGTACCCCAGGAATGAGTCAAGCTGAAATGGAGTAAACGTAAACATGAAGAAAAGCTCATCCTACCTGAATAGCGTTTATTTTATTTTATTAATATTTTACTGCACTATGACTGAGAGTTTACAATCCAAGTCAACTGGCCATATAAAACCCCCCATGACACCTCTATGGGGCCCTAGCTGCTCTCCCCACTCTGTAACAGCACACTCCAACTTTCTACCCTGTAATCTAACCCACTCAGCCAACTGCTGTCCCCCTTCACCCTCTCATCTTGCCTCTGGACAGGAGCTGATCAGACAGGCATGTATATATTTAAGCCAAGAAGTACACACTTCACGAGCATCACCCTATGTCTTACAGTCCAGTCCAATCTTCGAAGAGTTAGCTTCAGTGCTGGTTTCAGCTCTGGGCTAACCAAGTGTCCAGGGACTATGTCCTCAGGGCACCCTGAAGTCAATCAGACCGTCAAGTCTGGTCTTTTAGCAGAGTTCTACGTCTGCACACCCATTTTTCCCTCCTACTTCCGGGTCTCTATGTTATGTTTCCTGTCAGGGTGGTCATTGTTGTTGGCAGGGCTCCATCTAGGTCTTCTGGCTTCGGGCTGATGTAGTCCAGGATCACAGGGCACCTTCTGTCTCCTGGTCTCATATTTTCCACATGTCTTTGATGTCCTTCATTCTCCTCTGCTCCAGATGCGTTAGAACAAATTGATGCTCCTTAGGTGGCCACTTGCTAGCTTTTAAGATCACAGACTCCACTCAACAAATTGGTATGGAGATAATTTTCTTAAAAAAAAAAAAAAAAAACTTTGTTATGACAATTAGCCTAAATGTCCCCTGAGACTGTGGTCTCCTGATCCCTATTTCTGCCACTCTGCCCTGCAGAATGTTAGATTGTATTTATGAAACCTTTTAGCTTTAGGTACAGTCCAGCTGTGCTAACCTTCCTTCTGCTTGCTGTGACTCTCCTCACCTAACCAAGTTCCTCTCTACTATCTAATCTACGAATACCTCTCTCCCTTCTTCAATTGTAAGCAGTGAAGATTATTTTCTTCTCTGCTTAAATCTTGTCTTAAGTCTATAATAGTGGTCTCAAACAGTATTTGTACTTCTGCAAGTAATTAATTTCACTCTGCGTGTGTTCCAGGTGACTGTTTCTTCAGATCATTGTTGTTCTTTGTCACTGCATAGTACTCTGTTGTGTCAATATACCATAGTTTGTTTTCCCATTCATCTGTAGATGGGCACTGAAGTTGATTCCTTTTTTTTTGCTGTTACAGATAGTGCTGCAATAAACTTTGGTGTGCATGTATCTGTTCATATGACAGTCCTTATTTCTCTAGGATATATTCCAAATAATGAGACTCTTGAATCATACAGTATTTCAATTTCTAGCTTTTTAAGAAGGCACCTAATTGACTTACAAAGTAGTTGCACTATTTCACATTCCCACCAGCAGTGTGGAAGAGTTCCAGTCTTTCCATACCCTCTCAACATTTGTTATTTTGGGGTTTTTTGACTAATGCCAGCCTTGATGAGATGAGATGGTATCTCATTGTAGTTTTGATTTGGACTTCTTTAATGTCAGATGATTGTGAACATTTTCTCACATATCTGCTTAGCTGCCTGGATGTCTTCTTAGGTGACATTTCTGTTCATATCCACTGCCCATTGTTTAATTGGGTTATTTGTCTTTTTCATTAAGATTTTTCAGTACCTTGTAGATCATAGAGATTAGATGCTGATCAGAATCAAGGTAGCCAAAAGTTCTTTCCCAGTCTGTAGAAAGTCTTTTTACTTTTTTGATGAAGTCTCTGGATGAGCATTAAGTGTTTGATTTTTAGGAGTTCCCAGTTACCATTTTCTCTTCTGGTGTTTGTGCGTTGTTAGTAACATTTTATAGTCTGACTATGCCGTGTATTAGGGCTCCCAGTGTTGTCCCTATTTCTAATTCCATAATTTTTTTTGTTTTGTATTTTCTATTTAGGTCTTTGATCCATCTTGAGTTAGTATTTGTGCATGAAATGAGATATAGGTTGTGGTTCTTTCTTTTTTTTTGAAAATGGATGTCCAGTCATGCCAACATCAGGGAAGAATACTATATAATGATAAAAGGCTCAATATTCCAGCAGAACACAGCCATATTTAATATCTATACACCCAATGACAGGACTCTAAAATACACAAAACAAATAAACATTAATGTCTTTGAAAATAGAAATAGACAGCTCCACATTAATATTAGGAGACTTCAACATACCACTCTCAGTAAAGGACAGAATTCTAGCAAAAATCTCAGTAAAGACACAAGATCTAAATGCCACAACCAATGCGACACCATAAACATATACAGAACACTCCATCCAATAGTAGCCACATGGTTTCCTTTCCAACGCACATGGAACAGTCTCCAGAATGGAATATGTATTAAATCACAAAGCAATCTTTAACAAAATTCAATGTATTAAAATACTGCAAAGCATCTTTCAGACCATAAAACTGTAAAAGTAGAAGACAATGACAGAAAAAAAAACAATAAGAAAAAAATCAAATGTGTGGAAACTAAACAAGGCCTTGCTAAAAAACCACTGAGTTACAGAAAAAAAAAAAAAAAAAAAAACCAGGGAGGGAAAAAACATAGAATCAAATGAAAATGAAATGACATCCTACCAGAACCTTTGGGACACAGCCAAAGCAGTGCTCAGAGGTCTATTTATTTCAGTAATTGCACACATCCAAAAAGAAGCAAGGACCCAAGTCAAAGAATTAATCCTACAACTTGAACACGTAGAAAGTAGGCACCTGAAAAAAGCCAATAATAAAAATTAGAGCAGAGCTAAATGAATTAGAGAATAGAAAAATCTATTGAAAGAATTAACATACCCAAAAGTTATTAATAAAATTGATAAAACTTTGGTTGAACTGACCAAAAAAAAAAAAAAAAAAGGAGAGGAAGCAAATAATTTGAGTAAGAAATGAGATGGGTGATACTACATCAGATCTAACTGAAATTAAAAGAGTCATAACAGAATATTCTGAAAACTTTTACTCTCATTAAATTTGAAAATCTAGAAACAAATTGTTAGAAACCCACTGCCTACCAAAACTAACAGTAACAGAAGCAGAACAACTAAATAAACTCATGACAAAAGAAAAGAGTGTAAAGGTAATTAAAAAACAACCAGTCAAAAAAATTTCCAGGAAACATCTCATAACCTGGTTTCAACTGGAAGACATTATGTTGAGTGAAAGTAGTCAGCGACAAAAGAACAAATATTGTATGAGACCCCTACGATAAAAACTCAAAAACAGATTTATGCATAGAAGAAAAGACTCTCTGATGGCTGCAAGGGAGGGGAGGGAGGGAAGGAGGGTTTAGACTAGATAGTTGGTAGAAATTTGGGTGAAATTGGTGACAGCACACATTAGAAACAAGAACAATATTAAGTGGACTTCAACATAACTTGAATACTCCTTCCATCTTAACCCAATATTGCAAGGTCAGAGTAGCTAGGGCAGGTGGCAGGGGACCATACTCTTAGGCAAAATCGAGGCACAGCTAGCATATTACTAAGAGGGCTCTCTGTACTCCACACTGGTGAGTGGCATCTGGGGTCTTAAAAGCTGCCTAGCTGCCATTTGAGGGCACAGCAAATGGCTCCAACTCAGCAAGAATGGATGCTCTCTGAGGACCAAAACAACATGGGGGAAAGACAACCCAGTAGACAGAGAGACCCACATGAGTGAGTGCCTACATCAACTTGGGATCAGAAGAACCAGATGGTGCCCGGCCTCCACCTGTGACAGCCATGATGGAGCTCACAAAGTTGAGTGTCACTGGCAACACAAGAATAAAAAGGGGTGCACCTGAGATCTCCACTAAAAGACCACAACTGATGGTCCAGCAGCTTTGGGGTTCACCTGGGAGCATGGCCCCTGGCCCTGATGCTGCCCTTGCCCATAAATCATAATGAAGGTCCACTCTTTGGACACGAATGGATTGGACTTGGCGATGCAGAGTGACCATATATTGTATGCACTTTATGGTTCTATGCATCTATAGTATCATCTTGTGGACCTCTGGCTGGAGTAAGGGGTGTGGGTGGAGAGGAGGGGAAAGGAAACTGTTGGGAAGATGAGACATGTATGGAGCAGAGAGGAATAATGTGCTGTCACCGGGCAGGGAGAGAAGTGGAAGTGGCATATAAGTGGGCATGTAAATTTGTATGGGAATGTACATTTTCACTCAGTCGTAATAAAAAAACAAATTTACCAGGGAACCCAGAGTTGTGAATGATGCCATGCGAGTAAATCAGTGTTTGTACAAACATGAGTGCTCTTCTCTAGGTGACTCTGGGTATCTGCCATGGACCCCCTCTTTGGGCATCATTAATGTTGGAGTTACACAGTATAACTTGATGGTAGTACACTCAAACATGTATTTAACTCTCATGTTTCATGAGAACCTTCTTAGATTTTTCCAAATATGTTAATAAATTCAGGGTTCTTGAACCTGAAATCCTTGTGGCATAGTGATTAAGTGCTACAGCTGCTAACGAGAAGGTCAACAGTTCAAATCCACCAGGTGCTCCTTTGAAGGTTCTGGGGCAGTTCTACTCTGTCTATAGGGTCACTATGAGTCAGAATTGATGGCAGTGGGTTTGGTTTTGGTTTGGACCTGAATGGAGGTCAAGTTTTCAGAAATTTCAGGAATCTATGTTAACAAATATTTAAAATAACTGTATGGTTTCTCTTTCATATGTTCTTAAATTAATTTAAACAGATTAAATTCCCTCCAACCATGAGTCTGATGCACAAATGCATGTCTATATACCCAAATATTTTCAACTACACTTTTATGAAATGATTGTGAAATTTTATGAAGTCAGTTTACAAAAGTAATTTTCAACCTTTGATCTATCATGTGTTTCTAGAGTATATTAAGTTTGTGAGTATATTAAAATGAAAACAAAAAACAAACTCAGTATCATCAAGTCAATTCTGACTCATAGTGACCCTATATTAAGAGTTTAAAAAAGAAAGAAAACAAAATGAATGTCAGAGAAACTATAAAATGCACTTGAACATAGAGTACTTAAAGCAAGTGAAAGAAATAATGAAATAAAAGTGCTAAACAGAAGATTTCAAAGAACAGACAAGAAGACAAAATAAATTATTGAAATAATAAAGATGTAGAGTTATAAAACCAAAAGGGAAGAACATAATCAGCACTCTTCAAGCTGAAAGAACTGACTGAACAAAAAATTCAAGCCTCGGTTATAATTTTGAAGACTTCTATGGGCAAAATATTGAATGATGCAGGAAACATCACAAGAAGATGGAAATACACAGAGTGAATGTACCAAAAAGATTTGGTTGACTTTTAACCATTTCCGGAGCTAGCAAGTGACTAAGAACCAGTGATGCAGAAAGAAGAGACCCAGACTGTAGCAGAAGCAAGGGCAATAAGCAAGGTTCCAAGAATTCATAGACCAGTTGAAATTTTTCAACAAAGTTGCAGCACTAGAAATACTCCTTTATCTATGTCAAGAAATTTAGAAGACAGCTACCTGGCCAACCAACTGGAAGAAATCCCTATTTGGCAATTATCAAATATAATTAATGTCACTGTAATTAATTTAATGAGTAAAATTTTGATGAAAATAATTAAAAAGTGGTTGCAGCAGTACCTCAACTGTAAACTGCCAGAAACTCAATTTAGAGGAGGATGTGGGTTTGGTTTTGTGTTTGGACCCGAACAGAGGTCAAATTCTCAGAGATCTCAGGAATCCATGTTAACAAATATCTAAAATAACTGTATGGTTTCTCTGTCATGTGCTTGTTAATTAATTCAAATAGATTAAATTCCATCCAACAATGAATCTAATTCACTATGTGCTTAAATGTTTTTAACTATATATCATTGCTGATGGCTCTTAGCTAAAAGCAGAGAATATCAGAAACATGCTTACGTGTTGTTTTGTTTTGTTTTGTTTTTTATTTTTACTATACAAAGGCAATAAACTGCATGGATCATAACAAATTATGGATGACATATTGAAGAACAGGAATTCCAGAACACTTAGTTGTGCTTGTGCGGAGCCTGCGCATAGACCAAGAGGCAGTCATTCAAACAGAACAAGGGGCTACTGCCTAGTTTAAAGTTAAGGAAGGTGTGCATTAGGACCGTATCCTTTCATCATACTTATTCAATCTGTGTGTTGAGCAAACAATCC
Organism: Heterohyrax brucei; assembly: GCA_028571685.1. Classification (NCBI taxonomy): domain Eukaryota; kingdom Metazoa; phylum Chordata; class Mammalia; order Hyracoidea; family Procaviidae; genus Heterohyrax; species Heterohyrax brucei. Next base: position 71,491,924 of record CM053142.1, on the reverse strand, counting down.
AAAAAGCTAGACTAAATGAAGAAGAATGTGACATTAAGACTGTCAGCTCTAGGCGAAAGTCCTTGTGTTGTATCAGTCTTCATTCGGGAAGCATCTTGGTACAGGAACCTCAGGTCTGAAGTATGTGCTGTACTCCCCGTGCTACTTTCTTGATAGTGTGAGGTTCCCAAATCTCTGCTTGCTTCCCTTTCCTTTTATCTCTTGTAGGATAAAAGGTGGTGCAAGTCACACTCCAGGGAAACTCCCATTACAGTGGAGCAGGGAGATGACCTTAGGAAGGGATTTACAGTCCTACCCTAATCCTAATAGAATCCAGTCTGTTAACCACAGGCAGAGATTAGAATTTACAGTGTAAGAAAATCATTAAATGGAGGGAAATTACAGAATACAGGGAGTCTTGAGCCAACCAAATTACTACACATATTTTGGGGGGACACAATTCAATCCATGGCAATGAGGATAATGCAAGACCATGCAGTATTTCATTCTGTTTACATAGTGTTGCTATGAGTCAGAACTGACTCAAATGGTATCAAACAGTAACAATAGCATTATTCAAGAAACATGAGATTTATGGATAGGATAATAAATTTTGAAGGTGAAATGAAAATCCTTTTAAATCTAGAATTTCTAACTTAAATCTAAGTAACCATAAATTATTCTTTCAAATAATAACAATAAAAACCTGTTTCAAACATTATAAAAACATTTACTGACATAACTAAGATTATCTGGATAACATTTCACTAAGAGGACACTCAAATGGTCACCAGTAAAGTTACTCAACGTCATTAACTATCAGAGAGATGTAAATCAAACCAACAGTGAGCACAATAAAATATTCTTCTACTCCCACTAGGGTGGTCAAGACTAAAAACAAAAACAGAAAAGGATGTGGGAAAATTTGAATACCATTAACCATTGTTGGTAGGAATGCAAACTGTTTTGGGTGCTGTGGAAAAGTGTGGTGGGTCCTCAAAACATTAAAAAGAGAAGAATCCTATGGCTCAGAAATTTCACTTCCAGGTGCAGACTCCCAAAAGTTGGTATTACTTTAAAGTCTGTTTTCTGTTTTCAGAAATTAATATTGCTAGTTCTGCTCTTTTTTTGAATCTTGTTTGCTTAAGTATATACATACTTTGCTTTGGTTGAGTCTGTAAAATGTGTCTCTTGTAGGCAGCATAAAGACAGTGTTTTCTTATTCTGCCACTCTCTGTCTCCTTTCTGGTACATTTAACCCAATTACAGTCACCATAATTAATGATAGATATGGGTTTACTTCTGTTATTTTGATGTCTGTGTGTGTGTGTGTGTGCATTATTGACAATGTCTTTGTTACATTTAATTTTCTGTGCTGAGTCATTTTTCTTTGGGCATTTTCTTTCCATCTTTTTCATTGTTGTTGCTTCTGTATTTGCTGAGACTACATGTTTTTCTTGTTTTTGCTTTTTTTTATTTTGATGATAGGATTGTTAGTTTCTTTTGAGGTTACCTTAATATTTACCCATATTGTTCTGAATTTTTGTTGTCTTGATGTTGAGGTCCATCTCAACATCAAGATAACAAAAATCCTTACAACTGAAGCACAATAAAATATTCTTCTACTCCCACTAGGATGGTCAACACTAAAAAATAAAAAAATAAAAAATAAACAGAAAAGGATGTGGGAAAATTGGAATACCATTAACCATTGCTGGTAGAAATACAAACTACTTTGGGTGCTGTGGAAAAGTGTGGTGGTTCCTCAAAACATTAAAAATAGAACAACCCTGTGGCTCAGCAATTTCACTTCCACGTACAGACCCAAAAAAGTTGATGTTACACTAAAGTCTATTTTCAGCAATTAATGTTGCTGCTGGTTATGCTCTTCATGTTTTTCTTGTTTTTTATTTTGATGGTAGGACTGCTAGTTTCTTTTGAAGTTACCTTCAAAATCTACTGCAAATGAACTCTTTAATGTATTGAAAAGTAAAGATGTCACCTCGAAGACTTAAAGTGCATTTGACCCAAGCCATAGTATCCTCAATCTAATTATATGCTTGCGAAAGCTGGACAATGAACAAAGAATACAAAAGAGAATTGATACCTTTGAATTGTGGTGTTGGAGAAGAATGTTGAATGTGCCATGGACCACCAAAAGAACAAACAGATTTGTTCTGGAAGAAGTACCGCCAGAGTGCTCCTTAGAAGCCAAGATGGCAAGACTGCTTGTTATATACTTTGGACACATTGTCAGGAAGGATCAGTTCTTGAAGAAGGACATTGCACTTGGTAGAGTGAAGGGTCAGTGAAAAAGAGGATGACCCTAGAAGAGATCGATTGACGCAGTGGCTGATGGGTTTAAGTATAAAAACGATTGTGGACACGGCGCACGACTGGGCTGTGTTTTTTTCTGTTGTGCATAGGGTGGCTCAGTCGGAACTGACTTGATGGCACCTAACAGCAACAACAACAGGGTATTCATATTCCAGTTAAATTTTTCACTCCTGGAAATTCATTGGCAGACACTTGAGACACCGCAGTACCTTCTGGGGCATCACAAGGGATACTGGTACCACTGCCTAAAAAAACAGGGGAGTTAGCCTTCATTACATTTGAGTGTTGGCAGCCATTCCTATGTGGGAATGCTTCCAGGAGGAGTGATTGTGTGAAACTTTTGTGTCTTGTGACTTCTGTACAGTGAGATTAGATTTGCAAGTATGTTTACTATTTCTTTTGTATTATTACCATTATATTACTATTATAATTTTTTGTATTATTGCTATCTCTTTTGTATTATTATCATTATATTAGTTACCATAATTCAGAAATATTCAAGTAAATGAGTTATTTAGGGGGTGAAAAAATTTGGTGTTGCACTTTCTAGGCCGTGGGACTGATATGCTCTGAGAACGTTATGTGCTTCATGGACCATGGTACCAATATGGGCAACTCTAAATCAAACCGCTAACAATTATGTGAAGCAAGTATGATGATTATTTAGCATTCCGTGTATGTCTTTGGAAAGTTGAGTAAACTGTTTTATGGCTTAAGTATAACCAAGAACTGTGATGTAGTTCTGGGCCATGGGACCAATATGCCTTACGTGCAATTGGCATTTCATTTTACTTAAATAATAATAATAAAAAAAAAACTATCAACAAAAGTCAGCATGTAGTCCATTAGTGAAAATAGTCACCAAAAATTCCTGCCAAAGAATAATAATCTATCCGTGAAATCTATCCGATATCTACTAATTAGATGCTTTAAATTTAGCTAAAGTCTCCATGAATAGATGTACAGTAGTTTTCGGAAAGCCCCAGTGATCAAGAAGTCAACAGATGGTAAGGCATGCTTCTTTCAGCTATTTATAAGTCTTCCTGTGGGGCCAGTAACCAAATGCAACATCATAAACCTGACAGCTTTGCAACAATGGAAAACAGCCCACTGATTCCCAGCAATCCATTTTCTGATTCTAGCTAAGTAATCTCAGTTCTGTGAAACAAAATTAAATTTGTGGTTTTAACTAACTCAACTTCTCCTGTGTTTACCCTCTGAACTCAGAAAGTGGACATTTAGACACCTGAGTTTATGACAGAGGGCAAAAAAAGGAAGTTGGTCTGAAACTAATACGTAAAGATCATTTCAAGGAATTGGGCCAGCAGAGAGTAAATTGAAACTTATCACCCCCTTATGCTTGTATTGATGTTACTCAAGATTTCATTGTTTCAGTACAGTCTCATCTCCTACTGAACTTGTAGCCACTGATCTTCCCATAGTGTACACTTGGATTTTCCTTCTTCTTCTTCTTTTTTTTTTTCTGTAGCTCTATACATTAAGCTAATGCCTGCCACCCTGTTACTTCTTCAATTAAGATTTTAATACCTAAAAGATTACCTCATTACATTCTTCATTTTCTCTGAATTTCAATTGTTTTCAGTTTAGGATTTTATCATTTACTGTGTTAGCTATTCAAGTTGTGCATCACCTACAAATTGGACATATTAATATAAGCACTGATAAAAGCTCGAACAAGATAGACATCAAAAGCAAAGCTTTTGACATAGAGCAAATTATCTATCTCCCAACTAATAGTAGCTACTCCAAGTAATACTGCTTTATTAAAAAAGAAGGAAAAAGAGAGAGAGAAAGGAAGGAAGAAAGAAAGAGCCAAATCCATTGCTGTTGAGCTGATTTTGACTCATAGCAACCCTCGAGACACAGCAGAACTACCCCGCAGAGTTTCCAAGGAGTGCCTGGTGGATTCGAACTGCTGACCTTTTGGTTAGCAGCCATAGCACTTACCTAGTATGCCGCCAGGGTTTCCACTTTATTTCAGGTAGAGTAATATTATGGTAGAGCTAGTCATATGTCTCAATAATAACCCTATCTACTGTATCTTCAATATTTTCCTGAATCATCAATATAATAACTCATTTAATACTAAGATAATGAAGCTATTCTGGTGTTACTTACACACTTATTTTTGCTATACACGTAGTACTTTACTAAGGTTTAAGCTATATTTAATGATAGAATATGTCCATTTCTCAAACTTCTAGCTTACAAAATATCTAATACATTTTCTACCTTCTTTAGAGAATACTTTGTCAGATGAGTAGCAACTTTATTTTACTTTTAATTTTCCAAAGCCTAAGATCTCATGTGTTTAGTTTATCTAGCCTAGTTTCAATCCTTTGCATCATAATTTCATGTTGTCCTCATGATTAAACTTGCTTACAGAGTTCTGTCCAGGTTCTGGAAATCCTGTGGCATAGTGATTAAGTCCTATGGCTGCTGACCAAAAGGTTGGTAGTTCAAATCCACCACTTTGGAAACTCTATGAGGCAATTCTACTCTGTCCCATAGGTTGACTATGAGTTGGAGTTGACTTGAGGGTAGTGAGTTTCGTTTTTGGTTTTTCCACTCCTGGAAACCCCGGTGGCATACTGGTTAAATGCTACAGCTGCTAACTAGAATGTTAGCAGTTCAAATCTGCCAGCTGCTCCTTGGAAACTCTATGGGACAGTTCTACTCTGTCTATAGGGTTGCTATGAGTCAGAATTGTCAGCAGTGGATTCGGTTTGGGTGGTTTCCACTCCTAGCCTCTTGCCCCATCCTTAGAACTGCAGGAGAATTTTGTTAAGTGTTCTCTAAGCAGTGGGCCCCACGACCTAACACCGGATGGGAGGAAATCTGTGATTTAGGTTCTCACTCATAGGTTTACGGTGAGTGATCGAAAACTTGACTGTTTCTTTCATTTTCGTGCGTCTTGGTTGGCTTCAGACGCCTGGCAGTCTTAGCACTTAACCATTAGGCCACCAGGATTTCCAGAGTAGTCTCCAAACTCATTGCCCTTGAGTCAGTTGGTACAACGAACTAAAAAATAGCGATAAACCACAAGTTTCACGACCTTGCCATTCTGGAAGAACAAAAAGCCAGAAGAGTCCCCCAGGCATTCTTGGAGGATGTTAATGAGTCTTTTGCAAGAATTTGAGGGTCTGAAAGACACTTTGATAAAGGATCTTAGTAGGTGCTAATGGAGTCCATGGGGGCACTTGGCCAGCCATCCAGCGGGCTCTGTAAAATGTGACTGGAAGCTGCCGCGCATGCTTGGAAAATGCCACTGAGAAAGACTTGCAAAAGCCTAGACCTACTAAGGCAGAAAACCCACAGAAGGAAAACTCAAATACTTCCAGTAAAATGAGTGATAGAAAAGTGCTAACACTGCACTCCGTCATAGATGGAAAACTTGCTATACCTACAAAAATGAGGTAGGCCGGTGGAGCTCTCGCTTTAACAAGTTTCACTGTACAAACTCTTGGGGTCTGAGAAGGACCCCTGGTCCTCTTTAGACACTAACTTCTCAGTTAAGCCCGACCGGTGTGTCAGATGGGAAACCCTGGTTGCCTAGTAGCAAAGCACCAAGGCTGCTAGCCAGGGTTTTGGTTTTTGGTGTGTCAGATGGGAGTTCCACCACAGGGGTTCAGACACAGCTAGATAATCAACTCCTTAGCCTCTGTTTAAGGTCCCCTGAAAATGAAACTAGAAAGGTGGGGAAGTCCCAAAGGGGAGCAATCAGAGTCCTGGAGCCGATGGACACCTGGAATGCTCGCGCTAAATTGTAAAATTCCAATAAAAAGACTATGGAGTCATTCAGGATCGCTATCCCAATTGGCCCTGAAAAGCCTTTTAGAGACTTTGAAAATAACTGTTCAAATTAGGCTGAAAGACTCGGCGTGGGGCAGGTTACTACAGACCCCCTCCTCCTTTCAAGATGCCCTGACAGCAGCCACCCAAGCTGAGCAGCAACAGCCACGGGCTTGCCACCGGCGCGGCTGCGCACTGTGCAGTTTGGCTTTCCGGGAGGCAGCTGAGGTGGCCTGGTTTCCTGCACGGCTGCTGCTGCAGCCTCCGGCTCAAAGACTGACCAGCAGAGGAAGAGCAGGATAGGTGTGGCAGCTGAGCTTGGCATCCTCTCCAGCACCCCTTCGCGGTCTCAACCGGCGCCCAACTTCGGGCAGGGGAGGGGCTCCCGCGCAGCGCTTGGGAAACCTTTTCTCAGCACGGCTCCTCCCCTCCGCGCAGACGCGGGCTCAGCTTAACTCATCCGGCTCAAGCCGTGGGTCCGGGGGGCTCTCCCCTTGGATTCGCTCTCTCTTCACACAAAGTTTGTGGCCAAATCCGTAGGACAGCTCTCTGTTGTCCGTTGGTGTAAATGCCTGTGATTTACATTGGTGATATTCCCTACACCCCTCCTACTACCTCCTAGGAATGGGCCAAAAAGCCTTACGGTATTTGCCCAGATGTCTTGACTCTCAGATGTATGCAAATATATAAAAAGCACAACCAAACCCAGTGCTAGACAGTCGATTCCGACTCATAGCGACCCCACAGGACGAAGTAGAACTGCACCCATAGAGTTTCCATGGAGTGCCTGGTAGATATGAACTAGTAGCACTTAACCACTAGCCAGCAGGGTTTCAAGAGATTTGATTCAAGAACAGAGCAGAACTGCCCTATACGGTTTCCAAGGAGTGGCTGATAGATTGAAACTCTGGACCTTTTAGTGAGCAGCTAAATGCTTAACCACTACCAGTAGGGCTCCAATATATGGGCTCCAATATTAGGCTCCAGTCATCGGCTTTCATTCAAAAGCAACTGCAACAGTATATTGACAAGAAACTGCCAGACATTGAAGCTGGATTCAGAAGAGGACATAGAACCAGGGATATCATTGCTCATGTCAGATGGATCTTGGCTAAAAGCAGAGAATACCAGAAAGATGTTTACCTGTGTTTCATTGACTATGCAAAGGCATTCAACTGTGTGGATCATAACAAATTATGGCTAACATTGTGCAAAATGGCAATTCCAGAACACTTAATTGTGTTCTTTAAGGAATCCGTACACAGATCAAGAGACAGTCGTGCGAACAGAACAAGGAGACACTGCATGGTTTAAAGTCAGGAAGTGTGTGTCAGGGTTGTATCCTTTCATTATACTTTTTACATCTGTATGCCAAGCAAGTAATCCAAGAAGGTGAATTATATAAAGAAGAACAAGGCATCAGGATCAGAGGATGACTCATTAACAATCCGCATTATGCAGATGACACAGCTTTGCTTGCTAGAAATGAAGAAGATTTGAAACATTTACTGATGAAGATCAAAGACCACAGCCTTCCGTATGGATTGCACCTCAACATCAAGAAAACAAAAATCTTCACAACTGGACCAGTAGGCAATACTATAAGTGGAGACAGGATTGAGGTTGTCAAGAATTTCCTTGTACATGGGTCCACAATCAATGCCCATTGGAACAGCAGTCAAGAAATCAAAAGAAGAGAAGCTTAGTATGAATGTTCATTGCAGCACAGTCCACGATAGCAAAAAGTTGGAATCAACCCAGATGCCCAACAACAGAAGAATGGATAGGTAAACTTTGGTATATATACTCCATGGAGTACTACACACTGATAAAGAACAATGATGATAGCAGGAAACATCTCTCTATTTGGTCTCAACTGGAGGACATTATATTGAGTGAAACTAGTCAGCGACAGAAGGACAATTATTATATGAGACCCCTACGATAAAAACTTAAAAGCGTACTCATACATAATAGAAAAGACTCTGACGGCTACAAGGGTAGGGAAAGTGGGAAGGCGGGAAGGCAAGGGGCTAGGATTTAGATTAGATATTGTTAGAAATTTGGTAGGGTGAAATTGGTGACAATTCACATTAGTAAGAAGATCAATATTAATGGGACTTTGACACAACTTGTTTACTTCGCCTCTCTTAACCCAACATTGTAAGCACAGAGTATATATGCCAAAAGCCAGCCAAGTGCCGTCGAGTAGGACAGAGTATAGGTACTTTCATTTTTTTATTTAATAAAAAATAAAAATAAAAAAAAAGAGGAAATCAAAAGACTCATTGCAAACGAGACTGTTAAGGAGGAAATTATCAAATCTATACCATTTGCGATAGCCCCTAAGAAGATAAAGTACCTAGCAATTAATCTAACCAGAGAAACAACAGACCTTTACAAAGAGAACTACAAGCCCTTACTACAAGAAACTAAGAGAGACTTAGATAAATGGAAAAACCTACCCTGCTCATTGTGAAAATGTCTATTTTACCCAAAGCAATTTATTTATATAATGCAATCCCAATACAAGTTCCAGCATCATTTTTTAATGAGATGGAGAAACAAATCACCAATTTTGTTTGGAAAGGGAAGAAGCCCCAGATAAGTAAGGTACTACTAAAGAAGAAGAACACACTGGGAGGCCTTTCATTACCCGACCTTAGAACATACTACACTGCCACAGTGGTCAAAACAGCCTGGTACTGGTACAAGAACAAACAGATTGATCAATGGAACAGAATTGAGACCCCAGAGATGACACCATCTGCCTATGAACAGTTGATATTCGACAAAGGCCCTAAGACATTAAACTGGGGTAAAAACAGTATCTTCAACAAATGGTGCTGGCAAAAATGGTTATCCATCTGCAATAAACTGAATCAAGATCCATATCTTACACATTATACAGAAACCAACTCCAACTGGATAAAAGACCTAAATATGAAACCTAAAACGATAAAGCTCATCCAAGAAAAGGTAGGAACAACAATGGAAGTTTTAATACACAATGAGGACAGATTCCAAAATCTGTCAAAGAAACCTCAATCAACAGAAGAGAAAGTAGATAAATGGGAACAATTAAGAATCAAACACTTTTACTCATCCAAAGACTTTATTAATAGAATTAAAAGAACACCCACAGAGTGGGAAAAAATATTTGGCAACTCTATGTCAGATCGACGCCTGATCTCCATAATCTATAAGATACTACAAAATATCAATAAGAAGAAGATAAACCATCCAATTAAGCGATGGGCGAAGGAGATGGACAGATACTTCACTAAAGAGGAGATCCAGGCAGCCAAAAAACACATGCGGACATGTTCACGATCTTTAGTTATTAAAGAAATTCAAATCAAGACAACAATGAGATACCATCTCACCCCAACAAGATTGGCCATGATCCAGAAAACACAAAACAACAAATGCTGGAGAGGCTGTGGAGAAAGTGGAACCCTCCTACACTGTTGGTGGGGTTGCAAAATGGTCCAGCCTCTTTGGAAGGCAATCTGGCGCTTCCTTAAAAAAATGGATATCGATATACCATTTGACCCAGTAACTCCACTACTTGGAATATATCCTACAGATTCAAGGCCTTTCACACCAACGGACACATGCACGAGAATGTTTATCGTGGCACAGTCCACAATAGCAAAAAGATGGAATCAACCCAGATGCCCAACAATAGAAGAATGGATAGGTAAACTGTGGTACATATACTCAATGGAGCACTACTCAATGATAAAGAATAACGATGATTCCAGGAAACATCTCCTAACCTGGTTTCAACTGGAAGACATTATGTTGAGTGAGAGTAGTCAGCAACAAAAGGACAAATACTGTATGAGACCTCTACGATAAAATCTCAAAAACAGACTTGTGTATAGAAGAAAAGACTCTTTGACAGCTGCAAGGGAGGGGAGGGAGGGAGGGAGGGCAAGGGAGGGAGGGTTTAGTTTAGGTAGTTACTAGAAATCTAGTTGGGAGAAAGCGGTGACAGCACACATTAGGAACAAGAACAACATTAAGTGGACTTCAGCATAACTTGAGTACTCCTTCCATCTTAACTCAGTACTGCAAGGATAGAGTAGCTGGGGCGGGGGGCGGGGGACCATGCTCTTAGCTGAATTCCAGGCCAATTGGCACAACTAATGTTTTGCTAAGAGAGCTCTCTGCACCCCACATTGGTGTGTGGCGTCTGGGGTCTTAAAAGCTGCCAAGCTGCCATCCAAGGACACAGCAAATGGTCCCAACTAAGCAGGAACGGATGCTTACCGAGGGCCAAAATGGCATGCGGTAAAGACAACCGAGAAGACAGAGAGACCCACAAGAGTGGGTGCCTACATTGACTTGGGACCGGAAGAACCGGATGGTGCCCGGCCACCACCAGTGATAGCCATGACGGAGCTCACAGAGAGGAGCCTCACTGGCAACACAAGAATAAAAAGAGGTGCATCATGAGATCTCCACTAAAAGACCTCAATTGATGGTCCAGCAATTTTGGGGTTCCTCTGAGAGCATGGCCCCCTTCCCTGATGCTGCCCGTTCCCATAAATTATATCAAAGGTCCACTCTTTGGACAGGAATGGATTGGACTTGGCAATGCAGAGTAACCATATATTGGAAGCACTTTATGGTTCTATATATCTATAGGATATCATCTTGCTGACCTCTGGCTGGAGGAAGGGGAGTGGATGGAGAGGAGGGGAAAGGAGACTGTTGGGAGGATGAGATATGTATGGAGCAGAGAGGAATAGTGTGCAGTCACCGGACAGGGAGAGCAGTGGAAGCTGCATATAGGGGGGCATGTAAATTTACATGTGAATGTACATTTTCATTCAGTTATGTTAAATAAAAATTAAAAAAAAAAAGACTCATTGCATTGGAAAAATCTGCTGCAAAGGACTACTTTAAAGTACTGAAAAGTAAAGATGTCACCTTGAAGACTAAAGTGTGCCTGACCCAAGCCATGGTATTTTCAGTCATATCATATGTATGCATACACTGGACAATGAACAAGGAAGACAGAAGAACTGAGTTGTGGTGTTGGAGAAGAATGCAGGATGTATCATGGTGTTGGACAAGAATGTTGAATGTATAATGGGCTTCCAAAAGAACAATCAGATCAGTTTCAGAAGTACAACCAGAGTGCTCCTGGAAAGCAAAGATGGGGAGACTGTGTCTTACATACTTTGGAAATGTTGTCAGAGAGGTTCAGTCCCTGGAGAAGGACACGGTTAGTACAGTGGAGGGTTAGTTAAAAAGAGGAAGACCCTTGACAAAATGGATTGACACCATGGCTGCAATGATGGGCTTAAGCATAAAAACGAATGTGGATATGGTGCAAGACTGGGCAGTGTGTCATTCTGTTCTTCAGAGTCACTGTGAGTTGGAACCAACTTCACAGCACCTAACAACAACAATAAATAGAAATTTAGATCTATAGATGTTTATGTATGTATATATACACACAGATATATAAATGTATATCAGAGATTTAATTGAACAAAATGACATATGCAGGTGTGGAGACTGGTAAGTTCCAAATCTGTGAGTCAGGCATCAGGCTGAAAGCTGTTGTTCACTCATGACTGTAGGGGTTGAAGAACCCAAACTTAGAGGTCGGAAGACGGACTACTGGCACACATCCCAAGAACCACAGGTCAGAGGTGACCAGTGGGATGCAGGATCATAAGGGAATGAGCTTTGTCAGAATATTCACATATTATGGATATAGTCCATACCTCCAAGAAAAATCCTGCTGCGTCAGTTTCCAGAATGCAAGGTGTTTTAGACAGCTAGGCTGCTCTAACAGAAATACCACAGAGTGGATGGCTTTAACAAAGAAAGATTTATTCTTACACAGTCCAGTAGGTTGCAAGTCCATATTCAGGGTGTCTGCTCCAGGGAAAGACTTTCCTCTTGTCGGCTCTGGAGGAAAGTCCGGAATTGCATCAGTCTTTGTCCAGGGAGCGTCCTCACGCAAGAACCTCTGGTCTGAAGGACGCGCTCTGCTCCCGGTGCTGCTTGCTTGATGGTAGCAAGGTTCTCAAATTGTCCTTTGTTTCTTTTTCCTTTTATTCCTTGCAAGCTAAAAGCATTAAGGGTGGGGCAAGCCATACTCCAGGGAAACTCCCCCCACAGCAGGAATTCACAGCCCCACCCTAATCCTTTAACATGCAGGTTAGCAAAACCACACAATGGAGGACAGTTCCAAGATACTGGGAACCATATCCCAGCCACGTGGCTGCACACATTTTTGGGGGGACACAATTCCAACCATGACATCCCACCCTTTGACAACCCAAAAATCACATCACAAAAACATTTAACACATTCATCTCACCATAGCAAAATTATGTCCATCCATATAACAGAAGTCTTAAATTAGTTCCAAGTCCAAAATACAAAAGCGCTTCTACATCTGTGAAATTTAGAAGGCATTAACAGGCAACAGGCAAGTCGACAGAACACATTACATTAGCCCTCAAAGCTTTGGAAATACTCTTACATTTTCTGAGACATTCTACATAACAGCAATGGTCTCCAGACTCTAGGTATCAGCCACAGTCTCAGGTTTCTGAGTGGAGACCTCCAGCCCCATGCTACAACTCTGCCTTCAAGGCCCACTTGGACAGAAACTCTGCCCCATCAGCTTTAGGAGCACCCTAAGCCCAAATGAGTGGCAATTCCACCCTTACGAACACAGCACGCCATGGTTCCACCCTTTCAAATCCCTGAGGTCATGGCCATACCTCTTGAGACTGAGGCAGCTCGGCTTCTCACGCTATTTGTCTCTTCAGCTTCAGCTTCCTATGGCCACATGGCCCGGGCCTCAGGCCCACATCTACCCTGCCAGGCAAGTGTTCCAAAGCTCTGTAGCTCCACTGGTTTAAGTGCCCGGAAGCACCCCACTCTTGCTGGAAAGCGCCCTGCCCAAAGGCACTCAACTCTTTCACTGCGTGGGTCAGCAAGGCCAGCTCCACCGATTCAAGTGCCCAGAGGCACCCCGCTCCGCGAGGAAAACTCTGCACAGGCACTGACCTCTCTCGCTCCACGGGTCAGCTCCAGTGCTGCCTCTGGTTCTACTGCTGCCGCTGCCACTGCTGCCGGTCCTCTGTTGTTTCTCACCATCTGCGCCTTCTTCGTTCCTTCTGAATCTTCTATCCATTCGCAGTTTCAAAGCGGCTTCCACATTTTAGGTATTTGCTAGAGCAACACCCCACTCCCATGGTACCAATTCTGTTTTAGTCAGCTAGGGCTGCTCTAACAGAAATACCACAGAGTGGATGGCTTTAACAAAGAAAGATTTATTCTTACACAGTCCGGTAGGTTGCAGGTCCATATTCAAGGTGTCCGCTCCAGGGAAAGACTTTCCCCTTGTTGGCTCTGGAGGAAAGTCCGGTATTGCATCAGTCTTTGTCCAGGGAGCGTCCTCACGCAAGAACCTCTGGTCTGAAGGATGCGCTCTGCTCCCGGTGCTGCTTGCTTGATGGTAGCGAGACATCAGTTTCCAGAATGCAGGGTAAGAACATGCTGAGAATCATGGCCTAGCACATGACATTAACCATTTTAAGCAATGGTATATTCCCCACTCCCCACAAACCCTAATGTGACTATCTGTAGTAAAGACTATCTTCATAGGGCATGTGCAAGATTGTGAATCTACCTGACTGAAGCTAGAGCTAATGGGCTGGCTGTTTGACTGGGTCATTGGCATGCCTAGGATTGACATATAAAACATGTCACTCTGTTGCAATAAAAGTCAGTTCTGTTACCCAAGTGGATCATCAGCAGAACATTTCTTATGCTGATAAGGATAAACAATCCACTAGTAAACTATGCTTATGAACTAAACACAGAGAACAAGGCATCCTTTACCCCAAGAGGTGCAGATGAGAATGGCTGCCTCCTGGGTCCATAATAAAATTCCATGGGAATTCAGACACCATTTTAGATGGCACCAATAAACATGAACTTCCGCAGTCATCAGAAGAGGTAAAAACAGCATGGAAAGCTATCCTGCCTGCCAGATGCTGCCAAAGCACAAACTACTGCCCAGGGACAGAATGCTGAGCTAATAGGCCAGGGTATTCTTGGCAGGTAGATCTTATCGAGCCTCTCATCCCATGCAGAGGATTTTACTCTTCCTGACACTTTCCCTTGTCTCTTACTCCTACCTGCCTTCCACTGATCCAGGCCACGCTATCAAGGTCTTACAAGACCACAGGTTCTTCCTGTTCAAGTTTCCTGATCACATTACATCTGATAATAGCACCAGAGATGTAGCCTAAGTCATACCAGTGGGTCCAGGCATGGGGTACGCGATAGACTCTGTATGTTCCACAACATCCGTAAGTAGCAAGGGTGACTGAGCACTTGAATGGACAATTAGAGGAGAGGTTTAATCAGTGAATGGTAGGAAACAAAATAAGCCCAGTCTGGACTACACATTTCACTTTGAGGTCTAGCAGTCTGAGGTCTCATAGCAGAAATCCCTTGAAAGGGAATTTCCATTTTGCCCTGTAAATTTGATCAACATATCTTCCTCCTTCAATTAGATCATTTTCATTAATATTTATTGATATGATGGTCTTCAGAGATGACCTTGCAAGGGTCTTCCATTCCCTTTGACCTCTTTGTGAATACTCAAATAGATGGGATAGTAAAATAGCTATTAAAAAAGAGAAAGGGAAGTTATGTAAACACATATTCAACTCTCTTGTAAATTCAGGATTTCATACTAGCCAGTTCTTAAACATAGGTATTTTTCTACAAAAATGCATCTGTCCCTTTTCCACATACCCAGGCTACCTGAAGAGTCTGCAAGAGTCTGTATGATCACTGGAAAAAAAAAAGTAAAATTTTGATTACGACATGGGTCACATTAATAACAACTTAAAAAGCAAACAACAAACCAAATCCCTGTTACCTGAGTAGGCACAAGACGGAGAAGAGGCAAGCACACAAAGGTCTAGCAACTTTTCCTCCTTTTGAAAAAACAAACAAAAGCAACTCCCAGTGCTGTCTTTTCAAGCTGATATGAGTGTTTAGAATTCAAACTGGTAAGCCTAGAGGAGAACTGGAGGTACAATGGTTAAGCATTTGGCTGCTAACCAAAAGGGTGACAATATGAATGCATCAGCCACTCCTGAAAACCCTATGAGGCAGTTCTACTCTGTCACTATGAGTGGGAATCAATTTGTGGCAATTGGTTTATTAAGCCTAAGTTCACCTAAGAGCCTTAACTATGAAACAGCAGGAAATGGCCTCAGCTTCTCAGCTTCTGAGTGGTCTCCACACAATACCAGATGTTGTCCACACTCCCGAGACTGATGAACTGATTTCATGGACAAATAAAACTATTCCAGACAGACTGTCCTCACAGTCGCTCTGAAACTAAGGACTTAACTGAATTGTTTGAACTGGACGGGGGAATACTAGGACAAACGGCCACAGAATGGGAAGCTATAACTGGGAGTCAGTTAGCCTGAATGCCTGATTAACGTAGGCCCTGCTTGGTGTGCCCTAACATTTAAACCCATGACTTCTAGGGAAGCCACATAGGCCCTCTGGGCTTGTAATCTTTGTGTATGTACCCTATCAGGACACTGCGTCAGCTGTGAATGACATCCAGGTCAGCTTCAACTTATTGGCCAGAGTTGTACTGTGCCTAAATTGATGTTAGGCCAAATAAAATTACATATGTAAACTTAAGGAAAAATTCTCCAGGCTTTCTAATCTAGACCCAAACTGACTACAGAACATCTTCTCTTGGCAACAGTGGCACTCACGGCTATGCTATGTTCCGTCCTCCAGACAGACCTGGTCATCCGACTTGGAGTAATTTCGATGATAGGTATTGTGGATCGCATTGTGTCCCCCACTCCAAAATGTACATAGCAATTTGGCTAGGCCGTGATTCCTGGTATTGTGTGGTGTTCCTGTATGTTGTAATTCTTGCCTGTGATGTTAATGAGAGAGGATGTTGTGTTGGTGGAGTGATATTGTGTTTGTGGGAGATGTTGTGTTGGTGTGGCAGGACTCAACGTGTAAGATTATACTGTGCCTTGAGGCAATCTCTTCCGATATAAAGGAAAGGGAAGCAAGCAGAAAGTTGGGGACCTCATACTATCAGGAAGGCAGTAGTGGCAGGAGCAGAGTACATGCTTGGTAAAGGTCTCAGGACTCCTGTGCCTCTGAAGCTCCAGTCCAGGGCAAGACTGATGTCAAAATTCTTCCTCCAGAGCCAACAGGGAAAGCCTTCCCCTGGAGTGTAGCTTGCTGGACTGTGACAGAATAAAATTTCTCCTTTTAAAGCCATCCACTTACGGTATTTCTGTTACAGCAGCACTAGATGACTAAGGCAATAGGTCCTGGTCCACTATTGCTCAGATTGATTTCCTGGTTATTGCCACAGCCCCTCAAAGTCCAACATATTCAGGTCCGTGATGGGGTAGCCTGTGTTTCTTGTTCAAGTCCTGAGAAATCAAGGGTGAAGTTGAACAAGTTTTTCCTGGCTAAAACCTATGGGGGATTTTTCTGGTCTGACCATAAGCAATTACAAAAGTTTTAGCTGGCAGACCGCAGAAAGAAAGTTGCTGGACTATAACAGACTTGGTGCGTAGGCCGGAAGGAAGTCTCAGCTTTGGGTCTGACAAAGGCCTCTCTCAGGTGTCTCCATGGAAACTGCCTTATCTGGGTCAGGAGGAAGAGAAAGCCTTGAAGAAGACACTTTTTTCCACTGTAACTTAGTACTCAGTACTTTTCCACTCCTAGATCTTTAGTTCTCAGCCCCGCCCCCCACTACTCTTCCTTTCTGCCCCCACCCCCTCCCTGGAAAACGTGAGAGTCTTTTGTTCAGGCAGTGAGTTCCTCACATCTGTGCTGACTACCTGACCCTGGCCTGGGGCCTTGCTATGGGAAAAGTGGAACCGGAGAAGCCAGCCTTTCCTTAGGTTAGCCTGTTGCTTACACTCTCACAGATATTAAGCCTTGACCGTTCCTGTCACTAGGCTTATTGTCTTTATCAGCTACTGAAGACATCATGGAGCTGATATTTTATACCAGTGCTATTAAGACTTTGTGCTGAAAAATTTTCTATATATGTTCTTAAAAGGCTTTGGTTGCCTTGTGTGTCCCTGGGCTCACATTAAGGTCAAAGATCACAATTTTCTTTTTCTAACAGATTAAATGGTTTACGTTTCTTTGGCCTACTTAACAAAAATCACTTATTTATCAAAGGTATTTTATTAAGTAATAGGAGACAATTTTCTAAGTTTCCCTTGTCAAACAGCATTTGGGGGTAGGAAAAGGTGTAGAACATTCATATTGTTAATTATTATTATTTCTTCTTTTCTACTTTTCTCTCTGTAGTACAGTTTATCAGATGTGTCTTGATAATAGAAAATGTGTTCCTGAATTTTAGGAATTAAATTTAGGAAGACAGTGGAGCCTAGTGATTGAGGAAATTACCAAGGCAGTTATTAGGAAAAATAAGAGCAGATAAGAAGGCTAGAGAACTATGTCAAAGCTGAACTGAGAGAGCTGAGCTGCAAACATCTCTGAAACAGATTAGCTAATTCCAAACAAGTGACTCTTAAACATCTGTGAGGCTCAAAGCTAACTGAAGCTGAGGAGACATGATGGCCACACTCCAGCAGAGGAGGAAACTGACATCAAGAATCACATCTGCTTTATGGCCGATGGATCGCATTTGTGAACCTGTTGCATTCTTGCCGTCTTCTCGTTGATCTTTTGCCTACTGAACTTGAGTGTTATACAGCCATAAGTTCTAATTATTTGAAAAGGTAATAATTCCGAAAAAGAATTAGTAAACCAAAGTGCATTTAACTCAAAGAAGCAAGTGAAGTAAAATATTTCTTTTAGACCATTACTTCTTGTTCTTAAATTAATTGGTATTAACTGGGAACGGGCATCAAATAATCAGTGATGCTGGGAATGTCTCACTAATTTATCTGTGTGGAGGCTATGTGGATTAATGCATATGTAAAAATTTGATTAGCTACACCATTTAGACTTGTGCATATTATACACTCATCTGCATTCATGCTGTATCTTAGGTAAAAAGTGCAGACATAAAATGCACCAATAATTAAAAAAAAAAAAAAAAAAAAACAAGATCAGAAGTGAAAAAGAACTATCACTTTCAGTTCCTGTGAACACATTCTAGTTCCTTCTTATCCACTAAGCCACCAGAGTTTCCATTAGGAATTACTGCTATAAATTGAGATATGCCAAGGCATCTCTACTTTTTCATTTGGTGGTTGTTCTAATAGATAACATAGGGACAACATATTCAAAGTGCTTGAAAAACAAGACCAAACACACACGTAAAAACTGTTAACCGTGATTCTTACATCTAGTAATACTTCCTGAACTATCTTGAAAAAGTTAAGGTGAAATAAACATGCTGAAATAAACAGAAACTGCAAAAAGATGTTGTTAGCAGACCTTCCTTAAAAGAAGTACTAAAGGAAGTCCTTAAGGTTAAAAGCATGTTACATAACTCAAGTTCACATAAAGAATTCTGGTAAAGATAATTACGAAGATAAGTACACAGGATGCTATAATTGCATATTGCTTAACTTATTTAAAAAGGAGTTGCATAAAACAGTATGTATGGCAATAATAGTATGAAAGGGACATAATAATAGTGTGTAAGGAAGTGACATCAGCTGGTAATGTAAAGAAGAAGCATATGAAGATAGTGACTTGAAAAGAAGAAGTAAAGAGAACTAGATATGGTAAATAGGAAATTTAATATGATAAATTTTATATACATACAAGTATTGACAATTAAGTTCATGAACTCATCCTAGAAGAAGTGCTACATACCTCACTGCTGAATATCACTATGGTAACATTCAAAGTACTCCCCTTGGGAAGCTATGCACTGATGGCAGTGCCTAGTCCACCCTTCAAAGCAATTTGGGAACTCTTTCTGGATGGCCATCACAGCTGTCTTTGTATTATGCTTGATATCTTGAGTGTCATTAAAATGTCTTCTCTTCAATACTTCCTTTATCTTTGCATAAAGGAAAAAATCACTGGGGGCTAGCTCAGATAAGTAGGATGGGTGTTCCAATACAGCTGTTTGTTTAACTGACTAAAAACTCTCTCACAGACAACTATATAGTTAAGTTTGCAAACTAGTCACCATGCTAACATGCACAATGGCCATCCCAGAAAGAGTTCCAAAATTGCTTTGAAGGGTGGACTAGGCAATGGTGTTGATGCATAACTTCCCAAGGGGAGCACTTTGAAGGTAATGTAGTGATATTCAACAAGGAGGTATGTAGCACTTACAATAACTTAAGTTTGTGAACTTAATTGTCAGACCTCATATACCTGTTCTGCCTTCTTTCTCGACTTATTCTAAAGGCATGAAATGATATAAAGTCAAGAGGCAGCCAGTAGAACAGAACAAGAGGACACTGCATGGTCTAAAGTCAGGAAAGGTGTGTGTCAATGTTGTTTCCTTTCGCCGTATCTACGTGTCTGTATGCTAAACAAATAACCTGGGAAGTTGGCTGTATGAAGAACATGGCATCAGAACTGAAGCAAGACTCCATTAGCCACCTGCATTTTGCAGATGATACAACCTCACTTACTGAAAGTAAAGAAGACTTAGATTACTGATTAAGATCAAAGACCACCACTTTCAGTGTTGATTACACCTCAGCATAAACAAAAGGATCCTCCCAGCTGGTCCAATAAGCAACATCATGATAAATGGAGAAAAGATTGAGGTGGCTAAGGACTTCATTTTATTTTGGTCCATAATCAATGCCCATGGAAACAGCAGTCAAGAAACAAAAAGACACATTGCATTGGGGAAATCCGCTGCAGAAGACCTCTTTAAATTTTTGAAAAGCAAAGACTTCAGCTTGAGGACTAACCCAAGCCACTGTACTTTTAGTTACACTGTATACATGTTAAAGCTGGACAATGAATAAAGAAGACAGAAGAAGAGTTGACACCTTTGATTGTGGTGTTGGAGAAGAACATTGAATATACCACAGACTGCCAAAAGAACAGACAGATGTGTCTTGGCAAAACCTTCTCTTACATACTTTGGACATGTCAGGAGGGATCCGTCACTGGAGAAGGACATCATAGCAAAAAAGAGAAAGACCCTCCATTAGATGGACTGACACAGTGGCTACACCAGTGGGCTCTAGTGTAGCAACAACTGTGGTCACGGGTCAGGACTGGGCAGTGTTTTGTTCTGTTGTATATGGGATCTCTATGAGTCAGAACTGACTAGATGGCACCTAACAACAGCGTACTTGCTCTCCTTCTTTTTTGACTAATTTTAAAAACATGAAATAACATAAAGTAATAATTTTAAGAATATTGAGTGTGTATCACATAAGAGACAGAAGACCTATCATAACAATACATAGCACAAAAGTTTTAGAGCTACGCAGAAGTAACATTTCTGTTATGACTAGAATTAAATTAGTATGAATCCGAAGTGGGCTCTTAAAATTAAGATGTGTATCTAGAGCAATCACTGGAGCCCCGGTGTCAATGGTAAAGCACTGTTGCTGTTAATTCTTGAACTACATCAGCAGTTCAAATCCACCAGCTGCTCGCTAGAAACCCTATTGGGCAGTTCTACTCAGTCCTATAGGGTCACTCTGAGTTGCAATGAGATCCATAACAATGGATCTGTTTGTTCTGTTTTGGTTAGGTTTAATTTAGAGGAATCACTAAGAAAATAAAATTAAAAGTGGTAAAAAAGAAAACTGAGAAAGTTAAAATTTTAGATTAGAAAATATTAAATAATGTAAAAGAAAGAAGCACATGAGAAACAAAAATGAAAAATATGAGACATACAGGTATAATAAAAGTAAAACCGATTAAATTAATAATATTTTTAAGTGGTAATGATTAACATTTCAATCAAGAGGTTGATATTATCAGAATAGGTTAAAATAACAGGACACCACTACAAGATGTCTACAGAGACAATTTTATATTCCACTAAAAATAAGTTGAAAGTAAAAGGATGGAAAAATTATACCATGCAAACATAACCTGTAGGAGAGTTAGAACAGCCTCAAAATATTTAAAAGGATTGAAATCATACACAGTGTATTCTCCTGCCGTAATGGAATAAATTACATATTAAAGAGATAAAGAATTTAGGATATTTAGCAATGGAATTTAAGCAATCTACTACTAGATACTCAGTGGATCAAAGAAGATAATACAAGAATAATTAGAAAATGATTTGAGATGGATGAAAACATGGCATATCAAAATTTGTGTACTACAGTTCTTACAGCTTTTTATAGTTGTATATGCCTATATTAAAATAGAACAAAGATCTCTAATAATACCATATGAACTGAAAAATAAAACAGGGAAACAACCTTTATATAAAGAACACAGATAAAAATAAAATGATAAAGAGGAGACTGGAAAATGATAAAGAGGAGACAACAGAAAAATAGAGCAAATCAACACACCAGATGGTTGTCTTTGAAAATATCAACAAAATTGACAAAACTTTATCTAAGCTGAAAAAGGAAAGATATAGAAGACTCAAATTACTATAAGTAAGAATGAAAGGGAAAACACAGATATTAACCTTACAGCAATAAAAGAAAAGGATTATAAGAGAATATTACGAACATCTGTGTGCTACACATTAGACAACTTAGATGAAATGGATAAATTCCTAGATGATTTAGGAATGACTCAAGAAGTAATAAAAATAGTGAATAGAATTTTAAAAATTGAAGAGATTGAATTAATAATTAAAAAAATAGACAAAACAAACAAAAAAACTTCCTATAAAGGGAAGTCCAGGCTAAGATGACTGCTGTAAAGAATTCTACCAAATATTTAAGAGGAATTAACACCAATATTTCACAAATTCTTCTATAAAATAGAATACATTTTCAAATTATTCCATAAGCTTAGCCATATACTGTGGTATCAGAAAGATATCAAGACATTATAAGAAACCTTGTATCAATAACTCTTATGAATATAGATTGAATTGTTTCTTTAATTTTTTTATTGTGATTAAGTGAAAGTTTATAACCCACGTCAGTTTTCCATACCTGCCTCTCTGAAACTTTATCTGCCCTCCTCACCTTGTGACAGCACACTCTCTTTTTTCACTTTTTATTTCCAGCATCCACTCAGCCAACATTTGTCCCCTCTTCTCTACTCTGTCCTCTCCCTCTCTAGGAAGAAACAAGTAAGATAGCCACATGTATGTAAATAAAGCCATAAAATATATGCATCGCATGCTTCATTCTGTGTCCCCAGTCCAGTCCATTCTTTGTCTGAAGTGTTGGTGTCAGTACTGGTTTCAGGCCTGGTCTGGCAACAAGTCTAGGGGCCATGTTCTCAGACAACCCTCCAGACTGTTGGACGATCAATTCGAGTCTTTTAATAGAGTTATTGATCTGCACACCTCTTTTTCTCATGGTACATGGGGAACTCTACAATGCGTGCCCTATCAGGGCAGTCTTTGGTGGTGGCCAGGCACCATCTGGTTGTTCTGGTCTCGTGTTGATGTTATCTCCCAATCATATGGGTCCTTCTGTCTCCTGAACTCATTGTTCTTTGTGTCTTTGATGTTCTCAGATGTCATCTGTTTCAGATGGGTTGGGACAAATTGATGTTCCTCAAAAAGCAGCTTGCTGGCTTTTAAGGCCCCAAACACCACTCACCAATATGGAGTGCAGAAGACTCTCTTAGCAAAAGACTAGTTATGCCGCTAGACCTTAATGTCCGCTGAAAACGCTGTCCCCAGACACCTGTCCCTGCTACTCTGTCCTTTGAAATGTTGGATTGAGTAGACACAATAATTATTAACAAAGTATTAGCAAACTGAATCAAGCAACATATAAAGGAATGGTTATATATCATGTGGCATTTATTTCTGGAATGAAAGTTCAGTGTATCACCCCAAAATTAATTATTTTAATATACCATAACCAATAAAATAAAAGACGAAACTGCAAAATCATTGCAATGGATGCAGGAAAAGTATTTGACAAAATCCCGCACCCTTTCATGACAAAAACATTCAGCAAATAAGCAACAGAGGGAATTTCTTCAACCTGATAAACAGCACCTACCAAAAAAAAAAAAAAAAGATAAAATAATTTCAGTGGTGAAAGTCCGAACGTTTTCCTCCTAACAAAAGAAAGTTACATGTTGAAAATATTCTTTCTTATCACTTCTGTCTAATATTGTACTGAATCTTCTAGTTAGATTAGGTAAGAAAAGGCATTAAAGTCATGTAGATTGAAAAGAATCTATAGATGAACTGATTCTGATTATAGCATATCCTAAGGGTTTTACTAAAAAGACTATTAAAACAAACAAAATAATTCAACAACGTTGAAGGATATATATATATTTTTTAACATGCAATGCTTCATGAATTTGCATGTCGTCCGTGAACAGGTGCCATGCTAATCTTCTCTGAACCATTCCAATTTTAGTGTATGTGCTGCCGAAGCGAGCACAAAGGATATAATATTGATACACAAAAATAAAGGGTATTTCTATACAATAACAATGAATTGTCTGGAAATCAAATTTAGAAAACAATTCCATTTATAATATCATCAAAGATAATAGAATATTTAGAAATTATGTTTAGCAACAGAAATAAAAGATTTGCAGTCTGAAGCTACAATCATTATTAAAAGAAGTTAAAGACATAAATGAAAGACATATTTATAGACTGGAAGACAATATTATTAAGAAGGAAATTCTCCTTATATTTACAGACTTAACACAATTCCTATCAAATGATGGTTAGTTGCTTTTCGTTCTTTTGTTTTCACAGAAATTAACAAGCTGGTGCTAAGATGTATACAAAATTTAAGTAACCTAGAATAGCCAAAGGAATTCTGAAAAAGAAGGGTAAAATTGAAGGATTCACACAGCCCAGTTTCAAAACTTTACTACAAAGCTGCAGTAATCAGTACAGCAATCAGTACGGTTGTAGTACTGGCCTAAAAGATAGCCAATGAAATAGAATTAAAAGTCCAGAAATAAACTCTAACATTTATTGTTAATTGATTTTTCACAAGGGTGCTATCTTAGTCATCTAGTGGTGCTAAATACAGAAATACCACAAGTGGATGGCTTTAACAAAGAGGACATTATTTTCTCACAGTCCAGTAAACTACGGGTCATAATAAGGTCGCTGACCCCAGAAGAAGGCTTTCTCTCTCTTTTGGTTCTGGAGGAAGACCTTTGCCATCAGTCCTCCCTTGATCTGGGAGCATCTCAGTGCAGGAACCTCAGTGCAGAATTCTTCTCCCAGCACTCCTTTTTTGCTAGTAAGAGGTCCTCCTGTCTCTCTGCTCGTTTCTGTCTTGTATATCTTCAGAGAGACTCACTTACGGCAATATGTAATCTTGTAGATCTCATCAACACAATGGCTGCTGATTCATCTTACTTCTGGGCTGACTGCATTGATTGGGTATCTTGGCTGGTGGGAGACTGTTCTGCCCTTCAGAGTTCTGAGCTGATTGCATTGACTGGATATCTTAGCCGATAGCAGGAGTAAAGATAGAGTGAGCAGCCCCTACTTGTCTGTCAGTGGAGGCTTGCTTGTTGCTGTGATGCTAGAAGCTATGCCACTGGTATTTAGATATCAGCAGGGTCGTCTAGGGTAGACAGGATTCAGCTGAGCTTCTAGACTAAGACAGACTAGGAAGAAGCACCCAGCAGTTACTTCTGAAAAGAATTAGCCAGGGAAAACCTTATGAGTACCAGCAAAACACTGTCAGATACAGTTACAGAAAATGAGCCCACCTAGGTTGGAAGGCCCTCAGAAGACGAGAGGGGAAGAGCTGCCTCCTCAAAGTAGAGGGGACCTTAATGATGCAGATGGAGCAAAGCCTTCAGGATCTTCATTTGCTGATGTGGCATGACTCAGAATGAGAGGAAACAGCTGCAAACATCCATTAATAATCAGAACATGGAATGTATGAAATATGAATCTAGGAAAGTTTGCAATTGTCAAAAATGAAATGAGATGCATAAACATTGATATCCCAAGCATCAGTGAGCTGAAATGCACTGGTATTGGCCATTTTGAATCTGATAATCATGTGGCCTGCTATGTTGGAAATGAAAACTTGAAGAGGAATGGTGTGGTGTTCATCATCGCAAAAAATATTTCAAAATCTGTCCTGAAGTACAATGCTGTCAGTGACAGGATAATATCCATTCATCTACACCACATCATACTGGAAGAGATCCATATTCATCCCCATTCCAGAGAAAGGTGATCGAACCGAATGCTTGAAAGCAGAGAATACCATAAAGATGTTTGCTTGTGTTTCATTGACTATGAAAAGGCATTCTGCTGTGTGGATCATAAGAAATTACAGCTAATATTGTGCAGAATGGCAATTCCAGAACACCTAATTGTGCTCTTAAGGAATCCATACATGGATCAAGAGGCAATCATACAAACAGAACAAGGGGACACAACATGGTTCTAAATCAGGAAAGGTGTGCATCAAAGTTGTATCCTTTCACCATAACTTTTCAATCTGTATGCTAAGCAAATAATCCAAGAAGCTGGATTATGTGAAGAAGAACAAGGCATTAGGTTTAGAGGAAGAGTCGTTAACAAACTGCATTATGCGGATGACATCACCTTACTTGCTGAAAGTGAAGAAGTTTTGAAACACAAAGATCAAGGACCAAAGCCTTCAGTATGGATTGCCCATCAACATCAAGAAAACAAAAATACAACTGGACCGATAAGCAACATCATCATAAATGGACAAAGGACTGAAGTTGTCAGGCATTTCGTTTTACTTGGGTCCACAATCAGTGCTTATGGAAGCAGCAGTGAAGAAACCAAAAGATGCATTGCACTGGGAAAATCTGCTGCAAAGGATCTCTTTGAAGTATTGAAAAGTAAAGATTTCACCTTGAAGACTAAGGTGCACCTGACCCAAGCCGTGGTATTCTCAGTCACATCATATGCATCTGAAAGCTGGACAGTGAACAAGGAAGACAGAAGAAGCACTGATGCCTTTGAATTGTGGTGTTGGAGAAGAATGCTGAATGTACCATGGACTGCCAAAAGAACAAACAGATCTGTTCTGGAGGAAGTACAACCAGATTGGTTCTTGGAAGCCAAGATGGAAGGCTGCATCTTACATAGTTTGGAGATGTTGTCTTGAAGGATCAGCCCCTGGAAAATAACATCATGCTTGGTAGAGTGGAGGGTCAGAGAAAAAGAAGACGACCCTTGATGAGATGGATTAACACAGTGGCTGCAACAACGGGCTTAAGTGTAAAGACATTTGTGGACATGGCACAAGACCAGGCAGTGTTATGTTCTGTTGTGCATGGGATCACTGTCAGTCAGAACCAGCTCGACAGCACCTAACAACAACAACAATCCGTCTTACTAACATCATTGTGATAGGATTTACAACATGCAGGAAATGCCAAAATGCTGGACAATCATGCAATCCTAGGAATCATGGCCTGACCAAACTGACACATATTTTGGGAAGCCACAGTTCGATCCATGACAGGTACCAGTATAATTTAACTGGGAAAGAGTAATTTTTAACAAAGGGTCCTCGAACAACTGGATATTCATATGAAAAATAAGTGTTGGGGATACTGTTAGAGTGCTTCTTTAGACTATACTCAAAAATTAGCGCAAAATGGATCACAGACCTAAATATGACAGTGAAGCTAAAATTTTAGAAGAAAGCTTAGGCAGAAAAATTCATAATTCAGGGCTAGACAAAACTTGTGTATGACGTTGAAACCATCAGTGACAAAAGAAAACTTGATAAATCAGGCTTCATCAGACTTAAAAACATATGCTTCAAATTACACTATCAAGAAAGCAAAAATACAACCCAAAGGATGGAGAAAATACTTACAAATCACATACGTAAGAAGGTACTTGTAAGAAAAATATACAAAGAACTCTTACAACTCGCTATTAAAAAGACAACCCAATTAAAATATAGATCTAAACAGACATTTATTCAAAGAAGGAATATTACAAACAGCCAATCAGCACATGAAAAATGCTCAACATCATTGGTTATGACCAAAACCAAACCAAACATGCTGTCCCCTTCGAGTCAATTCCAACTCATAGTGACTCTGTAGGGCAGGCAGTATGGCCTGACACAGTTTCCAGTGAGTGGCTGGTGGATTCCAGCTGCCCACCTTTTGGTTAGTAGCCAAGCTGTTAATTACTGTGCCATCAGGGCTCCCATTAATCTTACCAAAAAAAAAAAAGGCCTGTTGCCAAGAAGTCAATTCTGACATAGAGACTCTTTAGGACTGAGTAGGATGGTCCCATAGGATTTCCAAAGAAAGCCTGGTGGATTCTAACTGCCGTCATTTGGTTAGCAGGAGGACACTTAATCCCTATGCCACTAGGATTTTCTATCCACTGTTATATTCACTAAAAATGAAAACCAAATCCACTACCATGAAGGCAGTTTCAACTCATAGCATGATGGCTATAACAGAAAGACAGACAGTAAAAAACAAAAACAAAAAAAAGTGTAAAGGTGAGAAATTGGAACCATCATACATTGCTGCTGGCATGCAAAATGGTACATAAATCTTTACAGATGCAGACTGCCACATATCTCTCCCATGGAGGCACTGGTGTTTTCCAACTACTGACCTCTTGATTAGCAGTCAATGCTTAAACCGCTGCACCACCAGGGCTGCAAAAATTAATATACATTCACACATACAGGAATATTAAGAGCAGCATTACTCACAGAAACTAAAGTGTGGAAACAACCCAAATATT
The DNA here is from genome assembly GCA_028571685.1 of Heterohyrax brucei. Taxonomy (NCBI): domain Eukaryota; kingdom Metazoa; phylum Chordata; class Mammalia; order Hyracoidea; family Procaviidae; genus Heterohyrax; species Heterohyrax brucei. The sequence continues at coordinate 71,463,963 of CM053142.1, read as the reverse complement.
CACCAGCTGATAAACTGATAAACAGTATGTGGAATAGCTTGTGGTAAAGTACTGTTTTACAATAAAAATAAAAGATGTACTGAAATGTACTATAACATGGATGAACCTTGAAAACAAGGTTCACAAGACCACTTATTGTATGACTCCTTTTGTGTAGGAAACGCTGGTGGCATAGTGGTTAAATGCTACAACTGCTAACCATGAGGCTGGTAGCTCAAATCTTCCAGGCACTCCTTGGAAAATCTTTGGAGCAGTTCTGCTCTGTCTATAGGGTCGCCATGAGTTGGAATCGACTTGATGGCAGTGGATTACTTGTGTGTAATATTTAGAACATACAGATCTACGGACACAGAAAGTAGATTCATGGCTGTCTAGGCTGAGATGGGAAACCCCTATGGTATAGTGGTTAAGACCTGTGGCTGCTAACCAAGAGGACGCTAGCTCAAACCCACCAGCCACTCCTTGAAAACCCTATCAGGCAGTTCTACTCTATACCAAAATAACATTTTGATTGGCAGAATTTATTAAAAAATTCAAAACTGACACATGGGTAAAATATACAGGTAAGAAACTATTTGCTGTGTGGTTTTCTTTTTTGGTCGAGGGTAGAGACAGGAGGATAGCTTTCGAGTATAATATTGAACTAATACAAAGAATCATTTTCCTATTATAAAGTTTTCCTACTATCTTTTGCTAATATGGGGATCAAGTCAAGGTTTTTGTTGCTTTTAAATTCAAACACACTCATTAACCTTACAGTAAATTTACAGATGAATGAATGTACCTATTTGACACGTATTAGTAATACAAGATACGCTTCGGGATGTAAGTTTAAACATCGTTTCCTCAGGGAGAGCTCTCTTGATCATGCTACATAAGCTATGTCTGTCAGTTTAGTTTCATCATTAAAAAAAAAGAACAACACTGCCGTTGAGTCAATTCCAACTCATAGTAACCCTACAGGTCAGTGTAGACCTGCCCCATAGAGCGTCCGAGGAAAACCTGGTTGATTTGAACTGCTGACATTTTGGTTAGTAGCCACAGCACTTAAACACCAAGCCACCAGGGTTTCATGACTTCATCACAGTACTTATAAAAAGTACATTAATAGAAAAAGGAGATTTCTGAGATATAAAACTAAAAGTATGTAATCATCTTTAAAAATAATTACAGGACTCTTTTCCCAAAGTGATTTATCATCTGTCTTTGCTGAGACATCCTCAATAAATGCATACCTACATTTTTTTATTCATTCTTTGATAATCAAATATATATAAAGCACATATTGTTTGCTGGGAAACCCCGGTGGTGTAGTGGGTTAAGTGCTACCACTGCTAACCACAAAGTCAGCAGTTCAAATCCACCAGGCGCTCTTTGAATACTCCAGAGGGCAGTTGTACTCTGGTCTCCAGGGTCACCATGAGTAGGATCCAACTCGATGGCACTCGGCTGGCTGGCTATATTGTTTGCCAGGTATTATGCTAGGTACTCAAGATAAATATATAAATACAAGCTAGGGCTGCCTCAAAAGACTTTATATTTACAATACAGGGCAAATGCAAGGATAAACAAAAGGACTGTGATTGGTCAGCTGTAGAGGTACAACTCTTTGGAGTTAGGGACACAAGGATATAGGATCACAAGGGTGGAAATTAAGATATTTTTTCCTGATAGAGTGGTAGTCATACTTCAAATATGAAGTAATTTCTAAATGTAGTCTACACGCATTACCTGAATAACAGCAAGCCTTTCAATATCATTCAAATGAGACCATGAAGATCATTAGAGCTCGCTATTGTTTGGTGTCTTTGAGTCAATTTCAGATTACAGTGACTCCATGTGACACAGTAGAATGGCGCCATAGGGTTTTCTTGGCTGAACATTTTGGAAGGAGATCACCAGCCCTTTCTCCCACAGGCCAGTTGGGTGGGTTTAAACCTCTAACTTGCCTATCTTTTGTCAGCAGCTGATACTCTTGATGATATTTGTGTATTGGAGCTTCTTCCACACATAGTTTAATTCATTTAATCACTCATCTGTTCACTCAAATATCTATAATTTGCCAGATCCTGCAAGTCCAATGATTACTCAGTAAGAAATTAAGGGATCCGACTATGGCACTTGGCTTTGGCTTGGTGATAATTAAGTAATAATTGAAGAAATTAAGTACCAAAGACTGGTGTTAGCATTTTTCTTGAGCTAATCTCTATTTTTCTATGCATACCACAATAAGATATAAACCAAATTCAATAGAAATGAGTCATAATTTTTATTTTTGTATTTCCAACATCCATCAGTCTCTGGCACACTGGTTTGTCTCCCAGTTAGTGTTTGGTTAATAATTTGATGGGAAGACAGGACTTAGTGCAGGTCTTCAATTGGGGTAGGGAAGATATCTGAATGGAGGGCACATGGAAGTCCTATATATTATTCTCCATACAGATTTGCCTGTCTCATCAGTCATCGCTCTTCAAATCCTCCAACAGCCACTAGAGAGCACCAGTTACCAAGTGGAATTAAAGGTTTGCAGTGAGAGGTCCTCAACAGGACCAGAGGTGATGGCGGAAAGGTGGGGTAGTGTCAGAAACTAGCCTGCCAGTTTTATTTACTCCTAGTTAGTAACTTGAAACACAAAATGATGAGGTGATGTGCTTTAACTGAATTATTCTGTGGCTTCTATTAGTTGACCTAGTTATTTTCTTAAGGCATTGAAAAAGAAATAGATCAATCCAGCTGTGTTTATTGAGCATCTGCACTGATCAATGAGCTCAGACCTCCCACATACTGTTTAGTTATACCTGCCTTCATTCATCAGGATTCTTAGGAATACTGAAGTCATCTTTCAAACTTGATTGTCCTTCTTACCAGCAAAAGTTAAAATAAAAAAGTGAATGCAGTCACTTAGATTTAGAATTTTTCTAGGTTATTGAATACCATGCAAGATAACTGAATATGTCAAGTTTATAGGTGAAAACAATAAAAATGAATGTCAGTAATTCAATTGGAATGGAGCCAATTCCCCACAAGCTAGAAATAAAATTAGTTCCTTTTTCTCAGCATTAATGTGTAAAAAGTGTACTGCCATAAATTATTGATTTATAAACATATGTCCTCTTAAATATGCTAAAAAGAAATAACTTATTTATAAACTTGAAGTTGGAATACACTCAGTGTCTATTATCTGTTATGTCAGATCCCCCTTTAATAGGCCTGAAGCTCTAACACTACTGGAAAATCAATGAATTTTCCTTCTTTAAGGAAGAAACAATGGGATTATTTCTGTTAAGCATTGACTGTACTAACTCACCCTGAGATCTTCCTGAATGTTTTCAAACATGTCGCATTTCAAAACTTGCAAAAAACAGAACATGCGATGCTTTCATCTTTTCTCAGAATTCTTTATCCAAAATGATCCTTCCTTCCTTTCTGTTTAATGTTCTGCTAAGAAAGCAAAGTGGTGGAACATGTCCTTTCAACATCATTCAAGTGAGACCGTGAAGATCATTAGAGCTCACTGTTGTTGTTTGGTGTCTTTAAGTCACTTTCAGACTATAGTTACCCCATGCGACAGAGTAGAATGGCCCCATAGGGTTTTCCTGGCTGAATATTTTGGAAGACCACCAGCCCTTTCTCCCATAGACCAGTTGGGTAGGTTCAACCCTCTCACCTGCTAACCTTTTGTTAGCAGCTGAGCACTTAACTGTTGTATGACCAGGGCACTTTTGCTCAAGGTAAGCTGGCCAAAAAGCTGATTACCTGCTTTCTACCTAAACCAAGCCATGTATCTCTACTACCCGAAAAAAAGTCTGGTGGGAGCATTCAAAAAGGAAAATAAATAAAACATTTATTAGCAGGTATCTGAAAACAGCCTGGATAACCGCTGAATTTCATATTGTTTTACATTGCTTTGACTTGAAAGAAAAGGATCAGTTATAAATCAAAAAAGAAAGAACAGAAACTCTGCATCTCCTTCTAAGTTGCTCAGTATCCTTGGACATTTTTTCTTACTTTTTGTTGTAATAAAAACAAAAGAAATAAAAATTGGGGCTATTCTAGTGAATGGAGGCATAATTTTGGCGGTGGGTTAGTAAATTAATTTTCTCTCAGAGTCTATACGGAAAGAGAAACTTACTGGAGGAAATTAACTCAAGAAATTTAATCAGAATTGTGAAATTTCAGTGCAGGATCATGAAGAGGATGTCATTACATAAATTCTCTAGTGTCAAGTCACATCATGAAGGAATTATTATATGACATTTAAAGAGATGACAAATTTAGAAAAAACACTAAGAATGCCTATATAAGACAAAGAAAAACATACGTATATAATCCATAGGATAAAACTGGTGGTGGTAGAGGAAATGGAAATGATAGATGTAATGAGTCTAGTGGTTTTGATGCCAATAGTCTTTCTCTAGCTTCCAAAAGAAAGAGTAGAGGGGAGTGGCTTAATATCAGTGTGTCAAGTTCTTCTGAGGAATCAGTGGGTCTGATGTTAATAGTACTAATGATAGTCCTTCCTTAGGTCCCACAAAAAGGAATGGGGGAAGATCAGTGTGTCAGTTCTTCTGAGAACTGACTATAGATTTCAGTAACAAGTGAATAATGACATTATCAATATCAGACAAATTAATCCTCTTAAGACTTTTCTAGATGAATAATTAGAGCAAAATAGCCAAGATGCCTTCTCTTCTAAGTGAAGATTTTTTTCAACATCTCCAATTATCAGATATTAAATAAAAATAGCAGCAAAAACAATAATAGTAGTTTCTTCCTTAACTAAAGTACAATCACCAATCAGGAATAACTCAGTGTTTAATTTTAGGACAATCCAACTTCATTTGAAGACTAATATTTTCAATCAGACAGGCCTGCCTAAAACTGCTGCAAAAGCTTAAGTTCATTGTCATGGTGTCTCTGCTGCCTACTTGAACCTCCAACATACTTCCATATGGAGGACATGATGGTCCTTGAGGACACAAATGTAAATATGATATATATTTGAGGCTTAAACAACACAAGAATAGGAATCAGTATAACACACCATAAATCAAACCCATTACCATCATGTAGAGTCCAACTCATAGTGACCCTATAGGACAGAGTAGGACTGCCTCATAGAATGTCCAAGGTATCCTTTGTAGATTGGAGCTGCCAGTCTTAGGTTAACAAACATAGCTCTTAACCACTGCACTACCAGAGTTTTCAGTATAATACAAACTGTATGATAATCCTTCATTGCTTATACAACACTCCCTGCCAAGATACCACCAATATTGCCTTCCTGGGGGAAAAAAAAAAGAGCAGAGATTGTTCTGCAAGCTCAAATTGGTTGTAATAGACTATTGGAATTGATATTTTTAGCATTACAGAGTCATGATACCTTGTAAACAAGGTGCAAATAAAGGATGATGAGGTGCTCTAAAGCTAGAGGGCTCCTGTGTCTCGTTTCTGGGACTTGGTATTGCATGGCACTTCTTCAGTGTCTGATTCTCTCAGGAGCATTACTGTCGCTACAAATGAGTAATCTAGAAGAAATCTCCTACTCAGAGAAGCCATCTCTAGCCACCTTCTCTGATGCTGTTATCTTTCAGATCACAGACTCTGCCACTCGCAATGATATGCACAAAGTCATTTATTCATTAATTGAACACAAATTATTGAACATATGGAGTACTCTAATCATTGGAAATATACTAGTGAATACACCAAACTAATGTATTCATAGTGCTTACATTGTAATGGAAGAAAATAAAGAAATAAAACAATTACATAAAAATTCAAGTGATAAGGAAGTGTCCTGGGGAAAAATAAGCAGAATGAAGGCATAAACATGGGAAATTGCTTTGAAATTTCCTGCAAAGAGAGGAGCAGAAAACTCACCAGTTAGCAATACTTTTACAACAATCCAGGCAAAAGATTGTGTTGTCTTGAAATATAATACTAGAGGTGAAGGTGATGATTTTATACATATATATGGAAACCCTGGTGGCATAGTACTTAAGTGTTTTGTCTGCTAACCAAATGACCAGCAGTTCAAATCCTGTAGATATTCCTTGGAAATGCTATGGGGTGGGGGACAGTTCTATTCTGTCCTGTAGGGTTGCTATGAGACAGAATCGACTTGACAGCACTGAGTTTATCTATACACTGAAAGAGAAAGACAGGAGACAAAAACGACTGAAGCTAATTCAGACTGAGTTACTAGCAGGATAAAATTATCTGTCATGGGTAGAGCTGTGCTTCCAAAACAAAATGTGTCTGACTGTTTGGCTAGGTCATGAGTCCTGGTATTGTATGTTGTTTCTCCATACTGTAAATCCTGCCTCAATGGTGTTCTTGAGTGTGGATAGGCTGCAGTCGTGTTGGTGAGTCAGGTCTCAATGGGCAAGATTCTTTTGTGCCTTGATGCAATCTCTTGAGGTATAAAGAAGCTAGCAGAGAGATTTGGAGGCTTCATAGACCAAGAAGCGGTGCAGGGAGCTGTCCACCTCCGTTGGAAAGGACAGGGGTCCCTGAGCCTCAGAAGCCTCTAGTCCTGGGGAAGATTGATGACAAGGACCTTCCTTCAGTGCCAGGAGAGAAAGCATTCCCCTGGAACTGACACCCTGAAGTTTGAACTTTCAGCCTACTGGACTGTGACAAAATAAAATCCTGCGTGTGGTATTTCTGTCAGAGCAGCACTAGCTGACTAAAGCACTGTCGTTTATTTAGATATGAAAAACTGGAGAATAAGCTGTTATGCAAGGCAAAATTGGGAGAATGGTTTAGGACATCTTAAGTTCAAGATACCCTCTTTGACACTGACATTGAAGTACAGAGGCTAAGTAAGTAGCTGAATAAACAAGCCCAGAATGAAGGCAAGAGATTATGGTTGCCAAGCATATGTTACAAGAACCTGGATAGCACTGATGCCATAGGGTTGGATGAGAGCATCTCAGAAGCTGGTGTACACAGGTCAACAATTAAGTCCATGAACTTAATTATTCTAAGTGCTGCATACCTCATTGCTGAATATCACTACCATTACTTCTGAAATACTCCCCTTGAGAAGCTATGCACTGATGCCAGCACCTAGTCCACCCTTCAAAGCAATTTTGGAACTCTTTCTGTAATGGCCATTGCACATGTTGGCACAATGGCAAGTTTGTGAACTTAATTGTATAGTTTTCTGTGAGGGAGTATTTTGACCAGTAAACAAATATCTATATTAGACTACCCTCCCTACCCAGGAGTCGGATCCAACTCGACGGCACTTGGCTGGCTGGCTGGCCCTGCTTACTATCCCTGCGTACCTGATCTGCCCCCAGTGACTTTTTCTTTGCCCCCAGATAAAGGAAATATTGAAAGAAAGACATTTTGATGATATTCAGTACATCAAGGGTAGTACAAGGACAGCTCTGATGGCCATTCTACAAAAAGAGTTCCAAAATTGCTTTGAAAGGTGGACTAGCTGCTGGCATCAGTACATAGCTTCCCAAGGAGAGGACTTTGAAGGTGACCATAGTGATACTCAGCGGTGAGGTATGTAGCACTTTTTCTAGGATGAATTCACACACCTAACTGTCAGACCTTGCAGATAGGGCACATAAAAGAAAATAAAAGGTGGGCAAAGAAGGACTGTCTAGTGACATGGAAAGCCAGGTTATATGAAAGCCAGGCTGAGAGAGATTGCGAGGAGGGAGGGCAGAACAGAGGAGAGAGACACAGAGAGAGAGAGAAAAAAAATAACAAAGAGGAGGAAGGCAAGGGAGAGGAAATCCAAAGGATCATATGCCACTCATGAATTGGCTAATAGAAGAACAGGGAATCAGCGATTAAGTTTTGTAAAATGAGGATTATTGATGATCCTGATAAAAAACAGTTTAAAGTAGAGCTCTAACAACAAAAGCCTGTTAAGAGTGGGACTTAATTTTAAAAATGAAACATTTCAGCCTGGTTATTCCAGGGAGATGGACCTGTTCATTGCAGATACGGTACAGGAAAAAAAAAAAAAGGAGATTTAATTACAGGAGAATATTACATTAGCTCAGTTATAATAGCCAAGTCACAGAGATGGGACAGAAGTCACTAGCTTCACTTTTGTCCAGTTACAAAAGTGATTCTGCTGTTAATAACTGAAGTTCCCTAGTCCAGTCTTCTTGGTGTTCACATTGACACAATTACTTTAAAAAAAAGCGATTTGTTGCTTCACTGGATTTTAAGGGACATTGAGTCCTACTGTGATGTCATATATTAATGTTTTTATCTCATGTTCTTTTTGATTAATGCAGTTAATTGCTAGTTTGATATATATTTTACATAAGGGTTTTCTTCTGCTATTGAGCATTGCCAACTGTGAATTTAACTAGACATCTCTTTTTCTTAAACTTTCAGTGAACTTGTAAACTTCCAGTATCTCAAAAAATACCCTTGCAATGTGTAACAACTTGTTTCTAAGAAAAGAAACTGAATTGACTTCCTATAAACTGTGTATCTTTTGTGGTGAGATCAAGAGAAATGTGTACCGGAAACAGATGTATAGAAGTTACATCCTTATTTGATGGAAAATGAGTTCTGAGACTTTAATGAAAATTGAAAGGTGAGTATTCCTATTCTGAAAAGCAAGTCATTAAAAAAAAATCCAGTATTTAAAGGAAAATTGTTAATGTATCTCTAAAACTGGTTAACATACAACCATTTAGTAAGATTTCTCTTTAAATCTCTATACCTTCTACCATTCTGTGTGTGATTGATTGCATAATTTTACAATTAAATTTTTACAGATGAAATGATTTACTTATGAAAATTATATCCTAAACTGTAAAAACTTAGGAGAGGAATCATATAAGCAAACTTCTTGATTTTTATGGCTCTTGCTTTTCTTACATTCTCTGTGAACCACATAACAACAGTACTTGGTATTAAAATGTGGATAAAGAAATTTCCCAATTTATCCAACAATTCAATACTGGACATGCTGTTTTGATTCTGAGTAGAGAGGCTCACCATTTTTAGAATTCAATCACGTTGAGTTCCAAGCCAAGTGCCGTCAAGTCAGATCCGACTCACGTTCAGTACACCTATTATTCAAACTAATCATTTGATCAATAAAAAATAGCTTTAATATAGATATATATCTATTCTTATACCATAATCATAGCTATAATTTTTATCTGCCTAATATCTTCCTATCTATTTTTGGGGGGGTGAGTAGTGATCTGCTGACATAGTACAGACCTGAGAGATTGCCAAACAGAGTACACCATTCCTAGCTGAAGTGATTTATTAAAAAAAATGATCAAATGATCCTGGTGGGACCAGCCAACAAGTTCTCTATGTTCGACACATGGAAAATATAAAAGTTATGGGACTTTTTTCTTTTTGGAAATGCTAACCAATGAGAATGTCAGCTTTTTTATTTTTATTTTTTTGATTGACAACAGCAACTTTTTTTCTTTGCACATGCAAGAAGGATAATGCCAAGCAGAGATAAATAAGGCCAAGATAAAGAGAAAGAGCAGACCAAGATCCTTAATGACACTGAGCCTTCAGATCCAGCCATGGCTGGAGTTAGCTGCACCCTGAGATTATTCAAGCTTCTTAATCTACTAATCATTTTGGTAGTTTGGGGGTGTTTCTTATCGTTCACAATCAAAAGAAACCAAACTAATGCAGTCATACAGAAGAATTCACAGTGTAATGGGGTTATAAGAAAGAAAGCATATTGGCTATACATCTGAGTCTTCTATTCAAATGAGTCTCTTAACTCCAGACATGTACATTCAACTGTATCTGAATATCTCCTTTTGGATTTCAACAAACATCTCAAATCCAACCTGTCCAAAGCTAATAACATTTTTCCATCAACTCCTCTTTTTCTCCATAGAACCAACGATTCCTCCCCTGTTCCCTATTCGCAAGAAGGACATCTAACTGTCAGAATCAGGCCATCTTGAAACCTTTAATTTCACTCCTGTTGATATGAGGACTGCCAGTTAAGTTTGTGAACTCATCCTAGGAATAATGCTACATACCTCATTGCTGAATATCACTACAGCCACCTTTGAAGTACTCCCCTCGGGAAGCTATGTAATGATGCCACCACCTGGTCCATCCTTCAAAGCAATTTCAGAACTCTTTTCCTGGAATAGCTATCAGAGCTGTTACCGTATTACTCTTGATGTCCTGAATGTCATCAAAATGTCTTCCTTTACGTATTTCCTTTATCTTTGGGTAAAGAAAAGAGTCGTTGGGAGCAAGATCAGGTGAGTAGAGAGCATGTTTCCATACAGTTATTTGTTTATTGGCCAAAATACGCCCTCACAAGACAACTATGCAATTACGTTCACAAACTTGCCCCGTTGCCACTGTGAGCAATGGCTATTCCAAAAAGAGTTTCAAAACTGCTTTGAAGGGTGGACCAGGTGCTGGCATCATATATAGCTTCCCGAGGGGAGTACTCTGAAGGTGATGACAGCGATATTCAGCAATGAGATATGCAGCACTTACAGGTAGAACAATTAAATTAATTGTCAGAACTTACAGCCAGTGCAACCAGGAGCTGAATCCCTGTTCCTTCTGTCAACTAGTGAGTAAAACCTTAGGGAATGACAATGAGTGTGGCTCAGTTCAGGCATGCTAAGACCAAGAGTAACCCACTCGCTCCTGTCCCTTGCCCTCAAAGCCCTAGATGCAGCTTAAGCCAGTAAAACTTAGTTTACTAGCCTATCTGCCAAAGAAAAAGATGTAATTTGTCTTACTGCCCCTGCATGCTGTGATAAACCTGTGTAGTCCACAACGTTTGTATGTACTTCTTTGTGAAAGACTATAACAGAAATACTCAAGTGGATGACTTTACAAAGAGAAATTTATCCCCTCAATCAGGTAATCTAGAAATCCAAATTCAGTGTGTCAGCTCCTAAGGAAAGATTCCTTTCTCTGTTTGCTTCTGGTCCATCTCCCACCTCCCCCTCAACTAGGAGCTTCTCTGCTCAGTGCCTCTGGATGCAAAGGATGTGCTTTGCTCTGGACACTGCTTTCTTGATAGCATGAGATCCCCCTGTCTCTGCTCACGTCTCTTTTTTATATATGCAAAGGAATTGCCTCAAGACACAATCCAACATTGCAGACTGAGTCCTGCCTCACTAACACAGTGCCCATTTCCCCTCATTAACATCATAGATGCAGGATTTACTACCCAAAATTAAAATCCTGTTGCCAAGACATTTCTAACTCATAAAGACCCTGCAAGACAGAGTAGAACTGCTTCATAGAGTTTCCAAGGAGTGCCTGGAGGATTTGAACTGCTGATCTTTGGTTAGCAGCCGTAGCACTTAACCACTACTGCCACTAGGGTTTCCGCTACATACAGGAATAATTACATAAGGTGATAAAACAGTGGACAACTACACAATGCCAGAAATTGTGGTCTAGCCAATATATGTGTACATTTGTTGGAGGAAATAATTCATGATCGATGATGTAAAAAGTTCTGCTTCCCTTTGTTTCAGGAGCTTTATTTGAGGTATACATTTCCTTACTCCTTGCCTGCAACCTTGCAGTAAACCCTCCTCCTATATGAATACCTTGATGTGTCTTTATTGACAAGAAGCCACACTGTGTAAAACTTACTTTGAGTAATAAATTCTGGTGACCCTAATTGGACCAGCATTGCCCAACTCCTGATAGCACCTCAGCCTACAGTAACTCAACAGTAACTGACTGCTTCTCTCATGTGCACTCTGGTAACCTTTTTTTTTTTTTGTAAGATTGAGTGAGAATATACAATCCATATAAACTTGCATACCCGCCAATGAGCAGCTCCCACTGCTCTCCCTGCCCGGTGACAGCACACTCCTCTGTTCTGTACATGTCATATCCTAACAACCTCCTATCCTCTCCTCCCCACCCTCTCCCCCGCATCCGGTAAGAGGTCACCTGGTCCTTTAGATGCATGGAACCATAAAGTGCACACATGATATGGTCACTCTGTGTCACCAAGTCCAATCCATGTCTGTCTGAAAAATAGACCTCTGTTATGATTTATGAACAAGGGCAGCATCAGGGCCGGGGGACACGCTCCCAGGGGAACCCCAAGGCCCCTGGACCATCACTTGTGTTATTTTAGTGGAGATCTCAGTGTGCAGCCCTTTTTATTTTCATGTTGCCTGTGAGACTCAAATTTGTGAGCTCCATCACGGCTATCACTGTTGTTGATTGGGCACCATCTGGTTCTTCTGGTCACATATCAATGTGGTCACCTGCCCATGTGTGTCTGTCTTCTGGTTTCTGTTTGCCCCATGTTGTTTTGGTCCTCGGAGTTACACCATTTGGTGTACCTCAGATGGAAGCTCATCAGCTTTTAAGACCTCAGATGCCACTCACCAATTTCAGATGCAGAAGATTCTCTTAGCAAAATGCTAGTAGTGTCAGCTGGCCTTGATTTCCCCTGAAAACATGGTCCCTGGCCCCCCGACCCAGCTACTCCATCCTAAAGATATCGGGTTAAGATAAGACGAGTAGTCATGTTATGCTAAAGTCCAGTTAAAATTGATCCTTCTTTCTAACATTCGTGTGCATGTATCAGTTGGTGTGAATGGCCTGGATTGTTTAGAATATACTCCAACCAGTGGAATTACTAGGTCAAATGGTATGTCTATATCCAGTTTTTTAAGGGAGGGCCAGATTGCTTTCCAAAGAGGTTGCACCATTTTGCAATCCCACCAACAGTGTAGGAGAATTCCAATTTCTCCGCAGCCTCTCCAGCATTTGCCATTTTGGGTTTTTTGGATCATGGCCAACCTTGTTGGAGTAAGGTGGTATCTCATTGTCGTTTTGATTTGAATTTCTTGAATAGCTAATGATCGTGAGCATGTCCACGTGTCTTTTTTAGCTGCCTGGATCTCCTCTTTAGAGAAGTGTCTGCCTGTCTCCTTTGCCCATCGCTTAATTGGATGATTTATCTTTTTCTTGTTGATATTTTGTAGTACCTTACAGATTATGGAGATCAGGTATCATCTGATGTATAGTTGCCAAACACTTTTTCCCATTCTGTAGGTGGCCTTTTAATTCTATTGATAAAGTCTTTGGATGAGAAAAAGTGTTTGATTCTTAGTAGTTCCCATTTATCTATTTTCTCTTCTGTTGATTGTGCTTTGTTTGTCAGATTTTGAAGTCTGTCTATGTTGTGTATTTAAACTTCCATTGTTGACCTTAATTTTTCTTGAATGAGCTGTATCATTTTAGATTTAATATTTAGGTCTTTTATCCAGTTTGAGTTGGTTTTTGTATAAGGTGTAAGATATGGGTGTTGTTTCAATTTATTGCAGATGGATATCCAATTTTGCCAGCATTATTTGTTGAAGAGGTTGCTTTTACATAGTTTAATGTCTGTTTCAGTGAGCTAGTGCTGCTCTAACAGAAATACCACAGAGTGGATGGCTTTAACTAAGAAAAGTTTATTCTTACATAATCTGGTAGGCTACGAGTCCAAATTCAGGATGTCTGCTCCATGGGAAGGTCTTCACCCCTGTTGGCTCTGGAGGAAATTGTGGTATTGCATTAGTCTTTTTCCAGGGATCATCTTGTTGCAGGAACCTCAGGTCTGAAGGATGCGCTTTTCTGCCAGTGTTGCTTGCTTGATGGTGTGAGGTTCCAATTCTCAGCCTGCTTCTCTTTCCTTTTATCTCTTGCTGTATGAAAGCATTAAGGGTGGGACAAGCCATACTCCAGGGAAACTCTCTTCTCAGTGGACCAGGGAGGTGATCCTATGAAGGCATTTACAGCCCCACACTAATCCTTTAACATACAGCATAGGAAAACCACAAAATGGAGGACAATCACAAGACACTGGGAATCATGGCCCAGTCACATGGCTACATGTACTTTGGGGGGGACACAATTCAATCCATGACATGTCTTAGGGCCTTTGTCGAATATCAACTGTTCATGGGAGGATGGTGTCATCTCTGGGGTCTCAATTCTGTTCCATTGATCTATCTGTCTCTTTTTGTACCAGTACCAGGCTGTTTTGACCACTATGGCAGTGTAATAGGTTCTAAAGTCTGGTAGTAAACAGCCTCCCAGTGTGTTCTTCTTCAGAAGTGTTTTGCTTATCCAGGGATTCTTTCCTTTCCAAACAAAGTTGGTTATTTGTTTCTCCACTTCATTAAAAAAAATGTCACAGGAATTTGTATTGGTATTGCATTATATAAGCAAATTGCTTTGGGTAAAATACATATTTTCACAATGTTAAGTCTTCCAATCCATGAACAGGGTAGGTTTCTCCATTTGTGTAAGTCTCTCTTAGTTTCTTATAGTAAGATCTTGTAGTTCTCTTTGTAAAAGTCTGTTATTTCTCTGGTTAGATTTATTCTAGGTGTTTTATCTTCTGGGGGGGCTATAGTAAATGATATTGATTTGGTGATTTGTTCCTTAATAATCTCGTTGTTGGTATAAAGGAATCCTACTGATTTACTTATGTTTCTCTTGTATCCTCACACTTTGCTGAACTCTTCTATCAATTTGAGTAGTTTACGTATGGATTCCTTAGGATTCTCTGCATATACAATCATATCACCTGTAAACGGGGAGATTTTTACTTCCTCTTTGCTGATGCAGATGCCCTTTGTTTCTTGATCTTGTCTAATTGCTCTGGATAGAACTTTTAGTACAATGTTGAACAAGAAAGATGAGAGTGGGCATCCTTGTCTAGTTCTCCTCAAGCAGAATTGTTTCAGTCTCTCTCCATTCAAGATGATGTAAGCAGTTGACTTTGTATAAATGGCCCTTATTGCATTGAGGAATTTGCCATCTATTCCTATTTTGCTGAGAGTTTTTAGCGTGAATGGGTTTTGGACTTTATCAAATGCCTTTTCTGCCTCAGTAGACAAGATTAGGTGATTTTTGTCTTTTGTGTTATTTACGTGGTTGATCACATTAATTGTTTTCCTGATGTTGAACTAGACTTGCACCCCTGGTATGAATCCTGCTTGGTTGTGATGGATTATTTTTTTGATATGTTGTAGTATTCTGTTGGCAAGAATTTTGTTGAAGATTTTTGCATCTAGATTCATGAGTGATATTGGTCTGTAGTTCTCCTTTTTTGTTGGGTCTTTCCCTGGCTTTGGTATCAGGGTTATGCTGGCTTCATAAAATGAATTTGAGAGTACTCCATCCTTTTCTATGCTGTGAAATAGTCTCAGTAGTATTGGAGATAAATGTTCTCTAAAAGCTTGGTAGAATTCTCTGGTGAAGCCATCTGGACCAGGGCTTTTTTTGGTTGGTAGTTTTGGGATGACTTTTTCAGTCTCTTCCTTTGTGATGGGTTTATTAAGTTGTTCTGCTTCACCTTGTGATAATTTTGGTAGGTGATATGAATCAAGGAATTTGTCCATTTCCTCTAGGTTTTCAAATTTGTTAGAGTGTAGTCTTTTGTAGTATTCTGTTATGATATTTTGGATTTCTGCTGGATCTGTTGTGACAACTCTCCTCTCATTTCTTATTTGGGTTGTTTCCTTTCCTGTTTTTCTTTAGTAAGTTTAGCCAATTGTTGGTCAATTTTGTTGATCTTTTCTAAGAACCAGCTTTTGGTCTTTGCAATTTTTTTAATTGTTCTTCTAGTCTCTAATTCATTTAGTTGTAATCTTTATGATTTGTTTACTTCTGGTGCCTGAGGGGTTCCTCTGTTGTTCTCTCTCTACTTGTTCAAGCTATAGGGTTAGTTCTTTGATGTGATTTCTTTCTTCTTTCCAGATGTGTGCATTTATGGAGGTAAGCTGACCTCTGAGCACTGCCTAGGCTGTATCTCATAGGTTCTGGTAGGAAGTGTTTTCATTCTCATTGGAATCCCTAAATTTCTTTATTTCATCCTTGATTTCTTCAATAATCCATGGGTTTTTGAGCAAGATGTTGTTCAGTTTCCATGAGTTCCACTTTCTATGTATGCTTTTTATGCTGCTGATTTCAACTTTAATGGCTTTGTGGTCTGCAAAAGATGCTTTGCAATAATTTAATGTAATGGCTTTTGTTGAGATTTGCTTTATATCCTAACACATGGTCTATTCTGGAAAATGTTCCATGTGCACTGGAGAAGAAGGTGTAGTTATCTGCTGATAGATAGAAAGTTCTGTATATGTCAATGAGGTCTATCTGGTTAATTTGTGGCAATAAGATCATTCTTGTCTTTACTGAGCTTTTTTCTAGACAATCTGTCCAATATTGAGAGTGGAGTGTTGAAGTCTCCCATTATTATTGTGGAGTGATCTATCTTGTTTTTGAATGTAGTCAGTGTTTCTCGGATGTATTTAGATGCTCTGGTATTGGGTGCATAAATATTTAATATTGTTAAGTCCTGCTTGTGTATTGAAACTTTCAGCAATAAACAGTGTCCATCCTTGTCCACAATGGTGGATTTTACATTAAAATCTATTTTATCTGAGATTACTATTGGCACACGTGCTATTTTTTGTGTATCATTAGCTTGATATCTATTCTTTCATCCTTTAACTTTCAGTTTGTTCCTATCTTTAAGTCTAAGGTGAGTTTTTTCTAAGCAACATATGAACGAGTCGTGTCTTTTGATCCAAGACACCACTTGTGTCTTTACTGGAGCATTCAGGCCATGCACATTCAATGTAATTATTGATAGATATGTGTTTAGTGTTGTTCTTATTATTCTGTTTTGGGACATTCTTCTTTATGAGTTGATTTTTCACCTTTTACAGTGTTGGTGTTGTGGTTGTTAAGACTCCTGTATTATGTTTCTTGATTTGATATGTTGCATCTTTATTGTGCTTTGCAGCTGCCCTGTGATTCTCCTTAATAAACTATGTATAAACTCAATTTTAATTACTACCAGTTTTGTTGACTGCCTCTCCATCTGGAAGCACTATAACGACTGTAATACATCCCTCTTTTTAACATGATGAAATCATACTTTTCATGATATGATCACTGGATCATTTCTTTCACTGTTATAGGTTTGATTGAGTCTGGAGTCTTCCCTAAGTGAGTAGGTCTCTGGATGATATCTCGTGAATTTCCTCCTAAAACATAAATTAATGTGTTTGTTCTTCTAAGCCAAAAGCTTCTTTTACTATTTCTTGTAGATTTGGTTTGGTTTTTTACAAACTCTCTGGGTTTCTGCTTACCTGCAAATGTCTTGATTTCATTTTCATATTTGAAAGATAGTTTTGCAGGATATATAATTCTCTGTTGGAAGTTCTCCTCCTTCAAGGCTTTGAATGTGTCATCTCATTGTCTCCATGCCAGCATTATTTCTGCTGAGAAATCGGATGAACGCCTAGGAGTTTCCCTCTGAATGCTAGCTTTGCTTTGAGTCTTGCTGCCTTTAAGAGTTTCTGCTTGTGTTTCATTTTGTTAAGCTTGATTATAATATGTCTTGGAGTCTTTCTCTGTGGATCTATATTGAGTGGCATTCTATATGCATCTTGGATATCTATGGTCTATTCTTTCAGAATTTCTGGGAGGTTTTCTGTCAGCAGCTCAGCAACGATACTATCTATGTTCTCAGGTGTCCTATCCTGTTCAGGAACTCCAGTTAATCGTAAATTATTCCTCTTAATAGAGTCCTACATGTTTCTTAATGCTTCTTCATTTTTCTTGTTTCTTTTTCCTGATTTCTTTGCACAGATGCTGGAGTCAGTAGATCTGTCTTCCAAGTGAGAAAGTTTATTTTCCATTTGTTCCATTCTGTTTTCTTGGCTTTGAACTGAATTTTCTATCTCTTTGATTTTGTTCTTGATCTGTTGGATTTCAGAGTGCTGGTGTTCCATCAGATCAAACAGCTTGCTTAATTTTTCATTTTGTTCTGCTGCATTTTGAATAAAATCTAGGAGGGCTGTATACGTAATTCTTTTGTACTTGCCCTCCAATAGTTTCCGAAAGGCTTCTTCATCTGGGAAGTTCTTTGCATCTTTCTTTTGTGGGCCTTCTGAAGCCATAAGTGAATTTTTCCTAATGTTCTGGTCCAAAGTTTGTTGCCTTTTGGAGCTCTGGAGGTTATTTTGTTTCTCTGGTGTTACTTTAATGGGATTGAAAGCTCAGTTTGAAAAAGAAGTTGATCACCAGACACCTCAAGGTACTCCAGTGACTGGGCTCAATAGAATCTCTGGGGTAGCAGGCTCCACCTCCTGATTGGTTAAGAAACAGCCCAACTTATAAAGTCACTGGGGAGCCATCAACTGACCCTGTAATGTGAGACAGTAAAGGCTGGAAGAGAAGCCATCCAGATGCACTGCAGTTGTTTTCTCTATTAGTCAGGCCTTTAGGTGTGCAATTAAGTACCTCTATATCAAAGACTGCTTTCCTGTTGGAAAAGCACTGTCTTGGTAGGCACTGCCTCCAAGCCTGGGAATTACGTCCAGCTGAGGGCTCTGTATAGGAAACTCCACCTCCCAGTGAGTTAAGATGGCCTTCCACGCAATCTCCCTTGCCCACCTTGGCTATTCAGTGGCAGAGATTTGGAGATTCAGAGATTCAGAGAGAGTGATTTCAGCGGCACCAAGCTGTACAGTCTCCAAGGCTAGGCTCCCAAAGCATGGAGACTTCGCTCACCAGTCTCATCAGCAGCTCATCTGAGCCTTGCTGCCAGTCACCCCAGCCCCTCCCACTGGCTAAGACTGAGGAAAAACAAAAATCCAAAACAGTGATTTACTTTCAGTCTGCAAGAGCTGGGACTCAACAAGGGTGGGGGTCAGCAAAAGAGAAGAAGCTTCCCAGTCAGTGGTATGTAGACCAAATAGATGGCCCTATATCATGTCCTAGGGCTCACTAGGTGTCTAGAAGGCTCTCTTTAATTATCAGTTCAGGGTTTTTTTTCTAGAGGGATTTACGGAGTCGTGTGTTTAGTTTGCCATCTTGACTCCACCCTGCACTCTGGTAATCTTTATGCAGGGGAAGTTCATTTTGACCCTCAAGTTCAGAACCAACATCTGACTCCTTAGTGACTATCATAGATTTGACTGTATTGTCCCAAAAGTATATTTGGTGTTTCAGCTGAGCCATGATTCCTGGTACTGTGTGATGTTCCTCCATGTTGTAAATCCTGCCTCTATGATGTTAATGAGGGTGGATGGGCAGCTGTTGTGTTGGTACAGCAGGACTCAGTGTGTAGGATTGTTTTGTGCCTTAAGGAAGGCTCTTGAGATTTTAGGCAACAACAAACAAGCTCAAGCCCACACACTAGTGTGGCCTGCATGGGCCCACAGTAGTCTATCTAACATGGGTCTCCCCTCTCAGAGTCACCTGTTCTATTCACAGGAGGGCTTTGTCCTGCAGTTCAACTGTTTCAGCTGAGAGATGTCTCAGTCCCTCCCAAACAGCATATCCCATCCAGCCTTGGGCATGGCCCACTTGTTCACACCACAGGAACTTCTTATGTTCCCAGGTAGCAGTCCAGAGGGGGTTACCATGCCTCCATTTTTGTAACCATGTCCAATTTTCTCCAATGGCAGGGTGCATTCTCCAAAGGAGGCCTCCCAAGTGGTATTGCAGTGCAAATTCAACAGCTGGTTGGTTGGAGACCTCTGCCCACATGTGGGCCCTATTAACCAGGGTGTTTCCATTGACTAGCCTACAGCCAAAAAGAGAGAGAGGTTAGAGAAACCAGTAAAGGGAGATCTTTCCCATCTGGCAAGATACAAGCCACTTTTCCACCCTGGTACAAAAGAGTAGATGACAAGAGTGGTCTCCCTGGCTTTGCATACCAAATGCTTAGCACAAAAGCACCTTTAAGAAGAGCAGGTGCATGTATAGGAAGGGATACTGTAATCTTCAAAGGCCATTCACATCTATTTGCCAGCACTTTAGGGGTCGCAGACCCCATCAATTCTGTCCAAGGTGCTCCTTAGAGCACACGTGGCAGGTGTCTGTCACCAGCTCTACTTTCTTGTACATGACCGGCAGGCCCCAAGCCTGCCTTGTTTTCTCTCTCTGCTTTTCCTGCTGTTCTTCTGTTCTAGGAAGGTGTTTATCTGGCTTCAGGCCTCTGCCTGGGAACTGTCCACCCCACACAGGACCTGTCTGTGCTGTCCCCTCAGGATCCAGGTGTCCCAGGCTTCGGGCTCTGGCCGCCCCCACTGCAGTCCCACTCCCAGCCGTGGGCAGGCTGTGTGGAGCTCTGTCACTCTATGCACGCTGCCCACAGCACTGTAGCACTGTCTTCATGGTGTGCCAGCAGTTTCTCTAGGGTTCTCTGTCCCTGTTGCCACCCTCTGTCTGTAGCACCCAGCAGAGCCAAAGACTGCACAACGGCCCACATGGCTGGCATTATATTTAATTCACAGTAGTCCACTGTCATATGTCAGAAGCCATCAGGCTTCCTCAGAGGCCACACTAGAGAGCTGAAGAGGCTTCGGGTGGGCCTCACTATTTGCACTCAGTGCAATTCTTCAGTAGTTTCCCCGAATTTCTTATGTGCCCCTGAGAGATGGTACTATTTCACATTTACAGCTCTACACAGAGCAAGTAGCTTCACTGGGGTTACTCAGGCACGGCCCCTCACTATGGTTTTTATGGCCCTTTGCTGTAGTCTAAATTGCCCCAGTATTGTTCACGCTGTTACACGTACACATTGCACATTTAAGGGAAACCAATAAATGGTTAATTCCAGTAGGGCCTCTGACTCCATTGACCCCTCTACTCCCCATGTGGAGACTTGGCCTGGATTTTGGGGAAACCACCAGACGGCTGAGCCCTCAAGGTCACTGTTTCTCTAAACAATCTCAGAGCCACATGGCTCAGGCCTTACTTCAATCTATCTGCTGGAACCATCCTTTTGCTCCTGTCTTTCTTAAACTTAGAAGCAGCATAACACTGTTCAGGTTTTAATTGCTACCATAGCTTCAGCAGCACATTATTAGGTTTCCCATCCATCTTTTTCAGCTGACACCGATGTCAGCAGGTCCACCCACATTTGGGATCAGGTTACCTTGAGGGGTTCCTCTTCCCACACAAGGGTCTCTGTCCTCCATTGGACACCTTCAGGACCTACTGAATGAGCAAGGATGGATGATGGTTCTGTGCACTGGCTTGGGGCCAGGACACCCACTTGTCAGCTTGCCTCCTCAGGCCCTGCTTGTCCTGGACTCCAGCTGTCTCAGGCCCTGTCTGATTCAGGCCCCTGTCTGAGCAACATCTTCATTCTCAGTGCTGAGCCCCCCTCTGCCCCTTGGTCCCCCTCCCATGCTCCTGATGCCCAAAGTTTTAGCCTCAGAAACAGTTTCCAGAGGGAGGAGTTGCTCTGAGGACTGGGCAATGGCAGAGCTGGCTTATTGGCATTGCTCAGAGAGCACACCATCCTCTGCCTCAACAGTGCCCAGATGGGCCATCAGGACCTGCCCACAACTTTGTTTTACCACAGGAGCCTCTAAGCTTACAGGAGCTGTGGCTAGAGGCTGTAGCTTCTTCAGGAAATGCAAGCTTGCACCCTGCCAGCTTGGTGGGGCTGAGAGCCTCGGCCCTCCACTGGGATGGCCTGTTCCTGGCCCCCATCAGCACCACAATGTGTGTAGCCCAAGCTGCACCCCCACACCACATGTACGGGGTTTTGACCTGCATGGTTAGCACAGGGTGGGTAGGCAACACACTCCTCTTCAGGGGACCCTTCCCCTTCGTCTGAGGAGTCTACTATGATGGGGGTGAGGAGTCGCTTTCTCGTGAGAAGTGCAGGGTAGATTGAGTGAGAAGACTGAGTTTCCAATGCAGCTCTCTCCCCTTGCTGTTGCAGCTGCTCCCATGAGGTTGCCCACATCAGCTTGCACTGCTCGTGCCCCAGTTTGAGCCTCCAGCTCTGCCTCCGTAGCTGCTTCTGTAACTGCCTTCAAGGCTCTAAGAAAGATCTAGCCATCACACTGACACTGCAGTGGACTACTTTTATCTTCAAAGTTTTTCCCACAGCATGCAGGGTTTTCTCAAAACTAGCCGGAGTCCCATCCACCCCTGGCCAGTCCTAGAGCAGGGACCAAGTTACTAGGACTATTGCCACTGGCAGCTACATAGTAGCTGTAGCTACTATGTAAGGGGTGGCAGTCCTCCAACTCCCCCTCCATTACCATATCAATCTGTACTGAATCCTGCCGACTACACCACTTGTCAGGATGCAGACGCTCAAGGTCAGGAATGCAGATTCAAGCTTTGGACAGACCCAGTAATGACTGAGACTCAGCTGATGTGGTCATGGCAGGTTTATTGGAGCAAAGGCACAGCAAGCCAGCACAGCATCTCATGCAGCAGCAGGTGGCTGAAGGCAGCAGGCAAGGGACTGAGCCTCATGGTGTGGTGGTCTTATATATCAGTTTTACGCAAGGTGGCTGGTTGCCATATTTAAGCCCTCAAAGCCAAACTGGACATAAACAGGGTATGTCATACTGCTGAATCACTTTTATGCAGAAGGCCTGTACCTGTCCAAAAGGCCCAAACAAAGACAACCTTCCATGCTAGCCCCATAGATAGTATAAAGTCTTCTACCTTCCTTTGTTTGGGGAGCTTGATTTGTGGTTTACACTTCCTTGCTCCTTGCCGCACGTTTGCAATAAATGTTCTTCCTCCTTCCTTGCCTCAAAACCCAAACCAAACCCACTGCTGCCAAGTCAATACCAACTCATAGCACCCCTATAGATTAGAGTAAAACTGCCCCATAGAGTTATCAAGGAGCACCTGGCAGATTTGAATTTGTGAACCTTTTGGCTAGCAGATGTAGCATTTAAGTACTATACCACCAGGGTTTCCAACTACCCACCAGGACTCTGTTAAAGAATAGTTTGAGGTCTTAGTTAACCATAGACTTTCTCTTCAAACACATGAGATAATTTCTGCTTTGAGTATTTGCTGAATGCAAACATAGGCAGAGTAAAGAACTTGGGGAAATATTAATCAACTATTTAAACACCCCCCCCCAAGTATATAGCCATCTTTAACACAGATGTACCATTTGGAGGTCATTTCCTCAAAAACTGAACATGGATTGCTGGTGGACATGTGTTAAACTGCCAAAGAAAATGAGTAAATCTGGCCTTATTATGGATTGCAGATTATGGAGGCAACTATTTCAAAGTGAAAAACAAGCACATTTCAATGAAGTAGTATTATTTTTACTCCAAAAATTTATTATCATGCAGAAAACTGGGGTTTAATTTGACAGATTCTCTAATTTTTCAAGAGAAACTGAATTACTAATTCAATTTATTTTCCAACTTTTTATTAAACACTGTCACAAAAAGAGAAAAATTGGTGGGATTAAACCAGAAAAATTTCATATTGATGACCCTCTTGCAAAGAGTTTGTCTCTGAGATAAATCTGACATAAATGAGATTCCTTAGTCAGGAAAGAATCATGAAGAGTAAGAACATAATGGAATTCCCTGAATTGGACTTCTATCTCAAATTGTATACAAAAAATTAGCTCAATATTGATGAAACACCAAATGTAAGAGTTAAAACCAGTGTGTATTTTAAAACAGCAAATCATTTCATTTGTGAATTATATCTTTTTTTAAGTGAGCAACAAAAATTTTAAGAATGACATGTGTCTGTTCCCAAGGATTTACTTTGTCCACTTCCAATTACTACTGAAAGAGTAGTCTTCTTTTGCAATGTCTATGAACAACCACAATTTTAGTGTTAAGGAAAAGAACTGCAAAGGAAGGCAAGAAGAAAAATCTTGTACCTCAGCAAGTAAGGGAGTTATGGAATAAAATAATCTAGAGATCTCCCTAAACTGACACAACTGTTCAATGTATCTTCATTGCATAAACAATCCAATCCACCTACAAATTTAATAAATGAATATTTATTACTTTCATGATTGTCATGAGTTGGATCTGACTCGATGGCACTTGGCTTGGCATTTATTACTTTTAACCAAAATAACAAAATTTTGTCTAGGAATTCTATGTGTTGAAACAAAAGGAAGGTACTAGTCATTAACCGTGCATTACTTGAGCAGCACCTTGTTTTTATCATTGTTGCTGTAGTTTTAGAACCATTTTCTGGAGTGAAACTAAGAAACAAAATTTCAGCTTCTGATGAGATGAAAGATGTATCTCTATAATCTGATATCAGTAAATACAGCCATAGTTTTTTTTTCTTATGAGTCATTTTATGGTTTATACAAATCTTACAGGTTTTACATATAAGGCTTATTTTCATTTGTTATAGAGGAAAAGCATTCATTGTAATCAGCCAAAAGAATGTCAAACACAAAAAAGAATTGAAGAACCTCTATTGTTAGAATAAAGCCTGCAGGAAAGCTCTAAGTTTGTTAATTTCTTTATAGTATTGGTTGATACAGCTCCAAGGGAGTAAAGATTATACATATTACTAATAGAACAAATTGATCAAGTACAAACCTCCTCCTATTTTACTAGGATATACCTCCAATGTTCTTCAGATTATGTTTCAATCACATTTCTCAGGAAACATTCTAACATGAAATTATTCATGCAGAATTTTTATTAGGACTCTCAAAATTAACATATACAAAATAAAAATTGGGTGAAAGGAAAAGTTGTATTCTGATGTGTTCACAATAAAGACTTTAGCTGATCTCACAAGCACTCTGGGGTAGGATAGCTTTTCAGATTTCTCCTAATGTAAGGCAAGAAGTCCAGCCTTTTAAAACCCTGCATGAATCAATCATCTCATGCAACTGGCCCTAGGAAGAGTGGAAGTTTGAGTGAGGCAGCTCTCTTTGGCTAAGAATGATTTCTGAGAGACACAACTTAAAGCCACCAGATGGCAACTCCAAGAAGTTGAGGACAGAAGTTCTTCAGTCCTGAATGGGGACACTTCACAATATCCATAACATATGGAAAATCATTTTCTAGATAAAAGATAAAGACATGCCAAAATATATATAAAACATATTCGTATCTGACTTGTTTTCTTAGGCTAAACCCGTTAGAATATCCAAACATGTATTAAAGATAATCATTTGGATCTCTCATGTGTTTCAGACACTGAACTCATTTTTAATTCCATCTCAAATGTGATCTATATCCTTTATTGTCTATCTTCCTCATGCATCTATCAGTTTGTAGTACTGTGGGAGCTTGTGTGTTGCCATGATACTGGAAGCTATGCCACCAGCAGTTAAATACCACCAGGGCCACCCACGGCAGGCAAGTTTTAGTTGAGTTTGCAGACTAATACAGTCTAGGAAGAAGGACCTAGCAGTCTATTTCTGAAAAAAAATTAGCCAGTAACAATACTATGAACAAAAGCAAAACATTGTCTGGTATGGTGGCAAATGCTGACCCTTCAGGTTGAAAGACACTTAAAAGACAATTGGGGAAGACATGCCTCTTAAAAGTAGGTCAGCCTTAATGTGGATGGGGTCAAGCTTCCAGGGCCTTCTTTGGCTGATGTGGCATGACTCAAAATGAGAAGAAACAGAGAAGAGAGGCAGGGCCAAGATGGCAGAGTAGATGGACACTTCCCATGATCACTATAACAACAAACACCCCCCAAAACCAAATTATTCTAGTACTTACGACATCCTAGGAGCCCTGGACATCAAAGGAAAGTTGAGAAATTGGATTGAACAACAGGGAAGGGAGAGTAGGGCCACAAGTACAGCACCACAGACCTGACTTGCCAGGAAATGGCCACAGACACCAAATGGTGGGTTAAGCATGGAGGGTGGTGGGTGTGCTCCTCAGCTGGGGTAATTGTCTGGAGAATCCACTTATGCCTCCGACACCAGTGAGAGACAGCACCAGATCATCACAAATTAAGTCTTTGTGTGTAACCTGCCAAGTACAGGTTTGAATCTTTTTTAGAAGATGGGCCTGTCTCCCTTATCCTGGCATTCCTTCTCCTTCTCTACACCGCTCCTAGTGCTAGAGTCTGGTGCCATTTACTGACCCAGCAGTAGGAATCCTCAAGCTGGCCCTAGGCCATTCTCCCCCTTCTCTGCAGAAAGCCCAGCTCTGGAGTCTGACACCATTAAATGAGCTGGAAATAGGAATCCTTACGACACCTTGAGCCATTTTCTGAGACTCAGAGGTGGAACACTTTAACAAACTCAAGGAAGGCAGGAAAATAAATATGCTGATTAACCTAAGCTGGAAAATCAGGCCAGAAATTGTTCCTTCACCTAGCTTCAGACATAAAAGGATACACTGTCCTCACAGAAACACAAGGATAGCTGTCTACCCCCTGTCTTTCTCAGTAGCTTCAGCCAGTTACTTGTGTGCCTATATCAACTATGCCTGCTGTCTAGGACAGTAGGTGAGAGCTTGCACCAAACACTTGTTGACTGACTACCTTGAACTTGAGCTGAATCCATATAAGAAAACTGTACATTTTAAAACAAGAAACTAGAACACAGTGCCAGCCAAGTGTCGTCGACTCAGATCTGACTCATGGAGACTTTGACTCAGTTCCAGGGTAGAACTGACCCCCATAGTAGGCAAACATAAAATAAAAAAATACAATTTACTGATGGCTGAAAAATAGCAGTCCACATCAAAGTCCTTAAAGAGGTAGACCACAATCTCTTCAGAATGCACCCAAAGCCAAGAATCAGATTTTACAGAGGAAGAGAACTTCCTAGAATTATCAGAGGTAGAATACAAAAGATAAATCTTTAGAATTCTTCCAGAGATGATGAGGCAAAATGCAGCAGAGCATAATGAGAAATTGAACAAGCTTCAAGAAAGCTGTAAGTGACAAGAATTAAAAATTCAGAAAATTAATAATAAAATTACAGAATTAGACAACTCAATAGAAAGTCAAAGTAGCAGAACTGAGGCAATGAAAGGATGAATTAGTAAGATCGAATATAAAAGACATGACATCAACATATTTGAGGAAAAATCAAATAAAAGAATTTTTAAAAATCAAGAAATGCTAAGAATTATGTGGGACTCCATGAAGAGAAGTAACCCATGAGCTATTGGAATACCAGAAGAGGAGGCAATAATAAGACATACAGAAAGAATTGTTGAATATTTTTTGACAAAAAACTTGTCATGAAAGATAAGAAGATGCCTATCCAAGATGCTCATTGAATTCCACACAAGGTAGATACCAGAAACAGACTGTAAGCCACATTATAATCAAACTTGACAAAACTAAAGATGAGGAGATACTTTTAAAAGTGACTAAAGATAAACAAAATATAATCAACAAAGGAGAATCAATAAGACTAAGCTCAGACTCCCCAATAGTGACCATAGGGGCAAGAAGTAAAGTGAATGATACATACAAAACCTTGAAGGAAAATAATTGCCAGCCAAAAATTATATCTCAAGCAAAAATGTTTCTTAAATATGATGGAGAAATTAGAACATTTCCAGATAAGCAGAAACTTAAGGGGTTTTCAAAAACCAAACAAAATTGTAAGAATACTAAAGGGAGTCCTTTGGTTAGAAAATCGATAACACCAGCTGACAACCCAAGACCAAAACATAGACCACAGCAAATGGATGTCCCAAATAGAGGAATCAGAGAAATAAATTATAGGCAAAATACTGAAAATAGGGAAACAGAGATGTCATTGTGCAAACAACAAAAAAGAGGGATTCAAAATAAAATACAGTCATAGGTCTTTCATATGGAGAAGTCAAGATGATAAAAAGAAATTAAAGATGGTTTTAAATTTGGAAGAATGGGTGTAAATATTAGGATAACCACCAATGAAACTATCAACCCTATGCATCAAAAGAAAAAACAAGAAAAATATGAACTCTCAACAAATACAACCACCAACATTGAAAGAGATGATAAGAAAACACATAGAGAAAAGTAACTCAGCAAAGAAAATTAAATGGAACAAAGAAGATGGTTACAACACACAAGAAAAAACATCAGTATGACAGCAATAAGCTCGTATCTGTCAAAAATCATGCTGAATGTAAATGTACTAAATGCACCAATAAGTAGAGAGTGACAGATTAAATAAGAAAGCACAAACCACCTATAAGCTGCTTACAGGAGACACACTTTACACTCAAAGACATGAACAAACTAAACTCAAAGAATGGAAAAAGATATATCAAGATAACAACATTCGAAAAACAGAAGTGGCAGTATTAATCTCCTATAAAATAGACTTTAAAACATTGAATGAGAAAAGACTTTATATAATGATTACAGGATTAATATTCCAGGAACTTTAGTAAATATTTGCTCACTCAACAACAGCGCTCCAAAATACATAAAACAAACAGTAACTGAAATGAAAACATAAACAGACAGCTCCACAATAACAGTAGACTTGAAAACACCATTCTAAGGAATATCTACAAAAAAGCTCAACAAAGACACACAGAAGACCTAAATGCTGCGATCAAACAGCTTGACCTCATAGACTTATACAGAACATCTCTGTATACAGAAAACCTAGAAGAAATGGACAAATTTCTAGAAACACATCATCTACGAAAACTAGCACAAATAGAATTAGAATAACTAAGTAAACCCATCACAAAAAAGATTGAAAACGTAATTTAAAACTCCCAAATGAAAAAAAAAAAAAAATCCTTGCCTTGATAGCTTCACTGGAGAATTCTACCAAACTTTTGGAGAAGAGTTCACACCACTATTACCAATGACATTTCACAATATAGAAAAGGATGGAATATTCCCAAATTCATTCTATGAAGCCAGCATAATCCTGATACCGAAATCAGGTAAAGAAACCTCAAAAAAAGAAAATTATAGGCCAATATCTCTCATGAACTTAGATGTACAAATCATCAACAAATTTCTAGCCAATAGAATAAAGAAGCATATCAAAAAAAAATGATTCACTATGACCAAGTGAGATTCACATAAGGGATGCAGGGATGGTTCAACGTTAGAAAAAACAATTAATTTAATCAACCACATACATAAAACAAAAGACAAAAAACATTTGATTTTATTAATTGATACAGAAAAGGCATTTGATAAAGTCCAACACCCTTTCATACTTAAATTCATTAGATTCCTTTACACCAACAAAGACATCTTCTAAGAGGGAATCACCAAATAAATACAATTTACAACAGGCCCCAAGGAAAAAATATATCTAGGAATAAAGCTAACCAAAGATGTGAAAGTACTATACAAAGAAAACTGTAAGGCTCTATTTCAAGAAACCAAAAGAGACCCATGTAGTAGAGAAATCTACCTTGCTCATGGATAGCAAGATTTAACATTGTGAAAATGCCTATTTTACCCAAAGTGATCTACAGATACAATGCAGTCCCAGTATAAATTCCCACGGCATTTTTTAATTAGATGGAGAAAAAATAAAATCACTATCCAACAGAAATCAACAATAGCGTAATAGAATACTATGAAAGATTGTACTCTAACTGATTTGCAAATGTAGAGGAAATGGAACAATTCCTAGATTGATATCACCTGCCAAAATTATCACAAGGTGAAGCAGAACTTAATAAATCCATTACAAAGGAAGAGATTGAAAAATTCGTCCCCAAATTACCAACCAAAAAAAACCCTGGCCCAGAGGACTTCACCACAGAATTCTACCAAGCTTTTAGAGAAGAGTTAACTAGAGTACTACTGAGACTGTTTCACAGCATAGAAATTGATGAAGTACTCCCAAATTCATTCTATGAAGACAGCATAACCCTGATACCAAAGCCAGAGAAAGATCTAACAAAAAAGGAGAACTACAGACCAATATCACTCATGAACCTAGGTGTAAAAATCTTCAGCAAAATACTTGCTAATAGAATTCAAACGCATAACAAAAAAATAATTTATCACAACCCAAATTGGATTCACACCAGGAATGCAAGACTGGTTCAACATCAGAAAAACAATTAATGTGATCAACCACATAAACAACACAAAAGACAAAAATCACCTAATTTTGTCAATTGGTACACAAAAGGCATTTGATAAAGTCCAACACCTGTTCATGCTTAAACTCTCAGCAAAATAGGAATAGAAGGCAAATTCCTCATTGCAGTTAAGGGCCATTTATTAAGGGCCATCATCCTGAATGGAGAAAGACAGAAACAATTCCCCTTGAGAACGTCAACTAGACAATGATGCCCACTCTCACCTCTCCTGTTCAACATTGTACTAGAAGTTCTGGCCAGAGCAATTAGACAAGACAAATAAAGAGCATCTACATCAGAAAAGAAAAAGTAAAAATATCCCTATATGCAGATGATATGATTGTATATGCAGAGAATCCTAAAGAATCCATAAGAAAAGTACTCAAACTGATAGAAGAGTTCAGCAAAGTGTCAGGATACAAAACAAACATAAGTAAATCAGTAGGATTCCTTTATACCAACAAAGAAAGTATTAAAAAAGAAATCACCAAGTCAACATCGTATACTACAGCCCCCACGAAGATAAAACACCTAACAATAAATCTAACTAGAGAAATAAGAGATCTATAGAAGGAGAACTACAAGACCTTACTACAAGAAACTAAGAGAGACTTACGTAAATGGAGAAACCTACCCTGCTAATAGATCAGAAGACTTAACATTGTGAAAATGTCCATTTTACTCAAAGCAGTCTGCGCATACAATGCAATCCCAATACAAATACCAGTGACATTTTTTAATGAGATGGAGGAACACATCACCAACTTTGTATGGAAACAGAAGAAGCACCAGGTAAGTAAAGCACTGAAGAACACACTGGGAGGCTTCTCACTACCCGACTTTAGAATCTATTACACTGCCACAGTTGTCAAAACATCCTGGTGGTACAAAAAGAGACAGATAGACGAATGGAACAGAGTTCAGACCCCAGAGATGCCACTATTATGCTATGAAAAGTTGATATGCAACAAAGGCCCCAAGATTTTAAACTGGGGTAAAAATAGTCTCTTTAGTAAATGCTGCTGGCAAAATTGGCTATCGCTCTACAAAAAATTGAAACAAGATCCATATCTCACACCTTATACAAAAACCAACTCAAATTGGATAAAAGGCCTAAATATCAAATATACAATGAGAAAGGTCCTCAAAGAAAAAATATGATCAACACTGGAAGTTTTAATACAAAATGTAGACAGACTTCAAAAACTGACAAACAAAGCACAATCAACAGAAGAGAAAGTAGATAAATGGGAACTACTAAGAATCAAACACTTTTGCTCATCCAAAGACTTCATCAAAAGAATTAAAAGACCACCTACAGAACAGGAAAAACTATCTGGCAACCATTTGTCAGATGTCTGACCTCCATAACTTACAAGATACTATAAAATATCAATAAGAAAAATATAAATAATCCAATTAATCAATGGGCAAAAGAGATGGACAGACACTTATCTAAACAGGACATCCAGGCAGCCAAAAGACACATACAGAAATGCTGACGATCATTAGCTGTTAAGGAAATTCAAATCAAAACTATGATAAGATATCATCTCACCCAACAAGGTTGGCCATGATCCAAAGAACACAAAACAACAAATGCTGGAGAGGCTGTGGAGAAATTGGAACTCTTACACTGCCAGTGAGATTGCAAAGTGGTACAACCTCTTTGGAAAGCAATCTGGTGCTTTCTTAAAAATCTGGAAATAAACATATCATTTGATCCAGTATATATATCCTACAGATGCAAGGGCAGTCACACCAACGGGTACATGCACATGAAAGTTTACTGTAGCACAGTCCACGATAGCAAAAAAGATGGAATAAATAAACTATGGTATACATACTCAATGGAACACTACACAATGATAAACAACAATGATCATTTTAGGAAGCATCCCATAACCTGGTTTCAATTGGAAGACATTATGCTGAGTGAAATTAGTCAGTGGCACAAGGTGAAATATTATATGAGATCCTTACTGTAAGGACTTGAAAACAGATTCATGTACAGAAGAAAAGACTCTGATGACTGCAAGGGAAGGGATGGAAGGAGGTAAAGTGCTGGTTATAGATTAGGTAGTTGATAAAAATTTGGTTGGGTGAAATCAGTGACAGCACACATTAGAAAGAAGATCAATTTAATTAGACTTCAACATAACCTGAAAACTCTTCCAATCTTAACCCAATATTGCAAGGACAGAGTAGCAGCGGTGGTGGTCCAGGGACCACGCTCTCAGGGGACATCAAAGCCAATTGGCATAAGTGGCCTATTGCTAAGTGAGTCTTCTCCACCCCATATTGGTGAGTGGCATCTGGGATCTTAAAAGCTAGCAAGCTGCCACCTGAGGTGCATCAGATTGTCCCAATTCAGCAGAAACAGAGGATCACCAAGGACAAAAATGACATGGGGGAAGAAAATCCAGAAGACAGAAAGACCCACATGAATGTGTGACTACCTTAACATGTGACCAGAAGAACCAAATGGTGCCTGGCCACCACCAGTGACAGCCTTGATGAAGCTCACAAAGTTGAGTCCCAGTCGCAACACGAGATTAAAAAGGGGTACACTTGGAGAACTCCACTAAAAGACCACAATTGATGGTCCAAAGGCCTGGGGGTTGCCCTGGGAGTGTGGCCTCTAGACCTGATGCTGCCCCTGATCATAAATCATTACTGAGGTGAACTTTTTAGACAGGAATGGATTGGACTTGGTGACATAAAGCGACTATATCATGTGTGCACTTTATGGTTCTATGTATCTATAGGAAGTTGTCATACTGGCCTCTTACTAGAGGAGAGTGGAAACAGTGGAGAAAAGGGGACAGGAGATTGTTAAGGGGATATGACATGTATAGAACAGAAAGCAGGAGTGCGCTGTCACTGGGCAAGGAGAGCAGTAAGAGCTGCACGTAAGTGGGCATGCAAATTTAGACCGAATTGTACACTTTCACTCAATCAGAATAAATAAATTTTTAAAAATCACCAATTTTATATGGAAAGGAGGAAGGCTGAGATAAGTGGAACATTATTGAAAAATAAGAAAAAAGTAGGAGACCTTACACTACTTTAATTTAGAATATATTATACTGCCACAGTAAACAAAATAGCCTGGTACTCGTACAAAAACAGATACATGGTTAGACAGAACAGAATAGAGAATCCAGATATAACATCATCAACCTCTGAGCAGCTGTTATTTAACAATGGTCCAAAGTTCATAAACTGTGAAAGACAATCTCTTTAACAAATGGTGCCACAATAACTAGATATCCATCTGCAAAGAAAATGGAACAAGGCCCATATCTTACAGCATGCACAAAAACTAACTCAAAATGAATCAAAGACCTAAATACAAAATCTGAAACAAAAAAAATCATGGAAGAAAAAAGCAGGGACAATGCTGGTAGCCCTGACAGCATAAACAGACAACAAAATATTACTAACAATGCACACATACCAGAAAAGAAAGTAAATAAATGGGAACTCCTAAAAATCAAACAATTATGCTCATCCAAAGACTTCACTAGAAGAGTAAAAAGACTACCTAAAAGCTGGAAAAGAATTTTTATCCTCCATGAATCCAATCGACATCTAATCTCTATAATCTACAGGTACTGCAAAACCTCAACAAGAAAAAGACAAGTAACCTAATTAAAAAATGACCAAAGTATATGAATAGATACTTCACCAAAGAAGACATCCAGGGTGCTCACAGATACATGAGGAAATGCTAAATCCAAATCAAAACTAAGATGAAATACCATCTCACCCCAAGAAGGTTAGTATTAACCCCCAAAACACAAAACAATAAATGTTGGAGAGGTTGTGGAGAGATTAGAACTCTTCTATGCTGCTGGAAATTCATCTGGCACTTTCCTGAAAAGCTAGAAATAGAAATTCCATATGATACAGTGGTCTGTATTGTAATCTGTACAATCTGCATTGCAATCTGTACAAAATGCTTGGACTATATCCTACAGAAATAAGGCCTGTCACATGAACAGATACATGCACATGAATGTTTATTACAGCACTCTCTACCATAACAAAAAGATGCAATCAACCTAGTTGCATATCCACAGATGAACAGATAAGCAAACTATGATATATTCACACAATGAAACACTGTCTGATAATAAAGAAACATCTCATAACATGGAATCATCTGTAAGACATTATTCTGAGTGAAATTAGTGAGTTGCAAAAGGAGAAATATTGTATGAGACCTCTACCATACAGACTTAACAAAAGGTTTAAGCACAGTAAAAAAATAATCTGATGGTTCCAAGGGTGGGAAGGGAGGGAGAGGAGTATTCATAGGTTAGATAGTAGACAGGAATCAGCTTAAGTGAAAGAAGTGACAGCATGCATTAGAAGGGAGGTTAGCACAACTGGACTACAATGAAAGCTAAAAGGGTTTCTAAATACAACTCAACATTTTGAAGGACAGCATAGCAGGGATAGGAGTCTGGGGACTACAGTTTGAGGGCAATTTAGGCTAATCGGCATAACTAAGTTTTTTTTTTAAGAAAATGTTTTTCATATCACTTTAATAATTGGAATTTGGGGTCTTAGAAGCTAGAAAGTGGCAATCTAAGTAGCAGCAATTGGTCTCAATCCATCTGGAGCTCATCCAAATGAAGGACATCAAAGACGTGTGGAAAATATGAGCCCAATAAACAGAAGGTGCCATATGTTTCAGAGACTACATCAGCATGAAACCAGAAGAACTATGGTGCCCAGCCACCACCAGTGAGTACCCTGGCAGGGAACACAACATAAAGTCTCTGATGTAGTGGGAGAAATATGTGTGTGCAGAACTAGAACTCTACTAAAATACCACACTTTATGATTCATCAGACTGGGGAATCCCCTGAAGAAATGGCCCGCAGACTCTCTGTTAGCCCAAAGCTGAAACCAGCACCAAAGCCAAATTTTCAAAGATCAGGTTGGGTTAGGGCACAGAGCAATACTGGAGAAAAACGTGCTTCTTGGCTTAAATGTATACATTAGGCTGTCCAAGTAGCTGTTGTCCAGGGGAGAGATGAGAGGGTGAAGGGGGACAGGCATTGGTTGAATGGATAAGAGAAGTACAGGGTGAAAAGGAGGAGTATGCTGTTGGTAGCTGGGGAGCGGAGGGGTGATTTGAGCAGTTAGAGTTCTCTAATAGTATGTACATGGTTTTTATATGGTAAATTGATTTGGACTGTAAACTTTCACTTAAAGCACAATACATATTACTTTTTAATGGGAAGCAATACCTACAGATATCCATTAATAAGTAGAATGTGGAACGTACAAAGTATGGATCTAGAAAAACTGGAAATTATCAAAAAATGAAGTGGAATACATAAATATCAACACCTCAGGCCTTAGTGAGGTGGTGTGAACTTTTACTGGCTGTTTTGAATCAGGCAATCCTAGGGTCTACTGTGGTGGAAATGACAACTTGAAGAGTAATGGTGTTGCATTCACCATCAAAAAAACATTTCAAGACGTATCCTGAAGTATTATACTATTAGTGATAATACCCATTTGTTTAAAAGGAAGACCAATTAATATGATCATTATTGAAATTTACTGACTGACTACTAAGGCCAAAGATGAAGAAATTGAACAATTTTTACCAACTTCTACAGCCTGAAATTGATCAAACATGCAATCAGGATACACTGATAATTACTGGTGACTGGAAAGCAAAAGTTTGAAACAAAGAAGAGGGATCAGTAGTTGGAAAACACAGCCTTGGTGATAGAAATGATGATGGGGTTTTGCAAGACCAATGACTTCTTCATTGTAAATTTGTTTTTTCAACAATGTTAGTGTCACCTATACATGCGGACTTCACAAGACGGAATATAATAGAATCAAATTGACTACATCTGTGCAAGGAGATGATGTAAAAGCTCAATCATCAGTAATAGCAAAGCTAGAGGTGAACTGCAGAATGTATCATTAATTATTCATTTTCAAATTAAAGGTAACTTCAAGGTGAAACTGACGAAAGTTAGAACAAGTCCACAAAAGCCAAAACAGTATGACTTGAGTACATCTGACAAGAATTTACAAACCATCTCAAAAAGAGATTTGGAGGATTAAACATTAGTGACTGAAGACATGACAAGTTATGGAATTACATCATGGACATCATACCTGAAGAAAGCAAGAGGTCATTAAAGAGACAGGAAAGAAAAGACCAAGATAGATATCAGAAGAGTCTCTGAAACTTGTTCTTGAATGTTGAATAGCTAAAGTGAAGAAATGATGAAGTAAAAGAGCTAAACAGAACATTTCAAAGGGCAGCTCAAGAAGAAAAGTAAAGTATTATAAAGATGTGGGCAATGACCTGGAATTAGGAACCCAAAAGGAAAGAACACACTCAGCATCTCTCAAGCTGAAAGAGTTAAATTAGAAAAACTCAATCCTACAGTTGCAATACTGAAGAATTTTACAGGAAAGAAATATTAAGTAATGCAGGAAGCATCAAAAAAAGATGGAAGTGATGCAAAAATTCACTATACCAAAAACAAATGATAGATATTCAACCATTTCGAGATGTAGTATATGGTCAGGAACTGTTGGTACTGAAGGAAGATATCAAAGCTTCACTGAAGACACTGGCGAAAAAACAAGGCTCCAAGAATTGGTAAAATACCAACTGAGACGTCTCAATAAAGGGATGCCCTGAAAAGTGGTCACTCTGGTATGCCAAGAGTTTTGGAAAACAGCTTGCTGGCCAATTGACTAGAAGAGGTCCATATTTATGGCTTTTTGTAAGAAAAATGATTCAAATGAGAGTGGAAATTATCAAACAATATTACTAATATCATACTCAAGTAAAATTATTGCTTCAAATAATTCAAAAGTGACTATAGCTTTACATTGACAGGAAACTTCTGGAAAGTCAGTCAGAGAAGCCATCCCCTGAAGCTGACACCCTGAATTTGGACTTTTAGCCTACTGGACTGTGACAAAATAAAATTCTGTTTGTTTAAGGTGTCCATTTGCAGTATTTCTGTTACGGCAGCACTAGCTGACTAAAAGAGTATGCATCAGAGTTATATGTCTTTAGCACACTTGTTCAAACTGTGTGCTGAGCATATAATCAAAGGAGATGGACTATATGAAGAAGAACTGGGCATCAGGATTGGAGGAAGGCTCATTAACAACCTTTGATATGCAGATGACACAGCCTTGCTTGCTGCAAGTGAAGGTTTGAAACACTTGCTGACAAAGATCGAAGACTACAACCTTCAACATAGATTACACCTCACCACAGGGAAGACAAAAATCCTTACAACTGGACTAACAAGTAGCATCATGATAAATAGAGAAAAGATTAAAATAATCAAGAATTTCTTTTTACTTGGATCCACAATCAACACCCTCAGAGGTAGCAGTCAAGAAATCAAAAGACACATCACACTGCACAAATCTGCTGCAAGGGACGTCTTTAAAGCATTGAAAAGCAAAGACATCACCTTGAAGGATAAGGTGCCCCTGACCCAAGGCATGATATTGTTGCCTCATGTGCAAAAGCTGGATGATAAATAAGGAAGACTTAAAAACTGATGCCTTTGAATTATAGTGTTGTTGAAGAATACTGAATATACCATGGACTGCCGAAAGAGTGAACACATCTGTCTTGGAAAAAGCACAACCTGAATGCTCCTTAGTAGCTAGGATGGTGATACTGTATCACATACACTTTGGACATGTTATCAGGAGGGACCTGTCCCTGGAGAAAGTCATTATACTTGGTAAAGCAGAGCATCAGTGAAAAAGAGGAAGACCCTCCATAAGATGGAATAGCCCAGTGGCTGCAACAGTGTTCTCAGGTGTAACACCGATTGTGAGGATAGTGCAGGACAGGGTGATGCTTTGTTCTGTTGCTTGGAGGGTCACTATGAGTCAGAATCAGCTAGATGGCACCTAACAACTAACAACAAAAATCATGAAATTCAACTTTCTCAGAACTCTGGAAATACTTGCAATACTGTGAGAACTATTTATTCTAGGAAAATAGCTGAATGTCAATAAAAGCAGAGAGCTTTCATTTGCTTTTTTTGTCCTACCCTCCTTGGCTTCACAGAAGCCTTGAAAAGTAACAGGCTTATAACTATAGAAGATGTGAAAACCAGAAGCCTAGCAGGCACTGAAAAATTTGGAGGTCCCCCAAAGCACCATTATCACAGTATTATTGTTAAATACCTGGAAATTCCCTGGAAACTCCCACATGCAGAGCTTATTTTCATTTGACTTGAAACACCACTTGCTTAGTGTGGTCTATTCCCCTGGGGCGTCTGTCAAAAAAAAACTGACAATTTCTTAACATTGCAGGTGCCTGAGATGAAAACAGATGGGGCAAAGAGTAAATTGATTCAAAAATTTCAAAGTAAAATCTGGAGGGATTCAGTGTTCACTGGGGACTTTCAAAAGCTCTGACACATTTCTAGAAATCTAAAAGGCTCTGAGCATGTGTAGAGCTGGGCACATGCCCAAGAGAGACTTGAAGAGGTCATATATGCTGTCACTTCTGACTAATGTTATGGCTCTTAGCAAGCAGGAAGTGAAGGCTAAAGCAGAGATATAAATTGCCTGTCTGAGCATTGAAGGGATGCTCTGGAGGCAGGTTACATTTCTGCCTTCCCTTTACTTCTTGCACAGAAAATTGGAAATCGAATGACATGTACACAAAGCCCCGTTACAAAGGCTAGAAGACTTGCTGATTCTAGGCAGTTAAGGAAATACATATGTCTAATCAAGGTTATATCTTTTCATCATGCCTATTCAATCTGTATATTAAGCAAACAATCCAAGAAGCTGGACTATACTAAGAAGAACGGTGCATCCAGATTGGAAAAAGACTCATTAATAACTTGTGTGACACAGATGACACAACCGTGTTTGCTGAAAGTGAAGAGGACTTGAAGCCCTTGCTGATGATCAGAAACCACAGCCTGCACTATGGATTACACCTCAACACAGGAAAACAAAAGTCCTGACAGCTGGGCCAGTAAGTAACGTCATGATAAACGGAGAAAAGAACGAAGTTGTCAAAAGTTTCATCTTACATGGATCTACTATTGACACTGTTGAAAGTAGCAGTCAAGAAATCAAAAGATACATTGCATTGGGCAAATCTGCTGAAAAAGAGCTCTTTAAAGTACTAGAAAGCAAAGATGTCACCTTGAGGATTAAAATAGACCTAACCCAAGCCATGATGTTTTCAGTTCTCTCATACACATGCAAAAATGGAATGACAAATAAGGAAGATTGAAGAATTGATGCCTTTGATTTATGGTGTTGTTGAAGAATATTGACTATACCTTGGACTGCCAAAAGAATGAACAAATCTGCCTTGTAAGAAGTACAACAGAATGCTCAGTAGAAGCTAGGATGACATGTCTATATTTCACATACTTTAGACATATTATCAGAAATGATCAGTCCCTGGAAAAAGACATCATGCATTGTAAAGTAGCCAAGTGCCATCGAGTCAGAGTAGATGATTCTCAATGAGGTGCACTGACACAGGGGCTGCAACAATAGGCTTAAGGATAAAAATAATTGTGAGGATGATGAAGGGCCAGGTAGGGTTTTGTTCTGTTGTGCATAGCATTGCTATGAGCTGGAAGTGTCTTGCCAGCACCTAATGACAACCACAGAAATGTCTAATCGTCATCTTATCTCTAATCTAACTGAGCACAGACTTTAGAAGCAACACATAATAAAGAATAAAGACTCTAAAGAATTAATTTAAGAAAATTACTAAACACATAAACAAGAACAATAGTGATAAACAGTAATGACAGCAAGTTCTAGGGCTAGGGTTAGCCCACTATATAATTAAAAATATCTAGTTTTCAGCAGCAACAAAAATACGTCATGCAAACATACCAAGAAGGACGGCTGCTGCACAAGAACAGAAACTAACCCTCAGAAGTCTCAGGTATTTCACTTACAAGGCAAATATCTTCAGTCAATTATCTTAAATGTTTACAGTTTAAGTGAACTGTATTTAAAGAGCTAACAAAATAGATAATGTTTTCTCAGTAAAAAGAAAATCAACAATCATTTTTTAATCATTAAAGACACAAAAATTTTAAAACGAAGAACCAAATAGAAATTACGGAGTGGAAAAGTACAATAACTAAAATAAAAATTCACCAGAGGGGCTCAATGGTGGCTTCTAGCTGGCAAAAGGAAGAATTGGTTAATGTGAAAATAGTTAACTCAGATTATCCAATCTGGATAACACAAGAAAAAAAGAATGAATAAAACAGAACCTCAGAGAGCGGTAGGATGCTATCAAGTATATCAACATACATATATTATGAGTCCAATAAGGAGAGGAGAGAGAGAAAAAAAAGGCAGAAGTAATATTTGAATAATTGTCAAAATTCGCTAAATTTAATGGGAAAAAAATTTTTAAAAAATGATCTGCATGTAGAAGAAACTAAATGAGATCCAGTTAGGATAAACTCAAAGAGATCGATTGTTATGCACATTACAATCCATACTATCAAAACCCAGCAGTGAATAATTTTTAATACCACAAAAGAGAAGCAATTCTTCACATACAAGTGATCTTCAATAATATCAATAACTCTTTTTTCACTGGAATCTGTAAAGGCCCTGAAGAGTGAGAAGAAGTATTTAAAATTTAATGTGATTACATGAAAATTCTGCCAACCAGTAAGTCTGTATTTACAAAGCCTATTCTTCAAAAAGAAGGTAAAATTAAGATACTCCCAGGTACAAAAAGCTAGATAATTCATTGCTAGCTGACCTGCCCTGCTAGCAGTCCTTTGATCTGGTATGAATAGACACTAGACAGTCACTTGGTTCCTCATGAGGAAATACAGACCGTGAATATTTGGGCTATAATTAATTTCTTCTGTCTAATTTCAAAGACAATTGCATAAAGAAGTAGTTATAAATCTGGTTGATGAACACAAATGTATAGTATAAAATTTGTGTAACTACCAAGATGACAAAGAAGCAATAGAGAACAGAACTACACAGGAACAAATTTTTGCATACTATTGAAATTAATTAATATTATATTATATTATTAATTAATTATATTATTAATTTTATAATTATAATATAATTATAATTATATAATATAATATATAGTATATAATATTCATATAATATAATATATAATTATAATATAATTTTATAATTATTATTAATTATATTATTAATTAATATTATAATAATATGAAATTAATACTATTGATATTAATACAAAATAGACTACTATGAGTTAGGGTATTAATTTTAACCTCCAGGACAGCTACTAAAAATAAATCAAAAAGTTCAGTAAAGGAAACAACAAAAGAAAATATTATATACACATTTAATATAAGTGGAAAACAAACTATTTCATAAAAAGAAGGCATTAATGTAAAAAGAGGAACGAAAGACATAAAATATTGGAAAATAAAATCCAGCAAAGTGAGAGGCAAAAATCTTAACAAAGTAAAAGACCTAAACAGAAGATTTCAAAGATGATTCAAGAAGACAAAACAAAGTATTACAATGATACGTGCAGAAAGCCGGAAATACAAAACCAAAAGGGAATTAAATACTCTTCATTTCTCAAGCTGAAAGAACTGAAGAAAAAAATTAAGCTTCAAGTTGCTATAGTGAAGGATCCTACATGGAAGTATTGAATGACTCAGGGAGCATCAAAAGAAGATGGGAGGAATACAGTCATTATATCAGAACAGAACTGACCAGTGTTCAGCCATTTGAAGAGGCAGCATATACCTGGGAACTGATGGTACTAAAGGCAGAATTTGAAGATGCATTGAAGGCAATGGCAAAAAACAAGGCTCCAGGAATTGATGGAATATCAGTTGTGATATTTCAACAAACAGATGCAGTGCTGGAAGTGCTCACTCATCTGTGCTAAGAAATTAGAAGGACAGCTACCTGGCCAACTGACTGGAAGAGATCCATACTTACACCCATTCCCAAGAAAGGCGATCCAGTTGAATGTGGAAGTGACCAAGCAATATCATTAATACCACTTGCAGGTAAAATTTACCTCAAGATCATTTAAAAGTGACTACAAAACTATATTGACAAGTAACTGCCAGAAATTCAAGCTAGATTCAGAAGAGCACATGGAACTAGGAATGCCATTGCTGATGTCAGATGGATCTTGGCAGAGAATACCAAAAAGATGTTTACCTGTGTTTCACTAACTATGCAAAGGCATTTGACTGTGTGGATCATAACAAATTATGGCTAACATTGCATAAAATAGTAACTCCAGAATACCCAATAAGGAATCTGTATATAGATCAACAGGCAGTCGTGTGAACAGAACAGGGGGACATTGCACGGCTTAAAGGTGTGTGTTAGGGTTGTGTCCTTTCACCGTACCTTTTTAATTTGTATGCCAAGCAAATAATCTAAGAAACTAGATT
The DNA here is from genome assembly GCA_028571685.1 of Heterohyrax brucei. Classification (NCBI taxonomy): domain Eukaryota; kingdom Metazoa; phylum Chordata; class Mammalia; order Hyracoidea; family Procaviidae; genus Heterohyrax; species Heterohyrax brucei. The sequence goes on along the minus strand of CM053142.1, from coordinate 71,421,713 downwards.
ATATGAGGAAGGACAAGGCATCAGGACTGGAGGATGACTCATTAGCAACCTATGTTATGGAGATGACCTTCTTACCTGCTGAAAGTGAAGAAGATTTGAGATACTTACTGATGAAGATCAAAGACCACACCCTTCAGTATGGATTGCACACTAACATCAAGAAAACAAAAATTGTCACAACTGAACCAGTAAGCAACATCATCATAAATAGAGAAATGATTGCGGTTGTCAAGGACTTCATTTCTCTTGGTTCCACAGTCAATGCCCATGGAAACAGCGGTCAAGAAATCAAAAGACTGATCACACTGGGAAAATCTGCTGAAAGGAACCTCTTTAAAGTATTAAAAAGTAAAGACGTCACCTTGAAGACTAAAGTAGGTCTGACTAAAGACTTGGTATTTTCCATGACATCATACACATGCAAAAGCTGGATGATGAACAAGGAAGCAAAAAGAATTGATGCCTCTGAATTGTGGTACCGGAGGAGAACACTGAATGTACCATGGACTGCTAAAAGAACAAACAGATCTGTTCTGGAAGAAGTATAACCAGAATGCTCCTTGAAAGCCAAGATGGCAAGACTGCATATTACATACTTCGGACATATTGTCAGAAAAGATTAGTCCGTGGAGAAGGACACCATGCTTGGTAGAGTAGAGAGTGAGTAAAACAGAGGAAGATCCTTGACAAGATGGATTGACACAGTGGCCACAACAATGGGCTTAAGCATAAAAATGATTACGGATGTGTTGTAAGAACAGGCAGCGTTTTGTTATGCTGTGCGTAGGGTCACTATGAATCAGAACTGATTCGATGGCACCTAACAACATCATTTATTCCATTAAATGTAAATTAATTAAACACCCCAAGCAAAAGGCAGACAAAGGTAAACTGGATGGAAAATTAAAAAAGAATATTCAACTATATACTGTGTATAATAAAAGTTCTTTAGATTCCACTACACAAATAATTTCAAAGTTTTTGTTGTTGTTAGGTGCAATGGAGTCAAAGGAGCCCCACATGAAACAGAACAAAATATTGTTCAGTCCTGTGCTGTGATGGTCAAGGATGTGTGTGTCAGTGGTTTGGCAGTTGTGATGTAGTTTGGCAGTTGTACGATGATGTGATCCTTTCCTTGATGAGCTCTGATATAATGTGGTTACCTCCGTGGTGGGATCTGCTCTGAGTAGCCAATCAGCTGAAAGAGAGTTTTCTTGGGAGTGTGGCAGGCATCGAATATAAAAGAACTGTCTGACAAGGCTCATGGGCTTTTGCTCCCTCTTGATCCTCCAGCCGGGTCCTGTGCATCGACTTCCAGTTCTTGGGACTTCAGTTCACAGCTTACCTGCCAACTTGCCTGCCAGCCTTGAGATGCATGGATCTTCACAGAATGTAAGCCAAAGGCCTGCTGTCTGACTTTCCAATCTTGGGTCAGCGAGCCCCTGCGGCTATGTAAATCAGAAGAGGCCTCTATCCTGACTCATGAACTTGGGACTTTAAAGTCTGTACAATTACTTGAGACATTTCCTTGATAAAAATCTCTCTCTAGATGTATTTACATGCTTTACTGGTTTTACTTTGATAGAGCACCCAGCCTAAGGCACATACCATCCTTAACTGTCATTATGCTTCAGCCCATCGTTGTATCCACAGCATTAATCCATCTCCTTAAGGGTCTTCTTGTTTTTCACTGACCTATTTCACCAAGCATGATGTTCTTATCCATCGAGTGTTCTTTCTGATAACATGTCCAAAGTGCATGAGATGAAATCTCACTGTGCATGCCTCTAAGGAGCATGCTGGCTGTGTTTCTTCTGAAACAGATTGGCTCATTTTTCTAGCTGTTCATGGTGTATTCAATATTCTTCCTCAATACTATATTTTGGAAACTTCAATTCTTTCGTTTTATTCATTGTCCAGATTTCATATACATATGAGGTAACTGAAATTATCATGGTTTGGGTCAGGTGAACCTCAGTCCTTGAAGTGGTATCTTTATTTTTTGCTTTTGAAAATAAAGGGAGGAAAAAATGAGTGCGACTTGGTGAAATTTACTGACTTTCCTAAATTCATATTTTCATAGCAACTACAATTTTCAGTCCTGAGCTCTACCACTTGCACCACAAGACATCTGTTAGGCCTTCTCCACTTCAAATCTTTAGAAATAATGTGCACTCATTCTATTTTTTTTCCTTTCCTTTATTCTGACGCTACCCACTTAAAACTTTGTATTATGGAAAAACTTTCTACAGTGGTTGGAGAATAGCAAAATATGTATTTTTAATTTTTGTGTTATCTGATGTGGTTTTAAAGTTTCCTGTTAGGAAGTGAAGACAAATGATGTAAGTACAGAACATCGAGTTCCTGAGCTTAAATATGAAGATCAGTATCAAAGTTTCCTCTTTTTGGCAAATATTTTTCAATAATTATTGCAAAGATTGTTGATTTCCTACCCCAAAATCAATTCCTCTCTTCATCTTTCCTAATGTAAATTAGATTCTATTCAGGAATTCACCATCTTCCACACGGCCATGGTGTTTGAGTAGAGGTAGTTGCCATCATCCAATGCAGAGTATCAATTCTAAATGTTTCAGATAGGCATTATGATAGGAATTCTTTGTCATTAATTAAGCTATTAAATGCGTTAAGTGCTATCCAGTAGGTTCTGACTCATAACTATCCTATGTATACAGAATGAAATGCTCAGTTGTATTGTACACATAGTTTGCATAAAAGGCTGTCTCCAGATCCTTGTTACCCACAAGAGTACTACTGTAGTAATTCTACCTAGTGGTACCAATAATTTCGTGGGTGTTATGTACATATGTCTTAATCAAAGAAGTCTCTGGTATCATGCTGGCTAAGAGCTCAGCTGCCAACAAAAAGGTCAGCAGTTTGAATCCACCAAGCTGCCCTTTGGAAACTCTACGGACAGTTCAACTCTGTCCTACAAGGTCACCATCAGTCAGAAACGACTCAACTACAATGAGTTTGGTTTTTGTTTTTTTTATTTGTTTGGTTTGTGGGTTTTTGTTTCTTTTTGGTATTCTGATCAAATCACACACCCAAGACACACACATGGTGTTGGCGATAGTAAATGCCATTTCAGTTACTCATAGGCCATAGATGTTGTACAACAGGAAAAATTCCATCACGAGTGATCCTCTCTGGCTCAAAAGTTGTCTGATGAAATAGAAAACTTCCCTGGATGCTTCCTTCCTTTGCATTGTGGATGAAGAACCCCAAGATACTCGACCATCCAGTTTATATCCCAAGGGTTTTGTATGTAACTGCCTGATCACTGAGTAAGTGGTAGTCAGCCATGGGAGCATCAGCCACAAATTGTTAGCTTGGAATTGATCTCTTTAACTCTGCTGCTTATTTAGACAAACTACTAAGCTTTAAAAACCCTGGTGGCATAGTTGTTAAATGCTACATTTGCTCACCAAAAGGTTGGCAGTCCAAATCTTCCAGGGAGGCGCTTCTTGGACACTCTGTGGAGCCATTTTACTGCGACGACACTTGGCTGGCTTGGCATAGGGTCACTATGAGCCAGAATTAACTCCATGGCACTGAGTTTTTGGTTTGGTATTAGGCTTTGAAGTGGAAGGTGTAACAGTTTGTTCTGAAGCCCAAAGATGGTAGCAGATGCAGAGAAGGAGGGAGGAGCAAGGAGTAGTTATAGCTGGGTACGCCATCCATAGGACTTTTTCTCGCTGGTCTTGTGTCATCTACACAACAGTAGGGTATATTCAAGGCCATTGTTGCAGCCGCTGTGTCAATCCATCTTGTTCTGCGTTTTCTTCTTTTTCGGTGATCCTCTTCTTTACCAATCATGTCCTTCACCAGGAATTAGTCTCATCATTCTTGCTTCTAAGGAACATTCTGGTTGCACCTCCCATAAGACAGATTTGCTAGTTCTTCTGCTAGTCCATGGTACTAGTCCAATATACTTTTACAGCACCATGATTCAAATGTATCAATTTCTTTGGTCTTCCTTTTTCATCGTCCAGTTTTCACATGCATATGAGGCAATTGAAAATATCACGACTTAGGTAAGACACACCTTAGTCACCAAAACTATGAAATGCCAAGCCAAAAACCAACCGACTGTAGTCAAGATGATTCTGACACACAGCGACACCATGTGTTACAGGGTAGAACTGCTCCGCAGGATTTTACTTATTTTTTTTGTCTGTAATCTTTACAAAATCAGATCACCAGGCCTTTCTTTTATGGTACAAAACTTTAGGTTAGCAGTTGATCACAACTGTCTGCACCACCCAGAGACCTAGTATGAAATGCCAGTGAGGCATCATAGCTAACATTTGTTGAACACTAACTTTCAGCAAGTCACTGTTTTAAGTATTTTGTGTGCGTTGATTCATTAAATGGTTACAACTTCCTTGAGTTGTACTCACTACTGTCTGCATTTCATGGTTACAGAAATCGATGCGGTTAAAATATTATAATTGTGGTTATATTTGTCCTTGGAAATATTTTATATATTACATTTTAGAAAAACCAGAAAGCCTCAACTTACTTTGATTAATATCATCTATGAGCACATCAGCTAGATAAAAAGGATGATTCTTCTTTCCAGCATAGCTGAGTCATCTTTAAGTCTTTTCCACAACACTGTACATTTTCTAAGACCTTTTCATTACCGCTTTCTGTTATACATACACATTCTTCACGTCGTATCTAGGATTTTGTAGTGATATAATTTATTAACTTATTTCTGCCATCAGTTTCTTACTCCCACTCATTGGAAAATTTTCTCCTACCACTGCAGCCTAAAATGGTTTATTTCCTCCCTACAGAATTTTTAACCTAAGCTATTCATTTGGTTAATGATCTTGCATGAATTATAACATATTTTTATTAATGTCCTATCTATCATTTCTGTGTTTATCATTGGGGTTTGTTCTAGAAGATATTTCATCTTATCTTGAAATCATAGGCCATGAAGGTTGATGTGATCTTCACTAATGCAACTCACATTTTGCTTGACTCTTTTATTTAATGCTTTGTTGCATGTGTTTTCATATAATAGCACAATTGTTTTGGCGTCATATAATTAAAAACTCCCTGTAAGCAAAGTTCACTTCTATTCTAATTAGTCTATTGTATTTATGTTAAATCTTCTAATAATGACTCATGCTTTATATACTGCCAACCTTTAATGTTAATTTTATCAATAATTATTGACCTTATTAAACAGATTGATTTGAAGATCTATTGCAGTTTGTGTGTGTAACCCTTAAATGTTTCCATTGCATAATAATGTTCCAACTTTAAAGAGATGACTTCTATAATAAGAATTAGGACAATGCTTGTTTCTACCAGACAGAGGTTAAAGATGTCCCAAATATCCAACTTCTAGAAGTTTCTGTATCATTCCACTGTCTTTACCACCAGTGACTACTCCTCTCCTCAGTACTGTTCTTCCCATCATCGGGCTTGGTAATCAGCTGTAACATCACATAAAACTCACTAACTGTACTTACAGGTAGATAGTTTATTAGGAACTAACAAGTTACAACCTAACATCAGAATCAACTCTGAAGTACCAAAAAAAAAAAAAAAAAACTTTAGGAGACATGATACAGTTTATCAATCAGGACATCTTCCAGCCAGGACACCTCTCAGCCCCTTCTCAGCCATGCCTGCAGGCAGACTGCTCACTCTACCCTGCTGCCACCAGACTCTGGTTGGGCCTGCTCCCTCCTGACCCTGCCCAGGCCTATTGAATCAGTCTTTGTGATTTATCAGCTGCTGCTCACCACCTCACACCATTTCTTGCCATGTTCAATTTTATAGCTCACTCTTCTTTATCTCTCTTTAAATACCTCTGCCTGGTAAGATATTAATAAAGAAAGCTCCTTATCAGTTTCAAGATGTAGCTAACACCTAGCAAGACCAGGAACTAATTGCCTGAGAAGAACAAAAGTCATCTTCTTTGCATATTAATTGACCAATTCTTCAAAGGTTTTATGTACCTTATTTGCACATTCAACTAAGCAATCCTTTACAAGATTGTGGACCAGCCAATTATCGTAGAATAATTTTAAACCCAGGGTAAGAAAGGCCACATATAAGGAGAAATCCATTGCACTGCCAGTTTATCTTATTTTACCATATGGAGGTTAGTAACCCAATATAAAAATGTATCAGTGATGATATCCACATGGATAATCACAGTAAGTGGGGCAACAGTTGAAAATATGAGTTCAAACATCATACTGTTCAAAGTGAAAATGTAACTCTAATAAGAAAATTATTCATTTGAAAACAAGTCTAATGTGTTTGTTTTATGTAAGCCAACCACTTGTAAATATTCTATCAAAGTATAATATGCTCTAGTATGGTGCTTACAGTTAAAAAAGTTAACTGAACAAATTGTGTGAAATACTGAATTAAATATGACTAATTGCGAGTAGCTTTTGTTGTTCATTTTACAGCTCTGTTGTCTACACTCCTGCTTAGAATTACTTCTTTATGATAGAAATTATTCTTGACTTAGGTTTATGTCATATCATTGAGCTATTTCTATAGATGTAGATACTGTTATGTTTAAAAGAAAATATACTCTTCAAGAGAATCAAAAAGAGAAATCATAAGAGTAGAAAATGTGGCTATGTCACAAAGAACAATATGGGATGGAAAAAATATCAATGTTAAATAGTCATTTCAGTAGAAAAGAAATAACAGTTGCAGGTTTAGCTATAAAGGATAATTTGTCTTGATGTACTTTTAAAAAATGAATCAAGTAATCAAAGGTCAAATTACACATTTTGGGGCTTCAATAAGATTTAATGTCTTAGAATATACCCAATGGCCAGGTTTCAGTAGAAAATCATTCATTTCAAGGACAATGAAAATTCTAATTTGAATGAGAAAAGATAATTGACAGATGAAATTGATGAGATGGCAAAGACACTAGAATTATCTCACAAAAAATTTAAAGTCATTATCATAAAATGCCCTCAGTGGATGATTATTCTCCATATGAAACAAATGGAAAAAAAGGTCTTATAAAATAAAGATACAAAGAAGAACCAAATAGAAAGTGTACAACTGAAAAATACAGTAATTAAAATAAACAACTGAATGGATAGGCTTAATGGAAAAATGGAAGAAACAGGAAACAATGTGTGCACTGGTAGAGAGAGCAGTAGAAAGTAATCATCTGGAACAACAGAGAGAAAAAAAGTTGAAAAAGAAAATGAACAGAACCTCAGGGACCTACGGAAGTATAATCACCTAAATCAGCTATAAATGAGATGCTGAATATGGTTTATCCTGGAGCAAAATTCTACTCTATCCACAGATTTCTGCTTCCAAAGTACAATGGCAGAATAGGTAAGAATTCCTATTACAAAATGGAGAAATTAGAGGGGAAAACCAGTGATAGACACCAAAAAAACCCCACCAAACTCACTGCTGTTGAGTCAGGTCTGACTCATAGGGACCCAAGATATCAGAGTAGAGCTGCTCCATAGAGTTTCCAAGGAGCTCCTGGAGGATATGAACTGCCGACCTTTTGGTTAGCAGATGTAGCACTTAATCCACTAAACCAAGTCTAAAAATCAGTATGACAAATTTTATTAGGGCTCAAGGATTGAACAGAATTCCCTGTTCTTCAGTTCCCGCCCTTCAGATCTGGGTAGCAGCCCCTTTGCCGTGGGAATTAACTTTGCCGCTTTGTGGTAGTTAGGTGTTGTCAAGTCTGTTCCAACTCTAGGGAACCTGCATAAAACAAAATGAAACCCTTCTGATGCTGTGCAATGCTGATAATCATCACTATGCTTTAGCTCATCGTTGTAGCCACTGTGTCAGTCCATCTTGTTGAGGGTCTTCCTCATTTTGACCATCTACTTTACCAAGCATGATGTCCTGATAACATGCCCACTGTACACAAGACAAAGTCTTTCCATTCGTGCTTCTAAGAAGCATTCTGGCTGTACTTCTTCCAAGACAGATTTATTCAGTCTTCTGGCAGTCCCCGTTGTATTCAGTATTCTTTGCTAATACTGTAATTCAAAGGTGTTAATTCTTCTTTGGTCTTCCTTATTCATTGTCCAGCTTCTGCATGCTTATAAGGTAGTAGAAGACACTGTGGCTTTGGTCAAGTGCACCTTAGTCCTCACAGTGATACATTACTTTTTAACACTTTAAAGAGGTCTTTTTGTAAAAGATTGGCCATTGAAATATGCAAGTACTGCCAGTAAGTTCACAAGCTCATCCTAGAAAAAGTGCAAAATACCTCAGTGATAATATCACTATAGTCACCTTCAAGGTACTCCCCTTGAGAAACTAGGTGACAATGCCAGCACCTCATCCACCCTTCAGAGCAATTTTGGAACACTTTTACTGAATGGCCCTTAGAGCTGTTGTATTACCCTCGATGTCCTGAATGTCATCGAAATGTCTCCCTTTCAATATTTCCTTTACCTTTGGTTAAAGAAAAGAGTCATTTGGGGCCAGATCAGGTAACCAGGTAGGGTATTCCAATACAGTTATTTGTTTACTAGCTAAACACTCACTCAAGGACAACTCTACAATTAAGTTCACTAACTTTCCACCTTGCTAACATGCACAATGGCCATTCCAGAAAGAGTTCCAAAGTTGCTTTGAGGGATGGACTACACTCTGGCACCTGTGCATAACTTCCCAAGGGGAATACTTTGAAGGTGATATTCCGCAGTGTGGTAGGTAGCACTTAGAACAATTAAGTTTGGTGACTTGTCAGACCTCATATGTTTTTGGCTTTCATGACTGTTGCTTCAATGGATGTTGATTGTGAATCCAAGGAAAACGAAATCCTTGACAACTTCGATATCTTTTCCCTTTATCATGATGTTGCTTAGTGGTCTGGTGTGGATTTTTGTTTTTTTATGTTGAGCTGTATTCCACACTGAAGGCTGTAGTCCTTTGATCTTCATCAGTAAGTACTTCAAGTCCTCTTCACTCTGAGCAACTATGGTTGTATCTTTGGGATATCTCAAGTTGTTAATCTGTCTTCCTCCAATCTTGCTACCATATTCTTCTTTGTATAGACCAGCTTCTTGATTTATTTGGCCATCATACAAATTGAGTAAGTATGGTGAAAGGATAATATACAACCTTCATTGATACGTTTCCTAATTTTAAACCATGCAGTGTCTCCTTGTTCTGTTCCAACGATTACCTCTTGATCTCTGTACATGCTTCTAGTGAGTGCAATTAAGTTTTCCAGAATTCTCATTCTTCAAAATATTATCCATAATTTGTTATAGAACTGGCAGTCAAATACATTTGCATAGTCCATAAAACATAGGTATTGTGATCTGTGTTTTTCAGCCGTCAATGTTGGCTCCACATCCTTGGCCCTGAGTGTTCGTCCCACCCACTCACCTCTGAGTAGCAGTTCTATTGCTCTGATTTATCAGGTCATTGCTCCTGCTGCTTCATCTTTGGATAGTGGCTCCCAATTTCCCAGACCAGCCAAGCAGTGCCACCCACTTGAATGAAGTTGGTATTTCCACTTTTTGAAATCCAGGCAGTGATCCTACTCCTGAAACAAAGCAGCCCTGCCTCTGCCCAACTCCCCATCGTGTCAGCAGTCTTGCCAAGTCTCTAAATTACTCTTTACTTGTTTGTGTGCCCTCAGCAGAATTGCCTGCTAAAGCCATTAATTTTACCAACGATCTTTTCAAGGCAATCTGGGATTCACTATCAAGTGTTTCAATATTTTCCCAGCCTTTATCCACTTCCCAATTCTAAAGTCACCTCCACATTTTTAAGTATTTATTAAAGTAGTGTCCTTCTCCCTCTGGTCCCAGACTCTCTCATATTTCCCAGAAGTACTATAAGGAAACACCACCAAGTGAATGGCTATAGAAAACGGACATTGTTCTCTCAGAGTTCTGGAGGCTAGACGTCCAAACCAGAGTCTTGGCCATGTTAACTCCTGGAACCTGTAAGAAAGAAACTATTCTATGCCTCTCTCTTCTTTTTTAGTGGCTGCAAGCAGTCGTTGGCATTTTCTTTGCTTCTTATTGATGCATCTTTACATGGTGTCTTCTTTGGATGAATGTTTCTGTGTCTATCCTTCTCTTTTATGAAACACCCCTAGAGGGAAAAAAAACAGAACAAACGAACAAAAAAACTATTTGCAAGCAAAATCACTATTTGTTACCTAGTGCTGCTATAACAAAAGTACCACAATGGCTTTAATATACAGGAGTTTATTCTGTCACAATATAGCAAGCTGAAAGTTTGAATGCAGAGTGCTAGCTCTAGGGAAAGTCTCTGTCAGCTCTGGAAGAGTCTCTAAGCATCAGAAATACTGATTTACTCTGTTCCTGCCACTTCATTTTTGGTGGTATTCTCTCTTCTATATCTCACAAGAGATTAATTCAAGATACAACCTAATCCTATAGTTTGAGTCCTGCCTCATTAACACAAGCCTCTAATCCCACTTCATTAACATTATAGAGCTTAGGATTGACAACACATAGGTGATCACATCAGATCACAGAATACTGGGCAACTACACAATACTTGGAATCATGTTCTGACCAAGCTGATAGATATTTTGGGGGACACAATTCAATCTATACAATCATATTAATGGGTACCAAACTCCAAACCAAAACCATTGCTGTTAAATCAATTCCAATTTATGGCAACTATGAGGGATTGACTTTTTCCCCAAAAAATGTCCATCATCTAGGCTAGTTCATGATTCCCACTATTGTGTGACTGTCAACAATTTTGTCAACTGATACGATTTGCCCACCTGTTGTAAATCTTACCTCTACGATGCTAGCTGGAAGCATTTGTGTTAGTGATGTAGGAACAAATCTACAAGATTAGGTCCCCCCTCTTTTGAGCTATAACAGTGAGATGCAAACAGAGAGAAGAAGGGAACACGTACCACAAGAAACAAGAGCCAGGAGAATAAGCTACTCTTTTGGAGCTGGGATTTCTGCACTGAGAAGCTTCTTGACCAAGGAAGATTTATGTCAAGGGCCTTCCTCCAGAGCTGACAGAAAGAGAAAGGCTTCCTGTGGAATGGACATCCTGAATTTGGACTTCTAGTGTCCCGGACTATGAGAGAGTAAACTTCTGTTTGTTGAAACCATCTGTTCTTGTTTTTAGGTGACACTCAGTCAGTACAACAGAACAAAACATTGCCTGGTCTTGTACAATGCCCACAATTATTTTGATTCTTAAGCCCATTGTTGCAACCACTTTGTCAATCCACCACTTTCAGGGTTTCCCTTTTTTTTCACTGACCCTCCATTTTACCAAGCATGATATCCTTCTCCAGGGACCGATCCCTCCAAGCATTAAAGGGCATAAAGGAAGAGAGAGCAGGCTAGGAAGACTGAGTAAAGGTAGAGCAAGCAGCCCTCCCTTGTCTGTCGGTTTGCCATACTGTGGGGGCTTGCTTGTTGCTGTGATGCTGGAAGTTATGCCACTGGTATTTAGGTGCCAGCAGGGTCATCCATGGTTGACAGGTCTCAGCTGAGCTTCCAGACTAAGACAGGCTAGGAAGAAGGACCCAGCAGTCTACTTCTGAAAAGAGCTAGCCAGTGAAAACTTTATGAATAGCAGCAGATTACTGCCAGATAGAGTGCTGGATATAGCGCCGGAGCCTCCCAGATTGCAAGGCACTCGGAAGACAACTGGGGAAGAGCTGCCTCCTCAAAGCAGAGTCACCCTTAGTGACGTAGATGAAGCAAAGCCTTCAGGATCTTCATTTGCTGATGTGGCATGACTCCAAATGAGAAGAAACAGCTGAAAACATCCACTAAAAATCAGAATATGGAATGTATGAAGTAGGAATCTAGAAAAATTGGAAATTGTCAAAAATGAAATGCAGTGCATAAACAACAATATCCTAGGCATTAGTGAGCTGAAATGGACCAGTATTGGCCATTTTGAACCAGACAATCATATAGCATACCATGCCGGGAAAGAAAACTTGAAGAGGAACAGTGTTGCATTCATCATCAAAAAGAACATCTTAAGATCTGTCCTGAGGTACAATGTTGTCAGTGATAGGGTAATCTCCATAAGCCTACAAGGAAGGCCAGTTAGTACAACTGTTATTTAAATTTATGCACCAACCACTAAGGCCAAAGATGAAGAAATTGAAGACTTTTACCAACTTTTGCAGTCTGAAATTGATCAAATATGCAATCAGGGTGCATTAATAATTACTGGTGACTGGAATGCAAAAATCAGAAACAGAAAAGAAGGATCAGTAGCTGGAAAATATAGCCTTGGTGATAGAAATAATCCTGGAGATCACACAATAGAATTTTGCAAAACTAATGACTTCTTCATTACAAATACCTCTTTTAATTGATGCAAATGGTGACTGTACACATGGACTTACCAGATGGAATACACAAGAATCAAACTGACTACATCTGTGAAAAGAGCTGATGGAAAAGCTCCACATCAGCAGTCAGAACAAGATGAGGTGCTGACTGTGGCACAGACCATCAACTGCTCATATGCAAATTCAAATTGAAACTGAAGAAAATTAGCACTGGTCCACAAGAGCCAAAGTATGACCTTGAAGCCATCTACTTGTGCTATTTCTGTTAAAGAAGAACTAGATAATCAAGATAGTAGTATAGCTATAGAACAGCCCCACATGGTTTCCAGACAGTGGCTGGTAGAGTCAAAATGCCAAACTTCTAATTAGCAGCCCAGCTCTTAATCCCGGAGCCGCCAGGGCTCCGTTTACAGGTACACAGGTTAGGATTTCAACATATCTTTTGTATAGAGATAAAATTCAATCAGTAACAACTTGCTTTAGTTAACAGAATTCACTTGACTTCTAGTGTATTATGAATGTTCATCAAGAGTTCACGGTCAAGTTAATCAAATATTTTTATCTATTGAGTTATTTTTTAATTCCTTGAATATAACAAATTGTGTTGACTTTTTTAACAGCAAAAGATAACACTGTATTCCTGTAATATTACATTTTTCTGTGGTATATTATTTTTCACGTAGTTCTGAGTTCAGTTTTCTGAATTTATTTTTTTTCATCTGATCCCCATCAACTGAATATTTAGTTCTTGATCACATTTTTATTGGCCTGATCTTTTATATTCTGGAGGAATTTTGTAAGCTTGGTCTTTTCTCCTTAAATATTTGATTGATTGAAACCATTTGAGCATAGAATTTTTTATTGTTATTTTGTTTCTGTGTTTCATGCCTTTCCCAGGCAGCTGTATTTAACTATATATTCAGTCTGTTTAATAGTTGCAAAATAATTTGCTTTAAATTCTCCATATTTCAGTTCTGGAAGTTGTATTTATCTGGAGGGTGTTCATTGCACTTAAAATTTCAAGCGTATTACCCTAAAATCATTCCTAATTTGACTATTATGATTTTTCTGTGTATGACTTGATATCTCCTACATTACGGTTAACCCCTTTTCATGTGCACCATTTTCACTTCCTAACTTTGTTCTTCAGGCAGGCCAACACAATACATTAGAAAGTTGTAATACATTTGATTTACAAATTGTTTGGGGTAGTAGAATTGCAGGCATCCCTCTTCTACCTGAAGGTTTCCTTTTATTTTCATTTTTTATTTTTTGGTTTATTTATTTGTTTGTTTTTAAGCACTATGTAGATTAGAGAAAACCCTGGTGGTACAGTAGGTTAAGCGCTATGTCTGCTGTGAGTTGGACCTGACTCCAAGGCAGTGGGTTTGGTTTTTATTGGTTATATAAGTTAGAAGTGAATAGACTCACAAGAAATGGTATAATTGATCTTGTTCAAATTCATGTGTGTCTACCAAGACTCAAATACAGATGAATTCATTTTGTAAATTTGGATCGGTCCATACCATGGCCTACCTACCTATCTAAAATTGCTGTTTGTTATTTCAGCTGTTTTTACCTTGCCTTGGAGAATCTTTACAAACACTGTTTTGTAAATGTGCGAATCCAAGACTCAACCTAAAGTATTCGTGTGGTTAAACACTATGTACCTACCTCTCCTTTGATGCGGATATAGATTTTACTGGAGAAGGACATCACGCTTGGTAAAGTAAAGGGTCAGGAAAAAAGAGGAAGACTCTCAGCAGGGTGGATTGACACAGTGGTTGCAACACTGGGCTCAAAAGCACAACGGTTGTGAGGATGGCAAGGACCTTACAATGCTTCATTCTGTTGCACGTAAGGTTGCAATGCGTCCGAATCAACTCCATGGCGCTTAACAACCACCTTCAAAAATAGTCAAGTATTTCAAAGTTCAAGTTTACATATACCCAAGTTATTTTACCTTTACCTTCCCTGTCAGGAGGAAAAAACATACAGGATCATACTTTCCATGCTAACACATTTCCGGATCGGGGAGATGTTCCACCAAAGAGAAAAATGAGAAAGTTCAAAGACTCAAAATCAGAGACGAGAGAAGGCTGGATGTTGAAGAGAGGTGGAAATTCCCGTCTTACTCATTGTTACCCTGAGCGAGCTCGTACAGTAATCAGTTCAAACGCACACACCTGTGGTTTAAAAGTAGCTTTTACAACCGTGTGTCACTTGTATTTTTTAAATAAAGGCCAAAGCATATAAAGTGAGCTTTTGTGTCACAAGAAGATTCAAGGCCATCTAGAAACCTAACTCAACCACTAAAAGAGAGAAAGAAGTAAAACCAAAGAAAACGAAGAACAGGTTGTCTCCGGAAGCTGTCTTAGGTGGGAAGTTTTGCGGTTAGAGAGAACGTGTGCCACTGAAACTTCCTGCTGCAGCCGCTGTCTGATAAGGACGACGCGTATCCTGCCTTCCTTGCATCACTTTTTATCTATTTCGCATTACCTCATTTCCCTCCTGAAGCCTCTTGCTGATTCTTCATATAAGGTCACATCGTAAGCAGGGCTGCATTGAGTGTTGGTGCCTTAAGTGACTTCTCCCCGCTTTGTCCGGACACTAATGTCTCTGAGCTTCTATTTTCTCAACTGAACTTCGAAATGTTAATAATAATTTCTGTCCTGTGGATATCATTTAACTTTTCATATTATTTGTGAAATCAAATACATAGCATAGCTCTAAAACTGTGAGTTATTTAAGATGTTATTATTGCCATATGTCTTTTATTAAGGGTCTTAAAAAGAGTTTATTCACACAGGTTTTGCTTCTTTATGTGTTTCTCCATTTTAGTGAATTAAATACACCAGGGCTAACCACACAGGAAGTTCGTTTCTGTATTTGAATGACAAATGAGAAACCCTCTGACTCTAAAATCTCTTCCATACTCTAGACTTTGCTTTGCTCTACTTTTTAGAATTTCACATATAGAGACAGCTTCCTTTTGTGTTAACAAGTACTGATTAATACTGTGAGCACATCCTTTATGATAAGTGACAAGCGACTTGTAAACAAAAAGGTATATTTTTAATAACTACAGCAGAACAAGAGGCCAACCAGGACTGTGCTGGGCAACCACATACATTCCTTTGCATGAATTTGTTTCCATTCATTGCTTTCTCAAACCTAAGGGAGATTTCTTAACACTTGCAAAAGTTCTGGAAGGGAAGACAAGATTAATGAAGAAGGGATTCATTTTGCAACCAAATTCAGCTGAGTATGGATGACCCTGAGCAGCATGAGGGACCCACTGATGACATGCCATGTTCTTGGTAATTTTCTCTGGTTTTTCTTTGTGGTGGTGGCCTACTCACACCCACACGTGATGGTTTTAACAGCTATTCTGGCTGCTCCCATACAGATAAATAAAGAAAAAGTTTCAGTACAGAGGTAAGTTTAGTGTTGATCAATGTCATCATGTAAAAATATTTATTTTCTTAAAGTCTCTAGGTGTCGTTTTGCTATGGGCAATGGCAAAAATACAGTATGTAGTATGCATATAATACATGTCATATTATATAAATGTGTTCTTTATCGGAAACCTTGGTGGCATGGTGGTAAGAATTATGGCTGTTAACCAAAAGGTCAGCAGTTCAAATCTACCAAGTGCTTCTTGAAAACTCTATAGGCAGTTCTACTGTGTCCTATAGGATTACTGTGGTTTGGAATCAACTCCATAGCAATGGCTTTTGTGTACATTTGTGTATGTACTGAGCCCTGGTGGTTTGGTTAAGAGCTCAGATAGTAACCAAAAGGGTGACAGTTCTAATCCACCAGCACCCCTTAGAAATGGGGCAGGCTGGGGCAGTGCTACTGTGTTGTGTACGGTCACTAAAAGCTGAGGTTTATATACATAACTTTATTATAATTGAGAACAATATGTCATCAAATTTTCAGCACTGACATATCCATTTATCATACTTGAGGGAGTAAGAAATCTTGAGTACACAATCAAGAGTGCTAGTCCATTCACGGCAGTTTTCAGAGACTATAGCTTCCTGTGTCTTTTTCCGTCCCAGTCAAACAAGGCCTGCATTGCATCACATCAGCAATTATGCCATCACCTATCAGCTATTATCTCTTAGTGCCTTACACTGAATGAGGAACTTTCCCTTTTTGTGACTTTCGTTGAGCTGTCATTAAGTATCGTTGAATGCCTACTGCGTACTAACTAGTGTTAGAAAATTAATTTTCTAATTCATATTTTTCCTAATCAGTTGGATGTTAATATTCTTATTTTATAGAGAACAAAGTCAAACTCAGTGGAGTATTGTTGGTTTTCCAAGGCTACATGGTTAATAAGTGCCTGAGTAAGTACCCACATGCACATTATTTTATGTGTCTATACAACAAATCTGTGCTAAACTCACCAGGCCTTATTATAGATCTTAGAGATTCATTGTTCAATAAAGCAGTCATATCTCTGTTCTTAAAAACTTTACTTTCAAGTACTAGGAAATAGTAACTAATAATGAAAAAAGGTTACAAATAAGTGAACTATAAAACTGCAGATAGTTACATGTCATATGAAGAAAAGACAGTGAGATAATAGGTAGTAACTCCTGAACTGTGTCCCTTGCCACTGAGTCAATTCCAACTCATAGAAACCCTAAAGGACAGAGTAGAACTGCTTCATATGGTTTCTGAGAACTGTCCGGTGAGTTCAAACTGCTGACATCTTGGTCAGCAGTCATAGCTTTTAACCACTATGCTGCCAGTATTTCTGACTGGAGTTAATTTAGACAGATAGCTAAGGAGAAGCCTGTTGAGGGGGTAGCCTGCAAGATAAAATAAAAACGAGAAGGATCAGCCACAAGAAATCTGAGAGCAGAGGGTAAAAGAGCGAAAGCACACCTTATAAAATGAAAATGAGTTAATGTTCTTCAAGGAGTAGAGCTATAGTCAGTGGAGTTCCTGAGTAGTACAAACAGTTAAGTACTTAGCTACTGACAAAAAGTCGGTGGTTTGAACTCACCCAAAGGTGTCCTGAGATATAGTCTTGATGATCTGCTTCTGAAAAGTCACAGCCATGCAAAACCCTATGGAACATTGCTCTACTCTGTACACAAGAGGCCACCATGAATTGCAACTGACATGATGGCAACTCATGTTGGTTTTTGGTTTGGTGGCTGGTCTACAGGGAACAAAAGGGAAACTGCTAGAGATGATCATCCATCTGGCTATACAAGCTGGGTTTGTTTTTTGTTTGTTTGTTTTTTTTTTTTTTTGGTTTATTTGTTTGCTGTTTTACCTAATGTCAACATCCCTAACTGTTCTAGAATATTCTTACTTCAAGAATAGCTAGTCTAGCTAAGGATATTATATTGTCACACTTATATGGGAATCACCAGAGAAGAAAAGGTATATTAGTAATGCTATAACTGGGCTGTGATATATATGTTAGTACAATCAGCTGTAGAAAAATCCTTCTGTACACATGGAAAAAGATTCATAAAAATGATATTTTCTCTATTTATATCTCATCAACTTGGAAGAGTTTAAGTAATATTGCAAATTTGTAACAGTGATATGATCTTATGCATTCTTCACAAAATGTGGGTTTTGAAGAGCCTGCACTTTAATCCAAATCCCCTAACTACAAAAGAATAAAAACACATTTAAAAGATGGAGTCCCTTTAAACCAAAGAAATTAACAAAACGTTAGCAATAGATCCTGCTATTTCCTTTTAAGTATCCAGCTTAACTCCTCCTTCACTCATCTGTAACATTTAAGTACATATTTGCTATCTTTTGACAGCCTAGAGTCATATATTTCTCAACCCTAAAATTCCACAAGCCTCCCTAAGTAGCTCTCTACATCTTGTAATTTTATAATTTTTGTAATTTTTTCTTTTTTATTCATTCACATTCATTCACTAAATAGTTGTTGAATACACACTGTTGTTAATGTTAGGTGCTGTCAAGTCTTTTTTTTTTTTTTTATTTTGACTGAGTGAAAATGTACATTCCCGTATAAATTTACATGCCCACCTACATGCGCTTCCACTGCTCTCCCTGCCCGGTGACAGCACACTCTTCCTCTCTGCTCCACACATCTCATCCTCCAAACGGTCTCCTTTCCCCTCCTCTCCACCCACTCTCCTTCCTCCAGCCAGAGGTCAGCAGGATGATATCCTATAGATGCATAGAACCATAAAGTGCATCCAATATATGGTGACTCTGCATTGCCAAGTAGAATCCATTCGTGTTCGAAGAGTGGAACTTTATTATGATTTATGGGCAAGGGCAGCATCAGGGCCAGGGGCCATGCTCACAGGGGAACCTCAAAACTGCTGGCCCATCAGTTGAGGTCTTTTAGTGGAGATCTCAGAATGCACCCCTTTTTATTCTTGTGTTGCCAGTGAGACTCCTCTCTGTGAGCTCCATCATGGCTATCACTGGTGGTGGCCGGGCACCATCTGGTTCTCCTGGTCCCAAGTCAATGTAAGCACCCACTCATGTGGGTCTCTCTATCTTCTGGGTTGTCTTTACCCCATGTCATTTTGGTCCTTGGTAAGCATTTGTTCCTGCTGAGTTGGGACCATTTCCTGTGCCCTCTGATGGCAGCTTGGCAGCTTTTAAGACCCCAGATGCCACTCACCAATGTGGGATGCAGAGAGCCCTCTTACCAAAACGCTGGTTGTGCCAATTGGCCTTGATTTCGCCTGAGAGCATGGTCCCCTGCTCCCTGCCCCAGGTACTCTGTCCTTGCAATATTGGGTTAAGATGGAAGGAGTACTCAAATTATGCTGAAGTCCACTTAATATTGTTCTTGTTTCTAATGTGTGCTATCACCAGTTTCACGCAACCAGATTTCTAGCAACTATCTGGACAGACATGTCTCTAAAGAGGAAATCGAGGCAGCCAAAAAACACATGCGGACATGTTCCCGATCTTTAGTTATTAAAGAAATTCAAATCAAGACTACAATGAGATACCATCTCACCCCAACAAGGTTGGCCATGATCCAAAAAACACAAAACAACAAATGGTGGAGAGGCTGTGGAGAGAGTGGAACTCTTCTACACTGTTGATGGGGTTGCAAAATAGTCCAGCCTCTTTGGAAAGCAATCTGGCACTTCCTTAAAAAAATGGATATAGATATACCATTTGACCCAGTAATTCCACTACTTGGAATATATACTACAGAATCAAGGCCTTTCACACCAATGGACACATGCACAAGAATGTTTATCACAGCACAGTCCACGATAGAAAAAGATGGAATCAACCCATATGCCCAACAACAGAGGAATGGATAAGTAAACTATGGTATATATACTCAGTGGAGCACTACACAATGATAAAGAACAATGATGATTCCAGGAAACATCTCATAACCTGGCTTCAATGGAAGACATTATGTTGAGTGAAAGTAGTCAGTGACAAAAGGACAAATATTGTATGAGACCCCTACGATAAAAATCTCAAAAACAGACTTACGTATAGAAGAAGACTCTTTGACAGCTGTAAGGGGGGTGAGGGAGGGAGGGCTGGGGGGAGGGTTTAGATTAGATAGTTGCTAGAAATCTGGTTGAATCAATTCTAACATACAATGACCTTATGTATAACAGAACAAAACCTTGACCAGTGCTGTGCCACCCTCAAAATAGTAGGTATTTTGAACCCATAGTTGCAGCCACTTTGTCAGTCCATCTTGTTTAGGGTCTTCTCCTTTTTCACAAAGCTTCTGTTTTACCAAACATGATGTCTAGCTACAGTGTGAGATGTTACAGACACAGAAGAGAGAAATCTAACAATGTGCTTAACCCCAAGTAGCCTACATTCGAGTAAGGAAAAGTAGGTGATAATGATATAATCACAGGCATTGATAAATATTATAAAATAGGGGGAGTGGGCCCAAGTTGGTGGAATAGTCAGAGGCTTCTTTGATCCCTCTATCAACAAAGTCCCCAAAGAACAACAAATTGATTATATGCAACATTCCAGGAGCCTTGAACATCAATGGAAAGTTTAGAAATCAGATTCAGTGATGGGGAAGGCAGAATAGGTCCAGAACTATCTAGAACCAGCCAGACCTGACTTTCCAGGTATTGGCTACTTCCAGGATGATGAACATGGTGGTGGTATTTGGGGGTGTCCTCCTCAACAGGAGAGATGGAGCAGTGGAGGGTGAACTCCTGCCTCTAGAATCAGTGAAAAGCAGCACTCAGTCACTGAAAGCTAACCAGTAAACTCTAGAATCAGTGAAAAGCAGCATTCAGTCATTAAAAGCTAAGCAGTTTGGGTCTAAATCTTTCCTTCAGAATAAACCTCTCTCCTTTTCCCAGCAATTCCCTCTCCCTTCTTTGTACTTTGCCCCTCTCCGCAGTCCAGTATCATTACCTAAACAGGAAGTAGGGCTCCTCATTCTCCTAGTCTCAGAGAGGAACAGTTTAACAGACTGGGAGAAGGAGGGGAAAAAATTCTTCCTGCTCCCCTGAGCCAGAAATTCTGGACAGAAATAATTCCTTCAACTAGAATCAAACGTAAGGGGGCACACCTTCCTTACAGATACTCAGGGAAGGCTGTTAGCCCCTTGCCTTTACATGCATCCAGCAACCTGTGCCTACACCAATCACCCCTGCCTATCTAGGCCAGTAGGGGACAGGATGCACCACACATTTGGTGACTGACTACCTGGACACCTGAGCTGAATCCATACAAGAAAAGTAAACGGACTCCTGTGCCAGCACGTCTAATAACAGCTCTAACCACCTGGTGACAGGAATTTAGAGCTTCGAGTCTCCAGTAACCAAACTAGCATTCACAACCAGCCTGTTTGGGCATTTCAAAAACAAAACAAGACACTAGAACACAGTAAGCAAACACACCTAAATTCAACAACCTACTGATGGTTCAGAGACAACAGTCAATACCAAAACCTTTAAAAAGGCAGAACACCATGGCTTCAAAAAGCTCACCAAACAAAGAATCAAGAGGATGATAAAGGCGGGTAGAGTTTAGTTTTAGTTTAGATATGATGACAGTTTTAAAAATCTTTCTGGGCAGGTGACTGTATGAAAAGAGTAAGACACGAAGACAGTTGGAGGAAGAATCTTCTAGAAAAAGTAAAAAGTCTTACAGTGGGAGTATTCCTACCTTTTTTGTACAACAGCAGAAATAGTTACCGTTGGACAGGGCAGTGACTAATGGGTAGACTTGTTGGAGAGATAGCCAGGGACCAGATCTTGTAAAAAGCCTTTCGAACTATGGTAAAGTCTTTGGATGTAATGGAGCAGTTGTGCCACAGTGGGTAAAAGCTTGGTTGCTAACTAAAAGGTCAATGGGTCAAATCTACCAGCTGGGAAATCCTACAGGGCAGTTCTACTTTGTCCTCTTCAATAGAAGTGGATTTTTTTCTTTTTCTTTTGGATTTAACAGTAATTTTGATAGGACTCCATCAAGACTAGGAAGAGAGAAGAATTGAAAACCTAACAAAATTATATGACTTTATGATAAAACAACCTCTCCAGCTGTTATGTGGAAAACATGCTGGAAATTTGAATGAAAAATATAGTGGAAGCAAAGAGACTCTTTAGAACCAACATGTGTTTCTTCGTGCCCTAGGCAGAAAAACACACCTGATGACCTAAGTAACCCACCAAGAAAAAAAACAAACCCACTACCATCGAATCGATCCAGCTCATAGTGACCCTCGTAGGATGGAGGTGAACTGCTCCATTGCGCTTCCACGGAACAGCTGGTGAATTCAAACTGCTCAGCTTTTAATTAACAGCCAAGATGTTAATCACTGAACCACCAGGGCTCCAACTCATCAACAGTAGATGTAATTCTAAATACACACACTTTCACCACGACTGTATTCTGCAAACAGAATGTTTTTTAAAACTGATATTTATAATAAAACAAATTTTGGACACAAAGGTTATTAACCAGAGTGGTGCTTTTGTCCCTAACCCCCTCTCAATTAACCATCCCTAGATACTCTTCATTCATTTTGCAATAACCTGAATAACTTATCTGGATGAGTTTAGTAGCATAGCAATATCTTTTTTTTTTTTTTTAATGGAGTTATGTTCCATGGGAAACCCTGGTGGCTTAGTGGTTAAGTGCTACAGCTGCTAACCAGAAGGTAAGAAATTCAAATCTGCCAGGCGAGCCTTGGAACCTCTATGGGGCAGTTCTACTCTGTCTATAGGGTCGCTACAAGTTGTAATCAACTCGATGGCAGTGAAGGTTTGGTTTTTGGTTTTTTATACTCACGTATCTGGAGCTTCAAAAGGTATATAAACAGAATAACCTAAAGACAATGTAGAAAATGAGAGAATAATTTACTGTTGAGGTGAAATAGAGGAAGTTTGAATAACTGTAAAATTTGATGAGAAAAATGAAGCAGATAATTTGAGATAAGCAGTATTAGAACATAGTGAGGAAGTTGCAGCCACAAGCTATTTCCTGCATTAAAGCAACTACTTACTAAAAAAGATTCATAAACGGGTGGACTAAAAGAGCTAGTCCTCAGGGAAGAAGTGAACGACACATTGCTTAAGTTCATCATAGCGTCCTAAATAAAACTTTTCCAGGATGACTAGAGAGCTCCATGAAGATACAATCTTACGATACTTTTACAATAATAAATCCTTAGGACCCAAACACTGTCGGGCCCATAGTGGATGTTTAATTACTATCAGCTGTTAAGTGATGAATGGAATTTCAGGGACATAATACAAACTGCCTTCCCAAAACACTTCCATTTTAAACGTAGGATTCTCGAAGCAAAGAAGGAAAAATTACTACCTAGGATGATGCATGCAGAACTGAATTTGGTAATCTAAAGAGTCTGATTTATATTCCTAACTTTTTATTCTTTACTTAGATTATGCTGACTCCTAAACTGTTGTCCACCCAGATTTAAGGAAATGTACCTCAGTTTCTGGGAAAATCCCGTTTGCCCTTCATGCTACACCTGCAGCCGTGGGAAGGCGCATTTCAGACAGGAGGGCAAACCCACGTGTCACCACAACAACACTCGGTAAACGAGCCCAGTGGAGTGCAAGTTAAAGAGAACTGGGTAGTGGCTGAGCGAGTGGGACGCAACAGGAAAGGGGAGGAGACAGCATGAGGGAATATAACCTCGGAGATGATGCAGAGATCCAGGCTGAAGGAGAGCTCCGGCAAACACTTGCAGTGCAGACTGACTTCACCCACGATTAACCCAGGAACCTTGAGCAGACTGGAGATGAATTCAGAAGATTGCTCCGTAACAGAGAACAGCACATCGCATCTAGAGAAAGGAAAACAAAGTAAGTCCGAGATAATTTCTTATAAATTGACAATACCTGCAATACAGAAGGGTACCCGGTGGGCAAATGCAGCTTTGTCTTCTAGAGAACTTAGCTTCTATTCTAGAAGAGAAAATGGGAAGCGGTCAATACTTCTGGAGCTGTGGGAAAACAGGATAGCTGGGAGTTGAGAGGAACCCACAACTGAGAATTTCAAAATTTTAAAGATTTTTTTCTTTATTTTAATGTACATCACCTCGAATTTTTAGACAACTAAAATGCTCAAGTCCAATACTCTCTGTCATGTTACCATAGCCACCTATACACACTCCAGGGAGCATCTCCTCTTACGGCAAAATCTGCTTCCCACCTAAGTCAATACATCTTGGATTGCCCTCCCTGTGTCCTTTGTCTGCTTTCTGCGTGCCCATGTTCTCACGGCTGTGTCCTCCAGTTATTGGAAATGTGCAGTTGTCCAGCCTCTGAGGCAATAGCTATCTAGATGTCTGAACATTTACAGCGGCAGTGGTAATTTATTAGAATACCGTGGAAGAATTCTTAGGAGTGCAATCGTCTGCTTCAGTGTTCCTTGTGGGCCTCTTTCCCTCCATTTCACCCTTCTAAATTCTACATCAATCAGATATAGTTGTCATGTTCTTTATTTTTAATTAAAATATGATCATCTCAGCAATATACCTCTTCCTCTCCTCTATCCATTGATTCTGTCTACGTATTTATTCTACTCTCATTATCAGAATTTTTTCCATTATTTGTCTACATCTTACTTGCTGTGAGGTTTTCTCACATTTTTTTGTTTGTTTTTGCCTTAATAAATGAGGTACCCCAAAACAGTAACACTTACAAAAGGTTTACTTATAATGTTTACTTATAAGTAAGAGATTTCCAGAAATAAAAGGAGTATTAGAAAAAAGCAGACACAGAAAAATGTAGACAAAGGGATTGTATTCTGAGTGTGTGTCTGTGAGGTTGGTTTACTGTATAAGAGCATCACCGATGTCTGGTAAACCCGTCTTTTGCCTAAGAACATAATTTCAAATTTGGGGTACAAGGGCAAGGCATTAGAGTTTTTAGGTAATCATGTGAACCATAACTTTATAGTTCAGTTGAACAAAAAAGAAAAACATAATAATGATAACAATGAAACTATTCACTAAGTAGAGAGCATAACCAAAAGAAGTACTTAGTGTAGAAATTTTTAACTCTTTTTGAAAGTATGCAATTTTTTAATTGAATTTTTAGTGTTTGTGATCTTTATAGTCCAAGCAACACTTGGACGCCATTCTTGGGTGATTCAGTAAGAAACAGGTGGGTTTATTTTCAACCTCACTATTAATGAACAGGACCTATAACCAGAGAGGAAACTAGCTGTCAGATGTTTTGTCACCTAGGTGATAAACCAAACCAAACCAGTTGCTGTCAAATCAGTTCCGACTCATAGAAACATCAGGTGTTTCAGATTAGAACTGTGCTGCCTTGGTTTTTCATTGCCTGTGATCTTTCACAAGTAGATCACCAGCCCTTTTTCCTAAGCCATCTCTGGGTAAATTCAACAACCACTCTTTGGATTAGCAGCCTAGCATTAGCACTTGTGCCACCCAGGGCCTCCACGAGTAACACTGCCACCACTAATAGACAGAAAGTGCCATCCTGAGAGTCATGTCTTATCAACTTGGTGAACCAGTGGGTTGACTTAGACTCTGAAGGACATGAAAATTTGGCTGAAGTACTTCCTGAGAAAAAAACTGTTGCTGTGTGAAGTTCAAGCAACAGGAGTGACTCACGTGGTAGGAAGTGAAACTAGACAGAGCCCTAGCTTGCTCTCCTACCTAGCCGGTGACAGAATTAGACAGGAGTGAAGTAAAGGCATCTCTTGCAAAACTTAAGCTATGAAACTCCAGAATAAGTAAAAGTTGATGCTGACAGCCAGAAAATAATTTAATGTGAAAGAAACTACTACCTCTTTGCCCAGTTGAACCTTAGATAAATGTTTACAGGAAACAAAATACACGGATTTCTAGACATGTCTAGGCATGACTTTTAGTCATGAATGTCATCTGTTTTGAGAATAGGAATTTTTTTTTTTGTATTTGCAGTCTGTTTTCATAGTTAGTTATAATATTATTCCAGCAACATATTTCAGTTTTAGGGAATTATATTTTTCTTGTGAGGTCTATCAGTTTTTTTAAAAAAAAAAATCCTGATAGCTCCTCCCAACAAATATCGAATAAAAAATATGTCACATAATTATCCTCTCTCCTTTCTCAATTATTTTAAGGTGTCTTTCTGGATTTTTTTAAGAACCATCATTAAGATCATATTTATATCCCATCCTTCTGTCACAGAAATTTATCTTAATGATGACAGACTATTCTGACATTTCGCCATTAAATATCCACTATATAGTCTATAAAAATGTTTACTATTTTAACTTCTCTTGGAAAATCCAAATGTTTCAGTGCCCATTCACAAATTTTAATTAAATTATAGCTTAATTTTAAATGATATGTATTTTATATACAATGAACACACAAATTGTAAGTGTGCAGTTTAATGAATTATGGCAATGTTTAACTACAATTCCAATTAGCGCATGTAATATCGCCGTCACAGGGAATGTTCTCTGGTACCCCTCACTTTCCTGTTAAATTGCCCTTCTTCCACACGCATGAAGACAACTATTTTTCTGATGTTTATCACTCTAGCTCACTTTTGCCTATTCTTTAACTTCATGTAAATGAAACTATCACAGAAATAGTTCTTCTGTGGCTAGATTTTTTTTTAATTCATATTGTTGAATATATCCATTGTTTTCTTTCCCATTTTTTTCTTGGTTGCTAAGTAGAATTCCTTTATATGAGTATGCCATAATTTGTTTATGCAGTTTCCTATTGATGGATAATTGGGCTATTTCTATTATTATACTCTTAGGAATAAAGATGCCATGAACAGTCTTGTACAAGTCTTTTGCAGACATTCTTTCATTTCTCTTGAGAAAATTCATTGAAGTAGTACTGTAGGACCATAGGGTAGGTGTACATTTAATTTTATAAGAAACAGTTTTCTAAAATCTATTTACATTTTGCATTTCCATGAATAATATACAAGAAGTCCTATTGCTCTACATCTTCCCCAACTATTTGTACTAACAATCTACTCAATTTTAGTCATTCTAGTTGTAGATTTTATATCAGTTAAATATTTTATGTTAGTATATTATCAACATTTATCCCCATTCACATTATCTCAAGCAGCAAATAGCTACACAGAGATTAAGAAATTGTGCTTAGCATGTTCTCTTTATATCTTCTTGGATATTAATGTTCCTATTATGAGTAAGACAATACAATTGTGATAAACTTATCATTTGTGTAGTAATGAAGTACGTACATAGTTTAGGGCCTCAGTGTTCCTTCTGGATTCTTTCCCTTCTAGCTACCAACAAACACCAAATTCATTCAAATTTTAGAGAAATTTAACTTATAAATTTCATACAAGGATACAAGGAATACATAACTGCCACTTTCATTTAACTCCCTCCAGAGGATACCAACCGTCTCTGTCTCCTAGAATTTGCTTAACCACATCATCATCTCCCTTTCAGGTGATGCCACCAGCTCCCATTTTGCAACACATCATGAAGGGTCACTGCAAGTCCCTATCCCCTGTGCAGTGATGAATGTGGTCTTCATCACCATCTTGGTCGTGGCTCTTGTTGCCTTATCAGGTAAGTGAACATGTCATGAACTGGTTCAGAACCTCCTAGCTGTAAAAAGCATTCTCAGTTGAAGTCAATAAGGATGGACTTGATCTAACTGGTCAAGAATTCTGGTTTACTTATGAGCATCACATACGTCATATATGGCTCATTTCCTTATCAGTACTAAATACCATGCTGTGGTCCTCTGATGCTCAATGCAATGCTTTTGAATTTTCCAGAATTTCTTATGAATATAAAAAGTATCTATGATTTATATATTATTATATGAAATAGTTTCATTTAAGCAGATGTTTAGACCTCGAATGGAGGGAATTTATTCTAAGTAAGCAGACATTTAATTATTAAAATTGTGGGTTTCACATTCATTCACTACTGGTGGAAAACAAATATCTAACCTATAGATTTATGAGGAGTTGTATAACATTTTGTCTTGTATCTAAAAGGCCACAAAATGATGGGTAGGTAATTAAAACTATATCTCGAATCTCCCACAGATCTAGCAGTGATATATATAATATCAAATAGATACAGCTATAGCATGACCCATTTCTGTTTTTAATAAACTTAAGATTTTACAATTTTATTAAACACTCCTAGGCACAGATTTTTTTCTATCGTTTGAATTATTCCCCTGCAGTTTCCTCTCTCTCTCCTTCATCTCTCAATTTATTGTTATATCTATTGCATTACCAAATGTGTGTTACTTAGGATTAGATTCAAACTTTACTTAGATTTTATAACACACTCTGCCCTTTCTTCTTTAAAGATTGTTTCTGGATTTTTCTATATTCTTGCAACATTCTGACAAAGACATCCCTTGTATCTCGTCTCCTGAACAATAATTGTTAGACACAGTATATCAGATACAGTGAAAACCTGCATTCTTATTTTTCCCAGAAGGCTCCTTCTTGGTTTTTATCCCTTACTTTACCACCCAGCACAGCACAGGATCCCATGAACTAGCATTGCATGCTGTGAGTCTCAGTGGCATCACTAGTGTTAGTGTCATGTGGTACAGTAACTCACAGTGTGATTCCCCTGTGGACTTCCTTGCATACTAGAAACCTGGTCGCCATGAGTCGGTTCTGACTCGACGGCACTTGGCTTGGCAGTAATGTTTATTAATAATTTTGATCATAGAATAATTTATGATATAGTTAATCATAGAATAATTTATGATATAGTTATAAATTGTTTAAGTGTAGTATTTCTTAGATTATATGAATATGAACAAGAAAATTCTTTTGAATAAAATCTTCCCACATTGAATTGCAATATTATGGGTTACAACATTATTAGTAACTGAAGACTGTTTTAAATTTTTTCTCATTTTCTTGTAAATAATGTCTTCATTCTCAGTAAAAGTTCTATTTGTTCATAAATACTAACTAGCACAATATTGTAACTAAAACACCAGAAAATCTGACAAAATCAGCAACTATAAAAACTTTGGCAGCAATGAAAATAACAGCCTGTGCTTGTAGCATGCACAGAAAAAAACCAAGTGATTTGAAATATCTTTATAAATGGGTGACAATGACAGCTCTGACCAGAGGTGATTAGAGGGTTCAAGAAGTAAATTAACAGAGTTGTCACCTGTTAGGTGTACTGATATACATGTTTACGTGTATATACATGTATATACATATTTACAGGATTTTTGGTTGTTGTTATAACTAAGTACAGTTTTTTTGTTTGTTTTTTTAATTAAAAAAATTCTTTGGAAGCATCCACAAAAATTTTGTAGACAGTCATTTTGGTGTCACCCCTCAGACAAGAGTAACTTGGTGTGGTTTGCAAACCCCTCCCCCGTGCAATACACACGCTCTGCCCTGGAGAGGCCATTGGTGGGTATTTGTTTCCTTTTTTTACTAACAAATCATTTTCCTGTTCACAGTGGGCCAGTACAATTGTCCAGGTCGCTACACTGCCTCATCAGACAACAATGCTTCTCCGTGCTCAGATGATTGGATTGGATACCAAAGAAAATGCTTCTTTGTTTCCTCTTTACCAAACAGCTGGACCTTGGCTGAAAGCTTTTGTTCCAAACACGATGCTACTCTTGCTCTCATAGATTCTGAAAAGGAGATGGTAAGAGAATAACATTCAAAAATAGCTTCATAAAACAATGATATTTTATTTTGTACTTCTAATCTGTGTATTCCCTCTGCCTTTCTAAGAGAAGATACTGTACCTATGTCCTCTATAGAGAGAGCAAGTCTCAGAAAGCCATATGTTCAGTCGGAAGTCACAATGAGAGTTTATTTAGTCTTCTGTATTTGTTTGAATTGCTTAGCTTCAAAGAGAAGGAATCCAGATGAGGTGATCCTATATAGAAGGATAAAGTAAACAGCCTCGCTATGATGCTTTTAATTGCAGCTTCTGAGAAACAGGGTTTATTGTATTTACTGACAGGTTGTTTGACATGTATTTCCTTTGCATTTTCTTCAAGATCTTCCTAAAACGGTATGTGGGCAGAACTGAACACTGGATTGGACTGAAAAATGAAACTGGCCAGACACTGACATGGTCAAATGGCAAAGAATTTAACAACTGGTAAGTTTCCAGAATTCTCTTCGCTTTTCCCAGGACACCGGCTTGGAGGAGCCAATTCCTTTTCTCCTTTCAAGGCACTTTCTATTGCAATGTCTTGCTCTTTCTGAGAACAGCTCCAACATCCTCTTTTGTGTGCTTATACCCTGATTCTTTAAGGAAAACTTTATTACTTTTTTTTTTCTTCTTTATCCTCTTGGAACTCAAACAATTAATGCTCTAGTCATATGTTTGGGAACCCTGGTGGTACAGTTGTTAAGCTCTCAGCTGCTAACCAAATTCCCAACCCCTCAGCAGATCTGGGAGGGGGGGGGAATGGTCTACTCCCATAAAGGTTACAGCCTAGGAAACTCTAGGGTGCAGTCAGAATCAACTCCGTGGTCCATGACAGTCATCTTCTCAGTACACTCTAGTGTGAGTAATAACCTTACCATAGTTAGTTTGGAAATAGTCCAGTGTTGTCATTGCAATGATAAGAAAAAATAAAAAACAGAAACAAACATTCCAACCTAGTGTTTATATTTTTCTGACGAGGCAGTTATTAGAAAAGCATTCGTTCTTATACTTCTCCGATTTCTGTATCCACAGGGATGAAGAATACTATTTTCAATGCCTAATTAGAAGCCTGTATGATCTTGAGAGAAATCTTGCCTCAAAATTAAAGATAATGAACCTATTTCCTTTATAAGCAATAAAACTAAACTTTAAAAATTATAGGAAATTTTAAGATTTGGTACTAATCTTCACCATCTGTCCACTGAGAATTAAATAAACTTCTGTCTTTCAAACTAATTTTATGGTGATGAGCAGTGCTAAGAGATGGAAATGAAAGTTTCCAAAAAAGAATGATTACTGTGTACTCCATGGTCCCATATCCATGAATGGGCTACAGAGCCAAGAAAAAAATAAATAAACACTTGCAATTACATAAACAAGCAAGTGTAAATATTGAATGAGTATTCTTTCCAGGAAATATTTCTCACAGGGCCTGTGAACTCAAAACAACAAAAATCACTCTTCTGGTGATATTTTAATCAAATAATATAGTTATTTGAACCTGCTTTCCATGCATTATTTTGTTGAATGTTTTTCTGCTCTGTCTTTGGATGAGTTTATGATTTGTCTGCTTGGCAATCTTCCTTCACACATTTCTGCTAAGCAAAACAGCAGAGAACACTGCTGCCACAAAATGACTTCTTGTGTAACTGAACAGAAACGATGAACTGAAAATAATT
Organism: Heterohyrax brucei; assembly: GCA_028571685.1. Classification (NCBI taxonomy): domain Eukaryota; kingdom Metazoa; phylum Chordata; class Mammalia; order Hyracoidea; family Procaviidae; genus Heterohyrax; species Heterohyrax brucei. The sequence goes on along the minus strand of CM053142.1, from coordinate 71,390,552 downwards.
TGAAGTTTCTATATTGTTTAACAGGTTCAACCTGACGGGGTCTGAAAACTGTGCATTTCTGAGTAGCACAGGTGTCGTCACTGCAGAATGTGTCAAGCCTTTGCATTGGATATGTAGTAAACCCTCCAAATAATGAAGAAACATAACTGCTTATAGACTCTCATGGAATAAAAGAAAATGAATGACCTTGGACATTGCTCTGTGGTTTCTGGAAATTTCCTAGAAGAACTTGGTGAAGAAGAACTTTGAATTATCTGGGAAACCTTCTTTCAAGCTGAACTGTGTGGAAAGAGGAGAGAAAATTCCAGAAAAATATACCATGTGGAATATTTGCTCCATGTTCTTGAAAACAGCATAGGTTGACTGACTGACAATCATGCCCAAGAAGGAGAGCAAAGAATATAAAACTTTTCAGATGCACTTTAGTTTTCAAATAGACAAATAATAATATAAAAAAGTTTTAATCTTATTATTTATTGTTGAGTAACTACCAATAGTGAGTATCCTTCATGCATTTGCACCATATGAAGGAGTAAGAGGGTGGTAGTTTAAAAAAAAAAAAAAACTGAACAGAAGCAAAGAGAATGTCAATTGCAGACACAGATATTGGGTCAAAATGCATTTCTTAAACTCAGAGAACATTTAAAAGTGGATAAATGCCTATGAAATAAAGCTTTGTGATATTTCTTTCTTTGTAGACATTTGTTAAGTTACTTTGCAACTTTCATTTTCTGAAAGAGTAATTGTGTATTTATTATGTTTTTGTGTTGGTTTAGAATTTGTTTATTTGTTTGTTTTTACTTTCTCAGTATAGGCTGGTCTTTTTCAATAGTACTTCCTTTTTTTTTTTTTTTTTTTTGTCTTTAAAACTTTACATATAGTATTTTTCCAAGAAAATGCAAAGAAGACAGACAAAGAATATTTGTAAACCAGATCAAAGTGTTGGAAAATGTGCAATATATAATGTGGCAAGTCCCTATTAGGAAAAATTCCATCTTGCTCACACCTGGGATACCACCAGCCTTATCTGGTAGTAAATGTGTCCCTTCCCTAATCAAGTCTATCATGTGCAATACTTCATGTGAAGTATTTTCTATGTGCAATAAAGTGTCTTTACTTGATTGTATTTTTGTATTCAGTACAATTGTAAGCTACTTCTAGGTGTTTGAAAATAAAAGTAGACTAAACAAAACGGCTTCCAAGAAGTAGTGATTTTTTCAAATTACAATAAAAAAAATTATATTCTGCTAGAAAGAGTCCTGGTAGCTCAGTAGTTAAGCAGTGAGAAAGTTGTGGCAGTCTGCTTCCTTAAAGATTCACAGCCTTGGAAACCCTATGGGGAAGTTCTGCTTTGTTCCATAAGGTCACTGTGAATTGAATGAACATGACACCAGTTGGTTAGTTTTAGAAAGCAGAAAACCAACAAAGTACCACAACATTAACAAAAGCCTTAGACTTATAACGTGATTTATGCATTTTCAACAAAAAAAGTCTGTATCTTAGAGGGAAACCCTGGTGGCATAGTGGTTAAGTGCTAACTCTGCTAATCAAAAGGGTGGCAGTTCAGATTCACCAGGCACTCCCGGGGAGCTCCGTGGGCAGTTCTACTCTGACCTCTAGGGTTGCTGTGAGTTGACATTTACTTGACGACACTGGGTTTGGTTTTTTGTTTTGGTATCTTAGAGGGCTGAGTTCATTTTCCTGTATAGGGAAGACACTCAGTAAATGTTTGAATTGAATTGGAATGAATTTAAAATAAAAAAATTCTTGGTGTTTATTATTTATTTTATTATGATCATCATATTGAAGAGGCCAAAGAAGTAAGATGACACTCGAAGTAATTTTGGAATTAATGTGAGAACCTATTCTCAAGGTCATACTTTTGCCAGTAAGGTGATAAGTGACCCTCAGAAAGCATCTTACTCGGTTCTAAAGTGCTATATACATTTTAATAATTTGCATAAAATTATTAATTAAATAGAAATGGAATCTGTACACATTCTTCACAAACATTTTACGAATGCTTTGGGCAGTGTTCTCTGTCTCCGAAAGCTGGAAATGGTATCTTTCAACATGTTACAAATATGAGATACTGAAAAAATATGGATTCTAGACACATGATGATAAATAATACACAGATTTCTTCAGCTTTGCCTTCTTCTTTTCCACAGTTGTCAAGTGAAACAAAGGACCACCTCATTCTAATATTCTGTCATTAATAATAACAGTCTATTCCTGGATCGCGGTAGAAAAAAAGATGTGCTGGGATTTGTGTGCTGTGAAATGTGTAGTGAGAAGTGAAGTAGTTAAGAGCCCAAGCTTCAGAGTACATTGCCTGAGTTTTATCTCTATCATTTACAGCTGAGGAACCATGGGCAAGATTACTTTTCTGTTTTCAACTCCCTCATATACAAAAATAATGGAAGTAATACATGATTCATAATGCTGTTTGACATAAAATTAGTTAGTATGTGAAATGAACTTAGACCAGTACCTGGTTCATAGGAAACACCAAAGACTAACTTCATGGCAACAGGTTCGGGTTTTTTGTTGGTTTTTTTTTTTCTTTTTTTGGCTACCCTATAGGATCCCTGGGAACCCTAGTGACATACTGATTAATAGTTGTGTGATAACCAAAAGGTTTGCAGTTCAAATCTACCACACACTCCTTAAAAATCCTATAGGACAGTTTTACTCTGTCTTTTAGGGTTGCTCTGAGTAGAAATCAGCTCCACAATGGGTTTTGCTACCCTAAAAGTTGGTGGTTTTAATACACTCAAAGGCACCATGAGAGAGGATTAGCAATCAGTTTCCATAAAAACCAGAGCCATGAAAATCATATGGAACAGTTCTACTTTGTAATGCATGGGGTATCCTATGGAGCACAGCCACAAAAATGTTTACCAAAGGGCTGTTCTTACTAACAGATCAGAAGGTATCTAATAGATCAAAAGTCAGGATTTAGTTAACCACATATGATTAAACTCCTTGACAAGATATTATACCAGCACTAAAAGTGAAGAATACTTATGTCTATGAGAGGTACTGAAGCTATTGCTAATCCTGGTAAAAATAACACATACAATAACATTCTATCCTGATATATACTACATACATACATATATGTTTTGTGTTTCTATATACTGAGTGAAAGAAAAATGACAAACACAGTTGTTTTCCCTTAGTTGCAGAAATACAGACAATATTTTTTCTGTGTTTCTCTGTAATGTCCATATTTTCTTTAATGAAGAGTATTGTTTTCTTAAAAACTCTTAATTTAAACGTATCCAAATATAAGATAGTTAAGGAGAATAATTTCAGTATTTAAAGTGCACTTCTAATTTTCAGCGACTAATTATAAGTATCAAAATTGTTTGTTTCAAAAGTTCCCTCAAAAGCCCCTGTGCTAAATTAAGTATTGAACTTCCCCCTCACACTAGGTAGATACCCAGCAGCTGCAATGCCATCTAGTGGCTCCATAAAATTACTATCCTTTTGTTCTAAGCAGTGTTTCACTGTCAAGAGTGTTAAAAAGATATCTTCCCCGTTTTTCACATCAAGAAAGAGAGAGAGAGAGAAAGAAAGAAAGAAATACAAACCCATTGCCATGGAGTCGATTGCAACTCTCAGAGACGCTATAACATAGAATAGAACTGCCCTATAGGATTTCCACGGAGCACCTGGTGGATTTGAACCTTTAGGTTATCAGCCTAGCCACTATACCACCAAGGTTTTGTCTTTGCATCTAGGTGGTCTGTATGTGCCAAGAAGGAAAAAGGAACCTCAGCGCTACAGCCAAGAGAAGCTGAATAATTTTAGAAGCACATTCTTCACTGAGCTTCCAGAAAGGATCACTGTCCCACTGACTTTAATTTTGGCCTTGTAAAGTCTTCAGTACAGAACGAGTTGAAGCATGTTGTGCCCACACCTCCAACCTGTGGGAATTATGAGATAGTAAGTCACCCCAAATCCACTGCCATCAAGTCAATCCCCACTCATGGCAATCCTATAGGACAGAGTGGAACTGCCCTAGAGTTTCTAAGGAACTCCTGGTAGATTCAAAGTGCACTGTTACACCACAGTGGCTAAAACTGAAATAACTGGTACAGCAGCAGTAGAAAGCTTATACAGTTTATTTTAAAAATTTTATTTTCAGCTTATTGCTGGTGAGTAGAAATATAATTGATGTTTTTGCATTGACCTAACATCAAACGACCTTCCGTGCTCACTAGTTCTAATTATTCATCTATAGATTCTCTTGGATTTTCCATGAACATAATCTTCTTTACGGGTGCTGTGTGTTGTATTTTGTTTTCTTTTGAATCTTTATAATGGGAGTTGGGGTAGCTACCTGCATTTGCTAAAACCACCAATAACTACATAAAATGGAATCGATGGTAGCAAGCACCTTGTTCCCACTCATGATGGTCAAGGCTGTGTGTTGACTTGGCTGGGTCATAATTCTCAGTGGCTTGGTGGATAGGATACAGTTTGACAGTTATATGATGATGTGATCACTCCCAAAGGATATCTGCTGTGCACAGCCAACCAATGGAAAGGGAATTTCCTTGGAAGTGTAGGAGTGTGGCCTTCAAGGACTGTAAATAGACTTTCGGGCAAGGCTGGAGGGCTTTTACTCCCTCCAAATCCTGCAGCTGGCTCCAGTTCCACCTGACCTCTGGTTCTGGGGACCACCTAGCAGCGTACTTGCTATCTTGCCTGTTGGTCTTGGAAGGTAGGTCGTAGCAGCTTGTGAGCAAGTTTTCCTGTTGGATTTTCCAGTGTCATGGATTGAACTGTGTCCCCTCAAAAATGTGTGTAGTCACGTGGGGGGTGGGAGGTATGATTCCCTGTATTCTGTGATTGTCCTCCACTTGGGGATTTTGCTGTGCTGTATGTTAAAGGATTAGGTGGGACTGTATATCCCTTCCGAAGATCAACTCCTCGCTCTACTGTAAGCGAAGTTGCCCTCGAGTGCGGCTTGCCCCAACCTTAATCGTTTCATCCTACGGGAGATAAAAGGAAAGAGAAGCAGACAGAGAACTGGCAACCTCACACCATCAAGAAAGCAACACTGAAAGAGGAGCGCATCCTTCAGACCTGAGGTGCCTGGGCCAAGATGTTGCCTGGACAAAGACTGATGCAATACCAGAGTTTCCTCCAGGGCTGACAAGAGGGAAAGCCTTCCCCTGGAGTCAGCCAGCCAAGTGCCGTTGAGTCAACATCCTAAATTTGGACTTGGAGCCTACCGGAATGTGTAAGAGTAAACCTTCCTTTGTTAAAGCCATCCACACTGTGGTATTTCTGTTACAGCAACACTAGCTGACTAAAACAACCAGTCTTGGGTTTACCAGTCTCTGAAGCCAAACCTCCAGTCTGACCTGTATTCTAGCTTCTACAATAGAGTGAGCCATGTGCTTGATACAGTTCTTCTACGTATTTATTTGTGTGCTTTACTGGTATTGCTACTTTAGAGAATCCAGTCTAAAACACCAACTCCAGGGGAAAACTTACAGCATTTTGCCATTACTCGTGACATTGGCTGCATTTGTGTTGAAATGTTTGGTCAGTTCTTCTTTTGAAGGGAGCTGGGGCGTGCCAAAACCAAATCCACTACTTTCAGACTGATTTTGATTCTTAGCAATCCATACTGTTTCCAAGGCTATAAATCTCGAAAGACTGGCCACATCCTTCCTCCCACAAACTGACTGGTGGGTTTCCAATCTCTACCCTTTGAGGTACCACTCCATTGCTTTACTCGCTGAGTCATCAGGGCTCTGGGTACATATGATCAAGTTTAGAAAGATTTCTTCTGAAATCTTAATTACAATTATTATAGAATTTCTAATTTGCTTTTTAATTGATTTCTGACCATATTCTAATACAAGTTTTTTTTTCCTTCCACATGTTACTTTAAATGTGTTATTATGTTTAGTATTGTGTATTATTACATTTAAGATGTAATTTAATGTTTAGTTACTTTATATTTAATTTTCTTTAGACAATTTTGAGTGTGCATATTTTAATGTCTGTGTCAGATACTGAGTTTTCTGGAGCTATTAACTGTCTTTCACTGTTGTCTATTATTTCTATTATTTTTAATATCATCTTATCTACTCATGTTCCAGTTAATTTCTTTACTGAGTGTCAAATTTTGGCTAGGAAAAACTGCAGTAGAAAACTTCTAATAGCTAGAGTGTTGTTATGCTCTTGTAGAAAGAACCTTAATTTGCTTCTGGAAAATTATCATAGTCACCAGCAATCCGAGATTATGTCTCTCTGATTTCAGAAATTAAAGGATTAAAAAATTAATCTTCATTTTTGTGAAGGGCCAGTCTACTCCTAGTGTAATGCTTCTCAACCTGAAATGATTTCGCCTCAGCAGACATTTAGCAATGTCTGGAGATATTTTTGCTGTCTTCCTTGAAGATGGGAGAGGGTTGGCTACTGACATCTAGAAGGTAAGCATCACGGCAGACATCCTGCAATGTACAGCACAGTAACTGACAGGAATAGTCGGACTCAAAATGCCAATAATGCTGACGATGGAAAACCCTGTTCTGACAAGTAGTATTATGGTGAACCAGCAGGATATATAGATTTTATCACTTCCGCCTCTGCCACTGAGGCAAGTCCAACTCATGGTGACCCAAGGTGTTAAAAGGTAGAACTGTCCCATAAAGATTTCTTGGGTAAGTTTGAACTGCCAAGCTTCAGATCACCAGCCAATTGCAAACCTCTTGTTGCCACCCAGGAACCTTACCTAGATCCTAGGACTTCCCAGATCTGTGCTTAGCTCTTTAGTTCTCCACTTCTCTATGAAATATTTCTATTTACACTGTGTTGCGTTTCACTGATTTGTTACTTCACTGTTATCTTCAAAATGGTTTAGAATATGTTGTCCAGCTTTACTGATTGACTTCAGTGAGGAAGGGGCTGGTATTACCTAAAGGAAGAATCAAACTCCTGCTTTTAAAAACTATCATCTCCTGAATAAGTTTCAAGATTCCCAGAAAGCTAAAACCAAACCTGTTTGTTTCACGATACCTCTCACTCTTGACTGTTGCTTCAAACGTCTCCACTGGCCACATCTTGCTGATTGACAACTGCTTCCATATGCTACAGTTGTCTTCAGCTCTGAAGCCAATTGCCGTCTGGTTGGTTTTGACTCATGGTGACCTCAGGTGTAGTATGATAAACTGAACTCCACCAAGTTAGTTTAATGGCTGGTTTTATGGAGGTGGTTAGAAGTCTTTACATGGATCCCAACTGTCAGACTCTCCCTTAGCAGCCAAGCACAGTAACCCTTTGGACAACCCAGTTTGCTAAGCTTGAGGGTACTCTCTCCCTTTGTTATTGAAAGCAACAAAACCATAAAAGTTACGACCATTTGTATTGGATAATGATAATAATAATAAATAAAATAAGAATATAACAATAATGGAAACCACCATCTATATATATACATATAAAAAAAGAAACCTCTGCCATTGAGTCTGATCTGACTCATCGTGACCCTAGAAGTCAGAGTTTCCAAGGAGTGCCAAGGAGATTTGAACTGCTGAACTTCTGGTAGCAGATGTAGTGCTTAATGCACTATGCCATCAGGGTTTCCCCATCTGTATAGTCTTTCTAAATACTTGAAGGAGCCTTGGTGGTCCAGTAGTTAAATGCTAACTGCCAATTGAGAGGTGGGCAGTTCAAACCCACTAGCCCCTCTGTGGGAGAAAGAGATAACAGTCTACTCCCATAAAGTTTAACATTCTTGGAAACTGTATGGATAAATAATCAAAAAGCTGGACTGTATCAAGAAGAACACAGCATCAAGATTGGAGGAAGGCTCGTTAATAGTCTTCAGTACGCAGATCACGTAACCTTGGTTACTGAAAGCAAAGAAGCTTTTACTAATTCTTCAGTTAGGTTTATATCTCAACATAAAGAAAATAAAAATTCTAACACTGGACCAGCAAAACAATATAATGATAAATGAAAAAAAAAGGACTGACATTGTCAAAGGTTTCATTTTACTTGAATCAACAATCAATGTCCATGGAGAAGCAGTCAAGAAATCAAAAGACGCGTTGCATTAGGTGTATCTGTGACAAAAGATCTCTTTAAAAATGTTAAAAAAGCAAAGATGTCATCTTGAGGACTAAGGTGCATCTGACCCAAGCTGCGGTACTTTCAATCATTGCCAAAGCTGGACAACGAATAACAAAGACCAAAGAAAAGATGATGCCTTTAAAATACAGTGTACACAAAAAATACTGAATATACCATGGACTGGCAGAAGAACAAACAAATCTGTCTTGGAAGAAATACATTCATAATCCTCCTTAAAAGTGAAATTGGTAGACTTTGTCTCATGTACTTTGGACATGCTATTAGGAGGGGCCAGTGCCTGGAGAAGGACATCATGTTTGTTAGAGAGTCAGTGAAAGGAAGATCTTCAACAAGATGGATTGGCACAGTGGCTGCAATGATGGTCTCAAGAATAGCAACAGAGGTACCTAACCAGGCAGTGTTTCACTCTGTTGTACCTATGGTCATGATGTATTAGAACCCACTCGATGGCACCTCACAACTACAGCAACATAAAGCCTTATGAGTTGGAATGGGCTTAGGGAAATGTTTGTTTGATTTCTATATGCCTGGAATGGATTCCTGAGTGGCAGAAAATTTCAGTTAAGTGTCAGCCGCTGACTGAAAGGCTGCCACTGAGTCAATTCTGATTTGCAGCAATCCTATGAAACAGAGTAGAGATGTCCATGGTGTTTGCAAAGCTATAAACCTTTACAGAAGCAGACTGCCACATCTTTTTTTCTCATAAAGAAGCTGCTGGGTTCAACTGCCAACATTTTGGTTAGCAGCCCTGAGCTTTAACTATTACAGCACCAGAACTCCTTGTTTTGCTATAGGCTAAAGAACTTTTCATATCTGTCTATATCAGCCCTTTAGGAGCTTTTACTTTTTTGACTAACTGGAGAGAATTTGAGGAGCTCTGGTCATGCAGGAGAAAGATATGGCAGTTTGTTTACAGGATGCTTACAGTTCTACTCTGTCCTATAGGGTTGCTGTAAGTCAAGATTGATTTGATGGCAACTTGGTTTCTGGTTAATGTATATATATACACATGTTACTAGCCCAGCTTGTTATACAAGTCTTGGATTTAAAGTTAAACACTGAGCATTGCCTTCTCTGAAAGGAATGATTTACCTCATCTTTGCTTGGCTTGGCTTTCTGTGTCTTTAAACTAGTATTGAATTATACAATCTTGTGATATTGTTACCAAGCAAAATTCCAGATTCTCATCACCTGCCCCTAAAAGCCAATCTCTGAGACAGGCAACAGGGTGAGTGATCAAAACGAAGTAGTTTATTACTGTGCACTAGTAGACACAGGGAGCTGTGAGGATTTTCTGCTTCAAGATCTTGCACAAAAATTGTGAGGTAGTAGGGGGTATACTTCTAAGGGAGCGGGGCTGCATGCAAAATGTAAATACAGGTATTGATGCTGGTGCCAAGGAAACAATGTAATTGATTAGGGGTGAAGAGGGAGATCCATTGAGGGTTCTTTGGGGTCTTTTGAAGATATGCATCAGGAGCAGGGATCCAGACTGCTTTCAGTTCCCATCCTGACTGACACCTGGCTGTCTCACATCTGTTCTGATGTTTCTAAAAAAGCTGTGAAAAGTGTAAAGACATTATTTCTGTACCCCTTGTCAGTCAATGTGTGATTTCTTGCCAGGGCCAGGAATCTTTAAAAGAGGAGAAAAGACAATTTTATGAACAGAATTAAATATTTGCTGTCTATTTTAACTTCCCTTTTGAAATCATGGTGTCTAAAGCTTCCTTCCTGTCTCAAAATGGGTGGAGAGAGAAAAAAATCGCAGTGTAAACTAGTCACGTTATTTAGGTGTTTCAACAGCCTCGATTATTGAGAAAGGGGAAAAAGGATCAAACATACTGACTGTTTAATATTCTAGGCACTTCTCGAGAAACTTTAAAGTCACTCGTTTCTTACAAGAAGACTAGAAAATAGAAATTTATTAATACTTTATTATCCTGAAAACTTATTTATTTTTAATTTGAGTATGCTTCATATAAACAATAATATCCAAGATTATCTTTAAAAAAATTCTATTTTTAAATCTTTAGTGACCTGTCAGTAGAGCCAAAATGAAGACATTCCAACTTTGTTTAAAATAACAGTCAGTCTTTTTCAATAGCTGTTTTACTATTCTCCTCAAGGGGAATTTACTCTGAAAATATACTTAAAAGTATTTGGTATTCATTAAGTCCTTGCACTGGTACTCTTGCCTGTGAAATCATTGCAGAATAGCAGAATGGGTAGAAGATTTCAGAAGATGTTAGATTTTTATATATACTAGTATGACAATTAAGTTAGTGAACTCACCCTAGAAAAAGTTCTACATACCTCATTGCTGAATGTCAATACAATCATTTTCCAAGTACTCCACTTTGGAGGCTATGCGAGATTCCATCACTTAGTCCACCCTCCAAAGCAATTTTGGAGCTCTTTTTCTGGAAAGTCCATCAGAGCTGTCTTCGTATTACCCTTGGTATCTTGAATGTCAACAACACGTCTTCCTTTCAATATTTCTTTTATCTTTGGGTAAAAAAAAGAAAGTCACTGGGAGCCACATCAGGTGAATAGGTAGAATGTTACAATACAGATATTTCTTTACTGGCTAAAACTCCTTCACAGACAACTATACAGTTAAAATTGTGGACTTGCCAACATGCCACTGTTGCACAATGGCCATTCCAGAAAGAGCTCCAAAATTGCTTTGAAGGGTGAACGAGGCACTGGTGTTGGTGCATAGCTTCCCAAGGGGAGGACTTGGAAGGTGACCATAGTGATATTCAGTATGAGGTAACAGAATAATTAAGTTAATGGACTTAGTTGTTGACCCTCGTATCTCATGATATCTTATTGCACACTCTCATTCTAATTTTGTAAAGAATTAATAAAGAGTTCAAAAGCTAAAAGAGCAAATTTGAGAATAATATTCCATGATTTTAGCATACCAGTAAAAGAATTATATCTGAAAAATTAATAAATCTGAGAGAAGGCAAATACTGGTTGCTGGGTGCCATCAAGCTGGTTCTAGCTCATAACAACATTATGTACAACAGAACACAATCCTGCCTGGTCTTGTGCCATCCCCACAATCATTGTTATCTTTGAGCCCAGCGTTGCAGTCACTGTCAATTCATCTGACTGAAGGTCTTCCTTTCTTTTGCTGACCTTCTAAGAATGATGTCCTTCTCCTGGGACTGGTTCCTCTTGATATCATATTCAGAGGACATAAGACAAAATTTTGCCATCCTTACTTCAAAGGAGTATTTTGACTCTATTTCTTCCAAGAAGGATTTGTTTGTTCTTCTTGTAGTCCGTGATATATTCAGTATTCTTCTCCAACACCATAATTCAAAGACATCAATTCTTCTTTGGTCTATCTTACTCATTTTCTAGACTTCACATTCGTACAAGACAACTGAAAACACTATGGCTTGGTTCTGGTGCACCTTAGTCTTCAAGGTGACAGCTTTGCTTTTTAACCCTTTAAAGAGGTGTTTCGCGACAGATTAGCCCAAAGCAATGTATCTTTTGATTTCTTGACTACTGCTTCCATAGGCATTGATTGCTATTCTAGTTGTGAGGATTTTAGGAAACAAATAAACAAGATAAGGAAATAAAAGTATCTGTTATTTATACGCTTCTCGTCCTTAACATTAATTTTTTTTCCTTTCAATCGATGCCAATTGGCACAACTAGTGCTTTGCTAAGAGGGCTCTCTGCACCACATGTTGATGAGTGGCATCTGGGGTCTTAAAAGCTGCCAAGCTGCCATCAGAGGGCACAGCAAATGGTCCCAACTAGCAGGAACGGATGCTCACTGAGGACCAAAATGACATGGGGTAAAGACAACCCAGAAGAGAGAGAGACCCACATGAGTGGATGCCTACATAGACTTGGGCCCGGAAGAACTGGATGGTGCCTGGCCACCACCAGTGATAGTTGTGATGGAGCTCACTAAGTTGAGTCTCACTGGCAACACAAGAATAAAAAGGGGTGCACCCTGAGATCCCCACTGAAAGACCATAACTGATGGTCCAGCGGCTTCGGGGTTCCCCTAGGAGCGTGGCCCTTGCCCTTGATGCTGCCTTTGCCCATAAATCATAATGAAGTTCCACTCTTCGGACACAAATAGATCGGACTTGGCAACGCAGGGTGACCATACATTGGTTGCACTTTATGGTTCTATGCATCTGTAGGATACCATCCTGCTGACCTCTGGCTGGAGGAAGGGGAGTGAGTGGAGAGGAGGGGAAAGGGAACTGTTGGGAGGATGAGACATGTATGGAGCAGAGAGGAATAGTGTGCTGCCACCAGGCAGGGAGAACAGTGGAAGCTGCATGTAGGTAGGCATGTAAATTTATATGGGAATGTACATATTCACTCAGTCACAATTAAAAAAAAAATTCCTTTAAGCATGACTTTTACACCAGCTTCATAATGTGACATGTCTAAATGCAGTATTCTGATAAAACATGTAAGTTTCAGTCATATTTTCTAGGCAAAGAACATACAGGGAAAATACGTGCTTTTGAAATCAGGTTGACCTAGGCTTAAATCTCGATTCTGTCATCTTCTAGCTTTGGACTAATTTTATTTCATCTTTAAACTAAAAACAGAAAAAGAAATTGATAGCTGTCATAGATTGATGTTCCCCAAAATATGTATAGAAATTTAATTGGGTCGTGATTACCAGTATTGCGCGATTACTCTTCCTTTTGTGATGTTCCTGTGCTGTATGTTAAAGAGGACTAGGGTGGAACTGTAAATCACTTCCCAAGGTCACCTGTCTGCTCAATTGCAAAGGGAGATTCCCTGGAGTGTGGCTTGTACCAACATTTATCCCACAAGGGATAAAAGGAAAGGGAAGCAAGCAGAGAGTGGGAAGCCTCACACCACCAAGAAAGCAGCACCAGGAGTAGAGTACATCTTTCAGACCTGAGATTCCTGAGTGAAGATGCTACCTGACCAAAGGCTGATACAGCCCAAGGACTTGCCTCCACACTCAACAGAGGGAAAGCCTTTCTCTGGATTGGACATCCTGAATTTGGGCTTATAGCCTACCGGATACCTCAGAATAAATTTTCCTTTGTTACAGCCATACACTCATGGTATCTCTGTTAGAGCAGCACTAGCTGACTAAAACAATACCTGACAGGATTATTTTAAGTGATGTAATACTTGTAGACTATCCAGAAAAATATCTGTGATAAACTTCTGCATAGGTGTTACCTTTTCCCTAGATAAAAGTACCCTACAGTTGTCTCACTGTAATTCCATCAGTGTATTCACTGTTTCTCTCCTTGCAGACATGTGTATTAAGTATCTATTTGGGGGAAGCGTTTTGCCAAATCTGAGAGCGGCAAATATAAATAAAATACAACTTAAAGCCAGCCAAGCCAGCCAAGTGCCGTCGAGTTGGATCCGACTCACGGCGACCCTGGGGGCCAGGGCAGAACTGACCCCCAGAGTAGCCTCAGTATATTCAGTTTATCAGTGATACATATACATTATTCTATACACTACATGTAAATGTATATTGTAATACAGTGTAGTATACATTAGCACCTTTCCTATAATTTTATTAAGAAGATTGGATAAGTACTGTATGTGACCTATTTTAAGCACTGTGCAAAACACAATGACTATTTTATAAACAATTTAAGGTAGAATGACTCAAAACTTTGCCTCCCTACCTTAAGCAAGGGGAAAAAAAGCAAGTTGGAGAGACACTATTTAATATGCTACTTTTTGTCTTAGATAACTCAGATAGAGCCATTCTCAGTAATGTGAGCTCTTATTTATATCCAGCTCCATCTGACTCCAGAACCCCAGTTCTTAACCACTGTATGTCTAGATAGTTGTCACCTCTTTCAGGAGCCACTAGAGAAATGAACCCTCTTCTTCAGTCTTTCAGCCAAAAAGCAGTGGGGAAAAATCCTAACATCTCTCTCACACTGCTACAGTAAGTGCACGCTGTTAGCTACCACCTTGTAAAACTGTTGGGCAGCCTCACCAATGTCACACACAGACAATATAACATGGAAATTCCACTTATTTTTCAATGGAAATAATTAGATATGTGTACTCAAAAAAGGCACAAAAAATTCAGAGCAGCTTTATCCGTAATCATTCCAAACTGGCAACGATGCAGATATTTACCAACTGTGAGACACATAAATTCCAGAACATTCATACGATGAAGCATTTTGCTCACTCCCAGGTGTAAAAACATAGAGATAAAAAAAATTCCATTGATAAAAATAAACTGAGAAAACTCTAACTGGAAAAAAAAAAAAACGGAAGAACACAGGGTTTAAGTTCCTTGCTCCAAGACATATGAACATAGCTATAAATAAACCACAGCATTTACCACAGGTTTGAATTCCAGCAGTTTGACTCAAGAGTTCTGTCTTACTTCTAGTTTGTGGGGTTTGAACAAAGGAAAACAAAGATAAACAAAAAAGAAAATTCAGTAGGAAATAAAGAAAAGGAAAACGGGCACAGAGCAACAGCAGATGGATAGGTAGGAAAAAAGAGAAACTGAAAATCTTTGCAAGGGGTTGTGTCAAGGACTGGCCATCTGCACTGTCGTGAGTTCCCCATTTCTGAGTGAATTCCACCAGAAGAATGTCTACCTCAGGATCCTCTTTCTGTTCTTCCATGACACCTTGATGCCTGGTACCATCCTCTGCTTATGCTCTTGTCCGCTTTTTTAAGAATCTCAGTGTTGCAGAGAAAGTCCTTGAGGAAATCAACAAAATGATCAATTGACACCCCTTCTAATCCTTGAAGACAGAACCAAATGCTTTAGACAGATGACCATCATTGGTAAGATTCAGAAATACAGAGGCCATACCCTCATTGGCTCCTCCCCAGCTCCCAACTCAGTTATCAAGGACACCCATGTCTGGGGATATCTCATCCATGAGGATATTATTATGTACCTAGTTTTGAGCTCCGTCCTCCATGACCCAAGTCACTTTGAGAAGCAAGCCACCTTTCACCTGGGCCCCTTGAAGAATGAGGAGGGAAACCTCAGAAGCAGGAAGCCTTTATCCTATTCTCTACAGAAAAACTTCTATGCATAGGTGAGAACAGTGCAGCTCCAAGCTTTTCCTCTTCTTGACTGTAACGTTGCAGAATTTTTCCTTGTGTTCCCTAAAAGACATCTGTCTCACGCCCTGGGAAAAAGGGCTGGCAATACTGCCCACCTGTGTACCACCTCGGAAACCTTGGTAGTGTAGTGGGTTAAGTGCTTCGTCTGCTAACCAAAACGTTGCAGTTCATATCCACCAGACTGTCCTCGGAAAGTCTATGGAGCAGTTCTACTCTGACTGGTAAAATTGTTCACTACAAAGTCAACACGATTATGCCTGTGTGTACCTTACTTACTGGCTAATCCATGCCTATAACCACCCCTAGGAGTTAGGGAAATTAAGGCCCAAGTGAGGGAAAAAATGAGATCTAGAATTATATAGGAAAGCAACAACAGAACTCCCTGCCGTCTCCTCTCATCTCAGGAAGTTCTCTCCCTCATCTCAGCCACAGCTTCTCCCTCATCTTTGGAGCTGAATTAGTCAGTTCCACCTCTCATCCCCTGTGCTTTGTGACTCTGAGGTATCTCCCTTGCTTATCTGCATTATCCTCCCCAAAGCACTAAAATCAATCTTAAGTTCTACTTCTGGACCAATGGTAATCTATGCTGCTCTGTTTCTTTCTTTTTCTTTTTTTAAAATGAACATAAAATTCACATTTAAAAAAATGTGCATTTTAAAATCTGAAATTCGGTAGCATTTAGTAGTGCCTGGTGTTCTGCATCCATTACTTCCATCTAGTTCCAGGACTTCTCACAGTCCCTGGAAAAGGCCTCTGTTTATGGGGCAGTGTTTTCCATTCCCTCCTTGTCCCAGTCCCTCACAACTGCTACTCTGCTTTTTGTGCCTGTGGCTTTGCCTATTCTGGACTTTTCATATGTATAGTAACATACGAAGTGTAAAAAAATAGAACTGTCAATGAGCCAATACGTCAGAAAGACTACAAGTCGTATGATACCATTTGTATGAAGATTTTTAAAAGTCTGAAATGTCAAAGGATAGTCAGCCTAACAAATTCTTGCATAACCTGAAACTGCCCCTTCATGGTACATTTTAGTTTGGTTAGACCACGTTTTTGTCAATTTCGTTTCTTAATAAAACTCTCTGCTCCTTGTAGCACATTTCAAGTGTCACTTCTCTAAAGCCCCAGGAGGCTTCAACAGAGCCCTCTGTATGCTTCCATTGGAGCATCTTGTGCTTCGTGTATTTATTGCCAGTGAAAGTTTTGTTTAACCCACTGGAAAATCAGCTCCTTAAGGGGAGAATTTTTAAGCTCAACCTCCAGAGAGATTCATAGGCTTTGGTGTCAGATAATCTAGGTTCAGATCTCTATTCCTTTCTTTGGTGGCACTTTAGGTTGTTTTCCTCATCAGTAAATGGGGAAAACAATAGTATTTGGCTCCTATAATTGACGATGTGATGTTTACATGAGCTAATATATGAAAAATACTTATAGGATCCAGCACAATTTTATGGTGCCTAGCTACTAGCACTGACTACTCTAACAGGGATCACAATAGAAAGAGAAAGGCACTGCTGGAGAAAAATGTAGAACAAAACTCTAAGGACTTACAGGTCCTCAGAGACTGGAGAAGCCCCAACAGCATGGCCCTCAGACACCCTTAGAGCTCAGTAATGAAGTCGCTGCTGAGGTTCACCTATCAGCCAAGGATTGGACAGACCCATCAAAGAAGACAAGACCTCAGGGGCACGTTAGCCCAAGGACAAAGATGAGAAAGCAGGAGGGTACAGGAAGCCTGGGAATGGGGAACCTAAGGTCAAGAAGAGGTAAGTGTTGATATGTCATGGCGCTGGTAACCAGTGTCACAAAATAATATGTGCATTAATTGTTTAATGAAAAACTAGGCAAAGAAAAGTACTTAGAAGAGTATTTGAAACATACAGTGTTCTTAATAAATGTTAGTTTTTAACTAATAAGTTAATAGGATTACAAATGTATGTGTGCATATGCGTGTGTGTTTGCTTTCATGTGTGTACGGTTGTTAGCTGCAGTCTAGACAGCCCAGTTCATGGCAACCGCTGCACAATGAAACAATTCGCTGCCTGGTCCTATACCATCCTGCGATCGGCTACAGAACAGATCATGGTGATCTACGAGGTTTTCACTGCCTGAATTTCTGAGATAGATTGCCTGTATATATTTCAAACATTTCAGGTGTTAAATGTATGGGCCTGAGGTTCCTTTTATTAAAACTGAACAAAGCATTAAATACATGTTGTCATTGTTTTTCTCCTGTAGATGTCAACAATCTTTTTTAACCGGTAAACAAATGCAAGATTACTTGAAAACTCAGGAGGAGGGTCTTAATCAAACTTTTAATATCAGATCCAACTTGACGGCACTGGGCTGGACTGGGCTCTACTTTCCAAAAGATTTCATTAAAAAAACAACATAAATAAAACATTCTGAATGATATAAAAGTAGCATTAAAAAATTAAGAGAAAATGGGTACTGATGGGAAATTTTCACAGATTTTAGAATGTGGTAAGTGACTTGGATCCCCAGGTGCTCAGGGATCTGGAGAGACTGTGCATCTCCAAAGTAAGGTACTAAGGAAACCATGATACCTGTGTTCTCTTAGTTATGTCCTGTGTCATTCCACCCTCTTGACTGATCCGTGACAGGCTTCTAAGAGAATACAGCAAAAGTAACGAATGTAGGTGACTACATGTACACATTATGCTACCTAAGATTGTAACATATTTCTTGCTAAAGGAGACTCTTCCTCCTACTCTCTTTGAGACAGAAAGAAGCCGTGTTGAGAAAGTATGCTATGACAAGAAAATAATGGCAGCGTCCAGTCGGCAGCCAGTGAGAAACTGAGGCCCTCATTTTAACAGTTCGCAAGGTATTAACTGCTGCCAGGAATCACATGAGCTTGGAAGGAGATTCTCCCTAGTTGGGCCTCAGATAAGATTATGTTGCCAGCCAATATCCTGCCTGCAGTCTTGTGAGATCCTGCAGCAGAGAGCTCTAAGCCATGCCCAGACAACTGAACCCCAGAAATATTTCAATAAATACAAGTCCATATTTCAAACCACTAAGTTTGTGGCAATTTGTTATGCAGCGATAGAAAACTGATACAGCAGAGATGCAGTGTGGGGGGGAAAATGGAGCTTTAGTTAAAAGAATGTAAAAGAGCAAAGAAGTATCTCAAGAACCTCCTTATCTTGAGCAACCAAGGTGCAGTTCCCATATCTCTGAACAAGATTGGAAGTTCTTTGTCTGGAAAAGTTGACCTAAAAGGAATTTGAATTCATGAATGGGGCAGGGTCAGGGAGGAGTCTCTAGGAAAGAATGGAGGCAGTGATTTATCAAAGACTAGAGAAATTTATTGAAAGTCTGAAGAACAACTGAACAGATACTGTGACCCAACCCCCAATTGCCTCAGAGATCCTTGACAGATATATTTGAGGCACTACAGAAGAAATCTGAACAAACCAAAAGAAATAAAGTATTGAGAATAAGAAGATATCAACAGTTTCTATCTGAATGCTCACACCAACACCCACCAGACCCAGAGACAGAACAATTTGCTGTTATCACCTCATTTTAGCACACGATTAGACAGTCGAGGATCACTGCAAATTTAGGAAAAGAAGAGACCTAAATAAGCCCACATAAGATAGAGCTCAGACTAAAAATTAGAGTGAGGAGAAAGAACTTTCAATAATCTTGTAATTACTAATCTTAGGGAGTTATTAATTAAATAATGGTGTCACTTATAAAAAAGAGAAAACAAAAAAAAATTCTATAAAATAATTGCAAAGAAACATGAGGAACACTCCTACCTAGTAGATCATAAACAGAAAAAGAAAAAAATAAATAAAAAATAAGGAAAATATAATAATATCAGGGGGAAAAAAAAATCAGTCCACAAACTCCAGTATCTTGTTAACAGGAAAGCTATTTAAAAAAAGAATAGATTAATAGTAGAAGAAAATTAGAAAATACAAAATTTTTCCTCAAAAATTAATGACACGAGTTTCTTGCTTAAAATGTCTCATTGAAGGTTCAGCAGAAAGGACAAATAATGACTAAAAATGTACCTCATATGGAATTTCAGAATTTAAGGAATATACCAAAGATTCTAAAAGATTCTAGATTAAAAAAGGTGGGTTTCAGACATAAGGTCAGAAATTGGAAAAACATTGCCTTTCTAAATAACAATATTGCATCTAACAAGCAACTTTGCTGGAATTCAGAAGAAATACAATTATCAATCAAAACTTTATGTTCAGTCAAACCATATTCCAAATTCACAATTATCAGAAATTTAGAAAAAATCTGATAACTAGACTATTTCCCTCTCTTCCCTCTCTCCTCTCTTCCTACCTCTTTCTCTCTCTATTTACGTATCTTGTCTATGTTGACAGAAATCTCTTCACTATGCCTCTAATGTGAGTAGAAGTGTGTGCTGATAACTAAATGTGTCATTTTTTTTGCTATCACTCACTATTGAATGTTACTTCTTCACTTTTCCTTACCGTACTTGACAGTACAGCTTCTTTTAGTTCTAATACTTACCTCTTACTTTAGAACACATTTCCCTATTTTATAACCACTTTCTTCTCCTTAATTTTGCAACTTCTCTTTCTTTTATAGTCTCTAACTGTGGTTAATTACTTAACAGACTACATTATCTGTTCTGTATCTGTAAAATACTAACACTATTAACGTTTATCTTACATTGGACTTGGATGATTTGCATGAGAAGGAGGTCTTTCCAAAGTCTTAGCAACACCTATAAATTATTGTTGGCATCCCTAAGTAGTACAAACAGTTGAGCTTAGCTACCAACCTAAAGCTTTGCGGTTTGACTCCACTCAGCAGCACCCAGAACCTCACCTGTAGGCCCAGTCCCTGGGCTCCACCAGTAGGCACATAATCGTCTCCCTAAGGTTGTTCACCATGAGACGCAGCCACTGACCTGGCCCTGATAGCAATCAGAGGATGCTGGGCCCTTTGTGTCCCTTGTTAAGGAACATTTTCACTATCTCAAAGTTGCCATAAGACAATAACATGGTGTTTGCAAAACATCCCCATCAAATAATGTGTTGTGGACATTTAGCAATGCATGACCATATGTCTGTTACAGATTTAATATTGGCATTTAAAAGGTAAATATACGCAAATTTGTATAGCTACTACATTTTGGAGTGAAGACCCAAGGTTGGGGTTTTAAATTTTCAAATCCAATACTCTTATAAACTGTGACAAAAGTTTGAAACCAAACAAAATGGCAAAGTTGAAATCAAAACAATTTAGCAATGTGATAATCACTTTAAAAAATTGTTCATAGAATATGAATTAATAAAAATATGTTAAAGCGCCATAGTATCAGCAACCATGAAGATCAGACTTCTCACTACAATAACACAGAAAATTTTGGTTAATGTATACTAAGAAAAGCTTTCAGATGTAATATAAGAGGTCAGGGCTGTGATTGTTCGAGGAGGGGAAAGAAGTGAGTTGAGCACTGTTCTAACACCAGAATTCCCTGGAGGCATTTTTTCAGGATGTGAGAGCAAGACAGAGTAGCCAAAGAGAGGCAGCAGTCTCACTGAAATTGAGAAGACATAAGCAGGAGTTTTAGACATCTGACACTTCTAAAAGTTGGGAAGAACATTCAAAAAACAGCTCCCTTAGGGCTGCTGCTTACTAGCTTGCTTACGCACAGGATGAAAATACATAAGGACAACCAAGAAGTTGTCTGCTGAACAATTCTAAGAGCTCAAACAGTGTGGACAGAAGCGATTTGTGATCAGCAAGATTTCATTTTGCAGCAAAAGTCAGTCTATTATGGAAGATTCTAAATAGAAAGAGAGCAAGTGATTACCATGGAAGCCTAATAGTAACTTACCACATTCTTGGTAACTTAGCTGGGCTTGGCTGGCAGTGGCTACCTACTGACAATCACACACTTCTTTGTCGATATTTACTTGGTTGATATTGATCTAATAATTCCCTTTAGTACTTTGGACATGGTTTGCCTTAATTTCTTGTGCATATATAACAAAGATGTTTAAAGTCTTTTTCTGCTAAGTCCAAGTTTTGGACTTCTTCAGGACAGTTTCTATTGATTAACAAAGTATGATCTATACTTCTTTGTTTGCATGTCTCAGATTATTGGTTGAAAATTTGTTGTTGCTAAGTGCCATCAAGTTGGTTCCAACCCATAGCTACCCTATGTGCAACAGATCAAAACACTGCTGTCCCCCATCACGCCCACAACCGTTGGTATGCATGAGCCCATTGCTGTTGCCAATGTGTCAATGCACCTTGTGGAGGGACTTCCTCTTTTTCCCTCATCCTCTATTTCATGAAGCATGATGTCCTTCTCCAGCGATTAACCCCTCCTGACAACTTGCTCAAAGTATGTAAGATGTAGTCCCACCATCCTTGCTTCTAAGGAGCACTCTGGTTGTACGTCATCCAAGAGTACTCTTGGCAATCCATGATATTGTTCATTCTTTTGGAAATCCATAGTATTTTCAGCATTCTTCTCCAATACCGTGGTTCAAAGGCATCGATTCTGCTTCTGTTTTCCTGACTCACAGTCCACTTTTCCCATGCATAAGATGTAACTGCAAATGCCACAGGTTGGGTCAGGCCTTCAAGATGATGTCTTTGCTTTTCAACACATTAAAGTGTCTTTTTTTTTTATTTGATATGATTGAGTGAAAATGTACATTCCTGTATAAATTTACATGCCCACCTATGTGCAGCTTCCACTGCTCGGCTGGGAGAAATCAGTGATAGCACACATTAGAAACAAGAACAACATTAAGTGGACTTCAGCATAACTTGAGTACTCCTTCCATCTCAACTCCATATTGCAAGGATAGAGTAGCTGGGGCAGGGGGCAGGGGACCATGCTCTCAGCCGAAATCAAGGCCACTTGCACAACTAGCGTTTGGCTAAGAGAGCTCTCCGCACCCCACATTGGTGAGTGGCATCTGGGGTCTTAAAAGCTGCCAAGCTGCCATCCGAGGGCACAGCAAATGGTCCCAACTCAGCATTAAAGTGTCTTTTGAGCTCTAGATTGCTGCTTCCATGTGTGTTGATTGTGATTCCAAGTAAAATGAACTTCTCAACAATCTCAATCTTTTCTTTTGATCTTGGTGTTGCTGTAAGGACTTTTGCTTCCTTGATGTTGAGGTGCATTGCAATCCATGCTGAAGGCTGTTGTCTTTGATCTTCATTAGTGTTCAAGTCCTCTTCACTTTCAGCAAGCAAGGCTGTGCTGTCTGCATAACACAAGTTGTTAATGAATCTTTTCCTAATCCTGATGCTTCTCAGTCCATCTTCTCAGATTACTTGCTTGGTATACAGATTGAATAGGTGTGGTGAAAGCATACAACCCAGATACACACCTTTTCTGACTTTAAACCGTGCAATATCCCTTAGTTCTGTTGGCTCTTGATCCAGTCTGAAAGTGGCCTGAATTCTGGCAGTTCCCTATCCACTGATGCATTTGAATGATCTTCAGAAAAATTTGGCAATATTGATGATGTTAAATAATTTCCACATTCAGCTGCATCATCTTTCTTGGGAATAGGCCTAAACAATAGATCTCTTCTGGTCAAGCTGACCAGGTAGCTGTCTTCACATTTTCTTGGCATAGGTAAGTGAGTGTTTTCGGCACTTTCAGCACTGCAACCATTTGTTGAAACATCTCAACTGATACTCTGTCAATTCCTGAAGCCTTGTTTTTCACCAGTGCCTTCAATGTAGCTTTAACTTCTTCCTTAGTACCATCACCTCCTGATCATATGCTTCCTCTTGAAATGACTGAATGTCAACCAATTCTTTTTCGTGTAATGACTCTGTGTATTCCTTCTATCTTCTTTTGATGCTTCCTCTCTCATTTATAATTTTCCCCAGAGAACCCTTCACTATTGCAACTCAAAGTTTGAATCTTTTTTCTTCAGTTCTTTCATCTTGAGAAGTGCAGATCATGACCTTCTCTTTTGATTTCCTGTCTCCAGCTCTTCGTACATGTCGTTATAATCCTTTACTTTGTCTCCTGAGCAGCCCTTGGAAATCTTCAGTTCAGTTCTTTTGCTTCATTATTTCTTCCTTTTGCCTTAGCTGCTTGACATTCAAAAGTAAGTTTCAGAGTCTCTGTTGAAATTCAATTTGACCTTTTCTTTCTACCCTGTCGTTTTAATAACATCTTGCTTTCTTCATGTATGTCTTTGATGTCATTCCCTAACTTGTCATTTGTGTTCTCAGTCAATTGTTGAGATGGTCTCTAAATTCAGATTAGATATACTTAAGGTTGTGGAGTTATAATTTTCTTCAGATTCACTTTGAACTTGCATATCAGTAGTTGATAGTCTGCACCACAGTCAGCTCCTGGTCTTATTCTGACTGCTGAGACGGTGTCTTTCTACAGGCGTAGTCAATTTGATCTCTGTGTGTTCCACCTGGCAAGGTCCACACGTACAGTTGTAGTCTGTGTTGGTAAGAAAAGGTGTTGCTAGTGAAGAAGTCACTGGTCTTGAAAAATTCTGTCATGCCATCTCTGGCATCATTTCTGTCACCTAGGCTGCATTTTGAAAATACTGATCCTTCTTTGTTTTCAGCTTTTGCATTCCAATCACTAGTATTTGTCAATGCATCCTGATTGCATGCTTGATTGATTTCTGACTGCAGAAGCTGATAAAAATCTTCAGTTTCTTTCATCTTTGACCTTAGTGGTTGGTGCATGTTTTAGTCATCTAGTGCTGCTTTAATAGAAATACCACAAACGGATGGCTTTAAAAAGATAAATTTTATTTTGTCATAGTAGAATAAGCTGAAAGCCCAATTTCAGAGTGTCCACTCCAGGGGAAGGCTTGCCCTCTTGTCAGCTGTAGAGGACAGTCTTTGTCATCAGTCTTCCCCCAGACTGGAACCTTCTGAGGTACTGGGAACCTGGTCCTTTCCAGCTCCAGACACTGCTTCTTGGTGGCATAAGGTCCCCAAATCTTTCTACTAGCTTCTTTCCTCAAGAAACTGCCTCAAGACACAAACGAACCTTACACCTTGATGTGAGCCCAGCCCCACGAACACAACTGCTCCTCATTCCCCGGCATTAACATCATAGGAGCATACCCAATACTGGGAATTATGACGCAGACAAATTTCTACACACATTTTTAGGGGAACACAATTCAATCCACAATAGTACATAGGTTTGAATAATAGTGTACTAACTGGTCTTCCTTGCAGGTGTATTGATATTATCTTACAACTGATGAAATTATTTTTCAGGATAGACCTTGAAATATTCTTTTTGATGATGAAGGTAACACTATTCTCCTTAAAGGTTCATTTCTGGCATAGTAGACCACATGATTGTCCAATTCAGAATGACAAATTCTAGCCCATTTCAGCTCAAAATGCCAAGGATATCAATGTTCATGCATTCCATTTCATTTTTGACCATTTTCATTTTTCCTAGATTCCTACTGTGTGCATTCTGTGTTCTGATTATTAATGGATGTTTGCAGCTGTTTGTTCTGATTTTGAGTCATGCCACATCAGCAAACGAAGGTCCGGAAAACTTGATTCCATCTGCATTATTCAGGTTGGCAGCTCCTCTCCAGTTCATTTTTCGAACACCTTCCAACCTGGGAGCTCATCTGCCAGCACTGTATCAGACAATGCGTTACTGCTTTTCATAGGGTTTTTGCTGGCTACGTCTTTTCAGAAGTAGACTGCCAGCTCTTTCTTTCTACTCTTAGTCTGGAAGCTCAGCTGAAACCTCTCTGCCACAGGTGACCCTGCTGGTATCTGAATACAGGTGGCATAACTTCCAGCATCACAGAAACCGGCAAACCATTACAGCAGGACAAACTGACAGACACATGGGGGGTGGAAAATCAGACACTATCAAATAACACAATTAGTAACTCTGTAAATTAGATTTTCCTCATTCCCAGGGTTTGTTGCCTTTTGTTATTATTACTGCCTGTTTAGTTACTTTTCTGAGCTAATTTGTTAAAGTCTATATTCTTGTGGCAGCTGGAGATGTCCTCAAAACCTGAAACTAGTAGCTCTGTGTATGTGCTGAGAAGGGACAGGTGATACAACAGGCAAGGCAGGCACAGCGCTTACCTTCTTTACTGGGTCACCTCCAGTGAATAACTTCACTTTTTTTTTTTTTTTACCATGTCAAAGATTCTGCTTCTTCTTGTAGCTGGCGTCTGTCTTTATTTCAACTCCATAGCACATTCCTACAGAGTAATATCCTCTTTTCAAATTTACAATTCTAACATGAGCAGATTACCCGGTAAACAAAGTAAGTGCAGGCTTAGTTGTTCCTGCATCTTAACCTGAAATGAACAATTTCACATATTGTTCATCACAAAGATATGGTGAAAAGCATGTGAAATTCTTTGCCACAGATTAGTATATAAGCACAAATAAGGCCATGCTTACT
Source organism: Heterohyrax brucei (assembly GCA_028571685.1). Taxonomy (NCBI): domain Eukaryota; kingdom Metazoa; phylum Chordata; class Mammalia; order Hyracoidea; family Procaviidae; genus Heterohyrax; species Heterohyrax brucei. Next base: position 71,364,898 of record CM053142.1, on the reverse strand, counting down.
TTGCTTACTGGGTAATTCATACCTAGTTTTTAGTCAGACCTTCAGCTCAAGCTGGTTTATGAAGCTGCTTTAGCAAAGAGTGAGAAGATCAGCCTGAGGTAAGAATGGAGAGCCTTCCAAGTACTTAGGTCCCTGAGCTTTCGCAGTATTCCACTTAGGTGCATGACTTAGGTGTAGTGACTTGGGTTAGGTTGGTGGCAACTCAAATGGAGAAAAAAAAGGACTTGGTGATTAGAAGGTTTGAAGGTATTCTGAATAAGGGCAAGAAAGGAACTTGGGATGCTTTCTAGATTTGTGACTTGAGCAAACTAGGTATGTGATGATATTGCACATTGGCTTTCCTTCTTAAATCATACCATTGCAAGAATAATTCCCCCATGAATTCTAAAACAAAAGAATTGTTTGACTTAACTAAAATGGTAGTTTGCCTTGAGCATCATGCTCTTTCAAGAACTATCCATATGGGATCAAGTTGGCAATAGAAACTCGAAAGGCTAAATAGAAAACTTAAGGAGCAGTGAGTCAACGTTGAAGGGGTGGGGGACTACCCAGAAAAGGAGAGTGAGAATGTGATCAGTCAGACTCCGGGTTCATGCCACCTGCTGGGAAGCCAATCTCTGAGACAGAAGGCTGGGTAAAATAATCAAGGGTTTGTTACATGCCAACAGCTAAGGGACAGTGGGGAAAGCTTGTTCTCCAAAAATCTGCCCACCTATTACCCAGAAACAAAGTTTTTAAAGGGAGATGCTACATGCTGTTGCAGCAGTACTTGTGAGGGGGAAACAATCTGGGCAATTGGGGGGTGTCCATCAGGTAGCAGGCCCCAGGGGCCCAGGTGAAATAGAAATATGCCTCAGGAACTGGAGTCTCAAGTATCTCGATTGCCACCTGAGCTGGAGGTCACCAAACTGGCACCTCCACTTCTTTGATGACCCTAAGAAGAAGGCTGTAAAAGCTGCAGAGATTGTATCTCACTGGTTCCTGTAAGTTACTGTGAGATTTCCTGAGCCAGGTAGTGCTAAGAAGCCAGAAATCTGAAAGAAAAGTGCTCAAAACAAGTTATTCTTCCTGTCCACCCCCCAAGTTCCTGCTTAACTCATTTATCATCGGTTAGAGCCCAATTATCAACACAGGAAGTGTTATTCATAAGTTTACAGCTTACTAAATCTATGATGGTACCTCTAAGGCTGAGAGCCCCTTGTCCTAGCATCATTGCCTGGAGTTTGTAGAATGTGGAAGCTATGTTTTCCCTGGGAGTTGGGGGATCGACCTGAAACAAAGCCTCTCAGGGAGAGGCTGTTTGAAAACAGTGCTTTTCAAGCCTCCAGTTTCAGTTATGGTTGCGTAACTTAAAGAATGCAATCAAAATCTTTGACTTGTATACGTAGAAACTGTTGAATCATGTATGTACTGCTGAATGTTCTCAACAACAATGACAAAAAAACAACAAAATTAAAATAAAAATCAAATTGAATCCACAATTTAGCACTGTATTATTTATCCATCTTTACCAATCTTAAAAAATGAGATCCTGTGAAAACAGTGAGGCTTGCCAAGTGCCATCGAGGCGTCCTACCAGACACGCACACAATGCTATGGCTGTCACAGCTTTTGAGAATCCCAATAATATATGTCAGAGATTTTCAAAGCTCCAATAAATTCAAAAGGATTCCATTCATAAGAATATTTCTGACCACAATGGAATAAAACTAAAAATCAATAGCAGAAGGAAATTTAGAAAATCCAGAAATGTACGAAAATAAAACAATACATTCCCAGAACTCAAAGACTAAACCTCAAGGAAAATGAAAAAACATTTTGAGAGGAAAGAAAATGAAAACACAACCCACAAGAATGTACGGGTGCAGTGACAGCAAGGCTTACAGGGAAATTTATAGCTATAGACACATATTAAAAAGAAAAGAAAGAAATTAAATCAATAATTTAGCCTTGAGCTCTAAGAAACTAGAAAAAGAAAAGCAAGATAAATCCAAAACAAGTGAAAGGAAGGAAATAGTAAATATTACGTAGAAATTAATAAAAGAAGGAATAGAAAAAAATAAACATCAAGAAATCAAAAGCTGGTTCTTTGAACATATCATCAAAATTGGCAAAACTTTGTCTAGACTTAACAAGCAAAAAAGACAGAAGGTTCAAATTTCTACAATCAGGAACCACAAAGGGGTCACTATTAAAGACCTTATAGGAATAAAAATAATTAGAAAGGGACACTATAAATAATTGTAAGCTAACATATTAGATAAACGTTAATGAAATGGAAAAAATTTCCAAAGATACACAAAGTAACAGAATTGACTCAAAAATAAATAGAAGTTCTGAGTACATCTATAACAATTAAAAATACAGAATTAGCAAATATGTTACACATACATACGTACTCAAATCCCAAGACCAAGTGGTTTTACAACTGAGTTCTAGAAAACATTTGAAAAAGAATTAACACCAATCCATCACAAACTTTAAAAAATATATGAGGAGAAAATACTTCCAAATTTATCCACGCAAAATTGATTTGGATTGTATACTTTCACTTAATCACAATTTGAAAAAAAAAAAAAGGCCAGAGAGCAAAATGACCTTTTATGAGGCTGAGTCGAATTTCTTCTGTCTTCTTTGTCCATTGTCCATCTTTTGCATGCACATGATACCACTGAAAATACCATGGCTTGGGCCAGGTTAGTAAACTGCAGGCTATGAATAACACCTCGTGGCCTGATAACTGGGCTCTAACCAGTGATAAATAAATTAAGGAGAAGACCAGGGAGGACAGGAAGAATGACTTGTTTTGAGTTCTTTTCTTTGAGATTTCTGGCTTCCTAGCACTGCCTGGCTCAGGAAATCACACATCAACTTATAGGAACCACTGCGACAAAAAAACTTTGCGGCCCTTACAGCATTCTTCTTAAAATCGTCAAGCAAGTGAAAGTGCCAGTTCTATGGGCCTGTGCTTACGTGACAACCAAGAGCCTCTGGACCCCAAATCCTGATGCATTCCTGAGGCCTGGTCCCCAACAGGTGCTCCCCCAACTGCCCACGTTATTTCTCCCCTCATACCTAGCACTGCACTGGCACATAGCCTCTCCCTTTAAAAACCCTGAGCTCTCCTGACAAAGGCAGACAGATTCTGATGACCAGAAGTCCACCTGTCCCTTTGCAATGCTGGCTTGCAAACAAACCTTTCATTATTTTACCCAGCCTCTTGCCTCAGAGACGACTATGCGGCAGGTGGTGTGAACTCGGACTTTGCTGGTAACACTGTGCCATCCTCATGATTGTTTTTATGTTTGAACCTATTGTTGCAGTCAGCATGTTAATTCATCTCATTGAAGGTCTTCCCATTATTTTGCTTATCCTCTACATTACCAAGCCCAATGTACTTCGTCACAGACTGGTTCCCCCCGATAACATGTGCAAAGTACATAAGATGAAATTTTGCCACTCTTTTTTCCAGGGAGCATGCTGGTTGTACTTCTTACAAGACAGATTTTTTTTTGTCCTTTTGATAGTCCATGTATATTCAACATTTTTCACCAACACCGCATTGCAAATGTGTTACTTCTTTGGTATTCTTTGTGCATTGTCCCGTTTTCACACACATATGAGACAACTGAAAACACCATGGCTTGGATCAGGCATCACTTAGTCCCCAGAGTGACCTCTGTGTTTCAACATTTTAAAGAAATCCTCTGCAGCATATTCACCCAAAGCAGTGTGTCATTTGATTTATTCCACTAGAAGGACAATATTTTATTCTACTCTGAAAGTTCCCGTCTTTTCGGATGTGTCTCTGTGTCTACGTGATAGATGTAGCGTTGTCAAAGGAGTATAGGAACAAACGAAAAACAATCTCTTTCAAGAACTCTGCCTGCGGTCTGTGACTTGATTGATGTCTTTCACAAGTAACAGAAGGGGGAGTCCCACTCCACACAAAATGTGTATGATTGATTTGACAATCTATATGTAGCTCAGTCATGGAGCATTAGCACTAAGTTTCCTCTCTGAAGAGTCACCATAGAAGCATACTGATGCTTTGGGCAACCAAGCACTGAGAACAGATGTTCTAGTTAAAGCTCTAGACCTGCATCTTCAGGGAGGGAGAGAGCAAACAGACAAGAAGATGGGCTCCCATTATTTATTTTAATTGAACCCTCTAGCTCTCCTGGGGTTTCCAGATGCCTCCACCTTTCCCTGGTCATTCTTACTTTCAATTTAGTTGGATTTTTTTTTTCCTCTACGAGTTAGATATTAATCAATTCCCTTTTACCCTTTGGAGAGATCTGCTTGAATCCCACTTTACACTCTCAATATCTCTTCTATTCTCAACTCCACCTTCCCACATAACCTGTTTTTATCTTGCTTCAGTCTACACAGTGAACTCAATCCCCCATCCAAATTCCCCACAAATAATCCATTTTCTCAAAAAGAATTAGTGAACAATATGTTCTTGTTTGTCACTGAGTTGGCTCCTGTTCATAACCAACATTACATATAACAGAACATAGCATTCTCCAGTCCTGCACCGTCCTCACAATTGTGTCTCCGAAGTCCTTGCTGCAATCAATCTAACTCATTGGGGGTTTCTACTTTTCATTGACCCACTACTCTACCGGACATCATGTAATTCTCCGGTGACTGGTCCCTCCTGATAATGTGTTCAGAGTACATGAGATAAAACTTAGCCGCCTTCCCTTCTAACAAGCTTTCTTCTTGTACTTTCTTCAAGATTAATAAAAACGGTATACCAAACCCACCGCAGCCGAGTCAATTACAACTCATAGCAATCCTGTAGATGGAGCAGAACTGCACAATAGAGTTTCCAAGGAGCACCTTGGAATTCTCAAAAATTAAAACAGAAATTCATGTCCAGTGCTCATCTTATGATCTTATTAATTCTACAGATTCACTAATTAGATCAATCCATAAGGTCAAATAAGGTTTCTTCTTAGAAGCACTTAAGAGAAACGCTTTGTATTATAGAAGACCTATAGCTGAAAAATTGGTAATCTTTATTGTTATGATCAAGTTTTGTTTTCATGTCAGATCTCTTTTAAAAAGTAGTAGCATCTAAGGTGGGCAGTCAGAACACACAAGCCTCTCCTTGGAAACTTTATGGGGAGTTCAGCTGTGTCCTATGGGTCACTGTGAGTTGGAATTGCCATTTTTTTGGTTAGCAGACATAGCACTTAATCACTATACCACCAGGGTTTCCATAAACAGTATAGACTTTACTAAAAGATATTGGATAGGAAACACATGGGGAGAGAGGGATACTTTATACTTCAAAGCAAACAACTTCAAAAGGGTCTTCTGGTAATTTTATTTTCTCCAAAAAACTCCTTTTGAACTACTTTACCCTTTACCCTTTCACACTTCCAGCTTTCACCTCAACACTTGTGTAGTTTTTCACATTTTTGGTCCCTCCACCTCAGATTTCCAAACTTTGCATAACACTCTATACTCTCCTTTATTTTACCAAGAAATTCACCTCAACAAGTGTCTATTCCAATCATAAATAACCAATCCATAATGTTTGAGGAGTGAGATGCCTTCCTAACAAAGTCTAACCTCTCACAAAAACAGATGAAGTTATACATAGCAAATTATGTCTACTCTATCTGCCAAACATTCTGTACTATTGACAAGGAACTGCCAAAAATTTAAGATGGATTCAAAAGAGGATGTGGAACCAGGGATATCACAGTTGATGTCAGATGGATCTTGGCTGAAAGCAGAGAATACCAGAAAGATGTTTATGTGTGTTTCATTGATTATGCAAAGGCAGTCAACCATGTGGATCGTAACAAATTGTTATTAACATTGCAGAGAATGGGAATTCCAGAACACTCAACTGTACTCTTAAGGAATCTGTACATGGATCAAGAGGCAGTCGTGTGAACAGAACAAGGGGACACTGCATAGTTTAAAGTCAGGAAAGATGAGCATCAGGGTTGTATCCTTTTACCATACCTTTTCATTCTACATGCCAAGCAAATAATCTGAGAAGCTGGTCTTAATGAAGAAGAACAAGGTATCAGGATTGGAGGAAGACTCATTAACAGCCTGAAGTTACACAAATGACACCACCTTACTTGCTGAAAGTGAACAGGATTTGAAACACTTATTGATGAAGATCAAAGACCACAGCTTTCAGTATGGATTGCATCTCAGCATCAAGAACACACAAGTCCCCACAACTGGACCAGTCAGCAACATTGCAATAAATGAAGCAAGGATTGAGGTTGTCAAGGATTTCATTTCACTTGGGTCCACGATCAGCACTCATGGAAACAGCAGTCAAGAAATCAAAGGACGCGTTGCAATGGGAAAATCTGCTGCAAAGTATTGAAAAGTAAAGATGACACCTTGAAGGCTAAGATGTGCCTGACCCAAGCCATGGTATTTTCAATCATATTATATGCATGTGAAAGCTGGACAATGAATAAGGAAGACAGAAGAAGAACTGATGCCTTTTAATTAAGGTGTTAGAGGAGAATACTCAATGTACCATGGACTGCCAAAAACACAGACAGATTTGTTCTGGAAGAAGTACAACCAGAGTGCTCCTTGGAAGCCAGGATGGCCAGTCTGTGTCTTACATACATCGGACACGCCGTCAGGAGGGATCAGTCCCTAGAGAAAGACATTGTACTCAGTATAGCAGAGAGTCAGTGAAAAAGAGGAAGACCTTCGACGAGATGGATTGACACAATAGCCACGACGATGGGCTTAAGCATACAAACGATTGTGGACATGGCACAAAACTGGGCAGTGTTTAGTTTTGTTGTGCCTAGGATCGCTATAAGTCGGAATCTACTCGATGGCATGTAACAACAACATGTCTGTTGGCTACCTGCACTTGTTATGATCAAGTTTTGTTTTCATGTCAGATCCATGAAGGGGTCCATAATTTTCCCAATATGCTTTATAGTTTCACCAAAATAGCTTTTAGCTTCTTAATACTTACTGCTTTTAGAAAACAATTAGTAATGTGTTAGATTTTCACTCAGATATATGGCTTGACATATCAGTAATTAAATTTAATGTAAATAGACAAATGCCCCATGTAAAACAAAATTGCCCAACTGTCTTAAAAAAAAAAAACAAAAAACTTGTTGATGAATGATCATAAAAACAATTAGTTAGGATGCAAAGATATGAAAAACAAGTAACAAGCGTGACCTGATTAACATACAGAATAGTGTACTAACAGTGGTTTCACAATGCAGATAACAGTGGTTTCATCATTGCGATACATTTCCTGGAAACTTCCCAGATGTTTTTAACGTGTTTTGCACATGTTCAGTCCAGTAACAAAAACAAGCAGTACAGACTTGCGCCTGCAGATGGAGACATTAAACCAAGAGGCTTTTAATAAACGTGTCATTACAGACATTTATGCTTTATGGTCTCAATATATTACAGCAAATATTAACACCAACGACCGACTGACCCCGTACAGCTTACAGATGATAAAGCTAACGTGTTTAAAAGCAACGAGCAGACACCACGTAAGAAACTTAGAGAAATGAAAGGACTTACATCTATTTTTTAAAATCTTGGTGTGATGCAAGGCTCCCTCTGGTGGAGTTCAGAGTATAAAACCGTGAGCTGTCACAGGGCTGATGGGGGGGGGGGGGGGATGAAGGGAGCAGGGAAGAGGTGCCAAGATCCTGCAACAGGCAAGTTCTGTATGGATATTTCTGGAGCCGATCCTGTCTCAGAAACTGAGAACCTGGACACAGGAGGATATACTATGAAGCCCAAACAGTGCGGGGCAGGCACGGCAGGGAGCCGACACAACTTTATGTTCCACTTCTCAGTATTTCACAGACCTAACGATGTTGCTATTCAGTATCAGCATTTGTCATTTTACTGGTATATTGTATTCATCTAAGTGATGCTCAACATTTTGTATGAGTATTCTTCTGTTTCTTGGATATGTTGCTGTTGCTGCTAGGTGCTGTTGAACCGGTTCCAACTCATAGCGACCCATAGGACACAACCGACCTGCCCCATGGAGTTTCCAAGGACAGGCTTGTATATCCTGACTGCCCACTGTAGCAGCTACTACTTTTTTACTACTTTTAAGAGAGAGCTGACATGAAAACAAAACTTGATCATAAAAATAAAGATTACCACTTTTTCAGCTATAGGTTTTCTATAATACAAAGCATTTCTCTTAAATATTTCTAAGAAGAAACCTTATTTGACCTTATGGATTGACCTAATTAGTGAATCGGTAGAATTAATGCGATCTTATGATGTGCACTAGGACATGAATCTCTGTTTTAATTTTTGAGAATTCATGATCTCAGTTGTGTGTACTGAATGAAAGTTTGTTGCAAAAGTGTATGAATAATGAAAATACAGAATAAGTCTGACTTTTACAGAATCATTTAAATAATAGCCACTTTGTAGGAATGTCAGTTTTATGTTACAGAACCATCAGGTGGATAAAGCATATCATATACCTTGTGTAGATGCACTGGTAGTGTAAGGGTTAAACACTCACCTGCTGACATACCTACCAGCAGCTCTTCAGAAGAAAAGGCTTGCAATTTGTTCCCATAAAGATGACACTTTATGAAACTCCATGGGGAAGTTCTATTCTGTCAAGATATGGTTTCTATGAGATGGAATCGGTTTGACGGCACCTAACAGCATATCTAATATAGCAGAATAATAAGTAACAAAATTTTGGATTTTAAAGACATTTTTATTCAATAAGATAACAGTATTTTTGTCAGATTTGGTAAGAATGAAGAGCATTTGTATGGTTCTATATTGTCTGTAATCATGTTGATACATTATCATTGCAGAAGACACGGATATGTACCAAAACCTTGGGAGGTTTAACACCAATTACAACAGTTTCAATCTATGAATTGGGGGCTTGCTAGGATCTGAAGAAAAGTGTTTCTAGGCTTCCTAGACTTGTAAATATGGAGAAAAAACTGCTCACTTGTCACTGGTTGGATTACCATTTGTTCATCACAATTCTTCTAAGTCTTTGTAGTGGCCAAATAGTTTCTTTTGCCTTATACTTGGAAACAAGACAGATTTTGAAACCATACATTAACTAGTCCTAACACATCTTATTTCTCACGGCGCTGACTCATTGTAAATTCTCTAACTAGAGATTAACCACACTGCATGCTACAAACCTAGCTGTGGGCCATAAAACTGACACACAGACTATGAGGATTAGGCTGTAATTACAGGAGTCGTGACAACAGAAGACGGAGACTCTGAGGTATGCTGGTTAGGAAAAGAAAATAAAGACCAGAGCACTGCAAGATTAACACGGTTCCAGTAGATAGTTCTATGAGAAATAATTGGTTGAAAACTATTAATTAATATTCCTGTGTAACAAAATGTCTAGAAGAATTAAAATGAACAGTGTTTAAGACACAAATTGGACAAACAGAAAAATACAAGGGAAAACTGATCACATATTTGCTTTAAACAACTAACAAGTATCACAGACTCAAATAATAAAAAATGCCACCTAGATGAGACTTGGCCTCACACACTCTGCCCATATTATTAGGAGGGACCAGACCCTGGAGCAGTAAATCATGTTTGATCAGTAAAAACAAGGCGATTTTAGCAAACACCTCATAACACGGTCTCATTTGGGAGAGATCATGCTCAGTGAAATGAATCACGGTCAAAAGGACAAATTTTGTGTGAGATCCCTGTTATAAGGACTTAAAAAGAGAATTATCCACAGAACAAAATGACTGTGTTCGTGACACAGGTAGGTAAGGGGTTATCATACATGAGATAGTTGATAGGTGTAGAAATTTTATTTGCTTACTATAATTAAAAAAAAAAACACAAAATCAAAACAAAAGGTGGACTCAGTAAGATAATTGACACGGTGGCTGCAACAACGGACTTACAACAATGGTCATGAGGATGGCACAGGACCAGTGTTTTGTCCTTTTGTACATGGGTAACCATGAACTGAAACCAACTCAATGGCACCTAATAACCGCTTACACAGCAATTACACACTGAGTATGGTTCTAACTACTTAAAAATGTTAAATGTATTAGAGTTTCACCACCACCCCCCCCAAAAAACCCTAGGTAAACAAGTAACTGTTGTTATTACCATTTTAAAGAAAATGGGCCTCCTGGAGAATGTGCATGCATCTTATAAAGTCACACATCTAGCAAGTGACAGAGGTTAAAGTTAAATTTGGTGCTCTAGTTTCAGAGTCTGTGCTAAGTTACTCAGCTGTGTGATTTCCAAGGGCTCATTAGTAAATTTACTGGAGTGAAGAAGGCCTAGAGTAAAGTAAGCATTTTAGGGACTGTAGTTACCTTGGGAAGACATTCAGTTTAGGCATTGTTACTTTCTACTCAAAGCCCTTATACACCTGAAAATTCTTAATTATAAACCAAATATGGACCTAAGCTGCTCTGGTGTACTGTCTGTTCTTGAATAGCATACCATATACTCCATGGATAGGAACATGTACATGCTTGCACACGTGTGTACAGACAGACCCACATACACATACTTTTATATCTTCTTTATGTCTTAATCCACAGACTTAAAACCATAATAGTCATTAAAGGTTATTCTAGTTTTGAATAAGTAATCAGGATCTTAGTAGAGGATGGTCTGTCAGTCGAATAACACCACTTTTCTTTGGTCTAACATATCCCATCTGCAGAAAATTTCGTGCAAGAAATATACAAACCAAACGACTGTTGAGTATCGGAAAAACAAATCTCAGAACTACTAAGGAATTGATATGCTTCATGGTTTTAATAGGCTATATAAATAAGCATGTTTTCCTATCATTGCTGGCTATCAGCAAACTCAAAGTTAAATTCATTATTTAATTATTATGAGTTTGTTTGACTATTTTGGCAGTATGTATATACATACACAGACACAGATATATATATATGTACTTGTGTCCCTTCCTCTGGTCCTAATAATTCATGAAGAATTGTCTATTGTTATATTGTTTTTGGTGGCAGTGGTGGTGGTGGTGTTTTGTTTTGTTTTGTTTTTGGCAAATCAGCTCAAGCATTTTTAAAGTGAATGTTGATAGCAATAAAATTTGTTTTGTCTTGTGTATTTATAAGTCATCTCCAGGATATTTCTTTTTTGGCAGCTATTCCCCGAGGAGCTGTATATTTTATGTCTGTTGTAGTATTAAGTGGCATAGTAATTAAGTCCTGCAGCTACAAACCAAATGACCGAACAGTCAGTATTCAGTTCCATCAGGCATTTCTTGGAAACTCTATGGGGCAGCTCTACTCTGTCCTACAGAACCTCTGTGAGGTGGAGTCAACTCAAAGGCAATGGATTTGGTTTTTTGGGGCCCTAACCAAAGTGTCTGAATGATGGATACAATTTGTACTGACTACTCATCTAATGGAAATTTGGTTTACTCACCTAACGTTGTGCAGCTCAACCCTCCCAGGGCCACCAAGGACAAAAGACCCAGGGACCCGCTTCCATAAAGACTACATAAAAAAAAAAAATTCTACGACTCAGTTCTCTGTAAACCATGGGGTCATCATAAGTCATAATCAACTTGACTGCAACAGGTTACTGGGTAGTACTAAGGGCAACGCTCTAAGCAAAGTAGACATACAAATGCCCAAGATAGGGACCTCAGTTAAATCTCTTAACTTTCTTATTTTTAGGGTTTAACCCTTTTGTGACCCAATTATTGTCTGCTTTGAATTTTTGGATGATATCGTGTGTTTTCATTAGTGGAGATATGCTGAATCACTGAGCATGTCTGAATATTTGGTAGGTAGCATGGATTTTTTTTTTCTTGCTCCCTCCTACAAGCCTAGCTTAAGAGTTCAGTGGTACACACGATGTAACACTAGTTGTACCCGAGTCCCCACCTGAGTCTATTGGTACATATGTGCAACAAGTAAAAATTCTCAAAATTTCTATTATTCCTGCCAAAAATTCAGACCTTCATACAATACCCACTAGAAACATAACTTGTGACACACACCCAGTTTTTGAAGCTCCAGTCCTAAAGCCCCCGCCTTACAGCAACGTGCACTGGTGATAACACAGCAACTTCTCAAAAACCCCAAAAGGCTAAAAAAGTAAATGGTTGCTATATAAGGATAAAATGCCAGGCACAAATTAAGCAGCAACTCAGTGACTGCAGATGATTCGGGTTCACCTCATGTTTCTGTAAGAGTCTTGGAACTGCATATGAGCTAACTGGGCTTAAGTATTGGGCCAGTTAACAACTTATTGCCTCAGCTCCAAACCAACCTTTAATTGTCTGCTCTATCATAACAGAGATAAAAACCAAGCTACACCCACTGCCGTCCAGTCGATTCCAGCTCATACTGGCTCTATAGGACACAGTAGAACTGCTCCAAAGAGTTTTCAAGGAGTGTCTGGAGGATTTAAGCCACCTACCTTTTTGGTTAGCAGCTGTAGCACTTAACTACCATGTCACCAGGGTTTCCATAAAGGAGATGTTGTTGTTGCTGAGTGTCATCAAGTTGGTTCTGATTCACAGCGACCCTGTGCACAACAAAATAAAACACTGCTCGGTCTTGCACCATGTTCACAATCGTTTTTATGCTTAAACTCATTTGTTGTCACCACTATGTCAATCCATCTTGTTGAGGGCTTCCTCATTTTCTCAAAGCCTCTACTTACCAAGTATGATGTCCCTCTCCAGGGGCTGATCCTTTCTGTTAGAGCAGCCCTAGCTGACTAACACAGGTACACTGAGTCCAGCTAAGACTCACAGCAACCCTATGCACAACAGAACGAAATGCCGCTTGCTTCTATGTCATCCTCACAGTCATTGCTGTGTTTTAGCCCCTTGTTGCAGCCACTGATTCAACCTGTCTCGTGGGGTTCTTCCTCTTTCCAATCACCCTCTGCTTTACCAAGTATGATGTCCTCCGGGAACTGGTACTTCTTGAAAAATTATGCAAAGTACTTGAGATGGAGTCTCACCATTCTCCCTTCTAAGAACCCTTCTGGAGGTGCTTCTTCCAAGACAGATTAGTTCATTCTTCAGGCAGCCCATCATACATTCAATATTCTTCACCAACACCGTGGTTCAAAGACATCAATTTTTGACTTTCCTTATTCATTGTCCAGCTTTAGGATGCATATGAGGTGACTGAAAACACTCTTGCTTGGGTCAGGCACACCTTAGTCTTCAAGGTACTCTTTGGTTTTTTAACACTTCAAAGAGATCACTTGCAGCAGACTTGCCCGATGCAATGCGTCAGTTGATTTCTCAACGGTTGCTTCCACGGGTATTGATTGTGAATCCAAGTAATAGGAAATTTTGACAACCTCAATCTTTGCTTATCATGAGGTTGCTTATTGGTCCAGTTGTGAGGATTTTTGGGTTTTTGATGTTGAGGTGTAATGCATACTAAAGGCTGTAGTCTTTGATTTTCATTTGTAGGTTCTTCAAGTCCTTTTCATTTTCAGCAAGGTGAGTTGTATCACCTACATATCGCAAGTTGCTGATAGTGTTCTTTCAGTTCCTGGTGTCCTGTTCTTCTTCCTATAGTCCAGCTTCTAGGATTATTTGCTCAGCATACAGATAGAGTAAGTATGGATGGTAAAAGGATGGTATGACACATACCTTTCCTGATTTTGAACCACACAGTCACTCCTTGTTCTGTTCAAGCAACTTATTTTGATCTATGTACAAGTTCCACATGAACAAAAGTAAGTGCTCTCGAATTCTCATTCTTTGAAATACTATCTATAATTTGTTATGATCCACACAGTCGGATGATCTTCTACTGCATAGTCAATAAAGCACAGATAAACATATATCTGGTACCCTCTACTTTCAGCCTAGACCCATCGGACGCCAGCAATGATATCCTCTATTCTACCTCCTCTTTTGACTCCTACTTGTATTTCTGTCAGTTCCCTGTCAATGTACTGCTACCATTTTTTAAATTTTCTTCAGCATAATTTTTACTTGCATGTACTATAGGGTCATCATGAATCAGAAGTGATGACATCAATGAGTGATATTAATGATATTGTCCAACAAATTCTGCATTAAACTGGATCACCTTTCTTTGGAATAGTCACTAATACAGATCTCTTCCAGTTAGTTGGTCAGGCAGATAGATAGATGGACAGACATAGAGAACATATTTAAGAGGTTGATATATATATATATTTTTAATTAGCAAAGTAGAGTTTTGGCTAGGAGCTCACAAGAACTATGACAGCAAGCTGAGGTTTGAAAAATTAGTGACCGCAATGTTTCACTCTTGCATTCAAGCCTTTTGTCACACAATCTTGCAGTTCCCCTCAGTGGAAGTAAAGCATAGATTCCTATTTCTCAGTGATCAGTCATGGGGTAAGCTTCGTTCAGCCAGTGGGATGTGAACAGTGACTTGAAAAGAACCTGAAGGATGCAGAGTCCTGGTTGCATCTCTGATGTCTCCGTGACAAGGGATTGCAGGTTGGCTGCCGCCTCCTCAGCCTGAGCCTCAGGTTAACACCCTTTCAAGGAGACAAGTACAGCCAGACTCACAGCTAGAGACAGCCCCATGGTTGCCAGCTTGATTTTTTTCCTTATCCAACACAAAGACTGGTGAGTTAAATGGTGTTGTTGGCCAGAGTCTTAGATACAGTTTGTAAAATAGCAATAATGTGGGCACTAGCTGACTGGCATACAAGTGAGATCTATGGACTTTAGTATAGCATATAAACTTGAGTAGTCACTGAGACAATTTGTACTATTGGTAAAGTTTTTAAATTATAATATAATCATAGCTCTCACTCGCTCTCTCTCTCTCTCTCTCTGTCACACACACACACACACACACACACACACACCCTATTTGGCTCCTTAAAATATTTTGTGGAGATGGGTGTCGGGAGCGAGCCCCCCTCTCCCAACATGAGGATCAAGGAGGTGCCTCCTAAGAGGGGCTTCACAACCCCTCGGTTTATGGAATTATATTGGGACAATCTGACCAGGAACTTCTGGGGAAAGGAGATCAGAGGAATGGATTTCAATGCAGCATGCCTAATAGCACTGAGGCCTGCCCAGCTTCACTGGCTTCCCCTAACTGCATTCCGCCCTCCCTTTTCTCCACATACACAGCTTTACAAGCTAACCCTTGAAAAGCTCTCAAGGACAACTCTCCACATAGCCATTAAAACTACACAAGCATCTCTGTCCCTACAGCAAGAAAGGACAAATAAACTTCTAGATTCTTTATAGTTGGTATGGCAAACTGATAACACTAAAGAAACATCTTTCTTAGTGCAGCTGTGCTTGATTAGGGGATGGCAGACACTTACTATCCGCACAGGAAGATATAAATAAAAACCTAGAGAAACAAATGGAGACAGCCAAATGGTGAGGCCTTGAGAAGTTTACCCCTCCGTACCTTCCACTTTAAGGTACGAATAAAACCATTAATTGTGTTCCCTGACATTTAACACCTGGTTCAAACCATTATCCAAAAAGCCTTGGCAATTAAGTAGAAGAAGAAGATCAAGAGGGGTCACTTTCTTGTTAGCCAATAATGATGGGTCAGTTCCTCGTTAACCAATAGTTTATATTATGAAGAAAATAGGGTGACCACTACCTCACCTCACCTATAAAAAAATAAAGACGGACAGCTCTCGACACACAGACTCTCTTGCTCTCTGGGTCGGGCTGCCTTAAACCACAAAATTCTTTCCTGTGTCTCTTTATTCATTTCCCGCTGACGCCTTCCCTCCCTCCGTGCAGGACCGTGAAAAGTGTTGGGACTGGCGACTGGCAGATGGGAACTCATTTTTATATAGAAAAATTTCAATATACCGAAACAGAGACAACTCACCCACCTACAGAGAACAGTAGACTGTTTATAATGCATATTCCAAAAAAGAATAAAGTCAACCCACTACTTTATTTATTTCTGTTTATTTCTGAAGCAGGTGACTTTGAAATGTAGACTTTCCTGTGTTCTTTTTTATCTATGTCAAATGATATCACCAATTGCAAGCACTGGAGCACAATGTCAATAGTACTGTGCATTACTGTGGAAAGTGAGGCTTGTTTTCTGTTTCCAGAAGTCAAGATTCTGCTTGTGAGAACACTCACAACACAGTCCTGACAAGAGACAAATAGTCAAGTACAGCAGAGTGGTAAACACCAACATGCTATGCCACTTACCAGCTGTGTTACTTTAAGAACGTTATTTAACTCTTGTATGTCTCAGTTCTCTCATCTATAAATTAGAGATAAAATAGCTCCTACTTGACAATATTATTGTATGTTTAAATGAAATCACGTTAAGTTAAAAAACTCTGACCAGAATCTAACATATTACAGGTACACAGTAAAGACCAGTTATTATTCTTCCTATTGTATCATTAAGGAAAATTTATGAGGTTTTTATTGAGCTCTAGAATGAAACCATCTGGATTTGGGTCTATGGCAGGGCCTTATAAAAGTCAAAATTAACTGAAAATTTTGGCAAGTTGGATCCGACTCGATGGCACTTGGCTTGGCTTGGCAATACCTTAATACTATGTGTTCTGACTCATGAAAATAGTAGCACTATTTACTTACAACTTTAATTTCTCTCAAAAATGTTTTGCAGTGCTTGGTGTAAAAGCCTTATGTCTTGTACATCTTTTGTCTGCTTTATTCATAAATGTTTAATACTTTTTGCTATTATGAATGGTGTATCTTTCAATTTCAATTTTCAATTATTGCTGGAGTGCAGAAATATAATCACGTTTTTTATATTGATTTTGCACCCTGAAATTATTAAAGTGACTTTTTAATAAAGAACCATGCTTTTTTTTTTTTTAAATAGGTGACTCTGTCTTTTCCAGCCTTACTATAGTGTCACCAGAACCTGCAAAAGCAAATAAAAAGAAGTGCTGTGTCTCTAAAATGGCCACACTAGTCTCCTTCCTGGGGATTCTAATAACTGCATTGGCCACTATTTTAGCAGATGAGTTTCTCCTTTCTTACATATGCTCATGCTAGCCATCTTATATAGTTATTTCATCTTTGTGGACATAGGATATTGGTGGAGTTTAGAATGAGCCCAGAGTAAAAACAGTATTATGAAGTGTTCAAGCAATACATGAAACATGCCAAACACAATGCTTAAGGATCATTCTATCATTTGATCTCCACAACAAAACTAGCAGGTGGGTATGTTTATTTCCATTTCACAGATAATAAAGTTGAGATCCACAGATACCTAAAAAAAACAAAAATATTTTGCTATATAGATTTAAAATATGTTCGGCAATAAATCTTACACTTCTCTGCCACGTGGGTTATAGGTTATTGAGGTTATAAAGCTACCTTAAAGATTAGGCAAAGCACACGAATTTGGTTTGCTTTATATCTACCATTATGATATTAGGTTAGAATAAAAGACTATAGCAAAGGACATTTTTTCTCTATCTTTCCAATATCATTCATTCTTTGTCTTTTCTATTGTGTTTTGTTTCAGGTTTAAAATAATTGGCTTTGGAGAATGCACCTATCTGCACAAAATAGTAGTTAGCAGTGCTAGTAGCCATTTGGTTAGAAAATGGATTTGCAGCAAACCAGACACAAACACTCCAAGAATTCAAGGCACCATAGATCAAAGATATTTTGCCTAAAATGTAGTTTTTATTCCCTCGAAAGACATATATTATGCTAATATAAAAGTACATGAGATTCATGATTAGAAATTTTCACTACTCTTTCACTCCAAAACTCTAAGTGCCTTTTTTTAAATGAACCTATCAGGCTCTTGACATTTTAGACCTGTGCTATTGTCGTTATTAGGTCTCATTGACTCAGTTTCAGCTTACAGGATATATATCTTAACATATTTTAAAGTCTCCAAATCTCTTTATAGAATAAAATTTCTGGTATATAATAAATTAAGCTATGAATACAAATACTTCTGTGAATTTAGAACAATGTCTTTTAAAATTATTTGTTTTTCTAAGAACTCTTTCTAACATTTTTTGCACTGTCTTCTTGTTCATATTATCAATGCTAGCTGTTAGTTTTTAGGTTTGCAAATTCTCATCACTTTTTGACATTCACTGATGTGTGCCATACAATTCAAATGACAGAATAGTGTTTAACAGTGCTGATTTACTAGTTAAGTCTCTTTCACACATCAACTCGTGAGTTAATTTTTTTTTTTTTTAATTCACATCAAATCATCATGTGAGGGGCCTTCAAGATTACAAGTAAACCATCCAAATTGACTGTGTTCTAATTGTGAGTGTCAGGGATGTGTTGCATAATAGACAGTACAAATGAGAGTGTGATTTAAACTTGGTTGCTTAAATGAGTCTCTATTTGAGGAATCAAAAAGTTAGATTACATGTTAGAATGTCACCTTTTTCAGAGAACATCCTCTTTATGTTTCCTCAGAATTAATAATATCTTTTCCTAAAAATATAATAATTTTCTCAAATTTATTGTGAAGCATATAATACATATCTTATGAATTCCAAATGCACACTCTGTGATAGATATTAAAATAGCTATTGGAGAACAAACCTAGTGAGGGTTTAGGAGCATATCTTAGTAAAATCTTATTATGTCTTCCAGTATAGACCGTTACAAATTTTCCATCTTTTTAAGCTTTATCCTCACTTTCACTTTTAATTTCTTTTTCTCCTCTTAGTTCCACATATTTTCTCTATAATTTTCAATTGCTTGTTTTAATCTCAACATAACTAGAGGCAATTACTGGACACAGTCAAATAAATGCCAAGGCAAAAAAAGAATAAAAAATATCTTTTCTAATTAAACCCAATCGTTGTGTGAGTTCTTAGGTAATTCAAGACTTTGTCCTGAAAGTCTTTATCATATTGTATTAGTATGTCAGTGTTCTCCCGTACTGAGAGTTGGTGAAAGTATTTTTATTGAAAATTAGGTTATACAAAGTAGTGGCAATGGTTTTAGTGTTAAATCTATAATCTGTTTAGAAAATGAAAGGGCCTGGTTAGATGATTCTGCAAATTTAATTGCCGAATATGGTAATAAGAGTGAAGACAAGCTGCAGGGAAAGGTTTCGTAGCAGCACAAAAAAGGAAATGTTCAGAATTTGAAACAGAGGTGTTCAGTGAAATTTTCATAGAGAAAAGACTTTTAAAAAGGTAAGAGCTTCCTAGGAAGAAAAATCTCAGATAGAACATTGACACCTGTCATAGATTGAATTATGTTTTCCAAAAGTGTGAGTCAACTTGCCTAGACCATGATTCTCAGTATTGTGTGGTTGTCCTCCACTTTGTGATCTGATTATCCTCCAACTTGTGATGTGTTTTCAGTTCTAGGCTCTATGCCTAGAATTTTGGGAATGAGCTGTCCACTATGTTAATAAAGCATGATTAGGTTATGTTAACGTGGATTAGAGTAAGATGAAATCTACTCCGATCACAGCCCTAATCCAATGTAAAGGGAATCTCTCTAGGTGTGGCCTGCATCACTTTTTACCTCACAAGCAGTAAAAAGGAGAGAGAAGTAAGCAGAGATAGAGGGACTTCATTGCCCCCAAGAAGAGCCAGGAGCAGAGCACATCCTTTGGACCTGGGTCCCAGCACTAAGAAACTCTTAGACTCAGAGGAAGACTGATGACAAGGACCTTCCAACAGAATGAACAAAGGAGAAAGCTTCTCTGGAACTGTCACCCTGAATTCCGAATTGTAGCCTCCTAAACTAAGACACAATAAATTTGTTTGCAAAGCCGTTCACTTGTGGTGTTTCTATTATAGTAGCACTAGACAACTAAGACCCCAGCAGAGTGAGAAGCATGGGTGAAAGTGCCAGAAACTGCACAACTCAGGGAATCTCTAATAGACTGGAAGTCCTGGAATGAGACTTGTAAGATGGAAAACAGTAAGATTTGAGGTTGGAGGCAGAAATGAGGATGGAAGGAGAGGCCAGGACAAGATTAGGATGATTTATATGTCATATTAAGAGTTGCTTTTATTTGTTGTGAAGATCAGAAGTTATTGAATTGTTACACAGAATAGTGATATCTTCAAACACACAGTTCAGAGTAGTGGCATCACTAGGGCTGGTATCATCCAGCCTGGTAACTTATGATGTCACTTATCCCATGGACCGCCTGCCATACTTGACCACTTGGAATCCTCAATGTTTATTATTAATTTAAATCATAGAATAATATATGAGAAATATAGTTTTAAATTGCTTAAATATAATGTTTCTTATAAGAATACTAACCACAAGTGTTTTGTAAAATCTTTCTACACTGAATTACATTATTAGCTACAACTTTGTTAATAACTAAAATGAAATCTTTTGATTTTTCTTTCTTTTCCTTCAGTTTCTACTTCATTCACAAAAAGGTTATTGATATAGGTTCACAAATACTATTTAGCACAATAAATACTATTTACCACTAACTTTGACCAAAGTCAGTTACAATAAAAGCACTGGCAATGACAAACCCTTGTGAGTTATAGTAATTGGGTAGTAATAACAGCTCTTGACCAGAGGTCATTAAACCCTTAAACCAAATCCATTGCTGTCAAGTCAGATCTGACTCACAGTGACCATATAGGGCAGAGCATCACTGCTGCATAGAGTTTCCAAGGAGTGTCCGGTGGATTCAAACTCCGATCATCTAGTTAACAGCTATAGCACTTAAGCACTGTTCAGCTGGAACTTCTCTTGAGGTTATTAGAAGGCTCAAAAAGTAAGTTAGCGTAGAATTTCAGCCTGTAATACATCAATACATGTAAGCTGGGCTTACAAAGAATGTCCTTGTTATAACTAACTGAAGGGATGTTTTTATTAAAAAAAATAACAAAATTTTCCTGCAATACCAAACAAAAATGTTATAGACAGTCATTTTGGTATTACGACTACTGAAAGTGTTACGTGGTATGGTCAGCACCCTCACACCCCATTGGTGAAGCTACTGATTCAGAGAAATAACTCTCATGGCAGTATGAAGTTTGTTTAGTGGCCTAAGAAATTATTTAGAAGAGATTTCAATGACTGGAATAAAGCAGTGTCAGTTAGGAAGGAGAGGAGCGAATGGATTCAGGGACTCTTTCACAGATGGACTCTTAGAAAACATAAGCTGGGGGAAGATGGAGAAGAAATAGAGGTCAAAAGTAAATCCCAAGTTTCTCTGTATGTCAACCAGATAAACAGTACTGCTGTTAACTGGTAAGAGGGCAAAAGAAGAGGAAGTAGATTTCTATAAAAGAACACTTTGAACTCACTGAGTTTAAGAACCTACTGGAAACTCTGTGAGGAAATTCTAATCTGTCCTATAGGATCACCATGAGTCAGAACTGATTTGACAGCAACAGGCTTAATGTTGTGTAAGAGTTGGTGATATAGATTTCAATTACTGCCTCAGGTTTATGAATTAATACTAAAAAAGATCTGCTATTTGAAAAGCAAATTGAGAGTTCGAGTGTTTAAAAAAAATCACAAACATTCTCACACTTCTCGTGGTGAGATAATCGATAATTACTCCTAGATGTACATAGCTTTAAAATTCTAGAAAGGCAACTTCTGATAGATATAAATTCTTTACACCTAGTAAAGTATATTCAAGATAAATAAAGTATGGAAATAACATTTTAGGTTTTACAATGATTAATGTGAAAGATAGATGTTCAAAATACTTTTTCAGTGGTGTCTTTTCAGATAAAATTCATTGAGTATAATTGGGGGAGGAGGAAGATGTCCAGAAATATAATCTTATTATGTGATACTGAACATAACCATATGGAGATACATGGATACTTCATTTTTCTTAAGAGGTACTTGCTTGAAAATGTAAATGCTTATTCAATTGTCTAGCATGTAAGCAAATGCTTCTAGAATAGTACTTTAATACTTATGAATAATTTAAAATTAAGAACCATTGACTAATCCTTTTATAATCTTAGAGTTCTACTCTTGGTGTGGTCTAATGAAATGCTCAATGTACATCTCAGCCCCACCACACTCAAGCTGCTATAACATCCAGTGTGTACTTTATTGATACAATACTGTTCGTAGTTGTCTTTTGAATAATTAAACTGTTTTTGGAATTTAAAAAAATCAATGGAGAAATTATGATGGCAGCATAAAGGGAACCGACAGAACAGTAATGAAGAAGAACAGTGGACAGAGCCTGTGTTCCATAGCCACTAAGTTCAAGCATGCTCACCTTGCCAACCGCCAAACCAAGAAATTAATGCTTTGAAGGGCAACAGTCAATAACATAGTAACATGATGGCAGAGAGAAGACACGTGTTGGGAGCAGTATGTATGCAGGTGTGAGTTATTGTTTTCATGTTTACAATTTGCAGTATGTCTGTACTGCTCTCTTAGTCTTCTAGTGCTACCATAATAGAAATACCACAAGTGGATTTCTTTAATAAAGAGAAATTTATTTTCTCATGGTCTAGTTGAACAGAAGTCTGAATTCAGGGTGCCAGCTCCAAAGGATGACTTTCTGTCTCTGTTGGCACGGGGTAAAGTCCCTTGTCATTAGTCTTCCCCTGCTGCAGAAATGCCATAGAGCAGGGACCACTGATCCAAAAAGACATGCTTCATTCTTGGTGGTATGACGTCCTTCTCCTCTCTTTTACAGCTCAGAAGAGATTGACTCAAAATGCAGTCTAATCCTTTAGATTGCATTCTGCCTCATTAACATAACTGACACTGATCCCATTTCATTAACATCATAGAGGCAAAAGTTACAACACATAGGAAAGTGACAGATGACAAAATGTTGGACAAACAGACAATGCTAAGAATCATGACCTAGACAAGTTGACACACATTTTGGGGGTACACGTTTCAATCCGTGTTGGCGTGATTCCCAAGGGACACCAGCCGTCGGTGTGATTAACATGGGACACCACTTATAAGTGTGAAATGGGATACCAGTTACAGGTGTGATGTGTGTGAGAGGCCAAGGTTGAAAAATCACACTGACAACAAACTTTTAGTTTGCTGTGGGCAGAAAAGAGACAGTCTCCTCTGAGTAGAGACTGACACCAGTTTGTTTAACTCACCAGCTTTTATTGAGCAAAGCAAACAAACTTTCTGCTGGGAAGGTGAGAAAAGGCATCTTATGAGTGTTCCTTACTTCAAAAGAAGAAGAGGCATTCCCAGGGAGGAGAGAAGGGAAAGTCCATGAACTAGTCTCAGTAAATGCTGTTTTCAGCACATCCTGGTTTTCCAGTCCGCCGAGACAAAACTTGTCTCAAGGGCTTTTGCCACACTTTTGCCATTCTCAAGACAAGTCCGTATCTAAACACAGACAAGGTTACAGTAAGCAGGATTTCACATTCTTTCCAAACATACACATCCCTATGGATCCATAATAACTATTGATATAGATCTCTTTCCATTGTTCGAGGCAATGTCTCAAACTTGGAAAATAATTAATGTACATAAAAATTTTCAGAAAGGGCAAAAAGAGCCAAAGAGCAACGGAACAAGAAATGAGAGCGTGAACATGACTACCCGAGCAGGAGCGCTGTGTTCCCTTTCAGAGTGACAGTGGCTGGGAGGTGAGGACGGTTAGTGTGAAACTGCAAGAGGAGCGTGAGGAGTTGAAACTGGTCCCATCAAAGCGCTTACCTAATGAAGCAGTCATCTGGCCCCCAATTCAAACATATATGAAAGCATAAACACAAATTTCAAAAGAAGTCTAAAGGTTAAGGATAGAAAATGTTGAAATGCGGTGAATTTTAACTGTCCTGTTTATTCATAAGTATTTTTCTACTAGTAGTCTTTTAGGTTTACATTATTTGACATCTGTCCTTCCAACAACTGAGATAACTATCTTATTTGTAAAATTAATTTGAAATACTGGGTGGTCTAAAAATAATTCTAATTTTTCCCGTGTCAGAGGTTCAGAGGTAAGATGTGTCTTTATGTATACACAAATTTTAATATTTAATAAGACCTATAATTTCAAAAATAACCCATGAATTAAAAAAGAAGTACAATTAAACAAGTTATTTGATTTTTAAAAAATATTTAGTTATTTATATGTTTAAATCAAACTCAATGCTCCAAAAAGCACTGGTAACTTGGCTTTCAATATTAAAGAGATCTTCATATTTCTTAACTTTGTATCATTTTTCTCACTGCTTTCACTTGAATTGTAACTTCTTCCATGACTGTTTTTCATACATTTCTCAAATGTTCATATTAATTAAACAGTACATATTTTTCTCATTCACTGTAATTTAAACATACTTATGTGGTTTTTTTGCACAATTTTTTAAAACTATGTTTAAGATTTTGCATTTCGTTCCTCCAAAGCTACAATTGTTTCCATTCATATATGTGAATTTGAAATAAATGCTTTTTGGGGTTTTTTTTTCCCCCTGTAATCCATGTATGAGCTTTTGTTTTACAGATGAAAAGATTTACAAGTAAGTTTCACATTGGAAAATTTACATTTAATCAACAAGCATTAATTCAGTCTCCTGTTTCAAATCTCAATGAACATCCTGGGTTAAAAATAAAAAAGAAAAATAAGCCTTCGTTGAAACACACACACACATACACACACACACACACAGAGTGCTTTGTTTTTCTATATGCAGATTATAATTATTCAGATTAGATGACTCTATGCATAACTAGTGTTAAGAAAATCATAAAATATGTTATAAATATACTCAACAATGCAACAAATTTTATTGTCAGTTATGCCTCAGGCATTATGTCACGTACACTAATAAAAAGTATTGACCTTAGAGAAATTCTAGTGCATTCAGGAATGCAAATTAAACAGACAATAAGCAAAAATAATGAGCAAAGAGTTGAGAACAAATGAGTATAGGAAACTGAGAATATATTGCAAATCCACCTAATTTAGTATGAGGTAGGGACTAGTCATGAGAGTATTTTCCCCAAAACGACATTTAAATAAATACGAGTTAGAAAAGTGACTGAAAAATAAACACGAGTTAGAAAAGTGAGTAGGAATGTTGAAAGTATTTGTTAAAAACTAAGGTTAACAATATGTAACAGTACATTATATATTAGAAGAAAGGGAAAGTACGATGCATTTGGAGAAATAAACAATGTTCTATGTCACTGCATTGTAGGTACAAGCATGGAAGTGGGGGAAAAATTAGGAGGAATCAAGACGTGAACATTCTGGTAAGGAAAGGCAAAGGATTTAACCACTGGGAAACTACTGCAGAAATTAAGTTGCAAGTCATGTGACCCAGCTGGAGGTTTAGAGGGTCACCAGGACCAAGATATGGAGACTGGATTTGGTGGGGCAAAATTTGAGGTAAACAAAAAGACTGTTGAGGTAATCCAAGATGATAGGGTTGGTATGAAAATATGTAGATACATTCCAGAAATACTTATGAGTCAACTATTTCATTAAGGACTGCATAGTGGTTGTTTCCTAGTTTTATCATAGGAGGACTGACAATTATGCTCCTGAATTCCTCCTAGAAGAAGTGCTGCATATCTCTTTGGTGGCTATCACTATGATCACCTTTGAAGTACTCTCCTCGGGAAGCTATGCACCGATGCCAGTGCCTCATCCACCCTTCAAAGCAATTCTGGAACTCTTTCTGGAATGGTTATTGCACTTGGTGGCGTGCCAGCAAGTTCCCCAACTGAATTTTATAGTTGTCTGAGAGGGAGTTTTTAGCCAGTAATAAAAAACTGTATTGGAACACCCTCTCTACTCACCTGATCTGGCCCCCAGTGACTTTTTTCTTTACTCCCAAATAAAGGAAATATTAAAAGAAGACATTTTGATGACATTCAGGACATCAAGGGTAGTATGATGACAACTCTGATGGCCATTCCAGCAAAAGAGTTCCAAAATTGCTTTGAAGCATGGACTGGGTGCTGGCATCAGCGCGTAGCTTCCCCAGCTGAGTACTTCAAAGCTGACCATGAGTACATTCAGCAGCGAGGTATGTAGCTCTTAGAACAATTAAGTTCATGGACTTAACTGTGGGACCTCTTACCTTCTCACTTTCATAACTTGTATTCTACAGGAACACTGGTGAAACAGTTGTTAAGCATTTAACTGCTAACCAAAAGGCCAAAAGTCTGAATCCACCAGGCACCCTTTGGAAACCCTATGAGGCAGTTCCATTTCTATAGACTTGCTATGAGTTCAAAACTGACTCAATGGCAGTGGGTTTGGTTTTTTGTTTGCTTGTTTTGGTTTTATCCTTTTTACTTGGAAAGTATATATGCTCCAAGCTGAGGACCCAAAACTTTTAATACTGTAATGACCAATGTACTGAGAAAAATATTGTCTTCCTTAATTGAAGAAATTACTCCAAATAGTTCCTTAACCAAAGACACTCATTTATAACTTGACACAGCACCTAGACATTACTAAAAACATGAACAAGTGACACTGGTTTTAAAATTCCACATGATAACACGAAAAAAACAAAGGTCTCAGAAAAAATTCAGCCACTTTAGGAGAAAAATGTGTATTGTAGCTTCAACCATTCCTAATTCAAGCGGTCTAAGCATCTGCAACAACTGCATACTAACGTTTAAGCAAACAGTATCAGTACTCATCGTGTTAAGGTTTAGTATTTGTCTTAGGCTGGGTTTTCTAGGGAAGCAAAACCAGTGACACGTGTAGGTACAAGGAAAGATTTATAATATATATAGATAGATAGATAGATATACGTATAGGAAACAGCTCACGCAATCGCAGAAGCCGAATGTCCCAAGCCCAAGCCTCACGTGGCCACGGAAGCTGAGCAATCCAAAGTCAAAAGGTCAGAGACCAGAGTTCTAGATCACCAGTTGTGTAGGTCAATGGGTCCCTAGCTGATGGCGAGACAAAGCGGCAGAGGCTGGCAAACCCAGGATCGACAGGTCAAGGAGCAGGACTCTCAAGAGCCGACTGTAAGGACTGATGAATCCACAGCTACTAGTTCAAGTCAAGGAACCAGATGCTGGAAGAAGAGAGCAGGAGCTGCTCACTGCGTGAGCAGACCAGCAGTAGTAGTGGAAGGTCCAGAGATGAGAGAGCTGAGGGGCGGGGAGCCACCACAAACCCTGCCCTGCCACTTAATACAGCAGCCAAATATGCAGTAGTCCAGTTGACATAATCCTGACCACCACAGTATTAATGCACTCAAAAGTATCGTTTTCAGCAGTGATAGCACACATTAGAAACAAGAACAACATTAAGTGGACTTCAGCATAACTTGAGTACTCCTTCCATCTTAACTCAATACTGCAAGGATAGAGTAGCTGGGGCGGGGGGCGGGGGACCATGCTCTTAGCCGAATTCCAGGCCAATTGGCACAACTAGCGTTTTGCTAAGAGAGCTCTCTGCACCCCACATTGGTGAGTGGCTTCTGGGGTCTTAAAAGCTGCCAAGCTGCCATCCGAGGACACAGCAAATGGTCCCAACTCAACAGGAACAGATGCTCACCGAGGACCAAAATGGCATGGAATAAAGACAACCGAGAAGACGGAGAGACCCACAAGAGTGGGTGCCTACATCGACTTGGGACCGGAAGAACTGGATGGTGCCCGGCCACCACCAGTGATAGCGACAATGGAGCTCACAGAGAGGAGTCTCACTGGCAACACAAGAATAAAGAGGTGCATCATGAGATCTCCACTAAAAGACCTCAATCGATGGTCCAGCAGTTTTGGGGTTCCTCTGAGAGCATGGCCCCCGGCCCTGATGCTGCCCTTTCCCATAAATTATAACAAAGTTCCACTCTTTGGACAGGAATGGATTGGACTTGGCAATGCAGAGTGACCATATATTGGAAGCACTTTATGGTTCCATACATCTATAGGATATCATCTTGCTGACCTCTGGCTGGAGGAAAGGGAGTGGACGGAGAGGAGGGGAAAGGAGGCTGTTGGGAGGATGAGACATGTATGGAGCAGAGAGGAATAGTGTGCTGTCACCGGACAGGGAGAGCAGTGGAAGCTGCATATAGGTGGGCATGTAAATTTATACGTGAATGTACATATTCACTCAGTCATGTTAAATAAAAATTAAAAAATAAAAAAAAATATCGTTTTCAAAAAACAAATCACCAAATTCCTCTAGAAAGTAAACGTGCCAACATTTCCTTCTTTCCAAACCAAATCTCAAATGTCATACTTTTGAAGAATCTTCCTTCATGGTTTTGCTATGTGGAACCTGCTTGATTCTACAAAGGATTCAAAGGCAGAGGCTACATCTGGTGAGATAACAATAGGAACCACCAGACAAGGCCGACGGGGGTGAGTAGGAGTCACAGTGAGAATGAAGCATGGTAGACAAAACTTCCCTTTTTTATTTTACTTTTTTAAACTTAGACAGATACCACAAGAGTTTCTGCGGGTTCATGACTATGTGGGTGTACGAAAAGCCTTCATCCTTAACACAAAAGAAGGAAACTTTCCTCTAATTCTATTTTTCCGTGATGTTTAAACCAAATTTTCCCATCTTAAACAACTAACCCACAGAGCAATTTTACCATCTAAAATTTTTTAAAAACTCGATTAAGAAAAAGAACAGTTTAGTAAATTAGTGATTCTATGCAAATTTGTGTGTGCATTATCCAGAATGTCACTTTAAAATATGATAAAGAAGTCCTATTAGAAATAATCAAAACTAAAATTTTGAAATTAATTTTAGTACATGTGGTATATAGAGACATCATGGGTAGATGCAGAGTATAGATTTTAAAGAGAAAAAGTTCTGTATAATCTCAGGACAGAATGTTCACAAAGGTTCCTGGGTGGCATAGTTTTACTTCTAACCCCAAAGTTGGCAATTCACACTCACCCAGCAGCACCACAGAAAAAAAACCTGATAATCTGCTTCCATAAAAATTATAGCCGACATAACCCTATGGGACAGTCTACTCTGTAATATGTGGGGTCTCCATGAGCCACAGTCCACTCAACTGCAACAGTAGAATGTTTATTCCTTGAATGGCTTTCTGTCTCAGGGTATTTTGACTGTCCTTCAACAAGCCTATTGGCCTGTGGTTATCATCCCAGGGCACATAACCTTCCTAATCACCTTAATTTCACATCCTGTTTGCAAGAAACCGTAGCATTCTAATTTTTCAAGGAAGTCTGATTAACTTTTGAAGACAGCTGAGAACTCAGTTTGACAAAAGAAGGACTCTCTGGGAAGTTCCAGGACATTTTGGCTGTGTTTTGGAGAAACTGTGCATGACTTCAGCCCTCTCTGACTGCGGATTTTAACCAGAAAGATAGATACAGATATCACTTACTAGGGGCACAGAATTTTAAAAGAGTAAAAACTGGCTATTGTATAACTTATAGCTTCTCTTTTAATGTCCAGTCATTGAAGCTCTTCTAGTAATCAAATTTAGGATTATTCTACAAACTTTTAGCAATGCAGATTTAAAGAATTTTACATTGACCACAATTTTCCATTAACATCCCTGGCATTATATGAAAACCCAAATGTTAAAATAAATTAGTTCAGGAGTCTCTCTAGAGCAAATTCTTGATCATTCTACTCATTACCAAAAAAGAAAGATTTCCAGCTAAATGAACCAACAGGCTACCTGGAGTTTCAGGCAGCCCTCTGTAGTATTCAAATGCCAAACACTCACAACTGTGGATCTAATGGATAGCCATCCAGCCAGGTCCATGTCTTTGGTGGGTATGTAACAGTCATCCAATCCAAAAGTAAATTCCATTCTGTACATTACTCTGTATGAGATCCTCCTGTGAAAGGGGATCCAGAGAACATTAACTAAGCTAAATCTACTAAAAACTCCTCTTCTGATTGTAGAACAGATTTTAAAAGATCTTGATGCTTATCTGCCTAGCCAGGAAGTGCTTAAGGCCAGAGAGATTTTCTGTCTACTCAGGTCGGGAAATCAATAAGCAAAGGATTTACTAAGTACATGACCGTTCCCTTTACTATGTGAAGTCAGGTGCTGCTTGGTGGAAATCATGAGGCTGATGATGTAAAAAACAATGAAGTCAGGGGTGCGAGGGAGTCGTGAAGCAAGAACTGAAAGTGAGTAAGCACACTCAAAGGAGTAGCAACTATCCGTGGGTTGTTTCTGTCTACCAGCATGCAAACCTGAAGAAAACCGTTGCCTTCAGTAAAACTAATCACACCCAAATCTAACTGCTGTCTAGTCTTCCTACCCAAGTCACTAGAGATATTGCTTGAAGTTAGTAATACTTTTGATGAGTACTTCGAAAAGCTGCTATCAGCCTTCCCAAAAGATTGTGTGGAAGGATGACAGGAATTGATGTTAAGTAGGCCCAATATTGCCGTTTATTTGTAGAATGAAATAGGCAAGATACGCAACCTGTCAAGGTCTGCAGATTCTTCATCTGGAAATGATGCAGTGGTTAAGAGGTTAGGCTGCTAACCCAAAGATCTACTGTTCAAATCCACCAGCTGCTCCTTAGAAAACTTATGGAGGCAGTTCTACACTGTCCTATAGGGTTCTTATGAGTTGGAATAGACTTGATGGCTATGGGTGTGCTTTGGTTGGGCTTACCCATCCTGTAAGATTATTGTGACTGTTAAAGTATATAAATGTGTGCAATGTCTAAAACAGTGCTTGGTGTGTGGTAGGAATTCAATAAATTGTAGGAATTAGCAACACTATAGTTCTCTTATAATAAAAATGCAACTTTTTTCATATTGAAAGGGACAATTTTCTAGACAAAGGAGATCTCACCAGTTCAGCCTTATCTCAGATCATTAAGAGATGTAATTTCCTTACTGAACAGAATTTTTGGCTGTTGATCCGCGATTCAAAGTTTTTGAAAAATTTACATTTGCCTTTTTTCTGCAGCCAGTCACTGGGACATACATTTAGCTTTCGGTTTACTGGAATGAAAAATAGGAAGAAATGAGAATCAGAAAATGTTTGAATATTAAAAATAACACTTAAAACTAATTTTGTAAATGATTTCCCTAAAAGTAAGGATTTTATCCCACTTTTAAGAAATGAATTTTCTCTCCACTGAAGAATAATCTTTAGAAGTGACAAATGCCCAAAATACTCATGATCATAATTTATTGAGTATTTTATGTAATGATTTCCTGTTATGCCTCACAATAAACTTTTAGGATATATAAAATATTAACTTCATTTCCCTAATTTTGTAAATAAAGATACTAATGTTAAGAATAAATAAAGAAACTAAAGTAAATGTTAGTTACCTCACTCAAGGTTGTGTAACTAATCAGTGGTAGAGCATAAGAAAAACCTAAAGTAATAATAGCATTAACTAATGCATTTACATGGATTATACAAAAGACAGAAAATGTGATAGGCTCTTAGAAAAGTAAAACAGTAAATTCTCTGCAAACTCAGAAATCTGGTTACAGCTGTGGGTATAAGATACTCTTGGTCTGGATGCGGACCCTAAGGCACTCACCTACTAATCAAATGATCCAAGTTTCAAGTCTACCCAGAAGCAACTCAGTAGAAAGGAGTGACAATGATTTCCCACCCAAAAAAGTCAGTCACTGAAAACACTGTGGATTACAGTTCTACTTATGGAATTACATGAGTCAGAACTGCAACACAGCAGTTGTGTGTGTGTGTGTGTGTGTGTGTGTGTGTGTGTGTGTGTGTGTGTGTGTGTGTGTGTGTGTGTGTGTGTGTTTAGAGCAACGATAGGTTAAAATGCAATAACCAGCTTATTGATTTTCTTTGTTTTGTTGTTTTGGTTTTGAATTGCGGTGACCAGAGGATGAAGTTTGAATGTGACAATTTTACCACTCAAAATCTGACCAGCTCACTGAAAAAGAGGAGTCTGTTTTTAATAAATACAGTAAGCAGAAATATCTTCTTTATAGCAAGATTTAAAATTCTAAGAGGAAGCCTCAGCTAGGTTTTGAACAATCTAAAGATCTAAGGAAGGGAGGGCTACCTTGGAAAACACACAAACTAAAAGACAGCAGAAAAAAAACTCCTGTGGGAAAAACATCCTTTTCAAAGTCCCTTTAGAATGCAGAACAAATTTTCATATTCTACTTTATGAAGAACTTTTTAGACTAGTTATTCACTATGCAAATATGATGCTGAGACAGTGTTCCAAAGAATTAAAACTATTCAATAAATAGATAGCTTTATGCTTAATTTCCCCAGTAATACTGTAGAAATCTTGATGGCATAGTAGTTAAGTACTACATCTCCTAACCAAAAGGTTAGCAGCTCACATCCACCAGGCACTCTTGGGAAACTCTATGCTGGCAGTTCTACTCTGTCCTATAGGGTCCCTATGAGTCCGAATCAACTCAACAGCAGTGAGTAACGTGTTAGTTGTACAATAAATCAGTGCATATGTAACATGCAATTTTCAATCATGTTATATTAGAAAATATTTAAAGTGTGTAATTCCATTGGGGCAGAAAAAGAGCAGTTACATACAGCTATGCAGTAGAACAGTCTGATAACATGAACTGAAATTTAAAACATTCAAGGAATTCAATTTTAAGGAATCATGGAACACTGACTAAAATCCATGCCAAGTGAATGTACTAGAACTGTTTCAATACCAAAACAAACCAAACTCAATGCCATCTAGCTGACTCACACAGATTAACACTGTCCCATAGGGCTTCCAAGGAGCAGTTGGTAGATTTAAATTGCCAAACTTTGGATTAGCAGCCGTAACCCTTAACCTCTATTCTACCAGGGTATTTACGGTATAGTTGTTTAATTGAAATGTTCATCTCCAATTAAAAAGATGTTGCCTATCAATTTTAACTTAGAGTTCTTTGCTAAGTGAAAAAAAAAGTGTAGTCTGAGATATTGTATATTTAAAAGAATATTTACATCTCATTACACTCTCAAATATGCGTGCAAGTTGGAAGCAGGAAAATACAATGAGACATGAATATTCAAAAGAGCAATATCAGCATGAATAAAGACTCAAAGCTGAGTGAATATGCTGTACTTCATTCACTATGGAGATGAGTTTCACTGAAGAATGTTATATTAGGAAATATTTAAGGTGTGTAATTCCACTGGGGCAGAAAAAGAGCAGTTACATACAGCTATGCAGTAGAACAGTCTGATAACATGAACTGAAATTTAAAACATTCAAGACAATTCAATTTTAAGGAATCATGGAACACTGTCTAAAATCCATGCCAAGTGAATGTACTAGAACTGTTTCAATACCAAAACAAACCAAACTCAATGCCATCTAGCTGACTCACTCAGATTAACACTGTCCCATAGGGCTTCCAAGGAGCAGTTGGTAGACACAAAGGAGAGCTGGGTTATAAAAAACTAGGCTGCTGTTAGGAAATAAAAGCTCGAAGGGTCTTACAGACCTCATTAAAAAAACAAACAAACAAAAAGCCTAGGTTAGTCCAAGGACTGTGGAAAGTCACTGAAGAGTTGTAAGCAAGAAAAGGCTCCTGTTGCTGATTTGGAGTCCTCCAGCCACAGCAGGCAGAATGAATTGGAGGAGCTTTGGATAATGGTGGTGGAATGGTTAAGTACTATGTCTGTTAACCAAAAGGCTGGCCATTCAAATATGCCAGGCACTTCTTGAAAACCCTATGAAGCAGTTCTACTCTGTCCTATAGGGTTTCTGTGAATAGGAATCAACTCAGTGGCAGTGGGTTTTATTTTGGTTGGCTTTAAATAGCTTTACTGAATGAGTAATTAGTGGTTTCTTTCATCTTAACTCACACTTATCTTCAAATAACTTGCAATTC
The DNA here is from genome assembly GCA_028571685.1 of Heterohyrax brucei. NCBI lineage: Eukaryota > Metazoa > Chordata > Mammalia > Hyracoidea > Procaviidae > Heterohyrax > Heterohyrax brucei. Next base: position 71,331,203 of record CM053142.1, on the reverse strand, counting down.
ACTCTTTTGACAACATTGTTTTTTAAGAATGATTCAAACCATCTTTTTTAAAAATAAACTTTAATGTGATTCAGAACAATTTAACAATCTGAATCAATTTACTACGTAACACCCAGAACCTGCACCTCTTCTCTATTCTGACCACTCCCCTCCTCCCCACCCCCATCTAAAACATCTTCGTGGTATTTTATAACAAAACAGCAAGTGCCATAACACAGAAAGTGACATCTACACAGATAAAATAGGTAAAGCATTGAATGGTAGAGTAAAAGATAATTATACGAACAAAACTATTCTAGGCCAATGTATCTCACAGTTTGCCTCCAAATCATACCCAACAGTGAAAACTGACTCCTTCAGAGTCTAAGCCCAAATACCTGAAAAATTTATTTTGCTTTAACTACTCACACGAATATTACATTCTAATCCTTAATATGTGGATTTGCTTTAATAATACTATCTAAATTACTTTTCTTAAAAAAAATTGATATTCCAGGCATATAGAATCCAGTAATGATTAATATGGCGTCTTATATGCGCACTCTATCCCCTATACTTCCTTTACTTTTTGAAATACTAAAGCTCCAAAGCAAGAAGCTTCTGTCAGGAAACAGCTGTATCAGATGAAGCTGTCCAAGACAGCATCATTTGAAGCTGTCTTTGCTGCCTGCGACATTCTGGCGGGCAGGTAGTTTTTCTTGAATTATTTGCCATCTCACCAGTGAACTAAGCATTTAATACATTCCTAATAAATACATAGAGTTAGTAAATTTGGAATTTCAGAAATGAAAAGAGCTATTCAGGTATTTCTGTGGTTACCTGCAAGAAGTTTCTGCAATCCTTGGTGGCCTAGTAGTTAATGTTACAGCTGGCTAACCAAAAGTTCAACAGTTTTAATCTACCAGACTGTCCCTGGAAGTTCTCTGGGCAGTTGCACTGTGTCCTATATGGTCACAATGAGTATGAATTGATTTGACAGCAACAGGTTTCAGTTCTGGATTTCTTTTTAAACAAGAAGATTAAAAATCTTGAAGTAGTTGCCAGTTGGCTGTTGCAGATAGCTGTTTATTTCAGAAGAATTTTAGCAGTCTTAAGGGTACCAAGGAGTCTTTTGGTGGTGCAGATGGATAACACACTTCACTGTTAATGGAAAAGTTGGAAGTTCTAGTTCCTGAGACGTGACTCAGAAGAAAAACCTGGTGACCTACTTCTTGAAAATAAGGCATTGAAAACCCTATGGAACATAGTTCTCCTCTGACACGCATAGGGTCAATATGAGTCAGCTAGCTGCCAACTAGCAACCGGTAAGAGGACCAAACACAGTCTAAGTGGTGAACCTGAACAGGCTAAAAGAATCCAGGATTACAGGTAAGAATTGAAATGAGAAAATCTCTTGCAAAGTGTAATAATAAAAAATGTATACTTACGGAGTTTGTGTTGTCGTGGTGTTTCCTGGAAAGAATATGTGCAAAATCGCAACATTTGCTTCCCTTCTGAATACCCAACTTCTCCTCATTGCAGTTATCACTGAAGGAGTGTCTTCTCAAATGAGTTCCTGAGAAAAAAATGAAGAAAAGCAGTAACACTATGTTGCTACCACTATCAGTCTGTACTTTTAAAAATATTTAGCCATTCCTTAAATTGACAACACAAGATGAAACACAAACTACTAGTAGAGATTTGCACACAGCATTTCACCTCTAATTTAACAGAGGATGGAAAAACTTAGAGATTCAGGGGATTTCATCTTAATGTAAGTGAAAGCAAACAATATAAACAAACTAAGTGAATAAAATGTGTTTTAATTTTTATGTTTTTAGTCTGATAGGTTAGAATTCTGTGATCTTAACAATTAGCCTTCTCAGTCCTCACATATACGAAAGGGAGAAATATTTAATAAACACATAGGATTGTTGTACAACTTAGGTGTTGAAAAGCTGTTTATCACACTTCCTAACATAAAATAGAAAAATAGAAACAATAATAAATATAATTATTTATAACACATAAATAAAGATAATTCATTTTAGGAATAGATATTTAATTTCACCTTATGTTTTCAATCAGCTGAAACATTATATCAAACTTAAAAATATCAACTACCAGGTCACCTCTAATAACCAAAACTTTTGTTTGTTTGCTTGTTTATTTAATGGTCAAAGTAGCTTCCTTAAAATTAAATGCTTTCACAAAAATAGGAAACTTTCAGTTTACAAAGTTGTGGCTGCCAAACCCATACTATTAATCAATTAGTTAAAATTATTGATAGAATATTAAAAAGTAGAATAGACGTCATAAACAAATTCGTTGCCTTCTGTAAGCAAGGAAAGATCACTAATCCTTTTCAAGGAAAAACTACTAATCCTTAATCTAATCATTAACTGGATCATTTAATGTTAAACAATTAAAATAATTGTAAAAAGAGAACATCAGATAAAAGTGAAAAGAGAATTTAAAGAAGTTAAAGAAATTAAGGTAAACACCAAAGAAATTATGTTAATCTCCATAAACAAACATTTAGCTCTCAGTTTACTCACCCCAGATAATTAACCCTAGCACTGTGGCCACAAGTATAACCGTAGCAGCACTGGTCGGCTCCAGAGCAGTCTGGTGCCACTTTAGACACTCGGGGTAGTCTGCAAGGATTAATTTGTGTTTCCTTAAATGTGGAGACATTTGAAATAAACTTGAGCATACATAAAAGAAATAGAAAATTCTGAGGGTACCTGCTGTCTTTTGTTCCACACTGACTCAAACTGGAAAGAAGGAATACACAATCTCTGTTTGAATTACTCTGTGATGTGAACATGTTCACTTATTTTTAAAAGATTGAATTGACTGATTTTGAAGTACCACAAAAACAAACTCACTGCCACTGAGTCAATTCTGACTCACAGTGACCTTCGAACACAAAGTAGAACCGACCCACTGAGTTTTCAAAGAGTGACGGGTGGATTGCAACTGCCTGTCTTCTGATTAGCAGCCAAACTCTTTACTGCTTCACCAAGTAGTCAATACACTCCATTTACTGTTTACTGAATAATCCTTTGTTATACCAACACTTCTGCTCCAAGTCTACAATTCATACAAATGAGTTGATGGATATTAGTTGATCAAGCTAGTTAGCTAACACATTTTCACTAAAACTTACCAATTATTTTACATATTAACTGACTTGTATGGCAAATTGGGATTGAAGTTTAGGAAAGAAAATTACAACAGATACCAAAATAACTGAATGAAAGTAAAATTGAGTGTCTTAAGTTGACAGATAAGCAAGATCAACTATTAGAACCATCTTCCAAAATGTTTGAAATTAAAGCTGTATATTTACATAGATTCCTGAAACAAAATACAAATTGTAATATTCACATACATTGTTTTTAATAAAATGAGGATTATGGCACTTTTGTAATCTCCAACTTCAAATCAAATATACTCCATTACATTTAATTCAATAATATTTATTCACATATTATGCACCAAGAACAAGGCTGGGCATCAGACTTAGGTAAAAATTAGTAAGTGTACAGTCTAGCACACAGCATCTATGTAAACACATTCTTTTCAAAAAGTAACAACTTTTATGAACAAATGCTTGTTCAAGTGTTATTACTTAGAAGTTCTTACCAAAAAACAAGGATTAAGAGTCCCCACGGAAAATTTTACACATTTATTCTGCAGTCTAGCTAGGGGAAGAGGAGCATTATGGCTCCCTACCCTTTGTATGTCCACTTGTGTTGGCAGTGATGGGGATGTTTCCTTGGCTTCTGCCTCATCAGCTGCTCTGTCTTTTGCATCTGTCCACCCATCCCATACAGAGCATAAGCCACCACTGAATGAAATGGAAAGACAAATAGCACATGACAAAAAGCAGAGCTGGTAATCTGCAGATCGGAGTATTGAAGTCAAAGCCTATAACTGTGGAACCACAGAGGATGTCGTTTAAGAAGGGAAGGAATAAACTCTTCCTTTTAGAATAGTTTTAAATGTGCAGAATTATTGTGAAAATAGTACAGAGAGTTTCCGTATAGCACACTCAGTTTCCTTATTAACATCTTATATTAGTAAGGTATATTTTCAAAAATTAATGAAGTAATATTGATACAGTGTATGTTTTATTCATGTGAGCTTAATTGTTACCTAGTAGCTGGTTACTATTTAAGAATTCCGTCCCCAAAGCTTGTATGTTTAGTCCTGATGTCTCCAATACTCTTGGCTGTGACAGTTTGTCTAACTCCTTTGCTTTCTTTACTTCGACAGTTTCTGGGAGTATTGGTCAGATATTTTATAGAATGTTCTTGAATTGGGGTAATCTACTGTGTCTCTCACTGAACCATATCTTCAGAGTCCAATAACATCTTATTTATTTTGTTGTTAAATTTATTCCAACTTTGGTAATTGGAAGGGCTTTCTGCTGACTCCTCTGTCTCTCCAACATACACTCTGTATTGTATATTTACGTTCATTTATATGTTTTTGGTTTGTCCATTTTTTTTTTGTTTGGTTGTTGAACATTTCTTTTCTTTTTGCACAAATAAACAGGTTCCACACTCTTATTGCACCCTTTCTGCCACTGTCTGAAAATTAGCCATTCCTCCAATGAGTCCTAGTTCATTTTTAAGGAGCATGGCACTGGAAACCAAGATCTGCGAGCTAGATGTGATCACTGCTACCTGAGTGTCTTGGCTTCAAATTCTTCTCAAATGACTGAGTAAGGAAACAATATGAGTGCTCACTAACCCATGTGTATGCACATATTGTTGTTGTTAGCGGCTTATAGCAACCTTATGTACCAAAGAGTGAAACCTTGCCTGCTTCTATGCCATGCTCAAAATCTTAGTTACACTTGAACCCGTTGCTGTAGCCATTGTGTCAATCCAGCTCGTTTAGAGTCTTCCTCTTTTTCACTGACTCTCCACTTTACTAAATACGGTGTCCTTCTCCAGGGAGTGATCCTTCCCGACAACATGTCCAAAGTGTGTCATATGTTATGTGGCCATCCTTGCTTCTAAGGAGCATTTTGGTTACACTTCTTCCAAACACAGCATATACCCGTGTCTATAAATACTTTTGTGTTTGAACACTTGTATAGATAATAAGATAAAGATGTGTTTATACTGATGTTTCAAACTCTGATGCATGACTATACGGATCTTTCTAGTCTTGTGTACCTTTAACCTGTCTCTCCAGCAGTGAGAAACCCAGCTCACGTCATACACTATCAGTTTACTTCATTGTTTAATTCCAGTATACTTACATACTTACACAGTTATCAACCCAAACCACATGGGAAACTACGTTATCTATCAGAGTGCAATGTTTATGTAAACTTCCTTTAGTCTTTAGTCTTACAGGTTCTATTTTCAAAGTTACTTATATGAGCAAGTTTTTGCCCAGCCCCTTCAATGAGGTTATGTCACACATTGTAATATAGTCAGATTATTTTGCCACATTGTGCTTTTCATCCTGGGACGCTCTAACCTCTGAAATGGCTGTTTCTGGCTTGTATATGTTAAGATTCACTCTGTCAAAAACTTCTATGGGTTACAACAATGTCATAATATCATGTATCCATCATGATTGTATCATCCAAGATAGTTTCATGACTCTAAAAGATGCCCTGTGCTTCACCTATTCCACCCTACCCCACTCCCAAACCCTGGAAAGCAGTGATGTGTTTACCATGTCTACAGTTCTGCTTTATCCAGAGTGTCATGTTAATAACATTACATATAGCCTTTGCAGACTGGCTTTATTCACTAAACAGTATGTATTTAAGGTTTATTCAGACTCTTGTGTGACTTCATCACTCTTTTTGATTGATGAGTTGTATTATATTGTATGGTTATTATTTTGTACCATAGTCATTTATTAAAGGAATTTTGATTGCTCCTACTTTTATACAACTCTGAATAAAATTACTGTAAAGATTCATGTGAAGGTTTCTTTGTGTATATACATTTTCAATTCAGTTGAGTAAATGCCTCAGAATATGATTGCTGAATTATACTATAAATTGTATTTAGCTTTATAAGAACTGCAAAACTGTCTTCTGAAGTGGCAATACAATTTTGCATTCCCTCCAGCAATATTCCTGTAGCTCCCCATTGTCACCAATAATTGGTATTGTCAGTTTTTTGGATTTAAGGATTCTACTGGGTGTTCAGTGGTATCTTACTGTTGTTTTAATCTGTATTCTTTCAATGACAATTCATGTTGACATCTCTTATTGTGCTAACTATCCATTTGTATACCTTCTTTGGTGAGATGACTATTCAGATCTCTTACCTATTATTGTATTGGGTTGTTTGTTTTCATATTCTCATATTTTAAGTGTTCTTGTATATTTTGGATACAAGTCTTTAATTAGATACTTGTTTTGCAACTCTTCTTTCCACTTTGTTGAGTGCCTTATCATTCTCTTAACAGGGTCTTTTGCAGAGCAAGCGTTTTGAAATTAAAGTGCAACCTATCCTTTTTTTCTCTTTGTCTTCTTTCATAGATTGTGCCTTTGGTGTTTTATCCAAGAATTCATCTTTGAATCAAGGTTATGGAACGTTAAGCTTTCTTCTAGAAGTTTGTTAGTTTTGATTTAACATTTAGGTCTATGATCTCGTTGAGTTACATTTTGTGAAAGGTTTAAGGTCTATTGTGTCTATTTTTTTTTTCTGCTGCATATGACCATTTAATTCTTTCAGTATCGCTGGTAGGTCCCAAAGGCCAGATACTGTTATATAAAATTGGCATCATGTGAAAATGGAGTAACTGCCAAATTACATCATTAATAACTGCCTGATTTTATTATTACATAACTGCCAAACCATGGAGACTCTTGGACCAATGCAAGCTGACACATAAATTTAACCATCACAGCCAGTATTACTCTCGTCTTGTGTCACATTGTTTGTTACTGCCATAGGTACATCATTAAGGCACAATATGTTCAGATAGTCTATTTTTCAGTATTATCATTAAGTGTGAAAAGTTGGATAATGGAGTATTAAATAAATGAGATGAAGGCGTATATGTTAATTGATATACTGCCTATTACCTATTACAGAAACCCTGGTGGCATAGTGGTTAAGTGCTATGTCTGCTAACAGTAAGGTTGGAAACTCAAAATTGTCAAGTACTCCTTGTAAACTTTATGGGGCAGTTCTTCTACTCTGACCTGTAGAGTCGCTATGAGTCAGAACTGACTCAGCTGGATTTGGGTTGATTTACCTGTTGTATATAGTCTTTTATTTTTTTAGTTGCTACACATGTTGCTTCATCTTGGTCAGAAGCAGGATCTGAATTGCATTTAAAACATCAGAAACCATTGCCACAGTGCCCCAAATCTAAAAACCCATGAAAAAAAAATGTTTCAAAGCAAAACTAATAACAAGCATTTCATAAGAATATAATGTGAAAGATTTGTGTCTATTTGTGATTAGGAAAACAAAGCGCTCAGACAAGGAAAAGACGCATAGAAGGGAATAATACTTTCCTCTTTAGACTAAAGAACTGACGTAGAAAGCACACACACACACACACACACACAAAAACCCACAACCTGGATGAGTTTAAAAGAATCTTTTTCACTCTCAAACAAAAATGAGCATTTGTTGCCAGTGCTTCTGTGGAATACTTGACGTCCTAACAGCACAGGAACCCAAGTTAATTAAAACTGTAGTAAGCTAATGTGAATTTATCATGAAACTCACTGATGTTGGATTAGATATATAGTCTCTGGAGAAGTAAAAGCTCCAATTGCTCTTCTCCCTAATAGTTTATCTGTCCTTTGAGACCTGGGAAATTCATCACACTACTGTTTGAATATCTGAATTCTATTCCATTCATTTATCCATACAATATTTATTATTATTTTAATTAGATTGTGGAATAGTTTTCCCTCCTTATATCTTAAATTAGTTTTAAATTCTTTGTAAATGAGTCAGTTGAAATAATTAAACTCTCCATTTATCATGAAATTATTAAAAACGTTTGTTTCCTATTTTCTTATGAAGAAAACCAATTCACATTATCAATAACAGAAAAAAAATGACTGACTTTGATTATTGGTCTACTGGAAGGAAGTGTATAAGAAACAGAAATATGTGCTTTTTTTCTCACAAAAAAATGTCCATTCAAATTCTTGATGTATTTTCAGATCTTCCACCCATGTCTTAAAATCTGAATAGAAGGATTATGAGTCTGGCTCCCAGGTTGGGAACTACCACTTGAACTATTAGTCTACATTTTTCTGAGCAACTAAATGCACATAATTTCAATTACTTTCTCTGTTCCTTATCAACACATGATCATTACTGAAAGATTACTATTCTGAATGAAATAGTAGATTTCTGGAAGATTAAAGACAGAAGCACTAGTCCGAGAATCAGGTACTATTTCTGTGAAAAGGGAAGGTAGCATCTCTTGTTCACATGAAACCTGGTGCTATTTCCACCTAACCATCAATGAAGAACAAGGCTTAGCCACAAGCTCTACAGGATTTGGTCATGGTGAGGGAGCATATGTTATAAAACTGTCTTTTGGTTTGTAGTGTTTAATGAAACTTAACACAATTAAGAATAAATATTTATTGATAGAACAAAAGTCATATTTGGCAGATTGTGATCATAATTACTGTGCAATAATCTGTTAAGATAAAAACTTGGGCTGTTAACCACAGAAACTTTAGAAACTGAAACTTGACTATATACAATGAAACAATGTGGAGGCAGTTATAGAGTTATTACTGATAAATCAGCTAACTGAGCCACAGAATTCAAAAGTGCAAGGAGATGATGAATCAAAGTTGTAACTCTGGAGTTGAAAAGTAAATATAATAAATTGCTTCATATTTGCCATCAGAGCTTTTTAAAAGAGCAAATACTTGGTCCTCAGTGCAAAAGGTTTTAATCCAACTGGGATGTAACTTGAGAATTTGTAATTTAAACAAAAAGTTTATTTTGATGGCAATGAACATTTGGGAGGCACTGATCTAAACCAACCACTCAATTTGAAAATGAACACTAAAAATAAAAAAATAAAAGAAATTTCAAGATTTGAGTTCACACAGAAAGCTGGTGAAAAAAAAAAAAGGAAAAGAAACTAAACCTGACAACAGTAATCTCTACTTTCCTAAATGAAAGCCAAGTTTAAGTTTCTATTCATTTTCAGAATTTAAAACAAAGCACTTTCTAACCACAGCAGTCCTGAGTCTGCCTCCAGGGCTCTTCCTAGCACACAATATTGCCATAGTAATTATTGCACAATTGACCCTGGTTGTCACTTGTTGCTGTTGTTGATTCCATAAAAATATTGTGGCTAAAAAGGACTTGCTTGTCTAAAAATGTAAGTTTGAGTATCTCGTTTTTATTGCCCGAAATATCTCAAACTGTATTACCCAGGTCAAATATTAGAACAGAATTCCTCTTTAGTGCCCAAATCATGATATTCCAAGCTCCATTTCACTTTTACAAAAGACAGTTAAACTTTACCAGCTCCTTGTCAGGGATTTTTTGTAATACTCCAGGTAAATATATGTTTCATAAATATGTATTAAAAATTATTGACCACTTCAACCAGGGTGCCTCTAGATTAGATAACCTACATTTGAATAAGTCCTTCTTTTACTTCTACCTTTGGTCAATTGGCTTCTTCCAGTTGTTGCTGCTTTACTATCTACAGTTAATATTCAGGCACTGTAAAAAAATACTACTACTAAATTCTTTTGTGACACAGCAGAAAACAGGCTGAAAAGTTCATTAAATATGTTCAAGCTTCTGGGATGATGTAAGAGAATCAATACCACAGACAATTCTTCAACCAATTATACAGGGCTCTGGTGGTATAGGGATGAAGCGTTCTACACTTCAAATCCACCAGTCACTTCTTAGAAACCCTATGGGGCAAGTTCTACTCTGTCTCATAGAGTTGCTATGAGTTGGAATCAACCAGATGACAACAAGTTTCTCATTTTTTTTTTCCTAGTGGCACAGAGGGAGGCCTGGTGGTCCAGTGGTGAAGTACTGGACTGCTAACTGAAAGCTTAGTCATTCCACATGGGATAAAGATGTGGCAGTCTGCTTCTGTTAATTTTACAGACTTGGAAATCTTAAGCAGTTGTTTTACTCTGTCCTGCAGGGTTGTCATTAGCTAGAATCAACTCAACAGCAGTGACTTTCTGGTGGCACAATGATTAAACACTGGACTGCTAACCAGAAGATCGATGGCTAGGACCTACAGTGACTCTGCTGGAGACTCTGGCAGTCTGCTCGGTAAAAATTATAGCCTTGGAAACCCTATGGAGCAGTTCTGCACTGTCCTGTAGGATCATTACGAGTCAGGATCTGCTCAAAGTTTGTCATGGATTCAATTATGTCCCCCCAAAAATGTGTACATCAATGTGACTAAATCGCTATTCCCAGTATTATGTGATTGTCCACTGTTTTGTCATTTGATTTTCCTGTGTGTTGTAAATTCTATCAGTGCACTTTAGTAAGATGGATTGGCAGCAGTTATACCGTGAAGTCTGCAAGGTTGGATCGTGTCTTAGGCCAGTCTCTTCTGAGATACAAAAGACAGAAGCGTGCAGAAGGGTAAGAGGTTTTCATATCTATCAAGGGGGCAGTGCAGGGAGCAGAGCCTGTCTATTGGACCTTGTGTTCCTGCACTGAGATGCTCCCAGACTGAGGAAAGACTAGTGCATCTCAGAGACCTTCCTCCAGAGCCAGCAGGGAAAGGGGTTTTCCCTGAAGCTGATGCTTGGTTGACCACAGACATACAACGGTATTAAATTGGCACGTATCTCAAAATCTGAGCTCTTCAGCTTGACTGATCCAACTAGAAAACGACAGCAGAAGAAGAATGCTGACATGAAAATTAGTCATCTGCACGGCTACACGTGACAGCAAGTTAGATCTCACAAACAAAATACTGAATAAAGGAAGAAAGTCACTAAGGACTGGATATACAGTACATATTAAGTGAAAAAATAAAGTTTTCAAAAAGTAACTTGTATTTGTGTTCAAAAACAGAAAATATTTTTTTGAAACCAAGGAATTTTTTATAGTAGTCAAAATAGTGGTATTTTGGGGAGGAAATGCAGTTGATCCAAAGGCACAAAGTGGAAGGAATAAAGTATGTATCTAATCCTGTCATTTTTTGTTAGCAGTTTCCACACTCAACTTTTTATTCTGTTCTTTAATCACCTTAAATGGGTACAGAAGGTCTTCACATATTGGTATAACTGGTACTGGAAAGAAGTCATTCAAATAAAACTACATGAAAGAAGAACTAGCATTTCACAATAAGAGGTGAATGAGTGAGTTCCTCTCTCCGTTTGTCACACTGTGGTGGTCTTGGGGTTGCTGTCATGCTGGAAGCTATACCACCAGCATTTTGAATATCAGCAGGGTCACACATAATGGACAAGTTTCAGAGGAGCTGCCATACTAAGACAGGTAGGAGGAATAGACCTAGTAATCTACTTCTCAAAACTAGCCAGTGAAAACCCTGTGGATGAGAACAGAATATTGTCTGACCAGACTCAAATGTGCCAATGGTCACGAACCTGGTGTCGGACCGGGTACTGTCTTGTGACACACAGGGGCTCGAGGAGTTAGAGCTGACAACCAGGTCTTGAAAAATAAGGCAAACTAGCTCTGAAATTAAGTTTATCTTGCATTTAACTTTTAAGCTACAACTGTATATATGCATTAATTCTTAGACCAAAAGAGAATCAAGTATTGAGATGTTCGCAGGATGCATAATTTTTCAGCACCATCTTATGATAGTGTGATAGTACAGTATACCTCATTTGATTTTTTAACATAATCATATAAAATATGATTTTTGAAAAAACAACAAACTACAGATTTCATCTACTAAGAGAGCCTTTAAAATTGCATTCTTCAATTCATTCTCCCTTGAAGCATCTACCTGTCTTTTAGCACACCTGTCAATTTTTGATTTTTGAATCATTATTCTAAATCTTATGTTTACAATCATTATTTTAAATCTTCTATTTGCAGTGATGAAACTGGGGCTGGGGAGAAGCTTCAGGCCCCTTTTCAAGGAGGAGATTGAAGTAGGCAGTCAGGATAAATTTTTTACTTGTTTTGCTTAAAATTCCTGGCTTCCTAGCACCACCTGGCCCAGGAAATCATACATTAACTTGTAGGAGACTCTGAGACAAAATCTTTGGAATCTTTTTTTTAACAGTTTCTTCTTTAGGAGCATCAAACATGAAGGTTCCATGGAGGTGCCAGTTCTAGGAGCCCCTGCTTCAGGTGACAAATGAGAACTTCCTGGACTTCAGTTTTAATGCATATACTGCCTGGCCTGCTCCCAGACAGAGACCCTTCCTCAAGCTCCTGCCCCTGCCCCTCACTTAAAAGCCCCAAGTGTGCCATAGATTTTGATGGAAACAAGCCTCTGTCCCCTGTGTTGCTAGCACACAGAAATAAAACCTTTGATTTCTCACTAAACCCACTTGTCTCAGCGATTGGCTTTTGCCAGCAGGTAGCAGGAACTCTGGAGCTTTGTCCAGTAACAGTGACTTTACCTGTGAATTAAGCAAATCTCTATTGCTTTAATGCTTCTTATGAAATTCAAATTTTTTCCAAACAATTCCAATTTGTGTAATACATTATGTTCATCCTACGTTATCAAGAGTTACCAACTGACAGCCAGCAAGAAACAACTCACAGATCTTCACGTCATGGCAAAGATAGAGGCTAGTATAGCGTGGGAAGGGAGGGAGAATGGGAGTCAATTTTTAATTGGAGAATGTTTTCATCATAAATTGCTTTCCTGTACAACATCAGAACTGAACCCAGGCCCACTGCTATCAAGTCAATTTCAATTCACAATTGAAGTGATCATAAAATGAAAGCTCAGAAAATGCAGGTCTTCTGTAGAGTATGTTACTGTTAAAGCTGCTTTGATACAGGACTTAAATGGTTCTTAAAAGTCCTTCGTGGCACCATGAATGCATTGTTTTTGTTAGGTGATTTCAAGACAGTTCCAAGTAATAGCAAACAAATGTACAACAGAAAAAAATGCTGCCCTGTCGTGCCCCATCAGAACAATCACTGTTACGTTTGAGTCCGCTGGCACAGCCACTGGGGCAGTCCATCTCACGGAGAAGCTCCCTCTTTTTTGATGACCTTCTATTTCACCAAGCATGATGTCCTTCTCCAGGCACTGGCCCTTTCCCATAATATGTATAATTCAGATGACGTCTTGTCATCTTTGTGTCTAAGGAACAAACGACAGACTTGATCATTTTTCTGGAAGTCCATTGTCATGGGTTGAGTTGTGTCCCCCCAAAAAATATGTGTAGTAATTTGACTGGGCCAGAATTCCCTGTATTCTGTGATTGCCCTCTGTTTTTTTGATTTTCTGATGCTGTAAATTCTGATAACTGTGTGTAGTTAACAGAGTGGATTATGTTAGAGAGGACAAGGATGGGAATGTAAATCCCTTCCTAAGATCACCTCCCTGTTCCTATGTAAAGAGAGTTTCCCTGGAGCGCGTCTTGCACCATTCTCTATCCTACTATCTTACAAGAGATAAAAGGCAAGGAAAGCAAGCAGAAAGTTGGGAATCTCTTGCCATTAAGAAAGCAGCACTGAAAGAAGAGCTTATCCTGCAGACCTGAAGTTTCAAGATGCTCCCCAACCAAAGACTGATGCAACACAAGAACTTGCCTCCAGAGCTGACATGACGAAAGCCCTTCCCTGGGTGGACATCCCCAGTTTGAATTTGTAACTTACTGGACTGTGTAAGAATAAACTTTTCTTTGCTAAAGCCATCTACTTCTGGTGTTTCTGTTAGAGCAGCACTAGATGACTGAAACATCTATGGTATATTCAGTGTTTTTCTACCAATGCACTAAATTGAAAGCATCAATCCTTCTTCAGTCTTACTTATTCATTGTCCAGGTTTCACATGCACTTCAGGTGATTAAAAATACCATGGTCAGGCATACCTTAGTCCTGAAAGTGATACTTTTGCTTTTTAACATTTTAAAGAGGTCTTTTGCAGCACATTAATACATCTTGACTGTTGCTTCCATTAACATTGATTGCAGATCCAAGTAAAATGAAATTTTTGCAAGTTTCAGTATTTTCTCCATCTATCATGGTAGTAACGTTTGGTAATACTGCAAGTTACTAGAAATTGAAATATCACTATATGACCAAGCTGCTTTTCCAAAAGCATTCTGAAAGTTACTGTCTTAGGCTGAGTTCTCTAGAAAAACACAACCTCTGAAGTATACATGTAAATATACATATATAGAGAGAGAGACTGTGGAGGATAGCAAATCCAAAAGTCCACGGGTCAGGTGTCAGCTGGAGGCTTTTCCTTACTCCCGTAGCTTCAAGGATTGGTGAACCCAGAACAGACAGACCAGAAAACAGGCTCAGAGAACTGCAGAGCCGGCAAATCTCAAATGCAGCAGGGCACAAGTCCAAACAAAAAGAGATCAGATGTTGAGTGGTTTTCACATGATCTAGAGCAAGTGAGCAAACACGATTTCCCAAGGTGGCCATATACCTGTGAACAACATCCCTCAGGAGACTATCCTTACAACTGATTGGCTGATCCCACTAGATTGCATTATGGAGGTGTTACACTTCATCCTGCAAGGGAGGCAAATCACGTAAGAGTGAGAATCGTGGCCTGAGTGACACGTAACTAACTACCACAGTTACCAACTCTGTGATGAAAATGTCCAGAAGCTAGGTTTGTTTGTGTATGTGTGTGCATAAAACACTTCTTTTTGTAAATGACCCATTTCCAGTCTACTCCATACTTATAATTTATCTTTAGCTTTGTCAGTACTAGTTCTTCATTTGTTAAGGCATTCCTTGCAAGTGAAATTCAAGTAAATACAACCAAAAACTTGGACTGTCTGCATCATGATCAAGTGAAGCCTAAATCTACAAAGGAGAATGGTAAAATCTCTTGTTCTCATTTGTCGACTTTTCCTCTTTTTATACATCTGGAAAATGTATGCTTTAAAACAAAGGAGTGACAAACTTTCATAGCCAAGAAGAATGCAGACTTAACGTAATGTAGTAGCCTGAATAGGATTCTGAGACAGTAAAAGCACAATAGTTGAAAACTAAGGAAATATGAATAAAGTATAGACTTTATTTAGTGCAAGTGTGCCAATATAGGTTTATTAACTATAACAATTCACTATACTGATGGAAAATATTAATAATATGAGAAACTGTGCAAAGTATATGGGAATCTGCACTCCACATAATTTTTCTGTAAATATAAAATTATTCTAAAATATAAATTGTATTAAAAAAATAAGTAAAGGATGACATTAAAGAAAGGAAATGCCACAGTCAAAAGCCTTCCAGAAGCAGAGACGACTCCCAAGCCATTCTTCTTTGTCACTTCATAAATTTAAACCATAGTGCCAACTAGCAAGAACTATTGTGCTGCCCTGTCAACTAAAGGTATTCATTTTGAAGAATGTAAAAATGAATTTGAATGAATATAAAATAAATAAACTCGGGTTTAATCTATAGACATTGCTCTGAGAAAAACCACCGCACCCATAGGGTATGTAAGTATGATAGGAGTCTGCTAGTCCCAAAGCTAACCTTCCTAACAACATGCCTGTGAGTTCAAATTATCAGGGTAACAACTATGACTTTTATCTCTTTATATTTCCTCTATTGTGTATTTATTGGGGCCACGCTTTACTCCACTCTTTCCAACCTACTTTCTTAAACTGATCATATGGAACAAAATGAAAGTTACTTGCACAACTTATTTTGAACATGGACCTTTAGACTACACTGTGATACAATGGGAAAAATCCAATGGCATAGTGGTTTAATACTGTGAATGCCAACCAAATCATCATGAGTTCAAATCTACCAGCTTCTCCTCGGAAACTCTATGGGGTGAGTCTAATCTGTCCCATAGGGTCTCTGTGAGTCAGAATCAACTCTACAACAGCAGGGTGATTGTTGTTGTTACGTGGCACCAAGTCAGTTCTGACTCATAAGAACTCTATAGGTCAGAGTGGAACTGTTCCATTGAGTTTCCAAGGAGCACTTGGTAGATTTGAACTGCTGATCTCTTGGCTAGCAGCCATAGCACTTCACCACTACACCACCAGGGTTCCCATGCTAAGAATATGTAGGAAAAAAAGAGAAATAAAAGGACTATAATCCATTGCTGTTAAATTCATTCTGACTCAAAGTGACCCTATGGGACAGAGTAGAATTGCCCCATATGGTCTAAGGAATGCTTGGAGGATCCGAATTGCCAACCTTTTGGTTGGCAGCCGTTAATACTAAACCACTACACTCCCCGGGTTTCCTGACTCAAACTGACAAGCTTTTTGTGTGAACATATCTGCTTTTATTCTCCTTTTTTTTTTCTCATAACTGTTATCTGTTGCTGCTCAGTCTCTTCTCTCTGCATATTCTCGCCTCTAACTGTGGTGTGGGCCAAGAATATTGAATATACCATGGATTAACAAAAGAGCAAACAATCAGCACTGGAAGAAAGACAGCCAGAATGCTCCTTAGAAGAGAAGTTGTTGAGACTTTAACTCAATGACACTGAACACATCACCAGGAAAGACCAGTCACTAGAAATGGACATCATGTTTGGTAAAGAAGAGGTTTATCAAAAGCAAGGGAAACCCTCAGCAAAGTGAATTGACACAGTAGCTACAGTGATGGACTCAAGCATGCCAACGATCATGGGAATGAGGTGGCTCAGGACTACCACAGTTACGCTCTATTTACACAGGGTTGTTATTACAGATTGAAGCGCATTCCTCAGATACACGTGTTGACTTGACTAGGCCACAGTTCCCAGGGTTCTATGGCTCTTTCACCTTGTGTTCTGATACAGTTGTCATAAAAACCAAAATCCGCTACAGTCAAGTTGATCTAGAGTCACAGCAACCCTATAGGCAAGGTAGAACTGCCCCACAGAGTTTCCAAAGAGTGCCCAGCGGATTTAAATGGAAGACATTTTGGTTAGCACTTTGGTTAACCACTACACTACCAGAATTTACCTAGTTGTTGTAGATGTTGTGAATCCTAATCTCTGCCTGTGGTTAAAGAGGCAGGATTAGGTTATGCTCAAGATGGTTAGAGTGGGAGGCCACACTCTTATTCACATCATAGCCCTGTTTCAATGGAAGGGGAGTTTCCCTAGGGTGTACCTTAAAAAGTCAACTCACTGCTGTTGAGTTGGGTACAACTCATCACAACCCTAGGGGTCAGAGTAGAACGGGCCCATAGAGTTTCCAAGGAGCACCTGGTGGATGTGAACTGCTGATCTTTTGGTTAACAGACAAAGCCCTTAGCCCATTAGCCACTAGGGTTTCCAGGATGTGCCTTGCATCATCTTTTGTCCTACAAGAGATAAAAGGAGAAAACAGAGAGCAGAGAGACATGAGGACATTAGACCACCAAGAAAGAAATAGTGGGAGTAGAACTTATTCTTTGGACCCAGGGACCCTGCTCCAAGAACCTCTTAAACCCAGAAGAAGATTGATGCCAAGATACATGGAGATCTCCAAAACCGCTAGGCCCACAGACTTTGAAAAAAGACCCTCCCCCCAGAGGAACAGAGAGAGAACATTTCCCTAGAGCTGGTACCCTGACTTTGGAATTCTAGCCTACTCAACTATGAGGGAATGAATTTCTGTTTGTTACAACCATCTACTTTTGTGTATCTATTATAGCAGCACTAGCCAACTAAGACAATTGCAATGAGCCAGAACCAACTTGACAGCACTAAACAACACTCTTCTAATCTGCTGTTTATAATCTGTGAACTAATCGAATAATTAAGCTCTTTAGAACTATATATAACAATCACATAAGTGATTTTCCTTTGGTGTCTGAATGGACCACTCCTCCTAATAGTACTTGTTAGCTTTATTCTGGAGCCCTGATGACCTGGTGGTTAAGAGCTTGGCTGCTAACCAAAAGTCTGCTGTTCAGATCTACCATTTGCTCCCTGGAAATACTATGTACTCTCTCCTACAGGGTCGCTAGGAGTCAGAAACCAACTCCAAGGCAACAGGTTTGGATTTCTGTTGTTGTTTTTGTTTTAGTTTTATTCAGAACATATTGTCACAATGAAACTTACTAAAAAATAATAATTTATGCCTTTCCTTATCCCTACATATTTTACTTTAAACACAATTACCAAGGTCTTTTTGCTGAAATAAAACTTTATCCCGGTGTTTTAATTACTTTGTAACATCTAGTCACACAAGACTAAACACATATTCACAAAGTATAAACATACTTGTATGTGAGACATACAGTTAATAGATTTCTATTTTTCCCCTCTTACAAGTAATGCTGTAGGCTACATTCCTGTACAAGTGCTTGTTGTCCTGGTTAAGAGTTTCTCTTCAGCAGAAAATTAGAAATGGGATTGTTGACAGATAGCATCTTCAACTTTATTAGGTACTGACCATTTTTTTCAAAGTGTAGCAATTTATATTTTGATTAGCCATTCATGTAAATTCTGGAAAAATATTGCTTACTACTGTTCTCTTGTTTTTATTTCTTCTGGAACTCTTATCAGATATTGTCTTGAATCTTCTCATTTTATCATCCAGGTCTTTTTATGTTTCATATAACTTTTTTATCCATTTTACCTCTTCAAGTTCCAATAAATTGATTTTCCCTTCAGTTGAGTGTAATCAGTTCTTTTTCTAATTCATTAACAATTTTAATTACTCTATTTTTTTTTGAGTTCTAAAAAATTTGGTTATTTTTAAATCTGTGCCTTTTCCCCCATAGCCTTACACTTTCTTTATAATTTTCTTTACCTCTTGACTTCTTATTTCTCTCCCATTTCTATGTTTAATACTACTTACATTGTTTTGTGTTCTTTTGATTCTAACCACCATCCCCCTCAGTCATTCCATCCCTTGATTCTCCCAGATGCCCCTTTTTGATTTCCAAAGGGAACTCCTCCTCAGTGTAAAATTCTTCACTACAGTATGCAAGTATCACTCAGAATAGTTTTGCATTTGTTTCTGCTTGTTACCATGGCTGTATTCCTGGTTTAGTACCAATTTGTATGTTAATTTCATACTTGCCAGCAGTGTAACAGAAAATACAAAAATCAGAACCAGGAAGAGACCCTTCCTTTTACAATGTCCCTCCAGCGCCCTCTACTGACAAATGTAACACGGCTCACTTAAAAAAAAAAAGGAAAGAAAAGAAAACACCCACACCATGCAGTGGTTTCCATACAAACAAAAAAACGCTTAAAAGTGCCCAGCTTGTTAAGAAACAGCAAGTAATAAAAGGGTGGAGTAGAGCTGAGACTCATTAAATGATACTTGGCACAGGGAAAGAGGTGACTGCTCTAAATTAGGGAAAAGGTCTTTCTAAGAAGAATAATTTCAATCTTGATATAACATCTAGTCGTCTGAAAAGTTCATGGATGGCACAAATGGTTTGAAACCACCCAGCAGCAACTCAGAAGAAAGACCTGGTGATCTGCTTCCACAGTAATTTCTAGGAAAAACAAACGTGGAACACTTCTACTTTGTAATACACAGAGTCGCCATGTGTTGGAATTGACTCAGTGACAACAGATTCAGTCAGCTCTAGGACCTGAACTCAGCGGTGACAGACACGCCACATTCCAGATGTGCCACTTCATGTAATATTGATAATACAGTCTCAAGTAAATGTCATTTGAGCTGCTTTTCCTTTTGTTTGTTTTTCAGTCATTTGAGGGTCTGTGTTATTCACAAACACTAATACAGCAGTATTTCAGAGTTCACTCAACTTTTCCTGTTTTTGCAATAAACCACCAAAATAAAACCATGGTAAAGCTGTAGGAGCTGTATGTCCTTTGGGAACCACATTTCATAGGATGAAGCAAGTGATTTCTCTCCCGTTTCTGTATTTAATACTGTGCACAAAAGTTACGATTTACTGTGTTTCAGTGTGCCCAACATAGTAATTACAGCAGCAAGTCAGACTAGCCATTAGGTTTCCCACACTCCCCCCACCCCTTTTATTCTTTTTCTAATTTTTTTGTTTTCCTGATTTTTTATCTTTTCCTAAATAGTCCCCTAAATATCACAGAAAAAATATCCCCAATGCTTGTATTATGGTGCTGTTCATACTGGTCAGATTGAGCCCCAAATGATGACTTTCAAAACACCTTTTAAGTCCTTAAGGCAGCACCTTCTCTCTATTTTCTTTATTAGGCCCTTTTAGCTCTCTTAGGGGATGACTACTTGAGTTTCTTAATCAGTCATCCATGTCCAGTACTTTTTTTCGTGTGTTTCAACTCCATTTTCAGCATGTTACACCCTACTCTCTTATCCTGATGAATAGTAAAAATAATTATTTTAAATCTTTTTTTTTTTTAAAGCGGGGCTGTTGTTTTTTTGTCAATTTTTACAAAATGTTGTAGACGTTATTTCCTCACTTGAAAGCTGTCTGTTGACCAAAATTGCAGATTTTCTTTTATATTGTTGATCTTCCTTATTTATTTAGTATCATTTGGTTATGAACACATCTCTTAGAACAGGATGGCTTTCTGACGAAACAATTTCAGAGTGGCCTGAGTCTTTGTCATGATGCAGGCTCAGTTACAGACGAGGACTCTTGACAAGGTTTAATTTACTTCCATTGGCCTCCATGTATGGGAAGTTTCCTATGCATGTTCCAAGAATATGAGAGGTAGATCAGCATCAATATTTGATTTCTTTAAATGCCAGCACACACACACTATCTTAACTACCCTGATGATCTTAAATTCATCACTTAAGGTCACTTAGGAGACAGAAATACAAATGTGAATATTGCTTATACTTGCAATTTTGCTGAGAAGTAAACATTTTAATGAAGTTATAGGGAAAAAGAATGTCCCCTGAAATAGTCAGTGTTTGCAGAATGTCTTTAACTGAGACTTAAACTTTGCAAAACACACTAACGAATTCTTGAGAAAGAGTGTGTGTTCCTCTTATCCAGTCTAGTAGTTCATGCAACAAAGAGGTCAAGAAAGGAAGAACACGTTATACTGCCAATCTTTAAAAAAAAAAGTTTATAAAATTTCATATGACTGAAAAAGGGTATTATACAGAGGAAACTGTATTTTATTTTTACAGTTAAAACAGATGCAGCAACATTTGTAGCAGTTCCAGCATTTCTACATGTATAATTCAATGACATTGATTACTTTAGGTGAAAACTAAGGGTATATGAATATTAGCACAAACGTGTCAGCATTGTTCCACTAAGTGTAATAATGTAATATGCTCATAATAGAAGAAATTGGGTGCAGAACGCGTAAGGGCTTTCCATTTTGTCTTCATAACTTTACGCTGAGCACACTGTTTCAGCAAAACAATAAAAATTAATAATTTATGTATTTACTTATTTAGTACATATCTTAAATACAATTATCAAGGTCTTTTTGCTGAAATAAAAATTACCCCGATGTTTTAATTACCGTGTAACATCTAGTCACACAGGACGAAACAAACACATGTTCACAAAGTATGAACCTAAGTCCAAGAACTTGCTTTGTTCTAAGTGCTTCCTACCTCATTGCTGAACATCACTACGGTCACATTCGAAGTATTTCTCTTGGGAAGCTAGGCACCAATGCAGATGCCTAATCTACTCTTCAAAGCAATTTTGGAACTCTTTCTGTGGAATCAGAGCTGTCATTATATTACCCTTGATGTCCTGAATGTCATCCAGATGTCTTCGTTTCAGTATTTCCTTGAAAGAAAATTGTCACCGAGGCCAGATCAGGGGAGTAGGGAGGATGTTCCAATACAGTTGTTCACTGACTAAAAACTCCTTCGCGGACAATTAAGTTCGCGAACTTGCCGCCACGCCACCACGTGCAACGGCCATTCCAGAAAGAGTTCCCAAATTGCTTTGAACGGTGGATTAGGCACTGGAGTATGTGCACAGCTTCCCAAGGGGAGTACTTCAAAGGTAACCACAGTGATATTCAGGTAGATATGAGGTAGGCAGCACTTAGAACAAGTAAGTTCGCGGACTTGACTGTCATACCTCTAGATTTCTGTTTTTCCACTTACAAACAGTGCTGCAAGACACATTCCTGCGTAAGTACTTATTCTCCCGGTTAAGAGTTTCTCTCCAGCAGAAAACTAAAAGTAGGATTGCTGACAAATAGTATATTCAGCTTTATTACATACTAACTTATTATTCCTCTAATTGTAGTAATTTATATTTCAATTATCCTTACAATAAGTATTCTGGAAAATTATTGGCCACTGACTCCTCAAAATATTGCTTCTCTCTTGTTTTTATTTATTTCTTCTGGAACTCTTATTAGATATTTTCTTGAATCCTCTCATTCTATCATCAGATCTTTTTAACATTTTACGTAATTTTTATCCCTTTCTACCCTTTTTATCCTGGTGGTGTAAAAGTGCTATGGCTGCTAACTAACAGGTTGGAGTTCCAATCCACCAGGCTCCTTGGAAACACTGTGAAGTAGTTCTGCTCTGTCCCATAGGGTTGCTATGAACTGGAAGCAATTCGATGGCAGTGAGTTTGGTTTGTGGTTTTTTACATCCTCAGCCTTAAAAGATCCAGTAAACTGATTTTCCCTTGAATTTATTTGATTAGCTGTTTTTCCACTTAGCAATTTTAATTACTGTTATTTGATTTCTTAAAAGTTCCACTTGGTTATTTTTTAAATCTGCTCTTTTTTTTTGTTTTGTTTTTGTTTTCCTGTATAGTCTTGTTCTGTCTTTGTGATTTTCTTTCCTTCTTAATCCACTACTTCTGGTGGCTGCTTGCATTGGTCATGTTCTTTTAATTCTAACCACCTTTATTCGCTCTATCTCTTGATTCTTACAGATGCTGCTCTTTAGTTTCAGTCTGTGTGAAGTTTTCCACTACAACCGGCAAGTATCACTCAAAATAATTTTGCATTTGATTCTCTTTGTTACCACAGGTGTATTCATGGTTTAGTGCCAATCTGTATGTTAATTTCGTGGCTTGCCGCAGGTGTAGCGTAGCAAAAATAGAAAACAGAACAGAAACATCAGCACCAGGAGATCCATCATTCTGCAGTGTCCTTGCAGTGCCCTCTACTGACAAGTTTAACACTGGATCACTACAACGAAGAAAGAAGGCGAAGAATCGACACCTTTGCACTGTGATGTTGTAGAAGAATATCGAATGTACCATGGACTTCTAAAAGAACAAACAGATCTGTACTGGAAGAAGTACAACCAGAGAGCTCCTTGGAAGCAAGGATGGCGAGATTGCATCTTACATACTTTGGACGTGTTGTCAGAAGTGTTCAGTCCCTGGAGAAGGACATCATGCTTGGTAGAGTGGAGGGTCACTGAAAAAGGGGAAGACCCTCGATTAGATGGATTGACACAGTGACTGTAACAACGGGCTTCAGCACAAAAATGATTGTGGGCGTGGCGCGGGACTGGGCACGTTGTTCTGTAGTTCACAGGATCGCTACGAATTAGAACCGACTTGACAGCACCTAACAGCAACGCTACAAAGAAAAAATGCTTCAAACGTCCAGCCCATTAAGACACAGCAAGTAATGAAAGAGTAGTGTGAAACCGGGACTCTAAATGACACCTGGCACAGGGAGAGAGTGACATGCTCCAAATTAGGAAAAAGGTCTTTCTGTGAAGAACGTATTTTAATTATGACTTAAAGGAAAAATGACGTCTAGTCTTCCAAAGGGTGTGTCTTAGTCATCTGGTATTTCTAGCAGAAATAATGCCAGTGGGCTACAAGTCCAAATGCAGGGTGTCCACTGCAAGGGAAGGCTTTCCCTCTTTGTTGGCTCTGGAGGAAGAAGGTCCTTGTATTGAATCAGTCTCTGGTCAGGGAGCATCTTGGCATAGGATCATCAGGCCTAAAGGATGTGCTGCACTCCTGGTGCCACTTTCTTGATGGTATGAAGCCCCCAAGTCTCTCTGCTAGTTTCTTTCCCTGATATCTCAAGAGACTGCCTCAGGGGACAAAACTGTCTCACACTCTGTGTCCTGCCCCACTCGTACAGCTGCTGCCCATCGTAGAGGCAGGATTTACAACATGCTGGATATTACATAATACCAGGAACCACGACCTAGCTAAATTGCTACACAGACTTTTTGGTGAGCACAATTCAATCCATGACAGGGTACATGGGTGGCATAAATGGTTTGAACCCATCCAGCAGCACCTCGGAAGAAAGACCTGGTGATCTGCTTCTACAATAACTGCTGTCAAGAAAACCCCATGGAACAGTTCTATCTGTAACACACAGGGTCACCATGAGTTGGAATTGACTCAGTGGCAACAGGTTTAGTCTTCCATGGAATCTGAACTCGGTGGTGACATAAATATTCCAGACATCATTTTATGTGGTATCAAAAATCCAGTCTCAACTTAAATGTCACTTGAACTGCTTTTTCTGTCTTTTGTTTTTCAGTCATTTGCGGGTCTGTGTTGTTTACAAGTGCTAATGCAGAAGCATTTCAGAGATATTGCACCAGAAGCATTTCACCAGGTGTTGCTCAACAACTTTGCTTGAGTTTCTTTCAAACTTTTTCTGCCATTGCAGTAAACCATAAAACTAAAGCCGTTAGTGTTTTGAAACTAGTAAAGCCACAGGAGCTATACTTCTATGGGGAACTCACATTTTATAGGATGAAGCTGATGACTTAACATTCTATAATTTCTACATTTAATACAGTGAACAACAACAAAAAAATTAAGCTAAACAAACCCATAGCTGCTAGTTAAGTCCATCTTGTAGCAACTCTGTGGGACAGAGTAGAATGATTACCATAGTGTTTACAGGGAGCATCTGGTAGATTCAAACTACCGCCCTTCAGTTAGCTGCCATAGTTCTCAACCATTATGCTACCAGGGTTTCCAATGCTGTGAACACAAGTTATGATTTCACCATATTTCAGTTTGGACACAGTTCATAGCTTTTACAGCAACAACTCAAACCAACCAATCTGGTCTGTACATGTTTTATCATTTTTTTTTCCTTTATCTTTTACTTTCCTTTTATCTTTTCCTAAATATCTTTCCTAAAGATCATGAAAAAGAATATCCCCCATGCTTGTAGTATGATGTTGTCCCTGGTGGTTAAAGAAATCCCTGTTTGGGGCTCAAAGGATGGCTTTAAACCTGTCTTGTAAGCTCTTGACCTACTACTTCTCTGTTTTCCTTATTACAGCCTTCTAGCACTCCTAAGGAAACCCTGGTAGCCTAGTGGTTAAGTGCTACAGCTGCTAAACAAAAGGTCGGCAGTTCAAATCTACCAGGTGCTCAAGGGAAACTCTACAAGGCATTTCACTCTGTCCTACAGGGCCACTAGGAGTTGGTTTCGACTCAACGGCATTCACTTCGGCTTGGTTTAGCACTCCTAAATCCACTACCATCAAGCTGATTCCGACTCACAGTGACCTTATAAAACAGA
Organism: Heterohyrax brucei; assembly: GCA_028571685.1. Taxonomy (NCBI): domain Eukaryota; kingdom Metazoa; phylum Chordata; class Mammalia; order Hyracoidea; family Procaviidae; genus Heterohyrax; species Heterohyrax brucei. The sequence goes on along the minus strand of CM053142.1, from coordinate 71,305,736 downwards.
GTGGGACTACCCCACAGGGTTTCTAAAGAGGTCCTGGTGGACTGCAACTGCAACCTTTTGCTTAGCAAGACGTAGCACTTAACCACCATAGGGTTTCCACTCACACTCTTAGAGGATACATATTTGAGTATCTCAAGTGATCATCCATATCTTACTTTTCCCCCCTATGATTCAACTCTTCATATTTTGATTCTGCTTTTCGAATGACATCTTTGACTTAATCTGCTACTTCAGTAGTTTGTCAGCTGTGTCTAGTTTTATATTTAGCCTTTTATTTTACTGTACCTCAACGAGGAAAAAAATTGTTTTCAAGTTTACTATCTGATTCTTTTAAACTTTTTCTGAGTGCATTATACTCTTATTTTTCCTCACAAATAGTAAACACAATTATTTTAAAGTTTTTGTTTTGTTTTGTTTTGTTTTTTAAGGGAGAGTGTTGTTTTTCTTTTCTTTGTTGGCTGTTGATTTTTACAAATTGTGTTGGACTAAAATTGCAGATTTTAGTCTTTGTTGAATAAGTTGCAGACTCATGTTGTTGCTCTCCCTCATACATTGGTAACTTTAGATTGTGAACTCATGTCCTAGGATGACATGACTTTCTGGTGAAACAGTTTCAAAATGTTCCGAGTCAGGAGGCATGCTCAGTTACAAACCAGGACTCTTGCCAAGATTTTAGTTCTTTTATTCCCATGTGTGGTAAGGTTCCACTGTGTGTCTCAAGAATAGGAATAGTAGACTAGCTTCTTCAAATGTGAATGATAAACATTTGGCTTCTTAAAATTTACACATACACACTATCTTAAGATCACTGATGATCTTAAAATAGGCATTTAAGGTCACTTAAGAGACTTGACCTGTAGCCTGGTAAAATACAAATGCGAATAGTGCTCACACTTGAAATTTTGCTGAGAGATAAACATTTTGATGAAGTTAAGGGGAAAAAGCAAGTCTCCCGGAATATTCAAAATTTACAGAATACCTTTAAATTAAGAATTAAAAATTGCAAAATAAGCTAACAAATTCTTGAGAAGAGGTCTGTTCCTATTCTCATCAGCATAATAGATTCTACAACTGAGGCAGGTGGGCAATCAAGGTCACATTAAAGCCCACTGCCACTGAGTTTATTCTGACTCATCACAACTCTATAGAGCTGAGCAGAACTGCTCCATAGAGTTGCCAAGGAACATCTGGCATATTTGAACTGCTGACTTTTTGGTTAGCAGATGTAGCATTTAACTGCTATGCCACCAGGGTTCCCAAGGACACATTATGTTACCAATATTAAGAAAAGTTTTGAAATATAATAAAACTGAAAAAAATATACACAAAGAAAAAAACTTATTCTACTACTACTTTTGTGGTGGAAACATATGAAGCAAAATTTACAGCAATTCAACTATTTACATATATATAATTTAGTGGTATTAATGGTATTCTTCAAGTTGTTCGATCATTCTCTTTTTCAAAAGTATTCTACTGTCATTAACATAAATTCACTGTACCCTAAACAAAGACTCCATCCTCTCTCCCTCCTCCCTTCATTCTTCTATTCTTTAAAGCAATGATTCTAGAATGAAATTTCCTGTTCTGCATAGGGATAAAGACAGAATTATGCATTTGCTCAATATGATACAGTTTATTTTGTAAGAGCACAAAATTTTCTCTTATAACTTTTTATCAAGAAATTTACTTGCTTTCAGAACTAATTTTCACAATTTTTATATTTATTAATTCAGTCACAACAGAGAGTTTATGATGTAGGACCACTGAGCACCTTCAGTCTTGTTTTGTTTTATGGACCTATACAATCTTGATGGAAGAGTTAATCCAGGAGAGACTTTATTATCAAGCTGATACAAGGTCTGGGGCTGTACTGTCAGGGTTTCTCCAGTCTCTGTTGGACTAGCAAGTCTGATTTTTTTGTTTCTGAGTTAGAACTTTGTTCTATATTTTTCTCAGGCTCTGTCCAGGATCCTCTGTTGTGATCTCTGTCTGAGCAGTCAGTGATGGTAGCTGGCACCATCTAGCTGTACTGGACTCAGTCTGGTGGAGGTCGTTATAGATGTGTTCCTTTAGTCTTTTGGAATAATCTTTCCCTTGTATCCTTAGTTTCTTTCATTCTTTCTTGCTCCCGAAGTGGTGAGACCAGCGGAGTATCTGTGACCTTAATACATCGCCATATACGTTCTCCTTTTCAAAATGGGTAATTGAGAGCTTGGCACAACTAACGCCCCAGCAATACTCTAAATAATCTGTGTTTTTACTGCACTAACTAACCTGGCTTATTTCCAAAGGGGCATGGAACCCTCTCAGCTCCTGCAGCTTTGGTCTCCTTCCTCTTCTTGGCTCTCTTGAGAAATTCAGTCTTGTAAGCCAGTAGCTAGGAAGGCTACTTTGCAGTTTTTTAACGTACAACTTTCTTTCTTGGTTCTAACGTCAGTCAGAGTGGTCCTGGCAGGCCAGTTCCACTGGTTGAGAATTTTTATGTAAGTTTTGTCTTCGCCTATTACAAACAAACAGATTAGAGTCCAGGTCTCTGATTTACAGTTTAATAAAGAGTTTCTTGGTTATTTGTAATGTATGCAATTATCTGTGAGCTACGTGTTTAAAAATATGAAGTAATCTTTGCCCAAATGATATATCAACTCTGAAGTACAATCTGAGATGCCATGGAGAACAGCCTGGATTGTTGTCAAGTCTCCAGCGGTGTCATACCACTAAAAATCTCCGTTTTTCTGATTTGGAGTATGTTTCGTTGGCTACACTGCCCCAGAGCATAGACCCCAATTGGGCAACCTATCTTAAATGGCTTCCCACAGTTCTTTAAGGCCCAAGATGCTGCTCACCAAAGTACAATATAGAACATTCTCTTCATAAATTATTTTAAGCCAACTGAGCTAGATGTTCCACAAACCGTGGTCCCCACAGTCCTCAGCCCAGCAGTTTGGCTCCCTGGGGAGTCTGGATGAGTCTATGGCGCTTCCATGATTTTGTCTTGCACAAGTTGTGCTGGCTTCCATAATGCTGTCTACTGGGATGGAACAAATTCTGAAGATGAGTTAGGCTTTGTTGTTTCATCCCGGCATATGTATTTGGTTTGGAATAAATCCATTTCCTATCCGTGTAGCTCCTAGCGCTACTGACACCATTGTCATTTGAAGAGGCACACTCTCCTTCTCCTCTGGGGTGAAGCCTGTAATGGAATAAGCAGAATCCTTCAGTTGGCCACTGGACATTTTTTTAAAGTGGAGGAACTAAAGAAGAAAATAACTTTAATTCAACCTCTAAATGTCAGATGCATTACATGTAACTCTTGGGTATTGACTAAGATATATGTATCTCCTTTTTATAGTCAAGGAAACCGAAGTGACTAAAGTCACTGTTGTTTGCTGCTGTCATTTGCCCCTGATTTGGGCATCCTATGTATAACAAGATGGGACCATTGTGAGCCATAGGGGTTTCATTGACTGATTGTAAAACTATGACTCCTGCCTAGGCCCATGAGAGTAGAGGACCTTGGCTACATCTTTCTGTTCATCTTAGGAGAAGACAAAATGAAGAAGTGTTGTTCCATCACAGACAATTTTTGTTGCTGTTCACAGGTGCTGATTTTCTCCTGGTTTAATGTACTGACCAAGGAACCTAGGTGGGCAATGAGTAAGTAGTCAGCTGCTAACCAAAAGGTCAGTAGTTGGAACCTATCAGCCACTCCACAGGAGAAAAGGCTTAGTGATCTAAACATCACATTTGGGTGATCGTAAAGACTACATCCCAGAAAACCATATGGAGTAGTTCTACTCTGTTCTATACAGCCATCAGCAGTTGGAATCAACTGAAATGCACACAACAACATATTACTGATCTCTAACTATTCAGCGGCTCTTGGTAAAAACCAAATCCAAACCCACTACCAACTCATAGTGACCCTATAAGACAGAATAGACCTACCCTGTAGTTTTGAAGGAATACCTGGCGGATTTGAACCACTGAAATTTCAGTTAGCATCTGCAACACTTAACCACTACACCCCCATGGTTTCCAGCCTTTGGTGTGCAGGAGATAAAATAAATCACTGATAGGGACAGTGAAGAGTAGTGAATCAAACCTAACCTATTTATAAGCACAGAGTTCTTTACTGGAGGAGGTGTGACATACATTTTCTCTTCAGAGTTTGCAGTGCTCTGCTTCTCTAAATAACTAAAGACCTCAATGGCTTTTCTTAAGCCCCAGGTTACATCTTCATCTGCAAAAATGCAGTGCACTGGGCTGAGCATCCGTAGCCTGACACAGACAACTCAGGTCAGTATTCAGATTATAAATCACTCCTCTTCACTTGCTAAAAATTTTTATGATCTGATACGACCTTGCCTTGTACAAGTTGTGTACTGTGTACTGGGATGTGACAATTACACAATTAGAGACAGTTATCAAGGAAATCTTGGCACTTGGCTGGCTGGCATTAAGGAAATCTAAAGAGTACACATTTCTGTCTTTGAATCTTGTCATTGGCCCCTAACTTTAAATATTAGAACACTGAAAAACATGATGGGCTCTAAAAACATATTTTCCGTTTCCAGATGATGAACGTAAACCTTGGTGACATAGTGGTTAAGTGCTACATCTTCTAACCAAAAGATGAGCAATTCAAATCTGCCAGGCATTTGTTCAAAGTTCTGTGGAACAGTTCTACTCTGTCCTGTAGGATTGCTATATGATGAACAGTTTTCAACAACTAGCTAACAACATATTTGGTCCTTTAAACATTTTCAGAATTAGGTTAAGATTACTATTTCTATATTATAAAGGAAGAAACAAACGTGAGTTCTAATTATTCATCGAGCACCCAATATACGGTAGGGACTGTGAATACAGTAGAATTAATGGGTGTTCTTTCTGATTTCTAAAGAATACTGTCTTGTCCAAGATCAAAAAGGTAACAAATGAGAAAGTGAAAAATAGGTTTCAAACCTATCAATGCTAAATTAAATGCTCTTTCTACTAAATGAAGTTGTCTTCCCAATATTGCCAACTTAATCATAAAATAGCGTCTTAAAACTTTTCTAATTTCCTCAGACAAGTAAATATTTGCTGAAATTTTCTGAATCTCAGTCTTTTGTCATCATCCAAAATGTTTCCAGTACTGTCAAGATGCTATAAATATACAAGAGTGCCAACCTTTACCCCTTCCTCATCTTACAACAAACGAGAGATGGGAGGAAACTTCCACTGCTATCATTAACAATCCCCCCGCAATGGCTGAAGATTGATGCGGTGGGAGTATGATGTAATTTAACTTGCATTTACATATACAGTGCTTTAAAGTTTAAAAAGTACATTCATACACACCAAAACCTCTGGTTCTCACATCAGTCCTGTGATAATACTAGGATGACTACTGCTGTTTCGTGTGAAGAGGCAGGCTTAGAGCTTATGTGGCGTCCTCAAGACAGAAGGGCTTCTAAACCATCAGAACAGGCTTGCAGGCATTCTCCTCAGTACATCACCTGCAGTGAGCTTCAGACTGATCGAGAAGCCTGCAAACCTTTGCAACATAGACATTGTCGCTGTCTCCCTTTACAACAATTACAAAAATGAGAATTTTTAGTTTTCACGTGAAACCAAACCCACTGCTGTCAAGTTGATTCTGACTCATAGCCACCCTATAGGACAGAGTAGAATCATCCTACAGTTTCCAAGGAGCTGCTGGTAGATTTCAACTGCCAACCTTTTGGTTAGCAGCTGTAGCACTTAAACCACTGTGCAACCAGGATTTTTCAAATACGAGTATCTTTGCCAAGATTTTCAGAATTTACCATATGGCCAATTCAGTGCCATTTTTCCATTTCCAGGATTGGTTTTGTTTTCTTTTTAGCCCAATCCAGTGGTCAGAATAGCCCTTATCCCTCAACAGAAATTCCTTTAATAAAACACAGAGGTGCTATTCATTGACCTGACATTACTCAGCCTGTCCGGGGAAGTGTTACTTCTATTCTACATTCTTATAATTTTTATTTTGTATCTTATAATAATATGCAGAGAATATGTATGTTCTTTTATAATACATACATAAAGATTTAAAACCAAAATTGAAAATAACTTTCTATAATTAGTTGATTTTTAAGTTTCTTTGTTTTTATTTCTGCATAGTATTTCTCTGCATGACTATTCCACATTTGCTTATCCATTCTACTATTGCTTAGCATCTGAGTTGCTTCATGTTTGGATTAATTACGAATGCTGTTATGACATTCTTGACACTTGTCTTAGAATAGAATTATTAGGTGACAAGGCAAGCTTATTTCCAGTTTTATTAAATGACAACAAACTTTTCTAATGTAACTGTGCCTAAGTAATTCACACCAACAGTGTAAGCCAGTCTCCTTTGCCAATACTTAGTCATTTTTAATGTAGTAAAAATAAATTTAGCAGATTTGCCAATTAATAGTTTTCACGTGTTCATTTTAGTGACACCAATTGTATTAATCATGTTGTGCAATATTAAAAAAAACAATGGTTATAGGTTCTTAATTTTAGTGTATCAGTATTTTCCTTTACAACGTACAAATTTAATGACATCTTACTAAAATCTTTTTTATTTCTTGAGGTCATAAAGATACTTTATACATTATTTTTCATCATTTTATAGTCTTATCTGTTACACTGATTCAGTATATTGTGTGAGGTATTTCTTTTATTTCTTATTTATATCTAACTTATTGACTATATGCTTACAAATCCATCCTTCACCCAGTGATCTGTAAGTGGCATCTCTGTCGTGTATCAAGCAACCATGTGCATATATTTCAATCTTTGGGGTCCCTAGTGAGTTTCTTTGGTCACATTTATCCATCCCCATCCCCCAAACCACAGTTTATTAACTACTATCACTTTATGAACTTGCGATGAACTTTGATATATGTTAGGGCACTTGCTTCTAATTGTGTTATTTTTATTTTTCTTCAAAAGTTTCTTAGCTATTTCTGGCTATCTGTCTTTCTAAAAAGAAAATAAGGAAAGAACATCACCATCACATCAGTTCTGACTCACAGTGCCTATAGCTGAAATCAGCTTGTCAAATTCCACCAAAATCCTTCTGCCGTTTTAACTAGGACTTTGGTAGCTCTATTTATTGCAGATTATATTGCAGATTGTATTGCTCCCTTTAAAATCTTCAGTCATAAAATGAATTTTCTAATTTCTCTGCTGGCACAAAAATACAATTGCTTTTTGTGTTGGTTTTTACATTCAGCAAGTGTATTAAGTGCTCTTATTATTGGCTTATATATGTATATACACAAAGGCATAACAGAATATAAAAATAACTACCCTTTTTTAATTTCTAATACTAACAATCTTTTATTTTTCTCGTCCTACTACACCTTCTAGAACTTCCAGAAATAGAAGAGGTGATAACGGATATTATTGACTGTTTCCAATCTCAGAAAGAAATCTTTCTCTGTTTCACTATTAAACATGATATTTTTCTACAAATTTTTAGACACTTTATCCTGCTAGAGTAGTCCTTTTTTATTATTCATTTGCTAAGAGTTTTAAGATGAATAGATGCTGTATTTGATCGGATGGGTGGACCTACTGAGATGATCATAGGTCTTTCTTCCTTTACATTATTAAATACTGGATTAATTTATTCTCTGATGTTGAAGCAATCTTGTATTCTTTAGATGTACCTCACTTGGTCGTGTGTATTATACTTTTCATACACTGATGAATTCAGCTCACCAGTATTTACTTAGGAATCTTGCATTTATGATTATGAATGAGACTGGCTTCTAACTGTTCTTCATTTTACTCTCTTTTTCAGGCTTTTATATAGAAATTATTCTTATATTGCAAGATACAGTTTGATGCAAATTATTTTCCAATTTCCATTTTTCTTCGGACTTTCGTTAATTTAGAAAATCATGGCAATTCCAAACAAACAAATTTGCCTAAGTGTCTTCTGGTTACTTATTTCAGGCTGAACTGCATTATAGTCAGATCACAAAGACTGAATGACCTCAATTCTTGGCAAGTGTTCATTTGCAGTAGATAGTCAGATTGTTTAATGTTCTATGTATTCTTGGAAACAAATGACTTTCTGCAGATACTGTCTCCAGCGTTCTATGTCCATCTATGAGGTTAAGTTTTGTATTATGTTCTTCATATCTTCTAATCCCTTACTGAATGTTTCCCTCCTTCTTCTATCAGTTTATGAGAGACCAATTTAAATTTCTTATGCTGATGGGGGTTTGTCAAGTTTCTCTGTGGTTCTGTAAATTTTTGCTTAATCTATTTTGAAGTAATGTCATTATAAAAATGAGGGGGGCCTGAAGGCCTTCAGGCCCTCATTTTCAAAGGGGAAATTGAAGTAGACAGTCAGGACTAATTCTTTACCTGGTTTATAGAACTGATTCTTTACTTGCTTTTCTTACAACTCCTGGCTTCCTAGCACTACCTGACCCAGGAAATCACACATTACCTTGCAGGAACCACCGAGAGAAGATCTTCGCAGCAGTCTCTTCTTTAGGAACATCAAACCAGTAGAGAGACAAGTGGAAGCATGGAGTTGAGGTGCCAGGGACCACTTAAGACCCCCTACTCAGATGACAACTGAGAATGTCCAGACCCTGGTTTGGATGCGTGTTGACCCCTGAGGCCTGCTGCCAGATGGATGCCATTCCCTAATGGCTTTGGACAGGCTTTGAGGACCAGAATATCCCACTCTCCCTTGCATGTTCTTATGCAAACAAAACTTTTGATTACTCATCTAAATACCTGTCTCTGCCATTAGCTTTCTGGTAGCAGGTAGCCATGAACTTTGGAGTTTAGTCCAGTAACAATTAGTCATATGCAAATTGAATTTTCTGATCTCTATTTGAACAGTTCTGCCTTGTAAGTCAAAGAAAACTCCAGATTTTTCTATGGTCATGTTTCTGCTAACGTGGTAATTTAGACATCTTGCTATGAAACACTACACCTGCAGGCTTCTCTCTTTATACTGCAAAGTCAATGTCTAGAAAGAAGTTTCAGCTACTCGTGTAGAATCACAACATATGCTGTGAGGGCCGAATTACTGATTCCAAAGAGAACCATTGTCTTAGCAATTCCTCTGGGGTTTCAACCTGAACAAGTTCAGCACCTTGTGTGTTACAAAATCTCTGGCTGAATGTCCAGCTTCCGGTGTCATCAAAGAAATAAAAACACTTTCTTTGGAACCCAATCCAGCTATCCAGACATGCAATTTCGGGGCATTCTGACTGCTTCTGCGGGAAGCTACCTGTAGGTAGTGAAAATAAAAAGAATTCATTTTAATATTGTGCTACATAGATTACCAAGTGCTGTCTATTTCCTAGTACTCCTGTAAGTTGTGAAAGATTGTCCTCAATTTTCAAATCAGGATTATAATGTTAAAAATCATTGCATTCTTTACACAGTAAATCACACATCTGGAGTTCAAATTAATGTCTTCAATAGTGGGTGAGTGTCTTGGATTGAATTGTGTTTCCCAAAAAATGTGTACAATCTTTTGGCTGGGCCATGATTCCTGGTATTGTGAGATGTTCCTGTATGTTAGGAATCCTGCCACTGTGATGCTAATGAGGGAGGAGGGGCTGCAATTGTGTTGGCGGGGCAGGACACAACGTCTACGATTGTATGGTGCCTTCAATATAAAGTAAAGGGAGCCAAGCCAAGCCAAGTGCCATGGAGTCGGATCTGTCTCATGGAAGCAAGCAGTAAGTTGGGGACTTTATACCATCAAGAAGCAGTGCCTGGAGTAGAACAGGACAGGACCAGGGCCCCTCCATCTCAGAAGTGCCCAGTCCAAGAGAAGACAGACAACAAGGGCCTTCCTCCAGAGCGAGCAGAGAAAGCCTTCCCCTAAAGCTGATCCCCTGAATCTGGTGTAGCCTGCTGCACTGTGACAGGATAAAATTTCCCTTTTTAAAGCCATCTGCTTTGGGTAGTTCTGTTACATAAGCACTAGATGCCTAAAACAGTGAGTTAAAGGCATTCTTCATGCCTCAAATTCCGGAGTAAATATCTATCTACTTGGAACTGGAACAGTGTTCCCCTTCCTTGAATTGTCAAATACATCAACAACAGCATATGATCAGCCTTGGAGAACAGATAGTATTAGGTGCTTGTCATGCATTGAACTATGTCCCCCCAAAAATGTGTGTAGCCATGTGGCTGAGCCATGATTCCCAATATTTTATGACTGTCCTCCATTTTGTGATTTTCTTACGCTATATGTTAGAGGATTAGGGTGAGACTGTAAATCCCCTCATAAAATCACCTCCGTGCTTCATTGTAAAGGAAGCTTCCCTGGAGTGATCCTAATCTCATCTCGGCCTCTGGCTAATAGATAGGATGATTGTGTTAAAGAGAATTAGGATGGGACTGCAACACCCTTACTAAGGGAGTCTTCTTGGAGTGTGGCTTTCACCACCCTTTTTTCTTTGCATCCTAAACAAACCAGTCCCACTGCCGTCCAGTCGGGTCCCATTCACGGTGACCCTATAGGTTAGAGTAGAACTGCTCCATAGAGTTTCCAAAGAGCACCTGGAGGATTTGAACTGCTGACCTTTCAGCTATCCGATGCAGCACTTAACACACTACACCATCAGGGTTTACTGAACAGAGAATTGGGAACCCCACTTAGAATGCAGCAGCGCCTGGAGAAAAACTTCAGACCTGAGGTTCCTGCTCCAAGATGCTCCTTGAAAAAGGCTGAAGCAACGCATGTATTTTCCTCCAGAGCAGACAAGGGAGAGAGCCTACCCTTGGACCAGACATCCTGACTTTGGAGTTGTAACCTACCGGACTGTGTAAGAATAAACATTGTTTTATTAAAGCCATCCGCTTTGTGGTATTTCTGCTAGAGCAGCACTAGCTGACTAAAGTGGTGCTCTAGAGACCTTGGTAAATAAACCAGTGGAAGAGCATAGAAACCTTCTGTGAGTTAAATTTCTTGAGGTATAAAACTCTGGGACATGCTTGACTAGTCCCATGGAGATGACGTAAGCTGTGTATCTTGGTATTTCTATTCAGTAAGGCTCCGGATTTTAGAGACAGCAATTCTTTACACCCACAGGCTTTTCCAATCCACTTTCCAGCCGCAATGTTCTCTTCAGCCAGGGATCCAAAGTAACGACAGTAACTTCTGATGGCCCTCGCAGAGCTACTGGCACCTGACTGCTCTACTTCTGGGGCTCCTGCCTCCCAGTTCAACAGCTCTGAAAGAATTTGTGATAGGCCAGGAAGCTGGGAGTAAAAACCAAGACACACGTTGATGTTGAGTCGAATCTGACTCATAGTGACCCTATAGGACAGAATAGAACTGCCCCCTAGGATTTGTGGCAGGTAGATTTGAATTTGTGACCTTTTTGTTAGTATTCAAGCAATTACTGTGCTTGGTAAATTTCAATAGCATAATTGCCATGGAGGCCACTTAGACCTGGCTCTTTTTTAAAACAATTGCTGGTGCCATCCAAACGTCTAGCCACTTGACGTCTTAAAAATATATGTTCTGTAGGGTCACTATGAGTCAGAATCAGCTCCACAGCAATGAGTGCTTTGGTCTTAGGCACTTATCACAAGCCAGATACCACATTATACTTATTTAAAAAAAAAAAAAAAAAACACTGTCATAGGGTCAATGCCAACTCTTAGTGACCCTATAGGACAGACTAGAACTGCCCCATAGAGCTTCCAAGGAGCACCTGGCAGAGTTTTCTTAACCACTAGGCTACCAGGGTTTCCATATTTGTAACAGGAGGCAGGTAATTTCTGGGCAGATTGTCCACCTAATCTGTGGACACTTAATGTGCTATCATTGCTCCTGTAGCAACCAGTGTAAAGACTACAATCAGGCTGGAAGATGAGATGCCGACTCCAAACAAGACATCCTTTCCAGTTAAAGTTCTGGTTGAAAGGAAAAGAATGGGCAATGAAGGAGGCTAGTGTAGGGAAGTAGTTATAAGCACCCAATAATGATGAAGTATCAATTAAGTTCTTGTGGTTATTTAAAAAAATGAGGTGCCATCCATTTAAATTGTGTTTTGGAATACATTTTCTTGATGAATATTAAGGTATTTATAGTTACATTTTACTTAAAAAAAAGTTTTCAGTTTCTCATATAGATTGACTTACATTGCTACGTACTTAACAATTTATTTTTATTTCATCAAGGTATAAACAATATTTTTTATGGTTACAAAATAGCAAGAAATAACCAGCTAGCATGAACTCATAAAAAAATTAGAAGAGAAAATCATATAGAAAAGTATGGAATATTCCAAGTATTGTTAACTCTATGATTTGTAAATGGCATTTAAAAGATCACTGTGATATACAGCGTTTGTCTACAACAGCAGGGAACAGATTACTAACTACCCAGTTTGGATAGGCATGGGGAGCAAGTGCTTCTAAATTGTCTAGGTCATAGTTGTATTTAAGTTACAAGCACTGCAAACATGTGTTGACCTATAAACTAAGCACATAGCTAATCTTGCTAGAAATTCAAGCCAGATTAAGAAAAGGACGTGGAACAAGGGATACCATTCCTGATGTCAGATGGATCTTGGCCGAAAGCAGGGAATACCAGAAAGATGTTTACTTATGTTTTATTTACTGTGCAAAGGCATTTGACTCTGTAGATAATAACAAATTATGCATAACATTGTGAAGAACGGCAATTCCAGAACACTTAAGTGTGTTCATGAGGAATACGTACATGGTTCAAGAGGCAGTTGTTCAAACAAAGCAAGGGGACGTTGCATGGTTTAAAGTCGGGAAAGTTATGCATCAGGGTTGTATCCTTTCACTGTACATTTTCAGTCTGTATGCCAAGAAAATAATCTGAGAAGCTGGACTATATGAGGAAGAAGGAGACACCAGGATTAGAGGGGGACTCTTTAACAACCTGCAATATGCAGATAACATGATGTTGCTTGATAAACGTGATGAGGAGTTGAAATACTGATAAAGATCAAAGAAGATCACAGCTTTCAGTATGGATTGTGCCTCAATATCAAGAAAAAAAATTCTTGCAACTTGACAGGAGAGACCAACTCATGGAGACAGGCATCCTGCTTACTAGAGTAGAGGGTAGGCCCCAGAAAGGAAGACCCTCAACAAGACGGAAAGACACAGTGGCTTCAACAATGGATTCAAGCATAAAAACAATTGTGGGCATGATGTAGGCCTTGGTAGGGTTTTGTTCTTTTGCACGTAAGGTCACTATGAGTCAGAATTAACTTTACAGCACCTAGCAACAACATAGCTAAGTTGCTTCTAAGGAATGCTCCTTAAGAAAAAACAAACCAAACTCACTGCCTTAAAGAAAGAATTTGTTGTATCTCCTAGACCGGTTATGTCTTAAAAAAAATAAGGCCTGGACCATGCTAGAGCAGCTGGAGGGAAAGACCTTGATATCTTTGTGCATTTGGTGTTAAACAGCCACTTTGCTCTTCTTCTCTCTCTTTTCTTTTAATAAACTATCCAAACTGCTCTTCTTCACCCAGCTGTGAGTGCTATGCAGGCAAAATCAAATCTTTGTCCCTAGCAGTGACATAGTGGACAAAAGACTACTGCAGGTGCCAGATGACTAACACAGGACCAAATCTAAACAAGTCTCTCCTCTTTGAATTTGTTTTGCAAAGTTCAGGTCTGTATAGAGAAAGTGATGAGTAACCTTTCTGTTCAGGGTTTTTGTCCAAGATGATTCTGAACAAATACCGATCTGATAACCTTTAAAACTAGGATGTTCATGATGAGTACATTTTACTTCTATCTTACCTTCACCTGTAATCACATAATATTCCCACTAAGGATGATGATGCTAGTGATGCCAGTTATAGTAACAAAAGCAGCAGCAAGTTTTTGAAAATTTCCTTTCTGTCACGTGTCATCTAATAATTTACATGCATCTAATTATCTAAACCTAACACTATTATAATACATTAAGTTTGTAATTATTTATTCTGTTACCTTTCCACTGTTGGGGGGGCGGGGGAGGTGGGTAAGTTCTTCACCTCTTGTACTCTGTTGGCCTTTTACAACACCAACACAGGACACACACACAAAAAAAGGGATGCTGCATGATCTCTTACTGACACCAGGGGGCAGTTTGACAAATTTCAGAAGTGAGACAATACAACCAACATTAATAAATTAATTTCAAAAAATAGAAGCACTTTATAATTTTGACTGTCTTGTAATTTTATTTGAAAACATTGGCTTTAAAAGGGAGTAAATTCAAGTGGTTAGGACCATACTGGATTCAAATCACTGAGTCAAAATTCTGTGTGAGATTCAGAGTATGTGAGATTTTCATCACATCTCACTGCATTATAGCTTCATATGATTTTGAAAAGTGGTGACCTTTTGTTAGCGTCCTCATAGCTAAAGTATTTTATCTGAAAATAGAGTGTTTTGATAAATAATGCTCACTAAACATTTACAGTGCAACATTGTCTAAATGTTACCACACACTAATTCATTTAATCATCATAACAACCCTGGATAAACTGAAGAGAGGGAGATTATAAGAGTAGCCCCTGGTTACAAAGCCTCAAAACTTCATGAATAACAGAGTTGAAATTCAAACCCAGGCTGTCTGAATCTGGAATCTATACTCAAATCTGTGTTCTTAAACCCAATACCAAAAACCCACTGCCATCAATTCTGACTTATAACGACCCTATAGGGCAAAGTAGAATCACTTCATAGAGTTTCCAAGGAGCGCCTGGGAGATTCTAACTGCCAACCTTTTGGTAAGTAGCTGTAGCACTTATCTACAATGCCACTAGGGTTTCCATATACTCTAACTAAATTATCATTTGTCTGTCAATTTATCCACTGCTGTCAAGTTGATTGCAATTCACAACGACCTCACTAGTTTTCCCAGGCTTTAAATCTCCACAGAAGCTAAAACATCTCACTTCTGCAAAGCCATTAGTGGCTTGAACTGCTGACTTTTCAATTAGCAGTAGATAACTTTAAAGATTGTGCCACCACAGCTCTCAAATTTGTGACCTAGGAGGAGTTTCAAAAATCACGAGCTAGTGTGTCTTTATGAATAATAAGAAGGAGAAAGGAAGTAAAACTGTCAGACATAATCATATATTCCACACAGTTAAGTCATGCATTTTTAAATATTACTCAAGGATATTTATTTTTTAACAATTGTGCTAACAGCAAAGCTTATCAAAGAATTTGACCTAGTGTGAATTATATATCTATCACTACCTCCCAGGCTGTGTAAACTTACTTAAGCTATACCTCTACAACAGACCTCCCCTAAAAGAATGTTATTAATCCAATTACATTTTATCAATTCATATACTAATTAATAAACAACAACAAAACCTCACTGTGTCAAGCCAATTCTAACACATAGCAACCCTATAGAAGAGTGAAGAACTGCTCCACAGTTTCCAGGCAGTGCCTAGAAGATTTGAACTGCCAACCGTTTGGTTAGCAGTCATGGCACTTAGTCACTTATGCCACCAGCACTGGGTGGTTAAGTTTGTGGAGGTAGCTTTTTCTCATTTCATAGACCAGGTATTCTTTTTCTCCTAGGAATTTAGGTGAAGTTTAAATATTAGGATCTTATGTGGTTTGTGGAAGAGAGTGTAAGCTGTCCATCAAAATCTGTTTTCTTCCTCTTGCATGATAATGAAGTTGAAGCTGAGCAAATTACTATTTTGCAGACTTCTTTGCACTTAGGCATGGCTTTGTGACAAAGTTTCCACCCATGAAACCAGTGAAAAGGGTGTGTGTCAGTTCCTGTTTTGTACTTAAAATGTTGGGCAGATCTCTTCCGCAAGCCCTTTCCTTTTCCTGCAGGAAACCTGGATTTCAGGATAACATTGTGTAGAAAGCGGTGACGTCCTAGGACTGAAGCCTAACAGCCCCCACAGTCCTACTCACTCAGCTCAGGATTATGGAAAGGTAAAGACAAGTATGTTTTGTAAACCACCACATGTTTTGCCCTCTTTCCTTTTTTTGTATCCTCTCAGTCTTTATCATAATTAATACATTCTTAGAAAAAATAAATATTGAATTCTTGGCCAGTTTTCAAGCATGAAAGTGGTTTCTTAAATTATACATGTAAGTTTCTACAGCTCTGTTTTGACATGCCCTCTATCAGGAAGTGGTATAGTGGTAACCCTGGTGGTCTGGTGGTTAAGTGCCGTGTCTGCTAACTGAAAAGTCTGCAGTTCATATCTTCCAAGCACTCCTTGGAAAGCTTGTAGAGCAGTTCTGCTCCGTCCTTAGGGTCACTATGAGTCAGCATTGACTCAACAGCAGTGGGTTTTAGATCTTGTGTATGATGTCTTTGCAGAAATGCAACAGAAAATGGAATTTCTGAGAAGAAAATACATATATGGCAAAACCACATAATAACAGGCCTAGCAACAATATAAACTCAAGCATAACATGACTAGATATAGGGGTCTGTCTTTGGCAAACCCTGGTTAGGTTTGCAAAATGTGGCCCCATCTCATACAATTAAGTCTTTGGTCTCGCTTACAGGTTGGCTATGAGAGTTTAGTTCTCCTGGTGAAATAAGAAGTAGAATAGAAAATGTAAAGAACGAGAAAACTCCCAAGAAGCCTTATCTTTGGTGAACGGAATTCTCTAGGTGAACGAAGATTACAGTTCACTTACCTATCAAAATAAGCATTCCAAGAAACATGATCAGACATATGCATAGGGAGAAAAACAAAATACACTTCAAGATCACCCCATTAGAACGTTCTTTTGGAGAGAGATCACCTGGAAAAAGAATTGAAAGTATTTAAAGATTAAAGTATCATTTAGTAGAAGCACTAACCACTAAAATAATTCTTCCATTTAAATTTTTCCCTTTTCACTGTTGTTGTTAGGTGCTGTCGAGATAATTGTCACTCTTAGTAACCTATGTACAACAAAACCACACACCGCCTGGTCCTGCATCACCCTGACAAACGTTACTATACTTCAGCCCATTGTTGTAACCACTGGGTCTACCCATCCCATTCAGAGTCTTCCCCTTTCTCACTGGCCTTCTACTTTACCAAGCACGGTGTCCTTGTTCAAGGACTGGTCCATCGTGATGACATGTCCAAAGTGTGTGAGACATAGTCTTGCAATCCTTACTTCCAAGGAGCACTCTGACTGTATTTCTTCCAAGCCAGATTTCTTCACACTTCAAGTAATCCATGGTATATTTAATAGTCTTTTCCAGTGCTATATTTCTAAGAAATCAATTCTTCTTTGATCTTCTTTGTTCATTATCCTCCTTTTGCATGCATATGAGGCAATTGAAAACATTATGGCTTGTATCAGGTGTACTTTAGTCACTAAGGTGACATTTTTTATTTGTAATATTTTAAAGAGGTCTTTTGTAGCCAATTTGCCCAATGCAATGAGTCATTTGACATTTTGACTGATGCTTCCATGGGTGTTGATTGTGGATACAGGTAAGGTGAAATCCATGACAATATTAACCTTTTTGCTGTTTATCACAATGTTGCATATTGGTTTAGTGAGGATTTTTGTTTTCTTGATGTTACAGTATAATCCATGCTGAAGGCTGTCATCTTTGATCTTCATTGGTAAGTGCTTCAGGTCCTCTATACTTTCAACAAGCAATGCTGTATCATCTGCATAACTTAGATTGTTAATAAATCTTTCTCCAATTCTGATGCCACAGTCTGCTTTATATAATCCAGCTTCTCAGATTATTTGCTTAGCGTACTGATTGAATAAGTGTGGTGAAAGGATACAACACTGATACAACACCTTTCCTGATTTTAAACAAAACAATATTCCCTTGTACTGTTATATTTATGTGTTCACATTATATGTATTTATATACTACACACCATATAAATGTAACATATGTTTTTTTACTGTGAATTCATAGTAACATAATTGCATTTGAATGCCCCACTAAGTTTTTACATGGGCCTTTGTCTAATGTTGATTTTGTAGATGTTTTTCAACTACTTTTCTATTTTAATGTTTTCTCCTCTTGGAATTCTATGATAGATTTTCTATCATTAAAATTCATAACGTCTTGCATCTATTCGGCTCTTTTTATGCTTCCTTTCACTTAAGTTAATCATTTTTTATTCTCTCACAAAAATAAACCTGATCCCATTCTTTTCATACCTTACTCTATAATGGTTTCTAGTAAATTGTGTATTTAGTTACCTGCATATTTTTCACAAACTGTAGGATCCGACTCGATGGCACTTGGCTTGGTAAATGAATTTATGGCCTATAGCACTTCATCTCTCACCTTCAAAAAGTCCTCTCCCATTAACCATTTCCCACATGCAGAGACTGCAGCCCGTCAGGACCATGGTCCGCTCATTCCAGTTGCCCTGCTCAGTGAGTCAGTCGGCTTACTCACCTGGGCTTGCCAGCATTTCAGTCGGTGTCATGTCTTTGCCTGTTTTTTTTTTCACATCACACATTTTACCACTAAATTCTGTTAATAATCTAAATTACAGTCTCTAATTTATTGATCAGACAATTTAGTATAAAGATTAAAAATAAACATAAGAACAAAAACTGGCAGTAAAGCAGGTTAACATTTCCTCAGTGACTGAAAGCCTCAGGCTTTTACAGAGAATGAAATCAAAGTAAAAGATCAATAACTCTGAAATGCAAATGCTTTCAGAACACCACATCCTGCCCAAAAGACTGCTTTTTGCTGTTAGTATCTACACCAAAGACTTGTGAGAATTTAGAGAAAATGAGCTCAATCTGCTTCAGGAACGGTACTTTGCCACGGAAACTGATTCTGCCTAACTTAGCCTAAGAAAATAAGAATTCGAAGGAGCAGCAATATTAATCTCAGAGAAAATAGGACTTTAAATACACCATAAGGGATAAGAAAGTCTATCATATAATGATTAAAGAATCAATATATAAGGAGGACATAACCATAATAATTAAATACTCAAGGGGGTCAGAATTAAAACAAACCCTAATACCACTAAAAATAAAAATAGAAACTTCTGGAATAATAGTAGTGGACTTCAACATACCACTTTTAGTGACAGATAGAACATCTAAAAAAAAAAAAAACGACTGGCATCGAGTCGATTACAACTCATTAGTCATTAGAGAAATACAGATCAAAACTAATATACTACCTCATCCTGACAATACAGGTAATAATTTAAAAAAAGAAAGAAAGAAAAAACAGAAAACAATAAATGTTGGAGAGGTTGCAGGCAGATTGCAACCCTTCTGCACTGCTGATGAGAATGTACAACCACTACAGAAACCGGTATCAGATATGACAATTAGGTTTGCAACTCATCCTAGAAAAAGTGCTACATGTCTCGTTTCTGATTATCACTAAGGTCACTTTTGAAGTAGTCCGCTGGGGAAGCCATGCACCAATGTCAGCGCCTAGTCTACCCTCCAGAGTGATTTGGGAACTCTTCTTCTGGAATGGCCATCAGAGCTGTTGCCGGTATTACTCTCAATGTCCTGAATGTCACCAAAACGTCTTCCTTTCAATACTTCCTTTAACTTCGGGTGACGAAAAAAGTCATTGGGGGCCAGATCACTTGTGTAGAGAGGGTGTTCCAGTACAGTTATTTGTTTACTGGCTAAAAACTTCCTCACACACAGTGCCTTGTGAGCTGGCGCATTGTCGTGATGCAAGAGCCGCGAGTTGTTAGCGAAAAGTTCAGGTCTTTTTCCTCTAACTTTTTCACGCAGTCTTATCAGCACTTCCAAACAGTACACTTGGTTGTCTGTTCAGCTGGTACAAATTCATAATGAGCAATCTTTCTGATATCAAAAAGGTTAGCAACCTCGTTTTGACTCTTGATTTGGACTCACAAAACTTCTTTGTTGTGGAGAATTGGCTGACTTCGTTGAGCACTTTGACACTTTGTTTCAGGGTCATATTGGTGCACCCAGAATTCATAATCAGTGATAAAACAGTCCAAAATGTTGCCTTGTCTCTCCAAGAGGTTTTGGAAAACTGACTCTCCTTTGCTTTTGTTCACTGGTAAGCTCTTTGGGGATCATTTTACACACACCTATTTCATGCCAAGATTATCAGTTAATATTTTCCTTGTTGATGTTTACTTGCTCTGCTCATCTTCTTACAATCAACCAATGCACAATTCGACAAATTTTTGCAAGGTTTTCAACAATCCTGCTCATTACTGGCCACCCTGATGTCACTTCGTCAGTGACACTCTCTATCCCCTCAGAAAAACGTTTAACCTGATTGTACACTGCCATTTTCTTCATAGCATTATCCACATAAACTTGGACTAGCATGTCCCTGATTTCACTTCCCCTCTTGTCAAGTTTAACAAAAATATCAATGTTTATTCATTGCTTTATTTCAAGCTCTAACATTCTATTGACAGCACACAAAAACACTCAACAAAAATAATGAATGCCGTTCAGCAAGCACCACCACATTTCGACATGAAAACAGCTATGAAACACTGATATACCAAGGTTAAGAAACTTTACCAAGTTGTGTGTACAGTACTGCCAATGTAAGCACACAGTGGCAAGTTTGCAAACTTAGTTATCAGACCTCATATGACACTTACATAACAGACTAGAAATAGAATCCAACAATGCCACTCCTAGGAATATCCTTGAGGAATAAGAGCTTTCACATGAATATGCACACCTATGTTTATTGAAGCATTATTCTCAGCAGTAAAAAGATGGAAGTCACCTAAGTGCCCATCACCGATGAATGGATAGATACAAACTCAGTGGAATACTATACACTGATAAGGAACAATGATGAATCAGCAAATCACGATACAACTCGGATGAATCTGGAGGGCCTTATGTTGAGGGAAATAAGTCAATCACAAAAGAGTAAATATTGTAAGAGGACTCGAAGGCACTTGGCTTTTGCCACTAGTATAAAAACCCAAGAAAAGATTCACACACAGGAAAAAAAAAATAGTTACAAGGGAAGGAAGGAATAAAGAGGGGAAATCACTAACTAGATAACAGAAAAGAGTCAACTCTGGTGAAAGGAATGATAGCACACAACATAGAGGAAGTCAACACAACTTAATTAAAACAAGATCACAGAAGCTTTCTAGACACATCTAAATGCCTTGTGGGACCAAGCTGTGGGAGCTGAGGGAGGGGACTACAGTCTGCTGTGGTCAATTGGCTTACCTTTATTTGTGAAAAAATGTTCTGTATCTGTTTTAGTTAGCTAGTGCCACTCTAACAGAAATACCAGAGTGGACAGCTTTAACAAAGAAAGATTTATTCTTACACAGTCCAGTAGGTTGCAAGTCCATATTCAGGGTGTCCGCTCCAGGGAAAGACTTTCCCCTTGTCAGCTCTGGAGGAAAGTCCGGTATTGCATCAGTCTTTGTCCAGGAAGCGTCCTCACGCAAGAACCTCTGGTCTGAAGGACGCGCTCTGCTCCCAGTGCTGCTTGCTTGATGGTAGCGAGGTTCTCAAATTGTCCTTTGTTTCTCTTTCCTTTTATTCCTTGCAAGCTAAAAGCATTAAGGGTGAGGCAAGCCATACTCCAGGGAAACTCCCCCCACAGCAGGAATTCACAGCCCCACCCTAATCCTTTAACATGCAGGTTAGCAAAACCACACAATGGAGGACAGTCCCAAGATACTGGGAACCATATCTCAGCCACGTGGCTGCACACATTTTTGGGGGGACACAATTCCAACCATGACAATATCCTACTTTGTTCAGTAGTGGTGTCTTAAAAGCTTGTGAGCAGCCATCCAAGATGTATTTATTGGTCCCATCTCATCTAAAACAAAGAGAAAGAAAAATACCAAAGATACAAGGAAGATAATGAGCCAAAGGACTAAAAACTCAAACTAAATCCACTGCTGTTGAGTTGCTCCCTATCATATTGACACTATATGACAAGGTAGAGATCTTTTGGTTAGCAGCCTTAACACTTAACCACTACACCACCAAGGTTTTCACCAAAGGACTAAAGAACCATGTGAATCACAACAGCCACCAGACTGAGCCCAGAATAAATAGATGCCCTGCTACCATCTCTGACCCATCTGACAGGGTCACAGTAGATAATCTAAGTTCAGACAAAATTCAGATTTTTTTTTTTTAAAGCCAGTGTCACTGGTCTGATAGAGACTGGAGGATCTTCCAAGATTATGGAGACAGACACCCATGAACGCAAAACTGAAGCCACTCTAGAAGTTCAATTTTCATCCTAAGACTAGACAGGCCTATAAAATAAATGATAATGTACGTGAGGAAGGTGCTTCTTAGTTCAATTAAGTGTATGAGACAAAATGGGCAATTCCCGCCCAAATGCAAGATGAGAAGGCAGGAAGGGACAGGGAAAACTGGATGAACAGATGTGGGGGATCTGGGATAGAAAGAGGAAGAGTGCTGCTGACACATTGCAGTGACTGTGATCAATGTCACAAAAGAATTTGTGTATTAATTTTTGAATGAGAAACTAATATATGCTATAAACTTTCACCTAAAACACAAAAACTTAAAAAAGAAAATAAGAACAATTTTAATGGAAGGAGGTTGCTTTCAGTGGGAGTGAATATCAGGCAAGTAAAAGCAGTAGAAATTTCATTCTCAAAATCCATTCCCAAAAGCTCACTCTTGTTGAGAAATGTCTCCCTTTCAAAAGAAGTACACACATTGGCTTTATCTGGCTTCTGAAGAGAACATGCTCCACACCTCTTTTTCCTGTCAAAAAAACAAATCCACTGCTGTGGATTAAATTCCAACTCATAGCAACCCTATAGGACAGATAGAACTGTGCCATAGAGTTTCCAGAAGTGCCTAGTAGATTTGAACTGCAGACCTTTTGGATAGCAGAGGTAGCACTTAAGCACTGCCACCAGGATTTCCTCTTTAGTCTAAGCTGTCAAGAAATGACTCTCTGATAGACTAATAGTTAAACTAAGACTCCACCCACTGCCATCGAGTGGGGTCTGACTCATAGCGACCCTAGAGGTCATGGTAGAACTGCCCCATAGAATTTCCAAGGAGCACCTGGCAGGTTTGAACTGCCAACCTTTTGGTTAGCACTTAACCCACTACACCTGCAAGATTTCCTAAACTGAGACTACAGGTGCACAAGGCCAAATTCTTCTGCAGCTGCCTCTCTTATTTTCTGTCTTCCACCATTAAATATGGTACTTGCTGCAAGAGGGAATGAAAGGTAAGTCTTTCTCCTCCACACTGGAAATGGGAGGTTTGTGATGATGCTGTTGTTAATATGGCTAAAGTCCCAATTAAAATCTGGAACATTTCCGTATATTTCAGGAAGTTAATGCTACAGAAAACAAGTCTATTAAAAATGAATGTGAACCCTCTGCTGTCCCAGTATAACCTTTGGCTGGGAAAAGATACTGCTTCTGGAATATTCTGTTACGCAGTAGGCTCTTTGGTAGCAGCAATGTCTTGCCAGATTTAACTCTTTCTCTTTTAGAAAATTTTGAAATGCCACCTTTTATGAAAATGTAACATACAGAGAATGTGCTCTTATCATAAGTGTACAAGTAAATAGAGCATTACAAAAACCACAGCTCAGGCCCAAATCAACTCAGTGTCTATTGGATTAAACAGTATCTATCCCATGCACCTGTCCAAACTCTCACAAATTAAGAATTTAACAAGTGTCAAGATCAAGATGTAAAACAATACCTGTACCCTCCAAACCCTATTCCCGCTCTGTCATACTCACTATTCTCCAAATATAATTGCACTCCTAATTTCTAACATCAGAAATTACTTTTTCTTGAACTTTATGTAAAAGTAATCTCACAATATGCTGTTTTTTTTGAGTAGGGATTATTTCTTTCAACACAGTATCTGTGAGATTTTGTGTGTATTAGTAGTTTGGTCATTTTTATTGCTAAGTAGATTTATTTATCCATTAGTATAAATGGACAGGAAACCCTGGTGACATAGTGGTTAAGTGCTATGTCTGCTAACCAAAAGGTCAGCAGTTCGAATCTTCCAGGCTCTCCTTGGAAACTCTATGGACCCATTCTACTCTGTCCTATAAGGTAGATAAGAGTTGGAATCAACTCCATAGCATTAGATTAGTGGACACTGGGTTGTTTTTACTTTCTGGCTGTCATGAAGAGAGATGTTATGCACATGCATGTACAAATATTTTAGAGAACATATGTGCATATTTCTCTTAGGTGTATCACTGGGAGCAGGAATTCTGTGTTACTAGGGTATGTTTAGATTTAGTGGTAAATTTACGAGTTTTTGCACTTCATTCATCTTTTCAAATAACTAATCTTTGCTTTGTCTGACTTCATGTAGTTTACATCTTTGATATTTTTCGCTTTGTAATCTTATCTTTAAAATCTCTATTCCTATTTTTGGTACTTTAGTTTTCTCTTCTCTTGCTTTTTAAGATATACACTCTGTCTTAACCACCTAGTGCTGCTGTAACAGAAATAGCACAAGTAGTTTATTCTTACACATTCCAGTAAGGCTGGAAGTTTGAATTTGGGGTGCCAGCTCTAAGGGAATGCACACTCTCTCTGTTGGCTCTGGAGGAAGTTCCTTACGCTGCACCAGTTTTTCTTTAGTCTCAGAGTATCTCAGCATAGGCACCTCAGTTCCAAAAGACACGCTCTGCTCTCAATGCTGCTGTCTTGACAATAGGAGGTCCCCAACTCTCTGCTTGCTTCCCTTTCCTTCTGTGCCCGGTAGGATGAAAGGATAAAAGGTGGTGCAAGCCACACTTCCTCCTTCCTTTCCATTGGAGGAGGGAAGTGACCTTACGAAGGGTGTTCCAGTCCCACCTTAATCCACTTTCACATTATCCAATCTGTTAACCACAGACCAAGATTCAGATTTACAGCATAGGAAAGTGACAAAACGGAGGACAACACATAATACTGGGAATCATGGTCCCGCCAAATTGTTACACATGTTTTGGAGGAAACATAATTCAACCTACACAACTTCTCTCACAAATTTTCAGTCTTCTTTTTTTCTTTACTAATATGTGCATTAAACACTGTAAAGATCCCTTGTTGTTAGGTGCCATTGAGCGGGTTCCAACTTACAGTGACCCTTTGCACAACAGAACAAAACACAACACTGCCCAGTGTTCAACACTGCCCTATGCCGTGTTTAAAATCATTGCAGTGTCTGAGCCCAGCATTACAGCAACTGGGCCAGTCTAACTCAATGAGTCTTCCTCTTTTTCACTGATCCTTTATTTACCAAGTATGATGTCTTTCTCCTAACACATCTGAATTACATCAGATACAATCTTGCTGTCTTTGCTTCTGAGGAGTACTCTGGCTATACTTCTTCCAAGACAGATTTGCTCATTCTTCTGACAGTTGGTATTATATTCAGTATTCTTCACTAATTCTACAATTCAAAGACATCCAGTCTTCCTCAGGATTCCTTATTCGTTGCCAGGTTTCCCATGATGGCTGAGGTCAGGCACACCTCGGTCCTCAAAATGACATCTGTGCTTTTGAACACTTTAAAATGACCTTTGGCAAACATTGTTTGATTTTTTTGACTGCTGCTTACAGTGATGTTGATAACTGATCCAAGTAAAATGAAATCCTTGACAACTTCAATATTTTCTACATTTATCATAATGTTGCTTATCAGTCCAGTTGTCAGAATTTTTACTTTCTTTACGTTGAGGTGTAATCCATAACAAAGTCCAGTCTTTGACCTTCAGAAAAGTGCTTCAGGTCATTTTCACTTTCAAAAATAAGGTGGTGTCATCTGTATATTACAGGTTGGTAATGTGCCTTCAGTGCTGATGCTGCATTCTTCTTCATGTAGTCCAAATTCTCAGATTAGTTGCTCAGCATACAAACTGAATAAGATGTCAAAGGAAACAATCCTAGTGACTACCTTTCCTTCATGCAGCATCTCTTCATTCTTTTTAAATGACTGCTTTTTGGTCTGTATACAGGTTGGTCACGGGCACAATTAAGTGGTCTGCAGTTCTCATTCTTGGCAATTTTGTGCATAACTTGTTATGCTTCACACAGTCAAATGTCTTTCCTTAGTCAATAAAGCACAGGTAAACATCCTTCTGTTGTTCTCTACTTTCAGCCAAGATCCACTTGGCATCAGTAATGATATCCCTCAGTCCATTTCTTGATCCTGCTTGAAATCTCTGGCAGTTCCCTGTCTAGGTACTACTGAAGTCACTTTCTGAATTATCTTCAATAAAATTTTACTCGTGTGTGATATTAATGATATTGTTCAATAATTTCCACATTCTATTAGATCATCTGTCTCTGAAGGGGCAAGAATATGACCTCTTCCAGTGGTTGACCAGGTAATTCTCTTCCAAGTTTCTTGGCAGAGATGAGTGTGCACTTCTAAAATTGGCTCCATCTGTTGAAACGTCTCAACTAATCTTTTGTCAGTTCCTGGAGGCTTGTTTTACACCAATGCTGTCAGTTCAATTTTGATTGCTTCTTTCAATACTGTCACGGATTGAACTGTGTTCCTAAAAAATCTGTATCAATTTGGCTGTGTCATAATTTCTGCTATTGTGTGATGTTCCTCCATGTTGGAATTCCTGCCTCTATGATGTTTATGAGGGTGTACAGGTGACAGTTGTGTTGGCACATCAGTATTCAATGTGTAACCTTGTTTTGTGGCTTGGGGGTGAGGATCTCAAGCTATAAAGAGGAGAAGTGAATAGAGGCTTTTGGGGACCTCATGCCATCAGAAAGAACGCAATGCCAGGAGCTAAGCATATCTTCTGGAAAGGACTGGGGTCCCTGCACCTCAGAAACTTCCAGTCCAGGGGCAGATTGATGACAAGGACCTTCCTCCAGTGCCAGTGGAGAAAGCCTTCACCTGCAACTGAATTTGAACTTTTAGCTCACTGAATTGTGACAAATAAAATTCCTCTCTTCATAAAGCCTTCGACTTCCTTTGTAAAGCCTTCCACTTCCACTTCCAATTCCTCTCACACATCTTCAAACAAATTCCTCTTCATAAAGCCTCCTACTCATGCTATTTCTGTCAGAGCAGTACAAGATGACCATGACAAATACCATACATTCTTGATCACATGCTATCCTCTTGTTTTAGTCACCTGGAACTGCTCCAACAGAAAATACCATGAGTGGAAGGCTTTATGACGAAAAACTTTATTTGGCACAGTCTGATAAGCCATTAAGCCACAAATCTGTTTACAAGTTACAAGTCCATTCAGTATGAGAAACTGTCACAGTCCAGTAGGCTGAGTCCAAGTTCCAGAACAGTATGCCAGCACAGGAACCTCAGGTCCAAAGGATGTGCTGTGCCCTTGGTCCTAGTAGTATGAAGATCTCAACTCATTCTGTTCTCTTTTATCCCTTATATTCCTCAAGCTGTTAGCTTGAATGCTACCTCACCAGCACAACTGCTGCCCATTCTCCATCATCAATATCACAGAGGCAGGTTCACAACACATGGGAGGAACTGCACCATCCTGGGCCTCATAGCTAAGTCAAATCAATACTTAAATGGGGGGGGGGCACAAGGCAGTCCATGACATTCCACCCTTTGCCCTGCCTAAAATCATATCATTAGAAAAGGTTTTAAGTCCAGATCCAAAATCCATAAATTTCTCTTCAACTGTGAAATCCAGAACAGCTGTTATCTTCCCAAAATAAAATGGTATAACAAGCAGACACAAATTACACATTTTCATTATAAATGGAGAAATGGCAGGGAAAGAAGGCATTGACAGGCAACAAGCAAGACAAAAAAACACATTACATTAGCCCTCAAAGGTTAGAAAATAACTTTCCGTTTTCTGAGACAGTTTACACAACAGCTTTGCCCTCTAGGCTCCAGGTATTGGCCACACTCTGGATTGTGAGTGGAGATCTCAAGACCCACTTGGACAGGAACTCTGCCAGGAAACCTCCATGCACAGGCACTCAGCTCTCATGCTCTGTGGGTTGGCTCCACCACTGTCTCACACTGTTCTGGTTCTGCTGCTGCCACCAGTCCTCTGCTGCTTGTTTCTCACCATCTGCACCTTCTTTGCTTCCTTCCGAATCTTACAGTCCAGTAGGCTGCAAGTCCAAATTCTGGATGTCTGCTCCAGGGGTGTTCTTTCCCCCTTGTCGGCTTTGGAAGAAAGTCCAGTATTGCATCAGTCTTTCTCCCGGGAGCATCTTGGCACAGGAACCTCAGGTCTGAAGGATGCACTCTTCTCCCGGTGCTTCTTTCTTTGTGGTGTGAGTTTCCTGAGCCAAGTGAGTGGGGTGCCTCTGGACACTTGAATCAGTGGAGCTAGGCTTGCTGACCCGGAGAGCCGGGGGCCTGTAAGCAGGAGGCTTCCTTGCAGAGTGAGGTGCCTCAAGGGAATTGAATCAGTGAGGCTTCAGAGCTTTGGAACACCTGCCCTTGCAGGGCAGATGCAGACTTGAGGCCTAGGCCATGAGGCCATAAAAAGCAGAAGCTAAGCAGCACAACAAGGAGCTGACCCATGGAGTGAGCAGGAGCTACTGGCTGCTAAGCAGACAGGAAATATGTGGTAGAAGGTGGAGAGATGAGGGCTGAGGGGAGGGAAGCCACCACAGGCCCCTCCCTGCCGCTTGATACAGCAGCCAAACATAGAACAGCCATGGTGATATGATCCCTGCCACCACCTGAAATGGTTGAATGTCAACCAGTTATTTTTGGAACAGTAATTCTGTGTATTCCTTCCATCTTTTTTTGATGGTCTCTATATCATTGAATACTTTGACCACAGAATTCTTCCACACCAAAATTTGAAGCTTCGGTTTTTATTAAAGGTCCTACTTGTCACAGCCTGAACTTCAGTTATTGTCTCCTAAATACCACCTGATTGCCAAAAAAAAAAAAAAAAAATCCACTTTACTTTCCACATTTTTCTTCTTAGACTCTTACTCTGTGTGAAGTTTATTGTCTTGTCATATGACGTGAGAGAAATATACTGGGCTGAGTTCTCTGACTCTCCCTTTTCTTCAGAATTTTGTCTTCAGATGTCTTGACAAGGATATGTATCTCTCTAAGACAAGTGTCACAGCCTAGGGTCTGTAGAGAGGCAGAAGAGGTGCTACTCCTGATTCATGTAGCCACAGGGGCTGATGAATCCAAGATTGACAGATCAGAAAACAAGGCTGTTGCTCACAGGCTGTGAAGATCGATGAATCCCAAGATCTGCAGATAAGATGCAGGTAAGCTACTAGCTCAAGTCCCAAGAACCAGAGGTCACATGAACAAGAGCCAGCTGCAGGATCCAGAACAAGAAAGAGCCCCCAAGCATTGCCAGAATGCCAGCCTACAATTGATGCAAGCCACAGTCCCTAGGAAATTCCCCTTCAGCTGATTGATTACTCACAGTAAATGCTATCGTGGAGGTGATCATATGCCAAAGCTCTACAGAAAGTGACAGTTAACATCACAGCACTACTAAAACACTGATCATCAAGGCCCAGTCAAGTTGACACCCAATCTTAACTTTTGCAACAGGGCTCTCTTCCCAGGTTTTCAGCTTCTGACCTGTTGCTGAGATGTCCCTAAAAGAAGAGTGTCTCCCAGATCTGGGAGTACTTCTCTGCTGCTTGTTTCCAAAACCTTCATTCCTCTTTTAATTGCCTTGAATGCTCTCCAATACTTAGAAAGACTTCTTTTTTTGCCAATCTGGATCTTCTAGTTCTCAGCATGAATTTGGTCTCTCTCAAGCTATGTTATCATAGACAGAGGTAGATGTGAACTATTGGACTTATACTTTTAACATGCTTTTATTATTTGGGGTCAATTTAAAGTGTCAGCAGGTAAACTTTAATGTTTCAAATCACCTTGAAATTTCATGCTGATGGCTGAACTAATGATATTACCTATTATTATCATGAAATGACAAAATTGAATCTATGAAACCCAAGATAAACTCACTGCTGTTGAGTCTAATCTAACTCATAGCTACCCTATAGACAGAGTAGAACTACTCCATAGAGTTTCCAAGAAGTGCCTGGCAGATTTGAACTGCAGACCTTTTGTTTAGCAGCCATAGCACTTAACTGCTACACCACCGGGTTTTCTATAGAAGCTATAGTTTAATATAGGTTTCTATGATTCATTTACACTGATAAGAGATTTGAACTTTGTTCTCATTTAATTGGTAAAATTAGATAAAGAAGATGACATTATTCCTTTTATTTTTCAGATGATTTTCTTAGGTAAGGCACTGAGTAATTTATTAAAGTTTGTGGAGTAACAAACCCATGATTAAATGATTTCATTTGGAAACTAGTTTGGGGCAAAAAAAAAAAAAAAAAAAAAAACTCTGAAATTTACTAAGCTAACCTTTCTCTTATTACAGTCAGTTGATTCTGACTCATAGTGACCCTATAGGACAGAGTAGAACTGCCCCATAGAGTTTCTAGAGAATGCCTGGTGGATTTAACTGCTGTCCTTTTGGTTAGCAAGCCATAGCTCTTAGCCACAATGCCAACAGAGTTAATCTTTAGCAAAGGCTAAACATTAGCTAGTATTGCATTTGTGGTTCACTCAGAGTCTGTTGAAAGATCTTTCCACTTCTACACTGCTGCAGCTGTTTTGCATGATAAGGAAATGAAACTAGAGTCTGTGGAGGCCTAACGAACATGGTTTCCAAATTAATCTTTAGCAAAGGGTGATACTGCACTGCGGTTCACTGAGAATCTACTGAAAGATCTCTCAGTTTCTACATTGTGGCAGCTGTTTCTCACATAAGTAAATGAAACTAGAGTATGGAGAACTGTAATGCTGTGAAAATTCAGTTATCTTTTAGTGCATATTTTTATCTTTCTGACATATCTGTCCGACATATCTTTCTGACAACACACCAGGGGCCTCTGAATAAGTAATAATCAATAAGACAAGCCCTACCCTCAAAGGAACTTAATAGATACAAACCTGAAAAGTAAATGTATAGGTGAATGTCACGGATTGAATTGTGTTCCCCCAAAAATACATGTAGCCATGTGGCTGGGCCATGATTCCCAGTGACTGTCCCCCATTTTGTGGTTTTCCTATGCTGTATGTTAAAGGATTAGGGTGGGGCTGTAATCCCTTCATAGGATCACCTCCCTGCTCCACTGTAAAGGGAGTTTCCTTGGAGTGTGGCTTGCCCCACCCTTAATCTTTTCAGCCTGCAAGAGATAAAAGGAAAGGGAAGCAGGCAGAGAATTGGGAAACTCCTACCATCAAGAAAGCAGCACCGGGAGAAGAGCATGCGTCCTTCAGACCTGAGGTTCCTGTGCCAAGATGCTCCCTGGACAAAGACTGATGCATTACTGGACTTTCCTCCAGAGCTGACAAGGGGAAAGCTTTCCCCTGGAGCAGACACCCTGAATATGGACTCGTAGCCTACCAGACTGTGTGAGAATAAACCTTCCTCTGTTAAAGCCATCCACTTCGTGGTATTTCTGTGAGAGCAGCCCTAGCTGACTAAAACAGTGAATATGATTTATTGTACCAGTTGTGGAAAACAGTAAGTGAGATATGAGAGCACTTAGGTAGAGTATGTAAGCCAGAGGAAAATTTTTTCTGAGTGGGTTTGGGGGAAACCAAACCCATTACAGTGGAGTTGATTCTGACTCATAGCAACACTACAGAACAAAATCGAACTGCCCCACAGTGTTTCTGAGGCTGTAATTTTTATGAAAGCAGATTGCCATCATCATTCTCCCACTGAGTGGCTGATGGGTTCAAATCTCTGACGCATCAGTTAACTGCCCAGCACTTGCCCAATGCACTGCTAAAGCTCCTGCATTTGGTTACATCACCTATTGTGCCTCAGCTGATTCCAATTCAAAATGACCCAGTGGGAAACCCAGTAGGGTTTCTTAAAACTGCAAATCTTTATAAATGCAGACTGCTACGTCTTTCTGCCTTGGAGGTACTGGTGCGGTTGAACCACCCACACCTTGATACACTGCCAGTGCCCAAATACCGTGCCAACGAAACTCCTTGCATTTGATTAGACCTAGAGAAAGAGACTATTCAGTGTTTTGTAAACCACCTATAATTCAGGTAGCTTGAACACAAATTATGAAATGAGGAAAGGGAAAGGGAAAAAGTTTCCAGTTGCAACAAAGGCCTATGTCACACTATGTAAATTTTATAATCACTGATTTTCTTTTGTAGCCCTGTGTCCATAGCTGAAACCATATATGTTATAGTTACATATATTCACATGATTCCTGGGAAGTTACCATGTGGGTAGGTTAAGATATCCTGTCGTTGTTGTTAGTTGCTGTCGAGTTGGTTCCAACTCATGATGACCCTATGAACAACAGAATGAAACACTGCCCAGTCTTGTGCCATGTCCACAATCATTTTTATGCTTAAACTCATTGTTGTAGCCACTGTGTTAATCCATCTTGTCAAGGGTCTTCCTCTTTTTCACTGACCCACCCCTCTACCAAGACTGATGTCCCTCTCCAGGGACTGATCTTTCCTGACATCATGTCCAAAGTATGTAACACTCAGTCTTGCCATCTTTGCTTCCAAGGAGCACTCTGATTGTACTTCTTCCAGAACAGACTTGTTTCTTCTTTTGATGTTCCATGATACATTCAACATTTTTCCCCAACACAGCAGTTCAGAGGCAACGGTTGTTCTTCAGTCTTCTTTGTTCATTTCCAGCTTTCACATGCATACAATGCCATTGAAAATTAAAATGGCTTGGGTCAGGCGCATTTTAGTCTTCAAGGTGACATCTTTACTTTTCAATACTTTAAAGAGGTCTTATGCAACAGATTTTCCCAATGCAATGCGTCTTTTGATTTCTTGACTGCTGCCTCCATGGGCATTGATTGTGGACACAAGGAAAATGAAATCCTTGACAACCTCAATCTTTTCTCTATTTATGACAGTGTTGCTTACTGGTCCATTTGTGAGGATTTTTGCTTTTCTGATGTTGAGGTGCAGTCTATACTGAAGACTATGGTGCTTGATCTTCATCTGTAAGTGTCTCAAATCTTCACTTCCAGCAAGTAAGGTAGTGCCATCTGCGTAACACAGGTTGTTCATGAGTCATCTTCCTATCCTGATGCCTGGTTCTGCTTCATATAATCCAGTTTCTTGGATTATTTGCTCGGCATACAGATTAAAAGAGTATGGTGAAAGAACACAGCCCTGACGCACACCTTTCCTGACTTTAAAATATGCAGTGTCCCCGTGTTCTGTTCACACAGCTGCCTCTTGATCCAAATACAAATTCCTTAAGAGCAAAATTAAGTGTTCTAGAATTCCCATTCTCCACAATGTTAGCCATAATTTGGTATGATCCACACAGCTGAATGCTTTTGCATAGTCAGTGAAACACAAGTAAACATCTCGCTGGTATTCTTTGCTTTCATCCAAGGTTTATTTGACATCATTTCTGGTGGTTCCTTATCAATATACTGTTGCAGTCACTTTTGAATGATCTTGAGCAAAATTTTACTCGTGTGTGATATCAACAATATTGTTTGGTAATTTCCACATTCAATTGGGTCACGTTCTTTTGAGTGGACATAAATATGGATCTCTTCCAGTCAGTTGGCCAGGTAGCTGTCCTCCAAATTTCTTGGTATAGATGAGTGAGCACTTTCAGCACTGCATCTGTTCATTGAAATATCTCAACTGATATTCCATCGATTCCTGGAGCCTTGTTTTAAGCCAATGCCTTCAATGCAGCTTTGACTTCTTCCTTCGCTACCATTGCTTTCTGACCATATGCTGCCTCTTCAAATGGCTGAAGATCGAGCAGTTCTTTCTGCTATAATGACTGTGTATTCCTTCCATCTTCTTCTGATGTTCCCTGAGTCACTTAAGAATTTCCCTGTAGAATCCTTCACTATTGCAACTGAAGGCTTGAATCTTTTCTTCAGTTCTTTCAGGTTGAGAAATGCAGAACGTGTTCTTCCATTCTGGTCTTCCATTTCCAGCTCTTTGCACATGTCATTATAATAGTTTCTTTTGTCTTCTCTTACTGCTGTTTGAAATCTGTTTAGGTCTTTTCCTTTACCACTCCTTCCTTTTGCTTTAGCTGCTTGATGTTCCAGAGCAAGTTTCAGAGTCTCTTCTGACACCCAGTTTGGTCATTTCTTTCTTTCCTGTCTTTTTATGACCTCTTGCTCTCTTCATAGATGTCGTCTTTGATGTCATTCCACAGGTCATCTGGTCTTTGGTCCTTAATGACCAACACATGAAATTTGTTCTTGAGATTGTCTTTAAACTCAGGACAGATATACTTTGGCTTTTGTGGACTTGTTCTAATTTTCTTCAGTTTCAATTTGAATTTGCCTGTGAGCAACCGATACTCTGTGCCACAGTCAGCACCTGGTCTTATTCTGACTGCTGATATGGAGCTTTTCCAATGTCTTTTTCCACAAATGTAGTCAATTTTGTTCCTGTGTATTCCATCTGGTGAGGTCCATGTGTACAGTCACCATTTGTGCTGGTTAAAATGGGTATTAGCAATGAAAAAGTCGTCAGTCTTGCAAAATTCTATCATGCGATCTCCGGCATCATTTCTATCACCAAGGCTGTATTTTCCAACTACTGATCCTTCTTGTTTGTTTCCAACTTTTGCATTCCAGTCACCAGTAATTATCGATGCATCCTGATTACATATTTGGTCAATTTCAGATGGCAGAAGCTGGTAAAAATCTTCAACCTCTTCATCTTTGGCCTCAGTGGTTGCTGTGTAAATTTGAATGCCAAAGCCAATTTGAATAATAGTCATATTAACTGACCTTCCTTGTGGGCGTATGGATGTTATCCTATCACTGACAGCATTGTACTTCAGGACAGATTTTGAAATGTTCTTTTTGATGATGAACGCAACACCATTTCTCTTCAAGTTTTCATTCCCGGCATAGTAGACTATATGATTGTCAGATCCAAAGAGCCCAAACTGGTCCATATTAGCTCACTAATGCCTAGGGTGTCAATGTTTATGCATTCCATTTCATCTTTTGCAATTTCCAACTTTCCTGGATTCATACTTCATACATTCCATATCCTGATTGCTAATAAACGTTTGCAGCCGTTTCTTCTCACTTTGAGTCATGCCCCATCAGCAAACAAAGATCCTGGAGGCCTTACTCCATCCACGTCATTAAGGTTGAATCTACTTTGAGGAGGAAGTTGTTCCCCAGTTGTCTTCCGGGTGCCTTCCAACCTGGGGGGTTCACTTTCTGGCACCACGTCTGACAATGAACGGCTGCTGGTCATAAGGTTTTTCCTGGCTAATTCTTTTCAGAAGTAGACTGTTGGGTCCTTCTTCCTAGTCTTAATCTGGAAGCTCAACTGAAACTTGTCCACCATGGTTGACCCTGTTGGTACCTAAATGCCAATGGCATAGCTTCCCGCATCACAGCAACAAGCAAGCTTCCACTGACAGACAAGTGGGGGCTTCTCACTCTGTCTTTGCCCTCCTAACCTCATACTGTTACTCAGCTTACCTGATGGTATTATCCTGATAACCTAGACAGAGTTATTTTGATTTCACTTAGTAAGCGGATTTTACTTATTTTTAAAAAAGATCATTTAAATTAGGGATATTGGGAAACAGAATTGGTGAACAATTTGATGTAGAAGCAAACAAGAAAGTCTCAAGATATTTTGCAAAATGAAAGTATGGAGCCAGTCCCTTGTTCAAAAATTACTAAGAACTTCAAGATATTGACGGTAGAACAGTAAGCCCAATGTGGGGTCCTTTTGAGCAAAGAAGTGTGCCACTGCCCAGTACTTGACCGCTAATCAAAGATAGCTCACACCCAGATAGTGGCTCCACAGAAGAAAGATCTGTAAACCTGCTCCTGTCCAGACAACAGCCTACAAAGCTATAGGGGTGGTGAGTTTTATACTGAGGGCAAAGGAGACGCCACTGGAAGGCTGTGTGTGAGTATTTGGGTTTAAGATCGTCGCTGTGGTTGCAGTGTGAAGAATGAGTCAGGATGTATTTAAACTGTGGAAATGACTAAGTCTCAAAGTGTGTGGGTGTATGTTATGTTCCAGGAAATTTTACAAGTTTCTGCCTGAAACCAAATATTTCTCGCATGTAAATAACCAGTTCAACTGATGGGGATTTCCACCAAAGTATTATAAAGTGATTAACACAAA
The DNA here is from genome assembly GCA_028571685.1 of Heterohyrax brucei. NCBI lineage: Eukaryota > Metazoa > Chordata > Mammalia > Hyracoidea > Procaviidae > Heterohyrax > Heterohyrax brucei. Next base: position 71,269,622 of record CM053142.1, on the reverse strand, counting down.
TCACAAAGCAGAAATACCAGCATATGTTTCCATACCAGTGGCATAATGACTACTGTTATTTTCACTTTTATTTCCACTAGGCAATAACAAGAAACTAACATCTAATATCAAGTATTTGCTGTGAGTCAGACACAATAGCAAGAAATTTTCACGTGAACTCACATGAATCTTCCAGTTTAACCAGTGAGACTGGTATTATTGCACTCATTTTTCAGATGAAGAAACTGTTACTGAAAAACTAAGCTGACTTCACACTACCTGCTGCAAACAGCCAGCCTTTAAGACAGGGGTGAGACATTTATTGAATACTGGTAGGTAAGGAGATAGAGCAGATAGATTTCTCCAAAATCTGCTACCCCAAAATGGACACCAGCTATAGAAAAAGGGAATAAAGTTTTATGAGTCCTAGGAATTTTCAGGATATTACTTCTTCTTGGGAGGTTGGCAGTTGTCTCCTTCTAGATGTGTTGATACCTTAACTAGAATTTTGGACCTGGAGGAGGTCTGGTCATCATACAAATTCCCAGGCACATTCTTTTGTTTTTCTTTTACGCTTTTTAGATTGTTATCACTCGTTTTCCGTAGTCCTAAAGAGAGCTCAGATTAGTCCTTAATCTTGAGAGAAACTAAGGGAAACAATGGACTCATGTTTGGCGACAGAATTAAGAAACAAAATGATGCGAGTTATGCTCACATGCAGCCATTTGTTTTACTCTGCCTGTTCCAAAACTCTCCTCGAGGAGACATGTAGCTTATCAGGGTCACAGCTGGAAAGCAGTGGAGTCTATGCTTTACATGTGTGGATTTGAAGCTAGTTTGTAAAAGAACAGTCAGTCAGAGTTATAAATTTGACTCAACGTTTATTTATAAATTAATCAGCTAAGCCAAGCACCATCAGTAGAATTTATTATTGTAAAATCATGCTTCTTAGTTCTGACATTTCTGTAGAAATATAGATTTCTTTGTAAAAATAAAATTAACAGAAACTAAGCACACAGGGCATTCTTATCACTGTGAAAGCATTCTTTCATTCGGTAGATGCTTTGAAGGAATCCTGTATTTCAGGATTCCTGTGACAGACTCTGAGGATATGAACATGAACTAGACATTTCTGGGGGTCAGTTCTACCCTGGCCCCTAGGGTCGACATGAGTCGGATTCAACTCAACGGCACTTGGCTGGCTGTTAGAAACATTGACATAAAATGAATTTCAAAGAAAAAAACATTTTAGAGTTAAAAAAAGATTACTATTTACAGTAAAAGTATCTAATGCATATGAAATACATTTACATGTAACTAATAAAATAGATTCAAAATATGTACAGTAAAAATTTTCAGAATTCCAAAAGGAAACTGATTTACCTAGCAACTAAGTAAGAGTAATGGGATCACATCAGGGAGGAGATGCATTGTAAGTTGCTATTTCATCCTTTTTGGGACTCATCAGTACAGTGTAGCTGATGCTATAAACATTTTAAGTATTTTCTTTTTAAAGTATAATATAAACAGTCATGCAATTACATACCAAATGCTTAAATAATTCATATAGAAAACTGTCTTTGATTTATTTGAGAATTATTTTTTATTTTGATTTATTTGATTTGATTTATTTTGTAATAAAAGCATGAATTTAGAGCCAATAAACACCAAAGGAGGCAGTGGTATCAAAATCCTGGTGGCACTGCGTGGTTGAATGGTTGAGTGCTAGGGCTCCTTGGAAACTCCTACTACCTGGAGAAGTTCTACTCTGTCCTATAGGGTCACTATGAGTCGTAACTGACTTAGTGGAAGTTTGGGGGAGAGGGATTCATGAGGAATCAATATTTTAAATACAGATAGTCTTTACCTTGCATAGTTCTGATACGTGTTTATTCCAATTACCACCTGACAACATGGGTGAAACTTCAGTTACCATAACATATTAACTGCACAATTAACTGAGTAAAGGCATGAGTACACACTTCTCCGCTAGCTCTTCGGTCCACATATCACTAAATAAACAACAGAGGCTTATCATAGTAAGTTACCAAGGCAGCACTTCTTTCAAAGCCTATTTGTGATGGGTCACTGCACATCTATTTTTCAGTTCATGCACAGACAGCAAAGCCTGGAGTTGTGTTGCCACTTTGTCTACTAATTATTATTATCACTGGTACTTTACAAAAATGGATACCCAAAAGAGGAAACCGGCCCCCCAAATGACAGTATGGCAGAGAAACACAAAATAATAATGCTGGAAGTTAAATGTGAATAAAATGTAAATAGAATTTAGAAGAAACAGGTAACAGAACACTAGTGTTGACGCCATCAGTACACTAGATCTGCCGCACTATGAACGTAACCCATTGCTGTTGAGTTGATTCCAACTCATAGAGACCCTATAGACAGAGTAGAACTGCCCCATACAGTGTCCAAGGAGTTCCCGGCAGATTTGAACTGCTGACCTCTTGGTCAGCAACTTAACCACTACAGCATCAGGGCTACTCTAAGAACCTAGTGAAGGCTCGTTATTGACACACATGAGTAAAATGATGGTGACAAGAAGGACGATGACGCCCCTGAGGAAGAGATGAGAGAAAATATTTCACATGAATTCTCATAGGTAGTTGACCACATAGAAAACAAAAGGATAAAATGTTGGAAGCTGATATGAGCACAGAAATGAGTACAATTCACCAAAGATGTTCATTGTGCATAACTAGTTGTACTATAAAAAGAAGGCAAGCACTGTTGAAACTACTCTCAATATATTTTTTAAATCTTAACTAAGAAACAAAACATGTTAATTTTCAGCTTTTCTAATATTTTAAATTACAATGTATACATAAATACTGTTTTAGTTTTATTTATTTATTTTTATTTCCCTCTCTCTGCCTTAACTGACATAAAAAAAAGTTTTGCATGTTCTCATGGATTGAATTGTGACCCCCCCCCCAAAAATGTGTGTAGCAATTTGAGCTATGAGCCAGACTAGAACTGCCCTAAAGAGTTTCTAAGGAGCACTTAGCACATTTAACAGTTTCCAAAAATGGACCAGCAACTGTATATAGGAACTTACAATGCATCTCTCTTGTATTACATCTTGGAACATTTTTGGCACCTCGGGGAATGACTGTTTCCCTTGCTACAGATCCATTTTCTCTCTGTGTAGGCCCTGGCACTGCTGATACCATTGTCGTTCAGGTAGGCACATTCTCCAACTCCTCTGATGGTGAACCTAAAACCAAACACAAAAATATTGACATCTACATCTGCTCCTCCACTATAACCTTCAGAACTCCTCCTCTTTGTATCCCAATAAGAGAACGAAAGTCTGTCATTAATTGGCTCCTTAATATCTCACACCATTTCTCTATTTAGTTCCTTTTACATTCTCAAGGTCCCTGCTTGACTATCACAATTTATCTGTCATTCATTCATAGCATAATATGCAGCTGTTGTCTTCTGTTGTGTCCAAAAGGACTGTTGCCAAGGACTGCCATCAGTGAAGATTATTTTCAGCCTTCTCGTGCATTGCTTCATAAATGCGTGAAAACAAAAAATTTTACTTGCTGGTCAACTCTTTTACAAGGCCTTAAGTTTGACTGATGAAGATGACTGGTCATGTTCAAAATATCCCATTAAAATATTCATCATCCCAAGTACTGTTACTAGGTTTCTTCTGGCCATAAAACTTTGGAAAGATCTGCACAGTGATCTTCCCCTAGTGATCTTCCTCTTATGACTGGATGGAGCAGCTGGAAGAGGGGGCTTAACAGTGTTGACCTCGGCTCTTCAGTGGCTTCCTGGGATTTTAAAATGTTTGCTGTGCATCAGTTGCTGTTTCTACATTCTAAACAGTGGTTTCAGCAAAGAAAAACTTTCACTCAGTGGCTAAAGGCAAGAACTTCATCAAATGCCTTTATCATTTTAAGGATTTGTAATCACAGTAATTAATGTTTTCCCAAAGCCACAGCTAGAAAATAGAAAAATAAAGGATTTGTATTTTCTACCTCATCCAGCCCTGGTGGAGTAGTGGTTAAGTGCTATGACTGCTAACCAAGAGGTTGGCAGTTCAAATCTACCAGGTGCCCCTTGGAAACTCTATCGGGCAATTCTACTCTGACCAATAGGGTCACTGTGAGCCAGAAGTGACTCAATGGCATCTAATAACAACCCCAACACCTCATTCAGCAGTGAACTTTACATCACAACTTACATACACAACCACATAGTAACACAGTAGAAGGAAGAGGAGATTTCAGACTCACAAGTTATTATGTTCAGTGCCATCGGTCCATCTCCAGAGGTCATGTGATGATTCTCTGTTTAGGCCAAGCCAGTGGTCAGAAGGACCTTTGTATCTTTTCAGGAAATTCTATTACAAAACACAAAGTAAAAACATTTCTCTTTTTCTCATACATTCTTGAGTCTGTCTCCCTTATATTCTTTTCTTTGGATGGCAGAATGATGTAATTGAGAAGCACTGACTGTAGAGCCAGACTAGTGTCCCGTTGGCACCTTATATCATTTAATGCCTAATAAAGTGACCACAGATCCCAATTTGCCTTGGAACTTTCCCAATTATTTATGCCTGTTGCTCCTGTATATTTCACAGTGCCCACTTTCACTCTCCAAAATGCCACAGTTTGGATGATAAATTCTATGACTTATGTTATTATATTTATTAGTGCAATTGGAAAAATACAACTCATCAATGCATCTAATCCAAAGGTTAGCTACGAAGACTCAATGAAGTATATAAAATGTCTCTCAGGGTCCCAGGCATGAATATATCCTTAACAAATGTCACCCCAAGGCATGAGTATATCCTCAACAAATGCACCCAAAGGTGCATCCCTTGCCCTCAGTCTGTGCAGACAGGAATTCTTCTGTTCCCTATCATTCATTCAGCTGTCACACACTTCAGTCCAGACCCTCAGAGGGCCAAGTATCAACAGAGAATATGATCCCCAAACAGTTCTTACCAGTTCCTCAAGGGTATCAAACTGAGCAAGGCTAGCTTCCATTGAGGCACAGAAGACCTGACTGGATGTCCAGTTCCCAATCTCCTCAGAAAAATAGTAGCACTTCCCATGAAATCCAATCCAGCTTTCAGGACATGCACCACACGAAGAGGCTTGCTGCCCATTTCTCTCTAAGAGTTAGATAATTACAATGGATTGCAATAAACAAATGATACCATCTCTTTTACCTCTTTGCTGACCCCCTACCCTGAGGTCAGTTTTGAATATACTCAGTTGATTGGTGTTTTTCTAACTCACCAATTAAAAGTCTTGTCATACGCAAGGCAATCTCAGTCCAGTGGTACTCAAGGTAGAAAACTGTGCACCTGACATTTCAAGCAGTTTATGTGCACACAAATTTTTGGTGAGATCATATAGACTCTTTTTTTCCCACATCCTTGTTCTTACTAGTCCTTCTTCCATTTGATTAAACACACACACACACACACACACACACACACACACACAAACACAAACACAAACACAAAGGTCAAAACCCTTTCCTCTCCTGAGTTTTCTATGCTGTATTTCTCAGGAACTCCAAAACTCCCCAGTGGATATAACTCTATTAAAATATTATTTTGGGGTACCAAAATACAAATCTAGCACTTGCTGGGATTCTTCTACTTTGTATGCATTTCTTTTAAATACAGAGTCGTTGAGTTGTTGCAAATGGTTAGTGCACTGGACTGCTAACTGAAAGGTTGATCTTTGAAGTCCCCCATGGGGCACTTCAGAAGAAAGGCCTGGCAATCTACTTCTTAAAAACCAGCCTTTGAAAACCCAATGGAGTAAAATTCTAGTCTCACACCCATGGGGTCATCACAGTCAGAATCAAAAGCAACAGTTGTTGGTGTGTGAAATACATATAAGAAACATTCTGATGCTTGTCAAATCTTCTAGAACCCTAGCAGTGCAGTGGTCAAATGATATGGCTGCTAGCCAAAAGGTTGGCAGTTCAAACACATCAGGTGCTCCTTGGGAATGCTGTGGGGCAATTCTAGTCTGTCCTTTAGGGTCACTGGTGTCAGAATCAACTAGATGGCAACCGGTTTGGTTTTTTGGTTTAGTCGTATGTTATGAAACAAGTGATGTTTCAAAGTCTAGGCCATGGGAAGCATAGAAACTTCTGTTTCCTAACCTCACTTTTTCCTCCCTCAACATCTTTTCTTGGCAGTCCTTAAGTGTATCAAACCCTCAAGATCAATTACCTTTATATACAAAGGACTAATAATGTTTAAAAACATATACTTCTCTTTGCTTATGTGCATTCTCTCAGTGGAGTTCAAGCAGCAGATAAAATTCTTAAGGCTACAGAGAATAAGCCTAATAACCTTTCAAGCAGAGGTCTCACCTCTCTACTTATTTAATCAAAGGGCATGGATTAAATCATGACAGAGAAAAGGTCCACAGATGGAACTCCTGATCTTCCCACAAACCTCCTCCACCGATGGCATTTCTTCTGGCAGTAGACGTCAACTATATTCTTACCACTGCTCAGAAGAAAAGCTTTAAAATCATCTTTCACTCCTCTCTTTCCCAAACTGTATATCCATGGTGTTAGGAAACGCTGTCGGTTCAGCTTTCAGTATATTCACAGTAAGACCAACCCACCCAACCTCCACGGTTGCTGGTATCATCAGGTCCAAGCCACGCTCGTCTCCCACGTGAATTGTGAGACTGCCCTAGTAGATCTCCCTGCTTCCACACTTCTAAGTCTGCTCTCACCATAGCAGTCAAAACGACAACACAGAATGCAAGTCAGACCACAGTACTCCTCTCCTACAATCTTCTAATCTTCTACATTGCACATGGTGATAGATTTAAAACTCAAACAACAACAACAACAAAACCCAGTCTTTAAATGATCTACATGGTTATACACAACTTGCTCATGTCACCTCTCCAGTCCCCCATCCTCTTCTTTCCCCTCACTATGCTTGACTTAAACCAGCTTCCTTCTTGTTCCTCAAGCAAAACAGGTAGATGCATTCTTCCTGAGGGCTTTTTCACTACTGCTTCTCTCTGCCTGGAATGCCTTACGCAGGCAGTACATCGTTAACTCATTCATTTCCTTCAAGGGTTTACCAAAGTTTCTCACGGGGTTTGCTACATTGACCAACTTACCTATACTGCAACTTGTTCCACCCAGATCACATTTATTAAATTTATGACCTGTATTCCTGCTGGAATGTAGGGTCCATGAGAATAGAACAGTGAATTATGTGTGTTTCATTCACTGAAATATCTCAAGTACTTCACAAAGTGCCCAGCACGTAAGGGAGCTCAATAAATACGTGCTGTTAATATAAATGTGTAGAGAATTTGTGAAATTTGGAGAACCAGTGACTCACCTGTTATCACAACAGAAAGTGCGATGCCAGCTGAGAACAGCAATACCATCAGGAGGAAACACAGAACTTTCACAGGGGTTACAGAGACCGTAATTGTTGGACATTTTCTTCTACCTGTAAAACACAAATAACATCATAAAGGTTTGGGGGAATAAGTCATCTGAAGTTATCACAGAATAAAACCTCTAAGCTCAACTGGACCTTAACTCTCCTACTGCTAATGTCTTTCGAATGAGGTACTGTTCCATAAAAGACAGCCATAGCTGTCATGGGGATGAATAAGTGCACTTTTCTCAAACCACTGGAATAAGAGTTAATGAGAAAGCGAAAAACGCAAAAGGAAGAAAAAAACATATAGGATTAAAAAGAAATATAAATTATGGATCTGCCTCCATAATTTTGAGACCTCGTTCAACATTTTGAGAGAATCACTAGGAAATTAATCAACTGTAATTCATTATACTAACAGAATGAGAAATAATAATAACAAATGAAGACAAAAGCTTGTGCTATGGATTGAATTATGTCCACCTAAAATGTAAGTCAACTAGGTTAAGTCATGATTTCCAGTACTGTGTGGTTGTTCCCTACTTTTTGATCTGATGTGCTACTGTATGTGTTGCAAATCCTAATCTCCATGACATTAATGGGAAATCCTGATAGTGTAGTGGTTAACAGCTATGGCTGTTTACCAAAAGTTCAGCAGTTTGAATTCAAAAAGTGTTTCTTGGAAAGCCAATGGGACAATTCTACTCTGTCCTTAGTGTGCTTTGAGTTGCAATTAACTCAGTGGCAGCAGGTTTGGTTTTTTGTTTATTATGTTACTGAGGCAGAATTAGATGTGCTTATGTTAATGAAATAAGACTCAGCCACAGGATTGGGCTGTATTGTGAATCAATGTCTTTTGAGATAAAAAGAAAATCTAGTTAAAGGAAAGTGGGATTCTATGCCACCAAGAAAGAAGCGCCAGGAGCACAACACATCCTTTGGACCCAGGGTTACTGTACTGAGAAGCTCCTAGGCCAGAAGATGGAAAATTGATGACAAAGTCCTTCTCGCACAACTGACTGCCTGAGAAAGTTTTGTTCGGTAGCTGGCATCCTAAATTTAGACTTCAGGCCTCCTAAACTGGGAGAAAATAATTTTCTGATCATTAAAACTGTCCACCTGTGGTATTTGTTACAGCAGCATAGGTAACTAAGGAAGAATTTGGAACCAGGAGTGGGGCATTGTTCTAACAGAAACCTACACTATGAAAGTGGTTTTGGAATTGAATAGTGAGTAGCAGCTAGCTTTCAACTGCCATCATGATGAGGTCGGATCTGATCCCCAAAGCTGAAGACGCAGGCCTGTCATGTCCAAGGGGCTGAAGAACAGGGCCTACAGGGAAAGTGTGTCCTTCAGACAAACTCGGAGAATGGGGTCATCCAAATCTGTGGGAGACGAGTTGCTACTCCAGAGGACTTTGAAAATGGAGCTGAAACCCAAGGAGTCTCCACCTAGAATCCAAAGACTGTGGCCAAAACCCAGATTCTGGAGGGAAGGGCCATTGCCTAAATGGCCTCAGAGAAGGCAGCATTCTTTTCAAGCTTGAGAAGTAACACATGTTCTGCTTACTTATCTAGTGCCTGTTGTCCCTTCTTTCCCTCCAAATTCTCCCACTTATGACAGAAATGACCATGAGCCTGTTCTAGCACTGTGTTTTGGAAATAAATTGTATTGTAGATTTCACAGATGAAGAATTTTCAGAATTTGGACTTAGAGTTAAGACTTTTAGGTGACATGATGGGGTAAATGTGTTCTACATGTGGCCAGGACATGACTCTGGGGAGGCCAAAGGGAAGAACACTATGGATTGAATTCTATCCTCAAAAATATAGGTTAACTTAGCTAGGCCATGATTGTCTGTATTGTGTAATTGTCCATCCTGTCTTGATCTGATATGATTATCCTATGTGTTGTAGATACTAACCTCAGTGATGTTAATGAGACCATATTAGAGACAGTTAGGTTAATAAGGTAGGATTCAATCTACAAGATTAGGTTGTAATTTAATTCAATTTTTCTTCAGGTGGCAGAATCCAGGTGAAAGCTGGGAGAAGACAAAAGGGACCCCAATCCACTAAGAAAAAACATCTGGGAGCAGAATGCATTTTTTGGACATGGGATCCCTGTACTGAGAGGATCCTATACCAGGGGAAGATTGATCACAGCAGCTGACACAGAAGGAAGCCTTCCTCAGGACCTGGTAGCCTGAATTTGGACTTCCAGCCTCCTAAACTGTGAGCAAATGAATTTCCGTTTGTGAAACTAGCCAGGAAATCCAGTTAGTATCTTGGTTTTATCAGCCCCTGCAGCTACGTGAGTCAGGTAAAGCCTCTAGCCTGGCCCACAAACTTAGAACCTCCCAGCAACAACAACCACATAAGCCATTTCCTTGATACAAATCTCCCTCTCTATAAATATATGTATTTGATATGTAGATATGTAGTATCTATTGCATATATATATGCAATATATATATTGCATATATATATATATATTGCATATATATATATGCAATATCCAGCAAGACCCCAAACAACAGAGTGTAACCCAGGAAGAAGTAAGCTACAGTCCAAAAGAACTGCTTGACTTCTCTTTACACATTCAAGTTGAAACCTGCAGAACATGTGTGGGAATGGCTATTATGAGGCAAAACAAACAGATTGGTCAGGCTGAGTTTATCAACATGACTCTACTAAACACAGACTCTGCATTCAGTGTTTCAGCTCAAGAGCTAAGAAAAGGATCGAATAGCTTATTTGGTGACGTCACTGAAGCATGGGTTATGTGGTTGCTAACACTAAATCAAGCTGAAATACCAGACCTGCCTTGGTGTACTCTAGAAGAATGTATCAAAAGGTTTACGGAAACTGACAGGCTAGAGTAGACTTATTAGGTTAGACCATAGACCCTACACATGGAATCTATTATGTTACCATCACAGATTAATAAATCTATTATTTTACCATAATAGTGAAGAACAAATTTGGAAAGGGATTTGCAGTATCTTTGATGACTGCTGTGACTGCTATTTTACATAAGTCATTTTGACAGTGGGAATTACTGAATAAACACACCTAACTACAAGGGGGTTAATTGGACCCATACCAGTAAGGGCCAAGGGGTGGTACTTGACTGACAAAGACCAAGTGGGTATAATTACCATAATGGACAGCAAAGTCAAAGCAGTAATCAGAATAGTCTGACACCTATGGACTCATGGCACTGGCTACTTAGTTGTGGTGTCCTAAGACTGAAATAGATAGGAAATCTATGAAGTATCTACCTTACATGCACAAACAAAGAATTCTAGGTCTAGTGAACAGTAATCTAACTCAAACTGCAGAACAGAGATTCACAGCCCCTCAGTCAATCCCAGACTGGAATGAGTTTAAAGACTCGAAACCACTGACTCTGGGTGTGATGGACTGAACTGTGTTCCCCAAAAAACTCTGTGTGGAGGTTTGGCTGGGCCATGGTTCCTGGTATTGTGTGATATTCCTCCGTGTTGCAAATTCTGCCTCTATCATGTTAGTGAGGGTGGGTGGGCAGGCAGCAGTTCTGTTGACAGGGCAGGACTCATGTATAAGACTGTTTTGTGCCTTGAGGAAGTCTCTTGAGATATAAGTAAGAGAAGTTAGCCTAGAGATTTGGGGACTTCTTACCACCAAGAAGTAGTGACAGGAGCTGAGGGCATTCTTTGCAAAGCACCCAGCTCCCTGCTTCTCAGAATTCTTCTAGAGCCAGCTGAGAAAGCCTTTACCTGGAGGTGACATCCTGAATTTGAACTTTTAGCCTGCTCAACTTGGACAAAAAAAATTTCTCTTTCTAAAATCAGCCATTTGGGATATTATATGGCAAGGTGACATAGATTGTTAGATTGCTATTAATTCATAATAAATTTAAAAATAAAAATAAAGCCATCTACATGTGGTATTTCTGTTAAAGCAGTACTAGGTGACTAAAATACAGGGTTTCCTTGAGGTAGGACCCCGCTACACTGCCAAAACTTTATACTGTTAATCTTTTTCCCAGCCTTCCTCAAACGAATCATTCCCTTCAGAAGGAATAGCTCAACATGCCTCATACCACGGGGGCCTCTAGAAATTTCACCGAGGTGCAAGGCATTTGAATTTTTGTGAGATTAATCTCATACTCTCTAGCACACAGCGTTTTACCAATGAGTTCCAGAGTTACTGACACTTCTTTACTATGTCCACTCAGCCTAATGTCATAAATGCAAGGGACTCACGTGATGTCTCATGGAAGGGAAAGGTAATCAAGCTTCCTGTTGACTAAATTATAACATCGGGCTACCAAAAATCAAGCCCACTGCTGTGAAGTCAACTCCGACTCATAGCGACCATGTAGACAGCAAAGTTTTGAAGGAGTGCCTGGTAGATTTGAACTGCTGACCTTCTGGTTAACAGATGTAGCACTTAACCCACTGTGCCACCAAGGTTTCCAGCATTGTCCTACAGAGTTGATATGCTGCTGAAGTAAGACAGTGAAGGTATATTGCCATCACTGCCAGTTGCAGGCAAACTGCATCTGGTATCCTTCCAACCAGGTACGGATGAAAAGGAATTATTCAGATCAAGAGCTGCATACCAGTTGCCTGCAAAAAACAAAAACTAAAACCCTTACCGTAAATTTGATTCCAACTCACAGTGACCCTATGGGAGTGGCTGGTGGATTTGAACTGCTGACTCATTCCAGTTAGTAGCCAAATGCCTTACTTACCACAGTACTCACAGGTCACTCAGGAAATATACTGATTTGCTTAAACAATGAAACTGCATCTGGACAGAAGTTGCAGCTACAGCTGCAGTCACTGCCTGGTTAAGTTTTCAATTATCCACTGTCTTCCGTACGTTTCATCTGGTTTTTGCAAAGGTAATTAATGAGTTCAATGGGATCACCATCCCTGTGTCCTTCAAGTTCTTCATGATGGCGGTAAACTCCGCAATCCCTCCAGGAACACAGTATGGCTATAGGTTCACTATTTTCCTAGGCAGGAATATTTCTAGTGGCTTTCAAATGGTGTTTCCTACCTTAATAGCCCTACCACACTTGTCAGGGACCCAAGGTGGGTGTTCCGCCAGTTGCTGAGTAGATCTATTCCAATTACGCATTTTGGAAGTGCAGAAATCACTGTAGGGTAGGTTTGGGAACAGATTGGACCTACCGTGTTACAGACATCAACTAAAAACTCCATTAATAATAACCTGAGGTCCATATGTCCCCATTCAGACTAATGGGCTACAGTCATATTTTGGGAATCCTGGAATTAGTGTCAACTCAGAACCAGTATCCAATAATCTCCAAAAAGTCTGATTTTTTTCCTTCTTGGCAATCAACAGTCACTCATAAAAAGCTATAAATTCTTCTGAGGAAATGGCATCATTCTCTGAGTTGATCAGCCGGCAAACTGGTGACAGGTTGATTACGCTGGACCGCTTCCATCATGAAAAGAGCATCATCTTGTTCTTACTGCAAAGGTCGCCATGAGTCGGATCAGACTCAACAGCACTTGGCTTGGCTGGCGAGAGATACTCTGGATATGAATTTGCCTTCCTTGCACACAAACTGCTTCTGTTGACTTACAGGATGCCTTATCTACCATTATATTATGCTTCACAGTGTCATCTCCAATCAAGGGACTCACATGACAGCAAATGAAGATCAGCAATGGGCCCATGTTCACACAGTTCACTGGTCTACCACGTTCTCCATCATCCTGTAGCAGCTGGCTTGCCAGGATGATGGAATGGTCCCAAAAGACACACTTATCACACAAACTAGGTGGCAATACCTTTCAGGATTGGGGCAACGTTTTCCAGAAGGCTGCATATATTCTGAAGCATCCAATATATGGTTCTCTTTCTCCCAGAATTGGACCCACGATTCACGGATCTAATAGTCAAGAAGCAGAAGTGGAAGTGGCTCTCCTCATTTTACTCCTAGTGACTAACCTGTAAAATTTTGCTTCCTATCCCAGTGACTCTGTACTCTGATGAATCTCAGATGGGTAAAGCTAAGTGAAAGAAGTAAGACTCAAAAGTTACCTACTGTAGGATGCAATTTATATGAATTTCTGGAAAAGCAGAACTGTGGGAACAGAAAACAGGATTGCTGAAGGTTAGGAGGCAGGGCAGTGAAAAGGAATGCAGGGCATGTGGTACTTGGCAGGGTCATGGGACAATTCTCCCTCTTGCTTGCAATAGAAGCTACATGATTATACCTGTTGGCCAAAACTCACTGAAGGTGCACCTTTAAGGGGTGAATTTTGCTGAATGTAAGTTATGCTTGACTGCATTTTGTTCATTTCATATGTATCTCCCAGGGGGACAGAGCATCGTGGTTAAATTCTAAACTGGAAGGACTACGTGCAACACAGGATGGAATGGTCTTCCACTTGCCTCTTTTATCGATCATCTAAAATTCCTCCTTTTTCTGCACCTTTATTTCCCTATCTCTAGCTCTTGCTAGTAACATTCTGCCTTGTGTCCTGCCCTATTTCTCTCTCTAGCTTAGTCTTCCTGTGTATTTCTTAGGGTCTGTTCTTTTCTTGTCACCGTCTCCCCTAAATTCACATGCTGCTTTTCACATACTGTTTCTATCACACTCTCAACACAGTAACCTTCAAATTTCTAGTTGGAAAAAGTAGTATTAGGATTATCAATTAATTATGAATTGATTGTCAATTAACAAGTTATGAATCATATTACTTGTTCAGTTTTAATGCTTAGTTCCATGATACACAAAACTTAACTTAAAAAACTTACATGTTACTACATGTAAATTTCATATTTCTAACATGTAATTTTCTTTTTTTTTCCATTGTGTAAGCACTTGGGTTAGCTTAGAACAAGAAGTCATCAAGAACTTCCTTTTTTATAAATACAAACTGTGTTTTTTAAAGAATCCAGTATCATCTGTTGCCAAACAAAAAAATAAAATTGAGGAAAGTGGGAAGCAGGAAAAAAAAAATCCATATATATGTGCATATACATACGTGTATGTATTTTTATGAAGCACAAGATAGAAGTACAAACATAACAACCATTATGTTATTTCTTTTACTTGCCATAAATTGAACATGCTAAAAGCATGTGCTGTGTTCAGCTCCCAACCTCCAACCTTCAGTCTCCACAAAGAATCTCTGAAACCACATTTCAAACTACAAAGAATCTACAGAAGTCCTAGTTTTTGCTAGAGTGCCTTATGATAGCCTGTGAGTTGCAACAAGGTTGAAACCTCTGAGTTTGCTATCACTCTAAAATAGGAAACACCTGTTATTTACCATCGTAACATGACCTGCTGGGGTGCCAGTTGCCAGGCACTTGGGTAAAAGAGAGGACTGAATATAAACACAAAGAGTATTTTTTAGTCATCTTTCTGAAATCTTATTGATCATTTGATATCTCCTGGCCCAGAATTTTTTAAGTTATTTACACAGCAATGCAGTAACTGAGTAACAATTATACATCTGCCTTCCCAGCCCATTCCCCAACCTTCCAAAACGTATCCTCTTCTGTAGACGTAAGACTGAGGAGGTCTACTTTGCGTAAAACACAGTTTCTCTGTTGCTTCCTCAAGAAAAAAAAAGAAAGAAACTTCTTTCATTTGTTCCTTTATCTCCCCCGGCCCGATCAGTTACATTACCTGATCCTTTTTCCAGCATATCATCTTTAAATGCAGGGCCTCCTTGTAACATTGTGGATGAAATCTCCACATCTAACATCTTGCTGTAGAAAAGCAGCCTGTAAGGCTTTAGAGGCAGGTATTTGTAGCTGAATTACAGCAAACCGAAAGTACTGCAGGAAGCTTTTGTGAAGATTAGACTTGCAAAAACCACCCAACGGGAAATTCTGACTCTGTCCAATAGACAGAGTCCAGTCGTTAAGCTGGATTGCAGACAATTTGGGGAATTTGAGCCTCAACACGGGGGGAAAAAAAATAAAAGCCACTGCCATCAAGCCATGCTAGAGAGTGTAAGGGAAAAAGCATTCAAGAGAAAAGGCATTTTAGAGTAAAAGCAATAATACCATACAAAGCTAAATGTGTTTTAAACAAAACAGTAGTGCGGCTGACACATGCTTTGAATCACAAGCTACTAAGTTTCTTCCAGAAGTTGTTGTTCACCCAGTGTATGTTGCTGTCTCTTGCCAAGAGAGGATAACAAAGAGAACCAGATTCTTTTTCAAGGCAGTGGGTCCTAGTGGAATCATACACTAGGTAGATCTGGGTGGGAGAAGGCATCTTCTTCCTTCCCATTTTTAGCTTTTGGACTCAGTTTCTTCTTCAGCCCAATCACAGAGACCAGAGAACTGCCCGCTGAGCGTTCTCTGGGCTGCATGGCAGCTGCTCTGCCCCAGCCCAGCTCCCTGCAGCTCCCTGAGGGCTCTTCCTCACGTGGGCCTCCTACGCCGGGGTCCTATCCAGGCAGCTATCCATCCCAACTTCCTGCTCACCCCAAACTCTAGGAATGGGCTGCACCCCACCCGGGCCACACTGGGAGGTGACCTCGGAATGCCTCAGTTGTACTGAAGTCAGCCCAACTAGCTGCTTCTGTTTCTTAGGTTTTGTTTTCTCCGTGTTAGCTGGAGGAGGAAGAAAAGGGACTCAACAGTAAGCTAGTTGCTTCCTCTTGAGGCCCAATTCTTGTCAATTTCAAAATATTTTTGACAGCTAGAATGTTGCCTCGCTTTTCAAATCATATCATCAATAAACTGCAATCAACTTACATTATTGGGTTAACATGATTTTTTTTTTTTAAACCCTTCAAGCCCTGTGACACAGGAGCAAGCAGCAACCTTTAACCTGAGCTGTTACTCATTCCATGTTATGATAACTGTGTTATGAAATGTGTAACATGAATCCTGAGTAAAGATCAATTGCTGCCAAAGGCCCTTGTACACTTAGCTGACAAAATATACCTTGGAAACCACTGGAGATTGCATGGAGGAAAAGGATTGAGACTAATAGCTGTGGTGTGCCTTGCTATGTTCATATTAATGTTGTTAACTTCTACCAAGCATAATGTCCTTCTCCGGGGACTGATCCCTCCTGACAACATGTTCAAAGTATGTAAGACACAGTGCTTCCCAGGAGCCCTCTGGTTGTACTTCTTCCACGACAGATCTGTTTGTTCTTTTGGCAGTCCATGGTACATGCAACATTCTTCTCCAACACCACAATTCAAAGGCATTAGTCACTCCTCTGTCTTCTTTGCACAATTTCCAGCTTTCACATGCATATGATACCATTGAAAATACCATGGCTTGAGTCAGGTGCATTTTAGTCTTCAAGGTGACATTTCTACTTTTGAATACTTTGAAGACGTCCTTTGCAGCAGGTTTTCCCAACATGATGCATCTTTTGATTTCTTAACTGCTGCTTCCCTGGGTGTTGATTGTGGACTCAAGTAAACTGAAATTCTTGACAATGTCAATCTTTTCTTCATTTATGACAATGTTGCTTACTGGTCCAGTTGTCAGGATTTTTGTTTTCCTCATGCTGAGGTGCAATCCATACTGGAGGCTCTAGTCCTTGACCTTCATTCATTGCCAGCAAGTAAGGTGGTGTCATCTGCATAATGCACGTTGTTAATGAGTCGTCCTCCAATCCTGATGCCTCCTTCTTCTTCATACAATCCAGCTGCTTGGATTATTTGCTCAGCATATAGATTAAAAAGGTATGGTGAAAGGATACAACCCCGACACACACCTTTCCTGACTTTAAAACATGCAATGTCCCCTTGTTCTGTTTGCACGACTGCCTCTTGATCCATATACAGATTCCTTAGGAGCACAATTAGGTGTTCTGGAATGCCCATTCTCCACAACATTAGCCATAGTTTAGTATCATCCACACAGCCCAATGCTTTTGCATAGTCAATAAAACACAAGTAAACATCTTTCTGGTATTCTTTGCTTTCAGCCAAGACCCATCATCAGCGATGATATCCCTGGTTCCACATCTTCTGAATCCAGCTTGAATTTTTGGCAGTTCCTTGTCAACAGACTGTTGCAGTAGTTTTTGAATGATCTGGAGCACAATTTTACTTGCATGAGATAGCGACCATATCCTTCGGTAATTTCCACATTCGCTTGGATCACCTTTCTTTAGAATGGGCATAAATATGGATTTCTTCCAGTCAGCTGGCCAGGTAACTGTCCCCCAAATTTCTTGGCATAGATGAATGAGCACTGCCAGTGCTGTATCTGTTTGTTGAAATATCTCAATTGATATTCCATCAATTCCTGGAGCTTTGTTTTTTGCCAATGCCTTCAATGTAGCTTTGACTTCTTCCTTCACTGCCATTGCTTCCTGATCATATGCTACCTCTTCAAATGCCTGAAAATGCACCAGTTCTTTCTGCTATAATGACTCTGTGTATTCCTTCCACCTTCTGCTGATGCTCCCTGAGTAGTTCTAAATAGTTTCCCTGTAGAATCCTTCACTATTGCAACTTAAGGCTTAATAGTCCTTGATGGTGGCAGGAAACTCTGCAGTCCCTCCAGGAATGCAGTAGTGCTTTGGGTTTACTATTTTCCTAAATAGGGGTATTTCTAATGGCTTTCACTTGGCTTTTCCTTCTTTAATAGCCCTACTACATTTGCCAGGGATCTCATGTGGGGGTTTTGCCAGTTGCTGAGTGTATCTACTCCAATTATGCATTCTGGAAGTACAGATATCACTATAGGATAGGTTTGGGAACTTAATGGACCTACTGTGACACAGACATGAGCTAAGACTCAATTAATAGTAACCTGAAGTCCATATGTCTGCACTCTCACAAGTGGGCTACAGTGGTATTCTGGGGATCCTGGAAGCAGTGTCAGCTCAGAACCAGTATCCGGTAATCCCCGAAAATTCTGGTTTTCCCCTTTTAGGCAATCAACAGTCACTCTCATAAAAGGCGATAGATTCCTTTGAGGAAATGGCACCATTCTTTAAGTTGATTGCCAGCAACCTAGTAGCAGGTTGATTACATTGGACCACTTCCATCGTGGAAAGGGCAGCATTTGTTCTTACTACAATAGACACTCTGGATATGAATTTGCCTTCCTTGAATGTAATGCTTCTGCCAAACTACCATCTGTTGACTTACAGGATGCCTTATCTACCACTCTTTTATCCTACACTGTGTCACCTCAGATCAAGGGACTCACATTACAGCAAATGAAAATCAGCAATGGGCCCATGTTCAAGGAATTCACTGGTCTTACCATGTTCACCATCATTCTCAAACAGCTGGCTTGATAGAACGGTGGAATGGTCTTTTTAAGACACAATTATGGAACAAACTAGATGGCAATACCTTGTAGGACTGGGGTAGTGTTCTCCAGAAGGCTGTATATGCTCTTAATCGGCATCCAGTATATGACTGTCTTTCTCCCATAGCCGGGAGTCACGTGTCCAGGAATCAAGAAGTAGAAATAGGAGTGGCACTCCTCACTGTTCCTCCTAGTGACCCACCTGTACAAGTTTGCTTCCTAAACCTGTGACTCTATGCTCTGAAGAATCTCAAAAGCATTAGACTGAGTGAAAGAAGACTCAGAAGTTACCTACTCTAAGATGCCATTTATGAGTTTTTGGAAAAGCAAAAGTATAAGAACAGGTAACAGGATTGTCAAAGGCTGGGAGGCAGGGCAACGAAAGGGAATGAAGGGACATGTGGACTTTGGGGGGTTATGGGACAGTTCTCTCTCTCTTGACCGTAATGGTGGCTATATGGTTGTATGTGTTTGTCAAAACTGATCAAATGTGTACCTGTGGGCTGAATTTTTTTTTAAAGCAAATTATATTTTACAAAAAAATCTTTGTTGGCTCTATTTCAATCATTATATTTTGTTCCTTTCACATGTATCTCCCAGGGTGACAGACAGTCGCATTTAAAATCTGAAAAAAAAGAAAAAACCCACTGCCGTCGAGTCAGATCTGACTCATGGCGACCCTTCAGGTCAGCATAGAACTGCCCCGTATTGTTTCCAAGGAGGGTCTGATGGATTTGAACTTCTGAACTTTTAGAGTTTCCAAAAGGGAGGGATAAATGAAATATAGAATGGATAATCTTAAGTGGTAAACAATGCCATTTAGATTTTGTCTCCATATAATGAAGAATTGTCTCTTCATTCTTTCTAGTCCTACATTAAAACAAAAGTACCATAAAAGACTCAGAATATCATGAATTTTGTAATTTTTTCCAGTATTAGAAGTATAAAACGTAGATCTCTACTTGACTCTTTTTATTAATCATCTAAAATTCCTTCCTTTCTCTTCATCTTTATTACCCGGTATCTAGCTCCTGCTAGTAACATTCTGCCTTGTGTCCCTGTCTTATTTCTGACTCCAGGTTATACTGCTTGTGTATTTCTTATGGTATGTCCTTTTCTTTTCACCCTCTCTTCACCCAAATTCAAATCCTGCAAAATTTTCATATGTTGTTTATATCACACTCTCAACATAACCTTCTAATTGCTAATTGGAAAAATAGTGGTAGGATTATCTCTTAGAAGAAGAAAGTAATGAACCTTATTACTTGCCTAATTTTAATGCTTAGTTCCATGATCATAAAACTTAGCTTACAAAGATTTACATATTGCTATGTATAAATTTCATATTTCTAACACATAACATTCTGGGTTTTTTTTTTTTCCTTTTAGTTATATAAGCACTTAGCTGAGAACAAGAAGTTAAGAACTTCCTTTTGTCTACATACGAACCATGTTTTTCGAAGAACACAGTCTCTTCTGTTGTCAAACAAAAAATAAAAGTGAGTGAAGTGGGGAGAAAGAAACACACATATATATGTGTGTATACATATTTGTAGATCTTTTTATCAAACACAAGGTAAGGTACAAACGTACAACCCTTATGTTGTTCCTCTGATTTACCATAAATGGAACACGCTCAACAATGTGCTGGTTCCGTTGTTCATCCTCCAATCCTCAATCCCCACGTGTCATTTGAAACCACAAAGAATCTACAAAATAAAATTTCCAGTTTTTGCTGGGGTACCTTAGGCCTGCAAGTGAATTGCAGCACTGTTGAAACCCCTTGAGTTTGCTATCACTTTATAATAGAAAACACCTGCTATCTACCATCATAACGTGACCTGCTGAGGTGCAAGTTGCCAGGGACTTGGGTAAAAGACAGGACTAACAATATAAACACGACGAGTATTTTTTCCTCATTTTTTTGAAATCTAATTGACCATTTGATATCCCTTGCCCCAGAATTAAGTAATTTACACAGCAATACAGTAACTGAGTGACAATTACACATCTGTCCCCACAGCTCAACCTTACAAGGAAACATATATATATGTGTGTGTATATACGTGTGTGTGTGTGTGTGTGTGTGCATTTATCAAGCACAAGATATAAGTACAACCTTTCAAAACGCATTCCCTTCTGTAGGGATGGACTGTGGAGCACTGGCTTGCCTGAATGAGGGTTCTTTCCTGCTTTGTCATCAGTTGCATTACCTGATCCTTTCTCCAGCATACTATCTTTGAATGCAGGGTCTCCTTGTAATATTTTGGATGAAACCACCACAGCTGATAGCTTCCCATTAGAGGAGCACCCTGTAACAGCTTTAAAAAAAAAATAAGTTGTGGAGGAATAACTGGAAACTAACAGTCCTGCAGCTCTCGTGAAAGACTATTCTTGTAAATGCCCGTGGGGTAAGTTTCACTTTGTGCAATAGACAGTGAGTCTGTGAATTCCAGGGCACACTCCCACTTCGAGAATGAAAGGATCTCGGAGAAGGTGCTTTCTTATTACCTGCTTTTGCCTCTTCGAGATTGTTCCTCTTTTCAGCCCAACCAGGAAGCACAGGGTGGGCTGCGTGTTCTCTGGGCTGCTGGCCAGCTGCTCTGCTCCAGCCCGGCTTCTTGCAGCTCCTGCTGGCCCTCTCTCAAGTCCTGCCTCCCACCCCAGGGTCTTCATCCAGGCAGATACCCACTCACTGAACCTGCCGCCCAGACCATACCCTGGGGAGTGGGCTGCACCGACCCGGGCCTCACTGGCAAGAGACTTTGAGAAGCCGGAGCTATGTCACCGTCAGCCCTACGGCCACTTGTGCTTTCGATTCTGTTTTGTTAGGTTTTGTTTTCTCTGAATTGGGTGAATAGCCAGGAAAAAGAAGTCAACAGGAAACCAGATAGGGTTCTTTAGCTTTCTCTTAGGCCCAGTTCTTCTGAAATTCAGAACATTTTTGACAATCTTGTCGGAATCGTACCTAGGTTTGCAAATCGTACATTCAGTAAATTTATATTATTGGCTTAATATAATTTTGCCTTAAAACCCTTAAAGCCTCGTGACACAGGAGCGTGCAGCAGCCCTTATCCTAACAGATGTTACTTATTCCAAGGTCTGATAACTGTTCTGTAAAATGTGCAACATGAATTACTGATAATAAGCAAAGATCAACTGATGTCAAGACCCTTGTACACTTAGCTGAAAAAATACTCTCAGAAACCACTGAGAATGACTGGAGGGAATTAAAACAGCAGCAGCTTATAAAGAAAAAAAACAATTAAGACCAACAGCTGTAGTGTGCGTTGCTATGTCCATGGTAATATTGTTAAAGAGAATTTTTACCTATCCAATTTATTCCCTTGCTGAGAGGTAAGTAAAATTCTAAAGACATTTGTTTGACAACACAGGCACAGCTTTCACATCAGGACTCCACGCAATAAACTCACCTAAAAACGAATGCAAACAGCAATAGCAACGTGCAGAAGCCTGTGAACGAGAGGACTAGGGCTAAAATGCACAAGTTACACTTAGAGGCATCAGGAGACAGCCTCTGCTTAGAACTACCTAATCATAGAGTTAACAATGGAATGCAGCTGATAATGCCAAAAAGGATAACCAAACAAACTGCACCTTAATAGAAGGCAAAAAGACAGTATAAAATGTAGTAACAGCAAAAAAAAATCCACACGTATAAACTTTTAAAAGAAAAACAATAGTGACTGTAAACAATCTAAATGTCTATTTTAAGGGCAAAAAAAAGTCTTAAATTAGAATTGAAATCAAAATCTCTCTCTTTTTTCTAAAATTATATACAAGAGAAGCCTCAAAATTACCATCAGGCAAAGCCTATCATAGTATTTCTTCCTCTTTAACTGATATTCATGCATACCGCCACAGGACACAGTAAGCTAATCAGTCGTCTTCCTGTGGTGGTGGTGGTGATTGCTGGATGTGGTCAGGTCAGTTCCAACTGATAGCGACCCTCTGCACAACAAAATGAAACACTGCTCTGTTCTGGGCCATGTCCACAGTCAATTTTATGCTTAAGCCCATTGTTGCAGCCACTGTGCCAATCCATCTTGTTGAGGGTCTTCCTCTTTTTCACTGTCCCTCTGTTCTACCAAGCATGATGTCCATCTCCAAAGACTGATACCTCCTCACAATATGTCCAAATATGTAAGACACAGTCTCACCATCCTTGCTTCCAAGAAGCACTCCGGTTGTACTTCTTCCAGGACAGATATGTTTGTTCTTTTGGCAGTCCATGGTACTTTCCATGTTCTTCTCCAGCACCACAATTCAAAGGCATCAACTCTTCATCTGTCTTCCTTATTCACTGTCTAGCTCTTGCATGTTTATGATGTGATTGAAAATAACATGGCGTGGTTCAGGTGCACCTTAGTCTTCAAGGTGACATCTTTACTTTTCAACATGTTAAGAGATCCTTTGCAGCAGACTTTCCCAGTGCAATGCATCTTTTAATCTCAAGACTAAGTGACAAAAAAATGCCCTTATGTAGCATTTCAGAAGTACTATCTCAAGAAGTAGTTCTACCTTGACTGTCATATTCAGGAAGCACAAGAAAGCATGTACTGTGTTAATGTCAAATTGTATTGCTTGTGTAACAAATAATTTTGCTATATAGATGGATAATACTAATTTTACTCAACAGTTTAACTCATACCTATTTGGGAGATCAGTTTTTGTCCTCTTCTGCCTTTCTAAGCTACTTCATGTTTTTTAAGCTGTAAATTATTATTTTCTGAGTTATTTTTTGGAAACAGAAAAAATATCCACTCACTGTGAACATTATGGATTCTGCTTCACTATTATCTAGTTAAGTGTCTCTCAACTTCTAGTTTGAGTAAAAATGATTTTATTTTTTCAGCAATAGAGGATGTCTTTTTCTGCGTTGTCTAGAGGAGTGTCTCAGCTGACTAATGCTATAACAGAAATACTACAATAGGATGACTTTAACAAAGAGAAATTTATTTTCCCACAGAAAAGTAGGTTAAAACTCCAAATTGAGGGTATCAGTTCCAGGTGATGCCTGTTTTGCTCTGGAGAAAGATCCTGGTTATCAATCTTCCCCTGGACTGGGAGCTTCTGAGACACAAGGAACCTGGGTCCAAAAGATGCAATATGCTTCCAGCACTATTTCTTTTCTGATGGTATGAGGTCCTCAACTCTCTGCTTGCTTCTCTTTCCTTTATATCCCAAGAGATCACCTCAAAGCACTATACAGTCTTACAGATTGAGTCTTACCTCATTCACACAGCTGTAGCCCAATCACCATCGTTAACATCCTAGAGGAAGGATTTACAACACATAAGCACATCAACACTACCTGGAATCATGTCCCAGCCTAATTGCTACATTCATTTTGGGGGTGGGGGATGGAGACAATTCAATCCATGATAAGGAGGAAAGGGGCGATAGGGTTGAGCAACAGAGAACATTTGGAAGACGACCTTCAATCTTCAATCTTGGCCCCTGAAGGAGACCATGGAGAAAGGAAGTACCACCTGTACTTCTTTATTACTGAAAATTATTGCAGGTCAAGATACCATCACTTCTTTATGCCATATAACTGATATAATCTTTTGGGATGAGAGTTGCACAGCTGTGCAAGTACAGAGCATGCACAGAAGATGATGGAGCAATTAAACTCTGCAGAATAAAGAAAGGAGGCCACAGAAATAGAAGCCATAGAAGGTGACATCACATCTGTGCAATGTTGGTTAAAATGGCTCCATCTTGAAGGGTGAATATGCACACACATAATTACAATGATCCTACCCTTTCTTGGAAAAGCTATGACTAAAATATAACTTCCTTGTCATTGCTAAGCTATAAAACACCTTCGACTTGAAACAAGAACTAAGGCAGTTTCCTGGCAAGGCTTAGTCTCCTGCTGACTCCTTTAACTCATCATAAGCAAAATAAACTTACTAAAGTTACAATCAACTCTGTCTCCCTTGAGCATTCTTCCTCAGGGAAAGACAAGGACCCTTGCATCAGTTGGACATCAGTAACAAAGTTGGAAAAACATAGATATAAAGACCAAACCTGTTGCTGTTGAGTCAGTTCTGACTCATTATAACTCTATAGGGCATTGTAGAATGTTCCATTATGTTTCCAAGGAATAGCTGGTGAATTTAAGCTAGCGACCTTTTGGTTAGCAGCTAAGCTCTTATCCAGTGCCCTATCAGGGCTACATAGAAAGGAATTTACTCAAAGGAAACGGCCTAAACAATTGTGATGAAATGGCTCCTGCATATGCCACGGGCTAATAAATTCGAAATCCATAGATCAGACAACAGGCTGAATATCTCTGCTAGCTCACATAACTGAAAAGGCTGACAAACCCAAAATCTGCAAGTCAGGTGGTA
Organism: Heterohyrax brucei; assembly: GCA_028571685.1. Lineage (NCBI taxonomy): Eukaryota > Metazoa > Chordata > Mammalia > Hyracoidea > Procaviidae > Heterohyrax > Heterohyrax brucei. The sequence goes on along the minus strand of CM053142.1, from coordinate 71,244,552 downwards.
GGTGGTAGGACATCAGGTGATGAGAAGAATGCAGGGTTGAGAAGAAAAGAACAAGTTGTTCTATAGCATCCATTTTTACACCGGAAGCAGGCCACACTCCCAAAGAAACTTCCCTTCCAACCAAAAAATGTTCACATCAGATCCCCAGATGGAAGATGGATAGTTACATAGAGTCTGCCAAATGATTAACAATCATAGCCTAATCAAGTTGGTACATAACATTAACCATCACAAGTGCAACTTGAAATTTTTTCTTAAAAAATAATCATGAATAGCTCTCTCTATTCTAATGTACCTCTGTTGAAGAAAAGTCTCAAGCTTGGGCTAAGACGCTTCCTGTAATCCCTCTAACAACAAAGATCCAAAGTAACAAATGAAGTGATCACATATGACATTCTAGGAGCCCTGAACATCAAAGAAAAAGTTGAGAAATCATAGGGAGCAACAGGGAAGAGAGCAGGTCTGGAAGTACTTGGGAGTGGCCAGACCTGACCTAGTGAGAATGACATCCCACAGAAAGATTCAAGGAATCTAGCACGGTAAGAGAAGCAGTGGTGTTCTGAGAGTGTCTTCCTCAGCAGGAGAGACTAAGCAGCACAGAGCCCACAAGAATCAGTGAAAAGTATCATTTGATCATCAAAAACTAAGTGGCCTGCATCTAAAACTTTCCTTTGGGCTAAACATCTCTATTTTTCCCCAGTGCTTCCCTCTTCTTTCACTGTCCTGCCCTAGGCTCCGTATTCTGACATACTACCTAGGCTGGAAGTATCATGACCTTTCACACGTGCTCTAAGTCATTCTCCCAGACTTGAAGAGGAAACAATTTAACAAACGGCGGAAAAGAAAATCTACCAGCTCTCCGAAGTCAGGAACTCAGGACAGTAACAGGTCTTTGCCTAGGCACTGACATAAAATGTCTACAGACCTTGAAAGCATTTAAGCACTGCATGCAGTATCCAGCACGCCTGCTGTCCTGCAGCAAAAGGTATCTACCTGTTCTCATTAAGGAATAGGGTAGAGCCTTCCCTACAGACACTGATGGACAGCTGTTAACTCCCTACCTTCTTTGTCAGTGTGTGCAGCCACCTACCACTGCATGCACTAATCACCCGTGCCCATCTAGGACTGTAGGGGAGAGCCCACACCACCTACTTGAAGACTGACTACCTGGGCACCTGAACTGAATATATGAGGTCTGACAATTAAATCCACAAACTTAATTGTTTTAAGCGCTACATACCTCATTGCTGACTACCACTACAGTCACTTTCAAAATACTCCCATAGGGGAAACTGTGCACCAATGCTAGTGTCTAGTCTACCCTTCAAAGCAATTATGGAGCTCTTTCCAGAACAGTCATGCATGGTGGCAAGGTGGCAAGTTTGTAAACTTAATTTTATAGTTGTCTGTGAGGGTTCTTAGCCAGTAAACAAGCAACAGTACCAGAACACCCTTCCTACTCACCTGTTCTGGCCCCTACTGACCTCTTTACTCAAAGATGAAGGAAATACTGAGAGGAAGGCATTTTGATGACACTGGGGACATCAAGGGTAATATGACAACAGCTCTGATGACCATTCCAGAAAAAGAGTTCCAAAATTGCTTTAAAGTGTGGACTAGGTGCTGGTGTGGATGCATAGCTTCCCAGGGGGAGTACTTTGAAGGTGACTATAGTGATATTTTTGAAATGAGGTATATAGCACTTTTTCTAGGATGAGATGGCAAACTTCCGTGAGAAAATAAACAGACAGCTGAGCTCTCATGCCTAGCAACAGCTCTAACCACCTGTTGACAGGATGTTAGAGTTGCTAAAGCACCAGTAATCAAACTAGCTCTCATGACCAACCTATTTGGGCATTTCAAATCAAAACAAAACAACAAAAAAGAAGAAGTTGCAACACAATAAGCAACCATAAATAAGTACACAACTTACTGATGGCTTGAAGACAGCAGTGAATATCAAATAACTTAAAGAGGAAGATATGACGGCTTCAGAAAGCTCCCAAAACAAAGAATCAAGACATTTTCCAGATGAAAAGAACTTCATGGAATTACCAGAAGTACAATACAGAAGACTAATATTTAGAACTCTTCAAGAGATCAGAAAGATCAGGCAAATCTCAGCAGAACGTAACAAATCGAACAGGCTGCAAGAAACACATGACAGACAGCTATTAGAAATTTAGCAGATTAATAAATTACAGAGTTTGACAACTCAATAGAAAGTCAAAGGAGTAGAATTGAGGGAATAGAAGGCAGGATCAGCAAGATTGAAGACATAGCAATTGACACTAACATATCTGAGGAAAAAGCAGATAAAAGAATGAAAAACAAAATGAAGACACACTAAGAGTTACATAAGACTCTATCAAGAGGAATAATTTATGAATGATTGGAGTACCAGAACAGGGAAAAATAATAAAAAATACAGAGAGAACTGTTGAAGATTTGTTGACAGAAAACTTCCCTGATATCGTGAAAGATGAGAAGATACTGTAGATCCATCATGCTCACTGAATATCATACAAGGTAGATACCCAAAAAAGACCTAAAATCATATTACAATAAAACTTGCCAAAGCTAAAGATAAGAGGATGCTCTTAAAGGTAGCTATAGTTAAACGAAAAATAATCTCCCAAAGAGAGTCGATAAGACTAAGTTTGGACTACTCAGCAGAAACCTCTTGCAAACAAGAAGGCAATGGGATGACATGTACAAAGCTTGAAGGAAAAAACTGCCAGCAAGGAATTATATATCCAGCAAAAATTGTTTCTCAAATATGATGGTGAAATTAAGACATTTCTAGGTAAACAGAAATTTAGGGAATTTGCAGAAGAAAAGTTTCTGTGGAAAATAAGCAAACTGGAGTGCTTCATAATTATGTAAAATTGCTCCTTTTTCCTTTTTTCCCCCAAATGCTTTCAAATTCTAATAGGTAGGCATATAAGAGTATAAGTGCAAAGTCTTGCATTATGGCCATGTTTTTGAGAGGTATTATCATAGTGAATGTGATGTAAGTGCCATAGCTATTATACACAGAGAAAAAAGAGATTAAAGGAAACCTGGTGGTATAGGGATTAAGTGGCTTGACTGCTAAATGAAAGGTCCACAGTTCAAATCCACCAGCTGCTCCACAGGAGTAAGCTATGGCAGTTTGCTTCCCTAAAGGTTGTTGCTTGTTGGTGTTAGGTACTGGTGAGTCAGTTCTGACTCATAGTGATCTCACGTACAACAGGACAAAACACTGCCCGGTCGCGCGCCATCTCCACAATCCTTACTACGCTTAAACCCACTGGTGCAGCCACCTTGGTAATCCATCTCATTGAGAATCTTCCTCTTTTTCTTTGACTTTCTACTTTACCAAGTGTGATATCCTTCTCTAAGAACTGATTCCCTCCTGATAACATGTCCAAAGTATGTGAGTTGAAGTCTTGCTGTTCTTGCTACTGAGGAGCATTCTGGCTGTACTACTTTCAAATCAGATTTCTTTGTTATTTTAGCAGTCCTTGGTATACTTGGCATTGTTTGCCAATAATATAATTCAAAGGCATCAGTTCTTCAGTTTTCCTTATTCATCGTCCAGCTTTTACATGCATATGATGTGATTGAAAAGTACCATAAAATACTGTAAAAATTACAGTCTTAGAAATCTCACCTGGTATTTCTATTCTGTCCTATAGAGTCTAACTAGGCTCAACAACAGCACAGTTCTGGTTTATTAACCAGTTAACAGACAGCACCTCTTTCTATAGAAAAGTGGAGTTCTAGATGGCTACATTTTAATGAAAAGCCCTACTATTACTTATAATGTATTGAACTCACAGAGGTCAGCATGTGCTAATCAAAGTGTGCCTGCAGGGTCAGTGACTGCCTATAAACTGTGTCTTAGGAGGCAATGGTGAGCTAAATCCAGACACCAACAGAACATTTAAAAACTGATAGCAACTTGGCATTTCCATGAGCAGTCAGTGGATCCGCCTTGCACAACAGGACATAGACTGGCGTGGTGCTGTCAGACTCAGCAGTGGATCCCTTCTTTCCTGAGCTGTGTATGAGTGATGTGAACTAGGACTACATTAAAAAGTTAAGATATGCTGTGGTTATTTTCTCGGATGTAGCACAACTGTGCATAAAATTTGAAATCTATTGATTTAATTTTTTTCAGGTTAACAAAAATTAATTATCGGCTTTACATAATAACTTGTTGGAAATGGTAACTGATGTATTACTGAAGATACATTTTGAAAAACAGTATCTTTGCATCCTTTTGGATAAAATTTAAAAATAAATATCTTTAGCTTGCTGAAATTATTTTAGAATCTCTTCTACCATTCCTTCATCTTGTCGTTTTTAGTCGCAGCTGAGTCATCTTTGACTCATGGTAACCCCACGTGTGCAGGGTGGAACTGTTCTACGTGGTTTCAAGGCTGTGAGTTTTCAAAAATAGAAAGCCCAGCTTGACTTTCCAGGTGCTTTTTTGGTGGGGTTTAACCATTAACCTTTCAGCTAGTAGTCTGGTGCTTAACTGTTCTTGCCACCAAGGAACTCATACCTTTTTGAAACTGGATCCTCTAGTGTCAGTGTTATTAAATGAAATGAGAAGAGTTTAGATACTCTTCACCTTCTGTAGGTAGGCAGAGTGCTGTTGTTAGTTCAACCCAAACAAACTTATTTGTTGTATTACAAATTTTACCTGTTAGTACAAATAATATGTCATTCAAAGTGTGGTCACAGTAATTCAGTACGGGAAATACAATTTAACTCTTACATGTGGGATTAGCTACAATTTTAGAAAGTCAACGTTTGAAGTTAATAAGATTTGTTAATCATAATTATCTAAAAGTACAGTTTTTATAATATTTTTAGATTACATTTACTCTAAGGTGGCACAGTAGTCAAGGGCATGTCTGCTAACCATGAGGTTGGCAGTTCAAATCTGCTAGATGCTCCTTGGAAATTCTACGGGGCATTTCTACTCTGACCTATAGGGTCTCTATGAATTGGAATCAACTCAGTGGAAATGGGTTTGGATTGTATTCTAAGGACCTGGTGGCACAACAGTTAAGCATTCTACTACTAACAGAATGGTTGGCAGTTCAAACCTACCCAATGGCTCCACAAGAGAAGGGCCTTGATGGCACCTACCAACAGCGACATGTCTATTCTGCTTATGTTTATTGAAATATAATCCTATGACTACTGATTCTGATCAACATATTTCAAAATAAATAATTCTACTTTGGATATCTTTATTTTTTAAAAAAATTTCATTTCCGTTATAATTCGTTTTTATCATATTTTACAATCTACCTGTGGCAGACTGGGGGAAAAAAAAGGTCCTTCATTATAGATTGAAGTGTTACTGCACTTTTAAAAATGTTTATTGTAATATTCTTCTTTAATTCTCAGAACAATCATTATTCCCATTTTATTAAGGAAAAACTGAGATTTACTAAGGTTAAATCATTTTTCTTATTTATTTAAATAGTAAATGACAGAGCTATGATCCCCAACTAGCTCTGTTTAATTCCAAACCTCATAGTGACATAAATGGAGCTGTCAGCTTTCCTGTAAGTTCCCAAGGTGATGCAAACGGTTTGTACTGGGCAACTAACCCAAAGGTTGGTGGATTGAACCCACCCAGAAGTACCACAAAGAAAGACCTCATGATCTACCTCTGTAAGATTACAGCTGCTGAAAACTCCATGGAGCACAGTTTTTCCCTGAAGCACATGGCATCACCACGTGTTGTAACCATTTCCACGGCAATGTGAAAGTGGTCTAGACTAGTAGTTTTAAATCTAGTAGTCTTTTAAGTAGTTTTAAGTCTAGACTAGTAGTTTTAAGCTAGTTCAGGTAGTCTGACCCCTGGAAGCTGTGGAGCTGTTTCAGAGAACATTTCCTATATGACAATACAGAACATTGATAAACTCTGTTTAGTAGACTCTGGAATTAACAGCAACGGGTTCAGTAGATATCTTCAAGAACTGAAAAATAAAATTTTATCAAATATCTTAGAAAAAGTATTAATACAATAACTTGTAACACTGTACACAGTATTACTGTTCATTGCTTGAAACTGTGAACAATCATTCAATAAAGATTTATTATGTGTCTGTTATGTACCAGGCAACAAAGAGCTGTGAACAAGGAAGGGAAAGTACTTGCTGTCTTAGACCTTCCAGTGCAGCAAGGACAAGGAAGGTAACTCATTTCAGGTAGTGTGACATTATAAAAATGGGTGTGACAGAGAATCTGGCAGGTCCTGTTCGACTGAACAATCAGGGAAAGTCTCCAGAAGAGTGTGAAGATCTGAGGCAGGAGTATTCCAGACATAGGAATTATCTGGAGCAGAGGGCCTAAGGAAGGAAGGAGCTGGCAGGTATCAGAAACAGAGAGAAGTTTTTGCAGACTTAATATAATCTACACGGCAGCAGAAGTAAAGGTGAAGAATAACTAGTGATAACAGATGAGGCTGAGAAGACATAAAGATGTCAGATCCTGCTGGACTTTATAGGAAAGTGAAGGGACTTTGATACACTTTTCTCTAATTGCAATGGGAAGTTATTGGAGGGTCAAGTCCCTGAGTTGGTTAACATGCTGGACTGCTAACCAAAAAGTTGCAAGTTGAAGCTCACCTAGAGATATCTTAGAAGAAAAATCTGAAGATCTACTTCCAAAAAATTCAGCCAATGAAAAAACCCTACGAGGCAGAGTTCTCTGTGACATATATGGCTAACCATGGATCAATGTCAACAGGATGGTATCTGGTTCTGGTTGAGAGGAAAGATGCAGTATAGCTCATAGTTTAGAAAGATAATTCTGGCTGCTAGGAGGAGATGGAAATAGTAGCTAAGCTACAGCTGCTAGTCAAAAGGTCAGTAGTTCAAATCTACCGGGAGCTCTTTGGAAACTACACGTGGAGATGGCTCATGAAAGAGCAACAATGGAAGCTGCAGACGAGAACGTGGATCTATCAGGAGTGAGGGAAAGGGCCAAGAATAACATTCCAGGGTATTTTTAACATTTAGAAGAAAACAGAAGAGGGAGAATTATGAAGTAAGTAAGTATGTTCCTTCTCTAGAAGGTTCTTTGGGGAAGGCACAAGGGGAAAACCCTGAGTAACAAATATTTTTTTAGAACAATTTCTCTTCAACTGTATCAAGTATGTACGGGTAGAGGTGAGAACCAACAAATTCCACAGTTGCAAGCACTGTTTTCTGAAAATGAGTCATAAAACATGCCAATGCTATGCAAGTAGCTAACAGTGAATAAATATGATTATTGCATTTAGTCATTGAAGGTCATATTGCTACTTCTGTTAGGTGGGTTCACCCCTGACTCACAGCAACTGCATATACCACAGAACCAAATGTTGGGAAAAACCTGGTTGCGGACTCGGGCCACTTGTCATTACTAACCCAGTGTGCAGGTTGAATGTCTTAGAAGTGCTTTATTTAGATTGCCAGAGACCTGACCAGATGGGGGGTTGTTGTTGTTAGGTGCTGTCGAGTCGGTTCCAACTCACAGCAACCCTATGAACAACACAACAAAACACTGCCCGGTCTTGCACCATGTCCACAATCGTTTTTATGCTTAAGCCCATTGTTGTGGCCACTGCGTCAATCCATCTCATAGAGGGTCTTCTTCTTTTTCACTGTCCCTCTGTTCTACCAAGCATGATGCCCTTCTCCAGGGACTAATCTTTCCTGACAACACGTCCCAAGTATCTAAGAAGCAGTTTTGCCATCTTTGCTTCTAAGGAGCACTCTGGTTGTACTTCTTCCAGAACAGATCTGTTTGTTCTCTTGGCAGTCCATAGTGTACTCAACATTCGTCTCCAACATCACAATTCAGAGGCATCAATTCTTATGTCTTCTTTGTTCATTGTCCGTCTTGTTCATGCTTATGATGCGATTGAAAATACCATGGCTTGGGTCAGGTGCATTTTAGGCTTCCAGGTGACATCCTTACTGTCTTCACATCTCAGTTCAGGTAGGCAAGTTTTACAGAAGCTTTTAGAGAAGGGAAGGGGTGGGGTAGTTATGCTGGTATTCAGAGGAGTTGTCCTTGATGTGCAGAGTCTTGTTATCTGTTCTCAGAACTATGTTGCTTATCTGCATATGGGCCTGCAAACTGACGTCACCTTGTCCACTTAGCATTCAAGAACAGCCTGGGAAAACAATTTCAAAAATCTTTATAAATACCAACCAGAGGAGTGGTTACAATTCTCTTTAAAGTTTCAGCATTCCAAGGAGGGGAAAGGGGTTTAAGTATTAAGACAGAAGCTAGCTAAGAATTTTCCTACAGCAATGAACACTATCAAAACCACTTGCAGTCTTGTGCCGTGCTCCGTCATTGTCACGCTTGAGCCCCTTTTGTGCAGCCAGTGTTAGTCCGTGTTCTTGAGGGTGTCCCTCTCTTCCGCTGACCCAGTATTCTACGAAACATGATGCCTTTCTCCAGGGACTGATCCTTCCTGACAACATGTCCAAAGTATGTGAGACGCAATCTTGTCATCTTTGCTTCCAGGGAGCACTCGGAGTTGTACTTCTTCCAGGACGGACCTGTTTGTTCTTTTGGCAGTCCATGGTGTATTCAATATTCCTCCAACATCACAATTCAAAGGCATCAGTTCTTCCTCAGTCTTTCTCATTCATTGTCCAGCTTCTCATGCACATGATGCGATTGAAAATATTAGGGCTTCGGTTAGGTGCACCTTAGTCTTCAGAGTGGTATGCTTTGCTTTTCCAACTTTAAAGAGATCTTTTGCAGCAAAACAGCCATAAAAAACAAAACAAAACAAACCAAGTAAACATACAAAAATCTTGTTTACATATACTGATAATTCACTTATCCTTAAAATTTCTATCTGAAGGCCTACCACATTATTTTTTTTTAAGTATTAAAGTCTAGACAAGGTTGACTTTCATTTTGCATTGTAAACAATTAAAAGACTCTTACAAACCAGCAGAATATACAGTTTTAATCCATCTGGATTCAGCCAGACTACTTAGCCAAGAGAAGGACTATCTGATTGAACACCAGGGGTAGCCACTGGCCCAACTGTGAGAGAGGGAAAGTGTTGCTGTGGGTCCTCTTTCTCCACATGGCTGGTATTTTGGGTATTATAACAGCAGTCAGGAGTACTAGGGCTGAGTTTTGAGTTAGCAAACAGAAGTTCAGTCTTGTTCTTTACTTACCTATACAGGCCATAAAATAACACTGTCATGAATTGCTGTGTGTCCCCCCAAAAAATGTACATAACAATTTGTCTGGGCCAGAATTGCCAGTGTTTTGCGATTTGTCCTCCATTTTGTGATTTTCTGATGCTGTAAATCCTATTCTCTGCCTGTGGTTGACAGACTGGATTTCTGTTAAAGAAGATTAGGGTGGGGCTATAACAGCCTTCCTAAAGTCACCTCCCTGCTCCCATGTAAAGGAAATGTCCCTGGAGTGGGCTTGAACCACTTTTTATCCTATAAGAAACAAAACGAAAGAGAAGCAAGCAGAGAGTTGCTTACCTCATACCATCAATAAAGCGAATTCCGGAGCAGAGCACATCCTTTGACAGAGGCTTCCTGTGCCGACAGAGATGCTCTTAGACCAAAGAAAGTCTGAAGCAGCACAAAGACTTTCCTCCAGAGCAGACTGAGAGTGCATTCCCCGGAGACACAGGCACCAGGATTCCAACTTCCAGCCTTATTGGGCTGTGTGAGAATAAACTGTTCTTTGTTAAAGCCATCTACTCGTGGTATTTCTGTTAGAGCTTACCAGGTTACCAAAACAAATACCTTCACATGTAGGTATTGGTGCATCAATAAAATAATGTAAATTTAAGTATTTCACCAGTAACGTTAAGCAATCTGACTTCAGTAAACAGAAAGGCTAAAGACAGAGAGGAAGGAAGGGAGGCAGGGAGGGAAGGAGGCAGAGAGGCAGGGAGGGAGGGAAGGGATGGGGAGAGAGAGAGAGAGAGAGAGAGAGAGAGAGAGAGAGAGAGAGAGAGAGAGAGAGAGAGAGAGAGAGAGAGAGAGAGAGAGAGAGAGAGAGAGGTTACAGCGCCCTCTGCTGACTACTAATAGTAAATTAACTGGGATAGGTAACAGATCTTGGGTCCACTGCAGTCTCACTCTAGAAATCACTGCTCCGTGTCTTTAGGGACAAATAGCTTCAAGTATGCAGACAAACATCAAATGCAAACTCTTGACGAACAACACCAATGCCCTTTACTCCAATACTCAGCCCGCTTTCCCACCGCTCATACAGGCAGCTAGCGGGACCTCAGATTAAAACCATGTAGTAACACATGAAGGAAACAAACGCATTGCTGTCCACTCGATTTCAACTGATAGCAACCCTGTAGGGGAGAGTAGAACTACCCCACAGAATTTCCAAGGAGACCCCGGTAGATTTAAACTGCTGGTCTTTTGGTTAAGTAGATGTAGCTCTTAATCACTACACCAGCAGATCAGGAGCCTGGGGCATTTACCGCAGGGGTCCTTGCATTTCACCGTGCCAAATATTCACCTGGAGATCTTGTTCAGTTGCAGATTCACACATACTGGTCTCGGGTGGGGCCTGAGGTTCTGCTGATTTTGGCGGTGGGACCACACTGAACAGTCAGGCTTCACGGCTGACAGCTCCTTCCAGTGTAGTGCTCAGAAACCATTACAGCTAGACTGCTCAAAGGGTCTAATTTCTACCACCGTTAACCTTAGGAGAGGCAGAGCCCACAGTAGACGGTGCAGTCTTAATCATCCCAGTTTTGCTCTGAGACGGAAGACAGGCAGCACACAAGAAAGAGGAAATCCCTCCTCAAGAGGTAGCAGCTGATTTTTCCATCATCTTCCCTCCACTCCGAGCCCTGGAGCTGACAACTATGTGAAGCTGGAATCAGACCCTAGAAGGAATGGAAAGCACCAAATTTAAGATTCTCAGACCACTAGCCAGAATGCTCCTTGGAAACAAGGATGGGGAGACTGTGTCTTACATACTTGGGACGTGTTGTCAGAAGGGAATCAATCCCTGGTAAAGGACACCATGCTAGGTAGAAGGTCAGCCAAAAAGAGGAAAGAAAACCTTCAACAACACGGATTAACACAGAGCTGCAGCAATGGGTTTAAGCATAAAAAAGAATCTACGCATGGCACAGGACCAAGCAGTGTTTCGTTCTGTCGTTCACAGAGTTGCCATAAGTTGAAACCGACTCGAAAACGCTTAGCACCTACAAGACCAGAAATCCAGGAAATTACTTCTCATAAAATCTTCACTGGGAGCTCCGAATAAAACCCACTGCTGTGGAGTCAATTCCAACTCACAGTGACCCTATAGGACAGAGTAGAACTGCCTCACCGTTTCCAAGGTGCTCCTGGCAGACTGGGACTGCCGACGTAGCTCTTAAGCAGTAAGTCAGCTAGACACTGGAAAACCCGGTGAGGTGGAAAGCAACTGTGAGTCTTGGAAGGTGACTGAAACCTGAAGTGTGGGAGGTAATTTCCCTAATTTGGAAAGGAGACAGGAGAGTGTTACCAGAAAAATCCCAGTTGCAGACTCATGCTGCCTGTCACTACTAATCGAGTTATGCAGAGACAGGGACTGAATCTTTAAAAGCACTTTATTCAGATTTCCAACAACCTGATGGGGTGACTTCTGGTAGAAGGAGAGGTTGACTGGTTAGGTTGACAAATCGCTTGTGTGGAAGGAGGTGTCTATACTGCTTATGTTCAGAATTCCTAGTTTTCAAATGCTGTTAATAAACTCTTCCATGGGCCCTCCTTCTCTTTTCTAAAAAGAAACCTATCTCCTTGTGTGGAAACCTCTCTGCTGTTTCTATAAGTACACCTATTCTAGGCCCCTACCCCTATCCTGGGAGCCTTTTCCATAACATCTCCTGCCTGGTGCAAAACCTAGTGCAGAGTCATCATGTATAGAATGTGGGGTCTCTTTTGCTCAGGAACCCTAGTGAGGTGCTCTGAGACCCAAGAAAAATCTTCAGTGGCATTTTGAGCAGCCGTCTGTCTGGGGAGTGATCATCCCATCTGTCTGGTCCACGGATACCTAGAAGATTTAGGCGGGCAAGATTACCTCCACGAAGCTGATGTGATCATCTGGAAAGTTGAAGCCACTAAGATTATTTTGTTCCCTTGGGGTCTTTAATCCTCCCCTCAACAGCATCTTATTTCCAGTCTGGCTTATTGCTCTGCAAACGTCTTGACCTCTCACTGTTTTTTCTTCTGCCGCCGCTTCTGGGGATCTTAAGTCTGTAACTTGTAATAGAAGTTGGCAAGAAATTATGTCACACATGTAGACAATATACGTATGTTTATGTGTGCCCTAAAACATTGGGCCCTTACTATAAGACCTAGCATTCCATGGTCTCACCGCCAGGCTACTTTATTAAACAACTGCTCATTCTTTTGCTCTAAGCGGGTTACAGAAAACAAGGTTTATTGAAAGGAAAAATTTTTGATAGTCAAGTTTTGTCTGATACTGGCATCTTTCTAGACGGGAGAGAAGAGGGTGGAGACAAGGGGACAGATGCTTGTTGAGGGGACACTAGAACTACGGAATGGAAAAGAGGAGCATGCAGTCACTGGGTGGGGAGAGCAGAAGGAGCTGCAGATCGGTGGGCATGCAAAACTGGTTTGGATTCTATACTTTCACTTAATAACAATTGAAAAAAAGAATCAATAAATCTCAGGGGTTAAGCTAAAAAAGTTGAAAAAATTTTGTCAGAAAAAAATTTAGTAATTTATGAGGTTTTTAAGAAATTTAATGTGAGCTAAAAGAAAAAAATAACTGAGTTTTTCACTGTTTAAATAACAACATTCTTTTTGATTTCTGAGTTCAGGGTTAATTTGTTCTTTGTGTAATCTGCCTCAAAGACAAATGGTTTGGCTTCTCACTGAAGTCCGATTTCTGAGCCAAAAACCAAGTCACAAGTTAGAAAAAGAGAGAGAGAGAGAAAATGCTGGATTCTATTTTAAGATCATTGACTAAATAACAATTATTATTTCTTGTTAATCTGTAAATAAACTCTTGACAACTGAAAATTCATGATAAGCAGCAAATACCTTTTTATGAAGAAAAAATGCTAAAAGTTTTTATTTAGTAAATTACATAGCACAGGTTAAAATCAAGGGAAGGGCCTGAGTCTTACTGGGTCAAGATTTGTGTTATCTATTTCCTCTTATGTTTCTGCATAATAATATTACATCAAATACATAATATATAATCATAATTTTATTTTTTCATAGTTAATAATTTGACTATAATTTTGTTTTTTGACTTCAGCATCAAAGCCAATGAGAAATTAAAATAATTTACCTGTGAAGCTATTTTTATATTATTCAGGTATATGGAGACTTGATAATCTTAGTATACCCTGACTATCTGGTATGATACCTCAAGAATATTATGTATGGTATCTGAAGTTCTTTAAAAATATAGTTAATGGTTATACTTAGAAATATAGTTGTTTAAAGTTTTCCAACAGATTAAATTTTATTGACCTTTACATTTTGCTTATAATTAACGTCTATCACATCTTTTCACTATTAATATTTATTTTTTATTAACTAATCATGATCTTATTAAGTTCTGTTACCTGCAAAAAAAAAAAAAAAAAAAAACTTTGCTGGTTTTCTAAAAGTGTTCAACAGAAGTATCTCAACAAAAGATGTTAGTCTTGTAAAGGACTATGAATCAGAAGTTCTAAAACTTTATGCAGCAAGTGATGACCTTACAGACTGCAGCTGATCCAGATCAGGTGAAACAGAAAATGACTAAATAAGACTGAATAAACCAGAAAATACTAAGGGTTTTATGTGGAAAAATTGCTGATGTTTTAAAGTAGTATTTTCTAGATATAAGAAATCATTATCCTTTCTCCTAAATTATTTAACTAATGGGTTTAAGTATTAATACTCTCAAACTTCCTTTATATTAGGGAATTGAAGAGAACCCAGCTATCTTTCTCACCAGACTCACTAAATCCTCTAAAAATATGTGTGTGTGTGCATGCACATGTGTTTGTGTCTATGTGTGTGTATCAGTACTAATCCTGTGAATAAAATGGAAAAGACATTATGGGCATACACTTTATATTCTAGTGCACATCAGACATAAGACAAAAATTATGAAAACTTGAGGTAAAACCTCAGACCCCACTCTTTCGAATGATGGAGAAAACCTTTTAAGGTGTTTAATAACAGAAATTTGACAGCAGAGAAAAAGGAAAGCCCAGTTGTTGGATGTAGCTCTCTAAGGCCCACCTCAGTGTAACCCAGTGGACCTTTGAAGATTAGGACTTGGATCACCTCACCAACCAGTGAATACAGACCTTGATCAATGTAGGCATTGTTGTAAATGAGGCCACTGGAAGGTAGAGTGTCCTGAGCACCCTAAAACAGGACACCCAGTTGACTTACCCAAAGGCCTAGATGGACAGCCCCTCGTAGAAGGGTAATGACTCTCTCAGGAGAGGGGTCTGAAGAGACCGACCACTGGTAAAACCCTGAGACCCACCAACCTCCACGGGAGAAGGTTTGTGAAAGGTAAGAAAGTTAAATTTGCCTTAGATATGAGAACCACCTTCTCTACCTTAAATTACCCAACAGGCCCATTCTCCAAGATGGACTATGTAATTACTGGCTTGGATTAAATATTTAAGGGAAAAAAAAATTTTTCTTCTGTCTGAAGGGGTCATAATCGGCAAAACATTCCTTTCTATATGTCTCCAAATGCCCTATTGTGTTGCTGAGACAAAAATTACCAAGTAAACTGGGGATAGAAATATATTTAAAAACTCAACTAAACATAAGAAATGAGGACTTAAAATTGCTTATGTTGTTGGTTAGCATATTAAAAACTAAAGAGCCAGAAAGAAATATACTCAAAATTCTCAATCAGATTACATCAGAAGTTTGAGACATTACCATGCCAGAAAAAACTGTGCTATTATAAACCAGAATAATAAAAAAAAAGACCAGTGTAGTTGAGTCAATTCTGACTCATAGCGACCTATAGGACAGATTAGAATTGCCCCATAGAGTTTCCAAGGCACACCTGGTAGATTTGAACTGCTAACATTTGATTAGCAGATGTAACACTTAACCAAAACGCCACCAGGGTTTCCCTAAACCAGAAAAATATCATTAAAATTAAAACACTATCTGCAGGCTAATTACTTTATACAAGCTCTCCATTTAGAAAATCTTATCCTGAGAGTATTTCCTCTAATGACCAAGCTCCCATTGCATGGAACTGAGCCACCCAGTATTTAAATGGTAGAGATTTTATAGGCCAATGCACTCTGAGACATTTAGTTTACCCTACCCAGGTACACCCCAAGCTAAACCCAATGGAACTTTGACCACTTCTTATCATCATAAGAGAGAAGCAGAGGCTTATAACCCTATCTTAGAAGACAGTGGTTTCAGCTGGTAGTTCCTAAGAACCATTATCCCTGTTATGGGGATATATCAAATGGAATGCAATTAAAAATTCATCTGACACCACACACCTGTTGGCAGAGAGAACAGAAAAGGCAGTCCAGGCCCTATAAGACCTCCATAAATTCCCTGGTAGAAATTGTTTTAGACAACCGTCTGGCACGTGACTTCTTGTTAGCCAAGGCAGGGCAAGTCTGCATAGCTATAAGTAAGACTTGCTGTTGTTGGATAAACACTTCTTAAAAAGTAGTGGTAGACATTAAACAAATACACCAAGTGTCAGCATGGATGAAACTCTGAGTAGTGGCCTCTAGATAGTGGACTAACTGGTTCTCAAGGTGATTCCCATGTGTGGACTCATGGGTAATTCCCCTCATTATAATTTTAATTATTGCAATATACATTTGTGGACCTTGCTTTCTTAGCGTAATTACTGAGACTGGCAAAACACTGCAAGCAGGGGGAATTTTTGTCCTGGACACTCAACCCCTACATTTCCTGATAGTGCTTGCTATCAGATACATCAAGATACTATAGCATTCCATTCTGACCTGTCACCTCCCTGCCAGTAAACCTGTTACTGCCTCCCTCATGTGGCATGAATTTGTGTTTTATGGTAGCAACACAATCACCAAGGAATCTAGGATAAAAGCTGGAAAATGACAAGGACGCTCCCACAGAGTGAACAGAGAGAAAGAGACTTCCCCTAGAGTCAGCACCCTGAATTCCGAATTCTAGACTCCTAAGCCTTAGTGGTATAGTGGCTACATGCTATGGCTGCTAACCATAAGCCTGGCAGTTCAAATCCACCAGTCGCTCTTCAGAAACTATGTGGCAGTTCTGGTCTGTCCTGGTGGGTCACTATAAATTGGAATTGACTGGATGGCAGGGCATTTGGTGTTTTTGCTAAACTGTGAGAAAATATATTTCTGTTTGTTAAAGCTACCAGTCTGTGGTATTTCTGGTAGAACAGCACTAGGTAACTAAGACAATTGGCATGAGATTAAAGTAACTCAACTTTCTGGAAAGCAGTTGGCAACATACCGAGAATCTTAAAAAGTTTTATATTTTTAAAACTAAAGGTAAACGATGTGGACTAAGAATCTTTTCACTTTGCTTCATTAATACAACATAGATTGCATTATCTCTATGATTAAAAATGCTATTAATTGATCATGCATCATGAAATATTAACTATTCTATTATGAATTCTGGAATACTCTGTGTGGGTGTGGTAGTCATTGTTACAACCATCCATAAATACATCCTAGTTTTCTTCTTTGGAAGTATATGATAGGATTATATTTTGCTACCTCTTTGAACTCAAACATGGCCACAGGAGTTGTTTCAGCCAATGAAATGTTTGATGTGTGGAAATTTCAGGGAAAAAACTGTGATTTCCCACATTCTTTTTCCCCAACAACAGCAAATGATAAAATTTCTGAGGACACCTTCCCCATGTCCCTGGTTCCTAGAAGGAGGTCAGTGTAAAGCAGAACCTGAAGTTGACTTTGAAATGGACACGAAGCATGAGAAAAACAGAAATGCTAGCATTTGGGGATAAACGGCTTTTCACAAGTTTCACACCGGGAAGGCTTCTGTTGTATACTTGTTCTAGAGAGAAACATTTCAACTAAGGCAATATTTATTTCACATAGACAGAGAATATCTAACGTGGGTTTAAACCTGTGGGAAAAAAACCTCACACTTCATATCAACACCATAGTAATATTTACAACATGTGTAAAATGTCTAAATAGGGCATGAGTTTTATATAAAAAATCATAGAATCATGGCAAAATCTAGTCTGATGTGACTGATACAGCAACTTTTTAGGTTAGTGTTAAAGATTATTCCGATTATGAAAGTGACTAAGTATTTAATTTTGAAAATTGTTTTGTTCAGCTAGCAAACATCAAATCATAGAGGATGTTGAAATGAGGAAGGGCGCGGTAAAAATTCGAGGTATTAAAGAAAGCCCCAGGAAACAACTTAATAGCAGAAAATACCATAGAATAATCTAACCAATCAATGTAAAGGTCAGTTCACCCTCCCTGCTTTGCAATCTCACGACTTAAATACTGGATGCTGGGGAAACTCGTGGTCGTCCCCTGCTCTGTGTAGCTTGGGGTGCGTCCCTGGTGCACCAGTACTTTTCCTATTGGGCATATTTTTTAATAAAATTTAACCTTTAAAGTAACAGTGTCGCATCTTGAAAATCGCGGACCCTAACAGAGGATATCATAGATTATTTTAGGCTATGCTGAACACTGCGTGCAATTTAATAAACCTAATTTCTACTCTCAACAATCTAGTGGAGGACACAGATATTAATCCTCTAAGATGACCCCCGATTGATACTATTTTGAGATCAGTCTAAAAGAGACTATGTCTTTTGTGTTCTCTCTGTCTCTCTCTCTCAGAACCCTCACTCTGAGCAAAGCAAGCTGCTGTATCTGTGGCAAAGAATTGATGTCTCTGGTTTCCTAGGGTAAAATCACCACGAATTTATGATAAAGCATGATGAAAGGTTTTATTCAGCATATGTTTCAAGACCCCAAAGAGGAAAATGGACAAGCATGATGCCTGAGTTACATCTGTGTTCAAGTAAGAGGAATGTTACAGACTCCCCGGGAGACATAGACATTGCCAACAGCTAAACTCATTAAAAGCCTTACTAGGTCACAGTTTGGCTAAAAACTGAATCACGTGATTCTACAGTTTGAATTGTCTTTCTTAGTAATCCTTGGTGCAAGTCTCGGCAATAGTAGTTAGGTGGCCTTCATTGATCTAACAAATCCTGCTATTTACTAAACGGTGATCAAGAGTGGAAAGTATGTAAGTATTTGCTTATAAAAGTGAAACATGAATGTGAAGGGTCAGCCTAACCACATCCTGGAACACTGCAGAGAGATAAGCAACTTGTTTTACCACCCACACCCAGAGATAGGTTGCTTAACTTACCCCTGAAGTTCTTTACCAGAAAAGCCATTTTAGACCAAATTCAGAGGCAGGCACAGACAAGACAGAGGTGACCACTCTATGTCTTTCCAGTGGGACACCAGAGACCTACAACCAAGCCCGGGAAATCAAACCAGGGGAGCAAGAAACTGTGCAGACATGACACACCATAATAAGTCCTGCTACCAGTCCCAGAAGACCCCATTACAGAAACCATGTTGATGCCGGCTTACCTGTCCGCTTCCTTGACACACCCTAGCCTCACCTTCCTCTCCCCCCCACCCTTTGTAATGAATAAAGCCCCAGGAAATCTTTTGTTTGGGAGAACAGAGGTATGCCTTATCTAGGCCCTCCTGGGTCTCTACTTGCAGGCTCCTCTCTAATAAATCTTTCTAGTGTGGAAAACTGTCAATTCTCTCCTGATTGGTCTTAGTATAGAACAAGAATCTATCTGTGGGTCAGAGTAGCTGAAGCCATCCTCGGTAACAAAAGATTTCCTGAAAGATGTTACCAAGATTTTTCTAGCTATTTTTTTGCTACCTTAAGGCCAAGCTGATAAATTCTTGTGAGTCATTGTCACTCTAGCAGGGCTGCACTCTTTACACGCAAGAACAGGGAATAATGGTCCTAATTTTTAACTCCAAAGTCATTAGCCACCTCCAGCTTGCCAATTGCCAAGTGAGTTAACTTGACAGCCAGTTCTTTCCCAGTCAACCTTTGAGATCACTGTAGCTCTGGTCAACCTAGACCACGCTCTATAGCCTTGTAAGAGACAACTGATCTGTACCCTGATTTCCGAACTATAGATACTGTGAGACAAAACCTTCACTTTTAGCTTGAATAAGAGGTTCAGAACAGAGGTACCTGGCATATTTAGGGTGGCTGGCCTAGGAGAAGGCCTGACTCTGTTTCGTTATAGGCTCCTGCTTCTGCATTCCTGAGGCTATAACTCTGGCTTCTTCACCTTCGTGGGCACGTAGCCTTGGGCTTCTGAGCAGGTAAACTCAGCAGATAATATGACAAGCAAGAGTAAGCCTGGGAAAGTTTGGGAATGCCAAAGAGGGTCACTGTGAGAGAGGAAGAAAAAGCTTTTATGAAAATGCCACTTAAATTCCAGAAGGCCTGGGTGCAGGCTGTGAGCCTGTAAATAAGTAATTGTAAATAGCTCAAAATGCCTGGAATGCATGACATCAGATCTTGGAAACTGATGGGTATGGCCTGATGAATGTGACCTCTGCACCCACACCCAAGCCTACTTGCATTCCTCCTTGAAAGCTGAATCCACCTGAGGAAGTAGCCTTTATTATACTGTTTAGATAAGAAGGCACCAGTTTGTTTTGTGAGGAACTTCACAAACCCTATTAGAATCAATGCCTGCTTTCTGCCTGATGCCTAAATTAGGGTTGGAGCACCAGCGTCCCTCTGCCCCCTATAGAAATTCTGAGAGAAGCTCAGTTTCTAAGGAGAAGGTAAAAGTCCAGATGCCCGTCTACGGGCGCCAGCCCAAGATGTTCCCTCCACCTCCCCATAGAAATCCGTGATAAACCCAGTTTCTAAGGAGAGGGTAGCTTCTTCCCGTGTAACTTAATGCTAACTGCTTATATAGTGTCTCCTTAAGCATGCTGGACCAATAGAAATGTAATATGAAAATCTGTATACCTGTGTGGTGGTCAGGATTATGTCAACTTGGCTATTACCTATTTGGCTGCTGTATTAAGTGGCAGGGCAGGGTTTGTGGTGGCTCATTGCCCCTCGGCTCTCATCTCGCGACCTTGGACTACAGCTGCTGATCGCTCACGTGGCCAGGAGCTCCTGCTCTCTTCTTCCAGTGTCTGGTTCCAGGACTTGAGCTAGCAGCTGTTGGGCTCATCAGTCCTTACAGTCGGCACTTGAGAGTCCTGCTCCCTGACCTGCCGATCCTGGGTTCGCCAGCCTCTGTCACTTCATCTCGCCACCAGCTTGGGATCCACCGACCTCCAGCCTCTGTTGCTTCATCTCGCCACCAGCTTGGGATCCACTGACCTACACAGCCGGTGATCTGCAACTCTGGTCTCTGACTTGCTGACCTTGGGTTCCTCAGCTCCATGGACACGTGAGGCTTGTGCCAGAGCTTGGGACATTCAGCTTCTGTGATCACGTGAGCTGTTTCCTATGTTTGTATCTATCTATCTGTCTATATATATATTATAAATCTTTCCTTGTACCTACACGTGTTACTTTTGCTTCCCTAGAAAACCCAGCCTAAGACAACCTGTAACTGCCAATTAAGAGAATACATGGAAATTCCTTTGTCTGCTTTCTTGGAACAACGTATAACTAGATACGTCTGATAACAGAATGGGGTGTGCATCTATTTTTTGGACTTGAGTGCATCCACTGCACTGCTAGCTAACAAGCAGCCTTTTCCTCTACAAACAACATAGTGTTCGAGAGGTGATTTCTGCTCCGTGGGCCGAACTTATCTTTTTCCTGCTACAATCCAATCAGAATCTTGCTGGGAAGTTCCTGATTCTACCTTATATCTATCTTTGGGAAACAGCTGCCCTTTGATTCATTGTGTTGAAATGAGGAAAGGTGCAGTAAAAATTCAAGGTATTAAAGAAAGCCCCAGGAAACAATAGCAGAAAATACCATAGAATAATCTCACCTTTGTCTTACAAAACGTCACAAGACAAGCCTGGGGACAGCCTTGCAAGTAACAGCTAGACCTTGACCACGGACAGCCTGCAAGTGACCCCTAGACCTTGACTACAATTTTACAACTAACAGGAATTCCAGGTGGCCTTAACCAATCAATGTAAAGGTCAGTTCCCCCTCCCTGCTTTGCAATCTCACTACTTAAATACTGGGCGCTGAGGAAGCTCATGGTCACCCCCTGCTCAGCATAGCTTGGGGTGCGTCCCTGGTGCACCAGTCTTTTTCCTATTGGGCATATTTTTTAATAAAATTTAACCTTTAAAGAAATTCTGGGTCATGTCTTGAAATCCGAACCCCAACAATTGGTTTTCACTCTGTGTGAGCTAACATCTCCCTATTTGAATATTTCATATGCTTTCAATAAATCTCTTAGTTTCACCCTACAGTATGTTAGCATTATTGGAAGGATTTTTAAAGAACTTCATCTTCAAGAAAACCCCAGAGATTGGGGTTCTGGTGCCAGCTTGAGCCTCTTGTGCTCAGTTTCACTCCACAAAGTCTCAGGGTCATGAGAAGGCAAGCCCTCCTGAATTTCAAGCCTCTAAATTGTTACATAGATCGTTCCTGAGAGATTTACTGTTAATTTTCTGTTTTTGAATTGTGATATTGGAGCTCTGTTAACTTCTTCAGCCATTTCTTCTGCTCTGTCTTTTATTCCGTTTCCGATCCGTCTCTGCCTCTGCTCCTCCTACAGTCTGTCCCCTTTATATACCCTTACTTTCTTACCTCCTGCTGGAATGCCTCTTAACTCCTTGGATTGTGTGTGTGTTTGTGTGTGTTTTAGTTGGCCCTATGGTTTTACTTTTGTTCCTGTTTGCCTTTTTATGTTTACCAGATTTTAATACACAAATTGGCTTGATGAAGGTTGTTGAAATGGATCTGAGTCTTTTGACCTGCCCTGAAAGAGCTAATAATTGTAAAACATTGGTTAAAAATCCTTGCCTGATCTCTGAGACTGAACCTAGAGAACTTTCCCCCCTCCACCCCAGATCCTCTACAGCAGACTGAGCCAGATAACACCACCCACCTTGCTCAGGGGCCTAAGAAAGCTACAGTATCCAGATAACATCACAGTTCCTCTAACAAATCCCTATGACTCTGGCTTACCTTGTGACCAACAATCCCTCCAAAGCTTCTGGCTTCAGATGAGATGTTAAAACACTGCTCAGGTGACATCACCCACCTTGTGACTCCAGGCCTTGCCCAGGGACCTGACACCACTGTCCAGATAACATCACAGTTCCTGGACAACCAACTTCATGACTAACAACTTCCCTCTGGGCACTTGAATAACACCACCTTTATTTTTTTCCTATAATCCTTTCTTCTTTTTATTATAAAAACTTCCACCTCAAGAAGAGATGTTAAGATGGTTTTCAGGGTGATAACTGACCATCTTATGAAATCACTGTCCATCTGAATAAATTACAAGCTCCCCACCCCAACTCCCATCTCTATATCTGGCTTTGTGGTGACGGGCAGCACAAAGTTGCAATAGGGTTTTCCAGTTACATTATTGGTGACTGCAGAAGGACAGCATCTGGGCTCTCCAGAGTCTTCCCAGTAAGTGTGGAGATTTGTGGGAGACCCCAATGGCTTCCCAGATGAGGGGGCCCCAACCAGTGAAACCTAACTGCTCTAACAAGCTGCCAAGCTATTTTTCTTTGAGATTTGGTTTTGGCTTCACTTCTTGGCACTCACTGTCACTTTTTGCCGAAAGGAATTAAATACTTCCTAATCTGTGCACTGTGACCTATAGGGGCCACCTTGTTTTGCCTAGGTTGCAATTCCAAAGCAACCTCCTGGTTTTACAATTGCTGAAATTCAGGGGATCTCCTGGTAAAGGGAACTACAAATCTTTAAAGAGCTGTTTGGTCTGCAGACTCTGTGAGGAGCTGCCTAGTTTTGTGATTGTTGCAAGTGGGAGAATCACCTGGGAAAGTACATTACAGCTCTGCCAAGAGTTACCTGGTCTATAGATTCCATAAAGAGCCACCTGGCTTTCTGATTGCTGAAATTCAGGGAATTAGGCAGTTTAATTCAAAGCCAAAAGACCAGAATTGAACAACTGGAAATTAGACTTACTAACCCTGAAGACAGAGCAACTGACACCAGCATTTATGAAGAGAAATCAGAGAAAAGAAATAAGAAAAATGAAGAAGCATTAAGAAACATGTGGGACTCTATCAAGAGGAATAATCTACAGCTAATTGGAATTCCTGAACAGGGAGGAATACCTGAAAACAATGAGAGTATTTCTGTTGAGTTGCTGACAGAAAATTTCCCTGAAATTATGAAAGAAGAGAACATAGATATCCAAGATATGAATCAAACGCCACAAAAAACACACCCCAAAAGACACGAAGACATATCATAATCAATCTTAACAAAATGAAACATAAGCAGAAACTTCTAAAGGCAATAGTACAGGGAAGCTCTGTAGGCTTTTTTTGACTTCTCAGCAGAAATAATGTTGGCACAGAGGCAGTGAGATGACACATTGAAAGCTTTGAAGGAGAAAAGGTTCCAGCCAAAAATTATATATCCTGCAAAACTGTCTTTCAAATATGAAGATGAAATTAAAACATTTGCAGATAAACAGAAACTTAGAGACTTTGTAAAAACCAAACCAAAGTTACAAGAAATACTGAAAGAAGCTCTTTGCTAAGAAAAACAAAACCATTAGGTCTGTATTTAAGGGGGTAATGCAGGACACAGCATCCAGAAATCTACTCAGGGAACGCGCAAAACTCAATCAAAGCTACAATGTTAAAAGAAGTGATCCAGTGAACATATCATGAAAACTATGATACCATCCCATTAAAAAGAAGTATATACTAGTCCTTCCAGATGGGAAGAAGTTAATGACATATGTAGAAGTTACAATTGGGTTTAAATGTAGGTTATTAAGGGGAATCACAAGCTCAGCCACAAAGCACAATAAAGCTGCATCATATCAAAAGAAGAAACATAACACAGCAGTCTCAACAAACACAGAAACAACACTGAAAGGACAAAAAAATCAACCCATAAAGAATGACCCACAACAGAATAATAAGAGCAACAGAGCAAACGTCAGCACCAAAATAAATACATCAAAATGACAGCACTAAACACAAGCTTGTCAATAATTACACTGAATGTAAACACACCGAACACTTCAGTAGAAAGACAAAGAGTAACATCTTTAATCAAAAGACATGACCTGTCTATATGCTGCTTACAGAAAACTTACCTTAAAGATAGGAACAAACTGTAAAATTAAAGGATGGACTGATATTTACAAAGCTAACAATATATAAAGAATAGCAGGTGTGGCAATACTAATATCAGATAAAATAGATTTTAGTGTAAAATCCACCATCATGGACAAGGAGGGTCACTATTTATTGCTGAAAGTTTCAATACACAAGTAGGACTTAAGAATATTAAATATTTACGCATCCAATACTAGAATATCTAAATACATCAAACAAACACTGACCACATCAAAAAATGAGATAAATCACTCCACAATAATAGTTGGAAACTTCAACACTGCACTTTCAGTAATGGACAGATGATCCAGAAAAAAAGCTCAGTAAGACACAGAAGATCTTATTGCCACAATTAACCAATTATACCTCATTGACACACACAGAACTTTTTATCCATCAACAGATAAGTACACCTTCTTCCCCAGTGCATGTGGAACATTCTCCAGAACAGACCATGTGTTAAGACATAAAGCAAATCTCAACAAAATTCAAACCATGGAATTATTGCAAAGAATTTTCTGAGACCATAAAGCCATAAAAGTCAAAATCAATAGCAGAGAAAACATAGACAGAAATTGGAACTCATGGAAACTGAACAACACCCTGCTTAGAAACCCATGGATTATAGAAGAAATCAAGAATGAAGTGGAGAAATTTATGGATTCAAATGAGAACGAAAACACTTCCTAACAGAACCTACGAGATACAGCGAAAGCAGTGCTCAGAGGTGAATTTATCTCTATAAATGCACACATTCGGAAGGAAGAAAGGACCCAAACAGAAGAGTTAACACTACAGCTTCAACAAGTAGAGAGCAACAGAGGAACCCCTCAGACACCAGAAGAAAATAAACTATAAAGTTTACAGCAGAACTAAATGAATTAGGCAATAGAAGAAAAATTGATAAAACCAAAAGGTATTTTTTTTGAAGATCAACAAAATTGACAAACCACTGGCTAAACTTACTAAAGAAAAATAGGGAAGGAAATAAATAACCCAAATAAGAAGTGATATGGGAGATGTCACAACAGATTCAACTGAAATCAAAAGTATCATAACAGAATACTCTGAAAGACTGTACTCTAACAGAGATTTGAAAATCTAGAGGAAATGGACAAATTCCTAGATTCATATCACCTACCAAAATTATCACAAGGAGAAGTAGAACAACTTAATAAACCTATCACAAAGGAAGAAATTGAAAAAGTCATCCAAAAACTACCCACCAGAAAAAGCCCTGGCCCAGATGGCTTCACCACAGAATTCTACCAAGCTTTTGTTACCTTTAGAGAACAGTTATCTCCAATACTACTGAGACTACTCCACAGTATAGAAAGTGATGGAATACTCCCAGATTCATTCTAGGAAGCCAGCATAACCCTGATATCAAACCCAGGGAAAGACCCAACAAAAAAGGAGAACTACAGACCAAAACCACTCATGATCCTAGACGCAAAAATCTTCAACAAAATCTTTTTCAATAGAATTCAACAACATATCAAAAAATAATTCATCACAATCAAGTTGGAGTCATACCTGGGGTACAAGGCTGGTGTAACATCAGAAAAACAATTAATGCGATCAACCACATAAATAACACAAAACACAAGAATCACCTGATTTTGTCAACTGATGCAGAAAAGGCATTTGGCAAAGTCCAACACCCATTCATGCTAATCACTCTCATCAAAATAGAAACAGAAGGCAAATTCCTCAATGCAACAAGGGCCATCTATGCAAAGCCAACCACCTATACCATCCTGAATAGAGACAGACTGAAAGAATTCCCCCTTGAGAATGGGAACTAGACAAGGATGCCCACTCTCACCACTTCTATTTAACATTGTGCTAGAAGTTCTGGCCAGAGCAATTAGACAAGACAAAGAAATAAAGTGCATCTGCATCAGCAAAGAAGAAGTAAAAATCTCCCTATTTCAGATGATATGATTGTAAATGCAGAGAATCCTAAAGAATCCATAAGTAAACTACTCAAACTAATAGAAAAGTTCAGCAAAGTATCAGGATACAAGATAAATGTAAGTTAGTAGGATTCCTTTATACCAACAAAGAGATCATTAAAGAAGAAATCACCAAATCAGTACCATTTGCTATATCCCCCAAGAAGATAAAATACCTAGGCATGACTCTAACTAGAGAAATAAGAGACCTATACAAGATCTTACTGCAAGAAACCAAGTGAGACTTACATAAATGGAGAATCCTAACTTGCTCTTGGTTTGGAAGACTTAACATTGTGAAAATGTCTATTTTACCCAAAGTGATCTACAGATACAGCACAATCCCAATCCAAACTCCAATGACATTTTTTAGGGAGATGGAGAAACAAATCACCAACTTTGTTTGGAAGGAGATGAAACCCTGGATAAACAAGCATTACTAAAGAAGAATACACTGGGAGGCCTCTTACAATCCAACTTTAGAAACTACTACACTGCCACAGTAATCAAAACAGCCTGATACTGGTACAAAAAGAGAGATATAGACCACTGGAACAGAGCTGATACCCCAGAGATGCCACCACTCTCCTATGAAAGCTGATACTCAACAAAGGCCCTAAGGTTGTAAACTGGGGATAAAACCATCTCTTCAACAAATGGTGCTGGAAAAATTGGATATCCATCTGCAAAAAACTGAAACAAGACCTGTATCTCACACCTTACACAAAAAGTAACTCAAATTGGATAAAAGACCTAAATATCAAATCTAAAATAATAAAGATCATGCAGGAAAAAATAGAATCAACAATGGAAATTTTAATACACACCTTAGACAGTCTTCAAAATCTGACAAACAAAGCACAACCAACAGAAGAGAAAATAGGTAAGTGGAAACTACTAAGAATCAAACACTTCTTCTCATACAAAGACTTTATCAAAAGAATTAAAAGACCACTTAGAAAACAGGAAAAAATATTTGGTAACTGTATGTCAGATCAATGTCTGATCTCCGTAATTACAAAATATCAACAAGAAAAGGATAAATAACCCAATTAAGTGAAGGGCAAAGGAGACGGACAGACATGCCTCTAAAGAGGATATCGTGGCAGACAGAAGACACATGAGGAAATACTCACGATCATTAGCTATTAGAGAAATCCAAATCAAAGGTACAACGAGATACCATCTCACCCCAACAAGATTGGTCATGATCCAAATAATACAAAACAACAAATGCTGGAGAGGCTGTGGAGAAATTGGAACTCTCTGACACTGCTGGGGAGATAGCAAAATCACACAACTTCTTTGGAAAGCAACCTGGCACTTCCTTGATAGATATACCATTTGATCCAGTAACCTCACTGCTTGGAATATACCCAACAGAAGCAAAGGCAGTCATACGAATGGATACATGTACATGAATGTTTATTGCAGCACAATCCACTATAGCTAAAAGATGGTATCAACCCAGATGCCCAACAACAGAGGAATGGATAAACTGTGGTGTATACACTCAATGGAACACTATGCAATGATAAAAAGCATGATGATTTTAGGAAGTATCTCATAACCTGGTTTCAACTGAAAGACATTATGTTGAGTGAAATCAGTCAGTGGCACTAGGACAAATATTGTATGAGACCCCTACTACAAGGATTTAAAAACAGACTCATGTACAGAAGAGCAGATGTTTTGATGGCTCCAAGGGATAGGAAGGAGGGAAGGAAAAAGTTGGTTATAGATTAGATAGTTGATAAAAATTTGGTTGGGTAAATTTAGTGACAGCATACATTAGAAAGAAGATCAACTTAACTGGACTTCAACATAACACGAAAATTCTTCTAATCTTAACCCAATACTGCAAGGATACTGTAGAAGGGGTAGGGGTTTGGGGACCACGCCCTCAGGGAACATCTAGGCCAACTGGTATAATAGCCTATTGCGAAGAGAGTCTCCTGCACTGCATATTGGTGAGTGGTGTCTGGGATCTTAGAAGCCAGCAAGCTGCCATCTGAGGTACACCAAATGGTCCCAACTCAACTGGAACAGATGATCAACAAGGACAACAACGACATGAGGGAAACAGAGCCCACAAGACAGAAAGACCCACGTGAGTGGGTAACTATATCAACACATAACCAGAAGAACCAGATGGTGCCAGGCCACTACCAATGACAGCTGTGATGGGGCTCATGTCCCAGTGGCAACACGAGAAAAAAAAGGTGCACCCTAAGAACTCTACTAAAAGACTGCAACTGGTCGCCTGAAGGCCTGGGAGTTCCCCTGGGAGCATGGTTCCTAGACCTGATGCTGCCCCCTTACTACAGATCATTACAGAGGTCAACTCTTTGGATAGGAATGCACTGGACTCTGGGACACAGAATGACCATATCATGTATGCACTTTATGGTTCTCTGCATCTATAGGCTGTCATCCATCTGTTCTCTTACTGGAGGGGAGTGGAAACAGTGGATAAGAGAGGACAGGAGATTGCTAAGAGGATATGATATGAATAGAACGGAAAGGAAGAGTGTGCTGTCACCTGCCAAAGAG
Organism: Heterohyrax brucei; assembly: GCA_028571685.1. Classification (NCBI taxonomy): domain Eukaryota; kingdom Metazoa; phylum Chordata; class Mammalia; order Hyracoidea; family Procaviidae; genus Heterohyrax; species Heterohyrax brucei. The sequence continues at coordinate 71,215,671 of CM053142.1, read as the reverse complement.
AGCAGAAGGAGCTGCAGATAGGCAGGCATGCAAACTGAAATTGTATTGTAAACTTTCACTTAATCACAATAAAAGAAATGATTCAGGTTTTAAGAAATATAAAATTAAGAAAATTGAGTTGTAAAAGTTACCACTAAGAGATCTTAGTAAGATTGGCCTTCCATTTTACAAGAATGAATTGTTTCATTCATAGTGTTTCAACTACAAATTCAGATGAGGTAAAAGTACATATTAACAAAAATTGATGCCTCTATCAATCAAAAGTTTATGACTATGTAATACATGTTAGTTAAATGACTAAAGATACCAAAAATGAAATTATGATGAAGTACATACATGACAATTATAAGAAAACAGTACAGAAAAAGAACTATAAAACAATGTATTGTTCATATATAGCACACATGAAAACTTTTGCCAAGATTTCCTTCAAGTCAGGTTGAAATATAAACAAATAAAATATGCATATGCAACTAAATTAATTTTTCCCTGTTCCTTCCTCTCAACGTCTGTTCTTAAGTTGGTGTGAATCATTTGTATGACTTTTGAATACATTTGCTATAAATATTTATTGGTAAATACTGTAGAAGATTCTTTTATGTAACCTTTGACCTCACATGTTTAAATACAAATGTCTTTTGCCTCCAGGGAAGCAAAACCAGTAACATGTATATGTACAAGGAAAGATTTATATACAAAGTAGAAGGAAACAGCTCACGCAATTGCAGAAGCTGAACATCTCGAGTCCTCGGGATGCTATGGATTGAATTGTGTCCCCGCAAAACATAGGTGTAGCCATGTGGTTGGGCCATAATCCCCAAAATTTTGTGATTGTGGTCCATTTTGTGATTTTCCTGTGCTATATGTTAAAGGATTGAGGTGGGACTGTAAATCCTTTCATAAGATCATCTCCCTGCTCCACTGTAAAGGGAGTTTCCATGGAGTATGGCTTGCACCACACTTAATCCTTTCATCCTACAAGAGAAAAAAGGAAAGGGAAGCAAGTAGAGAAGTGGGAACCTCACACCATCAAGAAAGCAGCACCAAGAGAAAAGCGTGTCCTTCAGACCTGAGGTTCCTGTGCCAAGATGCTCCCTAGACAGACTGATACAATACCAGACTTTCCTTCAGAGTTGACAAGGGGGAAAGCCTTCCCACGGAGCAGATATCCTGTTACAGACTTGTAGCATACTGGTCTATGTAAGAATAAACTTCTATTGTTAAAGTCAACCACTCTGTGATATTACTGTTAGAGATGACTAAAACAACAAGCCTCTTGTTGTAGGAATTTTTTTTCTTCAAAGTGCATTGCCTCTGCTACCATCTACACCATCACAGCCATCCAAAAGATATCAACTAAAAATTACTCCATCTTCTTCGCTTTTCCCAAGGCCTAGCTTGTCATGTACAATTTTTGTTGCTGTTTTAGTGCAATTTATATTTTTATGTTTAAAAATTACTCTGATAACCTTCACAACAAGGAACACAGAGAGTAACACAGAAGATTATTACAACTATTGACTGACTGACTAAATTGTACTAATTTCATCAAAAGGGTATGATATTTATTTGTAATATGTTGACATTAGAAATTTATCTTTCAGTAGCTGCCTTATTCCTTATGCACATCTTTCGTATTATATAAAACAAAAATGACAGGAGCCTTCTGCCACTGTACGGGAAAAAAAACAATTGTTAGGTTATAAAAGTGATTTTTAACAATACTAATACTCTAACTTTTCAGCCTCACACAGTGTATGAGTACAAACCTCTTCCGTTCAGATAAATTTGGACTTTAGGTGGTTGTTAATATGTCTTCTGCTAGGTGATGTGTTGATTGACCATAGCTTATAACAAAAATGTAATAGTTTCAAAGGAGAACTTTGTGGTAAGGCAAATATTTCCTGTGCATAAAGACAACTGACCTATTTTTCTTTTTTGCAGTGGAAATTTTTGAACCTAAAACATAAATTCTTGTGCAGCACTTTTTTATCACCATAATGTTGAAAATGTTCTGAATATTGACATAGTACATTGTGGAGCAAGCTATGTAATATGTGTTTTAATTGTTATGTTAATAAGCAGATTCAGTGTGTATTTAAAAATCATGAATGTTTGCTGTGTGATCTGCTTATATTAGTAAACACAAATGCAGTTATAATATCTAATCACACACACAAAGATCATACTTCACAGCCAGATGTAACCACCAGCCTGGCTTAAATGTGGAAAATTCACTAGAAGGTGTTTCATATCTGCTCCCCAACACAAATGTGAAGCATTAGATAAACCCAATAAATACGTTACAATTCATTTGTTCCTTCCATTTATATTCATTTAATTTTCTGGCATTATAAAAAAAAGTCATGGCTAAAGGGAAAATTTGCAATTAATAGCAAAAGCAGCTATAAATTGACAATATCACATGGTAAATAAGTTATAGCTATAACAGTTTATAGCTCTATAGGTTTGTGTTCAAAAACAACGGGACACAAAGGAAAAGTAATGGCATGTATCCATTTTTAAATCACTGAATTGATGAGACGTAACAAAAATTAGAACTTAGGTGGTACAGCTGAACTCTGAGTAAAAGGCCAACCAAACAGGTAACAATGCAAGGCCAAATGATGAGCTTCTTCTAGGATTAGAAGGTATTTGCTTTACTCCTCTGAAACCATCAGAGGCAGTTTTAAGAAATAGTTAACGTTCCCAACATTTTAAAAATTTTCTTAGATGGGACTAAGAATTTACTTTATTATCATTATCTGAGTTTGGCATATTGTTTAGCAGCCCATATTTGAATGAGCTAGTAATGGTGCACACAGGCTCAGGTGTCTATGTTAAAACACGCAGAATATCGTAACCCTTAGAGCATTCACTTCTACCTCTTCTCCACTGCATTCTCCCAACTGGCCATTTTCCAGTTCTCTGCATATGGTGGAAGGGTGAGGGAAGGTATTACATTGTACCTGCTGCCCTTACATCTTTAAATCTGGTGTTTAAAAATGTATGTTTAAATTCAGGGTAATAATTTGTAGTTGGAAGAAGGTGGGGATAAGTATTGTATCTAAGTAGTATTTTCAGGTGTGTTAAACAAGATACTGTACAGCTTTTTTCAAGAAGCCTTCAAGAAGCCTCAGTAGTGAAACAGTTAGTTACTTGGCTGCTAACCAGCAGGCGGGCAGTTGAAGCTCACCAGCAGCAATTCGCTCCTCTGAAGATTTAGAGCCTTGGAAACTCTATGGGGAAGTTCTATTCTGTCCTACAGGGTCACTCTGAGTCTGAATTGATTCAACAGCATCCAACAACATGTTTTTTTTTTTTTTTTACGAAGAGTGAAGAAGTGGTTTGTGTTCGTAGATACAAACGTAGAAATGGAACTTTGGAGAGTTACAGCAGCATTAGGAGATAGAGATAAAAAATGGCAAGCATTAATCCATCAGGCTTCTATGAGATCTGGAAAATGAATAGAATCAGTCATTTTACAGTACAGTGCTTTTTTTGCCATTTTAAAACTGTGATTAAAGGAAAGTTTACAATCCATTTTGCCACATAAAATGCTGAGCACCCACCTCTCTGCAACTCTGTATGCTCTCCTCATCCTTTGAGAACGTTCTGCACTCTTTACTGCCAGTATCCACTCAACCAAAGCTTGTCCCCTCTTCTCTACCTTCTCCTCTCCCCTCTAAGAAGAAACCAGTAGGACAGCCTCATATGTATATATTAAACCATGAAGTACACACGCTACCTGTATCACTCTGTGTCCCCAGATCTAATCTATTCTTTGTCTAAAGAGTTGGCTTCAGTACTGGTTTCAGCTCTGGGCTAGCAGCAAGCCTAAGGGCTATGTTCTCAGGGAACCCTCAAGGGCATCAGAACGTCAAGCCTGGTCTTTTAATAGAGTTCTAGATCTGCACACCCCTTTGTCTCATGCTACATTAAGGACTCTACACTGTGTTCCCTCTCAGGGCTGTCTTTGTCGGTGGCTGGGCACCATGTAGTTCTTCTGTTCTCCAGCTAATATGGTCTCACATCATATGGGGCCTTCTGTCTTCTGGACTTGTTTTTCTCGGTGTCTTTGATGTTCTTCAGGTGGGCTGGGACCAGCTGGTATTCCTTAGATCTCATCTTGCTGGCTTTTAAGACTCCAGGCACCACTCACCTATATGGGGTGCAGAGCACTCTGTTAGAAACAGGCTAGTTATACAAATTGATCTTGATGTTTCCTGAGAGCATGGTCCCCAGACCCCTGTCCCTACTACTCCGTCCCTCGAAATGTTTGGTTGAATTTAGAAAACCTTTTAACTTACGGTGTAGTCAGTTATGCTGACCCGCCTTCTACTGTGTGCTGTCACTCCCTTTGGCTAACCAACCTCTTATCAACTATCTGTGAATAACACTTTCCCTCACTCCCCACCCTTGTATCCATCAAAGAGTATTTTCTTCCATGTGTAAGTCTTTTCTTAAGTCTTTCTAAAGTAGTCTCATACAATATTTGCTCTTTTTCAGCTGACTGATTTTACTCACCATGTCTTCAGTTGATTCCTAAAATCGTCATTGTTCTTCATCATTGCATAGTGTTCCACTGTTCCACTGTGTGTATATACGGTAGCTTATTTATCCATTCTTCTGTAGATGGGCACCTAGGTTGATTCCATCTCTTTGTTATTGTGGATAGTGCTGCAATAAACATTTGTGTGCACGTATCTCTTCATGTGCCAGCCAAAGCCAAGTGCCGTTGAGTCAGATGCGAGACAGACCTTATTTCTGTAGGATACATTCCAAGCAGTGAGATTGCTGGATCATGTGATGTTTTTATTTCTAGCTTTTTAAGAAAGTGCCAAATTGCTTTCCAAACAGGTTGTACCATTTTACATTCCCACTAGCAGCATAGAAGAGTTTCAGTCTCTCCACATTTGTTGTTTTGTGTTTTTTTGGATTAGCACCAACCTTGTTTGGGTAAGATAGTATCTCACTGTAGTTTTGATTTGAATTTCTCTAATAGCTAATGATTGTGAGCACATCCTCATGTGTCTTTTGACTGCCTGGAAGTCTTCTTTGGAAAAGTGTCTATCCATCTCCTTTGCCCTTGTTTAATTGGATTATTTGTCTTTTTCTTGTTGATATTTTGTAGTAGTCTTGCAGATTGTAGAAATGAGATGTCTGTCAGATACATGGTTGCCAAATATTTTTTCCCAGTCTTTAAGTATTCTTTTTATTCTCTTTATAAAGTCCTTGGATGAGCATAAGTGTTTGATTTTTAATAATTCTCATTTATCTATTTGCTCCTCTGCTGTTTGTGCATTGCTGGTAATATTTTGAAGTCTGTTTAAACCATGTAGTAGGGTTTCTAGTGTTATCAATATTTTTTCTCCCATAATCTTTATTGTTTTAGATTTGATATTGAGGTCTTTGATACATTTTCAGTTAGTTTTTGTATAAGGTTTGAAACATGAGTCTTGTTTCAGTTTTATTCCAGATGGATATTCAATTCTGTCAGTGCTATTTGTTAGAGACTGTTTTATTTACTTATTATTTTTTTTTCCCAGTAGTTCATGGCCTTTGGGCCTTTGTCAGATATGAGTTGTTCATAGGTGGATGGTGTTATTTCTTGATTCTCTGTTCAGTTACATTGGGCTGCATATCTGTTTTTGTACCAGAAAAACAGTATTTTTGTCCAGTTTTATTAATCAAAATCCCACGGTATCTTTATGCGTGATAGAATTTGTTACAATGTTAAAAGTAAAGTTACCTGTTCCCCTCCTTAAAAATTAAAGATCATGGAATAAAAAATAGAGTCAACATTAGAGGCCCTAATACATGGGATAAATAGGTTATATCTACAACTAACAGTAAACAAGCACTAGAAGACAAGCTAGATAAACTGGGATCTTCTAAAAAGGAAACACTTACTAAGCTCATTGAAAGACTTCACTAAAAGAGCAAAAGGAGAACCTATAGACCAGGGGAAAAAAACTTACCAGACAAAGATGTAACCTCTAAAAGCTATAAGAAAATCCAGCACATCTACAACAAAAATACAAACAATCCAGTTAAAAAACAGGTAAAGAATATTTCACCAAAGAAGACATTCAGGAGGCAAACAGACATTTGAGGAAGTGCTCACAATCACTAGCCATTAGAGAAATGAAAATAAAAACTGCAATCAGATGACGATGCCATCTCACCCTGAAATTACTGGCACAAATGAAAAAACAGAAAATAGCAAATACTGGAGAGGCTGCAGGGAGATTGGAATTCTCACACACTGCTGGTGGGAATGCAAAATGGTACAACTTATTTGAAAACAGTATAATGTTTCTTTAAACAGCTCCCTGGTAGCATAGTGGTTATGAGCTTTGTCTGCTAACCAAAAGGTCAGCAGTTCAAATCTGCCAGGCTCTCCTTGGTAACTCTATAGCTCAGTTCTACACTGACTATAGGACCACTATGAATTGGAATTGACTTGATGGTGGAGCTGGTGGCTTAAACAACTAGAAATGGAAATGCTAGAGGATCCATTATCCCCACTCTTAGGAACATATCCTAGAGAAATAAGAACTGTCACACAAATAGACATATGCACACCCATTATCATTGCAGTGTTATTCACAACAGCAAAAAGATAAAAAGAACCTGTCAACAAATGAGCGGTAACAAAACAAAACTGTGGTATAAACACACAATGGAGTAGTAGGTAACGAAGAGGAACAATAGTGACTATCAATAATATGTCACAAAGTGGTTTAACCTGGAGGACATTATGCTGAATGAAACGGATCAATTACAAAAGGACACATACTGTATGAGACCACTGTTATAAAAACTCATGAAAAGGCTTACATTTTAAAAAAAAAAAAAGATCACTGATGGTTACAACAGAGTGGAGCATGGGGACAGGAAAAACACTAACCAAATCAAAAGGTCAGAAGTGCAAATCCACCAGCTGCTTTCCAGAAACACTGTGGAGCAGTTCTACTCTGTCCTATAGGGTCACTACTAGTTGAACTGATTGGGTGGTGTGGTAGTCAGGATTATGTCGACTTGGCTACTCCATATTTGGCTGCCGCATTAAGTGACAGGGCAGGGTTTGTGGTGGCTTCCCGCCCCTCGACTCTCATCTCTCGACCTTCTGCTACTACTGCTGGTCTGCTCAGGTAGCCAGGAGCTCCTGCTCTCTTCTTCCTGCATCTGGTTCCTGGACTTGAACTAGCAGCTGTTGGACTCATCAATCCTTACAGTCGGCACTTGAGAGTCCTGCTCACTGACCTGCTGATCCTGGGTTCGCCAACCTCTGTCACTCCGTCGTGCCACCAGTTTGGGACCCACTGACCTACACAACCATTGATCTAGAACTCTGGTCTCTGACCTGCTGACTTTGGGCTCCTCAGCTTCCGTGGCCACGTGAGGCTTGTGCCAGAACTTGGGACATTCAGCTTCTGTGATTGTATAAGCTGTTTCCTATATCTATCTACCTATATATATTATAAATCTTTCCTTGTACCTACATGTGTTACTCGTTTTGCTTCCCTAGAAAATCCAGCCTAAGACAGATGGCATCTAACAACAAGACAAGGGTTACATGGTAACTTTGGTAAATGGTAAGACAGTGTTCCGTGTGAAGGAAGCCAGCTCAACTTGACCATGGCAAAGTCATAGAAGCTTCAAAGAGACATCCAAACTTCTACAGGGGTAGAGTTACTGGTTTGAGGGCTAGGGACCATGGCCTCAGAGGACATCTAGCTCAACTGGCATAGAAAAAGTTCTACATCCTGCTTTGGTGAGTAGTGCTGGCAGTTTTAAAAGTCTGTGAGGGGCCATCTAGGACAATCTGCTGGTCTCACCCCATCTGAAGCAAGAGACAGTGAAAAAACTAAAGACCCAAGGCAAACATTAGTTCTAAGGGCTAATGAACCACAACGACCACAGCTAGATGACGGCTGGCTACCACCACTGACTGCTCTTACAAGGATCACAGTCCAGGATCTCATAAACAGCTGGAGAAAAATGTAGAAAATTCAAACTCACAAAAAGATCAGATTTACTGGTCTGATAGAGATTGAGGAAACCCCAAGAAGATGGCTCTTGAGCACACTTTTACCTCAATATGAAAGTCACTCCTAAGGTTCATCCTTCAGTCAAAGATTAGAAACAACCATAAAACAAACAATAAAATGTGTAGCTCAGGCATGTGTATGAGACCAAAGGGACATACCATCCCCAAAGCAAGGATGAGAAGGTAGGAGGGGACCGGGAAGCAGGCTGAACGGAAACGGGGGGCACAAGGCAGAGAATAGGAGAGTGCTGACAACTAGCGACACAAACAATATGTATACTAATCATTTAATGAGAAATTGATTTTCTCTGTAAAACTTCACTGAAAGCACAATAAAAAAATTAAAATAAAAACCTAATGGGTGTTCCTTTAAGTGTGTTTAAGTGTGATCTATGCATCACCAGAGTAACCGGTGGGTGTGTTTGTTTGTTTGTTTAAAATACATTTGCCTATGCAGCTAACTGCATCTTGGGGAGAAAAGGAGCATATGCATCAGAAATATACATTTTTAAGAAAATTTCAGGATGTGTATGTACCCAGTTGCCATGGAGTTGATTCTAACTCATAGAGACTGCGTGTGTTTCGGAGTAGAATTGTGATCAATAGTGTTTTCAATCGCTGATTTTTCTTAAGTAGATGGCCAGAGCTTTCTTCCTTTGATAGCTCTGGGTGGACTGATCATTTCCATTAACAGCTAAGTGTTTTAACCATCTGTACCACCAGATAAAAACATATCAAGTGAGAAAGAGAGTTTAAAGGCCAGTATTCTATATGCATGATCTAATGCAGCCTTCCCCAAAAGTTGCTGATTATCTCTATTCTAAAAATTAGGTAAAATACTCTAGTACCAGTAAAGTGAGTGTCAACTACAAAATAGCCAGACAGCTGAGGAAGATTTTAACTAAATCACTCAGAGTATCATCAGTCTAGGCTAGTTCTAGTAATTAAATACATTGAACTCAAAATTTTGAAAATTTTCAGGACAGTGAAATGTTTATCTAAATAATAGTGAATAACCTTTAGAGCATCACTCTAGCAATTAAATTCTCGTAAGAAAACAAAACAAACACCCATCTCAGAAATCTTTAGGTTCAGAGAATTAGTACCTGTAATGTTAGATGTTTTCATACTAATGACTGAAAATAAAAGCAGCAGCATCTTTTGTTTTCCTTCTCATCGTCTTAAAGATGCATATATTATAAGGTTCACATTTATCTTTTTTACTTCTGCAGTTGTCGCAAATGCCTATGTCTCACTTCATAGTCATCGCCGGTCTTTAAGGAACTAGCATGCGTCCTCATAACAGGGACAGAATGTCATTTTCTGATATGAATAGGTATTCCTTATTTTCTAGGGTTCCAAGTCATGGACAGCTTCCACTGTCAAATAATTTTAAGGACCTGTACTATCACAGCAATTGGTTTTGTAGGAATTCCTGGTTTTCTTTCTCACTTAAAGGACAAGAGTGTCAGACTTAGAGTCACCTAAGGTCTTCCCTTCTCTAAGGTTCCATGCATGAACATCCTTGAAAGAGACAGGATGCACCAGGGATCAAAGTTTTCTGCTTTCTAAAATTCTGACAGAATTGTAATTGATTTAACTTGTGTGGAGACTTTATCACATGCATAAGCACCTTGAGAGGTAAGCTAAGAGTAATCTGTTGATACTGCTCTTTGCTTTATCAGTCATCACTCAGGGGCCTTTCCCACATGTGTGACCCTGTTTCCACATTTGGTCACTTTCTTTGCAGCACAGGTACTTCAAAAGAGTTTAAAGCTTTTGAATGGCACCATGGACACTTTTGCATTATTTATTTATTTAAATAACACTGCATTAAATATTATTTGCCTTGATTATTGGATATTTTGGAACCCCTAAAATCCTGCACCTGAGGCAATACCTTCTTCACTTAACCTTGGTCCTGAATGGATTGCCGGTGGCCCAAAAGTAAGCACCAATCTGCTATTCAAAAGGCTGGCAGCCCAAACTCTCCCAGCCACTCAGTGGGAGAAAGACCTGGTGATCTGCGTCTGTAAAGATTATAGCAAAAAAACTTATGGGGCAGTTCCGGCTCATGAGACAGAGTTACTGCGACTTGGAATCAAGTTAACCGCATCTGACAACGGAAGGGACAACAGAAAAAAAGCAATTCCTGAATTTTGTCAAGCAACACACCAATTAATTTAGCTGTGTATAACAGACACCCAGAAAGTATGATAGACACTTTTTTAAAAGTGTAACGGACACCCAGAAAACGGAATGCCTGACAAATTCATGGCGAAAACCCACAGTGGACGCGTGGGTGGGTGAGGACGTGAAAGACACAGCAAAATACGCAAGACTCGGCACTTCCTTTCTCTGATCTTGCCTTACAGATCTTGGAGTTTGGCTTCATACAGTGGCTTAGGACCAAATTCTTTCATCTGCAATGGCCAGTGAAGTGACATATGCTGATTTAAATTTATTTAGCCAGTCACCTTTTCAAAGTTCATCATCCCCAGCTCTTCCTAAAGGTAAGTGGAATAAGTTCCTTTCTCTGTTTGTATATCTGCCAGAGTTAGTTTTTCCTCTTAAATCTGTGGTTTTTAATTGCTGATTTGAAGTTAAGAAGCAGTTCTATTTCGCTATTCGATAGGGTTAGCATAGCTTAAGATGAGATAGCCACTACTGTGGAGAAAAATATGCCTCAATAATTTTTTGTTTTTCTTTTTTTTTTAATCTAGATAATGTGAAAAGTAAACATGGTTTCTATTGCTGGTGCTGTCCTTAGCTGCCTTCTAGTACACACCAACTCATGGCGACCTTATTTGTGCAAGGTAGAACTGTTCTACAGGGTTTCCAAGGCTGTGCTCTTACAGAAGCAGATCAATAGGCCTATTTGCAGAATTGCCTCTGGGTGGGTTTGAACCATCATTCTTTTGGCTAGTAGTCAAGTTTGTCATCATGTCTTCATCAAAAACCCTACAGAAACATTTTACATATATGGACGAAGAAATATTTAAGGGACTTACTGCTACCTTGCTGTAGCAGTGACTTGTGTTATTCCAAATCCCTCTACAGAACATAAATACCATGATTATATTCTGGTGCATTTACAGCCAGAGCATTCCTTGCAGGATGCAAAATTTATGCATATGATTAACATCCTCTGTTTTTCAAATGGATAGGGAAATAAGTTCTGAGACAAAATTACAGTCAATATCGAGGACGTGACTATAATCATGACCTGGTAGGTTCTACTATAAAAATATCATAGCTTAGAAGCAGATGAATTACAATACACTTAGGCATACCAGTAATGAACTTATTTGACACTGTTGAAATCTGCACTTTTTGTGTGTCACGGGAATTAGAGGAGTTTTCTGTGTCACCATTCTGAGTGAAAGAAATGGGAAAATCCAATGGGAGGTAGCAGATACGGGTGGGAACGACTGGGGACAGATGGAAAAAACTTGAACTAGTGAAAAAGAGGCATAAAATTATCTTGACATAGGATTTCCTTCTAAAATCGAACCAAATTTACCGACATTAGCAGCACTGAAATTTTTACTTGATCTCACTTTGATTCTGTATTGTGCTGAGCAAGTGGGCTGTGCCTTTTTAGAACTGTTTCATGCATGTTTGAAATTATTAAATTAGCAAAGTTTTAAATGAGGAAGACAGTCTTAGAATCACCAAACAAACTTTGTGTGATTTTTATACCAACATGGGGAAATTGGAGGGGTTTATAACAACAATGAAGGCTTGGTCAAATCTCAGTGGTTTTTTGATGCAAAAAGCAAGACATCTCTCCTTCTGTATCTAGCAAATGGTGCAGGGTTGTTGAATGTGGGTGTCAAAAAGTAGATGTCAAGAAAGTCATTGCTCAAAAGATACTATATTTTCAACTCAGTTGCTCCCCCCCAATTAGTAATCATTGTTACCAAGTGTCATCATAAAAGTAAATGTGAAAAGAGAAACCAGTAGAATACTGTCAGAGTAAAATGGATGATTATGGAACACTGCCCTGGCCTGGCTTTAGCATTACTGAAAAACATCCACAGACTTTCAACCGAGCTGCGGAGTCTGTGATAACCAGGTAAAAGAGTGATTGTATCTAAGGAAGTCAGCAAAAAACCAGAAGAGAAGTTGAGCAGTGACCCAGTTTGTTACTAGAAGGGCCAAAACGTACCTTCTAGAAAAGGAATAAGGTGTCTGTCAAATGACTTTAAAGTTTATTCTTTCATTCAACAATAAGTGCCAACTCTATGCCAGGCATATTCTAGGATACTGAGGATATAATAGTTAACAAAATAGAGAAAAATATATACCTTCAAGGAGCTTATCATGCATTACTATGGATGTAACTGAGAAAAATAAATAAATGATAAAGAATGTAGAAATTAGATGGTGTTAATTGCTGTTGAGAAAAATTAAAATATGGAAAAATCAAAATTTGGGAAGGTTCCGTGAAAAATAGCTAAGTCCTAGACTCTCTGAGAAGAAGACTCAAAAGAAGTGAGAGAGAGACCTGCTTTTTGGCAGAGGAGCCTTTGACAAGGTGAATCGGCACGTGCAGCAGCTCTGAGATGCGAACATGCCTGTCGTCTTTTAGGAAAGGCAGTTCGGAGCTCTCCAAACAGGGTGGGAGCAGAATAACTGAGGTATTGATTGTTAATAGAATGATTGTCTGCTGGACCGGTAGGGTGTAGAACTTCTGAATGTGTCTATAGAGATCAGAGGGAGGCGAAATCAGAGAAGTAATGAGAAGACGGAGATTTGTAGGATGTTTTATATATTTAGGTCTGATTTATGGAAAGCCTTTAAAGGTTCAGCGCAGTGAAATACAATTTAACATACTGTTTAAGCTCAAACAAAGAATTGCCCTAGTAAGTGTTGCTGAGTAGAGTTTGTCTGGCCTCTTCAATTATCTATTGTAACTCCATTCATTCTAATCGTGTGTGCTGTGCTGTGTAGTGGAACCAGTGCAGGAGAGTATCTCTCCTAGGAGCAAGACCCTCCACTTGGTTCCTTAAGTATTGTCATGGATAAATAACTATTTTATAAAGTCATTGCTAGTTGTCTTTTGCCTACTTTTTTTAGAAAAACTATTATATTGCTTTTATCTTTTTCTATCTCTTTAGAAAAATAATCTCTATTTTACAGAAACAATAGCAATTAATATTTATGAAACAGTTACTTTGCCCCAGACACTATGCACAGCATTTTAGAAGCACTGTTTTATCTAATCGCCTCTAAAACCTTATGAAGTAGGTAATACTCTACATTTTATAAATGAGGAAGTTTGTGGTTTATGGACATTGAATACATTGCCCAAAGTCATAAAAGTGTAAATAGCATCCACAAACTCAAATCTACTGGATTTGAGAGTTTCTGCTCTTAACCATTGCCTTACTTCAGTAGCAAAATAGTAACTACATGGGGCTTTGCAAACAAAACTGGCACTTCGCGATAGAAGATAGGATGAAGAAGAGAAGGGACAAATTGGTAAAATAGTGTATACATACATCTCAGACTGGGTTCTTCACAGCAGCAAAATCAGTAGAGCATATATATAAATCCTTGGTTTAGGCATCAGCTGCAGGAGCTGGTGAATCCCAAAATCTGCTGGTCAAATGGTAGGCTGCTGGCTCACGTCCCAATAATCAGAGGTCAGAGGATGACGAGCCCAACACAGAATCAAAAGAAGGTGAGCTTTGCTAGAACTTCCATATGTTTTGGAAACAGGCCACACTCCCAAGAAAAATCCCCTTTCAGCTGATTGGCTACTCTCATCAAATCACAAAGTGGAAAATAAATGCATAATATCTGCCAAACCACTGAAAATCAAGGCCTGGCCAAGTTGACCTATAACTTTAACTATTAGTATGCAACTGGAAGGAAAGACCTCTTAGTGCTGGTTGCTCGCTGAATAGGTTTTTCCTGTCTTGAGTCACTCTGGCTCTTGTTAGAAGTTCTAGGGCAATGTTACCAAGCTTGTTTCCTCGTATTCAGACGCATGTGCAGGCTCATGTGGCTGTCTACTCCTGCCTCCCTGCAGAACATATCCCATATAGCAGCAGGCATTGATCCACAATGCTTTGACTGATTTCCAACAGTAGCATATGCACCTTATTTTGTATAGAATTTGGGAATTTTCAGCGTTTTCACATCTTTCTTTGTTGTGATAAATACATATGACAAAGATTTGTTATTTCAAATACTTCGCATGCACAACTCACTGACATTAGTTGATCATGTAACTGAACCACCACCATTACCAGGTCCAATTTTTTTTCTCACTTTTAACACATCCATCTGATATGACTCTCAGATCCAACTTTCATACACAAAACAACCATAATTATTCCTATTTTATCAATGCATATGCTTTCAGCCGGATCTCACCAAATCCATTCTGTGGATCTCTAAGATGGTTGACAAATATTCTTTCTTACCCTAACTCCCAACCACAGCCTAAGTATCCACATGTCACCTAAATCACCTTTAATTTTTATACTGTATGTACTCAACTGAATTAATCAAGTATATTATCTTAACTCCTCAGATGTCTGTCAGGGTCCACATTGGCATCAGTTTGCTCTGAAACTTGGCTGTGCTGGGATTATTCTCTTTGCCTGTGCTGTGATAGGGCTGAGTGTCTCAGGTAAGTCATGTGAGAACATTCATTTCAGAATATTTACTCTACTTCCGTCATAAATATGGGACCATCTTAACGTAATTTGGCCACCCTAAACTTAGCAAAGAACCAATGAAATAAAAGCAAGAACAAAGCAATGCTTCTATGGATCAAAGCATACCCACTCTGGTAACTTCAGCTTTCCATATTTCCCTTTTCAATTGTTCTGAGAGTTTTCATGTGATATCTTTCACTCTAGCCTACACTCTATTAAAAAAAAAAAATTCATGGCAGTGATGAAAAAATGACAATAACAAATATCAAGGCCTTGCATTTTATGAAATACCTGTTAAATTTCAGCTCTGGTGGTGTAGTGGTTAAGAGCTTGGCTGCTAACCAAAAGACTGGCAGTTCAAATCCACCAGCTGCTCCGTGGAAACTCTGTGGGAGAGTTTTACTTTGTCCTATAGGGTTGCTCAAGTCAGAACAGACTCTATGGCAGTGGCTTTAGATTTGGGCTTTTGTAAGTTTGCTATGAGTCCGAAGCTACTTGATGGCAACAGGTTTGGGGTTTTAAATTGCAGGTTGCACAAAGTAGTCTTTCCCTGTGATAAGCATAATTATACTCATTCTAAGGATGAGAAAGCTTTAGTAACAGTGTAATCAATTTGAGAGTTTGATACCCTCAAGTTTACTTATCTAGTAGGTAATAGTGAAAGAATATCTGTGTGAGTTCATTATCACATGGTTTTTTCCCTTTTTTTTTTTTTTTTCAGTGTGGGCTGCCACCTAACTAGACCCAATGCTAACACACTGTTTTCACCTTGTCCTTCTAACCATATCCAGGCTAGCTGAGATAACCTTAGTTTCCTGCCAAAATTATAAGTGGAACTGCAATCTTATTACTGAGACTTGATCTAGCTTCTAGCTTCAGGAGGAAATGTAGAGACAATATAACTTCTCCATTCAGCCGCACATTTCTGCACTTAATCTTCTGATTTGTTTTCTTTTAATTACTAGTGATGTTTTTGAGTCAAAAGTCATCAGTAGAAAAATGTAGTATGGATGTTCAAGAACAGCACAGGAGTACTCAACATGACAGGAATGAAACAACAGGTACATTTTGTGGCTTGAATTTTCCCAAGAATAACATCTAGCTTTTATCTGATTTTGTACTTTACCTATGTAAGGCTCACAGCAACTCTATATGTTAAGATATAATTATTATCATCCTGATATTACATTTCAGAAAACTGAGGCTTAGAAGAGTTAAGTAGATTGCCCAAGGCCGTATAAGCAGTAAATAGTGACAGCAGGCATTATCCTTAAGTACTCTGGCTCTGGAGACTGTCCAGCAGGCGATACTGCTTCATGAGAAGCAGCAGCTAGGTTGTTCAACAATTGATAGTCAAATAGTAAGTTCAAAAGTAAAATACGCATGCAAATCAGTTATTTGATGGATTTAATGAACATACCGAGTAGTTAACTTTGGTCTGAAATGAATTAATAGAACTGAAAACACAGAATTATTTCTTCAATATGTATAATATTTCTTTGATATGTGGTAACATCATTCCTGTTCCAGTACATAAAATGTGTTAACATAGGTTATTACGGTTAAGTGATGGCAGCAGAATATGATCTGTGTATATACTTTTACAAAACAGATAGTTTAAGAACACTGGGAGGTTTTTCTGGAAGGAATCCAGTACATCACATTAAGTAGGCAACACTGTTACTCAGCAATTAAATCGTTTTTTATCATTTTCTCATGATATTGCTCATTAATTCAGTGAAATGGATTATCGTATGCTTTATACTTTGAAAATTGTTAAAGTAAGTATTTGTTAGATGAGTGTGATATGGTTTTCTATGTAATGGAATAAACACTATTGACAAACTCAAGGAAACACAGAAATAATCTTGACTTCACCACCATTTATGTTATACTGTCTCTCAGTCTCTGAAAATGTACAATGTGGCTATTTATGTCATATTGATTTTCTTTTCTTCTCTAAGATTCAAATTATACTTGATACAAGTAGTCATTACTTTCCAATTTTTGGTACCAGAATGAAGAGTGAGTCTTAAAAAAACTCAAGATTATAATAAATTCAATTATAGTCATTTTCACAATGACAATCAATGACTTTCAAGCATATATAATAATGTGTGTGTGTGTGTGTGTGTGTGTGTGTATGTGTGTGTGTGTAAGAGTGAGAGAGATTAGTTATAGTGGAGTAGGACAGGTTGAAGCTATAATGTTATAATGTTAATTTAAATCTCTCTTCTTTTTTCTTTTTAATTTAGAGAGACCAGGTCCATTAAAGTGCCCAGTAAACTGGCATTTACTTCCAGAGAAATGCTTGTTTTTTTCTCAGGCTGCTAAAGACTGGAAGAACAGCTCAGCAGATTGTTACATAAAAGAGTCCAGCTTGCTACTTATTCAAGATGAGGAAGAATTGGTAAATAATTCCTAAAAGACCTTAACAGAATTTAACACTTTCTGTAAATTATGTTAAGGTGCTTAAGCTTTAGCCCAAAGATCTCATGTAGACGGAAGACGAGATCTTGACTTTAAGACTAAACAGACATGTAAGAAAGCAATTGATGATATATAATATGATGACTGTAAGAGTAGAAATATATAAATATCAAAAATATTACAAAACAAGAGTGATTAACTATGATGTGGAATCAGGAAAGACATTATCAAAGGAGTTATGTCTGAAGTGGGTCTTAGTGGGTAAGTAGAACAAGGCAGCCGTTGAAAAGAAACAGTTCAGTATTTAGTCATCTCTTCTACTCCATTTACAGAGACTCATACAGACACGGATAAACTCTGGAGGAATTCTATACTGGATTGGATTAAATTACACATCAACAAAAAAAGCATGGAAGTGGATAAATGGGTCTTCTTTGCCATCTGATGTGTGAGTATTAAACTAGGTATTTTTAATGTTCAATTTACATCAGATTCACAGTGCAAGGCAGTAACACTGTTATTGAAGACTGGGTCTTGTACTTATTTATTTAGAAATTTTCAATAGATTCAGAAGTAGAGAAGACAGATAATTACAAAGTTGATTGAAAATTCTATTTACGAAAAGATACACATGGGGTTTGTAAGAATATGTATATTTTGCCTGTGGAGTTTTAGAAGACAAGACATAAACTAGCTTCCTGGGAGGGGTACTTCAGTAAAAATTCTCTTGCTGGAGTCTGTCGGCACACAGAATTTCCCAAATCGTTTTTTTGAACTGTTGGACAAAATACCTTAGTGAGTCATAGAAACCAATTTTAGGTATCACAGCTAACATTAAAATAAGGACTATCAAAGGGAGGGGAAGGTACGTTTTATAGCGTGTAGTAAACACCCTAGAGGAACTATGCACACTATGACAAATACTGCGGTGTGGCTAACCAGTGGCAGGAAAGAGACAGCTATTTGCGGAGATTTGATCACTATGCGCACGGGCCACAAATGAACTAGTTGCTATTTCCTCTGTGGTATTTTACTTTAGATTTTTGTGTAAGATGGTCACATTAACCATCTGTGTAATAGGAGAGTTGATACTACACAGGTAAATCACATGTTCTAATAGAATTCATAGTTAACTGTCTACCAAAAGACAGAATAGCCTTAGCAAAAAGGCATTCAGCCAGGTTTCTGGAAAGAACTGTCAATGCATTTTTAGAAGAGCTGACAGGCCGTGTGGCCTTTTGTGAATCTGTAAAGGATTGAGACATTCAATAAAACTCAAAAATATTGTACTTAAAGTTATATTTTTAATAATTACAAAAAGCAGAAGTTTAAGACACAGAAGCATATTCTTCTAAAATATAGTAATAACTTATTTATTTTTGAAAAATACTAAGCATTAATTGGCTTAATCAGCAAATTTTGACATTGATTGAGCTAAATATTAAAATATTTTTTAAAGGGCAATACCTTAAAAAAATGGAGAGCATTTAAATATGTGTTTTGGACTGGAATGAATTTATTAAAAAAAGCAAGTATACCAATTCCATTAAATAAATTTTTCCCTCATTATATATAATGCTTTCTGGAGATTATTTTCTACATGTGTTAAATTCTATTTGATGTGAACTTTTTCTTATGTAGTAAGGGTTACAGGAAACCCTGGTGGTGTAGTGGCCAAATGCTACATATGCTAAGCAGAAGGTCAGCAGTTCAAACCTACCAGGTACTCCTTGGAAACTCTGTGGAGCAGTTCTACTCTGTCCTATAGAGTTGCTGTGAGTAAGAATTGATTCCATGGCAGTGGGTTTGGTTTTGGGTTTCTTTAAATGGGCAGCATTGATTTCTGAAATTTGTTATACATGCGTGTGTCATTACTAGGTCATGATATAATTTTTTTATTATGGTTCATAATAAAAAAAAATTGAAAACTGTTAATTTAAATGTCTGTGACCAGAAATACAAGTAGAGTGAGTGTCTTAAGTGGGACATCCTATTTTATTCTGAGGATAAAAGTGATGCTTTCTTTAAAACCATTCCAGCTGTTCTTACATTGAGTCTATCAAGCTGGGAGATATTTTGTTAGAGCAGAAATGGCATCAACTAGACTCTGTTTTTATTTCAACTTTTCAAGCTCTGTCTTCTAGGTAAGAGAAAAATAATAATAATAATTCTTTCCTAAATTATTATAGAGATTAAAGAAAATAATGTCACAGAACTAGGCAGATATCTATCCAGTCATGGAAGGCATGGAAAGTCATTGTGGAATTTTTGAAAAGAAATTGAGTTATTTGGTCAGATTGGAATTTAAAAAATTACCATGAAAGCTAAAAGAAGAATCAGAATGGAGGAAGAGCTACAAAGTAGGAGGCTTTTGCAGTAGTCTGCTTGGGAGAAGTTGTGACTTAGTCAGAAAGGTGGCACAAGAAATAATCAGACTAGCTATGCAGGCCCAAGGGACTTCCTGACAAAAGAGGAACCAAGGAACAAAGAAGCTGTGAAGGAGCCTTAAATGCCACCACCCTTACCCTCTTTTTGAGACAAATGGGTGAGTCTTCAGTGCACCCCATGCTTGTAACCCAGTGCTAATGCTACCCATCCTCATGTGCCGTGAACTACAAGATTCAAGCTTATTTGGAACTAATAATATATTTAAGCTGGTACCTGACAACCTGTGTTTGAAGAGAGGGGGGGAAAAAAAGGAAATTGACTACATACCACATGAACTTAGCCTCTTTCCCTACCAAAAAAAAAAGAAAAGAAAAAAGGTAAACCTACTCTATAGAGTGATTTCTGACTCATAGCAACCTACAGGACAGAGTAGAACTGCCCCATAGGATCTCCAAGATGTAATCTTTAGGAAAGCAGACTGGCATATCTTTCTTTTGCAAGCTGCTGGTGGATTGGAACAGCCAATCTTTTGATTTGTAGTCAAGCACTTTAACCACTGCACCAGCAGGACCCACACCACCTTTCCCTAGCTGCCACTAATTCTATAGCGTCACTAAGTCTACTCTGTCCAGCACCCTGTGTGTGCTTATCACTCTTATTGAGCACGTATTTCCTTAAGCACTGTCACACTTAGTATAACCACCTCCTCCAAACATTAGGTGGTCAATCCCTTGGATATTTAAGGAAAAAAATGAGATTCAGTAAATTTAAAAAAACTTTGCATATGCCATGTTTGGAGTAGAACAGGGGATTTAATTCCCAGATGCCAAAGCTTTGTCTCTCGCTCTCTCTCTCTCTCTCTTTGTATCATGATGAAGTATCTTGTCAGAAGGATTCCTTAACACTGAATATGATCTTGGAAATTCTGGAGGCTTACATTAGTTTTCTCTCCAAAGTTGACATCATTATATTTGTGGTTATGTACTTACTGTGTTTCATTGCTTAGCATTCCATTATTTATTGAAATTCCTAAGAAATAACAGTCTAGATAAAGAGAATTATGTAAGAAAATTCTAAAGACTTACAGTTTTTTGTTTTAACTCCACAGATTAAAAATTGATGGTAGTTCTGACAGAAAGAGCTGTGCTTCCATCTCAAAAACAAAAATTTTTTCTGAGGAATGTCAGACAGAAAATAAATGGATTTGCCAAAAAGAACTAAAACTGATCAGAAAGAGTATATCCTGACACTTGACTACGTTTATACATCCCACCTGTAATGGAACTTTACTTTCCATCACAAGTCTCTGAACTTTTAACTGCCTAATGTACACTTAAGAGACACAAAAGGAACACGTGTTAAAACTGTTATGGACCTTCCAAGGGCTCACATGCAACCTACTCATTCTGAAAAACGAGGAAATGGAGACATGGAGAATACATTTGTCCTTTTAAGAGGCAGTAACATTTGATAGAAAGAAGTCTGGACCAACTGAAGGGAATGCTGATGTCAGGTGGATCTTCACTGAAAGCAGAGAATACCAGAAAGATGTTCACCTGTGTTTTACTGCCTGTGCAAAGGTCTTCAGCTGTGTAGATCATAACAAATTACGGGTAACAATGCAAAGAAGAGAAATTCTGGAACACTTACTTTTGCTCATGTGGAACCTATACATAGACCAAGATGTACTTCTTCGACAGAACGAGAGGATACTGCATGGACTCAAATCAGGAAATGTGTAGCTCAGATGTTTTCTTCTTCTTTTTTCTTTTCACCTATTCAATACATATGCTGAGCAAATACTTTGAGAAGTTGTACTGTGTGAAAAAAAACATGGCATCAGGATTGGAGGAAGACTCATTAACAACTGTGACATGTAGATGACACTACCTGACTTGCTGAAAGTGACGAGGACTTGAAGCACTTATAGATGAAGATCAAAGGTTACAGTGGTCAGTAATGTCTACACCTCAAAATAAGGAAAACAAAAATCCTCACGACTGGACCAATATGCAACTTCATGATAAAAAGAGAAAAGGCTGAGGCTGTCAGGGATTTATTTTGCTTGGATCTGCACTCAAAGTGCATGGAAGCAACAGTCAAGAAATCAAATGATTTCTTGCAATGAGGAAATCTGCTGCAAAAGATCTTTTTGAAGAGTGAAAACACAAAGATATTGTTTTGAGGACTAAGGTATCCTTGACCCAAATTATAATATTTTCAATTGCCTTGCATGCATGTGAAAGCTAGATGATGAATAAGGAAGCTCTAAAAGGAATTGATGCCTTTGAATTATGCTTCAGCAAAGGATAGTGGATATGCCATGAATTTCCATAAGAACAAACAAATCTGTCTTGGAAGAATTGCAGCCAGAGTGCGCCTTAGAAGCAAGGATGGTGAGACTTCTCAGGTACTTTGGATATGCTATCAGGAGGGACCAATCCTTATAGAAAAACATCATAAGTTTAAGAAGGTAGGCTAAAAAGAGGATCCTCAACAAAATGGATTGACACCAGAACTGCAACAATGGGCTCAAACATAGCAATGATTGTGAGAACGGCCCAGGACTGGGCCGTGTTTGTTTCTCTTGTATATGGGGTTATTACAAGCTGGAATTGACTGGATGGCACCTAATAACTACAGTGGGGTTGTCATGAGTCAGAGTTGCCTCAACAGACATTAGTAACTGGTGTATAGAACACCTGTGTTCTGTAAACAGTTAGCACACTCAATTGCTAACTGAAAGTTTGGAGGTTTGAAGCCACCCAAAAGCGCCTTGAAACAAAGGCCTGGTGATCTTCTGAAATATTGGCCAATGAAAACCCTATGGAGCGTTATTCTATCCTGACTCACGTAGGGTTACCATGAGCTGGGGTAGACACAAAGGCAGTTGGTTGTAGAGGTTTCTTACTGTGTGGGAACTTGCTTGCATGATATAAAGCATATTCTAATATGTATGTTTGTCATTTGTGTATCTTTGGAGAGGTGTTTGTTCCAATGTTTTGCCCATTTTGTAATGGAATTTGTCTACCCCTTAATTTCAAATTTTAAGAGCTCTTTGTATATTCTGAATACAAGTCCTTAATCAGATATGTTTTGCAAAACATTTTCTCCTAGTCTGTGACATTTCTCGCCATTCCCTAAAGAAGAGATAAATTTTGATTACAGTATTTGAGTGAATGTTTATCGACAATAAACTTATCACAACTCCAAGTCATGCCAAACAAGCTTCTTAGCAAGACATTCAAGGCCTACAACCTCCATTATGAATGTTATCTTATGCTTTGCACCCTTGAGTGGCTCATGCTCCAGACAACACGTAGCACACTCAAACACACCCTAACCTTTTAGGCCTTCACGGTTTAATGCATGTTGTCCCACAAGCCTGAGATTCGGTTATCACCTAATCCTTCATTCTTTGCCCAGAAAAAAAATCTTAATAATTGTAGAAGGTTTGATTCAAATGTTAATTTCTTTATGAAAATCTTCCCTAATAATTTACAATCTATTTCACCTTAGTTTTCCAAAATAAAATTTACTTTCTTTTTTTGTTACAGTGTACCCACTGCCATCGAGTTGATTCCAACTCATTGAAACCCTATAGGTCCGAGTAGAGCTACCCCATAGAGTTTCTAAGGAGCACCTGGTGGATTTGAACTGACAACTTTCTGGTTAACAGATGTAGTTCTTAACCACTGTACCACCTGGGTTTCCTTGTTATAATATGGCTAGTTGTTTTTATTTCTGAGACTAACTCTGCTTCTCACCTGGTTGGAGTTGGAGACATACAAAGATAGGATAACAAAATAAAGGAGACAGTCCCACTGACTCGTTTAAATGCAGTAAGCTAAAAAGAAGTTATTCTTGGCATAGTAATGTTCTGTTTGTTGCAGTAAAAGGACCCTCAAGGCTGGATTGGTAAACTTCTTTCTAATTTATGACACATGCTTGGCTTGGAAGTCTATTTGCTTTTGTTTTGCATTCTATCTAATCATTCCACATAATTCTTTAATGCACGTGGTATGGGTGTAAAAGTAAGGATGGTAGGAGAATACTTAAGGTAAAAAAAAAATTGTAAAAAGGAAATATTCTTTATATACTAACCTAGTTTTTCATTTTTGTTTTACCGTCATGTGCAATCTACAGATACTTAAGCTGTCAGCAATCAGTATTAAAGCTGCGATTGACTTTGGAGCTTTCTCTAACTGAGTAGAGTTCTGGGTAATGTGTCGTTCTAAAACATAGTTAGTGGTTTTGTTCTTCTAAGCCAAAGCCAAGAACTTCTTTCAGTATTTCTTGTAGTTTGGGTTTGGTTTTTACAAAGTCTCTGAGTTTCTGTTTATCTGGGAATGTCTTAATTTCATTTTGGTATTTGAAAGATAGTTTTGCATGATATATAGTTCTTGGTTGGAAGTTCTTCTCCTTCAAGGCTTTGAATGTGTCATGCCACTGTCTCCACCCCAACATGGTTTCTGCTGAGAAATCTGACAAAAGCCTACAGGGTTTCCCTCTGAATGCTAGCTTTGCTTTGAGTCTTGCCTTTAAGAGTTTCTGCTTATGTTTCATTTTGTTAAGCTTGATTAGAATATGTCTTGGAGTCTTTCTTTTGAGATCTATATTGGGTGGTGTACGATACGCATCTGAGATATCTATATTCTCTTCCTTCATGATTTCTGGGAAGTTTTCTTTCAGCAGCTCAGCAATGATACTCTCTGTGTTCTCAGGTGTCTCATCCTGTTCAGGGACTCCAATTAATCGAAGGTTGTTCCTCTTAATAGAATCCCGCATGCTTCTTGATGCTTCTTCATTTTTGTTTCTTTTTTCTGATTTCTGCTCATAGACGCTGGCATCAGTAGCTCTGTCTTACAAGTCAGAAATTCTTTTTTCCATTTGTTCCATTCTGTTTTCTCGGCTTTGAATGGAAGTTTCTATGTCTTTGATTTTGTTCTTGATCTACAGGATTTCAGAGTACTGGTGTTTCATCAGATTGAACAGCTTGTGTAATTTTTCCTTTTGTTATGCTGCATTTTGTATAAGGTCCAGAACAGCTCTGTATATAATCATTTTGTATCCACTTTCTGATGATTTCATAAGTTTCTTCATCTGGAAAACTCCTTGGCTGTTTTGTTTGAGAGCCTTCTGAAGCCATGGGTGATTTCTTGTGTGCCACAAGTGTGTGTTGCTTTTTGGGTCCCATGTGAGTAAGTAGAGGCTGGAAGAGATACTGTGAGGATGAACTGCAGATGTTTCTCTAGGCTGTCTTAAAATGTAAAGCAAAAGGTATCTGACCACTTCCCAAGTCAGACAGGTTTTCAGGTGTAGAGGTCCCTCTTCCCAAATGGCAAAGTAAGCACCACTATATCCAACCCCAGATGATACAAACAAGTTCAGAATACAGCAATGCTACTGCCCTGTTGGCCTTTGCTGACAGGGCCCAGCCTTAGGCGACACTGCTGCTTTTCTGGTAGAAAAGTGCTCTCCTGTGGGCAGGTTCTGGCTCCTAAGCTAAGAAAAAGGTCCAGCTGCAACCACCATACCTAAGATGGCACCCTCCACACAGACAGCAGATAGAGGGGCTAAAGGTGCCGAAAGGTAGTGATTCCTCTGCCTCTGTTGTCGGGCCCCTGTTGCCAGTAGGTGACACTGTGTAAATTACTGCTTTTCTTTCGGAGAAGCACTGTCCTGTTTGCAGGCGCTGGTTTGCAGGCTAAGAATTAGGTCCAGCTAAAATCTCCATACCCAACATGACGTCCTGCACACTGGCGGTGAGGTTCCATACAAACCACGCTGTGGCAGTGATACAAAGACAGGCCCAAAGTGGCTAGATTAACAGAGTCCTAAGCCTGGCTCTCAAAATATGAGAATTTCGCCTGCCTATCCCCCCAGCAGTGCATCTGAGTCTAGCCGCTAGGCAAGAACCAGCTCCGCCCACCAGCGAATACAGAGGGAAAAGAAGCCAAAATGGTGCGTTTACCTTCAGTCCATGAGAGCCAGGGCTAGCCAGGAGCAGGAGTCAGCGAGAGAGAGGAAGTTCTTCACTCAGTGTCATGAAGTTGAAATTAACAGTCTTGTGCCATGTCCTAGAGACTCACTAGGTGACCAGAAGGCTCCGTTTGATTATCATTTCAGGTCTTGGTTTCCAGAGGGATATAAGGAGATGTGTGCTTAGTCCTCCATCTTGACTCTCTTCCCCAGCTGTCAGCAATCAGATGATTTCCTAATGATACAGGCATAGGTACTAAACAAGAGGTGCTTTTGCTTTCTGTACCACACATCTTGGGGGAAAAAATGTAAGATGTACAGGGGGAAGAAAGATAATTATTAAAACACACACACACACACACACACACACACACACACACACATGAAGTCATGAAGTGACTGACTTATTGTTTTGTGGGATGAGCCTTTTGGCAGCAATTCAAGTTTATTTCAGCAACTGTTTCTTATGAACTCTTCTGTCACCTTTTGGCTTTATTTAACTTTTATTTTGTGATGGCTCTTATTTTTCTCCAAGCAAAATAGGAAAAATAAATAAGTAAATAGACAGATAAATAAATAAATAAAACAGCTGCATCAGTCAGACAGGTGGGCAAGTTTATACAGAACCAATCTCTCACCTTGGCCCTTTACAGCATCTTATTTCTTTCATAAGATGTAAAAATAATGCTCACCCCAAACCCACTGCTGTCAAGTTGGTTCCTACTTATAGCTACCCTGTAGAGCAGAGTAGAATTGCCCCATAGAGTTTTCAAGGAGCACCTGGTGGATTTGAGCTGCCCATCTTTTGTTTAGCAGACAGAGCACTTAACCTGGGTTTCCATATAAAAATAAATAACCAATTTATTTATTTATTTGGTCATTATTATTATGAATGTTGTTACGATTATTTGCCTCTATCTGTGGCAATGTGGGACCCCTGGTGATGCAATGGTTAAGTGCTATGGTGAGGTACAGCCACTAACCAAAGTGGTCAGTAATTTGAATCTACCAGCCACACCTTGGAAATCCCTATGGAACAGTTCTACTAGATGGCAATGGATTTGGTCTTGAGGGGTAATAGTACGAGCTCTTTGAGAATAAGGACTTTCTTAGCACTTGTTACAGTTGCCCAGTGCTAGCACACAAACAGTAACAACCATTGCTGTCCAGTAGACACTTAATAAATAATTCCTGAACAAATAAACTATTGCAAATAATAAAGCATGAGCACAGACTGATTTGTCAACAATGAGAAGCTGACCCATTGTCATAGATCAAACTGTGTCCCCCCAAACCATCTGTCAACTTGGCTAAGGTGAGATTCCCAATATTGTGTGATTATCTACCATTTTGTCATCTGATATGATTTCCTTATGTATTATAAACCTTATTAATAATATGCAATGAAATGGACTAGTGGTGATTGTATTGATGAGATCTACCAGATTAGATAATGTCTTTTGAGATATAAAAGAGAGAATTAAGCAGAGAGACTTAGGGACCTCATACTAGCAGTGCCTGGAACAAAGTACGTCCTTTGCATGTGTGGTTGCTTTGCAGAGATTCTCCCAGACCAAAGGAAGACTGATGACAAGGACCTTCCTCCAGAACCAAGAGAGACTGAAATCCTTCCTCTGGAGCCAGCACCCTGAATTTGGACTTCCAGCCTACAGAACAGAGAGGATATAAACTTCTCTTTGTTGAAACCATCCAGTTATTTCTGTTATAGCAACACTAGATGACCAAGACTCTTATTAATACAGCTAGGACCCAAGTCTGATGTTCCAGGTGTGATGCTAATTTATACTCTCTATCTCCACAGCAGTTCCTGGGTGATGCAAACAGTTAACATGCTTGGCTGCTTGATGCCTAGGAAAAAAGCTTTAGCAATCTACTTCTAAAAAATGATAGCAGTGATTGTGAGCACAGAGCAGGTCTGGGCAGTGTTTCCTTCTGTTGTACATAGGGTCTCTTAAGAGTCTAAGCCAGATCCGACTCAACGGTACTTGGCTTGGCTTGGCGAGAGCCTAAGCCAACATGAGGGCACCTATGACAGAGAACTATAATCACACAAAAATCCCTTCAAAAAGATTTAGGTTATGACCCACAGATCATTTGAACCAAACAACAGGTCTTTTAAGACACTTACAGACATTCTCCCTTAGTATCTCAGAAGGGATCTAAGTTTACAAAAAGTCTTATCTCAGAAAGATTTGACGGTTTGATTTTGTTTAATGGAGCCTGCTCTAAGAAGGGAGAGCCTGTGTCACAAATAATTAACCATACAACTCATTACCCAAAGGTTGACAGTCCAAACCCTGCTAGTAGTGCCACAGAAGAAAGACCTGGCATTCTGCTGTCCAAGCTCACAGCCTTGAAAATCCCTACGGAGCATAGTTCTCTGCACCACATAGGATCCCTATGAGTCAAAAACAACTTGGTGGCAACTGTTTTGTTTTCTGTTTGTATTATCAGCCCAAACAAGAGTCACAGGAAGCCACAAAAATTTGATAAACTTTTTCAGTTTGGATTGAAAAAAAAAGAGACAATTTACCTGTCACATTCTGCTGTCTACAAGTAAACTGAGAGAATTGCTACTTGCTACTTTTCCTGCAGAGGAAAAGAGAGGTGTAGAGAGATATTTCCATGGCTTCAGATATAATCAAAGAAATTTCAATATTTGTCCAGCTGGCAGTCAAAATTGTTAAGAACTGATCATTCCTCTGTGCCTCCCATTTCCCTGTCTTTGGACAGAAGTGTCTGTAGTGATCATCATCTATCTGCTGCTGTATATTGAGTGGGTGTGAGCAAATGACTTGTCTCTCCAATATCTCAAATTAATACATCTAGAGAAATGACTCAACAAGCTAAACTTGAACTACATACACTACAAGACTCTTCCACCCATGGACCTTATTTAGAAGATGAAGTTCTGAACTTTGAGTTGATATTCACTGGATTAGACTCTGCAAGATCTTGGAAGGGTGTGAATATGTTTCATATGCAGGACAGGTGTGACTCATTGCAGGCTAGAAGTGTGGTATGCCGTCTCTCAGATGGCCTCATGACCTTCCTTCCTGGTGCTTATTCCCTATGTATCCCTCATCCCATAAATGTGGGCTGTACCTAGTAATTACCCTCTAATGAGTAGAACACAGAAAAATGATGGCATGTCTTCTAAGATGGGATTACACAGAGACTGAATTCTGTCTTACTCCAAAGCTCTTGCTTTGTGTTTCTTTAAGCACTGTGGAGAGTCCCACGTGACAAGAAACTGATGTGGCCAGCCAACAGTCAGTGAGGAACTAAGACCAGCTAAGAACCACGTGAGTGAGTCTGGAAGTAACGCCTCCCCTAGTTAAGCCTTTAAGTGACTTCAGCCCTGGCTGGCACCTTGATTGCAGTCTCATAAGAAACCTTCAGTCAGAGATAATAATCAAATTATACTGATTTCTGGCCCACAGACACTACAATATTACATGTTTGTTGTTCTAAGTCACCAAGTTTTGCAGTAATTTCTAATACAAGAATAGAAAATCAATATTGTCATAAAAACGAGTCACCAAGAAGAGGGGGTGGATATGTATGTTTAGAAGAGTTAAAATGCAAACTGTACGGATCTACCAAAGAAAACAAACAAATAAAAATACCAAGCTCATTGCCATGGAGTCGTTAAGGAGGTAGTCTGTTAAATTTTCTAAATTTGAATTGTATTTTAGTGGTATTTAAAACATGTTCTGGTAAGCGACTTGTTCTGTTTTAAAGAATTCACCCAGGAAGCTGTTAATTCCAACTCAGTGTTTTCAAGACCGTGACCTTTCAAAGCAAATCACACATCTATACTACCGAGTCACCTCTGAGTGGGTTTGACCAACCTTTTGGTTAGTAGCCCAGCACTTAAACATCTGTGCTGTACAGGGACTTCTAAGTTTAGTCCAGTAGTTAGAGTCCAAATTGTTAAACTCCATCTTTTATATCTAACAAGTGGTCTCAGAGGGAAGGCCTGACTGTGGCTTGTGCCCTGCGGAGGGCCGTTGTAGTTGTGATCTGTAGACGGCCTCAGTGGGCAGTTGCTCTGACAGGGCATCAGCTTTGGGAGAAAGCTGAGTTTACAGAGAGATACTCTGTGTAGATTCCTTTGGTGAGTGGACTCATTTCCATGGTTTAATATGTGATTTTCTTACACGGACTTGTACTGTACGTGCCAGGTGATACAATGTTTGACAAAGAGTACCTCCTTTTCAGGCTGATATGTATCAAACCGTTATTCCTGAAGGTGAGAGCAGGGTGAAGGGTAAGGAAAGAAAGTTAGACTTTAGTAGAAGAAAACCTCAGTAAAATAAGAGAACAACTAAATCTAAGCATTCAGAAAAAAGTAAAATAAAAAACCAAAGGAGATATTGGTGAAGTTACTTATTTTAAAGTATAAAAAGTATATTGCTTACAACAGGAAAATCAACCTGACCTCAGACTTCGTCAGAATCAGATAAAAAATGGAAGATAAAAGATACAAGAGCAATGTTTATACTATGTGAAAGAAAAGGTGAGTAAACCAAGTACTTATACCCATCTAGTTCACACGCAAGTGTAAATGCAAGACTCAACCTTAGAAACTTATTGAATGTAAATATATAGACTCTTCCTGAAAGTAAACTACTTACTTAAAAAATGCAGCTATTCAATGGATAGTTGAAAATAAATGTTTTAGGGATGGAGAAGATATTGTGTGAAGTGTCTAGAACAACAGATTCTTCGTGGAGGCAAGTGATTTTCCCCGATGTTTAAGCTTAAGCTAAGTAGCATGTAGCTAACATGACATCGTCCGTGAAGAAGTATAGAAGTAAGGCTAAAATAGAAGAAATTAAAAATTATAGCTATAAAAACCAAAATAAATACATAGGAAATGTAAATGTGGTTAAGTTATCCACTGACAAAAATTTTCACATGATAAACTTTTTTGCTTAGGTAGAAAACATCAAATACATTAATTGAAGTTATAAAAACTGTCAGTAGAAGATCTTATTAAGATTGGTCTTTTATTCCACTGGAATAAATTGTTCCATCTATGGTATTTCCCTGACAATCATAGATGAAATAAAGTCATGTGCTAGTAGAAACTGATGCTTGTGTTGGCGTTAGGTGCTGTTGAGTTAGTTCTAACTCATAGTGACCTCACATACAGAAAGAAACACAGCCCGGCCCTGTGCCATCCTCACTATTGTTGTCATGCGTAAGTACATTGTTGCAGCCACGATACCAATTCATCTCACTGAGGTTCTTCCTCTTTTTCCCTGACCCTCCAAAGCGTGGTGTCCTTCTCCAAGGAATGGTCCCACCAGATAACTTGTATGAAGTATGTGAGACAAGGTCTCGTCATTTTTGCTTCTGAGGAGCATTCTGGCTTTCCTTCTTCCAGTACAGATTCATCTGTCATTTTGGCAGTCCATGGTATACTTAGTATTACTCACCAACACTGTAATCCAAAGGCAGCCATCCTTTCTCAGTCTTCCTTACTCACCATTCAGCTTTTACATGCATAGGAAGTGGCTGAAGACACCGTGGCCTGAGTCAGGCCCACCTAGTTTTCAAGGCGGTGTCTTTGCTCTTTCACACCTTAAAGAGGTCTTTTGCATCAGAATTTGACCAATGAATGCAATGTCTCCTTTGATTTTTCTGACCGTTACATCATTGGGTGTCGATTGTGGATCCAGTCCTTGACAACTTCAGTCTTTTCTCCATTTACAATATGTTGCTTTTTGGTCCATTTGTGAGGACCTTTATCTTCTTTCAACGGCACTTGGCTTGGCTGACTGTGTCTTCTCTATGTTGAGGTATAATCCATACTGAAGCCTGTGGTCTTTGATCTTCATCAGCAAGTGTTTCAAGGCCTTCGCCACTTTCAGCAAGCAATGTGGCATCATCTGCGTATTGAAGTTGTTAATCAATCTTCCTCCAATCCTGATGCACCATTCTTCTTCATATAGTCCACCTTCTTGGATTATATGTTGAACATACAGATTGAATAGGTATGGTGGAAGGATACAATCTTGATGCACACCTCTTCAGACTGTAAGCCACACAGTAGCCTCTTGTCTATTCAAATGACTGCTTCTTAATCTATGTACAAGTTCCTCATAAGCACAATTATGTATGTGAAATTCCATTTTTTTCAATGTTACCCATAATTTGTTATGATTCACAGTCAAATGCTTTTGCATAGTCGATAAAACACAGGCAGATATCTTTGTAGTATTCTCTGCTTTCAGCTGAGGTTCTTCTGACATGGGCAGTGACATCCCTGGTTCTACATACTGCTGAATCCTATTTGAATTTCTGGCAGTTATCTGTCAGTGCAACTGCTGCAGATACTTTTGAATACTCTTCAGCAACATGTTACTTACATATGATGTTAGTGATACTGTTTGGTAATTTCTGCATTCAGTTGGGTCATCTTTCTTTGGAAAAGGCATAAATATAAACTACGAGTTACACTTGACTTGATGACAGTGGGGTTCGGGGTTGCAATCAGCTGGCCAGATATCTTCCAAATTTCATCTCAAGGCAAGTGAGTATTAGAGCTGTATCCATGTGTTGAAACATCTTAATTGGTATTTTATCAATTCCTTATTTTTTGACAGTGTCTTCGTGCACCTTGGACCTCTTCATTGCCATAGGCTCCTGATCAAATGCCATCTCTTCAAATGACTGAACACTGACCACATCTTCTTGGTATTGAAACCAAAACCAAATCCACTGTCATCCAGCTGATTTTTGGTATAGTAACTGTGTAATTCTTCCATCTTCTTTTGATGTTTCCTGCATCTTTTAATATTTTCCTTGTGGAATCCTTCAGTATTGCAACATGAGACTTGAATTTTTAATTCAGTTCTTTTGCCTTAAGAAATGCCCATGATGTATTTCCGTTTTGGTTTCATATCCAGGTCTTTCTACATGTCGTTATAATACTTTACTTTGTCTTTTCAAGCTGCTCTTTGAAATCTTCTGTTCAGCTCTTTTACTTCACTATTTCTTCATTTTTCTTTAAAGCTACTTGACATTCAAGAGCACAGTTCCAACTCTCTTCTGACATCTATTTTGACTTTTTTTTTCTTTCCTATCATGTTTCTTGCTTTCTTCGTGTATTATGCTTTTGATGGTATTGCACAGCTTGTCTGATCTTTGGCCATTAATGTTCAACACATCAAGTCTACTCTTGAAATGGTTTCTAAATGCAAGTAGGATATACTCAAAGTTTTACTTTGGCGTTTGTGGATGTGTTTTAATTCTCTTCAGTTTACGCTGGAACATGTGTATGAGAAACTGATGGTCTGCTTTGCATCTAGCCTCTAACTGCAGAAGTCGGTAAAAATCTTCAATATCTTCATCTTTGGCCTTAGTGGTTGCTGTGTAAATTTGAATAACAGTTATACTGACTGGTCTTTCTTATAAAAACTGAGAAAATGAAACACAGTGCTATCAAGTCAATTCTGACTCATAGAGACCCTATAGGACAGAGTAGAACTGTTCCATAGCATTTTCAAGGAGCACCTGACAGATATGAACTGCTGATGTTTTGGTTAGCAGATGTAACACTTAATCACTGCACCATCAGGGTTTCTGTCTTCCTTATAGGCCTATGCATATAATTATTCTATCACTGATAATGTTGTGCTTCAGGATAAATCTTGAAATGTTCCTTTTCACAATGAATGCAACTCCATTGCTCTTCAAGTTTGTCATTCCCACATAATGGACTATATGATTACCTGATTCCAAAAGGCCACTACCAGTCCATTTTAGTTTACTGAAATGCCTAGGGTATTGATGTTTATAAGTTTCATTTCATTTTTGATGATTTCTCATTTTTCCCAGATCCATAGTTTGTACATTTATTTGATATTTGTTTGTACCACATAATAATTGCTCACTATGAAAAGCATTAGGCAAAATGACTAAAGGTATTGACAATAAAACTATGGCTGCATACATACCTGAGAATGTGTAAAAGGATACAACATCTGTGTCAAACTTATATTAATACTTTTACCCATATTTCCTTCAGATCAAAATATAAATTTGTAAAACTTACAGTACAAATAAAGCTTTTTTTCCTCCTTTTTTCACTTTCAAAATTAATGTCTATACTCAGGTTGGTGTGGACTACTTGTATGCATTTTTAAATACATTTACTACAAGTATTTATTGATTAATAACAAGATTAACTTATGTAATTTTCTACCTCACACAATGTTCAAACAGACTTCTTTGTCTCTTGTCTTAGGATATTTTTTCTTCAGAAAAACTTCACCGCCTCTGCTGCCGTTCCCATCACCACAACCACTCACATGTCACCAGCTAAATATTAATCCTATCTTTTTATTTTTCTGAAGACCCAAGGCATATTCTATTTTCATTTTGTTTTTAGTGTGTATGTATATTACACACTTAATTTTTTTCCATAACCCTTGCTACAAGGAATACCGAGAGTAACATAATGAATTATTTATAAATATTGATCGAATAACTGAGTTGGAGTAATCACATTAGAAGAATATTCTTATAAAAGGATGACACTAGGAATTTGACTTTCAGTAGCTGCTTTTTGAACAACTGTAATTCATAACACAACAGTGAGAGGAGATCTGCATCCCTCTCACAGTAAATACAATTGTTAGATTATAAAAATTACTTCTAACCACACTGATACTCTTTCTGGTAGATGGAAATCCTGGTGGTGTATGTAGTGCTGGTTGTCTCATAGATGACCTTCAAGTAGATGCTGACAAACCCACTGCTAGTTGATATTTTCATTGACCATTGCTTACAAAAAATAATTGTTTCCTTGGTAACTTTTGTGGTTAGTGTTTCCTGTGCATAGAAGCAACTGACCTGTTTTTGTTTGTGATGGAAATTTCTGGACCTTGAGTACTAAAAGGAAGCCCTGGTGCTATAGTGGTTAAAAGTGCTACATCTGCTAACCAAAAGTCTGGCAGTTCAAATCCACCAGGCACTCATTGGAAATTCTATGGGGAAGTTCTACTCTATTCTGTAGGGTTGCTATGAGTTGGAATCTACTTAACATCTACTTGACAGCACTGGGTTTTGAGCATTAAAAATTCTATGCAGTATCTTTTTGCAGTCAGAACAAGATCCACGGCCAACTGTAGAACAGGCCTCCAACTGTTGTTATGAAAATTCAAGTTGAAACTGAAGAAAGTTCGAAAAAAGTCCATGAGAGCCAAAGTACAAACCTGAATATGTTTCATCTGAATTTAGACAATATCTCAGGAGTAGATCTGATGCAGTGAACATTAATGATCGAAGATCAGACAAGTTGTAGAATGATATCAAAGACATCATACATGAGGAAAGCTAGAGGTTATTAACATGACAGGAAAGAAAGGACCAAAATAGATGTCAGAAGAGACTCTCAAACTTGCTTTTGAATGTCAAATAGCTAAAGCAAAAGGAAACAAAAATGAGGTAAAGGAGCTGAACAGAAGATTTCAAAGAGCAGCTTGAGAAGACAAGGTAAAGCCCCGCAGTGACACGTGCCAAGTTAGAACACCGAAAAGGAACACGCTCTGCTTTTCTTAAGCTGAAATAAGAAAAATTCAAGCTTCACATTACAATGTTGAAAGATTCGATGGGAAACATATTAAATAATGTAGGAAGCATCAAAAAAGATGGAAGGAATACACAGAGTCTCTATACCAAAAAGAACTGGTCAATGTTCAGTCATGATCAGAAACCAAAGGTAGTGAAGGAAGCATTCAAGCCGTACTGAAGGCATTCCTGAAAAACAAGACTTCAGGAACCGATGGAACCCCAATTAAGATATTTCAACAAGACAGTGCAGCACTGAAAGCACTCACTCTTTCATGCCAAGAAATTTGGAAGACATCTACCCGGCCAACTGACTGGAAGAGACTCGTATTTATGTCTACACCAAAGAAAGGTAATCCAATCAAATATGGAAATTATTGAACAGTATCATTAGTATCACACAAAACTACAATTCTGTGAAGATCATTCAAAAGCAGCTACATAATTTATATCGTAATATGATCTGTCAGAAACTCAAGTCAGATTCAGAAGAGTATGTGGAACTGGGATTATCACTGTGGATGTCAAATGGATCTTGGATGAAAGCATAGAAAAGCAGAAAGATGATTGCCTGTGTTTTGTTGACTATGCAAAGGCATTTGACTGTGTGGTCATAACAAATTACGGGTAACATTGGAGAGAATGGGATTTTCAGAATACTTACTTGTGCTCATGAGGAACCTGGACATATGAAGTGGCAGTTGTTCAAACAGACAAAAACATGCTTTGTGGCTTAAAGTCAGGAACACTGTGCATCAGGATCGTATCCTTTCACCGTACCTGTTCAATCTGTATGCCAAAAAAAAAAATGCAAGAGGTATAATATATGAATAAAAAGGGGCATCAGGACTGAAGACTCGCTAACAACCTGTGTTATGCAGATGACCCAATCTTACTAGCTGAAAGTGAAGAAAACTTGAAACACTTCCTGATGAAGATCAAAGACCATAGCTTCTGGTATGGGTTGTGCTTCAGCATAAAGAAAACAAAAATTCTCAACAATTGGCTAATAATAAGCAGCATCATGACAAACAGAGAAAAGATCTAACCTGTCAAGGATTTTCTTTTACCTGGATCCACATCAACACCTATGGAAGCAATAGTTAAGAAATTACATGACACACTGCATTGACAATTCTGCTGCAAAAGACCTCCTTTAAGTGACGACAAGTAAATATGACAACTTGAAGACTAGGATCACCTCGCCCAAGCCACAGTGTTTTTAATCACCTCACAAATGCATGTGAAAGCTGGACAATCAATAAGGAAGACCAAAGAAGATTTTATTGAGTTGTGATGTTGCCACCAAAAGAATGAATAACTCTGTCGTGAAAGAAGTACAACTAGAATGATCCTTAGAAGAAAGGATGGCAGCACTTTGTTTCACATTCTTTGGACATGTAATCAGGATGGACCAGTCCCTGAAGAATGGCATAATACTTGGTAAAGCAATTGTTGCTGTTATTAGGTGCCATCAAGTCTGTTCCAATGCAAAGCAACCCTATAGGACAAAGTAGAACTGCCCACGAGATTTTCAAGCAGCCACAGGTGGATTTGAGCTTCCAAACTTTTGGTAAAGTAGCAGGTCAGCAAAAAAGAGGAAGACCCTCAATGAGATGCACTGATACAGCGACTGCCACAATGGGCTCAAGTGTAATAACTGCTGTGAGGATGGTGCAGGACCAGGCAGTGTTTCTTTCTGTTGTACCTAAGGTCTATATGAGCTAGAACTGACTCAAGGTCACCTAACAACAACAGTCTTTTCAACTTCGTAGTAGTGAAAATTCTCTGAATATTGGTAGAGTCTATCATAGAGCAGGTCCTTGGGTGGCACAGTTTGCACTTGACTGATAACCTAAAGGTTAACTATCTGAACCCATCTAATAGTGTTACCAAGGTGATCTGCATCTGTAAAGATCATAGCCAAGAAAACTCTATAAATTTCTACTCCGTAGCACATGGAGTTTCAATAGGTCAGAATCAACTCAATGGCTATGTGTTTGGTTTTGACTTTATTATGGACCAAGCTACTGAAAGTACATTTGCTGTTTGAAAAAGTTAGTATTTGAACTCATGTACTAATCAGAGGTTACATATTCTGCTGGTAACCAAAGCTTTGTGGTTTGAACCCACAAGCTACTCAGCAGGATGAAGAGGTGGCTTTTATAAAAATCACAGCTTAGAAAACCATGTGGAGCAGTTCTGCTCTCTCCTATATGTCTCTTTCTGTCGGAATCCACTCAGTGGCAATGGGTGTCGATCAGCAGATGCAGTATTGTCTTAGACTGTGTTCTCTATAGAAGTAAAAAAAAGTCACAGTTAAAGGGAAAACTTACATTTTGTAGCAAAATCAGATATAAATTGATGGTAACACATTACAAGCATGCTGTAGACATGTTTTTGTGCAGAAAGAGCAGGAACACAGAATAGGAAGTGATACCATGTATCCACCTTTGCCAACCACTGAAGCAATGACACTTAAAAAACTGGGCCTGTAGGTGGTACAGCTGGACTGGAGTGAATGAAAAGGTTAAGCTACAGTTCAAAGCCAACTGATGACCTTCTTGTATGCAGTACACACACTAAAAATAATCTATTGTTCTTTAGCTCTCTGCTCTTTCTGTCAAATTGCTCAGGGGCCTTTCCCACATTTGTGACACCATTTCACATTTTTGCCACTTTGTTTACAACACAGGTATGTCAAGAGGGTTTAAAGCTTCCAAATGGCATCCATGAACATTTTGCATTGATTTTTGGTTATTTATAAATACAATATCAAATATTTATCTTGATTATTGACTTTGGGGGGGCCTTATTAAATTTTGTACCTGAGATGTGTCCCTCACTCATATGACCCTAGTCTTGGTCTTGGTCCAGGGTCAGAGACTCAAAGAGGGAAAATTAGAGGGACAACAACAAACTAAGCCTTTTCCAGAATTTTTGAGGCAACTGAACACAATTAAACGATGTGGATGTTACATTTCTAAGTATAATGGACACCAATGAAGTGGAATGCCTGAAAATTTTATAAAGGAAACTCATAAGTAGACATGTGGGTGGGGGTTGGCACAGAGAGACAGCAGATATTTCAGACTTGGCACTTCCTTTTGCTGATCATGCTCATAAAATTTGGTGTTTGCTCTTATATGCAAGTTTCAGACCGCATACATTCATCTGTTTGCAATGGACCGTAAAGTGACACATGATAATTTAAACATATCCAGGGAGTCAGCCCTTGCAAATTCATTATCTTCAACTCTTCCTGAGGGTCAGTGGTATTATTTCCCTCTGCTATTTGTAGACTTCCCAGTTAATTTTTCATCTTAAGCGTATGGCGTTAAGTCATTGTTTGAAGTTGAGCAGCAGTTCTATTTTATTGTTCTAGTTAGCACAGCTGGTGTTTAAGTCAGCACTACTGTGGAGAAAACACATCCCGTGTTAGATTTATTTTTTAATGGAGATTGTTGCTGATAGGTGCTGTCAAGCGAGTTCTGACTCACAGTGACTCTGTGTACAGCAAAAGGAAACACTGCCCGGTCCTGGGCCATCAAAATTGTCAATGTGAAAAAAACCAACATGACTTTTATGATTGAGCAACTCTGGTGAAGGAGTGGATTACATGCTACGTCCACTAACCAAAAGGTCAGCAGTTCAAATCTGCCAGATGCTTCTTGAAAACTCTACCTACGGAGCAATTCCACTCTGATCTCCCGGGTTGCTATGAATCAGACCCTACTGGATGGCGGTGGGTTTCCTTTTTTGTTTGTTTGCTTTTTATTACTGAAAACCCCGTGACATAATGGTTAAGTGCTACTACATCTGCTAACTGAAAGGTCAGCAGGTCATATTTGCCAGGCACTCCTTGGAAACTCTATGCAGCAGTTCTACCCTGTCCTGTAGGGTCACTATGAGCTGGAATCAACTCAATGGCAGTGGGTTTAACTTGGGGGATTTTTGTTTGTTTGTTTTTATTACTGAGACTTGGTCAAAAGACCCAAAGAAACATTTTTCATATATGAAGAAAGGAATATAGGACTTATTACCAACTTACCGTCATGGATAGAGTTGTGTCCTCCCCAGAATATCTGTGAACTTCGTTAGACCATACGTGCCATTATGGGCTGGTTTTCCTTCGTTTTGTGACTGACGTGGCTTTTCCACATGTTGTCAACCCTAACCTCTACTTGTGGCTCATGAGACAAGATTAGACAGTGTTGAAAAGGACAGGGGTTGGATTTAACACCTTGTCCCGGTCACGTCCCTAATCCAGTGTAAAGGGAATTTCTGTAGAATGTGGCCTGTGTCACCTTTTGTCTTACAAGAGATAAAAAGAAAGCGAAGTGAGTGGAGAGTTAAGGACCTCATACCAACAAGAAAGCAGCACAGGAGCAGAGCACTGCTTTTGGACCCAGATCCCTATTCCTGAGAAGCTTCTCAGCTACAGGAAGATTGATGACAAGGACCTTCCTTCAGAGCCTACAGATGTCCCGAACTCAGATTTCCAGCCTGCTAGACTGTAAGAGAATAAATTTCTCTTTGTTAAAGCCATCTGCTTGTGGTATTTCTGTTATAACAGCACTAGATGACCAGGACACTTACTGTAGTAGCAATCTACTTTACTACAAAATATTAATCTCATGATTACATTCTAGTACATTATACACACGTTGTATGTTTTGATTAGCATCCTCTGTTTTCCAAAAGGACAGGAAAGTAACTCCTAGGATAAAATTATATTCAAAATCAAAGACTTTGCTATAAATACACCCTGGTAGTTTGTAATATAAAGTATCACACACTAGAAGAATAATCCAAAATACACTGAGGCATAATGAACTTATTTGACACTGTTGAAATCAGGACTTTTCTGTGCCAGAGAAGTTAGTATTCTGCATGACAGCTATAGAGGAATCTGCTGTGAGGTAATTGATGATGGGCGCCATGGTCCAGGGGTGGGTGAAACCTGAAAGGGAGACAGAAAACACCTATGAAATTATCTTGACATAATATGGCCTTGCAAAATCTAGCCCATTTTATTGACATTTAATGTAGCAGCTGTTACCCGATTTGATAGTGATTTCTATACAGTGCTAAGTGTGTGGATTTTGTATCTTTTTAGAATTGTTCATGTAAATCTGAAACTAATGAATCATCAAATAATTTTCTCTGTAATCTTTACACCGGGATATAGGACAAATTGGAGGATTCTGATAATGGTAGTGAGGGTTTGATCAAGTCACACTTACATTTTTAGAGGAAACAACAAGATTGTCTTCACCCCTGTTCATATGTAATGTGAGAGAGGAGGCATATTGAAGTGGGGATGTGAGAAAGTGAATAAGGAAAAAGGCATTGAGAGTTCCTCAAATTCTATTATTTCCTCAAATTCTATTATATCCTCAATTCAAAGGGCCCCCCAAAAGATAGTGGGTAAGTTCAAACCAGCAACTTTTCAGTTAGCAGTCAACCACTCATGCACTTGATCCACCCATATTTCAGCATACTTAATGCTAAATTTGTTAGCAACTTGAATAAATTAATCATTTACCATGAGAAACATTAGAAAAAATAAAAAAAGGAATAGATAATATAAATCAATATTTTTAAATAAGAAAACCAAACTCACTGATGTCAAGTAGATTCCAACACACAGCAACTGGATAGGACAGAGTAGAACTGCCCCATAGAGTTTTCAAAGACAAGGAGGGACTGGTGGATTTGAACTGCCCAACACTTTGGTTAGCCCCTGAACTCTTAACTACCAGCCTTTTGGTTAGCAGCCACAGCACTCACCCGGTATACCACCAGGATTTCCCATGAATCTATCACTACACCAAATACCAAAGGACAAAACAAAAGCAATGTAATAGAGTCAACTTTGACTCGTAGTGACACTGCTGGCAGGGTAGAACTGCGCCACAGTGTTTCCAAGGAGTACGATTTAAATCTGGTGACTGCCTGCAATTCAAAAGTAAATCTATCGCCACCTTGTGACCTTAACGAGCAATCACAGTTTTCTGGTACCTAGAAAATTTTCACATTTACAACTAGCTTGAAGAATAGTTCAAAGAACACAAGTGTTTACCTATACCCAATAGTCATTGTAAATTTTCTACATTTACCTCTCTCTCCTTCTTCGTATTATCTTTTTTTCTGAATGATGTGAGAATGAGTTGGAGACATTGTAAATTAATCTAAATCTGAGAAACTAAAAAAGTAAAATTAAAAATATATTCTAATATATACTTTATATCCAAATTTTCCAAAATGTCCTTTAGAATCTCTTTCTATACTGGATCTAGGATCTAATCAAATTTTACACTTTTCATTTGGTTATTGTCTTAACAGGGGTGCTGCTACCGTATACTCAGAGGAAATAAATGGGTTAGAATCCTAATTCAGACACCCGAATTGTGCGATCTTGAGTAAGTAATTAAATCACTTAGAAACTTGATTTACTTATCACCGATGAAAACATTCAATCCAATGATGTTTTCTCTGCATAGTATTTTGGACCCATATGTTGGTGTCAGTGCAATGTCTCATAAATATTCTCTAATTATTGTTTAAAATTTTTTCAAGTTCAAAAATTACTTATAAGATTGATTTCCTTTATTTACACATTGAGTTTTTGTGTATAATTCTCTCATTTAAAGAAAATACATATAAAAATGGAAAAATATTTAACTGTATACTGTTTACCTTTTGAAAAAGAAACAGCATATTCTCTAAGGAGTCATAATTAAAATAATTCCTAAGTT
Organism: Heterohyrax brucei; assembly: GCA_028571685.1. Lineage (NCBI taxonomy): Eukaryota > Metazoa > Chordata > Mammalia > Hyracoidea > Procaviidae > Heterohyrax > Heterohyrax brucei. The sequence goes on along the minus strand of CM053142.1, from coordinate 71,173,774 downwards.
TGCCCCATTAATTACATTAGAGAGTTCCTCGATAGTCCAAAATTTAAACACTTAACTATTAGCCGATGGCTGACTTGAACCTACCCAGAGGCACCGAAGCAGAAAAGTCTAACTATTAGCTTCCACAAGGTCACAGCCTTGAAAACCCCATGGAGAATACTTGGGGTCTCCATGGGTAGGAACAGACTTCATGGCAACTAACTTACCAACCAACTAATTGAATTAAAATCTTTTGTATCCTGATACATTTTTAGTCAACTAAATCTAGCAAATACAGAGTGTAAGAGGGCAAAGGCTCCCACTGTAATTTTGTTCTTCACAAATATTTAAAACAACTTTTCCGTAGATGTTCTTAACCTATAATTTAGTAGACTAAAGCTGGGGACCAATTATCCAGAGAGGAAATATTGACCAACCTCCAGGGCCAGGCAATGTCTTAGTCACTTGTGATAGATGAGGCAATGGAAGACACAACAATCCCAGGCCTTGTAAAGCATTCATTTTCTTGCAATCAGATGAACCATTCAAAACCAAACCAAATCTGTTGCCTTCAAGTCGATTCTGACCCATATTGGATAGAGTAGAAATATGCCATAGAGTTTCTAACGAGCCAGCTGGTAGATCTGAATTGCTAATGTTTTGGTTAGCAGCCAAGCGCTTAACTAAAGCACTGCTAGTGCTACAGCAAATACTGTGGAAGGGGAAACGGTAAGAAGAATGGAGAAACCTGAGTGTCATAGATTGCTGTTTTAATAAGGTGGTCAAGGTGAGACATACAGAGCAAAGGCTTGCAGGGGAATGAGAGAATCAGCCAGTAGAACATCCCAGTGAAGGACAAATCCAGCTAGAAGGAACACCTAGTAAAATTATGGTTGTCACTTTGCAGGAAACACAAGAATACCAGGATCTCCAGAAATGCATAAATGAAGTCAGTCACAGGAGCATTCAGTGAGGTCAGAAGACTACATCATATAATGCCTTGTAAGCCACTGAAACAACTTTGGCTTGTACTCTGAGGAAACAGAAAGCCATTAGGGAATTTGAGACAGAGGAAAGATTTGACTCGGTTAACTTTTAGGATTTGCTTTTAGGGAATCACTTTGGTTTCCAAATTGACAATAGACTACAGAGGGCAAAATTAGAAAGAGGGAAGCAGGTTAGGTATCTTTTGCAATAATATACATGTTAAGAATCAGTGGGCTCAAAGAGCAATAATTATGAGGATAACACAGGACTAGCCAAAGTTTCATTCTATTGTACATAGGATAGCTATGAGTTTAAAGCAACCTGAAGACATCTAAAAACAATAGACATCTAAAAGCACTCACAAGACTTTACAAACTGATACTCACATAAAGCTTTTGTTTACAAGCATCAGATGAAGTACATCAAGAGAAGCAATATTTGAGATCCTGGAGAATTTCAGGTATAAGTGGCCCAGAGTCCTTATTCATACATGGCCTACATTCTGTCTCTGGATTAAACTACAAAGATCTGTGCAAGGAATCCTGGCTTTGACAGAGCTCATGTAAAGTTCTCATTAGATGTTTCTACACCATTGGTCTCATTTTGAAAACGTGATGGCACAGTGGTTCAGCTGCTAACAAGAAGATCGGCAGTTTAAATCTACCAGCTGCTCCTTGGAAATCATTGTTGCCTGGCTTGGAGTCTTGGTTCTGCCTGATGACAGCAGTGGGAATCATAATGTGCTGCTGAAAACATGAAACTTCTGCAGTGGCATCCGGAGCCAGTTTGTTAGCTGATGGTCTTTAACTGGTAAAACCAGTTAAACAGCCTGTCTTGAAAACGGCACCAAACACAGAATACCAAACTTGATGCCACAGAATCTACTCTAACTCATGGCAACCCTGTAGGACAGAGTAGAACCACCTCCTAGAGTTTCCAAGGAGCAGTTCCCTGAGATATCTTGGTGGTTCATGTCACGTAGACAAAGTGTGTTCCACATAACTGAAAGAGCACCCTGAAAATATATATCAGTGTCTAGGGCCTTCTTGATATTTGACTGTGTTTTCTTTCTTCTGCTCTATCAGATCCTTTTGCCTTTATTAAATCCTCACGTAAGTACAATTTATAGAGTTTGGTGATTCTTTTCAAGAATGTTGTTGTTGTTGGCATGGAGTCAATTCCAACTTACAGCAAATTTATGTACAACAGAAAGAAACTCCCAGTCCTGTGCTATCTCCATGACAATTGTCATGCTTAAACCTACTGTGGTAGCCAACGCGTCAGTCCATCTTGCTGAGGGTCTTGTGACCTTCCACTTTACCAAGTGTGGCATCCTTCTCCATGGACCGATCTCTCCTGATCACATGTGCAGAGTATGTGAGATGTAGTCTCACCATCCTTGCTTCAAAGGACCATTCTGGCTGTACTTCTATCAAGACAGATTTTTTCCTTCTTTTGGCAGTTCATGGCATATTCAGCATTCATTGTCAACATCGTAATTCAAAGTCATTGATTTTTCTTCAGTCTTCTTTATTCATTGTGCAGCTTGCACATGCACATGAAAACACCACGGTTTGGGTCATGCCCACTTTAGTCTTCAAGGTGACATCTTTGCTTTTTTATAACACTTTGATTTTTTGCAGCAGATTTACCCAGTGCAATGTGTTGTTTGATATCCTGACTGCTGCTTCCACAAGTGCTGATTATGGATCCAGGTAAAAGGAAATTCCAAGGCAACTTCCATCTTTTCTCCATTGTTTATTGGACCAGTCATGAGGATTTTTGTTTCATGTTAAAGTGCAATCCTTACCACAGGCTGTAGTGTTTGATCTTCATCACCAAGATGCTTAACCCTATGAAATTGCAAAAGATTTCTTATTAATGTTAATATGGAAGGTAAGAAGAGGGTAGCAAGATTAAAGTTGTAATTGAGATAGAAGCACCAGGTATATTACCTGGGAGAGGGAGATATTTGGTCTTTTTGGTAGTTTGCAGAGCATTCTGAATTTTGTCTGTGTGTACATATGATTTAGGAGTAACCTTTTTTCTTGTTCCTTCATGTCCCCAGAGCGACATTATGCAATGTTTGTTCTGTGAAATTAATACTTTCAGCAGGGGAACATTAGGTAAGAGTTTCACAGATTCCATTTCTACCTCAACCTCCATGCCCCCTGCCCCCGCCCCACCACCTTTGGATCAAAAGTAGATGAATTCAAGCCAAGGGATATTAATCTGTGATAACCAGTTTTTCTCCACTGCTGAAATTGTGCAATACAGGAGATTTTCCAGAGAATGTTATTTGTAGTTGGGCTAGAGTTTGTCTTTCACTGTCCTTTTGTTGCAAGATAGCCCATTGAATCACGTGATGTGGTAATGGCTACCCAGTAACTCCCAGGACTCTGGGCAAGATGCATCAGCTTAGCTCAACACAGACAACGTCAACATTAAAATTGTTTCTAATCCTTGAAACGATCCATGAAATAGGGGAACTAGATGACTAAAGCCGAATCATTAAAATACATCCTCACATCCTTCTGAGTCTATTTTAGACTGCTAGCCCAATCATAGGCTGTTCTACTTGTCTGTATTTATTACACACAGCAAAAAGTGTTTTGTGGTACGAACATTACTTTGCAAGTTCCTTAAGAGAAAATTAACGCCTATGACAAGTCTGGCTAATGAATTTAAAATGATTTGCTGGTCCTTCAGAGCAGAAGTCATGTCTACAGAAGAAGCAGTTGCCCAGAAGGGCACAGCCTACTGGTAGTCTAAGTAACCTCCATTTTATTAGGGGTGGGTTAGTGGTTGGTTCCTTATGGAAATCAGATTTCCTGAATAGACTTACAACATAGTTCCTGCAAAGGGAGTTACAGCATGTCTGAGAGAACAGAGGCAGATTATTATAGCAGTGATAGTCCTAAAACTAGTTCTTGGTTCTCGTGGGTTGAGTTCAGCTGATAAGGATATAGTGAATTCAGAAGGTACATTTTGTTGAATAGGGTAAAGGTCCAATTTTTACAGGATTGAAAGTTAGAGTTAAAAATGCAAAGATAATTTAAGTACCAGTTTGAAACTATGAAAATAAATCTACCTTCTGAAGTGTTTAAAGAAGTGTTTCTCACCTTTTAAAATACTCGTGTTGCCCCCCACAAGGAGCCATTTTTTCCCAGTTATCACTCCCAAGAAATGTTAATACTATAGATATTCTATAGACCTGTTTATGTACTATATAAAACAAAAACTATTGCCATTGAGTAAATTCTGACCCTAAAGAACAGAGTAAAGCTGCCCCGTGGGATTTCCAATAAGCACTTGAATTCAAACTGCCCACCTTTTGGTTCACAGTCATGGCGCTCTCTCTCTGCCTCTGTCTCTCTCTGCAAATATACCCACACATAGATATATGCACGCTCTATACACAAAAATCATAGCTTTTTTTAACCACAAGAAGAAGAATGGATTTTGGTGGGTTTTTTTGGAGGAAAATGTAGCCTCTGTTAAAAAATACATGGTTTAATGGAGCAGCTGTGAAATGCTTGACAGCGGGATCAGAAGATGTACGGTCAACTCATCAGTTAGCTCAAAGAAATTGCCACAGTCTGAATAAAATGCACATTAGAATTTTATTTTTTCCTTGAGTGACAGACCACAGGTTAACAACTCTAGCAAAGATTAGGGAGAACATGTTGACAAATCTTTCGTCAGTCAGTTGGGTGTTAATGTACCGTGGTCGGCAACATGAGAGTAGAGCAAACAGAGAGAAACAGAGCCACGGGGAACTGGAAAATGAGTTTTGTTCTGTCGTCTCGGACGGAAGTTTGTTTTCTACAGCTGTTTTTAAAGGATACATGAGAATTCTCAATTTAAAATCTCCCAATGGCATGGACAATTAATAATCATGGAAAAGATGATGTCCAGAGTCAAGAAAAGATAATGTTTGTCTTCCTACTTGGGAAACATGCACCCAAAAATCAACACATTGGAGTTTTGTGACTACGCTGGTTGCTACAGTACCTTATAAAAATCTTTTCTTCGAAACATAAGAGTGGATTTTCTATGATATCTCTTTGAGGAGATGAAATTTCCATGTCTCAAGCAATGCAGAGATGTGTTTTTGAATGATTATTTTAGAAAAGCTTCTTGTGCCTGTTTATTAATAATAATGATTATATCAAGTCATATCCATCTACAGTAGAGAAGTATCCTAAATGCATGGCTCATAGCAACCTTATTTTGTCAGAGTAGAACTGTCCCATAGAATTTCCAAAGAGCACCTAGTGGATTGGAACTGCTGACCGTTTGGTTAGTAGCCATAGCACTTAACCACCACTACGCCACCAGTGTTTCCTAAATGCATGGAGTAGCCTGTTATTAATTAACAAGTGGCAGCCTGTGTCATCAAGATTATCACAATATCTTAGGCTGTGGATGTTTTACAGTCTCTGAGAGCTTTGTCAATTTTTATTTTTAAACTCCATTTCTTCTCTCCACTTTTCACTGAAGATTGAGCGTAAGGAGAACAGTTTTTTGAGTAAATAGCAAAGCCTCACAAAAGTACTTAATAATACCCTTGATAAAAGGTAGATCTCAAAATAAACAAACAGTGATCAAGTGAGCAATAATACACCTATTATTTCTGTAAATGCTGTCCTTTATCTCCTTATACCTGGCAGGCACATGTGAGGGCAATTAATTCTGTTATAAGGATTGATTTGAAGTTGGGGAAAAGCTCAGGTTCCAAGAATGAATTTGATTCTGTAATAGATATCCTACTTGACAATTTCCAGGGTTGTTTTTCTTTTGCTTATTTATAAGTGTCAATGATTATAAAATAAAACTTAAATCAGGGTTACCTAACAGGATCTTCAAAAAGCTCACATAAAATATAGATAATTTTATAATAAAAGATAAACCTTTTAGAGATTTTCTTACATCTTGGGTTCCAGATGTTATAGTGATGGATAGTGATAGAGAAGAAGATAAAACAAGGAGAATTTTAATATAATTCTAAGGGCATTACTTTATCCCCAAATTTCAGTAACAGTGCCCTCTATTGACAAGAATACTGAAATCTACAATCCCAGAAGCAAAGTATTTGTGATTCAACATGAGTATCCTTTATTCATCTGAAAGTGACACATTCATCAAAATACATTTACATTATATTATCTAATTTACATGTAATATATTTAAAAGGATTACCTTTCTTTTAGAGTCCTATGCTTTTTTTTTTTTCTTTTACTCCAGGCTTGGTAAACAAAACTGTTCTCACAATACTTGTGAAATAATAAAATTTTGAAGAAAGACAAACAAAAGTGATTATTTTTATTGTTCTATCTCTGAGTCATTTAATAAAATAGAGAAGAAAAGCTTTTACCTGAGAGTTTTCCAGGAAACGCAAAAGCTGATCACACATAAAAAGGCATCCTAAAATGAGTTTATTATTCCTAATTTGAGACCTAAATTTGAAAAAGGCAGAAATAAATATTGTTAGAGGAAACAAGATGTAAGTATGATATTTATATTTGTCAAATATATCACAATAAGAAGCAAAGGTTAACAGGAACTTTTCACATTAAAAAAAGTAGTTAAGATACATCAAGGGCAAAGTTAATAAAATATACCAGTGACAAAAAGGAACATGTCATCTGGACACAGAAAAAATCATTTTATTGAAAAAAGTATACATTCTAATTTTAGTCACTATGTGCACCATCTATATAAAAAAAATGCTCTAAAAGATTTATTAGCACATTTCCATGCAGGTACTCATGTCTATACAGATATAACCCATTGCCATTGAGTTGATTCCAACTCATAGCAATCCTGAAAGACAGCACAGAGCTGCCCCATAGGGTTTCCAAGGAGTGCCTGGTGGATTTGGTCTGCTCAGCTTTTGGTTAGCAGTCATAACTCTTAACCACTGTACAATCAGGGTTTCCCATATAGATAAACATACAAATAAATGATAAACTTGGCTAAAGCTCTGCATTGTAATTATTTTTAGAATCTTTAATAGAATAATGTCTATACTTTATTGAATTTACCACCTCAGTAAAGTGTAAAAATATTCCTAATAGACAAATCATATTAATTATCTTATATATATATCATATGTCCTTGTAAGCACTGGACCAATGATGTTCATTTATTTATACTACTTACCATGTTTGACAATGTTAATAATTCTTTACAGTAATTTTCCCCTTTCATATCACCAATGTGGTTTCCATTTTTCAACTGAATTAATACAAGTACCAGACTAGGTCTATTACTAATTCAGTAAGATATCATTGGGCAGTCTGAACAATTATAATTAAATCTGTTTAGCTTCAGACTAAATTCTGTATTTCTCCTTCGAACAAAATATAAACTGGAGTTTAAGAAAATAAATAGGTTGAGCAGTCCAACATTGATTTATTTAACTCTCCGGGGGTCGCTTAGACAATTATTATCAACATTTATAAAGTATAGTACTTAAACCCCTACAAGAAAAGACTTCTCTTGTTAGGTTCCAAAAACTTATCTGAATAGATACCATTTTCTACTTGTAAATTTCTGATCACATAAAACAAAACAATGTCATTGCCATGAAGTCTATTCTAACTGATAGAAATCCTACAGGACAAAGTAGAACTACCCTCCCAGAGTTTCCAAGGAAGAGCTGGTGACTTTGAACTGTCAACCTTTTGGTTAGCAGCCAAGCTCCTTGTTACTGTGCCTCCAGGGCTCCCTTGACAACATAGTGACAACTTTTATGGGAAGAGGGGTAACTGAGGTGGGCAGGTTTCTCGCATCATAGTGTGGACAGTCATTGTTGTTTCCTCTCCCAAGATAGCTCACTGCTATATTTTGAAGAAAGAGTATCACAGAATACACTTCTATTTCTCTTGTCACATTGATATTAAATCATCTTAGCAAGATAGAAGTTTACATTAATGAAATAAGCTAACTATTCATTATCAGCAAGTGTTACATAAGCTAACTAGTCATTATTAGCAAGTAAATATTGAATATTTACAATCTAGAAGGCACAGCTCAAGTGCTAGGTAGATTGCAAGGTATGGATGGAATGGAGAATAAAGATAAATAGTAACTTTTTTTAAAAGTGAAACATGTTTCTTCTATACCCTAAAGATTTTTTTTTCTATCTGTAATATGAGTTCAACCATATGCATAAACTTTTAACAAAATTCTAAGAAGGTATACCTGGAGGTGGAATTACAGACTTAATTAACCATTAGAGACTAAATAGGTTGGGAGGTAATGTTTGTGTGACACACTTACTGAAAATTTCTAGATTAGATATTTGAGTGTGAAGACCAACCATCTGACATGTGTAACCTGAGAAACAAACACTGCATAGCTGTTAAAAAGTGTGGTTCCTAGGGCTAGACTGATTTCATCCCCTGAATGTGCTACCTACTAGCCTTATAGTCTTGGACAAGTTACTTATCCTTGAAGTGCTTCAGTTTTCTCATCTGTGAAATGGGAATAATAATAATAGTACTCACCTTAAAGGCCAGATAGTAAGGATTCCCTGAGATGACTTATGTGAAGGTCTTAGAACAGTGCTTGGCACATGATATGTTTTCAGCAAGTGATGACTTGTCAAGTCAATTCCTACTGACGGTGACCCGATAGGGTAGAGTAGAACTGCCCTATAGAGTTTCCAAGGAGCAAACTCTGTATTAGGAAACAGCTTTTTTTCTGACTTTTCCCTCTTTCAGAAATTTTAAGAGATTTCTTTACAAACAAATTATTTGGCTTCTGATTAAGCATACAGAATGCTGGGAACTGTGTATAATGGGACTGTTTAATTTCAGGATTGCTCTGTAATAAACAAGAGTTTTAACAGGATAACTGAAAGTAGTTAGTTATTGCAAGCAGGGCTGGTAACTTTATCAAGTTGTATTGATTTGCCTCATACAGACTTAAATAAAATATACAGATAAGTAACGACAGTTTATTATAAGAATAGTGTAACACGTATAAGGAGTCTTATGTGGCACGTTTTAGCACACAACTACTAATCAAAGGAAAAGCAGTTTAAACCCACCTAGAGGTGCCTGGGAAGAAAAGACTGGTGATCTGCTTTTAAAACCTTATGTGGCTGGACACTAGTGTGTCAGAAGCATCAGGTGAATAGCAAAGTGAGTTGGGGGTTTTTTGGACGTGGATATAGAGGTTTTGATGTTATCTCACTGATCCTGCCACCTTCTTACTTTTCAGATAAGAAGAATCCAACTGTATAATTGAACATACGGTCTCTATGAGAAGGAATCAGCTCTGTGGCAACAGATTTGGTTTTATGAATTGAGTAATTGCAGGCTTTGGGAATTCAGTGGTAGAATTCTCACCTTCATGTGGAAGACCCGAGTTTGAATGCTGGTTAAATACAGCTCCAGTCTGTCGGCGGAAGCCGCCTTTGCTTTGATACTGAACTGGTTTCAGATGAACTTCTAGACTAAGACAGAAAAGGAAGTAAGATCTGGTAACCTAATTCTGAATCTGAGACAATGCAAATCCTATGGATCACAATTGTCCCATTCACAACCAATCATGGTGATAACATAGGACCGGGCAGCATTTCATTCTGTTGCGTGTGGAACTGCCATGAGTTAGGGGTGATTCTACAGCAGCTAATGGCAGCCACAGTAGTCCAGCACTTAGTCACTGTAAAATAATAAAGACTTCTTATTGTGTGACTATTTTATTGATTAATAATTCTTCATCCAATTAATTGTGATCAGGTAAGAAGTTATAGTTTCACTCTGATGAGGATGGCTTTGCAAGTCACAACTCTGAACAGAAAGAACCACCTGGAGCTAATTATCTCAAAGCATGATAGTGTGGAATACTAGGCAATTTGCCTCACAAAGCATTTTTGATTTGCTCGAATATACAAGTCCATTATTGACACCAGCTTTTTTTGACTATCAAAATACTGATGCTAAAAGTAGGCATATCTTCTTTATATATATAGACTCATTATGTATCTTCCAGGATAAATTAATCCTAAAATTAGTTGCTAAATTAACTTATTATACTAACGTACACACAGAAAAATAATTCACCTAACATTATTTTCATTTTGGTACAATTTATGTTGAACTACTCCTAAACACAGTCAAACAGGGTCATTTCCTTCTTGAGATTATTTCTAGAACATGATAGTACAATCACAGTGTAGACTCCCAGTTTTATAATTAAATCAATGAACAGACCCAGCAGAATGAATTTTGGACCTTAATATCTCATGTTTTCCATTTGAACATTTATGGTAGAATTTATCACTTCTAGATGTAATTCCTTCAGAAGTTTCTATTTTGTTGACTCAAGTGGGGGAAAAGAGATTTGCATGTAACAAGGAAACTTTTAAGGACTTCTACATAATCCCTAATTCAATTTGATTAGAACAATATTTATTAAGCCAATACCGTACTTAAGAAATCTGTACTCCATTATATTATAGAAATAGCAATGATGACACGATGATGTTATATAATTGCAATAACAATGAACACAATGGCTCAAATTTTCAAACTATCAAGAGTTGGAATCATGTTTTTCTTGTTCATACTTAAGCTTTGGCCATGTTTGATTAGTCCCGGGCATACAACTGGTAACGAAAAAAAAAATATTTCATTGCCATTGAATTATTTTCTGACTCGTAGCAACCTTAAATGACAGAACAGAACTGCTCAATAGTTTCCAAGGTTCACCTGGAGGGTTTGAACTACAGAGCCTTCAGTTAACAGCCATAGCACTTAACCACTATGCTATCAAGGTTTTTATACATGTGACACTCCATAAATGTATTTGAAGTTCATCTGAGCAGAATGGGGAACCATAAGTTCTTACTGTACCACAAAAAACAGTCCTTTGAGATTTATAAACAATTCTTAAGCTCTCATAACTTCTGCCAAACTTATTTGTGATTTTTTTGTTGTTGTTTTTTGATTGTTTTGTTTTTTAGCTATAGAGAGAGTATTGGCTTAAAATAATTAGATTTATGTTTTAAATCCAAATATGCTAGCATTTTAAAACTGAAGGGGAATGTATCAGTTTGGACTTCTTAAAAAGTTCTGCTTAATTATGTACTGAGAGTTTTTAAGAGAAATTTCCAGAGAATCTATATACCCTGGAACTGTATTGGAAAAAAAAAAAAAAAAAAACCTGTTGCCAAAGAGTTGATTCCAATTGGTAACAACCCTATAGGACAGAGCCACACTGCTCACCAGGGTTTCCAAGGAGCAGCTGGTGAATTCAAACTGTTGACCTTTAGGTTAGAAGCTGAGCTCTTAACCATTGTACCCCCAGGGTTCTCCCTGTAGTATACAGTCACTTATTTTATGAAGCCCTAAGTAGGCTAAAACCTTAAGGTAGTGGGTTAAAAACCTGACAAGAAATTGCCTGACTCATGTGGGTTAATATTTGAGATGAGCATCAACTATATGTCAGTGAGGACAAAATTTCCCCAATTTGTGTCTGTAGCTCCTGTTCCTCCTCAGTACACCATACTAATTTATCCAATTGCTTACATCAGCACGTGATAGCTGGGGGTAGGAAGGCGGAGTGTCTGTATTTATTTTACCTATAACACACGTAAAATAGATTCTTAGTTCCCTATTTATTTGTACCCTGTATCAGAAATTGGTCCTATTCAATTTGGCAGTAGCCAAAATGCATGATTCATTCTTGATGTCTCACTTTCATACACACCCTTCACAGCAATTCTAGTCAACCTCACCTTCATAACATATTCCAAATAAACTGAAAAGCAAATCCATTGTGACTGAGTCAATTCCAAATCATAATAACCTTATAGCACAGACAAGACTGCTCCTAGGGTTTCCAAGGAGCATCCGGTAGATTCCAGCTGTGGACCTTTCAACTAGCAGGCACAGCCCTTACCTACTGTGGCACTAGGGTTTGCATGTCCCACATATGTTCTCCATATTTTATCTTCACAGCTACCAGCCAATATAACGTTACCTTCACCTCTCACGTGTATCTCTCCCTGGTCTCCTTAGTAGTTCCTCTGCTTCCATTTTTGGCTCCTACTTTCCAGTCTCAACAAAGAAGTTAATTATTTAAATATATATATACATATATTATCACAATTATTGATTGAATGAATAAGTGATACCTGGTCACATTCACTAAGAAGCACTTATTGAGCAGCTGCCACATGTGCTATCGTACTTTGGTGTTAGTTGCCAACATGAAGTGACAAGCAGACCAGCAGCCTTTCTTCCACAGACCTCGCAGATGGGTTCACCTGAGCACTTAACAACGGTGCCACCAGGGCCAGGCACTGAAAAGAAATAATGTAGGAAAGAAAATGGTCTTTTTAGATCAATGGTCTCTGCCCTCATTGATCCCACATTTAAATAGAGAAGACAAATATAAAAAAGCAATTTAATTTCAAGTACACTGCAATGTGGAGATGAAACCACAAGAGATAAAAATGGTGGTAGGGATTCCTCTAGTCTACAGGTTTAGTTTAGCAACGTGCTGTATGAGACCTTAGAGGAAGTACAGAGGTTCGATGGGAAATAGAGGTTAAACACAGCACACTCACAGGGCATAAAAAACCCAAACCAGTTAACATCAAATCAGTTCCAACTCATGGTGACCCCACTTGTGTCAGAGAAGAGCTGTGCTCCCTAGAGTTTTCAATAACTGTGACTTTTCAGAAGTAGATCACCAGGGCTCTCTCCCATGGCACGTCTGCATGGACTCAAACAACTAACCTTTCGGTTAGAAGCTGAGCATTTAACAATTTTTACCACCCAGTCATAGAGGATAACCAGAAAAAACAAACTAACAAACAAAACCCACCATTGTCAAGCTGATTCCGACTCACAGCAACACTGTAGGTCAGAGGAGAACTTCACCATAGTTTCCAAGGAGTGCCTGGAGAATTTGAACTGCTTACCTTCTGGTTAGCAGATGTAGCACTAACCACTACACCACGAGGGTTTCTGTCACAGAAGATAACATGGACAAAATACTCATGGTCGGAAAACCTTTGTATCCAAAAGCTGAAAGAAGTCCACCTAGTCTGAAGTCAAGCAAGCACAGGTGAGAGAAATGCCAGATGAGAATGAAGCGGGGAACAGAGGTCAGACCACGCAAGGCCTTGTAAGTCATGTTAAGGCCTTTGCTTTTCAGTTAAAGGGCAATAACAGGCCTTTGAATACTTTATTTAAAAAAAAGACAGATGATCTTATTTACAGGTTATATATGGAACATGAAACCAATTCTCTTCCAGGATTTATCTTTACAGATAATCTATGCCTTAGAAAAGAGTTTTCCCCTGTGTCCCCAAAGTTAATGCTATTTTAGAAAATTAACATATGTCATGATGGGACATCTACTCTAGAATAGCTGTTACTGGCAGAGCTCAAAGGATCTCTAGTATTTGTGGTGCATACGTATCCCACAGTTACCATTCATTTAGGTCGTGCTTGTACCATTAAGGAACTAATTTTAAGTGATATGGAATTTTCACAAGCCTGAAAAGCTGAAGGAAAAGATATCGTTTAGGGCTACTGCGGAGTTGTCTGTGCTTTTGAACACCAGATGTGTCACCAGATGTGACCCTTTGATGCTAAGTTTGTTTCTTGAGTTACGTAGCTTGGTGTTTGTGTATGTTCTATCAAAAAAGTTTGCATTGTGATGTAACTAGAATAGACACAGGCCGTGACTTACCATCAATCTGACCACCTCAAACGCTACAAGCTACCACTTAACACTATCTGGTAGTCCGAAGTTAAATTCTTAAGTTGTTACTGTTATTAGGTGTGCTCGAGATCCAACTCGTAGTGACCATATGTACCACAGAATAAAACACTGCCCAGTCCTGTTCCACGGCCACAGTTGTGTTATGCTGGAGCCTATTGGTGCAGCCACTGTGGCAGTCCATCTCACTGAGCATCTTCCTCTTTTCTGCTGATCCTCTACCAAGCATGGTGTTCTTCCCCATGGGCTGATCCCTCCTGAACACATGCCTGAAGTATATAAGACATAGTCTCACCATCCTTGCTTCTAAGGAGCATTCTGGCTGTACGTCTTCCAAGACACATCCATTCACTTTCCTGGCTATTTATGATATATTCAATATTGTTCACCAACACCAGAACTGAAAGGACACAATGCCGGCATATACCTTTCCTGACTTTAAAGCCCAAAGTACCCCATTGTTTTGTTCAAACAACTGCCTCTTGATCTATGCATAGTTTCATCATGAGAATCATTAAGTGTTCTAATTCTTATTATTTGAAATAATATTCATAATTTATTATGATGCACACAGTGAAGTGTCTCTGTATAGTCGATAAAACACAGGTAAACATCTATCTGGTATTCTCTGCTGTCAGCCACAATCTATCTGATGTCAGCAAATGGTATCCCTGGTTACACATCCTCTTTTTAACCTGGCTTAAATTTCTGGTAATTTACTGTCAATATGCTGCTGCAACTACTATTGCACAATCTTCAGCAATATTTTACTTGCATGTGATATTAATGATAGTGTTTGATAATTTTTACATTTGGCTAGAGCACTTTTCTTGGGAATAAATATTGAACCTCTTGCAATTTAGCTGGCCAGACGAACATCTTACAAATTCTTTAGTGCAGATGAATGAGCACCTCCAGTGCCGCATCCATGTGTTACAACATGTCAATAACTATTCTATCAATTCCTAGAGGCTTAGTTTTCAACAATGACTTCATTGCAGCTTGGACCTCTTCCTTAGGTACCACTGGTTCCTCGTCATACGTTACCTCCAGAAATTACATCCTGATTGCATGTTTGATTGATTTTGGATTGCAGATCTGGTAAAAGTCTTCAATTTCTTCATATTTGGCCTTAGTGGTTGGTGTATATATTTGAATAATAATCACATTGAATGGTCTTCTTTTAAAGGCATGTGGACATTAGCCTATTACTGACAGCACTGTATTTCAGGACAGATCTTGAGATGTTCTTCTGACAGTGAGTGCAATGTCATTCTTCTTCAAGTTGTCATCTGAGGCATAGTAGACCATGTGACTGACCAATTCAAAAGGGCCAGTATCAACCCAGTGCAGTTCACTGATGCCTAGGATATTGATGTTTATATGTTCTATTTCATTTTTCATGATTTACGATTTTTCTGTCCTTGTACATTCCAGGTTCTGGTTATTAATGGATGTTTACATCCGTTTCTTCTCGTTTTGAGTGATGCCATCTCTGCAAATAAAGGTTCTAAAAGCTTGACTGCATCCATATCGTTAAGGTCAACTGTATTTCTGAGGATACAACTTTTTCGCAGTTGTCTGCTGAATGCCTTCCAAGCTGACGGCTTCAACTTCTGGCAGTATATCAGATCATTTTATGCTGCTATCCATAAGGCATTCACTGGTTAATTCTCCTCAGAAATAGATCACCAGGTCCTTCTTCCTAGTCTGGTTTAGTTTGGAAGCTCAGCTGAAATCTGTCAGCCATGGATGACCCTACTGGTTTTGAATAGAAGCTACATGGCTTCCACCATCACAACAACAGCAAAAACTGACAGGTGCACAGAGGCCATAAAGATTAGTCTTGGAAACCCCATGAAGTGGTTCTGCACTGTCCTATAGAGTCACTAAATTGGAACTGACTCCGTGGCAAGAGGTTTAGTTTTAGGAAAGCTAAATAAAATCCACATAAAGCAAAGAAGGTCAGTTTCCTGTAACTACAAATGGAGATTCTTATTTAGAATATCGACTGTTTTCAACTCAGTTGGCTTGCTGCAAGGTTAGCCTCTCCTGCACAGCCCCAGAAACCACAGATTTAATGCAAACAGTATTCATGAAGTAGATTAAAGTCAATGTTCCTAGGTCTGGTGATACAGAAAAAAGTGAACATAATTTGATTGAAATATTGAACCAGGAAGCATTTGTGCACCTATTTTTTGTTGTCATTCAATTGTGTGTCACAAAGGCATTACCAACACTGGATAATCTGGTAGATCTAATGATGCAAAAACTTCCTGTTTTGAAACATTAGCTTCTTTCAGCTATGGGCCAAGTGTTGGCCAAGCCAGATTTTAAAGATGTTGATGTAATAGGATAAAGACTTGGAAAGAATGAAAGGATTTACAGGTGATGTTGAGATACTTGCTGGGCGACCAGAATCTTGCTCTCCATTAATCTGTGCAGCTGTTATTTAATCACAACTAGTCCATGATTAAAAGTAGAAATACACGGAGTATTATGTATATATTTTCACAACAAGAAGAAGAAAGAAGCAGAAGTGCAATATTTTTGGTAAGGTTATCTCGAATGATACAGATTTCAAAGGATGCTCCATTGCTTTCTTCCCTTACTTCATGTAGAATAATGACATTCATAGCTCTTCTCTTTGCCTCTTTATATATTTTAAAGGCATTATGAGTCAGTTGACAAAAGGAAGAACATGGTTCAAAGCTTTAAAATGATTTCAACAAAAGCCTTAGTGTTCTATTGACTCTAAACTGTTTCATAATCCCAAGGAAATGCTTTCTTATTTACACAATCTTTAGTTCATAAAGGCAAATGCCTAGCTTTTTAAGAGCTCAGTTATGCTTAGATTTCTTTCTTTCCTTTTTTTTTTGTTAATTCCTGGAGGGGAGAGCAGGCAAGGAAGTAGTTTTCTCTTGTTTGTATTGGACTAAATTAATCAAATATTATTGCATTGATTTGTACATACTGGGCCACTAGGCAGATTTCAGATCAGAGCACTCACAAGTGATGCTCCTTCCTCCTTCTGGGAACAAAGCAAATCTATCCCCTGGCATTGAGCGAATGACCACTTACTTTCTTAAACAACTGATACTGACTTTGGCTTAGAACATCAGTTAATCTGATGACAGATTTAAGATTTATAAACATGGAAAGAATCCCAGAGGAGGTATATTGAGAAATGGCCACATTCTACAAAGCACAAATGAGGTGAGCTCAGAAGCTTTTACATTGGTCCAATCTTAAGTCCAATATTCTATCTTATCTTATTAAAAAGAAAAAAAAAAAACATGCCATCAAGTCAATTCTGACTCATAGCAACCCAACAATAGGACAGAGAAGAATATTCCAGAGAGTTGCCAAGGAGATGCTGGTGGATTCAAGCTGCCAAGTTATGGGTTAGCAGTTATAGTACTTACGATCTGATATTTATTGAGATTTTACTTTTCCCAAATATTATTCTAGGCATTCTAGCACTTTGTCTCCAATAATATTCCATGCTCATAAGAACCTATGAGGTAATGTGGAATAAAAGACCAAGTTTTATCATAATGAGGTTGACCCTTGTCCTTGGCTCCAGAGAAATAATCCTTGAATTAACTGGGCTTCTTTGGTCTAGGACTTTCGGGCCACACCTGAGATTTGTCCTAGTGACTAGGGGCTGGCCAGACCAGAAAAGACTCACATTTAAGGTCCATATGAGCTAGTTTCCAGAGGCAAGATTCAGCCTTTCATATAGGACTGGCCAAGAAAAGCCTGAAACACTAAGTCTCAGAAACCTTGCTGGTTGGCAAAGGGATGGTGACATGCCCTGAGATACAGAGCTTTGCATTGAGAACTTTGACTCACCTCACATGTACATTTCTTCCTTGGGATAATCTTGATTTATATCTTTCTACTACAATAAAATTAGTAGTCATAAGCATAATATCTTCTGTGAGTTCTGTGAATAAATTCATCAAATTAATGAACCCAAAGACAGCATCCTCTTACTTGTGAGACCTGCCCAAGCTCTGAGTTGCTAGGGTCAGCAAGAGAGTGTACAGTGTGAATGGCTGTTGTCAGAGATAATAGAGAAGTAGGCACAGCGATATGATTGATTTCCGCCTTTTGGGAATCAAGTTCATGCTGCAAGTTCACTATGAGTAGGAATTGACTGACC
This sequence comes from Heterohyrax brucei, assembly GCA_028571685.1. Lineage (NCBI taxonomy): Eukaryota > Metazoa > Chordata > Mammalia > Hyracoidea > Procaviidae > Heterohyrax > Heterohyrax brucei. The sequence continues at coordinate 71,155,890 of CM053142.1, read as the reverse complement.
ATCCATGAGTTTTTAAGGGAGTCAGCTTTATGCTAATTCTCATCCATGAAACTATGACTCTAGGTAATTACTATTATTTTACTCATTTTATAAGTGAAGAAATTAATTTCAAGCAGGTTTAATAACTTGACTAATAATCCATTTGTCAGTGAAAGAGCTGGGTTCTAATTCCGGCAGTCTGACACCAGGGCCAACTCTTTGAAAACAATGTATTCTCAGGCAAGGGCTGAGACGGCAGAATAGTTGAGAACTTCCCATGATTCCACTAACAGTAAAGACATAAGAAAACAAATGAATCAGTCGTGTATGACGTTCTAGAAGTTCTGAACCTCAAAGAGAAAGTTGAGAAATTGGACTGAGTATCAGAGAAGGGAAAGTAGGTCCCAAAGTACCTAGGACTGGCCAGACCTGACCAGACATAGTCGGTGCCCCACAGGCAGGTGAGCTAGGTGAGTAGAATGGTGGCTTTCAGAATGTATCTTCCTCAGCAGAAAATACCAAATGGTGAAGAGATAGCGCAACAGAGAGCTCACTCAAGCCTCCAGAATCAGTGAAAGAGGACATACGAGTGTCAAAAGGTAAGCAAATTGGGACTTTGGGACTAATCTGCCACAGGAGGATCTATATCTTTCCTTTAGGGTAAACATCTTTCCCTTTCCCCCGCACTTTCCATCTCCCTTCTCCGCACTGCACCTGGCTCTTGAGTCTAGTGTCACTACCTGGGCCAGAAGTAGAACTTCTTAAGAGTATCTTCAGCCATTCTCCTAGACTCAGATAGGTAACAATTTGACAAAAAATAAGGGGTGGGGTATCAGAAAATAAAATAATCTACTGGCTCCCCTAAGCCCTAACTCAGGACAAAAATAGGCCCTTTGCCTAGACTCATGCGTAAGGGGACATCCCTCGCTGACAGACACTCAGTAATGGCTGTCAGCCCCCTCTCTTGCTCAGTGCGTGCAGCCAGATCCCTGTGCCTACACGAATCACCACCGGCCATCTAGTACTGTCGAGGATAGCCTGCACCACACACTTGCTGACTAACTACCTGGGCACCTGAGCTGAATACTGCAAGAAAAGTAAAACTGTGTTTGCCCGCCTAATGACAGTTCTAACCATCTGGTGACAGGTTGTTGGAGCCTCACAGGCACCAATAATCAACTAACTCACATGACTAGCCTATCTACTGATGACCCATAGACAATACTCAATTAACTTAAAGAGCAGAACACCATGGCTTCAGAAAGCTGTCACAACAAAGAATCTAGAAACATTCCAGATGAAGAGAACTTCCTGGAATTATCAGAGATAGAACAGAAAACATTAATATTTAGAACTCCTGAGAGATCAGGAAGATCAGGTAAAATGCAGTAGAGCACATTGAGAAATTGAACAGGCTACAAGAAAGCCTAGAGACGCACCATGATGAAAATCAGAATGGGTTCAAGGACTTGCAGTGTCTTTCACCCCTTCATAGACCTGCATGCGCCCACTACCATAGTATAGACATTCATTAACACAGTTGTTGTTGTTAGGTGCTGTCGAGTCAGTTCCAACAAATAGCTACGCTATGCACAACAGAATGAAACTCTGCCCCGTCTTGCACCATGTCCACAATCATTTTTATGCTAAAGCCCATCATTGTGGCCACTGTGTCAATCCATCTCACAGAGGGTCTTCTTTTTTTTTTTTTTTTTGCTGACCCTCCACTCTACCAAGCCTGATGTTCTTCTCTAGGGACTGATTCCTCCTGACAACATGTCCAAAATATGTAAGATACAACCTTGCTATCTTTGCTTCCAAGGAGCACTCTGTTGTACTTCTTCCAGAACAGATCTGTTTGTTCTTTTGGCAGTCCATGGTACATTAAACATTCTTCTCCAACACCACAATTCAAAGGTATCAATTCTTCTTCTGTCTTCTTCGTTCATTGTCCAGCTTTGGCATGCATATGTTGCAACTAAAAGTACCACAGCTTGGGTCAGGTTCATTTTAGTCTTCAAGGTGACATCTTTACTTTTCAACACTTTAAAGAGATCCTTTGTGGCAGATTTTCCCAGTGCAATGTGTCTTTTGACTTCTTGACTACTGCTTCCATAGGTGTTGAGTGTGGACCCAAGTATACTGAAATCATTGACAACCTTAATCCTTTCTTCATTTATCACGATTTTCCTTACTAGTCCAGTTGTAAGGATTTTTGTTTTCTTGATGTTGAGGTGGAATCCATTAGCACACTGCAACAAACTATATACTTGGACCCCAAATTTACTGTATCAACTCTATAGTGGAAAGAAAGGCTCCTGACAGTCGATACCAAGCTGTCTATTAAGCAGAGTCCTCACCTACCCATAGCAAGGTCCTAAAAACTGATGGCTCCATTCACACCACCTAGCCACTCATGACAGGGGTCTGAGAACAACTAGTACCTCCCAGTCCCTATAACCAGCAGCACTGGGCACCCGTAATCCGGTTACAAAACCTAAACCAAAATGTACTCTAGGGAACAGGGATACAGTTTCTTCACAGAAACTCCGGGATGGCTGTAAGCCCTCTGTCTTATTTACTGTTTGCAGCCAGATACCTATGCCTACACTAATCACTTTTCCTTTTCTAGGATTGTAGATGAGAGCCTGCACCACACACACAGTGACCGACTACCTGATACCTGAGCTGAATTCATGTAAGAAAAGTAAACAGACTCCTGGGCTTATATACTTAGTAAGAGCTCTAATCACCTGGTGATAAGACCTTAGACCTTCAAAAGCATCAGTAATCAAACTAGCTCACACAATGAGCCTATTGAGCATTTCAAAACAAAACAAGAATCTAGGATACAGTAAGTAAACATAAATAAATATAATACCTTACTGATGGCTGAAAGACAGCAGTCAATATCAACCCATGTAAAGAGGCAGGCCACAATGGTTTTAGAAAGCTCCCAAAACAAAGAACCAATAAATCTTCCAGATGAAGAGAATTTCCTGGAATTACCAGATGTAGAATGCAAAAGATTCATATTTAGAATTCTTCAAGAAATCAGAAAGTAAATCAGGCAAAATATAGAACAAGCCATAGACACAGCAACTCAGGAACTTAAGAAGTTTACAGCAGAGCATAATGACAACTGAGAAGGCTGCAAGAACCCATAGGGAGACAGCAAACAGAAATTCAGAAGATTAATAACAAAATTTCAAAATTAGACAACTCTGTAGAAGGTCAAAGGCACAGAACTGAGGCAACAGAAGTTAAACTTGGCAAAATTGAAGATAAAGCACTTGATACTGAGAAACCAGATAAAAGAATTTTAAAAATTGAAGAAGCCCTAAGAATTATGTGGGACTCCATTAAGAGGAATAATCTATGTGTGATTGGAGTACTAGAACATGAGGGTTAACAGCAAATATAGAAGGAATTGTTAAATATTTGTCTACAGAAAACTTCCCTGATATTGTGAAATATGAGATGTCTATCCAAGATAGTCAATCAACTCCACACAAGGTAGATCCCCCCAAAAAAGTCACCAAGACATATCATAATCAAACTTGCCCAAACCAAAGACAGTAAGTAGTGGGTTATGTGCTACCACTGCTAACCACAAGATCGGCAGTTCAAATCCACCAAGAGCTCCTTGAATACTCGGGGGTCAGTTCTACCCTGGCCCCTAGGGTCACCATGTGTCGGATCTGACTCGACAGCACTTGGCTAGGGATAAACAAAAAATAATCTACAAAGGAGAGTCACTAAGATTAACCTTGGATAACTCAGCAGAAACCACATGGGCTTGAAGGTAATGGGATGACAAATATAAAATCTTCAAGGAAAAAAAAATCACCAGCCAGGAATTATATATTCAGTAAAACTCTCTCTCAAGTATGATGGCAAATTTAGGACATTTTCAGATAAACAGAAATTTGAGAGAATTTGCAAATATCAAACCAAAATTACAAGAAAAACTGAAGAGAGTCCTTTGGTTAGAAGATCAATAACATTAGATAACAACCCAAGACTTGAATACAGGACAGAGCAACAAAATATCTACCTAAATAGGAAAATTACAAAAATATACCAAACCCAAATCTACTTGGAACTCCTTGTAAACTCTATGGGACAGTTGTACTCTGACCCAAGGGTCACTATAAGTTGGATTCAATTCATCAGCAGAGGATTTGAGTTTTTTTTGGTTTCCAGTGCAGCTTGGACTTACTTGAATACCATCAATTCTTGATTATATTCTACCTCCTGAAATAGACGAATGCCAACAAATTCTTTTTGACTGTGTATTACTTCCATCATCTTTTGATGTTTCCTGCATGGTTCAATATTTTGCCCACAGAATGCTTCAATATTGCAACTATAGTCTTGACTGTTTCTTCAGTTTTTTAAGCTTGAGATGTAATATATTCGACTCTAGACTATTCCATCTGTCAAGGTCCACATGTATAGTCATCTTTATGTTGCTGGAGAATTATCATCAAAGAAATCTTTGGTCTTGCAAAATTCTATGATGTGACAGAATTTCACCATGAATTGCAGGTGCTCACTCTTCTTTTCGAAGATATTTGGAAGACAGCTACCTAGCCAACAGAGCTGGTAAAGATCCATATTTGAGCCCATTCCAAAGGACAGCAATCCAACAGAATGAGAGAATAATTTTTAAAAGTCACTAATATCACACAAAAATAAAATTTTGCTGAAGATTGTTCAAAAATAGTTCCAGAAGGAAATAGCCAGAAATTCAAGTCAAAGTCAGAAGAGGATGTCAGAAGAATCATGCCTGAAACCAGGTAATACCAGAAAGGTGTTTACCTGTGTTTTACGGACTACAGAAAGACATTTGGACAAATCATAACAAATTATGGATAGCTTTATAAGAAAGGGAAATTCCAGAATACTTAATTGTGTTCATAGGGAACCTGTACATTGACCAAGAGGCAGGCATTCAAACAGAACAAGAGGAGATGGCATGGTTTAAAATTAGGAAAAGTGTGTGTCAAGGTTGTATCCTTTTGTTATACTGATTCAACCTGTATGTTGAGCAAATAATCTGAGAAATTGGACTCAGGAAGAAGAACAGGGCATCAAGATTTCAGGAAGACTCAGTAACAATCTGTGTTATGCAGATGACATAGCCCTGCTTGCTTTGAGTGAAGAGGACTTGAAGCACTCGCTGATGACAATCAATAACCACAGTCATAAATACAGATTACATCTCCGTTTAAAGAAATCAAAAATCTTCAGAACAGGACTAATAGGCAAGATCACAATAAATGGAGAAAGACTCATATTGCCAAAGATTTCATTTTGCTTGAATCTATCATCAGTCCCCACAGAAGCAGCAGTCTGGAAATTAAACAATGCATCGCACTGAACAAATCTACCGTGACAGACCTCTTTGTAGTGTTAAGATGGCACTTTGAAGACTAAGGTGTAACTGGCCCAAACTGTGATACTTTCAATTGCTCATAAGTATATGAAAGCTGATTAGTGAATAAGAAAAACCAAATAATATTTGATGTCTTTGAATTACAGTATTAGTGAAAAATATGGAATACTCCATGAATTGTCAGAAGAATAAACAAATCTGTCTTGAAGAATTACATCCAAGTTTTTCCTTAGAAATGAGGATGGCAAGACTTCATCTCATATACTTTGGGTGGGAGGGGTCAGTCCCTGGAGAAGGGCAGTATGTTTGGTAAGGTGAAATGTCAGCTAAAGAGAGGAAGCCCTTCAGCAAAATAAATTGACAAAAACAATGAGTTGAAGCATAATAACAGTTGTGGGGATGATACAGGAACAGTGTTTCTTTCTGTTAGGGTTACTATGAGTTGGAGCCAAAACCAAGACATCTAATTATAACAACAGCTTATTTACGTGTATGTTTAAGCATGGCCCTGGTGATGTAATGGTTAAGCTTTTACCTACTAACTGAAAGACAGTCAGTCTGAACACACCCAGTGGTTAGATGAGAGAAAGACATGGGAATCTGATCACGCAAAGATTACAGCCTAGAAAATACTATGGGGGCACTTCTCTTCCATCTCAAGGGTTAACTGTGAGTCAAAATCAACCCAATGACATCTAACAGCAACAAAAGCAAGTTTGGTCTGGTTATTTTAGTGAAGTGAAAGATACTTTAATTGCTCAGTCTGTTTTCGGGAATCAGAGACAAAAGGCCTAACAGTTCTTTCTTTCACAAACACCAAATTAAAAAACAATCTACTAACCTTCTTTGAACAAGGTAATCAAAATTTTAAAGACAGAAGATACGGAGATTATTGTCAGAAGAATATTTAAACATCTTAAGTAAACAGTTAGCAGTATTTAATGTGTTTATTATTAAACAAATATGATTCAAGTAAACTGACTTGAGGGACAAAAGCCTGGTTTATACTCTGCTGAACAAGCCATAAGCTTTGGTGCTAGTCTGTATCCACCCATAGGAAAGCCAAACCAAACTGAATTACTGAACTCTGATTCATAATGACCCTATGCAACGAAGTAGAACTTCCCACAGAGTTTCCAAGGAATGTCTAGTGCCGACCTTTTGGTTAGCAACTGCAGTACTCAACCACGGTACCATCAGGGTTTCCACGTACATGAAGATGTTCATTAGTTCATTGTTTTCCTCACAAAGATGCCATATAGGCAGGTGGCAGCACTGACTTTAGGGATCTGAAAGAATCTCAAGTTAATTCTTCATTTAGTGTTCTGAAGGAGGTTCCTGTATTTCTAATAGTCACATTTAGAGTTTTGCTAAATTATTTGGACCAAGGTTCACAGTGAAACACTGGATTCTTTTATGTTGGCCCAATAGTCATGGTAATTTTGAAGTGTATTAAGACCTGCACTGTTAAAAAAAAAAAAATCAAGCACTATCAGGGGCTTTCAGGGGAGGTCTCATTGCTCTCTAATTTACGTATTTGCTGGTATACATATAAGAAGTTTTCCAAGTTTCCCATATGCAAGGTATAGTGTTGAATCTCAGCAATCCTTAACTGAGATTATAAGTAATTGGTTTTCCTCTAGGAAGTAGATGGTGGAAAACATTGCTAACTTACTTTGGAATCTTCATATTCTTCATTGTTTCTATTATTGTAATTAAAAAATGCTGTGTTGCTTTAGTTCAACACATTTTAATCATGAAATCCTGTACTCCAATATCTTTTAACACCTCACCTAAACTCATGCTGGTTTTATAAGCTTTCACCGATGACAGTGCTGTCTAGTCACCTCCTTTTTGTCTCCCTGGGCATGTTTCATTTTAACTTTTATCTCTGTGTCCTGACTGAGAAGTGTTTCTTGAATATACTTTGTCCATTAAAGATGCCCCACAAAATCTACTCACCTGAACATGAGATCTGATAGGTCAACAAGATGAAGAAATAATTTGTATTAAAGAAAAACACTTTTTGCAGAAGAAAGATTACTCCATCGTGGGTGCTCAGCATACGATAGCATAGACTTGATCCAAAGGGAGAAATGCAAATGTAAGTTTTACGTTTACATGTCAAACTAAGAATGATGGAGCCAGCACACATTCTCAGGAAACAATAGATCAGAAGGTAAACCATTTAGAGTTTGTCGTAATATTGCTGATTTTTCTCAGTAAGATTGTGTCCACAACTAACCAAACCAGCTGGCATTTCACACCTAAGTGGTAACTCACTCCTTCCTAACCAAGTGTTCAACATTTACGTTTCAAAGGACTCCAAGACGAAGTTGATCTTGTCTATAATCGGTCATTAACCCACTACTTTTCCTTTGTTCCCTATGTATATAGATCCCTCTTTCTGCTTAAACTGTGGAACACTCTGTACTTCTACTTAGTGCTGCCCAGCTTTAGCTGTTACTATTCCTCAAAACCCCTTTTCTTTCACTAGCAGAGTACGAGATTTACTTCTTTGACAGATGTTGTTTGGATAAAGTAGGAATGTGGCTTCATGACTTGGGACTTCATTTTATTCGCTGCTTACTACATCTGCTCTGTCTGCCTTCTAGCTACTCTTGCCATACTTAATTCTTGTACTCGAATGGAAAGAAGTACAAGTATAATGAAATGGAAGGGTTAATGAAAGTTGGTTAATGAGTCAAATAGCGTTAACAAGGTTTATTAAGCTATAAGCTCTTTGAGAAAAGGGATCATCCAAGCTGAAAATGGCAAGGGACTTCCTCAAGCAGCACAAATACAGAGGGTTTTTAAGGACAATTGGAGGGTTTCCAGCAGAGAAATTACAATGACTGGATCTTAGGTACTTCCTTAACTGAAGGAGGTCTTTCTGCCATTGGTTTCATAGGTATAATTGTCCATTGTGGACTGGTAGGTGGAGTCTGGTGTGGAGAGTCAAATGCATCTTTTAGTGTCAAGTTGTTTTTCTGAGAAAGTTCCCATGTTTGGAACATTTTAAAAAACTTGATGTTTTGTCAAGTTTGTGCCTGGCAGAAATGGCCATTTGGGTTTATTGTACCCCTAAAGGTCTAGACCCAACAAAAACAGTAATTCGGTTTTTCTCTTTGTACTTCTGAGTTTGGGCACTATTTTTACCTTTATTTAGGGCCTACTGCCCATCCCACCAACAGAAGTTTTTATTACATACTTAATCTTATATTTCATAGGAAGAAATCATACTGTTGAGGGGTTCACCTTCCCGTTTGCTCAGGTCTGCGGCAGGCAACACTCTTACATGCTCCTCTTGAATATTATACTGCTCCTGTCGTTGTGGTCGTTAGTTGCTGCTGAGTCAAATTCAGCTCATAGTTGACTCCATGTGTGCAGAGTAGAACTGCTCCGTACGGTTTTCAAGGCTGTGTCTTTTGGTAAGCTAATTGCCAGGCTTGTCTTCTGAAGTGCTTCTGGATGAGTTCAAACTGCCAGTTCTCAGCTAACAGTCAAGAGCTTAACCTTTGTGCCACTCAGGCACTCCTACCAATGTGCTTACCACAATATGTTATAAACACATACTTTCAAAAATGTGTCTGCCGTTAGACTGTAAAATCTGAGGATATGAATCATATCTGGTTTTCTAATTAATTCATGAATATCCACTACCTTTTGAATGCCTGGCAGGTAGTAGGTATTCAAAAATTATTTGTCACTTAAATTATTTTGGTTTTTATACACTTGTTTAATTATGTGGAAATCTTTTCAAGTAACAAGTGATAGGCATTGACAAGAATGCAAAGACAAGAGGAAAGTGATGAAGTCCCTCTTGTTAAACACACTTAACAACCTAGTAACCGTCCCCTCGAGGTATCCTGAAAGTTCATGATCACCTGTGAAGGGACTGACTGATTGAAAACTAGCAATTTAAGCCAAATTATGGCGTCACGTCACATCTTGTGTCACACTAGCAAATCAGCTAAATGTGCTTGGTATTTACCATCAGAGACACAAAAAAGTTGGAGTCAGTCAGAGCTAAAATAGGGCAAAATAGGCTATGAGACAGCATTTTTGAAAATGTGATTCAGGGGGGAGGAGTCAGGATGGCGGACTAAGCCCACATCTCCTTCTATCCCTCTGGAAACCAAGACCTGAACTGACAATCAAACAGAGCCTTCTGATCACCTAATCAGCCTCAGGACACGGCACAGAGCTGTTAATTGGGACTTCATACCACTCAGCGAAAAACCTCCTCTCTTTCGCTGACTCCCGCTCCTGGCTAGCCCTGGCTCTCCCGGACGGAAGGTAAACGCACCAGTTTGACCTTTTTTTTCCTCTGTCTCGGCTGACGGGCGGAGCTGGGTCTTGCCTGGCGGCTGGACTCAGACGCGCTGCTGGGAGGATAGGCCAGCGAAATTCCCATATTCTGAGAGCCAGGCTTGGGACTCTGTTAATCTAGACGCTTTGAGCCTTTCGTTTTGTAGCTGCCTCAGTGGGGTTTGTGCGGAGCTCCGCGGTCAGGATGCGGGACGCCATGTTGGTACTGAGATTTTAGTGGGAGCCAGCACCTGCAAACAGGACAGCGCTTCTCCGTCAGAAAAGTAGTGATTTTGCACAGTGCTGCCTGCATTGGGGGCCCTGCAACAGAAGCAGAGGAATCACTACCTTTCAGCACCTTTAGCCCCTCTGTCTGCTGCCTGTGTGGAGGACGCCATCTTGAGTACGGTGGCCGCAGCTGGACCTAATTCTTAGCTTGGGAGCCTGAGCCTGCCCACAGGAGAGCGCTTTTCTATCACAAAACCAGTACTCGACGCAGTGTTGGCTAAGGCTAGGCCCTGTCAGCAGAGGCCAACAGGGCAGTAGCATTGCTGTATTCTGAACTAGTTTGTTATGATCTGGTGTTGGATATAGAGGTGCTTACTTTGTCAAATGAGAAGAGGGACCTCTATACCTGAAAACCTAACTGACTTGTGAACTAGTGAGATACCTTTTGCTTTACATTTTAAGACAGCCTAGAGAAACATTTGCCATCCATCCTCACAGTATCTCTTCCAGCCTCTATATACTCACATGGGACCCAAAAAGCAACAGACAATTGTGGCATACAAGCAATCACTCATGGCTTCAGAAGGCTCCCAAACAAAGCAACCAAGGAGTTTTCCAGATGAAGAAACTTTTATGAAAGAATCAGGAAGTGAATACAAATTGATTATATACAGAGCCCTTCTAGACCTTATACAAAATGCAGCAGAACAAAATGAAAAATTAAGCAAGTTGCTCGATCTGATGGAACACCAGTACTCTGAAATCCAACAGATCAAGAAGAAAATCAAAGACATAGAAACTCCCATGCAAAGCCAAGAAAACAGAATGGAACAAATGGAAAAAAGAATTTCTGACTTGGAAGACAGAGCTACTGATGCCAGCGTCTATGAGCAGAAATCAGAAAAAAGAAACAAGAATAATGAAGAAACATTAAGAAGCATGTGGGACTCTATTAAGAGGAACAACCTTTGATTAATTGGAGTCCCTGAACAGGGTGAGACATCTGAGAACACAGAGATATTGTTGCTGAGCTGCTGAAAGAAAACTTCCCAGAAATCATGAAGGAAGAGAATACAGACATCTCAAATGCATATCGTACGCCACCCAATATAGATCTCAAAAGAAAAACTCCAAGACATTTTATAATCAAGCTTAACAAAATGAAACACAAGCAGCAACTCTTAAAGGCAGCAAGACTCAAGGCAAAGCTAACATTCAGAGGGAAACCCTGTAGGCTTTCGTCAGATTTCTCAGCAGAAACCATGCTGGCATGGAGACAGTGGCACAACACATTCAAAGTCTTGAAGGAGAAGAACTTCCAACCAAGAATTATATATCCTGCAAAACTGTCTTTCAAATACAAAAATGAAATTAAGACATTCCCAGATAAACAGAAACTTAGAGACTTTGTAAAAACCAAACCCAAACTACAAGAAATACTGAAAGAAGTTCTTGGCTTTGGCTTAGAAGAGAGAAACCACTAACTTTATATTTTAGAACGACACACTACTCAATACTCTACTCATTTAGGGAAGGCTCCAAAGTAAATCACAGCTTTGATTTGGAAAGAAGCAACCTAGTGATCATCATGAAAACTATGGTGTCATCATAATAAAAAGAGGGATGTACTACAGTCGTTATAGTCCTTCCAGATGGAGAGGAAGATGACAAGACTGGTAGTAATTAAAATTGGGTTTATAAATAGTTTATTAAGGGGGTTCATAGGGGCAGCTGTAAAGCACAACAAAGATGTATCATACCATTTCAAGAAATCTAGCAAACGAGTCTCAACAACGATAAAACCAGCTCTGAAAAAGGTGAAAAATCAACTCACAAAGAAGAGTGTCCCTGAACAGACTAATAAGAACAACAGAGAAAACATCAACATAAAAATAAACATATCACAATGGCAGCAGTGAACACATACCTATCAATAATTACATTGAATGTGAATGGACCGAATGCTCCAGTAAAGAGACACCGAGTGTCATCTTGGATCAAAGGACACGACCCATCCATATGTTGTCTGCAAGAAATTCACTTGAGACCTAAAGACAGGAACAAACTGAAAATTAAAGGATGGAAGAATATATATCAAGCTAACAATGAACAAAGAAGAGCAGGGGTGGCAATTCTAATCTCAGACAAAATCAATTTTAATGTCAAATCCACCATCATGGACAAAGATGGACACTATTTATTGCTGAAAGGTTCAGTACACAAGAGAGACTTAACTATATTAAATATTTATGCACCTAATGTCAGAGCACCTAAATATGTCGAAGAAACACTGACTACGCTCAAAAGAAAATGTGATTCAGGCCATAGGAAAACAATTTATTGCCACTAATATAATATCACTGTATCACTGATACTAGGAAATGGTAAAAAAGAAGAAAGAGAAAGAGAGAGAAAGAAAGGAAAGGAGGGAGGAAGGAAGAGAAAAACTTACAAGCAAAATTCTGTGAAATAACGTGGGATGAGTCACTGATAAACATATTCTTTGTAATCAGTGAACCAGGCCAACCTTCGTGAAAGGCTGCTCAGAGACCAGATGTTTACAGTGAAGTAGGTCAGATTTTCTCAGTTGTGTTTATATCACTGTATGTAACTATCTCTTCATTTATCCAGCAAAGAGAGTAAGGATGCAACTTCCCAGCTCTTTCTTAATGGATTTTATTATCTAGAAGTTAATGTTAGAAGGAAGGAGAGTTCCACCAGATCAAAGGAACCCCTCACGGTGGGTTGTCTATTATCGCTTCTATGTAAGTCAGAACTGACTGAATAGCTGTAGTTTTGGTTGTTGTTGTTTTTTAATTCTGTGAAGAAAACGGAAAATCATTCCTAATTACTCAGACCTAATACTCAGTTTCCAGGTTCAAAATGGTTTTGGGCCCTACAGCTTCAAGTTCAAGTGTAAAATATTCTTGGCCATGGATTACAATGTTGAGTTAAGGCCTCTGACATTTAGCTAATAATAAATTTAAAAACTTGATGATTCTCAAAGTGATTTGTCTTTTGTAGAATCCCCTCTGAGCTTGCCTTCCTTCATGTAAAAATTTCTTAGAATGTATATTCCTCTATCATAGCATTTATACTGGTCGAGTTGTTCTTTATACTTATCTTACCAATTATATCACTGTATCTTTGAAGAAAAGGGACCATATATTATTCTTCTCTATTTTGACCCATTTACCTAGCCAATCACAACACATAATACACATGTAAAGTTTTTGTTGTTGGTCTAATGAATGAGTCTCTGTGTTGAATGAATTATAGTAGTTGGAATCTAAGTATTTTGTTAGGGCCAAGAAATGTCACAAAAAATTTCATGGAGGATAGTGTTACAGCAATGCACTACCAAATTATGAATACTTTAGTTTCTCCATCTTTATTACATGTCTTCCTCCCACCTTAGCCTCCTTTACCACAAACTTCTAAGAGTTCCTTTAGCGGAGAATTGATTGTTAGAAATAAAGATGTCTGAGCTGCTGTTTTGATGGTAATCATTTGTAAGATTTAATTTGACATTTCTCTATTTGTCTGTCTATTTTCTTGAATGCAGTGCTATTATTTGGGAATTTTTAGCCCTTAAACAAGTGAAGAGGTAAAAACTGACATTAACTATCCCTAGATAAAATCATACCTAATACTGTTGAACTTGATCTGCAGAGCTTAAAGACACTGGCCCTATGAACATAGTCATATCAAAAGTATTCATCTGAGGGTGGCGCTAAGATAGAGTAGCCAGACACATCAGGTGATCCCTCTAATACCAAAGATCCAGAAAAACAACTGAACAGACTATACAGGATATTCTAGGAGACTTGAACATCAGGGGGAAAGCCAAGAGATCAGACTGGGCAGCGGGGAGGAGAGAGCAGGTACAGAAGTACCTACATAAAAAAAGCCAAGTGCTGTCAACTACATAAGATACTGCAAAACCTTCACGATGAAATTCAATTAAAAAATAGGCAAACAATATGAAAAGACACTTCACTGGAGATGGATTTTGGGCAGTTAAATGAAAAAATGTTCTCGATGATTAGTCATCAGAGAAATGCAACTTAAAATTAATGAGATACTACCTCATCCCCAACAAAGCTAGCATTAATCCAAAAAACACAAAATAATAAATGTTGGAGAGACTGCGGAGAGCCTAGAACACTTCTACATTGATGGTAGGAAGGTAAAATGTTACAACCACTTTGGATATTGATCTGGCGATTCCTCAAAAAAGCTGTAAAAAGAAATACCATATGATCCAGTAATGCCACTTCTTGGAATACGTCCTAGAGAAATAAGAGCTGCCACACAAATAGATATACACACACCAGTGTTCATCAGAGCACTGTTCACAATAGCAAAAATATGGAATCAACCTAAGTACCCTTCAGTGGAGGAATGGATATACTATGGTATATTTACATAATGAAATGCTAAGCAATGATAGAGAACAGTGACGAATTTGGGAAACATTTCATGAAATGGAGAAATCTAAAAGACATTTTTCTGAGTGACATTAGTCAATTGCAAAAGGACAAATATTGTATGAGACCACTATTATCAGGAGTCAAGAATTGGTTTAAATACAGAAGAAAAGATTCTCTGATGCTTACTTGGAGGGAAAAGGGTATTCAGAAGTCAACACAAATGAACAAAACCCAAAGCTTAGAAGTATTCTAAATAAAACCAAACACTTCTGTAGACCGAGTACCGGGTTCAGAGGGCTGGGGACCATGGCTTCAAGGGGCATCTAGGTGTATTGGTATAACAAAAATCTTTGAGCAGCTATTCCGCATCCCACTTTGGTGAGTGGTGTTGAGGTCTTAAAAGCTAGCAAGTGGCCATCTAAGAAACACTAACTGGTCTCAACCTACCTGGAGCAAAGGAGAAAGAAGAGCTGAATAACAAGAGGAAAGTGTGAACCCAAGAGACAGAAAGGGTGACACACAACAGAGACTATATCAGCAAGACACCAGAAAAACTACATGGCGCCTGGCCACCGCCCAAGACTGCCCTTACAGGGAGCTCACCAAAGAGTCCCTGATGGCGTGGGAGAAATGTGGGATGTAGAACTGAAAATCTAGTAAAAAGACCAGACTTGATGGTCTGATGGACTGGAGAGACCCGGAAGACGTGGCCCCCGAACTCTGTTAACCCAGAACTGAAATTGTTCTGTAAGCCAATTCTCCAGACAAAGACTGTACTGATACATAAGACAGAAAATGATACTGATGAAGAATGTGTTTCTGGGCTTGGGCACATACAGGTGACTGGACAACTCTTGCTTGGAGGCTGTAAGGAACTTCTGAGGCGAGAGGGAACGTTGGAGGGGTACAGGAGCTGGTCAAACGGACATATTTGTTGCAGGGGAGGAGTGTGCTGTCACAGTGTGGGGAGAGTAGCTAGGTCACATGGCAAAATGTGTGGAAGTTTTCCTGTGAGAAACTGACTGTAACTGTAAACTTTCATTTAAACAGTTAAAAAAAAAAAAGATTCACCTGAGACTTGCTTTCTTGTCTATCTGCACCTTACATTTTTTAACCACTCATCTGCAGGTGGGCATTGGGATTAGGAATTTCTCAGCATCTTGAACAGCCTAGCAGTGCTGCACAAAATAAACCTTTGCAAGCAGAAAGGGCAATTCTGCATGCCATGCCAACTGATCCTTCACAAGGAAACTGCTATTTTCCTTTCAGTGGTTGCAGCATCAGGAAATTATTTTTTCCTGATAGAATTAATTGCTCAGACATTACTGAACTTTGGAAATACTTTTGTTTGTAGTGTTAACTTAAACGTTTCATAAATGGGGTGTAGAAGTTCAAGATGTTCTCAGGAACTGTGAAGTAAACTTAGATTTCACTCTTAAATTGCACTGTCAGTCATACAGCTGGGAAAACCAAATTTTCTTACACTTTAAAATAATCCATGAAATAAACAATTTAATAAAAAAGATTTTTACCGTAGTCTTTGTGATTCTACGCAATTATATTAGGGAAATGAGCCAATATGGCCTCACGCCAGTAAACAGCACTCAGCAAGAGCAGAAATGTAGCCGATTTTTAACCTGTCTTTCTCTTACAACTAGCCATATTTCTTTCCTTTGTTAACATTTTCCCTGGATAATTTTTATCAATGTTCATGATATCAAATATTATTTATGTGGGATAATAATTCCCAGATCTACATGCACATCTCTAACTTTTTCCATATTACTAGATTTATTATTTTATCTGTTTGCTGTCTATCATCTCTTTGTTGTACTGAAGATACTTCAAACGAACTATATTTAAAACATTAACCATCATTCATCTGCATATTTATTTTGTATGACTGGCTCTTATCTAACTGCAACAACTTTCATCAGTATCTATATCACCCTCTTCCACTTCATCCCATACCTAAAACAGTGTCAAGTCCTAAAAGTTGAGTGAAAAAATGTCTTCAAGAGATTGTGCTGTTGTTCAGGCTTTTCTCCCACCTGGTACCTTGGATAATCTTTGAACAATTCTAATATGGTTATCTTACTACTATTCTCTTTTTAATTCTGTCTAATCTCCATCGAATGTAACAATTAGTTTTAAGGATACCATTGCTGTTCAGGGTAATATTTAAGCTCTTAGCACAGACTGAAAAGACTTCATAATATCTTAGCCATCCAGTGCTGGTATAATAGAAGTACCACAAGTGGATGGCTTTAAAAAGAGAAATTTTACTGTCACAGTTCAGTAGGCTAAAAGTTCAAATAGGATGGTTAGCTCCAGGGGCAGGCTTTCTCTGCTGGCTCTGCAGAAAAGTCCTTGTTGTGAGTCTTTCCCCACACTAGGAGCTTCCGAGGTACGGGTCCTTTACAAGGGCTGCACTCTACTCCCAGCATTGCTTCTCTCTTGGTGGTATGAAGTCCCCAACTCTCTTCACTAGCTTCTTTCCTTATATCTCAAGAGATTGCCTCAAAGTACAATACAAATCACACACTGAGTCCTGTCCCACTGACACAACTGCTGCCCATCCTCCCTCACTAAAGTCATAGAAGCAGGATTTACAACATGGAAGAACATTACATGATACCAGGAATCGAATCATGGCCATGCAAAACTGCTACACACGTTTTGGGGGGAACATAATTCAATCCATGACATGTAAATTACGCAGAATCTTTTCAACAGTCTTATTGAATTTAATTTTACGCTACACACTTTTCTCCAACAAATGCAGCCTATTATCCAATCCTATGTATACATCCTTAAGAACTGAAAGCAGGAATGCAAGCGAAAAACTTATACACCAATGTTCACTGCAATACTATTCACGATAGCCATAAGATAGAAACAACTAAATGTTCATTAAGACAGATGGATGGGTGATATGTGATATGCTTATACACTGGGATATTGCACAGTTATAATAAGAGAATGAGGTCCTGATACACGCCACAACACGAACGAAACTGCAAAGCCTTCCTTCCCACCCTCCTGCCTTTCCTTCTCCCTCTTTCCTTCCCTCCTTTCTCCTTTCCTTCCTTCCTCCCTCCCCTCACCCATCCCTCCCTTTTTTTCTTCCTTCTTCCCTTCCTTCCATTGTTTCCCTTCTAGAAGGTAAAATCCTTCAGAGAATGGAGCTTTATTCATCTTGGTAACTTTAGGATCAGCACCGTTGCTAATACATAATTAGCACTCAAATATTTTTTTAATAAAACTATCTGAATTTTCTGAGATAAGGACCCAATAATCCTAGAGACCACATTAATCAGGTAAAACTATTTTAGGGTCAGCAAGAGATAATAAAAACGTACTGGATCCCAAGATAACATGATCTGTTTTCACGAACGTAATTCTGCATTGAAATTCAAAATGTGGTCAGTAAAAGAACCCTGTTTCCAAATCTCTTGGACCTCTTCTTAGTTTATCTGTCACTACTTCTATTTTTTTGTATTTGCTGTTACAGGAGCACTTCTAAAAGCGCTTCTGAAAGCCTATTCCTGTCTTTTCTTAACGAACGTAATATTTTACAAGCTCTATGCTTTAACTCCATCAATACTTGGAAATAAAAATCAATGCTTTAGAAAAGGAAGACAAGTGGGAGAAATAACAAAATGGGAATTCTGACAAGAGTTGGCTGGTTTATTTGACTTGGCTCATTTGCCTTGTAGGAATGTTTTGCAATCAAATATTATTATTGCCAAGAAGTGTCTAGCTTATGTGTATTTTAGCCTTTTTCTCGTAATATATGTACAGGAAAATATGGAACACTGTAAACCAAATCTTATTAAAACAATGATAGTGAATGTTGAAGGAACATCAACATTCTTAACGTTATATTCTGTATCATAAAATTATAAGAAAAGAACCATTTCAATGATTTTTAAAGTGATTTCACACTGAGATATCTGTCTCATCTTTTGGCAATATCTGAAATGTTGCTATGTTAAGAAGCCTGACATATATACTTAAAGGAAAATAGAATGATAACAGCTCTTCAAAGAGGTAGTTTTCTTCACACTGCTAATTACCAGGTATTACTGCTGTGAGTGAGGTAATAAACGGGATAGGTTGGTTAAACGAAATCTTAAGCATCCCACGGCCACTTTCTTTGTTTTTCTCTTTTTCCTTTCCAACCTGTGCAGTTGATTCCAAAACACGGTGGTGTCCAGTGAACTTCAGTAGGAAGCTTTGTATAAAATGACACCTCCTACGGAGGTAATGAGGTGATCTAAACGTGATTGGTGGGTTCTATGAGACCTGTTCCAAAAAGTAATTGATATTTCACTCTGTATGACTATAAAAGCAACAATACACAGAGAAAGGCTTAGTGGAAGGAAGGACAGAAAACGGACAGTTGAAACAGCTGACTTTTAATAACACAAAGAGAGAGAAGCACACTTAATCTTGAAGTCTTCATTGTTCAGGCATTGGGATAACATGACGCCCGTTTTTCTGAGTACCTTTCTGCTTTGTTTCACCACTGCTGTGACTTCAGAACCGTAAGGGAATGTTATTCTCTTTATTTCTATCCGGAAACCCTGGGGGTGTCGTGGTTAAGAGCTGCAGCTGATAATGAAAAGGCAGGCAGTTCAAATCCATCAAGTACTCCTTGGAAACCCTAAAGGGCAGTTCTGTTCTGTTGTTTAGGATCGTTATGAGAATAGAATCAATATGGCAAGGGGTTTGGTGTGGGTTTTTGGTCTCTTTACATTACAGTACTAGCAAAGTGACCTTATTTAACATGTTCTTTGTTAAGACTTGATTATATTTTACTATTTCAGCTTCTGAGACTGAGTGCTGATTTGCCTTGTAACTTTCAAATAAGTGTATGAAGGGAATTGACACCCTTTTTTTAAGACGCTTCTCTCAATATCCCGTGTTTTTTTTTTTTTGGTAACCTTGTTTGCGAAAGAATGTATATGTTTCAGAATATTTCAACAAGTTAAAACCTGTTTTTCATGGATGTCCTACACTTGTTTAGGGTGTTGGTTATTTCCTTTGTATAGGCAATATATCCTATGGATCTCTTCTGTGATACAGAGCCATTCTACAGAAAAAGCTTGTGTCCACCTTTTAAACCTTAACGAATCTGTATCCTTGAGAGTTGACTTAGAATGTGGTGGAGTCAATACCACGATTTTTGACCAATCTGTGGAAGAAATTAATTTCCATGCTTGTGCAAATTTCAAGGTGAGACAATGAGTGTATCACATCAGAACTTTGAATAGGAAGGTATGATCACCATCTAAAATTTATTTTTAGAGGGATAATGACTTGATTTTCAATGAATTGTGGAAGCTAGGGAGGAAAACTGGAGACTCCTTGAGATTTAAGAAATAAATAGAAAATTTACACATATGACAAAAATTATAAAATATTGCCTTTCTTCCAGAATAGGGAGTGAAAATAAGACATACCACTTTTTAGATGGTGAAAATATTGCACAATAGGAGGAAAGAGAATCTCTGTAAAGGGCTGAAGGCTTGAGACAGCAACAAGGAAAGAAAAGAGAAAGCAAGAGGACATAAAAATAAATTCATTAGGAGCTATTCTCACTCTAAAGGAATTGTAACAAGTAATCACTGTATCTTAAGAGATAACTTTTACTAGTTTATCTTCAGCTTGAGAAGGTGAAATACGACATTGTTCGTCATCTTAACATCTAAAAGTGACTCTTTGCTTCTCTACTTATGTACGTAGGTCTCTCCGAAATCCTCTGAACAATTGGCTTTTGTGACATTCCTGGCTAAAGGGGACACCCTCAACATCTTTGAGAGGAGATCTGTAGCCATAGCATCAGGAGAGACTGTAACCTTTGTGCAGACAGATAAACCCATCTATAAACCTGAAGAGAAGAGTGAGTCAGTTTTCACGTTACCTTTATAAAGTTGGCTGCGGCAGCACAGTCTCTGAACTGAGAGCCATTCAAACAGATAAATTACAATGTTAAATTTATCAGTGCTATTAAGCACTGTCAATTTCCAGAATTGGTCGCTGAATGCTTCTGGAAGTTTTGCATGCCACTTTCACTGTTTCCAAATTTTAGCAACAGGATTATATAATACAATGGTTGCAAACATAGAATGTGGAGTAAAACTATGTGGTTTACACCTAGATTAAGACTGTTTTGCTTCATCATTTACTAGTTAGGCAGCTTCTTGCTTAGGTTCTATTTTCTCATTTGCAGAGTAGATACAATAAAAGTGTTTCATTTATTGGGATATTGTTAGAATAAAGAAGATAGTCAATATAAAGTAGTGCCTGGCACACAGTGAGGACTAATGCTAATATAGCCACTGCCCTCAAGTTGATTCTGACTCCTGGAGACTCTATAGGTCAGAGTAGAGTGCCCTATGGAGTTTCCAAAGAGAACTTGGTAGATTTGAACTGCTGACCTTTTTAGGTTAGCAGCTATAGTACTTAACCACTGTGCCACCAGGGTTTCTGTAATACTAACAGTTATTTTTATTATCAGTATTCATAACAATAAAAGTAATTATAACTCTGACAACCTAGGTTTAGGTTGTCAGTAGAAGTGGAAGGACCTCTGGCAGTGCAGGGGTTAAAAGCTAGACTGTTAACCAAAGTGTTGGCAGTTCAGATCTACCAGCTTCTCCGTGGAAACCCTATGAGGTGGTTCAGCTATGTCTTATAGGGTCACTGTGAGTTGGAATCGACTCAAAGGCAAGGGGGAAGTAAAAGGTAGCAGAGAGAATACTAAGCTAGGATTCAGAAATGTTTGGTGTTGTTCTTGGCTCTGTTAATCAATTATAGACCTTTGTCAAATAAATTCTGGTCTCTGGTTGTATTTTCCTTATTTGTAAAATGGTAGATTAGGCCACAGCACATTTACATTTTATTCAGACATATAATTTTATGACTTACTGAAAAGAAGTAAGACAACAAGAGTAGAATTTTTATACCAAGATCTTTCCTGCACTATATTCTGTCTTCTAGACTTTGAAATGCTATGATGACAATTATGGACTCAAAAGTCTCTAACATGATTTTTATGGAATTCATCTCAAATTATGTCATTATTTAGTAGCACCAATACATTTTTCTGGGAAAATCATGTTTATCTTGCAGCATACATATTTCAACTTGTCCTTCCATGGCTAACTCTGTCACTAATTCTTAAGATATCCCTCTGGGATATTAGGGTAAAAGTGTCCATCATTAGACATAGCCAGTGACAACTCTGATAATAGCCAGCCAGCTAAGTGCCGTTGAGGCAGCAAAACAATAATAAATATGCAATAAGAGATTGTTCCAAATGGAACCTAAATCTCAAATGGTTAAAATTAGAGCTAGAGGAAAGGAAAGATAATATTATCTGATAGCAAGGATATTAATTTTTATATTTGCTTACAAATAATCATATCTGAGGAAAATAAATAACAGTGAAAAATACTGCCCCCTCTTCTGCTTTATTTTTTAGTTCAATTTCGTATTGTGACGTTGGATACTAAGTTCAAGCCTGTTGCGGATTTGGTGAGCCCAGTGGTTTCTAACTGTACAATGCAATTTAAACAAATTCAGGCAACAAGTTCATTGCTATGCAAAGTATCTTCAAGGAGCTTGCCATAAGTATGGAAGTAGGTTCTGACATGAATACAGCTTAATGCTAAACCTCAAATTTAAATGCCAAGCTTTTATGTATAGTAAGATAATTTATACATCTTTAGGTCTTTTCATCATATGCAGAGGTTTTCACTTCCCAGAAGAGATTTGAGGTGTCTGTCACAGTTTGGGTTTTCTTGGTGTCTTTAGATATAGAAAACTTGTTCTCTGAGCAAGTGGCCAACACTTAAGAGGTTGTATAATGTTTACACACAGTATTTGGTTAAAAAAATGTAATATTACAGTATTAACCTATTTTTCCCCCCTTTTCAGTATTCTTTAATCACACTTCAGGTAAGAATTCTGCTTTTTCAAATCTACTTTAATATTACAGTTTAATAATAATGTGTGTCTAATTTTCTTATGCTTAATTATAAATTAAGGTAATTGAAATGAGAGGATGTCTAGATGGCATCAAAGAATTTATTGAAACAGCTTCATGTAAGCTGAAATCCCATCTGCTGTGCTGAAATCCAAGAAGAAAACAAACCAAACCCATTGCTGTCAAGTCAATTCCTACTCATACCAACCCTAGAGGGCAGAGTAGAACTGCCCCCATGGGTTTCCAAGGAGTGGGTGGTGGATTTGAACTGCCAGCTTTTCAGATAGCACCATATCGCTTAACCACTGGGCCACCAGGGCTCCCAGATAAAGAAGAAAGAATGCCACTGTCAATCATTTCTTACTGTGGACTTTCCATTCAGCAGCTTTTTTATGCAGTATGCAACTCATGACCAACTAGCATATGGACCAAGTGAAAACCAGTGTCAATCTATAAAAGTATTTGTTAGAATCCCTGATACACCACTTAGAGTACGTCCCCCTCACTTTGGAGACCACTATTCTACAGCATGCACATTGAGCTTTTAATTCTTTCATTACTGAACTCTGGTTCAAAAAGATAAAAATCAAAATATTAGGTACAGTTTTTTTTTTTTTCTTATCCTTTAGGCTTAAGAAAGATGTACTATAAAGTGAATTTGCATACCCTGAGGAAGTTATGCTATTTTTCCAATCTGAGGTCACTGGTTCAATAAAATGCTAGGGTCCTTCCTTCCTTCTGTTAATTGCACCAAGGACCTATAATAAAGAAGGAACAGATGTATATTCATGTAATTTCTGACTGGGTTTTATGTCTTCATTTTCCAGGATCCTCAAAACAATAGGATTTTTCAGTGGCAAAATGTGACTCCTTTCCAAAATATTACCCAGCTTTCATTCCAGTTGGCTTCAGAACCAATTTTGGGAGATTACTCAATTGTTGTGCAAAGTAAATCAGGAAAGACAATAAGACATCAATTTACTGTTAATAGACAAGGTAATCAATGACTATTTATTCTGTTTATGAATATCTTATATAAACAAAGAATTCAGAGGACTGAACAAACAGCTTTTGCAATTGACTCAGGCAAAAGTTGGTGAGGCTGAATTTCGTCCTCCACCATCTTCCTTTCTTCACCTTCTATACTTTATCGTCTCTCCCTTTCCATGCCTGACTCCTGGCAGATATCTTTATTCTGGTCCTTGTCTTTTCTCCAAGAAATATTCCATTTTCTAGAGTCTAGACAGTCTTCTAGAAAGGATTTGAGGAATTACAACAAATAAAATGTAAAGTTTTGAGGAAAGGAATGGGAGAAAATTCATCTTTAATGAAAAACCACTGGGTGCTGTGGTAGACTAGTGTCACAGAGAACTTTAGGCAATCGAATACACGTACAAGGAAAGCATTGTTCCTGGAAGTTCACCTGCCTAGATGAGTGCAATGAAACATTATTGACCAGTAGCTGTGGGGCTAAAGTTGAGCATGTGTTTCTGTTTTCAGTTTTGCCCAAGTTTGAAGTTAAGGTTGATGTGCCAAAAACAGTGACTATTTCAGATGATGAATTCCAGGTGGCAGCATGTGCTAAGTAAGTATTTACTAAGAGGATTTGTTCCACAGGCCTCTGCAAAGGTCAAAGAAAATGAGAATTGATTTTAATTATACACCTTTATTTACACACTTGCACACCGAAAAAAAAAGGACAAGTGCCTTTGAGTTGATTCCAATTTGTAGTGACCCCATAGGACAGAGTAGAACTGCCCCACAGAGTTTCAAGGGATCACTTGGTAGACTTGAACTGCTGACCTTTCGGTAGGCAGATGTAGCACTTAACCCACTATGCCACCAGGGTTTCCTTACATACACTATGTAGGTACATATTACTGCTGTGAGAAGTAATGAGTTCTCACTGTAGAATATTTTTTGAAATGTAGAGAAAAACATACAAAATACAATTTTATTAACTGCTGTTAACCTTGTGGTTTGTGTTCCTCTTATCTTTTGGGGGCACATGACAACAATAACAATCTTTTATGGATATTTTCCAATCATAGATTATCTATGTTAAAAATAATGGGATAATCAACGTAGGCTCGAAGAAATCACATGGATCAGGAGAGTCAAATGTTTAAAAATAAGGTTTTTACAAAAACGTGGCTAAGCTAGCATGGAATTTGTTGTGCTATAGGTCAGAATTAATGGCAACCGAGTTTAGCATCATGTTGGATTATAATTTATTATTTTCACTTCTAACTTTTTTATCACTGCATTCAGATAGATGATAGATTTGATATGAAGTAGTAAGTCTGCATCAGCAATAATAATGTCTTGCAGCATGACCAAACAACTAAAACAACAGCCATCTTTGCTACAGGATAATTTCTAAGCATGAGGAGTGAAACCAGTATGTCTAGAAATTATGTCAATGAATGAGCAACTTACTTCCAATTGTGTAATACTGTGCCTGTGCTTTTGTATTCCTTGGCATTTAGACTGGAACAGCTTGGGAAAGCAACAGCACATTAGATCATTTTACCAAAATTTTTCAGATATGAATTAGGCCTTTAGAAAGAACAAAACTGGTCTGCCTATAAGCAAAGAGATTTCAAGAAACTGTATTAGCCTCCACCAACAGTTTTTGAAATAAAAAACAAAGGGAGAATTTTTACACTGTCCCGTATGAAGATTTGAACGATGTATTTTATGGACACTTATTCACTTGTAGATAACACTATGGATAACGAAATAACGGGAAGCATATGAGCATAACGTTTGAGACCTAGTTGAAGTCTTGCTTTTCTTCTGCATGTAACTGGCATTCAGAGCCGAAAAACTGTTTCAGTGGTTTGGCTTGAGTCAAAACCTCAAAATCGTTAAGAATTTTTGAACAGAAAAATAATTTAGAAAAATGGACAAAAGTATATGGAAAAAAAGGGGAATTCGATCTGAGTTTGAATTTAGTTCTGTGTCAATTACAAAACAGAGAAGTGAGTTGGCAGAGAAGTTAACTAATTTGTAAAATGATATAACATACCTAAAGTTTAAGGTCTACTGTGAAAAACAAGTGAGATAATGTTAGTAAACACCTGACATGCATCAATATTCAATAAATAGAAAAAAGGTAATTAGTAAAGTTAATGATAGTTTTACTATATTCTAGTTTTGCATTGTCTGCTCAAAATCTTAGTAGAAAGAACTCTCAATTATTAAAAAAAAAAAAAAAAAAAAAAAAAACTCCTGTCAACAGAATTTGACCTTGGAAGCACCTTTTCTTAAAAGGTATATTACAGTTACATATGTGTTTAGGAAACAATGAGGTGATTAACTAAACTTTCTTTCCCACCTTGATGTGCTATGTTTTTGATTAATGTATATTTGGTTTATACCAGTCCTTTTTATATTTATTGGGCAGTAAAATAAGAATTTTTTAATAATGTATTGACATAGAAGTACTTGCAAGATTCTGAATTACTCTGTAGGTATCTCTGTGTATCTCTGTTAAGGGAAGAAAGTGCAGCACCCAATTTCTAAAATACTTCTATAAAAAGATTTAAATATAATTTCCAAAGTTCAACTTAATTATGGCATCTTATTCACTGAGGTCCTAGGTTATTTTAAATTCTACATTACTCTGAATTTCATTTTTAAAAAATGAAACAAACAGATCAAATGCCCTATTTGACTTAAATTTTGAGAGGAGATAGCCCCAGTGGGTGAGAGTTTCTAATTAAATATGGTTCAGTTGCAATATTCACAGCTTAGGGATTTCAAATACATTTTCTGAAGAAGACTATATAATATTACTCTGATATTGTCCATCTATAAACACAAGTACTCTCTTTCCTACTAGGTACACCTATGGCCGGCCTGTGCAAGGGAAAGCCCACATCCAGGTGTGCAGAAAATTTTACGCATCTGGGAACTGCGAGGAAGACAACGATGAAATCTGTGAACAGTTCACTGCCCAGGTACAGCCCATGAGCTTTACTCTCATAACAGAAAACAAAAACCCAACCCATTGCCTTCTAGTTGCTTCTGGCTCGTAAGAACCTTATAGAAGTTTTCTCTGTATTTTTCCTTATTCTTTCTTTGATTCCATTTACAGAAGAGACTTAATACTATTGTTTCTGTCTTGAGTAATGATAGTTATAGCTAGATACAGTGAAGAATGAGGAGAAAGTGCAGTGTTTTACACCAATCTCTTTTTCTGTCAATTATTATGCAATCACAGAGGCACAGGATTGTCAAAAATTGAAAGATTTTATTGGCCTTCATGTTTTGTATACTGATCAGGTAGCTTTTCTGCTGTTGGCACCCTGGTGGTACAGTGGTTAAGAGCTTGGCTACTAACTAAAAGACTGGCAATTTAAATTTACCAGCCATTTTTTGAAAACCCTTAGGGACAGTTCTTCTCGGTCCTATAGAGTCTCTGAGTTGGAATCAACTAGATGGTAATTGATTTGGGGTTTTTGTTGTTGTTTGTTAAGGTCGCTTTTCTGCTGTTGCTTTGAGAATAATTAATCATCCTGAAAATAAATGTATCCCTCATATGCAATGTAGAATTGCCCTTGTGAAAGCATTTTGAGTTTCACACTTACTGCTAAGCACCGCTGAACTAATAGATGTCAATGCAAGGCATTTTTTTCCGTTATGCTAATACCTAAATTGTTAATGACTTTTCCTTCATTTTCTCTCAAAGTACGGAAAAATAGTTTCTTTAATTAATTCCAAAGTAATTAAAACCTGATAGTTCAGGGGTTAAGAATGAGAAAGTCAGCAGTTCCAATCCATTAGTCGTTCCTTGGAAGCATTTGGGGGCAGTTCTACTGTGTTCTATAGGGTCATTATGAATTGGAATCAACTAAGCGGCGATGGGTTTGTTTTTGTCTAGTCACGTTTCAGTATTTGTTTTTAATTCTGCAGCATTACATTTGGTACATAATTTGAAGTCAGAATACGTATTTAACTAGAGCATCTTCTAATTGTCTAACCTTGGGCAGATTGTATAACCTACCTGAACTTCAGTTTATTCAGCCATATAATGGAATAATAATAGTGCCTGTCTCATATCTTGAGGATAAGATGAATGACTATATCCTTCTAACATTTTAGCTTTGGAGCTAATGATATCTTTTTATTTTAAAATGTAACTGAATCCAAATTTCTCTAATTATTGTCACTGGTTAAAGATTATCTGTAGATTTTTTCCCAGATTTTGAAGAACAATTTACCTGAAAAATTCACTGATACATTTCTGAAGAGTGTTTCTGTTTCATCTGTTCTTATGTCTTTCATGGGAATTAAAAATATGTATGGACATGACAGGAACCCTGGTGGCACAGTTCTTAGAAGCTTGGCTGCCACCAAACAATTGGCAGTTCACATCCACTGATTCCTCCTTGGAAACTCTGCGGGGCACTTCTACCTTGTTCTGTAGGGTCACTGTGAGTCACAAAGGGTCTTCTAGGCACAGCTATCACTTGTCTTCTGTGTTCATTCTCTTGGTTTCCATAATGTAAGTCTTGACACTCTTCCTGTCATTTTTAGTGGGAGCTGAAGTTCTTGGACTTGTATTTCATAAGACTGATTTAATTTCCCAGAGGACTGATGTGCCTCATTAGTGACTTGCAAGATGATTTTCATTTCTTTCTGCTTTAAAATATCATTCATCTCCTTGTTATCTTTTGATCTAGTTCCGTACACAATTGTTTCCACAGAATTTCCCTGAAATCTTGAAATCCTTGACATGTAGATTACTTGCATACATTTCTTTAAATAGTGATGTAAATAATATTTTCTCCCCCATCATTCTATTTCCTTCTCCTGCTGCTCCTTCCTCCTCCTCCTCCTCTTCCTTCTTCAATCCTTTAGTCATCTGAACAAGTTTGTGAGGCAGAGTCATAGGACAGAGGATGGGAAGGAGGTGGAGGTGGGGATTATGTATCTGTGATAAAATTCCTATTATTTTTTAAGATTCTTGGATTCCCTAATTTTTTCACTATACCTCCTCTTTATTTTTCAGTTGAGAAATGGTTGTGTTTCTCATATTGTAAATACAAAAGTCTTCCAACTCTACCATTCTGGATTTTTTATGTCATTTTATATTACGGCAATTGTTACAGAAATTGGAACAGGTAAAGATCTGGTTTTATGGGAAATTTGAGGAGATGTGGTAGTTTACTAGAAAGAAGTTTGTTGAGTCAGTAATATGTACCAAATACACATCAGTGTTGCTTAAGATAGTAAAATTAAGTATATGTGTCAATAAGCCAACTTGAGGATTGCTTATGAATAAAATTTTCCTTATAATATTTAAAATCATTTTATTGTATACACGTTATTGTATACACGTTACAGCTAATAAATTAGCTGCTCATAGAATCTCTTTTTAATTTGGTGTTCAGCAGTTGGTAGGCAGTTGCCCAGCAGTTGCTAAGTTCTTGCTGAGCTGACTCCAACTCATAGAGATCCCAAGTCTGGCAGACTGTGCTCCATAGGTTGTTCAAGGACTGATGTCTCAAATGTATATCTTCAGGTCTTTCTTCCAAGGAAACTCTGGGTGAATGCTACCCTCTGACTTTTCTGTTACTAGCAGGACATGTGAACCATTTGCACAGTACAGGACTTTTAAGGGTCCATAAAGTATAGCTTGAAAGCCAAATCTGACACCTTGCCTGTATATGCAAATAGAATTCACTGGAACACAGTCTCATCCATTTGTTTGATTTGCTTTATACATAAGACAACAAAATTAGGTAGTTGCAGTAGAGATAGTGTGGCCCAGAAACCCAGAATATTAATTATCAGACTCTTTACCAAAAAAGTTTGCCAACCTCAACTTGAATTCAACTGGGGACCATTGAAAGTGAAAATGTTATTAATGAGAAATTTACAAAATGGGACATAGATGGTTAATAAATATTTGTTAAAAGAATGAAAAAGGGGAGATGGTGACTTACTTGGAGTGAGGACACTAGATTTAATTATTAATTATTGCTAGTTATTTAAAAAAGGGCTTGGGATTATATTTACAAAATGCTTTATTCAAATATTCTTGGTCAGTATTGTGATGACATTCCTAGGCCACAAGACTGTGACATTTATATCCTTATTGTCAGCAATTTGGCTAGGTATGCTGAATCTGCTTTTGTACTTGCTTTGTTGGTATCAGAAAACATTTCTGTTTACTCTGTGACCAGATATTTTTTTAAATCTAGTTATATTACAGACTTTAGAAAGATTCTGAAA
This sequence comes from Heterohyrax brucei, assembly GCA_028571685.1. Taxonomy (NCBI): domain Eukaryota; kingdom Metazoa; phylum Chordata; class Mammalia; order Hyracoidea; family Procaviidae; genus Heterohyrax; species Heterohyrax brucei. Next base: position 71,126,297 of record CM053142.1, on the reverse strand, counting down.
GGGAGAGCTTTGGATTGAGATGTCTATGGCATTCTCCATCATAAAGAGTCTCCCACATTAGACCTGAGTAGAGTGGTAAGAGCAAGAACTTTGCTCCTGCTGCTAATCCAAATATTTTCATTTTGATTGCATTGTTCAGTTTGATGTAAATGACTATAATCAGATGTTCCAAAGTATTCATCCATCCCTTTCAATGAAAGTCAAGAATGTGACTGTGTAGAAGGTGGTGCAGATATCCTAAGCTCTCTTCCTTTAAAAATCCTTAATCAAATGATTGCATCCCTCCCTAATAATTTTTCACCATTTCTTACAGGCACGCAGATCAGTGAAAAGACCTCTGTTTCGGTCACTCAACTGCTTGGTACAGTGAGCTTTGAAAACATGGACACTTTCTATAGAAGAGGAATTCCTTATTTTGGAACTGTGGGTTTGACTGAAGAAATACGTGTTCTCGTTTCATTTCTGTTGACCATAGATTGCCCTTTGAGAATTTCTAGACATTCTTTTCCATATTTTCCTTCGTAAAAATAATACATTTTTAGCATTATTGTGTCTGATCTTTTGTGGAAAGACCTAGAATGAAAGAAGGTGATAGGTAAAACTGTAACTGTTTTTGTATGAAATGTTTACTTAATAGAGCAACTTTCCACTGGAATTTAAGAAAACTACAAATAAGGGATTGCATTTGTGAACAGAAAGTTTTTCTCTGTAGGAAGGTGAAAATTCTGTATTTTATGAATATTAATGCTTCCTTTTTCATACAGCTTAAATTTTCTGGGCCCAGTGATGTACCCATGGTGAGGAAGTTATTGCAATTGGAGCTCAATGACAAGCTGATAGGAAATTACACCACAGATGAGAATGGTGAAGCTCAGTTTTCCATTGACACTTCAGAAATGTTTGATCCAGAATTCAGACTAAAAGTAAGTCATCAAAGAGTAGATGAAGACAGTGAGAAATCCCACAGAGGATCCAAACACCAGGAATTTGTAACACAAGGAATCTCTCAAGAAATAACTCGTATTGGAAATGGATTTTAACAAAGTTTTCAAATTTAGCGCATTTTATATGAGTTGCTTGTTTGTTAGATAGTATATGAGAATACTTGCCCAAGAGAGTAAAAGGTTAATATTCCATTACAATTGTTATGAATTTATCTAACAACTAATATTGTCCTCAGAAACCAGAATTAACACATGGAAGCGTTTCAGCTTTTTTTCTTAGATTATTTTATGCATAGATGAGGAAAGATACTGTGCTTTGTTTTTCTGCCACTTGAGTGAAAGTTTGCCAGCCAAGTGCCGTCCAGTCAGATCCAACTATTTAAACAATTTGTCAGTGTTTAAATGTAGCTGAAAGAAATCATGCTTAATTAATTCAATTTGCTGACTCCACTTTGAAAATAAGAATAAAAAATTCCTTGTGGATCTAGTAAAATATTTATATAATCATGATCACATTTTATATATGTTTAAAAAATGAGAGTGCTATAACTTCGTGAAACAGCAAACATAAGCTAAGACTCCTCTCATGCTGAGAAAACAAGAAGCCTTCTGTTCTGTAATAATTGTCTTTGGAAGGTCTTTATGAATTTCAAATTATATGCTTTCTTTTATCTCATCAGGCCACATATATTCAACAAAAGAGTTGCTATGGTTTCAACTGGTTGACACCGGACTATGCAGATGCTCATTTTTCAGTCTCACGCTTTTACTCCCGAACCAATAGCTTCCTGAAGATCATTCCAGAACCAAAGCAGCTTAAGTGCAGTCAACAGAAGATTGTTACTGTGCATTATTCCCTAAACAGTGAAGCATATAGAGATAATTCAAATGTAAACTTCTTCTATTTGGTGAGTCTCAGTAAGTGGCTTCTTGGAATCTGTCTGTTTGGATGTATGCTTAGCACAGTTCAATTATAAAGTGGAACGTCTGTCGTGCCATGTGAGGCTGAGTGAGCTTAACCTTCTGACTTTGCTGAAGAAATGCTATCGGGTCCCTTAAAAACACACACACAAATCTTAACCTTTTCCTAAGGTTAAAAAAACTGCTACTCAAAGTCTTCTTTTTCCAGCATTCAACTGTAATTCAAGTATTTATGTCCCTACTTTTTGGCTGGCCTATGGCAGTAAAATATCAAGCAGATGTCAGAGATGAAACAGAAGGCTGATTTTGATAAGGGGGGAAAAGAAAGAACTAGCCTTTCAACGTTTTCCCCGTATATAGCATTTTATGGATAGACACAGATGTGGAGATTACATTTGTTCTCTGTCCCATTTATCTAACAAGCTAGGTGATCTTGAGCAAATTGTTTAAACTCTCTAAGCTTTAGCTTCCTTGGCTCTATATTTGTAATTGGAAATAAAAAGGCCTACCTCCTAGGGTAAGTATTACCTGTCAAGTACTGTTATGAAAGCTTTATATATGCTTAATTTATATAATCCTCATAAACAAAACCAAAAAACCTGTTACCACCGAGTTGTCTCTGTCCCACAGACCATGTAGGACAGTACAACTACTCCAAAGGGTTTCCAAGCCTATAATTTTTACAAAAAACAGACTACCACATCTTCCCTCCACAGAATGGCTAGTGGGCTTGAATCACTAAGGTCAGCTATGTGCCAACAGGGCTTCTAAAAGCAGCCTTATGAATATACCCATTTTACAGATAACAGAAGAGATGCAAAGTGAAACAACATGTCTGAGGTCACAGAGATGAAGAGTAGATGAAGGCAGATTTGAAACTGGGCAGTCTGGACAATTTCAGAATCTTACCTCCTTACATAGTATATCACATATTGTTCACAGAGTTGCTAGCACTTAACGTGGTTGTGGTTAGCTGTGTTCACATCAACCCCATTAGTGGGCACCACTTGCAAAAAGTGGTGGGAAATGCTACCCAGTCCTGCATCATTTCCATGACTGGTTGTGGACCATTATGTCTTTGCAGTTCATAGTTTTCATTGCCTGTTTTTCGGAAACAGACTGCTAGGTCTTTCTGTCTAGTCTGTCTTAGTCTGGAAGCTGCACTGAAACCTGATCAGTGTCATAACAACATGCAAGCCAGCACTGACAGATGGGTGGTAACTGCACATAAAATGTGTTGTTTGAGAATCAAACGCAACCCTCCTGCGTGCAAGGCAAGAATTCTACCGCTGACCCACCAATGCCTCATTCTAGCACACAGTCAGCTCTCAACAACCTCCAGTAAATTTTTCAATTCTCTTCCAAGTTTTGCAAAGTTCATTTTTAATATTTGTTCATGCAAATTCTTGTATCTTGTGAAATAGAATAATGATGAGAAATAATATCACATATTGTACTTTCTTTATTCTGCACAGATAATGGTAAAAGGAACTATCCACCTCAATGGACAAAAGGAGGTCAGAAACAATGGTGAGCACAATGTATTTATTTTGTATTCTATCTTTGCTTTTTTTTTTTTTTTTCCAAGCCAAATAGTACAATGATAGGATCAAGAGGTTAAAAACAGTATTTAACATTTGGGTTTGTAGATGGAAGGTAATAGCATGTGCTAGGGTAAGTTACTAAGTATTTTGAGGAAGGAGACTTCCACTTGTTTCTGTATTTCCAAGCTATCAAATACATTATAGAAAAGTGATGGCCCCAACCTAAACATTGTTATTGCTTAAGTTTTATGCCAGCTTCACCTTCTGTATGTATGAAAATCAAACCCACTGTTGTCAAGTCAATTCTGATTCATAGCAACTCTGTAGGACAGAGTAGAACTGTTCCATAGAGTTTCCACGGAGCACCTGGCAGGTTGAAACTGCTGACCTTTTGGTTAACAGATGTAGCACATGATCACTGCACTACCAGGGTTTTCATCTGTATATATAGTTCTCATTATTTGATTCACTTGCCTTTAAAAAAATGTCCAAGTTCTTCTTTCGAGCTATAAATTATTTTCTCTTATCTGAGTGTGCCCAGTGATCCAGAACATTTTTGGTGTCCTATCAGTTGACGACCTTTCTTGTTTACACAGACTGGAATGGGAACTTCTCCTTCCCTATCAACATCAGTGCTGCTCTGGCTCCAGTGGCTGTCATGTTTGTATACACTCTTCACCCCAGTGGGGAAATTGTAGCTGACAGTGTCAGATTCCAGGTTGACAAATGCTTTGAAAACCAGGTGATTCTTTTTCTATTCGTGACTCTTTCCCAATGAGGGGTGAGCATTTTCTTAGAGGACTCGTCTATCAAATTCAATGGTACTCGCTCAATCAGAGTTGGCATAGCTAAGTAATAAGGGGGTGAGAAAATCACCAGGTGGAATGAAAAACCTCTGGCAGCAGTGCCAATCCTGGCACAACAGAAGAGCTGTGGAGAGGAAGGGAAAGGAGACTGTTGGGAGGATGAGACATGTATGGAGCAGAGAGGAACAGTGTGCTGTCACCGGGCAGGGAGAGCAGTGGAAGTTGCATATAGATGGGCATGTAAATTTATACAGAAATGTACATTTTCACTCAGTCATAATAAAAGAAAAGTAAAACAGAAGAGCTGTGAAGAAATTGTCTATGCCAGGAAAGTGCAAATGACAGCAGGCAGGAGAAATACAGGCATAAACACTTAGATTTATTGGGAAATGTTTGACTATGTTCCACCTATCTTCACATAAAATAATCTCTACTTCCGTTCCATTTCTTTCCGCACTTCAGGTTAACATAAAGTTCTCTAAGGAGCAGGGACTCCCCGGCTCCAGTGTTAATCTCTCCCTTCAAGCAGCTGCTGATTCAGTCTGTGCTCTGCGGGCTGTGGATAAGAGTGTGCTTCTGCTGAAACCAGAGCAACAGCTGTCAGCTGAAAGCGTAAGCTGTCTGTGGCGTCATTTTCCTCATTTTTGTCTGGATTCCTACAAGCCTTACCCTTCAAACAATGTTTTGATTTGAAATGGAACATGTTGAAATGATCAGATGTCTTCATCCTTTGTTTTTTCACAAGTTTTATACTTATTTTTCTTAACTGATCCTGTGCTTATAGCAATATAGAATTCCACAAATAATCATATTGAGGTACTAATTAGACAAGATTGTGATGTTTTAATTACAGATGTACCCATAGAAATAGAAACCTAGAGCTAAAAGAAAACTCTGTATTAAAGAATATGCCTGAAGAGCATCTATCTACCTATACTTACTGCCACTGAGTCAATTCTGACTCATACAGACTCAATAGGACAGAGTAGAACTGCACTACAGAGTTTGCAAGGAGCACCTAGTGGATGCAAACAGCCAGCGCTTTTGTTAGCAGCTGAGGCACTTAAGCACTATGCCACCAGGGTTTCCAAAGAGCATCTGTAATTATTATCTACTAATATGCATTGCCTTCAGTAGATTCTGACTCCTTGTGATGCTATAAGATAGAGTAGAACTGCCCCATAGGACTTCCAAGGCTATGAGCTTTACAGACCCTAAGGAGCAGGTCTACTCTGTCCTACAAGGTCACTATGAATAGCAACTGACTTGGCAGCAACAAGATAATCTTTACAGAAGCAGACTGCCACACCTTCTCCTGAGGAGCAGCTATAGTAGATTAGAACTACCAATCAGTTGTCAGCTAAGGGCTTTAACCACTGCAATACTTGGGCTCCTTATTATCTATTAGTAGATCTTATATTTTCACAAGCATTACCAGATGACCAATTTTAGACTTTGACTTCAAAATTATTTTAATAACTCTTTGATATGTTTTGTTAATACAAATATGTACATAGAAAAACCCATTGCCATGGAGTTGATTCCAACTAAGAATGCCCCTATTGGATGTAGTAGAGTTGTCCAACAGGTTTCACAAGGAGCTACTGCTGGGTTTGAACTGCTAACCTTTGTCTAGTAGCCATAGCACTTAGCCAAATTGCCACAAGGTCTCCAAATACATAGAAATAATGATTGAAATGTACGACTGCCTTAAATCTAGGTTTAAAAATTAGAATATTTTTCTCATTATTAAAATGATACCTCTGCATTATAGGAAATGTGTCAAACATACAGAGATGTAAAGAAGGAACTTTTTTGTAATCATGTAATCTAATACTGATAACATAGTGGTTAAGTGCTATGGCTGCTAACCAAAAGGTTGGCCGTTTGAGTTCACCAGGCACTTCTTGGAAACTGTATGGGACAGTTCTCCTCAGTTCTATAGGGTTGCTGAGTTGAAATCAACTCAATGACAGTGGCTTTCATTGGTTTGGAATCCAAACACTTAGATAATTTTACATTTTTGGTTTAATTCTTTTAAATTTCTTTCCTGAAGATAAGACATATTTTATGAAATTGAGATCTTGCCATCAAATCTGGTTTTCTATTCTGCTTTTAAAAGTAACTCTCAGTAGTAAAACTAGTTTTAAACATACAGCTAGAAAATTAATTAATTCGATAGCCATGAATTGTAATCTTCAGGGTTTTGCGGGGGGGGGGGCTTCCACACTAAATCCTGAACCAAAGCTAAAAAAATTTGTGAACATGACAGTGACTATAGAAAATGAAATGGGAAGTGTTCTCGTTTGGAAGGATAAAATGGCTGAAGAGTTTTAGAATAAATATCATGGGCATACTTTTAAAGAAAAGAGTGAGAATAGATGCTCATAGCACAGTATTCACCTTTTTTTTTTTTCAGTTGTAAAGATGTGCTTAGCATAATTAAGAACCAGATGATTTTTTTCATAGGTGTATGACCTGCTTCCATATACAGAAGCATTTGGTTATTTCTATCATGGTCTCAACCTTGATGATGAAAAACTCAACCCTTGTATTCCTCAAAAGGATATGTTTTACAATGGTTTATATTACATGCCTGTAAGCAATAATGGGGATGGAGACATCTATAATATTGTTAGAGTAAGTATACTAAGATTATTTTTTTAATCTCAAATTTAATTTTAGTGTTATACAGTGCATATCCATTTTTATTAATTATATAGCTTTCCTATTCTTTCAGTTTATAGTCTATAATTTGCTGATAGACTGCTCACAAAATATAGTTTAAATAGGAGATTTTTTTTCTTGATTTTCTTTCTCCTGTTGGAAATAAACTATGTATCTGGAATAATAAAATATCATGTTCAAGATAATGAGATGGTCTCAGATTTATTGTGATATATCTTATATATAAATAGTCAAATCAAGAGGCCAAAATGTGGTCCTGGGTTCCATACATGGCTAGGCTATCAGTTACATATGTTGAGACTTCCCCAAAAAGATCTTTATAATTACAGGCATAGGCTTATAAGGGCCATAGAATACGACAGATTTTAGCTCAGTTCTCAGCTCTTCAGTTTATCGGAAGTACACTGAATGCGTATGTGTATGAATGTGTATTTGATGTTAGAATAATGATACTGTCTATCTCAACTAATCTAAATAATGATTTAAGTATATTTTTTTCTGTTAGGATTAAATGGGGGCATTATGTCAAGTGCTTAGCAAAATACCAGCACATGGTAAGTGCTGAAAAACTGCAGTCACTGTTTTTCTCTAGAGTTTTTTCTGCAGTAAATCTAACACAAGTGACTCAACTTATAGGATGCTAGAACTCTTGGTAGTACATCAGATGTAGGTATTTATGATTTATTTATAGCTGATAAGCCTTTTTTAGCACTCATGTAAAGAAAAAAATGCAAGTTGTTTGTTTATTTTTCTAAAGGATATGGGTCTGAAAGTCTTTACCAATCTCCACTACCGGAAACCAGAAATATGTTTCATGGAGACAAGGCTGCCGTTCCTCAGGCCATTACCTTATGAAGCAAACTATGTGTTTATGCCTAAAGGCTCATCTAGATTTGCATGTGGGTAATCTAGAATCCAAGGCCAATGGGTTGGGTTTGGTTTGGTTTGGTTTGGAATCTGGTATTCTGTGGCTGGAGGAATGGGCAAAAGGATTGATGGAATTGGTACATAGAGGATAAAACTACATAAAATCAGTAATAGAACTAGAATGGCCTTCTACATTATAATAGACAATATTGATTGATTGGCTGATTATGCAAAATGCAGGCATTTCTCTTATTCTGCATGACAATTCTTAGATTTTTGACCCAAGTATGCGAGTGAATTTGGGTAACATTCATGGAAACAAGAGATATTAGAAAGGAACAAGCAGCGGGATTTGAGTTTACCTTTAGAACATGTTTGTAAAGTATCCCGAAATAAATGCTCATAGTGGTGTCAGGTGTGCAGATGTGGAGCTCGTAGATGGAGCCAGGTGGGAGACACCTATTCAGGAGATATCAGCACAAGTGTTTTAATTGAAACCATGTGGGAAGATACCAATGAGGGAGCCAAAGCACAGTAAAAAGTGGACCCAAATCAGAGATTTTAGGAATAAGTCGAGGATGAGGAGATTACCAAGCAGACTCAGGAGAAGCAAAAGAGCGAGAAGACAACCAGGAGGATGTGGTGTTATGAAGTTAACATGAATGAATATTTTGAAGGGATATAATGATTAGTAGCATCAAATGTAGCCTGGAAGCCAAGCAAGCAAAACAAAAAATATTTATGAGAATTAGTGATATGAATGATATTGGAAACTGTAGCAAAAGTGATGTTATTGTTGCTGTCAACTCAGTTCAACTCATGGTGACCACACGTGTGACAGAATGAGACTCTGCTGGTCCTGCACCATTCCAGTGACTGCCAGCACGCTTGAGTCCATCGTTACCTTCCAGCCTGGAAGCTCACCCTCCAATAGTACATCGGTTGATGTTGTGATTCATAGGTTTTTATTGGATATTTTGTAGAAGTAGATCCTAGTCCTTTCTTCCTAGTCCATATCAGTCCAAAGCTGCTCTTGAAACCTCTTTCGCATGGATGGCCCTGCTGATATTTGAAATATCTGTGGCCAAGCTTCTAGCATCACAAATTACCACAGTATGACAAATTGACAGATGGGTGATAAAAAGACATCAGAATGTCAGATGAGAAACTGGCTTCAGTAAATAGACATTACCACTACTTTGTCAAAATCTGTGGAGGAAGAATGTAGGTTGAATATTTTTGTTTGTTGGCTTTTTTTGTTAATTTATTTTATAATGGGAGAGATTTGAGCATTGAAATGTTAATAATGAGGTGGAGACATACACTTATTGACCTTGAGCCCTAGAAGTAAATCCCTATTTTGGTTCGCACTAAGGCAAACTAAGCAGGTGTGGTTACAGACCCAGCATACAGGTGTGTGCCATTGAGTTATGCATTATTATCCTCTTAAATCCCTTTTCTTTTCTTTCAGTTAGTAAGTCCCTGAAACAGGATTCTGGATACACTGAACAGGCTATGACAGAAACAGTGAGAACAAACTTCCCAGAGACGTGGATATGGGACCTTGTGAGCGTCAAGTGAGCCATTAACATGTTTCTCTCTCCATGGATATTTATTTAGGTTTTCTTTTTGTTTTTATTTCCTAATTTTTATTCTTTGGTAAATAAAACAGTACTGTATCGTAAAATATATGCTATCAACAACTTGTATGTAGTGATCAAACTTTGAATTTTATTACTTTTTAAATTTTTCTCTACCTGAACAGGTATTAATTTTATGCAAGTAGATATAAGCTGCCTCAATTTTTAAAAAAGTAATGGGATGTTTGAAGAGGAGCAAAAATGAAACAAAGCCTTTTTTTAAAAAAATTAAAATTTTATAGAAATCCAGCTATCAGGATTTTTATCTAAGGCCCTGGACATATTATAGTTTATTTTTAATATGTGGTTAATACTTTTTCTTATTCTTTTTTGCCCTGGACTAAATATAGATTCTTGGTTTAGAAAAGGAACATATCTTACCAGCAGTTTTTCCTTGTAGTTCCTCAGGTTCAGCAAATCTTTCATTTCTTATTCCTGATACTATAACCAAATGGGAGACAAATGGCTTCTGTGTGAATGGTGAGGTTGGATTCGGCATTTCATCAACAGCTACTCTGGAAGTCTTCCAGCCTTTCTTTGTTGAAACCACTTTACCCTTTTCAATGGTTCGACATGAACAATCTGATTTGATTGTCACTGTGTTCAGCTACCTGAATACATGTGCAGAGGTAAGTTGTTTCCTTTGATCTGGGGACAAAATTCAACGAAGTTGAAATATTCTTTAATGTTTCTTTGCATGTTGCTATATTCTCTTGTATTCCCAGTCACAAAATGGGACAATAAAGTGGTGAGATGTGTTTCTAGGTTCCTCAAACAAAAAAATTGCTTTACTTCTCTGCAAAGATTTACACACTGCTTTGACTCAGAATACAAAATCTCTAGATTGTGCAAAAGGTTAACGCTCTCATTGCTAGGAGTTCACCCAAAGGTGCCTCAGAAATTAAAGCCTAGTGATCTGCTTTGGAAAAATCCAGCACTGAGAACACAATGGAACACAGGTCTACTCTGACACACATGGGTTGCTGTGAGTCAAAACCAACTCCATGGCAACAGTTTTATCTTGTTTTGAGAACAGCAGTTCATAAAGATGGGTGTTCAGCCCTATATATGTTCTTGGTGAGAACCCAGCTACTGCCGTCTAGTAAATTTGGACCCATAGTGACCCGACAGCACAGAGAAGAACTGCCACATAGAGTTTCCAAGGAGCACCTGGTGGATTCTAACTGCCAACCGTTTGGTTAGTAGCCATAATACTTAACCACTATGCCACCAAGGTTTCCCCTTGTGAGACAAGTCATGTAAAAATGACATGGGGGAGACATCTGACTTCCTCTAACTTAGGAGAGGGAAGGATAATCAAGTTCAAAAGCCTAAGGAGCTTCCTGTGAGACAGAGGTCAGACCTACTTTCTCTGTCTGCTGTCTTTACCAATTCTGACACCAACCGTCCCTCCCACAGCACTCTTCGGCATTGGGTTCAGCAATTCATTGCAATGACCACACAGGCTTCATAGACAATACTCATGATCATTGAGTTTATTAGAGAATAACAGGTTACAACTTACACGCTCGGGGGCATGCAAGATGAAGCTCTTCCTGCAGGACAGCCTCTTTCCCGCCATGCCACAGGCACGCCTCTCGCTCACCCCTTGGCCTCTGCCCTGCTCAGGCAAGCATTACAAAGCTCTTTTAGCTATCAGAGGAACCTCACTCCACCGGTAAGCCTCAGCCCAAAGACATTCAATTTTCTCACTCCACGGGCTGAGGAGCCCACTGAGCTGTCTCTCGGCACTGTTTCTCTGCCACTCCTTCTTGTTGTCTTCAGAGTTCCCGCTCTCTGTCTCTGGATCCTGGTTCCAGGTGCTTCTCAATGTAGGGATCCCAGGTCCAAAGGACACTCTCCATTCCTGGCTGTTTTTACTTGGTAGTGTTGGGACATTCTCTTTCCTATCTCTGGGATGGCTCATTTCCAGCTCTTTGGGATGATAAAACTGACAGATCCTGTGATGGGCTACAACTATCTGATGTGCATAGTCCAACTCACTCACTTGGGTGGGAATTGCAAAACCCTGGCAAGAAAAATCACACTGTAGGTCATGTGGTATCTTTTAATTTTGCCAATTTAAAATAAAATATGTAAAGTACATTTTTCTCAAGAAGGAAAGAATACAGCAAAGTAAAGTGTTATTGCATTACCATGATTTTTTTTTCAGCTTTCAGTTCGACTAGAAGCATCTGAGAGTTATGAGGCAAGCAGTAACACCCTGAAAAGTGTTGGTAGTGAGATTATTGAAGCTGGAGAAATGAAAACCTATGTTTGGACTATTACACCTAAGAAATTGGGTAGGCAGCTACATGTTTACTCTAGTTTCTCATGGAAAATCAGTCCATTTTTATTGTCTTATGTTATTTTCCTTACATCCTCTATGTAAATCAAAATTTCTCCCTTACATTTTTTAACTCTATTTTTTTTCTTTCTTCTGCATTTAAAAAAAAAAAATCTCATTTTTATAATCTAATTTCTTGATGGACACTCTGTTGGCATAGTAGTTAAGAGCTACATCTGTTAACCAAAAGGTTGGCAGTTCAAATCCACCAAGCGCTCCTTGGAAACTCTATGCGGCAATTCTATTCTGCCCTATAGGGTCGCTATGAGTTGGCATTGACTCAATGGCACTGGTTATTCTTTTTTTTAATTTCTTGATGGGAGACAGTTTGACAAATCCAAGAAGTGGCTCACAAATTCTAATAACTGCCTATTACAGCGAGGGCAAAGTTTTGTTTAACTTACAGTTGGAAATGTTTTCCAGGTAAAGTGAACATCACTGTAGTTGGTGAATCCAAACAAAGTAGTGCTTGCCCAAATCAAGAAACTGAGACACAAAATCTAAGGTGGAAAGACACCGTGGTGAAAGGTTTGTTGGTCGAGGTATGTATGTGCAAAATTATCAAGTTGTTCCTCATAAGAAATAGACAGTACATAAGATGTTAAACATTAAAAGAATTCTTGTTGAGAAACATTAATTCATTATCCGTGGTTCCTTTTGACAAATGACAAACCCACACTCCCTGCCCCCAAAAACCAAACCCATTGCCGTCAAGTAGATTCTAACTCATAATGACCCTATCAGATAAAGTAGAACTGCCCCATAGAGTTTCCATGGATTGCCTGGTGGACTTGAACTGTTGACCTTTTGGTTAGCAACTGTAGCACTTAACCACTAGGCCACCAGGTTTCCTGACAAAAGACAAGCCATTTTACATGAAATAAAACAGCAATTAAATCCATGTTTTCATAAGTTGGTAACTGATTCAAGATAATGAAGATGAAAACTTAGAAAAAGACTTGATACTTTTGCATTTGCACCTGGATCAGTATATTACCTGTACATTTATTTCTCTCCCGCTCCCCATTTTTTTCAATTGATTCTCAAATCCAAAGAATAATGGCTGATGGACAAGTCTCCCTCATCCTCAAAAAATATCAATAATTATCAAAGGGTTGCTCTCTTCTGGCCTTTTGCACATTCTTACTATGCAAAATACTTTGTCAGCTGCAGTTCTATAAAGAATCAGAGGAGCTGAAGGAGTGTTTCACAGTAACACGCGAATCATCCTTGCCCTGTCACTAAAATGGGTGCTGATGATGTACAGTGACATGCAGATATAAGCAAAAGGGGGCAATGAATAGACAATCCAGGCACAAACAGGTACCAGCTACGCTTACATGAGCTGACTGATGTACCATTTCCTGTCCTTTATGGAGTCATGACTTGTCGTCATTATTTTATGCTTATTTTTGTTTTCTCATTAACAGCCTGAAGGTATTGAAAAAGAAAAGACTCAAAGTTTCCTTATCTGTACAAAAGGTAAGAGGATCACATAGGTGGCTTAAATAGTTCTAAAGAAAGTACGTCAGGACAGTCAGTTTATGTTCTCTTCTTACGGGTTAGTCCACTTAACATACCATCTATCTCAGTAATTTTAATCTATATTCCTCATGGAGTATTACTTTATTCCATGCCTTATTTTCATTGTGTAACTGGAGCAAACAAAAGACGTAGATCTTTGGCAAATTTTGGCAGTTTGGACTTGCCTAAAGCACTGAGTAAGAAAGGCACAGTGATCCATCTCCATAAAGATTACCCAAAAAACAAACCAACTCTGTTGTTATCAAGTCAATCCTGACTTACAGGGATCCTAAAAGATAGTAAAATTGCCACTTCGAGTCTCCAAGGAGTAGCTAATGGATTTGAGCTTCTGACTTTTTGGTTAGCAGCCAAACTCTTAATTACTGTGTTAGCAGGGCTCTTCTATAAAGATTTCAGCCAAGGAAATCCTATGGAGAAGTTCTACTCTGTAATGCATGGATTGCCATAAGTCAGAATTACCTTAATGGCAAGGAGTTTGGTTTATGTATATTCATCTATTTGCTTCTTGTACTTTGAGGGTGAGACAGCCCATAGATAAATCATTGTCTCTCAATCTCCAGCTCTATGACCATCAAGAGTATTGTTTTGATGGTAGTACTTAATAGAAGTCTTCAAACTTTATGTTTTGTGTATGCAGTATGTTGGAAATGTTGGTGATGTAATGGTTTAGAAATGTGGTTGCTAACAAAAACATCAGTAATTTGAATCTACAGGTGCTCCTTGGAAACCCTATGGGACAATTCTATTCTGTCTCACAGGGCAATGAATTTGTTTTCTTAAAGTATGTTAGAGGCAGTTTTTATGCTTTATTTCACACAAGACATCATTTTAAAACATCAGTAGTCATCAAGTCGATTCCCACTCATGGGGCCCCCACGTGTATCAGGCTAGAACTGGGCTCTCTAATGTTTTCTGTGGCTGATTTTTCAGAAGTAGGTCACTAGGCCTTCTGAGGTGCCACTGAATGAACTCAATACTCCAACCTTTTTGGTTAACAGCTGAACCACTAACCATTTACATTAGAAATTAGTTGAGAATCATATCACTATCTAATATATCATTTACATATTATTTTTAAAATATGTTCTTCTTCTGACCTAGCTCAAAAATCTCAATTTTGTATTTTCTAACAAGCAATTTATAAAATAAAAATAAATAACAGAATCCAAATGCTAATGTGTTTGCACCACAAAACCGCTGGTATTGGTTATAGAAAGAAGTCAACACCTTATTGTTTGTATTTTCTTTCCAGGTACCAAAGCCACCAAACAGGTAGTTATGGACTTGCCTGACAATGTAGTAGAAGGATCGGCCAGGGCCTTTTTTACTGTTGTTGGTAAGTGGATTACATTTTGTGTTTCAAAATTATTTGAAAATGTTGATAGAAGTAGTCGCAAATTTTTCTTTTCTTTTTTTTTTAACAAAAGGATGGATGCTGTTCAGCTACCATCTGTAGGAACTTATTGTTCAGGATCATCCTATATATTTGTTTCCATACAGGACCTAAAAGTATTTTAATACAGTTTCCAAAATGATGACCCTATGAAACATTAGTTCTGGTAGATGATGAATAATGTTCAGAAAAGAGTATTCTATTACAGCCCAAAAATCTGAAATATTGAATTCCTTCTTGAAGAATCAGAACAAACTTTGCCTGTTGAAGAATCTGGCAATCATCCCAGTAAAAGGAGACATCTCCTTTAAAAATGGCAGACTTCATCTCTGCCTAGTATCATTAACATTAACGCCTTTGAAAGGAATGGATTACAATTTATAAGGAACTCATTCACAGGGTTTCTGAAAAACAAACAAGCAAGCAAATATGCAAGCAAGCACTTCCCTTATCTTAGTAGTGAGAATCTGAGCTTTTCAGAAATATTTTTCATACTGGAATATTATTAATAATAATGTTATTATATTCTAGTTATTATGAATAATATTAATTCACCTTTGTAGCTATCTTGTCTTTAGACTTCAGAATTACTTCATGAAGAATTTTTTGGACTCAATTTTGAATGTTTTATTACTTCTGTTCTGCTTTATGTGTGGTTATGTGTGCTGAAATGACAGATGTATGCAATTAAGGTTTTTTTACTTTTTCTAATTTTAGGGGACATTCTTGGCCTTGCAGTACAGAATCTGGAGAATCTTCTCCAAATGCCCTATGGATGTGGCGAGCAGAATATCGCAGTACTAGCGTCTGACACCTATGTCCTTGACTATCTACAATCCACTCAACAGTTGACAGAGGAAGTTAAATCTAAAGCTGCCTTTTTCTTATCTAGTGGTGAGAAGATTTAAGTGGTTTCTGCACCAATAGATGCAATCAGTTATTGTTCTCACCAAGATGTAGTTATCAGGTAGCCTGAGATAAGGAAAAAGTGGGCTTTAACTGAGGTACTCTGTGTTCTAGCTACATTTACTTTTTGAAATAAAAAATTTTAAAATCTGTGTGATCATTGTCCAGATATTTAGCTTTATCACTTACAACTGTAATGCTTCAAATTATGAACTCAGTGTTTTAAACGCCTAATACTTTGCCAAAATACCTTGTTTGCTATTGTGGTTGTTAATAATCAGGATAAATGCTTCATTTATCAATTCCTGTATTTGTTCAGCTGTATTGAAATGATTTGATTTGTGTGTAGGAGAACATATAATCCTTGTAAAATATGATCTTAAAGACAAAGCTTAATATATAACTCTGTTGGGCTTTCTTTTTCAGAAAGTAACAATGAAGTAAAGTAACCTTATGGGAAGGATACTAAGCTATTAGCAATTGCCATTTATGAGCCAGTTATTGAGCTAGGAATATTCCCATGTAATATCTTACTTGGCATCAAAAATGTTAGACTTACACAGGAGCTGGCTGAAGGGATACAGAAAGTGCAGGGTGGAAAGGAGCAGGGTGCTGTCATGGGATGGGGTGGGTGGGGTAGAGCAGTTAGAGATGCAGATTGATGTGTGTGCAGGGTTTTATATGGCAGATTGATTTGGACTGTAAACTTTCACTGAGAGCACAGTAAAATATTTTTAAAAAAGAAATGTTAAACTTTTTCACATTTGTTATTACAAAACTTAAGTTTCATAAATTTAAATGATTACCCTTGTAACTTATACCAAGGTCATCCATTATACCATTCTTTTTCTTCTAATTTTCTTGGGTTAAAAAGTAATTCCCTTCAATATTACATTTTAGGTTACCAAAAGCAACTGTCTTTCAAAAACTCTGACGGCTCATATAATGTGTTTCAG
Organism: Heterohyrax brucei; assembly: GCA_028571685.1. Taxonomy (NCBI): domain Eukaryota; kingdom Metazoa; phylum Chordata; class Mammalia; order Hyracoidea; family Procaviidae; genus Heterohyrax; species Heterohyrax brucei. The sequence continues at coordinate 71,109,740 of CM053142.1, read as the reverse complement.
CAGAGAAGTCAGCAAGGAAATGTATGGTAAGAGATGACAGTTTTATTTGAAATAATGATGGGAATTCCCTGGGCAGGCCTTGGCAAGAAGTGAAGACATTTAAGTTCAATGGGAGATTTGGAAACAAAGTTTTAAAGTAAATCTACAGAAAAGAGTGAGATAAAAACAAAAGAACTATTCTAATGTATTCTAATGTAAATATAACAATACATCTAGTAGAGTTGCCTGGCAATTTACTAAGCAATCTGATCATTCAGTGACAACTTCCTATACTTGTGCAACCAGTTGATACCATAGAAATGGCACTTATCTCGGATCCCATGTGGGCCCTGGTGACACAATGGTTAAGACATACTGCTTCTAACCAAAAAGTTAGCAGCTCCAAACCACCACTGCTACTTGGAAACCATATGAGGTAGTTGTGTTTTGTCCTGTAGGGACACTATGAGTTGGAATCAAATTGATGCCAAAGAGTTTAGTTTTTTCCTGTTTTTTTTTTTTTTTTTTTTTTTTGGTTTGGTCCCATGTAGAGTCAAGACACTGTGACTAGAAGGCCCCAAAGCACCTAACTACACTCATCTGTTGTCGTGAATGGAAATCTAATGGGCTATACAGCAAAAAACTTGGGGTATAGACACACTGTTAACCTATTCTAACTCTCACTGTTCATAACATTTTATTTACCCAAAGGTTAGAAGTACTGTAAACCAACACTGGCTCCAGTCAACATCAGACAAGTTGGATTCATCCATTACACAAAGCAAATAATGGCGGTGAACACATTGTATACCTTTTTATTTTACACCTGCCTTTCATTATCGTGATTTGTATTACAGGGTCACTACCTTTACTTTTAAGACATTTGAGGTAATGAACAAATATGTTTTCATTGATGAAGAAGTTCAAAAACAAACCTTGATCTGGCTGTCAAGCACACAGAAAAGTAATGGCTGCTTTAAAAGTGATGGTGAGCTTTTCAACAACGCCTGGGAGGTAAGAGACTAACAGACTCCTGTACTTTCCTTGCTTCTTTACGCTCTCTACCTTCCCTTGCTCTTCCGAGTCTTCTGTAGCATCAGTCTGTGGTGTATTAGCCAATAGCATCATTCCCGCTGCATGCATGTTTAACCACAGCTGAGACAGAACCCCCTCATGACTCTTCTATCTACTTGCCTTAGATTTTAGAGCTTCGATAGAATCAGTCCTTTATGGTAGATAAGCTAGAATTAGGAAAGAGAGGAAAGACAGGGAACTCAGGAAACGTAACTATGAAATCATACATTATATTCAGAGAGGGGAACTTGAGAAGGCAATTCATCATATTCTTGGGTGGCAGGAAAGTTTAGGAAAACTATTTACTAAGATGTTTCCATGAAGCAAGTTCTTCCAGTATCTTCTCAGAGAAGAGCATAAAGGTCAAGCTGAGCCTGAGTCAAAATATAAACAAGCTGAAACATGTCCTTGGCTGTCTCAACCCTCTTTCCTTCCCCTGAACATATTTCTATAAATCACTGGGCATTCTCTCTTTCTTCTGGCTTCTTTTTTTGCAGATAGGAAAGTGATCATCAAAGTAAACTTACAGGGGAAAATCAGATATAACTGAAAGTTGTACCTCCACCCCTGTGTACTTATTTTCCTAAATTTCATGTTTCATTCTGGAACCTCAAACCCCCCTACCATAATATTTTAATATGCACTCGTGTACTATGAAACATCCAGGGCCTGTCCTCTGTGTTCTTCATAATCACCACACTTATTCTTAGATTTTGAAATGTAAAACTGATAAAACCAATCTACTTCAAAATACGGATGAAGGACAACTTCTTATGATATTTAATTTAATGCAGATTGCTTCAAACTGCTTTACTCTTATATGATACGTGAAAATGTCTTTAAATGATTCCGAAACCTAACCAAAAAGATCAGCAGTTTAAATCTGCCAGGCGCTCCTTGGAAACTCTAGGGAAGTTCTACTGTGTCCTATAGAGTCGCTATGAATCAGAATTGACTGTATGGCAGTGGGATTGGATCTTTCCCAATGTGAGGGGTCTGATAGAGAACGCCTTGTTCACACTTAAGAGAGTCACAGACTTTTCCATGTTCTCTTCCAAAAGATCTTCTCCACATCCATCCTCTTATTAGAGTTATTATTGATCACTGTTTCAGTTTGTTAAGCTTATCCAGTCCTTTATCCATAATGAAGAGAGTGTGTGTGTTGTGTTATGTTGTGAGGGAAAAGAAGCAATGGAAAAATGAAAGCTTACACTGCAAAGAAATGATGATACAACTTGCTATAATCTAAGTGCACTTTGGGCTCCATATCTTGTTTTCGGTTCCACCATCTGCAGTTACTTGTACCTGAAAACTTAAGCTTCTGAGAAATATTTCTTTTCTGAGGAAGAAAGAAGCTGCCTTTTGCTAAAACGGAGAAAATTAGAGGTTTGAACTAGATCCAGAGAAACCAAATGCCAATATGAATGTCATTCACATTAGAATTGGGAGAGCCTTGACTACAATTCATTTCCTTGTATCTTATTCCTGATTTTCTGAATCAGAATCTCTAGTGTGGATTTTGATATTTTATTTTAAAATTCTCTAGGGAATTTTGATACACAGTTTACAAACCACATGATTTATATATGTCTTTCTGATTTTACACCCATTAGGCTTGACTTCTAACCTCCTACGTGACTTTTCCAGGGATGTTCAGGAAGCCTCACATCAACTTCCTGTCCTACTCTATTAGAAATTCTTTGTTTGCTTTTTTGAGTCAATATCAAATAGAGTTACACAGTCATATGAATAGCTTGTAATGCATGCTTAATACTGGGTCATATGAATATAATCACATATATTATTAAGTATAAAACCAAGAATCAAACCCACTGCCATTAAGTCTTTTTCGACTCATAGCAACCCTGTAGAACAGAGTAGAACTGCCTCATAGAGTTTCCATGGAGCCTTGGTGGATTTGAACTGCTAGAGTTCTTGTTAGCAACTATAGCACTTAACCACTATATCACAAGGGTTTGTCATTAAGTACAATTGAGATTAGTTTTATTTTATCATTATATCATTGCATCTTGATGGATTACTGCTAAGTATCCCAGCTGTTAGTCATCTAATTTAAAAATAACACATTTTATAGAGAGTCATATCCAACTCGACGGCATTTGGCTTTTGGCTTTATAGAGTTTTATGAGTAATGGTATTCATTCCAGTATTTCTTGTAGACCTAGTTTAACTTCAGACGAAAAGCTGTAGTTAAGTATTTTACTGTCCCTTGTGATTCATTATTCCTTTGTTTCCAGGGTGGAGATGAAGAGGATGTTTTACTCACTGCCTATATTGTTGGAGCATTTCTTGAAGCTGGGCTTAACTTCACTGTATGGATTCCTGTCATCTTTTGTTTCAGTCAGCTAAATGCACATTCAGTAGACTAGGAATTCCAAGTCACTTGAAATTCTTAGACTAGGTGAAACATCAAGAGCATTTTTCTCATTACTTCCCTTTGAATTAGCACAACTCAAACTTTTTGATTCTGATACACTTATGAGGAATACCGTTAGCTTTTTACCTACAGATAAAACATGTGTACATACATAAATGAGTTTTTCACACAATTATTTACATACCTCCTAAAGTTCAGCCATAAATTCAAATTAAGAACCCTTGCTCTAAATAAAGCCATAACTAAGTATTCTATTTCTCTTATAAATTCAGTATACAAATATTTTCTACTTGAGTGTGATTCATCCTAGCTACCTCCCAAAATAGAGATCCAGTTATCAGATTCCAAAATCTACTTCTAAACTAAGATGCTAGGAATTTTCAGGACTGTTAGTACATCTCATAAATCATCCTAAGGAACATAAGCTTCTGTCTTAAGTATTAGAGTAAAATATATTAGGTCTAATAAACATGCATGCTTTGTCCCATGGGGGAAAAATTGTATTATGGACAAAAATGTTACTGAATCAGATCTAGAACCTTTCATTTTGTTACTAGTTAAATTTTATGTCTTGTATATTAATAATGCCATTTCAAATTTATTTTAACAGTATTTCTGAACTTTACTATATATGTGTGCATATGAACAGGCTTGTGAGTGAAATAGACTTCAAGAATATACCCCTATGTACATTACAAAGAATGAATATTTTCTAGAGTGTTCAAGTATTCTTTTAAAATATATTATTCCTCTGACTAGTTTCCTGCTCTACGAAATGGGCTTTTTTGCCTGGAAGAGGCATTGCAGAGTGGTGTCACTAACGGCTACGTTCACGCAATTCTAGCTTATGCTTTGGCTTTAGCCGGAAAACAGGAGCAAGTAAAATCTTTACTCCAGATCCTAGATCAATCTGCAACAAAAATCAGTGAGTATTATTACCTACTTTTGCCAAAGAGATCAGTGGTAAAACTTACTTAGCAATCACGCAGGAACCCTCTCTTCACCAATCTGTTTCTATTTATCTTGCAGAATTTCTCAGTGGCCCTAGTCTTAGTACCTAGCACCACCATTGCCAAAAATAAAGATAAAAAATAATACACAAGCAGGTAGCTTTAAAGAACAAGTGTTCATTGTCTTTAGGCTGGAAACAGAAATAAGGGCATCAGTTCTAGGGGAGAGTTTGTCCTCCACGGTAGCTCTGGGTGTTCTGTAATATTCTTGGATTGTTTATAGATTTATAAATCATCCACACGGCATCTGTCTTCCCCTGGGTAAGTATGTCTGTGTGTCTGTTTTCTCTTTTTATAAGATGCCACTCAGACGGTCTTAAGTTTAGGACCAGTACTACTATGGAATAACCTCACTAGCCTAACAAAAGAAAACTCTGTTTCCAAACATGGTTCTATTTATAGGTACAGAGTTTACAACTTCCATAATTCATTTTGGAGAACACAATTTAATCAATTTATCTTTATTGTTAAAGATTATTATATATTCTTTCTTTGTTTCTATTTTCTGCTCATTTCTCCTCAGAAGAAGAAAATGAAATCAAATATGGTGACTATGCCATAACCAAGCCAAAAACCAAACCCACTGCTGTCAAGTCAATTCTGACTCATAGCAACCCCACAGGACAGAGTAGAACTGCCCCATAGAGTTTCCATGGATTGCCTGGCAGATGTGAACTGCTGACCTTTTGATTAGCAGCTGTAGCACTTGCTCATTGTGCCACCAGGGTTTCCAGCTATGCCATAGATGGTAATAATGCGTGCAAAACTCATTTGAATAACAATGTTGATCCTGGGACATGACTCTCAAGGAACGGCATTTGCCTCCTTCTTATTTGTAATCAGTATCTTCCAGAGGAAACATGTAAAAATTCTCCCTTTTTCTCAGATAATGTGATATATTGGGAGAAAGCAAAGAAACCCAAGACTGAAGAATCTCCCTCTTTCCTTCCTCGGGCATCTTCTGCTGAGACTGAGAAGACCTGCTATGTGCTGCTGGCTGTCATTTCCCAAAAAACTCCTGACCTCACCTATGCTAGTAAGATTGTGCAATGGCTCGCCCAGCAGATGAATCCCCATGGAGGCTTCTCCTCCACCCAGGTGACTGATGTGGGCTTCATGAAAAAAATATGTGTAATGCAGAAGAAGCTGCTCTATAGCAGTCTACACAGCAAAGATAATCACCAGGAAGTAGAATATTGGATACTAAAACCTTTATTTTACTTAGTCACCAATTATTTATTGGGAAGTTATTGTCCATCAGGCACCCTATTCATAAGTCTCTGTATATTAATGAATAAGATGAGGCCTCCTTTTTAAAGAGTATATACCTTCTTTCTATTTCTGCCTGTCCTCAGTAAAAAGAGAATGGAAGCTTAGGATGATTTGTAGTCAGAAGCATCAGAACTGACGGTAAGTTAGATACCGATGACACTATGGTCAAACTACATGTTAACGAAGAATTCATTTTTGCAAATGACATACTATTCAAAATTGAAAGATTTTTCTCTATTCTTATTTTCTATACATTGGGAAAAGCAAATGAATGGAATGTGTAACAGAAGAAATGGGTATGATTTATGTCTTATAGGGAAAAAATGAAAATGCAAGAAAACTCAGTTTCATTCCCATGAAGACAGTTTTCACACACACACACACACACAGACACAAACACAGACACCTTTGTCAGGCTGGATTAATAAACATCCCAGCATCCTTCCCTTCTTCTGACCTCTCTTTGAAGATGATTATGAGCATTACCTGAGGAAGCTGTGAGGTCATTGAATTATATAACGCCTTAACTATAGAAAAGATTCGACATTATTTTCACCAGCACAGACTATATCTTATAAAATCCTTAAGAAAACTGAAAACTAATTCAGACTTGTTAAACTAAAATTAAATAGTAACTTTTAAGCTCATGCAACTACATATTACCATTGTTCAAGATATCGTTTCTTGGTGTTAGGTTGATCTGTCTTAAGAACATTTCTATGGATTGACTTAGAGGTGATGCTCAACTGGTGACTAGTAACAGAGCTGAGATCGTTGCTTGTACTGTTCTGTGCAGGACACCGTCATCTGTCTGCTTGCCTTAACCCGCTACATGCAGCTCACTTTCTCCAATGACCAAAACACTGTCACCTTTAGAAGTGAAGACGCCAATGAGATTTTCCAGGTTAACAGTGACAACCGCTTGCTGGTCCAGCGTTCTGATCTCGCAAAAGCACATGGACAACACACAGTAGATGTGGAAGGACAAGGTTGTACATTTATCCAGGTAACAGACCGTCACTATGAGTTGGAATCAACTTGACAACAATGGGTTTGGTTCGCTTTAGAATAAACCTACTTGAGAGAGAAAATAATATTTACAGTAAGAATAAAGCTATTCATTCAGTTATTTACAAAGTGTTTTCTTGCCACTTTTTGTATTCCCAAGAATATCTTTCCTCTTTTCCTCATTACTAATTTCTAACAAGTAGCTAATTATTTTAACAAGAAGGCTAATTATTTCATGAAGAGTTTCTCCCTAAATTATAGCTGAGTAATTGGAAAATGTCTTGAGGAATATCACTAGTTGAAAGCATTCTGGTATCTTCATTAAATTATGTTGTGGAAGATTCTTGTGTCTTCTGAGAACTATGCAAATTCATTTACCCTTATTCTCTAGTGGTAAAGATATGAACAGAAGTGCATTAGTATGTCCTTAAGTTTTTACTATAGGGGAAATGGATAGCTTTTCTTATTATTTTCTATTCTTTCTAGGCCACCCTCAGGTACAATGTACTAGTACCTGAAACAACATCTGGATTTTCTCTTTCATCAGAAATAGTAAAGAAAAACACTTCTGATACATTCCAAGCCAATTACGACCTAACAGTGACTTTCAAGTAAGTGCCACATTTTGACAATCAATTCTCAGCTTAGAGAGATGGTAACATATTAAATAAATACACAGAAGATTTTAAGTGGTATTAAAGTAACAATTCGGAATGCAAGGTAACTGAGGTAGGAGCATTGGTGGTTCCATGGGTAAAGTAAAACACTGCTAAGCCCAAGTTTGGCAGTCGCTCTGCCAGAGGAAGATATGGTAGTTTGCTTCCACAAAGATCTACAACCTTGGAAATACTATGGAGTTGCTGTAAGTTGGAATCGACTCCACGGCAGCGGGCTTTTAGGGTTCGGTAGCTATGATGACAGAGACCACAATTTAGTACATCTTAAGCTAGATCAGAGCTATATTTATGCAAGCATAAGTTGAAAGATTCTACTCCATCAATATTCCAGCAATATTTAGACTTTGTTGAACAGAAGTACTGGCAGTTTTAGACAATGGAAGCTCTGTTTTTCTTCCTAAAGACAAGCACAGGCAAGCCTATGGTCTAAAACTCACAAATGTTTACTTTGCGAATCTACAAAGCAAAAGATTAGGTATTTTGTTTTTTCAGAGCAGATAAAATAACCCCTTTGACAATTATTTATAGATTCAAAAGGGTCTTAGTTTTAGCCGATAATATGAGGAAACTCTGGGTGAAAATAATTTCAAATATTTTCTCAGAATTTCTAAAGAATTATTGCTTGGGTACCCGCAATAAAACATTATGAAATTTTTACCTTCATGTCCCAACGAACCATACCCAGAGGCAGGGGCATAGCTGAGACCTCTTGGGAACACGCCTGCTGCATGATTCTTCCAACTTCCTGCTTTCTAAACAAATATATCCTTTAAGAGTTGTGCAAATATGAAGTAATATGAGTTGATGTGATAAAAATTCATCAGCTTTGTTAAGTTCTGCCTTTGAGGCCTCAGGTCAGCTTAAGAATGTATGTTTGGGAGATAGATTCTAGTTGCAGATAATTATTATCTGCTCCATCTCAGTTACTTTATCATTTCCTCCATCATCACCTTAAGTGCAACTATCTTCGGTTGCTTGAGAACCACTTCCTTCTAGTGCTTCCCCTTTAGCCTCTGCCTTTCCTCTGGACTTAATTAGTACTTCATCACATACCATTCCCACCAAGTAAACTAGTGGAGTTTTTGTTTTGTTTCATTTCAGCTACAATGGAATTCGCAATAACTCCAATATGGTCATTGTTGATGTAAAAATGCTATCAGGATTTACTCCAGTGATTTTGTCCCTTGAGGAGGTAAACAATAGCTCAATCGTTCAGGACAGAAAAAGAATACAGTGTGTAGATACGTAATTGGTCAGCAAAACTGAACAATAGAACTCTTCATTTAAAAAAAAACAGGATTCACATTTATATTTTTGCTGTAATCCTTTGACAGTGTTCTTAATTTCTATCACGTAATATTATTTTTCATAGTGCAGAATATATTCTTTTATTTAGTTCCACTTGCACTTATTAAAATATCACATTGTGGGATCATTCCATGCAATATATTCCTGAAAACTGATTAAATCAAAAGCATGAATCATTCATTCTGGAATTGTACTATGATTGGTTCTAATATCTATCCCCAACCCACTCTTCAAATTTCTTCAAAGCTTGAAAACAGTGGCCAAGTGATGAAGACTGAAGTCAAAAGTGACCATGTTCTTTTCTACTTGGATAATGTAAGTTCAGAAATAATTTTTCCTTTTGTGTTTTTCTTTTTCTTTTTTCTCTGACGGTTATTGAGTACTTCTGTTACTTTATAGATATACCTGACAGGGTTTGTCAAAAATTAGTGGCATTAACCCAATCATAAGCATAGGTAAATTACTTGAATAGACATTTCAACAAAAAGGACATTGAAATGGCCACCAAACCCTTGAAAAGATGTTCGGCATCATTAGCTGTCTGAGAGCTACAACTCAAAACCACCGGGACGTATCATTTCACTCCCACGAAGATGGCTGGTGGTTCAGTGATTGAGCATTTAGCTGCTAACCAAAAGTTCAGGAGTTTGAGTCTACCAGCGACTCCTCAAAAACCCTATGGGGCAGTTCTACCCTGCACTATAGGGTCGCTGTGGATTGGGACTGATTAGACAGCAATGGGTAAAGTGACTAAGACAAAAAAAAATACAGAAAATAACAAATGTTGGGAAGGATGTGAGGAGATTGCAACCCTTTTCCATTGCTAGTGGGAACACAAAATGGTACAGCCATTGTGGAAAATAGTGTGATAGTTCCTCAAAAAACTAAAAATAGAACTACCAGATGCCTCAGCATTCCATTTCTAGGAATAGACCCAAAAGACTTGAAAGCAGACACTTAGGCACCAATGTTCATTGCAGCACTATTTACAATACCTAAAGGTGGAAAAAACTTAAATGCCCCTAACTGGGTGAATGGATAACTCAAATGCAGTACATACATACAATGGAATACTACTTAACCGGTGGGAGAAATGAAGCCTTGATATGTGCTACAGTATGGGTGGAGCTAGAAAACATTACAATGAGTGAAATAAGTTAGTCACAAAAACCAAATATTGTATGACCTTGCTTTTATGGAAAACCTTGGTGGTGTAGTGATTAAGTGCTATGGCTGCTAACCAAAAGATCCACAGTTCAAACCCACCAGGCGCATCTTGGAAATTATATGAGGCAGTTCTACTCTGTCCTGCAGGGTTGCTATGAATCAGAATTGACTCGATGGCAGTGGGTGTTTGGTTTGGTTTGCTTATACAAGAAAATAAGAAAAGGCAAATCTATATAGACAAAGGTTTATTAGTGGCTACCAGGGGAAGGAGGAGGAAATAGGAAGTTACAAAAAAAAAAAAAAAACCATTGCCACTGACTGCATTTCAAATCACAGTGACTCTACAGGACAAAGTAGAACCACCCCATAGAGTTTCCAAGGATCACCTGGTGGACTCAAACTGCCAACCTTTTGGTTAGCAGCTATAGAACATAACCACTAGAGCAACTGGGGTTTCCAGAAATTAATGGCAATGGAAAATTTGCATCAATTAAAGATAAGTTTGCATAGCTAATTATTGTAATTGCTGTTGATAAGGTGTACACCTATAAAAACTTAAATTGGTAAAAGTTGTGTGATAGATGTATTTTTACAACAGTGACTGCAAAAAAGTTACTTCTGAGACCATTCATGTACAGTTAAAAACATAATAGGATTTGGTTTCCTGGTTTGCAGGTTTAGGGTCATGGTTTCACGGGATGTCCCAGTTAAGTGGCCTAGAAACATATGTAGTACTTGTGTTCTATCTCCTGATTCATTGTGTAGTGCCTGGGGTCTTAACACCTTGCAAGCAGCCATCCATGGCACAGTTGGTCACAATTCACCTGAAGCAACAGAGGAAGGAGGCTATGGGATGTGTGGCTGATTACCACGAGAACAGCTGCCTCCTTTGCCATGAGACCAGAACTAGACGGTCTGTGGCAACCATTTCTAAACATCTTGATCAAAGATTCTCTATAAGAATCCTGATGAAAAGGGGAAAAAAATGGACAGATTTTAAAATTCTTGTAGACTCCAAATTTTCTAGAGCCATAAAGATTGGATGAAACCCTGAAACTCTTGCCTTGAGATTATCTTTAAACCTGAACTTTAAAACATCCCTTGACGTCATCTTAAAACCAAACAATAGTTTAGCTGAACTAATAAAATATATCTTCCTTGAGCATTATGCTCTTCTGAGAACTCTCTGCATGGTATCCAATTGACAACAGTAGCTCAAAAGACTAGCTAAGACTCTAAGGAGGCAGTGAGTTTGTGTTAGTGGAGGGCGAGAACTCAGAAGCAGCTGTTGCACAACTCAAAGAATGCAATCAATATAGTTAATTCACAGACGTAGAAACTTGAATTGGTGTATGTTTTGCTGTGTATGTCTTCAATAACAACCAAATACATAAAAGTTAAAAAAAATTAAAGAATATTAAAAAACAGTCATGCTGGGCCCCACTGATCATCTTTTCCCTATTAACTCTGAAGTTATTTCATGTATGCCTTGGTTCCTTGACTAGATACTTCCTAAGTTTAGAAACATTCTTTCTTTGTTTTTCATTTCTCATAGCATATACCATAGTCATTCTTTTACAGTTCAGCCTGAACTTCAACAAAGAGTGGGGAACATAAATTTTAGATCTATCCTTTCTCTACGTAGGTCATTGTCACCCATGTAACTAACTACATTTAACTCTGGTACAACTAGATGCCTTGCTCCTCAGTATAAGCATTAGAAATTGCCGCTGTTTACAACTTAATGTTAACGAATTTGTTATTTTTGAAACCCTGATTGTGTCATAGTTAAGTGTAACTGCTACTAATCAAAAGGTCAGCAGTTCAAATCCACCAGGTGCTACTTGGAAACCCTATGGGTTAGTTCTACTCTGTCCTATAGAGTTGTTATGAATCAGAATTGACTTAATGGCAATGAGTTTGGTTTGGTTTTTAACTCATTGTTTTGCTATTATGTGAGTTAATGAGACCATAGAACCATTTATCGAGAAGATCATGATTTGGGAGAGGAAATAATTTGTTTAGTGAATTCTTTTTGTGGACCCACTCTGATTTATTTATAATTCGTGTCTTCACAGACTTTTGGTGCAGCAAAGAATTTCACTTTCTCTATTGAGCAAAGCAACCTTGTGTCCAACATTCAGTCAGCTGTAATCACGGTTTATGATTATTATGAAAAAGGTAGGCAAGCAATAAAAGTGTCCTAAGGGTATTTAAAAACATGATATTTGTGTCTGAGAGTCCCTGAGCTATTAAGTTTCCCCAAACCATCCTTATTCTATAAAGACTAAACAATATATATCTTTATGTTATATACTGAATTTTTTTTCCTCCATAATATATCTTCTGATTGGGTTATTTTCTAGTTACAGAGTTTTTTAAGCACCTAAAGTCTTTTTTACATAATGTAGAAGGAATTCTCTTCAACTTGAAATATAAACTATGCTAAGCTGCCACATCATTTTGTTGTTATTAAGCCCAAGATTTACAATTCCATGCCACAAAGAGACTAGTCAATATTCTGAAATGTTATGGAACATTTTGATAGATTTCTGGTATTTGGATTCCAAAGCAATTACTGAAATGTTATAGAGATGATAAAGTCCTTGGGTGGTAGAAACAGTTAACACTCTCAGCTGATAACCAAAAGGTTGGAGCTTTGAGTCTATCCATAGGTGCCTTGGAATAAAGGCCTGGTGATCTGCTTCTGAAAAGTCAGTCATTGATACCTGTATGGAGCACAGTTCTACTCTGAGACACATGACGTTGCCATGAATAGGCATCAACTCAACTACAAGTGGTTTTGGTATGAATCATAAAAAACTGTCTCTGGAAAGTTAATGCTACGAATTTCTTGTTGAATGTCAGTTTGTCAAGGAATATTTGAACTCTGAATCTGTTGTTTACTATTTGAACTTACTTCATGAAGTGCCTTAAACTTTAAGAGTATATATCTGAATTACTAAAATGCAGAGAATGAGTAATTATTGTAAAATTATCGGAAAGTTTAGACCTAATGGGTAGTAGTAGACCTAAAGGGTATGTATTGTCTGACATAATCTTGGTAAAGAAAATCAAAGCCTTGATAAGAATGTCCTTTCTCTTTATTTTCCAGATGAATATGCTCTTGTTTCTTACAACATTCCTGATACTTCAGCTTCCCAGTGAGATAAAACAGCGCCAGGGAAAGGTAAGACAATTACATATCATAGATCTTTGAAAGTACACATAGTAAGAAAAAAAGACCCAGAAAAGATAGAATAATGGATAAAACTATCGCCGTGGTGATTCACATGGTTCTTAGAGCTTTGAGTATTTTGATAATCATGATGATTTAGTGTGTTTCTTTAGTTTAGCTGTGAAGAATTTACATCTCTATATGTACCATTTATCACTTTCTCATCTTTGTTTGGTAAGTGGCTAGGTCACTAAATACATAAGTATGTACATTTATGCCTCGGGGCTCAAACATAGACGTGACTGTAGGACTATCAGTGCTTCGTTCAGGTATATGTAAAGTTGTAGCTAACAACACACATTTATACCTACAGATTATATGTTTTGTGTGCACACATGTGTATTTGTGTATATTCATGTGCATGTTTATGTATCTATATGTATACCTATGTGTACACACTATTTATTGTTTGTTTTTTTTAATCCAATCTCAGGTGAAAAACTATTAACTTTGAGCAAACTCATTCTTCTGTATCAAACCTGGGAGAAAAGAGTGAATCACATCACATATGAAACCGTTTGCAATCTGCTGTAACTTCTTGTCAGAGTTTGTTTTGTTATTATTCCATTAAATGCTGTGACTTTGCAACTGAATCTACAGTTTTCTTTTCTTCCAGTACTTCTCTCATCATTTTTCATGCTGGGAAACTCAGGGCCTTATATAATAACCACTTAGATACTTAACTCTGAAGTCCGGTTGTTAGACTTTACGGCCTACGGAATTTGGAATCCTCCAACATTCAGAGAGAGAGACTAAGAGACTAAGAGAGAGAGGGATTAAATGTAAACTGAGAAGAAGGAAAGGAAGGAAACAGGAACAAAAACAAAAACTCTTGTCAGTGACAGCTCATCAAAGAGTAGGACAGAACAGTACATGCAGAGTTGTTAATGGCTCATGCACAAAATCAAGAGGATAATAGATGGTAATTTTTTTAATTATTACTATGAACATATCACTTATTACTGTTAAATAATACTCAATGTCTCATATTTACCTAATTGAGAGCTACTGTATAATAAGGAATTGATACTCAGAGGAAAGAGGAAGGAAATGGGAAAAATAGGATTGGATATGAAAAAAAATCTCTACACTGACTATCAACCAGATTTCTGACTCACACATCTTTTGAGACAATACTACAGACAAGAAAATCTGTGAATCTATATTCCAGTTATATAAATTGGGGACAGGGTCTCCTAGACTGTATCAGTATGTAACAATTAAAAATATCAAATGTTTAATCACAAATACTTAGACTTGTTCTTATAATCTCCTTGTCCAAAGTGCACCACATTTAGTTCCTAATTTACAAGTGGGCTATTAAAAAATAAAACACCCTTGGATGGGGGAAGCAATGAACATGTTTGACTGCTAACCCAAACATTAGACATTCAAGTTTACCCAAAGACGCCTCAGAAGAACATCCTGGTAATAAACTGCCAAAAAATAAGCCATTCATAATGCTATGGAGCACAATTCTATTCTGCACACATGGGTCACTTTTCTTGATATGACAACACATTTCATGTAATTCATAGTATCTTCAATAAATTATTTTTTGAATTTTTCTTTTTATAAAACAGAACTAGGTCTTTTGGGCTTTTCATGACGCTTCAGAGTTGTCAGGAGTTTATTGCAGATTACTGATTAAGTTATTTAAAGCAAAAAAAAGTTTTTTCAAAACTACTAGACTTGATTTTGACCTAGGAACATTAATTTAATGAAGTTGAATCCTTATCTTTGAGACAGATTACACAAAGAATAAAATAAATTTTTGAACCTGGTAACTACAGAAAACTTTGTTATCTCAATCATAAACAATTCAGTTCTTTGTTATATGCTATTTGACACTGACAACTTTTAAAAATGTTCTGTGAAATAACACATTCAATTTTTACTTGCAATAAACATGAACTTGAGTATACCAAACTAAAATCCTTAATAAACTTTTAAATTTCTTGTCTTTGTTATATGTTTCTCACAGCATAATCCTTAAGAGTTAAAGATGTTCACTGTTACTATACATACATACATACATATTTTTCTGTGACATAAGCTTAGTCTTCCTTCTTTGGCACATTCAACCTTTTTAACTTTCTCCTGAACTTCAATCATTTTCTGTATTAATCAGTTTTTTTCTGATTCTCATCTCAGAAAAGCCAGTCTCATTTTAACAAAACATAGCCTATATATTAAATTCAGCTTAAGTTACTTCAGAAGATTCTAGAATGTACTTTAAGTAGACATATTTTAAAGCAATGAAGACTTTACCATAATACATTTATTAGGTCCTTGGAATAGTAGAACTATTTAATTTACATAGGTGCTTTTCTATCATGAACCCAATTAACTTTTCTGAATAAATATAAGAATATAATTAAAAAATAGCCTCCAGAGGTTGGAAGTTATTATACATTCATAATTTTATTTTTCACACATCTTATTGGATTCATTTTAATACTTTCTTCTTAAATATGCCAACTTTCATTAAAGTTTTTAAAGTAGCTATTAGAAGCCTCAGTACACTGAGAAATTTCTCTAAGACCTGAAGGACTGCCTAATAAAAAACAAAAAAACCTAAAAGCTGCTAGTCAAAACTTCTGAGGAAAGATACACAAAAACTTAAACACAAACCAAGACAAACTGTTATCTGATCTCTCCATTCTGTCACCATGTGTCTGTCAGTTTGTCATACTGCATTGGCTGATGAGTTAACATGATCCTAGAAGCTTTGCCACCTACATTTCAAATACCAGCAGGAGTACCAAAGGTGGACAAGTTTCAGCAGGGCTTCCAGACCGAGACAGATTAGGAAGAAGCATCCAGCATTCTACTTCTGAAAAAATTGGCCATTAAAAACTTTACGAAGAGCCTCAGAACATTATTTGACATAGGTGAGCCCCTTGGGCTGTAAGGCACTCAAAAGATGCCTGGGGAGGAGTTGCCTTCTCAAAGCAGAGTCACCCTTAAGGACATCGATGGAGCCAAGCTCTCAGGACCTTCATTTCTGGATGTGGCATGAATCAAAATGAGAAAAGGTATCTGCAAACATTCATTAATAATTGGAGGGTGGAATGTATGAAGCAGAAATCTAAGAAAACTGGAATTCATCAAAAACTAAGTGTAGCATGTAAGAATCAGCATCTTAAGCATTCCAAAAAAGAAAAAGAAAGAACTCATTCCAATCAAGTCAGTACTGACACACAGTGACTCTATAGGATAAATACAGGTAAAACTGCTCCATAAAATTTCCAAGGATCATCTGATGTTGTTAAACCACCAGCCTTTTGGTTAGCACTTATCCACAATGCCACCAGGGTTAGGGAGCTAAAATGGACTAGCATTGACCATTTTGAATTGGATGGTCATATAGTGTGCTATGCCAGGAAGGACAAATTGAAGAGGAATGTCTTTGTGTTCATTATCAAAAAGAACACTTTAAGCTCTGCCCTGAATTACAGTGCTGTCAGTGATAGGATAATACCCATATGTCTATACAGAAGAACAGTTAAGATGACTATTACTCAAATTTATGCACTAACCTCTAAGGCCAAAAATGAAGAAATTGAAGATTTTTACCACCATCTGCATTCTGAAGTGATCAAACCTGCAATCAAGATGCATTAATAATTACTTATGAGTGGATTACAGAAGTTGGAAACAAAGAATAAGCCTCAATAGTTGTAAAGTTTGGCTGTAGTGATAGAAAGAATGATGGATATAACGTGATATAGTTTTTCAAGACCAACAACTTCATTGCAAATACCTTTCTTCAGTAACATAAATGCTGACTATACACGTGGACTCACAGGATGGAATACACAAGAACCAAATTGACTACATCTGTGGAAAGACATAAAAGAAAAGACCAGTGTTTCATCAGATAAAACAAGACCAGGGGCCAGCTGTAAAACTGACTATCAATTTACCCTACACAGGTTGAAGATGAAGTTGAAGAAAATTACAAGTCCATGAGAGCCAAAGAACAACCTTGAATATATCCCGCCTGAATTTACAGACCATGTCAAGAATAGATTTGATACACTTAATACTAATGACCAAAGACCATCAGTTCTTGTTACCTCTTGAAATATTTGAATCTTGACCAGCACTTTTGGTACAGTGACTCTGTATTTCTTCTATCCTGTTTTGATGCTTCCTGTATTGTTTAGTGTTTTCCCAGTAGAATCTCTCAGTTTTGCAACTGGAGGCTTGAAAGTTTTCTTCCTTTTGATTTTCTGGAAACCCTGGTGCTGCAGTTGGTTGAGTGCTGTGTCTGTTAATCAAAAGGTCGGCAGTGCAAATCTGCCAGGCCCTCCTTATAAACTCTATGGGGCAATTCTACTCTGACCTCTGGGTTCACTATAACTTGATGACAGTGGGTTTTTTGGTTTTCTACCTCCAGGTCTTTGTACATGTCATTCTAATACTTTACTTTATCTTCTCAAAGACCAGACAAGTCATGGAATGACATCAAGGACATCATACATGAAGAAAGTAAGAGATCATTAAAAAGACAGGAAAGACAAGACCAAAATGGATGTCAGAAGAAATGCTGAAACTTACTCTTGAATGTCAAGTAGCTAAAGCAAACAGAATAAATGATGAAGTAAAAGAGCTGAACAGACAATTTCAAAGGGCAGCTTGAGAAGACAAAGTAAAGTATTACAATGACATGCACAAAGACCCAGAGTTGGAAAACCAAAAGGAAGAAAATATTCAAGCCTCCAGTTGCAATGTTGAGGGATTCTACTAAACAATGCAAGAAGCAGCAAAACAGGATGGAAGAAACACATAGTCACTGTACCAGAATAACTGGCCAAGATTCAACGGTTTCAAGAGGTAACAAGAACTGATAGTACTGAAGGAAAAGGTGCAAACCACACTGAAGACACTGGCAAAAAAACAAGTTTCCAGAAATTCACAGAATACCAATTGAAATATTTTAACAATACTGGATCTGCTCATTCGGCTATACCAAGAAATTTGGAAGATAGCTAGCTGGCCAACTTAGTGGAAGAAATCCATATTTTACCTATTCCAAAGAATCCAAGAAAATGCAGAAATTATGGAACAATATTAGTAATATCACACACAAGTAAAATTTTGCTGAAGATCATTCAAAAGCAATGCAGCAGTACGTCAATAGGGTCTTGACAGAAATTCAAAGAAGATTCAGAAGAGGACATGGAACCAGGAATGTCATTGCCGATGTCAGATGGATCTTGGGTGAAAGCTGGGAATACTGTAAAGATATTTCTCTGTGTTTTATTGACTATGCAAAGGCATTCAACTATGTGAATCATAACAAATTATGCATAATATCACAAATAATGGGAATTTCAGAACACTTCATTGTGCTCATGCACACAGACCCAACAGGCAGTCATTTGAACAAGACAAGAGGATACTGCATGGCTTAAGTTCAAGAAAAGTGTGTATCAGGATTGAATCTTTTCATTGAACTTAGTCTATATGCTGATCAAATAATTTGAGAAGCTGAATTATACTGAAAACAGGGCATCAGGAGTGGAGGAAGTCTTATTAACAACATGTTATATGCAAGTTACACAGTCTGGCTTGCTGAAAGGGAAAAGCACTTGAAGAGCTTCTAAGACAGAAATTCCCACTCCGTGGAAAATTCCACTACCTCAAGCGAGTGCTTGGTGCCCCCCCATAGCTTTGTGTTAGAATCCTGGCTCCTTTGCCTGGCTAACTCTGTAGCTTTACTTTAAAATCCTGGTTCCCTTCTCCTAACTGCTGCCCCAAATGTAGATGAAATTGGTGGAAACTGTTTTAGGCACCATGTTGACGTTCAGGATAACCTTTCATCTGATTAAATACCCCATGCATAGTAATCTTCCCACCTCTAGATCAAGTTTAATTGCCATTTTATGAATATGTGATGTACAAAGTTATATATAAACCCATTACACCTGTAGATTAAGAATATTTAATGATTAACATGAGTAACTTCTGACTTGTAAAACCCTTAAAAGGAACCTTTCTACTTGCCATTGATGAACCATCTTACCAGCAACAGCCCCAATGGTTTCCTTTCCTTGTGCAATGACATAAAGATGCCTTTCTACTCTCCATCTCTTGTTTTTTGGCTGAGACGAGTCGCACCAAGGAGAACCTATAGTTTCCACCTGGCAGCACTGATAGTTAAAGATCAAAGACTGCAGCCTTCAGTATGGTTTACATCTCAAAGCAGAGAAAACAATAGTCCTTGTAACTGGACCAATAAGTAACATCGTGATAAATGGAGAAAAGACTCAAGTTGCTATGCATTTTGTTTTACTTGGGTCCACAATCAAGCCCATGGAAACAGCACCTGAGAACCAAAGGATATATTGCCTTGGGCAAATCTCCTTCAAAAGATCTCTTTAATCAAAAGATG
This sequence comes from Heterohyrax brucei, assembly GCA_028571685.1. Classification (NCBI taxonomy): domain Eukaryota; kingdom Metazoa; phylum Chordata; class Mammalia; order Hyracoidea; family Procaviidae; genus Heterohyrax; species Heterohyrax brucei. The sequence continues at coordinate 71,090,206 of CM053142.1, read as the reverse complement.
TCATTTTGTGGACTAAGATGTATCTGATCTAAGTCATGTAGTTTTCTATTGCCATATATTCATGCAAAAGCTGGACAATGAATAAAGAAGACAAAAGAACTGATGTATTTAAGTTATGTTGTTGGTGAAGAATGTTGAACATACCATGGACTGCCAAAAGAATGAATAAAACTGTCTTGAAAGAAGTAAGCCAGAACAATCCCTGGAAGCAAAGACGGTGAAACTTCATCTCCCACACTTTGGACACATTATCAGGAGGACCCAGTCCCCAGAGAATGACATCATGGTTAGTAAAGTAGAGGGTCAGTGAAAGAGGAAGATCTTCCACAAGATGAATTGACACACTGGCAGCAACTGTGGGGTCAGACACAGCAACAATTGTGAGGGTGATGTAGCACCTGGCACTGTTTCATTCTGGTGTACATTGGGTTACTATGAGTTGGAATCAACTTCAAGGGCACCTAACACACCATTCTGTAAAGCTAATTCACATAATATACAGGGCAACACATGGGGCATTCTTTTTTAATGAAGTTTGTCAGCTGTATACCTAGTCTGTTATTTTAAATGTATTAGTTTCTTTGACTGAAAAGTGCCAAAAGGTGTTCAATATGTTTGAGGAAATAAAAAAACAGTTCACCACAGTTTAAAAGAAAAATTTATTTAATTTTCTCTCAGACAATTCTTATACCAATAGAGGAGGCCATCCTAACTGAAAAATCAGAAACCTCTCTGAAAAACCTCAGAAAATTATTTAGGTTTTCTTTTAGGTAAATTCTTATGCCAGTACATGGTAGTGGTGATCTAAAAATTGACTTGCAAGGAGAAGCTTTTCAAATTGACTTAGCTAAAGTATGTTTGATGCTCTTAGATCCTAATAGAAAACTCTCAATTCCATTTAATGAGTACGTACTACTGATGAATTGATAGTCTCCATACTCGCTAAGAAGACCCTAGTGGTGTGGTGGTTAAAAGCTACAGCTGCTAATCCAAGGGTTGCCAGTTCGAATTCACCAGGCCCTCCTTGGAAACTCTATGAGACAGTTTTATTCGGTCCTATAGGGTCATTATAACTCAAAATTGATTTCATTCGGTATTTGGTTAAGATCATGCTCATACCTGTGAAAGCCAAATAACTTTTGTTCTAGAGCCTTTTCATCAATAATGCAAGAAACCATAATGGGAATTTAGTGAAACAGTAGGATCCATAAAATGAAAGCAAACCACAGCATAACTGTGACAAACTTGCTTGACAGGTTTGAGTTCACCCCCCAAAACCAAATCCACTGCCATCAAGTCGGGTCTGACTCATAGCAACCCTAGAGGCCAGGATAGAACTGCCCCAGAGAGTTTCCAAGGAGTGTCTGGCAGATTTGTACTGCCGACCTTTTGGTTAGCAGATGTAGCATGTAACCCACTATGCCACCAGGGTTTCCAACAGGTTTATCAACAAACAAAAAATAGAGAAATAAGAAGGCCATTAACAAACCTCAAGGGGCATTTCAACCTGAAGACAGAGGTCTTTGGTTCAGGAATATTTGCCTGGGAATGACCCCTCAGGGAAATAGATACAGATTAAGCCCAAAGGCCTGTATAGACATCTGTGCCCTGGACTCGTGGTCCCCCACGTTGTGGCTGGCAAATTGATCCAGATCTCACTTGTGACACCAAAATATTGTACAGGAAATTTGAATGCTGTTTCAGAATAAAGCAGAGAAGTTTATTAAAGATTTTAAGAATAGTTTGCATTGATAACTGTATAGCCCACTGAAATAAAACCACAAAGTCTGAGACACTACAATCACACAAATGCTTTTATAGGACTTAGACTAAGAATGATGTTTACAGTATTTGGAAGTTAGTGGCTAGCTTTCTCACAGCAGTGCTGAGTGATTGGGCTAAAGCTGGGTCAGCAGACCAGCAACAGGACAATGTCAGCAGAGAACCTGTTCCTGTAGTCTGACAGCAAACAGGTTTTGCCAGGTATTGATTTGTTATCTTAACACGTAGCTTCTTTAAGATAGTATAGGGCAAGCATTTCTGAAAGACATTACGTACAAATCAAATTGCATTATTTTAACATGGTAAGCAAGGTAAATTGAAAAGAGTTTTCTTGTGACTATGTATTTTATGAGAACACCCTCCAGAAGGGGATTTCAGGTAATTATTTGTGTCTTCACCACATCTGGAAACAAGAGGTGACATCCTGAATCTACATGACTATACACTTTCAGGTACATTTCTTCCATATCTTGAGGTACTTACTGATAAATATCAAAACTACAGCCTTCGATGCGAGTCAGCTCAATACCAAGAAAACAAAAATCCTCACAACTGGACCAGTAAGCAACATTATGATTAACAGACAAAAAAATTGAGGTTGCCAAGGATTTCATTTTACTGAATCCACAATCAATACCCATGGAAGCAGCAGTCAAGAAATCAAAAGCTGCGTGGCACTAGAAAAGTCAGCAAAAGTTTTATAAGGGAAGGTTAGAAGGTAAGTTCATGGATTCTCTACAAACATGTCCAAACTCCCTGAGGGACTGAATTGCTGGGCTGAGGGCTGTTAGGATCATGGTTTGGGGTAACAGCTAGCTCCATTGACATATCACAGCTTATAAAGAGAATGTTCTACATTCTACTTTGGTGAGTAGCATCTGGAGTTTTAAAATCCTGTATGCCCTGGTATCACCCATTTCGGAACAAAGAATAATGGAGTAAACTAAAGATACAATGGAAAAATTAATCCAAAAGACTAATGGACTGCATCTACACTGGCTTCCACCAAACTGAATCCAGGACAACTAGATGGTACCTGGCTACCACCGCTGGTTTCTCTGATAGAGATTATATCAGAGAGTCCCAAATAGAACTGGACAAAAACACAGAACAAAATTCTAATTCCAGAAGACCAGACTTGGGGACACAACAGAGACTGCAGAAACCCTGAGAGTATTTCCCAGGACACCCATTCAGCTCAGTGATGATGTCACTCCTGAGCCCAAGATTGGACAGGCCTATAAGACAAAGCAAGACTTAAAGGTCACACCTGCTCGGTGGCAAGGACTAGAGGCCAAAATGAAACAGGAAAGCTGGTAAGAGGAAATCCAAGGATGAGAAGGGAAAATGTTGACCTGTGAGGGGGCTATTAGCCAATGTCATAAATCAGTTTGTATACTACCTATTTAATGAGAAACTGGTTTATTCTATAAAGTTTGATTTAAAGTATATATTTTTGAAGTGCAAAAAATTAATACCCATTGCTTTGGGGCATACTGGCTACAAGAGATCTCTTTAAAGTACTAAACAGCAAAGATGTTACCTCGAGGTCTAAGGTGCACCTGACCCTAGGCATGGTGTTTTCAGTTGCCTCATATACATGCCAAAGAGCAAAGATTTCATGCCTTTGAATTGTGGTGCTGGCAAAGAATGCTGAGTATACCATGGAATTAATGAACAAATCTGTCTTGGAAGAACTTTCCTTAGAAGCCAGGATGGACAGATACATCCTACATACTTTAGACATGTGATCAGGAGGGACCAGTTCCTGGAGAAGGAAATCATGCTTGGTAAAGCAGAAGGTCACCAAAAAAATAGTAGGACCTTCAGTGAGATGGATCGGCACAATGGCTGGAACAATGAGCTCAAGCACGGCAACAATTACGAGGGTAGCACAGGACTGAGCAGTGTTTCTTCCTCGTTGTGCACGGGGTTCCGGTAAGTCGGAACCAACTCAGTAGTACCTAACAACAGCTTAACAACAAAGCTGTGGAAGAAGACACCTCAGTTACTTGTCCTTTCACTACTTTGAGGTTTTTTTTTCCTATATTTTATTGAGGTTTGGTAAAAGTATACACAGAAAATTAGGTTTCCATTTAGCAATTTCCCTGGTGGAGTACTGGGTTAAGTGCTACCACTGCTAACAACAAGGTCAGCAGTTCAAATCCACCAGGTGCTCCTTGGGGGTCAGTTCTACCCTGGCCCCTAGGGTTGCCATGAGTTGGATCCAACTTGATAGCACTTGGTGTATTTATATATGTATACACTGTTCAGTTATGCTGATTTCATTTTCCACATTATATCAACATTCTCATTATTTATTTTGATCATTTCACTTTTGTTATTCTTGCTTCCCTTTCCACCCTGATCTCATTTTTGCCTTAGTGTAAATGTTGACCATTTGGTCTGTTATATATATGAGCAGCTTTTTTGTTTGTTTGTTTTTATAATGAGCACAGTATTTACACAGCACTGATGTTGTTTATAAGTCAACCTATTGTTTAGTTGAAAGACGATGTCTAGGAGAGGTTTCAGTTCAAAGTTTGAACTGAAACCAGGATCACTTGTTGTGGCCCTGGTCAGAATAGTCTGCAGGGGTAGCTGGGCACCATCTGATTTTTCTGGTCCTTGGATAGTTGAAGCCATTGTTGGTGTAGGTATTGGTCCTGTAGACTAGTTTCTTGTTTGAGTCTGTGGTTTCCTTCTTTCTCTTTTGCTCCAGAGAGGTAGATACCAATAGCTGTATCTTAGATTGCCACATACAAGTTTTTGAGACTCCAAGTGTTACTTACAAAACTAGGATGTAGAATATAAGCTTCATAGACTCTGTTGTGCCAGTTGACCAAGATGTCCCACAAGACTGTGATCCTAAGCTTTCAAACCTAGTTAACCAATTCTGTGAAGTGTTTGTTTATGTCTGGGAAGTATACAGGAGTGCTCCCTTTATATACCTTACTATATATATGAATACATAGAAAGTATACACAAACATGTATATAGATATGCCTACAAATACACCTATATATGTTCACATATATACATTCATGTTCCTTACTACACACATTATGTAAATCAAAACCCAAACCAAACCCATTGCCTTTTAGTAGATTCTAATTCGCAGGGACACTGTAGGACAAAATAGAACCATCCCATCTGGTTTTTAAAGAGTAGCTGGGGTATCCAAATGCTCACCTTTGGTTAGTGACCATTGTAGATCTTAACCACTGCACCACCTGGGTTCCACATATTATCTTGGACTCCAATACAAACTTGACTATACCTGGGAGTGCCAGAAGAACAAGCAAATCTGTCTTGAAAGAAGCAGAGCTAGAATACTTCTTAGACGGGAAGACAGCAAGACTTCGTCTAAAGTACTTTGGACATGTTATTAGGCAATACTAGTCCCTGGAGAAGGACATCATTCTTGGTAAAGTAGAGCATTAGGTAGAGCAGAGGAAGACTTTCAATGAGATAGATTGATGCAGTGACTGCCACGGAGGACTTAAACATTTATGAAGTTGGTGCGGGACTGGACAGCGTTCCCTTCTGTTGTATGTAGGGTGGTAGTGAGTCAGAACTGACTCAACAGCACCTAGCAGCAGTAATAACCTTCCAATACACATGTATGCATACACACATCTACTAATCTAACTACTCATATGTATTTTTTATTGTTACTGCTGCTGTTGCCAGTTTGCATATAACACTTACCAACAATGTGCCCTATTCTTGTGTATTTCTTAGTGTCATCATTTATCTTGGTTAACTTGCAGGCACTTGACTGACATTTGGTGTTACCTTCCCATCACCCAAACTGACAAGTGACTGCTGTATAGAGATTCTGCCTTCTTTTGGGGCAGAGAATCAAAGTCATTTCCCTGACCTAAATTTTTTTAGAAGCAAGACATAATGAATATTCCATTTTAGGAGATCTGAATATGAGGGGGGAATAGCCAACCACACCATCATACTGTGAGTAAGCACTACCTTTAATAAGTGAAATAGTACCAACTATTGGCTAAGGCAGTGTTACCAAGTGAACATTCTGCTCTGTGTGCTTTCATGAAGAAATAAGATGCCATAATTACCCTGATGTTGAAAATATACCACCACATGGTTTTGCAAAATGCTTAGAAAATGATTCTTAAGCAGACTAAACATTTCTCCTACTTTGTGTCTTGTTTACACTAGCTATTAGCTTAGAAATCAGTCTCACTGCTGTTGCTATGTCTTTAGGAAACACAACAGGAAGCCTACCTGGCCTTGTCCCCAAATTCCAAATCCCCAAATTCAAAAGAAGGCTCTGTTTTTCCCCTCCAGGTGCACATGGTTTTGCAGGTGGGAGGTGAGAGGCCTACAGTGTTGGGGCCATGTCTTGAGTTTCAATAGCAACCACCACTCCCCAGTTTCCTGGCAAACTGCTTTTTCATTTTAATCATCACTCACACTCCTTTCTTAACCCTTGTTGGCACACTCTCGTTAATGGGTACTGAATTTCCTGTCCTGACTAGCCCTTTTCACTTACAAAGCTCAGAAACACGTAGGATACAGTTCTTTCATCAGGATAGCCTCATTCCAGCTGTACTCACAGGTGCCCCTCTCCCCGGCCCTCCGTCTCTGTCCAGAGGGACTCAGCTTTCCCTCTCTTTGAGCCAGAAAGCACACTATGCCATTGCCTGCTCCCACTTCTGTGCTGCCAAGTCTTTCCTGCCACCCCTTTTCATCATCTTCAGGGTTACAGCTTACTCTCTCTGTCTTACTCTCCTGCCCCCAGGAGCTTCTCAGAGCAGGGATTCCAGGTCCAACGATACACCTTCCACTCCCATCTGTTCTTCCTTGGTGTTGGTAGGATTTTCCTTCTGCTCTGAAATTAGCTGTCTTTTGAGGCATAACTGACACATCCCCTTGGTGGACCACATTTATCTTACCTGCACAGACCCACCCAATCACCTGGGTGGGAGTTACAAGGCCGTGGTAAGAATGGTCATGCTAAGTAATTCATCACACCGTAGAATGGGAAATGCTAAGTTTTGGTGTGACTATGTATGTGTGATTGTGTATGTATGTGTGTGTGTGCATATCCATGCACATTTAGGAAGATGCCTTTCACAAATTATATTACCATAAAATATTTCATGGAAGATGTATTGCACTCATTTAAGTGAGGCATTTTGTTATTAGTGCTCTGGAACATAGCACTTTTCTGATCCCCTCCTTCCACTTTCATACAAAACTCTGTACAACAGGGAGTTTTCATATCTTCTGTGATGTTCTTATATAGGAATTACATTTTTTTTACATTTTTAATAAATTGTGTATATATTACACTAGTTCTTTAAATGCTTTATGCTAACATCTATTTAACTATCCTCTAGAAATTTCACACCATTTGGCTTCTTTGGAAACCTCATTCCATCAATTTTGTCTTCTTCCTCTTTCCTTAGTTTCTTCCTGTTTCCTTTTATTTGTTTATTTTTCTTGAAAAAATCACTTGAATATTTGAAATCATCCACCATAATATTCACATTTTTCTTCTCTATTTATTCATCTTTCTTTCTGTTTCCCATTTTCCCCCTCTATACAATAAATAATACTTTTCTTCATGATTCTTCTCTTCCCACTCAAACCCTAAAATTCCCATGACTTAAACTGCCATCTGTGTATATGTTTTCATTCCCACATCTATGCCTCTATGTCTGCATTTCAGCCCCATACATCTCATGCCCTACAGTTTCTGTCTAACTGGATGACTCATAAACACCTCGGTAGAATCCATCATCAACCATAAATCCAGTTCCTGCTCCTGGGATCCCTTTCTCAATGCAAGGCATTATCATTACCAACAGTGGCCTACATATCAACCTTGTTTCCCTCTCTCTAATATTGCACAGTCTATAAATCACTGAGTTCTGTTGATTTATCTTCTGAATTACTCTTGGATTGTCTTGCCCATGTGCACCACTGTCATACTATAAAGCTGCTATGGGTTAGAACAGACTCAACAGCAACAGGTTTTGTTATAATAGTTCATGGAAAATGTATTGCACTCATTAGTTTAGATCACTAGTCTTGACTGACTATATTTGCCCAAAATTGTTACAGGTGTTTGGGATATACCAGTGAATGAAAATAATAAAAAACAATTGCCCTGTGGAGTTACTTTCTAATGAGAGATGTGAGAAAAAAAAACAAGACATAGAATATAAAAATACATACAGAAAGACAATGTGATCTATCTATTGCCAAGCCAAGGGATCTATTTATTAGATAAGCAAGATATAGAAAATTAGAAGGTGATATTGCTATAGAAATGTACAAAAAAGAAAACAGAAAAGGGTAGGAAGATCTTGAATGTCCTGAGAGACAGGAAGAAGGAGAGGACTAAAATGTTAAACAGGAGTACACCTCAAAGCATGCCTCACTGAGGCAGTGAAATTTGAGTTAAGACTTAGAGAAGGTGAAAGACTTAGTAACTTAGATATCTCTGAGAAGAAAATTCCTGGCAGACAGAGAAGTTCCTGAAAAAAAGCAGATGGTTGGTGTCATGGTTGGAATTGTGTCCCCCCAAAAATGTGTGCAGCCACGTGGCTGGGATGTGGTTCCCAGTATCTTGGGACTGTCCTCCATTGTGTGGTTTTTGCTAACCTGTATGTTAAAGGATTAGGGTGGGGCTGTGAATTCCTGCTGTAGGGGGACTTTCCCTGGAGTATGTCTTCCCCACCCTTAATGCTTTTAGCTTGCAAGGAATAAAAGGAAAAAGAAACAAACGACAATTTGAGAACCTCGCTACCATCAAGCAAGCAGCACCGGGAGCAGAGCGCGTCCTTCAGACCAGAGATTCTTGTGTGAGGACGCTTCCTGGACAAAGACTGATGCAATACCGGACTTTCCTCCAGAGCCGACAAGGGGAAAGTCTTTCCCTGGAGTGGACACCCTGAATATGGACTTGCAACCTACCGGACTGTATAACAATAAATCTTTCTTTGTTAAAGCCATTCACTCTGTGGTATTTCTGTTAGAGCAGCCCCAGCTGACTAAAACAGTTGGTGAAAAAGATGAATGCCCTCAATGAGATATATTGACCCAGAGGCTACAAAAATGAGCTCAAACTTAACAACATTTGTGAAGATGGTAAAAGACTGAACAATGTCTTCTTCTGTCGTACATAGACTAATCATGAGTCATAACTGACTTGATTGCATCAAATAACAACACGGGGCAGAACCATGTCTTCGAGTTACAGCAAAGAAGTCAGTGTGGCTAACAACAGATCAATAGGAAATACGGAGTAGTAGGTAAAGAAATAGCAATGGTAACAGAGAGCCATGCCAGAAAGGGGCTTGAAGCCTGTAGTCCATTAGTATTCACTCAAGTGAAACTTGGAACAATTTCAGGGTTTTGTGAAAAGAAATGACCTGATTTAGTTTGCCTTAGAATGATCACCTGATTGCTGTGTTGAAGGCTGTATGAGTACATGTGTAGAAACAGAGACCTGATGGAGACATTCTCCAGAGTTGACCACATATTAGGCCATAAAGTGAGCCTTAACAAAAATCCAAACCATCAAAATATTGCAAAACATCTTTTTCAGACCATAAAGCCATAAAAGTAGAAACCAATAGCATAAAAAACAAGGGAAAAAAAATTAAACACATGGAAACTGACTAACACCTTGCTTAACAACTACCGGGTTATAGAAGAAATCAAGGAATCAAGAAATTCATGTTATCAAATGAGAATGAAAACACATCCTACCAGAACCTTTGGGACACATGATGAATGATAACTGAATGGACCAAAGTGAACATCTGGGGAGACCTAGGATCAGCATGTTGTATCAGGTTTGACTAGACACCAGTAACAGACTAAACTACATCTCTCAGAGATGAACCAGCAGTCACTGACCCCAGCTCCTGCTGACTCACCGTTACAGAGAACTGTGGGTACTGATGTTTGCTTTGTTATCTAGGAGACAGGGACTCCCCCACCTGAGGGCCTGACAGATATCAGCAGCTGTTGGACATCTCCCTGCCCAGAAGTAAAGCACCCTTTTAAATAAGACCACTTGGAAAACTGACTGCTGGGAGGCCCAGCAGCATCTTCTCCACCCTTCACTGATCCACATCATAGGATCAGCTGACAGCCCCCCAGTGACTCCATAAGTAGGGCACCATCTTTGCCAGCCAGGAGGCAGAGCTTGCTACCCCCAGAGAGTCCACCTGGGTGCAGTCACTAAATAGAGACAGTTGGTGACCAATCCTCCTTTTAAAATTGTACCTCAGCTCTTGTTGAGGTAACATCAGAGAAACACCTCCTAGATGGCACACAGACAACAGTCCATAGCTAACTATTTAAAGAAGCCTCCCATGGCTCCAAAAAACTCCCAAAACAAAGAATCAAAAAAAAAATTCCAGATGAAGAAGCCTTTCTGAAACTATCAAAAGTTGAGTGCAAAAGAATTATATAAAGAACTCTCCTAGAGATGACACAAAATGCAGCAGAACAAAATGAAAAATTAAGAAAGCAATTTGAACTGATGAAACATCAATGATCTGAAATCCAGTATATCAATAACAAAATTACAGAATTAGACAATTCATTCAAAGCCAAAAGAGCAGAATTGAGGACATGAAAGTCATACTTAGTGACCTTGAGAATACAGCAACTAACATCAGCATTCATGAGGAGAAATGAACAAAAGAAATAAGAAAAATGAAGAAGCATTAGGGAACATCTGGGACTCTATTAAGAAGAATAATCAATGAATAACTGCAGTTCCTGAACAAGGAGAGATATGAAAATACAAAGAATATTACTGTAGAGCTGCTGACAGAAAACTTCTCTGAAATTATGAAAGAAGAGAACATAGATATCTAAGACATATATCAAACACCACAAAAACTAGACCCCGAAAGACACCAAGACATATTACAATCAAGCATAATAAAATGAAACATACACAAATGCTTTTAAAGGCAGCAAGATTCAAAGCAAAACTAACATTCAGAGGGAAACCCTGTAAGTTTTTGTCTGACTTCTCCACAGAAACAACATTGGCAAGAAAGCAGTGGATGACACATTCAAACCCCTAAAGGAGAAAAATTCCAACTAAGAATTACACATCCCGCAAAATTTTCTCTCAAATGTGACAATGAAATTAAAATATTCACAGATAAAAATAAGCTTAGGGACTTGGTAAAACCCAAACCAAAACTACAAGAAATGCTGACAGAAGCTCTTTGCTTAGAAAAACAAAAACATCAAATGTTTAGTTAAGGAGGCAATACTAGACACAGCATCCAGAATCCTATTCACTTAGGGAAGTCAATAAGCTCAATCAAAACTACATTATTAAAAGAAGAGAACCAGTGGTCATAACATGAAAACTATGACATCACTACACTAAAAAGAGAGATATATTACAGTAGGTAAAACCTTCTCACATAGAGAGGAAGTTAAAAAGATATGCAGACGTTAAAGTCTGGTTTAAATTTAGAACAGTAAGGGGAATCATAGGAGTAGCCGCAAATCAAAATAACAATGCAGCATATCAAAACAAGAAGCATAATACAGGAGTCTCAACAAACACAAAACCAACACTGAAAAAGATGAAAACTCAACCCATAAAGAAAAATGACCCACAACAGAATATTAAGAAAAACACAGAAAAAAATCAACACAAAAATAAATACATCTAAATGACAACACTAAACACATATGTATCAATAATTACACTGAATGTAAGTGTAGTGAATGCTCCAATAATGAGACAACAAGTGGCATCATGGATAAAAAGACACAACCCACCTATATGTTGCTTACAAGAAACACACCTTAGACTCAAAGATATGAACGAACTGAAAATCAAAGATCAGAAAATATATACCAAACCAACAATATACAAAGAAGAGCAGGAGTGGCAATACTAAACTTAGATAAAATAGACTTTAATGTAAGAGCCACTACATGGACAAGGAAGTGACTATTTATTGCTCAAAGGTTCAATACATAAGAAGGACTTAACAATATTAAGTACTTATGCACCCAATACTGTAACATCTAAATACATTGAACAAACACTGACAACACTGAAAAATGAGATAGATCACTTCACAACAACAGCTGGAGATTTCAACAGTCCACTTTCAGTAATGGACAGATTATCCAGAAAAAAACTCAGTGAAAATACAGAAGTTCTTATTGCAACAATTAACCAACTAGACCTTATCAACATATACAGAACTTAGTACTCATCAACATATAAGTGCACCTTCTTCTCCAATGCACATGGCACATTTACCAGAATAGACCTTGTGTTAGGACATAAAGCGAGTCTCAACAAAATCCAAACCATTGAATTATTCTCAGATCCTAAAGCCATAAAAGTTGAAATGAATAACAGAAAACACATAGGTAAAAATTCAGACTCACAGAAATTGAAGACCTTGCTCAAACATCCATGGGTTATAGCAGAAATCAAGAATGAAAGAAAGAAATTTATGGAATCAAATGAGAATGATAACACATCCTATCAGAACCTATGAGATACAGTGAAAGTAGTGCTCAGAGGTCAATTTACCTCTATAAATGCATGTATCTGAAAAGAAGAAAGGGCCCAAACCAAAGAATTAACCCTATAGCTTGAACAAATAGAAATAGAGCAACAGAGGAACTCCTGAGTCACCAGAAGAAAACAGATAATAAAGATTAGAGCAGAATTAAATAAATTACAGAAGAACAATTTTTTTAAAACTAGCAAAAACAAAGGCTGGTTCTTTGAAAAGGTTAAAAAAAAAACTGATAAACATTGGCTAAACTTACAAAAGAAAAACAGGAGAGGAAACAAATAATCCAAATAAGTGAGATAGGAGACATCACAACAGACCCAACTGAAATCAAAAGTATAACAGAGTACTATGAAAAACTGTACTCTAACAGATTTGAAAATATGTAGGAAATGGATAAATCTCTAGATGCATATCACCTAGCAAATTATCACAAGGAGAAGTAGAATAACTTAATAAACCTATCACAAAGGAATAGATTGAAAAGTCATCAAAAAACTAACATCCAAAAAAAGTCCTGGCCCAGAGGGCTTCACCAGAGAATTCGACCAAACTTTTACAGAGAGTTAACTCCAATAACACAGAGGCTATTTCATAGCATAGCATAGAAAGGGATGAAATACTCCCAAATTCATTCTATGAAGCCCACATAACCCTGATACCAAAGCCAGGGAAAGATCTCACAAAAAAAGAAAATTACAGACCAGTATCACACATGAACCTAGATGCAAAAATCTTCAACAAAATCCTAGCCAATAGAATTCAACAACATATCAAAAAAAGAATTCATCATGACCAAGCTGGATTCATACTAGGGTTGCAGCACTGTTCAACATCAAAGAAACAATTAATGTGATCAACCACATAGATAGCACAAAGGATAAGAATCACCTGATTTTGTCAATTGATGCAGAAAACACATTTGACCAAGTCCAACACCTGTTCATGCTAAAAATTCTCAGCAAAATAGGAATAGAGGGGAAATTCCTCAATGCAACAAGTGACATCTACACAAAGACATCTGTCTACTTCATCCTGAATGGGGAGAGACTGAAAGAATTCCCCTTGAGAGTGGGAAGCAGACAAGGAAGCCCACTCTTACCACTTCTGTTCAACATTGTACTAGATGCTCTAGCCAGAGCAATTAGACAAGGCAAAGAAACAAAAATCTCCCCATTTGCAGATGGTATGATTGTATATACAGAGAATCCTCAAGAATCTCCAAACTGCTCAAACTAATAGAAGTGTTCAGCAAAGTATCAGGATATGAGACAAACATAAGTAAATCAGTAGGATTTCCTTTATACCAACAAAGAGATTATCAAAGAAGAAATTACCAAATCAATACTGTTTACTATAGAATATGAAATACATAGGAATAAATCTAACTAGAGAAAAAAGAGACCCATACGCAGAGAACTAGAAGACCTTACTGCAAGAAACAAAAAGAGACTTACATAAATGGAGAAACCTACCCTGTTCATGGATAGGAAGACTTAACATTGTGAAAATGTCTGTTTTACCTAAAGCAATCTACATATACAATGCAATCCTGATACAAACTCCAGTGTCGTTTTGTGTGTGTGTGTGTGTGTGTGTGTGTGTGTGTAGACCACGTGACAGCGTTGTGATCTCCATTATCTTTTGTGTGTGTGTGTGTGTGATTAAGTGAAAGTATACATTCCAAATTAAATTTGCATGCCAGCCTATGTGCAGCTCCTTCTGCTCTCCTTGCCTGGCGACAGCACACTCCTCCTTTCCATTGTAGGTATGTCGTATCCCCTTAAGAGTTTCCTAGTCCCTCCTCTCCACTCTTTCTTCTCTCTTCTAGTACAAGGCCAGTAGGACAGCCTCCTATAAATGCATAGAACCATAAAGTACACACTCCATATGGTCACATGTGTCCCCAAGTGCAGTCCATTCCTGTCTGAAGGGTTAACCTCAGTAATGTTTTCTGGTCAGGGACAGCAGCAGGTCTGGGGTCATGCTCCCAGGAGAACCCCCAGGCTGCAGGACCATCAGCTGTGGTCTTTTAGTTGAGCTCTTGCACTGCACCAGTCTTTTTCTCATGTTGGCACTGGGACTCAACATTGTGTGCCCCATCATGGCTGTCTTTGAAGATAGCCAGTCATCATCTGGTTCTTTTGGTCACATATAAATACAGTTACCCATTCACGTGGGTCCTTCCATTTCCTGGGCTCTTATTTCTTTGGGTCTTTGTTGTTCTTGGTGATCAACTGTTCCAGATGAATTGGGACAATTTGGTGTACCTAACGTGGCAGCTTCCTAGCTTTTAAGACCGCAGACACCACTCACCAATATGTGGTGCAGAAGACTCTCTTAGCAATAGGCTAACTATGCCAATTGTTCTCAATTTCCCCTGACAGCATGGTCCCCAGACCCCCACCCTTGCTTCTCTATCCTTGCAATACTGGGTTAAGATTAGAAGAGTTTTCCATTTATGTTGTTCTACTTTCTACTGTGTGCTGTCACTACTTTCATCAAACCAAATTTCTATCAACTAATCTATGACCAGTCCTCTGCCTCCCTTCTCATACTTGCAGCTGTCAAACAGTCTTTTCTTCTGTACATAAGTCTATTTTTAAGTCCTTATAGTAGGGGTCTCTACAATATTTGTCCTTCCAGTGTCATTTTTTAATGAGATGGAGAAACAAATCACCAACTTTGTTTAGAAAGGAAAAGAACCCTGGACACACAAAGCACTGCTGCAGCAGAGGAACACAGTGAGAGGCGTCACATGACCCAACATTAGAACCTATTACACTGCCAGAGTAGTCAAAACAGCCTGGTAGTGGTACAAAAAGAGACAGCTAGACCAATAGAACAGAGTTGAGGCCCCAGAGATGCCACCATCCTCTTATGAACAGTTGATAGTCGACAAAGCCCCTATGATTGCACACTGTGTAAAAACAGTCTTTAACAAATGGTGTTGGTGAAACTAGGTATCTATCTGCAAAAACCTGAAACAAGACCCATATCACACCATGAAAACTAACTAAAAATGGATCAAAGACCAAATACCAAAACTAAAACTATAAAGATTATGCAAGAAAAAGCAAAGCTAACAATTGAAGTTCTAATGCACAGCTTAGACAGAATTCAAAATCTGACCAAAAAAAAAAACCCATGATCAACAGGAGAGAAAATAAATGGAACTACTACGAATCAAACACTTTTGCTCATCCAAAGACTATATTAAAAGAGTTAAAAGACCACCTACAGAGTGGGAAAAAATATTTGGAAACCACATGTTGGACTGATGTCTAATCTCTGTAATCTACAAGATACTGCAAAACGTCAACAAGAAAAAGTTAAATAACCCAATTAAGCGATGGCAAAGGAGATGGACAGTCACTTTGTCAAAGAGGACACCAGGTAGCCAAGAGACACATGAGGAAATTCTCACGATCATTAGCTATCAGAGAAAATCAAATCAAAACTACAATGAGGCAACATCTCACCCCAACAAGGTTGGGCATAATCCCAAAAACACAACAAATTCTGGAGAGGACTTGGAGAGATCAGAACTTTCCTACACAGCTGGTGGGATTGCAAAAT
Organism: Heterohyrax brucei; assembly: GCA_028571685.1. Lineage (NCBI taxonomy): Eukaryota > Metazoa > Chordata > Mammalia > Hyracoidea > Procaviidae > Heterohyrax > Heterohyrax brucei. The sequence goes on along the minus strand of CM053142.1, from coordinate 71,074,280 downwards.
GGTACAACTTCTTTGGAAAGCAATCTGGCACTTCCTTAAAAGACTAGAAATAGATATACCATTTAATCCATTAATCCTACTGCCCAGAATTCATCCTACAGAAACACAGGCTGTCACATGAACAGACACATGCTTACGAATGTTTGTTGCAGCACAGTCCACAATAGCAAAAAGATGGAATCAACCTAGAAGTCCGTCAGCAGATGAATGGATAAACAAACTAGGTTACGTATACTCAATGGAACACTACACAGTGATAAAAAACAATGATGATTTTAGGAAACATCTCATAGCCTGATTTCATTTGGAAGACATTATGCTGAGTAAAACAAGTGAGCAGCAAGAGGACAAATACTGTGTGAAACCCCTGCTATAAGGACTTAAAAATAGACTTATGTACAGAAGAAAAGTCTCTTTGACTATTATAAGAGTGGGGAGGAGGGGCGAAGGTTGGTCATAGATTAGATAGTTGGTAGAAATTTGGTTAGGTGAAAGTAGTGACAGCACACAGCAGAAAGTAGATAAACTTAACTGGACTGCACCAGAAACTGACAGCTCTTCTAGTCTCAACCCAATATTGCAATGATACAGTAGCAGTGGCAGGGTCTGGGGACCATGTTCTCAGGAGTCATGGAGGTCAATTGGCATAATTAGCCTACTGCTAGGAGAGTCTTCTGCATCCCATATTAGTGAGTGGCCTCTGGGGTCTTAAAAGCTAGGAAACTGCCATGTTAGGTACACCAAATGATCCCAACTCAGCTAGAACAGATGATCAAGAAAGACACAAGGATAAAAGAGCCCAGGAAATGGAAAGGCCCGTGTGAATGAGAGACTGCATCAATATGTGACCAGAAGAACCAGATGGTGCCTGGCCACCACCAAAGACAGCCGTGATGGGCACACAATGTTGAGTTCCTGTGGCAACATGAGAAAAAGAGGGATGCAGCTCAAGAACTTCGCTAAAAGGCCACTGTTGATGGCTTGATGCCCTAGGGGTCCCCTGGGAGCATGGCACCTAGACCTGCCACTGTCCTTGTCTAGAAAACACTTCTGTGGTCAACTCTTTGGACAAAAACAGACTAGACACAATGTGACCAAATGGTTTGTGTACTTTATGGTATTTGCACTTATAGAATGCTGTCCTACTTGTCTCTTTCTAGACGGGAGAGAAGAGGGTGGAGAAGAAGGAGCAGGAGCTTGTTAGGAGGATACAACAAGTATAAAATAAAAAGGAGGCGTGTGCTGTCACAGAGCAAGGTGAACAGAGAAGCTGTAGATAGATGGGCTTGTAAAATTCATTCAGATTATATATTTTCACTTAATCACACACACAAAAAAACAGAGCTGAATTAAAGAATAGAAAAGATTGAAAGAGTTAACAAGATAAACTAGTTCTTTGAAAAGATAAAAAAAATCAATAAAACACTAACTAAACTGACAAAAGGAAAATGAGAAGCAAATAACCTGAATAAGAAACAAGATGGCAATATCACGACAAACCCAACCGAAATTTAAAAATTTTTAACAGAATATTATGAAAAATTGTACTCTAATACATTTGAAAACCTAGAGTTGATGGACATACTTTTAAAAAATACATACTTCCTACCTAAACTAACACAAACAGAAGTAGAACAATTGAAAAACTCATTAAAAAAAAAGAAAAGAACAAAAAATGCTGACCAAAATAGCTACCTTGGTGAACTCTACCAAACTTTCAGAGAAGAGCTAACATCACTTTACTAAAGGTATTTCAGAGTATAGAAAAAGATGGAATACTCCCCAGCTCTTTCCATGAAACCAGAATAACCCTGTGTTTTAGTCAGTTAGTGCTGCTCTAACAGAAATACCACAGAGTGGACGGCTTTAACTAAGGTAAGTTAATTCTTACATAGTCCGGTAGATTACAAGTCCAAATTCAGGGTGCCCACTCCAGGGGAAGGCTTTCCCCCCGTCAGCTCTGGAGGCAACTCCTTGTGTTATGTCAGTCTTCATTCAGGGAGCATATAGGCGCAGGAACCTCAGGTGTGAAGGACACACTTTTCTCCCTGTGCTGCATACTTTATGGTGTGTGGTTCCTAACTTTCTACTTGCTTCCCACTCCTTTTATCTCTTGTAGGATGAAAGGATAAAGGGTGATGCAAGCCATACTCCAGGGAAACTCCCTTCACAGTGGAGCAGGGAGGTGATCCTATGAAGGGATTTACAGTCTCACTCTAGTCCTTTAATGTACAGCATAGAGGAGAATCACAAAATGGAAGGACAATCATAAAATATTGGGAATCATGGCCCAGCCACATGGCTACACATATTTGGGGGCACACAATTCAATCCATGACACCCTGATATGAGACCACTATTATAAGGACTCAAGAAAAGGTTTAAACACAAAAGAAAACAGTCTTTGATGGCTGTGAGGATAGGAAGGGTGGTAGGGCACATTCCCTAATTAGATAGCAGAAAAGAATTATTTCAAGGGAAGGTAGGGACAACACACAGTAGAGGAGAAGTCAACACAACTGGGATAAATCGAAAGCTAAGAAGCTTCCTAAACACAACCAAACGTTTTGAGATACAGAGTTGGGGGGAGGGTGGCGCAGCACTCAGGGATCTGTGTATCATGATTTCCAGTAACACAGTGAAGTTTACCGAGAAACTATCTTACATTCCACTTTGCCGAATAGTGTCTGGGCTCTTGAAAGCTAGCAAGTGGTCATGTGATAAGCATCAACTCTGTTTTAGTCAGCTGGGGCTGCTGTAACAGAAATACCACAGACTGGATGGCTTTAACCAAGAAAGTTTATTCTTACACAGTCCGGTAGGCTACAAGTCCAAATTTAGGATGTCTGTTCCAGGGGAAGTTTCCCCCCTTTGTTGGCTTTAGAGGAAAGTTAGGTATCGTATCAATCTTTGTCCAGGGAGCATCTTGGTGCAAGAACCTCGGGTCTGAAGGACGCACTCTTCTCCCGGTGCTGCTTGCTTGATGGTGTGAGGTTCCCAATACTCTGCCTGCTTCCATTTCCTTTTATCTCTTGCAGGATAAAGGATAAAGGGTGGGGCAAGCCATACTCCAGGGAAACTCCCTTTACAGTAGAGCAGGAAGGTGATCTTATAAAGGGATTTACAGTCCCACCCTAATCCTTTAACATACAGCACAGCAAAATCACGAAATAGAGGACAATCATAGAATACAGGGAATCATGGTCATATGGCTACACCTATTTTGGGGGAGGCACAATTCAATCCATGACAAATTAGTCCAACCCACCTGGAGCAATGGAAAATGATGAATATCAGAGACACAAGGAAAATATGAGCCCAAGAGAAAGGGCCACATAAACTAGAGATCACATTACCATGAGACCAAAAAACTAGATAATACCCACTACCACCAATGACTGCCCTTACAGGGAACTTAAGCCAGAGTCCCTGACGGAGCTGTAGCAATGCAGAGCGCAGAACTCAGACTCTAGTAAAAAGACCAGAAGTGACGGTCAGATAGACTAAGGGTCCCTAGAAGACATGACCTCCAGATACTCTGTTAGCCTAGAACTGAAAGCATTCCAGAAGTCACCTCTTCAAAGACTGAACTACATTAAAAGATAAAACGATGTTGGTTAAGGATATGCTCCTTGATTTAAGCAGATATAGGAGAGCTACCTGGACAGCTCCTGCCTGGAGGTGAGATGAGAAGACAAGAGCTGGTGGAGTGGACACTGGAAATACAGGTTGGGCAGTGGGACTGTGCTGTCACAGTATACAGAGAACAGATGGGCTACATAATAGAGTGTGTATAAGTTTTTATGTGAGAGACTGACTGAAATTGTAAACTTTCACTTAAAACACAATTTAAAAAAATAATAAAATTTGTAAATAATAATGTCATTCCAGGTATAGTTAACCTGATACGATTTTTTGATGTACTGGAAAGAAGAAATGAGAAAGAGGAACCAGGGGTTATTTCAGTGCTTTTGAACACACTGAGCTTGTGGTTGTATATGTATAAATGGAACTATCACTATAGGAGTTCGTGAGAGAGCTCTAGTTTGAGAACATGAATGTGGGAATTTTTAATGCACAGATGTGTGCAATGCCACGGGATGGGAATTGTTGACTCAGACTGTGAGTCTCTACCAGGAAGAGAATCAGAGACTTTGCTGTAAGACACTCTAACATTAACATGTAGTGTTGAGACGGACTCCATAAAGGAGTCTGTGTGGGAGAAACAAACAAAAGAGGACAAAAAACCCAAACAGTGTGGTGTCCTGGAAGCTGCATGAAAACAGTCTATCAAGGAAAAATGTGTGATCAACAGTGTCAAGTGCTGCTGAGTAGTCAAGAAAGTCAGGACAGAGGAACCAGGGGTTCCTGGTTGATGGTTGAGGGTTGATGGTTTACCTAGGCAGAAAAAAAAGTTACCCACAAAAGAATACAGAAACATATTCCCCTTATTTCTGAATGTTTAACACAAGTGTACTGAGGATAGAGTCACAGTTTCCTTGAGTGCAGTTTCCTTATGCATCCTGTTCTTTGTTTATTTGTTCTTAAATGTGGATGCTAGAGAACTGTATGTGAGGTTTGATAATTAAGTATGCAAACACAGTTGTTCTAAGGGCTACATACCTCACTGCTGAATATCACTACAGTCACCTTCAAAGTACCCCCTTTGGGAAGCTATGCACAAATACCAATGCCTAATCCACTCTTCAAAGTAATTTTGGAACTCTTTCTGGAATGGCCATTACACACACTAGCAAGGGGGCAAGTTCATGAACTTAATTGAATAGCTGTCTGTGAGGAAGCTTTTCGCTAGTAACAAATAACCATATTGGAACACCTTCTCTACTTACCTGATTTGGCCCCTGATGACTTTTTTCTTGACCCAAAGATGAAGGAAATACTGAAAGGAAGGCATTTTGATGACATTCAGGACATCAAGGGTAATACAACGACAGCTCTGATGGCCATTCCAGAAAAAGAGTTCCAAAGGTGCTTTGAAGGGTGGACGAGGCTCTGACATCAGTGCACAGCTTCCCAAGAAGAGTACTTCAAAGGTGACTGTAGTGATATTCAGCATGGTGCTACATAGAGCTTTTTCTACGGTGAGTTTGTGAACTCATTTATCAGTCCTCCTAGAGATCAAAGTGGTTAGCAGCGGTAGACAGGAAAGGGAGGAAAAGGAATACTCATTCTTTAGGGAACACTGACCTTCTCTTAAAGGTGGTAGGAATATTTGGAAATTGGTAATGGTAATAGTTGAATAATATGATAAACATAACTAATGCTACTGAATTGTACTCATGAAGAATATGGTATGGTAAATTATAATTGTATTTATCACAATGCAAAAAATTTGGGTGCTGGTGTCCCATCAAGATCAATTAAATCAGAATCTCTAATACAGTGGTTCTGGAACTTTAGCACATATCAGAATCACAAAGGATGATATTGCCTAGCCCCATCCTGTGATTCTTACTCGATAGGTTTGGATGAAAAACACAAATTTGCATTTATAGCAAGTACCCAGGTTATGCTCGCACTGCTGGGTCTGGGATTACACTCAAAGAATCCCTGTTCTAAGGATGTGTCATGGGCATCAAGGTTATTAAAAGCTGCCCAGGTGTTTCCAATGTTGAGCCATTGTTGAAAGCTGCTGCAGAACATACAGGGTTGAAACCAGATTCCAGAAACTTGATGTTTTCCTCTATCTGTGGTCAGAAGAGCAGCAGAAGCATACGGCTGAAGCCGACTGGAAATGCACATCAAGCCCCACCCAGACCTACTGAACTGAAAACCATCTGTTAAGAGATCATTAAATGGTGCACATGCATATTAAGGTTTATAAATCACTGCTTAGGCTGTCTCCAAATTATTCTTTCAGGCAGCTATACCCATCTTAGTGTGATTGTTGTTCTTTTTCATCACTGATCTCTGAGAACTTTCAATCTCTCCTTACCAAATCAAATCACATTTCAGCTCTTTTATTTTGCCCACAACTTCTGTCTTTCCTATCCCTTTGGATACAAAAATACTGAATACAAACCAGTATTAAAAATAGTCTTAAAAAATACACACCTCTGTGTTTGTGGTTGCAATGCTAACAAAGGAGCAAGTTAGACAACTCAACTTCTACCACTGACTTCGGGACAAGGATTAACATGAATTCAGTTCCCACCTGAACATGGTTCCAGACCTCACCTTCCCACATTTCCATTCCTGTTGCCAGCCACTTACATGGCAAACACTCTCTATAACCATGACCACCCAGAGTTAGGTCAGACCTCACTCCCTGCACTTCAGGTCAGCTGGTCTCTCTCTGTCTCTCTCTCTCTCTTTCTAGTTCCCTGAAACCAATGGAGCCCTGGTGGTACAGTGGTTAAGACTTTGACTGCTAACTAAAAAGCCCGTGACTCTAGCCTACCAGTCATTCCACAGGAGAAAGACGTGGCAGTCTGCTTCCTTAAAGATTTACAGCCTTGGAAATTCCGTGTGGCAGTTCTTCCTGGTCCTATAGAGTGGGTATGAGTCACATTTGACTCAATACCAATTTTTTCTTTCTTTCTTTCTTTCTTTTTTTTTTTTTTTTTTTTTTGGTGTGGGGACAGGCAAACTAGGTCACAAGCCAGAAAGATGAAAGGACTCTATCCCTTTACTGCCTCCTGTGCAGCTTTTCTCTGTTACCCAGCCCCTCACTGGTGAGTTTACACAAACCAACTCTTCACTTTTAGCTTCTGCTAGTTTACTGTCCCTGTGGATTTGTTAGTTGCCTACAGTGTCTCACACACAGAGACTATTACCTATACTTACAGTTATCCATTTATTATAACCCAAAAGGAGACAAGCATAGAGACGTATCAGGCAGTCTGAGAGCATTCTAGCACAGAGCCTCTGTTGTCCCCGGGGACATAGCACTGTCAGTCCTGTTCACGGATGTTCTCATTGATCCAGGAGACCCCAAAAAGAGAACTCCAAGGTCCCAGATTCCCTAGTCTTTTGGACCTCATAGAACATGCATGACATAGAACTTAATGAGTAGTTACGATGAAATTAATGAATGAGTATGCATGGCTACATAAGGCCTCCCTCCCTTCCTGAAGTTAGTTGACTGGGTGTTAAGCCTAAGTAGCCTCTACTTGCCCAGCTGTTTTGAAAAATAAAGAACCAAGTTCTTTGTCCCACAATGGTAGATACTGTGGTGCTTACCCAAAAGCTTCCACCTTACATTTTGCTCATGCCTCAGAGTACTCTTTAATGAATTATGATCTTTTATTAAGCCTATCACAATCTTCTCTAACAGTAACTTGACTTATGGACAAGTTCCCTGGGACTCAGTCTCTGAGAAAAGATTTTTATATAGGAGATTTATTGGGGAGAACTCTCAAGGTCAACACCTAGGGGCCATGAAGAAAGCAAGATTATGCAGAAAGGAGCTGCATTGTGATACAGTCCCAATAAAAGTCTCAGGATACCCTATAGCGAGTTGTGGAGATAGAATAGTCTTTTACAGTTACCCTGCTTTAGGGCAAGAGAGTCAGCTCTTTATACCACCTTAGAACTAAAATACTAAGCTGTCCCTGAGAAGAAGGTTGAAACCTGAGTGAAGTTTTTCTGACAGAGGAAAATCCCCTAAAACTGATTTTAGCTGAGATCCAACAGCAACCAACACTCCCAGAAACTAGGGTTATGAGTATTTCTGCCACAAAAGGGAATAGCCACAGAATATACCACCACATTTACTACTCTGATGTAGCAATGAGAGATATGAACCAGAGCTTGCTGATAACATATCCAAGGGTGTCTCCTGGTAGAACATCTGGGATGATTTTGTTTTTGAATGAGAAACAGAGACAGATGTGGAGGGAGGGTAGGGAGGTGGACAGAAAGAGAGAGAAGCAGGAAAAGAAAATTCTTTTTGTGCTCTTTTCTTCCAAATTGGGATATGGTTGGAAAGAAAGTCTTTGGCACCTCAAGGGCTGGACTGTGACCAAGAAAGGCTGATATACCAAGGAAGTACAGCAAAAATAGTGTATAAGCTGCTAAACCAATCTCAGTATAACCTTTCTCAGAATTTGTGCTAATGAGTTAACAAGGGGCTGATTTTCTGAAGTCTCTGTACTTAGGCATTTTACTACTTGCATTTAATTTGTTCTTATCATCTTCCTGCTCATTTCTTTCTCCTGTTCCTTTCTCCTATTTTCCTATGTTATCTTTATCCACTATGTGTGCTATTTCCTTTCCTAAGTTCATCCTAGACTGATAATTCCAAAAGAACTATTTTGGAGAAAGGCTGGGACAAGTCCTTGAACTGCTAATGAGCAGTATCATCATCTATTATTCTTCATGACATAGGACTTAGGGGTGCGTGTGTGTGTGTGTGATACTTAGCCTCTGTACAGACTTACTCAATATTTACTGTATGTTAGCACTATGCTAATCTCATTAATTGTATCAACTTATTTATTCCCCCACAACAAGCTTATGTGGTTTGTTGCTATTATTGGTCTCACTCAATGATAAGACAAGAAAAGCACAAGGAATTTAAGCAATCTATCCATGGTCACATGGCCGGTAAATGACAGAACCAGGATCTAAATCCTGACTGTGAGTCTTCTTACAAGGAATGTTCTACATACAGACCAAATTCTTTGTATGTTACTATCTAAAGGATGTTGTATTTAGGCACAGTAGTTGTATGTATTGCAAATCTCTCTCATCAGGGTTGCAACTTGCTCCTATCCCTACTGACTGAATGGCTGAGTCTGCCTTAGGTGGCAAACGGATCCTGGAAATGTTTCTAACTTGCTGTGACAACATTGATGCCAAAACCAACACAGGTTTATAAAACACTTATTGTTTTCAGGATCAGTAATTCAGAAGAGTATACTATGAGTTCCCTTCCCCTGACACTGCCCTGCCCTGAGTACATATTCCTGTGAGTCTTCTCCACACAAAACGAGACCTTCAGGGAGAAGACAGACGGGCATCGTTAACCACCTACTGAAAGAAAAATCTGTCTGCTAAGGGTGCAAAGTTCTTGTCAAGCACAGGTTCTAAGGAAGGCAAGACAAATTTGCATTTGTTGCATGACTCATAGTAAGGTTCTTCCTGGTAACTGGTAAAAGGTTTTCTCACAGTAGAAGGAATTTTACCATGTAGTGAACCAAGAAATAGAAATCACGGGTCTGCATTCTTCATGTAAGTAGCATTCTTAGTCATCGGATTTATCCTTAAAAGCTTGTGTTTGCCTGTGTAAGTGTTTGTATGTATGTTTTTCTGTCTTTTCTTTGCCACCACATTTAAATTATAAGATAACATTAACAAAATTTATAAGGTGTGCTTGGAATACATGTGTGTGTTTATATATGTGTATGAACATATATAAAATGCATAATACAGAAATTTCACTTTGGATATGGAAGTGTCTCAAAGCATACTCTCAGTTCAGTCAGATGTAACTGAGATACAATCAAAGGTAGTGATATTATGAAGAAAATCTTTACATAAGTATTATAATTCTATTGAAAGAGAAAATAAATTGTAATTCCAAATACAAGCCCCAGTTAGAAAGTTATAAAAGCAGAAGATGGGGTAAGATAGCAGAGTAGATGGATGCTTCCTCTGACCCCTCTAACAACAAAGACCCAAAATCACAAATGAATCCAGTACATAAGACATCCTAGGAGCCCTGAACATCAAAGACATCAAAGAGAAAGTTGAGAAACTGGACTAAGCAACAAGTAAGGGAGAGTAGGGCCAGAAGTACATAGGATTCCATAGACTTGACCTGCCAAGAAGTGGCCATGACTGTTGTGTGGTGGGCTCAGAGTAGAAGTTGGTGGGCACTCTCTTCAGCTGAAGTGACAGTCTGGAGAATCCACCAGATTATTGAAAGCTAAGTCTTTGCATGTCACCTATCTTGTGGATCTGAATCTCTCCTTTGAGGTTGGCCTATCTTCCGTCTTCTAGCAGTCTCCCACACCTTTACTGCACGGTGCCTGGAGCTAGAGTCTGATGTCATTAATTGAGCTGGAAGTAGGCTTCCTCAAGTTCACCCTGAGCCACTTCCTCTGCCCTATTCTGCAGTGTACCCAGCCCTACAGTCTGATTTCATTAACTGACATGGAAATAGTACTCCTTAAGACTGTCCAGAGCCATTCTATGAGACTCAGACGGGAAATTTTTAACAAACTTATGGGAGGGTAGGAGGCATTCTTCTGACTCCTCTAAGCCAGAAAATCAGGGCAGAAACTGTTTTTTCATGTAGATTCAGACAAAATGGAATACGTCATCCTCACAGACTCTCAGAGACAGCTACTAGCTGCATGCCTTTCTCAATAGCTGCAGCCAGACACCTTGCATATAACAATCATCCCACCCATCTAGGACAGTAGGAGACAGCCTGCACCACATACTTAGCAACTGACTACTGGACGTCTGAACTGAATCTGTATAAGAAAAGTATACAGACTCTTGGGGTCCCATGTCTAGTAACAGATCAAACTACCTGGCAAAAGGACTTTAGAGCTTCAAAGACAAAAGTAAACAAATATCACATGTGATCAACCTTTTTGTACCTTCAAAACATGAAGCTAGAACAGGATAGACAAACATAAAATAAGCAAATAAAATTTACTGATGGCTGGGGAACAGCAGTCCATATCAAAGCACTTAAAGAGGTGGACCATGATTTCTTCAGAAAACTTCCAAAACAAAGAGTCAAATTTTCCAAAGTAAGGAAATTCCCAGAATTATCAGAGGTAGAATACAAAAGACTAATATTTAGAACTCTACACAAGATAAGGAAGGAGATAAGGCAGAATGTAACACAGTATAATGACAAATTGAACAGCCTGCAAGAAACCATACAGTAGCAAGGATCAGCAATTCATAAAATTAATAATAAAATTGCATAATTAGGCAACTTGATAGAAAATCAAAGGAGTAGAACTAAGGCAATGGAAAGCCAAATTACTGAGATTGAAAACAAGGCACGTGACATTGACATATTTGAGAAAAAATCAGATAAAAGAATTTTAAAAAATCAAGAAACACTAAAAATTACGTGAGAATCTATGAAAAAGAATACTGCATGAGTGACTGGAGTACTATAAACAGGAGCAGGGGAAACAGAAAATCCAAAGAGAATTGTCAAAGACTTGCTGACATAAAACTTCCCTGAGATTGTAAAAGATGAGAAAGCATCTATCCAAGGTGCTCATCAAACTCCACACAAGGTAGAGCCTAAAAGAAAGACACCAAAGCATATTATAATCAAATTTGTCAAAACTGAAGATAAGGAGACACTTTCAAAAATGGCTAGGGATAAACAAAAATAACCTACAAAAGACAATCAATAAAGCTAAGTTTGGACTACTCCATGGAAACCATGGAGGCAAGAAGGTAATGGATGACGTGTAGAAAGCATTGAAGGAAAATAATAGCCAGCCAAGAATTATATATCCAGCAAAATTGTCTCTCAGACATGATGGTGAAATTAGGACATCTCCAAGTAAACAGAAATTTAGGGAACTTACAAAAGCCAAACCAAAATTACAAGAAATACTAAAGGGACCTTGTTGGTTAGAAAATCAATAACACCAAGTAACAACACAAGACCAGAACATTGAACAGAGCTTCTGGATATTGACCCAAATAGATAAATTACAAAAATAAATCATATGTAAACCCAGAAAATCGGGATACAAGGATGTCATTATGTAAACATTATAACAAAAAGAGAGACTCAAAGGTAAATGCAGTCATACATTCTTCATAGAGAGAAGAAGTCAGGGTGGTACAAAGAAATTAAAGACCCTTTTAAATTTAGAAAATTAGGGGTAAATATTAAGTTAACCACAAAGAACATTAATAATCCTACACATCAAAATGAAAAATGTGAAGTCTCAGCAAATACAAAGCTAACAACTTTGAAAAAGATGAGAAGAAAATATGTAAAGAAAAAAGACTCAGTACAGAAAATTAAAGGGAATAAACGAATTGTTTATAACACATGAAAAAAGACGTCAAAATGACAACACTATCAACAATCACACTGAATACAAATAGACAAAAGCTACCAATAAAGAGACAGACAGTGACAGATCTATATGCTACCTACATGAGAAACACCTTAGGCTCAAAGACATGACCAAACTAAAACTAAAAGGATTGAAAAAACATATCAAACTAACAACATTCAAAAAAGAGCAGCAGTGGCAATATTTATCTCTGATAAAATAGACTTTAAAGTAAAATCCACCACACTGATAATGAAGGACATCATATAATGGTGAAAGGATCAATATTCCAGGAAGACAACCATATTGAAGATCTACACAACCAATGACAGGGCCCCAAAATAAATAAAACAAACACTATCTGCACTGAAAACAGTGAAGCTTCACAATAATAGTAGGAGACTACAGCATACACTCTCATGAAGGACAGAATATCCAGAAAAAAACTCAGTGAAGACCCAGAAGATCTAAATCCCACAATCAACCAACTTGAGCTCACAGACATATACAGAACATTCCACTCAACAGCCAAGTATACCTTTTTTCCAGAGCACATAGAACATTCTCCAGAATTGGCTATATGTGAGGCCACAAAGCACTCCTTAACAAAATCCAAAGTATTGAAATAATACAAGCATCTTTTCAGACTGTAAAGCCACAAAAGCAGAAATCAATAACAGGAAAAAAAAATCAAACACATGGAAAGTGAACAATATCTTGCTCAAAAATGACTTGGTTACTGAAAAATCAAGAATGGAATAAAGAAATCCATAGAATCAAATGAGAATGAAAACATAACCTATCAGAATGCACAGGATACAGCAAAAGCCATGCTCAGAGGTCAGTTTATCTCAATAAATATACTCAGCCAAAATGAAAAAAGGGCCCAAATCAAAGAAAATCCTACAACTCAAACAGTGGAAAGAGAGCAGCAAAAGAACCCCTAAGCCACCAGAAGAAAGCAAATAATAAAATTAGAACAGAACTGAAGAATCAGAGAATACAAAAAAGATTGAAACAAATAGGAGGCAAAATGGGTCATATCACAACACACCCAACCAAAATTAAAAGAATATTAATGGAATACTATAAAAAAAAAAACTGTACTCTAATAAATTCAAAAACCTAGAGGAAATGGACAAATTTCTAGAAACACAATACCTAACAAAACTAACAAAAACAGAAGTAGAACAACTAAATAAACTCATCACAAAATAAGAGATTGAAAACATAATTTAAAAATTCCCAACAGGGCTGGGCAAAGTCAAGTTGGCAGACTAGACACATGTCTCCTTAATTACCTCCAAAAATTAAGGCCTAGATTGATAACTAAATGGAGCCTTCTGGACACCCAGTGAGCCCTAGGACATGGCATACAGCTGGCAATTTGGACAACATGCCACTAAAAGGTAAACTTCTTTTCTTTCACTGACCCCCACACTTGTTGAATGGCCAGCTCTCATGGACTGAAGGTAACTGACGTTTTTACTTTTTTTTCTTTGTGTTAGTTGGTGGCGGTGGTTGGGCTTAACTGGCAGCAAAGCTTAGCCGCACTGCTGACGCGATCAGCAGGTGGAACAGACACACTTTGAGAGCCCAGCTCTGGACTCTGAGCACCTCAGCCCTTCCACACTCTCTTTCTGAACCTGTGCCATTAACTCATCTATTTCACAGCGGGCAGCACAGCTTGTGCAAGACGCCATCTTGTTCAACTCGGAGGATTTACCTTAATGGAGGCCTCAGCAGGGGCTAATTTCCAGGCCAGGAGGCAGTGTCAGCCTGGGGAGCGCTTCCCCAGCAGAAAAACTGTGTTTAGCACAGTGCAGCCTTACAGGTGGGCCTGGCAGTGCATGACAGCAGAGCAGTAATCTGTCCATACTTTGAACTAGATTACAGCATCTGGGGATGGGTTACAGAGGTGCCTACATTGCCACCTAGAAAGAGGGGCTTGCAAACCTGGCAGCCTGACTGATTTTGGAAGCTGTCAGATAGATTTTACCTTTCAAAATAAGACTATCTAGAGAAATAACTGTGGTGCATCCTCATGGCATCTTTTCCAGCCTTTACTGACCCACACCACAGGGTCAGCTGACTGCTCTCCAGTGATCTCATAAGTAGGGCCATGTCTTTGCCAACCAGGAGGTGGAGACTGCTACCCTAGAGATTCCACTGGGCCCCATCACTGCAGTACATAGAGATGACTGGTGATAACCTTCCTTCTCAGACTGCACCTCAGATCCTGTTAAGATAACACTAGAGAAAATAAGCAACCTCTAGATGCCCTAAAAGCAACAAACTCTGGCCAGACACTTAAAGAAAAATCCACCCACGGCTCCAGAAATATCCCAAAAGAAAGAGCCAAAGAACTTTTCAGATGAAGAAGTGTTTCTGAAACTACTGGAGGTCAAGTACAAAAGAATTATACATAGAGCCCTCCTTGGCATTATACAAAATGCAGCAGAGCAAAATGAAAAATTAAGCAAACTGTTCAAACTCATGGAACACCAGCATTCTGAAATCCAACAGATCAATAACAAAATTAAAGAATTAGACAATTCAATTCAAAGCCAAGAGAATAGAATTGAACTGGAAAATAGACTTTCTGATTTTGAAGACAGAGCTACTGACACCAGCGTTTATGAGGAGAAATCAGAGAAAAGACACAAGAAAAACGAAGAAACATTACAAAACATGCGGGACTCTATCAAGAGGAACAATCTATGATTAATTGGAGTTCCTGAACAGGGAGGGACACCTTAAAATGCAGAGAGTATCATTTTTGAGTTTTTGACAGAAAACTTCCCTGAAATTATGAAAGAAGAGAGCTTAGATATCCAAGATGTATATCAAATGCCACACAATGCAGACCCCAAAAGAAAGACACCAAGGCATTATAATCAAGCTTAACAAAATAAACCATAAGCAGAAACTCTTAAAGGCAATGAGACTCAAAACAAAGTAACTATTCCCAACAAAAATAAAAGAGTCCTGGCCCTGATGGTTTCACTGGAGAATTCTAACAAACTTGTAGAGAGGAGTTAATACCACTATTATTAAAAGTATTTCAGGGCATAGAAAAGGATGGAATACTCCCAAATACATTCTATGAAGCCAGCATAACCCTAATACCAAAACCATGTAAAGACAGCACAAAAAAAAGAAAATTATAGACCAATGTCCCTCATGAGCGTAGGTGCAGTAATCCTTAACAAAATTTTAGCCAGTAGAATTCAACAACGTATCAAGAAAATAATTCACCATGACCAAGTGGGATTTATCCTAGGAATGCAGGAATGGTTCAACATTAGAAAAGAAATTGATGTAATCAACCACATAAATAAAAGGTGAGAACCATTCGATTTTATCATTGATGCAGAAAAGGTATTTAACAATCTCTGACACAATTTCGTGTTAAAAATTCTCATTAAAATGGTAAAAGAAGGGAAATTCCTCAACATGATAAGGAGCATCTATGCAAAGCCAATAGCTAACATCATCCTAAGTGAAGAGAATCTGAAAGCATTCCCCTTGAGAACAGGAACCAGATGGGGACACCTATTGTCACCATTTTATTCGACATTGTCCTGGAGGGTCTAACCAGAGCTTTTAGGCAAGATAAAGAGATAAAAAACATCCAACTTGGTAAGAAAGAAGCAAAATTATCTCTAATTGCAGAGAAGACAATCTTATACACATAAAACCATAAAGAATCCACACACACACAGACACACAAACTAATGGAACTAATAAAAGAGTTCAGCAGAATATCAGGACATAGGACAAACAAACATAAATCAGTTGGATTTCTTTATACCAGGATAGCAAATAGCCCCCAAGAAGATAATATATGTAGGAATAAATCTAACCAGAGCGGCAAAAAACTTATACAAAGAAAATTACAAGATTCTACTTGAAGAACTGAAAAGAGACCGACATCAGTAGAATAACCTACTTTGCTCATGGATAAGAAGACTTAACCTCATGAAAACTTCTATTCTACCCAAAGCAATCTATACCTTGCAATCCATATACAAATGCCAATGAAGTTTTTTAATGAGATGGGGAAACAAATGGCCAACTTTCTAAGGCAAGGAAAGAAACCTCAGATAAGCAAAGCATTACTGAAGAAGAACAAAGTGGGGGTCTCACATTAGCTGACTTTAGAAACTATAACACTGCCGCAGTCATCCAAATAGCTTGGTAATCATTGAAAAACAGATATATAGACCAATGGAAGAGGATTCAGAATTCAGTTATAACATCATCCACCTATAAGCAGCTGAAAGCTGACAAAATCCCAAATTGTATGAACTGAAGAAAAGACAATCACTTCAAAAATGGTGTTGGCAAAACTGGATATCCATCTGCAAAAAAGAAAAAAAACAAGATGTATCTCATATAACGAGCAAGAACTAACTCAAAATGGATCACAGATATAAACACAAAGCAACATAAAGATCATGTAAGAAAAATAGGGACAACACTGAGAGTGCTAACACATGCCATAGACTACAAAATGTCACTAACACTGGAAGAGAGAATAGACAACTGTGAACTCCTAAAAAATCAAACACTTATTCTCATCCAAAGACCCCATCAAAATTGTAAAAAGAGTACTAACAGACTGGGAAAAACATTTTGGCAACCACATATGTGATCCACGTTTAATCTCCACATTCTACAAAGTACTACAAAACCTCAAAAGAAAAAGACAAATAACACAGTTAAAAAATGGACAAAGGATATTAATAGACACTTCACCAGAGAAGACATCCAGATAGCTGACAGATATAAGACAAAATGCTCGCTATCATCACCCATTAAAGATCCGAATCAAAATTACAATGAGATATCATTTCACCCAGCAAGGCAGGCATTAATCCAAAAAACACAAAATAATAAATACCATAGATCTAGCTGTCCCATTGCATGAAATATATCCTAGAGAAATAATGACAGTCACACAGATACATGCACACCAATGTTTACTGCAGTCCTGTCCACAACAGTAAAAAGATACAATCAACCTAGATGCCCAGCACACCAATGTTTATTGCAGTCCTATCCACAACAGCAAAAAGATACAATCAACCTAGATGCCCATCAACAGAACAATGCATAAACCAACTACGGAACAATCGTACAATGGAACAGGAACACTATACAATGATAGAGACCAATGATGATCTTGGGAAACATATGATAACCCAGAGTCATCTGGAAGACAGCATGCTGAGTGAAATTAGCCAGTTTCAAAGGGACAAATAATGTATGAGACCACTATTGCAAGGATTCAAGAAAAGATTTCAGCATAGACGATAATACTCTTTGATGGTTACAAGAGTAGGGAGAGAGGGGCAGGGGAATTTATACATTAGATGGTAGATAGGAACTGAGTTAGGTAAAGGGCGTGACACCACGCAGTAGAAGGGAGGTTAGCACAGCAGGACTGTACCAAAGCTAAAATATTTTCTAAATACAACCCAGCATTTAGAAGACCAGAGTAGCAGGAACAGGGTTCTGTGAACCATGGTTTCATGGGACATCTTATTAGTATAACTAAGTTTTTTTTTTTTTTAAAGAAAATGTTTTGCATACCACTTTGGTAAGTGGTGTCTGGGGTCTTAAAAGTCAGCAACCAGCCACCTAAGGAGCATCAATTCTTCCCAGTTGACCTGGAGGAGAAGAGAATGAAGGACATCAAAGACATAAAGAAAGTATGAGCCCAGGACACAGGAAGTGCCAGATTATTCAGCAACTATGTCAGTGTGAGACCAGAACTAGAGGTTGCTCTGCCATCACAGATCTCCGCCCCAACAGGGAACACAATGTAAAGTGCCAGCTGTACCTGCTGAAAAACAGGTATGTAGACTTAGAACTCTATTGAAAGACCATATTTAATGTTCCTTCACCCTGTAGAGTCCCCTGAGGACATGGTCCCCAGACTCTCTGTTAACCCAGAGCTGAAACCAGTACTAAAACCTACTCTTCAGGCAAAGATCAGACTGGACTATACAAGGTCTGACAGTGGAGTTCACGAATTCATCATCGAAAAAGTTCTACATACATCGTTGCTGAATATAGCCATGGTCACCTTCAAAGTACTCCCCTTGAGAAGTTATGCACCGATGCCAGCACCTAGTCCACCTTTCAAAGCAATTTTGGAACTCTTTCTGGAATGGCCATCAGAACTGTCATCATATTGTCTTTGATGTCCTGAAAGTCATCAAAGTGTCTTCCTTTCAGTATCTCCTTTATTTTTGGGTAAAGAAAAATGTCTTTGGGGGTCAGATCAGGTAAGTGGGATGTCCCAATAGTTATTTGCTTACTGGATGAAAACTACCTCACAGACAACTATACAATTAAGTTCGCGAACTTCCCACCTTGCCACAGTGCACAATTGCCCTTCCAGAAAGAATTCCAAAATTGCTTTGAAAAGGGGACTAGGCACCAGTGTTGGTGCACAGCTTCTGTCTTAGTCACCTGGAGACTGCTCTAACAGAAAATACCACTAGTGGAAGCCTTCGTGAAGAGAAATTTTATTGTCACAGTCCAGTAAACCACAAATCTATTAAAGAGTTACAAGTCTGCTCAATCGGGGAACTTATCACAGTCTGGTGGGCTAAGTCCAAACTCAAGGAGAGCATCTCAGCACAGGAACCTCAGCCCCGAAGGACATATTCTGCTCTTGGTGCTGTTTTCTTGGTGGTGTGAGGTTCCCATCTTCCTCTACTCACTTCTGTCTTATATCTTTCAAGCTTGTAGCTTGAATCCCACCTCACTAACACAACTGCTGCCCATGCTCCACCATCAATATCACAGAAGCAGGATTCACAACACAGGGGAGGAATGGCACCATATTGGGACTCATAGTCCAGTGAAATCAGCACATACATTTTTGGGGGGTCATAATTCAATCCATGACAGTTTCCTAAGGGGAGTACTTTGAAGGTGACTGTAATGATATTCAGCCATGAGGTATGTAGCATTTAGAACAACTAAGTTCATGGACTTAATTGTCATACCTAGTAAGACACAGAGACTTCAAGGATACAGTCGCTGGGGCGGGGGGCAGGGGACCATGCTCTTAGGCAAAATCGAGGCCAATTGGCACAACTAGCATTTTGCTAAGAGACCTCTCTGCACCCCACATTGGTGAGTGGTGCCTGGGGTCTCAAAAGCTGCCGAGCTGCCATCCGAGGACACAGCAAATGGTCCCAACTCAGCAGGAATGGATGCTCACCAAGGACCAAAATGACATGCAGTAAAGACAACCGAGAAGACAGAGAGACCCACAAGAGTGGGTGCCTTCATCGACTTGGGACCAGAAGAACCGGATGGTGCCTGGCCACCACCAGTGATAGACACAATGGAGCTCACTAGGTTGAGTGTCACTGGCAACACAAGAATAAAAAGGGGTGCACCCTGAGATTTCCACTAAAAGACCTCAATTGATGGTCCAGCGGTTTCGGGGCTCCCCTGAGAGCATGGCCCCCAGCCCTGATGCTGCCCTTACCCCTAAATTATAACGAAGGTCCACTTTTGGACAGGAATGGATTGGACTTGGCAATGCAGACTGACCATATATTGTTGTATGCACAGGATATAATCCTGCCGACCTCTGGCTGGAGGAAGGAGAGTGGGTGGAGAGGAGCGGAAAGGAGGCTGTTGGGAGGATGAGACATGTATGGAGCAGAGAGGAATAGTGTGCAGTCACCGGACAGGGAGAGCAGTGGAAGCTGTGTATAGGTGGGCATGTAAATTTATACGGGAATGTACATTTTCACTCAGTCATGTTAAATAAAAAATAAAAAAAAAGACACAGACAAACCCTGGTGGAGTAGCGGTTAAGTGCTATGTTGGCTAACAAAAAGGTTGGCAGTTTGAATCCACCAGGTGCTCCTTGGAAACTCGGCTCTTGTCCAGAGGTGAGATAAGAGGATGGAGGGAGACAGCAGTCAGTTGAATGGAATTGGGAAGTACTGCGTGGAAAGGAGAAATGTGCTATCACAAGGTGGAGAGAGCAACTAGAGTTGCATAGCAGTGTGGGTACATGATTTTATATGGCTAATTGGTGAGGATTGTAAACTTTCACTTAAGGCACAATAAAATAATTTTTTAAAAGAGGAAGAAACAATCAGCTTCTCAGAAACACAAAACACAGGCACAGTATAGATCTGGAGGGACAGTCTAGAATATTTATGCCAAATTTGAAAGCACAATAAAATATTTTAAAAAGAGGAAGAAACAATCATCTTCTCAGAAACAGAGAAAACATCAGAACAGTAGAGATCTGATGGGACAGTCTAGAATATGCCAAACTTGAAAGCCTTAAGAACTCTTTCCCCAGTCAAGATGCCCGTTAAAGTCACTTAAAAGCAGAGTTAACATGCTGTTATTCTTAGATGCCATTGAATCAATTCTGACTCATAGCAACCCTATGTCATACACAGAATCATGTCCCCCGGAGAATGTCTGTCGCTATTTGGCTAGGCCAAAATTTCCAGTGTTGTGTGATGATATTGTATGTTGAAATTTCTCCTTCTTTGATGTTGATGAGGAAGGATGAATGGTGTTTGTGTCAGTAAAGCAGGATGCAATCTCTAAGATTGCATTGTGCCTTGAGGCAATTTTTTCAGATGTGAGGGAAAAGGAAGCAAGCAAAGAGAGAGCTGGTGACCTCATACCACCAGGAAAGACACAGCAGGGGCACAGTGTGTCCTTTAGATAGCAGGGAGGGTTGACAACAAGGACCTTCCTCCAGAGCCGACAGAGAACAACTTCCCCTGGAGCTGACGGTCCCAATGTGGACTTGTAACTTATTGGACTATGACAGAAAAAAAAAAAAAAAAAACACCTCTTTTTAAAGAAAGAAGGAAAGAAGAGAAAGAGGAAGAAAGAGAGAGAATGAGGGAGGGAGGGAGAAAGGAGGGAAGGAAGAAGGAAGAGAAGGAAGGATGGAGGGAAAGAAGGAAAGGAGGGAAGTAGGGAGGGACAGAAGCAGGGAGGAGGGTGGGAAGGATGGAGGAAGGGAAAGAAAGAGGGGGAAGTAAAGAAAGAGAAAGAAAGAGAGTAAAAGAGAGAAAAAAGAAAGTAGAAGCTATAAATTTTAGTGGCACATTGACAATCTAGAGGATTTTCATGTGAGTAAGTCAATGTAGTGACCTCAAAGATAGCCAAGTGCCGTGGAGTCGGATCCGACTCTTGATAAGTATATATTTACTTACCAGAGAGATATGCATGAAAACATTTATAAATCATGACATTCTCCCCCAAATCAGATACATCAGAATGCATGGGTATGTAAATATAATTTCAATTCACTTTATAAAAGTGACATACTCTACTAGTTCCTCTTCCTATTCAACATATTTAAATTGTTTGTAGAAATTAACTCTGGTTTTTTGAAATTTCTTATATTAGCTCTCCTATTTTCACTGCTAGATTTGGACTTCTAGACTGTAACATGTCATTAACTTCTTAGAAGATATTTGACTCAGAGTCTCCATTTTAGCTAGTAAAAACATTTGCAATATAAACATATATCTGCTTTCTCCAAGTACTTAATAGCCATTTTATATTCACGCCTTGCAGTGAGTGTTATAGAAAGAGCTGAAGCAACTCCAAGGAAACAGTAATAGACAAATATAAAAAGAAGTAGGTTTTGTTATTACTTTTTATGAGAGGTAATAGAAATGATTACCAATCTGACGTTCACTCCCTCTAGTGATATAAAGAAGTAATAGTAGATACAACATATGAAGTGGAAAATATTAGTTAGGTTAGCAGGACCAGCTTTCTTTAGACTTGACCAGAACCATGGAGAGAAAGAAGTACACACGCTTGGCTTTTTAGAAAGGGGTAGGTGAAAGTACACCAAGAACAAAAGGAAAACTAAGGTCTCATTAAGTTGGCCACCCCTGGATGCTGGATGATGACTGATTTCAGTCTTTTTTTAACTCTGGAATGTGCAACAGTGGAAAGCCAACAGAAGAAATTAATAGAAAGATGCCTCTGCTTCTCCCTACACCACGAAACCAGTGTCTTACCCTTGGAGAGAAACAGAGCACACCTAATAAATGGATTTTTGTTTTAAAGTCTGGAGACCAAAAGTTATCTTTAACCAAAAACCCACCCACTGTTGTCAGGTGAGGTCTGACTCGTAACAGTCCTTAGAGGTCAGAGTAGAACTGCCCTATAGAGATTCCAAGGAGCAGCTGGCAGATTTGAACTGCTGACTTCTTGGTTAGCAGACATAGCACTTAACCCACTATGCCATTAGGGTTTCCTTTTTAACTAAGGATCTGTAATACTCCAGCCATAGCCAAGCCAAGTGCCGCCAAATATGATTAAAACCCCTAGTCCATGCCTTAAAAGTCTCATAGCCAAGTAGTAAAACTAATATAAAAAAATTACAGTATAACATGACATTCTCCAATAGAGAGATGGATCTAAGCCTGGGAGCTTAAAGTAGCCACAGTTAAGTTCAGCTGGGGATTTATGATGATTTGAACTTAATCACAAGGAAAGAAAAGGCGATACATGGTATCCAACAATTAAGTTCACAATCTCATCCTACAAAAAGTACTACATACCGCTTTGCTAAGTATCACTACGGTCACCTTCAGAGCACTCTCTTTGGGAAGCTATGCACCGATGCCAGTGCCCAGTCCACCATTCAAAGCAGTCTTGGAGCTCTTTCTGGAATGGCTATCGGAGCTGTCATCATATTATCCTTGATGTCTTGACTGTCATCAGAATGTCCTCCTTTCAACATTTCCTTTAACTTGGGTAAAGAAAAAAGTCACTGGGACTACATTAGGTGAGTAGGAGAGGATTTCATCACAGTTATTCATTTGCTGGCTAAAAACTCCCTCAACTATATCATTTAATTTGTGAACTTGCCACCGTGCCACCGGCATTCCAGAAAGAATTCTAAAATTGCTTTAGAGGGTTGACTAGCCTCTGCCATCGGTGCATAGCTTCCCAAGAAGGTGTTCTAAGGTGACTGTGATGATACTCAGTAATGAGGTATATAGCACTTAGAGCAATTAAGTTCAAGGATTTAGTAGCTGGACCTGTGTATCTTACAGAAAGTAAGTCATAAACAGAGATATTCTAGCCAAAGCATTTAACATACAAATATATACAGAGAGATGGAAGAATGAGGCACATACGGTAAATTGCTAGTATTTCCATTACAGTAAGCTCTGTATCTGTCAAGAAACGTGAGTACTAAAATTAGAAAGTAGGTAAGAATTTTCTTAAGAAAAAACTTGCTAAAGAATGAGATATTTTTCTGGTAGGTAATCGTGGACTACTACAGAGTTTTGGAAACCCTGGTGGCACAGTGATTAAGAGCTTGGCTGCTAACCAAAATGTCAGCGGTTTGAATCCACCAGGTGTTCCTTGGGAATTTCAAGGGGTAGTTCTACTCTGTCCTGTATGAGTTGAGTTCAACTGAACAGCAACGGGTTTTGTGTGTTTTTTTGGTTAAAGAGTTTTTAGGAGACCTGCTGGGGCACTGGGTAACAGCTTACCTGTTAACCAAAAGATCAGCAGTTCAAATCCACCAGCTGCTCTTTGGAAATTCTATGTGGCAGTTCTGTTCTGTCCTACAGCATTATTAGGAGTCAGAATCAATGGCAGCAGGCTTGGTTTTTCGCCTTAAAGGGTTTTTAAGGAGGACATGGACATGATATAATTTTTCACATTTCGAGTAAAAAGGGTTATTTCCTGCTGTTTTCAGAAAATGGTCAATATTAGATTCAGTGGTCAGTCAGAGACTACTTCTTGATGTGTGATGAAATCACAACAACCATGACATTGTCTTTCATGAGCTTCTTATTTACCTAAAATTCTAGAGGCAAAAATTCTACAAAATACTTGACTGTATTCATAGGAAAGGAAAATGCAATGCCAAAAAAAAAAAAAAAGCTTTGGTGAACTTCCTGGCTGGCGTACATTTATTTCATGGACCACTAGGTCTTGATAAAGTTAACCTGATTCCGTTTAAACACATCTCAGTAAGTTTCTTTAACTGTGGCTGATACACAGCATTTTTTTTCCTCTCCCAGAATTCCTCTTAAGCTTCCAAGGCAAATTACCACTACTGTACTAACTCTTATCAAGGAATACCAAAAACACCGAAATTGCTACCATCAAGTCAATTTTGACACCTATTGACCCCACAGAGTCTCCAAGGAGCAGATGGTAGATTAGAATTGTCCACCTTTTGGTTAGCAGCCGAGCTGTTAACCACTACCCCACCAGGCCTTCACTCAAAAGGGTATAATCTTTGCAAAGTAATGGGGGGAGTGGGCACATAGGAGGTAATAAAAAAGTGATTAAAGGACATTTGTTACATGTTTTATTCTCAGGAGTACTGAGTACTAGCCTCACCTGGGTTTACACAGGCAATGTTCTGTCTCCATTCCAAGGTAAATACTTAAGATATCTTGAAAATAACAGCTTTTTTTCATAAATAAATTAACAAGTGCCACTTTATAATGTACCTTACTTGAAGCAATAAAGAGTTAGTATTGTTAATTATTATCTTTATTTTTCTTATCTTTGATATATTAAATATGTGGAATTTGGAGTTATTTTCATTTGATTTAGAATATCCTCAGGCACATTATTTGGCAAGCAATATATATTGTATGAGAAATACAACATCAGTCACTAAAGAGAAAAGTTCGTGATAATACTTAAATTTTCTAAAATCAATCTGAGCTTCTTGAGGTCTTTTTCTGTTATTATTTTTAAATTGCTTCCAACATAATAACTATATGAAATTACTGTCAAGCCAGGAATAAGTACTGAACTTTCAACAGAGTTAGCACCTAACCAGGAAACGATAGTATAGTGAGACACAAAGTCACCTGTAGTTATTGAAATTATTGAAGGGAGACTCAGTGTGTGCTTGGAAAGAGTTAGTGGGTGTGTTAAGTCTGGAAAAAGCTGATGCAAGATTTTTCACAATGGAGTTGGTGATATTCAAATGACACACTTAATGACAAGTAACATAAATAGGTACTGGTACTGGGAGGTGTCTGAAAGTCAAAGAATGTCACCAGTTAAGTTGCATGTACCACTGCTTATGACTGACTGGGGAAATCCCAGGAAAAGCTCCTGCATATATATATATATATATGTATGTATATGTGCCTTTGCAGTTGGCATCCTTGGCCAGGGAGGATGTTTCTGCTCCCAGCATACTGACCTGGACCTGATTTGAAGGGCACTGCGTGTTGGCTACTTCTTCACCTATTCGGATCATCATGTGGATGAAAATACTTCTTGGTGTTCTTCTCTTTCACCTGTCTCTTTCTCAATCTACTAATGTGTAAGTGACCATACAAGGTTTTATTGTTACTGGTAGAGGCCAAATAGAGCTTCGTGGTAAGAAGTCTAATTATATCGCCTATTTTATTGCAGTAATTTGATTTTAGATAGTAATATCATTTCACAATCTACTCCAAAATTAATTTGCACAGTGGATTCCAAATTTGAATGTTACCCTGCATTTCTGCCTAGTAGATTTCCAGTCTGCTGATTAAGAGGTATAAAACTGTGGTACTTATGCTGAGAAGAGGCATCAGGTTGCTGTCAGGAAAGGAAGCTGGAAAAGCAGTAGGCAAACAGAAAATGTAAAGTGCAGCATCAATTCAAGGACAAAAATGTGGTGTGAGGAGGCCAAAAATAATAACCATTATGGAACTAATGACTTAAATGAATTACTGCTTTGTAATTGAGATTTTTCTTACTGTGTCTACAAAATTCAATTTAGAGGCCAGCCTCTTTTTGTTTTGTACATTTCATGCCCTTAGATTTCGTCTTCAGATGTATTTTAAATACATTTTTCTTAAACTCCAAGGTCTTTCAGCAACAATATAATTGCTAAGTAATTAAACATTTCTTTGACGCTTTCATTTTTGATGCCCTCTTAATTTTTATAGGCAATATGTTCTGTTGGTCCGTTCTGTCTTACAAGAAGGCTCTTTGGACAAAATTTGTGCCCAGCTTTTTAATCTTAATGAAACTGTTACTTTGACTGTCTCCATTGAGTATGGTGAGACCCAACTAATAATAATTCAAGACTATGTTAAAGAAGAAAATTTCTTCAAATGTGTCAACTTCAAGGTGAAGTACTTCATTCTGCTTTATTTGGAAAAGAATATTTCTAGTCTTTGACTTTCTAGGGACAGAGATCAGACTATTTTGCTGTGTCTGTAAATGTCTTCTAACATTTAAAGGGATAATACACTCCTCAGTTTGTGTTAGTCTAAGTATAATTTTACATGGTCACATCGGAATAAGCCAAACCTCATGATTTTATGATAGAAATTGTGGAAAGGATCAAGTTATATAAAGACAGCTGTTCAGACAAGAAAAGGTTTAAGAAATGTGGAAGAGAATTAGTTTTAAAAAAGAGTAATGTACAATAAAAAAGTGAGAAACCATAAGAAAGAAACAAGGTTGGTTATTCAAGAAATAAATATGAGAAGTTATGAATGGAAACATTTAATAATGACAACACACAGTCAAATTTATTGATATGTTAAGTCAGTTCCAACTCATAGGAACCCTATGACACAGAGTAGAACTGCTCCATAAAGGTTCCAAGGAGCACTTGGTGGATTTTAATCACCAGTCTTTTGCTTAGCAGCCACAGCATTTAACCAACGCACCATGGTTTCCAACACACAGTTAGTGGTAAGGGTTTCTTAGACAAAACACCAGTCTCTCAAAGTATTTCATTTGTTCCCTAGGTTCCCTTTGCCGTGCTTGACCCTCTGGCTTTCATTACATTCTCTGCTAAAGGAGCTACACTCCACCTTCATGAAAGAAGATCTGTGGCAATCCAGCCCAAAGAAAGTACTATCATTGTACACACAGATAAACCAATTTACAAACCTGGACAGGATGGTAAGTGTATCTAAATGACATTCTCATCAGCTAACACTATTTACAGAATATTTAAATGGATAGTATACAATAAGCTCAGCAAATTGAAAGTAGAAAATACAAATACAAATGATATAGTTTCAAAGTCACAGATTTAGTTTTCATATGTCTGAGGAGTAGGAAGCCTTGGAAACTGTTTTTAAAGACATCCCTCCAGATGATTTTAATAATACTCAGGTTTGAGAATCCCTAAGGTTTGTCTTAAGCAAGTTTATAAGTTAATAGACTAGAAGAGAGTGACAAAGCATGTCAAGGACATTTTAAGAGCTACTCCTAGTGACTAGTGAATGCCCTGTGATAAGAACAATCAGCATGACACTGAACTACCTAAGCCAAAAACTTCATCTCATTACTGGGTCAGGAAGGAATTGGTGAACATAAGTTACTACAGTCAAAAGACAGACATTTCTGATGAAACGAATGGCACTTGAGAAAATGTAGAACTAATTCAAAAGCTATGCTTAAAATGAGAAGTAAGCATTTGGAGTACAGAAACTAACGGAAGGAAGGAAAGCTAGTCGAAATAGATAAAATGAAGGAGAGCCCTGGTGATGGGGCTGAAGAGCTTTTTCTTATAAAATAAAGTAATATCCACGAGGAGTCACTGCAGATTTGGGCGAGTATAAACCAAAACCAAACCCAGTGCCATCAAATCAATTCTGACTCACAGCAACCCTGCAGGACAGAGTAGAACTGTCCCCATGGAGTTTCCACAGAGCACTGGTGGATTTGAACTGCCAGTCTTTTGGTTAGCAGAGCTGGCATTTAACCACTACACCATCAGGGGAAGTATAGCCTGATGAAACTTGTCTGAGGAAGATTATTTAGACCAACGTATACATTTTGTTGGAAACCTGGTGGTGTAGTAGGTTAAGTGCTACGTCTGCTGACCAAAAGGTCAGCAGTTCAAATCTGCCAGGTGCTCCTTGGAAACTGTAAAGGGCAGTTCTACGCTGACCTCTAGGGGTCCCTAGGAGTCAGACCCAGCTCAGTGGCAGCGGGTTTGGTTTGGTTTATGGTTATACACGTTGTTGAGGGGAATTTCTGAACTCATTACCATAATGATTCTTTGAAATATTTTTTAAGAGTAGGGCAAAATGCTCAGAAAATGACAATGTGCACAAAAATTGGGAGCAAAGTTTTGAGGAAAAAAAAATTGAATTAAGGTTCTTTTTAATTTCCAGAATTCAAATAACCCCTTTTTGAAAAAAAACAAAATTAGCAAAATAAAAAGCATTACTCCTTCTGATTGATGACATAACTGATGTTTTTCATTCCACTTATAATTATGTTGAGAGATTCCTAGCAACAGGTACATTGTAAAAAATAATAAACTGGCCAGCATATGCAATTTTATTCATTGATATGCAAAATAATATATGGCTGTGTATTTTACTTTTGAGATGTATCTTGAAACTATTCCAAACGCTCATGTGCTTAAAGTTAACTAAAAGCATACTAGTAAAACTATCCTCCTGTACAGCCATTTATAAATTTATTTCTTCATTAAAGCTAAAAATGCTTTTAATAGTTATATTCTATCTTCTTCAAAGCAGTTTAGCTGCCTGAACAAATACAGAGAAAAATAAAAGCATATCAGTTAGCACCCCTGGGACATACTCATTCCTCCCAGATATTTTTCTGGAATTACTAGCTATAATGTTGAAGCTCAAATGAGAACACACTTTTAAAAGTGATGGAGGCATTTTATTTTTTTATAACTGTTTCTGCACAGTTGTTTTCACCTAGTATCATGAGGACTTGAGACATTAAGAACAGTGATCCTCAAACCTCAATGAGCAAAAATAATCGCGTAGAAAGTTTGTTGAAAGTCCAAATTAGTCTTAGCATGAGTACTGAGAATCTGTATTTAAAAAAGTTAATTTTCATGCATGATTCTGATGCTGATATTCAGCAGATACACTTAGAGAAACTCTGATAAGGGAAGGAAGTAAAGAAGGAGGAAGACAGGCAGGGAAGGAGCGACCTTGAATTTTTGCACACTGGTTTACTGGTTAGCACTTGACAAGCAAAGCGTTTCAGGGAGTTGAGGATTATTATAACTAGGGCCACTAGGGCACAGACATGTTGTAACTTCAGAACTACACAAACTGGAAGAGTTGATAAAGATGTGCTGGAGTTGGAGAAAATATATTGTATGTGTATTTCTTCTCTCCTTCCTTTCAGTCCTCTGTCCCTTGCCCTCTGTCTTTTGTCATTACTTCGTGCCTTCATGAAAGTAGGCATTCCAATCTGTAATGAGGTACCAGAGTTGAAGTAATGACTAGATTAAAAAAAAAAAAAAAACACAGCATGGCTTAGTTCTGAGTCCGGGGCCTACATCAACAACTGTTGAGCAAAAATTAGGAATTTGTGCATGTTTGGGGTGGAGACTCTCAGGAAAGGAAGGATTATACATTGTTGACACAGAAGAATGCTTAGGTTTACCCATCAGTGCTGAGTCTTAAGTGGTAAAACAAACTCCAGATGTGTCTAGTAGGCTAAGCTCTCTTCCTGTTATGGATACTACAAGAAATGTAACAAAAGATAAAATTAGAAATGTTTCTAGAATTCTTCCTAAGAAGACCCGGGGAAGGCTGGGCTTGATATGGATGATACTGCTTCCAACAGCATAGAAACATAAAAATTGTAATTATAATAAGTTTCTTAATTTCTCATCCTGTTCAGTTTCTTATAAATGCCCTAACGTGCAGAGAGATGGCTTTAACATAGCATGGAAGATATATCCTAAGTCTTACACAATTGAGGGATACTCAGTCATTAGGGTCTGAGATATAATGATGCCGACATTCGTGACTTACCCAAGTTCATGCTTTTTTTTTTTTTCAGGTAAATGTAGCTGTTAACTGTGACTTTATGCTAATACATCAAAGAATATTTAGACTGCTATAGCTTCATATGTGACCACTATTTGTATTTTAAAATCTCTCCCTCTCTTCCTGAGACGTTGCAAGAGATATAACCCAAATGAAGCTAAGAAGTCTACAGGATAGCATAGATAGCCAAGTTGCTGCAAATCTAGACACTTAATACTCTTAAGAGAGGACTCATAAACTATCTACATATATTTTTTAACTTTAACTTTGTGTATTCTAGATTCGTATTTGGCTTTTAGTACTCACTGAAGAGAAGTGTTATACATGTGCAATTAATGAATCATTTAAGGCTGGGTGTGACTAGCCATCTGCGTAGCTGAAAACTGGGCACCTGTTTGACTGGCTCTTCCTGAGTCCTGTCATCACTTCTGTCCATACTTGTCCAAGATCAAAGAAAAAGAAAGCAATAAAATCTAACTACAAAATTGGACAAGAGGATAGGATAGTCCACTTTCTTCCCAGCTATTTTACAAGCAATAACCACAGGGCAGAACTTAATAAGTCTGGAGTAGGTTTTACCTAGTATAATTTCAGACTGCAAAAATTCTTCTTGTAAAATAATCACCAGCATCTGCTTCTAGGCTCTTGCAATTCTAGAGTAGAAATTTTATTGTGTTTATTTAAAGCACTTCTCTCTTTTAGAACACAAGATTTATGAGAATGAGATACTTTATTTATTCAAACTTTAAATTCAGTGCATACTCACAATCCATAAAGACTCTATTTAAAAACAAAAATTCCACCAAAACTGTGAAAGTTGTTCTGAACATCTAATGCAAGTCTCTTAAATGTCATACAATTGGAAAGGAGACGTTATTTAAATTTACTTACTAACCCAAAGAAAACAATAGCACTCTCATTCTCTGGGAAAAAAAAATATTGTGTCAGTATTATTTATACTATTTACAATACAATTTAAATATCATTCATACTCTTTGACATTACAAAAATAGTTCTTCCTGGTAGCATAAAAATGTGCCTTTGGGATCAACAGTGGATGACGTGGTAGTATAGTACCTGGTAGAAACTTCATAATTCAAACAAACAAACAAAGAAAAAATCCAAACTCATCGCCGTCTACGCGACTCTGACTCATAGTGACCCTATAGCACAGAGCAGAACTGTTTCCTAGAGTTTCCAAGGAGTGCCTGGTGGATTCCTACTGCCGACCTTTTTGGTTGGCAGTTGTCTCATTTAACCACTACGCCAGTAGGGTTTCATACTTAATGTACTTCAAATAATCAGTTGATAAACTTTTATTGAAGACTTGAATGCTGGGTAATCTGATATAATGAATCAGTACAAAATGAACAAGCAATGGAAAATGTATAAGTGTGAAACTGACTGAGGAGATTGATATTTTAAAAAATTGCACAGCAGTGTTTCAGGTGTCACTGGCTACTGACAGAGTACAATGGAAAGATGGAGAAGACAGTGACAAACTCATCAGGCAGGAAAATAAATATGTCACTGGGGATATATACAGGAGGTCATTCAGAGTAAAGAGGGATAAGGTAACTGAATAATATCCACAGCTTTCAGCAAAGCAGGTTCCAGGTATGTTAAAGAATTAAAGAAGGCATTAGCAGAATTACAGAAGATATTTGAGCAGAAACCTGAATGAAATGAGGGTGAAAGTCATGGGTGGGGAAAATCACTCTAGGCAAGAAAAATGCCCTAAGACAGGGCCTGACAAGTTCAAGGTGCTGAAAGAGTGAGAGCATTGTCTCAGCAGTGAGGGAGTGGGAAGCGGGAGGTAGGTGAGAGAGGTGGAGTATGTACATGCGGATGTAGCAGAGTTTGTAAGGCTGAATAAGCCGTGGCCAAGTTCTTCAGATTCAATTCTGTCTGAAATGGAAAGCTACTGAAGATTTTGGAGCAGAAGAGGTACACAGCTGGGGAGCCAGGGGCAATTTGGAAGGTAGGAACACAATCAGAAGGCCTTTGAGCAACATCAGCAAGAGATAATGGTAGTTTCGTCCAAGACAACAGGGTGAAGACTCTGAGAACTGGTTGCATTCTGGATATATTTTAAAGAGATTTTTTTTTTTGGAAGTGGGATGTAAGATAAACAGAGAAAGTTAGAACAACTCCAAGGATCAGAACCTGAACACCTGCAGTGGTATACTTTCTAAAATGGGGACAAGTAGAGAAAGGGCAGGTTTGAGGGAGGAAACCAAGAATTATTTTATAGCCATACTTAGTTCGAGATGTCTTTTAAACATGTAGGCAAATGTCAAGTAAGAAGTAGTATTCATGGGTCCTAAAGTAAAAAGAAAGGCTTAAAAGTATGAATTTAGGAAGTCCTTGCACTGAAGGACTAGGTGAGTACATCTTACCTTCACTGTTTGGTAAAGATCAGCATAAATCCAATCCCCAAAGTGTGGAGACTGGTCTAGTGCTCATCCTCCCATTTCTTTGTCTTCATCACCGTCCACCTAAGTGCCATTCTCTCACCCACCACAGCCCCCAAGAACTTCATCAAAGCTCACGAGTTAAAAGGACAGAATTCTACTAACATCCAAAGAGGCAGACGCCAGCCCTTGTTGGCTCTCGCTGTCTCTTTGTGCCTGATTAATTTGCTGCAACAACTCACAGACCTCCATGGAGAGTGTGCCATAGTTAAAAATACAGATTTATTACAACACAAAAGATTACAAATGAAAAGGCTCACAGGGTAACATCTGAGGGGGTCCTGGAGTGATGCTTCTATGTCACCAACGACATGCAACCCTCCCAAGAGCGGATAGTCTTACCAACCAGCTCACAAAAATTCCATGTTCAGGTCTTCATTTGGCCTCATTGTATTTCCCTGAGGCTAGCTGACCATGAAGTCTTTGTGACCTGGTAACCCTCACTTATCTGTTTAAATCCTCAGGTGTTATCTAGAGGTCATAGGTAATAAAAACTCCTTAATTACCTGGGAAATTCCAAAGGTTATCTCTCAGGAAACAAGGACAAAAGCCAAACTGAGTCATTGTCTTACAGTCATCAATATTGTGATAATGTTTAGAACCATGCAATCTTATGAGATCGCATTTCTTGGCCAGACCATGACAGTTCCATAATAACCTAAGACCATGTCTTTCTTTCATTTGAAAAAGAACCATATTATATGAACATATTATCTGCAAAAGCTACATGTTACATGATCCCAATTACATGGTATTCTATAGAAGGAAAAACTATACAGAGAGTGAAAACATCAGTGGTTTCCAGGTGTATGGGAGGAGGAGAGGATGGATGAATAGATGTAGTACAGGGAGTTTTTAGGACAGTAAAACTATTCTGTATGATATTGTAATGGTGGACACATGACATCATGTATTTGCCAAAACTTATGTGACTATACAACACAAAAAATGAACCCTAATGTGAACAATGAATTTTAGTTAATAGTAATGAATTGGTTCATCAGTTATAGCAAATGAAACAGGAATAAACGACATCCAATAATAAGAAAAACCGTACATAGAGGGGAAAGAGGTATGTAGAAATTCGTTGTACTTCCTGCATTACTTCTGTAAGCCTAAAACTTCTCTAAAAGATTAAGTATATTAAAATATATATGTAACTACTCATCGCAGATAGCTATACTCCAAACCTTTTTATCTAAGTTAATCAATTTAGTATGAAGGCTGTATTGGCATAAAAGATGAACACCTTATTTACATCACCTTTATTTCCTTCTCTAGTGAAATTTCGAATTGTGTCTCTGGATAATCTTTTGAAGCCTGTTGAGCAAAAGGTATGTTGTAACTGGAACTTAGGTATATCTAAGTATTTATGTATGTTTTATGTCTTCAAAGTAATCAGTGAAAATGAGGCAGACCAGTCTGAGCTATTGCTTCTGTTTCCCTAATGGCCTTCTGGCTCACTATACATGTCACTAAACAAGTCTTCCTTCTTCCCTTCCTCCATGTTTCTCTTTCTTTGGTCAACAAAATTAATACTATTTCTTTAACATATGGAATTTATTTAACCCCTAATACCTATAAAGCACTGTACAAAGCAATGTGAGAACCAGATAGAGAAGATTCACTTCTACTCCAAAGTGATTGTATTAGAATAAAGAGGAAGTCATAAATGTCCACGACAAAAGTGACTTTAGAAGCATATAGGTAAACCACAACACTATCCTTAGCATTTAAAAAAATAGCATCTGGCACATATTGGCTCTTAATATTAGAGAATGAGTGAATGAATGAGTGAACAAATAGATGAGTGGATGAATGAATAAAAGCATTATGACAGCTTCATACTGACGTTATCAAGTTAGGCAGTATCTTATGTCAGGCTCCCCAGAATCAGTTCCCAACACAGAAAAATTAACAAGTAAAGTACTTAGAAAGCACTCCCAAGAAAAACGAGTAAGAAAGGAGAGAAACAGGACAGGAAAGAAGGAAAAGCTAAGCAGGCGTGCAAAGCTGGCTGGAGTACCAGCCATGTCTGCCATAGGTGCCATCTAGGTAGATGACATTTGAGACAGTTCTTAGAGACCAAGAATGACCAAACGCTTGTATTAAAGATTGCTTTTGGTAAGCAACCCTAGGGATGCTGCTGCTAAGCCCTCAACTGCTAACTGAAAGGTCTAACAGTAATTTTAGTGAACCCACCAGCTGATCTGCAAGAGAAAGTTGCAGCAGTCTGCTTCTGTAAAGATTACAGCCTTGAAAGCCCACTGGGGCAGGTGTCTGTCCTATGGTATGGCTGTAAGTTGGAACAGACTCAACAGTAATGAGTTTTGTGTTGGAGATTGCTGTTTGATCCCATTCAGTCAGTTCTAATTCATGGTGAACCCATGTGTGCAGAGTAGAACTACTTTATAGGACTTTCAAGTCTGTGACCTTTTGAAATCAAATCCTAAGGCCTGTGTGCCTTTGGGTGGGTTTAAACTGTCAACTTTTTGGCTAGTAGTTCAGCACTTAACCTTTTGTACCTCTCAGGGACTCCTGATGTCAGGGATACAACAATATTACAGTGAAACCTGTGAGAACTGATGGGACTGCCTTGTTTTTCCAGGTCTCCTGAGTTTTCTTCCTTTGACAGGGTGCAGTCTTACCACTTTTACATCACTCCTTTTAGTGAAAATTATTTGAGTTTTCCTTCTCTGACAGGTTTTTCATCTTAGGTTCCAGCTTTCACTGGTTTTACCACATAAGCAGACCCAAAAAACCAAACTCATTGCCATCAAGTCAGTTTCAACTCGTAGCAACCCTATAGGAAAGAGTAGAACTGCCCCACAGAGTTTCTAGGGAGTGCCTGGTGGATTTGAACACCCAATCTTTTGGCTAGCAGCTGTAGCACTTAACCACTACGGCACCAGGATTTCCAGAGGGAATGGTAATGGCGAATCACGAAAATTTTGGGAATAGAATTATCTAGACTTTAAGCTATATAATAAACATAGGGAGTCATGGCAAGCAAAACTGTAAAGGAGAGTACTGCCAAGTTGGGAAAACACTTAAATTGTACTTAGTATGCCATTTGTGTTTAGAGAAAAGGAATAAAGCAATAGGTGATGTGAAGAAATGCAGAGGAGTTGTTTTATGGATAATGATTTGCAGTTCATGGGTTATGGAGTCAAAAATATGTTGGTGATAGTCTAAGATAGTGTTTCAAAAGAATATAATTCTTCTAGAAGGAATCTGAGAACAAAAGAAAGATTGATGAAAACGGAGAATGATAATTACTGAAGAGAGATTGAAGCCTCTATAATAAGATACCTGGCATGTCTCACTTCACTTCATATATTTTAGAATCAAATATGTTAGAACTGTTTGTGTGGAGTCCTATATCCACTTGTCAACTGAACACAGAGTTCTGTAAGCTCACTAAGCTTACAGAAGTTATGCTGATGATTCTCAGTATGTGACTACTCTTCCCATCCTCCAAGTCACACAGCATCCTTACACGCTCAAGAGATCATCATTT
The DNA here is from genome assembly GCA_028571685.1 of Heterohyrax brucei. Classification (NCBI taxonomy): domain Eukaryota; kingdom Metazoa; phylum Chordata; class Mammalia; order Hyracoidea; family Procaviidae; genus Heterohyrax; species Heterohyrax brucei. The sequence goes on along the minus strand of CM053142.1, from coordinate 71,038,462 downwards.
CTACTCCACCTTCTTTTGACATCTTCTTTAGCCACACTACATTTGTTGAATTGTTGCTTAATTTTAATTTCTAGGATAGATACGACTTTAGTTCTAAAAGATCCATTTATTAACTCAAGGCTGAAATAGCTTCTTTAGTATAGCTCTTACTTCCTGTTTCTGGTTCAAGTCAGGAACTTCTCTTATTTCTAAGGTTACATCTCCTGTATTTAATCAAAGCAGCAAGCATTTTAATGTAAACCTTTGACAATCATCCGTGGTTGGTAGGACCATAGAAAAATGCAGGGTTTCTTGAAAATTGAAGGAGCTGCAATGTCATCACAATTTCTTTATGGGTTTTTTCTCCATTCTTTTTTTTTTTTAATTTTTATTTTTATTTAACATAACTGAGTGAAAATGTACATTCACGTATAAATTTACATGCCCCCCTATATGCAGCTTCCACTGCTCTCCCTGTCCGGTGACTGCACACTATTCCTCTCTGCTCCATACATGTCTCATCCTCCCAACAGTCTCCTTTCCCCTCCTCTTCCACTCCCCTTCCTCCAGGCAGAGGTCAGCAAGATGATATCCTGTAGATGTATATAACCATAAAGTGCTTCCAATATATGGTTACTCTGTATTGCCAAGTCCAATCCATTCCTGTCCAAAGAGTGGACCTTTGTTATAATTTATGGGAAAGGGCAGCATCAGGGAAGGGGGCCATGCTCTCAGAGGAACCCCAAAACCGCTGGATCATCAATTGAGGTCTTTTAGTGGAGATCTCATGATGCACCTCTTTTTATTCTTGTGTTGCCAGTGAGACTCCTCTCTGTGACCTCCGTCGTGGCTATCACTGGTGGTGGCCGGGCACCATCCATTCTTCTGGTCCCAAGTCAATGTAGGCACCCACTCTTGTGGGTCTCTCTGTCTTCTCGGTTGTCTTTACCACATGCCATTTTGGCCCTCAGTGAGCATCCGTTCCTGCTGAGTTGGGACCATTTGCTGTGTCCTCTAATGGCAGCTTGGCTGCCAGACACCACTCACCAATGTGGTGTGCAGAGAGGTCTCTTAGCAAAACGCTAGTTGTGCCAATTGGCCTGGAATTCACCTAAGAGCATGGTCCCCCACCCCCCATCCCAGCTACTCTATCCTTGCAGTATTGAGTTAAGATGGAAGGACTACTCAAGTTATGCTAAAGTCCACTTAATGTTGTTCTTGTTCCTAATGTGTGCTGTCACCGCTTTCTCCCAACTAGATTTCCAGTAACTATCTAAACTAAACCCTCCCCCCCTCGCCCTCCCTCCCTCCCCTCCCTTGCTGCTGTCAAAGAGTCTTTTCTTCTATACACAAGTCTGTTTTTGAGATCTTATCGTAGAGGTCTCATACAGTATTTGTCCTTTTGTCGCTGACTACTTTCACTCAACATAATGTCTTCCAGTTGAAACCAGGTTAGGAGATGTTTCCTGGAATCATTGTTATTCTTTATCTTTGCGTAGTGCTCCATTGAGTATATGTACCACAGTTTACCTATCCATTCTTCTATTGTTGGGCATCTGGGTTGATTCCATCTTTTTGCTATTGTGGACTGTGCTGCGATAAACATTCTGGTGCATGTGTCTGTTGGTGTGAAAGGCCTTGAATCTGTAGGATATATTCCAAGTAGTGGAATTACTGGGTCAAATGGTATATCAATATCCATTTTTTTAAGGAAGCGCCAGATTGCCTTCCAAAGAGGCTGGACCATTTTGCAACCCCACCAACAGTGTAGGAGGGTTCCAATTTCTCCACAGCCTCTCCAGCATTTGTTGTTTTGTGTTTTTTCGATCATGGCCAATCTTGTTGGGGTGAGGTGGTATCTCATTGTTGTCTTGATTTGAATTTCTTTAATAACTAAAGATTGTGAACATGTCCGCATGTGTTTTTTGGCTGCCTGGATCTCCTCTTTAGTGAAGTGTCTGTCCATCTCCTTTGCCCATCACTTAATTGGATGGTTTATCTTCTTCTTCTTGATACTTTGTAGTATCTTATAGATTATGGAGATCAGGCGTCGGTCTGACATAGAGTTGCCAAATATTTTTTCCCATTCTGTGGGTGTTCTTTTAATTCTATTAATAAAGTCTTTGGATGAGCAAAAGTGTTTGATTCTTAATAGTTCCCATTTATCTATTTTCTCTTCTGTTGATTGAGGTTTCTTTGGCAGATTTTGGAGTCTGTCCTCATTGTGTATTAAAACTTCCATTGTTGTTCCTACCTTTTCTTGGATGAGCTTTATCGTTTTAGGTTTGATATTTAGGTCTTTTATCCAGTTGGAGTTGGTTTTTGTATAAGGTGTAAGATACGGATCTTGATTCAGTTTACTGCAGATGGATAAACAATTTTGCCAGCACCATTTGTTGAAGAGACTGTTTTTACCCCAGTTTAATGTCTTAGGGCCTTTGTCGAATATCAACTGTTCATAGGCAGATGGTGTCATCTCTGGGGTCTCAATTCTGTTCCATTGATCCATCTGTCTGTTCTTGTACCAGTACCAGGCTGTTTTGACCACCGTGGCAGTGTAGTATGTTCTAAGGTCGGGTAATGAAAGGCCTCCCAGTGTGTTCTTCTTCTTTAGTAGTACCTTACTTATCCGGGGCTTCTTCCCTTTCCAAACAAAATTGGTGATTTGTTTCTCGATCTCATTAAAAAATGATGCTGGAACTTGTATTGGGATTGCATTATATAAATAAATTGCTTTGGGTAAAATAGACATTTTCACAATGTTAAGTCTTCCTATCGATGAGCAGGGTAGGTTTTTCCATTTATCTAAGTCTCTCTTAGTTTCTTGTAGTAAGGGCTTGTAATTCTCTTTGTAAAGGTCTGTTGTTTCTCTGGTTAGATTAATTCCTAGGTACTTTATCTTCTTAGGGGCTATCATAAATGGTATTGATTTAATAATTTCCTCCTTAACAGTCTCATTGATGGTATAGAGGAAACCTACTGATTTACTTATGTTTATCTTGTATCCTGAAACTTTGCTGAATTCTTCTATCAGTTTGAGTAGCTTACTTATAGATTCCTTGGGGTTCTCTGCATATACAATCATATCATCTGCGAACAGGGAGATTTTAACTTCCTCTTTGCCAATGCAGATGCCCTTTATTTCTTCGTCTTGTCTAATTGCTCTGGCTAGAACTTCTAGCACAATGTTGAATAGGAGAGGTGACAGTGGGCATCCTTGTCTAGTTCCTGATCTCAGGGGAAAGTCTTTCAGTCTCTCTCCATTCAGGATGATGTGGGCAATTGGCTTTGTATAAATGGCACTTATTGTGTTGAGGAATTTGCCGTCTATGCCCATTTTGCTAAGAGTTTTTAGCATGAATGGGTGTTGGACTTTATCAAATGCCTTTTCGGCGTCAATGGACAAAATCAGGTGATCTTTGTTTTTTGTGTTATTTATGTGTTTAATCACATTAATTGTTTTCCTGATGTTGAACCAGCCTTGCATCCCTGGTATGAATCCCACTTGGTCATGATGGATTATTTTCGTGATATGTTGTTGTATTCTGTTGGCAAGAATTTTCTTGAAGATTTTTGCATCTAGGTTCATGAGTGATATCGGTCTGTAGTTCTCTGTCTTTGTTGGATCTTTCCCTGGCTTAGGTATCAGGGTTATGCTGGCTTCATAGAATGAGTTTGGGAGTACTCCATCCCTTTCTATACTGTGAAATAGTTTCAATAGTATTGGGGATAACTCTTCTCTAAATGCTTGGTAGAATTCTGCCATGAAGCCATCTGGGCCTGGACTTTTTTTTGGTTGGCAGTGTTTTGATGACTTCTTCAATCTCTTCCTTTGTGATGGGTTTATTAAGTTGTTCTGCTTCACGTTGTGATAATTTGGGTAGGTGGTATGAGTCAAGGAATTTGTCCATTTCCCCTAGGTTTTCAAATTTGTTAAAAGAGTACAGTCTTTCATAGTATTCTGTTATGATATTTTTGATTTCTGTTGCATCTGTGGTGACAACTCCCTTCTCATTTCTAATTTGGGTTATTTGTTTCCCTTCCTGCTTTTCTTTAGTAAGTTTAGCCAGTGGTTTATCAATTTTGTTGATCTTTTCAAAAAAAACAGCTTTTGGTCTTTTCAATTTTTTCAATTGTTTTTCTATTCTCTAATTGATTTAGCTCTGCTCTAATCTTTATAATCACCTTTCTTCTGGTGCCTCAGGGGTTCCTCTGTTGTTCTCTTTCTACTTGTTCAAGCTGTAGAGTTAGTTCCTTGATTTGGTTTCTTTCTTCCTTCCAGATGTGTGCATTTATAGAGATAAACAGACCGCTGAGCACTGCTTTCGCTGTATCCCATAGGTTCTGGTAGGAAGTGTTTTCGTTCTCATTGGAATTCATGAATTTCTTTAATTCATCCCTGATTTCCTCTATAACCCATGTTTTTTTGAGCAAGATGTTGTTCAGTTTCCAAGAGTTCCACTTTCTATCTCTGTTTTTTCTGCTATTGATTTCAACTTTTATGGATTTATGATCTGAGAAGATGCTTTGCAGTAATTCAACGGTATGGATTTTGTTGAGCATTGCATTATGGCCCATCACATGGTCAATTCTGGAGAATGTTCCATGTGCACTGGAGAAGAAGGTGTAGTTGTCTGCTGAGGGGTGGAAAGTTCTGTATATATCAATGAGATTTAGTTGGTTAATTGTGTCAACGAGGTCTTCTGTATCTTTACTGAGCTTTTTTCTAGATGATCTGTCTAGTAATGAGAGTGGAGTATTAAAGTCTCCCACTATTATTGTGGAGTCATCTAACTCTCTTTTAAGCGTAGTCAGTGTTTCTTCGACATATTTAGGTGCTCTGACATTAGGTGCATAAATGTTTAATATAGTTAAGTCTTGCTTGTGTACTGAACCTTTCAGCAATAAATAGTGTCCATCTTTGTCCACGACGGTGCATTTGACATTAAAATTGATTTTGTCTGAGATTAGAATTGCCACCCCTGCTCTTCTTTGTTCATTGTTAGCTTGATATATATTCTTCCATCCTTTAATTTTCAGTTTGTTCCTGTCTTTAGGTCTCAAGTGAGTTTCTTGTAGACAACATATGGATGGGTCGTGTCTTTTGATCCAAGATGACACTCGGTGTCTCTTTACTGGAGCATTCAGTCCATTCACATTCAATGTAATTATTGATAGGTATGTGTTCACTGCTGCCATTGTGATATGTTTATTTTTATGTTGATGTTTTCTCTGTTGTTCTTATTAGTCTGTTCTGAGACACTCTTTTTTGTGAGTTGATTTTTCACCTTTTTCAGAGCTGGTTTTATAGTTGTTGAGACCCGTGTGTTAGATTTCTTCAAATGGTATGATACATCTTTGTTGTGCTTTACAGCTGCCCCTATGAACCCCCTTAATAAACTATTTATAAACCCAATTTTAATTACTACCAGTCTGGTCATCTTCCTCTCCATCTGGAAGGACTATAACGACTGTAGTACATCCCTCTTTTATTATGATGACACCATAGTTTTCATGATGATCACTGGATTGCTTCTTTCCAAATCAAAGCTGTGATTTACTTTGGAGCCTTCCCTAAATGAGTATTGAGTAGTGTGTCGTTCTAAAATATAAAGTTAGTGGTTTTGTTCTTCTAAGCCAAAGCCAAGAACTTCTTTCATATTTCTTGTAGTTTGGGTTTAGTTTTCACAAAGTCTCTGAGTTTCTGTTTATCTGGGAATGTCTTAATTTCATTTTCGTATTTGAAAGATAGTTTTGCAGGATATATAATTCTGGGCTGGAAGTTCTTCTCCTTCAAGACTTTGAATATGTCATGCCACTGTCTCCGTGCCAGCATGGTTTCTGCTGAGAAATCTGACGAGAGCCTACAGGGTTTCCCTCTGAATTTTAGCTTTGCCTTAAGTCTTGCTGCCTTTAAGAGTTTCTGCTTATGTTTCCTTTTGTTAAGCTTGATTATAATATGTCTTGGAGTCTTTCTTTTGAGATCTATATTGGGTGGCGTACGATATGTATCTGAGATGTCTATATTCTCTTCCTTCATGATTTCTGGGAAGTTTTCTTTCAGCAGCTCAGCAACAATACTCTCTGTGTTCTCAGATGTCTCACCCTGTTCAGGGACTCCAATTAATCGAAGGTTGTTTCTCTTAATAGAGTCCTACATGCTTCTTAATGTTTCTTCATTTTTCTTGCTTCTTTTTTCTGATTTCTGCTCATAGACACTGGCATCAGTAGCTCTGTCTTCCAAGTCAGAAATGCTTTTTTCCATTTGTTCCATTCTGTTTTCTTGGCTTTGCATGGAAGTTTCTATGTCTTTGATTTTCTTCTTGATCTGTTGGATTTCAGAATACTGGTGTTCCATCAGATCAAACAACTTGCTTAATTTTTCATTTTGTTCTGCTGCATTTTGTATAAGGTCTAGAAGGGCTCTGTATATAATCAATTTGTATTCACTTCCTGATGCTTTCATAAAAGTTTCTTCATCTGGAAAACTCCTTGGTTGCTTTATTTGGGAGCCTTCTGAAGCCATGAGTGATTGCTTGTATGCCACAATTGTCTGTTGCTTTTTGGGTCCCATGTGAGTATATAGAGGCTGGAAGAGGTACTGTGGCGATGGATTGCAAATGTTTCTCTAGGCTGTCTTCAAATATAAAGCAAAAGGTATCTGACCGGTTCACAAGTCAGTTAAGTTTTCAGGTGTAGAGGTCCCTCTTCTCATCTGACAAAGTAAGTGCCACTATATCCAACCCGAGATGATAACAAACTAGTTCAGAATACAGCAATGCTACTGCCCTGGTGGCCTCTGCTGACAGGGCCTAGCCTTGTCCAACACTGCGTCAAGTACTGGTTTTGTGATAGAAAAGCGCTCTCTTGTGGGCAGGCTCTGGCTCCCAAGCTAAGAATTAGGTCAAGCTGTGGCCACCGTATCCAAGATGGCGTCCTCCACACAGGCAGCAGACAGAGGGGCTAAAGGTGCCGAGAGGCAGCGATTCCTCTGCTTCTGTTGCAGGGCCCCCAACGTAGGCACCACTGTGCAAAATCACTACTTTTCTGACGGAGAAGCGCTGTCCCATTTGCAGGCGCTGGCTCCCAGGCTAAGAACGAGGTCCCGCTAAAATCTCGGTACCAACATGGCGTCCCGCACCCTGACCGCGGAGCTCCGCACAAACCCCACTGAGGCAGCTACAAAACGAAAGGCTCAAAGTATCTAGATTAACAGAGTTCCGAGCCTGGCTCTCAGAATATGAGAATTTCACCTGCCTATCCCCCCAGCAGTGCGTCTGAGTCCAGCCACCAGGCAAGGCCCAGCTCCGCCTGCCAGCCGAGACAGAGGGAAAAAAAAGTCAAACTGGTGCGTTTACCTGCCATCCGTGAGAGCCGGGGCTAGCCAGGAGCGGGAGTCAGCGAAAGAGAGGAGGTTTTTCGCTGAGTGTATGAAGTCCCAATTAACAGCTCTGTGGCGTGTCCTGAGGCTGATTAGGTGATCAGAAGGCTCTGTTTGATTGTCAGTTCAGGTCTTGGTTTCCAGAGGGATAGAAGGAGACGTGGGCTTAGTCGGCCATCTTGACTCTGCCCCCCTTTTCTCCATTCTTATTGTCAATAAAGCCAGACATGATCATCCAATTCCTAGCTTCCGTGATGATGCCATTTGAATATCACAACAGGATTAATGAAGCATTTCTTCAAGTTTGTGTCACAGATAAAAAGATTATTTGTACTCAATGGTTTTGGGGAGAAGTTTCTATGGCACAGAAAACTGCATCTGTTTATGTATAAAGATCAAAGCTGAGCTAGTATTTTCAAAAACAGTGGCAGCTAGAAGTCTACATACATATGCATTATATATTGTAGTTACATATTCAAGGGCAATCTATCTAAAAAGAAAGAAAGAAAGAAAAAACAAACCTGTTGCCATTGATTCTGACCCCAAAACAAACCTATTGCCACTGATTCTGATTCATAGCTACCCTGTAGGACAGAGTAGAAACTGTTCCACAGAATTCCCAAGGAGCACCTGGCAGACTTGAACTGCCAGCCTGTTGATCAACAGCCACAGTACCCAACCACTATGCTACCAGAATTTCCAAACATAGCTAAAGTCTGTAGCTATTTCAGTATAATGTCTAAAAACTGATTCTTTATATGACTGGCCCTCTGTCAGAGCTTGAGATTGAAAGTAAATGTAACTGCATGAACAAAACAGACTAATGATTCTACTCTTCTCTGTCAACAGGCCAAGAACTTTTATCTGCCCAGATCTTACATCTTTCCTTTCTTTACGTGGTTTCATTAATTTATTTCTGCCTTAAGTTAGTGTCTCGGATCATATTCAAATATTCTCTTTATCCAGACAGTTTCATTTGCATCAACAAGTTTTAGATCTTTCCTTTAACTTACCTCTACTTTTAAGGAGAGAGAACATGAACTGAACTGCAGAAGAATATAAATGTGGTATTTTCTTATTTGTTGTCTGGAGATAGCCACAGACAGAGTCATAAATTACTAAAGCCAAATCCTTGATTTTAGAGAAAATCAAGAATGAAGAGCTTTATCTTTTTTAATGCTTGAGTTAATATAGAAGCTGTCTTCAGTATTATCCCAATACTTCATCAAAGAGATACAATCTCATTAACAGATGGGGACCTCAGCTCAGCTGTTACATTTTTTGGTTCTAAGAATTCTGGACAAGCATTATTAATCCTGATCTGATCCCTGTGTCTGTGTGTGTCTGTGTGTGTGTGTTTTCTTCTGTATTATTCACTTTATCTTTTTTAAAAATTGTGTTTTAAGTGAAAATTGACAGCTTCAGTTAGTTTCTCATTCAAAACTTTATACACATATTGTTTTGTGACATTGGTTGCAATCTCTGCAGTATAAAACCACTCTCATGCTTTTCATGCTTCTCTGTGACCATTTGTCCAGTTTTCCTGTCCCTCCCTGCCTTCTTGTCCTGGCTTTAGGGCAGGAAGTGCCTGTTTGTATGTATGTATTTTATCAGTGAACAGATGGTGCAGTTAGTGCCAAGCAGCTCTTAGAGGCCTAAGGAGTGGGCAATGGATACCAGGTTACCGCTTTTTAAAATCTAACCAGCCTGCATACAGGAGGCTTGACCTGAATTCTAGTTGTACTGCCTGGCATCGCATGCCAGCCTGTGAATGAACACTCTTCTGGGGACAACTGGATGTCTTTCACCAGTAACAGAGCTAGAGTTACCCAGTTCCCAAACACATTGCATTGGCATGGCTAGATACTGCTTGCTTCCAGCTTCAATCACCAGTTCTCATTGACTGGAAGGTTTTTGTTTTGCTTCTTTTGCTTAAACAGTTACCTTTTGTGAAGTAATGACTATTTTCAAAACAGCTTTAAATCAAAATGTTTAAATCAAAGCTTTTGGGGAGCTGCTGACTATGTGTGCTAGTTAGTGTGAAGGAACACAGATGATATTTAAACCCTGACGTCAACACACATGAAGATTTCAGGGAAAGACAAAAACAAACATCACAGCAGGGAGGTGCAATATAATTATCCCTTGATTGAATATCACAAACCGTAAAAGCTACAAGAATGCAGTGAAAATTGTGGATCAAAACAGGCGAGTAATTAAGGAGAGGACCGGAGTATACTAAAAACCTGAAGTAGGCGGAAGTAACTGGAGAGTGAAAAAGGAACGTGTCCTGTAGGGGGAAAATAACTTGGACAAAGTTCCAGAAATGGGAATGAATGAAGAGTGTCCTGGGGACTGACCTGGGCTTGCTTATTGAGACATCAGGGTGTGTGTTAAAAACAGTAAAAAGTAAATGCAAGTCCTTGAAAACTAGGCCCGAAAACTTCAATATAAGTAATAGATACAGAGACTGTCAGTCAGAATCAGTATTGGTTTGGATTGTCCTAAACTATCTCCTTATATTTCTTTTTGCTATAATAGGTTTGTAATTAAACTCTTCATTCAGAGGAAAAACCTTGAGTTCACAGGTTAACATTATTTTTGTTTCTTTTTTCAGTATCCAGTGATCGCCATCCAGGTAAGATAACTGCTAACTGAAGTGTTGTTTTCTCTTCTTTTGGGTATCCTCTTAATCTCGAAATCAGAATGCTGTTTATAGAGGAAAATTGTCTATTTAAATTGTCATACTATTATTTATTTCATGTCGTCATCCTCAAAAGAATAAAATACTCTTGCTACCCACCCCGCCACACACACCATTTGACTCCCATTAACATTCACTGGTTAATAATATAATTAGAGAAGTATGATATCATTTATTGAATTTTCATCAAGGTGCAGTTACTGTTTTATGCATTTGTGATATAATATGATTTGTCCTTAAGAAATGAGAGACTAGCACAGAAAATTTATCTGTGAAAAAATAACTGCCCTAAAATACACTAAGTGCTACTGAATTCAACCAATATGGACCCAAAAGAGAGAAAAAATCTGTTTTGGGGGGGGAATCAGAGGATACATCCATGTTCTGAATCAGTAGTCAGAATCTAAACAAGTGGGAAGCTCCTAGCTGAAATTTTCAGAAAGATGAAAAATTCCAGTGTGCAACAAAAGGCACTTTCTTCCTTCTCAGGATCCAGATGGCAACAGAATACAACAGTGGGACAATGAGGAGTCTTTTAGAGGCCTCGTGCAACTCTCCTTCCCATTAATCTCGGAGCCTATCCTTGGCTGGTATCAGATCTACGTGGAGCTGCCCTCCGGAGAGAAAACATATCAATCCTTCTCTGTGGCAGAATATGGTAAGTTATAGCTGTGAAGACATTGTCTATGACAGATAATAATCAGATCTCTCCAGTTTTGCCAGGACCTGCTACTGAACAACATTGTTAACTGTGTATCCCTTCCTTGCCTCGTTCCTCATCTTAGCTATTATTTCAAGATTCTGGCTGTTATCTCCTAGTTCAGCCCACAGTCTTCATGCAATTCCTTGTTAATCTAGGATCTCTATGCCTACCTTTTGTGTGTGTGTGTGTGACGTCTGGTATCCAGTTCATACAAACAGCCTCCAAGGTGTTAAGTCTCTATGCCACATTTATACTTCAAACACACTTTGCATAAAAGGAATGGAATTAACAGTATTCTTGTGAGAAGGTACTCCATTTAATTATCTGATGCAATTCTGATTAAATCCTACCGTGGCATCAGTATTCCCATTCTACAGATGTTACAGAAAAACACTCTCTTAAGAAATGAGAGACTAGCACAGAAAATTTATCTGTGAAAAAATAACTGCCCTAAAATACACTAAGTGCTACTGAATTAAGAAATGCATTTAGAGTTCAAATTTGCATTCTTCTATTTGCTTGCAAGATCTAGCTTTTATGTTCTCTAGTGTACTCCTAACACTATTTATTAACAACAAATGTAAGCAAAAGAACATAGTTTGTTAAAGGGAAGACAATTGCTTTATGTAAATGCATTTATGCTAATAAGATTTATTTTTACTGATAGTGTTACCTAAATTTCAAGTGACTGTGGATACACCAGAAAACATCTTAGTTGGGGACCCTGAATTCAAGGTTAACGTCTGTGCCTCGTAAGTTCAAGATGTTTTTTGTTTACCGTATGATTTAGATGGCCATTTCAGACTACTGGTTGTTGAAGTGTTAACACCATGGACAGTTCATGAACAGTGACTACTGACTTGTAATTCACATCACAAGACAAAGAAAAAAAAACTCAGAGTAGCTCTAAGGACAGAGCAGATTTGCCTCATAGGGTTTCCCAGGCTGTAATCTCTGTGGAAGCACACTGCCACGTCTTTCTCCAATGAAAGTCTGATGGAAGCCAACCACCACTCTTTCTGTTAGCAGCTGGACGCATAACCACTGTGCCACACTGTTTTGCACTGTTTAACACAGTAGTCACTGGCCATATGAGGCTATTTAAATTTCAGTTAAACTTAAATAAATTTAACAATTCATTTGCACTAAGCACACGTCAAGTACTCACTGGCTACACGTGGCTGACGACTATTGAAATGGAAACAGACATAGAACAGAGAACATTCCATCACCGCAGAAGGTTCTACTGGCCCGTGTCATGTGCACACTCTGACTTTTTGATTCAGTCTTCATTTATGACATGACTGAAGAAGAAAATCACAGCTCAAATATCCCAGGAAACCTGATGGAAATGCTGGTGGCATAGTGGTTACATGCTACGGCTGCTAACTCAGTGTGTGTGGTGGAGACTATCAAAGGCAGGCAGGGGCTTTGGAGCAAATAAAGAGATGGTCAGTTGGTGTAAGGCGAGAGTAGCAGCAAGGTGATTCGAGCTATCTTCACCCTCCTCAGTTAAACAGCAATGACAGCTAGAGTGCAAACACAAACAAAGCCTTGTCTCCTCAGACCTGATGCAAGGACCAATTCTTGCCCTGACTGCAGATCAGATCTCATGTATATTACACTGCTTTCCTCTTACTTTTGAATAATTGAAAATAAAAATTGTAATAAAAGTTCTCCGGTAATTTCTAGCTATAAAGATAGTCTTACTCCCTCAATTAAAATTCCATGCTGAACTTCAGGGTTAAAGCTTTGCCTTTCTCCTAGCTTGTGTCTGCTTTACATTCAAAGTCTATAATGGCAAAGAAAGGGCACAGGTAACTACTTGAGACCTACCTCCGAGTCTGGAGTTGTAGGCATCAAACGAAGTAAGGGATAGAAAAGTTCCATCATACTTGTAGAGGCAGAGAATTGCCAGGGTAGCTGAAAATGCCCTTAAGGAATGGAAAGTTTCAAAGCCTAGTTACTGCTGCACCGTGCCTGGGCACATATTGACTCCTGTAGCATAGCTACCAGAGAAATATTGCAATAAACAGATAAGATACTCTAGAGCAGGCTGGCTGGGAACCCCAACACAAAAGCACGAATCCCTAAATTGCTGAAGATTCCAACACCTGGAAATCAGGTATCAAAGGTCAAAGAGAACAAGAAATTAGAAATAAGTAAAACTTACATACTTCAAAAAATTCAATCAAGGAAATTTAGCACATCGATTACTAAAAATTTTTTATAGGTGAGCTAACTAGACATGATTGTGCTAAAGAGATAACGGATCATTTGGAAGATGAAATTGAGGAATTTCATTCACTGCCTCCCAAAAAGATAAAAAAAGTAACCAATATGAAAGAAAAATACACGCATGTAGAAGGAGTTACAGTGAGGATTTTTAACAGTGAGCAAGAGAAATCAACTTTATCAAAACTACAGAAGAGAAGAATTTATTGAAGAAATTCACTGGGAAGGCTTAAAAGCCAGTATCAGAGAATGGACTGAAAAAGCAGAGTATCTGACAGAGTCTAACATGCCAGTGTAAAGTATTTTTATGCATTTGATGTGATGATTCTACATTTGTCAAAAAACAAACACAGAATGCATGCACTATTTACATAAAATTATGAGTTCCACTGCCACATTGCAAATAGTGTGATACTATTCATCTAAATACACAAGATGAAAGATTCATATATGTTCACATATTTATATATATTTCTAGGTATGTGCATATAATGATAAATTCCTCTGGAGAGGAAACAGATTTTAGCCTGTTAGTCTAAGAAGATTTTAATTTTTTATCTACTATTTTAACAATGAAAATATATTCATGCACTTCCGTGTAATCAAAAACTGAATCTCCTTTTTAAATTAGAAATCCTAAAAATTAGTGTGTGCCCATTCTTGTATACTTAAAACACACAAAAGCTAAAAGAAGCAAAATAAATACTATCTTAAGAAAAATAACAAATTTTTATCTCTTGTTTCCATTGAGTCTTAAAGGCACAGATCCACGATTTCTCTCTGTTATTTATTTCAACCCCTTTAATTAAAATCTATTGTGACTGAAAGCATTCCCCTCAATTTTAGTCAATCATATTGTTTTAGACTTCCTCAGGAAATTAAATTCAATTTAACTGTCTATTAAATGTAGTTGCAGTAGTGGCTTTGGTCACTAAAGTAAGTTTTTGAAATACCCCAGGCAAATTACTTACAGTCATTAATCTTTGTAATTTTATTATTGTCATTTCTTTTATTAGATACACCTATGGCAAACCTGTGGAGGGAAAAGTTCAGCTTAGCGTGTGCAGGAAGCTTCCTTATGTTTACAGTTCTTGCAGATTTCCTCTTAATTCACTCTGTAAAAATTTTACCACTCAGGTAAGAAGTGTATCTGCAAATTCAAAAACAAGTTTGCATTAATTGTTTATTTTCACTTTCCATTCATTTTTCTTTCTCCTTTCTTTCTCCCGTTAGACTGCAAAATTATACTTTTCTTCTACACCCCTGGAGCTCTGACGGCTCAGTGGTTAAGTGCTAGCTAAAACACTGGCAGTTTGAATCCACCAGGCACTCTCCTCAGCAACACTATGCGGTAGTTCTACTCCATCCCATAGGGTCGCTATGAGTCAGAGCAGAGAGCAGCAGGTTTCGTGTACACCCCTATCCCATTTGTAAATCTGCTAATCTTCTTTTGTTCTGGCTCTTTTTTTATCTTCTATCCATTGGCTAAAAGAAAATTATACTACTTACTCTAAAGCTCAGTTGTAAATTCAATTCTTAATTAAAAGTGGATTTGGTTCCAGAGTGAAACTAACATACTAATCAATACTAGAAACATACATCCTCCAATTTACACTGTACTTTTTGAAGTTCAGTTGAAAAAAATACAAAAATTTTCATGTGCATTCAAGATTATTAAATAGTGAGCAGTTATTTTTCCCAAAGCATTTTCTCACTGAAAATAAATGTAAATAGGCAGCTAAGGAAGGACATGAATCAGACAGGGTTCTTAACAACCAGCAAGAGAAAGGAACTTTTTTGAACTTACAAGAGAGAGGAATTTCTTCAAAGTACTCTCTGGGAAGTTCTGAGAACTAGCATTACAAAATGGAAATACAAGACAGATAGGCTGGAATACAGTGAAGATTCCAGTCATAATTATGTCAACGTCTGACTAGCTATTCACAACTCTGCCACCTACCACATTACAAACTGTATGATACTATCTAACAACACATTCACACACAATTAGAAATAATCAAGAGTTTTCTGGCTCTGAAATTAAAAGTTTTTATTTGAACCTCACAAACAGCAATAATGATAATGATAGATAGTTAACATTGAGTCAGTTTTGACTCCTGATGATCCTGGGTGTAAGAGAATAGAACTGTGCTCCATAAAGGATTCAACGGCTGATTTTAGGAAGGAGATTGTGGACCTTTCTTTTGAGGTGTCTCTGGGTGAACTTGAGCCTGTAACTTTCTGGTAGCAGCTACACACATTACCCATTTGCCCCACTCAGGTAGTCCAGGCTAACAGTGAATAATAGTTAGTGTGTGCTTATTAGGTGTCAGGAACTGAGCTAAGTAGTTTATATATGTTTGACTCTCAAAACAACCCTTTGGTCACTACTTTACCAATTAGCAGATTGGGAACCTGAAGCAGGGAGAGAGTATATTCTTCAAGATCATGTATTTAAACAACTAATGAGATTGTCTCATTAGGCATTTCAAGAGATATAAATTTTTCTCCATTTATTTATCCAACAAATAAATATTGAGGTCCTTGAATATGCAAGCATTATTGCATTTAGGAGCTACAGTATTGAACAAAAACAACACAGATTTGGCCCTGTCCTCAAGGTACTTGCATTTTATGAAAAAGTCGTAATCTTTAAAAGACGCAACACTTTAGGGGAAAAAAAAACAATATAAACAAAGTGTGTGAGGCAGATCCTTGAATAGATTATCAAAGGTTGCAAAGTATGGATGCTTTTCAGAAGATTTTACACATCTATAAATTCAGAATACACATTGGCATATACAGCAGGAGTACAGGCAAAATAATTCATCCAATGTTTTGTCTTCATATCTAGTGAAAATTGTTCTGTGTCTTAAGCTGATAGCCTTGGTGGTGTCTGGGGTATGTTGGGAAGAGGTGATGGGAACTTCACGCCACATAGCACCCTCAGATCTGAGCATCTTGGTCTCGACACAAAATGGCAGAGAGGAACAAGAATTCAGTTTTTCCTCAAAATAATAGTCTATGAATCTATGAAGACATTTCATGACTGTACTAGATTCCTTTGCCAATATTGTCACCTCTGTTTAACTTCATTAGCTGTGAAGTTTTAAAAAGTTTATTTAGTAGGTGATTTTAACTAAACCAAACAGATGTTAAGACAGATTCAAAAGAAAAGAACAATAATAATTACTATTAAATGTTTAGGAAGTACTAGACACTAAGCTAAACACTTTCTGCTTATTACCCAATGCTAACAACTCTATGGACTCTTTTTCGACATCTCCATTTTACATGTAGTAATAAGCAGTGAAGTGAAGATTCAAATCCTGACATTTGACTCTGCAGTGTGTGCCTTTAGCCCTGTGTAAATTCTAGTTCCACAAATATTCACAGTGTAATTAGTACAAATACAGATTTCCAAGGCATGATAACTAAAATACAACTCAGTACAAAAACTGAAAAGAATATGATTAGAAGTAACAAAACTGCAAACATTATTGTGAATCAATGTGACTAGAGATAGATTTGTTCATTATATTGTAGATTAACAAAATAATCAGACCATAAAGAGATTTTTCTTAGTTAGTATCGTAACAGTTATTACCTGCTAAAAATTCTAATACAGTTATAAGTTGATATATAAACTAAATGTTTTATTAACAGGATCACAATGGATTATGTTGTTAAATTTGAATTTGGGTAAGATAATTCTCTAACAGCTGCTTCTCAGATTTTATATCTTTCCCCTAAAACTTCCATTTCTTGTACTCCTTTTAAAATTTAATCTTTCTCTCACTGTTGTATTCATTAATTTTCCAGTTGGGGAAAGCTGGCTGCATCTCCCATTTTGTTAACACAAGTGATTTTGAGTTATATCGGGAAGGATACCGGAATTACCTTGAAGTGCATGCTCTCATCACAGAACATGGGACAGGTAACAGTCTCAAAGTAGGCAGACCCTAACGACTGTCACTGCTCCTTTTGAATTCTTTGCTGCTATCCAGCTCTGCAGTGTTAATATAGTCACTGTTTTCCAGGACTTGTATCGGTTCTTCAAACCCAAAAGCTGTTTCTTATTCCAAAATTTATTTGCCCACCAAGCCAAGTGCCGTTGAGTTGGATTTTGTCATCGATCCAAACTTATTTGATCAATGACAAAATATAATTTGGATATGTGAAAAATGTTGAGTTGGAAAACGTTTTTATATTTTTGACAGCAATGAAATTCATTTAAACAATGAATTTGAATGAAACTAAACCAGAAGTGAGAATCTAAATCTATTGATAGTGTATGCTCTCTCTCTCTCTCTCTCTCTCTCTCTCTCCCCCACACACATACACACACAGTGCCAACTATATTAAGATAAAGGTTTAAAAATCATAGGAAATGACCTATGTGTTAATTTTCATTATCTTTGGAATATTTGATGTTTGGTAATTGGTTTTGTCTTTGAACTTTCCAATACTGAATAATGTACATATATTACAATTCTTACAATGAAGAGATTAAAGTATTTGTTGTAACCAGGCAGAGAGCAAAGAAACATTGTCAATAAACAACTGCTTGAGAGTAATGAGGACTCGTCCAGGAGACTAATCTTTCAAGAAAGAACAGTAAATGAATTAATTATCAAGGTGATGAAGAAGAGGATCTTCAGTTGCAAATGACAAGCTTTTTGTATTTTTTTGCATCAGATAGTTTTCTTTCATAAAACACATCTCAAGAAGTACCAATGTATTAAAACTGTTTAAGAAAGTGAAACTTTTAGAAAGAATGCCTGGTTTTGTAATTTTTTGTTTGCTTGCTTTTCTATTACTGTTTGCCATTTGACAGTGGTTTCCTGGTAATAACTTCTTTGTCTCAGGTGTGCAGCTTACAGACTTCAGCTACATCCATATAGATTCAGCAATGGTGAAGATTCAATTTGAGAATATGGATGCAGTCTACAAGCAGGGAATCCCTTATTTTGGCCAGGTAAGAGAAGCAACAATTTCCTTACATTGCACGTTCCTGTATTAACTTTTTTCATTCATTAATTTAATCCAGTAGCTATACCCTAGGAAGTCACTACATGAGACTCTCTGCTAAGCATTATAAGGTGATCTACACTGACTATTTTCACAGGTTTGTCCATGTTTATGCCTCTGTTAAGTGTAAATATTAATAGTGTATCTTTTCAATCTCAGATGTCCAAGTTCAGACAATAAATTATGTAATCACTGAAAGTACTAGAGATATAATGGTAAGCTAGACAGGCACAACCCCTGCCCTTACAGAAATGATAGCTTGACAATGAAAATAGACTAAAACAAATAATTTCACAAATAATTATTTAGCTATAGATGTTAAAGAGTAACGTCAGTGAAACACTGACCACTTTAGGACTCTGTACCAGGCATCAGCAAACTACAGCCCACAGGCAAAATGTGGCACAAGTTTACTTTTGTACAGCTGCTGAGCTAGAAGTGATTTTGTTTCCTTATCTAACTCCCCATTCCTTTCTCTCTTCAGCTTTTGGTGGCCATTAACCTTCCTTTGTCTTGTTGCATTTGGCTACTCTGGAAATTTCGTATGTTAAATCATGCCATATTTGTTCTTTTGTGCCTGACTTGTACTGTGGTAGTGTCTATCAGAACTTCAGTCTTCTTTATGGCTGAATATTCATATTCCATTGCCTAAAGTCAAACCAAACCCACTGCCTTCAAATCAATTCCAACTCATAGCGATCCTACAGAATAGAACTGCCCCATAGCGTTTCCAAGGAGTGCCTGGTGGATTGGAACCGCCAACCTTCTGGTTAGCAGCCATAGCACTTAACAACTACACCACCAGGGCTTCCATTTCATTGTATGTGTATTCTATATTTTGTTTATCTGGTTATCTGTTGAGTATGCAGAGTAATAAATTAATTTTGCAAGTTTCTGTAGTTTTGTTTACTATAAAAGTATTGAAGATACAGTGAAGCATATGAGCCTGAGTTTCAGAAGACTTTTATGGCTAGGAGAAATAGAGGTTAGGGTCATAAACATATTGATTGTATCTGTCATGAACTCAAGTAGAATAGATGACTGTACTCCAGAAGTGCAGGCATAGCAAGGAAAGAGGGATACCAAGGACAGAGCCTTAACATGCGCCTTCAGCAGTGATCCCCAAATTCACATAATGCTTCAGAAATGTGTTTTGTTCCTCTTATACAGATTAAACTGCTTCATCCGGACAACACTCCCATCCCAAATGAAATCGTCCGGTTGCACCTGAAGGACAAAGTTGTGGGTACCTATACCACAAATACAAATGGCATTGCTGAATTTTTCTTGGACACATCTGAGATTACATATCCAAACTTCACTTTGACAGTAAGTCAGTCAAAGCCAAGTAAAGGCAAAAATACTATGATGAGTCACTAGAGATTAGATTTAGGTTAAATGATATTTATGAAACAGACATGGATATATAAATCTTGGTATGAATCAAGGGTGTTACAAGATGATTAAAAATTAAGGAAATACATCCTATAAAAAATAAATAAAAGAATTGTTTTATGAATCCAGACAAAAGATAGCATGCATATTTACATGTATAAAGGAGAATTATCTATATGAAAATAAAGCAACCCCTCACTTTCATCATGGAAACAGAAAGACAATTACATTCTGATAGAAGACAACATTTGGGAAACCCTGTAGCCTATTGCCATGAAATAATGTAAGGAATTTTTCTGGATATGTTCAAGAGAGAAGTAACTTATGACATGTAGTAAGTATTGGCCTTCCCAGACATTTGTAAAGAACCTCTCAGACCTTCATGTTGATAACAGTAAGTGTCAAAGCTTAGGATACTCTCTTTGTGATATTTCATTTAAAAAAACTTTGCCATCTTTCATCTATATTTTGTATTTAGTGGCAAAAGCAACACTTACATTCATGAAAAAAGATCAAACTTGGTGCTGAGTTGATTCACACTCATGGTGGCCTTACATGTTATATAGTAGAACTGGTCCATAAGTTTCTCTTGTCTATATCTTTAGGGAAGCAGATGGCCAAGCCTTTCTTTGTAGCACTGCTGGGTGAGTTTGAGCCATTAGTCTTTAGATTATCAGTTGAGCGTAGCTGTACCACCCAGGGACTTTCCTCCTTCATTTGTAGGTTCCTCATACTACATATACCAATTAAAAAAAAAAAAGGAAGAAGAAAGAAACTTATTTGTGGTGGGGGGGGGAACAGTTTCCATCAAGTTGATTCTGACTCAGTGATTTCATGTGTTGCTAATAAAAATAAAATTGTAGAACAAGAGAATATTTCTAAAGTCATAAGCTTTTAAATAATATTATCAAACTAAATCTTGAAGAGAAAACAAAAGATAAAAACCACATAGTGGTCACTCTACAACATAAATGAGAAGTGTAGGAATTAGGTTCTACCTAATGGAGAGTACCCTGTAGTTTTCATGTAGACATAGAGCATCATAACAACAAACCATTTTATCATGTAGTCTGTCATTTCTCCTTTATTCTAAAATTATAGTTATAAATTTGATTATTTGTGTAGGCAACCTACAAAAACAATGAAGACTGCAAGTTCCGTGGCTGGATGTTGCCTCACTACCCTCACTCAGAGTACTTTGTACGACGATTTTACTCCAGGACTAATAGCTTCCTAAAGATTGTCCCAGAAAGGGAAGAACTCAGGTGCAACCAGCAGAAGCGGGTGACAGTGAACTACCTTCTCAACATGGAAGGATTTCAAGACAGAACCTACATAGCACCCTTCAATTATTTGGTATGCACTGAAAATACTCTTCCACAACCAAAATCATTTTTTGATTCTTAAACCTCTTTGAACCTGATATAAACCCTTTTTACCCTTATACCAGAATGAAGTTCAAAGTAAATATAAAAGATACAACTTACATAAACTTAAGTCTCTAATTTTAAAAAAAGCGACGAGGCAGTTCAGGTCACCACACCCCTGTCCACTTTAGCTTTCTCATCACTCTTTCTTCATAGTTACCCATTTCCACTTGGGTATACCAGGGATTACATCATGGTTCTGCTGTTCACCAACTCCGTGAGTCTTTTTGAAAGCCATTTGATTTCTTGTTGTTACTCTTAGTCGCTGTCAAGCTGACTCCCAAATGGCAACTTGTATAACACAACGAAACATTGGCCGGTCCTGCATCACCTCCTGGATCTTTGATACAGCTCAGTCTGCTGTTGTCCCTGTTGTGTCAATCCACCTCAGTTAGTGTCTTCCCCATTTACTCTGACCCTCTACCAGACATGATGTCCTTCCTTAAGGTATTATTATCTAATCATAAGGCTTTTAAGGGAATTAAATGCGGTAACCCACATAAATTTCTTTGATCATTGCCTGGTACATGAAAGGTGCTATTATTGTTTTTAGTCTAATGACCTATTATTATTACATTATCTAAAAATATCTTAATGGTCTTTCATTAAGATTAATGAAGATGGTATAAGATTAATGAACATGAATTGAATCAGCAAGTATTTGTTGAACAATCCTCATACTCCAGATACTACATTAGGCAGTATGGAAATAGAAGAAGGAAAAAAAATGTGTAACTGGAGACAAAACATGACTTATAATAACATTAAGTACAACCATGAAACATGGAAACACGTATAGTCACTAAGAAGATACAGAAAAGCAAACGATTCACTCTGGAGAGTTTAGGACAGTGATTCTCAAAGTGCGGTTCCCAGATTAGCAGTCATCAACCCCCCAAAAAAGAATCAAACTAAACCTATTGCTGTAAAGAGTCCATCCTGATGAAGCAACTCTGTAGGATAGGGTATAACTGTCCCACTAGGATTGCCAAGGTGTGGCTGTTGGATCTGAACTGCTGACCTTCAGGGTAGCAGCATATCTCTTAACGGCTGCACCATGGGGGCTCCAAGCAATAGCGACATACGGGAAGTTATTAGAAAATAGAAATTTCTCAGACTCCACCCTAAAATCAGAAACTCTAGGGGTAGGGCCAAGCAATTTTGTTTTGACTAGTCTTGAGACAGGTGGTCAGTTCATCCAAATCAGGCGATACTGATGCATAGTGAAGTTTGAGAAACACTGGTCTGGGAAAGCCCGTGAGGAAGAATAGGACTAAATGGCCTTCTGTAGACTAAATGGGAGCTTTCCTATTTGACAGAGAATATGAGAAGCCCAGTTAGGTTTGTTAGAAAGGTCAGAAGTATAGGATTATCTTGGGAATTACAAGGGTTGGGATATGTCTACATAAAGTGTGGAGTTACTGTAACAAATCATAACTCAATTTTTTGAAATTATGACAATCACTGCTTTTCAGACTTGGAAAGCTGCAATAGTTTTTTGACTTTTTTCGTTCTTACAGAGTCATCAAATCTTGCCTTTCTATATTTACATATAAAAGTAGGATTTGATATACATAAAAACCAAAACCAAACGCGCTGCCATCGAGTTAAGTCTGACTTATAGTGACCGTATAGGTCAGAGTTGAACAACCCCATAGAGTTTCCAAGGAGCACCTGGTGGATTTGAGCTGCCTACCTTTTGGTTAGCAGATATAGTACTTAACCCACTGTGCCACATATACACATATGTATGTCCATGTATACAGAATAGATTTATATATACATATATATAAAATAGGAGTGGCTTGTCTAGTTTAAGGTCATTATCTACGGAAAGCAGTTTTAGGGAAGGAAGGAGGCAATTCTAGGGAGCTCAGGACAGTGGTGTTTTACCAACCAGAACATAGATCCTTCAATGTTTAACAGAAATATTGCCAACCTGGTATATAAGGAATATCAAGTATCCTTATGAGAAGCTGGATCTCCAGTTTATGCAAAAATGGTTCAACATCCTTCTGATTTTTGCCTTCTCCTCTGCTACCTCCTGCCTACCCTTGCTCACCTTGGTGTCATTATCTCACACTTCTGAGCCAGTCTTCAGGTCTTTGGAGTGAATTCGCTCATTTGTCATCAGTAACCATCCCTTTCAAAACAGCTTGTGTTTGACCTCCTCTGCTTTTGTAAGACCTTATTTATATTTTAAATTACTTCTCTTATTTCTATTTTAAATGATGAATCAGGGTTACATATTATTCCTAATATAGTTTTAAAAGGAGTCTTTTTTTTTTCCTTCTCCTTCTTTCCTTCCTCCCTCCTTTTTAAATTTTGTATGTTTTCCTTACCGTTTGCAAAGGCTTTGTAGAGAAGAGGACATTGTCTTAGTCATCTAGTACTGCTCTAGTGGAAATACCACAGGTAGAAGACTTTAACAGTGAGAAATTTATTTCTTTACAGTCAAGTAGCCTTGAAGTCCCAACTCAGGGTGTCAGCTCTAGGAGAAACTTTCTCAGTCGGCCTTCTTCCCCGAGACTGGGAGCTTCTTTTCACATGGGGACCCCCAGCCCAAAGGACACATTCTGCTCCTGGCACTGTTTTTTTGGTGGCATGAGGTCCCCTTGTCTCTCTGCTCACTTCTTTCTTTTGTCCTTATAGATTGAAGCCCACCTCACTGACACAACTGTTGCCCATTGTCCCTCATTAACATCATAGAGGCAGAATTTAAAACACATGGGAAAAATCACACAGTACCAGGAATCATGGCCCAGTCAAACTGATACACATCTTTGTGGGGACACAATTCAGTCCATGACAGACACACAAAAATCTCTAAGCACTGAGAGATATGTGATAATGCCCTTGCATAGCTTTATCTAATGAAAATCAGTAAATTTTGAAGTAATTCACCACTCAAAAATATGAGCAAAATTTTTTTTCTGGTGTCATAGCGAGGTGTCTGTTTTGAACTGTGAAACACTGTATTGCTTTGCAGCAAACTTATTCATGACTCTTAAATTTTCTTCAGTCTGATCATTGGCATTATAAATTCATTTCCTGGTATCTTGAATTCACTGGTAAACATGTTAAATTTTATTGTTCAGACCACAGAAAGTGACAAATCACAGTTTATAATTAAAAGAAATTTAGTTACAATTCCCTAAACTTTATCATAATATTTTTATTCTTCTAGGTGATTTCAAAAGGATTAATCATTCTTCATGGGCAACAGAAAGTAGAGATCACTAGTAACGGTGAGACACATAATTTTAGCATGGAATTTAATGCACAGGGAATGTTTTCACTAGATTGTGTTTTACATTTTCCTCTAAGAGCCATAGTGCTCCCATTTTAGGATTGCTTAGTGCCCCAAATCACCTTTGACAATTTGCCAAGTTGTCTGAAAAGGTCTAATTCCAAGCAACAAATTTATCAATCAATAAATATTTATAGTGTTACTTATATTTAAAGCACTGCTGTAAGGGGCAGTCACAGGTCCTTCCGTTTTTCTTTAAAAGATAGCGAGGATCTGTGTTCACACATGCAGAACTGTAAAATGAAACAAAATAAGATTTTAATTTTGAAGCATTAAAAAATATCCAATATCTTGTCCTTTTTTGTGGAGAAGGTTGTAAGCTCCTCTCACCAATGCTTTATAAGTTGAGTTTGTTGGGTCAGGGGATGTCTTGTGCACCGGCAATGGGCAGGATTGTGAGCACCTTAAGGAGAAGGCTTCTGCCAGCTAACAGGGCCAACGGTTTTACCAACGCACCTTTTCAGTTTGACCTTTTCTTTTTACAGATATGAAGGGTGTGTTTTCCATCCCCATAGAAGTTGGCATCGAGCTGGCTCCCTCTGCAGTTATGCTTGTTTATACCTTACATCCTGGAGGAGAAATGGTCGCTGACAGCACCGAGTTTGAAATGGAGAAATGCTTTAAAAATGAGGCAAGGAACAAGAAATTCTTAGACTTAGTCAACTTGTTGGAAAACTAAGAAGTTAGAGGCATGCTGGGTTTAGTTAAACTCCCCTTTATCCTAAAAGTTAAAGAATGCGAAATAAAAGAAAGCTAGTAAGGGAAAGTTGGTTGGATGATTAAACAGTACCAGAATTACGGCATCCATTTAGGATACTGTCCCTATATATTTCTCTAGGTTATGCACGCCATCAGAAAAACAAATCACTAAGAAGAGTCTCACAATTTGTGTGTATGTTTACAGAAAATTAATGTGGTGTAAGAAATAACTCTTCTTATAAAGCTTATCATCACTCTGCCATTTTGTCTGTTTTCATTTTCAGGTCAACTTAAATTTCTCTAAAGAAAAAAGTTTGCCAGGATCCAGTATCAGCCTTGACATCTCAGCTGCCTCACACTCGCTTTGTGCCCTTTGGGCTGTAGATGAAAGTGTACTGTTACTGAAGAATTATAATCAGCTATCAGCACAAAGTGTGAGTAATTAAAGCTAGCTTTAGGTACCAAGAACTGTATAGGTTTATGTGTTCACCTTAGATAGCAAGGGAAAACCTTATATAAACTAAGGAACAAAGAGACTGGCCAGAGTCCACATGGAACAACAACAAAAGGTTAGGTTAGATGTCATATAAAGTGGTTTCTATTTACTCTAACTTCACTAATTATGACAAAAGTGAGCAGTACTTTTTAAAATAAATAACACTGAATAACTACAATTTTACAGGCACTCATTCTGACATGTGTTATTGAATTTTGTTCTATTAACCCTATAGAATCAACATAGTATTCTCATTTTGACTAATGAGTAATCTTCGGCTCAAGGAGATTTAATAAATTAAACAGAGGCATTGTTCAACAGAATGTTTTGTAGTCCCTTTATCGGGAGGTTACTAAAACCAGCTGAGCTGCAGCAATCTTTACTGGTTTTAAAGTTAGTAAGCCAGTAATTGTTGAACTGATTAAATAACAATTCAAAGTGCTGAGAGCTCCGTGGTCCTATACTTTATTAGTAACTATTTAGCATACATATGATGATAATTTTCTGTAAACTTTCCATATATACATATATGTAACTTGTGGGAAGAAGGGTGAATTATCTCCCATAAAACGTATATAAATTATTCTCTTCTACCACTTAGGTATATAATCAGCTATATTATGGGCAACTATATGGCTATTACTTCAAAGATCTTAACTTAGATGACAGCCCTAAAGATCCATGTCTCGAACACGAACAAATCCTTCATAATGGAATTTATTATGCACCTGAATGGGCTGACTTTGGGAAAGACACCTATGATCTTGTGAAGGTAAAATTAACTATGTTTTAAAGTGAGTATATGTGACAAAATACAAATAACTAGGATGAAAATAACAAATATAGAGTCTTATATGTGTGTTTTGTCTAAAAATTCTCAGGGAGTTAATTTGTAATGCAAAACTAATAACTGTGGAAATGATCAGATTTCCTGAAATCATGCAGTATGTATTATGTACCAGTATCCAATAAAACTTTCCAAACTCTTTGTCCTGATTCACTCACCTCTTAATTGAAATTCTACTGTATTAAAATATAGATAGATCGATCTCAAAGTATTTTTAAGTGGAATATTTTCCCTAGCCCAACAGCAGCAGCAAAAATGTCAAATTCAAGTCGGTGAACACATTTTTAAAAAGAAAAAAAGTTGCTGTCATTTCCACTCCAACTCATGGCAACCCTGTGTGTGTCAGAGTGGAACTGTGCTCCGTGGGGTTTTCAGTGGCTGAGTAGATCTCAGGACTTTCTTCTAAAATCCTCTGGGTGAGCTCAGACTTCCAACATTGTGGTTAGTAGTCAAGCTCATTAACCGTTTACACCACACAGGGACCCAAACCTGTTGCAGTCCAATGGAGTCTGACTCATAGTGACCCTATAGAACAGCGTAGAACTGCCCTATAGACTTTCCAAGAAGCAAGCTTAGCTCTTAACCACTGTACCACCAGGTCTTCAAAGAACAGAAAGTTCCATGAATTTGTATGTCATCCTTGCACAGAAGCCGTGTTAATCTTCGCTGTATTGTTCCAGTTTTAGTACGTGTACTGCTGAATCAAGCATCCATTCAGGGATGTTGTTGTGGTTAGGTGCCATCGAGTTGGTTCTGACTCATAACAACCCTATGCACAACAGAACAAAATACTTCCCAGTCCTGCACCATGCCCACAATCATTTTCATGCTTAAGCCACTGTGCAACAAGAGGTAGTTGTGTGAACAGAACACGGTGACACCACACAGTTTAAAGTCAGAAAAGGTGTGTGTCAAGGTTGTATCCTTTTACTATACCTTTTCAATCTGTATGCTGAACAAGTAATCCAAGAAGCTGGATTATACAAAGAAGAATGAGGCATCAGGATCTGAGAGCAACTCATTAACAGCCTGCATTATGCAGATAACACCGCTTTACTTGCTGGAAATGAAGAAGATTTGAAACACCAATGAAGATCAAAGACCATAGCCTTCAGTACGGATTGCATCTCAACCTCAAGAAAACAAAAATCCTCAGACCAGTAAGCAACATCATCATAAATGGAGAAAGGATTGAGGTTGCCAAAGATTTCATTTTACTTGGGTCTACAATTAATGCCCATGGAAGCAGCAGTCAAGAAAGCAAAAGGAGAAAAGCTGCTGCAGAGGACCTCTTTGCAGTACTCAAAAGTAAAGATGTCGCCTTGAAGACTAAAGTGCACCTGACCCAATCCATGGTATTTTTAATCACATCATATGCATGCAAAAGCTGGACAACGAACAGGAAAGACAGAAGAAGAATTGATGCCTTTGAATTGTGGTACTGGAGAAGAATATTGAATGTAACATGGACTGCCAAAAGAACAAACACATAATTTCTGGAAGAAGTACAACCAGAGAGCTTCTTGGGAGTGAAGATGGCAAGACTGCACATTACATACTTTGGACATGTTGTCAAGAAGGATCAGTCCCTGGAGAAGGACATCATGCTTGGCAAAGTGGAGGGTCAGTGAAAAAGAGGAAGTTCCTTGACAAGATGGATTGACACAGTGACCGCAACAACGGGCTTAAGCATTAAAATGATTGTGGACATAGTGAAAGACCAGGAAGTCTTTTGTTGTATTGCGCATAGGGTCGCTATGAGTCAGAACTGACTCGACAGCACCTAGCAGCAGCAACAACAATATGAAGTTTTATTTTCCTTTCACATTCAAAGAATCATATCAACAGCTGTTAATTAGGAAAAACAAAATTGTCATTAAATCAGAAAAAACAAAGGAAACTTAAAACAGAACTTAAAAAATGGCAGGGAAGTATCTCTAGGTTTGTGACATGTAAGAGACCGAAATAAACAAGACGAGGAATGAAAAATACATTAGAGAACAAAAAGTTTGTCTAAACTGCTAATCTGTAGCGCTGTGTGATCTAAAACTGATTTTTATTTTGAAAGGCAATGGGGTTAAAGATTTTTACCAACTCTCATTACCGGAAGCCAGTACTGTGTGAGACTTTGAGGCGTCCTGATTATCATGATGGAGATTACCTAGGTGAGTCTTAGTATAACGTGAAGAGCAGATAGCAAGTTGTAATCTCTTAGCCTTTATGATGTGAGCTGGGGATGTAGAGAAATACAGACACTTCTTTTGGTTTGCTTGTTTTTAATTGCCTGTCACGTCAAATGGTAGAAATAGAAAGAGAATAAGGCAGATAAATCTTTCTATTCCTGGGTTTTACACTGAAGTGGAAATGCAGCCAATATGTCAACAGTATCCCTTCAGATGCTGATGAATACTCTGGTAATTAATACTTATTGAATGGTTGTTAATGTACCAAGTGATGTTCTAAATGTTTTACATGTATTAAACCACTTATTCTTCACAACCTATAGATTAAAAACCATTACTTCCAATTTACTGATAAGAAGATAGGCATGTTATAGCATGAATACACTGTCCATATACAGCAGCTGTCTCGTTGCTGTTAATAGAGATAACCATCATGACCATCCCTTGGATTGTTAAAATTATATGTAGTACATAGCTACTATGGAATATTTTGCAGCACTAAAAGACAACACTGGTAAACTTTAAGAACAAATTTTAAGTGGACAATGTAAGAAATAGTAACATCCAGATTACAGTGTCTTTCGTATGTGTTTAAAATAAATAAACACTAAGTGAAATTATCTATCTGTGAAGTTTATATCCACATTTATGATACATACAAAATGCATTAGAGTGCTAGACAACGTAAGGGTAGGATACTTCAGGAAAGAAGATGGAAAATATTTTAGTATTTATATCTTATATGTATATTAATAGAAACCCTTATGGCATAGTGGTTAAATGCTACAGCTGCTAACCACAAGGTTTGCAGTTCAGATTCATCAGGTGCTCTTTGGAAACTTCTATAGAGCAGTTCTACTCTGTCCTATAGGGTCTCCATGAGTAGAATTGATTCAACAGTAGTAGGTTTTGTTTGTTGGTTTGTTTTTATGTACATTAATACACACACTATGTATAATTATATACTAAAATTAAGAAAGAATTCAGCATAAATCACAATCTGTGTATAGATTAAAATGGCAGTTTGAATACAAGATTTTAGCCCAAGCCATTATCAAAGATAAATGGAAGAGGTATGTACTTAAAAGGCTGTTAAAGTTCCTGTTTTATTTCAATATATAAATTGGTACATTGTAGGTGTTATTAAAAATAAGTAAATTTAGAATTAAAGAATAACCAATGGTGAAAAAATTAAATATGAAGATCTTCAACAAGTTTTTTAGAAACATAATAACAGAAATTTCCTTAACTTCATAATAATTTTCAATCAAAAATGTATAGCAAATATCCAGCATGCATGACTTTATTACTTTTATAGCTTCCCTATTAAAGGGACAACAATAAAAACTGCTTGCAATTCAAAGTGGTGTTCACAGTTGTGATGGAGTTCAAAGGAAATCTAACGAACCAAGAAATAGCAATAAAAGATATGATTTATTGGAAAGAAATGTATAAATTCATGACTTTGTTAGAGCATGATTTTATATTTTTTTAAAAAATGAGAGACCCAACAAGCTATTAGTAGTATCAACAAGATAATTCATCAAGGCTGTTAATTACAAGGTAAACAAAAAGTCAGTAATTATCCTTTAAACCAATAATAAAGTGACTAAAATGGTAATTAGACATATGCTACATACACTAGTAAAAAAAGCAATGCATAAAATGAGCCTAGCCAAAATGAAGCAAGAACTTTATCCAAAAATAAGTAGAAGACCTGAATGAAGTACATAAATGAAGAATAAATGGTGATCTATACCTTATACAAGGAGTCCTGACTATGGCACAGTGGTTAAGCTCTTGGATGCTAACCAAAAGGCCGACAGTTTGAACCCACCAGTCGCTCCATGGGAGACTAGATGCAGTCTGTTTCCATAAAGATTTACAGCCTTGTAAACACTAGAGGGCAGTTCTGCTTTGTCATATAGGACTTGACAACAATGATTAGGTTGGTGTTGTACTTTATACCAGATGGAGACATTTAACACGATAAAGATGCAACATTCTCAGATTTTTCTAGATAGCCAATGACATGCTAATAAAAATGTGGAACTTAGAATCCTATGGTAAAATACATATGAAATTATAAGTTCAATAATAAAACAATTGCCTTCGAGTCAGTTCTGATTCATAGCAACCTTACAGGACCGGGTAGAATTGCTTCATAGAGTTTCAAAGGAGCACCTGGTAGATTCAAACTGCTGATGTTTTGGTTAGCAGCCATAGCATTTAATCACCATACCACCAGGGTTTCTAGTCAAAAATAGTTAAGATTATTTTGAAAGAGAATAAAAAATTTTAGAGACGCCACTAAAGACTTTTGAGGTGTATTACAAAACTACGATAACTGAAGGAGTGTAATAATGAGACAGGATTTTACAAATTGATAATTTAAATGAAACACAAGTTCCAGAAACAGCCTATTGCATGTATGATAACTTAGTAATAGTATAGGGGACATAGGAATCAGTGGAGAAAGAATAACCAGCTAAATTAAATTATTTGAATTGCAATGGCATGCCAAACCAGGAAACTGCTAAACATGTTCTTTCACAGGAACACCTAAAAAACTACCCAAAATTTTCAGAATCAACTTTATCAGAACTCTAGAAGATAGTTAAACATTTACAACAAACAAGTGCATGCCAGACAAGTGCCGTCAAGTCGGATCCAACTCATGGCAACCCAAGAGGTCAGGGTAGAACTGACCTCCAGAGTATTCAGAGAGCGCCTGGTGGATTTGAACTTCTGACCTTGTGGTTAGCAGTGGTAGCATGTAACCCACTACACTACCTGAATCAAAAAAAAAGAGTCAACTTAAATGTGTTTTTTAAGGAAGTCTTTGTAACTTCAAGCTGAAAGAAGAGACTTCTGATAGCCTTATAAAAGACAATACTGTCTTTAAAGACAATTTACAAAAGCCACTAAACAAATGAACAACTGCAATCCATAGCAATCAACAACAACAAATCCTAAGAAGGAAGAATTTGATTTATAGGATTAACACATTACAATACTCAAAATGTCCAGTCTTCAACAGAATAAATTATTAAACATGCAAAGAAACAGGAAAGTATGACCCATTCACAAATGAAGAAAGAAATTAACAGAAACTGTCTCTGAGCAGGCATAAGCATTGTATTTATTAGGCAATTACTAAGAGAAACCAGAAACAAAGAACTAAAGGAAATCAAGAGAAAAATGTATCAATAAATAGGTAAAAATTATGAGCAGAAAAAAAATAGAAATCTGAAGGTGAAAAGTACTATAACTGAAATGAAAATAACTGGCGGGTTTCAACATGAGATTTGAACAGGTAGAAAAAAGAGCAAACTTAAACACAAATTAACTATAATTTTCCAGTCAGAGAAGCACAAAGCAAAAAAAAAAAAAAAGATGACCTATGTGATACTACTATCATGAGTACATAATCAGAATCCCAGAAGGAGACGGAGAAGAGAGAGAATGACACAGAAAGACTATTTGAAGAAATCATGGCCAAAAACTTGCCAGCTTTACGAAAGACATGAATCTACTCTCTACAAAAATGAAGGCACAATTAAGATAGATGAAAGCTGAGAGAATTTGTCACTAGCGACTTTCCATTCAAGAAAGTTTAAAGGAGTCAGGTTCAAATAAGAGAACAGTAGACAGCAACTTGAAACCATATGAAAAAATGCAGGACACTGGTAAAGATAACCACGCAGGCAGGTGTAAAAGTCAGTGTTATTGTGGTTTTCATTTATAACTCTTCTTGTATTCCTGTACTGTTTAAAAGACAAGTGTATAAAATAATAACAGTACCTATGTTAATATACACACAATGCATACAGAACTAATTTGTGACAATAACAATCTAAACAGGGAGGGATGAAGCTATGTTGAAATGAGTTTTTGTATACTTCTGCAGTTGGTATTAATCCAAACTAGATTGTTACAAGTTTAACATGTTAATTTTAGCCCCAATGGTACCCCAAACCAAAAAAACCCTCTGCTGTCAAGTTGATGCTGACTCATAGAGACCCTACAGAGTAGAACTGCCTCATAGAGTTTCCAAGGAACCCCAATGATAACCACTGATAAAAAATTAAAATGACACAGAAAAGAAAATGAGAAGGAAATCAAAATGCCACACTACAAAAAATTAAAAAATAAGAAAATGAGCTAGAACAAAAAATAAACGTAAAATTTGTCCATCAACAGAGCTATAAACCAAAAAAAAAAAAAAAAAAAAAATCTGTTGCCGTCGAGCTGAATCTGACTCATAGCAATCCTATAGGACAAAGTAGGAACCATGCCATAGGATTTCGAATAAGTGGATTTCCAATAAGTGGCCTTTTGGTTAGCACCCAACCTCTTAATCACTGCACTACTCAGGCTCCAAGACACATATAGATAAGTAAAATTGCATATACATGTAGAAACTTAACAAATTTAAAATAATGAAATAGCTGTATTTGTATCAATGTTAACATAGCTGAAAAACACTGCATTAAGGGGGAAACCTCATGCTGCTGAATCATAAATATACCACCGTTTTCAAAATTAAAGGAGATTGCAAAACATTGCCTTATGTTTTTTATGGTTATATTGAAGAGTACAAACCAGTAGAGGTGTGACAAACTGGGACTGGCGGTGTGGTTTTATAGGGTGATGCACTCCAATATTACTTGCATAATGTATTTTTAAGTACAGTATATCAAAATATCAATGATAGATAACTACAGGGATGAGTAATTAACACTCTCCTAGAGTTGGACCCAACTTGACGGCAGTAGGTTTTCGGGGTTCAGCTTTTTAAGAAACATAAAATAGACAAAAAAAAAATTCTTTTTATTTAAGCAAGTCAGGTATGGTATTCATAGATTATTTGTCAGAAGTACAATCTTAAGGTTTGGTTAAAGATTATTGTGAGGATTAAATGAGCTAATGTATATAAAAAGCATGGCTAATATTGACTTAAACCTAGCAATAATTCAAAAAATGATGGCTATTAGTAAGTGTTGTCCTGAAACAATTTGTTAAGAAGTGAGATTTGACTTTTAAGATATGAAATAGCTTACTGTTGGTATTGTGTTTTGTCTTCCTATGAAAATAAATTCAGATTTGAGTGAACGTTTTGGCTATGAGAAAGAGATAGGCTCTTCTCAGTCTTACACTGACACTGTGCGGAAATCATTCCCTGAAACTTGGGTTTGGAATCTCATCATAACTGAGTGAGTTGTTTTGTTTTTTTTTTAATTGTTGCTTATGTGTTTATTTTTAGTGTTTTTCTTTTTATGTAAGCAAGTGAGGTGTGATATTCATACATATTTGCCAGCTTTATCAAAAAAAAAATGTATCCAAAGCCTGAAAATTAGGAGTGTATCAAAAATCCCACAAAAGCTCTGACATATTTCTACTGACTCCTCTTTTCTTCCTCTTACTCTATCCATTCTTTCCTTAACCTTTTGTTTCTTTTTTCTTACGATCATTTTTTTATCATGTGTTTTTTATAAATACTTGATTTTGTGGGAAGACAAGTTGTACGGGGGACCATGAAACAGACTGAAATGTTGTTTTCTACTGTACGACGTTCTGAACATAATATTAGCTACAGAAAGATGTAAGAGAGAAAGGGGGGAGGAGAGGAAACAATGTAGAGTAATCAAGCAGGGTAGAAAAAAGTAAAAAATAATGAAAAGTAGAAAAAAAGAGAAAGGGAAGTTGGGAAAGTGAATTTCTAAGTAGGTACATAATAAATTCAAGTGTAAAGCTCAACATGAACACTTTAAACTTGAAAATCGTGTTATAGGGAGCATATTTCTAAGTACCAGCAAAGTAGACCAAATATGGCAAAAATAGCTGATAAGTAAATTAAACTTACTGGTTACCAGTCACCATGGAGTTGACTCCAACTCAGGGGAACATCACTTGAATCAGAATAGAACTGTGCTCCATCGGGTTTTCAACTGCTGATTTAGCCGAAGTAGGTCACCAGATTTTCCTTCTGAAGCATCTCTGAATGGACTTGAACCTCCATACCTGCAGTTAGCCGCTGAACTGATTAACCATGTGCACCACCCAGGGACTCTAAATTAGTCAAGAATTCATGTGTGTCTTGTAAATGAAACAAATCATTAATTTATGCATTCCAATTATTCCAACGTTTCTAAATATTTTGAAGTTAATCAACACTCACGGTCTATCAATAATGAAAGAGAAATACACACAGACAAAAATATATTTGTCAACATTTATAAGTGAGTGTGAAATTAGTGTCAAGTATTACAATAATTTACACTTTGGTGAGAATTACATGAAAAGAGCATCAGTAAGTAGAGTAAAAAACATAAGAGCTCAGTATTAGGTGTTAGACTATCATGTTAAGTAAGTCAAAGTTAAAGGAATCTATTAAACGGACACATTTATAGATAAAGAAAAAAGGAGCTTCTTTGTAGATAAGGTAAAGAGTAGTCTTGGTGGCATAACAGTTAAGCACTTGTCTGCTAACTGAAAGGTTGGTGATTCAAATCCATCCAGCAGCTCCATGCAAGAAACACAAGCCAATTTACTTCCATAAAAATTACAAAGAAAACCCCTAAGGCTGTTCAACACTGTTTTGTAGGATCGCTGAGAATTAGAAATCACCTCAATGACCCCTAATAATAATAACGTAGTTAAGGAATAACAGGGAGTTACACAGAGGAAGAATGGAATGAACAGAGAGAAGTTAAGTGTGCAAGTTTAGTAGAGTATTGAACAGTCAAAGGACGAGACATTAAGCTTTGAGTAAATGCAATGATCTAACCGTACGTTATGCGGTGACGTCTCTATTCAGCATCATCTGAATTTTCTCCTTTAGCTCCACAGGGAAAGCCAGTCTTCCTCTCACTGTTCCTGATACCATTACACAGTGGAAGGCCAATGGATTTTGCCTGGATGAAAAAACGGGATTTGGCATCTCCCCAACCAGCTCCCTGACAGCTTTTCAGCCCTTCTTTGTGGATCTCACTCTCCCCTATTCAGTTGTTCGAGGAGAAGAATTCACTCTGAAGGCCAATGTTTTCAACTACCTGAATCGATGTGTCCAGGTATCGCCTTGAGTCTTAGTAAATAGCAATTTCTTTCCAGACAATTATCTTCACTTTTGAGGTATATGATGATATGACTTTTTAAGTACTGAATAGATGTGTTCAGGTATTGCCTTGAGTCTTATTAGTAAATAGCAACTTCTTTCCAGGCAGTTATCTTCACTTTTGAAGTGTATGATGATATAAGACTTTTTAAGTATTTTGTCTTTTCTTAGCTTGCTTTGAAAACATTAACTGGTTTTACTAGTCAGCCATTGTAGGGTTTAGAAATATGAATTACTATATAAAGGTGACTGTTTGAACCGTGGTGGCCTAGTGTTTAACTGCTACCACTGCTTACCAAAAGGCCAGCAGCTCAAATCCACCAGGAGATCCTTGAAAGCCTCAATGGGCAGAATCGACTCTGTGGCAACCAAGTTTGGTTTGGTTTAATCTTTATGGAAGTACACTGATACATAGTTCTCCTGCAGAGTGACTAGTGGGTTCAGACTGCCAACTTTTGGTTTGCAACCAAGCATTAACCACTGTACCACTAGGACTCCTATCAGTGTGTAAAATGATATTAGCAACACATATTTGTCAGGATTTTGTGAGAATTGAATGAACTAGTACAAATGAGCAGCCTTGCACAATACAGTGCTAATAGGCAGCTGAGTTAATTTTCCTTGTCTGTAGCCTTTTCATAAATAATAAATTTCAGTAATATCTGTAGTAATTTTATAGACCTTAGTAGAGCTTCTAGGCTTGTCTCTTGCTTCAGTGCTGTTTTTGAGGCAGTATGGGTCATCAAGCTTGGCTCTTCATTTATATCCAAGTATGTGATCAGTATCAGTAAACAGTAGTTACAAATTGACATATTCTAAATGCCAAGTAAGATACCTGACCACGGTATTCGTTGTTTAAGTGACACAGTTTACTAAAAGAAATCAAGCAGGCAAAACTTAGTTTATCAGAATGCAGCATTCAGCAGCAGCTGTTTTAAAGAAATAAGAAAATAGCTTCTGACATTAAAGAAAGTTTTTGCTTGTTAATTAGGTTTCCCTTTCTGAGTTTGAGATGCAATGCACTGTGGTAGACAGTTTATATTTTACTTCATATTCACAACAACTGTGAGTAGTAGATGACAGTGGCCTCAATTTATAGATAATAAAAAAGACATTGACACTCTTAAGATTTTATGGTAACTTGATCAACCCATGTTGGCTAAAACATCTGCCTGTTTTGAAGCACTCTAAAGCTGTTGGGTAGGTCCTAAGTATTGCTTTGTTCAAAATAATCAGCCAAAGGTCAGTACATGTCACAGGTCAGATTCTAATAATCATGTAATAAGACTTTAGAGGTTCCCTCTGGGCTTAGAAATCATTTTTCCCACAGCAAAAAAATATGAAAGTTAGAGAATTTCCTTACTCATCTCTTGGGCATCCACAACTGTATTACGTGAATGTATGGAAAGAATGAAATCTTCTTTATCTCTCTTTTCTTATCTGCTTCTCACAGATTAACACTGTGCTGAAATCATCTAGTGCTTACCAAGCCAAACTTCTCCCAGCTGAAGATGGAAATATTTGCATATGTGGCAATGAGAGAAAATCCTATGCGTGGCTGGTCACTCCCCAAACACTGGGTAAGCCTTTTAGTTCCTGTCTGTTTTTACATTCCTTTGTAAATCCTTCTGAGAGCTTATGTTAAGCTACTTCTCTGTTATAGCCAGTTCTCTCAATGCTCGGCACCACCACTAGTCCTTCTTACTATTCATGTTACTGTTAATTTTCATCAAATCAGGTCCCAACTCACGGTGACCTCAACACAATGGAAGGAAACACTGCCTGGTCCTGCTCCATCTCATGATAGGTTGCAGATCAGACAGTTGCCATCCATAGGATTTTCTTTGGCTGATTTTCAGAAACAGATCTCCAGGCCTTTCTTCCTAGTATTTCGTGGTCCAGAAGTGCTGCTGGAACCCATTCAGCATCATGGCAGTGCACAAGCATCCAGTGACAGAGATGGGTGGTAGCTGCACGTGAGGTGCACTGGCCAGGAATTGAACCCTGATGTCCCGCATGGAAAGTGAGAATCCTACAGCTGAACACCACTGCCCATTTTCTCTTACAACCCAGGACCAATTTGCATGGGAAAAGGGGTCCTGACTAGAAGAGCTCATGTTTTCTGTTTAGTACTTGTCTCTCTCTTCCGTAAAATTTCCATTTTATTTACAATGTACTCCAATTTAGAGTCCAGAATGATCTTTGCCTCTTTGAGTCTCCTTCATCAGATTTAACTCATTGTAATCCTCCTGTTTTTATTTTCTGCATATAAGGTACTGTCAATCTCACTGTGGTTGCTGAAACTGTAGAGAACAGAGCGTGTGGAGATGGGGCATCCAGGACACTGAACACTGGCTGGAGAGATACACTGATCAAACCATTGCTGGTAGAGGTATGGCCTTTGAGTGAAAAATGTCTATATTTAAAAACTGTTTATCTTTATTACAAAAAACAAACAAACAAACAAAACCCCTACTGACAAACCCTGCTGTCAATCCCATCTCACGGTGTTAGCTAAACGCTATCTTGCTAACCAAAAGGTCAGCAGTTCACATCTACCAGGCACTCCTCGGAAACTCTGTGGGGCAATTCTAGTCTGCCCAATACAGCATTATGAGTTATCGTCATTAGGAGGTGTAAATATCTCTGTGAGTTCTCATACCTATAGTAGGAATGAGCATTTATACAAAAAGACAGCACAATGTTTCAATTAAATAATTAAGAAAGACCAGGGACAGACACTTCATCCTGAAACATTCAGCCTACAGAGAACATATACAGTCAAACATATAATATTCTTGAAAAAGATATCATCTTGAAGCTTGAAGGATTTTTGAGAAAATCTTTGCTTTTAATTTCAGAAACACTTAGCTTATTCTATAGCATACAAAATCAAATTGTTCTCTATTATCTTGGGCTTAAAAGTTCATAGAGTCATTATCTGAGATAATTTCTTGAGAATGACTTGTTCTTTTTAAACACTAGTGCTAATTTATGAATATTGTGAATTTACATCATATATTAATTTGATTATGTCTTCTCTTCTTCTAACAATTAGCCTGAAGGTATTGAAAAAGAAATGACACAGGCCTCACTTATTTGCACAGATAGTAAGTAGAGATTTTTACATGGTCTTGCTAGCATGGGAACACCGAATGAAACCTCTGTTTATCTTTGTTTTAGAATTAACTGTTTTATTGTTGATCTTCTCCAAAACACGGCTACTGGAAAAGATTAAGTTTCTTGCAAGTAATATAACTTAACTGCACCATAAGTAAAAGTAAATTAAAAACTTGAAAGTTCTCTTTAAAACCTACTCCCCAGTTCAGAACACAAGTGCCCATGACTTTCACTCAAGGCTTATATCTACCCCTCAGCTTCCCCCAATCCAGTCCATGCAGTCTTTGATTTATTCATTAAAAGTTAGTTATTATGATTCTGGTGGTCACCTGCCAGCCAAATAACAAACTGGCCTATAAAATAAAAGAGAACACTCACAAGGAATGCGTTCTGTGGTTACCTAAAAGGAAAGATGAGAAGACAGGGAGGGTTAGGGGAGTTGTGTAATCGTGGGCTAGAAATGGTGACAATGCTGACATACTGTGTGGGTCTGTGACCAATGTCACAGAACAACTTATGTATCAATTGTTGAATGGAAATCTAATTTACTATGCAAGCTACCACTTGAAATACAACATAGTATTCACAGTATGTAAGCAAATAAAAAGATGACCAAAAAATGTGAAAAGATAAACAATGAACTGGGAGAATGTCTTCAGAAACCACCTATCTGGTGGGAATCTAGTAACCAAAATATACATGACTTCAACAACTTAATGACAAAAAGACAATCCAGTCACAAAATGAACAAAAGATCAAGAAAACATTTCACCAAAAAGGGCATGCAGGTAGCCATCAAATATATGAACAGACGTTCAATGTCTTTAGCCACCAGAGAGATTCAAATCAAAACCACAGTGAGACACAATTTCAACTCCACTAGGGCAACTGAGATACTAAAATAAAAAAAAAAATGAAATAACAAATGTTGGCGAGCATGTGAGGAAACTGGAGACCTTATCCATTGCTGGTGGAAATGCAAAATGGTACAGCAGTTGTGAAAAATAGTGTGGTAGTTGCTCAGCAACTAAAAGTAGAATTATCGTATAACTCAGCAGTTCCACTGCTCAGTATATATGCAAGACTTGAAAGCAGAGGCTCACCCAGACTTGTACACCAACATTTATTGCACTACTATTCACAAAAGTTAATTAATATAATTAAAATTCCATCAGAAGATGTTAACCAAAGAATAATTGTCTTTGACTATTTAACATACCTCATTTCAAACTGTTATTAAAATCAATGTGAGCTCCAAATTAATAAATTTACTCTCCTGTTTCCTAGGATCCACAGTGTCTCAATCAGTGGTGCTAGAATCACCAGAAAATCTCGTGGAGGACTCATCTAGAGCTTATTGGTCTGTTCATGGTAAGTCAGGAACAGAATACATTACACCCAAACCAAACCAAATCCGCTCCCATCAAGTAGATTCCTGGTGGCATAGTGGTTAAGAGCTACAGCTGCTAACCAGAAAGTTGATGGTTTGAATTCACCACATGCTCCTTGGAAACTATATGGGACAGTTCTACTCTCTCCTATAGGATTGCTATGAAACAATACATTATAGGGGATTTATATAAAGGCTTAGGAGCCCTTGTGACTCAGTGGTCAAGTGCACAGCTGCTAACTGAACGGTAAGCTGTTCAAACACGTCAGCTGTTCTGGGGGAAGAAGATGTGGCAGTCAGATTCTATAAAGCTTACAGCCTTGGAAATGCTGTGGAGCAGTTGTGTTCTGTCTTATAGGGGCATTACGAGTTGGAATTGGTACAACCACATACAACAACATATATATAAGCTTGGAGTAAAAAGAAAAACTGCATTTCTGCCCTGGTCCTGTTTGTTGTTTTTGTAGATTTGGAGGTTTTATTTCCATTCTTTAATTGAATAATTGAAGCTGGTGCATCTGATTAGGTGTGCCACCATGCTAAGAAATTAAGTGCTAGAACATCCAAGATTTTCTGACTTTTTTTTTCTCCTAAAGGCCACATTAGCTCTGAGCCATAAAGATTAAGCTCCATAATTAGCACTACTGACTGGTGTCATATTTCTCACAAACTAGGGATTTTTAGAGTATGGTATCCTCAACAGGGTAACATTCAAATTTTGCTTTTTTGTATTGGAACCATACCATCGAAGCAGGCACAAACAACATCAGAACAAGGCAACTTTTTTAATTTTAACTTGTAGGCTGTATAAACCCAGAGCCCCAGTGACTTACCAGAAACTGGAAAAGCTTATGATTAATTAGGAGCAACTACAGGATACTTTCTGGAATAGAAAGGAACTTAAAATATACATCAAAATTAAAGACCATGTGTACTTATAATGGAAACCCTGGTGGCATAGTGATTAAATGCTACAGCTGCTAACAAAAGGTCTGTAGTTCAGGTCTGCCAAGCACTCCTTGGAGATTCTGTGGAGCATTTCTACTCTGTCCTATAGGGTTGCTATGAGTCAGAACTGACTTGATGGCAGTGAGTTCAGTATTGGGGAGAGGGGAGGTGTTCATACCTCTTGTTGTTCCCCTGCTGAAAACCAGAACACTACATTCTTGGCCTACTTAATATTAAAAGAGAGCTACCGCCATGATTTATTTCTGTCATTTTTTAGATCCCTGACTGGTTAGCTCCTACCCACCAGCTGCATACAGTCCAGGGCAAGGTTTTAAGCTGAAGATGTAAAGAATATCGCAGAAGGGGTTCTGCGCTAGTACAGTAGAAAAATGTGACTCAGACAAATGCTCATCTAGGAAAAAAGAAAGCTCATACTATCTATCAGGATCAAGACCAAAAGATATCTAAGTTTAACCTCAGCTTTTGACAAATCAGTCTTTCCTATACATCATCAAAATGATGTGTAACAAATTTAAGTCACAGATACTACACAGTCATATTTATGACAATCACACTAAACCCTTTTTAATTTCTTGTGATCTTGTTTCCAAATGGCTCACTTTCCATCAAGACCATAGATTCCTTACAGTAGCTAAGCATATTGTTGTTGTAAACCACAAGTCAATTCTGACTCTGCTGCATCTGTTTTTAGTGATGTTATGCTATTTATTTACTACTCTGTGCATCAATTTACTCTTACATAAGTGGAAATAATAGTAAATAGTGTCTACTCACATTATTTTCATAAGGTTTAAATAAATTAATATAAGTGCTCACAAGTATGTGGTGAATATTTCATAAAAGTTTATGGGGCACCAGTTCTGTCCTTTCAATTGATGACTGACTTTGTGTTCTCGTGCTTCATCCTGGGAATTTTGAGTCTCACAAATTTTTTGGTTCTTCCACTCTTAGCTGCTTTGGGAAATGTGTCACCACCTTAGTCCTGAAAGCAAGGTTTGATGTATCTTGCTGAATCTGTGGTGTGAACCCACCAAGTAAGAGAAGAAGGAAGATTCAGATAAATACTTATTTTGAATATCCATACCATAGAAATCTTGAACACAACTTAATATATTTAAAAAAAAAAAAGTTTTGATAAAGTACTTTGTACTGGTTTGATTGACTTTTCAGGAGACCTTCTCGGTTCTGCCCTGCAAAACTTACAGAATCTTCTCCAAATGCCCTTTGGTTGTGGAGAGCAGAATATGGCTCTGTTCACTCCCAATATTTACATCTTGGACTACCTGAATCAGACTCAACAACTGACAGAAGAAATAAAATTCAAGGCTGTTAGATACCTGACTGAAGGTAAGACACTGAATAGTTTTTGGTTTGTTTTTTTTTAACTCAGTGATATCCCTGAATCCCACATCTTTTTTACTCATTTTGTATGGTGAATGTATTTGTGTATACACATATATCCACTCACAACTAACACGATTAGTTTATCCAACTTTCCTGCTAGGTATCACTTTTACGTTGAAAAGTGGTTATATCTCCTTTCTTGTTCTAGGGTATCAGAAGCAACTGTCTTACAAACACTCAGATGGGTCATATAGTACGTTTGGATATAGAGACCAGCAAGGAAACACTTGGTTTGTATTGCTTCATAATTAATATGAATTTATTTAGAAGTTTTTAAATATTTTTTTAATGAAATGATTATTTGGGAATTTTATAAAAACTATGGACCTTCTCCCTTAAACTGTTGGTATTGGTATGCAAGTCTGCACACACTTACACACAAATCCAACTTAACAGTTTTCTCAAACTTTCAGGATAAAAACTCACAATGTGTGGCTTTATTTCTATCTTTTCCTTAGGAAAAAATGCATGCTAAATAAACAAATCATTAAGCAAAAAGAAAGTAACTCAATACGTAAGAATAAAGAATGTGAAATCTAATTTAATATATGAGCAACTTATTCCAAACAAAACATTGATATTATCCCAAATACAGCTGCAAAGGTAAATTCAACATCACTTATGCTCACTAACAGTGCAACTCAGAAATAGTTTTGTGGAGATGTGCACTTTCTTGATGAGATATTAGAAATCTAGTTTTGAGCACAACGGTACTGCTACCAATAGTGAAATAAGTACTAAAAAGAAATTAAGCATAGATTGTGTTATGATTATAAGCTTGAAAGACAGGGTGATTAGTGAAATACAAGTTTTAAAAATTGTCCCTTGTATTACTAATGTTTATATATACCCCTGACTACTCCGTCATGGGAACGGTAAAAAGCCAACAGATACAAAAAAGACAAATGCTAATTACAATAATCATGATCACATAATAGAATAGAATCAGTCCCTATAATAACTCAATGAGGTAGGCTTCATTACAACACCAGTTTAAGATGAAGAAATAGATACAGGAAATTTAAATCATTTGTTTAAGGTCACACAACTAGCCAAGTGGCAGAGCTGAAATTTCTTTTCCAAAAATCTAGGCTTTCTATCACCACATGGTTTTGCCTCTCAAAACCACGTGGCCTTCCGTCTCACGACGTTTAGAGTAAAGGGGGGAAAGACAATAAGAAAAAAGTGTTAAAGAGTACAGCGTAATAAAAGAGGTGGAAAAAATATGCAGGTGACTCTAGGGGAGCTCTTAAGAAAGACAACTTTCTGTAAAGCTGTATGATGTGTTTGAATTCAGTGCAGTGCAGCTTACATGCATTGATGAACATAACTTGGTGCTTGCTTGCAAAGAATGCCAGTCTACAGGGGAAAAGAGTACCTATGTAAGAGCAACCCTGGTGTATCAAAATTGAATGGGCCATTTAAACCCTCTGGATCTCAGGTTATTTGTGAAAATGAGGCACAAATGCCTCATCTTGGCCTGTAAGATATTTTTTCTAGTTATCCATAACCCATTGCTGTCAAGCTGATTCTGATTCATGGCAACCCCACGTGGTACAGAGTAGAACTACTCCGTAGGGTTTACCTGGCTATTAATAAAAAACGACTGAGTCAGAATCTACTCAGAGGCATTGTGTTTTGTTTTTTTTTGTTTCTGATTTCTTG
Source organism: Heterohyrax brucei (assembly GCA_028571685.1). Classification (NCBI taxonomy): domain Eukaryota; kingdom Metazoa; phylum Chordata; class Mammalia; order Hyracoidea; family Procaviidae; genus Heterohyrax; species Heterohyrax brucei. Next base: position 70,994,407 of record CM053142.1, on the reverse strand, counting down.
ACAGTACTGCTCAGTAAGTTTGAACTGTCAGTCTTTAGGTTAGTAGTTAAGTATAAACCGTTTATACTACCCAAGGGTCTTTTTCTACTTACATCGTATCATAACTCCTCAGTAAACTCTGGTTGTTGTCAGGTGCCATCCAGTCAGTCCCAACATACTTCCTCTATTTACAGCAAAATAAAACCACTGCCTCCTCCTGCGCCATCCTCACAATCATTGCTATGTTTGAGTCCATTGTTAGGTACGGTGTCAGTCCATCTCATCGGGGGTCTTCCTCTCTTTTGCTATCTTACCATGCCTGATGTTCTTCTCCAAGGGACTCATCTCTCCAGATCAACTCTTAGGTGTTAGAAATGGAATTGAGTTTGAGGTGAAGAGAATAGAATCTGGGACGATATCATAGGCAAGGTAACACGGGACAGGAAGGATAAATAGAAAGAAGACAGAAAAGCAGGCACGCAATCCGAGTGGGTGGATGTTTAAAAGGAATGAGTGAACTGACACATTAGGCCAGGATTTGGTGACCACATTTTTAGAATGTGAGACTCAAAATCCATTTGTAGCAAGCTATACGTTTGAAGGATCATCTTCTCTGTCTGTCCACATTTGCTATACGTAATTAACTGTGTATTACTTTTTCCAGGCTCACTGCGTTTGTTTACAAGTCATTTGCACAAGCTAAACGCTACATTTATATTGATGACAAAGTTCAGGCCCACACCCTTACCTGGCTCATAAGTAATCAGAAACCAGATGGCTGTTTCCCAAATTTTGGCAATGTCTTCAACAATGTTTTGAAGGTACTAGCGAAACTCTTACGGATTTCTGTTCTTTCGTCATGGTCAGTTAGTGACTCTCAAAATAGTACTGCAAAATTCGGTAGAAATCATTAACCTGGAATTTCTACCAAGATAAATTAATTACCTTGAAAAACCTACAAAGCATTTCCTCTTAACAAATGCAATATTTTCTTTCCTTCTGTCAGACGGAAAATTCTAAAAGCTTCAGATTTTTCTAACAGTAGTTGTGGTGACAGTGGAGGGGCTGTGGGTGTGACAGTGACATGATTATTAGTGGACATGTAAAAGGAAGTAAGAATAAAAACAGAACCAAGATAATCATTAATATTTTAATCTCTTATCATTCAAGAAATTCTTCATTAATGTAGTTTAATTATTTGAACTCAATTAGTTTACTGATGGCAGTGGATTTGGTATTAATATCCCCAAGGTAAGTATTGATGAATTTGTATTTTATTTCAGAGATTTCCCTCAACTTACAGTTTCTTCCTAATGATTATGATAATGTGTATTGACAGTAACTTAGAGAATTTAATATAAGGAATATGTGAAATGATCATTCACATATCAGCAATAACCACCATGAATATTTTGACTTTTTTTCCTTCTTGTCTATGATACATAAACACCTTTTTCCATAATTGGGATTATCATCTGTTACTTTTCAGCTTCTGTTTTTTGAAAAGTAACATTGATATATAAATGACCTTGCAAAGTCATTGAAATAATTTAAGAACATAAATCTAATAGCTTTCAATACTCTATCATATGGACCAACTATAAATTGTTTATTATTCAATGAATTTTTCATAATGCTCTATAAATGAATATTCTTACATATAGATATTTATCACTAGTGACTTTTGACTTAGTATAAATATCTGAAAATTGAATTTTTTAAGGTTTCTGAAGCAATGTCACAAATTGTTTTCTAGTAGTTATACTAATTTACACTCATTACATACAGCTCATCTATGTGACTTATAGTACTGTCAATAGCATTGAAAAATCTAAATATTAAAAAGAAAATCTTTTCAAGTGTAGGAGCAAAAAAGTGTGGGGTGCTTTATGTCTGTTTTTGTTTACAGGCCAACTGATTCTAAATACAACTACTTTTCATGTGCTTATTAATTGCCATTAATTTTGAGGGTTAAGTTTTATTTTCTTTACAACTAATATTATTAACCTTCTAGAATTTATTTAAGATTATTGTGTGATCTATATATGTTCCATATTGCTTATCATAACACCTCTTGGTCAATAAATAACCCAGCTGATTTTCTAATCAACTTTATTATGCTGTTTTCCACAGTTGCTAATTTTTTTTTCTGATCTACCTGTTCTGTTCCATTGACCTATCTTTTTATTTTCTACTGTATACTCTTTATTCTTGTACCATTATAGTATGCATTTTCCAGGCAATTTTCTGTATTATTTCTAGGGTAAGGAAGAGGGTATGTCGAGACAGATATCTGCAGAGTACTCTGTGTCTCCCTTGATTCCAAATACCTCCTTAGGTTCACGAATTATTTTAAATTCTCTGCCTCTTTACTCCTTATTTTTTGGTTTTATAAACAGCACCTTTTGAAGAAGAAGAAAGAGAGACTGAGAAAGAAAGAGAGAGAGAGAAAGACAGAAAGGAAGAAGGAAGGAAAGAGGAAGGGGAGGAGGGAGGAAGGAAAGAAGGAAGGAAAGCTCATACCTCCCCCCAAAAAATCCAGAGAAAAAGCAACCAATCTGAATTTTCACTATATAATGCATAAACAAAGAAATGCACCCCTCCCTCTGAATTCCATGAGACTGACTTGTTGCCCCTACACTTTACTCAGGGAGAAGATGATGATAAGATTTCTCTCACAGCATATGTTGTTAATGCACTGATTGAAGCTGGTCACCCAGTCTCGGTAGGTAACCCGCTGGTGATATTCTTCACTTGCTTCTTACACACTCGAAATGTTGCACACCAACAATGCATCCAAAGGAACAAAGACTATGTCTGTAACTATAACAAAGCAATGCTGAATTAATATCCTTAAAAATCAAATCACATCTTGCATGTGTAACTACGTAGAAAGTAAAATGTATGTTTTGTGCAGCATTTGCCCTTTGAACATTTCAACACAGACAAGATTCATTCCTGTTTTCTTTCCAGGAATGAACACGCCTACATCAGTCTTTGCACGTATGTGTCTGTGTGCATAAATGACTGTTTCTTTTCTTTCTGTGCAGTTTGTGGCAATTCAAAAGGGTCTGCAGTGCATAGCAGCTGCATCAAGGGAGGGCCGCACTGCCACCTACGAGCAGGCTCTCCTCGCCTACACCTTCAGTTTAGCGGGCTATGAGGACCACAGGAAGTTCTTCATCAGTGAGCTGCACAAAAAAGCAAAGCAAGCAGGTGGGTGCACTGGACATTTCCTGGTAACAATTCACACCTCGAGTTAGCGGAACGGTTAGCAGCGGTGTAGTTATCAAACAACACCCGTGTTTTATTTTTATATTTCTTGTGGTCAGTATATGCGTAATGAAACATTTGCCATTTCAACATTTTTAACCCGTATGATTCAATGACGTTCGTTGCGTTCACTACGTTGTTCAATCCTCCCTACCATTTGTTTCCAAATTTTTCTCTCCCTCTGGAGCAATGACTTCCCTTTTTCCCACTTTCTCTCCCTCTGCCCCTGGCAACCACTAATAAGCTTTGGTCTCTATACACATTCCAGATATTTCATATAAGTGGGATCTTACAGCATTGAAGGCGGGCTCATTTGATTGAGAACAGTGTTTTGAGGGTTCATGCATATGGTAGCATGTATCAGGACTTCATTTTTCTTTATGATGGAATAATATCACCCTCATTTTTATTTTCTGTCATCAGATTCATATATCTCAAATATGCCCCATCTGACCAGGTGCATACCCCGTGGTTTCACACGGACACTACTGAATTCTTCGCACTTTATTGTCAGGTGGCTCCGTGTACTGGGAACTAGAAAAGCATCACTCTGTAGAAGGATCATCCTCTTTCTACTACCCTTGGGCCTCCTCTGCGGAGATAGAGATAGCCTCTTATGCTCTGCTGGCCCTCCTCTCCACGCCACAGTTGACCTCGGAAGAGCTGTCGTTCGCTTCTCAGATCGTACAGTGGGTGGCAAAACAGCAAAATTCCTATGGAGGTTTCTCTTCCACAAAGGTAACTATCTTTTTCAAATCTCCAAGTACCAAAAGACTGAGCAACTGCTTTGTACTGGTGGTATTTATTGATTTTTGAATTTATATATTACATTTAGCGCATTAAATGAGTTCACTGTCACTATTAAACTTGCTGTCATTTTTTTTAAATTGCTGCATTTTAAGTCTTTTGAAGAGTATAATATTTTATCTAGTAGCTATCTCTAAGTGTTTATTCCAAAGCTAATTTTCTTTTAATTTTTAAAACGGGAGGTTAAAAATCATCTTAAATTCAGTGTATGAAAGGGCATTGTAATTAAAGGTTATGATGTCTGTTGGTAAAGTTTTTATCAGACAGTTGTGGCAATCTGCGTTGTCATCAATGATGTGTGAAAGTATCTTTCACTATATAGCTTCATTTGTAAAAATGTTTTTGATCTGATGCAATAAAATTGTAATTCACTCTATGTAAAAACAAATCTCCAAAGTTTACTTAGGTAGAACATGCTTTCAGTTTTAGAAGTTCTCTTTATTTTATGTATTACCAATTGCCTGGTCTTATCATCTGCCAATTTCCCATAGGAGTGTAAACCATTTTCCCATTTATTTCTATGACTTCAGAATACAGTAAAGATATTATACAAGTAATACACTCTTGCCAAGTTTTCATTTTCACTTTTATCATGTCTTAAATACACAGATTATTTTATTTTTACTTTACTTACTATAATCACTTTAAAGTTGCTTGCCATTATGCCATGCCAAAAGAAGTTCTCAATACAAAAATTATAATAAAAATATGTATACATACTTTCTTGTCCTATTAAGGATTAATTTATTATGTTTCAATTATTAAGGTATCTAAGATGTATTTTGATTTATGGTGTGTGATAGACACATAACTTCCATTTTTTTAAATGGCCAACCAGTTGTCCCAATTTCATTTACTTAATAATTAGTTTCTGTAGTAATTTGAAACACTGACTTATTGTAAAATAAAGTTACATATTTTGTGGGGTTTTTTTAGGTATTCTGTTATTCTCTAGTGGCTTTTGGCTTTGCGGTATGCCAAGCCAGTCAAGTGCCGTCGAGTGTGGTATGCTTTAACTAATATCTGCTAGGGCAAAGCCTGATCCATTAGTCACTTTTAAAATTTTAATGGCTTTTCTCATATTTTTGTTTTATCAAATAATTTTTTGCCTTATGTAAAAGTTGAACTTAAAAATACTTTCATTAACTCCCTTTATTTTCATTTAATTATACAGTGCCAAAGACACAGTGCTTCATGCACATACATGCACACACACACAGAAAAAAAAAAGGCTGTTTCATTTTAAATTGTTTTTAAATGCTTCACAACTCTATTTAGCTTAAAATGTCTAAACCCTCTTGTATGTTCTCATGTAATTTACTTTATCATTATTGTAGGATACTGTTGTGGCTCTCCAAGCTCTAACCCTGTTCCAAAGACTCACTTACTCTAAAAACAGACAAAATTCAGTGCTGATTTATTCTGACCAAGCTTTCAACAAACGCTTCCAAGTGAATGATCAGAACCGTTTGCTGCTTCAACGAATTCCACTGCCAGCGGCTAACCAGAACTACATGGTGAAAGTGAGTGGCAACGGTTGTGTATATGTACAGGTAAGTTACGATTTTTTATTTTCTAACTTGGGAAAGTTATCAAGCATGTACAAAACAACAAGAGTATAATAAATACCTAGATTCGACAATATTCACATTTTGGGATATTTGCTTATTGTAGTTTTTAAATTTTAAAGTAAATTAGAGACATCATGACACTCCTAAGTATGTCACAGTGAATCTCCTAAAAAAAATTAGCATTCCATAATATAACTGCAATGCCATTATCATGACTAGCAAAGATTAACAATAGTTTTATAATGCAATTATCAAAATTCTGTCCCCAAATACACTGTTTTATTTTTCAAACCAGAATTCAAAAATCATGTATTGCAGTCAGTTGTTATCCTTATAGGTCTCTTCTTTAATCTCAGCAGTTCTATTAGTCGTCTATATTTGCGACAACATTGACTTTTGAGCAGATCGGGCCAGTCGGGTTGCAGACTATTTCTCATTCTGTATTTATCAAGTTGTTTTCTCTTTTGATGTTGTTTAAACGTTGTTCCATTCCCTGTATTTTCTATAAACTTAAGTTTTATCTGTATACATGTCACATCATATGAGGGAGTCCACCATGTTAAGTTTAATCGTTGGATTAGGGTGGTGACAATCGTATGTCACCAATAGAGGTGCTATTCTTTCTCCTTTATAACTAACAATATATCAGGGGATACACTGGATCGACACCGGTATCTACTTCCACATCAGTTTTCACGTAAAAGTTATAACGTGTATTCATGATCTTTGCTTCAGTCAACTATTTCATTAACAACTGCACAGTGGTTATTTTCTGTTTTGATCATACCTTCTCCCTTCCTTAACTGATATTCTCCTCCCGGAGCCCTGGTGGTATAAAGATTAACCATTTGACTGCCAACCAAAAGGTCAGCAGTTTGAGTTTACCAGCCACTCCGTGGAAACCCTCTTGGGACAGTTCTTCTCTAGCCTACTGGGTTGCTGTGAATCCACATCAACTTGATGGCCATAGAATTGGTTTTTCGGTATGAGTCTCCTACAAAGAAGAGCTCCTCTCCAGAATCTGGGAATGTTGAATTGCCCTTCTGAGAGAACAGAATAAATGCTCAATTCTTTCCTTTAATTGCCAGTCAATAAAAATTCATCAGTGTGATAATCACCTCTACTGATAGCAAATTAGTTTTCTGTTTGTGTATGACTTTTTCCTTTTGGAGTATTGTGAATATGATGTATTAAGTCCATGACCAAAACTGAAAACCAAACCCATTGCCATCAAGTCTATTCTGGCTCATAAGGACCCTAAATGTATTTATTTATGAATGAATCCCTTACAGTCACTGTTTATTTTCATGGTCAAATTCTTCCAACTCCCTTCAGGGTGTGATCTTTCAATATCATTGCATTAGCCTTTGGATGATTTCTTTGTTTCTTTAAAAAAGGAAAACAAATGGAGGAGGCTAGTTTTATTTTGCACATTGTCTACCCCAGCTATTACCAGGAAATAATCTCTTCAGAAATATGGTATTTTTAATCTCAGCCTATGTGCTGGAGGAAACTCTGGTGGCATAGTGGTTAAGTGCTATGGCTGATAACCAAAAGGTCAGCAGTTCAAGTCTGCCAGGTGCTCCTTGGAAACTCTATGGGGCAGTTCTACTCTGACCTACAGGGTTGCTATGAGTTGGAACCTACTCGACATCACTAGGTTTTTTAGGTTATGTGTTAGTGGTCCTTATTGCTACTGAGATGATTTTGCATTCAGGTTCTCACCATGGGGAGAGTTAGGAAACAGTTTTTTAAAATAATGGGTCCCTATTAATATTCCTACTCACATGTAATACTATTAATATGTATTCATGTATCTGACTATGCACTTGTATCCATTTCCTCAAGCAGTCTATTTTCTTCATTTTAATATTATTGGTACTCCTTAATAACGCTTATATTAGTTGTAGAAATATAGAGAAAATAGTTTTAAAATAACAAAGGAATGGTACTAGTAAATAGAAATACTGAATGAAGTTTCAGCCATTTTTTAAGCACTATATTTGCTTTTAGAATATATACCACTAAATATATATGGCCAGAAACCTGTGTTCTAATTTTTTTATTGAATGATTAGTTACAAATTTGATACAGTTAGGATCATCGATTTCATTTTTCCTTCAATTATAGGTTTGTTTTTTTTCCTTTTAGGCTTACTTGAATTTTGTTGACTATGTAAAATATATACATAGGTTAAAGTCAGAACTATATGAAAAGTTATGTTCAGAAAATCTCGCTTCTTTTGCTATAGCCTGGACTCACTGCACACCCTTCCCTCTCCTACTCCTTCTGTATAACCATAATTATCAGTTTCTGGTTTGTACTCCCGCAATTTGTTTGCTTTTTTGTTTTCCTAATGTACACTAGGAAAAATGCTACATTCTTATTTCTCATACACTTATAGACTTAGGGTAGTATTCTCTAAAAGTATTTAATGTGTGCCATTTCCACACTCTATGGATACACCAAGGTAGATAAAAATCAAGTATCAATAGATATTTGAGTGGTTTCACTTCTTTGGCAATTACATATAGTGCTGTAGTGAATGATGCTGTACACATATTAGTTTATACTTGGACTGCATATCTTCAAAATGGAAATATTAGGTCAAGTCATTAAGCCTATTTCCAAGTCTTGCTGTTCTGGATTTAGATTTCCCTCTTAATTCATTGATTGTAATGCTGGTACTTGCCTTCATTCCCACAGTTCTGAAAAAATCTGCTCTAATTTTATCAGTTCCTTAAGATAGAAATCAGATCATGTTAATTACTATCCAAAAAGACAATATAGATATATTTCAGCTCTGCTACTTATTAGCTGTGTAAGTTTTGATAAGTTACATTACTTTGACAAGTTAACCTCTATTTAGATTCCCTTATCTGTACAATAAGGATAAATGTAAAATCTACTTCACATCTACTTCCTATTTTCTGTATCAATAGTAACAATAGAAGTTATTACATAAAGAGCACTTGAAAGTATGTGCTCAATAAATATTAGCTATCATTTCTATTGTTACTATTGATATAGAAAATAGGAAGTGCTGAAGTAAAAACTGACTTTTAAGTGGAAATGTTAATATTACAGTATTAAATTTAAAAGTAATCTTTTGGTTAATAGGTGATATATTTTATATCTGTTCCAGACAACCCTGAAATATAACATTCTGCTCCCCAAGAAGTCATCTGGGTTCTCGCTTTCTGTGAATACAGCCAACGCTGTCTGCAGAAGATCATTTGAGCAAAAGTTTGACTTAGTCATTTCAGCCAGGTAGTAACTCTTTTCATCTTTCTTCTGTTTTTCTTTCTAAATTTAGATATGTCTCTACTTCTACTGGATCCCTGGTAGCGCAGTGGTTAATAGTTAATAGCTAGGCTGCTGACCAAAAAGCTGGTGGTTTAAATCTACCAGCTGCTCCTTGGAAACCCTATGGTGACAGCTCTACTCTGTTTTACAGGGTTGCTATGAGTCAGAACTGACTCAGTGTTTCAACTACCTGTAATGGAAGTAATATATTGTCTCTCTCTGCCTTCATGTGAAGCCATGCAGTCATTTTGTGTAAGAGATTGACCTCTCTTGATTCCCTTGGGAAATATATTTTACCTCATTTAAATTGTCTAAACTGTGTAAGCTAAGCCACCACCACTTGCCATTGAGTCAATTCATCTCATGATGACCTCACATGTGTCAGAGTAGACCTGAGCTCCATACATATTTCAATGGTGGAATATTTTAAAGTAGATCACCAGGTCTTTCCTCCAAGGTACTTCTGTCTGGATATGAGGTGTGGTGGGGGAAGGGTAAATGTGGCTTGAAAAGTATGGAATAGAAACGAGAGAAGGAAGTCGTAGAAAAAGTTGTACAATTCTTTTTTAAGAGATACATTTTCCTAAATGTTCTATTTTGTGAATCAACATAGTGCAAACTCTTCATCCTGCAACCCAGAGTTCCAAAACAAAAGTATCAGTCAGGTTAAACTCTTTGGATCCACTTAGGAATAGGTTGAAATTTATGTAGCTTTATATTGTAACATCATCAATTCCATTTATTACAAGACTATTCTCATCTCAGAACAATGAACAACACAAAGATTATGATAAGGTAGGCATTAGTAGAAAACTTTAATGGTGTGATGGTTAAAGTGCTATGGCTGCTAACTAAAAGGTTGGCAGTTCAAAAGGTGCTCCTTGGAAACTCTATGGAGCAGTTCTACTCTGTCCTATAGGGTCACTATGAGTCAAAATCGCCTCAACAGCAGTGGGTAAACATTAATGAGTAACTGGAAACCCTATTGGTGTAGTGGTTAAGTGCTGTATCTGCTAACCAAGAGGTCAGCAGTTCAAATTTCCAATAGAATTACTGCAGGAGAGCTTGACCTTTCAAACGGAAATTTAAGACTTTTGGGTGTTTTGAAAATATACAGATAAAAAGTTAAAACACATCTTGTATTTTCTGCATGTTGTATTTTCATGTAATATTTAATTATACTGAGCACATTTGTTCAATTTTAGCTTCAGGAATATGTCAGAATGCAAAACCTTGTTCAAGTTTGTCCTTTGCATGTGAACATATTTTTACTGGTAATTTTTTTTTTCCTAAACAATGACCAAAATTTACCTAAATTCTGTGCTTTTAAAAAATAGTTATTGTGGAAAGCGCACCTCTTCCAACATGGCAATCATTGATGTGAAGATGCTTTCAGGCTTTGTACCTGATAAATCATCCATTAAGAAGGTAAAAAAAAATAATGCTTTTAATCAGAATAACTTTAGAGGCATCTAAAATGTGTTAGGCCTTATAGCATGTGGGCTGGCTCAGGTAATCTCTGCTCTATCTTGGTCACAAGCTGATGGGGAAAGAAGGATACATTTTATGTTCTCAAGGAATAAAATTTAAACCTCATATGTATATGGTAGTACAACATTGAGATTCATACATGTGAGATTTTGTCACATTGTCAACACAAGAAATCATAAAAAAATAAAAAAAAAGCAGTTGAGTTGATATTGACTTATTATTTTATTCTATTCAATATTCTATTTATTGAAAATTTAGAAACTAATATTGCACAAATCAGTTTCTCAAAAGCTGTTGAATGAATCTCAAAGATTAATATTTGTTGCTGAGGCTATAGGAGAATGATGCAGATATCTTTAAAAATTCTGGAAGACTACCAAACTGAAAATGATTACTTTGATCTATTTCAATAACCAGACATCTGTATTTGCTGAATTTTCATCACATTTTTTTTCTCCTCCTTTTAGCTTCAGAGTGATGGCCAAGTACAACAAGTAGAAATCAAAGCCTCCCATGTCTTCTTCTATCTAGATAATGTAAGTTTACTGTTGGTATTTGGTTTGCTTCCTGGGGCACGTACATAATCAGTCAGCTGTGCAATGCAGTTTTCTAACAATTAAAACCAGCACTGTGGGTTTTTATGCTTTTTATTTTCTCAAGGACCCAAGTACAAAAATGGCATTGTTAAAATAATTCTGAATATTAAAAATGGAAAGAAATTGAGGGAATAAGTTCCAATATGCCTAACACTATTGATTTATTCCCAGGTTACTCAAGAGGAAATTCAATTCTCATTCTCCGTTGAACAAGATGCACTTGTATCAAACATCCAGCCAGCATCCGTTCAGCTCTATGATTACTATGAAACTGGTAGGTGGTGTAGTGTTTTAATGCTCTGCTTATTTTCACGAAACCAATTTTTGTTGTTCTCTGCTACTGTTATAACTGCCATTTTTGAAATCATCTCCCTTTATCTGGCTTCTTGTAACAATTAGTGCCACCTACTACAAACTATTTCAAAAGTCCTACAGCAAAAACATTTTGACATTGTGTCTGTTTGTAAGAGCATGACTGGCACGATTTTTCTTAACCAATCTTTTCACTAAAATGTTCATTTAGGTTACCGCAAAAATTGTAGATTCAGGCAAAACAAAGCTAGTATGACATATAATTTATCAATGTGTTAGCTGAGATTAGGAGACAGTGGTGCTCCAGTGGTAGAATTCTTGCATTTCATGGCAAGAATTTGACTTAGCTCATCTGACTTGAAAGAATTACTTTTCCATTTTCACATTTTGATAGTGGTTAGATCTATCTTTCAACTTTTTAATATACATAATATTTTCAATCCCAAACTAAAGCATCTCAAGCACAGCCATCCTCCATATATATGTCAGTGGGTATTTGTATGTTGCTCTGATGCTGAACATGTTTCAGTGGAGCTTCCAGACTAGCACAGACTAGGAAGAAAGGCTTGGCAATCTACTGTAAAAAAAAAAAAAAATCAAACAACAAAAGCCATGTGAATCCACAACAGTCCAATCCCATTGTGCCTGGGGGAGCCATGAGTCCTGGGCCCGAGCGGATAGGAGCCAAACACAACAACAGTGGTACGGAGTACAGGAGGTAGAAATCATGTGATCATTGGAATAGTGGAAGAAATTATACTATTAGTGACGACAGTGAGAGCTTAGTAAAAATATTTTGACAAAATAGTTTTTTAAGCCACAACCATTTATTATTCCTCACAGTTCTAAGGAACAGCCAGGCTGGCTGGGCTGGCTCAGCTAATTTCTGCTCAGATTGCTTCTGTCTGCACCCAGCTGGCAGCTCAGCTGGCTGGCTGAGCTCAGGCCACCACATTCCTACACCTGGTAGTCAGCCGGCTTTTGGTTGGAAGCCAGCGAGCTGTTAGCTGAGTGGACCTTGTCTGGCTTCTCGTCCACCAACAGACTAGTTCAGGCTCATAGCTCTTTATCTACTTGGCCATTATCTGTCTAGTCACTTAGTGTTCAAAACAGTGACATTTTTAAATGAAGCATCTTTAGAATCAGAGCTATTTTGCTAGCTAGTTTGTGGTTTCTGTTTTGTTTTTGTTTAACTACACTTTCAGTGCTTTGTTCTTGTTGTTTTAACCAACGGTCAGGAAAATTAAAGTCTTACTGATGTCTCAAAGCCAGTAAGTGACAGAGATAGGGCTACAAATTTGGCTATAAATTCACCTGAAATCAAAGTTTAACTAAATTATTACACTCTACTTTTCTTATGTAAAAATATTATGTATATTAAAAAACTGAAAGATAGATCTAACCACTATCAAAATATGAAAATGGAAAAGTAATTCTTTCGAGTCAGATGATCTAAGTCAATAAATGACTTCCAGTTTTAGGCTTCCATTAATAAAGGGAAACTTTGGTGGCAAAGTGATTAAAAGCAACAGCCTCCAAGCAATAACCAAAGAGTCTGCTGTTCAAATCCACCAAGTGTTTCTGGGAAGTTCTACTCTGTGCTATCAATTAGAATTGACTCGATGGCAACAACTTTGCTGCAGTTTTTGATGCTGATAAATATGTCAGCCAAATGAGTAGGGTGCTTATCAACTTCTCAGTGATTTACAAACTTTGATTACTCAAGCATTTAGCAAGTACATCTTTACATGTTGCCTAAGGATGATGAAACTTATCACTGTCCCATCAGCTGTGGTGATAATATGGACCCTCTATTCTAGAAGCTAAAGTCCTAACCTCTACCAGGTTTCAGCAGGTATTAGATGCAAAATGTCATACCTGAAAGATATAAGAATGTTCACATATATATATATATATGCGTGGAATGTGATATATTCAGAGAAAATAAAAACATATTTAAAAGATGTTGAGTGAGGACATTGTTATAGTGGTGTAGATTTAGGGGGCTGATTCAGAACAGAGGTAAGAGGTAAAGATGCTTTCTCTTGAACAACATCATGAGGTCGTGTCTAATAACACTTACTTTCCTCCAGATGAATATGCACTTGCAGAATACAACACCCCATGTGATGTGACATCTTTTGAAAGCTCCTAGTTCTAAGATAAGGGTAATGAGATGGAAAAGAAGATACCTCGGAGCAGAGCTGTCTACTGCGTGAAAAATGTCAATTGTTTTAACCAAAGAAAACCACCCAGAATCTTCCTATGTAATAGATGCGCAAGTACATCTCGCACAGGCAGGATCTGCCCTCACACGCACCACCGAGGCCTTCTTGCTTTCTGCCTTACGGCCGTCCCTGGAGCCCTGGCAGCCAGCTGTCCTTTGTGCAAATACAGCAGGAAATGCAGCTTTAATGCTTCCAGGGGTAAATATCAACCAGTGGAAAACAGGAACCAGTGAATAAATGCTCCTACCTTCCACCTTTGGTCAGAGTCTTCTGGGGAGCATTCCAAATACTTCTCATGAAACTTTGGAACAGAGCTCCTTGTTGCCCATGGAGGCAGCTTCAGTAACAAACACTGAAATACTGTAGTTAACTTTTTTCCTTCCCTGTCACAATCTCCCTTATCATTGACCCCTATTCCCGGGGATCATCTCAGAAATAAACTATCTGCACATAAGTCCTTGCCTTAGATTCTGCTTTCAGGGAAACTCAAGCAAAAACAACCTATTATGTTTATTACTGACTAACTACAGAATATGTTTTATTATTTAGGAAATATTTTAAGGTGTTGATAATTTAGTTCTGGTATGTTTTTTAAAAGTAATTTCTCTGGAACTGGGGAAGAGTAGAACTTTTCCAATATATCAATGTAAGCATGTTTATTTTCCTTGGAAACATTAAAAAAATTATTTTCACATATATTCCTATTGACTATAACTATTAAGCTAAAATAATAAATTTTTTGTTGTTTCGAAGGCATGAACTTTGGGGTGGGAAACCCTGGTGGCATAGTGGTTAAGAGCTTGGCTGCTAACCAACAGGTCTGCAGTTCAAATCTACCAGGTACTCCTTGGAAACCCTGTGGAGCAGTCCTACACAGCGGTAGCTATGAATCAGAATCAAATAGATGGCAGTGGGTTTGGGATTTTTTTGTTTGCTTTGAAATTTGGGTACGTTGTTACAGCAGCAATAGAAAACTAACATAAAGTCTCACAAATGCTTTTGATTGTTAGTCATGATTCCTAACCTCCCTGTAATACTCCTCCAATCAGTATTAATCCTCACCATCACCCAGATCCAAGTCATGGTAATAAACATTCATCCAGATGCTTTCACGTGAGCCTGAGACCTGTGTATTATTCCTTATATCTCCCTGATTCATATTCTTACTTCCAGCTGTAAGATCTGTCATTTCCATATATATTCTGAAGAGAGAGTATATATATTTTAAATTTCACATTTGCTTAGTAGCCTCTCATTACACCATAAAGAGCAAATATATGTTTTACTCAAGACATCAAATTTACTCAAATCTATGTTTTACACAAGATATCACATAAAGCAGCCCCTGCCTACCTCCCCAATTTCATTTTTTTTTTTTTCCATTTCCTTGTTATAACCACATTGACCATTTTCAGTTCTGGAAACACTCAGGAAGAAAATAAATAAACTAGCAGAATACACATTTCCTATTGCCAAGCTGTAGATACTACACATTTTGCAGATGAGACAACTGAAGCCAGACGTAAAACGATGACTCCAACTTTGCTAGTCACAGAGCTGAAATTTGAGCCAAAATAGTCAGGTGCTTTTACTACTATATTACAATGCTTTTTGTAAAGAAGAAGAATTGACATGAAATACCAGCAATCATCGTGACCCACATGTGTAGAGCAGAACTCCTGCACAGAGTTTTCAGGGCTGTGACTTTCAGAGGCAGATCACCGGAGCTATCGTCTGCAGTGCCTCTGGAGGAGTTTAAACCACCAATCTTTTAATTCTTAGCCTGGTTCTGAATTGTTTGCCCCATCAGTTGCAGTCAGCTTGGTGGTGACTAACCACAGGAACCAACTGGAAATAATATATACCCAACAATTATAACATTAATTACATTAATTACATTATTACATTAAATATTACATTAAACAAAAGGAGACTGAATTTTCTTATTGGAACTCTATCAGACTGGGTTAAAAATAAACACTCAACTGTAAACACTAAGACTAGATCTCTTAGTCATCTAGTATTGTTTTAACAGAAATATCACAGGTGGATAGCTTCAAAAAGAGATTTTATTGTCACAGTCTGGTAAGGCACAAATCCATTTGAAAGCTGTAAGTCCATTCAATATGAGAAATTATCACAGCCCGTTAGGTTGAGTCCACATTCAGTACGAGAGTATCTGGACACAGAAAACTCGGATCAAAGAATGCACTGTGCTCTTCGTGCCGCTCTCTTGGTGGTGTGTGGTTCCCAGTATTCTGCTCACTTCCCTTTCCTTTTATCCCTCAAGATGACCTCAGTACAACCCGAGCTGGTAGACTGAGTCCTGCCTTACCAGTACAGCTGCTCCCCGTTCTCCCTCCTTACAATTACAGAGGCAGTATTCACAACACATGGGAGGAATCATGCCTTACTGGGACTCATGCCTGAGCCAAATTGATACGCAAGGCAATTGATGACACTCTCCTTTATGCCCCCTCCTCTAAATCATATGCACATGACATGCAAATCATATTCATTTCACAGCACCAAACTCTGAGACATTTGACACAGTAGCCCTTCCCTCCAGACTCTAGATATTGGCCATACTTTTCAGATTCCGCATGGAGGCCCTGGGCACTGGGCCTCAGCTCTGCCCTCCAGGCCCACTGACAGTAACTCTGCCCCCTCGGCTTTAGACACCCCACTCTTTGAAGCCTCTGATGCCATGGCTCCACCCTTCACCTTTTGGCAGTCTGAGGCAACACAGCTTCTCATGCCCCTTGTCTCTTCAGCTGCTGCTTCCTATGGCCTCATGGCCTGGGCCTCAAGCCCACATCTGCCATGCTGGGGCAAGTGTTCCAAAGCTCTATAGTTCCATCAATTTAAGTGCCTAGAGGTACCCTCCTCTGCCAGGAAGACTTTGGTACACAGGGACTCAGATCTCTCACTCTGTGGGTCCACAAACCTAGCTCCACTGTTAAGCGCATGGTGGTACCCAACTCCATCAGAAAATCACACCATTCTGGGACTCATGGTTGAGCCAAATTGATACAGTACTTTTTCAGGGGACACAATGTCAGCCATGACTGTAAGTAACATTTAAACTAAAATGTTAAAGGTCAAAGGTAGAGGAATGATCAAAATGTAGAGGAACTTGGAAAATGCACTAAAAGAAATTAGAAGTTCTATCAACTGCATACAAGATAATATTTAATATTAAAAGTGCTAAATTGGTTAATGAGAAATATTACACAGAAATACATGGTGTCAGTGTTATCCTACTGGCCTCTTACTAGAGGGGAGTGGAGAAAGTGGAGAAGCAGGAACAGGAGATTGTGAAGGGCACATGACATGCTTGGAACAGAAAGGAAGAGTGTGCTATCACTGGCCAAGGAGATCAGTAGGAGCTGCACATAGGCAGGCATGCAAATTTAAACTGGATTGTACTCTTTCACTCAATGACAATAAATTTAAAAAGAAAACTATATGCTATAATTTATCAAGAAGATATTCTATCAAAAAAACTAAATATATAAACATTAGAAAAGCATTAAAAACACATGGAAACACTATTAAAAATGAAGCAATACCACTGATTTAGTATGTAGAAAAAGTCAATAATACAAGCAACATACTCAATTTAAAAGCTATAGAGACTACCATGTTCTTTGAATAGAAAAATTGTATTTATTAAAATTAGTCATTTTGATGGATACAAATAAAACTTTAACCAGTTTTATAAAGGGTTGACTTCATTGTTCACATTCTCTGATCCATATTACTTGGTATAAGTAAATGATTTCAATCTTTGCTATGAGGATCAATTTAAAAAAAGAAAAAGAAAAGAACAGTTTATGCAACAAATGTCTGTCTTGAGCCTTGTACAGGATTAATGTTTTTTAGTGACTAAAGAAGTTTATTTAATCAAAATACATGTGCGTCTTCAAAGTATTACTGAAAAGAGAAATCAGTTTTTCCAAGTTTTCTCTCTTTTTCCTGCTCCTCTCATTCATCACTCTGAGCCTTTTGAAAGCAGAATAATTGTGAAGTCTTGCTTACTCAGCTTTCAGCTTTTCAAACCAAGATCAAAAAAGCTTAAAACAATGTCTGAAAGGAGAAAAGGTACAGCAAAATATTTAATCAACTTTTTCAAGATTTCTTTTTCTATTGTGCATATCCTGCTTATTTTAGGTATCTCTCCAGCATCCACTTGCTCCTTCTGTTTGACTGACTATGCAGCAGATAGACTGTTTTCACTGTGAGGAGCTGCTGAGTCAACATTGACTCATAGCAACTCCGTCTACAACAGGACGAGAGACTTCCAGGTCCTGTGCCATCCTCACAGTCATTGTTACTTGAGCCCACTGTTGCAGCCACTGTGTCAATCTATCTTGGTGAAAGTCTTCCTCTTTATCATTGTCCCTCCACACACATACACACATATATAAGTATAATTTTTTATTTATGCAGTTTTCTTATATCAGCTTGTCTTTATCTTATTGTTACCTACCTGTTCTTTTGTCTCAGTCTTTCCTTTCCCAAGGCTTCCTGTCTTTGCATCATGGAGATCATATTTGTTGCATCCTGTTGTTGATGTCAAACAGTTTAATGTTTGTCGTTCAATTTATTTGGTAAATTGTTTTAAAATAGACTCTCTGAATTGTAAAATCAATTCATTCTTTTCTTGGCATTTGTGGTGTTGTGTGTGTGTGTGTGTGTGTTTTAATATACTTTCCTGTTTTTTCTGCTTTACACATCCTTAAAGGAGCAGTCATCTTACCAGACTCACTCACTAACAGGTATGTAGATTTATCTTGGTTTCATTCATGTACTGTATAGACAGGTTTAATGACTTTCCAAGACTTAGATCTGTAGGTCAGTTTACTGTCCTCAGCACCTATGTCAGCGTCAAGTGCCTCCCCAAAATCCTTCATCTATGGCAGTGTTTTTCAGTTTGTGGTTTCCAACCTATTAACATATCCCGAAGTCAGTTTAGGAAATCACAGCTAGCAGTGACAGTGAGCAGTGATATACTGCACTGTGTGGCTAGAGATAGTGGTGGTTCGGTGGTAGAAATCTTGCTTTCCATGTTGGAGACCTAGTTTGGATTCTCAGTGAATTCCCAACCCATGTGCTCCATGCAGTCATCATGCAGTTTGTGTGTTGCTTTGATGGTGAACAGGTTTCAGCCAAGTTTCCAGACCAAGGCTGTATGCCTAAGGTTCACTGAGTCAGAGACACTCTTGATAGCAGCTAACAATAGCAACAATCGTTACCGGATAAAACTCCAGAGTCTTGTTACCCGCTCTAAAAAGCCAGTCTCTGAGACAGGTAACTGGGTGAGTGATCAAAAAAAAATTATAACTGTGCACTAGCAGACATAGGGAACAGGGAGGACTCTCTACATCAAAAACCTGTTTGAAAAATCATCAAGTGAGGTTGGGGTATATAAGAAGCTGGTCAAACAATGTGATTGATTATAAAGAGAGGTATGCATTGAGAGGCCTCAGGGTTCTCAGGAGATAAGCATCAGGAGCAGAGATTCAGACCACTTTTGGTTGTCATATGAAGCAGGGGGTTCCCAACCGGCACTGGTGTCTCCCATGGGCTCCTTATCTGTTTTAATGTTTCTTAAAAAGATGTGAAAACTGCAGACATTATTTTTGTGACTCCTGCAGTTAATGTATGACTTCCTGCCAGAGCCCTGGTGACAGAAACCAGGAATCTTTAAAATAGGAGAAAACACAAGTCAATTTTACAAAACGAGTTAAATCCTTGCTGTGTATTTTAACTTCCCTTTTAAAATCGGGGTGTCTAAAGCTTCTGTACTGTTTCACAGTGTTTGGCTATGATTTTTTTCCAGTTGTATATACATATTTAAAAAAAGAAAAGCAAAACCAACTGCCATTGCGTCATAAGTCACTATAAAAAATCTTGAAGTGCTTTGATCTTGGCTGATTCTGCTATGCTAAATTTGGTTAATCTCCTAGTCCCATTTTCTGTTTTCTAATCCTGTGAAATATTAGTGAATAAAAAAAAAAACAAATTCACCATCTAATGCAGTTTATATGTTACACATGAAGATGCTAAAAAAAGAAAGAAAAAAAAACTTTCTTTAATATCCAAAAACATTTTTGGTTTCCCCTATCCCATACCTCTTCCAGCCCCGGCCTTTATGAAGATTGCTTTTAAATTGAATAACGAAGTTGAAGTCAAAAGATGGTCTAAAGAGTCTCGGTCTTTCTCCAGAGCAACTGCACAGGCAGTCCAGGGACGTCCGCTCAGTTTCCTGGTTCATCATGATGCTGTGAATGTGAACACTGGAGCAGAGAATGGGCAAGAAGCATCTTTCAGCCCTCTTTCTGGTAGATGGAGCTGCTGTTTGTTCGCAAATCTATCATCAATGACGAATCATTCAACATAAAGGGACACTGATTTGACCATGAGTCTTTGTATCTAGCTTTTTTTTCCCTACTTTGTTTCATCTTAGGTATTTTAGTGGGAAACTGGCAAAAACTACTATAATATTTAGTCTGTTGACATTTGGATGCATAGATTTTATTTTAAATTGGTATTTACCCATCTTTTGAATCACTGAATCTACTCTATCTCTTACCTCCCTTTTTTTCCTTACGTTTTGTATTCTACTGATTTCTTTTGCTTATTTCAGCTTTTCACTACTTTATCTCATTTTTCATATTAGAATTTTTCCCCTTAGCTTAAATTTAGTTATTTTTGCTTTTAAGGTTTAATTTTTACCTTGTCTTTAGTTCATTATCTTATTACACTGTTTTAGTCACAATTTTCAATTTATTTTTATCTTTCTATCTTGCATTATAAAGCATTGTTCTAAGAGATACAATTACTTCAGTTTCTTAACTTTTCTCAGAGCTGTCACCAAAAAAGTTTTATACTAATTCTCTTTGTAGGCTCCCTATTGTCTCACCTGTAGCCTCTCTTTCAAATCCCAATGCTGAGAGCTGAAAATGAACAGTTGTAAAGATTTCCAGCCCCAGCCCACAACCATCAGTACAGATCAACTCCCTCCCTTCCAGAAAAAAAAAAAAAAAAACAATACTTGTTGTTATCCAGTTGATTCATAGTGACCCTATAGAACAGAGAACTGCATCATAGAGTTTCCAAGGAGTGTCTGGTGGATTTCAACTGTCAACCTTTTTGTTAGCCGCTGTAGCATTTAACTGTAACATTACCAGGGTTTACACTCCCCCTGCAACCACCATCATTGATCTCATCAGCTGTGGCTATAGTGCTATTTTTATTGCATCATATATAGTTTTTTCTTCTAAGAGAATACATAAGCTAAAAATCACAGTATCTATAATGACTCAGCACTGATTCAATCCTAAAGAGATACGTTACAATTTATGGAGAAAGTTTAAGTGTAAGCTGTGAATTATAACTGGCTTCCTTCCAATAGCCTCTGGGGAACTGCTACCCCATGATTCTCTTAATATATTGGCCAGTTGAGTTTTCAAGAGATAATTAGGAGAACGAGCCTATTTCTGTTACTCTGTTTTTGGACAACATAAACCTCATTCTTTCCATTTCCAAATGTCTAATGATAACAAGTGCTACACTGTTTACTCAGAGAAAGTTGTGAAACGATGTATATGTGAGGCACTTCTGAAATTTATTTTAAATACTTAAAACATAGCTGTATCTTTGTTGCATCAATTTCTTGATTATTACAAAACCCACAAGAACCTGTGAGGAATCTGAAAATCCTTTACACAACCTGGGAGCTGACAAGAAGTCTAGTATGTATGTGGAGAGGAAGGGGCATGTGTGGGGCTGATGTTCAGTCCTATATTGGAGCTACCATCTCTCTTGTCTTGTTCTTGTTTTGCCTCCTACATGAAGACCTTTGGCAGGATTGCCATTCTCAAAAATCTTAGACACTGTTACGTAACAGTTTCTTTTGGAGAGACATTTGCCACAGTGTAACTTTTACCACTTAGCTCTACCCCACTGATTGGGAAAAGAGCATATGATAATATCTGACTTCTTTTTTTCCTCATCTTCTTTTCTCTCTCTTTTATAGCAATTTTATATCATTTAAGAAATTGAAGGAGCCTCAGTAGATTTTTAAAAAGGGGGCACTACTCTCTCTTAATTATGGACTTCTTTTTTTTCTATGTAAAAAGCCATTGCCATCAAGTCAATTCCGACTAACAATGATCCTATAGGACAGAATAGAACTGCCCTATAGAGTTTCCAAGGGGCACCTGGCAGACTTGAACTGCCAACTTTTTGATTAGCAAACATAGCACTTAACCACTATGCCACCAGGGTTTCCATTTCTCTAAGTAATTCCTTAAAAAAAAATATGTCTACTTGCTTCTTAAGAATCTGCACACTATGTCCCAAGCCCACAGTTAGGACAAATAGGCAAGCCTCAGAAATTGCTGTTACTATTAATCATTGATAAATGCTGTCATTGCATTGCAAAATTGGTCATGAAATTGTTTATAACTCTGACATTTCATTGGACTTTGGCCATCTGGTCATAAGCTGTCTATGAAACAAGCTGCACAGATTCAAATCAATTTTTATGATCTTGCAAAATCTTTATTTTAATATTACCTCAAAAATAAGTCAATGTAGTAATATTCTGCCACTAGAAATAAAAGTAAACTGGAAAGGTATAAAACAGGACTGAATTTCTGACTTGCTTACATTTAGCTAATAGTTTAATTATTTGAAAATATTTTTAGGTATACAGAATACCTATCTTCACTCAAGACATTAATAAAAGAGGAAGAAAATCCTGTGATCTCCTGATAAAACAATGGAATTAAATCTGATATATAAGTACCAACAGAAAAATTAACCCAATATAAACCAAAAAATAAAAACCATTGCTATCAAACCAATTCTGATTTGTAACAATGCTACAAAACAGAGTAGAACTATCCTGTAGGGTCTCACAGACTGCAACCTTTACAGAAGCAGATTGCCAGGTCTTCCACAGAATGGCTGGAGGGTTCGAACTGCTGACCTTGCAGTTAGTAGCCAAGTGCTTAACCACTGTATCACTAAGGCTCCAACTCAACATTACCTTAAGCAAATTATAACGTATTTTCCTTGAAATGTTATTGCCGAATATGAAGAGGTCACATGCAAGCCAATTTCTTCATTTATCTTTTTGCTACACATTTTTAAGGAGGTAAAAGCAGGTGTCACATTTCATGGGCACATGATCTGTAAAGTCACACACTTAACAAAGAAATATCAAATGCTTATCACTGGACATAGTTCTCAGCGGCAAGAAAGAGTGAACAAGAAGACAAAAATCCCTGCCTTATGTTGCAGGGCATGGGGAGAGAAGGTAACCAAAATAAACATAGCAGTGCATAAATTGACAAGTTTTATGAAAAAAAATAAAGAAGGCAAAGCAAGAGGGATCAGGAGTGTCACACATTAGGAAGCTGACTTGACAATTTAAGTGTTGATGTCAAGGTAAATTTCATTCAAAAGATGACAGATGAGCAAAGGCTTAAGGAGGTTATGGACATTTATGTGGACATCTATGAAAAAAGTTTACAAGAAAAGGGAGCCACCAGCACAAGGACTTAGAGGTAGAAAGTTTCAAAAGTACTGGAGGAAAGCAAGTAGTTCAATGTAGGAGACCAGAGAGGGGTGAGAAGTCAGGCAGGCAGTGGGTCTGGAAGAGAGAGGGCTGTGTGTGGTCACGGAAAATGTTCTTTTTCTGACAAAACCTCCACTCATGACTCAGTTGAAGGAAGAACACTGGAGTAAGTTGACCGATATTTGATCATTGGGGCATTGTAGTAATGTACATGGAAGAAAAGGCATGGGAGGTAGGTTACAGCTTGGTTGACACTTTCTACTGGCCTGGTCTCTGAATAATATGACAGTATTAAACCCAAATCTTTCTAATAAGAAAAAGTATTGGTATCCTGACAAAAAACAGCACTTTTCTTTTCTTTCTTTTGCTTGTCCTGAATCTCAGAATCTGTGCAGCAAAATAAATTGAAAGATGGAAACACATTCCATAACCCCTGGATTTTCAGCCTGCTTTCTGCCAGGCCAGGTATTCACAAGAAGAGACAATAAATAGACGGGATTAATCACCAAATTATCATAGTAGACAAGGGTATCAGGGTATCAGTTCCAGACAAGTCATCACAACTAGGATTCCTGCTTCTGTTATTCAGGAGTATCATCACAGGTATTGCAAACCTCATAGGCATTAATATTAGTTTCTATTTTCATTCTACATACACTAACACTTCTAGCTCCACTTCCACCAGTGTACCCTAGGGTGGGAAGGACACTTTCATTCTCAGCCCACTCACAGTTGCTAAATGCTCTGTCAATAAAGTTTTCTTTGGAAACAAAGTTTGTTTAGAAATATGACCAAAGGTAATGATGTTTTTCACAGAATATTAAAAAAAAAAAGAAAAACTTGAGAATTCAACACTACAAGGAGCTAGTGTGCTCCTTGTAAGCGAGTGCGGTGAGATTTTTGTCTCACAAACTTGGGATACGTTATTAGGAGGAATCAGTACCTGAAGGAGAGAATCATGCTTGTTGAGGCAGATGGTCAGTGAAACAGAGGTAGACCCTCAATAACACGGACTGACATAGTGGCTGCAGCAATAAGTTCAAACACAGCAAAGATTGTGAGGATGGCTCAGGAGCAGGCAGGGTCTCGTTCTGTTGTAAATGAGTCACTATGAGTCAGAACCAACAAAGTTTGTTTAGAAATATGACCAAAGGTAATGATGTTTTTCACAGAATACGCTTGTCTTGGAAGATGTACAGCTAGTGTGATGTTTTTCACAGAATATTAAAAAAAAAAAAGAAAACCTTGAGAATTCAACTCTGGTTATAAAAATAGCATTATTTCAACACTATTAGCAACTACAAGATAAACTCTTTTCATGTTTTCTCCTCTTGTTTATGTAAATACCTAACACAACTACTATAATCATAACAGCTTTTCTACTGTCTTTTTCATCTAACAGTAAATTTTTTAAGCTTTTCGTAATGTGATAAAAACTTTATACTTTTCATCTTTGACAAGTGAGCATCAACCAGGTGGTTCATAACAACAACATTAATTTCCTACCAAGGGAATGTTCTTAATTGTTGTAAGACAGTCAGCTTGCTTCAAAGTTTTGCTAATATTAACTTTTTACTTAGTGAACAGTTGGGAGTGTGTACTCTTACTCTTTGTAAGTGAATTCTTCAGTGAGTCAATTATACTAGCTGCTCAAAACCAAGGATTGATCAAACCCCTACCCAAACAGTTTTATATAGCAAATATCTTTTGTTACAAAGAGGAATTTCTATGATAACATCAGGAAAAATACTTGGAAAGGCAGCCTTGCTAATAATAACTAACACGTATCACTTACTATGGGTTTTAGTTATCGGGTACTGCTCTAACAGACATACCAGGAATTGATGGCGTTAAAAAGAGAAATGTTATTTGTCACAGTCCTCTAAGCTAACAGTACAAATTCAGGGTATCAGTTCCAGGGAACACTTTCTCTACCAGCACTGGAAGAAGGTCCCTGTCATCAATATTCACCTTACAGAAGCTTCTGAGGTACAAGGATCCTGGTCCTTTCCAAAAGACATGCTCAGATCCTGGCACTGATTTCTTGGTAGTATGAGGTCCCCCCCAAATGTCTCTGATAGCTCCTCTGCTTTATATCCCAAATGACTGCCTCAAGGCACAAAACAATCTTACGCACTGAATCTTGCTTTACCAACACAACAGCAACCATTCACCCTCATTAACATCATACAGGCAGGAATTCCTCTATGGAAGAACATCACACAATATCAGTTATTATGGCCTAGATAGATTCTCTAGGGAACACAACTCAATCCATGACACTATGCACCAGGAGAAACCCTGGTGGCACGGGGGTTAGGAGCCCTGCTGCCAACCAAAAGGTCAGTAGTTTGGATTCCTAAGCCACTCTCTGGACACACTATGGGGTAGTTCTACTCTGTCCTATGGGTTTGGCTGTGAGTTGGAATCAATTTGATGGTAACCAGTTGGAGTTTTTTATATGTTAAATATTAAGTGCTTCACATATGTTGATTAATACCATTGAATACAATGGAAATTATTACTAACTCAATGTAGCAGCTGAGGAAACTGAAACACAGAAAAAAAACACTTGATATCAATTGATTCTGATTCATAGCTACCTACAGGACAGAGTGCAACTGCCCCGTAGGGTTTCAGAGAAAGGCTGGTGGATTTGAACTGGTGACCTTTTGGTTAGTAGCCATATCTCTTAATCATTGTACCATGGGTGCTTCCCATGTAATTTAATCCTGTGGAAATTATTACTAACTCAGTTTTACATATGAGGAAGCTTTCTTTTGTAATAGCTAACCTTTGAATAGATCACTGATAGCACAGAAATTGTTTTTCTCTCCTAAAGAAAAGTCCAGATGTTCCAACACACTAGCTGCTCTACAGGAAAAAGGTATGGCAATCCACTTCCTTAGAAGATTACAACTTGGAAGGTGTGACTAAGGTGATGGAGTAGCCACATGTATCCCCTGACCCCTCTGACAACAAAGAACCAAAAAAACTATGGGAGGAATTATATAGGACATTCTAAGAGCCCTGAATGTCAGGCAGAAAGCTGAGATTGGACTGGATAACAGGGAGGGAAAAGCAGTTCCATAAGCAACTACTTCTGCCAGAATTAAATGTGTAACCCACAGAGGGACCTGATTCAACCTGTCAAGACAAGTTGTAGCACTCTGGCAGCATCAGCTGAACAGAGCAGCAATGCCATGAGCAGAGCATGTCTTTCTCAGCAGAGAAGCTGAGCTTCAGATGACTGTACCTACAGAACCTCAGAGGATTTCCACCTGAGCATCATAAGCTAAGTGCATGCAAACTCTTGCAGATTTAAAACTTTCTGAAATGCTGGTTTCTCACCTTTTCCCTAGCATTCCCCCTCCCTTCACTGCTCTTCACCAAACACTAAACTCTGATGTACTATCTGGGACATCTTACATGTGTGCTCTGAGCTATTCCCTTGGACAAGGAGAGGAAAACAAAGGCAGTGGAAGGAAAAACATTCTGTTTGTTCCCCCGAACAAGCAACTCCACCTACCTGTCTCAGTGCATGCACAGCTTTAACAATATGGTGACAGGGCTTTGGAATTTTTAAGGCTCCAATAATCAAACTAGCACAAACAATGAAACTGTATTTGGACACTCAAAAAGTAGATTCTATGTATGTTAAAACACAATTACCAACCAAATAAATTACAACTTTCTGATGTCTCAGAAACAACAGTAAATTTCTAATCATTTAAAGAAGCAGACCAGACCACCATGGCTTAAGAAAACAACCAAAATAAAGAATCAAAGTACTTTCTAGACAAAGAAGACTTTCTGCAATATCAGAGGTAGAATACAAAACACTAATGTTTAGAGCTCTTCAAAACATGAGAAAGTAGTTTATGAAAAGTGCAACAGAACATAATGAAAAATTAAACAGGTTGCAAGAAATACTTGATCAACACCAATCTAAAATTCAGCAGATTAATGATAAAATTACAGAATTTGACAATTTAATAGGAAGTAATAAGAAGTCAGAGGAGCAGGACTGAGTTAATGGAATTCAGAATTAGTCAGGCTGAAGATAAAGCACCAGGATATACAGGTAAGTCCATGAACTTAATTATTCTAAGTGTTATATATGTCATTGCTGAATAACACTGTGGTACACTTTCAAGTATACACCTTGGGAAGTTAAGCACTAATGCCTAGTCTACCCTTCAAAGAAATATGAGAACTCTTTCTGGAATGGCCATTGCACATGGAAACACGTGGCAAGTTTGCAACTTTAATTACATACTTGTCCATGATGGAGTTTTTAGCCAGGAAACAAATAATTGTATTGAAATACCCTCCCCACTCACCTGATCTGGCACCCAATGACCTCTTTCTTTGCCCAAAGATAAAGGAAATACTGAATGGAAGATGTTTTGATGACATTCAGGACATCAAGGTTAATACAATGACAGCTCTGATGGCCATTCCAGAAAAACATTTCCAAAGTTGCCTTAAAGGGTGGACTAGGTGCTAGTATTGGTGCATATCTTCCCAGAAGGAGTACTTCAAAGGTGACCATAGTGATATTCAGCAATGAGGTATGTAGCACCTCATTGAGTTCACAAACTTGACAGTCCTCACATAAGGAAAAAACAAATAAAAGAATTTCAAAAAATGAGGAATCACTAGTAGATTTGTAGATGTCTATCAAGAGGAATAATTTATGAATGACTGAAGTACCAGAATGGGGGAATAACAGGAAATACAAAGTGAATTCTTGAAGATATGTAGACAGAAAAGTTCCTTGATACCATGAATGACAAGAAGATATCTATCCAAGATGCTCATTGAACTCCACACAAGGTAGATACCAAAAGAAAGACATCGAGACATACTATAATTGAACTTACCAAACTAAAGATCAGGAGAGACTTTTATGTCAGCTAGGCTTAAACAAAAAATAACAAACAAAATAGAGCCTTTAAGATGAATCTCAGATTTCTCAGTAGAAACTATGCCTGTAAGAAGGTAATGGGATGACATACACAAAGGCTTGAAGGGAAAAAAAACTGCCAACCAAGAATTATATATCATGCAAATATGTGTCTCAAATATGACAGCAAAACTAGGACATTCCCAGATAAACAGAAGTTTACAGAATTTGTAAAACCCATTTTTACAAAATTTAATTAAAACCCAAAATTACAATACTGAAGGAAGTCCTTCAATTACAAAATCAAAATATCATATATATATTCAAGGATACAGTGTAGAACACAGCATCCAGATATCAAAATGGGTAAGGAAACCATAAAAAGTAAATCAAAGCTAAAACACTAAAATTAGGGAAACATAGTTCTGAGTACGTAACTGATGACAACATTATACACTAAAAAGGGGGACAAATTATTCATAGAACTTTCAGATGAAGAGGATGTCAAGGTGGTACAAAGAAATTAAAGACTAGCTTAAACATAGAATATTTGGGGTAAATATTAAATTAGCTAAAAAGGAAATTCACAATCCTCCACATCAAAACAAGAAACAAAATCAAGAAGGCTCAGCAGACATAAAACCAACAACAACAAAAGGATGAAAAAGGAACCCATAAAGAAAAATGACTTGGAAAAGTAGAACAAAGAAACTGTCAGCAATATACAAAAAGGTAACAATGAAGTTCTGAATTCACACCTATCAATAATCACATTGAATGTAAATGGGTTAAATGCACCAATAAAGAGTCAAATAGCAGAGTGGACCAAAAAAAAAAATCTATATGCTGCTTATAGGTGATACACATTAGACTTAAAGATACAAACAAACTGAAACTCAAAGGATGGAAAAATATATACCAAGCTAACAACATTCAAAAAGAGCAGAGCAGCAATATTAATTTCAGATAAAATGACTTTAAAGAGAAATCCACCACAGGGAACAAGGAAGATCACTATATATTGCTTATAGAATCAATACATCAGGAGGACATAACCACATTAAATATTTACCCACCCAATGACGGTGCTTCTAAATACACGAAAGAATTATAACAGCATTGAAAAGTGAGATAGTGGCTCCACAATAATAGTAGGAGACTTCAACATACCACTTTTGGTGATAGGTAGAATATCCAGATGAAAGCTCAATAAAGGCATGCAAGATTTAAATGTGATAATCAACCAACTCGACCTCATAGACATATCCAAAACACTCTACCTAAAAATGGACAAGTATACCTTCATTCCAACGCACAGGAAACATTCTCCAGAATAGACCACATATTAGGCTATAATGAAATCTTAACAAAATCCAAAGCATTGAAATATGGCAACGCATCTTCTCAGACCACAAAGTCATAAAAGTCTAAATCTATAGCAGAAAAAACAATGGTAAAAAAAAAAATCAAACACTCAGAAAATGAATAGCACGTTGCTCAATAACTTCTAGGTTGTAGAAGAAATCAAGAACAGAATAAAGAAATTTGTAGACTCCAACGAGAATGAAAACACAACCTATCAGAACCTATGGACCACAGCAAAAGCTTTACTCAGAAGTCAATTTATCCCAATCAATGCACACATTCAAAAAGAAGAAAGGGCCCAAATCAGAGAATTAACCCTATAACTTGAACCAGTAGAAAGAGAACAACATAAGAACCCCTCAAACACTAGAAGAAAACAGATAATAAAAAATAGAGCAGAACTAAATGAATTGGAGAATAGAAAAGCAATTGGAAGACTCAACAAGACCAAAACGTGGTTTCTTGAAAAGGTCAACAAAATGAATAAATCAGTGGGCCAAACTGATGAAAGAAAAATAGAAAAGGAAGCAAATAACTTGAATGAGAAATGAGACGGAGGATATCACAACAGACCCAATTAAATTTAAAAGAATCATAATACAATACCATGAAAAACTGCTCTAATAAATTAGAAAACCTAGAGGAAATGAACAAATTTCTAGTAAAACACTACCTACCCAAACTAACACAAATAGACATAAAATAACTAAATAAATTCATCACAAGAGATTGAAAAAGTAATTTTAAAATTCCCAAGCAAAAAGTCCTGGCCCAGACAGCTTCACTGTAGAAGTCCACCAAACTTTCAGAGAAGAGTTAACACCACTGCCACTCAAGATATTTCACAGCACAGAAAAGGATGGAATAATGAGCCAGTGACAGCTTCAGCAAGGGCCAGAAGAACTAGATGGTGCCAGGCCACCACCAATAACTGCCCAAAGGAGGTACATGATATGAAATCCAGGAAACAGCAAGAGAAGGATCAGACGACAGAGACAGAACTTTACCAAAAGGCCACATTTGTTGGCCTGTCACACTGGAGGGCGCCCTGTGAGCATGACCCTGAACTTTCTAACATTAAACCACATCCAACACCATAGCCAATTCTCTTGACAAAGACTGAACTCGATTACACAAAACAAGAAGTATGGCTGACTATGGACAAATTTTAGAATTTAATATGCACACAGGGCTGTTCTAGAGCCTCATCATGGGAGCCAAGATGATCAGGTGAGGGGGTTCAGATCTCTGTAAAAGGTCCACAGAAAGTTCCAGATGAAAGGAGGAAGTGTGCTGTCATGGGGGCCAGGGGAAGAACAGAGTAGCTGTGAAAGTTCTGAGTGTTACAGCAAATTGATATCATTTGTTAAATTTTTCTTATTCACAATAAAATTTATTAGAAAGGAAGGAAGAAAGAGGATGGCATAGTCCCAAATTTATTTTATAAAGCCAACATAACCCTGACACTAAAACCTGGTGAAGATAGCAAAAAAGGAAAATTACAGACCAATATTTCACGAATTTAGATACAAAAATCCTCAACAAAACTGTAGAATTCAACAACATATCGAAAAGAAAATTCACCATGACCATTCAACATTAGAAAAACAAGTCAATGTAGTCAACCACATAAATACAAGACGAGAATGACCTGATTTTACCATTTCATGCAGAAAAGGCATTTGCCAAAGTCCAATACCCATTCATGTTAAAAACTTTCCGCTAAATAAGAATAGAAGACAAACACCTCAAAATAATAAAGGCATTTGTACAAAGTCTACAGTCAACATCATCCTAAATAGAGAGCCTGAAGGTGTTCACCTTGAGAATGGAAACCAGACAAGGATGCCCACTGTCAACACTTTTATTCAACATTATGCTGGAAGTTCTAGCCAGAGAAACCAAACAAGATAAAGAAACAACAGGCATCCAAATTGATAAGTGTCATGGATTCAATTATGTCCCCCCAAAAATGTGTGTAGTAATTTGGCTGGGTAATGATTCCAAGTACTGAGTGATTGCTGTCCATTTTGTGATTCCTCTACTGTAAATCCTAGTTTCAATCTCTGGTTAATAGCCTGCATTATGTTAAAGAGGGATTAGGGTGAGACTGTAATAATAACCTTCCTAAGATCACCTTCCTGCTCCATTGTAAAGGTAGTTTCCCTAGAATGTGGCTTGTACTACCTTTTATCCTTTTACCCTACAACAGGTGAAAAGAAAGAGAAACTCATACCATCAAGAAAGCAGCATTGAGAGTAGAGAACATCCTTCAGACTACAGGTTCTGGTGCCAAGATGCTCCCTGACCAAAGACTGATGCAACACAAGGACCTTCCTCCAGAGTTGAAAACGATTCCCTGAATTTGGACTTCTAGTCTGCTGAACTCTGTAAGAAAAAACTTTTCTTTGTTAAAGTCATCCACTTGTGGTATTTCTGTTACAGCAGCACTAGCTGACTAAAACAGCAAGGAAGAAGTAAAAGTATCTCTGTTTGCAGATGATATAATCTTATACACAGAAAACCCTAAAGAATCCACAAAGAAATTACTGGAAGTAATACAAGAGTTCAGCAAAGTATCAACATGTAAGATAAACATGAATAAATCAGTTGGATTCCTTAGCACCAACAAAGGCACCATCAAAGCAGAATCACCAAATTGATAGCATTTACAACAGCCCCCAAGAAGATAAAATACTTAGGAATAAATCTAACAAGAGATATAAAAGACCTATACAAAGAAAACTACAAGACCCCACTGCAAGAAACCAAAAGAGATCTACATAAGTGGAGAAACCTACCTTGCTCATAGGTAGAAAGAATTAACATTGTAAAAATATCTATTCTACCAAAAGCAACCTATAGACACAATGCAATCCCAATACAAATGACAATGCCACTTTTTAATGAGATGGAGAAACAAATCACCAGCTTCATATGGAAAGGGAAGAAGCCCCAGATAACGAAAGCATTACTGAAAAAGAACAAAGTGGGAGACCTCGTATTACCTGACATTAGAACATACTACACTGCTACAGTAGTCAAAACAACCTGGTACTTGTAAGAAAACAGATACACAGAACAACGGAACAGAATAGAGAATCCATACCATCCCCTTATGTGCAGCTGATATTTGACAAAGGCCTGAACTTCATGAATTGCAGGAAAAAGCAGTCTCTTGTGGTGTTGGTAAAATCAGGTATCGATCTTCAAAAACATGAAACAAGATCTCTTTCTCATACATTGCACAAAAATTAATTCAAAATGGATCAAAGACCTAAATATAAAGTCTAAAACAATAAAGATCGCGGAAGAAAAATAGAGACAATGCTGGGAGCTCTAATACATGCCAAAGAAACAGACTACAAAATAATACTAACAATGTACAAACACCAGGGGACAAAAAAAAAAAGATAAATGGGAATTCCTAAAAACCAAACACTTCAGCTTATCCAAAGCTTCACCGAAAGAACATAAAGACTATCTACAGACTGGGAAAAAATCTTAGCAACAAAGAACCTTATCACTGTCTAATATTCATACTCTACAAGGTCCTACAAAACCTCAGCAAGGGAGAGACAAATAACCCAACTGCAAAATGGGCAAAGGCTATGAACAGGCACTTCACCAAAGAAGACAGCCAGACAGCTAAAAGATACATGAGGAAATGCTACGATTTTTGGCCATTAGAGAAACCCAGATCATAACTATAATGAGATATCATCTCACACCAACAGGGCTGGCATGAATCCAAAAAACACAAAACAATAAATGTTAAACAGGTTGTGGAAAGACTGGGACTCTTCTACACTGCCGGTGGGAATGTAAAATGGTACAGCCAAAGTAAATCAATGCGGCATTTTCTTCAAAAGCTAGAAGTAGAAATACTGTAAGATCTCACTGCTTATAATATATGCTAGAGAAACAAGGGCTGTCACATGAACAGATACACACACACAAATGTTTATTGCAGCACTGCACACAATAGCAGACAGATGGAATCAGCCTAGTGTCCATTAGTAGACAGTGGATAAAGAAGCTATGGTATATTCACATAACTGAACACTATGCAATGATCACAAACCATCATGATCGTGGGAAACATCTGTTAACATGGAGTCATTTGGAAAAACTCGTGCTAAGTATGATTAGTCACAACAGGACAAACATTGTATGGGACCACTATAATAAGGACTCAGGAAAAGGTTTAAGCACAGAAGAAAATAATCTTTAATGGTTACACGGGAGGAAGGGAGGGAGATGGATATTCACAGGTTACACAGTAGATAGGAATTTAGTTAACTGAAGGAAATGATAGCATGCAGTAGAAAAGAGATGAATACTCTGGACTACACCAAAAGCTACAAGGTTTCCTACACACAGTCCAATATTTCAAAGGTCTAAGTTGCAGGGAGAGGAGTCTGGGGACCATGCTTTCAGGGGGTGTCCAGGTCAAAATCTTATGCATCCCACTTTTGTGAGTGACACCTGGGATCTTAAAAGCTAGCAAGCTGCCTCTAGGGAAAATCAGTTGGTCCTAATTCACTTGGAGCAGAGGAGAATGAAGGACATCAAAGACAGGAGGAAAATAGGAGCTCAGGAGACAGAAGGGGTCACATGATTGGGAGACTACATCAGCGTGAGACAACAAGAACTAGATGGTGTCTGGTCGCCACCAATGACTGCTCTGACAGGGAATATAATGTAGAGTCACTGGTGTAGCAGGAGAAAAATGGGTACAGATCAAGGACTCTATTAAAAGACAGGATTGGATGGTCCAATATCCTAGAGGGTCCTGTAAGGACATGGCCCTGGACTCACTGTTAGCCCAGAGCTGAAACCAGTACTGCAGACAGCTCTCCAGATAAGGACTGGATCGGGCTATAAGACACAGAGCGATGCTGGCGAAGTGTGTGCTTTTTGGTTTAAATATATATGTGAGGCTGTCAGAGTAACTCACGTTCAGAGGTGAGATGAGAGGGTGGAGAGGAGGGGACAGGAGTTGGCTGAATGAATACAAGAAGTACACAGTAGAATAGAGTAGTGTGCTGTCACAGGGTGGAGACAGCAGCTACAGTTGCATAGAGGTGTGTGTACAGGGTTTCATATGACAAAATGACTTGACTGTATTTTTAAACTTTCACTTAAAGCACAATAAAATATTTTTTTAAAAAAAGATTACAATCTTGGAAATCTATAGGCTCACTATGAGTCATAACTGACTCAACAACAAGGGATTTTAATCTTTAAATTGACAGTTTGTGAACAGTTCACAGAGCCTGTGTAATTTTCTTTAGTTGATACAGTAAGTAGGTGACCTGGGATTCCATCCAAAACAGTCTGACAACTGATTCCATCCTCTTTATCTACTACTCTGCCCTCCTTCAATGTTACTTAAAATATTTCCCCATTGTATTTCAGATTATTTCTTTTTTGAGGTATTTTTTCTGCTTATACAAGTATTACTTTAGCCAGTAAATGGCAATGAATTATTATACTTATCCTTTCTTTCCACAAATATTTACCGAGTGCTTTTTAAACTGGCCTGGCACCGATGACTGGAATTTTATTACTGTATTTTCATTCATATGAGTTAAGTGGCTATCTATCATTAAAAGCAAAATTAACACCAGAAGAGCTAGATAGTACCGAGTTACTAACACCAACTGTTCTGACTGAGATCACAATAAATGGCACCAGACAGAGTAGAAATAAAATTATAGAACAAAAAATCAAACTCATGACAGAAAAATACACTACTGGTCTGACAGAGATTGGACTATGTCCTAAGACACTCTTTTATAGTGGTACTGAAGACATTCCCAAAGACCGCCTTGCAGACGAACCACAGACAGGCCCATAACGTAAAGAACAGCACTTTAGACGATCATGTTCCTAAGAAAAATCAATGTTATGAGGTCCAAAGGGCAACATTTGCCTGAAAGGAAAGAGGAGAAGGTCAGAAGAGTTGAAAATTAGAATGAAAGGAAATGAGGAACCTAGGGTACAAATCCCCACTTGTCTGTCATTTTGTAATACTAAAGGGGCTTGTATGTTTCTGTGATGCTGTATGCATGCCACCAGTACTCAGATACCAACAGGCTCACCTGTAACAGACAGGATTCAGTTGTACTTCCAGACTAAGACAATCTATGAAGGACCCAGAAGTCTACATCTGAGAAGAATTAGCCAACAAAAACCTTATGAATAGCAGCAGAACACTGTATGACACAATGCCAGAAGATGAGCCCTGGGTTGGAAGCCATTCAAAATATGACAGGGGAAGAGCTGCTTCCTCAGAATAGAATTGACCTTAATGATGTGTATACAGTCAGGCTTTTAGGATCTTCATTTGCTAAGGTGGTATGACTCAAAATGAGGACAAATAACTGCAAATGTCTATTAATAACGGGAACACAGCATGTACAAAGCATGAATCAAGAAAAATTGTAAATCACCAAAAATGAAGTGGAATGCATTCCTAGAATATCTTAGGCATTAATGAGATGAAATGCACAGATATGGGCCATTTTGAATCAGATAATCATGAGATCTACTATGCCAGGAATGACAAGTTGAAGAGGAATGGTGTTGCATTCATTGTCAAAAAGACCATTTCAAGATCGATCCTGAAGTACAGTGCTATCATGGATAGGATAATATCCATATTGGAACAAGAAAAATGAGTTAATATGACTACTATTCAAATTCACACACCAACCAAGTCCACAGATGAAGAAAATGTGATTTTTTAACCACTTCTGTAGTTTGAAACTGATCAGACACTCAGTCAGGATACACTGATAATAACCAGTGATTGGAAGGGAAGGAGGATTGGGAGTTGCAAAATATGGCCTTGGTGATAGAAATGATGCCAGAGATCACGTGACTGAATTTTACAAGACCAATGAGTTCTTCATCATAAATACTTTTTTCACCAACATGAACAGTGACTACACACATGAACCTTGCCAGGTTGAATACACAGTAATCAAATCGACTACATCTGAGTAAAGAGACAATGAAAACGCTCAGTATCATCAGACATAATAAGACTCAGAGCCAGTTGTGGCACAGACTGTATGCAAGTTCAACTAGAAACTAAAGAAAATTGGAAAAAGCCCACAAAAATGAAAAATATGACCTTAAATATATCCCACTTGAGGTCACAGACCATCTAAAGAACAGATTCGTTGCACTGAACACAATGACTGAAGACCAGCCAAGCTGTGGATGTCATTAAGGACATCATGTATGAAGAAAGGAAAATGTCAGTAAAAATACAGAAAAGGCCAAATTGGATTTCAGAAGAGACTCTGAAACTTCCTCTTGAACATCAGGTAGCTTAAACAAAAAGGAAGAAATGATGGAATAAAAAGAACTGAACAGATGATTTCGGATGGCAGCTTGAGAGGACCAAGCGAAGTACCATAATGACACGTGCAAAGAGGTGGAAATAGGAAGCCAAAAGGGGTGAACGTGTTCTGTATTTCTCAAGCTGAAATAACTGAAGACAAACTTCAAGCCTTAGATTGCAGTAGTGAAGGATTCCACAGGTAAAATACTTAAAAATGCAGGAAGCATCAAAAGAAGATGCAAAAAATGAAACCAAGTCATTGTACCAAAAGAGTTGGTTGACATGCAACCATTTCAAGAGGTAGCACACGAGGAATTCCAACTAAGTCCACAAAGTCATCCTAGAAAAAGTGTTACATACCACATTGTTGAATATCACTACAGTCACTTTCAAAGTACTCCCTTTGCAAAACACCAACATCAGCACCTAGTCCACCCTTCAAAGCAGTTTTGGAACTCTTCTTCTAGAATGGCCATCAGAGTCGTCATGATATTACCCTTGATGTCCTGGGTGTCCTCAGAATGTCTTACTTTTAATATTTTCTTTGTCTCTGAGTAAAGAAAAAAGTCGTTGGGGGCCAGGTTAGATGAGTACAGAGGGTGTTCCAATACGGTTATTCGTTTACTGACTAAAAATTCCCTTACATCTGAGTAAAGAGACAACGAAAACGCTCAGTATCATCAGACATAATAAGACTCAGAGCCAGTTGTGGCACAGACTGTATTACACAATTAAGTTCGCAAACTTGTTACCTTGCCACCATGAGCAATGGGCGTTCCAGAAAGAGTTCCAAAATTGCTTTGAAGGGTGGACTAGGCACTGCCATCAGTGTATAGCTTCCCAAGCAGAGTGCTTTGCAGGTGACTCAGTGATATTCAGCAATAGGGTATGTAGAACTTAGAACAATTAATTATCAGACCTCCTATGATCAGAAAACTACAATCCTGAAAAAGAAGTTAAATTTGTTTTGAAAGCATTGACAAAAAACAAGGCTCCAGGAATTGAGGAATATCAATTGAGATGTTCGAAAAAACAAATGCAGCACTAAAAGTGCTCACTTGTGTACATCAAGAAATTTGGAAAACAGTTAACTGGCCAACCAACTAGAAGAGATCTACTACCTAGAAAATGGATTCAACCAAAGTAGAAATTATTGAGCAATATCATTAATATCACACACAAGTAAAATTTTGCTAAAGATCCTCACAACTAGATGAATAAGCAACATCATGATAAATGGATAAAAGATTGAAGTTATCAAGGATTGCATTTTATTTGGATCCATAATCAACACCTATAGAAGCTGCAGTCAAGAAATCAAAAAATGCATTGCACTGGACAAATTTGCTACAACAGACTGCTTTATAGTGTTAAAAAGCAAAGATGTCACCTTAAAGACTAATGTGCACCCAAGTCATGATATTTCCAAAAGGATCATATGCATGTGAAGGCTAAACAAGGAACAAGGAAGACAGGAGAAGAATTAGTGCCTTCAGATTTCTGGTGTTAGAGAAGACTGAATATACCATGGGCTGCCAAAAGTACGAACAAATTTTTTTTTTTTTTTAATTTGACATGACTGAGTGAAAATGTACATTCCCGTATAAATTTACATGCCCACCTATATGCAGCTTCTACCGCTCTCCCTGTCCGGTGACAGCACACTATTCCTCTCTGCTCCATACATGTCTCATCGAACAAATTTTCTTGAAAGAAGTATGACCAGAGTGATCCTTGGAAGCAAAGATGGTGACACTACATCTTACATACTTTGAACGTGTTGTTAGGAGGAATCGACACCTGAAGAAACATATGGCTTCATAGAGGGTCAGCAAAACAGATGAAGACTGTCAATGAGACAGATTGACACAGTAGCTGCAACAACGGGCTGAAGCATAGTGATAATTGTGACGATGGTACAGGACTAGGCAGTGTTTCATTCTGTGGTACACATGGCCACCTGAGTCAGAACTGAGCTCAGTTTCCTATGATAATAAACAGTAGAACTGGAAATTAGCAGTCCGGCTCCAGACCCCAAGCTCTTCACCAGTTTTCTAGACTGTCTCCATCACTAAAAATAAACAAAGAAACCTAATCATATGTAACACACTTATATAGCCCAGTCACTGTGCTAAGTACTCTCCATAGGATTTTTTCTCATTCATAACAACACTATTCATTATCTGATTTATGAAAAGGAAAACTGAACATGAGGCCATCTGGCTCTGGAACTCATGATCATAACTGCTGTACTATGCTGCATCCTGCCCTCTCCATCTTCTTTATTGCTCTCAATTTCCTAAGCCATGAAGAAACACGAAAAGTAGTAGGGGAGAAGTTAGGGACACCCTCTACCTTAAACTGACAGGTGGGCATGGCTCTTGCTAGCTGCTGATGAGTCTGCACCCAACACACGATGACATCATACACTTTGGAGTCATTCCTTTGTGATCCACAGTGTTTTCAGTGGAAGGCATTTTGAAAGTAGATCACCAGGCCTTTCTTCCTAGTCTATGTTACTGTAGAAGCTCCTCTGTACCTCTTCAGCATCACAGCAACTCACCAGCTTCCACTGACAGACGACGGCAGCTGCACACAAGGCTGGGACTCTAACCCTGCTCTCCTGCACGAATGGCGAGAACCACCACTGCCCTCACACATACATGGTAGAATTAAAAAAATAAATATCAGAGAAATTTCTTTCCTGGTTACACTTTAGTGTGTAACAGAGCATCCTCCACTTCAGCAGGAAAGAGAAATTTCTCGTCTTGCTTTTCTTAACAGCATGAAAAATGTGTTTTCATCCTCTACTAGTCCTGATGTTTTAAATTTGTCCACCAGAAAGCATTTGAGCCAGATAGAAAAAAGATTCAACAGAGCTATTTAAATTTATTAAATGATTTATTACCTATCAGGACTTATAGGGATTTTGTGGGGTTGGTGGGGAGTACTATGAAAACAGGAAGCTTGGGAAGATGAGGACAAACCTCATTTACTTCACAGTTAGGACTAAGGCTTTGGTTTCAGCCTGGAATGGCCACCAGGTTCCATGGGAATGCTCAGTTAAAACGTAGGTCTCTGGTCCCACCTCCAGAGAGTATGAACATGAACCTGAGGAAAGACTCAGGAATCTGCAGCTCAAAGTGTACCCCAGGTAATTTCAGTGTTGTTAGTTGCCTTCGACCCTGTGAACAGTACAAAACACTGCTCAGTCTTGCACCACCCTTACAATCACTGCAATGTTCAAGCCCATCGTTGCAGCCACTGTGTCAATCCATTTTGCTGAGAGTCTTCCTCTTTTTCATTGTGGGTAATCTGCACAATGGACGTCAAGAACCAAAAGACTAAATCCGACTTCGCATCATGTTCTTCCACCATGTGCAGCAAATCAAACTGACTCATTATGACCATGCTCATATATGGCATTTGGGTTGATAGCTACTGCTTTCCTACCTAATTTCTCATTTATCCTCTAAAATACATGAGTTAAGGAGGTCTTAGAAGTAACCTCTCTAGATAGTTCTTAATATAATTCTTTAGATGAACAAGATTGATACATGAATGGATCAAATAAGGTGAGGAAATGTCTGTGTAATTTATGTTAAATATCTGCTTCTGTAAGACTGCTCTTTCATTACAGATACACATATGGAAAGCCTGTCCGTAGTCTAGTGACCAGGAAATAATGCAGAAAACATTCAGAATACCATTATTCCTGCCCCAACATGCGTCCACAAAATTTCTGTGAGAAATTCAGCCAACAGGTATGTGGTAACTGCTCCTTCCATGTCACTAAGATCATATCTTGTTTTCTCTTCAGTTACAATAGTGAATACAATACAACAGAGAGGAGTGTTTAAAATTGTCAGTGTAGAAAACTGTGGGATAAGGGAAACACTGGAGATTGCCTGACCGAGTTAGGAGTACATTGGAGGGTGGAGAACTTGAATTACAGTGGCATTAATTTGAGCA
The DNA here is from genome assembly GCA_028571685.1 of Heterohyrax brucei. Lineage (NCBI taxonomy): Eukaryota > Metazoa > Chordata > Mammalia > Hyracoidea > Procaviidae > Heterohyrax > Heterohyrax brucei. The sequence continues at coordinate 70,953,649 of CM053142.1, read as the reverse complement.
ATTTTGTAATTGCCTTTCAGTAGCAATCAACATTCCAGGTACAGGGGGATAAAAGGATGAGTCTTAAGTTGACTTGTGTGAAACAGACAACAGAAGAAACATATGACAGGTGTTAAGGACTTGGCTGGCTGGAAAATCTAAACTGCACAGGGAACCCTATAAAACCAGCAGTGAGTTGAGGAGGAGGGGGATGTAGAGAGAGACAGACAGTGGCTTAGAGGCCACAGTGATATCAAAGAGGAGGTATAATACAAAGGACAATTAAGGGAAACAACTGTAAATAGAATATGCTATAGTAAAAAATGGAATACATAAATTGGTGACTTCGAAAGAAAAGTACTTACAATCCAGGGTGTGGCAGTGTGGGTGAGTACCCTAGGGATATGGGGGAAGAAAGTTATTGAAGCCATAGACAGCAAATAAGTAAGAGGCAAAGATACTGAGTGGGCTACCAAGATAAACATAATAGACAACATAAATTAAAACATGAAACCTAACTTTTAGTTTCAAAATATTTATATTCTTACCAGTATAAGAGCCTGGAAAAATACAGGTAACAAAATACAACCCCTAATCAACATTTAGGTGTGGGTGCCTGCAGAAGCCTTCTTAAAAGATACCAGTCTGAGTTGAGTTTTGAAGAGCAGTGTTGGCCAAGACTGCTATATGAAAGGTTAGAAATTCATGTTCACCCAGAGGCACCTTGGGAAAAAGCCCGGGTGATGTATTTCAAAACAATCAGTGCAGTTATAATCTGATACACGTGGGGTACCTAGGCATTAACATGAATTCCACAGCAACTACTTTTATTCTAGTTATTTACATAATTCTGATTTAAGTTGTGGCCAAGGTAAGAATGGGAGAAAAAAAATCTTGTTTGAGGAACAATATATATAAAGAAATGGAATTTCAAAATACTGTGGCACATTTGGAAACCCTGGTGGTGTAGCGGTTAAGTGCTACAGCTACTAACCAACCGGTCAGCGGTTCAAATCCCCCAGGCACTTGGAAAGTCTATGAGGCAGTTCCACCCTGTTTTGCAGGGTCACTGAGTTGGAATCGACTCAACAGCAACAGGGTTTTTTGGAGGCATATTCGGAAGCTCTAAAAGTTTAGTATGGTGGAAACTTGGCACAGGTTTTCAGAAGAGAAGAAATAAAAGCAGTGATTGGCAATAAATACTTCAGTTATTAAAGAAGAAACTACATGTAATTATTAGAATTGGGAAAGACAAACATCAAAAGGATGATGAGAACATAAAGTTTCTTTCCATGACTGTTAATGATATGTCTTAGATAGACTGTTGGCTTTCTGATAAACCACAGAGCAGCAAATTAGAGGATTCTTCCCCCTTCTATCTAGGCAGACAGTAAAGGCTGTTTCACAAAACTCGTAAACACTGAAATGTTTATGCTGAGAAACAGATGGTACAACCTGTCAATACAAGTGGAAGGCAAGATCAAAGAGGAAAGAACAGGTCTGTATTATTTTAGAATATTTATTAATTTGATACAGTTTTGTAAAACTTACATTCTATGTAAAATTTTAAATCCATTGGAGATTATGAAAATGACAGTGTAGCTGCTTTCAAGGAATTAAAAATCTAAAAATGAAATTACATATTGCGGTTAGATGCTGCCCAGTCCATTCTGACTCGTAGCAACCCTGTGTAGCAGAATGAACCTGCCGAGTCCTGCACCGTCCTCACAACCATGGTTATGCTGGACCCCATTATTGCAGCCAGAGTGTCAGTTCATTTCGTTGAGAGATTTCTTCTCTTGGCTGACCCTCTGGTGGTGCAGTCGTTAAGTGTGAAGGCTGCTAACCAAAAGGGTAGCAGTTGAAATTTGGCAGGTGCTCTTTGAAACTCTATAGAGCAATTCTACTCAGTCTAATAGAGTCACTATGAGTCCAAATCAACTCGACAGCAATTGGTGTTTTGTTTTTTTTTCCTATTTTTTCCTATTTTACCAACCAGGAAGTCCTTCTCTGGGGACTGGACTATCCTGGTAACGTGTCCAAAGTATGTCAGATGGAGGCTCACCATCCTCACTTCTAAGAAGCACTGTGGCTATATTTCTTTTAAGACAGACTTTGCTTGTTTGTCTGCTTTTTTGTTTCGGCAGTCTATGGTATATTCTATAGTCTTCACTAAAACTGTAATTCAAAGGCATCAACTCTTCAGTCTTCTTTATCTTGGCTCAGGTGTACCTTAATCCTTAATGTGACATCTTTGCCTTTTATTTTTTTAACACTTTAAAGAAGTCTTTTGCAGCAGATTTACCCAATGCAGTCTTTGATTTCTTGACTGCTCCTTCCATTGGTGTTGATTGTAGATCTAAGCATAATGAAATCCTAGATGCTTTAGTCTTTTCTCTGTTTGTCAGGCGATTGCCTATTGGTCCAGTTGTGAGGATTTTTGTTTTCTTTTTGTTGAGGTGTAGTCGTAATAAAGGCTGCAGTCTTTGACCTGCAACAGTAAGTGCCTCAAGGCCTCGTCACTTTCAGCGATCTGGATTGCATCATCTGTGTAACACAGGTTGTTAATGAGTCTTCCGCCAATCCTGACACCACACTCTTCTCTATACAGTCCATTTTCTCAGATTGTTTTCTCCACATATATGCTGAAAAATTATGATGAAAGAATGACAGCCCTGATGCACGCCTTTCCTGATTTTAAACTCACAGTATCCCCGTGTTTTGTTCAAACAACTGCCTCACGAACTATGCAGTTTCCTCATGAGAATAATTAAGTGCTCTGGAATTCCCATTCTTCACAGTGTTATCCATAATTTGTTACAATCCACACAGCTGAATGACTTTGCAGTCAGTAAAATACAGATAAACATCTTTCTAGTATTCTCTGCATTGAGCCAGGATCCATCTGACATGCTAAATGATATCCTTTGTTTCCTGTCCTCTTCTAAATCGGGCTTGAATTTCTGATTCCCAGTCAATGTACTGCTGTAAACAAACCAAATCTGTTGCCATCGAGTCAGTTTTTGCTCAATGGCAGAACAGAACAGCACCAAAGAATTTCCAAGGAGCAACTGGTGGATTCAAACTGCTGACTTTTTGGTTAGAAGCCATAGCTCTTAATCACTATACCATCAAGGTTTCCAACACTAATAATAAAAAGAACCAAACCCAATGCTGTTGAGTCGATTCTGACTCATAGCAACCCTAAAGGTCAGAGTAGAACTAGCTCATAGAGTTTATAAGAAGCACCTGGTGGATTTGAACGGCCGACCTTTTGGTTAGCAGCTGTAGCACTTAACCACTATGCCACCAGGGTGTCAAATATTAATAAAGTGTTCAATAATTTCCATATTGACCGTGTCTCCTTTCTTTTGAATAGACATAAATATCAATCTCTTCCAGTTAGTTGACCACATAGCTGTCTTCCAAATTTCTTAACATAGATGTGTGAGCATCCCAGTGCTGCCTATGTTTACTGAACCATCTCAAGTTGTGTTCCATCGATTCTGGAGACTTGTCTTTCACCAAGTTTCACTGAAACTTGTACTTTTTCCCTCAGTACCATACCTTCTTGATTAGATGCTGCCTCCTAAAATGACTGAATGTTGACCAATTCTTTTTGATACAGTGACTCTATGCTTTTCATCTTCTTTTAATGCTTTCCATTCAGTATTTTGTCCATAGAATCCTTCAGTACTGCAGCTTGGGGCTTGAGGGACCCCTTCCCCACCTCCTCAGTTCTTTCGGCTTAACAAATGCTGAGCATGTTCTCTCATTTTGGTTTTCCAAGTCTCTGCACATGTTACGATAATAATTTGTCTTTTGAGCTGTCCTTTGAAATTTTTCATATAGTTCTTTTACTGTTTTAATTCTTCTGTTTGCTTCAGCCACTCAATGTTGAAGACAAGTTTTACAGTCTCTTCTGGCATTGACTTTGGTCTGTTATTTTCTTTCATGTCTCTTTAACAGCATCTCGTTTTATTCATGTACAGTGTTCTTGATGTCAGTCCATAACTCATCTGGCCGTCAGTCATTAGTGTTCAAAGCATCAAATCTATTCTTGAGATGGTCTCCAAAGTCAGGTGGGACAACACTCAGTGTAGTACTTTGCCTCTTGTGGGCTTGTTCTAGTTTTCTTCATCTTCCATTTGAACTTGCATATGGGCAAGTTGTTGATGGTTTTCTTCATGTACAATATTCTTGATATCACTCAGCAACTCACCTGGCCTTCAGTTACTAGTGTTCAAAGTGTCAAATTTCTTCTTGAGATGGTCTCCATATCCTGGTGGGATACACTCAAGATAGTATGTTGGTTCTAGAAGGCTTCTTCCAATTTTCTTCAGCTTCCAGCTGAACTTCCACATAGGCAAATTGTTGATGGTTATGTTGTTGTTAGGTGCCATAGAGTGGGTTCCCACTCATATCGACGCTATGAACAACTACAGAACAAAACACTGCCAGTTCTATGCCATGCTCACAATCATTTTTATGTTTAAGCCCACTGTGGCAGCTGCTCTGTTGATACATCTCATTAAGGGTCCTTCTCTCCTTTGCTGACCCTCCATTCTTCCAAGCATGATGTCTTTTTCCAGGGACTGATCCCTCCTGTGAACATGTCTGAATTATGGAAGACTCAGTCTCATCTTCCTTGCTTCCAAAGACCATTCTGGTTTTACTTCTTTCAGAACAGATCTGTTTGTTCTTTTGGCGGTCCATGGTGCAATCAATATTCTTCTCCAACACCACAATTTGAAGGCATCAATTCTTCTTCTGTCTTCCTTATTCCTTGTCCAGCTTTCACAAGCATATGATGCAATTGAAAATACCATGCCTTGGGTCAGGTGCACCTTAGTCTTCAAGGTGATATCTTTGCTTTTCAGTACTTTAAAGATGTCCTTGCAGCAGATGTTCCCAATGCAATGTGTCTTTTGATTTCTTGACTGCTGCTTCCGTGGACATTGATTGCTGAACCGAGTAAAATGAACAATCTCAGTCTTATCTCCATTTATCACAATGTTGCTTACTGGTGCAGCTGTGAGAATTTTTATTTTCTTGATGTTGAAGCAAAATCCGTACTGAATATATATATATATAATGATACATACACTTGTAATAAATGTCTGCACGGAAAAAGAAAACTAATGATCAAAAAAATGTGAAGAACTAGGTAAATAATAGAAATAGAACCAGAGAAAAAGATGTCTAGATACTGCAGCATTTCAGCTGATTCTTGTAAAATAGATAATGTTTGGAAAGACAATGATGTGCTGGGAAAGGATGATAAGCTGAGAAAAAATGTATTTAGTCTGAAAAAGTAAGCTTGTGCTAGGTTTCAGAGGAAAATCAATCATACGGTAAGGATTTTAGACTCTATTCTAAAGATCTTTGCATTGCTTTGCATAGATATTTGCATATTTGAGGAGGAGAATGATCTAATAAACTGACATATTGTTAAAAAATAATTCTACCACCAATGAGGATAGGCTCGATTAAAAATCTGTTATGTTGTAAAACATCAGGAGATTACTGGGGAACCCAGGTAAAGGACGATATCATTCTTCAACAGGAAAAGTATAAATATATACAAATAAGGAATAAAGTATGCTGATATTTTGAAAGTAAACTCAACTGATCTTGTTGAAAGATCTGATATAAAAGACACAGAGAATTAAGACTCCAAATTTGGGGCATGAAATAGAATATCATTAATGAAAACAAAGAGTGCTTGAGATATAACTATCATGATAAAGATAAGTCAAAGATAGTCAGAAATAACGTGGAAATCAAAATGGAAGGGGATTTATCCAGCTCATAGCTTAAAAAGTGAGGGAGAGAAAATTTCAACCAGAGATTTATACCTGAGAGTCATTCTTGTGTTGACATCTTCCTACAAAAGAGTTAATGCATTGAAGTGTCGGGGGCCAGCCCCGACACTTTACAGGGTCACGCACGGAGGGAGGGAGAGGCGCGGCGGGAAATGAATCAAGGAGACAGGAGAGACTTTTCTGGTTTAAGGCAGCCCGACCCAGAGAGCAAGAGAGAGAAGGCTGTCCGTCTTTATTGTTTTTATAGTAAGAGTGACGTGAATTTTACCCTGCCCACTGACCACACAATCTATTGGCTAGTTTAAAACCAAAACCTCGTGGTTGGCAAATTTGAAACCAAAAACCTCGTGGTCTTGAGGTGATGTAATTTTTTACCCTGCCACATGAGCTATTAGTTAACTGAAACCTGGTGATCCTTTTAACTGTCAAAGCTTTTTAGATAATGGCCTAAGGATGCCTCGAGCTCAATCAGCCCTACTTATACCTCAAGGTTAAAAGGTCCACGAGGAAGGGTCTAAAGTTTATGATCTCTATTTGTTCCTACTTTGCTCTTTATCTCCTCCCGCAGGGATAGTAAACATCTACCGTCCCCTACCCTATGTTCTTCTCAAGCTGTTCTAAAGAGGATAATTCCTTTCACATGGGTGGGGATGTGCAGTTGGGGGAAGTCAGCAGGGGTTGGGCCGGCCTCGTTGCTCTCAAAGCTGGCTGTGTTAGAGATCATTCCTCTGAGCTCTTTTTCCTCAGAAAATTCCTGTACAGTTTTCCCGATATTATTTCATAGACCAAGGGGGTAGTAAAGGGCCCCTCTCAGAAGGCATCTCCCCTGATCCTTGTGCCAGGAGAGGAGGGGCTATCTTTTTGAAGAAAATTTGATTAGGAAGCCAAATAATATCAAGGACAGTAGGCTAAAAAACATGTCACAGGTGAGATGCTTCAGCCCGTCATTTGCAGGAGCTCGTGACTTTGTCTACAAGGCTGATGGCAGACCTCCGCACTGAAGAAAGCTCATTTCACTAAATATGATAGACACAAGACAAAGAAGGGTACAAGAACAGAAACAACTACATTTGGTAGAAGGACCATAACAAATGAGTCAGCACAATGAAACAGAAATCCTACAGATGGGGAAAATGAGATAGAACACTGTCTTAGAAGTCACCAAAATAAACAGCTTCAATTATGCTTATATATATGAAGCTCTGCCAAGAATTCATATACACCAGAGTCTGAGACAAGAATACTGTACAGGGGACAATTAAGGGGTACAGACTATACTTCATTAAAGGAAAAGTCACCAGGTGCTGACTATACTTTGGCTAAATTATACATGAGAAGAAAGATCTTGCTGAGGAGGTATTTTAAGAGAGAAATTTAATTTAAGGATATTTGGGGCCAAAGGGCAAAAATTTACTATGCAGAAAGTCACATGTGGGGAGAAAGGAAGTGAGAGAGACAGAAACAAAGATGGAATGGGATCACAAAAGAGATGAGAAGAAACTCATCAAGAACATGTGTGGAACAAGGAGAGACAGCAATAAAACCAAAGGAACTGGGAAATTATAGATATGAAGTGGAAGCTGATGTTGTCATTGTCATATAGCTATCTTTTAAATGTGAAAAAAAAATCCAGAAAAAGTAACATAAAAGAATATGGATGGTACTTTGCTAAGATTACATGAAGCTGGAGTAAAGTAGGGGTTACCAGTGAGTTTTGAATGTACAGAACAATTCAACTCTCTATTTCCTTTTCAGGATTGGAATTAACTTGGCATGGATCATGTGAAATCACAACTGTCTTGAGTAAAGTGATGTTTACAAAAGTGGATGAATACTTCAGTCATGGGCTTCCTTTCTTTGGGGAGGTAAAATATCTTTTCAATAATTTAAAGTTTGAGGCTTTGTAATAAAATGAATTTCTAGAAAATTCAAAATCAAGATTTATTACAAAACAAAATATTTATTTAGAATTAGAAAAGAAACCATAGCAAATTATAAATTCAAAAAGAAAATACTAGGAATAAAACATTTTTATCAATTAACTTCCTAACACATTACATTTCTTTAATACATTTTTCTGTATAGTTAGGCTGCATACTTTGTGATTATCTCCTTATAGATAATTAATTGTAATATCATTTTCCATAGAAAGGATAAAAAGATGCTTGAATTTTTTTCATTATTAATAGCTTAAAAAAGTTCTTTTCAGATTCAAATCCCAGTACTGGCAATAGCAATACTGGTTTCAGAACTGTTATCAAAATTAGGAAAATACCGATTTTATTTCATAGAAGAAATGTTAAGATTTCAGCACTTCTAATTTTTCTTTTGTAATAGGTATTTTTCACTAGGGCCCTGGTGGCACAGTGGGGAAGCGGTTGGCAGCTAAATGAAAGGTTGGCTGTTGCAACCTACCAGCAACTCCATGTGAGAAAGATGAATGTTGCCATCTGCTTCCTTAAAAGATTACAACTTTGAAAACCCTATGGATAGTTCAACTCTGTCCTACAGAATTTCTATAAGTTGAAATCAACTCAACAGAAATGAGTTTTTAATCTTTCAGTTGAAAGTTTATGAGCAACTGCCTCATTTCAGCAGCATGTTATGAATTTTATATTTTCATGATTCTACTACTTTATATCACATCAGAAAGAAATAAATGTACACACATGATTGGCAACACCATTTCAGGCTGACAGAAGTTAACAAGAAACCTGAGGACTTCAAATATGGGTATGAATTAACCAGAAATTTAAGCTAGAGGAGAAAATAGTCAAGGTGATAGATGTGAAACAACTTTTTAGAGCTGGTGGCTAGTGTTTCTAGATGTTCACCTGTATTTTATTGACTGTGCAAAGGCATTTGACTTTGGGGATCATAACAAATTATGGATAACAGTGTGAAGAATGGGAATTCCAGAACACTTAATTACGTTCATGTTGAACCTGCACATAGTCCAAAAGGCAGTCTTTCCAATAGAACAAGGGGATACTGTGTGGTTTAAAATCAGGAAAGGTTTGCACCATAGTTGTATCTTGCCACCATACTCACTCAACCAGCACGCTCAATAAATAATCCAAGAAGCTAGACTATATGAAGAAAAATGTGGCATCAGGACTGGAGGAAGATTCATTAACAACCTATGAAATGCAGTTGGCACAATCTTTCTTACTGACACTGAAAAGCACTTGAAGCATTTACAGATGAACATTGAAAACTACAGTCTATCATATGGATTTTACTTGAACATAAAGCAAAATCCTCACAACTGGACTAATAAGTGATAGCCTGACAAACAGAAAAAACACTGAAGTTGTCAAGGACTTCCTTTTACTTGAAGCAGCAGTCAAGAAATCAGATGACACATTGCACCAGGCAAATCTGCTGCAAAAGACCTCTTTAAAGTTTTGAAAGCAAAGGCTTCACTTTGAGGATTAAGGTGCTCCTGACCCAAGCTGTGGTATTCTCAGTTCCTCATGTGTGTGCAAAAGTTGAAAGACTGAAGAAGAAATGATCTTTTTGGATTACAGAGTTGTCAAAGAATGCTGAACACATCACGGACCGCCGCAAGAATGAATAAGCTTGTCTCACAAACTTGGGATATGTTATTAGGAGGAACCAGTACCTGACGAAGAGAATCATGCTTGTTGAGGCAGATGGTCAGTGAAACAGAGGCAGACCCTCAATAACACGGACTGACCCAGTGGCTGCAGCAATAAGTTCAAACACAGCAAAGATTGTGAGGATGGCTCAGGAGCAGGCAGGGTCTCGTTCTGTTGTAAATGAGTCACTGTGAGTCAGAACCAACTCAGTGGCACCAAACGCCAACAACAGTATTTCTGTAGCTGACATAGAATAGCAATTTTAGAGTATGTCAAAAAAATTGAATCTTACCCTAGGGAGTTGATAAACGACTGAAGATTTTAATAAGAAAAGTAACATGATCAGGTATACTCAAACTATACAGAAAATAGTTTGGAATAAGGATAATGCTACAAGAGGGAGGACTGCAAAAGATTAAATAGAAGGCTACCGGAAAACAGATGGAAAAAAAATATTGTGGTTTGGATGGTAACAATGGATTATTTGGAGAGAAATAGATAGGATTAAAATATGTTTAACAAATGGAAGGGACAGCACTTGTCAAAGAATATAGGCAGTGAAAAATGAACAAGAAAGGCCCCAGTATTGCCATATAAAGACCATTGTTATAGAATGACCATTAATCAGTACAGAACACCAGAATGGAAGATTTGGGAACGTAACATCAAGAGTCTACTTTTGCCTGTGGGTTATCCAAATAGAAATGTCAAATAGGTAAAAAAAAAAGAAGAAGAAGAAGAATTAGAATTGAAAAAAATATGTTGCCAAATGCTGAGATCTTCAGGAAATGACAGGAAGAGACCAGTTGGTGGAAAACTGATCATGACAGTGTAGAATATGCTATTGCCATATGATACTTGGAACTAGCTATCTTCTACACATTTCTAGGTTCTTCTAGTTGATGGGAAGAATCATCCACTCCCCAGTGAGACTGTAACTGCCAGTGTGAATGGAGGTAGATACCAATACAACCTTATGACTAACGAGCGTGGTTTGGTGAAGTTTTCTATTGATACCACTGACTTCGTATCTTTTTTCTTGAGAGTTCAAGTAAGTAGAAAAGGGCATTGGGAATGAAAAAATCAAGATCATTGCAGCCACATCACTTAAGGATATATGAGAATCATCTCAACTCTAGAGACAAAACAAAAGAGGATAAAGAATAAAACAGGAATTGAGGGTTCTGAAGACCTAAATTATAAGAAATACAACACTGTGTCAGAAAGTTTTTAATTTAGATACACATTGTTTACAACATGAGCTAGTATAAAGAGACATTGAACACATCATCTTGGTATTCCCTTGAAAATGCCAACATTTTTATAATTTTAAGACACATTAGATTTTGCTTGAATTTTTGTGTGTACCATTATTTTTGTTAGGTCTTGTATGCTCAAATATTCTTATGCAATTTGTGACCAGAAGGGTGTTAAGAAAAATATATTGATCTTGATGCAAGTGGATAATATCCACTGATCAGGACAACACGAAGATACAGCTTTAAGGGGAAGATACTCCTAAATTGTTTTGTTTGAGAAAGAAGCCTTGTTACATGGTTCCTACATATTTCATATGTATTAATAACAAACTGTCTATTTAAGATCTTCATTTACTCTACCAGATCACTTATAAAGAAATTAACCACTGTTTTGATCCATGGTGGCTTCAAGAATCTCATCAAGAAGCATTTTACACTGCAGGTTATTTTTTCTCACCAAGTAAGAGTTATATTCACATTGAACCTACTACTGGGACTTTGACCTGTGGACAAACCCAGGAGATCAGAACACACTATCTGCTGAATGAACAGTTAGTGAAAAACGAACAAGAGTTAATTTTCCATTTTTTGGTAAGAATAAAAGCTACTATAGCTCTTTCTAATTTTGTAAACTCCAAAGAGGAAGAGGTCAATCTAAGTGGTACCGTTGCTTAGAAGTCACATCAAAATTGATTTTTGTGTCTGTGTGTTATGCTTAAAGAGAAGTTGCTTCCTAACAAAATTACTGATGTTTCCCTTTCTCATTTGTATTCCAAAGTCCACTGAAATTTAGAGGTATTTTTCTTGCTGAGTTCCAATGGCAAATGGTTGAGTGGAAGAGTCAAGAGGCTGTCTTAGTCGTTTAGCAATGCTTTAACAGAGATAACACAAGTGGATGGCTTTAACAAAGAGAGATTGATTCTCTCACAGATTGGCCAAGCGCTGATTAGGAAGCTACAAATCCAAATTCAGCCTGCCGGCTCCAAGTGAAAAACTTTCTCTCTCTATTGGTTCTGGGGAAAGATCCTTGTCATTAATCTTCCCCTGCTTTAGGAGTTTTTGTGTCCATGAGTCCCAGATCCACAGAATGCACACTGCTGCAGTGATGCTTTCTTGGTGATACGAAGCCCCCAGGTCTCTTTGCTGATTTCCTTTCTTTGTATCTCAGCAGAGACTGGCTCAATCTACAATCCAATCCTGTAGATTGAATCCTGCCTCCTTAACAGGACTGCCACTGATTCCATCTCATCTGCATAATAGAGATAAGATTTGTAACATACAGAAAAATCACACTAAATGACAAAACGGTAGACAATCACACAATACTGGGAATCACAATCTAGCCAAATAGATATACCTATTCGGGGGAAACACAATTCAATCCATGACAGAGTCAGAAGCAAATGCTTAATTAGCACAAATGATTTTCTTACAACTCAGAATACAAAAAAAATCAAAGGGCAGGAATGTCAAGGCCAAGTTTAATATTTATTGTACTTAAAAGCCAAATCTGTTGTTGTTGAGATGATTTTGACTCATAGCAACAGCAGCCTCATAGAACAGAGTTCACAAGAATGTAATCACTGTAGGAACAGATCACCAGATATTTCTACCATGGAGTGGCTGGTGGGTTTCAAATCACCAACACTTTTGTTAGCAGTCAAGCATTTAATCCCCGCACAACAAGGCTCTTTTTACTGTACCAGGCTATTTAACTAGTAAGCTCTTAAGGGTCATCTATGACTCTTTGTAAACAAGAGATTCATTCACTCTTTTTCCCCTTCACTAGTTTATCAGGTAACAGTGAGACGACGGTGAAAGTCCCAGCTACCATCACAGAATGGAAGGACAATGCATTCTGCTTATCCGGAACAGAGGGACTTGGCTTCTCCCCGGCTGTCTCTCTTCAAGCCTTCCAGACCTTATTCCTAGAATTCACCCTCCCCTACTCTGTGGTGCAAGGAGAAGCCTTCACACTCGAAGTCTCTTTGTCCCACTGCATTTGGGTAAGGACACTTCTCCAGAAGTAAGCAAAAGTAGAAAGAAGGAATATGATCAGCACTTACTACCTAGGTCTCTAGTCTTACGGGTAAATTATAACTGAATACAAAAAAAAGGAAAAAAATCATAACTGAACCTAAAGTATCCTACTTTGGGAATGAAATGGGTTAGTAAGAGCAAAGCTAGTTGACTGATTCAAGGTGGTCAAGTTTTATTTTTTCAGCCCTCTATACCTCTTCCATTTGATGATTTTGCTTTTTCACACCAATGAAAGGAAATATCTCTTCCTTGTATTAACACAAGCCTTAAATCATGGATATTCCTTATTCTAATTCTTGTCAGCTTTTCAATTCCCTTACTGCAAATGTTTAAACTACAAAGCACCCAAAATGTTTTAGCTTGTTTGTACAATTTCTTAAAGCCTTATAGGTCCCTGGATGGCACAAGCAGTTTATAATCAGCTACTAGTAAAAGGGGGGCATTCCCAACCCACCCAGCAGCATCACAGAAGACCTGGTAAACCATTTCCATAAAGACTGCAGCCAAGAAAACCCAATGGAGCAGTTCTACTCTGTAATGCACAGGGTCACTGTGAGTCAGCGAGTCAGAGGCCATAGGCTTCTAGACTAGTAGCTGGGACTTTCACTGTCGTCTCACTGTTACCTGATAAACTAGCCTCTTATTCTGTGACTAAACCTGTTATCTACCTGTGTTCTCACATGTGTGCATGGGTGTGCGGGACAGGTCAGTGTGCAGCTGGAAGACTCGCCTGTCTTCCTGGCCATCCTAGTAGAGACACATGCAGAATCTCACTGTATCTGTGAAAATGAGAGGAAAACTATCTACTGGGCTGTGACCCCAAAGTCACTGGGTGAGTGACAAAGATGTTGGCACTTCTCACCTCTTAAATTCTGATGATTTGCTTTTCACTCAAGCCTGATCCATGCTTGAGGATGAGTTTATCATTAGAAACCACTAGATGCATGGAGAAATTTTTAAATGTGAAACTACTCAATATAAAAGTCAATCTGCAACATCCGCCATCCCTGCTCCCTAGGAAAGGTAAATTTTACAGCATCTGCTGAAGCCCTGCAGTCTCAGGAATTGTGCAACAAACAGAAACCGAAAATCCAGGCATTAGGACAGAAGGCTACAGTAGTCAAATCCTCGTTCGTTGAGGTATGTCAGCAGTATACTTTCTCTGAGTCTTGGGGGTCTTATTTTATAATATAGTATTATCTCACATTTATGTTGGAGTTCTGGACAAGGCTAATGCTAAGCATTCAGCTACTGGCCTAAAAGTTCATGGTTCTAATTCACCCAGAGGCCTCAGAAGACAGTGCTAACAATCTGCTTCCAACAGGCCACAGTCCTGACAACCTCACAGAGCAGTTCTACTCTGCACACCGTGAGTCAAAATTGACCTGACGGCAACTAACTGTAGCAATATTTACATGACAGTGACTTCTGGTTCCCAAGAATATGGATGTATCTACAAACTATTTTTTTACTGTCACTTTTTTCTCTACTTTAAAGTTATTGCTGTTTCTCCTAAACCCTCCATATCACTTTACTTTTTGATTTTTTTTCAATACAAAGCCTGAAGGAACCGAACAGGAGGAAACTTTCAACTTACTGCTCTGTGCATTAGGTAAGTGTCAAAAATGGATAAAATTCTCGTGTTAAATCACTTGTGAAGCCTCAGTGGCACAGTGGCTAAGAGTTCGGCTGCTAACCGAAACTTCATCTGTTTGAATCCACTAGCCACTCTTTGGAAACCTTATGGGCACTTCTGATTTGCCCTACAGACTTTCTGTATTCCAAAACAGACTTCATAGCAATGGTTTTGGGGTTTTTTTGTTTTGTTTGTAACTCACTATTATTTTGAAAAGGAATTTCAGGTCACTAGCACTTACAAGGAAGCCCTGGGGGCATAGTGGTTAAGTGCTACCTATGTTTAACAAAAGGTCAGCAGTTCATATCCACCAGGTCCTCCTGGGAACTCTTCAGGGCAGTTCTACACTGTCCTGCAGGATCACTAGGAGTTGGAATCAACTAGATGGCACTGGGTTTTCATTTAGCACATTAAAAAAACAAAAGCAAACCAAAAAAACAGTATTTTACTAAAACCCACTAATATAATCATGTAAAAATTAGCATTCAAAAATTCAACTTGACTATCTAGAAGCATCTTCAGGACGATGCTCTGTCTGTAGACGTGTACTCTCCTTAAGTATCCCTTGGTGATCTCATCTAGGCATACAGCTTTATAAACAACTATGCACTGTGACCACTAAATTTACATCTTAACACCTTGTGTGCTTTTTCTTTTCTTTTATTCTTTTTTCATTAGATGCTGGAGTTTCTGAAAAGTTTTCTCTAAAACTTCCTACAAATGTGGTTGAAGGATCTCCTAGAGCAACATACACAGTTACGGGTTAAGTATCCCAGCTCCAAAGGAAGCACTTTACATCTCTGTAATTCTAGTGCCCAGGGCTTCACCATCCATTGTTAATGAAGTCTCTGACACTGGTCCTTGATAGCAGACAAGGAGCACTAAGCCTAGGATACTGTAGTTTATTACTCAGAAATGGGATCCAATAAATGTTGTGCTGCCTCTCTTATGGCTTGGCAAACTCTTGAAAAATAAACAGGATCACCTCTCTGTGCCGTTATCTTCAAGAGACCGAGCAGGTGATGATGCTGGTGGTGAGTTGAAAATAGCTGATAGTTCAGTTTTACCAAACAGATGGCCTATCAGAAAAGACGTTGTCTTCTGTCTTTGGGTTTCTTCCCTGCTTTCTCACTCTTGAACCAGCTATTTTTCTGCCTTTGATTTTCTTTTCTCCTTGTCTTCTCTTCTAGTGCTTTCTGTTCTTTCCCCACATAAGAGGTTTGGTCTCTCAGCTAACAATCTATTTTCGTATTGCAATGTAAGTGATCTCTGAGTTCCTCTGATTTCTTTCTTTACATCTTTTAATGCTCAGGTGATATACTAGGGTCTGCAATTCAAAACCTTCAGAATCTTGTCCAGAAGCCTCATGGTTTTGGAGAAGAGAATATGGTCCTTTTTTGTAGCTAACATCTATGTTCTGAAATATTTGCAAGAGACACAACAGCTAACACAAACAATCAAGTCAAAAGCTATCAGCCATCTCATCACCAGTGAGAGATTAATCCAAATGGAAAATGTGTAATTGATTTCTCTTAATAAATCCATCAGTAAACTCAAATAGCATCCCTTTGGTTAAGATTTGATAGCCATTCTTGCTGTGGTATCTAATAAAATGTTCCACTATACAATCACGAAGGAGCCTGGTGGTACGGTGGTTAAGCACTCATGTATTAGCCGCAAGGTTGGAGGTTTGAATCCACTGGCTGCTCCAAGGGAGAAAAGACATGGCAATCTGCTCCCATAAAGATTTCAGCCTAGGAAACTCTGTGGAGGTAGCTAAACTCTGTCTAATAAGGTTACTATGAGTCGAAATTGACTCAATAACACACAACAACAATATACAACCATAAAATTCAGTGGTGTAATAAAGGCTTGAAAACATAGTAATAAAACAGTAGTTACCTTATGGTTCCTCAGAAAGTACTGACTAAAGGACTAATTAATCCTCTGATGTTTCATCCTTATGCTATTGCTATTGTGTAAGTGTATGAAAACTTCCTCTACAGGGTACCAAAGACAGTTGAATTATAAGCACCATGATGGTTCCTACAGCATCTTTGGGGATCGTTCTTCTAGAACTCAGGGAAACACATGGTAAGATAATTATTTCCATATGCTATCCATAGTCCCATGATATTTCAACATTCTGTAAATACGGGTGCTCTCTAAAACTTGGAGTTCCATTATGTAAAACAGTTAGCCCTTAACAATTCACATATATATCATATCATATATATCATCCCACCTGGATGATCTAACCAGGTCATCTCTGAAAGCTCACCTGTTCTGACAAAACAGCTCATAGGATGAAATAAGTATCTCCAAAATGGAAACATAAGGCAGAATGTGTTAGTATGTGAAATGACAGAGGAAAAACTTTTTACATTGTACATTAAGGGAGGACACAAAAGAAAAAGCAGGAAGAGGTAGTGGTGTGATAAAACTGGGAGAAACCATTCAGGAAACGGCAGTGTTGGTGGTGGGGAGCCATAGGAACTTGTACTATGGTTTTGTAAGAAAAAAGTAAAAAGCATCAACTTTGCAGAAACCAATAAGGCTGAAATATTAGCAAAGAAGTTATGTTTGCAGAACCAAAGAATATTCAGCTCCCAAGTTTCATTACTCTACTAAATACCCTCACTGATTTCTCTACCAAACTGTGAAGATAATGTCCGGAGCAGCACGCCAAGTGAGTTTACAAGGGAGGGAGTTCTCATGCCTGTGTCTCTTCTTGGCTGGACAGGCTCACTGCATTTCTGCTCAAGAGCTTTGCTCAAGCCAAGTCATACATCTTTGAGGAGAACTCACATGTCGTGACTGCTCTCACCTGGCTCTCACAGAGGCAGAAGAAAAATGGTTGTTTCCGACATCATGGAGCACTGCAAAGCAATGCTATTAAAGCGATGCTGTTCGCCATCATTCTCTGGTCCCCAAAGATAGGGACATATAGGGGGAATGATGCTCCTATATGTTCCACAGATCCTAATGGGGGACAACAGTGGGCTCTACAGCTCCAAAATATAGGAATAAATTAATAGTTCGTTATTGGATGAAATCATGTGGAGAAATACAAATATACCATTAAAAACGAGAGAAGGTAATTTGAGACAGATCTGAGAATTTTAGGGGGAAGAAGGAAACTGACAACGCAACACAAGAAAAGAACTTGCCAAGTGAACTCTTGGTTCTGTTGTAGATAAGGCCTCTGTAAATTGGAAGCAACTCAGCCACAACCAACAACAGTGAAGCTGTGCAAGGGGAAAACAAAGTTGACAAACTCTGGCTAAAAATTAGTGAAGTATTTGAGTGTCTCTGACTCTGATCCTTACAGGGTGTAGTAGACGATGAGGTGACACTCTCTGCCTATATCACCATCACTCTGCTAGAGATGGCACTGCCCGTCAATGTATGTACCAGCACTTTCCCTGTACTTCCCTTATCAATATAAGAAACAGAAAGTATGAAACAGCACATCTCTCAGGAAAGTGGGTTGTGGGTTTCATGATACTTCACTGGATGTAAAGAATCAGGTTCTTTCAGACAGCACCAGGGAAGCTTTTCTTTGGTCAGAACTGTGATATTTGTTGCACATGCATGTTGTGACATTCAGTCTTCTTCATAGCACTCAGTTGTCCATGGTGCTCTACTCTGTCTGAGAGCAGCCTGGAGATCCATCTCAGAGGCTCAAGAGAGTTCTGTCTACACAAAGGCTTTATTAGCCTATGCCTTTGCCCTAGCAGGAAACCAGGATATGGGAAGTGAGCTGCTTAAGTCACTCGACAGAGAGGCTATAAAAGAAGGTAAGTGCTGCCACAGAAAAATCTGCTTCCAGCAACCACCAGTGATCAAAGAGGAAAGAAGACCCACTAAGCAGCTACCATACTACTTTAATCTTAATGGTAGTATGAATAATTATCGTTTGTCTAACACTTAAATTATTTTAAGTAACATGGACCCTTTTACGAATTTGCACATTATAGGCCCCATACAGATAAACTTTCGCACAAAAGTACATAACAGACACAAAGATACAGTGTGATTAACTGGAAACTTAACTAACTTTCTTGACAACTATTTGCTAATTGGGGACTAATTATTTCTCTTGACTTATGTCAATCCATTACATGATTTCTAACTATAAGGATCACTCATGAATTAGCTTTTTTTTTTATTTTTGGCTTTTAACACATCTTTTTTAATTGTGATAAATACGTATGTAATAAAACATTTGACATTTCAACAATCTTCACATGTATAGTTTGGTGACATTACATTCATTACGCTGTTCAACCATCACCCTTACCTGTTCCTGAATCTTACCACCACCTTTAATCAAAGCTTAGTGTCCCCAGAGCACTGACTCCACCTTTCTTCCACCCTCCTACCTCCTCCCATTAACCACTAATAAACTTTGATCTGTCTACCATTCTTTAAGCTAAATATACTACTCTTTTCCATTTCAAAGACAATTCAGTCCACTGGGAACATCCTGAGAAACATCAAGAAGCTAAACCATTCTATTATCAACCCCAGGCTCCTTCTGGTGAAGTGGAGATGACATCCTAAGTACTCCTTAGCTACCTTAAGGACGTGTCTGTGGCATCGTACATTATGAAGTGGATCACCAAGCAACAAAATCCCCAGGGAGGCTTCTCCTCCATCCAGGTCTGTGAAGTGATTAAGAGAGAAAAATAAATATATTAACACATAGGTAGAGACAACATATTTTAGCAGCTGACTAGTTGAATAATTGGTTTTTCCAATTCATACTTTCTTCATTACTCCCTCATCAGCCAAATAACAGCCTTACAAACTTCATGCACGGACTACTGCTCTCTGTTACCTTTACCTTCTCTCTTATCACCTCTCCCTGTGGAGCCCCCAATAATACAAGCAGAGTAATTTTCCTAAAGCAATGGTTTCCTAAAGATATCTTCCCTGATAAACTACGTCTTTTTGCCTGCAAGGTCTAAAACTAGTTAATATTTTGCCCCAAATATTTCCTTTCCCCAGTAAACATGAACACTCTTATCTAGTTGGGCAGATCCTTTCATTTTTTCCGGAAGTGTCTCAGTGCCATTCCCACATCTTCATTTGAAACATTCCCCATCCTGGCCTCCCATATATTTCTGTTAGGTAAGTCTTTCCCATTATTCAGAGATAACCTATTTCTCACTTCAGTTTTCTTTTAACTACTCCATCATATATTTTCTTTTCCCTTCTCTGAATTCTTACAAAAATAATATTGTTGTATAAATGTATAACTTATTAAAAGAGCCTCTGCTTGTGTCGAATATTTAAGTCTAATCTCTATATGCATATTCCAAGATGCCTGAATGAGGCGACTTTGGCTTTTACCCCACAAAGTACCTATAATAGTTCATTATTAACAACTATCATCCAAACTGAATCGAAGCTCAGTTTGAGGACTACGATTTTGACTGAATATTCCTGAGAGAGAGTAGTATTAATAGAGTTTATATCCAGTTTAATGTTGATAACATACTGTCCTATGATTTCTTCACCTACCTTTTTCTAGGATACCGTAGTAGGTCCGCAAGCTCTCTCCAAATACGGAGCTAAAACTTTTACTAAAAGTGAGAAAGCAGCTACAGTCATAGTCAAGTCTTCACAAACCTTCTCTAAAGAATTCCAAGTAAGCGAAGCCAACTGTTTATTGCTGCAGGAGGCCCAGCTGCCGGAGATTCCAGGGAAGTACAGCACAAGAGTGAGAGGGACGGGATGTGTACACCTACAGGTGAGACTGCCAAGTCTGGGGAGAGGGGAAGGGTAGATGAAAAGGGATGAGAAAGCCTCTGAATGAAACATGAATTCCAAAGTAGAAAAAGAACTGGGTGCTAAGAGTAAGAGTGAATCACCTAAAAGAGATTTGTGAGACGATTTGAGTGCAAAGGTAAAGGATTTCGGTTTCAATTCATTTTAGACATCCCTGAGATGTAACATCCTGCCCAAGAAAGACCAGAAAGCTCCTTTCAGCCTCAACATTGACACTTTCCCCAAGAAGTGTGATGGAGCAGCTGCTCACATGACATTCCAGATTCATATCAACATTAGGTAAATCTTTCATCACTACAAGATCATTATGCAAGGTGGGGAAATTCATTTTTGTGTGGGGCAACTCCACTGTACAAAGTCACATGTAACAACCATGGGGCAACTGAAGTATTTATTAAAAGAAACTTTTCTCCACTCTTACTGAAAAAAACTTAACGAGAAGAGGATATTGCCATACTTCTAGAGGAAGAGTACAAAAACCAATGTTTTTTCCAAACAAACATAATTTGAGCAAATACAGGAAGTCAGTGGTAATTAACCTAAACCAAACCTATTGCCATCAAGTCAATTCTGACCCATAGCAACCCTAAATGTCAGAGCAGAACTGCCCCAGAGAGTTTCTGAAGAGGGCCTGATCGATTCAAACTGCTGACCTTTTGATTAGCAGATGTAGCACTTAACATCTAATTAAAACACCACCAGAGTTTCCAAGTTGTGGTTAGTGATAGGGAAAACTAGAAACAAAGGAGAAGGGGAGATCGTCTTGAAGGAATTCCAGAGTACTTTGTTTGAGTGTCTAATACTCATTATGCCTTGACTTCCTAGTTACTCTGGGGAAAGACCCAGTTCCAACATTGTCATTGTTGATGTGAAGATGTTATCAGGCTTCATACCTGTGAAACTAACAGTGGGAAAAGTAAACTCAGAATCCCTTACAGGTAAGTCATGACAAAGGCTGACATTTATGGTTGCCAATTTTATTTTATTGATGTGGCTTTACAGAGATTAACATCCTCAAACATGCATCTTTATAGACTGTGTTTCCATCATTTTAATACTGAGTATCATAGTTACATGGAATCCCTGGTAATACACCTGAACATTCAGCTACCAATCTATTTAAACAAAAGTAAATGGAACTTAAAAGTGAAATGTGATGTAAAATGAGCTTAAAAATGAAATACGAGTTGTATTTGTAGCACGTGACAATTGACAAGTACACATGATAACTATTTTTCTTACTTCAGATTCCTCCTTAAAATATAATTCTAAATCCCTTCTTCTTTTGGGGATTCAGTCTTTTGAACGTCTTTTTCAGACAAGAACTCACAGAGTAGCACATAAATCATTGCTCCAACAATGCTAGTACAAATGGTATGATTTATTTACCCTATGTCCCTTTGAACTATTAAGTGAAAAAGTACTTATTTATGCCCGGTGATTAAATACAGCAGCAAACTATATTAGGAAACCTAACAAATTTTCAGCTTTGTGACATTTAAAAGAATGCTAGTAAAATTTCCAATTTCTAGTGGTTAATTAAATTTGAAATCTTAGTGGTTAAGACAGCACTCTCTTAAATCAGACTGTATGAGCCATATCCAGTTTTCCCATTTACAGTAAAAAATAGACCAAGTACTTTCTTTGTACCCAGTCTCTCATCTGAAAAAGGAGATAATTATAGGTCCTACCTATGGAGTTGTTATGAAGCCAAGCCAAGTGCCGTTGAGTTGGATCCGACTCATGGCAACCCTAGGTTATATAATTTAATACATGTAAAGTGAATTAAAATAGTAACTAGGACATAGTTAAGGATTCAATAAATATCACAATCCTCATCATATTGCTATTATTCCTGATGAAACCAGTATTAGCAGTTTGGGGGCTTCTGAGCACATTTAGATTATAAATACTTGAAACTGCTCTCCAACTAAAATTTCTTTATCCCATGTTTCTGACTAATGTTCTTGGTCAGCAGCTCCAAGAAAGACCTGAGGTTGAAAGGACTAAAGTAAGCACCAACCATGTCATAATTTACTTGGAAAAGGTAAGATTCTCTGTGACTCTGCTAGACCTGGAAGAACCGCTACAAACCAAAACTCATCACCATCGAGTCAATTTCAACTCATAACAACCCTAAAGGATAGAGTAAAACTGTGTCGTAGGTTTCTAAGGAATGCCTGGTGGATTCAAACTGCTGAGCTTCTAGTTTACAGCAGTAGCGCTTAAACACGACCCCACCAATGGGTCTAGAGACTCTAAAATTCAATTCAGTAACAAACCAAGCTTTTCATATGTATGAGCTAGGAGAGGAGAAAATGCCACAGAGGAAAATGAGGCCCGTACTGATCAACAAAGTTCCATTTACTACACTGGACTGTACATACAGTTGTCTCTTTTATCTTTATTTTACCTGACTTTGAACATATTAAGTCTCAGAAATGGCAGGGCCTGGTAATATCATACTAACAGAAGACGGTAACTAAAAACTAAGTTAACCTTTTATTCTAATACAGTTTTCCTGTTTCTTCAGCTAACCAGTCAAAACCTGAGTTTCTCCTTCTTAGTGGAACAAGACATTCAAGTAAAGAATTTAAAACCAGCTAAAGTCAAAGCCTATGATTATTATGAGACAGGTGAGTTTCAGCCATAGCGACCAACCTGGTTATCTGACCACTTTCTCTGAAAGACTCAACATTTCATTGGAAAAAAATGTTAGTCTAAGGTCACTGAATAATTATATTCTTATATCTCACCCTGTCATCTATATTCTAAATGGTTCTTAGAGCCAAGCCAGCCAAGTGCCATCAAGTTGGATCCAACTCGACCACTGCTAAAAATGAATCATAAAGCAATAGGCAATGTTCTGTTGAAAACTGCTTAGTACGAGTTGAAGGACTCCAAATAGATGACAAGAGTAACAGCAACCAAAAGATGACATCTTAGCACTGATGTGCAACGTGAAACCTAAAATATTTACTTTTGGCTTAGTGCTTTTGGTTTGTTATTGGTGTTAAATGTCTTCAAATCAATTCTGACTCACAGCCACTCTAAGTACAACAGAATGGAACACTGCCTGGTCCTGCTCCACCCTCACAGCCATTGCCGTGTTTGAGCCCATTGTTGCAGCCACTGTGTACTTTGGATAGTCTCACAAAATTTGGAAAACCCCGTAGTGTATCAGGAAATTCTTCCGTTTACTCATGACTTGGAACTAGAAATTTATGATCTTATATACTAATACATCATAATATGTTACTGTTAAATTTATTTCCTTCTTGCATCACAGAATAGAGAAGGTACAATTGCAATGAGAAAAAAAAAAAAGAACCTGAGAAACAAGACTACATGAAGTCCTACAGATTGACATGTACACTATGTGTATAACCTATTCATCAATTCTGTACTTAAGCCCAGTTTTCTCCCTTGGTTCCCATCTGCCATCCTAAATGTCTTAGTACAGAAGTAAGTCATTTTTATTGGCCCCATAGCTCTGCTGTGTGTGTCAGAGCACTACCTCCTTACTTAGGTTGCACAATTGGAAATTAGCTGCTCAGGACTAAATGTTTTCACTACTTCTTCATGATACCCATCATTTTTATCCTTCAGATGAATTCACCACTGAAGAGTACAGAGTACAGTGCCCCCTGCAGAGCTGGTGAAGTATAAACAGTAAAAAAAAAAAAAAAAAAAAAGAGGGAGGGAGGGAGGAAGGAAAGAAGGAAGAAAAATAACAATTCAATACAATAACATTTCGGTTCTCTGCATAAGACTGCTTTTTAAGATGAGTTTACTATATCATAAAACCCTCTGATGTATCACTTATCAATTTAACTATTTCAAATATATTATAGACTTCCCAGTGGGGAAAAAAGCTAAGTATAATTACTGATGTCTTGGTGGCTTATATGAGAATGAATCCAGGAACTTGCCACACATAAAAATTAAATTATCTAATATTTAGTTGACACTTCATACCTAGTGATAAAGTCTTCAATTTTTCACTCACAACTTTTCTTGGATATTTCTAAACTTGTAGTTTAAAGCACGTAACTTGTCACTTTAATTATTCGTATAGCACAGCATGAGAAATGTAATGTACGAGATCTTCTAGCCTAATTAACATGATTTATTTTTGACAAGCAAACCCTGCTGGTGTAGTGGGTTAAGTGCTACATCTGCTAACCAAAAGTTCAGCAGTTCAAACCTCCAGACGCTCCTTAGAAACTCCATGAAGCAGTTCTGCTCTTACCTCTAGGGTCACTATGAGTTGGACATGACTCAGCGACAGTGGGTTTGTTTTTTGTTTTTTAGGTTTTTTTGATAATACAGTATTTGCTGTGAGAACTATGGTTTCCCACTTTAAAATCTGTAACATACCAATAGATCTTCATCATGACATATAAAATGTCATTAAGTGAAAATACTTATAATTGAAAAAGAAAAATATTCCTTCTGTAGATCACAGAATTTCTGTAATATGTATATCTTTTCTTATAATGTTTAGAATATCAACAGGGAAATGCTTGAGAACGAAAACTTCTATACCTCATCAGGTAGACTTCTCTGAAAAGAAAAACAAAGACTTATCAAGAGACAGCAGAGTATGAGAAAGTAGGAAAAGCAATTAAAAAATACAAAATGTTTGTGTGTAAATAAATTTTGATTTACAACTCTATCTTTTCTTTTGCTCTTTATCAATGCTAACATTCCCTTCAGAAATATTTCTTTATTCTCCATAGCATTTTGAGACACCAAAAAACTACACAAAAGAGTATACTCAAAAGCAGTACAGAAAAATCAAAATAGAGCTCTAAAATATATAAGCCAAAGCCAAGTGCCGTCGAGTCGGAGGAACTCATAAAAATTAGCAATAAATAAACTATCCAAATACATAATAAGCAAAAGATGTGAACAGACATGTCATTAAAGGAGATCTATGTATGGCAAATAAGCTCATAAAAAGTTATCAAACATCACTAGCCATTAGTGAAATGCAAATAAAGACCACATTGAGATATAACGACAAACTTATTAGAACCAAAAACCCGTTATTGAGTTGAGTCTGACACATGACTCTATAGGACAATGTACAACTACCCCACAGAGTTTCCAAGGAACACCTGGTGGATTCAAACTGCCAATCTTTTGGATGGCAACCACATCACTTAACCACTAAGCCACCAGGATTTTACACACTTATTAGAACAGATAAATTAAAAAAAAAAAATAGCAACAGAACCCAGTCTATATAACACTCAGAAAATCCAGGATATAACCCAAAATTGCTCAATTTACCAAGAACCTGGAAAGTGTGACAGAATATCAAGAGAAGAGAAAATCAACCAGTGGCAATCTCAAGATAACTCAAAAGTTGGAACTATCAGATAAGTTTTAAAGCAGCTATTATATCTATGATCCAAAAAGTATGAACTTAACAAAGAGATAGAAGATATCAGTAGACAAACAGAAACAAACAAAAATAATGGATGAACTGGAAATTTCAGTAACTGAAAAGTACAGTATCTGAAATTAAAAACTTGATAGCACAGGCTAACCAACAGACCAGAGACTGCAATAGCCAGGTTCTAGGATAGATGCAAATGATCCCCACTTCCTGGTAGTCGTGATCTTGTGTTCTTTTCTTTCACATTAAATATCACTAATCTATGCAGCCAATAGGATATTGAGGAAATGCCAATGTGTAGCTTCTGTGGCTAGGTCAAATAAAAACTTCTGGGAGGACAGAGTCAAGATGGTGAAGTAGTCCAGTGCTTCCTGTGGTCCCTCTAAAAACAAAGACCCAAAAGAACAAATGAATCCACTATATATGACATCCTAGGAGCTCTGAACATCAATGGGAAAGTTGAGAAATTGGACTGAGTGACAGGGAAGGGAGAGTAGGTCCAAAAGTGCCTAGCATTGGCCAGAACTGACCCACCAGGAATCAGGGGCAGTCAGCATGGTGAAGAGAACAGTGGCGTTCAGCAGCCTTTCTCCTCAGTGGAAGAGACAGAGCAGCAGAGAGGACACTTGTGCCTCTAGAACCAGTGAAGAATGGAACTCAATCATTAAAAACTAAGTGACTTACATCTAACCTACTGCACACAGATTTAAAACTCTCCTTCAGGATAAACCTCTCTGCCTTTTCCCAGCGTTCCCTATACCCTTCTCTGCACAATGCTGTGCTCCTGAGTCTGACACTATTACCTGAGCCAGAAGTAGGACTCCTTAAGCATATTCTAGCCATTTTCCTAGACTCAGAGAGGGAGCAATTTAACAAACAGGGAGAAGATGAAAAAATCTTCCAACTCCCCTGAGTTGGAAATTCATAGCAGAAACAGTTCCTTCACCTGGAATCAGTCAGAAAGGGACAAGCCTTCCTCACAGATACTCAGATACAGCTGTTATCTCCTTCCTTTCCCAGAACATGCAGCCAGATACCTGTGCCTACACCAATCACCTATCATCATATACAAGAGTAGGGTAGAACCTGCCACACACTTGGTGACCAACTACTCAGAACCCTGAGTTAATCCATACCAGAAAAATAAATGGATTCCTGGGTTTGCATGTCTAGTAACAGTTCTAACCATCTGGTGATACAACTTCAGACCTTAAAAAGCGCCAATACCCAAAACAGCACATATGACCAGAGTATTTGAAATTTTTAAAACAAAACCAGAAGCTAGAACACAGTAAACATATATGTTATAAATAAATTCAACAACTTACTGATGACTCACAGACAACTGTCAATATCAATTATGTAAACAGACATATTACAATGGCTTCGGAAATAAACTAAAAGAATCAAGAAATTTTCCAAAGAGAACTTCCTGAAATTATGGGAGGTAGAATACAAAAGCTTAATCTTCACAACTCTTCAAGAAACAAGGAAGGAGATGAGGCAAAATGCAACAGAGGATAAAGACAAATGAAAACAGGATGCAAGAAAGTATACATAATCAGGAAATAGAAATTCAGAAAATTAATATCACAGCATTAGCTCAATAGAAAGTCAAAGGAGCAGAATTGAGGCAACGGAAGGACAAATTAGTGAGATGAAGATAAAGTGCATGACACTAACATATTTGGGGAAAAATCAGATAAAAGAATCTTTTAAAATCGAACATTAAGAATCATGCAGAATGCTATCCAGGAATAATCTAGAAGTGATTGGAGTAGTGTAACAAGGGAAGATAACAGAAAGTACAGAGAGAACTGTT
Source organism: Heterohyrax brucei (assembly GCA_028571685.1). Taxonomy (NCBI): domain Eukaryota; kingdom Metazoa; phylum Chordata; class Mammalia; order Hyracoidea; family Procaviidae; genus Heterohyrax; species Heterohyrax brucei. The sequence continues at coordinate 70,926,283 of CM053142.1, read as the reverse complement.
GAAGATTTGTTGACAGAAAAAATTCCCTGATATCATAAAACATAAGAAGATATCTATCCAAGACACTTACTGAACTCTACACAAGACAGATATGAAAAGAAAGAAACCAAGGAATATAATGATCAAACTTGCCAAAGATAAAGATAAGGAGACAAGTTTAAAAATGGCTAGGGATAAACAAAAACTAATCTACAAAAGAGTCAGTAAGACTAAGCTTAGGCTACTCAACAGAAACCATGCAAGTAAGAAGGCAGTGGGATGACATGTACAAAGCTTTCAAGGAAAATAATTGCTAGACAAGAATTACATATCCAGCAAAATTATCTCTCAAATATGATAGTGAAATTAGAACATTTCCAGATAAACAAAAATTTACAAAATTTGCAAAAACCAAACCAAACTTATAAATATACTACAGGAAGTCCTTTGGTTAGAAAATCAGTAACATTAGACAACAATTCAAGATTAGAAAATGGAACAGAGCAACTGGATATCAACCCAGGTAGGAAAATCACAAAAATAAATAAAAAACAAAGCACTGAAAAAAGGGACACTGATATGTCATTATGTAAAAGATGATAACACTATAACCAAAAAGAGAGACTTAAAAAAGTTTACTCATAGATCTTTCATAAGTAGAGAAAGTCAAGGGATATAAAAAATTAAAGATCAGTTTAAACTTAGAAAAATAGGAGTAAATATTAATGTAACCACAAAGGCAATTAACAATCCTACACATAAAAATAAACACGAAGTCCCAGCAAACACAAAACCAACAATGAAAAAGATGAAAACACCCTAAAGAAAAACAATTCAAGACAAAATGAAGAACAAAGAAACTGTCCACAACACACAGAAAGAGGCATCAAAATGACAGCACTAAACTCATACTTATCAATAATAATGCTGAACATAAATGAGTTACATATAACAATAAAGAGACAGAGAGGACAAAGAAAAATCATCCATCTATACAGCCTACAGGAGATGCATCTTGGAATTAAGGACAGCAACAAACTAAAAGTCAAAGGATAGAAAAGGACATGTTAAGCAAACAACATTCAAAAAGAGCAGGAACATCAATATTAATCTGTGGTAAGACTTTAAAGTAAAATCCACCACATTGGATAAGGAAGGACACTAGATAATGATTAAAGGGTCAGTGCACCAGGAGAACATAACCATATTAAATATTTATGCACCCAGTGATATGGCTCTAAAATACATAAACTCTGCATCAAAACAGCAATACATAGCTCCACAATAATAACAAAAGACTTCAATATGCCACTTTCAGTGAAGGACAGATCAAAAAAACAAAAGCTCAACAAGGACAGGGAACATCTAAATACCACACTCAACCAACTTGACTTCATAGATTTATACAAAACACTCCACCCAACAGCAGCCAAGTATACTTTCTTTTCCAGTACACATGGAATATTCTCCAGAACAGATCACATATTAGCCCATAAAGCACTGCACTTGGCTAACAAAATTCAAAGCATCAAAACATTACAAAGCATCTTTTCATAAAGCCATAGAAGTCAATAATAAAAAAAGCAAGGGGAAAAAAGTTAAACACATGGGAAATGAACAATACCTTGCTCAAAAACTACTGGCTTATAGAAGAAATCAAGGACAGAATAAAGAAATCCACAGAACCAAATGAAAAAGAAAACACATCCAACCAGAACATTTGAGACACAGCAAAAGCAGTATTCAGAGGCCAATTTATTTTCATAAATGCATACATCCAAAAAAGAAGGGCCGAATCAAAGAATTAACTCTACAACTCAAACTAGAAAGAGAGAAGCAAAAGAATCCCAGAAACACCAAAAGAAGCAAATAATAAAAACCAGAGCAGAATTAAATGAATTAGAGAATTAAAATAAAACAATTGAAAGAGTTAACAAGAGTTAACTGTTCTTTGACAGTATGAACAAAATTGATAAATAGTTGGCCAAAATGAAACATGAAAAACAGGACAGGAAGCACATTACCCCAATAAGAAATGAGATGAATGATATCACAACAGACCCAACTGATATATTTATTTTAACCATAATAATACTATGCAAAATTGTACTCTAACAAATTTGAAAACCTAGAGGAAATGGACAAATTTCTAGAAACACAATACCTACCTAAACTAACACAGACAGAGCTAGAACAATTAAATAAAACTATAACAAAATAAGAGATTATAAAGGTAATTTAAAAATTTAAATAAAAAACTCCCAACTCAAAAAATCCCTGGCCCTGAGGGCTTTACTGGGGAATTCCTCTGACTTTTAGAGAAGAGTTAAGACCCCTATTAGTAAAAGTACTGCACAGCATAGAAAAAGATGGAATACTCTCAAACTCATTCTATGAAGCTAGGATAATGCTGACACGAAAACCCATTGAAGACACCACAAAAAAAGGAAAATTAAAGACCAATACCTCTCATGAACTTAGACACAAAAAAACTTCAAGAAAAGTCTAGCCAATAGAATTCAATGACATATCAAAAAAATAATTCACCATGACTAAGTGGGATTCACACTAGGTATGCAGGGATAGTTCAACACTAGAAAAGCAATGTGACCAACCACATAAATAAAAGACAAGAACCACTTGATTTTACTGATGTATAAAAGCATTTAACAAAGTCCAACACACATTCATGTTAAAAGCTCTCAGGAAACTAGGAATAGAAGGTAAATTTTTCAGCATACTAAAGGGCACTTTTACAAAGCTAACAGTCAAGATCATCCCAAATTGAGAGAGTCTGAAAGCATTCCCCTTGAGACTGGGAACCAGACAAAGATATTCTTTGTCATTCTTCTAATTCAACATTATGCTGAAGGTTCTAGCCAGAGCCATCACGCAAGAAAAATAAATAAAGGACATCCATTGGTAAGGTAAGGAGTAAAAGTATCTGTATTTGCTAATGATACAATTTTATAGACAGACAGTAAACCCTGAAGAATCCACAAAAAAACTACTGAAACTAATATAAGAGTTCAGCAAGTATCAGGATACAATATAAGCATACAAAGATCAAGTAGATTCCTTTACACTAACAAAGAGGAGATGACATATTTTTCTATTTGAGAAAAAAAACATTTTCAAGTCAATTTTAACACACAGCAAAATGTACAACACAGGAGAAACATGGTTTCTAAGGCTGTAAATCTTTAGAGGAAGATGCCACATCTTTCTCTGCATCTTTTTAAGAAGCTCCAGTTAAGTCTTTTTTATACTATCCGTTTCTCTCCTCATTATATTTATTTTTTCCTACCTTCTTGAAAATATAATATGTATGTATAATTGTTGCTTCAGTGGTTTTGTCTACCAATGCTATCCCATGCATCATTTCTCAGTTTCTTCTGATTGATTTTCTTCATTACAGGTTGCCTTTTCATGCCTTTTTGTGTGCCTGATAAACTTCAATTAAATGTCAGATATTGTAAGTTGTATGTTGTTTGTTGCTAGATTTTGCTGTACTCTTTTAAAGAGTGTTGGAGTTAGTTCTAGAATGCAGTTAAGTTTTCTGAGTACAGCTAATCTTTTGGGGGCTTGTTTTTAAATTTTTGTGGGATAGATCAGAGTAATCTTTAATCTCGCTTTAATTTAGTCTGGCTTCTCAGGCAATATTCTTGTAAGGATTCTACCTTATGTCTTATATATACATGGAAATCTCCCTACTCTGGTTGGTTGGACTGTGAAATAGTCCAAAATGTAAGCTGGTGCAATTTTAGGGTACCTTCATTTGTTTCTGTCTTCTCAAGGATCACAATCCACCAAGGCCTGTTATTCATTATCTGAAAGTAGTTGTTTCATATATTTTGACTGAGTTAGTTTCTATAGGAGAAAACTCTCATAGCAAGTTATCCTGCATGTGTGGAAGCAAAATATCTAGTTCAAATTCGTTTTGAATGTTTAATCCCATCTCAGACATATTTGTTGCATATTGTGTGGTGAGTAGGTAAGTATCTACATTCAGTTATTTTTCCTATATCAAATGAGCTAGTCTATTCCTAATTTGCTAGCCTATTCCCTATGTTGTTACTGCAATAGCTGGCCTTTCTTTAATTTTCCAATTTCACCTCTTCTTTATGAAACTCAGGTCATTACTTATTCTAGGTAAAGCTTTGAAATCCCTCTGTCAAATAAATTTTCCCAGTCATGTTGGGCATCGTTTGAAATTGTTTGGGATATATATGAATGAACTTTTAATTATTGTAAGCATCAGTGTCCCTATTCAAACATATTTTATGTTCATTTACTCAGTCTACATAAAATCAATTGAAATTCTGACTTTCAAATTTCTGAAATCGGACTGAACTACAATTTGAAAATGGCTGAGATTAATGTCTTGGGCATATATAGTAGAACAAGTTGAAAGACTAAAGCAATGCACGCAGACAGACTAATTCAAAGAAATAGCTAGTAAAACAACTATAAAAGTGTGAAAGCCTAAAACAGTATTTCTCATGCTGAGATAGAAGTCTTTGAAAGATTTTAAGTAAGAGAACCAGTCAGATTTGCATTACAGATTGTTCATCTTCCAGACAATGGAGAGAGAAATGCAATCACTGATTACTACTTTCTAACGTCTCTTTCCTCTCTTTCTCCCCTGACCACAGGTACTTCTTGCGAGTCACTTTCTCTAAGGGCCTTATACTCAGTCTACATCAAAAAATCCCCCTAAAGTTATATTTCACACAATCCAAGAAATGGTTCCCTATTGAATGAACTACTGAGACAGTGATACGTTCCATAACTTTTAAATACAGCTTCCTTTGACATCTGTTTATAAGGATTTCAGAAATTGGAGAAAACCAAACCAAATCCACTGCCATAAAGTCCTTTCTGATTCTTAAGGACCCTACAGACAGGGTAGGACTGCCCCATAGAGTTTCCAAGGAATGCCTGGTAGATTTGAACTGCTATCCTTTTGGTTAGCAGCCATAGCACTTAACCTCTAGGCCACTAGGGTTTCCAGAGTTGGAAAAAGGTGAATTGAAAGTGCCTCATCAGGAGTTTTGTTGTTCAAGTTAAAGAAAATTCAAGTGCATTCTTTAGAAAGGACCTCTTAGTTCCTGCACCTTAGAAGTTTACAGTCCAGAGGAAGATTGATGAAAAGGACCTTCCTCCACAGCCAGAAGAGAAAGCCTTCCCTTGGAGCTGACACCCCAAATCAGGACTTCTGGGATACTGGACCATGACAAAATAAAATTTCTCTTGTTAAAGCCATCCATTTGCAGCATCTCTATTACAGCAGCACTAGATGACCAACAGAGTGGCATATTCAATATTCTTCTCCAATACTACAATTCAAAAGCATCAATTCTTCTTCTATCTTCCTTATTCATTCTGCAGCTTTCACAGGCATATGATGCAACTGAAAAGACCATGGCTGGGGTGAGGCGCCCCTTCATCTTCAAGGAGACATTTTTGCTTTCTAACACTTTAAAGAGATAATTTCATAACAGATTTGTCCAGTGCAATGTGTCTTTTGATTGTCTGACTGTTGCTTCCACGGACATTGATTGTGGATTCAAGTAAAACGAAATCCTTGACAACCTGAATCTTTTCTCCACCTCACAATGTTGTTTATTGATCCAGTTTTGAGAACTTTTGTTTCCCTGATGTTGGGGTGTGATCAGTATTGAAGGCTCTGGTCTTTAATATTCATCTGTAAGTGCTTCAAATCCTCTTCACTTTCGGCAAGCAACGTTGTGTCACCTGGATAATGCAGGTTGTTAAGAGTCTTCTTCTGATCCTGATTCCATATTTTGCTTCATATAGTCCAGCTTCTTGGATTATTTGCTTGGCATACAGATTTAGTAGGTATGATAAAAGGATACAACCCTGACACACACCTTTCCTGACATTGAACTATGCAGTGTCCTCTTGCTCTGTTTGAACTGCCTCTTGAGTCAGGAACACAACTGTTTTAGAACTCCCATTCTCTGCAATATTATCCATAATTTGTTATGATCCACACAGTCAAATGTAGTTACATAGTCAATAAAACATAGGTAAACACCTCTGGGGTATTCTCTGCATTCAGCCAAGATGCATCTAACATCAGCAGTTATACCCCTGGTTCCATGTCCACTTCTGAATACGGCCTGAATTTCTGGCAGTTCCCTATCAATATACATGCAGCCATTTTTGAAAGCTCTTCAGCATAAATTTACTTGCATGCGATAGTAATGATATTGTTCAATAACTGCCACATTTGGTTGGATTATCTTTCTTGGGAATAGACATAAATTGGATCTCTCCCAGTTGGTTGACCAGGTAGCAACCTCCCATATTTCTTGGCATAGACGAGTGAGTGCTTTCAGTGCTGCATCTGTTTGTCAAAACATCTCAACTGAAATGCCTAAAGCCTTGTCTTTTGCCAAGGCCTTCAGTGCAGTTTGGACTTCTTCCTTCAGTACCATTGGTTCCAGACCATATTCTATTCCTTGAAAAGGCTGAAGGTCCACCAATTCCTTTTGATATTATTACTCTGTGTATTCCTTTCAATTTCTTTTGATGCTTTCTGAGTCATTTAATATTTTTCCTGTAGAGTCCTTCACTATTGCAACTTGAGGCTTCAATTTGTTCTTCAGTTCTTTCAGCTTGAGAAATGCTGAACATGTTCTTCCCTTTTGGTTTGGTATCTCCAGCTGTTTGTATATGTCATTGTAATACTTTGCTTTATCTGCTGAAACCACCCTTTGAAATCCTCTGTTCAGTTGCCTTACTTCATCATTTCTCCTTTTTGCTTTAGCTTCTCGACTTTGCAAGTTTCAGAGTCTGTTCTGACATCCATTTTGGTCTTTTTCTTTCTTTCCTTTCTTTTTACTGGCCTTTTGCTTTCTTCATGCATGATGCCTACGATGTCATTCCACAACTCATCTGGTCTTCAGTCACTAGTGTTCAACACGTCATATCTATTCTTAAGATGATCTTTAGACCATCCCGGGTCAGGTGGAATATACTCAAGGTTGCACTTGAGTATAATTGTCTTCAGTTTCATTTTGAACTTGCATATGAGCAATTGATGGTCTTTTCCACAATCGGCCCCTGGCTGTGTTCTGACTGATGACACTGAGCTTTTCCTTGGTCTCTTTCCACAGACTTAGTCAATTTGATGTCTGTGTATTCCATATGGTGAGGTCCATGTACATAACTGCTTTTTATATTGGTAGCAAAAAAAAAAAAAATTGTATTTGCAATGAAGATGTTGTTGGTCTTCCAAAATTTATCATGTGATCTCTGGTATTGTTTCTATCATCAAGGTTATGTTTTCCAATTACTGATCCTTCTTTGTTTCTAACTTTTGCCTTCCAGTCGCCAATAATTTTCAATGCATCCTAACTGCATGTTCAAGTTTGGACTGTGGAAGCTGGTAAAGCTTTTTAATTGCTTCATTTGGGGCCTTAGTGGTTAGTGCGTAAATTTTAGTAATAGTCGTATTAACTATCCTTCTTTTTAAGTGCATGGATATTATCTTATCACTCACAGGGTTGTACTTCAAGAAAGATCATGAAATGTTCTTTTTGACAATGAATGCAATATCATTCCTCTTCAAGTTTTAATTCCTGGCATGGTATACCATATGACTGAGCCAATACTAGTCCATTTTAGCTCACTAATGCCTAAGAAATTGATGGTTATACAGTCTATTTCATTTTTGACTACTTCCACTTTTCCTAGATTTATACTTCATACATTCCATGTTCTGATTATTAATGGATACTTGCAGCTGTTTCTTCTTATTCTGAGTTGTGCCAGATCAGCGAATGAAGGTCCTGAAGGCTTTACTCCATCAACGCCATTAACATCAACTCTGCTTTGAAGCAGCAGCTCTTCTCCAGTCATCTTTTGAGTGTCTTCCACCCTGGGAAGCTCCTTTTCTGTCACTATTTCAGACAGTGTTCTGCTGCTATTCATGAGGTTTTCACTGGCTAATTCTATTCAGAAGTAGACTACGAGGTCCTTCTTACTAATTTATCTTAGCCTGGAAGCTCATCTGAAACCTGTCCACCAGGGATCACCCTGCTACTATCTGAGTACCAGTGGCATAGCACCCAGAATCAAAGCAACGCACAAGCCCCGACACTATGACAAAACACAGACATGTAGGGTCTTAATCATCTAATGCCACCTTAACAGAAATACCACAAGTGAGGGCTTTAACAAAAAGAAATTTATTCCTTCACAGATTAGGAGTCTAGAAGTCCAAATTCAGGTCCCAGCTCCAAGGGAAGGCTTTCTATTTGTCAGCTCTGGGGAAAGATCCTTGTCATCAATCTTTCCTAGTCGAAGAACTTCTCAGCACTGGGACCCCAGGTCCAAAGGACATGCTTTTATTTCTTGGTGCTATGAGATCCCCATGTCTCCCAGCTCACTTTTCTCTTTTCTATCTCAAAGGAAATTGACTAAAAATACAACCAACCTTGTAGACTGAGTCTGACTCATTAATACAACTGCTGCTAATCCCATCTGATTAACGTCATAGAGGTAGATTTATAACACTATGAAAAATCACATCAGATGACAAAATGCTGAACAATCACACAACACTGGGAATCGTGGACTAGTCAAGTTAACACATAGTTCTTGGGGAGGCAGGCACCACTCAATCCATAACACTGATTAATTCTTTTTTTTTTTTCCTGTCATGTATCCCCGATTCTTGAAAGATTTTTCTTTTATTGAGCCAATCACAGTCACAAATACAATAAATAGTTACTAGAAATATTTAAACAGACATTGAAACCTCAGACCCTACCTATTTAGATGGGAGGCACTGACTATAAAAATATTTAAAATGTATAGTGGAGTGTAATTTAACTCACATTGTAGGTCATATGTGCAGAGAAAACGTAGCTCCTACATTTTTTAACTTATCAGGTCTTCACCAAGAACCCATAATAACTCATGGATGAGTGTAGGGAAAATAACTTTAATCCTGTTTAAAGCAAAGTCCAAACACTGCCACTGAGTTAATTTTGACTCACTGTGACCCTATAGGACAGAGCAGAATAGCCCCATGGAGTTTGGCAGTTATTAGAAAACATCAGGCTGAGTGAAATTAGTACCTTGCAAAGCGACAAATATTGTATGAGACCACTACCGTAAGGACTCAAAAAAAGATTTAAGCACAGAAAAAAATAATCTTCGGTGGTTTCAAAGGTAGGATGGGAGGGAGATGGGTATTCATAGATTAGATAGTAGATAGGTATTGGGCTAGGTGAAGGCAGTGACAGAACACAGCAGAAGGGAGGTTACCACAGCTGGACTCTACCAAAAGCTAAGAGGTTTCCTAAATGCAACACAACATTTTGAATTTCTAGAGAACCTCCAGACTTCCCCTGAATCCTATATCTAATCCTATAGCTGTTGTCCACCACAGTCCTTGTGGCAGGTCACCTTGCCGTTTGGGAACCCAAGCCCATTTGAGGTCCCTGCTTCAACTCAGCTATCTTTATCTTCCCTCTGGCAGCTCTGAGAACTCTTGAGTCTAACCACAATACATAGGGACTAGACTGTCCAGGAGAGCTTAACTTCTCCAGTTCTCCTTACCCACCCACACTACACTCCCAGATGACTTAAATGTAGCTACATTCCTGGTTGATACAGAGCAGCCTCTAGAGCCCCAGTGACCTTGCCTCTCCTCCAGGAGGGTGTTAAGAAGGACTCCGCTCTGTGAGTTACCCTCACTCATCTAACACGTTTGAGCCTCTGCAGGCCAAAGCATAGGAAGCATAAATCGGGCCTCTGATCAGTTCCCTTTCCTCCTTCTCCTTGCCCAGTCTCCTAGTAACCAGTAGGGCCATCTTCCCCTCCCACTATTCTCTATTTCATCTACAGCTGTGGATAGAACCACTTCCCACTGCACCTCCTTATGAGATCATTTTTAAAATATGTGGGGACTGTTTGGTTTTCTGAGTCCAGGCTGAAAGGATGAAGTTGAGTGGCATTTAGTGGCATTTAGCAGTCTGTTTTCAAGGACGGTCCTATACCACATAGGATTATCCTGCCCATCAAAAATCATTACATCAGGTTCTCCATTTAACATAGAACAACAGGCCTCAGGACCCAATTATCATAAACAGAAGGGGTATCTTCTCCTCATTATGGAGAAAACTTTATCCTCCCAACATCAACTCTGGGTTGCAATACTGGTTAAATCAAAGAATATATTCTTGAAAACAAATAATGATGGAACATATGGTACTCAGTACTCATCTCAATAAGGCACTGATCTTTTTCATACAGAAACACACACACAAAACCTCCACCTTATGTTTAACATTCCTTAAACATAAGAAACATTGTAGCTTTTAAATAGTCTCACCACATTAGAATTAACTCTATGTTCATGGTGTATGTGACCTTACACTTGCCATTTAGTATATATTCACGGTATCTGTTAATAAACATGAGGATCCATTAAAATGTTGTGTAGAATAAGGGAAGAAGCCAACTATCTTACAAATGTGAGAAGTCTTAATGATAGCAAAATTAAATCTGAGAACTTTAGGTCCTTAGCCTTCTTCTTAGAGAGCTACAGTGCACAGCCACACAGAACATGGTTAAGACAGAGAGGAAAGGTCTCTGGACCACACAGTGAGAAAACGAACTGGACCACTAAGAACTAATCTCAAAATTCTCATCCCTTGAACCCAGGGTTCCTCAAAAAGATATAATACTACTGTTACCTCTAACAAAACAACAAACTACTCACATTTGACATTTAATATACTGCAGATATTGTTATGAATGTTTTCCATGTATTATTCATTAAATCATTACAACAGGCACAAATTAGACCATGATGAGCTTAAGTCATTTACCATATGTCACACAGCTAGTAAGTTAGTCATGGAGTCAATTCTGCAGCCAGGCAGTGCGGCTCTAGAGCCCCTACTCTGGACCACTACATGATACTTCAATCACAGGTCAGTATCTTCCTCTGCTATGAGCGGTCTATTTTCAAAGGTATCGAGGTATCTGAGCAACTATCCTTGAAGCTTTACCAAATGTGATCATAAAATTTGCCAGAGCCTCTTTCTCAGCTTTGAGTGAGTCAACTTGTACTTACGAAACTTGGGACAAAAGTGTTATCACTGTGTATTATGCACTCGTATGCTAATTATCAACTTACTGATAGTGTCTGTTTCTTTCAGGGTCTGGAAGGCTCACTTTTTGTAAACTATAACTTTTCATTTGCCTAAACAATAGTTTGGCATGTGGCTCTAAATATGAGTCATTTGTCTATAATAATGTCTGGTCTCACATCTAATCTTTCATATTCCACAGGTGACATACTAGTTTCTGCTACGTAAAATATAAAAAACCTCCTCCAGAAGCCCTATGGATGTGGAGAGGAGAATATGGTCCTATTTGTTCCTAACATCTATGTCCTAAACCATCTGAATGAAACTCAACAGCTGACTCAGGAGGTAAAGTCCAAGGCCATTGGCTATCTCATCAATAATAATGCAGAATAATAATTTTACACTGTTATGGTAGTGAGATGTATCCATATTAGGCTTAGTTATATCACCAGATAGTAAGCCACTGATGGTGATTTTATGACAACAATAAAATCCCTATCCTCTGACAGGATGTTTTGCTTTGCTGTATCCATAAATCCACAGAGCCCTGGTGGGTCCTGCACAAAGAAGACCACAAAATGTCTGTGGTCCTGGGATGTAGTAACCCATACATATGAGAATCCTGACTTTCCCAAATCCTTCAATAATCAGTTGAAATCTTTTGCTGTTCCAGGTCACCAGAGACAACTCAGCTACAAGCACCACGGTGGCTGCTACAGCACCTTTCAGGAGTGACAGCCCAGGAACCAAGGCAATCAAGGTAAGACAAGAAGCCTATTCTGAGTGTCAACTATAAGTTCAAGGTATATACATATATTACCCTTTTTAATTTTTACAGCAAATATAAAAAGTGAGAATCACTGGCTTCATTTTCCAGAGAGGGAAACTGACATTCAATGTGAATAAATAAATGTCTCTAGTATAACAACTAATAAATGGCAGAACTAAGAACACTTGGAGATAGATTCATTTTATACCCAAAATACCAAGCATTTCTCTGTTCTCATGTTGCTAAGGACCCGATTCAAGTGTATGATTTGCCCTCTTAAGTTGTTGCTCAGCACTGAGAGAGGCTAGAAACAGGCTAAAAGCCACAGCCGTCACTTCCTCATTACTGTCAGAGCCGACCTTACTGCTTTCTAACAGAGAATGCTCTCTCTCTCTCTTTCTCTCTCTCTCTCAACTAAATTGAACCATGCAGGGAAGGAAAAGAAAATCAATGACCAGGTAACTGGTGGAGAAGCAGGGTGATATGGCAGGAAATATTTACATCTTTGAGGCAGGAAATTCAGTACATTAGCATATAAGTTGCAGAAGAAAAGAAACCTGTAGAAGGAAAACATTAGAAAAGCCCAGAGTAAGAAAGAAAATAATGTAGTCAGCCACCAAATGAAACTAGAAGGAACCTAAGCCAACAAAGAAATGTTCTTGAAAGTTAGAGTCACTTGGTAATGAACTTAACAAGAGCAGCAAAACACAAAGTGCAAGGTAGTCATCAAGTTAAAAGAAGTCTCCAGAATCACAGTAACTCGTCTGACTTTTATAAGCACGTGTACTGGAGGAACGTGAAACAGGAGGAAAGCTTTGGACACCACAGTTCTGAAAAAGGAAGTTAAAATAGACAGCAAAGATTTAATTCTCCTTGTAAACTTGTCTTGTCTTTCTTCTGTCTTAAAAATTCCTGGCCCTGGCAGGAATTCACACATTAACTGACAAAATAATGTCTTTACAGTTTTCATAGCTTTTTTAGAAATATCAAAATAGATGAAAAATGGCCAGGCAGCACGATAGGCCCCCTGCTTCAGATGACAACTGAAAACAGTCCAGATCCCTGCTCCTGATGCATATCTTCAAAGGACCCCAGAGACCCTTGAACAGATCCTCCTCTTTACCCCGAATCAATCACATTGTTTCCCTGATGCCAGCACCAATACTCATATTTAAATTTTGCATGCAACCCTGCCCCCTTATAAATATACCCCAACCACTAAACGATTTCTGAGCAGGTTCTTGATGGAGAAAATTCTCCCTGCTCCCTGCATCTGCTAGCACACAGTAATAAACTTCTTCTTGATCACTCACCTGATGCACGTTTCAGAGACTGGCTTTTGGGGGCAGATAACGAGAATCTGGAGTTTTGTCCAGTAACAAGTCTGGGAAATTATGAATCTTATTTGTGCAAACAGAGCATGAAGGTACTACATGAAATCACATGGCCTGAGAACCCCACTTTTTCTGCCTCCATAGGCTCACAGCCTTTGGACTAAAGACTTTTGCTCCAGCTGAGCCGTCACCCTCACTGGTGAAGCATGTATCACCGAAGCTCCCAGCAGCAAAAAAACAGTGGCTGTTTTTGAAAAAGTTAATAGCTGTACAAAAATTCTTAGCTAGCATCATTCTTACTTCTTAAAACCCTCCTTCTCACCCACCCCCAAACTGCTGGTGCATAAAGAAAACTGTAACCTCCTATCTAACTGGTAATAAGGTTAATAATTGTAAGCGAAAATTCTTGCCTGAGCTCTCAGGACGACAGTGAACTAGAAGATTACGATGACTAACCCAGAGACTGTGCGGTGGTTTTTTTACAGACCCTGCCCAGGGACCTGAGACTATTCTTCTCAACCACGGACTGGAAAGCTACAGACCAGTGCCTAGTAACATCACAGTTCCTGGAAGAAATGCATCTCACCCTTCTGATGACCCACCTTGAGACTCATTCCTGCCAACTCCAATCAACAGCCTCTGAGCCTGAGCACCTAGTAGACAACACCCCTTCTCTAACCCTTCCTCTTCCTTCCTGTAAAACCTTCTGGCTTGAGATGACATGTTAAGAGAGTCTTTAGGATGCTAAGCCACCATTTTTTCAGATTGCCAACCATGTGAATAAAGTGCACTGTAAGTATAATCCCTCCCCGTCTCTACATCTGGCTTTGTAATAACAGGCAGTGCGAAGCTGTGACGGGGTTTCTGGTTACATTTTCAGAGCTCAGCGTCACTGCTCAGCAATGCTTTCAAGGTGAACTCTTCTGTGACCCTCTCCTGAACCTTGGGATACATCATCGTAACAGCTCCCAAAGGTGAGAAAAGAAGGGCATAGAGAAATTGCAACAACAAAGTCCAGGATAATGTGAAGAGGGCATCAGGGAGGAGTACTGAATTTGGAAATTATAAAGAAAGAAGATATGATACTTTGAATGGCAAAATACCTTGCCTGAAAGTATGAAATTCTATCCCTACCTGCTAAGACCAACATATTAAACATTTTTGTTTAATATATATAATATAGTATATAATACATGATGTCTGCCTATACACTTGGATAGAATGAAGCACAAAAAGCCATAGTAAACAAAGTACAGTAACATTTTCAAAGCATTTTTATCTCTATTTGCTGGAGATATCCTCACAAAAGTCCTCTGAAATCAGGTTTTACCAGGTAGGTTTTATATTTCAATTCATAGTCCAATTCTTAGAACATATCCCCAAAAGTGAGAGAATGCTGTCATTTTTCTCTTTCAATAACTCAGCTAAACCAACATAGAGAGACTGGTAAGTATAGTCTACGCCGCTTCATCCAACAACCTCTGCCTCAGCCTCACGGAACTAAATCAAGTTTAGCATGGTAGTATTTTTAGCTCCATATAATATTAATGAGCATTCACTACTTATCTACCAATAGCTATCACTGTTTACAACTCAGTCCACTGGCAGCGACTTCAGACACCCAGCGCACCGGTAGAGCTTTTGATCAACCCCCGGCTCCCTCCGCTGAGGTGGAGACGATGTCGTGTGCTCCTTGCTCACGTCACCGCCCAGCCTCAGTGGAACTCACATGAAGCGGATCACAAAGCTACAGAGTTCGCATGGGGGCCTCCCCTCCACCAAGGACTCTGACTGCCGATAGGTTTCCACAGATGCTCTGCAAATAAGATGCTTGAAAACACAACAGTTACAAGGAAAAGAAAAGGGAAAAATTAAATAATGTAAAAATCATGTAAGGATATTTGAGGACAGTGGAAAATGACCTTAGCGATTCATCAAAAGTTTTTCACTAAGTCCTACAGTGACATACTGTCAATTTGGCTACTGACAACATCATTCCACTCTGAAGTGACGTGACATCAGCATACGCATTGTTCACTGGCTATGCCCTAAACCAGACTTTCTCAACATCAGCATTATCATCATTTTCCCTGGCTACGTATTTGCCGTGCCTGGCTACCTGGTACATTTTAAAGTGTTGAGCAGCATCCCTGGTCTCTCACCACTAGATGTCAGCAGTACCCCATCCCCCGTTGTGACAAGCAAGGAAATCCACCTAAATGGTTGAGAACCACTGTCCTGGACCACAGAGTGAAATCTTGAGACTCCTACATTATAAAATTCTAAGGTGAGCCAGAAAATGATCTAACTGAAAGTAAAGTGACCAAGCAGTGCTCAACTTTGATCTTTATGGAATGACTAGGAAGCTCCATTTATAGTCCTCCAAAAACTCAGTCTCGCCACTCCTTTCTGTTTCAAAAACCTGCATTGACAGGTGTGTCCTTGTATTGTTGCTGTAACGAGCCACGGAATCGGTTACGATGTATAGCGACCCTACGCACAACAGAATGAAACACTGCCTGGTCTTGCACCATGTGTACAGTCGTTTTATGCTTAAGTCCGTCATTGCAGCCACTGTTGTTAATCCCTCTTATTGAATGTTCTCTTTTTCACCAATCCTCTGCTAAGCATGATGTCCTTAGAAAGGGTCTCATCCCTCCTGTCTGTGTGTCCTAAGTGTGTAAGACACAGTTTTGTCATCTTTGCTTCCAAGGAGCACTCTGGCTGTGTCTTCTCACTTTCCTTTAAATTGATTTAGGAGGTGGGAGAGCTGAAAACTCCTAAAAATTTATTTTTCTACCCATTATAATTTCAGAAATAGTTTTACTAAGGGTACAGCAGATTGTTTTAAACACCCAGAGAACCTAGGTTTCCCCTCTTACACTTCCGCAATAAATATCCAGGTGTGAACACAGTGAAACATCCATTTCTCAAAGAGACTAGGTAGGGAAAAGCAGTGAACTATATGAAGGGAAAACGAATATTGGGAAAATGCAACTTGTCCAATACCACTCTTTTCATTCAGTCTATTTTTCTCACTCTTAAAATCTACAATTTTCATTCAGCGTCTAGTTAGCAACTGTCACTACTTTTAAGTTCTTAATTTAGACTTGTTCTTTGAAGGTTACATCCAAAAAGGCTGTTGATGAGCGTGAGTGGCCCATATAGCCTGGTTCCCTAAGACAACACTAGTGCAGGTAAAAATAAATGTGGGGGCTAATCAGCTTAGGAGTTTTTATTTCATTTGGAAATGTAACTGACTTTCATAATGTTCTCTGAAAGAGAAAAAGAAAGCAAGCAATCACATGTGTATTTGGGGATGGATGTAGCTAGCATTCTCACATGATGGTCAATTTAGACTTTTGGGAATAAGCCCAGTTACCAAAAACTTGCTCTTTGGGGGCATTTCTCCACTCATCTCGTCCAGGACACACCAGTAGCCCTCCATGCCCTATCTAGACTAGACCTGGAGCAGCTACTTTCTCCAGGACAAGGAAAGCCATATAGGTGACCATTCAGGATTCACAGATCTTTGCCACAGGTTCCCAAGGGGACAACAAAAAACCTCTTCTTACTACAGCAGATCTCATTGCAAGAGCTGCCTAGGAAATATGCCACAGCAATGACTGGAGAAAGATGTATGTATTGTTAGGTGGGGATTCCTGAGTTACATCAGAGAGAATTGGCTTCAATCTCTTGCATGTAAACAGAAGTTATTCTTTCCTCCCTTAGCAAGTAAAGAGCAAATCTGGAAAGCGTAAACAATAAAACAAAAATGAAGAGTCTCAGGAAAAGAGAGAAACTAATGGTATCGCTGGTGTTCTATAAATGTCCTTGAAATACAATATTTTTCCAGAAAAGAAGGACTTTCCTTTGCTTTTAAAGTGAAGACTCTGCCCCAAACTTGTGATCGACCCAAGCACACACCAGCTTCCAAATCTGACTGAATATCAGAACTTCTGACCATGTCAACTAATTCTGAATCCAAAAGCTACCTGAAACCACTGTGAATTAATAGCATAAGTTTGACAGCTGTTAGTAGATAAATACAATTTAAAATTGATAGTTACTTAATAATTTAGCCATTAACATGATGAAGTGATATTTTTCTCTAGTAATTTTGTTTGCTTAAATTCTGAGTAATGCTTTATAGATCAAAGAGACTGAGAGTAAATACACTGCTTAGCAAAGCATAGTATTAAATACGTCAAATAAAAACAATATGGACTATTCAAATGTTCTCATCAATGCCTACTTTTCCTTTATACTAATTTTGATTGAACTCATTGCCGGGAGCCAGTCCCAACACTTTGTAGGGTCCCGCACGGAGGGAGGGAGAGGCGCGGCGGGAAATGAATCAAGGAGACAGGAGAGACTTTTCTGGTTTAAGGCAGCCGGACCCAGAGAGCAAGAGAGAAGGCTGTCTGTCTTTATTGTTTTTATAGTAAGAGTGACGTGAATTTTACCCTGCCCACTGACCACACAATCTATTGGCTAGTTTAAAACCAAAACCTTGTGGTTGGCAAATTTGAAACCAAAAACCTCGTGGTCTTGAGGTGATGTAATTTTTTACCCTGCCATGTGAGCTATTAGTTAACTGAAACCTGGTGATCCTTTTAACTGTCAAGGCTTTTTAGATAATGGCCTAAGGATGCCTCGAGCTCAATCAGCCCTACTTATACCTCAAGGTTAAAAGGTCCACGAGGAAGGGTCTAAAGTTTATGATCTCTATTTGTTCCTACTTTGCTCTTTATTTTATCTCCTCCTGTGGGGATAGTAAACATCTACCGTCCCCCACCCTATGTCCTTCTCAAGCTGTTCTAAAGAGGATAATTCCTTTCACATGGGTGGGGATGTGCAGTTGGGGGAAGTCAGCAGGGGTTGGGCCGGCCTCGTTGCTCTCAAAGCTGGCTGTGTTAGAGATCATTCCTCTGAGCTCTTTTTCCTCAGAAAATTCCTGTACAGGTTTTCCCGATATTATTTCATAGACCAAGGGGGTAGTAAAGGGCCCCTCTCAGAAGGCATCTCCCCTGATCCTTGTGCCAGGAGAGGAGGGGGTATCTTTTTGAAGAAAATTTGATTAGGAAGCCAAATAATATCAAGGGCAGTAGGCTAAAAAACATGTCACAGGTGAGATGCTTCAGCCCGTCATTTGCAGGGGCTCGTGACTTTGTCTACAAGGCTGATGGCGAACCTCCGCAACTCATAGCTAAAGAACACATTCTTTTCCTCTAGGATATACAACTTAAAATGTTTTCCTTAATGTTCTGAATTCTATCTTATTCTTTCTCTCATCAAATGGATAAATACAAAATGCTAATGTTAATACAAAGTAGAAATTAAATATAAATTATAGCAGTCATGCCATCATAACTCACCAAAAACTTTATGGGAATCCAAAAAACAGCATCAAATTATATTGCTCTGTATCTAATAATGATGACACTATTATACAGTAAACCTTATTTCAGAAAAACAGTTCCATTATTAGTCATCAACTGAGTCAAAGAATAAAGCATAATGTCTGATCATACCACAGTTTACAGTCTCTCTGGGGAGACACAATATATTCAGGTTAACTAAAAATATAAAAATAATGCATTCTAAATAACAAATGAATAGTAGACATAGTAAGTCCAAAAGCTGTACA
This sequence comes from Heterohyrax brucei, assembly GCA_028571685.1. Taxonomy (NCBI): domain Eukaryota; kingdom Metazoa; phylum Chordata; class Mammalia; order Hyracoidea; family Procaviidae; genus Heterohyrax; species Heterohyrax brucei. The sequence continues at coordinate 70,907,416 of CM053142.1, read as the reverse complement.
TGTGTTTAAAATGCAAATCCCAAAATCACATTCCCAAAGTTTCTGATTTAAGAGCTTTGGAAGAAGGCTTGAGCATCTAAGGTTTTAGCAAGCCATGGATTCTGATACAAAAAGTTCCAAACAACAGGTGTCAGATATTAAGATACATGTCCAGAGAACACAGATAACTGTGGATAATGTTATAGAAATTTTCATGGAGATAAACAGATTACTGGTGAGTCTTGAAAGACACTTACTATCAAAAATTAAGCTTTAATAATTTATTTATTTATTTTAATACTGCAGTTATGCAGGAAGCTGTTTTGTCTCCAATATGGGGATTGTTGATGTGAAGATGGTATCTTGTTTTATTCCTTGGGTGTGGGGGACACCAAATCCATTGATATCAAATTGATTCCAACTCACAGCAACCACATAGGACACAGCAGGTAGGCCTATGATGTAGGGTTTCCAAGGAGGGATTTGTGGATTTAAACTGCCAACCTTTTGTTAGTAGCCAAATGATTAACCCCTGCAGTAGACGTGTTTTAAGCCCAGCAGAACTCATACAATACAATGTTCTGTATCCCCACACTAAAACCAAATAATTGTCAAAACCCTAACAATATTATCCTGCACCAAAAAGTATATTTTCTCCAAAACTAATAAATTAATTTAGCTCTAATTGAGAAGCACATGTGGTATAAGAGAAATACAGAAAGAGCCCCATCCTTAAGCCATTCACAATCTAGTTAGGAATTTAAAACGCATGGGCAACAAACAGTTAAATAAGAATCCAAAGAGCAGAGGCCATGATTAAATACCAAACTGACTGACACGCACTAAAAACTTTGAGAATGATGAAAACAATTGCGAGCTAAAATCAGCAAAAATGGCAAACCAGAACCCACTGCTGTGACGCTGATTCCAACTCATAGTAACCCTGTAAGACACAGTAGAATGCTGCCACCGCAGGGCTTCCAAGACTGCAAATCTTTACAGAAACAGACTGCCCCTTCTTTCTCCCAAAGAGCAGCTGGTAGGTTTGAATCTCTAACCTTTTGTTTGGCAGCCAAACACTTCACCACTGTGCCACCAGGGCTCCAAAACCAAAACAAACCCACTGCAGTCGAGTCAAGACCCACGGTCAGAGTAGAACTGCCCCATAGAGTTTCCACAGAGCACCTGGCAGATTTGAACTGCCAACCTTTTGGTTAGCAGACATATGACTTAACTCACTAGGCCACCAGGGTTTCCACCAGGGCTCTAGAGGATCTAAAATATTATTGGCGTACTGAAGAATGGTGGAAATCATAACCTGAAAATATTTAACTTCTCTCTTTTCAGAGAAAGTCAGATTTTCTCACATTCAAGACATGACAACATTGAACTGTATCTCCAAACTTGATTCCTGCTCTCCCTGTATCTAATGCACCTTGGCCATTTAATGCTGACAATAATTTAAAGGAAACCTAGTCCTCACATACCTGGAAAATAAATATTTGTCCTTTACTATAATCTACAAGCTCTGGTGGTATAGTAGTAAGTGCTAAGTTGGCTAACTGTTGGCCCTTCAAACCCACCAGGCAGTCCTTGGAAACTATAGAGCAGTTCTACTCTGTCCTGTAGGGTCACTAGGAGTCAGAATCGACTTGACAGCAGTGGCTTTGGTTTCTCAGTTTTATAATTACCTGCCCTAGGGCTCACAGTGGCTTCATTGGTTCCACGATGAATCAATCTAATTTTCTTCAGCTTGAAAGATCTAACCTTGTGAGCAGAACAGAAATGAGCAACAGTCATTGGTATGTAACAAGTGACAGCCCTGACAGCCTGACTGAGGTTTTACATACCTTTCTAAGTTGGTCACTTCACTAGGAAATGAGTGGTACGAAGAAAGCAATAATAATGCCCTTCCAGAAAATTCCTCCATGTGTTGCAAGCATCTTACTTTGACAAATTTCCTTTTAAATACATGAATGTTCTACTTTCTTAATTATGTTAAAATTGGGGCATTAGTATTTCCATGAAATTTCAAGTACAAAACCAACAGAACAAAAGATCAGCTGAGTATTCCACTGTTTTAAAGAGCTACCCCCTCTAAAATGGAAGGAATATGACCCCAGTAATTGATTAATGATAGTGTTAATATTCTAACACATCACTATATAGAGTAAAATTAAAATATATATTTTCATGAATTATCTTCAAACACCTAACTGTAAAGAAAAGGAAATGTTTTCTCTAAGCACACAGAAATGAATAGCTTGATATCATTATGACAGACGGTACAAAGCCCAGTCTCTGCGTCTTAGAGAACATTCAGACAGGCTTAGCAAATTAATCTTATAAAGAGATTTATAAAGAATATGAATCATCTGAGTTACTTTGGAGAAGGTTTGAAAAGTTTCGCTGTTCATTATGAAGAGTCCCCAAGATTGCATTCTGAAACCCATCTGTACCGTCCAGAAATATTTGCTCAACTCAGAGATGCATGAGAATAACGGTCACAGAACAATAAAAAGCATGTCTTACTTGATGGAGAAAAAGGAAAGCTTTCTAAGTTCTTGCTTACTTCCACTTTTCTTTCTAGATAACAATTCAGGCACTGAGCTTCTCCTTCACAGTTCTACAAGATGTCCTAAGAAGACATCTGAAATTAGCCATAGAGAAAATCTGTAATTACAATAAGACATTGAGTGAGAGGAATTGAGCCAATTAATCTCAAATCAGGGCTAAGAAATCTGAATTTGAGATGCACGGAAGACTCAGTTATGACAGCAAGTTTTGTTCTAAATTCATCAGGCCAACATCATTATTCCTTTGTTTCTCTTCTCCAAGATCCACACTGGAGAAACTAACATAACAAACTAATCAATTAGTATAAATTCAGTTAAAAACTTAAAAATCTTTAAAAAAAGACAGATAACATCTAGTCAATGCCCTCAAGTATCTTACAGACTTACAAGACATAATATGCACGAAAAGGTAAGATGAAAAGGTAAGGCAGTTAGGACAAGGACGTTGGTAAACTAAACGATAAAAGTGTTTGAGGAGTAAAAACAGCACAAAAGTTGGTATACAAAAGGGTCAGACAGAGAAAGGAAGATCTAAGTTGGATGCTAAAGAATGAGTCTAATTTTTAGAGTAGAAGGGAGTAGGAAGAATGTTTTAGGCTGGAGCAACAATCTTAGAAAAGGATTAAGGAAGTAAACCGGGCAAAGTGAACAGAAGGAAAGGAGAGTATATGTTGCCCTAAGAATCTGAAACCTTAACAGCTATTATCTGAATAGGCTTCAATTCTTCCCTAAAGAAGAAGTCTTTTTACTACTCTGTTTTAACTCTGGTCCACATACATGAGTTGACTCTTTTGATATGACGTACTTTTCTGCAACAATAAAACAAACATGGTCCCTAGTCCACAGGTATTTTGTTTCTTTCTTTACCCCATACTGCTTTGGGATGAATCTGCTGTAGGTGAGAACACTGCCCCTTGCAACACAGGTAGTGGGGCCCATGCCGTGACTATTAACCCATTCATCTTGCTCTCCACATTTCCTCATACATTTAAAATTTTCTCCAACTCTTTTTATAGATCTGACATGATTCATGTGACATATTTTCACACAAAAAGAACATTTTAAAGAAGGACACTTACTCAGTAGATGAGCTCTCCACTTTCAGATATTCACTCTTTTATCAGAAAAGTCAATAAACATTTTTGTTCATTCATTCGTTCGTTCGTTCGTTCATTCATTCATTCACAGGACAGCCATCTGAATAGGTTACATTTTGTAATAAGTTACGTTTTGTACCACTGCTCATTAGGTCTCCCTTGGCCTGGGGGTCAATTATTTACTGCAAGCCAAATCAAGGCCCAGCACCTACTTTTGCAAATGAAGCTTTATTAGAGCACATGCATGCCCGTTCCAACACATCTTGGAAGAAAAACTTAGTGATCGACTTCTGAAAAATCAGCCGTGAAAAAACCTATGAAGTCCAGTTCCACTCTGACACACACGGGGTCACCAAGAGTTGGAATCAACTCCACAGCAACTGTTTTGTTTTGTTCTTGTGATTATGACTACCTTCACAGATTGAGTAGTTGTGACACAGACCATATGGCCCTCAGAGCCTAAAGCATTTACTATCTGGACTTTTATAGAAAAAGTTGCCCAATCCTTGCTTCACCCCCACTCTGCAGCACATCATAACTAAGGAAATTACTTACTCTTCAAAAAATCTCACAATCTTCTTATGTTTTTCTTCTCTCCATAGTTACAGAGCATGGAAACATCTGAGGACCATACTTAGGCTACATATTTTGCTGTATTCTCTGTCCTACACTTCTCTATAGCAGGAATGGATTTCTTTGTCTCTGTAAAACAGATGCCAAGGAAGCTTGCTGAATAAAGGTATATTTTGATCACTCCATCATTTATTCATCAAGTGTTAATGACATATTTACACAATGAGTCCTACTGTTTTACCTAATCTGGAGAATACAGATATGTAATATATTATATTCCACCTTTAGATATAACATGGAAAATCCAATAAAGATTAAAATAATTTGGGACACTAGAATACAATTGTTTATTTGTCTAGGAAATCTTCACTTAGTCATTAGAAAGAAAGGAAGGTATTACTGATATTTAATAACTCTTGTTGTCAGTGTAACCGAAAACCTGGTCACAACTTCACACTGCCTGTCACCACAAAGGCAGACGTAGAGTCGCGAAGGGATCATACTTAGAGTACCTGTCATTCAGATGGCCAGCTATCTGCTAAGGTGGTGGGTTAGCACCCTAAAACCATCTTAATATCTCATCTCAAGCAGATGGTTTTGAAGAGAGTAGGAGAAAGAGTGGGAGAAGGTGGGTGTCACTGATCCGAGTTAAAGTGTCACAGGGTAGTACATCAGAAAGTTCTAGTAATTGCAGTGTTATTTGGGAGGTGCTCTGTGACCACTCCGTAATCACTTTTACAATTATTAACCCTTTCATTAGCTGCCATCAAGTCACATATATCCCATCCTCTGGCAACCCCATGTATAATGGAATCAAACGCCATGTAGTTCAGCACCGCTCCTACGATTGTGCATCAATCCATTGTAGTCCATATAGTTTTCATCGGCTGATTTTCCAAAGCAGATCTCCAGTCCTCTCTACCTACTCCATCATTCTGTTGAAACCTATTCAGCATCATATCAACATATAAGCCTCTACTAACAGACAGGTTGTGGTTACATATGAAGTGCACTGTCTGTGCCATTAATCACTGTGTCTCACACAGAAGGCAGGAATTGACCACGGAATCACTAATGCCTCATAATTAATAACTATGAAGTTGTAAATATTTCTTCAGAGGCCTTTTTTCTTAGTTAGTCTTAGTCTGGAAGCTCTGCTGAAACCTTTTCAGCATCAAAGCAAAACTCACGCTACCATTCTGCCAACATTTTTCCTGAGCAGAAGAACTATTGGGTCGTAAAAACCAAACTCATTGCTGTCAAGTCGATTCCAACAAATAGCAGCCTTATAGGTCATAGCAGAACTGCCCCCACAGAGTTTCCAGGAGATGCCTTGTGGATTCAAACTGTGACCATTTAGTTAGTAACCATAGCACTTAACCACTATGCCACCAAGGTTTCCATTGTGTTATAGACATACACCATACATATTTATATTTACTCACACTGCAGAGAGGTTGTACCAATTTGCTCTGTAACTGGCAGTATTTCAGAATTGATACTACTTCTCATCCTTACCAACACTTGACATCATTCAGTTTTAAAGTGTAATCATTCTTCTAAGTGAAATTTCATTGTAATTTTAATTTGCCTTTCTTGAACACTAATAATGTTGAGCATATTTTCATATATTTAATACCAATTTGATATCCTCTTTTGAGAAGGATCTGTTAAAGTCAGTTTTACTGTTTTTTTAATTAGATTCTATGGGGGTTTTTTCTCATTGATCGGTACATTTTTCTTTTGTTTCTCTATTTTTTTTTAAATTGTGATTAGGTGAATGTATACATCCAGATTAAATTTGCATGCCACTTATCCGCAGCTCCTTCTGCCCTCCTTGCCCGGTGACAGCACACTCCTCCTTTTCATTCTATATGTCATATCCTCTTAATCTTCTGTCCTCTCCTCTCTACAGTCTCCTCTTCCTTATAGTAAGAGGACAGTAAGACAGCATCCTATTGATGCATAGAGCCATAGTGTACACACACCATACAGTCACATTGTGTCACCGAGTCCAGCCCATTCCTATCCAAAGAGTTGACCTCAGTAATGTGCTATAGTCGGGGCAGCAGGAGGTCTAGGGGCCAGGCTCCGAGGGGAACCCCCAGGCCGCTGGACCAGCAATTGCAGTTTTTTAGTGGAGCTCTTGAGGTCCACCCCTCTTTTTCTCGTGTTGCCACTGGGACTCAAGTTTGTGTGCCCCTTCACAGCTGTCTTTGGTGGTGGCCAGGCTCCATCTGGTTCTTTTAGTCACGCATTAATGCAGTCACCCATTCACATGGCTCCTTCTGTCCCCTGGGCACTTTTTCCCTCATGGTTTTGTCGTTCATGCTGATCTCAGCTGTTCCAGCTGAGGTAAGACCATTGGTATACCTCAGATGGTAGCTTGCTAGCTTTTAAGACCCCAGATGCCAATCACCAATAAGGATTACAGAAGACTCTGTTAGCAAGAGGCTAGTTATGCCAATTGGCCTCGATGTCCCCTGAGAGCATGGTCCCCAGACTTCCCCTTCTACTACTCTGTCCTTGTAATATTGGGTTAAGATAAGAAGACTTTTCAGTTTATGTTGAAGTCCAGTTTATCTTCTGTCTAATGTGTGCTGTCACTGATTTCACCCAACCAAATTTCTATCAACTATCTAATCTATGACCAGCCCTCTCCCTCATTCCCCTCTCTTGCAGCCATCAGAGTCTTTTCATCAATAGACATGAGTCTATTTTTAAGTTCTTATACTAGGGGTTCATACAGTATTTGTCCTTGTGCTGCTGACTGATTTCACTTGGCATAAAATCTCTGGTTGAAACCAGGTTATGAGATGCTTCCTAAAATCATCATTGTTCTTTATCATTGCACAGTGTTCCATTGAGTATATGTACCACAGTCTGCTTATCCATTCATCTGTTGTTGGGCATCTGGGTAGATTCCACCTTTCAGCTACTGCGGACTGTGCTGCAATCAATATTTGTGCGCATGTATCTGTTTGTGTTATTGCCCTTGATTATATAGTATATGTTACAAGCAGCAGGATTACTGGATCAAATTATTTCCAGTTTTTTAAGGAAGCACCAGATTGCTTTCCAAAGCAATCTGTTGTACCACTTTGCAATCTCACCAGCAGTGCAGGAGAGTTCCAGTCTCTCCACAGTGTCTCCAGCATTTGGTGTTCTGTGTTTTTTGGATCATGGCCTCCTGGTTGGGGTGAGACGGTATCTCATTGTAGCTTTGATTTGGATTTCTCAAATTGTGAGCATTTCCTCATGTGTCTTTTGGCTGCCTGGTCGTCCTCATTATTGAAGTGTCTGTCCATCTCATTTGCCCACTGCTTAATTGGCTTACTTATCTTTTTCTTGTTAATATTTTACAGTACATTGTATATTATGGAGATTAGATGTCAGTCCAACATGTAGTTGCCAAATATTTCTTCACACTCTGTAGGTGGTCTTTTACTTCTTTGGATGAGCAAAAGTGTTTGATTCTTAGTAGTTTCCATTTATCTATTTTCTCTTCTGTTGATCGTGCTTTGTTTGTCAGATTTTGTAGTCTGTCTAAGCTGTCTATTAAAGCTTCCATTGCTGACCCTGTTTTTTCTTGCATGATCTTTACCACTTTAGGTTTAATTTTTAGGTCTTGATCCAATTTGAGTAAGTTTTTGTGTAAGGTGTGAGACATGAGCTTGGTTTCAATTTTTTGCAGATGGATATCCAATTTTGCCAGCACCATTTGTTAAAGATATTGTTTTTACCCCCGTTTACAATCTGAGGGCCTTTGTTGAATATTAACTGTTCATAAGAGGATGGTGGCATCTCTGGGATCTCAACTCTGTTTCATTGGTCTATAAGTCTCTTTTTGTACCAGTACTAGGCTGTTTTCACTACTGTGGCAGTGTAATAGGTTCTAAGGTCAGGTAATGTGAGGACTCCTACTGCATTCCTGTTCTTCAGTACTGCTTTGCTTATCCATTTCCAAACAAAGTTGATGATTTGTTCTTCCATTTCATTAAAAAATGTCACTCGAGTTTGTATTGGTATTGCATTGTACATGTAGATCGCTTTGGGTAGAACAGACATTTTCACGATGTTAAGTTTTCCTATCCATGAGCAAGGGTAGATTTCTCCATTTATGTAAGTCTCTCTTGTTTTCCGATACAAGCTTTCTAAAATCTATACATATATACATAGATATATATATACATATATTCTGGATATATTTTATTGTCAGATATATGTGTTACACAAATTGTGTTCCTATCATTTCCCTTTCATTGTCCTAATCATATCTTTAGACAAATAAATTTTCTTAATTCTAATGAAGTCCAACTACCTGTTTTTTTCTGTTATGGCCAATGCCTTCAGCTTCAAATTCCCCCAGAGATGGGCTGTTGTTACCTTATGTTTAGAATGGGGTCTGGATATCACTACTCAAGGCTCTGCTTTTGGCAGACGCTGCATGCCTGTGTCACTAACAGAGCCTTTCTCCACACTATTGTCCCTGTCTCAACAGTAGATTCTAACTGCTTGTTACCCTGCACCAGGCTTGAGATGCTGTTCTTGTCCAGCCTTCACCTTAGGCAGGCCCTACACACCAAGGCCTCAGAGGAGGATGGCACTGTCCCCTACTCAGCCTTGAGTCTACGGTGGTCTTAGGTACAACTGCCCTCTTCTCCAGCAGTAGTAACCACTTAACATGGTTATTAAGAATCTTAGGTCAAGAGAGTTTCCTGCACCTCTCCCAGCAGCAATGAATCTTTGCTTGTGTCCTAGAGGATGAAGCATTCCTGGCCTGTCTCCAGAAACTTAAGGCCATTACTTAGTATGAAGTAGGAATCTTAGAAAACAGGTGGGGCTTCATTCCTGTACCTGTAAAGATAAACACTTAAAACAACTAGCTTTTTCTCCAGTGTCAAAAGGGAAAGAAATTCTGCCCTCCTTTTTTTTTTTAGAATTTTGTTTAGAAAACTTGTAAATTCTTTTTCTGCTCCTTTGAGAGACATATAAGCATTTTTACAAGTGCTTCTCACTGGCTTTACAACCCAAGAATGTTTTTTAGGGGCCTTGACACCATCTCTGAAATGTAACCATCAGGGAAGGTCGTACCTCTTCTCCCTGTCTCTGTGTGAGTTCATTTGACCTACATGTCTGGCTACAAGTTGTAACTACCTATTCCTCCTAGAGATATAAGAAGTTTTATTTTTCCTTTGGCTCCTATGATCACCCTTTTATTGCCAGGTGAATTTAAGGTTTGGCTATATATAGGAAATGATGCTATCAAATCTTATTTGATGACAAGTTATCATTTCTCTTGAGAAGATGTATATAAGTTGCATCTGACTGATCATATAAAAGAGATTTTTTTTTGTTCTGTATTTGCAGTTTCCCCAGTAGATTGCCTATGATGAGCATTATTTTGATGCTTATTCAATAATAAAACTGTTTAATTACTTTCCACTTTTATGGAGAGTATTTCCAAGATTTTATTTTCAATTGTTTTCCCAACATACCTGCAGTAGCAGCCAATCACCTCCTCCCGCACACCTACACCTCCAGGCGAGTCTGTCTCCATTCTCCTGGCCTACCCTCAACTTTTTCTCTTGAGTACCTTGTGAATGCAAACTCCCCCACTGACTCTGGAGCTTTGGGCAATTCCAAACTAACCCACTAGTCCACTTTTGGTCTTCAAGAAATAACTTAAATTTCAGGTGATTTATCTGCTTGTACTGAGCTTTGACAAGGATGAAACAGTCCATCTGTCTCTTCTCTACTCAGAAGGCTTCCTTATGCTTCGTAATTCAGTTTGATTGCCTTGCAACTTCAGATCTCCTATGGGCTCAAAAAAAGTTATAATTTTGTAGATTAGACAGTTCTTCCTCATTATTAGGGCAAGGTATTTTCTTGCAGCTTTCTATATGGAAGTAACTACACAAAGAAAACCCACTGCCGTCAAGTTTATTCTGACCCACGACAACTCTGTAGGTCAGAGTAGAACTGCCCCATAGAATTTCCAAGAAGTGCCTGGTGGATTTGAAGTGCTGACCTTATGGTTAACAGATGTAGAATTTAACCGCTATGTGGACGCAGAACTCCAAATCACAATTTGGCAACTCCTAATGAAATAATTGAAACCCTGGTGATACAGTGGTTAAGTGCTACAGCTGCTAACCAAAAAAGTCAGTAGTTCAAATCCTCCAGGTGCTCATTGGAAACTCTCTGGGGAAGTTCTACTCTATGCTTTCGGGTCTCTATAAGTCAGAATCAACTTGATGACAATGAAATAATGGATCTAGGCCTTGAACAAAAATAATCACCAAAGAAATAATCAGGGAGTGGAGCTAAGATGGTGGACCAATCAGAATCACTAAGCCATACTTCTGCAAAAGGATCTGGGGGAAAAAAAGAAAGTAGAACAGATACAGGTTATCTATTCTGAAACCATGAAACTTTAAATCAAGGGATAAAGTATGAGATCAGAAATCACTATGAAGGTGCAGCTAATCAAAAAGAGCAAATGAGTAGAGATACAGAGTGAAGACTCCCTGCTAACTGGCTTCACACAGCATGGCCATTTCATAATCAATTTAACAACCTCACATGAAGAGCACAGCATTCTTGATAGGAGACAGAGTTACACTGCAAACACAACAAAAGCAAAGTAAGACCAGGGAAGTGTCCAGACTCTCTTACATGGTAACCACCAGAGTATGCTTTTACAACCTCCAACTTTCTGGTGAATAGTGGTACCAACCAATCCATCCCAGCAACCTTAACTGCTGGGGACCATGGTAGAAAACCCCCTAGTACCCTTTCCCATCTAACTATGTCACCTCTCCCTTAACTCCTCCTCTCAAATCTCTACTCCATCCCATCATGCCCTGTGGCCCCAAGGAGAATAGGCCACACAACATATCCTTCCCTGGAGACTCCACCTAGCCACACCCCATGGTCCTGAGCAGAACAAGCCATGTGACACCCCCTTTCCCCAATCTCTGTGACAAAGACAAATGACCCAATGTCACCCTTCTCTCCCCACCCTCACCCCACCCTCCCTCCACTAGAACTACCCTGGTGCAGCACAGCTGAGCAAACCAGCACACGCCACCTGATTAAAGTGGTGAGAAGAACACTTGGGTTATCTGCCCAGAAACAACCAAATGAAACAAAAAAGGAGGATGAAACAAACAAACCTACAATCAATAAATAAAATAATAACTGAATGTTTTGAAAACAGCAGACAATACAAAAACATTTAAAAAGTAGGACAAGATGACTCCAGCAGATAACCAAAATAAAGAACCAGATGACTTCTGACAGAAGAAAAGGAACTGGAACTACATAACACATAATTTGAAGATCTAATATTGAAGCTGTCTTACAGATTAGGAAATTCTGGTAGCATAATGATTAAGAGTTATAGCTGCTAACCAAAAGGTCGGAAGTTCTAGCCCACCAGGAACTTCGTGGAAGTGCTATGAGACAGTTCTACCCTTTCCTGTAGCATCACTGTGAGTCAGAATCAACTCAAGGACAAGGAGTTTTCTAAGAAATTAGGGAGGAGATCAAGGAAAACTAAGGAAAAAATAGATAAAGTCATGGAAACACAGATAAAACTAACCAAAATACCTTCAAAATCAAGAAAAACACCAAAAAAGCAATTGAAGAACTCAGGAAATAATGCATGAGTAAAGCATCAAAATGAATACACAATTAGAATCATGTAAAAACAGCAATTAGAAATCCAAAAGACAACAAAATGTGAGGAATTGACAACTCAATAGATGGTTCTAGGAAAAAAGTTGAAACAATGGAAAAGAGTATCCAAAAAAATTGAAGACAAGTCCATTCTTGCTACTCTGATGAGAGGTTAAACAAAAGAATAAAGAAAACCTAAGAATTATATGACATACACTCAAGAGCAAAAATTTGTATGTGACTGAAGTTGCCAAACAGGGAGAGAAAATGGAAAACACATAAATCATTGAAGATTTGCTGACAGGAAGCTTCCCCAAAATAATGAACAAAGAAAAGTTGACTATCCAAGAAGCTCAATGAACCCCATACAAGCCAGACCCCAAAAGAAAGTTCCCAAGACATCACAATCACACTTGCCAAAACCAAAGAAAGAATCCTGAAAGCATATCAAGAAAAATAAAGTCACTTACAAGGAGGAAACAATAAGACTAGACTCTGTTTACTTGGCAGAAACTATGCAGACAAAAAGACAATGGAATTACACATATAAAATCATGAAAGAAAAAAAATTGCCAAGCAAGAATAATATGTCCTGCAAAACTGTAACATTTCCAGGTAAACAGAAATTTAAACACTAAAACAAACTTAACAAGAAATATTAAAAAGTCATTGCGTTAGAGAGCCAACAGCATCACTCACCTTGAATCTAGGACACAGGACAGCATCAGCCAGATACCAGCCTAGATAATGAATTCTCAACAGTAAAACAAAATTAAAATATTCAAAACAGGAAACAACAAATGTTAATCTGTAAATGACAACTACACCAAAACAATGAAACAGGGAGTAAAAAGTGTAAGTAAGAACTCTCACATACATAGGACATCCAGGTGGTATCAGTAAGACTTGTTCAGATTTAGGAAAATAACGGTATATTTCAAAGTAACCAAAAACAAAGCTAACAAATTTCTCCACCACTAAAAAAAAAAAAAAAAATCCAAAAGAAAAATGAAAAGTCTCAATAAACACAAAATCTGCTATAACTCCACTCGATAATCACATTGAACTTAAATGACTTAATTGCAACCATAAAGAGACAGAAACAGACAAAATGGATCCTTACAATATTACGCATTAAAAGACACATCTTATATACAAACATAACTATGTGAAAAATTACAGGACAGAAAAAATATATTATACAAATAATGATAAAAATAGGGCAGGAGTAGCAACACTAATCTGAGATAAAATAGACTTTCAGGCAAAATCCACAACAAAAGACAAAGGAGGACATTATATAATGATCATAGGAACAACCTATAAAGAGCACCCCCCAATAATTAAAAAGCTCTATTAAAGAAAAAGAACAAAGTAAAAGACCTTGCACTACTTGACTTCAGACCTACTATAAAACTAGGGTAGTCAAAAGAGCCTGGTACTGGTACAACCAATGTATTGACCAAAAGAACAGAAGCAAGAACACAAATATAAATCCATCCACCTATATTCAGCTGATATTTGACAAAGGCCCAAAGACAACTAATGGGAAAAAGACAGTCTTTTCAACAAATGGTGCTGGCAAAATTGGATGTCCATCACTAAAAAAATGAAACAGGTCCCATATCTCACACCATACATCAAAACTAATACAAAATCAATCAAAGATCTAAATATAAAATCAAAAATTATAAAGATCATGGAAGAAAAATGGGATCAGTGCTGGGGCCCTAATATATAGCATAAATAATATAAAAAACCCATAATTAACACAACACCCAAAGATGAACTAGGTAAGAGGGAACTTCTGAAAATGAAATACTTAAGCTCATCAAAAGACTTCTCCAAAAGAGAAGCTATAGACTGGGAGAAAAATTGGAGCTGTGACATATCCAAGCATGGTCTAATCTCTAAAATCTCTTAGGTAGTCCATCATCTCAACAACAAAAAGCCAAAAAACATTTTCAAAACTGGACAAGGGTCATGAACAGGCACTTCGCCAAAGAAAACAATCAAGAGGTTAACAGATGCATGAGGAAATGCTTGTGATCATTAACCATTAGAGAAATGTAAATCAAATCTACAATCAGATGCCATCTGGCCTTGACACTATTGTCACAAATAAGAAAAAGAAGGAAATAATAAATGCTGAAGAAGTTGCAGAGAGATTGGAACTCATATGCACTGGAATGTAAAACGGTGCACATTTTGAAAAACAACACGGTGCTTACTTAAGAGATAGAAATACATGATCCAGCAATCCCATTCCTAAAAATATATCCTAGATAATAGCCATCATATAAATAAGCATATGTATACCTATGTTCATGGTAGCACTATTCAGTATAGCAAAAAGACGGAAACAACATAAATGCCCATTAACAGACGAATGGATTAACTCTAGTATTCAATAGAATACTACACAACAATAAAGAACAATGACATAGAACATAGATGAATCTGGAGGGCATTTTGCTGAGTGAAATAAGTTGATCACAAAGGGACAAATAGCGTATGAGGTCATTACTATAAAAACTCAAGGGAAGGTTTCCAAACAGAAAGAAATGGTCTTTGATGGTTATGAGGAAGGGGAAGGACTGGGAAGGAAAAACATTAACTACACAGTAGATAAATGGTGACTCTGGTGAAGCCAAAGACAATATACAGTACAGGCCAAGTCAGCACAGCCTAAGCAAGGCAAAGTCATAGAAGCATCATAGTTACATCCAGTGCTGAGGGACTGAGTTACTGAGCTGGTGATCATGGTGTTGGGGACATCTAGATCAATTTGCATATCAATTTGTAAAGAAAATACTCTACCTAACTTTGTGCGTAGGATATAAAATCTTAAAAGCCTGTTAATGGTCATTTAAGATACATTTACTGGTCCCCTTCCATCGAAAGCACAGAGAAATGAAGAAAAACAGAGACACAAAAGAAATATTGGTCCAAGGGTTACCGGACCACAAGCACCACAGACTCCATTAATTTTAGAGCAGAACTATTAGATGCTACCACCACTGACTGCTCGGAGAAGGACTATAACAGAGGGTCTTGGATACAACCAGAGGAAAATGTAGAACAAAATTCAAATTCACCAAAATAGACCAGATTTACTTGTCTGACAAAGAGTGGAGAAACCCTGAGAGTATGGTTTTGAACCCTTTTAACTTAGAACTAAAGTTATTAGTAAAGTTCACCCTTCAGCCAAAAATTACACAGGTCTATAAAACAAACAGTAATACACATGAGGAACTTCTTCTAGTTCAAACACATATACAAGACTAAATGGGCACACCTGACCAAAAGCAAAGTCAAGAAGTCAGGAAGGGACAGAAAAACTGGATGACTGGAAATGGAGAACCTGGAGCGGAGATTGTGAGAGTGCTGATACATTGTGAAGACGGCAAACAAGTGTCAAAATAACAATCTGTGGACTTCCAGCCAAGCTGGAGTCATAGAAGCACTACGCCATCCCTCTACAGCAAAGACTGAAAAACTAACTAAAACAAACATCAGTTTTAGAAACTGAAGTGCCAGATAAAGAGATAAAGATCTCAACCACACAACAAATGGAATAAGAAACTGACAGCAAACAGAGAACGAGAAGAGATGCAACAGGAAGTCCCCTATCAGCTAACCCAGCACTGATTTGCCATCTTGAAATCCCGCTGCAGATTGGCAGAGAACACAGGAAGGCAGCATCATGGAAACCTCAGCAGAAGACGAAGATCCTGGTAACCAGTGAGACACACTTTCCCACACTCCCATCCTCCCTCCACTGCTCTATCTCTGACGCCTCCTGGCTAGCTGTGGTGGCTCCACTGGCAGGGAAGTGCAGCATCCCTGCTGTATGGATTCACCCCATCCACATCAGAGATTGGCAACAAAGAGTACCAAAATCACCTTCAGGAGCCCCCAGCAGGACACAGACCACAGAGTAACGTCACTCTCCCCATCACACCCCAAGCTTCCTCTGCTTTCCTTTGGCTGCATTCTCTTGGCCAGGAGGGAACTCCTTCAGCTCAGCTACTTGGATTTATCATCCCCTGCCCCCATCACCTTACCCTACATGCTGGGTTCCTGAGTGCCATTTATCTATAGCTGGTATAGCTTTTCTCTACTTCTGTTGGTTTCTTAAGTGCCTCCCACATCTCATCCTTTCTCTCAAACACTTAGATCCCTATACATCTTTGCCTCTTTTTGAAAGGCTATGAAGCTTTGCTGACTGCAGAACCACTCTCCAATCCATGACATCACACTGGTGAAATCCACAGGGTATTTTGTCTGTTTTCTTCTTGTGGCTTGTGAGTCCCTTCTAGCTGGACTCCACTGCACAGCTTAGGATCTACATCCCCAGTCTTTGCACCCACCTCAATAGGATCCCTGGGAGCATTTCTTTTTTTTCTCTCTCTCTTTTTTTGCTTCCTGTTTCTCTTCCTTTCCCCATTCTTGTCTCTCTATACTTACCTTCTTTTCCTATTTCTTAAATACCTAATATTATGTGACATCTATGCCCCTTCTAGTCAGACTATACTTCTCAACCTGTGAGACATTTCCCTGGTTTTTCCAGCAGCACTGCTGAGAATCTTTCTTTTCATTTTTACTTTCCAAATCATCAACTAGTTTTTGTTTTTTCTTTTTTTATCTCTTTGGTTTTCTCCATAAACCCTGGTGGTGTATTGCTTAAATGCTATTGTTGCTACCAAAAGGTCAGCAGTTTGAATCCACTAGGCACTCCTTGAAAACTCTATAGGGCAGTTCTACTCTGTCTTATAGAGTTTCTATGAATGTGAATTCACTTGAGAGCAATGGGTTTGCGTTTCTCTGCATTTTTCAGTTTTTCATCTCTCCACTCCAGTGGTAAGCTCCCTTTGTACTCTTTTTTGTTTGTTTGTCTTTGGCTCCTGTTTCTTTCCCTTACAAACTCCTCTCCTTCATACCCGTCTTAGCTCCACACACTACAATCTCCTCACTTCTTCCTGCTTACATGTACTATGTACTGAATATCATATCCCTGAGCAGCATATGCACGGCCTACTGGATCCTGCCCAGCATTGATTCCTGGCCCATCCTGTCAGCCCTAGTACATGCCAAAACAACCCATCTCAGCCTCTTCTCTTCAGCTGGACCTGCCTTGCTGCACCACAGCTAAGCAACTGGCCCTACCCATTGGACAGGGATATGAAAAATATTGTGACCACAGATAAGTAAACAATAAAGAACACATAACCCACTTGCTCTGACATAACCAAAAAAGAATAAGATGAGACAAAAAGATCTACAATCAATAAGCAAAGAAAATAACTGCAAAATCTCTTAAAGACAGCAGATAAGACCAAAACATATAACAAAACAGAACAGAATGGTTCCAGTAGGTGTCCAAAATA
This sequence comes from Heterohyrax brucei, assembly GCA_028571685.1. Taxonomy (NCBI): domain Eukaryota; kingdom Metazoa; phylum Chordata; class Mammalia; order Hyracoidea; family Procaviidae; genus Heterohyrax; species Heterohyrax brucei. Next base: position 70,890,118 of record CM053142.1, on the reverse strand, counting down.
AAATACCAGATGACGTGCCAGAAGAGGAGAAGCCACTGAAATTACCTGGCAGGGAATTCAAATCTCTAATATTCAGAGATATTCAAGACTTGAAGTAAAAAATAGACAAAGTGAGGAAAAATCAGACAAATTTGTGAAAAAGGCAGACAAATTCACTCATTAAAATAATACAGGAACAAAATGCCAAAATAAATCTACAACTAGAAATCATTAAAAACAATAATTAGAAAACCAAAAGATAAACAAGATTTCAGAAATGGACAGTGTCATAGAAGGGCTGAGGAGCAGTTTTGAAATGATGAAAGTCATTTGAAATTGAAGACAAATACGTGGATATAATGCTGTTTGAGGAAAAATCAGAAAGAAGAACAAAGAAAAATGAACAAACCCTGAGAATAATATGGGATACAATCAAACACAAAAATCTGTGAGTGATCAGAATTCTAGAACTGGGGGAGAAAATGGAAAACACAGTGATGGTCACTGAAGAATTGCTAATAGAAAACTTTCCTAATATTATTGAAGATGAAAAAAGCTCAAAAAAACCCATATAAGATAAGTCCTAAGAGAAAATCACAAGGCATATCATAATCACACTTGCCAAAATGAAAGACAAAGAAAATATCCTGATAAGAGCTTAAGAAAAACAAAAAGTCATATACAGAGTGGAAACAGTAAGATTAAACTCTGATTATTCAGCAGAAAGTATGCAGCAAGAAGGCAATGGGATGATGTATATAAAACCTTGAAAGAAAAATTTGTCAAAGAAATGTATATCCTGCAAAACTCTCATTCACATATGATAGTGAAATTAGGACAACTCTAGATAAAGAGAAATTATGTAACTATATAAAAAAAAAGAAAACAAAATTAAAAAACTTATTAAATGGTGTCTTTTGATCTGGGAACAAAAAGCAATAGACCACAGCATGAAGCTAGGATGCAAGACTGTAGCATCCAGATATCAGCTGTCTTAGTCATCTAGTGCTACTCTAACAGAGCTGCCACAAGTGGATGGCTTTAACAAAGAAAAGTTTATTCTTACACAGTCCAACAGGCTGGAAGCCCAAATTCAAAGTGCTAGCTCCAAAAAACATCAGTCTCTGTTGACTCTGGAGGAAGGCCCTTGTGTTATATCAGTCTTTCTTTGCTCAAGAAGCATCTTGGTGCAGGAACATCAGGTCTGAAGGACATACACTGTTCCTCACACTGCTTCCTTGATGGTATGAGATTCTCATTCTGCTTCCTTCCATTTCCTTTTTTTCTTGTAGGATGAAAAGTGGTACAAGCCATATTCTAGAGAAACTAAGGGTGTTACAGTCCAACCCTAATCTTCAACATAACCCAATCTTTCCCTATTAACCATGGGCAAAGATTAGGAATTCCAATAGAACAAAATCACAAAATGAAGGACAACCACACCATACTGTGAAGCATGACCCAGCCAAATTCCTACAGAAATTTTTTAAGGGATACAATTCAATCCATCCTACTAGCCTAGGCAATGAACTCTCAAGGACTATTGAAAGTTAAAAAAAAATTACAGCAAGAAACCAGCTAGATTAATCTGTAAATGACAACAATGTCAGAACAAAAGCAAGGCTAAATAGTGTATGTATAGGACTTTCTCATGGAATGGAAGGCAAGACAATACCAAGTAATAAAAGATAGTTCAAACCTAGGAAAATAAAGGTAAATCTCAAGGTAACCACAAAGAAAGTTAACAAATCTAGTCATCAAAATAAATAAGAAAAACATAAAGTATCAATAAAAACAAAACCTACAAGAAGAAATCCACAAATGAAAGGAATTCAGCTCAGGAAAGTAAGAGAAACAAAAAAAAAACGGCATCCTCCCCCCCAAAAAAGCAATACAAAATGACAGCAATAAACTCACACCTATAAATAACTACACTGAATGTAAATGGCATAAATATACCCATAAAGAGACAGAAAGTGACAGAACATATAAATACAAAGGATCTATCAGTATGTTGTTTACAAGAGACAAACTGAGATGCTTGGCACTGGTAAAATGACAGATACATTGACCAGTGGAGCATAAGAGAGAACCCAGATGTAAAGCCATCCATCTATGGCCACTTAATCTTCAGCAAGTACATCAAATGAGAGAAAGACAATCTTTTTAACAAATAGTGCTGGAAAACTGAATGTCATGTCATAACAGAGGAAAATGGAGGACATTATGCTGAATGAAATAAATCAATTACAAACAGACAAATATTGTAATAAGACCACTGTAAAAACTCATGGAAAGGTTTATACATAAAAAGAAACAATCTTTGAAGGTTACCATGGATGGTAAAACACTAAATAGACAGCAGATAAGTGGTAACTTTGATGAACACACTACACACTACTAGGGGAGGCAGCATGACTTATACAAGGCAGTCATGGAAGCTCCATAGACACATTCAGATACACTGAAAGACTTTGAAATTGTTGGGCTAAGGACAGTAGGGAACATGGTCCCAGAGAACATCTAGCTGAACTAGCATCTCATGGTTTATAAAGAAAATTTCTACATTCTACTTCGATGAGTAGTGTCTGGTGTCTCAAAAGCCTGTGAATAGCCATCTAGCTTAATAAAGACACAGAAGATTTAAATGCCAAAATCAACCAACTTGACCTCATAGACATATACGGAACACTCAACCCAACATCAGCCAAGTACACTTTCTTCTCCAAAACACACAGAACATTCTCATAATAGAACACATATTGAAGGACATAAAGCAAGCCTTAACAAAATCCAAAGCACTGAAATATTGCAAAGTATTTTTTCAGACCATAAAGCCACAAAAGTAGAAATCAATAGCAGAAATATCAAGGGGAAAAAAAACAAACACATGGAAACTGAATAACACCTTCCTCAAAAACTTTAGGGTTATAGAAGAAAATCAAATATGGAATAAAGGAATGCACAGAATCAAATAAGAATGAAAACAAACTCTATCAGAACCTTTGGGACAAGCAGAGGCAATGCTTGGAGGTCAATTTATTCCAATGAATGCACACATCTGAAAAGAAGAAAGGCCCAAATCAAAGTATTAACTCTAAAACTCAAACAAGTAGAAAGAGAACAGCAAAAGAAGCCCTTGGGCACCAGAAGAAAGCAAATAATAATTAGAGCAGAACTAAATCAATTAAAGAAAAGAAATGCAATCAGAAGACTTAAAAGGTAGTTCTTTGAAAAGATCAACAAAATCAATAAACCACTGGCTAAATGGACAAGAGAAAAACAGGAGATGAAGCAAATTACCCAAATTAGAAATGAGACCAGTGATATCACAACAGACCCAAATGAAATTTAAAAGATCATAACAGAATACTCTGAAAAACTGTACTCTAAAAATTTGAAAACCTAAAGGAAATGGACAAATTTCTAGAAACACACTACCTACTTAATGTAACACAAACAGAAGTAAAAACAGTTAAATAAACCCATAATAAAAGAAGAGACTGAAAAGGTAATTAAAAAATTCCCAACCAAAAACAAGCCCTGACTGCGAAGGCTTCATTGGAGAATGCTGTCAAACTTTTAAAGAAAAATTAACACCATGTTTTGGTTACCTAGCACTGCTTTAACAGAAATATCACAAGTGGATAGCTTTAAAAAGAGAAATTTGATTTATCACAGTCCAGTAAACTAACAGTCTTAATTCAGAGTGTCAGCTCCAGGGGAAAACTTTCTCTTCTGGACTGGAATCTTCTCCGGTGCAGGGACCCCAGCACTTTCCAAAAGATGTACTCAGCTCCCAGCACTGCTTTCTTTCTTGAAGGCATGAGGTTCCCAAATCTCAGATTGCTTCCCCTTCTTTTATAGCTCAAGAGGACTGCCTCAAGACACAAAACAATCCCACATGTTAAATCCTGCCTCACCAACTCAACTGCAGCCCATCCACCCTCATTAACATCACAGAGGCAGGAATTCCAACATGAAGGAACATCACATAATATAAGGAGCCACGGCCTAACCAAATTGCTACACAGATTTTGGGGGGAACAAAATTCAATCTATGACATACCACTATTACTGAAGGTATTTCAGAGTACAGAAAAGGATGAAATAATCCCAAACTCATTCTATGAAGCCAACACAACCATGATACCAAAACCAGGTAAAAACACTACTAAAAAGAAAATTATGAACCACTATCTCTCATGAACTTGCATGCAAAAACCCTCAACAAAATTCTAGCCTAGGGGTGGAGTCAAGAAGGCAGACTAGACACACATTTCCTTAATTCCCTCCGAAAACTAAGCGTGGATTCATAATTAAACAGAGATTTCCCACTGAATGGGAAACTGCTTGTATTTGGCTAAGTCCTGCTCTGTTTGAATCGAACAGCTACCACAAACTGAAGACAACCACCGTTTTTAACTTTTTTTCTTTTTGTTGGCTAGTAGGCAGGGAAGCAGTTAAATAGCAGCTACACAGACACGCAGTGCTAAAGTGATCAGTGGGTGGAATAGCCACATTTTGGGGGTCCGGCTCCAGACTCAGAGCACCAAAGCCCCTCCACCCTCTTTTTGGTCCTCCACCATAGCTTCTGCTGTTTTGCAAGGGTGGGACAGCTTGGCTGGGATGTCATCTTGTTTGACTGGAAGGTAGAAACACCCAACTGGAGGCCTCAGCAGGAGCTAATTCCCAGGTTGGGAGGCAGTCCCAGCCCAGAGAGCACTTTTCCAGCAGAAAAGCTGTGTTTAGCACAGTGTAGCCTTACAGGTGTGGCCTGTCAAGGGAAGTCAGCAGGGCAGTAGGCTGTCTCTTGAACTATATCACAGCACCTGGGGACAGCTGAATAGGTGCCTTCATTCTCAGCCAGAAGGAGGGGCCTCCCACATCTGCCAGCTTGACTGATTTTAGCAGTGGTTAGATAGCTTTTACCTTTTAAAATAAGACTGCCTCAAGAAATAACGGTGGTGCAGCCCAACAGGATCTCTTACAGTCTTTACTGACCCACATCACAGGGTTGTTGGATGGCCCCCCAGTGACTCCATAAGTAGGGTCCTGTCTTTGTCAACCAGGAGGCTGAGCCTGCTACCACAAAGATTCCACTGGGCCTAGTCTCTGGAGTATACAGAGGTGGCTAGTAATCAACCTCCTTCTCAGAACTGTGCCTCCACTCCTGTTAAGGCACACCAGAGAAACTAAACAGCCTCTAGATGTCCTCTAAGCAAAAGACCCTAAACAAACATTTTTAAAAAATTCATCCATAACTCCAGAAAACTCCCAAAGTAAAGAACTGAAGAACTTCCTAGAAGAAGAAGCCTTTCTGAAACTATCAAAGGCTAAGTATGCCAAGCCAAGCCAAGTGCCGTCGAGTTGGATGAGTACAAAAGAATTATATACAGAGCCCTCCCAGACTTTGTTGAGTACAAAAGAATTATATACGGAGCCCTCCCAGACTTTCTGCAAAATGCAGCAGAGCAAAATGAAAAACTAAGCAAGCTGACTGATCTGATGGAACACCAACATTCTGAAGCAATCTGACAGATCAATAACAAAATTACAGAATTAGGCAATTCAATCAAAAGCCAAAAGAGCAGAATTTAACAATTGAAAACTAGACTTACTGACCTGGAAGATACAGCTACTGACACCAGCATTTATGAGGAGAAACCAGAGAAAAGAAATAAGAATAATGAAGAAGACTTAAGAAATATGCAGGACTCTATCAAGAAGGACAATCTACAATTAATTGGAGTTCCTGAACAGAGAGGGATACCTGAAAATACAGAGAATACTATTGTTGAGCTGTTGACAGAAAACTTCCCTGAATTTATGAGAGAACATAAATATCTAAGATGTATATTGAACACCACAAAACATAGACACCAAGACATATTATGATCAAGCTTAACAAAATGAAACATAAGTAGAAACTCTTAAAGGTAGCAAGACTCAAAGTAAAGCTAACATTCAGAGGCAAGCCCTGTAGGCTTTCATCTGACTTCTCAGCAGAAACGATGCTGGCATGGAGACAGTGAGATGATACATTCAACGCCTTGAAGGAGAAACACTTCCAACTAAGAATTACATATCCTGCAAAACTATCTTTCAAATATGAAGATGAAAGTAAGACATATGCAGATAAACATAAACTTAGAGACTTTGTAAAAAACCAAACCAAAGCTACAAGAGACATTGAAAGAAGCTCTCAGCTTAGATAAACAAACCCATTAACTCTGTGTTTACAGAGGCAATGCAGGACAAAACTTCCAGAAACCTACTCAGTTAGAGAAAGCACAAAACTCAATAAAAGCCATAATATTAAAAGAAGGGATCCAATGATCATATCACGAAAACTAAGATAACATCACATTAAACAGAGGGATATACTACAGTAGTTATAATCCTTCCAGATGGAGAGGAAGTTAATTAATAAGATAGGCAGAAGTTAAAATTGGGTTTAAACTTAGATTATTAAGGGGGATCATAAGGACAGCCACAAAGCACAATAAAGATACAGCATATCAAAACAAGAAATACAACACAGGAATCTCAACAAACTCAAAACCAACACAGAAAAGGATGAAAAATCAACCCATAAAGAATGACTCACAACAGAAAATTAAGAGCAACAGAGAATACACCACCACAAAAAAAATATATATGCGGAGGTCCGCCATCAGCCTTGTAGACAAAGTCACGAGCTCCTGCAAATGACGGGCTGAAGCATCTCACCTGTGACATGTTTTTTAGCCTACTGTCCTTGATATTATTTGGCTTCCTAATCAAATTTTCTTCAAAAAGATACCCCCTCCTCTCCTGGCACAAGGATCAGGGGAGATGCCTTCTGAGAGGGGCCCCCTTTACTACCCCCTTGGTCTGTGAGATAATATTGGGAAAACCTGTACAGGAATCTCTGGAGAAAGAGCTCAGAGGAATGATTTCTAACACAGCCAGCTTTGAGAGCAACGAGGCCGGCCCAACCCCTGCTGACTTCCCCCAACTGCACATCCCCACCCATGTGAAAGGAATTGTCCTCTTTAGAACAGCTTGAGAAGGACATAGGGTGGGGGACGGTAGATGTTTACTATCCCCGCAGGAGGAGATAAAGAGCAAAGTAGGAACAAATAGAGATCATAAACTTTAGACCCTTCCTCGTGAACCTTTTAACCTTGAGGTATAAGTAGGGCTGATTGAGCTCGAGGCATCCTTAGGCCATTATCTAAAAAGCCTTGACAGTTAAAAGGATCACCAGGTTTCAGTTAACTGATAGCTCATGTGGCAGGGTAAAAAATTACATCACCTCAAGACCACGAGGATTTTCGTTTCAAATTTGCCAACCACGAGGTTTTGGTTTTGAATTAGCCAATAGATTGTATGGTCAGTGGGCAGGGTAAAATTCACGTCACTCTTACTATAAAAACAATAAAGACAGACAGCCTTCTCTCTTGCTCTCTGGGTCGGGCTGCCTTAAACCAGAAAAGTCTTTTCTGTCTCCTTGATTCATTTCCCGCCGCGCCTCTCCCTCCCTCCGTGCGTGACCCTGTAAAGTGTCGGGGCTGGCCCCCGGCATATATATACATCAAAATGACAGCACTAAGCACATTCCTATTAATAATTATATTGAATGTAAACAGACTGAAGGCTCCAGTAAAGAGACAATGAGTGACATTTTGGATCAAAAGACACAACCTGTCTATACGTTGCCTACAAGAAACTTACCTTAGACTTAAAGATATGAACACACTGAAAATTAAAAAACAGAATAATATATACCAAGCTAATAACATACAAAGGAGAGTAGGAATGGCAATACTAATCTCAGATAAAATAGATTTTAATGTAACATCCACCATCGTTGATAAGGATGGTCACTATTTACTGCTGAAAGGTTCAAAACACAAGCAAGACTTAATAATATTAAATATTTATGCACCCAATACTAGAGCATCTAAATACATCAAAGAAACACTGACTACATTGAAAAATGAGACAGATCATTCCACAACAACAGTGGAAACTCCAACATTCTACTTTCAGTATTGGACAGATCTTCTAGAAAAAAAATCTCAGTAAAGACACAGAAGATTTTATTGCCACAATTAACCAATTAGACCTGATCAACATATACAGAACTTTTTATCCATCAACAGATAATTACACCTTCTTCTTCAGTGCACACGGAACATTTTCCAGAACAGATCATGTGTTAGGACATAAAGCAAATCTCAACAAAATTTAAACCATTGAATTATTGCAAAGCATCTTCTCAGACGACAAAGCCATTAAAGTCACAATCAATAGCAGGAAAAAAATAGAAACTGGAACTCATGGAAACTGAACAACACCTTACTCAAAAATCCATGGGTTATAGAATAAATTAAGGATGAAATAAAGAAATTTATGGATTCCAGTAAGAATGAAAACACTTCCTACTGGAACCTATGGGATACAGCCAAAGCAGCACCCAGAGCTCTATTTATCTCTATAAATGCACACATCTGAAAGGAAGAAAGGACGTAAAACAAAGAATTAACCCTACAGCTTGAAAAAGTATAGAGCAACAGAGGAACCCCTCAGCACCAAAAGAAAACAGATAATAAAGATTAGAGTAGAACTAAATCAATTAGAGAACAGAAGAACAATTAAAAAGTTGATAAGACCAAAAGCTGGTTTTTGAGAAGATTAACAAAACTGACAAACCATTTGCTAAACTTACTAAACAAAAACAGGAAACAAATAACCCAAATAAGAAATGAGAGGGGAGATGTCACAACAGATCCAACAGAAATCAAAAGCATCACAACAGAATACTACAAAAAAACTGTACTCTAACAGATTTGAAAATCTAAAGGAAATGGAAAAATTCCCAGATTTTTATCATCTACCAAAATTATCACAAGAAGTAGGACAACTTAATAAACCCATCAAAAAGGAAGAGATTGAAAAAGTCATCAAAAACTACCAACCAAAAAAAAGCCCTGACCCAGATGCTTCAGCGCAAAATTCTACCGAGCTTTTAGAGAACAGTTATCTCCAACACTTCTAAGGCTATTTCACAGCATAGAAAGGGATGGAATACTCCCAAATTCATTCTATGAAACCAGCATAACCCTGATACCAAAGTCAGGGAAAGATTCAATAAAGAAGGAGAATTACAGACCAATATCACTCATGAACCTAGATGCAAAAATCCTCAGCAAAATCTTTACCAATAAGATTCAACAGCATATCAAAAAAATAAGTCATCATGATCAAGTTGGATTGATACCTGGGATGCAAGGCTGGTTCAATATCAGAAAAACAATTAACGTGATCAACCACATAAATAACACAAAAGACAGGAATCACCTGATTTTGTCAGTTGATAAAGAAAAGGCATTTGACAAAGTCCAACATCCATTCATGCTAAAAACTATCAGCAAAATAGGAATAGAAGGCAAATTCCTCAGCACAATAAGGGCCTTTTATATAAAGCCAACTGCCTACATCATTCTGAGTGCAGAGAGACTGAAACAATTCCCCTTGTGAACAGAAACTAGACAAGGAAGCCCATTCTCATCTCTCCTGCTCAAAATTGTATTAGAAGTTCTGGCCAGAGCAATTAGACAAGACCAAGAAGCAAAGGGCATCGACACTGGCAAAGAAGTAGAAATCTCCCAATTTGCAGAGGCTATGATTGTATACACAGAGAATCCTAAAGAATCCATGAGTAAACTATTCAAACTAATAGAAGAGGGCAGCAACGTTATCAGGATACAAGAGAAACATAAGTAAATCAGTATGATAGAATCCTAAAGAATCCATAAGTAAACTACTCAAACTAATAGAAGAGTGCAGCAACGTTATCAGGATACAAGAGAAACATAAGTAAATCAGTATGATTCCTTTATACCAACAGACAGATTATTAAAAAATAAATGACCAAATCAATACCACTTTTTATAGCCCCCAAGAAGATAAAATACCTAGGAATAAATCTAACTAGAGAAATAAGAGACCTATACAAAGAGAACTACAAGACCCTACTGCAAGAAACTAACAGAGACTTACATAAATGGAGAAACCTACCCTGCTCACAGACAGGAAGACTTAACATTGTGAAAATGTCTATTTTACCCAAAGTGATCTACATATACAATGCAATACCAATACAAATTCCAGTGACATTTTTCAACGAGATGGGAAACAAATCACCAACTTTGTTTGGAAGCAGAAGAAACTCTGGATAAGTAAAGCACTACTGAAGAATAAGAACACACTAAGAGGCCTCTCACTACTCAACTTTAGAACCTATTACACTGCTACAGTAGTCAAAACAGCCAGGTACTGATACAAAAAGAGACATATGGATCAATGGAATAAATTTGAGACCCCAGAGATGCCACCATCCTCTTACAAGTAGCTGATATTCAACAAAGCCTGTAAGATTAAAAAATGGGTAAAAACAATCTCTTTAACAAATGCCGCTGGCAAAATTGGATATCCATCTGCAAAAAACTGAAATAAGACCCATATTTCACACCGTACACAAAAACCAACTCAAATTGGATAAAAGACCTAAATATAAAATCTAAAATGATAAAGATCATACAAGATAAAACAGGATCAACAGTGGAAGTTTCAATACACAACACAGACAGACTTCAAAGTTTGACAAACAAAGCACAGTCAACAGAAGAGAAAATAGATAAATGAGAACTACTAAGAATCAAGCACTTTTGCTCATCCAAAGACTTTATCGAAAGAATTAAAAAAGACCACCTATGGAGTGGGAAAAAATACTTGGCAACTATATGTCAGATCAACATCTGATCTCCATAATCTACAAGGTACTGCAAAATATCAACAAGAAAAGGATAAACAAGCCAATTAAGCACTGGGCAAAGGATATGGACAGACACTTCTCTAAAGAGGATATCCAGGTAGCCAAAAGACACATGCAGAAAATTCTAGCCTACAGAATTCAACAACATATCAAGGAAAATAATTCACCATGAACAAGTGGGATTCATACAAGGTATGCAGGGGTTGTTCAATATTACAGAAACAATCAATTGCATAAATAAAAGACAAGAAGCTCTTGATTTTATCACTTGATGCAGAAAATATATTTGATGGACTCTAACTCATTCATGTTAAAAATTGTCAGCAAAATTGAAATAGAAGGGAAATTTCCCAACATAACCAGAAAATCCATTGCTATGAGTCAATTCCAACTCATAGAGACTAATGACTCTATAGGTCAGAGTAGAATTGCCCCACAGAGTTTCCAAGAAGTGCCTGGCAGATCTAAACTGCAGACCTTTTAGTTAGCAGACATTTAACCACTACTCCACCAGGGTTATAATAAAGGGAATTTATACAAAGGCAAGAGTCAGCATTATCCTAAATGGAGACAGTCTGAAATCATTCCCCTTGAGAACTGGAAGCAGATAAGAATGTCCTTTGTCACCGCTTTTATTCAACATTGTCCTGGAGGTCTATCTACAGCAAGATAAAGAAATAAAATACATTCAAACTGGTCAGGAAGAAGTAAAAGTTTCTCTGTGCATCTTTCACGAGCTTGTACACAGAAAGCTCTAAAGAATCCACACACACACATACACACACAAAACCTACTGGAACTAACGGAAGGGTTTAGCAAAGCATCAGGATACATAATAAAAACAAAAATCAGTTGGATTTCTTTACACCAGCGAAGAGAATATCAAAATAAAAGTCACCAAATCAATGCCTTTTACAGTACCTTCTAGAAGATAAAATGTTGTTAGGGTCTGATGAGTCAATTCCAACTCATAGCAACCCTATGCACAACAGAATGAAACACTACCCAGCCTGGCACCACGCCCACAGTAGTTTTTATGCTTATACCCATGTTTGTAGCCACTGTGTCAATCCATCTTGTTGAAGGTCTTCCACTTTTTTGCTGACCCTCCACTCTACCAAGTATGATGTCCTTCTCCAGGGACTGAGCCCTCCTAACATGTGTCTTATGTGAGACGCAGTCTTGCTATCTTTGCTTCCAATAAGCACGCTGGTTTCATTTCTTCTAAAACATGTGTCTGTTCTTTTGGCAGTCCGTGGTACATTCAGTACTCTTCCCAACACTGCAACTGAAAGGCTTCCATTCTTTTTCTATCCTCCTTATTCATTATACAGCTTTTGCAAGCATGTGATACAAAGAAGATAAAATACCTACGAATAAATCTAACCAGAGATGTAAAAGACCTGTGCAAACAAAACTACAAGACACTGCAGCAAGAAAGCAAAAGAGACCTACATAAGTGGAGAAACTTTCCTTTTTCATACGTAGGAAGACTTTGCATTGCGAAAAGACTATTCTACTCAAAGCAATCTGTAGATACACTGCAATCACAATCCAAATTCCAGTGACATCTTTTAATGATACAGAAAACAATTAGTAACTTCATATAGAAAGTGGAGAAATCTACCTTGCTCATGCATAGGAAGACTTCATGAAAATGTCTACTCTACCCAAAGCTGTCTACAGATACAATGGAATTTCAATACAAATTCCAATGGCATTTTTTAAAGAGATGAAGAAACAAATCACCAACTTCATAGAAAAAGGGAAGAAGCTTCAGATAAGCAAAGCATTACTGGAGAAGAAGGACAAACCAGGAAGCTCACACAACCTGACTTTAAAATGTATTATACCACCACAGTAGTCAAAACAGCCTGGTACTTACAAAAACAGATGCATAGACCAAAGAAACAGAACTGAGAATCCAGACATCAAATCACTCACCTATCAGCAGCTGATATTTGACAAAGGCCCAAAGTCCATAAATTGGGGAAAAGAGTTTCTTCAACAAATGGTGTTGGCATAACTCGATATCCATCTGCAAAAAAAAAAAAACCATGAAACAAGTGTCCTATTTCACACCATGCACAAAAACTAACTCAAAATGGACCAAAGACCTAAATATCAAATCTAAGATGATAAAGATCATGGTGTTAAAACAGAGACACTGCTGGGTACCCTAATACAAGGCAAATACAGAACACAAAATAGTATTAACAAACACTAACACCTAGAAAAAATAGACAACTGAGAACTCCTACAAATCAAACACTTATGTTTATCCAAAGACTTCCTAAAAAGTAAAAAGACAACCTACAGAACAGGAAAAAAAAAAAAAGACTATGACCAATCTGACCAGCATCTACTCTCTAAAATCCACAAGATATTGCAAACCTTTTACAAAAAGACAAATAACTCAATTAAAAAATGGGCAAAGGATATTGTCATGGATTGAATTGTGTCCCCCCAAAAATATGTCTAGCCATGTGGCTGGGCCATGATTCTCAGTATCTTGTGACTGTTCTCCATTTTGTGGTTTTCCTAAACTGTATGTTAAAGGATTAGGGTGGGGCTGTAAATCCCTTCATAGGATTACCTCCCTGCTCCACTGTAAAGGGAGTTTCCCTGGAGTGTGGCTTGCCCCACCCTTAATCCTTTCATCCTACGAGAGATAAAAGGATAGAGAAGCAGGCAGAGACTTGGGAACCTCATACCATCAAGAAAGCAGCACCAGGAGAAGAGCGTGTCCTTCAGACCTGAGGTTCCTGTGCCAAGATGCTCCCTGGACAAAGACTGATACAATACCAGACTTTCCTCCAGAGCCAACAAGGGGAAAGCCTTCCCCTGCAGCGGACACCCTGAATATGGACTTGTAGCCTACCGGACTGTGTAAGAATAAACCTTCCTTTGTCAAAGCCATCCACTCTGTGATATTTCTGTTAGCAGCCCTAGCTGATTAAAACAGATATGAACAGGCATTTCACCAAAGAAGACATCAAGTGGCTAACAGATAGATGAGAAAATGTTCATGATCATTAGCCATTACAGAAACCCAAATCAAAACTACAACGAGATACCATCTCACCCCAACAAGGCAGACATCAACACAAAAACACAAAATAATACATTTTGTGAGGACGTAGAAAGACTGGAACACTTACACACTGCTGGTGGGAATGTAAAAAAATACAACCACTTTGGAAATTGATTTGGTACTTTCTTAGGAATAGAAATACCATATGATTCAGCAATCCCACTTCTGAGAATATATCCTAGACAAATAAGAACTGCCACACAAATAGATACATGCACGTCAGTGTTCATCACAGCACTGTCCACAATAGCAAAAAGATGAAACCAATCTAGGTACCCAACAAAGGATAAAAGGATAAACTATAGTATATTCATACAATGGAATATTACACAGCCATAAAGAACAATGATTAATTTGGGAAACATCTCATTAACATGGAAGAATCTGGAAGGCATCATGCTGAGTGAAATTAATCAGTTACAAAATGGCAAATATTGTATGAGACCACTATTTTAAGGACTCAAGAAAAGGTTTAAACACAGAAGAAAACAGTCTTTGATGGTTATGAAGGCCAGAAAGGAGAGAAAAGGGAATTTACTGATACTAGACAAGAATTATTTTAGGTGAAGGGTGGGACAACACACAGTAGAGAAGTTAGCATGACGAGACCAAACCAAAACCTAAGAAGTTTCTAAATATAACCAAATACTCTATAGGACAGATAAGCATGGACAGGGGTCTGGGAACCACGGTTTCAGGGGGTATCTGGGTCAACTGACGTAACAAAGTTTATTAAGAAAATGTTCTGCATCCCACTCTGATGAGTGGAATCTGGGGGTCTTAAAAGCCAGAACAGACAAGGAGATAATGTACATTTGAAAGTCAGAAAAGGTACGCTTTGGGGCATCGGGGTTATATCCTTTCACCATACTTTTTCAATCTGTGTGCTGAGCAAATAATCCAAGAAGCTGGACTACGTGCAGAATGAGACATCAGGATTGGCGGAAGCCTCATTAACAACTTGCATTATGCAGATGACCCAACTTTCCTTGTTGGAAGTAAAGAAGACTTGAAACACTTACTGATAAAGATCAAAGACCACAGCCTTCCGTATGGATTTCACCTCAACATCAAGAAAACAAAAATCCTCACAATTGTACCAGTAAGCAACACATGATAAATAGAGAAAGTATTACACCAAATAGTCCCAACTCATCTGGAATAGATGATCACCAAGAACAACAAAGACATGAGGAAAAAAGAACCCAGAAGACAGAAGGACCCATGTCAATGGGTGGCTGTATCAACATGTGACCACAAGAAACAGATGGTGCTTGGCCACCACCAAAGAGAGCCGTGATAGGGCATACAATGTTGAGTCCCAGTGGCAAGACAAGAAAAAGAAAGGTGCATCTCAAGAACTCCACTAAAAGACTGCAAGTGATGGTCCAGTGGCCCTGGGATTTCCCCTGGAAGCATGGGCCCCTAGACCTGCTGCTGCCTCTGACCAGAAAACATTACAAGGTCAACTCTTCAGACAGGAATGGACTGGACTCAGAGATATGATGTGACCACATGATGTGTGTACTTTATGGTTCTATGCATCTACAGTATACTGTCCTACTGGCCTCTTACTAGAAGGGAAAAGAGAGGGTGGAGAGAAGGGGACAGGAGATTGTTAAGGGGTTACGACATTTATAGAATGAAAAGGATGTGTATGCTGTCACAGGGAAAAGAGAACAGAAGAAGCTGCAGATAGATGACCATGTAAATTTAATCTGAATTGTACATATTCACTTAATCACACACACACACACACACACACACACACACACACAAAATGGAGAAAGTATTGAGGATTTTATTTTAGTTGGTTCCACAATCAATGCCCATAGACACAGGAGTCAAGAAATAAAGACACATGGCCCTGGGAAAATTTGCTGCAGAGGACCTGTTGGAAAGTAAAGATGTCACCTTGAATACTAACACGCACCTGACCTAGGTCATGTGATTTTCAATTGCCTCATATGCATGTGAAAGCTAAGCAATGAATAAGGAAGACAGAAGAATTGATGCCTTTAATTTGTGATGCTGAAGAATATTGAACCTACCATGAACTTCCAAAAGAACCAACAGAACTGCTCTGCAAAAGGTACAACCACAGTGCTCCTGGAAAGCAAAGACATCGGAGACTATGTCTTACATACTTTGGACATGTGGTCAGGAAGGATTAATCCCTGGAGAAGGACACCATGCTTGGTAAACTAAAGGGTCAGTGAAAAAGACGAAGACCTTCAAGAAAGTGAACTGACACGGTGGCTGCAAAAATGAGCTTAAGCATAAAAACAATTGTGGGCATGGCACAAGACTGGGCAGTGCTTCATTCTGTTGTGCACAGGGTCAGTACGCCAACTTGACAGCACACAACAACAACTCTGTGTGCAAAGAACTCCAGAGGCATAGGGATACCTTAGTCCCATGGGTCTTGAAAGGGTTAGATCTACCTATATGGCATCAAATTGACAACAGCAACCCAAAAACTCAGATAGCAACCTCAGATGGAAGTGAATTTATGTTAACTGGGGAGAAACCACCAGAAAAGGAGAGTATGAATGGTTACACATCTCAAAGACTAAACAATGTCACCAGACAGTACTTGCAGAAACTGTTGATGGTGTATATCTTGCTATGTATATTCTCAACAACAATAACAACAAAATAAACCTCATATGCATTAAAAAAAAAAATTCCTGGTCTTTGACTCCTCCTCCTTACTGACATAATCAAATGAATAAATAAACTGAAAACGGGATGAGAAACAGGATATTTTCATAGTCTGAAAATACATCCTGACAAACACTTATTAATTATAAATTGATAAAAAAAATTTATAGACAAAATCTGGCATATATCACCTTTATCAAGTGATCAAAGTTAACATCACCAGAAATGGAAAAAATTGAAACACGTGCCACCTGATAGGATGCAACGAGAACACAGCAATACTTCCAGGATATTTCTGATGTCAATGCATTTTTCCAAAAGAACCAACAGAACTGTTCTGGAAAAGGTACAACCACGGTGCTCCTGGAAAGCAAAGACATCGGAGACTATGTCTTACATACTTTGGAAATGTGGTCAGGAGGGATTAATCCCTGGAGAAGGACACCATGCTTGGTAAACTAAAGGGTCAGTGAAAAAGACGAAGACCTTCAAGAAGGTGAATTGACACATCTCCACATAGATGTCTTAGAAACACATAAAATTCTTGCTCCTTCCTCCACACTTTTCCTTTTCTCTTGTATAAATTATCTTAGTAATGACGCTATCACAATTTTAATCAGGTCACATTTACTTTTTCCACCCTCCTTTTAAATACTAACCCAGAGCGCACTATTTTCTCTCGCCACTAGAAGAACTTTTTTCTCTTTATTTTGTCTTTTTGGTCTCCTCTAATCAGTTCCCCACACAGCAACCAAAGTAATGTTTTATTTCTTTTTATGAGATGATATTACTCTTTGCTTAAAAGCTTTCAAAGGCTTGTGATTACATTTAGAATAATATCTGTTTGCATGATGCAGACCCTCCTAACTCTCCAAACTCTTTTCATACACCTTCCTCCCTGCTCACTATGCTCTAGTCGTACTGGCTTTCCTTCCTATCCTTAAATGCTCCAAGATTCTTCTACCCTTGTGTCTTTCACAAGGGCTAACCATCTACCTAGAATACTCTGGTCGGTCGACTGTCAGAGGTATATACCTCAAGGATGAATTCAACTGTCTTTACTGATCCTAACCCTGAATTGGAGCAGTTTAAGAACTTGGCTGCTAACCAAAAGGTCAGAGTTTGAATCCACTAACTACTCCCTGGAAACCCTTTAGGGGAGTTCTACTCTGTCCTATAGAGTCACTATAGTCAGAGTAGACTGAGTAGCAAAGAGTTTGAACGTTCCACCGGTAGCATTCAGTCCTATCGATTAGGATTGTTTGTAAAGCTCTATCCATCTATTTGTTAATGTTTTTCGTGTCTGTTTTTCCAATTAGTCTTAAAGCTGTTTGAGGACAAAGTCCATGACTATGGAATCTGTCTTACTGTCTTATCTCATCTGACCTTCCAGCCTCCAGTGGACTATCATCAAAGTCAGTCCACGCCTTCCTTCTTAGAACACTTTCATCTCTACGTCAGTGGCACCACACTCACCTGGTAATCCAGCTGCCTCATGGTTGTTTCTTATTGGACTTCTCATCTACCTCGTCATCCCGACATTTGCAGTGTTGGGAGTGGGTGTGGGCTCAGTCCCTAGCTATTGTTAGAAAAAAGGAAAACTTGCCAAAGCTGGAAATTTTGTAAGGCAGAGACCTGTCAGAGGAGAAAAACTCAAACACTTTCTGCTAAAATGAATAATAGAAAAGTCATAAGACTGCACCCCGTCAAAGTTGGAAACTTGGGAGACACTGAGACACGGGGCAGGCCCGTTGAGTTCTTGCTCTCACAGCCTCCACGGTACTATCATAGGTGAACTCATCTGTTGTCGGTGGCCCTTGAGTTGATCCTGACTTACGGTGACCTCATGTGCATGGAGCAGAACTTCTCCCCAGGTTTTTCGAGGCTGTGAGTTTTCAGAAGCAAATCACCTGGCCTGCCTCTGAGTGGCTTTGACCACCAAGCTTTCAGCTAGTAGTTGAATGCTTAACCATTTGTTCCACTCAGAGACTCCAACTTCATCAGCCCTATGATTTTAAATACTTCTACATGACAATGGAAACCCTAGGTGGCCTAGTGGTTAAGTGCTACAACTGCTAACCGAAAAGCTGGCAGTTCAAATCCAACAGGCACTCCTTGGAAGCCCTATGGGGCAGTTCTACTCTGTACTATAGGGTCACTGAGTCAGAACTGACTTGACAACTATGGGTTGGGTTGGGTTTGGTTTGGTTTGACTTGATTTGATATGACAATGGAGACCTGGAGGTACACTGGTTACGCATTTGGCTCCATTTCAAATCTGCCAGGTGCTCCTTTGTAATCCTATGGTGCAGTTCTACTCTATCCTATAGGGTCTCTATGAGACAGAGTGCACTCAATGGCAACGAATTTTATACGACAGTATCTGTGAAATCAACGGCTTCGACTGCAAGATTCATATATATGTCTCACAGTAGTTTTCTTGACGTTTCTATTTACATACCAAGTAGGCAGCTCATATTTAGAACGCTGAAAAGGGAACTTTGGTTCTAAAATCCCTTCCCCACCTAATTCTGCTTTTCCCTCAGTCTCACACTAATTTTTATTACAATAATGATCACATTGATTGTTTCATGCGAAATAACCGTAACCAAAGGGCCAGGTGGTGAACACTGTTAAGATATAGAAGCCGTCAGCAGTGAACGTGGTCCTGGTTCGGAGAGCAGGACCACAACTGAGGACAACTAAAAGCGGTCACCTGGAGGCTTTCTGCGAGGCCAGCGAAAGCGCTGGAAGCTAAAGGCTCCCTGGAACTTCTTGGGCTGGAGTAGGTGCACATTTGGCTCTCAAAAGAAAGGCGACAGTACTTTCCTGGGAAAGCGGAAGCTCTGCGCCAAACAACAGCCCTTTTCTCAGTCCCCATCCTAGGGTGAAGAACTCAGTCTCAGTCGAGGCGGATAAGAAATTGGAAGATTCGGCCCGAGGGACGGCGGACACCAGTAACAGCAGAAACATCGGAAGTAGTACAAGTCAGAACCTGGAGAAAACATCAAAAAGGACTGGAAGAAGCAGAAGCCAGCGTCTGCTGAGCGGAGAAGCGGCAGTAGAGCAGTCTAAAAGGAGCGGGCATGCCAGAGCACTGCAGGCGCTCTAACAACTCCTGCAAGCCCAGCAACCGAGAGCCGGCCCACGCACGCGGAAACGCCAGCTGAGAGCAAGAGGGGCGGGGCGGGAGCGAGGGGGTGGAGCTGTCCGAAGCGCGGGAGGGCCGGGGCGTGGCCTGTGCTGGGCGCCTGCGGGACGGCGCGAGAAGGGGTGGGGGGAAGGGAGGTGTAATTAGGGGGAAGGGAGAGGGCGAGCTGCCCGAGGCTCAGGTGAGGAGGGAAAGTCTGTCACCAAGAACACACCTTACACGGGTTTCCCTCAAAGCAGTTTCTGCTTAGACAACAGGCCAGTGCTGTCCCGAAGCTGCTAGGCTGGCAGCCAAGCAGGCAGAGCCAAGAGCTATACCAGTCCAGAGACGTAACAGTGAACAATTCTTTCCGCTAAACCGCTATTTAAGAGTGAAAGTTGATTATATGTAGTTTGCTATCTCTGTGTATTGTTTGTTATCTGCTTTCCCACTGCTAACGTTTTGGGAGTTTTGTGTGTTCTGGCTCTGATCCCATGGGCGTGATGTTAGTGACCAGTCTGTGTGTGCACCACAATAAGATTGGGTTGTTTCAAGTTGTTTCAGTCACCGGTGAATTGCGTATGTGCACGCAACTACTTTCTATCCAATTTATTTAGAACAAAATCTTTTAATTCCCCTCCTCTGTTATGGCACCAAATCCAATCTATAATGTGCCTTGTGCACTACACCTACAAAACATGTCCTGAATTTGCAGACTCGTCCATTTTTGCTTTTGCCACACTGTCTTTTCTTTGTAGTACTGAAATAGCCTTCTAATGAGACTTGTGGAATTCCATACAAACCTCCTTGCGGTGGAGTCAGTTTCGACTCCTAGCAACCTACTAGGACGACATAGAACTGCGCCACAGGGTCTCCAAGGCTGTAATTTTTTTAAAAAGCAGACTGCTGCATCTTTCTCCCACAGAGCAGAACCGCAGAGCTTTTGATTAACTACTTGAGCTCTTTAACCTTTAGAATTCTATAGAAATGTAGAATTATCTTAATACTTCTCAAACATAAACCTTACCTTATGTGTCCCCAGTTTAAAACCCCCGTTAGCCTAACATTGTACTTGAAATAAAATCCCAAATTCTGATAACAAAACGCTGTATTGTCTCACCCCTGCCTACTTGTCTGGCTTTCTGCCATCATGATCCTGCCAATCTACTTTCCAAACATTTTCCCAAATTTGCAGGCTCTTGCGCTTGCTTTAAATGGCAATCCCCATTATTTTAATATGGCTAGTTTTTCTTGCCACTGGAATCTCGTCTAAATATAACTTTCTCAAGTGAGACGTCCCTAACTACCCAGTCTAAAAAAAGTCAGGAACTTCCTTTCAAAACCTCTACTTTAGCCCTCTCGTGTACTTATCAAGAACTGATTTTTTTTTCTATATACGTTCAGTCTGTTTATTGTCACATCTCCCCACTAGAATATAAAGTGCGTGCGAGGTGGCATCTCTGTTTCGTACTGTATTCTCCATTCAATAGCGGCTACCACACTGTACATCCTCAATAAATATTTAATGAAATAATACGTGATAATAATTTTCTGCATCTCATCTGTCCCTCACCTTCTTTAATCTATCTCTAATTCATCCTCTTCTCATCATCCTCATTAATGGAAATTTATTCCAGATTTTGTTGCTTCTATTTATACTCGTGTTATGCCAATAGCTTATGAATGATCTTACCTGCCTTTTTTCTGAATATCTGCTACTCTGGTTTCCACATTCCTGCCAGAAGCATAGCTCCAAAGTACAGAATTGATCACATCCCTCAGAACCCCTGGCGGTGTACGTAGTGGCTATGCTATGGCTGCTAGCCAAAAGGTCAACAGTTTGAATCCACCAGGCACTCTTGGGAGCAATTCTACTCCCTAGGGTTGCTATGAGTTGGAGTCAACTCGAGGACAGTGGAATTTTGGTTTTGTTTTCTTCTACATTTTAGAATCCTTTTGTGAGGTCTCCTAGCTTAAGCCCCAGGCCCTTAATAGGCTCCTGTCTCTTCCCCTTCTGCTACTCACCCCGGTTCTAGAGTAAACACAGTGCTATCAGTGAGGCCACGCCTTCTCACGTCTCCTTGTGGTCACTATCATCTGGGTAACTCCCGCTCTTCCTTTTAAATTCACATCCAGGGGCATCACCTTGGTAACTTTCTGTCCTGCCAGATTTAGGTGTTCCCTACCTCCTTGCCAGTCATTCCACATTTAATTCTTTCAGGGCACTCATTTGTCTCTTAATAGATTTTAAGTTCTCTCAAGGTTTTCTGTCCTTACGATTCACAGAGCATCTTGTATAGAGTAAACCTGTAATAAATTATTGTAAAATGAGTTTATTTTTTACATAAGGTGGCGTTGTGGATAAGCACAAATTATGTGTTTTTTGTTGTGGGTTATAAACTACTAAGCATATGTGCAGATATTGTGACCAAAAATTCTCAGGATTCAAACAACTATTCAAAGTGATTTCCTTGTTTTTCATCAACTTCCATGAGTTGGATCCAACTCGACGGCACTTGGCTTAGCTTGGCTCTGAATTAATGGTTTTAAATAGGTAGTAGTCACATGGCTCAAGAATTAGAATGTAAAAAAGGTACACGGTGAAATCCCCAGCTAACCTTTGTTTCTTAATCACCCAGTTCCCATTGCCTTTCATCTTAGGTGAACTCTGTTCTTAGTTTTTTATGTAATCTTCAGAGTTTCTCTTTCCATAGTCAAGCAAATAGGAGCATTGATTCTTATTTCACTTTTTTAACTCAAAAGATTACCCATTGCAAGCAGGCTGTTTTTATTCTCACTTAACAATGTATCTTAATTTCACACAGGCCCAGAGATTTTCATGTAAGTCTTCACCACATTACATTGTATGGACATATAATTTATTAACTAGAATCTTACTGATGTAAATTTGGGCTGTTTGCATTCTCTTCTACTACAAACAGTATTACAATGAATAACCTTGATCATACATCATTTCGCAAGTGTACAAATAAAACCATAGAATGAATGCCTAGAAATGTAGTTGCTGAGCCCAGTGATTTGTGCAAGTGTAATTTTGATAGATTGACAAATATTGTTGCATGCTGATTTTATGTGCAGCAAACTCACTTCATTCTCTTACTGCTTGTAGTTGATTCTCTTGTTTTCCAGGATGTAAAATAATCTCGTATGCAAATGTTGATAATATTAACTATTCCTTTTGATAATATTGATAATATTAACTATTCCTGCTCCCCTCCCCACCCCATATTAGCTGAAACCTTTAAAACAGAGTTATATAGTTAAGGAGTAAGGGAGAGTTTGGGGCTTTTTGCCTTATTTCTGACTTATTTGGAAATACTTTAATTTTTTTATTAATCATACTACTGACTTTCATGCCAAGATAATCTATACAAATAGACATGTGCAATTATATGGATGTAATACACCTAATAATTATAGAAGTATCCATTGACTAGTCGTTTACCATGTGTCTAAAGAGTAGCTTTATAATTGTGTCAAATGCCTTTTGATCTCTATGAAAATAAAATCAACTTGATAATGGTGCAAAATTTATAATTTTACAAATTTATAATTCATATACAAATTTGTAAACTTATAATTATTTAATGCATTGAATGGCTTATGTTTCCTATCTTTGAAAAGGTGAATTTAAGATTAGGGGGTAGCCAGTAATTGCAAGTAGAATTAATCCCTTTGTGTTATTTTTGCCAGGTCTTGATATATCAACCTTACAGCCAGTTCATAAAAAGTGTATTGACTTCCTTGCTTGTCTGTCCTGTGAAACAACTTGAATATCCTTGGAACTGTCATTGCTTACTTGTTGTAAGATATTGCCCCACCAGGGCCACCCTGATTAAAATGGTTGTTCAAGTAATGTCCAAGTCATACTTCCCAGTGCTTTATGTTTGCCAAAATTTTATACCCACAGGAGGTCGAGAGACAGAGGTTTTTTCCATTTGAGACAGTTGTTCTCCTTGAACTTAGTGTGTGCTCAGTAGAAGTAGATAGACTGATGGAAAGACAAGGAGTGAACTGCTAATGCAGGCAGAAGATACAGCCATGGTGCAGCAAGCCACTGGCAAGGAATTTTATGTAATCATGATATTCTTCATGAAAGAAAATTGAGAAATGTGAATTACATATTTGATAGCGAATTCATAACATAATACACAGTCAAAATATGATACCTAAAATGTTGATTAATAAATAAATTTTAACTCAGAGAGTGTTCTCTGACCCTTAATATTTAGTCTTTTTAGTTGTACAAGTTCTGTCAGTGACTAAACACACAAGAGAAATGCTTATCAGTTTTGCAGATAACACAGTGCTGAGACAGACAACAACTCCATGGACATTGGAATCACATTTCAAAATCTGATAGCAGAGACTGACAGTTGCCAGTACACAGTATTTTTTTATACATGATTTTAGTCATTTATTTTAAAGAAGAATCTATTGAATACTTAAGACGAACCTGGCACTGTTCTAGGCAATGAGAATACTGCTATAAAGCAGACATGATCTGTGCATGCACACACATGTGCATGTGCATACACAACATGTCATACAGTCATATGTATTTTCTGTATATAATGCCACATAGTCATATGTTGTTGCTAGTTGCAATTTAGCCAGCTTCTACTCATAGTGACTCCATGTACAACTGAAAACAGCATTGCCTGGTCTTGTACTCTCTTGACAATTCTTGCAATGTTCCAGTCCACCGTTGCAGCTGTTGTATATTTTGAGGGCCTTCCAACCTATGGGGGCTCCTTTTTCAGCACTGTATCAGACACTATTCTGATGTGATACACAGGGTTTTCACTGGCTAATTTCTGAAAGTAGATCACCAGACTTTTCATCCTACCCTGCCTTAGTTTGTAAGTTGCTTTGAAACCTGTCCATCATGGGTGACTGCACTGGTATTTGAAATATTGGAGACATAGCTTCCAGAATCACAGCAGCATACAAGCTACCAAAGTAGAACAAACTGACAGGTGATGGATATGTATATATGAAGAGATAGATATAAAATGTCGTATAGTGAAGTGTTACCCATTGCCATCGACTCAATTCCAACTTGTACCAACCCTATAGGACAGAGTAGAACTGCCCCATAAGGTTTCCAAGGAGAACCTGGTAGATTGCAACTGCTGATCTTTCGGTTAACAGTCACAGCTTTTAATCACAAGGCCAACTTGACAGCAGTGAGTTTTATAGTAAAATGTGCTATAAAGAAAAAGAATAGGGTTAGAAAACAGAGGAAAATGGGTAGAGAGGCTACTACTTCAGATACAGTGGTCAAGAAAGGTGTTTGTGAGGAGGCACTGGACAGAGAAATGCATAAAGGAAGGAAGAAAGCCATATTAATTTCTAGAATGCTCCAAGAAGGGACAACAGAAAGTGCAAAGGGCCTGAAGCACATACAGGATTCCTATAGTCTAGGAACAGGAAGGATCCCAGTACAGCTGTAGCAGGGTAAGTTGGGTGGAGGATGAATAGTAAGACCATGGAAGGAGCAGGAAAATCCTGTAGGGTCTTGTAGACATGGTAAGAATTTTAGATTTTCCTTTACAGTTAATCAGGAGCTTACTAGAAAGTTTTTTGGTTTGATTTGGTTTGGTTTTTGCCAGATTATGACATGATTAGCTAAGTACTGTCAAGTCAATAAAAAGAAAATGTAATGACATGATTAAATTTTCTTTTTATATAACACATTTTGGCTTTCGTGAGGAGAATGAATTATACTGGAACAGTGAAGGGAGGCCAGGTGGGAGGCACTAATCCAGGTGGGATATGATGGTGGTTTAGACTGGAATGAAGGTGGCTTAGACTGGGAGGACGGTGGTTTAGACTGGGAGGATGGTCTTCTTTAGACTAGGATGATGGTAGTTGAGACAAAGTGAATAAACTGATTGTGTATATTGATTTGCCCCTGGATTTTCAGGGAGAAGTATTAGAAAGGGAGAAATCAAGGATGACTTCATGGAATTTGGGCCTGAGCAATTGGTTGAATGAAGAGACAAGGAGTAATGGGGAGAGAAGAGGCTCCAAAGTTTTGGACACATTGAGATTGAAATGGCTATAAGCCATCTAAATGGAGCATCAAAGTAAGCAGTTAGGAATACAATTTGGAAATGGAATGAAGCAATTATGACTGGGCATTTGCAGTGAGAAATTGTTTGGAAGTTATTATCAATACAATATTTAGAGCCCCAGGCTGAGAAGAGTTTCCTTTAGAGAGAGAAGAGCTCAAGAAGACACGAGGTCAGAGTACTTTGAAAATGACTTGGTGAGGCAGGAGGAAAACCAGGAGAGTGTGTGGTTCTGAAATCAAGTGAAGAAATTCTTTTTAAGGACAGAGAGAGAAACTTTGTCAGTTGCTTCAGAGAGATAGAAAAAGGTGGGACTGAGAATTGACCTCCAAAATTGTGGCTTTTACAAGAACTATTTAGGTAGAGGATGCGATGAAGCCTGACGAGAACGGGTTTACAAAGAAGTGGAAGCAGAACCAGTAGATGGGGACAACTCCAGAGAGGAGGTGCCACGGATTAAATTGTGTCCCCTCCCCCCCCAGAAATGTCTATAGCAACTTGGCTAACTCATTTTTCCTGGTACTGTGCGATGATCCTCCATGCTGTAATCCCGTCTTCATGCTGTTAAGGAGGGAGAACCATCGGGAAAGAAGTTGTGCTGGGAGCAGTGCATGTGCTTTGGACCTGGGGTTCCTGTACCTCAGAAGCTTCCAGTCCAGCAGAAGACTGAAAACAAGGACCTTCCTCCAGAGCCAACAAAGCTAAGATCCTGAATTTGGACTCTTAGCTTACTACACTGGGAGGAGATAAACTTGTCTTTGTTAAAGCCATCTGCTTGTTGGATTTCTTTTATAGCAGCACTAGGTGACTAAGACAGGAGGGGTGTGTCAAAGAGAGCACAAGAATGGAGGAGTAGGCAGAAGAAAAGGCGGAGTCAAGAATTTCATTTCCTTTGTTTTTAACCGGATGGCGTATGTATTTATATGCTGATAAGAGTAATGTAATAGAGACGGAAATTTTATAATGTATTAGAAAAAGGGTAATAATTTTAGAAATGAAGTACTTTGGCATGTAAAAAAGAATAAGATTAAGTTAAAAAATAAAAATAAAAAACGACAGTTCGGATTTTGCAGCACAGGTAGCTCATCCAGTATAACCCAAGAGATGTCAGTGCACATAGGTACAGAGTCAGATACGTTGGTAGTTTCATTATGGAAGAAAACTAAAGTCATTTTCTGTTTGTTGTTACGCTCTCAGTGAGATAAGAAACAAAGTCATCAGTTGAGAAAATAAAGGAAGGAAGACTTCTGAAACTGAGGAAAATATACAAGGTGTAAAGCAATGGCTTGGGAGAGGAGGAGGAGGAAGCTGCTTGAAGACTAGGGACCTCAGGGAGGAGCTAAGTGTTCCTACTAATGTGTGTAGTCAGAAACAAGCTCCTCATCAGGCAAGTTCTTTAATTTGGCTGCAAGTGAATAGTAAGCAGGAAGTTGTTTTAGGAGGGTTAGCTTTCCTCTGGAAATTCTGGCTGCACAGCAGTTAAGGGCTACATCAGCTAACCAAAAGGTCAGCAGTTCAAATCCAGCAGGTGCTCCCTGACGACTGTATGGGGCACATCTACTCTAACCTATAGGGTCATTACACATCAGAATCGACATGACAGCAGTGGCTCAGCTTTCTTCTGTGAGCAGGTAAAGAAGTTGAGGGTGGGCCAGGAAAACCTGGCTGAGAAAAGTAGAAAGTGAGGAAACAAAGAAGTGACAGATAATATAAAAGTGAGTAAGATAAATGGTTTAGAAGAGACAGGAAATTTGAAAAAGAAACCTCAGAGGAGGATTTGAGATTGAGGTTTTCTAGGAGCACAGGTATAGGATTCTCCAGTCTTATCCCTAAATTCCAGCCAAGCTGACTCCTCTCTGAAGATTACTCTGAAGATTACTCCTCCTCTGCAGATTACCTAGCGTACCACATTATTTCACAATCCTACGCCTTTGTTCACATAGCCCATCTATCTAGAATATATTTCACATCTGTCAGTGTGTCACCTAGGAATCCCTCTGGCAATAAATAACAGAAAAAACAACTAGCAGTCGCTTGAACAAACAGGCAAGAAGTCTATAGGTTGAGATTCCAAGGTTGATTCAATTGCCCAATACTGCTGGCAGAGACCAAAGCCCTTTCTGTCTTTTGGCCTTGCTAAGCATGCAGACCTGCAGGCTCCTGCTCAGTGGTTCTTCATCTGACGATGGCCACTGAAACCAAGCGTCACATCAATTTTCCATGCTGGGAGAAGGAGGAAAAACATTCACTGCTGTGCCCCTTACCTTCAACCAGAAAGCAGGAATTTCTCCTTAAATTCCATCCAGCAATTTTCCACTTATATCTCATTGGCCAGACTATACCAAATAGCTACACATAGCATAAAGATGGCTAAGGAGGTTTTATTTAGCACTGAACAGCATCTGGTATGGTCAGCTGGACAATATCTTCTCATTTTTTTCAGACTCAGCCTAAAAGTTAAACTGTAAAAATTTAGAAATGCAATAAGTATGTATAAGCATATATAGAATCTTTTCACCTTTAAATACCGGTATATATCAAGTATTAGTTATATACCAGATACTGCTAGGTAGAGTTCTTGTTGCAAACAGAGTGGTACAAGCAGTTAAGCACTTGGCTGTGCATGAGAACTTGCACACACATTTTCTTTCAACAAAGGAAAATATCTACCCTGTGATGTATTGTGTCATATTAAAAAAATAAATTGCAGGCAGTTAAAAATCTAAAATGCAACTACTTAAATTAGGATACTGTTTTTATAATTTGGATATAGAAAAAGACTTCATAATCAGAAAATAAGACACACAAATGAAGTTAAAGGACAAACGATAAGGTAGAGTTCCTATAAGTGACAATGACGCTGAACATCACTAATAAAAATAGCTTGAAAAAGAAAAGAAAAATACATCACACTCCCTATCTACCAGATTTGGCAAAATTTAAAAAGACAAAGTTTGGGAAAATACATATTCATAGGTATAGCAGGTAAGAAGGCAAATTGGCAATCACTGCAGAAACGTGATATAACATTATCTATGAAATTTTTAATATTTGTTCTCCTTGACCTAGTAAATTCACAGTATGGATTCATCATATCAAACTACTTCTACACGCCCAAAAATATGTACATGTAAGACTGGCCACTGAATTTTATAGGCTGAAGTAAATTGTTTCGGTTGAATTACTGATTCCTCTGTTTAGTAAAACTGAGCATTTGTAACCATCAGTCCTCTTTAGAAACAAAGTAGCAAGCAGTTTTTAACTGAAAGGTAAAAGGTTAATTTCTATAATTTTGAGAAGCTATGGAAGTATGTTGTTTAAGAATTTGTTGCTTTTGTCTTTCTTCATTCAGATATTTCTCTCACTAAAATTTAGGGAAAATGGGTTAGTGAGCCAGCACATAGGAGAAACACTAATCTTTAAGAACAATATCTCCGTAGATAAATACTTCTCGAACTCCAGGTTTTGCCCAAGATACTTTGTGCAGAGATAAAGAGAACACACACTCTCTGGCCTGATGAAAATGATTGTGCCATTACTCAGTGCTGTGAAAATGGTTAATATGTAACCAGTCAAAATGTCCTTCATTATCTCTATTATCAGGAACTACACTTAGCCTAAAAGTCCTCTTTTGTCACTTGAAGCGAACTAAGTGTACCACTGTTACAATTACAGAGTTCTCTCCAGTTCTTTCTTTGTTCCACTGCTATTCAAAAAAAAGGAACTGAATAGAAGGCTCTATGCAGCAAAGGTATCACTTTGAGGACTAAGGTTGGCCATCTGATTCAAGCCATAGTATTTATTGTCATTTGCCTTATATGCATGCAAAAGCTGGACAATGAATAAGAAAGACTTAAGAAGAATTGATGCCTTTGAATTATGTGTTGGCAAGCAATATTGAATACACACAGACTGCTAGAAGAAGGAACAAATTCAGGCCGGCAGAAGCACAGCCAGAACGCTCCATAGAAGCCAAGATGTCAAAGCTTGTCTCCTGTGTTTTGGAGATTTTGGCAGCAGGGACCATTCCCTGGAGAAGGACATCATGCTTGGTGAAGTAGAGGACCAGTGTAAGAGAGGAAGACCCTCAGGGAGGTGGACCAACCCTGTGGCCGCGACAGAGGGCTCAGAGAGCAGCAGTGGCGAGGATGGTGCCGGGCCGGGCACAGACAGCGCCGCTCTCTGTTGTCTGTGGGATCCCTGTGAGTCAGACTGACTCCGGCAACACCTGGTTCTGGGAAAGGGCAACACAAGGGAAAAGTATTATTTGTATTAATTTTTCTTGGGGCCCATCAACCGCCTAATCTTATTTTTTTCTCAATTCTCAAATGCTTTTCCTTTGTTCTCTGTGTCATATGTTTTCCTATATTTGCTCCCTTGCTTTCTTTTCTGTGAACTGCTTCTTGTCCCCTATTTTCTTTTCTCTCCTACCCTTTCCTCTCAGCTTTCTAGCAGTACTAACTTGCTACAGACATCAAGGTCGCAGAGAACCTATCCGTGTGCCTGAGTCCTTTATGGTTAAGCACTGGTTAGTGAGGAACTCAACTTGTTTATTTCCTGGAAATGCTGAGTGTTCCATCCGGATACAAAAACCAAGAGTGGATATGAAAAATATCTCCTCCTCAGTTATTAACATTCAAATTATACAAAGGACTAATGGGCCACATGAAGCACAGCCTTTAACAGCCCGAGCCCAGAACGTACTGCTCTGTAACAGGTATCACAATATAGAGCCCTAGACACGGCAGGAGAAAAATGTAGACAAAAATTCAAATTCACACACACACACACACAAGACCAGACTTACTGGTTTGGCAGAGACTAGCTGAACACCTGAGACCATGGCCCCTAGACACCAGGCTAAATCAGAAATGAAGCCACTCCCAAAATACACCTTTCAGCCTAGACAGGCCCACAAAACAAACACTAACACATGTGAGAAATAACACTTCTTAGTTTCAATCAAGTATATGAGACCAAATGGGCAACATTTACCCAAAAGCAAAATGAGAAGGCGGGAAGCGACAGAAAAACTGGATGAATGGACATGGTGGACACATGGTACAAACAGGGAGTGCTTGTTCATTTTGCAGATTACAACCAACATCACAAAACAATTAGTGTCTAAATTTTTTAATGAGATATTAATATGAGCTGTAAATGTTTACCTAAAGGCCAGTAAAAACTTTTTTTTAAGGATTCAAACTACAACTATTAGCTGACTTTTGTAAAGTTAAGTTTTAAATTCTGTCAGCTTTAAAAACTCCTTTAAAAAACTGGTAGCGAAGATATTATTGCTGTGTGTATACACACACACACACACACACACACACATATATATACCATTGGCACTGAATGGACTCACAGCGACCCTATGTGTGCAGAGTACAATTGCATTCCATGGCGTTTTCAAGGCTGTGACCTTTGGAAAGGAGAATGCCAAGCCTCTTTCTTCAGGGCACCTCTTGGCTAGATGCAAATCACCAACCTTTCACTTGGTGGTTGAGCACTTAATTGTTTGTGCCACCAGACTCTTACAGATACTATTATTCTCACAATTATTAGTGCGGCAGCTAAGGCTCAGAGAAGTTAACTGAGTTACTCAGAACCACATGACTGAGGCAGAACTATGACTCAGGCATCTCACCAACTAATCTAGGCACTTTTTTCCCCTTAAGCTCATTTTTCTTCTCCCCAGGAAGACAGTTTGTCTTGTAGAAGGGAAAATTTTACATAAAAACAGTTCTTTTTATCTCTGTTGATACTGAAAGTAGGGTCACTCCTCCTGAAGATAACTCCTCCAACCGTGGTCTTAATATACCCACTCCACACATCTCCAACTCCACACTCTTTAGATGATCGCTTCTCCCTTCATAAATTTCAACCTCTCCCCTTTCCTTTGCACCTTCTGTTCAGCCTTTGCAGAAGTAACGTTTCACTTAAACTTGTCTACCTGTCTCTCCTTTTTAAATAAACCTCCCTTTCACCCAGATCCTTCGCCTTGTCATTCTCCTCCACTGCAGACAAGCTCTGGGAAACTGGCTGGTGTTGCTCCTGTTGCCGTCACTCCTCAACCAGCTGCCGTCAGTCATGCTTCTGCACTACAGGGACCCTGCAGCAACAGGGTCCTGATTCTCTCAAATCCAGCAGAAAAATTCTCAGCCAATCTGTGGTTTCACGGTGGCATTTGACATGAAGCACCAGGGATCTGGCAGTAACAGTCCTTGAAGGTCATCTTTGTAATGTAGGGGAAAACACCAGATGAGTGCTGTTAACATTGTCCCTTCTGCGTTAAGTAATTCATCTTTTTTTCAAATAATACTTTATTGAGCTTTGGCAAAAGTTTACACAGCAAAGAAGGTTCCCATTTGACCATTTCCACAAGAATTGTTTGTGAGATTAGTTACATTTATCACGACGTGTCACCATTCTCTTTAATGATCATGTTTGTTCCCTTTGCAGTATTCTAGCTTCACTGCCCCTTTATCTTTTCATATTTTCCTTGGAATAATTGCTTACCTTTTGGTCTCATAGTTATGGTTTTTAAGTAGAGCATGGATCTTGTGTATAATTCCCCTTATTTTATGTGCCACACTGCTATTTTGCTAAAAGGTGGTCTCAGATTGGTTCTACATTAAACAGTGGTTCTGTTCTCTTACTGTCCCAGTGTATCTGCCTTATTTTTTTTGTAATTGTTAATAGAAATTTGAACTCAGCTCCATATTTTTCTCCCATTCTATCAGGGACCATCTGTCTTAAGGCCAGAACTGTTTGTCAGTAGTGGTAGCCGGGCACTATTTAGTTCTTCTGGTCTCAGTGTAGATAAGATTGTGGTTGGGCTGACTCGTTTCATCTCTGAGCTTTTGGTTACCTTCTTACTATTTTGCTCCTGGTGAGTGGAGATGCGTAGTTATGTCTTAGGTGGCTGCTCGCAAGCTTTGAAGACCCTTGTCTTAGTCAGCTAGTGCTGCTGTAACAGACATACCACAGAGTGGATGGCCTTAACAAAGGAAAGTTTATTCTTACACAAGCCAGTAGGCTACAAGTCCAAATTCAGGATGTCTCCTCCAGAAGAAGGCTTTCTTTCCACCTTGTTGGCTCTAGAGGCAAGTCCAGTATTGCATCAGTCTTTGTCCAGGGAATATTTTGGTGCAGGAAACTTAGGTCTGAAGGATGTGCTCTTCTCCCAGTGCAGCTTTCTTGATGGTATGAGGTTCCCAATTCTCTGCTTGTTTCCCTTTCCTTTTGTCTCCTCTAGGATGAAAGGATTAAGGGTGGAGGAAGCCATACTCCAGGGAAACTCCCTTCTATGGTGGAGCAGAGAGGTGATCTTATAAAGGGATTTACAATCCCACCCTATTCCTTTAACATACTGCATAGGAAAATCACAAAATGGAGGACAACCATAGAACACAGGGAATCATGGCCCAGCCACATGGCTACACATGTTTTGGGGGGACAAAATTCAATCCATGACAACCCTAGATGTTCCTCGCTTCACTAGGATGCAGATCATAACTTCTGAATCAACCCAACAGCAGTGGGTTTGGTGGTTTGGCTTATAGCTACTTCTGTCTGTTCTCACCCATGTACATACCTGTACCTACCCATATTAAGCATTGCTCTCTCATATGACAGACAGTCCAAGCTTAAGTGGACTTCTGAAGATTCAGAAACTCAGATTGTCTTGCTTGTTGCTCTGCCTTCCTTGGCACATAGTCTACGATCGAAGCTCCATAGTCATCATTTCCACATTCCAGTCAGGGATGAGGAAGAAAAAGAATGCACAGAACATAACCCTGCCTTCTAAAGTCATATCCTGAAAGTTATACACATCACTTCCATTCACATCTGATTATCAGAAGTTATACAGCCACACCCAGCTTTGATGGGGAAGGCTAAGAAATAAAATCTTTAGCTCAGCACTGTGTGCCCAGCAAAAACTCAAGAACTCTTTTATTAAAGAAAGGATGGAGAGTGGGGGAACACCCAACAGCCTCTGTCACGTGCATGTGAAATGATGTTTCTGAATTCTGTATTTTCACTAATTTAGCTTGATACGCTGTATTTTCTGTTTTATTATTTTCTATTTCATTTTTTAAATCCTAATCACGACTCACTAAAATGAAATCACAATCACTAAAGACTGACCCACAATTTGGAAAACATTGCTCTAAGCTTACTATGCCCAAATGGTGGCCACTCGGTTTGTAATCTGCTGCTAACCTAAACCTCAGCAGTCTGAACCCATTTAGTGGCTCTGTGGAAGAAAGGCCTGGCGAACTGCTTCCATTAAAATTATAGTCCAGAAAACTGTGTGGAGCAGTTCTACTTTGTAGCGCATGGTGTTGCCCTGAGCTGACGGTGAGCTTAGTATCAAAACCAAACCCACTGCCATGGAGTTGATTCTGACTCACAGTAACAAAGTAGAATTGTGCCAAAGAGTTTCCAAGAAGCACCTGGTAGATGTGAACTGCTGGCCTTCTGGTTGAAAGCCATACCATTTAACCACTATGCCAGCAGGGTTTCTAAACTCAACATCAGCTAATAGCAAAACCTACCAATAGCACCAGCCACATGAGGCTTGAACAGTTGAAATGTAACTAGTCTAAATCAGTATGTGTTGTAAGTATGAGATCCATGCTTGATTTGGAAGACATGGTATAAAAAAGTAAAGAATGTAAAATATCTTTTTAACAACTTTCTATTAAGTGTTGATAATGTTATAGACATACTGTTAATCAAAATACACTATTAAAATTAATTTCATCTGTTTTTACTTGTTTAATGTAGCTACCAGAAAATTTTAAAAGACACAGATGATTCAGATTGTATTTTTATTAGACTTTGTTATTCTAAGCTTTAGAATATTCCACACTTTCTAAAACTCTATGCTTTATCTTCCAAACCCTCAGCCTTTCTGTCCTTTTGTTCCACCAGCCCACTGCTTCACTGATCAGTTAAAGGCAACATGACTCACTCAGTGACCAGCCAGCAAAACTGGAAGGCACATTCTCCTTTACCTCTTATATTCATACACTCACCAAGTACCATAATTTTATTCCTAAATATTATTTATGTGTGTCAACTTCTTTCCAACCCCTAGTTCCAATATCCTAGTTCAAAATACCATCAGCTCTTATCTATGTTACTGTTGTTGACTCCCATATGCCTCCTTCAGACAGTCTTCTACATTTCACTAAGAGTGGTCTATCCAAGAATTCAATCTGAGAATCCCTTTCACTGATTACTTGCCAAACACTTTTGTACTGCTGATGAGGACCTTTCTGATTTGCAGCGCCAACTCTACCACTTTTCTAAGGGGACAGACATGCCCTTCATACCAACTACTTCTCAGTTCACTGAATATGCCATGACTGTTCTCAAGTTCTGGGTCTCTGCATATGTCATCCTCTGTGCTTACAATCTGCCACCCATTGGTCCATTTGTCATACTGTGGTGCTATTCATGTAGTTGGCTGTGACGTTGGAAGCTGTGTCACCAGGTTTTCAAATACCAGCAGGATCATCCATGGTGGACAAGTTTCAGGGAAACTCCCAGGCTAAGACAGACTAGGAAGAAAGGTCTGGTGAGCTACTTCCAAAAATTAACCAATAAAAAGTTTGTGGATCACAAGAGAACATTGTACAATCCTCTCATTTTGGATCGATCGCCAGGAAGGACCAATTGCTGGAGGAGGACATCATGTTTGTTGAAATAGACAGCTATAGGAGGGCTGAGTCAAGATGGAATACTAAATACAAGTCTCCCTAAATCCCTTTGGAAACCACGGCCTGATTTGATAATTAAATGGAACCTTCTGGGAAGAGAGACTTGCACACCTGAAAGCCTGACTAATTTTGGAAGCTGTCAGATACATTTTATCTTACAATAGAGAAATAACTTCAGTGCATCCACAGGGGTTCTCTTCCAGGCTTTACTGTCTCACATTATAGATTCAGCTGATGGCTCCCCAGTGACTCTATAAGTGGGGCTGTGTCTTAGCCAATCAGAAGGTGGAGCCTGCTACCCCAGAGACTCCACTGAGCCAAGTCACTGGAGTATACAGAGGTGTCTGGTGATCAACTTTCTTTTCAGATTGAGCTTGAACCCCATTAAAGTAACACCGAAGAAACAAAACAACCTCCAGATGCCCAAAAAGCAACAAACTTTGGACGGGAACATTAGGAAGAACTCACCTATGACTTCAGAAGACCCACAAAGGAAAGATCCAAAGAACTTCCCAGATAAAGAAGACTTTCTGAAACTATTAGAGGGCAAGTATAAAAGGATTATTTATAGAGCCCTCCTAGACCTTTTGGCTTGGCCTACACCTGTTACAAAATGCAGCAGAGCAAAATGAAAAATTAAGCAAACTTTTTGATCTGATAGAACATCAGTACTCTGAAATCCAACAGCTCAAGAACAAAATCAAAGAGTTAGAAAATTCAGTTCAAAGCCAAGAAAACAGAATTAAACAAATGCAAAATAAACTTTCTGACTTGGAAGACAGAGCTACTGACTCCAGCATGTATGAGGAGAAATCAGAAAAAAGAAACAAGAAAAATGAAGAAGCATTAAGAAGCATGGGGGACTCTATTAGGAGGAACAATCTATGATTAATTGGAGTTCCTGAACAGGGTGAGACACTTGAGAACACAGAGAGTATTGCTGCTGACAGAAAACTTCCCAGAAATTATGAAAGAAGAGAATATAGATATCGAAGATGCATATCAAATGCCACTCAATATAGATCCTGAAAGACTCCAAGACATATTATAATCAAGCTTAACAAAATGAAACACAAACAGAAACCCTTAAAGGCAGCAATACTCAAAGCAAAGCTAACATTCAGAAGGAAACCCTGGAGGCTTTCATCAGATTTCTTAGCAGAAACGATGCTGGCCCATGGAGACAATGGGATGACACGTTCAAAGCCTTGAAGGAGAAGAACTTCCAACCAAGAGTTACATATCCTGCAAAACTATCTTTCAAATATGAAAATAAAATCAAGACATTTGCAGATAAACAGAAACTCAGAGACTTCATAAAAACCAAACCAAAGCTACAAGAAATACTGAAAGACGCTCTTGGCTTAGAAGAACAAAACCATTAATTTTGCATTTTAGGAAGAAATATAAGACACAGCATCCAGATACCTATTCATTTAGGGAAGGCTCCAAACAAAGTCAAAGCTGTAATATTGAAAGAAGTGATCCAGTGGCCATATCACAAAAACTATGATGTCATCATATTAAAAAGTGGGGTGTACTACAGTCGTTATAGTCCTTCCAGATGGAGAGCAAGTTAGTAAGACTTGTAGTAGTTAAAATTGGGTTTAAACATAGACTTTTAAGGGGGATCATAGGGACAGTCACAAAGCACAATAAAGATGCAGCATGTAGAATTAAGAAATATAATACAGGCATCTCAACAACCAGAAAACCAACAATGAAAAATGTGAAAAATCAACTCATAAAGAAGAATGTTCCAAAACAGAATAATGAAAACATCAACACAAAAATAAACATATCACAATGACAGCACTAAACACATACCCATCAATAATTACATTGAATGTGAATGGACTGAATGCCCTAATAAAGAGACAACAAATCAAAAGACATGACCCGTCCACGTAATGCTTACAAGAAACTCACCTTAGACTTAAAGATAGGAACGAACTGAAAATTAAAGGATGGAAAAATATATATCAAGCTAACAATACACAAAGAAGAGTAGGTGTGGCAATACTAATCTCAGATAAAATAGATTTTAATGTAAAATCCACTATCATGGACAAGAGTGGACACTATTGCTAAAAGATTCAGTACACAAGCAGTACTTAACAATACTAAATATTTATGCACCCAACACTAGAGCATCTAAACACATCGAAGAAACACTGGCTACACTGAAAAACGAGATAGATCACTCCACAGTTAACTGTGGGAGACTTAAACACTCCACTCTCAATATTGGACAGGTTGTCTAGAAAAATGCTCAGTAAAGACACAGAAGATCTTATTGCCACAATTAACCAACTAGAACTGATTGACACATACCAAACTTTCTATCAGCAGATAACTACACCTTCTTCTCCAGCAGAAAAAACACAAAGAAAGTGGAACTCTTGGAAAATGAACAGTATCTTGCTCAAAAAGCCATCAGTTACAGAAGAAATCAAGGATGAAGTAAAGAAACTTATGGATTCCAATGAGAATGAAAACAGGTCCTACCAGAATCTATGGGCTACAGCCAAAGCAGTGCTCAGAGGTCAGTTTATCTCTATAAATGCACACATCTGGAAGCAAGAAAGAACTCAAACCAAAGATTTAACCTTACAGCTTGAACAAGTAGAGAGAGAGCAATGAAGGAACCCCTCAGGCACCAGAAGAAAACAGATCATAAAGATTAGAGCAGAACTAAATGAATTAGAGAATAGAAGAACAATTGAAAAAATTGAAAAGACCAAAAGCTGTTTTTTTAAAAAGCTCAACAATATTGACAAACCACTGGCTAAGCTTACTAAAGAGAAACAGGAAAGGAAACAAATAACTCAAATAAGAAATGAAAGGGGAGTTGTCACAACTGATCCATCAGAAATCCAAATTATCATAACAGAATACTACAAAAGACTGTGATCTAACAAATTTGAAAACCTAGAGGAAATGTACAAATTCTTAGATTCATATCAAATTATCAAAAGGTGAAGCAGAAAAGCTTAATAAACCCATCACAAAGGAAGAGATTGAAACAGTCATCCCCAAACTACCAACCGAGAAAAGCACTCGCCCAGGTGGCTTCACTGCAGAATTCTATCAAGCTTTTAGAGAACAGTTATTTCCAATACTACTAAGACCATTTCACAGCATAGAAATGGATGGAACACTCCCAAGTTCATTCTATGAAACCAGCATAACCCTGATACCAAAGCCAAGGAAAGACCCAACAAAAAGCAGAACTACGAACCAATATCACTCATGAATCGTGATGCAAAAATCTTCAAGAAAATTCTTGCCAAAAGAATACAACAACATGTCAAAAAAATTATGAATCACAACCAAGTTGGATTTATTCAACAGATGCAAGGCTGGTTCAGCATCAGAAAAACAATTAATGTGATCAACCACATAAATAATGCAAAAGACAAGAATCACCTGATTTTGTCAGCTGATGCAGAAAAGGCATTTGATAAAGTCCAACACCCATTCATCCTAAAAACTCTCAGCAAAATAGGAATAGACAGCAAATTCCTCAATGCAATAAGAAGAGAGCTATAGGGGGTGAGGGAGAGCCTCAGAGAGACAGGTTGGCATAATAGACATAATCTCAGGAGTCACACATGCTGGTAATCATGAAGCCACAGCACTAACAGAGAACATTTTGTTCTCTGGTACGTAAGGTTGTGGTGAGTCAGAGTCTACTGGAGAGCAGCTGTCTCGCTCTATCTATCCATAGCTAGAATGCACTTTTTCATCTCCTTATTTCCTCTAGCTAGCAACTACTCATACTTTAGAGTTTGGTCTAGACTTGACTTTCCCCAGATTACCTTCCCAAGGCTCCACTTCTGGGTCACGTACACCTAGGAGGCATGGTGGTACAGTGGTTAAAACCCTTGACTGCTAACCAAAATGTCGGCAGTGGGTTCCACCAATGACTCCCGGGAAATGCTATCAGACAGTCGCAGTCTGTCCTATACGGTCACTATGAGTCAGAATCAACTTAACAGCAAGGTGTTGGTTTGTTCATTTGTTTGTTTCCAGAGTACCCTAAACTTCTCCCACTATATTTTTATTGTTTATATGTCTATTTTCATCGCCACAAACAAACAAACAAAAAAACCCCACTGCCACTGGGTCTATTCTGCCTCATAGAAACCTTAGTTCTACAGCATAGAACTGCCCTACAGAGTTTCCAAGGAGCACCTGGAGGATTTGGACTGCTGACCATCTGGTTAGCAGATGTTGCACTTAACCACTATGGCACCAGGGTTTCCCTCACAGAGATTTAAGAAATTTTACTGCAAATCTATTCCCCCTTGTTTAACTACCCTGTCCCCCAAATTTTGCATAGTGCCTAATCCTACTAAGCTCAGTAAATGCCTATAAAACAACTGAGAAGATGAATGAATGGATGAAAACTGAAGTAGCTTGTATAATTCAAAGGATATAGAGAAGTAGAAGTTTCAGAAAGTAGTAAGGAAATATGTGTGTCTAGTGGACAGTAACCACAGCTGCAGTCTTTGTTAGGCCTGATAGGGCAAAACTTTTTTTTTTTTTAAGGTCTTGATAGTTTTCATCATTTATTTTTTTAAGTATTTTATATAAAAAGTAGCTTCTTTTCCCATGTTCTTAGGGCCTGGCTCCTCATCTGCAGTCCTCTAACATATCTAAGGTAAAAATGTATTCACTTAATAAGGTATTACTGCAACCCAGACACATTATTTCTGCGGAGCACAGCTGAATTCCAAAGCACCCTCAACATTTAAGGTAAGTTTATCTGATGAGGACTTGCAGACAGAGTGACTTGTAGTAAGATGTCATTTTGAACGTGCCTGGTTTGGTTTTCTTCTTTCTTCTTGGGGTTTTCTCTAGTGGCTCTTAAGTTGCAGCCTCTGTCGGGAACCACGCAGGCAAGGATACGAATCAAAGGTGGAGGGGGGCGGTGGGGCAGGGAACGGTTTGAAAAGCCCTGATTAGCTACTTCACAGTGAAACCCAGAGACAGTGAGTGCTAACAGGAATGTGGATTTTACCCCTTCAGGAATTCTATTTAGCCTGCCAGGAATTAACCTTGACTGTAATTAAGCCGGCACTGAGAGCAATGACCCTTTCAGAAAATGTTTAGAGACCTCAACTTTGTTTAGAGACCTTGTGTGGGTGGAACTTCCTGTTTGCACAGAGAGGGCAGCATAAATCCCAGTTGCTCAGATGTGCTTTTGGGACCAGAGCGAGTGCAGGGAATAGGGTACAAGACAACCCCGTCTCCTCGGGTGCCTCCTCCCTGCAGCATGGCGAGGAACAAACTTCTTTATCCAAGCCTGGTTCTCCTCCTCC
Source organism: Heterohyrax brucei (assembly GCA_028571685.1). Taxonomy (NCBI): domain Eukaryota; kingdom Metazoa; phylum Chordata; class Mammalia; order Hyracoidea; family Procaviidae; genus Heterohyrax; species Heterohyrax brucei. The sequence goes on along the minus strand of CM053142.1, from coordinate 70,849,270 downwards.
AGATCTTCCTGCCTGCGGTCTCTGGAAACCTGTGAGTTCCACACAGAGCTTGAATTTAAAGCCTTTTCCTTTATTTCAGGTTTTCATTTTGTATCTTATTTGTCTTTTCCATGAAACTACCACTTTCTTTGCTCTTCCAACGATAAGATTTTGTAACTGAGTTAATTCTCCTCTTATCATTAACCATTCAGAAAATCTGAATTTTCTCTGAATTCCTTTTAAGATGCATCAAAAATTGATGCTTTTAAAGGAATCAATTTGCTGATCCTCGTATATATATTATTCATGTTTATCTGCTTGAGACTGTGCTGTTTAGCCTTTCTTACCTGTCCATCTTCCATTTTATCAGACAAGCCTCTGCCAGGGGTTTAAAAATCTGTGGCATGCCAAATGAGAAACAATCTGAAATGTTAATGTTGAGGAAAGTGAAAAATTATAATGACAGGAGAAAATCCTTTTTCAGATCAGCTAGTGACAGAGTCCTTGTTTCAACAGGTTTAATTAGATCAACTTGGGCATGGTTAAAAATAATTTTTAATAAGGGGGCCATGGATAATTTTCAAGGCAAACCTGGGTGGTGTAGTGGTTATGTGCTTGGCTACTAAGCAAAATATTGGCAGTTCAAATCTACCAGTCGGTTTTTAAAAACTCTATGAAGGTAGCTCTACTCTGTTCTATAGGCTCACTCTGAGTCGGTATCAACTGGGCAGCAATAAATTTGGTTTCATTTTGAGGGGATGGTTTTCGGCATGTAATGCAGAAGCCGCAAGATGTGGATGACAATTATATAACTATGTTACATCTCATTTATTTACTTATATCTGTAAACAATTTTTTCAGTACTTACATCTATCCAAACCCAAATTAAGAACAGAATTAATGTTAGATCTTGTTGCATTCTTGCAATAAGAAATGATCCTTCATGGATATATCAGTGGGGGGGCAGGTTATTATTATCATTAAACAGTACATTAAAAGTACATCTTTTCTTATATCTAATGAGTCAGAACTTGTAATATATTTATTTCCTCTTGTTCAGTTGTATATTAATAAGATTTAAAAATGACCCCCTTCTGAAGAAAATTTTTAACATTTAAAACATTAAGGGGCACATTAAATTTAAAAGACAAAATTAAATTTATATATCCACATATAATAGTTCATATATGTGTGTATGTTTTATATATGTATGTGTGTGTGTGTATACTTGCCAGCAACAAAATAAGAGTGACTCATAAAAGTTTTTAAAAAAAGTTCTGTGTAGTAAGTGGCATAGATATTAAAGTTCATGGAGGCAAAAAGAGAAAGAAGTTACATTTCTGAGCCCTAGAAAAAGAACTTTTTAATATATTTTTAAAGTAGATTATATCAGACATCTTATCACTATGGTATTTAAGATTCCATGAGAATTTTAGAAAACAGTAATAGAAGTTTTCATCTAAATGCCATAAGAAATAATATCTTTTGCTGTTATTTAAACTTGCAAGTACAAAGTGAATGCTTACTTGAAAATATGAAAGGAGTACACAATGTGAAAAAATTACTTTAGGAGTTCTGTAAGCAAGAATGTCTGAAAACTACAGAGTCAATCTTATGTTTTCCATGAGGGTATTGAGAAAGCTTCTGTCTTGTTCATGATTTACTAAGATCCCAACTTCAATCACTAGTGGACCACTGTGTGGGGGATAAGTTCTACAGCTGCTAATCAAAAGGTCAGCAGTTTGAATTCTCTAGGCACTCCTTGGAAACTGTGGGGCAGTGGTATTCTGTCCCGTAGGGTCACTGTGAGTCAGAATGGACTTGATGGCAAGAGGTATTTCTAGCCAGGAGCAGCTGAAAGGCATTTAAATACACACCAAAGTTAAGTCACGCATTTAAGACTTGACTGGTTGTTTACCACAATTGAGACTTGAATGACTCACTCTCTTTGAGCCCCAGATTCCTTATCTATAAAATGGAAGGAAATACTTGCCGTATCAGTTTCAAAAGGTCAGACAATTAAGTCCACAAACTTAATTGTTCTAAGTGCTACGTACCGCATTGGTGAAAATCACTATGGTCAGCTTTGAAGTACCCCCTTGCAAAGCTATGCATCGATGCCGGTGCTTACTCCACCCTTCAAAGCGATTTTGGAATTCTTTCAGGAATGGCCATTGTGCAAGGTAGGAGGGTGGCAAGTTTGCGAACTTAATTGGATAGTTGTCTGTGAGGGAGTTTTTAGCCAGTAAACAACTAAGTATACTGGAACGCCCTCCCTACTCACCTGATCTGGCCCTAGTGGCTTTTTTCTTTACTTGAAGATAAAGAAAGTGTTGAAAGGAAGACATTTTGATGATGTTTGGGACGTCAAGGGTAATAATGACAACAGCTCTGTTGCCTATTCCAGGAAAAGAGTTCCAAAATTGCTTCGAAGAGTGGTCTGTGTAGGCACTGGCATCAGTGCGTAGCTTTCCAAGGGGAGTACTTCAAAGGTGACCATAGTGATATTCAGCAATGAGGTCTGTAACACTTTTTCTAGGATGAGTTTGCAAACTTCACTGACAGTCATATATCATGTATATATTACCTACTTCAGGGAGGTATCTAAATATTGCAAGTAAGTGCTGTAAGTAAGGAATCGCACATGAATTTCCAACCATCAGAGGCAGAAATATTTATATGCATAATAAAAATATATACATATATCAATATGCATCAAAGTATTACTCTCTCATGACAATGTATTTACTGGTTTAATGAAAGTTCTGTGCATTGATTGGTTCTGTAGTATCCACATGCCCAAGGGCTTTCTTTTTAGAGCCATCCTAATGTAAAATCAATTTACAAACAGATTAAACATAACAGAAACATTTAATTAGAAATTTAAATTCAGATGCTACATATTGAGATTCCTTAAAGTGAGGCATGTAACATTTTAAAATATTTTTAAATCCATCTCAAGCGAAATGTCCACTGCATAGCAGTCCTGGTAGAAAGGGGAAAGCCTTCTGATATATGCCACTCAGCCCAAGAGATTAATTTCATATTCATCCTGATGCAGAATTAATGATGGTAACAGTCATTGTTATGGAAAACCAACCAACAATATCAAGCAAACCCTTTGCCTTGGAGCCTATTAGGGCAGAGTGGAACCACCCCCAGAGTATTTCCAAGGAGCAGCTGGTGGATTTGAACTGCCATCCTTTTGGTTAGCAGCTGAGCTGTTAACCACTGTACCACCACATCTCCTTGTGGAAAACAATGCCATTGACAGTTACATCTCTTTTCTAACTGGACTCTCCTCCATCTCCTGCCCCTACTACATTCCCAGGGAATATATGGTGCTGGTCCCCTCCCTGCTTCACACTAAGACCCCTGAGACTGGCTGCCTGCTTCTGAGACACCTGCATGAGCCTGTGACTGTGCGTGCTTTCTTGGAGTCTGTCAGGGGAAACATAAGCCTGTTTACTGACCTCAGTGTGGAGAAGGACGTATTCACCTGCATCTCCTTCACTGTGAGTGCTGCTGTTTGACTTACTGTCCTCGGTTCGGTTAGTCAGGGCCTTGGAGATCTAGTGTCAGTCAAGGAAAGGCTTAGAGAAGCTGATAAGAACTTCAGGGAGGAATCTAAATATTGCAAGTAAGGGTTGTAATTAAGGAGTAGCACATGAATTTCCAACCATCAGACACAGAAATATTTCTAGGCATAATAAAACTCAATTTAACTCTGAGTCTACATACAAGTAGAGATAGCTACCTAGAATTTTACATATACGGTTTAACACAATGAATACATGATGCTTTGTAAACGTGAATGTTTTAGGTTAAAAAACAAAAGGCTTCAATTTGATTCTCTACAGTTTCACAATAGTCATCATTTTATATGAAGCATAAAAACAACCCTAGCCTTAAAGTACATATTCTAAATCTACCGCTCATACAATTTTTGTTGTTTCTATCATTATCTTTTTTCCCCTATGTGCTGCAAAGCCAATGTTAAAAAAAAAAGTTTAGAACATCACTAAAAAATCAACTTCATAATCAAAAACCCTATTTGCAAAAGTAAAATAAAAACCGCTATACATTAAACAAAGATAGAATGTGACTTAAAAGCAAAATGGAAAATCATCAATAAAGCATATTAGGCCAAGGCTCAGTGTGAGTCACCAATGGTGGGTTGATTAGAACACACCAACTTACATTCTTTCTAAAAGTGAAAATTGTAGAAATCACCCTGAGCAAACACCCAGTATTGCTTCAGTGCTGCCCACAGGGCATGCTTACAGCCTGGCTTCAGCAAAATATGGCACTTTTCTTTCCCATCATCTTAAAATATAGCTCTGCCCTGTCCTTTTAGCATGTCACATCAACTTGGAAAGTTTTAATGTAAAGTTGAATCAGTATGGTATTAGTTGAGCTATATGCGGAACTAATTCTAATTGGTAGCCTTTCTTAATGATGTATTTCCGTCTACCTTGTGTTCTGGTTCTTTTTTGTAAAGTGAGAGAATTGGTTCATGTCCATGCCAGCTTTCCTTGGTAAGAACAAGGGAGAGAAGAAGTTAAGTAAAAAAAAATAAGGTCTCAGGAAAGAAGTAGAGTAGGAAGTGGGAAAGAAGACTGGGAGGCTGAATGCATTCTCAGGATCTCTCTCACATTTCAGATCCCAAGGTCTTCAGTCAATGAAGAGGTAATGTTCCTCTCTATCCAAGTGAAAGGATTAACACATGAGTTCTGGAAGAGGAGCACAGTGTTGGTTAAAAATGAAGAGAGTCTGGTCTTTGTCCAGACAGACAAACCCATCTACAAACCAGACCAGACAGGTATGAAGAGGCCTATAATTAGGATAAAGAAAATCTTCCTCACCTGCATGCTTGGCAGCCAAAGTTCCTGTAATTCTGGGTGGTTTACTAACTTGCCTCAGTGGCATGTAGGCCTGCGTATAGGGTTTCAGGTTCTAACGGAAAATATTTCTATTTTAGTGAAGTTTCGTGTGGTCTCACTGGACGAAACGTTTCACCCTGTGGAAGAATTGGTGAGTCTCTTGTTATCTACATAAAATCATCATGATCTGTATAAACAGCTGGGATCTTTTTTGGTAGTCAGGGAAGGAACAGGAAGAGAAGCTAGTCTCACTAACAGTAATCTCTGTCATCACAACAGCATAAGATCATCATGTAAAAATGATCCAGGAACAAGGGAGGTCTTAATTCTTGCTATCTTGATACTGGGAACCGTGGGACACCGTGATAAAGCACCTGAGTGCTATCTAAAAGCTCAGAGGGTTGAACGTTCCAGCTACTCCTAGGGAGAAAGATGTGGCAGGCTGCTTCTGTAAGGATTCACAGTCTTAGAACCTGTGGTTTCTATCCTGTCCTCATAGGTTCACTGTCACCCAAACTTGACTCAGTGACAATGGGTGATCTTAGTACTGGTTACTCAGTTGTTGTCACACAGTTAAACTTACTCTTTAGCTAGTTCTCCATTAGGCAAATTAAAAGTACATATTATATAATCAGGGAGACCCTGGTGGCATAGTGGGTTAAGTGCTACGTCTGCTAACCAAAAGGTTGGCAGTTAGAATCTGCCAGTTTTTCCTTGGAAACCCTGTGGAGCATTTCTCCTCTGTCCCGTAGGGTCACTATGAGTTGGAATTGACTTGATGGCAGTGGGTTTGATTTGCTATGAGTTGGAATCCACTCGACAGCAGTGGGTTTGGTATTTGGTGTAGTCCTAGCCAACAACATCTCTGAACAAGACGATTGCAATAACCTTGAAACTGTTCCTGTTTCCATTTTGACTCCTCTGTTTAAAGTGAAACACTTCATCCAACACCCTGCCCACTTAGACCAGCTTTGCTTTTCTTCATGACACTTAGTGCCACCTGTACACACACACACACACAATCAGAGTTGTGGCAGCACAAGGATTAAGCACTGGGCTGCTAGCCAAAAGTTGACAGCTCAAACCAAACTAGCAGTTCTGCGAGAGAAAGATCCAATGATCTGCTTCCGTAAAAGACTATGGCCATGGAAACCCCATAGGGGCGGTTCTGCTCTGTCACAGGGGATCACTATGAGTCAGAATCGCCTCAACAGCACCTAAGAACAACATGTGAAATAAAAGACCCAGCTAACCCAACAACGTGAGTCAGATCCGACTCGACGGCACTTGGCTAACCCAACAAAACACTTTTGTTCAAATAATTTCTCAAAGATTTGGATTTTTTGTAAATGAAACCACAACCTCCTCTATGAAGTGAGACGAGGATAAGCAACATTTGTTCCTCGAGACTAACACTTCATATTTGTAAGAAACAACTCTTTCTGCTGTAATACAGACAGTAAACCACAGTCTTAATTTTTCTGCCCCTTCAGCATGTTTTCTTATGTCAAGAGTGAACTCTTTTCTGCTAGCTATTGAGGGAAAATATTATGGTATGATTCTTTCTTCTCTTTTTCTCACACTCACATCCACTGCTTCATCAGAAAACGTTGGCTAGAAATATATCCAGACTCCTTACCACCTCGATTGCTCCAATCTCGGAAATGCTGGTGGTACAGTACTAGGGTTGCTAATCAAAAGATTGGCTGTTCAAATCTACCGAGTGCTCCTTTAAAACTCTACTGGGAAGTTCTCCATTGCCCTGTAGGGTTGCTATGAGTTGGAATCCACTCGACAGCAATGGGTCTGGTGTTTGTTTTAGTCCTAGCCAACATCATCTCTCAACAAGACGATTGCAATATTAACTGTTCATGTTTCCATGTTGACTCTTCTGTTTAAAGTGAAACACTTCATCCAATACCCTGTCCACTTAAACTGGCTTTGCTTTTCGTCATGACACTTAGCACCACCTGTTGCATAGCTGCCGTGGAGTCCATTCCAGCTTATGGTGATCTTGTGTGTTAGAGTAAATCTGCACTCCATAGAGCTTACAGTGATTGATTTTTTTGGAAGTAGATCACCAGAACTTTCTTCTGAAGGACTTTCTCTTTTCTGTCGATCTGTACAAGCTCCGTGAGAGTGGATAGTTTGTTCTTTTGTGCACTGCTATATTCCCAGTACATAGAGTAACAGCACATAAGCACTTAATGAACATTAGTTTTTAAAAAGTGAATCAGCATTGATAGAGGAGTTACCCCATCTTTCCTCATTTCTAGAACTATGTAAGAATTCTGTGGTCCATGTTTATAATTGGATCTGATCATGGATACTTACAGTTCAGTTAATATTTATCTCTCAGTCAGTAGATTGCATAGCAAAGAAATGTTTTTCACTGGGATGTTATAAGCTTTATGTAATGTTAGTAAAGTCTATTCCCAATGAATGACAGTGCACATACGTATTTGTTGCTGATGGCCAAATAAGTTCTTCATATTATTTATTAATTACTCACTATAGATTGATTAAAAGTTCTGAGAAATTTAACCTAGAGTCTTATTACGTTTTACTGCAGAGGGATTTATTCCACATTAAAGCTGTTTTGCTTGTAAGTCCTAGTTGAGAGTATTTGAGAAAGATCTTAAATTCCTTTCTTTCTCTATTGTCTTTCAGATTCCTCTGGTATACCTTCAGGTAAGCAGCATGAAACATTCTATAATTTAAAAGAAAATTTTCTTATTGAGATGTTGATCTAATATCCCAGAAACTTCACTAAGGGAGAAGCCTTTAAACTCTCACATAGGGCTGAATGATTGTAACTCTTCCTTCCTTAGCACCCACCAGCACCCCATTGGTCCTCTTTGTGAATAACATTGAGAGTTTTCATAGATTCCTTTTATTGCCTGTAATGTTCATAGGCCATTGTATAAAATATAACTGACTTATCCATAGGACTCCAAAGGAAATCGCATCATGCAATGGCAGAATCTCCAGCTAGAGACTGGCCTCCGACAGTTGTCTTTCCCCCTCTCATCAGAGCCCGTTCTCGGCTCCTACAGTCTGGTGGTAAAGAAAGACTCAGGCACGAGAGTAGAGCACCATTTCGACGTGGAGGAATTCGGTATGGATTATGGGAAATTGTATCTAAACTTCTAGCACGTAGAAATTGAGCTCATTTGGATCCCTTCCATTTACTATGGGCAAAAATGGGTTTGGAGTAGAACCAAGTATATCTAACTCAGACAAGGACCATCAGTGTTTTAGGAACAGGACTTCATATATAACTTGATTAATTTTTGTAACAGTTTTTAATCTCTGCAAAATGTAGCAGCCTTGTTTCAGTGATATCGTCCATATTTCTTAAGCTTACAGTGATCAGTCATAGTCCTTCAACCAGAATCTCCATTAGAAAATAAGGGGAATACATTGTAGAGTACAGCTACCTCTTTAGAGCCCTAAACTGTCATTAAGGAATTGTTACAGAGAACTTGAAAATGAAAATTTTATACAATTTGGAAACCAATCACCAACTTGATCTCCATCAACAGTGCTTCCCAAATTTGAAGTGAAAGTCACAATGCCGGAGATAATCACTATTTTGGATGAAGAGCTGAATGTGTCCGTATGTGGCCTGTAAGTTGGTTGGTTTTTGTTGTTTTTCAGTCTTTTCAGTGGTGGTGGTGGGGTAGTTATTTAAAGGAGATTTACCATCTGGTGCATTTTGACTGGAGGAGCAGTGACAGCACAAATAACTTTAAGTATATGGGAGCCCCCGACTTCCAGAGCTTCCTTTTTCTATTGCTCTTGTATTTTTCCTTTTTTTTTATCCCCCCATGTCCTTACTAGCATTACGGTCATGGGCCAGGGAAATGTTCCTTGAAAGCAGATGCTATTAGGATTTAGTCTGAAAGTGACAAAGCTAACTGCACTAAAAAAAAAAAAAAAGGAACTGTGTTGCAGGGTAGTGACTGTCCCTTCATCAGAAACAACTAACATGTATTCAGAAGATAATTAACAGAGGGTTGCAGAGTCAACTCAATCATCAGATCATTTACCTGACTTAGCATTAGATTCAGAATTTGTAGAGATAGGCATATAATCCAAATCCCTTCTACTCATATGTCTACCTACGGCATGCCATGTATCATTCTGCACTGCCACTTTGTTGTGGAGACTGAATGATCTCTTGGTATGATCCCTTCCAACCGTGGAAACCGATGTTTCCAAGATCTTACACTGCCATCCTCCTGATTAGGAGCATTAGCAGAAAGAGTAAGCAGGGTGAAGCAGCCGGTCCTTGATAGCTAGGTGTCCTATACCTACCTAGCTATTTAGCTGGCCACTGCCCTAGTACCATCTCAGAGTAATGATCACCAAGTTTATCAGTCTGTGTAAGTGGTGAGCCAGTGCTCTTGCAGATAGATACAGAGGACCTTTCAAGAGAAAAGGAGACAAGAACTATTGAAAATACAGTAGTCATCAATAACACATTGATGGCATAATCCCATTTTTGTAAAAAGTAAACAAGTAAAATTATAGAAATGGCTCCTCATGAGAAGAGGATGATGAAAGAAGAGGCAGCATAGTATTAATAATTTGTATTCCACATAGAAAAACCCTGGTGGTATAGTGGTTAAGTGCTATGGCTGCTAACCAGAGGTCAGCAGTTCAGATCTGCCAGGCACTCCTTGGAGACTCTATGGGGCAGTTCTTCTCTGTCTACAGGGTCACTGTGAGTAGGAATCAACTCAATGTCAGCGGGTTGTGGAGTATTCTTGGGTGGAACCAAAGGTGTAGTGTTTTCTCTTTATTTTATTTATTTACTTTTCTGGGGTTTGTTTTCCTTTGTTTTGTCTTTCCTCTTAAGAATGATTTAGCTACAGCAATAACAAACCTATTTAAAGATGAAACGAAAAACATTTAGAGTAAAAAGACATGATACAAGCAGAAATGTAGTAAATTTCAGCATGTTGCACTGGAGAGTTCTAAAAGAGAATGGTCATGACTCTGTTCACTGTGCACTCAACACTGAGCCCTCAAGTCTGCGGGAAGTAGAGGACAGTACAGAGAGTAGATACACTGTACGTAAAGAGAAAACATAAGCAGACAGAAAATGAAGATGTTCGATGTCTGCTTTGGTCATTTGCGATGTTCTTATGACAGATACACCTATGGGAAGCCCGTCCCTGGAACTGTAACTGTGAACGTATGCAGAAAATACAACCGCCCTGCTCACTGTTTTGGTGAAGAGTCACAGGCGGTCTGTGACAGTTTCAGTCGGCAGGTAGGTAGCAAATTTTGTTCTAGGGCCTAACAATAGTGAATTGTTGACAAACAATGAATCGCAACATGGAACTCAGGAAGACAAAAATCTGAAAGAGAATTCTATACTGGCTATTGTGATTTCTCTTTTTTTAATCAGTGACTTAGCACAATAAGAATTATTTCTTGTAATCATCCAGTTAAAAGAAACAATTAACCATGATTGTTCTTGGTCAGCCAAGCACCCAAAATAATGGTAGTGCAGCCATCTCTAATAACTTGACATCCAGAATCTCCTTGAGTGTCCACTTCTATGAAGGAAGAAGGATATAACTCTTAACCACCCTGACTGGGATGGAGTCTGTGTTGCTCTCCATGAGCAAGAATCTGCCATTTAGCCTCATCTAGATGCTAAAGAGCTGGGAACAGTCCTTTGATGGCCAGGCATTTCCCAGGCACAGATGTACTGTATCGGAAGGAGAGCCAAACTTTGGTGAAGAGTTAGCTGCCTTCCACAGTAAGTTTACCCAAATATTTTTAAGTCATTTCTATCGCATTCATTCCAGGAAACTTCAGATACTAGGGAATACAGTTATTAGCCAGATATGAAATGAAATGATAATTAGTCCCTAGAGAATATTTTTTGTGCCGTTATCACAGAAAATCCCTGGGTAATGTTGTTGAGGATTTCCCAGGTGCCACAAATGGTTAACAGATGAACTTGACTACTAACCAAAAGGTGGGAGGTTTGAGTTCACCCAGAGGTGCCTTGGAAGAAAGGCCTGGCAATCTATTTTCGAAAAATTGGCCATTGAAAACTTTATGAACCGTACTTCTACTCTGACATACATAGCGTCACCATGAGTTAGAGGTGACTCAATCATAACTATTTTTTTTTATGTTGGCAAAAAAATAACTACCACTTATATGTCTATTATAATGTGTATAATTTTCTTTGCGTTTTACTTCTCAGCTGAACAGCCATGGGTGCGTCTCTCAGCAAGTAAGCACCAAGCTCTTTCAGCTGAAGAGGCTAGGGTATGAAATGAAACTTGAAGTGGAGGCCAAGGTTCAAGAAGAAGGAACAGGTTTGTGTACTGCACAGGTATGGGAGAAAAACAATAGACATCGATTTATTCCCTTTCTCAGAGGATGAATTAAAAGACGGAAAGTAGTATAGGAGATTCATCAGGGAGATCATCTTTCACAAAAAGAACCTTTTTTTAATTTTTGTCTTTTAGAGGTGGAATTTACTGGAACTGCATCCACTGATATTACAACAACCATAACCAAACTTTCATTTGTGAAAGTGGATTCAGACTTAAGACATGGGATCCCATTTTTTGGACAGGTAGAGTGTTTTACAGTTTACATATCAAACCATATACTGTAACCTAGTAAGCTTCAACATACTCTGCTGAAATCATGACTAGTTAATGTTATCTGTTGATTAATATAAGCAAAGATATAAAACTACACAAAAAATAGATCATTCTTCTGTAAATTTGTATAAGAAATCTATAAAATCATTCTAAAGTATTATTAACTTAGGTTTTTGTTTTGTTTTGTTTTTACTTTTGGAACAGTGTTATATGGTGTCACCTAATCTCTTTTTCGTAGTTTACTAGGTAGTCTCAATTTTTACGACATTTTCTCATGAAATAACAAAATGCATGGTTGCTCTGTGCATTATCTTTCTAACACCAACTGCCTTAGTTATCTAGTGCGGCTGTAACAGAAATGCCACATCTGTGTAGCTTTAACAAACAGGGATTTATTTTCTCACAGTTCAGGAGGATAGAAGCCTGAATTCAAGGCCCTATCTCTAGGGGAAGGCTCTGTCTCTGTCTACTCTGGGGAAAGGTCCTGTGTCTTCTCATCTTCTATTCCACAGATCCTTGGCAGTCTTCGTGTTTTATACAGCATCTGTATTTCCCCATTTCTGCTTGCTTCTTCTGTGACTGGCCCACTCTTTTTATATCGCAAAAAACAGTTAGCTTAAGATACCTGACACTAATACTGCCTCATGAGCAAAACAGAAAATCCATTCCCATTTGGGATTCTAACCACAGATGTAGTGGTTAGAATTTGTAATACTTGTTTTAGGGGGATACAGTCCAATCCATAACACTCACATTGTGTGGAAATGGGTGAGTAGGTAGCTTTAATTTTTACTTTTAAACATTAAGGGCTCTACCTAGTGTTTGTTTCATGGGTATAATATTTGCATTATTTTCTCTACAATAATAAGTATATTTTTAAAAAAACTGTAAACACAGGAATAGAATACTAATATTTAAGGTTACAGATTTAATTATTATAGATTTTTCTCATGGGTCTACAAAATACGTTCTGTTGTGATTTTTCTGTTGTAAACAGATGTACTAATGGATTTGATGCCCAAATTCTGAAATGACAGTTGTACATATCTTAATGTGAAATTATTGTGTAGAACTTTCTCAATGGAAATACCACAAACCTTTAGTTATGATGGTGTAAAAGACAGTGAGGCTAGTCTCCACAAAGGAATGGTGAAGTACATTTTGGAGTGTTTTGATTACGTTGTGACAGCAAAGTATTCAGACACTTTGACTTGTCCCTAAAATGAAAGTGTAGTGCATTTTTTATTTCTCAGAGGCATATTATCCTTTTAAAGTATTATTATTGCTAAGTAACTATCCTAAAAAACCAAACAGTTTGCCATCAAGTCTATTCCAACTCATGGCAACCTGCAAGCCCCGGTGGTGTAGTGGTTAAGTGCTACAGCTACTAACCGAAAAGTCAGCAGTTCAACTCCAGCAGAGGCTCCTTGGAAACTCTATGGGGGCAGTTCTACTCCAGCCAATGAGTTGTTTGAGTTAGGATTGACTTGATGGCAAGAGGGTTTGTCTGTCTGTTTGTTTTATGTAACTATCCTATTGGTCATAGACTTTCTCACCCCAAGAGGAAGAATCAAAATATGGTGTTTATCCTTGTCCTTGAACATGCAGCCTAAGTTCACTGTCAAACTTAGGCTTTTTAAAGCAGTTGTATATATTGACTTAAGTCTGTGCATTGTGCTTCCTTCTGCCAAAAGTAGCTTAGGTTGCAGAAACGTTCACTATTTCTTACCATCTTAACCAAGCAACTCATCTGTTGAGCTCAATACCAGCAATAATTTTGCATGAAACCAAACCTCCTGCTGTCAAGTCTAATCTGACTCATAGTGACTATAGGTCAGAGTATAACTGTTCCATGGAGTTTCCAAGGAGTGCCTGGTGGATTCTACCTGCTGACTTTTGGGTTAGCAGCTGTGGCACTCAACCACTACCACGGTTTCGAATTTGGCATTAGGCCCTTATTTAATATTGAGTGCCTCTTTTCAGTTTTACCTTTTTTCACATGGTATGTGTCTGATCAAACCTACCTGCCTTCTAAAAGATTGATAATTTAGGATAAGAAGCAGTTGCCATATGTGCAACAACTAGAGAAACCCGCAGAACAATGTCTTATCTATTGCTTACTTGTGCATTCTTTATATTTCAGAACACTAACCCATATGCTGGGTACCGAGTTGTTCTGAGTTAAAATTGACTCAGTGGGACCTAACATCTACAACAACCCATAAGAAGTTAATAGTCTGCCCCAAAATAAGGGTATTGTGGCTCAAATAAATTTGGTTAATGAGTTAAAAAGTTGTCATTATAATATGATCCTTGTGCTTTGTGGCTGTAAGACTTACATATAATACACAGTATTATATGTAATATAAGGATACCCTCATTATCACCCTCATCATACTTTATCCCTTTACCGTGCTTTATTTTTCAACTTAGGTTTGATTATTGTTAAACAGATAATAACTGCTGTATTTGTATGTATCTATGCTATACATAATGCAGAATCCATGTCCTTCCCTAAACTATAAGCTCTGTGACAACAGTGACTTTGTTTTCTTTCCTGCTATAGCCCCAGTGCCTGACCCATAGGAGGCAGTCAATAAATATCTGTGGTAAAATTAGTGTGTTTGGTCCCTATTGAGCATTATCCATATAACTAATCCATAGTCTTTAACCTTCAGGTGCGCCTAGTGGATGGGAAGAATGTCCCCATGCCAGGGAAAATCGTCTTCATCCAAGCAGATGAAGCTGACTATCACTCCAATGCCACCACTGACGAGCATGGCCTGGTGCAGTTCTCCATCAACACCACCAACGTCAAGGGTTACACCTTCACTGTCCGAGTAAGTTTACAAAGAAGTCACCAATGACACAAAGCAACCTTGGAAAAGAAGTTGCAACTGAAAAATGATGAAATTGCCAAATTAGGTTTAGTCTTGAGAGAAAAAACTGGAAATTAGAAATCAACTTTGGAAAAAGTTATAAGAAGGCAATACAGGGAGGTGGTTAATACTGTAGATTCCAGAATCAAATAAACGGAATAAAAATTCTGACTCAACCCCATGTTAAGGACAAATAACTAAAACTCTCTATGCTTTATTTCCTTATCTGCTAAATGAACATCTGCCTCTTAGGGTTCTTAGGAGGTTTAATGATATTACACATATTAAAATACTTAGTAAGCCTCTTTTAACTGTTAAATGTTACTATAGAAGCTCATTTTCACACTATTAACATCTAATTTCAAAAAGAATGCACTCTGTGAATTTTGTTTTAACTATATTATTGTGATATTTTAATTATCTCCAGATAGCCTATTTATGCCCTTATAGTTTGCTTTCTATAACATAGAAATCATCTATGTATTGTTGTAGATACAGAAACACATATACAGCTAGGTAGATATGCTTAATAGAAATTACATAATAATAGTGATGGAAATCTCCTGGCTCTTAGAAGGTTTCATGTTGATGTAAAGAAAGATTAAACAATATATTTTATCTATTCACCTTTCAATAAATGGAATAAAAACCCATACCTTTAATAACTCAAAATGGAATGTTCACTCATTTATTTAGTAAGAGGTATGCCTAGAATGCTTTCTCTGTGTTAAGTATCATGGTGTTCCTGACAGCAAAAGTGTTATTTTTAAGAGCTCCCTCTTCTTGATGATAATATGTATGTTACTACTGAAGTGTATAGAGATACGGACGATGTGTTTTCCTGGTCCAATGATTGACTAATGCTACTACGGGGAGTATGGGTATGGGTAGAAATTTGGCGAGAGTTACGGCACAGCCTCTCCATAGGAGCATAACCAACTATGACCTTTGAAGCTTAAGAGTCCACAACCACAGGAAGCATTAACAATAATCAACCCACTGTGGCCCAAGACATGTAGACTACAGCCTGTTCACCAAGTCAACTCTTTGAGCCAAGGGTATTTACAGAAAGTTTCTCAGGCCACTAAGTAATATTTTATTTATATGTAATACCAATTTGGGACAACTCCTTATAAAAGAAGAAATTACTTTCTGAAGATTAATTCTTCAGTTTCTGGAGGTTATTTTCACCATGAAATTGCAGAGTTCCAATGTCTCTGCATAGGTAAAGTAGCCTAAGAAATGCTAAGCAAGTAAATCAGAGCAAAGTATGTCTCACTGTATGTTCCTCAAAAACAGAAATACCAATCCCAAAAGCCTCTGCAGGGTAAAGACATAAACCATGCTTGTATCTGATATTAACTAAAAGTAAGGTGTCATTCTCTCTCACTTTTGACTGTGGTACAAAAGATTTCTAGCTACTCTTTAAGGTAAGACAGTAAACCTTGGAGTTTTGAAAGAATGTTGATTCTTTATGACATACCCTCCATAAAACAGTATTGTTTTTCTAATTCCTTTAGGTCAAACACAAGGATCCTAATACGTGCTATGGCTACCAGTGGCAGACAGAAGAACACATAGATGCAGTCCACACTGTTAATCATGTATTTTCCCCAAGCAAGTGCTTTGTCCACCTTGAGCCCATGGCTCATTCACTGCCCTGTGGTGAAATTCAGAAAATCCAGGCACATTATGTTCTGGATAAAGAAGCCTTGGAGAATCTAGAGAAGCTTGTCTTCTATTACCTGGTGAGAAAGGAGAATCATCTTTATAGACAAAAGCTCTCTGGGGGCAAGAAGTTAGGAAGCATTTTGAGACATCATCCTTCTACTTGCTTTTCATGTTGCTCTTGAAAGACTGCTTTCCCTTGGTGCTGATTATTGCCCGCAGAGGCTCAATGACAGGCACCCCACATAGAGGGTAAGTCTTGGGGTGAGATCTCTGTCAAGAAAATCAAATGCCTTCTTATACCTTTTTATGCAGATTATGGCAAAGGGAAACATTGTCCGAAGTGGAACTCATGAGCTGTCTGTACAGGATGGAAACTGTAAGTGTTCTCATCATCTCTGCATTCTGCCCCACCCTGATTCATTCAGCCCTACAGTGCAGAAATATCAGAAATATTTTCAAATGAGGAAAGAGAATTATCATTTAACCTCAATAATGAGGAAGTTGACAGAGAATGTTGAGTAATGTTTGCCACCTGTTATCAAATATTTGTTTTCTCTCCTTTTCAGTTTATTTTAAATGTTGATTTTTTTTTCTTGTAATCTATATTTCTTCCAATTTTTTAAGCTGTAAATATTCCCAGGCCTTCTCTTTCTCCAAATGAAAGAGATTTAAGGACTTTTTCTTTCCTAAAGAGAATGAAAGGAAGGAAAAGAAAAATTGAGGAATCTCTTCTGTGTACTAGGTTTTCTGCTGGGTCACTTTTATCTTTATATCCTATCTCTCCTTTGAAGATAGTTATGATTTATGAAGAGTTGAACTGCGTACTTCCACCACTAAACTGGAGGCTCTCTGTGAATGTGGAAAAATACAAGACTATGTAGTTTCACCTAGTCAAATGTGGTCTAAAAGATAACTTACTAGAAAACTGTCAAAGGACTGCTTTGTTACTGCTCCTTCATACCAACTGATAAGCATCATGGCAGTCTTACAGAAGTTTAACGCAACCTCTAACAAATTTATGTAGGCATCAAAAGTTAGTTGAAAAGTCAGGTGAGAAGCAGACAGGGCAATGAATCTAAGTCAGTAGTGATGGAACAATTTAAAGAACAGTGGGGAGAATGTTTGCACAACTTGAAGAATGTAACAAATGTCACTGAGTTGTACATATAAAAATCGTTGAAATGGTATATTTTTACGAAAATAAAAATAAATAATAATTTGGGGGGACATCCAAGTTAACAGGCTTAGTAACACGTTCAGTGTTTCTGTTCTGCTTCCCAGTTTATTACATAGTACCTGGGTTCTTCAGGGTTTGCAAACAGCCAGGGGTTGCTCTCTGTTCATCATCACAGAAGAAGGAGAATCAGGAACAGGGAAAGGATATGGAATATGTGACTGGTTGCACTTATGAACAACTACCGCCTTTGTTGTGGGACCAGAGGAGCTGGATGATGCTTGGCTGCAATTGATGAACATTTTGATCAGGAATTACGTGGAAGGATCCCGGTTGGAGAGGGGAGGTGCAGAACAGAATTTTGGATTCCTGTTGATTCTAGACTTTCTGGGGCTGAGGAGCGTGGGTGAAACCCTGAGGCTACTGCCCTTTAGGGGAAACCTTGCACTAAGGATTTTCCCCTACAGTCATCTTGGAACTGAATAGTTTGACTGGTGGAAGGCGGTCTATCTTCAGCAGTGTGCTCTTTTAAGAACTGTCTTCATCTTGGAACTAAATAGTTTGACTGGTGGAAAGCAGTCTGTCTTCAGCAGTGTGCTCTTTTAAGAACTGTCTACATGGAAACCCTGATGGGGCAGTGGTTAAATGCTATGACTGCTAAGCAGAAGGTCAGCAGTTCAAGTCCACCAGGTGCTCCTTGGAAACTCTATGTGGCAGTTCTACTCTGTCCCATAGGGTCACTATGAGTCAGAATGGACTCAAAGGCAGTGGATTTGGTTTGGTTTTATGTAGAATCAGGTTGACAGAGTAACTTGAGAGATTGGAAGGGATCCTTGGGAGGTAGTGAGTTAGTGCTGGTGGTGGAGGAAGGGCTTAGAGGGGAAGAGGAAGAGTGGTAGTGTGGTTCAAGGAATGTGGCCAGTGTCGCTGGTTTGTGCCGTGGAAGCTGTTGAATTAGTGTGTGTTTTGATCTATATTGGCAACAACAGCAAAATAAATAAAATTTAGAAAAAAAACAAGGAACTTCTAAAACCTGCTGCCATTAAGTCAATTCCAACTCATAGTGACCCTGTAGGCCAGAGTATAACCATCTCACAGGGTTTCCAAGGTGATAAATCTTTACACAACCAGACTGCCCCATCTTTCTTCCTTGCAGCAGACCAGTGAGTATGAACTGCAGACCTTTTGGTTAGCAGCCAGGCATTAACCACTGTACCCGCAGGTCTCCTCATCACTTCAAAGAGAGCATGATAATTCTCTCAGGAAGAAAAGATAGATGGAAGATTTGGTTCGCAGAAGTTTAGAAAGGCTATAAGCATGAATACAATTTTTAAATGCTTACTGAATTGCGTGTCACAACTTGAAGTTCTATTTCCCTTCTCTAGTAGGAGTCCCTGGGTAGTACAAATGGTTAAACATTCCACTACTACCCAAGAGGTTGGTGGTTTGAACCCACCCAGAGGCGCTTCAGAAGACAGGCCGGGCAATCTGCTTCTAGAAAGTCACAGCCTTTAAAGCCCTGTGGAACAGTTCTATTCTGGAAACATGAGATTGCCCTAAGTCAGAACTGACCCAATAACTAACAGCAAAGTAAGGTCTGGACTGGGGTAGCCAAGCAGATGTTTCCATACCCTGAGGTTGTATCAGCTAAAGCTTAAAAGTGGGTGAGAAATCAGTATATGACTAACGAGGTAAGAAAGTGCTTTGACAAAGTTTTTCTAAAGCTAGAGTTCTTAGAGGTGGTCGTCCATGCATTACATCTACCGTTTACTATAACTACCATTGCATCTAGTAACAGGAACTGTCATGAAGCAGACCAGCCTTCAGAAATACTTTGTGCAATACACTCATTTCATTTCAGCTCTGAGGAGATGTCTAACCCATGATCATATCCTTTCATTTTCTCTGTGTTCCAGTGCAAGGCCATTTTTCCCTGTCGTTCCCTGTGGCTTCAGACATTGCTCCTGTCGCTCGATTGCTCATCTATGCTATTTTACCTCATGGAGAAGTGGTTGGGGATTCTGAGGCCTATGACATTGAAAACTGTCTTGCCCACAAGGTAGATCTTTTGTATCATAAAATTTTCAGCATTAAAGCTAGAGGTTACTGAACCAACCAAAAATAAAAACAAACTCATTGCCATTGAGTCAACTACAGATCGCAGCGACCTTACAGCAACCTACAGAATAGAGCAGAACTGCCCCCATAGCATTTCCAAGCAGCACCTGTAATGGCAGTGTCACACTAACTGACTCCAGGTGTCACACCTGACTCCTGGTGTAAAATCCTCACATATACAACATGGTCTTTTAGCACATGATCCAATTCACAACACCTTGTTTTCTTCTTCGATGATGAAATTTTGGTAAATAAATACATAAGTTCATAAGACTACTAAAGAGCCACCAAAAAAAAAAAAAAAGAGCATCTAAAATTTAAAAAAAAAACAGCTGTTGAGTTGATTCTGACTGCTGGCAGTTGTAATAGAACAGTTGTAATAGAACTGCTGACCTTTTGATTAACAGCCACAGTTCTTAACCACTATGCAACCAGAAGTCACCATCAGTATCAGTTACTTTGTACATGGGGGCACTGAGACCAAAAGGGTTAAGTTAATTCCCCCAGAGACACTTAGCAATGTAATGGCAGTGTCACCCTAAGAATCCGTGTTACCTGACTCCTGGTGTAAAATCCTCACGTATACAACATCGTCTTTTAGCACATGATCCAATTCACAACACCTTGTTTTTGGTAAATAAATACATAGGTTCATAAGACTACTGAAGAGCCACCACAAAAAAAAAAAAAGAGCATCTAAAATTTTAAAAAAAAACAGCTGTTGAGTTGATTCCGACTGCTGGCAGTTGTAATAGAACAGAAGAGAACTGCCACATAGACTTCCAAAGCTGTGATCTTTATAGAAGCAGACTACTACTTGTTTTGTCCTCTGGAGCAGCTGGTGGTTTCAAACTTTTGGCTTTGTGGTTAGCAGCCAAGCACTTCAGTAAGTACACCACCAGGGCTCCTGCAAGAGCATCTGGAACTATTTAGATTTCATCTGCAGTTAATCAGCACAATACCATGAATTACAGGTCAAACACAAACCAGACCAAACCTATTGCCATTGAATCGATTCCGACTTACAGTGATCCCATAGGACAGAGTAGAACTGCCCCATACAGTTTCCCAGGAGTACCTAGTGGATTCAAACTGCTGTACTCTTGGTTAGCCATTACAGTACTTACCCACTACACCACCAGGGTTTCCAAGGTCAAAGACAGGCACCTTGAAAGAGTAATGAATATGAATAACTGTGATAGCCCAACTGATAGTTGCAAATCAGAGCGAAGTATTGTACTTTGCTTGTTTCTTAAATCTAGACAGAAAGAAGAGGGTAGACATGTCAGGACTGACATGATGCAACCACCGTCACATCAAAGAAAGTCATTGTGCATTGAATGTGAGGCACTTTGAGGATACAGGGTGACTACACTATTAAATAAGAAAATGTGTTCTTCTCACCTTTCCTCCCAATACTACAGGTATATTTGAACTTCAGCTCAACACGAAGTCTTCCGGCCTCACATACTCATCTGAGAGTCTCAGCTTCTCCTAACTCACTCTGTGCTCTGCGTGCAGTAGATCAGAGTGTACTCATCCTGAAGCCAGAGGCAGAGCTGTCCCCTTCCTCGGTGAGTTCCCATCAGCCTCGGGCGACACGAAGGGCCGAGGAGGGGCTCAGAACAAGAAGAAACATATCTCACTGGATTAAAAAAAGACACAAAAATGTACAGTTGCCACTGAGTCGATTCTGACTCACAATCACTCCGTGTGTTTCAAAGTAGAACTGTAGTCATAGTGTTCTCAAGATTGTGGCCTTTCAGAGCAGGTTGCCATGCTTTTCTTCCAAGTTCCTTCTCGGTGGGTTCAGACTGCCAGACTTTATGATTAACAGTCGAGTGCCTGTTCCACCAGCCACTCCATCTGAGTTGGATAAAGAAAATGAGAACAAACCTGTGGCCATCCAGTCTCTTCCGACTGATGGCAACTCCCTGTGCTACAGAATAGCGCAATTGCATGGAGTGTTGCTAGCTGTATCTTTGTGAAAGCAGATTGCCAAGCCTTTCTTCTGTCCTCCTGGTGGGTGAGTTTGAACTGACAGCCCTTATATGTGTAGACAGGTGCAAACCATTTCTCACCACCCAGGCTCCTCCTGAGTTGGATACCAAAAAACCAAACCCATTGCCGTCGGGTTGATTCTGACTCATAATAACCCCAAAGGACAGAGTAGAACTGCCCATAGGGTTACTAAGGCTATGAAGTGCTATGAAAGCAGACTGTTATGTATTTCTCCCATGGAGCAGCTGGTAGGTTCAAACTTTTGGGTAGCAGCCCAGCGCTTTAACTAGTGAATCACCAAGGCTCCCGCTCTAAGTAGGGTAACCAAGAACTAAAACCATTGCCATCAAGTTGGTTCCAAGTCATAGTGACGATACAAGACAGAGTAGAACTAAGAGTTTCCAAGAAGCATCTAGTAGGTTCAAACTGCTGACCTTTTGGTGAGCAGCTGTAGCTATTAACCACTATACCACCCAGGCTTCCTGAATAAGATAAGATCTATTAAAATTATATTTATTTATCAGTTGACATTTTTTAGCTTTTTTCTGTGAACTTTCTTCTGTGAGGTCTATGAGGACTGCCAGTTAAATTCACAAACTGATGCTAGAAAAATTGCTACATACCTTATTGCTGAATATCACTGTGGTCGCCTTTGACTTACTCTTTGGGAAGCTAGGCACCAACATCAGTGCCTAGTCCACCCTTCAAAGCAAATTTAGAACTCTTTTTCTGGAATGGCCATCAGAGCTGTCATTTGTATTACCCTCTAGGTCCTGAATGTCATCCAGATCTCTTCCTTTCAATACTTCCTTTGTCTTCGGCTAAAGAAACAAGTCATTGGGGGCCAGGTCAGGTTAAGTAGGTGGAGTCTTACAGTACAGTTACTTGTTTACCAGCTAAAAACTCCCTCACAGACAACTATACAATTAAGTTGGCAAGCTTGCCACAGTGCAATGATCATTCCAGAAAGAGTTCCAAAATTGCTCTGACGGGTAGACGAGGCACTAGTGTTGATGCATAGCTTCCCAATGGGTGTACTTCAAAGGTGACTGCAGTGATATTCAGCAGTGAGATATGAAGCATTTAAAAAAATTAAGCTGGCATGCTTGTCAAACTCATACGTAAAAATATACCTACATATTAGATGTAATATACTATGTATGTGCATATATACATGTATATATATAAATATATATATAACCTGCTGCTATTGAGTCAATTCTGACTTATAGCAACCTTATAGGCAGAGTAGAACTGCCCCATGGAGTTTCCAAAGCTGTAAATCTTTAAGGAAACAGACTGCCACGTCTTTCTCCTACAGAGTGGCTAGTAGGTTCAAACTGCCAACTTTTCAGCTAGCGTCTGAGTGCTTAACCAGTGTGTTACCAGGGATTCCTTGGCAGTCAATAAATCTATAATGGACTTTTTGAAGAAAAACAAAGCAAGGGTGGGAGATGGAGCATATTAAGAGGAATCCATTTTTGAGACTATGTCTATCATCATACCAATTTCGCTCATCTAGTCAGTCAGTCAGTTTTGAGCTCCCATGATTACAATACAGTGCATCTATCAACATTTTTTTCTTTTTACTTTTCCCATTCAAATTAATTTGATAGCATCATTTTTAGCACTTTATCAAGAAAGCTGTATGTATTTTATGAAGATCTGGAGCATTCTGTTCTCATGAATAATATATAATAGTATTGTGTCCCATTTAGAGCATGGTGTCTATTACTTTGTTATATGCAGTAGTTGCAAACCATAAGGTAGATATGAAACTGTCATTTTATTCTTTTGTCACAAATACTTGTACAGTATTCTAGATATTTTGTTGTTGCTGTTGTTGTTGGGTGCCTGAGTCATTTCCTACTCATAGCAACCATACATACAATAGAAGAAAACTTTGCCTAGTCCTGCATCGTCTTCACAATCCTTGTTACACTTGAGCCAGTTGTTGCAATGACTGTGTCAATCCATCTCATTAAGGGTCTTCTTTCTCTTTGACCGTCTGCTTTAGCAAACATCATGTCTTTTTCCAGGGGACTTGTCCCTCCTGATAATGTGTCCAAAGTACACAAGACAAAGTCTCGTGATTTTTGCTTCTAATAAGCATTTTGGCTGTACTTCTTCAAAGACAGATTTGTTCTTTCTTCGGGGAGCCCATGGTTTATTCAGTATTCTTCTCCAACAATACAATTCAAAGGCATCAATTCTTCTTCAGTACTCTTATTCACTGTCCAGCTTTTACATTCATATGAGGAGATTGAAAACACTATGACTTGGGTCAGATGCACTTTAGTCGTCAAGATGACATCTTTAATTTCTAATACTTTAAAGAAATCTTTTTTAGCAGATTTTCCCAGTGTAATGAGTTGTTTGGTTTCTTGACTCCTGCTTCCATGGGTGCTGACTGAATCCACATAAAATGAGATCCTAGACACCTTCAATATTTTCTCCATTGACCATGATGTTACTTACTAGTCTAGTTGTGAGAATTTTGGCTTTATTTATGTTGAGGCGTAATGCATACCAAAGGCTGTTATTCTTTGCTTTTCATCAGTAAATGTTTCAAATCCTCTTCACTTTCAGCAAGCAAGGTTGTATCATTTGCATGTCACAGATTGTTAAGGTGTCCTGATGCCTCATTTTTCTTCATATAGTCTGCTTCTCAGATTATTTGCTCAGCATACACATTGAATAAATATAGTGAATAGATACAGCCCTAAAGCATATCTTCCCTGATTTTAAACCATGCAGTATCCCCTTGTTCTGTTTGGCCTGTGTATAATGTTCAGGCAGTGTTCCAGTACTACCCATAAGATTTTCATTAGCCAGCTATTCAGAAATAGATTGCTTGGTCCTTCTTCCTAATTTATCTTTGTCTGGATGCTCTGCTGAAACTTGTCCACCATAGGTGACCCTGCTAGTATTTCAAAGACTGATAGCACAGCTTCCAGACAGACTGACAGAGGAGTGGTGGGCCTTAAATATAAATATGTATTAATAAAGCTTTATTTAATTCTAGTGTGGAGTCTAATACTTACCTGGGAACTGTATAACAAGGTATTATGACCCTTGAGTACTTAGATTGGATAACTTCCCCCTCCCTGCAAATTGTTAAATATCTTCAAAATGGAAACAGTATTTGGAGAAAGTGATGCATAACTGCTCTATAAACTATCAAAGCAACAGGAACACTAAAAAAAATAAAAGATTGATGGTGATTAGTCATGTTCTTTTTCCTTTGCACTTAGAACAACTACGATAATTTTTCTCTTTTTCCCTTTGAATGTGTATAGATTTATAACCTCCTACCTATAAAAGACCTCTCTGGATTCCCTGGAAATTTGCATCCACATGAAGATGATGAACATTGTGTCCATTACCCAAATGCCTATATTAATGGAATAATGTACTCCCCAGTACCAAACACAAATGAAAAAGATATGTATAGCTTCCTGCAGGTAAATTACTATATTAAAGATGGTCAT
The DNA here is from genome assembly GCA_028571685.1 of Heterohyrax brucei. Lineage (NCBI taxonomy): Eukaryota > Metazoa > Chordata > Mammalia > Hyracoidea > Procaviidae > Heterohyrax > Heterohyrax brucei. The sequence continues at coordinate 70,824,433 of CM053142.1, read as the reverse complement.
TTCTTAATGCTAGTAAAATATTATATTTGGAAAAATATTAGTTATTTTAATGCCTTCATAGAGTAAACCTGTTGCTGTGAAGTTGAATCTGACTTTTGAGGGTAATACGGCATAAAGAAGCCAAGTGACTTCCCCAAAGTCACCGATAGTAGCATGTGTGCTACTATTAGGGATAGAGCCAGGGCTGGAATTATTTAGACTATTGATCCAAAGAAAATTCTTTTTACTGAAATTGCTGTGTGATATCAAAACAATTGCTATAGAAAGAGTTCAAAGACCAAAATGAAATTACCTTTATAGATATATTAATATCCCTCTGCAAATGTGAACAACTAAATGGATTGTATTTGTTAAATTCAGTGAAAAGAAGTATGTGTCTGTATACATTTAATAATATTTTATGTACTGATTAGATAATTTCCTTTACAGGCCATGGGTTTAAAAGTATTCACCAACTCAAAGATACATAAACCCAACGTTTGCTCACACATTCCCCACTATGACGTGCAGAGATCTAGAGGAGTGCCACATCCTCCAGGTAAAATCATAATAATTATTATTTTTTAAAAATTTTCTAAATTTTGAAGATAAAATGTGGTAAGATAAAGAAGGATTTGTGATTCAAAAATATTCAAGTTCCCGAATCAAGTTCACATAGTACCACAAGTCTTCTGATTGTGCTGTGGTGCAATAGGGCATTTTCGTGGGGCCTTTCTTGCCATAGTCTTGTAACTCCCACCCAAGTGATGGGGTGGGACTGTGTAAATAAGGTAACTGTGGCTTCCCAAGAGGATTTGTCAGTTTTGCCATGCCACTAGACTTAAAAGAAGGCCCATTCTAGAGCAGGAAAGTGATCTCACACGATCAAAGAAGAACAGCCAAGAGTGGAACACTTCCTTTGGACCCAGCATCCCTGTGCTGAGCAGCTCTTGGAACCAGGAGTGCTAGAGAGAGAGAGTGTTGTAACACCAGAAACAGCAAGGTGGGGAGAAGCAACAACAGAGACATAGAAGCAGCAGAGGTAGCAGAACCAACTGACTGACTGGAGACAGTGTGGTGGGATTCGCACCTCACTGAGTGAGAGAGCTGAGTGCCTTCAGGCAGGAGGCTTACTGGCCCAAGCGGACACTTGCCAAGCAAAGCAGAGGGCAAGGGGGCAGAGAAGGATGTGTCTGCAGACACAGCTGAGAAGAGACTATCCTGATGGAAGAATTGTATCCTGAATGTTCCCGGATCTGAATTGTAATCTCTAACCTTAACAAACCCCATAATCGTCAGTGTTGTCTGTGAGTTCTGTGTGGCCATTGCAGTGAATTACTGAACCCTCCAGAGAAGTAGAAAGTGCCAATTAGGGCACTGGTGTCAGAATTGGTAAAGATGGCAGAGAAAGGAGGCATGTCTGACTTCCACCTCATAGAAATCAGCCTTAGGGTGTTCATTATTGATTATTCTTGCCCTTTGTAAAGTTAGAGAAGGTCAGACACTGCCCCCACAGTCAGATACACCCACATATACAAAGCTGGAGACAGTATAAAGCCGATTGTGAAAAGCACTTATGAAAGACTCAGATATGCAAAATGAAAGACTAAAGGATTCTTCTAATTGTGGAATCAAGAAAGTCACTTACAAAGAATCTGCTTTTGATAAGTGGAAATGTAAGAAGTAGGAAAGGGAAGAGAACCTTTCCAGGCATAGGATGGGTGTGAGGAGAGAGAAACATGTTCTCAAGGTAGCGCTACATCCTCACCAGTCAAGTCAAGAAGCACTTCAGGTGCCCATTATGTCTGTGGCTTTACTCACATCAAGTTATACTATGAGCCTATCAGTAGACATAGTTATTTGTTCCATGGCTTGACATCATGGTGAAAATTATTTTTGGCAGGGCCTATGAGAAGAAACTTTGAGGAACAGCAGTGGTGAGTCTAGCAGAGAACAAGAGAAGTTTGTGTTAGTCAGTAAAAGGAATGTTCTTAATAGTGAAGATGAAGAAGGAGCTTAAGGTATGGGAAATAATCATAATGAAAAGAGAGAAGACTTTAGCTGTTTTTTGTAGATTTTTTTGTTATTGATGTTTTTCTGTGAATAGAAAGATAGCAGTAGACAAATGGATCGCAAAGGCCAAATGAACCACCTGTCTTCAACCAAAATATCAGATCAGTGCTGTTTCTAAGATAGCACAAAACTGAACTTACTTGATAACTTGGGATAGCAAACCTTTTATATATTTTTTTTTTCATTCCATTAACTTTAATTAGTGGGAGGAGAGAGATGGGGAAATAGCCCTACCAAGGGAAGAAAATTAAGACACATTATCACAACAGTTTGTCATTTTGATACAATAAGACAAATTTGCCTACAGTCAAAATGGTGGAAAGACAAGCCCAACAGGCAAAATGATACTGAGAGCAGCTGAAGGGAAGGGGCGACATTATTACTAACAAAGGAGGATGGGTTGATTGAAAATGAATTCTAAGAGAGTGTCATAGGCTGGGTTCGCTAGAGAAGTCAAACCAGTAAAGCATGCAAATAAAGAGAGAAAGAGATTTACATGGAGGAAACAACTCATACAATGGTAGAGGCTGAAACGTCCCCAAGTCCTGGATCAGGATGCAGGCCTCACATAGCTGCTGAAGCTGGTGAACCCAAGGTCAGCAGACCAGAGAGCAGGTTTCCCACTTGAAGACTGTGAAGGTCAGTGAATCCCAAGATGACAGGCAGGATCAGAGAGTTTCTCCTGATTCTTCTAGCTGCAGGGTCTGGCAAATCCAGGTTTGGCAGGTCAGGGAATAGGACTCACAAGGCCGTGAAGATCTCTAAGTCCTAAGATTGACAAGTAAACTGCTAGTTCAAGTCCCAAGATCAGAAGTTAGACAAGAGAATGGCAAACTACTGAATCCACAATAAGCCAAGACTTTGGCAAGGTGAGCAGGCAGGAAGTGGGTGACAGAAGGCAGAGAGATAGAGGCTGACGGGGGTGGTGAGCCACCACAGGTCACGCCCCTGCTGGTAGCATAGCACGTTCCATCATGGCAATGACCACAACATTATACAACCACCGGAACACTGAGAATCATGGCCGAGCCAAGCTGACAAACAATCTTAGCCATCATAGAGAGGATGAAGCCAGAATGTGTTGCAACATGATTAAAAGTGACTGTCAAATGGTGACTAGCTTTATTTACTGAGAATTAATGCTTAATTTACTGAGAATAAGGACGAAACCGAACAACTATCCAGTGAGGAATTTTAAAGAAAGAGATGCAGCTGGAGGCTGAATTAGAAAGAACAAAGGATATGGGAAAACTGACCAGCAGGATACAATTCCCAAACAAAAGAATACGTGAGAAGTCTATGTAAAAGAGCTGTAAGGGAACATTTTACCTGTACGTGGCCTCTAGCAGATACTTTGCAAGGCATTTCATAAACCCAGAAGGCAGTGTGTGCTGGAGCCTGCTCATAAAGCCTCGTAATAACAACTAAAGTGTCAGTAATTTTGCAAGCCAACTGTTTAAACACAGCCGCAGTGTAGAAATAAATTGTACAAAATTACAAGTACTTAAGTTATATTAAAAACAAATAACTATTCAAAATTCTTCACTTCTTAATTACTACATTTTATCGTTATTTGGGCTCTTCAGGTTATGTACGACTATTTATTGTATCTGTACGGTAAAAATGCTGGTCAGCTACAGAGCATTTCTTCCCAGCTCCACATTCAGTAACATCACATTAGAAATCTAAATTGGCTATGATGGAAATTGGAAACCCTGGTGTGTAGTGATTAAATACTGCATCTACTAACCAAAAGGTCAGCAGTTCAAGTCCAACAGGTACTCCTTAAAAACCCCATGGGGCAGTTCTGCTCTGTCCTATAGGAGCACTATGAGTCAGAACTGACTCAACAAGAATGAGTTTGGGCTTTTTCCAGGTTTATGATGAGAGTATTTATATCATGAGCTCAACAATGCTACAAATCAGGCCTTGGCTTATTGTTGATTTCTAGACTTATGAAACTCATTAAGTAAATATAAATACAAATTAAACATACTGAATGTAATGTCGTTTGCCATTACATTGTGACTAGTGAAAAACCTTGAGGAAATATTCCTCCCAGTATTAAAAAACTCTTAATCAATTTAGCAGACTTGTCACTCGCACCACTGAACAAATGAGGAAAAGTTCTGATACACATCTACATTGTTTCATTACTCATTTCTTCTTACTCATTAACATAAATAAAATCATCAGCTTGAATCATACATGCAAAAAATGTTAACATGGCAAGTGTTTTGTTACACATGTATGTTTAACAACAATTTAAGAGCATCATCGGTCAGTATTCATGTTGGAACTACATTCATTGTCAATGATGTAAGCTACTTCCTTAATGAATGAGAGAGTAGTCAAGCACTTACTCCTTGTCCGATTTTGTCAAATCATGACTGAATACAACAATGAGTTCTTACCAATGAAAGAGCTTATCAAAAACCAAGGAAAGTGTTCAGTGAGAATCAACCAGCTATGTGGTATTATTAACTATAAAAATTATTAAGTATTTGTGTTTCATTTCCTACTAGGTACCACAAATCCTTTACAACAGTAAGATTCATAGTAAACATATAAATGTGTATATATACATAAATTCATAAATTATTTTTCCATAAAATGGTTATTAACCATTTACCAGCATGCCATTAAAAAAGGTGAATAGGGTGACAGATTCTAAATCTGCTCTTCTGACACAATATGGAACAGTCTTTTTTAACTCTCAGATCTTTGATTCCTGTCAACTGTTTCCCCAAGTTCCTGTAATGTGTGTGTGTCACAGTTTTTCTTTGCTCCCACCGAGGACTACACCAAATGGAAAGCAGGCTCCTGCCTGCCTTACCCCATGTCATCCCACTCTCCACTTAACATAATGTAGAGTCACCAGATAGGACTCCTTTCTGCTCCACAAGCAATTCAAGGCCCTTTCCACCTCTGATCTATGTAGGAGGTCTGACAATTAAGTTGGTGAACTTGCCGCTGTGCACCACATTAGCAACACGGTACAAACAACTAAGTAAAATTTCATAATCTTGATATATCGGTGTCTGATAGCTGTGTTTGTGTCAATGTGGTGGTGTTCTGCTGAGTAGTGTTCATCGTTGTTGTATGTTTTTGTGTGGCATCACAAAAATGTCAGAGCTTGAATTAGATCAACGAACAAATGTTAAATTTCTTGTTAAACTTGGCAAGAGTGAAGGTGAAATTGGGGACCTGTTAGTCCAAGTTTATGGGGATAATGCCATGAAGAAGATGGCAGTGTCCAAATGGATTAAATCTTTTTCTGCAGAAAGAGAAAGCATCACTGAGGAAGAGAGGTCAGGGTGGCCAGTAATGAGCAGAAATGACAAAAAACACTGCAGAAATTCATCCAGTTGTGCATCAAAACTGTCAGCTGACTGTGAGAAGTATAGCAGACCAAGAAAATATCAATAGAGAAACAGGAGTGTCTTAACTGAAAATCTTGGCATGAGAAAGGTGTGTGCAAAAATGGGTCCTGAAGGAACTCACCGATGAGCAAAAGCAAAGGAGAGTTGAAGTTTGCTGAGCCCTTTTGGAGAGGCAGACAGTGTTCTGGGTTGTGTCATCACTGGTAATGAAACATGGGTGTACTGATGCAACTCTGAAACAAAGCATCTAAGTGCCCAGTGGAAGTCAACCAATTCTCCATGACCAAAAAAGTTCCACTAGTCCATATCAAGAGTGAAAACAACGTTGCTAACTTCTTTTGATATCAGAGGGATTGTGCAATATGAATTTGTACTAACTGGGCAAAGAGTTAACCAAGCTTACTATTTGGAAGTGCTGAAAAGACTGTGTGAAGCTGACGAAAACGGCCTGAACTCTTGCCAAAAGCTCGTGGGTCTTACATCACAACAGTGCACCAGCTCACACAGCCTTGTCTGTGAGGGAGTTTTTAGCCAGTAAACAAGTAACTGTGTTGGAACACCTTACCTACTCACCTGATCTTGCCCCAAGTGACTTTTTTCTTCACCTGAAGATTAAGGGAATATTGGAAGGAAGACATTTTGATGACATTCAGGACATCAAGGGTAATACAACAGCTCTGATGGCCATTGCAGAAAGAGTTCCAAAATTGCTTTGAAGGATGGACTAGGCACTAGTGTCAGTGCATAGCTTCCCAAGGGGAGTACTTTGAAGGTGATTGTAGTCATATTTAGCAGTGAGGTATGTAGTCCTTTTTCTAGGATTAGTTCGCAAACTTAATTGTCAGACCTCGTATTCCCTCGTTATAATTCTCTATTACCTTAGCTCAGTCCTAGCTTATTCTAATACTTCAGCTAAATATCTCCTCGAGGGAATTTTCCCTGACCACCCTATCCAAGTGCCCTCTCCTGGGTCCTCCCTGTTTCATCACCCTGTTTAATCCTTTTGAAGTATTTATTACAATCTGTGATTAGCTTTTTATTTCTTTTTTTCCTCTCCCCTTCCTTACTCACCACAGTCGCCATGGGCATGGCAGGACAAATCCACAACTTTGTAGAGGCGGGAAGAATTTCACAGATTTCAGAATCTCACAAAGAGACTGTGAGGACGTATTTCCCTGAGACGTGGATCTGGGACTTGGTGGTGGTAAAGTAAGTAATTTCCTTTATATATAAAGTGGAATGATATAAATCTCTCACAATTAACTTCTTAGCTCATTTTTTCAATATCCACACACTCTTTTAAAACTCTTGCTGTTCTCAAAAAATGTTTAACATAAATACTTCTGTCAACTAATTTGTTTGTCTCAGAGCTAAAAAAAAAAAAAAAAAAAAACAAAACTTTGCACAAATTTAATTCTGAGACACCCAGAGAAATTAACGTAAGGACTAAATATAAGCAAGCACGGCAGTGATCTGCAATTTGGGATTAAACATAGAGCTAGTGAGTCTGAGTATACAGACTAATAGTTGAACTAAGAATTTTAAATCTACCTTCAATAGAACAGTATTTTAGAGAATTTAAGAACAATCTCAAATTGCATATTTAGTTTGTAATTAATATTGTCTATTATAGATCATGGAGCCCTGGTTGCAAAGGTAAGAGCTCAGGCTGCTAATCAAAAGGTCAGCCATTACTTCAGAATCCAATGGGGTAGTTCTACTCTGTCCTGTAGGACCGCTATGAGTCACAGTTAACTCCACAGTAACTAACGACAGCAAGAACCTTATAAATCGTAACTACAACTATACATCTATAGGAGATTCTGACATAGACTAGAATTTAAAACAAAGTTCAAAGAACTTATATTTTCCTGTCTCAAGCCTTGATTATACTCTCTGTTATTGGTGTTTCTGCTGAGTGTATCCAGGTGTGATATTAGGATCATCTATTGGGGTTCATTTCTTAGAGAAACCATTAGTCACCTGCTTACTTCCTGTTCATCACATTGTCATCTTCTCCAGTTCATTAGGTGTGGCTGACATAGAAGAAACAGTCCCTGATACCATCACCGAATGGAAGGCGGGTGCCTTCTGCCTGTCCAATGACACTGGACTTGGTATCTCTCCTCCTGCCACTCTCCAAGCCTTCCAGCCCCTGTTTGTGGAGCTCACAATGCCCTATTCTGTGGTCCGTGGAGAGGCTTTCACACTCAAAGCCACTGTCTTAAATTACCTACTCAAATGCATCCGGGTAAGGACATCTTTCCTAAATTGAATTCAAGGTAGCAAGTAAATTAAAAATTGCATTTCTAGTAATACTGACAAACTCCTGTGTAGCGATGTGCATATCAGAGGAAGAATGCTATCAGAGATATTCATATGTCATATATTCAGCAGTTACCAATATTTCCAAATACCAAATTGTCATTGAAAACAAGTTTCTTAGCCTTTATAGTTATGGAGTTTGTGTACTTTGAAGACTTATTACATGAATATAAAAAATCAGGACTCTTCATTCCCGTGTCTCAGATTCTCCAGTGTTTCAGTCTCTACGTTTCCTTATAGTTAGTTTTTCACTGGACATTCATTATATTAAACATTATTTTTAAAAGTTGTTTGGGAGCAAACCTAGTATAAATCTTGTATATTCTGCTGGGGGAATGGTCAAAATGCCAGGGCCAGGAAGTAGGCCTTCCAGAGGCAGTTTGCCATGGGTACCTTCCCTCTCCTCCGGTCCCACCACCTGAAGGAGCAGTTTACTCCAAAGTGCTGAGGTTTAGGTGTGAAATCCACCTAGAGGGTTATTGGTCTTCACTTATATCATATTCAGTATTAGACAATCTAAAATTGATATAGTCCACCAACATGCTTTATTTCAAGTCCAGTCTCACTTTGGTTTCCTTCTCCCTCTGAGCTCATTTTTCTCTCTGTGTCGCATGGTTCCAGGTCCATGTGCAGCTGGAACCTTCTCCAGAATTCCTCGCTGTCCCAGTGAAGAAGGAACAAGACTCTTACTGCATCTGTGGGAACGGGCGGCAAACTGTGTCCTGGGCAATAACTCCTAAGTCTTTAGGTGAGAGACAGTCTCCTAGACACAGTTCTTGGCTTAAGAATTGCATAAATGAATGGGAGCCTTACGTCTTATCCCTTCTCACAGGCAGAGACCCCACATGATAGAATTCTCTGTGTCTTTTATTATAGGACATCTAGAAGGACGTCCCCACTTCTCTCACCTCCATCTCCGCATTGGATTCTCATTATCATTATCCTCTAATTCATGCCACTTCTACTCTTGATCCTGTGTTTTTATAGAAAAGCAGTTACAGAACATTGAGTGTGTATAAATTTTAGGGTGTGGAGGCTTGCAGAAAGAGGGAGATTGTACTGTACTCATCTGTACTGGCCATTTCTGCAGGAAATGTGAATTTCACTGTGAGCGCAGAGGCACTGGCATCTGAAGAGCCGTGTGGGGCTGAACAGACTGTGGTTCCTGAACATGGAAAGAAAGACACAATCATCAAACCCTTACTGGTTGAAGTAAGCAAACACCTGCACCCATTTTACAGGTTACACTGTAAAGAAAAACAGTAGTGAACCCAGTTGCGTTTCCAGCTTTTAGATAAGGAGGCTAAATAATATGCGATTGTGGAATATTTCCCAATATTATTATTATTTTCTCTCTCTCAGTTTTCTACAGCATTTCTCATCTGTTAACCTGTCTTCTTCGTGTTTCTTATAGAATTTGCTTATGCAAAAGATTTAAATACTAGTTCAAATTCTTCTCTTCACTGTCAGGAACTCTATGATCGTCGTATTGTGGGGAAAATCAAATCCAGCTTCCCAGTTCTCTGACACCAAACTGTAAAGATAAATTGCAATTAATCTCCAATCAGTTCTGTTCTCTTCTGTTCCAATTCTCATCTACCACCAGCTGCACTTGCAGCGCTTCTTTCTCCGATCCTAACCTCCCAGCGCTGGGTCAGAGCTCGTACAGTCCTCCAGACTGCCAAGACTTGAGACTGCAGGTGCAAGTTTCCGAGTCACGATGACACCTTCACTTCTTACCTACTGGCTATACATATTTGGGATCTTCCCACTAACACTTTAGGATGCCAGCTGTAAGGGCCCCCCACCCAGTTCTGACCTGCTGGTTCCCACTATTCCCCTAGAGTTTACTAGAGGTAATTCACTAGAATGACTCACAGAACTCAAGAAAGCATTATACTTAGAATTCAAATTTTATCATAGCAAAAATAACACCAATAAAGGGATGCGTAGAGTAAGTTGTAGCCAGCCAAGCCAAGTGCCGTCGAGTCGGATCCGTTAAGTTGTGGGAGGGTTGCCAACAATTGCATGTCCTTACTGTGTGCACTGATGTCTTACATCGCCCAGGAAGCCCTTGTAACTTCTGTGTCCAAAACCTTCACTGGGATATCATTGATTGAATCACAATCCTCTCCCCTCCTCCCTGAGGTCAGCGGACAGCACATGGAGGTCTTTCTGGCCTGACTAGCACCTACCTAAGACTTAGCTCATTAGCAAACTCTCAGGTGTGGTCTGGAGGTTTATATGAAAGTACCTGAATTACTCGGCAAATTCCAAGGTTTAGTGTTATCTCTCAGAGATCAAGGACAAAGACCAAATTATTTTTGTAAAGTAATTCTTACTCCACACTTACCAACATACACATCTTGCATGGTCAGTCCATTCTTACCACTGCATATTTCTTCTTTCTCCCCAAGCCGGAAGGACTAGAAAGAGAAGTAACATTCACTTCCCTGCTCTGCCCATCAGGTAAGAGGAAGCCATAATTACAGTAAAAATGACTGAAGCTTGTGTGACATTTGAAGTTTAAAGAACTTTTATATGTTAATTCTATTCCTCTGTGAGGTAAGTAAGACCTGAAGCATCTGTTTGACAAAAGAGGAAACTGGTTCTTTTAGAGAGAGGCAAGCCATTTATCAGAATATCCCTAGCCCATGCTTTCGGTTACTGCACCTCTGTCAGTTGTAGGACTGTGGTGCCCACCGCAGACAGATTCCTGCAGAGTTTACAGACTAAATCCGACTAGAAGGAAAGGCCTGGTAATTTATTTCCAAAAATTAGCCAGTGGAAACCATATGGATCGTGACAGAAGATTGTCCGATATGGTGCTGAAATATGAGACCTTTAAGATAGACAAAACCAAAATCCACTGCTGTGGAGTCGATTCTGACTCATAGTGACTATAGGACAGAGTAGAAATGCCCCGTAGAGTTTCCATGGAGCACCTAGTGGATTTGAACTACTGACCTTTTGGTTAGCAGCCATAGCACTTAACTGCTCTGTCACAGGGTTTCACGTAAGTCAGAAGGAACTTGAAATACAGAGTGGTCACAACAGTGGACTCAAGCATACGAACGATTGTAAAGACAGCACAGGACTGGACATTTCATTCTGTTGTAAACAGGGGCAGCCTGACACGGGTTCGGAGACTTTATCTTTGCAGTGCCTGTGTCAACACTGAAGTGTCTTTCTAACTAGTGCTTGATGGAGATACAGGCAGAAAGTGGGTAAAATCAGAATGTGCCAAAGGGAATATTTCCTTGACTAGTTAGTAATACAGCAGGGGAATAGGTGAATTCAGGCCATTATAACACTGATTTTTTTCAAAGCCGGCAGCATTTGGTCTTTAGTTCATGCTGTTTCCCAAAGAACAAGCTGCTGTGCCCTTAATATTACTGTCACGTTAATGACATTTGTTGGATGTCAGTTCTGCACCTAATTCCTATACATCCTTTGAGAAGAGGCTAAAAAAGCTTTAAGTAAAAGACATAGTTATCTTGATAGAGAATTTTCTAGCCTAAAGCCAAATCATTTCTACAATGTAGTACATTAATAAATTATAATGGGTTCTTACCTGAAACCCATGTCAAACATCATACATTCTTTGCCTTTCTCTATCTACAGCTTCTGTTCTCTAATTTTTTTTATATTGTGTTCTAAAAGCATATGCCTGGTTTTTTAGCTTTGCTTCTGTGTTTAAGTGAATTTAGTGTTTCCCCTTCTAACTCTTTTATTATGGCTTCTCCTACATTTCTGAATTCTTCATTTTAATTTCTCTCGTATATCTAAGGCTAATCATCAAGTAGTTTTATTAATTTTAATTACAGTGAAAGTGCTAGTTGCATAGTAATTAAGTGCTTCAGCTGCTAACCAAAATGTTGGGAGATTGCATCCACCCGCTGCTCCTTGGAAACTCTATGGGACAATTCTACTCTCCGATAGGGTCGCTATGAGTAGGAATCAACTCAACAGCAGTGGGTTATGTGATATAGAAACATATTCTCCTCTAAAAAGCAAAACCGAGCTTCGTATTAAGGATTAAAGTGATATCCATACAAATCTTTTTCAGTATTTTAATGATCATCTATATACATTTAGAAATCAGTTTATGTATATGATTTTGTTTATGTGTTATTCATGTGAATGGCATACTGTAAGCTTCCTTCTATTAAATGTTTCTTTTTTTTCTTTTTAAATCAGCAGTCATCTTGAAGATCTATTCATGTTTTATGATAGACCAGTGTCATACCTTTTAATTGATAAATAATATCCCATACTCTCAATATACTGTAGTTATGCTTTGTTTTTTAGCCATCCCATATTTTCTCTAACCGTTTGTTAGTGAAAATAACAATAACAGCCTCCTTTTGTATATGTATGGAAATCCCAGTGGCATAGTGGTTAAGTATTACAGCTGCTAACCAAAAAAAGTTGGAAGTTCGAATCCACCAAGTATACCTTAGAAACTCTGTGGAGCAGTTCTCCTGTGTCCTATAGGGTTGCTATGAGTTGGAATGAATGCAGTGGCAGTGGGTTTGGTTTGGAGTTGTATATGTATGCAATTACAGCTAGCATAGATACCAAAATATGAAGTTGCTGAACCAGAGGCAGAATATGTTTTCTTAGTTTTAATGGAACTAAAAACTTCTTCTCTATATTAACTGAACACATTTATATTTCCATTAATATACATTTTCTTTCACAATCGCCATCATTTGTTACCATCAAAATTTTTTACCAAAAATTTGGATTAAAAATGTATTGTTATTTTCATTTCTATTTCTTTAATCACAGGTGAGGTTGAGCTTATTTTTATGTTTATGAATTGCTCTCATATCCTTTGCCTATTCATGTTTTTGGCATTTTATCTTTTTATTACTAGTTTATATGAACTGATTCTTTATCTGTTAAATAAGTTGCAAATATTCTCCTGCATTAGTTTATTTGTCTTCTCAGTTTGCCTGTGGCATCTGTTTTCTCACAAAGGTTTTCATTTTATAAAGAAAGGATGCAGCATGAAAAGAAATACTACATTACCCTTTTTCATCTTCATATAATTCACTAAGATTGAAATGGTACTAAATGTGTATTCATTAACAGCAATCATTTTATTTTCAGTGAGTGAACTGCTAGCCATCTTTATATCCCATGCTCATTTCTAGAGCTTCTATAAAAATACTGTCTTTGCAGAGAATGAACAAGACCACAGATACAGGGAAAGATTAGTCCAAAGGACTAATGGATCACAACCTCCACCAGACTGAGCCCTCCACAACTAGGTAGTGCGTGGTTACCTCCACGGACTGCTCTGGCAGGGATCAGGATAAACAAAGGATCCTGGACAAAGTGGTCCTAGACGACATAGAACAAAATTCAAAATCAAAAAAAAGAGAGAGAGGGGGGCTAGACTTGCCATTCTGACAGACACTGGAGAAACCCTAAGGGTATGGCTCCCAGACTCCCTATTAACTCAGTATTGAAATCACTCCTGAAATTCACCCGTTAGCCAAAGATTAGATAGGTCTGTAGGGCTGACACTAACACATGTGAGCAGTATGTGTTGTAGTTCAAACATTTATATGAGACTAAGGGGCATGCCAGCCCAAAAGCAACATGAGGAAGGCAGGAAAATGAGATGAATGGAAACAGGAAACTGGGGTGGAGAAGAAGAGAATGTTGACATGTTGCATGCCTGGCAACCAGTGTCACGAAAACAATATGTATATTTACTGTTTAGTGAGAAACTAATTTGCTGTGTAAACTTTTACCTAAATCACAATTTAAAAAAAAATTTAAACTCACAATGTTAAAAGAAAAGGTACCATCTTTGTGAAATTTGATGGAAAGACATAGCATTATTGTAGAATTCAGGAGCATTTCAGAGATTTTGTGTTTGTGGATACATGGAGATTGTGTTCCAACTATTAGGTAAAAAGGTTGAGAATGTGTACTATCGTGTGATAACCACCTTGTGGTAGACATGACTACAACAGAATCAGAATACTGTATAGACTCTAGTTGATTTATAGCTGTCTTTTGGAGCACAACTCTATATACAGGTGTGGGAGGGTGAGAGACACATGTTCTGGAAGTCCCAGAGTCCCAGTCATCCAAGATACAAAAAACTGGAATATTAAGACAAGGGCAACTTCCCAACAGGGAATATGACATACAGTCCCTAATATAGCAGGAGAAAAACAGTTGTGCAGAACTAGAACTCCACTGAAAAAGACCAGACTTCATGGTCCAACAGACTGGAAGGTCCCTGGAAGACATGGCCCCCAGACTCTCTGTTAGCCAAGAACAGACAGCATTCCTGCAGCCAACTCTTGAGACAGACTGAACTCTTCTATGAGATGTAAAATGATACTAACAAAGAGTGTGCCTGTTGGCTTAAGTAGGTACATGAGGCTAACTGGGCTCCTGTCCACAGCTGAGATGAGAGGGCAGAGGGAGACGGAAGCTAGCTCAGTGGATACAGGAAATACAGGATGGAAAGGAGAAGTGGGCTGTCACAGGTGGGGACAACAGCTGGAGTTACATAGCAGTGTATGTGCAAGGTTTTGTATGACATTTGACTTAGATTGTGAAATTTTCACTTAAAGCACAATTTTTTTTTAAAGGGATAACTTCTCAGAAGAAGTTTAGATGTAAGGCATAGTCCTAGAGCTCTTCAGGAGGAAGAGGCTCTGGCAGCTATGTACCAGGAGGATATATAGCAGATGTAGTTTTCCTTATGGCTGATTGTTTCTCTCCCAAGGATCTGAGGTGTCTGAAACATTATCCCTGGTGGTGCCACCGAATGTGGTGGAAGAATCGTCACGAGCATCTGTCTCAGTTTTAGGTGAGTCCCCAGCCACTAGGGAATTGGGGCATCGACAGCTTACACTGTATTTCTTTGCCATAAATATTCAAAAGAACAACTGTAATTTTAACTTCTTTCCTGTTTTGCTCATACTTCTGTCTCTGGAAGAGTCACCCTTTCCAAAAATCCTCATCTGTTTACCTCAGTTTATCATTCATTTGTTCTTAATGGTTGTGATGGATTATAAACTCGGGGTTTTTTGATTTCCCTTCTCTCCCATTTCCTAGGAGACATACTAACTTCTGCCATGAAAAACACACAAGATCTCCTCCGGATGCCCTATGGTTGTGGAGAACAGAATATGGTCCTCTTTGCTCCTAACATTTATGTTCTGGATTATCTGAATGAAACACAGCAGCTGACTTCAGAGATCAAGACCAAGGCAATAGGCTACCTCATCAATGGTGAGTGACTGAGTCAGTCAAAACTTCACAGTATTATTTTTACTGGACTTCTCAATAAGCTTAAGTTAGTGCTCATCTCTAAATAATATTATGGTAGTTCATTTCATGGTGACTGTCAAACTTTCTGCAACCCTGGTGGTGTAGCTATGAAGGGCTACAGCTGCTGAGCTAAAAGTCAGCAGTTCAGATCCCCCAGGCACTGCTTCAAAAGTCTATGCAGCATTTCTGTTCTGTTCTATAAGGTTGCTATGAGTTGGACTCAACTCAACAGCAATGAGTTTGAGGTGTTTTCTTGTGTTTTGTTTTTTGTATCCACCGTTCAACTTCCAGTAAAACGTTTAGTCTTTCTAACATGACTACAAAATTTAGGAAAGGTCATGAAAGCAGCCAAGGCATTTTAGGAAGGTCTGCAGCCTCAACATGCACACGTTATTTCAGTAACGTGATGTGCCACGTTATTTCAGTAACGTGATGTGCCACGTTATTTCAGTAACACTTCCACTCCAGGTTACCAGAGACAGCTGAACTACAAGCACCACGACGGCTCCTACAGCACCTTCGGGGAGCGGCACGGCCGGAGCCAGGGAAACACGTGGTAAGGGAAGGACAGTTTTCTTAGCTCTCATGTTTATGCCAGCTCTTTATATACATCAACACAGTTATATTCACAACAGACCATACCAGATACATATTATTAGACTCGTAATTGGTTATATTGGATAAATATACCAAAATTAACAAATAAGCCAAAAAGCTGAGAGTCTGTGTTAGGCTTGTTCCACAAATTAATTTTTTTAATAAGCTTCTCTTTCTAAAGTGGCAACCATAACTAGGAGTTTATTTTGTGTTTGTTTGTTGGTTTTATGACATGGCCATGTCTTAATATTCCAGTTTTTCGTATCTTGATAAACCATACCCACTTCAGCTGAGGTTGTTGTATTTTAAATCATACTCATCTTGACTGAGAACAAATTTACTGGCTAACAGGACAGAAATTAGAAGAAGGCAATGATATGAAATGCTATTTTAAGTCACTAAAGGCAAAGACACATAAGAAGCAGCTATTACCTGTAAGAACTGCATATCAGAAGAGTCAGAAACACTTGTGGCATACAGGTTAAGTATTACGGCTGCTAACCCAAAAGTTAGCAGTTCAGAACCCTTAAGCACTCCTTGGAAAAGATACAGGATGATTATACTCTGTCCTATAGAGTTGTCATGAGTCAGAACTGACTCAACAGTAATGGGTTATGGGTATGAGAAGAGTCATTTGCAGAAGGAAATCACTAATGAGAGAGATGTAAAGCCTCACTCAGAAAGCTAAGAAAAATAAGTAAAAATAAAGGTACTTAGGCTCCCTGTAGCAGTAGGAAGGAAGCCCTGGTAGAGCAGTGGTTAAGTCTGCTAACCAAAAGTTCAGCAGTTCAAATCTGCCAGGTGCTCCTTGGAAACTGTGGGACAATTCTCCTCGGACCTGTAGGGCCACTGTGAGTCAGAATTGACTCAACAGCTTTGGGTTGGTAGCAATAACAAAGTGAATCGGGAAGGAAATCCTATAGCTAGCAGATGAATCAGGGGATTTAATGGAGTTGGGAGCTTTTAAGTACACAAAAACTTCTCTTATGTGATGCACACCAATGTAAGAAATATCAGATAAAGTCTTGTCACCATTATAACAGCAAAAATATCTTCATCAGCCCACTCTTTTCTGTCCTCTCAGGCTCACAGCCTTTGTGCTAAAGACTTTTGCCCAGGCTCGACGCTACATCTTCATTGATGAAACACACATTAACCAAGCCCTCGTCTGGCTGGCCCAGAAGCAGAAAGACAATGGCTGTTTCAGGAGCTCTGGCTCACTGCTCAACAATGCCATTATGGTGAGCTCTTCCTGAAGCTAGTCTTGGTTTGTCCACAAAGGTGTCTACTAGGGTGATGAGAGGAAATAACAGCATAGAAATCCCTAACACTTCCATCACCCACAGGACAAGACAGGCCCAGTTACATTCAAAGCTTTCATGCTGAATTATTCTTTATACCTGTCCCCTTTGGACAGCGCTAGCATCCCAAGATGAGATACCAGCAGCCTAAGGACCTCAGGATGGAAAGAAGGGAAGTAAAGTTTGTGCTTCGCAGTCACTGGATGGGAAACCTATGAGTGTAGCACTGTCAGCCCATGAAACCAGAAAAGTACAGCATTTTAAGTATGTCTTGTATGTCTGGCATACAAGGTGGTGTAGTGGTTAAGAGCTGTGGCTGCTAACCAAAAGATTGGCAGTTTGAATGTGCCAGGTGCTCCTTGGAAACTCTATAGTGCTATAGTATCACTGTGAGTCAGAATCGACTTGATAGCAACAAGTTTGGATTTTATTTTCTTTTGCATGTCCCAGTAGTCTCAGAATGGGACATGTATAAAAAATAATTTGGCCATGAACGGACTAAGGGAAGGTATCAGAAGAAAATAAAATCTGGATAGCACCAAGAAGGAGGATGATACTTAGGTTGATTGTGATACTTTGTTAATGGCTCTGGGTAAGAGCAAATTCCATAACACAGCAGAATAAAAAGAGCTAAATATGAACATTCTCATAAGTTGAATTACTCAGATCTCTCTTTCTCTCCTATTTACAGGGTGGAGTAGATGATGAACATACTCTCTCTGCCTATATCACCATTGCCCTTCTGGAGATTCCTCTCCCTGTCATTGTATGTATCATTTCATTTCCCTAGTAAAGTAAAAAGGTTCTAGAAGCGATGAGACTGCTGAGCTGCTATCTGAAATACCACCTTACTAAAAGCCAAATGTCTGCAGCCTGCCTTATAGACATGTCAAAAGTTTCCCAGATGAATAGAGAACTTGGTCAGTCCACTAGGAAAGGTTTCTACCTTCCCAGTGATGCTTCTGGGTGATTCCCCTCCTCCCCTCCACTACCAAAAAAAAAAAGAATTCTAAAGACATAGCCTCTATTTCAACTTTTTTAATGTAAAAATGTTGCTAGCTGCTGATGAGTTACCACTATTCATGGGGACCTCATGCACGACCAGATCAGACTGTTGTGATCTGTAGAGTTTCCACCAGTTCATTTTTCGGAAGTACATTACCAGGCCTTTCTTCCTAGTCTTAAGTCTGGAAGTTTCCTTCAAACCTTTGCAGCATCACAGCAACACACAAGCCTCCAGTGACATGCAAATTGGTGATAGTGTTTGAGGTGTACCGGCTGGGAATAGAACTAGGGTCTCCTGCAGGGACAGTGAGAATTCTACCACTTAATCATCAACAACCTCATTGTGAAAACAGCAGATGAAAGAGACTCTTCTCTCCATCCATAATAAGGACGATAGATAAATACATCTGAAAAAGATGAATGCCTCCCTGCTAAGATCTGTGTGTTTTCCTAGAAGTGCCAGTATCCCTGTTCACAGATCTCAGAGCATTCTTACTCTCCCTTCATAGCACCCTGTTGTCCGCAATGCCCTGTTTTGCCTGGAGACGGCCTGGAAGTTAGCCCAAGAAGGAGCCTTCAGCAGCCATGTCTACACCAAGGCACTGCTGGCCTATGCATTTGCCTTGGCAGGTAAAGAGGAAAAGAGAACAGAGATACTCGAGTCACTTGACAAGGAAGCTGTGAAGGAAGGTAAGCACACAAGCCCAGAGCTTTCTCCCTCCCACATCCTCTGTATGATGAACTGCGCTGCAAAAAACCCCTACTCCTGTCTCCTGTGGTCACTCTCCCTTCCCTTCATTTGTCTGTCTCGTTATCCAATCTAGGGTTTTGTAACCAAATCATACATGAAGAGATGAGAGGCAGTATAGTGCAGCAATTAGGATCTCAATCTCTGAAGCTTGCTGGGATGGGAATCCTAGCTCTAAAACTTACTGTGTATGGCCAAGTCATTTAATTTGTTTGTGCTTCAGTTCCTGTATCAGTAAAATGGGGATCCTAATAGTATTTCCCTCGTAGGGTTGTTGTAAGTGTAAAGTAACTCAATACATGTAAAGCTCTTAGAAGAATGTGTGGCACATATTAAGTCCTGTAAAAGTGTTAGCTATCACTACTAAGAGATCTGTTCTATTTATATCCCAAGGCCTTAATTGGTGTATCATAACATGTTAACTCTAAGGAAAAACTGATGGATAAATTCTGGAATTTTAGGCTTATTTCAAAGGACCAATAATACTCACAAATTTACCCATAGTCACATAATACTTCACATAGAAACCCACTGCCATTGAGTTGATTCCAGCTCATAGTGACCCTAAAGACAGCATGGGACTGCCTAATAGAGTTTCCAAGAAATGTATGGTGAATTTGAACTGCCAGCCACAGCTGGCAGTCATAGCAGTTAACTGCTTATACCAGCAGGGTTTCTACATTATTTATACCATGGTCTATATGAAAGACTGAAAAAATAGGAGATCTCCAGGCTTTTCTTCCAAGGACCCTGGGTGGACTGAAACCTCCAACCTTTCCGTCAGCAGCTGAGGTTTAGAGCCTCCTTACATGCCTTAAACCCCAAAACAATGAAACCCATTGCCATCGAGTTGATACTGACTCATAGTGACCCTATAAGACAGAGTAGAACTGCCACATAGTTTCAAGGAGCGCCTAGCAGATTCAAACTGCCAGCCTTTGGTTAGCAGCTATAGCACTTAACCACTACACCACCATGGTTTCCTTACTTGCATTAGCTCTTCAGAAACAGGCTGAGTTAAGACTTACATGGAAGGAAAAGCCTCTGGTATGTAAGGTTCAAGCAATTCTAATTGGAAAGCAGCCCTCATTTCAGCCCCAGCTTAGCTACTTTCACCTTATATTAAATATGAATGTGTAGCCACTTAGCAATCCCATCTTCTCACCCGCAGATAATCACGTGCACTGGGCACGACCTCAGAAACCCAAGGCAGCAGTGGAGGCTTTTTACCAACCCCAGGCTCCCTCTGCTGAAGTGGAGATGACGTCCTACGTGCTCCTTGCTCACCTCACCACCCAGCATGCCCTGTCCTCAGAGGAACTGACTGCTGCTTCCCGTAGTGTTAAGTGGATCACAAAGCAACAGAATTCCAATGGAGGCTTCTCCTCCACCCAGGTCTGTGGTTTTCTAGAGTCTTATACTTCAGTTTCAGGTAATCAGAGACTTGAATGAGATATAACCACAAAGCAAGAAGGAAAAAATGAAGATGAGAATAACTTAATTGGAGAAGAGGGTCTTAGTATTCAGAAAGAGTGTGAAATAAAAGGAAATGATAGTCAAAAAGGACTAAAAAGGAAATACCTTAAATTCTGGCTCCCATATGTATGATATTAACACAGTTTCCCATTTCCAACAAGTGTACCTCCTTAGAGCAGCAGAGGGGCATCAAGACCCTGTGCTTAATGCCCACAGCAGAATCAATAAGATGATTTGCTGTAGTTCTTTTGGAGGTTCTGAGAATCCTTTTCAGATTTTTCCCAGGAACTCTCTTCCAAATCCAACAGTCTCTCTTTGCAAATCTCTCCATTTTCAGATGCCATTTAGATGGTTTCTTTTAAAGCTGAAACATTTCGTGCTTTCTCTGTGTATCTCTCCATATGCAACTTTTCATTTAGCTAGAGTTAGAAGAACTGCATTTATTCACTCATCTTCCTGAACCTGCTATGTAATCCTGGACCTAGAAAATTCACCAATTTCTACATGTGCATGAAAAAATTTTTATCTGCAGATAATTTAGGTGTAAACATATATCCTAAAAACCCAACAAACCGCACTGCTGTAGAGTCAGTTCTGACACATGGTGACCCTATAGGACAGAGTAGAGTTGCCCCACAGAGCTTCCAAGAAGTGCCTGGTGGATTCAAACTGCAAAACTTGTGGGTAGCTGCCGTAGCACTTAAGCACCATGCCACCACGGTTTCCCTGTGTTCTAAAAGAGAAAGAAAATGTGGCACCCCATCCTTTTTCCCTAGTATATGATCTCTTGTTTTTCCATTCAAATAGGAAGAAAACAAATTTTGTTAAAACAGCTACCATTTATTTCTTAAGAATCTATTATTTGAAAGAAGTCATTCAGGCTCAGTGTTAGAAATGAGACTATGACATACCAGAAGGAATCACTAAGCACAGGAAATAATCCAGTAAAAAAAAAAAGAGAACCAAATAAGTGTCAATAAACTCAGAAAGTAATTATAGTTATTCATATTTTACTTCTTTTGGAGAAACTGAAGCATAACCTCAACCGCAACTGCTAAGGACCTTGGTTTCCCTCAAGGCACTGACCTCAGCAGCTGAGCAGAGTTTAATTTAGGAAGAGTCAAATTGAACTTCGGTTGAGTAGCGGTAGGTCTTACCGTAAAACCGAAAACACCAACTGCATCAAGTTGATTCCATCTCACAGTGACCCTGTACCCATAGTTGTTAATAAGGTATCAGAGACAAAGGGCTGATGCTAGGAAATAACCCTCACTCACATACAGATTCCTCATATTACACATCCTACATATGTTTATAGAGAGACAAGGACCAGTTTTCTGAGAAGTAAAATAATACATAAAGGCTATGGTTCTGATTATCTAAGGATTATCATCAGTTTTTATAGCAATTTAAGTAGTGAGAGAGGAAGGAAGTCGCTGCTTCTTTGTGATAGCTAATGAGACTCTGGCAAGGATGCCAGCCCTCGAAGGCGCATCATACCTGAGCAGCTTTTCTCCTTTGTCTCCTCCAGGACACAGTGGTGGCTCTCCATGCCCTCTCCAAATATGGAGCAGCCACTTTCTCCAAGACTGGAAAGGCTGCACAGGTGACCATTCAGGATTCACAAACCTTTTCCAAAAATTTCCAAGTGGACAACAGCAACCTCCTGTTACTACAGCAAGTGTCATTGCCAAAGGTGCCGGAGAAGTACAGTGCAAAAGTGACAGGAGATAGATGTGTCTACCTCCAGGTGAGACTCTCAGGGGAGAGTGAGGCAGAGGGTCCACAGTAACCCCTTACAAAGAAAAGTCTAACTGAGCAAGTCAGCATTCAGAAAGTTGAGCAGAATGCTGGGAAGGGGAAAGAAGTAGATTTTTTCTTTTCCACAGACATCCTTGAAATACAATATTATCCCAGTGAAGGAGGAGTTCCCGTTTGCTTTGGAGGTGCAGACTCTGCCTCCAACTTGTGACGGAGCCAAGGCTCACACCAGCTTCCACATCTCACTGAATGTCAGGTAAGACCTTCTGACTGTATTCACCCAGTGCTGAGCATAACAACTGATCTACTCAAAGGAACTCCTCAGTTAGTAGAGCAGTATGACAACAAATGTTTTGGTCACATGTATTGAAAAAACAGCTGACACAGTATAATTTCACAGTGATGGAGTGTCATGAATTGCTTTGTGTCCCCCCAGAAACGTGTATATTGGTTTGGCTAAGCCATGATTCCCAGTGGTGAGTCGTTCTTCCCATGTGTTGTGAATCCTCCTCTGTGATGTTGATGAGGAAGAATGGGCAGCAGTTGTGTCGGTGAGGCAGGACACAAACTACAAGCTTGTGTGATATAAAAGAGAGAAGTGCGCAGAGAGAGTCCGGAAGCTCATACCATTGACAGCACAGCACTGAGAGCAAAGTGTATCCTTTGCACCTGAGGTTCCTGCGCCAGGATACTCTCATATCATATTTAGACTCTTAGCCTACCAGACTGTGATAATTTCTCCTATTGAATGAACTTGTAGCTTATGAATAGATCTGTGGCTTACCGGACTATGACAATAAAAGTTTTCTTCTTGAAGCCATCCATTCATAGTAATTTCTGTTAGAGCAGCACCAGAAGACTGACACATGGAGTTTGCATTGTCCATCCTCATTATTGAAAGGTTAATAATTCACTGAGTAGTAACTAAACAAAGAACATTATCCCTTATCTCTGATCTGAATTCCTTCAGATATAATGAAATCCTATCGTATTCTTGGCTTATCTAAGATGGAGGGAGAAGTATTGCAAAGCTTAAATAGAACGAAACAGTCACCCACTGGTTAGAAATCCTTCTGACATTAAAGAAATCTCAGATTATGTATAAATAATTACTTCAGGAAAACAAATATATATTACAAAACTCAAGTAGTTATTGAGATTTTTTTTAAAGTGTCTTTCCACAAAGGATACTACAACTTGGTTGGAGATAATATTTAGGAAAAAATCAAGATAAAATGTATATACAAATGACTGGCATATATGAGGGGTCTCCTAGGCATCAGTAAGTAGTAAACTTGTCTTAAAACACAAATTCCCAGGGTCCACACCCTTGAAATTCAAGTTCAGCAAGCCTAGGACAGAGCGTGATCTCTGTGGCTTCAACAAGAGCCCTGACAGTTTGAATGCACAGCCAGTTCTCCAAGTCATTGGGGTAGTGTCTTAGTCCATCCACTGCTTCTATAACAGAAATACCGTAAGTGGATGACTTTAACTAGAAGAGACTGATTCTCTCACAATCCGGTAGGCTAGAAGCCCAATTTCAGGGTACTGGCTAAAGAGGAAGACTTTCTCTCTGTGTTGGCTATGGAGGAAGGTCCTTGTGATGAGTCAGTCTTCTCTTGGTCTGGAGGCTTCTCAGTGCAGGAACCTCAGGTCCAAAGGATGTGCTGTACTCCCAGAGCTCTGTTCTTTGTAGTGTGAGGCCCCCTGTGTCTCTGCTCGCTTTCCTCATTTATATCTCACAAGAGCTTGGCTTAAGACACTATCTCATCTTGTGGATCTCATCAGTATAACTGGCTACTTACTATGAAAGTGGAAAAAGAGGACTTTTAATAACACAGACAGTCCTAATCGCTTCCTTCCTTGGACCTTCAGTTACAGAGGAACCCGCCCTGTCTCCAACATGGCGATTGCTGATGTGAAGATGGTATCTGGTTTCATTCCCCTGAAACCAACAGTGAAAGCGGTAGGTTTATTAGAAGCTGAGGAATTTTGATATTTTATTTAATGTCTTGTGTATCCCCAGACTAAGAGAAGGCTAATATTAAAAGACTACCAAATCGGTCTTTATCAAAGAATTTATACTTTCTCCAAATTCAGAAATTAAATTTAGTCAATTCATATGGGCATCCACCACTTATATGACAATTATAGGAAAATGCCAGTGAGTTCCTGCTTAGGTAGAACTTAGGATCTTGTTAATAAGAGAAAGCTTGTACCCTTGAACCAGTGGGAAAAAAATACAAAAATGACAGACTGAGCATTAACAGAAAAAAAATGAGATTATAAGTTAGAGCAAGGGGGCAAAAACCTTGTTCATAGAGGAAAAGAAGGTGAAGTAAACCTTAAAATACGAGTTATTCCAAGTTTAGGACATTTAGTTCCCTTTTCTTCAGATAAATTATCTTTACACATAGGCCAAGTGTCACACTAATATTAAATCTTTCATTCAAATTACCTTTCATTTAAAATGTTCCCATTATTGTCTTTACTCACAAGAAACTTTTCAAAAAATTGTATCCTCAAGCTTATTTTGATGATAAAAACTTTTCTCTTTGGGTCCCCTGATGGTTACATCTGTCTATTAACATTTGTGGCTTTTTTATGTGTTTTCAGCTTGAAAGCTCAATCCATGTGAGCCGGACAGAAGTCAGCAACAACCATGTCTTGATTTACCTGGATAAGGTGAGAGCACTGTCAGTCTAGCTGCAAAAAATATAGGTAATAATCTCTGTAAGGAAGCCATCAGAAAATTACTCAGTAATTCTATCAACATCAGCATGTCACTTCCATAGAAAAAGAAGCTAAACAAGGACTTCAACCATAAAATAACAAAGCCAGTTCAATCAATACATCAATCTGATTTTATGTTACATTGTTATATGGTATATAACTATAGTTATATGGTATAGCATAGTTTATTAATCTCTATATTGATGGGTATTATAGTTAATAAATCTTATGAAATGTAAAGCTGTAGTGAGTCAGCACAGTATTTTTACAAGATAGAGGGGTGAAACTACTAAATCTCTGAATATTTAAAAATGGACATAGCTAGTCAGAATCAACTTGATAACACCTAACAACCACAAAGTCAACCAGTAAAAGCATATGTGTTGTTCATGTCCTATGAGCAGAGCCATGCACTTGCATTTGTGAGGGTATGGGAGTCCTTTCGGTGACTTAAACATTTTGGGGAATTTCCATCTATTGTAAGGGCTTTGTGTGAGGTTTAAGGACTCTGTAGTGTGTTATTAGTTGACTTTTTTTAAAATTAGCTTTCTTTCTGAAAACAGATGACTATTTAAAGCTGTCCAAACAAGAGCAAACAAATGTTCCTGAAAGGTCATTTAATTCCCTTTTCCTTTTGTAGGTGATGAATCAGCCACTGATCTTGTCCTTCATAGTTGTGCAGGACATCCAAGTAAGGGATCTGAAACCGGCCATAGTGAAAGTCTACGATTACTATGAAACAGGTGAGTGCGCGACATGCACATGAAAACTAAATCCCTGATCACTGAAATTTTGATTTGATAAATATGTTGCAGTGATTTGCAACATAAAATATTCTTGTTTTGTTCCCGTAAAGTCTGGTTCTCCTTTCTTTATCTTCTATACACACTTTGTAGAAACTACCTAGAACATAAATATATCATCTACTAATAGAGAACATCTGTAGGACAATATAAGCTTTTAAAAAGTAGAACATCTGAACTATCCTCCAAAAGTTGAGGTTAAAAGGATATAGAATACATTTAAAAGGTAACATTGTAAGGCAGCAAGAAGTGATTCAAATGAATTATACTGTGGTTCCTGAGAAGATGCAATTCTTCACGCAAGAAAAGTCCCTTCACTAATCTGTTTGCTATCACTCGTACTTAGCCTAATGATGTTTGGGTTTTTTTATTTTTGCTTTTCAGATGAGTTTGCAGTTGCTGAGTATAGTGCTCCCTGCAGCAAA
Source organism: Heterohyrax brucei (assembly GCA_028571685.1). NCBI lineage: Eukaryota > Metazoa > Chordata > Mammalia > Hyracoidea > Procaviidae > Heterohyrax > Heterohyrax brucei. The sequence goes on along the minus strand of CM053142.1, from coordinate 70,798,516 downwards.
GGTAAGCACTTAGCACTCCTTCTAATGTAGTGAGAACTCTTTGGCTTGTCCTGCAAGGCTATACTCCAAAGAACTTGCGCTGCATGTTTTTTATACTCTTCATATTGCTCATACTGCATATTACTATAGAAAAATACATTTACTGGGAAAGGACCACTGACTCTGACAAACCTCAGAAAGTTCATGGGATTGCTTATTGAGTAGTTGTCTGTAATGGATCTCATTTTCTACTGTACTAATTGAGTCTCAGTAGGCACTACATTACCCAGATACAAGGGAAGAGATATTCGCTGCTCAGAAAACCCAGGTCCATCTTAATTCCCTTTTATTTCTGCTGTCACAGATCAAGGAAATGCATGAAGACCGTATCAACAAAAACTGCTTTGCTACAATCTCTGTGGAATATCGATGGAAAGGGTTTTTTCTTTCTGACAACTTGGTGAATAAACTTTTTCTGATCAACATTTATCACTGGTTCTTCATTTATTTAATCAGGATTTATTATATACCCATATGATTCCCAATAGGATCCTGAGATAAAAATTCAGAGCAATCCAAATGTGAGAGACTTAAAAACACAAAAATATTACAGTGATGTTAGTCTGAGTAGGCTTCAGGTAGGAGCTGCCGGAAAAGAAGAAAGCATTGGAAAAGGAACCAGTATTGAAAGTATGTACTAGGCAGTATAAAGTGTGTTTGGTAATGGGACTACTCTAAGAAAAAGCCAAAGGGTGAGTTTTAGAAGAACATATTCACTAGAAAGGACTTCCCACATTAAAAGGAAATGATGAAATAGACAGGTGGATAGATTCCACTGGGAGGCAGAATAATGAATTGGGACTTGAACTGAGGTGGGAGTTATGTGTTCTCAGAGCCAAATCTACTATTGGCTCATAGAGTTGTGGGTCAGAATTTAGTGAGTAGCGTCCAGAGCTTTAAAAGCATGTGAGCAGCCATCTAAGATACTCCACAAGTCTCACTGCATCAGGAGCAATGGAGAATGAAAAAACTCAACACACAAGCAAAAGATGAGTCCAAAAGATTAATGGACTACAACTACCACTGTCTGCACCAGACTGAGTGCAGCACAATTAGATGGTGCCCAGCTAGTGTCACCACCTGCTCTGACAGAGATCACAACAGAGGGTTCTGGACAGAGCTGGAGAAAAATGTAGAACACAAGTCCAACTCACCCAAAAATACCAGACTTACTGGCTTGACAGAGACTGGAGAAGCTTGAGAGTGTGGCCCCCAGATACCGTTTTAGCTCAGTAATAAAGTCATTCCTGAGGTGTACCTTTCAGCCAAAGATTAGATAGGCCCATAAGACACAACAAGACTAACATGGCATACTAGACCAGGGGTAAGGACTAAAGGAAGAGGGTAAGGAAAGCTAGTAACAGGAAACCCAAGTCTGAGAAGGAAGAGTGTTGACATCTCTTGAGGTTTTTAATGAAAGTAACAACACAGTGCGTACTAATTGTTCTATTAGGGTTGTTCTGTAAACCTCCATCCAAAATACAATGATAAATAAAGAAGGATCAGTCAGTTAATCTTGGGTCATAGATTCAGTAACAGATGAAAGACTGAATATGTTGAAGGGGTGATACATGGAGAAGCAGAAGAGAGAATATATGGGGCTCAGAGCCCTATATACTGGAGGTCTTTCTTCTGTCGACTTTCAGCCAGGATCAAAGGTTAGGTATAAAGAAGATATACAGATGAAAAAATTAGAGCTCTCATAATATTTATGTTTTCTTTGCAGTGAATACTGAAAACACCTATCATATGAAGGAAAAGGCAGAAGCTTCAGGAAGAGTTTGCAGAGTAGTGGGAAAGACGTTAAAACAGAGGGTTCGTAGCCAAGAGATCCTCTGAAAAGTTTGAGGAGTCTTAATTTAACACTACAATAGCAATATCATTGACATGGATAAAAAATGAGCATGGATGTTAAAAACTAAGAACTTGGAAGGACTTTGAAGTTTGTACAGTCTTTAGCTCTGGGTCTAGGCTGGGCAATAATAAGTGCGAAAAGCCATTACTTTGGTGCCAGGTTCTTCTCTAATTACCTTACAGATATTAGCATATCCAGACTGTGAAGAAGAGTTACAGAGGTATAACTAGCGAGGAGACTGCAGCACAGAGGGATGTCATTTGCCAGAGATCAGTTGATATAATTTGCTAAGGTTGCCAGCTAGTAAGTAGCAGATCCAGAATTCAGTCTGCCTTCTAAGTCGTCACTTCTAAGCACAAACCGTGTTGCTCCTCGAACTCACTTCAGACAGAACGGTATGCTGTTATTTAAAAAAAAAAAAAAAAAGCTCAAGGAAAACCATTTCCAGAGATTAATAACCATTGTAGGTAGCCATTTAAGTAAGCATCAAACCAGGATGTCGAATATAAATTAAGTGTCTTGGCTATAGAAAACAAGCCAACAGAACGGTAATAAATTCTTCCACTTAGTTGTAGTCTTGTTTTCTTACTCATAAGGAAATCATGATGAAAAGGTATTTTACGGATGGGTCAATGTCATGGATTGAATTGTGTCACCCCCGAAGTATGTGTAGCCACGTAGCTGGGCCATGATTCCCAGTATCTTGTGATTGTCCTCCCTTTTGTGGTTTTTCTATGCTGTATGTTAAAGGATTAGTGTGGGACTGTAAATCCCTTCATAGGATCACCTCCCTGCTCCATTGTAAAGGGAGTTTCCTGGAGTATGGCTTGCCCCACCCTTAATCCTTCCATCCTACAAGAGATAAAAGGAAAGAGAAGCAGGCAGAGAATAGGGAAGCTCACACCATCAAGCAAGCAGCACTAGCTGACTACAACAATATACTTTTTGCAAACCATTAAGCTGTATTACCCGGACCAAGAAGATTCATTTCCTCAAGCATTTAATAAAGCAGCTACTATGTGACAGGCCCTGGATTCCATGCTGTCACACAAAATTGAATGAGAGCCCTCTCAAAAAATCTCACTGTGGTAGAAGGGGAAAAAAAGCATATTTAGATCATTATAAAAACTAAAACCAAACCCACTGCCATCGAGTCATAGTGACCAACTCATAGTGACCCTAGCGGTCAGAGTAGAACTGTAAGGCGAGGTAGGGTAGATGTATCGGCACCACCTGTAAGGCGAGGTAGGCTAACCGTGTCGGCGGCAGTCAGAGAAAGAGCCAGAGTCAGCAGCAGGACAGAGTTGACTGGTGCGCTCCCGGGCGAACTCTGCGAGCTCCAAGGTAGGAGTCGGAGAAGTCATGCTTTCAGGCTGGGGAGGGGGGCTTACACGGAGGCGGACGTTTGCGCCCAGCGTGGCCCCTAGTAGGGGCATGGGGGCAAAGGCGGGAGCCAATAGGGTTCAGGTACCGCGAGCCGCGAATTAGCACGTGAGGAGAACAACTGGGGACTTGCTGGGAAGGGAGGGGTTGGTCACGTTCTGATTTCCAGGAACTGAGGTGAGGACCTTCCAGAAAGAGAGAGGCTCGCCCTGCCCTGATGATTTCCAGGAACTGCATCCTGGTTGCCATGTCCAGGTACAGCCCAGCTCGCCTGACAGAACCGCCTCATCGAGTTTCCAAGGAGCACCTGATGGATTTGAAACGCCAACCGTTTAGTTAGCAGACATAGCACTTAACCCACTAAGCCACCAGGGTTTCCAGGTCATTATAATGTTACATGATAAATAACTACAGGGGATTCATTGCCTCAATGGACTGGAAACATAATGACCTTCTCAAATTCCAAATCTGAAGTGACCCTGGAGAGAAGACCCAATAATAACTGAAAATGGGTTTACTGTCCACCTGGTGACTTGGGGAGCTTAAAATCAGCTACTAGCAGCACTTCAAGGATCTTTATCTCCCATATATAATAGAGGCTTTAGTAACTATCATAATAAATGATGACTTTTCATTGGTGAAACTGTTGTTAGGTGCAGTTGAGTCAATTCCAACTCACTGCAGTGCTATGCACAACAGATTGAAACACTACCAGGTCCTGCGTCATCCTTACCGTCTTTGTTATGTTACCAGAGAAGGGTCCGGGGTTGTTCCTGCCTGCTGCTAAAGCCAATCCCTGACACAGGTATTTGGGTGAGTGATTAAAGGTTTTATTTTCTGTGTTGCTGGCACACAAGGGACACACAGCATTTTCATTCTCAGAGCCTATCTGAAACCACCAAATGAGCTCAAGGGTTATAAAGGACAAGCCACATGCTGAGCCAGCACAGGGGGCAGCGTTAAGGAGAACAGTGAGAGCAGTTTGGGAGGGGTGCCCATCCCAGAGCTGGCCTCAGATGCCGTATGCATCTGAACTGAAGTCCAGGAAACTCTCCGTTGTCACCTGAGGCAGGGGATCTTTGGACAGGCACCTGGCACCTCTACTCACCTGGCACCTCCACTCAGCTCTCCACTTGTTTTGATATTCCTAAAAAACTGTAAAAAGAAGCTACAGAGATATTATTTCAGTGGCTCCTGCCAAATAATGTGTGATTTCCTGCCTGAGCCAGGTAAACAAAGTCAGGAAATTTAAGAAAAGAAAAATCAAGAGTCAGTTCTATCAAACAGGTAAAGAATCACTCTTGACTGACGTTTTCCCCTTTCAAATCAGGGGGCTGGAGGTCTCCGCCTGCTTCAGTTATACTTGAACCCACTGTTGCAGCTGCTGTGTCTTTCTCTTTTATGCTGACGCTCCACTTTAAAAAGCATTGTGACATTCTCCGGGAACTAAGCCCTCCTGATAATGTGTCCAAAATGTGTAAGGTGAAGTCTTGTCATCCTCGCTTCTAAGAAGTGTTCTTGCTATACTTCTTACAAAACGTTTTTGTTTCTTCCCCTAGCATTCCATGGTGTTTTAGTCAGCTAGTGCTGATCTAACACAGGTACCACAAGTGGATGGCTTTAAAAGACAGAAGTTTTATTTGTCACAGTACAGTCAGTTAAAAGTTCAAGTTCAACATGTCAGCTCAAAGGGAAGGCTCTTTGTTGGCACTAGAGGAAGGTCCTCATCATCAGTCTTCCCCTGGACTGGAAGCTTCTAAGGCTCTGGGACCCCAGTCCTTTCTAAAGGATGTGCTCACCTCCCAGCACTGCTTTTTGGTGGTGTGAGGTCCCCAAATGTCTCTTCTAGTTTCTCTCCTTTATAGCTCAAGAGACCGCCTCAAGACACAAAACAAACCTACACCTTGAACTTTGCTCTGCCAAAGCCACTGCCACCCATCCACCCTCATTAGCATCAGAGAGGCAGGAATTCCAACAGGGAGGAACATCACACAACACCAGGAATTATGGCCTAGCCAAACTGCTAGATTTTTCAGAGAACACAGTTCAATCCATGGTACATGGTATATTCAGTGTTCTTCGCCAACACATAATTCAAAAGTATAATAAGTTTCTAGGTGTGGCATTTATTCAGTCATCGAAAGAATTGACATGCCACCTAGGAACCTTTTAACACAGTAGAGCAACTGACTGGGCCAGGATGGAGAAGTGGGTATGTTGTTGTTTTAGGTGCTATTGAGTCAATTCTAACACATACCCACCCTATGCACCACAGGGCAAGCACTGCCTGGTCCTGCATGACGCCCACATCATGTTAGGTTAAGCCCGTTGTTGCAGCCACTGTGTCTATCTTGGTGAGGCTCTTCCTCTTTTTCACGGACTCTCTACCAAACATGAAGTCCTTCTCCAGACTACTGAGATACTCCACAAAAAAATTAATAATTATAACTCTCTTACTCCAGATCCTTATTTTTAATTAAACTGCTTTTAAAAGTGCTTCTCCCTCTTCAGTGATTTAGTATGCTTGAGCTATTTATACTTTAGAGAGATTTGCTTTAAAATAGCATCCACTCAGTTTCACTAGAGCAGAAACTTTAAGCACTGTTCATGTCAGAAGAATGGGTAAAACATCTGTGCCATATATGCATCACCCTCACTATAATTTTTTCTTCACTGTGTAGGTTTGTTTTGAAGGTTTGCATTTTATTCACTGTAATGGGAAAACACATTTTACTAAGATCTATAGAATTTCTTAAAAACACTTTGAAATAAACCATCTTATGCGAAACAATGTTGGGAAACTGGCCAAAGAGATACTGTTGTAGGAAAAAGATAAGTTTGGCTGCAGAGCAGAAAACACCTCAAACACCACTTTGTTTAAAAGAGGAAGAGGCTTTTATTCCCATGCCCGCAGAGCCTCAAGGAACCCCCATCCCAAAATGATGATCGAGGTCCTCTAGTTTCTTTGTTCTTTTCCTCAGTTTCATACAGAGTACAGACAAAGGAGTTTCCATACAGTCTCCTTGTTGGCATTAGCAGGTTTACATAAGCAGAAGTAAGCGTTAGTCTCTTGTTTCTAGGAAGTGAAGTTTTCACAAATTCCTAAGGGTTGTGTCACCAAAGGGTGGTTTCTGCAGGGTGGTCATCCTTGAGCTCTGTGAGAAGCCTCTGTCATCCCAGTTTAAATTGTAACTTTTCAAAGTTTTCCTCTCTCAATACCATTATTGACATTTTATGGACTAGGAAACTGGATTTCAAGGTGGTTAAATAACTTTCTTGAAATCCTATGAAAAAGGATCTCCCTCAAACTACCAACAAATATTTGGAACTATTATGTCTACAACCTTGATTCTCTTCTCCACATCACTTTTTTGACTCCTCAACCCGCTGAAATCTGTATTATGATGCTGACTACGAGGGGCTGAGTCAGCAATGCCTGTTGCTGCTAAATCCAATGGATTCTTCTCACTCATCATTTTCCTTGACCTCCCTGTTGACTGTTGACCAGAGCTGACAAAAGCAGTGTTAGCTGTTTTCTACTCATAATACTCACAGTCTCCAATTTACAGTGGAGTTCCATTCTGATGTCTCTGTCATAAGTCATTCTGATGTAAACTGAACATTGCATTTTCTTTTTATTTTTCAATATTATTGTCTTTTATTATTAGTATCAATGCCCTTGGAAGCAGCAATCAAGAAATCAAAAGACACATTGCACTGGGGAAATCTGCTGCAAAGGACCTATTCAAAAGTAAGGATATCACCTTGAAGACTAAAACACACCTGACCTAAGCCATGGTATTTTCAATCACATTATATGCATGCAAAAGCTGGGCTACAAACAAAGGAAGAGAGAAGAAGTATTGATGCCTTTGAATTGTGGAGCTGGAGAAGAATGTTGAATGCACCATGGACCACCAAAAGAACAAACAGATCTGCTCTGGAAGAAGTACAACCAGGGTGCTCCTTGGAAGCAAAGATGGCAAAACTGCATCTTACATATTTTGGACATGTTGTCAGGAAAGATCAGTCCCTGGTGAAGGACATCGTGGTTGACAGAGTAGAGGGTCAGTGAAAAAGATGAAGACAGTCAACGAGATGGATCAACACAGCAGCCGCAACAACTGGCTTAAGCATGAAAACAATTGTGGACATGGCGCAAGACCGGGCAGTGTTTCATTCTGTTGTTCCTAGGGTCACCATGAGTCGGAACCGACTTGACAGCACCTAACGACAACAACAATCAGTATCTTTATAAATCCAGTTTTATTTGTCTTGGGGGTTGGAAATATTACATATAAACTTACAGATATATTTTAATACATATGCCCATTTGAAAAAATATACAAATCATAAAAATTTACTCCAATGATGAAGAAGAGTTGGGACAATGTCAACATTTTGGCAGTGTTATAGGACAAAGGCTTTAAATTCTTGTTACCTGCCCCCAAAAGCCAAATCCTGAGACAGGTTATTGGGTGAGTGATCAAAGGCATCATTATTAACCATGTTTGCCAGCAGAAAAATAAGGGGGAAAGACAGCATGTCTGTTCTCCAAGCTGCCTGAATTGGTCAGGGGAACATGGGGAGTTTCACAGGAGAAGCTATGTGCTGGGCATAGGGTTAGGGGAACACTGAGAGCAATTGGGAGTGGCACCCATCCTGGAGCAGGCCGCATCTGATCTGAGATCCAGGAAATTCTCAGTTGTCAGCTCAGGCAGGGGTTCCCCACTGGCACTTTCATTGGCCCCCTCCACCGGAGCACCCAACTTTTCTGGCTCTTTTATTCAGCATCTCCACTTATTTAATGTACCTAAAGAAGCTGAATAGGGAAGCTGCAGAGGTATTTCTCAGTGGTTCCTGTTACTTCAAGTATGACTTTCTACTCCAGGTAAAGCAAGGCAGGAACTTTCAGGGAAAAGTGGAGAAAGGCCAGTAAAAAAGTCAATTCTATAAACTAATCCTGACAGTTTTAATTTGCCCTGGAAGACTGGATCATCTGAATTATCCCGGAAATTGTGATGGCGTTTCTAGTCACAAAATCAATGGCAGTTCTCTGTATAGTCCTTTTCATTTCATGTATTTCAGTGTAACATTTCACTGCATCCTGAATCTGCCTATGAACTTTAGCAAAGTGATTAGCATTTGTGGTGTAATTGTAAACTAAAATTCATATCTCACATCATAACAAACAATAAATAGACAACAAGCTTTAGGAAAAAAAAGAGAATCAGAGAACTGCCACTCTGAAAACCTGGAACCAGTCATCCCGAAAAGCACTCTTCTACAAGACACCTGCTATCCGTCTTCTGTATACCCAAAGACGCAGGCACAGCATCAGCTTGGAACCCAAATCTGTTTGGACAAATGGAGAATCTCACCTTTAGGCAATGAACTAGAAGCAGTATAATAACCAAATACAACTAGCATTGGATTTGACAGGAAAGAAACAAGTAGAATTATCTTGTTGGTTTCTGATTCTTGATGCTCTAACTTTTTTGTCTTATTGGGATGAATAAACACGGGTAAGGCCTAGAACAAGAAGTAGAAGCAGCTCCTAATTTTTGCCAGAGCAAGAGAGTTAGACTAGGTTGAATACTGAAAAAACATCAACAGTGCATATAAAACCAAGAAACCAAACCCAGTGCTGTTGAGCGATGCTGTTTCATGGAGACCCCACAGGACAGAGTATAACTGCCCCACAGAGTTTCCAAGGAGCATCTGGTGGATTTGAACTGCCGCTCTTGGCTAACAGCTGCAGCACCTCACCATCATGCCACAAGAGTTTCCCAGCAGTGTATACAGGCGTGATAAAAAGTGAGACTAAAGATATGGTTGTTACTGATTTATCAAGGGTCTTAAAAGAAGTTGAAATTTTGTCTTAGCGATCTTAGAGGTAATGGGAAGCCAATGGCACCTTTTGAAAACAGGATGTAAACAAACTGATTTTGTTTAGGACAGTAACAAGTGGCAGAAGTGGGCTAGAGTGTCAAGAAATAAGTAGCAAGATTATTGTAATTGTTCCTATTTCTCACGAAAAAAATATGCCTGGAAAAATGGGCTTTAAGTATATTCTACTTCTTAAAACTGTATTCTTAGGTGCTCATTAATGGATAAATGGATTTAAAAGATTACAATACATACATATGGTGGAACAGTACACAATAATAAAGACTAATGATAAATTCACGAAACATCTAACAACATGAATGAATCTGGAAGGCATTCTGCTGAGTGCAGTTAGTCAATAGCAAAAGGACAAGTATTGTATGAGACTACTATTGTTCAGAACTCAAGAAAAGATTTAAACACAGAAGAGAATTGTCTTTGATGTTTATAAAGGCGGGGAGGTAGGGAGAATGGAGTTTACTCACTATGTTGTAGACAAGAATCATCTTAGGTGAAGGGACTTGTTGGTGACAGATTGACTTGTGGTTATTGCCTCTCACTGATGGAGAATGAACAGGAAAGGCACAGAGAATCTACACAGCAAGGTTTATTAGAAAGAAAGGAAAAAAAACCTACAGGTGGAGATGGAGAGTGTCTTTCAGCGATGCTAGCCTCCAGTTCACTCAGTAAAAGGTGTGTCTGGTTTTTTAAAGGCTTTGAGGCAGAAAGGAGAATTCTGATTTATTCACTATACAGCAGAAGGGGAAGGCGGGATCCCACTAATGAAGTGTGCCCAGGATGGTTCCCACAGTGAAGGCGTCTGAGATTTGTAGCAGGACTTCTGATGAGTTGGTAGAGCCTCCTTGCTTCCTGGATTCAAGTCCCTGGTCCTGACTGTAGCCCTCTGGCCAAATTTAGACTTCCTGTGCATTTCCCCGACTTCAAGCAACAGAGTAGCAGGGACCAGAGTCTGGGGACCATGATCTGGGGTACATCTAGGTCAACTGGTATAACAAAGTTTATCAAGAAAATGTACTGCATCCCACTTTGGTGAGTGGTATCTAGGGTTTAAAAGCTTGTGAACAACTATCTAAGAGGCAGCAATTCATCTCAACCCACTTGGAGCAAAGGAGAATGAAGAAAACCAAAGACACAAGGAAAATATTAGCCCAAGAGACCAAAGGGCCACAGAAACCAGATCAGATTTCAACTGATTTCTCCTGAAAAACAACTCTGAGGAAGTTTACACAATTCTATGAATGACTTATCTCAGTTTCCTAGGATGTAGTTCATCTTCTGGGTCTTTTATACTTTATTACCTGTTTGAAGTTTGTCACACTGTTTACTGAAAGGTATGCTCATTAAAGGAATTGATGAGGTTTCCAGTTTTCCTATCTCCTCTCACCTGTGTGTGATTTTACTGGGAAGATATTTAAATGCAAGGAATTTATAGAGGCCTTCACACTCCACTATTCAAAAGGACAACACACAATAAAGGGGAAGTCAACACAAATAGACTAAAAGCTAAGAGATTTCCTGAACACAACCAAACACTTCAAGGGACAGGGTAGCAGGGACTGGAGTCTGGGAACTATGATTTTGGGGCCATCTAGGTCAACTTGTGTACCAAAACTAAACCAAACTACTGCCATCAAGTTGATTCTGACTCATAGCGACCCCATAGCACAGAGTAGAACTGCCCCATGGAGTTTCCAAGGAGTACCTGGTGGATTTGAACTGCTGATCTTTTAGTCAGCAGACGTAGCACTTAACCACGACACCGCAAGGGTTTCAACTGGTATAACAGTTTGTTAAGAAGGTGTACTGCACCCCACTTCGGTGGGTGGTGTCTGGGTTTACAAGCCTGTGAACAGCCATCTAAGATACATCAGTTGGTCTCAACCCACTTGAAGCAAAGGAGAATGAAGAGAAACAAAAACACACACAAAAATATTAGCCCAAGAGACAAAAGGGCCACAGAAACCAGAGACTCCATCAGCCTGACACTAGAAGAGCTGGACAGTACCCAGCTATCACCAGTGACTGCCCTGGCAGGAAACAACACAGCAGAGTCCTCAACAGAGCAGGAGAAAAGAGTGGAGCAGAACTCAGAGTCATGTAAAAAAGGCCAGACTAAATGTCAACAGTCTGATTAAGACTGGAAGAACCCTAGAAGCCATGACCCCCAGACACCGTTAACCTGGAACTGAACTTTTAGATTACTGAAGTCTCTTCTTCAGACAAAGACTAGACTGGCATAGAACACCTGTAAAGAGTGTGCATCTTAATTTAAGCAGATATGTGAGACCAAACAGCTCCTGTCTGGAGGCAGGACGAGATGGCAGGAAGGGCCAGGAACTGGTTGGACAGACCTAGGGAAACCTGGCGTGGAAAGAGTCTGTGTGCTGACCCGGAGTGGAAAGGGGGAGTGTGTTGTCATGTTACCAGGATTGCAACTAGTGTCACATAAAAACATGTGCATAAACTTGTGTACGAGAAATGAACTTGAACTGTGAACTTTCACTGAAAGCACAATTTAAAAACAACAAAAACTGTATACTTCAAGTCTTACCACTTGGGGAAAGCTAAAATACTCTGCACCAAGAACTCATTTTTTCCCCCAAGTCCATTAAAGAGCATAATTTACACTAAATGGCAGCCCTGTATCGGCCATTCGTAAGTTCCCAGAGTGATTACGCATCCTAGTCTAGATTGGAATGAGGACGGGGAACCACTAAAACAAGGCTAGACACAAACTAAGGCTTCAGAGAATGAGTACTTAGCACAGAAGAGACAGTACACATGTACCATATGCTAGCTTCATGCCTTGGATACCAAGAATTATTGTAAGCCATCAGTGTCGATGTTCTGCAAAAAGTTTTGAACAATGTGCTTCCCTTGTATTTGCTCCTATTCTGACAGCTTAGCAGATGTACAGTAATGAAAGAATGCCACCAGGCAGGAATAACGGTTAAACAAAATGAGAGCTGCTGCTGGATTATAAAGTCTTATAAATAAAATAAAATAGATCAAAGAAAACAGATAAGATGAGGAATGAAATAATCATGGAAAGTTAGAAGATAACAGAATATGATACCTCAATCTTACCTAAGGTCAGAATTATGTCCCAAACCCTGGGAATGGTTAGCTGATTGTTTAGTTTTGTTTCCTTTTCTTAGAGTCAGTGTACACTTTTAATGTACAAGAAATACTGTGTTTCTTTGTTTTATATAAGTGAAATGTGAGTCTAAGTCACAGCCCTGTTGGACTGACAGGAATTTTTATTTCAGACATTCTTAGGGTTTTTTCCAGTTGGAAATCTAATGCAGGAAGAAGAGTTGCGCACAGCCTCACCACAGACAACTGTCTGTAGTTCACGGGATCATTGTAGACCCACCTCTTTGTCATTCATGGGAACAGAAATCTTGGGCAAAGCACAAGGCACAGGGCCTGTGGTCCAGCCTTCCAGGTATGCCACAAAGACCTTCCCTCTAAAGCCACAGCTCCTATGCCAAGTGCCAAGAAGCTGGACTTAGATCCTGTCACACAAATGAGCCCCAAATGGTCCCTTCTGTGTTTACTTCTAGACTGTTTACTTGTTGGCAGCAGCCTAGGACCTTTAGCCCAAAGCCCTCAGGTACCAAACTCAAATTTTGACACAACTGAGTGCTTTAAAAGTACCCCAAAGGAAGAATATATTTTAGCCATTTAGAACCGATCTGCTTTGCATGCCCCCTTGCAATTGCACCTATCCCATAGTCACAGGTGAGATCAAAACCAAGGCAGTTACCTTTGAGTCAGTTCTCCTTCTTGCAAAATAGAACCGTGATCCATAGCGTTTTCAAGGCTGTAACCCTTCAGAAGCAGACTACCAGTCCTTTCTTCTGAGGCATCTCTAGGTGGGTTATAATTCTACAGCTTTTAGGGTAGAGCACTAAACCATTTCTATCACCTTATAGATAAGGCAGAAACCCTGGTGATGTAGTGGTTAAAAGCTATGGCTGCTAACCAAAAGGCTGGCATTTGAATGTACCACGCTCTCCTTAGAAATTCTATGGGGCAGTCCTCCTCTTTCCTATAGGGCCACCATGAGTTGGAATCAACAAACAGCGATGGATTGGGTTTTTTTGGTTTACAGATAAGGCAAGTTCAGCCTTATAAAAGACTCCAAATTACTGCTGTCCCTCGTAGACCCAGAGACACTCCACCTTGCTGTTGTGTGGCATCATCAAACTATGCAAGCATTTCCTATTCACCTGGAGCAAAAGAGAATGAAGAACACAAAAGACATAAGGAAAATATGAGCCCAAAAGGCAGAAAGGTCCACATAAACCAGAGACTACATCAGCATGAGACCCAAAGAACTAGATGGTGCCCGGCTACTACCAATGACTGCCCTGGCAGGAAACACAACAAAAAGTCCCTGACGGAGCAAAGTGAGGAGCAGAACTCAAATTCTAGTAAAAAGATTTACCTGATGATCTAACAGACTGAAGGGTCCCCAGAAGACATGGCCCCCAAACTTTCTGTTAGCTCAGAAACCATTCCTGAAGCCAACCTTCAGACAAAGATCAGTCTGGAGTATAAGACATACAATGACATTGGTGAAGAGTATGCCTCTTCGCTCAAACAGACACATGAGATTAAATGGGCCGCTCTTGTTTAGAGGCTGATGAGAAGGCAGAGGGGGACAGGAGCTGGTTGAATGGACATGGGAAATACAGGGTGGAGGGGAGAGGTGTGCTGTCATGTTTTTAGGGAGAGCAACTAAGATCACATAATAATGTGTGTGTGTTTGTACGACAAATCTATTTGAATTGTAAACTTCCTCTTAAAGTACAATTTTGTTTAAAACTCTCCCTGATTTAAAAAGAAAAAAAAAAGGATATACAAGCCCTTTCTTCCATTCAGCCCTCCTCCAGGAATTCCCTTGCCCTCTTTCCCTTCCAGGTAATGGTCCCCTGCGCAGCAGCCTCTGTAAGGTCTCCAGCTGGGAGACACTTTCCACTGGGAGGTGAACCCAGGCCAAGTCACGAGAGGTGGCCCAATTAACAGTTTGCTTTGCAACACTGCCATCTTGTGGTCGTTTCCTTGATTGTCTAGTTTGTCTCAAAATTGCAGCCAGATGGCAAATGGGACTGGAATCATCTGAAGGTTCTACTTGGGCTGCAGCGACAGTTTGACCTCTCAATGGAGTCTTCCTGTCATGAAAGGGCATCTTCTTATTGTCTCTCCAGTAGGGCAGCTGCACTTGTTACATGGCATTTCAGAGCTCCTAAGAACAAAAGTTGCAAGAAACTAAGGCAGAAGCTGCAAGGCTCCTTATGAATGAGCCCCAAAAGTCCTGTCGTACCATTTGTATCACACTGAATTGGTCGAATGTACCACACGTTCAGCTCAGATTCAAGAGAAAGGGCAGCAGGCTTCACCTCTTGAGCAAGGAGTGGTGAGATCACTTTATGGACAAGCATGTGGTTGGAGACACTATGGCCATTTTTGGAAGCACAGTCTGCTACAGTCCACCATATGGCCACAAAATTGCACCTCACACACACACACACACACACACATGTGCGCGCACACACACACGAAGTCTGCTAATTAAGTTCACAACCCATTCTAGAAAAAGTGCTACATACCTCATTGCTGAATATCACTACAGTCACCTTCAAAGTATTCCCCTTGAGAAGTTATGCACCTATGCCAGCACCTAGTCCACCCTTCAAAGCAATTTTGGAACTCTTTTTTTGGAATGGCTGTCAGAGCTGTCGTTGTATTATCCTGATGTCCTGAATGTTATCAAAATGTCTTCCTTTGAATGTTTCCTTTATCTTCAGGTAAAGAAAAAAGTCATTGGGGGTCAGATCAAGTGAGTCAGGAAAGTGCTCCAATACAGTTATTCGTTAACTGGCTAAAAACTCCCTCACAGACAGTGCCATGTGAGCTAGTGGTGCATTGCCACAATGCAAGAGCCATGAGTCGTTGGCAAAAAGTTCAGGTGGTTTTCATCTTTTTATGCAGGCCTTTCAGCACTTTCAGCACTTTCAAATAGTAAACTTGGTTAACTGTTTGTCCAGCTGGTACAAATTCATAATGAACAATCCCTCTGATATCGAAAAAGTTTGCAACATCGTTTTGACTCTTGATTTGGACTGACAGAATTTTTGGGTCGTGGCGAATTGGCTGATTTCCACTGCTCACCTTGATGCCTGTTTCAGGGTTGTAGTGGTAAACCTGCTTCATCACCAATGATAACATGGCCCAAAACATCATCTTGCGTCTCTAAAAGGTCATGGCAAATTGTGACTCTCCTTTGCTTTAGTTCATCAGGACCATGCCAAGATTTTCAGTTAAGATTTCCCTGTTTCTCTATCAATGCCTGCTATGTTTCTCACAGTCAGCTGACAATTTCAACACACAGTTTGACAAAGTCTTGCAACGTTTCTGTCACTTTTGCTGATTACTGGCCGCCCTGACCTCTCTTCATCAGTAACACTTTCTGTCCCCTCAGAAAAACATTTAATCCATTTGGACACTGCCATTTTCTTCATGGCATTATCCCCATAAACTTGGGCTGACATGTCCCTGATTTCACTTCCACTCTTGCCAAGTTTAACAAGAAATCTAACGCTTGTTTGTTGCTCTAATTCAAGCTCTGACATTCTTGCAATGGCACACAAAATCATGCAACAACAATAATGAATACCACTAGGCAAGATACCACTACACATAGACACAAATACAGTCATAAGACACTGATACAGCAAGGTTCTGAAACCTTACTGAGTTGTTAGCACAGTGCTGCCAATGTAAGCACATGGTGGCAAGTTCGAAAACTTGTCAGACTTCATGCAAAATACAGGTAGCCTCCCTCCCAAAAGTCACATTCCAATATGACTGAGTTCACAATGTCAGCATCTAAATCAGTTGTGAATAAGGCTCCTTGGGTGAAGTTCCTCAAGTGCAGTCCCTCAGGTACAGTTCTCAAACCAAAAATATTTGAACTAAAAAGACATCTGCCCATCACACAAACTCAGCAGACAATGGTGAGACAAGGTAGAATAAGAGCAATAAATACTTCCATTCAAAAAATTGGGAGAATAGGAGGTTCACAGCATTACCTGTATTACCCCCCCCAAAACCAATGCCAGTGAGTCAATTCCAACTCATAGCAATCCCACAGGGCAGAGTAAAACTGCTCCAAAAGAGTTTCCAGGGAGCTCCTGCCTGGAGGATCTGAACTGCAAACTTTTGTTAGGAGGTGCAGCACTTAGCCACTATGTTGCCAGGGTTTCCTTACAGTAATCCTGAAATTCAGCCAGACGCATGTCACCAATTCCTCAGTTAGGGGTTAGCTCTGCCCCGCTGGGAGTGGTCCTCCATGGCTTTTGCCTCTATCTTCTATGATCTAAGCTCTAAGGAGGAACCATCCTTCCTTTTCTACAAGAAATGGTCCATGATGGCAGATGACTAGCTTTTTCTGCCTGCTTCATGCCTATAAAACACTGAGGACTCAAAAGACCTCTTTGCACTTCAAACTTGCTCTGTTTCTTTCAGTCCAAGGTAGTATAATTATTTCTAAAATGGTGCAGGCTTCTTCTCTGTCAATTTAAAAGGCATTCCATTAGACAAAAGCCATGCTGACAAATCCCTTCAAGATGATCCCTCCTCTACCTTGGACTGACAGGGCCAGCGATGGTTCAGTCATAGAATTCTTGCTTTCCATGCCGGAGACACAGGTTCAATTCCCAGCCCACATAACTCGTGCACAGCCACCACTCATTTGTCAGTGGAGGCTTGTGTGTTGCTTTGATCCTAAACAACTTTCAGCCGAGCTTTCAAACTAAGAGACTAGAAAGAAGGACCTTCAGATCTACTTCAGAAAATCAGCCAATAAAAACAGCAGGCATCCCAACAATCTATTATCCACGTGACCACAAGGGTAACATGCAGCTGGTAGTGTTCTGTTTCACTGTGCAAGGGGCTCCCAGGAATCAGGGGTCAACTCAGTGGCAGCTAACCACCACCATCATCACCTGGACCTGAGCATGAAGATGCTGGATAACAATACCCTGAATTTTCTTAAAATTCCTCTAACATAACAGAAAAGATCTAAGAGACACACCCTTAGGATTTTTAGAGGACTGTTTGCCTAAATGAGAGAGCCTACAAGAGGCCTTCCTATGGTCTTAACAAAGGACTTACAGCTGCAACCTAAAAATCTTGACCCTGAAACCATATTTTTAGTGAACGTGTCCTAGATTTATCTGATCTTTGCCCTGAGGCCATTCATTGCTTTCAGAATCTTCTACTGAAAGCTTGACCTTCAAACCCACAAAATGTAGCTCAGAAGTCTGAGCAGTTTCTTCCTGAGTTCATCTCTATCTGTACCTTATCATACACAGCTAGAAGAAACCAGTCAGTATATTCAACATTCTACCTGGATACCTTTTTATATGAGTCAGAATCAGCTCAAGGGCAACTGATTTCGTCTGGTTTTGTTTGTGTTTGTTTTAACACAAGCTAAAGCGTTGCCAAACGCAAGTCGTCATGTTTCCAACTACCATTAAAATGCCTTCCTTATCTTTCTAGCTCTTACTAAGTCTCTTGACAGTCCTTCCAAGTTTTTCTCACTACCTAGCCTGAAAGTCAGTGCCGCATACTTTAGGGTTTTGTTAAATCAGTACCCAATTTATAGTAACATTTGGTTTTGGGTGGCAAATTGCTGTACACCAAAACCACTCCAAAATTCACAGTTTAAAACAATAAGCATTTTATTATTTCTCATGGTTCTGTAGGTTGACTAAGCTGAAGTGAGTGGTCTCACATGGGGTACCTCAAGCAGTTTGATGGCAGTGAGGACTGAAACCATCTGAAGCCTTGACTAGAACACTAGGACAATTTGGCTTCTCATCCTTTCACATGGTCTCCGAACCTCTCCAACAAGGTAGCTGAACTTACTACATGACAGGTCAATATTGGAGGAGACCAAAGTGGAAACCACAAGGCTTCTCAGGAACTAGCTTTAGAAAGTAGTATCATTTCCATAGCATTCTATTGGTCAAATGAGTCATGGATCAGTTTGCAGATAGATAGATATATACTTTTTTTATTGTACTTTAGATGAAAGTTTACAGAACAATCTAGCTTCTCTTTAAACAACTAGTACACATATTGTTTGTGACATTGGTTAACAATTCAACAACATGTCAACACTCCCTTCTCAACCTTGGGTTTCCTGTTAGCAGCTTTCTTGTTCCCTCCTGCCTTCCAGTCCTTGCCCTTGGGCTGACATGCCCCTTTAGTTTCCTTTTGCTTTGTGGGCATGTCTAATCATTGGCTAAAGAGTGAACCTCAGAAGTGACTTCATTGCTAAGGGTATGTGGCACATAGAAGGGGCACACAATTTCAGGATTTCTCTAGTCTCTGCCAGGTAAGTAAGCCTGGTTTTCTGTTTGTTTAGTTTTGGTTTTTGGTGAGTTAGAATTTTGTTGTACATTTTCTCCCAGTCTGTCCAGGTCCCTCTGTTCCTCTGTTTTAATCCTTGTCAGAGATGTCAGGCACTGTGTAGTTGTGCTGAACTCAGTCTGGTGGAGGCTGGGTAGTTGTGGTCCATTAGTCCTTTGGATTAATCTGTTCTTTGTCTCTTTGGTTTCTGTCATTCTGCTTTGCTCTAGATGGGTAAGACCAGTGAAGTATGTTAGATGGGCACTCACAGCTTTCAAGATAGCCAGTTTGGATTTAAATGGAGGGAAAGTAGACTCAACTTCTTGCAAAAGAATATGCATCTCATCAAACTGTGCCCTTTAAATTGTTGCAGTTTATTTTGTATCAATTACAGCTCAATAAAGTCACCTTTTCTTGGCTTTTAAAGAGCATTTTTGGTGGGAAACCGGAGCCATCTTTGGAAACCAGTCAGACGCAGCATTTTACAGTTGCCCCCTAGTGGTCAGGATACAGTTGTCATTCCTTTTTATGGATGAACTTGGTTATTTTCCCATTGACAGTCCCTTGAATAACTTCAGCCTCACAATGTTCCAGTCAATGAATCGTTTAACAACCATTTGAAAAGGAACTGGAATTCCAGCTGTTCTTTGAAATCTCCCATTGACAACCTCAGCAAAATTTTTTTTTAAAAAGTGCTAGAATAAAGACCTGCAGAGCAATTATCAGAAGTTTGGAAAACAATCCCCGAGGTAATAGTGGGGCACTCCTAGGACATACAGCATCATCAACAGCCACGTGATGGCACAGACCGCAATACTGGCTGTAAAAATGAAGTCTGAAAGTGACTGAGAGGAATAGCACTTTAAATGAAAATAAGTTTTAAGAATACATCAACCAGGTTGTGTGTGTACACACAAGTGTATGTGACAAACATCAGTAGTTAAATTTCAAATACTTCTTTCAATAACTTTAAAATAAAAACTCTAGGTAAGGAAGAAAATATATCATAATTGGTACTGTTTTGATTTTTTCCTTTCTCAGTGATAAATAAGGGTGCATGTTATATTTTATGAGATGCAAATTACTTTCTTTTTTATTTTTTTGCCTGATTCACAAGAGCTCCCACATAGTCTAGATATTTTTCTCTTGTCATTAGGCATTGTAAACACCTTCTCTCACTCAGTCTTCAACATATTAATACTGTGTTTGGTATCCTTCATCAAGTAACAATTTGTCATTTTTACTTACGCAGATTAATCAATTCTCCACATGATTATTTGTGCTTATAACCTGTTGTTTAAAAAGTACCCCCTCACCCTAATGTCACAAATATTCTTTCTTGTAAGTCACCCAGTTAGCTTTGTATTTGGTATGAGGAAGGAATCCAACTTTGTTGGCCTACCTCAAGTTTTTCCATTTTCACTTAAACTATGTCCCTTCTAAGACCCTGATTTGGGGAGGCCTCTGTAATACATACTAAGTTCTAATTTATAATAGCTTGTTTCTGAGTTCTCCTGTCTGTAACGTGGGTCTGCTTTTTCATTCCTGACTTTGTAGTGTATGTTTAAATCTAGTAGTCCATGTCCTTCCTTTTGCTTCATTTTAAAGTGTTTCCTCTTTGTTCCTAACTTTTGGGGGACCTTAATTTTTCCAGATACATTTTAGAACATGCTTGTTAATATCCTCAAATTACCTTCCTGGAATTTTTACTGGAAGGGCATTGAAATTACAATTTTCTTTGTTAACATCTTAAATCATCTCAGCAATGAATGTGGAAAACTTCTTCGATTTTTTTTTTTTCAGCGTAATGGTTAACAAGATTTTAAAGTTTTCTCCATTAGGTTCTCATGCATTCTTTACAAAGTTAATTCCTAAGTAATTTTATAGGCTTGTATTTGTTTTTGCGGTTTTCTTTTTTCACTACTGTGAATGGTATATTATTTTGTATTACACATTTCAGTTGGTGGCTCAGTGGCTAAGTGCTATGTCTGCTAACCATAAGTTTAGCAGTTCAAATCCACCAGACGCTCCTTGGAAACTCTGTGGGGCAGTTCTACTCTGTCCTATAGGGTCACTATGAGTTGCAGCCAACTCCACAGCAGTGGGTATCGGTACATAGTCTGGGTGGTTCTGATTGATATAGAGGAGAGCTCTTATTTTTTATAATTTACTCTTATATCTGGTCATTTTATTAAACTATTATTAGTTTCATTAGCTTTGACACTACTTCTGATGAGTTTTTTACGTAGATAATCAGAAAACGATGAAGGTTGCCTCTTACCTTTCAATCTTTTCAACTAATTCTTTTTATTTCATTATATTGATGAAGACTTCCAGTATTACCATGAGCTGTGACAATGAACATTCTTACCTTATTCTGAATCTTTAAAAAAAAAATGTATTTACAATTTCTACATTAAGCATGATATTGTACATAGACTTCTGGTATATAGTCTTAATTAAGTTAAAGGATGTTCTTTAGATTCTTACTTTTTAAGGTTTTATGAAAATGATAAATACGTCACTAAAAGACTGCAATTGATGGTCTGAAGGCCTGGGGGTTCCCCTGGGAGCATGGCCTCTAGAACTGATACTGCCCTTGTTCATAAATCATTACTGAAGTCAACTCCTTGGACAGGAATGGATTGGACTCAGCAACACAGGGTAACAATATCATGTGTGCACTGTATGATTCTATGCGTCTATTGGATGTCGTCCTACTGGCCTCTTACTAGAGGGGAGTGGAAAGGGTGGAGAAGAGGGGATAGGAGGCTGTTAAGAGGATATGACATGTACAGAACAGAAAGGAGGAGTGTGCTGTCACCAGGCAAGGAGAGCAGTAGGAACTGCACATAGGCGGGCATGCAAACTTAAACTGGATTGTACACTTTCACTTAATCACAATAAATAAATAATGTTAAACATCAACTTCTAGTAATACATCTAATAGGATAGTATAATCAATTTGTATCCTTTAATACATTAATGTTTAATTACATTAGCAGACTTTCTGATTTCAATCTATGTTACACTGCTAACTTAGAACTTGTATGACTATTAAGTGTCAGTGAGTAGAAAACTTTTGAACTCAGCCAACATTTTTCCAGGGTGTTTGTGTTTATATTAATAAGTGAAATTTCTCTTAATAACCATACCAATTTTGAAATACAGGATTAGCTACACAAAATGACTTGGGAAGCTTTGTTTCTATTTCTGGAACAAGTTTAATAATATAACCAGTTGTCAAGTCAGTTCTGACTCATAGCAACCCCGTGTGTGTCAGAGTGGAATGTGTTCCACAGGATTGTCAATGATTGATTTTTCAGAAGTAGATCACCAGGACTTTCTTCCGTGGACCTCTGGATGGACTCAAATCTCCAATCTCTCAGTTAGCATCCAAGTGCATTAACTGTTTGAACTACCCGGGGACTCCTTAAATAATAGTGTATCCATTGCCACTGAGTCAATTCAGACTCACAAAGACCCTATACCACAGAGAAGAACTGCCCTATACAGTTTCCAAGACACACCTGGTTGATTTGAACTGCCAGCCTTTTGCTTAGCAACTATAGTTCTTAACCCCCTACACCACCAGGGTTTTCAAATCATAAAATGGTGGTTACCTATTTCTTGAAAGTTTCTTAGAATTCATATATAAAACTACTCAAGTACAGGGTTTACTTCGGGGAAGAAGGCAGAGAGAGCACTTTGATTGTCATTTCATC
This sequence comes from Heterohyrax brucei, assembly GCA_028571685.1. Classification (NCBI taxonomy): domain Eukaryota; kingdom Metazoa; phylum Chordata; class Mammalia; order Hyracoidea; family Procaviidae; genus Heterohyrax; species Heterohyrax brucei. Next base: position 70,776,178 of record CM053142.1, on the reverse strand, counting down.
CCATGGAGTTCTTGATCTCTGTCTCTATTTGTTTGTGCATGTGTCATCGCTCTTGTTTTTGAGCCTTGGTCCTTGCAGCAAATTCTCCTACTGCTCTGCCACTTTCTGTCTGCATGCCATTGAGGGGCTTCTCTCACTTCCACATATTGTGTCTTCTTTCACCCAAAAACCCACAGCTCCAGAGAGGACTCTGAGTCAGGGAATTTTTCCTGAATTTCCATATTATTTTGTTGTTTTGTTTTGTTTGTAGGTCTGGATTAAAGACACACTTCTTCACAACTTGCATTTAAGAAGCCAGCCTGGTAGAGAAACTCTGTGGCCTGTAAGAAATGATCTTACAAGAAATAAACAGGGCTTCTCTGTTGAGATGATGAAAGCCTGGGACATTAAGAGAACAAACAAGGCCAAAACGTGAAAAATGTTCTCTCTTCCTCAAAACCCAACTTTCCGTCTCTCTCTGCTCACTGAAGACTTAGAAGTAAAACTACCCTGTTCACTTCAGTGGATACTTTATGCAAAATTTTATATATGAATACCTTCAGTTCTTTGCACTTTAATGTTGAACAATTCACACTTGACCCCGTTTTTTGGAGGTGCTGAGAGTAGGGATGGGAGGAAGGTACAATACAAAAGGCTAGCTGGCATTCGGAGTATGTCATTGCTATCAGGGGGTTTGGCAGCAGGTTTTATCTTATTACAAAACCATAAAATATTTAGGCTGAACCAAGTGAAAATGTCATTTTTGTAAACCCCCCAAAAGTGAAATAATAATAATAATAAAATCTCCTGATTTCCAGCTTAAAGTCTTCTACAGAAGACTGAGGAGGGTTCCTTAACTTGGATAACCCAACTTAAAGGCAGTTAAATAGAAAAATGAACAGCATGGTGTTTGCCAAAATGAGGTGAGGGGAATGTTACTGCCTAAAGGGAAAGTAGACAGCTAGATACATAGATATATAATCTTCAGAATCCACTACATCTGTGTATGATTCTGTGCCATACAGTGAAATTATGCATATCTGATTAAGGAACATTCCAAAACGATAGCAAGATTAGCACTTGACTCTACCCTTCTTTCTTTTTAATATCTACAAAAATTTACTTCCCTATAATCAGATGTTGCCTTTTTACTAAGAATGTGAAGTGTTTCTCAGTTTTATCCCTGCTTGTCCTTTTCTTCCCTAATGAGTCTCCTACTATAGACATTTCCACTGTCTTTGCTACTGAAAGTCATCATTTTTTCCTTTCTTATTCATTCTCTAACATTCTAAGATGAGTGTCCATAGTAACAGTGACCTGAATACAATGCACTGGCAATCTTGTTAACCAAATGACTCTAGCGCTGTATCCTGAAAGTGTACAGGAAGAAGGGAATGATTGAATGGCCACAAATAACCTGTTCATATCTGAGTAGAGAAATAAGACATCATTTTTTTCTAGAATTAAGGTAATAGGAGGATGTTCATTCCTCTAGTGACTGAATAAAACAAAATTTTCCCTTGATCGGCTAGTAAAAAAGAACTTGAAATAATGTCTGTAATCTCTACACCCTTGGAAATGGCCTTGGGCTCTTTGCCTTAGCAGCTGTCATTAGCACTGCAGTCACTGGTTTTGATCACACGATGGCAATTAAATCCAGTGATGAAACTATTACACAGAAATTTTTTTTCAAATAGTTTTTTCCTTTTCTTTTTAATTGTACTTTGGATGAAAGTGTATGGAAAAAAATTAGCTTCTTATTAAGCAATTAATACACGTATTATTTTGTGACTCTGGCTGCCAACTCCACGACATAACTTTCTCCCCATTACCAACTTCCCTGACCCTTCCTCCTTCTTGTCCTTCCCCCTAGGCTAGTGTGATACTTTCCTTACATTTTGTTTTATGGGCCTGTCTAATCTTTGGCTGAAGGGTGGGCCTCAGGAGTGACTTCATTACTGAGCTGCAAGGGTGTCCAGGGGCCATGCTCTGGACACCATTTTTTGTTGCTTTTTTTTACTTAGAATTTTGTTCTACATTTTTCTCCAGCTCTGTCTACATCGCTCCACTGTGATCCCTGTCAGACACTCAGTGGTGCTAGCGGGCATCATCTCGTTGTGGAGGTCTCAGTCTGGTGGACTGACAGCGTGGCTGCTGGACACCCTTGCAGCTCAGTAATGAAGTCATTCCTGAGGTTCACCCTTCAGTCAAAGACTGGACAAGCTCACAGTTTAGTTTTCTTTATTCTTCTCCTCTCCTCCTCTACTTCTACTTTGGCAAGTAGCGGCTGGGGTCTTAAAAGCCTATGAGTGGCCATCTAAGATACTCCACTGGTCTCTATATAAAATTCTAAACTATTTTACTCCAGTTTAGCTAGACACTTCCAGAGCCCATGGTCCCCACAGTCCTTAACCCAGTAATTTAGTCCCTCAGGGAGTTTGGATGTATCTACGGAATTTCCACAAACTTGTCTTGGACAAGTGTTGGCTTCCCCAGTACTATGTACTGTCTTACCTTGAAAGGACCCCCAACAGGGGAGACCCATCCTCAAGTCACAGGTGACGGCGTAACCCCAATCAGTCACGAAGTCTGCAGCTTGATGCAACAGCAAGAGGTTTTTATTCCAGCGCGCTGGGGCTCAATCCATACTCTTGTCAGAGTAGAGGGAATGGGCTCCGAACAAGAAAAGTACAGAGTATATAAAGACAGGGTCTTACATTCTTGGGGGAGGTGGGGTTGGGGAAGGTTCCGAGTGGGGTTGGTTTGTATTAGCTCAGGGCTAAGGCGGATATTTCAGGTGCATTTACTTTCTGGTATTTCTGAAACTAGCCTTTTTGGGTAAGTTCCTTCTTGTTATTCCCAAAACCAGCCTTTTTGGGTAAGTTCCTGGAACTCTGAAGGGGGATTGGTTCTATATTGTCCTGTTGTTTCTAAAACTAGTTCTTGTGGTTAGGGAAGTGGCCCTTCCCGTTTTTGTTCAACAGTCAGGAATGTATGGGCTGAGTGCTCCGGGGGGTAACTAGAGGAAAGTTGTAAAAAGATCTTTTTCCTTACAACAAATTTTTCCCTAACAACCTTTCACCAAAGTTACCAAGTATCTATTATCTATTTAGTGTTTTCCTTTCCCAGCCCTTCCCTCCATCATACCATCAAAAATTATTTCTTTTTGTGTGTAAATCACAAATGTTTTACAGTAGTTGTCTCATTTGTCTTTGGGGACTGACGTACTCCATTCATCATAATGCCCTCCAGATTTGTCCATGTTGTGTAATGCTTTGCACATTCAGTGTTGTTCTCTATTGTTACATAATATTCCATTGTGTGCATGTACCATAGTCTAGCCATTCATCTGCTGATGGGCATCTAGGTTGTTTCCACCATTTTGCTATTGTGAACAATGCTTCAGTGAACATGAGTGTGCATATGTCTTTTCATGTGACAGTTCCAGTTTCTCTAGGATACATTTCTAGGAGTGGGACTGCTGGATCATGTGGTATTTCTATTTTTAGCTTTTCAGGAAGTGCCATATCATTTTCCAAAATGGTTGCATCATTTTGCATTCCCACCATCAGCGCAAAAGAGTTCCAATCTCCCTGCAATCTGTCCAACATTTGCTATTTTGTTTTGTTTTTGCTTTGATTTGTGCCAGCAGTGCTAGGGTGAGATGACATCTCATTGTGATTTTGATTTGCATTTCTCAACAGCTAGCATGGAGAGCATTTCTTCACGTATCTGTTAGCTGCTTGAATGTCTTCTTTGGTGAAATGTCTGTTCATTTCCTTAGCCCGTTTTTAGTTGGATTATTTTTGTTGTGGTGGTGGTGTTGCAGTAGTGTTTTACAGTTTTTTTAGGATTTTCTGTAGATTTTAGAGATTAGATCTTTGTAGCCCCAAATTTTTTTCAATCTGTAAGGTTTTTTTTTTCCCCCACTCTTTTGCTGAGCTCCTTCAATAAGCACAAGTGTTTAATTTTTAGAAGATCCCACTTATCTAGCTTATTCTCTGGTATCTATGTATTGTTAGTTACAGTTTGTTTATATCCTGTTAATGCCATATATTAAGGCCTCTAGCGCTGACCCTATTTTTTCTTCTATGATCTTTATAGCTTTGGGTTTTTAATTTTATATAGGTCTTTGATCTATTTTGAGTTGGTTTTTGCATGCGGTGTGAAGTATAGGTTCTGTTTCTTTTTTTTTTTGCAGATGGACATACAGTTTTGCCAGCACTATTGTTGAAAATAATGTCTTTTCCCCTTTTGATACACTTTAGGTCTTTGTCAAAGATCAAATGACTATAGGTAAATGGATTTACATCCAGGTTCCCAACTATACTCCATTGGTCAATATATGCATCACTGAAGCAATACCTGGCTGTTTTAACTACCACAAGTCCTCCTGTTTCATTCTTTTTCAAAAGTGCTTTTCTTATCTGGGGACTCTTCCTTCACCATATGAAGTTAATAATTAGTTTTTCCATCTCTTTAAAGAATATTATTGGTATTTGCATTGCATTGCATTATATCTGTAGATTGCTTCGAATAGAATTAACACTTCACAACACTATATGTACCTATCTGTGAGCATGGAATGATTTTGTATTTATGTATGTATCTTTTGGTTTCTGGCAGTAGTGTTTTACAATTTTCTTCGTATACATCTTTTACATCCCTGGTTAGATTTATCCTTAAGAATTTGGTGGTGTAGTAGTCAAGTGCTATGACAGCTAACCAAAAGGTCAGCAGTTTGAACTCCGCCAGGCACTCCTTAGAAATTCTATGGGGCAATTCTACTTTGTCCTTTAGGGTTGCTATGAATCAGAATCAACTCACTGGCAGTGGGTTTGGTTTAGTTTGGTTTGGTTTATTTTTTTAGGGGATATTGTACATGGTATTCTTTTCCCAATTTCCTTTTTGCTGTTTTCTTTATTGATATATAGAAATACATGTGATTTTTGTATGCTTATATCCTGTTACTCTGCTAAATCTTTCCATTAGTTTCGGCCTTTTCTCATGGACTGTTTTGGATTTTCTATGTATACTTTTGCCAGCCAGCCAATACATCATCCACTTTTTCTTTTCCAATTTGGATGCCTTTTCTTTCTTTTTCTTGCCTTGCTGCTCTAGCTAGGCCTTCCAGCAGTATACATCAATTTGTTAGGCAGTGACATGGGGAAATAGAAGACAGAGGAAGAAGTAGAATAGGAAAAATAAAAAACATGTTTTAGAAAAACATAAAGCTATACATATGCAGACACTAAATAGGGCCATTTTGTCAAACCGCAGTTTCTGTGTACAGAAACTATTTCAGAAAAAGTTTTTTATCACTCCATTTTTAAAGTTACCAGAGAAGGAAAGTACACAGTTTCTCACTTTCCAGTATTTTACATATGCAATTTAAGCTGGTTTTCTCTTTCTCCTGCCATTATTAAAAAGCAAGTAATAGCTACTAAGAAAGAGAGAGAGAGAAAATGAAGTCATGGAGTTCGACAGATAAACCTTGAACATTACAATTAATATTGTATTCAGCAATCATCTTTGTACATGACCAACTTGTTGGATGATTTCAACTCACATGTTACAATCAGGAAAGTGCTTTATTCATGGCCCACAGCCTTCAAACAAACTCTGGCAGGTCACCCATTCTACTCCTGGACAATCTATCCAGTAAATCATTAAGCTCATCTGAGAAATTCTGGCCACTAGAACAGTCTTATTTGACTGCCAGGAAAAGTTTAATCCACTCTGAAGCAAAATGTCACCATTCCAACCGAATCATTTTCCCCTACCTTCCTCTCAGTTCTGACGGTTGTTTCCGCAGACTAGCAGTGGGAAGTGAGGCAGCTTTCCAGCATCAAGAGATCACAGAATCACAAGAAAAAAGGAGGAGAGGGAGTAAACTGGTCATCACTCTGTGAGGAAGATATCCGTAACGGCTTTTTGCTGTGACAACCTAGCTAGACAGCAGTCTCCTTATTCAATCAAAGAACTAACCTAGGTATAGCTGTAAAATTATTTTGTAGATTTGATTGAGGTCCATAATCACTTGATTTATGTAAGAAAGATTATCCTGAATAATCTCGGTGGGGCTGATGCAATCAGTTGGAAGGCCTTCAGAACACACCTGAGGTCTCCATGGTGATGATGAAATTCCACCAGCTGACTGTAGCTTCGACCCCTGCCACAGAATACCAGCCTGCCCTTCCTGATAGCCTACCCCTGGTATCATGGATTGAATTGTGTCCCCCCAAAAAACATGTGTTGGAATTTGGCTGGGCCAGGATTCCCTGTATTTGTGATTGCCTTCCATTTTGTAATTTTCTGATGCTGTAAATTCTAATCTCTCTGCCCCTGGCCAATAGATACGATGACTGTGTTAAAACCCGAGTAGGGTGAAAGTGCAACACCCTTGCAAAGGGAGTTTCCCTGGAGTGTGGCTTGCACCACTCTTTACCTTTCATTCCAAGTGAGATAAAAAGAAAGAGAAGCAAGCAGAGAATTGGGAACCTCCAACAAGAAAGCAGCACTGGGAGACCGTGTCCTTCAGATCTGAGGTTCCTGCACCAAGATGCTCCCAAACAAAGACTGATGCAACACAATGATTTTTCTCCAGAGCTGACAAGAGGGAAAGCCTTCCCCTGGAAAGGACAACCTGAATTTGGACTTGTAGGCCGCCAGACTGTGTAAGAATAAACTTTCCTTTGTTAAAGGCATCCACCCTGTAGTGCTTCTGTTAGAGCAGTATCAGGTAACTACACCACCAGGGATTTTGAACTTGCAGATCCCACAATCACATAGCCAACTCCTTCCAAGAAATGACTAAATATATAACTCCTACTGGTTCTGCTTCTCTAGTTAACCCCCACCTATTAAAGAAGAAAAAAAAACCACTGCCACTGAGTCAGTTCTGACTTGCAGCGACCCTACAGGGCAAAGTAGAACTGCTTCACAGAGTTTCCCAGGAGCACCTGGCAGTGTCACACTGCCGACCTTTTAGTTAGCAGCTATGGCACCTAACCACCACACCACCAGGGTCTCCAGCCCTTACCTACACAGCACCCAAATATTAGTTATCTCTCATGTGTATTTTATAAGACATCTTCTGTGGATTTTATAAGATGTCATACACAGACCCCTGGGGATTTTTTATACTGCATCATTCCCTAACACAGATGATAGGATCTCTGAGAGGCCTCTTATGATTACCTTAGATCTCAACCTCTAGTGAAATATCTCACGCAACTTCTTTCTTCCCAGGTCCCTGGGCTTTGCAGGGTGTGCTCTTGGATAAAGCTCTTTGTAGATAACTCAAACACTACTACCTACTTCTTCCTGTGAGCCCAGAGGAGCTCATATACCCACTCACCAAAAATTTGTAAAGATACACCTTACACATACTAAAGCTACCCCGCCTTGCCCTGTCATTCTCTGCCAGTTTCTCAATAGTCAGATAAAAGTTCCTATGCCTTCTAAAATAGGAGACACAGATCAAGTTCTTCCAAGAACTCTCTTATGCTTCACCACTTAGCCTCAAATCTACAAACATCCATAGCTGAGCAAGCAGAGAGCCAGAGAATAAGACTCTGTCTCTTATTTTTTATTTTACACTGTTACTGTCAAATCTTTCCCCATCCAACATGTTGCTCACTAAGTACCCTTACTCTGATTGGTACTCTGATTTCCTTCTGCCTCTTTCCTTCTCCTGAAGCCACTGTGTAAAATCCTCACCTTCCATTCCTGTCATTTTAAGTTCTCTGTTATTACCACTAGTGAGACAAAGGCTGCTGCCAAAAATCAGGCTATAGTGCAGACTAAAGCCACTAAAACTCAACAGCCTCCTGTCCCATCTCTGCTCTCAGTGTTGTCCAGCAATGTTGTGTCTACAGACAGATGTCAGTATTTTCCCTTTGGAGTCATTACAAAATCTACCTCCATGGGCACCCAAACTCATCAATTCATCCTTCAGATTAGTACATGACCTTGTCTTTTATTTCACTGAAATTGAGTTCATCAATCAATAACTGTCTACATTTTCTTTCCTACCGATTGTACAGACTTCTCAGAATCCTCTGATATCCCTCCCCCCCTTTTTTTAAGGGTACACTCCTTCCATCCAAGGTTATTTCTTCCAGTTGTGCATGAGGTCTCATATTCTTTCACTGTCTGTCTCCAGGATTTGGGCCTATTAAATATCCTCTCACTCCATTAACTGAATTTTTCACCTTGAGTTTCACAAGAATTCTCCTAGCTATGTTTTAAAAATACTTTGACCCTGCATATGAACTTCTCTTTCGATATTATCTTGTTCCTTCCTGTTATAACTTTTTTTCCAGTAAATACCACTCTTCCACCCACCACCCACCCTTGTAACCAAAAGCTGTTTTCCACTTGTTAAAACTTTTCTTCCCTCTTCATAATAGTGGTCATATACAATTGCAACTAATTTCATTCCGCATAATGCCTTCCAGATTCCTTCATGTTGTGAGATGTTTCCCAAATTCATTGTTGGTTTTTACCATAGTATAATATCCCATTGTATGATATGCCATAGTTCATTTATCCATTCACCCATTGTTGGGCACCTAGGCTAATTCTATCTTTTTGCTATTGTGCACAGTGCTGCAATGAACATTAGTGTGCATGAATCTATTGATGTGACAGCTATTATTTCTCTAGGATATGTTCCAAAAAGCAGGATGGCTGGATCCTATGGTATTTCTATTTCTAGGTTTTTAAGAAAATACTAAGTTCATTTCCAAAATGGCTATACCATTTTACACTCCCACCTGCAGTGTATAAGTGTTTCAGTCTCTCTGCAGCCTCTCCAACATTTATTATTTTCTGTTTCTTGGATTAATGCCAGCCTTGTTGCTATGTGAGTTGGAATCGACTCAGTGGCAGTGGGTTGGTTGGGGTGACGTGATATCTCATTGTAGTTTTGACTTGGACTTTTCTAATCACTAATGATCATGAGCATTTTCTCATGTGTCTGTCAGCCACCTGAATACCTTCTTTGGTAAGGTGCGTGTTCATATCCTTTGCCCATTTTTTTAATTGCGTTCTTTGTCTTTTTGTAGTTGAGGTTTTCAATATCTTGTAGATTTTAAAGATTATACACTGATCAGATCGGTCATAGCCAAAACCTTTTTCCTAGTCTGTATACTGTCTTTTCCCTCTTCTGGTGATGTCTTTGGATTTTAGGAGTCCCAGCTGTCTGTTGTCTTTTCTGGTGTTTTGGCACTGTTAATAATGTTCTATATTCTGCTTACGCAGTGTGTTAGGACTCCAAATGTTGTCACTCTTTTTTTATTTTGTTATCTTTATTGTTTTAGATTTTGTATTTAGGACTTTGATCCTTTTTAAGCTACTTTTGTGCATGGTGTGAGATATGGTTCTTGTTTCATTTTTTTGCAGATGGACATCCATTTATGCCAATATCATTTGTTAAAAGCCAAACCCTTTACCATTGAGTCATTTCAAACTCATAGCAACCCTAATTTTTAAAGAGACTGTCTTCTCCCCAGCTGATGGACATTGGGCCTCTGTCAGGTATATGCTGCTCATAGATGGATGTTTGATGTCTGTATTCTCAATTCTGTTCCATTGGTCTATGTATCTGTCATAGTACCAGCACCAGGCTGTTTTGACTACAGTGGGAGTGTAATAGATTCTAAAATCTGGTAGCATGATGCCTCCCACTTTGTTCTTCTTCAGTAATTCTTTGCTTATCCAAAGCTTTTTCCTTTTCCATAGGAAGTTAGCTATTTATTTGTCCATCTCATTGAAACATGCCATTGGAATCTGGATAGGATTGCATTGTGTCTGTAGGTCACATTGGATAATATAGTCATTTTCTCAAAGGCTGAGTCTTTCTACCCACTTATGTGATCTCTTTGATTTCTTGCAGCAGAGCCTTATAGTTTTCTTTGTTAAGGTCTTTTACATCTCTGGTTAGATTTATTCCTAAATATTTTATCTTTGGGAGGTATCATAAACGTACTGATTTGGTGATTTCCTCTTTAATGTTCTCTTTGTTGGTGTGAGAGAAGCCTAACTGATTTTCTGTATGCTTACCTTGTATCCTGATAATTTGTTGAAATCTTCTATTAGTTCCAATATTTTCTTGTGGATTCTTTGAGGTTTTCTGTGTACAAAATCATATTATTTCTAAATGCAGATACTTTCACTTCTTCCTTACCAGTTTGGATGCCCTTTATTTCTTTTTCCAGCCTGATTGCTTTGGCTCGAACTTCCAGGACAATATTGAATAAAAGTGGTGATAAACGTATTCCTTGTCTGGTTCCCACTCTCAAGGAGAATGCTTCTGGAGTTTCTCTCCACTTAGGATGATTTGGTTGTTGGCTTTTAGTATGTTGAGGAATTTCCCTTCTATTCCTATTTTGCTGAGAGTTTTTGACATGAATAGGTATCGGACTTCATAGAATGCCTTTTCTGCATCAATTGATAAAGTGGTTCTTGTCTTGTTTTATTTATGTGGTTGATCACATTAATTGTTTTTCTAATCTTGAACCAACCCTGCATACCTAATATGAATCCCACTTGGTCATGGTGAATTATTTTCTTTGATATGTTGTTGAATTCTTTTGGCTAGAATTTTGTTGAAGATTTTTGCATTTAAGTTCATGAAAGACATTGGTGTGTAATTTTTCTTTTCTGTGGTATCTTTACCTGGTTTTGGTATCAGGTTTATGCTGGCTTCACAGAATGAGTTTGGAGTTTTCCATCTTTTTCTATCCTCTAAAATACCTTTAGTGATAGTGGTGTTAACTCTTCTCTAAAAGTTTGGTAGAATTCTTCAATAAAGTCATCAGAGTCAGGGCTCTTTTTGGTTGGCAGCTTTTTAATTAATTACCTTTCAATCTCTTCTTTTGCTATGGGCTTATGTAATTATTCTATCGCTGTGTTAGTTTAGGTAAGTAGTGTGTTTCCAGAAATTTGTCCATTTCCTCTAGGTTTCCATATTTGTTAGAATATAATTTTTCATAGTATTCTAATTTTTTAAATTTTTGATTGCATCTGTTGAAACATCATCTCATTCATTAAGCTCCGCTCTAATTTTAACATTTGCTTTCTTCTACTGCCTGAGGGATTCCTTTGCTACTCTCTTTCTACTTGTTGGAGTTGCAGGGTTATTGCTTTGATTTGGGCCCTTTCTTCTTGGATGTGTGCCTTTACTGTGTCCCAAAGGTTATGACAGGATATATTTTCAGCTCATTTGATTCTGTGCATTTCTTTATTCTGTCCTTGATTTTTTTCTGTAACTCAGTAGCTTTCAAACAAAGTGTTCTGCAGTTTCCCTGTGTTTGATGTTTTTTTCTTGCTTTTTCTGTTATTGATGTCTACTTTTTATGGCTTTAAGATCTGAAAAGATGCTTTGCAATATTTCAGTGTTTTTGATTTTGTTAAGGCTCACTTTATGGACCAATGTTATATATTCTGGAGAATGTTCCATGTGCATTGGAGAAGAAAGTATAATAAGCTACTGCTGGGTGGAGTGTTGGATATATGTGTATGAAGTCAAGTTGGTTTATGGTGGTATTTACATCTTCCATGTGCTTACTGAGCTTCTTTCTAGATAATCTTTCACCACGGGTAGTGTGTTAAAATTTATTATTATTGTGAAGCTGTCTATTTATCTTCTCAATGCTCTTAGAGTTCATTTTATTTATTTAGGAGCCCTATCAGTTGAGTGCCTAGATATTTAGTACGGTTATGACCTCTTAATGTGTTGATCTTCTAATCATTATATAGTGTTCTTCCTTAACCACTGTTGAATTTTATTTTAAAGTATATTTTATTAGAAATTAATATTGCCACTCCTGCTGTGTTTTGAAGGTCATCTACTTGATATAGTTTTTTCCATTCTTTGAATTTTAGTTCGTTTGAGTCTCTGAGTCTAAAGTGCGCCTCTTGTAGGTGGCATACAAACAGATCATGTTTTATCTGTTCTGCTGCTCTCTCTTTATTGGTGTATTTAATCCATTTACATTCAGTGTAATTATTGATAGGTATGGGTTTAGTGCTGTCGTTTTGATGCCTAATTTTCTGTGCTGAGTCTGAGCTGAGTCATTTTTCTTTCCATCTTTTTCATTGTTTTTGTGTTTCCTGAGACTTCATGTTTTTCTTAATTTTTATTTTGATGTGTGAGATTGTTAGTTTCCTTTGTGGTTAATTTGTATCCTTACTTTTCTAAATTTAAACCTGTCTTTAATTTCTTTGTAACATCTTGACTTCCTCTCTATATGAAAGATCTATGACTACATTTCTTAATCCCTTTTTGTTATAGTGCTGCCATCTTTTATGTAATAACATCTCTGTTTCCTCATTTTCAGCAGTTAGCTTTGATTTATTTTTGTGATTTCCCTATCCGGGTTGATATGTGGTTCCTCTATTCTGTGTTCTAGCCTTGGGTGTTTTCTGATGCTATTGGTTTTCCAACAGCAGGACTCTCCCTAGTATTTCTTATAATTTTGGTTTGTTTTTTGCAAAGTCTCTAAACTTCTGTTTACCTGGAAATGTTTTAATTTCACCATCACATTTGACAGTTTTGCTAGATATATAATTCTTAGCTGGAAATTGTTTTCCTTTGAGGTTTTGTTTATGTCATCCCATTTCCTTCTTGCCTACATGGTTTCTGCTGAGAATTCTGAGCTTAGTCTAGACTCTCCTTTGTAGATTATTTTTCATTTATCCCTAGTTGTCTTTAAAATTTTCTCCTTATATTCAGTTTTGGCAGGTTTGATTACACTATGTCATTGTGTCTTTCTTGTGTGGAGTTCAATCAGCACCTTGGATAGATATCTTGTCATCTTTCATGGTATCAGGGAAGTTTTCCGTCAACAATCTTCAACAATTTTCTCAGTATTATCTGTTATTCCCCACTCCCCAACTCTGGTACTACTATCACTCATAGATTATTCCCCTTGATAAAGTCTCACATAATTGTTAGTGTTTCTTTATATTTTAAAATTATTTTATTCACTTTTTCCATAGATATGTCGGTGTCAAGTGTTTTACCTTTGATCTCACTAATTCTGACTTCCATTGCCTCAATTCTGCTCCTTAGACTTTCTATTGAGTTGTATAATTTTGTAATTATACTATTAACTTTCTGAATTTCTGCATCCTGTTTCTCTATGCTTTCTTGTAGCCTGTTCAATTTGTCATTATGCTGTGCCACATTTTGCCTGATCTCTTTCCTGATCTTTCCAAGAGTTCTAAATATTAATCTTTTGTATTCTACATCTGATAATTCCAGGAAGTTCTCTTCATCTGGAAAATGTTTGATTCTTTGTTTTGGGAGCCTTCTGAAGTCATCATGGTCTGTTTCTTTAAGTGACTTGATAATGACTCTTGTCTTGCAGCCATCAGTAAGTTGTTGCATTTATTTTCTGTCTCTTTACTGTGTTCTAGCTTTTTGTTTTGTTTCAAAATGCCAAAATAGTTGGTCATGTGGGCTAGTTTGATTACTGGAATCTTTGAGTCTCTAACAACCTGTCACCAGATAGTTAGAGGTGTTACTAGTCAGACAAGTCTAGGCATCTGTTTACTTTTCTTGTAGTATTCAGCTCAGGTGGCCAGGTATTCAGCCACTAAGTGTGTAGTGCAGGCTCTTCCTTACAGTCCTACATAGGGAAAGGTGTTTGGTTTGGGCACATGTATCTGGCTACATGTACTGAGAAAGGCAAGAGGCTGACAGCCATCAGTGTCTAGGAGAAGGTGTGTCCCCTTATACCTGTTCATGGGCAAAGAAACTGTTTCTGCCCTAAATTCCCAGCTTGGGGGAGCCAACAGATTTAGGTAGGCCGGTAGATAGGTAAGCAGATAATTTTCCCCTATTGTTTGTTAAATTATTCCCTCTCTGAGTCTAGCGGAATGGCATTAGTATCAGATCCTAGAGCTGAGCACAGTGCAGAGAAGGGAGGGGGAAAGCCCTGGGAAAAGGTTTTGACAACTGAATGCCATCTTTCACTGATTCTACAGGTGGGGTAGGCCCTCTACCACTTGGCCTCTCCTGCTGAGGAAGACATCCTCCAAAAGCCACTACTCCTCACCAAGCTCACCACCACCAATCTGCCTACAGGGCACTCACTCCCATCAGGAAAGTTCTGGACCGTCCTAGGTACCTCTGTGCCTACCTCCTTTCCATGATGTTCAGTCCAATTTCTGAACTTTCTGTTGGGTGTTTAGATCTCTTAGAATGCTGTACATAATCTATTTATTTATTTTTTGGTCTTAGTTGTTAGAGGGATCACAGGAAATATCCAACTACTCTACCACCTTAGCACTGACTCCCTGCAATAGCATCTTAAAAGAACTTTCTAAATACTTTGCTTCTTCTTCATCTCCTATTTGTCAGCTAAATGAAATTTTACTTTTGTCATCAGCACATTAATGAACCAAGATGGAGAAGGACCTCTGTAATCAATTTCATGTAGTACTCTTCCCTCATTAGTTATTTTACATCTTTTTAGCATTTGATCCTAGTGAGTGCTCCCTCCACCTTGAAAATCCCTCTGCTTTAGCTTTTATTGGATCACTTTCATACTGTCTTTTCTATGACAGAAAAAGTTTTCGACAGCACTTGGCTTTGGCCCCTATACCATCTCCTCCTTCCTATGTTCATCTCAGTTTTAACATGGTAATAAAGACTTCATCATCATCAAAGGTCTGTTAGAGATCATCACTAGTGACAGAAGAATTTCTTTTACAGATGTTCCAGTTTGTAGAATATGAAAGGCCTCATCCTAAGTAAAATCATTTCATTACTCTTCAAGGACGGAACCAAGAGTAAAAAGTCATCATGATCATAAGAAACTTCTCATTCACTTTAAAGATGAAATAGTCATGTCATTCCCTTGCTTAAAACCCTCCAGTGACTTTTTGCTACATTAAGATCAAGAGGCAGTTGCTCAACCAGAACAAGGTGAGGCTGCAGGGTTTAAAATCAGGAAAGGCACGCACCAGAACTTAATCACTTCACCATACTTAGTCAGTCTGTATGTTGAGCAAATAATCCAAGAAGCTAAACCATATGAAGAAGATTAGGCATCAGAAGTGGAGGAAGACTCATTAACAAACTGTGATGTGCCACTAACACAATCTTGCTTGCTGAAAGTGAAGAAGACTTGAAGCAAATACTGATAAAGATCAAAGACTACAGCCTTCAGTATCGATTACACCTTAATATAAACAAAACGAGAAAAATCCCACAACAGGACCAATAAGAAACATGACAATAAACAGAGAAAAGATTGACATTGTCAAGGATTTCATTTCACTTGGATCCACAATCAACCCCCATAGAAGCAGCGATCAAGAAATCAAACAATGCATTTTACATAGCCCTGTAAATCTGCTGCAGAAGACCTTTTTTAAAATTTTTAAAACCAAAGATGTCACATTGATGATTAAGGTTCACCTGACTCAAATCTTGGTATTTTCAGTCATCTCACATGCATGTGAAAGCTGGACAATGAATAAGGAAGACTGAAGAAGAACTGATGCCTTTGAATTATGGTGTTGGCAAAAAAATATTGAATATACTGTATAGATTGCCAAAAGAATGAACAAATCTGTCTTGGAAGAAGTATAACCAGAATACTCTTAGAAACAATGATGGTGAGACTTCATGTCACATACTTGTGATATGTTATAAGATCAGTTCCTGGAGAAGACATCATGTTTGGTAAAGAACAGGGTCAATGAAAAGAGGAAGACTGTCAACGAGGTAGACTGACATAGTGGCTACAGCAATGGCTGCAAGCATAACAACGACTAGGATGGTGCAGGACAAGGCATTGTTTTATTCCATGTACATAATGTCACTAGGACTCAAAACTGACTCAATAGCATCTACCAACAACAACGAAGATAAAGATAAAATTCTTAATGCAATTTACAAAAAACCCCCACAAAAACCAAACCTGCTGCTATCTAGTCGATTCCTACTCAAAAGTTCCCCACAGGACAGGGTAGAACCGCCACATAGATTTTCCAAGAAGCCCCTGGTGGATTTGAACTGATGACCTTGGGTTAGCAGTTGTAGCACTTAAGCACTAAACCACCAGAATTTCCTACTGTATTTTACATAGCCCTGTATCATACGACCACTGAATCTTCCTCCAGCCCCTTTTCAGTTTTTAAGTACATCGTCTATTTCTCACTGCCTTAGTACCTTGGAACACGCTGCTCTGCCTGCTACCACCCTCACTTACTTAACCAGTTGGTCCTATTTATCATTCAAACAGCAATTGAAATTACTCTTCTTTAGGGAAATTACATCAGCTAAGTCAGATCTTCTTATCTGGTATCTCACTATATCCAATATTTTTCTTTCATACCATGTGTTAGAGTTCACAATTACCAAATTTCATCCATTCTGAGACACATATTTGATCACAGTTTAATATCCATGAAATAAAGATGCATACGACTACTGACAACATTACTAAATTTAATGAAATGTATATATAATTTTGTGTGGTTATTTAACGCCTCGCATACCACACTACAAACTTCATCACAGTGTCTATTCGGCTCACCCTTGTACTCTCAGTGTACAACATAGTGCTATATGTAGTAAATGTACAACAAATATTGATAGAACAAATAAATTAACAACTGAAATAATTAAACCTATGAACAAGAAAAACCTGGACATAATTAACTTTTAGAAATCTCTCAGTGCCTGTTATAAAACCAGCTCCCTGACATGCTGTGTTATCCAAAGGTCATGCTGCTAAAGGCTGTACTTTGTTAGTGAGGCAAAGATCTTAAGCCACAATTAATTTAGTAAAGACAAACTCAGTAAGTACTGAAGTGCATTAAAGAAAAACTGAATACCTAATAGATCTGACACCTCTTATAATGTGTCATGTTTCCACCAAAAAACAGCAAATTTTAATATCCCTTATAGACAAGATAAAAATGGTCAAATTGTATGCTATATAGAGAGAAAAATTCAAAGCTGTTCAAAATATGGCACCCAATGGACAGATTAAAAGGGCTTTTTAGTGCAGTATTTCAGACTCAGTATTTGGTCCTCCATGACTGGTTCAAAATTTTTTCAGTGACTAACACCTGGCTGCAAACCTTCGTGGTGTAGTGGTTAAGTGCTACGGCTGCTAACCAAATGGTCAGCAGTTCAAATCCACCAGGCATTCTTTGGCAACTCTACGGGGGCAGTTCTACTCTGTTCTACAGGGCTGCTATGGAATCAACTTGACGGCAGTGGTTTTGGTTTGGAATTTGGTAATGTCTAGGTGAGATGCTTATCAAATGAAGGAATAACTAGTGTGTGAAATGCTGAAATTGAAATTATAATTTGAACTTTAAAGGAAAATATGACAAAACATAATAATAAACCAAACCAAAACCAAAACCACTGCCAATGACTTCATTCTGACTCATACCAACCCTACAAGACAGGTTAGAACTGTCCACATAGAGTTTCCACGGAATGCCTGGCAGATTTGAACTGCTGACCTTTTGGTTAGCAGCCATAGCACTTAACCACTATACCTCCAGGGTTTCTACTGTAATAGTAAAGTGAACAACATAAACTTAGGTTCAAAACTCAATTGCACACAAACAGAACAAGGATCATTTTTGTGAGAAATGGCAGCCAAACCACAGTGAGATTAACAAATAAGCAATCATGTAAGTTTCAGTTCTGAAATGGAAACATTAATTTTTTTTCTAACTTTGATGTTAGAAATCCCATTTTTAAAAACTCTCTGTGGCAGCATTGGGAAAAAAAAAAGAAGTTAGATTATGACAAGGCAGCTTTGTTAATTCCATGTTTAACATCATTTTTACAAAATATCTACTTTTTCTAAATGTTCTAAGATCTAAGACAAGGATAAGTTAATCAGCCTGACTTTAGTCCACATCAAAGAACCACTTGATGAGTTCTCTAGTAAATAAATGTGGAAACCATGGTACAGTAGTGATTAAGAGCTATGGCTACTAACCAAAAAGTCAGTAGTTCAAATCCATCAGGTGCCTTTTGGAAACGCTATGCGGGCAGTTCTACTCTGTCCTATAGAAGCTCTGTGAGTCAGAATTGACTCATTAGCAATGAGTTTTTTTGTTTTCTGGTAATTGTGAGTATTCTTTTCTTAACATTTGTTGCAGGCTATCTCATAAAACTAGTCTTCTATATTTTAGTATGCTTTCCCCCCACCCATCAGTGTCACCACACCAATATATAAATCAAAAACCCACACCTATTGCCCAAGGAGTTGATTCCAATTCACAGCAACCTTCTAGGATAAAGTAGAACTGCCCCATAGAGTTTCCAAGGAGCTGAAAGTGGATTCCAACTGCCAATCATATTGGTTAGCAGCCGTAGCATACTGTAGCTCTTAACCATTGTACTACCAGGGCTTTACACACACACACACACACACACACACAGACACACACACACACACACACACAGACATTTTTTACAGCAACTTGTACAAAAGTATTAGCAGTGACACCTGTGAAAATACTTTGTGGGCAGAGGGCACAGTCAGCCAGCAAACATAAAATGAGATAAATAATTTCATAATTTTCAGGTCACTAGTATTGTATTAAGTTTTTATTAAAATATCTCCTAAGTGAATACAAGCATAAAATTAGGTATAAGATTCCACATGCTTATAAGTTCAAAATTAGTAGTAAACTGAAATCAAATTACAAATTAAAATCAATTAAAATTTTCAAAAAATATAAAAATCTAATTAAAACTTAAATATAATGTTTTCTATGACATTAGTTCATTTAAATCACCACTTTCAAAGTGAATATGGTATTAACTGAAAAGGGTGCTATATTTGGGGTTTGGAGCTTGTTTCCACTATTTCCTTATATGAGCATTACATCCAGGTTAAGCTGGCCTTTTGCTTTTTCAAAATCAGCTGTTGAATATCTCTGGTGGCACAGCAGTTATGTGCTCAGCTGCTAACCAAAAGGTTCATGGCTTCAATTTACTAGCCACTCTTTGGGAGAAAGATGTGGCAGTATGTCTCCATAAAGATAACAACCTCAGAAACTCTATATGGAGTTCTATGCTGACCAATAGGGTCACAGAATTGACTCAGCAGCAACAAGATGGGTCGATCAGGGGAGATTAGGAAATTCTCTTTCTTGCCCTTAATCACTCTATCCAACTTGGACTAACTGAAACAATTAAGATAAAAATAAAACATTCTTATATTTTTATTTAACCATTCATTGATCTAATATTTATTATCTTAGATGTCTGAGATATAGTGGTAAATAAGATATAGTCTATGCCCTAAAAGAAATACAGAAGAGAAAGACAAATAATACTATAGTCCAAAGGAAATTTCTCAATAGAATAAAGGGTATTTGTACAAAACCAACAGCTGACATCATTCTTTTTTTTTATTAACCAACATCATTCTTAATGGAGGGAGGCTGAAAACATTCTCCTTGAGAACAGAAATAACACAAAAATGTCCTTTGCTCGAAGTGTTAGCTAGAGCAATAAGTCAAGAAAAAGAAATAAAGAGCATCCAGATTGATAGGAAGTTAAACTGTGGTTAAGTGCTATGGATGCTAATTAATAGGTCAGCAGTTTGGATCCATCATGTGCTCTTTGGAAATTCTTTGGGGGCATTCTACTCTGTCCTACAGGGTCACTATGAGTCAAAATTGACACACTGGTAGTGAATTTCATTTTTGTTTTTTTATAAAATATTCTACATAGAAAATACAAAAGACTCCATGAGAAAACTGTTGGAATTGCAGAAAGATTCAGCCCAGTAGGAGGATACAAGATAAACACATATAAATCAGTTGAATTCCTATAGAGCAATAAAGAGAATGATGAAAAGAAAATCAAGAAAAACACTTTTTATAGCCCCTAAAAAGATAAAATACTTAGGAATAAACCTATCCAGGGTTGTAAAAGACCTGCACAAAGAAAACTACAAAACACTACTGCAAGAAACGAAAACGATCTGCGTAAATGGAAAAACACACTGTGGTAACAGACAGGTAAACTCAATATTGTGAAATGACAATTCTACACAGAGTGATTGACATATACCTTGCAATCCCAATCCAAATGCCAGAAACATTTTTTAAAGAGACAGAAAAACAAAAAAAGTCATTAGCTTTATGCAGAAAGGAAAGAAGCCCCAGATAAGTAAAGCCCTACTGAAGAAGAATAAAATAGGGGGATTCGCACTTCCTGACCTTAGAACCTACTTGGCAGCTAGTCAAAACAGCCTGGTAGTGGTACAATGACAGATGTACTGACCAATGGAACAGAACAGAAAATCCAGATGTAAATCCACCCACCTATGATTAGCTGATCTCCAACAAAGGCCCAAAGTCCATCAAATGGGAAGGCAATCTTTTTAATAAATGATGCTGCCAAAACAGTATGTCCACCTGCAAAAAAATATGAAACAGGACCATACACAAAAACTAATTGAAAATGGATCAAAGACCTAAATATAAAGTTCATAGAAGAAAAAAATGGATTGATGTTATAGGCCTAATACACAACATTAATAGGATATAAACCAGAACCAACAACGCACAAACTTCAAAAGATAAACTAGATAATTGGGATTTTCTAAAAATTAAACACGCTCATCAGAAGTCTTCACCAAAGAAAACCTATACACCAGGAAGACATTTTTGGCTATTATAAATCAGATAAAGTTCTAATCTCTAAAATCTGTAAGAAAATCTCCTAACTCTACAACAAAAAGACAAACAATCCAATTTAAAAATGGGCAAAGGAAATGAACAGACACGTTACCAAAGAAGACCTTCAAGCAGCTAACAGACACATGAGGAAATTCTCTTGAGCATCAGACCTTAATACAAATCAAAACCACAATGAGATACCATCTCATCTTTACATTACTGGCAAGAATTGCAAAAACAGGAAATAACAGATGTTGGAGAGGCTGCAGGGAGATCCAACTCTTTTACACTGCTGCTGGGAATGTAAAATGATACACGTTTTGGAAACAATATTACAACATGTCCACAGAAAAGTAGAAAGAGAAATACTGTAGGATCCAGCAATCTCACTTCCAGAGAAGAAAGAGTCATCACACTAATAGACCTATGCTCACCTATGTTCGTTGCAGGATTGTTCACAATAGCAAAAAGTTGCAAACAACCTAGATGTCCATTAACAGATGGAGTATTATGCAACCAAAAAGAACAATGACAGATCTGCAAAGCATCTCGTAACATGGAGAAACTGGAGAGCATTATTTTGAGTGAAATAAGTCAGCCATTAAAGGACAAATATTATATGGGCCTACTACTGAAAAAATTCATAAAATGTTTGACTTATAAAAAGAAACTACTTTTGATAGTGATCAGAGAGGGTAGGGGTGGGGATGGAAAAACATGAAATAGACAACAGATAGTGGTAATTTTGATGAAGGGTAAGACTCTACACAATACTGGGGAAGCCAACACACCTTGCCCAGTGCAAGACAATGAAAGCTCCATAGACACATCCAAACTCCCTGAGAGACCACATTGCTGGGCTGAGTGCTATGAGGACCATGGTCTCGGGGACCATCTAGCTCAACAGGCATAGCATAGTTTATAAAGAAAATGTTCTGCATTCTATTTTGGTGAGTAGCCTCTGGGATATTGAAAGCCTGTGAGCAGCCATCTAGGATATTCCACTGATCTCTCCCATCTGGAGCAAGGGAGAATGATGAAAACTAAACAAACAAGGGAAAGATTAGTCCAAAGGAGCAATGGCCCACATCCGCAATGGTCTCCATCAGACAGAATCTACCACAACTAGACGGTGCCTGGCTAGCACCACTGATTACCTGGACAGGTATCACAACAGAAGGTCCTAGACAAAGCTGGAGAAAAATATAAAACAACATGCTAACTCAAAAATAAAGACCAGACTTGCTAGCCTGATTGAGAATGGAAAACCTCTGAGTCTGGCCCCCTGGACAACCTTTCAGTTCAATAACGAAGTCACTCCCAAGGCTCCCCCTTCAGCCAAAGATTGGGCTGTCCTATCAAACAAAATAAAATTTAAAGGGCACACCAGCCCAGTGGCAAGGACTAGAAGACAGAAGGGGAGAGGAAAGCTGGTGAGGGAACCCAAGGTTGAGAATGAAGTGTTGACCTGTTGTGGGATTGTCAACCAATTTCACAAAACAATATGTGTACTAACTGTTTAATAAGATATTAATTTGTTTCATAAACCTTTGTCTAAAATACAACTAAAAGAAACAAAAATCAAAAAAACAAAGATTACAATCCAGTGTCACTCGTACCACAGAACCACGGTCGCCTCCATTGCTGCCTTCCAGAACCGAAAACATTATCTTCCTTCCGTACGTGTGTGCAAACCCTATTAAGGAGAAACAATAAAGCCCTTCTCATTTTTGAAGAACCAATGCCTAAAATAATCTGGGGTCCTGAGCATAATCAAACATTATAAGGACAGAGTATCTGGGGCTGGGTCCTGGTGACCATAGTTTCAGGGAACAACTAGGTAAACTGGCATACAAAATTTTAAGAAACTGTTCTACTATTCTGCTTTGGCAGACAGAGTCTGTGTCTTACAAGCTTGCAAGGCAGCCATCTAAGATGCATCAGCTAGTCTCAACCCACTTGGAACAAAGGAAAATGAAGAACACCAAAGACACATGCCAAACAGCCTCAAAGACAAAAGGGCCACATAAACCAGAGACTCCATCACCCGCAGACCAGAAGAACCCGAAGGTGCTTGGCCGCCACCAACGACCACCCTCACAGGGAACACAACAAACAGCTCCTGACAGAGCGGTGCAGAGCAAAACTCAAATTCACAGAAAACGACCAGGATTAACGTTCTGACCAAGACTGAAGAACCCCCAAAGCCAAGGCCCCCGGATGCTGAGCCAACCCAGAACTAAAGCCACACCCACTCTTTAGACAAAGACTAGACTGGACTACAAAACGTAAAATAATACTTCTGAAGCATGTGCTTATTAATTAGTTCAAGCAGATACAGGACATCAAATGGTCTGGAGCCAAAATGAGAATGCAGACAGGGATACGAGATGGTTGAATGGATGCAGGAAACCAGGGTGGAAAGGGGCAGTGTGTTGTCACATTGTGGAGATATAAAATATACACATAAATTTTTGTATGATAGATTAACTTGCCTTGGAAACTTTCACCTAAACCATAGTAAAAAAATATATTTAAAAAAATAAACTTAAGTGGGACTAGCCCCTATCAAAACGTAAAACTCAAATGTTTACAAATTATTTATCTTAGTTATGTGGTACTACTCTAACAAAAATACTAGGAGTGGATGTCTTTAACAAAGAAAAGTTTATTCTGATGCAGTCCACAAGGACATCAAAATGCAAGGTGCCGGTTGCAGGGAATGCACTCTGTGTTGGCTCTGGGGGAAGGTCTTTGTTTTGCGTCAGTCTTTGGGCAGGAAGCATCTCAGTGCAGACACCTGGGGCTGAAGGACACGCCCTGTAACCAGCACTGCTTTCTTGATGGTATGAGGTTCCCAGCTGTCTGTTTGCTACCCTTTCCTTTTATATCTTGTAGGATAAAATGATAAAAGGTAGTGCAAGCCATACTCCTGGGAAACTCCCTTTATACTGGAGCAGAAAGGTAACTTTAACAGGGATGTTACGGTACCACCCTAATCCTCTTTAACATAATCCAGTCTATTAACCATAGGCAGAGATTTAGGATTTACAGCATAGGAAAATCACAAAATGGAGAGCAATCACACAATACTGGAAATCATGACCCAGCCAGGCTTCCACACACGTATTTTGAGGTACACAATTCAATCTGTTACACTATGTAAATAAGAAAACATCACTGCAATAAATGTTACTGTGATTGACTATAGCTGTATTCAGATCAATCTTGTAAAATCAATAAAAAACTATTTTACTATGTTTGTAAAAAGAAATGATTCATGCAAAATAATACTCATCATCATCTGGGGATCCAAATACGTAAACTGCTTCGTTAAATTTTATGAAGGTGTCTCATCAGATTGACAACTGTAGTGAAATTACATAACATTTGAAGCACACATTCAAAGTGTGGAAAAGATACAGTCATACATTGGTTATGTTGGTTATACACCACATATACACATATTTATATAAACTAATTCAGTCAAGGTATCATCTTTATAAAAGTGTGAAGAGCTGAGAGCTGCAAGGCACCACCCTTTCCTCACAATATGTTGTCTCACCATTAGCATTATTTTTTAGAGTTAAGCTCTCTCCAAAGGACCACTGTTAACAATAAAAATTTATTATCTGGGAGAAGTAACATGTTAACCATTTTGAACACATAAAAAAAATCCCCTAGAACTATGGTAATCAAAAATTTGCACAGATTTCTACAGATAATCTGAAATTATAACACAAAAAGGTACATTTTGACAGAGATGGTATGTAGGCATGACAGAGGCAGCATTAGTTGCTATGGTGAACAAACTACACCTATTTCAGCAATTTGCTTGCATCATTAAATCATTAACATAATACCAAACTAGTCTCAGAGAGAGTCAGCAGCAAAGCCTCAACCCCTGGAAGGCTGTATTAATCTAACCTCTAATACCATATGCTAGAAGGTTCAGTGTTCATTCATTACATCAGGTCTGACAAGTCCACAAACTTAATTGTTCTAAGTGCTACATACCTCACTGCTGAATATCACTATGGTTACCTTTGAAGTACTCCCCTTGGGAAGCTATCCACTGATGCCAGTGCCCAGTCCACCCTTCAAAGTAATTTTGGAACTCTCTGGAATGGCCACTGCACACGGCAGCAAGGTGGCAAGTTCTCAAACTTAATTGTATAGTTGTTTGTGAGCAAGTTTTTAGTCAGTAAATCACTAAGCATATAGGAACACCCTGCCTACTGACCTGATCTGGCCCCCAATGACTTTTCTCTTTATCTGAAAATAAAGAAAATATTGAAAGGAAGCCATTTTGATGACATTCAGGACATCGAGGGAAATATGATGACAGCTCTGATGGCCATTCTAGAAAAACAGTCACCAAATTGCTTTGAAGGACGGACTAGGCACTGGAGTCAGTGCCTAGCTTCCCAAGGGAAGTACTTCAAAGATGACCCTAGTGATATTCAGCAAGGAGGTCTGTAGCACTTTTCCTAGGTGGCAGTCCTCATATACTCATGGTGGTCTCAATACCCTGTGGCCAGCTCCCCATTTTTAAGGAGTTATAAGACAGATCTGAGTGTGAGACCAGATCATCCATCAAAGTCTGGCCTTCTTACAGACCCAGTGAAAAGGAACTTCACAGCTAGAGGCTTGGAGACCACCTTCGCCGATCGTCCCACACTTCTGTACAAGGCTGTTAGAATAAACTCTGTAAGAAATGAGAAAAGTTAACCTGACATACACAGTAAAGGTGCTGAAAGGCACAAAGGGGAAAAAAATTGGGCAAATTGTCTCTCCCTATTCAGGTTTACATTTTTCTCAGTAACCAAAACAGCAGAAGAATAAGAATAGCTATTAGCCTCTCTTTAAAATACTGTCCTTTTTTTGTTTATTTTTTTGCCCACTCCACTGTTCATTCCTTTCCTTTTTCCCAATTCCCTATCCTTCTCATTCTTTCCTCTGCTGTGTTTAATCCATTTCCCCAGATACATTATTTTTTTCCACATTTTCTTCTCTTGCTCTCTCTTTTTTTTTTTTTGGCACTCTTTCAAAGCCTCTTACCTGGAGAAGTTTAGTGCTGATCCATCTTCCCATTTCCAACCAGTATTGTTCCTCAAACCAAGCCAGTGTAACTCATCATGGAGGAAATTTTTGAGGAGGTTCTAATGAAGATTGAAGATAATGAAAGTAAGGTAAGAATGATACAAAAAAAGAAGAGAAGAAGAAACCTAGGGACATAGTCAAACAATTTTTCCTTACACCCTTCCTTGTCCAATAACTAACCCATCTTAATTTCTAAATCTAGACATTTGTTGACTGCTGAATAGACCTGATTTCTAGAATTAAATTTGAGGCCTATAACTACATTATTTTAACTTGTCAGATAAGATAATATTATATGTCTACCTTCTATCTCAACTTCCTCCATGATTGGATGGAACACCTGATAGGTATTCAAATAATTTCCAAAGAAAGACGTTAAATAGCGGTGAGGATGCAGTCATTTTTCTGACCATCACTGAATACATAAATTATAACTGAGCCTGTGGCAATTTCCTTTTTTTCCACTAAACTCCTATTTTCCAATTCCTAAGAAATTTTATATACAGCAAGAAAAAAAAATAGCTCTTAAGAGTGTCCTCTTTGTCTAAGACAAAGCTGACTACACCCTTTACATGTCTCATGTTAGCAACTAGAACAGAGATAAAAGATTCTTTGCTTTGCAGAGTCTGACATTTGAAGGAAGGAGCTTATATCTTTGGGGAACTGCCTTTGTAAATAAAACCTCTACATTTTGGTTTTAGCCCCCACTGAAGACTTACATGTGTATGTTGGGGATGGGGAGGTAGACAGAAGAGTAAAGGAGGATAAAGCATGAAATGACATTGTGGTTTTTCAGGATTGCTTAAATCCTTTCATGTATCTCTTAACCAGCTTGCTTAAAAAGATCATTCAAATTAAAATACAACATTTCCTTATTTCTCCACTGGACTTGTAAGCAGAACATTCCATTTCCTGTTCTCCATCCTCCTTATTTCAAGAAAAATAAAGCAGCTCATAAAATATAAAAACGAATAAATTTTGCTCAAAAGCCTCAACTAGATTCTGAAGACCCAGTGTTAGGTGAGATCCATTCACATGCCCCAATCCTGTCCTTACTGCTGCCAGACTCACGTGATTCTCAGTCGCTCAGTCAGTCCCATTTACCACTGCTCACTGGCAAGGCTGGATATTGAAATTTTTTACTGTATCAATTTCACTTAAAACCTTCTGCCATGTTTATTCACTTCTTTTTGTTCTGATATATTCCTAACATAAAAAAAAAAAAAAAAAAAAAACAACTATTTTGCCTATTTAGTTGGTTAACTCCTGGGGTAAGAGAGACAGAGAGTGGACATCCCCCTCCCACATATGAGAGGCCTTCAAAGCCAGAGCATGATTACTTATTGGGGGGGTATGTGTGTGTGCTTGTGTGGATGCTAAGACATACATATTTATGATATATTTATAAATAACTGTAGAAACAGAAATAAAAGCATAAGGATGTTATCTCAGAACTCTTATCCCCCAAAGAGGATGTAAACTAGAGTACTTGAGGTGTTACAAAACTTTATAGCTTGCAATGTTTGCCTGCATTTTAGAGAGGGAAAAAAAAATCTAAAAGCAAGATAAAGACAAAAAACAAACAAATGAAACTAGGTACATTTCTTTTCTTTTGCCTTTCTTTCTTACGTCAAAATTTGTACCTTACATGCACACACACACACACATACACACATGCTTCTGCAAGTAAATTTTAAAACTATAATCAAAATGTTATTAAGACATAGAACACACCTCTAAGATTCCAAAATTAGCCTGGCTTAAGGGATATATCTAAGTTGTTTCAACAAAGTTATTTTAGTTAGAAAAACTAATAACACATCAAAGCTATTTAACTGCTCATGTTTTGATTAGCTAACTTGATTTTATGAACTATACACTAAAAAATGACCACCCACATAGAATATTTCATGTAAATACAATTGCAGCTGTACAAAAATTAGAAATAGGTTTAAAAAATATGAAGCTAGTTTAGTAGTGACAAAATAATAAAGGATTTTTAAAAAATAAATAGTTGAAATAATTTGATAATTGAAAAAACAGGAATAAAATAATAATACATGATAAAGACATAACACCAATACTGGGTATCTAAAAAGTCTAGAATTGTACAATAAACATATTTTTTAAACATAATGTGTGTTGGAAGACAGGGCTAAGATGGTGAAGTAATCAGACATTTCCTGTTCTTCCTCCTACAACACCTGAAAAAAAAACAAGTGAATCAATTATATATGACAATCTGGGAGCTTTAAACATTAAAGACAAAGTTTAAAAATCAAACTGAGTGACAAGGGGAGGAAGAGACAGCACAGAAGCAGGAAGGATTTGCCAGACCTGACCTAGCTGGTACCCTGCAGGCTGCATCAGCCCGCGAGCACTGGCTGAGGCAAGCAGTAGTGCTCTGGATGCATTTCCCACACTGAGAGATGTAGTGCAGTAGAGAGTCTGCACAAGCCTTTAGAACCATGGAGAATCATGGTTCTAATGGTGAATCAGCAAAAATGGTGAATCAGCAATGGTGAATCAGCAAAATTTAAGTGTTTAAGTGTTTAACCTACCATACAGGATCAAACAAATCTGCCCATTCCAGGAAGTAGCTCTCCCCCAGTCACACACTTCCCTCCCTACCCTGCTCTATCCCAGGCCAGATTCAATGACTACCACACCTACTAGACCAGAAATGGGACCCATAAAGTGCAGGAGCCATTCTCCTGTGTCATGAATTGAACTGTGTCCCCCCCACCCCAAAATGTGTGTAGCCATTTAGCTGGGCCCAAATTCTCAATACTTGATGATTGTCCTCTATTATGTGATTTTCCTATGCTGTATGTTAAATAGGAATAGGGGGGAAGTGTAAATCCCTTCCTAAAGTCACTTCCCAACTCCATTGTAAAGGGAGTTTCCCTGGAGTGTGGCTTACATGACCTTTTATCCTTTCATCTTACAGAAGATAAAAAGAGAGGGAAGCAAGCAGAGAGTTGGGAAACTCACACCATCAAGAAACCAGCATCAGGAGTAGAGCACATCCTTCAGATCTGAATTTCCTGAGCCAAAATTTCTCCTGATCAAAGACTGATTCAACACAAGGATCTTCTTTCAGTGTCAACAATGAGGGAAAGCCTTTTCCCTGATCCGGCCACCCTGAATTCAGACTTATAGCCTACTGGCCTGTGTAAGAACAAACTTTTCCTTGTTAAAGCCATCCATTCATGGTATCTCTGTTACAGCAGCACTAGCTGACTTAAGCATCCCCACTTTGGCAAGTGAACAAATTAACAAACAGGAAAAAATAATCTGCCAGCTTCCCTAAACTAGGAACTCAGTACAGGCATAGCTCCCTTGCTTATTCACAGGCAGAATGGATCCATAGACCTTGAATGCCTTTCATCCCTACATGGACCTGCAAAGCCCCATTTCAGCAGAATAGGCCATCATTAGCACAGCACCTGATACACACCTGAAGCCTATCTTCAACTGCAATAGCTAAGGAGGAGTGTTGGTTTTGTGGCATCTGACACCAACTTGTCCATTAATCTGGGTCCTCATCTACCCACATCAGCAGCCTAAGGACTGGTGGCTCCACCCACTCCACCTAGTCGCTAGTGACAAGGGTCTGAGAATAAGTTATACCTCACCATCCTTACAGCCAATAGCACTGGCTGCCCAAAGTCTAACTGAAAATCCACAAACCTATGTGCTCTAGGGAACCTTTCAACCATGCCTTTCAACCAGGAACTCAGGGCAGCTGTTGCCCCCTAACTTGCTTAGCACATAACCTCTTATTGGAGTAGCCAGATACCTGTGCCTACTCCAGTCATCCCCACACAGCCCTGCCCATCTAGGACTCACTGTAAGTAAAAGCCTGCACCACACACTTGGTGACCAATAACATAATAAAAGAACCACACAGTATTATCAATTGATATAGAAAAGGCATTTGACGAAGTCCAAAATCTACTCTCAGCATTACTCTCAGCAAAACTGGAATAAAAGGGAAATTCCTCAACATAATAAAAGGCATTTATACAAAGCCAACAGTCAGTGTCATACTAAATGAAGACAGTGTGAAGCCATTTTCCTATAAGAATGGGAATCAGACAAGGATGTCCTTTATCACCACTCTTGTTCAACATTGTGCTGGAGGTTCTAGCCAGAGCAATCAGGAAAGAAAAAGAAATAAAAGGCATCCAAACTGGTAAAAAACAAGTAAAAGTATTCCTATTCGCAGATGATATGATCTCAAATACAGAAAACTCTCAGGAACCCACAAAAAAAAAAGCTACTGGCACTAATAGAAGAGTTTAGCAAAGCATCAAGATACAAGATAAACATACAAAAAATCAGTTGGATTCCTCAAAACAAAGAGAACTTCAAAGAGGAAATAACAAAATCAGTGCTATTTACAGTAGCCCATGTCATAGGCTGAATTGTGTCCCTCTTCCCCCCCAAACGTGTAGCAACTTGGCTAGGCCACAGTTGCTACACAAAGAAAACTGCAAGGTGCTAACTACGAGCAACCAAAAGAGATCTATGTAAGCAGACAAACATACTTTGTTCATGGACAGGAAGACTCAACATTATGAAAACATCAATCCTACCCAAAGGCATCTATAGATATAATACAATGCCACTCCAAATTCCAATGGCCATTTTTTTTCATTTTTTATTTTTTTATTTAATATGACTGAGTGAAAATATACATTCCTGTATAAATTTACATGCCCACCTATATGCAGCTTCCACTGCTCTCCCTGTCTGGTGACAGCACACTATTCCTCTCTGCTCCATACATGTCTCATCCTCCCAACAGTCTCCTTTCCTCTCCTCTCCACCCACTCTCCTTCCTCCAGCAAAGTGCATCCAATATATGGTCACTCTGCATTGCCAAGTCCAATCCATTCATGTCTAAAGGGTGGACCTTCGTTGTGATTTATTGGCAAGGGCAGCATCAGGACCATGGGCCATGCTCTCAGGGGAACCCCGAAGCCACTGGACTATCAACTGAGGTCTTTTAGTGGAGGTCTCAGGATGCACTCCTTTTTATTCTTGTGTTGCCAGTGAGACTCAACTCTGTGAGCTCCATCGTGGCTATCACTGGTGGTGGCCAGGCACCATACAGTTCTTCCGATTCCAAATCGATGTAGGCACCAACTCATGTGGGTCTCTCTATCTTCGGGGTTGTCTTTACCCCATGTCATTTTGGTCCTTGGTGAGCATCCGTTCCTGCTGAGTTGGGACCATCTGCTGTGTCCTCGGATGACAGCTTGGCAGCTTTTAGACCCCAGACGCCACTCATCAATGTGGGGTGCAGAGAGCCGTCTTAGCAAAACGCTAGTTGTGCCAGTTGGCCTTGATTTCACCTAAGGGTATGGTCCCCTGCCCCCTGCCCCAGCTACTCTATCCTTGAAATATTGAGTTAAGATGGAAGGAGTATCAAGTTATGCTGAAGTACACTTAATGTTGTTCTTGTTTCTAATGTGTGCTATCACCACTTTCTCCCAACTAGATTTCTAGTAATTATCTAAACTAAACTCTCCCCCCTCTCCCTCCCTCCCTGCCCTCCCTTGCAGCTGTCCAAGAGTCTTTTCTTCTATACACAAGTCTGTTTTTGAGATCTTATCATAGAGGTCTCATACAATATTTGTCCTTTTGTTGCTGACTACTTTCACTCAACATAATGTCTTCCAGTTGAAACCAGGTTAGGAGATGTTTCCTGGAATCATTGTTATTCTTTATCATTGCGTTGTGCTCCACTGAGTATATGTACCATAGTTTACCTATCCATTCTTCTCCAATGGCCATTTTTTAACAAGAGGGAAAAACAAATCACTAACTTCACATTGAAAGACCAAAAGCCTTGGATATATAAAACATTACTGAAGAAGTACAAAGTGTGAGACCTCACAATACCTGATTTTAGACCCCATTATACCACCATGGTAGCCAAAACAGCATGATACTGGTACAACAACAAACACATAGACCAACGGAACAAAATTGAGAACCCAGACATAATATCATCCACCTATAAGCAGGTGGATGATATCTGACAAAGACCCAAAGTCTGTTAAATGGGGAAAGGATAGTCTCATTAACAAATAGTGCTAACGCAATTGGACATCCACCTGCATTAAAAAAAAAGTAGAAACAAGATCCATACTTCACACCATGTACAGAAACTAACTAGAAGAGGATTAAAGATCTATATATCAAATATTAAATGATAAAGATTACAAAACAAAAAGTAGGGACAATGCTAGATCCCTAATATGTGGCATAAGCAGAATGCAAAACATAATTAACAATGCACAAACATAGGAAAAGAAACTAAATAACTGGCAGCTCCTAAAAATCAAGCACTTGCGCTGATCTCAAGACTTCACTGAAAAGAATAAATTGCCAATCTACAGACTGGGGGGAAAAAATAGGCTATGCCATATCCTATCAGTATCCAATCTCTTAAATTTACAAGACACTACAGAATTTGAACATCAAAAAGCAAATAAGTCAATTAAAAAATGGGCAAAGGACATGAATAATCACTTCAACAAAGAAGACATTCAGGTGGCTAACAGACACACGAGGAAATGTTCATGAGCATTAGCTATTAGGAAATGCAAATCATGCCAACAAGGTAGACATTAATCAAAATAGATAAATAAGTAAGTAAATGTTGGAGAAGTTGTAGAGAGACTGCAGACTTACACACTGCTGATGGGAGTGTAAAATGGTACCACCACTTTGGAAATCAATTTCACACTTCCTTAAAAAGCTAGAAATAGAAATACCAGATGATCTGGCAATCCCACTCCTTGGAATATATCCTAGAAAAATAAGAGCCATGACATGAATAGATATATAGACATCCATGTTCACTGTAGCACTGTTCACTGTAGCAAAAAGATGGAAACAACCTAAGTGTCCATCAACAGACAACTGGATAAGCATAGTGTAGTCACACAATGGAATACTATACAACAATAAAGAACAATATTAATGCACAAAACATTTCACAACAGATGAATCTGGAAAGCATTACGCTGAGTAAAATTAGTCATTCACAAAGGGACAAATATCATACAAGACCACTATTATAAGAACTCTAGAAAAGCTTTAAATATTGAAGAAAACATTCTCTCCTGGTTTGAGGGTAGGGAAGGAGGGAGAGGAGACTTCACTAACTATATAGTAGACAAGAATTATCTTAGGTGAAGAGAAAAACAACACACAATATAGGAGAAGTCAGCAAAACTGAGCTAAACTACAAGCTAAGAAGTCTCCTAAATACAACCAAACACTTCAAAGGATAGAGCAGCAGGGCCAAGGGTCTGGGGAACTACAGTTTCAGGGACCATCTAGGTCAAAAGGCATAACAAATTTATTAAGAAAATGTTCGGCATACCCCCTTGGTGAGTGCCATATGGAGTCTTAAAAGCTAATAGGCAGCTCTCTAAGATGCATCCATTGGTCCCAACCCATATGGAGCAGAGAATAATGAAGAATACCAAAGATACAAGAACAATATTAACCCAAGAGACAGATAGGTCACATAAAACTCTGTCACCCTGATACCAGAAGAACTAGATGGTGTCTAGCTACCAGCAATGACTACCCTGACAAGGACACAAAAGACAGTCCCTGTTACAGCAGGAGAAAACTAGAGTGCAGAACTCAAATTCATACAAAAATACCAAACTTAATGATCTGACAGAGACTAGAGGAACCCCCAAACACATGGGCCCCATATGCTCTGTTAACCCAGAACTAAATACCAAAGCCAACTCTTCAGACAAAGATTAGACTGGACTATAAACATAAAATAATAACAAAAAAGAGTGTGCTTCTTAGTTCAAGTAGAAACATGAGAGTAAAATGGACAACAGTTCCTGTCTGGAGGCAGAATGAGAAGGCAGAAAGAGATAGCAGCTGGTTATACGCACATGGGAAAGCCAAGGTGGTAAGGGGAAGCATGCTGTCACATTATCGGAATTGAACTAGAGTCACCTAACAGTATGTGTATAAGTTTTTCTATGCGAAATTTACTTGAGCTGTATGTAAACTGTATGTAAACAATATGAAATAAAAATAAACTAATCTATGGTAGGAAAAAAGCAAATGTGTTTTGTTTTCAAATAATACCATTAATACATTAATTTTCAATCTCCAGACACCTTTGCAGACGAAGCATTTAAAACAATAGGTATATCTATTAATCTGAAAAAAGAACAATATAAGATACCTGTAAAATCTATAAAGCTGGGGCAAAATAATAGGAAAACTTGGGCATAAAAGTTTTGTGAAATTCTGCTTTTTTGGACTAACAATTGCATCCATTGCTTTAAATTCAGAGATATTTCACCGGAAAAGGTGTCCAGAGGTTTGAGGGAAACATATGAAGCATTTTACTTGAAAATGTAACTGATGTACTGTTTCAGCTGGTGCTTTCAGACTTTTCAGATCTCCTGTGTGTACACATTGATTACCATCATATAAAACATGCAGATACACTAAGACATTTGGAAGAAACACTTGGCAGACCACCAATTACTGGAGTTTAATACTGTTAAGAATGTTCTTTATAGTTCTGAGTAAGTGTACATTGCTAAATTCAGCTTCTAGCATCCTGTGAGAAAATAGATTTGTTTACTAAAACCACCCACTTGTTCAGGAAACCACCATTTGCTTCTCTCTTTAAAAGACAGAGAGAGTCTAGCTTACCACACCTTGGTGTTAAGTTCATACTGGCTCCTTGGCCTAATTATGAAGGAAGAGTGACAAAAGAAACACCTGTCACTCGACTATAAAGATCTCTAGAATAAAGCAATTCTATCTGCACTGTATTTCATTCATTTCTTTCAATCTAATGACACATCCTCTCAGATTTCCTCATCATGAGAACATTTGATTCAAGAAATCGTAATTTACTTTGTTAATTTCAGTAATTATGATACATAATTACTTTTTGTTTCTGGTGTTCCTAAGGAATATTGCTCCATTCTCTAGCCTAATTCTTTATCTTGCCTCAGCTTTGGTCAGGTTCCAAAGAACCAACCTATATCTGATCTACTGAGTAATTATGATACATAATTACTGAAATTTCACACCTTGGAAGACAGAAAAGCAAAACAAAAGTTATTCTGACTTTGGGCTTTATTTTTAGCACAAAAGAGAATCAGCTGAAGTGGAAAAGAAGAAAACTAAAATTAAGAGGTACCTACTATGTGACAGAAGCATTCATACAGATTGTCTCACTTAATATTCATAACACTCCGGGAAAGTTTTATCTCCACTTTACATGTGAGGAAAATAAGACTCAAAGTGGTCAAGAAAATTGCTGAAGGTCACATAGCCAGTAGTGTATTAAAATGGACTCATGACTGACAGAAACCAATCTCTTCCCATTATCTGATTCTACTGGAAAATGGAGAATAATACTGTGTTATGGCTTGGCATCATGGTATTTGCAATTCAGTGCCCAAAGAAGGAAATCTTGGCTATAATTAGATATAAATATAAACATAATATGTAGGAAAAGCCAACATCACAAAGTTTAGGGAGACAATAAAGACAATCCCAAAGGTGACTGATTCTAACAGCTCAAGATTTTTCTAATAGCTAAAACCCAAACCCACTGTGACTGAATCGATTCCAGCTCACAGCAACCTTATAGGATGATACACACCAAAAATAACGATAAGATACATAAAAAGCCTGGCACATAGTAGGCAGTCAATATATGGCAACTTCTATTATCATTGCATACGTTGCTAAGACAGAAGGTAGACTATATTTGTGTCTCTTACTGAAATATGATTACCTAAAGTCATGAGAGGGCATTTTTGACCTCAAGCCTTTAACACAGAATACCCTAATTCTCTAGCAAAAGTGTTCACTATCAGTGGAATGTTAGTTGAAAAACTTTAGGTTTAATAGACCCGTATGCTCTTTTGGTAGCTGTTCAGACCTAAGTGTGATATAGACAATATTAAACATACCTCAAAATAGTATGTAAATCTTCCCTTGAGAACAAACAAGTAACAACACTAATGCAAGATCAGATATAAACTGGTTCTTTGGAACCTGACACAATCTGAGGCAAGAAAAAGGATTAGGCTAGAGAATCAAGCAACATTCCTTAGGAACATCAGAAACAAAGTTAGCTGTGGTTGCCATTAAGGCTAGCAGGGATATTCTACACTCTCCAGTACAGAGTGAAGCCAAGGGATCTTAAGAGAAAATCAACCAGCTATGGAAATAAAGCCAAGCTAACTCTCTTCAGCTTAGTCAACAGCGAGACAGGAACCAGAAAAAGTGAGGAAAGGAAAGACAAAACTCCCTCAATATCCATCCTTTCCTCTGGGTAGCTTAAGGAAACATAAGTGTACCCAGTTTCCAGATATTCTGTGCCTGATTCTTTCCCTTCTAAAAATGGTACCTCTCATTACCACATTATACAGTTTATAGCAACTGCTGCACCCAAATTTTGTGTAGTAGTGTTTTGACTCACTGCTACCGTTTATGGGTATCTGCTCAGTAATATTCGCAGCGGCCCTCACCTCTCCTATCCACCTCAGTCAGCTTCACTCCCCGAAGCAGCCAAGTCAGACTGAAAAGACTGCAACAAGGCCCAGAACGTGAATCTGCTATTAACAGAGGCCTTCAAAGTCTGAGTTTTCACACATTTACTGAATCAGCCTCTATGCATTACACCCTCTTGCTTGGGGAAAGTACAAAGGAAAAGACAGTCAAGAGATGGGCCAAACTGAGCTTAAATTTTATCCAGAATTTCAAAGGAATCAGTATTCCTTTGACATAAAGCAAGCATCTAGATACTTGAATCTTTTCTTAAATTGGAAAGATATAAAATTCAGTGACTTTATATTCTATCCAACTGCTCTGGAGTGTAATCTCTCTGGATTTCCTCAAAACCAAAAAAAAAAAAACAAAAAACACTGCCATGGAGTCAATTCCAACTCACAAGGATACTATGCCACTATAGGACAGAGCAGAACTGCCTCACAGAGTTTCCAAGGAGCACCTGGCATATTCAAACTGCCAGCCTTTTGGTTAGCAACCATAGCACTTAACCACTACACCACCAGGGATTCCTGGATTTCCCTAGAGGATGTTAATGTAGTTGAATTCCTAATAAATTGTTCTCCATGATTTGATTCTACCCAAAACAGAAAACAAAAAGCAATGTGAAGTCACAAAAATCAATATGGCACTAAAAAGCAAACTAAGATTTCTTATTTTGTTTGTATTTGTGATTTACAGTAACAAGTTAGAATTTGATTGATTTTTGCACCAGGTAATCTCAGGATGTCGCCTCCTTGTGTTACCCTGAGATGCTCTAGGACTAAAGGAGAGTTTTCCTTCAAGAGACTGCTGAGTGGATGGACAAAGAAGGATCTGGGAGGCCTGTAGGGAGTGGAGTGCCACCAGCTGAGCTCTGTGTGGAAATCATGGTCTCTCCCTCATATAAACATACATATAAACAACCCTCAGAAACATACACAGAATTTACTTCTTTCTACTTTCACAATTTTCTACATCTCCCATAATTTAGTCTCTCTGCCCCCAAATTGTCTCTCAGCCTGGAACTTACTGAATTCCAATGAAGGAAAAAGAAATGGAAAAAAAAAAAAATTGGAGACATTTAAGCCCTTGCCACAGTTTCTTTGTCCCATAATATCTCTTTTCCTCTCTCAAGTTCCACTGGTTCTCGTGCACAGATCTGCTGTCTCCTTGTTACTAGACCTCCTTGTGTGTTTCTGGGCCTGCTGCTTCTTTTCACTAGGTCTGTATCTCGGGTCTAATTCCTCTCTGCGACACTCATTGACCTCCCACCTCCAACTCACCCATACACATGCACCTATTCAAACATCTGCATTTCTATACCTGGCAACTTGTTAGGGCAGACAGGAAATCTGTAAGCAGTGAGAAAGGACAGGGAAGAAAGCTGGTGTAGAATGAGGAAGAAAGAAAGAGGAGAGAAAGGGAAAGGAAAAGCAAAGATATTAGCCTACCCTGATAAATTACAGGTTCTTTTGTTCCTCAAAAGAGGATACATGGATATGTTTTTAAAATTATTCAACAGCAAAACAATCTACATATTCTAAATATTTGTACTTACCATTTCTTGACTATCCCTGAGCATAAGAAGCTGTGAGTCTTTGGCTAAGCAGAATTCCAGGCTAGAGTTCCAATCCTTTTTTTCCACGGAGAAGTAATAACAATCATCACCGTACTTCACCCAGAGATCTGGGCAGCTAGGGCAATTAGCACACGGGGAGGAGGCGGAGCCTAGAAAAGGAAGAGGACTGCGTTCCCACCGGATCACATCTTTGCGGACCACTCAGTCTTGAGAATTAAATGGACGATTAAATGGAAAATAGCAATTCCAGTGACTTCCCCGCCCTACTACCTTTTGAATTTGGATTAAAGTTTAGAAAAATGGACAGCAGTGGATAGCCTCAAATTGAACACTTCGGTAGCCAACTTCATCACTACCACTATAATTTCACTAGGCAAGGACGGATCATGGCTAAAGGGACAGGGAATGAACTTTGGCTGAGGATGTGGAGAAAGTTCATTACTCATATTAGAGATCTTCACACACATGTGATATGTACATACCAGATAAAATGACTGTGTGGCTGCATATGTATTAGTGTATTCCCTGTATATCCTCACTGCACAATCTGTTCAACTGCATAATGTATATTATTTAAATAAGGTAAAATCTTTCAGAATGCCCAACCTCAGCATAATACCTCATAACAGTAAAGAGACTAGGAAGAACAAGTTTAACTCAAATGAAGTTTAATTTTCATTTTTCAATTTTTCTCTTATGTTACATTTCTTTTATAATACAAAATGGAGAAAGTAAATGATAAGTTTGGTTTAAATTAGCACTTACCCCTGCACTGAATCCACTGGTATAGCAGCAAACTCACAAGAATTACCATCAGAAGCCCCAAAGTTGTTGCCACATAACAAAATACAGTGGATCTGGAAGATGTTGCTACAAGAACAGAAACCAAAACAAAATCCTGAGTCAAAAGAGAAGTTGCGGGAAGAGAGGTCACGGAAGATAATCTGGGATTTGGAAACAGTCTGACCCAGTAGGAAATGAGATCTGGATCCTTTCTTGGAACTGTCAGAGTTTGTTCTAAAGTTTAGTGTAACCACATGCACTTTACCAAAGGACACACATACACTTTCTTCCCTTTGTAGCTGTGGCTGCACAGTCTCATAACCACACTTGCAGGAAAATAAATTGGTACAACTTCTTTGGAGGACAATTTGGCAAAGTCTACCAAAATTTCAAAGACCTTTACTCTTTGTCCCAGAAATTTCTCCTTGAGAAATTTTTCGTACAGATACCCAAACATGTACAAAATACCATACGTGTAAGGCTATTTACGGCAGCAATATTTGTAGGAGGAAAAGACTGAATACCACCTAAATGTCTAGCAATGAAAGACCAGTCAAATACATTTTGATACAACCGTAAAGCAGAATAACATGCAGCTTCTAACAAAAGAAGGGAAGCCCTGGTGGTGTGGTGGTTAAGTGCTACGTCTGTTAACCAAAAAATCTGCAGTTTGAATCCTCCAGGCACTCCCTGGAAACTCTATGAAGCTGTTCTACTCTGTCCTATAGGGTCACTGTTAGTTCGAATCAACTCAACAGCAGTGAGTTTCGTTTGCTTGCTTGCTTGGTTGTCTGTCTGTTTTAACAAAGGAAGGAGTCCCTGGGTGTGCAAACAGCATACTTGGCTGCTAACTGAAAGGTTAGAGGCTTGAGTCCATCCAGAGGCAACTCAGAAAAAAGACCTGTGATCTACTTCTGAAAAGTCAGCCTTTGAAAACCCTATGGAGCACAGTTCTACCTGGCATCTACTTGATGGTAACTGTTTTGTTTTTTTCTAACAAAGAAATAGAAATGTACTTTTTTTTTTACTAGTATGGAACGACTTCTCAAGATACGTGATAAAGGGGGAAAATTCTGCAAAACAATGTATGTTAATGTTTCTGAATATATATATATAAGAATCTGGTAACAATGTTTATCTCCAGGGAGGGTGCCAGTTTGCTGGTGACAAAGACAGAAGGGAAAGGGTTTACCTTATTTTCTTTTATACCTTTTGAATTTTGAACCATATGCCTGTATTACCTATATACAATTTAAGTTAATAAAATTTAAAGGAGGAAAAAAACAATGACTGGGATATGATGGGCTTTTTAGCCATGATCTTGTAACTCCCAGCAAATAATTGGATGGGACTATGCAAACAAGGTACTTGTAGCCCAGCAAGGAGATTAGGTACCTTGTCATCAATGCAGATAAGGTATATGGTATCCCTGTGGGAGAGAGACCATGCAAATATGGTGTATGGAACACTACATAGGGATTAGTTATGCCATCCCACTAGTGTTAAAATGAACCATCCCAGAGGTGGAAATCAGGGGAAGAGGCTCACCACAATCAAGAAGAGACCACAGTGGAGCACATCCTTTTCAGCCTAGAGTCTCCGTGGTGAGAACCTGCCAGACCCAGGAGACAGAGAGAGAAAGCTATGATACCAAAGATGGCACAATTCAGTGAGAAGCAGCAGCAGAGAAATGGTGGGAGAACAAGGAGACTGGCACCAGACAGGGCAGCAGGCTTCCTGGCTCACAGAGTAAGGTGGTTACAGTGGGTGTGCCAACCCATGGAGCAGGAAAGCTGAGCACCTTTGGACAGAAGGCTTGCTGGTGGAGTCAGGTCCCTCTGGGGACCTGTTAGTAGAACTAGGCTTGTCCACCAACAGAGCTAGACAACTGAGTGTTTAGGGGCTGGGCTGACTGGCACAGTCGGATGTCCTCGGGCAGAGCTAAACAGCTTTAGAACACTCACCGGAAGAGGACAGAGATTGGACTGAAGGGCCAAAGGGCTGTGAGCCAGTGAGAGGCCTGCTTGTGGGCACAGCTGGGAAGAGGAGCCTGTCCTAATTGAAAAACTATATTCTGAGTGTTCTTGAACCTGAACTGCAACCTGTTATTTCTCTAGTAAATCTCTAGTACGGTCTGTGAGTTCTATGCAGCCATCACAAGAAATTATCAAACCCAACAGAGATGTAGAGTGCCACGGGAAGGATAGCTGGTATCATAACTGGCAAAAACGTTGGAGCATGGGATATGCCTGATCTCTGCATCATAGCAATCAGCCTTGGCCTGTTAAAGC
Source organism: Heterohyrax brucei (assembly GCA_028571685.1). Classification (NCBI taxonomy): domain Eukaryota; kingdom Metazoa; phylum Chordata; class Mammalia; order Hyracoidea; family Procaviidae; genus Heterohyrax; species Heterohyrax brucei. The sequence goes on along the minus strand of CM053142.1, from coordinate 70,735,171 downwards.
AGATAGTGATTCTGCTCCCTCCTTATGAAGTTAGACAAGCAGGTCTGAAGCTGCCACAATACCATTTTTACAGTTGGTGCCACTTAAAGAAAGAAAAAACAGTGATATACATCTCAGAAGTGCTCTGTAAGCTGTTGTCACTGGAAAAGGAATGACTTTAGGTTAGTATCATGTTTAAGAATGTGCTAGTGCTTCATATTAACCTCTGTGGTATATAACCTATATCTAGGATTTTTTTTCTTCCCCACCTGGAAAATGAAAACATTTTCCCAAACTTTTAATTTCAAATTCATGGGTGTCTTATAGTATGGCAGTATAAGAGTTATGTGCAAAGAAAAAAAATCTATAAAGTAGGATATTTAATTTCTGGTGTTGAGTCCTTTAAGAAATTGAGTGAGCCTAAGTGGGCTTCAATGAGCACGATGGTGGTTCAGTGGTAGAACTCTCCCTTTCCACAAGGGACACCCGGGCTCAATTCCCAGCCAGTGCACATCAAGCATAGTCATCACCTGTCAGCAGAGGCTTGTGTGTTACTAGGGTGCTGAAGAGGTCTGAGCAGAGCTTTCAGACTGGGAATAGGAAGAAAGGCCTGGTGATCCACTTCCAAAAATCAGCCAGTAAAAGCCCTATAGATCACAATGGTCAGTTCCACAACAAACCATGGGGAGAGCACAGGACCAGTTAGCATTTCATTCCATTGTGCAGGGTGTTACAATGAGTCAGGGGCCAGTTCAATGGCAGCTAGTGACATTTGGGCCTTACTTTCCTATTTAAATTTTAGAGAAATCATCCTGTAGATGTGTGTGGGTGCATCTAAGAAGCCTTCCAAAATTCTTAATGGAAGAAATTCACTGGGAGAGATGCATTTGTTAAACTCTGATAATGTACCTGTTTTTCTTTTTAAAAAGTAAAAAGGGAATGCTACAAGATAAATACTTGGATTGATGAATCCCAAACCACTAGACTTCTAGTGAATATTAAAATAAAAACTAAACCATTTATACCATGGAAGAATATTTAATCAAATGGACAGATGTTAATTAAATGAAATTAAAATGTTAAATATTAAACAAAATGAAAAGAAGCATGAAAACATAACTACATTTCTGTAAGAACCATCATCCAATTTAAGACATTTAGTAAAACAAAAACTATTTTTTAATTTACTTTGGTAAAATGTATATTAAAAGCCTCTTAAGGGAGGACATATAGTGGCACAAGTATAGAAAGAAGAGCAAAACTGCGCCGAAAAAGTGATAAAGATGAGTTCCACATCACCGAATAAGTGGTTTTTAATTTCTTTTTGTTTTCTTGTAGTTTTCATATTTTCTGCAGCGAACATGTAATACTTTGGTGAAAACAAATTTTTAAATGTTATTTTTAAATCTCTTAATCTATTTCCCCATTCTGAAGTAGATCACCCTGGAAGGCTGGGGTATGTGCACTGTGCATTGTGCATAAATAAAAAACCACGGGCCTAGAAATCAAAATAATTATATTCAAGTTCCAACTTATCACCAGTAACGTTACTGTGAACTTATATTTTAAAATATACATTTCTTTTGACTCAATATAGCCACTCCTTATAAATAGCTCAGATATAACAAAGAAAAATGTTATACAAATAAAGATGCCCAAGGTTGTATCACATATAGTAAACCCATTGTCATGGAGTCCATTCTGTCTCATGTGACCCCATAGGACAGAACAGAACTGCCCCATGGGGTTTCCAAGGAGCAGCTGGTAAAATTGAACTGCCAACCTGTCCGTCTGCAGCCAAGCTCTTAACGACTGTGCCACCAGGGCTCCTCTCTGTATTTGTTTTGCATATATTTTATTGTTATTTAGGTTGTTAGGAGCCATCAAGCTACTTCTGACTCATAGCAACCTTGTACACAACACAACAAAACACTGCCTGGTCCTGCACCATACTCACAATCATTTTTATGCTTAATCCCACTGTTGCAACCACTGTGCTATTATTGATAGTAACAGAAATAAATCCAAATGCTCAAGAATACTGAAATGATTTAATAAATTGTGGCAATGTTTTCAAAGGATGGCATTTAAAACTATGATATGAAGACAATATATATAAAACATCTGCATAAGAAGACTTGCACAGATAAAAACATCACAAAGGACAGATGATTTTAAAAATGATATATAACTGTGGGCACACAAGCCCAAAGGAAATGGGAAAGTGGAAAAATTTAAATAATTTAACAATCGGCAGAACTTTGGGCAGTTTTCACTTTTTCATTGTTCTTAAAATGTTTCTGAAATATGTATCAAAATCTTTATTTGCATTTTAAAAGGCAGTGTCTTTAGTTCCAATGTAGTAGCTGAGCAATATGAAAACCACGAGTCTTTGACTATTTTAGAGATTTCCAAGAGTCAAAAGATCTAGGCGGTAGCACCAGCACGCCAAATTGGTTCATGCTCTGCTGTGCTCAAGATCTACTTTACAGGTGTATATGAACACCTGTTATATGAGTTCTTCTAGGAAGGTCCTAGACCCACCTCCCAACATAAAGTTTCCATACTAGTACCTGAAAATGCTTTCTGGGAAATCAGTAAGGAAGAATTCACTAGACATGAATGAACGAAAACCAACCACATATTTCACAGCCTTCAGTGTTGCCGTACTTTAGTTAGCTGGTTGTTTGGTGTCAGTGGTGTTAATTTTCACAGTGAACAATATGATTGTCTTGGGGTTGCAAGAGATCTGCTAATATATCTCATCTGTTATCCTGATTTACCATAATCAATTTTGTTCTCTAAAGTGCTCTCCAAAGCAAACCGTCGAGTTGATTTCAGCTCATACTGACCATGTAGATAAAAGGAAGTTTAGTATTTTCACATATAGCACTGTCAACTTGAACCTGGAGCTATATTAAGAACATGCCTTCTGGGAGTCTATAGTGTGAGATGCAAAACATTAATTTTGGCATTTGCTCTATTATCTGCCTGTCTCAAGTAGTGTTCTCTCAGGGCTCTATGTAAAAATGTTTGTTTGTTTGTATTTCATTCTAAAATCCCCAGATAGTCATAGGGATTGCTTCTCTGCAGTATTCTTGATACCTTCCTGTCCCCCTTGAGCCCCTGTTACAAACACTGGGAAGTGGGGAGAACCTAGATATTTGAGTCAGTTTCTTTACTGACAAAATCTTACTATTACCCATTAGCAAAATTATTGGTATCTTTATCCTTGTTTCAGAAAAACAGAGACACCTAGAATTTAAACAGCTGGTCCAAGGTCACTCTATACATTCCATACTAAAAAGATAAAGTTCTCCCAACAAAGCTCTTGTTTCAGCATAGCAACCCTATAGGACAGAGTAGAACTGCTCCAGAGGATTCTCAAGGAGCAGCTGGTGGATTTGAGCTGGCAACTTTTTGGTTAGGAACCTGAGCTCTTAATCAGAGCATTGTCAGTGTTCCTTAGATCAGGCAGGAACAATGAAGAATAAGGTAACTGCCCTAGCTTTGTTTCTGCAGATGAGATCATAGAAGTGAATGGTTAGAAAAGAACTTACCTTAACTTCTGAGATCAGATCCTAGACTACCAACCAAATTTTCATATTACTATCCTAGATGGACTCCAAATTGAACTAAAAGAACTTCTCAAGTTATCCTGGATTTTTCTGCACCCTGTACTTCAAGTTTATTCCACCTCCATTCACCCCTAGCTTAAGACTGCTATGCAGTTTTCCATACTCACTTGGGTAACTCACCTTTTTGCTGCTGTCTGTAGTCCCTGTGAACTTGAGGTGTAGTAGGCAATTCTAATACAGAGTAAATGGCATGAGTGGCTAGCTCCATTGATTATCTTTCACACCCAATTGAGAGAGTAAAATCTTAAGAGTCTGGAGAGATATTCATCAGTGTAGAAACAGCTCACCCTCTAAACTGCTAGCAGGAAACTCGAAGATTTGTGTGTTGTTTTTTTTTAAGAAGTCGACAACTCTCCAATCCAACAAGATAAAAGCAGAAGTAATTCAGGAAATGATTCAACTGCTGGGCTACCTAAAGGAATTAATTATCTAAATTGTAGTTATTTTTGCTCCTATTGCTCTGTAGATGTTCATTAAATACATACTGCTCTCCAATTTCATTTAATTCTATTGAGCAAAGAAAATTTCTTCTAAGTCCAGCAATCTTGATTACATAAAATGTAATAACAAAAATAAGAGTCATTTCTAGCTATGAATTTATCACAGATTGTATCTCTGGTTTCCTTTTGAGAGAACAGATACATGGCAAACAGGACTGATTTCATCACTTCTTGGATCTTTTGGGTGGGTAACTAAAACCAACCCAGAGCCACCTCATTAATTCCGACTCACAGTGATCCTATAGGGCAAGAGCACAACTAATGGATAGAGGAAAGAGCTGCTAGCCACGTGTCTGGATTCACTGGAGAAATGGACTGTTACCCAGATGTATGACATATCCATGTCTAGCCCAAACATTCTGTCAGTTGTGCCTAGTCTTGACCCTCCATGATGTCAGAAACTCTTACATTTTCTCTTTATTGCTTTATTTGTTCATGCAAATGTAAATATAAAGGAGAACAAATCACATAAGCACGTATAAAGTGTTGATAATTTATTTCTAATAGCCACAGCAGTTAACCACTATACCACCAGAGCTTCCATTTCTAGTAAATAAACGGTTAATAAACACTAAGGTAAAGAACATAAAGGAAACTAAAACTCTGAGAATAGATAAGGTTACCAAGACCTGGTAAAAAGCAAGGCTGACAGAATACCAATAGAGATGTTTCAACAAACAGATGCAGCACTGGAGGTCACCAAGATAAAGCATATAGAGATATACACAGAGAGAAGCTGTGAGTGCATACTCATAAAAGCACACAGTTCTGCTTCCAGCCATGACAGAGTGGTACTGTGTAGCCCTCCTGCAAAAAAACATAATGCAAAATACAGGAAGCAACTGTCTGGAGGCACAGAACAACAGACTCCACCGTGATCCTTGAGAGAACAGGAACATCCAAAGGTGAGTCTTGTGATCACCCTGGCTTTTCACCTGGAGCCACTTTTGGCACAAAGCAGAAAAATTAATTCCAAGCATAGCAGCAGTCCCACAGAGCATGGGAGGCAGAGATGGGAGTTTTGAGCTGTGTAAGTCGCTGCCGTTTGCAAGACAGTGGTTATGTGTAGCTCTCCCCCAAGATTCCGGCTTTGAACAGGAGAGAGCTACAGAGAAAGCTGCCCGGAAGGCTGCATGAGAATTCCCACAGGTCGATACCTAGACTCTGCAGTCTTAGCTGCGATGGCATCTGAAGGCGCTAGGGACTAAAAAGTGATACCAGAGGTGGTGCAGTGCTGACCTGCCTTAACAAAGGATAAAACAAAACCCGACAGAATCAAAGAGGTCTGTCAGTAATTCAGCTATCTACAGGAACAAATTTGGATATCCTTAAAGGGAAGATAAAACAGAAACCAGGGTTTATTGAAGAAATGAGTAATACTAGGCCAGGGCAGATAAAATAAAGCATGGGCCTGGAGCATCTTGCAGTGCCAGAAAATAAGAACATGCACACACACACAAGCTGTGAAACCACAGCATGAGGGCATGTCTTAAGGTCACAGAACCCATAAAAGAAGCTCCCAATGTTCAAAGCTAGAACAATTTGAATAACCAAATAAATAGCAACAGTATTGAATTACAACCCCAAAAACAAAATCCATACATCCGTACTGATATAAATGATCAAACAAACTGGTAAATGGGGGAGAAGAGACAGATCATCCTTACAGATGATTCCAAATAATAGACATAGATACTTCACCTACAGGACATGAAGATTAATTCCCCTTTCCTTCAGTGTGAAGTGACTCAACAGCAATGGGTTGGGTTGGGTTTTTTGTTTGTGGGGGTTACGTGTGGGCAGGATTTAGGAACCCACCTCCAAAGAACAGAGCGTGGGCAGGAGGCAAGAGTCACATTAAAGTGGAGAAACCTAGCAAACTCTCTTTCGACCAAGTGAACAAGATTTATTTCACCAGTGAGAACAACTGTTGATATCATGAACCCCATAACATCTCATCTTTAAACTGGGATTGTAGATTTTGGATAAAATCACCATGCTAGTTAGGAGCAATGAGAAGGTATTGTTTCCTAAAACCCATGTTGTTGCTGTTAGGTGCCATGTAGTTGGTTCCAACTCTTAGCAACCCTCTGCATAACAGAATGAAACACTGCTTGGGCCTGCACCATTCTCACAATTCTTGCTAGGTTTGAGCCCATTAGTGCAGCCACTGCATCCATCTATCTCATCAGGATTCTTTCTCTTTTTCATTCACCCTATTCTTGACCACATGTGACATCCTTCTCCTGATAACGTATCTAAAGCACGTAAGGTGACGTCCTGCCATTCTCACTTCCAATATGCACTCTGGCTATGCTTTTTCCATGACAGAGTTATTCTTGTGGCAATCCACGGTATATTCAATATTCATTGCCAACACCATAATTCAAAGGCATCAGTTCTTCTTTATCCTTCTTTATTCATTGTCCAGCTTTCTCACAAACATCAGGCAGTTGAAAATGCATGGTTTGGGTCAAGCACATCTTGGTCCTCAAAGTGATATTTTTGCTTAACGCTTGAAGAAGTGTTTTTGCAGCACATTTGCCAAACACAATGTATCATTTGATTTCCTGACTGCTGCTTCCATGGACATGGACAGTGAATCCAAATAAAACAAAATTCTTGAAAACTGGCATCTCTTTTTTGTTTGTCATGATGTTGCTTATTTGCCCAATTGTGAGTATTTCTGTTTACTTTATCTTGATGTGTAGTCCATATGGAAGGCTGCATGCAATCTTTACTCTTTATCAGCAAGGGCTTCAAGCCTTCTTTACTTTCAGAAAGCAGAGTTGTAATATCTGTGTACCATAGATTGTTAATAAGTTTCCACCAGTTCCAATGCTCTGTTCTTCATACTGTCCAGCTTCTCAGGTTTTTTGCTCAGCATACAAACTGAACAAGTATGGTGAAAGGATACAGTCCTGATACAAACCTTTCTCAATTTTAAACTACACGGTCTCCACTTATTGTTGAACAACTGCTACTTGAGATTTATCTTAGTGTAACAAAAAGTCACCAGAGGATCTTCAGCAGACAAATGACATGACCATTTCATCTTTGAAGTGAACCACAAGTATCCTAATTTTAAAACAAGCTGTCTCCCCGTACTCTGTTCGAATGACTGCCTCTTGATCTGTGTACAAGTTCCTCATGAACACAAGTAAATGTTCTGGAATTCCATTTCTATTCTTTGCAATATTTTCCATAATTTTTATGAATCACACCGTCATATGCCTTTCAATAGTCAATAGAACACAGGTAAACACCCTTCTGGTGTTTTCTGCTTCTACCAAGATCCATCTGACATCAGCAATGATATCCCTTCTTTCAAGTACTCTTCTGAATTTGTCTTGAATTTCTGGCAGTTCCCTGTCAATGTATTGACACAACTGGTTTTAATTATGTTCAGCAAAATTTTACTTGAGTGTGATGTTAATGATATTATTCAGCATTTTCCACATTCTGTTGGATCTCCTTTCTTTGGAATGGACACAAATATGGATCTCTTCTAGTAGATGGCCAAGCAGTTGTATTCTAATATCCTGACACAGACAAGAGAGTATCTCCAGTGCTACATCGGTTTGTTGAAACACCTCTATGGGTATTCTGTCAATTCCTGGAGTCTGGCTTTTTACCAGTGCTTTCAGTGAAGCTTGAATTTCTTCCTTCAGTATCATTAGTTTGTGATTATGTGCTACCACTGTAATGGTTGAACATTGACTATTTTTGATGCAATGATTTCTGTATATCCTTTTCATCTTCTTTTGATGTACCCTTCATCATTCAATATTTTGCCCTTGGAATCCTTCAGTATTTCAACTTGAGGCTTTTTCTCACTTCTTTCAGCTTGGGAAATGCTGAGCATGTTCTTCTCTTTTGGTTTGCTAACTTCAGGTGTTCGCACATTTTATTATAACAGTGTAATTTGTCTTCTCAAGCAGCCCTTTGAAATCTTCTGTTCAGATGTTTTATTTCATTTCTTTCATTCACCCTAGCTATTCTACTTCAAGAGCTACTTTCAGTCTCTTCCAACGTCCGTTTTTGTGCTTTCTTTATTTCCTGTCTTTTTAATGACCTTTTGCTTTCTTCATGTACAATGCCCTTGACGTCATTCCACAGCTGTCTGGTCTTCAGTCATTACAGTTCAATACGTCAAATCTACTCTTGAGACAGTCTCCAAATTCAGGTGGAATGTACTCTACGTACATTGGTTCTCATGACTTGTTTTACTGTTGTTCAGCTTCAACTTAAAGTTGTGTATAAGTAATTAACGGTCTCTTCCACAGTCAGCCCCAGTCTTGTTCTGACTAATGATATTGAGTTTTTCCATTGTTTCTTTCTACATATGTAGTTGGATTGACTCCTGTGTTTTCCATCAAGTGAGGACCACTTGTATTGTCACCATTTCTGTTTTTGAAAAAAGGTCATTTGTATGGCAATATTCTATCAGGTGATCACTAGCATTATTTCTATTGCCAAGATCTTATTTTCCTTTATTTCCTTTATATTATACTTTAAACCCTGGTGGCATAGTGGTTAAGTACTATGGCTGCTAACCAAAAGGTTGGCAGTTCATATCCACCAGGAGATCCTTGGACACTTTATGGGGCAGTTCTACTCTGTCATATAGGATCACTGTGTGTTAGAATCAACAGCAGTAGCTGGCTATATTTTAGAAGAAAGAGTACAAAACTAGTTTCTCACTAAATAGTTAGTACACATGTTGTTTTATGATACTGGTTAATAACCCCCCAACAAGTCAACCCTGTCCCTTCTCAAACTGGGATTCTGTGTTACTGGCTTTCCTGTCCCACCTTCTAGTCCTTGTCCCTGGGCTGGTGTGTGCTTTTACTGTTGGTTTGTTTTATAAGTCTGTCCAATCTTCAGCTGAAGGGTGAGCCTCATGAGTGACTTCATTACTGAGCTGAAAGGCACCTGGGGCCATACTCTCAGGGCTCCAGTCTCTGCCAGGATAGCAACCCTGGTTTTTCTTTTGGGGGTAGGATTTTGTTCTATATTTTTCTGCAGCTTTATCTGGGACCCTCTGCTGTGAACTCTGTCAAAGCAGTCAGTTGTGGTAGCTGGTGATCAGGTAGTTGTACTGGATTCAGTCTGCTGGAGGTCATGGTAGATGTGGCCCATTAGTCCTTTGGACTAATCTACTGGATGAATCTAACCATAGTGACACCACTGTTGAAGACAAACAGAAACACTAAGTGTCTTAAATATCTAGTCATGTTATGACAGAAATATCACAAGTAGATGGCTTTAATAAGCAGAAATTTATTTTCAAACAGTTTAGGAAGCCACAAGTTTGAGTTCACAGCAATGCTTGTGATGAAGGCTTTCTCTCTGTCATCTCTGGAGGAAGGTCTTTATATCTTCATCTGCTTCCTGGTTCCTTGGAGATTTCTATGTAGCTTGGCATCTATCTTACACCATCTCTGTCTCTCTCCTTGCATGATGTCTTTCAATATCTCAAAAGAGATCGACTCAAGACACATCCTACACTAATCCTGTCTCATTAAAATAACAAAGACAAGCTATTCCCAAATGAGATTATAATCACAGGCACATAGGTTAGTATATGTAATAAATATTTGGGGGGGGGGACACAATTCAATCCATAACACTCTACCCTTTGGACCCCCCAAACTCATCTTGCCACATGCAAAATATATTCACCCCATCACATCATACCAAAAGTCTTAAATCAGCTCTAAGGCCAAATTCCCACCTAGGGTAAAATTCCTCTTCATCTGTGAATCTGTGGAATTTAGATTACAAGTCACTTTCTTTTCAAGCACAGTGGTGGAACAGACACAAGGTAGACATCTCCACTATGGGAACCTTTGTTGAAGGGAAAGGAATGACAATAGGCATCAAGCAAGCCCCAAACCCAGCAGAACAATTTATATCAGCTCCAAAGACTTGAAAAATAATTCTCTTTTCTCTGAGACCATTAGACAATGCCCCACCCTCCAGACTCTGGGAGTTGATCATATCTTCTGGATTCTGGGTAAAGGTTCCTCAGCTCCAGGCTTCAATTCTGCCTTCCAGGCCCTCTAGGATGGCAACTCTTCTCCCTCGGCTTTAGGTGACTTCATCCTCCTAGTCCATCTGAGTAGCAATCCCACCCCTTTAGTTCCAGACAAGGATGCCCACTCTCACCTCTCCTATTCAACATTGTACTAGAAGTTCTAGCCAGAGTAATTAGACAAGACCAAGAAATAAAGGGCATCTGCATTGGCAAAGAAGTCAAAATTTCCCTGTTTGCTCATCATATAATTGTATATGCCAAGAATCCCAAAGAATCTATACATAAACTACTCAAACTGATACAAGAGTTCAACAAAGTCTCAGAATACAAGATAAACATAAGTAAATCAGTAGGATTCCTTTATACCAATGAGATTGTTAATGAAGAAATTATCAAATCAATACCATTTACTATAGCCCCTAAGAAGATAAAGTACCTAGGAATTAATCTAACCAGAGAAATAACAGACCTTTACAAAGAGAACTACAAGCCCTTACTACAAGAAACTAAGAGAGACCTAGATAAATGGAAAAACCTACCCTGCTCATGGATAGGAAGACTTAACATTGTGAAAACGTCTATTTTATTCAAAGCAATCTACTTATATAATGCAATCCCAATACAAGTTCCAGTGTCATTTTTTAATGAGATGGAGAAACAAATCACCAATTTTGTATGGAAAGGGAAGAAGCCCCAGATAAATAAGGTACTACTAAACAAGAAGAATACACTGGGAGGCCTCTCATTACCCAACCTTAGAACATACTACACTGCCACAGTGGCCAAAATAGCCTGGTACTGGTACAATAACAGACAGATCAATCAATGGAACAGAATTGAGACCCTAGAGAGATGACACCATCTGCCTATGAACAGTTGACATTCGACAAAGACCCTAAGACATTAAACTGGGGTAAAAACAGTATCTTCAACAAATGGTGCTGGCAAAATTGGATATCCACCTGCAATAACTTGAAACAAGATCCATATCTTACACCTTATACAAAAACTAACTCCAACTGGATAAAAGACCTAAATATCAAATCTAAAATGATAAAGCTCATCCAAGAAAAGGTAGGAACAACAATGGAAGTTTTAATACACAATGTAGACAGACTTCAAAATCTGTCAAACAAATCACAATCAACAGAAAATAGATAAATGGGAACTATTAAGAATCAAACACTTTTGCTCATCCAAAGACTTTATTAATAGAATTAAAAGGCCCCCATAGAACGGGAAAAAATATTTGGCAACTCTATGTCAGACCGATGCCTGATCTCCATAATCTATAAGGTACTACAAAATATCAATAAAAAGAAGATAAATCATTCAATTAAGCGATGGGCAAAGGAGATGGATAGACATTTCTCTAAAGAGGAGAGCCAGGCAGCCAAAAAACACATGAGGATATGTTCACCATCTTTAGTTATTAAAGAAATTCAAATCTAAACGACAATGAGATACCATCTCACCCCAACAAGGTTGGCCATGATCCAAAAAACACAAAACAAATGCTGGAGAGGCTGTGGAGAAAGTGGAACTCTCCTACACTGTTGGTGGGGTTGCAAAATGGTCCAGTCTCTTTGGAAAGCAATCTGGCATTTCCTTAAAAAAATGGATATAGATATACCATATGACCCAATAATTCCACTACTTGGAATATATCCTACAGAATCAAGGCCATTCACACCAATGGACACATGCACAAGAATGTTTATCACAGCACAGTCCATGATAGCAAAAAGATGGAATCAACCCAGATGCCCAACAACAGAGGAATGGATAGGTAAACTATGGTATCTATACTCAAAGGAGCACTATGCAACGATACAGAATAAGGATGACTCCAGGAAACACCTCATAACCTGGTTTCAACTGGAAGACATTATGTTGAGTGAAAGTAGTCAGCCACAAAAGGACAAATATTGTATGAGACCTCTACGATAAGATCTCAAAAACAGACTTATGTATAGAAGACTCTTTGATGGCTGCAAGGGAGGGGAGGGAGGGAGGGAGAGTGAGGGTGGAAGGGTTTAGATAGTTGGTAGAAATTTGGCTGGTTGAAATCGGTGATAGCACACATTAGAAACACGAACAATATTAAGTGGACTTCAACATAGCATGATTACTCCTTCCATCTTAACCCAATATTGCAAGGACAGAGTAGCTGGGGCAGGGGGCATGGAACAAGCTCTTAGGCGAAATTGAGGCCAATTGGCACAACTAGCATTTTGCTAAGAGGGCTGTCTGCACCCCACATTGGTGAGTGGCATCTGGGGTCTTAAAAGCTGCCACACTGCCATCCGAGGGCACAGCAAATGTCTCAACTCCACAGTAACGGATGCTCACCAAGGACCAAAATGACATGGGGTAAAGACAACCCAGAAGATAGAGAGACCCACATCAGTGGGTGCCTACATAGACTTGGGACCAGAAGAACCAGATGGGGCCTGGCCACCACCAGTGATAGCCGCTATGGAGCTCACTGAGTCTCACTGGCAACACAAGAATAAAAAGCGGTGTACCCTGAGATCTCCACTAAAAGACTGCAACTGATGGTCCAGCGGTTTTGGCCCTGATGCTGTCCTTGCCCATAAATCATAACAAAGGTCCACTCTTCGGACACGAATTGATTGGACTTGGCAACACACAGTGAACATATATTGGATGCACTTTATGGTTCTATGCTTTTATAGGATATCATCCTGCTGACCTCTGGCTGGAGCAAGGGGTGTAGGTGGAGAGGAGGGAAAAGGAGACTGTTGGGAGGATGAGACACGTAAGGAGCAGAGAGGAAGTGTGCTGTCACTGGGCAGGGAGAGGAGTGGAAGCTGCATATAGGTGGGCATGTAAGTTTATATGGGAATGTACATTTTCACTGAGTCATAGTAAAAAAAAGGAAAAAAATATTTTGAACTAAAAAAAAAAAAAACTAGGAGGCTGTGGCCCCACCTGTCAAGATCCAGGAAACCATAGCTCCACCCTCTGAAACCATGAAAGCCCTGCTTCCCATGCTCCTTCCAACAGGTCTGCTAATCTCCAAGTTGTTTCAAGGATGGTCTTTTTCTTTCCTTGGAGGACAACAAATGTAGCTCCTTTTGGTCTGTTTCCTACCCAAAGAACTTTAAAATGCAGACAATACTCCATCCTTTAGTTCTTTCTCTTGTGCCATCAGTCTAAACTGATGAGTTTTAGCTGTGATAGTTGGTTACATTCATCAGTTACCGGCTTAGTCTCTTTAACAAAAAATTGTGTAGCCACATTCTTGGTGAAAATCCTAGGACATGGGTAGTTAGTTTGTACAACAGCTATTTTCTAAATCCTTTAAATAGTTTTGTTTTCATTTGTTTTTGTTCTGGAGTGTGGGACTGTGTTAAGGTATACCAGAGGGATGAGCCAACCCAAGCCAAGTGCTGTTGAGTCGGATCCCAAGTGGAAGGGGCAGGCTGTCATGCCCAAGGGACAGAAGAATGGGACCTGCTGGGACTAAGAGGGTGAGACTGCTACGCAGATGGACTAGGAGAATGAAGTCACCTAAAGCCAAGGGAGAAGAGTTGCCATCCTAGAGGGCCTGGAAGGCAGAAGTGAAGCCTGGGGCCAAGGAACTTTTACCCAGAATGAATGTCTTCATTCTCATTTAAGTCCATCTCATTCTTCTCACATTTTACATAAGTAGTCAGGAAAATTATGCAGCCCCCTTAATGTCTTGCTTAGACATCTCTTCAGCAAGATATTCAAGTTCATCAGTTATATGTTCTACCTTCCACCAAACATGTGAATATAATTCAGACAAATTCTTTATCACTGCATAAAAAGCACTGCCCATATTCCATTGTCCATTCACATGTTCATCATTTTATTTTAAACCCTCACCATTAACAGATTTAACATTCACATTTCTAGCAACTTTTTTTTTCATTTAACACTCACATTTCTAGCAACATTTTTGTTTCTTTACACCATATGTATTCTCTAAGAGAAGAGAGATTTTCCTCTATACCTTTCCTCATTGCCTTCTGAGCAATCACCAGAATTGTCTTTAACATTCATAAATTCTACCAACAACTCTTTCAAGTCAATCTAGGTTTTTACCATTGCCAGCCAAGAGCTGTCAAGTCGGATCCAACTTAAACACCTCAAAACTCTTCCAGCCTCCACCCATTATCCAACTCCAAAGCAATTTCCACACTGTAGGTATTTGTTAGATGAGCACCCCACTCCAGGTTGTCCTACTTACCTAGTGCTGCTATGACAGAAATATCACAAATGGTTGGCTTTAACAAATTTATTTTCTCACAGATTATGAAGTTGGAAGTTCAAATTTGGAGTTGTGCTCTAGGGGAAGGCTTTCTCTGTCTGCCAAGGGGGAAGGTCCTTGTCTCTTCAGCTTCTGCTTCCTGGTTCCTTGGAGATCTCCATGTATCTTAGCATCATTTTACCCAACCTCTCTCCTTCCGCTCTGTTGTTTAATTTCTTTTCACATCTCAAAAGAGACAGACTCAAGACAAACCCTACACTTATCTGCTCTCATTAACATAGCACAGACAACTTATTCTCAAATGGGATTATAATCACAGCACACAGTTTAGGATTTACAACACATATTTGGGGCAGGGGAGGGAGGATACAATTCAATTCATAACAGTAAGTATATAGATTCATGTAAAAAATTTTATTTATTCCACCTTCTCAAATTCTCTAAAATAAAGACAAAACAAAGGAAAATAAAAAATAAGACAAAGGTAAACAAATGGCAGACTGAAAGCCAACCATTTAAACAACTGAGTTCATCATAAATAGACTAAATATCTCAAATAAGTAGCAGAGATCATAAGACTACAATAAAAAGCAAGAACCCACTCTATGCTGTCTATAAGACATGCACTTTAAATATAAAGACAGATAAATTGAAAGAAAATCCTGGACAAAGATATGCCATGCAAGCAGTAAGCATAAGAAATCTGTAATGGTCTATTAGTTTCCTATCACTGCTGTAACAAATAGTCACAAACTTATCAGCTTAAAACAAAATGAAATCATTCACTTAAAGTTCTGGAGGTCAGAAATCTAAAATCAAAGTATTGGCAGGACTGTGTTCCTTATGGAATTTCACAAAAAAATTCATTTCCTTGATTTTTCCAACTTTTAGGGGCCACTTGCATTCTTCGACTCCCGGCCCCTTCTTCCATTTTCAAAGTTGCTTCCCTCCACTGTCTGCTTCTATAATCACACCTCTTTTTTCTGACTTTGATTCTACTACCTCAATCTTGAAAAGACAGACTTGACTACTTTGGATTCACCTGCATAATCCAGTATAACCTCCCCCATCTCAAGACTGTTAACTTAATCCCATCTGCAAAGATTCTCTCACCAGATAAGGTAACATATTCACAGATTCTAGCAATCAGAACGTGGGTATCATAAACAGCTATATCAACATAACACAAAATAGATTCCAGAAGGTATTATGAGATATAAAAAGGTACATTTCATAGTAATATGACTCACTTTATCAAGCATACAGAAAAACTGTCAATGATCACACACATAATAACAGAACTTCAAAATATCTGAAGCAAAAATGGACAGAATTAAAGGCAGAAATAAATAAATCCACAATCTTAGAGAATCTAATACCTCTTCCTCAGGAAATGACAAGCAGTTAGACCAAAACAAACAAACAAAAAACAGTAAGGATATAAATAACCTAAAAACTACCGAGAAAGACAACCTTAAACTAACTGAAATTTACCTAACAAAATGGTATTCAACAACTACAGAATGCATGTGCTTTTCTAGTACAAATGGAATATTTACCAATTACGAATTACATACTGGCCCTGTAAGGATGGTGTGACGGTGGCATCTGACCTCTTCATCTAACTTCACAACTCATTATCAGTGTTTAACAGACCAAGTCTGATTCCTGTGAGACAGAGGTAAGACAAGCCTCTACGCTGTAGCCTTTTTACCAGTTCTCATACCAAGCATTCCTCCCACAGTACTCTTTACCTCTCTGCTGGATTGCTGAGTCACTGCAACGACCACACAGAACTCACAGACCACACTCACAGTTACGGGGTTACTAGGGAAGTAACAGGCTACAGTTCACATTCATGAATGTTCAGGATATACTTCTTCCATCAGTACACCCTCTTACCTGTGCTGCGGGCAAGTTTCTCCCTCTGCCGTGCTTGGGCAAGTATTACAAAGCTCTTTTAGCTGTGCTAACAGGTGCTTATAGGTTCCCCACTTCACCTGTAAGCCCTGGCCTAAAGATGCTCAACTCCAGACCTGTGGGTCAGCAAACCTAGCTCCACCACGTGCCCAGAGGAACCCTAGTCTAACAGTAAGCTTCTTGCCTGAAGGCACTCAGCTTTCTTGCTCTGTGGACCAGAACGCCCACAACACTGCCTCTTGCTGTTTTCCTTCTAGTTGCCTGGTTCTAATGCTGTTGTGTCTCTGCCACTGCTTCTCACCATCTCTGGTGTTTCAGCTTTCCTTCTCTGCCCTGGTTCTGCTACCTCTCCCTATCTTCTGTTCTGCAGCTCCTCTTTCTCTCTCTGTACATCCCCTTTAAGCCTAAAGTGACCAACCCCCTCGGTAGAGTTCCATACACCTTATTTGCATGACCCCTCCTCCACAAGCATGCCATGTACCTTATTTACATTATTATTTGCAAGCTGTCTAATCTCTTGGAAGGCTACAAGCACCTTATCTGCATAGTCCCACCCAGTCATTCAATGGTAGGTACAAAGACTATAGCTAGAAAGACCATATAAAGCAATCTCACTGTATTGCAGAGCCATAAAACAACATTAGATAATTTCAAAAATTTAAATTTTACAGATATATTTTATGACCACAGTGGATTCAATGACAAAAAAATCTAGAAAATTTCTAAATATTTAGAAACCAAAGCACATTCTTCTAAATAGCCTGTGGATCAAAGAAGAAATAGTCAAATCACAAAATATTTCAAACTAAATGATTATGAAAATACAACATTAAACTTGCTAAAACATTGCTTTCATGAACTTTATAGCTTTCAAAAATAAAGTTTTAAGATAAATGTTTCCAATTTAAGAAGACAGAAAAAGAAAAGTAAACTAAAACCAAAGAATGAATTTTAAAAATTCAAAGTCACCATTTTTCATCCAACAGTAGAAAAATTACTGAATCTTTGAATAACAGCCCCAAGGAACCATCAGACAAAATTTTGAAAAGATCTCTGTGTAGATTAGAAATTGTCAACAGGTAGAATATTATTGACAGTGAAACTAGAGCAAAAGTTGTAACACAAAATTTACACAGAAAAAAACTGTTGAGAGATTCCAAAAAAAAAAAAAACAAAAAATAAAAAACCCTGCCCAACAGGTCCCAGAGAAACTCCCTGTTCAGTATCTACAAATACAAAGTAAGAGGAGGTCTGGGACAATTAGCAGAGCAATGAATCGAAGGAAGTACTCAGAGTATCTAAATGTGTCAGCACTTCCTCTCTCTCCCGCTTACAATGAAAAGGAGGTATCCTCAGCATTTCAATTCAAGGCAAAACTTCTAGAACTGCTTTCTAAACAAAGTGAGAAATATACTTTGGGGGGAGTGAGGAGGAGGGTGTACACGAAGGCTAGGGCTGGAAGATTATAGGTAATGATGAGGCCAGAGAGAAGTAGGGTAGAAACTACACAAGGACTGCTAATTGCAAACTGCACCCATGGCAAGAACCTCTGATGAAGGAGCGCTCCCAGAACATGCACTGAAGTCTGAAAAGCAGAGGAGCAACTGGGTTACTGGTAACTAGAAGGAGAGCCCATCCAAACTCCACAGAAGATAAGCTATTATCCTAGCCACTCAATTCCATTTCTGGAAATCCTGGTGCCTAATGATTAAGCACTATGGGTGCTAACCAAAATGTAGGCAGTTCAAATCTACCAGGGGATCCTTGAAAATTCTATGAGGCAGTTCTACTCTGACCTATAGGGTCACTATGAGTCAGAATCAACTTGACAGCAGTGGCAGTTTTACTTCTAGACCTTTCTCCACTTCCAACCCATACACTTCATCCCTTCTGCCTAATAATACCCCAGGTAGTAACTAAGAAGCAAGATTTCTGAAACCAAAACTGTAATTCATTACTTATATATTCATAACAACAGTGGCGCAGTCAGCAACCCTATGTATTATAGAGCAAAACTTCTTGCCACAGGACTTTCAAGGCTGTGACCCTTAGGAAGCAGATCTCTACAGCTTTTTTTCTGAGGCACTTTGGGTAAGTTCAAATGGTCAGCCTTTCAGTGAGTAGTCAAGGACTTACCTGTTTGCACCACTCAGGGGCTCCACACACAGGCACACAGTGAAGATATTGCAGCTTTAGTTCCAAACTGCCTCAATAATGTGAATGGCACAATAAAACCAGTCATAAGAATAGATTTCTATGTACATATAAAAGTTACGTTTATCCCATACTAAAGTCTATTAAGTGTTCAACAGGTCTAACAAAACAAGGTACACACCATATACCTTAATTTAAAAAATATTTTACTGTTAAAAAATGCTAACTATTATCTGAGTCTTCAGTGAGTCATAATCTTTTTGCTGACAGAGGAGGGCCTTGCCTAGATGTTGACGGCTGCTGAATGATCTGGGTGGTGGTTGCTAAAGACTGGGTCGCTATAATTTCCTAAAATAAGAACACAGTAAAGTTTGCTGCATCAGTTGACTCCTCTGTTCACAAAAGCTCTCTCACATTTCACCCACAGCAGAACTTCTTTCAAAACTGGAGTCCTCTCAAACCCTACTGCTACTTTATCAACTGAGCTTAAGAGGTCTGACACTTAAGTTCGCAAACTCATCCTAGAAAAACTGCTACATACCTCACTGCTACATATCACTACAGTCACCTTTGAAGTACTTCCCTTGGGAAGCTATGCACTGACGCCAGTGCCTAGTCCATGCTTCAAAGCAAATTTGGAACTCTTTCTGGGATGGCCATCAGAGCTGTCACATTACCCTTGATGTCCTGAATGTCATCAAAGAGTCTTCCTTTCAGTATTTCCTTTACCTTTGCATAAAAAAAAGTCATTGGGGGCCAGACTGGGTGAGTAGGTAGGGTGTTCCAGTACAGTTATTTGTTTATTTGTTTACTTGTTTATTTATTTATTTGTTTGTTTAGAAACTCCCTCACAGGCAGTGCCATGTGAACTAGTGCATTGTTGTGATGCAAAAGACATGAGTTATTGGCAAAAATTTCAGGTCATTTTCATCTAACTTTTTCATGCAGCCTTTTCAGCACTTCCAAATAGTAAACTTTGTTAACTATTTGTCCACTTGGTACAAATTCATACTGAACAATCCCTTTGATATTAAAAAAGCTTAGCAACATCGTTTTGACTCTTGGTTTGAACCAACAGAACTTTCTGGGTTATGGAGAATTGGCTGACTTCCATAGTGCATCTTGATGCTTTGTTTCAGGGTAATATTGGTACACCACATTTTATACCAGTGATAACATGGCCCAGAACATTATCTTCCTTCTCCAAAATGTCTTGGCAAACCTCGACTTTCCTTTGTTTGATCATTGGTGAACTCCTTCAGGACCTTTTCTGCACAAACCTTTCTCAGGCCAAGCTTTTCAGTTAAGATTTTCCTGTTTATCAATGTTTACTTGGTCTGCTATGCTGCTCACAGACACCCAATGATTATGACACACAATTCAACCAATTTTTGCAGTGGTTTCATCAGTTCTGCTAGTTAGTGGACACCCTGACAACTCTTCATCAATGACACTTTCTCTCTCCTCAGAACAACATTTAATTCATTTGTACACTGCTGTTTTCTTCATGGCATTATCCCCATAAACTTGGACTAATATATTCCCAATTTTACTTCCACTCATGCCAAGTTTAACAAGAAATTTAATGTTTGTTCATTGCTCTAATTCAAGCTCTGACAGTCTCATGATGGCACACAAAAACATGTAACAATAATAAACACCATGCAGCAAGACACCACCAAACATTGACACAATCACAGCTGTGAGACAATGATATACTGAGGTTATGAAATCTTAACAAGTTGTTTGTACAGTGCTGTCAGTGTAAGCATGCAGTGGCAAGTTTGCGAACTTGTCAGACCTTGTATGTAATATTCCAAATCCTTTGTCATCAGCAATATTCATAGCATCTTCAACAGGAATAAATTTCATCTCAAGAAATCACTTTCTAACCCTGGGGTCAAAGCCACAGAAAGACCCAACAAAAAAGGAGAACTACAGACCAATATCACTCATGAATCTAGATGCAAAAATCTTCAACAAAATTCTTGCCAACAGAATACAACTTATCAAAAAAAATAGCCCATCATGACCAAGTTGGATTCATACCAGAGATGCAAGGCTGGTGCAACATCAGAAAAACAACTAACGTGATTAACTACATAAATAACACAAAAGACAAGAATCACCTGATTTTGTCTGTTGATACAGAAAAGGCATTTAATAAAGTCCAATACCCATTCATGCTAAAAACTCTCAGCAAAACAGCAACTGAGGGTGAATTCCTCAGTGTAATAAGGGCCATTTATACAAAGCCAACTAACTGCCTACGTCATCTTCAATGCAGAGAGACTGAAACAATTTCTCTTGAGAATGGGAACTAGACAATGATGCCATTCTCACCTCTTCTATTCAACACTGTACTAGAAGTTCTAGCTATAGCAATTAGACAAGACCAAGAAATAAAGGACACCTGCATCGGCAAAGAAGAAGTCAAAATTTCCCTATTTGCAGATGATATGATTGTATATGCAGAGAGTCCTAAAAAATCCATAAGTAAACTATTCAAACTGATAGAAGAGTTGAGCAAAGTGTCAGGATATAAGATAAACATAAGTAAGTCAGTAGGATTCCTTTACACCAACGACAAGATTATTAATGAAGAAAGCACCAAATCAATACCACTTACTACAGCACCTAAGAAGATAAAATACATAGGAATTAATCTAACCAGAGAAATAAAAGACCTTTACAAAGAGAACTACAAGCCCTTACTACAAAAAACTAAGACAGATGTCCACAAATGGAGAAACCTACCTTGCTCATGGATAGGAATACTTAACATTGTGAAAATGTTTATTTTACCCAAAGCAATCTACTTATATAATGCAATCCCAATACAAATTCCTGTGACACTTTTTAATGAGATGGAGAAACAAATCACCAACTTTGTTTGGAAAGGGAAGAAGCCCCACATACGTAAACCATTATTGAAGAAGAACACACTGGGAGGCCTCTCATTACCTGACATTAGAACCTATTACATTGCCACAGTAGTCAAAACAGCCTTGTACTAGTACAAAAAGAGACAGATAGATCAATGGAACAGAAATGAGACCCCAGAGATGACACCATCTTCCTATGAACAGTTGATACTCGATGAAGGCCGCAAGACATTAAACTGTGGTAAAATCAATCTCTCTAACAAATGGTGCTGGCAAAATCTGATATCCATCTGCAATAAATTGAACTAAGACCCATACCTTACACCTTATACAAAAACCAACTCAAACTGCATAAAAGACCTAAATACCAAATTTAAAATGATAAAGCTCACCCAAGAAAAAGTACGAACAACAATGGAAGTTTTAATACACAACATAGACAGACTTCAAAATCTGCCAAACAAACCACAAACAACAGAAAATAGATAAATGGGAACCGCTAAAAATCAAACACTTTTGCTCATCCAAAGACTTTATTAATAGAATTAAAAGGTCACCTAGAGAATGGGAAAAAATAATTGGCAACTATAACTCAGACCGGCAGCTGATCTCCATAATCTATAAGTTACTACAAAATATCAATAAGAAAAAGATAAATTATCCAATTAAGCAATGGGCAAAGGAGATGGACAAACACTTCTCTAAAGAGGACATCCAGGCAGCCAAAAAACACATGTGGACATGCTCACGATCATTAGCTACTAAAGAAATTCAAATCAAAACTATGATGAGATACCATCTCACTCCAACAAGATTGGCCATGATCCAAAAAAAAACACAAAACAACAAATGCTGGAGAGACTGTGGAGAAAGTGGAACTCCCTTACACTGTTGGTGGGATTGCAAAATGGTGCAACCTCTTTGGAAAGCAATCTGGCACTTCCTTAAAAAGCTGGATCTAGATATACCATTTGACCCAGTAATTCCACTGCTCAGAATATATCCTACAGAATCAAGGCCATTCACACCAACTGATACATGCACATGAATGTTTACTGCAGCACAGTCCACAACAGCAAAGAGATGGAATCAACCCAGATACCCAACAACATAGGAATGGATACATAAACTATGGTACATATACTCAATGGATATACACAATGATAAAGAGCAACGATGATTTTAGGAAAAATCTCATAACCAGGTTTCAATTGGAGGACATTATGCTGAGTGAAAGTAGTCAGCGACAATAGGACAAATATTGTATGAGATCCCTGTGATAAGAACTTAAAAAACAGACTCACGCATAGAAGAAAAGACTCTGATGGCTGCAAAGGTGGGAAGGGAGGGCAAGGGCGTAAGGGTTGAGATAGTTTACAGAAATTTGGTTGGGTGAAATCTGTGACAGCACACATTAGAAAGAAGATCAATATTAACTGGACTTCAACGTAACATGATTACTCCTCCCATCTTAACCCAATATTGCAAGGACAGAGTAGCTGAGGTGCGGGGCCAGAGACCATGATCTCAGGGGAAATCAATGTCAATTGGCATAACTAGTGTTTTGCTAAGAGAGCCTTCTGCATCCCATACTGGTGAGAGGCATCTGGAGTCTTAAAAGCTGCCAAGCTGCCATTTGAGGGTACAGCAAATGGTCCCAACTCAGCAGTAATGGGTGATCACCGAGGACCAAAACAACATGGGGGAAAGAGGACCCCCAAAACAGAGAGACCCACATGAATGTGTTACTACATCGACGTGTGACCAGAAGAACCGGATGGTTCCCAGCCACCACCAGCGATAGCTGTGATAGAGCTCACAAAGTTGAGTGTCATTGGCAACACAAGAATAAAGAGGGGTGCACTCCGACATCTCCACTGAAAGACAACAATTGATGGTCCAGGGGCCTCAACGTTCCCCTGGGAACACGGCCCCTGGCCCTGATGCTGCCCCTGTCCATAAATCATAATGGAGGTCAACTCTTCAGACAGGTATCGATTGGAGTTGGTGACACACAGTTCTATGCATCTATAGCATGGAGGCAGGGGAGTGGGTGGAGAGAAGGGGATAGGAGATTACTGGGAGGATAAGACATGTATGGAGTGGAGAGGAAGGGTGTGCTGTCACAGGGCAGAGAGAGCAGTGGGAGATGCATATAGGTGTGCATGCACATTTATATGGGAATGTACATTTTCATTCAATCATAATAAAAAAAATGAATTTCTTTACTTGCCCATAAAAGGCAATCCCTGCTCCATTAAAGTTATGAGATTACAGCAATTCAGGCACATCTTACCGGCTTAACTTTTAATTCCACTCCTGCTATATATTTTCTACCACATCTGCAGTTACTTCCTCCACTGAAGCTCTCCGAGTTATCCGTGAGGGCTGGAATCAACTTCATTCAAACTCCTGTTAATGTTCTGATTCCTTCCATCAATCACAAACTTTCTTAAAGTCAGCTGGAATGTGAATCCTTTCCAGAAAGTTTTCAATTTATTTTTTCCAGATCCATTACAGGAATCACAATCTATGGGAGCTACACACTTACAAAATGTATTTCTTAAAAAATAGAACTTGAAAGTTGAAATTACTCCTTGATCCATAGGCCACAGAAGAGGTGTTGTTTTAGCAGGCATTAAAACGTTAATTTCCTTATACATCTTCACCAGAGCTCTTGGGTGACCAAATGCATTGTGAATGAGCAGTAGTACATATTTCTATCTATGTTTTAGGTGAAAGTTTACAGTACAAGTTAGTTTCTCATACAAAAATTTATACACATATTGTTATGTATACCTATAAGGTTGCTATCCCTATAATATGACTGCATATTCCTCCTTTCCACCCTGGATTTCCCATGTCCATTTAACCAGCTCATGTCCCTTTCCACCTTCTCATCTTGCTTCCAGACAGGAGCTACCTATTTTATCTCGTGTTCCTACTTGAACTAAGAAGCACTCTCTTTGTACGTACCATTTTGCCTTACGGCCCAGTCTATTTGTCTGAAGAGTCAGCTTTGGGAATGATTTTAGTTCTGTGTTAACAGAGTCTGGGGGCCATGCCATCAAGGGTTTCTCCAGCCGTAAACCATTAAGTCTCGTCTTTTTCTAAAATCTGACTTCAGCACCCTGCTCTTCTGCCCTCTCAGGGCAATCATCGGTGGGAGCTGATACCATCTAGTTCTTATCTCAGGCTGACGGAGGCTCTGATTTATGGGGCCTCTTTTGTCACTTGGGCTATTATTTCCCTTATGTCTTTGCATTCTTCAGTCTCCTTTACAGTGAGTAATAATATTTTGAAAGCTTTTTTTTTTTCTGAGCAATAGGTCTCAACAATGAGCTTAAAATATTCATTAAAGTATTTTGTGAACAGATGTGCTGCCATCCAGGCTTTGTTGTTCCATTTATAGAGCTAAGGCAAAGTAGATTTAGCTTAATTCTTAAGGGTCCTAGGATTTTTCAAATGGTAAATGAGCACCAGCTTCAGTTTAAAGTCATCAGTTGCATTAGTCCCTGTCTTAAGTCAGCCTGTCCTTTGAAGTTTTGAAGCCAAGGGTTGACTTCTCTGGCTGTGAAAATCCTAGATGGTATATTCTTTCTACACTGTTTCATCTGCCTTGAAAATCTGTTGTTTACTGTAGCCACCTTCATCAGTTATCTTAGCTGGATCTTCTGAATAGCCTGTAGCTTCTACACCAGCCGTACTATTTCACCTTGCACTTTTATGTTGTGCAGATGGCTTCTTTTCTTAACAATCATAAACCAACCTCCCCTACCTTTAAACTTTTCTTCTGTAGCTTCCTCATCTCTCTGTCTCATAGAATTTAAGAGACTCAGGGCTTTGCTTTGGCTTAAGGGGGTACGGTAGCTGGTTTGATAATGAAAACTTTCTCCACATCAGCAGCACAGCTGTTTTATTTTCTCCTCATCATTCATGTGTTTACTGGAGTAGCACTCTTAATTTCCTTCAAGAACCTTTCCTTTGCATTCACAGTTTGGCTAACTGCTTGGCACAAGATGCCTAACTTTTGGCCTATCTTAGTTTTTGACACGTCTTCCTCACTAAGCTTAATCATTTGTATTTTCTGATTTGAAGTGACACACATGAGAATCTTCCTTTCACCTAAACACTTAGAAGCCATTGTAGGTTATTAACTGTCTAATTTCAATACTGTCGTGTCCCAGGGAATTGGGAGGCCTAAGAAAAGGGACAGAGAAGGGAGAATGGCTGTTCAGTGGAGCAATCAGAACACACACACCATTTAGCAATTACATTTGCCACCTTATACAAGCACATTTTGTAGCATCCCAAAACAATTACAATACCAGAGATCACCATAACAGATACAATAATAAAGTTTGAAATATTGTGAGAATTACCAAAATGTGACACAAACACACAAAGTAAGCATGTGGTGTTACAAAAATGGTACCAACAATTTGTAAAAAACGCATTGTTTGCAAAGTATAACATAGCCAGCCAAGCCAAGTGGAATAAAACCAGATACAATAAAACAAGGTATGTCTATGTCTTAGTCAACTAGTGCTGCTATAAAAGAAATAGCACAGATAAATGGAATTAACAAAGAGAAATTTATTCTCTCACAGTCCAGTGGGCTAGAAGTACAGATTTAGGGTATTGGCTCCAGGAGTAGACTTCTCTGTCGGCTGTAGAAGAAGGCACTTGTGATCTACCAGTCTTCCCCTGGTTGAGGAGAATTTCAGAGGAGGAACTTATGTCCAAAGGATGCAGTCCAAGGTCCCAACTCTTTGCTTGTTTCCCTTTCCATTTATATCTTATAGGATCAAAGTATAAGAGGTGGTGCTAGCCACCTCCGAGGCAAACTTCCTTTACATTGCATCTGGGTAACGGTGCTGAACAATCCTGCCCTAATTCCCTTTAACATAATCCAATCTTGCCCTGTTAACCACAGGTGGCAATTAGGATTTACAACACTGGAAAATCACAAAATGGAATCACAATACTGGGAATCATGGCTCAGCCAAATTGCTACACATGTACTAGAAGTTCTGGTCAGAGCAATTAGACAAGACAAAGAAATAAAGGGCATCCGTATCAGCAAAGAAGTAGTAAAAATCTCTGTATTTGCGGATGATATGACTGTGTACACAGAGAATCCTAAGGAATCCATAAGTAAGCTACTGAAATTAATAAAAGAGTTCAGCAAAGTAACAGGATATAAGATAAACATTAAGTAAATCAGTAGGATTCCTTTATGCTAACAAAGAAATCATTAAAGAAGAAATCGCTAAATCAATACCATTTACTATAGCCCCTAAGAAGATAAAATACCTGGGATTAAATCTAACTAGAGAAATAAGAGACCTATACAAAGAGAACTACAAGACCCTACTGCAAGAAACTAAGAGAGACTTCCATAAATGGAGAAATCTACCCTGCTCACGGATAGGAAGACTTAACATTGTGAAAGCATCTATTTTATCCAAAGCAATCTACTTATATAATGCAATCTCAACACAAATTCCAGTGACATTTTTTTAATGAGATGGAGAAACAAATCACCAACTTTGTTTGGAAAGGGAAGAAACTCCAGAGAAGCAAAGCACTACTGAAGAAGAACACTGTAGAACAACTCACACACTACCTAACTTTAGAACCTTTTCCACTGCCACAGTAGTCAAAACAGCCTGGTGCTGGTACATAAAGAGACATACAGACCAATGGAACAGAGTTGAGACCTCAGAGACGCCACCATCCTCCTGTGAACAGCTGATATTCCACAAAAGCCTTAAGATTGTAAACTTGGGTAAAAACAGTCTCTTTAACAAATGGTACTGATAAAATTGGATAGCCATCTGTAAAAAAATTGCAACAAG
The DNA here is from genome assembly GCA_028571685.1 of Heterohyrax brucei. NCBI lineage: Eukaryota > Metazoa > Chordata > Mammalia > Hyracoidea > Procaviidae > Heterohyrax > Heterohyrax brucei. The sequence continues at coordinate 70,707,933 of CM053142.1, read as the reverse complement.
ACCCATATCACACACTGTACACAAAAACTAACTCAAATTGGATAAAAGGCCTAAACATCAAATCCCAAATGATAAAGATGACACAAGAACAAACAGGGTCAACAATGGAAATTTTAATACACAGCTTAGACAGACTTCAAGAGCTGACAAAGCACGATTAACAGAAAATAAATAAATGGGAACTATTAAGAATCAAACACTTTTGCACATCCAAAGACTTTATCAAAAGAACTAAAAGACCACTTACAGAATGGAAAAAAATATTTGGCAGTTACATGTTGGACCAACGTCTGATCTCTATAATCTACAGGGTACTGTAAAATATCAACCAAAAATATGGTAAATAACGAAATTAAGCAATGGGCAAAGGAGATAGACAAACACTTCATTAAAGAGGACATCCAGGCAGCCTAAAGACACATGAGGAAATGCTCATGATCATCAGCTATTAAAGAAATCCAAATCAAAACTACAGTGAGATACCATCTCACCCCAACAAGGTTGGCCATGATCCAAAAAACACAAAACAACAAATGCTGGAGAAGCTTTGGAGAGATTGGAACTTTCCTACACTGCTGGTGGGATTGCAAAATGGTACAATCTCTTTGGAAAGCAATTTGGTGCTTCCTTAAAAAACTGGAAATAGATATACCATTTGACCCAGTATTCCCACTGTTTAGAATATATCCTACAGAATCAAGGGCAGTCACACGAACAGATACACGCACACACACTTATTGCAGCACAGTCCACAGCAGCTAAAAGATGGTATCAACCCAGATGCCCAACAACAGATGAATGGATAAACAAACTGTGGTACATATACTCAACGGAATACTCTGCAATGGTAAAGAACAATGATGATTTTAGGAAGCATCTCATAACCTGGTTTCAACTGGAAAACATTATGCTAAGTGAAATCAGTCAGCGGCACAAGGACAAATATTGTATGAGGCCTCTACTATAACGACCTAAAAATAGACCCATGTACAGAAGAAAAGATTCCTTGACGGCTTTAAGGGAGGAGAAGGAAGGAGAGGGCTGGTCATCGATTAGACAGTTGATAGAAATTTGGCTGGGTGAAAGTGGCGACAGCACAAAATAGACCAGCTTAACTGGACTTCAACATAAACGGAAAACTCTTCCAATCTTAACCCCATATTGCAAGGACAGAGTAGCAGGGGCAGGGGTCTGGGGGCAATGCTCTTAGGGGACATCGAAGCCAATGGGCATAACCAACCTATTGCTAAGAGAGTCTTCTGCAGCCTTTATTGGTGAGTGGTGTCTGGGATCTCAAAAGCCAGCAAGCTGCTATCTTAAGTACACCAAATGGCCCCAACTCAGCCAGAACAGATGATCACCAAGGACAACAAAGACACAAGGAAAAAAGAGCCCAGAAGACAGAAGGACCCGTGTGAACGAGTGACTGTATCAGCATGTGATCAGAAGAACCAGATGGTGCCTGGTTACCACCAGTGACAGCCATGATGGGGCACACAATGTCGAGTTCCAGTGGCAACATGAGAAAAGAAGGAGTGAACCTCAAGAACTCCACTAAAAGACTGCACTTGATGGTTCAGTGGCCTGGGGCTCTCCTGGGAGCATGGCTCCTAGACTTACTGCTGTCCCTGACCAGAAAACATTACTGAGGTCAACTCTTCAGACCGGAATGGACTGGACTTGGGGACACAACGTGACCGTATGGTGTGTCTATTTATGGTTCTAAGAATCTACAGGATGCTGTCTTACTGGCCTCTTACTAGAAAGGAAAAGAGAGAGTGGAAAGGAACAGACAGGAGATCGTTAAGAGGACATGTTATGTACAGAATGGAATGGAAAGGAGTGTGCTGTCACCAGGCAAGGAGAGCATAAGAACTGCAGATAGGCGGGCATGCAAATTTAATCTGGATTGTATTCTTTCACTCAACCACATTAAAAAAAAAAAATGCTACACACATCTTTGGTGGTACATAATTCAGTCCATTACAACCTGTATAGATTTATCATAATTAAAAACCCAACAACCAACGAACATCAAATCTGGAAGTTCACTGTAACAGGGACAGTTGTCTTTGTTCTCTCCTGTATTCCCAACACCTTGAATAGTGCCTGGTAACTAGCAGTTGCTCAGTAAATATTTGCTGACGAAAGTAAGACATTAGAAATATCCTAAATGTCCAACACTAGTGACCCTTGAGGCTATCAGCCCGAGTGTTGAACACTAGCTCCATAACTTAATAGCTGTGTAACACAGAACAAGTTATTTAACTTTCTTCTACTTTAGTTTTCTCCCATGTAAAGCTGGTATACGCTACCTCCTCATAAGGTTGGTATAAAGATTAAGTGAATTAATATTTGTTTAAAGTGGTTACAATACCAGGCATGTAACACTGTGCAGCTGTTACTATTATTGGGTTCAAAGCATTGTACTAGCTCTGATGAGGAAATAAACATGAGTGTAAATCCAATCCCTATCCGCAAAGAATGAGGTATACACAAAACCAACATACAAGACAAATCAGAATGAAATTAGTCTAAAACCAGGTACACGCAACAAGCGGACATTCTCAGGAAGAAATGACTGACTGGTAAGACTGAATCCAAGAGCACTAGTGTTGTGAACTGAGTTTCGAGAACGCACCGGACTTCAACAAGTGGCTACTAAGAAGGGCAAGAGGGAAACCGCAGAGGATCCTAGCAATGGCACAAAAGCTAAAACTGTGTTGTCAGTTTGTCGAGATGCCAAAAATGTCCAACGTGATGGAGTGAACAGGAGAGGCTGAGGAAACTTCTGGCGAACACAGAGGCTGCATGTTAAGCAAAACAGCAAGAGACGGGAGAGAAATCAGGATAAATACAATAACAATAATAACACGCTCCAAGGTACTAAACAAAGAACAAAGATGTCGTTAAGAAAGCCTGTGCGACACAACCCACTTGCTCCACGATCTCCTACGAGACATGACCACAGCGTAGAACCGCCACTCCTAAACATGCGAAGAACAAACTTGGGAAAGTACCGGAAGGAGGAGAGATGGGGTGAGAACAACTCCCACAGAGACCCCGGGGGTGGGGGGGGACAGGCAGGTTTTCTGTAACTTCCGCTTCCGCCGCCCGCCCCTATCTACTTTCTTCAATCAGACCTAGAGTGGAGGGAATCTAGCTCGTGACCCCACGTGACGGAGGCATCTGAACGCAGAGGCTTTAGGAGGGAACTCATTGGTAGAAACCTTTTCGAGAAGGTGGAACTTAACTTGAAAAACTCGATTGTGATTGGATTTCATGGGACAAGGGTGGAGCTAGACGCCCTTCTATACTACCCAATCAACTTTTCGTATTAGCATAGATACTGGGAAGGGGAAAGAGGTGAAATGGTTCTGTGGTCACATGCCGTGGGGTCTAGTGGGAGGAGCAGTTGCCCCGCGGCCGCCTGGAGCTTCCTGTTTCCGGTTCCCGGAGTGGGACTCAGCGAGGCTCCTGGGGGAACACTGGCGTCTGACACAGACTCTGAATCAGAGGTCTGCGGCTGGCCCCTCGCTGGCCTTGCCTTCCAGCCGCAGACAGGAACTCACCTGTGGCTACTCCCATTGCCTGTGGCACGTGAGTGTGAGGGGGCGTGGAGGAGTAGGAGGGTGACTGGGGAGTGCTCACACCTCGGCGCCTGTGACAGGAGCCGAATCTGCAGCCAGCTTTGGCCATGGTTCTGATCCAGCAAAGAAACCCTAGGGCAGGATGGAGGCAGAGATCTGAAGGCAAGGAATCAGAGCTTTGAAGGGACTTCCAGGACCAAGGAGGGAGTTGACAATTTCGAAAGTCAGGGAAACGGAGGTCCCTAGGTATAGAGTTCGTCTGAGATGTGACTGGGTATTTGTCAAAAAGTTTGGCTGTCATCGTGGAGGGAGCTGAAACGACATCAGTTGGACGGGGTATGAGACTAAGTAGTTGGAAAGCCAGGAAACTAGACGGAGGTGAAATTTCCGGAGCCCTGGGAAGTGATTTGAGGTGAATGCGTGTATACTGTAGAGAACAACTCTAATAGAGGGATAATCTTGTCTTCCTCTTTCTGGAGAGGTTCCGCTCTTGGGATATAGAACTACTGTTCTAAAGGCTTTCTTTCTGGAGCACTTTAACATGAGGCCTTGTAGGTAACTGGCCTTGAAATAGGTAGGCTGCTGGAAGGAAAGGAAAGGAATAAAAGACTGCTACATCAGAAATGAGCAGAGGAGAAGGGAGTAGACATGCCTTTCAGAAGTTCACAATGGCCATGGCTAATCTTCAGGGATGAGGAAGGTAGTTGTGCAAATGGCCCAATTCTTGGAGTAATCACTGGCTACCCCAGTAAAGGAATTTTTTTTTTTTTTTAACATTACAAGATACGCCTGTGGTTGTAGAATAAAAAAATGGAAGGTGATTTTTCAATCTTGTAAAATCCTGCTCTTCGTTTCCATAGAGTCTGTACCTTGACAATCAAATGTAATATCTAAAAAGGAGTAACTCAGCCTTAGTGTTGTTGCCCCATTGTATGTGTTTGTTATCAGAAGTTTTCCAGCACGTGTCTTTATACCATGAATAGTCTGACTAGTTCCAGTAACTTCACTCTTGTTTGATAGTTTTGTAGACCAAGGCTAGTAACAGCTTCTTTTAAGCTTGTTTCTTCATCTGTAAATATCTAAATATATTTAGATTTTTTTGATTGAGGATTAGGAAACAATTCAGGTAAAACACTTAAAGCATATGCAGTAAAACCAAAGAATATCATTTTGTGTGTGTGTGTATGTGTGTGTATGTATGTATAAACCCAAAACCATATTCATTGCTGTTGATTCTGACTTATAATGACCCTACAATAGGACAGAGTAGAACTGCCCTATATAGATTCCAAGGAGCACCTGATGGATTTGAACTGCTGACCTTTTTGGGTAGCAGCAGTAGCACGTCATCTCTTCCCAATTTTGTGAGTTTCTGTATGCTGTTTTGGGGAGAGAAATCGTTGACTGTTAAGAGATAAGGAACTAATTTTAATGCGAAGAACACAGCCGTCTGCTTGACCTGCCAGAAAATGCCAGAGCAGGGGGGTGGGGAGGTGATGTCTTGGAAGTCCTGAGAAAATATAAGGAACTTGTCATGCCAGACCTCTCTAACGAGGGAAGTCTCCTGTTTCTTTTCAGTGAATCAGTGTGTTGAGCAGTGACTTAACTTAGGGAGTTGGGAGATGGAGATGTGAGTTCTTTATTCCGCCTCCTGGTCAGCTATGTGAGCAATCACTTCCCCTCTGCCACGTGTCAAAAAGAAGGAATAGCTTTGGCTGCCTGCTCGTCTTCACAAAAAATGAATCTGAAAGGGGCAGTACATTTATGTATGTTTAAACTCGGTGAGCTCCTTTAAGTGCTGCCTGTTTCAGGTTTTATATTCAAAAACTGTAGTTGAGTCTGTGGGAAAAGAGTTATAGGACTCTAATGAGTATTCAAACCAAAGTTCAGGCTTGTAGCCTGAAAACATTTATTATAAGTGACAAAAGTTTGGAAGAATTACCTTTGTATCAGGAAAATTAGTGATATTTATATGGCCATATGAAATTTTAGATCTGTGGATGGTGCAAGCAGTTTGCAATCAGCTACTTATCTAAAGATTGGCGGTGGAACCCACCAGCAGTGATGTGCAAGCAACGCCTGGTGATTGACTTCTGTAAAGATTATAGCCAAGAAAACACTACAGAGGAGTTCTCTGTAACACATGGGGTCACCATGAGTCAGAAACGATTCAACCACATGGATTTCTTTTGTTTTGTTTTTTTAAATCGTGGCCATGATCATTCGTGGATATCACAGTAAAGTCTTCTGCAAGGGTAAATCAGTGTGTCCTGGATGAAGATGGACTAGAGAGAAGAAAATGAATTGGAGAAAGGGAGTTTTGTGTTTTCATTCCTGGAGTAATACAAGCCAACAAGTGTATTAGATTTGCTAATAATAGTAAGGTGGCTTGATGATTCTCAAATAGGTGTCAGTAATTTGGACCATAGAAAGACTACTTAGTGGATGAGAATCAAGGTGTGACTTGATTCTGGGAAGGTGAGTTTTAGTAGACTTCTTCAAACCACTCATTTTGACCTATAAGTGATGGTCTCTTTATAACTCACATGATGAAATAATTTTTAGAGAAGGTGAGTCATTGAAGTAGATAAATGTCGAGTTGTAAGTCCTGTGTTCATCTCTATTAAGCATTCCTAGGATTAATGTAAACAAAGACTCTACAATGCTCTCAAATATTGGTGTACAAAGTTATTCAAGTTCTTTCTGTTGTACATTTTTTAGCTTCCAGCTTCAGTTTATCACTTTTTTTTAAGTTGTAATCTTAGTGATTGTTCAGAAAGGGTCACTGGTTGGAGCTGTATTTATATAAACTTTGAATAAGATCTAACTTTCTACCAAACAGTAGTGGGGCAAGGGTGTCTTCACTCAACCTATCATAATTAACTTTTTTTCCTCTTCCCCCTTTCTTTCTTCCCACCTCCGTAGTTTGTTCGAAATGCTCGCCTGCTATAATTAGGCTGAAATACATGAGTTTCTTGATGTAAGTGTTCTTGGCACAGAGACAGTAAAATGTACCACTTGTGAGGAAAAAAACAGATATTAAAATGCACAACTTGTGGCATATGCCACAGAATTCATAGTTTTTGCAAATGTAAAATACTGCTCATTAATATTCTCATATTTTATGTCTGTCCTGTCTCCGCTGACCTCCCCCTCCCCCAACATGCACACTCTTTCCCTAAAGGATGCTCCCCTTGCACAGCTGCTGGAGGACTGGACTGCTGCTGCTGCTCCTCCAAGCTGTGGCAGTGAAAGAATCGTGGCAGGCAGAAGAAAAAACCTGCGACCTAGTAGGCGAAAAGGGTAAAGAGTCAGAGAGGGAGCTGGCTGTGCTAAAGAGGCTGACACCACTTTTTAACAAAAGGTAAACTGAGCACTTTTTTAAAAGAGCTTTAAATAGAGTTTTTCTCTCTTCAGTGTTACAGCCAAGGGAATAGAGATATAATAACTTCTTCTGAGAGACAGTTCGAAGCTGAACTTTAGCAGTATTCGTCTTACTTAAGATGCCTTCTGCTGTCTTGTAATAAAGACAGACTGTCGAAAATTTGTAGTAGCAATATACATGTCCTTACGTTATACAGAAGAGTAGCTGCTTCTAAGACTGGATCCAAGAGATCAGCTTGTAGGCATTCAAGCCTGTTTGATATCTAAATATATTGACTTGAGAAGTATTAGATGAGTATGTTTGGGCTTATATAAAATTATCCTGTTAGGAATGTCAGATACATTAATGTGAAAACCAGTTGCCATTGAATTGATCCTGACTTGTGGCAACACCATTGTGTTAGAGTAGAACTGTGCTCCAGAGAGTTTACAGCAGCTGATTTTTCAGGCATCTCTGGGAAAGATGATCGTTAAGGAATGAGGAAGCATCCCATGAACACAGAGCTTTGTTCATAGGGAAATAGTAGTTAGTACTTAGCCTAGATATCAGGTATCCCAGAAATACATAAAGTGTCTGTCTTGGGTGGTATATTTTAATCAGTCATCATCAGCAATCATGATGGTCTGTCATGGTCACGGGTATCTTGATGATTCCACAAGTGGTGTTTACTGTTACATTTAGCCATGATGTCATGTAGGTAAATAAAGCACACCTGTTCTTTTGGTTAGAAAAAGAGGCTGCTTTTACTGAGACTGACAGCCAGTAACTCCTTTCTTGTCATTTCTCCTTACAGCTTTGAGAGCACTGTGGGCCAGGGCCCAGACACGTACATCTACATGTTCAGGGTGTGCCGGGAAGCCAGTAACCATTCGTCTGGGGCAGGCCTGGTTCAGATCAACAAAAGTAATGGGAAGGAGACGGTGGTAGGGAGACTCAATGAGACTCACATCTTTAATGGAAGTAAGACTCTCCCTGTTGATTGACTGATCCCAAGGCAGTCCCTCTGACTTTTGTCTCGACTTTTCCTAGGCTTCTAGATGTGATCTTATGTATGGCTTAGCATACCAGAGATGCTCAACCACAGGATGTCTTTTTCCGTATCTTTTCTGGCCCAAGGCCCATGACAATTATGTGTTTATTTTAAAGTTAATTGAAAAGCCTATACAAAAAAAGGCATCTAGTCAGATAACTTGCTTAACAGATACTTCCATGCTAGGCATAAAAGTATCCAACCACTAATATTTCTCATTGATCAAACTTTGCCAGTTCAATTTTGAGTCCACACTTTTTCGTAAGCTGATTAGTTTGCAGAAATTTCCACACCAACTTGTGCTGTGTTTGTCACAGTTCTTGAAGGTCATACAGTTGTATTGGAAAGGACTATGTTGAATACCTGTATTCTGATTCTCTACATTGAACAAATAACTGAATTATTCAGGACAAACGATTTGCTGTGTAATGTAATGTAAAGAGTCTGGGACAAAGAGTTAGAAGACCTGGGGCTCTTGACCAAGCTCATTGTGTTACTAGATACATAACCTCGAAAAATGCTATCATGATTTTGATCTTATTTTCTCAGTTTTAAATTTGAAATGTGAATACTTTACTTACCTCACACGATGGGTGAAGGAATCAAATGAGATGTTTTGCAGAAGAACTTTGAACACAGAAAACACTGAGAAGAAATGTCATCCAGTCTTAAGAACTACCCACTTTGAATTTATCAGTGGCTAATTTTAAATCTTAGGTAGACTCCCCTTGCTACCCAGTGATCAGACCATCTTCTTTTGCTGTCAGCAGGTTTTCAAAAAATGTGAATCAGTGTTAAATAAAGGCATAGATCATAATTAGTGTTGCACTTGCAGTTGCCTGCCTTTGATGTGGAAAATAAAGATTATTGTTGTAGGAGTATGATTCTTAGTTGTCTTAAACAAGGAAACCTAAAGCTGTTGCAAGGAAGCGAGCTTTAACGCGGCATTTCTGGTAGACCGTGCTCTTACTGCTGAACTTTGTTTTAATCAACACCAGTCTCAGTGAACTCCTCAGTTGTGCTCGGCTGTACGATCAGACCGGCCTCTGCTTTGCCCCAGTCCAACAGCTCCCGTTTTCGTGTCCCTCCTCAGGTAATTGGATCATGCTGATCTACAAGGGAGGTGATGAATATGACAACCACTGTGGCAAGGAGCAGCGCCGTGCGGTGGTGATGATCTCCTGCAGTCGACGCACCCTAGCGGTGAGGCGTCATGGGGCACATCAGCCCAGGGAAGGCTTTTCACTTTGCTTTTTGTATTCTCACTAGAACTTCCTTTTGCTCCCTATTTTGTTTTCTTTTAGAGGTACAGTTGTGTCAGAAGTAATGGGGCCAGTGACAACAGAGAGGCACTGGACTATAACACTGTATCAGAAGATGGAAGTAGGATAGTGATAGTGGGCAAAAGGATATGGCTGGCCCCTGGCCTTTATTTCTCTAAAAAAAAAGTCACAAGTTTTTGAAACAGAAAAGCAAAGAAACATTTATACAAGGGAAATGATGGGACAGACCTGAGGTAAAAGAGAATTTCTAGACAGGGGCATTATGCATCGGATGGATGCAAGAAAGCTAGGGGTGCAATTTTTCCTGATGATATAGACATGCATCACCCATCATATGTGGAAAATAAGGTTATTAAACCAGGAGGGACAAATGTTTTCAGGTTTTGTTGTGTTAGATAGGAATCAAAAGAGAACACTGTTCTCATAATTGTTGGATTCTGCCCTCTCATCATTAGGACAATTTTAATCCTGTGTCTGAGGAGCGAGGCAAAGTCCAAGATTGTTTCTACCTCTTTGAGATGGACAGCAGTCTGGCCTGTTCCCCAGAGGTCTCCCACCTCAGTGTGGGTTCCGTCTTACTTGTCACGTGAGTGCCCTGTTTCTCATCACGCCTAGCTTGCTTTCTTAACTCAAGAAATAACTATTTGCTGATACATGAATACAAATGGTGTATGTGCTTTTTGCTGTAATTGAGGGGGAAGAACTTTGTCAAGTCTTCATGAAACTCTTGACTATACAAGCTAATCTGTAGCTTGCAATAAATTGTCCCAGTAAATGTTTGTTTGGGGTGCTGCTGCTGAACAGTTTTTAAATACTGTGACATTACATTATTAGTGCTACTGGAGAAACACGATTTTTTATATATATATATAAAAACAATGAGTCACACACACAGCATCTCATTTTTTGTGAGCATTTCACTTTTCTTAGACTGACAGCTGTGATCACCTAAGAAAATTACCAGCCCACTTTTTCATTTAGCATTATTACCATTTTTACAGAACATAAGGGTTATTCCTTAGTGTCTGAATTTTACTCCTTAGTTATTAAGTATAACTATCTTCTTCCTCTCCAGGTTTGCATCACTGGTGGCTGTCTACATCATTGGGGGATTTCTATACCAGCGACTCGTGGTGGGAGCAAAGGGAATGGAGCAATTTCCCCATTTAGCCTTCTGGCAGGATCTTGGCAACCTAGTAGCTGTAAGTAGCCAGGCAGCTGGCAGTCTATAGCCCATTTACAAGGTTGGGTGACCAACTGTCAGCCAACACAGGACCGACTGTCCTGTGTTGCCCAGGACTAGGAGCTTCTTGGCCCTAAAGCTGTAAAGTCTCAAGCAAACCAGACAAGTCACTGATAGAGTAATAAGTAGTATAATATCTTACTGTCTGACTTTACTAAGAGTTTGTTAGATGGACACTGTCAGAAGATACCTTCTCCTTTGTCCAGTTTAGCTATTAAGGGGGTATAGATGGAGGAAACGGAGCCCTCGTGGCACAGTGGTAGTACTCAGCTGCTAACCAAAAGGTTGGTGGTGTGAACCCACCAGTGGTTCCAAGTGAAAAAAAACCAGTGATCTGCTCCAATTTCTCATATGCCTACCAACTGTTTCTGACTTACAATGACCCTATGGGTCAAAGTACAGCTGCTCATAGGGTTTCCTAGGCTACAGTCATCACTGGAGCAGATTGCCAGGTATTTTCTCCCAAGAAGCTTCTGGTCGGTTTGAATCACTAACTTTTCAGTTGGCAGCTGAGAGCTTACCATCATGCCACTTGCACGTCTCCATGAAGATTATAGCCAGGAAACTCCAGGGTCCCAGGGAGTCACTATGAGTTGGCATTGACTCAAGAGCACCTGACAAGATAGAGGTAGAAATTCACCTCATAGCTTCCTTTTTTCCAGATTGAATTAAACTGATTCTTAGATCTTTTGAGTTTTCTCTTCATTATCCCTAGAGAAAACCCGTTGTTACACATTCTTAGATGATATACCTTGCTTTATCATGAAGTTAGGTGTTCTAAATCACTTGTGTTTTTTTCCTGCAGGATGGTTGTGACTTTGTGTGCCGCTCTAAACCCAGAAATGTGCCCGCTGCCTATCGTGGTGTCGGGGATGACCAGCTTGGAGAGGAGTCAGAAGAGAGAGATGATCATTTATTACCAATGTGATTGCACTTTAAACATCCAGCCTCTTCATTCCCCCAAACCAAAGCATACCCAGCCAGATTGTGTCTCCACTGGTCTCATGGAACCCTTGATTTAATGCTCTTGCTTTTCACTTTGCTTTTTGTACTCTCACTGGAACTCTCTTCCTTTTGCTCCTTGTTGTTTTCCTTCAGAGGTACAGTTGTCTGAGAGGTAGTAGGGCCAGTGACAGCAAAGAGGCCCTGAACTGTCACTGTATCAGAAGATACAAGTAGGATAGTGATACTGGGCAAAAGGGTGTGGCTGGCCCCCTGGCCTTTTTAATTTTTTTCACAAGTTTTTGAGACACTGGATTTCTTTAAAGCAAAGCAAGGAAACATACAAGTTTTAGTGTTTTCATGCTGTTACTTTACCACATGCTCCATGAGAATCTGGATGGAATTTCTTGCTGCTTAGAACTAGTCTGCAGTGACGACGTGGTTGCAACCAAGTTGTAAAGCACTGCTGTTTGGTCTGAACCAGGAGAGGCCCTAACTCGCTTCTCCCACCTTTGATGGGGACGGAAAATGTGACATGCTGCCCATTACAGGATTATGAGGTATCATTTGTTGGCCCTCGGGATGACTTTTTGTAGCTTAAAATGGATCCTGCTTGGTGGTCTTGTCAGTTTATATATAGCCAAAATGCCTAATACAGAAACCAGTCAGTTGGAAAGGGAAATAAAAGTGACCTCCTCTGTTACAGGGGTTCCAGAAAAGGGAAGTCAGTCTACTTTGTAGTGTGATCTCCTTGATTTTCTTTGCCCGTTTATAGTAAAAGCTGGCAAAGCTTTTATTCCTAGGAGGTTTCCCCTCTACCAGTATTTCTAAACATATGTTGTACTTTCTTCCCAGGCATGCCATTCTGACTTCTTTCCCGTTCTCTGGAAAGGGACTGAAGCAGAAATGAGGCATCTAGGACCCTGCTGTCCTCTGCTTGGGTATGGAATGCTGCCACATCTGGCCCTTCCTCTGGCTCAGGGAAGTGTCTTGCCCACATTTCTGTGGTACAGGGTGCTTCAATTTTTCTTTTCTGGCCATGTGCCTGGAACTGTGGGCTGATGTTTTGGTAATAGTGAACCCCCCTGGGCCACTGAAGAGTACAGTGGGTCCAGTGGATAAAAAAGGGGGACAAGTCAATAGGTTAGGAGCCTCTTCTACAGGCTTAGAAGTTACTACATCTTTAGACTTCCATTATTATAGGAATGATTTTTTTTTTCTTTTTAAACAGGGAAAATAATGTTATAAAAGCAACATCTTTTTATTTTGTTTGCACCCTTCCCTCATACCCTGGTATTTTAAAATGCAAAATACAATTTTGTACAAAAACAAAGATTAAAAAAAAAAAGACCATGTTAGCCTAGTCATTTGCATGAAAAAGAGGGCATAGATACTGCAACAGAGTAAGACAACCGAGACCAATTTTCATCCTTTTACTAAGGAAGAAAAAAATAATATTTTTGTTGTACAAGGTATCGCACCTAAGGCAGGTACTTATACTCCTGACCTCAGCCTCACATCATCCTGTTTATAAAGCTATAGGACAGCAGAGGTGGAGCTGAAAACAAAGGTAGGGTAGAAGACAACAGGTAAACTGGAGGAAGTGAGGGATGCAGAGAGAAGAACAGCCACACGTGCCAGTCAGACACTTTTAGTCCCTGCAGCAAATCAGAAAGATGCCAACCAAATGCCTGGCTGGTGACCCTGCCACAGATACACGTGAAAATGTTCAATACTAAGGGAGTGACGACAGAGTAAACTCTGGGCCACAGCTACACTGAGACAATCCAGAGGGAAGAGCAGGGAGTACCCAATTTTGCTGCTTGTGTCACACAAGCTACAAAACCCTATCTCTCCCCCTCAGGGAGGCAAACCTACACCCCACTCATTCCCTTGCCTCACCACGTTGTATATACCTGTTGAAGAAGTGAGACCCTGGCTACATAACTCACTCCAGGATAAGGCTGAGCAGTCCTAGTTCTCAAAGACTGCCACTTTTATAAGATAAAAACAGGGTCAGTGGGAATGGTGAGAACTGTCAAGATTTTTAAAAATAAAGTGGAACCCAGAGAAAATGTCAAAAACTGCTGCCATGTTAGCACCAGCAACCAGTTCTTGCACTCTTCTTCCCTGTCTCAGTAATCCCCTCTACGGAAGATGTATGTAATTGGGACAGCTCTTGCTTCCCTCCAATGTCTTTTGCTGGCACCAGGTTATATTATATGACCTGGTGAGCAGGGAGCATCTGTCTTAGGCTGGTTTGTGCAAGAGGGCACATTAGGTCTCCTTGAGGACATTTATCTTGGCACAGATCTTGAGAGCAGGACCCAGCTTGATGTTCATGGCACTCATAAGATGTTCTTCTTTAAGTAATAAAAGAGCCTGTCCATCAATCTCCTGGGAACGAAACTCCTCTGCAATCTCTTGGCAGCCTAGAAGGAAATGGTGGAAACAGATCTGCAAAACTGCGTGATAACATCAGAGGGTTAACGGGGACGCTAGTGATCAATAAACACATTCAACAATGGTTAAACCCAAAGCAGAACCCACTTTTTTTCTAAAGTCAGTAACTGAAAGGCCTAAGATGACAAATCAAATGAGAGCAACTAGCTACCAATAAAAGTGAAGGTCACGAACTACAAGTCCACAGAAGTGAGGTAATGACACATGCGTGTTTTCTAAAATGTTACTTAGGAAAACTATCAAAGAGTCTTCGTGCCATTTTTAAGCGCTCAAAATATAGACAGTTGCCAGACACGGTTCTTTTCTAGAGAAAACTACCCTGTGAAGAACAAGGGAGTGGGGCAACATGGTCCCTTAGTTTCTAATCATTTGTGTCCACTGAAAAAAAAGTTTTTTACACACTGGGTGTCACACATAAAAACTATCCTTTCTCCAAAAATCTTTGTTAAGAAACACAGAATAAGAGAGGAGAAACTGCAAAATCGTTAGCATGCTAGAGGGCAAGGTCAAGCCGGAAAAGAAATGTTACATGGTAGTATTGCATCAAGCCCTAATCAAGAAAACCACAGGAGTTGCTCTAGAGTATATTCAAATTCCGTGCAACCCTACAGAACAGAGAACTACCCCCAGAGTTTCCAAAGGCACACTGGCAGATTTGAGCTACTGACCTTCCGGTTAGCAGACACAGCTCTTAACTACTACACCACCAGGGTTTCTGTATCAGCCCTACTGCTTAAAAATTAGTTACATTTCCTGACAATGGCTAATGTGGGAGGCATAAGGAAAACTATGTAGAAAAAACATATACATGTCCTAGGTTCTGCTGGAGAGGCCTTTCAGTACCTTGTAGTGAAGCAATAAACTCATACACCTCCTCCACACTCCAACGGCTAGGGTTACTGGACAGGAACACAGGATTGATGCCATGCAATTCTGGTGTTGGAGGAGCTGTATTGGGGTTCCCCAGATCACGTTCTCCATGTCCAGCTCTCACTGATAAAGGCCCCGGAGATGTTGGAGAGAGTGCTTCATCATAACTGGAATTATCTGAACCCCGACTAGAGTCCTCTTGACCCTATAGAGAGAAGAACAAAAGACTGAGGTCATGAATAATGATGTGCCATGAGTCTCGTCCTCCCTAAACACCCTGGGCTGGTGTTACTATTAAGCTTACCATGTGAGATGCTTTGCACTTCATGTGCAAATACTTAGACAATAGGAGAATCCTAAGTGCCTTTCAAGTACAAACTATCACTTTCTTACATACATTACTAACAATTGATCTAGATTATGTCTAAGGATTAACATATACATGAATCAGTAGTCAGGTATGAGGAGACAGAAGAGGTCAGACTGTCCTCAATTTGGAGTAGGGCAGTCCATGAAGAACCCAAGTTCTGGTCTCATACTCCTTACCCAGCCAAAGGTACTGCCCTGAAGGGAAGGAGGAAGACAAAAGGTCCATTTTAACGGTAGCCGTCTCTGCAACGGAGGCTCACCCGGTGGCGCTTGCCCTGGATCTTGGCACGGGCAATGTCAGAGGAGCTGCGGCGGGACCCACGCCGCCGAACGCGAGCATAGTTGGCTTCTTGAAACTCTTTCATTTTTTTTCTCTTCAGTCGGAACTGGTGGCTACAGCTCACATTGTACCTACAGTTCAGAACACAGATAGGTGTTCTAGAAGGTGCCCAAGGTGCTATCAAGTACCCTGTTCAAACCGAAAGAACCAAATCCACTGCCACTGAGGCAATTCACAGCTACCCTGTAAAACAGAGTAGAACTGCAACAGGACTTCCAAGGCTGTACTCTTCATGGAAGCAGACTGCCACATCTTTCTATCACAAGAGCAGCTGGTGAGTTCCAGCCATCAACTTTTCAGTTACCAGCCAACCAGCCAAACGCTTAACCACTGCACCAACAGGGTCTCCTAACTATCTAAATGTAAACTGGTATTTTAGGAGCTGACCTAGGATGAAGATAATGAAAGCAATGGAGACATAAAACACCAGGTGTGAGGTAACCCAGAGAAGGGGTGTCACATTCGATGGGAAAACCATGCTGAGGTTGAGGAGTGGTGCCTGTGGTACCTCTTAGCGCAAGTCATGGAACAGAACCTCTTGGAGCCACGGAACTGCTCTGCGGGGGCGTACTTCCCACAGTACTCACACTTCAGGAGATTCCCCTTCTTATCTAGTTCTAAAAAAAAAAGAGGCAGAGCTGGACTCACCTTCAGTTCCTGCTGCCCCTCAGGCCATCATCAGGCCTAAGGCTGGTTTGTAATCACTCTGGGATATACCTGGTTTTCCCCAAAGATCTACATAACCTAATTAGAAATAACCTAAAACACAAAGTTGAAAATCCAGAATCCAGAAAGAGAGAAGGTCGAGTTTATAGAGGAAATAAGACTGCCCCACCTGCTAAAGCAAGGTGATACAACACAGGAGTTCATCATACTGTTTGCTTTTTATATTCGCAGGTTTCATAATAGTAAGTTAAAAAAAAGTTCAAAATCCAAAGCCATGAAATGGAAGATTTGCCCTTCAAGATCATAAAATCTTAACTGTATGCCAGACTGATTTCCACTCTAAATGTCTCCTACTAATTTTATCCTGATTCATACCCTGAAGATTACAGACATACTTCATTTTTTAATGGGAGCCAAGCCAAGTGCCGTCGAGTCAGGAACCAATTACTGATAAAAGATTTCTCTCCCAAAAAAGATTCCCAAAAGCAGAGTGGGAAACATAAATGAGAGTCCTTATACAACCTACAGTAAGGAAAGCTTGAAATTAAAGATATAAATAGCCTATTTTAGACCATCTTTTGAAACATAAAACCTTAAAGAAAAGTTTAACAGGTTACCTTAAGCTTGCTAAAATTCCCCTAATAACTTCTGTTTGATTCTGTAAACTGTGATATACAAAGATGGTTTCTGTAAACTGTGATAAACAAACATGGTTTCTATCTATGTTTGTAGATAAGCACATGTATTTCCCATTTTAAATTAAATGTTAGATCTTGCACCATGTGCTCAAACACATTTCTGTGAGCCCCGTACCCTAGAGGAGGAGTTTCTATATACTTACCAGCAGATGGGCTGTTCCCTCCCAAGGGGCCACCTGACTGATTGTCATTCAGTCCTGTCGGGAGACCAGTCTGTAGTGGCTTCTCAGACTCTTTCAATAACTGAGAACAACCCACCTGTCCCAGAAAAAGTTTACGGTTAAGTTACCTACTTCCTTTCTGTGCCCATACAGCTCTCGCCAACTTTCTTCTTTATCATGCCTTTACCTGTATCTAAGACCAAGTCTAGTTCAGAGAATTGCTTTCAACATGACAATCAAGAGTCTAATTAGCGACTAGACAATGGGTTCCTGCACTGGCTCTCCATTTTGTCCTTTTCCTTGCTAA
Source organism: Heterohyrax brucei (assembly GCA_028571685.1). Taxonomy (NCBI): domain Eukaryota; kingdom Metazoa; phylum Chordata; class Mammalia; order Hyracoidea; family Procaviidae; genus Heterohyrax; species Heterohyrax brucei. The sequence continues at coordinate 70,690,586 of CM053142.1, read as the reverse complement.
TGTACAAAGAACCTCCTAGAAGTCAAGATACTAGGTTCTGTTCTAGTCTTAACAAATTCCTTCTCTACCACAATGTTCTCTACTATAAAACTTCTTTTATCTGACTACTACAGCTTCAAAGATTACTTTCTTGTCTTCACCTTTCTTCCCAACATTTTCAGTTTCTGATCCACACTCTCCTTTTCTCTTCCTCTCCTTCTGTACAACTAACCAAGTAACAGCACAACTGAGTGATTCTCTACTAATTAAACAGCTCTGTACCTTTTGTCCTCAGTATGGTTTGAAAAGACAATCAGCCCATGTCCCCTCTTTAAAGTCCCACCTCCTGGCCCTACCCTCACCGGAAAAGGTTCTGCTCCTTCCTGGATAACAAAGCCTTCAATGATGTGGGTGAGAATCTGGGGCTTCACAATAGCCTGTGGGGGTTTTGAGTCACCCATTTGTCTGGACACCATGGCTAGTGTAGGAGGTGGTGCTGATGCGGCAGGGGTCAAGGTTACTAGGTCACTGCTTGGGGTACTGGCATTCACACCAGCCACTGGTTCCACTTTCTCTGAAAAACACACACAGATTAAGGAGCAGACATAGAATGACATAACTGATCCAGGCAGATATTACACAGTAATACATCTTCACCCTTGGATCATTCACTCTGGATAGGCTGTTTTGAAAACTATTCTTTAGTCCACCAACTTCAGGTCCATTTTCTACTGAACTTGACTTATCTTCTGGCTCATTCAAAACTCTCTATTTCTGTGTACTGCTACAACATTTTATTTTAGAAGTTACTCACCTCCAAGACTGCTCTTCTCCTCTATGGCCTTTGGGCTCTCTGCTATTGGAGATGCCTTGGCAGGAAGCATTGAACTTAATGTAGAGATGTCTTCTCTCTCTTCTTCTGACTCAGCCTTGCGTTTGACCGTCAGTGTCTGGGGTTTACCCTACACAATGAATAGGATGGGGGGGGGGAGAAGAAAGAAACCAAGATTTATGAGTGCAGGATAATAAGGAACCATAATGACCCCCATCCACTTTGAGAACATTTGCTTAGTTCTAAATCCCCCAGTTTCTAGTATTTCCCACAGTACACTAAAATCCTTGGTCATTCCCCCAAAATATAAATTCTACATTAGAACAAAACAAAATGTAAGCTTATTTGGTCCTGACCAGACCTCAAGACTCAGGTTTCATTACAGACCAATCGAGAACTGTTCTTTTTCTAAGGATTGATTTAGTCAAGGCTATCTTGATCTCAGTACAGACTCAAAAGCCTAGAATGAGTCTGTAGCAAATTTCTGAGTCTGAAGTTCAGATACGTACATTAATATGTTTATCTCTCAACTCTCAAAAGAGGAGAGATAAATACCAGCATCTTAACCTCTGTGACACTTCAGTCCCCCGTTAAATTTCAGACCGTTTCCACCAAGGCCCAAGGCCGCACTCAAGGTGATACTTCATCAGACCTCACTCACCGGCAGGTGCACAGACTGCATGTAGAAGGCAGCAGGGACCTGAGCTACAACAGGTGAGGAGGTTGTTGCTCCACCCTTTACAACATGTGCTGTCCCCTGCACAGGGGCTAGGGTCATCCCAGGGGCCAGTGTGGGAGGGCACTCCTGAAGTGTACCAGGAGCCTGGGATGCAGGTGGTGAGGCAGCCAAATGGGGCTGACCAGCTGGCTGCACTGTACCAGGCATCCCCCGGGAAGTAGGTACAGCAGCTGCCAGCTGTGCCAGCCCTAGAGCCTGTGCCTGGGCTGTACCTGGTTGTCGAGTGCCTACCACTTGCACGGGGATGTGAGGTGGTGGTTGCTGGGTAGCTGACATTTTAGCAGCACCTAGCTGAGGAGGCTTGATAGGTGCTACAGATGGTTTGGACTGGATGGGAATGGGTGGCTTAGGGGTTGGGTCAGGCGGGATGGACAAGGGTGAAGACTGAAGCATTGGTTGAACCACCAGGGTCTGGGCTTGCTGCTGGGATTGGGAAGGTGGGACCTGCTGAGTAGGTGGGACCTGTGGGGGTGGAGGGGCAGTGAGGGTTGTGGCTTGTTGCTGCTGCTGCTGTTGCTGTTGCTGCTGCTGCTGCTGCTGCTGCTGCTGCTGCTGTTGTTGCTGCTGCTGCTGTTGTTGCTGCTGGGCCAACTGGAGGTGGGTGGCTGTGTGGAGCAGCTGGGACTGACGGTGCTGGAACTGTTGCTGATGGTGGATGGCAATCTGCTGTTGGATCACCACCTGTTTCTGCTGTAGGTGGATCTGTTGTTGTTGCTGAATCAGTGAATGTGGCTGGATCTGGGTATAGGTAGCTGTGGACACACCCCCACAACGGAGCAGAGAGAGAACAGAAAATTATTATTAAAAAACAAAAGTAAAAGCATCTTCCCAAGTTGTAACTAGCTTCAGATCTATACTGTGAATAGATCTCATCACCATCCCTGTGCAAGTGGGAGGCACTCGACAGCCAGGTACAGCCCAGGCACCGGCTGGGAGTCACACAGCTGGCAGCTGCTATACCTACTTCCAGGGTGATACTGGGTATAGTGCAGCCAGCTGGTCAGGCCTATTTGGCTGCCTCACCACCTTCATCCCACTGGAAGGAACTTAGAGATGACTGCATCCATATTCTTCCCTATGAATCACACATGACCACTCTAGTCTTCAAGACTTCAAAGAAAAGAGTGTTTTTAAAAAAGTTTCATAGATGAGACATTTTAGTGCTCTTCCAGCCACAGCCTACCTTAAACCTGTACTATAAGCTTTTTACATCATACAAAACAGATGAGTAACTATAAGGGTCACATTCCCATTATTCACTAGTAAATATTGTTACTAACAGTGAGACCAAACAGTGTATAGGCAAAAACACTCCAATAGTCTGCTCAACCATTTAACAATCCTTCAGAACCTCTTGCATTTACCAAGCTTTATTTTCTTTGCTATACCTAAGTATCAAATCCTTTCATTCTGTATTCAGCAAAAGAGAATAGCTTCATGAGGACAGGGAGTTTGTTTTTCAAAGCTGTATCCTCAGTGCCACCTAGAACACAGCAGGCGACTCAGTAAGAACTGGGTGAATGAGTGGATAGGGTGAGTAAACTAAAGCATTGAGACCCAAGACAGAGAGGACAAGGCAGCTGTAACATGACTGCTGCCTGGTACAAACAGACAAGATCAATCTCTATCGCCCGTCCTCCCATCTCCCTGAACTAATACACTCGAGGCTGATATAATTTTCTTTCCACTACTCCAGGTATAAGAGAAGAAGGAACAAAAGACAAACAATGTACTCTGAAGATTTCTAAAAAGTTTGCAGAGAATAATGACATTCTGAGAGGGGACAACTCACCTGAGCTAATCAGGGTCTGGCTAGGAGCAGGAGTTGCTGTCCGCGTCAGGTTCATGCCCACATTCTGCTGACCACTCCCCTCAGCTTCTGCTTTCTTGGCCGCTGCACTTTCTGCCTCTGTCTGGCTGCCCTGGCTCACAGTCACTGTTTGGGCTGCAGGCAAGGGCTGCACCACTCCTGTGCCTTTCCTGGGACAGCTCCCGCTACCACCCATTCCTGAGGAAGGCAACTGACCCAAGCCCCCAGGTGCCTGGCCACCTCCACCTGGTCCCATGGACCCTGGGATGCTAGTCCCACTGCCTCCGCCAGCTTGGCTAAGGTTGAGGGACTGGCCTGTAGCCCCAGAGGATGCCTGAGCCACAGCAAGGGCCTGGCTAGAGGCTTGTGAAAGGCTAGAGGTAGGGGAAGCTCCAGGAGGAATGGCCTTCTGAGTTGAGCCTTGCATTTGGGGTCCTTGGGCTGAGGCCTGTTGGTTCCTCACTGCCAAGTTCTGCACCTGAAATATATGAAAAACAGACAGATTGGAAAAAAAAGAACAGGAGTCACTAAGGTCAAAGATTTCCGCGACTGACAACAGAGGCACTAAAGCAAGCTATACAGCATCCTATTCCACAGCCCACCTCAACTCATACTACTTTTACAGTAATATACATTAAAGGTCTTCCAGTAGCCCACGGACGAACTCTGGAATAACATCTGACCTTTCAGTCACTTAGTATCACATCTGTCATTAAATCTGGTCATCTGTTCCTTCAAAATGTCCCTTAGGTTTTCACTTTCCTCTCCATTCATTCATTCAACAACTAACAAACATTTTCTATGCTTCAGGTACTATGCTGGATATCAGGAATGCAGGAATGAAGACAGTCCCTAATCTGAATGAGTATATTCTATTAGAGATGGACAAAAACAAAAATTATTATCACTGATCATAATGTAGTATTATGCACAGATATGTACAGGCTGCTATGGAAGTAAAGAGGAGGAAGATGAATTGAGAGTGAGGAGGTCAGAGAAGACTTCCTAGAACGGGTGATGTCTGATCTGAAACGCAGCACATTAATAGTGAAGGTAGAGGTATGAACACCTCTGCAGAGCCACTGAGTCAGGAAAACAGAAAAGCACTTTTGGAGAAGGTAAACAGCTCTTTACATCTCAGGCAAGATTCAGGGAGTGGCAAGAAATAAAGCTAGAAAGGTAGGCTGAGGCAGGGGAGACAGACAGGTGCCAGATCATAAACGGTCTGGTGTGCTGAGACAAGGAGAGGCAGAACTTTAATTTGGAAACAGAAAAGTTTATTTGTCTGATTATTTCCAGCACCTACCACAATGCCTAGCACTAAAAGGTACCCCAAAACATGAGAAAATAGAGAAGGAATGACGACCAGATAATTGATTAAATGAAGCTGTTAAAGAATGTTAATCGGAATACATGTGATCAAATCTATAGTTGAAATATCTCCTTATAAACTGCTGATGGAAGTATAAATCAGTACCACCACTCTGGAAAACTGACATATCCTAAATTTGCTGGACATTAACACATCATGTAACACAAGAACCTACAGAGAAATTCTTGGTCATGTACAACTGGAGGCATGCATAAGAACATTCACGGACTACTATTTACATTAACAGAAGCCTATAAACAACCCAAATGACCATCAACACATGAGAAGATGAAGGAACAATAGAACAGGCATCTACACAATGGAATACTATAAAAGTCAATGTGAATAATGTGCAACAATAGAGATGGCTCTTGGTAATGTTAAAGCATTCCCAAAATTATATATAAGAAGTTTATAAATTTAAATGCAAATACATACATGTATGTGTTTCTAGACAAAATATACAAGGTCTGAGAATTAACGCCGTGAACTCAATTGTTCTAAGTGCTATATGCCTCACTGGTGAACATCACTACGTTCACCTTCAAAGTACTCCCCTGGGGAAGCTATGCATCAATGCCAACACTTAGTCCACCCTTCAAAGCAATTTTGGAAGTCTTTCTGGAACGACCACTGCACACTGTGGCAAATTCACAAACTTAATTGTGTAGTTGTCTGTGAACGAGTTTTTAGCCAGTAAACAAGTAACCGTATTAGAACTCCCTACCTCTTCACCTGATCTGGCCCCCAGTGACTGTTTTCTTTACCCACAATTAAAGGAAAAATTGAGAGAAAGGCATTTTGATGGCATTCAGGACACCAAGGGTAATACAATGATGATTCTGATGGCCATTCTAGAAAGAGTTGCAAAATTGCTTTGAAGGGTGCCCTAGGTACTGGCATCATTGTATAGCTTCCCAAGGGCAGTTGTACTTTGAAGGTGACCATAGTGATATTCACCAAACAGGTATGTAGCACTTTTTCTAGGGTGAGTTTGCGGACATAACTGTCAGACCTCGTATACACACTATCAAGATACGTTGTGTAGAATTTGCTTCAAAATAATCCACTGGAAGAACGAAATGGACACAGAGTGACCATATCGTGCATGCACCTGATGGTTCTAGGCATCTACAGGATGTTGTCCTACTGAACTCTTACCAGAAGGGTGTGCAAGCGTGGAAAGGAGGGGACAGACTGTTAAAAGGATATGACATGTATGGAACAGAAAGGAGTGCAGAGGGAGCTTCAGATAGGCGGGCATGCAAATTTGAATTGTATTGTAAACTTTCACTCAATCACAATAAAAAAAAAGAAAAAATTTTCCAAAAATGAAAAATGCTAAAAGTAATAGTAGTAATTATCCACTGGAGGAGGTGGAAGACACTGATAATCTATGTGTTGAACCTAGATTGCAGGTACATAGATTCATTATATTTTTCTATTTTTGTGTATTTCTGAAGCATCTCATAATAAAAGTACTTCCTATAAATGATACAAATGCAATAATAAAGAAAAAACAAAAACAAACCCACTGCCATCGAGCTGATTCCAACTCACAGAGACCCTACAGAACAGAGCAGAACTGCTCCACAGAGCTTCCAAGGAGCACCTGGCAGATTTGATCTGCTGAATTTGTGGTTAGCAGACATAGCACTTAACCACTATGCCACCAGGGTTTCCATAAGTGCAATAGGACTACATTAAAAATGACACAAAAAAAGGATGAACCTAAGAACAAAAACGATGGCTACCATGGGTGGGGGGAGGCAGGGGACAGAATTACAGACTGTTCATCACATTATAAAGAATTTCTGAATAAATAAAAGTAGGCCACAAATGGACCAATTATGGCAGAGGATCATGCACCACAGATTATGATTTATCAAATTCCGCGTACTAGAGGAAAAAACAAACAATATTAGTAACAACATTTAAAAACAAAAAACTTATCCTGACAGTAATGTGAAAGAGAATTAGAAAGAACTGAAGTCAAGGAGACTAGTCCAGAAACCTGCTGCCATAACCAATTCCAACTCACGGAAACCCTGTGTGTATCAGAGCAGAGCTGTGCTCCACAGGGTTTTCAATGATCATTTTTCAGAAGTAGATTGCCAGACCTTTCTTCCAAGATGCCTCTGTGTGAACCTGAACACTCTAACCTTTTGGTTAGCAGCCAAGCACATTTTCACCACACAGGGACTCCAAAACCAAGCAGACTTGTTAGAAAACTAGTACAGTAATCCAAGTGAAAAAGAAGTGCCTGAATTCAGGCAGTAGCAATAAAGAGGAGGAGATGATTTTTTGGGGGGGGGGGCCTTTACAGGAATCATCAGGTTTCAGTCACTCTATATGGCTGTTTCAAGCTTTTCTGCTCTCCCTACACCTTCAGAACCACTTCCCTCTTTCCTTCTCAATCCCAGCTATCGATTCCTGCAGAGAAATTAAAACTATTATATGAACATTACTTAATCTGTTGCGCCACCAAATCTACACATTTACCTGCGTAAGCACTCACCAGTTGCTTCTTCTCTCTTTCCTATCAAAGACCAATCCTTTTTGCTTTGGATCCCGTACTCTGTTGACTTCTCAAGAAGCTTAGATTATTAATTCTCTCCTGTACTGACTCTCCTTCAGAAGTGCTGTATCACCTAGCTTCATCTCATTACTGGAAACTCTTAATAACTGCTTACAGTCACTGTATCCACTCTACTATCCATTCACTCAGCTCCTCCTACTCTCCACTGACACTACTTCAGCTTCTATCATGCCACTGAAACAGTTCTACCTCCATGTTATTAAATCCATCGTTCTTGTCCCCTCTACAGCACTCAACAGAGATGAGGGGTCCCCATCTCCTACTGCATACTCATATGCCTTATAACATTCTGTTCACCATACTACATTAATCAGATGTTTCTGACTGCTCCTTCCCATTTTTATTTCCCAGCCCAACACCGTCTACCTACCCTTGAACTGCTCTACCTTCTGAGGATTCATCCTAAACCCTCAGGGCTCCATTTTAAGAGACTTATCTTTTCTCAACCTAAGTAATTTCAAAATTCCCTTAGCCAGTCTGACAGACAGGAGGGGTCCCTGGACTCTGTTAGCCCAGAACTGAAACCATTCCAAAAGCCAACTCTTCAGACAAAGACTGGAATGGACTGTAAGACGATGGTGAAGAACACTTCTTGGCTGAAGCAGACAAATGAGATTAATGACAGCTTCTGTCCAGAAGTGAGATGAGACGGTAGAGGGGATGGAAGCTGACCGAATGGGCACACGAAATGCAGGGTGGAAAGCGCTGTGTTCTCACGGGGCGGGGAGAGCAGCTAGTTCTATAGCAATGTGCCTAAGTTCCTATACGACAAACTGACTTGGATTGTAAATTTTCACTTAAAGCACAATAAAAATATTTAAATTAAAAAAAAAATTTCCTTGGCTTTCATTATCATCTGTATGCCAAGTACTCTCAAACATTTCATCTCCAACCAGAGCTCTTCACTTAGTTTAAGAACCATATATATATATAGAAGAGCTGACACAACATATCCTTGTGGACGGCTCATGGGCACTTTTAAGGCGACATGTTCAAGATTGAACTTCACCCTAAATCCATTCTTTCTCTCATGCTCATCTCATAAACTGGACTATCAGTCACCCCACTGCTGAAGTCAGTTCTCATTTCTGGCATCTCCCTCAGCACAATGGTTAAGAATTTGGCTTCTTACCAAAGGTCAGCAGTCTAAATCCACCAGCCACTCCAAATGTGGACGTAGTTCTACTCTGCCCTATAGGGTCACTATGAGGCTGAACCCACTCAAGAAAACCTAACAAGAAGTCACCTCACTGCTCATTTAAATTCTCACCTCTGGGCATCTCCCTCAACTCCCCCATCCATGTAAGCAGTTCCCCTTCTTCAATAATTTGTCTGCATTTTCTCAAATTTAGTCATTTCTAGTCATTGAAGTATCTATCCCCTCTGCTACCAGCCTAATCCAAATCACTATCTTTACCGTAAAACTGTTATAGTATAAACCTCTTGTTCTCCTTACACTTTACTCACACCCTTTACATTTACTCTCCACAGAAAAGCCAAACAGGCTCTAACAGCCTTCAAGATGAGATTCTTCCTAACCCCTCAGTATACTACCGATAGCCCCATCCAGAATATAGGCCTTTCAATTCCTCCAGTCTATCAAGCTCCCTCTCTCCCTGGGCCTTTGGACAAACAGTTTCCCTACCTTCAAACAATTCTGGAGTTCCTGGGTGATCTTTATACTTTACTAACATCTACCAGACCCAATTTAAATGTCATCTCCTCTAGGAGGTCTTTCCTGACTTCTGTCCCTCCCCAGGTTAAATTAGGTCCCTTTCTATGTTCTTAGAACACTGTACTTTCCACTCAAGCAATTATTACACCATTCATATAACTGTTTACTGTCAGTGCTCCAAGAGTCCATATTCTTGGGAATCTAAGACTCAAGAATGATACATAATAGCTGACATTATGTCCAAGCACTGTTCTAAGCACCTACACATATAGACACATTTAGTCCTTACAACATACCCCGAGGTAGGTATATTTTAACACCCATTTTACAGAAGAAGAAACTGTGGAAGAAAGATGTTAAGATCATTTATCTGAGGTCACACAGTAAGAAATAGAGCCGGAATATGACTTCAGTATCAGATCCACATTTTTATCCACTATCCTCTATCCCTCTACGTACTGACATGCAAATACCTGGAATGACTAGATGAATAAATGAATGAACTGGATAGGGAAACAATCCCAGTCTTATCCTTCATTTCCAATGCTACTACCATCATCTAAAACAAAGGTCTTACTTTATATTAAATGAAACCATGGAATCTTGGCAGGTTCCCTAACTTCTATCACCTTCTCCTTCAGGCACATACTCCTAGATGATTCTTTCTCCTTTCCTTATCCTGTGGATCTGCTGCTTGATAACCAGCAACAGCTCGTGCTACTTATGATGTTGCTATACCTCTTTTACTGAGCTTTCGGGCTCCTCACTAACAACAGCCTCTTATAACATCATGCCTCTCATCTCCACTTTGTCCACCTTACTGCCACTACACACTACCCCACTACACACAGTCATGTTTATATACATGAGCTGCTGTTATACTTGTGGAGTGACCTTCTACTCCAAATCAAATCCTATCTGTGCAGCCTTCAAGACTCTCTGCTCAAGTGTCCCAAAAAGCCACAGCAAAGTGATGTAGTCAACTTTTCACTAATGTAGTCAACTCTTCGCTAAACTCATATGCCACTAAGTAACAAAGTTTAGCATTCTGTCCACTAAGCTCTTTAAAAATCAGACACTTATTCCTTTTTACTCCTCCAAAGTTTTAGGTACATATGCAAGCACTTCAAAAGAAAAGGTCCAGTACTTACTTTTTTAACTAATAAACTAAAATGATAAAAATAAGCGCCTAGTTTGTAACCCATCCACAAGAAAATAAAGATTCAGGCCCCAACATATACATGCATATATTTACGTATTTGGGAAGCAAGGTGTGAGAAGTAATTAGTAGTGATAAAGTCCTTTACTGAGAAGAAAGGTGAGCAGAAAGCAGGAGACTGCTGACAGCTGAGAACTTTAGTAACTCCTATGTAGAAAGAACCAACCATTCCCAACCACTTGTCCAGTAACTCAGCCAGGTCTGTTTCACATCCATCTAACAGCAGAATTCCCTCAACCATACCTTTCCTTCAGCAGTACTACAAGGAGGATATGACCTATATTGAGTTAGGGTTCCCAGATCCACAGGGCTGCTTTCAGTCAAATCTGCTTCCCTGAGTCAGAAACAGCAAGAGGAAATAAAATGTGTTCCTAACTGTTTCCATGAACATATACTTCCTTTATCATGATATAGGAAGAACTCGATGGTGCCCAGCTACCATCCATGAACACTTTGATTGAAGACTCTACAGAAAAATTCTGACCAAAAGCGGAAAAAGTAGAGAACAGATTTCCCAATTCTCACAGAAGACAAATATTCTAGAGCCACTGATGTCACACAAATCTCCAAAATGCTGGCATGAGATAACCTTTAAACCATGAATCAAAAATACCCCCTGAAGTTTTCTTTAAACCAAACAAAACTTATTTAATAAAGAATACACGCCTTGAACATCGTGCTTGTTTAAAGAACGATCTATATAGGATTAAAGTGACAAAAGCAACTCAAAAGATCAGACAGGAAGCTTAGGGGCTGGGGTGCTGATGACAATGGGGGAGGGACAATGAAGGAGGACAAGAATGGCCGCCGCACTCGAAGAATGCAATCCATGTCACACTGAATTGTACATGTAGACATTTTTGAACTGGTGTATGTTTTCCTCTGTACACTTTCAACAACTATCTATATATATACATTGTAAATGATGTACTAAAAAGAAAAAACTTGCTTCCCTTTATAACTCAAAAGCTGAAAGGGATTAAAGTTCTCCAGCAATTAATTAAGGAAAGGAAAAAATAAGAACTCTGAAAAATGGCAGTGGAGCCACAGAGTGGGCCCTGATTCATGGACACTCCCTTGGTCTTCCCCAGTGCCTATCCGCAGGTGAAGTGGTTGCCACTGACCTGATCTGCGTCTGCATGAACTCCAGGAGACTGAGCAGATGGCACCTCCTGCTGGACTGCAGCCACGGCCCCATTAGGCATTAGGATGAGCTGGGAAGCTAGAGGCACATTCCTGCCCAGGGTCCGGTTTACCTGCAACAGGTTTCCCAGCTGTGGCTGGCAAGGAAAGCAGGAAGAGGAAGAGCAGAGGAAAAGAGGACGACAGAAAAAGAAGACAGAAGAAATGGAAGGGAAGGACCACAAGACAAAATAAACAGAAAATATTAAACAGCTAAGTCCTGCCCCTTTCCACACCAACCCAGGAGCCTTTCATTCTCCGTATGCGATGCCTCATCCAAAAGAAAACCTAGAATGTACAGAAAACTACAGATTGACAGCAAAGAGTCAAACATCAAAGAAGTTGAGATAAGGAGAATTACAGAACAAGTATTTATATATATTAAATAGATAAGCTAAGAGATAACACTTAGAATTTGTGTACCTAAGCCACAGGTTTAAAAGCTAGACTATACTTGACCTAACATAGCCAAGTATTAAGACCAACAATCTACTAGCTGAGGACACCGATGTAATCTACAGGCTACCTGTGAATCCTGAGCATCACATGTCTAGCAGTACAAAGGCACAGAAAGTAGATCAGCCTGTCTCAAAACATGTGAGTATCCAGGGCCAAATAACATGGCCTTCACAAGTCCTTGTCAGGGACAACACTAGCCCTGGGGACACTGTGGCTGTGTCTGTGGCTTACCCGTAGATACATCTGGGCCTGGGACTGGTTGAGGGGTGGGGAGGTGGTGTTCCCCAGAAGCACAGATTGGGTCAAAGTAGTAGCACTAGGAGAGCTCACACTCTGAGATCGGCTGATGAGCTGGGCAGCCGACGTGGTGGCCAGATTAATCTGTGTGGTACAGAAAGGAATTGTGACTAAGGATTTGGGAGAAAGAGAATTTACTTGTTCCCTGAGAAATTCAGAGCAGCACAATCAAAACTCAAGAATAGAACACCTCACTTTCACGGAGTTACAGGTAAGTGATTATCAACTTCATATCCACATCAGTTATCCTGACAATTGTGAGGAATTTCCCAATTAGAAAAATCTGTCCATAACTATTAGCGTAACAGTTGAAAAGGCAAAGGAACGAAATGGAAGAGACCTCACTTTCCAATGAAGGGTCCAGAGAACAATCCCTTTCCTCCGTTATCTCCTTTACTCCTCAGGATTTCCTTCCTCCAATCTTAGACCCCCTTTTTAGGATTACAGCTGGCTACTTTCTCTCTCACTTCTATTCTCCACACAAAATCAGTAAAAATCCACTGATGGTGCAGTAAACACTCTCCGATCAGCTGCATGAAGTAGTTTAACCCGGGAACAAAGGTGCAGGAAGAAGGCTCTCGGTGGGCAGAGGTGGTACTCACTGAGGCCTGGGTGGTGGTAGACTGCTGCTGCGTTGTGCTGGTGTTTGGAGAGCTGGCCTGCCGACTGGCAGCAATGGTGGCCTGTCAGAGGGGAAGGAAAACATGACAGGAATACATCACAGCAAAAAAGCAAGATTTCAGGTAAGAAAGACTTTACCTACAGTAAGGAAAAGTCCTACATTCACCATCCGAACGACCCTCATGTTAGCACACATATTAACCCAACAGCCTCCACATAACCTTCCTGGGACAGGCTGACTACCTGTCCTGCTCCCACTTTCTCCCAGGTTGGAAGAGATCCTTTGGTTAGGTAACATCATGAATCACTCTAAGTCTAGCCCAGAGCTAGCCAATAAAAACATAATGTGAGGCACATACGTAATCTGCTAATATGCATTTTAAAAAAGCAAAAGACACAGGTGACATTAACTTTAATAATTTACTTTACTGAACCTGATATATCTACATTTCAACATGATCATTATAAAAAAAATTATTGAGATATTTCACTTTTTTTAATATTAAGTCAGTCTTTGAAATCTAAAATCTTACAGCACATCTCACTTTGGACAAGCTACATTTCAAGCAGTCAGCCACTGCCATGCGGCTAAGGGCTACCTTACTGGACAGCGCAGGTCCAGAACACAGCATTCTACTTCCAAGAGCTGGTTTTCCCAGGGTTCTTACTGCAACCCCAGCAGTTAAGGTTCATCCACCCTCCTACAGGACAGGAGGCAGAGGAGACCCTGACCCTAGCTTGGTTTAGTGCAGGAAGCAGTATCTCCTAAAAGTCTCCCCTACCCACCTGTATTGCCTATCCCCTCCCTCTCAGGCCAGCTGGCTGCTGACCTCTCACCTGCTGGACAGCAGCCAGACTATGCAGTTGGGCATTGCTGAGCTGCTGCTGGAGCATGAACTGGTGAAAATACTGAGCCGCGTTGGGCTGCCGCTGTAGTGCCTGCAGCGCCTAAGAGGAGAAAGAAAAGAGCAGACCACTTACGATGGATCGCTCCTAACTCCTAACTGATATTCCATGTGAATCACTGTGATGCCCTATGAAAGGACCACAAAGGAGACGGGAGACAGGGACGCATTATCAACATCTGACTTGTCCATTTTGCATTAAAAGCAGTTAGTTTACGGAGTGTTCTAAAAACTGAGGAAGCCATCAGTTTTGCTACAGTCTATTCTGAGAAAAGTAAAGTAGTGCGACTCACATGAACCTTTCCCAAAATGAGACCTAGATTAAAGACACGATAGAGAAAGGAAAAAAAATCAGGCAAGAGATACTGAAAATAAATAGGGTGTTGATTAACGTAAAGAGAAAAAGAAGCTGAAACCACATTCTAGGGCATAGTAATGGGCTGGAAATAATGAAAAAAAGATTATTATTCTACCAAGTAAAATCTTCAATTAGCTACCATTTTCATGTATCTACAGTGTTAACTGATATTTAAAAAAGATGATACTGGTAGTTCAAATTTAGTGTTACCTGCTTTTGCTGTATTCTTATTCTTTAACAATTAGAGGTTTTCTAATGATGGGCATGGTTATCCTAATTACTAAAATTTCTTATTAACTAAAAAGCCCCATTCCCACATAGAATTAAAAAAACAAAACAAAACTGGACTACAGTATTTATCTAATAATATGGAAAAAAGTGCATGACATTCCATACACAGGGTGATTTGTAAGAAAGGACAAAGGTTAAAAGCCTAGCACAATGCATGAGGAGAAACAGAGTTTCAACCTAGTTAGCTGGACTGAATGGTGTAAGAAAACTTACTTGAAAGGCTGAATCTCCTATTTGTTTTCCCAAACTTCTACTAAACTAACAGATTCTTAGAACTAGAAAAAAATCTTAATGATCACTTAATCCAATGTCCCACTCACCCCATTCTACTGAAAAGGCAACTAGGGACAATCATCTTCCAGCATCCTTGCTTATCCCAAGCCAACAGATGACAGCCCTTCAGAGTTCAGCCTTACCTGCACTGCTTGCCGTTCATACAGTGACATTTGAGCTATCTGGGGCCGAGAGCTGCCCCCTGAGCTGGAACTCCCATTGGTGGAGCTAGAGTTCTGCTCACTCTCAGTCTCCATGACAGCAGTCCAGGGTCCCCAAGGTTGGTGCTCTGACTCAAGACCTAGACAGAAGCAGCAAAGGGTTAAAACTTATACCATGATTCCAGACTGACACTTTACATCACTACTGAGGACCACAACAAGTCTATAGCTATCCAAGCACACTCCTCTCTGACAGCTCATGCTATTTCTGGTCTTAGAACTACCAAACCTGCAAAAACTCTCTTACAACCATACTTGGCCCCCATCATCTTTTGAAGCTATGCAGTGTCAAACAGCAATAATCTTTACATATTCCCACATGGTTGTCATTAAATAAAATGGGAAAGTAAGACAGTACCTCACAGTACTTAAGACCACTTCACAATCCCACAGAACTTTTTAACAAGTTAAAACCTTCCCACTTAAAACTTGCTATTATCACTTTTCTTTTCCCCCCATCTGTATCATTATCAGATAGTCTTAACAATGGTCACCACTTACTGAGAAGCCATTAGGTACCTGTCACTGGGCTAGGGTATTCACCTGCATTCTCTCTCACAATGCTGCAATGTGAATTATTACCCCCAGTTTACCACGGTGGTGAAAGAAAACTGCCCATGGCCATACAGCTAATAAATATCATAGTCTTCACACTAGCGTATGCTTCTTTAAACCAAAACAAAAATCTGTGATCAGAGCAGTTACCAGTATAAGTATCTACTATCTCATTTTATGAAAGGTGGCCTTACCATACAGATGTATTAAATGGGTCATGAAAGGTCATCAAACTAGGAAGTAAAAGAGCTAGCCTACAACTCATATAGTCTAAATAGCCACCGGGTTTCAGCTCAGTGTACCAGTAACACCTCAGGCACATCGTTTCCCTCCTTATACTTCAGTTTCCCCATTCTCAAAGATTTTGTAACAGTTAAATGTTATATCATTTTAATAAATGATTCCCATGCATAAGACAAACATTATACAGCAATGAAAACCTTCAAAAAAGGGAGTCAATCTTTTAGTCTATTGAAGGGGTCAGAATTTACCTTCTAGCAACTACACTAAATTTTGCCATAAGACACATAAAAACATTGGTAAGAACTAGGCAAAGAGACAGGAGAAAAACAAGAAAAACACCTCTCAAAGCAGCACTAAATAATAATTAAGTATTTTCATTCAATTCTTCCCCATCCCCCCTTTTGTTAAATCTGGAAACTACATTGTCTGCTGGGCTCTGGGCCACTAGAAATATCAGGTCAGCAAAGTATTATTTGGTTTAGGAATGCAAACAGCAAACCAGAACTTCTGCTAAAGGCTGTCAACAGTTTTATTGAGGTGAATGGATTTCTCACAGGATTGCAACTAAAACAAAGTAAGTAAGATCAAACCACTTAGCCTAGGTAATAAAGTTGAAATCTCTTATTTTATTCCTAGTATCATCTGATTACATCATTAACCCCCACAAACTCTACCCATCTCTTTGGTTTCATTTAGGAATAACATATGTCACTGCAAACATGGCTATAAACCAAGATGTACACAGGAGATAATCATATCAGCTTCAACTCTAGCCTTAAGCTTCTCCCCACATCTTTTTGCCAAAGTATCAAAGCACTTAACAGATACAGACCCATGAATCCTCATTATCAGCATGTGAAGAAAAAAAGTGGGTTAGGATTAGAGGCAGTATGGCATAGTTATAAAGATCACGGGACTTAGTTCACTGGACTGAGACTCAAGACTCCTCTGCTTGCACCCATTTACTAGCTACAGAGGGACAATAATTGCTACATTCACTTGTAAAATGCCCCAAAACTTTATGACTCCATATCTCCCACAGTAAAGAAGTTGTGTTCCAATTTCTTCCCCCCCGGGGCTGTGACATGAGAATAAGCTGGAAAGGGACCAGCTTCAAGTCTCTCGACAAATTCAGGGGGGGAATTACCATGAAAACCAGGATTCCTGGATCTTAGATACATAAAATCTATTCATTTGTGACCAATGTTTGGACCATAAAGTTAAACACAGAAAATGAAGACAACAAAAAGTTTGGGAGACGCAGTAAATTTAAATTCTCAGAATTAAACTGGAAGAGAGTGAGAAGCTGATGCAGAGAGGCCCCCATAGTGGGTAAGCCACGGTCACATCTGGATGTATGCAGATTGGATTAGGTAGGAACTACTGAAGCAAGTGAGAAAAGGTTATTGAAGGGGGCATGGTAGTGGGCCTCCTGAGTCAAGAGCTGGAAGAAATCCATTTCTCATAGCTTTTATCAAACTCTGTTTTTGTACAAGGGAATGAAGAATTGGGGGTGAAAGTGAGAAGGGTCTGCAGGGAAGACTCTACCAAAGAAATGGAAGTAATCTGAAAAATAGGAACGGTACACACCTAAGAGTCCTTGTTCTACACAGAAACCTTGATGAAAATAAGCTTCAAATGCGGAATCAAATACACTGGGGAAAAGGGCACATACAATGGTGTGCCAGGAGTGAACTGACCCAAGTGAGCAGAAATATGTGCATATTGATAGCAGGGACACAAGCAGGAGAGAAACCGACAGAAGTCAAGGAATTGGAGGCTGCGAACCCAGCGGACCATGAAAAGCAGGGAGATAACTAGACAGCATGCTCGTATGGAGACCCAAAGTCAGAGAAGGAAAAATGAATGAGGCAATGGGCAGTCAGAGGCAACTAAGGTGATGGACAGACAGCATTAAGCACAGCGAAATGAACAGCAAGACGACTTGGACAGGCAGAGCCGAAGGACCGCAGAGCTCAGCGCTAGAGACAGGCAGGGAAGGAAACTGGGGGAGGTACCTGGGGCGTTACACAGACGGAGGTGGCTGAAGAAACATCCCCGCGCAGCCAAGCCCCCAGAGGTCCTGCCTCTCCCCAGCCCGCAGTTGCCCAGTTACCTTCGAGCCTGGCTCTGCACCCAGGTCCTCCTGGGGGGCGTCTACTTCATGTGCTGGGGGGTCTCCTGTCGGCAAGCTGGGCGGGGGTCTCCCTCGGCCTCCGCGGCGGGCTCCCCTCGCCTCCTCCCCTTCCTGGAGGGGCGGGGGCGCTGAGGGCGGGTGGGAGGTGCCCGGCGCTGCCAGGCTCCCCGCCCCTCCCGCAGCTCTGGGTGCGGGCCGGCCGCGGCTGGGCCAGGTCTCCGGGGCTCGCTACGGGCCTGTCACTTCCTGTCGGACCAGAAGGGTGGGGGCTGTAGGCTGGGGGCTGCAGGCCGAGCTGCCGGAGGGGGGCTGGCGGGGAGGTGCTTCCGGGGCAGCTGGACCCCTCCCCCGTCCCTCCTCCTCCTTCGGCTCCCTCCTTCCCCTCCCTCTCACGCGTCCCTCGTTTCCTGCCGGTGCCCGTTGCCATGGCGACGCCGCTCCCGGGCCTCTGCGCTTTAGGTCTCGGGTTTTTTTTTGTTTTTTTTTTTTGGCCCCTCTTGCTCTTTCTCTTCTTTTTTTGCCTTTCTTTCTCCTCGTTCGGGACGAAGCCGAGATAGTGCTGTCCTCTAGTGGGGAACTCTTCTCCAGAGAAAGAGATGGGAGAAGGGAGGGAAGTGACGTGAAAAGGGGAAAAAGATATTTTCTGGAGCTTCTGGGAATACGAGAAAGAAAGGATCAAAGGGACCAACAGGCGGAGGGAGAAAGAGCAGAGCAACGATCCTGAGGAAGCAACAGGCTCGGCAAGGAAATAAAGCAGAAAAAAAGAAAGCGAAAAAGCTCGAGAGATAACAACAGATATTGAGGAAAAGGAGGGAGAATATTGACTAATAAATATTTTCTCACATCAGCTCCAAGAAGGCGGGAAAGGATGCTACACAGAAACAGAATTCGTCAAGGCATGACAATCATTTAAAAGCAGTAACCTAACTTAACTTGCTTCTAATAGGACTTGTATAGGTCTATAAAATCAGAGGTGTTTGCACGTTCTTGTAGTTAAATGTGTGTAAAAAGGTCGATGAAAACAAGGGAATAGGCTGGGGTTGAAAGTGATGTGGAACAATGAGGCTATGTTTGAGAACACTAAACATTCGGTGAGAGTAGCCCTTGTGATTTTAAATATAAATGTTATAGTTTTTAATCATTCTTTCAGTCATTTATCATTCAGCAAATATTTATAGAGCACCTACTGTGTGCCGGGAGCCCTGATCCGGCAGTAATTAAAAGTCCAAGCTGGTAATTAAAAAAGTAGTCGGGTGTTGGAATCTACCAGCCGCTCCTTGGACAAGCCTGTGTGGCGGTTCTACTCAGTCCTTAAGGGTGGTTCTACTCAGCTACAGGGTCGCTGCGAGTCAGAATCCACTGCATAGCTGTGGGGTTTTTGTTGTTCATTTTGTTTTGTTTTTCGTTTACTATGTGCCAGGCACTGGGGAGCTTGGGTTGCATCAGTGCACAAAACAAAGGTAACTGTGCTAATTAACCTTTACAGAAGGGGGTGGTGTGCTTTGTGGATTCATTGCATAGCGACCCTGTGTAGGACAGAGTAGAACTGCCCCGGCTACCGAGGATTCGAACTGCTGACATTTTGGTTAGCAGCCAAACACTGGACCATGGCTTCTCTGTGCCCACTGTTCATTCTCTCTTTTAAAAGCTAATACATGATTTGTTTTTAGAGAAAAATAGACGTATACTCTGTTTATAGATCTTTCTAGGTTGACATTAAGAGAGGACTGTTTGGACGCCAGGCTGTTAAATCTGTGGTAGCCAGATTTTATGTCAGATAAGAATCTCTGCCACAGGCTTCTCCGAACCAGTCAGACAAGGAGGCGAGGCCAAAGGACTGAAAGAGCCAAGACAAGGGGTGCAGGGAGGTGAAAAGCTAGGTCGCTAGGGCATGGATGACGGGTTTTGACTGAGGATGAATTGACGGTAAAAACTAGGTAAAGCCTTAGAGAGAGAGAGAGAGTGTGTGTATGTTGTGTGCCGTGTGTCACGTGCCACTAAATTGATCACAACTCATAGCAACCCTATATGACACGACAAAACCGTCCCTAGGCTGAAATCGTTATGCGAATAAATCGCCAGATCTCATCTCTGGCAAAGCCACTGCTGAGTTTAAACTGCAAATCTTCAGATTAGCAAGCCAAGCATTTAACCCACTGTGCCACCAGAGCTCCTTAAAGCGTTAGTAATTGAATTCACACCCAGGCTTTGGTATGTCAAAGAAGTTTAAAGCTTTCTTGGGTAGGCTTAGAAATGGATCTATTATACCTAAGCTGAATAGCCTAGCACCAGTAAAAAATATCTACAGATAATTTTATGTGACCTTCAGGCCAAGAAGCATTATTTGTGTGCTTCCGTGGGAGACATGGTTATGTGTCTAAAGAAGTCCTGTATTCCAAGCATAGAGAATTCAAACGTCAGAAGACATGCACTTATTTCCCAGTAGCCTATGAAACATGAGTACCTGCAGGGTACATGGTTGTATCAGCCTTATTGGAAGTGGAACAGATTTCCTACAACTAAATGTAGTCTTAAACACTCCTCTTTTAAAGATTTCCTGCACTTCCTGGTCCATTGATCCCTACATCTGCTAAAATTTATGCTTCTAGGTGATGTTAGGGAATAAGATGGTATTACATAATTTTGTTGAATATCTGATATAAATTTAGCCTAGGAATACTGGAAAAACAATTCAAAAAGCATGCAATATAGATTATGAGACAGTTTAATTTTCATATGGAGGGAAATTCAGATTCCATCTCTTTCCAAAACTGACCAGTCTTCCAAAGGTCTAATCAGTTTCCCAAATAAAAAAATCAGCATAAAAATAAAGTATTCAAGAAAAAAGAAAAAGACATGTGTCAACAGCTAAGTGAAAAAATAATTAAAAATAATTTTCATAGACTGAATCATCTTATAAACAGGCACCAAAGCATTCATTTCAGCCTAAACAATACAAAACAATGTTTGATCCCTAGAGAATCCTCAACTGACTTTTCTTTCACTGAATTTTCTGCTAACCTTTTTCATTTCCATTTAATGATTCAGCTGGAATTAGTCTTTTCTTTTACAAACCAAACAGTTCTCCTGAATGGAGGCTAGATAATTTCTTTGTTCTGCATAACACTAAAGATATTTAGCTTAAATATGTGAAAAGGAAATGCATTCAGTGTAGTTCTACAAAGCAAGGCTTCCCTGCTGCAAGCTTGTCTAACTAGATGGAGGTGACTAAAGCAAATACAAGGTAGGGTAATATAATTTTGAGAATCAATCGAACATTGAATAAGCATTCTGCAAGCTTCTGTAAGCCCAGCATTGTCTGAGTGAATTGTGAAAGAAAAGATAGCCCTTACCCTATAGGTGTTAATATCACTGAAATGGGTCTATCTACAAGTAATCAAATAAATATGCACATGTGATCATGTTTTATGCAAATGTGGACAAAAGGAAGTAGGGAGAAAAGAAGAACATAACCTTTTTAGTCTTACTGCTTTCAGTTACCCGAATGAACCATCATACACTCCCCATTCTCCTGCTGCCCCAGTTCTATATGGCAATTTCAGGTCTCGTTGGGAGAAAATGAAATGGAGATTAAGAGGATTTATAGAGTCTTTGCTTTTTAAAGCAAGAAGAAAACTTTAAAATTATTCAAGCTTTTCAATATGCAGTAGAGAAAATGGAAGCCTAAAGCAAAGAGGGATATTTCATAATCCTGCTAAATAGAAATGTTCAATAAATATTAGTTAACTGAGTTAATTTCCTAGATGCTTGCTCTTCTTGCAGGTAAAATATGTATGTATATGTGGAATTAGACAGTTTAAGGCTACTTCTCATTTACCATCAGTAATTCCCATCATCGTCCCTTTCTTCAAAAACAGAAGCTTAAAATTATAACATTGATTGTATCAGAGCATTTTATCTGTCATCACCCTCAAAGGATACAGAGATATACCCCTACATCCCTGAGCAGCATCAGGTTAATGATAACATAGGCTTCATCAGTTTTGACAGCTAGTATGTGATTAATGTAAGGTCATGCACTTATTCTCAGCTCTGGTTGTATTTCTGTAAAATGGGGTAACATCAATCATAGAATAGTTGTTGGAAATAAATCCTTTCTGTAAAATAGGGATGGTATTGGTCATAGCAAAAGAAAAAAGCCAAACCCTTTGCCATTGAATTGATTCTGACTCATAGCAACTGTAAAGGACAGACCAGAACAGTCCCATACGGTTTCTTCCAAGGAGCACCTGGTAGATTCACACTGCTGACCTTTGGCTAGCAGCCATAGCTCTTAACTACTACACCACCAGGATTTTCCGGCACAGAACAGTTGTTAGAAGTACATATTTATAAATTACTTCGTACAGTATCTGAACCTAGCATGAGATATTATTAGTTTCCTTTAATAATCTGATGCAGTTTTTGCCGTCACCAGAAGTATTTAAACAACTCTATTTTTCTTTTCAGCCTTAATCACTGTATTACCTCACAGTTTAGTTAGTGAACTCTGATTTTCTACCATTTCTTATGAAGAGTGTTTTTCTCCTTGTGTACTAGATTTTCCCTCTTTTAGGCTTCATCTGTCTACTTGTCTAAAAACCTACTACCATCGAGTCGATTCTGACTCATAGCTACCCTGTAGGACAAAGTGTAACCACCCCACAGGGTTTCTCAGGTGTGGCTGGTGGATTCCAGCTGCTGATCTACTGGGTAGCAGTCCAGTTCTTTAAGTGTTGTGCCACCAGGACTGCATCTACTAGTTTGCTTTTCCAGAATTTGTGATGTGGTTCTATGCCAGGACTAAGCAAATACAAATACCAAATTTATACCTTCTGGCCTTATGTGTCCAGTGCCAAGAGAGCCAAGCCTAGGTGGAGGCATAAAAGGGAAAGCGATTCAGTATATTAGAAGAGCCTCTAATCACAGCTTTACGTGCATTATTGAGTTCAACCCTCTCAGTAAACCTTTTTTTTTCTTTTTTCTTTTTTTAATGGCATTGGTTAACAACCCTGCAACATGTCAACACACTCCCTTCTCAGTCTTGGGTTCCTTACTACTAGTTTTCTGTCTCCTCCTGCCTTCCAGTCCTAGCTCTGAGCTGACATGCCCCTTTAGTGTCCTTTTGTTTTGGGGGCCTGTGCAATCCTTAGCTGAAGGGTGAACTATGGGAGTGACTTCCTTATTGAGCTGAAAAGGTGTCCAGGAGCCATGTTCTCGTGGCTTCTGCAGTCTCTGTCAGGCCAGCAAGTCTGGTCTTACTTTTTTAGTTATTTTTTTTCCCCTACATCAATAACCTTTTCTGCTAGCTGTTATAAGGCCCCTAGGTGGTGCAAACAGTTTGCACTCAACTACTAACTTAAAGGTTGGTCGTTTGAAACCACCCAGCAACACCACAGAAGAAAAACCTGGCTGTTTCTATAAAACTTACAGCCAAGAAAACCCTGGGGAGTAGTTCTACTCTGTAAAACACATAAGGTCACCATTAGTTAAAATTCACTCACCTACAAACAGAGGGAGAGAGGGAGTAAATTGCTTAAGTTTCCTGGGTATAGCAAGTAATGGAGTCAGAATTTGAATCCAGCTGTGTCTGACTCCAAACCTCATTATTATATTGTATCTTTCACAGTGTGAAAATAGCGCAGTGCAAAAGATTCATCAAGATGCTTAGTAAATATATGCGCAAAGACACATGGTATTTGCCATTATAAATAAATACTTGCCATGAAAGTCTACTCTGCCTTTGTTAGGGTAACAAACTCTGGTTATCAGTCTAGAAAGGTACTAGCAAAATATATCATCAAAAATTAAAGAAGAGATGTGTATAAATGATTTCTCTAAATTCTGTTTTTTCCCTTTCAGCTTATAAATGTAGCAGGGAGAATAACAGGTTCCACAAATATTTACATCCTAATCCCTAGAACCTATGAATGTGGTATCTTACATATGGCAAAGACAGATAAAAAATGCAGATAAAATTAAGCTGACCTTAATTAGGGAGATTAGCCTGGATTATCCAAGTAAAGTCAATGTAATTACAAAGGTCCTTGAAAGTGGAAGCAGAGGCAGAAGAGAGAGGATGAAGGCCTCAGCTCACCATTGCTGGCTTTGACCAGGAGACAAGGAATGCAGGCAGTGTGGAGAAAACAGAAGAAAACAAGGAAATGGGTTCTTACATAGAGCCTCGAGAAACAACCCTGATGATCCCAGTGAGATGCATATCAGACTTTTCATCTTGAGGACTATCTAAAAAAAAAGAAAAAAACTAAACACATTGATGCTCTTCTAGGGGTAACAAAATAATACATATACTAACCAAATTTACAAAAAGCAACAGCTAATATTAAGCCTTCTCTTCTGCCTAAAGTCCAACCAGTTGCTAACTTAACCATTCTTTGTTTGCTAACAACAAGGAATCTTTTGTAGCAATGGTTGGACTAATCTTTAAGTGTTCATAAAACATTTAAGTGGTAGCTTTTCTGTTCTCTGAAAACAGTATCAAAGTTTAGTTTTTAAAAAGGTAGAATAACTCATCACAATGATCAAAAAAAAAGTTAATATCCTTGATGAAAATGAGGAAATGTGTAAGAGAATGTTACAAAATTGAGGCTACTGATAAGGTCTCAAGTAGACGGTCTGAGGGTTGGATATAATTCTTCAGTTGCTGGTACCATTTTCCCCATAGTGGCAGCCATCCTTCATGATATTTCTAAAAGAGGAATGTATGGTAATGATGACTGACTATGCTGTGACTCCACTAAAGGAGGAATGTCCAGGAATGATGATGTAACTGTGCTGTGACAACCCTCCCCTCCATCATTCATAAAAAATATAAAAGGGGGCAGGGCCAAGATGTCAGACTAGATACACGTTTTCTCAATTCCCTCTGAGGACTAAGGCCTAAAACAGTAATCAAAAGGAGCAGTGTGACATTCTGGGATCTCCAAGATCAGATGTAGGGTCATGAGATTGAACAGCGCAACCAGAAGGGGAAAAAATACCTTGGTGGTGCTAAGACAGTGGTACAGTGAGTACTGCTTCTTCTGGCATGGCGCCTTGGAGGATTGCAGGTACAGATACTGTTTTAGTCAGCTAGGGCTGTTCTAACAGAAATACCACAGAGTGAATGGCTTTAACAAAGGAACTCTTATTCTTACACAGTCTGGTAGGCTACAAGTTCATATTCAGGGTGTCTGCTCCAGGGGAAGGCTTTCCCCCTTGTAGGCTCTGGAGGAATGTCTGGTATTGCATCAGTCTTTGTCCAGGGAGCATCTTGGCATGGGAACCTCAGGTCTGAAGGACGCACTCTTCCCCCCAGTGCTGCTTTCTTGATGGTACGAGGTTCCCAATTATCAGCCTGTCTCCCTTTCCTTTTATCTCTTGCAGATTGAAAGGATTAAGGGTGGGGCAAGCCATACTCCAGGGAAATTCCCTTTATAGTGGAGCAGGGAGACGATTGTAAAAAGGGATTTATAGCCCCACCCTAATCCTTTAACATGCAGCATAGGAAACCACAAAATGGAGGACAGTCACAGGATACTGGGAATCATGGCCCAGCCACACCGCTACACATATTTTGGGGGGGACACAATTCAATCCATGACAGATACCTTCTCTGTTGGCCAAGAAACTGGGACTGGATCTGCTGAGCCTGTGAGTCTAGTACAACCCAGATGCTTTGCTAATCTGCAATGCCTCAGTAAACAGCATATCCCACAGTAGAGATACTATGCTTGGGAAGGTGGCATTTGGAGAACCCAGAGGTGGTGAGCAACTGAGAGTGCTGGTGCCCCTCCCCTCTCTCTTCTCTGAGCTGCACCATAGATTCTGATGACTCACAGTAGCAGGAAACTGGGGTGGGACACCATCTTGGTCAGCTGAGAGGTAGAATCAGCCTCACCTGAGGGCTCAACTGAAGTTGATTCTCACACTGAGCAACAGTGCCTTTCTGGACAAGTAGCTCACCACCTTTATCAGCCAGGAGGCAGGGCCTGCCACCTCTTAGGGCCCAGGTGGAGCCAACCACCAAGTCAAGTAGCACTGTGGGGCTTGACAGAATCTATCTTGCCAGAGAAGCTATACATAAGTCAGCTGCACCTACAGAACACAGCAGCAGCTAGTGAACAAATCAAGCAGTCCACTTACTCCCTTTTTAGGTCTATGCCATGGTTCCCTTTGGTGTAATACCAGAGAAACTGAACAGCTTCTGGATGGCACAAAGACAACAATCACTATCTAACTATATGAAAAAGCAGACCATCATGGCTCTGGAAAACAACTTCCCAGACAAAGAAGCCTTTCTGAAATTATTGTAGGTAAAATACAAAAGAATTATGTACAGAGCCCCTCTAGAGATTAAGCAAAATGAAGCAGAAAAAAATGAAAAATTAACTAAGGTATATGAACTGCCAGAACATCAACAATCTGAAATCCAGCAGATTGATAATAAAATTACAGAATTAGACAATTCAATACAAAGTCAACAGAGCAGAATGAAGGAAGTGGAAAGCAGAATTAGTGAACTTGAAGATAAGGCAATTGACACCAGTATTTGTGAGGAGAAATCAGGTAAAAGAAATAAGAAAAATAGAAAAGCATTAAGAAGCATGTGGGACTCTTTATCAAGAGAAATAATTTACAAATAATTGGAGTTCCCAAGCAGGGACGGATAGCAGAAAACACAGAGAGAAATTGTTGCTGACCCAAAACTTGCCTGACATTATGAAAAAAGAGAACATAGATATTCAAGATGCTTATTGAACACCACAAAAATGAGGCCCCCAAACAAAAGACACCCAAGGCATATTACAATGAGGCTTAATAAAATGAAACAGAGAGAGGCACTTAAAGGCAGTGAGGATTAAAGCAAAATTAACACACAAAGAGAAGCCATGCAGGCTTTCATCTGACTTCTCAGCAGAAACCATGTTGACAAGAAAACAATGGGATGACATATACAAAGCCTTGAAAGAGAAAAATTTCCAACCAAGAGTTATATATTCTGCAAAATTTTTATATATTCTGCAAAATTGTCTCTCAGATATGACAGTGGAATTAAGACATTCTCAGACAACCAGAAGCCTAGAGACTGCAAAAACCAAAGCAAAACTACAAGAGATACTGAAAGAATCTTTTGTTTAGAAAAACAATAACATCACTTGTATGCTTAAGGATACAGTGCAAGACAGAGCTTCCAGAGTCCCACTTAGTTAGGGAAGTCACAAAGCTCAATCAAAGCTAAAATATTAAAAGTAGGGAACCAGAGATGTTAACATGAAAACTATGACATCATCACACTGTAAAGAAGGAAACATAACAGTAGTTACAATCCTTGCAGATTGAGAGGAAATTAGGAGATATGCAGAATTTAAAGATTGGTTTACATTTAGAATATTAAGGGGGATCAAAAAGGTAGCCACAGAGCAAACTAACAATGCAACATATTAAAACAAGAAACATACTACAGGAGTCTCAAACAAACACAAAAGCAACACTTAAAAAAAATGCAAAGTACACCTGTAAAGAAAAATGACAGAGACTAGAATATTAAGAGAAGCAAACATAAATAGCACAAAAGTAAAAGCATCAAAATGACAGCACCAAACACATACTTATCAACAATTACACTGAATGTAAACAGTCTGAGTGTTCCAATAGAGAGGCAGACAGTGACAGCCTGGATCAAAAGATATGATCTGTCTATCTGTTGCTTACAAGAAACAAACCTCAGGCTCAAGATATAAATAAACTGAAAATCAAAGCATGGAAAAACATGTAGCAAGCTAACAACACAAAGAACAGCAGGAGTGGCAATACTAATCTCAGATAAAATATATTTTTTCGTAAGCTCCAGCATCATGGATACAGATGGTCACTATTTATTACTGAAAGGTTCAATGCATAAGCAGGATATAACAATATTAAATATTTATGTACCCAATACCAGATCATCTAAATACATTAACAATCACTGACAACATTGAAAAATTAGATAGATTACTCCACAATAATAGTGGGTCGCCATGAGTCGGATCTGACTCTACGGCACTTGGCTTGACTGGCTTCAACACTCCACTTTCCGTAACAGACAGATTATCCAGAAAAAAGCTCAGCAAAGATACAGAAGATTTTGTTGCAACAACCAGCTAGACCTCATTGACATATACAGAATTTTTTACCCAACAACAGATAAATACACCTTCTCCAATGCACATGGAACATTCTCCAGAATAGACCATGTGTCATGACGTAAAGCAATTCTCAACAAAATCCAAATACATTTAGTTATTGCAAGCCGACTTCTCAGACCACAAAGCCATAAAAGTTGAAATCAACAGCAAAAAAAACATAGGTCAAGATCTGAAATCAGGGAAACTGAACAACACCTTGCTCAAAAATCCATGGGTTATAGAAGAAATCAAGATGCAAAAAAGAAATTTATGGAATCAAATGAGAATGAAAACACAACCTACCAGAACTTATGGGATACAGCAAAAGTAGTGCTCAGAGGTCAGTTTATCTCTATAAATGCACGCATCCAGAATGAAGAAAGGGCCCAAACCAAAGAATTAACCCTACAACTTGAACAATCAGAAAGAGAATAGCAAAATAACTCTGTAGGCACCAGGAGAAAACATAATAAAGATTAGAGCAGAACTAAATGAATTAGAGAATAGAAGAACAATTGAAAAAATTAATGAAACCAAAAGCTGGTTATTTGAAAAGATCAACAAAACTGATAAGCCACTGGCTAAACTTACAAAAGAAAAACAGGAGAGGAAACAAATAATCCAAATAAAACAAGAGGGGAGGTGACACAACAGATCCAACAGAAATCATAAGTATCATAACAGAATACTAAGAAAGACTGTACTCTAACAGATTTTAAAACCTAGAGGAAATGGACAAATTTCTAGATTCACGTCACCTACCAGAAGTATCACAGGAAGAAGTAGAAGAATTTAATAAACCCATCACAAAAGAAGAAGTTGAAAAAGTAGTAAAACAAACTACCAACCAAAAACAGCCCTGGCCCAAATGGCTTCACCAGAGAATTCTACCAAGCTTTTAGAGAACAGCTAGTTCCAATACTGCTGAGGCTATTTCACAGCATAGGAAAGGATGGAATACTCCCTAATTCAATTTATGAAGCTAGTATAACCCTGATACCAAAGCCAGGGAAAGATTCCACAAAAAAAAAAGAAAATTAGAGAGCAATATCACTCATGAACCTGGATGTAAAAATCTTTAACAAAATCCTAGCCAATAGAATTCAACAACATATGAAAAAGATAATTCATCATGACCAAGTTGGATTCATACCAGGGTTGCAAGGCTGGTTCAGCATAAGAAAAACAACACAATCAACCACATAAATAACACAAAAAATAAAAATCACCTGATTTGTCAATTGATGAAGAAAAGGCATTTGACCACGTCCAAAACCCATTCATGTTAAAAAACTCTCAGCAAAATAGGAATAGAAAGAAAATACCTTGGTGTAATAAGGGACATCTATGCAAAGCTAACCTCCTGCCTCATCCTTAATGGAGAGAGACTGAAAGAATTCCCTCTGAGAGCAAGAACTAGATGAGGATGCCCACTGTCACCTCTTCTATTCAACGTTGTACTAAAGGTTCTAGCCAGAACAACGAGACAAGATCAAGAAATAAAACACATCCTCACTGGCAAAGATGAAGCAAAAATCTACCTGTTTGCAGATGATATGATCATATACACAGAGAACCCTAAAGAATCTACAAGTGAACTACTGGAACTAATAGAACAGTTCAGTAAAGTATCAAGATATAAGATAAACACAAGTAAATTGGTGGGATTCCTTTATACCAACAAAGAGAACATCAAAGAGGAACCCATCAAGTAAATACTATTTACTATAGACCCGAACAAGATAAAATACCCAGGAATCTACTTGGAAAAACAAGAGACCTATACAGGGAAAATTACAAAACCTTATTGCAACAAACCAAAAGAGACTTATGAAAGTAGAGAAACCTATCCTGCTCATGGATAAAAGACTTAACATTGTGAAAATGTGTATTTTACCCAAAGCAATCTACATATACAATGCAATCGCAATACAAATTCCAGTGTCAGTTTTTAAAGAGATAGAGAGAAACAAACTACCTACTTTGGAAAGATAAGAAACCCCAGTTAGTAAAGCACTGCTGAAGAAGAGGTGTACAATGAGAAGTCTCACACTACCTGATCTTAGAACCTACTATACTGCCTGGTACTGGTACACAAAGAGACATAGACCAGTAGAACCGAATTGAGACTCCAGAAATACCACTACCCTCTTACAAACAATTGATATTCAACAAAGGCCCAAAGGTCATAAACTGGGGTAAAAACAGTCTCTTTAACAAATGATGTTGGCAAAACTGGATATTCATCTGCAAAAAACTGAAATAAGACCCATATCTCACACTTTACAAAAACTTACTCAGAATGGATCAAAGACCTAAATATCAAACCTCAAACAATAAAGATCATGCAAGAAAAAATAGGGTAAACAATGGAAGTTCTAATACATGGCTTAGACAGACTTCAAAATCTGAGAAACTAACCATGAACAACAGAAGAGAAAATATATTAATGAGAACTACTAAGAATCAAACTCTTTTACTCACCCAAAGACTTTATCAAAAGAGTTAAAAGACTGCCTACAGATTGGGGAAAAGACATTTGGCAGCTGCGTTTCAGACTGATGTCTGCTCTCCATAATCTACAAGGTACTGCAAAATATCAACAAGAAAGAGGTAAATAACCCAATTAAGCAATGAGCAAAGGAAATGGGCAGACACTTCACCAAAGAAGACATGCAGGCAAACAAAAGACACATGAGGAAATACAATCATTAGCTGTTAGAGAGATCCAAATCAAAACTGCCATGAGATACCATCTCACCCCAGCATGGTTGGCCATAATCCAAAAAACACAAAACAACAAATGCTGTAGAGACTGAGGAGAAATTGGAACTCTCCTAGGCTGCTGGTGGGATTTCAAAATGGTACAACCTCTTTGGAAAGCAATTTGGGACTTCCTTAAAAAGCTAGAAATAGAAATACCATTTGATCCAGTAATCCTACTGCTCGAAATATATCCTACCGAAGTAAAGGCAGTCACATGAACAGAAACATGCACATGAATGTTTACTACAGCACAGTCCACAATAGCAAAAAGGTAGAATCAACCTAGATGCCCATCAACAGATGAATGGATAAATAAACTATGGTACATATACTCAATGGAATATTATGCAATGATAAAGAATGATGATGATTTTAGGCAGCATCTCATAACCTGGTTTCAACTGGAAGACGTTATGCTGAATGAAGTCAGTCAGTGGCAAAAAGACAAATATTCTATGAGATCCCTACTATAAGGACTTAGAAATAGACTTAGGTAAGAAGAAAAGACTCTTTAACAGCAGCAGGAGTTGGGAGGAAGGGAGACCTTTGGGCATAGATTAAATAATCGATAGAAATTTGGTTAGGTGAAAGCAGTGACAGCATGCAGTGGAGAGTAGATCAATTTAACTGGATTTGACCATAAACTGAAAGGTTTTTTAAACTCAATCCATTATTTTGAAGGATAAAGTAGCAAGGATGAGAATTGGGGGACCACGTATTGAGAGAACATCAAAGCCAACTGTTAGAACTAGCCTATTGCTAAGAGAGTCTATGGCACCCCAGACTCGTGAGTCGTGTCTGGGGTCTTAAAAGCTAGAAAGCTACCATCTGAGGTACACCAAATGGTCCCAGCTCATCTGGAGCAGATCACTGAGATCATCAAAGACACAAGAGAAAAAGAGCCCAAGAGATAGAAGAACCCATATGAATGGGAAAACTGTGTCAACAAGAGACCAGAAGAACCAGATGGTGCCCAGACACCACCAAAGACAGCCATGATGGGGGACACAATGTTGAGTCCCTAAGGCAACACGAGAAAAAGAGAGGTGCCACCCAAGAAATCTACTGAAAGACCTATATTGATGGTCCAATAGTCTGGAGGGTCTCCTAGGTGCATGGCCTTTAGACCTGCTGCTGTCCCTGACCGGAAACCAGTAATGAGGTCAACTCTTCACACAAGATTGGACTGGACTCAGGGACTCAGTGTGACCATATGGTGTGCGTTCTTTATAGTTCTATGCATTTTTAGGGTGCTGTCCTACTGGTCTCTAGATGAGAGTGAAGAGGGTAGAGAGGAGGGAACAGATGTTTGTTAAGAGGACACTAGACATACAGAATGTAAAGGAGGAACATATTGTCAGCAGATGGGGAGAGCAGAAGGAGCTGTTGGTACGTGGGCATGCAAAACTGATTTGGATTGTATACTTTCATGTAATCACAATAAATAAATAAGTGACCGTTGCCGTTGAGTCTATTTCAACTCATAGCTACCCGTTAGGCCATAGTAGAACTGCCCCATAGGATATCCAAGGAGCAGCTAGCTGGTAGATGCAGCCAATTTCTTAACCACTGCAACACCAGGGCTCACTCAGCCCCATCGCATGCCATTATAATTACCACACTGAAACCAATAGATAACATATACTCACCAATCACCTTGCAAGCTTCCATTACAGGGAGTCCTGCATTCTAATGATTTACTATGGAGGAAGTAATGTCTTTGAATGATCTAAGCCTGTACTTACCAATCAAGTAATGTGTTTTGATGATCTATGTTTGTAAATACCAATCAAGTAATGTGCTTCATATTCTTTGTTCTCCTTATAAAATATCCCTGATGAGTCACCATACTGGATTCCACAGCATAGTATTCAGTCTATACCCTGCTGGAGCTGACTCTGTATTTTCAATATATCTCTTGCCAAGCCAAAGCCAAGTGCCGTTGAGTCATCTCTTAGGTTGACATTAATCAGAGTACAGATTGTTTACTACCCAAACCCAAATCCACTGCCGTCAAGTCAATTCCAACTTATAGTGAACCTGTAGGACAGAGTAGAACTGCTCCATAGAGTTTCCAATGAGTGCCTGGCAGATTTGAACTGCTGACCTTTTAGTTAGGAGATGTAGCACTTAACTACTATGCCACCAGGGTTTCCAACTCTACTACAGCAGATATAAAATAAATACTTAGGAAAAGCTTTATGCAAATTATTAATGAAGGATCCAGTAAGATGTTAAAAGCAGTTCAAAATGCATTTAAAGAGCTGAGTATTTATAAGCATTTTAATAAAGAATTATTAGGATGAGATTACTGGATTAGATACAAAATTGATTAATGTCTATAGAACTGCAAACCATAAGCTTCAGGATTCTACTTTTTACCACTGCTGGGGGAAAAGATATTTGTGTCTATGAATTAATCTCCACCCCCACAGAGTTGTAAAACAACCATGTCAATAAGAAGTCAAAGGTACAAGCAGAGTACAGCATAAATACAATACCTACTAACCTCTTTTGTCTATTTCCAGCTTTCAGATTATTTTTCTGACAACTATAAATCTGACCAAAGAAATAGTTAGTGTTGCTGGCTCAGGGAGAATAGATCTCAAAACACTCTGCCTGAATGTTCTTTTTTGAATCCACTCTGGAGATGTGGATGGTAGATCATCAAAAACTGCAGTAAAACTCTTCCTTCTTTAGTTTCCCTCCTCTTAGAAAATGGCAATTCCAGTTGCTTTGACCAAAACGTTGGACCTACCATTGACTCCCTTCTTTAGGTCATACCCTATCAGTTTAACAGTAGCTATTGGGTGGACATCAGCTGAAGGCTATCCCATCTGTATCAGGGTAGAACTGTGCTCCATGGGGTTTTCAATGGCTGGTTTTTCAGAAGTAGATTACCAGGAGTTTTTTCCTGAGGCACCTCTGAGGGAACTCAAAACTCCAACCTTTCAGTTAGTAGCCAAGACTGTTACCTGCTTGTACGACCTAGAAATTCCAGATCACACCCTGTTTTTGTTTGTGTGCCCTCAAGTTGGCTTTGAGTCATAGCAACCCTATAGGGCATCGTAGAATCACCTCACAATGCTTCCTAGGCTGTAATCTTCACAAGAGCAGATCCCTGGGTCTCGTTTCCCATGTAGCTGCTGGTGGGTTTGAACCACTGACCTTTTGGCTAGCAGCCAAGTGCTTAACCTTTGTGCCACTAGGGTTACTTTGATCACACCCTACATCAGTCTAATTCATCCTTCTATTCAATATTTAGGAGTCCCTGGATGATGCAAATAGTTAAGTGTTCCACTTCTGGCTGCAAGTTTAACAGTTTGAACTCATCCAGTGGTGTGCTGGAAAACAGGCCTGGTGATCTGCTTCTGAAAGGTCACAGCCTTGAAAACCCTATGGAGCAGATCTGTCCTGCAAAACCCTATGGAGCAGATCTGTCCTGCAAAACCCTATGGAGCAGATCTGTCCTGCATACATGAGGTCACCATGAGCTGAAATTGGCTCAAGGGAAACTAATGACAATTCAGTATTCAACAAAATACATTGAAACCTGCTATAACACAGGCTTTATTCTGTGTCCCTGATAGCGCAGTGGACAAAACAGGCAAAAATTCTACGTCCCCCACCTCCCAAATTCCTTACCCCCACAGGGCTTGCATCCTAGTAAGGGCAAAAAAATAATTACAACATAAAAAATATACAGAATGTTAGATGGTGGCAGGAGTCATGGAGAAAGATTACAAAATGAGATGGGGTTGGGAGCATTGAACAATGGGATGACCAGGGAAGGCCACGCAGAGAGATGAGCATTTAAGCAGAGACCTAAAGGGACTAAGAGAGAGAGCCACGTATATGTCTGAGGGAGCCATGTGTGTATCCAAGGGAGGAGAGTTACCCCAGATGGATCACCTGAGAGAGGAACATTCCAGCAGACAGACTGGCAGAGGGATTATCTGAGAGAGGAGAGTTCCAGTAGCGGGATCATGTGCCCAGTGTTAGAGAAACAGCAAGCATAGTATGGCCAGAGTGGCGTGAGTCAGCGAGAGTTGGAGATGAGGTCAGAACTGAAACAATTCCAGAAAGGTAGGGGAGTGGCAGTGCAAATGGCAGTTGTAAAAATCAACTGTGGCTTTCACGCTGGGAACTATGAGAAGGATTTAAGCAAAGTAACGTGATTTGACATATTTACAGAATCAGTCTGACTGCTATGTTTAGAACAGTCCTGAGGGACAAGAGAAGAAGCAGTTAAACTAGGTAGGAACCTATTGCAGTGGAAGTTATTCAGTGAAAGCAGTGAGAAGTGCTCAGAGACTGGATATATTTTGAAGTAGAGTCAAACAAGATTTGCTGACAAGAGTGGGATGTGAGAAAAAGAGAGAAAACACAGGTGCCTCCAAGGTCTTTGGCCTAATCGTAGACCTTAGAGATTATTCCATCGAAGGATATCTAGAGCTGCTTTATTCTTTTTTAACAACTGCATAGATAAACTCAACAACAGTTTAGACATAATTGACTATTCTCTATTGATGTACATTTCTGTTGTTTGCAATATTTTACAAACAATATCCTTAAAAATGTATTGGTACACATACGTACCACCATAACTGTAGAATAAGGTCTATGAAGTATAATTGTTAATCCCAACTCCAACCCACTGCTGTTGAGCAAGGTCCAACTAATAGCAACCCTAGAAGTCAGAGTAGAACTGCCCCATGGTTTCCAAGAAGCACCTGGCAACTTCAAATTGCTGACCTGTTTAGCAGCCATAGCTCTTAACCGCTATGCCACCAGGGTATCCATATTTTATATAGCTACTTGGCTTTTGGCTGGCATTAGAAAACTGCTATCCATATAGGTTATACTCCTATGTGGTGGGAGAATTAATGTTGACAATCAAAATTTAAACATAATCCTGATCCCCCTCTATGGAGATGAGACAGAGAAGGAATGCATGTGAAAATACGGTTTCCTAAATGTGCTGTAGCAGCAAAATAAATTTAATTAAGAACCTGTGTATCTGATGGCTTCTTATCTAAACCTGGAATCCCTAGTGGCCTAGTCGTTAAATGTGGCTGCTTACCAATAGGTCAGCAGTTTGAATCCACCAGGCACTCCTTGAAAACTATGAGGTGCTTCTATCTGTCCTACAGGGTCACCATGAGTCAGAATTGACTCAGTGGCAATAGGGTCTTTTGTTTGTTTGTTTTTTTGGTTACCTAAGCCTGGAAACCCTCGGGGTGTAGAGGTTACGAGCTACAACTGCTAACCAAAGGTTGGCTGTTAGAATCCACCAGGCACTTCTTGGAAACTGTGGGGGCATTTCTACTCTGTCCTATAGGGTCTCTATTTTAGTAACCTGGTTCTGCTCCACCAGAAAATATGAGTCAATGGTTTCATGAAGAGAAACTTTATTGTCACAGTCTGGTAAGCCACAAATACATTTATGAGTTACAAGTCCATTCAATAAAAGAAATTATCACAGTCTGGTAGTTGAGTCTAAATTCAATGACAGCATCTCAGGATAGGAACCTCAGGTCCAAAGGATGTACTCTGCTCTCAGTGTTGCCTTCTTGGGGGTACGAGGCTTCCAACTTAGTCTTGCTCACTTCTCTCCCTTATACCGTACAAGCTAGTAGCTTGAGCCCTGCCTCACCAACACCAACTGCTATCCATTTTCTGTCATCAACATTACAAAGGCAGGATGCACAACACATGGGGGAATTACACCTTATTGGGACTCATAGCTGAGTCAAATTTGGGGAGGACAGTCTCTATCAGTTGGAATAGACTGGATGGCAATGTGTTTTGTCTAAGCCTTGTAATTTTATAATTGTTCCTTTTCTATCTTTTTTTTCTCTGCTCTGCCTTTCTGATTACCTATAAACACACTCACCAATACAGCCACATCCACATATGTATGCAGAAAACATGTATCCTATGAAAATTTGTTAACTGAAGATACATTGTACTTCCCATAGAATGATGACACATTACTTTTGGTTTTGTTTGTAATAATGGTAAATTTGTGCTGAGTTCAGTTTAGTTTTGCTTTTTTTGGACTAAGATCATAAGTTGACAAGTTGCTAGTTAGGGTTAAAAGTCAACTATTTGACCATGAATGAGTTTTCTGCACATAAACCTGTATATAAACCTAAATGGCTGAATCAAAAAAGGCAGGCCCAAATGAATGTGAGTATTACAGGGAAATTTGGGAGCATTGTCAGTATTGCCCCAGGGTCTATCTACACGTGAGTAGATTCCGCCATTTCCCCAATAAATAGCCACTTGATATGTAAATGAAGAGAAGTTTAGGTTTTTGAAGCCATGTACTGCAACGTCACATAAATGGCCAGTGTGTCTCTCATTTTGTATTAAGAACAAGTTAAGGCGAGACAGCAACAACATACATAGATCCTCTGTAGGGCATGGCTTCCATAGCATAATGACTTGGCGGTCCTGCTCAGAATGTCCATGCATTATAAAGGTAGTCTGATAACTCCTAGAATTTTCTTGCTTGAATCTGGAATTGTTTACACAAAGATGACACCCTACAGAGAATTAGTAAATACTTCCCATGATTTGATTATTTAGTTTATTCAAGATATTGTTCTAGGCATTATGAGACATATAAACAAAAAAATTAAACCCATTAACAGTTTAGTTGATTCTCACTCATGATGACCCTATAGGATAAAGTAGAACTACCGCATAAGGTTTCCTAGGAGCAGCTGGTGGATTTGAACTGCCAACCTTTTCATTAGCAGCTGAGCTCTTAACCATTGCACCATCAGGGTTCCACGACCAAAATCAAATCCAGTGCCATCGAGTCAATTCCAACTCACAGAGACCCTATAGAAAAGAGTAGGACTGCTCCAGAGAATTTCCAGGGAGCACCTGGTTAATCTATGAGTCATACTAAACTGAACAAAAATGTTAATTTCCCTCAAGGAATCTAAATATATATACATAGGAAACAAAGTCATATGTGTGTATCGCTGAAATCTGGTGTTAGTCATTTCGGAGTACCAGCTCTTGGCATGAAGTGGAACATGACTGTCTTACTCTAATCTGATCATGCAGCATAAAATTCTTAAACATTTGAGGTAAAGAATTTGACATTATTTACAAAAACTAATGCTTCAAATATTTCTGATCCAGTCATTCCACTCATTTGAGTATGTGGAGTCACATACAAGGAAGGATGTTCATAACATCAAATGTTTGTTATCAGTGTTGTGGTTAGTTGCTGTCCAGTCAATTCCTACTTTACAGAGAGCCTGTGTACAACAAATGAAACACTGCCCGGCCCTGAGCCACCCCCATAATTGTTGCCATGCCCAAGCCCACCACTGCAGCCACTTCATCAATCCATCTTGCTAAGGATCCTTCTCCTCTTCACTGACCCTCTACTTTAACAAGCACGATGTCCTTCCCCAGGGATTGGCCCCTCCTGATAACACATTCAAAATATATTTAGAAAAAGTCTCACCATCCTCACTTCTAAGGAGCTTTCTGGCTGTACCTCTTTCAAGACAGATTTGTTCCTTCTTCCTTCTGGCAGCCCACAACATGTTCAATATTCTTCACAAACACCATAATTCAAAACTATTAATTATTTTTAATCTTTTCTCCATTCCCTGTCCAGCCTTTGCATGCATACAAACCAAATGAAAATACTATGGCTTGAGTCTTGTGCACCTTAGTCCTCAAGGTGACATCTTTGCTTTTTAACACTTTGAAGAGATCTTTTGTAGCAGACTTGCCCAAACTAAATCATTTGATTTCTTGACTGCTGCTTCTATGGGCATTGATTATGGATCCATGTGAAATGAAATCCTGGACAACTTCAATACTTTCTCCATTGATCATGGTGTTGTTTATTGGTCCAGTTGTAAGAATCTTCATTTGCTTTATATTGAGGTATAACCCATACCTAAGGATACAGTCTCTGATCCTCACCAGCATGCTCCAAGTCCTCCTCACCTTCAGCAAGCAAGGTTGCGTCATCTGCATATTGCAAGCTGTCAATGAGTCTTCTTGCAATCCTGATGCTATGCTCTTTCCTTATAGAGCCCAGGTTCCTGGGTCATTCACTTGGCGTACAGACTGAACAAGCAGTGGTGAAAGGGAACAAACCTTGTGCATAGCCTTCCTGATTCCAAACCATGTATATCACTTTGTTCCATTTAATGACTGCCCCTTGGTCATCAGTGAATAGAATGGATAAATTGTAGCCTATTCAGAAAATGGAATAAAATACAACAATGAAATTAATGACTTATAGTTACACTTATAGTTACAAAGCAATATGGATGAATCTGCAAAATCTAATTGTAAGTAAAAGAAGCCCAACCAAAAAGAATATGCATTGTCTAATTCCATCTATATTATGTTCAGATTCGGGCAGAACTACATTGCAATGTTTAGAAACATGTATTGGGGTGTAACTATAAAGCAAAACGATAAAGTGATTACTGGCATCATGTCAATAGTGGTTACTTCTAGAGACTTAGAAGGAGGGTAAGGAGGCACTCGGGCTTCTGAATTGCTGACAAGAATCTTTTTCTAGATCAAAGGAGTACTTTTGTGCCTGTTCTCTTTATGTTAACCTACATTAATGTTTAAGCACTCTTCACTTTATAAAAGTTGTTTGTTGTTTTTAACTAATTTAAAAAAGTAAAACAAAAAGCTTTCCAGTAAAGAAAATCAGAGGTTGAATCCACAGTTGTGAGTGAGGAATCTGCTACTCATCACAAGCACGTGCAGTAGAGATTTCTTGTCAGTTTCTTGACATTTTTGTGGTCACAGTAGGAGAGGGTAGGAGACAAATGAGTCAACAGTCGTCCACCTCTACAGCATCTGTATATTTTCAGGTAAAGTTTCGTGGTTTGTAGTGTAGTTCCCCTAAAGGAAATAAAAATTTTAAGAATTAAACATGAGAATTCAGAGCGCTGCCATATGCAAAATCATCTCTTTAATCTTACAGTAAAATCGGTATCAAAATTAAAAATTATGTCTTTGTGTGTATTTGTAAGTTGATATCTAAAATTTGTCATAAATTTAAATAATTACAATGTGTGTAAATTTCTGGCAAATTATAAATGTTCACATTTTAAACTAAACTTCTACACCATTTTGAAAATAACGTTCAACAGAATGCATTTAAAAGACACAATACCACATAATGAAAAAATACACTAAAAGGTCCTTTTTTATGGAAATGTTTTTAAAGTTAATTTAAATGTTTTATAAAACTTTTCCTTCTTGATCTTGTATTCTTTATCTTATATTTATATTTCACTTCTTCCACAGTTTTGTCTTAATGTATTTTGTACTTGTATTGATCACTTTGTTGGTGAATATAAGAATTTAACAAAGGTCACTTAGGTTATTGAGCCACATTCTATCCTCTGCCTCAATTATCACTCTCAAACTAGATTAACTGGTCTGTGTTCCTCTCCCTATCTCTGGGGAAGTAAAACTGATTAAGGCCTCTGAGAGATAATGAAATTTTGGGTAATTCACACTGTTTGATAAGACCTAATGAAATCTTATGATGCAATGGAATCTTGTGACTTCCAGCTGTTGTTCTGTGTCAGATCCCAATCCCTTTGAAATGTGGCTATAAAATCCGCTGGAAATGTAACACAAGGGAGTGCCATTTTTTGGAGCAGTTATTCTTGCTGTTCCGCCAGATTTGCCAGCTTATCTGCAGATAAAACATCCCTTGAGCCCCACGCCGTGTCTAAATTTTTCAGTCACAGTAACAGGCAGTATGAACCTACTTTAGTCTGACAGCACCTTATCACACCTCTCTGAAAATGTGTACATAAAATCTAATTTTTTAAGAAAACACTGGCAACATAAGGGTCTAAGCGGTTTGAAAGTGCATTCTAGGGTGAGCTATTATTACAGTTAGTAGTAACACAAAATAGAGCAAAACAACAGCAATGCAAATTTCGATAAATCATTATTAAACAGAAAAAGGAAATGCACTTCTTAACTAAGTGGATGGGATTGTCTTTTTTTTTAGTTTCTTTTTAAAATTAGTTCATATATCTTGACTGCTAACCAAAAGGTCCACAGTTTAAGTCTACCAGGCACTCCTTGGAAACACTGTGGGAAAGTTCTACTGTGTCCTATAGGTTCACTATGAGTCTATGAATGTAGACTCTAGAAGCTGGAATAAACAAGAAGCAGATTTTCGTCTGGAACATTCAGAGGGAGAATAACTCTGCCAACATCTTTGTTTTAGCCAGAGAAACTCATTTCAGGCTCTAGACCACTGAACTGTAAGATAATAAACCTGTGATTTTTTTTGGCCCCTGAGTTTATGATAATTTGTTGTTACTGCAATAGGAAACTAATCCACCCATATGCCTCTCAGCCTTTTTGCACCTCTGGATAAGACACCTTATATTTTATTTCAAATCATCTCCTCTTATAAGTCCCAGAAGACTAATTGCTGTGGAAACAAACCCCTCAGCACCTCATATTCTCTGTGACGTTACAGCCTGTTAGAAGTTTCCATAGTTCTCCCATCTCCTGTGCTGACTGCAGAGGGCATTATAATGAATCCCATTCTTGGGGTCTCAGTTCCTCATTTTGCGATTAGAAATGGACTAGGTTTCCAAAAACCCTTCCAATTCTTAAAATCTGTAATTACCTCCTGTTCATGGTAGTCAGTTCTTGAGTTATCCAGGACTCAGAAGGTAATTTTCCTTGTGTCTCCTGAGAGTTAAGTAAAAAGGACATGATGATTACTTCCTAGGACTAATAACATGAAAGGCTTGCATTGTGGAATTTTTGTCACAGATTGGATTCTTGTGTATTTAGGCTGGTGAGTTTCAAACTCAGAAATTCTATGCATTCCTATTCAAACTGTTTAGCAAGCAGG
The DNA here is from genome assembly GCA_028571685.1 of Heterohyrax brucei. Classification (NCBI taxonomy): domain Eukaryota; kingdom Metazoa; phylum Chordata; class Mammalia; order Hyracoidea; family Procaviidae; genus Heterohyrax; species Heterohyrax brucei. The sequence goes on along the minus strand of CM053142.1, from coordinate 70,648,984 downwards.
CCACAAGATATACAGAACAAATGGCTGGACACCAAAAATTAGAAAGTGAAGAAAAGTAACCTCATTTCTGGAGGAAGCATAAGCTATTTTCTCTGCCTGCAATATTGCTCTTGTACCTCTAGTCTAATCTCTTTATCTGTGTTATTCCTGCTTATCCTTCAGTTTGCAATTCAAGCCTCTCTTCTGGAAATTCTTATTTCAGCCTTAAAACTAGATTAGTTCTCTTTTCTGTATTCCCACAGCTCCTGCCTTTTGTTAAATTCATTCCACTCATAACTGTGTGCTCAATATCTATATCCTCTCTAAGCTTGAAGCCCTATGAGGGCAGAGTATAGTTATCAAGTTCATCCTGTGCCTAGCACAGTACCTGGTGTTCAGTAAAAGTCTAACATAAGCATTTTATGAACCCCTTACCCCAGTTGCCTTCATATTTCTATGTTTATGGGTTACTTATTTCTTATGCTTGGCCACACAATCTTGTAACTGTGTTCTGTGAAGGAGGAGAGGAAACCAGAATAAAAGAAAATGTGCCCCACATGTTTTACCAAAACCATATTTGTGCTGTAGGTCACTGAAGGGAAGATATTGGCAGAATACTTCAAATAATAATTGTATTCAACACAAAAGATTAAAATATGCATACTTTGAAAAACCATACCACAGAGGAAATGCTATCGAATATCTATTATTTAAAGAGTGCCTCATACTCAGTTGCTGTGTTTCTGCAACAACAGTTAAAGGGTAAAACATAGCATTTCATAAATTCATACATGTATGTTTAAATATGCATGGAATGTTCCTGAAAAGATATACAAGAAACTGAGAACCATCTACACCCCCACAGCCTACTCTCTACACTAACTTGACTTTACCATCCCCCTGTCTTCATCAATATGACTTTACTATTCCAGAGAACTGTTGCCTAGAAGGATAAAAAAATTGCCAATAACTTTATTGTTTATTTTAGGAACATCTGGTAAAACAAATTGAATCTGCTCAACTTTCAGACAAGCTATCAAATGATTTTTTATGTTCCACAAATCTTCAAAACTCTCATCCTGTTGTGTCCACAGTCTTAAACTATTATACAATGATCCCTACCCAATCATAATCAAACATCTACTCTGAAGGATCATGACCAGAACCCCCATCCAAACTTCAAATACACCAGCTTAGACATCCTCCTCCCAGGGAATAGACTCTACTGAGATAGTGACCCCTTAACTGCATGTGAATAAACACAAATTGCCACATCAACAGAGGGTTTAGGTGGTATTTTCAAGGAGCTAGTATTCCACAGAAGTCCTGGTAGTGCAGTGGTTTAAGTGCTCAGGTGCTAATCAAAAGGCCTGCAGTTAGAATCTATCAGCCCCTTCAGGGAGAAAGATGTGGCAGTCTGTCTGCCTGTGTAAAGATTAAACCAAGAAACTACACCCACTGCCATCAAGTCAATTCTGACTCAGAGTGACTCTGTAGAACAGAGTGGAACTGCCCCAGAGAGTTTATAAGCAGCGGCTTGTGGATTATGAACTGCCAACCTTTTGGCTAATAGCTGTAGCACTTAACCACTACACCACCAAGGTTTCCTGCATAAAGATTGTAGCCTTGGAAATTCTACTCTGTTTTACGACTAGGAGTATGCTGACCAGAAAAAAACTAATAGCAAAGGTTTACTTTTGAGGAGTGAACTGAGAGAGGTGATGTGGAAGGTGAGTTACTTTTTATGGTACACCTCTTTGTACCCTTAACTATTTCTAAATAGGTATGTCTTATCTATTATAAATGCATTTAAAAATGCAGAGGACACCACTATCCCCTTGTCTGAACAGAGGTTGATGCTACCTTGCCTAGGTACAACCAAGGGAGGGACAAAAAAGGATTGAGATGAGAGGAATCTCCTAGTCAACTTCCAGAGACTCTAAACAGAATACAAATTTTCACTCCAGGAAAGGGCCAAGTTCTCTCTTTGTAATGATATCATTAAACCCACTGTCATCAGGTCAATTCTGACTCATAGCAACCCTAAAGACAGAGTAGAACTGCCCCATAGAGTTTCCAACGAGGGCCTGGTGGATTCGAACTGCTGACCTTCTGTTTAGCATCTGTAATACTTAACCACTAGAAACCAGGGTTTCCTCTCACAATGATAGTTGGTATTTATTGAACACTGTTTTAATCAGCTAGTGCTGCTGTACAGAAATACCACAAAGTGGATGGCTTTAACAAAGGAAGGTTTGGGGCGGAGTCAAGATGGTGGACTAAGCCCACGTCTCCTTCTATCCCTCTGGAAACCAAGACCTGAACTGACAACCAAACAGAGCCTTCTGATCACCTAGTCAGCCTCAGGACACGGCACAGGGCTGTTAATTGGGACTTCATACCACTCAGCGAAAAACCTCCTCTCTTTCGCTGACTCCTGCTCCTGGCTAGACCGGCTCTCACGGACGGAAGGTAAACGCACCATTTTGACTTTTTTTTCTGTGTCTTGCCTGGTGGGCAGAGCTGGGCCTTGCCTGGCGGCTGGACTCAGACGCACTGCTGGGGGGATAGGCAGGCGAAATTCCCACATTCTGAGAGCCAGGCTTAAGACTCTGTTAATCTAGACACTTTGAGCCTTTCGTTTTGCAGCTGCGTCAGCGGGGTTTGAACGGAATTCCGCAGTCAGTGTGTGGTACACCATGTTGGTACCGAGACTTTAGCGGGACCTAATTCTTAGCCTGGGAGCCAGCGCCTGCAAATGGGACAGTGCTTCTCTGACAGAAAAGCAGTAATTTTCCCAGTGCCACCTACATTGCGGGTCCTGCAACAGAAGCAGAGGAATCACTACCTCTCGGCACCTTTAGCCGCCCCCCCCCCCCCCGTCTGCTGCCTGTGTGGAGGACGCCATCTTTGATACGGTGGCCGCAGCTGGACCTAATTCTTAGCTTGGGAGCCAGAGCCTGCCCACAGGAGAGCGCTTTTCTATCACAAAACCAGTACTCGAGGCAGTGTTGGCTAAGGCTACACCCTGTCAGCACAGGCCAACAGGGCAGTAGCATTGCTGTATTCTGAACTAGTTTGTTATCATCTGGGGTTGGATATAGCGGCACTTACTTTGTCAGATGAGAAGAGGGACCTCTACACTTGAAAACCTAACTGACTTGTGAAGTGGTCAGATACCTTTTGCCTTACATTTTAAGACAGCCTAGAGAAACATTTGCAATCCATCCCCACAGTACCTCTTCCAGCCTCTACATACTCACACGGGACCCAAAAAGCAACAGAAAATTGTGGCATACAAGAAATCACCCATGGCTTCAGAAGGCTCCCAAACAAAGCAACCAAGGAGTTTTCCAGATGAAGAAAATTTATGACAGCATCAGGAAGTGAATACAAAATGATTATATACAAAGCCCTTCTAGACCTTATACAAAATGCAGCAGAACAAAATGAAAAATTAAGCAAGCTGTTCGATCTGATGGAACCCCCCAAATAGTCCTCATGCTAATTTATAATCCAACCCTCCCTATAGGTAATATTTTAAGTGTGCAACATGGATAATCTTATTTCTTCCTCATCACAAGTCTGAGGTAAGTACTATTCCCATTTTACAAAAGAGGAAGCTGTCACATTCCTAGTTTGCTAATTTGCCTAAACTCATTTGCGCAAACTCATCTAGCTGGCAAGCTGAAGAGCTGCAGTTTGGACACAGGCAGGTCCAACAGATCAAGAACAAAATCAAAGACATAGAAACTCCCATGCAAAGCCAAGAAAACAGAATGGAACAAATAGAAAAAAGAATTTCTGACTTGGAAGGCAGAGCTACTGATGCCAACGTCTATGAGCAGAAATCAGAAAAAAGAAACAAGAAAAATGAAGAAACATTAAGAAGCATGTGGGACTCTATTAAGAGGAACAACCTTTGGTTAATTGGAGTCCCTGAATGGGGTGAGACATCTGAGGACACAGAGAGTATCATTGCTGAGCTGCTGAAAGAAAACTTCCCAGAAATCATGAAGGAAGAGAATATAGACATCTCAGATGCCTATCGTACGCCACCCAATATAGACCTCAAAAGAAAGACTCCGAGACATATTATAATCAAGCTTAACAAAATGAAACATAAGCAGCAACTCTTAAAGGTAGCAAGACTCAAAGCAAAGCTAACATTCAGAGGGAGACCCTGGAGGCTCTCGTCAGATTTCTCAGCAGAAACAAAGGAAGGTTTATTCTAACACAGTCCAGCAGACTACAAGCAAGTCCAAATTCAGGGTGTCCACTCCAGGGGAAGGCTTTCTCTCGTGTTAGACCTGGAGGACAGTCCTTGTGTTGCATCAGTTTGATCAGGGAGCATCTTGGTGCAGGAACTTCAGGTCTGAAGAACTGGCTCCTCCTCTCCTGGTGCTGCTCCTCGATGGTGTGAGATTCCCAACTACTTGTTTCCCTTTCTTTTGAATCTCTTGAAGGATGAAAGGGTAAAAGGTTGTGCGAGCCACACTCCAGGGAAACTCTCTTAGCAAGGGTGTGGTAGTCCTACCCTAATCCTCTTTTAACATAATCATCCTATCTATTAGCCACAGGCAGAGATTAGGATTTACAACATCAGAAAACCACAAAACGGAGGGCAGACACAGAATACAGGGAAGCCTGACCCACCCAGATTACCACACATATTTTTGAGGGACACAATTCAATGTATGACAAATACACACTATGTATGTGTGCAATAAAAAGTTTTAAACAAATTTCTTAAGGTAACAATGTATAATTAACTGTACATATTTAAAGTGTACAATTTGATGAATTTTGACATGTTTGCAACTATGAAACTATTACTATAACCCCCCAAATAGTCCTCATGCTAATTTATAATCCAACCCTCCCTATAGGTAATATTTTAAGTGTGCAACATGGATAATCTTATTTCTTCCTCATCACAAGTCTGAGGTAAGTACTATTCCCATTTTACAAAAGAGGAAGCTGTCACATTCCTAGTTTGCTAATTTGCCTAAACTCATTTGCACAAACTGATCTAGCTGGCAAGCTGAAGAGCTGCAGTTTGGACACAGGCAGGTTTGGCACCAGATATACACTAAATCTACAATTTTCAAGTGGGGGGCACACAGATCTACAGGGGAACACAGAGACTTTCTAAATGGTTGTTAGCGGATGTGGAGCCAGTTTGAACTGATAATGACCCCTGTGACAGTAGAACTACCCACAGGGTTTCCTAGGCTATAGTGTTTCAGTCAGAGGAGCCTTGGTGGTGGACAGTGCTTAAAGCACCTGGGCTGCTAACCGAAAGACCAATCTACCAGTCTTCCTTAAAGATTTACAGGCTTCAAAACCCTGTGAGACAGTTCTACGCTGTTCCTACAGGGTTGCTATGAATTGGAATCCTCTCAGTGGCATGTGTTTGGTTTCATTTAGAATCTTTATCAAAGCAGTTCAAACCGCCAACCCTTCTGTTAACAGCCGAGAGCTTAATTGCTATGCTACCAGGGCTCCTTTTCTAGATAACGAGGGCTATATTTTCACATCTTCACCTTCCGTGTTTACCCTCCATCAGCAAGACTGAGACTATATGAATCAAAGTTTCATGATCATCCTTTTCTCCCATCTCCCTTTTTGCATTACAAAAAGTGTGACTTGTCCAACATTATATTCTCAATTCAGTATCTCAGAATTCATCCTAAGCACAGACTTACGACTCAGGCAGCTACATGTTGGCTAGTTTCTCCAGCGTCTCCTAGGTCTAGTCCTTTTCTTCTCTCAGCGACCCAATACTTCCTTGGTCAGATTTGGTTGTTGGACTCAATGCTGGCTACTGGTGTCTGGTGGGGGAAAGTAGGAGACATGTTCTTAGTGGATCATGTGCTGACTTGCAAGGCAGAAGCCTCCACATCATCTTCAGGGAAGGCAGAAATGCTAGCCAGCCTTTAATGAGGAGGAGCAGGCCACCCACTTTTTCAGGTTCCGAGGATTCAAATTTCTTTTAGTGCATAAACTGTGATTTTCCAACCCATGTGTGAGGGTCCCTTTTCTTCCCAGTCAGTGCCTTGACTCACACACCAGACCTGCCATGACTTAGAATGCAGCCTTCTCTGGAGCTCTGCTCCTCTGAGGATTAAGACCTGAGTCTGGCCTTCAGCTTTTTCCTGCCCTCTGGCTGGAGAAGATGAAAATTTCTGTATCTGGCCAAGAGGACCTCTGACTTTCAAACACAGTGTTTTAGTCAGCTAGTGCTTCTCTAACAAAAATACCACAGAGTGGATGGCTTTTACAAAGGAAGGTTTGTTCTTACACAGAGTGGTAGGCTACAAGTCCAAATTCTGGATGTCCACTCCGGGGAAAGACTTTCCCCCTTGTCAGCTCTGGAGGAAATTCCAGTATTGCACCACTCTTGGGGAGTATCTTGGCACAGGAACCTCAGGTTTGAAGGATGCACTCTTCTCCTGGTGCTACTTGCTTGATGATGTGAGGTTCCCAATTCTCTGCTTGCTTCCCTTTCCTTTTATCTCTTGTAGGATGAAAGGATTAAGGGTGGTGCAAGCCATACTCCAGGGAAACTGCCTTTACAGTGGAGGAGGGAGGCGATCCTATGAAGGGATCCACAGTCACACTCTAATCCTTTAACACACAGCATAGGAAAGTCACAAAATGTGTGCCAATCATAAAATTCGGGGAACCATGGCCGAGGCACATGGCTACACATACTTTGAGGAGACACAATTCAATCCATGACACATAGCATTCAGTTGCTTGTTAACCCCACTCATCACGTAACTGCCTTTCTCTAAAGCATCTATTGCCCTCCACCAAAAGTCCTCCAGTTCCATTGTACCAATAAATACTATTTCCCTTGTACTGCTGAAACACCTGTTACAATGAATGTCCTGCCCACCTGCATTTTCTTCTACAGGTGTGCCATTGAAACCCCACTCTGACAAAAGTCTCAGCAGTTTGCACTGCTAACAATGCTTGCAGTGATGGGGTCTTCTGGCAGCTCATCAACAGGTGGTTGAGCTCCCAAATTCCTCTAAACAATGTGCTTTTGGGGGATCAATTCTGACACTACTGCTGAAAGTCATGTAGTCCAGGAAGCCAACTTTGAGATACAGCTTGGCAGGCAAGAAATTCACTAGAGAATATTCTCAGGATCAACACCTAGGCGGGGATAAAGGATACAGACTGTGTGCAATTCAGTCAAAGTGAATCTCATGAGGAGCCCCAGGGCTGAGCTGGCTTGGCTTTGCAGAGTGGTCCTGAATTGAGGCAATGGGGCTGAACCCTTATCCCCCCCGCATTGACTAACTGTTGATTATAAAGTGGCTAAGGAAGATAGCCGGGACAGGATACAACTGAAAGCTATCAGCTGTCAGCACTTCCTGGAGCTAGTGGTATTCAGATGCCCATCCTAGAAAGGGGTGGATTTGGCTGTTCTGCCACAGAGTCCAGCCAAGCCAGGCACCGTCGAGTCCACGACACTCATTATTCACAAACTACACGGTTTTGAATTTAGTTACTATAAAACAATCTAAAACATAATCAGGACAAGTGAATTCAGCAAGATCGTTGGATTCAAGGTTCAAATAGAAAATTAATTTTAAGTACTATTTCCAATAACATCAAAAAACAAGAAATACCTCAGAACAGGTCTAAGATAAGATGTACAAGGCCAATATGTGTGAAAGTATAAACCATTACTAAGAAAAAATAAGGACGAAATAAATAAATGGAGGAATAGATGGAGAAATAAATGGAGCATATTCATAAATTGGAAGACTTAGTAGTGTAAAGATGTCAGCGATCAATGAATTAATTTATAGCCTCAAAGCAACCTCCCAAAATTCCAGCAGGTTTTTGGAGGAAACTGTCAAGCTTATCTGAACTCCTGTAGAAATTCAAAGGGCTAGGAATAGCCTATGCTATTTGAGGCATGACAAAGCTATAGGACTGCATATACTTAAATCTATTATAAAACTTTAAGATAATGTAGTGTTGTTTCATAGTATCTATGAAAGCAGATCATACACATACCCTATGACCCAACAATTATACTCCTAGATGTATACGCAACATAAATTTCATAACATATTTATAAAAGGCAAGTATGAGAATAATCCCAGCAGCACTTTTCAAAGTAGCCAAAAGCTAAAACTATCCAACTACTAATCAACTGTACAGTGGACAAATTAAGATGCTTTCATACAATGGAACACTATGTAGCAATGAGAAAGAATGACCTATAACTACACTAAAAAATAAGGCTATCACAAATATACTAAAGAGGGCCATCAGCCAGAAACCACAGTACATATTCTTACATATTCCTGTTTTTAGTGGTGAAAAGTGCAGGCATATATAACCTATGCTCTTAGATGTCATCCTAGTGGTTACCCTTGGAAGTTGGTGACTGGAAGGGGACACGAGGAGGTGGTGACGTTAGTGGTAATAGTCTTAATGCTGGTTACATGGATATTTTCAATTTGTGAAAATTTATTTAACTCCACAGTTAATGGTGTATGAACTTTCTGCATGTTTATCAAACTTCAGTTAAAAATAAGCGCTTAATTTTTTCATTCCCTAATCTATCCAAGTGTGGGCATCCCCGGGGGGATCAGTGATGTCATCAAGCACCCACCCAGGCTTGTTTTGTTTTGGGTTCTCTCATCTTCAGAATGTGACTTGTATCTGCATGGCTGCAACACGGCAGCTCCTTCTCCAGTATCTTGTCTTATTCCAGTCAGGAAGAAGGTGGAAGAACCAAAAACTTTCCCATTTTGAGGGTCTGTCATTTTATTCAGGAAAGGAAACTTCCAGAGAATTCCGGTTACCTTCTGGAGACCAGAACTCTACCACATGACCTTCCCTAACTGCAAGCACCTCTGAGGTGAGTATTTTAGCTGGGCATGTTGCTGCTGCAAATAAAGTAGTGATTTTCATTAGTGATGAAAAAGAGAAGGGATGTTGGGGAGGTAGTAGATGTTTCCACCATAGTACACAATCTTTTATAGGGCTAATGTTCTAGGAAGACAGGAGGGTTAACCAAAAATGTAATATGCTAAGTGTTCAGAGGGAGCACAGGGCACTATAGGAGCGGAGAGGAATTCCTGGGGAAGACTCATCCTTAGGTGTCTTCAAGTCAATTTTCATCTCATAGTGACCCTGTTCTTAGTCATCTAGTCTTGCTGTAAGAGAAGTACCACAAGTGGATGGCTTGAACAAAGAGAAATTTACTTTCTCACAGTCTAGTAGGCTAAAATTTACTTTCTAACAGTCTAGTAGAGCATCACCTTCAGGGAAAGGCTTTCACTCTCTATTGACTTTCCTGGAAGATCCTTCTAATTGGTGGTAAATGCAAGAACCTCACAAGGGTCACTTAGGTTATTAAGTTGCATTCCATCCCCTGCCTCAGTTATCACCCTCACACCAAATGGTGGTAACTGTAAGAACTATCACCCTCAGACTAGATTAGCGGGTCTGCATTCCTCTCCCTGTCTCTGAAAAAATAGAATTGATGAAGATCTCAGAGAGAGGTAATGAAATTTTGGATAATTCACACTGATTATTTTGTGACAAACACCAACCCCTTTGAATTCTGGCTATAAAAACCACTGGAAATGTAACCCAAGTGGGACAGTTTTGGTTCGCTGTCCCCCAGATTGCTGGCATATCTACAGATAAAATATTCCTTGAACCCCACACTGTCTTTCAGTGGAATGAGCTTGCTTTAGCTCGGCAGCATCGTCAATCTTCCACTGGAGTAGGAGCTTCCCTGTGTAGGTACCACGGGTCTAAAGGATGCACTGTACATTCTTGGTGGTATAAGGTCTCCTGTCTGTCTCCTCACCTTTCTCTTTTATATCACAAAAGGGAACTGATCCACGACATAATCTAATCCTGTCGGTTGAGTCCTGCCATATTAACACAACTACCTCATTAACAGCACAGAGGTACAACACAAAGGAAAGGCACATCAGATTGCAAAACAGTGGACAAAACCGTGGCCCAGCCAAACTGATGCATACATTTTGGGGGGACACAATCTTTAACATTTTTTTATTGTAATTAAGTGAAAGTTTACAATCCAAGACAATCTGCTGTGTAAAACCCTGAGCACCTGCCTTTATGCAACTCTTATCTGCTCTCCTCACCCTGTGGCAGCACACTCTTCCTTTCTACTCTTTACTTTTAGTATCCACGCAGCTGACGCTTGTCCCCTTCTCTCCAACCTCTCTTCTGCCCTATAAAAAGAAACCAGTTGGACAATCTCATGTATATATTAAACCATAAAGTACACACACCACCTGCATCAGTCTGTGTCCCTTAGTCCGGTTCAATCTTTGTCAAAAGTGTTGGCTTCTGCACTCATTTCAGCTCTGGGCTAGCTACAAGTTCAGGGGCAATGTTCTCTGGGGACCCTCCAGGTTGTCAGGCCGTCAAGTCTGGTCTTTTAATAGAGTTCTTGATCTGCACACCCCTTCTTCTCATGCTACATCAGGGACTCTACATTGTCACCAGGCCTGTCTTTGATGGTGGCTAGGCACCATCTAGTTCTTCTGGTCTCATCCTGGAGGCTGGGGAAGGGTAACATAGTATAATCCATGACAGATCCCATGTGACAGGGTAGAACTATCCTACAGTGTTTTTAGGTTGCAACCTTTACGGGAGAAGATTTTCTAGAGTAGAAATAACACACCCTGAAGGCCATCCTTTGTAGGACTAATGGAAGTCCACTAGTCAGAAAGTTTTTCAGCTATATGATAAAAGGCATAAATCAAAATTATAAGAAGCTTACTCGGTATTACCCATTGCTGTCAAGTTGATTCCAATCCACAGTGACTCTATAGGACAGAGTAGAACTTCCCCATAGTTTCCAAGGAGCATCTGGTAGATTTGAACTGCCAACCTTTTGGTTAGGAGTTATAGCACTTAACCACTGAACTACTGGGGTTTCCTACTGGGTATTGGGAACTAAAAATAGCCAAGTGATCTTAGAGGATTGAATATGAGGCTAGAAGGCTGGAGAGGGAGCTAGAGGAGCAGGAAGGAGCAGATCATGAATGTCTCCTGTGCCATGAAAAGGAAGTAGAATTTTATCTTCAGGGACCCTAGGAAGGATTTTAAGCAAGAGAATGAATGACATGCTCGGATTAGGATAGTAAGTAGGTACTTCTAGTAGCATACCACCTGAAACAATTCGACCCTCACAAATGTAGACGAATGAGTGGGCCATCCATATGTATAAAGAATATATATAATATGTAATAACATATGTAGTGGTAGAGGAACACTTTAAGATGAGAGAGCAGAAAAAGTTTTTGCCAGTCTGCATGAGATAGGATAAAAATTTGAATCAGGGCTACGGTCAGCGTGATGAAAAATTCTATGTGCTCCAAGTATGCCTCTTATGTTTTGTTTATGAAGGCGGGGTGTTTAATGACTACTGCTTCCCTGCCTCAATCCCATCTCTTACTAAATCCCTGATGAAGAGTGGGATTTAAGGGGGAAGGGAGGAAAAGAGGAAGCCTTCCTAAAAACGATCACTGACAGGGGATAAAGTGTTTTTGGAGTCCTGCGTTCTTAATTCTTCTCACTTCTGTAGTTTAAATATTGGCATTCTCTTTCCTTTTTCGCTTTTTCTCTTTGCATTTTCTGTGGATAATCCTATCTTTACGTTTGGCTTCTCATCACCTGTTTGCTGCTCTTAATCTTTAGCTCCAGTCTGTTTCCCTGTATAAGAATTGAGGCTTTGGCACCCTTCAGTCAAAGATTAACCTGAAAACTCATTGCAGCTGAGCTGATTCTGATTAGTAACAACCCTCAGGACAGGGGAGAACTGCTCCATAGAGTTTCCAAGAGTGCCTGGTAGATGTGAACTGTAACATTTTGGTTAGCAGCCATAGCACACAACCACAATGCAATCAAGGTTTCCCAGTTAAAGATTAGACAGGCCCATAAAACAAAAGGAAACTGAGTATGACAGTGCAGAGGCAAGCATAAAAAGGTAGGATACAGGAAAGTTGATAATGGAGAACCCAATGTCAAGGAGGAGAGCGTTGATACGTGTTGTAGGATTGGCAACTAACGTCATAGTATAAAATGCATATTGTTGAATGAGAAACTAATTTGTCCTGTAAACCATCTAAAACACAGTTAAAAAATAAATAAAAGTGATTGAAAAGGGGGGGGGGGCTTTATTTCCTACTGGCTCAATGACCCCACCTGCAGGCCCCTCAAGTTCCCAAACTCATATATGAAATTGACCATGCCGTTTTCCATCCTTCTGTACATCTGGAAACCCTGGTAGTGTAATGATTAACAGCTACAGTTTACTAACCATAAAGGTTGGCAGTTTCAATCCACCAAGCACTCCCTGGAAATTCTACAACATCACTGTGAGTTGGAATCTACTCTATGGCAACAGGTCTTTTTTGTTTTATACCTCTGTCTGAAAGCAGGGCACCACCACCTGCATAGCACCTCGGTTGGAATCCTGGCAATCTTGCCAGACTTGTCCTTGACTTCCTCTCTTACATCTGAATTACTCGCCCAACAACTGGGAACTTTACTGGAGCCCTGTAATCCTGGAAAACAGGATGTTTACAAGGCCTAACCCCAGCTATCCTTTTGTTTTCCAAAATTCCTTCAACCTTTTGTGTTTGGGGAAACAACAAACCTTTTGCTCTTGCAAAATGAAGCCATCTCCGTCTTTCTTTATGACATCCATAAGACTTGGGAAAGACTCCTTTGTTTTACTACCTCTATAAACCCCACCTCTCGTTCCTTTACTCTTGGACGTTCTTCATTAATAGCCTGAATAAAATCATCTCCTTAAAGGTCCAGTGCTTTTTGTCTTTGCTGTTACTAAGCCTTCCTGATTTGTCTGTCTCCTGAACCAGGTAACTTCCTCCTCTGCCGCACTTTTCCCTGGGTTATTGTAGCCGTCTCCTAAAGATTTCTAAGACTTCGCCTTCAACTTTCTCCACTCCATTCTTCACATTACTGCTGGAATAATCTTTCTAAAAATCAGGTTATGATCCAGTCTCTCTCTGCTTCTGTAATCTACCTTCTAGGCTGTGTGCATACACACACTCTTTCTTGGATAAAGGCATGGTTTTGATTTAGGAGATAAAATTGAAGCCATTATTCCCTGTCCTTGAGCACCAAAAGGATGTGACCCACCTGAAGCTGGACTAAAAGGGCACATCAATCGGACCCTCAGATATAGAAACAATTGTTAGGATAATCTTGGAAAACATCTATTAGGGAAGCTTTCACAGAAACAAATCATAAACAGCACACAAAAGACCCGCTTATTTTCCATTCTTACCTCTTTTTGGAGTGCTGGTGGCTCAGTGGGTAAAAGTTTGGCTGCTAAACAGAAGAACAGCTGGCAGCTCAAATTCACCATCTGCCCCTTGGAAACTCCGTGGCACAGTTCTACCTTGTCCTGTAGGATCTTCAGGAGTCAGAATTGACTTGATGGCAACAACCCTGGTTTTTGCTTTGATGTCTTTTTAGTAGGGCTTAGTGAATAGCAAGACTTGTTAGATCAGTGAAAACCCTTCTGACTGTTATTACTGAAAACTGTACCAGTAATTACTAAAAAAGACAACTCAAAGTGTAGAATCATGGTGATTTCACAGTTTTTAGCCATTCTGTGACAAGGTGAAGATTTCAATGATTTTACCCATTTGTAATATTAATATATACTAATGATGCTGTAATGTTTCTTGGACTCAGACACAGCTCTGGCAGTTTGTCCATTTCCTACTTTTACCTCTTTGAATATGTGCAGAATAAAATCTTTGTCTTGGCTTTACTGTAACTTTGTGGGGAAAGCCTCCTGGCATAGTGGTTAAGTGCTAAGTCTGCAAACCAAAATGTCAGCAGTTCAAATCCACTAGGTGCTACTTGGAAACTCTATAGGGCAGTTCTACTCTGACCTATATAGTCACTATGAGTCAGAATTAACTCGATAGTAATGGGTTTTAAAAAATAACTTTGTGGTGATTTTCCTGTAGGATACTTTCTCCCACCTGTTTACCTCCACACACAGCATGTTTGGCTGACACTTGTTTCCCCTTCACATTTCCTGGTGATTACTACCCAAGCTTAGACATCAACCCAGAGAAGGCTACCTCACCATTCCAACCCCCCACTTCAGCCTGGGAAGACACCTTTCCTGTATATTCTATAAGAAAATCAGCTGTTGTCTAGATGACTCGGACTCATGCATGTCAGAGTAGAATTGCTCCCCAAGGTTTACAGTGGCTGATTTTTCAGTAGATCATTAGGCCTTTCTTCTGAGGTGCCTGTGAGTGGACTTGAGCCTCCAATGTTTCAGTTAACAGCCGAGCACATTAACTGTCTACACTATCCAGAACTCTCAGTTTCTTGTTGTTTCTTCTATCCAGATTTTTTTGTCACACTGGATTGCAACTGTTAATAGGTTTCCTACTTCCGTCAGACTTTGCATCCCCAGGCTTGATACCAAAAAACCCATTGCAACCAAGGCTAATCCAACTCGTAGCCACCCTGTATGCAGAGTATAACTGCCCCATACTGTAGCCATAGTTGTAACTCTTTACAGAAGCAGACTGCTATGTCTTTCTCCTGCAGAGCTGCCAGTGGACTGGAACCACCCATCTGTCAGTTAGCTGCTGAGTGCCAAACGGCTGTTCTACCAGGGCTCGGGCTTGATACAGTACCTGGCATATAACAAATGTATGTATTGAGTACTTAGTATAAGTACTATAATAGCAAATGTCACTTTAAACTAAATGTCACATAATGCTTGTAATCACCTTATTTCTCAAATATGCACAATGTTTATATGTCAGTAACCTAAGCAATGTAAATTTTAATCCTTCCCTGGGTGGTGCAAAAGATTTACATTCTCAGCTGCAAATCTATTAAGAGGTGCCTCAGAAAAAAGGCCTGGCCATCTACATCCAAAAAAAAAAAAAAAAAAATTGGCCATTGAAAATGCTATGGAGCTGAAAGATCTCTATAAACCAGATACTCCATCAGCTTGACAGCAGAAGAACTAGATATGGCCTGCCTACCAGCAATGAACACACTGACAGGGAACACAATGTAAAGTCCTTGTGTTAGTAGCTGGGACTTGACCAAGGCCATCTAAACTGCTAAACTAAATTCCATTCCCTGTCACAACTGGATCTACAGACTTACATTCCTTTACCTGTCTCCAGGGTAGCCAATCAACCTTCAGGGAGGTAATTAATTTACATTGTTCAATAAGACGTAAAGTCGTCTTGTGACTCCCTGTTCTGTCCTGAGACAAAGTTTGACATTTTCCAGATGCAAATCCTTTTGTAATCTGACTATAGAAGCTGCTAAAATTGTAACCCAAGTAGAACAGTTTTTGGAGAAGTTATTCTCACTGTCTCTCGGGCCTGCATGCTTATCTGTTAATAAAGCACTGAAACTTTTTCCCCCGTCTCTGAATTTTGGCTGTCAGTGACAGACAGAATGAATTTGCCTCAGTTTGGTAACATTTTTCGTCACCACGAAGGGACTAGGGGTACCTCCCATCCATAAACTCTTTCCCAGAGAGGAGCCAACTTTTCTCTTCTCCACTTTTCTGCTACACCTCTAAAAACCTTCAGTGAATATGTAGATATCTGGCATCACAACCGATGAACTCCAATTAGGGGACTCCTGATGAGTTCTGAAGGCCTGGCTGCTCATACCAACCCAGTAACTCTGACATGGACCAGTGAGGGTACCTATCTGTTCCATTCAAAGGCTGAAGATAAGGTCCATAAAATATTTATGGGCACAGGTCAGATATTTAAGAGCCAATATGGCATCTACTGTTGGAAGACTCCTGTGACAGGATAAGGGGTATGTGGAGGATGAGGAAAGTGTCCCCTTCAAGACAAAGTCTGTGCAACGTGGGGAACATATTGGTCCAAACATAGCACCTCCCATTTCCCTGGACTTCCACTATCCCATTAGGATAGAAAGCAGATTCTTCAGCCTTCTCTCCTTTCCTCCTATTCTCTTTTGCTTGACCTAGGACTAAGGGAATTTGGAGGCATCCCCTTGCCTGCCTGCCCAGACTGGTTCTGGGGTGCAGCTTCCAAATGTTCTAAGAAGCCTGCCAGGAATCTTTTTCTTGGGAGCCTTTGAAAGCCACTCATCAATGCCCAGCATTGATTTACTAATCTAAAAAGGTTCAAGTGCTTTATTCTGGTTGCACTCAGAGAACTCAAGTTCTTATCAGGGTTTGAACTTCTGTCTGTCTTGGTACCATCTGTCTAGTAAAAAAGGAATGCCTGTCCCAACTAAGAAAGATTTCTCTGGATACGTATACTCTGTAATATAAGAAAATAAGACCTCTGAAAACCCTGATGGGGTAGAGTCTGTCTGTCTTGTTTCAATTTAGTTTGAACTGCACACTCTGGTTGTGTGCAGAGAACTAAGGTTCTCATCAGGGTTTGAACTTCTGTTTCAGTTAAGAAAGTTTTCTCTGTATACTCTGTAAAATGAGAAGTAAGACCTCTGTTCTTAGGAAAAGCCCATTGGGAGAGATTCTGTCTGTCTGGTCTCAGCATAGGTACACACCTGTCTGTAACATGGCATGGCCATGGAAAAAGTCTGCAATTGAATAGATCCATTTTACCATCCTGCAACTAGAGCTCCTTTGTCAAAAATCAGGAAAATGGTCACTAAGCTCACTTTAAAGTGAAGCTGTGTATATGTGGAAGTGTGGCCTCCCAGGTGTTTGATAAGATAAATGCATGTACAGTGTTGTATTTGCCTTTGTGAGGTTTTAGAAATGTCTTTTTTGTACTTATACAAGCTGTTTGTGGGGACCTCAAACCTGTAAGTTTCTGTGAAAAACATCTGATCCCTGTGGACTGAGTGTTTAATGTCTGCACAAGTCTTCACGAGTTTGGCCTCGAGCCACATGGTGTTGTCTTATTCAATATCTGTTTTACTTGTAAAACAGTTCTTGCCCATTAAGTGTCTTATGTCTTTTTATTGCCAATGTAGGTCTTACAGTCTAATTTTAATATATTTCTTATATTAATTCTTCGAGAAAAACTTGTTTGGCAGATCTTAAAAGATTTTTCCTGCTCAGATCCTCCTTATCAGGGGTGGGAGAGTGTCTTACTTGAGCTAAAATAGATAAGAAAGTCGAATCTTAAGTAGATCCAGACAGACTGTTACTGAGCTGAAAAACTAACTGCACAGCCCTTAGTTAAAAGGATGGTTTTATCTTAAAGTGAAAGTAACAATTCCAGAACAGTAAAATGGAAATTAATTAATGATCTGTTGCCCTCCAGAAAGAAGCAAAGGGCAAGGCAGGATCAGCTGTAAGTCATATCCTCAGGGAAGCTTTTGAAAAAACGTTTATAATTGGAGACCTTTAAGACAAAAAGTAGATAAGAATGACTACTTTATTTTGATTATCAGAAATTGAGTGGATCCAAAACTGCAAATAAGTACTCTCTACTACAGGGCTGAGCCTGGAGGGGTGTTTTAACCCTAATGAGATTTAAAGTTCTGTGTATACCAGTAATTGGTTAGTTAAACAGAGACTTTGTGATTTCCAAAGCCAGTTGATGGAAACTTTGTGAGTTAAACTGGACTGGGAAAATATAATAAAAAACTTAAAATGTTTAAATGAACTTTATTTCAAAATTACAGGCTTAAAATAACTTCCAGAAACTTTTGGGTAACTTATTGATGTCTGAGTTAGTGGATATCTATTATAATTTAATACTGTTTTTGCTTTTTCAGTAAATAAAGAATTTGTGTGCTACATGTCTTAAAAAGTGGATTTATTTTTGCTGTTTAGAAATATTTAGCACGGTCAAATGTTTTGTTTATCTAATAGTTTGATCTATGAAATTTCTAAGAACACTAACATTAGAAAAATTGGGTTTTTTCACTGCTAAATAACAAAATTTTCTGATTTCTGAGTGAAACTGTTCACTTATCCCTTAGAGACAAAGATTTGACCCCTCATTAAGATTCCCAAGAGACAAAAAACAAGCCATGAGGCTTGGAAATGGAGAGAAAGCGAAAGCAAAGGGCAGCCTTTTCTGACAGAAGAGGCCTAAAATGTCTTGGCACGGATTGGAATCAAAGGGTACCCAGTTCTTAATGGGTTAAAATATGTTTTTCCCTTCTTAATATTGTCTAACAAATACATAGTACTGAGTCATGATTTTATTGTTATCTCTCAGTGACTAACTGGAGAAAACCCTGGTTATGTAGTAATGAGTGCTATATTTTACTAATGGGAAAATTTGCAGTTCAAATCTACCAGCTGCTGGGCAAAACAGTTCTATTCCTCCCTATAGGGCCTCTGTGAATTAAAATTGGCTCCACAACAGTGGATTTGATTTAGTTTTAAGTTGTTAATTTGACTTGGTTGGGAAACAAAAGCTGAGCTTGGAAGTTGAAATGCCTCAACTTCAAAGGTGTATTTCAAGGTTTGAAAAATGGAGCCACACCCGCTGATGTTTCTAATTGTGGAGTTGCTGCTCTTGTGGGCTTGAAAACTTGTGCGTCTGAAGCCCAGGAAACAGGGGATGCTGTCCCAGTGGGTCTGACAGGCAGAGCTATAGGACAGGGCTGGGGATGGCTTCCACTCAGAATCTGAAGAAGCCATTGCCTAGAGTCTGAAGGGGAGGACCATTGTGTAAGATGCAGTGTGTTCTGTAAAACTGCTTGGTGCACTGTGAAACACCTTCTTTCCCCTGTGGTTTCTCCCATTGGTAATGAAAATGTTTTTGAAAACAGGCAATCTTAGACAATCTCCTGTTAAATCCTGTTAAAATTTCAACACCAACTGCCCACTCCTCTCCTGAGGAACAGCTTCCTCTTATTCTGTTGAAGGCAGTTCTGACGCAGTCTCTCCATCATATACCTGACAGAACACTCATTTCGACCAGAGGATCTGGGATAACAAGGCAGGGCAGTATCCTCTTCAACAACTCCTGATTGGAGTAAAGCAACAGGGGCTACCAGTTAGATATTGTTGGGCAAACACTCCATTTACCACCTCAATTTATTAAATTGGAAGAGTTTGAATCCAATCTTTGCCACTCAAAGCCCCAGTTGGGCCAATATCCAGGCTTTGTTAAATATACTTCTCACAAGCAATGAAAAGCACCTGGTCCTGGGTAAAGCGAGGGAAGAAGCTGAGAGGCTTCACTCTGAAAGCCTGAACAACACTCCTGACCTAGTAATAGCCATCCCAGTGACTGAGCCTAACTGGGACCTGAACTATGAGGGCTTGCCTCTCCTAAACTGTCATAAAAGGTATATTTAGCAGGTCTCCAAAACGGGGTTCCTAAGCAGAGAAGTTTGGACATGGTGCAAGAATTACAGTAAAAGGCCACTGAGGATCCATCCAAGTTTCTGGAAAGAATCTACAGCTTCTACTGTAGGTACACTGATGGACCCTCAAGTGCTTGAAAATCAGAGAATGATAAACATGACTTTTATCTCCCAAAGCGCAGCAGACATCTTGAAAAAAGCTACAAAATTTGGACAGAGCTTTGGAAATGAATCTGCCCAGCTGATGAAAATTACATTCAAGGTATTTTAATAACAAAAAACTTAGGAAGACCCAAGCTGCCTCATATTCGTGGACGCAACTTACAGTAAGGACACAAAGGCTCCTGACTGGGACTTCAGAGACAGCAAGCCCTGATCAGGGAGAATCAATGCATGTATTGCAAAGAAATAGGGCACTGAAAATGAGTGCCCTAACAAAGAGGCTGCCAATACTGGTAGAACAGGCTTCCCAATGGTTGGGCTGTCAGGAAGGAAAGTGACTGCAGTGGCCCAAGACTACAGCCAGAACTAACTACCAGCGTGTAACTGCCACCAGCCACTCCTCCAACCCCCCAGGAGCCTCAGTAAGAACGAAGAGTGGAGAGAACAAATGGTGGACTTCCTAGTGGACACTAGGGCCTCATATTTGGTCCTCAATAACACCCTTTCACAACTGACTACTCAGTCAGTCCCAGTGACAGGAATAACAGGGCACTTGGAAGATAAGTTTTTCCTGCAGCCACTTGACCATGAGATTGGAGAAAAACAGAGGACTTCACTGGTCTCTGTATATGCCAGACTGTCCTATCATGTTATTAAAGGGACTTATTGTCTAAGCTTAATACCCAGATCACCTTCTCTCATGAGGAGATGAGCCTCCAGATGGAAGTACCTCAAGAAAATGTCTGGCAGCTCCTACTTCAGCATCAGGAGGTGGAGCCTGACTGGCCAAGAAAAATCAATGATAAGAAAGTGAGCCAATTCCTGGACATTAGATTCAAACCACACACAGCCTGGAGACCAGTCCTCCGGAAAGGTTGAGTAGGTGAACCCTACCTTAAAGATCCAGATCTCCAAGCTGTGTCAAGAGACTCATTTACATTGGGATCAGGTCTTGCCTATCACCTTGTTTAAAATCCAGATGGCCCCTAGAAGCAGGCTCAAATGGAGACCCTTCCAAGGCTGTCTCAGTATAGCTTTCCCCACAAGCAGAAAATGACCTTAAAGTTCAGAATTCACCAGTTATCTCTCCTCAGGTCTTCACTCTCCCCGTCAGATAAAAACTTGGAGAGAGCAGCTTGAAAGAACAGCTGGAAGAGGAGTGGACTGGCCTGTGGGAAATCCTCCTGACCACCTCTACTGCCATGAAATTGGCCAGATTGAAGGCCTGGACACATCCTACCTGGGTGGAGTTGTACCCCTCAGCAGACATGGCATGACAGATCCTGACCACGAGTGGTGGACTGCTACTCCTGGAAAAAAAAACAGGCCAGAATCTTCTATTCCTAGGACTCTACTTAGCTCTGGGACTTTCACAAGACATTATTCCTTTCTGATGAAGTGAAAATGTATGGACTTAGCTTGCACGAAATGTAATGAATATACTGTGCTTGGATGTATTCAAGAGGACATCACTTATAGGGATATCTATAATTGGGGACCAGCTAAGAAACAGAAGGATGGAGAGATGTTCATGATCCAGCTTGAGGCTGTCACTCCAAGAGCAAACTGGCAAATTTTCAGGATGCCCTTCCTACTGTTATGATCTTAAAAACCCATTCTCAAAAGTAACAGAAGTATAACAGTATCATACACTAATAGACATATTAAGTTACCTAAAGGGTGGTTCTTATTATGTGGAAATAGGGCCTTTTTGCATGTCTCCACCAGTGTTATAGAGGGGACCATGCTACTCAAGAAGGCTCACCCCGTTCCTGCCCCAGATTAAAGATCCAATCAAATCATGCCCGAACTATAAGAAATGAACCTTCCCAAAGATTGCCAAAGTGACATACATCTGTTCCGTCTGGCTGAAGACATATCTTTGTCCCTTTTGTTGTGGTGATAAGTTTAACAGGCTAGCCTGTACCATGATTAAGGCCTTAAATGCTACCTCGCAGGCCATGAATGTTTTAGGCACTAAATTGGGACAAGTCAGAAAGTCAGTTCTGGAAAGTCAGGCACCTATGGACAAATACTCCCCAGACATAATCATGGATATAAAAATCTTAAGGGGATGTGTTGGTTTAATTTGTTTGATAGTTTCTAGTTGATAAAGAACAAACTAAAAACAGTAAAAGACGTTGTAAATAATATCAAACAGCAGGAAACTTCTTCGAGTCAGAGTTTGAGAAATTATTCTCTTGGCTCCCCAATCTAGGTTGGCTGCACATACTAAATGTTGGAATCATCATTGTTGTGGATTAGTTTTTGTTGCTCTATACATGTGTGCCCTGCCTCATAATTAATCATACCACATGCTGTAGAGGACTAGCCCACAATCCAAGATTTGATCCTAGAGTGAATGCTATAATAAATCAAAGCAGCTATTTTCATTTAAAAACATGTTTCATAGATACAAAATTGATGATTAAGAGAGTGGGGAATGTTCGTAGCTGGGACTTGACCCCTAGGGAGCATAGTTCTACTCTGAAACATACAGGATTGCAAGAGTCAGGAATGACTAAGCAACAACTGGTTTTGGGTGTTCAGTGTAGCTGGTAATTTAACTCATAAGAATATTGTTTCTCTTGAATCTGAAATCCCAGAAGGTATAAGAATAAAGGTCCTCTAATCATGTAAAAATGTGTTCAGCCCAAATATAACTTATGGAGTCTCGAGGATCACTGTCTCTCCCAACTGAGGGTTGGAAGGGCCAGCAAGAACCAAAGACTAAAACATACAGGGGGGCAGGACTTTGGGTGAACGGGAAGAGCTCTCCTGACTGATGTCTTTTATTTAGTGTTTCTGTTGTCCTCTCGATGTTGAGGGCTAAAGACCCTCAAGGATGACCTTGTGTGGGTATCTTCCCCATCTCCCCTCATTTTGGGAACTCCTGGTGTGAGTAGGAATCTAGGTGAGAATTCCCAACAACAGGCAGCGTTAGGGCAGAGTCTAGAGTGGAGAAGGCTGGGAAGGAACAGTTTATGCAAACATGGCTCAAGATTTAGGGAAATAATCTCTTCAGTGTGGATTTATTTTTCCCTGACTCTAAGGCCCCGTGACTAATTACAGACAGTGAACATCTTATCTGTGTTAAAAGGGTACAGTAACCTAGAGAATCTTTTCTGTTTATTTAAATATAACTTGTTTTTCTCCCTGAATCTCTTTTACTCTTAACCTCTGTTTACAAAACAAATACCTCAATTCTGTGTGGGAAAGACTTGGAGAATCACACAGCAGGGGTGTAGAAAAGGAGAGAGAACACTGGCCAGTCACTGTTCTTGTTAGCAATCACTGTTTGCTCTGGGGTGGTGGGCTAATGGAACAGAATCCCTTAAGCAGGATTCTCTCCCCTGATCCCCAAGGTCTTATGTGGTGCAAACTATTAATGCACTCCTGGCAGCTTACCAAAAGGTTAGAGTTTCAAATCCATCCAGAGGCACCTCAGAAGAAAGGCCTGGTTATTTACTTCTAAAAATCAACCATTGACAACCCTACAGAGCACAGTTCTACTCTGACGTACATGTGGTCAGCAGGACTCAGAATTATCTCCACGGCAGCTGATATTCTGACCCCTACCAGTACCTTCAATATGATTCTTGGAGAGATCTGGATCAAAAAATTTAAGAAAAAGCCAAATTGTGAGTTTTTGTTAAAGGATGACCATCATCTGCAAACAGAATCTGTAGTATTGACAAAAAATATACATAGAACAAAGTAAAAAGATTTTCTTTGCAAGTTTTATTTTTTTAGGAGATACCAAAAGCCATATATCACATCTTCCCTTAGTTATAACCTCTGGAAAGACAGTAGTATCTTACCTAGGTTTATCTTTACTACCATCCCCTTTTGGAGGGAAACCTTGGTGGTGTAAGTGCTATGTCTGCTAACCAAAAGGCCAGCAGTTCAAATGTGCTGAGTCCCCTGAGTGGCTAAATCACTTCTCCCTCCCCAAGGATTTTTCCCCGTAATTCCCCCTTTGTGTGATTATTCCTTTTCCATCTCCCCCAACCCTTTATCCTGGCATCGATGGAACTGTAACAGAATAAAGCAGCTGAGGTACAAGCCTGCTCATGTGTTACCTACCCATTTGTTAATGAGAGAAATCAAACTATTTGATTGAATAAATTGTGCTTTTAAGAGTTAGAAGAATGCCACACCCTCCCATAATGTCATGGAAAATTCATTCAGTATCTTTCCAGCTTCCATTCTGAAGAAAAAAAGAAGAAAAATACATCATGATATTCAGAAGGTCTTTGCTTTGGTAGAGGGGCTTCTTCCTATGAGAGACATCAGGGAACGTAGAAAAAAATCTCATAAAAGCATTATGAGATTATGAGTAGCGTTATCTCAGATGAGTGGTATCAGGTAACTTTTACCTTCTTAGTAGTTTGATATAATCAAGATATGTTATGTATGAATAATTACAAAAAGTTAATATATTTTCAATATGGCAGAAAAAATTGTTGTTTTTAATAAATCATACAGAATCCTTTACACAAATGCCTCTACTAACTTTTCTGATATGAAGTATGGAGACTGTTACTCTCTCTCTTCAAGAGGTTAGGACAAAATGGGAGAGCTCAATTTCTACTTAAAATGTATGCTTCTAAACGGTAATAACAGTAATTCAAAAAAAGGTCCCCTCAACTTCTGAATACACCACTCTACCCCAAGCACCCCCCCTTCTCTCTGTCAAGCTTACCTCATTCACAGGGATCAGAATACTGAATGGTTGTCTGCTCATCTGCAAAACGAAATGCCACATATCATTACACTGAAATGGGCCCCTTACACACTGTGTGCTTCATGAAAGCACACTATGTTAGCCCTTTTCAAAGATTCTCAACAGGATGTGAGAATACTCAAAGTTATGGTAACTCTCAATCACTAATATTTGCATGCTTGTGGGTAAATCAGAAATGAAATGATCCAGTAAGTTGTTAATTATAGTAAGAATGTTAAGAACAGTCAGTCCTTGCATGTGGTGTATGCACTTTACAGTTTAATATAGATATGAGACTGTCCTATTGGTTTCTTTTTGGAGGAGAAAGGAGAGGGTGAAGAGGAAGGGACAAATGTTGGTTAAGTGGATACTGGATGTTAAGAGTGAAAAAAAGTATGCTGTCACTGAGTGAGGGGAGCAGACAGAGACGCACAGAGGTGGGTACTTTGGGCTTTATGTGGAAAATTGACTTGGATTGTAAACTTTTACTTAATCACAATTAAAAAATTAAAAAAAGAATAGTCAGACCTTAGAGAAACATTGGTCCACACTGTTCTTCTGTTTATGGAATACATCATATGAGATGTTTTTAGTGTAGACTTTTTTTTTGTGGCATAAAACTGAATTAAAATGTTTTAGGAAATTAGCCAGCTAGAAATTAGATAATGTGAATATATGCTACCTGGTTTGGGAAGAAGTGTTTGTAAAATAAACAGTGATGATACCATGAAGAAGGAGGCATGAAGATGCTGGGAGACGTAGGTAAGAGCTCAGCTAGTGGTGACAGCTCTCACCTGGTAGGTAGTAGTCGTAGACTTTAATGGTTGCAGGCTTCAGGTTGGTGACCAACACACTTTGGCTGATGGTGAAATTGTAAGTCTGAGTCTTCTTGCCAAGCTATGGGGGAAGACAGAAGAAACATCATGATAAAACAAAGATGGAAATAAGGCTTGTGCAATGTGGGGATTCTGTAGGTCCCTTGCTTTCTTCATGTATTATCTGAAATTTTTTACCTATCCCTTCTGCCCATGCCATTCTTAAAGATATTGCCTCTTGACTTCTGCTCTTTCTTCTTACCCTGCAGCTCCCCAACCCTCCAAT
Source organism: Heterohyrax brucei (assembly GCA_028571685.1). Classification (NCBI taxonomy): domain Eukaryota; kingdom Metazoa; phylum Chordata; class Mammalia; order Hyracoidea; family Procaviidae; genus Heterohyrax; species Heterohyrax brucei. The sequence goes on along the minus strand of CM053142.1, from coordinate 70,623,687 downwards.
AAAAGGGTTCATTTTATTAAAGGTCAACACTAACCTAACTTAAAGTGTCTAAGGAAATAGAGACTATGACTTTACTCCAACAGATTTATGCTCCCTATTGGCTTTCTTTTTCTCTTCATTCAAGTCTCTGATCAAATGATGTGTACTCAGACTTTCCCTGATTGCCTTATTTTGAAATAGCCACATTGCTGGCCTATCTCCCGTCATCATTCTGTATCCCCTTATCTTGTATAGCATTTTTGACTACTGACCAAAAAACCTAAACCCACTGCTGTCAAGTCGGTTTAGACTCATAGTGAACCTATAGTGACCCTATAGGACAGAGTAGTACTGCTCCATAAAGGTTCCAAGGAGGGCCTGGCAGATTCAGACTGCCAATCTTTTGGCTAGCTGATATAGCACTTAACCACTACACCACCAGGATTTCGATGACTACAGTAACCACGACCAAATGTGCGTGTACACATGTATGTTAAAAAAACACGAGGTCTGACAATTAAGTCTGTGAACTTAAGGGTTCTAAGTACTACATGCCTCATTGTCAAATATGACTATCGTCACCTTCAAAGCACTCTTCTTGGGAAGCTATGCACTGATGCCAGCTACCTAATCCACCCTTCAAAGCAATATGGGGACTTTTTCTGGAATGCCCATTGCACATGGCAGCAAGTTCTCAAAACTTAATTGTATAGCTGTCTGTGAGGGAGTTTTAGCCAATCAACAAATGTATTGGAACACTCTACCTGCTCACCTGATTTGGCCCAAAGACATTTTTCTTTACCCCCAAATAAAGAAAATATTGAAAGGAAGACATTTTCATGACATTCACAGCATTAAGAGTAATATAACAACAGGTCTGATAGCCATTCCAGAAACAGAGTTCCAAAACTGCTTTGAAGGGTTGACTACTAGGCATTAGTGTTGGTGTATAGCTTCCAAGGGGGAGTAGTTCAAAGGTGACCATAGTGACATTCAGCAGTGAGGCAAGCAGCACTTTTTCTACGCTGAGTTCACAAACTCAGTTGCCAGTCCTATAAATATAAATACATACTGACAAAAAACATATATACACATGTGGTGTGCATGTACATGTGTCATTTTTTAAAACTTGTGTATTTCATGTCTCTTTGCTGGAATACAAGCTTGCCTATTTCCTGTCTCTTTGCTAGCATACTAGGAGCCCGTCTAAACTTCCATATCTTTGTCATTTGAAAGAGTGTCTGGTACATACTGGTTGCTAAATTATTTGTTGAATAGATGAAGAATCTAAGACAATATATGAATGAATCTAATATGATAAGAAAATCAAATTCATATTATAGATATAGATATGGAGTTACAAATGCTTAATTAGAAGGGATTTCCAAAATTCTTCAGAAACAGTGGTTCTCAGGGTACATATGCCTTCAGGAATACCCAAGTCTGTATCAGGGACTCTGCGAGGTCAAAATTATTTCCAGAATAATACTAAGATGGTATATATTTTTTTAAAATTCTCATTCTCGTATAATATTCAGGACAGTTATCCAGAGGTTACTTGATGTATGATGTTGAGGCAGATTAAGTGCTGAAGCAGATAGGAGAATACAACTGTCTTCTATTATGCCAGGAAATAAAGACATTTGAAAAAATGTGAAAGATGTTACTATTCTTATTATATTTTTGTTTCAGAATATATGCTTTTCATTAAAATGTTATTTATATTAACATGTAATGAGTTTTTCTTACTATTTTTAGATGAATTAATATTTAAATTTTTCTCAGTTTTAATTTCTAGTGTAATAAATATCAACAAAAATAACCCTCATAATGAAAAGAATGTTGAGGTCCTCAGTAATTTAACAGTGTAAAGGGGTCCTTAAACAAAAATCTTTAGCACTGTGATTCTTGTCCATTAGTTGATTATCTTATAGATTTAAGGTAAATGACCTTCTTCCCACCCCCTATACCCCCCAAAAAAACAGTTGATTTCAGTATTCAGCATCTACAACCAAAAGCATACCAAACCAGTAGATTCTGACTCATGGTGGTTCCACGTGTGCGGGGTAGAACTGCACTCCACAGAGTTTTCAAGGCTGTGACCTTTCAGAAGCAGATTGCCAGGCCTTTCTTCTGAGGTGCCATCAAGTGATTAATTGTTTGCACTCCTCAGGGACTCCATCAGCATGTAATAATGTTTTATTCTCAAAGTGTGTTCTCATAATCTGAAGTCCCTTCATGCTTCATAGCCCCGCCCCTCCTTCTGCCTGTCCCAATCAACAACTTGTCCCAAAATGTGTTTCCTTCTGAATAAACCTAATCCATCCAAAACGTTTTCTTTTAAGCAAAATATACTTTTGAAAGGTAAATGGTTAAGAAAGAAAAAAGGCAAGATGAATGTGACAACACAAAGAAAAGAATGACAAAAAGAGAAGACTAAGGAAGTATACAATGAAGATGAAAACAACAGAGAAAAGGATATGAGACATAAAAGAAGAAAAGTTTCCCAACTTGGTAAGACTATTCTGCATGACTTTATAAGTACAGTTCTAAAGTATATGATAACTGATTTGTTAGAGGAGGTACTCAGTGTTAGATACAAATCCAGGAAACATTTGCAGAGAGATGAGATACAAGGTTAACAAACTGTTTTGGTAATTGTTGCGGATTATATTGTGTCCCCCCTCAAAGACATGTTGAAGTCCTAATCCTGTACCTGCAATTGTGATCTTATTTGGAAACGAAGTCTTTGTATATTTAATCAAGTTAAGATGAGATCTTACTGGATCATTCATCAGCTATGACTGGAATTCTTATGAGAAGAGATACAATGAGAATGTCACATGAGGATGGAGACAGAGATTGGAGTGATGCATCTATAAGCCAAAGAACACCAAAGATTGCAGCAATATCAGAACCTAAGAGAAAGGCATGTAACAGATACTCTCCTAGAGCTTCAAAGAAAGGATGGCCCTGCCAACACCTGATTGCAAACTTCTAGTCTTTTGTACTACAAGCGAATAAATTTCTCTTCTTTAAATTCATCCAGTTGGTGGTATTTTGTTATAGTATCCCTCTAGGTAGAATGGTTCAGCACCAGGCTGCTAACCCAAAGGTCAGTGATTTGAAATTTACAGCTGCTCTTTGGGAGAAAAGATCTGGTGATTTTCCTCCCATAAAGATTATAGCCTGAGAAATCTTTTTAGGCAGTTCTACTTTGTCATATAGGATCACTGTGAGTCAGAACTGGTTGTACAATGCACAACAACTGTGAAACTAATACAGTAACATTTAAAATTAATGAAGCCCTATGCAACTAATACAGTAACATTCACTGTAGTCTTAAAAAAAGAGAAAAAAGTGAGAAATAAAGGGAAAAGAAGTAGATACATAATACCCCAGAACTAAAATTTTAGACAGTATCAGCCTTAGGTGGTTTTGAGGAAAAGATCAAACCACAAGACCAGTAGCTCTGTGTGAGAGATACTGTTTTTACCACTACCCACTCACATTTTATAGCTGAAGATACAGAGACACTAAACAACGTGCTTAAGGTCACACAGTCAAAGACAGAACCGGACTTGTGGCCCAGGCAGTCTGGCTTCACAGCCGCCCCCACGAGCCGCTGTTACAGTCTAGTGCTGCACTGTCCCACATGGCCATTGGGCACTTGGTAAGTGTCCGGTCTGAACCAAGATATGCTGTAATGCCAAAATACTTGAAAAACCAAAACTGAATACTTTGCCAGTGAGTAGGACAGAGTGCACCTACTTCATGGGGTTTCTGATGAACGGCTGGTGGGTAGCAGCTGCACTCTTAATCACTGTGCCACCAGGGCTCCTGGTAAGATATGTACTAGATTTCAAAGATGTTGTACAGAAAAAAAGAAACTACATATCTCATTAATAATTATGTTTATTAATTACATGGTGAAATGAAAATATTTTGGATACGTAAAGTTAAAAAATATATCAAAACTAATTCCACCAGTTTCTGTTTGCTTTTTTTACATGACCACAAAACATTGTAAAATGATGTAAGTGGTTGACATTGTGTGTGTGTTGGATGGTGCTGCTCTAAGCGTACATGGATTTCACCCACATAGAGGAAGAGAAAAGTTAGCTTAGGCATATGCATAGCAAAATAAGGGAAAAAATGAAGTAGAGTCTATGGTCTTTATTTCTGCAACGGTCACAAGGCTGTGATGGGTATTTCTACCTTCCTTCCTCCACCATCCACTGTGTGTTCATTCATGGAAATAGGCTCACTCTCAGGTCTTGCATCCCTGCGTGTGTGACCCTAGCGTATCTGGGTTGGGGGTGGGGGAGGGAGGAATCACAAAAACGCAGAAGTGATGAAGCTGTTTGGTGTAGCCCTTCTATACGTACCTCTTCCAAATAAACGTTAAGAGTATCAGCTCCATATTCGACCTTTTTTACCAGTGGTTGCTGGAGCAGCTGCACAGGAAAGGAAAAAAGGGAGACTAAGAGCCAGATCCTTTCTTATCCCTTAGGATAATCTTTCAAAGCTCTGTTATCATCAAGAAAACAACATACACTGGGGAAAAGGTAGGAGGAAAGAGCCAAGATGATTACAGGGTTCATTTCATAAGATTAATACACCTCTGTAGCCAACACAGATAATCTAGCTATGAGTTGTGGATGTACGTCAGGATGCTCACTTCACCAGCTTCCTGATGATAGTGTTAGATACTGAGAGGCATACTTCAATGAAGGAAACAGAAACAACTTACTAACTGATTACTGCCCTCCACGGGACGGAATCCCGACAGCATCTTCACCTCCACGACGGCCATATTGGAAGAGCTACGACTTCCCACATAACTAACGGCGGGAAGAAGCAAAACTGTGTGAGCCCTTATTTCCTCCCTTAATGTATTCCACATCCCCAGCATACATGTGCACATACATGCACACACGTGTACAAACACATTCCAACCTAGCTCCCCTGACCCAAGTGCCCCCTCAACCAACCCACCACCACCACCTCAGTTCCTCACCTGGTGTGGATCGTAAGGGTCAAAGACTGAGGTGAAGAAGGTCGGCTATGTTTAGCTCTTCCAATTTCCACACTAAGACTAAAGGTCTCCCCATTTTTAGGAGGGAGAATGTGGTACTTCAGCACTGTCTAATAAAGGGAAGTAGGTAACCAAGTCAGAGCTGGGGACAACTTTACAGATGGTCCAAACTACCGTCCTTACCAGTCAGACAGGGAGATAGAGAGAAGGTTCCACTTGAGACAAAGGTGCCCTCCGTCTCTCCTCCATAGCTTAACTTACCTGCACATAGACACAGCCCTGGCCAGAGGCTTCCAAGGTATATTCTCCGGGGATATTAGGTAGGGTCTTCTGCTGCAATACCAGGCGATTAACTGTCTGGACATTGAAAGTGTGCTGGAAATTCTGAGTGGATTTTACTACCAAGCTGACTTCCTCAGATGGCACGTAGGCAGTGCCGGCATATTTGGCAAGAGCTTGGAGAGCAACTACAGTATCCTGAAGGAAGGAGGAAAACAAGCACATGCTTACCCTTCTGTGAGCCATTGGAATGAACCTGAAACAACCCTATAAACTCATACATCTGGGTGTTGTTAGCTAGCTTGGATGATACCCCTTCTAGGTATCTCAAAACCACATTAACTCCCCCTGGGAAAGGTATCGTAAAATCAAAATATATTTCCTTGAGTAGAAAAAGATCTTAAGCCAGTTATTATTGAATAGCCATAGGTCTTTGGGCTAATCTAATGCAGTCATATTCAAAAACCACACCTAGCTTCAGAACAGGCTGTTCTTGTGTAGAAATAAATGTGTAACTTACTGTTCACTATACATATTGGCAGCTTTCTTATTTGGGAGGAAAAACAACAGTAACTTGACAGCCACAGAAACTGGACAATCCATGACATTATGTAACTGCATAATAGTCTATATCACAGTTGGGGAGAAGAGCAAGGATTCTTGGAAACTCCTTCCTTGCAGGCCAAGCTTTCTTAGCCATTTTGTCATGTCGTATAACAATCTTTTCTTCATCTGGGAAGAAGATAGGTAAGCTGTCCCTAGGAGAACATGGCATCACATAGTTTGAATCTTTCCATTATAAAAACATGATTTATAAAAATTATAACTAGTAGAGAGGAAAAGAAAGGAGTTCAGCAAAACTATCAAATCTTGCTCTGTATCATGAGAATTTCCATATACTTTACATTTTGTAAAGTATCTATTTCAGAATAAAGGAACCCCATTTATTCATATTCCAAATGAAAAAAAAAAAACAATTACATTTAGATGTTATCATTGTCTTATAAAATAGGAAGGTAGGTCATCTACCCTCGGGAAGCTGCCAACAGAGTGTATCTTGGTAGTGTGATCATCTACAAACAACTTTTTGTTTAGCCTTTGGAAAATGTAATCTGGGAGGTCTGTAATGCTTGTCCATAAGAAACAACTCAAGGAAATGCACCTCATCATCAGCTGAAAAACTCTGTGGGTGATGTGGGATACGTGACTTCTTGCAATAGCCAAGGATTTTATGGAAAAACCATTCTGACATGTTATCTGTCACTGAGAGTTCTGAAACATTTCATCCACTGCTTTCTAAAAACACTTTTAGGGATTACAGCGATTTAAGACTCAGCAGAAGAACAGACTCTCCCTTGATCTTGTCCAAGAAGCTCCCTAAAACAAGGAGACATAATACTTACTATGTAAGCTTTTTGAGAAATTCCCAAAATGTTGTTCTCTTAATTAAACTTGGTGCTCCTAGCACCTTTACTAGATAGTCCACCTATTAAAAATCTGTTCAGTTACCTATTACATCCTCAGTGAAACTCACCCTGATTTCAACAAGTCAGAGCATAAGCTCTGGGAAGACAAGAAATATGCCTTATTGTTTACTTGTCTCCTTTTGTGTCTGTATCACAATGATTCATAGAAAGCATGTAATCGTACTTGCAAAACAAGCAAATGGATGACTTCTCTCTCTGTAGTAATATAAGAGAATTTTCCTTGTCACGCCATTGAGCCTTTATTATCTAATTCTAAGCCTAGACATTAATTCAATTTCATTTTACCTGAAACCTAGACAAATCACTCTTCTGATCTCTTCAAGTCTAACATCTCACTCCTCTAAATTGTCCCCTACACCAATTTCCAGATTAATCTTTCTGAATTAAGTGCAAACTGCAGTCTGACATAGAAGGCCTTCATAATACGAGCATACCTTACCTTTCCAACTTAAGTTCTATTATGATTTACCTAAACCAGTTTTCCTAAAGGCCATCCTACACTTTTACAAATTGGTGTAATTGCTCACATCATTTCCTCTTACTTTAAGAAGTTGCCTGTCAAATTTTACACATCCTTCAGATGTACATCAAATGCTGTTCCTCAAGCTGATGAGAGTTCTCTTTCCTTTCTGGAATTTTATAGCATTGGGTACTTTTATTAGGTTATAACCAGATCCTGTTTTATAACATACAGAACTTGTCTTAGCTTTTTTCTCTAGATTATAAGCTTTTACAGTAGAGATTATACCTTTCTTGCTTCCCTGTCACTCTGATAGCAGAATGAGGTATGCTTAGCATACACAATTTTATATTAACAGACCCCAAAATTGGTTTTCTGATTAGTACACACATTTAGCCATAATTATTTGTGTCATATTTATAAATGAAACATGGACCTCATGGTGTTTCATGCCCTCCAAGGAAAGGGGATTAAATAAATACTGTTTGTGTTCTCATGTGATCCAATTTCATGAGTCTATCTGTATATTTTTTACATGCTTTTTCTGTTCCTAGAATTGTGAGATCTTGGACCTCAAGGGTGAGGGTAACAGTTTTTTCTCTGCCTCCACACAGAATCTAATCCTATCTGCTAAACTGCAGTGAGGAGGGCAAGCTGTGTACCTGAGTGGAAGAGAACCCCCCATATGCATTGCGCTGCTTGGTCAGCCAAGCCACTATACTGGTGGCTTTGGCTATCTCCTTTTGAGTCAGGCTGGCCTTGCTAAGCTGGGCCAACAGTACATATGCTGTGAGTTCCACATCTATAGCCTCGGGTTCAGACCAAAACCCAGCATTTGATGGTTGAGGAGGTTTCTGGCTCCAGTGAATAGACTCTCCTGGGAAGAAAGAAGCATAATGAATTAGACTTTGGAAGCAACTGGCTTTCCCATGTTCTGTTTATAAAGGCTGTACTTCAGAGCAGAGAATTTACTTACCAAGAAGTAACCCTGGCCCCAGAATCTCAGTTAACCCAGAACTAAAACCCATTCCTAAAGCCAATTCTTTAAAGATTGGACAGGACTGTGAGACATAAAACAATGCTTGTCCAGAGTGTGCTTCTTAGTTGAAGTAGTATATGACACTAAATAGGCAGCTCCTGTCCAGAGGTAAGATAAGTAGGCAGAAAGGAACACAGACTGATTCAGTGGATATGGGAAATCCAGGGTGTAAAGGAGGAATGTGCTGTCACATTATAGGGATAGCCACTAGGGTCATATAATGATGTGTATAAATTTTTACAAGAGAAACTAAGCTGACTTGTAAACTGTCACATAAAACACAATTTAAAAAACATTGTAGAACATGCATAAGAACTCTGAGAAACCACAGAAGAAATGCTAAAGAAATATTAGAAGGTTAATGAATAGAATATGAGACCACAATGCTATGACAGCCAACTTGAAGTAAAAGAAAAACAAATGGAAATAAGAAGAGTGGGAACAACAAGCCTATTTAAGAAGAAGTACCAAGAATCAATAACCCACAGGAGACAATCTAACTGGAAGATCATAACAGAACATATATGAACCTACAATATAATGTAAGACATAAACACAGTAAGTCAGTAAACACTTGGTAAGGATATACTCCACCCACTGTCAGAGACACCCATTTTATAACTAGAGTTGTTAAACACTAGGCAAGAAAATTATCTACAGCCTGTATAAGAGGAGAACTCAGTAATAATATTACATAAATGTAAGCTGAGATTTAATTTCAGCCTGGAAGCATAACTTCAAATACACATCTAGATAGATAAGATACATAGATAGATAGATAAGATACATTAGTATTTTATTTATAAGAACAGCTAGAATTTCACATGTTACTCCAGCCAAGACAAGTGCTGTTGAGTCGGATCCGACTCATGGTGACCCAGATACAACCAAAAATTTTAAAGAACCTTGAAAAATCTTTAATTCCCATCCCATCTTAAGGTACAACCTCAGAGATCCCACCCTAAAAAAAAATGGCTGCCATCAAGTATATTCCAACTCATGACAATCCCATGTGTATCACAGTAGAATGGTGCTCCACAGGGATTTCAACAGTGATTTTACAGGAGCAGGTTGCCAGTCCCTCCTTCTGAGCTGCCTGTCGGTGAACTTGAACCTCTAACCTTTTGGTTAGCAGCTGAGTGTACTAACTGCTTGCACCACCCACAGACTCCAGAGAACTTTTAAAGCTCTCCAAAAAGGTGCTTCTAGAATGCCAATAAATGTTATGACTAGCTTCTACCACCTAGTTACTCTTTATGTTGAAGGGAAGTATAATATTGCCCAATGAGGTCTTACAAAGTTCCCAGTAATGATTTTATGATTTACCCAATCTTACTAAAATTAATCTTAGAATTGAATATACAATTATGTAGGTCTGAGGAAACTGGGGAAAATTATAGATAACTCACATTATATTTTCACAATTTCTAAAGTACTCCTAACCTGGCCAACATACCTGAGATGATAGCGTGTTGATTTAATTTTTCAAGAAGTCTATTTCTGAGGTCCATTTTCTTAGCCAGGGAGAAAGTATAAGCTAGGAGGGCCTGTGTGTACAGGTTGCTGGTGGAGGTGACAGAATCCTTGAGACACTGAAGACCGTGACTCACCATTGGGTCCTGAAAAGTGCAGATGAATAACAATTTATTAGGCATTATTTGTAAAATGTGAAGCAATAGGGAAATCATCATTTTTCTCCTGATTAAAAGGTTAATTTATCAAAAAGTAGGGAATGTCTCTAGGGATAAGTATGACAGGAAGACTATAAAGAAGAAGAGCCAGAAAAACTCACATCTGTGTTCTTTCCCATCTCCAGCAATGCAGCTGTGATGTATGCAGTCAAGGAGATCTCATCGTTAACACCACCCTAGGAGAACAGGAAGACTGAAGTCAGGACAGCCACCAACATAGGCAGGAACTGTGGGCAATGGCAAAAAAAAAAAAGGTATCCCCTCTGAACAAATGAATTGTTTTACAAAGTGCCCTTTCCATAAGTTCCACAGCCCCATGCCTCCACGTCACACAAGAAAGAGAGAAAAAGATAGAATTCAGCAACTTCACAGCCTTGAACAGTAGCCTGCAATAGGCTTTAGCTAACAGCAGCTTTGAAGGGTGGACTAGGCACTGGAGTCACTGCATAGCTTTGCAAACGAAGACCTTCAAAAGTGACTGCAGTGATGATATTCAGCAACAAGCTATGGCTGGGTTCGTGAACTTAATTGTCAGATCTCTTAGTTAAAGAATCCAAAGCAAAGGTTTAGGGAGGATGAGGGATTTAAAAAACAGCAATCTTGGAGATTATCTCTACCATATCATCAAACTGAGCATCCTCAAATCAACCTCAGGGAACACAAGGGCCCTGATACTTCTAGGGAAGGAGGTGGGTGGGGTTTGGTAAGCTTTTCCCAGGAAGACTTTCACAAGTTTAAAAAATACTTAATCTAAATTACAATTCTCATTCTGTTAATTAGAAAACAAACAATTAAAAAGGTATAAAAATTTGTTCAAGAGTACACAGCTAATGAGCAGTAGGACTGGGATTAGAACCCAAGGAGTTGAATTCTGTGGTTCAAGCACTGAACCACTAAGCTTGACTACAGAGGGAAGAGATAGGAAAATCTTTTAGGAACTTGTTCGAGTTGTTCTGTACTGCTCCCAGTCTGTTTCACACAGTATGTAAGGGAAGAGAATATCTTAGGAGAGACTGGTGAAATCCTGTGTAGGTGCAGCTGAGTCATTTAAGACTCACAGTGACCTTACGTACAACAAAACAAAATGTTGCTGTATCCTTCCTGCGTCATCTTCACAATCACTGCAGTGTTAGAATCCATGGTTGCAGCCACTGTATCAGTCCACGTCACTGAGGGTCTTCCACTTTTTCATTGACCCTCTGCTTTATGAAACACGATATCCTTCCGTAGAGACTGATCCCTCCCAATAACATGACCAAAATACAGGAGACAACTCTCACCATCCTCTCTTCTAAGGAGCATTCTGTCTGTACCTCTTCCATGACAGATCTGCTCATTATTCTGGTCCATTAAAGACTTGTTGCTATTGAGTCAGTTACAATTCATAACAACTCTATAGGACAGAATAGAACTGCCCCATAGGGTTTCCAAAGAGTGCCTGGTGGATTTCAACTGCTGACTTTTTAGTTAGTAGCCGTAATTCTTAACCATCCTGACACCAGGGTTTCCATTATTCTGGCCAAAAGAAACCATTGCCATCAAGTCGATTCTGACTCATAGCAATCCTGTAGACAGAGTAAAACTGCCCCATAGAGTTTCCATCTGGCAGTCCATAATCCAAAGGCATCACTTCATCTTTGGTCTTCCCCATTCACTATCCAGCCTTTATGTGAATGTGAAGCAATTGAAAATACCGTGGCTTGGGTCAGCTGCACCTTAGTCCTCAAAGTGATAGCTTTTTTAACACTTTAAACTTTTTGTAGCAGATCTGCTCAATGTCATGTTATCTGATTTCTTCACTGCTGCTTCCATAGGCATTGATTGCTGATCCAAATAAAATGAAATTCTTGACGACGTTAGCACTTTCTCCATTTATCCACGGTCTCGTTGTCAGGATTTTTGCTTTCTTTATTTGGAGATACAATCCATACAGAAAGCTCTGTGAGCTTTATCAGTAAGTGCTTCAAGTCCTTTGCATTATTAGCAAGCAAGGTTGTGTTATTTGCATATCACAGACTATTAATGGTCTACCTCCAGTCCTGATGCCCCATTATTCTCATATACACCAGCTTTTCAGACTATTTGCTCAGTATACAGATCAAACAAGTTTGATGCAAGGATACAACCCTGATGATCATAATTTCTGATGATCTACAGTGTTGAATGCATTCACATAGTCAATAAAAACATAAGAAAACATCTTTCTGGTGTTCTCTGCTTTTAACCAAGATCTGTCTGACATCAGCCAAGATATTCCTTGTTCTATGTCTTCTTTTGAATTCACCTTGAATTTCTGGCTCTTCCTTGTCAATGTACTGCTGCAGCTATTTCAAAAACGTCTTCAGAAAACTTTTGCTTGTATGTAATATTAATGATATTGATAAGGAATACTAAATCAAAAACACCAAACACCAGTGCCATTGAGTTGATGTCAACTCATAGCAACCCTATAGGACTGAGTAGAACTGCCACATAGAGTTTTCAAGAAGCGCCTGGTAGATTTGAACTGCCAACCCTTGGTTAGCAGACATAGCTCTTAACCACTATGCCAGCAAAGAATACTAGCGAATTCTATGTGGAGACTTTTTTTCAATGCTTAAGATTTCTAATCCAGGCCCTGGAAATAGCAATGTAAATGATTTCTCTAGGAAAGTTCATACAATCTTTCACTGAGTATGTTCTGAACTGACCAAGTTATCCTTCAGTATCTGTATCTCATCCTGTATTTCTTTTCTTTTCTTTTTTGATTGTGATTGAGTGAAAGTATACAATCCAGCTTAAATGTGCATGCTTGCCTATTTGTATATGTAGCTCCTTCTGCTCTTCTTGTCTGGTAGCAGCACACTCCTCCTTTCTATTCTGTCTATGTCATATCCTCTTGACAATCTCCTGTCCCCTCCTCCCCACCCTCTCCACTGCCCTCTAGTGAGAAGCCAGTAGGACGGCATCCTATAGACGCATAAAACCACAAAGTGCACACACAATATGGTCAGACATGGTCATTCTGTGTCACCAAGTCCAATCCATTCCTGTCCAAAGAGTTGACCTCAATAATGATTTATGATCAAGGGCAGCATCAGGTGTAGAGGCCATGGTCCCAGGGGAACCCCCAGGCCTTCAGACCATCAATTGCTGTCTTTTAGTGGAGTTCCCAGAGTGCACCACTTTTTTCTCTCTTGTTGCCACTGGGACTCAACTTTGTGAGCCCCATCAGGGCTATCATTGGTGGTGGCCAGGCACCATCTGGTTTTTCTGGTCACATGTTGATGTAGTCACCCATTCATGTGGGTCTTTCTGTCTTCTGAGTTCTCTTTCCCTCATGTCTTTGTTGTCCTTTGTGATCATCTGTTCCAGCTGAGCCAGAACCATTTAGTGCACCTCAGATGGCAGCTTGCTGGCTTTTAAGACCCCAGACACCACTCACCAATATGCCAAGCCAAGTGCCATCGAGTCGGATCCGACTCATGGCTACCTTAGGTCACCCTGTATTTCTGAGGAATGTCACAGGACTGGGCGTGATTTCCCTCTGTTATACATAAGGTTGCCATAAGTCAGAATCCCTTCCGATGGCAACTAAGAACCACCAGCCATGTAGCAAGTGAGGGCAATGCCTTTGGAGTCAGACTGCATGGTTCAAATCATAGCTCTACTACTTACTAGCAATGACCTTGAACAATCTACTTAATCTCAGTGCCTTAGTTTCTTCATCTGTAAAATGGAATCAGTAAGTTGATATAAGCACCTGTCTCATTGATTTGTTGTAAACATTAACTAATATCAGAACCTAGCACAGAGTGAACCCCCAATTAAGGTTAGCTTTATCCTAGGCAACAGTGCAAAAGACACTAGGCTACCTATTAGTCCTTGCCAGAGGAAATGGCTTTACTTAGATTACACACCAGAATTGGGGAGATGGTAAAAAGTCCAGAGGTCTTCCAGATTAACAGTTCTCACATTTCAGCAAGCACCAGAATTATATCTAAGGCTAGTTAAAACACAATTTCTGGTCCTCCCCCAAAGTATCTCATTTAGTTGATCTGGTGGGGCCGAAGTTTGCTTTTCAAACAATTTCCCAGGTGATGCTGATGCTGGTGATCTGGGGATCACACTGGGAGAACCATGTTCTGGTCTATATTCTCCTTCTACATATATGAAAGTTGAGGCTTTGATGGTTAAGTGCACTGACCAAGGTCACTCAGAGCTGGAGTTGAGACCTGAGGAATACTGACACCCAGTGTTGGATATTGCTGAATCAGAGGAGCAATTTCCTCCCAGATAAAGCGAGTGGGCTCAAGGGCCCTGGCTAGCCCCTCACCTTCATAGATGCCTGAATGAGCTTTCCCACACTGGCATAGCAGCCGCTGGGGAGCTGGTTTCCAGCCATCCACCTGAGAGCATCCTTGATGTTATTGTCATCAATGAAGATGAATTCTTGAGCCTGGCTGAAGCATTTGGTGACAAAGGCTGTCAGCCTACATGAGTGAAGAGGGAAACATGACTTGGAAGAGAGTTCCTGGTGAGGGTTTGAAGTTTCTATAACTTCTTCTGGCATTTACTTCCAGAAGAGGAGTTCAGGAGATGTAATGCCAGAGGAGGTTGAGAAAAGGGATGCATTAACATGCACTGGTAGGGACAAGAACTGGGGATGGCATGAGATCAGGAGAAGGAAGTGGGACTCAATATGAGAGGCTGGGATAGTCCTAGTGAGGTGGAAGCCTGAGTGTAAGAAGGAATGGGGTTAAGAGGAAAGAGGAAGAATATTTCCAGAGGGTTTGAGTATTATGTTCTGGGGTATCAGATTCATTGGGAAATGCACAATATTACCATGTGTTTCCATTTGCATCTCTCTCCCCAAAGGCACTATATGAACCATTGCTGTGTTTGTACGTCAGCTCTGTCTGGTACCCTGGAAAGCCAGGTATAGTTTTAGATCCCAGTCACAGCTTCAAAACATATCCCCATTCCCTTCAATAACCTGAATACTTCAAGGGCTAGAATTGTCCTCTATTTTGTCAACCCATCAGAGGCCTTGAGGTAGAAGAGTGTTCAAGAAAGACTGAACCAACTTACCTGTTTTGAGAAAACCCACTGCCCGGGACTTGATCTCCTCAGTCAACAGTCCTGTCTTCTCCAGGTACTGCAAGACATAGATGATGGGGGCAAACCTGACCATGTTCTGCTCCCCACAGCCACTTGGCATCTGCACCAGACTGTCAAGGTTCTGCAGGGCAGTGCCCATAATGTCCCCTGGGATCCAAAAGGAGACAGAAAGAACATAGAGGTAAGGAAAAGAAAAAAAAGACTTAAGATTTTATATACATATTAAAAAAAACATTCACTTAACAAACATGTTATTAGCTGTCATGTGATAAGTGCCTACCATGGGCCCTGGGGATACAACAGTAAGACAAACACAATCTCTGCCCTCAAAAAGCTCACAAAGGGTCAAACAATCCCAGGCTACCACAATTATGGTACACCACAATTATGCAGGCTAGTACTACCATACAACACTGAGTATATAAAAGATGTTATGTACCCAGAACCGAAACCAGCTGTCACTAAGTCAACTCTGGCTTGTGGAAACCCCACATGTTGCAGTTCTACTGCTTGCAATGGATGCTTTTTTCAGAAGTAGATCCCCAGGCCTTTCTTCCAAGGCACCTCTTGCTAGACTTCAACAATCTACACCACCCAAGGACTCCAGTACTCACAAAGATACCACCCAAGGTGGTTCAGAGCTTTTCTGAAGATGTGTCACTGGATCTGATGAGTGATGTAACAAGAACTGTAACCCTCAGAGACCCACCTTCTAAGTTCCTTCACTGCCTATAAACACCCTCCAAATCACCAACTCCCTTCTGCACACACACAGTCTTGAGATCCTTTCCCAAGTGAAGTCTACAGACCCCTCCATACACTTTACAAGCCAGCAAGCCTGACAGAGGCAACTCAACACCGGTATTTTAGCCACTGAGGTAAACTCAAATCTGTACATCAATACTGAAAGTCAACTACTTTCTAGAAACTGTACTAGGAACAGAAATGAAAAAGGCATGTTTCTTGTCCCCAGAAAACCCTGGTGGCATAGTGGTGAAGTGCTACAGCTGCTAATAAAAAGGTCAGTTGTTCAAGGCCAGGCACTCCTTGGAAACTATAGGGCAGTTCTACTCTGTCTATAGGGTCACTAGGAGTCGGCACCAACTTGGCAGCAGTGGGTTTGGTTTTTCGGTCTTGTCCTTGGGGTACTCATAATACAGTATGAAAGACAGACATACACAGTAAAGTGTGGTACCATAAAATGAGATGTACAGTATATCAGAGACAGTTGATACTGAGACTTTAACTTTGGAAAAAGGCAAAAGAGAAAAGAAAGAACCAAACATTTATAAGATTCCTCTGTGTGCCTGATACCACAGTGAGAGCTTTATCTATATTGAATTTAGTCTTCACACCAATCCCAAGAGGTTAAGTTATTATCATGTCTTACAGAAGGGGAAAGAAGGGTCAGAGTTGTTAAATAACTTGTTCAGACTCACATGGCTAGAAATAGCAGAGCTGGGTCCCTAAACCAGTTTGATATGTTTTTATACTTACTCTTCTCCTTGCTCACAGTAGTGAAGTGGTCCTGCCTAAATAACCATGGTTATATTCTCCTTCAGTTATACTCAGATAGGTTAAGTTTCTGAATTCTAAAATGCCTGCTGCAAACCTTTTGCCCTCTCCATTCAATTTCTAGATCACCTAAGCTTGAATACATATTAAGCTTTGGTCACCTTTACTTTCTTCCTGCCCCGAACTCCTGTCTGTGTTTAACTACCATGAAGCCAAAAATCTGTATTACTGTTGAGTTAGTTCTGACTCCTAGTGACAGAGCAGAAATGCCCCATAGATGTTTAACTTCAACATATATCCAATAGCATCCTACTGTTCCCTGTGCTCTGTATTTCTCCACTATGCAAAATAAACTCTTCCTTCATCGTCATTAATCAATTGCACCTTCTTTCAGATACAGCCACATGTCCAGCCAACTCTAAACCTTTGCAGTTTCCAGCTCCACTTTTTCTTTTTTAGCCAAGTATCTCTAGCTGCTTACCCAGAACAGTAATGTGAGCCTTGCTTGAATCCGGAACAACATCTGCAGGGAGTTCCAGGGAGATGGATTCTGAAGCCACTGTTCCTGTAAGATAATAAATAGAAGGTGGAAACAGTGGGAGTGTTGGGGTCCAAACCATACAAAATCTTTCCGTAACCTTAAGCTTTCTATACGATGGAGACAGATTTCTTTTCCCTATACAAAGTGATCTTTGCTAAAAACAAATTCCAAAAAGTCCTGCTGTATGTTTTTCTCATTTTCATCCTGCCTCTCAGTTAGTCCCCTGAAGGATGGCATCCCCATTGTCATGGACTGAATTGTGTTCCCTAAAAAAAACGGTAGCAATTTGGCTAGGTCATAATTCCTGGTATTGTGTGATGACCCTCCACGTTGGAATTCTTGCCTCTATGATGTTAATGAGGACGGATGGGCAGCAGTTGTGTTGGTAGGGCAAGATTCAAAGTGCAAGTTTGGTTTGTGCCTTGAGGCAGTCTCTTGAGCTATGAATGAGAGGAGCTAGCAGAGACATTTTGGGACCTCAAACGTTGGAGACAGCAGCAGTGCTGGGAGCTGAGCATGTCCTTCAGGTAAGCCCAGGGTCCCTGTGCCTCAGAAGCCTCCAGTCCAGGGAAAGATGGACAACAAGGACCCTCCTCCAGTGCCAACAGAGAAAGCCTTTCCCTGGAGGTGACACCTCGAATTTGTACTTTTAGCTTATTGGAGTGTGACAGATAAAATTTCTCTTTTTAAAGCCATCCACTTGTGGTATTTCTGTTAAAGCAGTACCAGATAACTAAAATGCCTGTCTTGGTCACCTGGTACTGCTGCAACAGAAAATACCACGAGTGGAAGGTCTCATGAAGAGAAGAAGCTTTATTGACCCAGTCTAGTAAGCCACAAATCTATTTATAAATTGTAAGTCTGTTCAGTATGAGTAATCATTACAGTCCAGTAGGCTGAGTCCAAATCCAGTGAAAGCATCTCAGCACAGGAACCTCAGTTCCAAAGGATGTACTGTGCTCTCAGTTCTTCTCTCTTGGTGGTGTGAGGTTGCCAGCTTCTTCTGCTCACTTCTCTCACTCATATTCCATAGGCGTGTAGCTTGAGTCCCGCCTCACCAACACAACTGTTGCCCTTTCTCCATCATCCATTATCACAGAGGGAGGATTCACAACACAGGGGAGGAATGGCACCGTACTCGGACTCATAGCCAAGTCAAATCAACACATGTGTTTTTGGGGGCACACAATTGAATCCATGACAATGCCCATACTGCCTAGTCCCTCTTTATCCTATATAGTCCTCCTTTTGCCCATGAATATCTCCATCCTCCCTCTAATTCAACCTACCTTTGGGGCACAACAGTGAGCTGTGTGTCTTCTCCACAAGGACTCCCTCAGGCTGGTGTGAACAAACACACAGGCCAGGTGAAAACAATGAAGGTGAGTGTCACAGCAAGTGGCAAGGAAGGTATAGGAAGGAGAGGAAAATGGGGAGAAGGAGATGTCCCTGAGTCCCCAGGGCTTCCCTTATGACTAGAGAAGCTCAGTAATCTATTTTCAACCCAGGAATGAGCTTCTCAGTAAAATTCTTTCTGAGCAAGACAAAATCAGGAAATTTGGAAGAGGAAGGACTGACAGTGGGATGCACAATGGGGTGGGGAAAAAAAGTAGCTAATGATGAAGTTAATGATTTTAGTAAGGGAAACTAATGCTCCTTGGTGTCTATGGCAGGCATTGTGCTAGGCGCTTTCATAGATCATAGGTAAGCAAATGCTCAGGGCAGAAATGGACCAGGAAAGAAGACAGCTAGGGTAAGACTGCCGTGACAGACTAACTGGTATAATTAGACACTGAACGTCTTGGGTTGGTTGCTATCTCTACCTCTGAAACTGAGCCTGCAGCAAACTTACCTTGACCAGAACTGACTTAATAAGTGTGTCACTTCGGGCGTTTTCTGGAACAAACCCTTTGTGGCTTCCACAGGGTTCATTGCTGTCCAGAATCACAGTACTAACCATAAATTTTACTTGACCTGAGGAGAGAGAAGGATGAAGGAATATATACTAGCCCTACTACGAGAGGTACCAATGTGATCTTTTCTCCTCGAGCAGTGCTTCTCAAACCTAAAACCTGTTACTGTCAAGTTGACCTCAGCTTATGATGACCCCATGAGCTTTCTCTCTAGGCTTTCTTTGCCCATCTGCCGCTTCCCTCTCTTACCCAATTTGATAGCTGTGATATTCCAGTGATATGTTTTTGCTTCATCAGCACAGAGACAGCTAGAGGCCTCAGAGCCTGCCTGTGATCCCACCTGATACTCATCCGATTTGGCCAGGCTGGTCTGAACCTGAAGAGAATGTTTAAGATAAAAAGTATGAGCAAGGCCAAGAGTAGATGGATAGAGGCTCAGGGAACCTCAAGAGTAGAGAATACAACATCTCATCTCTTTCCCAGGGAAAACTGAGATGCTTCCACTTAAACTTCTCAGGGGAGAGGGCTGCTGTTCTAGTGCTAGCATCTGCTCCCTGTATCCCCGGATCTCACCCTGATGCAGTCCTTTAGATAATTGAAGATGGTGGCAGTAAGACGAAAGGATTCCCCACGAACTACTGAGTAAGGGAGAGTCAGATCGACAAAGAATGGCTTGAAAGCAGTTAGTCCGACAGTGGGGGAAAGACCAAAGCCTCTGGCCTGGGAGGTGCAGAAAGTCATGGCCTTCCACTTGGTGATGGTATCAGGAACTGTGACATGGACTGTCTCCTTCCCAGAGTTACTGTGGGAAAACAAGAACCCAGGTGAGACAGAGAGAGAGTGCAACAGGAAGAGCATTTGTGAATTATGCTATAAATTCGTCTGCAGAAGTGCATTTTTTCCCACTTACTATTTTTTTATTGTGGTAAATCTATTGGTAACAAAACATTCGCTGTTTCTAAAGTCTTCTCTATTTGCTGTTCCTAATTTTTCCCATCATGCTTAGCAGAAGCTCACTGTTGCCTGAGCAATGAATCCCTTTCTCCCCTAATTCCTGTCCCTGGTAACCACCAATAAGCTTTGGTCTCTATGTACTTGCCTATTCTAGATATTTTACATAAGGAATCATATTTGTCCTTTTGTGACTAGCTTCTTTGACTTAGTTTATTCATGTGGTACCATGTACAGGGAATTCATTTCTCTTTGTGGCTAAGTAATATTCTATTGTATGTATAAGCCACATTTTGCTTTCCCATTTACATGTTGATAGGTATTTGGATTGTTCTCATATTTTGGCTACTGTAAATAATGCTGCAGTGAAAATCAATGTGCAATTCTCTGTTTACTTTCTCTTTGGTCAATAACCTAGGAGTGAAATTATTGGACCACAGGAGAGTTCTGTGCATAACTTTTTGAGGAACTGCTAGACTGTTTTCTACAGTGATTATACCACCAGCAATGAATGAGGGTTTCAATTTCTTTACATCTTTCCCAATGCTTGTTCTTTTATTTATTCATTTTTAAAAAATCACAACCATCTTAGTGGGTATTAACCATAGATTTGTTTTGAGTGATTATTTATATTCATATAAAAATTCAGGGAAAATTAGTTTAAAGGGCTAATGAACCATAACTGCCACAGTCTTGCCTGGATGGAGTCCAGTACAAATAGATGGTGCACAGCTACCACCACCAACTGCTCTGACAGGGATCACAATAGGGGGTTCTAGACAGAGCTGGAGAAAAATGTAGGACAAAATTCAAACTCACAAAAAAAAAAAAAAATTGACCAGACTTACTGGTCTGACAGAGGCTGAAGAAAACCCTAGAGTATGGTCCCTGAACATCCTTTTAACTCAGTACTGAAGTCACTCCTAAGTAACTTTAGCCAAAGATTAGACAGGCCCATCAAACAAACAATAATACACACAGCTCAACGTTGTACATGAGACTAAATGGACACACCAGCCCAAGGGCTGGGAAGAGCAGGCGGGAGGGCTCAGGAAAGCTGGATAAAAGGAAATAGGGAAACTTATCACCGAGATGGCAACCAATGTTACAAAATAACACGTGTATTAATTGTTTAATGAGAACCTAATTCACTCTGTAAACCTTTATCTAAAGCACAATTTAAAAGAAAAAAATCAGAAAGGAAAGAGTGCTCAGGCCACCATTTAACTTTCTTGTCTTGGGACTTAGATTTGTTAGAAATCATCTGGTTCTGTGTTCTCTGCTGACTCCACGTTACATAATCTTGCTGTCCATTTGAGGCACCACTTACCCAATAGGAAAGAGATCCCAGATCCAAGTCTCTGGGAAGTATTGGCGGACTTGAGCATACCCTGAACGAGGTGATGAAGACGATAACTCAAAAGGCTCTGCAAGAACAACATTACGTGCTCAGGAGATCAAGAATAAGAGACTTTTGAAACCAAAGACACAAGGGAAAGGTTAGTCCAAAGGACCAGTGAACCACCACTACCACATCCTCTAGCAGACTGAGTCTAGCACAAATAGATGGTGCCCAACTACTATCATCAACTGCTCTGACAGGGATCACAATACGGGGTCCAGGACAGAGCTGGAGATGGCTGTAGGACAAAATTCTAACTCACAAAGACCTGACTTACTAGTCTGGAAGAGAGTAGAGAAACCCCTACAGTATTCCCTTGTACACTCTTTTAACTCAGTAATTAAGTCGCTCCTGAGGTTCACCCTTCAGCCAAAGATTACACAGGCCAATAAAACAAAACAAGACTAAATATGCACACCAACCTACAGGCAAGGAAAATGAAGCAAGATGCGACAGGAAAGTTGGTAATGGAGAATCTAAGGTCGAGAAGGTAAGAGTGTTGACACAAGATCGGGTTGGCAACCAATGTCACAAACAATATGCATCTTAATTGCTTAGTAAGAGACAGTTTGCTTTGCAAAACTTCTAGATCACAATAAGAAAAATGCTCTTAAAGGACAAATACTGTATGAGACCTCTACGATAAGATCTCAAAAACAGACTTGTGTATAGAAGAAAAGACTCTTTGACAGCTGCAAGGGAGGGGAGGGAGGGAGGGTGGGGGAGGAGGGTTTAGTTTAGATAGTTACTAGAAATCTAGGTGGGAGAAAGTGATAGCACACATTAGAAACAAGAACAACATTAAGTGGACTTCAGCATAACTTGAGTACTCCTTCCATCTTAACTCAATACTGCAAGGATAGAGTAGCTGGGGCGGGGGGCGGGGGACCATGCTCTTAGGCGAATTCCAGGCCAATTGGCACAACTAGCGTTTTGCTAAGAGAGCTCTCTGCACCCCACATTGGTGAGTGGCGTTTGGGGTCTTAAAAGCTGCCAAGCTGCCATCTGAGGACACAGCAAATGGTCCCAACTCAGCAGGAACGGATGCTCACCAAGGACCAAAATGACATACAGTAAAGACAACCAAGAACACAGAGAGACCCACAAGAGTGGGTGCTGACATTGACTTGGGACTGGAAGAACTGGATGGTGCCCAGCCACCACCAGCGATAGCCACGATGGAGCTCACAGAGAGGAGTCTCACTGGCAACACAAGAATAAAAAGAGGTGCATCATGAGATCTCCACTGAAAGACCTCAATTGATGGTCCAGCGGTTTTGGGGTTCCTCTGAGAGCATGGCCCCCGGCTCTGATGCTGCCCTTTTCCATAAACTATAACAAAGGTCCACTCTTCAGATAGGAATGGATTGGACTTGGCAATGCAGAGTGACCATATATTGGAAGCACTTTATGGTTCTGTACATCTATAGGATATCATCTTGCTGACCTCTGGCTGGAGGAAGGGGAGTGGACGGAGAGGAGGGGAAAGGAGGCTGTTGGGAGGATGAGACATGTATGGAGCAGAGAGGAATAGTGTGCAGTCACCGGACAGGGAGAGCAGTGGGCTCTATAGGTGGGCATGTAAATTTATATGTGAATGTACATTTTCACTCAGTTATGTTAAATAAAAATAAAAATTAAAAAAAAAAGAAAAATGCTTTTAACCACAAAAAAAAGAATCAAAGAATTTTGGAAAATAAAAGATTTATGTTGTGGGGTGAACAGAGGTAGAGGAGCTACTAGGAGAAATTCAGAGGAAGAAGAGAACGTTTGATCAGAGATATGGAAGAAGGACTACTCAGGAGCTAACTAGTCACAGAGGCCATCAGAAAAAGTGACAGAAGGTTTGGCCAGGGAATGAGCAAATAAGGGACCCAGGTTTCAAAAGCCTTCCTCAAAGAAAGACTCTTGGATAACTGCCTTTGTTTATAACCTATAATCTGTTATCATTCTAAGTTTAGAGGCTCAGCACAAGAACAGAAGAGAATAAGGGAGCTTTCAGAGTTCTATGACTTAAACACCTCAGTGAACCCATAACCAGTAGAGGTAGCTTACCTCCTCCACCCATTATTCTGCTATATTGTGGAAACTGGCGATTGCAATCTGCTGGCTTCTTGATCTTGGCATTGGACAGTATTTTCAGGCCCATTTCCTGACAGGCACCAAAGAGACCAGAGAATAAAGTGTTAAGGTGGCCTCCTCACTTACTATAAAAGCTACTGCCAAGAATTCCACCGTCAAAAGGTTGTCTTGTTAATGGTAAGACTGATGGTTATCACTCAATACTCAGCACCTCAAATTTACTCACTTCCAACTAGTGTGAAAGGCTTTCAGTTAAACTTATTTCATTGTTAAATATATTTAATCCTTCTTCCAAATATTAGTCTGTCTTTATTTTTTAACTTACTCTGAACTTTCTGCATTGTTTGTCTTTGTTACTCTACAATTACTCCTATATCAATCAATTTAATCTACAGAAGTATATATTGAGCATTATGAATGGGCAGGTGTAAGGGGAACACAAAGATGAACAAGACACAGTCCCTCACTTCACAGACCTATTGGTCAAGTCTTGGGCCATAGAGTATCCTAAACTTTTGTGTGTAAAATAGGTATAAACATTTTTTATAATAATGAGACATTTTATCTATCTTATTTCATTTTTCTTCTTGATTGATCCCATAGAAATTATGAGATCATAGACATTGATTTGGGGACCACAGAGTAAGGAGAGCTGGGTTTATAGTGTCTCACAGGACTTCTCTTTTCAAGGCAATTGGGCAACTTTTTCAAGCACAAGGACCAAGAGAGGCTACCTTACATGTCTGGACCTTCTTTTCTGATTTTGGCACAGTGAACACCCACATGGGTCTCTACTTTCTTAGGTACAGCCTTTCCTTTCCTCCCTCCCATCATCATTGTTTCTACAAGAACAAAGTGAGTAAGAATACCTACCTGGAAAAAGCTAAAAATGTCAGTGCCTTCGGAAGACCAGAACCTCCGGAAAACAGAAGGCCTGCTCCAGCGCTCTTCAGGCGCAGGGTCAACGAGGGGTTGAGGAAAGTCCCACGGGCCAGATACTGGACACTCATCATATTCAGCAACCTGATAAGGGTAGTGACCATACCAGAACGGAAACATTCCATACACCTGAGGTGCGAAGGGAAAAGGAAATCCAATTTTGATATAAAATGAAATCAGTTGAGAAACTTCTGTCAGCTTTGGGGGCCACACTTTCCTACACCTGCATTATTTGTCTGCATTACTCCACAATTCTTCCTATATTTATTCTACTAAAGTCACCTTCCTACTTCTTAACTTTTAACCGCTGCCTTTAACCTTTTTCATAATCCATCGTCCTAATCCTTTGATTCATTCTCTTTCCTTATCTCTACCTCCATATCAACCATGTCCTTCACATACCGTCGTTTCTGCCTTGATTTCTGCACCGACTCTACTGTCACGTTATGGCTCGCCACTTCCCTAGGACTTTCCCTCTCACTTTCTGTGATCCCCTTTTTTTGTCTACAGTTCTAAGGGTCTTCTCCGTCAACACTGGCTTCCTTATCTGCAGATCACTCACAGAGGTGTTGCTCAGCTCTGCCTCTGGTCTAAGTAGTGACACGCTCTCATCCACAGCCCGGACTGCACACAGGGATCCAGGAGCTGCCTGCAGCTCTAGTTCCACATCTGCTCCTGGCAGCTGCTGGGCAGGTGAAAAGCCAATGGAAACCTGAGGAATGGAAAGGAGCAGCACGGAGATCAGGAAACAGTACAATTTGTCTCATCAGCTAGTATAACCCAGCTGTGTGTCCAGCCCACCCCTTCACTTTTACACCTTTTTGTTGGCAAGTTCTAGCTCTTTAGGACTGATGTCTTATGATAGACTTGGGGAGATATGCAAAGCAGAATGATCTAGAAATTTTGGAAGATAAATGGTAGGAAGAAGAGGTATGTAGAGTAACTATACAGAACATGTGATTTCCAGCATGCCATTTAAAAAAGAAGTAGAGGAGAGGTTGTGTCACGGATAGAATTGTGTCCCCCCCAAAAATATGTGTAGTAATTTGACTGGGCCAGTATTCCCTGTATTCTGTGATTGACCTCCATTTTGTGATTTTCTTATGCTGTAAATCCTGATCTCCACTTGTGGTTAACAGAGTGGATTGTGTTAGAGAGAATTAGGGTGGGATTGTAAATCCCTGGTTGTAAGGTTACCTTCCTGCTTTGAAGGAGTGTCCCTAGAGTGTGGCTTGCACCACCATTTATCCTTTTATCTTACAGGAGATAAATAAAAGGGAAGCAAGCAGAAAATGGGAAACCTCGCACCATCAAGAAAGCCGCATCAGGAGAAGAGGATGTCCTTCAGACCTGAGACTCCTGCATCAAGGTGCTCCCCAACCAAAGACTGATATAACACAAGGACTTTCCTCCAGAGCTGATAGAGGGAAAGCCTTCGTCTGCAGCAGACACCCTGAATTCAGACTTGTAGGCTACTGGACCATGTAAGAATAAACATTTTTCTTTGCTAAAGCCATCTATTCTGTGGTATTTCTGCCAGAGCAACACTAGCTGACTAAAGCAGGTTGATGTCAACCAAACATTCTAAAGATATGAAAACAACATTCCACTTCAGTGTTATCTTACTTCCTTGCCGCTGCCTTGTCTCCACCCCCAACACACACAGGATTTGTCTTTATGCCCAGCTGTTTTCTTCATCCTCCTTTAACTGCCATTTTACCTGGTTGTCAAAGCACATCTCCACGGAGAACTTGATTTTGTCAGCTATTATACCTCCACCAGGAAAAACGGCATAGATGACCAGGGAAGGACCAGGGGCTAGTCTAGAAGTGAAGGTCAGTGAGAGAGAGAAGGAGCCTTTCTGTCCTGAAAGAGAAGGGGGAACACAGAGGAATGAGACGGCATACCTACTGATCAACCACCTGTACCCAAGGGGAGGCATTTCTCATTGGGCCAGCTACGTGCATGCTACTTCTCATTTTTCTAATCATCTACAAAAGTTGTTAATGTTCTGTCTTCATTGTTTCTCGTGTAAGAATTGTTTTCTGGAAAACTAAAATACCCCTTTCTGGGAGTCATTATTCAGGCAGCATTGAATTTTCACTTACAGTCATGGAAATTTGGCAATGAATATTGGTGATAGTTGTACACCATGATTAATGTAATTAAAGTTACCACACTGTACACATCGCAAATGTCAAATTGGACTCCACTGAAAGACCACAACTGATGATCCGAAGGCTTTGGGGCTCCCCTGGGAGCATGGCCCCTGGTCCTGACGCTGCCCCTGTCCATAAATCATTACTGAGGTCAACTCCTCAGACAGGAATGGATTGGACTCGGCGACACAGAGTGACCATATTGTGTGTGCTTATGGTTCTATTCATCTATAGGATGTTGTCCTACTGGCCTCTTACCAGAGGGGAATGGAGAGGGTGGAGAAGAGGGGGCAGGAAATTATTAAGAGGATATGACATGTATAGAACAGAAAGGACGAGTGTGTTGTCACTGGGCAAGGAGAGCAGTAGGAACTACACATAGGCAGGCATGCAAATTTAAACTGGGTTATGCACTTTCACTCAATCACAATAGCCCAAAGCCAAGTGCAATAAATAAATAAAATATTTTTTAAATGCTAAATTGGAAAAAAAAGTTAAACTGACAAATATTGTGTTACGTATATTTTTACAATAACAACAAAACAACCTGTTCCTCTTCTAAGAGAAGCCAATGTACTTACCTTTCTTCTTAGAGTTTAGGGTTTTCTGCCCCTCCATCTCCAAATTCCCTTTACCTGTTAACTAAGGAAGAAAACAAAATTATCAACAGCACAGGAGTTATGGGAGTTCAGCCTTGATTTTGTTGCTGGAGCATCCCTGCATTCCTCCAGGAGGACATGTGACAAAGTCAGATAAAATCCATCTTTGTAAACTTTTATTATTACCACTTAATTCAAAATTCAGTGGAAATGACTGCACCTGAAACAGTTTTGAGTCCTGAAATTTGACCTTCCAGAAAAAAAATCTTTTCTAATTCTCACTTCTTGTTGACTCTCACTTGAAACTCTCACTTGAAACCTGATTGTTGAAATTGCCCCAAGGCAGAGTGTCATCTAAGACTCCTGTAGCAGCTCAAATGCCTGGCCCATTCCTCAGGCCCCATCTGACACTCAGCCTTCCTGCTGCTCAGCCACAACCTCCTTTTTCTCCTGTGCCTCTCCACACTTCTGTCCTCAAGGCATTAGTTGACAACTGAGTTGTTATTTTCCTTCCTAGAAAATAACCTCCACCTCTTAATTATGTTGTGTCTGGATGGTTTTCCTGGCTTGATGATCCCAGTGACTTAGAAGACATTGAGATGATCCAGTGAGTGGAAAGTCATTTACAGACTGGGAGGATAACAAAGGATTAAAGAGAGACCACGGAACATTGAACCTGGGATTTACATGGCTCTACTTCAATTCTAGAAACCTTAGTGATTTTGTGGTTGAATGCTACCTCTGCTAACCAAATGATCAGCAGTTCAAATCCACCAGGCGTGCATTGGTAACTCTGTGGGGCAGTTCTACTCTGTCTTATAGGGTCACTATGAATCAGAATAAACTTGATGGCAGTGGGTTTGATGTCCCTAAGTGCTAACCAAAAGCTTGGAGGTCCAAGTCCACTCAGAAGTACCTTGGGAGAAAAGTCTGTTGAACTGCTTCTGAAAAACCAGCCACTGAAAACTCTGTGCAACACAGTCCTACTGTGATACATATGAAATGGCTATAAATTGGAATCTACCCAAGGTCAATATTTTTTTAATTCCCTTCTGTCATCAACATTGCTAATCTTTATTTCTTTCAGACTATAAGTTGTGACTTCATTTTCCACAACAAAGCTACTATCAATGTTTACTTTAATATGCAGAATGGGAATTATCTCAAGTTACAAGCCCTCTCTATCTCTCCATCCCCCGTTGCCTTCTCGGCCCTGGCCACTTTGTTGTCTTATTAATTCCTTGCCTTATTTTCCTACACAATTTCCCTGGGATCCTGCTCAAAATCTCTTCTTTTCCTAAACTTTCTCCATCCTCTATACCTGTACTGTACAACATAGTAGCCACTAGTCACACTATTAAGAACTTGAAATGTGGCTAGTCCAAATTGATATGTGCTGTAAGGGTACAACACAAGCTCAATTTCAAAGTCTTGAAACAAAAAAATTTAAGCCTCTAGTTAGTAATTTCTATAATGATTATATGATAAAATAATTAGGTTTATAAATATATTATTAAAATTAATTTGACACATTTATTTTAATTTCTTAAATGTAGCTATTGGAAATTTTGAAATTATGTGTGTGGCTCACATTATTTCTTTATCTAGACAGTCTATCCACTCTCTGGCTGACTCTCCTCATCCCCTTTCCCTCCCGATATATTTTCACCAATTTGTATTCCCCAGACTCACATAGTAGGAAAAGACAATTTCTTGGTCAGGGTTCATATCAGCTGGGTCGATGTAGTAATCCACCAGGACTTCCTGGGGCTGGCCACATTTCAAGACATCATTTAGTCGATGGATGCCAACGAAACTGCGTGTTGTGTTGTAGAAGGGTCTCAGGTACAGGAAGGCATTTTGGTAGTAGCGAGGCACTTGTTCTGAGTTGTATACTATGTCTTCCATTTGGAACCTGCCCTGAGAGATAAACAGAGGTGGGGTGGGTGTGGGGGACTTTCAGCATGTTTTCCCAAACTATACTAAACTTATAGATTTGGATATTTCACTGGTAGTCCAGCCAAAGACCAGTGAGCAGTCCATAACAGCGGTATGCACAGCAACATTTTGGTGTGTAGAGGGAAATGAGAGTTTAATTATAGTTGAGAAACCATGGATTATATACCTTCACAGACTGAAGTCGAGGGGACAGACCAGCATAAGTAAGAGCATACAGAATTCAACAAAGATTGTATCTCAGGGCTTAGAAAACAAAATGTCAAGGAAATAATAATTTCTGAGTACAGTGATTATGTGATGTTTAAAGAAATAGTCAAATTAACCATAGGCAAATAACATGTGTTTGCTTAAGTAGAGTGGTTGAATGAGTGTGTTAATTGTTTCGTGTCTCCACCCTTCCCTCTATCTACCCCTTTGCCACATAACCGTGTCCTGCTTTCTCATTCTAACTCTGAGCCCAGCCATATGACATGCTGTTGGAAATAGGATGTCAGCATATGAAACCAACAGAGGCTTGAGAAAGCTCTTGCACACATCTGCTTAGTCATTTGCATTTTTCCCATTACCAGGACAACACGCCTGAGCTAGCTTACTGGAGCATGAGAGACATGTGGATGACCAGGCTGCTACCAGCTGGCCTGCGGACATGCGAGGAAGCCCACCAAGGCTAGAGGAACTGCCTGTTTGACTGTCCCAGAAGCATGAGCAGTAAACGCTTATTGAAGTCTTGTAGTTTTTCAGACAGCATTGTTGTGGCAGTTGATAACTGATACAAGTCACCTCCCTTACAAGTTGTCTGTAATCTGGATCTTTGCCATTTTTATGAGCAATAGGAAGAAAGGGCAGGGAAATAGGTAGAAGCTTTGACTCTCAACAACTATTTCCTCTCTACTTTGATTTCCCTTGAGAAATGGGAAGACTGGTGGCAGCTAATAGTGGAACAACTTTAATTTCATGTACAGGACCACACAGCAATAGGGATTAACTGCAGGATAAATTAGTAGGAATAGCCATTTTAATCTGAAAGGCTATTTATTGGCTTTATAGTAAAACAGGAAGGATAAAAAGAAAAAACAAAAGAACCTTTTTGCAGACTGTGAAGCATGACTAGGGAATGAGAAAGAGAGAAAGAGGATTTTGGGTGTAGCGGTATGAAATAGAAAAATTTTGAAGTTTGATTTCAGGGAAGCTTTCCTTGATGGGAAGCTGGATCCTCTTCAGTGCTTACCTCCAGAGAAATGTCTGTCCCATTCCAATAGATGGTGTCGAGCTTGAAGTGAGCAAGGCCATTGTTGTCAGTAATGAGGGTCTGGTTGATGATTCTATTTATGCCATAAATCACCAGAAACACTGAATGCTTCTTGAGGAGGGTGCCATCGTGCCCCCTAACTCTTATCTGGAGGTACAGGTCATCAGGGCATTAGAGTTAGATTTGGAAAAGGTTCAAATATAAGGCAAAAATGAAACTCTAAGAATACTTCTTAGGAGAGCCCAGAGAAAGATATGAGATTCAAAGGTAGAATATTAGCATCTCTGAGAAACTAAGAGACAAGCAGAAGATCCTTAGCTTGGAATCAAGGCAGATTTGTCATACAACTAATGAAACTTAGTCTGTAGGACCCTTCACTTGCACAGATCCCTTTCAAAGCTCTCTATTATTTTGCCTTTTTCCTCCTCCCCTTTCTTTAAACAGAACCCTGTTACCCTTGCAAACTGTGTAATCCTTTGGTTCTAGAAAAATCTGGATCTAACCTAAGCCTAGAAGAAGGAAGACTTGAGGAATAATCGGGTTTAATATATATAACAGTATTGTATTGACTAGTTGTTTGGAAAATCAAGAAGGCAAAGATTCTGTAAAAGGCTTTATTCACAGAAAAGCAGATGCAGGAGCCGAGACTGGATTGTTCCAGAAGCCCTAAACCAAAAACCAAACTCATTGCTATCAAGTTGATGCCAGCCTATAGCAAACCTATAGGACAGAGTAGAATTGCCCCATAGGGTTTCCAAGGAGCACATAGTGGATTTGAACTGCTGACCTTTTGGTTAGCAGCCCTGCACTACCAGGGTTTCTTCCATAACACTTACTGCTCTTAAATTCAAAGATTTGTTCATTAGAAGATAAGCTCCTGGCAACAGGAAGGCCATTGTAGTCATATTAATATTCAAGGTACATCTCATGTGGGATGAAGGTCAGCACAGCATAAGAACCAAGGAAGTGTATTCTGGATGCAGGGTGTCTGAATTTCTTTGATTGTAGTTACCACATACTAGCTGAAAAATCACTTAACCACTCTGTTCCTCAGTCTCTCCATCTGTACAATGGGACCAATAGTAGTGTCTGCCTTGTAAAGATTTTATAAAACTTAAATAAATGAATTCAGCTTAAGCACTTGCAAAAATGCTGGAGGTAAGCTCACTACTATTATGTGTCTACAAGAAGGAGGCAAAAGTGATAGGTTAAGTACTTTTTAAATCTGCAGAGACAAGTTTCAGCATACCTTCCCAATGAAGGGGAAATTGGGATAATAAAAATTATTGGTGTCTTCAAAGGTCATTGATCCTATCTGTGAAGAAATGTACACCTCCTGCGTGGTATTAGCGTCCACACCTGCAGAGGCAAACCAAGCAAACACTGATCTAAACATCTCAGATCTTCATCTTGATGTTCAATGCCAAATCCCTGACGGGGCAGTGTTGCTGGAACTATGAAACCTGAATATATTTTGGGCTGAAGATTCAGACTAACTTCTCCTCCTCAAACTGCAGGAGAAATAGGCAGTGGATGGCAGGGTACAATCTGACAATTTCCCCTTGACTGGGAACTGGGAACAGGTCATTCTGAATATTTAAGAGTTTTCTGGTTCAGCCTATCCCTGGAACAGCTGTTTCTGTTTTCTTAAGGAGCCAAAGGGTATCCAGCTTACCCGTCCCCTCCTCTACTACAGTGGCCACAATGTTGACACTGTGGCTGTATGCGTAGTCAGTGAGGTTGAAGGTGGACATGTCCACAGGTGCAGAAAGGCATCCTGCTTTGTCAGTCTGGAGAGGTGATCAGAGAGAAAGATGAGCGGAACACAATGTCTATTTCCATTCTGTGATGTAATGTAGAAGAGTCATTTTTTATCTCCATACTCTACATCCTCCATCTTTAAAATGGAAAAACTCTCCTATATCCTAAGCAGGGAGTATGCACAAGCCCAGACTGCATCACTGCCATGGAGTGAGTTCTAACTCATGGCAGTCCCAAGTGTTACAGAGTAGAAAGGTTCCACAGAGTTTTCTTAGCTATAATGTTTATGGAAGCAGATCACCAGGTCTTTCTTCCTCAGCTCTGCTAGGAGGATTCAAACCACCAAGCTTTCAGTTAGTAGTCAGGTGCTAACCTTTGGCCCCGCTCCCTGTGACCTTATATATATTCCCATAGGCAGCCACATATGTAATCAAGAAATAGCTGTGAAGCTCAAGGATACGTGAAGGGGAAGACAACCAGCTGCAGACCTGGACAATCATATTTCACAAGGGCTTAGTTTAATTTCTTGATTCCAAGGCAGTTTCTGGAAAATTTCATCTGTTTAAGAATAGACACTGCTTTGTCATTTGGTGCAGTGCTCTCCACTTCGGGCTTTTTACTACTTTTCTCTATTGGCCCTACTTACTCTTTGGGATAGGTAAATAAAGTTCCTTCTCTACTTCTCATTTACTCACCTGTCCAGAGATTTTCTTACATCTGTCAGGTAGTTGCTCCCTTTCTCCCCCTCGAAACCAGTAAGTATATGCCTCCTGACACACGGACACTTGCACCGCCCCCAGCACAGGCTTTCCATAGGTGTACCTAACCCACAACAGCAGAAAAAGTCAGAGTTCGGAAATTCCACTTGAGATCCAACACCTCTCCTCTAAAATATCATGTTTCCGTCTTCTTTAAACTCTCAGTCTTTGAAAGTGATTTGGCAATCCTCTTCTCCAGCTATTGTTTCCTTCCTGGCCCTTGGATATTAGCACTACACCATCAAACAGTAAGCACCATCTTAAGGACAGAAACAGTAGCCTTCTTTCTTCTTTATACTTATTCCTATTTCTCCAAGAGACTTAGAATTGTGTTCTGCACAAACTAAACTAAGGACTCACTAGTGGAAAGTTGCCACAGAACACAACCAGAAAACGTGTTCTTGGATATGTCATGACTTTGACCTACATAAAATATCCCAAGTTTTAACCCCTATCCCTATAATCTTCCTCCTTGAGACATTTCCTCTTCATTTCTCTCAATATAGCTTTAATTTCCAACAGATCCAGAACCCTACTCTTACCTACTACAAATTTTTACTGAAAAAGACTCCTCCGCTGTAGATAACTGCTTAGGTTCCACCACTTCCACCTTAAACTTAGGCAACACTAGAGAGAATGGAAAAAGAAATGAATAAATAAGAGGAGGACTTGGCTATATAGTAAACAAAGGGCTCTAGAAAGAAGGGTAAGGAAAATGTACAGAACATGATTAAGGTAGAATGCTATTGAAGTTACTAGTTGGCTTAGCACTGATTAAAAAATGAGTTAGTCTTCCTTCCCAGAGGAGATTGTACTTTACCTTTGCAATACTTTGACCTGCTAATTGCCAAACCCACCATATTCCTCCACAGTGAAGGTGGCAAAGGTCTTCTCTCCAGCCACTGCTACAGTATAGGTGCCCAGCATTGCCTCTGATGATAGCTGGAAAGACAGGTCTACAATGCCTTGCTTGGGCACCACTTCCAGCCACTGTGCAATTCTGTTGCTATTTGGATCCTGTGTTCAGTAAAGAGAAACAAAATGATGTGTCTTCCAATTGGCTGCCCACATGGCACATGGCTTTTGCACCTCAAAAAGCAAGTAAAGGTTGAAGGCAGACATGTCTACAAAGGCTGAGAACATTATTTTTCCCTATGGTTTGTGTCCAGGAAGAATGGCTCCCTACTTTGTCATTTTCTTCATTGCTAAATGAGATAAATTTTCCTACAAGTCCAGCTCCCATTTGTGAGGAAATGAGTCTTCATGAGCTCAGATTATCACACTAACTCCCTTAAGGTGTGTCATGGGTTGAATTGTGTCCCCCCAAAAATGTGTGGTTTTGCTAAACTGTATGTTAAAGGATTAGGGTGGGGCTGTAAATTCCTGCATAGGATTACTTCCCTGCTCTGCTGTAGGGGGAGTTTCCCTGGAGTATGGCTTGCCCCACCCTTAATGCTTTCAGCCTGCAAGAGATAAAAGGAAAGAGAAACAAGGAGAATTGGGAACCTCGTTACCATCAAGAAAGCAGCACCGGGAGAAGAGCGCGTTCTTCAGACCTGAGGTTCCTGTGCCAAGATGCTCCCTGGACAAAGATTGATGCCATACCAGACTTTCCTCCAGAGCCGACAAGGGGAAAGCCTTCCCCTGGAGCGGACACCCTGAATATGGACTTGCAACCTACCAGACTATAAACCTTCCTTTGTTAAAGCCATCCACTTGGTGGTATTTCTGCTAGAGCAGTCCTAGCTGATTAAAATAAGGTGTTATCATCAGTTTTAGAAAGTAGGCTCTACAACAATTCAGACAAAGAATAGACTGAACTTGGGACACAGAATGATGCATCTGCTGTGTCTACTTTATGGTTTAATACATATATGAGGCTGTCCTACTGGTTTCTTTTTAGAGGGGAGAGGAGAGGGTGGACAGGAGGGGACAAGTGTTTGTTGAGTGGATACTGGAAGTGAAGAGTGAAAAAGAAGAGTGCTGTCACAGGGTACAGAGAGCAGATTTAGTTTGCTGAGAGGTGGGTATTCAGAGTTTTATATAGAAAATTGACTTGGATTATAAATTTTCACTTAATCATAATAAAAAAAGGAAAAAAAAAACAAAGTAGGCTCTAAAGAATATTTACTCATTTCCTGGAAAAAGCTGGAGAGATTCACTGTAAAATAGCTAAGAGAGTTAATTGGGTAGAAAACTGGAGGGGATAACATGGGTCTTGCCTTTCCAGTTTCTTCCCTTACAAGGGGGAAAAAGAAACTTGTCGTGAATACTCCTGAAATCATCAACCAATGAGTGTCTATGATAACAGCTATTATCTAAGACTAAGGAGAGTACAGAGCCATGCCTGGCTGAGTTGGCATGACATAGAGAAGTTATAGGAGTCAGAGAAGGGTATGTTAGCAGCAGAGGTTGGTGTCCTTGTCTACAAGATTTAGGTCTCAAAGGACTGAGGGGGCAGAGGCCAAGAGCATACACAAGCTTTAGTGGGGTTTCCAAATCTGAATCTCATCCAAGATCTGAGGGTGGTTGCTGGGTTGAAGGTTTAGTACCAGACTCTCATTTCTCTTTCTGCACAAATGACAGAGAAGAAACAGAAACAGTTACTTACCTGTAGTTCCACCGTGGAGTACTGCAAAGGAAAATCAGAGAAGGGGGTTAAGGAAGGATAAGTTAATAAGGATAAGCTTGCCAAAGGCAACAAGTTCATTCTTCCTAACTCTATTGCCCACTCCTTCGTAAACAGCATCTTTGTGCACTTGTTTGAGTAAAAACAGAAGTTCATCAAGTTTGCTAGGTGAGCAAGGAGAAAGAAGAAATTTCCTCAGAAGGGTTGCCATAATCTCCAAAAGATTTGAGGAAATGGAAATTTAGACCCTTCAGCATCTCTTGGTACCCTAGATGGCAGCTCTTCCACAACGTGCCCTAAAATAAAGCATTAGCACGCAGGGGCTCCCCACTGTTTAAATCGTTTCTTGAAAACCAACGAGCTTCTGGCCACCTCAGTGCCACTGGGTTAGAACCAGTTCAAACTTTGCAAAGCAATTTAAAAAAGAATTCATTTGTTGTCATTCAAGAGTTCTTTCAAAGTCTTATGCATGAAAGTGACTGCTAAAGCCGATTATTGTGCTAGCTGTTAAAGTCTCACATCCAAATTACTTACTCATTTGGAAAGGAAAAAGATATACCTTTACAATGGAGAGATTTGGCTGTTAGTACCTTAATCAAACTCATCATCACAAACAATGAAACAACATGACATTATGTGCTGATGTATTGCAATATGAGGTTCACGGTATTACCCAAGAAATATTGCTGCCAAAAAAAAGTTTAAACTAAGTCAGATTAAGACTTCAGATGTGATTTCCCAAGGATAGAAGAATTAAGTTAGATTACATGATAAGGAAGTAACTAGATAGATACGGGCTTTTCTATGAGGCAACTAGGCTTTTTGATATTCCAGAATGGGTACATTTTATAAATTACCTGTTCTAATACTTATCTGTGTAGCCATCTCTCCCTTTCAAATATATATACATGTATATGTATATATATAATGAAAAAGAAAAGGGGAATTATTTTTGATTAACAGAAATTAAAAAGATAAAATTAAATGCAATGCATAAACTTGAATAAATCCTAGTTTGATAAAATAAAACAAAACTCCAAAAATCATTTGGAAAAATGTGGTATTGTACTGGGTATTATATGATGATTATTGTTAGTTTTCTTAGATGTGATAATATTATGATTATTTAAATTATTATTTTTAGGTGACACATGCTGAAGTATTTGGGAGTAGCCTGTGGCTCAATGGTTAAACATTGAGCTACCAACTAAAAGGTCAGCAATTCAAACCCACCAGCTGCTCCATGGGTGAAAGATGTCGCAGTCTGTTTCCAAAAGACTAAAGCCCTAGACTCCATATGGGGCAGTTCAGCTTTGTCCTACAGCATTGCTAAGAGTCAAAATTAATGGTATATGACAAATATTTTCAACTTACTTCCAAATGATTCCTAAAAAAGAAACAAAGAAAAAAATAGAGCAAGATGAAAGAAATATTGAATATAGATGAGCATGTTTGAAAGTTTTAATAATAAAAGCCAGAAGTAAGATCTGGCAGGAAATGAGCTCCCCTTAGGAAGATAGCATTTTCCGCTGAATATTGCCTAAGGTTTCTCAGTAGCTGGATGTGGCAACCAAGCTAGACAGGGTCACTGAACCTCAGGTATACTTCAGTTGTTTGAGGATAAAATAGTGTGCCCATAAAGTTCTTAGTAAGACTCCTTTTGGTAATTTCAGTGTTTCAACTAAAAGGGGTAGCTGGAAAGGGAAATGGGGATAGGGAGGAAGGAATAATTTTACAAGTGGAATACAGTTTAACTAGGGAAATGGGAACACCTGTAAGTAATCTGTTACAATATGAGCAGAGGAAGAGAGAATATAACGGGGACGGTTAGTGAAATCAACCTCTAGAGTGCAGGGGAGTCTAAGGTCACCGCAGTAGCAGCCATGCTTTCATGCTTTCAGTAGGGCTTCCTTTCAGCAGCTCTAGAATCAGTGGTCTTCATTGTCACTGAGTATATTCGGACTCATGCAGACCCAAGGTGTGCCAGAGAACAACCGCGCTCAAGAGAGTTTTCATGGCTAATTTTCCAGAAGTAGATTGCCAAATCTTTCTTATGAGGTATCTCTGGGTGGACTCAAACCTCCAACCTTTTAATTAGTGACTGTTTGTACCACCTAACTGCCCTGTTAAAGAACTAAGCACTCAACATCTTTTGATCCAACAGTTCTGCTCTTAGGTATGCACTCTAGAGATCTAACAGCAGTGACATGAATAGAAACATGCATACCTATGTTCATCACAGCATTATTCACATCAGTGAAAAGATGGAAACAAGCTAAGTGCTCATCGATGGATGAAAGGATAAACTGTGATACATACGTATGATGGAAGAGTACACAGCTATAAAGAACAGTGCACTGCTGTTGAGTCAATTCTGACTTATAGCAACCTTATAGGACAGAGTAGAACTGCCCCATAGGGTTTCCAAGGAGACCCTGGTGGATGTGGTTAAGTGCAAGGGCTGCTAACCAAAAGGTTAACAGTTTGAATCAACCAGGTGCTCCTTGGAAACTCTATGGGGCAGTTCTACTCCATCCTATAGGGTTTCTATGAGTCGTAATGGACTTGATGGCAGTGGGTTTAAGTTTTTTGGTTTATAAAAAATAATGGTGAGTTCTTAAAATGTTAGAATGCAAATGCATCTGAAGGACATTATGCTGAGCAAACTAAATCAATCACTAAAGGA
This sequence comes from Heterohyrax brucei, assembly GCA_028571685.1. Lineage (NCBI taxonomy): Eukaryota > Metazoa > Chordata > Mammalia > Hyracoidea > Procaviidae > Heterohyrax > Heterohyrax brucei. The sequence goes on along the minus strand of CM053142.1, from coordinate 70,585,471 downwards.
CAACTATTGCATCGTCTTATTTTTGTAAAAAGACAAAGATATGTACACACACAGAAAGCAACTTCCTTTGATACAGGGATAAGAAGGGGAATTGCTTTCTATATTTAAAAAACAAAAACAAGCAAACAAAAAACACTGCCATTCAATGCAGAGTAACCATATGTTGGAAGCACTTTATGGTTCTATACATCTATAGGATATCATCTTGCTGACCTCTGGCTGGAGGAAGGGGAGTGGACGGAGAGGAGGGGAAAGGAGACTGTTGGGAGGATGAGACATGTATGGAGCAGAGAGGAACAGTGTGCAGTCACCGGACAGGGAGAGCAGTGGAAGCTGCATATAGGGGGGCATGTAAATTTACATGTGAATGTACATTTTTACTCAGTTATGTTAAATAAAAAATAAAAAAAAACACTGCCATTGAGTCAATTCTGACTTACAGTGACCCTATAGAATCTCACAGTGACCCTATAGAGTAGAGAAGAACTGTCCCAAAGGGTTGCTGAGGAGAAGTTGGTAGATTCAAACTGTGGACCTTTTGGTTAGCAGCCTGAGCTCTTAACCACTGTGTACAGATATCCTGCTAGACAGTAGACACATGTTATTCTTAGTGAATGATGACACTAAGAAGTATAGAAGAATGAGGGCATAGGTAAACTATGGTATATATACTCAGTGGAACACTATGCAATGATAAAGAACAACGATGATTTTAGGAAACATCTCATAACCTGGTTTCAATTGGAGGACATTATGTTGAGTGAAAGTAGTCAGTGACAAAAGGACAAATATTGTATGACACCCCTACAATCAGAACTTAAAAACATACTCATGCATAGGAGAAAAGACTCTTTGATGGCTGCAAGGGTGGGGAGGGAGGGAGGGTGAGAGGCAAAGGGTTTAGATTAGATAGTTGATAGAAACTTGGTTTGGTAAAATATGGGACAGCACACATTAGAAAGAAGATCAAAGTTAACTGGTCTTCAACATAACATGACTACTCCTCCCATCTTCATCCAATATTACAAAGACAGAGTAGCTGGGGTGGGGGGCCAGGGACTATGCTCCCAGGGGAAACCGAGGCCAGCTGGCACAACTAGCATTTTGCTAATAGAGGCCTCTGCACCCCACATTAGTCAGTGGCATCTGGGGTCTTAAAAGCTGCCAAGCTGCCAACCCCAGGGTACAGCAAATGGTCCCAACTTAGCACGAATGGATGATCCCCAAGGGCCAAAACGACATGGGGGAAAGAGAACCCAGGATACAGAAAGACCCACGTGAGCAGGTGACTACATCGAATTGTGACCAGAAGAACTAGATGGTGCCCAGCCACCACCAGTGATAGCTGCAATGGAGATCACAAAGTTGAGTCTCTCTGGCAACACTAGAATAAAAAGGGGTGCACTCTGAGAGCTCCATTAAAAGACTGCAGTTGATGGTCCACTGGTCTCAGGGTTCCCCTGGAAGCATAGACCCTAGCCCTGATGCTGCCCCTGTCCATAAATCATAATGGAGGTCAACTCTCAGTTTGGACTTGGCAACACAGAGTGACCACATCATCTGTGTGTTTTATGATTCTGTGCATCTATAGGATGTCATCCTGCTGACCTCTTACTGAAGGAAGGGGAGTGGGTGGACAGGAGAGGATAGGAGATTGTCGGGAGGATAAGACATGTATGGAGTAGAGAGGAAGAGTGTGCTGTCACTGGACAGGGAGAGCAGTGGGAGCTGCATATAGGTGAGCATGCAAATTTATATGGGAATGTACATTTTCATTCACTCATAATAAAAAAAGAAGAAGAAGGAGGAGGGGCAATTTGAGAAATACCATAAGCATACAAAACTTTACAACGTTAATAACAACCAAAAATATGTCAGTGTGTACATAGGTAGTGACGTATACATATACGTATATAGGAAGGCACATGTTGTTATATAGCTGTGCACATATAGGTGTACCTGTAGGCATGTGTACATACGTGTCTGTGTATGCTTCACATATGCCTATATTCATATATACAATGAAGCACATAGAAGGCACAATTGTGGATACTCCCTAGACTTCAGCAAACATTTTGCAGGTTTGAATTACTGGTTTGGAGAGTTAGAACCATAGTCTTTGGGGATGAGTTGGTGTCATGGTTTGAATTGTGTCCCCCCAAAAATGTGTGCAGCCATGTGGCTGGGATATGGTTCCCAGTATCTTGGAAATGTCCTCCATTGTGTGGTTTTGCTAACCTGTATGTTAAAGGATTAGGGTGGGGCTGTTAATTCCTGCTATTGGGGATGTTTCCCTGGAGTATGGCTTGCCCCACCCTTAATGCTTTTAGCTTGCAAGGAATAAAAGGAAAAAGAACCAAGGACAATTTGAGAACCTCGCTACCATCAAGCAAGCAGCACCGGGAGCAGAGCGCGTCATTCAGACCAGAGGTTCTTGCGTTAGGACACTCCCTGGACAATGACTGATGCAATACCGGACTTTCCTCCAGAGCCGTCAAGGGGAAAGTCTTTCCCTGGAGCGGACACCCTGAATATGGACTTGCAACCTACCGGACTGTGTAAGAATAAATCTTTCTTTGTTAAAGCCATCCACTCTGTGGTATTTCTGTTAGAGCAGCCCTAGCTGACTAAAACAGTTGGTCAATCGGGATAACATAGCCCATGAAAATATTGTTCTACGTTCTAGTTTGGAGAGTGTCATCTGAGGTCTTCAGAGCTTGTAGTGGCATCTAAGATATTACTATTTGTCTGTACTTGTCTGGAGCAAATCAGAAAGAAAGAAAACAAAGGTTCAAAGAAGAAACCAGTCTACAGGACTAATTAAAAAGAAAACACACACACACACATTGCTGTCAAGGTAGCTCAGACTCATAGCAACCCCATAGCACAGAGTAGAATTGGCCTCATCAGAGTTTCTGAAAAGCGCTTGTGCATTTGGACTGCCAAATTTTGGTTAGGGGCTATGGCACTTAACCAGGCTATGGCTCCAGGGTTTCCACAGGACTAATAGCTCTCACAAACTGTGTTCATGTAGCGTGAGACCAAAAGAGCTAGATAATGCCGGGTTACCACTATCAACTGTTTCGACAAGGGACACAATAGATGGTCCCAAATAGAATGGAAGAAAAGTGTAGAACAAACCTTAGATTCCTTGGGAAAAAAAAAGTCTAATGGATCTGAAAAGACTAGAGGGTCCCCAAGACTACAGCTATTCTTGAAACTTGGAACTGAAGTCATTTCCAGACATCGCCTTTCAACCAAATAATAGATTGGTTCATAAAATAAACAATATCACCTGTGAGTACTGTGGTCATCTAGATACCATCGGATGGTCAATATTTATCCTAAAGCAAGATGAGAAGATAAGTAGGAGGGCAGGGAAAATTAGATTAATGGAATTAGAGCAACCAGAACGGAAATGATGAGAATGCTGACATATTGTGAAAAATGTCACTGAATGAGATGCATAAAAACTGTTAAATGGGAACCTAATTTGCTGTGTGAAGTTCACCAAAAATACAAAAAAAAAAAAAAAGAAGACAAAAGAATGAAGCACTGAATAGTACACTGAATTCCTGCTAAAGAAAGAACACAGGTGCTGGGAAGGAGAAGCTAAGAAGAATAACTAACAACGAAAGGGGTGGAGGAAGCTATCAATCAGTAACAAGCTCAGAACTTTCCTGTAGAAGATTAAAGAAAACAGCCTCTAAGGACATAGAAATGAAAATAATACTTTCCCTATGATTATTTTTAGAAGCTTTATTTGAATGCATAGCTAGTGACCATGGGAAAAAGAAAACAGAAGGAGCATCTGAGACATTAGCAGCTCAGAAACCTGCAGAAGTGGCACAAACTCAAAGTGAGATCAAACCTATTATGAACTTGTGATGCTAAGGATTGAGTTCTTTGAGAAAATTTTAAACATTCAGCAAATATTACCACATGTTTACCTGTCTTACTTTTCTTTTAAACATTGCCCTAAGAGGATTGTCTACTTAATTGTTTAAACAATTACCTTTCCTTGAATGAAATAAAAAGGTGGTGGAGATGCCTATTACATCTTAATATTTGAATTGCAAAGCCATTTGGCATCATTTCTTGCGGAGGTCCGCCATCAGCCTTGTAGACAAAGTCACGAGCTCCTGCAAATGACGGGCTGAAGCATCTCACCTGTGACATGTTTTTTAGCCTACTGTCCTTGATATTATTTGGCTTCCTAATCAAATTTTCTTCAAAAAGATACCCCCTCCTCTCCTGGCACAAGGATCAGGGGAGATGCCTTCTGAGAGGGGCCCCTTTTACTACCCCCTTGGTCTATGAAATAATATCGGGAAAACTGTACAGGAATTTTCTGAGGAAAAAGAGCTCAGAGGAATGATCTCTAACACAGCCAGCTTTGAGAGCAACGAGGCCGGCCCAACCCCTGCTGACTTCCCCCAACTGCACATCCCCACCCATGTGAAAGGAATTATCCTCTTTAGAACAGCTTGAGAAGAACATAGGGTGGGGGACAGTAGATGTTTACTATCCCTGCAGGAGGAGATAAAGAGCAAAGTAGGAACAAATAGAGATCATAAACTTTAGACCCTTCCTCGTGAACCTTTTAACCTTGAGGTATAAGTAGGGCTGATTGAGCTCGAGGCATCCATAGGCCATTATCTAAAAAGCTTTGACAGTTAAAAGGATCACCAGGTTTCAGTTAACTAATAGCTCATGTGGCAGGGTAAAAAATTACATCACCTCAAGACCACGAGGTTTTTGGTTTCAAATTTGCCAACCATGAGGTTTTGGTTTTAAACTAGCCAATAGATTGTGTGGTCAGTGGGCAGGTAAAATTCACGTCACTCTTACTATAAAAACAATAAAGACAGACAGCCTTCTCTCTTGCTCTCTGGGTCAGGCTGCCTTAAACCAGAAAAGTCTTTTCTGTCTCCTTGATTCATTTCCCGCCACGCCTCTCCCTCCCTCCGTGCGTGACCCTGTAAAGTGTCGGGGCTGGCCCCGGCAATTTCTGAAGAGAAGATTTTGAAATTTGCAGGAACTCTTTTTAAATGATAGTAATGTAACCATCTCTTAGGAGGTCACCCTGATTGATATATAGACACTGAAGCTGAGGCCTAGTCACTTCTGGTCAATTCCAAATCGTAACTACTTTACAGGACAGAGCAGAATTGCCCCAAGTGTGAGTACTGTGTTCCTTTCAAATAGTCATCTATATGCTTTCCTTTCAAATAGCAATCTTTCTTTTCAAATAGTCATCTATATGATAAGATGATCAATATTTATCCTAAAGCAAGATGAAAAGATAAGGAGGAGGGCAAGGAAGCTAGATTAATGGAATCAGAGCAACCAGAATGGAAATAAGAAGAATGCTGACATACAGTGAAAAATGTAAATCTTTACCAAGCAGACTGCCACATCTTTCTCCTGCAGAGCAGCTGGTTTGTTCAAACCACAGACCTGTGGCTCAAGAAGAGACCGAAAGTCTCTTCTCCTTTACCGTGTTCTCTCTTGGTTTGCCCTTACTCCTATCTCTTTCCCTTCTGCCAACTAAAGCCTCACCTTGTCATCCACTGGAACAAAATCACTGTTCAAGGTGACAATGCGGAAATACACTAGAAGAAAACAGGCATCATTAGTAAGAGCAACTAGCTCCTCCCTCTCAGGATCTTCTCTTCAATCCCCTCTACTTTCTCACACATGCATGTGAGTCAGAAAAACCTCATGAGGTGGAATACATACTTTAAATTTTTTTTAAAAAAACTAGTGGTAAAGTCCCTAAAAAGTTTTCTCTTTAGGACTCCTAACTTTGAGACCCCAGATTGGACTATTCCTCTAAGATAGAAGGCACAGCACAAATAGAGATATGCAAGCCAAGTGCCCTGAATGCTTTCTTATCCACATCCAACAGCCTTCTGGAAGACCCAGAAAACCAATTACACTTGCCAAATTCCACTCCACAAGAAATATGTTCTTTCGTTTTAGAAATATATACACAGCAGCAACTCCACCCACTATTCTTGTACTTGTGTAACACCGGGCATATGTTCAACAACCACAATATTTCATCTCCCCAAACTTTCTTCTACACTCCCTGTTTCATGGGAGCCTACTTCCCATAGCATAAACCACAAATCCCATCGGTACCATTATTCACAGCTGTTTCCCGAGTCTCTTGTTTAACGCCACAACTGAGCCTCTTACCTGGCTGTCCTGGGTTGTAGATAGGTTTGTCAGTCTGCACAAAGGTGCCACTCCGCTGCCTCTGAATGAGAACCTTCTTCTTCTCCTCAAAGCTGATGCCTTTTCCAGCTCCTGACACCTGGATTGTAGCCACTTCTTCTGTGCCACCAGCAGGAGGTGGTACCTGGCCAAGGTACCAGAGATGCAGGGAAGAGTACAAGGTTGGGAGAATTAACTGCTGTCAACCCAACTGCAAGTGATTGAAGTAAGAACTGAGTTACGTGGGGGTAGCAAGCATAGGGTCATAGTTGCTGGAACAAAACAAAGCAAAAGACCCCATTGCTGTAAAACTGATTCCAACTCATGCCAACTCTATATGCTGAAGAGTAGAAGCGCTCCATAGGGTTTTCTTAGCTGAAATCTTTATGGAAACAGAATGCCAGGCTTTTTGTCTGCAGCGCCACTAAGTCAGTTTGAAACCAATCTGTAGGTTAGTAATAGTCCAGCCAGGGACCTTAAGGGCTACAGTTAATGTCAGAGGTTAAGGCCAGGCACTAAAAGTAGAAATATCAGATCAAGAAAATTGTAGGTGAGTTATGGCCAGGAACTGAAGCTAAGGGGAAGACAGGTTTAGAGGCCAGAGCAAAAATAAGATAACAGAATTATATTTGAAGTAAAATTACTGTGAGGGCCTAGGAAAGAGAATAGGGAAAGTAAAGGAGCAGAAATTGGGGCTGAATCTGTGCCTACCAAAAAGGAGATACAGTGTAAGTGCTTCTTCTTCATTCCAGACTGTTCTAGCAACTTCTGGGTCTTGTCTTTTGTCACCAGAGTGATAGTGAATTTTACACCATAATACCCAGAGGTCAGATCCAAACAGACCCTCTGAGTGGAGGGGAAGTTAAGCTGGGCTGGTAATGTCACCAGGTAGTTTCTATTAAGGGACAAAAAAAGATTTCAGGGCAGTAATGGTTCATTCATTCAGTGAAAAACCAGACATTCTCCTAAATACTTGGCGTAAACTGGGAAATTAAACAGACTATGTCCCTGCTCTTATGAATCTTATTTTCTTAAGAGAGAAACGCTCAAGTAACAAAAAACTCAGTGAATGGACTTAAATTTCCCACCTTTGTGGATCCATTATTAAGAACCTATTTCTAAGCTAAAAACTAGTTGCTTTTCAGTTGATTCTAACTCGTGGTGACTCTACAAGCATTAGAGTAAAAGTGTGCTCTCCAGGGTTTTCCAAAGGCCGATTTTCCAACAGTACATCACCAAGTTTTTCTTTCAAGGTGCCTGTGGGTAGACGTGAACCCATAGCCTTTTTGGTTAGCAGGCAAGCACATTAACTGTTTTTATCACCCAAGGGCTCATGTGCCTGGGCTACTAAAGAAGAAATAAGATACGAGAACTCTACTAAGCGTTAATTTTTTTTTTTTTTTTTAAGTTTCCTCTTGGTATCTTAGCTATTCTCTTTGAGTAAAGGAGCCATGAAACCAAGGAATGGAAAAGATGAGAATAAAATTAAGCCGCCAAAAAATAACCCCAAAGTTATCTCCTCTCCCCCATATTTGTGTTTGAGAAAGAAGGCAAAGAAGCCACCTGCTCTAAATCAACTCAGAATCCAGGCACTTACGGGACAAGTTCTTCCGCAAAGGTTGGCAATAGGAACAATGTTCCTAGAAGGAGTCGAGCCCACATTTTTGTGGACAAGCTGGTTTCCTCAGGACCAAGAGGGGGAGGTCTCCCCCTTGCTGTAGCTTATGTACTAACTCCCCAGGTGGCGTGTGGAGTGTACCGATGCTCCAGCCAATTGCTTACTGAGGCCTCAGGCTAAGGTGGTAGAGGAGCTAAAGGCCTCTGTTGACTCCTCAGATTTCTTTCTCCCTGCAACATGCATACTGGTACAGCCAGTCCATAATACCAGTTTTGGAGAAAAGCCAGGGCTGAGTACTACTAGTGGTAAACCTCTCAGAGAACATGTTGGACTCCTCCCTTTTCTCTGCTTTCATTCCAAATTCCATTTAATCTCTTTTTTGTCCTTCTTTTATGGAGGCAGTATCGGTAGAAAAACAGTACACTTCTATGTATTGGGGAATTCCCCCCCCCCCCTTTAATCTTATTCAGTACTGTTGTGATTATATGGAAATAGGGACATACACATTCCTGGAGAAAATACACATTGGATATCTGTTCTGAAGGCAGTTTTACAATACACATCAAAATCCTTTATGATTTGCATATTTGGCTCAGCAACTTGTATTCTGGAAATGTTTCTTAATGGATAGAAGATCACACATGTATGTAAAAAGGTATCTACATTGAGTTTCTTCACAACTCTCTATAATGGCAAGACTTAGAAGTCACCCAAAGCATAAATTAGTGAGGTTATCTTTCTGGACTGGTGACTAACCCTGATCAAACCAGCTTAAGTAAAAGGTTTTAGTAACTGGAGTGGATCACAGAAATAAAAGAAAAACTGAAAGAACAAGATCAACTTGAAGATTTTGCTGTTGCTAGGTAGGCCTAGTATTAAGAGTCTTGGTATTCCCACACTCGCTTCTCCCGGTCTTCCTCTCTTGTCTGCTTGTCTCTAGCTGACCTCATTTTCACCTACTGTAGTGGGGAAGATGGCGGCTATAAGTCTCTGATTCTTTTTCTTCCTGCTCAAAGAGATAAACGCTTCTTCACATATGTTATAGAAATTTCTGAAGAAGGATTTTGTTCCTGCTTCTCTCACATGCAGACCTCTAAATAAATCACTGTGGCCAGAATACACCCCAAGGTCAGGGTGATGGAGTACTATGATTGAAAAACTCACTGGAGTTGGGAAAAGGCAGTTCTCCAAAAGAAGAGGAGTCCATTACTACAGGAAGTGGCTTAGGGTAGGGAAAGAGATGCTAGAAAAATAGGATGTTATGTCTAATACAATGGAGCCCTCGTGGTGTAGTAGTTAAGCATTAAGGCCCCTAACCAAAAGATTGGCAGCTCAAATCTACCAACCACTCTTTAGAAATGCTGTGAGGCAGTTCTGCTCTGTGCTATAGGGTTGTTGTGTTGGAACCAACTCAGGGGCACATGACAACAACAACATGGCCCAAGCAAATAATATTTACCTAAAACTGAAGGTGAAGAAGACTACAGAGACTTACATGTCCCCACACCTCCACCAGTCTAGCAGACATCAAGTAATATGCAGTAATAGTCTGCCACTGAAGGAAGGGCAGGAGCATGGAAAGACACCACCTCTGTGGGGCCACACGATGTAAAGAGAATGTTGAAAGTTGGAAGTGGAGAACAAGCACTGAAAAAAGCCAACAGCACTGTGGACTCTGCCCTAAGCATAAAGCATCTGTAATGGTTAAGACTGTGTGTCAACTTGGCTGGCCCATGATTGTCAATGTTTTGGCAGTCATATAATGTTGTAAATCACTTTCATGTTGAGATTTGATATGTGAACATCCCCATAATGATATCTGCTGTGAGAAGCCAGTCAACTGAAAGGGAGTTCCATTGGCCATGTGGCCTGCATTAAATGTAAGTGCAAGCAAAGCTTGAGGGTTTTTTATTCAAGCCAGATCCTGTAGATAGCTTCTGTTCATCTACCTCTGATTCTCAAGACCTGAGGTAGCAGTTTAACTGTGATCTTGCTTGCTGATCTTGACATTCATCAACCTTTGCAGTGTGTGAGCAAGAGCTCTGCTCTCTGACATGCTGATCTTGGGTTTTGCCAGCCATATGAATCAGTAGAAGCTTCTATGTTAACCCATGGACTTGTGACATTCCAGCCTCTACAACTGTGTGAATCATACCCTTGACATAAATCTTGCAAAGCATATGCTTTAGTGGTTTTGCTTTTCTAGAGAATCCAGCATAAGACAGCATCATAAGAGGAACACAAAGCCCATGGGGCATTGAAAGTGATCTTGGCAATAACAAAACCTGTATCCAGCTCACCTTTTGACTAGATCGATTCAAAATACCATGCTAATTGCTGAGAAGAGGTGTGTTGATTTCCTGGTATTAATATCATTTATTTGTCTCTCCTGCTGTATGTAAGATGTTTGGTGTTCAATCGAAAATTACAAAATGTATACATGTGTGTTAGCACCATCACAGAGACCATAAAGTGGCCATGAGTAACATGTTAAAGGATGCCAACATGGTTAAGCAGATAGAGGAACTTCAAAAAAGATGTGGAAGTGATTTTTAAGTCAAATAGGGACACTAGAAATTAAAAAAAAAGAACATAATATTAGAGAAAAATAGTTCCTTGGAAGGACTCATCAGTAGACGACACAGCTAAAGAAAAAATCATATACCTTGAAGACAGGTCTATCCAAAATAAAATACAAAAAGAAAAATGAGTGGAAAAAACCTAAATAATATACCCCCAAACTGAAAAAGGATACCAAATGGTCTAGCATTCCTGCTATTGGAATCCTGGAGGAAGAGAGACAGAGCAAGCAGAAAGAAAAGTCTGAAGAGACATGGATAGAAATTTTCCAAGAATAGTGAAAGCCATCAAATAACAGATGCAAGAATCCCAGGAAATTCCAAGCAGAATAAATGCCCTAAACTCACGTTTTAAAAAACTAAAACATATACACCTATATACATCATATTCAAACTGCTGAAAAGCACAAATAAAAGGGTAATCTTAAAAGTGGCCAGAGGAAAAAAGACATCTTACAACTGGAAGAACAAAGATAAGAATTATAATAAACTCTCCTGAGAACAATTTAAACCAGAAGACAGTGGACTAACATTTCTACAGTAATGGAAGAAAAATAAAAATGGAAATCCATAATTTTGCACCTAGTAAAAATATCTTTCAAACATGAGAGCAAAAGGAGATCTCTTTCAGATAAACAAAAACTGAGAGAATTTATTACCCATAGACCTGTGTTATAAGAAATAGCAAAGGAAATTCTTAAAGCAAAAGATGTAAGACAAGGGTTAGCAAACTATGATCTGCAAGTCAAATCCAACTTTCCACCTATTTTGGAAATAAAGTTTTATTGAAACAGCAACAGTCATTAATTTACATATTGTCTGTGGCTGATTCTATGCTACCATGGTAGACCTGAGAGATTACAAGAGACCATACTGCATATAAAAGATACTATTTACTATCTGGCCCTGTACAGAAAGAGTTTGCCAACCCTTGGCATAAGATATCAGGTAGAAATAACACACACACACAAAAAATAAAGATCTCTGGAAACAGTAAATAAATTCTTAAAAAATTAATACTGCTAAAAGACACTGCCTACAGCAGAAAAAAAAAAAGTAACAATGTTTTGTCAGGTTTGTAAATACATAAAAGTAAAACATAAAACAATAATGCTACTAAGAATAGCCCAAGAGAGCTGGCAGTGCACTGCTGTCAGGTTCTTATGCTATACATGAAGTGCTGTATTATTATTCTAAGATAGTTTCTGAGAAGTTAAATATTTAAAACTGTAAGGCAACCTCTAAGGAGCTCAGGTGGTGCACCTATTAAACACTCAGTTGCTAAAGGAAGGACCGGCAGTGTGAACCCATTCTGTGGCTTTGGAGAGAAAGACATGGAGATCTGCTTCCAGAAAGGGTTACAGCCAAGGAAACCCTATGGGGCAATTCTGTTCTGCCACACAGGGTAGCTGTGAGTCTGAATTGACTTGACAACACTTAACAACACCAAGGCAACTTCTGAGAAAAGGAAGGAAGGAAGGGCAAGAGAGATATACAATGACTCAGGAATGTACATGAAATGGAATCATTAAATTTCTTAAAAATCCAAAAGCAGATCGAAAACAGGGAAAAGAGAGCAAAGAAGAGACAGAACAAATAGCAAACAACTAGATTTAAAAATCTAGTAATCTGTAAATGTATACAGATTAAATACTCCAATCAAAAACAGAGATTATCAGATTAGGTAAACACATGGAAATGAAAGAGGTAGATAAGGTGTTAGGCCACTGAGTTTAATAATATCATGTCTATGTGGGTACACATGTGTCATTCAAATGGATTTTGTACCTATCCATGTCCTCAGAAGTTTCTTAGAAAGCTGCAAATCCCTGTGTAAGATGAGATTGGTGGGTTATCCACAGTCAGTCTCAGTCCCAATCTGAGTCAAATATAGATAGGGATAAGGCATTTTTTACATATCAAAGCAAAGGAATGAAGAAGGAAAGAAGCATTTTACTGCTTGCTTGGTTTCTTAATGTCACTGCAACAAAAATAAGCACAAGTTGTGATTTTAATAAACAGAAATTTACTTTCTCGTAGTTTAGAAGGCTACCTGAAAGAAAAACCCCAAACCACTGCCATTGAGTTAATTCTGACTCAAAGCAACCCTACAGCATGGAGTAGAACTGCCCTACAGAGTTTTCAAGGAGTACCTAGTGGATACCAACTGCTGACCTTTTGTTTAGCAGCGGTAGCACTATGTCACCAGGGCTTCTGTTTAAGGGCTAGAAGTCTAAATTCAGAGACTGGCTCTAGGGGAGGATTCTCTCTGTTCACTCTGAGAAAAAATCTTTGTCTCAGCGTCTGTAGCTTTCTTTTCAGCACTCCTTGGAGAGCTCTACGAGGTACAGACATAGACATTTCCCCACCTGCACTTGCTTTCTTCAAGGCCTAATCTGCTTCTTTAGATCTCAAAACTGATTGGTTTAAGGCACATTACACTGACACGGCCTCATTAATAGAATATAGAAAATTCTATTCTCAAACAGGGTTATATACACAGGCATAGGTGATGGACTTTACAGCATGTATCTTGAGGGGACCCAATTCAATCCACATCACCTGTATAATTCCCTTGGCACCTTTTTGTTTCCCCTCCCTTGAATTTTTTCACTCTAAATTGTTCTCCTCTTCTTCCCTTGTAACCTGGTCAGGACCCACCATGAAGGATCTCTAACACCTTTTCTAAAATCCCAGGAAAGATAGCTTTATTCTAGACAGCCGTGGACCTTCTTTTATCCTGGCCCTTTACTTTTAGTGGAAACTCTGGTGGGGTAGTGGCTAAATACTGTGCCTGCTAACCAAAAGGTCAGCAATTCAAATCCACCAGGTGCTCCTTGGAAAATCTGTGTAGCAGTTCTTCTCTGGCCTACAGGGTTGCTATGAGTCAGAACTGATTGGATGGCAACGGATTGGGGGTTTTTTCTTGGTTTAGTTCTAGTAGGTAACATTTGTGAAATTTGGGATCCTATTGAACATTTTCCAGTCCTGGGATCTAAGAGAAGCTGGAATTGGTGACAGATGTGGGAGCTACATGTACATGTAGTAATATATATTAATAAGTTAGTCATGAAATGAAAAATTGTCTTGATGATGAAGGAATGCTTACTACAGTAAATGTATGTAGTCTGGGTTCCAAGGAGGTTAGTCTTACAGCTAAGGAAGATGTCAATCAACTGCTTCTTGCCTCAGCAACGAGGTTACACCAATCTCACACAAGAAAGATAATGGCAAAAAGAATCTATATAGTGGATGCCACTTATTAGCTGTGTGATCCAGGACAACTTAATCTCTTTGTGCCTCAGTTTCATCTATAAAATGAGGCAATATCTTACAGAGTTGGTATCACAACCAAATGACATCATGCATGTAAACTGCCTAAAACATTATCTGGCACATAGTAAGTCCCCTACAAATGTTAGCTTTACTATTATGAAATACTATGATGAAGCTTTTTTGGAATTAACAGCTTTCAGGTAACCAGTATTTTGAAGAGCAAAAGAAGGCAAGATTTGTGGCCAGATGTTTCTTGCTGCTTCAGTGCACAGGTTTCACACACTCAACTTAGTGAACAGAGATACAGCAAAGCAGGCAGTATGGAAGGTCCCAGAAAGAGCAGGGGTGGGGAGGGAGGTTGGAAAACGTAGAAAAGAATTCTGACTCAAAAAAAGAAAGAAAGAAAAAAAAGACCAGACTTTCTAGTCTGATGGGGACTTCAGAAACCCGAAAACTATAGCCCTGGACATCTTTTAACTCAGTACGAAGTCATTCCTGAGGTTCACCCTTCAGCCAAAGATTAGAAAGTCCCATAAAATGAAACAAGACTAACTAGGCACGCCAGCTCAGGGGCAGGGATGAGAAAGCAGGCGGGGACTGGAAAGCTGGTAACAGGGAACCCAAGGTTAAGAGAGGAAGAGTGTTGACACGTTATGGGGTTGCTAACCAATGTCACAAAGCAGTATGTGTGTAAGCAGTTTAATGAGAAACTAACTTCTCTGGAAAACTTCATCTAAAGTGTAACAAAAAGAAAGAACAAAAATTTTAAAAACAGAGCAGGTAGGAAAAATACCTTGAAAAGTGGCTTCATATATGTGCCTTGTCCGTGCCATTGTCTTTGCCTTAGTGGTCTTTTCTCCTTTTCCAAGTGGAGAATTTCTCATTTTACCCTTTCAGATTCAGAAAAAGCCTCCACAAAAGCATTCCTAAACCACTCCATCATCCTCCACTGCTCCAAAATCAAAAACACTAAACCCATTGCTGTTGAGTTGATTCCAACTCATAGTGACCCAATAGGACAGACTACAACTTCCTGGAGTGTTTCCAAAGAGCACCTGGTAGACTGTCACTGCCAACCTTTTGGTTAGCAGTGATAGGCCTTAACCACTGCACCACCAGGGTTTCCAGTTTCACTCCTACAGATAGAAATAATTCTTCTCTCTTCTGTGTCCCTGAAACTTCAGAACTAGTAAACTTGAGCATAGTAATGGTCATCTTGTCCCTCTGTATTTATATGTCTGTCTTTCCTACCTATATTGTGAAACCTTTAGAATGAGAATCAAAGCTTATCCATCTTTCTTCCCCCTCTTAAGTACCAAGTATAAATGCATAAATAAAGGGAAAAGGGCAGGGGTTATTTAACATTCCATCCGTCTGTCCATTACCTTCACATTAATTCCCTCCACTTCTATACTCTACTCCCTCTCCCATCCTTTAAACGTGACTTTTCTATTTGGAGCTCTGGCTTGGTAAAGATTTTATAGTTAGTGACATCATTATTTAGTTATTCTTTCTTACCGTTAACATACAATGGGGAGAAGAATCCACCTTTTGTATCAACTGATTTATTAACAATGCTATAATGCACAGATGTTCAAACTCTAATGTGCCCAGTATCATCTGGAAGGCTTGTTAAAACATGCATTCCTAGGCCACACTCCCAGAGTGTCTGAATAAGCAAGTCTGTGGTAGGGCCTGAGAAATCCCATTTCTAACAAGTTTCCAGGTAATGCTGGTAATGCTGGTCCAGGGATCATGCTTGAAGAACCATCAGTGTAAGGCACAACCTAACAGAAGTTAGGAGGGCACCTTTCCTGGAGTTTAGAGCAAAGTTCTGAAGGAATGGAGGCTGGCCTCGTCAGCATGATTGAGGCTTAGGGAAGGGTCCTCTTGGGTGAACTATTTGAGGTAGTAAAGGCACAGAACGTCAATTTCTCCTCTGCATTTCCCCACCAGTGTCCAACAGAAGGAGGCTATAAAACTGTCTCCCTTTCTCTCTTCATTGCCTCTCTCTTGCGGTCTGTTCCTCTGGTGACTTTTCCAGCCTTATAATCAGCAATTCTAGTAAAATGAAAATAGTAACCCCGTGGGGCAGAAGAAAAAAGGCGCCAACACTAATGAGCTCTCTGTGGAATGAAGCCAGGGGAGCTCTTTCTTCATGAGCAAGGAGAGTTGTCCAGAAAATATGAGGGACTGACTTGGTGGTTAACTGTTAATCATTTCCTTCAAAACACCTCCATATGTCAGGCATGCGTAGGTAAAACAGTGAACATTAAATTGAATTTACAACCTGGAATAGTTAGCTAGCATTTGAAGGCCCAGAATTCACATCTCTACTCACTGGAAAAGCTTTCTTATGGAGCACAGTCAGGCTGTAGAAGGTGTGAGGACAAGGTACTCATTCTGTTTTTCTAGTTATTGTATCACTGATGTTTAGCTCAGTATCTAGCACACAGGTGGTTTATTTGGGTCTGCCAAAAATATATCTCTTCAGAAAATGGTTAGAAAGACCCTAGGGAAGTTATTTCTACAGTTGAAATAGTTCCTCCATGTTTCCCCTCATTGCCACACCAAATACACACAATAGACCCCATACAATGCATGCACCAAAGCTCTCTGCAGTTGGGTATGGAAGATTTTGTGAGTGCCACTGGAGACTCTGACTGGTGTGCCTACAAGAGAAAACCAGTACACCCAATTTAGAATTCAGTTTATGCCGAGTAAGCTCTTTAGTAACTATGAATTTTATTGCATGTGTATTCATAACCTACAGAAAGGATATGAAAATAAACACCAATTTAAAGCATGAAATCCAAATCCAAATCTTTTGGTTCTGTTATTAATGACTGCTGTGTTGTTAGCAGCTATCAAGTTGGAATGTTGTGATCCATAGTGTTTTCAGTGGCTGAGTTTTGGAAGTAGATCATCAGGCCTTTCTTGCTAGTCTATCTTATTCCAGAAGCTCTACTGCCATCTGCTCAGTATCATAGCAATACAGAGGCCTCCACTGACAGAAAGGTTGTTGCCCTGTATATGAGGTCCACTGGCCGGAAACTGAACCCCAGTACTTCCCATGGAAGGTGTGAATGCTCCCACTATATACCAAACTCCAAAAACCAAACCCACTGCTGTCAAGGCAATTCTGACTCACAGCAATCCTACAGGACAGAGTAGAACTGCCCCATAGAGTTTTTAAGGAGCATCCAGTAGATTGGAACCACTGACCTTTCAGTTAGCACAAGGAGCACTTCACCACTACTCCATAAGGGTATACCAATATCTTCTGAATAATGACTTTTAAGAAAAGACAGCCAAACCAGTTGCTGTTGATTCCAACTCAGCGACTGATTTTTCAGAAGTTGATCGCTAGACCTCTCTTCCAAGACACCTCTAGGTGAACTGTCAGCTTTATGGTCAGAATCTCGGTGCTTAACTGTTTGCACCACCCAGGAACTCCTTATTAATGACTGTCTGTGAGTGTTCGGTGTCATCAATTTCATTCCTAATTATAGTGATCCCATGTAATACAGTAAATTGCCCCATAGTGTTTCCAGGAGATTGCCAGATCTTTCTTCCACAGATCCACTGGGTGGATTTGAACCAATCTTTTAGTCAGTTAGCTGTCAAGTATCACTTGTCTTTAAATACATGGTTCCCATCCTATGCTGACCCTTCTCTTTTCTTTCTCGAACTCTCTAAAGTGGCCAGGAAGGGTAGGTGTCCAGGTAGAATTTAACTGCTGACATGGCCAGTCTTGCCTCTTAGAAATTTCAGACATGCTTCATCATTATTATGTTTACACTAAGTTAGAATCTTTCCAATTAATTATATTTATTGATCTAAGTAAGAACTATTTTGAGTTAATATCTGGAAATTTCTCCATGTCTGCTCTCAATCCGAGTCAAAGTATCTTTAAACTCAGTGTGAATACTACCTATTGTCCCCATGACAGTGGTTCACCCATATTCTGGCTTAGGATGGAAACACATGGTCAAAGCTTGGTTTTAGCAAATCTGTCTCTCCTTTGTCTCCTCACTCTGCCTCTGTTTCCTGTATAAGGGGAATTGCCTAGGTCCACTGATACCACACCTGACACAGGAGGCTAACTGCTTCTCCATGGCAACCATTTACTCCCCATTACCACTCTGCCAAATTGACCTACCAATTATTTTCATCTCTCCTAGTCCATTTTGAAACCCATTTAAACACTATTATGAACTCAGTAATCTGATTGGAATTTGATGAGGTAAGATGTCAAGGATTTAGTAAACTCCAAAAGTCACCTGCTGTCATGGATTGAATTGTGTTCCCCAAGACATGTGTGTTGGTTTGGCTGGGCCATGAGTCCTGGAGTTGCATGTTCCCATACGTTGTGGACCTTACCTCTGTGATGCTGGTCAGGGAGGATGGGTTGCAGGTGTGTTGGTGAGACAAGACCCAATCTGAGGGTTTGTGTTGTATCTCAGGGTGTTGTCTTGGGAAGACAGAGGCAGGTGGAGAAGGTTGGACACCTCGTACTATCAGGAGGGAAGCACCAGAAGTAGACTATATCCTTTGGACTCAGGGTCCAGTACCTGAGAAACTCCCAGTTCAGGGGAAGATTGACAACAAGGACCTTCCTCCAGAGCCAACAGAGAAAGCCTTCCCCTGGACCTGACACCCTGAATTCAGACTTTTAACTAATTTTCTGTGAGAAAGTAAATTTCTTTTTGTTAAAGCCAGCCATTGTGGCATTTCAGTTATAGAAGCACTAGGTGACTAAGACACCTGCATAAAAGCCTATTGCTATCATACCACGTGGCACATACAGATAGAACTGAGCCATGTTAAAGGCTATTCTGTTAGGGAGTTGGTTCATTTGGTTTTGTTCTGGGCATTAGAATCCTAATTTATGGATTTTACCCTGCGTACTTATAACAACACCCAGAAGCATTCTTGTATTTGGACCTCTATTGTAAATAAATGTATTTCTGGCCTGAGTGAGAATTATATCAGGTATATATCATTTTATTGTCTTGTTTTAAGGTATTATTAAATTAGGCTACATATGAGCTTAAAACTACTGCTGTTGAGTCAGGTTTGACTCATAGCAACCCTAGAGGTCAGAGTAGAACTGCCCATAGAGTTTCCAAGGAGCACCTGGGGATTGGAACTGCCAGCCTTTTGGTTTGCCTACGTAGTGCTTAACACACTATGCCACTAGGGTTTCCAACATATTAACTTAGGCATAACTATATTTTTTAAATGTATAATTATTTTTCAAAGATGCTGATATAAACTTACCAAAAATGTGGTAATAACCACTAATCAGTACAGCTAAGGAAAGAGTTTTGTTCTGATGTATTTAGAACATGCGCTATCCTCACAGGCGATAGCTTTGATACTTGGGGACGGTGTTGTCACCAAGATAGCTTTTTCTTCTCATTCCAGAGGCCAGAAGAAGAGATCTCTCACACTCCGTAACTGCTACTTTGAGGTCTACGTCCTGAATCTGGGAGCTAATCGAGTCACAATATTGAGAAAAGGAAGAAGAGGAACCAGCTACAGCTGGGGCCACTCCTTGCTTGCTCCTGGGTCTCCTCCACCCTTCTCTGCTAATTATAGGCTTTGTTCCATTCCTTTCCCAAATCCTTTATAAGTGAACTGTACAATGTGTATAAGTACAAACATGAAGGCATCAGGGCAAAGGAGGTTGCCACCCAGCCCCACCCAAGCTTAGGCAGGACCTGAACCAACATTTACTTTCTAAAGTAGAAGAAGAAAGCTGAAAGTCCTTAAAGGAGGAAAAAGAAAAATGTGAATCTCAAGCACTAAGATTACATTTAGAGAGTAAGATTATTTTTCTCCAATGAATATTTATTGAACATCTACAGTATGTTAGACACTATAGGGAATATATTTGAAGGCTTTTCTTTCACTTTATAGATGTTTGAGAATATAAGATATTCACATGCGAAATACCCAACAACCAGCACAAAAAATACTAAAGACATGCTACAGAAACAGCATATGGTTTAATATCTAATGTGTGTTATTGATGGTAAACAATACTCGTTTACATGGCAGACATGGGGGCGTGAAGTAGAATTGTCAGGAAAGATTTAACGGAGTATAGCATGTATCTAAGAAGCTTCAGGGAATGCCTTTCATCCTGATTTTCACTATGCTTTTATCTTTCTTACTGTTATAACTTTAAATTCTTTCAAATCAAAACCTATGCTGTCCTTGGAAGTACAAGACATGACTCTCTAGTCCTAGCCATCTTATTTTCTCTATAAGACACAAGATTGTCCACGCTAATTGATTGTTTCTGAACTTGATGATACTTTTATTTTTTGAGGAAGGAAGGAATCAGTGGAGCGGAAGAAAGGCCTTGCTGTGAAGTTTAAACTTGCTTCTGGGTAAGAAGACAGGGGTTGACAAAAGAGAGGAACAAAAAATGTTCTAGCAATTCAGCACTGCCAGGCATAAAGCATGCAGACACATTGTTGTTTACTTCTTTAAAAGAGGATGCCCTGGTGGGTGCAGTGATTAAGTGCTACGTCTGCTAACCAAAAGATCAGCAGTTTCAATCTGCCAGGTGCTCCTTGGAAACTCTATGAGGCAGTTCTGCTGTACAGGGTCACTATAAATTGGAATCAACTTGACGGCAGTTGGTCCTTAAGAGAACAAGTAGGAAATTAATTTGTGACAGCCAGATACCCAGATAAAGTTGTGTTATACTACCAGCCATTGACCTATCATTGTAGTTACACAACATGTGAACCCCAAGGAAGAACTAGCTATATCTCCAACCCACTTAAGACAGTGTCTGGCTTGAGGCAGGCATTTAAATATATGTGAGTAAATGAATAAATACAAGAGCCTCACTGGAGTAACATTAGCAAAGATGGTGAACTAAGAACCGCCAGAAGTTTGCCACTCATAAACGCAATTTTTAAAAAAAGCAAAAATGGACAAAATCAATATTTTTAGAACTCTGTAAATTAACCAAAGGCTTGTAACAACCCAGCAACCATTTACTTAAGAAAAATGTCTGAATCTTGCTAAAAAAGAAGTGAGATTTGTAGCGGTTTTAAGTAACGCCAGAAACCCTGGTGGTATCATGATTAAGTGCTGGGTTTGGTAACCTAAATGTTAGAAGTTCAAATTCACCAGGTGCTCCTTGGAAGTTCTACAGGCCAGTTCTACTCTGTCCTACAGTGTCAATGTGAGTCAGACTCTAGACTCGATAGCAGTGCATTTGGCTTTTGGTTTAAGTTACCCCAGTCTCACCTCCCACTGTCCAGCTCAGTAGTAGCCTTGAAAAACAATAGTCAGCATTTCTAGTATCAGAAGGAGGGGAAAAAAAAAGAAAGCTCTCATTCCCAAAGACATGTCATCCAAAGACATGTCATTATCTGACCTATATGGTTATTAACCAGAAGACCCTGCTAGAAAGTCTTTATTTAACTTGCCCAGTGCTAAATGATTCTTGGAGTGAAAACACTATTAAACATTTTAATATTATAACTTTCTAAAGTGATGCGTAACAGTTGAAGCAAACAATAGATGAGGCAAAAAGCTCAAAAGGAAAAGCTGAGGAATGAAATCGCCACAACCCAAAGCAAATCCCCTGCTATTGAATAGATTCTGACTTACAGCTACCCTATAGGACAAAGTAGAACTTTCCCACAGGGTTGCCAAGGGGTGGCTGGTGGACTTAAACTTCAGGCCTTCTGGTTTGCAGCCAAGCTCTTAACCAGCTGGACTCTGAGATATCTGTAGAGACTCTGAAAAGGTCTGACATGTTCCTGGAATTCTAGAAGACCAAGTGCATGAGCAGAGCTGTGGAAAGCTGTGCACATGCTTGAGAAGGACATTAGAAAGCCCAAACCTCTCAGCTGTGACTGGCCTTGAGTGTTGCACAAGCAGAAATTGAAAGCTAGGCAGAGTTGTAAATTGCCCAGCACAGTGTTGAGAGCATGCCCTAACATTCATGCAGAGATCCTTGGCAAAGACTGGCAGACTTCAGTTTAAGACAGTTAAGAAAATCTATGTTCAGTTATTAGCTAACTTTACAGACTCTTTTCAGAATATTCACCAAACAAGCAACACCAACAACTAAAGAAGCAGCAATAACAACAAATCCTGGGGAGGGGAGAGAATCTGACTTTCACCATTGCCACTTTATATTATTTGAAATGTCAAGTTTTCATTGAAATATTACAAGATATACAAAGAAACAAGAGAAAATGGTTCATAAATGGAGGGGAAAATGGGGCAGGCAGAGAAGCAATCCTGAGAAAGCCAAGCCTAGAACTTACTGGACAAAGACTTTGAATCAACTATTTTAAATATATTCAAGGAGCTAAAAGAAACTTAAATCTAAAGAAATAAAGGAAAGTATCAGTACGAGCTCACCAGAAGCTATGAATAAAAAGATATAAATTATACACACACACACACACATATATATATCCCATTGCTACCAATTCTGACTCAGAGCAACTATATAGGACAGAACAGAACTGTCCCACAGATTTCCTAGAGAGTACCTGGTGGATTTAAACATCCATTGCTTTGTTTAGCAGCCATACCACTTAAATACCGTGTGTGTGTGTGTGTGTGTGTGTGTGTGTGTGCAAAATAGAAATTCTGGAGTTTAACAAACAAAATAGTGGAAATGAAAAATTCACTGAAGGAACTCATCAGCAGATTTGAATAGGAAAAAGAGAGAATCAAGGAAATTAAAGTCAACAGACATTATCCAGTATGGGGAACTGCCTTCCATCATAAAACAAACCAACAAAAATGAAGAGAACTGAACAGAGCACCACAGACCTGTGGGATACTGTCTAGATACTAATATACTCATAACAGGATTCCAAAAGAAGAGAAAAAAAGGATAAAAGTATATTTGACTAAATAATGGGTAAAATAAAAACTTATTAAGTTTAATGAAAAATGTATCTATACAGTATCCAAGAAACTACAAGATAAACTCAAAGACATCCACACCTAAGGCCAACAAATTGAATCTAAAGCCAGAGAATCTTGAAACACTAAGAGGGAAGTAACTTATCATATACAAGAAAACCCAAACAGTATTAGCAATTAATTTCTCATCAGAAACTGTAGAGACCAGAAGAAATGGAGTGACATCTATAAAATGCTCAAAGAGAAAAAAACTATCTGCCAAGAAATCTGTATCAGGCAAAATGATCTGTCAAAAATGGAAAAATGAAGACATTTCCATACAAAAACTAAAAAAGTCCATTTCTAACAGATATGACTTAAAAGAAATACTAAAAGGAAACCTTCTGGCTGATATAAAGTCGGCAGTTCAAATCCACCAGGCGCTCCTTGAATACTCTGGGGGTCAGTTCTACTCTGGCCCCTAGGGTCGCCATGAGTCGGATCCGACTCGACGGCACTTGGCTTAGACAGTAGCTTGAATTCACCAGAAGAAATAAAGGGCATTGGTAAGGTAACTGCATGGCAAAGGTAAGAGAGTAAAATGTGTGCCTTGTTTGTAACTCCCCATCCCTTTTTTCTAATTTACAAGATAACCACATAATCTAACAAGTATAAATTTCTGTTAAAGGGCACACATGTATAAAGATACAATTTTGCACCATAATAGCATAAAAGATGTGGGAACAAAGTTCCTATGCACTATTAAGTTGGTATCAAATCAAACCAGACTGTTATAAATTAAGATATTAATATTAATTCCCAAAGCAATTATTAATTATACAGTTACATAGACCACCTTTATAACTACAGCATTGTGCTATTGTCAAATATCACTTCAGTGTCTCCTGGAACTTGTCTTGAACTTCTTCCATTTGTCTGAACACTGAGAAGTGAGCAGCAGAGCTAAGCTTTAAAAACCTGTCTAATAACTAACGAGCATAGGATTCTGCATAAATTCTAAGCCTGTTTCTCTAAAAATGCTTTTGTTATTTTTTCTGGTTTTTGACAATCTTAGGACAGATTTGGTAGAAACTTGATTGAGTGGGATTACGTTATGTGGAAAATTCAAGGAATGTTACTACCATTCTGAGACGCCAACTCCAGCTGATAATATTTTCTCAGAAGAGAAATGAAGTGGGCCTATGAAGAAATCTCCTGTTATTTCAGAAGCTATCCAGTAGGTGGAGTCAGAGTACAATGGACGCGTCCGAAGGAAGAAAAGAATCGAGGATAAAGCAAATAATAGAGCCGCAATGGGCAGTCTTGTGGCCATAGATAATTAAGAATCATTCTACCAGACAGATTATTGTATTAGGGTGGAATGCAACAGAAAAGGAACGGAATCTTTGTAAACATTGCATTAGTTACGGTTTTACGTGAAACAGACCTAGTTGCAGATACATAGATGATTTCTTTTAAGGAATTAGCTTACACAATAGTGGGGAATGGTAAATCTGAAATCCGAAGGGCGGGACATCAATTTGGAAACTCTCAGACAGGAGCCGATGCTGAAGTCTTAGACAGAATTTCTTCTTTCCCAGACAAACTTGGTGTTCTCTTAAAGTCTTTCAATTTATTGGGGATAATCATCATTGGGGATAATCTTTACTTAAAGCAAATAGCCAAACTGATACATAAAATTAACCATCACAGAGGTTTAAAGAAACAAATCTAGAGTGTCATTTAACCATGTTTATTTTAACATGTACTTAACTAATGTCAGGAGAATGACATAAGTAGCCGTCTAGATCCTTTTCACTTGATTGATTTAGACCTTTCAAACATCTCCTATGCATGCAGTACCATCATTTAAATGCATCCATTGACCTAGAAAGTGGCTTAAGGGATAACTAAGAACTTTCGCATATATTCAGAGAAAATTCTTAAGTTCTAAAGTTTGTTTTAAAGATACTTGCATGTGTGAGTCAGAATTGACTCCACGGCAATCAGTTTGGTGTTTGGTTCCAGCCTCAAGCTTGGAAGCTGTGAACTAATGAGGCAAATATGAAACACTAAAAACAACTAGATATTTAGAGAACGTAGGGTTATTGAGAGACACAAACAACATCATATTGCCTGATCCAGGATAAGAGGAGAGAATTACAAACTTCTAAGCAGAGAGTTGTGATTTACAGGAGTAAGGATATGAGTTGATCTGAATTTGCAAACATATAAGGAAAATGATCAAATAGAATACTTGGGGTTTGTTTTGTTTTGTTTTTAAGCTTTAAACCACATTTCCATTTATGTCTATGGAGGATGAACTGCTTTAGAAATTGCCTATAAACAACTTTAAAAAAAAGATAAAATATATGAAACAATGGTCTTCCAACAATAGATAAAATGGCACAAGCATCACAAAACTAGAATTCCAGAAAAAGGGGAATTGAATTAGGTGGGCCTTCAGTCTGCCCCCAACTTACTGGCTGGAGGAAGTATCCAAGTTCCAGTACAGGAAAGAAACTGAAACACAGCCTGATGGTCTTATTCAACTAAGAAGTCAGGGATTGAGGTTCAGAAAGGAAGGGCATCAGGGCAGGGCAGGATACCAGAGAAAAATCCATGTATCTCCAGAAGGAGACTCTTGAGTCTTTGGTGAGTACCAAACTGGATATCCACGGGAGGAAACTACTTGAGGCAGAGGAAAATACCATCAGAGGCAGTAAGCAGTAAAATTCCAAGACATCACACATGTCTGAAAAATGTTTACATTCCTACCAATCAACGTGAAAAGACCTCACAACGCAGAGATCCTTTGTATGGTTCTCAGAATGGACATGTTTTACTAGTGAGAATAAACAAATTAGTCTCAGAAAACAAAAATTATCTGGAGCTGCCCTAGTAAAACACAAAGGTAAGACTCAAAAAGATCAAACTAATTCTAAGTAAATTAACTGCACCCCAGGACAAAGCCCAACAATGTTTAAAAGAATACAACAAAATCCAATGGATAACAGGGTAAAAATTACAATATTTGATATATAGTTAAAAACTTTCTGACATGCCAGGAAACAGGAAAAAAATATCCATCACAGAAGAAAAATCAAGCAGTACACTTAAACCCATTCCTGTCAAGTTGATTTTGACAGCATAGAGACACTGCAGTACAGGGTGGAAAAACCCCACAGGATTTCCAAGGCTGTAAATCTTTACAGAAGCTAACTGTCACATTTTCTCCCATGAAGCAGCTGGTGGGTTCATAACAACATTTTAGTTAGCAACTTTGATAACTTAATTCAAGCAGCCTAACAGTTCCAGAGACAGAGCACAAAGATAGGCGTATATTTGAAGAAATTGCTGAAAATTTTTTCAAACTGAAGAAAACCACAACCCACAGAGCTAAAGATTCAGTTCAAGCATAAAAACGACTGCATTAAAATTATCAAAATAAAATTACTGAAACCAGAGGTAAAAAGAAAATCTAAAAAGCAGCTAAAGAAACATGCACACATTACACATAGAGGAACAAAGAAGAGACTGTCAAGACATTTGTAGTCAGAAACCACGTGTATCGACAGATGGTGAAATAACATCTTAAAAGTGCTAAAGACAGGTGGAAGGGAAACTATCAATCTAGGATACTATACCCACCAAAAATAGGCTTGTAATAAAGATTTTTTTTTCAAACAGAACCTGAGACAATTCATCACTAGAACCTTTCCTGCAATAAATCAGATATGGGTGAAACTTCAGGAGTATTCTATCCTGTGGCAAATTTCCCACGATCTATGAAATTATGAAATCTAGATTATAAATTATCTGTTTCCAAAATACATGGTGGGATAGGCGTATAATAGATATTTCCATTACAAATGGGAAAAAGGATAACAGAAATCAAACAAGTCCGAAACCCAGCAGAGCAATTTAGGTTAGCTCTCAGGTCTTCAAAATAATCTTTTGTTCTCAGAGACAGTCTGGGCAATGACCCTGCCCTCTAATTGGCCACACCCTCTGGATTCCGGTTAGAGAGCTCTCCGCCTGTGGGTTTCAGCTCTGCCTTCCAGGCCCGCCAAGAAAGCAACTCTGCGCCCTTAGCTTTGGGTAGCCCTATTCATCTAGTTCATCTGAGTGGCAATCCTAACCTCTACATCCTAGCAATCCTCATTCTTCTGCCCCTTGAGTACGGCAGCACCATCATCTCAGTATTGGGTAGCAGACCCCTTCCCTTGGCGTGCTTTAATGGCTGAAGATAAGATTCTTGGAAACATAGTAGTTTATGGTCTCACCTCTCTAAGATCTGGGAGATTGTAGCCCCACCCTTTGAAACTAAGAACGTCCTCACTTCCCACTCTCCATCCAACTGTTCTGCTGATGTCTAAGCTGTTTTAGGGATGGTTCTTTTATTTTCTTGGTGGACAACAGATACAGCTCATTTGGCCCATTTCCTGCCTGTAGAATTCCAAGAGGCAAACAGTTGTTCCATTTCTGTTTGTCTCTGACTTCTTCAGTCTAGGTTGATAGGTTTCCTGCTGTGGTAAGACAATTAGATCTATCAGTCATACAATTAATCTCTTTAACAAAAGATTGTGTAACCACATTTTTGACAAATATTCTGGGACATGTGTCCTTAGTCTATACAGCAGCATTTTCCAAATCTTTAATTCTGTTTTCATTTCGAATCCGTCTTTTTCTTCTCATGTTTTAATATAAGCAGCAAGAAGAAAACACCTACTTCCTTTAGGATCTTGTTTAGAAATCTCCTCAGCCAGACATGCAAGCTCATCACCTACAAGTTCTACCTTCCACAAGATGCTTGAACATAATACAGTATAAAAAACTATCACTGTTTCTCCACTAACAAAAATATGTCCATCATTTTCTCTTAAAGCCTTACCAGAAACACATTTAATGCTCATATTATCTAGCAACTTATGTTTTCTCTGAGATGATAGAGACTTCCTCTATAGCTCTTTTTACTTCTTTCTGAGCCATCACCAGAGTTGCCTTTGATGTTCACAATTCTTTCTACCAACAGTCTCTTTGAGGCAATCTAGGTTTTATTATCAGGCATCTTAAAAATCTTCTAGCTTCTACCCGTTACCCAATGCCAAAATTGCTGCCACATTTTTAAGTATCTGTTAGTGCAGCACCCCACTCCTGGTACCAAATTCTGTTTTAGTTGTCTAGTCCTACTATAAAAGAACTACCACAAATTGGGTGGCTTTAACACACAGAAGCTTATTTTCTCACAGTATAGGAGGCCAGGGGTCTGAATTCAGAGTGCTAGCTCTAGGGGAAGTCTTTTTGTCTCTGTCAACTCTGGAGAAAGGTCCTTGTTTCTTAACTTCTGATCCAGGATGCTCTTCTTGTAGCTTGTCATCTCTCTTATCCCATCTCTGCTTCTTTAGCTTGCTCAGTTAATCTCTTTTATATCTAAAAAGAGATTGACTCTGATGGCCCATCAGACTGGAGGGCCCCCTGGGAATGTGGTCCCTCAGACTCTCTAACCCCAAACTGCATCCAGTATGGGGGCCAGCTCTCCAGACAAAGATAGAAATGGACTATACAAAACACAGAGTAAGGCTGGCAATGAACAAACCTTTGGACTTAAATACATACATGGAACTGTCCTAGAGGCTCATTGCTAGAAGCTAGAGGATATGGTGAGGGGAGATCAGATCTTGGTTGAAAGGTCACCGGAAGTTCCAGAGATGCGGCACAGGGGGAAGAATTAGGATCGGAGTTAGAAGTTCCAGTTAGAAGCTGCAGAGGCAAGGGTGGGGGAGCAGTTAGGATAAAACAGCGGTGAAAGTTCCAGGTGTTATATGGCAAGACGACATAGATTGTAAAATTGTTCTTAAATCACAATAAAATGTTTTTTAAAAAGAGACTTTGACTCCAGACACATCCTATACCGACTTAGTGTCATTAACATAGTGGGTTGAAAAGACAACTCATGCCAAAATGGGATTATAACCACTGGCACAGAGGTTAGAATTACAACATAGTTTTGGAGGGACATGACTCAATCTATAACAGATCCCTACCACAACCACTAAAAAAGATGTAATAATCTAATAGTGGAAATGAAATGGAAACAAAACTATATGCAATTAGTTCAGAAGAATGCAGGAAAAAAGTGGAAAAGGAACAAAAACCAGGTAAGATACTTAGGGGTTGAAATACTCTGCACTGCCAGGCTGTCATCAGAATATAGAAAAAAATTCTGAAACAGGAATTAGAAAGTGGATTCTAATTTCAGTTCTAACATTCACTAACTGAATGAACTTGATTTTCTATGCTGCAGTCTTCACATCTGTAAAATTGCTGGCATCACTATCACATCCTGTTTTTGTATTAGATGTCACTGATTTGGTGCCAACTTACAGCAACACTGTATACAACAGAATGAAACACTGCCCAGTTCTGCGTCATCCTCACAACTGTTGCTATGTTTGAGCCTATTGTTGTAGCCACTCTGCCAACTCGTCTCTTTGAGGATCTTCCTTTTTTCCCCTGACTATCAAGCATGATGACCTTCTCGAGGGACTGGTCCCTCTGGATAACATGTCCAAAGTACATGAGATGAAGTCTTACCATCCTCACTTCTAAGGAACATTCTTCTAAGATAAAAGTGTAAAGTGATATCTCATTGTGGTTTTGATTTAAATGTCCCCACTGAGGAATGATGTTGCTATCTTTTCATGTGCTTATTGGCCATTTGCATGTCTTTTTTTTTGGAGAAATGTCTATTTAAATGCTTTGATGATTTTTCAATTGAGTTGTTTGACTTATTGTTGTTGAGTTGTAGCAGTACTTATTTATTCTGTATATTAAACCTTATCAGTTATATGATTTGCAAATATTTTCTCCCATTCTGTAGGTTGTCTTTTCACTTTCTTGATAATGTCTTTCAGTTCACAAACATCTTTAATTTTGATGAAATACAATTTATCTATATTTTCTTCTGCTGCTTGTGCTTTTCAATGTTGTAAGAATCTATTACCATATACAGTCTTGAAGATTTATCCCCACATTTTCTTCTATGAGCTCTTATATTTAGATTAGTGATCAATTTCAATTTAATTGTTTTTATAGAAAGGTAAATGTCCAACTTTATTCTCTCGCATGTGAAAATTCATTTGTCTTGACACCATGTATTTACAAGACTATTCTAACTATTCTTTTTCCATTGAATGGACTTGGGGCCCTTGTTGAAATTCAACACTCCATAAATGTATACATCTGTCTCCCAGTGCTGCTGCAACAGAAATATCACAAGTGGGTGGCTTTAACAAACAGAAATTTATTTTCTCTGTTTCGGAGGCCAGCCAATCCAAGTGCTGTCGAGTTGGATCCAGCTCATGGCGACCCTAGCCAGAAGTCCAAATTCAGGGCACCAGCTCTAATGGAAGGCTTGCTCTGTCCACTTTAGCAGAAAGTCTTGTCTCAGCTTCCATAACCCTGGGATAACTCAGTTCCTTGGTAATCTCTACATGGAATCTATTTTTCTCCATTTGTGCTTCTCATCTCTGAGTCTAGTCTACTCTTTTTATATCTCAAAAGTGGTTTGGCTTAAAACACACTGTACACTGATATAGTCTCATTAACATAAGAAAGAAAACCCTATTCTCAAATGGAATTCCATCTGAGAACTAGAATTCCAACACATTGTGGGAGGATACAGCTGAATCCATAATGATGTGTACGTTTATTTCTGACCCTCAGTTCTATTTCATTGGTCTATATCCTTGTGCTATTACTGCACTGTTTTCATTACTGAAGCTTTGTAGTAAGTTTGGAAATGTGTGTGTGTGCATCCTCTAACTTTGTTCTTCTTTTTCAGAAATGTTTTGACTATCCAGTTGTCATTAATTGCTCCGGTTGAGTCAGTCTCCAATTCATGGCAACCCTGTGAACGATGGAACAAAATACCTCCTGATTCTGAGCCATTCCTGTGAAGAGTTGCAGATTGGAATATTGTGATCCTTAAATCTTTCCTATATTTGAACCTATCGTTCAAGCCACTGTGTCAGTCCACATCCTGGAGGATTTTCCTCTTTTTTGCCCCAGTTTACCAAGTTTGATGTCATCCATGTTGTTATCAGGTGACTGTGCCCACCTGATAACAGGGCCAAAGTCCATGTGATGATAATGTGGATGAAAATGGAAGGCATGATGCTGAGTGAAATTAAAAAAAAAAAAATCCCAAACCCACTGCTGTCACATTGATTCCAACTCACAGCGACCCTATAGGTTAGAATAGAACTGCCCCATAGCATTTCCAAGGAGCACCTGGCAGATCTGAACTGCCAACCTTGTGGTTAGCAGCCGTAGCACTTAACCACCACACCACCAAAAGTGAAATTAGTCGATCACAAATGGACAAATATTATGTGAAATCACTGCTACAGAATTCAAGAAAAGGTTTGAATGCAGAAGAAAACATTTTTTGATGGTTGTGACTGTGGAGAGGGAGGAAGAGGGGTATTCATTAAATAGATAGTAGACAAGAATTATTTTGGGTGAAGGGAAAGACAACACACAATATAGAAGTCAGCACAACTGTATTAAGCCAAAGCTAAGAATTTTCCTGAACATAACCAAACACTTTGAGTCACAGAGCAGCAGGGTGGAGCTCTGGGAACAATGGTTTCAGGGGACATCTTGGTCAACTGTCATTACAAAGTTTATTAAAAAAATGTTCCACATCCCTTTCGTGAGTGGCATCTGGGGTCTTAAAAGCTAGCAAGTGGCCATCTAAGACGCATCAAGTAGTCCCAACTCCCCTGGAGCAAAGGAGAATGAAGAACACCAAAGACAAAAGGAAAATATGAGCCCAAGAGACAGCAATGGCCACATAACACAGAGACTCCATCAGCCCGAGACCAGAGAACTAGATGGTGCCTGGCTACCAATGACAGCCCTCACAGGGAAAACTTCAGGGAGTACCCAAATGGAGGAGAAAAGTAGGTTGCAGACCTCAAATTCACTTAAAAACACCAGACTTGATGGTTGGACTGGTACTAGAAGGACCCCAAAATACATGGTCCCTGGACTCTCTGTTAGCCCAGAACTAAAACCATTCTTGAAACCAACTTTTCAGACAAAGATTAGACTGGACCATAAGATGTAAAATCATACTGATGAAGAGTGGGCTACTTGGCTTGAGTAGATACATGAAAATAAATAAGGCAACTCTTGTCTAGAGATGAGATTAGAGGGTGAAAGGGGACAGAAGCTAGCTGAATGGATCCAAGATATATAGAGTGGAAAGGAGAAATGTGCTGTTACATTGTAGGGAGAACAACTAGGGTCCCATAACAATGGGTATATAGTTTTTTGTAAGAGAAACTGACTTGAGTTGTAAATATTCACTTAAGGCACGAGGTCTTTTTAAAAAAAAAAAAAAAAAGTACACAAGATCCATCTTTGTTTCTAAGGGCCATCACAGCAAAACACAATCACCACCAATGGACTGGTGATAGCTGTGCATGAGGAACTGAACTAGTCTCCTGTATGGAAGGTAAGAATTCTTAACCAACCCTTGTGATTCCATATAAATTTAAGAATTGGTTTTTCATTTTCTGCAACAACAAAAGAAGTTATTGGGATTTTAATAGGTACTGCACTGAATCTGTACATTGCTTTGAGTAATATTGATATCTTTACAATATTAAGTCTTCCAGTCAACAATATGAGATCTTTCCGTTTATTTAGATCTCTTTAATTTGACACCATCATTCTTAAATTAAAAAAAAAAAGTACAGCCATAATTAAAAAAAGAAAATTATTCACCTACCTATATAGTTGGTGAATTAAAAAGAAATTTGTTTCTTCAAGATCTTGAATTAGTTATATATTACAAATGGAAACAAGAGAAAACACAAATGAATTCCAGAGGCCCTTAATTTTTTTTGTGTGTACACTGAACCATATATTCTGTTCTGTCTTTAAAGCAGAAATGGTTCTTAGCTACCTTTGCTTAAGAAAATCAGTCCTTAATTCAACCCCCTTTCATACTGTCAGATTTCATCATTTCTCTAATTATATACGTCTTAGTGGAAAGACGGCTTGACAGCTCCTCCCTCCTACTCTGGGTGGAGGCTGTCTCTCCTGGATGGAAGCCAAAACCTTGGATCATCTCATTTTGGATCTGGCAGCTGTTTGTCTGCAAAAGATAGAACAACACGTAGACCCACAGAAGCTTTAAAACATGTTCTTGCTTCCAGGGTTGGACTGATCTCAGTGTTTTCATTTAGGCCAGAGTATTACAAAAGGTACAAAACATTTACGACCAGTGATCTTTTGAGCAGTCCTAAACTATCAAGTTCAACTTCATAGTTCACATCCCAGAACACTTAGAATTGCTTTGTTCCTTGATTTCCAGACTCATCTCCTATGGATACTCTCTCTCTCTTCCCTCTTTATTCCCTTCCCCCTTTTCTTTCCCCTCTCTTTCTCATAAATTCTTTTGCCTCTATAGTTTCTCTTTTCTAATCTTGTCTTTAACTGTGAGAATATAATCCATTTAATTCTTGAATTTTCACATATTATTGCTTTGGAAAGCTTATCTTCCTTTCCAGCATTAACAACCTCCATGAGATGGACCCGAGTTGATGGCATTTGGCTTGGCTGGCACACGTAACTGAAGGGAGCTCTGGTGGCACAATGGTTAAGTACTTGGCTGCTAAGCAAATAGTTGGCAGTTCGAAGACATCTGGCAGCAAGAGAAAGACCTGGCTACATGCTCCCATGAAAATTACAAAAAGAAAAAGAAAAAAAAATTCAAACCCTTTGCCTTCAAGTCAATTCCAACTCATAGTGGCCTTATAGGACAGAGTAGAACTGCCTCATAAAGTTTCCAAGGAGGACCTGACGGATTTGAACTGCTGACATTCTGGTTAGCAGCTGTAGCACTTAACCGCTGTACTATCCATAAAGATTATAGCCTAGGAAACCCTATGGGGGCAGTTCTACTTGGTCATAGGGCGTTACTGTGAGTCAGAATAGACTGGATGACATTTAACAATGCAACAATGTGTAAACAGTCCTGCATAGCACAAAAGATTAGGTGCTCAACTGCTAGCCCAAGGATTGACAGTTTAAATCCATCAGAATGCTTTGGAAGGCAGGCCTGGCTATTTGCTTCTGAAAGGTCATAGCCACAAAACCCAACAGAGCAGTTCTTCTTTGAACACGTGTGGTCACCATAAGTCAGAATGAACTTGATAGAAATAATAGATCTAACTGGCTCAGTTACAGGTTAGAGCTAGAACAGACAACAGCACTAAGCCAAGCACTAACTCAGTCTAAATTTCTACCTTTTCCAGATGAGTGACGTGAAGTCATTAAGTAATTTACCCAAGGTTACCCAATTAGTCAGTGGTTCAGCTGACACCAGAATACTATCTCCTGTCTCCCAATCCACTGACAAGAAGCCCCAGTTGGGAAGTTGTTAAAGCACTTGGCTGGAGGTTTAAACCCAACAGTCTCCCTGAGGGAGAAAGATGTGACAATCTTCCCATAAACCCATTGCCATCGAGTCATTCCAACTCACACTCGTTCCAACTCATAGCAGCCTGACAGGACAGAGTAGAACTGCCCCATAGAGTATCCAAGGAGCGCCTGGAGGATGTGAACTGCTGGCCTTTCGGTTAGCAGCCACTGTGCTTAACCATTACACCACCAGGTTTCCTGGAAACTCTACAGGTTTGGAAATCATATAGGGTCATTTCGAGGTGGAATTGACTCAACAGTTATGGGTTTGATTTTTTTTGGTTTTTGTCTCCCAACCCAGTGATCTTTCCATTACACAGTGCTATCTCCCTAAATTATTAAATATATAAGGCCCCTGTGCCTGTGAGTCTGAAATAATTGTGTGGCAACTAACAACAACCTGCCTCTTAACCTGTAAACCATGCCTAGTGCATGCTTTCCCACCATCAGACAAGGCAGCACGATGTTGTCACACACAAACTGTATATCACCTTACTACAGCTATTTGTGTTAGCTTTCTGTTGCTGTGTACAAATTACCACAAACTTAGTGGTTTAAAACAACAAACACGTATCAGTTCTTAAAGGTCAGGAATCCTGGGCACTGGTAATCTACTCAGGGTCTCGCCAAGCTGACATCAAAATGTCCACCAGAGCTTTGATCATCTGAAGCTTGAGTTTCTCTTCTAAATTCACTAGTTGTTGGCATAATCAATTCCTTGTGGTTACAGGACGGAAGCCTTTTGCTTCTAGAGGCCACTTGCTATTCCCTGCCATTAGGCACCTTGCACAGAGTGACACCTTCCCCAGATTTTCTTTTAAAAAGGCACATCTGACTAGGTAGAACCCTTTTGATTAACTTAAAGCCACCTGATGACAGCCTTAACTATATCTGCAAAATTCTGTCACCTTTCAAGCTCTAGTGGTGTAATGGCTAAGCGCTTGGCTACTAACAAAAGGTCAGCTATTCAAATCCACCAGCCACTCCTTGGAAGCACTACAGAGTAGTTCTATCCTGTCACATAGCATTTCTAAGAGCTGGAATCAATAGCAACAGGTTTGGTATATTTTTCCATAATGGTGAAACTGATGGCTATAAAGGGGTGGGGCGGTGGAGGTCAGGGAGCATGGTGGAATGACACCTAAGACCAAGGGCATGAGAGGAACTGTTTCAGATCACCCCCAACCTGAAGGGAAAACATGACCGCCACATTCCACAAGCCCCAGGTGGCAATACTAGGGCAGGGACCTCAGACATACACTATAGATTTAGTAACCTATAGGCTATAAGTGACTCCTCTTGTCTTGATAATTGGGCTCTAACCGATGATAAAAGAATTAAGCAGGAGGACAGGGAAGACAGGGAAATAACTTGTGCTTGATCATTCTTCTTTCAGATCCCTGACAAGACGGTATCTAGCACTGCTTTAATTTCCTTGCTAGCTGGAGATGGCCTCTGAGATTGCAAAACAGATGACCTCCCACTAGTAGACCCCCACCCAGTCGAACTCCACATGCCCCCAGTTGCCCGTGTGTACCCCTACAATGGCACATAGCCTCTACTTTAAAAAACCCCAACTTTGCCTGGCAAATTCAGACAGGCTTTGAGGACAAGAATGCCCCCTGTCTCTTTGCAATGCCAGCTTGCAAATAAAACGTTTGACCACTTACCCAAGCTCCTGTCTCAGAAACTGGATTTGCAGCAGGTGGCACGAACCCAGAGTTTAAGTCCAGTAACAGTAGCACACTAGTTAAACACAGCTGCTAAAAGAAAATTTGGCAGTTCAAACCTGGCTGCTCCACAGCAGCAAGATGTGACAGTCTGCTTCTGTAAGGTTATGAACTTGAAAATCCTGTGGGGCTGTTCTGATCTATCCCATAGGGTCCTTGCGAGTCAGAATTGATTTGACAGCAGTGGTATTGTGTCATGGATTGAATTGTGTTCCCGTAAAAATCTGTGTGGCAATTTAGCTTGGCCATGATTCCTGGCATTGTGATGTTCCCTCATGTTGTAAATCCTGCCTCTGTTGTTAATAAGAGTGAATGGTTAGCAGTTGTGTTGGCAGGGCAGGATTCAGCGTACAAGATTGTTTTGTGCCTTCAGGCAGTCTCTTGAAGTATAAAAGAGAGAATCTATCAGAGAGATTTGGGAACCTCATCCTATCAAAAAAGAAAGTAGTGCCAGGAGCTGAGTGAGTTCTTTGGAAAGGATTGGGATCCCTGTTCCTCAGAAGTTCCCAGTCACAGGGAAGATTGAGGACAACCTTTCTCCAGTGCCAGTAGAAAAAGCCTTCCCCTGGAGCCAGCACTGTGAATTTGGATATCTAGCCTACCGGACTGTGACCAAAAAAAAAAAAAAATTATCTTTTTAAAGCCACCCATTATGGTATCTCTGTTCAAGCAGGACTAGATGATTAAGAGTTTGTTTTTTGAGTTTTTACCATTTCAAGGATGAAAATTGCCCCTTGTCCTTTGTTCTTGTAGGAAATACAGTCTTGGTGTATCAGGAGAGGCTGACCCAAGCTTAGCTAACCAATGAACCTCACCTTCTGTTTTAGTCAGCTAGTGCTGCTCTAATGGAAAGACTGTGAGTGGAAGGCCTTAATGAAAAAAAAGTTAATTCTTACACAGTCCATCTGCTAAGCTACAAGTCCAAATTCTGGATGTTTGCTCCAGAGAAAGGCTTTCTCTGTTTGCTCTGGAGGAAAGTACTTCTGCTGCACCAGTCTTTGGTCAGGAAGCATCTTGATGCAGGAAGTTGAGGTCCAAAGGATGCACTCTATTCCCATCGCTGCTTCTCAATGGTATGAGGTTCTCAATTCTCTGCTGACTTCACTTTTTTTTTATCTCCCTTGTGATGAAAGGATAAGAGATGGTCCAAGACACACTCCAGGGAAACTGCCTTAGCAAAGGTGCTGCAGTCCTACCCCAATCCTCTTTTAACATAATCATCTATTAGTCATAGGCAGAAATTAGGATTTATAGCATAGGAAAATCACAAACTATCGGGAATCATGGCTTAGCCAAATGGCTACACACATTTGGGGGAGGACACAGTTCAATCCATGACACTTTCATGAAGGATAAGTTTAAGAATGGGCATGAGAAGCTCCTCCCTGGTCCTCTCCCAGGTTTTTCTACCAGAGCAATTTGAGGATAGCTAGAGCTCCTAGACTTGATGCAGGTCTCAAGTGGTCAGTGATTATTTTCTTGTCACATAGAAAGAGCTTATATATAGAATGAAACCAAATAGCAACAAGTGGAGCTAAGAAATAGTGATATATATAAAAAAAAAAAAAAAAACTCTCTTAATACCTGGCATAAATGAAGTCAAGCAGATATTAGCAGATCCAAAATACAGAAAGAGAAATAGACTGAGACTCTGGATCTATCCACGGCTAATGCCATAGTCATTTTGGAATTCTAGGTCATATGAATCAGTAAATAAATTCCTTCCTCTTAGTTCCCTAGGGATGACTAACAAAATGCTACAAAGTGGGTGGTTTCAAAGAATAGATACTTATTTTTTCACAGCTCTGCAGCCTAGAAGTCTCAATCCAAAATGCTCAGATTTCTCTGCTGGTACTACCAAAAGATCCTTCCTTGTTTCTTTTCAGTGTAAAAAAAAAATGTATTTTTTATTGTATTTTTGAT
Organism: Heterohyrax brucei; assembly: GCA_028571685.1. NCBI lineage: Eukaryota > Metazoa > Chordata > Mammalia > Hyracoidea > Procaviidae > Heterohyrax > Heterohyrax brucei. Next base: position 70,547,726 of record CM053142.1, on the reverse strand, counting down.
GAAAATATACACAGTAAAGCACACTCCCATTCAAGAATTTGTCACATTCTTCACATTAGGTCAACATTCTCAATACTTCCCCTCCCACTAACTTGGTCTCACTACTAACCAAATTTCTCATCTATGCTTTATAGTAATAGTTGTCTATTTGGTCTCATATAGTTAGTTTTTTTTAAAAGAGCATAATACTCAAAGTTGACTTTTTTAAAAAAAATTATGTTTTAGGTGAAAGTTTACCCTTCGGTTAATTTCCCATTCAAAAATGTATACACGTATTGTTTTGTGACCTTGGTTGCAATCCCCAGACTGTGACAGCACACTCTCCCTTTCCACTCCAGGTTCCTTGTGTACATTCATTCAGCTCCTGTTCCTTCCTGCCTTCTCCTGCTTTTGGACAGGAGTTACACATTTGGTTTCATGTATTTGATAGAACAAAGAAATACATTCCTCATGTGTATATTTTATGTTGTTGCTGTTAGGTGCCATGAAGCCAGTTGAAACTCCATAGCAATTCTGTGCACAATGGAATGAAACACTGCCCAGTCTTGCCCCATGTCCACAATCATTTTTTATGTTTAAGCCCATCATTGCTGCTACTGTATCAGTTAATCTAGTTAAGGGTCTTCCTCTTTTTCGCTGACCCTCCACTCTACCATGCATCATGTCCTTCTCCAGACACTGATCCCTCCTGACAAAAACATGTTAAAAGTACCTAAGACGAATCTTGCCATCTTTGCTTTCAAGGAGTACTCTCATTGTGCTTCTTGCAAAACAGATCTCTTTGTTCTTTAGGCAGTCCATGGTACATTCAATATTCTTCTCGAACACCACAATTCAAAGGCATCAATTCTTATTGCCTTCTTTGTTCGATGTCCAGCTTTTTTTCCACATGCTTTTGTTTCATAGGCCTGTATAATCTTTGTCTGGAAACTCTGGTTCTGGTTTAGTGCTACTTGGAAATTCTATGGGGGCAGTTCTATTCTGTGAAGTGAGTTGGAATCATGGACAACAGGTTTTTCTTTTTCTTTTTTTATTTAATATGACTGAGTGAAAATGTACATTCCTGTAAAAATTTACATGCCCACCTATACGCAGCTTCCACTGCTCTCACTGTCTGGTGACAGCACACTATTCCTGTCTGCTCCATACATGTCTCATCCTCCCAACAGTCTCCTTCCCCCTCCTCTCCACCCACTCTCCTTCCTCCAGCCAGAGGTCAGCAGGATGATATCCTATAGATGTATAGAACCATAAAGTGCATCCAATATATGGTCATTGCATCGCCAAGTCCAATCCATTCCTGTCCGAAGAGTGGACCCTCGTTATGATTTATGGGCAAGGGCAGCATCATGGCCAGGGCCCATGCTCCCAGGGGAACACCGAAACCACTGGACCATCAATTGAGGTCTTTAAGTGGAGATCTCAGGATGCACCCCTTTTTATTCTTGTGTTGCCAGTGAGGCTCAATTTAGTGAGCTCCATTGCTGCTATCACTGGTGGTGGCCGGGCACCATTTGGTTCTTTTGGCCCCAAGTCGATGTAGGCACCCACTCTTGTGGGTCTCTCTATCTTCTGGGTTGTCTTTACCCCATGTCGTTTTTGTCCTCGGTGAGCACCCGTTCCTGCTGAGTTGGAACCATTTGCTGTGCTCTCGGATGGCAGCTTGGCAGCTTTTAAGACCCCCCGACACCACTCACCAATGTGGGGCACAGCGAGGCCTCTTAGCAAAACGCTAGTTGTGCCAATTGGCCTCGATTTCACCTAAAAGCATGGTCCCCTGCCCCCTACCCCAGCTACTCTGTCCTTGAAATATTGGGTTAAGATGGAAGGAGTATTCAAGTTATGCTGAAGTCCACTTAATATTGTTCTTGTTTCTAATGTGTGCTATCACCAATTTCACCCAGTCAGATTTCTAGCAACTATCTAATCTAAACCCTCCTCCCCTCCCCTCCCTTGCAGCCGCAAAAGAGTCTTTTCTTCTATATATGTCTGTTTTTGAGATCTTATTGTAGAGGTCTCATACAATATTTGTCCTTTTGTAGCTGACTACTTTCACTCAACATAATGTCTTCCAGTTGAAACCAGGTTAGGAGATGTTTCCTGGAATCATTGTTATTCTTTATCATTGCAGCTCCATTGAGTATATATACCATAGTTTACCTATCCATTCCTCTGTTGTTGGGCATCTGGGTCGATTCCATCTTTTTGCTTTCATGGACTCTGCTGCGATAAACATTCTTGTGCTGTGTCCGTTGGTGTGAATCACCTTGATTCTGTAGGATATGTTCCAAGTAGTGGAATTATTAGGTCATATGGTACATCTATATCCATTTTTTTTAAGGAAGCGCCAGCTTGCTTTCCAAAGAGGCTGGACCATTTTGCAATCCCCCCAACAGTGTAGTAGGGTTCCACTTTCTCCATAGCCTCTCCAGCATTTGTTGTTTTGTGCTTTTCGGATCATAGCCAACCTTGTTGGGGTGAGATCGTTTCTCATTGTAGTCTTGATTTGAATTTCTTTCATAACTAAAGATCGTGAACATGTCCACATGTGTTTTTTGGCTGCTTGGATCTCCTCTTTAGAGAAATATCTATCCATCTCCTTTGCCCATTGCTTAATTGGATGATTTATCTTCTTCTTATTGATATTTTGTAGTATCTTATAGATTATGGAGATCAGGCATCGGTCTGACAGAGTTGCCAAATGTTTTTACCCATTCTGTGGGTGTCCTTTTAATTCTATTAATAAAGTCTTTGGATGAGCAAAAGTGTTTGATTCTTAATAGTTCCCATTTATCTATTTCCTCTTCTGTTGATTGTGGTTGGTTTGACAGATTTTGGAGTCTGTCCACAATGTGTATTAAAACTTCCATTGTTGTTCCTACCTTTTCTTGGATGAGCTTTATCATTTTAGGTTTGATATTTAGGTCTTTTATCCAGTTGGAGTTGATTTTTGTATAAGGTGTAAGATGTGGATCTTGTTTCAGTTTATTGCCAATGGACATCCAATTTTGCCAGCACCATTTGTTGAAGATACTGTTTTCACCCCAGCTTAATGTCTGAGGGCCTTTGTTGAATATCAACTGTTCATAGGTACATGGTGTCATCTCAGAGGTCTCAATTCTGTTCCACTGAGGAATCTGTCTGTTCTTGTACCAGTACCAGGCTGTTTTGACCACTGTGGCAGTGTAGTATGTTCTAAGGTCGGGTAATGAGAGGCTTCCCAGTGTGTTCTTCTTCTTTAGTAGTACCTTACTTATCCGGGGCTTCTTCCCTTTGCAAACAAAATTGGTGATTTGTTTCTCCATCTCATTAAAAAAGTGACACTGGAAGTTGTATTGGGATTGCATTATATATCGCTTTGGGTAAATAGACATTTTCACAATGTTAGGTCTTCCTATCCATGAGCAGGTAGGGTTTTCCATTTATCTAAGTCTCCCTTAGTTTCTTGTAGTAAGGGCTTGTAGTTCTCTTTGTAAAGGTCTAACAACAGGTTTTTCTAATCTTAGTCTGAAAAGTGGGCTTCAAGAATGTTTTTAGTTCTGAGTTAGCAGAATGTCAGAGAGCTGCAATCCTGGGGTTTCTTCCAATCTGTCAGAACAGTAAATCTGGTCTTCCCCCCTCCACCTCCCCATGAATTTGAATTCTGTTCTACGTTTTTCTCCCATTCTGACAGAGACTCTGCTAAGCGGTCATTGGTGCTAGCTGGATACCATCTAGTTCTTCTCTTCTCAAGCTGGTGGAGCCTCTGGTTGACACTGTTTATTTTTTGAACTAACTGCAATGTAGTTAAAAGGTGACTTGAGGAGATAGTTACACTTCAAGGTTTATAAGAGTATCTAAGGGCAAAGTCTTGGGGATTACTCCAGTCTCAATGGATCCGCAGTCTAGATTCTTTAAAGTTCTGCTCCCCATTTTTCTCCATTTCTGTGAGTCTCCATCTATTGTATTTCTAATTACAATATTCAAGAGTAGTTGCCAGGCACCATCTAGTTTTTCTGTTCTCAGGGTTGTGGAGGCAGTGATTAATAGGGACAATTAGCCCTACAGTTTGGTTCCTTTCTTGATTCTTGAGTTTCCTTCTCTTTTACTTCAGATGAATAAGAACCAACAGTTGTATCAGAGAGTGGCTTACAAGCTTTTGAGACCCTAGACACTATTCACCAAACTTGGAAATAGAAAATAAACTTTAAGAATTGTATTATACCAACAGACTAAATTGTCCTGTAAGACGATGACCCTGAATCTTCAAACCGAGAATGCTAATTCTGTGAAGTCATTGGTTATGTCTACGAAGTATCAGCATCTATAGTCCCATTTGTATGTATTTGTATATATATGTATGTGTGTACACACACATATAAACTCTCGTGATGTAGTGGTTAAGAGTTATGGTTGCTAACCATAGTTGACCAGAATTTATATATATATCATATATATATCACACACACATACACACTTTGGTGGTATAGTGGTTTGGTTGTTAACCAAAATGTCAGTATATCCAATCCATCAGGAGCTCCTAGGAAGCCTCTATGATACAGTTCTACTGTGTCCTATAGGGTCACTATGAATCTGAATTGACTTGATGGCAATGGGTTTGTGTGCGTATGTGTATGTGTGTATACACACATCTATTATCTTGTTACTGCAAAATTACATACAAGATAGCATTTGCCAATTCATTCTTGTGTATAACTTAGTAGCATCACCTTTCAGTTTTTGTAGCTCTGGGCATTTCTTGGCATTTTCTTCTGTGCTGCTTACAGATGTATTCACCTGTGTTGTCATGTCTTCCACTACATGCAACTCTCTTTTTAAATGACACCACTCAGAAGGATCAGAATCCAGCCTACTCTGGTATGTTACTGGTACATGATGACTAATAAGCCTTTTACTTAACTGATAACATGTGCAGCAAAATGCCAAGGTCCCTTTCATGGGTACAGGGATTAGGACCTCAATGTATCTTTGGAGGGCACAATTCAGTCCATAACATCCCTTTAACTTTTTTTCTTAAACTAGTTTGAATTGGGTTTCTGTCACTTGCAAGTGAGTCTTGATTAATTCAATGCACATAAATATGAATTCCTGACCAAAGTTGCATTGCTACTAGCAGAACTGCTTATTAAGACGAAGCCAACTACAACTTCAAGTAGCTATCATACAAAGCAGGTCCTGAGTGTGGAACTATTGACAATAGGAGGAATGAAGGAGCACAGGGTATGTGGGCAGCAGTAAACCTTGGCAATTAACACTTAGCAGATACTAGAGTGACCCAGAACGTGGATGAGAACCCAACTCTCTTCCTGTTGCCTTTGCTACACTGTACTTCACTTACTTTATTCTTCTGTGAACAGAAACTGTGCATGGGTAACAAAGACTTTGAAACTAACAAACGCCAAATCTAAATCTCCAAATTTTTTTTTTTTAACTCTCATTTTTGCTTAACCACATTTTTCTTTCGTTGCAGTTAACTTGCAATGCTTTGGGGATAGGAAAACAGTACTTTTAATTTAAAAAAATTAAAGTCTTTGTATGTTATCATTCACTTGACTGTATACTAAAATTCCTATCAGCAGACTACCTGTACTTAACATCACCCTCCGACAGTTCAGCAAGTTAGAAGCTAACAAACTTCTTTCTTTTATCCCCTGTATAACCATCATTTAGCTAGGTCAATTCGTCTGGCAACCTGTTTAGTACTTGTCTTTACTCTGTTTTAATGAGTATATTTAGTTATAGAAGAATGAATTTCTACTCAGGTGCTTGCTTCTGCAGCACAGACACTAAAACTGGAATGATAGAGAAGATTAGTATGGGCCCTGTGCAAGGATGACAGACAAGTTGATGAAGCATTCCACAGTTTTACCAAATGGGCAGCTCCTATCTGGAGGTGAGATGAGAAGGCAGAAAAGGGACAGGATGTTCAATGGACAAAGGAAATCTGAGGTAGAAAAGAAGAGTGTGCTGTCTGTCATCATTATACGGAGAACTAGGATCATGTAACGGTGTGTATAAATTTTCGTACAAGAAACTAACTTGAACTGTAAACTCTCAAGAGGAGGAGGGAACCTCTCTCTATTCAAGCTAAGGATAGGGAATCAGTATTGACATGATCCAAGAGTCAATCTTGACAATGTACAGCTGGGCGAGCCAGGGACTGGAGATGAAGTATCAATAACAAAGGCTTTTCTTTCCATCTTCTACAGGGCCTCATTTTTTTCTCTCTCCTCAGTGCAAGTTGCTATTTCCCCACTTCCCTCTAAAGGCTGCCTTTCTGTCAGCCTCTCTTCTCTTCCAAATTTTGACTTGAAGGAGTCTGTGACTTCACCTCTAGTCTTACTCTACATAACCTTTTAGTTCAAATGCATGTTGCTGCTGCTGTTAGGTGATGTTGAGTCATTTCCAACTCATAGTGACCCTATGAACAATAAAGCAAAACACTGCCTGGTCTTGCACCATGTCCATAATCGTTTTTATGCTTAAAATCATTGTTGTCGCTACAATTGTTTTTATGCTTAAACTCATTGTTGTGGCCACTGTGTCAATCCATCTCATTGATGGTCTTCCTCTTTTTCACTGACTCTCTACTTTACCAAGCATGATGTCCTTCTCCAGGGACTGATCATTCCTGACAAAATGTCCAAAGTATGTAAGATGCAGTCTTGCCATCTTTGCTTCCAAGGAGCAATCTGGTTGTACTTCTTCCAGAACAGATCTGTTTGTTCTTTTGGCAGTCTATTGTACACTCAACATTCTCCTCCAACACCACAGTTCAAAGGTATCAATTCTTCTTTTGTCTTCTTTGTTCACTGTCCAGCTTTCCCATGCACATGTTACAACTGAAAATATCATGGCTTGGGTCAGGCACACTTTAGTCTTCAGAGTGACATCTTTACTTTTCAGTATTTGAAAGACTTCCTTGTCAGCAGATTTTCTCAGTGCAATGTGTCTTTTGATTTCTTGACTGCTGCTTCCGTGGTCACTGACTGTGGACCCAAATAAAATGAAATCCTTGACAACCTCAATCTTTTCTCGACTTATGACAACGTTGCTCACTGGTCCAGTTTTGAGGATTTTTGTTTTCTTGATGTTGAAACGCAGTCCATACTGAAGACTGTGGTCCTTGATCTTCATCCGTGTTTCAAATCTACTTCACTTTCAGCAAGTAAGGTGTCGTCGTCTGCATAATGTAGGTTGTTAATGAGCCATCCTCCAATCCTGATACCTCGTTCCTCCTGGTAGAATCCAGCCTCTCAGGTTGTTTGCTTGGCATACAGACTGAAAAGTTATGGTGAAAGTATACAACCCTGACATACACCTTTCCTGACTTTAAACCATGCAGTGTCCCCTTGTTCTGTTTGCACAATGCCTCTTGATCCATATAAAGATTTCTTAAGAGCACAATTAGGTGTTCTGGAATTCCCATTCTCTGCAATGCTAGTCATAATTTATTATGATCCACACAGTCGAATGCCTTTGCATAGTTAAATGAAACACAAGTAAACATCTTTCTGGTAGTCTTTGCTTTCAGCCAAGATCCACCTGACATCAACAATGATATCCCTGGTTCCAGGTTCTCTTCTAAATCCAGCCTGAATTTTTGGCAGTTCCTTGTCAATCTACTGTTGCAGTATATACTGCAACAGTATAGTTCAAATGCTAATTATCACAAACATTGCATGTGAATCTCAAATCCAAATTCCTGCAGGAATCTTAACAAATCTAGCTTGTTTCCATTCCCAGACCATCGTATTTTAAATATACATATGTAATTGTGCTTTAAGTAAAAGTTTACAATCCAAATCAATTTGCTCTATGAAATCCCTAACACACACCACTACGCGACTCTTAAAACAGCTCTATTCCAGCACCGCCTCATGGCAGCAAACTCCTCTTTCCTATCCTATACTTCCTGTATCCTTTCAGCCAATTTCTACCCCTCTACCTTCTCATCTCGCCTCTAGGGAAGAGCTGCTCAGGAAACCTCATGTATATATTTAAGAAGCATATTCTTTGCCAGCATCACTCTAGTCTAATCTTTGTCTGAAGAGTTGGCTTTGGTACTGGTTTCAGCTCTGGGAGTCTGGAAGTCATGTCCTCTGGACAACCTCTAGTCTGATGGACCATCAAGTCTGCTCTTTAATAGAATTCTAGTTCTGCACACCTATTCTTTCCCCAATACAACAGTTACTTTACATTTGGGTTCTCTGCCAGGGCAGTCACTGGTGGTGGCCAGGCACCATCTAGTCCTTCTGATCTTACGCTGATGTAGTCTTTGAATCATATTTTCTTCATGTCCTTGATGTCTTTCATTCTCCTCTGCTCGACATGGATAGGGACAAGTTGATGTTACTTAGATGGCTGCTTGCTACCTTTTAAAACCACAGAAGCCACTCACCAAACTGATATGCAGAACATATTCTGTAAAAAAAGTTACACCAATTAGCCTAGATATCCCTTTAAAAAGTGGTCCCCAAACCTATCTCTGGTATTCTGACCTTTAAAATGTTCAGTTGCATTTAGAAAATCTTTTAGCTTTTGGTACAATCCAGTGGTCCTAACTTCTCTTCTATTGCATGCTGTCACACCGTTCAACTAACCCAATTCTCATCTACTATCTATGCTATGAATAACCTTCTCCCTCCTTCCCCACTCTTGTAACCATCAAAGATTCTTTTCCTCTGTGCATAAACCTTAAGTCCTTGTAACAGTGGTCTCACACAGTATTTATCCTTTTGCAGATGACTCCATGTTATCATCATCATCACAGCCTGACTGATAAAATCCCTTGCTTCCATTTTCTAACCCCAAACAAAAACCAACCCACTGCCATCTGGTTGTTTCTAACTCATACGGACCCTGCAGGACACAGCAGAACTGCTCTATATGGCTTCCAAGGAGTGCCTAGTGGTTCTGAACTACTGACCTTTGGGTTAGCAGCTGCAGCTACTAGACCTGGGTTTCTACATTCACAAAGTCCCAAAATACTTTTGGCATTGAACCAATCTTCTTAAAACACCAAATTCAATATTTTACTTTCTTCGATGCTGTCATTATTTAAGGTCTGGAATAAACTGTGTCTAAGAAAACTTTTCCATTTTCTCTGTCCCTTGCTCAGTCATATGGTCCTGCTGACTGCTTCTCAAGCATCTCAAACTTGTACTCAAAGATTTGTAGTTTTCTTTCCCTGAAGTCTTCCTTCTGTTATTTCCTCCTTTTATCATTCAGATCTTCACTCAAACTTCCCTTTCCACTCCATCTAAACTAGCAACCTGTTATTCCCTATTCCTTTTTTTCCTCCAGTTGTCACTATTTGAAGTTATACTAGTTTACTCTGTAAACTGCCTACTGCTTCACAAGGAAAGAAACACCATGAGGGTGGGGCTTCTGCTTGACTGGTTCACCACACTATCTCGTGTCTACAACAGTTCCAGACACATGCAAAACCTGTTCAGCCTTACTTTCTCTAAGCATGTTCCAGATAAACCATTACTTCACCATTTTCCTCAACATCTGTCGCTTTGATCACAGTGGGCTTTCCACCTAAGTGTTTTCTCTGTCTAGAAATCAAGATTCAGCTGTATTTATAGGATTCTTACTAAGGCTACTTACAAATATGAAAGGGCATAAAAAACTGTGAAACAAAATACTCACGTAGTATCTTCATAGGTCTAATTCAAGTCCCATGTTTTTTTTTTTAGGCATTCCTACTTGGCACGTGGCTTGACTTTGGCCTACAAGTCAATTAGTATTTTTCCCCTGTAAGCGTTCCTTCTCATACCATTCAGTTTTGCACCTAATTTCAGCATATCTTGCAAATTTAATTGTTCACAAGTATGTGAACAATTCATGTCCCAGTAGACTGACAGGCTAATGGAGGGCACAGATTGTCACTGTGAGTTTTTTGGGGGGGTCTCCCAATGCAAAGGGGACATTCTAGAAGAAAAATTTAACTCTCAGTATTCCTGAAGATCAAGGACTACATAAAACAAAAATCCTCACAACTGCACCATTAAGCGGTATCACCATAAATGGAAAAAATACTGAAGTTGTCAAGTGTAGTCTCCACGGGTTTGCACTGCCCAGGGGTGATCGGTGCCGATGAAGAATGCCACACAGAAACACTTGTCGGTGAGGAGGAGGGCGGCAACTCTGATGCTCCAACTCTGGCCTGGCATCAGGCAGCTCGTATTTATTTAATGACTACAGCATGCATATGAGCAGTAAACAAGGTCTGATTTTGAACAGGGTTTGGGAGGTAAGAAATAAAAGTCTCGTGCCTCCCTACCCAAACAGTTATCACAGGCCACTTCCTCATATGACCTTTCCTCCCGAGGAGGAAAACACACAGGCCTGGTGTACAAAGGTCAGAATCGCCAAGGCCAGACACGCTATTTGCGAACCTGTCGTCAGGCACTCCAGCCGTGTTTGGCTGTTTGCATACACCTCCTCTCTCAGGCTCACAAGCCCTGCACCCAAGCCGTAAGGTTGGTCCTCACTGTGGCCATGTCACCCAGTCAAGGATTTCATTTTATTTGGATTCACAGTAAGTACCCATGGAAACAGAAGTGAAGAAATCCAAGTCCTACCTCCTTAGGCAGATCTGCTGCAGGAGACCTCTTTAAAGTGTTAGAGATGTTGCCTTGACGACTACGGATAGCCTGACCCAAACCACGGTAGTTTCAACTGCCTCACACACATCTGAGAGCTGGACGATGAGTCAGGGAAGACTGAAGAAGTGACGCCTTGGAATTGTGGTGTTGGGAAATAATGAATATACCATGGTCTGCCAGTAGAACCAACTGCCAGCCAGAATGCTCCACAGAAGCAAAGGTGGCATGACTTAATCTCACAGGGTTGGGACCCATAACCAGGCAGGAACAGTTTCTGGAAAAAGACATCATGTGAAAGAGTAAAGACCTTCAATGAAACAGACACAGTTGTTGCAGCCACAGGCTCAACCACAGCCAATTCTGAGGATGCTGCAGGACTGGGCATTGCTTCATTGTTGTAACAAAGGGTAGCTAGGAGTCGAAATTAACAGTACCTAACAATATTCCACATACTATTAGAATTATTTAATTCTATTAAAAGAAATTGATGATTATCTTTTAGAGACATAAAAATTGGCAGTCTAACTTGCCCATAATTATAGAACATGGTACAGCTAAAATTTAAACTGTTTTAAGTGAAAAACCTACATTTTACTCACAAGACATAGGGATACATCACTACTCCATGGAGTTTCTAAGGAACACCTGGTGGATCTGAACTGCTGATCTTTTGGTTAGCAGCCATTGTATTGAACCACTATGCCAACCACGGTTTCCATCAAATCACTACAAGTAGCTATGCAGAGACCTGCTTTGCTTTATTTACTGGTTTATTTCATTGTAAAACATGCTCAACTGGAGCCTACACAGATCTAATTAAAGGACAAAACCAAGAAAAATGATCCCCCCAACCAGTCTGTGACCCCATGTGCTCAAGAGTAAAATCATTCGTTACAGTGTTTTCAATGTCTAGTTTTCTGTAAAAGATATACAGTCCTTTCTTCTGAGAATTCAAGGACAGTTAGCATTTATTAAATTTATCAATTATATGTTTAGCACATGCACTACAAGCCACTGCTGTCTAGCTGATTTCAACTTGCAGCAACAGAACTGTGCTACACGGTTTCCAAGGCTGTCCAATTTCATGGACGCTCCCATAAAGCCATTACAGGAGAAGAGATTCAAATTGCCACCTTGTGGTTAGCAGCCAAGCGCCAAATCACCACCAGCTAAGTTACACATTAAACTTGCAAAGTGTAATCGCTTGCACTTTCACAAATACTATATGGTGACTTCTCTGAAGACCATGCAGCCAGTAAGTGAAAGAAATCAAGTTTGATTTAAGTAACTAACTGCAAATCCCCATTCTTCGTGAAAAGTACCAGGGCTGCCTCTGAAGACACATATTATCAGACCCTCCTCCAAAGCAGTTATACTAGTTCAGACACAGACTCTAGCCATAAAAATATCACAATTTAGTAAGCAAGGCAGCTACAAATCTGTACCTGAGCTAGAAGTTTGTATTTCTTATTTTCTTATTGTATTTCTTAATTACTTTTGTATGTGGTCTTTCTGGACAAGACCTTATAACCCCCACCCACGAGACTATTCCATAGGGAATTGATTCCCAAAGGGGAATCATCAGTTTTGTCCTAAAAGACAGTCAATTTTAGAGCCGAGAGAACTCCATAACCACCAAGGAAAGAGAGACCAACAGGAGACACCCAGCAGCAAGAGATGTCATCATGGTAGACTTTCCATCCACAGACAAAGCAAGCTGAGTGCCTCTGAGCAGACTCATGGCTGGGGAGAGATATCCCTACCAACACAGCTAGGGAGAGGCTACCCTGATGGAAGAATCATATCCTGAGTGTTCTTGGGCCTGAACTGTAACTGTTACCTCTAGAACTGTGAGTATGGTCTCTGAGTTCTATATGTCCATCGCAATGAATTACTGAACTCAGCAGACAGTGCTGTGGGAGAGACAGTTGTCAGTTAGTAGAAATGGTGGACGAGGTGTGCCTGGCCTCCGCCTTACAGCAATCAGCCTTGGGTTGTTCATCTTGATTCTCCCTCCCCTAGTAGGGTTGGAGGAAGTCAGACACCTCCCGAAGTTGTTTTTACATTTCTTCAGAGACAGAAAACATAGCGACCTTTAGTCAGCATACACTGATAAAATGGTGATGAAAAGGGCAGGGCAAGTGCATCTAATACATATTTGAGGGTCTACCTATGTGTGTAAGTTTAAGATCATGTTACACAGAGATCTGTCGGTTAAGAAGCAAAAGACTCAAAAATTTCATCATCCAAAAGGAATAAAGTAAGGGAATTACACAATGGAATCAGGCTTCAAGTCTAGCATCTAGACTGCAATGAATAAAGTGCGGGATGGATAGCATAAAAACAGCTGGCAAAAGACAGAGTCACACTCCAGGTCATTTCATTTCTAGTTCACAGTATTTTTATTTTAGAACATACATCGAGTCAAGCCCAAGTACTGCTTCCTTCTTTTGTTTGTTTCTATCCTCCACTTGAAAAAAACAATACAGTGAAATTTATCTTCATCTGCTCTCTCTTGATGAAAGGTACGCAAAAAGGTATCACTGGTTACTTCAAACAAACCTAGGGAAAGAAACCACATACACTCACATACATCAGAGATTTAAATTTAAAATAAAAATTACAGTCTCTGTAGTTAAGATTTAAAAAGAGAAAGAAAATAAAGAAGAAAAAAAAAAAAAACCTAAATAATCTGACATTATTATAAATTGGCTAGACTACCAAAAACCATTATCGTTTTTTTTGTAATTATAGTACTCTGTCTTGGTGACTACTCTAAATTCAGAAAGGAATAATCTCAAATTGTAACTTGATAGATGTTTAATGTTCATACCATTATAAAAATTAAAAACAATCTCCATTACTGTTTCACAAGTTCAATGGTACTTCCCAAATTTACTTGTTTGGGTAAATGAGTATTTTAACTTCCTGGAGTAGAACTCTCTCTAGTGGGTGAAAAATTACAGTTAAGCTTAAAACCCATAAAATTTTTAATCCATCAAATGTTGCCCACAACAGCAAACACTTTGTTTTCTTTATCCCTCAGTTTTATCTATACGTTGAGTTAAGCATACTGTCCCACGGACTAATATAAATTGTACTATATATAGAAATAATTTATATTTTATAGAAAAAAATCAGTCCAATTTTAAACACTAGTCATCACAGTTAATACAGTAAAATCGGGCTCGCATAAATGTATCATTAATATTAATCGTTAACAATACTATAATACAGACAACTGTTTCATTTTAGCCAGAAAAACAACATGGAGGGGGGGAGAATGAAGATAAAAACTTTGTTCAATATCACAAAAAAAGTTCTAAATTATTTTACCAGAATACTTAAAACAACATTGAACATGCTCTTACTTTTGGGCTCTAGGTTAAATTTTCAATAAATTAGGGAGTAAGTCATACAATTTTGATTCAGATTAATAAGATTCAGGTCAGTCATCTTCTTTCAGTTTGAAGCTTTAACATTTCTACATACCACAAAGAAATTTTTAAAATAATATTTGTGTGTGTGTGTCTGTTTTTGGTGAAGGTTAACACAGCAGTTTAGGTTCCCATTCAACCATTTTTATACAAATTGTTCAGTGGCACTGGTTACATTCTTCACACCATCATCATTCACATCATTTTCATTCTAGTTGTTCCTTTTCTATTAGCATACTTTACATATATGACATGTACCTTTTATATTTGTTTGTCAGTCACTCCTCTCCCCTGCAAGGTATTTTCCTAACTGTACTGTCCTAGTATTTTTTTTTTAGGGTACACGTGTTGTCTTTTTTTTTTTTTTTTTTAAAAAGGCAGAGCAATGCTTACAAAAATATCTAGTAGTGGGAGGGAATGGCTGACACACACAGAAGACACGTTTCATTTGCATAAAACTATTGTATTCTAGTTTCTCTGCCTCCTCATATTCTCATCTTTGTTTTTCAAACTTTTTTTTCTAGTAAAGGTGACTTTTAGTTTTTTAAAAAGAAAATTCACTGCCTATTTAGACAAATGATTATCATCAGTAAGTCCAGCTTTATGTCACTACTGATCCTATTATTCCAAATACACATAATCCTATTTAACTATTCAGAAACCCTGCTGGTGTAGTGTTTAAGTGCTATGGCTGCTAATCAGAAAGGTGGCAGTTCAGATCTACCAAGTGTTCACTGGAAACTATCGGGGGGCAGTTCTAATGGACCTACAGAGTCGCTATGAGTCACAACCGACTTGACGGCAGTTGAGTTTTTTGAGTTTATCCATTTCTTCATAGCTAACAAGCCTATGCAGGATTATAAGGAATTTCAGAACACTGTAAAGGTTTTTTACAGATTCACTCATTTTCAGAATGGGAAGTAGATGAGGGAAAGGCAAAGGATTTAAGGTAAACTAGATCTAATGGTTACTCTGTCATACTGTGGCTGGCTTGAGTGTCGCTATGATTCTGGAAGCTATGCTACCAGGACTTCACATGCCGCAGGGTCATCCATGGTAGACATGTTTCAGCACAGCACCCAGACTAAGACTAGGAAGAAAGCCCTGGCTATCAACTTCTGAAAATCAGCCAATGGAAATCTTATGGATCATACAGAACAGGTGGACCTGCTTCCTTTGGACATGTCATCAGAAGGGAACAACTGCTAGGGGAGATCTTCATGACTAATGAAGGAGACACTTGGTGAAATAGAATAACATAACAGCTGCATCGACGGACCTGAACATGCCAGCAATCATGAGGATGATGTAGGACCAGGGAACACTCTGTTCTATTGTATATAAGGTCACCATGAGTCAGGTATGACTTGGTGGCAGCTAGCTAGCTCTCTCTCTTTTGACCACAAATTGCAAAGAACATGAAGGCCTCTTTGTATCTTATTTTTTTAAAAAACCACCTTTTTAGTACTGAACTTTGTAAATGCTGTACTCTATACACTGTGGTACAGTAAAAAAAATGATGCTGTTTAATGTAAATAAATGTACACACATTCAATATGTAAAAACAACTCCACAGGCAAACCAACCATCTAAAATGCCCCACCACATCTTACCTTAATATTTGTCCTTCATTTGAACAGATCCTATTGTTAGGTTTAACTGTGTTTCCCAAAACGATATGATCAATTCCAAACCCCCGATACCCAAACAGGAGACCGTATTTGGAAATAGGGTCTTTGCAGATTTGATCAAATTAAGACAAAGTAACACACTGAAACAGAGGAACACCATGTGGTAATGGCAACCGAAAATCCATCGATGCCTCTAGAAGCCAAGGAATGCCAGGAACTGCTGGTAAGCTAAGAGGAACTCAGAGAAAGGCATGGGACACAGTCTCTGAAGGGCTTTGGATGGACCATTATCTTGTCAATATCCTGACTTCGGACTTTCAGTCTCCATGACAATGAGAGAATAAATAAGAATCTCCTGT
This sequence comes from Heterohyrax brucei, assembly GCA_028571685.1. Taxonomy (NCBI): domain Eukaryota; kingdom Metazoa; phylum Chordata; class Mammalia; order Hyracoidea; family Procaviidae; genus Heterohyrax; species Heterohyrax brucei. Next base: position 70,531,683 of record CM053142.1, on the reverse strand, counting down.
TTGAAGCCAAGCAGTTTGTGGTACTTTGTTAAGGTAGCCCTAGAACCCTAATACAACTCTCCCACCCTGTATTAGATAACTGTAGGTATAACATCATAGCTCTTGTCGCAGGACACTTGATTCAGTCACTACTGCAGATTTTGATGGATGCACAGTATACAATACAATCAATACCGAACTTGCAGTTAGGAGACTTGGGTCCTAGTTATAGCTCTGAAATCTTGGGTGGTCAGTAACATGTTTGGACTTTAGTTTCCTTATTTGCAAAAATTCTGAACTGTGGCAGGCCTCTGCAGGTCAGCGACTTGTCGCTATAGATATTAACAGAAGTCAGAAATCCCTTACTTTAAGTAATCTCTCCTCTAGGTATTGTTTTTACCACCTGTAAGGTGCAGAAAAATTATTTATGTGCTACTTTAACAGCTAACAAAAATGTTTTTAAAAGGTTTTTATTTCCATAAAAAGAATCAGTTTTAACCCTTACCTGAAAAACTAGAAACTGATTTTCTCTAGTACCTATAAAAGACTGTTTTGCTCATTTCCACATTTCATTAGACTTAAAAGAAAGAAAAAACTGAGTTAATCTGAACGTCTTTCCTTTCTGTCCTCGTAGTGATTGGCTTGGCTAGCTGGCTGGCTGGCTGGCTGGCTTCCTTTTTGTCCAAGCAATCTTAAATAGCTTGGCTGCCAGGAACAATAAAGATACTATGGGTAAAAAAGTAAGTAGTTGAGTTATCAGCCCTGCATCTCATTACAAAATTAAAAGTAGAAATTTACATCTTTACAGGACTTCAAAATATTCTTTAATTTTTTTCTATTCAATAAAAACAAAATAAAAACCCACTGCTGTTGAGTCGATTCTGACTCAGAGAAACCCTATAGAACACAGAACTGCCCCTGGTAGATACGAATTGCTGACTGGTGAACAGCCGTACATAGTGCTTAACAACTACACCACCAGGGTTTCCTTTTCCTATACAGCCTAAGCAAATTCTAACATATATAAGACCACAATGTTGTTATTGATTCACATATCTAAGGACAGTGCTGTGGCAAGGAAATAAAGCTCCATTACAAACCAAGATACAGACAGGGAGAAGGCAAATGAAAGGGGGGAGCATGTGTGCATGCATATACACACAGAGAAGTCTGGCAGAGATGAAAAATGGCAGCACTGGAAAAGTAAAATTCACTCAATGAACAAGAGAAAGTAACACATACAGAGAAAATGAGGTAAGAAAGGTAGACTTGGGTGGCAGAAACACAACTAGAAACACAGGGAAGGTGAGAGGGCAGAGTGGAAACAATGGGCATGCACAATGACAAGGGTCTAGATATAAAAGGGACAACTAGTTGAAGGACAGATCTTTTCCTTCATGTTTTAAACTCACATTCTTTTTTTGTTATTCTTCCAGTGTCTCCACTAAAAAAAGGAACAGACTTCTATTTCCATAAAATGGTTAACAATACATATTTCACATCTCTCAGACTTTTACAGAATCAGACTATCTGCATAATTTGGTAACTGAAGTTCATGTATACTGTATATACTGGGACGAAAACTTTTATTTTCAGTATTGCTATTTTTTCCTTTACGTAAATTTTACTCTGTAATACATGTGAGTCTTGCCATGAGTTGAAATCTACTCCACAGTAATTTAGAACAAAAACAATAAATTTTTTTCCTAAGTTAAGGAATGAAAGAATCCAGGTTTAGATAAGTTCAACCTGGTGCAAGAATCCATTGGCATTTATGGTTATAACCACATATTAACACTGGTATCAGATTAAAAACTCACTCTTAAAAAGATGAAAACAGCTTACTTACCACTTAAGAGTCAAATTTCTGAAGCCTTAGTCCTGTTTCCATTTTCTGACTCTTTACTTCACTTGGCATCTCATATTCTATCTCCTCACCTATGCAGTGCCATCAGTCTGAAGAAATCCTTCTTCTGCTACCACCTACCAGTTTATGTCTCTGCTGCAGCAGAAGGGTATATAGAAAAAGTTCTTGCTTAATATTCAGATTAAAAAAATTTACCATTTCATATTTATGCATCTGCACCAACTTCAGGTCTCCCTAAAACCTCCCCACAAAAAGCCAAAACAAACAAACAAACAAAAAAAACCCAACCACGGGGGGGGGGGTGGCGGGGAAATCAAACAATGTATGACCAATGTTCATGCTAAGCTCGAAAATTAAAAAAAAAAAAAAGAAAGAAAGAAAGAAGAAATGGAAAGATTTAGACACTCGGCCATCTCACAGAGCCATTTTCTTTAGTTATAGTTTCCTTTTGTCACCTAATCCTACAATCTATGAAACAATGCATAATTTAAACATTTAACTGGATAATCTATAATGTCTACAAAATTTGTCTAGAGACTACCTACCAAAGAAACTGTGGAAGATGCAACAGTATAAAAGAGTAGTTCTAGAAACTAAGAGTGTTAGGTGGTTTACCTGCTTGAGTTTTCAATGTTCTGGACTGCTTATTGCCCAATGGCTCAGAATACATTAAAACACGAACACATACGCCACCTACATTTAAAATAGGGTAGCATTTGTATGCTCATGTAAGCATTGGGTGTATTTCTTGCAAAAGATTAATACATTCATTAAGTTCTTTAAAAAGGACTGACTATGAATGTACATTTCCTCAAACTGCATACACACATAAAAGAATTAGGGAGAAACAGGGGGAATTAACACCACATAAACATTTTGTTTGTTAAAATCCTGAGCTTCATTTCTATTCCCATCCTGTTTCTCATTGAATCTCAGTTTCAAATTTATTTTGAATTAGCTACTAAAGAACAGTATCCAATAACAAAATAGAAATTAGATTAATGGCTTGTTTTTGTTCCACCCTCCCATTACCTTCATCCCAAAATAAAAACATGGACAGTTTTGCAAAGTTAAAAAAAAAAAATCAAGAAATAAAACAAACACTGACATAAGCACCAAAGGCTAGTCAACAGTGGCATTGCAGTGACTCTCTCCTTTCTTTCTCATTCCTTCCCCCAATCTCAAACCCCACCCTTTGACCTCTGTATATGGGATGAGCCTGAGCAGGAGTTGGTGATGTCAGGACTGCGCCGTTCCCACGGATGCTCCTAGAGGCCTGCTGTGCTTCTGGGAACTGGGGCACAGGGATGTCTGTCTGACTGAAACCTAAAACAACAACAGTTCACCCCACCCCTCAAGTTCCCATATCCCACAATAGCAGCCATGTATTATATTCTATATAAGGCCCATCTAATCAGTTTGAATATGGTGAATTTTGAAAGCAAGATGACTTTATCAAGTGAGTGCTACTCAATGGAAGCTGTCAGACTCCCCATGCCCAACGCAATCCATCCAGTCTAAACATGTTAAGCTGGCCATTTCTACCAGCAAGAGAACAATGTTCTCCTGAACCAGCCTTTTGTAACATAGATCTTAAATGCCTGCAGAAGTCCATTTGGGATTCCTTTGTCAGTAAATTCCACTTCAAAAGGTACATATTTCTGTCTGAAGATGCTTGGGAAAGTGATTGTTTCAATCTTACACAAGTGAACTGGAGCACAGGACAGGCTAATGACTTACTGCATGGCTTTAGCTGTAGAAACAGCATTACAAACTGGGATTTTCTATTCACTACATACTGAGTTATTTGACTTATAGCCTGTATAGACAAGATAGCTAAAGCCAGAGAATAAACTTATGTACAGGTCTATCTAGAAAAGGTACTGGTTACTTCAGTAAAATTCAACTTACTAGAATAAGGATTATGTCCCAAAATAACCACTGACAGCTAGGGCCATAGAAAGAATCAAGAGAGGATAAAGGGCAGGTGGGTTGAGACAGCAGAAGAAAGCTATTAAAATGGACAAGCCGTCCTGCCACTAACTTATTTTATGGCCTTGATTAATCTGTTTGCCTGACCATCTAGTCTCCAGAACCTCCCTCTAATCCATTCAAAACTAATTTTTGAATGTTTAACAATAAATTTAAGATCATCTCAAACTGCTTGCATTTACATCTTTGTTAGAAGCAGTGTCTCAGAAATGTTGTAATGATTACTTCTGAAATCACACTGCTCCTGAAATACTGGAAATGCTTTCTACTGCCTATGTCTCATCATTCCCTTTGACTTTTACAATGTCACAGGAACAGAAGCACTATGGACAACTGAATACTATAGTGGGTTTTTACCATAAATATAACCTGAAACCTAAGTTTACCTTTTCAAAACTAGTTTTCCATACCTTTCAACTCCTAATTGATGTCTTTATACTGTGAGCTCATTGTGTATTCGGAACACCAACCCCTGAAAAAGCTTAAGCCAGAGTAGCACAATGGAAGAAACAAACAAACCCAAAACAAAAACAAAGCCAAAAAAGTCACACTCTGAAATATTTAATTACAGACATATATGCAAGGAATGGAGTTATCTAAATGACTAAATAAAATTCCCAAATAAAGTCGTAAATTATATCCCAACCAATTCAAATGTTACCCCCAAACGCTCTTTTTGAATCAAAACATTTTCTAGATATATTTACCCATTATTTTTTAAATGAGGGTTACTGCAAACCTAGGGTTGCCTTTAAAGTATATAAAGAAAAATTTTTTAAAAAGTAAAGTTAGCGCCTTGTGATGCAAAGAAAGGAGTCAAATTACCTGCAAGCAGGCCGGGGCTGTGCCTGAATCCAAACCGCTGCATTTACCATTCAGTATACAGCTGCATTATGGGGGAAGGGGAGTTTAGAAGGGCACTGACCCCGAAAGTTCTCAATACTTCTCACTCATCATCAGGAAGGGGGAAGAAGGAAAGTTTTTTCTCTGGGTATTTTTTTGTTTGTTTGTTTTTGTTTTTTGGCTCCTGAAAAGGCTGGCAAAGAACAGTAACAGTGCAAGGAGTTAGAATATTTCTTAAAAACAGTTTTTTAAAAATGCAAAACATTAAGGAATTTAAAAAGCCAAACTTTCGTTAATACCGAAATAATTTTCACTAGAGTTAGGCAGCCACCCCAAAAACAGCATGGCAAAAGGGTACTGGTATAAAGGAAATAAAATACCACACAAAAATCCAAAAACAAAACTAAAAACATTTCAAATTAAACCTGGAAGACTAGAAGATTCCAACAGCAGATTTCTGTCCACTACTGAAACATTCCAAAATCCAAGCTTCAAAGGCGCCTAATGTATTTTAAATGAAACTTTTTTGGTTTTGTTTTTTAAGAAAACATAAAGAAAAAGAAAGCAGTGAACCTGGTATAAATCCTGTAATGAATTACATTTAAAAAACCCTAGTACAACAAAAACAAATTTTAAATGAAATTAAACAAACAAACAGACAAAAAAACAGTAGCAGCAGAGGTTACCTGTCTGAGCACCTACATTTTCTTAGGAGGGGAGCGTGTCTCACCAGCCATATAGCCCATAAACCTTCTCAAAAAGAGTGAGCCAGGAGAAAAATATAACATAAAATTTGATTTCACAATGTCTCTAAGCCCCCCAGCCCCCAAACTGGGGATTCACTGAATGTAGAGAATTTTTCCATTGTTTGCTCCTTCAGAAAAAGAAGAGACGATTTTGAAAGTCAGTAACTTCTTTCAGTGCCTTCGGGTACATTCTCAAAGTCTGATAAAGTGCTTGATGAAAGCAAGTGAGTCTCTCATTTGATTTCTCTAATGTTCCAGGGCATTTTTCTTATTGAGAGCATATACAGAAAGATTTCAAATTTCAGCGGAGAAAAAGCCAGAAGAAATGACCAATCGATGGTAGGCATCAAAACCCCCCCCCAAAAATATTAAAAATTTTAAGTAGAATAGTTCATCCTTATATATAAATGTGTATGAATGTGTATGTATATAAAGTCCAATCTTCACAATGGATTACATAAAAACAATATAAGAAAGAATTATTTTTTAAAATACAATTTATAATTATAGTTTTAACAATACACAAACTTTACAGTAATTCAGATTTAGGCATGATAATCATACATATTTTATAAATACATTTTGACCCCTCAAAATAGCAATAAAGATTATACAAGTTATTACACAATTATAAAAATAAACTTAATATTCACTTAAATATCTGCTGCTGTTTCATTTGGGTTCTTCCAGAATGATTCATTCATATTCTTTACCTTAATTTTTGAGGGAATGCATGAAGATTACCATGTTTTTGAAGTTTGAGATGATCACTCCTACCCTAACATGTGAGTGTACAATCCAAAAGTTGGTTGGTAGAGCTATAATTTAATATAGTGTGAGTGAACAAATGATAGATAAAATAGTGAGTAAACTAATTTCAGCTATTTACTACAGTTGGCTAACTTGGAGATTTAGAAAAAGATTAACTACGATTTTCCTAGTTTTTCATCCCACTAACACAAACCTTGAGTTTTTCATTAAAAAAAAAAAAAAAAAAATGGTTGGTCTATTTTCATTAACCTACATACATGTTATGTATGACTATTTAAAATACATGTATCATACGTGGCAACCAGATGGTCTCTACAAAAATATATGAATGATGATTTAACTAAGCAGCTTTTTCGTTTATTTCTCTATACCAAATAACACAAATTCCCCAAACTATGGTCATTCAGGGAAAGAAGTACCAAGTATTTCTTCTTGTTATGGTACCAAATACCAGTATTTGTATGTGAGTCCCCCAGTAACCCTGCTCAAGTCAAATTTTGTTATGTGTGATTAAAATATCCTAAAATAAATTAAAAATTCTTATGCATCTTTCTCTGAAGTGAAATGAGACACTGTACAGATTATAGGTACTATTCTATTTGTCAACAATCAACCTTTCATTCAATTTTAATATTATTATTTAATTCTATGGAAAAAACCAAATTTTATTACATTCCTTCTTAAAACGGGAAAACTGTACAAGCATGATCAAACCTCTGTTAGAGCTGGTTAATACTGATCTTTTATTATTGCCTCGAAGTCTCTCTAGTAGTGTCCAGGAAATTATGTGTACAGTCCATCTGAAGGAAAATAGCACTGGAGAGGCAAGAAAGGGCTTGGATAAAAGCTTCAGAAGGTTGTAGGGAGATGGAACTTGCTGATTAAAAAATTACGTTGAGCTTTGCAGCATCTCTATTTATAACACACCTTCCAAACTCATCACTAGGATAATATTACCCATGTTTTAAAGGCTTATATCAGACGCAGTTTTGGGGGTTTTTAAATTCAGAAAGTAAAGGAATATAAAGAGTGGAGAGGTAAAGGCTTAAAGGTAGGGCTCAACACTGCTAACTAAATAAGACCCCCCCAAAAACAATCCAGGCCACCCAACCCCAAATTCTACTAGTAAAAGGAGAAAGGAAATGCATAGCCAGAAGCACTGAAGAGAAGCACGTAGCCTTGAATAAACCATCACTGAACCATCTAGAACCAAAGAATAAATCAAATGACATACATATACACAGAAAGGCTAGGAAGCATCTATTCTTCTTGTATCTTCAGGTGGGCATCTCTACTTTAGTAGAGTCTAGTTATGAAAACCACTCATTTGATTTTTAGAGTCAAGACTTGTGTTTACCATCATGCTCCATTTTTCTAGAGTCTATCCTTTTTGACTGATGTAAACAAAAAGCAAAACACATACACATGCATGCGTGCACACACACATATATTCTCCCTCCTAAAATATGAAAAATGCAAATATAATGGTGGCATAAGAAATCACTTCAGCTTTATACTTAAGAACTTAACAGGCCCTTGATTTATCCCCCCAGAATATTTTTCCTTGCCCTTATCTTTAAATTCCCAACCACCAAAAGAAAAAGGAAAAACTAAAAGGCTTTAAATGTGTATGTTTCAAGTCAGTGTCTTTCAAAAAAGGTAGCATTTCTTCACTTTGGCCATTGTTAAAGATGCAGGCATAGAGCAGGGAATGTTAGACTAGCATGTATTAAAAAATAAAGTAAAATGAAAAAGCAACATTAACAGAGCATATATCTTCCAAAAAGACTAAAACACTAACAAATACAAGTCAATGCACACATTTTAAACTAGTGTATTTTATCTACATTGGAGTAACTGTTATTCTGTATACCAGACATTGCAATACTGTTCATTTCCCTTTCACCATGCAAGCATGCCAATTATGCCACTAAAGCCATTACTGGGTCTTATTTAATTTAATCTGCCCTTCCATCTACACTAAGGAGGGCAGCGGAACTCAATCAGAGTCCCTCAAGATTTTGTAAACAACTCAACACATAGCTGCTAGTTAATATGGAAACAGAAGTTTCAGATTTGTGTTTACAAAAATTCTGTAATTCAGCAGTGTTCCTCACCCAGTACAAATCTGTGCAACACAATGTAAAATCATGCTACTCTGAAATCTGTGCTCACTCTACAAAAACACAAGACGCAAAAGACCATGAAAAATTTTTTATGTTGCTTATGGCCCAAGAACATACGAATTTTTGAGTAATTTAAAAGGAAAACTATGAGAACTTGATGCTTTTCTGTAGCCCACTGTTTCTGCTTTGCTTTTCAAACTACCACTGTAGGATTTCTAAATGAAAACCAGTCACATGGAAGTCTCTGACAAGCAGAAGTCTTGCCTATCTATCTCTCCCTTCTTCTCTCAATCAATTTTACTCAATTTTCTCTTATCTTCCTGAGGATTTTCCATGAACAGCATTGCAAGTTGGTTTAAAAAATAGTAATAAAGAAAAAGAAAGGTAAGTTTACAAGGGTTTTGTTGGTTATTATTTACCAGTGGAGTCACTCCACCAGGAGTTTGATTTCATTGGCTAGCAGCTGGTTCATGTTGAACAGGCCCCCCCCTGGGAGCTTGGTGAGCAGCTCCCGCTCGGTGCTTTCAGGGTCGCTGTCAACAGAGCTGGAACTCGCGCTCATGTTGTCAACAGCAGTGCTGGCTGGGGGACCCAGCTCCGGCTCACTAGTCTCACTGGCCGTGGACACCACAGAGAGCAGGGACATACGCCTGGTGAGCCGGCCAGAGGGCAGAAGGGAGGCGGCATAGTCCGCTATGATACCAGCTACATCTAGATTACAAGCCTTATCAAAGGCGATGAAACCTACATTTGCATTGGCTTCGCAGACACAGAAGGAGCCGTCATCTTTCATCAACAGGTCAATGCCACACACATCCATCCCTAGGATATTAGACACCTGGATAGCTAGCTGCTTCCCTTGTTCACTCAATGAGCACATCATCCCCACACCACCTAGTCAAAAAGAAAACAAGATAAGAAATTACCAAATAGGTAACATTTTTGGAGTGAAACTCAAGTTACCCTCTGAGACTAGCCCTTTCTTTTATTATCAGCAGTAAAAAATAAAGGTGCTATTTTAGTGTAAAATTTAGACTTTGAGATCTAGGCTTTCTGTATCAAGGCTCCCGTTCCCCAAATCCATTCTTTCAAAGAACTTGTGACTTCCTATATGTATCCTACATATTCACTTAATACTATTATATCCTTACCACCTCTTGTTCCATGGGTTGCTGAACACTAGATTATGACACAGAAAATATTTATTTTCCTACAGTTGTGAAGCATGCAAAAGCTGGATAAGGCTAAGTAAGACCACAGAAGAATCATGCCTTTGAATTATGGTCTTGCAAAGAATACAAAATATATCATGGACTGCCACAAGAATGAGCAAATCTGTCTCGGAAGAAGTTCAGCCAGAATGCTCCCTAGAAGCAAGGATGGTGAGACTTGCAATACAAAGTCTAGCATACTGTGGGCATGTTATCAAGAGCAACTCGTCTCTAGAGAAGGAGGACATCATCATGCCTGGTAGACAGTCAAATAAAAAAGATGACCATCAGTGAAATGGAATGACATAGTGGCTGCAACAACAAGCGTAATGATGACTACAAGCATGGCACAGGACTGGGCAGTGTTCTGGTCTATTGTTATTATGAGTCGGAAATGAACTGATAATACCTAACAATCATCACAATAGTTGGGAAACAGTATAGCACATGTTGATAAGACTACTCTTAAATGACAGTAATTTACTTGCTTCCTGAAAGAAAAACTGATAGAACATGTTATCAGATCTGACTAAGCTGTGTGACTTCATACATTCTATGTACATGAAGAGGTGGAGAAAGATAAGATCTAACAGCATAAAAATCAGAAACCAAAGCAAACAATTAAGTGCTCAGCCACTAATTCAAAGGTTCCACCTCAGATCACCAAGAAGCACTTAGGAAGAAAGGTCTGGTGATCTACAGACTAAGGGTAAGAGCCACTAAAAAATCACCTTAATTTTTGAAAAAGCTAAAAAAAAAAAGAAAGACTAAATAAAAGCAGCATTTACATTCTCTGTCTTCTATAAGAAGTTCTTTCAAATCAACAAGAAAAAAAAACTCTACAGAAAATTAAAACATACAAATAATTCACACAAGAAATAGGATGGCCAATGAACATCTTATACGTGTGCAACTTAAAAAAAAAAACTAAGTCCATCGACTGAAAGGACTGACTAAAATCTAGGCTGACTGATAAGAAAAGACACAAGGACACATATATCAAAATATTGATACAATCTTAAGAGCTCTACCAAGTAAAAAAGTTTTTAGGCAAAAAGAATACATTACTTACAAAGGAACAAGAGTATATTTAAACATTAAATTTCAATAATGAAACCTAAAGGAGCTACAGACCTGAAGCCAGACTCTTACTATTTAAAAAATGTATCTCAGCCAAGACATTATTCTCCTATAAGAAGAAAGAAAAATTCAGGAGGGCGGCTATCACTTACATACTCCATCCAGGAGTAATTATCAAGAAAAGACACTAACATATGACTAAGAACCCAGACCTCAAGATACAGAAGATGAAAACAAAAAAAAACCACACCTAGTGCCGTCAAGTCTATTCCAACTCATGGCAACTCTATAGAGCAGGGTAGAACTGCCCCACAGAGTAGGTAGGTCAACAAATCACCTTTACAAATGAAAGTGTGCTTTTTAAGTTAAAAATCGACAGCTCTTTAAGAATACATACTAGAGAAGTTATAATACTAATTTATATACTAGAAAGATACCTGCACTGTTTTTACCTAGTGAGCAGTTGCTTTGCATCCTCCCATCTGTTGAACAACGTAACATGGTGCCAACCACACGGCCTCCCACAACAATGACACGTACATCCCGTCCATGGGACTCTTTAACATATTTCTGGAACAGGTATGGAGCTTCGTGGCGAATAAGATGGCTTAGATCAGCCAAATGATGCTTATCTCGAGCCAAGAAAACAGCTTTGCCTGTGATTAAAAAGAATATAAAATACGTAATTCATTAAACTGCAGGCAGCTGCTATCTATTATATGTTCCTTCTTGAGTCCCAGACACCATGCTTCAGAACCTACTGTACTTTTTAAGCTTCCTTTGCTGGAATTGTTTAATAAAAATAATACTTGGTTATGATAACCAGTGAACAATGCAAAAATAAAAAAGTTAGTAATCTCTTTGTATGATTCTCTCGTTTCACTCTACACTCATACAGCATGGTGTAGGTTATGAAGTAAGAAGCTGAGATCTGTATTTCTCCAGAGTTAACCAATAATGTCAGCTTCATATATTAGCAAAACCTTTTCCCTTTCAGTTAAAACTCCTGTTATTTATTAGCAGTATACTAATAACTGTAATTGGTATACAGTAATATATCAACATGTTATTATATACTTGAACTTATTTCTGGGTTCTCTGGATTTCCTACTGTGCCGACAGCTGTAGCTATTTTCTTTCTTTTAAATGGTTTTAAATCCTTTGACATTCTTCTGATCAAGAGGACAAGAAAGGATTTATGTTCCTTCCCCTTGAATCTAGCAGAGCTTGTAATTGCTTCAACCGTAGTTTCAAAATCATGTGTCACAGCAACAATTCATACATACCTCTATGACCCCGTGTATTCTTCACTACCATTGGGAACTCCAATACTTCTGCTTCCTCAATCATTTTAGCAAAATTTTCATGGCCACCTGGTAAAAATCACAAATTTAAGAACAACAACAGAGTTTTATGATAAATTTTATGTACACTGAAGACAGGAGTAGCACAAGCAAAGATCAGAGGGAAGTAGCAGGTAGGAATCTGATGTTTAAATTTGTTTTCTTGGAGCAAAAAAATATAAGCTGAAAGTATAATTAATACTAGCTTAAAACAAACTCACCTTTTAAAATGATTGACAGGTATCTTACACTATATCTTTTGTGCCATCCAACATAAAGAAATAAAGTACCTTTCAGAAAACAACCTTCGTAAACCTGCAACATTTCACCTTTTTTTCAATCTTTTATTCAACGGCCATCTTCAGTCAGATTAAGAAACTGAAGTTACCCAGTAAAGAAAGCTGACGACACGGTGTGTGAGAACACCACCATTCTCTTTAGTATCAAGCATGTTTACTAAATTTATTTCAATCATTTATCATATTTTTTTCCACATCTAGTTATTCAGTGTTAAATCTTGCTTCTTACTGTTTTTCTCAGAAACAAATAAAACAATAGCAAGATTCTTGCAGAAAATGGATTATAGTTGTTGTCATGGTTTGAATTGTGTCCCCCCAAAAATGTGTGCAGCCACGTGGCTGGGATATGGTTCCCAGTATCTTGAGACTGTCTTCCATTGTGTGGTTTTGCTAACCTGTATGTTAAAGGATTAGGGTGGGGCTGTTAATTCCTGCTATGGGGGAAGTTTCCCTGGAGTATGGCTTGCCCCACCCTTAATGCTTTTAGCTTGCAAGGAATAAAAGGAAAAAGAACCAAGGACAATTTGAGAACCTCGCTACCATCCAGCAAGCAGCACCGGGAGCAGAGCGCGTGTCGTTCAGACCAGAGGTTCTTGCGTTAGGACACTCCCTGGACAATGACTGATGCAATACCGGACTTTCCTCCAGAGCCGTCAAGGGGAAAGTCTTTCCCTGGAGCGGACACCCTGAATAAGGACTTGCAACCTACTGGACTGTGTAAGAATAAATCTTTCTTTGTTAAAGCCATCCACTCTGTGGTATTTCTGTTAGAGCAGCCTAGCTGACTAAAACAGAATTGGTACCGTGGGAGTGGGGTGCTGCTCTAGCAAATACCTAAAATGTGGAAGCCACTTTGAAACTGTGAATGGATAGAAGATTCAGAAGGAACGAAGAAGGCGCAGATGGTGAGAAACAACGGAGGACTGGCAGCAGCAGCAGCGGCAGCAGCAGAACCAGAGGCAGTGCTGGAGCCGACCCGTGGAGCGAGAGAGGTCAGTGCCTGCGCAGAGTTTTCCTCGCGGAACGGGGTGCCTCTGGGCACTTGAATCGGTGGAGCTGGCCTTGCTGACCCACGGAGTGAGAGAGTTGAGTGCCTTTGGGCAGGACGCTTTCCAGCAAGAGTAGGGTGCCTCCGGGCACTTAAACCAGTGGAGCTACAGAGCTTTGGAACAGTTGCCCGGCAGGGCAGATGTGGGCCTGAGGCCCAGGCCATGCGGCCACAGGAAGCTGAAGCTGAAGAGGCAGATAGCATGAGAAGCTGAGCTGCCTCAGTCTCAAGAGGTATGGCCATGACCTCAGGGGTTTCAAAGGGTGGAACCATGGCGTGCTGTGTTCGTAAGGGTGGAATTGCCACTCAGTTGGGCTTAGGGTGCTCCTAAAGCCGATGGGACAGAGTTTCTGTACAAGTGGGCCTTGAAGGCACAGTTGTAGCACAGGGCTGGAGGTCTCCACTCAGAAACCAGAGAGTGTGGCCGATACCTAGAATCTGGAGAGCATTGCTGTTGTGTAGAATGTCTCAGAAAATGTAAGAGTATTTCGAAAGCTTTGAGGGCTAATGTAATGTGTTCTGTTGACTTGCCTGTTGCCTGTTAATGCCTTCTAAGTTTCACAGATGTAGAAGAGTTTTTGTATTTTGGACTTGGAGCTGATTTAAGACTTCTGTTATATGGATGGACATAATTTTGCTATGGTGAGATGAATGTGTTAAATGTTTTTGTGATGTGATTTTTGGGTTGTCAAAGGGTGGGATGTCATGGTTTGAATTGTGTCCCCCCAAAAATGTGTGCAGTCACGTGGCTAGGATATGGTTCCCAGTATCTTGGGACTGTCCTCCATTGTGTGGTTTTGCTAACCTGTATGTTAAAGGATTAGGGTGGGGCTGTTAATTCCTGCTATTGGGGATGTTTCCCTGGAGTATGGCTTGCCCCACCCTTAATGCTTTTAGCTTGCAAGGAATAAAAGGAAAAAGAACCAAGGACAATTTGAGAACCTCGCTACCATCAAGGAAGCAGCACCGGGAGCAGAGCGCGTCGTTCAGACCAGAGGTTCTTGCGTTAGGACACTCCCTGGACAATGACTGATGCAATACCAGACTTTCCTCCAGAGCCGTCAAGGGGAAAGTCTTTCCCTGGAGCGGACACCCTGAATATGGACTTGCAACCTACCGGACTGTGTAAGAATAAATCTTTCTTTGTTAAGGCCATCCACTCTGTGGTATTTCTGTTAGAGCAGCCCTAGCTGACTAAAACAGTTGTAAAAACAATTAATACAGTCATTAAAAAAAATAAGCCATGAAAACATTTGTTAAACTGCAACATCATAAATTTGCGGCTTAGATAAAGTAAGAAGATTCTGCTCTGAGGAAGGGTGTGCTGTCACCGGACATGGAGAGCAGTGGGAGCTTCATATAGGTGAGCATGCCAATTTATATTGGAATGTATATTTTCATTCAATCATAACAAAAAAAAAATAAGATTCTGCTCCAATTTTTAAACTCAAAATTTTGAACTTTTCCTCCTTTGCCGAGGCCCATCATCCACTGAAGCCTCTGTAAGCAAAGCCACACGCCTACGTGATGACAGGCGGAGGCATCTCACCCTTGGCATATTTTTGGCTGTACTCTCCCTGATAATATTTTGCATCCTAATCAAACCTTCCTTAAAAGTACCCTCTCATCTCCCCGCACAAGGATTAAGGAAGATGCCTTCTAAGTAGGGCTTTACAATTCCCTCGGCTTAATGAATTCCAACACAGCACACCCAGCCCAGGAATGCCGAGGCCGGCCCAGCCCCGCTGGCTTCCCCCAACTGCACATCCCCCCCACATGTGAAATAGAAGATTGCAGGAAGGGCCTGGGAAGCTCCCCAGGGACAACCCCCCACACAGTCCTTAGATATAGACATCCCACTCCCTGCATCAGTAAGATGGATAGGCTCCCAAGTTTATTATAATTGGTGTGACAAATGAGTACATACTAAAGAAATATCCTTCTTAGAACAGCTTAAGAGAGGGGGACAGTGGGCGCTTACTGTCCCCACAGGAAGAGATAAAATAAGAACAAAGGAGGAACAAATAGAGACAGCCAGATAATAACCTTTAGACGAATCCACCCTTCTTCTTGTACCGTTGACCTTGAGGCAGGGATAGAGCTGACTGAGCTCAAGGCATAACTTTGCTTTCACTGTTGATTATAACCACCATATACTTGTCTCGGGCCATTACCTAGAAGGCCCTAATGATTAACATGAAAAGAGACCACTTGTCTCGGGCCATTATCTAGAAGGCTCTAATGATTAACATGAAAAGAGACCACGAGATATCAGTTCCTCACTAGCCAACAGCTTACGTGGTTAAAGACCACGGTGAAATCACGTCACCTCATTGATTATATAAAAAATAAAGAAAGACAGGCCTTAACAGGCTGCTGATCTCCAGATTCCTGGTTGTCTGCGTCTCATTTCTTCTTCGCTGACACCACCCATCCCTTCGTGATCCCAGGCCCTGCCGAGGCTGGCCCTGGCACTCCTTCTCATGTCTTGCAATCAAAACTGTACAGTGATTACGTAACCTATAATATTTCAAAAGCATCAGGAAGAAGATTTCTCTCGATTTATTAAAACTAACTTTATCTCTTCTTGTGCAACTTGCTAAAAATGGTTAACTGCATCCACAAGTGCCACAGAGACAGGTGAATCTGCTTCCCTAAAATATGAGGTCAGGAATTTCTTCATGAAGCCTTGTCGTATTTCTAACCATTGTACTGGATATTCATTTGATGAAATACCTTTATAGAAAAACTATGCTCTGATTTATAGTCAGTATCCTCTTCTCCAAAGTAAAACTGGAAGGGCAGGAAATGTATTAGTGGAATGTAATTTATAGTAGGTACAGTCCTACTCAAAGTATGGCTGTTGTAATCTGTGACTTTTTCTACTTGACTGTTAATGCTATGAGACCCAAAAAACATAAAAAGAAAGAAAAGAAGGTTTTGTAACAATTTGGCACTGTGTGACATTTTAATTATATCTTACAGGAGTATTGATCCATATCAGATTAGCCTTCAAAAAAAAAGGTCCCCTGGGAACATGGCCCCTAGACATGGTGCCGGCCCTAACTGGAAACCAGTACTGACGTCAACTCTTTGGACAAGAAAGAACTGGACTCAGGAACACAAAGCGACCATATGATGTGTGTACTTGGTTTTATACATTTATAGGAGGCTGTCCTACTGGCTTCTTCCTAGATGGGAGAGAAAAGAGTAGAGAGGAAGTGACAGGTGCTCATTAAGAGGACATCAGAAGTATAGGGTAAAAAGGAGGAGTGTGCTGTCACTTGGGTGAGGAGAGCACATGGAGCTGCAGATAGGTGGGCATGCAAAATTGTTTTGGATTGTATACTTTAACTTAAATTAAAATTAAAAAAAAGTCCTTTACTACAGACAGCTTTAAAATACACATATTATCATTTTCTAAAACAGTGTGAAATTATTTACGAGCATCTATCCTAAAAATGGAATCCCTAGTCGCACAGTGGTTAGGCATTTAACCACGAGGTGCTCCTTGGAAACGCAATGGGGCAGTTCTACACTGTCATATAGTCACGGTAAGTTGGAATTGACTCAGCGGCTATGGGTTGTTTTGGTTTATCATAAACATGGTAATAAAGATAGTAAGAAATTATGAAAAAAATCATCAAATGATGGCAAACTACAGCCTGGGAGCTAACTCAGCATGTTGTCTACTTTTGGTAATAAAATTTTATTTAACTCTAACTGCATCCATTTGTTCAAAAATGTCTATGGCACTTTCACGCTACAACAACAAAACAAAGAGCTATAAAAGAGACTACATGATCTTCAAAGCCTAAAACATTTACCCTAGCCCTAGACAGAAAAGGTTTGTTACAAAAAGTCACTCTACTTCCCATCATGGAACTAAATCTTAAGACATGACTGAAAATTCTCCTGCACAGTTTCTTAAAATTGAAAGTCAACACAACAAGAGGTTGTTTCATGTTCATAAACTCCCTTTTATCACGTAAATTGATTAGTTTAGTATGTCCTTCAAAATTACCAGTGCTCTAAAAATTAAGTTATACATTCTCATTAGTGAACTTACCATAAGAGAAAGTATCTGGCAGAGGAACACCATGGCCAGCCAACTCTTGAAATGTCCAGAACTTATTAACACAGTTCAGGATGGCTTGAGGTCGGTTCATCAATCGACATCCCATCTTCTCTAGATGGCGCAAAACAGTGATGTCACTATCACTTTGTACCCAAGGGGTTGGTACTCTCACTACCACCACCTGGGGGTAGGCAGTGATTAGTTCTCCATTAATCCGTAGACCTGCAATATATAAAAACAAAGTAAAAAGTCATCAGAAGGGAATATACAATAAAACAGAGGAACAGAAACATACCAAAAGGTATGTATGTGGGGTGGTTATTAATATTTGTGATGGAAAGACCTTCATTCTTAAAAAAATCCCTCTGCTAGTTAATTAAGATACATGTCAATAAAATGAAATGCTACATTAACTAATAAAAAGAACTAGTAAATCTCTATATTCAGATGTGAAAAAAGTACAGGTAATGTAGAATTTTTAAAATCTGAAAATATACTTTACTAGTATTTAGATATTCACAGAAAACTTCTGGAAGGATAGACCACATAACTGCCTTTCTCTGACTATGCAGTGTAGCAGAAGAGGGAGGTTTCTAAACTCAACCAGCATTACTCTATTCAAGGAAGCCTCTAATACTGAAGCAACAAGTTATCTGTAAACTGTTCCTTAACACTTATTTTCATTAAAATATACCACATACACACACACTGGAAACCCTAGTGGTATAGTGGCTGGTTAGCACTTTGAATTCACTGTAAACTCTACAGGGCAGCTCTACTCTGTCCTGCAGAGTCACTGTGAGTCAGAACTGACCCGACAGCAACGGTTTCTGTTTGTTTTTAATACACCATCGCACTGCCATAAAAATAAATACAGTCTTGATACATGCTACAACATGGATGAACTTTTAAAACATTATGCCAAGTGAAGTAACTCATCAACAAAAGGGCAAACACTGTATTATCCCATTTACGTACCCAGAATAGGCAAATGGATACACTAAAGTCTATTAGTGATTGGGTTACCAGTTGTGGCAAAGAGGGAGAAAAGAGGGCGTCACTGCTTCAGGGACACTAAGCTTCTATTAAAGGTGACAGAAAAAACTGAAAATACAATGGTAATGGTTACACAACTTGATGGAAGTAGTATCACTGAACTGTAGCAATACAAAAAAGCATGAAAAAATGGCAATTTTTAAAAACTGATAGTCACCATAATAGAAATAAAATTTTAAAATATTACATACTTTAACCATTCAGAATACAAAAATATATACTATACATCTAACACTCTAGTTATTCAGTGTTGATAGTATGTGTTTTCACCACTGTTATCTAAATATATAGAAAAATGCAATTTTTAAAAAACATGAGATTTTATGTATTTATACTAGTTTATATTTAAACCATGGATACCTTGCAATATCCATACATATACAGCTTTATTTATTTATTTATTTATTTATTTTTGGTGAAATGAATGGAATTACATTTTATAGACACACCACATGAGATCATCCCTCACTGACAAACATTCATTCAATAAATATTATGCAATTACTACATATAGCATTTATTTTTAAATGCTGGGAATAAACTGGTAAATAGATCAGACCCTCACCTTCAAGGAGCCTTCATTCTGCTAGTTGAGACACATCCTTTAAGTATTAATTTTTATGTCCTAAGCCTTTAATATAGCATAAGTTATGACACAGGAGAAAAGAGCTGGGGCTAAAATCTTTGTAATAGAGGTACCGTTAACAGCAGTCATGGCAAAAACGTTGCAGAAAGGAAGACTCTCCAGCTGTTAAGATGTAGTAGGAGTTATGTCATATGGGCAAGTGCAACCATTACACAATGTGTGCCTTAACCATAATTTCTACAGACAAGTGTAAAAGATAATGCTAGTAAGGTAATGGCTCACATATGGAAAGCCAGGAATTCTAGGCTACAGAGTTTATATCTGTTCTGATGAAGAGAACTAAAGGTGTGTGCTGAATATTGCCTGCTAAAGTTCCCCAGAATCCCCATTTTTTAATCCCTACCCTAAACAGCAGGGCCACATCCCTGCTACCAGTAGAGTTCCATTTGACAATCCACAAATGAAAAGACAATTAACACAAAATTTTGAAGTTGAAAAAACAGTAGAAGTTGTCATTCTCCCAGAGTAGCTGTGAGCACATAATACCCATCAGCAGACAGGTGAGACACAAAGTTATGTAGCTGGCTTCCCTTCCAAGCATTCTCACAATCATGAAGATCATCTACAATCCTATACGCCCTAATTTCTTGAGACTTGCCTGAATAGGAAAATTGAAGACCATTTGGGGGGTTCAAAGTTTTTAAGATCAGGATGCAGAGGATAAAAGGTTGAAAACAGAAGTCAGCTTGGAACAGAAGATGCTGAGTTTGGATCTAGATACCAATGTTTTCATGGTCAAAGCAAAATACTCTCCAACAGATAAGGTATGGATTGGGAAAACAGAGTTCCAGTGGTGGTATAGCTTATGTATATATGATCTATGTATTGGAACGAACAGAGACGTGAGCTAAAGAAATGGGAATATATGGACTGAAAGAATAAAGGAAAAAGTGGAGGAACCTAAGACCAAGACTTGATAAAGCTCAGTAAGGCATTGGAGAGGAAAATAAAGTCTAAGGAAAAAAAAACTTAAAAACAAAAAAAACCTAGACAAATCTAACATTGGGCAGTAGTATGAAAAACAGTGTAATTCAGTATTACTGGGCATGAATGATCAAATTCTTTTCACTGAAAAAAAAAAACCAAGACAACTGAGTTTTGAGAAAAACTTGAGTGATCGATCAGGAATTGAGATCCTCAGGAGAACATTTGACCATTACTGTACACTGAACTGGAGACAGTATATGCTAACTTAAGAAATGGGATAAAGAAAGACAGATATTGTTCTACTTAGGAGCCCTGATCGCACAATGGCTAAGAGCCACCGTGATTTACGGCTGCTAACCAAAATGTCAGCAGTTTTAAACCCCGTGGAGCAGTTCCACTCTGTGCTATATAGTTGCTCTGAGTTGGAATTATATCTGTTGCTATATCCATACATATACAGCTTTATTTATTTTTTTGGAGACATGAACGAAATTCCTTACTGGCAACAAGGTTTTGTTTTCTCTTTTGAATTCACTCCACCACTATGAACTACCTTATTTGTTACCAGCTAAAAATGGAAGTACCTTACGCAAAACAAAATCAGAGCAGCGTTATCAAAGCCAAAACCAAATCCACTACCATCATATCAACTACAGATTCACAGGACCCCACAGGACAGAGCAGAACTGTTCCTAAGCTTTCTAAGGCTATAAATCTTTATGGAAGCAGACTGCTCCATTTTTTTCCCAGTGAACATCTGGTAGGTTCAATCTGCGACTTTCTGGTTCACAGCCCAGTGCTTAACCACTGCACATCCAGGCCTCCACAATACACTATGTAGGGGTATTACTGACAACAGAAAAAAATTTAATGCCTGTTTTAACAGAAACTAACCTTTTGTGTTATTCTAGGCAAGCAGGAGGTGATCCAAGACTCGAAAAGCAGGTACAGATGAATGTGAGACAAAAGGGCAAAGCAACATTTCTCAATACTCTTCCTAATATGCTAATGATTTCTTGGACATAATCTTTACCAAATGTCCTACTTATCTTTGCTGCACAGATAATAAAACTGAAATAAAAAGGAAGAGTTCCTTCCCTTACATCCCTGTTATTCAGCATGCAGATTCACACGAATGTGTGAAGAACTTTCCCACTACAGCCCTTATAAGACACTGTATTTCAACTGAACATGTGATTTTATCAGCTTTTTGACTCCACCTCATCAAATGCACTTTTACTAAAAATTCTAAATCTCAACTATGAAACAGTTTGCAGTTTTGTTTTGCTGTAAATTTTAGCTCACTTAATGTGCAACACATGAAACTGCTCCAATACTGCACTACCAGCCATGGTCTTATGCTTCCCACAAAATGAACAGGTGAGACTATGCAAATAAGGGGGGGAACTGATGGTGTAGTGGCTAAGTGCTTTGGCTGTTAACTAAAAGGTTGGCAGTTCAAATACATCAGGGGCTTCTTGGAAACTCTACAGGGCAGTTCTAATCTGTTCTAAAGACTCACTATGAGTAGGAACCGACTAGATGGCAATGGATTTGGTTTTGGGTATGCAAATCAGGCACCTGTGGTCACTAAGGGAACTGGTGTTTTTCTAACGTAAAAAAGATACATGGAACTCGCACAGGGAAGGGGTGTGAGCAAGATGCAAAGAATCCTTGTCAGAGATTGGTCAGTTCTGTCATCATGCTAGGTTTACAGGGAGCCAATGTCAGAGGCTTCTCACTACCACCAAGAAGAGGAGTGTATCCTTTGGACCCAGGGTCCCAGTGCTCAGAGCCTCCTAGACCCAGGAGAGAGAAAGCAGTAAGTGATACTGTAGGCTATAGCAGCTCAAGATGGCAGGAAACAGACCAGTGAAAGACAGGGGCAGTAGGCTTCAAAAACCCTGCTGTAGCTGAATTGTGCCCCGCCCCCCAAAATGTGTGCCATCTTGGCTAAGCCACGATTCCCAGTACTGTGTGATTTTCCACCATTTTGTTATTTTATGTGATTTTCCTGTGTTGTAAACCCTGCCTTTGTGATGTTAGTAAGATTAGGTTGCGTCTTGAGTCAATCTTTTCAGAGATTTGTAAGACAGAAGTAAGCACAGAGACAGTGTGACCTCCTACCACCAAGAAAACAGCATTGGGAACACAGGCATCTTTTGGACCAAGGGAAGACTGCTAACAAAGACTTCTGCCCAGAACTAACAGAGAGAGGAAGTCTTCCCCTGGAGCTAGCATCCTGAATTTGCATTTCTAGCCTCCTAAGCTGTGAGACAATAAAATTATCTTTGTTAAAGCCATTTACTTGTGGTATTTCTATTACAGCAGCACTAGACAACTAACACATACCCATTAAGGCAGCTATTGTGGGTATCAAGCCCCATGGAGAAAGAGCTGAGCACCTTTGGGCAGGGTCTTCCTACTACAGTGGGGTGCCTCTGGGCACTTGTAAACAGAGCTAAAAAAAAAAAATCTGTAATACTTGCCTGAGCAAGGCAGAGGCAAGAGTCAAGAGAGGCTTATTCTGAGGGGAGCAAAAGGAGCCCATACTAATGGATTCAAGAGAAGTTCAGCCTGAGGGAGGGGGCAAGAAGAGTCCAACCTTGGCAGTATACACATGACTGACAGAAGGGGAACCAAGAGAACTATCTTGCACTGATGGGAGGGATGCACTCTCCATTTTGGGAGAACATTCCAGACTATCTACATGCTTCCTGATCATGATCCTAAGTTGTAGCCTGCAGATTCTGATGCCACGTTGCACCTATAGTATGGTCTGTGAGTTCTCTGTGGCCACCACAGTGAATTATCAAAGGAGACAGTGACATAAAAGGGACAGCTGCTGTCAGAACTGATTAAAAGGTTGCAGAGTTAAAGTATGTCTGACCTTCATCTACTATCAGCCTTGGGCTGATGTAGATCTTGAGCCCCTCTCCTGCTGAAGTCACACAAGGTCTGACATCATGTCATTTTTACAGAATGATCAAGCAGTGAAAGCAAACGATGAGCTAATAACCCCAGAACAGCAATTTTAGTTTTAACTTTCTAGAATTAAAAAAATATTATTTAATAAAATTTGCTGCTATTGCCAAGAATGAAAAGGTGTTAGGGGCTTTTAAGTTAGGGGCTGTTAAGTTATTTTCTAACTTAAAAATTCCTTTTGAGATTTTTAACAATCTCCCTACTTATAATGAAGCAGGGATGACAGAGAGAGGCTTATTTTTACTGACCCTCTTGATGTAGCCCACTCTCAGCCTCTGCTTTTTGAAAGCAAAGTTTGGCTGTATGGCAAGTACTAGAGTTTTTCTCTCAGCAAACGAAGAATACACAGTTGATAGGCTACTTGTGTTTGTCATTTAACTTTCCCTTCAGTACTCTAGATTTTTAGAGAATTTTTCAGGACTTCCTGAATCCTTCTAAAGCCTATAGAATTTTAACTGAAAATTTCAAGTGAAGGTGCTGTTTGTACACCACACACAAAAAAAGTCATACAATCCCTGTGTCAAAAATCAAGTGATGGAGATGTGTTAAAAGAACTCTGTAATCAACTAAGAAGGGCTCCCACTAAGCCCAAATTTGAGATGATATGACCATCAAATAAAATTAACTGATTATACAGTGAATATACACAGGTCAATGAATCTATGATTACATCCAACTGATGAAAGAAAAAAATCTTATTTGCTAGAACTAGATGGGGCAATTACACAGCTTCCTACTCTGCTGGCAGTTCAAATACACCAGCTGCTCCTCGGAAACCCTATGGGGCAGTTCTATGCTTTCCTACAGGGTCACTATGAGTCAAAATCCACTCAATGGAACAAACAACTACTCTTAAGAAAACTGGTAAATGAACAGGAAAAATTACACTTACCCCACCTTTTTAGAAAGAACTATAGAAGTCAAGGCCAGCAGTTCAAATCCACCAGGTACTCTCTGGAAACTATGGGGCAGTTCTACTCTGTTCTATAGGTCACTGAGTCAGAGTCAACTCGACAGCAGTGAGTTTGGTTTTTTAAGCTACAGAGGTTATCAAAAGGAATCCTGGTGCACACTGCTTAAGGACTCAGCTAACCAGAAGGTTACCAGTTTGAAACTATCAGCTACTCCACAGGAAAAGGATGTGGCAGTCTGCTTTCATAAAGATTACAGTTTGGAAACTGTGAAGTAGCTGTATTTTGTCCAACAGGGTCACTATGAGTTGAAACTGACTTGACAGCAATGAGTTTGGTTTGAGGTTTAGATAGTTCATCAAAGGAGCCCTGGTGGTACAGTGGTTAAGCACTCAGATGCTCACTAAAAGGTACATAGTTCTAAACCCATCATCCACTCCATGGAAGAAGGATGGTGGCAGTCTGCTTACTTAAAAATTACAACCTTAGATGTCTGGGGTCTTAAAAGCTGCCAAGCTGCCACCTGAGGGTACAACAAATGGTCCCAAATCCGCAGGAATGGATGATCACCAAGGACCAAAACCACATGGGGAAAACAAAACCCAGAAGAACCAGATGGTGCCCGGCCACCACCAGTGATAGCCATGATGGGGCTCACAAAGTTCATTCTCACTGGCAACACAAGAATAAAAAGGGGTACACCCTGAGATATCCCCTAAAAGATTGCAACTGATGGTCCAGGGGCCTCGGAGTTTCCCTGGAAGCATGGCCCCTGGCCCTGATGCTGCCCGTTCATAAATCATAATGGAGGTCAACCCTTCGGACAGGAATGGATCAGACTTGGCAACACAGAGTGACGATATCATGTGTGCACTTCATGGTTCTATGCATCTATAGGATGTCATCCTGCTGACCTCTTACCGGAGGAAGGGGAGTGGGTGGAGAGGACGTGATAGGAGACTGTTAGGAGGATAAGACATGTATGGAGCAGAGAGGAAGAGAGTACTGTCAAAGCAGTGGGAGCTGCATATAGGTGAACATGCAAATTTATATGGGAATATACATTTTCATTCATTAATAATAATAATAATAAAAGATTACAGCCTTAAAAATCCTATGAGGCAGTTCTACTTTATCCTATATGGTAACTGTGAGTTAGAAGCAGCTCAACAGCAACAGGTTATTACAGTTCTTCATGATTGGAAACAATCTTCTTTAAAGAAAAATGCCAACTAGTAAATACAGAAAGAATAACAAAATTCACTCTTTTGCAAACTGAAATGAATAACTAGGCAAGGATCATCAATGATGCCAACAGCATTAAGGAAGCTTGATGGCAATAACTGAAGAGACTCAAAATGTCACAGATTATTTCCTAAATCAAAGAGAAAAAAGATTTTAAAAAAAAAACAACAACAACGGAGAGATCTTGTAGCCACCACCTTAATCAATGACCAAACTTAGTACCACTAACAGCAGCACAGCCCATCATTTTGTGCCTCCTGGTTAGATGCAATATAAACTTATCATTTTCTTGGACACCATTTTTGCACAAAATCTGTAATCTGGATTTAATCATGCCAATCTAAAGAAAACTTCAACAGGCAGAACTATAAGGAAATGATGACAGAAATCCAAAAAGGAGACAATGTATAAACCAAATCCAGATTTTAAAATAACTGAAAAACATACTTAGGAAATCTGACTTTAGGGTGTATACTAGATTTCAGCATGTATTAGATGGTATTCGGGCGCTACCAATTTTCCTCAGTGTGCTAATGATTTTGGATTATATAGGACAGTGTCATTTTTTGGATATACCTATTGACACAAAGATGGCTACTTAATTTGAAAAGTTAATTTCTCTCAGAAAGTATCTATATATGTGTATACCAAAAAACAAAACAAAACCCAAACCCACTCTCACGAGCTACTTCTGAATCACAGCAACCCTACAGGGCAGAGTAGAACTGCTCCAGAGCTTTTCGAAGGAGCACCTGGAGGATATGAACTGCTGACCTTTTGGTTAGCAGACACAGCACTTATGCCACCAGGGTTTCCACGTGTGTGTACAGTTTATACGTATCAAGAGAAAGATATAAAAACTAAGACAAAAGGTTATTACTAAACACAAACTAAGTAACAAATGTGTAAAAACCAAGTCCACTGCCATCTTGTTTAATTCTGACTCAGAGAGACCCGAGAGGACACAGCAGAACTGCCCCCACAGGTCTTAAAAGGCTGTAATCTTTGTAGGAGCAGACTGCCAGATCTTTCTCCCTATGAGGAGCTGGTCGGTTCCAACTGCCAGCCTTTTGTTTAGCAACTCAGCGCTTAACCACCACACCAGGGCTCCTTAACAAAAACATACCTAGTCATAATCGTATTTGCTTAAAATTTTTAATAAATTCTGGGGGTTGGGAGTAGGCTGGGCAAAAGAATCAAAAATTCCATCAAATTCCTGACTATGATCTACAGAAAACTGATTCTGGTCATGACGGTTTTTACAGTTTTTCATCCGTCCCACTTTCCTTATTACTCCATTATAATTGTTTCCCTTAGTTCACCTTGAAGGCAGAGGGAAAGGACTAATGAAAGTTAAAGCAATTTGCTAGGCAAAATAATCAGAACCAAATCTAGGGGTAGAATTCTAATATAGTCCTCAGACTGTAGGATCTGGCCAGAAAAAAACAAAAGGGCAGTGTGAGAGACTGACAGCTTCTTTTGAATTGCCTACTCCAGATAAATTCACAAAACAAAAATTTAGCTGTTTTGCTCCAGAAAACTGACTCATCATTTAACTGATAAATTTAATTTACCATCAACAATGACATTTTATGTATGTAAATTCTCAAGAATCAACTCCCAAAACTAATAATTCTAAAGGTTTTAAGTCATTCAAGTCATTCAAATCATTACAAATCTATTTTCTAAATAATCTGTTCCAGAACATTAGTGAAACTGCAGCAAAACAGTTTGAGTCACACAGAACTGATACTTCCCATAAATGTCAATCTGTCTTTATGTATATCTTACAAATCTGACTGCTCCTTTAGACTTTTTTTTTTTAAATCAGGTACTTTCCCCCTCCCCCACTAGGTTCTAAGCAAAGGAGAAACAGTAATTACCTAAACTTTGAACAGAATATGACAATCAGCATTAAGACTTTATGGTATCAAGAGTCAGTAATTTTCAAGTTACATAAAGCATTCTAAAAGTCTTTATTAAGGGTACCAATTATGAAACATCAAAAATTATATTCGTACAAGAATATACCTCTTACATCTGCTTAGCTGCTACCAAACACTGCTTTGTTTTCTACACTTTTAACATCTTCAGTAATTCTTCTCCTCTAATTTCTTAATATCTTGTTCCCAAGTTTTATTTAGTTATTAACCCCAGGTAGAGACAACATTTTTAATCTTCAAAGGCATGTTCTTTTAGGCATGAGAATAAACCAAAAGAATTCCTTCCCCAGGTCCTTTATCAGCAGTACAGAAAGAAACAAAAGGAAGGCTGCTCTAATAGCTCACTTTATTATCACTAAGCACTGCTGCATTGCAGCTGACAGTCATGTGTTTAAAAAAAAAAAGAAAGGAGAAAGAGCATAACAGAAAGCAAGCAAACAAGCAATCAGATTGCAGCTCCTCTATTTTAAAAGCATCCTTTACTTCAAGATAATATGACTGGCCAGCTTCTTTTATAAATACAATCATGTTTGGGAATTCTCTTTCACTCTTCTCATCAATATAGTAAGATACACATCGGCTAAGAGAAATAACTGGGAACCAGAAAAAATGTTACGGGATTCATCCATCCATGTTTTTTCTTTTATTCATGCATAAAACTTTGCTGAGGACCTATCTTAAGGTACAATGAGCCTTACAATAAAATCCTAGCTCCTTCTGAGAGATCATGGGGATAGGAAAAAAATAAATGCATGTACAGTTATTTAGTTGAGCTTATCAGCACCTCTCAGCTCACTATGATGACACAAGTAGTAACTGCTACTGGTAATGCAACTTGAGAACTAGTTCGTTATCCTCTTTTGTCCCCTCTCCAATCAAAGTATATCTGGTTTATTTCATATTTAATACAAGAAATAAAAAGTTCTATTTTGCTAATTTAGCATAAAATCTTGCTTTTATCAAGACTTTCCCCTTACTATCCTAATATGATTTATAAAAAAAACAGTAATTAGTACTCTTTCTTCTAACATTCTTTACTGAAATGGGAAAGATACAGACAGTAAATGTGGAAGTGTACAATTTAAGTCACTACTTAAAAATTAAAGGCAAACAAAAATTGATAGTCTTTCAGTAACAGACAAGTATAGAGAATAAGGATGAAACAAAGCGTCTTTTTGGTGTAAGCAAACCAAGTGTCCACTCTAAAAAAAGATAAATTTCTATATACAGTCAAATGTACTTTATATCAATGTGTTGTTCATAGCCAACTTCTGGCAACATACATCATGATGGCTAAAACTTTCTGAACACAATTACGTATTTTTTTAAAAAAAAAAAAAGACAAAAAACACTATGCAGGGCAGAGCCAACATGGTGCCACAGACAGAAGCACCATGTCCCCCTTGCAGCGAAGACCCCAAAAGCTGTAGTGTAACAGATACAAACGTCAATCCTGGAACCCTAAGCATCAAATGAACAAATAAAAATCTAGATCAAGTACCAAACGAACGACAACACTCACAGAGACTACAGCTGCAGAGTACAGGTCCCCTGCCAGCTAACAAGACATAGTTTTGCTATCTTGGAGCACAGCCAACAATGACCCCAGACAGGGAGTACGCGAGAAACTTCCCAGAGCTACAAACAGGAGACACAGTACTGAGTAACCAGAGATACATGCTTTCCCATCACTCAGCTGTTCTGCTCTGCAAGTCACTTCTTGTGCTTCCCAATGGGTCATGCCCACTGGGCCACACAGACACTAACACACTGCTGCCCCGGTTCTGCCCTGCCCCTACTGGTGGGCATTCTCCGTGCCACTTTTTTCTCCCTTTCACCTAGCTCCCTGTCTTGTCTCCATCTCACTCTGACAGGCCATGCTTTGCCACTCTGCAAGACAGACACCAGGTTGCTGGCTACCCCAGTTCTACCCAACCTAACATCCAGCTCCCTCAGCACTATTTTTTTTCCTTTTCTTTCTCTTCTTTCCTTTTTTCTCCTGACCACCTAGCCCCATGCACCATTGTGTCTGTCCCTTTTCTATAGGCCATGCACCACTGCTCTGCTAGACAGCCACAGACACACAAGCCCCCCAAGTCTGTCCCACCCACACCCACTGCCAGCTCCTGCTGCACTGCCGTTTTATTTTTTGTTTTGTTTTCCTCTGTACCTCACAATCCCTCCCTCTCAGCAGGCCCTTAGATGTGCCCTGCTCTCATCAGCTGGTTCCTGCAGGCAAGGTTTCCTCCCCTACCCCTTTCTACAACTTCACTATCCTCCTTTTTCTTATTGTCCCCCTCCCACCTAACACCATGGGCCATGCATCTGCCCCTTTCTGACTGGCAGCGAAATGCCTTTCTATGGTGATGTGCCTTTCGGCAAGACAGGTACCAGCTCATCCTGACCAGCTGTCTGCCCCACCAAACCTGAAAGCTGTTCCGCACTATTTTTTCTTTTTTGGCCTTGTACTCCTCCTTCCACCTATGAACATGTGCTGCCTCTGACCTTCTCAACTAGCTGCAGTGTGCTGCCCAGTGAGACTGACAACAGATAAACACCACCCTGACTCTGCTCCATCACCCCCCATCAGCTGGTTCCTTCAATGTCCTATTTCCTTTTTCTCTCTTTCCTTTTATACCTCTGCTTTCTCCCACTTGACTAACCTGTGCCCTGCCTCCACATCTCAATGGGCTGTGACATGCCACTTGACTAGAGAGCCAATGACACATGGCCTTCCAAGGTCTGTCCCTCCCCCATCCACTGACTCTAGACAATTTTATTTATTTTGCTTTCATTTCTCTCTCTCTCTCTCTCTCTCTCTCTCTCCCTTCCACTTAGGTTCTACACATCACTTTCACTACCTTCCAATCAGGCCCTGGGTCTGTTCCACACATACTGGCCAACTAGCTCCCTCAGTGCCACTTTTTTCTCTCTCTCTCCCTAGTAATGGAGTAATTAAATGCTGTAATGGCTAACTGAAAGGTCAGCAGTTCAAATCCACCTGGTGGTTCCTGGATACTCTATGGGGCAGTTCTACTCTGTCCTTTAGCGTCGCTATGAGTCAAAATCCACTCCACAGCAATTTGGGGGGCGGGGGTTTCCTTTTCTTTCTCCCACAGAGCCTAGTGTGCCACCACTGTTCCTTTCCAATGGGTTACACTGTTCTGCTTGGCAAGCAACACCAACTCATCACCACCCCACCCCCAACAGCCAGCTTCTTCAGCGCAATTTTTATTTAACTTTTTCTTTCTGCCTTTTCCCCCTTTCCCTCCAACCAGCCCTTGAGTCTGTCCCACCCTCACTCACCAGCCCTCACCACACTGCAAGGTTTTTTTTTCTTTTTCTTTCTTCCTTTTCCTTCCCCCTCCAATCTAGTGCAGTATATCACTTCCTCATCGCAAATTTTTGAAAGCAGAACTGCTGAGCCAAGGTATATAATAGTTTCATGGAATTCTTTTATTAAGTTCCACCCAACTGACTTCCAGAAAGGTTGTATAATTTCTATGCCCACTGCAAGAGGCATACATCTGCTTAGCTGCTACCAAACACTGCTTTGTTTTCTACACTTTTAACATCTTCAGTAAATTCTTTTCTCCTCTAATTTCTTAATATCTTGTTCCCAAGTTTTATTTAGTTATTAACCCCAGGTAGAGACAACATTTTTAATCTTCAAAGGCATGTTCTTTTAGGCATGAGAAGAAACCAAAAGAATTCCTTCCCCAGGTCCTTTATCAGTAGTACAGAAAGAAACAAAAGGAAGACTGCTCTAATAGCTCACCTTATTATCACTAAGCACTGCTGTCTGGCTAGACAGCCATTGCCTTGTGGGAGCTGTAGGTTTGCCCTGCCCCACCATGCCACCTCTCACTTCTTTCTCTTCTTGCTGGCACCCCCCTTTTGCCTTGTACGCCATCCTCCTTCAACACCCCTTCCCATTCACTGGTCTCTTTTTCCCCCCCTAAATATTTCTTGTCTTTCATTCCCCACTTTACTCTACATACCACTCTTTCCTTCCCAGTACCCCTGACAAGTCACTGTGGCTGGAGTACCCCCAGTGCTGAGGCAGCTGCCACACCCAGACTACACAAGCCCCGTACCGCTGGCCACTTGACCAGGTCCCAAATGGTGGGGAGGAAGCCCATATCACTCCCCACTGAACACCTCTGCCTATCTGGCACAGAGCTAGAAAAGCTCCCATACTGCTAGACCAACATCAGCAGGCAGAGAGTGCCGGCCTGGTCCGCCCTCAGCCATCCCACAAACCCAGCACACACTGAAGCAGGCTTGCCCTGCCTGTTGCTGCCCTTCCAGTATGGTCAAGATGCTGATAACTATCATGCCTACAGATAAACCGGCAGGAAAACATGCCTGGTCCACCTATCCTGACATATAAAACTAAAAACCAGGATAAAACAAAAATATCACTGATAAAAATAATAATACCTTCATATCTCAGAGGTAGCAAAGATTAACAAAACATAAAAAGCAGGACATGATGGCTTCAGCAAATGAATAAAGACCAAAAAAAAAAAAAAACAATCAGATGACGTTCTCAATGAAGAAAAGCCAGTGGAACTATCCGATACAGAATTCAAGATATTAATATTTAGGACTTTCCAAGATACAAGGAAAAGGATCAAGGAAAACACAGACAAAACAAAAACACAGCCAAAACTTACGAAAATGCAAAGTAACAGAAAAGTTCAGGAAAATACCAAAATATCAACATAATTAAAAATCATACAAAAAAAGCAATTAGAACTACAAAATCAAATTTCAGAAATGTGTAACTCAGTACAAAATTTTATGCATAAATTTGAAATAATGAAAGGCAGAATAGATGAGACTGAAGAAAAGTCCACTGACGTGACTGTGAGGAAAAATCAAAAGAAGAAAACCTAAGAATTACGTGGGACACAATGAAGAGCAAAAATCTGCACATGATCGAGTTCCAGAACAGAAGGACAACATGAAAATAAAAGACTGTTGAAGATTTGCTGACAGGAAACTTCCTAAATTTTGTACAAGACAGAAAGTTGATCTTCCAGGAAGCTCAATGAACCCCATGCAAGACAGACTCTAAAAGTCACCAAGACACATCATAATTATACTTGCAAAAATCAAAACATTTTAATCAAATATTTTAAAGAAGAATCCTGATCAAAAGGAGCACAACAAAACAAAATTGCAAATTCTCATGGGCTGCAGACTTGCAGGACCTGTGGGGCTGGATGAATCCCTGAAACTATTGCCTGGATACAATAATTAAACCTCAAACCCCAAACATCCCCTAAAGTCTGCTTTGAACATTTATGCTCTTTTAAGAATTATCTACGTGGGATTGAAGTGATAATAGCAACTCAAAAGATTAGACAGGAATCTTAGGGGTCAGTGAGTTTACGTTAATAGAGGAGGAACAACTCAGAGAAGGAGTGTGAAAATGGTTGCACAACTCAAAGAATGTAATCAATGCTATGGATTATACATTTGGAAATGGCTGAGTTGGTACTGGTACATGTTTTGCTGTATATACTTTCAACAAAAGAAATGAACAAATAATAAAAAATTCTAAGTAGACTGTAAATCTAAATGTTAACGGTAAACTTCGAAAAGATAACACAGGACAGTATCTTCATGACCTGCAGGTAAAGAAACCTATCTTAAACAGAGCACAAAGTGACTCAACCTTAAATAACAAGACAAATTGGACTACATTAAAATTAGACGACTTCTATTTATCAAGAATTAAGTACTGGTGGTGCAGTGGTTAAAGCCCTCAGCTACTAACTACAAGGTAGGTGGTTTGAACCCACCAGACACTGCAGAAGAAAGGTGTGGCAACCTGCTTCTGTAAAGATTTATAGCGTTGGAAACCCTATGGAGCAGTACTCCCCTCTCCTAGTATCAATATGATGACGGTTTAATTTGGTTTATTTATCAAGACACTGTTAAAAAAGTTAAAGGCAAGCCACAAATGAGATATTTACAAAAGTAAGATGTAATCAGACAACAGCAAAATAAACAAGAGACTTGAACAGTAAAGATACCTAAAAGAACACACAAAAATACACCCCATCACAATAAGTAGATATATAGATCAAAACCACAATTAGGTTTCACTTCATAACCACTGGAATTAGGAAAAATTAGGAAGCACTGACAAATACAGGCAGGCCCAGGTTATGAAACAAATCCTGTAAAGCCTATTACAGCCAGCCAAGCCAAGCCAAGTGCCGTCGAGTCGGAGCCCTCCCTTATCCATGGTTTCATTTTCTACAGTTTCAGTTACCCGTGGTCAACCACCATCCAAAAATGGTGAATGAGTCGTGTGGTGAAATCTCATGCTTTCCCACTTCATTCTTCCCACATTCACATAACTTTTATTACCAGTGTATTCTTACAACTGTTCCACTGATTAGTTTCTGTGTTTAATGTGTGCCTAATTTATAAATTAAACTCTATCATAGGTGTATGTGTGTATAACGAGTGTATATGTACACATATGGTTCAGTACTATTTGCAGTTTCAGGCATCAACAGGGGATCTTCAAACATATCCCCTATATATGCACATAAAGATACACTACATACTATACACTAAGACAAACATCTGATTGATATTAGATATGAACCATACACCTAACTGTTCCCACTTACGTTCAAATTTGACAATTACAAATGGAACTTGTTCTTAATTCAGGGACTGTCTGTATGTGGTTTAAGAGACACTTCCTAGTTTACTAAAAGAGACAAGTTTGCTTAATTTGGTAACAGTTATTTACACAGAAAACAGAAAACCTACATACGCTAAGTAAGATCACAATACTGGAACAAAATCAGAACATTTCCTTTCAGATCAAGCATAAGACAAGAGTGTGTATTAACTACCATTTTTGACCAATAGTGTACTGGAGATCAATAGTCTGTAATTTATCAAAGTAACTTTTATTCATACAACTAGACCCTAATCTATAAGTCAATCTTCCATATAAAATTACAGCTATTTCCAAAAGAAATTTGATCCTAAATCTGAAAAA
The DNA here is from genome assembly GCA_028571685.1 of Heterohyrax brucei. Classification (NCBI taxonomy): domain Eukaryota; kingdom Metazoa; phylum Chordata; class Mammalia; order Hyracoidea; family Procaviidae; genus Heterohyrax; species Heterohyrax brucei. Next base: position 70,497,551 of record CM053142.1, on the reverse strand, counting down.
TCTTGAAGTATTAGAGACATAATGGATGCAATTCCTTCATTTACTGAATTATTTTAGAAAGAGACAGGTATCCACTCTGATAGCACGGCACAGTTATTTAATGCTGGCAAGGAAGATAAAATTTCATTCAAGTGCCTTACTCAAGAGTTAAGAACTACATACAGTGCAGACTGATTTAGCATGCAGGTTTGATAGGACAAAGGAGGGGAAGAGACTTGAGTACGTGAGAGAAAAAAACAATTCTTGGTGATCTAAAACACTAAAGGTTTTTCCTTTGAATAATCATAGTTTATCATCTTATTTTTAAGACATATACTCTTTCTAAAGAAAATAGCCAACTGTCAATTTCACTGTCCAGCTGGATTGGGACTACAGTCCTAGTTTCCCAAAGACTGAGCAGAAAGTGACTCAGCCTGGGCCAATCTTTGTAGTCTCATAAAAATTAAAAAACATGTGAATGATTTACTTGTGTTTATCTTGTATCCTGAGACTCTGACAAACTCTTCTATCAGTTTGAGTAGTTTACTTATAGATTCATTGGGATTCTCTGCATATACAATCATATCATCTACAAACAAGGAGATTTTGACTTCTTCTTTGCCGATGCAGATGCCCTTTATTTCTTAGTCTTGTCTAATTGCTCTGCCTAGAACTTCTAGTACAATGTGGAATAGGAGAGGTGAGAGTGGGCATCCTTGTCTAGTTCCTGTTCTCAAGGTAAAGTCTTTCAGTCTCTCTCCATTCAGGATGACGTGGGCAACTGGCTTTGTATAAATGGCCCTTATTGTGATGAGGAATTTGCTGTCTATGCCTGTTTTGTTAAGAGTTTTTAACAAGAATGGGTGTTGGACATTATCCAGTGCCTTTTCTGCATCAATGGACAAAATCAGGTGATTCTTGTCTTTTGTGTTATTTATGTGGTTCATCGCATCAATTGTTTCTCTGATGGTGAACCAACCTTGCATCCCTGGTATGAATCTCACTTGGTCATGATGGATTATTTTCTTGATATGTTATTGTATTCTACTGGCAAGAATTCTGTTGAAGATTTTTGCATCTAGATTCATAATGATACCAGTCTGTAGTTCTCCTTCATTGTGGGGTCTTTCCCTGGCTCTGTATCAGGGTTATACTGGCTTCACAGAATGAGTTTGGGAGTACTCGATCCTTTTCTATACTGTGAAATAGTCTCAGTAGTATTGGAGATAACTCTTCTCTAAATGCTTGGTAGAATTCTGCAGTGAAGCCATCTGGGCCTGGGCTTCTTTGGTTGGCAGTGTTTTGATGACCTTTTCAATCTCTTCCTTTGTGATGGGTTTATTAAGTTGTTCTGCTTCACATTGTGATTAACTTGGGTAGGTGGTATAAGTCAAGGAATTTGTCCATTTCCTCTAGGTTTTCAAATTTGTTAGAGTACAGTCTTTCTTAGTATCCTGTTATGATATTTTTGATTTCTGTTGCATCTGTGGTGACAGCTTCCCTCTCATTTCTAATTTGGGTCATTTGTTTCCTTTCCTGCTTTTCATTAGTAAGTTTAGCCAGTAGTTTGTCAATTTTGTTGATCTTTTCAAAAAACCAGCTTTTGGTCTTTTCAATTGTTTTTCTATTCTCTAATTCATTTAGCTCTACTCTGATCTTTATGACCTGGTTTCTTCTGGTGCCTGAGGGGTTCCTCTGTTGTTCTCTCTCTACATGTTGAAGCTGTAGAGTTAGTTCCTTGATTTGGTTTCTTTCTTCCTTCCAGATGTGTGCATTTATGGAGATAAACAGACCTCTGAGTACTGCTTTGGTTGTATCCCATAGGTTCTGGTAGGAAGTGTTTTTGTTCTCATTGGAATCCATGAATTTCTTTATTTCATCCTCGATTTCTTCTATAATTCATGTTTTTTTGAGCAAGATGTTGTTCAGTTTCCAAGAGTTCCACTTTCTATCTATGTTTTTTCTGCTATTGATTTCAACTTTTATGGCTTTATGATCTGAGAAGATGCTTTGCAGTAATTCAATGGTATGGATTTTGTTGAGAATTGCATTATGTCTTAACACATGGTCAATTCTGGAGAATGTTCCATGTGCACTGGAGAAGAAGGTATAGTTGTCTGCTGATAGGCAGAAAGTTTTGTACATATCAATGAGGCTTAGTTGGTTAATTGTGTCAATGAGGTCTTCTGTATCTTTACTGAGCTTTTTTCTAGATGATCTGTCCAGTATTGAGAGTGGAGTGTTGAAGTCTCCCACTATTATTGTGGAGTCATCTAACTCTTTTTTTGTTGTATACTGAACCTTTCAGAAATAAATACTGTCCATCTTTATCCACGATGGTGGTTTTTACATTAAAATTGATTTTGTCTGAGATTAGAATTGCCACACCTGCTCTTCCCTGTTGTTAGCTTGATATATATTCTTTCATCCTTTAATTTTCAGTTTGTTCCTATCTTTAGGTCTCAAGTGAGTTTCCTGCAGACAGCATACGGATGGGTCATGTCTTTTGATCCAAGATGCCATTCAATGTCTCTTTACTACAGCATTCAGTCCATTCACATTGAATGTAATTATTGACAGGTATGTGTTCATGGCTGCCATTGTGATATGTTTATTTTTATGTTGATGTTTTCTCTATTGCTCTTATTAGTCTGTTCTGGGACATTCTTTTTTGTGAGTTGATTTTTCACCTTTTTCAGAGCTGGTTTTGTAGTTGTTGAGACTCCTGTGTTACATTTCTTGAAATGGTATGATACGTCTTTGTGTTGGTACAATATGTCTTTGTTGTGCTTTACAGCTGTCCGATAATCCCCCTTAATAAACTATATATAAACCCAATTTTAGTTACTACCAGTCTTGTCATCTTCCTCTCCATCTGGAAAGACTGTAACGACTGTAGTACATCCCTCTTTTTAATATGATGGCACCATAGTTTTCATGATGATCACTGGATTGCTTCTTTCCATATGAAAGCTGTGATTGACTTTTGAGCCTTCTCTAACTGAGCCGAGTTTTGAGTAGTGTGTCATTCTAAAATATGAAGTCAGTGGTTTCGTTCTTCTAAGCCAGAGCCAAGAACTTCTTTCAGTATTTCTTGTAGTTTGGTTTGGCTTTTACAAAGTGTCTGAGTTTCTGTTTATCTGGGAATGTCTTAATTTCATTTTCATATTTGAAAGATAGTTTTGCAGGATATTTAATTCTTGGTCGGAAGTTCTTCCCCTTCAAGGCTCTGAATCTGTCATGCCACTGTCTCCGTGCCAGCATGGTTTCTGCTGAGAAATCTGACGAGAGCCTACAGAGTTTCCCTCTGAATGTTAGCTTTGCTCTGAGTCTTGCTGCCTCTAAGAGTTGCTGCTTATGTTTCATTTTGCTAAACTTGATTATGTCTTGGAGTCTTTCTTTTGAGATCTACATTGGGTGGCATATGTTATGCATCTGAGATGTCTATGTTCTCTTCCTTCATGATTTCTGGGAAGTCTTCTTTCAGAAGCTCAGCAACTATACTCTCTGTGTTCTGAGATGTCTCACCCTGTTCAGGGACTCCAATTAATCGAAGGTTGTTCCTCTTAATAGAGGTCCACATGCTTCTTAATGCTTCTTCATTTTTCTTGTTTCTTTTCTCTGATTTCTGCTCACAGACACTGGCATCACTAGCTCTGTCTTCCAAGTTAGAAATTCTTTTTTCCATTTGTTCCATTCTGTTTTCTTGGCTTTGAATGGAAGTTTCTATGTCTTTGATTTTGTTCTTGCTCTGTTGGATTTCAGAGTATTGGTGTTCCATCAGATCGAACAGTTTGTTTAATGTCTCCTTTTGTTCTGCAGTATTTTGTATAAGGTCTAGAAGGGCTTTGTCTATAATCATTTTGTATTCACTTCCTGATGCTTTCATAAAAGTTTCTTCACCTGGAAAACTCCTTGCTTTGTTTGGGAGCCTTCTGAAGCCATTGGTGATTTCTTGTATGCCACAAGTGTCTGTTGCTCTTTGGGATCCCATGTGAGTAAGTAGAGGCTGGAAGAGATACCATGAAGATGGACTGCAGGTGTTTCTCTAGGCTGTCTTAAAATGTAAAGCAAAAGGTATCTGACCACTTCTCAAGTCAACCAGGTTTTCAGGTGTAGAAGTCCCTCTTCCCAACTGGCAAAGTACGCACTTCTATATCCAACCCCAGATGATACAAACTAGTTTAGAATACAGCAATGCTACTGCCCTGCTGCCTTCTGCTGACAGGGCCTAGCCTTAGGCAACACTGCGTTGAGTACTGCTTTTGTGATAGAAAAGCACTCTCCTGTGGGCAGGCTCTGGCTCCCAAGCTAAGAATTAGGTCCAGCTGCGGCCACCATATCCAAGATGGCTTCCTCCACACAGGCAGCAGACAGAGGAGCTAAAGGTGCTGAGAGGTAGTGATTCCTGTTTCTGTTGCAGGGCCTGCAACATAAGTGGCACTTGGAAAATTACTGCTTTTCTGTCGGAGAAGCGCTGTCCTGTTTGCAGGCGCTGGCTCCCAGGCTAAGAATTGGGTCCTGCTAAAATCTCGGTACCAACATGGCATCCCGCACAGTGACTGCGGAATTCCATACAAACCCCGCTGATGCAGATATAAAACAAAAGGCTCAAAGTGGCTAGATTAACAGAGTCCTAAGCCTGGCTCTCAAAATATGGGAATTTTGCCTGCCTATCCCCCCAGCAGCACATCTGACTCCAGCCGCTAGGCAAGACCCAGCCACCTGCCGGCCAAGACAGAGAAAAAAAAAGTCAAATGGTGCGTTTACCTTTCCATCTGTGAGAGCCAGGGCTAGCCAGGAGCAGGAGTCAGCGAGAGAGAGGAGGTTTTTGGCTCAGTGGTATGAAGTCCCAATTAACAGCCCTGTGCCGTGTCCTGAGGCTGAATAGGTGATCAGAAGGCTCCGTTTGATTGTCAATTCTGGTCTTGTTTTCCAGAGGGATACAAGGAGACATGTGCTTAGTCCGCCATCTTGACTCCGCCCCCTCAGTGGCATATAAAAGCACTATACATAACTAAGTGGGATTTATCCCAAGAATGCCAGTGTAGCTCAACATAAGAAAATTAATAAATAAAATATATTCTATTAATAGAATTATTAAAGGAAAAACACTACGCAAGTATTAAACTGATGCAAAAAAAGAGCATGACAAAATCTAACACCCTTTCATGATAAAAACACTCAAGTGAGTAAGAGAAGAAAACTTCTTCGACATAATAAGGGCTGTATATAAAAAACCTACAGCTAGTATCATACTCAGTGGTGACCAACAGTTTAAGCCTATGAGCAGGAACAAATTGTTAACACCCATTTTGATCACTTCTATTAACAGCTGTATAAGCAATTAGGTAAGAAAGAAAAATGGAAACACCAGTGAACAACCTCACATTGAAAGGAAATAAACCCAATAGCCAAAGGCAATATTAAATAAAACTGTGAGATAACCAGACATTCAAAAAATGAGAAACATATTCAGAACACTTACAGAATGATCATTTGTGTAAAAACAAGGTAAAAAGAGAATAAAAAGTGAGAACTATTTCCACTTATAGATAACAATTTCATACACAGAAAACCCTGGTGCTAATAAACTGACCCAAGTCGAGGGACACAAAAATCCACCAGTAAAAATCAGTTGTATTTCTATACAGCAGCAATGAACATATCTAAGGGGAAATTAAGAAAACTACTCCATTTACAAAGACACTAAAACAATGAAATAGTAATACAGTTAGTCAGTCAAGGAGGCATTAAGACTTTCACACCAAAAGTGATGAAACATTGCTTAAAAACAATAAAGAAGACCTACATACAGAAAGACATCTCTTATTTACAGATTAGAAGACTTAACATCGTTACGATGACAACACTACACAAATCAATATAAAGGTCCAATAATATTCCTATTAAAATCCCAATAGTAGTCCTTGCAGAAATGGAAAAAAAACCATTTCGAATTCATATTGAATTTCAAGGGACCCAGAAAGGACAAAACTATTATGTAAGAAGAACAAAGTCAGAAACCAAACTTAACTGATTGCAAAACTTACTAAACGAAGCTTCAGAAATCAAAACTGTGCATAGCTAAAACAAACAGCAAAAAATCCACTGTGTGGTACTGGAGACTTCTAGTAAGGTAACAGCCTAAGCATGTTTTTAACCAGAATAATCACCAAGGAAAGTGCTGAGAATCTGTAAATGCACCTCTCTGAAAAGGAGGAGGCACAGGGCCACAGAACACTGAAACAAGAAGACTTTCAAACAGCATAAAAGCTTTTTTTCCCCTGTTGTCATCAGTCTTCTTTGTCCCAGCAAAGGGGCTGTGGTAGTAACAGCTGAGGTAAACCTCAGTTCATCTTCTCAGAGAGCCTGATCTGATACTGCAGTGAGTATGGACCCTTCAACTGTTCAACGTTTCTGTTCTATTCTGTGTAGGCACTACTGGAAGGTCTACACCCTCAGTCTGGCCAGACTAGGAGCTCACACATGGCAGAAGAAAGGCTGTGACACCATCACCTGGAAAACTCTGGTGGCATAGCAGTTAAGTGCTACAGCTGCTAACCAAAGGTCCACAATTCAAATCTGCCAGGTGCTCCTTGGAAACTCTAAGACAGTTCTCCTCTAACCTACATAGGGTTGCCGTGAAATTCAACTCAAAGGCAGTGGCTTGGCTTTTTAAGTGGTACAACTGAAGCAGATAATTAACTACCAAGACCCAAAAGAGAACCCAGAGTGAGAGTTTCTTGGAGAAACGTACTTTCAAAGGACCCTGTATACAGGGAAATTGAGAAAACCACATGTATGCTTAGAGTGAATCCATTGTCATGGATTGAACTGTGTCTCCCCGCTCCCACAAAAAACATGTGTAGCCATGTGGCTGGGCCATGATTCCCAAAATTTTGCGACTGTTCTCCATTTCGTGATTTTCCTGAGCTGTATGTTAAGGATTAGAGTGGGACTGTAAATCCCTTCATAGGATCACCTCCCTGCTCCACTGTACAGGGAGTTTCCCTGTAGTATGGCTTGCCCTACTTTTAATCCTTTCCTCCTACAGGAGATAAATGGAAAGAGAAACAAGCAGAGAACTGGGAACCTCATACCATCAAAAAAGCAGGACCGTGAGATGTCCTTCACACCAGAGGTTCCTGTGCCAAGACGTTCCCTGGACAAAGACTAATGCAATACCAGACTTTCCTCCAGAGCCGACAAGGGGGAAGCCTTCCCCCTGGAGCTGGACATCCTAAATTTGGACTTGAAGCCTACCGAACTGTGTAAGAATAAACCTTCCTTTGTTAAATCCATCCACTCTGTGGTACTTCTGTTAGAGCAGCACTAGCTGACTGAAACACTCACTATAATTTTCTTTTATTTTTATGTTTTATTATGCTTTAGATGAAGGTTTACAAAGCAAACTAGTTTCTCATGCAACAATTAGAACACATACTGTTTTATGACTCTGGTTATCAACCTGATAACATGTCAACACTCTCCCTTTCTCAACCTTGGGTTATCCATTTCTATTCATCCAACTTTCCTACCCACCTGCCTTCTCATCCTTGACCTTGGAATGCTATGTTCACTGAGCCTTGAATACTGCTTGAGCCACATGTATTGTTTGTTTCATGGGCCTGTCTAACCTCTGACCTTAGTACTGAGTTAAAAAGGTGTCTGGGGGCCTTATTTTCATCTCAGGGTCATTCTAATCTCTGTGTATTATGGTGGTATTCCCTTGTTAACTCATCAAAGTCAGTTTAACCTCATAGTCATCCCATAGGACACAGCAGAACTCCATAGGGTCTCCTATGCTGTCATCTTTACAGGACTCATAAGGACACTAGCGGACAGAGAACTGCCTCATAGTTTCCAAGGCTGTAAATCTTTAGAGAAACAAAGATCTTCCTCCCATAGAGTGGCCCATGGGTTCCAACCATTAACTTTTGGTTAGTACTTAAGCACATTCACCACCACACCACTAGGGCTCTATGAGCTGAAACTGACTCAACAACAGTAGGTTTGATTTAGTTTGAAAACTTTATGGGAGAAGATTAATTGCTGTTTCTCCTGCAGACTGGCTGGTTGAGTTTGAACCACTAAACCTTTCAGTTATCAATGAAGCAGTTAACCATTGTGCCACTAGGGCTTCTTTTAGTTTAAACTAGGTTATTATACATCTAATATGTTAAATGTAAGCCCCACAGTAAACCACAAAGAAAATTATTGCTAAGCACCTTAGGTGTTACTGGATTAATCTCTTCAATCACAAGACTTAAACTATCCATCTGCTGTCTACAAGAGACATACCAAGAGCTACATACATAAAACAGGCTGAAAGAGAAAAGGACAGAAAAGAGTAATTCATGCAAAAAACCCCCGAGAACTCAGATGGGTTATACTAACATCAGAAAAAATAGACTGTAAGTTAAAATTGATTATAAGAGACAAAGAAAGAAATCATATAACGGTAACAGTCAATTCATCACGAAGATGCAACAATTATAAATTTATAGGCAGCTAACACCAGCACCTCAAAATATATGATGCAAACACAAAGAATCAAAGGGAGAAATACACAGTTCTACAGTAACAGAAACTCCAAAATACCACTTTCAATAACAGAACATCTAGAAAAAAGACCAGTAAAGAAACACAGGATGTGAACACCACTGTAACAAACTAGACCTAAGCAACACACACACTCACCAAACAACAGATACATACCCTTTTCCAGTGCAAAGAATCCTCACCAAGATAGGGTCACACCACAAGCCTCAAAAAATTTAAGACTATAATCATACAATGTATCTCCTCCAACCATCTTGAAACAGGAATAAAACTAAAAATAACAGAATACTGGAAAATACACAAACATGTGGAAATTAAACAACACACTACTAAGTAAACAATAAGGCAAGGAAATCAACAGAGATATTTTAAAAATACTTAGAAGCTTGGCTTAGAACCTAACAAGAATGAAAACATAACATACCAAAACTTAAAAGACACAGTTAATGTGGCACTCAGAGGGAAATTTATAGCAGTAAAAACCTACATGTCATGGTTGGAATTGTGTCCCCCCCAAAATGTGTGCAGCCACGTGGCTGGGATATTATCTTGGGACTGTCCTCCATTTGTGTGGTTTTGCTAACCTGTATGTTAAAGGATTAGGGTGGGGCTGTGAATTCCTGCTGTAGGGGGAGTTTCCCCAGAGTATGGCTTGTCCCACCCTTAATGCTTTCAGATAAGAAGGAAAAAGAAACAAAGGACAATTGAGAACCTTGCTACCATCAAGCAAGCAGCACCGGGAGCAGAGGCGTCCTTCAGACTATAGGTTCTTGCATGAGGACGCTCCCTGGACAAAGACTGATGCAATACCGGACTTTCCTCCAGAGCCGACAAGAGGAAAGTCTTTCCCTGGAGCAGACACCCTGAATATGGACTTGCAACCTACCGGACTGTGTAAGAATAAATCTTTCTTTGTTAAAGCCATCCACTCTGTGGTATTTCTGTTAGAGCAGCCTAGCTGACTAAAACACTACATAAACATTGGTAGCACAGTAATGAAGTGCTATCTCTGCTAACCAGACAGTGAGCAGTTCAAATCCTCCAGGTGCTCCAACTCTATAGGGCAGTTCTACTCTGACCTATTAGGGCACCATGAGTTGGAATCAACTGGACAGCTGTGGCCTTTTGGTTCTGGCAAGCACCTACATGAAAAATGATGACCTAAAATCAATAATCTAACATTAGAACTTGAGGGACCAGAAAAAGAGGAACAAAGTAAGCCCAAACTATTAGAAAGAAAGAACAAAGATCATACAGAAATAAACAAAAGAAAAAGATATCAGTTAGAATGAATGAAACCACAAACTGGTTCTTTGAAAAGATCAAAAACCTCAGCAACACTGACAAAGAAAAAGAGAAAGATGCAAACAACTAATCTCAGAAATAAAAGACATTACAACTGACCCCGTAGTAATAAAAAGGACCATAAGAGTTACGTCAACAAATTATCATTACCAAAGCAAAAAAAAAACTCACAAAAAGTTCTTTCTCTACCCATGCTTCTTGATTTCCGTTCACGCTTCAGAGATGTTCCTAAAGTTCCCCACAGCTGTTCCTTTCTGATTTTCATACATTTGTTGACAACCCAGATCCTGAAAAAGGGATGTCAATTAAGAAAAGGAAATGAAATCAAAGAGGCCACCATAAAAAACAGGACATGGAAGAATCATCAAGAACTAAACCTTCTTGCTTGCACAATAAATGAAGGGGATATCCAGGAGTTATTATCCAATTAACAAAAGTATCCTTGCATGATTTGGAAATGGTGATTATTCTTATCCCTATCTTAATCCAGTATGGATTACATTTTAGAATCAAACAGCTCAACCAGGATTCAACAAGAGTTTTAAGAGGCATGGGAAATGAGGCTGGAAAAGACATAGGGAAGACCAAGAGCCATGCGCTTAATTCTGTGAACAACAGAGTATCATTAACACTTCTGAGTAATGAAAAGACATAATTCTAACTAAAGCTGAGGAAAATTCATCTGGCATCAAATGTAATGCATGTACTAAAAGAAGCAGAGGTATGAAGGCCAGTCCAATTTTGAAGTAGCCCAAGCAAAAGTAACAAAGCCAAAGTAACAAAGGAACTCTTTAAAAGGCCTACATAGGGACTTCCACCTATGCCAGTAAAAAGGCTGCCATCCTCACTCCAAAAGACAAGTATCAAAACTGGACAAATTTGCTTAAGATCCTATTTTGGATCTCTAAAAATTGCATAAAGGCAAACAACAAATTGACACATACTTATTAACAACAACAGGGTAAATGTTTTAATGATGACAGTAGTCAACAAATAAGCTTTCAGACCACTATTTTAAGTAGCAGGCACAAAAAGAGGACTTGGAGAGTCAACTATGGTAATTAGAGGCCTGGATAAGGAAAGCATAACTGAAGGAGAAAAGCAAAGTGGGAGGCCTCCCACTACATGATTTTAGAACCCACTATATAACTACAGTAGTCAAAACAGCCTGGTACTGGTACAACAACAGAGACAGAATTCAGTGGAAGAGAACTGAGAATCCAAAAGTAAATTCTTCCAGCTATGAGCAGCTGATATTTAACAAAGGCCCCAAATTTATTTATTGTGGAAAAGACAGTCTATTTAACAAATTGTGCTAGGATAACTGAACATCCATCTGCAAAAAAATGAAATAAGACCCATACCTCAAACCATGCACAAAAACTCAAAATGGATCAAACACCCAAATACCAAGTCTAGAATGATAAAGATCATGGAAGGAAAAAGAAGGACAACACTAAGAGTCCTAACATATGGCACAAACTGAATGTAAAACATTACTTAAAATGCACAAATCTGTGACGAGAAACTAGGTAACTGGGTGCTCCTAAAAATCAAACATTGATGCTCATCCAAAGACTTCACCAAAAGAGTAAAAAGATAATCTACAGACTGAGGAAAAAAATGTTTGGATATGACAAATCTCATCAACATCTAATCTCTAAAATCTGTAAGATGCTGCAGAACCTCAACAGCAAGTAATCCAATTACAAAACGGAAAGAGATACGAACTGCCACTTCAATCAAAGACATTCAGGTAGCTAACATATACAGGAGTAAATGCTGATGATCATTAGCCATTAGAGAAATATACATCAAAACTACAATGAGATACCATCTCACCCCAACAAGGCTAGCACTAATACGAAAAACACAAAATACTAAATGTTAGAGATATTGTGGAGAGACTAGAACACCTGCACACTGCAGGTGGGAATTTTAGTAAAATGGTACAATACTTTGGATATTGATTTGGCACTTCCTTAAAAAGCTAGAACTACCACCACACGATTCAGCAATCCCATTCCCTGCAATATATACTATAAAAATAATCACACAAATAAATTTATGCACACTCATGTTCACTGCAACAGTGTTCACAACACCAAAAGACAGAAATAACCCAGGTGTTTATCACAGGATGAATGGATAAACAAATTAAGGTATAGTCACACAACAGAATACTATCCAGTGATAAAGAACAATGATGAAGCAATCTGCAAAACACAACAGGGATGAATTAGAAAGGCACTATGTTGTGACACTAGTCATAAAAGGACGAACATTGTATAAAACCATGTTAAGAACTCAAGAACAGGTTTAAACGGAAGAAAACATTCTTTGATGATTACAAGGGAGAGGAGTATTTACTAGCTCATAGACAAGAATTATCTCAGGCAAAGGGAGGGACAACACACAATACAGGAAAAGTCAGCACAACTGAAATACATCAAAAGTTTCCTGAACACAACCAAACACTTCAAGGTGCAGAGTAGCAAGAGAAAGAATCTGGGGACCAGGGTTTCAGGGGACATCTAGGTCAACTGACGTTAACAATGTTGTGCATCCCACTTTGGTGAGTGGCATCCATGGCCTTAAAAGCTACCAAGCAGCCACCAAAGGTGCATCAGTTCATCCGAAACCACCTGGACCACAGAATGAGCCCAAGGGACAGAGCCACACAAATCAGAAACACTATCTGCCTGAGACTAGAAGAACTATATGATGCCTGGCAACCACCAATGACCACCTCACAGGAAACAAAGGAGTACCTGAGGAAGCAGAAAGGTGACACACAAAACTCAAAGTCTAGTAAAAAGACCAGACTGAGACTGGAGAGACCCCAGAAGACATGGCTCCTGGACTCTGTTACGTCAAATCTAAAACCATTCCCAAAACCAACTCTTCAGACAAAGATTAAACTGGACTATAAGATACAAAATGGTATTTGTGAAGAGTGTGCTTCTTAGCTAAAAACAACCTACATGAGACTAAATGGATAGCTCCCTGTCCAGAGATGAGAGGGAAGGCAGAAAGGGATAGGAGCTGGCTGAATGGACACAGGAAACATGGTAGAATGGAGGAGAATGCGGTCACATTACAGGGAGAACAACTAGGGTCACATAACAATGTATGTATAAACTTATGTATGAAAAACTAGTCTGAATTGTAAACTTTAACTCAAAGCACACACACACACACACAAAAAAATACTGAGATTTTACCCTCCAAAAAAGTCATAATTTCCAGAACTGATGGCCCCACAGCCTGGAGGGTCCCCTGGGAACATGGCCCCTAGACTTGCAGTTGGCCCTGACTGAAACCAGTACGGAGGTCAACTCTTCACACAAGAATGGACTGGACTTGGATACACAGTGTGAGCATGCAGTATGTGTGCCTCATGGTTTTCTACATTTACAGAAGGCTGTCCTACTGGTTTCTTTCTAGATGTGAGGCAAGAGGGTAGAGGAGAGGGGACAGGTGCTCATTAAGAGGATACTAGCAGTATACAGTGAAAAGGAGGAATGTGCTGTCACAGGGTGAGAAGAGCAAATGGAGTTGCAGACAGGTGGGCATTCAAAATTGATTTGGATTGTATCCTTTCACCTAATCACAGAAAAAAGTCCTAATTAGAGCTGTAATCTTGAAAGATTATTAATAGGACTATAATGTGAGAAGATGAAAGTTAACAGCACTGAGAAAACAGATTAAGGATGTATCGTGTTAGATATACTGAATAGGTAAGCCTTTTGTTAACATTACATTTGGAGGTAAGGCAGAAGCAAGAAGCAAAACGACTCAAAGGTTTCAAAAGCTGGGATTACGAAGACAATGTTATTCACCAAAATAGTTAACACTCACGTTAGAACAGACTGGGAGAGAAGTTTAAAGAGAGTAGTGCTATGTATACTGAGATAATGGAAGAATAAAAAAATCAGGAGAGTGAAAGAACCTCTATACCTTTCACTACTCATTTATCATTATACTGTCTCTTTTACTAGATTGTGAGAACATGATCATATACACAGGTAACATTTTAACAGCTTAAAATTCATATAAATAACATAAATGTAAAAATTCACTTGATTTTCAAGAGCACGGTCAGAAATGCAGCCTTTGGTTTTCTAACCTCTAATACACAGAAACATATACCAGAAGCCTGTGCAAATAGTTTAACATAAGCTAATGTGCCATGCTGGCTTATCTGTCCTCTCATGGAGACTTCAAGACCATATTACCTAACACAACAATACATCTGAGTTTCTTATTTCAAGTTCAGCAGCAGGTGTACACGCAATTAAGCTGAAAATGTTCTAAGACTACTTACTGGAATTATCCTGATTTGATCAGAGAGTCTGTTACAGGTGCAGGAGGTAAGCAAAATGGCATCCATTCTTTTCATTTGTAACTTTGTCATAACTTACCATATTTGTGATAATTTCACACTTATTTGTGTGACCATCTGATTAACACTGATCTTATTTGAGAAGACACTGTTTAATTTTACACACCAAGCCAGTAACCAGCACTTATACAGTAAGCAGTCAAATACGATTTCATGGAAGAATGAAGCAGACTCTACCCAGATATTCTGAATTTGGATAGTCAGGTATTGGGTCCAGGCATATTATTAGGAAAGAGAACTAGACTGAAAACAAAATAGTGAGCATCGTCTTTACAAAGGCACTAATTATATTCATGAAGCTGAGAATACTAAGAGGAAACAATTTAGAAACATTTCTAAAGCAACAATAACTGCTGCAAGGTACCAAGGAAGAAATAAATTTGCAAAGAAATTCTACTTATTTAAACTATAGTTAACATTTTATTAATCAAGCAAGAGACTCGACCTGTTAACTAGTCTATGATTATGCCACTAGAAAGAAACCGTGGTAGCACAGTGCTTAAGAGCTCCATTTGCTAATGAAAAAGTCGGCAGTTTAAATTCACCAGGAGCTCTTTGGATACTCTGTGGGGCAGTTCTACTCTGACCTATATGATTGTTATGAGTCAGAATCGACTCAATGGCAGTGGGTTTTTATCAGATAAAAAAGAGCTCTGGCACCACAGTGGTTAAAGCACTCAGCTACTAACCAAAAGGTTGGCAGTTTGAACCCATCAGCTGCTTCTTGGGAGAATGATGTGGCAGTATGCTCCCACAAAGATTTACAGCCTTGGAAACTCTATGGGGCAGTTCTACCGTTACACAGGGTGGCTAGGAGCCAAAATTAGTCACAGTGGGTTATCAGATAACAAACTTTATTACATTTTGCATGTCGTTAAGCATGTCATTAATTCTTGCAATAACTGTTGCTTTTCATCCTAATGATGCAGAAATTAAACCAAGGGGCCTCAATGTAATTCTGACAATCGCAAAGCAAGTGATCCAGAATGGATTCCTTTTGTCTTAGATTCTTATCCAATACTATTAATCAATCAGTAAGTATTTTCTGAAAGCCAGTGAAAAATTCCAGCTACATGCCACCTCACACTGTCCCCTAACAGACATAACCAACTCAGCTGTAACAAGTTATAATTTTCCAAGGCAATGATTCAAAGATTCAATCCTACAAGAACTTCTACTTTTCCAGGATAGCATCCCCTTGCAAGCCTGAAACAAATATGAAATACTAGAAATACTAATGCCAGTAAGAGTAAAATCATTAAGATAGTTCTACCATAACAAACTATACCAGTATTTAAAAAATTAATCATACATGGACTTTGGGACCCAGTGAAGTACAAATTCCTTTAACCTACTGTCATCAAGTTGATTCCAATGTAAAATGACACTACAGGACAGAGCAGAAGTGCCCCATAGGGTTCCCAAGGAGCAGCTGATAGATTCAAACTTCTTCCCTTAGGAGTACCTTATAAACAGTAAAAATATAAGAAAACTAGTAGGTCACCTTCAATTTACCTTGCAATTACTTCCTAAATAATAATAATACAAGAGATTTCCTTTCCTCATGTTTTCCACTTCTTCCAGAAAATAGACAGAAACATACCTAGTAAGGACAAAAACTATCAAAGATTCCTTTGTCTGACTCATTCCTAAAACACACATGCAGACTGCTTAGTATATAGTCTTACCCAGGCTGCCTTGCTCAATTGTGAGCACCACCTCATCCATCATAATAGCCCTAAAGTCCAGTTCTTCCTCGCAACATTTGGCCTTCAGCGCTCGTAAGATCTCTTTTTGGGGATAGTCTTCTCTGATGCGACGATCTGTCAAAAACCACAACTTGGCAGCCACAGAGCTACACATCTTGATCTGTTTTTTCTTCCACTTTCCGGATTATTTCCTCTTGAACGTTAACTCTACCTAGATGCAAGAAAAAAATACACATATAAGATAATTAAGAAAGCTACTTAATTTCTGGCTTACACAAATGTAGCCATTATTGTATACTAACTCTATAAATAGAAAAAGGCAAGTCAGGCACTATTATGCTTTTTTTCCTACTAAAAATATTCCACAGAAAATTCTGTTGAAAAAGAATTTCTCCATTAGGCTGGAGCCACAGCTTAATAAATTACAGTATTTACTTATTACCAAAAATGTTCAATGCTGTTACCTATATTACAGTATAGGAATATACTTTCACCATCTGCTGTTCATTGATTTAAAAAAAAAAAAGCAAATCCTTTTGATACAAACATTCATTCTCTCCACTCACTAGAAATGCAAATTAAGTGTATGTCTCTCCCTGTAGTCAGTTTCACAGTCAATTTCTTCATTTTGCTATAAACCAAGCCAAATTCACTGCTGTCAGGGCAATTCCGACTCAACAGCGACTTTACAGGACAGAAAACTGTCCACGGAGTTTCCAAGGCTGTAAAATCCTTGCAGAAGCAGACTGTTACATCTTTCTCCCAGAGTGGCTGGAGGGTTCCAACTGCTGACCTTTCAGTTAACAGCCAAGAGATTTAACTATTGTAAAACCAGGACTCTACTTGTTTTGTTACAAGTGGGTACATTTTATTATAAATGTTATTTATTGGCATATAGAAAAAAATGAAATAGTTGCATCTATATTGTTAGGTGAGCATCAGTACTAAAGTCAGTGGCATAGTAACTTGAATCAAATGATCTGAAAAGGAAAAGGTGTTACAAAATCAGCTCCAGCCCATTCATTAAAACTTATCTCTGAGAACCCACATCCATAACGCAGTAGTTTTAAACTTTCTTTAAATTCTAAAACATTTACTTTTCTGTCTCACATCTGGAAAGAAACTTTCCCATCCCATCAAGAAAAAAGAAAAATCAGAAAGGCTGAGAAGTCAAGCACATAGCAATAAACAGTACAAGAGGGCAAATGTACATATTAAACTGCAAGTCTTACTGATGAGCCTCAATTTTTACAGAAAAGGTCAGGTTATATTCACTATTTAGAAGAGAGGACAGGGTCCCATGTAAAATGTGTATTTTTCTGGTACTTAAAGGCTAAGGTTTGGTTACCCAATAAGACATTTATTTATAAGGAAATACTTGAGTCTCCAGCAGCATCAGGAAAATGCACTGCAAATGTCCAAACACATGGGAATATTGTACTTCTCCATTATAACGTAAACTCTAGTCAACTAACCCCATTCTCTATTTCTCTAGAGAATCTACAAAAATAATGTGTAACTATCAAATACTAAATAAATGCTACTGATAAATTGGTAAAATACCTCTATGGAAACAGACAAATTCTGTAAAGAGAATTTATTTATATGACAAATAATCTTCCTATGCAAAATCCTAGACCGGCACATAAACAAAAAACATCACTGTCATCTTCAGTCTAGGCAAGGCTAATTAAAAGGCTGGTACACATAAGTAAAATTCTTCATTCACCTCTAGCATAAGAAATGCACAAGTCTTGTTTCATTGCTTAAGGTTCCCTAGATTCTTAAGTAGTATTTTAGAGTATGCTACTTTAGTTACTTCTCCCAACTCTTGGTGTTAATTCTTGTATTAGAGCAACCTGAGGGATAATTTTTCAAACTTACAAAGTATTTCAAGTAAACACTCTCAGGATGTAAAAATTAATACTCTTTTTCTTATCAGGTCAAGTTTCTGTAATTTATAGACAAAGGAAAAGCTCAATGCTTAAGAGACAAAATCTAATACATTATTTAGAATTTCCAAAGGATATATCTAAACTTCTCCGTAGAAGGACAAATGAGATAATAAAAAGATTCTCATCACATTACAGAGTAAAAGAAATGTTAAAATGAAAGTCTGAGGGCATCTTTCCCTTTCATTTCTGATGTGTGGTCCCTTCCCAATAGTAATTATTAGGGAAAAGCAAAAATCACAATCTAACATCTGAAGCTATTAAAGTATCTCTTAGTACTAAGAGAAAAAAAAATCCAGATAAAACACAGCATATGAACTCAGAACTCAAAGGCTGAAAAAAATATAAGGTCAGAGAAGAAAAAATACATATACTCATACACAAACTAGATTTTATTCCACTTGAAAATTACTACAAACATACTTTCAGTGATATCATTTACTCTTAGATGAAGAATGCAAGAGGTAGAACAACTTTGTATAGAATAATAACAAACTGGTATATATCTTGAGTTCTAGACACTCCTTCACAGCCTCCTCACCAATGACCCCTTTCTCCTGACTGCTCCTTTTCTGTACATAATACCCAGGGATTCATTTCCAAGTCCTTGTCGCCTCTCTTTAGAAATGTCATCCTGACCCAGGTTTCAGCTATTACCACTGAAAGCTGAATAAATCATTTACCCACTAAATATCTTTCCAACCAGCAGCTCTTCACTGAATTTCAGACCCACTATTAATGTACCTACTAAGTATCCCTAAACTAAATGCCACCCATTGTTGTGTCAAGTTTAGCATGCTAAAAATAACAATAAAAAAAACTGAACTCATTTTTAGTCACATACCTGCTTTGGCAG
The DNA here is from genome assembly GCA_028571685.1 of Heterohyrax brucei. NCBI lineage: Eukaryota > Metazoa > Chordata > Mammalia > Hyracoidea > Procaviidae > Heterohyrax > Heterohyrax brucei. The sequence continues at coordinate 70,478,780 of CM053142.1, read as the reverse complement.
GTGCAGTCCCCAACCCAATTAAGACTCATCACCAGGCACTTAACCCAGAAACCTGGACAATGTCTTTGATTTCTATTTTTCAGTAGTCATACACATCACATACACACACACAATTCTATCTCCTAAATATCTCTTGAGTTTTCCTCTTTCCTTCATCTCAGTATATACAGAATACTATAAAAAGCCTTCAAACTAACTTAGTCTCTGTTCTCTCTCACGTAGTTTTCGGAACACACTGCAACCTATCAAGCAAAAGGAGGCACACAGAACATATAATCCCTACAACAAATCCAATCAGCATCTCATCTTTATAGTGTACAACTTACTGCAAAACTTCAACAACAAAAAGGCAAATAACCCAGTTAAAAAATGGGCAAAAGGTATCAACAGGCATGTCACCAAAGAAGACATCCAGGTAGCTGACAGAAACATGAGGAAATGCTCATAATCATTAGCCATTACAAAATAAATACATTGCCATCTAGTCAATTCCAACTTATAGTGACCCTACAGGTGGAGTAGAACTGCCCCACAGAGAATATAAAGAGCACCTGGCATATTTGAACTGCCAACCTTTTGGTTAACAGCTGTAGCACTTACCTACCATGCCACCAGGGTTTCCCATGAGCCATTAGAAAAATCTAAATCAAACTACAATGAAGTACTATCTCACCCAAAGATGGCATTAATCCAAAAAACACAAGATAAGAGACATTAGAGGCTTTGAAGAGACTGGAACACTTATACACTGCTGGTGGGAATGTAAAATGGTACAACCACTTTGGAAATCAATTTGGCAATTTTTTAAGAAGCTAGAAAAATAAAAATACCATACGATGCAGCAATTCCACTTCTTGGAATATATCCTAGAGAAACAAAGACAGTTACGTGCACACCAATGTTTATTACAGCACTGTCCACAACAGCAAAAAGATGGCATCATCAACAGATGAACGGTTAAACAAACTTATACAATGGAGCCAAGCCAGCCAAGTGCCGTCGAGTCGGAACAGAACACTATACAATAATAAAGAACAATGATGATTTCAGGAAACATCTCACAACCCAGAATCATCTGAAAAACATTATGCCGAGTGAAATTAGTCAGCTACAAAAGGACAAATACTGTATGAGACCACTATTACAAGGACATAAGAAAATGTTTAAGCACAGAAAAAAAAAATCTTCGACGATTACAAGGGAAACCCTGGTGGTGTAGTGGTTAAGTGCTACCACAGCTGCTAACCAAAAAGTCGGGAGTTTAAATCCACCAGGTGCTTGGGAAACTTTATTAAGCAGTACTGTCTTGTAGAGCCACTAGATGACTATACGTTGAAATCAACTCAACAGCAAAGGGCTTTTATTTTTTAAATCTACTGTTATTATCCAATGAGTAGATAACAGATAGGAACTGGGTTACATGAAGGAAGTAACAGCATGCAATAAAAAGGGAGGTGAGCACAATAAACCAAAAGGTTTCTTAAATACAATCCAGCATTTTGAAGGATAGAGTAGCAGGGACAGGGATCTAGGGGACACATTTTCAAAGTATAAGTGGCATTTGGAGTCTTAAAAGCTAACAAGCAGCCATCAAAGTAGCACCAATTGGTCCCAATCCACCTGAAGCAGAGGAGAATGAAAGACTTCAAAGACATGCAAAAAATATGAGCCCAGCAGAACACAGAAGGTGCCATATAATCCATAGACTGTATCAGCATGAGACCTGAAGAACTACATGGTGCCCAGACATAATCAATGACTGCCCTGACAGGGTACACAATGTAAAGTCCCTGATGTAGCTGTAGATAACAGGGGCAGAGGGGCACAAGAACACTATTAAAAGATCAGACTTAATGGTCTGGTAGACTGCAGGGTTCCTGGAAAACACGGCCCCCAGAGTCCCTGTTTGCCCAGAGCTGAAACCAATACTGAAAACAACTCTTAAGACAACAAACAGACTGGACTGGACTGTAAAAGAGTGATGCTGGCAAAAAATGTGCCTCTTGGCTTAAGTATATTCATCAGGCTGGCTGTGCAGCTCCTGCCCAAAAAGGAAGATGAGAGGGTGGAATTGACTGAATGGCTGCCAGAAGTACAGGACAGAAAGGAGTGTGCTGTCAAGGGTAGTAGTGAGGGGGACCAGTTAAGAGTTGCATAGTTCTGTGTGTGCAAGGCTTTATATGGCAAATTGATCTGGATTATAAACTTTCACTTAAAGCACAATAAAACATTTTTAAGAAAATGGGCAAAGGATATGAACAGGCACTTCACCAAAGAAGACATCCAGACAACTAAAAGATACATGAGGAAATGCTCACGATCATTAGCCAATACAAAAATCTAAGTCAAAACTACAGTGAGACATCATCTTTCCCCAAAACAGACGGCATTAATCAAGCCAAGCTAGCCAAGTGCCGTCAAAAAAACACAAAATAACAGATGTTAGAGAGGCCATGAAGATTGGTACACTTACACACTGATGTTGGGAATGGAAAACAGTATGGCTACTTTGGAAACTGATTTGACATTTCTTAACAAGCTAGAAACAGAAATACCATTCGATCTAGCAATTCCACTTCTTGAAAAATAAGGGCTGTCACAAGAATAGATACATGCACATAATGTTTACCACAACACTGTCCACAACAGCAAAAAGATGGAATCTACCTCGGTGCCCATCAACACATAAATGGATAAACAAACTATGGCATACTCGCAATATGGAACACTATGCAATGACAAAGAACTAAAATGATCATGTGAAACATCTCCTAACAGGGAGGAATGTGGAAGGCATTATGTTGAGTGTGATTAACAAAACAAACAAAAAAAATCCATTGCCATCAAGCTGATTCCAACTCATTACGAACTTAAAAGGTAGAACTGCCCTACAGAGAGGGAGCATCTTAACTGTCAATCTTTTGGTTAGCAGATGTAGCACTTAACCACAGTGCCACCAAGGTTTCCCTGTGTGGTTAGTCAACTGCAAAATGACAAATATCATGAGACCATTACTACAAGGACTCAGAAATGGATCTAAACATACAAGGGTGGAGAGGGAGGGAGAGGGTGGGCATTCACTCATCAGATTGTAGACAGGAACTAGGTTAGACGAAAGGAAGGACAGCATTAGCAGAAGAAAAGTCAGAACAGACTAAACCAAAAGCTAAGAGGTTGTGAAATGTAAGCTAACAGTTCCAAAGACAAAGCTGCAGGGGCAGAGGTCTGGGGACCACCTTTTCATGGAGATATCTAGGCCAAATGGCATAATAAGATTTTATGAAAATATTCTACATTCCACTTTGGTAAGCAATGTCTGGGGTCTTAAAAGCTACCAAGTGGCGATCTTAGTGGCATCATTTGGTCTCAATACACCTGGAGCAGAGGATAATGAACGATATCAAAGTCAAAAGGAAAATACCACCCCAAGAGACAGAACGGGCCCTATCATCCAGAGACCACATCAGCATGAGACCAGAAGAACTAGATGGTACCCAGCCACCATTAATCACTGCCCTGACAGAGAATACAGTCCCTGCTGTAATGGGAGAAAAATGAGTGTACAGAACTCAAACTCAATAAAGACCAAATTTTATGGTCTCACACACTGGAGAGTCCCAGGAAGACACAGATCCAAGATTCTGAAGCCAATTCTTCAGAGATTATACTGGCCTATAAAACATACAATGATACTGTCAAAGAGTGTGCTTAGCTTATGCCATCTGAGAGTACAGCAAATGGTCCCAACTCTGCAGGAATAGATGATCACCAAGTTCCATAACGACATGGGGGAAAGACAATCCAGGAGACAGAAAGACCCATGTGAGTGGATGTCTACATTGACTTGTGACTGGAAGAACCAGATGGTGTCCAGTTACCACCAGTGATAGCCACGATGGAGCTCACAAAGTTGAGTCTCACTGGCAACACAAGTGTAAATAGGGGAGCATCCTGAGATCTCCACTAAAAGACCGCAATTGATGGTCCAGGAGCCTCGAAGTTCTCCTGCAAGCAGGGCCCCTGGCCCTGATGCAGCCCCTGTCCATAAATCACAATGAAGGTCAACTTTTCAGACAGCAATGGACTGGACTTCATGATGCAGAGTGACCACATTGTGTGAGCACTTTATGGTTCTAGGCATCTATAGGAGGTGTTCCTGTTGACCTCATACTAGAGGAAGGGGGATGGGTGGAGAGAAGATAGGAGACTGTTGGGAAGATAAGGCATCTATGGAACACAGAGGAAGAGAGTGCCGTCACCATGCAGGGAGAGCAGTGGAAGCTGCACGTAGGTCAGCATGCAAATTTATATGCGAATGTACATTTTCATTCAATCATAATTGAAAAAAAAAAGTGTGCTTAGCTTAGGTAGATACATGAGGCTAACCAGAGAGCTCCTGTCCAGAGGTGCAATGAGATGATAAATGAATGGGGACAGAAGTTTGATGAATGGGCATGAGAAATACAGTGTAGAAATGTGCTGTCACAGGGTGGAGAGATCAGCTTAAGTTGCATAATGGTGTGTATCCAAGTTTTTATACAACAAATTAACTTGGATTGTAAGCTTTCACTTAAAGCACAACAAAATATTTTTGTAAAAAAGAATAAATCATCTTAGACCTACCTGTACACTGAACTCTGGGCTCAAATGTTTTAACACATCTGTTTAGATTTCCCTGACTCCGGAAGTTATTCTTTCTTCATAAGCCTATATTATTTTATATTTACATTCTATCCATTATCACTATTCATTTATTTATTTAAACAAGTAGGGTCTACCAGTATCATAAGACAGATTCTTAAAGTTTGGTTTTGTGTCAATGATCATATTTTTTAAGTGATTCTACTCATTATAAGGATGGTTTACTTCTAACATAGGTGAACCATGACTGAATCCACATTCACAGAATAAAACCAGTCAAGCCAGTATTTCTCAAAAAAGGGTCCACAGACATATTCAGAGGGCCACAATCTTTTTCTTCCTTTTCTCTTTGTTACTCAACTGTGAAGATGTCTTACAGCTATTTTCCACTAAAATCCAAACATACTACAGGTAAGAATTATATCTTCTTGTCTATGTATCCTCAGAATCAAGTACTTCTAGATTATACACCATTTCATACCAGTACCAAAAAAACCTGATAGCACAGTGGTTAAGTGTCACAGTTATCAAACAAAACATCAGCAGTTCAAATCCACCAGGCACTCCTTAGAAACACTATGGGACAGTTCTACTAGGTCCTATAGGGTCGCTATGAGTTGTAATCAACTCAACGGCAACGGGTTTTGTTTTTTAATATAGCAGTACAATTTCTGTAAATGTTTAACAATTGTATACCTTATCAACATTCAGATACCAAGCTCATCTACTAAGCACTTTTACACATGCTACCTCAAATCTTAGGTGTTAGTCATTATTTTTACCGATTAGAGAACTAGAGTTCAGAGACCAGAGAGTCTGAGAGACTTAACCAAAGGTCTTTTTAAATCTAGTAGAAGAATATGAGAGCCTAAATCAAGGAAGAGGTTGCACATATTACCTGTAAAGAGACATATAGTCTTGATACATGCTACAACAAAGCAATGGTCTGACAGACTGGAGGGTCCCCAGAAGACATGGCCCTAGACTGTCTATCAGCCTAGAACTGAACCCATTCCAGAAGCCAATTCTTCAGACAAAAATGGAACTAGTATATAAAACCTAAAATGGTAATGGTGAAGAATGTGCATCTTATCTTAAATAGATACGGAAGACTAACTGGGCAGCTCCTGTCCAGAAACAAAATGAGAGGGCAGAGGGAGACAGGAGCTGGTTTGAATGGATATCAGGAATACAGGGTGGAGGGAAGGAATGTACTGTCAGCGCCTTAGGGCGAGCAGCTAGGGTCACATAACAAAGTGTTTACGTTTTTGTGTGAGAAACTAACTCAAACTGTAAACTTCCATTTAAAACACAGTTAAAAAAAATTTTTTTTAATTCTTATGCTGAGTGCAGTAAGTCAGATACAAAAGAACCATTATTACATGAGCCTACTTACATGAAATATGTAGAAAAGACAAAGCCACTGAGGACAACTGGTGTGTGGCAGGGAGCTACTGCTTTAGGGATTTTGTTTTAAAAAAATTTAAAAACAGATACTGCTGATGACTGCACTACATGGTGGAAGTACTTAATGTCAATGAACTATACATGCAAAAATGGTTAAAATGGTAAATGTTTCTTTATACGTATTCTAACACAAACAAATCATAGATCAAGCACATTATTTTTCCAAAGTTCCCATGATACATTCACTTACTCTGTACTTCAGATAGCTCTTTCACTTTTGATATTCATAAAAAAATAAAAGATACCTATATAAGTGATTAAACCCATTGCCATCAAGTTGATTTTGATTCACAGTAACCCTACAGGACAGAACAGAATAGCCCCAATAGATTTTCCAAGGAGTGGATAGTGTATTCGAACTGCTGACCATTTCAGTCAGCAGCCAAGCTCTTCAATCATGTCACCATCAGAGCTACAATATGCACGATTAGCGGTAAAAAATAAGAATCCACAACCATTTTCCTATATGAACTCAATATGGTCCATCTATCAAAAGACTAAAGAAAAATAATGGTAAAATATATTTACACAGAAACACAAAATGCAATGATGGCAAGGAAAGGCAACACTGAAAATATAAAACTAAGACGGTGCCTAGACTCCATTCCTCATACACAGAATACAGGAAGGACAAAGACAAAGCAACTGTATACAGGTTGAGAGGTTTAAATGTTCTTTACTGTTCATAAAACATTTTCCACACACATTTTCTCATGTAATGTGTACATAATATTCTGTAAGGAACACAGAAATATATTATCCCCATTTTAAATTAAGATCTGCCCAAGATGCCACTATAATAGAGCCAGCACTGGAATTCCAGTTTCCTGAACTCTTTGTGCTGTTTCCATTATACTTCAAGATACTATCAAACAGAATTCTGATAAAGAAAATAAATTTTCATTTTACATGATTATATGTACCAGATACTGTTAGGCAGTTTGTGACTTCTCATTTTCAATCCTCACAACCATTCCCTTGAGGTACTATTGTCTTCATCTCGCAGAACGGATACGGGAAAAACAGTGTGGAAGGAAAGAGTGTACTGTCACAGTGTGGGAAGAGCAGCTGGGTCACATAACAAAAAGTTCTTGTTTGAGAAACTGACTCAAACTGTAAACTTTCACTTAAAACACAGTAAAAAATTAATTTAAAAAAAAAAATCTCTGTGCTGAGTGTAACATGTCAAACCAAAGAACCATTATTACATGGTCCCACTTACATGAAATATGTAGAAAAGGTGAAGCCACTGAGGCCAAATGGCACTAAATCTGTTACAGCAGAGAGAGATTAGTTAACCTAAAGGCACACAGGTAAAGTGGTAGTGGCCAGAAAGACTTCAATGTGTACACACTCTGAGATTGCCAATTGTACCCAATATCCCTTTCTCTACTTCTTCTTTAGTAGTAAGATTCCTGGTATTTAGTTAAGTACAATGCCATGTAAATAAAAGACTGTATTGTTCACGTTTTATTGCTGATAGATGTGGCCATATAACAAGCTTTGTCAGTGACATCTGAGTACTGCACTGCAACTTCCAAGAAGCATACTTAAGCCAGGTATACTCTTATGTGGCCCTTCCTCTATCCTGCTATCTGGAATGTGGATGTTACGGCCACAGCTCTGGCAATTATCCAGATGACTAAGACAGGCAGGAGTCAACTCTAGGAAAAGCATGGCTATGTCGCTGCATACTGTAAGGAACTTGAATCCCTGAAACTGTGTACAGCCATGGCGTAGACTGCCTACAACTTCTTTTAGACACAAAATAAATCAATTTCTACATTAAGTCAATGATATTTCAAGATTCTGTTACAAGTCACTGAAAATTATCCTGAAAAATATATTCTTCGCATAGCTCACTCAAAAGTTACAGAAAACATTCTTTGATGTCAAAGTTTGCTTATGTCAACAAGCTGGGGTACTGTGTTTTAATTAAGTGGAACTTCCTCTTTACATTATGATCTTTTTCTCATAAAAGGGTTTTCATTTCATTATTTCACTTTACACTTGTTTTCATAACATCTCTGTAAGAAGCACCAGTAAAACTACTACTGGAATTTAAAAAAGTAGATTGTTCAAAGTCAAAAGTTAATTATAACCCCAGATTATCTGAGAGAATTTATCACACAAGACTAACCATTCAATTATTATTTGAGGACCAACTAGGCACTTCTCACAGCAGTACCGTGGCAAACAAAACAGACACAACCCAAGCCCTCAGTGAGCTAAAAATTATCTGATATTAAAATGTCATTAATATGTACATTTTCACACATTCCCACTAAAGGGTCACACAAAAAAACAAACAAACAATACTTTAAGAGATTAGTTACTAAAATTCTCCAAATTGACTGTGGTAGACAAAACCTACTGAACTGTAAGGAAACAAGTTATCACTGGAATCCAAATAAAATTTCTAAAAATTTCACTTAATAAAGGAAAGTTACATCAAAGAATCTTAGAATCATAGCATAAAATTTGAAAAAAAAATCCTGAGATACAATATACAGTGTTAAGTCAGAGGTCATCACATTTAGTATGACAAACAAATGTTGGGCTTTCCCCCAGAATTTTCGTTCTCGACATTACTCTGAAAAAAGGCATGGGGAAGCAATTAATTTATACATGCCTAAAGTTCTATAGATAGGGCTAACCAAATCACATATGAAAGGGATAAATAACTGAGAACTCCAAAGCATCAGCAAAGAATTCAAAATGGACTGTTTAGGTAAACTTGCACGCATTTTCAAAATGCAATTTTCTGAGAAATCATCAAAGTCTAAAATGCTGCTAAAGATAAAGAGCAGAGCAGTGAAACACAAGTGGTCTGATATCATATAGCAGCTCCATTTTCTATTTCAGAGACCTATTTCTAAATTTGTAAGAATATGAAACCAAGGGCTATCGTGGGATGGGATCAGGGGACCTTTACCCAAAAGATACAGAATGTAAGGCACCAAATACACAGTAAAGAACTTAAGAGTGGTGTAGGAATATCAGCCTGGATTTTTATATTTTTATCACAACTGATACTGTATCACCACTTCTAAAGCAGCAGTAGTAAGTCAGTAAACATATCAATGCTTAAACAGATTTTTGTTTTACTAACTCATCACAAATCCATATACATTTCATGAATATTTAGCAGACAGACAAAGTAGGGAGAACAGACAAATGAAATATACAGGGATCAATAAAATTATTCAGACTACAAACTCCATGAAGAAAGAAATCATCAGTTTTATTACCAGCTATTATCTCTATTGGCTAGCAAAGAACTTGTTACATAATGGACGAAGATAAGGAATAGGAGTTGTTTTTTTAAAAGTTTGCCCCATTAAATCATAAGAGTAGCAAAGATTCATAGGCAGAAGTGTATGTAGCTATCAATGTAACTATCCAGTGTAGTTATGAAAAATTCCTACTCTTTCTCAGTCTCTCGTCAAAAAAAATTAAGTGTAACACTACTTCCTATCATCATCATACAACTGACCCTGAAACAGTAAGTCTTACTACTGACTGAGGAAACCCTGGTGTCCCAGGCTGGTTAAGTGCTACGTCAAATCCACCAGGCGTTCCTTGGAAACTCTATGGAGCAGTTCTACCCTGACCTCTAGAGTTGCTATGAGTCAGCTGCTATGACTCCACGGCAGTGGGTTTATTACTAACTGAACTTGCCAGGTGGGGGGACATAACTTTAGTAAGAAGAAAAAAGATATAAGCAGATGGGTTTAATGCAGAGCAGCTTTAGGAAAGGAGAGCTGGCTAGCTCTCCGGCTTTTGTCCTTCAGGCCAATTTTGAGGGAAAAAAACATGAAAAAGAATACTATGAAGCCAGAAAATCAGTCCTCCTTTTCTGCAAACCTAACATATAAACCAATACATACAGCATAATAATCCAAAAGACATTACATACAGATATTTTCAGAAGTACTATGTTATTTACCAACTCTGAACATGAGAAACAGCAAAATTCTGACAAAAAACAATTTACTCAACATTTGTACCTAACCTTCCTACTCCACTGCTCTTGATAAAACTGCACATGCCAGTACAGCTAACATTTGAAAATATTCCTATTACAGTCTCCTACTACCTCAGATTTTAAAATAACTACTGAAATTTCTAAAATCTCATTTCTCCTATGCTATTGTTTTAATCCCTCTTGCAGAATACTTCACAAACTAGCCAAACTAATCTGCCATAAAATGAAGTCTCTCTACAAATCCCCCAAAACAGTGTCATCAAGCAACATACAATATAACTCACCCTCCTTACTTTATGTTTGGTTTTCTCTCACTCTTCACATGTTGTTCGTGGGTATAGAAGTTCTTCCTCCACCCATTTTCAATCAGTTTAGGTCTCTATGCCTGCTCCCCAGAGGAAGATGATAAAATCTACTCCTGCTTCCTACAGTGTAGAACAACTTGATCTGCTCTGTCCTCTTCCCCCAGTCCCTTCCTGTGTTCATCCTTGCTCAGTCTTTCAGCTCATAGGGAGGGGAGAAGTTTTATGAAACCAATCTAGTGACTTACCCTGGCAGCAAATCCAGGTGGACGCAAATTGGGAAACGGGGAAATTTTAAGATGTTTCTCCTTGTGCCCCAATAAACTAATGCCTGAGGCTTGGCTGGTGTGTATTGGTCAGAAGAATGTCCACTGTAGTGTGTTTCTCATCAATATGACTACGAAGGGGTAGATTTTACGCTAATTTCCCTCTGGAGAGGAAAAGGGGACTGAATGAGAAGGGAAAAGGAAATACAGGGTAGTTTCTGACTATCACTCTCCCCCCAACTCACTGATGCTACTACTGAAACAAGTATATTTAGTAGGGATTCTAAGTAAACAGGAGAAAAGTAAAGAAACTAGTTACTAGAATTAAGATGAGTGGAACTTTAGCTTGTTAAGTCAAAGTCAAGAATCTAAAAGATATTCTTCTCCTTACCCCCTACAAGGGGAAAAGGCAGGAAAGGACAAGGGGTTCTGGAATGATGGAGGACTCTATGTGACTGATGTTCCCCTTCTTGGTTGTCTTTCCTCAGAATCACAGACTGCCCCCCTCCCTGACAAGCAGATTCCAGCACCTGGTGGGGGTAAAGAGAAGACAAGAGAGAAAAAAGGGAGACAGAGAAAGATAAAAACATCAACAGCCATGTTGCCAAACTAACAACTAAATCAATGACATGAAAGAAGGAAATTAATAGCACTAACCAAGACAGAAAAGACTATAATAAGATTACCTCAAAACAAAACAGGCCCCCTGTCCTGACACACTAACCTAGTAAAACACAGTAAGCCTTAGAAAACAAACTTAACAGGTGACTGTTAATTTCTTAAATTGGAAGTTTACATACTAAAATTTAGGATATAAATGCTGAACCTCTGTGCCAGAAACTTCAGAGAATATTTTATTCCGAATGAGTATCTTTGTAGTAGTTTGACAAGGAACTGCTTATTTTAAAATTGCTTTAAAAAAGCCAGTTAACTTTAACCTATTTAATACTGTGAGGGGGGAAAAACTTAACTTACATACCGTTTAACCGTTAATATACTAATTAAGAATGTATATAAATTATAAGCCCACAAATAAGAGGTATCTTTTAAAATAGGCTGCCCATATACATTCCAGACAAATTTGGAAACAATTTGTGCAATTAAGGGGAAAGCACACTGAAAGAATTTACATCGACGTTCCATTCAATGCGGTTAATAACCCCATTCACCTAATAGAACTGACACTTCATTTCTATACATAAACACAAATGGGATAAAATACGGGGATTACAAATCTGATGTCAGCGACAAGGGGAGGGGCAGTCATACTAGCTTCATGGTCAAGCAGTTTTTGTTTTTGTTTTTTTTAAAAAAAAAACAATCCGACAAGGACAGCTATCCGTGGTCAGAGGGCTTCTAAACCGAAAAGAGGAATGACTGCCTCACACTATCATTTGCGCCTAAAGAGGAAAAAACGAAATTAAAAACATAACAACTGCAGGACAAACCCCACATCATCCTCCTCCCTCGGTCACACCACAGGAATTTGTCGGAGGGAAGCAGGGGCAGTAGAGATTACCACACTCAGGAAGCCAGGTTAACCCATCCTAACCCACGGCCGCCGAGTCGATTCCGACTCGCAGCGACCCTACAGGGCAGAGTAGAACCGCCCCACAAGGTCTCCCAGGCTGTAATCTTCACGGAAGCAGACTGCCACATCTTTCTCCCGTGAAGTCGCCAGTGTGTTCGAACAGCCGACCTTTCGGTTAGGAGCCGAGCTCTTAACCACTACGCCACCGGGGCTCCTCGAAAGACAGGTTAACAAACCCCGTTTTGCCTTCCACAAGCATTCCCAGGATTACCACACCCCCTTCACAAACGGAGGAAACCATACTTGTTTCACGCCCGAGGTCGCAGCCTCCCAGCAGTTTGCCCAGTCACACGCTCACCGCATTACCAACCCCCTCCCAGCGGGCTCGCCAAGCCCAGGTTCTGACTCGCTCCCACCGCCTCGGGCACTGGCGCGACCACCGGCCCTCACAAGTTCCCGACCCCGGGCGCGCACCGCCCTGTTGCCTCCCCAGGCCGAGGCCCCCCGCTCGTGGGGAACAGTCCATTCGGCCCAACCCGCCGCCAAGGGGGAGCGCGCCTCCGCCTCACGCCCCTACTAGGGAAGGAAAGCGCTCACGCCGCTCACCTGGCTCGGCGGCTCCTCCCTCACTCTCGGCCCACCGAGCCCGGCTGAGGCCTCCGAGGAAAGCGCAGGCGGCCGACCGCGCTGGAAGTCGGAGGAGACAAGGTGGAGGGGTCGAGATGCTGGGAGCCGCCTCCTTTCTCCTCTGGAGACCGTGGCTCTGCAACCAGGTCAGGCGTCTTTACACACTTGCTCACTTTCTCACAGCCTCGAGGTCGGTCTGACTCCCCTTCACCCCACTCCCCCCCACACTCACTCCCCACACGCGCACACACACACACACACTCACACCCAGCCACCCCTCTCTCCCTCACTCTCTCACTCGTCTGTCGCGCGCGCGTGCACGACCCCGCTCACACACTGGCGCGCGACGCCGGCGGAGGCCGCCCCGCGTTCCCCTAGACCGAGGCGCCGCGCGCCGCCTACCCGCGTGCTGAGGACCGGAGCGCGCCACGGCCCCGCCCTCCAGCGCGACGGGCGGGGGGCGGCGGCCGGCCGGGCGGGAGGCGGCGGCTGGCGGGGCAAGGGGCAGGGCAGGTCTTCGAACCCGGCGTAGCAGGACTGATCTCTGCGTGGAGACCCACTTTCTGAGGTCCTCGTCGCCTCTGGCAGCCATTGCCGGCCTCTTGGGCTATGGAGAGTCGATGCAGAGCGCGCGCTGAGAAGGAAATGTGAGCGCGAGAGCTCTCCGAGGACGCGCTTCCCCCACCCGCCCCCAAACCGTCCTCACTGTGAAAGGAAAACGGGTGGGGGTGGGCGAGGTTTGTTTCCAACTCGAAACCGCGAGATTGTTCTCTTCCGTTGTGCACCCTCCCGGCTCGCACGTTCCCCCCTTGGGGCCCATTCATCAACACTTGAAACCTTAACGCGAACCTACCGAATTTTTTCAGTGCAGTGTCCTGTCTGTGTATCCACGCCTTTGCGCTCCTAGTTCTGCCCAGTCTTTCTGGAGCCACCGCCTAGAATCCTCTCACCTTGGTTTTTCTCTCTCCAGGAGGTGAAGATTTGGGAACAAAAGTCACTAACATCTATGAGGACCTTCTCCGTGTTTGGAATACAGACAGTATTCCCTATACATTACAAGGCAAATTTTAAAACTGCATCAAGACTCTGGCATTTAAACAGGTTTAAGTATAGGAAGGGTAGTGTCATACAACCAGCTCTGCAACTTACACATCAGTGTACATCTTGGGGAAGGTATTTAACTTCCTCTGAGCTCTTTTTAGAAAAAAAAGACTACGTAACAATGAAATAATGTATCTAAGAACATTATATAAACTACAAAATTCTGTATATAGTCCAAAGAAGGCTGAGAATAAGTACGTTCAGTTACATTACTATTCTTTTGATAACTTTTTCTAGATACTCAGTGCCATCGAGTCGATTCCAACTCTTTTAGATAGGGTAGAGTAAAACCAAAGGCAGCAGATGACACTCCTACCTTACATGAAAGATTGATTTCTAAATAACTTGAGCCATTCATTACTTTCTACCTGTCCTAACCAGTTTGCTTTCTTAGAGGTCACATCCCCTTAGCTATCTTAGCCAACAACTTCTTAGCATTCACTTCGCGGTCTGTTGCCAGTATAGTTTCATCTGTCAGTCTACTTTTTTGCTGGATTTCCCTCAAAGTACTATCTTATGTGAGATGTAGCATAACTTAGGATGAGAACCTCTGGAACCACATTGCCTAAATTGGATTTCTACTTCCCATACCTGTGTAATCTTCAGAAGCAGCGTAACCTCTCTGTACCTTAATTTGTTCAACTGAAAAATTGATGAAAATACTTGCATACTTCATTAAGTGGTTATGTGGGGTAAATAAGGTAATAAGCACACAATACTTAATGTCGGGCACAAAACAAATGCCATTATAAATGTTTACTGCTCTTATTATGTGTTATTACACTAGGAGCAACCTAGGATAGTCAGCTTTTTCACAAAGGGGCACATTTGGAGGAAAGAATATACTCTATGATATACTACCTTCAGAAAAAAAAGAAAGTAAGATCTGCAGAATTAAAATATTGCTATTTATTTGTACTGTGATGTTCAGTCTCCAGGGACAAAACATATTCAACTCCAAGACTAAAAGGAGAAATATTTTGTGATTAAGAGGTGCCTAATCATAGATAAATTAACACTTTGAAAATCTGCTAAAAACGTAGGCAATCTGACACAGGGAAATGGTTCAGTCAAAAAGTTTCATGATCCAGGCCAAAGACGGTAATACTTCATTGATTCTTTCAGACTCGCTAGTAAGGACCTATTTTGTGATAACCATGCACCTCCTAGAAAAAGTGGGTTCAACTGGTAAGACAGTGTGCTAGGAATGTTAAAACTAACAGCTTACTTACCACTGGCCATTAAAAAAAGATGCTACCTACCATTCATGGTAGTGCTGGTATGTGCCAGACACATCCCAAGAAATCCCTGACATATACAATATATTGTTTTTGACTTCAGCTAGTCAGGGAAAAAAAGAATTAAAAGATCTCAGTTTTATTTAAAAAACAAAATATTGCTTATTTTAATCAGATTATCATTACTATTGTATGATAATATTTATAACATAAGCTTAAAGTTTTAAACCGGATAAATAATAAATACAACCTGATGACCACCTTATAACTCTTCCATTTGGAGCTCACACACATAATGATCAGATTCATACTTTATATTTTCTGTATCAAATAATGAGGGAGCAGAAATTATTTTTAGCATTTTCAGATTGGAAAACCAAGATTCAGAAATGCTCCAGTATTTAGGCTTTTAAGGGCTTTCATGGTTGATATACTTATGCAGGTATGGACTCAAATTTCCTTTCGGTAGCAGTGTATCTCAAAAATACTTGAACTCGCTTGTCTTTATCCTCTACCACTGATTTTTTTTCTTTCAATTGTGTTAGGAAAAGCTTACAGAGCAAATTAGTTCTTATTCAACAAGTTGTACACAGTGTTCCAAGACGTTGGTTGCAAATCCACACATTGTGCTAGAACTCTCCCCATTTTCACACTGGGTTCCCTGCTTCCTTTGTGTGGTTTTCCTACCCCTTCCTGCCTTCTCATTTTTACTTTTGGACAAATATTGCCCTTTTGATTTTGCATAATTATTTGTTCTACACAACATATTCTTTTTCTGATGTCATTGTTTATTTTATAGGCCTGTCTACATTGCTGGGCTGGAAGGTAGTTTCTGTGAATAGTTGCAGTTCCAAGTTAAAGGGGTCTCTTAGGGCCATAGTCTTGGGGGTTCCTCTAGTCTCTATCAAACCAGTAAGTCTGGCCTTCTGTTATGAAATTGATTTTTTGTCCTACGTTTTTCTCCTACTCTGTCCAGGATCCACTATTGTGTTCCCAGCTGGAGTGATTTCAACTCTTAGTGACCCAATAGGACAGAATAGAACTGCCCCATAGAGTTTCCTAGGAGCAGCTGGTACATGCAAACTGCTGACTTTTTGGTTGGCAGTCAGCTCTTAACCGCTGCACCACTATGGCCCTAGGTTTTAACCAGTAACATAATATTCTTTATTAGGCTCTGTGATCAGATAAATTCCTTGGGAAGAGATAAGTAATCTAGCCTCTTCAAAGTCAGATAAATCAGAGTTGAAATTCCTGCTTCATTATTTATTAGCAGCATGGAATTGTTGCTTAACCTCCGTAAGACTCAGTTTTTCCATTAGCAAGATGAAAATCTTTTATTAAATTATCACAATAACTTGAACATAATGCACAAGATAGTAAGTCTTTTTAAAAATTGGCTATGCATATTATTCAAAGCTAATTGTTACCGAAATAGTTACAAGGCAATCAATCCACATATTGTGTAGAATGCTTAAACATGTGTAATAATTGTACAGTCACCCATATTTACTATATACCCCTATATGAATGTGAATACAGTACCTCTAGATGATTGCTCTTATTCCTAGACACATTAGAATAAATGGGAAATTTATTCACACATGGATAACCAGGCAGTACCCCTACACTGATTTTATTGGAATATCTGGGATTGGGATCCAGGCACTAATAGTTTTAAAACTCTCCAGGAGATTCCCAGGCACAACCAAAGTAAAGACCACTGGCTTAGACAACAGAGATGTTAGAATTATCTTTCCGTAGCTATTGTTGTAATGCACATAGCCATTTCAGTTAGTCAATCAGATTAGCTGCTTAAAACATGATAGTAAAATTTGTAGCAAGAAACATTTTTTAAACTATGCTAGGGTAAAAACATTACAAAGCTTTTGTGTTTTTAAAGCAAACAAAACATTGCTGTGGAATCAGTTCAGACTCACAGCAATCCTACAGATCCCAGTTGTGTTTTCAAGGAGCAGCTGGTGGGTTCAAAATGCTGGCCTTTTGGTTAGCAGGTGAATAACTCCTAACTACTTAACCATGCCTCCAGGGCCCCAAATGACAACTTCTTTTCTTGGCCCATAAAGGGATCTAACCCAGGACTTGGCTGTTATTAACACCTCACTCTAACTACCTGAACTAACTAGCTACCTTTGCAAAGTTTAGTAAAAGCAGTTTTATTCAGCATATATTCAAAAACACAACAGTGGTAAGCAGACAAGCATGCTGCCACAGTCAATTCTGCCTATTTCCTCTGTCTAAGGAAATATTACAGAACAGACAAAGGTGGGAAAATGGGCAGGCAAGCTGCTAGAGCCATTTCTGTCCAAATAGAAGGATTACAGAATAGGCAAGAGTGGTAAAACGGACAAGCGTGCTGCAAGAGCTGGAACAGGCAGAGTAAAATAAGTGGCCTCATCATGAGCATAACCTGCACCATTTGTTTCTTAATTCTGTCTCCCAACAGGTATTCCTAAGCATGAGTTCATTGTTTCCCTCAGTTTCTCTCAAGATAAAGACTAATCAGTGTTCTCTTTAGGACCATGGAAAAACAAGTGATAATAATCTAAAAACCATAAAAGAAAAACAAAGGAATTTGCCTTGTGACCTCGACCTTATATGATGACCAAACCACTTCCAGGCCCCAAATACCAATTAAGATAGCAACACATCTGGGATATGACCACTGTGACCACCCAAGAAAGAATTAACATTTTGCAAATTCCTAGGATTTCTAAAACCTTATCTCCCTTTTCTCTTAAGACCTCCACCTAGTCTCCATTTTAAGAAGACAGACTTTGGGGGAATCTACCACCTTTGTCTCCCTGGATACCAGTATATAATAAAACATCTTGCTTCTCATTTCACCCACGTGTCGAAGATTGGCTGTTTGTAGCAGGCACCATGAACTCTGCGTAGGTTTGCTGTAACAGAGCCGTGTCTGTGTGAGTCCAAGGAGTGACACACAATCAGCAGTATATATCAATATCACAAATATGTAAAACCATTGACAGCTTCACCTTTTTACCAATTGGCTAAAAACTGCTAGATCAACAGGATTCTGCATTCTGGATCACTTTTTCATTATAATCGTTGGTACAGGTTTCACTAAGTACAGTCTAAATGGTCTTCATTGGTCCAAAAAAGTTTCTGTTTATTAAATATTAGTAAAAAAAGATAAGAGTAGAAAGTTTTTTTTTTTTTAATTCGGTTTGATCTATTTATGTGAAAAGTTACCTAAAAGATATTTTCTAAGATTGTCATAACTATTGTCTTTATATCTCAGAGCCCAGTTGATGTGTCCTTGTGAGTTCTTGTGGGTCCTTGTGAGGCCAGCTCCGGTAGAGTCACGTTCTAGGGCAGTGCATAATGGCTTCAATATTATCTCCTAAATCAAAAGTTTCTGGTAAGACAATATGAAAATACCAGAAAGGCCCCTGCATGTCACAAACCAATAAGCCCATGACTACTGGCCAAAAGTTAGGTGATTCAGCTCCAAAAGACTACAGCCTTGAAATCCTGTGGAGCATTTTACTCTGCACAGTGGGGTTGCCATGACAACAACTGATACATCTACCCAAACCAAAAACCCAAACCTTTGTTGTTGTCAAGTTGATTGCAAGTCATAGCAATCCTATATGACAGAGTAGAAGTGCTCCATAGGGTTTCCAGTTCAAGCTGCCAGCCTTTTCGATAGCAGCTATAGCTCTTAACCAGTGTGCCGCCAGGTCTCCCAACATATCTATGTCAGTGTGAAACGCATGAGTCACCCACAAAGTAGTAAGAAGAATATAATAATAAAATGACATCTAGATGGCATGTCAAGCAAAGATTTATGCCATAGACTACCAGAGCTAACAAATCTTAGAAGTACAGACAAAATGATCCTTAGAAGAGGAAATGGTAAGACTTCATCTAACATACTTTGGACATGGTATCAGGTTGGACCAGAAAGATACCATGCTTGGTACAGTGGGGGGGTCAGTTAAAAAAGAGGAAGACCCCCAGTTAGATGGATTGACATAGAGACTGCAACAATGGTCTTCATCAGAGCAACAACTTTCAGGATGCAGCAGGATCTGGCAGTGTTTAAGTTCTCTATATGGTGGCTATGAGTCAGAGCAGACTGGATGACACCTAACAATATTATCTAGTGGAAATCTTTTTCATCTTGTGATTAAAAAGAGGGAAACAAGTTGGATTTGATCAAAATGACAGGTTTCAAAGTAGTGAAGTTAGAATTGTAAACAGGAACTTAATCTCAGAATCCAAGATGGCTATCAATACCTAAAATAGTGCTCCTCGTAGGGTATCTAATATGATCACTGCAAAATTTATGTGGCTGGAGAAAAGGTGGTAGGTGTCTTATATCAAAACCCACACTAGCAAATAAGGAACAGTAGCCGCAGCTGCAATAGATCTACCTCTCCTCGCCTCTTCCTCTCCTGGAGCCAGCCGGCCAGAACCAGCCTGACAACAACAGTCTCGGAAGTTAGCAGAGCTAAACAGTAATCTATCCTCCTTCACATCTGTCTCCTCCTTTTTCCTCCACTCCCTTTTTACATTTCTAACTATACTAAGAAAATGCCAGACACAAAGGGGAAGGCATGGGGAAAGGAATACAAGATAGTAAATTAGCTGAATCAGAGAAGATAAGGAAAAGGTCAAAGGAATAGATTTAGAAGGAAGAGTGATGTAGGTTCTCACCTTTTTTCTTTTAATTATATCTAGTCCTCAGTAAGTTTTCTTTTTCTCTACCACACAGGAATAACCTCAGTGCTTGTTAAAAATGCTCAGTCTCCACCTCTGACTTTCAGAATCAGTGTGCAAATCCACATTTTTTGAGCCACACTCAAAGCTCATAGAGCCATTATCTGTATTTTTAATCAGCATGCCAGATTACTCTTGGACACATGAAGATTGGAGAATAGTGTTTTTAAAGAGACTAAAGAAACCAATTCTAGAATGTTCTGTGTTTTGTAAAGCACTCAATATTTTAAAATTTATTTCATCCTCAAGCAACTTTGTAAGGTTGAACAAACATTGTCTCTTCTGACAATGGAGAAAATAGAAGCAATGAGATTCAGCAGTGGGGACAATTTCCTGATGTCCTAATTTTCTGTCCATAGAGTGTCTTTTAGGTATATTAAGCCGAGGAGAATGGAGGATGAAGGAACAGACTAAGTCAATGTGGAAAGACACTGTGTTCTCTTAGAGGAAGCAGTAAATAATAAAAGAAAACAAAAAGCAAGATCCTCCCCACCCCACTCCCAAGCACTTTTCTTTCCAGGGAAACATAACTGAGTTGGTAGTGATTTCATCCGTGGAATCCAACCACAGAAATGATTTTCAAACCGCTGCAAAGACTGTTTGGATCTGTCTGTGTCATCAGAGACTGAAAAGGGTCAATGAACATTTACAAACGGAATGATTTCTGGAAGCATCTTAATAGGCTAGCACTACAGTAATTATCCTGGTATGCTTTGTGGTCCTTGGCACACTGAAAAAGTTAGACTAGGGAGTTCTGATTATTAGTTTAGATTAATGAAGTTACCCTAAGTACAGATAAGGTGAACATATTATATCTAATCTGTTCAGATCTTTACCTGTTTTATTTCATTATTTTTTAAAAAACCACTTGGCTGTCTCAGTTTCTAAACTCACACTAGCCATTAAGCTACATTTATTTTCCCTTTTTTGCTAGCTGACTTCTTTCCATTAATTCCACCTGAATCTCCAACCTCTCTTCTTAATCTAACCTCCTTTCTTAATTTTTCTTCTCTTTCAATGCATTTTGATTTGGGTTTTATCCTAACAGAATGCTGCCACATCATGGGATAGTGAAGAAAAAGAAAAAAAACTGAAAACAAAACAGAAAGTAATGGACATTGACATGGATTACCAGGAGACTGTCTAATGTACAAGATCCCATTCTGTGGTAACCCTGGTGGTGCAGTGCTTAAGTGCTATGACTGCTAACAAAAAAGTCAGCAGTTCAAATCTATGAGGTGCTCTTTGGAAAACTCTATGGGCCCAGCCACCACCAGTGATAGCCACGATGGAGCTCACTAGGTTGAGTCTCACTGGCAACACAAGAATAAAAAGGGGTGCATCCTGAGATCTCCACTAAAAGACCTCAATTGATGGTCCAGCGGTTTCGGGGTTCCCCTGAGAGCATGGCCCCCGGCCCTGATGCTGCCCTTACCCACAAATTATAATGAAGGTCCACTCTGGACAGGAATGGATTGGACTTGGCAATGCAGAGTGACCATATATTGGTTGCACTTTATGGTTCTGTACATCTATAGGATATCATCCTGATGACCTCTGGCTGGAGGAAGGAGAGTAGGTAGAGAGGAGCGGAAAGGAAGCTGTTGGGAGGATGAGACATGTATGGAGCAGAGAGGAATAGTGTGCTGTCACCGGACAGGGAGAACAGTGGAAGCTGCATATAGGTGGGTATGTAAATTTATACGGGAATGTACATTTTCAGTCATGTTAAATAAAACAAAAAAAAAAACTCTATGGGGCAGTTTTACTCTGTCCTATTGGGTTTTGGGTTTTGGTTTATAGGGTTGCTGCATGTCTGAATCAACTTGATGGCAGTGGGTTTGGTTCTTTTTTGGATTTATATGGTCACTATGAGTCAGAATCAACTTGATGGCAACTGGTTTGGTTTGATTTTATTCTTTGTGGAAGTCCTGGCAGTACAATGGTTAAGTGTTCAGCTGCTAAGCAAAAGATCAATAGCTCACAAGCAAACTGCTCCTTGGAATCCCTATGGAGCAGTTCTATTTTTTCCTATAGGGTTGCTGTGAGTTGGAACTAACTCTTGGCAAAGGCTATTTCCTTTTGTTTGTTTCCTAGAACTTCTGTAGGCAACTGGGGCAGATCATTGAGATGAGGTGTCTAGCACACTGGCTTGCTTGGTATGTAAATAGAGAAGTCTTGGCAGTATGGAGTATATCATAAAAATATTTAGGCAATATATAATTTTATATCTATCTCTAGTCTTGTAATAAGAAGCCCTGGTGGTACAGTAGTTAGCACTCTGCTGCTAAACCGAAAAGTTGATGATGTAATTCTGTGGAAGAAAGTTCAGGTAACCTGCTAGTGTCAAGGATTAAGAAAAAAAACAAACCCAAACCCAGCGCTGTTGAGTCAATTCCAACTCCTAGCAACCCCATAGGGCAGAGAAGAACCTCTATAGAATTTACAAGGAGCACCTAGCAGATTTGAACTGCTGGCCTTCTGGTTAGCATACATAGCACTTAACTACTACACTAGAGTTTCCCATGTAAAGATTTAAATTAAAAAAAAAAACACTGCCATCAAGTCACATGACTGATAGCGACCCCTGAGGTCAGAGTAGAACTACCTCATAGAGTTTCCAAGGAGCACCTGGCTGACTTTTTCCACTAGCAGGCTTAGCACTTAACACGCTGGCCACCAGGGTTTCCAATGTAACTATTATAGCCTATAAAATCCAAGGGGGCAGTTCTACTCGATAATGTGTGGAGTTGATACGAGTCAAAATGAATTTGAGGACGCACTGATAAACCTGATTCATCTTAGAAAGTGAAATGTTTTAAGAGCTTTTACCTATATTAAGCCATTTAATACTTGTAACACCACCACTGGGGTTTAGTATCTTATTTTTAAATGCAAACTGAGACACAGAGAGGCTAAGTAACTTGTTCAAAATCACACAGCAATTGGCCGAGCCCCAATTTGAATCCACTCAGCAAAGTCCAGCCTCTTAACCACTGTGTTCCAAAGCCTACTGTAAGCCCTTCTGTACTTCCTGGTGAGAACAGTTTATTTAGAAATCAACCCCTACTATTTTGGTTTTAAGTCTTTAAAAACATTTACAAACATTTGAAAAATAACATGTGAAGGCAATGTACCAATATGTTAGAATTTGCCACAGGAAAATACACAAAATGAAAAGAAAAGAAGCAGCATTAACAAAAACAATATAACAATTGTTTTATGACCTTTGCACCCAGGAAGCTTCAAAATAATTTCAAATGACTCAAACCATGGCATTGACTTGGACACCTGAAAAATTTGTTACAAAAAAAAATCCATTAACTAAACTTTATCTATGAAGCTTCAACAAATAATTACTATTAATACATGTATTCTTCTCCAGATATGTATAGGTTTAATTTTGACTAATAAAGAGCAAATCTGTTTTAAGGTACTGCTGAAGTCAGAGTAACTTTTTTCATTATGTGTTTTCTCAAACTTCAGATGCTAAAAATACAACTACTGTCCTGTGGGAGACTGAGAAATATTTCACGGTTTAAACAGGGACCCACTGTCACGCTGGAACAGTGTTCCCTGGAAAGCAGGGTTCAGTGGAAAAACCAGGGGTTAGTGCTTAATGAGAGAGATCATAAGTAGGTCATTATCCGTGGCAATTACAGCTGGTAGAGAGTAAAATCAGTGGAGAAATGGGGGGGGGGGATGTGGAATTCAAGGTAGGGAAGTAGAAAGGACCACTCGAGGGTAAGGGAGGAGGACATGCAGAGAGGCTGGCTGTGAGTCGGCCTTTTACAGGCTGATTGCAGAAACAGCTGAAGCACCGCTCTCCCCTCCCCCTCCCGGCCTGCTTTCTCCTGGGCTTCATTCCCTACTTCCGCATCACCATTAGATCCCCTCTGCAGGAGACAAAGACACCGGAGAAAGGAGTGGGGAGAAGGGCAGACCTGGAAAGGAATGATTTCGATTTAAGAGAGAGTGGTTTGGAAAGAAGTAAAAGAGAATTGTAATCAAATCCAGAGAAGCGTGATGGAGAGGAAAAGATACACAGCAGAAAAGGGTAGAAAGAGTAGAGGGAGAGATGGCCGAATAAAACAAAAGACTAGTGAATGGAGCAAAAGTAGTATTGGAAATATAAATTAATAATTAGTAATTATTTAGGACTTTTAAAATGAAGTGAGGGAAGAACCGGGACAGAAACACATCTTAGTGGTTGTCATTTGCTAGAAAATAAGTAGTCAGTGTTTGGGCAACAAGGCAAAGCTGGGATTCTGCCAGCTAGGACTTCCCTTCCCTGCCTAGGCCCAAGTTCTTTCTAGATCTAGAAGTTCCCATGATTAGTTAAACATCTCACCCCAGGATAGAAAGTCCTTGTTAAGTTTTATTTATCATCAAAGTAATAATAATAATATCTTAGGAATGTGGAGAGGATGTACTTCAACGTCCCTGGTTTTGAAATATCTCATGTACATCAAACATTAATTGTCTGAAAAAATAATTCTCGAATCATATTCAGTGAATCCTTGCATCAAAACTGAATGTCCCCGCATTATGCCCGATAGCACTCCTGTCAAAAAAAAAAAAAAAAAAGAAAGCCTTACTTTTTTAATCTTAGGACTGATAATGCTCCTTTCCAAGTATTCCCTGCTGTAAACAAAATATACCTGCAATATCCATATGTCAAGATAAATAATGTTTAGCAAGAAATAAGGAAGACTAAGAAATACCTCACCAAGGTGACAGGTGAACTAGGGGTATGTAGTGCATTTATCTGGAAGCATATGTTGCTTTTCTTTCTCATTCATATTGCTTATCTTCTGTTGTCTCATTCTTTCTCCAAACCTCCTTATTCTTTTGTTGCAACAACTTTTCTCCCTGTTGCCATCTCCTGTTGCCCCATATTATCTTCTAAATTCGGACTTTGTTGTGTCTTGGCTAAGTCAGCCAGACTTCCACTAAACTTTAGAGCTGGAATCAGAACAGTGCATTCGTCTGGCAAAATCTCAGCCACACATACCACACAACAACAAGCAAGCACTCTGACTGCAAAATCCTTTCAACAACACATTCCTGTTTCTTTCAGTCAGCAGTTCACAGAGTCCCATGATCTGAATTAAGCAACACATACATTCACATACATTCTGCATGCACATGGCCTCTGCATTCAGCTTACAAAGACATAATGTCTACAGAGAGAGGTCTTGCAGGCAGCATACACAGACAGCGCTTTCTCCACCCCTTTCAGAAGCTCTTCCTGACTGGCTCTTTCTCCCTGCCACCTCCTCCTCCTCTTATGCTTCCTGGCAATGACTCCCCTCCTTTTCCTGCAGTTCTCCAAGTCCTAACTGCAGTGCCATCCATCACTCTCCCAACAGATTCTCAGGCAAAGCGATTGTTGTTTCTTGACTGGGAACTTAATCTAGCAAAAGGGCTGTGAGAACAGGATTTCCTTCTGGGGCATAATCCTGTACAGTTGCTTGTCCCTACTACCCTGATTTATTTCCATAGATTTTAATTTTAATGTAGGAGGCTTGAGGAGAAGGCAAGGAGGAAGGAAAAAAAAGGAGGGGATGGGGAAGAATGTGAAAGGAAGAAAGAGGGAAAGGAAAGAGGGAGTCTCAGCAAAAACTTCATTGAGGACAACTTAGACAAAACCAGAGAGATGATTAAAAAGGAAAGAGGGGAGAGCGGAAAAGAGGAGAGGGAAATGGAACAAAAGATGTGCAAGTCATAGGAGAAACAAGGTAAAAGTATGTGAGATTAGTTAATACAGTTCTTCTGAGCTTTGTGTTACCCAATAAATTACTGAGGTGACTCCAGAAGTAGGGACAAAATTCTTAGAAAATGTTAATAAGAGAACCAGTGATAAAAAGAGTAATCCTCTGATAAGATTGTGTATTTGAAATTTCCTAAAAAAATTAAATAGATAATCATTAAAAATGTCTGCCACAAGGGAGATTTAGAGTGCTGATTGGAAAGTATTTGGTAATGTTTGTAATATATGTTAAAGACACAAAAATCTTATAATACATAACTAGTATAGATGCCTGTGCTTCTAGTTAAGCTTCCTAATTGTCTCTCATCTTTGGGCACTCACTGCTGTGCACATGGAAAAACACTAGGATTATGAAAAGATACTCATATTACAAGTGACTCTGGCTACATAGTAGAGATAGTAGCAAGACCATGGAAAAATCATAGATACAATACACAGTCTTTTTCTCGATGTCACAGGGCGCTCACTGTTTACAGAGTGCTGAACTAAGAATTACATCCAAGAAGTAGAGTGGCATGCCAGGAAGAGCACTGGAAATGAGTCAGGAGACCTGAGTACCAAACACAGTTCTGTCACTAGCCATATGCCCTTCAGTAAGCCATTCCTCCCCAAGTCTTGGTCCCCTCGTCTGGAAAAGATCCTTCATCTGTAAAAGGTATAGGATAATGTTGTGCCTATACAATAACATAGTGTGAAAACAGACAAGATGATGGAGATGATGTATGTAAAAGTGTGCAATATAGAACTCCTACGTACTTGAAGTATAGTTGTAAAACATGGGAAAATAAAAACACACAGAAGAAATCCTCCTAAAACAGTTCTCAGATTAGAGTAGTTAGTACTTTTGTCTGCAAGACTCAAGTGTTGTTCTCAGAACCACTCATCATTATAAGTATTTGAAAGAACGTATGGATTTGAATTAGTTAAAGAAGCCATAGAAGAGAGCCAATTTATTTAAAGAGAAGTAGGGGTTTCTTACCAGGAGTGAACTACTGTGTTTTTGTTCAGAGTGATGGACCTCTTCTAAACAGGAGAATTGCAGCAATATTATTTTGGAGGTTCTAAAATACCATGTTGCTAGGCAGTCACACTCGCTAGTAACTGCACCACAAAAGGGACAAGGTGGGAAAACACCTTGATGACCAACTGCATGGCATGAATCAGCATGAATCCAATTCCCAACTAGAAATACACCCAGGTTTCACCTTCCCACATTTCCATTCCTTGTCACCAGCCACTTTATGGCAAGAGCTCTATCTCATCTCTTCACCACCCAGAATTAGTTCAGACTTTATCCCTGGCTATCCTGAGCTGGTTCAGAACATTCCTAACCACCTGAAGCCAGGTGTAGTGGTGTCACTAGAGTGAGTGACACCTAGTGCGGTAGCTCATGAGTCACCTCCCCCATAGACCTTCTCTTGTGCCAGACCATAGAGAATCCTTAGTAATGTTTTTTATGCTAATATTGCTCCTAAATTGAAATTTCCATATATCACTTTTTCCTTTAATTACTACTTCATTGTCCAAAGAACTTATTGAAATAGGTTCACGTACTAATTACCCCAATATTTTAGCTAAAACACCAGAAAATTTGACAAAGTCTGTTTATAGACACACGACCAACAACAAAAGCAACACTGCGTGCTTATAGCAAATGCAGACAAAATGTGATTGATTACAAATATCATCATACTTGGTTAGCAATGACAGCTCTAACTGGAGTGAATTAGAAGGTTCAAATGTAAATGAAATTTTAGCCTTATAGGTACAAAAATACATGTAAGCTGGGCTTATGAAAAATTTTTTGTGCTATATTAATGACAGGGATATTTTTATAAAAATAAGTTTCTGCTGAAATGCTTCACAAAAGTTTTATGGACAGTCATTTGGGGGTCACTCCCCTCTGACAGTGTTATCTTTGTAGTTCACACTCCTTGAATATTCCTAGTGATACCACTGGCGAGGTGGTTGCTGTGCAGCCATAGGCTCAGGAGTCTGCACAGCTTCCTGTATTTCAGACCAGCTGGTATTTCAGTTTCTACAAAAATCCACACTGTACTGCCAGCCCTTGCTCATTCGTTACTCCTGTGGATTTATTATTTCTCCACAATGGACTCATAAAACTTATGGAGATTCTTAGTCATCTAGTGCTCCTATAACAGAAATGCCAGAAGTGAATGGTTTTAACAAAGAGTAATTTATTTCTTCATAGTCCAGTAGGCTACAAGTCCAAATTCAGACCATCACCTCCAGTTGAAGACATACTCATCGATGGCTCTGGAGGAAGATACTCATTATCAGTCTTTCATTGGTCTGGTAGCATCTCAGCATAGGTACTTGAGGTCGAAAGGACACACTTTGGTTGTGGCACTGCTGTCTTGGTGGTATTGTTATAGAAAACTGAAGAAGTGAATGACACCCAGGAGGAGGCGAGGGGCAGTTTATTACATCGACGGGCCAAATGGGACCTCTGCAGGTTCCAACAAAATGGCCCTGAGTCAAGTTTCAAGCCGCTAGTTATAGTGCAGTTGTGGTTGAGACAAATGGTTCTGGGGGTGTACATTCTATTCGGAGGGAGTGGGGCTTTGAAATGGAGGTCATCTTTATCAGGCACGTGTGAGATTTATCGAAGGGATCGGAAGAGGGCCAAGTGGAGCAGTTCCGGCACAGGTGTGGCAGGAACGGAGGGTGTCCTGCCGGCCACCAAATGGGGATCATCTTTATCAGGCAGGTGTGAGATTTATTGAAGGGATGGTGTCATGGTTGGAATTGTGTCCCCCCCAAAATGTGTGCAGCCACGTGGCTGGGATATGGTTCCCAGTATCTTGGGACTGTCCTCCATTGTGTGCTTTTCCTAACCTGTATGTTAAAGGATTAGGGTGGGGCTGTGAATTCCTGCTGTGGGGGGAAGTTTCCCTGGAGTATGGCTTGCCCCACCCTTAATGCTTTTAGCTTGCAAGGAATAAAAGGAAAAAGAAACAAAGGACAATTTGAGAACCTCGCTACCATCAAGTAAGCGGCACCGGGAGCAGAGCGCGTCCTTCAGACCAGAGATTCTTGCGTGAGGACGCTCCCTGGACAAAGACTGATGCAATACCAGACTTTCCTCCAGAGCCGACAAGGGGAAAGTCTTTCCCTGGAGCGGACACCCTGAATATGGACTTGCAACCTACCAGACTGTGTAAGAATAAATCTTTCTTTGTTAAAGCCATCCACTCTGTGGTATTTCTGTTAGAGCAGCCTAGCTGACTAAAACAGATGGGAAGAGGGCTGAGTGGAGCGGTTCCCATGCAGGTGTGGCAGGAACCGAGAGTGTCCCTGTGTAGGCGATAGCTGCTGTGGAATGAAGGGGGGGTTAGGCGGGTGCAGGAATGGCAAGGAGAGGGGGTAAGGAAAATTTTTCAGTCTCTATATTAGTATGAGGTCCCTACCTCTTTGTTTGCTTCTCTTTTTCTCTATTGTAGGATAAAAGGTAGTGTAGGCCACACCTCAGGGAAACTCCTTTCCATTGGATCAAGGAGGTGACCTTAGTAATCCTCTTTAACATAATCTAATCTTGCTGTATTTACTATAGGTAGAGATTAGGATTTACAATGTAGGAAAATCACAAAATGCAGGACAACCACATAATACTGGAAATCATGACCCTGGCCAACATCTATACACATTTTGGAAGGACACAATTCAAACTATGACCAACACTAAGCCTATGCATCCATCACGTTGTCATACTGTGGTGACTTACATATTGCTGTGATGCTGGAAGCTATGTCACCTATATTTCAAATAGTCACAGTGTCAAGCATGGTGGAAAGCTTTCAGGAAAGCTTTCAGACTAAAATGGACTAGGAAAAAGGACCTAATGATCTACTTTTGAAAAAAGTTGACAGGCAATAACCTTATGAATAGCAGTGGAACATTGTCTGATATTGTGCCAGAAGATGAGCCCCTCAGGTTGGAAGGCACTCAGAAGATAACCGGGGATGACTGCCTCCTCAAAGTAGAATCAACCTTAATGAACTGGATGGAATAAAGTTTTCAGGACATCCATTTACTGATGTGGCATGACTCAAGTGGAGAAAAAATAGCTGTAAATATCCATTAATAATCAGAACATGGAATGTACCAAATATGAAATCCATGAAAACTAGACATCTTCAAAAATGAAATGGAATGCATACAGATTGATATTCTAGGAATTAGTGAGCTGTAATGGACTGTTATGGGCCATAGTGAACTGGACAATCATATGGCCTCCTATGGTCCACCAATGCCAGGAACGACAAATTGTAGAGTAATGTTGTCATATTCATCAACATTAAAAAAAAAAAATTCAAGATGTATCTTGATAGATCTATCAAGATCTACTGCTGTCAGTCATAGGATAATTCAGGGCCTAGAAGGAAGACCAGGTAATGTAAATATTATTCAAATGTGAACACCAACCACTAATATAAAAAATGAAAAAACTGGCAATTTTTATCAAATTCTGCAGGCCAAACTGATCAAACATACAATCAAGATGCTTTCGTACTTATTGGTGACTAGAAAGCAAAAGTTAGAGACAAAGAAGTATCTGTAGTTGGAAAATACGGCCTTGGTGCTAGAAAGGATACCAGAGATCGCATGATAGAGTTTTGCAAGGTGAACAACCTCTTTACTTCAAACGCCATTTTCAACAACATGTGGACCTTGCCAGGTGGAATACACGTGAATCAAATGGATTACATCGGTAGCAAGGAATGATGGAAAAGCTCAATATCATCAATGACATAAAGGCAAGGTGCCTACTGTGAAAGCTATCATCAGTTAATCATATGCAAGTTGCAGTTGAAGTTGAAGAAAATTAGAACAAGTCCATGAGAGCCAAAGTATGACCTTGAATATACCCCAGCTGAATATAGAGATCATCTTAAAAATAGATTTGATTCATTGAACTCTAATGACCAAAGACCAGATGAATTTTGGAATGGCATCAAGGACATTGTACATAAAGAAAGCAAGAGCTTGTTAAAAAGAGAGGAAAGAAAGGATCAAAATATCAGAAGAGACTCAAATTTGCTGTTAAATATAGAGGAGCTAAAGTGAATGGAAGAAATAGGAATAACAAAGCTGAACAAAAGACTTTAAAGAATAATTTGAGAAAACAAAGTACTATAGTGACGTGTACAAACACCTGGAGATAGAAAACCAAAAGGAAAGAATATGCTCAGCATTTCTAAACCTGCAAGAACTGAATAAAAGTTGCAATATTGAAGAATTCTACAGGGAAAAATACTAAAACATTCAGGAAGCATCGAAAGACAACAAAAGGAATAGGAGTGCACAGTGTCACTCTGCTGAAAAGAATCGCTCCATATTCAACCATTTGCCGAAGGCACAGAGAAATCTGTCTTGGAAGAAGTAGACTTACAAAGTTTCTTAGAAATAAAGATGGCATGACTTCATCTCACGTGCTTTGGGTATGTTATCAGGAAAGACTAGTGCCTGGGGAAAGACATCATATTCAGTAGAGGGTCAATAGAAAAGAGGAATATATTCAATGAGATAAATTGTACCATTATCCCACACCCTTAGTAGCTATTCCCACACATACTATCGAAGTTTCTGTTTATTCATATTAGGAAAGTTGAACAGTTCTTTTGGTCAAACTTTCTACTTCATCTTTTGGAACTTGAGTTGGAATCCTGGTGGCATGGTGGTTAAGTGCTACATCTGCTAACGAAATGTTGGCAGTTCAAATCTGCCAGGCACTCCTTGATAACTCTATGGTACAGCTCTACTCTGTCCTCTATAAGGGTCACTATGAATTGGAATTGACTGGACTCAGAGGCAGTGGGTTTGGTATTTTGAGGGGAACTTAAATCTACTTACAGGTCTAGAAGCCAGAATTGATAGTGAAATAACTTGAGAACTTTCAGCACTGTCTTATAAAGCATCTGCCTCAGGCCATGCTCCAGGCAAAGACTCAAACAAAGGCACCTTAGACACAATTGGGTTAATCTCATAGGTGGGAATGAAGGGGATACTGGTTTTACTGGACAGAGTGGTTTAGCAGACAAACCTAGAGTAATCTCTTCCTGTGGGAGTGAGAGGGTGGGTTCTGTTGGCAGCATGATCCAATGCAATTTAGGGGTTCAGTTGTTTCAAAATTCCTAACTATCTGCCCATATGTCCCCATCCTAAGATTCAGGATTCCATTTCTTCCCATTCAGTATCCTTTAACTTCAGACACCTCTCAAGTCTGGTAGTTGAGTTGGTGTTGTAATTAGCAACTCTTGCAAAAAGAATCTGGTTTTCAGCAATATTAGCTCTGTTACCAGATGCAATAAATCTTTCTTTCAAGGCACAAGTGGGAACTTTGAGATCATTTATGTGTCACTGAGTTTGGTCTCTGCATCCCTGACCTCATGTCTTTCTTTCACCAGTTTCCCTAGTGAAAGGAGGACCAACCAACTAGCTTCTTCATCCTTTCTCATTATGACCAAGTTGTAGAAAGGTATTGAAGTAGGTGGTTTAAAGAACAGAATAAGATTTACTTCATTTCTTTCCATGTATACCTGTTTTTTAAAGTCCTGACTTCCTAGCAGGGAAATTACAAGCTAGTTCCAGGGAGATCACACACTAACTTGTGACCCGTTGAGATTATGAAGAGGGGAGGTGATGCACCTGTTAGGGTCCGTGATTTTCAAGATACGACACTGTTACTTTAAAGGTTAAATTTTATTAAAAAAAAAATGCCTGGTAGGAAAAATACTGGTGCACCAGGGACGCACCCCAAGCTACACAGAGCAGGGGGCGATGACGAGTTTCCTCAGTGCCCAGTATTTAAGTCGTGAGATTGCAAAGCAGGGAGGGTGAACTGACCTTTACATTGATTCGTTAACTCCTATTAGTTGTAAAATGTGGTCAAGGTCTAGGAGTCACTTGCAGGCTGTCACTTGCAAGGTTGCCCCCAGGCTTGTCTTGTGACAGTGTTTTGTAAGACAAAGGTGAGATTATTCTATGGTATTTTCTGCTATTAGGTTGTTTCCTGGGGCTTTCTTTAATACCTCGAATTTTTCACCGCGCCCTTCCTCATTTCAACACACCAAGCATGAGATAGAATCTTTTAGCCAGTTTAAATTCTCTCCAGATCATCCAAACAGGTAGAGGCATCGGTCACTTAACCCTTCCCCTCATAACCACCACTGGAAGACTCCAGATAGACCCCT
Source organism: Heterohyrax brucei (assembly GCA_028571685.1). Classification (NCBI taxonomy): domain Eukaryota; kingdom Metazoa; phylum Chordata; class Mammalia; order Hyracoidea; family Procaviidae; genus Heterohyrax; species Heterohyrax brucei. The sequence continues at coordinate 70,445,865 of CM053142.1, read as the reverse complement.
TCCAGGCTCCAGATGCCTCTCTCCTCAGGGTCCCAGATGCCGCTCTCTGGATAGATCTCCTCCGGGCTCCGGACACCCATCTCCAGACTCCATCCCTTAATTGACTAGATTCTTCCATGCCCCACATCTAATTGTTTACCCTTAGCTACTCAAAAAAAAAAAAAACCCTCAACCTTACTGAAGAAGGCAGACAGTCTTTGAGGATTTGATTTCCCCATCTCCTGTATATCTATATAGAAATAAACCTCTTGATTATCCACCTCACCTGTCTGAGTATTAGCTCTGTGGCAGGTGGCATGGATCCGTGTTTTATGGCAACAGTATCATAAAGCCTTGCATTTCATTAATACCTAATCTACTGGTGGCAATATTCTGTGTATTTAAAATGCCACCTCAAGCCATGGATTAGCAGAGCCATTTTTACTAATATCAATATCTTTAACACTAACCAGACTTCTGAACCAATTTAAAAAACTTGTCCTTACAATTTTGTTTCCCTAGAACTGTAGCTGCATCCATCCACTTTGGTAACTCCCCCACTTCATTGCCTGCCAAGTCCTGGTTTTTTATTGCAGCTTGGCCAGATAACAGCTGCTGCCTTAACCCCACTGTGCATTTAGGCACCAGGATCCCAGGTGATCCCACATATTCTTGACATGTGCACAAGATCTAAAGAGCTGTGCCTTGAACTTGATCCAGGACCTGAACTCCCCCAGAGGGAAGATATTTTCTGGCACACAGCAGTGCCTGGGCCCATTTAAACATCTCAAGTTCCCTTCCTTTGCAGTATCTGGACCTGCAAATATGGGCATAGAAAGACCTGAGGTTTCATATTTCAAGTGCTAATTCATACCCCAGGGGATGAGAGCATATAAATACAACACTTCCCCAGCCCCACTCCCCCTCCCCACCCACCCACCCACTTAGGGACGTGAGCTCCTGGTCTTTAGGCTGCTAGGCCACACTTTGGTCCTTGAGTGCCCAAACAATAAATTTATACTTTCTGTTTTCCTTAAAAGTGATGATGTGGTGTCAGTCTTATTTTGATTGGCTAATGTGGTTGTTTCTCCACATGTCTGTCAGTTGTTGTATTGTGGAAGCTTTCGTGTTGCTGTAATGCTGGATACTATTCAAATACCAGGAGGATCAACCATGGCAAACAGGTTTCAGCTGAGCTTCCACACTAAGACAAACTAGGAAGAAGTATCTGGCAGTCCATTTTTGAAAAGAATTAGTGAAATCCTTAGGAATAGCAGCAGAAATTATTGGATAAATTGCTGGAAAATGAGCCTCCCAAGTTGATAGGCACTCAAAAGATGACTGGGGAAGAGCTACCTCCTCAAAGTAGAGTTGACCTTATTGATGTGAATGGAGTAAAGCCTTTGGGACCTTCATCTGCTGATGAGGCATGAGTCAAAATGAAAAGAAACAGCTACAGACATTCATTACTAATCGGAATGTGAAATATATCTAGGAAAATTGGAAATCATCAAAAATGAAATGGAATGCATAAACATCAATATCCTAGGCATTAGTGAGCTGAGATCAGCTGGTATTGACCATTTTGAATCAGATAATTGCATGGCCTACTGTGCCAGGGAATGAAAACTTGAAGAAAATGGCATTGCATTCATCATCAAAAAGAACATATCAAGATGTGTCCTGAAATACAATGCTGTCAGTGATAGGATAATATCCATACACCTACAATGAAGGCCAGTTAATACAACTGTTATTCAAATTTATGCACCAACCACTAAGGCCAAAGAAGAAATTGAACATTTTTACCAGCTTCTTTCTGCAGGCTGAAATTGATCGAACATATGATCAGTACACTGATAGTTATTGGTGATTGGAATCCAAAAGTTGGAAACAAGGAAGGACTGGTAGTTAGAAAATATGGCCTCAGTGACAGAAATGATGCCAGAGATTGCATGATAGAATTTTACAAGACCAAGGGCTTCATTGTGAATACCTTTTTCACCAACACAAACTGCAAGTATACATTGGACGTCACCAGACATAACACACTGGAATCAAATTGACTATATCTTTGGAAAGAGACTATGGGAAAGCTCAATATCAGCAGTCAGAACAAGACCAGGTGCTGACTGTGGTACAGACTAGCAAATGTTCATATGCAAGGTCAGATTGAACCTGAAGAAAATTAGAGTAAGTCCCCAGGAGCCAAAGTACATCCCCCTTGAGGTTAGAGACCATCTAAAGAACAGATTAGATGTGTTGAACACTAATAACTGAAGACCAGACGAGTTGTGGAATGACATCAAAGACTTCACCCACCCACAAAGCAAGAGAACATTAAAAAGCCAGGAAAGAAAGAAAAGGCCAAATTGGTCATCTAAACAGACTGTGAAACTTCCTCTTGAACATCTAGTAGCTAAAGTAAAAGGATTGAATGATGAAATGAAAGAATTGAATAGCAGATTGCAAAGGGTATAATATTGTAGAAGACATAATACTTTAGAGGACAAGGTACTATAATGACATGTATAAAGAGCTGGAAATAAAAAACCAAAAGGGAAGAACATGCTCTATGTTTCTCAAGCTGAAAGAACTGAAGAAGAAATTTAAGCCTTGCATTGCAATAGTGAAGGGTTCTACAGGGAATATATTAAATGACTAACGAGGCATCAAAAGAAGATGGAAAGAATACACCAAGTCATTGTATCAGAAAGAATTGGTTGACATTCAACCATTTCAAGAGGTAGAATATGATTGGGAAATAATGGTACTGAATAAAGGAAGAAATAGAAGCAGCACTGAAAGCCTTGGCAAAAACAAGCCTCCAGGAATTGATTGAATGTCAGCTGAGATTTTTCAACATATGGATGTAGCACTTCAAGTGCTTACTAGTCTATGCCAAGAAATTTGGAGGACAGCTACCTGGCCAACCAACTAGAAGAGATCCATATTTATACCTATTCTCAAGAAACATGGTCCAATAAAATGCAGAAACTACCAAACAATATCATTAATATCACATGCTGCCAGGGGCCAGCCTTAGCAGGGTCTGGGATCACAAAGAGATGGGTGGCATCCTAGCCACCCCACTCGTACCTCTACTTACCCTTCATGCCCCACGTTTTGGCACCAGTTACTGGGGGCCAGCCACGGCAGGGTCTGGGATCACGAAGAGATGAGACGCAGACAACCAGGAATCTGGAGATCAGCAGCCTGTTAAGGCCTGTCTGTTTTTATTTTTTATATAATCATTGAGTGATGTGATTTCTCTTTGACCACATAAGCTGTTGGCTGATACCTTGTGGTCTTTTTTCATGTTAATCATTAGGGTTTTTAGGTAATGGCCCGAGGCAAGTATATTGTGGTTATAATCAACAGTGAAAACAAAGTTATGCCTTGAGCTCAATCAGCTCTATCTATACCTCAAGGTCAAAAGGTGCAGGAGGAGGGATCTAAAGGTTATAATCTGGCTGTCTCTATTTGTTCCTTCTTTGCTCTTTAGTTTGTCTCTTCCTGTGGGGACAGTAAATACCTACCGTCCCCTACCCTATGCTTTTCTTAAGCTGTTCTAAGGAGAGTATTTCTTTAGTATTTACTCCTTTGCCATACCAAATATAATAGACTTGGGACCCTATCCATCTTCCTGATGCAGGGAATGGGATGTCTATATCTAAGGGCTGTGCAGGGGCTTGTCCCTGGGGAGCTTCCCAGGGCCTTCCTGTAATCTAGTTTTTCACATGTGGAAGGGGGTGTGCAGTTGGGGGAAGCCAGCGGGGCTGGGCTGGCCTTGGCATTCCTGGGCTGGGCGTTCCCAGGCTGGGCGTTCTGTGTCGGGATTCATTAAGCTGAGAGGGTTGTAAAACCCTTCTTATAAGGCACCTTCCTTGATCCTTGTGCCGGGAGATAAGAGGGTACTTTTGATGAAGGTTTAATTAGGATGCAAAATATCATCAGGGAGAGTACAGCCAAAAAATATGTCAAGGGTGAGATGCGTCCGCTCGCCAAGGTGTGTGGCTTTGCTTACAGAGGCTTCTGTGGGTGACAGACCTCGGCAACATGCAAGTAAAATTTTGCTCTAAATCATTCAAAAGTGACCGTCACAGTATATTGACAGGGAACTGCCAAAAATTCAAGCCAGACTGAGAAGAGAATGTGGAACCAGGGATATCGTTGCTGATGTCAGATAGATCTTGGTTGGAAGCAGAGAATACCTAAGAGATGTTTACATTTGTTTCATTGACTGTGTTAGCCATAACAAATTATGGTTAACATTGTGAAGAATGAGAATTCCAGAACACTTAATTGTACTCATGAAGAATCTGTACATGAATCAAGACACAGTCATGTGAACAGAGCATTGGGACACTGCATGGTTTAAAGTCAGGAAAGGTGTGCATCAGGGTTGTATCTTTTCACCATACCTTTTCAACCTATTTGCCAAATAAATAACCTAAGAAGCTGGACTAAATGTATAAGAATGAGGCATCAAAATTGGAGGAAGACCCATTAACAACCTGTGTTATGCAAATAATGCAACCCTGCCTGTCAGAAGTGAGGAGGATTTGAAACTTACTGATGAAGATCAAAGACTACAACCTTCGGTATGGATTGCACTTCAACAGTAAGAAAACAAAACTCCTCACAACTGGACCAGTAAACATCATGATAAATGGAGAAAGGATTGAGGTTATCAAGGATTTCATCTGACTTGGTTCCATAAACAACACCCGTGGAAGCAGCAGTCAAGAAATCAAAAGATGCATTGCACTGTGAAAATCCACTACAGAGGACCTCTTTGAAGTGTTGAAAAGCAAAGATGTCATCTTAAAGACTAAGGTGCACCTGACACAAGTGATGGTATTTTCAGTCACATTATATGCATGTGAAAGCTGAACAGTGAGTAAAGAAGACAGAAGAAGAACTGATGCCTTTGAATTTTGGTGTTACAGCAGAATATTGAATATACCATGAACTGCCCAAAGAACCATCAGATCTGTTCTGGAAGAAGTACAATCAGAGTGCTCCTTGGAGGCAAAGATAGCAAGATTGCATCTGACATACTTTGGACGTGTTGTCAGGAGACATCAATCCTTGGAGAAGGACATTATGTTGGTAGAGTGGAGGGTCAGTGAAAAAGAGAAAGACCCTCAACAAGATGGATTGATATGGTGGTTCTAACGATGGGCTTAAACAGAAAAATGACTTTGGGGAAGGCACAGGACGAGGCAGAGTTTCATGCTGTTGCATATAGGGTCTGATTCAGTGGGTGCTAAATACCACAGAACAAAACACTGCCCTGTCTAGTACCAAGCTCACAATCCTTGTTTTGCTTGAGCCCATTGTTGGAACCACTGTATCAGTCTTTCACGTTGAGGGTCTTCCTATTTTTCTATGACCATCTGCTTTATAAACCATAATGTTGTCCTCCAGGAACTGACCCCTCTTGGCAACATGTCCAAACTATGTAAGACATTGTCATGGATTGAATTGTACCCCCCAAAAAATATGTATAGCAATTTGGCTGCATTGCAATTACCAGTAATGTGTGATTGTGCTCCATTTTGTAATTTTCCTATGCTGTATGTCAAAGGGGATTAGGGTGGGACTGTGAATCCCTTCCTAAGGTCACCCCCCTGCTTCATTGTAAAGGGAGTTTCCTTGGAGTGTGGCTTGTACCACCTTTTATCCATTTGTCCTGCAAGGGATAAAAGGAAAGGGAAGCAAGCAGAAGAGTTGGGAACCTCACACAATCAAGAAAGCAGCACCAGGAGTAGAACATGTCTACAGGCCTGATGTTCCAGTGCCAAAATGCTCCCTGACCAAAGACTAATGAGCACAAGGACTTTACTCCAGAGCTGACAGAAAGAAAGCCCTTCCTCTGGAGTGGACACCCTGCATTCAGACTTGCAACCTATTGGACTGTGTCAGAATAAACTTTTATTTGCTAAAGCCATCCACTTGTGGTGTCTCTGTTAGAGCAGCACTAGCTGACTAAAACAGACATAATCTCGCCATTCTCGCTTCTAAAAAGTATTCTGGTTGTACTTCTTCCAAGACTGATTTGTGTGTTTTTTTGGGAGTCCATGATATATTCAGTGTTAGTCACCAACACCATGGTTCAAAGGCATCAATTCTTCTTTGATCTGTCTTGTTCATTATCCAGCTTTCACTGCATACAATGCCATTGAAAATATCAGTGCTTGGGTCAGGTCTATCTTAGTCTTCAAAGTGACATCTTTGCTTTTCAATACTGTAAAGAGGTCTTTTGCAGCCAGTTTGTCCACTGCAGTGCATCTTTGGATGTGTTGACTGCTGCTTCCATGGGTATTGATTGTGGATCCAAGTGAAATGAAATCCTTGACAATCTTGATCTTTTCCACTTATCATGATGGAGCTTATTGGTCCAGTTATGAAGACTTTTGTTTTCTTTAAGTTGAAGTGCAATCCATACTGAAGGCTATGGGGTTTGATCTTCATCACTACATGCTGCAAATCCTCTTCACTTTCAGCCAGCAAAGACGTGTCATCTGTCTCATTCTTCTTCACTTGACTTCTGTGGTTATTTGCTCAGCATACAGACTGAAAAGGTATGGTGAAAAGATACAATGCTGACACACCCCTTTCCTGACTTTAAATCTGTGAAGTATCCTCTTGTTCTGTCCCAACAACTGTCTCTTGATCTACGTACAGGTTCATCGTGAACACAATTAAGTATTCCAAAATTCCCATTCTTTGTAATATTATCCACAATTTGTTGTGTCTTGGTCATAGTCAATAAAACACAGGTAAACATCCTTCTGTTATTCTCTGCTTTCAGACAGAGGCCATCTGACATCAGCAGTGATATTCACATTTCTTCTGAACCTGTCCTAAATTGCTGGCAATTTACTGTTAATATATTGCTGTAGCCACTTTTGAATGATCTTCAGCAATATTTTACTTGCAAGTGATATTAATAATACTGTTTAGTAATTTCCACATTTGGTTGGATCACCTTTTTTGGGAATAGGCATAAATGTAGATCTTGTAGTCAGCTGGCCAAGTTGCTGTCCTCCAAATTTCCTAGCACAGGAGAGTGAGCAATTACAGTGCTTTATCTGTTTTTTGAAACATCTCAGTTGAATCCATCAATTCCCAGAGCCTTGTATATTGTTTCGTTGTTGTTGTTTGTTTGTTTGTTTGCCAATGTCTTCATTGTGGTTTGAACTTTTTCCTTTGGTACTGTTATTTCCTGTCCATGTGTTACCTCTTGAAATGGTTGAAAGTTGACCAATTCTGTTTGGTATAGTGACTCTGTGTATTACTTCCATCTTCTTTTGATGCTTCATGCATTGTTTAATATTTTCCCAATAAAATCCTTCCCTGTTGCAACTGTAGGCTTGGATTTTTTCTTTAGTTCTTTCAGCTTGAAAAATGCATAGTGTATTCTTCTATTTCCAGCTCTTTGCACATGTCATTATACTTTGTCTTGAGGAGCTGCCCTTTGAAATCTTTAGTTTTTTTACTTCATCAATTCTTCCTTTTGCTTTAGTTGCTGTATATACAAGAGCAAGTTTCAGAGTCTCTTCTGACATCCAGTTTGGTGTTTTCCTTCTTTTCTGTGTTTCTAGTGATCTCTTGATTTCTTCAAGTATAATGTTCTTGACATAACATTCCACAGCTCATCTGTCTTCTGTCAGTGTTCAGTTCATCAAATCTATTCTTGAGATGGCCTCTAAACTCAGGTACATTATACTCAACAATGTACTTTGGCTCTTGTAGACTTTTTCTTATTTTCTTCTGTTTGAACATGTACTTGCCTAAGCAATTGACAGTCTGTTCCACAGTCAGCCCTAGCCTTGTTCTGACTGAATATTGAGCTTTTCCATAGTCCATTTGCACAAATATAGTTAATTTGATTCCTGTGTATTCCATCTGGCGAGCTCTGCATCTATAGATGCCATTTATGTTGTTGAGAAAGGTAATTACGGTGAAAAAATTGTTGGTCTTGCAAAATTCTATTATGTGATCTCTGGCATCATTTCTATCACCACAGCCGTATTTTCCACCTACCAGTGCTTCTTCATTGTTTCCAAATTTCACAGTCCAATCATCTGTAATGTCTAATGCATCTTAGTTGCATGGTTGATCAATTTCAGACTGTAGGAGTTGTTAAAAATCTTCAATTTATTCATCTTTGGTTTTAGTGATTGGTCCATAAATTGGAATAATAGTTGTATTAACTGGGCTTTCTCGTAGTTGTATAGCTATTATCCTCTCACTCATAGTGTTGTACTTCAGGAGGGATCTTGAAATATTCTTTTTGATAGCAAATGTAGCACCATTTCCCTTCAAGCTGTCGTTTCCAGCATAATAGACTATATAATTGTTTGACACTAAATGGCCCATACTAGTTCATTTCAGCTCACTAATGCCTAGGATATGAGATTCATTGCATTTCATTTTTGAAGATTTCCAACTTTCCTAGATTCATACTTCTTATATTCCATGTTCTGATTATTAAATGAATGTTTGCAGTTGTTTCTTCAGATTTTGAGTCATACCATATCAGCAAATGAAGGTTGATTCCATCCAGGTCATTAAGGTTGGCTCTACTTTGAGGAGGCAGTTGTTTTTTGAGTGTCTTCCAACCTGGGAGGCTCATCTTCCAGCACTGTATCTGACAATGTTTGACTGCTATTCTCAAGGTTTTCACCTGCTAATGCTTTTCAGGAGTGGCCTACTAGGTCCTTCTTCCTGGTCTGTTTTATCCTGGAAGCTTAGCTGAAACCTATCTGCTTTGTGTGACCCAGCTGTTATCTGAATAATGGTGGCATAGCTTCTAGCATCAAGTCAGTACGCAAGCCCCTACAGTACAACAAACTGACAGACGTGTGAGTGGACTGAATAAAAAGAAAGGACAAGACTCTGTATTTGGTTACAGAATCACTCTTGATATGTCTTACGTGGAGTTTTCTAGAGAAGCAAAGCCAGGAAAGTATAGAAATGTATAGATGTATATCTAGGAAATCAGTCACATGGTTGTAGAGGCTGGAATGTCCCAAATCTGTGCATTAGCTTAAGGGCAAGAGCTGATGAACCCAAGATCAGCAGGTCAGAGAGTAGAGCTGCTTGCTCACGGGCTGTGAAAATTGATAAATTCCAGTGTTGACTGCAGGTAAATAGCTAGCTCAAGCTCCAAGAACTGAAAGTCAAATAAAAAAGAGGTACCCGCAGGATATAGAATGAGTAAAAGCCTGCAGACAAGTTACTTTTAAGGAGTTTACAAGAAAGGAAAGGACCTCGTACAGGTTACATCAGCAACATTCTTAATTATACTAAGCAGGCTCAATGGGGCTTACAGAAGCAAAAGCACGATCCCAGTGCAAAGCTGGGGAGAGGAAGCGAAGCAAAGAAGAATTTTAATGCAGGACTGTGGGGTCTGTCTTATTCTTTTTTTCCTAGGCATCGGTCATTCAGAGCCAGTGTCCATTTTGAACTACTGTCTGGCATGGAGTTGGGTTTGGCTTATATTTGCAGAGGCAAAATTATTAGACCAAGACCATTCATTGTAGCTACTGACATCTTGTTGATTTCTAAGTATTTACTAAATATTAACAGAAAAAGAGTGGCTTTTATATCCTATTTATGTAAATGTTCTACTAAAAGATTTTTTTCTTTTTTTCCTTTTAAGAGCGTCTTAGTTATTATCCTTTTACCTCAGGGCCCAGCTGAGGTGTCTTTATGAGTCTTTGTTAGCCCAGATCCAGCTGGGTCACATTATTTATACTAAAACACTGAAAATAACGACTCCAATATTATCTCCTAAATCTTTTTCTACTGGACATTGGAAATAACACATAGATAATTAATACCTGGATTTTAGTGGTGGGCTTTGCAGGCCTTTTAAACTGATGGTGCTGTTTTTCACTGGATACCATCTGATTCTTCACCAGGATCTTAAGAGCAAGATTCCCATCAATCACATTGCCTAAGTGAGCAGACTCAATGTACATCAACATTTTAGCCTGAGAGTTTTTGAAGTGTGTAACACAATGGAAGATAAGTCTTATTATGCTTATACTATCAGGTAGAAATCCTAGTTGCATAGTGGTTAAGTTCTACAGCTGCTAACCAAAAAGTCAGCAGTTCGAATCTGCCAGGGGCTCCTTGGAAACTCTTAAAGGCAGTTCTCCTCTGTCCTACACAGTTGCTATGAGTTGAAATCAACTTGTCAACAATGGATTTTATACTATCAGGATGTGGATTAAGAATATTATTTCTGAGGGGCGGAGTCAAGATGGCGGACTAAGCCCACGTCTCCTTATATCCCTCTGGAAACCAAGACCTGAATTGACAATCAAACAGAGCCTTCTGATCACCTAATCAGCCTCAGGACACAGCACAGAGCTGTTAATTGGGACTTCATACCACTCAGCGAAAAACCTCCTCTCCTTCACTGACTCCGCTCCTGGCTAGCCCCGGCTCTCACGGACGGAAGGTAAACGCACCAGTTTGACTTTTTTTTTCCTCTGTCTCAGCTGGTGGGCGGAGGTGGGTCTTGCCTGGCGGCTGGACTCAGACACGCTGCTGGGGGGATAGGCTGGCGAAATTCCCATATTCTGAGAGCCAGGCTCAGGACTCTGTTAATCTAGAAACTTCGAGCCTTTTGTATTGTAGCTGCCTCAGTGGGGTTTATGCGGAGCTCCGCGGTCAGGGTGCGGGAGGCCATATTGGTACCCAGATTTTAGCGGGACCTCGTTCTTAGCCTGGGAGCCAGCACCTGCAAACGGGACAGCGCTTCTCTGTCAGAAAAGTAGTGATTTTGCACAGTGCTGCCTGCATTGGGGGCCCTGCAACAGAATCAGAGGAATCACTACCTCTCAGCACCTTTAGCCCCTCTATCTCCTGCCTGTGTGGAGGACGCCGTCTTGGGTACAGTGGCCAAAGCTGGACCTAATTCTTAGCTTGGGAGCCAGAGCCTGCCCACAGGAGAGCGCTTTTCTATCACAAAACCAGTACTCGACGCAGTGTTGGCTAAGGCTAGGCCCTGTCAGCAGAGCCCAACAGAGCAGTAGCATTGCTGTATTCTGAACTAGTTTGTTATCATCTGGGGTTGGATATAGTGGTGCTTACTTTGTCAGATGAGAAGAGGGACCTCTACACCTGAAAACCTAACTGACTTGTGAAGTGGTCAGATACCTTTTGCTTTACATTTGAAGACAGCCTAGAGAAACATTTGCAATCCATCCTCACAGTACCTCTTCCAGCCTCTATATACTGACATGGGACCCAAAAAGCAACAGACAATTGTGGCATACAGGCAATCACTCATGGCTTCAGAAGGCTCCCAAACAAAGCAACCAAGGAGTTTTCCAGATGAAGAAACTTTTATGAAAGCATCAGGAAGTGAATACAAATTGATGATATACAGAGCCCTTATACAAAATGCAGCAGAACAAAATGAAAAATTAAACAAGTTGTTCGATCTGATGGAACACCAGTACTCTGAAATCCAACAGATCAAGAAGAAAATCAAAGACGTAAAAACTTCCATGCAAAGCCAAGAAAACAGAATGGAACAAATGGAAAAAAGCATTTCTGACTTGGAAGACAGAGCTACTGATGCCAGCGTCTATGAGCAGAAATCAGAAAAAAGAAACAAGAAAAATGAAGAAACATTAAGAAGCATGTGGGACTCTATTAAGAGGAACCACCTTCGATTAATTGGAGTCCCTGAACAGGGTGAGACATCTCAGAACACAGAGAGTATTGTTGCTGAGCTGCTGAAAGAAAACTTCCCAGAAATCATGAAGGAAGAGAATATAGACATCTCAGATGCATATCATGTGACACCCAATAGCCAAGCCAAGCATAGATCTCAAAAGAAAGACTCCAAGACATATTATAATCAAGCTCAACAAAATGAAACATAAGCAGCAACTCTTAAAGGCAGCAAGACTCAAGGCAAAGCTAACATTCAGAGGGAAACCCTGTAGGCTCTCGTTAGACTTCTCAGCAGAAACCATGCTGGCACGGAGACAGTGGCACGACACATTCAAAGTCTTGAAGGAGAAGAACTTCCAACCAAGAATTATATATCCTGCAAAACTATCTTTCAAATATGAAAATGAAATTAAGAAATTCCCAGATAAACAGAAACTCAGAGATTTTGTAAAAACCAAACCCAAACTACAAGAAATACTGAAAGAAGTTCTTGGCTTTGGCTTAGAAGAACGAAACCACTAACTTTATATTTTACAACGACATACTACTCAATACTGATTTAGGGAAGGCTCCAAAGTAAATCACAGCTTTGATTGGGAAAGAAGCAATCCAGTGATCATCATGAAAACTATGGTGTCATCATAATAAAAGAGGGATGTACTACAGTTGTTATACTCCTTCCAGATGGAGAGGAAGATGACAATTAAAATTGGGTTTATAAATAGTTTATTAAGGGGGTTCATAGGGGCAGCTGTAAAGCACAACAAAGATGTATCATACCATTTCAAGAAATGTAACACACGAGTCTCAGCAACTATAAAACCAGCTCTCAAAAAGGTGAAAAATCAACTCACAAAAAAAGAGTGTCCCAGAACAGACTAATAAGAACAACAGAGAAAACATCAACATAAAAATAAACATATCACAATGGCAGCAGTGAACACATACCTATCAATAATTACACTGAATGTGAATGGACTGAATGCTCCAGTAAAGAGACACTGAGTGTGATCTTGGATCAAAAGACATGACCCATCCATATGTTGTCTACAAGAAACTCACTTGAGACCTAAAGACAGGAACAAACTGAAAATTAAACGATGGAAGAATATATATCAAGCTAACAATGAACAAAGAAGAGCAGGGGTGGCAATTCTAATCTCAGACAAAATCAATTTTAATGTCAAATCCACCATCGTGGACAAAGATGGACACTATTTCTTGCTGAAAGGTTCAGTACACAAGCAAGACTTAACTATATTAAACATTTATGCACCTAATGTCAGAGCACCTAAATATGTCGAAGAAACACTGACTATGCTCAAAAGAGAGTTAGATGACTCCACAATAACAGTGGGAGACTTTAACACTCCACTCTCATTACTAGACAGATCATCTAGAAAAAAGCTGAGTAAAGATACAGAAGACCTCATTGACACAATTAACCAACTAAACCTCATTGATATATACAGAACTTTCCACCCATCAGCAGACAACTACACCTTCTTCTCCAGTGCACATGGAACATTCTCCAGAATTGACCATGTGATGGGCCATAATGCAATGCTCAACAAAATCCATACCGTTGAATTACTGCAAAGCATCTTCTCAGATCATAAATCCATAAAAGTTGAAATCAATAGCAGAAAAAACAGAGATAGAAAGTGGAACTCTTGGAAACTGAACAACATCTTGCTCAAAAAAACATGGGTTATAGAGGAAATCAGGGATGAATTAAAGAAATTCATGAATTCCAATGAGAACGAAAACACTTCCTACCAGAACCTACGGGATACAGAGAAAGCAGTGCTCAGCGGTCTGTTTATCTCTATAAATGCACACATCTGGAAGGAAGAAAGAAACCAAATCAAGGAACTAACTCTACAGCTTGAACAAGTAGAAAGAGAACAACAGAGGAACCCCTCGGGCACCAGAAGAAAGGAGATCATACAGATTAGAGCAGAGCTAAATGAATTAGAGAATAGAAAAACAATTGAAAACATTGAAAAGACCAAAAGCTGGTTTTTTGAAAATATCGACAAAATTGATAAACCACTGGCTAAACTTACTAAAGAAAAGCAGGAAAGGAAACAAATAACCCAAATTAGAAATGAGAGGGGAGCTGTCACCACAGATGCAACAGAAATAAAAAATATCATAACAGAATACTATGAAAAACTGTACTGTAACAAATTTGAAAACCTAGGGGAAATGGACCAATTCCTTCACTCATACCACCTACCTAAATTATCACAACGTGAAGCAGAAGAACTTAATAAACCCATCACAAAGGAAGAGATTGAAAAGGTCATGAAAACACTGCCAACCAAAAAAAGTCCGGGCCCAGATGGCTTTACTGCAGAATTATACCAAGCATTTAGAGAAGAGTTATCCCCAATACTATTGAAACTATTTCACAATATAGAAAGGGATGGAGTACTCCCAAACTCATTGTATGAAGCCAGCATAAACCTGATACTGAAGCCAGGGAAAGACCCAACAAAGGCAGAGAACTACAGACGGATATCACTCATGAACCTAGATGCAAAAATCTTCAACAAAATTCTTGCCAACAGAATACAACAACATATCAAGAAAATAATCCATCATGACTAAGTGGGATTCATACCAGGGATGCAAGGCTGGTTCAACATCAGGAAAACAATTAATGTGATTAACCACATAAATAACACAAAAGACAAAGATCACCTGATTTTGTCCATTGATGCCGAAAAGGCATTTGATAAAGTCCAACACCCATTCATGCTAAAAACTCTTAAAAAAATGGGCATAGACGGCAAATTCCTCAACACAATAAGGGCCATTTATACAAAGCCAATTGCCCACATCATCCTGAATGGAGAGAGACTGAAAGACTTTCTCCTGAGATCAGGAACTAGACAAGGATGCCCACTGTCACCTCTCTTATTCAACATTGTGCTAGAAGTTCTAGCCAGAGCAATTAGACAAGACGAACAAATAAAGGGCATCTGCATCAGCAAAGAGGAAGTTAAAATCTCCCTGTTCGCAGATGATTTGATTGTATATGCAGAGAACCTCAAGGAATCTATAAGTAAGCTACTCAAACTGATAGAAGAGTTCAGCAAAGTTTCCGGATACAAGATAAACATAAGTAAATCAGTAGGTTTCCTTTATACTATCAACGAGACTGTTAAGGAGGAAATTATTAAATCAATACCATTTATGATAGCCCCTAAGAAGATAAAGTACCTAGGAATTAATCTAACCAGAGAAACAACAGACCTTTACAAAGAGAACTACAAGCCCTTACTATAAGTAACTAAGAGACTTAGATAAATGGAGAAACCTACCCTGCTCATGGATAGGAAGACTTAACATTGTGAAAATGTCTATTTTACCCAAAGCAATTTATTTATATAATGCAATCCCAATACAAGTTCCAGCATCATTTTTTAATGAGATCGAGAAACAAGTCACCAGTTTTGTTTGGAAAGGGAAGAAGCCCCGGATAAGTAAGGTACTACTAAAGAAGAAGAACACACTGGGAGGCCTCTCATTACCCGACCTAAGAACATACTACACTGCCATAGTGGTCAAAACAGCCTGGTACTGGTACAAGAACAGACAGATCGATCAATGGAACAGAATTGAGACCCCAGAGATGACACCACCTGCCTATGAACAGTTGATATTCGACAAAGTCCCTAAGACATTAAACTGGGGTAAAAACAGTATCTTCAACAAATGGTGCTGGCAAAATTGGTTATCCATCTGCAATAAACTGAATCAAGATCCGTATATTACACCTTATACAAAAACCAACTCCAGCTGGATAAAAGACCTAAATATCAAACCTAAAATGATAAAGCTCATCCAAGAAAAGGTAGGAACAACAATGGAAGTTTTAATACACATGAGGACAGACTCCAAAATCTGTCAAAGAAACCTCAATCAACAGAAGAGAAAATAGATAAATGGGAACTATTAAGAATCAAACACTTTTGCTCATCCAAAGACTTTATTAATAGAATTAAAAGAACACCCACAGAATGGGAAAAAATATTTGGCAACTCTATGTCAGACCGACGCCTGATCTCCATAATCTATAAGATACTACAAAATATCAAGAAGAAGAAGATAAACCATCCAATTAAGTGATGGGCAAAGGAGATGGACAGACACTTCACTAAAGAGGAGATCCAGGCAGCCAAAAAACACATGCGGACATGTTCATGATCTTTAGTTATTAAAGAAATTCAAATCAGGACAACAATGAGATACCATCTCACCCCAACAAGATTGGCCATGATCCAGAAAACACAAAACAACAAATGCTGGAGAGGCTGTGGAGAAAGTGGAACCCTCCTACACTGTTGGTGGGGTTGCAAAATGGTCCAGCCTCTTTGGAAGGCAATCTGGCGCTTCTTTAAAAACATGGATATTGATATACCATTTGACCCAGTAATTCCACTACTTGGAATATATCCTACAGAAGCAAGGCCTTTCACACCAACGGACACATGCACCAGAATGTTTATCGCAGCACAGTCCACGATAGCAAAAAGATGGAATCAACCCAGATGCCCAACAATAGAAGAATGGATAGGTAAATTGTCATACATATACTCAATTGAGCACTATGCAATGATAAAGAATACCGATGATTCCAGGAAACATCTCCTAACCTGGTTTCAACTGGAAGACATTATGTTGAGTGAAAGTAGTCAGTGACAAAAGGACAAATACTGTATGAGACCTCTTCGATAAGATCTCAAAAACAGACTTGTGTATAGAAGAAAAGACTCTTTGACAGCTGCAAGGGAGGGGAGGGAGGGAGGGTGACAGGGAGAGGGTTTAGTTTAGATAGTTACTAGAAATCTAGTTGGGAGAAAGCGGTGACAGCACACATTAGGAAAAAGAACAACATTAAGTGGACCTCAGCATAACTTGAGTACTCCTTCCATCTTAACTGAATGCTGCAAGGATAGAGTAGCTGGGGTCGGGGGTGGGGGACCATGCTCTTAGGTGAATTCCGGGCCAATTGGCACAACTAACGTTTTGCTAAGAGAGCTCTCTGCACCCCACATTGGTGAGTGGCGTCTGGGGTCTCAAAAGCTGCCAAGCTGCCATCCGAGGACACAGCAAATGGTCCCAACTCAACAGGAACAGATGCTCACCGAGGACCAAAATGACATGGAATAAAGACAACCGAGAAGACGGAGAGACCCACAAGGGTGGGTGCCTACATCAACTTGGGACCGGAAGAACCGGATGGTGCCCGGCCACCACCAGTGATAGCCACGATGGAGCTCACAGAGAGGAGTCTCACTGGCAACACAAGAATAAAGAGGTGTGTTTTAGTCAGCTAGGCTGCTCTAACAGAAATACCACAGAGTGGATGGCTTTAACAAAGAAAGATTTATTCTTACACAGTCCGGTAGGTTGCAAGTCCATATTCAGGGTGTCCGCTCCAGGGAAAGACTTTCCCCTTGACGGCTCTGGAGGAAAGTCTGGTATTGCATCAGTCATTGTCCAGGGAGTGTCCTAACACAAGAACCTCTGGTCTGAACGACGCGCTCTGCTCCCGGTGCTGCTTGCTTGATGGTAGCGAGGTTCTCAAATTGTCCTTCGTTCTTTTTCCTTTTATTCCTTGCAAGCTAAAAGCATTAAGGGTAGGGCAAGCCATACTCCAGGGAAACTTCCCCCATAGCAGGAATTCACAGCCCCACCCTAATCCTTTAACATACAGGTTAGGAAAAGCACACAATGGAGGACAGTCCCAAGATACTGGGAACCATATCCCAGCCACGTGGCTGCACACATTTTTGAGGGGACACAATTCAACCCACGACAAGGTGCATCATGAGATCTCCACTAAAAGACCTCAATCGATGGTCCAGCGGTTTTGGGGTTCCTCTGAGAGCATGGCCCCCTGCCCTGATGCTGCCCTTTCCCATAAATTATAACAAACATCCACTCTTTGGACAGGAATGCATTGGACTTGGCAATGCAGAGTGACCATATATTGGAAGCACTTTATGGTTCTATACATCTATAGGATATCATCTTGCTGACCTCTGGCTGGAGGAAGGGGAGTGGATGGACAGGAGGGGAAAGGAGACTGTTGGGAGGATGAGACATGTATGGAACAGAGAGGAATAGTGTGCTGTCACCGGACAGGGAGAGCAGTGGAAGCTGCATATACGGGGGCATGTAAATTTATATGTGAATGTACATTTTCACTCAGTTATGTTAAATAAAAATTAAAAAAAAATATTTCTTACAATAGTGATTTAGATCATGTATTTATTTTTGATAGTGACTAACCAAATAAACCTGTTGTTTATGAGGGTGTTACAGGGTGTATCCAAGTAGCTTGCTGTTTTATTCTACTTATATGGTGTTCTAATTCTCTTATGATATTTTTTTCTGAATACAACAAGGGGCTATTTGCTATAATACAGATTATCCTTTCTTGGCTAAAACTATAAGGCTGTTTTGTTATCTCGTGTCACCTTGGTTAGTGTGTTTTTTTGGTCTCATTGGCGTCTTCATCTGTTATTTGACCCATAGTGATTGATAAATTTCTTAAAGATTTTTGTTTGTTTGTTTTTCAATTTAACAATACCATAATAGGAATGAAAGGTACCAACCCATCCTCGAGTACTGAAGCAATGGGCTTCTTTTTGACTCTCATTTTATAGTGTGTAACAATATAACATTAACTTTTTCAATATTTACTAGCATCATTACTATAAATATCTAAAGGCAGTCTTAAAATTCTCAAGGTGCATTGCCCATACATTCACCAGAAATCTAAAAAAGAGATTATCCAAATACACTCACTCTCAGTTAGAAAGCGTCATTTAAACTAGTATAGTTGAATCAACCACATAAAAAACATATATCTGTAAGCAGCACACAAAATTTGTCTACAGGAAACAGAAGGTACAGAAAAATGTACATGTAACAACCAGATTTTCAGTAGAGAATACATGATTAGTGTCATGGTTCGAATTGTGTCCCCCCAAAAATGTGTGCAACTGCGTGGCTGGGATATGGTTCCCAGTATCTTGGAAATGTCCTCCATTGTGTGGCTTTGCTAACTGTGTATTAAAAGATTAGGGTGGGGCTACAAATTCTGCATAGGATTACTTCCCTGTCCTGCTGTAGGGGGAGTTTCCCCAGAGTGTGGCTTGTCCCACCCTTAATGCTTTCAGATAAAAAGGAAAAAGAAACAAAGGACAATTGAGAACCTCGCTACCATCAAGCAAGCAGCACCGGGAGCAGAGCGCGTCCTTCAGACCAGAGGTTCTTGCATGAGGACCCTCCCTGGACAAAGACTGATGCAATACCAGACTTTCCTCCAGAGCCGACAAGGGGAAAGTCTTTCCCTGGAGCGGACACCCTGAATTTAGACTTGCAACCTACCGGACTGTGTAAGAATAAATCTTTCTTTGTTAAAGCCATCCACTCTGTGGTATTTCTGTTAGAGCAGCCCGAGCAGCCCTAGCGGGCCCGGCATTGCTGCGGCTGACTCCCGCGCCGGCCTCTGCGCGGCTCTGCCGGGCAGGGACTGCAGCGAGCGGCACCACGCGAGAGGCCGGCGCGGGAGGCGGCCGCAGCAATGCCGGTCCTGCTGGGGCTGCTCTCAGAAAAATGTACATGTAACAACCAGATTTTCAGTAGAGAATATATGATTAGTAAGACAAAACAAGATGCACCACTTGTGTTGGAGGTTTTCAGTTAATCTGTACTAAAGTGTTCTTCTCAAGGGCAAGCTGCCCTTCCTTGATTAGCAGTCATGGGTCACTTTCTCAGAAGCAGAGGGGAACAAAATTCATTTTTTTAAGTAAATAAACTACATGACTTTTAGTGCTGTTCAATTTTATAAACTCATAATGTGAATTCATTTCATACACTTCTCTTCCTATGATATTTATGAGGAGTGGGGTCAAAATGGCGGATTAAGCACCTGTCTCATATCACTCTGAAAACCAAGACCTGAATGGATAATCAAACAGAGCCTTCTGGTCACCTCGTGAGCCCTAGGACACTGCCCAGGGCTGTTAATTTGGACTTCATACCACTGAATGAAAAACCTCCTCTCTTTTGCTGACTCCCTCTCCTCAATAGCCCTGGCTCTCACGGACTGAAGGTAAACGCACCATTTTGACTTTTTTTTTTCCTCTGTCTTGGCCAGCGGGCGGAGCTGGGTCTTGCCTAGTGGCTGGTCTCAACACATTGCTGGCTGGATAGGCAGGTGAAATTGCCGTATTTTGAGAGCCAGCCTTGGGACTCTGTACACCTAGCCAATTTGGGCCTGTCTTTTTATCTCTCCCACAGTGTGGTTTGTACGGAAACACGGTGCCTATGTGTGGGACGCCGTGTCAGATATGGAGATTTTAGCGGGACCTAATTCTTAGGCTGGGAGCCAGCTCCTGGAAACAGGACGGCGCTTCTCTGACAAAAATGCAGTAGTTTACACAGTGTTGCCTATGATGGGGGCCCAGCAACAGAGGCTGAAGTATGAGGACTCACTACGTCTCGGCACCTTTAGCCCCTCTATCTGCTGACCACGTGGAGGGCGCCATTTCAGTTATGGTGGCCACAGCTGGACCTAATTCGTAGCTTGGGAGCCAGACCTTGTACACATGAGAGTGCTTTTCTAACAGAAAAGCCGTAGTTTACACAGTGTCGCCTAACGCTGGCTTGTATCAGCAGAGGCCAACAGGGCAGTAACATTGCTGTATTTTGAACTAGTTTGTATCATCTAGGGTTGGATATAGAGGTGCTTACTTTGCCAGTTGGGAAGAGGGACCTCTACACCTGAAAACCTGACTGACTTGGGAAGGGTCAGACACCTCTTGTTTTACATTTTAAGACAGCCTAGTGAAACATCTGGAGTCCATCCACACAGTATCTCTCCCAGGCCTCTACTTACTCTCGTGAAACCCCAAAAGCAACAGACACTTGTGGCAAACAGGAAATCACCCATGGCTTCAGAAGGCTCCCAAATAAAACAACCAAGAGGTTTCCCAGATAAAGAAACTTTTCTGAAATCATCAGAAGGTGAATACAAAAGGATTATATACAGAGCCCTTCTAGACTTTATACAAAATGCAACACAACAAAATGAAAAATTAAGCAAGCTGTTCAATCTGATGGAACAGCAGTACTCTGAAATCCAACAGATCAAGAACAAAATCAAAGACATAGAAACTCCCATGCAAAGCCAAGAAAACAGAATGGAACAAATGGAAAAAAGAATTTCTGACTTGGAAGACAGAGCTACTGACACCAGCGTCTATGAGGAGAAATCAGAAAAAAGAAACAAGAAGAATGAAGAAACATTAAGAAGCATGTGGGACTCTATTAAGAGGAGCAACCTTCGATTAATTGGATGCCGAAGCCCATTACCCACAGAGACCTCTGTGAGCAGAGCTACAAGCCTTTGTGATGGTGGGCAGATGCATCTCACCCCTGACATATTTCTGGCTGTACATTTTTCACCCTATTTACCCCAAAATACTCCCTTATCTTCCTACACAAGGACAAACGCTGAGCCCGGGAATGCCCAGCCCTGCTGACTTCCCCCAACTGCACATCCCCACTCATGTGAAAAGAATTTTCCTTTTTAGAACACTTTAACAAAGGCATAGGGTAGGGGGCAGTAGGTGTTTACTGTCCCCGCAGGAGGAGATAAAATAAAGAGAAAAGTAGGAACAAATAGAGATTATAACCTGTAGACCCTTCCTCCTGTGCCTTTTAACCTTGAGGTATAAGTAGGGCTGATTGAGCTCGAGGCATAACTTTGTTTACACTGTCAATTACACACCTGCCTCGGGCCATTATCTAGAAAGCGCTGACAATTAACAAGATCACGAGGTTTCAGTTTGAAGTTAGCTAACAGCTCGTGTGGTCGAAGGGCAGGGTAAAAATCACATCACCTCAAGATCACGAGGTTTCAGTTTCAAATTAGCCAATCACGAGGTTTCAGTTTCAAATTAGCCAATGGCTGTGTGGTCAGGGGGCAGGGTGGAAAATACATCACCTTGACTATAAATAATAATAAAGTAAGACAGCCACTCTCTCTTCTCTGGGTCGGGCTGCCTTAAACCAAAAAACTCTTTCCTGTCTCCTTTGTTCATTTTCCCGCCGACGCCTTCCCTCCCTCTGTGCAGGACCCTGAAAAGATGCCGGGGCTGGCTCTTGGCAATTGGAGTCTTTGAACAGGATGAGACACCTGAGAACACAGAGTATCATTGCTGAGCTGCTGACAGAAAACTTCCCAGAAATCATGAAGGAAGAGAATATAGATATCCGAGATGCATATCGTACACCACCCAATATAGATCTCAAAAGAAAGACTCCAAGACATATTATAATCAAGCTTAACAAAATGAAACATAAGCAGCAACTCTTAAAGGCAGCAAGACTCAAAGCAAAGCTAACATTCAGAGGGAAACTCTGTAGGCTTTCATCAGATTTCTCAGCAGAAGCCATGCTGGCACGGAGACACTGGCATGACACATTTAAAGCCTTGAAGGAGAAGACATTCCAACCAAGAATTATATATCCTGAAAAACTATCTTTCAAATATGAAAATGAAATTAAAATATTCCCAGATAAACAGAAGCTCAGAGACTTTGTAAAAACCTATGATATTTGCAACTTTAGTAAGTTTACCGATACCCCCCCAAAACAAAACCGACAGCTGTTGAGTTGATTTAGACTCATAGAAACCCTATAGAATAGTGTAGAACTGCTCCATAGAGTTTCCAAAGAGTACCTAGTAGATTTGAACAGCTGAAATTTTGGTTAGCAGACGTAGCACATAACCACTACACCATCAGGGTTTCCAAAAGTTTACCAATAAGAACTCCTAATTCAAAAGTTACAATATCTAAACACATTAGTTAAATAACTTAGGAAAATGGGTTCTTATATAGAAAGTTGGAGCTTAAAACCTCAGCATTTTGCCCACATAGAACTCATAGTATTCCTTTGCCAAGTGTTGTTAATTTTTGTTCCACATGATTCTGGATCAACTGCAGGCTATGAACCCATCAGCTTCTACGTATGAGTTTTGGAAATCTTTATTTAGTCTGCACAGTTCTTTTCATAACTCTAGTATGCCAAGCATCCAAGTGCCGCCTGTCATTTTTATTGAAATATTTTGGTAAAATAGTTTCAGAGAATTAACAAAGTAAAAACTTCTCTGCAGAAAATGAAACTTCTGATGCCCATAATTAATTCATTTAAAAATGCTCTTTCAAATGACAGGATTTATAGCAAGCCTTTATATTATAAGCTTAATATAAAACCAAAGTCAATTTTAAAAAACTCAGACAATATCTCTAAATATAATGATTAACCTTATTTTCAAAGAAACCAAAGCAAAAAACCGAAACCCACTGCTGTTGTCTCAGTTCCATCTCATAGCAACCGCATGAGACAGGGTAGAACTGCCTCCATAGACTTTCCCAGGAGTGCCTGATAGATTTGAACTACAGACCCTTCACTTAGCAGCTGTAGTATCTAGCCACTATTGCCATTTTAAAAGGGCTTCATATAAAATACATTACAAAATGATTTTGAGACATAAGATCATGTAATCGGGATATATTATCAAGTCTCTAAATGCTTGCATAGTAATAAAAAACAACTTTATAAGTAGTTGCAACCAAGTTAGCAATTTAAAAAATAATAAAATTATGACATGATATTATGTATCTGTTATTTAATATTAGGAAAAAGCATAAAAGGAAATACTAACAATATTAACCCAGAGAGAATGTAATTTACAACATATTAAATACACATTTTAGCACTTTTCTTCACAAAACCTTTATCAATCTTCATAAAGTTTCAAAATTTGGCAGAGTTTATTAGAGATCCCCATAAACAATACTAAGTTTATTTAACTAAGGTCTGTAACATAGAAGTCTTAGGTTTTTTTTTTCTTTCTTTAGCCTTGTAGCTTATTTTTGACTCTGGAATCTTTTTCTAATGAGAACCAAACAAATAAATTAACTCTTCAACTCAGTCATCAAAAAACTTAATTATGTTTTATATATTACTTCACATTAAAGCTCTTAACACTTACATAAATTACACCATTAAAATTCAGGCTGACAGATAATACTTTTGATTAGATCAAGTAAGTTTCCTTTTAATAAACCTCTTAGACTGTCTTTCTTGTTTCTTTGTCTCTTATAATACATTTATCTAAGTGGCAAAAATGAGCACACTCATTAACAGACTTAAAGATTTATATACATACATTTTCTGGTGACATAAAAAGCAAAAGTATATAAATTTAAATTATGAAGAGTTATATGTTGACTGAGTTATCTAAAAGGATTTGGAAATTATTTTATGTGGTAAAATATAACCGTTGGAATAAAGTTTAAATATTCTAGATATTTAAATCTAGAATATTCTAAATATTCTAAAATTGTTAAATTTTTACTAGTCTTCTGAATCTAATTTTAGCCCTTAAACATTTTATTAAACAACTCTGGAATTAGCTTCCTTTCAACTAACCAGTTCATTGAGATGGATATAACCTTAAGTCTCTGGTTAGAGATGCAAACATCTTTCTAGGCCACTTCAGATGTATTTCATTGTGATTCTTACTTTGTTTTGGCTTCTTAGAGTTCCCCTACAATATAACTTATTTACAGTTCTTTTGTGATTAGGATTTAATCAATTTCTGATAAGGATAGTAAAGTAACAATTTTTTCTTGTTTCCACTTTTGTCTTAAAAGGTCTTCACCAAGTTGGAAAGCGCCTTTCAAAGGTTTCCCAAAAGCTGTAGGACTTGGGAGTCTGATCCTGCCCTGCTGTCCCTCTCTTGTGACTCAGACTAGAAGCCCAGATGAGATCATTCCACTTACTTTACATTTGTTTAAATTGACCTAGATATTTTGAAGGACAAGATAACTAATTTCTTTTCCTTTTACTATTCTCTTGTTAAGTAGCTTTGCTTTCTCTTCATCATAACCTTTTTTTCACTGGGTTTGGTTTTTTTATAAATACCCAAGCTCTTTAGCAATTTTTGTCTAGACTTCTGTGCCCCTTTTTTCAGATTCTGAAACTGCTAGTTTTACTTTTAGACAGAACTATCCCTTTTTCTTAAATAAAACACATTTCATATTGTATTTATTTTAAGGTGCTTAGAAAGGTTTTGTTTCTAAGATTGATTTAAACAAAGTTTTGCAGTGTAGCACCTAAAAATCTAAATCATAAGATACATAGACTCTAGACAGTTTTTCTGGAAAAGGAAACAACCGAGGTTCAATGATGGCCTTATAAAACCAATAGCTGTCGGCTTTAACCTCCAACATGATACAAGACAGAAACTTAGACACAAAGCTCTAGACCAGAAGCAAGCTCTCAGAACAAAAGGAGACAGAAAATTAACATAAACTTCCTCTAATCTCTGAGGCTCATAGAACAGGCTCATAGAACAGGCTTAAAGAATACCACATGAATCAAGAATATGGGGATTTTAGTTCTGAAAGTGTATGTAGAATTTTTGGTAAGATTGGCTCAATTCAATGTAAAACAAAACAGAATCTAGACCAAACTTATTTGCCGAGGCCCGTCACCCACAAAGGCCTCTGTGAACAAAGTTGCAAGCCTATGTGATGGCAGGCGGAGGCATCTCACTCGTCATATATTCTTGGCCGTACTGTCCTTGATAATATTTTGCAACGTAATCAAACTTTCCTCAAAAATACCCCCTTATTTCCCAGCACAAGGCTCAAAGAAGGTGCCCTCTAAGAAGGGTTTTACAACCCCATCAAAGAAGGTGCCCTCTAAGAAGGGTTTTACAACCCCCTCAGCTTAATGAAGCCCGACACAGAACACCCAACCTGGATATGCCCAGCCCGGGAACGCCCAGCCTGGGAATACCACGGCCAGCCCAGCCCCGCTGGCTTCCCCCAACTGCACATCCCCCTCCACATGTGAAAAACTAGATTGCAGGAAGGCCCTGGGAAACTCCCCAGGAACAACCCCTCGCACAACTTTTAGAAATAGACATCCCATTCCCTGCATCAGGAAAATGGATATGCTCCCAAGTCTATTATATTTGGTCTGGCAGATGAGTAAATACTAAAGAAATACCCTTCTTAGAACAGCTTAAGAAAGGCATAGGGTGGGGGATGGTAGGTGTTTACTGTCCCCACAGGAAGAGATAAAATAAAGAGCAAAGAAGGAACAAATAGACAGCCAGATTATCCTCCTCTACCTTTTAACCTTGAAGCATACATAGAACTGATTAAGCCCAAAGCATAGCTTTGTTTTCACTGTTGATTATAACCACAATATACTTGCCTTGGGCCATTACCTAAAAAACCTTAATTAATGTGAAAAAAAGGCCACAAGGTATCACTTCCTGGTTAGCCAGCAGCTTGTGTGGTCGAGGGTGCAGGGTGAAATCATGTCACTGATCATATAAAAATAAAGAAAGGCAGACCCTGACAGGCAGCCAATCTCCAGATTCCTGCTTGTCTCAGTCTCATCATTTCTCCTTCACCGATGCCACCCCATTCTCTTCGTGAACCCAGAGCCTGCCGAGGCTGGCTCCCGGCACTTATTGTCAGAGCCTCAGGTGTAGGAATATCAGAGCTTATTTATTTATTTATTTATTTATTTAATATGACTGACTGAAAATGTACATTCCCGTATAAATTTACATGCTCACCTATATGAAGCTTCCTCTGCTCTCCCTGTCTGGTGACAGCACACTATTCCTCTCTGCTCCATACATGTCTCATCCTCCCAACAGTCTCCTTTCCCTTCCTCTCC
Organism: Heterohyrax brucei; assembly: GCA_028571685.1. Taxonomy (NCBI): domain Eukaryota; kingdom Metazoa; phylum Chordata; class Mammalia; order Hyracoidea; family Procaviidae; genus Heterohyrax; species Heterohyrax brucei. The sequence goes on along the minus strand of CM053142.1, from coordinate 70,419,375 downwards.
AACCACTCTCTTTCCTCTAACCAGAGGTCAGCAGGATGATATCCTATAGACGTATAGAACCATAAAGTGCATCCAATATATGGTCACTCTGCATTGCCAAGTCCAATCTATACGTGTCCAAAGAGTGGATCTTCATTATGATTTATGGGCAAGGGCAGCATCTGGGCCAGGGGCCATGCTCCCAGGGAAACCCTGAAACTGCTGGACCATCAATTGAGGTCTTTTAGTGGAGATCTCAGGATGCACCCCTTTTTATTCTTGTGTTTCCAGTGAGATTCAACTTAGTGAACTCCACTGTGGCTATCACTCATGGTGGCTGGGTGAATATTAGACCTTTTGACAAAACCTGAGCATCAAAAAAAAAGTTCCCCCAAAAGGAAGAGATAAGACGGAAAGCTCAGCTTTTCCTAAGTGGCTGGCTTTTAGTGTATTCAGTTTATAGTGTTTTAAAATGTGAACCTTAAATCACTGTCATGGTTGAAATTGTGTCCCCCCAAAAATGTATGCAGCCACGTGGCTGGGATATGTTTCCCAGTATCTTGGGACTGTCCTCCATTGTGTGGTTTTGCTAACCCCTGTGTTAAAGGATTAGGGTGGGGCTGTGAATTCCTGCTGTGGGGGGAGTTTCCCTGGAGTATGGCTTGCCCCACCCTTAATGCTTTTAGCTTGCAAGGAATAAAAGGAAAAAGAACCAAGGACAATTTGAGAACCTTGCTACCATCAAGCAAGCAGCACCGGGAGCAGAGCGTGTCTTTCAGACCAGAGGTTCTTGCGTGAGGACGCTCCCTGGACAAAGACTGATGCAATACCAGACTTTCCTCCAGAGCCGACAAGGGGAAAGTCTTTCCCTGGAGCAGACACCCTGAATATGGGCTTGCAACCTACCGGACTGTGTAAGAATAAATCTTTCTTTGTTAAAGCCATCCACTCTGTGGTATTTCTGTTAGAGCAGCCTAGCTGACTAAAACAGAATTGGTACCATGGGAGTGGGGTGCTGCTCTAGCAAATACCTAAAATGTGGAAGCCACTTTGAAACTGCGAATGGATAGAAGATTCAGAAGGAACGAAGAAGGTGCAGATGGTGAGAAACAACAGAGGACCGTCAGCAGCGGCAGCGGCAGCAGCAGAACCAGAGGCAGCACTGGACCCGACCCGTGGAGCGAGAGAGGTCAGTGCCTGCGCAGAGTTTTCCTCGCGGAACGGGGTGCCTCTGGGCACTTAAACCAGTGGAGCTACAGAGCTTTGGAACAGTTGCCCAACAGGGCAGATGTGGGCCTGAGGCCCGGGCCATGCGGCCATAGGAAGCTGAAGCTGAAGAGACAAATAGCGTGAGAAGCTGAGCTGCCTCAGTCTCAAGAGGTATGGCCATGACCTTAGGGGTTTGAAAGGGTGGAACCATGGTGTGCTGTGTTCGTAAGGGTGGAATTGCCACTCAATTGGGCTTAGGGTGCTCCTAAAGCCAATGGGACAGAGTTTCTGTCCAAGTGGGCCTTGAAGGCAGAGTTGTAGCGTGGGGCTGGAGGTCTCCACTCAGAAACCAGAGAGTGTGGCCGATACCTAGAGTCTGGAGAGCATTGCTGTTGTGTAGAATGTCTCAAAAAATGCAAGAGTATTTCGAAAACTTTGAGGGCTAATGTAATGTGTTCTGTTGACTTGCCTGTTGCCTGTTAATGCCTTCTAAGTTTCACAGATGTAGAAGAGTTTTTGTATTTTGGACTTGGAACTGATTTAAGACTTCTGTTATATGGATGGACATAATTTTGCTATGGTGAGATGAATGTGTTAAATGTTTTTGTGATGTGATTTTTGGGTTGTCAAAGGGTGGGATATCATGGTTGGAATTTTGTCCCCCCAAAAATGTGTGCAGCCACGTGGCTGGGATATGGTTCCCAGTATCTTGGGACTGTCCTCCATTGTGTGCTTTTGCTAACCTGTATGTTAAAGGATTAGGGTGGGGCTGTGAATTCCTGCTGTGGGGGGAGTTTCCCTGGAGTATGGTTTGCCCCACCCTTAATACTTTTAGCTTGCAAGGAATAAAAGGAAAAAGAAACAAAGGACAATTTGAGAACCTCGCTACCATCAAGCAAGCAGCACCGGGAGCAGAGTGTGTCCTTCAAACCAGAGATTCTTGCGTGAGGACGCTCCCTGGACAAAGACTGATGCAATACTGGACTTTCCTCCAGAGCCGACAAGGAGAAAGTCTTTCCCTGGAGTGGACACCCTGAATATGGACTTGTAACCTACCGAACTGTGTAAGAATAAATCTTTCTTTGTTAAAGCCATCCACTCTGTGGTATTTCTGTTAGAGCAGCCTAGCTGACTAAAACACTGTCCAAGAAGCAGGGGTAGTCAGGCTAATGTATTTAAAAAAAAATTTCTGTCAGGTTTAAACTTTTGGTTTTGTTTTTGTTAGGGTCCAGATTTCAAGACGCAGTGCAGATTCTCTTTAAAAGTCATGTTTTATTAAAAGTGTGCCCAGTAGGAACAAGGCTGGTCCACCAGGGACGCACTCCGAACTACGCAAAGCAGGAGGTGACCCCAAGGTTTTCTAGCATACAGTATTTAAACCATGAAACCGTAAAGCAGGGAGGGGGAGCTGACCTTTACATTAATTAGTTGAGGCCACCTGGAATTCCTGTTAGTTGTAAAATGTGGTTGTCAGCAAATGTTTTAGTAGATTGTGGTGAAGGTCTAGGGGTCATTTGCAAGGCTGTCTCCAGGCTTTGTCTTGTGACAGACAGATGTTTTGCAAGACAAAGGCGAGATTACTCTATGGCATTTCCTGTTATTTTCTGGTAAGTTGTTTCCTGGGGCCTTCTACTTTAATACCTTGAATTTTCACTGCGCCCTTCCTCAAAATGGAGTCTGAGGCTCAAAAGGAAGTCACTTATGCCTCATTTTAACAGTTTTCATTTGGTTTGAACTTAATTCATGTTGTTGGCTAGAGACCTAGTATTTTGTTTTAGACATTAAATATACTAGTTTCTTTAATTGGAAAGTATTTTAAAGTAGCTACTGGTGATTTTCATTTTAACATTGTGATTTTTTTATTGAGAAACTATATCGTAAAACAAATACTGAGGTACCCTGCCGAGGCCCGTCACCCACAAAGGCCTCTGTGAACAAGGTTACAAGCCTATGTGATGGCAGGCGAAGGCATCTCACCCATGACATATTTTTGGCTATACTGTCCTTGATAATATTTTTAAATCGTCCTCAAAAATACCCCCTTATTTCCCGGCACAAGGATCAAAGAAGATGCCTTCTAAGAAGGGTTTTACAACCCCCTCGGCCTAATGAGTCCTGACATAGAACGCCCAGCCCAGGAACTTCCAGCCCGGCCCAGTCCCACTGGCTTCCCCCAGCTGCACATCCCCCTCCACATGTGAGGTGCAGGATTGCGGGAAGGCCCTGGGAGGCTCCCCAGGGGTGACCCCACACACACCTCTTGGATATAAACATCCCATTCCCTGCATCAGGAAAATGGATAATGTCATGGGTTGAATTGTGTCCCCCCCAAAATATGTGCAGCCTTGTGGCTGGGACATGATTCCCAGTATCTTAGGACTGTCTTCCATTGTGTGGTTTCGCTAAATTGTATGTTAAAGGGGTTGTAAATTCCTGCATAGAATTACTTCCTTGCTCTGCAGTAGGGGAGTTTCCCTGGAGTGTGGCTTGCCCCACCCTTAATGCTTTCAGCTTGCAAGAGATAAAAGGAAAGGGAAACAAAGAGAATGAGGAGCCTCGCACCATCAAGAAATGTGCATTGGGAGAAAAGCGCATCCTTGAGACCTGAGGTTCCTGCGCCAAGATGCTCCCTGGACAAAGACTGATGCAATATCGGACTTTCCTCTAGAGCCAACAGGTAAAAGCCTTCCCCTGGAGCAGACACCCTCAATATGGACTTGCAACCTACCGGACTGTGTAAGAATAAACCTTCGTTTTTTGAAGCCACCCACTCGGTGGTATTTCTGTTATAGTGGCCCTAGCTGACTAAAATCGATAGGCTCCCAAGTCTATTATATTTGGTTTGGCAAATGAGTAAATACTAAAGAAATACCCTTCTTAGAACAGCTTAAGAAAGGCATAGAGTGGGGGACGGTAGGTGTTTACTGTCCCCACAGGAAGAGATAAAATAAAGAGCAAAGAAGGAACAAATAGAGACAGCCAGATTATCCTCCTGCACCATTTAACCTTGAAACTCAAGGCATAACTTTGTTTTCACTGTTAATTATCACCACAATATACTTGCCTTGGACCATTACCTACAAGGCCCTAATGACTAACGTGAAAAGAGACCACAAAGTATCAGTTCCTCATTAGCCAACAGCTTATGTGGCCAAATACCAGGCTGAAATCACGTCACCTCACTGAATATATAAAAAATAAAGGAAGACAGATCCTGACAGGCGGCCACTCTCCAGATTCCTGGTTGTCTCAGTCTCATCATTTTCTCCTTCGCCGATGCCACTTGTCCCTCCATGATCCTAGGACCCTGCCGAGGCTGGCTCCCGGCACTACCCCTTCTCCTTGTGAATTTGGCAAAACAGCACTGTTACCCAGGTTTTCTCTACTGCTCTAGCCTGTCTTGGGACCACTATATCCTGTCATGGGAATCTTTAATGCTTGTCAAGAGTGCTGGAAACTGTCCTAATACCTTTTACTGGTTGACCTGTGCCTGAATTTTTTGGCTTATAATGACTTAGAGCTCTTTGGAAATAGAATTGTCTGTTTTTTTAAATGCCTCAATTTCGACTGTCGTTTACCAGAAGAGTTAGTATACTTTACTGTTAACCAAGTGATTAAGAAAAAAAACTCCTTAATGAAACAACTGGTTTTGAAAACAAGTATGCCAAATGAAGCTTAAGAAAATACACGAAAGAGAACAGAAAGAATAAGGAAAGTTTGCTTTCCAAGGTCACTTGCTTAATCAATGTGGAAGGGACATGGAGTGAGAACACCTGGGTTTAGAAAATAACCCACTGCTATCAGGTTGGGTCTGACTTTTAGTGACCCTAGAGGTCAGGGTAGAAGTACCTCATAGAGTTTCAAGGAGCGCCTGGCAGATTTAAACTGCCGACCTCTTGGTTAGCAGTGTTAGGGTCCACGATTTTCAAGATGCGACACTGTTACTTTAAAGGTTAAATTTTATTAAAAAAATATGCCCAATAGGAAAAATACTGGTGCACCAGGGACACACCCCAAGCTACACAGAGCAGAGGGCAACGGCGAGTTTCCTCAGCGCCCAGTATTTAAGTCGTGAGATTGCAAAGCAGGGAGGGTGAATTGACCTGTACATTGACTGGTTAATTCCGATTAGTTGTAAAATGTGGTCACGGTCTAGGCGTCACTTGCAGGCTGTCACTTGCAAGGTTGCCCCCAGGCTTGTCTTGTGACAGTGTTTTCTAAGACAAAGGTGAGATTATTCTATGGTATTTTCTGCTATTAGGTTGTTTCCTGGGGCTTTCTTTAATACCTCGAATTTTTACCGCGCCCTTCCTCATTTCAACAGCAGGCATAGCACTTAACCCACTAGGCCACCAGGGTTTCAGGTCTAGGAGACAGTGCCTCTTTGTTTTTCAAGCTTCTGCTCTGCAGTCCAGGTTTCCTCGAGGTCTATGGGAGTTGTCGTTTTAGCATCACTGCAACAACTACACCATTAACTCTTGTAGAGTGAAAACATACAAAGGTTAGTGCAAAAATAAAGTTTTTATTTGGCAGGTGTTTAATGAGATAAAGGTAGGAGAGGGACAAACATGGAGCTCTGTCTGTCTGAATCTTTCCAGTTGTTAAGGATGTATCTTAGTGGGCTACACTCTGGGATCCCTTGAATGTTTCCTGTTCTCTGGAAACATATACACACTCACACAACCTAATCCAGTGCACCAACTTAATAGGAACCTGAGCCTTTTATACCCTGAGTGGTAAATTCCTCCCACTTTTTGGAACTCTTCTATGGCCTTACTGTTACCGGAACCCAAAAAAGCCAATTCACTGAGACAGGAACTTTGGGGCTGAGATCAAAGGTTTTATTTGCAATCCAGCATTGCAAAGGCAGAGGGAGACAGTCCCATCCTCAAATCCTGTCCAAATTGGTCAGGAGAAGTCTTGTGTATTTAAAGGGAAAGACTACATGAGATGTAGGGAACAATGTGGGCAGGTTCGGGCAGGTTGGGGTTAAGTGAGTGGAGGTGGACTGGATGGAGATCTGCTTCACAGTGTCGCCAGCCATCAAAGAAAACAGAGTGGTGTTAGTCGTCATCAGCCAGTAACTAGAAGCGTAATGCTCAAACACAAGTTACTTCTCCATCCTCCAGGGCCTCCTGCTTGATTCTTTTATCAATGGTTTTATCAAGACAAAAGGAGTCAGTTATTGTCTATAGTTCACTGAATCTACACTGGAGCCTACAGAAGGCCTTACCCTAGCATTGCTGCCTGGGGTTTGTGCAGTAAGGAGGTCATATCTTTCCTTTTGTGTCGGGGATAATCTGAAACAATGTCTCTCAGGTCCCTTCAGTTTTGAGCAGTCCTGACATGGAGGCCATTTCAGCCTCCAGTTTCATTACCTAGGTATTTTACCAAACAACCCAGGCTGATTTTGTGTTTCCCACAGTCATTTTTGAGTTCCAGGTGGGTTGGTTTTCAGAGCTGTTCCAAGGTTGCTTGGGGAAATCTGGTGGCGACAGACATGGGGGTTGTCTGTTCACTATTCCACCTTAGGAATCAAGCAGATGGCTCCTGGCTGGCTGAGACAAGGTTGTGAAGGGCCTGCCTTACCACACCTTAGAACATTCCAGAGTGACAAGCAACTTATTTTATCACTTTTACACTGGGAAAAATTGCTTACATTATGTGTAAAGCTGTTTTTCAGAAAAGCCAGTTTAGACCAAATTCAGAGACATGCATAAAGGATATGCAGTGGAAGCAGTGAAGAGCTATGTCCTTCCAATGGAAGCATCAGAGACCTACAGCCAAGACTGGGGAATCAAACCAAGGGAGCAAGAAACTGCACAGAGTCAATACCCACAATAGGTTCTGCTACCTACCCCAGAAGCCCCTGTGGCCGGAACCACCTTCAAGTCTGTGCAGTCAGGGACAAACAACCACCTGCCAAAAAAAGAGAGGAAATTCTTTGGATCTCCACAGACAATTTGTTGTCCCTAGCTATATGGGTGTAGATGGGCTATAAAACCCAACCCCATGTTTGCTCGGTGGCACAGCCTGCAGGTGCTGCTGCCCCCCTTCAAAGTGCTTTTATTTTCCAATAAAGATTTCTTGCATGGGCCAGCCAAATCTCCTTGAGTAATTCTTTCTTGCTGGTCTAATTCTTCCTAGAGGGGAGCATGTTGCCTCTTGTCTTACAGAATCCCACAGAGGAAACTCTGCCTGGTCCTATGCCATCCTCATGACCATTGTTACACTTGAGACCATTGTTGCCCCTACTGTCAAGGCCCTTGAGGGCCTTCAAAGACCTCAGGTAACATTGGTTGCCAGATATGTTACTGGGTAGAAACCCCAGGCAGGACTCTTACTGGCCAATAAATGAGAAACCCAGGTGGGAGAACAGAAAAGTCGCCTTTATTTCCTGGTACAAGGAAAAGGAGTCCTCTGGAGCTGGTGCTGTCAAGGCTGCTCCCCAAGGACAGGCAGGCAAGCTACCTTTAAGGGTTTACAAGTAGGGAGTTCATACAAGTTACCTCAAGAATCTGCTTCATTATACCATGCAGGTGTAACAAGGTTTACATACAACTTCCAAGCAAAAGCATAATTTGAGTTCAAAGCTGGTTGGGAGGAAAAGGAAACAGTATTTTTCATTTAACATTGTGGGGAAGAAACCAAGCAAAGAAAACAAGATTTTTAATATAGCACTGTGGGGGATCAGTCTCACTCTCATATACTTGGGACATGTTATCAGGAGGAACCATTCTCTAGAGAAGGACAGTATGCTTGGTTAAAGTAAATGGTCAGAGAAAAAGAAGACTGAAGACCATCGAGTAGATGGACTGCCACAGCGGCTGCAATGATGGTCTTAAGTGCACAGTAGTCATGACAATGGCAGGACCAGGCAGTGTTTCCTTTGTGGAATTCTGTAAGGCAAGAAGTAATATGCTACTCTCTAGGAAGAATCGGCTCTACTCGGTTTCAGTTTCCAGAGTGCAAGAAAGGAAATGACTGAGGAACATTAAAAATGCAGTAAGTTTAGTTCCTACAAATGTTTATAAAAATAATACAAATCTTAGGGGAATTCTTAAAGCAAGCATTGTAATAATAAAAAATAAAAATAATTTGAATCTAGAATCCCAGGTTGTGTTAACAAAATTATGAGAGATAAAAGAAAGTGGATTTAAAGAGTGGGATAAAACACCTTTGTTGTTTTTTTTTTCCAGTTTTCTTGTTTTTTATTATTATTATTTTTATTATGACTCAGTGAAAATGTACATTCCCGTAAAAATTTACATGCCCATCTATATGCAGCTTCCACTACTCTCCCTGCCCGGTGACAGCACACTATTCCTCTCTGCTCCATACATGTCTCATCTTCCCAACAGCCTCCTTTCCGCTCCTCTCCACCCACTCTCCTTCCTCCAGCCAGAGGTCAGCAGGGTGATATCCTATAGATCTATAGAACCATAAAGGGCATCCAATATATGGTCACCCTGTATCACCAAGTCCAATCCATTCGTGTCCCAGGAGTGGACCTTCATTATGATTTATGAGCAAGGACAGCATCAGGGTCAGGGGCCATGCTCCCAGGGGAACCCCAAAACCGCTGGACCATCAATTGAAGTCTTTCAATGGAGATCTCAGGGTGCACCCCTTTTTTATTCTTGTGTTGCCAGTGAGACTCAATTTAGTGAGCTCCATCACAGCTATTACTGGTGGTGGCGGGGCACCATCCAGTTCTTCTGGTCCCAAGTCTATGTAGGCACCCACTGATGTGGGTCTCTCTATCTTCTGGGTTGTCTTTACCCCATGTCATTTTGGTCCTCAGTGAGCATCTGTTCCTGCTGAGTTGGGACCATTTGCTGTGAACACCTTTGTTTTAAATTAAAATGCAGATAATGCCATTTCACTCTAGATGGTAATAATTACATTTGAAAAAAAACTAAAAGATATCACTGGTAGAATCTAAAGTAGTATAACAAATATCTTCCAAAACAGCATAACTGAATATATAAAAGCAAAGACAGAAACAAGGAAAACTGGTTTTTTATTTTTTACTGTGACTGAGGAAGACTCCTTTTTAAGGGATAAATACTCGTGCGGGATGTTAGACTGAGTAACTGCAAAAATAAAGGTAACTTTCCTGTTAAAAGATATAAGCCTTAAGTTGGACCAAAAGCCAAGTATGTCTCTTCAAGATGTCCAGCACAAAGAGATACAAAGTAGACTACACTTGAAAACATTATTTTATAAATTACTAGAGAAAATAAAATTTAAGGCTTGTATATACATGCACACATAAGTAATAGTGTATTGTATAAGAGAAATTTACTATAACTTGGCAAACCATAGTAGCATAATGGTTAAGTGCTACAGCTGCTGACTAAGGATCAGCAGTTCAAATGAACCAGGTGCTCCTTGGAAACTCTGTGAGGCAGTTCTACTCTGACCTATAGGGTTGCAATTGCTCCTGTAACACACGGGTTTAGACCACTTGCCACAAAAGCAGATACTGAGACGGGGTAAAACAAATGCCTAAAAGGTTTATTACATGATGTCATGTAAGGGACAGGGGGAATTTGGGTCCTCAGAGCCTGTCCAAATTTGTCAGGCAAGGTCACAGTATTTAAAGAGAAAGACCACATATAGATACAGCAACAGTGTGGGTGGCTGGAGGTCTGGGGGCTAGGAGGTCAACTAGGAGAGAAGGTTGACTGGGTAGAGGCCGACTGGGTTGTCAGCTGAATGGAGGTCTTCTGCTTTACAACCACAGGCCGTCACTGACCATCAAGGAAAACAAAGGATGCTAGACATCATCTGGCCAGCAATCTGAAAGAATGCTCAGACAGAAGTTACTGCCCTGTCTACTATCCGCTTGCTTAATTCCTTTATCATTAGTTAAGAGTTCAATTATAAAAACAAAAGGAATCATTTACTGCCTATACTTTTACTGAATCTACAGTGATGCCTCCAAGGGCCCCATCATAGTGTCACCACCTGGGGCTTGTGGAAGGTGCAGGTGGCACCTTTCTGCATGAATTGGGGGTGATCTGAGAATGTCTCTCAGGCCCTCTACCTTAAGCACTTCTCACCCTGGAAGTTTTCAGCCTCCAGTTTCACTATATATTGGAATAGACCCAATGGAAATGGCCTTGAGTTTTTTGGTTTGTATAGCTATCACGGGCTTAATGATTACTTCTGACCTGTGAGCTAATAATTTGACCCTCTACCCAGTTGCAGCCAAGAGACTTCTTGAGAATTAAATGACGAGGTAAAGATTTGATGACTACCCTTTTTCTAGCAGGGTAAGACAAATTTACATTGCTTTAGAGCAGTTTGGGGCAGGCTTTGGCAGTTTGTGTTAGGGTCCAGATTTCAAGACACGATGCAGATTCTCTTTTAAAAGTCAAGTTTTATTAAAAATGTGCCCAATAGGAAAAAGGCTGGTGCACCAGGGACACACTCCAAACTATGAAGAGCAGGAGGCGACCCCAAGCTTCTCTAGCATGCAATATTTAAACCGTGAGATCACAAAGCAGGGAGGGGGAGCTGACCTTTACATTGATTGGTTGAGGCCACCTGGAATTCCTGTTAGTTGTAAAATGTGGTCGTTAGTAAATGTTTTAGTAGATTGTGGTGAAGGTCTAGGGGTCATTTGCAAGGCTGTCTCCAGGCTTTGTCTTGTGACAGACAGATGTTTTGCAAGACAAAGGTGAGATTACTCCATGGTATTTCCTGCTATTAAGTTGTTTCCTGGGGCTTTTTACTTTAATACCTTGAATTTTTACTACGCCCTTCCTCAAAATGGAGTCTGAGGCTCAAAATGGAGTCACTTATGCCTCATTTTAACATTCAGTCAGGTTTTGATGATGAATATTTGTTTTCAAGGATTAAATAAAAACCTTTAAAATCAAAGTAGATGTCTGTTATTAATTTTCATCTTCAGTTCTCATCACACACTTAGAACAGTGTTTGCTACATGACAAATACCCAATAAAAGTATTTTCAAATTAATAAATGAAATAAAAATAGACAAATGAAAATGTATTAGAAACATAAGAATAAACAACAAATATAATAGCAAGGTGGAAAAGTGAATTAATTAATCTCTGAGTTTCACAAAGCAAGCAAGAAAGAAAAAGAATATACAGGATATGAAAAATACAACCAATAAAGTTGATTTAATAGATTTGTATCAAACTTGTATTCTACAAAAAATTCACATTTTTTCCCTGTACCCATTAAATAAGTACAACAGAATGTATATGAGACCTTTAGAAAGTTAAAAAAATAATGCAGTAAAATTAGAAATTAATAAAACTTGAAAGACTCCCAATTCATTAGTTACAAATTCATAAGGGGGCATTCATTTCTTACAGAACACTGAGCTTCTCTTAAGAGTTATGAAAACATTTAGACATAGATAATGGTGATTTAGAAGATAATATTGGAGTCATTATGAAACCAGAGACTGAAAAAGCCTCCATATAAGAGCTGCTCAAAACTAAGGGGACCTAAGAGACATTGTTTTGAAACTGGAGGCTGAAATAATCTCCTGTCAGGAGTGCTCAAAACTAAGGGACCTGACAGACATTGTTTCAGATCACTCCTAACACAAAAGGAAAGACAGGACTTCCACGCTGTCCAAGCCCCAGGCAGCAATGCTCAGGTGGGGCCCTCTGTAGGCTACACTATAGATTTGGTGGGCTATAGACAATAAATGACTCATTTTGTCTTGATAAAACTAATGATAAAAGAATAAAGCAGGTGACCGGGGGATAGAGAAGTAACTTGTGTTTGAACATTTTTCTTCAAGGTTACTGGCCAGGCAAGGCAATACCACTTTGTTTTTCTTGATGGCCGGTGATGGCCTGTAAGATTGTGAAGCAGACCTCCACCTAGTCGACCTCCACCCAGTCAACCTCCACCCGGTCGACCCCCTACCCCTATTTGGCCTCCACCCGGCTAACTTCCTCAGTTTACCCCCAGATGCTCCAACTGCCCACATTTTTCCCTACATCTTCACGTGGTCTTTCCCTTTGAGTACTCAGACTTGGCCTGATCAATTTGAACAGGCTTTGAGGATAAGAGTATCCCTCTGTCCCTTTGTGATGCTGGCTCTCAAATAAAACCTTTGATCTTATCCTGAAAAGCTCCTGTCTCAGTGGATTGGCTTTTGGCGACAGGAGCCGAATTCCCAGGCTTTTCCAGTAACAGTTTCAGGTCACTCCTAACACGCAGGGGAAGACTTCACCTCCACATGACACAAGCCCCAGGTGGTGACACTAAAGGGAGGCCTTTGTTAGAGTGGGGTCTTGGTAGGCTCCACTATAGATTCAGTGAATGACTCCTTTTGTCTTGATAAAACCAACTACAAAAGAATCTAGTAGGAGATGAGGGAGGATGAAAAAGTAGCTTGTGTTTGAGCATTATTCTTCTATGTTACTGTCCAGATGACATCTAGCACCACTTTGTTTTCCTTGTCAGCCTGTGAGATTGCAAAGCAGACCTTCACCTAGTTGACCTCCACCTAGTAGACTTCCTCCATCCAGTACCCTTCCACTCAGTCGACCCCAACATACCCCCAGCTGCCCGCATTGTTTCCCACATCTGCATGTGATATGTCCCTTTAAATACTGTTGAAATGAGGAAGGGCTCGGTAAAAATTTGAGGTATTAAAGAAAGCCCCAGGAAACAACCTAATAGCAGAAAATACCATAGAATAATCTCACCTTTGTCTTACAAAACACTGTCACAAGACAAGCCTGGGGGCAACCTTGCAAGTGACAGCCTGCAAGTGACCCCTAGACCTTGACCACATTTTACAACTAATAGGAGTTAACCAATCAATGTAAAGGTCAGTTCACCCTCCCTGCTTTGCAATCTCACGACTTAAATACTGGGCGCTGAGGAAACTCATGGTCGCCCCCTGCTCTGTGTAGCTTTGGGTACGTCCCTGGTGCACCAGTATTTTTCCTATTGGGCATATTTTTTAATAAAAGTTAACCTTTAAAGTCACAGTGTCGCATCTTGAAAATTGCAGACCCTAACAATACTCAGACTTTACCTGACCAGTTTGGACAGGCTTTGAGGATGAGAATATCTCCCTGTCCCTTTGTAATGCTGGCATGCAGATAAAACCTTTGATTTCACCCCAAAGCTTCTGTCTCAGTGAACTGGCTATTTGCAGGAGGTAACCATGCTTCTGGGCTTTTCCAGTAACAATTATTCCCTGTCCTTAAGCATAGAGAATGTGACCCAGCTCAAGCTGGGTCCACAAAGACTCAAAAGGACACATCAGGTTGGCCCTGAGATAAACAAGGGATAGATGGAACAATCTTTGAAATTATCTTTTAGGGAAGAAAAATACCTTTTAGGAAGCCTAACATATAGAGCCAATCAAACAAAATACAAAAGACTTTCTACTCATATTTTTTTTCTATTAGCATCTAGTGAATAGAAATTTGTTGGACAATTGAAGACCTGTCATTACTGAAATCCATTCCACTGATTGTTAAGACAGATGATTCAGAATGAAAGATTATGATTTCTAGCCAATCTGTGAAAAGGTGAAGTTTTTCCATGACTCTACTTGTTCTGTGATAATACATACTGGTGATTCCACGACCTTCCTCACAGTTGAGCCAATATTAGCTTTGGTGGCATGCTTCTCTGCTTCTCATTTTTGGTCTTTTGAATATATGCCAAACATAATTTGCTTTTTGCTTTACTAATCTTTGTGATGTTTTTCCTCTATGACAAGGATGTTGGTTGAACACACGATAAACATGTTACTGATTTGTACCTGTTGCCAAACCAAAAGCAAGTTCATTCCACCTGTCATGGCAGTCAAATTCAGAGACACAGAATAAAGGTTCAAAATACATTTTATTAACAGATAAGCATGCAAGCCTGGGGAACAGTGAGAACAGCTTCTCCAAGACTGACCTGCTTGGCTTACCATTCCAGCAGCTTTTATCACCGGATTACAAAAGGGGTTTGCATGAGAAAGAACAAAGGAGTTGCAAGATTCCTTATATCTTGTCAAAAAATGTCAATTACCCAAAATCATTACCTCCCTGGTTTCTGAAATAACCAGTTCACTACTGGAGAGACAAGGAAAGAACTGTGAGTCTGCTGATCTGGTTCAGCAATCTAGGTGACCTTTATCCACTAACATTCCCCATTCTTAGTCATCAATTTCATATCTATGAAATAGGTTTTAAATGAAAATAGCTGTTTGGATTTATAGCATTAACTCTAGGATCAAATCTCAGATTGTGGGTTAGCTCTCTACAGCATGTGGTACAGATAGTCGCGAGGCAGGGTGCACATTGTATGCAGCAACAAATAGTGATGATTCTTGATTACCATTACTAATATGTGCAGCCAACCTCAGCTGGGGAGCCACGAGAATAATTTCTCAAACTCTGACCTGAAGTAGTCTTCCTGCTGTTTGATGTTGTTTACATTTTTTAATTTGTTCTCTATCAATTGGGAACTATCAGACATGTTAAAGCAATACATCCCCTTAAGATCTTTACATCCATGGTTGTGTCCGGAGAGTAAGTAGTCTAAGCTGCCCTGTTTCCTAGAACTACCTCTTTGACTTGTCCCAATTCAGGGCTTGAAGCACTTATGGCCTGTGAGGCAGCATTTAGGCCCTAACTGTGGCCAATTAAACCTGTTGCCAAGGCAGGCGTAACAAAAAGGGACAGGGATACGTTTTCAGCTGACTGAACAGATATGTGTCACTATGGCGATCTTCAGGAAAGTTAATCCCTTAATAGTTTGGGCATGATTAGGTCAGATGTCTTTCATCTGGTGCAGGAATGGGGTAAGCGTTCCTAAGGAGCAAGGCCGCCAGTAGCATTGGTCGGTATGTATGAAAGGGCATGATTTCCACACAGCAAGAACTACCCATTAGGTAACTTAATGTATCTATTAACATAGGACACCATTATATTTCTGTTACCTTTGTAACAGAAGGAAGGTCACCCCGAGAATTTGATAGTTTTCACTAGGGTTGACAGTGTTGACAGTTTCAAGTTGGATTGAGAACGTCTTTCCATCTTTTTCTTTATTAACTGGTCCCCAATTATAGATACCCCATAAGTGATGTTCTCTGAACATGTCTGAACAAGGTAAAATTTCTAATCAATTCCATAGCTGTGTATACACCAATTAAACATGAGGTAAAAATCTGTTGAACATAATGGCCTCCCACTAGACAGAAATCAGAAAACATCATAGAAAACATTCATTACATTTTATGTAAGATAAGTCTATACACTTGCATTTCGTAAGAAAGGGGCAATGTCTTGTGAAAGTTCTAGAGATAAGTTGAATCCTAGGAAGAAAAAGAAGATTCTGGGAGACGTTTCTTGAACCTTATCTTGGTTTCCCCTCCAGGAGTATTTTCACCACTTGTGTTCGTGATCTGTCATGTCCATGTCTGCTTAGAGGTACGGCTTCACCCAAGTATGATGTCTCCAGTCCTTTACTCTGGCCACTCTCATGGCAGTGGGGGTGGTCAGGAGGATTTCCCATGGGATGGTCCACTCATCTTCCAGCTGTTCTTCAGGCCCCTCAGGGGCTGAGTGAAGACTTGGGGAGAGAAAACTTGTGAATTCTGAACTTTAAAGTCATTTTCTGCCTGTGAGGAAAGCTGTACTGAGACAGCCTGGAAGTGTCTCCCACACCCAATTTTATAGGGTCTCAATTTGAGACTTTTTCTAGGGGCTACAAAATTCTACACAAGGCACTGGGCAAGACTTGATTACAATATAAATAGTCTCTTGACATACTTGGAGATATGTCTCTTAAAATTATGGTTCATTTTCTCAAAATTTCCTGATAACTGTGGTCTCTAGGCTGTGTGTAGTCTCCACCTAATGCCTAGGAATTTGCTTGCTGTTTGATGATTGATTTCTACCTCCAGATGCTGAATCAGGAGCTACCAGCTATTTTCATGAGGTACTTCCATCTAGAGGTTCTTCTCGTCAGTGGAGAAGGTGATCTGGGCATTAAGCTTAAACAATAAGTCTGCAATAGTGGGACAGGACAGTCTGGCATATACAGAAACCAGTAAGTCATCTGCTTTTCTCCAATCTGACAATAAAGAGACTATAGAAAAAACTTAAGTTCTAACTGTCCTGTTGAAATGAGACATAAGTAACTCCATTTAGAGGAAGAGTACAGTGGAAATTCAGGTAATAGGCTCCAGGAACCAACTTAGCAGGAAATAACAGAAAGAAAAATACCATAGGGCAATTACACCGAAACAGATAGGGCCTAGCGACAGCCTCACAAATAACCCCTGGAGCCAGCCTAGTGAAACATCCACTAACGGAAATTCCATGTGGTTAACACATTCACCCACAGCTAAATTTTACAACTTACAGAAACTCCGTATGGCCTCAGCCAACCTCAGCCAGTAAATACAAATGTCAGCTCCCCCTCCCTACCTTGCAATTTCACGGCTTAAATACTGGGTGCTAAAGAAGCTTGGGGTCACCCCCTGCTCTGCATAGTTTGGGGTGCATCCCTGGTACACCAGTCTTTTTCCTATTGGGCACATTTTTTAATAAAACATAACTTTAATAAAAAGAAACTGCGTCATGTCTTGAAATTGGGACCCTAACAGTCCCATTATTCCCTTCACTGGGACTGACTGAGTAGTTGGTCATGAAAGGGGGTTACTGAGACTGAGTATGTGGCCCCAGTGTCCACTAGGAAATCCACTATTTGTCCCCCAACTCTTAATTTTACCTGAGGCTCCTGGGGGTGGAGGGCAATTACGATGCTGGTCATCTTCAGTCATCTTCCATTCCTGACAGCTCAGCCATTTGGCAGCCTGTTCTACCAGTTTTGACAGCTTCTTTCTTAAGGCACTCATTTTTCCAGTGCGCTTGTTCTTTGTAATATGCATTTTTCCTGATTAGGGCTCATTGTCATCAAGATCCCTGTCAGGCCCCTTTGTGTCTGTCACCATACACTGTCTCCAAGAAAATGGTGGCAGTTAGGGTCTTCCTGAATTCCCTGTTATTAAAATACCTTTAATTAGTTTCTACCGTATGGGCAGGATTCATTCCCAAAGCTCCATCCAACTTTTATAGCTTTTTCTGGATGTCTGGTGTGCTTTAGGAGATAAAAGTCATGTCTATTCTTTTCTGATTTTCAGGCACTTGGAGGTCCACGTCAGTGTACTTATGGTAGGCATCATAGATTTTCGAGGAACTTGGATGGATCCTCCATGGCCTTTTGCCATATTTCTTGCACCACGTTCAAAATTTTCTGCTTAGAGACCCCGTTTTGGAGACTTGCTAAAATACACCTTCTATAATGGTTTAGAAGAGGCAAGCCCTCATTGTTGGGGTCTCAATTAGGCTTGATCACTGGAGTGGCTTTTGCTAAGTCTAGAGTATCATTTGGAGTTTCAGAGTGAAGCCTCTCAGCTTTTTCCTTTTCTTTACCCAGGACCAGGAGCCGTTATTCACTAGCGAGAAGTACATTTAACAAAGCCTGAATATCAGCGCAATAATACCTAGCTGGTTACCCTTGTTGACTTACTCCAATTGGAAGTTGTTGAAGAGAATATTGCTCTACCTTGTTTCCAAATCCCCTGGCCAAATTGAGTTCCCTGCTGGATATGTGATGGCAAGACTGCATCTGAGCTGCCCTCTGAAGGATAAGAGGGAGCTGGTTCCTCAAGACAGGAGGGGGCCATTGGTGTTGAAATTTTAACAGTGTCATAATAATCTGATGATCTAACATCTCCAGTTCTCAAAAAAAATTTTCTATTACAAATGGGTGAAGGCACCAGAGAAAGGGTACTTCACAGGGCACCAAGCAGTTTTACAAAACACATCACATTTAAACAACAGCCCTGTCCACTAAACTCTAGGTAACAGTCCCGTCTGCAGATCTTGAGTGGAACTGCCCTGCCCTGTCCTATAGGTCTGCCTTCCAGGCCAGCTGAGACAGCACCTCTTGTTCCCTGGGCCTCAGGCACACATTTTTTGAAGCTCACAAGAGTGGCAACTCCACATGGCTCCATTTTTTAATATCTTTGAAGTAGAGGCAGTTCAGCTTCCAAGCTCAGCTTTTGTTTCCTAACCAGGTCAAATTAGCAATTTAAAACTAAATCAAGCCCACTGTTGTGTAGCTGGATTTAAATTCCCAACAGCAGTATAGGGCAGAATAGAACTGCCCTGCCTAGCAGCTGTCAGATTTGAACCACAGAGCTTCTGATCAGTAAAACATAACACTCATCACTGTGTAACCAGGGTTTATCCACTTAGCAATTGAGAAATAACAATAAAATCATGACTTAGATAATATTAAGAAGGAAAAAAACATATATGTTTTAACCCAATAAGAACCAGGGACAGTTTGATCCCAGTCGATGCCAAAACCTTCTTCCACACCCTGTGGCTTAGTTGACTCAGGAATCTTATTCTAATAAGAGATCAAATCTTTGCCTTCAAGGTATAAATTAACTGTTTCACTTAGAAGTCAGAAAATCTTGTTATTTAGCAGCAAAACCCCCAATTTTTCTAAAGTTAATTTTCTTCTGGATCAAACCATTAAATTACTTTTAACCAGATCAAATTAACATTTTCAAAAAAAACAAAAGATTTTTATGGCATGTTCCTTAAACAGCAAAAATAAACTCAATCATTAGGCTTATGTTGTTGTTGGATGCCCTCAAGTCAGTTCCACCTCATAGTGATGCTATGCACAACAGAACAAAACACTTCCTGGTCCTGTGCCTTGGCCACAATTGTTTTTATGCTTAAGCCCATTGTTGTGGCCACTGTGTCATTCCATCTTATCAAGGGTCTTCCTCTTTTTCACTGACTTTCCACTCCACCAAGCATAATGGACTTCTCCAGGAACTGAGCCTTCCTGACAACATGTCCAAAGTATGTAAGATGCAGCCTTGCCATTTTTGCTTCCAAAGAGCACTCTGGTTGTACTTCTTCCAGAATAGATCTGCTTGCTCTTTTGGCGGTCCATGGTACATTCAACATTCTTTTCCAGTGCCACAATTCAAAGACATCAATTCTTCTTTTGTCTTCTTGGTTCATTGTCCCAATTTCACACGCATATGACGCGATTGAAAAGACCATCGCTTAGGTCAGGCACACTTTAGCCTTCAAAGTGACACCTTTACTTTTCAATACTTTAGAGGGATCCTTTGCAGCAGATTTTCCTAATACATTGCATCTTTTGATTTCTTGACTGCTGTTTCCATGGGTGTTGATTGCCGACCCAAGTAAAATGAGATCCTTAACAACCTCAATCCTTTTCTCCATTTGTGACTATGTTGCTTGCTGGTCCAGTTGTGAGAATTTTTGTTTTCTTGATGTTGAGGTGCAATCTGTGTTGAAGGCTGTGGTCCCTGAACTTCATAGGTAAGTGTTTCAAATCTTCACTTCCAGCAAGTAAGGTGGTGGTGGCTGCATAATGCAGGTTGCTAATGAGTCATCCTCCAATCTTGACGCCTGATTCTTCTTTGAATAATTCAGCTTCTCAGATTATTTGCTCAGCATACAGATTGAAAAGGTATGGTGAAAAGATTCAATCCTGATGTACACCTTTCCTGACTTTAAACCACATAGTGTCCCTTTGGTCTGTTCTCATGACTGCTTCTTGATTATGTACAGATTCCTTAAGAGCACAGTTAAGTGTTCTGCACTTAATTCTCCACAATGTTAGCCATAATTTATTATGATTGACAAGGAAAATGTGCTTGCATAGTCAATGAAACACAAGTAAACATCTTTCTGATGTTATCTGCTTTCAGCCAAGATCCATCTGACATCAGCAATGATATCTCTGGTTCTACATCCTCTTCTGAATCCAGCTTGAATTTCTGGCAGTTCCTTGTCCATATACTGTTGCAGTCACTTTTGAATGGTCTTGAGCAAAACTTTACTTCCATGTGATATTAATGATATCGTTTAGTAATTTCTGCATTCAGTTGGATCACTTTTCTTTAATGGGCATAAATATGGATCTCTTCCCATTAGTTGGCCAGGTAGCTGTCCTCCAAATTTCTTGGTGTAGATGACTGAGCACTTCCAGTGCTGCAGCTGTTTTGTTACATATCTCAACTGATATTTCATCAATTCCTGGAGCCTTCTTTTTTGCCAATGCCTTCAGTGCAGTTTCAACTTCTTTCTTCAGTACCATCAGTTCCTGATCATATGCTACCTCTTCAAATGGTTGAACATTGACCACTTTTTTCTGGTATAATGACTCTGTGTATGCCTTCCATCCTCTTTGGATGCTCCCTGAGTCGTGTAATATTTTCTTTCTAGAATCCTTCACTTTTGCAACTTGAGACTTGAACTTTTTCTTTAGTTCTTTCAGCTTGAGAAATGCAGAATGTATTCTTCCCATCTAGTTTTCCATTTACATTTCCGACTCTTTGCACACGTCGTTATAATAATTTATTGTGTCTTCTTGAGCTGCCCTTTGAAATCTTCTGTTTAGGTCTTTTACTGCACCATCCCTTCCTTTTGCTTTAGCCACTCAATGTTGTAGAGCAAGTTTCAGAGTCTCTTCTGATATCCAATTTGGTCTTTTCTGTCTTTTTAGTGACCTCTTGGTCTCTTCTCGGATGATGTCTTTGATGTCATTCCACAATTTGTCTGCTCTTTGGTCATTAGTGGTCAACACATCAAAACTGTTCTTGAGATGGTCTCTAAACACAGGAGGAATATACTCAAGGTCATACTTTGGTTCTTGTGGACCTATCCTGATGTTCTTCAGTTTCAATTTGAATTTGCATATGAGTAGTTGATGTGTCAGCACCTGGTCTTGTTCTGATTGCTGATATGGAGCTTTTCCACTGTCTTTTTCCACAGATGTAGTCGTTTTGGTTTCTGTGTGTTCCATCTGGTGAGGTTCATGTGCTGGTTAAAAAAGTATTATATGGTATATAAATTTATATTATACCAGATATCTATTAACTCCGTTACTCTGAAGTCCAGAGCTGAAATAAAGCTTGCTTAAACATTCTAGGTCTTTAAGATTTGGATCCACTCAATTATGATAATCAAAATATTGTATTAATTATCATCTACTTTTTGTCTTAAAAAGGTCTCCACCCAATTATAAAGGGTTTTTCAAAAGCTTCCCTGGGGCTATGAGTTGAGGCTGATCCTGTCCCACATTCTACTTCTTCCTGGAGGGAAAATGATTGTTAATTTGCTCTTTTTGGTTCTGAAATTGTTATTTTCTCTTTAAGACAAAACTATTCCTTTAACCAAGGTGTTAGGGTCCGCGATTTCAAGATGCAACACTGTTACTTTAAAGATTAAATTTTTATTACTTTATGGTATTTTCTGCTATTAAGTTGTTTCCTGCGGCTTTCATTAATACCTTGAATTTTTACTGCGCCCTTCCTCAAAGGCTGTCACTTATGCTTCTTTTCAACAAAGGGAACTTTAGCTAAGAGCTGTAAAGTTAGTTTTTTTTTTAATTTTAAAAATTTTCTATTATGATTGAATGGAAATGTACATTCCCATATAAATTTGTATGCACATCTATATGCAGCTCCCACTGCTCTCCCTGCCCAGTGACAGTACATTGTTCCTCTCTGCTCTATACATGTTCTACCCTCCCAAAAGTCTCCTATCCCCGCTTCACCACCCACTCCCCTTACTCCAGTAATAGGTCAGCAGATTGATATCCTATAGATGCATAGAACCATAAAGTGCCCAGAAAATATGGTCACTCTGTGTTGCCACGTCCAGTCCATTGCTGTCTGAAGAGTTGACCTTCATTATGATTTATGGACGAGGGCTGCATCAGGGCCAGGGGCCATACTCCCAGGGGAACCCTGAAGCCCCTGGACCATCAATTGCAGTCTTTTAGTGGAGATCTCAGGGTGCACCCCTATTCCTTCTTGTGTTGCCAGTGAGACTCAACTTAGTGAGCTCCATCACGGCTATCACTGGCGGTGGCCAGGCACCATCCAGTTTTTCCAGTCACGAGTCGATGTAGACACCCACTCACATGGGTCTCTCTGTCTTCTGGGTTCTCTTTCCCCCATGTTGTATTGGTACTCAGTGATCATCCAGTCCTGCTGAGTTGGGACAATTTGCTGTACCCTCAGATGGCAGCTTGGCAGCTTTTAATACCCCAGACATGGCAGGGGGCAGGGGACCATGCTCTTAGGTGAAATCGAGGCCAATTGGCACAACTAGCGTTTTGCTAAGAGGGCTCTCTGCACCCCACATTGGTGGGTGGCATCTGGGGTCTTAAAAGCTGCCAAGCTGCCATCCGAGGGCACAGCAAATGGTCCCAACTCAGCAGGAACGGATGCTCACCGAGGGCCAAAATGACATGGAGTAAAGACTACCCAGAAGATAAAGAGACCCACATGAATGAGTGCCTACATCGACTTGGGACTGAAAGAACCAGATCGTGCCTGGCCACCACCAGTGATAGCCGCGATGGAGCTCACTAAGTTGAGTCTCATTGGCAACACAAGAATAATCTCCACTAAATACCACAATTGATGGTCTTTAGTGGCTTCGGGGTTCTCCTGGGAGCACGGCCCCTGGCCCTGATGCTGCCCTTGCCCATAAATCATAACCAGACATGAATGGATTGGACTTGGCGATGCAGAGTGACCGTATTGGATACAGTTTATAGTTCTATGCATCTATGGGATATCATCCTGCTGACCTCTGCCTGGAGGAAGGAGAGTGAGTGGAGAGGAGGGGAAAGGAGACTGTTGGGAGGATGAGACACACATGGAGCAGACTATCACTGGGCAGGGAGAGCAGTGGAAGCTGCATACAGGTGGACATGTAAATTTATATGGAAATGTACATTTTCATTCAAGTCATAATTAAAAAAAAAAAGAACCCAGATGCCACATAAAGTTAGTTTTTTTAGCCCAGTGACAGTATGTCTGGATGTACTTGAAATTCAGCTTCTTCATCAACCTTAATTTATCTCCAGCAAACAAAATTGTCTTAAAAGAATTAGAACAAGAAATCTTAAAATTAGATACATTGGTGATGACAAGACATAAGACAACAGGAAAAGACCATTTTACAAAAACAGATGTTAAATAAGACAACACTGTGTCACTGAGGCCAAACTTGCAAAGTCTTGCACAGACATTAAACACTCAGTCCACAGGGATTTTCACAGAAAATTACAAATTTGGGGTCCCCACAAACAGCTTGTGTATGTACAACAATGAAAAAGACATTTCTAAAACCTCACAAAGGCAATACAAAACCACAACATAAATACATTTATCAAACACACTGGAGGCTTCACTTTATCACATACACCCACCTTCACCAGATACACATGTGGTGTTTTCCTTTCTTAGTTAAAGTGAGCCCAGTGGCTTTTTCCTGGCTTTTGACAAAAGTGATCTGCTAGCAGGATGGTAAAATAATGTTATGGATCCATTCAAATGGACAATTTCCTCCAGAGTCTAGCTGGTACATTGGCCAGGCTGTATTACAGTAAAACTTCATTAGATCTTTAGTCAAAGGTGGGTACCCATACTGAAACCAGGCAGACAGAATCCTCTCTGTCAGGCTTTTATTAGAAATAGAGGCCTTATTTTCTCATATTACAGAGTATACAGATGCAGAAAAAGCTTTCTTAGTTGGGACAGACGTTCCTTTCTTACCAGACAGAAATTCGAACCCTGGTGAGAACCTGAGTTCTCTGCACACAACCAGAATAAAACACTTGATCCTTTTTATATTTGTGGTATGACAGTGGGCACAGGTGAGTGGCCTTTCAAGGCTCCCAAGAAGAAAGTTCTTGGCGGTGTTGCCTAGAGCATTCAAAAGCTGTACCTCCAGTCCCGTCTGTCCAGGATGACAACAGGGACTTCTCCAAGCAAATTCCCTCTGCCCTGGGCTAAGCTGAAGAAGAATGGAGGAAAGGGGAGGAGGCCAAGTAATCCGACTTCTGTCCTATTGGGGAAGCAGAAATCCAAGGGGATGGGAGTGTTGTGCTTGGACCAATATGTTCCTTATGTTGCATGGAATTTGTCTTGCAGAGGGCAGACAGTTTCCTCATCTGTTCTATGTACCTTCTTATCCTGTCATGGGAGTCTTCTAGCAGCAGGCATCCTGTTGGCTCTTAAATGCCTGACTCCTGCCTGCAAATATGTATGGACCTTATCCTTGACCTTTGAATGGAAGAGGTAGATACACTCACCCATCTGGGTCAGAGTTACTGGGGCATTACAAGTAGCTGGGCTCTCAGAACTCACCAAGGAGTGGCCCTGCTCAGAGTTCCTCAGTCATCTACATGTTCACTGAAGGCTTTTGGAAGTGTAGGAGAGAAAAGCCAGCTCTAGCCTGGGCAACAACTTACCAGAGAGGTCCCTGAAGTCCCTTTGTGGTTGCCAGAAATGTTGCCGAACCAAAAAGTAAGTTTATTCTGTCTGTCACTGCAGACAAATTTAGAGACACAGAAAAAAGGTTTGAAATGTGTTATTAACAGACAAGCATGCAAGCCTGGGGAACAGTGAGAATTGTTTCTTCAATACTGTCCTGCTTGGGTAACAATTCCAGAGGCTTTTATAGCCAGATTACAAAAGGCAGTTGCATGAGAAAGAACAGGGCATCACAAGATTCCACTACATCTTATCAAAGAATGTAAATTACCCAAAATCATTACCTCCCTGACGTTTCTGAAATAACCAGTTCACTACCTCAGAGACAAGGAAAGGAGTGCAAGTCTGCTGACCTGGTTCAGTGATGTAGGTGACGTTTATGCGCCAACACACTTGCAAAGAAAATGATGAAATGGCAAGAGTTTTGTTACATATGTATTTACCAAAATTGGAAACAAAGAACACTCATGAAATTTTTCAGTCATAAAGAGAAATGAAGTTCTGATATTTGCTATCAGATGATAGTATGGATGGACTTTGATGTATTTTGCTAAGTGAGATATTTTACAAAGTGAAATAAAACAAACACAAAATGACACATATTATATAATCCCACTCATAAGATATGTAATGTAAGCAAAAATATAGAGAACAAGGTTTATTAGCAATTACATGGGCATGTGGAGAGAAAGAAATGGGAGTTATTGCATTACGGGTGATGGTAAAACATTTCAAAATGGATAGTGATGATGGTGGTACAATATGGCAAAAGTAATTAATATGAGTGAATTATACACTTAAAGATGATTAAATTGGCATTTTTGTTGTTGTTGTTACATGTATTTAACCACAACAACATGTACTAATGATACAGGTAGTCTCTGTCTTACAACATACTCAAGTTATGAAGAAGCATACTTTTGAGTATCTGTATTGTTTGGGAAGATTTGTGTATTTTTTTAAAAGTGTGTATGTATGTATTGGCATAGTAGTTAAGTGCTACAGCTGCTCACCAAAAAGTCAGAAGTTTTAATCCACCAGCTACTCCTTGGAATCTATCAGCAAGTTCTACTCCGTCCTAGGGTCGCTCTGAGTAAGAAATGACTCAGTGGCAATGGGTTTATGCGAGCATTAAAATACATCTGTAAGTTTATACGTAATGTTTTCAACCCCCAAAGACAAATATCAGATTTATAAACATACTGGTAATAAAAGGCAATCATGAAAACTTAAAAAAAAAAGAGATATTCAACTTATGTCAGGACCAATTTACAGCTCAATCAACAGAAGGGAATCCCATTGTAAATCAGGCACTACTTGTACATAAATAAAGTTTCAAATTAGGTTAAGATTAAAAGAGTAATTAAAATCTTAAGGAAAGTACTATTGAAATAAATTAAAAAAGCTGCTGTTTGAAAACTTAAATAGACAAACCTTTAACAAATATAATTTCCACAATTTGAAAAATGCAAATAATTATTTTTTTTTAATTCTAGGGGATTAAAACACTGATTTTTGAAAATATGGATAAATGTATAATATAAGTCAGCAAAGTATGATATGAAAAATAGGAAAATATAAATTATCTAAATTAGTTCACAGAGGAGTAGAGGAACGGGCTAACAGCTCTGTTTAAATCCCTGCTCATGTCACCTCCTCACTGAAACAGTACCTGCTGTCATTCTCTATCCCCTCCGCTTTTTTCTATTGTGCTTCTCCTTCTTATAATCACTCAACCACTAAGCCACCAGGGTTTCCACAAAATATATTGTGTATATGTTATTTTTGTTTATTTGTTACCATCTTTCTCCTCCACTAGAATTTAAACGCCCACAGGTGAATACAGAAATTTTCTTTCTTTCTTTTTTCATCACTGGCTTATCAGTACTTGAATAACTCTTGGCACATAATACGTGATCCATCAATATTTGTTGAATAAACACTGGCACACACTAGAAACCTTTCCATTTGAATCAGAAGTAAGACACAGTTGTTGCTATCACTTCTATATCTTAACTTCATTCTGGCAATTTGAGCTAGAGCAATAAGAGCAAATAAAATGTCATTTTTTTATTTGCTCTTATTATAAATGTCAGCTTTAGACATTGAAAAAGAGAAGAGAAATTATAACTTTTGTTCAGGTGCTAAGAATCCCTACCTGGAAAACCTAAGATGATCAACTAAAATATTATAATTAATAACAGAATACAGAAAAAAAATCATTGCTTAAAAATAATACAAACATTAGTGCTTTCAACATAGCAACAATAGTAGGTGAGCAAATATAAAGGAATGTTTCATAAGAAATTATATCCATAGGATACTTTTGCAATTAAAAAAATAAAAAATTTAAGAATATATACATAAATTTTGATTTTCGTTAATAGCCAAAGTATTAAATACCTAGAACTAATGAAATATGAAGGGCTTTAAAAGAACTAAATTCCTGGTGGTAAAGTGGTTAAAAGCTCTGGCTGCTAAACAAAAGATCAGCAGTTCAAATCCCCCAGTCATTCCTTAGAAACCCTGTGGGACTTCCTGTCCTTTAGAGTTGCTATGAGTTAGAATTGCCTTGACGTCCATGTTCTTAGATCAAAAGACAGTATTTAAAATATAAAATTCCCATCAAATCAGATTACTAAATATTTTCCCAAGAATGTGAAAATGTTTCCTAAATTACATGTAGATGCTGTCATACACTGAACTGTGTTACCCCCCAAAATCTGTATAGCAATTCAGCTAGGTCATGATTCTTGGTATTTTGTGATGTTCCTCTGTGTTTAAATCCTACCTCTATGGTGTTAGTAAGGGTAGATGAGTGGCAGTTGTGTTGGTGGGGCAGGATTCACTGTATAAGATTGTTCTGTGCCTTGATGTAGTCTCTTGAGATATAAAGGAAAGAAGCTAGCAGAGAGATTTGGGGACCTCATACCACTAAGAAGCAGTGTTGGGAGCAGAGTACATCCTTTGGAAAGGACCAAGCCCCCTGAGCCTCAGAAGCTTCCAATCCAGGGAAAGACTGATGCCAAGGACCTTCCTCCAGAGCCAGCAGAGAAAGCCTTCCCCTGGAGCTGACACTCTGAATCTGGACTTTTACCCTAATGGACTGTGACACAATTAATTTTCTCTTTTTAAAGCCATCTACTAGTTGCATTTATTTTAAAGCAGTGTCACATGACTAAGACAGATGCCAAGCAAAATTATTCAAAACCATAGGGAGTTTTATAAGCTTGCTGTGTCTTTGAGATTCAGAATTCCTTCTACAATTTGGTGTTTTTGGAAGATGGTTTTCAACAAAAGGGACCCAATGAAAACTACAATAATCTCAATTTTAACTAATTTTAAAAAGTTCCCCTTTCAGTATTGTTTTAACCAAATTTGTTAAAACTGTAAAGCAAGGATCAGATATTATGTAATGTGCACCAATTAATTAAAAAAGCATAACTTTCTTTTTGTACCCTTGGGTTTACTGCTACTGCTTGCCTGAAGGTAAAGAACAGAACCTATGATTACTGCTGATTTTTTGCTTTGTTGTTCAGGTTAGTCTAAAACTTAGTTAGTTTGAAAGGGCTTTATTATCATTTTTTAAATATATGTATCAGTTCTACTTCCTATTCCTGAAATTAAAGATACAATTTTCTTTCTGCTACCAAACCAAGATACCAAAACTATGTAATAAATTATTTTTAAAAAATAAGAAGTAGCGAACACTAACAGTAAAATGAAGTTTACAGGGTACATTTGGAGGAATAATAAGCAAAAGTAGCCAAGAACATTATGGCAAAAAAAAATGAAGTTGCCTTATTAGAACATGGGCAATATTATAATGGTGCAATAATCAATACACCAAAAAAACCAATCCAAACCCACTATTGTCAAGTCAAATCTAGCTCATAGCAACCCTATAGGATAGACTATTAAAAAACAAAAACCATACAAAAAAGCCATTGCAGTGGAGTTGATTCTGACTCGGTGACCCTATGAGAGAGAACTGCCCCATAGAGTTTCCGAGCGGTGCCTGGCAGGTTTAAACTGCCAGTCTTTCCATTAGCAGGCATAGCACTTAAGCACTACACCACCAAGGTTTCCATGTACCATCCCAAACCAAACCCAACCCACTGCTGTCGAGTCGATTCTAACTGACAGCAACCCTATAGAACAGAGTAGAACTGCTTCATAGAGTTTCCGAGGAGCCTCTGGTGCGTTCAAACTGCTGACCTTTTGGTTAGCAGCAGTAACACTTACCCACTGCGCCACCAGGATGCTAACAGTACAGAGACATTCAGGTCAATGGACCAAAACTACAACACTGCAACAAATGAAACAACAAATGCAAGGGCATATTCAGCAAAAATAGTCTCTCAAATCTGGGAGGAAAGAAATAATTGAATAATCTCAGTTTTTAATTACCTTTATTATTATTGAATGAGAAAATCTTAAGAAAAACTACATTTTAAAGGGTGCAGTTACCTTCATATTTAATACAAACATCAAATTCTGAACATATAAAATTTAACTATATATGTTTTAAAAACACCATGAAAGGAAAAAGAAAAATTACAGCAAATGTTAATGTAGTGAAGAACTTTCTGATAATTCACTTGTTAATACATCTCAACAGCTTGAAACATGGACTTACCTTCATCATGCAAACCCACAGCAAGAAATATATTCTAGTAAACAAGTGGATGGTGCGCCAGATCTTTGGCAGGCAGGCAGGCCCCAAAATAAAAGATAAATAGCTTGAATATACAGATAGTCTTTGTGTCTAACGTGTTATACCATACAACAGAATATTATGCTACCATTAATAATATGATGGAGATAAATATTTTGGTAGATGGAAGTAAGTTCACATAAACAGTGAAGCAGTGGTTCTCAAAGCGGAGCCCACACACTGTATCAGCTGTAACAGCATCAAATAAGAATCTGTTTCTAGGTGGGAGAGAAAAAGCTGGAGATGAGGGGACAGGAGCTTGTTAAGAAGATATGACAAGTATAGAATGAACAGGAGGAGTGTGCTGTCACTGGGCAAGCAGAGCAGAAGGAGATGCGGACAGGTGGGCATGCAAAATTCGTTTCGACTGTATGCTTTCACTTAATCACAATAAAAAAAAAAGAATTTGTCAGAATGGGAAATTCTCAGGCTTTGTTTTCATAAATTCTAGGGTTTTTGCCCAGCAACCTTTTTTAACTAAGGGCCCCAGGTAGATTAAAGTTAGCAAATGGAATTATAAAATGGCCAGTTAAATCTAAATTTCAACTAAACAAGAGAATTGTTCTAAATGTTGCAGTTACTGAAGTTTCATATACTAAAAAAGAAAAAAATCACTGTTTACTGAAATTCAAATTTAATTGAATCTCCCTGTATTTTACATGGAAACCATGGTTGCCTCGTGGTTAAGTGCTACATCTGCTAATCAACAGGTCAGTAGTTCGAATCCACCAGGTGCTCTTTGGAAACTCTGTGGAGCAGTTGTATTCTGTCATATAGAGTGGCTATGATTTTGAATCGACCCAATGGCAGTGATGGCAACCTTGCTTCCAGAAGATTCTGGTAGCTCAAGTCAGACAAACACTGGTATAAAGTAAGAACGCTTGCAGTCAGCAACACCACCTGAAATCAGAATCACGTTGCAAAGAACATTATCTCGGCCCCAACCACCCACACCTGGAAATCGAAATCCCCAAGGAGGGAGCTCAAGAATTTTCATTTTGAAACACGTTGCGTGATTCTGATATACTACAATTTGATAACCACAGATTCCTCCACACATCCTATGCGGATTCCTCTAAATCTTCATAGGACTCAACAGTATATTTTTCACACACATGTATACATGCAACAGGAAACCCTGGTGGTGCACTTGTTAAGCGCTATGGCTGCTAATCAAAAAGTCGGCAGTTTGAATCCACCCGGTGCTCCTTGAATGCTGTATGGGGCAGTTCCACTGTGTCCTATAGGGTTGCTATGAGTTGGAATTGACTTGATGGCTATGGGTTTATGTTTGGATTTATATATGCATCTGTCACAATATATGGCATTAACTTCTTAAAGGTCAGTGGGAGTGCACTTCATTCTTGAATTACGTGGGGGCAGAGCGGGTGGTGGTGGTATTTTTTCAAACACGTCAGCCTTTTAGAACATTCTGAGTTTCTGACACTCCACCTTAAGGAGTCGTTACTGTTGAGGGAATGAGTCAGATCACTTGTTGCGTCCTTCGTTGGGGCACAAAAGAAAGTTGTGAATTATTGACTTACATGTTTGTCTTTACTACTAAATTCTTGACTCCTTGCATGCAGTAACTGTGACTGATGCATCTTTTTAATTATCAGTACTTGAAGTACCCAGCGTTGAAGCGGCCCCCAGACTATAAACGAAGTGCAGGTGTGAGTCAGTGGGGCGTCTTCTCTCCCCTGGGACGCAGCTCAATTACTTGCGTTCTCTAAAGGGTATCACAGAATTGCCATAGTAAATGGGGTTGACCGAAAAGGAACAGAAACTGCAGTACTGGCTTGGAGAAGTTATTTGCTGCCCTCTCGTGCCCGATTTTAGGCAATACAGCCTCCTCTCCATACACAAGGAATCTATTTCCTTAAAAAAAGGAGTGTTCTGTTTGGTTAATTCAACACGTTTTTGGTTCACAGAATGTGTGAGCCCGTGCGCATTGGTGTTGGGGGTCCAAAGAGTCTGCATCGTAATGGGGCGGGGGGCGTGTCTGGCATCTTCAGGAGAACAAAACCTGCAGCCCGAAAGGAGTATCAGCCAAGTTATAAAGGATGAATAAAAATTCCATTAAAGAAAAAAAACTGCTATCGAGTCAATTGCGACTCATGGAGAGACTACATGAATAAATACTAGTCAGAGAAAAATAAGGACTGCAGCGAAGGCATTCCCAACATAATAATGTTTTGAAGCAAAAGAGGACTTCAAAGTGTTCCCAGAACTCTCACAGAAGGGACTGGCTGAAAGCAAAGTGCAAAGCCGGTAAGGCGAATGGACTGGAGTAGCGGTAATGAAAGATAAAAACATGCTACGCTAAGGAGTTCTATCCATATTCCAGGGCTAATGACGGGTATTTAAAGAGGTTTAAGCACGGGAGCGACTTAACCGGATTAGCATTTAAGAAAGATTAGTTACCCTAGCTGCTCTGAATTATGAAGGAAGGTGGAGAAACACTGGATCTGGGTCGCAACTGGACTGAACTAAATTGGTGATGGAAACATACTCAAGAGGCTGGGCAAACCCTGGTGGCTGCTAAACAAAGGCTTGGCAGTTTGAATCCACTAGGCACTCCTTGGAAACTAGGGGGCAGTTCTGCTCTGTCTAACAGGGTCACCGTGAGTCCAGATCTACTCAACGGCAGTCGATTTGGTTTTGGTTTAAGGAAACGGGGAACCCTGGTGGCTTACTGGTTAAGTGCTATCTATGGCTGCTAATCAAAAGGTCAGCAGTTCAAATCCCGCAGGAGCTCCTAGAAAACTATGTGGCAATTATACTCTGTCAGTTTGAGTAGAAATAGAAATCTGCTAGATGGCAGTGGGCTCTTTTTCTCTTTAAGGAGTTGGGATCAACAGGATATAGTGACAACAAGGGAGGTATGTGTGTTGGAACTTACGGTGAGGAAAAGAAAAATTGAAGAAACTAAGTATGACTCATACATATTTTAATTGATGCCTGGATAAAATAGTGGCACCACATTTTCAGCCCGGAATGGCGGTGGACTGTGCAGGGAAAATAATGACTCAATTTTACACATGTGGAAATACTGTGATTTTGTTTTCTCAACATTTATTCCAATTAAAGAGAGTGGAAACCTGAAAGCCATATATCCTAGACTCTCCTACAGCTGGAGTTTGAATGTGATTTAGGTTCCAGGATCATATACACTCATGAGACTTGGATTTAAAACAGAATATTCAGTGAGGAAAGAGGCAGTGGTGACTGAAGATCTATTTTACTTGTGTGAACTGCAGCAGAGCCTGTGTGGTGACATCCAAAGTTGAAAGGTGGTCTCAAGATGTTGACAGAAGCAACAGCCTCTTGGAAGCCACTTGTGGAAGCTCAGTCTGTTTCTTTAGCTTTCCCTCCAATTTTTGTTAACCTGGCTCAAAAAGAAAAACCCCAAAACCCACTACCATCAAGTGGATTCTGACTCATAAAGACCCTATACAGCAGAGTAGAATTGCCCCATAGAGCTTCCAAGGAGCATCTGGTAGATTTGAACTGCTGATCTTTTGGTTAGCAACCACAGCACTTGATCACTTCTTTGCCACCAGGGTTTCCAACTAGTCTCAAAATGAAGTCACTTGTACTGAGTTCCAACAAACTGAAACCTAAGTTTCTATTTCTTATAAATGCCTACCTTTCCTAGGAGCCCAAATCCAGCCAAGCCAAAAAGCCAAGTCAATCAGTTAACTGGCAGAAAGTGGAAACCTAAGCTAGCAGATCAGGACTTACCTGTTCAGTTTCATCTAGTTTAAGACTTCCCCTTAAATCTACATAAGGAAAAGAAAATGCCCATGCCCACTAAGCAATTTAAAATTTGCCCAGTATAGCTTCCTCGTTGCTCAAATGCTAAGGGAACAAATGTTTTCCCTTCTGGCACTGCTCTGTCTGTACGTTAAAAGATTTATGGGCTCAGAAGTTATATCTTCTTACAAAAATGTGTGAACAAAATCTTACTAGAGATAATTTTAGAATTCCAATGGCCACTATGGGGAATTTTTCAATTAGATACGCTAGTTAATTTGAGAAGTGCACTAGTAAAAAGAGGTACCCAAATTAGACAAAGGGAATAGGATGCTTACTTTAATTAGTATGCTGAGCCCTTTAAGCCATCTCAGGACTCCAAAATAGCCTCATTAAAGGATTTTTTACAAAAAGCAAATGAAAGGGTAAAAACTCATGAAGTTTCAAAGACAAGTGACTACTGTGAACATGTGACCCGTGTGACTGTGTCTGCCCCCTCCTCTCAACTAGTCTTTGTCTAAATACTCTGCTGTTCTTAATCACAAATGCCTTCCTAGCA
The DNA here is from genome assembly GCA_028571685.1 of Heterohyrax brucei. Lineage (NCBI taxonomy): Eukaryota > Metazoa > Chordata > Mammalia > Hyracoidea > Procaviidae > Heterohyrax > Heterohyrax brucei. Next base: position 70,385,784 of record CM053142.1, on the reverse strand, counting down.
GGAAACAGTGAAGCCTTTAAAATAAGAATACCAAGACATGAGACTGTCTTGGAAGAAGCATAGCCAAAATGTTCTCTAGAAGCAAGAATGAGGAGACCTCATCTGATGTATTTTGGACATGTTATCAGGAGGGATAGAACTGGAGAGAACCTCATGCTTGGTAAAGTGGAGTGTCAGTGACTAAGAGAAAGAACCTGGATGAGATGGACTGGCATGGTGGCTGCAACAATGGCTATTGCGTAAAAATGATCATGAGGATGACACAGGACCGGGCGGTGTTTTTTCTTTTGTAAGAGGGTTACTGTGAGTTGGAACCAACTCAGTGGTAGCTGACAACAACCACAACCACCTAAGAGGGAAGATTCTTGTAAGTTTCACAAAGAATTTAGAATTTTAACTAGTGCACAGGGACCTGGTTTGCCAGATCTTTTCATCTGTGGGACATGTAGCACATGTTAGTGGGTCCAGGGGAGGTACAAAAATGGATGCTGGAAGCAGAACGGAACAAGACGGAGTAAGTTATTAGACATTCTCATTCTCCTGATTCTGCAAATGTCCTCAATAGATCCCCCAAATAGCAGATTGCTTTTAAAGACGCATCATGGATTGAATTGTGTCCCTCCAGAAAGGTGTGTGGTGGTGTTCACAGGGCAGTACTCAGTGTGGGATTGTATCGCGCCTTGGGGCAGCATCTTGGGAAATAACAGAAAGCTAAAGAAGAGGGGATTTGGGGACCTCGTACTGCTGAGAAGCAGTTCTCAGAGCAGGGCATGTCCTTTGAAGGACTGCGGTCTCTGTGCCTCAGAAGTTCCCAGTGCAAGGGAAGATTGAAAAGGACTTTTCTCCAGAGCCAGCCAAGAAAGCCTTCCCCTGGAAATGACATCCTGACTTCGGACTTCTAGCCTACTGGACTGTGACAAAATAAAATTTCTCTTTTTAAAGCCATCTACTTGTGTGGTATTTCTGTTATAGCATCACTAGATGACTAAGACAGGCCATAACTAGAATACTGGTCAATCGCACAAACTTGCAAATTAAATAAGGATAAATCAGTTGTAGAGTTTTAATGCCTGTTTAGATGCTCTTTTCCTAGACATTCTGGATGCAAAATTACGGGTAAGTCCACCTAGCCTACTTTGAGAGAATTATTTATAAATAGGGTAACTAAAAGACAAACGATCAGAAGGAAAGTCACAGGGTTACTTGAATTTATGGCAGTGGCTGAACATTTTGAGAGAATATTGAAACAAAACTGAAAACAAAAAGCCAAATAGATGGAGTTACAATTACAGTAACTATAGAGACAGAGATTCCAGGCAACTAATAGACCCCATCCATCCCAAAATAAAAAATTCCAGGGATTGTAACAAAAGCAGTGGGTTAGAGGCTGCTGCTTCATTTTCGATGAACCAAGACATTTGGGGGAGAAGAGGAAGATGGTTCCAAGTGTTTCTAGCAGATGTCCCAGTGCCCAAATTTGAGCCCTCATGTGAAGGTAATCAGAAACTCCAAAACCAAACCCAGTGCCATTGAATCCATTCTGACTCATAGCAGTCCTATAGGTCAGAGTACAACTGCCCCATAGAATTTTCAAGGAGTGCCTGACAGATCTGAACTGCCAACCTTTTGGTTAGCAGGCGTAACACTTAGCTACTATGTCACCAGGGTTTCCAGGGAAATCAGAGTTTTCTTAAATTTTGACTGGGCTTTGAGGAACCCTCTGGTAAGCTACTACCAGTTATCTCCTTAATTAAACACAGATAGTCTGGACATTAATCAACTCACACTTTGTAAAGTTTTAGTAGCTATCAGAGCTACACTATCTAAAACTCCATTGGAGTAGAACACATTCCTCAGGATAAAAAGGAAATTTCAATTGTGGGAGTATTTAATAAGGTCTAATGGGAACTTTGTCTAAACCTATTCAATGCACCCTTGGACCATTTTCAGAAAAACATTTCTCTTTTTTATGTAACTCAACCCCAGTTAACTTGTTGGGAAAACCTGGAGGTTTGGTGCCTTTTTGCCATAATGAAGATCTTACCTTAGAGCTCCCTGACCAGCCAGCACCTGAATCTACTACAGACGTACAAGAAAACAAATTCTCCAGACATTAGTCCAGAGGAGTAATGGACCACAGCTACCACGGTCTCCACCAGACTGAGTCTAGCCCTGCTCGGTGGTGCCCAGCCGCCACCACTGACTGCTCTGACAGGGATCATAACAGAGTGTCTCTGGAAGAGCTGGAGAAAAATGTAGAACAAAATTCTAACTCACAAAAATGCATCAGCCTTACTCGTCTGTCACAGACGGAAGAACCCCCTAGCGTATGGCCCCCCGACACTCTTGCGGTTCTGTAATTAAGTCACTCCTGAGGTTCACCCTTTCAGCCAAAGATGAGACAAAACAAGAGTAAATGGGCTCATGGGCCCAGGGGCAAGGATTGGAAGGGAGGAGGGGACAGGAAAGCTGATAACGGAGAACACAAAGTAGAGAAGGGGAGAGCATTGGCTTGTGGTAGGGTTGTTAACCAATGTGACAAAACGGCGTGTGTATTAATTGTGTATTAAATAGCTAATTTGCTCCATAAAACTTCATCTAAAGCATAACTAAAAAACAAACTTTGCCTGAATCTGTAAAGTGATCAATACAGACAGTCCGTAAAAATGAATGTTAAATGTGTTTATTGTATTCAGTGGAAGCCTAGGCACTTAGGGGTGTCACTCAACTGATTTGCTTCTTTGCTCTTAGGGAGCTCAAGAGGAAAAGAGGCACTGAAGAAACCACCCCTTCCACAGGGAGATGGCAATCCTCCAAGGGCCCTGAGTCTGTTGGGGAACACAACAGCTTCTGTCCACTTGCCATTTCGGTCTCAGGCACGAACAGTTCTGACAAAAGGCTGTTAGTGTCTGATTGAATCCATCTGCAAGATTTACAGAATACAAACAGATGTTTACAAGACACTGGCTCAGTTCCTCTCTTTGACATCCAAGAATTATCTTCAGTGATTTCAGGTCCATTATTGGATTCTAGTCCTACCCATTTCTCAGTGTAGTTTAAGATTCTAATCAGTTTGCTTTCAAGCCCTTAATCCGTAAGTTGTTTTTCTTTTTTTAATTTATTTAACAGTAAATCAATCTTAAGCGTATTCACCAAGACTGCAGCATAGCTTAAGGTCATTAAGAGTTTTTTAAATGCAAGCCAGTTAGAGGGCTGGTAGATTATACCACTGTCATGTAGATGAATGCACAGATAGAATGGAGAAAATGATGTATGCCCAGAAATGATAATATGGTAAGTATCAGGAACAAATATACAAGGTGTGCTTTATGTTCTGGATCATACAGAGCAGTATGTGTCTCACAGTCTCCTTGGTCTAGAAATGAAAACATAAGATCTGAAAATTAGATACTTAGGATCTAATCTCTGTTTGCAGTTTGCTCTACCATTTTATGCAACCTTCAGCTTTTCTGAGTTTCTCCCTATCAACCATCTCAGTCCACATTTGTTGTTGTTAGGTGCCATCAAGTTGGTTGTGACTCATAGCGACCCTACGCACAACAAAACAAAACACTGCCTGGTCTTGCGCCATGTCCACAACTGTTTTGATGCTCAAGCCCATTGTTGCAGCCACCGTGTCCTTCTCTCTCATTGAGGGTCTCCCTCTTTTTTGCTGACCCTCCGCTCTACCAAGCATGATGTCCCTCTCTAGGGACTGATCATTCCTGACAACATGTGCAAAGTATGTAAGATGCAGTCTTGCCATCTTTGCTTCCAAGGAGCACTCTGGTTGTACTTCTTCTGGAACAGATCTGTTGGTTCTTTTGGCAGTCTGTGATACAGTCAATATTTTGCTCCAACACTGTCAATTTCTCTTTTCTCCTTATTCATCATCCAGCTTTCATATACATACAGTGTAACTGAAAATACCGTAGCTTGGGTCAGGCTCACCTTAGTCTTCAAGGTGACATCTTTACATTTCAAAACCTTAAAAAGGTCCTTTGTAGCAGATTTTCCCAAAGCAATGTGTCTTTTTTAATTTAATTTAATATTTTACTTAACATGACTCAGTGAAAGTGTACAATCCTGTATAAATTTACATGCCCACCTCTATGCAGCTTCCACTGCTCTCCCTGTCCGGTGACAGCACACTATTCCTCTCTGCTCCATACACGTCTCATTCTCCCAACAGTCTCCTTTCCCCTCTTCTCCATCCACTCTCCTTCCTCCAGCCAGAGGTCAGCAGGATGATATCCTATAGATGTATAAAGTGCATCCAATATATGGCCACTCTGCATCACCAAGACCAATCCATTCGTGTCTCAAGAGTGGAACTTCGTTATGATTTATGGGCAAAGGCAGCATCAGGGCCAGGGGCCATGCTACCAGGGGAAACTCGAAACCACTGGACCATCAGTTGAGATCTTCTTGTGGAGATCTCAGGATGCACCCCTTTTTATTCTTGTGTTGCCAGTGAGACTCAACTTAGTGAGCTCCATCGCAGCTATCACTGGCGGTGGCCAGGCACCATTGGTTCTTCCACTCCCAAGTTGATGTAGGCACCCACTGATGTGGGTCTCCCTGTCTTCCGGGTTGTCTTTGCCCCATGTCATTTTGGTCCTCAGTGAGCATCTGTTCCTGCTGAGTTGGGACCACTTGCTGTGCCCTTGGATGGCAGCTTGGCAGCTTTTAAGATCTGAGATGCCACTCACCAATGTGGGGTGAAGAGAGCCCTCTTAGCAAAACACTAGTTGTGCCAATTGGCCTCGATTTTGTCTAAGAGCATGGTCCTCTGCCCCCTGCCCCAGCTACTCTATCCTTGCAATATTGGGTTAAGATGGAAGGAGTATTCAAGTTATGCTAAGTTCACTTAATATTGTTCTTGTTTCTAACGTCTGCTGTCACCGATTTCACCCAACCAGATTTCTAGCAACTATCTAATCTAAACCCTCCCCTCCCTCGCCCTCCCTCTGTCCCCTCTCTTGCAGCTGTCAAAGAGTCTTTTCTTCTATACACAAGTCTGTTTTTGAGATCTTATCATAGAGGTCTCATACAATATTTGTCCTTTTGTCGCTGACTACTTTCACTCAACATAATGTCTTCCAGTTGAAACCAGGTTATGAGATGTTTCCTGGAATTGTCGTTATTCTTTATCATTGCATAGTGCTCCATTGAGTATATATACCATACTTTACCTATCCATTCTTCTGTTGTTGGACACCTGGGTTGATTCCATCTTTTTGCTTTCCTGGACTGTGCTGCGATAAATATTCTTGTGCATGTGTCTGTTGGTGTGAAAGGCCTTGATTCTGTAGGATATATTCCTAGTAGTGGAGTTACTGGGTCAAATGGTATATCAACATCCATTTTTTTAAGGAAGCGCCAGATTGCTTTCCAAAGAGGCTGGACCATTTTGCAACCCCACCAACAGTGTAGGAGGGTTCCACTTTTTCCACAGCCTGTCCAGCATTTGTTGTTTTGTGTTTTTTGGATCATGGCCAGCCTTGTTGGGGGTTCTTTCACCCAATCAGATTTCTAGCAACTATCTAATCTAAATCCTTCCCTCTCTCACCCTCCCTCTGTCCCCTCCCTTGCAGCTGTCAAAGAGTCTTTTCTTCTATACACAAGTCTGTTTTTGAGATCTTATTGTAGAGGTCTCATACAATATTTGTCCTTTTGTTGCTGACTACTTTCACTCAACATAATGTCTTCCAGTTGAAATCAGGTTATGAGATGTTTCCTGGAATCATCATTATTCTTTATCATTGCATAGTGCCATAGTTTACCTATCCATTCTTCTGTTGTTGGGCATCTGGCTTGATTCCATCTTTTTGCTATCGTGGACTGCGCTGCGATAAACATTCTTGTGCATGTGTCCGTTGGTGTGAAAGGCCTCGATTCTGTAGGATATATTAAATTTATCTTCTTAAAGTCATCCACTTGTGGTATTTCTGTTAAAGCAATGTGAGATGACTAAGACCCAACCCAAGCTATCTAAAGATTCAATGCCATCTTTATCAAAATTCCAACAATTTTTTTACAGACATGGAAAAACTGATCTTAAAATCTACATAGAATTGCAAGGAAAGTGAATAACCAAAATAATTCTGAAAAATAACAAAATAGGAGGACTCGCACTGTATAATTTTAAAAAACTATGTAATCAAAATAGTGTGGAACTTGGATAATGATATCGACCCTTGGGATAGACTTGAGAGTCCAGAAGAAAACTCATACATCTATGGCCAATTGATTCTCAACAAGTTTTCTGTCTTAGTTTTTTAGTGCTGCTGTAACAGAAACATCAAAAGTGGGTGGCTCTAACAAACAGAAATTTTTATTTTCTCATGTCTTACGATTCGATTCCAACTCATAGTGACTCTACAGGTCAGGGTTAAAATTGCCCTATAGGGTTTCCAAGGACTGCCTGACTGATTTGGACTTTCGACCTCTTGGTTAGCAGCTGTAGCACTTAACCACTACACCACCAAAGTTTTCTTAGAGGGCTAGAACTCTGGATTAATGATGCCAGTTCTGAAGGAAGTTTCTCTCTCTGTGTCTGCTCTTGTCTCTTTCCAGCTTCTGTCGCTAGGTTTCTTGGCCACCATTTGGCTTGTTTCGTCCCATTGTACATGGCGCCGCTGTGAGTTGAAACCAACTTGACGGCACCTGACAACTACAGCAACAACCAGGAGCTAGGGGACGGAGTCATTGCCTGAGGTGTTCTGAGTTTCTGTTTGGAGTAATAAAAAACTTTTGGAAATAGATAGCGGTGATGGTTGTACAACGTGGTAAATGTGAGTAAGGTCACTGAATTTCAGACTTAAAATGGCTGTAAGGCAATTTTTTGTTAGGTATATTTTATCACAATAAAATTTTTAAAAAAGAAGAAGAAAGTTAGCTGGGCCCAGAACCGTGAAAACCACCAGTACCTAAGGAAGAACTGGTGGGAGTAATGCTGTGTGACTTCTACGACTGAGCTTTAAGTGATCTACAGTTTGTGCCCCCTCTGTCAATCCAGTCGCCACGTTGCCAGGAGCCAAAGTAAGACACACGGAGAGTCTACCTAGAAGAGATCTAAGATTTCTAGCCAACAAGCCCATCTGAGTTCCCTGCTGGCAGTTAGTAAGTTAGTACCAGCTGTTAGCCATTTGGGTGAGGCTATTTTGGATTATTCAGTCATGCCTGCAGCCCAGCCAACACCGTGTAAAGCAAAATTACTGCCTTGTCAACACATAAAATCGTGAAAAATAAACTGTTGCTTTAGAGTGGTTTGTGAAATAACATAATTAAAGGAACTGGAGAAAAGGATCTTCAACTGGAAAGATATCAAAAATTCATGATAACAAATCAGTAACTAGTGCTGGAAGTAGTACTGTTCTGTCCATCACCATTCTCAGAACAGCTCGAATTGTGTCCCTTTCACGCCTATATTGGCAAATACAAGAGATGCAGGTAGCCCCACAGAAAAAGCAGCACATTCCAAATTTGGCATGACGATATTCAGTTAAAATTTTATTAATCATGCAGTTTATCACTTTGCCTCTAGAAATAATGTCAAAGCTAAATAACTATATCTTCAAAGAATTTTCATAGCTTTCCTTAGAAAATGTAAGCAACGTAAAAGCAAAACATTTCTTTTACTTCTGTTGTATTTCAAATACCTATATCACTATGACAAGAGTCTACCAAGTTCTTCGTGTTTGTCGAGTAGATAAATAAATGAGTTATAATTATCCACAGTGATTTAGTCAGGAAATCATTCCAAGATGTAAATTAAATTCAACTCCAAAATAAATTGATTTTTTTTTTTCTGTCCTAACTTTTGTAGAAGTGGTAGATATAAATTTACCAAAATCTTGGAGCGTATACGTTGAAAAACTTATTAAATTCCTTCTTCAGATTTGTCTTTTCCAGGTGAAAATAAATTCCTTTAGTTCTTTCTTACAAACTAAATTTTCTAATAGTTTAATTCTCTTGCATGGTCCCTTATCACTAAATTGTAGTATTTATTGTATAATTGCTAGAATTATATAAAATTAAATAAATATTTGATTCAGAGTTTATAGTAATTCTGTAGTTTCTGGATATTTTCTCTCCTTCTCTGACTTCCTTTCTCTTTCTATCTTTATTTTTCTCCCTCCTTCCTTTTGTTTTCTTTCTTGTTCCTCTTGCCCCCAGTGTGGAAGCTGCAGACTCTTTTATAACTTAATCTGGGGCTCTATATGCCATCACCTTTGCTGCAGTCTTCCTAGAATTATTGTCTACATCCAGCCCACACCCAAGCACAAGATGAGAGAGAAAACCCTGAAAAGTTACATTCTAATTTGGAATGCCAGAGGCCTCTCACTGACACCAAGGACACTCCCAGCAAAATCCACACCCCCTCCATGGTGACCCAACCCTTAGAAATTTATAAAAAGTTCACTTCCTAGAAACCTTAGGCTAGAAACTTGAGACTCTGCTTCTGTAAACCTGCTAATGCCAGTGACAAGACAGTATGATAATTCCATTGTCTACCTTCTTGTGGGTCTTATAAAAGAACAGAGACAAAGCGGATCGGGGAGCTTGACCATTTTAGACATTAGTCCACTGCAGCTCCACCGACTGGACTAAAGCCTCTTCCTCTTTAAGTGCAGGTGTTCGGGTGATTCTCTCCTTCAGGCCTTGTTTTTCCTTCCTGCCACAAGGATATTACTCACGGCCATTGCTATGGATTGAATTGTGTCTCTCCCAAAATGTGTGTAGTAATTTGGCTGGGATGTGATTCCCAGTACTGTGTGACTTTCCTCCATTCTGTGATTTTCCTATGCTGTAAATCCTAATGTCTGTTTGTAGCTAATAGACTGGATTATGTTAAAAAGGATTAGGGTGGCACAGTAACAGTCTTTCTAAGGGCACCTTCCTGCTCCAGTGTAAAGGGATTTTTCCCTGGAGTATGGGTTGCACTACTTTTTATCCAACAAGAGATGAAGGGAAAGGGAAGCAAGCAGAGCTGGGAACTTCATACCACCAAGAAAGCAGCACCAAGAGCAGAGCATGCCCTTCAGACCTGAAGTTTCTGTGCCAAGATGCTCCCAGATGAAAGAAAGACTAATGAAACGCAAGGGCCTTCCTTCAGAGTGGACAGAAATAGAGTGTGTTCCTCTGGAGCCCTGAATTCAGATTTGCAGGCTACTGGATTGTGTAGTAATAAGCTTTTCTTTGCTAAAGCCATCTACATGTGATATTTCTATTAGAGCAGCACCAGATGATTGAGACAGGATAAAGACCATGAGGTAGGGATCACTAGACACCATCTTAGACACTGTCTGGCACATATAATATACAAAAATATATGATTACAAGGCAAAAATATGAATGAAAACAATTATACAAATATACATTAATCATATGTTGTTGTTGTTGTTGTTAGGTATCAGACTGGTTGGTTCCAGCTCATAGTGACCCTATATACAACAAAATCAAACAGTGCCTGGTTCTGCACCACGCCCACAATCACTGTTACCCTTGAGCACATTGTTACAGGCATTGTGTCAATTCATCTCATTAAGGGTCTTCCTCTTTATCACTGACCACCTACTTTACCAAGCATGATATCTTCCCATAGGGATTGATCCATCCTGACAACATGTCCAAAGTATGTAAGATATAGTCTCACCATTCTTGCTTCTAAGGAGCACTCTGGTTGTACTTCTTGCAAGACATTCTTTTGGCAATCCATGGTATAATCAACATTCGATATTCTGCTCAAACACCACTGTGAAGAGAAGTCAATTCTTCTTTGGTCTTCCTTATTCACTGTCTAGCTTTTACATGCATATGATGCAACTGAAAATATCATTGCTTGGGTCAGGTGCACCATAGTCTACAAGGTGACATCTTTACTTTTCAACACTTTAAAGAGGTCTTTTGTATACAATTTGTCCAATGCAATGGGTCTGATTTTGTGACTGCTGCTTCCATGAGTGTTGATTGTGGATTCAAGTAAAATGAAATTCTTTCTTTGTTTATCATGATGTTGCACATTGACCCAGTTGTGAGGATACTTATATTCTTGTTATTGAGGTGTTAATCCATACTGGAGGCTGTGGTCTTTGATTTTCATCAGCAAGTATTTCAAATCCTCTCCATTTTCTGGAACAAGATTGTGTCATCTGCATAGTGCAGGTTTTCATTGAGTCTTCCTCCAATCCTGATGCCCCATTCTTCTTTATGTAGTCCAGTTTCTTAGATTATTACTTGACATACAGATTGAATAGATATGGTAAGATGATACAATCCTGATACACACCTTTTCTGACTTTGTTGTTGTTATTAGGTGCCATTAAGTGTGTTCCAACACATAGCGACCCTATGAAAAACAGAAAAAAACACTGCCTAGTCTTGTACCATGTCCACAGTTGTTTTTATGCTTAAGCCCATCATTGCAGCTACTGTGTCAACTGATGTCATGGATTGAATTGTGTCACCCCAAAAATATGTGTAGCCATTTTCCTGGGCCATGATTCCCTACATTCTGTGATTGTCCTCCATTTTGTAATTTTCCTATGCTGTATGTTGAAAGATTAGGGTGGGACTGTAAATCCCTTCATAGGATCATCTTCCTGTTCCACTGTAAAGGGAGTTCCCCCTGGAGTATGGCTTGCCCCATCCTTAATTCTTTCACTTGACAAGAGATAAAAGGAAAGGGAAGCAGGCAGGCAATTGGAAACCTCACACCACCAAGAAAGCTGCACTGGGAAAAGAGCACATCCTTCAGACCTGAGGTTCCTGCACCAGGATGCTCCCTGGGCAAAGACTGATGCAGTATAGGACTTTCTTCAAGAGCTGACAGGGAGAAAGCCTTCCCCTGGAGCAGACATCCTGAATTTGGACTTGCAGCCTATCGGACTGTGTAAGAATAAATGTTCCTTTGTTAAAGCCACCCACTCATGGTATTTCTGTTAGAGCCCTGCTAGCTGACTAAAACATCTTCTAATTGATGATCTGTCTCTTTTCCACTGACCCCCCACTCTCCCAAGCATGATGTCCTTTTCCAGGGCCTTATCCCTCCTGACAACATGTCCAAAGTATGTAAGGCACAGTCTTGCTACCTTTGGTTTCAAGAGCCCTCTGGTTGTACTTATTCCAGAACAGATCTGTTGGTTCTTTGGCAGTCCACGGTACACTCAAAATCCTTCTCCAACAGTGCAATTCAAAGACAGCAATTCTTCTTCTGTCTTCCTTATTCATTGTGAGAACTTACTTAAGGGCTTTGCTATTGTGCACGCTATTCATAGATGAAAGTACACCTAGCCTACTAAATGCATCAGAGACTGTTTCTGGTATGAGCTTTGATAAATGAGGCATTTAATGCTGTGCTTCTAGGAAGGATGGAAAACCACCCTGTATGCCCTGCCGGAAGTCTCTGAGAACATCTTAACCTCTACTTCCTGGTAGAAACAAAAATGTCTTGCATGAGTTAGTGTTATCTCATGGTTATTGTTCTCCTTTTTGTGCCTTCATTTTACAATAAATACATGGGATCACAGGAAAACCAGGCTCTTGACGTGGAGTGTCGTTAGCCCCTGACCCCACTTTTACTTATACTTGTCTCTGTTTTCTTACCTTCAGCATGGCCCCGTCTTCGGCCCTGTTTGCTGGGGGAATCCCTGGCAAGTCATTGTCTAGGTTTGGCATGCATATGATGTGATTGAAAATACCATGTCTTAGGTCAGGTGCACCTTAGTCTTCAACGTGATATCTTTACTTTTCAATAATGTAAGAGGTCCTTTGTAGCAGATTTACACAATGCAATGCATTGCATCCATGGGCATTGATTGTGGACCCAAGTAACATGAGATCCTGACAACCTCAGTCCTTCCTCCATTTATCACAATGTTGCTTATGGGTCAGTTGTGAGGATTTTTGTTTTCCTGATGTTCAGGTACAATCCATATTGAAGGCTGTGGTCTTTGATCTTCATCAATAAGTGTTTCAAATCCTCTTCCAGAAAGCAGGGTTATGTTATTTGCATAATGCAGGTTGTTAATGAATCTTCCTCCAATTCTGATGCCTTTTCTTTACATAGTCCAGCTTCTTTGGTTATTTGCTTGGCATACAGATGGAAAAGTAATGGTGAAAGTATACAATCCTTATGTAAGCTTCTCCCGACTTTAAACCACATTGTGTGCCCTTTTTCTGTTTGAACGACTGCCTCTTGATTCATGTACAAATTCCTTAAAAGCGCAATTAGATATTCTGGAATTCTCATTCTCTGTAATGTTATTCATAATTTATTACAGTCCACACAGTCAAATTCCTTTACACAGTCAATGAAACACAGGTAAACATGTTTCTGGTATTCTGTTTTCAGCCAAGATCCATTTGAAATCAGCAATAATATCCCTGGTTCCGTGTCCTTTTCTGAATCCAGCCTGATTTTCTGGAAGTTCCCTGCCAATATACTACTGCAGCTGTTTTTGAAGGTTCCTTAGCAAAAATCTACTTCTGTGTGATATTGATGATATTGTTTAATAGTTTCCACATTTGGCTCTCAGGGGACATCGAGGCCAATTGGCGTAACTAGCCTATCACTAAGAGAGTCTTCTCCACCCCATACTGGTGAGTGGTGTCTGGGGTCTTAAAAGCTAGCAAGCTGCCATCTGTGGTACACCAAATGGTCTCAACTCAGCTGGAACAGATGATCACCTGGGACAACAACGACATGGTGGAAAGAGAACCCAGAAGACAGCAAGACCCACGTGAATGGGTGACTTACATGAACATAGGAGCAGAAGAACCAGGGTGTGCCCGGCCATCACCAATGACAGCTGTTGCAGGTTTCACAATGTTGAATCCCAGTGGCAACACAAGAAAAAAAGGGGTACACCCTGGGAACTCCACTAAAAGACCACAATTGATAGTCCGAAGGCCTGGGGGTTCCCCTGGGAGCATGGCCCCTAGACCTGATGCTGCTCCTGATCATATACTGAGGTCAGCTCTTCAGACAGGAATGGATTGGACTTGGCGACACAGAGTAAGCATATTGTGTGTACACTTTATGGTTCTATGCTTCTGTAGGATGTCATCCTACTGGCCTCTTACCCGAGGGGAGTGGAAAGGGTGGAGAGGAGTGGACAGGAGATTGTTAAGAGGATACGACATGTATTGAATGGAAAGGAGGTGTGTGCTGTCACCAGGTAAGGACAGCAGAAGGAGCTGCAGATAGGTGGGCACTCAAATTTAAACTGGATTGTATACTTTCACTCAATCACAATTAAAAAAAAAAATCCGCATTTGGTTGAATCACCTTTTTTAGGAATAGGCATAATTATGGATCACTTACAGCCATTTGGCTAGGTAGCTGTCCTCCAGGTTTTTTGGCATAGATGGCTGAGCATCTCCAGTGCTGCCTCTGTTGAAGCATCTTGCTGATTGTTCCACCAGTTCCTGGAGCCTTTTTTTTTTTTTTTTTTTTTGCCAATGCCTTTAGCGTAGCTTCGACTTCTTCCTTCAGTACAATTGCTTCCTGATCATATGCTACCTCTTGAAATGGTTGGACATTGACCAGTTCTTTCTGGTATACTGATTCTGTATTTCTTCCATTTTCTTCTGATACTTCCTGAATAGTTTCACATTTTTTTCTGTAGAATCTTTCAGTATTACAATGTGAGACTTGAATTTTTTCTTCAGTTCTTTCAGCTTGAGAAATACAGAGCATGTTCTCTGTTTTTGTTTTCTATTTCCAGCTCATTATAATACTTTGTTTTCTCAAGCTGCCCTTTGAAATTTTCTATGAAGTTTTTACTTCATAATCTCCTCCTTTTGCTTTAGCCACTTAATGTTGAAAGCAAGTTTCACAGTCCCTTCTGACATTCAACTTAATCTTTTGTTTCCCGTCTTTTTAATGACCTTTTACTTTGTTCATGTATGATGTCCTTCTATAACTGATTCAGTCTTCTCCAGTCACTAGCGTTCAGTGCAGCAAATCTATACTTGAGATGGTGTGTAAACTCAGGTGGGATATACTCAAGGTCATACTTTGGCTCTTACGGATTTTTCTAATGTTTTCCAGTTTAATTTTGAACTTGTATATGAGTGATTGATGGTCTGTGCCACAATCAGCACTTGGTCTTTTTCTGACTGATGATACCGAGGTTTTCTATCATCTCTTTCCACAGATATAGTTGATTTCATTCCTGTGTATTCTGTCTGGCGAGGTCTACTTACATAGCCACCATTTACATTGGTGAAACAAAAAGTATTTGCAATGAAGTAGTTGTTGGTCTTACCAAATGTTGTCATGTGATCTCCAACACCATTTTCCTCACCAAGGCCATGTTTTCCAACTACCAGTCTTTCTTCTTTGTTTCTAACTTTGTAATCCTATTGCCATTAATTACCAATGTATCCTGATTACATATTCGTTCACTGACACATGACAGAAGCTGGTAAAAATCCTCAGTTTCTTCATCTTTGGCCCTAGTGGTTGGTGTATAAATTTGAAAAATAGTCGTATTAATTGGTCTTCCTTGTAGGTGTATGGATATTTTCATATCACTGACAGCACTGTACTTCAGGATAGATCTTGAAAGATTCTTTTTGACAATGAATGCAGTGCCCTTCCTCTTGAAGTTGTCATTCCCGGCATAGTAGATCATGTGACGGTCCAATTCAAAATGATCAATATTAGTCCATTTCAGCTCATTAATGTGTAGGAATATCAGTGTTTATGTGTTTCATTTCATTTTTGATGATTTCCAATTTTCCTAGATTTCTACTTTGTACATTCCATGATCTGATTGTTAATGGATATTTGCAGCTGTTTCTTCTCACTCTGAGTTGTGTCACATCGGCAATGAAGGTCCCAAAGGCTTTACTCTATCCACATCATTAAGGTCCACTCTACTTTGAGGTGGTAACTCTTCCCCTGTCATCTTTTTATTGCCTTCCAACCAAAGAAGGGGGGCTCATCTTCAACTAGTTATTTCATTACATCTATATAATTAATGTAATGAAATAACTAGTTTAGACTGAACACAACAACTAGTTATTTCATTACATCTATATAATTAATGTAATGAAATAACTAGTTGTGTTCAGTCTAAACTGAAATCCATTGCCGTCAAGTTGATTCCAATACATAGTGACCCTATAGGACAGAATAGAACTGCCTCATAGAGTTTCCAAGGTAAGGCTGATGGATTGGAGCTACCAATCTTTTGGTTAGCAGCTGGGCTGTTCGCTACTGTTCTACCAGAACTCCAGTTGTTATATTAATTATTACCATTATTTATTCATATTAATGATTTTTCTTTGCACTTTTTTCCCTTCCAAGTTTGCAAATTCTAGAATTTCTTTGTCTTTTTTTCTTCTATGCATCAAAAGAGAGCATGCAGAGTTCCCTTGTATCAATGAATTTTTAACTTTCTCCTATTTTGTCCTATAACCAGTTATATCAGAGTTCTTTAAACTATTTCAGGAACTTTAGTAGAACTCTGAACTTGTGTGAACTACTTTGTATCTCCATGGTCGAGAGAGTACGAAACTGTTAGCACCTCCAGAAGATTTACCCAGAGCAAAATGATGAGACACAAGTACTAATAATGGATATAAATTATATATGCTTTATAAGCACTGATTTTAAGTCTTTCCTGCGGACATTTCTTTGTTCCTGGAAGAGCTGATGCCTAATTTTTCCACTCTGGTGTAGCCTATTTCCTTTAACTCTATTTCTTTCACAACAGGTGAGTATATTTAGTTGTCCTACCTTTTGTACTCCCTGTTTGCCCTCAAATTGCTTATCACCCTAGAGTTTTATCATCCCCTACCCCTGTGCGTTTGATTCAGCTTCTTATATACAACTGTGTCTTAGGTTGGGTTCTCTAGAGAAACAAAACAAGTAAAGTATATAAATTTATATATTATATGTATGTATATATATGTGTATATATATACATATACATATAATACACACACACACACGTACACAGTTTTATACCAAGGAAATGACTCATGTGGTTGTAGAGGCTGGTAAGTTCCAAGTTCATGGATCAGGATGGAGATTTCTCCTAACATTAACATAACCATAGGGGCTGGCGAACCCCAGATTGGCAGTTCAGACAGCAAGGTTCTGGCTCACAGGGACTGTGGAGACTGACAGATTCTAAGATCAGCAGGGAAGATGAAAGGAGGCTGCTAGCTCAAGTCCCAAGAACCAGAGGTTGAACAGTGGCTAGCCTTAGGACCCAGAGTGAGCAGAAATCCAGAAACCTTGTCCGGACAGTTCACCTATATTGGATGCAGGCCACACCCCCAAGAAAATCCCCTTTCAGTTGATTGGCTACTTACAGAAGATTCCATCACAGAGGTGATCACAGTATATCAGATCTCATCATGGAGGTGATTACATCATTATATGTCTGCAAAACTACATCATAACTGCAAACCACTGAGAATCATGGCTCAGCCAAGTTGACACACTATCTTTAAAACCACACTATGTGTATGTATATATACCCTTTCTCCTATTTTGTCCTGTAACCAGTTATATCAGAGTTCTTTAAAACATTTCCGGAACTTTAGTAGAACCCTGAACTTGTGTGAACTACTTTGTATCTCCATGGTCAAGAGAGTACAAAACTGTTAGCACCTCCAGAAGATTTACCCAGAGCAAAATGGTGAGACACAATCTGTATGTTGAGCAAGTAATCCAAAATGTTGTACTATATGAAGACAAGCAAGGCATCAGGATTGGGGGAAGACTCATCAACAATTTATGATATGCAGATGACAAAACCTTACTTGCTGAAAGTGAAGAGGTCTTGAAACACTTACTGACAAAGATCAAAAGACTATATAGATTTCAATATGGATTACCTCTGAACATAAAACACAAATCCTGATAATTATATGAATAAACAACATCAGGATAAATAGAAAAAATACTAAGTTGTCAAGGATTTCATTTTACTTGGATCCACAGTCAATGTCTACGGAAGCAATAGACAAGAAATCAAACAATGGGCAAATTGATCGCAAAAGACCTCTTTAAAGATTGGAAAGGAAAGATGTTACCTTGAGGACTGACCCAAGCCGTGGTGATTTCAATTGCCTTGTATCATGTGAAAGCTGGACAATGAACAAGGAAGATCAAAGAAGAACTGATGCATTTGAATTATACTGCTGGTGAGAAATACTGAATGTACCGTGGACTCCTGAAGGAATGACCAACTGTTTCTTGGAAGAAATACAGTCAGAATGCTTGAAAGCAAAACATGGCTTTGAAAGCAAATATTGCAAGACTTTGTCTCCATACTCTGGAACTATTATTAGGAGAGACCAGTTCCTGGAGAGGACATCATGCTTGGTACAGTGGAAGGTTATTGAAAAAGATGGAGGACTTTAGAAAAGACGGATTGACAAGGTGGTTTTAACAATGGGCTCAAACGCAGCAATGCCTGTGAGGGTGGTGCAGGACCAGGCTGCACGTAGGGTTATGATGAGCTGAATCCAACTGGATGGCACCAAACAGTAGCAATATACATATGTAAAATTTATTTTATTTTTATTGTTGTTGAAATCATACACAGTAGAACACATCAATTCAACAATTTCTATATGTACAATTCAGTAACATTGATTGTCTCCTAAATTTCCAATCTAATCTTTTGACTTGCTGTTGTCAGTCAAGGCAGCTTTTAAATGTTTATATCTGAGAAATGGGTAGAAAATTAAGTTCAATTTACCAAAATTTGAGTTCCTATGTGCTTGCCAGTATGTCGGCCTGAGATGGGCAAGACCTCATCTCTACCCTAAAGGAAATCTCACACTACTAGGGATTAAAGATACACAAAATAAAAGATTTTAAAACATGTGATGGTAAAAGCAAACAAATAAAGGAACGTAGGTAGCTCAGTAGAAGACGATTAACTCTTCAAAGGCAGAGGAGACTGGGAAAGTCTTCTGAGAAGGGGCAACACCTAAGCTGGGTTTTGACTGACAGTGAGCATTTATTTACAGGAGAATGGGGAAAAGAGTATCTCAGGCAGAGGAAACAGAAAGTGCAGTGCACAGAGGCATGGGCAGCAATATACTGTATAGCAGGTAGGTGTTACTGAGACACAGAAAGCTCTCCCTAACCAAGTTCCCTGAGGACAAATACCTGCTAGCTTCTAAGTCCTGCAGGAACTCCATCATTTGAGTTTGGGTGTTGCTTTCCGTTGCTTCATTTCTTTACACCCACAGTCTTCTTTCCCTACCTCATTTAACCCTCCTCCCTTCCTTTCCTTCCTTTTATGGGAATTTTTCATGTTTAGCCCCTGGATTTAATTTAGTTGGATTGGTCTGTAGTCATAATGTTTCTGTACATTTGCCCAGAGGCCTTCAGCTAATGGGTGTATTCTTTACAGGCCAATAAACAGATGAACAAATCCAGCCTGCTATCTTGTGTCTTGGCCTCCTTTCTCTTTCTTTGCACTTAACCCATCTCCTACTGATTGGAGAGCTTTTAGGAAACTAAAATTTTCCTGGGTCACCCAAATATAGAGTGTCTTCATTAAGTCATTTGTGCACCGGCCAATCAATCCCCTGGTGAACTTTCCTTTTGCAGGAGAATGTATTCTCTTCCCACAAGGGATTTGGCAAGAGCAGACTGGGAGTATGGACAACTGCCCAGAGAATTCTTCCCCAGTGTTAGAGACAACATCAGAAAATCACTGATTTATGTCTCTGGACTATGTTCGCTCCATTGGTCCTGATTTAGGCTTGATGTGATTAAAAGATATTTAAACTGATGGTGTAATAGGGCAAAGCCTGAGCAAATCACTCTGAAAAAAGTAATCTGAGGATCTCCAAGCAGAAGTCAGCAAAAACAAATTGAGAACTGTGCTAAGGCAAAGGCATTGGTCTAGTTGCTATGAAGAAGCTATTTGAGCTACCTTGAAACAGGAGCTCTGATAACAGTGGTTAAGTGGTTAGCTGCAAACTGAGGGCTCAGTAGGACAAAGACTAGCAATCTCCTCCTGTGAAGACAGTCTAGCAACCCCTGTGGGGTAATTCTACTTCGTCATATATGGGCATTGTAAGTTAAAAATCTACTGGTTGGCACCTAACAACACTTTGAAACAAATTGTATCTTTGAAAGTCTATTAAGCCCAACAACAAATACCATTGCTTCTTCTCTTTTGTCCATTCCTGCCTTGCTCTCCCTCCTTTTTTCTGAGGTATAGCTCCCTGCCTGCCCTATCCTTTTGTCTTTAGCTGAACATTCTGTTCCTGTTTTCTTTTCTCTTACTTCAAACTCCCTGCTATGACCCCAGGAGAGCCCCCCTCCTGCTGCCTGGGGAGGCTTTCCTGGTCTCTAGCTGGGCCAGCACCGTTGAGGTCATTGCTCTCCCTGCCAAGTGATTGGCCTGAGTTCAGTTTCTCCATCTGTCTGAGCTTCATGGAAAACATGAGTGTTACTCTACGCTCTAGTCTATGTCCTGCTTTAACTCTGATTTGCATCAGCTTTTTTTGGTTCCTTCCCGGCTCCCAACTCCTTGCCTCTTCTTCCTCTGGTTCTCTCCAGACTAGAATCCTGTTTTTTAGTTTCTGTCTCTCATTGTGGAGCAGAAGTAAGAAGAGCAAGTTCTGGGCCATGTACATCAAGAAGACCTGAGTTTTGTACTCAGCTTTGGCCTAGAGCGTAACTAGAATTCACGTATTGAAGAGATGGGAGTCTTATAGCTCCCTAGAAGGGATCAGAGGGGTTTATGTAATATTACTTGCTTATTTCTACATTTATCCCTTCCTCCTAACTAGAGAACCAATTTTCTTCTTTTCCTTCCTTCCATCATTTACTTTATCTTCCTTCCTGTTTATAAAACCAAAAAAACCAAGCCCACTGCTGTTGAGTCAATTTTGACTCATAGAGACCCTACAGGTCAGAGTAGAGCTGCTCCATAGAGTTTCCAAGGAGCACTTGGTGAATTTGAACTGCCAAACTTTCGGTTAGCAGATGTGGTACTTAACCACTATGCCACTAGAGTTTCCTTCCAGTCTATTAATAGTATCTGCTTTCTTTATCTACCTTTATTTATATATATATATATATATATATATTTATAAGTTGACCCCTGACTCATGGAGAGTCCATGAGTTACAAAATAAAACTATTCCATACTGTTTTTTGGCTGTAAGTTTTATGAAAGCAATTCACCAAGCTTTCCTTCAAGGAGACAATCAGTAGATTTGAACTGCCAACCTTTAGGTTACCAGCTAATCACGAACAGCTAGTGCCACCCAGTCTCCATGTCTACTGATACAGTTCTTTAATAATTTAGCTCATTAGGGAGGAATACAATGTAGACAAATGGAGATAACAGAAACCTTGAAATTTACACACTTCTGTTGGGCATGGAAACCCTGGTAGCACAGGAGTTGGATGTAAAATCAATCATTCTTCAAATTTGAGACCCTCTGTAGTTGAAGTGATTCTAGAATGTTTCAGTGGTCTAACCCCTAGGGACTCTATGAATAATAGCAGATACAAAGCCCTTAAAATTTTTGGATCATAGAAAGTTATCTACATATTATATGAGGAAATTAGTGTTGAAAAATAAGGTAAGTATCTGACTCGACGGCACTTGGCTGGCTAGAATGAATTTGGCTTCCAGTTTTCTTTGGGCTTCAGATAACAAATTATCCTTAAGATGCCAGAAGACAAGCTGCTCACCCTTAGCTCAGGTAGAGACGCAAACCAGTAACACGTCTGACATCCATCCCCTTACGGAGCTCCTTCACATCTGAAAGGACTGTGAAGGCTCTATATTCTCCAACTTTCCCCTAACCCTGGAGTGGAAAAAATTCATGTTGTTCCTGTGTTTGCTTGCACATGTGCATAAACCGGATTCTCAGGGATAAAACATGAGAAGAGTCTGAATGTGTGCCTCACAAAAGGGGTAAAGAAGACAAATACAGAGATGCAAAAGAATTTGTTGGTGTTTAAGAGATGAATGTTGAAAAAGAAAGAAAATGACAAAGAGAAATGGAAGAATGGTTCAAATAGCTAGACAGACAGAAACAAAGGCTCTCGATAGGTAGTTAATACTCTAAGGATTGGGTGGAACTATTTAGGTAAGAAGGAACCCAAGGTTAAAAAAAAAAAAGGAGAAGGGGGAGGCTGGAGCCAGAATAAGAGGGAAAGTGGGCTGACTGCAGAAAGACACACATGACCTCGGGCCAGCCCTTCTAGGGAACAGCAGTATCTCTCACCAGTGTGGTCATAAGCATTGGAATGAGGGTGTGAGCAACTGCAAATTCCTGTCCCCCTTCTTATTCCATCCTCCTTGAAACGCTGCAGTCTACTCCTCTATTCTGGCTTCCTTTCTCTCCTTCTTTCTGTCTCCCTCATTGTTTCAGATTAGGCCAGATTTGAAATTCATTCCAGGGAGTGGCCTGATTCATCTCATTCTCCAGCCAAAGCAGGAACAGTGCGGGAAGGAGACAGACATATTTTTCAGCCAAAGAGCTTGGTGGAAAGAACAGAGAGCACCGTGGACAGTGAGTTACTTGATTATGCAAAACCCCAAATAGAGTGGTGGAGGGTGGAGGTGAGGGTATGGGAAAGGGGTAAGGGGCAAAAGGCAAGGGGCAAGGGGCAAGGGGAAATGTTACAGAACTTAGAATTGAGCAGGTGCCTCCTGTTTCTCCATGACATTATAATGAGAGGAGATACTAAGATGGGTACAGGATATGAAAAAATCACAGATCATAAAAACTCAAAATAGATAGAGGGAGGTTGTGTGTATGTATATGTGGTGTTGGGAAATCGGTTATGGGAAAAGTCACTGAACTAAGAATTTAGCAGATCACCCCTCACCCCAAGTATCCATGAAATTCAAATAAGAGAGATACAAAGAGGGGCATAGAATATGAAAAAAGCCACAGGTATCAAAGGATAAAGTAAAATTAAATATTATGGGTGAAAGAAGCAAAGGGGTAAGCTTGAACCATTTAATGTATCATGTAAAATGTTATGTAAAAATTTCTGTGACTTGAGAGAAGGGTAATGAGACTGAAGATAATGACAGGTTACCAAAGAAAGCAATTTAAGAGAGAAGAAAATGTTGGGTGAGAAAAGAGAAAGAAAAGAGAGAAAGGGCTCGAGTTATAGGGGGAAACCAAAAGAACTCCTGAGAACACAAAGGGACACAGGCCCAGCCTACCTTCCTTAGGACTGAAATGCTGACATATCCTTGAGACTTAGACTCTTGACTCTCCGCACTACCTCTAACAGATATGCTGCTGTGCTTGGGACCCAAGATGCTACTGTTTCTCACTGTGCTCAGCATGTCCTCTGGTGAGTCCTTGCCTTTATTCTTTTTTTTCCTTAAAATGCTAGCTCTTCAACTATACCTGCATGTGGGTGTGCGTGTGTTAGAGAGTAGAATGGATGGAGGTTGACAGAGAATAGAAAGAGAGATGCTTGCCACTGATTTCTAGAACTGCTATCAAAGAAAAGAACAGATTTATGTGGAAGGAGAAAGAGCAAGAATGTGAATAGATGATCTCAGACTTGGGGAAAAGTATTAAAGAGTTATGAAATTCAAGTGAGATTAAGATCTACACAAGTGCATATTAACCAAAGGGCAATCACAATCATAAACGTACAGGTGAACAAATGCATGTGCAAGCACATAGAGACAACCAAATAAGAAAAAGGACCAAGTTTCAACCCTGAAGGAAAACACTGGGTGTATATACAATAGCACATTAACAACCACTTGCACCAGTGTATACCGGTATACATTCACATCTGCAAAATATATAAGCCACACCTACACACAAAAGAAACTGATGTTCACAGATTTACAGAAATTAGTTAGAAGATTGGTCACAGAAAGACATTAAGAAAATCCTGCTCTCTTTATTTTTGCTGGCCTGTCAGACACAGACTGTAAGAAAACAGCTCTTCTGCTTATTCAATAGTGTAGATAGTTAAAGGACCACGGAGACAGAGGAGCAGTGCCACTAGAACAGCTGTGGGCCCTCTCTGTGACCTCCTTCTGGTGAGGAATGAGGGTGAGAGGGAAACTGGGGTCAGGGCAGAGCAGAATCGGGCTTTGTTTCCTGGAAATTTTTGTTGTCTCTGGAGGGTTTCTATTCCCATTCGTGTAGAGCACAAATTGTCCGAGTAATTTTGTATTGATCTACGTAGGAGTAAGAACGTAGAAAGAGAAAGTAAAACCATTTCCCCATTTTCTGGTCCATCTCATAAAAGCTTTATGATATACAGAGCTGGAATCGCTCACATCTCTTTTGTTTCCTTTGGTGCAGACTGGATACTCTTAGGGGTCAATGGTCAGCGAGGAGGTAAGTGGACCCTTGGATCTGGGCTCTTTCGGGATGCTTATCAGATGATGTGGATGAAAGGTCGGAGTTAAAGAACCTGTAATAGGATTGAGATACTTTTGCCAGCATGTGGGAAATAAGACTTACTTTACTAGTTTCTGCTAGTTAGTTGCCATCAAGTTTGTTCTGACTCATGGTAACCTGATGCAATACAGTAGAACTGTCCTCCATAGGGTTTTCAAGGTTGTGGGTGATCTTTTGGAAACAGATCACCGGGTCTTTCTTCCAAGGGACCTCTGGGTGGGTTTAACTGCCAACCTTTAGGCAAGTAGTCAAGTGCTAAACTATTTGAACCGTCTAGTTTATAAAAACATCTTGTCCTTTTTTATATATATGGTTATAAATAACACTGAAATAACTTTTACAGGACCTCCTTTTCTGCCTTTTTCTGCCCATCTCTTGCCTCCACTCTCCTCTACGTATCCCTTATCTTACCTAGAGAATACTTAACTAATCCCTACAGAAAGGATTTTTCTGTCAGTATGGCACTGGAGAAACTAAAATGTGAAGGCAGGGTAAGAAGTCATCTCAGCACTCTAGGGAAATCGTGGCATCACTGCACAGAATCCAAGTTTGGGCTCTCAAAGAACCACTTGAAGGAAACTGACCAACAGCCCCACCTTGTGTGAAAGCATTCGACACAGTTATAACTCACGCATTTCCGAGCCAGTCAATTAGAAGATACAGTATACAATCTATTGATGCCTCATACGATCAACGTAGTGGTATGTTCTTGTTTTTTTTCCCTCCCCATTTGACCACAGCCTGTGCCACACATTTTTTTATTATGGTTAAGTAAATGTATACAATCTGAATCAATTTTGCATGCCCGTCTATCGGAAGCTTCATTTGCTCTCCTCACCCAGAGACAACACACTCATTCCTTTCACTCTATACTTCTAGTATCCTCTTCAAGAGCACTGCTCCCCTCCCCTCCCCCCTCTTTTTTCCTCATCTAGAAAGAAACCAGTAGGACAGCCTCCTGTAAATGTATAAAACCATAAAGTACATATATGACATTCTCACACTGTGTCCCCGAGTCCAGTCCATTCTTGTCTGAAGAGTTGACCTCAGTACTGGTTTCTGGTGAGGGCCAGCAGCAATTCTAGGGGTCGTGTTCCCTGCAGACCATCCAGGCTGTCAGACCACCAATTCTCGTCTTTATAATAGAGTTCTTGAACTGCACATCTCTTTTTCTCATGTTACCTCAGGGATTCTACATTGTGTCCCCCATCACAGCTGCCTTTGGTGGTCATTGGGCAACATCTGGTTCTTCTGGTCTCCTGCTGATGCAGTCTCTCATTCGTATGGGTCCTTCTGTCTCCTGGGTTCATTTTTCCTCATGTCTCTGATGTTCTCAGCTGTCATCTGTTCCAGATGGATTGGGACCATTTGGTGTTCCCCAGATGGCAGCTTGCTAGCTTTTAAGACCCTGAGATGCCACTCACCAATATGGGGTGCAGAAGACTCTCTTAGCAAAAAACAAATTATGCCAACTGACCTCGATATTCTCTGAAAACATGGTCCCCAGACGCCTGTCCCTGCTACTCTGTCCTTTGAAATATTGGGTTGAGTTTAGAAAACCTTTCAGTTTATGCTATTGTCCAGTTATGCTGATCTGCCCTCTACTGTGTGCAGTCACTCCTTTGACCTAACCAAATTCCTATTAAGTATCTAATCTGTGAACATCGCTCTCCCTCCCTCCCCACCCTTGCAGGCCTCGGAGTCTTGTCTTCTGTACACAAGTCCATTTTTAAGTCCTTATAGCAGAGGTCTCATACAATACTTGCCCTTTTGCAGCTGACTGATTCCACTTGGCATAAAGTCTTCTAGTTCAAACCAGGTTATGAGATACCTCCTAAAATCGTCATTGTTCTTTATCATTGCATAGTGTTCCATTGTGTATATGTACCATAGTTTGTTTATCCATTTATCTTTTGATGAGCACCTAGGTTGATTCCATCTTTTTGCTATTGGGGACAGTGCTGCAATAAACACTCAAGTGCATGTATCTGTTCATGGGACTGCCTTTATTTCTGTAGGATATGTTGCAGGCAGTGGCATTGCTGGATCATATGGTATTTCTATTTCTAGCCTTTTAAGAAACAGCCAAATTGCTTTTCAAAGAGGTTATACCAGTTTGCATTGCCACCAGCAGTGTAGGAGAGTTCCAATCTCTACACAGCCTCCCTAGCAATTGTTGTTTTGTGTTTTTTGGATTATTGCCAACCTTGTTGCAGCGAGATGGTATCTCATTGTGGTTTTGATTTGGATTTTTCTAACAGCTAATTATCGTGAACATTTCCTCACGTGTCTTTTGGCTGCCTGGATTTCTTCTCTGGTGAAGTATCTGTCATCTCCTTTGCTCATTGCTTAATTGTGTTATTTACCTTTTTCTTATTGTCATTTTGTAGTACCTCATAGATTATGGAAGTCAGACATCGATCTGACACATAGTTGCCAAATACGTTTTCCCATTCTATAGGCAGTATTTTAACTCTCTTGATAAAAGCCTTTGGATGAGCATAAGTATTTGATTTTTAGTAGTTTCCAGCAAATGATATGTTTTTAAATGAAATAGAATAGACTAAAATAAAAATGTCAGAGTACCTCACATGCACATTGGAATAGTCAAGTATTATTTTATAAAATGTGTTAAGTGCTCCACTACCAGCTGAAAGGTGTCAGGTCCAACTTACCCCAAGGCATCTTGGAAGAAAGGCCTGGCAATCTGCTTCTAAAAGTTTACAACCTTGAAAACTCTTCCGAGTGCATTTCTACTCAGCACATATCATTTTGCCATGAGTCAGAATAGACTTTGATGGTGACCAGCAATAACAGCATGGGACACAATATAATATGTATTTCGTACTGTCAGTTCAGGTATGGAAGATCCCCTCCCCCCAAACACCCACTGCTGTCAAGTCACTTCTGACTCAGAGTGATTCTACAGGGCAGAGTAGAACCACCTCATAGACTTTCCAAGGAACACCTGGCAGATGTGAGTGAGCAGATAAATGTAGCTTTTGGCTAGCAGGTGTTGCATTCATTCGCTACACCACCACTGTTTCCATATGGAAGACAAAAATACAGAAACAAAAACTTTTGTTTCTGTTGTTGATAAGGGTGTCTGATCCTCTGAGTTTCTGAGCCTAGATCAGATTTCCGCACTTCGTAAAATTAAAAATCTGCTCTTGGCTGATTGAGATCCAGTCCCATTTTAAGATTTTGGGATGCTTTCTAGCAAAAAAGGCTGTAAGATATGATTAAAATGTTTTGTCAAGATTCCTTTTCGGAGGGTGTTCATGTATCCTAGATAAAGTATTTCTATAGTAGTAGCTCTTGGAAAGGTAGGTAAACTGAGATACATGCAGAAAAGCAGTACACTGCCTTGAAATTCTAAGGAGACAGCTTAGACACACTCTCAAGCTCTGTGTCTGCCTTTGCTTTGCATCCCTCCTCTGTCTACGAATGATTGGGCTGCAATGTGGCCAGGCCTCTGGCAGGAGGGAAGCGAGGCAGGACTAGGCTATACCCTAGAGAGCTTCTACTGTCTGGAACTATTTGAGTGAGCGGTCTTCAAGCCTTTGGTGAGATTGGAAGAGGACTGAATTCCTCCTATTGAAAGTTGTTCTGACCACAGTTGATGTTTGGACAGCTTCAAGGATCCCCTGTGAGTATGGCCCCTAGACATGGTGCTGCCCCTGACCAGAAAACACTACTGAGATCAACTCTTTAGACAAAAATGGACTGGACTCAGGGACACATAGTGACCATATGGTGTGTGTACTTTATGGTTCTGTGCGTTTATAGGAGGCTGACCTACTGATCTCTTTGTAGATGAGAGAGAAGGTGTAGAGCAGAGGACAGGAGCTTGTTCAGAGGATTCTAGAAGTATAGAATGAAAAGGAGGAGTGTTCTCTCATGGCCTAAGGAGAGCAGAAAGCGCTGCAGACAGGCAGCCATGTGAAATTGATTTTGGCTAGTATACTTTCACTTAATCACAATTAAAAAAATTGTACTGAAAGAGAATTTATGCAGAGGGTTAAGGTAGAGGGATTCTTCCCAGGTCTGGTGAATTTCTATCTGGAATTTTAAGAGGTGAAGCAGGCGGGAGAGATCTCTGTGAAATGCTATATTTACATTTCACCTCTCTTACATTTATCAGTAACTTGAACATCATTTATAAAATGTTTATTCTCTGACATTTAGAACCTAGAGATTTCCAAGAAAAAGAAAAAAGGCTAACTACTGTATGAGAATTTGCTGACACCTAGTGGATACAATTTAAACAGTCTGCAAACAACAACAACAGCAAAAACTCACTGTGATCCAGTTGGTCCAACTCATAGTGACCCTAGAGGTCAGGGTAGAACTGCCCGTGTAGAGTTTCCAAGGAGCACCTGGCAGGCTTGAACTGTCTACCTTTTGGTTAGCAGCTGTAGCACTTAACCCACTACGCCACAAGCATTTCCAGTCTACACTGAAGGATAACAACAGATAAAATATTTGCTAAATATTTACACGTAAATACTGCCTTGTTATATTGTGTTAAAGTAGAGAATTTTTGTTAAAGGAAATGCCGCTGTTTACAGTTTCAGGTACGATAAACTGCAAGGCATTTTCTCCTGATATTAGCATTTGAGTTGGAATTGAGTTGATGGCAACGGGTTCTTTGTTTTTATTCACCTCCTCACTGAGCATAGTATATGAGCATATGGGTATATTCATATCCACTCATGTCAAGATTATAAATATCAACATCACAATGTCTTTTGTATAGACAATTTTCATGTTAAATAAGTATTGCAAAAGGGTCATCACTCCACTGTATTTATTAACAAGCTATATGACCTTGAAAAACTCTGGTAGCATAGTAGTTAAATGCTATGGCTGCTACCCAAAAAGCCAGCCGATCGAATTCACCAGATGCTTCTTGGAAACTCTATGGGGCAGTTCTACTCTGTCCTATAGGGTCACTGTGAGTCAGAATAGACTCGACGGCAGTGGGTTTGGGGGTTTATATGACCTTGAATGAATGGTCCATTTTCCTGCTGCTCTTTTATCATCCACCAAAATGAGAATTATGAAGGTTAAAGAAATTCCTAGGTGGTGCAAACACTTAAGTGCCCTACTACTAACCGAAAGGCTAATAGTTTAAAGACTCTCAGCAACACTTCAGAAGAAATCCAGCAGCTTGCTTCTGAAAGGTCACAGCCTTGGAAACCCTGTGGGGCTGTTCTAGTCTGACACACCCAGGGTCACCCGTGAATCAGAATTGATCTGGAGATATCTTTTTTATCTTTCTGAAAATTTACTAATATATGTAAAGTACTTTAAGTGGCATGTGACACATCAACAAAACAAACACATTTCTGTGAGGTCAGTTCTGATTCACAGCCACCTTATAGAACTGCTCTACAGGGTTTCCAAGGAGTGGCTGGTGGATTTGCATTGTCAGCCTTTAGGTTAGCAACTGAACACTTAACCACTTCTCCACCAGGACTTGGTTAGGACAATGAAATATGTAAGTTTAGTAAGAACAGTTTATGAAATTAGCTTCAATAGTACAAAGAAAATCACAACTGATTTCTAAACTGTCACTAGAGAATACATACTTGGGTTCCTGCAGTCTAATACTAATTAACCACATTGAGAAAATGGACGTCTATCAGATGGGCCTGTAGCACATCCATTCATTCCTCTAAATTTGGTAAAGAAAAAGGATCCTCTAGGCTAAGACCATTTGAGTATCATCATGGAAGCAGAAATTACAGTGTCTAGTGACAGGGGAAAAGACTTAGGTTGGGGAAGCAGGGAAGGAAGAACAATTGTGGGATACCTACTATGTGCTGGGTACTAAGTAAGACAGTTTCACTTACTGAGAGTGCAAACATGGGACAAGGACAGGGTATGCTCAGAAAATGTTTTCTGATACTATTTTCAGATGACGTGACCTCAGCAACTCCAGAGCCATTCACAGAAGATCCAAGTAAGCTAATTTTGTTGTTTACCATTTTGGGTACAGAAAGATGACTCTGATGTCAATACAAAGAAAAATAAAAACAGGAAAAGAGGTTGGTGGGCATTTGAAGTTCACACACCAACTCTAGTGCCCAACTTATCATCTCTTCTGTTTCTTTTTGCAATGTTGTTAGCTGTCTCGTGTTAGGCTCTGACTCTTGGTGACACATGCACAACGGGGTAAAGTGCTGCTCAGTCCTGCACTATCTGCATGGTTGGAAATCAGGATGCTGTGATTGTAGGGTTTTGTTAGCCGATTTGTGAAAATAGCTCACCAAGTGTTTCTTCCTAGCCTGTCTTAGTCTGAAAACGCCACTGAAATCTGTTTATCATCAAAGCCACATGCAAACCGCTACTGACAGATGGGTGCTGGTTGTGCACAAGGTGCACTGGCCAGGAATCACACTTGGGACCTAACAGTCCCTTACATTTGCTCAGGAGTCCACATCCTTTCACTTCAATTCTCTTGTCTCCTTTTGGATCATAATCCCTTTATCCTGCTGCTCTTTGCTATTTTTTTCCTATCTGCATTTTACGTTCTTTGTCTTGTATCTTTGCAGATCTGGTAAATGATCCCTCTACAGATGAAACAGGTCAGTTTTATGGCAACCCTGAAGAAATGGCATGATGCTTATTGATGTTCACAGTACTGAGTCCAGTGCTGGAATTAATCCTGTATTTTTTATTTCTGGGGAAGTGATAAAGGGATTGTGTGAGTGTTGTTCAGTGGTAGTGGGGCTAAAAGGAAACTGGAAACTTTTAGTCCTCTGAGAAGAGGGACCAAAGTAGGTTAACAGTCAGAGCATGGATTAAACAAAGCAGAACAAAAACTCATTGCTGTTGAGTTGATTTTGACTCATAGCAACCTTATAGGACAAAGCAGAACTGCCCCATAGGGTTTCCAAGGAGCAGCTGGTGGATTGGAACTGCTAATCTTTTCGTTTGCGTCTCAACTAATTAAACTATGTCAACAGGGCTCCGTGGATAATACAAGCTTCTAAAAATTAGCACTATGCCAATAGGAGCAATATTCTTTAATAAAGATTCACAACTATTTCAATTAATTTTACTCTCTTTGATATAACACAGGAACCTAGCCATAACCTTGACCCTTGCCCGGATATCTCCGTTCTCCCTTTTCCTTGTTTGCTTTCTCCCTTGGCCAGTTCAAAGCCCTCCTCACACCTGCTGTTTTGTGCCTTTTCAGTTCTGACTGATATCCAGCCTTCCACAGATGACCTGGGTGAGTTCAGATCTGGGATCCTAAGGCTACCACAGCCCCTTTAGGATCTCCCCGAAGCCCATATGGAAGGCAATACAGTTGGTGAAGGACCTTAAATAAATAGGATTACAGTTTATGTAGTTTTTTTTTCACAGTTTAATTCAAATCAGCACACATTTTGAACCGCTAAGTGCTGCAACTGTCCTAGGTGTTTGATGTATGAAATGCTAAGATATTCTCTTTCTTGAGAGAAAAAGTAGAATAGAATAACTTTGGGTGGAGTAAAGAGAGACAAATATATACGAAGCAATTCATGTTTGGGATGATTTTAAAAAAAGATTTCCAAAACTAATGCTTGAACTGAGTCCTGAAAGAAGAATGGGAGTGAGGCTGGCATCCAAGGAAGGGATGGGCATTCCAGCCAGAGGGAACAGGGTGTTTAAAGGTGTGAAAGCACTACAAAACCTGGTGCATAAGGAAAACTAATTGGAAAAGTGAGGATAAAAACTACAACAAACAAGTCAGGGCATCTGAGAAACTGAAATAGGAGATAGAAGGTAGATTTTTTTTTAACAAATATTGAAAGCCTACTATGTATTGGGCATGACATTGAGTGCCAAGGATATAAAAATGAAAAAAAAAAACCCACAACAATAAAAAAACAGCAACAATAACAAAAACTGATTTCTCCCATTAGGTGTCTTCTTCCTAATAGGCAGATGATTTGAGTCATTGACTCAGAGTGCTTTGTATAATCAGGATAAGAAAATAAAGCTGTGAAAATACATAGACAGAGCCTTAACTATCACTTATATTCAGCTGTGGGGGTTAGGAAAGGTCACATTTCCTAGAGGTCAGATTGGCTAGGTTGCTTCCATAAGGACACGTAAGATGTTAACAAGGTAAACAGAAAGAGTAAGACATTTTCAGGTGAAGAAAATAGGCCTGGGATGGAAATGAAAGCTACGGAGAAAGGAAGGTGATTCTAACCAGGTTTGGGAACTGGAAATATCACTTCCAATGGCAATGTGGAGAGTGGATTTGACCTGCATAAGCCTGGAACTGGGGAAACTAATGAAAAGGTACTGTAGCAGTTCCAATAAAAGATGATGACCTGAATGCAGGAAGAGGTAGTGAGAATTGAGCATTTGCTGTAAGGAGAAAGGAATGGTTGAGTCCAGATTTCTGGATGCACCTATTGGGTAGACAGTGGTACCATTCACTGAAATACACCTTGAACTGTGAAGGAAAAATAAACTTGAATTGGTGTATCCAATTTGAGCTATGATAAATCTGAAAGACCTTCGAAAAATTCAAGAACTCTGCCATAATACATAGTTAGATTTAAAGGTCTGGAGTTTAGGAGGGAGATCTGCACTAGAAATATAGATTTATGATTATCAACATCTAATCTATAGTGGAAATTTATGGGATAGATCAGAACATCTAGCATACTTTGCAGTATCCTGTCTGTTATTAACTCATCCAATGACAACTCTCCCAGACAGGCTATTCCCTCAACACTCATCTAACTTCTTGACATGTTCTCCGTTCTGGGAATTAGATCCATGTTTAACTAGGCCCTAACTTAGGTTCGGTTGTGGTATAACTCTCTCTATTCCTTACCCAACTACTTTTATCAAAGGACTCTGGTGATATGTCTAATCTACACAGAGGAATTTTCCTCTTAAGGGAGGTGCATCTATGGGATAACAGTCCTTTCTCTCATTAGCCCTAGGATACAACTCATCATGGTGCATGGCTCTTTCCCTTGTTTTCTTATTACATTTAATCCTTGCCAACAGTAAAGATACTCAAAGTACAATGTGCTTTGTAAATTTCTGGGAAAGAAAGGAGGACAAAATCTTAACCCACCCAAACTCCTAAATATCTTCAGTTTTGTAGCATCACAAGTTTTCTTTTAGAAAGTGCTAAAAGAGTTGGTAAACCTTAGGTCTCTGTTTATGAAGACCCAAAGTAGGTCCTAAATGAGGCAACATGACAGGGACAGAGGTGATCATTTTTGGAACTAGTAATAACTGAGTAAAATTTCTGCTTTTCAGCCTCTCCCAGTGACAGAAATACCACCACAGGTATGATTATCTTTCTCCCTGAGATGTCTTTATCTCATTATTCTGATTTGGGTACTCAGTGTATCTCCCAGCTTACTTCCTGTTCTTTCTGAGAAAGTATTTCTAGTGCCCTCACTACTCCTTTTTAGGAAAAATGAAGCTAAAAGCCATGGGGAAAAATACAGGACCACTGTTGTGTGGTCTTGAAATAGCGTTCTTCCTGAAATATCCTTCAACTTTATTTGATGATCAGTGGGGACCAGGAACTGAAATCAAGTGGGCTGCACTGGCGATATTGTTGCTATGAATCAGAATTGACTCTTTGGCAATTATTTTTGGTTCCAATGTACTGGTAATTCTGATATTCGGCTAGAGTTGCAAACCACTGAAACAGAAATAGCGACCCGCCTAAAAATTCCCATCCCATGGGATGACGAGTAGTTCACTGTAGTGGTTTGTATTGTCACCAGGATAATCCTAGAAGGACTTTTTAACAGTAGATGCTTCAGAGATTATGTTATCACCCTCCTGCTTACCAATAGTGGAGGACCTAAATGTCACTGGACCCAGATTCTTCTTGCTGTGCTTTGCTGAGCAGAAAGGACATGACCTGATTTACGATTCTCTGTAGAGATAACTCCGAATTTCACCTCCCTCTGTCTCACCCTCCCTACCTCCTTAATCTGTTGCATGTGCCTCTCCTACTTGCACCTCCTTATTTTTTTCTGTTGGGCTTCCTCAGAGTGCCGAGATGAGAAATTTCCTTGTACAAGACTGTACTCTGTGCACAGACCCGTCAAGCAGTGCATTCATCAGTTGTGTCTCACCAGGTAAGGGACTGTGGAATATCCAGGCGGTATCTTCCACGGTAGTGTTTTCATGTTAGTCATTACTGACTGAGCACCAACTATGACACTGCAGTCTCTGATGGAACAAAAGTTTTAAGCATAACCCTCCCAGCTACTCTTGAAGGTGCCAACTAGAACCTGGAGTCTGGATTGAGGTGTACAGAAATTAGAACGTCTGACGAGCCTAGATGTTGTCAGACAGATGAAGGTGAGGTCTGGAAAAAGGAGAATTGTGATGGAAATACTGCTACACTGATTTTATTATCTGTTACAAAGAGGCTGAAACAGAAAATACAACTACGAAGGTAGTAAACAGGGAAAAAATATTAAGCTCAACTCTAGGACAGAGAACAGGCTAAGTGTCACATAGAAAAGCAGTTAACACAATTTTATATCCCACACTTCCCCAGAAAAGAAAATGTCCAAAATACTTAAGGAAATGGGGCTGGGGGATAGACAGGAGAGAGTGGGGAATGCAGGTGTTAAAGAGGCATCTTAAACCTAGGATGTTCTTCCCTCTCAAAACTTTTCCTATCTCTTTCCTTGGCTGTAACATCGGGGCTGTGGCAGTTTACGGCGCATGTATATCATCAACAACGAGGTATGCTCCCGTCTTGTCTGTAAGGAACATGAAGTTATGAAAGGTAAGATGACATTTCGGTGCTCAGCGGGGAAGGATGGTCTTGAGAAAGGGCCACTGTACTAATGGAATAGTTCACTGAAGCAGGGACAAACAAGAAGGGTTTCAGGCTGTTCCTTTAGCTTCCATCGGCATCTTTATTTCTGTTGCTACAAATGAGCTGTCTAAAGCAGAATGCTTAAGATGCCAACATGACCCACAAAAAACACCCTAGACGTTTTTCAACTAGATTCTGACTCCCAGCCTCTTCTACAATCACAGTTTTCTGGCGTTCTGGCTACTTTGAAGATCATTCACTGGGGTTCTAGGTGAAAATGCCAACCCAGCCATCACAGATAACAGATTCCCTTAGTCAACAGCCACGTTTATAACTCGAAAAAGAAAAAGAAAAACAAACACTAATTTGGAGACAGTAAGGTTCGTATAGGGCCTAGAGATAAAAACCAGATTGGACTTTCAGGAATTAGCTATGTTATAAGCATAGCACAATTTCAGGAGCCATTTATATAGCTTATTGTGAAACTGAAGAGGTAGGAGACTATTAGAACAATTGTAATACTCTGAAGTGTGTGGTTATGAAGCTTGCATGATGGGAACAAAGAAACTTCTCACTTTCCCCTTAACCAGCCCCAAATAATGACTGTGGTTGGTGGATGCACCACAGACACAGGCACTTCTGACTCAGCAGTCTGTTTTGCACTGAGTTCCTGAGTAAGAACTGTAGTTAACTTCGCAGAAGGAAACTTATTGTTTTCCCTGGCTAGAGCTGGGCAAGCCACCTGCAAGGGAAGCACCTTGACATCGAGGATGAGTATTCGGGACTCTAGGCACTTTCAGGTGTCTCAAGGGACTTACTAAATTTAGTCTTCAGCACATAGTAAACACATGTGCACTAATGACTGGATGTTGTTTTTTCTATTTAATAGGTCCATGATGAGAACAATTGGGAGCTAGGGTATAAAGGAACCTGCATTAATTACCCAAACTTGCTGCCATTGAGTCAATTCTGACTTACTGTGACTGTGTAGGACAGAGTAGAACTGCCCTGCTGAGTTTCCAAGGAGTAGCCCGGTACATTCAAACTACCAGCCTTTTGGTTAGCAGCCAAGCTCTTAACCACTGTGCGACCAGGGCTCCATTAGTTACCTAGTGTTGTTCTAACAGATGTACCACAAGTAGCTGATTTTAACAAACAGAAACTTATTCTCTCATGGTTAAACAGGCTAGAAGTTTTGAATTCACAGTGCCAGTTCTAGGGGAAGGTTTTCTCTTTCTTTTGGTCTGGAAGGTCCTTGTTCTTAAGCTTCTGTTTCCTAGCTCCTTATAATTCTTCATGTTATCTTGGCATGTGTCTTACCCCATCTCTCCCTGCTCACTTGTTTAATCTCTTTTATATTTCAGAAGAGAGTGACTGAACATATGCCTCAAACTAATCCTACCTAATTAACATAACGGACAGTCCCTTCCCAAATGGGATTGTAACCACTGGCATAGAAGTTAGGATTTGCAACACATTTTTTTTTTATTTGTTAATTGTGATTGAGGGAAAGTGTACAATCCAATATAAATTTGCATGCCCGCCTATGTGCAGCTCCCACTGCTCTCCCTGCTCAGTGACAGCACACTCCTCCTATCCATTCTATACATGTCGTATCCTCCTAAGAATCTCCTGTCCCTCCTCTCCACCCACTCCTCTGCCTCCAGTAAGAGGCCAGCAGGACAACATCCTATAGATGCACAGAACCATAAAGTGCACACGATATGGTCACTCCTTGTCATCGAGTCCAATACATTCCTGTCCAAAGAGCTGACCTCAGTAATGATTTGTGGACAGGGGCAGCACCAGGACTATGCTCCCAGGGGATCCCCAAGGCCCCTGGACCATTAATTGTAGTCTTTTAGGCAACACACATTTTTGAGAGACTATTTTATAACAGAACCTGCAAGTCACTGATTACCTGTATGTTTGAAATAGCATGTTTGTTACTTTGCATACATTATTTCCATTTAATGGTTACTTTACAGAATGGGATAGTGAGCTTCAGAAAAGTTAAGAAACTTCCGAGTAAGTCATAAACAACTAGAAAGTGGCAGGCAGCTTAATTTCAAACCCAATTTGCTCCTCTTAAGTTTATCACATCACCGTACTACAAAGTCTTCTCTTTCTCTTAAAACATGAGCTCTTGCTTAATGGCCTGCCAGAGACTGAAGAAATCCCAATAGCATGGTTCCCAAACACCCATTTAGCAACTCCCACCTGAGGTTCACCCTTTCGCCAAAAATGAGACAGGCTCATAAAATGAAATGAGACTAAGGGGGCACACCAACCCAGGGGCAGGATTAGAAGGCAGGAGGTGACAAGAAGCCAAGTTTGAGAAAGGAAAGTGTTGACAAGTCATAATCAGTGTCATAAAACACTATGTGTACTAACTGCCTAAGGTGAAGCTAGTTTGTTTGTAAGACTTTATCTAAAGTACAGTAAGAAAAAATAAAACACACAAGCTCTTGATATCTTCCTTTATGCTCATCCCATCATGCTCTTTCTCTCTTCTAGATGAACTTTGCCGACAGATGGCTGGTCTGCCCCCAAGACGACTCCGTCGTTCCAGTCATTCTGGCTTTTTCCAACTCCCTCCCTGTGAAAATATGGATTTTCAGAGACCCAATGGTCTGTAATCAAGGAAGAGGAAAGCAAGAATAAAGTGGGGTGGGAAGAAGGGAATACTCTGGGAATAGGGAATTCCTTCTTGTCCAGGTAACCACTGTCAGCTAACCCAGACATTAGTGTGGACATTAGTTAAACCACCCCCTTTGCACTATTCAGCTTTTGCTTCCACTCCCTGATTTTTTTTTTTTAATTTTACCTAAACTGATAACATTTATCTTATTTTTCAGTACTTAAAAATAGAGTCTACATTATTGCATGGTTTTGCTGCTTTCCAAGATCATAGTCATAGTTGATAAATGATAACCACATTGCTTATATACAAACATTCTATATACAATTTCAGGGGGATATAACCTCTAAATGTGTGAGATAGATTGCAGACTAAAATATGCCACCATTCTCCATTTTAGCTAGGCATGAACCAAAACACCCAAACCCAAAGCTGTCAAGTCAAGTCTGACTCATAGTGACCCGATTGGTCAGAGTAGAACTGCCTCACGGAGTTTCCAAGGAGCACCTTCTGGATGTGAACCACCAACCTTTTGGTTAGCAGACATAGGGCTTAACCACTATACCACCAGGGTAGCTAGGCACACCAAACCAAAAACCAAACCTACTATGGTAGAGTTGATTCTGACTCATTGTGATTCTATAGGACAGAGTAGAACTGCCCCATAGTTTCCTAGGAGTGCCTGGCAGATTTGAACTGTGAACCTTTTGGTTAGCAGACATAGACCTTAATCACCATGGTTTCCAGGTAGGCATAGGACTTCATTTACTTTCCTTTCAAACAGTTCCCTAGATTAACTCCTCTTCCACTTTGCTCTTATTTTAACAATTTTGCTAGATTGTCCAAGCATTTGCCTGGGATATTTATGAAAAGGATTATGGTAATTTTTGTAATCTGAGAAAACTCTCCAGTAGAATCAAAAAATATACAATGCTGCTAACAAAATGTTGTCTTCTGCTAAAATCAGAGGTAAGAGTTAAAAAGAGAACTACACCAGATCATGAACTTGAGCCTATGATTCCCAGTCCAGTTTTCATGCAATTGTCCAGTCTAATGGCAGTGTTGGAACACAGATCTCGTTTATTTATTCATTTATGGTAGTGCTTGGAGTTAGCCCACCGCTGTGAAGTAAACAACATGACTCCATGTAAAACCATACCACTGGGATGAGTTTCCCTGAGTTGTTGCTACTGCTTTCATTCTTGCCCCTTATTGAAAGCTGTAGAGATTATTGTGCAAATGGCTTCTGCCTGATCTTGGTTCTAAGAAAGAATTTAGACCTGAATTTTAATACATAGGGAGAAAGTTAACCTAATGGTTAACATGATGTTATGCTGACTTAGCTGTAACCACGCAGCCATAGATAAGTCATTTTCCCTCATTAGGCTCTGATATCATTTCCATACCTTTAAAATGGGAAGGTTGAATTTATATTAGCTCTAGGTTTCTTTTATTCTATTTGTCTCTGGCTTTAAATGCATTATTCATATATTTTGGAGCCCAGATACAGTCTAATTCAGAATGACCTATATCTGCTTTATAAGGGTGAAATCTATGCAATATTAGGACATCAGCCTACAATGTAAGGGGAAAAAAAAATCAAAATAAGTGATGCATTATGTATTAAAAATTCTTTCCTCTGAATAACTCAATAGCTTTCTATAAAAGCCAATAGAAATCAAATAGGAGCTCCAGACAGCAAATTACATGACAACTTCACTTAGCAGGCTTTGCGTTCCTTTCCTGTTGCTGAGTGGATGAGCTAACTGAGGAACAGATTTCTGCTGTTCAGGCACAGTTTTGTTTAATGAGATTTGTGCAGTTGGTTAAAAAGAAATACTAGAAAAGCTACAAAGTGTGTCATCTCTGCTCCACACAGTCTCTGCAATTAAGTGTACTCATATATAGACAGACATATTAATACACATTGTAGCCATCATAAAGAAACCTCATAGGAACAGAGTTTCTAGGAGTGGCTAAAGAATCATTCCATGAGTGTGACCTTCCTACTGCATACTGAACAGGAGGTGACATTCCTACCTGGCAGAATCTTAATCCCAATATTATGTGTAATGCAAATGAAACATTTTAAAATAAATTTTTTTTTTCCTAATTTCTTCCTCAGGAGAGAGTAGTCTGTGGTTTGGTTATTTCTTTTTCTCTCTTTGTTTACAAAAAACAAAAAGAAAGACACAAACACCTGCTGCTGTCCAGCTGATTTCAACTCATGGTGTTCCCACAGGGCAAAGCAGAACTGCCCCAGTAGGGTTTCCAAGGAGTAGCTGGTGGATCCAAACTACTGACCTCTTGGTCAGCAGCCTGAGCTCTTAACCACTGTGCTATAAACCACCTGTTTATAAAAAAAACACCTGAATTTAAGTTTCTTGAGTTCACTTTGAAAACTGAGTAGTCATATTGTTAAAATTACTCCATGCTGCTGTTTTTTGTTTTTTAAATTCTTTTCTTCACTTTGCAATTTTACCACTGGTTCTTCAACATTTTGAAATTATTTCCTCTCCTCTAGATACCGTCTTCTTAGGATCACTAGAATTTTTTTTCTTGTTTGCTCACTTTCACCCTCTGCTTTGCCATTGCTCATTGTTCTATGTTCTCTACACTTTTTACTCTTCTTGATATTTAAACCAACATTTTCTCATCCTTTCTTTCATTATCCCTATAAAGTCTTAATTTTCTCTGCAACTTTCCCCTAGTAATGGTGTCAGGTCAATGTTTCAGGAGATTGCTTTTGGTTTTTGTTTTTTTTCCCCTCTACATCCTTTTACAATCTTGGCAGGCCTCCATTTAACTCCTTTTTTTATTTTCATGTTGTGTTTTCTTTTTAACCCTCACCTCACCTCAGGCCCTGGAAGTTACAGTTCTCATGCTGCGCGCTCCCTCCCTTGGAAAGATCTGAAAACATTTTGCTGTTTAGGGTACTGACATTATTCTTTTTCTGAGCATAAATGACAAACTTGTTATTATTTAAAAACAAACACATGCTTGAAACGAAAATAATGGATCTTTAATGCTTGAATTAAAGAATTCGGTGAGAGTTTGGTTAGGTAATTTTTGAGACGGAATGCCTTTCTGGTTCCTTGAAATCATAGACAGCAGCCTACTCAAAGGGCTCGCTCTTACATTTACTCCCCAATTCAGTTGATTGTGCTCTGAGCCTTTTTCCGCCTTTCATTCTTATGACTGAAGAAAATTCTCCCTTATCCTCGAATGAACTGATTCTGTAAAAGCAAGTCTGTACCTTACTGTCAAAGGAGAGTATCATGCATGCTTTCTCTTAGTATTCTTTTGACTCACGGGCAGGTGTGCAAACCCCAGCTGGTTTCTCGACTTCAGGCCTTCCTTTTGATGACATCAACCAGGATATGTTGCTAGCCACAAGCTCCTCCCTCTTCTGTCTGCTCAGAGTAGTTGTTGCAAGAGCTGGCTGTTTAACCAAATGCTTAACACCTGCCACTTCTAAGGTTCCTCTTGCTTCTACACTGAGCAGCTGTAACACAGTGAAAGGAGAAGGAAATCTGAGAAAAAAAAAACAGAGGAGAAAAGAGCACCAGACAAGGGCGATGAAGAAGAAGGAAAGCCACTTTGGGTGGGTTGACATCAGGGCAGGGGAGCCAGGAGGCTGGAAAATGAGAGAAGAGAAATGGAAAGTGTAAAGGACTCAAGAGAAATCTGGAATTTACAGCATGGTCTGCACGGACACCAGGAGCACGATAGAGAAGGGACAGGATGTCTTTACAGTTTTGTCAATATTTAAGGGAAGTGGAGATGTAGCCCAAAATGTAATACTCCAGTAAACACTGAAATTCTTATACCTTTTAACATTTTCACCAACCAAACATTAGAGAAAGTAACTTGTTGAGGTTTCCTTGTGACAATGTGAAGAGGAGCAGGTGGTCACAGTTTTTTTTTTTTTCTTTCTAAAACCAGTCAAACAGAGCAAGAAGCAGCAGTCAGACACCAACTTCTGGGCAGAACCTAAGATGGAAAAAGCAAACGTTGTTTATATAAATAGAGGTGCACAGTCCATAGCTTCCTGTTGACAAACTGTGCCTCACTTCACCTAGAACCCTCAATTTTTTAAAATAGCTAATAGTTTTTTTTCAATTTGCCGAATCACAGCGAGTAAGGTTCTGGTTTTTTCCTTAGCTCCTGGGTGCTCTGATTTTCCTCTGTCTCCTCCTTTCCCTCACGTGCTTTTTTCTCTTCATCTTCCCTTGCTTCTGTGTGCTTACCTAACCATACATCTGTACTATACAGCTTTATATAGTATGTTATTAAATTTGCAATTGAATTTGAGATGGTCTCATTATTTTTTGTGTGATGGACCCCATCACTACCCAGTGAGACTTGAGCAGTATCAGAAAAAAAAATTATAAGGGAAAATATTCTAAATTATACCTAAAGAATTGATGTATATTAACTATCAATGGCAGTCCAGTTTAGCATTAATTATACTAGTTCTTAATATGTTTCTTTGCTCCAAATGATCAAACACAAGGAATTACAATGAAAGTTGATGAAACTGAACAGAAAAACATGTCTTTTATTTGTATAAAATTGCATCCATTCATCTTGAAATTGCATGCAATGTATATGAGTGGGGGAGGGAAATAGCATTAATATAAGTAACCTTATGAAAGATATCATAACATCAAAATCAATGGATGTGAAAAGCAAACATTACTTCAAAGGTGTTCAGATGAATGACAGATCTTTAATTGACTGTTAAGAGAAGCTAGTTTGTTGAGAATTGATCTGTACCTTGATGAGGTTAAATAGCTGTGCTCTTCTACCCTGGGATTCATTCCTTGACATTCTCCAATAGAAGCTAGGGTACTGAGGTTGTTTGGGGTTATGAAAAGTTGTGGAAATAGACAGTGATGATGGCTGTACAACATAATAAATATAATTAATGTCACTGAATTTTATACTTAAAAAATATTTGAAGTACTATTGATGAGAGATTGCATAGAGGAAGCCTGATGGAAAAGGGGAAAATGCAGAACAGAATTTAAAATTTTCATAGACTTCAGACTACAAGATCTATGGAAACTGGGTGAACCTTTGAGACTATTGCATTGAGATAATCTTTAAACCTGAAGCCAAAAACATCCCCTGAAGTTTTCTGAAAACCAAATAGTTTAGCTTACTTAGTAAAAATATGAGATTTGAGGATTAGATTCTTTGAAAATCTGTCTATATGGGATCAGATTGAGAACAGCAACTTGAAAGATTAGGTGGGAATCTTACCTAAGGGGCAGTGAGTTTATGTTAATGGGGAAGGAAGATGAGAACGATTGCACAACCTGAAGAATGTAATCAATGTCACTGAATTGCACACGTAGAAACTGTTGAGTTGGTGTGGTTGAGGTGACAAATTTTATGTTTACCACATTAAACATTATTTGTGTCACCATAAAATTGTTCTTAGATTCTGTTCAGTTGATTCTGACTTATAACAACCCCATGTAACGAAGGAAAACTTCCCCATACAGTTTTCTTGGCTGTAATATTTGCAGACACAGATTGCCAGGTCTTTGTCCAGTGGTGCCACTGGGAGGATTTAAAACACCACTCTTCTGGGTAGCAGCCTAGCACTTAACCATGGAGCCACCAGGGCTGCCTTACAATCTAAAAGAAAAACCTGTTCTTAACATAAACCTAGTGCTGTCAAGTCAATTCTGACTCATAGCAATCCTATAGGACAGAGCAAAACTGCACTATAGAGCTTCCAAAGAGCACATGGTAGATTCAAACTGCCAACTTTTTGGTTAGCAGATGTTGCACTTAACTACTACACCACCAGGCTTTCCTCTTAATACAAAGTAGTATTAAAATATGGTAAAAGTATTTTAGTGGTTGTCTTAGTCTTCAGGTACTGCTCTAACAGAAATACCACAAATGGATGGATTTAACAAAGAAAAGTTTATTCTTACACAATCTGGTAGGCCAAAAGTCCAAATTCAGGGTGTGGCTCCAGGATAATGCACTTTCTCTCCAACTGCTGTGGAGGAAGTTTCTTGTGTTGCATCAGTCTTTGGTTTGTGAGTATCTCACCTAGAAACCTCAGGCCCAGAGGATGTGCTCTGCTCACTGGCACTGGTTTCTTGATGGTTTTAGGTCCCCAACTCTCTGCTTGCTTCCATTTCATCTCTTGTAGGATAAAAGGTGGTATAAGTCATACTCCAGGGAAGCTCTCTTAGTAAGGGTGTTACATAATCTGATTTTACCCTATTAACCACAGGGAGA
The DNA here is from genome assembly GCA_028571685.1 of Heterohyrax brucei. Classification (NCBI taxonomy): domain Eukaryota; kingdom Metazoa; phylum Chordata; class Mammalia; order Hyracoidea; family Procaviidae; genus Heterohyrax; species Heterohyrax brucei. The sequence continues at coordinate 70,342,654 of CM053142.1, read as the reverse complement.
GATTAAGTTTTATAGCATAGGAAAATCACAAAGTGGAGAAAAACTCAATAATACTGGGACTCATAGCCCAGGCAAACATCTATATACATTTTTAGGAGGACACAATTTAATCCATGACAGTGGTGAAGTGCTATAGATGCTAACCAAAAAGCTGGTAGTTTGAATCCACCAGGTGCTCCCTGGAAACTCCTTGGAGCATTTCAGTAGATTTACTGATGGCAATAGCTTTGGTTTCCTAAGAGTATAAGACATCCTTTCTCATTGAGCTGACTGTTCTTAAATAGGTTGACCCTCCTCCTTATCACTTGTAATGAAATGAGATGACCCATCCTTGTTAGTCAGAAACAAGGGAGGCATGGAAAGGCATGAAAAGGGTGTATAATACCACAAATACTAACTTCTCTCTACAGTTTTCAAGGAGCTTTCTTTCTGTCTTAGTCAGTAAGGTAAATTTTAAAAGCATCATGTTTCAGAATGTAGAAAAGGGTGGGATACACTTTAATTTATCCTATGAAGCCAGCATAACCTTGATACCAAAATCAGGTAAAGACAGCACAAAAAAGGAGAGTCACAGACCAATATTCTCATGAACTTAGATGCAAAACCCTCAACAACATTCTAGCCAATAGAATTCAACAACATATCAAAAAACAATTCACTATGACCAAGTGGGATTCATACTGGGTATGCAGGGATGGTTCAACATTAGAACCATAATTAGTGCAATCACCCACAAATATAAAACAAAAGATAAGAACCGCTTGATTCTATCAATCGATGTAGAAAAGGCATTTGATAAAGTCCAACTTCATTCATGCTAAAAACTCTCAGCAAAACAGGAATAGAAAGGAAATTCCTCAACATAATAAGGAGCATCTATGCAAAGCCAACAGCCAACATCAAACTAAATGGAAAGAGTCTGAAAGCATTTCCCTTGAGGATCGGAGCCAGAAAATGATGGCTATTGTCACTACTCTTATTTGATATTGTCCTGGAGGTTCTAGCCGGAGCAGCCAGGCAAGAGAAAGAAATACAAGGCATCCAAATTGGTAAGCAAGAAGTAAAAGTATCTCTATTTGTATATGACAAGATCCATACACAGAAAACCCTAAAGAATCTACAAAAAAAAAAAAAAAAAATGCTGGCACCAATAGAAGAGTTCAGCCAAGTATCAGGATATAAGATAAACATACATAAATCAGCTAGATTCCTTTACACCATCCAAGAGGAAACACAAATCAATATCATTTACAATAGCCCCCAAGGAGATAAAAGACCTAGGAGTTAATCTAACAAGATTTGTTAAAGATCTATACAAAGAAAATTACAAGACTCTACTGCAAGAAATGAAAAGAGATCTTATAAGTGGAGAAACTTACCTTGCTCATGGATAGGAATACTTAACATTGTGAAAATGTCTGTTCTACCCAAAGCAATCTACAGATACAAAGCAAACCCAATACAAATTCCAATGACATTTTTTTAATGAGGCAGAGAAACAAATCACCAACTTCACATGGAAAGGGAAAAAGCCCCAGAGAAGTAAAGTATTACTGAAAAAGAGGAACAAAGTGGGAGGCCCCATGCTACCTGACTTTAGAAGCTATTACACAACTCTGGTAGTCAAAACAGCCTGGTACTGCTACAGAAACAGATACATATGAGTAGGTCAATGGTACAGAATCGAAAATCCATATAAGATACCGTCTACCTACAAGCAGCTGATATTTGACTAAGGTCCAAAGTCTGTAAACTGGGGAAAAGTCTCTTTAACAAACAGTGTTGGCAAAACTGGATATCCATCAGCAAAAAATGAAACAAGACTCACATCTCACACCATGCACAAAAACTAACTCAAAATGGATCAAAGACCTAGATATAAAATCTTAAATAATAAAGATCATGAAGAAAAAATAGGGAAAAAGCTGGGAGCCCTAATACACAGCCAAAAAAAAAAAAAAACCAGGCTATAAAATATTACTAATAGCATAGTAACACTAGAAGAGAAAATAGATAATCAGGAATTCCTAAAAATCAAACACTTAAGCTCACCTAAAGGCTTCACCAAAAGAATAAAAAGACCACCTACGGACTGCAAAACAATTTTTGGCTACCACGAATCTGATTATCATCTAATCTACATAATCTACAAGGTACTGCAAAACCTCAACAAGAAAAAGAAAAATAACCCATTTAAAAGTGGGCAAATGATATGAACTGGTACCTTACCAAAGAAGACATCCAGGATGCTAATAGGTAATGAGGAAATGCTCAGAATCATTAGCCATTTAGAGAAATCCAACTCAAAACCACAATGAGATGTTATCTGTTTTAGTAAGCTAGTGCTATGCTAACAGAAAGATCATGAGGTGGATGGCTTTAACAAAGAATGGTTTATTCTTACACAGTCCAGTAGGCTACAAGTCCAAATTCAGGATGTCTGCTCCAGGGGAAGGCTTTCCCCATCGTCAGCCCTGGAGGAATGTCCAGTATCACGTCAGTCTTTGTCCAGGGAGAATGTTGGCTCAGGAACCTTAGGTCTGAAGGACGCGTTCTTCTCCTAGTGCTGCTTTCTTAATGGTATGAGGTTCCTCATTCTCTGCTTACTTCCCTTTCCTTTAATCTTTTGCAGGATGAAAGGATTAAGGGTGGTGCTGGCCATACGCCAGGGAAACTCCCTTTACAGTGGAGCAAGGAGGTGATCCTATGAAAGGATTTACAGCTCCACCCTAATCCTTTAACATACAGCGTAGGAAAAGCACAAAATGGAGGACAATCACAAAATACTGGGAATCATGGCCCAGCCACAGGGCTACACACATTTTGGGGGGGACACAATTCAATACATAATACCGTCTCACTCCAATAAGCCAAGCCAAGCCAAGTGCCATCGAGTCAGATCTGACTCATGGCGACCCAATAAGGCTGGCCATAATCCAAAACACACAATAAATGTTAGAGAGGTTTTGGAGAGATTGGAATTCTTCTACACTGCTGGTGGGAACATACAATGGTACAACCACTTTGGAAGTTGATTTGGTGCTTTCTTAAAAACTAGAAATAGAAATACCATATGGTTCATCAATCGCACTTCTTGAACTATATCCTACAGAAACAAGAGCTGTCACATAAACTGATACATGCACACCACTATTTATTGCGGTACTGTCCTCAATAGCCAAAAGATGGAATCAACCTAGGCACCCATCAACAGATGAATGGATAAACTATTATATATTCACACAATACAATACTATGCAATGATAAACAACCATGGAAACGTCTCATAACATGGAGTTCATCTGGAAAATATTATGCTGAGTAAAATTAGTCACTTGCAAAAGGACAAATACTGTATTAGGCCATTATTATAAGGACATAAGGTTTAAGCATAGAAGAAAATACTCTTTGATGGTTACAAGGGTGGGGAGGAGGGAGAGGAGTATTCATAGATTAGACAGTAGATAGGAACTGAGTTAGATGAAGGCGGTGACAGCACGCAGTAGAAAGGAGGTTAGCACAACAGGACTATACCAAAAGTTAAAAGGTTTTCTAAATAAAACCCAACATTTTGAAGGACAGAATAGCTGGGACAGGGGTCTGGGTTCCATGGTTTCAGAGGACATCTAGACTAACTGGCATAACTTAAAGTTTTTTTAAGAAAATGTTCTGCATCCCAGTTTGGTGAGTAGTGTCTGGTGTCTTAAAAGCTAGCAAGTAGCCATCTAAGTAGCACGACTGGTCTCAGTCTACTTGGAACAGAGGAGAACGAAGGACATCAAAGACATGAGGAAAGTAGGAGCCCAGTAGACAGAAGGTGCCGTGTGATCCAGAGACTATATCAGCATGAGACCGGAAGAACTAGATGGTGCCTGGCCACTGCCAATGCCTGCCCTGACAGTGAACACAACACAAAGTCCCTGATGTAACAGGAGAAAAATGGGTGTGCAGAACTGCAACTCTATTAAAAGACCACACCTGATGATCTATCACACTAGAGGGTTCCCTGAGGACATGGCCCCTGGACTCTGTTAGCCCAGAGCTGAAACCAGTACCGAAGCCAACCTTTCAGACAAAGATTGGACTGGACTATAAGACATAGAGCAGTACTGATGAAGAATGTGCTTCTTAGCTTAAATATATACGTAAGGCTGTCTGAGCAGCTCTTGTCCAGAGATGAGTTGAGATGGTGGAGGGGGCCAGAGTTGGTTGAATGGATGAGGGAAGCACAGTTTGGAAAGGAGGAGTATGCTGTCATGGGGGTTGGGTGGGGAGAACAGTTAGAGCTCCATGGAGGGGTGTGTGTGTGGTTTTGCACGGCAAATTGACTTGGATCGTACAGTTTCACTTAAAGTACAATGAAATGCTTTTTAAAAAAGCATCATATTTTGTTCTCGGAGCAACCCCTTAGGCAACAGATGTCACTGCTCGTATTTTTCAGGCAGTGAACAAGTTTAGAGAAGAAACTTAGCCAAGTTCAGAAATCTGGTGACAAAGACAATGTTTTAAATTACAAAGTCATAGAATTTCCTCCTGTTCAGGGGCAAAGAAGTCTAACATTGTACAGACATGCCCATAGACTTCAACTCCCCCATCAGTGCCTCCTTCCTACTCTTCAGTCAAATGAACTTTCTATTTATATCTTAGGGTCTTTCCTCTCACTCCCGTTTTTATTCTTGCTTCTATGCTCTCCCAGGGCATATGCCACCTGTGTTTCCCTTACAAATGAACTTTCTCCTCTGCTTGGGCTAATAGCATGCACGAAGACAGAATGTCTCATCATCGCTGACATCCTTTTGTGACTGTCAGTCCCTAGAAGTCTCCGAGTTAAAACCAGGATTGTACAGGTTATCTGTGAGGCATAAGTAATTACAGGGAATATCCCGAACCGTTGTCTCAGTAGGCATAACTCCAATTTTACTTGTTTTTATATTGCAGCCTCCTTTAAAGGAACCCACAGATGAACCTCCATAGTAAGCTGTACGCATAGCAGGCAGGGCCATGCTGAATAAATTAAGCAAAGTGTTAGGGTGTATTGAGTGGGTTAGTGGTTTTATTCTAATTATGCTGAGGTGATTGACTCTACTCCCCTGGTAATAGTGAAAACATCTTTGTTGACACTTTTACAGATGTGTGCATGGGCAGTGGGAGAGAAGAGCAGGAGACTATGGAGGAGGAAGAACTGGCTCAAAATGGTATACTCAAGAAGATGGAACTGCTGATATCAATCATTTCTTCAGTCTTCTTAGGGATACTAGATTTTTATGAAACCAAGATGTTGTAACAAGTATGTTGTAATAGAATGATTGTTATAAAGAAAGGCAATGAGGAGTGTGGTCTTAAAAAAAAAAAGAGGAAGAATTTGCCAATATCATTCTATAATTTACTAGAGTAGAGAATGATTTACTAGACTGTTTGGAATTATCTAGAGAAACAAAAGATCTCTCTGGAATGGAGAGTAGCAATTTCACAGGTAACATATTTTTTTAATATGCTGTATGCTATACTTTATCAGATTCCCTAGGTGGTGCAAACAGTTAAGCACTCAACCATTAGTTGAAAAGTTAGTAGTTTGAACTCACCCCTAGGTATCTCCACAGACAGGCTGGTGATCAGTTTTCTAAAGGTGACTGGTTTGAGAAATTTATAGAACACTTCTACTCTGCACACATGGAGTCACCGTAAGTTGCTTGACTTGATGGCAACAAACAACATGTTTTCTTTATGAACTGTCCCTTATTCATTTTGTCAAGATTATTTCTACCAGCTGCTGGAATCATATCATTCCTTCCAGTGCATCACTGAACAAACAAATGATAAGAAACTTGTCCTTGGAAAGCACCTACCCACAAAGAGAAAAAAGGCCTCTGAAGAGCTGCATGTAAAGCGGAGTACCTCTCTGGTATTTTACTTTACTAAATAGCAAACAAACACACTCGACACACGGAATCCAATTTTAAAAAGTATATAAAGTCAACTAATCATACTTTAGAACTAGAAGAAACTTTAGAAGTCTTCTAGCCTAATATTTGTCAAAGTATGGTTCCAAGCTGCTTTAACAAAAAGGCAGTAAGGCTGCATGCCAAACTTATTGAGTCAAAATCTCTGGGGACTGAATATTGGAATCTGTGAATTTTATATACTCATTCACATCAAAATGTGAGAATCTCAAGTCTACTCTTTCAATTTTTTTTCTTTTGATTTTGATAAACAGCAATGTATTCCCTCAAAACTAGAAGTCCGAAGTTAGAGTATTAGCTCTGGGAGAAGGCTTTCTCTTTTTGTTGGCTCTGGGGAAAGTCTTTGTTATCAATCTTTCTCTGGTCTAGGAGCTTCTCAGCACGGGACACTGGATCTAAAAGACATGTTTCCCTTCTGGTTCTTTGTTCTCGGTGGCATGAAGTTCTTTTCTATTCATTCATGTTTTGATGCTAATCAGAAAACTTTAAACTACACAAGCAGATAATTTGTTGAGGGTCATGACTTTAAATTTTTGAAATATCTTGTCTTCCAAATATATCAGCATTTGTAAGACAATGTTTTACAAAAAAAAAAAATTACTCTTCACATAGAGTATCTTCCATGTACTGGGTAACAGCAATTATTTGTTTAACCTTTAAGAATCCTGTAGGATACTTTCAGCTGTCTAAACCTCTGTGTTGATGTCTGAAATTGATATAATAATAATGCTGACCCCTTGGACTTACATGAGATAATACATGGAATATGCTTAGCACAGAATCTGGCATAAAGCAAGTGTACAATTGTTGTTGTTAGATGCTATCGAGTCAGTTCTGACTCATAGCAACCCTGTGCACAACAAAACAAAATACTGCCCAGTTCTACACCATTCTCACAATCATTTTTATGCTGAAACATTTGGTCATAGCCACTGTCAGTCCATCTTACTGAAGGTCTTCCTCTTTTTCATTGACTCTCCACTTACCAAGCATGATACGCCTCTCCAGGCACTAGTCTCTCTTGCTAACGTGTCCAAAGTATGTGAGATGAAGTCTCACCATCCTTGTCTAAAGAACATTCTGGATGTACTTCTTCCAAGATAGATTTGTGTGTTATTTTGGCAGTCCATGGTACATTCAGCATTTTTCATCAACACTGTGTTTCTAAAGTGTGAATTTTTCTTCAGTCTTTCTTATTCACTGTCCAGCTTTCTTATGAATAGGAGGTGATTGAACCCATCATGGTTGAATCAGGTGCCCCTTCATCCTCATAGTGACAGCTTTGCTTTTTAACGCTTTAAGGAGGTCTTTTAGAGCAGATTATTGTGATTATAGATTGCTATATAGATTACCGCTATATAGCAAATAGATTATTTGCTATCATTCCTATTATTTTTTTATACATCGAGAAACAAACATATGATGTTGGATAACACATTCAAAGACACTTTTCTAGGAGACAGTGGACATTAAAGTCAAATCTACATTTGTTTGACTCTAAACTGCATCTTTTTCTATTACCATATAGTGTTTATTATACATTTATGATCAGTAAATTTAACTTAGTTAATCTCCTCATTAAAAAGAATTCTTTTTTCATATCTCATAGCCATGTCTAGGCTTTGTTGTTTGTTGAGCACATACAGAGCAAAATATATACCAATTCAAGTTTCTGCATGTACAGTGATACTTGTTATAGTCTTCAAGTTTTGTAACCATTCTTATCCTTCTTTTCTGATCATTCCATTAATACGAATTCACTGTCCCCCTAAGATTTTTAGACTTTCAAACTGCTGTTGTCAATTTCATCTCATGTAGATAGTTCTTAAAGAGTACATGCTCTAGGAAGATGTCTTTTACTAGATAAGTGAAACTATGGCTTGGTTTTAAGAAGACTTCAGGGGATATTTTTGGTCTAAGTTTTAAAAATTAGAGACCCTGGTAGTGTAGCGATTAAATGCTACAACTGCTAGCTAGAAGGTCAGAAGTTCAAATCCTCCAAGTGCTCCTTGGAAATTCTATGGAGCAGTTCTGCTCTGTCCTATAGGGTTGCTTTGAGTCAGAATGGACTTGACAGCACCGTTTTTTTTTAAAGATTATGTCAGAGCAATAGTTTCAGGCTTTCATACAGTTTTCATGGCTCCAGGATGTCTAGAGTCCATGAGAATTTGAAATTCTGCCTTTCTCCCCTTTTTAATCAATTCTATGGAATTTTTGATGAAAATATTCAGTAAGGCATCATCTAGTTCTTCTGGTCTCATGGCAAAGGAGAAATGGTGGCAACTTACACATTCCATATCCTCTTCCTATTCCTGATGCTCCTACTTCCTCTGTTGCTCCAGGTAAATAGAAAAAAAAAACACTGTGCCTTGGATGGCTGCTTGCAAGCTTTTAAGATACCAGACACTATGTACTGAACTAGGAGGCAGAACGAAGTATTAAATAAGTTGTTAGGCCAATTGACTGGGATGTCTCACGAAACCATGACCCTAAACCTCCAAACCAAGAAGTCAAATAGCATGAGGTTATTGGTGGTACATAAGCAGGCTTGGCAGCTACGCTTTTTTTGTTTTTCTTCCCCCTTTGTTGTTGTGACGTGTCTATCACAGAACTTTTGCCAATTCATGTTTTTACAGGTGTACACCTTATTGACAGAAATTACGAAATCAGCTGTGCAATCCTGTCTTTAATCTACATGATATTTCTTTTACTGTTAACCCCTTTAGGGAGCTACTAGTAACCACTAAGAAATTTTATTCTCTTTATTTTTGCCTTTTCTTGTCTTCATATATAAGTGAGGTCATATAATGTATGTCTTTTTGTAACTGATTTATGTCACTCAGCATAATGTCTTCAACATTCATCCATACCGTAGCATGTATGAAGACTTCATTTATCCTGCTGTCCAGGTAGAATGGAAGCGGCAGTCAAGAAATCAAAAGATGCTTTGCATTGGGAAAACCTGCTGCAAAAGACTGCTTTAAAGTGTTGAAAAGTAAAGATGAAGACTAAGGTGCACCTGACCAAAGCCATGGTATTTGCAGTGACTTCATATGCACACAAAAGTTGGGCAATGAATAAGGAACACAGAAGGAGAATTGTTGCCTTTGAATTGTGGTGTTGGAGAAGAATGTTGAATGAATCGTGGACTGCCAAAAGAACAAACATCTGTTCTGGCAGAAGTACAGCCAGAGTGCTCCTTGGAAGCAAAGATGGTGAGACTTGTGTCCTACATACTTTGGATGTATTGTCTGGAAAAATCAGTCCCTGGAGAAGGACACCATGGTTAGCAGAGTGGAGGGTCAGTGAAAAAGAGGAAGGCACTCAGTGAGATAGATTCACACAGAGGCCGCAGCAGTGGTCTTAAGCACAAAAATGATTGTGGGCGTGGCGCAAAACGGGCAGTGTTTTGTTATGCCGTGTGTAGGGTCACCATGAGTCTAAACCAGCTCAACAACACCTAACAACAACTACAACAACTGAGTAGCATTCCACTGTATGTGTGTATCCACCTGCTGTTGGGCATCTAGCATGTTCTCACCTTTTGGCTATTGTGAACACTGCTGCAATGAACATTGGGTACAAATCTCCACTTTTAAGTCTCTGGGGTATGTACCTAGAAGTAGACTTGCTGGGTCATGTGGTAGTTGTAGGAGGATTAGTAGGAACAATGAATAAAGCCCTTGGCTGCAAAGTAGTAGATTGGTGGTTCCAATCCACTAGCTGCTCTGTGGAAGACAGATGTGGTAGTCTGCTTTTGTAAAGAATTATAGTCTTGGAAACCTTATGGAGGAGTTCTACTTTGTCCTATAGGATCACTATGATGGCAAAGTCTTTGGTGGTTTCTTTTTGGATGGTAGGTCTGTTTTTGACTTTTTGAGGAACTACCTCACTGCTTCCCCCAAAGAGAGTTCAGTTTCACATTCCCACTAGTCTAGGCCTTTGATACATATTTGTTTACTGTTCTGCCATCCTCAGTGAGTCCTGGACAACTACACAGCAGAAGCTCTCAGCTTCTTCATACTCTAGAGAAATTCAGTAATATGGCAGGCAGTAAACTGAGAAAAACAAAAATTGGGAAATGCAGAAGTTGAAGCACTCCAAAAACCACACTTCCACCCACACAGAGGCCTTTTTTGGGCTTTTTGAAAAACAGCACAGTATCACATTGAGCAATCTAACTGGTATCCAAAAATAGTGGCCTGGGGAGTTGTTGTCTGAGCATCTTACTTCTCAGACACAAGAATGTATGCCCTTGAGACTTCCCAAAAGGCTTTTGGCCTCACATACTGGCCATAATGAAACCTCACCTTGAACTTCTCATGATGAAGTTACCCAGTGGTGAAGTCCAGATGTCCAAAACTTAGCTCAGTTGCCAAAGGCAGAATTTCCATCTCATGCTGTTTTTGTTAAAAATACACTAACCAGGTTGTACTGTGGTTTTTCAATAGAAGTTGATGGGAGGAAAGAACACTTAGTGAGGAAAATAACTAAAATACCTGAATGAAATCCCCCAAATTGTTTTTTTCTTTTCACAAATTCCAAATCCCCAGGACTAAAAAGTAATAATAATAATAATAAAAATAAAGAAAAAAACAAAACAAAGCTAGTCTAATGATAACAAATGCCATTTCCATCCCTTTGAAAGGTGAATAGTAAACAGACAACATAGCTTTCTGAGAAATGAAGTACTTTCTAATACATGGCATGTTATGCCTTTTATTTAAAAGTTAAAAAGGTTTTTACAGCCATTCTGCAAGTTATCTAACTCTCAATTTTGTTAGAATTTTTCCCTTCAGGAGTTCATATGAAACGTGGATATCTTTTAACTATCATTGCTTTGCTATAAGCCTTTATTCCATCCATATTAATCTATTCATTGTGGCTAAAATGTGATGCACAGTTTTGTCCTGATTTCGGTTTTGCTCTTTCTGTCTTTTGCAGAGAGGCTGGAAGATTTTATGAAGCAGATTCCACGTATTCCAGATACTATGTTTTCAGTCTTTCTCTCTCTCTTACACACATACACAACCCATTGTGCTTAATTCCAACTCATAAGGACCCTATAAGGCCGAGTAGAACTGCTCCATAAGGTTTCCAAGGAGTGGATGGTAGGTTTGAACTGCTGACCTCTTGGTTAGCAGCCGAGCTCTCAGCTAAGCAAATCCTCACAAAAACTTTCTGAAGAAAGGATTCTTTCCTAATATCATCAATTTAGTAAGTTTAAGAGCCAGGTACAGAGTCCAAGTCTCTCCATTATTTCTTCTTTTTAATTAAAAAAAAACTAAGTGAAGATTTATAGCACAAATTACTTTTTCATTCAAAAATTTATACGCAGATTGTTTGGTGATGTTGGCTGCAGTCCTTGCTTTGCGTCGCCACTCTCTCCCTTTTCTCCTTTGGGTTCCCCAGGTCTGTTTGTCTCCTTTCACTTGTCCCTTCGACCTTGGCGTCGTTGCTGTAGGGCAGCTGTTGCCCATTTGGTGGTACACTTGACTGAGCACGTTCTTCACAGGTATAACACCGATTCTAAAGGCCTATCTGATCTCTGGCTGAGAGGTGGACTTCAACATTATGTTCAGTCCTGAGTAGGTGTCCAAGGGCCATTATCGCAGGGGTTCCACCTGTCTCTGTCGGATGAGTAAGTCTGGCCATTTTTTTTTAAATTTGATTTTTTTTCTGCATTTCTTCTCCCCGTCTGTTCCAAACCCTTTGTTGTGATTCCTATCAGAGAGGTCAGTGGTGGTATCCAGGCACCATCCAGTTATTCTATCTTCACGTTGGTAAAGGCTGTGGTTCATGTGGCCCTTCAGTCCTATGGAATAGGACTAATAGTTTCCTTGTGTCTCTGGTTTTCTTCACTCTCTTTAGCTCTGGGTCACATGGGACCAATAGACGTATCTTAGATGAGAGCTCGTGAGCTTTTAAGATTCCAGATGCTACTCACCATAGTATGAAGTAGAAGGTTTTTTTTAACCGTTATACTGATTAACCTAGATGTTCCCCTGAGACCATGGTCCCTAACCCTCAGCCCCAGTAAGTGGAACCGTTCCTCAAGGTGTTTGGATGCATCTAGGAAGCTTCTGTGGCTTTGCCTTTACCAAGCTGTGCTGACTTCCTCTATATGGTATGCTGCCTTTCCCTTCATCAGAGTAGATACTGTCTACTGTTTAGCTGGAGCCCTGTAAAGTCACTATGAATCAGAATTGCCTCTACATCAGTGAGTCCAGCGGCACAGTGGTTGAGAGACTGGCTGCTGACCAGCTGCTCTTTGGAAAGACTATGGAGAAGTTTTACTCTGTCTTGTAGGGTTGACTCAACATTAATAGTTTGGGTTTAGTTTTCATTACCTAGTTAGTGATTTCTCCTTCCTCCCTTCCCCTTCTCTGTAACCATTAAAGATTATTTTTCCTGTGTTTAAACATTTTCTTGGGTTTTTATAACAGTGATAACAGTGTTCTCATACATGTTTGCCCTTTCCTGACTGACTTATTTCACTCAGTGTGATCCTCTGGATTCACTCATGTTGTGGGATGTTTCACAGATTCATCACTATTTTTCGTTGTCGTGTGGTATTCCATTGTTTGTATGTACCATAGTCTGTTTATCCATTCATCTGTTGATGAGCACTTAATGTTGTTTCTGCCTTTTTGCTATTCTGAATAGTGCTGCAATGAACATTAGCATGTATACGTCTATTTGTGTGATGGCTTATATCTCTAGGACACATTCTTAGGAATGGGTTTGCTAGATAGTATGGTATTTCTAATTTTGGCTTTTTAAGGAGGTGCCATATTGCTTTCTGTAGTGGTTGTGCCATTTTGCATTCCTACCACAAGTGGGTAAGTGTTCCAGTCTCACCACAAACGTTCCAACATTTGTTATTTTCTTTCTTTTTTTTTTTTTTTTGGTTAGTGCCAGTAACGGGGTGAGATAGTATCTTATTGTAGTTTTGATTTGCAATTCTGTAATGGCTGATGAGAGCTTTTGTGGCACAGAGGTTAAGAGTTAAGAGCAATGGCAGCTAATCAAAAGTTTGGCAGCTCAAATTCACCAGCAGCTCCTTGGAAACAGATGCATGAGACATACAGGGTTACTATAAGTTGGAATCTACTCACTGCAACAGCACTTCCTCATGTGTCTGGTAGCTACTTCTGGGGTGAAGTATGTGTTCATATCTTTGCCCATGTTTTAATTAGATTATTACTGTTTTTATTGTTGAGACATTGAAGTATTTTATAGATTTTAGAGATTAGACACTTGTCAAATATGTCATAGCCCAAGTTTATTTTGCAGTGTACAGATTTTCCTTTTACTCTTTTGTTGATGTCTTTTTAAAAGGAAACGTGTTTAATTTTTAGGAGCTGCCAATTATCTAGTCTATTTTCTGGCATCTGCACGTTGTTAGCTGTGGTTTGTATCATGTTTAAGCCATGTATGAAGGCCCCTAGCATCGTTTCTATTTCTTTTTCCATGATCTTTATTGTTTTAGGTTTTATGTTTAGGTCTTGGAGTTAGCTGTTGTGTACAGTGTGAGGTATGAGTCCTGTTTTTGTTTTTTGGTTTCTTTTTTTGGCAGTTGGACATCCAGTTTTGCCAGCACCACTTGCTAAAAAGACTATCTTTTCTGTCCATTCTTGTATCATACCTGCCATACATTCTTTAGTCCTTTGTCAAAGATCATCTGACTCTAGGTGGGTGGATTTACGTCTGGGTTCTCGATTTTGTTCCATTGGTCTATGTGTCTGTTGTTCCAGTCCCAGGATGTTTTGACTACTAGGGCTGTATAACAGGTTCTGAGATGAGAACTTTTGTTCTTTTTCTTCAATAATGCTTTGTTTGTTCAGGTCTCTTTCCATTAAGTCTGTTTTTAAAGATTTCAATAAAATTGAATCTCCTTGAAGACAATAACTGTAAAGGACACCATTGTCCCTCTTTAAACATCAGCTTTATGTTATTCTCATAATATGTCACCAATAAATCCTAATCAAACTTCAACTTCCAAAGAGAACATTCATAAGTTTCTCACAAAAATGCTTCTTGAATTATTCCCAAAGGGACAGAAGAACAAACCAAGCAATATGATACAATTTTTTTCTTTCTAGCACCTTCATTTCCGACTACTAAATATCTAAAAGTGTTTTACATATGTCTGAAAAACCCTTATTTATAGAATCTATAGACTGTAAAGTCAGATTTTCAAAACAAAAAACATTGTATAAGAATGTACAAAAATACACATTGTTTTCCTTGTGTGTATTAGGTTTTGCCAATACCATATCAAATCTGGAGCCTTGATGGTACAGTGGCTAACAGCTTGGCTGCTAACCAAGAGACTGGCAGTTTGAATCCACGATCTGCTCCTTGGAAACCCTATGGGCAATTCCACTCTATCCTATAGAGTCACTATTAATTGAAATGAGCTAGATGCAGGAGTCTGGCTTCCCCCACCCACTTAGTGTCAAATCTTCCCTACAAAGTGAGATAAATAAATAATTCTGTCTCAGAAACTAGTTGGAGAAGTAGACTTCAGAGCCACCCTTCTGCATTCTATCCCATGCTGCCTGGCTTTATGCTGTTGTTGTCAGGTGCCACTGAGTCAGTTCCGACTCACAGTGATCCTATGAACAACAGAATGAAACACTGCCCGGTCTTGCACCATGTCCACAGTGTTTTTTATGCTTAAGCCCATTGTTGAGGCCTTTGTGTTGATCCATCTCGTTGAGGGTCTTCCTCTTTTTTGCTGACCCACACCTCTACCAAGCACGATGTCCTTCTCTAGGGACTGATCTTTCCTGACAACACGTCCAAAGTATGTAAGGCACAGCTTTGCCATCTTTACTTCCAAGGAGCACTCTGGTTGTACTTCTTTGAGAACAGATCTGTTGGTTCATTTGGAGGTCCATCGTACATTCAACATTCTTCTCCAACATCACAATTCAAAGGTATCAATTCTTCTTTTGTCTTTTTTGTTCTTAATCCAGCTTTTGCATGCATATGATGCAGCTGAAAATACTATGGCTTGGAACAGGCGTGCTTTAGTCTTCAAGGTGACATCTTTACTTTTGAATACTTTGAAGAGGTCCTTTGCAGCAGGTGTTCTCAATGCAGTGTTTTTTTTTTTTGATTTCTTAACTGCTGCTTCTAAGGGCATTGATTGTGGACCCAAGTAAAATGAAATCGTTGACAACCTTAGTCCTTTCTCCACTTAGGACAATGTTGCTCACTGGTCCAGTTGTGAGGACTTTTGTTTTCCCGATGCTGAGGCGCAGTCCATACTGAAGGCTGGTCCTTGATCTTCAGCCTGGTCTTATAGGTTTCCCAGTATATCACATTTTATTTCTCTTTGGAGCCTGACTGAGACTTACGTGCCATTACTGAAGCAAGGGAAATGAGAGGAAAACAGTCTGGTTAAGATTGTGGCCAAAAGAAACTCTTGACAAAACAAAGAGCTCCAGAGGAGTAAATGTCCACATTTCAATGAAGATTTAGATTGTATTACTTGCTAGGAAAATTGTCTCCATTTTTTATGTGAGAGAGAAACTCTTCTAAACTCAAATCTAAATGATGTGGTAATATAGGAAAAAATTCTCCATAGCTCTGATGAAGTTTCCTAAACATGTATGAGCAAACCAATTAAGATCTGGAGGGCTGATTTTACTAGTGTGGGTGTATTTCACAGGCTTTGGAATAAGGCCTGCTAGGGTTCAAATCTCAATCCCGGCTTCTCTGCTTTTCAGCAGGTGTGAGTTTATTAGATAATGCACTTGTGAATTAAGTAATAAGATCTCTTCACAGTTAGATGCTGAGCAGAAGAAGGAAGGCTCTTGTCTGAGAAATTGTTAGGTTTTTTAAAGTAATAATTTTAGCCAGGACTTTGTTGTGGTTAAGGGAGTTGTCACTAAGTACCATATGGATCTGTAATGGGCCAGGTTTTTTTGTCTGGCAGTTCCAAAGGGGCACATTTTAGAATGAGAGAATACGCGAAAGAAATTAAAACACTTTTTCATATTCATAACCATGTAAAGTATTGCCAGTTGAGCATTAGTCAGCCTCTGACTTACAATGGCCCCATGTACAGTAGGATCTGACTGCTGTAATCCCTAAGTTTTTTCATTGGCTGATTTTTCAGAAGTAGATCGTTAACCCTTTCTCTCCAGCCTGATTTAGTCTGGAAGCACTGCCAAGACCTATTCAGCATCATGTTAACACTGAAGATTCCAGTGACAGACAATGGGTAACTGAGCTTGAAGTTGGCAGGGAGCACATCTGGATTCTCCACATAGAAGGCAAGAATTCTACCACTGAACCATTACTGTTCCCCTTACGTAAAGTACAAATTACAGTGTTGATAATACCCACTGACTGCTGTCAAGTTGATTCTCACTTGTAGTGACACTATATGGCACAGCAGAATTGCTCCATAGAGTTTACAAGAAGCAACTGATGAATTCACACTGCGTATCTTTTGGTTAGCAGAAGTAGCACTTTACCACTATGCCACCAGAGTTTCTGCATCGATAACAGGGTCTTTCGTATCAATAATAAGCCCTTCCAATTGCCTTGTATTAGGAAGTAATTGCAAAAACTCTTCTCTTTTTTTTGGATTTAGAAATATTGCCATCTCTGAAAATCAAATAATTATTATTTCAAAGTATATGTGTGAGTGTGCGTGTGTACTTTCCTCCAAAAAACTGGAAGAAAAAACTAGAAAGGCCCAACTCAAATCTGAGGAGACAACTTGAAGACAAGCTTTCAAACTGACATGCCAATGTGAACTACAAATTTGGAGAGTCCACTCCTTCCCTGGTCCTTCCACTCAACTGCTCAGTGGCACTCAGAACGCCAATAGTGACCACCATTTACTGTCTTGCTTGTGCCCTGAGAATGTTCTTCTGAAATAACAGTTGAGACTTAGAGAAATGAATGTTTACAAAATAAGTAAGAATTCTTGGATGAAAATAATCCATAAGATTAAGAAATAGAATTTGCAGTCAGAAGAGCAAGGCTAGGAATTGGGTGTGGTTATGGGGAAGGTCCCTGTGAGGAGTTCAGTTCTTTGGAAATTCCCAGAGATTGAATTGTGTCCCCCCAAAATATCTGTCAACTTGACTGGGCCATGATTCCCACTGTTGTGTGATTGTCTACTATTTTATCATCCAATGTGATTTTGTGTTGGAAATTCTATCTCTATGATGTTGATGAGATGAGATTAGTGGCTCTTATGTCAATGAGGCAGGACTCAATCACAAGATTGGGGTGTATATTGAGCTAATCTCTTTTCAATTATAAAAGAGAAGGAAGCAGAGAGACAGGGAGATCTCAAACCACCAAGAAACAAGAGCCAAGAGAACAGAGTGCCCTTTGGATGTCGGCTCCCTTCAGTGAGAAGCTCCTCAGCCAGCGGGGGTTGATGACATGGAGCTTCCTCCAGAGTCGACAGAGAGAGAAAGTCCTCCCCAGGAGATGATGCCCTGAATTTGAACTTTTTTAGAGCCTACTGGACTGTGAGAGAATAAATATCTCTTTGTTCAAGCCATCCACTTATGACTTCCATTTTAGCAGCACTAAATAAATAAGACATAAATCTTTTCAACTACAGTCACAGTAAACCCATGAATTCACATGACTTGTCTCATAAGTGTTATTCCATTTGGCTTCCGCAGTAAAATTTAGTATATTTTTACTATTTGGTGTGGTCATTTGCGGAGGAAAATGAAAGGCAGCATCAAAAAGGGAAATTAGGCTTGCCTTGTGCTAAATCCACTCCCACTTAAAGGACCTTCGGGAGTGAAGAAGTATTGCATCAAGTACTGTCATCTTTGATGAGGGACGCACAGCTGAGCCAAGAGAAATGTGGAACTCGTGGAATCAGTGATTATGAGCCGAACTCAGGAGCATACAAGAGACTTTGTTACCCACCAGCTTTCCTAAAGTATGCTAAAAAATATATTTAAAGTGCTTAGTATGATGCTTAACCATAATATAAGCACTCAAAAATATTAGTTGTTACATGGATAAATTTAGGAATTTCCTTAGATGTCCTGGGACTGATGGGGTAGAGGTGGAAGGAGACAGTGGGCAAAGAGAAGAGTAAATAAATTAGGGAAGTATAAACATCTATGGTTTACCAAAACCACTGCAGTTGAGTTGTTTCTGACTCATAGCAACCCTAGAGGACAGAGTAGGACTGCTCTATAGTGTTTAAAAGGAGCACCTGGTGGATTTGAACTACTGACCTTTTGTAAGTGCTGTAGCATTTACCCTCTATACCACCAGGGTTTCCATCTATGGTTTAGGGCAGTTTTGAAAAAAGGGTGTAATCTGAAAGTGTCTGAGTTGAAGGCATAGGATGTTGAGAGGAAGCAGCAAATGCTGCTTTTCTTTCATAATCCTATCACCCAAGAAACTGATGCTGGGAAGGGAGCTAATTGATTTTCTATTACCATCTCCCAACCAGAAGTCTTTTCATTGATTCCAGGCCACTGTTGTGGGGTATATACTTTTCTTTCATAGGAAACAGTGCCATTTTAATTGTATATTTACAGATTTAATTACCGGATTAATATGACTTCTCCACTTGGATGTAATCTCATGAGACTATTATTGATTGGAAACCCCGGTGGCATAGTGGTTAAGTGGTACATCTGCTGATCAAAAGGTTGGCAGTTCGAATCAGCCAGGTGTTCCTCAGAAACCCTATGGGGCAGTTCTCCTCTGTACTATAGGATTGCTATGAGTTGGAATTGACTCAATGGCAGCAGGTTTGGATTGTTGATTAATTCATTCAGAAATTTTTTTTCCAAGTGGCAGGCATTCCATAAAAAGAAAAAATAACAGGAAAAAAAAATCTCTCCCCTCATGGACCTATAATTCCATGAAGGACAGAGATAGTAAAGAAGATAGATCAGTAAAATAGTATATTTTAAGTGATAAGTGTAAAAGAAAAAATTAAATTAGAGAAGGGAGAAAGGAAGTATCATCAGGAGAGTGAGATTTAGTTGAAATTTTAGATATGGTGACCAGGCAAATCCCCAACTAAGAATGAGTATTTGAGTCAAAACAGAAAGTAAGTAAGAGGTCAGACTGGAAAGATTTGAGAAAAGTATTCCTGGTAAAAGGAACAGCAAGTGCAAATACAAAGATGAGTGCATGCTTTTTGTGTGAGTAAGGGAGCAAATGAGGCTATGAAGTCGGAGAGGTAAAGCAGAGGTAGACGGACCCAGATCTCACCAACCACTGAAAGGATGTTGTGGTAAGAACGGGAGCCACTGGAGAGCGGACACAGGAGTGGCATCATCTGAAATGTTTTGAAGGCACTGTTGTGTGCAGAATAGACTATAAACGAAGAAAAGTGGAAGTCAGAAAACCAGTTGGGAGGTTGATGTGGTGAGAAGTGGTCTTCTGAAAGTAGAGTTAAGAGGGTTTGCTAATGGATTGGACATGGGGTTTAAGAAAAAAACCACCAAGGTTAACTTCCAGGTGTTTGCCCTGAGAAACTGGAAGAATGGCATTGCCATTTACAGAGATGGGGAAGATGGCAAGAGGACCATGTTGTATATCTGGAGAGAGAATAGGGGATCAGTTTAGACACATGTGAGTTGCCCATCAGACATCCCAATAGCGGTATGGGAAGTTGGACATACACCATGTTTTTGTTAACCTTCCGTTTTACCAATCACGATGTTCTTTCCAGTGACTGGTCTTTCCTGATGAAGTGTCCGAAATAAGCAAGCTGAAATCTCAACATTGTTGCGTCTAGGAAGTACTATGTTGTATTTCTTCTGTGACTGATTTGTTAACTCTTCTGGTAATCCATGGTGTAGTCACTATACTTTGCCAAACACCACTCACTATATTGATGGTATTTGAAGTCCTGAGGTAGGAAGAGAGCAAGAACTATAGCTGCTGTGCTCAGCAGTACATCCCAAGAACCTGGCATAATTTCTGGTTTACAGTAGGTAGTAAACTGAAACACCAAACCTGTTGCCATCAAGTCAATTCCAACTCATAGTGACCGTATAGCACAGGGTAGAACTGCCCCACAGAGTTTCCAAGGAACATCTTGTGGATTTAAACTGCTGGTGTTTTGGTTAGCAGATACAGCACTTAACCACTACACCACCAGGGTTTTCATTGTAGGTAGTAATTGTCTATTAAACAGATAAATAGAATTCATATGGAATGGAATATGAAGGAAAGACAACATTTCCAATAAACCAGATTGAATGAGAGCAGGAACTGGATCCTCTATCTCAAAAATCCCAGTGTATTTTCCAAGTTCAAGGCAGTCATTTAGATACTGCTTGCATCTGGTGCAATAAACATTTTGGTATTGTTTACTGCATCTGTTTTCCAATTAAAGATGCAGTTTTGTGAAAGGATGGCTTGTGCAAAAATCATTCTTTGAAGTAAATATGTAGTCTTCGAATAATTGTTGTAATGCAATCAGAGAGGAAAAAAGCAGTGATTTGGAAAGCAAAATTTCGGTGTCCTAGATCCTATAACTGAGTTTTCTTGCTCAGCACTAAAGCAGGGGCTGCTGAGTGCCTGTCTCTATGAAGGTTACAGAGCTATTGTGTAATTAAATGAGGTAATAGATGCTTTCAGCTCACAGAACACAAGATGCTATTTAAATGAACATTGTAATTATTATGCTTTTAGTTTCAAGGATATTGTTTGGTACCAGGATAATAATTTAAGTAGTGCTTACTGCTACTGCCTTTGGATATTGGATATCTATGAGGTATGGAATGGATTTTTAGAGAAGCAGCTCTACAGGACCCTAAGCAGAGCTGCTCTCAGTCATTTAACCCATGTGACACTGCCTATGACAACATCTCTTATCTTTCCTGGCCCCATATCAGAAGGAAGATCATTGGGGTACCTGTAGGGGGAGGAGCCCAGAGGGCAAGTTCAAATTTGAATGTGTGGGGCCAGTGCCCACACACTGTCAGATAATCAGTGGAGCAGCTGTGCTTGAGACAAGCTTTCCTTGGCCCTTGGCCTAAAACTTTGAAGGAGAGCTACCAAGACAGACACTCAGGAGAAGACCATGGACAGGTAAAGAGGCAGTCATCTCATGGGTCTGCCAATGGGTGGTTTCACTCACTTTCCACTCTGGGCAAATCAGAATACTGGGACTGGTATCTGTCTACTCATTTCTCACCTGTGGGATCCCAAAGATATGCTTGTTTAATATGCTTACTTATTCTTCTAGATCTGTCTTAACTATCATATTCTATTCAGATTTCACATGCTCTCAGTCTAATCTTCTTAGCTCTGTATTTATGCTTCTCTTTTCCAGGTTGCATAAGAACTTTTATGCACCAGGTACTGCCATGTCCTGAGTTTTGTGTTTCATTTAGAAGTAGTGAATACTAATAGCAATACAGCAAATGTTTACTCATATTGTGAGAAGATAAGAGCAATATTATCAAAAAGTAGTAGTAACAATAATAATATTGTAAATATTTTAACAGTGAAACCACTTGAAGATAAACTTTCTTGGGGTGAGTTTACTAAACAGTTTAGCTAGATAGTAAGAAAACTTCTGTTTAAAAAAAACACTAATCATTCAAAATTAAATGTCTCAGAGTCACTATGATTATGTCTATAATAAGGAGAAAAAATTATTCAAGCAAGTTATTTAATGATACATGTTCAACAGTTAGGCAGTCAGTGGCATTTTTACCTTTGAACAAGACCATGGATTTGTGTACACATGGCTTAACTTTAATGCAGGTTCTGTAAGATTTTTACAATGTGTATATATGCAGTTTATGATAACTAGGTTATTATCATAGAATTCTATCCCAATTTTTATGATTACAAATATATTAGAATCATCCCAATCCATAGACTTTGTCTCAATTTAGTGATTTATATAGAATTCACACTACAGAGCTCAGATTTTTAATGATAGATTGTTATGTAGAAACTTTTCTTGAGGGCAAATAGTGTGGAATGTCTCCTTAGTTTGCAGTGAGATTTTGACAGTCATTTAAAGAACCAGCCTGCAGTACAAGTCGATGATCCTGTGTTGTCAGAGTTGCAAATCCAGTGGAGACACTTGTAAATAATGAAATGCAAAGCAATGGTAAAATCAGCAGTTGAGACTCAGAAAAAAAAAATTTAAAAAGGAGAAAAGACGAAATTCAGTGAGAGAAAGGGAAGGATATAATTATCATTAAAGAAAATAATACCTGCAGTGCTTATTAGTGATGGCACCGCACAAGAATAACTTTGTCAGGATTATTTTTTACCAGTTTGTCTCTGGTTTGCATTGCTGGGGACACAGCTAGTGTTCTGCCTCAGGGAACCCAGCTGGCCAGAGCAGCTGTCAACCAACAGCCTTGAAAAGTTGCTTCTGCAATATCCTTTTACTGGGAGAAGAGAGCTCCTCTACACCCCTAACAGACCCTGAGTGGCACAAGCAATTTGTCATCAGCTACTAACCTAAGGTTGGTGGTTGAAACCCACGCAGAGGTGTCCTAGAAAATACCCTAGTGATCTGCTCCTATGACGACGACAGCCAAGAAAATCCTATGAAGCACAGTTCTAACCCTGTAACACGTCGGATTGCCGTGACTTGGCATTGACTCAGCAACAACAGGTTGGGGGCTGCTTTTTCTACACCTCTACCAAGAGAACAGGAAACCCTGCCAGCGTCGTAGTTAAGTGCTGCATCTGCTAACCCAAAGGCTGGCGATTCAAATATGTCAGGTGCTCCTTGCAAACTCTAGGGGGCAGTTGTACTCTAACCACTTTGAGTCAGAATCAACTCGACTGCAGTGGTTTGGGCATCAAGAGAAGAGCAGGATCTGCAGACGGGCTACCAGCTACAGTAGAAGGGAAATGATGGATCAAGGCTGTAATCTTTCGGGAAGCTGACTGCACATCTTTCTTGTGCGGAGTGACTGGTAGGTTTGAACCACTGACCTTCTAACTAGCAGCCTAGTACTTTAACCACTGTGCAAGCCTTCCCTACAGGTGGGTAAGTAGTAAAAAGTTTATCTAAACTCAGTGTGATGCTCAGAACACCTTTTCGTCTTCATAATAACATGTTTTCTCCTCGGCCTTTCTTAGCCATGCGTCGCAGGAAGGTAGGCTAAATGTATAAAAGGTTTATTAGACAGAAATGGTGCTTATTATGTTTAAAACTGACTAGACCCCCCTAAAAAGAATATGTTTATTGTTTTCTTCTTCTTCAACATATATTAAACGTTGAGATTATATCCGCTAATGGTTGTTATATACTAATTACATGGTAACAGTAATAGTAACGGTGACGGTGCTATGTTGATTATGATAATAAGTTCTTGTCATTTACAAATAATGTAATGCTTTTATATAGGATTTATTATGGAATCTTTTCAGCATTCATTTTAGATTCTGCCAAAGATGCAATTTCTCAACTTAAATTAAAACAAGGAGGTACAGTAAAATGGTTGAGTTATTTTTAAGTTGCTTGACATATATATAACATGTATACTGGTGATAAATCTAGCTGTCTGCCTCACAGTGTAGAATGCTTTCCAATAAGCTTCTTGCATATGAGGGGAGACATTTAAACAGAAACAGTTGAAGAGCACTGGTCCCTGCTTGTCTACTCATAAAGTTGAGATTTCAGTAGTTAGCTTTTAAAGTCACCATCTATTACCTGCATCTCATTATTAAAATGTCAACTCTCAACATCTGTCCACAAAAACACTGGTACAAGAGTATTCACAGCAGCTCTGTTCACAATAATCCCCAAATGGAAATAATCCATGTGTCCAATAACAGTGCCTGATAGTAAAATGTGCCCTTCCGTGCAAGGGAAGTCTATTCTGTCCTAACAAGTCCATTGTCTTCGAGTCGATTCTGACTCACAGCGACGCTACAAGATAGAGTTGCACCGTCCTGTAGGGTTTCCAAGGAGCGCCTGGTGGATTCGAACTGCCCACCTTTTGGTTAGCAGCTGTAGGTCTAACTGCTGCAGGGCTGCTACTCTGCAGTAGAAATGAGCAAACTCCTGGTCCACGTAATAACATGGGTGACTCTCAAAGGCATTATGAGTGCAAGAAGGCAGGCACAAAGGACTAGATAATGTACAATTTATGTGACATTCTAGAAAGTTGAAAACTCATCTATAGTCACCAAAAACGGGTGAGTGATTGTTTTCCGCAGAGGAGAAGGAGAATGAAGGAACCTGGGGGGTGCCCTGGAAATGCTCTGTATTTTGCTTCTGGTAGCAGTTTGGGGTGTTTACATCTTTCAGTACTCACTGAATTGTGCATTTCAATAGGTGAAGTTTACTGTATGTAAATTACACCTCAGTGTGTTTTAAAAAAATAAAAAAAGTGAAAAGTTTCAATTCTCTTGCCAGCAAACGGTATTCAAATTCCTGAGCAAGCCTTTACGTTACAGTTGCTCTGCACTTCTGCCCAATGCCGTTAGGAGGCAGCACTGTTCCCCACATACTGAACAAATGTATTTCTGGAAAAGACCAAAGACACTACTCTTTTTCCACAATTTTTATTAATAGTCACACCATAGCATTGTACAGTTGGCATTCCTTACAATAATAGTGGAAATTCTGATTTTCTTTAAAGAAATCTGAGTTAGCCGAAAGTATTTCTACAAATTCAACTTAATGCTTATGATATGCAAGACAGTGCTAGAAATGGGAAATAAAGAGAAATAGCAATTAGTCCCTGAGAATGAAAAACGTAGCAAAATATTTAGATTATACTTCCAAATTTAAAAAATGAGAGAATCACAAAATTACAGTAATCAGCGTAAATCAAAATCATGTAAATATAAACTTACAGAAAGACTAGAAGGAAAAACAGAATTTTAACAGTAATTGTCACTGGTGATACAATAGATGATACTCAAATTTAAGGATTCTTTCTATGTTTCTGTAACATTTAAATTTAACAGTAACCCAACATTGCTTCTATACTTTAAAAAACTCAAAGTAATACTGCCTCAAAGAGCAAAAAAAAAAATCTCACTGGGGAGGCAAAGATGCTAGCAATCAATTGATAACAAAGGACAAGTGATATGACAGTGATAAACCAAAGAGCTATGGGAAATTAGAAGGGTTAGAAATTGGGATAGAAATTTGGGGATAGTGTTGAGAAGCAAGGTATTATTAGAGGAACTGAAACCTAGGTTCAGCTTTGAAGGGTGTAGGGTTAGCCCAGGGAAGAAGAAGCAGCATTTCAGAGAGGGAAGTGCATCAGCAATGTCAAAGCAGCTAGAAAGCAAAAGCTGAAGCAGAGGAGTCTGGGTCCAGGAATCTGTTGAGTGGGCGTCTACAGGTAAAGAGTAGGAAGGAAAAAGAGTTCTAGGAAGCAAAGCTGGAAATATAGATTCAAGTCCAACTGTGAAAACAAGTTGAAATGCTGCCTAAGGGGTTTGGGCAGAAGACAATAGTCACCAAGGACTTTCCACCATATGGATGATATAGTCACACCTGAGTTTTTGTGATATCACACTGGTGATGGCATGGAAAATGTTATTAATAGAGGGATTAAGGGCACAAGGACCAATTAAGATAACAGTCACAATAGAAAAGGTAAAAGAAGATGAGAGCTTAACATGAAGCAGAGAACAGAGGAAATACAAATTCAAGAAATGTTTAAGGGTTTGGATCAATATATTCCAATGATTAATTAAATATGAGAAATGAGGAAGAAGAAAACAAGCTTCTAGCCTGGTTACTTGAGGAGGAAGAATCAGAAAGAGAAGCAGTTCGGAATGTGGGGTTTTTACTCTGTGCTGTCAAGTTAATTCCAACCTTAGATATCACAAACTCAACATGGAAAAAAAGTGTTTGTTGGAATCAGCTTAATGGCACACAGTAACAACTCTCCTCACCCCAAACTGCCTTAGAAACCCTGATGGCACAGTGATTAAGTGCAATGGCTGCTAACCAAAACCTTGGCAGTTTGAATCCACTAGGTGCTTCTTGGAAACTCTGACCTATAGGGTCACTGTGAGTTGGAATTGATTCGACAGCAGTGACTTTGGCTATGGGGCATTTGGAAACCTGGTGCTGTAGTGGTAAAGTGCTACAGCTGCTAATCAAAAGATCAGAGTTCAAATCCACCAGGTGCTCCATTGGAAACTATGGGACAGTTCTACTTTGCCCTATAGACTATGAGTCAGACTCTACGGCAGTCAGTTTAGTTTCGGGTTTATGGAGCATTTAGGTAGAAAATTAGAAGACAGGTCTCAAAATATAATTATGGCACTATTGAGAACATTGGCTGTTCGTAATTCACAACTCAGGGTCTAAAAGCTGTAGAGCAAGACTGTTGTATGAACTAGGGTTTGCGGTTCTTGTTAACAGCTCTCGGTTGATCTTAAGCATAAGCGGAACAAGGAGGTTATAATAGCTTTAAAGCTGACTTCACCGCAGCGTTTGATTTTGGTTTTAGATTCAGTGGATCTATGGTATCTAACAAAAGAAGCAAGAGCATCTTCACTGACAGCTCTGGTTTTGCTCGAGTAAATACAGTTGAAAGTAAGTCAGAATAACTGGGTACTGACTTATACACCTTTTATGTCTCCTGTCACCCACAGCCTCCTACTGAAGCGTAAGAAGTTTCTTTACCACTTCAAAAACGTCCGCTGGGCCAAGGGTCGGCATGAAACCTACCTGTGCTACGTGGTTAAGCGGCGTGATAGTGCCTCTTCCTTTTCATTGGACTTTGGTCACCTTCGCAACCAGGTATCAACTGAAGCTTACTTCACAGGCAGATTAAAGCTAAACCTCATAAGCTTTTAAAGCCACTGGCAGATGGCCCTTCGCCTCTCTCACGGCTATGCCTCCACGAGGCTCCTTAACCCCACTGCTTTTTTCATGTTCATGCAGCTATGCCTGACACACTCCACATAATGTTGCTTAATGTCCTCACCAATCATACTGGGCATCCTAATACCTTGCCTTATCATTGCCCCAAACTTCCCTTCTCTTTCCCCAATACCTGAATGGCCTTTGAGATTAAAGAGGTCATGATAGTAAACACATTTGAATTTGGAAGAGTGTTACCCACTCAGAAACCCCGGTGGAATACTGGTTAAGAGTTATGACTGCTAACCAAAAGGTTGGCAGTTTGAATCCACCAGGTGCTTCTTGGAAACTCTATGGGGCAGTTCTACCCTGTCCTATAAGGTCCCTAGGAGTTGGAATTGACTCAACAGGAATGGATTTGTTTGTTTTATTATCAGTTCATTGAAGCTAAATTTTAAATGTGAAAAACAATTTGCATCTTTAGGAATCTTGAAAATTAAAGAAGAATTTAGGAAAAAATCAACAAGGACTTAATTCTGGTTTGCAAATGATTTGATGAGAAAATAGAAAATTCAAGAGCTCAGTGGCTTGAGTCATGTGAGTAGTGGAGTTGGGAAATGGAGTCTAGGGCTTCAGATTCCAGGACAAATAACCTGGCTCTCATGCAAAACTAGGCAAACTTGCTGTTTCTCCTTGCTGCGGTTATTATGACAATTGCAAAGTTCATATTTTGAGCAAACACATTATTTAGTTGCTCTTAGGCCATGGAGTCCCTGGGTGGTGCAAGTGGTTGCGTACCTGACTGCTACCAAACCAAACCCACCGCCGTTGAGCTGATTCTGACTCATAGTGGTTCTATAGGACAGAGTAGAACCGCTCCATAGAGTTTCCAAGGAACACCTGGCAGATTCAAACTACCAACTTTTGGTTAGCAGATATAGCACTTATCCACTAAATCACCAGGGTTTCTGCTAGTTCAGTTAAAATCCATGTAGAGGTGCCCTGGAAGAAAGGCCTGGTGGTCTGCTTATGAAGAAAAGTCCCAGCCTTGAAAACCCCTTGAGGCTGATCTACTCTGCACACACAGGGATGACAACAGCAACAGCCCACAGCAGTGCCTATCACCTGTCTTCCAACCTACCTACCTGTCTACCTCGCAGTAATCTAGTGTCCCTCGTCCTGTCCTCCTAGCCCTCCTTACAAGTTGTCCAACTGCTACCTAGTGGGATAGGTGTATTTCCACAATGTTAAATCAACGGGCACTTCTAAACCACTTTCCTCCTCCTCAGAAATGCAAAAAGTGACTTCATAAATACATATTTACCTCTACTGAGACAGTGTCATGGTTGTGGCCTGTTTCAAACTACTCATTTCACCCTTCCCCTTCCCCAAAAACTTCTGTCGCCTTTCTCCACTTTACAAAGTTGGTACAAAAATGCCCAAAGCTTCTGCTCATACCAGCTGGGTTTGGCTCACTCTTTAGGCAAGTCGCTTAGCTTCTCTGTAACACAAAACTAGTAGCTGCCAAAATCTCAAAGATGGCTGTGGGAGGGAGATGAACTAATGACTATAAAGCCATCGGCATTGCAAAGAAGGCCAATGTCCGTCTGCTGAGTCCTGTGCCCTCTTCCCAGAGCGGTTGCCATGTGGAATTGCTGTTCCTCCGCTACATCTCGGATTGGGATCTGGATCCCGGCCGATGCTACCGTGTCACTTGGTTCACCTCCTGGAGCCCCTGCTATGACTGTGCTCGGCACGTGGCCGACTTCCTGAGAGGATACCCAAACCTCACTCTGAGGATCTTCGCGGCCCGCCTCTACTTCTGCGAGGACTGGAAGGCTGAGCCTGAGGGTTTGCGGCGGCTACACCGTGCTGGGGTCCAACTCGCCATCATGACCTTCAAAGGTGCTGAGGGGAGACCTTTCGGTCCAGGAGCGCTCAGCAAGTAGCTACCCGTTGGCGATTGCAATTTAGGCTGAGACAGGGCACTAAGGAAATAGAGAGGGGAAGAATTGCAGCAGGCATCTGGTTCATCTTTGGAACCAAAATTGGAGCTTAGAATTGAAGGAAAAGAACTAATGGCCCAGGGACAAGGTCTTAGGGAAATAAGAAGTAAAAAGGGATCAGGGTTTCTCTACCCCCTCCCCACTCCCCTTGATTTTTGAGACCTGAACTATCTTTCAGGAGCCGCTAGGTGGTGCAAACAGTTAAAGAGCTGGGTTGCTAAACCACACAGTATGGAGATTTGAGTCCAGCCAGAGGCACCGCAGAAGAAAGGCCTGCCTACTGCTTCCTAAAAGTCTATCATTGAAAACGCCAGGGAGCAGCGTTTTCTTCTGAACACATGGGGCTGCCGTGAGCTGGTATCAACTCCACAGCAGCTGCTGGTGGTTAACTGCCTTCAACCTTCCCTTTTCTCTTTTTAAAGATTATTTTTATTGCTGGAATACTTTCGTGGCAAATCGTGAAAGGACTTTCCAGGCCTGGGAGGGACTGCATGAAAATTCCGTTCGACTATCCAGAAAGCTTCGACGAATTCTGTTGGTAAGGGATTCCCTTGCTTCATTTTCTTTCTCCCTCCAGTCTTTTCCTGGGGCTTCTTAGATTTTCTTTCTTTTTTTCTAACTATTCCTCATATTTTTTCTAATGAAAATTTTATTTTGTCTTTGTCTTTTTTACAGCCATGATTTCTTCTACAAATCAACTTCTCTTCTGTTGTTTCTTAATTCTCAGCCCTCTGTTAAGATTCCTTTCTCCCCCCTTCCTCCATCCCCTCGTTGTCTTCTGCGTCTTTTTTATCACAGTCTTTCCTCAGGACTGTTTTTATCCCATCAAAATTTCTTCCTCTCTTCTCCTACCTCCTCTTATGCTCCTTCCGTTGTTAGTTAGGGACCAAAGAGTTGCTTCTGACTCTTAGTAACCCTATAGGACAGAGCAGAACTGCCCAGAGAGTTTCCAAAGAGCAGCTGGTGGATTTGAACTGCCAATCTTTTGGTTAGCAGCCATAGCTCTTAAGTTCTATGCCTCGTGGTCTCTACTTCTTCCATACTTTGTTTCAAAATCCTAAAAAGCCGTCCACTCAGTTCGGGAGTCCACTTTCCTGTCGTTCTCAGCAGGAAACCCTGGTGCCATAGTGGTTAAGTGCTACAGCTGCTAACTCAGAGGTATGCAGTTCACATCCACCAAGCGCGCCTTGGAAACTCAACAAGGCAGTTCTGTCTTACAGGCTCGCTGTGAGTTGGAATCGACTTGACGCCACGGGATTTTTTAAAATTTCTCCTCACCAGCATACACTCAATTTTTTTCACACTCAATTTTTAAACTCTCCATTAATTTATTTTTCTTTTTCTATAGCCCTTATATGAGGTTGATGACTTACGAGATGCATTTCGTACTTTGGGACTTTGATACCAACCTTCGAAGGTCATACAACATGAAATTTCCGCTGAAGATGGTTAACGAAAGAACAATCCATCAAGGCTTCTCTGTTTTTTGTCTTCAACTCTCACTTTCTTTGAGTTTAGAGAAAAAATATTCCTGTATATGTCTTTCCATAAAAACATGTCTGGAAAATAGAGAAGATACACCAAACCACCTAGTTAATGCTGAATCTAGTGCAGTTTCTAATGCAACAGTGTCCCCTACTGGGAAATGTCAGAACTGCAGAACCTGGAAACACCTTCAAGTGTCCGTGTTCTCTACGCTCATTTCAGGCAGGGTGAATGTGGAGGGTAGATCCCTAAAATCAAGGTGAGACGATCAAATGTTATTGTGACCAATATTCTTTATTATTTGATCCATTTGAGTTTTCAGTGGTGTTAGTGGTACAGCTTTCTACTCTTTTCCTTTGGGGTTCAGTTTCAAGTAACAAACCCTTCTGCCAGGCCATGGTATCCCCTAATGAAAGTCTGGGCAAGGTTAACCCCCAATTGTCCTTCCAAAGCATTAATATCCAAGCATGTGCTGTATATCATAATTGTCTAAGGCATGTCTTAATGTTTGTACATAGTGGATTTTTGTTTTGGAGGGTTTAGTGTAAGGTAGGCATGGTCATCTTTCAGCTGTTTGAATGAAGGATCTTAAATGGACGAAGACTGTAAAGAACTCTAACAGTGTTTGATCCCTTGAATAACAGATACTCTGAAAATATGGATCCTTTTGAAGAAGTCCATAGTTCAGAAACAACAATTAAAACCACAGACTTTACACATAACAACCAGTGAATGCTTGGAAGGAAGTTGTTTGAACATTGACAAGAAGAAAGATCTGTTCTATCTGTTGGGTCTTTTGCCAATCAGATCAAGATAACCTACCCTTTGTGTGTGTGTGTGTTTGTGTGTGTGTGTGTGTCTGATGCATGCATGTGTGTCTATGTGCATGTGATGCTTCTCCTGAAGGTATGCTCACTGTATAAGACAGTATGACAAAAAAAAGAAGATAAGTATTTGGGAGGGAGGATGAAAGAGCACTGCAAGAGTATTTTTTCCATCAAAATCTGGGGGGGTAACTTGGCAGAGTACCTTGCCTAATAGTCTCTAATGGCTGTCTTTGACCCTGAGGAAGAAATTCAGAGTCACAGTATCCCAGTGCAGTTATTACCTAGAAATCCTTACAGGGCAGGTGAACAGATCCACAGGAAAAGCTGAATGCACAACTATATTGTCTTAATCTTGCTGTACATAAATCTTTGAAAGAGTAAAATATTGAAAGCCCTTATGTATTCATTCACATACTATAAAGTGTCTGATGATATTTTTGTTGTCATAGTTTCTTTTTCTGATCTATGGACATGCATTTCTAATGTCTCATAAATTTCTACCTTTAGTAACGATTCTAATAACAAAATTTATGGTTGTAACATAGTCTGTTCACTGCAATGACAACATTATAATATTACTCTGAAGCCAATCTCTTTAGTAAAATTTTCCCACAGTAAATTTGATTCTGGAGCCCTCTTTTTTTGGGGGGGGGTGATTAAGTGGAATTATACAATTCAAATCAACTTTGCATGCCACCTTTCTGCAGCTCCTTCTACTCTCCTTGCCTGGTGACCACACACTCCTCCTTTTCGTTCTATACTTGTCGTATCCTCCCAACAATATCCTGCTCCCTGCTCTCCACCCTTTTCTCTTCCATCTAGAAAGAGACCAGTAAGATAGCATCCTATAAATGCATGGAACCATAAAGTACACACACCATGTGTCACATTGTGTCCCTGAGTCCAGTCCACTTTTGTCCAAAGAGTTGACCTCAGTAGTGTTTTCTGGTCAGGGGAATCAACAAGTCTAGGGATCATGTCCTGAAAGGATCCTCTTGGCCATCTGACCATCAACTGTGGTCTTTTGGTGGAGCTCTTGAGCCGCAGCCCTCTTTTTCCCTTGGTGCCACAGGGACTCAGTGTTGTGTGCCCCGTCACGGCTGTCTTTGGTGGTAGCTGGGCACCATCAGGTTTTTCTGGTCACGTGTTGCTGTCTCCTGGGCTCTTCTTCCCTTATGTCTTTGTTGTTCTCAGTGATTATCTGTTCTGGATGAGCTGGGCCCAGTTGGCGTACCTCAGATGGCAGCTTACTAGCTTTTAAGACCCCAGATGCCACTCACCAATATGAGGTGCAGAAGACTCTGTTAGCAATAAGCTAGTTGTGTCAACTGGCCTTGATGTCCCCAAGAGCATGGTACCCAGACCTCACCACTGCTACCCTATCCTGGCAGTACTGGATTGAGATTAGAAGAGTTTTCAGTTTATGGTGAAGTCCAGTTAAATTGATCTACCTTTTATTGTGTGCTGTCACTGCTTTCACATAACCAAATTTCTGTCAACTGTCTAATCTATGACCAGCTCTCTCCCTCCCTGCCTACTCTTGTAGCCATCAAAGAGTCTTTTCTTCTGTAGATAACTCTGTTTTTAAGTCCTTACAGTAGAGGTCCCATACAATATTTGTCTTTTTACTGCTGACTGATTTCACTCAGCTTGTCTTCCAACTGCAACCAGGTTTTTAGATGCTTCCTAAAATCATCATTATCTTTTATCATTGCATAGCATTCCACTGAGTATATGTACCACAGTTTGTTTATCCGTTTGTCTGTTGGTGGACATCTAGGTTGGTTACATCTGTTTGAGATCATGACTGTGCCGCAACAAATATTCATGTGTATATATCTGTTTGTGTGACGGCCTCTGTTTCTGTAGGATATATTCTGAGGAGGGGGATTAGTGGATCCAATGATATACCTATTTCTAGCTTTTTAAGGAAGCAGATTCTGGCTCAATTTTAATCAACGGAATAAAGGACAAATAATTCAGAAAGTTTGGTAAAGGTGTCAAATATTGACTGAAATAATTTAAAAAGTGATTTACGAGAAAATAAAAACTCATTATGACTTTGGGAGTCAAACAGACCAGAGTTTAAGTCCTAGTTCCAGGTGACAATGGACAAGGCATCAAGCTTCACTAAAGCCTCAATTCACCATCTGTAAAATGGGTATAATATTGGTAACCTTGCGTATTTTTGGTGTGGAGTACATTGAAGATGATACAAAGTGGACTGTTTTAGTAAACGATATCACCAGCCTTCTGTTTGCAAGACAAAAACTTGGAAATCACCCTTGACATTACCTTCTGTCCCCATGTCCAATTTTGTTGACTTTGTGTTCTGAATAACTCTTGAATTTATTTACTTTTCTCTGTCTCTTCTGGGCCATGTTATTTTCCTACTGGACATAAATTCTCACAGAATATCATCTGCACACAAGGTTACTCTGAGACCTTAATAAAAAGAGAGAAACCAAGGTCCTCTCATGAATTTGTCCAAGCACACATGAAAGCAACATCCCTGTGCCACCCCAAAAGACAAAACACCCCCTCCCTTGGCTAAAACAAACAACTGCTACTTCTTTACCAATTACAGCTTTACCCTTTCAGTTTGCTCTCTCTGGAAATATGATTACTTGACACATCCAATCATAGAGTCGCCCCCACTCCCTGAAACAACATCAAATCCAGAGGATACTTCCACTTCCTTAGACCCTCCCCCACACCACTAACCAAAGCCCGTGTGGTTCTTTCTAACACACTCTTACTGAGACGCCTCATGGCCTATGGTTGCCAATGATATGTTCTTTCCTCTGTGACTAGTAACAAACATCACTTGCTCAACTACAAGTGTTTTCCTGGTGGTCTTTCACTGAAAATCACTGGCGCGCCTTAGTTCAAGATAACGATATCTTCTGCTTGGCCTATTGTAAGAGTCTGTGGTGTTAATAAATTCTTATTTGTTGACTTAGTGGTTAAGTGCTATGGTTGCTAACCAGAAGGTTGCCAGTTCAAATCCAGCAGGTGTTCCTTTGAATCTGTGTGTGACAGTTCTACTCTGTCCTATAAGGTCCTATGACTCAGAATCGACTCAACAACAACGGTTTATTTTTATTTTATTTTATTTTTGTGTGTTGCAGTGGTGACGATTTTTAAAGCTTTTATGAAAAATAACAAAACCCTGGTGGTATAGAGGGTAAGTGCTATGGCTGCTAAGCAAAAGATTGGCTGTTTGAATCTGCGTGGTGCTCCCTGGAAACTCTTATGGAGAGTTATACTCTGTCCTATAGGGTCACTATGAGTTGGAATCAACTTGACAGCTGTGGGTTTGGTTTGGTTTTGGTATGAGAAATAATTGCTGAGTTTGTTAATGACTCATTCCCTCTCTCAAATATTTATTGACCAACTACTATGTACATAGATAGCACTGTGATCAATCTCAGTGAAATAAAAATAAAACAAAGCAAGAAGTCCCTGCTTTCAAAAAGCTTACATTACAGTCAGAAGGACAATCCGTGGACAGAAACTTTTCTTCACAAAAAGCGCTACTTACAGAATTTTGGAATTCAAAATGTTCAATCTATGAAAGTTAACAATTCAAGCAAACGGGGGTGGGGGCAGAGTCAAGATGGCGGACTAAGCCCACGTCTCCTTCTATCCCTCTGGAAACCAAGACCTGAATTGACAATCAAACAGAGCCTTCTGAGCACCTAATCAGCCTCAGGACACGGCACAGAGCTGTTAATTGGGACTTCATACCACTCAGCGAAAAACCTCCTCTCTTTCACTGACTCCCGCTCCTGGCTAGCCGCGGCTCTCACGGAGGGAAGGTAAACGCACCATTTTGACTTTTTTTACCTCTGTCTCGGCTGGCGGGCGGAGCTGGGCCTTGCCTGACAGCTGGACTCAGACGCGCTGCTGGGGGGATAGGCAGGCGAAATTCCCACGTTCTGAGAGCCAGGCTCAGGACTCTGTTAATCTAGCCACCTTGAGCCTTTCGTTTTATATCTGCGTCAGCGGGGCTTGAACGGAATTCCGCAGTCAGTGTGCGGGACGCCATGTTGGTACCGAGATTTTAGCGGGACCTTGTTCTTAGCCTGGGAGCCAGCGCCTGCAAACAGGACAGTGCTTCTCTGACAGAAAAGCAGTAATTTTCCCAATGCCACTTACGTTGCAGGCCCTGCAACAGAAGCAGAGGAATCACTACCTCTCGGCACCTTTGGCCCCTCTGTCTGCTGCCTGTGTGGAGGACGCCATGTTGGATATGGTGGCCACAGCTGGACCTAATTCTTAGCTTGGGAGCCAGAGCCTGCCCACAAGAGAGTGCTTTTCTATCACAAAAGCAGTACTCAATGCAGTGTCAGCTAAGGCTAGGCCCTGTCAGCAGAGGCCAACAGGGCAGTAGCATTGCTGTATTCTAAACTAGTTTGTTATCATCTGGGGTTGGATATAGTGGCACTTACTTTGTTAGTTGAGACGAGGGACCTCTACACCTGAAAACCTAACTGACTTGTGAAGTGGTCAGATACCTTTTGCTTTACATTTTAAGACAGCCTAGAGAAACAATTGCAATCCATCCTCACAGTACCTCTTCCAGCCTCTACATACTCACATGGGACCCAAAAAGCAACAGACAGTTGTGGCATACAAGAAATCACCCATGGCTTCAGAAGGCTCCCAAACAAAGCAACCGAGGAGTTTTCCAGATGAAGAAACTTTTATGAAAGCATCAGGAAGTGAATACAAAATGATTATATATAGAGCCCCTCTAGACCTTATACAAAATGCAGCAGAACAAAATGAAAAATTAAGCAAGCTGTTTGATCTGATGGAACACCAGTACTCTGAAATCCAACAGATCAAGAACAAAATCAAAGACATAGAAACTTCCATGCAAAGCCAAGAAAACAGAATGGAACAAATAGAAAAAAGAATTTCTGACTTGGAAGGCAGAGCTACTGATGCCAACGTCTATGAGCAGAAATCAGAAAAAAGAAACAAGAAAAATGAAGAAACATTAAGAAGCATGTGGAACTCTATTAAGAAGAACAACCTTCGATTAATTGGAGTCCCTGAACAGGGTGAGATATCTGAGGACACAGAGAGTATTGTTACTGAGCTCCTGAAAGAAAACTTCCCAGAAATCATGAAGGAAGAGAATATAGACATCTCAGATGCATATTGTACGCCACCCAATATAGATCTCAAAAAGAAAGACTCCAAGACGTATTATAATCAAGCTTAACAAAATGAAACATAAGCAGCAACTCTTAAAGGCAGCAAGACTCAAAGCAAAGCTAGCATTCAGAGGGAAACCCTGTAGGCTGTCATCAGATTTCTCAGCAGAAACCATGCTGGCATGGAGACAGTGACATGACACATTCAAAGCCTTGAAGGAGAAGAACTTCCAACCAAGAATTATATATCCTGCAAAACTATCTTTCAAATACAAAAATGAAATTAAGACATTCCCAGATAAACAGAATCTCAGAGACTTTGTAAAAACCAAACCCAAACTACAAGAAATACTGAAAGAAGTTCTTGACTCTGGCTTAGAAGAACGAAACTACTAACTTTATATTTTAGAATGACACACTACTCAATACTCTACTCTTTTAGGGAAGGCTCCAAAGTCAATCACAGCTTTCATATGAAAAGAAGCAATCCAGTGATCATCATGAAAACTATGGTGTCATCATAATAAAAAGAGGGATGTACTACAGTTGCTATAGTCCTTCCAGATGGAGAGGAAGATGACAAGACTGGTAGTAATTAAAATTGGGTTTATATATAGTTTATTAAGGGGGATCATAGGGGCAGCTGTAAAATACAACAAAGATGTATCATACCATTTCAAGAAATGTAACACATGAATCTGAAAAACTACAAAACCAGCTCTGAAAAAGGTGAAAAATCAACTCACAAAAAGAATGTCCCAGAACAGACTAATAAGAACAACAGAGAAAACATCAACATAAAAATAAACATATCAAAATGGCAGCAGTGAACACATACCTATCAATAATTACATTGAATGTGAATGGACTGAATGCTCCAGTAAAGAGACACCGACTGTCATCTTGGATCAAAAGACATGACCCATCCATATGCTGTCTACAAGAAACTTACTTGAGACCTAAAGATAGGAACAAACTGAAAATTCAATGATGGAAGAATATATATCAAGATAACAATGAACAAAGAAGAGCAGGGGTGGCCATTCTAATCTGAGACATAAACAATTTTAATGTAAAATCCACCATCTTGGACAAAGATGGACACTATTTATTGCTGAAAGGTTCAGTACACAAATGAGACTTAACTACAGTAAATATTTATGCACCTAATATCAGAGCATCTAAATATGTCGAAGAAACACTGACTATGCTCAAAAGAGAGTTAGATGACTCCACAATAATAGTGGGAGACTTTAACACTCCACTCTCATTACTAGACAGATCATCTAGAAAAAAGCTCAGTAAAGATACAGAAGACCTCATTGACACAATTAACCAACTAAACCTCATATATACAGAACTTTCCACTCATCAGCAGACAACTACACCTTCTTCTCCAGTGCACATGGAACATTCTCCAGAATTGATCATGTGATAGGCCATAACTCAATGCTCAACAAAATCCATACCATTGAATTACTGCAAAGCATCTTCTCAGATCACAAAGCCATCAAAGTTGAAATCAATAGCAGAAAAAACAGAGATAGAAAGTGGAACTCTTGGAAACTGAACAACATCTTGCTCAAAAAACATGGGTTATAGAGGAAATCAAGGATGCAATAAAGAAATTCATGGCTTCCAATGAGAATGAAAACACTTTCTACCAGAACCTATGGGATACAGTCAAAACAGTGCTCAGAGTTCTGTTTATCTCCATAAATGCACACATCTGGAAGAAAGAAACCAAATCAAGGAACTAGCTCTACAGCTTGAACAAGTAGAAAGGGAACAACAGAGGAACCCCTTGGGCACCAGAAAAAATTGAAAAGACCAAAAGCTGTTTTTTTTTGAAAAGATGAACAAAATTGACAAACCACTGGCTAAACTTACTAAAGAAAAGCAGGAAAGGAAACAAATAACCCAAATTAGAAATGAGAGGGAAGCTGTCACCACAGATGCAACAGAAATAAAAAATATCATAACAGAATACTATGAAAAACTGTACTGTAACAAATTTGAAAACCTAGGGGAAATGGACCAATTCCTTCACTCATACCACCTACCCAAATTATCACAATGTGAAGCAGAATAACTTAATAAACCCATCACAAAGGAGCCAGGAGATTGAAAATGTCATCAAAACACTGCCAACCAAAAAAAGTCTGGGCCCAGATGGCTTCACTGCAGAATTCTACCAAGCATTTAGAGAAGAGTTATCTCCAATACTACTGAGACTATTTCACAGTATAGAAAAGGATGGAGTACTCCCAAACTCATTCTATGAAGCCAGCATAACCCTGATACCTAAGCCAGGGAAAGACCCAAGAAAGAAAGAGAACTACAGACCTATATCACTCATGAATCTAGATGCAAATATCTTCAACAAAATTTTTGCCAATAGAATACAACAACAGATCAAGAAAATAATCCATCCTGACCAAGTTGGATTCACACCAGGAATGCAAGGCTGGTTCAACATCAGAAAAACATTTAATGTGATTAACCACATAAATAACACAAAAGACAAGGATCACCTGATTTTGTCCATTGATGCAGAAAAGGCATTTGATAAAGTCCAACACCCATTCATGTTAAAAACTCTTAGCAAAATGGGCATAGACGGCAAATTTCTCAACACAATAAGGGCCATTTATACAAAGCCAATTGCCGGCATCATCCTGAATGGAGAGAGACTGAAAGACTTTCCCTTGAGATCAGGAACTAGACAAGGATGCCCACTCTCACCTCTCCTATTCGACACTGTGCTAGAAGTCCTAGCCAGAGCAATTAGACAAGACCAAGAAATAAAGGGCATCTGCATAGGCAAAGACGAAGTTAAAATCTCCCTGTTTGCAGATGATATGATTGTATATGCAGAGAACCCCAAGGAATCTATAAGTAAGCCACTCACACTGATAGAAGAGTTCAGCAAAGTCTCAAGATACAAGATAAACATAAGTAAATCAGTAGGATTCCTTTATACCAACAACGAGACTGTTAAGGAAGAAATTATCAAATCTATACCATTTACGATAGCCCCTAAGAAGATAAGGTACCTAGGAATTAATCTAACCAGAGAAACAACAGACCTTGACAAAGAGAACTACAAGCCCTTACTACAACAAACTAAGAGAGACTCAGTTAAATGGAAAAACCTACCCTGCTCATGGATAGGAAGACTTAACATTGTGAAAACGTCTATTTTACCCAAAGCAATTTATTTATATAATGTAATCCCAATACAAGTTCCAGTGTCATTTTTTAACGAGATGGAGAAACAAATCACCAATTTTGTTTGGAAAGGGAAGAAGCCCCGGATAAGTAAGGTATTACTAAAGAAGAAGAACACACTGGGAGGCCTCTCATTACCCGACCTTAGAACATAATACACTGCCACAGTGGTCACAACAGCCTGATACTGGTACAAGAACAGACAGATGGATCAATGGGACAGAATTGAGACCCCAGAGATGACACCATCTGCCTATGAACAGTTGATATTGGACAAAGTCCCTAAGACATTAAACTGGGGTAAAAACAGTCTCTTCAACAAATGGCGCTGTCAAAATTGGTTATCCATCTGCAATAAACTGAATCAAGATCCATATCTTACACCTTACACAAAAACCAACTCTAACTGGATAAAAGACCTAAATATCAAACTTAAAACGATAAAGCTCATCCAAGAAAAGGTAGGAACAACAATGGAAGTTTTAATACACAATGAGGACAGACTCCAAAATCTGTCAAAGAAACCACAATCAACAGAAGAGAAAATAGATTAATGGGAACTATTAAGAATCAAACACTTTTGCTCATCCAAAGACTTTATTAATAGAATTAAAAGAACACCCAGAGAATGGAAAAAAAAATTGGCAACTCTATGTCAGACCATAATGCCTGATCTCCATAATCTATAAGATACTACAAAATATCAATAAGAAGAAGATAAACCATCCAATTAAGTGATGGGCAAAGGGGATGGACAGACACTTCACTAAAGAGGAGATCCAGGCAGCCAAAAAACACATGCAGACGTGTTCATGATCTTTAGTTATTAAAGAAATTCAAATCAAGACGACAATGAGATACCATCTCATCCCAACAAGACTGGCCATGATCCAGAAAACACAAAACAACAAATGCTGGAGAGGCTGTGGAGAAAGTGGAACCCTCCTACACTGTTGGTGGGGTTGCAAAATGGTCCAGCCTCTTTGGAAAGCAATCTGGCACTTCCTTAAAAAAATGGACATCGATATACCATTTGACCCAGTAATTCCACTACTTGGAATATATCCTACAGAATCAAGGCCTTTCACACCAACGGACACATGCACGAGAATGTTTATCGCAGCACAGTCCATGATAGCAAAAAGATGGAATCAACCCAGGTGCCAAACAACAGAAGAATGGATAGGTAAACTATGGTACATATACTCAATGGAGCACTACGCAATGATAAAGAATAATGATGATTCCAGGAAACATCTCCTAACCTGGTTTCAACTGGAAGACATTATGTTGAGTGAAAGTAGTGAGCGACAAAAAGACAAATACTGTATGAGACTTCTATGATAAGATCTCAAAAACAGGCTTGTGTATAGAAGAAAAGACTCTTTGACAGCTGGAAGGGAGGGGAGGGAGGGAAGGTGAGAGGGGAGGCTTTAGACTAGATAGTTGATAGAAATCTGATTGGGAGAAAGCGGTGATAGCACACATTAGAAACAAGAACAACATGAAGAGGACTTCAGCATAACTTGAGTACTCCTTCCATCTTAACCCAATATTGCAAGGATAGAGTAGCTGGGCAGGGGGCAGGGGACCATGCTCTCAGGTAAAATCAAGGCCAATTGGCACAACTAGCGTTTTGCTAAGAGAGCTCTCTGCACCCCACATTGGTGAGTGGCGTCTGGGGTCGTAAAAGCTGCCAAGCTGCCGTCCAAGGACACAGCATATGGGCCCAACTCAGCAGGAACGGATGCTCACCAAAGACCCAAATGACATGCGGTAAAGACAACCTAGAAGACAGAGAGACCCGCAAGAGTGGGTCCCTTCATCGACTTGGGACTGGAAGAACCGGATGGTGCCCGGCCACCACCTGTGACAGCCATGATGGAACTCACTAAGGTGAGTCTCACTGGCAACACAAGAATAAAAAAGGGTGCATCCTGAGATCTCCACTAAAAGACCTCAATTGATGGTCCAGTGGTTTCGGGGTTCCCCTGAGAGCATGTCCCCCGGCCTTGATGCTGCCCTTACCCATCAATTATAACAAAGGTCCACTCTTCGGACAGGAATGGATTGGACTTGGCAATGCAGAGTGACCATATATTGGTTGCACTTTATGGTTCTATACATCTACAGGATATTATCCTGCTGACCTCTGGCTGGAGGAAGGAGAGTGGGTGGAGAGGAGGGGAAAGGAGACTGATGGGACGATGAGACATGTATGGAGCAGAGAGAAATAGTGTGCTGTCACCGGACAGGGAGAGCAGTGGAAGCATATAGGTGGGCATGTAAATTTATACAGGAATGTACATTTTCACTCAGTCATGTTAAATAAAAAAACAAACAACTCAAGCAACTAACTTTTAAGACTTTGCTTCCGACTTCAAAATTGGTTGTATGGTTTACCTACCTAATAATTTAGGTGCCAAACCACTTTCACGTGTTCTTTAATATTAGAAGAACTCAAGGTAAAGAAATTAAATGATCTCAAACAATCCTATCTGTGAATTTGTTTGAATATATTACTTTTAACATTTTAAATTACCTTATATGTATTAAAACAGTTGATTCTAACTACTTAAAATGTTTGACAGAAGACCTGCAAGTAAACTTAAAAAATTAAACCTTTGAAAAAGTAAGACAAAGCTTCCTAAATATTCTAGATAGTTCAGTTCTACTTATAGAATTAAGGAGCCCTGGTGGCATAGTGGTTTAGAGTTTCTGCTGACCAAAGGGTCAGCAGTTGGAATCCACCAGCTGCTCCTTGGAAACCTAATGGAGCAGTTTGACTCTGTCTTATAGAGTGGCTCTGAATTAGAATCAACTCAATGGCACGGTTTGGTTTTTCTGTTTTTGGGTGGCAGTGGTGAAGTGCTTGATTGCCAGCTAAAAAACTGAAGGCTTGAACTGACCGGCTGTTGTGCAGGAAAAAGATGTGGCAGTGTGCTCTTATAAAGATTTATAACCTTGGAAGCCTGTCCTGTGGTTCAGAATTGATGACAATGAATGTGTTTGTTTTCTCAATTTGTTTACAGAATTAATCAAATTCGTTTAGACTTTTATTTTTAAAATCCTAGAATCTAGTATGCTAGCCAGATTCAGTAAATTACATTTGTATGTAAATTATCCTGAACTAAAGTCAAAAGTTTTAATATAACTGGTTTGATCTACTTCTGTATTTATACACCTATCTCAGATCTTTCTAGGATTATAAAGTACTTAACTAACTTAAGCAAAAAACAAAACCAAACTCATTGCCCTGGAGTTGATTCATAGCTATTCTACAAGACAGAGTAGAACTGTCCTATAGGATTTGCAAAGAGCAGATGGCGGATTCAAACTGCCAGCCCTTTGTTTAGGAGCCTAGTTCTGAACCACTGTGCCACCAAGGTTCCCATCAACTTAAGGGGGAATAAATTAATATCTAAGCTGGACTGAGGTTATTGGGCTAAATACTCAGGATCTTACTATTGTTACTCAACATCAGACAGTTAAAAATTCCGGACCATTAGTGCAAACAGTCAAATGGTCAGCAACTAAAAGGTTGGGAGTTTGACCCCTTCAGAGGTACCTCTGAAGACAAGTTTGATATTCAGCTTCTAAATGGTAAAAGCCCTCAGCCTTGAAAACCTTATAGAGCAATTCTATTCTGTACACATGGGGTCACCACAAGTCCCAATCTACTCAACAGCAATTAAGAGCAAACTAACAGCTCCAGGCTTATTCTGTGATAGTAAGAAATGGACAAACTAAGTCCTTTTACTGGGTTGATTTGTCAATAGAACGTACCCACATACACTCGGCAACTGCACTTAGCATCTGATTTAGGACTCTCTACCATGTTACCATTAACTTCCTTATCACTTAATTAGATTCAATTAATCATTTTCACTGATTATACATTTACACATACACATATAAACCAAAAAAACCCAAACCCATTGTCATGGAGTTGATTCCAACTCATAGCGATGCAAAGGGCAGAGTAGAACTGCCCCATAAAGATTCTAAGGAGTACCTGATGGATTCAAACTTCTGACCTTCAGGTTAGCAGCCATAGCACTTAACTACTACATCATCAAAGTTTCCCATACATGTATACA
Organism: Heterohyrax brucei; assembly: GCA_028571685.1. Classification (NCBI taxonomy): domain Eukaryota; kingdom Metazoa; phylum Chordata; class Mammalia; order Hyracoidea; family Procaviidae; genus Heterohyrax; species Heterohyrax brucei. Next base: position 70,299,089 of record CM053142.1, on the reverse strand, counting down.
TATGTAACATATATATAAAACATATACAAATATACACAGGTATGCATGCTTAGCAAAAGGACTGAAAAGGTAAATCCCAAACTATTCACCAAAGCCATTGCCATTAAGTTGATTCTGACCCTATAGGCCAGAATAGAACTGCCCCATAGAGTTCCCAAGGAGCATGCGGAAGATTTGAACCACTGAACTTTTGGTTAGGAGACATGGCACTTAACTGCTAAGGGTTTCTGTGGTTTAGCCATGGTTATCTCTAGAAAAAAAGATGGGATGGAAGGAGGAAAGTGGAGAAAAGGAAGCATCCACTTTTACCCCATATACTTTTGTTTAAAAAAGCACAACTTTTTAATATGTATATATATATTTTAAAGTACAATTTAAATACTTAGAGGTCAATAGAAATTTCATTATAATTCCAGCATTTACTGATTAACATATGGAATATTCCACAGCTTTAAGAGGTTAAGAAAATCTGATAGAATGAGTATAGCAGAAAGGAGGGCACTGGTATTTTTTGAGCATCTAAGAAATTTCCTCTTGTATTAGTAATCTGTGACAATAATCATTAAAAAAAGCCATTGCAGTTAAGTAGATTCTGATTTATAGTGACCCTGTAAAACAGAGTAGAGCTGGCTTATAGAGTTTCTTAGGCATGACTGTTGGATTTAACTGCTGATCTTTTGGTTTAGCAGCTAAGCTCTTAACCAGTACACCGCTAGGGATTCTGACAATTATAAAACCATGCATATAGGGCCCCTGAGTCAACATTCTATGACAATAGAAATAACCCAGAACAGGGTGAACCTCAATGACTTATGAAAAACATTTGAGGGTTAAACAATTTGCAGGAAAGACAGTATATCAGTTAGGGCTCAACCAAAGAAACAGAACCAAACCCCAAAACCAAACCCATTGCCACTGAGTAGATTCTGGCTGATAGTGACCCTATAGGACAGAGTAGAACTGCCCCATAGAGTTTGCAAGGAGTGCCTGTCAGATTTAAACTGCCTACCTTTTGGCTGGAAACCCTGATGGCATAATGGAAAAGTGTACAGCTACTAACCAAAAGGTTCACAAGCTGCCATCTCAGGGAAGCAAATGGTCCCAACTCAGCAGGAACAGATGCTCACCAAGGACCAAAATGACATGGAGTAAAGACAACCTGAAGACAGAGGGACCCACATGAGTGAGTGCCTACATCAACTTGGGACCAGATGAACTGGATGGGGCCCGGCCACCACCAGTGATAGCTGTGATGGAGCTCACTAAGTTGAGTCTCACTGGCAGCACAGGAATAAAAAGCAGTGCACCCTGAGATCTCCACTAAAAGACTTCAATTGATGGTCCAGCAGTTTTGGGGTTCCCCTGGGAGCATGGCCCCTGGCCCTGGTGCTGCCTTTGCCCATAAATCCTAATGAAGGTCCGCTCTTCAAACACGAATGGATTGGACTTGGCAATGCAGAGTGACCATACATTAGATGCACTTTATGATTCTATGCATCTATAGGATATCATCCTGCCAACCTCTGGCTGGAAGAAGGGGAGTGAGTGGGGAGGAGGGGAAAGGAGACTGTTGGGAGGATGAGACATGTATGGAGCAGAGAGGAATAGTGTGCTGTCACTGGGCAGAGAGAGCAGTGGAAGCTGCATATAGGTGGGCATGTAAAGTTATACAGGAACGTAGATTTTCACTCAGTCATAATAAAAAACATAAATGAATATAACAAAAACAAAAAGTTGGCAGTTTAAATCCATCAGACACTCCTTAGAAACTCTATGGAGCAGTTCTACCTCCTCTAGGGTTGCTATGAGTTGGAATCAACTTGATGGCAGTGGGTTTGGTTTTTGGTTTTGGTTTAAGTGAAAGTTTACAGTTCAAGTCAGTTTCTTATACAAAACTTACCCGTAGTTTGTTACGTGATTTTCGTTGCCCTCCCCATACTGTGACAGCACACTTCTCTCCACCCTGCATTTCCCATGTCCATCCAGCCAGTTCCTGTCCCGCCCTGCCCTCTCATCTCGCTTATGCACAGGAGCTGCCCAGTTAGTCTCATGTATCTCCTTTAATCAAGAAGCACCCACTTCACCAGTATCATTTTGTGTCTTACAGTCCAGTCTAATCATTTTCTGAAGAGTTGGCTTTTAGCTGTGGATTAAGTGAGAGTCCAGGGGCCAAGTCTTCTGGGGTACCGTCGGTTTCATCAGCCAACAAATGTGGTCTTTTTACTAGAATTTGAATTCTACTGTTCCCCAATCCATCAGGACCTGTTTATTGTGATCCCTGTCAGTGCAGTCACTTGTGGTGGCTGGGTACTGTTTAGTTCTTCTGGTCTCAGGCCGATGACATCTCTGGTTTATGTGGCCCTCTTGGAGTAGGTTATCCTTGACCTATTGTTCTCAGATGCCATCAGGTTGGTTCCAGTTCATAGTGACACCATGTGCAACAGAACGAAACACTGCTTGGTCCTGCAGCGTCCTCACAGCTGTCATGCTTGAGGCCATTGTTGCAGTCACTGTGTCAAGTCATTTTATTGAAGGTCTTCCTCTTCTTCAGTGATCTTCCGCCAAACATGATGTCCTTCCCCAAGGATTGACCTCTCCTGATAACACGCCCAGACTGTGTGAAACATATTAGTGAGCTTTCTAGTCATCTTTTTCCAAGACACATTTGCTCATTCTTTCAGCAGCCCATTGTATATTCTTAGCCAGGGCTACAATGCAGAAGCATCAATTCTTCTTCAGTCTTTCTTATTCAGCAACCAGCTTTTGCATGTGTATAAGGCCATTGAAAACACTGCAGCTCGGGTCAGGCTGTTACAGCAAACATAAGGGGAGTTAGTGCTGCCTGCTGCAAACAGCCAAACTTTATTACAGGGATGAAATGAGAAGCAGGAAGATTTATTGTATACTGATAGGCAGTGGCTTGGCTCGGTAGGCAAGGAGAAAGAGGGGGTGGATTAATCCAAAATCTGCCTTCCCCAAATGGAGACTAGCTGGAGAAGGGGATAAGGTTTTAGGAGTCCCAGGAATCTGTAGAACGTTAATCTTCTTTAGATGGTCACAATGGTCACATCCCAGATATGTTGGTATCTTAACTGGTGTTTTGATTCCAGAGGTGGTACAGGTATCATATAGATTCCCAGCAGATTCTTCTCTATTTCCTTTATGGTTTTTAGATCATTATCACTTGTTTTTCCACAGTCCTAAAGAGAGCAGAGATCAGTCTTTAGCCTTGAGAGAAGCCAAGGCAAACAAGGGTCTCATGTTTGGAGACAGAATTAAGAAACAAAATGGTACAGGTTATGTTCAAGATGCAGCTACTTACTTACTCTATTCTGTTCCAAGCCATGTCTTAGTCCTTAAAGTGACATATTTGGTTTTTAGTGCTTGAAACTTAAATTCTTAAAAAATGATCTCTAAGTTAAATTATTATACACATGCAGAAAGTACACAGATCATGTGTCACAGCTCGATGAATTTTCTACAAATGTATTACAAATGCAAAGATTAAGAAATAGAGAACATTATTACTGTTCTAGAAAGACCCACATGTCCTCTTTTGGTCTTCTTGAGCATCATTTTGAAGATGTTAGAAATAGTGAAAGGGATAGGACACGCTTGGCAGAGAAAGCTATGTGTTTGAAGACTTAGAGGTGTGAAAAAAACAAATCTCAACCCACTGCTGTTGAGTCAGTTCTGACTCATAGTGACAGTCTTAGTCATCTAGTACTGCTGTTGTTATTGTTGTTAGGTGCTGTCGAGTTGGTTCTGACTCATAGCGATCCTATGAACAATAGAACGAAACACTGCCTGGTCTTATGCCATGTCCAGAATTGTTTTTATGCTTAAGTCCATGATTGTGGCTACCCTGTCAATCTGTGACACTGAGGGTCTTGCTCTTTTTCTCTGACCCTCCACTCTACCAAGCAGGACGTCCTTCTCTCCAGGGACTGGTCCTTCCTGACAGCATGTCCAAAGTATCTAGAACTGCTGTAAGAGAAATATCACAGATGGGTGGCTTTAAAAAGAGAAATTTTTATTCTGTCACAGTTTAATAGGCTACAAGTCCAAATTCAGGGCATCATCTCTAGAGGAAGTCTTTCTCTTTTGATCTGGAAGAAGGTCTTCATTTTCAGTCTCCTGCCTGGACTGGGAGCTTCTGAGACACAGACACCCTGGGTCCAAAGGATGCACTCTGCTCCCAGAGCTGCTTCTTTCCTGACCGTGCGAGGTTATCAACTCTGCTTGCTCTCTGCTTGCTTCCTTTTCCTTTGCGTCACGGGAGATTGCGTCAAGCACAATACAGACTAACTCCTGCCCCACCAGCACAACTGCTGCCCATCCTTCCTCATCAACATAGTAGCGGCAACATTTATATCATATGGGATGTATGGAACCAGAGCAACAAGACCTTATAATGACCCCTTGGAATGTACCTATTAAAGACACCTTGACCACAACCCTTCCTACTTTCTTGTCAAAGTAATTAAGACGAGGACATTGAAAACAGGAGCCAAAAAGCTCCAACAAACTTGAGTGCACATTCACTAGTGCATGTCCCCATGCTGACACTTTGACATAGAACAGGTTATTACAATACTCACTGGGTAGAGATGTACCTTGCAGTTGCTGATGTCTGTAATGGTGGACCTGAGTGTCAATATTTGTCACCAGCCCCGCTGGACAATCAACCTAATCCTGGTTAACATATGACGTGCACTTCTGGACCAGAGCAGGTATGAACTAGGGGGAGGGAGCATTCATAAAAAACCTGGCTGCTCCTACCAGCCTGTCCAGTACTTGTAAGTTTCCCTTTTGATAAATAAACCTATGTCTCTTGGATGGTCTCCTGGGCAGTTTTGCAGTCTCTCGGCAACCACATACTCAGAGGCATTCACAATGTTGGGAATAGATCCAAAAAACCAAACATAAGAACATCACACAATGCTGGGAATCATGGTCTAGTATCAAGGATTGTGTCCCCCTAAAAATATGTATAGTAATTTGGCTGGTCTAGAATTCCCTGTATTCTGTGATTGTCCTCTATTTTGTAATTTCCTTATGCTGTAAATCCTGATCTCTGCCTGTAGTTAATGGATTATGCCAGAGAAGATTAGGGTCAGACTGTACATCCCTTCCTGAGGTCATCTCCCTGCTCCATGGGAATTTCCTTGGAGTGTGGCTTGCACCACCTTTTATCCTTTTATTCTACAAGGGAGAGAAAGAAAGGGAGGCAAGTGGAGAGCTGGGAACCTCACACCATCAAGAAAGCAGCACCAGGAGAAGAGCACATCCTTCAGACCTGAGGTTCCTGAGCCAGAGATGTTTCCTGAACAAAGACTGATGTAATACAAACACTTTTCTCCAGAGTGGACAGAGGAAAAGCCTTCCCCTGAAGCAGACACCCTGAAGTCTAACTTGTTGCCTACCAGACTGTAAGAATAAACTTCTCTTTGTTAAAGCCATCTACCTTGTGATATTCTGTAGAACAGTACCAGCTGACTAAAACACCTAGTCAAAATGTTACATCCATTTGGGGGGGACGCAAGTTGATCCATGACAGTGACACTGTAGGACATAGTAGATCTGCCCCATACGGCTTCTAAGGGGTGGCTGGTGGATTTGAACTGCCAACCTTTTGGTTACAAGACCAAATTAGAGGCTTGAAGTACTGTGGAATACTCAAGAAGCTGTAACTAATGGCAGCAGAGGAAGAAGGGAGTGGCAGGAGCTGATCATTTCCATGAGCAGGAACATGATAATTCTTAATGACCCCGAGTTATTAAGTTAAGGGGTCTAAAGTTCAAACTGAAGACTATGGAGGATAGCTGAATTATTTTTATTTTCACTTTTTTAAGAGAGAGTAGCTTGGTCAGATTTGTAATTTAGAAACCTTCTGGTGGTAGTTTGGCAGATAAACTGGAGAGGAGCAACTGGAGGCTGGAAGGTTTCTTCAAATATTATTGCAATTAGCCCTGGATAAAAGGGACAAAGGCTTTAGCTAAGGTGGAGACTGGAATCACAGATAAGGGAAGGAGCTAGAGAATACTACCTAAGGTTGATATCTTGGGCTAAGTGAGGAAGAGGTTAGATTTGAGGACAACCTGAGAAAAGGTTTATAGTCTGAACAATGGCTTCATGTGATCCCAATTGCTAAGGAAGAAAATAGAAAAAAACAAAAAGAATAGGGCAATAAAGACAGTAAGTTTACTTTGAGACTTGTTTAGGCAGGTAAAGAGAGAGAGACAGGACTGCACTGGGGGGAAAAAAAAGGGACTTGGCTGTAATCAGCCTTGTATTTTGTTAAATGAACCCGTGCCTCTAAATGAGATTCAGGAGGGGAGAGAGAGCGTATGAAATAAAAAGTTTAGAGAACTGAGGAACACAGGTACATGAGGTATGAGATGAGGGAAAAGAATCTATGAGGGAATTTTGAAAGAGTGGTCTGGAGATAAAAGGGAAACCAAGAGTGGGGTGCAAATAGAGATAAGGAGATAGGGAGTTTCCAGAAAAGAGAAGTGGGAGGAGGGAGACAAAAGTATAAATTGTATTTGACAGTTTGGAGGTAAATAACAGGGTTCCAGTGGAGTGGTAAATTCAATGGGTTGAAGAAAAAAAATAGGAATTGGGGATGTGTAGAAATGAACAGTAACTATTTTTTCATGAAATTTGATTATGAAAGAGAAAAGAAATAATCTGTATCATTTTGTTCTGCCTGACTTGATTATCTGAAATGTGGTAAGTCTTTAATATATATTTTTCTGATTGACTGTACATTTTGAGCTGGGCTTTAAGCTCAAGGTCATCAACAAATCTTCAGTTCAGCTGACATTACTTGGGACTAGGCTGTATTATAACTTTCGTTTCCTGGGAGGCCACAAGTACTAACTTCCTACTGGTTCCATAGAGGGCAGGGCTGCTTTACTTGTTGTGTGATGGATCAAGTCAGTTGGTGCCTGGCATCAGAGCAGGCTAAGAAATTACACAACCAGTTAATCAAGGGGTGAATCTGATGTTACAAAGTGGAAATCTGGTATTATGACCTGGAGTTTGAGTTACCCTAGTAGCTAGAAGTTTTTCAAGGGTTTGGAATCTATTTGAAACCTAAACAACAACAACAAAAAAAAAAAACCTCCCAAATACCCAAGTCCCCTTACCAAATTCTACAAAATCAGAATAAATAAATGTTTAATTAAATGTCAACAAAATGTAGCATAATTGGTCAATGGTAACTCAACTCACATATAAATTTAATTTGAATATAAACATAGGCAATTGATATGCTATGTATTGTTGTTAGCTGCCATTGAGTCAACTCCTGATTCATGGCAATGCTGTGTACAATAGAACAAAATTCTGCCCCCTCTTGTATCATCCCCACAATGGCAGTGGAGGGGGGAAAAAAATCAGACCATTGTGGATCCATAGAGTTTTCATTGGCTGATTTTCAGAAGGAGATTGCCAGGCCTTTCTTCCTAGTCTGTCTTATTTGGGAAGTTCTGGTGAAACCTATATATCACCATACCAGCACTTAGGCTTCCACTGACTGATTGGTGGTCACTGCATATTACATACCTAGGCTGGGAATCAAACTCAGATTTTTGCATGGAAGGCAAGAGTTCTACCATTCAACATCCAGTGCACTCATCATAATGTGTAATCAACCAAAGCCAATCCCAGTGTCACTGAGTCGATTCTGACTTATAGTGACCCTATAGAACCTAGTAGAAATGCCTCATAGAGTTTCCAAGGAGTGCCTGGTGGATTTGAACTGCCAACCTCTTGGTTAACAGATGTATAGCACTTAACTCACTACACCACCAGGATTTCCATGATGTGTAATTAAAAAAAAAAAACAAAAACCCACTGCCAGCATGCTGGGTCTGACTTATAGAAATCCTAGAGATCAGGTAGAATTGTCCCATAGAGTTTCCAAGGAGCACCTGGTGGATTTGAACTGCTCACCTTTTGGATAGCAGCCATAGCACTTAACCCACTACACCACTGGGGTTTCCATGATGTGTGATAGGACCTTCAAAAGAAGATTATGTAAGGCATATAGGTCTTAAAATTGCCTCTTGCTATGTTGCTGATCCATCACTAGTGACTTTATCTCAATCAGGCCTGTTTCCCAAGACATGAGTGCACCTGGTCATAATACCAGATTTCCACTCTATAACAGCAGATTCACCCATGAATAATGGATTGTATAATTCCTTATCCTGCTCTGATGCCAGGCATCAACTGGCCTGATCCACCACAGAACAGGCAAAGCAGCCCTGCCTTCCTTGAAACCAGTAGTGGCCTTGCAGGAAAGGGAAGTTATAATACAGCCTAGTTATAATACAACCTAGTTATAATACAGCCTAGTCAAGACGATTGATTGGAAGTTGTAGCACCGAGTGAAAGCGTCAAGCACCAAAAGAGACAATCCAAAATAGAGATGGTTTTCTTCTACCTAATTTTTGGCCCAAATTGGAAGACTGCACTTTCTCTTATTTTTAAAGGCTATTTAAGATGATTAAAAACAAACAAAATGAAAACAAAAACAAATCAATTTTGACTCATAGTGACTCTACCCAACAGAGTAGAACTGCTACATAGGGTTTCTAAACAGTGTCTGGTGGATCTCAACTGCCAACTTTTTGGTGAGCAGCTAATATCTTAAATATTCCATCACTAACTACCCTTATCTACTCAGACACACCCTTCCTAGTCCTTACAGCCCACAAACCAGCATCCAGTCTCAATAATCCAAGACAAAAAATAAGAGTAGACACTTGAGGAAATATCTTCCTCTAGCTCTATCTGCAATACTTGATGCAATGAGAAGGGTATATGACTCACAGAAAGGGTCTGAGTGCTGCCACTCCATAGCTGACTGCTCAAGAATCTTGCTTGGGTTCCATTTTGTATGAGCGCCCAAGTTGAATGGTGGTGTCTATTTCATTCTTGGTTCTTTACGCCATAGCCACTCACTAACATATGTTCTACGTACAGGCCTGTAGAGATAACCACCAAATACTGTCAATGCCAACAAAATCCGGGAAAAGCAATGATACATTATTGCCTGTTGATTTTATAAGTATAGTCGGAATCCCAACAGGAACAAGGCACACTCTGCCTCAGAAATTTGAGAGGGATTTGATAAAGGAACTCTTTACAAAGATAGAAAACCCTGGTGGTATAGTGGTTAAGCACTACGTCTGCTAACCAAGTGGTCAATAGTTCGAACCTGCCAGGCACTCCTTGGAAACTCTATAGGCAGTTCTGTTCCGACCTATAGGGTTGCTGTGAGTATGAATTGACTCGACAACACTGGGTTTGGTTTTAGTTTTTACAAAGGTTATGGTGGGGCTTAGTGAGGTAGCTAGTTAGATAGCTGCTGTGGAGTCAGCTCAGATCAGATCAGCTGAACAGAACCTTGCCTTGACGTTCATCATCCTCGAGATCACTGGCATGTTAGAATATGTTATTGCAGTTTTGTGCCTCTCCATCTCACCAGGGGTCTCCGTCACCCTGCCCGGCCCTCTGCTTCACCTGACTTGATGGCTTCAGTCACTGATTCCTCCCGATGACATGTCCAAAGCAAGTGAGTCGGACAAGTGAGTCTATTCTACTACATAAAGTTTTCACTGGTTAATTTTTAGAAGTAGCTTATCAGGCATTTCTACCTAGTCTGTCTTAGTCTGAAAGCTCTCCTGAAAGTTAGCAACCATTGGAGACCACCATTGGAAACACTGGTGTGTAACTTCCAGAATCACAACAACAAGCTCTCAGAGTAGTACAAACTGGTGGCAATCAGTAGTACAAACTGATTTAAACGTGCTAAAAAGAAATAGTCAAGTGTCCTGGGGTTGTTAACAGCTGAGAACCTATTACCATTCCTTGGCCTGAGAGGTAACGGGAAGATGCAGTTACCAGGATCTGGGCCGCTTAGCTGTAGGGAGAGAGTTACCACAGAACAGAGTTTGTCAGAAGTCACCAGAAGTCACAGGAAGTCACAGGCCATGGGAATGACAGTCTTGAAGCACCGCTAGCTTGATGCACAGCAAACTGTTCTAGTCTTTGGACCATGAAATCTACGCAGCACAAATAACCACCTATGGGTGTTAATCAAATAAATTCTGCCCCTAGGGTTTTAAAGCTGTCATGCGCCATGAAATATGGTTTCTTTTTCCTGTTAATTTGAGTCCCAGAGGGCTTAGTGTACTGTACCCATTATTGTAGAGGAGGTCTGAATGAGAAATTAAGCCAAGAGGGTTGAAGCACATTGAAATCAGTGAACTACAGAAGTTTGCACAGACCTTTACAAAGCTTAGTGAAGTTGAACTCAAATCTTAAGAACACAAAATTAGTCAAGATAAGTGATAAATTTAGAAGGAATCTGTGCTGATCACCTACTTGGAGTACAAATTCCTACGCTTTTTTTTTTTTAAACTGACTAAAAAGTTTTCAATGACTTTTTTTCCTAATGAAACATTTTCACATTGGTTCATATGAAGGTAAGACTTTCATAAATACACTACAAAATAAATATGGCAATAACACAAAAAGCAATGAAAATTTAAGCCCAGAATTTCAATACTGCTGTGCATCCCAGGACAGCTCAGCTCTCCCAGAATTTTAATTTATCCAAACTACCGGGAATCTTTCTGTAGCACAGAGCTTGGTGCTGTCTGTTTGGGCTTCCCCTGGCATTAAATATTCTGTTATAAAACAGTTATTCCAGATTCTCCAGTGTATAGTTATCCGAAAGGCTGTAGTTTAGCACTGAAAATCCATGAACCTCAATCTGGGAACCGTTGCCTCGGACTGTTTCAGAGAATATTAGTTCTCAGCAAGTTTAGGGGTTCAGTTCAGCTAAGCAGCTTTCGTTAACATTAGAAACAAGAAATGAACCCATTGCTGTCCAGTTGATTCTGACTCCTTGTGACCCTGTAGGGCAGAGTAGAACTGTCCTATAAGGTTTCCCAGCAGCACCTGAGAGATGGATTCACTAGCACGGTAGCTCTTAACCACTGTGACACCAGGGGTTCCTTCATTAAAATTAGAAACATAAACAGCACCCCCCTTATTATAGCAAGTAAAAATTAGGTACTTTTTGTGGGCCAGTCAAAAATTCACCATCCAGGTCTACACACAAGTACACACACCTGTGATTTCACGTGCTGCGAGTTCACGGATTTTCAGTACTAAGCTACAGCCTTTCAGATAGAGACAACACAACTCACGTGTGCTGGCTCTGCTATCACCCGTTCTTTGATGCCTATGGCAGTTGTTTACTCTTGAGTAAAGTATTAAGCAATGAATCATGGCTGTCCAAACTCACAAAGACTGTTCTGTTTCAGGAAAGTCATTTTATACTTTAAAGTGAGGAAATTTATCTTTCATGATGTCTGGAATACTAGAACAGAAAACAAGTTACCATTAAGGCGTTGGTTCTAAGCATGTTGAGAGTAATAAACTCGCGAGAAGGGGTCCCTCAGGGGATATTTTTGAACTGTAAAAATCAGAGGGAAATAGATGTGATATGTAAAGCTGTAAGAAACTATCTTCAGGTCAAAATGACTGCTTCCTCTTTAGTGAGGCAGTGCAGTGGCTGCCAAGGAGTGCAAACTCTGGAGGCCTGGTGGCTTGAAACTTTGTAGCTATGTGGCTTGGATGAAATCATTTGACCTCTGTGCCTGGATTTTCTCATCTATAAAGTGGAGTAATGATACTACTATTTCTAATACTACTTAATCTATTAATAATACTTGGTAGGGCTGCTGTAAAGGTTAAATGAGTTCACATACACGAAACATAAATGGTAACTGGTGCATGACGAGTACCATATATGTGTTTGCTATTTTTATTATTTCTGCATGTATGTTTGCTTTTTTTCTTCTGCTCATTCAATCCAGAACATATACACAATCAGGTACAGATACAGCTTGATTGCCCATACCTGCCCATTCAATCCAGAACATATACATGATCAGGTACAGGTACAGCTTGATTGCCCGTATCTGTTTATGGATCTGAAACCTCCTGCTAAGTTTCCCAAGCATTCATGGCATATTCAGCAGAAAAGACACTTGATCGGTAACTTTGGAACTCAGGGGAAAAAAGTCAACATTAGCGTCGTAGCTCTGGAGTACTAAATAATAACAGCAATCATTTACTGAGTGCTTATTACGTTCCAAGCACTGTTTTCTCTACCACACTGTCCTGGAAGACATCATTAGATTTTCATGTAATATTTATATATTATAGACTGGGCTAATATTCAGACCAAGTTAATAGAGTGTGCTTACCCATTGTCTACAAAAAACATTTGCTCTAGTTGATCAGTGCTCTGTTCTGATTAGTTGGTATGGGGAAAACATAAATTCTGATTATAAGTAGTAGTTGAAGCCTTGGAAGTAGATACAATCTCCTAAGAAGCATGCTCACACAGTATATGAGAACCAGTATTTAAGGACCATGAAAGCAAATATGATGTCTGATTTATTTACTGCATCATTCCCAATTCCCAGAAAAGACGGGTTATGCTCAGTCTACTGAATGAATGAATTATTGTGAAACACTGGTTTCGGGAGAGGACAGAGGAAGAGAAGGCTGTGAAGAAGACTGAAAAAAAAGGGATCCACAAGACAGTAAGTCATGAATGTCAAAGAGTTCTGAGAACAAGGTGGGCAAACACGAAGGCTGCCAATAAGTAAAGAAAGATAAAGATTAAAGGGAACCTATCCTGATTCTTAGCAAAGGATTTCTACAGGAGTCCATGAGCAGAAGATAAGGAAGGAGAACAATAGGTATTGCCTATTACTTGGGGAAACTGGGCCGAGAAGCAAGGAATTGTGGTGGTGCAACAGTTAAGAGCTCAGCTGCTAACCAAATGTCACCAGTTTTAGTCCACCAACCACTACTTGGTAACCATATGGGTCACTATGGGTTGAAATTGATTCATTAGGCTTGAACTTTTCTTTGGCTGGAAAGAAAAGGACACTTAAGAGCAATACATAACTGCAGAGTAGAGGGAGGGTCACATTTTTATCTGGCAATTAGAATTTCATTAATGAGATTTTGAAAATTCTGACACATTTAGGACTGCCACACAATTATTCTAAAATTTGTATAGTAGAAGAAACATGGAAGAACACTGTCATGGGCTGAACTGTGTCCCCGCCCTTCCCCAAAGTATGTGTCAGCTTTGGTTAGGCCATGATTCCCAATATTGTGGCTGTAATTGTAACTGAAATCTTTCTGTATGTTGTAAATCCTGATCTCTGCCCATGGTTAATAAGGCAAGACAGGATTACGTTAACGATGATTCCAGGAAACATGTCCTAACCTGGTTTCAACTGGAAAACATTATGTTAAGTGAAAGTAGTCAGCGACAAAAAGACAAATACTGTATGAGACCTCTATGATAAGATCTCAAAAACAGACTTGTGTATAGAAGAAAAGACTCTTTGACAGCTGCAAGGGAGGGGAGGGAGGAAGGGTGAGGGAGGGAAGATTTAGTTTAGATAGTCGCTAGAAATCTGGTTGGGAGAAAGTGGTGATAGCACACATTAGAAACAAGAACAACATTAAGTGGACTTCAGCATAACCTGAGTACTCCTTCCATCTTGACTTAATACTGCAAGGATAGAGTAGCTGGGGCAGGGGGCAGGGGACCATGCTCTCAGGTGAAATAGAGGCCAATTGGCACAACTAGCGTTTTGCTAAGAGAGCTCTCTGCACCCCACATTGGTGAGTGGCATCTGGGGTCTTAAAAGCTGCCAAGCTGACATCCAAGGACACAGCAAGTGGTCCCAACTCAGCAGGAACAGATGCTCACCGAGGACCAAAAGGACATGCGGTAAAGACAACCTAGAAGACAGAGAGATCCACAAGAGTGGGTGCCTACATCGATTTAGGACCGGAAGAACCAGATGGTGCTCGGCCACTACCAGTGATATCCATGATGGAGCTCACACGGAGGAGTCTCACAGGCAACACAAGAATAAAAAGGGGTGCATCCTGAGATCTCCACTAAAAGACCTCAACTGATGGTCCAGCAGTTTTGGGGTTCTCCTGAGAGCATGGCCCCCAGCCCTGATGCTGCCCTTACCCATAAATTGTAACGAAGGTCCACTCTTTGGACAGGAATGGATTGGACTTGTCAATGCAGAGTGACCATATATTGGATGCACTTTATGGTTCTATACATCTATCGGATATCATCCTGCTGACCTCTGGCTGGAAGAAGGAGAGTGGGTGGAGAGGAGAGGAAAGAAGGCTGTTGGGAGGATGAGACATGTATGGAGCAGAGAGGAATAGTGTGCTGTCACCGGGCAGGGAGAGCAATGGAAGCTCCATATAGGTGAGAATGTAAATTTATACGGGAATATACATTTTCACTCAGTCATGTTAAATTAAAAAAAAAAAAGATGAGGGTGGGATTATAACACCTTTACTAAGGTCATTTCCCTAATCCCTTGTAAAGCCAGTTTCCCTGGAGTATGGCGTGTACCACCTTTTATCTTACAAGAGATAAAAGGAAAGGGGAGCAGGCAGAGCGCTGAGGACCTCACAACACCAAGAAAGAAGCACTGGGAGTAGAGCGCCTCTTTCCGACCTGAGGTCCCTTCACTGAGAAGCTCCTCAGTCATGAGAAGATTGATGATAAGGTCTTTCGTTCAGATCTGACAGAGAGAAAGGCTTCTAGAGAAGATAACCTGAATTTGAACTTGTAGCCTACTAGACTATGAGACAACAAGTTTCTCTTTGTTAAAGCCAGCCACTTGTGGTTACAGCAGCAGTAGAAGACCAAGACAAATACCAAGAAAATTCTGAGAAAGAAAAGAAGAGCCATGATGGAGCATGTTTCAATTCCTTGACATTCTCAATTTTACTTCTCTTGGCCTACATAGATTCCTTGTTACTGTTAGACACTGTCTCTGCTTTGCATTCAAAATTGTTAATCCTTTCTGTTTCTGACCGTAACACACTATTCTTCCAGCTTAATTGTTTAACCACATCTACCACAGCTATTTAACAACTTTGCGAAGACTTCTAGGTTATTGGGCTTTCTGGTTTTTCCCAGATGAGCAATTTTTTCTTTTTTCTTTTTCCTTATATTGATAGCTTAGAAATTAATACTCGTATGAAACTTTTTTCTTCCAGTTTTGCAACTTCAAGACATTTATCCCCAAACACCAATTTAAAAAGGCAAAAGATAAAGATACGAACATACAGTATGAGCAAACATACACAAAACACATAAAATGAAGAAATATGCTAGCATTTGTACGAAAGAACTGTCACTGAATTATACATGTAGTAATTGGTGAATTGGTGTATGTTCTGTTGTGTATATTCTCAACAACAAAAATAAAATAAATTATATGAAAAAGAATGCTATCATTTCTGAGATTTTTTTCTAGAAATTAAAAACTATAGGGTACTATCTCTCACAACTCTTTTTTAGCCAAACACTGCCATCTGAAACTTTTTTGCCCCTCAGCCTTTTATTACTTCCATCTACCAAAACTCTAACCAGGAATTAGTTACTGTAGACTTGACTCTGACTTAGGACAATCCCATGTGTTGCAGAATAGAATTGTACTCTATAGAGTTTTCATGGCTGTGACCTTCCAGAGCAGATTACCAGTTCTTTTTCCTGAGCTTCTTCAGGACAGATTTAAACAGTCAGCCTTCCAGTTAGTACCAAGCACTTAATGATGCCACCCAGTGTCACCAAAACTGTAAACCTGGCTAACTCTATAACCATCAGCATTCTCCATGCCTGGACCTGAGCAGCTGACAACTACTGGAGAATGTCACACAATAGGGCGGATTGCCAAGCCAAGCCAAGAGTTGTTGAGTCAGATCCAACTCATGGCGACCCTAGCAGATTAAAGACTATGAACTTCTAACTACTGTAAATTCATGCTTACCAGCCCAAGTGGGACCTTAACGTTACACAGTAGAGTGATCGCCTCTATTTCTCTTATCAGCTCATCCCACTGTGTCCCTGGGTGTGAGATATTTATACTGTTGTTTAAGAAAAAAACCTTTCCAAGCATGACAGAAACTAGAAATCATATAAGTGATGATATAAAAATTTTGAATTTCCCTACAGAAAAATAATCCATAAACAAGGTCAAAAGTCTAGCAAAAAAGTGCTATCTCTAATTACATAAAACATTCTTACAAACTAATAAGGAAGAAATGACAAGAAATAGAAAAATGGACAAAGGCTAATAACAGACACCTCCTAAAAGAGTCAAAACAGAAAAAAAAAGCCAAGTCCTGCCAGTAATTAAAGAAGTTGAAATTAATCATTTTCACCCTTTAGATTTGCACAGCTTTAAGAAACTGATCAACTCCTAGTGTGGCAAAGTGTGGGGAAACTGGAAGTTCAATTTTTTTTTTCCTAGATACTTCTTTTGCTAGATCTCTTCATGTCCTGGCTTCCAACTAGAGGACTGCTTTCTGTGTCTATTACTATTATGCAGGAATCTGTTGTTCTAATTATCTAGAGATCTCTCTTCATCACCATCCTGGGATTTCTTTTTCTCTTCTGTGTGGAATTACTTGTGTCATGGGTTCTAAGAATTATGGCTAAGATTATGTGTCGAATTGGCCACCCCACGATTATCAGTGGTTTGGCAGATGCTATGTAATAATCATCCTCCATTTTGTGATCTGATGTGAGCAGCAATCAGTAGAAAGGTCTGTTTACATGTGGGTGGAACCTGCATCCAATAGATACAGATGTTCCGGCAGAGCTTGCCCTCTGTCCATCTTGTATCCAACTTGTTACCCTCTAACTTCTGGTTCTTAGGACATGAGTAAGCAGCCTGCTGTCTGACCTACAGATGTTGGGTTTGTCAACCCCTGCAACCACAAGAATCAGGAGAAGCCTCCAGGAGGAGCCATACTACACTCCAAAGAACTCCTTGGTTTTTCTAATCTATACAAACAGAAACCTGGGGAATACATATGGGAATAGCTACTAAGGGTACGGGATAATGGTTCAAGAAACACAAGACTGGATCAGTCTGAGTTTATAGATATGGTTCTACTAAGCACAAAATCTTCATCTAGTGTTTTGGCTTGAGAGATTAGTTAATTGGTTGGTTCACTGAAACACGGATTAAGCAGTGGCCCACACTATATTAAGCTGAAATGCAAGACCTATACTATTCTGTACTATAGAAGAAGGTATCCAAATACTTAGGGAAACTGTCATAATACAGTAAATTTATCAGGTTAGACCCACAGACCCATCCATGGAGAGGCCAGAAGACACACCTTTCACCACAATACCAAACCCGTTGATGTCAAGATGATTCTGATTCATAGTGACCCTATAGGACAGAGTAGAACTGTCCCATGGTTTCCAAGGAACACCTGATATACTTGAACTGACAACAATTTGGTTAGCAGCTGGAGCTCTTAACCATTACATTACCAGGGTTTCCTTTACCACAGTGGCAAGGAACAAATTTGTGACTTGAGCTCCAGCATCCTTGAAGACCGCTGTGGTAATTATTTTATGTAAGTCAGATTTGACAGTGGGAGCTGTCCTAACTGAATTAAGGCACCTAACTACTATGGGGCTGATCAGACCATGTAGCAGTAGGGGACAAGTGGCAGCACTTAATGGACAAAACAAGATGGGTGTGGTTACTGTAATGGACAGCAGAGTCAAACTAGTAGTCAAAATAGTCTGACTCATATAGACTCAGGGCATTGCCTGCTCAGTCATGGTTTCCCTAGAATGATACGGGTGGAAAACCTACTGAATATTTATCTGTACAGGTGGAAGAATTCTAGGTCAAGTGAACAGCAGTCTAACTTGAATGACCAGAATAGAAAGTCACAGACCCTCAATAATTTCCCAGACTGGAATCAGTTATAAGTCCATGACCTATTGAAGGGTGGCCAGGTGGCCTCATTACACTGCCAAACTTTATACAGCTTATCTTCTGCAACCTTCCCCGAAGGGATCTACAGTTTTTTATGAGAGTGACAATTCAGCGGTGAGAAAGGGATTAGTGGACCCTCAGTCTGGACTAATTCCAGGAGTCCCAGAAGGTCACTGTGGCCCGTCAGTTAGAGCAGATGTTAAGTATCAAGCACATATAAAGCTTTTGTGGAGGCCCAGAGCATTTTTACTTTTTTTATGTTACTGTGGTAAAAGACATATAACAAAATATTTGCCATTTCAGCCATTTTTACATGTTCAATTCAGTGTCACTAATTATACATTCACCGTGCTGCACAACCATCACCAACGTTTCTCTTTTTTTGGTTTGATACCTCATTTTCATACAGCAAATCTTCTAGTGGCTTCCTGAAACAGGATGGATAGGAAACCATTTTTTTAAGACCATGCGTGTTGAAACTGTCTTTAATCTTCGTTCACACTAAGTAATTTGTCTGAGTAAACGGGGATGGACAGGTAAGTTCGTGCACTCGTCCCACCTACTTCACTGCTATCGCTGTGGTCACCTTTGAAGTACACCCTTTGGGAAGCTATGCGCTGAAGCCAGCACCTAGTCCACCCTTCAGAGCAATTTTGGAACTCTTTTTCTGGAATGGCTCTCAGAGCTGTCATTGTATTACCTTAATGTCCTGAATGCCATCAAAATGTCTTCTTCTCAAAATTTCCTTTGTCTTCAAGTAAAGAAAAAAGTCACTGGCGCCCAGGTGAGGCGAGTAGGTAGGGTGTTCCAATACGCTTAGTTGTTTACTAGCTAAAAACTTCTTCGTAGACAGTGCCATGTGAGCCGGTGCATTGTCATGATGCAAAAGCTGTGAATTGTTGGCAAAAATTCAGGTCTTTTCTGTCTGTTTCATGTAGCCTTTTCAGCACTTCCAAATAGTAAACTTGGTTGACTATTTGTCCAGTTGGTATATATTCATAATGAGCAATCCCTCTGATATAAAAAAAGATTAGCAACATCATTTTGATTCTTGATTTGCACTGCCAAAATTTTTTGGTCCTAGAGAATCGGCTGACTGCCAGTGTGCACTCTAAGTGCACACTGTTGCATTGGTTCAGCCGTGCTTCATCACCAGTGATAACCGGGCCCCAAATATTGTCCTGCCTCTCCAACATGTCTTGGCAAACCTGGACTCTCTTTTGCTTTTGTTCAGCAGCAGCTCCTTTGGGGGCATTTTTTGCACACACCTTTCTCATGCCAAGATTTTCAGTTAAGATTTTCCCAACTGAGGGAGAGGGTTGGTTATAGATTAGATAGTTAATAGAAAGTTGGTTGGGTGAAATCAGTGACAGCACACACTAGAAAGAAGATCAATTTAACTGGACTTCAACATAACCTGAAAACTTTTCCAATCTTAACCCAATATTGCAAGGACAGAGTAGCAGGGGTGGGGGTCTGGGGACCATGCTCTCAGGGGACATTGATGTCAATTGGTATAAGTAGTGTATTGCTAAGAGAGGCTTCTCCACCTCATATCAGTGAGTGGCGTCTGGGGTCTTAAAAGCTGGAAAGCTGCCATCTGAAGTACACCAAATAGTCCCAACTCAGCAGGAACAGATGACCACCAATGACAAAAAAGTCTTGGAGGAAAGAGAACTCAAAAGACAGAAGGACCCACGTGAATCAGTGACTACATCAGCATGTGTCTGGAAGAACCAGATAGTGCTCAGCCACCACCAATGACAGCTGTGATGGGGCTCACAATGTTGAGTCAAAGTGGCAACCCAAGATCAAAGAGGGTGCAACCTGAGAACTCCACTAAAAGACCAAAATTGATGGTCTGAAGTCCTGGGAGGTTCCCTAAGAGCATGGCCCCTAGATCTGATGCAGCCGCTATTCATAAACCATTACTGAGCAGGACTGCATGGATAAATGAATATGACTGAATACATTACTGAATAAATAAGTGAATATGTGAATAAATAAATGAATATATTTATTTATCTTAACGGAAAATCTTGGCATGAAAAAGATGTGTGCAAAAATGGTCCCAAAGGAGCTGCTGCTGAACAAAAGCAATAGAGAGTCCAGGTTTTTGACAAGACCTGTTGGAGAGGCAGGGCAATGCTTGGGGCCCTGTTATCACTGGTGAGGAAACACGGCTGTACCAGTGCAACACTGAAGCAAAGCACTGACGTGCACAGTGGCAGTAATGCTCTGTAATGGTTTATGAAATACTGTTCCTTGGACAGGAATGGATTGGACTCAGCAACACAGAGTGACCATATTGTGTGTGCACTTTATGGTTCTGTGGATCTATAGGATGTCATCCTGCTGGCCTCTTACTAGAGGGGAATGGAGACGGTGGAAAAGAGGGGACAGGAGATTGTTAAGAGGACATGACTTGTATAGAACAGAAAGGAGGAGTGTGCTGTCACCGGACAAGGAGAACAGTAGGAGCTGCACATAGGTGGGCATGCAAATTTAAACTGGATTGTATGCTTTCACTCAACTACAATAAATTAAAAAAAAAAGATTTCCCCAACTGTTTGCCTATCGATGTTTACTTGGTCTGCTGTGCCTTTCACAGTCAGCTGAGAATTTTGATGCACGATTTAATGAATTTTTGCAATGTTTTATATCCGACTCGACGGCACTTGACTCTGGCTATTCTGTTCTGCTCAATTACTGTCTGCTCTGACCTCTCTTCATCAGTGATGCTTTCTCTCCCTTCGGAAAAGCAGTTAATCCATTTGTATACTGCTGTTTTCTTCATGGCATTATCCCCATAAACTTGGGCTAATATGTCCCCGATTTCACTTCCACTCTTGCCAGGTTTAACAAGAAATTTAGTGTTTGTTCATTGCTCTAATTCAAGCTCCGACATTCTCATGATGATATATAAAAACACACAACAACACTAATGAATACCATTCAGCAAGACATCACCACACATTAACATGAAAGACATGGATATACCAAAGCTTTGTAACCTTACCAAGTTGTTTGTACAGTGCTGCCAGTGTAAACAATGGCAAGTTCACAAACTTGTCAGACCAGTTCTTTTCTCTAGAATCTTAAGGGTTCTGGTTAAATGTATTATAATTTCTAGCAATGATTTTCGGAAGTCTGACCACAATGTTTTCTTTTGTCTTTGTCAGTAATTTTTAGGATTGTTTTTACATCTGTGCTTGAAAGTTTGTGGTTAATGTGTGTTGACACAGGCTGTTTTTGCACAGTAAGTTGTACACTGGGTAGAGATAATCAGTCTATAAATGAGGTGGCATGGATCTTTTTATTATGGTCTTCCTTGCCATGATCTTTTAACTCCCACCAAAATAAGTGGATATGACTCTACAAATAAAGTAATTGTGGCCTATCAACAAGATTGAATACCTTGTTAATAACGTACATAAACTTCATGGCATCTACATGTGATGGGGCCATGCAAATAAGGTGTATGGAACTCTAACGAGGGATGTGGTCAGTTTTGCCATCCTGCTAGTTTTAAAATAAGCTATCCAGGAGGCAAAGAGTGAGGCTTTCATCATCACCAAAAAAGAAAAACCAGCAGTGGTTCTTTGCATCTGGGATCCCTGCCCTGAGAAGATCTTTATGCCAGGAGACGGAGAAAGAGAGAGCTGTAACACCAGAGATGATGAGAAGCTATCCCTTCTGCTTATAGAAGAGAAATGGTAGCAGCCAAACCAGGAGACTTACAGGAGATGGTGCAGTGGGCTTCCAGGCCCGCAGAGTGAGAAAGCTGAGTGCCTTCAGGTAGGAGTCTTGCTGGCTATGTAGGGTACCCCCAGGCACTTGGTAGACTAGGTTTGTCAACCTATGAAGCTAGGGCTGAGTACCTTCTGGGAAAATTTCTTGGCAGAGTATGGTGCCTATGTGTACTTAATGGTGGAGCTGAAAGAATTTTGTAACACTTGTCTTAGCAGGGGAGAGGTCAGACTGCTGGGCTGAGTACCAGACAGAGACCTACCTGAGGACTTGACTGAGAAGAGGCTGTCCTGGTCACAGAACTATATGCTGAACCTTCCTGAACTTGAACTGTAACTTGTGACTTCCTAATAAATCCATAATTGTGAACATGGTCTGTGAGTTCTGCAAGGCCATTCCAACACATTACTGAACCCAACAGAGGTGAGTGTGTGGAGGGATGGTTCGTATCAGAACTGATTTAAAAGGTTGGAGAGAGGACCCATGTCTGACATCCTCATAAGAGTTAGCCTTAGGCTGTTGATTGTGAATTCTCCTGTCCACTGGTGGAGTTACAGGAGGTGAGATGCCTCTGGCATGCTATTTTTTCAGTACATTTACATGTTTTAATTCCAAATTCACTGAAATTCAATCCAAGCAAATAAGGCAGTATCCAGAATACAGTGAAGGAGCTGTAACAGATAAATGTACTCATTTAGAATAGAGTTGTCATGGTGGGTAGAAAATTGCATCTTTTACTGCAGTAATACCAATGTTCCCATAATCTCAGGCAATTAAGAAGATAATCCATCTGTTTTACAGTACATTCAGTGAGACTTCAGTTTTCTGGGTGCTAGGATACCTCAAATTTCCCCAATTTAGTTGATTTGTCAACCCATTACTAACTGCAGAAATTTGGATTAGGAGGGGAATATTTGACTATTAAAGAAACTTTATTCCAGCCATTCAAATAGTTTTCCAGTTTCTGTATTTCCCTACAAAGTGATGATAATTGTCAGGGGCAAAAAAGAAACTGCACCATAAAGATGGCGCCTGTTATCAGGAGCTCCTCCCTGAGACACTCCCGGTCTGATGATTAGCCTGCTGACGCAGTTCCTTGCTGGCGCGTGAACGGCTCATGATCAGCTTTCTGATTGCTGGCCTCTAGAGCCCGTAGCCACTCAGTTTCACTTTGCAATGCTATGTTTTGCTCGTGCACTGCACATGAATCAGCTGTGCCTTATGATTGGTGAGATTGGACTATATAATGGGTGAGGAACACTGTAGAAGAAGAACAAAGAAAGTAGAATAGGAAGCAGATACAGCCTCAGGAGCTGCAGCTGCCGCCGCCATGGCGTTCAGAGACGCGGCGCAGCAGGAGAGCGAGGAAGAAGAACAAAGGAAGTAGAATAGGAAGTAGAATAGGTAGTAGAATAGAAAGTAGAATAGGAAGAAGAATAAGAAGAGAAGAATAAAGCAGAAGAAGAATAAAGCAAGCAACTTGCAAGGTGGCTCGTATCAGTGTGTCCTGTCTTCTTTCCGCGGGCGGACAGTTAGGCAGCGACAGATAATTATAATAATGACAATGAATAAAACAGGGCTAATGAGTATGGGAATCCTTACGAGAGTCTAGGTATCATTAGAAGGAGCCCTGGTGGAGCAACTGAGATAAATGCTTGGCTGCTAACTGAAAGGTTGGTGATTCCAACCTATAAACCACTCAACTGGAGAAAGATGTGGCAGTCTGCTGCTGTTAAGATTTACATCCTTGGGAAACTTATGGGGCAGTTCTACTCTGTCCTATGTAGTTGCTGTGAGTTGGAATCAGCTTGATGACTAACAGGTTTGGTTTTTGGTTTGGTACCATAGAAGTACCATAGAACACAGTCTCTATTTATGACCCATAAATAAACTGCCTTTTCTGCAGACCAAGCCACACAGGGCAAGGTAGGTAAATGATTGAGCCACTCTGATTCCATTCTGAAACCTATTTATATTTACTTACATATGTTGGTTCCTGCCATGTCCTAACCAACTCATGAGGGGAAAAAAAACCCCGCACATATTTATTCCCAATTTTGTCATGGTAGTCCTTATATGACCTTGTCCAGGTTGCATAAATTCGCAATTTCATAGTATTTTCACTGTGACAGACATGAAATGTTCACCAAACTCTATTTCCATTCTCTCCAGGCATGCAGATGAACTGTTTCTCAGTTTCCCTTGTAGTTAAATGGGGTCACATGATTGAACATTCTTCGTGAAATGGAAACAGGAAGACTGTTTACCACTTCCACTTCTTGCCCCTAGATATCCTCCTTTCACGCCGTTTTATGCTTTCTCTGTGCTGACTAAATGTAGAGAATCCAATAGAGGATTCCAAGTCTACAGCAGATGGTGGAGTCACTATATGGAAGGAATTTGGATCTCTGAGTAATTGCATGGAGCAGTGATATCCTCAATCAACTTGCATTGGACTGAGAGTTAAACAAGAAATAAACATTTTGTGTTAAGCTACTGAATTTTGGGGATGATTATTATAACAAAAAATCATCTAACAAATTCTAACTAATAGTCTGTTAAATGTTTTCTGATAATTTATAATGCCAAGCCAAAGCCAAGTGCCGTCAAGTTGGATAAAATATTATTATTCAAAGCCAAATAATAATAGATGCTGCTTTGTGCTTTGTTTTACAGTAGCTCTTTCTCAGATGCTGACTTCATGTAATCACTTGTCCTGAAAACAGAACTAAAGTCCCTACAAAGAAAACCCAAACTGACCATCCGTACTTCCCCCTTCTTGGGATTCAAACTGTTACGTAGCCTCACAGTGAACCATGACTGGGTTATGTAATCACTAGAGATAGTGTATGACTTTCTAAGACTAAGTCATACAAGACATTGCAATTTCTTCCTTCATCCCTCCTAGACCACTCACTTCGTAGGAAGCTAGCCTCCATGTCATGAGGATATATAAGCAGCCCTACATGGTAAAAATCTGGGACCTATAACCAATAATCAACACCAACTTGCCAGTCATGTGATCTTAGAAGTAGCTCTCCAGCTTTAGTGAAATCTTTGGCTAACTGTCCCCCTGCCTGATATCTTGAGTTCTGAAACCTCATAGGAGTGCTCAAACCAGGAACACACAACTAAATTGCCCCTAAATACTTGGCCCATAAGACTGTGAGAAATAATAAATATTTATTGTTTTTTTAAGTCACAAAGTTTTGGAGTGATTTATTATACAACAGACAACTAAAACAATCCACAGTACTGCAGTTTGTAAAATTTCCTAGATTCTTAATGGCATTACCTTTTTAGTGTGTTACCACTGCCTGTTCTTAAAATAGCACATACAAGGAATCATTCAGTTCATCTCCAAGTTACTGGAGGCTCTATCAACCCTGTAGCTAAAAGGATAGGGTATGGAATTATTTGGTAATGGCAGTTTTGAGGAGTGAGGCTGAAAAGTGTCAGCTGATGCTGACATCTTCTTGAAATCTTTAAACAGGGTGGAAGATTCTGAAATAAAAAAGAAAGGATAATATTTTTGTTAATATTATTATAATAAACATTTAAAAATATCAGTTGGAAAACCAGTGGACTTTCAAGAAAATTCAAACGAGACACCTGCATTTCTTCATTAACACAATACATACACATATATGAGAATCAAGAATGTCTGAAACACTGTACAGCCTGTAAGTGTTGTAGTGCTTATTCCATATAATAATTTCTACTGTTATTATATGAAATTAGCATACAGTCCACATATACCTTAGATCAAACAACAACAAGAAAAACCCACAGAAACAAACCCACTGCCACTGAGTCAATTTCAACTCATAGTAAGCCTATAGGGCACACTAGAACTGGTCCACAGTTTCCAGGGAACACCTGCTGGATTCAAACTGCCAACCTTTTAGGTAGCAGCTGTAGCATTTAACCATTATGCCACCACAGTTTCCAGTATATCCATTTTTTTCTCCTACTGATTGCTGAAAGTGAAGAGGATTTGAAACATTTACTGATAAAGATCAAGGATCACAACCTTCAGTATGGATTGCACCCCAACATGAAGGAAACAAAATTCCTCACAATTGGACCAGGAAGCAATATCATGATAAATAGAGAAAAGATTCAGGTTGTCGAGGATTTCGTTTTACTTTGTTACACAATCGCCGCCCACAGAAGCAGCAATCAAGAAATCAAAAGAGGTGGGCAGGGACGAGACGGCAGACTAGATACACATCTCCCTGATTCCCTCTGAGAACTAAACCTATAATGATAATTGAACAGAGCAGCATGGACATCCTGGGAGCCCTAGGATCTGGTGTAAAGTTGTCAGATTCAACTAGGCACCAGTAAGGGGAAGATTACCTGTCTCAAAGACTAGGCAGCAGCACACTTAGTCCTGCTTCTGCTGACTCATTGTTTAGGAGGACTGCAGGTATTGATGCCTTTTTTCTTATTCAGAAGGCAGGGACTGGGCATGAGCCAGCTAATATACTGAACTGCAGTGCTTAAGTAAACAGAATATAGGGCAGCAGAGAGACTGTGCTTGGGATGGCCACATACTGAGAGCCTGGGTACTGGCTGAGAGCACTACTTTCCCTCGACCCTCTCTGTTCTGAACTGTGCCACAGATTCTGCTGTTTCATGGCAAGAAGGGAAGCTCAGGTGGGATGCCATCTTGGTCACTTGGGAGGTGGAGTCAGGCACCTGGAGGTCTCAGCTGGGGATAATTCTCATACTGAGCAGCAGTCCCTGTCAGGATAATGCTTCTCCAGCAGAAGCTGTGTTTAGGACAGGGAGAAAGCAGAGAAAAGAAGAAAAATGAAGAAGCATTAAGAAATTTGTGGGACTCTATCAAGAGGAATAATCTATGAATAATTGGAGTTCCTGAACAGGGAGGGATAGCTGAAAATACAGAGATAATTGTTGTAGAGTTACTAACAGAAAATTTCCCTAAAATTATGGAAGAGTTATGAGTGGGGCCTGGCAGAGGACGGCAGTAAGGCCCTAATCCCTCTCTTCTTTGAATCATGTCATAGTGTCTGGGGAGGGCCTATGAGGTGCTTTTGTTGTCAGCTGGAAGGTGGAGCCTGCCAAACCTGAGGGCCTGACTGATTTCAGTAGCTGTTGGATAGCTCCTCCCTCAGCGGTAAAGCACCTTTTTAAAATAAGACCACCTGGAGAACGGGCTGCTAAGTGGTGTGGCAGCATCTCCACCACCTTTCACTGATCCACATCATAGCATCAGTTGACAGTTTCCCAGTGACTCCATAAGTAGGGTGCTGTCTTTGCCAGTTTGGAGGCAGAGCCTGCCACCCAGAGTCCAACTGGGGCCAGTCAATAGACTAAACAAATACAGGTGGTGACCAAATCTAGTAGGCTTGTTACTCCCTTCTTAGAACCAGAGAAACTGAACAACTTCTAGATGGCACAAAGACAACAATCAATAGCTAATCATTTAAAGAAGCAGTGCAAGATGGCTCCAGGAAACTCCCAAAATAAAGAATCAAAAAACTTCTCAGATGAAGAAGCCTTTCTGAAGTTACTGGAGGTCAAGTACAAAAGAATTGTGTATACAGCTCTCCTAGAGAGTAAACAAAATGCAGTGGAACAAAATAAAAAATTAACTAAACTACTTGAGCTGATGGAACATCAACAATCTGAAATCTAGAAGACCAATAATAAAATTACAGAATTAGATAATTCAAACCAAAGCCAAAAGAGCAGAATTGAGGAGATGGAAGCCAGAGTTGGTGAGCTTGAGGACAGACCCACTGATGCCATCATTTGTGATGAGAAAGCAGAGAAAAGAAATAAGAAAAATGAAGAAGCATTAAGAAATTTGTGGGACTCTATCAAGAGGAATAATCTATGAATAATTGGAGTTCCTGAACAGGGAGGGATAGCTGAAAATACAGAGATAATTGTTGTAGAGTTACTGACAGAAAATTTCCCTAAAGTTATGAAAGAAGAGGACATAGATATCTAAGATGTTTATTGAACACCACAAAAACTAGACCCCCCAAAAAATCACTAAGACATGTTATAAAACCCAACCCACTGCCGTTGAGTCGGGTACGACTCATAGCAACTCAAGAGGTCAGAATGGAATTGCCCCCTAGAGTTTCCAAGGAGTGCCTGGAGATTTGAACTGCTGATCCTTTGGTTAGGAGACATAGCACTTAACCCACTATGCCACCAGGGTTTCCAAGACATATTATAACCAAGTTTAATAAAATGAATCATAAAGAGAAGCTTAAAGGCAGCAAGGCTTAAAGCAAAGCTAATGTACCAAATAAGCCCTATACTCTTTCATCTGACTTCTCAGTAGAAATGATGTTGTCAAGAAGACAGTGGGATGGCACATTCAAAACTTTGAAAGAGAAAAACTTTGAACCAAGAATAATACATCCTGCAAAACTGTCTCTCAAATATGAAGGTGATTATTGAGACATTTGCAGATAAACAGAAGCTTAGAGACTTTGTAAAAACCAAGCCAAAACTACAAGAAATACTGAAAGAAGTTCTTTGTTTAGAACATCAGTAACTTCAGGATGTAATGCAGGACACAGCATCGAGAGTCCTACTCAGTTAGGGAAGTCACAAAGCTCAATCAAAGCTACAGTATTAAAAAAAGGGAACAAGTGTTCTTAACACAAAAACTATGACATCATCACACAAAAAGAGGGATATATTACAGTAGTTATAGCCCTGCCAGATGGAGAAGAAATTAGAAAGATATGCAGAAGTTACAGTCTGGTTTAAACTTAGAATATTAAGGTGGGATCATAGGGTTAGTCACAAAGCAAAATAACAATGCAACATATCAACACAAGAAACATATTTCAGGAGTCTCAACAGGTGCAAAACCAACACTGAAAAAGATGAAAAGTCAACCCATGAAGAAGAATGACCCAGAAAAGAATATTAAGAGCCCATAGAAAACACCTGCAACACAAAAATAAAGACATAAAAATGACAGCACTAAACACATAGCTATCAATAATTTACACTGAACGTAAATGGACTGAATGCTTCAATAAAGAGACAGAGAGTGACATCCTGGATCAAAAGACATGCTCTGTCTATGTGCTGCTTATAAGAAACACACCATAGACTCAAAGATATGAACAAACTGAAAATCAAAGGATGGAAAACTACATACCAAGCTAACAACAGACAGAGACGAGCAGGAGTTGCAACACTAATCTCAGATAAAATAGGCTTTAACTTAAAATCCACCATCATGGACAAGGATGGTCACTATTTATTGCTGAATGGTTCAATATATAAGTAGGACCTAACAATATTAAATATTTATGCATGCAACCAGAACATCTAAATATATTGAACAAACACTGACAACATTGAAAGATGAGATAGATCACTCCACAATAATAGTGGGAGACTTCAACACTCTACTGTCAGTAATGGAGAGATCATCCAGAAAAAATCTAAGTAAAGATACAGAAGATCTTATTGTGACAATTAACCAACTAGACCTCATCG
This sequence comes from Heterohyrax brucei, assembly GCA_028571685.1. Classification (NCBI taxonomy): domain Eukaryota; kingdom Metazoa; phylum Chordata; class Mammalia; order Hyracoidea; family Procaviidae; genus Heterohyrax; species Heterohyrax brucei. The sequence continues at coordinate 70,269,927 of CM053142.1, read as the reverse complement.
ACATATATAGAACTTTTAACCTATCAACAGATAAGTACACCATCTCTTCCAATGCACCTGGAACATTTTCCAGAATAGACCATGTGTTAGGACTTACAGCAAGTCTCAACAAAATCCAAACTACTGGATTTTTCCAAAGCATCTTCTCAGACCATAAAGCTGTGAAAGTTGAAATCATTAGCAGAAAAAAAAATGAGTAGAATTTGGACTCACGGAAACCCAACAACATCTTGCTCAAAAAGCCATGGGTTATAGAAGAAATCAAGGACAAAATAAAGAAATTTGTGGAATCAAATGAAAGTGAAACTGTATCCTATCAGAACTGGTGGGATACAGCAAAAGCAGTGTTCAGAGGTCAGTTTATCTCTATAAATGCACACATCTGGAATGAAGAAAGGTCCTAAACTAAAGAAATAACCTTACAGCTTGAACAAATAGATACAGAACAACAAAGAAACCCCTCAGACACCAGCAGAAAACAGATAATAAAGATGAGAGCAGAACTAAATGAATTAGAGAACAGAAGAACAATTGAAAAAAATCATAAAACCAAAAGCTGGTTCTTTGAAATGATCAACCAAATTGATAAAGTGCTGGCTAAACTTACAAAAGAAAAACAGGAGAGGAAACAAATAACCCAAATAAGAAATGAGATGGGAGATGCTGCAACAGACCCAACTGAAATCAAAAGTATCATAGCAGGGTACTACAAAAGACTGTACTCTAACAGACTTGAAAACTTAGAGTAAATGAACAAATATTTAGATTCATATCATCTACCAAAATTACCACAAGGAGAAGCAGAACAACTTATGAACCCATCACAAAGGAAGAGATTGAAAAAGTCACCAAAAACTACCAACCAAAACAAGTCCTCACCCAGATGGCTTCACCAGAGAATTCTACCAAGCTTTTAGAGTGAAGTCAATTCCAGTACTACTGAGGATATTTCATAGCACAGAAAGGGATGGAATATTCCCAAATTCGTACTATGAAGGCAGCATAACCTTGATACCAAAGCCATGGAAAGATCCCATGAGAAAAGAGAGTTACAGACCAATGCCACTCATGAACTGAGATGCAAAAATCTTCAGCAAATTCCTAACCAATAGAATTCAACAACATATCAAAAAAAAAAATAACTCATCATGACCAAGTTGGATATATACGAGGGATGCAAAACTGGTTCAACATCAGAAAAACAATGTGATCAAGCACATAAATAGCACAAAGGATAAGAATCACCTTATTTTTATCACTTGATGCAGAAAAGGCATTTGACAAAGTCCAACATGCATTCACACTAAAAACTCTCAACAAACTAGGAATAGAGGGGAAATCCCTCAATACAATGAGGAGCATCTACACAAAGTCAACCACCTACATCATCCTGAATGGTGACAGACTGAAAGAATTCCCCTTGAGAATGGGAACTAGACAAGGATGCCCACTCTCACCACTTCTCTTCAACATCGTGCTAGAAGTTCTCACCAGAGCAATTAGACAAGACAAAGAAATAAAGAACACTCCACACTGGCAAAGAAGAAGTAAAAATTTATTTGCAGATATGATTGTACATGCAGAGAATCCCAAAGAATCCATAAGTAAACTACTCAAACTAATAGAAGAGTTCAGCAAAACATCTAGATATAAGATAAATATAAGTAAAATAGTAGGATTTCTTTACACCAACAAGAGATCATCCAAGAAGAAATCACCAAATCAATACCATTTACTATAGCCCTCAAGAGGATAAAATACCTAGGAATAAATCTAACCAGAGAAATAAGAGACCTATACAGAGAGAATTGCAAAACCTTACTGCCAAAAACCATCAAGTGGAGAAACTCACCCTGCTCATGGATAGAAGTCTTAACATTGTGAAAATCCCAGTACAAATTCCCACAACATTTTTTAATGAGGTAGAAAACCAAATCACCAACATTGCTTGGAAAGAGAAGAAACCCTGGATATGTAAACCACTGCTAAAGAAGAGGAATACAGTGGGAGGTCTCATGCTGCCAGACCTTAGAACCTATTACATCACCACAGTAGTCAAAACAGCCTGATACTGGTACAAAAAAAGACATACAGACCAAAGGAACACAGTTAAGACCCCAGAGATGCCTCCATCCTCTTATGAGCAGCTGATACTCAACAAAGGCCCTAAGATTGTAAACTGGGTTAAAAACAGTCTCTTTAACAAATGGTGCTGTCAAAATTGAATATCTAAGTGCAAAAAACTGAAAAAAGATCCGTATCTCATACCTTATACAAAATCTAACTCAAAATGGAAAAAAGACTAAATATCAAACCTAAAATGATAAAGATCATGCAAGAAAAAATAGGGTCAACAATGGAAGTTCTAAAACATGGCTTAGACAGACTACAAAATCTGTGAAACAAAGCACAATCAACAGAAGAGAAAATAGATAAATGGAAACTGCTAAGAATCAAATACTTTTGCTCCTTGGAAAACTTTATCAAAAGAGTTAAAAGACCACCTACAGAATGAGAAAAAATATTTGGCAACTACATGCCAGACCAATGTCTGGTCTCCATAATCTACAAGGTACTGCAAAATATCAACAAGAAAAAGGTAAATAACCCAATTAAGTGATGGACAAAGGAGATGGACAGGCACTTCACCAAAGAAGACATCCAGGCAGCCAAAAGACACATGACGAAATGCTCACGACTGTTAGCTATTAGAGAAATCCAAATCAAAAATACAATGAGATATCATCTCACCACAACAAGGTTGGCCATAATCCAAAAACACAAAACAACAAATGGTGGAGAGGCTGTGGAGAGATCAGAATTCTCCTGCACTGCTGGTGGGATTGAAAACAGTAAAGCCTCTTTGGAAAGCATTTTGTTGCTTCCTTAAAAAGTTGATTTGACCCAGTAATTTGACTGCTCAGAATATATCCTACAGAAACAGAGGCCTTCACACAAACAGGTACACACATACGAATGTTTATTGCAGCACAGTCTGCTATAGTAAATGATGGAACCAACCCAGATGCCCATCAACAGATGAATGGATAAACAAACTATGGTACACATATTCAGTGGAACACTATGCAATGATAAAAAACAATGATGATTTTAGAGAGCGTCTCATAACCTGATTTCACTTGGAAGACATTACTCTGAGTGAAATCAGTCAGCAGTAAAAGGACAAATTGCACGAGACCCCTACTATAAGGACTTAAAAACAGACTTATTTACAGAAGAAAAGACTCTTTGACAGGAGGGGTGGAGAGGGTTGGTCAGATATTAGATAGTTGATAGAAATTTGGTAAGGTGAAAGCAGTGACAGCACACACTAGATCAGCTTGACAGGACTTCACCATAAACTGAAATCTCTTTTAATCTCAACCCACTATTGCAATGATAGAGTAGCAGTGGCAAGGGCCTGGGGACCACGTTTTCAGGGGACACCAAGGCCAAGTGGCATAACTAGCCTATTGCTAAGAGACTCTTCTGCACCCCATATTGGTGAGTGGCTTCTGGAGTCCTAAAAGCTAGCAAGCTGCCACCTGAGGTACAGCGAATGGTCCCAACTCAGCCAGAACAAACGCTGACTGAGAACAACAAGGACATGGAGAAAAAAGAGCTCAGGAGACAGAAGGACTCATGTGGATTAGAGACTCTATCAGCATGTGACCAGAAGAACCAGATGGAGCCCAGATACCACCAAAGACAGCCATGATGGAGTACACAATGTTGAGCCCCTGTTGCAAAATGAGAAAAAGAGGAGTGCAGTTCAAGAACTCTACTAAAAGACCACGACTGTTGGTCTGATAGTGTGGAGGATCCCCTGGGAGCATGGCCCCTAGACCTACTGCTGCTGACCTGAAAATACGACTGAAGTCAACTCTTTGGACAAAAATGGGCTGGACTCAGGGACACAATGTGACTATATGGTGTGCATATTTAATGGTTGTGTGTATTTATAGGGTGCTGTCCTACAGGTGTGTTTCTACACAGGAGAGAAGAGGGTGGAAAGGAAGGGACAGGAGCTTGTTAAGACAATACTACAAGTATAGAATGAAAAGGAGGAGTGTGCTGTCACCACACAAGGAAAGCAGAAGGAGCTGCAGATAGGCAGGCATACAAAATTGATCTGGATTGTATACTTTCACTTAATCATAATAAGAAAAAGAAAAAAGAAAGACATCAAAATATACATTGCATTGGAAAAACCTGCTGCAAAAGTCCTCTTGAAAGTATTGAAAAGTAAAGATGTCACCTTGAAGACTAAGGTGTGCTTGACCCAAGCCATGATATTTTCAATTGCATCACATCCATGCAAAAGTTGGACAATGACTAACGGAGACAGAAGAATTGATGTCTTTGAATTGTGGTGTTGGAAAAGAATACTGAATGTACCATGGACTGCCAAAAAGAACAATCAAATCTGTCCTGGAAGAAGTACAACCAGAATGCTATTTGGAAGCAAGGATGGCAAGACTGTTTTACATGTTTTGGACAAGGCTGGTAAAGGAGTCAGCCAAAAGAAGACCCTCAACAGAATGTGTTGACACAGTGGCTACAACAATGGGCTTAGGCATAAAAATGATTGTGGACACGGTGCAAGACCAGGCAGTGTTTTGTTCTGTTCTTCATAGGGTTTCTATCAGTCAGAACCAACTCGATGCCACCTAACAACTGATTTATCACAAATGATTGTTTTGTTTCAGTATTTCATTAAGACAGGTCATCAAGTTAAATAACCAAATCTCAGTCTAAGTGGCAACGAGATGGTAGAGGGGCTGTGTATCAAAATTCTCAGGAAGAAAGTTTGAAGCAGGATGCTTCCTTTTGCATCAGAATCTCTGTCCCTTAAAGTAACTCACTAGAATTATGCAGTGGAGTTCCAGTGCATACATCATCATCCACAGAGGAGGATATCTTGGCCAGTGAGTTTCTTCCCCAGATGAGTAGTTAACAAAATTCCTCCAGCAGTGACCATACTCTAAGGAAACACAAATCTTGGTTCATTCAACAAGTACAACAAGTCACTTTAAGAGAATGTACCATGGACTGCCAAAAAGAACAATCAAATCTGTCCTGGAAGAAGTACAACCAGAATGCTATTTGGAAGCAACTTAAAATGCTATCATCCTTGTATACATAACCCTCTGGCCTATTCACTGCTGGAGCTGTCCTTGGCATTCTCAGAATCCCTAAAAAGAACAAAGTGGTTTATTTAAAGATGGCTGAGAGGCTACAGTGACAAAAGTGGAGACAGGAGTATCATTTTTGATACCTTCCTTGCCATAAATCACAGACCTGGTCCTTTCTCACATTTTTCTGAATCTTCACTCCTGAAAATTCTAGTCTAGGGTAACCAATCTCCTGACCTAGAAACAGATAATGTCACTAAACTCCCTCAAAACCACTTAACATTCTTTGCTGTTTTTACCTGAATCTCTCATAATCTGGACAGTTATGCCACTGAGAATGAGATCCCTGAGTCCTTGCCGGTTTTGTGGATCCATGTGTTGAAAAAGCCGTGCTACATAAATAACCAGAGTCACATTGGAATGTTGGCTCAAAAATTCTCTAATAGCTCTGGAGCATTCCCAGCACGGGCTCCAGGACAAGAACCAGGTGATGGAGCAGCTGATGGACGGGTCAAGTTTTCTCTCTGAGGTGAATTTTTCTATAAAATTGACTTCAACGTGTTTGGTTGTATTTTGGCCCACGCTTCGCCAGACTTTGTGGCTTGTGCCCCACTTGATTTCGTAAAGCAGACAGGTCTCTTTACGGAGTTCTTGTGGATCAAAGAAGATTTCAAATTCCCAGGGATTGACTCTTCTCCTGAAATATACAAAACACTCTCATGTTGTCATGCAGTCTCTAGAGGGACTTTCAGAATCATTTCATGCTCTCTTCTTCTAACAGGCATCTCAGGAAACTTTTTTTTTCCCACAATGTTGTGTCTCAAAGTTACCTGGGAAGGTCTATCTGAACTGTCAGAGCTTTTGTCATCAACATATTGAAAAGAGATTTTTCCCTAGCCACATTACTTGTTCACCACTCTGTATATACCATTGCTTTTTAGACTTGAGTTCTGGTATTGGTCTGTCCTCATTTCTCTTTTCAAGGATTCTCATTAAATTCTAATCTTTCTGTGGTATACTGAAAAGTGCCATGTGCTTGGAAGTTCCATCAAAGAAAACCAAACTCGGTGCCGTCAAGTTGATTCCAATTCACAGCTACCCTATACACACATCTAAACTCCCTGAAGCACCAAATTACTGGGCTGAGGGTTCTGGGGTCCATGGTCTCAGGGAACATCTAGTTTAGAAAGGAAAGATTTTACATTCTACTTTGGTGAATAGAGTCTGGGATCTTAAAAGCTTATAAGTGGCCAACAAGATTCTCTACTTGTCTCACCCCATGTGGAGCAAGAAAGAAAGAAGACCAATGACACAAGGAAAAAACTAATGGAGCACAACCACTATAAACTCCACCAGACTGAGTCCAGCACAACTAGATGGTGCCTAGTTAACTACCAGTGACTGCTCTGATAGGGATCACAACAGTGTTCCAGAGAAGCCTAGAGAAAAATGTGGAACAGAATTCTAACTCATAGATACACACAAAAGACCAGACTTACTGGTCTAACAGTCTTGAGAAACCTTGACAGTATAGCCCCAGACACCCTTATGGCTTAGGAATTAAGCCACTCCTGAGGTTCACCTTTCTGCCAAAAATTAGACAGGCCCATAAAACAAAATGGGCACACCAGTCAAGGAGCAAGGACTAGAAGGCAGGCCAGCCAAGCCAAGTGCTGTCAAGTCGGATCCGAGGTAGAAGGCAGAAGGGGACAGGTAATAGGGAACTCTAGGTCAAGAAGGGGAGAGTGCTGACATGTCATGAGATTGTCAACCAATGTCACAAAGCAGTAAGTGCATTAACTATTTAATGAAAAAATTGTTTGCTCTGTAAACCTTCACCTAAAATATATTTCTTTTCAAAAAGTGCCATACCCTAATCCAATAATTTGTTTGTATTGTTGTTGAAAATATAGACAACAAAACATGCGCCAATTCAACAATATCTGTATGTACACAGTGACTTCGATCATATTCTTCAAGCTGTGCAAACATCCAAACCCTCTTTTTCCAAACTGTTCCTTCTCATTAACATAAACTCACTTGCCCTTAACCTTCCTGTCTCTCTGAGTTACTGTCGTCAGTTTGAGGATATCTACATAGTTCTAAAACAGCACTCAATTCTTAACCTTTACTATTCCCCATGGACTCTAACTAGATTTTCTCAAGTGTTGAAACCTCAGATTATCAACAAGATTCTATTGTCAAGCCTGTGAAGAAGGTAATTTAGACTCAGAACTGATCTAAATTAGAATCTTGTTTACTACTTCCTCTGGGGAAACTGAGAACTGTGCAGAGGAATCTTCTTTGCAATATGGTTGAGTCATAAGCTTATTACATCTTAATGCTTCACAACCAAAACCACCAAACCCATTGACATTGAGTTGATTCTGAACCATAGCTACCCTATAGGACAGAGGAGGACTGCCCATAGGTTTCCCAAGGCTGTCATTTTTCTCAAAGCAGACTAGTACATTTTTCTATTATGAAGTGACTAGTGGGTTCAAACCACTGACCTTTTGGTTAGCAGCTGAGCACTTTACCACTGCGCTACCACTCATCATTTATTACTTAGATCAATGCCACTTACCGTGAGACGCTAAGTATGCTCCTCAGCAATGGTCTGCCTGTACAATAATAAAAAATCCATTGCCTTCAAGTCGATTCCGACTCATAGTTACAATATGTTGGGAAAACGGGTAGATGGAACAATAAGAAGATGAAATCAAAGGAACAGTTGAGTTCTCTGGACACCTCATTAATGGCTACAAAACAGGCGATTTAAAGAGAGCAGGGCAATAGTAGGACAATACCATAGAAACAAGCTGGAAGATAATATATTTAAACAGAAACTAAAAGACATGAGGGAACAGATTAACGAAGCAAATGTCATAGAGGATAAAATCAAAAAAGGCAAAAAGAGAGAGAGGGAGCACAGCAAATGATAATAAGAAAAGCTATAGACTTACAGCTCTAAGTAACTACTTATTCTTCTTTGAGTTAAATGGGCAGTCATAGTATCCTTACCTCAAGGTGGCATCTGCAGTTGAAGGACCTGTTGACCAAGAGATGGTTATGTCAAATAACACACAAATACAACTGAACTGCCAAAAAAAAGATACTCTATTCTTCCAAACCTGTAATTTGAATCAGAAAACGAAGTTAGAAGATTTTCTCCTGTATTAATCAGATTGGATTGCCTCACTGCATCAGAGAAGAGCAAGATTTTTAAGAGTTCTGTGCAAATTTCCCTTTGAATCATGTTGACTTGGAGGGAGGGAGAAAGAAAGAAGCAACAGTCACTGTTTTTAGGGATAAAAACAGTAGAGTTAGCACGAGAACTAGAAACTGGGAAGTATGAATTGATGTGGGTATGACTACTTGAGTTCCCAGTTAACAGGGCCTGGGGGAGTGTCTCAGTCATCTAGTGCTGATCTAATAGAAACACCACAAGTGGATGGCTTTAACAAAGAAGTTTATACTCTCAGAGTCTAGTAAGCTACAAGTTCAAATTCAGGGCATCAGCTCCAGGTGAAGACTCTCTCTCTCTGTCAGCTCTGGAAGAAGAGCTTCATCTTCAGTCTTCCCTTGGTCTGGGAGCACCTCAGCAAAGGAACCTGAGGTCCAATGAATGTGTTCTGCTCCAAGCGCTGCTTTCTTGGTAGTACAAGGTCCCCAGCTGTGTGCTTGTTTTCCTTTCTGCGGAGGTCCGCTATCAGCCTTGTAGACAAAGTCACGAGCTCCTGCAAATGACGGGCTGAAGCATCTCACCTGTGACATGTTTTTTAGCCTACTGTCCTTGATATTATTTGGCTTCCTAATCAAATTTTCTTCAAAAAGATACCCCCTCCTCTCCTGGCACAAGGATCAGGGGAGATGCCTTCTGAGAGGGGCCCCTTTTTACTACCCCCTTGGTCTATGAAATAATATCGGGAAAACCGTACAGGAATTTTCTGAGGAAAAAGAGCTCAGAGGAATGATCTCTAACACAGCCAGCTTTGAGAGCAACGAGGCCGGCCCAACCCCTGCTGACTTCCCCCAACTGCACATCCCCACCCATGTGAAAGGAATTATCCTCTTTAGAACAGCTTGAGAAGAACATAGGGTGGGGGACAGTAGATGTTTACTATCCCCGCAGGAGGAGATAAAGAACAAAGTAGGAACAAATAGAGATCATAAACTTTAGACCCTTCCTCGTGAACCTTTTAACCTTGAGGTATAAGTAGGGCTGATTGAGCTCGAGGCATCCATAGGCCATTATCTAAAAAGCTTTGACAGTTAAAAGGATCACCAGGTTTCAGTTAACTAATAGCTCATGTGGCAGGGTAAAAAATTACATCACCTCAAGACCACGAGGATTTTGGTTTCAAATTTGCCAACCACGAGGTTTTGGTTTTGAACTAGCCAATAGATTGTGTGGTCAGTGGGCAGGGTAAAATTCACATCACTCTTACTATAAAAACAATAAAGACAGACAGCCTTCTCTCTCTTGCTCTCTGGGTCGGGCTGCCTTAAACCAGAAAAGTCTTTTCTGTCTCCTTGATTCATTTCCCGCCTTGCCTCTCCCTCCCTCCGTGCGGGACCCTGCAAAGTGTTGGGACCGGCTCCCGGCACCTTTCCTTTTATCTCTTGTAGGATAAAAGGTGGCGCAAGGCATACTTCAGGGAAACTCATGTAGTAAGAGTGTTACAGCCCTACCCTAACCTTCTTTAACATAATCCAATCTTGCCCTATTAACCACAAGCAGAGATTAGAATTTACAACCCAGGAAACTCACAAAATGGAGAACAACCCTGCAGTACCGGGAATCATGGCCCAGCCAAACGGCTAGACACATTTTGGGGGAGACACAATCCAATCCATGACAGGGAGTAAGGATAGTTTTACTTCACCTTTCAGTCAAAAGGTTCCCTGGGACAGCCAAGAGCCCTGGTTGGGCCTTGTATCCATCCATCTACTGTCAACACAGGAGCATAATATCAAGAAGAGCCAAGAAGAGGATACAATCGTAGCTGTTGTTAGTTGCCCTCAAGTCAGTTCTGACTCATGATAACCCCATGTACGTGGATTAGAACTCCTCCATAGGGCCTTTAATCTGTGATGTTTCAGAAGCAGATCACCAGGCCTGTCTTCCAAGGCACCACGTGGGTTTCAATCACCGATCTGCTGCTAGTAGTCGAGCACTAAACTATTTATATACCACACTGGAACTCCTAAGAGGACACTGGTGACCAGCAAATAAGTTACCCCCTAAAACTTTGCAAACTACAGTCTGTACAGGGGGATAAGTACGGAGATTCATTTATCCTTTTGACAAACATTAGTCAGTGACCTACTAAGTGTTAGGCACTCTTCTAGGTACTGGAGCTACAGCAGTGGATAAAAGAAACCCTAACCTTCATGGGGGTTGTATTGTGAAAGGGGCAAGAGACAATAAATAACTGCTTACCATACCATGCCCATTGCCATTGGGTTGTCGTTGGCTGATTTTCAGCCAGGGCTTCTTCACAATCTGTCTTAGTCTGGAAGTTCTGCTGATACTTGTTCAACATCAGAGCAACACACAAGTCTCCACTAACAGTGGTGACTGTGCATGAAGTGCGTTGACTGAGAATCAAATGTGAGTCTCCCGCATGGACCGTGAGAATTCTACTACTGAACCACAAAGCCACCCTCAGGATGTTTGTGAAACAGAACTCCAAAAATTGGAGAGCAGAAATGCTTCTCATTTGTCTTATTTTGGCAACATGAAGTCATGTTCGGGAGTTGCCCCTGGTTATTTGGAAGCTAAAACCTATCTGGGAAGGCACTAGAGAAGGCTCGTAAACCAAACAATTTGATTACCAACTCCAGTTTCTCTTCTCCAAGAAAGCAGAGATTCACGGTGTTTGAGCCAGACACCCCACTCCGCTGTGCTATCCCTTCTATTATTATAGATTAAATTGTGTTCTCTAAAAAAAGTATATAGGCTGTAAATTCTAACCCCTATACTTGTTACAATCCTATTTGGGAGTCTTTTTTCTTATATTAAGAGACCATATCAGTATAGGGTGCGTTTTAAATCAGAGCTATAAAAAGAGCCGATGAGAACAGAAAAGAAACCAGAGTTGGGTGTAGACAGATGCCATGCCGTGCGGAGATCTCTAAGGAACCAAGAAACAGAAACTATAGAGACAGGGACCTTTCCCCAGAGCCAACAGAAATCGAAAGCTTTCCCCTAGAGCTGTCACTCTGATTTCAGACTTCTAGCCTCCGAAACTGTTAGAAAATAAATTTCTATTTGTTAAAGCCACCCACGTGTGGTAGTTCTGTTACAGAGCCCCTAGATAACTGAGACACTTTCTCAGCGGGTCAGAAGACATTCAAAAGCCACTCCTACCTGTCAGGGTGAAGTGGCTGTGGGGAGATGATGGCAGGAGATGTGCACCATCCTCCCAAGGCAAACTTCGACTCTTAGGAATTGTTTTTGAGTCAAAAAGAGTCACAACGTCTGGTAGATACTTCTTTCTAAACAGCAAGGGCTTTATGCAACATGCAAGATCTCTCTCTACTTCTGTTTTCTCTCTGTGTGTACAGGCTGTGCACATGCGCTGGGTGGTAGTGGGAACAAGGAGAAGACTAGACCGGGCACAGTGCCCTAGAGATGGAAAGTGGTTCTAGCTGGGGCAAGGGACTAGGCAAAAATTAGCTAGATAATCACAAAAGTGGCCAGAACCAGGAAACACTCTCGTAAACGGGACCCAAGGAATACAATAGTCCAACAATTAAGTCCACACACTTAATTGTTCTAAGTGCTACGTACCTCATAGTTGACTATCGCTAAGGTCGCCTTTGAAGTCCTCCCCTTGGGAAGCTATGCACCAACCTAACCTACCCTTTAAAGCAATTTTGGAACTCTTTCCGGAACGGCCATTGCACACTGTAGCACAGTGGTAAGTTCGCGAACTTAATTGTAAAATTGTTTATGAGAAAGTTTTTAGCCAGTAAACAAATAACTGTATTGGAACACCCTCCCTATTTACCTGATCTAGCCTCCAATGACTTTGCTTTTTCACCTGAAAATAAAGGAAATGTTGAAAGGAAGACATTTTGATGACATTCAGGACATCAAGGGTAATACGATGACGGTTCTAATGGCCATTCCAGAAAAAGAGTTCCAAAACTGCTTTGAAGGGTGGGCTAGGCACTGGCTTTGGTGGACAGCTTTCAAGGGGATGACTTCGAAGGTGACCAGCAATGAGGTCTGTAACACTTTTTCTACGACGAGTTTGAGAACTTAATTGCCAGACCTCGTGAATCTCTGACCCACAAAAGAAGAAAACAGGAATTCGAATACTGAGATGGAGGAGGAAGGAGACGGCTGACACTTTGAACGGGCATCTGTCAGACTTCAAATAGCAGCCCGTGACCCAGCAGAAGGGGCCCCTCCAGAAACAGAGGCCACACCCCGAGATGGCTGAATTAGTGGTGGGAGAACACCTCTCCTGCAGGTGATGAAGCAGCTGGAAGAACTTAGGAAACGGAGGGTGGAGTGGGATGTATACTCAGGATTTAACGATCAGTATAATCCCTGCAATGCAAGGCAAGAGCCTCAGGCACATTAATTAATTAATTAGTTTGGGGAATGAGATGCACCACCTTCAAGGAAAATCCAGGGGAGAAACCAGATAGTTCAACTAAATAATGTGTTTGGTCTTTCCCGAACATTTCATTCACAAAAGAATTCTAACAGAGGAAGAATATAGAGATGAAAAAAAAGTATTGTTACTTAAACCCAAAACTGACGAACACATTGTTATAATAGTCTGCAGACTGGTCTACTTAATTCTATATGTTTCTTCTTCCTGGTCTAAAACTAATCAAACATCAAATGTGTCTAAAACACTGTCTTAATCATTTCTCTCTGCTATCCACAAATTCTCCAATGATTTTCTCTTAGAAAAATGATAAGCCTTCATTTCCTTTGCCTGGCATTCAAGGCCTTATGTAATGTCACCTCAAACTCATGTTCTGATCTTGCTGCATATTATTTCCATAAACTCTTCTCTAGCCTAACCAGTTTGCTCAAATCGCTTTTAAATTCTCTCATGGTCTTTTTGTCAATGTGACTGAATCAACCTGACATGTCCTCTTCCTGTTTGCCAGTCTAAATTTTACCATTCTCTTGCAGACAGCTCAAATCCTACTGCATCTGAAAATATTTCTGTCCACAGTCTGAAGTGTTCTCAGTCTGTCATGAATTTCTCTAACATTTAATAACTGGACAATTAATTATCAGTTAACCATGTCCTTAAGTCATCTAAGGAGCTCTGGTGGTGCAATGGTTAGGCAGTTGGCTTTAAATCAAAAGGTAAATGGTTCCAACCTACCCATGAGTCTTTTCTTCAAGAGACATGGCAGTCTGCTTTCCAAGATTACAGCCTAGGATACCTCAGGATGTTCTAAGCTCTCCTTTAGGGTTGCTGAGAGTCAGGATAGAATCCACAGCACACAGTAACAGCAACATGTTGTCTCTTCTGTTGTTTTCTTGAGTTGATGTTAAAAGTGCTTAAGTTTTTTTATTATAGTGCAACAAGCACTGATTTAGTGTCAAAAATCATTTGGTGATGTGAAAAGCTCATATGAAATCTTGTTTAAGAATAGCTAATTTATAAATAACAAGAAAGCTGAAAAAGGCCCAGCAAGATACGCTCTTGAGCATGCTAACACACACACACACACACACACACACACACACAATTTTTGCACTGTTAATGAATACGGAGTTTGTCAGGCCCCCAGTCAAGTTTACCTTTCTCAGAGCTCATTGTGCTCTGTCTCTGGTCTGCTTCACCTGGAGCCACGGACTGTGCAGCCTGCTCCTGCCAGCCACACACCTAAGTTTTGTTTCCTCAGGTGTACCTGCTGCCACGTACTTGGACAGAGGATGACTCACTCATTCCTGAATTTCAGGCAATAACTGGGTATCGGACTTTACAAACAAGCAGCACCTGAGAGGACAATTCTGTCTGGAGATTGCATCATTGGCGTTGATAAGAAAGCCTAGCATGTGAGTCACATTAGTCCTGAAGTATACTGACGGGTGTCCTGGCTTCTGAAATGGTTCTATGATGACATATGAATGTATTAATCTTTCTCTTTCTTTTAAATTAAGGTTAAGGCAAGACTGGTCCATCCTCCTTTATTAGAGAGAAGAACAGGAGACAACTGACCTATTTCTGTAACCTAAAGATCTTCACTGTTACCTAGTCAAGACAGTGTGGCCTTGCTTCTGAGCTATCACTTATTTCTAACTTCCTCTTACTTTGCTCTTTGCTCCAAATCCATGTTGGAAAGGGGACGGGTACTGTTAGTTGTAAAATCAGAACTTTGGCCTCTGAGTCAGGTAACTAGCAGGCCGCTCTTTGGTCTCTTCCTTCTGACGGAAGGTTGAGTGTATGGACAAGTGTCTGCTGTTTTAAATCCCACAGGAGAGTGAATGCTACTGCCGTTATCCTCTGTTCCCTGCATTCTGGGTCAAGCTACAGATTCCTAATCTCAACACTCCCTTCTAGAATAAAATTCTCTCTCCCAAGTTCTAGGACTCCATTTAACTTCTCAAACTAGAGGCCCTGTACTTTGAAATTTATGTCTCCATGTATCTTAAACCCTAGTGCCATACACACGAGTTTCCTTAGTCATTAATGCCAAGCCAGAGCCTCCACAAAATGGAATAATTGCTTGTACAAACGCAGGTGAACTATCAGAAATTCAAGCTGGTTTCAGAAGACTATGAGGAATGAGGAATAACATTGCTGATGTCAGATGGATCTTGTCTGAAGGCAGAGACTACTACAAAGATGTTCACCTACATTTTATTGACTACACAAAGGCATTTGACTGTGTGGATCATAAATTATGGGTGATACTGTGAAGTATGGAGATTCAACTTAACTGTGCTCATGAGGAACCCGTACATAGAACAAGAGACGGTCATCTGAATAGAACAAGGGGACACTGTATAGCTCAAATTCAGAAAAGGTATGTGTCAGAGTTGTATCCTTTCACCATATTTATTAAATCTTTATGTTGAACAAATCTGAGAAACTGGACTATGAAGAATGAGGCATCAGGAATGGAGAAAGACTCATTAATAACAAATGGCACAACCTAGTTTCCTCAAAGTGAAAAGGACTTGAAACACAAACTGATAAAGATCAAACACTATAGCCTTCAGTATGGATTACACCTCAATATAAACGAAACAGATCTCCACAACTGGACCCATAAGCAATATCATGATAAATGGAGAAGAGATTGAAGTTGTCAAGGACTTTACTTCGATCCACAATCAACATCCATGAAAGCAAATCAAGAACACTGCTACAGGACTCTTCAAGTGTTGAAAAGCAAAGATATCCTGAGGACTAGGGGGTGCCTGACCCAAACCATGTTTTCAATGTCTCACATACATGAGAAAGATGGACAATGAATAAAAGAGACCAAAGAACTGACCCCTTTGAATTATGGTGTTGGCTAATAATACTGAATGTAACTTGGACTGCCAGAAGAGTGAACAAATTTGTCTTGCATGAACAGCCAAAGTGCACCTTAGAAGCAAGGATGGCAAGACCACATGTCACATACACTGGACATATTAGCAGTACCTAACAACAGAGTGGCAAGTAAACATTTTGCAGGTGTGAGCATAAGTCTTACATTGTAAATAAGGTCTTCCCAGTGGCCAAGTGTTTCCAAAGCTATGCAAGTGTGGTGGGCAGAACACATCCCCAACGTTGTCCCCATTCTAATCCCTGAGACCCGTAAATACATTATCTTACATGGCAAAGGAGTCCCTGGGCAATACAAATGAGCAGTGGACTACTAGCTGAAAGGCTGATGGTCCAGATCTACCCAGAGATCTCTGAAGACTGGCCTGGTAATGTGCTTTCAAAAGGTCACAGCCTTGAAAACCCTATAGAGCAGTTCTCTTCTGCACACATGTGGTCTTCTTGAGTCAAAACCTTTAAGACGGCAACTAATCAACTCAGTAGCACCTAATGACAACAGGTCTTTGACTCCCCACAAATGTAAGGAACCCCCTGTGTCTTAACAGATTTTTATGGTCCTGGATAGAATGAGAGAAAAATGTAGAACAAAATTCAAATTCCTAAAAGAGGTCAGACTTACTGGACCAATGGAGACTTTTGCCCTAAGACACCCTTTGAACTTGGAATTGAAGCCACTCCCAGAGATCACCCTTCAGCCAAATAGTAGATTGGTCTATAAAATAAACATAACCCGTGAGTAATGTACACCCTTAAACAATTAGCTATACGAGGCCAGAGCGCCCACGTTTACCTAAAAGCAAAGATGAGAAGGCCAGGAGGGGAAGGGAAGCTAAAGGGATGGAAACAGAACAAAGAAAACGAAAATAACACGAATGCTGACACACTGTGAAAATTGTTACCTGATGATACGGAACAACCTGTGTAAAAATTGTCAGGTGGGAACCTAACTTTCTGTGTGAAAAAAAAGTCAGAACAGACTAATTGCCACCTAGTCAATTTTGACTATAGGACACAGTAGAACTGCCCTATAGCACTTCCAAGGAGTGCCTGGTACATTCAAACTGCTGATCTCTCGGCTAGCAGCCACAGCTCTTAACCACCATGCTGCCAGGATTCACCTAAAACACCATAAAAACAGAGGCAACACAACTAGCAGCATCAACCCTCAAAATAAATTTCTAAAATTCCTCAACCCTTCAGCTTCCTCCACCTATTTCCTGCCTTGCTCGGACTTTTCACTAAACTAAAATTCCCTAATGGCAAGCCCCTACTTTCATCTTTTAAAATCCTGTTATTTTTAAGTACCCACATCAAAACCGGAAACCCTGGTGGCATGGTGGTTCGGTACCACAGCTGCTAACCAGAAGCCTGAAATTCAAATCTGGCAGGTGCTTCTTGGAAACTCGGTAGGGCAGTTCTGCTCTGTCCTATGTCTATCCCTCTGGCTTCTCTTCCCCTCCCGGCCTTGTCATCTCTGCTTTTAGGTGAATGTGGATCATTTAAGGGAGTACATTACTCACAGGTTTTTATTTTATAGGCAAATCTACTATTTGGCTGAACGGTGATCTATGGGAGTGGCTTCAATTCCAGTTCTACTCTGTCCTGTAGGATTGCTGGGAGTCACCACTGACTCAACCACAGTGGGTTTTGGGTGTTAAAAGCAGCTCTTTCTTCTTGAATGGATTCATGCCTTGCCTTCATTTTCTATTTGCATTGCTATTGGCATTGATGTAGTCATCATACTTTTTTATTTATTATAAATTTTTCAGAAGGACCTAGGACCTTTTTAGAAATCCAAAGCTCACCTAGCACTCACTGCATTATTAGTTTTTTTGAAAATGAAAATAATCATTTGTAGTTAAAACAATAGCTCTCAAGATCTACATACACCTTTTTCAGAAAGATAAATTCCATATTAATGTAGCATTGAAAATGATTGCAAAATTTCTGGGAAAAATTTTTGTCCAAATGTAATTGTCTCTACTTGCTGTTAATGTTGCTAAATAAATAAAAAAGGGAGAGGGGGGAAGAGAGAGAGAGAAAGAGAGAGCTTCTCATTAAACTTACCTGAAATAGAGGACTATATCTGATTCTTTAATTACTGTCAATGATTTCTACCCTAAAAAAAAACTGTAAAGCAATAGAACGTGCCTCTCTTCCATTGAGGTAGATGCCTGTTTTCAATAAAAATTCTTCTCAAAAGTTAACATGTTAAGACTGTAATCAGTGTGCTTTTGCGGTTAGGTGCTATCAGCTGATTTCTACTCATAGTGACTCCAGGTCTGAGAGTAGAAATGCCCCATAGGATTCTTTTGGCTGTAATTTTTAAGGGAGTAGGTTTCCAGGTCTTTCTTGCATGGAGCTTCTGGTGGGATTGAACTACCAGGAACAAATACAGAAAAGTATAAGATCAGGTAATATTTAGGTATATTTTTCTATACTTTTCATATTTTCTCAAAATGATTTTGCTTTTAAATAACACAATCAACAGATCATTTTACTTCTCTCAGAGAAAGCTGGTGATCTTGGGAAAACCAATTAGCTGGCTTTTCTAAACCTCAGCTTCTTCATGTAGAAAGTATAAATAAAAATACCTACCTCAAACAGTGAGATGGTTTTAAAGCTAACACACAGAATAATGCCTGGGCCACAATAAGCTATCATCAGATACCCATTTCCTTCTATTTTAGGATCTAATACTTTACATGCTTAATGCATAATGAATATATTTGAGCAGAAAGTTTAAGATCTCTAGGGCTCCAGGATGCATGTAAGTGTGTGTTTAGTTATGGTCGTCAATTAATATTGGCTATTCTCCATCCTGGATTTTCAAAGACAAATTTTAATTGTAAGTAAATTGGCATTTCAGATCCAAGAAGTCATAAACCAAATAGGTAGTTTTATTAGAAGATCTACTTGAAAAACATCCCTTCGATTTCCATTCCTGCAGCCTATCCACACCCGCACTCATCAACCACCATGTCTTCATAATGTCGTAGGATGACATTGTCTTCATTGTCATGATAGAGCATGGAAATGGGGGACAGCTTGGTGGGGATACAAGAAGCCTGAGGGATATCTGGGTCAGCTACACTCATCAGAGCTTGCATGAAAGCATAATTGGAGCTGTTGAGAGAAGTGGTCAGTGAGAAAGGACATTCCCCGTGGCAGTAGTTTGCCATGAAACCTTTGGGGGCAATGATCCACTTGTGCCAACCCAGGTCCCGGAAGTTGATGAATAGCTGGTGACGATGACAGAGGTTCTTGCAAGAAGCCTTAGGGACAGGAGTGACTGACCTCCTTTTTCGGGATAAGGGGTGGCACTGCTCAGGGTTGAGGGTTACCACCAGCAGGGAAGCACTAAGGAGATGTCTCAGTCGGGCACATGTGTCCTCAGGCTGGAAATTCACCTCTGTATCTCTATGCCCTTTGACCAGGATTTCCAGGAACAAACTCAAATTCTTTCTGGAGTTGTTATTCCAGTCCTTAGCCACCTGCAGCAGGTTGAAGTGAAGGGCACCTTGGGGCCACAGCCCTGATTGCAATGCAAACAATTTACCTGGCTTAGGGAGGGATGTACCCCCAGCCTCAACCCCCAAATTAGGCTCCTCAACCAGAGATAGAGCCAGTTCCAGTTCTGGTCCCAGGTTGTAGTAAATGTTGGGTCCCAAGTCCAGGCCCAGCTGCACCATTGTTAACTGCTCTTTTTCTTTGATGGATGACAGGTTAAAGTAAAGATGCTTCTGTAGGCAAGAGGAGGCTTGGGAAGGTTCCTGGGAATAAAGAAAGAAACCTGATGGGAGCAGAAAGACAAGAGAATCACCATAATATATTTCACTTCACATTCCCCTATACAATACAAATGTAAATATCCACATGTATAAAATAAGGACAGGAAATTACCAGTTATACTATAACTCTTAGCATTTGGAGAATTTTTTCTCCTACTCCCCCTTCTGGAAACCTTGGTGGCATAGTGGTTAAATGCCACAACCACTAACCAAAAGATAGGCAGTATGAATTCACCAGGTGCTCCCTGGAAACACTATTGGGCAGTTCAAATCTGTCTTATAGGGTCTCTACGAGTCAGGATAGACAAAACAGCAATGGGTTTGGTTTTGGTTTACTCGCCCTTGTAAGGCAGATATTTTTATCCTCCACAGGTCACTAAGATGTCCTAGATAGAATTTAGGGGGTCCATGATGGATAGAAGAATTTTTTTTTCAATAAAACTTAGATGTCCCATCAATTATGAATATTGGAAATAAATCATATTATCAAGACCTGTTAACACTGTTCCAAATAAAAATCATAGATATCTGTGTTCATATCATATAAAGTTGTTACAAATCTTTAATGAACATTTATGATCATGCTACTTTTTGTTACCTAACTACAGTGATCAGTCTTCCCTAGATGTCATTACTTAATGCATTCATTACGAATCACATACATTAGTATACGCACATTTGTTTTTAAAGTAATTTATGTAAATGTAGTGTCTTAAAGCCTGTGCGTGGCCATCTAAGACACTCTATTGATTGCACTCCCTTTGGGAGCAAAGCAGAAGAAATCTAAAGACATAAGGGAAAAGTTTAGTCCAAAGGGCTAATGGACCCTAACTACCATGGCCTCCAAATTGAGTCTAGCACACCTAAGGCACTGTGCCACAACTGACTGCTCTGACAGCGATCACAATGGAGGATCCCAGACAGAGTTGGAGAAAAACAGAGAACAAAATTCTAATGAAAAAAGACCAGATTTATTGACCTGATAGAACCAGAAAAACCCCAAGAGTATGGTCCCTGGACACTCCCTCAGCCCAGTAACAGAAACACTTGCTAGGTTCCACCTTCAGCCAAGGACTGGACAGGCCCATAAAATAAAATGAGAGTAACAGGGCACACCAGCCCAGGGGCAAGGACTTGAAGGCAAGAGGGAACAAGATAGCTGGTAAAAGGGAACTCAAGGTCAAGAACGAAGAGTGTTAATATGTCATTGGGTTATTAACCAACATCGTAAAATGTGTATTAACTGTTCCGTGAGAAACTAGTTTGTTCTAGTTTCCTGGGTTGTTAACCAATGTCATAAAACAGTATGTGTAGTTACGTTCAGTGAGAAACTAGTTTGTTCTAGTTTCATCTAAAATACAACAAAAATAAATAAATGAATATAAGTGTATTTCAACACGTAACTGGTTTCCTTCGAAATCCTAAATATTTTATTTCATGCATGCAAAACACAATTCTGGAGAAGGAGGTACACTGACTTCAGGCTGCCAAAGGGACTCATGGCACAAGAATGGTTACAAATCCCGGGGAGGTGTGGCTAGTCAGCCTCCTCAGCCTGACTTGAATATAAGCATTCCTGTGATGTGGCCTAAGCGCAACAATTGGAAACCCCTTTCTCACTGAAGACAGAGCAACAAGTGCTCTCCTCATTTCCAAAGCTAATTTCCTTGCCTACATTTTCAAACCTCATCTACTTCTCCAGAAATAGGCCTGATAAAGTACACTTCTACCTTTTTTATTTTTTTTGTCTTCAGTTTTTCTCTCTCTACATATAAATTCTTTGGCCTAATAACCACCATTCTGTTTGGCAAGTTAGGTCAACCCTAAGTAGGGATTTCCAAGGAGGAGAAATCAAAACGTAAACCTAGGCATTTTAGCCTGCTCACCAAAATGCCTCTTCATTCCTAAGGCTCACTTAAAAAACATCAAAAATCAAAAAGCCTTTAGGCACTGGGTTTGGTCTGGTGTCTTCTTCAAGCTTACTATATCATCCTTCCTGTTCTATTCATTTAACACGCAAGCCTATAGATTGTCTGTGCTTCTTAACACATGTACCCACTATTTTCGAACTCTTTTACCCTTGCTACTCCACTGGAGCCGCTTTCTCAACCGCTGGCCAACTGTCAAACGCAGGAATGCTGTCACCATCCTTATCCTTCTTCAGGAAGTCTTGGTGGTGTAGTCGTTAAGTGCTATAGCTGCTAACCAAAAGGTCAGCAGTTCAAACCCCTACCTAGGAGCTCCTTGAAAACTTGATGGAGCAGTTCTATTCTGCCCTCTAGGGTGTATCTGTGAGTTGGAGTCTACTTATTGGCGATGGGTGACCCTTCTTCAACTGCTCTGAGTCTTTGCCAAATGTGGCTACAAATTATAGTATATTGATCTCCCTCTTTAGGTGCATCACCAAATCACATTCTTCAGGTATGAAAGAAAATCCAAAAGCCAGAAAGAAAAAGATCAAAAGATGTGACAGCATAGAAATTTAAAAAATCAAAACAACTGATTATCCATTTGAAAATACATGCGACCTTAACTTTAAAAAGTACAAATTAACACAATTACATTTTTTGCTACAATGTGATCAGTTTTGCTGACAGATTAGCAAAAAATTAAAACTTAAAAGATTATTTTCATTCAAATAGTCATCAAGAGTAACATGCACAAACCTGTATATACATAAAATAGAATACTATAATGAAATGAGGTGGCTATGTCCATCAAAAAAAAAGTTTCAAAAACCAAAAAACCAAACTCAGCA
This sequence comes from Heterohyrax brucei, assembly GCA_028571685.1. Taxonomy (NCBI): domain Eukaryota; kingdom Metazoa; phylum Chordata; class Mammalia; order Hyracoidea; family Procaviidae; genus Heterohyrax; species Heterohyrax brucei. The sequence continues at coordinate 70,247,696 of CM053142.1, read as the reverse complement.
CCAACTGAGTCTATTTCAACTCATAGCAAGGCTATAGGACAGAGTAGAACTTTCCCCACGGAGTTTCCAAGAAGAACCTGGTGGATTCAAATCTTTTGGTTAACAGACGTAGCTCTTTAACTACTACACTACAGGGTTTCCAGCAGAGTATCAGTTACACAAACCACAATACATCCAAACAATGAGCTATCACGGCCACTATTAAAAGACAACTAGACTGCTCTGACATGTGCGACACGTCCATTATCTGCCGAGTGAAAAGGAGGACAGTACAGTACGATACCATTTTTGTAAAGATATTACAAGTTTATATTATATACACACAAAGAAGAAGTCTGGAAGAATATATGCCAGTTGTTAATGCTACCCTCCCAGAAAAGTTCAAGAAGTCGGCAGTTCAAATCTACCAGGCACTCCTTGGAAACTCTGTGGGGCAGCAGTACTCTGACCTACACGGTCACTGTGAGTCAGAACCGACTCGACGGTACCTAACAACAACAGGGGAACATCTGGAAGAGAGAATGGTGAGATTGTCCTGTTCCTGTAGCATATTACAGGATTATGAAAATACCAAAATTATGTCCATGGTCAGGGAGCATTCCCCAAACTGTCTGCTAATCTCAGTTCTCCCTTCAAGAAAAAACACTAGCCCTTCACACTTCCTTTCTCTCTTAACTTCCCCTCGGAAACTATCTGACCACTCCCCACCACCACATCCCCCTCACAGGGCCCTATAAAATGGAAGCCCTCTGTTAGTCTATCTTCCTTCTATAAGCTCTTAGGGGGCCAACTTTATATTTAATCTCTGTGTTCTAAAGGGTGTACAGTTGTAAGTACCCACCAACCAAAAAACAAACAAAAAAACCTCACTGCTTTTGAGTCAATTCCAACTCATAGTGAACCCACAGGACAGAGTAGAACTTCTCCATTCAGTTTAAAGGAGCACCCAGTGGATTCAAAACTGCCAACCTTTCGGTCAGCAGCCACTGCGCTTAAACACTACCCCACCAGGGTTTCCAAGTACCCATTAAGCATCCAATAAAAATTTTTAGGATAACTATTCAAACCTTCTCTTCTGCATTTGAACCAGAGAGAAGGTTATATAGAAATGCAGATTCTCTCCTCCAATCTCAGGTAATGAATAAGAATTGGTTGGTAGAGTAGAAGGAACTAGGCTGGAGATCCAGTTTTGGTCGGTGGGTAGTTTGGGGAACTATTGTGTAGCATTCATTTAAATCTTTATAGAAAGGGTACTGCACGGATACACATTATTGTTAGTTATTCACAAGTCAAGAAAAGCCCTTTCCACCCAACAAAAGTAAAAGACATGAAAGGAGAAAGTACTTGACAGCAAAATGAGCTCAACATTTTCCTCCCTTGCTCAAGAAGAGGGATGGACTCAAAAGCAGTGAGTTTCTAGTTTAAGCTTCCGCCTCACAGGCACCAGGATACCTACGTGGTTGTTTTAAAAGTATTCCACCACCCTTTTCCCCCTAAACCACAGTACAAAGCAGTTGATTCAGAAAAACCTATTGACTGCTCCTCTGTTGACCACTAGATTATAGATTACCTACTGTCTGAGTCTTAATTTCCTTATTGTTAGGAAAGTTAACAAGACCTGCCTTCCTCTCAGGATGGAGGCGACTCCAGTGGCCTAGTGGTTAAGTGCTGTGACTGCAAACCGAAAGGAGGTCGGCAGTCACGAATCCACCAGGTGCTCTTTGGAAATGCCGTGGGGCTAGTTCCATTCTGTCCAATCACAGGGTCATTATGAGTCATAACTGACTGGACGGCGATGGCTCTCCTTCCCCCCACCCAGTGATTGTAGTTATGAGATAAAACATGCAAAATACTCACCACCTTGAGTTTCTACAATCCCCTCAGTAACTGTTATTTCCCTTCTTCACACGGCCCACTACCAGATTTTCTCGGGGAAGAGGTAAGGCCCTAGAGTGTTCTTACCGTGATCCGGGAGGAGTCGCAATACATTCCCACGAACGCCCAGCTCCTTTACGTAGCATAAGTCTTGGGAGATTCCAGCGGATGCTGCTGCTTCATGAGCCTGGAAGATTTTCCTCAAAATATAAGGCACAGACTGGAGATTCCAGGGTGAAGGGTCCTTGTGGAGGCCCAGAAACTGGGAAAGGATGTGCTCTTGAAATTGAGAAGGCTGGCACAAGGCCAGAGTTAGCAAAAGGCCAAGAGCCAAGACTGAAAAGGAAAGACGCATGGCCTCCAGGTGAAACTGCACTAACTATAGAGCCCAGAGGAACTCTAGAGCCAAACTGCCCAGCTACTCAAAGTGCTGCTGATTTATCTGATTTAAGGTAATCAAGTGTGAATTGCGGTCTTCCTAGCTCCTCCAAGGCCATTGGATGCTGCGACGAGTCAGATTCTTTCTCATTTCCCTTGCCCTACCAGAAAAAAATTCACAAAACAAAATTATTTATGAATCAACATAAACTCTACAGCAATCTGAGGTTTGTCATGGTAGACTGGAAAGGACACGTGCATGTATTAACATTTACTGAGCAGCTGTGACGTGTCTCCACGGAGCGGGTATTACGCGCAAGGCAATACAACAGGTACTAGAAACCATAGTAAAGAATGATTCATGTCTTGCAGTTCATAGTCTACTTAGATGAATACACAGGTAAATTTCTGATAGAGGTATATTCACAGTGGTGCAAAAAATGAAGCTAAGAAGGAAGCAGTCTGTTTTAAGAAGGACGGAATTTTGTTCATTGCCTTTTGCCCTTTCTGATTGACAGTCAGACTGACTAGGTGACTTCTGGTTCCACTGCTTAATTGGCTATATGATATGGGCAAGCTGGACAAATCACTTCATCTTCCTGAATTCTAGTTTTTCCTGAAAATAAAAACTGACTTTCTAATTTGACATGGGAATCTGCTAAGATGATATGTTTTTTCAGCACAGTGCTTGCCACATAGTAAGCGCACATAAAGTCTTCACAGGGAAGACAGCTTTAAAGCTGAAGCAGACATTTTTCAGTGAGAAGTAGGCATTCAAAGCTGAGACGCTACATGTGCAAAGGCTTGCCACTGATTGAGTTTAAATACATAAGGCAGCATCTATCTGTTTTGGTTTCTGTTTTTTGGCCAAACTACTGAAGCCAAAGCCAAGTGAAAGATTTTCAAATAATACAGCTGCTAACCAAAAGATCAGCAGCTCACATTCACCAGCCTCTGCTTGAAAACCGTATAAATCAGTTCTTGTCTACTCTATAGGGTTGTTAAGGGTTGGAATTGACTCAGCGGTGCCCAACACTACGGAATAATTGGCTTATGTTTAAACACCAACATAATTTCCAAACATTTGAGAACCAGAATTTTATGTATTATTTTGTATCATCTATTATAACCTGACCTGATGGCAATGGGTTGGGTGATTATAAAAACCTGGAAACTCTGGTGGTGAAGTGGTTTAAGTGCTGCTCCTGCTAATCGAAAAGTTGGCAGTTCATATCTGCCAGGTGCTCCTTGGGAACTCTATGGGGCAGTTCTACTCTGACCTGTAGGGTAGCTATGAGTCAGAATCAAGTTGATGGCAGTGAGTATTTTTTTTTCTTTTTCTTTTTCTTTTGGTTTTTGTTATAAAAACTTGTTTCCCCCAAAGGAAAAATAAAATGTTGCATCTAATATGCAACAATTTCCCCTTATCTAGAGGATAAAATCTAAACTATTTAATTTGGCATATAAGAACTTTCTTGACCTGGTTCCCTGTTCCTTGCTGGTCTCATTTCCACCTACCCATCTTCACTGAGGATCTGCTGGATGACACAAATGGTTGAGAAATTGCTGCTGAAATGTTGAAGGTTTGAGTCCACCCAGAGGTGCCTCGGAAGAAAGACCTGGTGATCTACTTCTAACAATTCTGCCATTAAAAAATCCTGTGGAGCACAGTCCTACTGTTGCACAGCAAGGGTCACCATGAGTCTGAATTGACTCAGTGGCAACTGGCCTTCTTCCTTCCTTCCTTTCTCTTTCCTTCTTTCTCCTTCTCTCACTCTCCCTCTGTCTTCCTTCCTTTCCCACCCTCCATATTGATGCTGTAATGATGCAAGCTATTTGTAGTTTTCTCATGAACTCATTGCATCTCCAACCTTTTTGCAGACAGAGTTCAAAGGTCACTTCCACTGCAAGACTTTCTTGACTTGTTGGAATAGGGTTAGAAGCTTCTTCTTCCTTCTCCAACAGAGCCTTGAGTGAGTGTCCATGATAGCCCTTATCAGAGTGCTATCACTACGTTTGGCTCTTTCCCTTACTGACAACACACTTCTTCGGTATCAGAACTGTATCTTTTTGTCTAATCATCTACACTACCAACAGAAGTTTCTGGCAGGTAGTAGACATATGGTTAAGTATCTGTGAATGAATAAACTAGTGTTATTTCCATAGGTCTCCTTCTTCCAGATAGCCAGATTTGCTCCATTTCCATTGCTCTTATCTCTTCCTATATGCATCCTAGTTAACACTTTTAAATTAATCTACAATCCCCAGCTGTCTGCAACAATAAGACTAGGTTGCAATTTGATTTTCTGTATTTGACTTTCCTGACCAAAAGTGAAAAATCAGACTGTTCAAATTCCATGCCCAGCACTTATTAGTTGTGTGATCTTAGGTGTCTTAGTCACCTGGTACTGCTCCAACAGAAAATACCATGAGTGGAAGGCTTTATGAAGGAGAAATTTTATTGTCACAGCCTGGTAAGCCACAAACACATTTACGAGTTGCAAGTCCATTCACTAAGAGAAGTTATGCCTGTCCAGTGGGCTGAGTCCAAATTCAAGGAGAGCATCTCGGCACAGAAACCTCAGGTCCAAAGGACGTGCCTGCTCTCGGTCATGCTGCTCTCTGGGTGGTATGAGGTTCCCAACTTTCTCTGCTCACTTCTCACCCTTGTATCCTACAAGTCTGTAGCTTGAATCCTGCCTCACCAACACAACCGCAGCCCATTCTCCATCATCAGTATCACAGAGGCAGGGTTCACAACACATGTGAGGAAGGGCACCATACTGGGACTCCTAGCCGAATCAAATCAATATATACATGCGGGGGGGGGGGGGGAGGCACAATTCAGTCCATGACATTAGGGAAGTAACTCAACTGTAGGATGAAGATACCTTTTTTTTTTTGCTATGAGATAAAGCACATGTAATGCTCAGGATAACATCTGCCAAATAGCAAGCACTCAACTGCTATTATTATTTTCATTATTGCTTATTAGAGAGTTCAAGTTTATCAAGGGAAAGAAAGAATTAGAAGTCCACAATCAACTACCACAACAAAAAAAAAAAGCACCAAATCAGGAGTGGGGCGGGTCTGAATTAATCACAACCCTTCCAATAACCTGTTATCTCCCTCAGCTCACCGGTCTTTTCACAACACATCCCAGGTGTGAGCATTTTAAATAGAAAGATTTGAAGGGTCTCAGAGGTTGTAAAGGAGTAATCTATTTAGGTCTCAGTTTCCTTATCTACAAAATCATTAATTGAGTTTGCTTGTCTTTAAGGGTCTTACAAACAAAAACATTGCCATTCTGGACTTCTAGCCCAAATTAGAAAATAAAAAATGAGTCAATATAGTGAAATAATAAAAAAATTGGTCCTCATGGGGGAAAGAGAACCCAGAAGACAGAGAAACCCAAGTGAGTGGGTTGCTACATTGATTTGTAACTGGAAGAACCGGATGATGCCCGGCTACCACCAGTGATAGCCATGATGGAGCTCACAAAGTTGAGTCTCACTGGCAACACAAGAATAAAAAGGGGTGCACTCTGAGAGCTCCATTAAAAGACTGCAATTGATGGTCCATTGGCCTTGAAGTTCACCTGGGAGCATGGCCCCTGGCCCCAATGCTGCCCCTGTCCATAAATAATAATGGAGGTCAACTCTCCAGACAGGAATGATTGGACGTGGTGACACAGAGTGACCATATCATGTGTGCACTCTATGGTTCTGTGCGTCTGTAGGATGTAATCCTGCTGACCTCTTACTGGAGGAGGGTGGAGAGAAGGGGATAGGAGATTGTTGGGAGGATGAGACATGTATGGAGTGGAGAGGAAGAGTGTGCTGTCACCGGGCAGGGAGAGCAGTGGGACAGCAAATTTATGTGGGAATGTACATTTTCACTCAATCATTAAAAAAAAAAAAAAAAATTGGTCCTGGAATCATGGACCTAGATTAATCTGGAAAGACACATATCAAAATGTCAGCAACTGCTATTACTATACATTTATTCATTATAAATTTCATTGTTTTCCAAATGTTTGAAAACAAACATTATTTTTATCATCAGAAAATAAGCCATTTAACAAACCAACAACAGAGTCATGACTACTAAAGCACAAAGTGTTCTGGATAGTCCTGCCAAACAGTGAACAAATACTGAGTGTCTAGAAATAAAAAATGTGTTGATGTCAAGTCCATTCTGACTCATGATGACACCATGTTTTACAGAATAGAACTGCTTGACACAGTGTTCTTGACTGTAATCTTTGTAGAAACAGAGGCGACGCCTGTCTTCCTTGATGTCTCTGAGTCAACCTATAGGCTAGTGACCAATCAAGGATATTCTTTTCTAGGTACTAGAGATAATACAATGCAATAAGAGCCTCATGGTTAAAGAAACGGTTAAATTGATACTAGGAATCAAGGAGAAGAAATTCAAATACATAATGAAGCTTCTCAAACCTTGTTTCTATGACCTTACTCACATTCTCCAACTGAAATAAAAGCCATGATATTTTTTATTGTTGTTAACTCGTAGACACATCTTTTATTGTTACCATAAAATATGGATTTGAGCTCCGTCACAAAGCCAGTATTGAGACGGGGTGAGCGAAATAATAAGAGCACTTTATTATATACTGGTGAGCAAGAGACAGGGGGAGAATTGGCTTCTCTGAAAGTCCATCTGCCCATTGCAGATTGGCCTGAGGGTTTTATAGACTCAGTGGTTACATTTAATTAATTGCAAGAATGTCAGTTCTTGAACTGATGAATGTCAGTTCCCCTTTCAGGTCGATCAGTTGACCTCCTGTGAGCATTCTCTTGGTGTCTGTCAGCACCACCCTGGTGTCAGTCACAAGGTGGGCCTCTATTGTCGGTTGTCTCTCTCCAGGTCTTACTGGGTGCTGTCAGCTTCTCTGAGACGAACATAAGTTAATTTTAAACTTCATAGATAATTGGGAATAGGAGGATGAAAGCACTGAGAATAGAAGGGGGAAGAGGGGAAAAGAATCATAGATCGCAAGATCACCACAGTAGATGAAAGTTAACTATATAAGCTATACAGAAAGAAACGGTGCTACAGTTTTCCAGGAAACTAAACTAAAAAATAAATAATTAATTAGAAAAACCAAACCAGACCCACTGCCACTGAGTCAGTTCTTAATTCATAGCAACCCTATAGGGCAGAGTAGAAATGCTCCATAGAGTTTCCAAGGAGTGCCTGGAAGATTCACATTGCTGACCTTTTGGTTAGCAGACATAGCAAATCCACCAGGCACTCCTTGGAAACTCTATGGAGAAGTTCTACTCTGTCCCATAGGGTCAGTATGAGTTAGAATCAACTTGATGGCAGTGGTTATTTATTTATTTTTAAAATATGGCTGTTCTGATTCATTGTTCTCTTGGTAGCTTCCCCTGTCTTCAAAGCTTTCAAGGTAACATCTTCTGATCTCCTCTTTTACTTATAAGGAACTTTGTGATTACCTTGGACTCATCCAGATAATCCAGGATAATCTTCCTATCTCAACACCCCTAATTTAACTGCAACTGTAAAGTTCCTTTTGCCATGTGTGATAGCATATTTATAGGTTTTGAGGATCAGGATGTGAATGTTTTGGGGGGGAGCATAATTCTGCCTATACTTACCTACTGGTTTTAGCCCTGAAAGCCACAATCTTAAATTCATATTTAGAGATGAACAGGAATATACAAGTGAAGCCGTGGTCCACATGGTATTAAATAATTTAACCCTGAATGTAAAAACAAAACAAAATAAAACAAAAACAAAACATATCCATGTATTGCAGCTGCCACAGGTGATACCCACCAAATCATTTAAAACCATATTATTTATTTGCCTGTCTAGAAATAGTTACCAGATAATACTACAGGAAGTTGTCAGCCTTCTGTAATCACTGTAACTTTGCCACAGAGTCGTGGAGCTCTATCAGCATTGATCAAATTTTATCAAGATTTTTAATACAAATTTTTTTGGCCACATATTAAAGGCAACTTTTTTGAGTTATATCAGTCACTGCCATTTTGTTATCATTAGCAACACCCTTCCGTAGCACAATGCTACAATTTAGGTCTCCATAATACATTCCACTTCTTTCTGATGGACCCATTAACAGTCACTTTTGGTCTTAGCATTATTTCCACAATTCATTGTGATTCCTCTCAGCTTAAAGTTTTTATTTTCCCAGAACCAGCAGAAACTAAAACCAAAATCAAAACCATTGCTGTCGGGTTGACTGTGACTCGTAGCAACCCTATAGGACAATGTAGAACTGCCTCACAGAGTTTCCAAAAAGCACCTGGTGGATCCCAGCTGTGAGCCTGTCGATGAGCAGCCATAGCACTTAACCACTACACCACCAGGGTTTCCGCAGAAACTGATACAGTAGTAATTATCAACTAACACTGAGATTTGTGTGTGTACAGGTTTTCACAATTATAAACAAAGCTGGAGTAAATCACTTGTAGACAACATTTTTGACACTTGTTTGACCTTAGAGTAAACGCTTGTAAGTGGGACTTTTGTGAAAAGGCTTGCAGTGGTTTATAAACCCTGTGTAATGCTCATAATTTGACATGTAATCTAAAATGCTCTTCCAGAAGGCTGTACAGTTTACATCCTGTTGTGTGGACTATTACCTTGATGTGACAATAGCCTCCAAGTATACTGGGCTGTGGTGGCAAAGTGGTTAACAGCTTGCTGCTCAAATCCATTAGCCTCTCCATGGAAACTTTATGAAGCAGTTCTACTCTGACCCATAGGGTCATTATGAGTTGGCATCTACTTGATGGCAATAGGTTTGGTTTTTGGAATGCTATCCTAGAGGTAATAGAATAGAAAGTTTCACATACCAAATTAAGGTGCTCAAATCACATTTACTGAATCAGTGAGGGATACAGTCAGAAGCAAGGGAAGAAGATGAATAGGTTAACATACTTAAGGTAAGGTGCAAAATACCATGGGAGGATCATACTACCTGACGGTTAATACATCTTGTCCCTCACTGCCCCTTTCTGCCATGTCACCTTTCCAGTATGGTTATAAGAACCAAAGCTGAAATGAGCTTTGAACAAGGGATTTAGCAGATACTTGCCACCAATACATAACTTTATCAGAGACCAAAACCTGTTGCCTATGCATGTATATTATATATTGTTGCTAGTTGCGATTGGATTTATTCTGACTCATGGCAATACCCACGTGTACAGTGTAGAACTGCTCCATAGAGATTTTAAGGCTATGACTTTTCAGAGGCAGATCGTCAATTCTGTCTTCAGAGGTGGTTCTGGGTGGGTTTGAACCACCAACATTTTGGCTATTAGTCAAGTGTCTAACCATTTGTACTACCCAAACCAAACCAAAGACCAAACGCATTGCCATCCATTCAATTCCTGTAGGTAGAACTGCCATAGTAGAACTGTCCCATGCAGTTTCTGATTGATTTGAATTGCTGACTTTTTGGTAAGCAGCCATAGCACTTAACAATTATGTTACCAGAGTTTTGTTGTGCTGCCCAGGGAGTCCATAGACACACATGTTTAATTTATATGTTGTAAGTAATTTGTAAGTTACTGACAATACTTGTCAGTTTCATGCATCCTGCTTGCTTTTTTATTGTGTTCTATAGAAGTGGAGCCCTGATGGAAAAGTGATTAAAAGCACGACTGTTAACTAGTAAGTCAGCAGTTCAAATCCACCAGTTGCTCCTTGAAAAGCCGATGGAACAGTTCTACTCTGTCCTGTAGGGTTCTTTGAGTCAGAATTGGCTTGATGGCATAGGTTTTTTTGTTTTGTTTGTTTTGGGGGGGCAGTGGGGGTGGGGGGCAGGGGGTAGTGATTGCTAGGAGAAGCGACTGTTGTCAAATAATACACAAACCAGCATTAGCCAAGCCAAGTGCCGTGGAGTCGGATACGACTCATGGCGCCCCTACATTAAAGATCCCATTAACAGTGCACCTAACTACTGTTTTCCACCACATATACTCCAGTTCTGTTTAATCAGTCTTATTCTTTTCTGTTTTATCCATTAGGGAAACACATAATTGTTTTTACTTAAACTTATTTGGACTTTTAACATGATACAAAATATTATGATCTGTTTTATGGCAATCTGAACTTTTGGAAATTCCTTTGTCAGTTTTTCTCTTACATTATTTATCTTTTACAATCTAAATTGAAGATTAGCAAAAACTCTCAGGATATTGGGAACTTTTGTCTGTCACATTCGTTCATATCTTTTTCTCAACTTAAATCCATCTTTCAATATAATTTAAAATGTTCATTGTTGCATGGAAATTTAAAACGCTCATTTGATTAAGTTGAAATGTTTTGCAGTGTTTGATTTTTGCTTCATGTTTAGAAAAGGCTTTTCTACCAGGAGGATATAGATTGCTGCCCATATTTTCTTTCTGGTGTAAATTTTAATACGGCTGTAACCTTAGATAAATTAATTGTTGATTTTGTGATTTAATTTCCTCACCTGTAAAAATGGGGATGATAAAAGACTGCATGCTTACACAGCTCTTATGAGAAATAAATTACTCCACTCCATGTAAAATATCTACAAGAGTGCAAGGCACATAATAAGCTCACAATCATTGTTAGCTGTTCTGTCACTACCCTTGCCTCAGTATCACAAGTGCATTTTTATTGTTATTGGGATTCATATTCTACTTCTCAGGCCACCCCTTCCCCACTTGACTAACACTTTCTCCTCTTCCTCAAACTTCCAGCATTTCTCTCTGAGCTCTCTCATCTTCACTCTCGCTTGCTTCCTATTTCCATGAGAAAACTGAAGCAATTCAAAGTCTACCATCACATTGGCCAAATTATCCACATTTGCACCCACACACCCTGCTGGCCTTCCTATTGCTGTAAATAAACTACCAAAAGCCAGTCTCCTGGTTTGTGCACTTGACTGTGTTCCTCTTGCTTTCTCCGGTCTTCACTCAGCAGTTCTCTGTTCTGACCTCATCTATTTGCTCCTCTTTGCCAGATCCCTCCCAGCAGTATACTAACATGTGTTGTGTTTTGACTCTACTTTTTAAGTACACTTTACCTTACAAATCCACTTTTCTGCTCCTGCTTTGCACTGAAGCTTCTTAAAGTAGTTGACTATACTTGCTGTCTTCCATTCTTAACCTTTCATTCTACAACATCTCTTGCCCTAGTCATCAATGACAACCACACAGCTAAATTTAATACCTACTTTTCAACTCTTTCTTACTTAATCTATCAGCAGCATTTGTTTGACACACTTGATTACTCCTTATGCCGTTCTGGAAACCCTGGTGGCATAATGGTTACACGCTACATCTGCTAACCCAAAGGTTAGCTGTTCAGACTGCTCCTAGGAGACTCAATGGGGCAGTTCTGCTCTGTCCTGCAGGGTCCCCGTGAGTCGGGTTTGGGTATGCCTGGCTGCAATTTCGTTGCTTGGCTCTGAAAACAGCGCCCTCTGCTGGTTTAATTCCGATCTCACTGGTCAATTGATTCCTCCTCGTCACTGGTTTCACAGATCTAAGCTGTCCAAGGCAGTAGTACTTCAACCTAAGATCTCTTCTCAAAGTCCATTCATCACTTTGGTGATCTCACAGGCTCATAACTTCGAATACCATCTGTAATGCTGATGACTTTCAAATTTGTATACTAGCTCAGATCTTTCTTCAACTTATTTATCCACTCAGCTGTGTACTCCTTTCCTCTTGAATGTCTAGAAAAACTTGTCAAAACTTTTGTTTTCCAGAATGGAATTCTGACCACCTCCCTCTGCATCAGCACTACCTGCAGGCTCTTCTAACTCAGGTAATGCTAACCCTGCTTTTTCAGTTGCTCAGGATAAAACTTTGAACTCCTCTTTGACTCCTCTCCTTTCTCCTTTCCCTTTTTCAATCCATTCAGGAAATTCTAGTGGCTTTATTTTCGGTATCTGGCCACTTCTCACCTTCACTATTACTACCCCCTACGCTGAGCCAGTACTATTTCTTTCCTGAATTATTCAGTAATCTCCAAACTGGTCTCTGGGCTTCCAACCTCGGACCACCCTCACCTGCCAATCTATTCTCAACACACCAGCCAACTTCTTTAAAAAGTTCAGTTAACTAATTCACTCATCTTCTTAAAACTCTCCACTGTCTTTCAGAGTAAGCTTCAGTGTCCTTACATTCGTCCACACTCCAATTATCTCGGTGATGTCACCCTCGCTCACTCTCCTCCAGTTTGAACTCTCTGTGTACTTATTCCCACTGCCAAGACCATTCTTGCTCCATTTTTCCATGTCTCACTTCCTCTGCTTATCCAAGTCTCTGTATGTTTCTCACCCTCTCAGTAAGGCTCATCCTTACCATTTATTTTGAATTGTAACTTGTTCCCCTTCTGTTTAGGCATGAGCATAGATTAAATGCATTACTCTACTCAAAAATTTTTGTCTCAGGCAGTGTTTTAAGCATTTGAGATATATCAGTGAACTAAACAGATAAAAGTCCCTGGCCTTAAAAGTTTATGTTCTAAAGTGCTAGAACTGTCAATAAACAGTAAATATAAAAAAAAATAAGGAAATATTACTTGTTGAATAAACAAATAGACATATATTTGGGGTGCTTGTCCAAGTTTTCTCTGTAGGACAAAACTCTGGAAATGGAGTTACTGAGTCAAAGAATGTGCACATTTTCAAATTTTGTACCATATGGCCTAATCACTAATCAAAACAAACCAGGAAAAAATTGGTATAGCACACACATACATGCACACATACAGCATGTTTTCGGAAACCCTGCCAGTGTAGTAGTTAAGTGCTACAGCTGCTAGCCAAAAGGTTGGCCATTTGAATGTATCAGGTGCTCCTTGGAAACTCTATGGGGCAGTTCTACTCTGTCCCATAGGGTTACTGTGAGTCAGCTCTGACTTGCTGGGAGTGAATTTGGGTTTTTTCTGACGCATGCAGTCACACATAATTATTTTTCATGTGAGTAATAACTGTCATTTCTGGGTTTGTACTTAATGTTAAAACATTTTTTGTTATCGTTGTTTTGTTTTATATTTTATGTACTGTTAATGAAAGTAAATGATGGTTGCTTTTTCATGAAAGTTTTGATTGGTCAAAAAAAAATTTTTATTTTTATTTTCTTGCTAAAGGGAAAGGGAAACGGTACCAGTTTTTGAAATCACAAAGTCTAAGAAACACTAACTTAGAATACTTGATATGATCGTGGTTTTATTTCACAAGTAAAGTAGATTTTTAAAATTAAGACATCAAAGAAATTGCCACCTTTGTCTCAAAAATCAGAAAAGGCCACCTCAAAGTGTCAGGTATTTGTGAAAACTAGGGCAAGGATAAAAGTAAATATAAACATATAAAACAAAACAAAAACAAATCCTTTGCCACGGAATTGATTCTGACTCATAGCGACCCTATAAGACAAAGTAGACCTGCCTTAGAGGGTTTCGAAGAAGGAGCTGGGGGATTGGAACTGCTTCCTTTTTGGTTAGCAGCCAAGGTCTGAACTACTGCACAGTCAGCAACTGTCAATTATATATCCCAGACAGCGGACACAAAATTATAAAATATTTAAGCAAAATTTTAAATTAAAATTAGGTGAAGAGTAGAATAAATTGCATTCTAAAACTTCATATTTAATACTTTGTTTGTAAATTATGATTAAGAAGCAATTTCTTGAATACAAATTTAAATTTAAATAAATATCAGAACAATTTTTCTTCTAGATAACAGAATTATGGATCTTTCTGGCTTGCCTAAAGGCAAAGATAATGAAATCCTAATGCTTAAATATCTAAATGGTTTTATCTAAAAGACTGCTATTAACATCTGGGCCAAGAATAATTCCTTTTTCTACAGGAGAATAAAGTTGTAATAGATAAGAATTGAGGGGATAATTTATTGCCTTCAGGTAAGGACATTTTGTAATCTCATTCTTAGATAAATTATTAAAGGTATTCTTGTTTAAGACGTTCCGAAACCTAAGAAAAGATGTTGCAATGAGGTTACTCTAAGGGTCAACCTCTTTGACATCTTTTAAATTAGGAGTGCCAAATGTATCTCCTCTGTTTCAAAACTAGTGGAGGATTTTATAAGTTTTAAGGAAGAGTTAAAAAGAAAACGCCAAACAACCTTATAAACAAACACACCCGTTCTCTGAACACTTGTGACTTGATGATAGATAAGATTGTGAAATATTCACCCTAGTGACTTAAGAATGACTTAGTATACTCATTTGAGAAATATTTATGGTACATGAATTTTGCTCCAGACAACACATTAAGTCAGTGTTTTTCAAACTTTGTTGTGACTCGTTGCTGAATCTTGAAATAAATTTTGCGTGTCTCCATCACCATTAAAAAAGAGAGAGAACAGCATAGAAAATATCAGAGTGCATCCTTCAGCAGCTAAGAAGTGTTTTCAGATGTTAGGGTTTATCTGCATATTACTGGGTGTATTTCTTAATGTGGTTTAGCTACAACACGGTGTGAATGCCACTGTACTAAATGACACTCTTAAACAACAGCTGTTGTTTCTTCCAAGATGTTTAGGTTTAAGTGAAAAGGCTGGTAAGGAAACCAACAGCAACAATAATATGGTAGGTGACTGCAGGATCCTCGGACAGTGTGGGGAAAGGCACCTGTCTAGAACTGAGGAATCAAGGCTACCTTCTGGAAGAAATGGCATTTAAGTAAGGAAGTAGCTAAGAGCAGGGACTCTGAAGACAGACAACTTAGAGCCAACCCAAGCAGCACCATTATTTCCAGTAGGACTTTGAGTACTCTATGTAACCTCTATGTCTTTGTTCCCTCATCTGTAAAAGGAAAAAAAAATAAAGGTACATATTTCAAGAGGTTATTGTTAGGGTTAAGTAACATACCCAAGGCAAACTGCTTAGCCGAACACACATTCAATAAAAGTGTTGTTGTCATCTCTGCCGCTAACTGAAAGATTGGTGGTTTGAATCTAGCAAGAGGTACCTTAAAAGAAAGATCTGTCAATTCTGACTTACTTAGGTAACTGGATGGATGGATATGTAGTCATGAAGGTGGAAAACAGGAAGTAGAACAGGTGTAGAATGACAAAATGAAGCCAGGTGAGTCTCAACAAACCCATTGAGGTTGACTCTTACTTATAGCGACCCTATAGAACATAGTAGAACTGCTCCCTGTAGATTTTCCAAGGAGTCACTGGTGGATTTGAACTGTTGATCTTTTGGGTTGCAGCTGCAGCCCTTAACCACTACACCACCAAGAGAGTCTCGGATGCCTCTTTAATATCTAAAGAGAAATATCAAAGAAAACCCAAGCAGATCATGACTCATAGGGACCCTATGGGACAGAGTAGAAATGCCTCATAGGGTTTCCAAGTAGCACCTAGTGGATTTGAACTGCTCACCCTTCAATTAGAGGCCATAGCTCTTAACCACTATACCACCAGGGTTCCCAGATAACAAAGACAGTTGCATATATCAGCATGGAAGTGAGAAAGGAGATCTGATTACACACATAGATTGAGGATTCATCAGGGGAGATTTCTGGGGAAGCTTGCTCAGAGGAGTGTTTCATTATCTTTTTTGAGTCATGGACATTTCAAAAAATCTAGTGAAAATTATATGTGTGCTCTCAAAAAAAAAACCATAAAAAAGCCAAAAAAATACACACTCATAACCTTGCAATTTCAGAAATTTTGTGAATCTCTTAAAGCTCATCCTTGAAATCTTTTTAAACCATCCAGTGTAGTATGAGAAGAAAAAATGGTCACAGGGAAGAATCTACAGAAAGAACAAAATAAAATGAAAATATGGCTTTCCTTTAATTTGAAAGGAAACCTGAAGAATGCAAGGTTTACAGAAGCTGGATAAATGTTTTAAGAGGCCTTTGTTGAACAGTGTCAAATGCTTCTGAGACGGGAAGTCTCAGTTGTATTCACTGGGTTTGCAGACAGGAAGGATTTGATATCATGCAGAGAGTGGCTGCAAAGAGAAGGTCACTCAGGAGAGTGGGCCAAGGGTTCAGAAGGAAAAAGGAGAAAGGACAGAGCTGAGAAATCAGTTTGGAATGGGAGGGAGAGAGATGGAGAGTTGTTGTCAGGTGTCCGAGTTGACTCTAACTCATAATGCTCCCATGCACCGCTGAAAAAATTACTGCCTGATCCTGAGCTATGCTCACAATCGTTTCTACGCTTAAGCCCTTTTTTGCAGCCCCTGTGTCAATCCATCTCCTTGAGGGTCTTCCTCTTTTTTTGCTGACCGTCTGCTTTACCAAACATGACGTTCTTCTCCAGGGATTGGTCCCTCCTGACACCATGTCCAAAGTATATAAGACACAGTCTTGCCATCTTTGTTTCACAAGGAGGTAGGGACTTAAACATGCTTAAATACTCATGGGAAGGAGCCTATTATTATTTTGCATTGTTATGATACATTTGTTAAAATTAGTGAACCAATATTGCTACACTGTTATTAACTAAAGTCTGCAGTTTATTTTGATTTCCTTAGTTTTTACATAACGTCTTTGTTCTGTTTCAGGGTTCCATTCAGGATAAATTTATGTTTATAATGACAAGTATATACCAACATCAATAACAAAAATATCAGTTACCTGATATTTACCCTTTGAGGAAGTTAAGTCTTTTTAAAACCTTTATAAACCAAAAGCTCCAAACCCATTGTCTTCACGTGTGATCTTGTAAGACAGTCTAGAACTGCTCCACAGGATTTCCAAGGAGTGACTGGTGGATTCGAACTGCCAACTGTATGGCTAGCAGCCTCAGCTCTTAACCATTGTACCACCAGGGCTCCAAAACCTTCAGAGGAAAAACAAATGAAAATGTTTATTAAAAACTTTAATCAAGAAAAACTGTTTTACTGACCTGTATGGCAAGTTAGGAAACCTTGGTTACCTGGTGGTTAAGTGCTAAATCAGCTAACCAAAAGGTCTGCAAATGAAATCCACTGGGCACTCCTTGGACACTCCCTGGGGCAGTTCTGCTCTGTCCTATGGGTCACCCTGAGCTGGAAGCCACTTGAGGGCAATAGGTTGTTTTGTTTGTTTGTTTAAGTTAGGTTACAAGTTAGGTGGTGCAGGCTTTCCATTAGACTATTAAATAATTAGTATTAGTGGACTCCACCTGTAGTTTTGAGTCCTCATAGAATTTTAAGAGCTAAGGTGGTTCTCCGGAAGGGAAGGCAGCTGTAGGCGGCAGGACAAGAGGAGTCGAAACAAGTGGCTCAGAAACTATCAACCACCCCCTACATTCCATGGTGGTACCCCGAGCCCACCGAACCCTCTAAAGATGCTGGGGCCTGGGGCACTCCCACTCTCCTCACCCAACGAGCTCTCTGGAATTCCTGGAAGCCGGATGAAGCCTTCATTGAACAGCACAGTAAGCCCACCGAGAGTGACTGCAGAGCATGAACAGCAGGAGAGCCGTGGTGCCCGGCAAGAAATTCATCAGCTGTGTGCCTCTAAACAGTCTCCAAAACAAAATCTCTCCTCTTGCCCTTAGCCAGCTAGTTTCACTTGTCTTAGAATACTTATCACTGTTGTCGTGTGCCATCTAGTGGACTGAGACTCACAGAGATCCTATAAACCAAATCCCTTGCTGTCAAGTGGATTCCTCCTCATAGGGGCCTTATATGAGTGAAACTTCTCCCATAGGGTTTCCAGGGAGGCTGCTGTATTCCAGTTACTGACTTTTGGTTGCAGTCAAGCTCTTAACCACTGCACCACCAGGCATCCAGTGATTCTATAGGACAAACTAAAGCTGCCCCATGAAGTTTCCTAGGCTGTAAACTTTTGGAGGAGCGCTGGTGGCACAGTGGTTAAGAGCTTGGCTGCTAACCCAAAGGGCAGTAGTTGTAACCCATCAGTGGCTCCTTGGAAACCCCATGGGGCAATTCTACCCTGTCCTGTAGGGTCCCTGTGAATTGCAATGGACTCCATGATCATGGGTTTGGGTTTGGGGTAAGCTTTTGGAAGCTGACTGTTGCATCTTTCTCCTGGGAGGCCTCTGGTGGATTTGAACAGCCTGTATACCTTAGCAGCCAGCTCTTAACCATTGTACCTGCCACCAGGACTTTTTATTACCTCCTGATCCTGTATTTTGAGTTAATGGTTTATTGTCTGTACCACAACATATATGCGTCTGATGGCAAAACTTCCTTTGCTTAAGCCTTTCTCTCCCTGATCTGCAACGAGGCCTGTGTAAGGGCCTTTTAAGAACAATAAGGGAATGACTAACTCTCTAAGCTAGAGAAGACACCTGGTGAGACAGGATAGACTCTACCGCCAGGAAATAGACCCAAGATTTCAACATCAACATTAATTTACAGTGTGGGAACAAAGTAGAAAAGTACATCCACGGGATCGTAACAAACCTCCCTCCCTCAATTAACCCTTTACCAGGGACGTAATATTCCCAGAATTTCTGCAGATTAAGTCATTTAAACAGGTTAACATGTTGGAAGTGCAAATTTGGCCAGAAAGTCTAGAGATTGGTGAGAATTTAGAACCTCTAAATCCAACTGGGGAAATTCTAGTGTTGTAGTGGGTTAAGTGCTGCATCTGCTAACCCAAAGGTTGGCAGTTCAAATCCACGAGATACTCCTTGGAAACTCTATGGGGCAGTTCTACTCTGACCTCTAGGGTCTCTGTGAGTCAGACCCGACTTGACAGCAGGATTTAAAAAAAAAATAAACAACCACTTCAGTTGACCCAGTGGTTGCTGGGTCAACCACTGAATCCAACTGAAGTGGTTGCTTAGGTTTTTTTTCTTTTTCTTTTTTTTTAATGTTATTAGGTGCTGTGGAGTCGGTTCGCACTTAGAGCAATCCTACGCACAACAGAAAACACTGCCCGATCCTGATCCATCCTCACAGCCGTTGTTATGCTTCAGCCCACTGTTGCAGCCACTGTGTCATTGCATCTCATCAAGGGTCGTCCTCTTTTTCACTGACCCTCTATTTTACCAAGAGTGCTGTCCTTCTCCAGAGACTGCTGTCTGGATAACATGTACAATGTTTATGAGACATAGTCTCATCATCCTGGTTTCTGAGGAGCATTCAGGCTGTACTTCTTCCAAGAAAGCATTCCATGGCATTTTCAGTATTCTTTGCCAATATAATAATTCTAAGGCATCGGTTCTTATTAAACAAAATCAAAACCAAACCCATTGCCATTGAGTCGATCCTGACTCATAGCAATTCTATAGGTGCGGGTAGAACTGCCCCATAGAGTCTCCAAGGAGCACTTGGAGGATTTGAACTGCTGACCTTTTGGTTAGCACATGTAGCACTTAACCACTACGGCACCAGGGTTTCTTTGGTTTTCCTCATTCATTGTCCAGCTTGCACATACATATGAGATGATTGAAAACACCATGGCTTGGGTCAGGTGCACCTTGGTCTTCAGGGTAACATCTTTTTCTTTTAAAGTAGTCTCTTGCAACTGCTTTGCCCCAACACAATGTGTCCTTTGATTTCTTGGTTGCTGCTTCCATGGGTGTTGATATTGGATTGAAGTAAAATGAAATGCTTTACAACTTCAGTCTTTTCTCTGTTTATCATGATGTCACTTATTGCTCCGGTTGTGAGGATTTTTGTTTTCTTTATTTTGAGATATAACCCATACTGAAGGCTGTGGTCTTTGAACATCATCAGTAAGTGCTTCAAGTCCTCTTCACTTTGAGCAAACAAGGTAGTCTTACCTGCATGGTGCAAGTTGTTGAGTCTTCCTCCAGCCCTGTGTCCTGTTCTTCATATAGTTCAGCTATTTGGATGATTTGCTCAGCATACAGATTGAATAGGTGTGGTGAAAAGATACAACCCTGATACATACTTTTCCTGACTTTTTACCATGCAGTATCTCCTTACTCTGTTTGAAGGACAACCTTTCCATCTTAGTACAGGGTTCTCATGGTATTTGCATTTTTCACAATGTTATGCATAATTTGTTATGATCCACACAGTCAAATGCCTTTGTGTAATCAGTAAAACACAAGTATACATCTTTTGGTATTTTCTCCTTTCAGCCAGGATCCAGCTGACATTCAGCTGGATCACCTTTCTTTGGAATAGCCATAGACATGAATCTCTTCTACTTTGTTGGCTCCATAGCTGTCTTTCAAATTTCTTGGTATGCATGAGCAAACACTTCAGTGCTGCTATATTTTACCACTATTTTCTTAATAGTGATATAAAGTTTTGCCATTTTAACTATGAAATTCAGTGGTGTTGATTACATCTACAATGTTGTACAACTATCACTGCTATTTCCAAAGGTCTTTTCATTACCCCAAACAGAAACTTTATACCTATGAAGCAGTAACTCACTGTTTTTTCCTCCTGCCAGCCCTAGTAACCACTCTTCTACTTTCTGCCTCTATGAACTTGCCTATTCTAAGTATTTTCAAGTTGTTCATGTTCAGTGCACTCTTTCACCCTCGACATTTATTGCTGATGAGAAGAAGTCAACAACAGCGCAGGCATCCATCTCGTCCTAGGTAAATTCAGGATGTTCCTTCCCCAAACAGTCTGGTGACTCTAGAGTGATCTGGGTATAAACCAAACCCGAAACCAAACCATTGTTTGCTATGGATTTGATTCCAACTCCTGATGACCTGCTCCATAGGTTTCCCTTGGCTGCAGTCTTTCCAGAAGCAGATCACCAGGGCTTTCTTCCAAAGTGTGGTTGGGTGGGTTCAAACCACCAACATTTAGGTTACTGTTGTTGTATCCTGTTGAGTTGGTTCCAATCCAGCAATCCAATGTGACAGAATAGAAGTGTCTCATTGGGTTTCTTGGGCTGTAGTCCTTACACGGGCAGATTGCCAGGTCTTTTCTCATGGTGTGTTTGAACTGCTAACCTTTTGGTTAGCAGCTGAGCTCTTAACTATTGTGCCGTGGGGTCTTCTTTGGAAACCCTATGGGGCAGGTTTACTCTGTCCTATAGAGTTGCTATGAGTCAATGCTGATTCATTTTATTTTGTTGTTGCTGGGTGGAATCCAGTCAGTTCCAGCTCGGGGACTCTATGTAGTGCAGAATGAAACCCTGCACCATTCTTACAGTGTTTGCTGTGGTTTGGTTCATCCAGTGCAAATGGTTAAGTACCATCCTGGGACCACTGCTCTGTGTATAGTTGACAGTTTTTATCCCATAGTTTTTGTCTTTGCCTTTTGTTTTCCTACTGGAGGGACCTACATTCCCCGTTCCTGCCCAGTTTGGGGAAGTCTGTTTATGTAACTGCATTCTCTGTTAAGGGGCAAGTTGATAACTGGTATGAGGCATCAGGGAAGGCTCTTCATTTCTCTGACCCTCTGTAGTCATGAAAGGTGTTTTCTAGTTTCTCTTTGTCCCCTGGGGAATTTTTTTCTGCTGGGTATCTGGGAAGAGTCAAGAAACAAGTTTGGGCTAAACTGTGGTAGGTCCGTGAAGGTCTAATTACAGCCTGAAGCTCTTCCTAAATCTTTGGGTCCTGACAGAAAAGTGATACTTGAGGCTTCCAAATTGTTTGACGTTTACTTGAAAATAACTTTAGCCTACTTTAAGCCAATTTCCAATAAGTGGTAAGTAGTGAACTGGCCTAGAAATTGAATTTCTAATTAAAAATTCAAAAGGAGTTTTAGACAATCATGTAAACCCAACTGCCAGTCCATCTTTGTAAAAAACGAACCATTGACTGAAAGCATTAGGTGGGTAGGTGTGAAGACTGAATTAGAAATACGCTGATTCTGTCACAACAGTCACACCCTCTGCAACTTTGCTGAAAAATTTAGAAGCCTAACTTTCCTAGTTGCATCTCTGTGAAGCTGCCTAAAAGCCCTCTCAGAAGAGGCTGCTGATTTACATAGTAAGCTCGAGTTCTAGTGTAAAAGGTATAATAATGATAGTTTTTCCCCAAATCATACAAACAAACAAACAAACTTGTTGTTATAGAGTTCATCCTGAACTCTCCCACAGAATTTCTAAGGCTATACATCTTCATGGAAGTCAGCTGCCATCTTTCTCGATGGCGGTTGGTGAGTTCCCACCACTGATCTTTCAGTTAGCAGCTGGACCCTTAACCGCTGCACCACCCAGCGTCCTTGTCCCATAAAGATTATGGCCTAGAGTACCACATGGGGCAGATCTACTCTGTTCTGCAAGGTTGCCATGAGTCCGAATCCACTCCAGGGCACACAAGAACATCATCTATTATTAAATTGCCATTTGATAATTTAAAAATTGTTTTTACTTTGAGTCTTAGAATTCTTCATTAAGCAAACTGTTTTCTATGTTACTTGGTTCATATTTCCTCTGATGAGACATCCTTGCTTGCTCTTTTAGTTCATCAAATGGATTTTCATTAATTAACTAATTTTTAAAAATCTGTCCTATTTTTTTCTGTGGTGGATTCCCTGTCTGGAGACCCTGGTGTTGTTAATAGTTAAGTGTTAGAGCTATTAACCTAAAGGCTGGCAGTTCAAATCCACCAGGTGCTCCTTGGAAATTCTACGAGGCAGTTCTATGCTGTCCTCTAGGGTTGCTATGAGTTGGAATTGACTTGAAGGCAGTGAGTTTAGTTTTGGGTTTTGCTATTACTTGTCTAATAAACTTGATTTTGTTCTTGATATTGTGTAATAAAGTTTGACAGTCTTTTTCTTTGTAATTTTATTGTTCCTTTCCACCTTCTCTAACTCCCCAAACCTTCTACTTCCTCCAAGAACACCAGGTTTCCTAATCTCCTAAATTTGAAAGGTATTCAGTTGTATTTCTTATTTTTTGAAATATGATTTTTAAAGATTATATCTTTCACCCTACTCAGATTTATTTCAAAACAGGCTGGGAAATGAGAATATAAATTGCTTTACTTCTCCTATATTCCTAATAAGGTTTTACAAATAAACGTACCTTTTGTTTTTTTAATTAACCCCATAGAATTTCTAAGGAAGCACCTGATGGATTTGAACTGCTGGTCTTTTAGTTAGCAGCTACAGTACTTAACCATTAGGCCACCAGAGTTACCTTTAATTATAATTTTTTATCAAGTATTGAATTCTTAAATGATTGTTATTGTTCGTCTGGACTCCTCCAGTACAATATTCTCCTGTTTATTTCCCTGCATTCATTTGCTCCCCCTCTTTCACATATTTGAGATTTTGAATTGAGATTGCTTTTATCCCTTATTTTTCAGTTTTTTCTTTTTTTAAAAAAAAAAACTCAAAGTTATATGTGCATATACTACAAAGTGGCAACAGTTGTAGAATTTGTAATGAATTGTTGAGACTAGCGCCCACCCAGCTGCTGTCCTCTGCTGCCCCCCTCTTTTTCCTAGACTCATCCACTGTCAACTTTTTTTGCTTTGGCTAATTTTTGGGGAGATTTGCATGTTATTTCTAAACAGTAATTTTGTAACAGTACTTCTATGGTTACATAGTGTTCCCAAGGAGCAGCCGGTGGGTACCAAAAGGTTGGCAGTTTGAATCCACCAGCTGCCCGCTGGGAACACTATGGGACAGTTCTACTCTGCCCTGTAGGCTATGAGTCAGAATCGACTTGAGGGCAATGAGTGTATATACACGTGTGTGTCTGTGTGTATGTGTCTCTGTGTGTGTGTCTGTGTGTGTGTGTGTGTGTGTGTGTGTCTGTGTGTGTGTGTGGGGTCTGATAATTAAGTTCACAAACTCATCCTAGGAAAAGTGCTACACATCTCCACGCTGGATATCGTTACCTTTGAAGCACTCCCCCTAAGAAGCTGTGCACTGCTGCCGGCGCCTAGTCCACACTTCAAGGGAGTTCTGCAACTCTTTTTCTGGAATGGCCATCTGAGCCATCATTGTATTACCCTTGATGTCCTGAATGTCATCAAAACGTTTTCCTTTCAATATTCTCTGTATCTTCAGGTAAGGAAAATAGTCCTTGGGGGCCAGCCAGATCAGGTGAGTAGGGAGGATATTTCAATATAGTTACTTGTTTACTGGCTAAAAACTCCCCTCACAGACAGTGCTGTGTGTGCTGGGGCACTGTTGTGATGCAAGAGCCACCTTGTTGATGAAAAGTTCCTGTCGTTTTTGTCTAACTTTTTCACACAGCCTTTAAGCACTTCCAAATAGCAAACTGAGTTAACTGTTTGTCCAGTTTGTTCAAATTCACAATGAACAATCTTTTTGACATCAAAAAGCGTTAGCAATGTTGTTTTGACTCTTGATTTGGACTGATAGAACTTTTTGGTCATGGAGAATTGGCCGACTTGCACAGTGCATTTTGTTTCAGGATTGTGTTGGTACACCCGTGTTTCATGCCGTGATCACATGCCCATCTTACCTCGCCGAAAGGTCTCAGTAGACTTCAGGTCTCCTTGGCCTTTGCTCATCAGTGAGCTCCTCAGAACCATCTGCGTATACCTTTCTCATGCCAAGATTTTCAGTTAAGAGTTTCTTGTTTTTCTGTCAATGTTTCCTTGGTCTGCTATGCTTCTCACAGTCAACTGATGATTTTGACACACAATTTGACAAACTTTTGTAATTTTTTCATCCATTCTGCTTGTTGCTTGCCATCCTGATCTCTCTTCATCAGCTTTCTGTCCCCTCAGAAAAACGTTTAATCTGTTTGTCCACTGCCATTTTCTTCATGGCATTATCTCCATAAGCTTGGACTAACACATCCCTGATTTCACTTCCATTCTTGCCAAGTTTAACAAGAAATTTAATGTTTGTTCATTGCTCTAACTCAAGCTCTGACATTGTTGTGATGGCACACAAAAACATACCACAGCAGTGAATGCCACTCCACAAGACACCACCACACGTTCACATGAACACAGCCGTGGGACACTGATGTACCAAGGTCATGCGACCTTATCAAGTTGTTTGTGCAGTGCTGCCAACATAGGGACACAGTGGCAAGTTCGTGAACTTGATTGTCAGACCTGGTAAATTCAGCTTAACCCACTTAAATGAAGAAGGAAAGTTGTATGTAGACATGCAACTTTAAAAACCTAAAGGCAGTTAATGAAAGATTTTGTTTTCAAGATATAATTTGATAAATATTGTAGTTTACATTAAGAAATAAGAATTCATTTTCTTCAAATTCAACAGAAACACACTGATTGGCAAGTGGCAGCTGGTGTTTACAGCAAATAATACTGTAAGAACACCTGGTTTTCTACCAAAGTATCTATCAATAGAGATGACTCATCAACAATCAATGTAAGACATGGAATCTTCTGAAAGTATGTTAGCTGTGAAAGTGCAGTAGTGAAATAATCTATCCTAGGCAAAACAAAGCCAATTAATGAACAAGCCAATGTAAACTAAGAGCACATTCATGCTAAGATTTTTGCTAAAATCATGAATCCAATTCTGTTTCTCAATTCAAGAGGTGTTATAGTCTCAAACCACAAATGGGACTTAAAAAAAAAATTAATACACCATCTTGTTTGAGTCGGAAAGTGTAGATAAAAAAACCTGACAACTTCAAAAGGAGTTGGAAGTCATGTCTTTAAATCGACAAAAACAAATGTGCTATATAAAAAGGGTAATGTATTTTAATCTTAAGTATTGCACATTAACATATGCCGTCACTGTATGAACTCACGCCAAGTAAACCATCACATGTCACACGTTGAGCTGTGCCTGCTTTTGCTCCTGTTGCTCACTTATTTCAAGGGGCTTTTTGCCCAGAACGTGGCCACTGACTTAAGTACGCATTTCTCAGTTCACTATGTTAAATTCTTCTATTCCAAAGATAGCACAAGATGTGTACAGTCCTTACTGTATTTTGGAGATAATGAGATTTCACTTAGGAACAATTCAGTGATAGAAATTATTCTGCAGACACAAAATGTAAATAGTTAACAGACTTGTCAGGAGCAGCACCATTTTTCATTACTCAACATCTGCGTTGTGTATTGTATTGGAAATCAAGTATAAAAAAAATGGAAGGCTCAGACTAAATAACCATCATTTATATCCACTCTGCTCAGTGTGAAAGAACAGTGCTTAGAAAACTATATCCTATATATCGCTGCGTGCTACTTTGTGGTGGGGCAGGGGGCTGAGAGGACAGTTGTAGATGCCCAGCATCTTTAAGGAGATGCACTGAGTTATTCTGCCCCTTAGATGATGGGGGCTGTTTTAGTCATCTGGTGCCACTCTAACAGAAGTATGAGTAGAGGGCTTTAGCAAAGAAAAGTTTATTTTCACACAATCCAGTAGGCTGCAGGCCCAAATTCAGCATACCAGTTCCAGAGAAATGTACTCTCTCTGTCACTTTGGAGCTTCTGGACCTTCTGGATGAAGGTCCTTGTGTTGCATCAGTCTTTCTTTGATCTGAGAGCAGGAACCTCAGGTCCGAAGGATGTGCTTTGCCCCCAGAACCACTTTCTTGATAGTATGAGATACCCACCTCTCGGCTTGCTTCCTTTTCCTTTTATCTCTTGTAGGATAATAAGGGGTACAAGCCACACTCCAGGGAAAGTCCCTTGGTAAGGGTGTTACAGTTCCACCCAGTCCTTGTTAACGTAATCTAATCTTGCGCTATTAACCACAGGCAACCACAGAGGACAATCACACAACACTGGGAATCATGGCCCAGCCAAATTGTTACACACATTTTTGAGGGGACACAAACAATCCATGATGGAAACTACCAAAATTCATGTAGGAGAGTCTACCAATGGTAACTAAAGTAGAATTGGCAAGTAGCAAATATTGGAGGTTGCTTGATATGTTTATCATTTACAGTGGGTGTTCCTGAATGTTACTGGCTACAGGTTATTTTACCTCACTCCCCTGGGCTTATTTCGTTGATAAGCACAAAACACTGAAGGACAGTATCATGAACAAAACATCTGAAATAAATTCTAATTAAAAAAAAAACTATAAAAATGTTACATAACTCATGGTGTAGACAAGTAATAATAGTTGCTTTGATAAACAAAATCTTACAAATCCATTTAAAATATGCATCAGCATAAGTTAAGTGAATGTGCAAAACTTTTAATTCATGATAAATTATTAGGTTTACATTATGCAGGTAATTGCTACAAAAACGCAACCCAGGCCGCATTAAACGTTTTCCTATCAGCTATCCCTGAGACTGATATCTGCTTGTTCATCTGTCTGTCCTGTTCCTGTGGGACTGCCAATCGCATAAAGGGAAAAAACAAAAACCAAAAGCTGTTACCATAGAGTTGACTCCAACTCACAATCATCATACTCTGACCCTATAAGACAGAGTAGAATTTCCCCATGGGGTTTCCAAGCAGCAGCTTGTAGGTTCAAACTGATGATCCTTTGGTTACTGTCCACTCTCCTAACCACTACAGCACCAGGGATCTGCCAATCCCAGAGAGCTTCCTATATGATGATAAGATATCACGTGGGTAAAAGTATTGATACAGTTCATTCTTTACACACTGCTTTTGAAGTCTGGAGAAGTAGTCAGTATCTCTACATGTGCTACTCACTCATTGTTATCTTGGACAAATATTCAACTTATCTTAATCTCAGGTTTCCTTTCTAAAAAATGAAGATTGAGTACTATCTGCATATATTGCACATAGTTGGTATGGAGAGCAAAGGTGGCAGTGTATTCTAAAGTCCTTTAAAATTCTTCTAAAACTACATGAATAGAAGTTACAATAAAATTATCAAAATGTACAATTTTTGCTTTAGGACAAATCTTACTAATCATCAACTTAAATGCCATAATTTTTTCCTTTTATTTAGAGCCATACATGTGGTTAAAAGCACAGACTTCAGTGTTAAATGCCCCTGGTTTTTTTTAAGTATTATTTTATTATTGTTTATTGTTTTTTAGTACTTTAGACCTGGAATGCCCCAGTTTAGCGCAGTATTCAGGCTTCTTTTATTGAATACTCAACTCACGTGACACTGCTGTTGTGCGGTGACTGATATATCTATTGCCGCACGTGCATCCTTACTGAGTCTGACAGCCACACATGGCAAGCAATTTTTCTGTCCAGCTTCTGGGTTATTAATAGCAGAGAGAAGACAAGAAAGGACTCACAGATTGTAAAATACTTAACTTGTACTGAGTTTCTTACGGTCTTAGAAGAAAAGAACAGGAACCAGGGCAAGCCACATGACCCCTGACTGTGATCACAGGACTTCTGTGGCTGAGCAGTGCAGGATCAAATATATGACTTATGAATGTATGTGAGAGTCTAATCTCGTGCCTACTGTCCTGCTTTTCTTCTCTAAGAAACCATATTTTTCAAAGTTGCATGTGAAACAATGTTCACTGACTTATTTTGCTTTCATAGCTTCAGAGATTCTTTAACTTTCTGATTGTTCATTTTGAAGATTCATTTTTATTTCTCTATTCCACTTAATACCCCTGCTTTGTTAAGTAGTGAGTGATGTACAAGACAGTTACATGTTAATAGAGCAAACTGATATTTCAGATTGAAATTTTCTCATCCTTCCACACAGTTTCCTATTATATTTTAAATGCCCCAATGTCTTTTGGGAAAGGTTTTATTAAAACAGGAAGAAGGTATGCAATGTAAAGGCTTAGGTGTCTCTGTTATTTGTTTTCTTAAAAGCCTCTCCCACAACACCAACATTCCAGAACAATGAAACCTCCTTTCAGCCAACAGAGATAACCAAACCTCAGGCAGGTCTCCTGCGTCCTGGTCCATAGAAAGTACCTGCTCCTCTTTGGTGTTGATCACCAGCAGACGAGCTCCCATCCTAGCACAGTTCTTTTCACTCTCAGTCCAAGTTTTTGCTTCAGAAGAAATAAAGTAGCAGCTTGTACTAGACATCATCCAATTCACTGGGCAGCAGCCCCAGCCTTTTCCTATACTGAGAAGAAGCACATAATATCCCCTTTAAGAATTAAAAAGCTTACAGTTTATGGGTAAATTTTTGTTTCATCTGTTTTAAAAGTTACATTACAAGTAAGATAAGATTACAAATTTAACTCTGCTATTACTTCCAAAATGATTTGATGGCATTTGATACAGCTGTTTGAAAGAGTGTTTACCAATGCTGATTGTGTACCTAAAATATCTGTATGCAGTATGTCTATGTAGATTGAGTTACTAACTCTGCTTAAATAACTGCAATCTTGCCATTTGCCTAATGATCTCTATTGTTACTTAAAGTAATTCAAGAGGCTTGTGCTGTGAACACTTGACTTTAGGAATCAGTTTTCTTTGATTATTATTTTGAATTGTTTGGTTACTTTGAATTGTTATTAGAATTGTTATTAAAACATGCACTCTTGTCTTTCAAAAAGAAGAACTAAATGCACTAAAGACTGTGTCAGAAGTAAATAAATAGAAAAGAGTTGTATGTGGTGTGAGAGACAGAATGTATAAATGGAATTCATCCAGACCACATATAAAAATGGATCTCTGACCCACAGCTTGTAGCATCCAGCCTAGGGCGCCAAGCCACCACCTCTGTTGTAAATCTGCCCAAGTAGTCAGGACTGGATCAGCAACTGCGGGCTCCTTTAACTCCTCGCCCTTCTCCTCCCCGTCAAGCCCCGGAAACCCTGGTGGGTAGTGTTTAAGTGCTACATCTGCAACCAAAAGTCAACAGGTCAAATCTGCCAGGTGTTCCTTGAAAATTCTGTGGGGCAGTTCTACCCATCCTATAGGGTCTCTGTGAGTTGTAACTGACTTGACAGCAATGGATTTGGTTTGGTGATTTTTCCTTCCTCCTACCCTGCTTCCAACTTTTTTGCCCTCTTCAGCTATTGCCTATGAGTAGCAATTAACTGTTTGCTTTGTCATTTTTTCTGTCATGGGTTTGTGTTTTGTCATTGTTTGTTCACATGGCAGGGGGTGGAAGGGGTATGGCTTGCTTTTCTCTCTCTCTTTTCTTATGCTCACCCAGTTCACCCTTTCCTCCCTCCCTTCGTTCCTCCTTCCCTCCCTCTCTCCCTCCCTCCCTTCCTCCCTTCCTCCCTTCCATCCTTCCTCCCTCCCTTCCTTCTTTCCATTTCAATGCTTTTCTCTTTCTCCCTTTTCTTTCTCTTGCCTAGCTAGCCCCATGTGCCATCTGCTCCATTCTTGATAAGCTGTGATTTTTTTGTTTGGTTGCTTTGTTCTCTTTGAGAGGTGGGATTGTTGCTTATTCATTTGATTTTTTCACTATGAGGAGTGCGTTCTTGGTGCTTCTCTTCTTCTCCCTGCCTTTGTTCTGTTCTTCCAATCACCAGTCCTGTGTGCCATCATTTCCCCTTCTTGATGGACTGTACTTTTTTGGTCTTCTTTCTTTATTCTTTTCTGTTCTTCTTCCTTTTCTTTTCTTCTGTTTCTTCTCTCTCCTTTCCTTCCTTCCCTTCTCCCACCTACCATCTCTGTGCATAGCCCCTCCACCTTTGGGAGGAACTGTGCTGTACAGCACAGAGAGTCACTGTGCGTGGCCTTTCGGTCTATGCCATCAGCACCTGGGTCCTTCAGCACCACTTATATTTATTTATGATTTGTTTTTTGTTTCATTTTGTTGTTGTTGTTTTCTTTCTCCCTTCCTTTCTTATACCCACCCAGCTCTGTGCACCACAGCCAGCTTCTTGGTGAGCTATTCTGCACCACTACACTAGATGGGCTGTGGCTCGTGACTTCCCTGACTCTTTGCTATATGCTCAGGCCAGCTCCACCAACACAGCATTTTGTATTTTTTCTTTATCTTTCCCCTTTTCCTTTATACCTAGGCTCTGTACTGCATCTTCTCCTTACTGCTAGACCATGCTGTGTCTCCTGGCGAGAGAGACATTAGCTCACCACCACCCCAATTCTGCCCAACCCCGGATAGCCAGTGCCCCAATGTCACATTTTTCCTTTTTTAAAAAAATTCTTTGTTGTTTTATTATTTGTTTGAATGATGGTTTCTTCTCTCTCTTTGCCTCTGTCTTTTCATTTTTCCTGCTCACCTAGCCCCAGGTACCACCAACACTGCCTTTCAATAGGCTAAGCCGTACCATTCAGCTAGAGAGCCACCACCACATAGCCTTACCAGGTCTGCACTACCCTAACCCACCAAATTCTACCACACTGTCATTTTATTTACTTTTTCCTTGTTATTTATTTATTTTCTACCTCATTTTTCCTTTTCTCTCTTTCTTATTTGGCCTTTGTTTACTGTCTTCTTTCACCCACACATTTCACTCTGCATATCATATTCTCTCGTTCCCTCTGCCTATATGCAACATACACTGAGTGTCATGCCATGGAATGGTATCAATGTTGTCCCCTGGACCCTGTGAAGAACTACCTACAGCCCTGCTCTGTCACCCCAGTTCATGCCAAAAGCAACCCATCGCTACCCTTCCACCACTGCTTGATGCATCCTGCTACACCATAGCTGAGTGTGCCATCAACTGAAAGGTTTTCTAAACTCAACTCAATATTTTGAAGGATAGTATAGTGGGGACAAGAGTCTGGGGACCATATTTTCAGGGGATATTGAGGTCAATTGGCATAACTAGTCTTTAGTTAAGAGAGTCTTCTGCCATTCATATTGGTGAGTGGCATCTGGGGTCTTAAAGCTAGCAAGCTGCCATCTGAGGTACACCAAATGGCCCCAATTCATCTGAAACAGATGATGCCCAAGAACACCAAAGATGCAAGGAAAAATGAGCCCAAGAGACAGAAGGACCCATGTGAATGGGAGGCTGCATCAGCAGAGACCAGAAGAACCAGATGGTGCCTGGCCAACGGCAGCCATACTGGGGACACAACATAGAGTCCCTGGAGCTACATGTGAAAAAGAGGTGTACAGTTCAAGAGTTCTGCTAAAAGACCAGTATAGATGGTCTGACAGCCTGGAGGGTCCCCTGGGAGTGTGACCCCTAGACATGTTGCTGTCCCTGACCTAAAACCAGTGCTGAGGTCAACTTTTCAGACAAGAATAGACTAGATTCAGGGACACAGTGTGAGCGCATGTGTGTGTACTTTAGGGTTTTATACATTTACAGGAGACTGTCTGATTGATTTCTTTCTGGATGAGAGAGGAGGGTGGAGAGGAGGGTACAGGTGCTCATTAAGAGGATGCTAGAAGTATAAAGTGAAAAGGAAGAATGTGCTGTCACAGGGTCAGGAGAACAGATGGAGTTGCAGGTAGGCAGTCATGCAAACTTGATTTGAATTGCATACTTTCACTGAGTCATTATAAAAAATATCAATTCTTAAAAAAGCAAGAGAAAGAATGAAAGATAAATAACAAAACTTTAGAAATAGACAGTGCCATAGAAGATTTTAGGATAAAATTGGAAACAATAGAAAACAGAATCAGTGAAACTGAAGACAAATCCTTGGACCATTTTGTTTTAGTTAAAATTAGAGAAAAGAGTGAAGGAAAATGAAGTGAAGATATTCTGAGAACTATGTAAGATATAATCAAAAGCAAAAATTTGCCAGTGATTGGAGTTCCAGGACAGGAGGGAAAAGTGGGCAATGCAGAGAAAATCAATGAAGATCTGCTGACAGAAAACTTCTCTAATATTATGAAAGATGGAAAGCCAACTCTCCAGGAAGCTCAATGAACCCCATGCAGGGTAGACTCTGAAAGATACATATTTATACTTACTGTCATGGATTGAATTGTGTTCCCCTAGAAATTATGTACCAGTTTAGCTGGGCCATGACAGCTTGTGTTATGTAATTTTCCCATATATGTAAACTCTAACTATATAATGTTAATAAGGGAGAATGAGTGGCAGCTGTGTTAGTGAGGTGGGACTTAATCTACAAGCTTGAATTGTATTTAGGTAATCTCTTGAGATATAGAAGAGTGAAGTAAACTGATTAGGGCACCTCATGCCATCAAGTAAGCGGTGCTGAGAGCACAGCATGTTGTGTCTGCGAGTTTGCATTGCCCACAGGTGACTGGTGCCGATGAAAAAGGCCACACTGAGACTCAGGTGGGAGGAGGACAGTGATAACTCTGATGCTCCTGCTCTGCCTTGGCATCATGCAGTTCATTTTTATTTAGTGAACAAAGCATGCATATGTGCGGTAAACAAGCTTTGATTTGAATAGGATTTGGGAAGTACCTCACAAAGCAAACTTGTGCCTTCTTATCTAAACAGCATAACAAAGGCCACTTCCTCATGTGAGCTTACCTCTCAAGGAGAGCACGTAGGCCTGGGCAGGGGTACAAGGGTCAGATTCAGAGGGCCAGACTCATCATTTTTGAGGATCTGACATCATGCATCCTGGCTGTTTTCAGTTGTTTACATTCACTCTTTCACAGGCTTACAAGACCTGTACGCAGGCCACAATGTTGACGCTAACCATGGCCATGTTGCCCACAGAGCACATCCTTTGGACAGGAAGTTCCTGGATCAAGGTGACAGGAAACACCTTCTCCCTAGAGTGCATGCCCTGAATTTGAACTTTAGCATATTTTACTGTAAAGAAATAAATTTCTCTTTGTTAAAACCATCCACTTGTATTTCTGTTACAGCAGAAACCAAAGACAAAGAAATCACATGCAAAGTGGAAACAATAAGACTAAGCTCTGATGACTCCCTAGAAACCACACAGACAAGAAGACAATGAGATGACATATACAAAATCTTGAAAGAAAAAGAAATTGCAACCAATGATAATATACCCTGCAAAACTCTTGTTCAAATATGAGGGTAAAACTAGGATATTTCCAGATAAACAGAAATTAAGAGGATATGTAACAACCAAACCAAACTTGCAAGAATTATTAAAGAGAATCCTTCATTCAGAGAACCAATAACACTACACAACCTGAATCTAACATGTAAGATGGCATCATCCAGTTACCAAAGTAGATAATGTACTCTCAAGAATGAAACAAAACTAAAAAATTTACAACTGAGACATCAATCTTTAAATGACAACACTACTAGAACAATAAAAGAGAAAATAAATGGTGTAGTATAGGACTTTCAAATGGTGAGGAAGTCAAGGTGTTAACAAGTAATAAAAGACCGATTCAAACCTAGGGTTGCTTTTCAAGATAATTACAAAGAAAGTTAACAAATGTACTCATCAAAATAAAGGTGAAAAACAAAGTCTCAGTAAACACAAAATCTACAAAAACAAAAGAAATGGAAAAAATACACAACCAAAACAATTCTGCACACAAGAGAAAAACAAAGAAAATATCAGGATCACACACAAAAAAAAGCACTACAAAATCACAGCAGTAAACTCACATCTATCAGTCATCAAACTGAACATAATTGGTCTAAATACATCCATAAAGAGACAGAGAGTGACAGAATGGATTTAAAAACAAAAAACAAATAAACAAAAAAGCAGTACTGGTCAACATGCTGTCTACAAGAAAAAGATCTTAGAAATAAAGATATAAACACAAGATCTGACAATTAAGTTCACGAGCTTATCCTAGAAAAAGTGCTACATACCTCACTGCTGGATATCACTATGGCCACCTTCAAAGTACCCCCCTTGGGAAGCTATACACTGATGCCAGTGCCTAATCCATCCTTCAAAGCAATTTTAGATCTCTTTCTGGAATGCCCATGAAAGCTTTTGTCATATTACCCTTGATGTCCTGAATGTCATCAAAACATCTTCCTTTCAATAGTTCCTTTATCTTGAGGTAAAGAAAAAAGTCACTGGGGTCAGATCTGGTGAGTAGGGAGGGTGTTCCAATACAGTTATTTGTTTACTGGCTAAAAACTCCCTCACAGATGACTATACAATTAAGTTTCTGAACTTGCCATTTTCCCACTGTGCACACTGGTTATTACACAAAGAGTTCTGAAATTGCCTTGAAGGTGGACTAGGAGATGGCATTGGTGCACAGCTTCTCAAAGGGAGTACTTCAAAGATGACCGTAGTGACATTCAGCAATGATGTATGTAGCACATAGAACAATTAAGTTCAGGGACATAATTTCTGACCTTGTATATTAAAAATGAAGATGAAGAAATTAATTTTTACCAGCTTGTGGAAACCAAAATTGATCAAATTTGCAATCAGGATACACTGATAATTACTGGTGATTGGAATGCAAAATCTGGCAACAAAGAAGAAGGACTGGTAGTTGAAAAATACAGCTTTGATGATGGAAATGATGCTGGAGATTATATAATAGAATTTGCAAGATTTCTTAATTGCGATACATTTTTTACCAACAATAATGGTGACTGTACACATGGGCCTTGCCAGATGGAATATACAGGAATCAAATTGACTGTATCTGTGGAAAGAGACAATAGAAAATCTCAGTATCAGCAGTCAGAGAAAGATCAGGTGCTGACTGTGGCACAGACCGTCAATTGCTGATATGCAAGTTCAACTTGAAACTGAAAAAAATTAGAACAAGTCCACGAGAGCCAAAGTACGACCTTGAGCATATCCCACCTGAGTTTGGAGACTACCATAAGAATAGATTTGATGTGTTAAACACTAATGACCAGACAAGTTGTGAGACGACATCAAAGACATCATCCACGAAGAAGGCAGGATGTCATTAAAAAGACAGGAAAGAAAGAATGACCAAATTGCATGTCAGAAGAAACTCTGAAACTTGCTCTTGAACATCAAGTAACTAAAGCAAAAGGAAGAAATGATTAAGTGAAAGAACTGAACGGAAGATTTTAAAGAGTTGCTCGTGAAAACAGAGTATTATAATGGCATGTGCACAGAGCTGCAGACAGAAAACTAAAAGGGAAGAACTGCTCTGAATTTCTTAAGCTGAAAGAACTGAAGAAAAAAGTCAAATCTCAAGTTGCAATAGTGAAGGATTCTGCAGGAAACTATTAAATGACTCAGGAAGCATGAGAAGAAGACAGAAGGAAGAACACAGAGTTATTATATCAGAAAGAACTGGTCAACGTTCAACCATTTCAAGAGGTAGTGTCACGGATTGAATCATGACCCCCCAAAATATGTGTAGCCATGTGGCTGGGCCATGATTCCCAGTATCTTGTGACTGTCCTCCATTTTGTGGTTTTCCTATGCCGTATGTTAAAGGATCAGGGTGGAGCTGTGAACCCCTTCATAGGATCACCTCCCTGCTCCACTGTAAAGGGAGTTTCCCTGGAGTATGGCTTGCCCCACCCTTAATCCTTTCAGACTGCAAGTGATAATAGGAACGGGAAGCAGGCTGAGAATTGGGAACCTCACACCATCAAGCAAGCAGCCCCAGAAGAACAACGTGTCCTTCAGACCTGAGGTTCCTGCACCAAGATGCCCCCTGGACAAAGACTGATGCAATACCGGACATTCCTCCAGAGCCGACAAGGGGAAAAGCCTTCCCCTGGAGCAGGCATCCTGAATTTGGGCTTGTAGCCTACCAGACTGTGTAAGAATAAACCTTCCTTTGTTAAAGCCATCCACTCTGTGATGTTTCTGTTAGAGCAGCCCTAGCTGACTAGTACAGGTAGACCCCGGGGTGCTGAAGGATGAAGCTGAAGCTGCATTGAAGGCATTGATGGCAAACAGCTTCAGGAATTGATGGAATATCAGTTGAGGTGTTTCAGCAAATGGATGCTGCACTACAAGTGTTCTCTCATCTGTGCCAGTGAATCTGGAGGACAGCTACCTGGCCAAATGAATGGGAGAGATCCATATTTATGCCTGTTCCCAAGAAAGGTAATCCAATCAAATGCAGAAATTATCAGACAATAGAATTCACATGACATACAAGTAAAACTTCCCTCAAGATCATTCAAAAGTGACTGCAACAGTATATTGACAGGGAACTTGCAGAAGTTCAAGCTGGATTCAGAAGAGAACATGGAAACAGGGATAACATTGCTAATGTCAGGTAGATCTTGGCTGAAAGCAGAGAATACCAGAAAGATCTTTACCTGTTTCACTGACTATGCAAAGGCATTTGACTGTATGGATCATAACAAATGATGGACAATATTGCAGAGAACGAGAATTTCAGAACACTTAATTGTGCTCACGAGGAGCTGTACATGGATCAAGAGGCAGTCATGCCAACAGGAACAGGGACACTGCATGGTTTTAAGTCAGGGAGCGTGTTGTCAAGGTTGTATTATTTCACCATACCTTTTCAATCTGTGTGTTGAGCAAATAATCTGAGAAGCTGGACTAATGAAGAAGAACAAGGCATCAGGACTGGAGGAAGACTCACTGTCAACCTGCATTATGAGGTGACACAACTCTTCTTGCTGGAAGTGAGAGGATTTGAAACACTTACTGATGAAGATCAGCAACCACAGCTTTCAGTATAGATTGCATTCTAACAGGAAGAAAACAAAAATCCTTACAACTGGACCAGTAAGCAGCATCATGATAAATGGAGAAAGGACTGAGGTTGTCAAAGATTTCATTTTACTTGGTTCCATAATCAACACCCACGGAAGCAGCAGTCAAGAAATCAAAAGACATACTGCGTTGTGAAAAATCTGCTGCAAAGTGTTGAAAAGTAAAGGTGTCATCTTTAAGACTAAGGCTTGCCTGACCCAAGCCATCATGTTTTTAATTACATCATATGTGTGTGAAAGATGGACAATGCATAAGGAAGACAGAAGAAGAATTGAGGGCTTTGAACTGTGGTGTTGGGAAAGAATATTGAATGTCCCACAGGCTGCCAAAAGAACAAACAGATCTGTTCCAGAAGAAGTACAACCAGAGCGCTCCTTGAAAGCAAAGATGGCAAGACTGTGTCTTACGTACTTTGGACATATTGTCAGAAAGGATCAGTCCCTGGAGGAGGACATCATGCTTGGTAATAAAGCATCAGCAGAACAGAGGAAGACCCTCAAAGAGATGGATTGACACGATGGCCACAACAATGGGTTTAAGCATAAAGGAGCTTGTGGGCATGGTGCAGAACTGGGCAGTGTTTTCTTCTGTTGCACAAAGGGTCTCTATGAGCAGCACAACAACATAAGCAGCATATGGTTTCCAAGGGGCGGTTGGTAGACTGCAACTACTGATTGTTTGGTTAGCAGCCATTGCTCTTTTCCACTTCCCAGCTCTGGCTCCTTTTCCATATTAGTGTTTCTTTGTTAGAAAAGAAAGGAACATACCTCATTCCATCCATCAGGGTGTAAAACACCCCATACCCAAAGGCGTAAAATACTCCATGATGCCAAAGGGCCTACTATAAAAATTTATTTTAGAGAACCCTAAAATGAGTAATCGAACTGAGAGTGAGAACTTTGCTTGTGCCACCCTTAATCCTTTCATCCTACAAGAGATAAAAGGACAGAGAAGCAAGCAGAGAATTGGGAACCTCGCACCATCAAGAAATCTGCACCAGGAGAAGAGTGCGTCCTTCAGACCTGAGGTTCCTGCGCCAGGATGCTCCCTGGACAAAGACTGATGCAATACCGAACTTTCCTCCAGAGCCAACAAGCAGGAAAGCTTTCCGCTGGAGCGGACACCCTGAATATGGACTTGCAGCCTACCAGACTATGTAAGAATAAACCTTCCTTTGTTAAGGCCATCAACTCTGTGGTATTACTGTTAAAGCAGCCCTAGCTGACTAAAACAGCACCTAACAACAACAACAATAAACAAATAACTGTATTGGAATACCCTCCCTATTCACCTGATCTGGTCCCCAGTGACTTTTTCCTTACCCAAAGATAAATACTGAAAGGAAGACGATTTGATGACATTCAGGACATCAAAGGTAATATGATGAAAGCTCTGATGGCCATTCCAAAAAAACAGTTTCAAAATTTCTTTGAAGGGTGGACTAGGTGCTGGTCAGTGCATAGCTTCCCAAGGGGATTACTTCAAAGGTGACCATAATGATATTTAACAATGAGATACGTAGCACTTTTTCTAGGATGAGTTTGCAAACTTAATTGTCTGACCTTGTATATAAAAAGTTAAAGATAATTAGTTCATGCTGTGATAATCTCCAGTGTTCTACAAGCCTTTGTGTCTTTTACACAGAGAGCTAGCTCTCAGTGGGATTAATTTACCTCTCATGTCCTGAGTGAGCTAAACCCTTGAAAGATATACTAGGATGGAAATCTTCAACTTGAGATGCATACCTCAAGTTTTTCCCAAGAATGTGCAGTAGTGATAAGCATGTAGTCTTTCCTACCATCAAACAAATTTCATTTTCCTTTCCACAGATTCTGTGGGCAGTACAAACACCTGATTTCTAAGCAAAAGGCTAGAGGTTGGAGTCCACTCAAAGATGCCTCAGAAGAATGGACTTGTGATCTATTCTGAAAAACTCAGCCACTATGCATCTTACATAACACAGATCTCCTTTGACACACACGGGGTCACTATGAATCAACCGTGAGTCAACAGCAATATTTTTTTCCATTTCCTATTAGGCCTTCTATATTAAAATAGAAAGGCATACTCTTTATCCACCCAAGATGTAAAATACTACAAGTGCCTGTTATGGGTTGAACTGTGTCCTCCCAAAATGCATGTCAATTAGGCAAGGCCATGGTTCCCACTATCACTGATTGTCCACTGTTTTGCCATCTGATGTGATTTTCCTTTGGTTATAAAGCCTGCCTCTATGATATTAATGAGGCAGGATTAGAGGCAATTCTGTTAATCTTGAGGACTCCATCTATAAATTTAGTTGTCTTGAGTCAATCTCTTTGAGATACAAATCACAGAAGATAGCAGAGGGTCAGGGAGACTTCATACCACAAAGAAAGAAGAACAGGAAACAGAAGATATCCTTTGGACCTGGGGCTTCTTGTTGGAGAGCGAATGTTGTGAAACTGAGGATGAGACATACCAGTCCAAGGGTCCAGTGAAGTTTATTTTAAGAGAAAGAGAGTGGGGTCTGAGCCAAGGGTTGGTTCAGCCCCCTTGAAGAGAAAGAGAAAGGGGACTGAGCTGATGATGGCTCAGCCTGTTTGAAGAGACAGAAAGAGAGAGAGAGAGTGGGGTCTGAGTCTAGAAGTAGCTCAGCCCCTCCCAGGCAAGTAGGGCAAGTGTTTTATAGTTTTAAAGTTCTGATGAAGTAGTGTGGGGTGAGGGAGCAAGCTTTATTTATGGTCTTTGATAAGGGAAAAGCTTTGCTTAAGAAGATGGGTGTGGCAGACATAAAGTTTTGTTTGTGGTTCAAAATCCTTCAAAATGTTGGGTTGTATTTAGAAAACCTGTTAGCCTTTGGTATAGTCCAACTGTACTAACCTTCCTTCTACTGTGTGCTATAACTACCTTCACCTAACCAAATTCCTATCTACAACCTACTCTATGAATACCCCCTCCCTCCCTCCCCACTCTTGTAACCACCAGAGATCATTTTCTTCTACGCTTAAATCTGTTAAGCCCTTACAATAGTGGTCTCATATAGTATATGTCCTCTTGAAATTGAAAAATTTCACTCAGCATGTCTTCCACAAGACTGCATGTTATTTTTCCCGAGATCATTATTGTTCTTTATCATTGTGTAGTATTCTGTTGTGTCAGTATATCATATTTTGTTTACTCATTCATCTTGTTGATGGGCACCTGGGTTGATTCCATCTTTTTGCTGCAATAAACATTGATGTGCATTTTTGTGTGACAGTCCTTCCTTCTTTAGGATATATTCCAAGAAGTAGGATTGCTAGATCAAATAGTATTTCTTTTTCTGGCTTTTTAAGAAAGTGCCAAACTGATTTCCAAAGCTGTTGTACCATTTACTTCCCACCAGCAGTATAGAATAGTTTGTCTCCTATAGGCAGCATACAGATGGGTCATTATTTTTATTCAATTTGCCACTCTCTGTCTCTTTATTGGTACATTTAGTTCACTTGCATACAATGTGATTGTTGATAGGTATGAGCTCAGTGCTGTCCCTTTTGTGTGTGATATAGATAATTCCTTTGTTCCATTTAATTTTTTGCGCTGAGTCTTTTTTGTGTTTTGTGTTTGCTGAGACTTCATATTTTTCTTGATTTTTATTTTGATGCATAAGATTGATAGTGTCCCCTATTTTTCTGAATTTAAACCAGTTTTTAGTTTCTTTATATCACTTCAACTTCCTCTCCATATGAAAGACCTATGACTACATTGTCTTTTGGGTCCCTCTTTTTTTGTTGTAGTGTTTACACAATAACCTCTCCATTTCCCTATTTGCAGTGTTTTACCTATGATTCATTCTTGTGATTCCCCTATTTGGATTTATATCCAGTTGCTCTGTGCTGCATTATGGTCTTGGGTTGTTACCTGATATTACTAATTTTCTAACCAAAGGACTTCCTTTAGTATTCCTCATAATTTTGTTTTGGTTTTTGCAAATCCTCTAAATTTCTGTTTATATGAAAATGTCCTACTTTCACCATCATATTTTAGAGACAGTGTTGCTGGATATGTAATTCTTAGCTGACAATTGTTTTCCTTTGCATATGTCCTCCCATTGCCTTTTTGCCTGCATGGTTTCTAGTAAGTAGTCTGAGTTTAGTGTTGTGTATTCTCCTTTGGAGGTTATTTTTCATATATTCCTAGTCACTTTTAAAAGTAGCTCCCTATCTTTAAATTTGACAGGTTTGGTTATAATATGTCTCGGTATTTTTCTTTTGGGATCTACCTTGCATGGAGTTCAACGAATGTCTTGGATAGGTATCTTCTCATCTATCATGACTATCAGAGAAGTTTTCTGTCAGCAAATCTTCAACAATTCTCCCTGTGCTTTCTGTCACTGTCTACCCTGCTCCCCAATTCTGATACTCCAATCATTTGTAGATTATTCCTCTTCATAGAGTCCTGTCAGCAAATCTTCAACAATTCTCCCTGTGTTTCTGTCACTGTCTACCCTTCTCCCCAATTCTGATACTCCAGTCATTTGTAGATTATTCCTCTTCATAGAGTCCCACATAAGTCTTAGTATTTATCTTTTTAATTCTTTTATCTGATTTTTCCTCAAATATGTTGATGTCACATACTTTATCCCCAATCTCACTAATTCATCCCTCCATTGCCTCAATTCTTCTCCTTTGACTTTCTATTTAGTTGTAATCCTGTACTTTTATTATTAATTTTCTAAATATCTAATTATTGCCAGTCAATGCTTTTTGCAGCTGTTTCAATTTCTCATTTATGCTCTGCTGCATTTTGCCTCATCTCCTTCTTCATCTCTAGAAGAGTTCTAAATATTAATCTTTTGTATTCTACCTCAGATAATTCCAGAAAGTTATTTTCCTCTGGAAAATTTGATTCTTTGTTTTGGGAGCTTCCTGAAAAGACCATGGTCCACTGCTTTAAGTGTTTTGGTATGGACAGCTGTTACTGAGCCATTAATACATTATACTTATTTATGTTTGCCTACTGTTTTCCTAGCTTCTTGTTTTGAAATGTAGTTTACTTTTCTTATTTAGATTCAGTTCAGATGTCCAGGTTGTCAGTCACCAACTACATGGTTCAGGCTCTTGCCTATTGTCCTGAATGGGCAGGGTAACTGGTATAGGCATAGGTGTCTGGTTGCAGCTGCTGAGAAAGGCAGGCTGCTAACAGCTGTCCCTGAGTGTTTTAGTCAGCTGGGGCTGCTCTAACAGAAATACCACAGAGTGGATGGCTTTAACAAAGAAAGATTTATTCTTACACAGTCCGGTAGGTTGCAAGTCCATATTCAGGGTGTCCACTCCAGGGAAAGACTTTCCTCTTGTCGGCTCTGGAGGAAAGTCCGGTATTGCATCAGTCTTTGTCCAGGGAACGTCCTCACGCAAGAACCTCTGGTCTGAAGGACACGGTCTACTCCCGGTGCTGCTTGCTTGATGGTAGCGAGGTTCTCAAATTGTCCTTTGTCTCTTTTTCCTTTTATTCCTTGCAAGCTAAAAGCATTAAGGATGGGGCAAGCCATGCTCCAGGGAAACTCCCCCTACAGCAGGAATTTACAGCTCCACCCTAATCCTTTAACATACAAGTTAGCAAAACCACACAATGGAGGACAGTCCCAAGATACTGGGAACCATATCCCAGCCACACGGCTGCACACATTTTGGGGGGACACAATTCCAACCATGACATCCCACTCTTTGACAACCCAAAAATCACATCACAAAAACATTTAACACATTCATCTCACCATAGCAAAATTATGTCCATCCATATAACAGAAGTCTTAAATCAGTTCCAAGTCCAAAATACAAAAACTCTTCTACATCTGTGAAACTTAGAAGGCATTAACAGGCAACAGGCAAGTCAACAGAACACATTACATTAGCCCTCAAAGCTTTGGAAATACTCTTACATTTTCTGAGACATTCTACACAACAGCAATGCTCTCCAGACTCTAGGTATCAGCCACACTCTCTGGTTTCTGAGTGGAGACCTCCAGCCCCGTGCTACAACTTTGCCTTCAAGGCCCACTTGGACAGAAACTCTGTCCCATCGGCTTTAGGAGCACCCTAAGCCCAACTGAGTGGCAATTCCACCCTTATGAACACAGCACGCCATGGGTCCACCCTTTCAAACCCCTGAGGTCATGGCCATACCTCTTGAGACTGAGGCAGCTCAGCTTCTCACGCTATTTGTCTCTTCAGCTTCAGCTTCCTATGGCCACATGGCCTGGGCCTCAGGCCCACATTTGCCCTGCCGGGCAAGTGTTCCAAAGCTCTGTAGCTCCACTGGTTTAAGTGCCCAGAGGCACCCCACTCTTGCTGGAAAGCGTCCTGCCCAAAGGCACTCAACTCTCTCACTCCGTGGGTCAGCAAGGCCAGCTCCACCGATTCAAGTGCCCAGAGGCACCCTGTTCCGTGAGGAAAGCTCTGCGCAGGCACTGACCTCTCTCGCTCCACGGGTCGGCT
Source organism: Heterohyrax brucei (assembly GCA_028571685.1). NCBI lineage: Eukaryota > Metazoa > Chordata > Mammalia > Hyracoidea > Procaviidae > Heterohyrax > Heterohyrax brucei. Next base: position 70,203,764 of record CM053142.1, on the reverse strand, counting down.
CCAGCGCTGCCTCCAGTTCTGCTGCTGTCGCTGCCACTGCTGCCTGTCCTCTGTTGTTTGTCACCATCTGCGCCTTCTTCGTTCCTTCTGAATCCTCTATCCATTCGCAGTTTCAAAGTGGCTTCCACATTTTAGGTATTTGCTAGAGCAGCACCCCACTCCTGGTATTGTCCTGAATGGGCAGGGGTAACTGGTATAGGCACAGGTGTCTGGTTGCAGCTGCTGAGAAAGGCAGGCTGCTAACAGCTGTCCCTGTGTATCTGTAAGAATGGTGTATCCCTTTATGTCTGAATCTAGGTGAAGGAATAGTTTCTGCACTGATTTTCTGGCTTAAGGGAGTTGGCAGATTTTTTTTTTCCCTTTCCCATCCTTCACTTAGTTTATTAAGTTGTTCTCCCTCTGAATCTCAGAGAATGGCTCGGGGTGGGCCTAAGAAGTCTTACTTCTGGCTCAGTTAATGACTTCAGACTCCAGAGCCAGATACAGTGCAGAGAAATGAGGGAAACAATGGCTCAGGGCAGGATTGAGAAGTCCTATTTCCAACTCAATTAATGACATCAGACGCTACCACCGGGCACAGGCACAGAAGTGAAGGGAGAGTGCCAGGAGAAGAGAAACAGGTCTATCTCATAGAAAAGATTCAGATCTGCAAGCTGCAGGTTACATGCAAAGACTTAACTTTCAATGATCTGGTGCTGTCTCTGGATCCAGAGGCATAAATGGAGTCCCCAGTTACTCCTGACCCACCCTTGACCCACCATGCAGAAGCCTCAGTTGATTTGTGGCAGGTCAGGTCTGTGGAATCCTGTGTATTCTGACACTATTCTCCCTTCCCAGTTGCTCAGTCCAATGTCTCAACTTCCATTTTGATGTTCAGGGCTCCTAGGATGTCACATGTACTAGATTTAATTGTGTTTTGTAGTCTTTGCTGTTAGAAGGTTCAAGGGAAGTATCCATCTACTCCATCCTCTTGGGCCCACCCTCTCTCTGTTTCTTGATCTCCTGGTTCCAGAAGTTTCTCAGTGCAGGGATCCTGAGTCTAAAAGACATGCTGGCTCTTCTTCCTTAGTAGTGGGGTAATTCTCTCTTGCTCTGGAATTGACCTTTTAAGGCAAAACTGAACAATCCCCTCAGTGGGCCACAATTACCTTATTTGCATAGGCCCACCCAACCACTTGGGTAGGAATTATAAGATCATTGTCAAAAAGTTACACAAAAGTGATCCTTTGCTCCAGACAGAATGGGTCCAATGATGTATCTTAGATGGCTGCTCAAAAGCTTTTAAGAACACAACACTATTCACCAAAGTAGGATGTAGAACACTTTCTTTATAAACCATGTTATGTCATTTGACCTAGATGGCCCTGAATCTGTTGTCCTCAGCCCTCAGCCCCAGCAACTCCACCCTTAAAGGTATTTAGATATGTTTAGGAAGCTTCTATGGCTTTGCCTTGGTCAAATTGTGCTGATTTTCAATGTATTGTGAGTTGTTTCTCCCTTCGCCAAAATTGACAGTTGTCTACCATCTAGTTAGTGATTTTCCCTTGCCACCATCATGACCATCAAAGAATGTTTTTTTCTGTGTGTAAACATTTTCCTGAGATTTTACTGTAGTCGTCTCAAAGAATATTTGTCGCTTTGTGATTAACCTATTTCACTCAGCATGCCCTCCAGATTTGTACATATTGTCAGGTGTTTCACAGATTCATCATTGTTCTTTATACTTACATAGTATTCCATTGTGTTATGTATCATGATTTGTGCATCTATTCATCTGTTGATGGATCCTTAGTTTTGCTATTGTGAATAATGCTGCAATAACCATAGGAGTGTCTAAGTGTATTCAAGTGTCAGCTCTTATTTCTGTAGGATATGTTCCTAAGAGTGGGCTTGCTGGATCTTCTGGTATTTCTATCTCTAGCTGTTTAAGGAAGCACTATATTATTTTCCCCATAATGATTGTGCCATATTTCATTATTAAAATATCAAAAAATTGTATAACATTGGGTTCACATTCCTCTGCTGGAAAAGAGGAGGGCAACTGATGCACTGTTCAGGTGAAGCTTGCCTCTTTGGCCCTCTTCTTGAGGCCATGGGCCACTGTTGATCCCTGACATGACTGACCCAACTCTGCCTCTTTGTAGTTGCCAGGCTTTACACTAAGGTATATTTCACTATTCAGTTCTTCCATTAATGAGGTTGATCATTTCATTCTTATCTAAGTCCTGTATGTATATTTACGACTCAGTTTATTCAGGAATGAATAGGGAGAGGGACTTTTTTAATGTCAAGCTTGCTGATGAATTGGATGAGGGGTGAAGATGATGGGTAAAGAACTGTTAAGAATATTTCTCTAGAAGAAGTAGATTGTATCCAGCTACCTCTACAACTGTTCTGACTGAGGACATAATAGAAGGTCCTAGATAGAATGGCAGAAAAATGTTGAAAACTCAAATTCCTAAGAGGCCAGATTTACTGGATTTCTAGAGACTAGAAGAACCCTTGAGAGTATTGCCCCAAGAAATGCTTTGAATTTGGCACTTAAGCCACTCCTAGAGGCCACCTTACAACTAAATAATAAGTTGATTATAAAATAAACAATACCACCAAGAGGAATGTGTCCCTTACAAAATCAACTATATGACACCCCATAGTTAACCTTTACCCAAAAGCAAAGATGGGAATACAAGGAGGGGTAAGAAAGCTAGATCAGTGGAAGCAGAACAAAAAGAAAGGAAATAATAGGACTACTGACCCAAACAAAACCAAACCTGCTACCGTCAAGTCAGTTCTGACTTACAGTAACAACCTGTGGGACAAAGTAGAACCACCCTATAGGGTTTCCATGGAGCAGAAGTTGGATTTGAACTGTTGACACATTGTAAAAATTATAACCAATGACATGGAACAATTTGTGTTAAAAAAAAAATTGAGAAACTAGCTGTGTAAACTTTCCCCTAAAATACTACATATATATATATCTTAATGATTCTCAGGATTTAAGCTTAAACAATTGTGGCATGAAGGGGTCAGTACCAAGACAGAGGAATCTGGAGGTGAGATAGATGTAATAATAAAAGCTAGGGCCTTGTCTGGTAACTTAATTTTGAGATACCTATTTAAGAAATCAAAATGGATAGTTTCCACAGCAGTAGGGTAAACCAGCATGGAATTCAAAAGTTTTGGTGTTGAAGAATATAAACTTTAGGACTGGGAATTTGATTACTAGGAAAGAAAGCCTTAGTGTTCACTGCGCAACTTTTAGACGTGTTTGTTCATCGAAGCAGGTCCAATGTGAGTGATGTTGGTACTCTTGTAATTTAAACAGCCTATTGCCAGTTTTGGTAGACACAGAATTATCAAGACTCACTGGAAAAGGAGAAGAAAGATCAGTTCTCATTATTCATAGCATGTCTGGGCTGGGCTGTAGAGCCTCATGCTTTTACAAAGTCTACAGCACCACTTGTCTTTTTCCTTCACTTTACTTCACCCACGCTGGCTTAACCTCACCCGCACCTCATGTTTCTTTGTGTGAAAGTCAGTGTTTTAGTCAGCTAGTGCTGCTCTAACAGAAGTACCACAGAGTGAATGGCTTTAACAAAGGAAAGTTTATTCTTACACAGTCTGATATGTTACAAGTCCAAATTCAGGATGTCTGTTCCAGGGGAAGGCATTTTGCCTTGTCAGCCCTGAAGGAAAGTCCAGTATTCTATCAGTCTTTGTCTGGGGAGCATCTTGGCACAGGAACCTCAGGTCTGAAGTATGTGCTCTTCTCCTGGTGCTGCTTTCTTCTCACAGATGCTGGCATCAGTAGCTCTGTCTTCCAAGTCAGAAATTCTTTATTCTATTTGTTCCATTCTGTTTTCTTGGCTTTGCATGGAAGTTTCTATGTCTTTGATTTTCTTCTTGATCTGTTGGATTTCAGAGTACTGGTGTTCCATCAGATCAAACAGCTTACTTAATTCTTCATTTTGTTCTGCTGCATTTTGTATAAGGTCTAGAAGGGCTCTGTATATAATCATTTTGTATTCACTTCCTGATGCTTTCATAAAAGTTTCTTCATCTGGAAAACTCCTCAGTTGCTTTGTTTGGGAGCCTTCTGAAGCCATGGGTGATTTCTTGTATGCCACAATTGTCTGTTGCTTTTTGGGTCCCATGTGAGTATGTAGAGGCTGGAAGAGGTACTGTGAGGATGGATTGCAATTGTTTCTCTAGGCTGTCTTAAAATGTAAAGCAAAAGGTATCTGACCACTTCACAAGTCAGTTAGGTTTTCAGGTGTAGAGGTCCCTCGTCTCAACTGACAAAGTAAGTGCCACTATATCCAACCCCAGATGATAACAAACTAGTTCAGAATACAGCAATGCTACTGCCCTGTTGGCCTCTGCTGACAGGGCCTAGCCTTAGCCGACACTACATCGAGTACTGCTTTTGTGATAGAAAAGCACTCTCTTGTGGGCAGGCTCTGGCTCCCAAGCTAAGAATTAGGTCCAGCTGCGGCCACCGTACCCAAGATGGCGTCCTCCACACAGGCAGCAGACAGAGGGGCCAAAGGTGCCGAGAGGTAGTGATTCCTCTGCTTCTGTTGCAGGGCCTGCAACGTAGGTGGCCCTGGGAAAATTACTGCTTTTCTGTCAGAGAAGCACTGTCCTGTTTGCAGGCGCTGACTCCCAAGCTAAGAACAAGGTCCCGCTAAAATCTTGGTACCAACATGGCGTCCCACACACTGACTGCGGAATTCCGTTCAAACCCCACTGAGGCAGCTACAAAACGAAAGGCTCAAAGTGTCTAGATTAACAGAGTCCTGAGCCTGGCTCTCAAAATACGGGAATTTCACCGGCCTATCCCCCCAGCAGCGCGTCTGAGTCCAGCCGCCAGGGAAGACCCAGCTCTGCCCACCAGCCGAGACAGAGGAAAAAAAAGTCAAAATGGTGCGTTTACCTTCTGTCCGTGAGAGCCGGGGCTAGCCAGGAGCGGGAGTCATCGAAAGAGAGGAGGTTTTTCGCTGAGTGGTATGAAGTCCCAATTAACAGCTCTGTGCCGTGTCCTGAGGCTGATTAGGTGCTCAGAAGGCTCTGTTTGATTGTCATTTCAGGTCTTGGTTTCCCGAGGGATAGAAGGAGACGTGGGCTTAGTCTGCCATCTTGACTCCGCCCCCGTCCTGGTGCTTTCTTGATGGTAGGAGGTTCCCAATTCTCTGGTTGCTTCTCTTTACTTGTATCTCTTGTAGGATGTAAAGATTAAGGGTGAGGCCAGCCATACTCCGGGGAAACTCCCTTCACAGTGGAGCAGGGAGGTAATCCTATAAAGGGATTTACAGTCCCACCCCAATCCTTTAACATACAGCACAAGATAATCACAAAACAGAGGACAGTCATAGACTATAGAATCATGGCCCAGCCACGTGGCTACACATATTTTTGGAGGGACACAATAAGATCCATGACACTCAGTAAAAAAAAAGTATATATATATATATATACATGTACTGTTAATCCTGCTTTCCTATGCTCATTAATCTTATTATTTTTAAAATAGCTTTACAAATATGTCTTGATTTCATCCTACTAGGTTGTAAACTGTAAAGTTAGGGAAGAAATTCTATTGTATTCACACCATGTGCCCAGCACCTGGAATAGTGACCTGCACATAGTAGGTGTTCAATAAATATCTGTTGACTCACTTGCTAACACCTTCTGCTTAACTCTGTTAATCCTAAAAGATCTCAGATATTTTAATTTTTCTGATTGTTGGTAACTACAAATGAATATATGGGTAAAATTAAAAATGAGACTTAAATTTTTGTAGACATTCAGACATCTTTCACTAAAGATATTTTCTTTTCCTCATTTATATACACATAGAGTAAGATCTGATCTTTCTCTGATTCTTAATTTTACATTTGTCTATTTTACCATTATCTTTTGAGACTAAACACCAACTCTTCTACTCTCCTCTTAAATCTTCCTCTGGCATGGCTTCTTTCCTCTTAAATAATTGAATAATCATCTTTATATCCCTTTGTCTCTTGTCTTTGACCATAAAAAGTAAAACAAAATTTAACTTACTAATGACATCATTTTCCACTCTAACCCCTGTGAGATATATTTATAACTCGAGGAAATTGCAGACTATGTCACCAACATGTCTTCACTTGACAGAGGAAGTCTTATGTAGTGATCGCCTCACAAATTTCTATTCACATTTATAATATCAGAGAATAGAACATGTTGTAACAACCAAATGATAGAAAGGAGGATAGAGAAACTCTAAGTTCCTTTCAAGATATAAAACCTGTCAAAGGGAGAAGGAATGATATCATTTCATCACTTTATTCCTCCACTTTATTATTGTTTGAATGATTTTTCTTCTCATGGTGGGGAGATTTATACGTTAAGATAAAAAATACAGGATATTATGTTCCTAGGAGAAATACTAGTTATAAGGGCTTTTAAAAACAAGTGACCAGATCAACCTTGGTGTACTAATAAGCCTTGTATTGGCAGTTGTAGTTGGTAACTACAACTGGCACACACCGAGTGACAAGGTCATGATCACAGCAGAGAAAACACAGCTAGGACCAGGCAAGGTAAACCTAGATATGTAGACAATTATTGAAAATAATATTCACAATAGTATATCACAAGAATAACGAAATTCCAAGTAAAGGTGGCCATTTTATAGCAGGAGGAAGAGAAAAACTATGGTTTCTAAGAAACTTTATAAAACATGACTGAAAAAAGAAACAAGACAGCTGCATTTCAACCACAGCTTACCCAAACAGTTCACGATAAAACGGGCACTGAGAAGTGAGAGGGACACCACAGCTGCAGACCAGACCTTCATCCGATACCACCAGCCTTCCCTTTCTGTCAGATCGGCAAGACAAATGTACAGTGATGATCCTCGCTGACGAGGGCCATGGGAAAAAGATTCCTAAGGAGTGTGCAATAGTGTAGAGGTCAAGTTATGAGCAAACAGTAATTTAAAAAGAAAAACTGTGAAAGCAAGAAAAGAACACAGAAATTCCCTCAGAACAAATAGCCAGAAGGTAACCAGGAGCTCGAGACAATTTCAGACAAAACTCATCCAGACTCAACTGCACTTTCCATACTTGTTTGCCTTCAATCTCATGCCCTCACAGTAATTCCTTCGTTTTTGTATATCATCTTGCCTTCAATTTCTCACCACTACATGTAGTCAAATTCTTATCCTTTCACAGGCTTCTAGGTTTGAGTTGTTGTATCTTGCTTTTTTCTATTTTCATCTTTCTCTTATTCTTGGTCTCATACCTATTTCAGTACTGAAGTTGTTATGATTTTATGATTCTCTCATTAGGAACTGACTACTTCTCCCAAGGTCGTCTTTATCACTTCACTGCCATTTCCTCATTTCACTATGGTCCTATGACCTTCTCCAGATACAGGAGAGTGCTTACCTCCGTCTCGAAGCTCTCTTCACACCGCTGTGTGCACACATACCCTTTTGGCTCCCTGTGATCAGGAGGTCCAAAAGCTCTTCTGTCACTTTCCCTGGAGATGTTATCACAGAAGTCTGGTTTCTTTCCAAGAAACCAAAGTCATAGCAGCTTTTAAACTCGTTGTGGTAAAGCTAAGAGGTATGACTCAGAAGACCTTCTGCAGTGACCTGAAGTTACAGCTTAAAATATATGTTATCTTCTGAAACAAGGAAACAAAACAAAACAAAACAAAAACTGAGAAATACTGTTGTTCATAGGAGCAATTCTGATCATTTGTTTCATTTCTTACATGAATTTTTTCTATTTAAATTTTTTGCAGTCAGACCTATATGCATTTTTGTATGTTCTGTGGAAATCAGTCAATGGCTTTAACTACATTTACTGATCCCTAATGAATATATTTTTCTTTCTATTAAATTTTGTGAAATGTTTAACTCCTGAATTTAACATTCATTTTTTTTCAGAAGGAAATTAGATCACATCAGCACAGGCTTATGAGAAAATGTCTGACTGTATAAAGGGTTAATATAACAAATAACAAGACCCATAGACATAAAATGAGAAGTCATTGCTCAATGAAGATTTTCAAATCTATCTGAAAAAACTGTTAAACATTCCTATTGAGTCTGAACCAAATCTGGGCCAGACTGCTAATAATCTCCTTGGCTAGAAGACAGTAGTTTTCTAAGGGATTGGAAGGGGTTGTGTGAGGTTACATGACACCAAAAGCAGGGATTCTTCCTGACAAACGGTCTTCTAAATTACTGACAGCAATACATCCAGTCCTCACTTATCGACGTGGTTGGGTTCCAAAGACCACAATGTTATGTAAATATCAGTGTTACACAAAAATGGAGAATGACCGTATCAGATCACAACACAGAGGATGACTATATTATTCCATAACTGCCAAATTACATCTTAAAAAAGAAAACATTTGTGCTTTAAGTGAAAGTTTACAATTGAAGTCAGTCTACAGTACAGATACCTGCACACATCACAGTTATGTAACCCAGTTGCTCTTCCCTCAGTGTGACGGCACACTCTTCCTCTCTATCCTGTGTTTCCCATGCCCATTACACCAGCTTCCATCCTCTTCTGCCTTTCTATTATGTCTCCAGACTAGAGCTGCTCAGTTAGTCTCACGTATCTACTTAAGCAAAGAAACATATTCTTTGTCAATATCATTCCACATCCCATAGTCTGTGTTCAATCTTTGTCTGAACAGTTGGCTTAGTGAATGGCCTCAGCTCGGGGCTAACAGAAACTCTGAGGGTCATTATCTTCTGGGGACCCTCCAGTCTGTGAGACCATCATGTCTGGTCTTTTTGTCTCTTGGGCTCCTATATTGCTTGTCTTTGGTGCTCCTCAGTCCCCTTTGCTCCAGGTGGATTGGGGCCAATTGATGCTTCTTAGATGGCCGCTTGCTAGCCTTTAAGAACCCCTTTCTTAATAAATTTTGTTATACCAATTGACCTAGATGTCTCCTGAAACCATGGCCCTCAGACTCCTGTCCATGCTTCTCTGTTACTCACAGTGTTTGTTTGTATTCAGGAAATTTCTTAGCTTTTGGTTTAGTCCAGTTGTGGTGACTTCTCTATTGTATGTTTTCCTTCCCTTCACCTAAAATAAATCTACTCTAGAAGTGAAGAGGATCTGAAACACTTACTGATGAAAATCAAAGGTCACAGCCGTCAGTATGGATTGCACCACAATGTCAAGAAAACAAAAATCCCCGCACCTGGACCAGTAAGCAACATAATGAAAAATGGAGAAAGGACTGAGGTTGTCAAAGATTTCGTTTTAGTTGGTTCCACAATCAACATCCATGGAAGCAGCAGTCAGAAATGAGGGAACCCAGAAAACTCGTGGGCTTGTGGCTGGCATCCTGAAGGGATAAAGGGCAACGTCTGAATCCGTAGTCAGCAGATCAGAAGTAAGACTATCCTTGTGTAAATACGGCACCAAGACATCTGGCCTTGTCTAACATCAAGAGGAGGAAGGAAAATGAAGATCAACAGCCCAAAGATGATTCCTATGAGGTAGAAACCACACATACCTCCTTTCTTCAGTTTTTTTTTTTTTTTTTTACTTCAATTATAACACAGACTGTCCCTTCCGTGGCACACTTTGCTTCCCCACTGAGTTGACAAATCCTTCTCAATGGCCACACAGAATTTACAGACCAGACTCAGATACAGGGCTTGTTAGGGAAGTATCAGATTATAATCCAGGATCGGTAACAACTAAGATACAGTTCTTGTATTTAGAAACTGTCAGTACAGCTTCTGAGCTGTGCCTGCAGACAGGCCTTTCTTTGTCTTGACTTTCAGCCCCTCAGCCTCTGTCCTTCTTGGGCAAGTTTTACAATGCTCTTTAGATCTGCCAAGTGCTAGGAGGCACCCCACACTACTAGTGTGTCTCCTGCCTGAAGGCTTTCAGCGCTCATATCCATAGATCAGTATGTTCACTGTAGGCTCCTGTCTCATGTGCCTTTTTGTTACAGGAAATCGACCGACACCCAAGAAGAGAAGAAGCAGCCATTTGTTATAGTAACGCCAGCGAGCCAGCGGGGGCTCACAAACCTCCAACAACTGGCCCCGAAGGGGAAGTTAAGCAGGCTTTTATGGGTTGGGGTCTTCTGGGTCGGGTGCAGCAGGGTATACTTGGTGCTGAGTGCAGCAAGGGGGCTGATGCTGAGTGCAGCAAGGGGAAGTAGCTTGGCAGCGAGTGTAGCTAGGGGCAGTGTATATTTAGTGCTGGGGGCAGCAAGGGGCGAATTTCCTGAAATGAGGCAGCGGACGAACGGAGCTGGGGTAGTGTTCAGTTTGGCTTCGCCTTCATTTTCTCATTGGTCTGCTCTTCCTATAGCTGCCATTTCTCTGTTGCTGCTTCTCACCATCTCCTGCCTCCTCCAGTGCTGCAACTCTGTCTCCTAGGTCTAGGAAGTTCTCAGTTCAGGGACTCTGGTCCAAAAAACACTCTCTACTCCTGGCCCTTTTTATTGGTGGTAGTGAGATTAGGTTCCCCCTCTGTGTTTCTGAGATTGGCTCCTTTCAAACTTAATGTGATAGGATGACTGACCAATCCTTTCATTAGGGTTCAATATACATTATTAGCTTGATCCCACCCCTGCAAGCCTTCACTGTACCTTATTTGCATGTTAGCAACCTGTCCAATCCCTTTGCTGGGCCATTAGTACATTATTTGCATAGTCCCCCAAATCACTTTGTGGGAGTTACAAGACCATGGGTGGCTAGAAGGGCCATATTAAGTAGTCCACTGCACTATACCCTGTGGCTGATGTCTGCCTGTTTGATAGTCTAAAGGATGATGTCCTTGTAACATATGAGATCTGACCAAGTTGCTGGTGCCTTTGTTGTTGCTAGGTGCCACTGAGTCAATTCTAACTCATAGCTATTCCATGTGCAACAGAACAAACCACCACCAGATCCTGCCCCATCCTCAAAATCATTGTTGTGCTTGAACCCATTATTGTAACTCCTGTGTCAACCCTTCTTGTTGAGGATCTTCCTCTCTTCCACTGACCTTCTACTTTACCAAGCATGATGTCCTTTTCCAGGGACTGATGTCCTCAATAACATGTCCAAAGTACACAAGACAAAGTCTCACCATTCTCAGTTCAAAGGAGCATTCTAGCCGTATTTCCTCCAAGACCGATTTGTTCATTCTTCTTGCAGTCTCATGGTATATTCAATATTGTTTGCAATCACCACAATTCAAAGGCAACAGTTCTTCTTTCATCTTTTCCTGGTCCTACTTTCACATGCATATGAGGTGACTGAAGTTACCAGGGATTGAGTCAGGTGCATCTTAATCTTCAAAGCTGCTAGGATCCGAGAAGTAAGTGCTACGTGAAACCAAGAAGTGAGAAACAGGGGTTTCTCATATCCTCATACCGTTGTTCTTTCCTATCTCTATTTTTTTAGATGTCTCGTGAAACAATGGGCTCCAGCTCCCTTTGGCAGTTTCAGCAGCAGAAGCTAGAGAGTCTGACAGTAGCAGTCTAAACTCTTGTGAGGGCAGTGAGCATGCACTTGTGCTCAGGGCCTTACAGCCCTAGGGGTGCGGCAACTTCCTACAAATACTAAACTTTGGATCAACTCATCTTCCCTTTTTTTCTGCCTGAGATCATCAGATACTGTTACAACAAATCTTCTGTCATAAATTCTGTTTGAAATACTTAGCATGGTTTCTGTTTTCCTGGCTATGAGAGGTTTCCTGGAATCATCATTATTCTGGAATGAGAAACTGTCTTAATTGCCTTGAAATCCAGATTTCTGGGTCCAGTGATTTGCAGTGAGTCTCACAGGCTATTTGCCTGTAGAAGTCTGTTTTTATTATTATTATGACTGAGTGAAAATGTACATTCCCATATCAATTTACATGCCCACCTATGTGCAGCTTCCACTGTTCTCCCTGTCCAGTGACAGCACACTATTCCTCTCTGCTCCATACATGTCTCATCCTCCCAACAGTCTCCTTTCCCCTCCTCTCCAACCACTCCCCTTCCTCCAGCCAGAGGTCAGCAGGATGATATCCTATAGATGTATAGAACCATAAAGTGCATCCAATATGTGGTCACTCTGCATCGCCAAGTCCAATCCATTTGTGTCCGAAGAGCGGATCTTCGTTAGGATTTATGGGCAAGGGCAGCATCAGGGCCAGGGACCACGCTCCCAGGGGAACCCTAAAACTGCTGGACCATCAATTGAGGTCTTTTAGTGGAGATCTCAGGGTGCACCCTGTTTTATTCTTGTGTTGCCAGTGAGACTCAACTTACTGAGCTCCATTGCGGCTATCACCAGTGGTGGCCGGGCACCATCTGGTTCTTCTGGTCCCAAGTCTATGTAGACAGCCACTCATGTGAGTCTCTCTATCTTCTGGGTTATCTTTACCCCATGCCATTTTGGCCCTCGGTGAGCATCCGTTCCTGCTGAGTTGGGACCATTTGCTGTGCCCTCGGATGGCAGCTTGGCAGCTTTTAAGACCCCAGATGCCATTCACCAATGTGGGGTGCAGAGAGCCCTCTTAGCAAAACGCTAGTTGTGCCAATTGGCCTCGATTTCGCCTAAGAGCATATTCTCTTGCCCTCTGCCCCGCCTACTGTCTTTGCAATATTGGATTAAGATGGAAGGAGTATTCAAGTTATCTTAAAGTCCACTTAACATTGTTCTTGTTTCTGATGTGTGCTGTCACCGATTTCACCCAACCCTACCCTCCCTCCCCTCCCTTGCAGCCGTCAAAGAGTCTATTCTTCTACACGTAAGTCTGTTTTCGATATCTTATCGTAGGGGTCTCATACAATATTTGTCCTTTTGTCACTGACTACTTTCACTCAACATAATGTCTTCCAATTGAAACCAGGTTATCAGATGTTTCCTGGAATCATCATTATTCTTTGTCATTGCATAGGCTCCATTGAGTATATATACCACAGTTTACCTATCCATTCCTCTGTTGTTGGGCATCTGGGTTGATTCCATCTTTTTGCTGTCGTGGACTGTGCTGCAATAAACAGTCCTGTACATGTGTCCACTGGTGTCAAAGGCCTTGATTATGTAGGATATATTCCAAGTAGTGAAATTACTGGGTCAAATGGCATATCTATATCCATTGTTTTAAGGAAGCACCCAATGGCTTTCTGAAGAGGCTGGACCATCTTGCAACCCCACCAACAGTGTAGGAGAAGTAGAAGTCTTTTTGAAACTTGAGTCTTTGAGGCAATTTCCCTAAAGGCATCTTCAAGTCAAACCATAGGAAACAGTTTAGCAGGGGTTGTTTTATCTTAGGCATTGAGCTACCCTGGCGAATGACAGCAGCCTGCAGGAGAATATCCTGCCTGGACTCCATCTACGTAAACCTATGTCTCCTGTCCAGAAAGTCTTCTTAATACTTTCAGGTTGAAGCAACCGGTTCAAATCAGATCAATTCACAATACATATATTCTGTTACCCTAAATTTTAGTGTTTTCCTGCACCTTTAGGTTTTTGACAGGACGCTGACTGAGAACTGGACTCTCTCCTTGAAGCTTTTAAGTTGTTATTGGGTAGAAACTTGCTCATCATGACTCATGTTGGCCAATGAATGAAGAGGCTGAGGGGAGAACATGAAAGGCATCTTTATTTCATTGCATAAAGAAACCGAGTCAATGGAAACTGGTGCTGCGAAGAGCACTCACCTCGGGCGGGCAGGCAGGTTACTTACAAAAAGGAGTTCACACAACTCAGATAGTGACATTCTTAATCTTACTACATAGACTCAGTGGGGTTTACATATAACCTCCAAGCAAAAGCAAGATTCAGATGCAAAGCTGGAAGTCGGGGGATAGGGATAAGCCCAAAGGAAACAGGAATTTTCAATACATCTTTGAGTGGGCTCTATGTCAAAGTGAATGTGCAGTTCAGTGAGAGTGAAACTCCCTGTACCTCCAGAGTTCTGAGGACTGTAAAGTAAAATGACGACTTTTGCCTTAGGAAAACAAAGAGTTCTCTTATCCATAACACTGAAGTTGATTAAATATTTAGAAACCTATGTGCTGTGTAATATTGGTATAATTTTTAAAGTTTATTTTAAAAAAATGAAACACTTTCCTGTCAAGTTGATTCTAGCTCATAGCCACTCTACAGCTACCCTATAGCACAGAAGTACGAGTGTCCCAGAGAGTTTCCAAAAAGCAGCGGACAGATTCAAACTGCCAACCTTTGGTTAGCAGCCTAGATCTTAACTACTACACCACCAGGGCTTGTTAAAACTTATACTCATGCTCCCAACTACAACTTTTAGAAGTAGCTTGTCTAACTTCATATAATTCTACTTAGGTGATCAGGTGTACTGAAATATATGAAACTTATTCTTTCAGAAAACAATCACGTATTAATGAACATGTCCTGTTTCTAATATTCCAGAGGCTCACTGACAGTCCTCATGGCTTGCTGATCTTATGATTATCTTGTGAAGATTTCTATTTCTGGTCTTTATAATGTTTGAGGACATACTGCAGATTTCTGTGTTCTGAAATAATCATCAGGCTATCAAAATTTTTTGTTATTGCTTAAATTCCTGATGAAATCGTATGTAATTACCCAGAAAGTCTTAATCTGGAGCATGATTTACTGAGTAGTAATGTGCCGCTCAACCTTAAAGTTATCTGTTAAACCTGAAGTGCTCCATATTTTCTATGGAAAACCTGGTTGCATAGTGGTTGAGTGTCATAGCTCTTAACCAAAGAGCTGTCAGTTCAAATCAGCCAGGTGTACTCCTTAGAAACTCTATAGTGCAGTTCTACCCTGCCTTAAGAGGGGGCCTATGAGTCAAAGTTGAGGGCATTGAGAGAGAGTGAGATTAAACCTGTCTCAACAGTCAACACCCATGGAAGCAGCAGTCAAGAAATCAAAAGACACTTTGCATTGGAAAAATCTGCCACAAAGGATCTCTTTAAAGTATTCAAAAGTAAAGATTTCACCTTGAAGACTAAAGTGGCCTGACCCAAATCAGGGTATTTTCAATTGCATCCTGTGCATGTGAAAGCTGAACAATGAACAAAGAAGACAGAAGAAGAATTGATGCCTTTGAATTGTGGTTTTGGAGAGAATATTGAATGTACCATGGAATACCAAAAGAGCAGAGAGATCCGTTCTGGAAGAAGTACCACCAGAGTGCTCTTTGGAAGCAAAGATGGCAAGACTGTGTCTTACACACTTTGGACATGTTGTCAGGAAGGATCGCTCCCCAGAGAAGCACATCAGACTTGGTAGAGTGGAGGGTCAGGGAAAAAGAGTAAGACCTTCAATGTCATGGACTGACACCGTGACTGCAACAGTGGACTTAAGCATAAAAACTATTGTGGACATGGAGCAAGACAGGGCAGTATTTCGTTCTGTTGTTCATAGTGTCGCTATGAGTTGGAAGCTACTCAATTGCATCTAACAACAACAATCTGCTGGAAATCCTGGTGGCATAGTATGTTAAGTGCTACATCTGGTAACCAAGAGGTTGGCAGTTCAAACCCATCCACTAGGCATTTTTTGGAAACCTATGTGTCACTTCTACTCTGACCTCAAGGGTTGCTATGAGTCTGACCTGACTCAGCGGCAGTGAGTTTGGTTTCTTTTGGTTTAACAGTCTCTTAATGTGCTCTCAGTTGTTATTTTTGACAAGACACACAGCTCGTTTCCTGCTAGGTAGATACGGCCTCCTCACAAGGGAGTTAGACTTGAATCATCTTGAAAAGGGCCCCCACCCAAGAGAAACAACTGCAACGTTGTGTCCTCAATAGAGTATATATATGGTGGATAACTGTTTGAGGTACAAATCCTAAGTTTCCTGTCATACGAGGCACAGCCTCATCAAGGAGCTGTATGTAAGGGGTCCCTAAAGGAGGCTTTCTAAAGAACTGACAAAAAACGTCCCAAGTTAACATTTAGACATCTGCCATATCCACAGGGACAACTGTTTCTCAGAATACAAAACTTAGTTCTTTTTCACTAGTCCACACCATACCCTAATTTCTCTGAGCAGTGGGGAAAAAGGGCACTTTTAAGAAAATTACAGAGTAAAGGTTTATTGTAGATCAGTATTTAAAAACAGATAGTCCCTGATTTATAAAGTATTTGAGTTGATGATGAACCACACTTATGACCATCTGTTTTTTTCCTACATCTTATCATTAGTAATAGAAACCTTGAAGACATCATGGATGAGTGCTACATCTGATAACCAGGGCGAGGCAGTTCAAATCTGCCAGGTGCTCCTTGGAAACTCTATGGAACAGTTCCACTGTGCCCTATAGCGTGGCTATGAGTTGGAATCAACTCAAAGGCAGTGGGTTTGTGAGTTTTTTGTTTGTTTGTTTTATCATTAGTAATATGTCCTACATGCAAAGTTGCAGCACATAACTTACTGATTTCATCATTCTCAGATGTTTGCTTGTGATAGTTGGAGATTGATTTTATAAAGATACTGATAAGAAAAGGCAGTGATGATGAAAAGCAAAAAAACAGAAGATATTCGACTTACGTCAGAACCAATGTACAACGAAGCCAAAGACTACCTGTACATAGATAAAAGTAATTAATTCATTAATGAATAGAAGACACTAAGAACATTGTGGATCTTCCCAAGCTTTCATTTAGGTATAGAAAAGAACTATTATATAGAGCAGTTAAAAAGATAATTTAAAATTTTCTTTATTTTTTTTTTTTGCCTGCTGTAAAAATGATGTAGAGGCAGTGTCTGACCTCTTCCAATGGCGTGAGGGGGAAGAAGAATCAAAATTAACAGCTCAAGGCTGTTCTCATGAGGCACGGATCAGGTTCGCCTCCTCTCTTTGCCATCTTTACCAATTCTGACATCATATGTCCCTCCCTCAGCCCTCTCTACTGAGTTCAGTAATTCATTGCAACAGCCACACAGACCTCACAGGCCATACTCACAATTATGGGGTTTATTAGGGAAGAAACAGTTAAGACTCAGGCTAGGAACACTTAAGATGGATACAGTTCTTCCATTAAGACAGTCTCTTCCCAGCAGTGCTCCTAAGTGTGTCTCTTCTTGTCCCTCAGTCTCTGCCCAAAGACACTCAGTGTTCTCTCCTCATGGGCCAAGAAGCCCCCCGTGCCACCTTCTGCTTCCTGCTCTCTGCTGCCGGGTCTCTCCTTCCAAGGTGGTGGATTCCTCCTCTCTGCTCTGGAATTGGCTCCCTTTGAAGACAAAACTGCCCAGTCCCCTTGGTAGGCCACAATTAACCTGTCATGCAACCACTTGGGTGGCAGTTATGGCACCATGGCCAGAAAGGCCACACATAAAAGTCATTAATCTCACAGTACTTGGATTCTACTAGGTCCAGCTCATTCAAAACAGTTGTGCTATGATGACTATTCACCAGCAGCTACAATTTATGAAAATAGATGTTTTAGGCTTGGAAGGGAGTCTCTGGGTGGTACAAATGGTTCATGTGTTTGGCTACTAATCAAAAGGCTGGTGATAGGAGTCTACCCAGAGGTGCCTCCAAAGAAAGGTGTGGTTATCTACTTCAGAAAAATGAGCCATTAAAAACTCTAAAGAAGTTCTGTTCTGTCACCCATGGGGTCACCAAGAGCCAGAATAAACATATTGGAAACCAGAGGCTTAGGATGAAGGTTTGAGAAGTCATGTTCTAGTGAATACTGAAGTTAGAGATGCAGGCATATGGCATGATATGATGCATTAGAATAAGTTTTACCTAGGAAACATTTTACAGATTTGGGGTTATCAAGAGGACAAATGAATTTTCTATACTTATAGAATCCCACACTATATGTTTGTGTGAAAAACATTTTAAAAAACTAAAAAGTCAAAAATGTTGCCAGTCATGCGGTAAAGACAACCAAGAAGACAGAGAGACCCACAAGAATGGGTGCCTACATCGACCTGGGACCGGAAGAACCGGATGGTGCCCGGCCACCACCAGTGATAGTCATGACGGAGCTCACAGAGAGGAGCCTCACTGGCAACACAAGAATAAAAAGAGGTGCATCATGAGATCTCCACTAAAAGACCTCAATTGATGGTCCAGCGGTTTAGGGGTTCCTCTGAGAGCATGGCCCCCGGCCCTGATGCTGCCCATTCCCATAAATTATAACAAAGGTCCACTCTTTGGACAAGAATGGAATGGACTTGGCAATGCAGAGTAACCATATGTTAGAAGCACTTTATGGTTCTATACATCTATAGGATATCATCCTGCTGACCTCTGGCTGGAGGAAGGAGAGTGGGTGCAGAGGAGGGGAAAGGAGGCTGTTGGGAGGATGAGACATGTATGGAGCAGAGAGGAATAGTGTGCAGTCACCGGACAGGGAGAGCAGTGGAAGCTGCATATAGGGGGGCATGTAAATTTACATGTGAATGTATATTTTCACTCAGTTATGTTAAATAAAAAAAAAAAAGTTAATACTTAAAAAAAAAAAATGTTGCCAGTGAGTCGATTCCAACTCACAACCACCCATGTGTTACAGAATGGAACTGCTCCATAAAGTTTTCTTGGCTGTAATATCTAAAGAAGTAGATAGTCATGTCTTTCTTCCACAGTGCTTCTGCGTAGGTTTAAACCAGCAACCTCCAAGTTAGCTTCGAGCTCTGTTTATACCACCCAGGAATTGTACAAGAGGACAGCCCTTTAAAAAAAATTGCTTTGGCAGCTTTTAAGACCCCAGGCGCCGTTCACCAATGTGGAGTACAGAAGACTCTCAGCAAAATGCTAGTTGTGGCACGTGGCCTTGATGTCCCCTGAGAGCGTGGTCTTCGGACCTCCACCCCAGCTACTCTGTCCTTGCAATATTGGGTTAAGTTGGGAGAAGTAATTATGTTGCGTTGAAGTCCAGCTAAAATTGATCTTCTTTCTAATGTGTACTGTCACTGATTTCACCCAACGAAACCAAATTTCTGTCGACTATCTAATCTATATCCCACCCTCACCCTCCTTCCCTCCCCAGCCTTGCAGCCATCGAAGAATTGCCATCTGAGATACACAAAATGATCCCAGCTCAGAAGGAACTGATGATAAGCAAGGACTAAAACGACTTACGGGAAAGAGAACCCCTAAGACAGAGAGACCTTCGTGATTGGGTGACTACATCGACATGTGACCAGAAGAACCACATGGTGCTCGGCGGGCTCGCAAAGCTGGGTCTGGCTGGCAACGTGAGAATAAAATGGGGCACACCCTGATATCTCCACTAAAAGACTGCAATTGATGGTCCAGGGCCTCGGGGTTCCCTGGGGACCATGGCCCCTGGCCCTGATGCTGCCACTGTTCATAAATCATAATGGAGGTCAACTCTTCGGACAGAAATAGACTGGGCTTAAACTGACCATATCATGTGTGCACTTTATGGTTTCATGCATCTACAGGATGTCATCCCGCTGAGGGTGAGGGTGGAGAGGAGGGGATGGGAGATTGTTAGGAGACTGTGACGCACATAGAACCGAGAGGAGGAATGTGCGGTCACCGGGCAGGGAGAACAGGGGGAGCTGCACATAGGCGGACATGCAAATTTATATGTCATTATATGTTTTTAATCATAATAAAAAAAGAAAGAAAGAAAGAAATTGCTATGATCCTGTTCAGCTGATTCCTAGAAGTAAAATATCAATACAGAACACTGGAGAATTTTTTTAAAATTGCATTTAAGTACTCTAAAAATTTTTTCAACACAGTTGTATACAAGTAACTCTTGGGTGGTATAGTGGTTAACAACTGGTCAGCTAACCCAAGGTTGGCAGTTCAAATTCACCAGCTGCTTCTGGGATACTCTAAAGAGTCAGTTCTACTCTGTTCCATGGGGTCACTCTGAGTCAGAATCATCTCAACAGCACCCAGGTTATTGTATACAAAATGAGAATTAAAAAAAATAGACAAGATGAGAAAATCCTCACAGAGGTTTATGTGTCATAGAGCATCAAGATTCACAAAATGAGAAGAGGAAAGTTATCTCTCTCATCTGGTATCTATGAGCATATATTTTAGAGGATCAGCTAGACTTTCTGTGTCACTAGTCACTGCCCTACTGTCAGTTCTGACTCATAGGGACCTTATGGATCTGAGTAGAACTGCCATAGCGTTTTCAAGGAGCACCTGGTGGATTTGAGCTACACACCTTTTTGATTGGTCCCAGGGTTTCAGCTAAGAAAGGTATTTCATGTTGTTAATCTAAGGCACATAGATCCACAGGCTAGAATGGACATCAGTCCATAAGGTCTGTCAGGTAGGGAAGTTTTTGTGGAGCTCTAATTTCTAAATACATTCCACTGATGGTTTCTTTCTACTTTAATGGAGTTTTTCTCATCAGATCCCCTGATGTACCATGTTAAATCCTCTATAAAATAACACCGTTTATCAATTTAAATGGCAGTTCATGAAAGCTTAAACTACAAAGTCCGTTATCTTTGGAACACCTGTGGTAATCACACTTCCTCTTTAAGACCTACCCACATCCTCACAATCCCTTGATGCTTTTATCCATACCCTATTGCAAAGACAAGGAGCCTGGTGGCAAAATTGAGCCCTGATCACACTCAATTTCTAACTGTAAATGTCAGTGGTTTGAACCTACTAACTGCCCTGTGGAAAAAACGATCCTGTGACAGGCTTCCTTGAAGATTTGTTATTGTTAAATTCAGCTGAGTCACTTCTGACTCGTAGCGATCCTGTGCACAACACAAGGAAACACTGCCCTGTCCTGTACCATGCTCACGATCATTGTTATGCCTGAGCCCATTTGTGCAGCCAGTCTCAATCCATCTTGTTAAGGAACTTCCTCTTTTTCACTGACCCTCTACCAAGCATGATGCTCTTCTTCAGGGACCAATCCTTCCTGACAGTGTATTCAAAATGTGTAAGATGTGGTCTCACCATCCTTGCTTCTAAGGAGCACTCTGGTGTGCCTGACTCACGCCATGGTGTTTTCAGTTGCATCTTGTGCATTCGAAAACTGGACAATGAATAAGGAAGATAGAAGAGTTGATGCCTTTGAATTGTGGTGTCAGAGAAGAATTCAAAGGCATCAATTCTTCTTCTGTCTTCCTTATTCATTGTCCATCTTTCACATGCATAAGATGCAATTGAAAATACCGTGGCCTGAGTCAGGCACATCTTAGTTTTCAATGTGACATCTTTGCTTTTCAACACTTTGAAGAGGTCTTTTGAAGCCAATTTGCTGATGCAGTGTTTCTTTTGATTTCTTGACTGCTGCTGCCATGGGTATTGATTATGGATCCAAGTAAAATGAAATTCCATATAACCTCAGTCTTTTTTGTTTATTATGATGCTGCTTGTTGATCCACTTGTGAGAATTTTTGTTTTGTTGACATTGAGGTGTAATCCATACTACAGACTGTGGCCTTTGATCTCCATCCATAGGTGCATCAAGGCCTCTTCACTTTCAGCAAGCAAGGCTGTATTACCTGGGTAACACAGGTTGTTAATGAGTCTTCCTCTGATCCTGATGCCCTATTCTTCTCCATATAATCCAGGTTCTCAGATTATTTGCTTTTCATACAGGTTGACTAAAGGTAGTGAGAAGATACAACCCTGACACACACCTTTTGTGCCTTTAAGCAATGCAGAGTCCCCTTGTTCTCCTCTAATAACTGCCTGCTGACCCATGTATAGATATCTCATGAATTCCCTTGAAGACTACAGTCTTAGAAACCCTATGAGGCAGTTCTACTCTGTATTATAGAGTCATTATGAGAATCAACTCAATGGTACACAACAACAACATTGAAAAGATGGATGAAGCAGTTTTTACTTTTTGGTTTGCAAAACCCAGACTTGGTAAACCTGTGAAAATCAACATAAATTTGGAGACCTCCCAGTAGCTACTTCAGATCACAGAAATGTACAGACCCTGTACAGACCCTATCAAACTTTTCTGGTTTTGTCTATTTATTTTTTCATCTAAGTGGTGATTTTTTTCCAACTCTTTATGCCAGAGAGCCCTTTGTTTAAGTGAAATCTGATTTGGAAGTAAACATAATCGGTAAACAGGGAAATAACAAATCAGGAGCAGAATAAGATACCATTTTGTGTTCATTTAACTAGTAAAAAGTAAAATTTGATACTAATTGATGAAGAGGATGTGGGCTTGTAGGGTCTTTTATACACTGTGGACAGGCTATAAGCTAATGCCAACCATTTTGGAAATGAAGTAAACAATCACGAACCCTAAGAGCTGGATATTTCACTCCTGGGCTCATCATACCCAGGAGCCGCTGAGTGGTGCAAATGGTCGGTTAAACACTAGACTACAAACTGAAAAGTCAGTAATTTGAACCCCAGAGACACAGACAGCACCTGATAATGTGCTTCCAAAAGATCACATCATTGAAAACCCTATAGATCACAGATCAACTCTGCATGCATGGAGTTTCCATGAGTGGAATCCACTCAAGGGCAACACACAAAATTCATATCCCAAGGTTCATATTTCACTGATGTGCAATGGGAGACATTCCCGAAAAAGTTCATAGCAGCCCTGTTCCCAATGGCAAAAGCCTGGAAAGAATCCAAATGTTCATTGAGCGGAGAGTCGATTGGTAAGTTGTGATACATTCATTCAAGTCAAAATGTATGAACTGCAGTGAAATGAAATAATACAGATAAATCTTATGAATAAAATATTAAGGAGGAAAACAAGACTCAAAAGACTACATACGTAGCCCAGTATCTGTTTTTGAAAGTTATAAAACAATGGAAATTTAAATATACAAACCTTGTAGTGATGTATATAAAAATCTAAACCTGTTGCCAATCAGTTGACTTTAACTCACTGTGACCCTACTAGACTGAGGTAACTGCTCCATAGGATTTCCAAGGCTGTAGTTTTTAAAGAAGGGGACTGCCACATCTTTCTCCCACACAGTGACTGGTGAGTTGAAACTGTTCACCTTTCAGCTGGGAACTGAACACTTAATCAGTGCACCACCCGGGCTCCTTAGTGATACATACAGAACCAAAACATCCATTGTCATTGAGTCAATTCCAACCTATAGTGATCCTGTAGAACAGAGCAGAATTGCCCCAAAGAGTTTTTTGGTTAGTAGCCATAGCACTTATTAGATAGATTTCCAATACATGTAAATTGAAAAAATAAATAAACAAACAAGCAACAACTCATTGCCGTTAAGTCAATTCTGACTCATAGTGACCCTGTAGGACAAAGTAGAACTGCCCCATAGAGTTTCCAAGGAGTGCTTGGTGGATTCGAATTGCCGAACTTTTGTTTAGCAGCAGCACTTAACCACTATGCCACCAAGTTCCTATCTACTACATATGGAAGACACTAAAAAGATCTCAAAAAGAAAGCAGAGAAATTATTAACAAAAAGTAATTAAAGATGATTATTTCCTTGGGTAAGATGAGGCAAGGGAATGGAATGGGGTGTGTAGTAGGCAGAAGAATGCCTTCCCCTGAAAGACGTCCACGAGGCATTGATGGTTCAGTAGTACAATTCTACTTCTACATGACAGTTGTGGGTTCAATTTTTGGCCAATGCACTTCATGTGAAGACACACCATATGTCCGTAGAGGCTTGTGTGTTGCTATGACTCTGAACAGGTTTCAGTAGAGCTTCCGGACTAAGACAGACTAGAAAGAAAGACCTGGTTGCCTAGTGGTTAAGATTTCAGACTGCTAAGAAAAAGAATAACAGCTCGAATCCCCCAGCTGCTCTGTTGAATCCCAATTGGGCAGTTTTACTCTGTTTTGTAGGGTGACTACCAGTTGGAATCAACTTGACAATAATGGATTGGGGATTGGAGATCTACTTCTGAGAACCAGTTAGTGAAAACTCAATGGATCACAATGATCCAATCCACTGCTGATCATGGTGATAGTACAGGGCCAGGAAACATTTCATTTTATTCTGCATGCAGCTGCCACGAGTCAGGGACTGACTGTACAGCAGCTGACAACAAAAGATGTCATATCCTACTCTGTGGAATTTGTGAACATATGAGGTTACTTGGAAGATGGACTATTCAAGGTACAAATGGAATCACAGTTGCTAATCAGCTGTCTTTAAGATAATCCTGCAAGATGATCTTGTAGTTCTCTAGGTTTTGAAAGTGGAAGAGGGAGACAGAAAAGGAGAGGGAGATACAACTGTGAAAATGTGATACAAATGTGAGAAGGACTGGACTAGTTTTGCTAGCTCTGAAACTGGAGGAAGGGAGGCACAAATCAAGGAGCTGGAAAAGTCAGGGAAACCAGCTCTCCCCTACAGCCTCCAGAAAGGAATGCAGCCCAGCCACCACCTTGCTTCTAGCTGGTGACATCCTTGTAAAACTTTAAAACCTAGAACTGCAAGATAAAAGTTTATATTGTTTCAAAGCACTAAATTTGTGGCTATTTGTTATACCAACAATAGAAAGCTAACACAGGGTCCATATGAATAAATCAGCAGTCTTCAACTAAGGGCAATTTTGTCTCCTCAAAGGACATTTTGCAATGTCTAGAAACATTTTTGCTTGTCATAAATGAAAGAGAGTTACACTTCTGTTCTCTAGTGGGTAGAGGCCAAGGTTGGTACTGCTTATTATGCTCTCTGCTGTCAAGTAGATTCTGACTCATAGGGACCCTCCAGAACAGAGTAGAACTCCCCATAGGGTTTCCTAGGCTGTAATCTTTATGGAGGAACCCTACTGCATAGTAGTTAAGAGTTTGGCTCCTAAACAATCAGCAGTTTGAATCCACCAGCAGTTCCTTGGAAACCTTATGGGGCACTTCTACCTTACAGGGTCACTATAAATCAGAATCAACTCCATGGCAAATGGGTTTAATCTTTATGGGAGCTGTTGAGTTTTGTTTATCTTTTGGTTAGTATCCCGAGCACTTAACTACAGCACCACTAGGGCTCCTGGGAATGCTGTTAAACATCCCATAAGGAACAGGATGGTTCTCTACAACAAAGAGTTATTGTATTCA
The DNA here is from genome assembly GCA_028571685.1 of Heterohyrax brucei. Lineage (NCBI taxonomy): Eukaryota > Metazoa > Chordata > Mammalia > Hyracoidea > Procaviidae > Heterohyrax > Heterohyrax brucei. The sequence goes on along the minus strand of CM053142.1, from coordinate 70,178,801 downwards.
AAGTGTCAATAGTACTGCTGTTGAGAAACCATAGGATAGATACAGGCTGTTGTCAAGGCCCTGGCATTTGGTTTAAATGCTGGCTTTGTGGTTGTTTACTTACTACTAAAATGAATTAATGGCCAACGTCATCCTAAATGGAGAGAGACTGAAAGCATTCTCCTTGAGAACAAGAACCAGACAAGGATGCCCTTTGCCATCACTTCTATTCAGCATTGCACTGGAGGTTCTAGCCAGAGCCGTCGGGCAAGAAAAAGATATAAAAGGCATCCAAATTGGTAAGGAAGAAGTAAAAGTATCTCCATTTGCAGATGATATAACCTCATACACAGAAAACACTAAAACTGAAAATATATATAATATATATAATGATAAAATACTTAGGAATAAATCTAATCAAAGACCTAGAAGACCTATACAAAGAAAGCTGTAAGACACTACTTCAAGAAATCAAAAGAGACTCACATAAGTGGATACCTTGTTCATGAATGGGAAGACACAACATTGTGAAAATGTCTATTCCACCCAAAGCTGTCTCTAGATACAGCGCAATCCCAATCAAAATTCCAATGACATTTTTTAATGAGCTAGAGGGAAAAAATCACCAACTTCATTTGAAAAGGAAAGAGTCCTCAGAATAAGTAAAGCATTACTGAAGAAGAAGAAAGTGGGAGGGCTCATACTACCTGAGGATTCAAGAAAATTCTTGAACACAGAACAGTCTTTGATGGTTACAAGGGTGGGGAGGGAGGCATGTGGGCATTCACCAACTAGATAATAGGCAAGAATTGTTTTAGATGAAAGAAAGGACAACACACAATTGAGGAGAAGTCAGCAAAAGTGGACTAAACCAAAAGCCAAGACGTTTCCTGAATACAACCAAACACTTCAAGGGACAGAGTAGCAGGGTTAGGGATCTGGGGACTATGGTTTCAGGTGCCATCTATGTCAATTGGCATAACAAAGTTTATTAAGAAGAATTTTACAGCCCACTTTGGTGAGTGGCATCTGGGGTCTTAAAAGTCAGTCAGTAGTATCTAAGAAGCATCAGTTGGTCCCACCCCATCTGGAGCAGTGGAGAATAAAACACATCAAAGACACTGGAAACACATGAGCTCAAGAGACAGAAAGGGCCATATAATCCACAGACTACATCAGCAGAAGAGCAGAAGAACTAGATGGAGCCTGGCCACCACCAAAGATTGCCCTTACAGGGAATTCAACAGAGTCTCAGATGAAGAAGGACAAATGTCGGGTTCAGAATTCGAACTCTAGTAAAAAGGTCAGACTAGACGGTCTGACAGACGTGAGGTTCACCAGAAGACATGGCCCCAAGACTCTCTGTTAACCCAGAACTGAAACAATTCTGGAAGTCAACTCCTCAGATGAAGATTGAACTGGTGAGAAGTGTTGCTTCTTGGTTTTAAGTGGATGTCCAGAGGGAGATGAGAAAGCAGAGGGCAACAGGAGCCAGTTGAACGGACATGGGAAATACGGAGTGGAGGGGAAAAGTGTGTTGTCACTGTGTAGGAAGAGAAGCGAGGGTCACATAACAAAGTGTGTAACTTTTTGTATGAGAAACTAACTCACATTTTAAACTTTCACTTAAAACACAATGAAAAATAAATAAAAGTAAAACAAAAATAAATGAATTAATGGCATATCTAATTAAGTAAATAAAAGTGGGCTTTTCATGTACTAATGATGGCATGGCTCTAATTGTCACAAACCAAGGATTGTGACTTATCCAATTGTATGTATCCAAATTTCAAGATGAAAACAGTGATTAGGTTAATGTATAAAGGTACCAGCTTATAGCCAAGTAGCCAGCTTATAAGGAAATCAAAACTCAGACCAAATTCTGAGCCACACTGAAATTACTTACTTGACTTTTACTCATTAACAAGGAAACAAAAAACGTTTCACACAAAGTATTATAAAAGCATGAAATTTCAGCTCTGTCTTTCTAGCTGCCTTGATCGACCCCTTTTACAAAAGATTCATGCCAGGCTGACGTGACAACATTTGCAGAGACTACTGAAACGCTGTCAGCAGACAAGCTAGTTCTCAGTCATTCACAATGATATAGCCTTTAGGCTTGGCAGAATTCGTAGTCCCTTTTTATATCTTCATGCAAGAAAATTCAGCATCCCTAAAATGTTTTTGCCAGCACATATGTCTAGCAGATACAGCCTATCAATCTATGCTGAAATGAGTGTAAGGTAAATTGTTGTTGCCAGCTGACCCCAAGTCAATTCCTACTAACAGTGACCCCAACTTGGCACCATGGAACAGTTCTACAGGACACTCAAGGCTGTGATCTTTCAGAAGCAGATCACCAGGGTTGTCTCCTTAGAAGCCTTGGGGTGGGTTCTAACCACCCACTTTTGGACTAGTGGTTGAGTGCCTAAATATTTGTGCTACTCAGGGACTCCTAAAGTAAATTATAGGCTCTGTATTACTACAGTGTAAGCTTCATAGGAGAGAGTATTTAATTAACTCAATATGTTAAAAATATCATTTCAACATTTCAGATGCAAATTCTTGGACCCCACCCCAGACCTACTGACTCAGAAACTCTTGGGGTAGGGACTACTACCTGCGTTACCACCTGCATTTTAGCAAGCCCTCTAGGCGATGCTGAGGTTTGAGAGATGCTTCAGATGCACCCGACTTGGCTCAGTTATTTCTCTATGGTTCTCATGATGTGACGCCTCTAAAATGTATGTGACTCTGCAAGTGTCATTTGCATATATTAAGAGATAATTTTGAAAGGCTGGAGGAAGAAGCAAAAACTTTCACAATAGTTCATTTTAAGATATCTGGTTTTTATTTTTTTCTTCATTCTATCTGTATTTTTCAAGTTTCCTACAATGAAAATGAAATATGTTTACAGAAAGGGGATGCAAACTATGTTACAGTTAAAGAACCAGTAATTGATAATTTACTACCCACATGAGTGCATATTGTATTCTAGCTTCCTTAGTGTCATGGATTGAATTCTGTCCCCCCCAAAACAGGTGTAGCCTCGTGGCTGGGCCATGATTCCCAGCATCTTGTGACTGTCCTCCCTTTTGTGGTTTTCCTATGCTGTATGTTAAAGGATTAGGGTGGGACTGTAAATCCCCTTATAAGATCACCTCCCTGCTCCACTGTAAAAGGAGTTTCCCTGGAGTACAGCTTGCCCCACCCTTAATCCTTTCATCCTGCAAGAGATTAAAGAAAAGGCAGACAGACTGAGAGTTGGGAACCTCGTACCATCAAGAAACCCACACCGGGAGAACGTGTCCTTCAGACCTGAGGTTCCTGTGCCAAGACGCTCCCTGGACAAAGACTGATGCAATACCAGGCTGTCCTCCAGAGCCGACAAGGGAAAGCCTTGCCCTGGAGTGGACATGCTGAATATGGACTTGTAGCCTACCAGACTGTGTAAGAATAAACCTTCCTTTGTTAAAGCCATCCACTAGTGGTATTTCTGTTAGAGCAGCCCTAGCTGACTAAACACTTAGTTTGTACCTAATGTTCTCTTTCTGCTTCAGGATACCACATTATGTTTCGTTTCCTCCATAGGGTCTCCTTGGCTGGGGTAGCTTTTTAGACTTTCCTTTTGCTAGATAACTTTGTTTGACGCCTGCTGCACAGGTATTTTGTAGGACATCCAAGTATTAGAAGTTGTCTGTTATTCTCACTGGACTATGATTATGAGTTTGGGGGAGGGCAGGGAAGGTGACAGAGGCAGTATAATCTCCTTCACATCATATAAATGGTTTACACTGGCAACGAGATTTGTAAATGTTGATGTCGATCTTGATCATCTGGCTGAAATAATGGTTGTTGGATTTTTCCGTTGTAGATTTTTTTTTTATTTTTTGTTTTTCCCTCACAGTGGTCTTAAATTTTTATGATATCTAATTTATGTGTTTTTGCCTTCATTGCTTGTGGTTTTGATGTAATACCTAAGAAACTATTGCCAAATTCAATTTCCTAAGGATTAATACCTCTACGTTTTATTTTAAGAATTTTATGACTCTAGTCTTTAGTCCATTTTTGTAGGGAGTCCAACTTTCTCCTTTTGTGTATGGATATAAACGTGGCCCAGCACTATCTGGTGACTGTTTTTCCCCTTTGAGTTATTATACCAAAGATCATTTGGCCGTAATGTAAGTGTGTATTTCCAGACTCTGAGTTCTGTTCGTTGAGCTATACAATTGTCCCTCAGTACCTGCAAAGGATTGGCTCCCAGCTCTCCAAAAAATATCAAAACCCACAGATCTCACATCCCTTGTATAAAGCTAGAGTTACAAGCAGGGACTTCAAAGTGTCCACTAAGCATGTGTGTCTGCTATGGTAGGGGTCTGATTGAAGGGAGTTTCATTTTACCTGGCTCCCTCTTCCCACATGTGGAAGTGGCAAGACCATACGAGCACACCAGTGACGTCTGGCCCTGTGAGCAGGGGCAGAGCCACAGAGTGGAGCTGGCATTTGGGAACACAGGTGACATTTCCCTAATTTTTCTTTGTTTTTGGAACTTTCTGAAAAATTTTTTTAAATATATATTTTTGAACCGTGGTCAGAGCCCACAGATGCAGATCCTGTGAATGCATTTTTGGTTTTAAGAAGACTCCAGGGGCTATTTTTGGTTTGTAGTATAAGATTTAATAATTGTTTCAGGGCAATAGTTTCAGAGATTCATCCAGACGCAATGGTTCCAAAAATTCTAGAGTCCATGAGACTTTGGAACTCTGTTGTGCATTTTTCCCCTTTAATTAGAATTGTTCCATAGAGTCTTTGATTGAAATGTTTAGTAATTATAGCTGCGCACTGCCAGTTCTTCCAGTCTCATGGCAGAAGAGCTGATTGTTTATGGAGGCAATTAACCATGCATTCTATATCCTCCTCCTGTTCCTGACACTTCTCCTTCCTCTTGCTCCACACAAAGGCCAATTATTAGAGGGCCACCAGCAAGCTTTTTTTTATTGTTATTAAGTAAAAGTATACAACCCAAACCAACTTTATATGCCCACCTACCTGCAGCTCCTTCTACTGTCCTTGCCCCAGGACAGCACAGTCTTCCCTTTTCATACTTACAGTCTCCTCTTAACAAGCCCCTGCCCCCTCCTCTCCACCCCTTTCTCTCCCGTCTGCAAAGAGGCCAGTAGGACAGCCTCCTATAAATGCATAGAACCCTAAAGTACACATACCATATGGTCACATTATGTCCCCGAGTCTACTCCAGTTTTGTCTGAAGAGTTGGCCTCAGTAGTGTTTTCTAGACAGGAGCAGCAGCAGGTCTAAGGGCCATGCTCCCAGGGGATCCCTGTGCCATCAGACCACCAACTGTGATCTCTCAGTAAAGTTCCTGAGCTGCACCCCTTCTCTTTCTCATGTTGCCATAGGGACTCAACATTGTGTGCCCTATCACAGCTATCTTTGGTGGCGGCCAGGCATCATCTGGTTCTTCTGGTCATGTGTTGATACGGTCTCCCATTCACATGGATCCTTCTGTCACCTGAGCCCTTTTTTTTGCTTTTGTCTTTGTTGTTCTTGGTGATCGTCTGTTCTGGATGAGTTGGGACCATTCGGTGTACCTCAGATGGCAGCTTGCTAGCTTTTAAGACCCCAGACACCACCTACCAATATGGGCTGCAGAAGACTCTCTCAGCAAAAGAGTAATTATGCCAACTGACCTCAATGTCCCCTGAGAGCATGGTCTCCAGACCCCTCCTCTGCTACTTTATTCTTGCAATATTGGGTTGAGATTAGAAGACCTTTCAGTTTATGGTGAAGTCCAGTAAAGTTGATCTACTTTCCACTGTGTGCTCTCACTGCTTTCACCTAACCAAATTTCTATCAACTCTCTAATCTATGACTAACTCACTCTCTCCCTTGTAGCTGCCAAAGAGTCTTTTCTTTTGTATATAAGTCTACTTTTAAGTCCTTATAGCAGGGATCTCATACAATACTTATCCTTTTGCCACTGACTGATTTCATGCCTGCAAGCCTTTAAGACCCCAGACAATACACAACAAACAGGAGGTAGAACAGAAGCATTACAAATAATAGTAAGCCATTTAAGGGGTATGTCCCATGAAACCATGTTCCTCAGCCTCCAAACCAAGGAATCAAATCCCGTGAAATATTTGGTCATACATATGCAGCCTGAGCAGCTACTCTTCTTTTTATTTTTGTTGTTTTAAAGATACATCACACAGCATCAGCCAACTCAACTTTTTACAGGTGTGCAACTCAGTGACATCAGTTGCACTGACTGACTACAACTATTACCCATAAGTAATGTGAATATTCCATCACCATTAACAAAAATTTAGTATTCTGTGAGCAAGAATTCCCCCTTCCCCTCCCTCCCACCCCAAGTAACCACTATGACTTTTTTTTTTATATAAGTGAGGTTATACAATGTTTGTCTTTTTGTGATCAACTTATTTCGCTCAACATAATGTCTTCAAGCTCCATTCTTGGCATAGCACATATCCTTTTCCTTTCTGGCCGAGTACTATTCTGTTGTGTGTATGTACCACATTTTATTAATCCATTCACCCATTACTGGACATTTAGGTTGTTCCACCTACTAGCTGTTGTTGTTGTAGAAAAATGAAGCAAATGACACCCAGGAGGAGGCAAGGAGCAGTTTATTACATCGATGGGCCAAATGGGACCTCTGCAGGTTCCAACAAAATGGCCCCGAGTCAAGTTTTGAGTCCCTACTTATAGTGTAGTCGTGGTTGAGACAAATGGGGTGAGCGGGCAGAGTTCTGAGGAGGGGGGCATCCTGTTAGGTGGGTGGGAGGCTTTGATAAGGGGAGCATCTTCTCAGGCAGGCGTGAGATTCGTCAAAGGGAAATATCCCGTCTGGCAAGGGAAGGGGGCCGGGCTGGGAAAGGAATAGGGGAATGGGGTTATCGCATCTTGCCAGCTAGGGTGCCAGTCTGGGAAAGGAAAGGGGAGTCTCCGGCCAGCCAGGGAGTCGAGCTGGGAAAAGGAAAAAGGGAGTATTCGGCCAGCCTGGGAGCCAGGCTTATCAAGGGAGAGTGTCCTTGTCTGGCGAGAGCTGCTGTGAAATGAAGGGGGAGCTAGGCGGGTGTAGGAACAGCAAGGATTGGGGGAAGGAAAATTTTTCAGTCTCTATATTATTGTGAATAATCCTGCAAAGAACCAGAACAACCTCAAACCAACCCCACTGCCACTGAGTTGATTCTGACTCATAATGACCCTATAGGGCAGAGTAGAACTACTCTATGGAGTTTCTGAGGAACACCCGGCTGGTTCAAACTGCCTGCCAGATGTAGCGCTTGATCATTACACCACTAGGGTTTCCTGCAATGAACAGTGGTATACGCATGTTCAAGTCACTGCTTTCTAGTGTCCTGGGTATACTACCAACAGTAGAATTGCTAGGTCATAAGGTAGTTCTATTTTTAGTTTTGTGAGAAAACACCAAACTATTTTCCAAAATAGCTGTATCACTTTGCATTCCCACCAACAGTAGTTAAAGGTTCCAATTTTCCCACATCCTCGTCAACATCTCTTATTCTCCTTTATTCAAAAAGTCTCAGCCATCCCAGAGAGTGCATAACAGTATAAGGACACTTTGGCACGATACTTTTTTTAGTCAATTTATTTATGGTGCTATGAATGATGAGATTGATCATGTTTGTGTATTTTTTCTATTCTTCCTTTTTAACTCTTCATGAGCTTTACAATCAGTCCTTAAGACCCATTTTTTCCTTCAAAACAATGAAATTACAATAGTAAGCAAACAGTTTCCTGGTCACCAAGACCTATAGCTGAAGACTAATCACTCTAAATACCAGACATTTTAGTTTCAGAGAAACTCCTGCTGCAGACTGTTTCCTCCCTACAGGGCTTGCTGAGGGGGACAATTCTGTTGAGTACCAACACCAAGAACAGCTTTTACTGTCAAAAGGAGGCTAGCCATAGAACAAGAACATGAGTTGGAGAAAATTAAAGATTTTGTGAACCTCCGTCTCTGTGACTTGGACCTGACTCAACGGCAGTGGGTTTGGTTTGGATTTTATAGTGGGAACCCCTGGTGGCATAGTGGTTAAGTGCTAAGACTGCTAACCAAAATATCGGCAGTTCAAATATACCAGGCACTCCTTGCAAACTCTATAGGATCACTCTGAGACAGCATCAGTTCAACGGCACTGGTCTTGGCTTGGCTTAGTTTTACAGTGGGTCAGCCCTGGTGATTAAGGGCTCTGGTTAAGTGCTCGGCTAATAACCAAAAGTTAAGTGCTTCAAACCCACCAGCAGCTCTGTGGAAAAAAAGATTCACCTATCTGCTTCTGTAATGATTTATAGCCCTGGAAATCCATGAGGCAGTTATACTCTGTCCTATAGGGTCAGTGTTACTCAGAATCAAGTCACTGGCAGAGGGTTTGGTTTGGGATCTGTTTTATCTTCCTATGGGGAAAAGAGAATTATTAATATGTTCCCCCTCCTCCCTATTACAGTGCGTATGCCCAAAGTGTTTTCTCTGCCCCCAGCTAAGCTGAGAGCTAGTAATTCTCTCTGAGTCATTATCTAGTGATCACTGCTGAGTCACTGAACCAGGAGAGGCTAATGGCCCAGCCCTGATGCTTCTGGGTGAAGGAAGAAATGGAGTGAAGGTGGGAGTTCCTGGGAGGCATAAGTGCTTGCCTTCTCACCACCTGGGGAGACATATTCAGAAAGCAGCTGAAACCCAAGCCATATTCTCAGTAACTACTCACAGCCATCTCCCCAAGAAATGCTAGATGGGAAGTCCTCAAAGCAGATGGTTCTGAGAGTGAATGTGTAAAGTTTGTACCTCACCTCAATACTCATTAAGTGTAGAGGGAAGATTCCATAAAGCCCTCTCTAAAATCCAACAAATGCAACCACCCAAAACAGCCAGGTTTTCAGCTGTTGCAACAAAGAGGGAAACAAGAAGTCTTGCTAATCCTAAAACAAATCTTGATGCCCACTGGAACAGGACCGCTTTGGCTGAAAATTTTAAAGGAGATGTTTATGTGTCAAAATGTATATCTTATTACAAACCACATTCCTTTAATACAGATGTAAACATGTAAACCCTGGTGGTACAGTGGTTATAGGAGAAGACAGAGCTAGAGGAGAAGATGATGACAGAAGTGGAGACTGAAGACAAAAGTCCCTATTGTTACGTGCTGTTTGAGTGATTTCAACTCGCAGTGACTCACAGTGACCCTAGGTAACACAGATGAAGTGTCCCTTAGGGTTTGCTTGGCTATAATCTTTACCTGAGCAGACAGCTGGTCTATTCTCCTGCAGAGCCGCTGAGTGGGTTAGAACCATTAACCTTTCAGTTAGATGCTATTGCTTAATTGTTGCCCCAACAGAGTTCTTGAAAGTCTCTAAAAGAAAACCAAACCTGTTGCCATGGTATCGATTTCAGTTCCCAGTGACTCTATGGGACAGAGTAGAACTGTTTCGTAGAGGTTCCAAGACTGTAATCTTTATAGATGCAGATAGTTATATATTTCGGCCTCTGAGTGCATGGGTTCCAACCACTGATCTTTCAGTTAGCAGGCAAGCATTTCACCAGTGTGCCAGCAGGCCTTCTTTGAAGGTTCCCAGGTGACACAAATATTTTGAAAATCCACTGCTAACTTAAAGGTTGGCATTTCAAACCCACTCTGTGCTACCGCAGAAGAAAAAATCTGACAATCTGCTTAGTCTAAGACTACAGCAAAGAAAACCCTATGGAACAGTTCTACTCTGCACACGTGGGGGTACCATAAGTTGGAAGTGACTTGACTGCAACTGACAACAACGCTTTGAAGACGGAAGGTGAGACCAAGGCCAAGAAGCAAAGAAACAGATTCTTCTCTGGAGCTCCCAGAAGGAAGCAGCCCTACTGACGCTCTGAATTTAGCCCAGTGAACCTGATTTCAACTGTGTGTCTACCTTAACTGTTAAAGAGTAAACTTGTGTTGTTTTAAGCCACTTTTTTTTTTAAGTTTTATGCCTGTGGTAATTTGTTACAGTGGCAACAGGAAACTAACACAGTTACAAAACATAGTCTCACCATATCTGTCGAGAAGGTGTCTACCTCAAAGGTCTGCTCTCACACATAAAATGGCACTCCACAGGAGAAACTTTTTAAACTTTGGTACTCATTTTATAACGTACATAGACCAGAGTGCCCGCTCTGAGTAACTTGAAAAAATACAGTTGTGAAGGGGGAGGTCTTTTTTAAAAAGTTCTGTAGAGTTGGGAATACAGCTTGCAAGCAAGACGAAAGTTCTCCTGTAGATGGACAATGGAGAGGAATTGTGCACAAGTCTTCTCTGAGGGTTAAACCAGTAAATTCTACATAGAGTGGTTAAGTTCAGACCTCTAAAATTAACACATCTTGATGTATAGTCAGGAAATGAAATGACTTAGTTACCTCAAGACGACACGGTCAATTTTTCAGGTCACACTGCAAAAATCTATACAAGTAAAGCCACAGATAGAACCAGTTTTTTCACAACCAGTTGTAATTACCATGCCACAGCAATAAATTACAATCTGTATTATAAATATGGAGTCCCTGGAGGTGCAAACAGTTAATGCATCTGGCTAGTAACCAAAAGTTTGGAGCTTCCCGTCCACTCAGAAACTCCCTAAAAGAGTCTACTTCTGAAAATCAGTCATTGAAAATCATATGGTATGCAGTTCTACTCTGACACACATGGGATCACCATGAGTTGGTGTTGACTCAATGGCAACTGTCTTTTTAATTATAAATATGATATATTTTTATATTGTTGTAGGAACATTAGTAAAAAGAAGGAGCCTTGCCAGCACAATGATTAAAAGTGCTCATCTGTTAACCCAAAAGTCATTGGTTCAAATCCACCAGCCACTTTGTAGGACAAAAAACATCTGCTTCCATAACCCTTGGAAATCCTATGGTTTCACTATGAGTCAGAATTGACTCAAAGGCAATGGGGCTTGAAAAGAAAGAGATATAAAATCAAACAAGGGCCCATTTTGGGTGACAACTCATACATAGCAATTATGCATTTCTGTGAAACTGTGAAGTAAAGAAAAATTTTCAGGCTCAAGACTGAGCGGAGAAAGTTAAGAGCCCAAATAACATACTGGGCTAAAGCCGGAATCTTATCTGCTACGGATGCCTACTGAATTCTTGCTACTGCACAGTATGTTCTCAGTTAAAAGTAATACATCTGTGAGTAACAGAAGCCTCTTCTGACCAAACCATAAAGACAACAAGCCAGATATGGGGAGGAACCACATCAAATACTATCAGTATTTGATATCGGTATCAGTATCAAACCCACTGCCAGTCAAACAGAAATCAGGAGAGAAGCCTCATGCTCCCTCCACATGTCTGAAAAAGGGCTGTCCAGTTATGAAGGAATAAATGAATGAATATGTGAACCAATTCTATCGTAAGTGGAATAGGTGACAACTTACTAAAAAATTCAGTCAATGTCCCTCACAACAGACACATACAAACAAAAAGACCAAGTGAGCTATTCCTTTCATGGTAGATGCCAGTCCAGCCACATGGCCATGGAGAATCCTCTGTTCATAAGTAGATCTTCGTCATCTCACAGATTGACCTTTGAGCTTCATCACAGAAGGCATCATTCCAGCCCCAGTTTCCATTACGAATGTTTAGGATAACACAACGCTCATCCTGCCTACCGGGTTCACCAGAATGCCAGAATCTGGAAAGGAGAAAGAGGATGAGGGTATTTTTTCAAATTGTGCTTTGAAAAGGGATAGTGACTGAGGGACCTGAGGCTGAACAGTGTGGCGTCCAGATCAGATAGGCAAAACCCTCGAGTTTAAGCAGCTTTTCCTCCATCTGTGTCTCTGACATGTCCCTTGAAAACTGTGCCCATATCAACAGGTATTTTGTCACCTTAAACAACTCAGGACACATTAAACATCCACAAGCTATTCCAGATATTCCTACAGATCCACCAATTCCGTAGGGGTTCTTTAAGTGATAAAAAGATTCCTACGCCCCCCCACCCCCCAGTCCCAAGTATGATTGCACGTTCTTTTTTCTTGTACTGCTGTTGAAGGCTAGGAAACAGTGGTGGCATAGTGGTTAAGAACTACAACTGCTAACCAAAAGGTCAGCAGTTCAGATCTACCAGGCATTCCATGGAAACTTTACGGGGCAGCTCTACTCTGTTCCACAGGATCACTGTGACTCAGAACTGACTCAAAGGCAACAGGTTTCTTGTGGTTTGGGGGTGAAGCCTGAAGAACTAGTTAAGATCTTTAGATCTGATACTTAACTCTTATCATCTTGGGCAAGAAGTTTAGTTTTCTAGATTCTCAGTTTTCTTAACTAAAAATGGGGACTGCAATAATACTATATGTGTCTTACACAGATGATATGAGGATCAAAGGTGGTAATGTATACTAAAGTACTTTAAAGTTTATAAAGATCCGCATAAATATGAGTTACTATAAGACTAATCAAATCTAGAATTCCTGTTTTATGAAAAATACTGAATCTTGTTAAATGGTTATAATCTTAATTGACATAATTTAAAATTTTTATTTAGAGATACAAATATAGCTAAAAGCACAGACTTGTTATCCGACAGGATTTTTAAAAATGTTGTTAGCTTTTCACTTGTTTAATAGTTGGAATATCTTAAAACTCTAGTAATTACAGTCCAGGACCCAGGATACCTTGATCTAATCTTATACTCACGTAACATTTGCATTGTATGGTGACTGATCAACCCATTGCCACTGGTCTGTCCCCTCCGGGTCTGACAGCCCCACGTAGTAAGCAGAAGCCCCGTCCAGCTTCTGGATGATGAACTGCTGAGGGAAGAAAAGAAAGGATTCACAGCCCATATAGGTGTTTCGGTTGTACTGAACTCTGTCGTCTTTGACCAAGTGGGGCCCATGCTCGGGAGTGCAGGTCTTTCCCTGGCTGAACAGCGCAGGATCAAAAACACCAACTGTGAACATGATGTTCAGCATATCTGGGAACAAATTCTGTCCATGATAATAAGGAATTCTCATTCTCTATTCCTTTGCCAAGCCACAGGATTCTTCAAAGCTAAACATGTCAGTGGAACACTTGTCTTCTCCTAAAATGTTCTCCTTGCAAAGGGAATTAAGTTAGAGTGTTTTAGTTTACCCTCTGCCTTTATTCACGACCAAGGGAGAAGCTATTCATATTAAAAAAAAAAAAAAAAACTGGTAAAAATGGCTGGGAATAATTGACATATTGGAGAACTATAAATTGTGGGGAGGCCTGTCATAGATTGAACTGTGTCCCCACAAAAATACATGTAGCCACGGGGCTGGGCCATGACTCCCAGTATCTTGTGACTGCCCTCCGTTTTGTGGTTTTCCTATGCTGTATGTTAAAGGATCAGAGTGGGACTGTAAATCCCTTCACAGGATCACCTCCCTGCTCCACTGTAAAGGGAGTTTCCCTGGAGTGTGGCTTGTCCCACCATTAATCCTTTCATCCTGCAAGAGATAAAAGGAAAGGGAAGCAGGCAGAGAATTGGGAACCTCACACATCAAGCAAACAACACTGGGAGAAAAGCGCGTCCTTCAGACCTGAGGTTCCTGTGCCAAGATGCTCCCTGGACAAAGACTGATGCAATACCGGACTTTCCTCCAGAGCCGACAACAGGAAAAGCCTTTCCCTGGAGCGGACTTTGTGAATTTGGACTTGTAGCCTACCGGACTGTGTAAGAATAAACTTTCCTTTGTTAAAGCCATCCACTCTGCGGTATTTCTGTTAGAGCAGCCCTAGCTGACTAAAACACCTGCTTACAGACAGCTGGAAACTTCATTGGTTTTTCTATCACCCCTGTCTTCAGTGTGAGCCAATAACCATCCAGTGGATGGATAAGACAGGGTGGTTCTGAGGTCGCACTGACTTACATTCTCCAGTTTGACCTCCATTATTAAGGTTTTGTCTATTTATTTATTTAAAATCTTCCCTGTTTTGTGCTTTTTAATTTTTCCACTAATAGTACTAGCAGGGAAGATGATAACTAGGGATGCCACCCACCCATTAAAAGCCCAATGTATATATTCAATTTCTGCGAGATCATTTTTACTCGGAAAATGTCAGGGATGTTTTATCTTCATACATATAGATTTCTGACTTGGATCTTTGCAATTTAATTTTTTTTTTCTCTACTTCTCGTAGTACCTCTTCTCTGTGAAGTGTTTAATTATTCCTAACCATTTTCATATAAATACCAATAGAAATGTATGGTATCAATGCTTTATACTGAATGTAGTAGGACTTCCACTTCCAATAACGGTAGACTAAGCAACTTTTGGATCAAATTTCTTGCCGAAGTCAAGTACACAGCTCAATGTACTGTGAAGAAACTTAATGTCTCAAAGAGCTCACAAAACAATGAGGAATTTCCAGAGGAACATGAATAAGAAAATGGAAATCCATAGACATAAGCCTGGAATTTATGACCATTTTTTTTCAGGGAAAGATAAGTGATCTCCAAGAAGCAGTAGAGGGATGGGACAGTACTTATAGCAACTTTGCAGGGCTGGGAAATAAAAATTAGAGTCCAGGGCCTAGAAAGGGATAAGAGTGAATAGCAACTAGACATTGCACAGATTGGAGTCACCCTAAGCCCCTAGTTATTTCTGTGCAATTTGAAACATAATGTTAACACAGACAAGAGATAGTTGTACACACAAAGTCAAAAGGAACAGTAAAAACAAACACACGGGGATTCCAGATATTTTGATCATCTGAGACAGACTGCAAAATAATGATGTCTATTATGTTCAAGAAGATAAAAGACAAGCTTGAGCAGTAATTGGACATTACAAAATTTGATATGGCACATGTGAAGAAGAAAGCAGGAGGAATTTTGGAATTAAAAAATATAATAACCAAAATTAGAACTCAATGGATAAATCAACAGTAGAATAGACACGCTAAAGAAAAGATTAGTGAACTCAAAAATCCAAAAAAAAAAAAAAACTATTCAAAAACAAAGTGATAAGAAGATGGAAAATGCTGAAAAGAAAGTAAGAGAAGCAGGGGACACATTGTGAAGGACTTTTACCATTTTTTCACTCATCTCAAATTCACTATTTTGTGAATAGCTGTGATGGGGCTCACAAAGCTGAGTCTCACTGGCAACACAAAAATAAAAAGGGGTGCAACCTGAGAATTGCACTGAAAGACCTCGATTGATGGTCCAGGGGCCTTGGATTTCCCCTGGGAGCGTGGCCCCCGGTCCTGATGCTGCCCCTGTCCATAAATCACTACTGAGGTCAACTCTTCGGCTGGACTCAGCGACACAGGATAACCATATTGTGTGTGTACTTTATGGTCTATGCATCTACAGGATGTCATCTTGCTGGCCTCTTACTGGAGGGTGAAGAGGAGGGGACAGGAGATCGTTAGGAGGATATGACATGTATAGAATAGATAGGAACAGTGTGTTGTCACCAGGCAGGGAGAGCAGCGGGAGCTGCACATAGGTGGGCATGCAAATTTATACTGGGTTGTATACTTTCACTCAATCACAATAAATAAAAAAGTTAAAAAAATAAGTTGTCATCTTCCAGTTGGGGTCACAGAGATTTAAAATAAAACTTCAAACAAACAAAAATGTCTGTTGTATTTGCCAAGTTTTGTGGCAGTAAAACAAATAAAAAACCCAAATACCCTTCTCCTAAGCAAAGAGAAGAAGCAAAGCTCATTGCCACTTCACCTATAAGAAAGTACCTGCTCATCCTTCGTGCTGACCATCACCAGATGCGCCCCCATCTCAGAGCAGGCCTTCTCACTATCAGTCCAGTTTTTCGATTCAGTAGAAATAAAGTAGCAGCTGGACTGAAATGCACTCCAGGAGGTTGGGCAACAGTACCAATCTTCCAGAATAAGTATATAGCAGCAACAACAAAACAAAAAGTTGAGGTCAATATCCACATATAAAACTGTAAGGCTTGAAGAGTTTTGTTTAGTTTCCACTAATGGCCCCCAGTGATTTCCTAAAACTGAATCCATCTACTGGTGTATTTAATAAGCCCTAGATCACATCACTCTAAATCACTGACAAACTTTTCCCATAAAGGGTTAGATAGTAAATATTTCAGACTTTATGAGTCATATGGTCCCTCTCAAGACTGCTCACTTTCATATTGCAGCATACAAAACCATAAAGAATACATAAATGAATGAGCATGATTGTGTTCCAATAAAATTCTATTTACAATAACAGGCAGCAGGTTGAATTTGACTCACAGGTATTCATTTTGCAATCCCTGCTTTAAAGCCACAAATGTTATTTTACAGACCAATACTTTTAACTCCTCATCCTCATTATTCATTGGGATCACATCTGAAACATCTCAATATCTCTAGCAAAAATAACCTCCTATTTCAATTTTCTATTGTTTACAGCCTCTTATAAATTATGGATATAAATGTCCTTTTCAGTTTATCACCCATCGTAAAGAATGAGCTTAGAATATGATGGGCCGAGCTTAAAACCTTATTTTCTGCACTGCAATGTTGGGAAAGTTACATAACTGTCTGAGCATTACTTAAATTTTTTTCACTTATAAATGAAGATGTTTCTCATTTAGAATTTTAAGAAGTTGAGGTAACATAATGTATCCAAAGCACTTAATAGGAATAGGTGATGGAAAATAGTCATTCTGTCTTTAAAAAACTGGGTTCACCACTGTCTTAGTATAAACAAATCATACACATTCCTTCTAAAAACTTATGAATATGTAGACCATGTCAAAAGATAAGAAATATATATTTTGGTAAATTTGGCATGTATAGAAAATTGTGTTTATTTTAGTCCTTATTTGAAGAAACAGTATTAAGCACAAACAGTTTATGCACAGTATCCCCTTTAGGATTTTTTAAAAAATAAAACATTTGAGTAAATTTTTTGTTTGTTTTAGAAGTTCTACTACATCTAAGGATTGAATAAGGTTAAAAATTAACTTGGTTATTACTCCCAAACTAATTTGGTGACATTTCTACAGGCTATCTGAAAAGAGTATTTGTTAACACTGTTAAAAAAAAAAAATCAGAAAATTGCGTTGTTAAAAGTATATTCATGCAATATTTCTATAGAGATTTACTTACTATGTTTAAAGAAGTTATTAATTACAAACATCATTTGAATAATGACTTTTATTATTATATAAGTAATTCCTGTATTCTTGCAATAGGCCAAACAACAGAACATTCTACTCTCTCACAGTAGTATTGAGGAAACTTTTGATGTCTTTTTACCTCTCACAGGTTTCTAGTACAGAATTTGGCATTGCCCAGTGAGAGATGTGGTCTTTGTCCTTCTTCTAAGAGGCTTCTGAAAAGTTGTTGCTAGTTGTCATTGAGTCGATTCCAATGTGTGCAGGATAACACCGCTCTACAGGGTTTTAGAAACAAACTGCCAGGCCTGTCTTCTGAGGTACCTCTGAGTAGATTTGAATTGCCAAACTTCTGGCTAGTGTAGAGCACCTGCTTGTACCACCCAGACTACCTTGTCATTATTGTCATTAAGTGCCTTTGAGTAGGTGCTGACACACAGCAACCCTCTGAACAACAGAACGAAACTTTGCCTGGTCCTGGCTTATCATCACAATCATTGCTATTTGAGCTCATTGTCACAGGGCAACTTACAGGAGGTAATTTATGTCATACTTGATAAGAATGTCTTTTTTTAGGGCACGTGCTGACTACAACTTGCCTTAGGGTGGGACTGGCCACATAGATAGTCGTATGGTGGGGTTGTGGCCAGCCAAAAAGGCAAACCATGTCATGGTTGAGGGTGTTGGCTAGGATATCAGTTGACCGGCAGACTGAGATCAACCACGTGTGTGATCCATCAATCAATCATGCCTCTGCAGTGGAGCCCCAATAGAAACTCTGAATACTGAGGCAAACTTTCTTGGTTGGCAATACTCTCACATATGGTCACACATTGATCCTGGAAGGCTAACGTGTTCTGGCTTCATGAAAGAGACAGCAGAAGTTTACTATTTGGAAACCTTTGCAATAGCTCTATATCTCTTCCTTTGGCTAATTTTAATTTGAATCTATTCCTAGTAATATGCCGTAAGTGTGAGTATAATAGTTTCACTGAGTTCCATGACTTCTTATAGTGAATTACCAAATGTGAAGGTGGTTTCAGGAGCTCCCCAAATGTGCTGTTGATGTCAGAAGTGAAGGTGCTGTTATGCAGGACTATATGCTTTCTAAACTTGATAGATGACTCCAAACTTGGCAGTTTGGCTTACTCCAGTTAAGTGTAAAACCAAAAACCAAACCCACTGCTGTAAATCAATTCTGACACATAGTGACCCTATAGGACAAAGTAGAACTGCTCCATAGAGCTTCCAGGGAGCATCTGGCAGATTTGTGAACTGCTGACTGGCTAGCAGACGTAAGACTTAACCACTATATTACCAGGGCTCCCACCAGTTAAGTGTAGACTGAGTTATTTTGTTCTGAAATAGCAAAAGTATGACATCCTTTGGGTCCATATTCCTGGAGAGGAGGAAGGCCACTGAGGCACTGCTCAGGTGCACCGTGTCTCTCAAGAATTTCCAGTTGTCTATTTTTTGGTGTTTGTGCATTGTTAGTAACATTCTGTATTCTGTTTATGCCATTTATGACAGCTTCCAGCACAGTCCCTGTTTTTCATGAGGCTGTGAGCCATTCTTGACCCCTGATGTGGTTAACCTACTCTCCCTCTGTGAAGAGACCAGGCCAAGACTTGGAATCAATATTTTTGCCTTACCCTAAGCCGTATTTCACAATTCAATTTTAGCATTAATGAAGTTGATCATTTTATTCGTTTCTTAATCCTATATGTATTTATTTCTTAGTTAACTCAGAACTATATCAAGAGGGGAAACCCTGGCGTAGTGGCTAAGAGCTGCAGCTGCTAACCAGAAGGTCAGCAGTTCAGATTTATCAGGTGCTCCTTGGAGTTCTACTCTGTTCTATGGAGTCTTTAAGAGTCAGAATCACAGGGTTTTTGTTTTGTTTTGTTTTCTTGTCTTTTGTTTATATGGGGAGAGGAATGTTATTTTCTGTTAAGCACAATGAAGAATTGAATCGGGGTGACAATAATAAGTAAAGAAGAACTGTTAAGAATGATTCTCAAAGCTTCATCTGAGAAGAAAAAACACCTCAGATAAACAAAACATTACTGAAGATGAAGAACGAAATGGGAGGCCTTATGCTACCCGACTTTAGAATCTATTATACTGCCACTGTAGTCAACACAGCCTGGTATTGGTATAACAACAGATGCATAGATCAATGGAACAAAATTGAGAATCCTAACAAAATCAATTGATATTTGACAAAGATCCAAAGTCAGTACATCGGGAGAAAGACAGCCTCTTTAACAAATGGTTTTGACATAACTGGATATCCATCTGCGAAAACAAAAACCAAGACTCGTCTCATACCATGCACAAAAGCTAACTCAAAATGGATCCAAGACCTAGATATAAAATCTAAAACAATAAAGATCACAGAAGGAAAAATAGGGGCCATGCTGGAAGCCCTCATACATGGCATAAACAGAATACAGAATATTATTAACAATGCACAAACTCCAAAAAATAGACAACTGGGAACTCTTGAAAATCAAAAACTTATGTTCTCCCAAAGACTTGACTAAATGAGTGAATTGACAACTTACAAACTGGAAGGGAAAAAAAACTGGCTATGCCCAATCTGACCGGCATCTAGAGTCTAAAATCTACAAGACACTGTAAGACCTCAACAACAAAAATAAATAACCCAGTTAAAAACTGGGCAAAGGATATGAACAGTCACTTCACTAATGAAAACATTCGAGTGGCTAACAGAGGCACGAGGGAATGCTCGTGATTATTAACCATTATAGAAATCCAAGTAAAAACTACAATGGGATATCACCTCATCCCAATACGGCTGGCATTAATCCAAAAAACACAAAGTAATAAATGTCAAAGAGGCTGTGGAGACTAGAACACTTTAAACACTGCTGGTGGGAATGTAAAATGGTATATCTGCTTTGCAAATCAATTTGACACTTCCTTAAAAAGCTAGAAATAGAAATGCCATACATTCAGCAATCCCACTTCTTGAAATATATCCTAGAAAAACAAGAGCTGGGGCACAAAAAGAGACATGCGCACCCATGTTTATCACAGTATTGTGCACAACACAACAATGGAATCAATCTAGGTGTCTACCAGTGAATGAGCAGATAAACCAACTATGGTATATTCACACAATAGAGTGTAATGCAATGATAAAGAACAATAATGAATTTGGGAAACATCTCATAACATGGAGGAATCTGGAAGGTACTACACTGAGTGAAATTAGTTGCAAAAGGACAAATATTGTATGAGATCACTATTATAAGAATTCAAGAAAAGGTTTAAACACAGGAAAAAACAGTCTTTGATGGTTATGAGGGTAGGGTGGGAAGTATTTACTAATCTGATACAATACAATTACTTTAAGTGAAGGGAGGGATACCACACAAAAGAGGAAAAGTCAGCATAATTCGACTAAACCAAAATCTAAGAAATTTTCTAAATATAACCAAACACTTCAAAGGACAATGTCTGGGGACCATGGCTTCAGGGAACATCTAGGTCAATTGGCACAACAAGGTTTATTAAAAAAATGTTCTCATCCCACTGTGGCGAGTGGCATCTAGGGCCTTAAAAGCTAGCAAACAGTCATCTAAGAAGTATCATTGGTCTCAACACAGCTGGAACAAAAGACAACAAAGAACATTAAAGACATAAGGAAAACATGAGCCCAAGAGACAGAAAAGGCCACACAAGCAGAGACTACATCAACGTGAAACCAGTAGAACTAGATGGTGTCCGGCTACCGCCAATGACTTCCCTTACAGGGAACTCAACAAAGAGTCCCTTATGAAGTGGGAGAAATGTGGGGTGCAGGACTCAAACTCTAGCGAAAAGACCAGACTTGATGTCCATCATTCTGGAGGGTCCCTGGAAGACAAGGCCCCCATACTCTCTGTCATTTAACCCAGAACTGAAATCACTCCAGAAGCCAACTTCTCAGACAAAGACTGGTCTATAACACATAAAATGATACTGGTAAAGAGTGTGCTTCTTGGTTAATGTAGACAAAGGAAACTAACTGGGCAGCTCCTGGCTGCAGGCAAGATGAGAAGGCAGGGGGGGACTACAGCTGTTTGAATGGACACGGGGAATTCAGGGTGGAGGGGGAGGAGTATGCTATCACTACATGGGGAAAGCAGCTAGGATCACATAACAAAGTATGTCTAAGGTTTTGTAGGAGAAACTGATCTAAGTTGTAAACTACTACATAAACACAATAAAATAATAATAAAAAGAATGATTCTTAGGGTTTAGGCTTGAGCACTGGCATTGGGGGTAGGGAGGAATGAGAAGCCTAGAGGAGGGACAGTTTTCAAGATAAAATTTAGAATCTTGCTTGATACTTTCATTTTGAGATATTTATTAAAAGTATCCAAGTAGACAGTGAAGAAAGCAGTAGGTTAAATCAAGGGAGTCCTGGTGGTGCCAATGTTAAGTGCTTAACTGCAAACTGAAAGGTCAGTAGTTTGAACCCACCAGCTACTCTGTGGGAGAGAAATGTGGTGGTCTGCTTCCGTAAGGATTACAGCCTTTGAAACCCTATAGGGACAATTCTACTCTGTACTGTAGGGTTGCTGTGAGTTGGCATTGACTTGGCAGCAACTGGTTTTAGTTTAAACTAGACCAAAATTCAAAAGTTTCAGTGCTGAAGATACAAAACATTGGGCTAGAAATTTGATTACGAGGAAAGGAAGTCTGAGTACTCACTGTGTACCTTTTAGTTCCTTTCCTTCGCTGACACAGGTCAAATGTGAATGATATTGTTGATGGTTTTGTAGTTTAAACAGCTTCTTGCCAATTTTGGCATACACAGAATTATTACTATTCACTGGAGAAGAGGAAGAAGGATTAGTTTTCATTGTTTTTAGTGTATCTGTGCTGGGCTACAGAGCCTTGTTATTGCTAAGATTGTAATACTTGTCTTTCACTCCTATCTCAATTTACCCATGCTGGTTAAACTACAACCGCACCTCCCCCTTCTTTCTGTGAAAGCTGAGTTAGAAAACATGCTGTTAATCCTGCTTTATTACACTCACTTATTTTCTATAAGTTTACATCTTGGTCTCCCCCTACTAGAATGTAAACTGCAAAATCCAAGTGTCATGGATTAAATTGTGTCCCCTAAAACGTCTGTCAGCTTGGCTAGCTCATGACTGCCAGTGTTGTGTGACAGTCTACCGTTATGGAAACCCTGGTTGCATAGTGGTTAAGTGCTACATCTGCTGACCAAAAGGTCAGCAGTTCAACTCTACCAAGCACTCCTTGGAAATTCTATGAGGCAGTTCTACTCTGTCCTATAGTCCTATAGGGTTGCTAGGAGTTGGAATTGACTCGACATCAGTGGGTTTGTTTTTTGGTTTTCTATGTGTTGTATATCCTATCACTATGATATTAATGAGGTGGATTAGCAGCATCAGTTATATTGATAAGATCTATGAGATTAGTTAGTATTCTAAGCCAATCTTTTTGGAAATATAAAAGAGAGAAGCAATGAGGGAGACGTGGAGGACTTCATACCACCAAGAAACAAGAGTCATAAAAAGAACACCATTTGGAACCTGAGGTCCCCAGGTTGAGTAGCTCCTTGACCAGAGGAAGATTGATGACAAGGACCTTCTACCAGAGGCAACAGAGAGAGAAAGCCTTCCCTTGGAGCTGACCCCTTGAATTTGGACTTGTGGCCTACTAAACAACGAGAAAACAAATTTCTCTCTGTTAAAGGCGTCCACTGGTGGTATTTCTGTTACAGCAGCACTAGATAACTAAGACAGCAGGGGAGGAACACATTTTTATACTGTATATCTAGCACCTAGAATAGAGACCTGAACATAAATATTTGTTGACTCACTTTCTAACGACTTCTTCTTCGCTGTATCAATCCCAAAATATTACATATCTTTTGGTAATTCTGAAGTTTTCTCACTGCTGAAAACTGCGAGTAAATACCTGGCATAAAATTAAACACGAGACTTAAACTTCTGGAGACATCTTTCACTAAAAACGATTTTGTTGGCATGTACATAGAGCAAGACTGGGTATTTTCCCGATCCTGACTTAATTTTCAAGTTATTTATTTCAACATTCTGATTTTGAGACTGAACCCAAACTCCTCTGACTCCTTCTGGATTTCCTTGCCACATGTCTTGTTTGGTCTTAAATAACTGAATAACTACCGTTCTCAAGTCCCTTTGTGTCTTGCTCTTGATCACAAAGTGTACAACAAAAGTTAATTTTAGCAGTGATTCCATTTCTAAACAATGTGAGATATATTTATAACTTAGAGGAAACTGCAGACTATATTGTCAACACGTTTGCACTT
This sequence comes from Heterohyrax brucei, assembly GCA_028571685.1. Taxonomy (NCBI): domain Eukaryota; kingdom Metazoa; phylum Chordata; class Mammalia; order Hyracoidea; family Procaviidae; genus Heterohyrax; species Heterohyrax brucei. The sequence goes on along the minus strand of CM053142.1, from coordinate 70,155,316 downwards.
GACATAAGAAGTCATCTGTAGTGACTTCCTCACAAATTTCTCTTTATCTTTATAATATCAGAGAATCGAGTATGATATGACAACCAAACAGTACAAAGAAGAATTGAGAAATTGCTGGGGCTCCTCTAGGATATAAAACCTGGCAAATGGAGTAGGAATCGTATCATTTGTTTCCCTTATTTCTCCACTGCTTCACTGAACAATTTTCCTTCTCATGCTGGGGAAACTGTCATGTGAATATCAAAAACTCAGAATTTTGCAATCGTAGAAGGAATGCTACTCATATTCCCCCAAAATATCACCCTGCAGAACAGAGTAGAACTGCCTGTAGGTTTCCAGTGCTGTACAGCGTTACAGAAGTGGAGTGTCATATCCATTTCCTGCAGAGTGGGTGGTAGATTTGTGTTGCTTATCTTTCATTTAGCAGCCGAGTGCTAAGAAACTGTGCTACTAACCCACTGCTGTCCTGTTGATGCCAACTCATAGTGACCCTTCAGGACACAGTAAAACTGGCCCATAAAGGTTTTCAAAGAGTAGCTGGTGGACTTGAACTGCTGACCTTTTGGTTAGTCACCATAGCTCTTAACCTGCTGTGCCACCAGGGCTCCGCAGTCACAGGGATTAGAATTTACAACACATGTTTTGGGCAGACACAATTCAATCCACAACAGATGGTGCTACAATTCTCACACACAGAGATGGAGTCATGATCAGAATTGAGAAAAGGCAGCCAGGAAAAGGAAAAGTAAATCTAGAAAGATAACCAAGTATCCAAAATGGTTAACAATAATAATAACTTACATCATGAAAAACATGACATTCTCAGTAAGGGTTGCCATGGACTGGCAGGAGAGGAACTTCATTTTCAGGGAATGTTTGAAAATGTGGTTGAGAAAAGGAATAAGAGATAGTTGCATTTCAGCCAAGAACTTACCCAAACAGCTCAAAATGAAAAAGATACTGAGAAATGAGAGGGACACCACAGCAGCAAACCAGACCTTCACCCGATACCACCAGGCTTCTCTCTCTGTCAGATCAGCAAGACAAATGCAAAGAATTATTATCGATTACAGAGGGCCATGGCAAATAGATTCCTAAGGAGTGTGTAAAAGTGCAGAGGGCAAGCCACGAGCAAACAGTTATCAAAAAAGAAAAGCTATGAAAGCAAGAGGACACCACAGAAATTTCCTCAGAACAAATAACCAGATAGTGACCTCGAGCCTATCACAAATTCAGGCAAAACTTACCCAGAGTCAATGCCCTTTCCAATTCTCTACTCCTGCCACTTCTATCTCATATTCTCCAAGTGATTTCGTGTCTTTCTCCAGTGTCATTTCGCCATCTGTTTTTTCATCTCTCTACAAGTCAAATTCTTGTTCTTTTAAAGGACTGTGTTGTTTTGTTTTTTCCTTTTTTCATCTTTCCCTGATTCCCGATCCCATACCTACTTCAACACTGAAACTGTTAAGATTTTACCAATCTTTCCTTAAGAGCTGTCTTCTTTTTCCAGAGATTCTCATTTTATCACACTCCCACCACCTTCTGTAGAAGCAAGAGGAGTGCTCACCTCCATCTTCCGGTTGTCCTCGCATCACTGTGTGCACAAACATCCTTTTGGGTCCTTGTTATTGGGAAATCGGGGAGGTCTTATATCACTTTCCCTGAGGATGTTACCATAAAGGGCTGGCTTCTTTCTAAGAGGCCAAGTTCATTAAGTCTTTTCTACCTGACTCAGAAGACTATCTGCAGTGGGCTCAACTTTCCTGTTTAAAATATGTATTGCCTTCAGAAAGAAGGAACACAAAAGAGGAAACTGAGAAATGTGTGGCAGCAGTTCTGATCATCTGTTCTTTTTTCACTGTGGTGAAAATGTACACACAAAACACCTGCCAGCACAACTTTCACATTTACAATTCAGTGATAATTGCTTACATTCTTCATATTGTGCCACCTTTGTCACTATCTTTTTCCAGAATATCCCACCATTACTAACATAAACTCCATGACCCCAAACAAAAACTTCCCCTTTCCCCCTTCCTACCCACTTCTGATAACCATTGATAATCTTTGGTTTCTATATATGTGCTTACTTCATGTACGTAAGACCATACAGTATTTGTCCTTTTACAACTGACTCATTCACACCACATTATGTGTTAAAGGTTTGTCCACATCGTGGCATGAATCAGAACTTCATTTCTTCTTATGGGTGCAGAGTGTTTCATTGTATGCATATACCACATTTTGCTTATCCTTTCATCATTTGATAAATGTTGCAGTTATTTCCACTTTTGGGATATTGTGAAAAGTGCCACATGAACACTGGTGTATAGATTTCTGTTTGTATTCCTACCTTCACTTTGGGGTATGAAGTTACTGGGTTATATTGTAATTCTAGAGCCACAGTGGTGCAGTGGTTGAGAATTATGGCTGCTAATCAAATGGTCAGTAGTTTGAATCCACCAGACGTGCCTTGGAAACCCTATGGGGCAATTGTAAACTGTTCTACATGGTCACAATGAATCAGAATCAACTCAACAGAGAAGGGTTTTTTGTTTGGTTGTTTGTTCTTAGCAGTAATTCTGTGTTCAACTTTTTGAGGAACTGCCAAACTGCTTTCCACATTTTATTCTCAACAGCTATAGAAGAGGGCTCCAGTTGCTCCACAATCCTATCAACACTTGTTGATTTCTGTTTTCTTGATCATGTCATTGTAACAGGGTGAAGAGATGCCTCATTGTGATTTTGATTTGCATCTTCCTAACGTGTAATGATGTAGAGCATCTTTTCATGTGCTTGTTGGCCATGTCAATATATTCTTTGATGAACTGTCTGTTAAAGTTGTCTGTTCATTTTTTTATAACGTTGTTTGTCTTTTTGTTGTTGGGTTGTAAAAGATTTTTTGTTTTTATTTATAACTAATTTGGGTATTAGGCCTTTATCTGCTATAAAGTTCCTGAAAATTTTCTCCTAATCTACAGATCATCTTTTCACTTTGTTGATAAAGTCCTTTATGTACAGTAGTATTCAATTTTTATGAGGTCCCATCTGTCTACTTGTCTTTTGCTGTTTGAGCTTGTGTTATCATATCTAATAATCTATTACTAAACACTAGGTCCCACAGCCTTGCCCCTACAATTTCTTGTGAGAATTTCACAGTTTTGGTTTTCACATTTAGGTCCTTGATCCATTTTGAATTGGCTCTTGTATGTGGTATGAGGCACAGATCCTGAACTGCCTTCTGTGTGTGGAAGTCCACTTTTCCCAGCACCAATTATTGAAGAACTCTTCCTTTCCCCATTGAATGAACTTAGCACTCTTGTTGAAAATTAGTTGACATAGATGTATGGATTTATTTCTGGACTTTCAAATCCATTTCATTGGTCTATACATCTGTTGTTATACCAAAATTAGGCTGTTCAATCACTGAAGCTTTGTGGTCTGTTTTACAATAAAAAATAATGAGTCTTCCTACTTCATTTTCTTCTTCAAGATTGCTGGTGGCACTGTGAAAGGTACAACTGAAGGTTGGCTGTTTGAACCGACAAACTGCTCCATAGGAGAAAGATGTGGCACTCTTATGTACAGATTAGTGCTTTGGAAACCTTATGGGGCAGTTCTACTCTGTCCTATAAGGTTACTATGAGTCTCTGGACATTCCAGATAAATTTGATAATTGTCTTTTTCATTTCTGCAGAGAAGTCTATTGGAATTTTGATGGATGTTGCATTTACTTTATAGATTGTTTTGGTGGTGCTGGCATCTTAACTATATTAAGACATCTAATCCATGAACACAAAACATCTTTCCATTTATTTAGATCTTCTTTAATTACATTTAGTAATGTTTTATAATTTTCTGTGTATACGTCTTTTACCTTCCTACTTAAATTTATTAAGTACTTTACTCTTTTAGCTTTACTATAAATGGCAATGTTTCCTTAATTTCCTTTTCAGATTTTTCAGTGCTGACATAGAGAAAGCCAAATAATTCTAGAATATTGATTGTCTACCCTGCCACCCTGCTGAATTCATTTATTAGTTCAAATTGATTTCTTGTAGAAATCTGGCATTTTCTATGGATAGGATAACATCACCTGCAAAAGAGTTAGCTTTAATTGCTCTTTCTTGAATTAGGTACTTTTCTTTTTTCCTAGCCTAACTGTGATTTAGTTTCTTACATGATTTTTTTGTGTGTGTGCAATCAGATATGTAAAATAATTTTTCTTAGTATTCTAAAGATATTAGTCAAAAACCTGTTGCTGTGGAGCTGATTCTGACTCACAGCAATCCTAGGAAACAGAGTAGATGTGCCCCACATGGTTTTCCATGACCACCTGGCAGATTCAAACTGTTAACCTTTTGATTAGTTTTGATTAGCACCTACGACTCTTAAACACTACATCGTCAAGGTTTCCAGGGAAATCAGGCACTGGGTTTTAAATAAATTTAGTGCTCCCTAATGAATCAGAGTCCTAGTGGTGCAATAGTTACGAGCTACAGTTACTGAATAAAATGTTGGCCACCTGAATCCACCGGTTGCTCCTTGAAAACCCTGTGGGGCAGTTCTACTCTGTCCTGTGGGGTTAGCAACAAGTATAGTAAACCTGTTGCCATCTAGTTGATTCCAACTGACAGCAATCCTATAGGACAGTGCAGACCTGCCCCATAGAATTTCCAAGAAGCACTTGTTAGGTTGCCACTGCCAACCTTTTAGTTAGCAGCCATGGAATTTAACCACTATGCCACCAGGGTTTCCCACAAGTATGGTAGTGTGGTATAATGAATCTGTAGTCTTCTGTATGAATTATGCACCAACATAAAGAAAACAAAAATTCTCTCAAATGGACAAATAAGCAATATCGTCATAAGCATAAGCATAAGATTAAAGTTGTCATTTAAATTAAATCCACAATCAAGCCCCAAGAAAGCAAAAGTCAAGAAATTAAACAATGTATTACATTGGGAAAATCTGCCGCAAAAGACTTCTTCAAAATGTTGAAAAATGAGGTAGGGGCAAGAAGGTGAAGTAGTCAGACATTTCTTAAAATCCCTCTTACAATAAAGACCTCCCCCTGGGGGGAAAAAAAGATACAGAATTTTAAGAGATGCTAGGGGTAAATGAAAAGTCATCTACAAAGGTGAGTTGATAAGACTGAGTTCAAACTATTCAGCAGAAACCATGGAGGCAAGAAGGCAATGAGATGACATATATATGAAGCCTTTGAAGGAAAAAAATTGCCAGATAAGAATTACATAGCCACTAAAACCTTTCAGAGAACTTGCAAAAAGCCAAATTACAAGAAACACTAAACAGTCTTCCAATTAGAAAATCAATAGCATCAGATGACAAGTCAAAATTATAATGCATGACAGAGTAAACAGATATGAACCCAGAAAGGGAAATCACAAAAATAAATGAAAGCTAAAACATTGAAAATAGGGAAACTGAGATGTCATTGTATAAAAGATGACAACATTATAAAAAATAGAGAGAGAGAGACTAAAAAGTGTAGTCATAGGTCTTAATATGAAGAAGTCAACACACTATAAAGAAATGAAAGACTGATTTAAACTTAGAAAAATTGGGGTAAATATGAATTATGTAAGGTAACCACAAAGGAAACTAACAATCCTACACACTGAAATAAAAAACAAGAAAAACATAGACTTAGCAAATACAAAATCAACAATGAAAAAGATGAAAAGAAAATACATGACAAAAAATGACTCAGCACAGAATACTAAGTGGAGCAAAAGGACTATCAACAATGCATGAAAAAAGCCATCAAAATGATAGCATTAACTTATACCTATCCATAATTATGCTGAATATAAATGGATTAAATACATGAATGAAGAGACAGAGGGTGGCAGATTGAATAAAAAATAATAATAATCTGTCTATATGCTGCCTACAAAACACAACTTGGACTTAAAGACACAAACTGAAACTCAAATAATGGGAAAAAAATATATTAAGCAAACAATATTCAAGAAAGAACAAGAATGGCAGTACTAATTTCTGATAACACACACTTTAAAACCTACCACAGTAGATAAAGAATAATTAAAGGGTCAATATACCAGGAGGACATAATCATTTTAATAAATAGATAAGTACCCTAAAACAGGGCTCCTAAATTCATAAAACAAACTCTAGTAGCACTGCAAAGAGCAATAGACAGCTCCAAACAATAGCAGGAGACTTCAAGACACCACTTTCAGTAAGGGACAGAATATACAGAAAGAAACTCAATAGACACAAAGATTTAAACACCACAATTGACCAACTTGTCTCCCTGGACATATACAGAAGACTGCACCCAACAGCAGCCAAATATGTTTTTGTTTCCAATGTACATGGAACATTCTCCAAAATAGGTCACATATATTAGGTGATAAAACAAGCATTAACAGAATCCAAAGCATGAAAACATTACAAAGAACATTTTCTGATCATCAAATCATAAAAGTAGAAATTAATAACAGAAAAGCAAGCAAAAAAAAAATCAAACACATGGAAATTGAACAACATCTTGCTCAAAAACTAGTGGGTTATAGAAGAAATTAAAGATGGAATAAAGAACTTCACAGAATCAAATGATGAAGAAAACATATCCTACCAAAACCTTTGGGACATGACAAAAGCAGTGCTCAGAGGTCAATCTATAGAAGTAAATACACATGTCAAAATGAAGGGCCCAAATAAAAACAGTAACCCTAAAGTTTGAACAAATAGAAAGAGAACAGCAAAAGAAGCCCTGAGGCACCAGAAAAAAGCAAATAATAAAAACTAGAGCAGAACTAAATGAAACAGAGAATAGAAAAACTATTGAAAGGGCTAACAAGACCAAAAGCTGGTTCTCTGAAAGACCAACAAAGTCAATAAGCTATTGGCCAAAATGACAAAAGATAAACAACAAAGGAAACAAATAACCAAAATAAGAAATGAGATGAGAGAGATTACAACAGACCCAACTGAAATCTTAAAAATTGTAACAGAATAACACAAAAAATTTTACTCTACCAAATTTGAAAACCTAGAAGAAATGGACAAATTTCTAGAAACATACTACCTTCCTAAACTAACAGAAACAGAAGTAGAACAACTAAATTAATGTATAACAGAAGAAGAGCTTGAAAAAGTAATTTAAAAACTCCCAACAACAACAAAAGCCCTGTCCTAGATGGCCTCACTAGAGAATTTTACCAAACTTTTAGAGAAGAGTTAACATCACTATTACTAAAGGTAATTCAGAGCATAGAAATGGATAGAATACTCTCAGACTCATTCTATGAAGCCAACAAAACCCTGGTACACAAACCAGATAATGATACCACCAAAACAGAAAATCACAGATCAAAATCCCTCATGAACTCAGACATACAAATCCTCAACAAAATTCTAGCCAATAGAATTCAACAACTTATCAAAAACATAATTTATCAAGACCAAGTGGGATTTGTACCAGATATGCAGGGATGGCTCAACATTAGAAAAAAATCAATGTTATCAATCACACATATAAAACGAAAGACAAGAACCATGTGATTTTATCAATTTATGCAGAAAAGCCGTTTGACAAAGTCCAACACCCATTTATGCTTAAAGCTCTCAGCAAAATACAAATATAAGGGAAATTCTTCAACATAATACAGGAAATTTACACAAAGCCAACAGAAACATCATCCTGAATGGAGGGACTATGAAAGCATTACCCTTGAGAACAGGAACCAGACAAGAATGCCCTTTCTCTCTGTTTTTATTCATCATTGTACTAGAGGTTCTGGCTACAGCAATTAGGTTAGACAGAGAAATAAAGGGCATGCAAGTTGGTAAGGAAGAATTAAAAGCGTCTCTATTTGCAGACACGATTTTATACACTGAAAAACCTGAAGAATCCATACGAAAACTCTCAGAACTAACAGAAGAGTTCAGCATAATTACAAGATAAACATACAAAAATCAACTGTATTCTACTATACCAACAAAGAGAATGTTGAAGAGAAAATTACTAAATGACTAATGTTTATGATGGCCCCCAAGGTGATAAAACACTTAAAAATAAATTTAACCAGAGATGCAAAAGACATATAAAAAGAAAAGTAGAAGTGGCTGTCGCTATCGCAAAAAACCAAAAGAGACCTATGTAAGTGGAGAAATGTGCCTTGTTCATGGATAGGAAGACTCAACATTGCAAAAGTGTGTATTGTACCCATAGCCATTTATAGATACAAGGCAATAGTGATTCAAATTCTAGTGATAGTTTTCAGGGAGGCGGAGTAATAAATCACCAAATTCATATGGAAAGGGACGATGCCCCAGGTAACTAATGCATTACTGAGGAATAACAAAGTGGGAGGCTTCACACTCTCTTACCTTATAACTTTTTATACAGCTACGGTAATCAAAGCAGCCTGGTACTGATACAACAACAGAGACATAGACCAATGAAATGGAATTGAGAATCCAGACATAAAATCATTCATCACGAATTAAATTGTGTACCCTCAAAAATGTGTGCAGCCATGTGGCTGGGCCCTGGCTCCCAATAGTTTATTATTGTCCTCCATTCTGTGATTTTCCTATGCTGTATGTTAGAGGACAGGGTGGGACTGTAAATCCCTTCATCAGATCATCTCCCTGTTCCACTGTAAAGTGAGTTTCCCTGGAATATGGCCTGTATTACCCTTTATCCTCTCATCCTACAAGAGATAAAAGGAAAGAGAATTGGGAAAACAAGCACAGAATTGGGAAACTCACACCGTCAAGAAAGCAGCACCAGGAGAAGAATGCATCCTTCAGATCTGAGGTTCCTACGTCCAGATGCTCCCTGACCAAAGACTGATGCAACACAAGGACTTTCCTCCAGAGCCAACAGAGGGAAAGCCCTTCCCCTGGAGCAGACACCCTGAATGCAGACTTGTAGTCTACTAGACTGTGTAAGAATAAAATAAACTTTTGTTTAGTAAAGCCGTCCACTCCATGGTATTTCTGTTACAGCAGCACTAGCTGACTAAGACATCATCCAACTAATAGCAACTGGTATTTGACAAAGGCCCCAGGCATTAACTGGGGAAAAGACAGTCTCTCTAACAAATGGTGTTGGTATAACTGGATATTCATCCAGGAAAAAAAAAGAAACAAGAACCATGTCTCACGCCACACACAAAAACTCACTCAAATTGAATGAAAGACATAAAATCCAAAATGATAAAGATCAAGGAATAAAAAGTAGGAACATGAGGAACCTTAATACATAGTATAAAAAGAATACAAAACGTTACTAACAGTGCACAAAAACCAAAAGAGAAACTACATAGCTGGGAACTCCTAAAAATCAAACACTTAGACTCATCCAAAGACTTTATCAAAAGAGTAAAAGACAACCTACAGACTGCGGGGGAAAAAAAGAATCGGCTATGACAAATCCGATCAGCGTTTAATCTCTGAAACCTACAAAACATTACAAAACACTATAACAACAAAAAAGACAAATAACTCAATTTAAAAATGAGTAAAAGATATGTACAGGTACTTCACCAAAAAAGAAGACATTCGGGTAGCTAACAGATATGAGGAAATGCTCACGTTCGTTAGCTATTATACAAATGTGAATCAAAACTAGAACGAGATGCCATCTCATGCCAACGAGTCTAGCACTAATCCAAAAACTGCAAAATGATAAATGTTGGAGAGGTTGTGGAGAGATACTAACACATAGCAACTGCTGGTAGGAACATAAAACGGTACAACCACTTTGTAAATAGTAATACCATACAATCCCACAAGCCTACTCCTTGGAATACATCCTAGAGAAATAAGAGATGTCACATGAATAGGTAGATGCACGTGCATGTTCATTGCAGCACTGGTCAATGAATTTGTGAAACATAACATGGAGGAATCTGGAAGGTGTTGCGCTAAGTAAAATTAGTCAGTTGCAAAAAGACAAATGTTGTATGAGACCAGTATTACAAGGACTCAAGAAAAGGTTTAAACACAGACGAAAACAGTCTTTGACGATTATGAAACCAGAGGGCTGAGAGACATTGTTTCAGAACACCCCAACTCTCAAGGAAAGACATGACCTCCACAGTCCGTAACCCCCAGGCAGCAATGTTGGGGGGGGGGCCTTGAAGGCACCTCTGTAGCTTCAGTAAACTACAGGCAGTGAATGACTCCTCTTGTCTTGATAAAATCAATGATAGAAAATCAAGCAGGAGGCCAGGAGGATGGGGAAGTAACTTGGGTTTGAGCATTCCTTTTTTTTTTTTTTTTTTGGAGATCTCTGGCCAGATGATGACTAGTATTACTCTGTTTTCCTTGATGGTCAGTAATAGCCTTCAAGACTGCAAAGCAGATGACCTCCACTTGCACACATATCCCCAACTACCCACATTGTTCCCTAAATCTGCATACGATCTTTCCTTTTGAATACCACAACCTTGCCTGATCAATTTCGACAGGCTTTGAGGCCGAGAATAACTCCCTGTCCCTTTTCATACCCGTTTGCAAATATTTTTTTTATTTAATTCACCCTAATCTCCTGTCTCAAAGATTGGCTTGTGGCAAGTGGCACAGACTCTGGTGCTTTCCTGGTAACAGTTACAAGGGTAGGGAGAGAAAGAGAGGGGTATTACCTAACCAGAGAAAAACCCCAAACCCATTACTGTCCAGTCGAGTCTGACTCATAGCAGCCCTATAGGGCACAGTAGAACTGCTCCATAGAGTTCCCAAGGTGGATTTGAACTGCTGACCTTTTTGATAAGCAGATGCATCATTTAATCACCGTGCCACCAGGGTTTCCACTAATCAAATACTAGACAAAAACTATTCTAGGTGAAAGGAAGACCAACAAGAAATACCAGAAGTCAGCACAAGTGGACTAAACTAAAAGATAAGAAGTTTCCTGAATACAACCAAACATTTTATAAGACAGAACGTGAGGGGCAGGAATCTGAGGATCATGGTGTAGGGAAACATCTAGCATAACAAAGTTTTTTCAGAACATTTTCTGCAACACTTAGGTGATTTGTACCTAGGGTCTTAAAAGCTGTATCTAGGTCAATTATCATAACAAAGGTTTTTTAGAAAATGTCCTACATCCCAGTTAGGTGATTAGTCCCTGGGGTCTTAAAATTTAACAAGCAGCCATCTGAGAAGTATCAAATGGTCCCAGCCCACCTGCAGCAAAGGAGAAGAAAGAACACCAAAGACATGTGGAAAATAAGAGTCCAAGAGACAGAAGGGGTCATATAAACTTGAGACTATATCAGCATGAGATCAGAAGAACCAGACCATACCTATTGAAATGACACATAAGTGACTCCATTTTGAGGAAGGCTGCAGTGAAAATTTAGGGTATTAAGGTGAAAGGCTCCCGGAACCAACTTAATAGCTGAAAATACCATAGAGTGATCTCACCTTTGTCTTGCAAAACATCTGTCTGTCACAAAACAAAGCTTGGAGACAGCCTTGCAAATGACCCCTAGACCTTGACCACAATCTACTAAAACATTTGCTAACGACCACATTTTACAACTAACAGGAATTCCATGTGGCTGAAACATTCACTAATGACCATATTTTGTAACTTATAGAAATTCCATATGGCCTCAGCCAATCAATACAAAGGTCAACTCTCCTTTCCTGCTTTGCAGTTTCGTGGTTTAAATGCTGCACGCTAAGGAAGCTGCAGGTTGCCTCCAGCTCTGCGTAGTTTGGAGTGCGGCCCTGATGCACCAGTCTTTTTCCAGTTGGGCACATTTTTTAATAAAACTTAACTTTTAAAAGGAAACTGCACCGCATCTTGAAATCCGGACCCTAACATGCCTGGCTACCACCAACCACTCCTCTGCTAGAGTCCCTGATAGAGCTAGAGACAAGAGGGATGCCGAACTTGAACACTTACAAGAAGACCAGACATTCTGACAGATTGAAGGGTCCCCAGAGAACATGGGTCCCAAACTCTGTTAGTCAAGAACTGAAAACGTTCCCTAAGTGTAAGAAATAGAATTTTAAATGGTCCATCTTCAGAACAAAGGCCAGGATAAGAAGTTACTAGTTAATCCAAAAGAAGGCAGGAAAGAGGGGAGGGAGAAACCTGTTCAGGAAACAGGAGATATAACCACAAAAGAAATTGAAATGTTAAAGCTGAACTCAGGCAAGACTGAACTGCTCTATAAGACACAAAATAATACTGGTAAACAGTGTGCCGCTTGTCTTACATAGGTACGTGAGACTAACTGGGTGGCTCCTGTCTAGAGGCAAGAAGAGAAAGCAGAGTGGGACAGGAGATGGTTAAATAGGCACAGGAAATACATGATAGAGAGAAGATGTAAACTGTCGCAGTGTAGGGAAGCGCAACTAAGGTTACATAACAAAGGGCGTAAGTTGGTGTATGACAAAATGACTTGCACTGTAAATTTTCATTTAAAACACAATAAAATATTTTTTTAAAAAATATTGTGTTGAAAAACAAAGATTTCATTATGAGGACAAAGACACACCTAACTCAATCCATGATATTTATTTTACAATCACCTCATAAGCAAGCAAAAACTAGACAACAAATAAGGAAGACTGAAGAAGAATCAATGCCTTTGAATTATGGTGCTGTTGAAAAATATTGGGTACACCATGGAGTGCGAGAAGAATGAATAAATCTGCCTCAGAGGAAGTACATCCCAAACGCTCCTTACAACAAGGATGGCAGAACTTGTCTTACACGTTACGGACATGTCGTAAGAAGGGGCCAGTCCCTGGAGAAGTACATCATGCTCAGTAAGGTGGAAGGACAGCAGAAAAGAAGATCCTCCGTGAGGCAGATGGACACACACAGTGGCTGCAACAGTGGGCTCAAACTTAGGGACAATTGAGACAATGGCGCAGGACCAGGCAGTGTGTCCCGCTGTATGGGTCAGAACCCACTCAGCAACCTGACAACAATGAATCTAGTTTTATTTTTATGTGATTTTGTGTAACACTGAACTCATCTACTGGAAAATCAGTCTTGGTCAGTTTTATTTATGAGAAATGGAGCTGGCAAAACATATTACAGTTACGTATCTGTTACCGGTTCTCTCCTTCAGAACCTTGTGTCTGAGGTTCTCAACTGCAGCTGCAATCAGACTCATCGGGGCGCAGTGGTGAAGCATCAGTCTGCTAACACAAAGGTCTACAAATTGAATCCACCTGCTGCTAGCTGGAAATCCTAGGGGGCAGTTCTGTTCTGCTCTACAGCATGACTGTGAGTAGAAACTGACCCAACAGCGGCACAGTTTGGGTTGTGCGCACTTTGAAACAGTATCTATTCTGGGTCCTGTCTCCAGTCTATTTAAATCCAAATCTCACAGGGCAGGTAGAGGCAGGTGAAACTTTTTTTTTCCCAGCTTCCCAGGTACAGCTGAGGTTGGGACCCATGGGCTTAGACTCTATGCCCACATGGGTACAGATATTCCACCTTAAGTTTCAGATCTGCATTTCCCTCCCAAGAGTACAAAGTGGTTCCTACGTAAAATCTCACATGTAATTCATTGATCTCAGTAGCTGAACTCTGCTGGTAGCTGGGACTTAATCAAGGTCACCCAGACTGTCCCGAACCGGATCCACAGACTTACATTCCTTTAGCTGTCTCTAGGGTAGTAAATCAATTATTCAAACCTTCAGGGAGGTAAATCTTGTCACTTCCTGTTCTGTCCTGTGACAAGGTTTGACATTTTCCAGATGCAAACCTCTTTGTTATCTAGCTGTAAAAGCCTCTGAAATTATAACCCAAGCGGGGCAGTCTTGGAGAAACTATTCTCACAGTCTTGAGGCTTGCATGTTTGTCTGTTAATAAAGCATATGTCTGAATTTTCACTGCAGTGACAGGTGGAATGAATTTGTGTTGAGTTCAGCAACAGAATCATCTCTTTAATGTCTTTAAGCTCTTTCACTTCCAGCACCTATCAAACTGGGCTAGTAGAGTCAGTATGATGGTGAGAGCAGTATCTGCTAAACTCAAACAAAAACCTAAACTCCATTGCCATCAACTCTGTTCCAACTCATAGCGACCTTACAGAACAGAGTAGTACTGCCCCATAGGGTTTCCAAAGAGCGGCTGGTGGATCTTTCCAGTTAGCAGCCGAAGTCTTAACCATTATACCACTGAGCTCAGCGCTAAGCTCAAGCAAGTTAAAAAAAAAAAAATCCAAGTAATACTCCACGAGGGGAGAAGGGAGCAGAAGGGGGTGAGATTTTGCTGTCCAGGGTATGTGGCCAAGTCTGAAGACCATTCTATGTGGTTCCCATAATGTTGCTAAAATGTATGTGACCTTGTAAGCATCGTGTGCATACATTACCAGAGGACAGCTCAGCAGTTTAAGAATCATGGCTGCTAAACAGAAGTTCGACAGTCCGAATCCACCAGCCACTCCTTGGAAACCCTATGGAGCTGTTCTACTTCTGTCCTATAGGGTTCCTAGGTGCCGGAATGTGTTTGATGTTTTTGTTTTGTTTTTGGAGGGAAAGAAGACATTATCAGCAACTCATTTCAAGTAGAGGTGTTTATTTTCATCTTCATTCTTTTTATATTTTCAATAAAATATCTATGGGAGAGGGAAATGCAATTTTATGTTAAAGTTTTTTATTACATGTTAACAGATGTAAGGGCTACAGCTCCTAGGGCATACTGTCTAAGAGGACTAGGCTCCAGAGGGAGAGGAAATTTAAAGAGAATAGAATCACACCCAGTGCACTCCAAGTGACTGAGTCAGGAGTGAAAAAACTCTCTGTCACCGAGTCGGTTCCTATTTACAGACATACAGATGCGATTGATTTCTCAGTACCCTTGCACTCACTGATTCACCTCACTGAACTGATTGCTCAGTCAGCCTGTGAGTAAACACTTTTATAACAATTCTATTGACATAATAAGCAACACTGCAAAGACAACCCTGAACCAGAGATAGTTACCCACTTCTGTACTAGAGTTGGAGACTCTGGTGGTGTAGTGGGTTAATTACTAGGTCTGCTAACCAAGAGATTGGCAGTTCAAATCTGCCGGGCGCACCTTGGAAACTCTATGGGGGCAGTTCCACTCTGACCTGTTGTAGCAGGAAAAAGATAAGAACACCCGCAGAGCAGAAAGCACCTCGAACACCACTTTATCTTTAAGAGGAAGGGCGTTTTATTAGAGCCGGGGGCGCTGCAGCTGAACTCAGGTCCGAAATATCCGCCCACCCTTTTCCGTTCTCAGACATTCCTATATATACATTTTCTCCAAGAAGCAAACAAAGGAATTTCCATACATCCTCCTAATTGGCAACTGCAAGTGTACAGATTTTCGTATTGCAATTTCATTGCCATAACATACTTAAAGAAGCACTAGATAAGCAGCATTAGGTTACATGGAAAGAAGCTACCCTCTACTTAGAAGTTGAGCTCATCTCAAGAAATTCTGTCGAGGGGGGAGTGTCCTTGGGCTAACCCCAAGAGAAGTACCTGGACTTTTGAACTTTTTAAGTGAAATCTTCTTAAAAACTCTTTCTCCATCTCACGCTATAGGGTCTGTATGAAGTCAGTATCCACTCCATGGCAGTGGGTTTTTTTGTTTTGTTTTGTTTTGTTTTAATATTAGAGTTAAAAAAAAAAGTTAAAGTGTTCTTAATATAACAGTAGCAACCAATTTAAGCAGTAAACAAACACTGAGCCACAAGTGACACTCAATCCTCAATCTGGGAGAATTCGGATTAAGCAGTAGCAGACGAACGCAGGTATTTCTCAGTCACCATTGAGCTCTCTTGAACACCCTGGTGGCCTAGTAGGTTAAGGGATGTGTCTGCTAACCAAAACGTCGGCAATTCAAATCCGCCAGGTGCTTCTTGGAAACTCTATGGGGCAGTTCTAACCGATCCTACAGGGTCACTTAGGGTCGAACCCGACTCGGTTGCAGTGGGTTTCTTGTCGAGCTCTGTTAGCTCTGGTCTACTTTCTAGAAGTGAAGATGGTATGCACTTTCATGTTCCTGACAGCAGATGGAGCAATTGAGGCAAGTAAGGAGTCAGCGGATGGGCTTGAAGATGGTGCTACCGATAGCACAGTTACTGCCGCCACCCTGCAAACCATTCCGGGAGTGAAGGCTAAATTGCACAGACGAAAATTAAATTCAAGGCGTGCATCTAAAGGGTTCATCAGTTTTGTTTTGTTTGGAATAAACCGTTTTATCATTCACTCGTTATTAACATACATGTGGTCTGTAATCTGACTACCTGACCACCTTCACCCAAATCACACATACACACACTCACACTCACATACACGCAATAAAAATAAAGCACAAAGTGGTAGCCACAGGCGGAAGTCATAGCTTTCCAATATTGACAGTCTGTAAACAATCTCAGTAGTTTTTTTCTTTCTTTCTTCTTAATTAGAAGAGTCTTTTTGAGACCAAACATTTTCTGGTGATGATTTCAAAGAAATTTAAAAGTATATATACGTGACCTTCCCACACACTATGTGCAGGAGATATTATGATGCTCATTACAGAGACAGAGTCCTGGAGGCAGAGTGGTTAAGAGCTGTCTATGGCTGCTAACCAAAAAGATGGTGTTTTGAAGCCACCAGCTGCTTGTTGGAAACCTTAGGGAGTAGTTAAACATTTTTGTTCTGTAAGGTGGCTGGCTTGGCAAGGTGGCTAGGAGTCAGCTTCAGCTCAACACAAATGACTTTGTTTTTGTTTTTTCTCTCTTTTTATTGTACAGATAAGGAGCTCTGAGAGTGCAGTGGTTAAGCCTGGGCTACTAACCAACAGGTCAGTGGTCAGCACCCATCAGCAGCTCCTGGGGAAAAAAATTTGGCAGTCTGCTCCCATAAACGTTACAGTCTTGGAAATCCTATGGGGCAGTTTTATCCTATACTATAGGGTCACTGTGAGTCAGAATCAACTGCAAGGCAATGGGCAAGTTTATCAGTCAGATGTGGAAGTCAAGTCTCAGGGAAACAAAATGTTTTGACTTAGGTGGCACAGCTGCTAAGTGCAGAAATTAAAAGCAGATCTGGCTAGTAACATTGTGCCGTGCAGACTCCTGCTCTGGGCAATCTCTAAAATAGTGTTTAAAGGTCAGGAGATGTGGGGGGAGGGGTGGGTTATCCTGTCTAGACTGAGGACTTCTTTGAGGACACAAGATCTCATCTCGTCTCTTCCTGCCATTGTCAGACTCTGCCAACAGTCCTCCTCAGACATTAAAAGGGGTTTTGTAGACCTCAGCTGCCACTTTCCACAAGACCAAGGAGAGAAGCAATCTATAACGTTAAAAACATGGCTGACATAAATGAAAGAGAGTAGGGGAACTGCTGAGAACACAAAATCCCAAACCCATTGCCTTAGGTTGATTCCAACTATACTGAGCATATAGGACAGAGTACAACTAACCTATAGGCTTTCCAACGAGTGCCTGGTAGACATAAAATATATGATGGACTCAAAATGAGATAAAATATAGGTAAAAGGAAACATGAAATTCCATATATTATAATACTAATGTCCATGCAACAACAATAATGCCTTACATCTATTAGGCACTGATACGGCTGTTGGCATGTGTTGAATGTTTTGATCCTTAACTTCAGTGTTAAAAAGAAAATCAGCATATCTTGTGGAAGGAGGGAGCAACTGGCAAAAATATGTAGAATATTCATGTTACTTGTGTGAAATATATGGTAACCAAAACCTATTGCCTTCAAGTCAACTCCAACTTACAGCGACCTTATACAACAGAGCTGAACTGCCCTATAGAGTTGCCAAGAAGCACCTAGTGGATTCCAATTGGTGAGCTGTTGGTTAGCAGCCATAGCTCTTAGCCACTACACTGCCAGAGTTTCCAAAGTAAAACGGTAGTCATGTGTTTTTTAGAATGTCTTTCTATTTGGATATTCTTGAGATTGAGTCCTATATGAACCCAGCTACATCAGGAATTCGAGCTTCTGTAGTTTTCTAGTGCCAGCTGAGCAAATCTTTTTTCAAAAAATAGGTTAAGGAACCAAACCCACTGTTGTCGAGTCATTTCTGACTCATAGCGATCCTATAGCACAGAGTGGAACTGCTCCGTAGACTTCCAAGGAGTGCCTGGTGGATTTGAACTGCTGATCTTCTGGTTGGCAGACTCAGCACTTAACCATTATGCCACCAGGGTTTTCTAAGGAACCATAAGACCCAGCAATCCCACTCGAGGGTAGAATATACCCAAGACACTTGAAAGCAGAGACTAAAATAGATACTTGTACATCGCTGTTAACTGTAGCATTATTCACAATAGCCAAAAGGTGGAAATAATCCAAATGTCCATCAGCAGTTGAGTGGACAAAGTATGATGTATACATACGACAATGTTATTCAGCGCTAAAGAAATGCATATTACAGCACCGATGAACCTCAAGCACATGTTGCTAAGTCAGACACAAAAGGCCAAATACTGTGTAACACCTCTCATATGAAATATCTAGAATACGACAATGCATAAAGCCCAGAGCAGTGGTTACCAGGGACTCTGGGGAAGGGAGATAAGATATTCAGTTTTTGTTTGAGGTGATGAAAAACCTGTTAGAAATACTGCTGCTGGTTGTACAACATGAATTGTACACTTAAAAATGGTTAAAATGGCCATTTTGTGGTTATATATGTTTTCATGGCCAAGAAAAGAAATTTAAAGGAGTTTTAGTGACCTACGTCAGATAGCCACAGATGGGTGTAGAACTCTGTATGAATAGTATGTTAGTGTGACGAGGGACAAGGCCAGATGCTGAGGGAGTTACTAATGATGCAATGGGGAGAGATGACAATTACCGGAGCAGCGTCCTTGAGTAGCCAGAGGGATGACATCAAGTACAAAATAGGACACATGGCCTTAGGAAGGAATGTGGACAGTTCGTATAAGGGTAGTTTCATGATGCAGAATAATGTCTGCTTTTTCTGTAGTTTCAGGGGGGCAGACAATCTTCTTATTTTTCCAAGGTGGCTTTCACTGACAGTTTTTTGTTAGGAAGACCTGAAGTCTTAAAGCTAAGCACAGGGAAAGAAGCAGGTCTGAGAACTCAAAACTAGAACTATGAAAAGGGTAAAATCAAAAATCCTTTTCTGACCACTGGAATTGGGAATGTAAAATTTAACCCTGGTACACGGTGGTTAAAGCTTGGACGCTAACCAAAATGTCAGCAGTTCAAATCCACCAGGCGCTCCTTTGGAAACCCTCTAGGGCAGCTGTACTCTGTACTACAGGGTCGCCATAAGTTCAAACCACCTAGATGATAGTGGGTTTTTGTTTGCATTTTTGAGCAAATGCTGTTTCTACATCTTGTACTAACTGCTGAAGAAATTTAGAAATGACTGCTAGGGGACACCAGCCTCTGCTATTGAGCCTGTGACAATTGGTGCCTCTGCTCAGGTACTTAGGGTATCAAATTCTATTGCTTGGAATTGACTTACAGCCACGAATCAATTTGCTTATGGTTTGCTTCTCAGATACATCACTTATTTTTTCTGTTAATGGTATTTCTGGGAAGAAGGTTTTGAATCATCGTGCAGTAAATTTAATTCATATTGACTAAGAGCATGACATTTTTATGACTATAAAAGATAAAACAGCAACAGTCAATAATAATCTGTACTTAATTTGAAGCCATGTGTAATTCTTCCTTATGTGAACTGTATGACCGTCATTTGCCAAGTCCCTGTGAATAGGTACACTGTTACCTCCTTGTCAGGTTCCCCATGAAGGTGTAAGTAAGTTTTGACAGGTGCACAAAAGCAACACGTCTGAGAAATTCTGCCTTGAAAGAACGTGGAGAACGAAGCAGTCTGTTTCCACAGGTCTTAACTGGCCAGGTAAAATAAACAAAGCTAGATACTTTTGTGTAAAAACAAACTGTATGCAGATTTTATACCAAGTAGGGGTGTGTGGGTGCGGGTGTGGGGGTGGGTGGGGTGCATGTATCAGAAAAATCATGACTAAAACTGTTAGCATTTTTGTATACTAGGTACAAGAAGCCCTGCTGGCACAGCAATTAAGCCCTCAGCTGCTGACTGAAAGGTTGGCTGTTTGAATCCAACAGTCATTATACAGGAAAAAGATGTGACAGTCTGCTTCCATAAATATTACAGCCTGGGAAATTCCACTGGGCAGTTTTACCTTGTCCTATAGGGATCATCATGATTTGGAATCAACTTTGCAACAATGGGTTACGCTAAATACAAATATCTATTTACATGAATAGCTTCTTTTATAAGGATTGGCACAAAGCTGGTTCCTATGAAGCAGAGGCTAAAGACGCCCCAGATGTCCAGCTCATCCAAATTGCTGTATCACTCCATCATTTCTAACACTAGCTGCTCCTCCCCTCAGTACTCTCCCTCCCGTCTTCGAGTTCTTTAATTTGCTGCAGTGTCTCACAGAATTCACAAACTGTATCAAGGAAATGACTCAAGTGCTTGACAAGTTCCAAATCTGTGGGTCAGGCACAAGCTTCTCCTGATCCACATGGTTGCAGGGGCTGACAAACTCAAACCAGCAGTCTAGACCGTAGGCTGCTGGCTCACAGGGCTGCTGGCTCACAGGGCTGCAGAAGTTGGTGAATCAGGTCAGACAACAGGCCTCTGGCCCATGGAGCTGGGGAAGCCAGTGAATCCCAGAGCTGGCTGGTCAGACAGCAGGTCAGACAGCAGGCCACTGGCTCAAGTCCCAAGAATCAGAGGTCAGACAATCAGGAACCAGATGAAGGGTCCAAAGTGAGAGAGAGTCTGGAGCAAAGGAGAATGAAGAAAACCAAAGACACAAGGGAAAGATTAGAACAAAGAACTAATAGATCACTGCTGCCACAGCCCCCACCAGACTGGCCCCCTCAGGCCGTTATAGCTCAGTAATTAAGCCACTCCTCAGGTTCACCCTTCAGTGGAAGATTAGCCAGGCCCATAAAACAAATGGGTACCAGCCCAGGGGCAAAGATGAGACCGCAGGAAGAGACAGGAAAACTGGAAATACAAAGACAGCCAATTCAGTTCAAGAACTTATCCTAGAAAAAGTGTTACATACCATGCTGCTGAGTATCACTATGGTCACCTTTGAAATACTCCCCTTTGGAAGCTATGCACCAACACCAGGACCTAATCCACCCTGCAAGGCAATTTTGGATCTCTTTTTCCGGAATGGCCATCAGAGCTGTTGTCATACTACCCTTGACATCCTGAATGTCATCAAAAATGTCTTCCTTTCACTATTTCATTTATCTCTCGGTAAAGAAAAATAGTCATCAACTACAAATGAGTAGGGAGGGTGTTACAATTATTTGTTTACTTGCTAAAAACTTCTTCACAGACAGCTATACAATCAAATTTGTGAACTCGCCACCATGCCACCATGTGCAATGGTCATTCCCGGAAGAGTTCCAAAATAACTTTGAAGTGTGGACTAGGTGCTGGCGTCAGCACATAGCTTCCCATGGAGAGTACTTCGAAGGTGACTGTAGTGATATTCAGCAGTGAGGTATGCAGCACTTAAAACAACTAAGTGTGCGGACTTAATTGTCAGACCTTGTAGGGCATCCAAGGTAGAGAAGGAAGTGTTGACATGTCGTGGGGTTGGTAACCTGTATCACCAAACACTGTGCGTGTTAATTGTTTAATGAGTAACTAATTTGCTCTGTAGACATTCATCTGAAGTACAATTTTAAAAAAAGTCCCTCCAGAGTACCTATATATGTGTGTGTGTGTGTGTGTGTGTATACAAATACACACACACATAACGATGTAGGCCACAGCCCACGGAAAGAATGTAACTTGCATAAGGGTGCAATTTGAGTCAAAGTGAACCAAGAAACACCCTACACTAATCCTGCCTCTTTAACATAGAGAGGTTAGGATTTACAACACATAAAACGAAAGATGACTACATCAGATCACAAAACGGAGGACAATCATACAACATAGGGAATCATGGTCTAGAAAGTTGACACATAATGCCAACCATTTCAGGTTCGACGTACCTTGTACGTAGTCCCATTCATCATTGTGTGAGAGTCAAAAAGACCACGGCTAGGAGTAATTCACTGCACCACAGGCCACCTCCTGGCTCTTCTACCCAGCCATTGCCCTTTCATACTTAAAGGATTATCTTCCCCTCCCAATCGTTTTGCCAGTCCAAAGCAGTCATTAACAACTAGTCCTTCAGTAGAGCAAGAGTCCTATGTGAGGTAAGACCTCTGGAGGATGGGCCAAAAATAACTGAAGGTTTTGGGTAAAACCAAAATGTGTTGGTAAATATCACATAGCAATCAAATATATTTTCTTTTGTGCTGAGACACTGCAACATATTTTAAAATACGGACCAAAAAAAATGTTCCATTTAAAATTTGGGGCCAAGTGTACAACTATTTGATGATTGTTGATACAAAGTTGGTTAAAATTTTTCATGTTCTTAGTGGATTTTTAAAATTAGGGCCAATTCTCTAACTAATAATTAAAGACAGAGTTCTGTGTTAAATCGACACATCATTAAAGGGAAATATTGATAATAACTTTCATAAGAATAATGAAAGATACAGGCAAAACCCCAAATAGTTGTAGTTGTTTCTTTTATCCATTCATTGCTATTGTCAGTTAGCTCTATAAAATTCTAAGATACTATATGGCCTATTCCTATTGTATTTTTCTGGTGTGACTTTAGGGAGAGATTAATATTGTCTTTTCTTTTTAGGATAACTGATACCATACAGACTAATACGAAGATCCATTCAGGACCTGTGTCAAAAAAACTTAATTCCATTGTCTTTGGATTCATTTTTAAAAAGAGCGTTTACTAATGTACTCTGAAAGAAAGCACATGGGCTTGACTGCAGCCAAAGCAGCAACCTTTCGTTCTTTAATTCTTCTCTTCCAATCTGAATCTGTTTTGTTCCTAAAATAAAACCTTCCTCTGACATCTTCCCTCAAGATATAGAAAAATGTACTAAATTAATCCTGGACTAAGGACAGCCAGTGAGGAGAAAAAAACTGAGTTTTGGAGCCGCATGTGTACTTGCCTCATCATCCCATTTTATACATGAATTTGTCCTTGATTTGCTCAAAATCTTACACAGATTGGGGTGCCTTTGATATTAAAGTTACAGGGTAGGCAACCTAACTAAGGTAGTTAAGGCATTAAGGCTAACCCTATGGGTCTTTTTCATACTTCCCAATGGATTTCATACAACCAGAAAGACAAGTGAATGTATGTTGTCCGGCAAACATATATGTTTCTCCTGTGGATGTATAGCAGACTGTTGTTGCAAAAGATCTAATTACGGCTAAATCATTTTTCACTGAGATTGCCGGTTTCCACATCCGGGAACAGAAGAAGACTTCCCACAGTAATAATAATAGATGTGTAAATATTGCTGTTGTTAGTTGTTGTTGAGTCAATTACAACTCACGGCCTACCCCAAGTTTGCAGAATAGAACTGCTGCAGAGGGCTTTCAAGGCTGTGACCTTTCAGAAGCAGGTCACCAGCCCAGTCTTTCACGTTGCTTCTGGGTGGATTGGAAGCCCTGGCAATGTAGTGGTTAAGCACTATGGCTGCTAACCAAAATATTAACTGCTTGAGTCCACCAGGTGGGTCCTGGAAACTGTATGGCACAGTTTCACCTTACCCTGTAGTGTCATCTCAATAGCAGTAGGTTTGGTTTGGTAGATTTTCTGGGTGGATTTGAGCCACCAACATTCTGGTTAGTGGCCCAGCACTTAGCCAAGGACCTCAGTAAGATATTAGGGTACATCAATTTTTGCCCTGTCATTGTTACACTCAGAGTACAGAAGCAAATGAGAATACAAAGACTCTAAACAGCAAAGTACTTAAAACCCATCAGAACACAGATGCCAATTGATTTTGAGGGCCACACAAACACAAAAATTATAAAGAAAGTCTTCTTGAGCATTGTGCTCTTTCAAGAACTACCAGGTTGGGGAAAACAGCCCGAAGACAGAAGGACCCATGTGAACGGCTGACTGTATCAACATGTGACCAGAAGAACCAGATGGTGTCTGGCCACCACCAATGACAGCTGTGATGGGGCACTCGATGTCAAGTCCCAGTGGCAACACGAGACAAAGAGGGGTATACCTCAATAACTCCACTATGAGACCTCAACTGATGGTCTGAAGGCCTGGGAGTTCCCCTGGGATCATGGCCCCTAGACCTGATGCTACCCCCGATCATAAATCATTACTGAGGTCAACTCTTCGGACAGGAATGGGTTGGACTTGGGGACACAACGTGATCTTTGGTGTGTGCACTTTATGGTTCTGTGCATCTATAGGATGCTGTCCTACTGCCGTCTTACTAGAAGGGAGAGGAGAGGGTGGAGAGAAGGGGACAGGAGACTGTTAAGAGGAAATGACATGCAGAGAACAGAAAGGAGAAGTGTGCTGTCACCAAGCAAGCAGTGCAGAAGATGCTGCAGATAGGTAGGCATGCAAATTTAACTTGGATTGTATACTTACACTCAATCACAATAATAATAAAAAAAAAGAACTACCAAGAAGATACATAGTCTTGACCATCACATACAGTATCCACTAGAGAACAGCAGTGCATAAGCTTAGGTGGAAACCTAAGGCTACTAACCAAAAGCTTGGCAGTGAATTTATGTTAATCAGGGAGAAACAATTCAGATAAGGAGGCTGAGAATGGTTGGATAACTCACAGAATGTAATCAGTGTCAATGAACTGTACATTAAAATTTATTTTAAAGCTTGACTAAAACCAAGAGCTATAAGGGTTCCTAAATAGAAGCCAGCACTTCAAAGGACAGAATAGCAGTGGCAAGGATCTGGGGACCATGATTTTAGACAACATCTAGGTTAATCAGCATAACAAAGTTTTTCCAGAAAATATTCTGTATCCCACTCTGGTGAGTGTTATCTAGGGTCTTAAAAGCTAGCAAGCAGCCACTTAAAAGGCATCAATTTGTCCCAACTCAAGTGGAGCAGAGAGAATGAAAGACATTAGTGACACAAGGAAAACATGAGCCCAAGAGACAGAAAAGGCCATATTATCCAAAGACTACATCAGCACGAGACCAGAACTAGATAGAGCCCAGCCACCACCAGTGACTGCTCTGATAGGGAATACAACACTGAGTCCCTAAGACAGCAGGGGAAAAATGGATGTGCAGAACATAAGCTCAATTGAAAAGACCAGATTTGATGGTCTCACAGACTGGAGGATTCCTGGAGCACACGGCCCTTGGACTCTCTGTTACCCCAGAACTGAAACCATTCCCAAAGCCAAATCTTCAGACAAATATTGGATTGGACTACAAGACAAAATGATACTGGTGAAGAGTGTGCTTCTCGGCTTAAGTAGATACATGAGGACAACCGGGCAGCTCCTGTCAAGAGGTGAGATGAGAGAGCAGCAGGGGACAGGAGCTGGTTGAATGAACACAGGAAATACAATGTGGAAAGAAGAACTGTGCTGCCACAGAGTGGAGAGAGCAGCTACAGTTACACAGTAGTGTGTGTAAGTATTTGTATGACAAATTGGCTTGGACTGTAAACTTTCACTTAAGTGCAGTAGTTTTTTTAAAATTTATTTTTAAAATTATAGACAGAAATGAAATTGCTTTGCCACTGCTCCATGACCTTCATTAAATCATAGTCCAGGTCATATAGTAGTTTTATGTTCAGCTTTCTGAGAAACTGCCAAACCCCTTTCCATAGTGACAGTAGCATTTTTACATTCTCACACGCAATCAATCTGGGTTCCAGTTTCTCTACAACCTCACCAACACCTACTGTAATTGTTTTACATTTTTTTTGATCATTGCCATTCTAATGGGAGTGAGGTAGTAACTCACTGTGGATTTGATCTGCATCTCCTTAATAGCAAATAGTGAGCCCTGATAGTACACAGCAGTGGTGAAGAGCTAAGGCTACTTACTAAAATATCAGCAGTTCGAATCCACCAGGTACTCCTTAGAAACTTTATGGGACAATGCTATTTTACACTGTAGGGTCACTAGGAGTTGAAATTGACTCAGTGGTAACAGGTTTGGAACAGGTAATGAAGGAACCCTAGTGGTGCAATGGTTAAGAGTTACTGGGCTGTAAACCTGAAGGTCAGAAGTTTGAACCTACCAGCAGCTGCTTTGGGGAAAAGACCTAGAGGTCTGTTCCCATAAAGATTATAGCCTGGGGAACTCGGTGGAGCAGTTCTACTCTGATATACAATTGGAATCCAACTATATTGAGGTCACACAACAACAGCAGTTGTTAGTGATGGTAAGAATCTTTTCATGTGATTGCTGGCAAATTTAATGCGCTCTTTGTTAAAATGTCTGTGTAAGTCCTTTGCCCATATTTTGATTGGATGTTTGACTTTTTATTTTTAAGTTGTAGGAGTTCACTTTGTATTCTGGATACGGAGCTCCTGTCAAAGATGTCATTTCCCAATAATTTTCTCCCATTTTTTAGGTGGTCTCTGCACTTACTTGATACAGTTACCTGATAAACAAAACTTTTTTTAATTTTGATGAAGTCCAATTTGTCTATTTTTACTTTTGTTGTTTGTGCTTTTGGTCTCATATCTAAGAGTTTATTGTCAAAATCTAATTTATATGTATGTATATTATGTGCATGTGATTTAGTTGGAAGTTTACATAGCACATTAGTTTCTCATTAAACAGGTAAAACACAAAAGATTTTGTGACATTCATTGTCAGGCTTGCTTTGTGTCGACACTCCTGTCATCTCCATTCCACATTCGTTGTTTGAATTCACCCAGTATCCCTGTCTCTTGCTGCCTTCTCGTCTTTGCTTTTGGGCTGGTGTGCCTGTTAGCCTCATGTACATGATATCTCCAGAAAGTGATGAACCAGTAACTGACCGAATAATGCAGCTGCCATTTCTAAAGCACAGTTTTCTTCTTTAAAATAGAAAAGCCTATCAGTAGTCATCTAAGATACATCTACTTGTCCCATCCTCACTGGAAAAAAGGAGAATGACTTTAGCTCTGCTATGCTACTCACAGAAGATGCTATCTTGTGTGTGCCAAGGAGCCAGACCTACACAGAAGTGACAAATTCTATCAGTTCAATTGGAATGTGTCAGCCTGAAATTCAAAGGTATGTATTCAGCATTTTTAAGCTGTCATGAGCAGTCTCTAACTGACCTGGGTGGAGACCATTTTGCTTATTTTCTTTCCTAGCGAGCACTTCATGTATCAACAGCCACATCTGTTTCTTCGAAATGAGGATCATCTACACGCTGGACCGCGACAAACGCTGGATGCCGAAGGAAGCTCACTGATTACTGAAAAATACCTGTGCTATTTAGCTGCCATTGAACCAGATCCTCTGGAATTATGGATGCTACTTTTGTTTGTTGCTATTTGCAGTAAATGAACAAAATGTGGTACATACATACAGTAGAGCACCACTCTGTCACAAAGAGAAATGAAGTCGCGATACACACTACCACATGGATTAACCTTCAAAACATTGTTGTTAGGTGCCGCTGAGGTGGTTATGACTCATTAGGACCCTACAGGACAGCGTGGAACTACCACATAGGAGCAGCTGGTGGATTCAAACTGCTGACCTTTTGTTTAGCAGATGAATTCTTAACCACTATGCCACTGGGGCTCCTCGAAAACACTAAGCTGGGTGAGAAAAGTCAGTCACTAAAGGACAAGTATTTTATGATTCCACTTACGTGAAATATCTAAAATAGGCAAATGTGCAGAGAACAAAATCTGTTAGTGGTTACCAGGAATGGAAGGGAGGAAGGGAATAATGACTCAGTGTTTGGAGGGTCACTGAGCTTCCATTAGCAGCCTTGGTGCCATGTTGGTTAAGCATTTCGCTGGGAATGTAAAACTCGGCAGTTCGAACCCACCAGCTACTCCACAGGGGATGTCGTGGCAGTCTGTGTCCATAAAGATTACAGCCTTGGAGACCTTACAGGGCAGCTATACTCAGTCCTATAGGGTCAAAATGAGTTAGAATTTGACTTGACAGCAACGGGTTAGGGATTCTTTCTTTTGTTTTGAGTTTCAGTTTAGGGTGATGGGAAAAAAATGAGACCTAGATAATGGTGATGGTTGCCCAGTAAGATGAACAAACACAATGTCACTGAATTGTATGTGCAAAAAAATGTTGAAATGGAAAATGTTTTCATATATATATAGACATATATATAGAGAGACACACATATATATATAGACATACAACTAAAAAGAGTTTGTTGCTGCTGTTTGTTTGCTTATTTGCTGTTGTTGTTTTAATATTTCTTAGGCATTTTTAGTCCTGAAATCTGGACGCATGTGAGTTCAGAGCATCTTGGCAGTAGTCCTCACTGAGACACCAGATGTGGCGGGCAGATATATGTTCTTTTGGAGGGGGGTGATCTAACAATCAAGCCTACATGATGTAGGCTTCTTTGATTGGACTAAATTGTGCCAAGGAGTCTGAGTCCAACAGGAAATCACGTCTGTATTCTTCTGTACAGACTGCAATTAATATTTATCAGAAGTACTAACACTAAAATCTATCAGTAAGTCATAATTAACTTTAAAAATTTTTAAAGTATTTTACCTTAATTTAAAAAATATGGTAAAACCTGCTATCTTAGTCATCTAGTACTGCTTTAAGAGAAATACCACAAGTAGATGTCTTTAAAAACAGAAATTTTATTTTGTCACAGTCCAGTAAGCTAAAAGTCAAATTCAGAGCATCAGCTCCAGGGGGAGCCCTTCTCTGCTGGCTCTGGAGGAAGGTTCTTGCTGTCAGTCTCCTCCTGGTCTGGGAGCTTCTGAGGTTCAGGGAACTGCATCCTTTCCAAAGGATGCACTCTACTCCTGGCATTGCTTTCTTGGTGATATGAGGCCCCCAACTCTCTGCTAGCTTCCTTTTTCTTTATATTCCAAAAGACTGCCTCAAGAAACAATACAATGCAATCCCACACACTGAGTCCTGCCCTACTAACTCAAGTGATGCCAATCCTCCCTCATTAACATCATAGTGTCAGGGTGTACAATACGCAGGAACATCACACAGTACCAGGAATCATGGCCTGGCCAAACTTCTATACACATTTTTTTGAAAATACAGTTCAATCCATGACATCTGCAAAAGCTGGAACCTGTGTAAGGAGAAAGCCTGACAGAGAAGGACAACTCAATTCCTATCAAAATGAGTAACAGAAAAGTGGTAAGATTGTGCCCTGTCAAAGGCAGAAAACTTGCAAGCTCTGGAAAGACAAAGCAGGCCTGTCGAGTCCTGGCTGTCACAGGTTACACTGTGTTACATTTTCATCATGGAGAATTTAAAACAGAAAAAGTAAAAGAAAAAAAAAAGTCACCTACAACTCAGTTACTTAGAAAGACCCATCTTGATCATCTCAAGATTGCTTCAGTCTTCTTATCATAAGTATATGCACAATGTTTTTATTACCTTCTTAGAGGCACACAAACATCACTGAGCTGTCAAAAATTAGACAGCATTATTTGAAAACCCTTTATATAAGGTTGCTATGAGTCAGAAACAGCATGATGGCACCTAATAATAACAGTGTAACTTTAACAAAAATTAGAGTTGCTGTCCAGAATGCTTGAGAAAACTTTGCATATTGCCTTATTGTACAAAGCACTAACTTCTCTCAAACTTTGTTTTGTAGAAAAATCCTGAACAGTAATTCTGTATGATTCTGTAAGACATTATTGCTGTCATGCAAGAGAGTGAGTTTCAGAGCTTCTTTCCAAACTGTAGTAAAAACCTGACTCTTTTAATGAATTAAAATTCAGATGAGCACAATTCTCAGCTATCCATGCAAATCCTGTTACACTGCAGTGACTGTTGTTCCCGAAGTTGCCATTTTTTGCTCTTTATCCTCTAAACAAACTTTGGGTGAGCTGGTCAGATCTCTTTCAGAGCAATAGCTTGCTTACCAAGACTTAAGGAATAAGACAAAAAACAAACCCATCACTGTTGAGTCAATTTGAAATCATAGTGATCCTATAGAACAGAGCAGAACTGCTCCGTAGAGTTTCCAAAGAGCTACTGGAGGATTCATATTGCCTGACCTTTTGGTTAGCAGTGGAGTTCTTAACCACTGTGCAACCAGGTCTCCAATTTAAGGAAACAAAAGATTGCATACAAGGTAGCTGAAAGACCATGTCTTGGGCCAGGTGCAGCCAAGTCATCAAAGTGACATCTTTGTTTATGAGCACCTTAAAGAGATCCTTTATTGTAGATTTGTCCAATACAATACATCATTGATTTCTTGACTGCTGCTTTCCTGGTGTTAATTATTGATCCAGTTAGAATGAAATCATTGACAACTTCAATTTCTTCTTTATTTATCATGACACTGTTTATTAGTCCAGATTTTTGTTCTATTCAAGTTCAGGTATAATCCATTGTGTAGACTACGACATTTATCAGCAAGTGCTTCAAGTCATCTTCATTTTCAGCAAGTAAGCTTGTGTCATCTGATTGGTAATAACTCTTCCTTCAATCTCGATGTCTTTTTCATCTTCATATAGTTGAACTTCTTGAATCATCAGGTAAGAAGAAAAATATAAACATTGGCTATGACGAAGGTAGAAATGGTGATGAGTCATTATTTTTTCTACTGTAGCGCCTGAGAGTCTCAGAATTTCTAATGGCTTTCACAGATTTGTCTGTAGGACAAACTTCACTTTACTTAACAAAGAGTAAAATATATGAAATTGTTCAATTGTCTAGTCTGACCATGGAGCATACATAAATGTGTGACATAGCAAAACTCCAAGGATGTGGGCAGATTTACATCAGGGATGTACATGAATGTTCTGTCTGCTGGTGTTTCTGAAGAATTTGACCCTCAAAGTTTGGACTTTCAGGGAACCGCCATTTAAATCAGTAGTTTCCTGTAAAGGGTGTCAGAAGAATTATCTGTGAAGGATTTAATATTCTTTCGAAGAATAGGCTAATCAGCCACTTAGAGAACATTCTATTGTACTCAAAACCAACTTCAAAAATATCACTGGAAATGCATTCAGAAATTGTGGGAACATTGTACCTCCCAAGTCTGATAAGCAGAGTACAGAACACCCCTCTCAGGACTAACTGTGAATTTGTAGGCTGAGCAAATAATCTGAGAACCTAGACTGTATGAAGAGGAGCAGGGACATCAGGATTGCAAGAAGACTCATTAACAACCACTGACACACGGATGACACAATCTTGCTTTCTGCAAATGAGCAAACCCTGTGAAAGTCCAGTGTACAAAATATCTTCTAGCAAGATTAGCTAAAGTGTATCTAAGTACTCCTTTGCCAGAGGAAGAAATAATTCCTTTATATTCACACCCAAGCTCTACACATTAGCATACAACAATGTAGATTTTTCTTTTTCCTGAACTATTCTGCAGCAGTTGTAATCCTACTCCTGGCATCAGATGGACATCAGGTAGTGTTTTTTGGAATACATTAGTCTTTTATAGCTTTATTTTAAATACGTGCTATAAAAGCCTAGGTACAGGATACTGTCTCTGTGTTCTAAAAATCCCAAAGTCTCTTGCAAAGTTATTATCACCCCTAGCCACCCCCTCTGCAAAACTCACACTCTGGAACAATGAAAGTTACACAACATTTTCTGCACTCATTTGTTTGGCTGGTTTTTCACACAGAGAGAGAATTCTGTTCAACCATGCAAAGCTGACTTCACATGTTTATAGTATTTCCGTGGGTCCTGAATGTCACCCTCACCACAATTAGAGTTTGTTCTGGATCAAGTACCTCTTTCATTTGGGATGCAAATTTAGAGAACTCTGGTTCTTTTCTATCCCCTGCTGTTTTTTAACCTGTGTGACCTGGACACGTCACTTACTCTCTCAAACTTCACTTTCCTCATTCATAAAATGGGGGGAATATGAAATATATCCCTAGTCATAAGCTTGAAACTTTGATTTGAGTGCTCACTAACCCAAAATTTCCTCAGCTTGGATCCCACAACCCTCTGAGCTATGTTTCTTACAGCTGGCCTACAGGACTCCCTCCTCTGTCCCAAACTTCTGGTGATCAGTGGTTTCTTTCAGGAACACCTGCTAGGTTGCATGGCCTGTGAAAACATAAGCAGCAACTTTACCATAATGGCTCCAATCCAGCCCTATCAAATGGTGACACATCTGGTCTACCCACCTCTGATCAGACAGCCAGAAAGATCAGAAAGCCATTATCAGCAGAGACCTCTGTCCATACTCAGCTACCATGGACAGCTCCCAACTCTCATTCTAGTCCCTGTGTATTCCCAAATGCAAAAGCTCTGAATGGTTCTGTGATGCTGTCTTCACCTCACTGACTTCAAAAACAGTAACTCTTTTCACCCAGAATGTCAAGCTGGTGTGTACAACAGGGAAGGAAAACACAGCCTACCATAACTCTCTTTAAAATCCTCCCTACAATTAGAGTTCCTTTTTGTTTCATTATTTACAAAAAATACTACTTATTCCAGTGTATGTTTACACCCATTGCTGTTGAGTTGATTCCAACCCATAGCAACCATATAAGACAAGCTATAACAGCTCCATAGCATTTCCCAGTCTATAATCTTTATGGAGGCTAACTGTCACATTTTGAGCTGGTGGATTCAAACTACCAACCTTCCTTTAGTATCTGACTGTTTTAGCCACTTCAGCATCAGGACTCCTTCAGTAAAGATTATAGCTTTAGAAACCCAGTGGAGCAGTTCTAGTCTATCTGACAGGGTTGCTGTAAGCAAGAATCAATTCAACAGGAGCAAGTATTCAAACAATATTGAAGTATGAAAATTGAAAGTAATTTTCCTCTTTTCCCACTATTTCTCCTTCCTGGAGATAACCACAGTTAGCATTTTTTAATAATAATAGCCTTCTGGTAAACTTTTGTCCACTCATTCATTCAGCTAATACTTATTGAGCACCAAATATGTGTTCCTGTTACTTGGCATAGAAAAGGAAACAAGTTCTGCCTTCATCAAACATAACTTCTAGACAAATAGAAGACAAACAAGTGAAATAAATGATATGGCGGATGGTGTAAGTGTCATGGAGAAAAATTATTGAGAGAATGTGAAAGGGAATGTGGGGAAGAGGGTGAGTGCTCTTTTAAAAATGACAGTCTATGTTGGGAGAACGATACATGTATGGAGCAGAGAGGAATAGTGTGCTGTCACTGGGCAGGGAGAGCAGTGGAAGCTGCATATAGGTGGGTATGTAAATTTATATGGGAATGTACATTTTCACTCAGTTGTATTAAATAAAAAATTTAATAAAAAATATGACAGTCTAGGAAGGCCTCGCTGATAAGTAGTTTTGGAGACTCATCAGAATAAGGTAAGGGGGGCAGAGTCAAGATGGCAGACTAAGCACACATCTCCCTATATCCCTCTGAAAACCAAGACCTGAACTGATAATCAAATGGAGCCTTCTGATCACCTAATCAGCCCCAGGACACGGCACAGGGCTCTTAATTTGGACTTCATACCACTGAGCGAATAGCCTCCTCTCTTTCACTGACTCCCACTCCTGGCTAGCCCTGGCTCTCATGGACTGAAGGTAAACTCACCATTTTGATTTTATTTTTTTCTGTCTTGGCCGGCAGGAGGAGCTGGCTCTTGCCTAGCGGCTAGACTCAAACTCACTGCTGGGGGGTAGGCATGTGAAATTTCTGTATTCTGAGAGTCAGGCTAAGGACTCTGTTAATCTAGCCACTTTGGGCCTATCTTTTTATCTCTGCCACAGTGGGGTTTGTACAGATTTGCACTGCCAGTGTGCAGGATGCCATGTTGGGTACAGAGATTTTAGCGGGACCTAATTCTTAGCCTGGGAGCCAGCGCCTAAAAACAGGACAGCACTTCTGCAACAGAAAAGCAGTACTTTACACAGTGCCACCTACAGTGTGGGCCCTGCAACACAAGCAGAGGATTCATTACTTCTCGGCACCTTTAGCCCCTCTATCTGCTGCCTGTGTGGAGGGTGCCATCTTGGATATGGTGGCAGCAGCTGGACCTAATTCTTAGCTTGGGAGCCAGAGCCTGCCCACAGGAGAGCGCTTTACTACCAGAAAAGCAGTACTCTACACAGTGTCACCTAAGGCTGGGCCCTGTCAGCAGAGGCCAACAGGGCAGTAGCATTGCTGTATTCTGAACTAGTTTGTATCATCTGAGGTTGGATATAGAGGTGCTTACTTTGCCAGTTGGGAAGAGGGACCTCTACACCTGAAAACCTGACTGACTTGGGAAGTGGTCAGATACCTTTTGCTTTACATTTTAAGACAGCCTAGAGAAACATCTGCAGTCCATCCTGACAGTATCTCTTCCAGCCTCTACTTACTCACATGAGACCCAAAAAGCAACAGACACTTGTGGCATACAGGAAATCACCCACAGCTTCAGAAGTCTCCCAAACAAAGAAACCAAGGAGTTTTCCAGATGAAGAAACTTTTACGAAAGGATCAGAAAGTGAATACAAAATAATTATATACAGAGCCCTTCAAGACCTTATACAAAATGCGGCAGAACAAAAGGAGAAATTAAACAAGCTGTTCGATCTGATGGAACACCAGTACTCTGAAATCCAACAGATGAAGAACAAAATCAAAGACATAGAAACTTGAATGCAAAGCCAAGAAAACAGAATGGAACAAATGGAAAAAAGAATTTCTGTCTTGGAAGACAAAGCTACTGATGCCAGTGTCGATCAGCAGAAATCAGAAAAAAAAAAAAGAAAGAAAAATGAAGAAGCATTAAGAAGTATGTGGGATTCTATTAAGAGGAACAACCTTCAATTAATTAAAGTCTCTGAACAGGGTGAGACACCTGAGAACACAGAGAGTATCATTGCTGAGCTGCTGACAGAAAACTTCCCAGAAATCGTGAAGGAAGAGAATATAGACATCTCAGATGAATATCGTACGCCACTCAATATAGGTCTCAAAAGAAAGACTCCAAGACATATGGTAATCAAGCTTAACAAAATGAAACATAAGCAGCAACTCTTAAAGGCAGCAAGACTCAAAGCAAAGCTAACATTCAGAGGGAAACCCTGTAGGCTCTCGTCAGATTTCTCAGCAGAAACCATGCTGGCATGGAGACAGTGGCATGACACATTCAAAGCCTTCAAGGAGAAGAACTTCCAACTAAGAGTTATATATCCTGCAAAACTATCTTTCAAATACAAAAATGAAATTAAGACATTCCCAGATAAACAGAAACTCAAAGACTTTTAAAAACCAAACCAAAACTACAAGAAATACTGAAAGAAGGCTCTTGGCTTTGGCTTAGAAGAACAAAACCACTGACTTTATATTTTAGAATGACACACTACTCAAAACTCTACTCAGTTAGGGAAGGCTTCAAAGTCAATCACAACTTTAGTACGGAAAGGAGCAATCCAGTGATCATTATGAAAACTATGGTGCCATCATATTAAAAAGTGGGATGTACTACAGTCGTTATAGTCCTTCCAGATGGAGAGGAAGATGACAAGACTGGTAGTAATTAAAATTGGGTTTATAAATAGTTTATTAAGGGGGATCATAGGGGCAGCTGTAAAGCACAACAGAGATGTATCATACCATTTCAAGAAATGTAACACAGGAATCTGAACAACTACAAAACCATCTCTGAAAAAGGTGAAAAATCAACTCACAAAAAAGAATGTTCCAGAACAGACTAATAAGAACAACAGAGAAAACATCAACACAAAAATAAACGTATCACAATGGCATCAGTGAACACATACCTATCAATAATTACATTGAATGTGAATGGACTGAATGCTCCAGTAAAGAGACATCGAGTGACATCTTGGATCAAAAGACATGACCCATCCATATGTTGTCTACAAGAAACTCACTTGAAACCTAAAGATAGGAACAAACTGAAAATTAAAGGATGGAAGAATATATATCAAGCTAACAATGAACATAGAAGAGCAGGTGTGGCAAATCTAATCTCAGACAAAATCAATGTTAATGTAAAATCCACCATCGTGGACAAAGATGGACACTATTTATTGTTGAAAGGTTCAGTACACAAGCAAGACTTAGCTATATTAAATATTTATGCACCTAATATCGAAGAACCTAAATACATCAAAGAAACACTGACTACACTCAAAAAAGAGTTAGGTTACTCCACAATAATAGTGAGAGACTTCAACATTTGACTCTCAATACTGGACAGATCATCTAGAAAAAAGCTCAGTAAAGATACAGAAGACCTCGTTGCCACAATTAACCAACTAAACCTCATTGATATATACAGAACTTTCCATCCATCAGCAGACAACTACACCTTCTTCTCCAGTGCACGTGGAACGTTCTCTAGAATTGACCATGTGTTAGGACATAATGCAATGCTCAACAAAATCCATACCATTGAATTACTGCAAAGCATTTTCTCAGATCATAAAGCCATAAAAGTCAAAATCAATAGCAGAAGAAACATAGATAGAAAGTGGAACTCTTGGAAACTGAACAACATCTTGCTCAAAAAAACATGGGTTATAGAAGAAATCAAGGATGAAATAAAGAAATTCATGGATTCCAATAAGAATGAAAACGCTTCCTACCAGAACCTATGGGATACAGCCAAAGCAGTGCACAGAGGTCTGTTTATCTCCATAAATGCACACATCTGGAAGGAAGAAAGAAACCAAGTCAAGGAACTAACCCTACAGCTTGAACAAGCAGAGAGAGAACAATAGAGGAACCCTTCAGGCACCAGAAGAAACCAGATCATAAAGATTAGAGCAGAGCTAAATGGATTAGAGAATAGAAAAACAATTGAAAAGACCAAAAGCTAGCTTTTTGAAAAGATCATCCAAACTGAAAAACCACTGGCTAAACTTACTAAAGAAAAACAGGAAAGGAAACAAATAACACAAATTAGAAATGGGAGGGGAGTTGTCACCACAGATGCAACAGAAATCAAAAATATCATAACAGAATACTATGAAAGACTGTACTCTAACAAATTTGAAAACCTAGAGGACATGGACAAATTTCTTGACTCATACCACCTACCCAAATTATCACAATGTGAAGCAGAATAATTTAATAAAGCCATCACAAAGGAAGAAATTGAAAATGTCATCAAAACACTGCCAACCAAAAAAAGCCTGGGCCCAGATGACTTCACTGCAGAATTCTACCAAGCATTTAGTGAAGAGTTATCTCCAATACTACTGAGACTATTTCACAGTATAGAAAGGGATGGAGTATTCCCAAACTCATTCTATGAAGCCAGCATAACCCTGATACCTGAGCCAGGAAAAGACCCAACCAAAAAGGAGAACTACAGACCGATATCACTCATGAACCTAGATGCACAAATCTTCAACAAAATTTTTGCCAATAGAATTCAACAACATATCAAGAAAATAATCCATCATGACCAAGTGGGATTCATCCCAGGGATGCAAGGCTGGTTCAACATCAGAAAAACAATTAATGTGATTAACCACTCTTTGGACACGAATGGATTGGACTTGGCAATGCAGAGTGACCATATATTGGATGCACTTTATGGTTCTATACATCTATAGGATATCATCTTGCTGACCTCTGGCTGGAGGAAGGAGAGTGGGTGGAGAGGAGGGGAAAGGAGACTGTTGGGAGGATGAGACATGTATGGAGCAGAGAGGAATAGTGGGCTGTCACCGGACACGGAGAGCAGTGGAAGCTGCATATAGGTGCGCATGTAACTTTATACGGGAATGTACATCTTCACTCAGTTATATTAATGAAATAAATAAAGAATAAGTTAAGGGAACAACTCACACTCTTAGGAAGAGCAATAACTTTCTAGGAAGATCAAATAGCAGATGCAAAAGTCTAAGTTAAGAACAAACTTGGCTTACTTGGTAAAAAGCAAAGAGGCCACAGAGAATGAAACAGAGTAAATAAGGGACATGTTAATAAAAGTCAAAGGGGACCAAATTCTGTAGGGCTGTGTAGGCCATTGTAACATATACTCTAAGTGAAAGAGAAAGCCATTTTCAAGTTTTGGGTGATATTATCTGGTTTCTGTTCTAAAAAGGTCACTCTATGTCGGAAATAGACTATAGGGCAGAGAGGACAGTGTAGAAGAAGAGGGAGTTAGGAATTATATCTGGTTTAGAGATAGTGGTAGCAAGAAATGTTAGTATTGTGGGTATATTTTGAAAAAAAGAACAAGCAAGATTTTCTGTAGAAGGAAGGCTATAGAAAAGGAGTGGAAGATGTTGTCAAGGTTTTTAATTTGAAAGCAACTAGGCTGGTGGAATTGGTACTACTAAATGGAGAGTACTGACACTGGGTTGTGGTTTCAGTGGAGGAGGTAATGAACTGATCCCCCAATTGGGCTATAGAATTGGGAGGTGGATATACCAACTTGCAGATATTTTCTGGAAGTCTTCACCATCTGAGAGGTAGTAAAAGCTGTGAGGTGAGATTACCTAGGATGAGACTGTATATAAAGGAGACAAGAGATCTACGGCTTTAGCCTTGGGAGACTCAAAAGTTTCAAGGTGGAAGCAGAGGAAGAAAAAATGAAAAAGAACAAAGAAATCTTTAAAGGAGTTATTGATACATTAGGAAACCCAGGAAAGGATGGTGTTATGAATTGTGTTTCCCCAGAAATTTGTATATTAATTTGGCTATGCCTTGATTTCTGGTATTGTGTGGTGTTCCTTTATCTTGCAAATCCTGCCTGTATGATGTTAATGAAGTAAGTTGTGCTGGTGGGGCAGGACTCAACATGTGGGATGGTATTGCGCTTTCGGGTAGCCTCTTGGGATGTAAAGGAAGTGAAGGCAAGTGGAGAGCTGGTGACCTCATAACACCAAGAAGCAGGGCCGACAGTTGAGCACATCCTTTGGAAAGGATGCATCAGCGGTAGGAGGCATCAGTTCTGAGGAAGATTAATGACAAGGACCTTCTTCCAGAATCAGCAGAGAAAGCCTTTCCCTAAACATGATATCCTGAATTTGGACTTGTAGCCTACTGATCTGTGACAAATCAAATTTCTGTTTTAAAAGCCATCCACTTGTGGTATTTCTGTTAAAGCAGCACTAGGGACTAATCCAAAATCTTGTAGATTTCTAATTTTTTCCCTCCATTTATTTCTTCAATCCATTTTGAGTTGTTTTTTTTTATTGCTGTTGTTGTTTTAATATGGAGCTAGGTGTGGGTGCAACGTAATTTTTTTTCCACAGGTGCTTTTCCAACTATTTAAGACCATTTGGTAGAAAGCCTTCTTTACCCACTGAGAGGTATTGGCACTCTTGTTGTAAATTACGTAACTATAAACACATGAAAATTCGTTAGGATTTCTATATACAAGATCATGTTGTCTACAGTTAGAAATAGTTTTACTTCTTCCTTTCTAATCTAGATGTCTTTTATTTCTTTTTATTGCTGATTGCCCCATTTAGAACTGCTGACTACAAATTGCAAGAGTAAACTTTCTCGTTAATCTGAAGTTGCTCTTGATCTAGAACTCTGGTCTCTGACAGGCTGACCTTGAGTTCGTTGGCTCCCATGGCCACATGAGGTTTGTGCCAGGACTTGGGACATTCAGCTTCTGCAACTGCATAAGTTGTTTCCTTTATATAGAAATCTTTCCTTATCCTTTGTATATAAACGTTTCTTTGTACATATATGTGTTACTGGTTTTGCTTCCCTAGAAAATCCAGCCTAAGACAACTTTGTACCAGGAGTGGAGTGCTGCCCTAACAAATACCTAAAATGTGGAAGCCATTTTGAAACGATGAATGGATTGAAGATTCAGAAGGACCCAAAGAAGGTGCAGCAGATGGTGAGAAACAAGCAGCAGAGGACTGGCAGCAGCAGAGGCAGGAAAAGAACCAGAGGCAGCACTTGAACTGAGCCATGGAGCAAGAGAGCTAAGTGCCTATGCACAGTTTTCCTTGTGGACCAGGATGACTCCAGGCACTTAAATTGGTAGAAGTAGCCTTGCTGACCCACAGAGAGAGACAGCTGAGTGCTGTTGTGCATGAAGCTTCCTAGCTGAGTGTGGTGCCTCCGGGCACTTGAATCAGTGAAGCTACAGAGCTTTGGAACACTTGTCCCTGCAGGGCAGATGTAGGCCTGAGGCCTGGGCCATACAGCCATAGGAAGCAGAAGCTGAAGAGACAAAGGCCACACGTAGCTGAGCTGCCTCCACCTAGAAAGGTATGACCATGACCTCAGGGGCTTGAAAGGGTGAAGTCAGGGCTTTCTGTGTTTTGTCAGAGTGGAAATGGCACTCAGTTGGGCTTAGGGTGTACCTAAAGCCAATAGGGCAGAGTTTCTGTCCAAGTGGGCCTTGAAGGCAGAGTTATAACACAGGACTGGGGGATCTCTACTCAGAATCCAGAGAATGTGGCCAATACCTAGAGTCTGGAGGGCAGGGCCATTGTGTAGAATGTCTTAGAAAATGTAAGAGTGTTTTCAAAGCTTTGAGTGCTAATGTAATGTGTTCTGCTGACTCTGTTGTTGCCTGTGAACGCCTTCTTTCCCTGCAATTTCTCCCTTTTGTAATGGAATGTATAACTTGTGCCTGTTCTGCCGTTGTACCTTTGGAAGCAGATAGCTTGTGTTCTAGGTTACATAGATATAAAGAAATTTCTTGATTTTGGACTTGGAACTGATTTAAGACTTCTATCATATGGGATGAATGTGTTAACATGTTTCAAAGATGTGATTTTGGGGGTGCCAAAGGGTGAGATGTCACAGATTGAGTTGTGTCTCCCCAAAAATATGTATAGCCATGTGGCTAGGCCATGATTTCTTATATTTTATGATTGTACTCCATTTTGTGATTTTTCCTATGCTTTAGGTTAAAGGATTAGGATGGAACTGTAAATTACTTTATAAGATCACCTCCCTGCTCCACTGTGAAGGGAGTTTCCCTGGGTTATGGCTTGTACCACCCTTACTCCTTTCATCTCACAAGAACTAAAAGGAAAGGAGAGCAAGCAGAGAATTGGGAACCTCACACCATCAAGAAAGCAGCACCGGGAGAAGAGCACCTTCTTCAGACCTAAGGTTCCTGCACCAAGGTGCTTCCTGGACAAAGACTGATGAAATGCCAGGCTCTCCTCCAGAGCCGATGGAGGGAAAGCCTTCCCTTGGAGTGGCCATCTTGAATTTGGACTTCTAACGTAACGAACTGTGTAAGAGTAAACTTTCCTATGTTAAAGCCATCCACTTTCTTGGATTTCTGTTAGAGCAGCATTAGCTGACTAAAACAATTAGCGTATGCTGACATACTTGATACTTCTTGAACTGCTGCACTATATTTTGTAGTAAAATACATAAGATTTTTTTTTGTTCATTTGACTTGGCGTGTTTTGGTTAAAATTCTAACCACAAGTCTTACTAGCTGCATGAATTTGAATTCTTAGTATTGTGGCTTTTTCCAAACCTCTCCTTGGGCTTATGTGGCACAGTAAATTAAGTGCTTGGCTACTAACCAAAATGAAGGTGGTTTGAACCTACCAGTCACTCCTCAGGAGGAAGATGTGGCAGTCTACTTCCGTAAAGTTTACAGTTTGGGCAATCATATGGGGCAGTTCTACTGTGTCCTATAAGATTGCAATGCATCAGAACTGATTAAACAGCAACAGGTTTGGTTTTTGACTTATTATTCGTCTCCTGGAGACTAATATATAACTCTGGCTGGATAAAATTTTGGAACTGACTACATTTTTACTCAAATGCCACAGACTGTTTTAGTCAGCTAGGGCTGCTCTAACAGAAATACCACAGAGTGAATGGTTTGAACAAAGGAAGGTTTATTCTTACATAGTCCAGTAGGCTACAAGTCCATATTTAGGGTGTCTGCTCCAGGGGAAGGCTTTCTCCTTGTTGGCTCAGGAGGCAAGTCTGGTATTGCATCAGTCTTTGTTCAGGAAGCATCTTGGCGCAGGCACCTCAGGTCTGAAGGATGCGCTCTTCTCCCAGTGCTGCTTTCTTGATAGCATGAGGTTCCCAATTCTCTGCCTGCTTCTCTGTCCTTTTCTCTCTTCTAGGATGAAAGGATTAAGGGTGGGGCAAGCCATACTCCAGGGAAACTCCCTTTACAGTGGAGCAGGGAGGTAATCTTGTGAAGGGATTTACAGCCCTACCCTAATCCTTTAACATACAGCTTAGGAAAACCACAAAACGGAGGACAGTCACAAGATACTGGGAATCATGGCCCAGCCACATGGCTACGCATGGTTTGCAGGGGACACAATTCGATCCATGACATCCCCCTGAGCTCATCTTTTCCCACAGTCTCTGAAGGGATACAAAGTCATACTTACATCTAACATGATATAACTAATACATGTACAATTAAAAATGCATTAGCCCATTTACATCTTATGTTTCATAAGTAAACAAAATATCCAGTACACATATACAAATCAGGAATACTCATAACAATTACAGTACTCGTTTCTGCAATTGGTCACTTGACCACAACTGATATTTAGAACTACCTTCTTCTACAACCCGTTCTATATTCCCTTTGCCCTCAGTAAGCACCTCAGCTGGTCGTGGTTCCTTGCCTGGTGAGGTGAGATATGTGCAGATGTCAAGTTGACAAGGGGTCGGCTGTTGTGGTCAGGATTATGTTAACTTGGCTAACTCCATATTTGGCTGCTGCATTAAGTGGCAGAACAGGGTTTGTGGTGGCTTCCTGCCCCTCGGCTCTCATCTCTCAACCTTCCACTACTACTGCTGGTCTGCTCACATAGCCAGGAGCTCCTGCTCTCTTCTTCCGGAGACTGGTTCCTGGACTTGAACTAGCAGCTGTTGGATTTATCAATCCTTACAGTTGGCACTTGAGAGTCCTGCTCCCTGATCTGCCTATCCTGGCTTCCCCAGCCTCTGCCACTCCATCTCGCCACCAGCTTGGGATCCACCAACCTACACAACCGGTGGTATAGAACTCTAGTCTCTGACCTGCTGGCTTTGGGTTCCTCAGCTTCCGTGGCCACATGAGGCTTGTGCCAGAACTTGGGACATTCAGTTTCTGTGATTGCATGAGCTGTTTTGTGTATCTATATCTATCTATCTATACATATTATAAATCTTTCCTTGTACCTACACATGTTACTGGTTTTGCTTCCCTAGAAAATCCAGCCTAAGACACACACCTTCTGTGTTTATTCATCAACCACACCTTCCTAATCCTAGGTAGTTTCATAAACACTCTATGTTGATTTTTCTTACAGCAATATATTTTTTTAAAAAGGCATAAAGAGCACTTGTAAAAATTCTCACAGGGGGTGGCACAGCTGGCAAACAGATTTAGAAGGCACATATTATTCCTGTAAAAATACACTGCGTATACTTGTTTTCTGTGGTGTTCCTGTCCTCCAGTCTCTGCATCTCCTTGCACGCACACCTCTTCTGTTTCATTTTGTTTGTGTATCCTTTGGAATGTTGCTGGAGAAAAGAAAGAACAAACAAAACAAAAAACAAACTCTCTTGATTTTAGTAGTCTAACCACAATAGGGAAAACTTGGTGGCATATTGGCTAAGCGCTGCGGCTAGTAACCTAAAGGTCAGCCTTTCAAATGTACCAGGTGCTCCTTGGAAACTCCATGGGGCAGTTCTACTCTGTCCTACAGGGTCACTATGTGTCGGCATTGACTCAGCAACATGGAATTTGGTTTTTGTTTTATTTTAACCACAATAGGGTCACTGTGAGTCAGAGATGACTTAAGGCAATAGTTGGATGTTTTATTTGTTTTTCAACCACCATATGCCCCATTGTCATTTGTAGTCAAGGATCTTTGATGAAATTCTATTCTTTTCTACTAATGTTTATGGATTTCAATAACAACCGAGTATAGCTTCAACTACAGCATTCATAAGCAAGTAAATGATAAGAAAGGTCTTCTGTGGACAGTAGGTAACTGGAGAAGGCAGATCTCTTCTAAAGAAAGTAAGTGCTCGTTAGATCCAATCAATTGCTGGTTACATGGGAATTTAGGCCCTCTTGTTCCAGTTTTTTTTTTTTTAATCTGGAAACTTGGGTTTGCTTTTAAATGTTTTGATTTTTAAATGTTTACCTTATTCAAACTTCTGTTAAAAAAATCATGCTCCACAATAAAAACATGTCTGTTGGCTGACTTCTACCTGCAGCTGTCATTTTGTAACCTCTGAGCCAGTGACACTTCACAGCTTCAGTGATCAACTGTGTGCCAATAATTCTTAGATTTACATACATGTTTAGCCTAGACCTTTTGTTTTCAACTCTAGGTCTGCAAACTATGTTTTTCTGCCTACTTGAGTTTTCTTCTTGAATGTTTCAAAGGCACAATGAACTCACTAGGCTCAGGATATTCTTCCACTGATGTAGTGTCCCAGTGAGAGGTACTACCATCCATCCTCTGAATAGAGCAAGAAATCTAGTGTTCATCAGATAC
Organism: Heterohyrax brucei; assembly: GCA_028571685.1. Taxonomy (NCBI): domain Eukaryota; kingdom Metazoa; phylum Chordata; class Mammalia; order Hyracoidea; family Procaviidae; genus Heterohyrax; species Heterohyrax brucei. The sequence goes on along the minus strand of CM053142.1, from coordinate 70,110,875 downwards.
TTCCCACTGTGTCACCCTCCAGTCTTCAGACTTAACCTCAGTATCTCACACTGCCATTCCCTTCTTTATTTCCTCTGCCACCTTTCCACTCCCTCAAGTCCATGTCCTTTGACTACCTAACCAATGATATTTTGCCCACTCCTACTGCCTTCTCCGCCAGGCAGCTGGGGTTTCTTTTAAATGCAGATTTGCTTATGTCACTCTCTCTGCTTAAAAACTTTTTAAAATTAGGCATTTTCTCTTAGCTGAAGAAGTAAAACATTTAACTGATACAGCCAATTTTCTAGCATAAATATAGATGCCTGACTCATAATTAAATTAGTGTATTGTTATTAGGTGCTATGGAGTCACTTGCATTATGTATAACAGAATGGAACACTGCCCAGTCCTGAGACATTCTTACATTCATTGTTATGCTTGAGCTCATTGTTGCAGCCACTGTGTTAATTCATCTTATTTATCTGTTTTGCATTTACCCTTTACTCAACCAAGTATGAAGTTCTTCTCAAGTGACTGATCCCTCCTAATGATATGTCCAAAGTCTGGGAGATGAAGTCTCGCCATCCTGGCGTCTCAATAGCATTCTAGCTGTACTTCTTCCAAACTAAATTTGTTTGTTCTTCCAGCAATCCATGGTATGTTCAACATTCTTTACCAACACCATCATTCAAAAGCATTGATTTTTTTTTTGTCATTGCTTACTCACGGTCTAGCTTTCACAAGCATATGAGGCAACTGAAAACATCTTAGTTTGAGTCAGGTGCACTTTAGTCCTTAAAGTGACATCTTTCCTTTTTAACATTTTAAAGAGGTTTTTTGCGCAAGATTGGCCCAGTGCAATGAGTCCTTTCATTTCTTGACTGCTGCTTCCTTGTGTGTTCATTATGGATTCAAGTGAAATAAAATCCTTTATAACTTAAATATTTTCTCCATTTATCACAATGTTGCTTATCAGTCCAACTGTGAGGATTTTTGTTTTCTTGATGTTGAGATGTAATCTGTACTGAAGGCTGTGGTCTCCGATCTTCATCAGCAAGTGGTTCAAATCCTCCTCACTTTTGAGCAAGCAAGATTGTGCGCTTGCATATCACAGCTTATTAATAAATCTTTCTTTAATCTTGATGCCTGTTCTTGGATTGTTTGCTCAGCAAACAGATTGAATAAACATGATAAGAGGATTCCTGACACACACCTTTCCTGGCTTTAAACCACACAGAATCCCCCTGTTCTGTTTGAATGACTGCCTTTTGGTCTACGTACAGCTTCCTCATGAGTTTCAATTAAGTGTTCCAAAATGCCCATTCTTCTCAATGTCATTCATAGTGTGTTATCAAGCACATAGTCAAATGCCTTTGCACAGTCAATGAAACATGAGTAAACATCTTTCTGGCATTCTCTGCTTTCAGACAGGATCCATCTGACATCAGCATGGTAACCCTGGTCCACATCTTCTTCTGAATCTACCTTGAATTTCTGGCAGTTTCCTGTTGATATACAGCTGAAACCACTTTTCAACAATCTTTACTTGGGTGTGATACTACTGATGTTCAATAATTTCTGCATGCTGTTGGATTATCTTTCTTTGGAGTGCATACAAATATGGATCTTTTTCAGGCAGTTGGCCAAATTTCTTGGCACAGAAGAATAGCTGCTTCTAGCACTGCAACTGTTGGAAGATCTCAGTTAGTATTCTGCCAATTCCTGGAGCCTTGTTTTTGACCAGTGCTTTCCCTGCAGCTTGGACTTCAGCTTTCAGTACCCCTGGTTCCTGCTCATACACTACCTCCTGAAATGTTTGACTGTTGATCAGTTCTTTTTGGTACAACAACTATGTATTCTTTCCATCTTCGTTTGAAATTTCCTACTTCATTTTGTATTTTTCTCTTAGAAGCCTTCAACACTGTAACTCAAGGCTTAAATTTTTTACTTCAGTGGTTTTAGCTTAAGAAATCCCGAGTGTGTTCTTCTCTTTTGGTTTTCCACCCCCAAGTCTTTGCACATTTTGTTATAATACTTTACTTTGTCTTCTCAAGTCATCCTTTGAAATCTTTTGTTTAGCTCTTTTACGTTGTCATTTCTTGCATTTACTTTAGCTACTCGATGTTCAAGAGCAAATTTCAGAGCCTCTTCTTCAACATTCATTTTTTATCTTTCTTGTCTTTTTAATGTCCTCTTGCTTTTTCCATGTATGTTATCCTTGACATCATTCCCCCGCTCTTTGATTTTCAGGCATTAATGTTAAATGCATCTAATCTATTCTTGCTTGAGCTAGTCTCTTAACTTCAGGTGGGACATGGGATATACTCAAGGCTGTACTCTGGAACTTGTTGACCTGTTTTCATTTTAACTTAGGCTTTAACTTGCATATATGCAGATGATGGCCTACTCCATAGTTGGCTCTTGGCCTTGTTCTGACTGATGATGTTGAGCCCTTTCATCATCTCTTACCACAGATATAGCCTATTTGATTCCTGTGTATTTCATCTGGTGAGATAAAAAATATATATATTTGCAGTGAAGAAGTCATTGATGTTGCAAAATTCTATCACACAATCCTTGTCATCATTTTATCACCAAAGCCATATTTTCCAACTACTGATCCTTCTTCTTTGTTTCCAACTTTTATATTCCAGTCAGCAGTAATTATCAATGTGTCCTAAATGCATGTCTGATTGATTCCAGATTGTAGAAGTTGGTAGAAAAACAAAATTAATTTCTTTATTTTTGGCTTTCTTTAGTGTTTCCTGCATAAATTTGAGTAATAGTCATATTAACTACTCTTCCTTATAGGTGTGTGGATGTTATCCTACCACTGACAGCATTGTGCTTTAGAATAGATCTTGAATTCTTTTTTATTCATGCCAGTAACATTGGGGTGACATGGTATCTCATTGTAGTTTTGATTTGCATTTCTCTACTGGCTAGTGCTCGAGAACATTTCCTCATGTATCTGTTAGGGGCCCAATGTCTTCTTTTGTGAAGTTTCTATTCATATCCTTTGCCCACTTTTTAACTGGATTATTTGTGATTTTTTATTGTAGAGGTGTTGGATTTTCCTATAGAATTTAAAGATTAATCACACCTTTGTGGGGTATGTCCTAACTAAAAAAGTTTTTCTAAGCCTATAGGTTCTCTTTTTTAACTCTTTTGGTGAAGTCTTTAGATAAGCTTAAGGGTTTAATTTTTAGAAGACCCCATTTGCCCATCTTATCTTCTGGTGTTTGTTTGTTGTTAAATACAGTTTCTAGTTGCTTTTTACCATATATTAGGGCTCCTAATGTTAACACTATTTTTTCTTCTATGATTTTTACAGTTCGCATATTTTATATGTAGGTCTCTGATCCATTTTGAAATAGTTTTTGTGTATGGTGTGAGATGTGGGTTGATTAGGCTTTTTACTATTGTCCTGTGTGATCGCTATGGATGTGTATCAACTTAACTGAGCTATGATTTTGTTTTTAATTTTATTTTGTGTTAATTAAAATTTCTAACATCTATCAATTATTTCATCTATGATAAACCCTCAGCCCCCCTACCCACCCATTTAACCTCACAGTCATTTTGTTCTGTGGATAATTTTCTTTTTAAGTCTTTATAACAGGGGTCTCATACAAAATTTGTCCTTGTGACACTAATTGATTTCACTCAGCATGCTCTTTTCCAAATGAGACCATGTTATGAGATGTTTTCCAAAATCATCACTGTTTTTTATCTTAGCATAGTGTTCTATTGAATATGTATACCATAGTTTGTTTATCCATTCATCTGTGAATGGGCATTGGGGTTGATTCCATCTTTTTGCTATTGTGGACTGTGCTGCAACAAACATTCGTGTACATGTGTCTGTTTGTGTGGCAACCTTTATTTCTGAAGGATAAATTCTAAGCAGTGGAATTACAGGATCAAATGGTATATCTATCTCCAGCTTTTTAAGGAAACTCCAGACTGTTTTCCAAAGAGGTTGTACCATTTTGCAATCCCACCAGCAGTGTAGGAAAGTTCCAATTTCCCCACAGCCTCTCCAGCATTTTTTGTTTTGTATTTTTTGGATCATGGCTAACCTTTTTGGGATGAGATGGTATCTCCTTGTAGTTTTGATTTGAATTTTTTTAACAGCTAATGATCGTGAGCAATTCTGCATGTGTCATTCGGCTGCCTGAATATCCTCTTTGGAGAAATGTCTGTCCATCTCCTTTGTCCATCGCTTGTTTGGATTATTTATCTTTTTCTTGTTGATATTTTGTAATACCTTATTGATTACAGAAATCAGACGTTCTAACATAGAGTTGCCAAGTATTTTTTGCCATTCTCTATGTGGTCTCTTAATTCTTTTGATGAAGTCTTTGGATGAGCAAAAGTGTTAGATTCTTAGTAGTTCACATTTATCTATTTTCATTTCTGTTGATCGTGCTTTGTCAGATTTTGAAGTCTGTCTACATTGTATATTAAAACTTCCATTGTTGATCCCATTTTTTCTTGGATGAGCTTTATCGTTTTAGATTTGCTATTTAGGTCTTTTATCAGTTTGAGTTGGGTTTTGTATAAGGTGTGTTGGGATTGCATTATATAACTAGATTGCTTTGGGTAAAATAGACCTTTTCACAATGTTGAGTCTTCCTATCCATGAGCAGGGTAGATTACTCTGTTTATGTAAGTCTCTCTTAGTTTCTTGTAGCAAGGTCTTGTACTTCTCTTCGTAAAGGTCTCGTATTTCCCTAGTTAGATTTATTCCTAGGTATTTTATCTTCTTAGGGGCTATAGTAAATGGAATTGATTTGGTGATTTCTTCTTTAGTAATTTCATTGTTGATATAAAGGAATCCTGCTGATTTACTTATGTTTATCTTGTATCCCAATATTTTGCTAAGCTCCTCTATTAGTTCCAATAGTTCAGTTATAGATTCCTTTGGATTCTCTGTATATACAATCAGTATGATCATATAATTACACAATCACCTCTATGACGAGATCTGACATAACATGATCACCTTGATGACAGGATCTGCTATGTGTAGCCAATCAGTTGAAAGGGGTGTGGCCTGCATCCAATATATATTGGCTTTCTGACAAAATTTGCTGATTTTGCTCTGCTATGGATTCAACCTTGGGCTCCTCAGCATCTGACTCTCAATTCTTGGTACTTGGGCCAGCAGGCTGGAGTTTGAGCTGCCAGCCTCTACAGCTAGGTGAGTTGGGTGAAGACTCTAGTCTGACCAAGGAACTTGTGACTTTCTGGCCTCCACAACCAGGTAAGCCATTTCCTTGATATAAACGCATATACACTGTGCTGATTTTGCTTTTCCAGAGAATTAACTTAGTGCACTCTGTAAAGACCAAACCAAACCAAATTCATTGCCATTGAATTGAGTCTAATTTATAGTGACCCTATAAAACAGAGTGGAATCATGCCATAGGGTTCCCAAAGTATGTGTGCCTGTTTTTAGAGCCTCCTTAGGTTCCAGGGGATTAATTGTCCATCTCTACACAAATATCTCATTGTCTTAATTGCTACACCTCTCTAGTAAGCCATTAAGTACAGTTTTTTTGTGTGTCTTGGTTATTTTAAATTGCTGATTTGACTTCTTTAATAGTATAAGTATGGTGATCATACCATGTGTAGTCTAAACCAGAATACTTTTAGGGTGAACATGCATGTCAATAATTATGACAGGATACAGGCATGTAATAGGATCATCCTGACCAAACTGAAACATGCTTGTCTTAGTCACAGGGTTATTCAGACTTTCTGTTTCTTCTTGAGTTAGATATGTAGGTTTTTTTAAAGTGCTGATTTTTGTGTAAGTTTTCAAATTGATGCAAAAACATTCATATTTTCTGATTATATTTTTAAACTATAATTAACTTGTAGGTACAGTTCCTTCCTGATGGCTCGTATTATTCAGGAGTACCTTCACTTTTACTGGAGCCCTGGTGGTAAAGTGGTTAAAATCTCAACTGCTAACCAAAAGATCAGCAGTTGGGATACACCAGCTACTCCTTGGAAACTGTATGGGGGCAGTTCTGCTTTTTGCTATGGGGTTGCTTTGAATCATAAATGACTCTATGGCAACAGGCTTGGAGGGTTTTGTTTTGTTTTTTTTTTTTTCTCTTTCTACTTAATCAGTCTGGATTATCTATTTTGTTAATCTCTTGAAAGAATCAGTTCTTAGTCTTGCTCCTTGTATTTCATTTTACTCTAGAATTTTTAGTAGAATTGTTGCATCTCAAATTATTCATTTCAAGATAGTTAATTTTTGACTGACCCTACAAAGACATATAAATTTCAATAGGGTGCTTTTTTCCTCGGTATATACTTAAGTCAAAGCAAATTATTTTTAATCTGATCTTTTTTAAAAAATTCAGTGATTTTGATCACTTTTTCTTTCCTCTCTGCTTTCCATCACCAATGTACAACATTGTTATCTTATGAGAATCAAATACAATCACACACTGAAGAAAGCTGATTGTATACAAAAAGTCAAATTTAACTGCACTTTGATTGTATCCTACAGACCTTGCTGCTCAGAAAAAAACAGCAATGCCTAACAATCAAAGTCCAGAGCAGTCAACCAGCGAAGATGAAAGAAAGGGGAAAGAGAAATGGTGGAAAGAAGGAGGAGAAACAGAGAAGAAAGAAAAGGAAATGAAAGAAGATAGACTGTGTCCCAACAAAAGAGTAGTCAGCAAATCCCTCATGGACACACTTTGGGCAAATTTTAAGTTAAACAAATGCCCTACAGTACAAGATTACCTATGGCTCTCATTTCAGTTTAACTTGACAAGTAAACAGGTATGGTAACCTCTTTCTTCACTGACACATCACTTGGATACTATTAATGGTATAGTCCATTATCTTTATGTCTGAATTAGTCACTCCTCCCACTTTGTTTTGTACAGATAAAACAACGGTTTTCTGAAAAAAGGAAGAAATACGTGAAAGAAATGTTCAAGTGGAAACATAAGAAAAGACATAAGTAAGAATGATTTGTATGTAGAACACTAAGTTAGAAGGAGATAAAATGGACTACATTGACTTTTGGGAGATAGATTGTAATCCCATAGTTTCTGGGTATCACATATACTTTTTCACATTTTGTCTAGTTAGACGAAGAACCAACTACTGCTTTGTTTTTCACTCAGTGCACAAAAATGTGTACTTATGTATACATATATGCATATACTTCTATGTTCAACTGTTTAACATGCAGTTAAAGTACCAAAAGTATAACTATAGTCATTATATTTTTACTGATTATAGCATGCAATTAATAACCTTGTCCTTGTTCTTTTGATGGGATTACATATGATAATTGTCTTGCCTTTCCAGGTGTCACAAGAACCTTAAATGAGTGGCTTCCAAACGAATTAAGAGAGGGACGGCATCAACATTTTTAATAGCACTAGACTGAGCATAGAGCAAATTGTTATGTATTATCTTACTTGAGCATCACTCTAACCCACAGATGAGGAAACAGAATTGCTGAGAAATAGTGAGCCTGAACTTGTACTTCCATCTCTCCATGTGATTCCAAGCGTAGAATGGACAATATTGTAGACTGTATCAATATGTGTTTATATTATGCATAGTGTTTATGTACTCTTAATATTCTCTCTTAAAATTCCAGTGTGATTGTACTTCTAATGTTCTTGTACCTACTGTACCTTCCTAACCTCCTTGAAACTTTTCAAGATATTTTAAGAACATTCCCTTGTATTTCAACAGTGATTACTTTTCAGATTTAACTTATTTTGATATATGTTAAACATGTGTACTATGTTAGGAAACATTTCATGTCATTTTATTTGCATACATAAATGCAGTTCTGGAAAGATAAACAAGAAAGTAACAATGGCCAATTCTATGAAGTAGAACTGGAGGATGGAAATGCAAGTTATTCTAAACATTCTACTTTCACTCTGCTGTAATATTTGAGGAGCGCTGGTTGGAGCAGTGATTAAGAGCTTGCAGCTGACCAGAACGCTGGCCTTTCAAATCCACCAACTGCTGCTTAAAAATCATATAGGGTAGTTCTACTCTGTCTTATTGGGTCACTGTACCAACAGGTTTATTTTTGGTTTGTAATATTTGAAAGAATCCCTGATGGTGTGCAGCGGTTAAAGTGCTCAGCAGCAACTGAAAGATTGGTGGTTTGAACCTACCAGTGGAACACAGGTGACAAAGGTGGCAGTCGGCTTCCTTAAAGACTTTACAGCTTTGGAAACTCCATGGGGCAGTTCTACAGTCAGTTGCTGTGAGGCAGAATTGACTGTCTGGCAATTAGGGATCTTTTATTTATTTTTTCTTAAGTAATATTTGAAGTTTTGTAAGGTTATTGATTTTATTTAATACTCAATAAAGAAATTACTCAGGAAATAAAGAAACAAACGCACCATAGAATTGGGCTTGATACCTCTTGGAATTTGTCAACATTTTGTAAACATTTTGTAAACATTCCCTTCTGCCTTTTCTCTACATACTTGACTGTGGCCCTGCAGGTGCGGGAAGGGAGGACTTCGGTCTATGTGACTGAATGAGAGGACCAAAGTTGTTTAGCATTTTGTTTTATTTGGCAAGAGTCGTTTGGTGGATAACCAGCAGAGAAGGAAGTAAAAGCCAGAAGATGGCACTAATGGTTCTGAAAAAACTCACACCCCACATTTAACAATAAATTTTGACACTTGATACATTTTTTACAATTTACTCAAATGAACCATGAAACACTCAAGCCTTCTTGAAATTCACTAAATTTCACACCCTCAAGGCCAAGATCTAGACCTTGCTATCTAAGATACTTCACACTAAAAAGCTCAGACTCTAAAATCTCACTACATCATTTTTTAAATATTCTTTCAGCTATTTCATACTGTTCCTTCTTTACTTCAGTGCAACCTCAGAAAGTCTGTGCTTTGATGCCCCCAGTTTTCTTCTGACCTATCTGTAACTTTCTGGCCTCACTCCATTCTCTAAAGCCTGAATTTGGTGGTTAATAATGCTGACTCACTGTCTCAACAACATTCGTAGTAGGTCCCTTATTTCTCTTGCTCTTTCGTCTTTCCACACGACGGGAAAAATCTCAGCCTTTCATGAGTCTCAAATTAGACTTGCTCCCGCGTGGTTGAATACCGTTGACAAATACTAGCTAAAAATCTAATTTGATGACTCAGGAATAGGTTAGAATCAGAGATGAGGAGCGGGCTTCTATTGTTCAAGTTATTTGGTAATTCAAACAGCAGTTCTGTAGTTTTGCATTAAAGGCTACATCAGAGTTAAGCATATAATATTCATTCTTTTTTTTTTCTCATGTCTTTGGCTCTTATTGCTTTAACCTGGAAACTTCATCAAACTGTTTCCTTTCTGTAAGTTAATCAAAAGCCTTTCCCTTCATTTTTTCCCTTCACGCTGTAAAAATGTTCAGTCTTCCTGGATCCCTAAAACCAAAAAAAAAAAAAAAAAAATTCTATCTTTCCTTGCTTTGTTTTCACTTTTTCATTTGTTTTCTGAATATAAAAGTATTTAACACTCTCCTTTTGGAAAAAAAAATTCTGAAAAACAGAATAAAAATAATTTGTATATACAACTTCTATTAACCTGTTGGTTGCATTTCCTTCTAGGTTCTTTAGGGGACTGTACTGCAGCCAAGTTGGCTGCATGCTGTGGTGCAATGTTTTTCATTTTCTTTAAACTAACACTTAATTCTTTAAATTATTATTATCTTTTTTTTAGCTGAGCTTGTTCTTTAAGTATGGGACATTTTAAGATCAAGTATTGTTTGAGAACAGTATTCTTATGACTACATCATATTTTATCCATCATCATTTTTCCACCTTTATCTCTTTATGTAAAGACCTAGAAGGGGAATCCTGGAGTCAAAGCACCTTTTAAAAATCATTTTACGTCTTGTACCATAGGAAGGATTTACCTTATTCTCTCACTAGTAAGAATAAAAGCAGGTTTTCTTTTTTCACCTTATTGTAATTTTCATAATCATTGACAATAGCTGTGCATTTCCTTGAAAGAAGACTTCCACTCTATGTTCCAAATCAGTTAGGTAACAGATACGCATCAGGCTATATTAAAATCTTTTGAGAACTTTTTAAAGAAAAATTTTCCATGGCTGTGTGGCAAGGTTGGGAATCATTATTTTACATTCCTGATCCTTCTTTACCTTCTCACATCTCACTTACTCCAATCCATTGAAAGCTGGCACTAACTCAATTTCTATATGGAAACTTTTCTGGCAAGGGTAATCAGTGATATTTACATTAAAAAATCATTCGACACCTGAGGATTTACTTTCCAACTTAAATCTCTAATATTTCAACTCCAGCAATTTTTTTAAAAATAAATTTTACTGGGGCAGAGTCAAGCTGGCGAACTAAGCCCATGTCTCCTTCTATTCCTCTGGAAACCAAGAGCTGAATTGACAATCAAACAGAGCCTTCTGAGCACCTAATCAGCCTCAGGACACGGCACAGAGCTGTTAATTGGGACTTCATACCACTCAGCGAAAAACCTCCTCTCTTTCACTGACTCCCGCTCCTGGCTAGCCGCGGCTCTCACGGAGGGAAGGTAAACGCACCATTTTGACTTTTTTTACCTCTGTTGCGGCTGGCGGGCGGAGCTGGGCCTTGCCTGGCAGCTGGACTCAGACGCGCTGCTGGGGGGATAAGCCGGCGAAACTCCCATATTCTGAGAGCCCGGCTCGGGACTCTGTTAATCTAGACACTTTGAGCCTTTCGTTTTGTAGCTGCCTCAGAGGGGGTTGTGCAGAGCTCCGCGGTCAGGGTGCGGGATGCCATGTTGGTACCGAGATTTTAGCAGGACCTCGTTCTTAACCTGGGAGACAGCGCCTGCAAATGGGACAGCGCTTCTCCAATAGAAAAGTAGTGATTTTGCACAGTGCTGCCTGCGTTGGGGGCCCTGCAACAGAAGCAGAGAAATCGCTGCCTCTCGGCACTTTAGCCCCTCTGTCTGCTGCCTGTGTGGAGGACGCCATCTTGGCTACTGTGGCCGCAGCTGGACCTAATTCTTAGCTTGGGAGGCGGAGCCTGCCCACAAGAGAGCCCTTTTCTATCACAAAAGCAGTACTCAATGCAGTGCTGGCTAAGGCTAGGCTCTGTCAGCAGAGGCCAATAGGGCAGTAGCCTTGCTGTATTCTGAACTAGTTTGTTATCATCTGGGGTTGGGTATAGTGGCGCTTACTTTGTCAGATGAGAAGAGGGACCTCTACACCTGAAAACCTAACTGACTTGTGAAGTGGTCAGATACCTTTTGCTTTACATTTGAAGACAGCCTAGAGAAACATTTGCAATCCATCCTCACAGTACCTCTTCCAGCCTCTATATACCCACATGAGACCCAAAAAGCAACAGACAATTGTGGCATACAAGCAATCACTCATGGCTTCAGAAGGCTCCCAAACAAAGCAACCAAGGAGTTTTCGAGATGAAGAAACTTTTATGAAAGCATCAGGAAGTGAATACAAATTGATTATATACAGGGCCCTTCTAGACCTTATACAAAATGCGGCAGAACAAAATGAAAAATTAAGCAAGCTGTTTGATCTGATGGAACACCAGTACTCTGAAATCCAACAGATCAAGAACAAAATCAAAGACATAGAAACTTCCATGCAAAGCCAAGAAAACAGAATGGAACAAATGGAAAAAAAGAATTTCTGACTTGGAAGACAGAGCTACTGATGCCAGTGTCTACGAGCAGAAATCAGAAAAAAGAAACAAGAAAAATGAAGAAACATTAAGAACATGTGGGACTCTATTGAGAGGAACAACCTTCGATTAATTGGAGTCCCTGAACAGGGTGAGACATCTGAAAACACAGAGAGTATTGTTGCTGAGCTGCTGAAAGAAAACTTCCCAGAAATCATGAAGGAAGAGAATATAGACATCTCAGACGCATATCATATGCCACCCAATATAGATCTCAAAAGAAAGACTCCAAGACATATTATAATCAAGCTTAACAAAATGAAACATAAGCAGCAACTCTTAAAGGCAACAAGACTCAAGGCAAAGCTAACATTCAGAGGGAAACCCTGTAGGCTCTCATCAAATTTCTCAGCAGAAACCATGCTGGCACGGAGACAGTGGCATGACACATTCAAAGTTTTGAAGGAGAAGAACTTGCAACCAAGAATTATATATCCTGCAAAACTATCTTTAAAAACAAAAATGAAATTAAGACATTCCCAGATAAACAGAAACTCAGAGACTTTGTAAAAGCGAAACCCAAACTACAAGAAATACTGAAAGAAGTTCCTGGCTTTGGCTTAGAAGAATGAAACCACTAACTTTATATTTTAGAATGATACACTACTCAATACTCATTTAGGGAAGTCTCCAAAGTGAATCACAGCTTTGATTTGGAAAGAAGCAATCCAGTGATCATCATGAAAACTATGGTGTCATCATAATAAAAGAGGGATGTACTACAGTCGTTATAGTCCTTCCAGATGGAGAGGAAGATGACCAGACTGGTAGTAATTAAAACTGGGTTTATAAATAGTTTATTAAGGGGGTTCACAGGGGCAGCTGTAAAGCACAACAAAGATGTATCATACCATTTCAAGAAATCTAACACACGAGTCTCAACCACTATAAAACCAGCTCTGAAAATGGTGAAAAATCAACTCACAAAAAAGAGTATCTCAGAACAGACTAATAAGAACAACAGAGAAAACATCAACATAAAAATAAACATATCACAATGGCAGCAGTGAACACATACCTATCAATAATTACATTGAATGTGAATGGACTGAATGCTCCAGTAAAGAGACACCGAGTGTCACCTTGGATCAAAAGACACGACCCATCCATATGTTGTCCACAAGAAACTCACTTGAGACCTAAAGACAGGAACAAACTGAAAATTAAAGGATGGAAGAACATATATCAAGCTAACAATGAACAAAGAAAAGCAGGGGTGGCAATTCTAATCTCAGACAAAATCAATTTTAATGTCAAATCCACCATCATGGACAAAGATGGACACTATTTATTGCTGAAAGGTTGAGTATACAAGCAAGACTTAACTATATTAAATATTTATGCACCTAATGTCAGAGCACCTAAATATGTCGAAGAAACACTGACTACGCTCAAAAGAGAGTTAGGTTACTCCACAATAATAGTGGGAGACTTTAACACTCCACTCTCATTACTAGACAGATCATCTAGAAAAAAGCTCAATAAAGATACAGAAGACCTCATTGACACAATTAACCAACTAAACCTCATTGATATATACAGAACTTTCCACCCATCAGCAGACAACTACACCTTCTTCTCCAGTGCACATGGAACATTTTCCAGAATTGACCACGTGATAGGCCATAATGCAATGCTCAACAAAATCCATACCGTTGAATTACTGCAAAGCATCTTCTCAGATCATAAAGCCATCAAAGTTGAAATCAATAGCAGAAAAAACAGAGATAGAAAGTGGAACTCTTGGAAACTGAACAACATCTTGCTCAAAAAAACGTGGGTTATAGAGGAAATCAGGGATGAATTAAAGAAATTCATGGACTCCAATGAGAACGAAAACACTTCCTACCAGAACCTATGGGATACAGCCAAAGCAGTGCTCAGAGGTCTGTTTATCTCCATAAATGTACACATCTGGAAGGAAGAAAGAAACCAAATCAAGGAACTAACTCTACAGCTTGAACAAGTAGAAAAAGAACAACAGAGGAACCCCTCGGGCACCGGAGGAAATGAGATCATAAAGATTAGAGCAGAGCTAAATGAATTAGAGAATAGAAAAACAAATGAAAAAATTGAAAAGACCAGAAGCTGGTTTTTTGAAAAGATCAACAAAATTGATAAACCACTGGCTAAACTTACTAAAGAAAAGCAGGAAAGGAAACAAATAACCCAAATTAGAAATGACAAGGGAGTTGTCACCACAGATGCAACAGAAATCAAAAATATCATAACACAACATTATGAAAGACTGTACTCTAACAAATTTGAAAACCTAGGGGAAATGGACAAATTCCTTGACTCATACCACCTACCCAAATTATCACAATGTGAAGCAGAACAACTTAATAAACCCAGCACAAAGGAAGAGATTGAAAAGGTCATCAAAACACTGCCAACCCAAAAAGGTCCGGGCCCAGATGGCTTCACGGCAGAATTCTACCAAGCATTTAGAGAAGAGTTATCCCCAATACTACTGAAACTATTTCACAATATAGAAAGGGATGGAGTACTCCCAAACTCATTCTATGAAGCCAGCATAACCCTGATACCTAAGCCAGGGATAGATCGAACAAAGACAGAGAACTACAGACCAATATCACTCATGAACCTAGATGCAAAAATCTTCAACAAAATTCTTGCCAACAGAATACAACAACATATCAAGAAAATAATCCATCATTACCAAGTGGGATTCATACCAGGGATGCAAGGCTGGTTCAACATCAGGAAAACAATTAATGTGATTAACGACATAAATAATACAAAAGACAAAAATCACCTGATTTTGTCCATTGATGCCGAAAAGGCATTTGATAAAGTCCAACACCCATTCATGCTAAAAACTCTTAGCAAAATGGGCATAGACGGCAAATTCCTCAACACAATAAGGGCCATTTATACAAAGCCAATTGCCCACATCATCCTAAACGGAGAGAGGCTTAAAGACTTTCCCCTGAGATCAGGAACTAGGCAAGGATGCCCATTGTCACCTCTCCTATTCAACATTGTGCTAGAAGTTCTAGCTAGAGCAATTAGACAAGACGAAGAAATAAAGGGCATCTGCATCGGCAAAGAGGAAGCTAAAATCTCCTTGTTCGCAGATGATATGATTGTATATGCAGAGAACCCCAAGGAATCTATAAGTAAGCTACTCAAACTGATAGAACAGTTCAGCAAAGTTTCAGGATACAAGGTAAACATAAGTAAGTCAGTAGATTTCCTTTATACTATCAACGACACTGTTAAGGAGGAAATTATTAAATCCATACCATTTACGATAGCCCCTAAGAAGATAAAGTACCTATGAATTAATCTAACCAGAGAAACAACAGACCTCTACAATGAGAACTACAAGCCCTTACTACAAGAAACTAAGAGAGACTTAGATAAATGGAAAAACCTACCCTGCTCATGGATAGGAAGACTTAATATTGTGAAAATGTCTATTTTACCCAAAGCAATTTATTTATATAATGCAATCCCAATACAAGTTCCAGCATCATTTTTTAATGAGATGGAGAAACAAATCACCAATTTTGTTTGGAAAGGGAAGAAGCCCCGGATAAGTAGGGTACTGCTAAAGAAGAAGAACACACTGGGAGGCCTCTCATTACCCGACCTTAGAACATACTACACTGCCACAGTGGTCAAAACAGTGTGGTACTAGTACAAGAGCAGACAGATGGATCAATGGAACAGAATCGAGACCCCAGAGATGACACCATCTGCCTATGAACAGTTGATATTCGACAAAGGCCCTAAAACATTAAACTGGGGTAAAAACAGTATCTTCAACAAATGGTGGTGGCAAAATTGGTTATCCATCTGCAATAAACTGAATCAAGATCCATATCTTACACCTTATACAAAAACCAACTCCAACTGGATAAAAGACCTAAATATCAAACCTAAAATGATAAAGCTCATCCAAGAAAAGGTAGGAACAACAATGGAAGTTTTAATACACAATGAGGACAGACTCCAAAATCTGTCAAAGAAACCTCAATCAACAGAAGAGAAAATAGATAAATGGGAACTATTAAGAATCAAACACTTTTGCTCATCCAAAGACTTTATTAATAGAATTAAAAGAACACCCACAGAATGGGAAAAAATATTTTGCAACTCTATGTGAAACCGACACCTGATCTCCATAATCTATAAGATACTACAAAATATCAATAAGAAGAAGATAAACCATCCAATTAAGCGATGGGCAAAGGAGATGGACAGACACTTCACTAAAGAGGAGATCCAGGCAGCCAAAAAACACATGCAGACATGTTCATGATCTTTAGTTATTAAAGAAATTCAAATCAAGACAACAATGAGATACCATCTCACCCCAACAAGATTGGCCATGATCCAGAAAACACAAAACAACAAATGCTGGAGAGCCTGTGGAGAAAGTGGAACCCTCCTACACTGTTGGTGGGGTTGCAAAATGGTCCAGCCTCTTTGGAAGGCAATCTGGCGCTTCCTTAAAAAAATGGATATCGGTATACCATTTGACCCAGTAATTCCACTACTTGGAATATATCCTACAGATTCAAGGCCTTTCACACCAACGGACACATGCACCAGAATGTTTATCGCAACAGTCCACAATAGCAAAAAGATGGAATCAACCCAGATGCCCAACAATAGAAGAATGGATAGGTAAACTGTGGTACATACACTCAATGGAGCACTACACAATGATAAAGAATAACGATGATTCCAGGAAACATCTCCTAACCTGGTTTCAACTGGAAGACATTATGTTGAGTGAAAGTAGTCAGCGACAAAAGGACAAATACTGTATGAGACCTCTACGATAAGATCTCAAAAACAGACTTGTGTATAGAAGAAAAGACTCTTTGACAGCTGCAAGGGAGGGGAGGCGGGGGCTTAGTTTAGATAGTTACTAGAAATCTAGTTGGGAGAAAGCGGTGACAGCACACATTAGGAACAAGAACAACATTAAATGGACCTCAGCATAACTTGAGTACTCCTTCCATCTTAACTCAATACTGCAAGGATAGAGTAGCTGCGGCGGGGGGCGGGGGACCATGCTCTTAGGTGAATTCCAGGCCAATTGGCACAACTAGCGTTTTGCTAAGAGAGCTCTCTGCACCCTACATTAGTGAGTGGCATCTGGGGTCTTAAAAGCTGCCAAGCTGCCATCCGAGGACACAGCAAATGGTCCCAACTCAGTAGGAACGGATGCTCACCGAGGGCCAAAATGGCATGCAGTAAAGGCAACCGAGAAGACAGAGAGACCCACAAGAGTGGGTGTCTACATTGACTTGGGACCGGAAGAACCGCATGGTGTCCGGCCACCACCAGTGATAGCCATGATGGAGCTCACAGAGAGGAGCCTCACTGGCAACACAAGAATAAAAAGAGGTGCATCATGAGATCTCCACTAAAAGACCTCAATTGATGGTCCAGAGGTTTTCTGGTTCCTCTGAGAGCATGGCCCCCGGCCCTGATGCTGCCCTTTCCCATAAATTATAACAAAGGTCCGCTCTTTGCACAGGAATGGATTGGACTTGGCAATACAGAGTAACCATATATTGGAAGCACTTTATGGTTCTGTACATCTGTAGAATATCATCTTGCTGACCTCTGGCTGGAGGAAGGGGAGTGCACGGAGAAGAGGGGAAAGAAGGCTGTTGGGAGGATGAGACATGTATGGAGCAGAGAGGAATAGTGTGCAGTCACCAGACAGGGAGAGCAGTGGAAGCTGCATATAGGGGGGCATGTAAATTTATATGTGAATGTACATTTTCACTCAGTTATGTTAAATAAAAAAATAAAATAAAATAAATTTTATTGCAATTTAAGTGCAAGTTTAAAATCCGTTTTTATCAGTCTGTCGTGCAATACCTGTAAGTCACACCACTGTTTTATTTAAACTGCTTCCCCCCCTCCCCACCTACCCCTTGTGACAGCACACACTTCCTCTTCTCATCCACATCTTCCCGTACCATTTGACCCAGACCTGTCTTCCCCCCTCTGTTGTCTCACCTCTATTGTCCGATAAGCTTCTCGGACTGCCTCTTATATAGACTCATTGCTGAGTACCACTATGGTCACCTTTGAAGTATTCCCCCTGGGAAGCTATGCACCGACACCTGTACCTAATCTACCCTTCAAAGTAATTTTAGAACTTTCTCTGAAATGGCCATTGCCCATGGTGGCAAGTTAGTGAAATTAATTGTATAGTTGTCTGTGAGGGTGTTTTTTACCAGTAAACAAATAAGTGTATTGCAATACCCTCCCTTGTCGCTGCCTAACTATCCGCCCCCGGAAGGAAGACAGGACACACAGATATGAGCCACCTTGCAAGTTACTTGCTTTATTCTTCTTCCTATTCTACTACCTAGTCTACTTCCTATGTTCTTCTCTGTACTTCTTTATACCCCTTTACATATATATCCCTTTATATCCCCACTACAATGTCCCTCACCCATTATATAGTCCAATCCCACCAATCACAAGGCACAGCTGATTCATGTGTAGTGCATGAGCAGAACATAGCATTGCAAAGAGAAGCTGAGTGGCTATGGGCTCTAGAGGCCAGCAATCAGAAAGCTGATCACGAGCTGTTCACGCGCCAGCAAGGAACTGCGTCAGCAGGCTAATCATCAGACCGGGAGTGTCTCGGGGAGGAGCTCCTGATAACAGGCGCCATCTTTATGGCGCAGTTTCTTTTCGCTCCCGACACTCCCTATTCACCTAACCTGGCCCCAGTGACTTTTTTTCTTTACACAAAGAGAAAGGAAATATTGAAAGAAAGACATCAGGGTGACATTCAGGACATCAAGGGTAATATGATGACAGCTCTAATGGCCATTCCAGGGAAAGAGGTCCAAAACTGCTTTGAAGGGTGAACTAGATGCTGGCATCTGTGCTTAGGTTCTCAAGGTGAGTACTTTGAAGGTGACCATAGTGATATTCAGCAATGTGGTACTGAGTATTTTTTCTAGGATGAGTTCTCAAACTTAATGGGCAGTCCTATTGAAGCCCAAAAGTTTATCATAGTCAGCATCGCTCCATGTCTTATACGGTGCAGTTCAGTCTTTGGAGAGCTGGCTTCAAAGCCAACTCCAGCAACTTTTTGATCTATCTCTTAATTTCCACTGCTCATCTTAGTAGTCTGTGTTTCATGACCTTCTAACATGACAATCAATTGCTTCTTCCTTAGGGCCTCTCTCCATATTTGGTCTACAAAACCACGACCCTTTTAAAACTCTCCACACATGTCATAAGTCACCTGAGCAACTGAGGATGGCTGGAGAAAAACACAACCATGCTGTGGGATTTCCATTAACCTTACCCAAGATTTGGGGTTTGCCCTAAGTTCCACAGATTCTCTCTCTAAAAAAACCTTGGATTCATAAGGACCTCAGGTTACACTTAACAGTCTAGGTGGGTTGATGAGGTAACTCTGGAATGGGGCCTGACCAGGCCAGAAAGACTCACCTTGTAGTATCAACCAATCTCAGGGAAGAGAGACTGGAGTTTGTAATACACTGTAAGATACTCAAAATATCTCTGGGCATGGAGGCTCTATGGGTTTTCTAATAGGTGAAAGCCATCTATGAGATTAGGGAGTCCCACGGTCCTTTCAGGCGCATGAAAGTCTATATTGGAAACCCTCCCAGACTTTGTTCTACATTTTGTTTGTTTTGTATCTCTGTTAATCATCTGGTACTGATTTAAGAAATACCACAACTGGATGGTTTTGACAAACAAAAGTTTATTCTAACGTGATCCAGTAACCTGGAATTCCAAATTCCATGTGCCAGCTCCAGGGGAATACATTCTCTGTCGGCTCTGGAGGAAGATCTTGCATTGTATCAGTTTCTCTTTGGTCTGAGAGCATCTTGGCACAAGAATCTCAAGTCTGAAGGATGTGCTCTTCTCCTGTTGCTGTCACCTTGATAGTATGAGGTCCCCCAACTCTCTGCTAGCTTCCTGTCTTAGTGATCTGGTACTGCTCTAACAGAAAATACCACAAGTGGAAGGTTTCATGAAGAAAAGCTTTTATTGTCACAGTCTGGTAAGCTGAAAATCCATTTACAAACTTTAAGTCCATTCAGTAAGAGAATTTATCACAGTCCAGTAGGCTGAGTCCAAATCCAGTGAGAGCATCTCATTACAGAAACCTCGGATCCAAAGGACGTGCTCTGCTCTCGGGGCTTCTCTCTCGGTGGTATGAGGTTCCCCACTTCCTCAGCTCACTTCTCTCTCTCTTATATTCCACAAGCTTGTAGCTTGAGTCCTGCCTCACTTACACAACTGCAAACCATTCTCCATCATCAATATCACAGAGGCAGGATTCACGACACATGGGAGGAATGGCACCATATTGGGACTCCTAAACAAGTCAAATCAACACATACATTTTGGGGGGGACATAATTTAATCCATGACACTTCCTTTTCCTTTTATCTCTTGTAGGATAAAAGGTCATGCAAGCCACACCCCAGGGAAACTCCCTTTACCTTGGAGCAGGGAGGTGACTTTAGGAATGGTGTTACTATTCCACCCTAATCCTCTTTAACATAATTCAGTCCATTAACCACAGGCAAAGATTAGGATTTACAACATAGGAAAATCACAGAATGGAAGACGATCACACAATATTGGGAATCACAGCCCAGCCAAATTGCTATACACATTTTGTGGGGAACATAATTCAATCCCTGACAGCATCCTTTTAAAAAAATAAATAAATAACTGTAATTTTAAGTATAGCTCTTTCCATGAGTTCTATGAGTCATTCTGACAAATTATTGAACCTGAAGAAGTAGTGGGAGCCATTAGCTTAAAAGTAGGAGGGATGGGAATCCCTGAACTTGTGGCTAGTATCCTGAGGGGGTAAAGGGAATTCCTAAATTTGTAGCCAGTAGGTCAGAAGTGAAAGGAGTTTCTGGGGACTCCCAAACTTAGGGCTGATGTCTACTTACTAGAGAGTCTGAAGGACAGTGTCCTTTTAACTTATGAGATCTGACCTAACTCTAGTGTATCCAGTGTCAGAGAGAGAAGTGTTGCATGCAGCAGCTGATGTCAGGGATGTGGACAAATCAAAATTTGATTTATGCTGATTTTGTTATTAGCTTCACACACGCTAACTGGTCTCACTTTAAATTTATGATCACGGTCGTTAACTGAACCCTTATCACTGTACTACAAACTTACTACATTTCCCCAGTCCACTCATTCTCCCATTCTCTTAGACACTTTTTATTCTCCCTTCCAACTTTTAACATCAGTCCCCTCTCCTCATTCTTGACTGATGATCTTTTTTACCTCCTTATAAAATAGAAAGAGAGAAGAAACACTTTATTCTTCTAGCGCCAATTAATTAAATCAATTCTACTCAAACACATGTGGGGTCACTCTAAGTCAGAATCAACTCAATGGCAACTGATTTGGGGTGTAAACCAGCAATTCTATTCCTTGTTATTATAGCCTTAGAAATGCTTGATTATGTACAGCAAAAGTGTACAAGAATGTCACAACATTGTTAGTAAGAACCTTAAGCTGGAAACAATCCAAGGGCCATTGCAGTGGAATGCGTAAGTTCACTGTCATATTATTTACCCAGCAGAATGGTATGCAACAGTGCAAATGAACAAACTATAGCTTATACACAAGAAAGATAAATCATAAAGCTAAATGTTGAGAAAAAAGGCCAGAAAACAAAATACATACTGTGTAAATACATTTGTGAACACTTTTTTAAGAAAAAGCAAAATTAAAAAATATGTATTTTAGGTGTGCTTAATTTGGTTGCAAGGTGATAAAGAAAATCACTGTGGGTGAGAATGAACTCAGATGGCAATGAGTTTGGTTTCTTTGGGTATAGAAAAGGAAAGTCAAGTCAATTAGAAAAAAGGTCCTTAAGGCATGGGAGTAGCTTTTTAATTCATTCAAAAAAGTGATAAAGATGGTAGTTACTACTTGTTCTTTAGTAAATGGGATTAAACCAGTTTCCAAAATAGCAAACCCATAACCGTCAATTAGATTCTGATTCACTGTGACCCTATAGACACAAGGGGGTAGATGTTGGGTTCAAACCTCCTACCTTTGGGTTAACCACTACACACTTAACAATTGCTTCACCAGGGTTCCAGTAGGTGCAGTTAGGAGTTAAAATTCTTAGGGCAGATGGATGTTCGCAAGCAAAGATGCTTCCAAGAATCATCACTCACCCTTTTTTGGGGCCAGGGGGAGGGTCTGAATCATCTTTATCCTTGACCAGTTTGCCTAAAAAATAGGAATTTCTAACAAACATCTCTGTTTGCCTTGTATTGGAAGGATCTAGAAAGTTCTATAAAAAACACAAAACCCACTGCCATCAAGTCATCAAGTCAACTCAGACTCCTAACAACGATGTAGGCAACCCTGATAATATAGTGGTTAAGTACACAACTGCTAGCCGAAAGGTCAGCAGTTCAAATCCACCAGGTACTCCTTGGAAACTCTATTGGGCAGAGTTCTACTCTGTCCTATAGGGTAGTAATGAGTCAGCATCAACTTCACAGCACTAGGTTTTTCTGGAGTAGAGACCCTAGAGGACAGAGTAGAACTGCCACATCAGGCTTCCAAGATTGTAAATATTTCGGGGAGCAGACTGCTGCATCTTTCTCCCTCAGAACAGTTCGTGGGTTGCTGCTGAGGCCTGTCACCCACAGAAGCCACTGTAAACAAAGTTACAAACTTATGTGATGGCGGGCAGAGGCATCTCACCCATGACATATTTCTGGCCATACTCTCCTTGATAATATTTTGTAACCTAATCAAACCTTCCTCAAAAATACCTTCTTGTCTCCCTGCATGAGAATCAAAGAAGAAGAGTTTTACAACTCCCTGGGCTTAATGAACTCCAAATCAGCACGCCCAGCCTGAGAGCACCGAGGCCGGCCTAGCCCCGCTGGCTTCCCCCATCTGCACATCTTCCTCCACAGAAAAGCAAGATTGCAGAAAAGCCCTGGGGAGCTCCCCAGGAACGACACCACACACAGCTTTTCCACTTCCTACATCAGGAAGACAGATAGGCTTCCCAGTTTCTTATATCTGCTATGGCAAATAGACAAATACTAAAGAAATATCCTTCTTAGAACAGTTTAAGAGAGACTTAGAGTGGAGGATGGTAGGCACTTATTGTCCCCACAGGAAGAGATAAAAAGAGCAAAGAAAGAACAGAGACTGCCAGAATATAACTTTTTAAGATGAGTCTATTCCCTCTTCCTGTACCTTTGACCGACTGTTGATTATCACAAATATACTTGTCTCAGACCATTATTTAGAGGGCCCTAATGATTAACATGAAAAAAAGACCACAATGTATTGGTTCTTTACTAGCTAACAGAGAGGATCCTAATAATTAACACGAAAAGAGACCACGAGGTAGTAGTCAACT
Organism: Heterohyrax brucei; assembly: GCA_028571685.1. Taxonomy (NCBI): domain Eukaryota; kingdom Metazoa; phylum Chordata; class Mammalia; order Hyracoidea; family Procaviidae; genus Heterohyrax; species Heterohyrax brucei. Next base: position 70,087,727 of record CM053142.1, on the reverse strand, counting down.
TCTTAGTAGCCAATAGCGTGCGTGGTCAAAGAGCAGTTACCTCATTGATTATAAAAATAAAGAAAGACAGACCTTAGTGGGCTGCCATTCTTCAGACTTCTAATTGTCTCAGTCTCATTTCTTCTTCCCGCCAACGCCGTCTACCTCCCTTCATGGTCCCGAAACCTTGCTGGGGCTGACTCCCGGCAGGTTTCAAAACTGACTTTTTGGTTAATACCCAAGAACTTAACCATTGTGCCTTCTGAACCCTATGTGCCTAGTATTTTTAGAAGAATGGAAGACCTTCACGAAGCCACACCAGGTATGTGTGAGCAGGGCTTCATGAGTGGGAAGGTGAGGAGGAGGCCCTGGGAGGCATAAATAGTTGTTACTAGCTGTATAGGTGAATGTTTTGAACCCATCCAGAGGTGCCTGGAAAGGCGGGTCTGGTGATCTGCTTCTGAAAACCTTTTAAAGCAGTTCTCCTTTGCATATCTGGAGCCACTGTGGTTGGAATCCACTCAGTTGTAACCAACGGTAACAAGGTAAGAAGAGCTGCTGGTGGCTGAGTGAGCCGGAGCTGGGCCCTGCGATTCTGTGATTTGCCTTTTTCTATTTTGTATTTTCTTTCAGGTGATGGCAATTTTCAGAAGCACAGCTGGATGTCTAAAAATAAAAAGCCCCAGTGAAAGGAAGAGCTTAACCACAGGAGAGCAAAGCAGTCTGGGAAAGCGAAGCAGAGCTGGGAGAGCGAGGCAGAGCTTAGTCAGCAAACCCATTGTGGACACACTGTGGATCCATTTCAGTGATGTTAATACTCAGCAGGCACAAGCACTGGCAAAATTCCTGGACCTGTCACCAGGTCAGGTAAGCCTTTCCAGTCCTATTCAAGATAGGATGTCTTATCCCTATCACTTCTAGCCTAGACTTTGCTCCGAACCTCATACGTACCACAGATGTTTGATTGCTTTGATGTCACTGTTGTCAAATGAAAAACAAATCCACATGTTGAAAGGAAGAAGCTTTATCCAGAAAAAAGAAAGTCATTATTGTAGTAGCTGGGAAGAAAGACAACTACAGCAGGGAGAACGTTCTGACCATGAGATCCACAAGCCCATAAGATCTGCAAGCACCTCACAGGTAAAAAGCAGAACTGTTCCATAGGGTTTCCTTGGCCACAATCTTTAAGGAAGCAGATTTCCAAGCCTTTCTTCTGTGATACCTTCAAGTGGACTTGAACCACCAACCTTTATGTTAGAGTTAAGCACAGACCATTTGTACCACCCTAAATCAAAACTCATTGCCTTCAAGTTGATTCTGCCCAATAGAATTTCCAAGGAGCACCTGTGGGATTTGAACCACTGACTTCTGGTTAGCAGCTGTAGTACTTAACCACTACGCCACCAGGACTTTTATTCTCCTTAAGGGGCCCTCAAAAAGTAGTAGTATGTTGGTTCAGAGCCCTGGTGGCAAGGCAGCTAAGAGCTTTTCTAATCAAAGGGTCGGTTGTTCCAATCCACCGATTGGTCCTTGGAAACCCCACAGGGCAGATCTACTCTGTTCTCACCCAAAAAATCCCACTGCCAATAAGCTGATTCTGACTAAGTGACCCTATAGAACAGAGTAGAACTGTTCCATAGAGTTTCCAAGAAGTACCAGGCAGATTCAAACTGACCTTTTGGTTTGCACCTGTAGCTCTTAACCACTATACCACCAGGTTTTCCTGCTCTGTTCTGAGTTAAAACTCAATGGAAATTGGTTTGGATTTTTTGGGGGGTATGTCATTTGTTCAGGCTGAGTGGGCCAAAGTTCAAGGACTTGGGAAAGGGAGATAAACTTAATCAAAACTTGGTTAATAAGCACTTTGTTTCTGATTGCTCAATGGGGACAAGGAGTTTAGTTACTCACTTATGAGGACAGGAATGGGAAATTGGAGGGTATGTGTCTCTGACCTTGTAGGTGAACAAGATGGTAACTATGAGCCTTGTCTGAGTCATATGGAAGAATGGTTCTTTGTAGTTTAGCCATTTTCCTGAACACAAAAAGTAGGGGATTTCTTTTACTCTGGCTATTTTTCAATATCACATGGCTCAGGTAAAATTTATTAACACTTTTTTTTTCAATCAGTTGCCATCAAGTCTATTCCAATTCATGGCAACAACAGCCGAGGCCCGTCACCCACAGAAGCCTCTGTAAGCAGTCTCACGCCTATGTGATGGCGGGCAGACGCATCCCACCCTTGACATATTTTTTGGCCGTGCTCTCCCTGATGATATTTTGCATCCTAATTAAACTTTCCTCAGAAATACTCCCTTATTTCTCAGCACAAGGATCAAAGAAGATGCCTTTTAAGAAGGGTTTTACAACCCCCTTGGCTTAATGAATCCCAACACAGAACGCTCAGCCCAGGAACACCCAGCCTGGGAATGCCAAGGCCGGCCCAGCCCTGCTGGCTTCCCCCAACTGCACATCCCCCTCCACATGTGAAAAACTAGATTGCAGGAAGGCCCTGGGAAGCTCCCCAGGGATGACCCCCCGCACAGCTCTTAGATATAGACATCCCATTCCCTGTGTCAGAAAGATGGATAGGCTCCCAAGTCTATTATATTTGGTATGGCAAATGAGGAAATACTAAAGAAATACCCTTCTTAGAACAGCTTAAGAAAGGCATAGGGTGGGGGATGGTAGGTGTTTACTGTCCCCACAGGAAGAGATAAAATAAAGAGCAAAGAAGAAACAAATAGAGACAGCCAGATTATAACCTTTAGACCCCTCCCTCTGCATCTTTTAACCTTGAAGCATAGATAGAACTGATTAAGCTCAAGGCATAACTTTGTTTTCACTGTTGATTATAACCACAATATACTTGCCTCAGGCCATTACCTAAAAAACCCTAATGATTAACATGAAAAAAGACCACAAGGTATCAGCCAACAGCTTATGTGGTGAAAGAAATCACATCACTCACTGAATATATAAAAAATAAAGAAAGGCAGACCCTGAGAGGCTGCGAATCCCCGGATTCCTGGTTGTCTCAGTCTCGTTTCTTCTTTGTCAACACCACCCATCTCTTCGTGATCCCAGACCCTGCTGAGGCTGGCTCCCGACAAACAACATGTGTGTCAGAGTAGAACCATTCTCCATAGAGTTTTCTTTTTTTACTGTAATTTAGGTGAGAGTTTACAAATCAAGTTAATTTCCTATTCAAAAATTTACATACCATTTTGTTTTGTGACATTGGTTGCAATCCCCACAATGTAACAGTATGCTCCCCATTTCCATCCTGAGTTTCTCATCTTGCTTTTGGACTGGAGTTGCCAACTTGATCTTATGTATTTGACTGAACTAGGAAGTATGTTCCTCACCTAAGTTGTTTGTTTTATAGGCCTGTCTAATCTTTGGCTAAAAAGTAGACATTCGGAATAGTTTCAGTTCTAGACTGACAAAGTATCTGGGGCCCATAGTTTTGGGGGTTCCTCCAGTCTCTGTGATGCCAGTAAGTCTGGTCATCTTTCATGAATTTGAATTTTGTTCTACATTTTTTCTGCCACTCTGTCCAGGACCCTCTGTTTTGATTCCTGTCAGAACAGTAGTGGGCAGTAGCCAGGCACCATATATGATTTCTTCTGGTCTCATGCCAGTACAGTCTCTGGCTCCTGTAGTCCTTTAGTCCTTCGGGCTAATACTTTCCTTGTGCCTTTGGTTTTCTTTATTCTCCTTTGCTCCAGATGGGATGGGACCAACAGATACATCACAGGGTTGGTTGCAAGCTTTTAAGATCCCAGACATTACTCACCAAAATAGATGTAGAACACTTTCTTTATGAACTATGTTATGCCAACTGACTAAGACATCCCCTGAGACTGTAGTCCTTAGCCCCTAACCTCAGCTACTTTGTCCCTCATAGTGTCTTGATGTGTCTAGGAAACTTTTATGCTTCTTTTTGCTTTGATCCTGTTACACTGACTTCCCCTATAATGTGTGTAGTCCTTCCCTCCACTGAAGTAGACACTTGTCTGCTGTCTAGTTAGTGATTTTACCTCCCACTCCCACCATCATAACCATCAAAGTATGCTTTTTTCTGTGTTTAATCTTTTTCTTGAGTTCTTTTAATAACAGTGGTCTTATACAGTATTTGTCCTTTTGTGACTGACTTATTTCACTCAACATAAGGCCTTCCAGATTCATCCATGTGGTGGGGTGTTTTACAGATTCATCATTGTTCTTTATTTTTGCATGACAGCCCGCTGTGTGTATATACCATAATTTGTTTATCCATTCACCTGTTGATGGACATCTAGGTTGTTTCTATCTTTTTGCTATTGTAAGTAGTGCTACAATGAACATGGGTAAGCATATGCCTATTTGTGTGATGGCTCTCAATTCTCCAGCATATATTGCTAGGAGTATGATTGCTGGATTGTATGGTATTTCTGTTTCTAACTTTTTAAGGAAGTGTCATATCCAAAGTGGTTTTACTACTTTACATTTTATACCAGCAGTGAATAAAAGTTCCATTCTCACCACCACCTCTCCAACAGTTGTTATTTTGTACTTTTTGGATTAATGCCAGTGTTGGGATGGGTTAAGACGGTATTTCAGTGTAATTTTTATTTGCATTTCTCTAACAGCTAATGACGAAGAGCATTTCCTCGTGTATCTCTTAGCTACCTAAATAAGTCCTTTGGTGAAATATCCAATCCTTTGTCCATTTTTAATTGGGTTATTTGTCTTTTTGTTGTTGAAGTGTTGTGGTATCTAGCAGATTTTAGAGCGAATACATTGCAGTATACAGTAGATTTTAAAGCTGAAACCACTGTCGTAGAAAATTGTTTCCCAGGTTGTAGGTTCTTTTTTTACATTTTTGGTGAAGATTTCAATGTAAGTGTTTAATTTTTAGGAGTTCCCAGTTACCTAGTTTCTCTTCTGTTGCCTGTTCATTGTTGGTTACAGTTAGTATCCTATTCATGCCTTATGTACTAGGACAGTTCAAATCTACCAGATTCTCCTTGGAAATTCTATGGAGGCAGTTCTGCTCTGTCCTATAGTGTCTCTATGAGTCAGAATTGACTTGATGACAACAGGTTTTTTTTACATTAGGGCCCTAGCATTGTCCCCATTTTTTTTCCAGAATCTTTATCATTTTAGATCTTATATTTAGTATTTGATTCATTTTGAGTTAGTTTTTGTATACGGTGTGAGGCATGAATCTTATTTTATTATATACATGAACATCCAGTTATGGCAGCACCATTTCTTAGACAGTCTTTTTTCTCCGTTTAACAGATTTTTGGCCTTTGTCATATATCAGCTGCTCATAGATGGGTAGTTTTATGTCTGGATTCTCAATTCTCTTCCATTGGTCTAGGTGACTGTTGTTGTACCAATAGCAGGCTATTTTAATTACAGCAGCTATATAAACCAAATTAAACCCATGGCAGCCAAATCACTTAAGGTCTCAAATTAGTCCATGTGAGGCTTTCTACTTTGTTCTTCTTATTCAGTAATGCTTTACTTATCCGGGGCCTTTTACTTTTTCATATGTAGTTGTGATTTGCTTCTCCATCTCATTAAAGAGTACTATTGGGATTTCAATCAGAGTTGCATTGTATCTATAGTACATTTTGGATAGAATTGATATTTTCACAATGTTGAATTATGAAAATGTAAATTCCACCCAAAGTGGTCTACAGATATATTGCAATTCAGAAGGTTTTCAGTGGCTGATTTTTTTGGCAGTAGATTTCCAGGCTTTAACTTCTGAGGCATCTCTGGGTGGGCTCCAACAACTAACTTCTCAGTTAACAGCCTGTGTGTGTTAATCATCTTCACCACCCAGAGACATGTTAACACTAAACCAAACCAAACCCATTGCCGTTGAGTGGATTCCAACCCATGGTGACCTTACAGGACGTAGCACCACTAGGCTTTTCCGAGGAGCAGCTAGTAAGTTTGAACGGCCAGCCTTCTGGTTAGCAGCTACAGCTCACTGCAGGTGTTACACACTGAGCTACCAGGGCACCATACAACACTATTTAACTCCTTTTCTTCAGGTCCAAAAGTGGTTCCAAAGGAAGAGTTTACAGTATCAAAACTGTGTTGAGAGACAGGAGCGATCAACTGGATGTACACTGGTAAGAATGACAGAAAATACAAAGAGGTGCAGGTAGGCAGAGATCAGGGATGATTAAGGAAGAAAATCAGACAAACTCAGCCATTGATCTAACTGTTGCATAAAAAACACAGCTGTCCAGGCTATTGCATGAGGTAACCCAACAGGAGTTCATTCACCATAAGTGGGAGAAGGGCTCCCCACTTGTGAATGAATTTTTGTTGTTTATTGTCCTATGTCTTCTTTTCTTTTTGTCTCAAAGAGAAATACACTTACTGGTGTCCTTTACGTGCCTTCACTTCTGTTCCTTGTATACTGTATCACAGTCTGCCTCTGTCTCTCTTCATTCCATTAGAAAACATCTTTACAGGGGCAGCTGTGAGCTTCCTATGTCAAAGGGCATTTTGTAGTTCTGAAGATACGTGACTCTTAAACGTTTGATACAAAATATTCTCCTGCTTCTTTAAGATACTCCTCTCCTCCAGCTTTAATTAAACAACATTGCCCTGTATTCTGCTTGTGTGCCAACTCCTTTATCTTCTCCTCCTTCCCTCAATTATATATTAGAGTTTCCCAAGGCTTGATCCAAGGACCCTTAGGGGGCTCACTCTGCTCATGACTTGGCTGATTTTATGCACACTCTTTGCTGTAGATCCATAGGCAAATTCATACACCACTGAGTTCCTACCTCTAGCTTAGCATTTTTCTGGGTACAAGTGACATGTGGCTATGACAGAAGCATGATGCTTTCCTTGTAGTGGTGGGAGACATAATAAACAAGTAGATCATTAAACAAGGTAATTCCAGCTAGTGATTAAGTCCCATAAATAAGAATGAAACATGGAATGGGGCAGAATTCTGGGAGGTAGAGAGGACGACATTAAACAGTATGGTTAGATAAAGCTCTTAAGGACTTGGTTTGAACTAGGATCAGAATCATAGAAAATGTTTATAAATAGTGCAAACAGCAAATGCACAGGTTCTGAGAAGGGAGAGAGTTTGGTATGCTTATGAAAGAAAGAGCTACCATGACAGGTTGAATGTAGAGGGAAAGGTAAATGTTTGAGGAAGTAGACGGAATGCCAGGCAATGGATGAGTATTTTGTTTTGATTTTATTTGTTTATTTGATTGGGAAAGCTAAGCAGAATTCAAGAATTGGTTTTATATCTGCTGATCTTGAGGTGCCTATTACATACTTAGGTTAAAAAGTATGGGATGTAGTTTCCTGGCAGAGGCCAATAATGGAAATTATATATTTCAGTCATCGATATCTAAATATTTTATTTTTATTTTTTATTTTTATTTAACATAACTGAGTGAAAATGTACATTCACGTATAAATTTACATGCCCACCTATATGCAGCTTCCACTGCTCTCCCTGTCCGGTGACAGCACACTATTCCTCTCTGCTCCATACATCTCATCCTCCCAACAGTCTCCTTTCCTCTCCTCTCAACTCACTCTCCTTCCTCCAGCCAGAGGTCAGCAGGATGACATCCTATAGATGTACAGAACCATAAAGTGCATCCAATATATGGTCACTCTGCATCGCCAAGTCCATTCCATTCATGTTCGAAGAGTGGACTTTCGTTATGATTTATGAGTAAGGGCAGCATCAGGGCCGGGGGCCATGCTCCCAGGGGAACCCCCAAACCACTGGACCATCAATTGAGGTCTTTTAGTGGAGATCTCATGATGCACCCCTTTTTATTCTTGTGTTGCCAGTGAAACTCCTCTCTGTGAGCTCCGATATCTAAATGTTTATATTACTGAGATTTTCTATCAGAATAGAGAGAACCCAGGGATAAACTTTAAAAAACATTCCAGCAGTAAGAGATTGTACAGAGAAGGAAGAGTCAACAAAAGGGTCTTGGTCAGTCAGTGAGATCAGAGAGAGACTCCAAGAGAGAGGAGGCTTCCAAAAAGTCGGGAGCAATCAATTAAATGGAGACCCTGAGTGGTACAAAGAGTTAACATGCTCAGCTCCTAGCCCAAAGACTGGAGGGTTTGAATTCACCCAGAGGCACTTCAGAAGAAAATGATCTACTTTAAAAAAATCGGCCAGTGAAAATACTGGGGAACATGGTTCTGCACTCCACAGCAACTGGAAGCCAACTGAATGCTGATGAAATGCTAAGAATCCGAGGACTGAGAAGTGATTATCTGTTTCAGCTCCCCTCTAAAGTTCTTTCCTGCCAGAGTAATTTTCTAAAACACAAATCTGCTCGTCATCCTACCTCATCCTACACTCTTTGTGTCACTTATTAAAACTTTTGAAAGGTTTTCCATTTCTCTTATGATAAAAACAAAAATCATTTAGCCCCAAACAGCCTGATTTCTCATCATCTTCATTCTTTCCTTGACAGTGTGTTTGGTTTTATTCACTGTTTCCTGTTTAACCCCCCAAAAACCAAACTCGTTGCTGCCAAGTCAATTCTTATTTACAGTGACTCCAGAGGACAGGGTTGAACTGCTCCGTTAGAGTTGCCCTGGCAGCTCCTGGAGGATTTGCGCTGCTGGCCTTTGGTTTGACCGACGCAGTGCCTAACCACTGTGGCCACCAGGGTGTCCCCCTATTTAACATGTCCCTTTTTACCAAGGTATTGATATACATTTTTCTCTTGCCCAGAAAGCTCGAACTTCAGTTTTTCATCTGATTAACTCTCACTCATTCTAAAAAATACCAGCTTCGGGTCTAGTAATAATAACAGTTTACCTTCTGAGAACTTGGTAGGCATTCAAAATATTTTTGTAGATATTATGTCTTTTAATTCTTGTCGCTGCCTAACTATCCGCCCCCGGAAGGAAGACAGGACACACAGATATGAGCCACCTTGCAAGTTACTTGCTTTATTCTTCTTCCTATTCTACTACCTAGTCTACTTCCTATGTTCTTCTCTGTACTTCTTTATACCCCTTTACATATATATCCCCACTACAATGTCCCTCACCCATTATATAGTCCAATCCCACCAATCATAAGGCATAGCTGATTCATGTGTAGTGCATGAGCAGAACATAGCATTGCAAAGAGAAGCTGAGTGGCTATGGGCTCTAGAGGTCAGCAATCAGAAAGCTGATCACGAGCTGTTCACACGCCAGCAAGGAACTGCGTCAGCAGGCTAATCATCAGACCGGGAGTGTCTCGGGGAGGAGCTCCTGATAACAGGTGCCATCTTTATGGCGCAGTTTCTTTTCGCTCCCGACAAATTCTCACAATAACTTGTGAATTATTATTGTCGTATACAGTTGAGTCAATTCTGGCTCACAGCAACCATACAGAGCAGAGTAGAACTGTCCCCTTAAGGGTTTCCAAGGCCACATCTTGTTCCCTTCAAGAAAATGGTGTTTTGCGCAATCAGTGTTTCAGTTACAGCCGAGCTTTTAACCATTGGACCATCAGGGCTCCTCCTTGTGAAGTAGATACTGTTATTATCACACTATCTCATAAGGTAGCCACAAATAGAGAACAACTAGGTGACAACTGTCTTGTTTGTTACTTTTAATCCCATTTTACAGGTGGGGAAATTGAGACTCAAAGAAACATAGGTATTTTGACAGTACTGATCAAGCAGGATTTGAGATCAGGATCTACACTCTTAACCGCTGAGCTTTGCATGGAACTGCGTGTGCTGTTTTTTTTGTAATTTGGCTCATATCTGTCTTCCTCATCAGTCTATAAACTCCCCTAGGAAGCTCAGTATCGCTAACACCTAGCGAAGAGTCTAGAATTTAGTACGTGATCAATAAATATCTGTTAAATGAATTAACGTAGAATTTTTTTTCTTTTCTTTCCCTAGGGCCAGCAGCAGGAGCAGCAACAGCAGTACCTATATTTCCTGACTGGAACACAAGCCCAGTATCACACTCCAAGAGACACTTAAGAAACCAAGCCTGTGGAAAGCTGTTGTTGCTGCTGTCCTCTGGATAAGACTTTCTGATAAATTTCCTCGTTAGAACTGTAAGAAGCTTTCCTAAAGAATCCAGCAACTGAAGACTTCGTTTTGTTGGCTTAAAAGAAACATAAGGACTCTGTTATCTCTTCATCTTCCCTCATGTCATTCCCATAACAAGCAAGTGGTGTGCAACCACACCCAATTTCTTCAGCCAGGAAGATCATTTCCACATCTATGAATCCCAAATACCAGTGGGTCGTTTAAGTCATCCCCAAAATTCGTTTTAGTTGGCTGTGGAAAGAAATCAGTCCCACTGAAAAACAGGTGATCTAAAGTTAAAGGCTACTTCAAGTTTATTTACTTCTGTTTGTAACATATGTCTTAACCTATATCATCTAGAAAAATGGAATCACCTGGCCAAGTCTACCATATCTCCCATTTCCCCTTACTGCTCATTATTTGGTATTCTTACTTCCTTCTGTGAAACCCCAGATTAGATGGCTTCCCTTTGCTTCATTGTCATCCATTTCATGTGGTCTTCAGGACACCTATTTCTGTCTTATATGAGACCTCGCAACTGGCACATTAACTACTCAATCTTGTTCCAATATCTATGGTCTTTAACTCTATTTTTTTCTCAGTTCTAAGTATGTGCAATTATGAGCCAATCTAAAACAAAAATTCATGATTTGAATCTGTACCTACCAATTTTTCTCTGTATCATCTCAGAGTCAAGTTAAAATATATATATTTCTAATACAGTTAGTAATCACAAGTCCCTGTTAAGTGCCTTATAATTTCAACAAAACTGTGATATATATTAGTAATACTAACTATGGATATTAGGTATTCATCATAAACTCACCAACAGCTTGTGCTTAGGTGCTCTCAAGTTGGTTCTCACTCATTATTATCTGCTATTGCAATGTGTGATCACTGATCTTTGATGTTACTATTGTATTTTTTGTGGCACCACAAACCACACTCATATAAAATAGTGAAAAATCAATAAATGTTGTGTATGTTCTAATTGCTCCACTGGCTAGCCGTTCTACCATCTCTCCCTCTCCTTAGGCCTCCCTATTCCCTGAGACACACAGTATTGAAATTAGGCCAATAAGTGACTGTACAATGGCCTCTAAGCATTCAAGTGAAAGGAAGAGTTGCGCATCAGTCACTTTAAATCAAAAACTTGAAATGATTAAGCTTAGTGAGGAAGTCAAGACAGGCCAAGAGCTAGGCCTCTTGTGCCAGTCAGCCAAGCTGTGAATGCAAAGAAAAATTTCTTGGAGGCTATTAAAAGTGCTACTCCAATGAACTTACAAATGATAAAACAACTTCATTGCTGATAGTGAGAAAGTTTTAATGATCTGACTAGAAGATCAGATACAACATTCCCTTAATCTGAAGCCTAATCCAGAGCAAGGCCCTAACTCCCTTCAATTCTATGAAGGCTGAGAGGTAAGGAAGAAGCAGAAGAAACATTTGAGCCTAGCAGATGTTGGTTTATGAAGTTTAAGAACAGAAGTCATCTCCGTGACATAAAAGTTTGAGGTAAAGGAGCAAGCGCTAATGCAGAAGCTACAGCACAGTTTCCAGAAGGTCTCATGAAGATAATTGAAGAAGGTTGCTACTCTGAACAACAAATTTTCAGTGTAGATAAAAACAGCCTTATATCAGAAGAAGATGGCATCTAGGATTTTCATATTTAGAGAAGAGAAATCAATGCCTGGCTTCAAAACTTCAAAGGACAAGCTGATTCTCTTGCTAGAAACAAATTTAGCTGGTGACTTTAAGTTGCAACCAATGCTCATTCATCATTCCAAAAACCATAGGGCCCTTAAGAATTATGCTAATTCTACTCTGCTTGTGCTCCACAGATGGAACAAAGAGTGGATGACATCTGTTTAAAACATGATTTACTGAATATGTTAAGTTCACTGTTGAGCCCAACTCCACAGTGAAAAGATTCCTTTCAAAACATTACTGATCATTGACAGTGCACCTGGTTAACCAAGAGCTCTTATGGAGATGTACAAGGAAATGAATATTATTTCCATGCTTCCTGTCATAGTCATCTAGCACTGCTGTGATGGAAATATCACAAGTGAGTGACTTTGTTGAACATGTATTCTTTGTCAGTCTAAGAAGCTAGAACTCTGAATTCAGGGTGCCAGCTGCCAGGGAAGGCTTTCCCTCTGTTGGTGCTGGGGAGCTGTGCTTACATTCAATCTTCTCCAGCTGAGGAATTCCTCAGCGCAGAGACTCTGGATCCAAAGGGTGTGCTATTCTCCTGGCTCTGTTTCTTGGTTGTATGAGCCCCCTATGTCTCTCTGCTCACTTTCTTTTGTATTTCATGGGCGATAGGCTCAAGACACAATTCAATTGTGTAAACTGATTCTTGTCTCATTAACATAACTGTTGACAATTCTATCTCATCAACATCCTAGAGCTAGGATTTATAACAGGAAAATTAAATCACATGACAAAGTAGTGGACAATCACAATTAATTATCTAGCCAAATTAATACACATATTTTTCAGAATACATAATTCATGACAGCAATTCAAACCATAACATTTATTCTGCAGCCCATAGATCAGAGAGTAATTTCAAGTTTTAACTCTTATTGTTTAAGAAATACTTTCTGTAAGGCTGTAGCTGCTGTAGATAGTGCTTCTTCTGATGGATCTGGCCAAAGTAAATTGAAAAACTTGTAGAAAGGATTCACCATTCTTGATGCCATTAAGAGCAGTTTGTTTCATGAGAGGAAGTGAAAATACTAACATTAACAAGTGTTTGGAAGAATACAACCTTCATAGATGACTTTGAAAGGCTGAAGACTTCAGTGGAGGAAGTAACTAGATGTAGTGGAAATAACAAGAGAACCAGAATTAAGAGTGGAAACTGAAGATGTGTTTTAGTTGTCTGGTACTGCTCTAACAGAAAACACCATAATCGGATGGCTTTAAAAAGAGCAGTGTTTAGTCTTACACAGTCCAGTAGGCTGTAAGTCTGAATTCAGAATGTCTGCTCCAGCAGAAGGCATTCTCTCTTTGTCGGCTCTGGAGGAAGATCCTTGTGTTGCATCAGTCTTTGCGCAGGGAGCATCACGGCACAGGAACCTCAGGTCTGAATGATGTGCTCTCCTCTTGGTGCTGCCTCACACTGGTATGTGCTTCCCAATTCTCTGCTTGCTTCCCTCTCCTTTCCTGCAGAATAAAGGGATAAAAGATGGTGCAAACCACTCTCCAGGGAAACTCCCTTAGCAAAGGTGTTGCAGTCCCACCCTAATCCTCTTAACATAATTATCCTATCTATTAGCCACAGGCAGAGATGAGGATTTATAGCATAGGAAAATGACAAAATTTTTAAATTGGTGGTCCAGCCAAGTGGCTACACATGTTTTGGGGGAGACACTGTTCAATTCATAACAATGTGACAGAATTATTGCAATCTTATGATAAAACTTGAACAGACGGGGAGTTGCTTCTGGATGTGCAAAGAAAGTGGTTTCTTGAGATAGAGGGTACTCCTTGTGAAGATGCAGCAAACATTGTTAAAATGACAGCAGAGACCACTTAACCACTGAACCAGCAGGGTTTCTTCAGAGGGCTTAGGCTATTACAGAAACTTAGCTAATAAATCAGTGACAGAGTTTGAAAGGATTGACTTAAATTTTGAAAAGCATTCTACTGTGGATGTAATGTATTAAACAGCATCACATTCTACAGAGGAATCTGGGGTGAAAGGAGGAGTCAATCCACATGGCAAACTTTACTGTTGTCTTAATTCGAGGATTGCCACAGTCATCCCACTCTTCAGCAACCACTATCCTGATCAGTCAGCCACCGTTAACACTGAGGCAAGTCCCTCCACCCACAAACATTGTGACTCGCTAAAGGTTCAGATGATAGTATTTTTTTAACGATAAAGTATCTTTTAATTAAGGTCTGTACATTTCTTTTTAAGACACAATACTACTGCGCACCTAATAGTGTAAATACAACTTTTATGTGCACTGGGAAATCAAAAAATTTGTGTGACTCACTGTATTGCAATATACACTTTGTAGTGATGACCTGGAACCTACCCACAATATCTCTGAAATATGCCTGTAGTATTCAAACAAAGCTATCTTCCCCTGGAGTATCACGTGACACTTGAATGAATTTCTTTACTGAAAAAGTAACTTTCTATCATATTTCTATGCTCTGAATAATTTTTTTGAAAATATTTCTGTGATTTTTTTGCCATGATTTCAATCTCTCCTGATTTACTTCTACTTTTCCAGTACCCTTGGTATCTCTCTTTCTCTGCTCCTCTCTTAAATTCTGTTGGCCCTCTAGGTCTGGAAACCCTGACGGTGTAGTTCGAATCCACCAGGAGCTCCTCGGAAACTCTACAGAACAGTTCTACTCTATCCTATAGGGTCACTAAGAGCTGGAATCAGCTGGATGGTGGTGGATTTTGGTGTTTTCTCTAGTTTATCTGTTGCCCTGGGCTCTTCTTCAGTTTCTATCCCAGGTCCTCAAGGATCCAAACAGGCAAACTACAGCATGTTTTACTAATCTCTCAGTTTTTTTCAACTTTTCAAATCACTTAATTACATTTAAAAATCAGGAGAGTGGACACTGAGGTTCTGTTAAGGGTGATGAAAAAAATTAGAAATGAATGGCGATGATGGCTGCGTAACATGATGAATGAATGCAATTGACATTACTGAATTGTCGGTGTAAAATGTGTTGAAAAGGTAAATGTTGTGATATATGTACATATATCTACATGTATACACATATCTACATGTATACATCTACCATAATAAAAAACAAACAAAACCCAAGCATCGTCCCTATTAAAATATACATTTATATGATTAAAATATATGTATATAATTAACACACACACACATACACATTCCACTCTCCCTGAATGACTCCTACTTTAGCAAATATTTTATCACCTTTATCTAGGTCAAGGACTGGCAAATTTTGTAACCAGTCGGATAGCAGATATTTTAGGATTTGTGGACCATATGGTCTCTGTGACAACTACTAAACTCGCTGTTGTAAGGCAAAAGTAGTCATGCCTGTGCCCGTTGCTGTTGAGTCAATTCTGAATCACAACAACTTTGCAAGGCAGAGTACAACTGTCCTACATGGTTTCCAAGGAGTGGCCGGTGGATTCAAACTGTGGACCTTTTGGTTATCAGCCAAGTTGTTAACTATTCCGCTACTACGACTCCAAAAGATAATCATAGATAATATGTAAACAAATGAGTGTGGTTATGTCCCAATAAAACTTTATTTAAGGACTCTGAAATTTGAATTTCATATATTTTCACAAATCATGAGATATTATTCTCTCTATTGCATTTTCCATACCTAAAATGTTAAAAAAAAAAATAAAAAGTAAAACGTAGAAGTTGTTCTTAGCTTGCAGGCCATACAAAAACAAATAGCATGTCAATATACCAACTCAGGGACTAAATTACTGCTTTAGTCTCTTGATGGGTCTCCTTGCTGTTATTCTTGCTCTGTCGTCTTTCCTCAGGCCTTTCTAGGTATTTATTATTATTATTAATCTGATTATATCATTTCCTAGTTTAAAAAAGCCCTTGGATGGTTCCCACCTGTTTTCAGGATAAAGTCTAAACTCCTTAGCATGACGTTTGCTGTTATTGTTGCTGTTTTGTACCTTCAAATTAATTCTGACTTGAATACAGAAAGACCCATGTGAAAGGGTGACTATCTCAGCAAGTGAGCAGAAGAACCGAATGGTGCCTGCCACCTCCAGTGACAGCTGTGATGGAGCTCACATAGTGGAGTCCCAGTGGCAATACGAGAATAAAATGGGGTGCAACCGGTGGTCCGAAGGCCTGGAGGTTCCCCTGCAATCATGGCCCCTAGACTGATGCTGCCACCGATCATAAATCGTTAATGACATCAACTCCTCAGACAGGAAAGAATATGGTCACTCAGCGACACAGAGTGACCATATCATGTGTGCACTTTACGATTCTATGCATCTATAGGATGTAGCCCTACTGGCCTCTTACTAGAGGACAGTGGAGAGGGTAGAGAAGAGAGGACAGGGATTGTTAGGAGGATATGACTTGTATGGAACAGAAAGGAGGAGTGTACTGTCATTGGGCAAGGAAAACAGTGGGAGCTGCACATAGGCGGGCATGCGAATTTAAACTGGATTGTATACTTTCACTCAATCGCAATTAAAAAAAAAGAAAAAGTTAAAAAAATTAATTCTGACTCATGACAACCCTGTATGTGACAGAGCAGAGGTATTCCATAGGGGTCTTTTCGGTTTTTTTTGCTGTAATCTTTAGAAACAGACACCAGGCCTTTCCCACAATGCTACAGGGTGGATTCTAATCACCAATTATTTAGTTATAAATGGAGCACAAGTTGTTTGAGCTACCAACGGAGCTCAAGTGTAACATATGCTTTTGTATATTGTGGCACCTATGTACTATTCTGGAAACTGTGGTGGTATAGTGGTTAAGTGCTACAGCTGCTAAGTATGAGGTTGGCAGTTCAAATCCTCCAGGTGGTCCTTGGAAACTATGATGGTTCTACTCCATCTACAGGGCTGCTATGAGTCAGAATCAACTCCACAGCAATGACTGTATACTATTTTGGAAACGTAGTGGTGTAGTGGTTAAGTGCTATAGCTGCTAACCAAAAGGTCAGCAATTCAAATCTGCCTGGAAATTCTGTGAGGCAGTTCTACTCTCTTCTGTAGGGTCAGTATGAGTTGGGATCAACTTGATGGCAGTGGGTGAGATGTACTATTTTGGGGGCCTGGGTAGCACAGTGATTAAGCATACGGTTGCTAACCAAAAGGTTGGCAGTTTGAATCCACCAGCCACTCTTTGGAAACCCTGTGGAGCAGTAGGAATCCACTGGATGGCAACCAGCTTTGGTTTGGATCTTCTATTTTTGGCGTGATCTGTCTGTCTATACTTGTATCAAAGTATTTCCCCACTGTCTGGCCATGTTTAAAGACTCAATTCAAGTGCCACTGTTTGTACAATGATATTCCTAAGCCATGTTCCTACTTTGTGCTCCTGCTGTATCTCAAACATTTCTATCATAGTTTCAATAACACATTAATGCACTTACTTAGTTGCGTGTCTAGTTCTCTATACTACGCCCTAAAATATTTTAGTATAGGGAACAAGTATAGCTCATTTCTTTTGCACTAGCTTTAAGCACAGCACCTTATGCCTCATAGTTGCTTAATAAATTTCTAAGTCAATGAATAAATGGATCCCCCAAAATAAAACATACATAAGGCAAGCCAAACCCACTGCCACTGAATGGATTTTCTGACTCACAGCAACCCTATAGGACAGAGTAGAACTGCTGCATAGCAGAATTGTTTGTTGGATTCAAACTATCAACTTCTTGGTAGCAGGCTAACAGCCAAATTCTTAACCACAGCACCACTAGGGATCTAAAACATGACAGAGAGAGAATAATAATCATGATGTTGTTGTTGTATGTTACTGAGTCAACTCTGACTCACAGCAACCCTGTATAACAGAGTATGACTGCTCCGTAGGGTTTCCTAGGCTGAAGTCTTTACTGAAGCAGATCGGCAGGCCTTTTCTTTTGCAGAGCAGCTAAGGGTTTGAACCTCCAATCTTTCAGTTAAAAACCTAGCATTTAAACACATTTACTGAGCACTTTCTGATCAGTTTGCATGTTTTAACTCATTTATTTATCACAACAATTCTAGGAGGCAGCCACTATTGTTGTGTACACTTTAGACTTAAGGAAACTGAGGCACAGAAAGGTGAAACAACTGGTTATGTAACTTAACAGATAGACCTGGAATTCAAATGCTGCCTTCTGACTCTGTAACTGAAACCAAAGAAATTCATTAAGGTCTAAAGAACACCGGATTTGGTGGTCTCAAGGCCTTTAATAAAAATGCAAGGTAGCCTACCGGGGTCTACGACATGCCTTCTATCTTGATTTGGGTGGTGGTTACGGGGATACTTGAGATTTATGCGCTGTTTTGTATGTAAGTTATTCCTCATGTTAAATCAAAAAATAAGAATTTCCCTGTTTTCCTTATCTTCTAGTACCTGCTATCCCTTTCTAGTACCTTCAAGAAATGTTTCCTTAAGTTTGAGTTCCTCTTTCAACTTCATGCTGTTTGCCCTAGTTTTGAATAAATTTCATATTTACTTCTGGGAGGCAGAGACTTCTTGCTCTCTTCTTCTACCCCATTTCAACAACTAAAATATTGTGAGATTCTGAAATTTTCAAGTACAATATTTAAATATAGTGTTATTGGTATTGACTTCCATGTCTATTAGCTAGTTAGAACAACAGCTAAGGTTAAGATAAAAAAATTAAAGCAGGTGCTAGATTTCTCCCTTTATTTCTCCCTCCCTCAATCATCCCTCTACCCGACTAAATTCCTCACACTCTTCTTCCCCATTTTCTAACGCCTACTGAGCAATCAAGAAGTCTGTTCTCTGTTGGGTCAATATCACTTTATTCTAGGGCAATTCTATACATTTGCTAAACTTTGGTAGGCATTCCCAGATAGTCTTTCCCCGGGGCTACCCCTAACCAGGACATTAGGTCAAAGTTCCCTGAGGGCAGGGTGGGGAAGAGGGAGTAGAATTCTGGGAAAAAGGATGTTTTCTGACAACTCTGCTAGGCGACCTTGCCAAAAACAAAATCAAACCCACGGCATTCCAATGGATTCCAACTCATAGCAACCCTATAGGTCTGAGTAGAACTGCCCCATAGTTTCCAAGGAGCACCTGGTGAATTTGAACTGCAGACCTTTTGCTTAGCAGACACAGCACTAAGCCACTACATCACCAGGGCTTCTGACCTTAGATTTTGGCAAACACAGTAATCCAATCCTCGGATGTTAAAAATCTTGGGTTAATGTATGAAGTTCTGACAAATCCAAAGCTGAGCCAAAAGTCAAGAAATTTGTCTTGGCTTTCTTTTTTAGAGAGTCCTTGTAATTCTTCAATTTCATGAATGTGTTTTAGTCACTGGGATTGAGTCACTAATTAATGAATATGTATTAAGTTTTTTGGCCCTACTTCCAGCCATGAAAACCCTGATGGAATAGAGGTTAAGTGCTATAGCCGCCAACCAAAAGAACAGCAGTCCGAATCCACCAGGCACTCCTTGGAAACTATAGGGCAGTTCTACTCTCCTATAGGGTTGCAGTGAATCAGAATAAACTCAATGGCAGTGGGTTTGGGGTTGTTTTGTTTTTTGGTTTTTTGGTTTGCCAGGTATTGCATCAGAGCAGGGCTTTACAAACTTCAAGGTGCATAGGAACTACAGATTCTTAAGATACAGATTACTGGGCCTTCCCCTCCACCAAAGATTCTGATGGAAAAGATTCTCAGGAAAGCCTGAGAGCTGATATGAAGACAGTACAAAAGAGGGGCACCTTAGAAGGTCACTTGAGCAGTGGCTTGACAGGTAACTAAACATAAATCAAGCAAAGAGTTAGGAGAAAACACTCAAGGGATGGGAAAGCTTGGTAAAGCAATTTGCCAGAGTCTGAAGTTGGCTTGAGAGGGAAGGGAGCAGACAAGGAAGGGTTCCTGTCCCATGCTGTGAAGTCTGAGCTTGCTCAGAGAAGATTTGAAGCAGGGAGATAATACGGTTGAATGTGGAATAGATCACTCTTCTGCACAGTGGTCCAGTCTGGAAAGGTCTACTGAAGGCAGGGGAGGAGCATAAACTCCTAGACAAGAGATGATGCCTGAACAAAGTTTAAGATGAATGGTGTTGGACATTCAGGGGGCAGACTGGAGAAACGTGAGGAAGTAAAATCATCAAAACACGGCTATTGATTGACTGAATGAAGGATGGGATGATGGAAAAAGAAATCAAAGAGTTTCACATATTTGGACTTTAGAACTTTGCGATCATGGTAAGGTCATAGATGAAACAAAATTGGCTGTAAGTAGATATTTAAACTGGATGCTAAACACACATATGTGAAGTTTTATCATATTGTCTATGTTGTAAGGTTCAAATTTTTTATAATAAACATTTGTTTTAGGGGAAAATGGGTGGTACAAACAGTTAAGTGCTACTGGTCCACCCAAAGGTGCCTCAGAAGGAAGATCTGGCATCCTGTTTCCAAAACTCTTGAAAACTCAATGGAACATAGTTCTACTCTACGACACGTGAGGTCAATAGTCACTAGTTTGTTTTTTTTTGGTTTTAGGGGAAAATTGCTTATGCTCTTTAGCTGAATCAGGCAAAATAAGTGAAAAAAATGCTGTACTCTGAATTAGCAGGTTTAAAAAAATTATTGTGCTTTATGTGAAGTTTACAAAGCAAATTAGGTTTTTTTTTCAGTAATTCATATACAAACTCTGTGACATCAGTTACAATCTCCCCGCCTCCCAACACACACCCACATACACAGTGTGTCAGCTTTCTCCGTTCCCAAGCCTGGGTTCCCTGTTTTCATTCCTTAAGTTTCCATGCTCCTCCCTGCCTTTTCATTTTTACTTTTAGATAAGTGTTGCCCTTTTGTTTGTACAGTTCATTGGTCTGGGAAGCACATTCTTCACAGGTATTATTGCTTACTTTACAGGTTAGTCAAGAGCATGGTTGGTTTGGTTTACTCCCTATTTAGCAATTATCCCTCCCTCTCCCTTACACTGCTGATAGCCATCAAAGAATGCTTCTCTCATGTATAACCTATTACTGACTTAAAACAGTGGTCTCATACAGTGTCTTTTGTGAGTTTTATCCATGATGTGAGATGTTTCATGGATTCATCATTGTTCTTTACTGCTGTGTAGTATCCCATTGCATGTGTGAACCATAATTTGCTTATCCATTCATCTGTTGACAGCCACTTACGTTGTTTCTGTCTTTTCGCTATTGTGAATAATGCTACAAAGAACATGAATGTGCATGAGTCTGTTTCTGTGAAGGCTCTTCTTTCTTTAGGGTATCTTCCTAGGAATGGGATTGGTGGATCTTACAGTATTGCTATTTCTAGCTTTTTAAGGAAGCACCATTCCGCTTTCTGTAGTGGTTGTACCATTTTGCAGTCTCACCAGCATTTGTTGTTTTCTGCTTTTTCATCATTGCCACTGAGGTGAGGATGGGATTGGAGTCTTAGTCATCCAGTGCTGCTGTAACAGGAGTACCACAGGTGGATTACTTTGACAAATCGAAGGTTATTCTCTCACAGTCCAGTAGGTTAGGAGTCCAGATTCAGGTTGCTGGTTCCAGGGGAAGGCTTGTTCCGTCTGTCAGTTCTGGAGGAAGTTTCTTGTGATACATCTGCCTTCCCAAGTTTTGGGAACATCTCAGCACAGGAACTTGAGATCCAAAGGATATGCTGAGCCTCAAGCACAGCTTTCTCGGAGTTATGAGGTCCCTAATCTCTCTGCTTATTTCTCTCTTTTATATCTCAAAGATACTGGCTTAAGACACTAATCTTGCATATCTCATCAATATAACTGCCACTAATCTATCTCATTTTACTGTAGTGATAGGATTTACAACACATGGGGAGATCACTTAAAATCATAAGCAGTTATGCAATACTGGAATTGATAGCTAAACTAATAGGAAACCCTGGTGGTATAGTGGTTAAGTGCTATGTCTGCTAACCAAAAGGTCAACAGTTCAAATACACCAGGAAACATCCTTGGAAACTCTACGGGGCAGTTCTACTCTGTCCTATAGGGTTGCTGCGAGTCAGATTTGATTCAGCAGCAGCGGGTTTGATTTGGTTTTTAACAACTAACAAGAAACCCTGGTGTTATAGAGGTTAAATGCTACGGCTGCTAACCAAGAGGGTGGCAGTTCAAATCCAGCAGGTGCTCCCTGGAAACTGTGTGGGGCAGTTCTACACTGTACTATAGGGTCGCTATGAGTTGGAATTGACTTTATGGCAGTGGGTTTGGTTTGATTTTAATAGCTAATGGAGCCCCGGTGGCACAGTGGTTAAGGGTTTAGCTGCTAACCAAACGTTCCAGCAGTTCGAATTGATCAGCTGCTCCTTGGAAACTGTGTGGGGCAGTTCTACTTTGTCCTATAGGGTCCCAAGAGTCAGAATCAACTTTATGGCAACAGGCTTGGTTTTGGTTTGGAGTGGTTAATGACTGGGAGCACCTCTTTGTTTGTTAGCCAGCCTGAAAGTCTTCTTGGGTGAAGTATCTGTTTAAATTATCAGTTTTAATTGTTGTGTGGTTCACCTCTACAGCACAGGTGATTTGAAAGTAGTCTATCTCCCCGGGGAGCCTGAAGGAATATTGTAAATTATAGTCAGTTTTTCTAGAAGAGCTCCAGGCTCATTGACTTATCAGTTTGCAGCTGTAGGTGATGCAGATGCACAAGAATTATTTGTTGATGAAGGAATGGGCTTAAATGAGAACTAGGGCTTTGTAAGCAAATAAGGGTACCTCCTATATTTAAATATGACAGTGCAATTCATTGTGACAAACAACAAAACCTTAAAGGACAACAATGCCGTGGGACTCTGCCTTAGTTTTAGGTTTCCCAGTGGTATCTGCTGTTTGTCAGATAATGTCTCAGAGTAATAGTCCTCAAATTTTAAAATGAATGAGAATTACCTAGAGAATTTGTTAGCACACAGATTCCTGATTCCCACCACCAGATTCCTATTCAGTTATTCTGTGGTAAAACTCAGTAGTTTGTACCTCTCGCAAGCTCCATGCTGATGTTGCTGGCCTGCAGACCTCTCTTCTAGGACCAGGGAGACCACAATAAACAGAAAAGGCAACAATCAAAACAACTGTCCTCATGGAGTTTATATTCCAGTGAGAGTGGATACAAAAATGGGTGGACGGATGGACGGACGGACAGAAGGATGGATGAGTGGGTGGGTGGGTGTATGGCTGCACGCGTGGATGTATGAACAGACAGAATACATATTCTGTAGGTGTTAATGTGTGCTCTGAAGAATAATAAAGTGTTCTACTCTTTGTGATGTTAAAGGTGATATTAAGATTTAAAGGAGGTAAGAGGTTAAACTAGCTAGGTATCTGGGGGAAAGTGGTTCAGAGAGAGAAAATTAAAGACAAAATCCTTGATTCTGAAATCTCCTAGACTTACTTCAGTTATCAGCAAGGAAGTCATGAGAGTGGGGAGAAATAAAAGGAAGCAAGTCAGAGAGGAAAATTACAGGGCCAGAGAGAGATCTTTTTGAAAGGAAAAAAGCCAAAGAAGGATTTGGAGCAAATGAATGGCTAGATCTTACTTCTCTTAAAAAAAAAAAAATCTGGCCAACTCATTGAGACTAGATTATAGAAAGACTTCAATTCACATGATTAATATGAATTGGAAACCACTTGATGACATATAACACCAACAACAGTGTGAAAAGGGAGATCAGTAAGAAGGTTTTGGAATAATTGAGGTGACAGAAGGTAGTTTGGTCAGAGTTAGGGCCTTGAAGTATTTGGGAAAGTTCACATGCAGCTTGGGAGGCACATCTACCAAATGTGAGCCTACCCTTCTGCGACGACGGCACAACGCTAACTTTAAAACCCTCAGCTGTTTTACTGTTACAGGAAATCAACTGACACCCAAGGAGAGAAGAAGCAGCCGTTTATTGAAGTAAGGCTAATGGGCCAGCGGGGGTTTACAGACCTCCAACCACTGCCCCGTGGGGCAGTGGAACAGGCTTTTATGGCCAATGGGGTGAGGGAGGGTCGTGTGCACAGCACACGGTCGTGAGCAGAGGGGCCAGATGCAGAGCAGAGGGTTGTGAGCGGAACGGGGCCAGAATAAGATAAGGAAAAGGTGCAAGGTGGGCAGAACAGGACAGGATAAGATAAAACTAAGTTTCTTCCAGGGAAGGTTTCCTTCACATTACTACACAGCGAATAGCGAAAGTATGTTCTTTTTTTCTAAAAATAATAATAGTAATAGTAACTATTTCTTGCTACTCCGCTGATTCCCCAAACCTTAAGCCTCAAGGTGACCAGAAACTCACTCAGTGGAAAAAGGGAGCATGTGGAGGAAAAAAGAAATGAATCCATTGGATTCTATATACAAGGGATAGTCAACAAAGACGGTTCTACGATTTTTAGCCTAAGCAACTGGAAAGATGGAGCTGTCATCCACTGAGATGGAAAAGGAGCCGTGGTGGTTCAGTTGAGTAAACTTGAAGGTCAGCAGTTCAAGTCTACCAGCCCACTCCCTGGAAAGCCTATGGGGCAGTTCTACTCTGTGCCGCAGAGTTGAGTGTGAGTTGGGATTGATTTGGTGGGCAATGAAGTATTTTTGTTGTTTGGTTGGAGATAGAGAAGACTAGGAAAAGCTTGTGTTGGAAAGAACATTGTGAGTTTGGTCTGAAAATACTAATTCTGAATTTACAGTACAATAAAAAGAAAAAAACATTAATTTTGAGATGCCCATTAGAAACCTTGGTGGCATAGTGGTTAAGTGCTACTATGTGCTAACCAAAAGGTTGGAAGTTCAAATTCATAAAGTGCTTCTTGGAAACCTCATGGAGCAGTTCTACCCTGCCCTATAAGGCTGCTTGCTATGTCTCAAAATTGACTCGATGGCACTGGGTTTGGTTTATTTATTTATTTATTTGTTTATTTTAAGTAGACATAGAAGTGGAAATGTTAAGTACGCAACTGGATATATGAAACTTGAGCTTGAGAAATGGGTCTGGGACAAAGACATTTGAGAGACATTTGGGACATTTGAGAGCTGGAAGCATACAGATTGTATTTGTAGTTGGAAGACAGGATGAGTTCACATAGGTATAAATGTAGATAGAAAAGAGGTTTGAAACCTGAGATCTCCACTAAAAGACCACAACTGATGGTTCAGGGGTATTGGGGTTCCCCTGGAGACATGGCCCCTGGCCCTGATGCTGCCCCTGTCCATATATCATAATGGAGGTCAACTCTTAGCACAGGAATGGATAGGACTTGACAACACAGAGTGACCATATTGTAGGTGCACTTTGTGGTTCTGTGCATCTACAGGATGTCATCCTGCTGACCTCTTACTGGAGGCAGGGGAGAAGGTGGAGAGGAGGGGATAGGAGATTGTTAGGAGGATATGACATGTACAGAACAGAGAGGAAGAGTATACTGTCATGAGGTAGGGAGAGCTGTGGGAGCTGCACATAAGTGGGCATGCAATTTTTTATGGGAATGTGCATTTTCAATCAATCATAATAAAAATAAATTCAAATTTTTTTTCAAAAAAAAAGAAAAGGGTTTGAAAATTAAGCCTTGGAGCATTCTAATATTTAGGTATATGAAAATAAATGAGGATAATCCAAATAAGAACAAAGTCTGCTTATTCTGGGACTGCTGTAACAAGGAAGTCAATTGCCATCACTTGTATTTGGTGGAATCCTAAAGATAGGCACACACACAAGAGCAGTTGTCTTTGAGTTGATTCTGATTCATGACACCTCCATGTATGTCAAGAGCAGAACTGTGCTCCAGAGAGTTTTAAGGCTTAATTTTCAGAAGTACATTGCCAGTCCTTTCTTCCAATGTGCCTGTGGATGGACTTGAACTTACAGCCTTTCAATTAGCAGCCAAGTGTTTTAACTCTTTGCACCACCCAGGGGTTCCCAAAGGCAGGCAGGGGAATGTAAAGCTTTATAGTAGAAAAAAGAAAAGCTTCAAGTATACCCTGTTTGGGCTAAGCGGATATAAGGAAGCTGGAGGTAGGCTGAGTAGGATCAAAGCATCTTAACGTGATTTATCCTATGGGATTGCTTAGGAAAGTTATATTTGGCTTTCTCTGGTTGGTCCTACATTGGAAGCTGGGACAAAATTTAGTTATTAATCAAGTCCTGGTGGTTGGGACGATCGCTGCAGAGGCTGTAGTTTGGCTTTCTGGGCTGGTTGCTGCAAATTGTGGAACAAATCTGACGCTTGTCCATGTGCAGTCAGTCTCTCATCTATTTGGGGGATGAGAAAGAACCAGCAAATGAGACTAAAGAAAAATCACCAGAATGATAGGAGTAGCATCAGCAGAATGCCCTGTTATACTAGTAACAGAAGATTCAGATGAAAGGCATATGTTTTCTTACTATCCATGATCATTTGTTTATTTCTTAGCTCTCCGGATCTTAATTTCCAGTGACATATTTGATATTTCCATCTGAATTCATTAAAGTTACAATTATCAAACATCTACTATTTTTCAGGCATTTGTTTAGATGCTAATTGAGGTGGCTACGAAAAATGAGTAAGACATTGTCTGATACATAGTTAGGGCTCACTAAACAGCGGTTGTTATCACCCACAGTTCCCTTATGGGCTCTGGGCTCCAGGCCTTTGGGTCGTGTTAAAGGAGAATCTTGGAACCCATCATGTTCCTTGATGCCTAGGCACTGCCTTTGGCCGAATTGTTCTTCTTCTTGGAAGTCTCCAGGTGGCCCCCTGCCCCATTAAGTCAGTTCCATCAATTTCAACTCATAGTGACCCCATAGAACACACTCAAACCTCCCCATACAGTTTCCAAGGCTATAGAGTCGCTATGAGTCTGAATCTACTCCATGGCAATGAGTTTGGGTTTGGTGTTAAGCTTTACGGAAGCAGATTGCCACATATTTCTCCCTCAGAGTGGCTGACAAGTCATAACTGTCCACCTTTTAGTTAGCAGTCCAGAATTTAACTGTTAACACCATTGCGGCCCTTCCCCGGATGGTACAGTTAATGTGCTTCACCGATAACCTGAAAGGTGTTGAGGCTCAAATCTACCCAGAAGCACTGCAAAAGAAAGGCCTAAGAACCCACTTCTGAAAATCAGCCACTGAACATCCTTCGGAGCACAGTTCTATAAACTAACACACATGGAGTCACCATGAGTTGGAATCCACAGCAGTTGTTGTTTTGTTTTTCAGGAATTGTCTTCTCCCACTCTCTAGAAACCGTGGTTGCATAGCGGTTTTAAGTGCTGTGGCTGCTAATCAAAAGGATGGCAGTTCAAATCTACCTGGTGTTCCTTGGAAACTCCATGGTGCAGTTCCACTCTGTCCTATAGGGTCACTATGAGTCAGAATCAACTGGACAGCAGTGGTTTTTGGTTTGGGTTTTTATTCTAATCACATAGCTTAGTGATTAAAAACATGGCTGGTAACCACAAGGTCAGCAGTTTGAACCTACCAACTGCTCCTTGGAAACCTTATGCAGCAGTTCTACTCTACCTTACAGGGGTGCTACCACAGCTGTCAAGTCGGGTTCCACTCATGGCGACCCTAGAGGTCAGAGTAGAATTGTCCCATAGAGTTTCCAAGAAGCACCTGGTGGATTTGAACTGCCAACCTTTTGGTTAGCAGATGTAGCACGTAACCCACTACACCACCAGGGTTTCCCATAAACAGTTGCTGACGAATGTTTGTTAAATTAGTTAAGAAAATACATACACATACACACATATATAGGTACTCATATCCTGATAGCTCATTAAGAAGGAGCTACTTGTGTGTTTATTAGGCAGAGTGAAGCAATGTAAAGAAGAAATAGAAGCAGCAGTTTTAATGAGAAGTAAGTAAAAAGAAAATACGTGAATGACTATCAGCTTGGATATGTGCAAGTTAACCTAAGTGAAGAGTGAAAGGAGTGAAATCATCGATCAATCAACAATAAACAGAATAACTCCACTTCACTTTGGTGTACACATCACAACTGAGAATTCAGAGGTGAATTCTACACTAATACTCTGGGTGATCACCACTTCCTCTTTACCTTGACAAATCAGCAAAAAGAATCTCATGGAAAGTGTTCTAAGTTCTGAGTTAGGAAGCCTGCGTTAACAGATTGTGTGGTCTAATGCCATTTCTTATTTATAAATAAGGAATAACCCTTATCTGTAAAATAGTCTTCATTTCCAATATTCGACTTTTTTTTTTCCTTCCCAGGCAATTATTTTAGGAGAATAAAATCTAAAATTGGGATTTCACCCAATCAGTTTTACATTGGTAGTTCCGGACTCTAGGACATTACAACCCAGCCAGTCCCTCCTCCATCTGAACGGCCCACCCCAAAACTCCAAGGCTCCTCACAGCTTCCAAAGCATTCTCAACCTTATTCAAATGGTTTTCCACAGCAAAGAATGTAGTGCGTCTGCCTTCTAGCTTACCAGCCCCCTTCCCTTCCTTTGGCCTTTCACACCGGTGGCTCTCACCCTAGGTTCAATGGGACGAGGTGGGGAGGGGTGGGGTGAATCCATCCAGGCTTTCATGCAAAGACCTCCTGGTAGGAAAGAACAAAGCTTCCTTGTACCAGCAGTTTAGAGAGAAGCAGGCAAACTCAGGTGTTTGACTGCCCTGACTACTCCGTTCTCCACCCTGTGCTGGCTGAGAGACAGGGAGTCAGATTTTTTCCCTTTTTTAAAGAAATCAACGGCGTGTTTCTAATGACATTGAGACTGTCTGCCTGGGACAGGTTGAATCATGTTTCACTCACATTCTCCTTAATGCCCTTGTTCTCCTCTAGAATGATAGTTTGAGAAGACCAAGAAAAGGTGATGCAGACTATTGTCCCCTAGCCTTGAACTTGGCAATATTCCTCCTACCCTCAAGTTCACATCTTGGCCTTGTGAACGAAAATTAGTTCATATAAGAGAAAGGCTAGCAGCTCTTTGTTGAGATCTAAGTCACAGAGCAAATGGGAAGACTAGTTTTAGGATGTGTCTTAGAAACACACATAATGGAGACTGCATGGCAAAGAAGTTTAGCTTCCTTGAAAGTTGCATTTCGGAATGAAAGGGAAAACTGAAAGCTGTAGACAGTGTTTCCCATTTCCATGTGAGTGTTGGAACCCAGCTTTAATATCTTTGTTTCTTTGGAAGACATACTAAAAAACATGAGGAGGCAGAAGACCTGAGTGTGGGGTGTGGTGGAAAAACACAGTGGAAGCTAAGCCTAAGGAGAAAAAGCTAATTAATGAAAAAGCCAGAGGAAAAAGGGCAAAAGATGACTGCCGGGGAAAGACAAAGGGCCAAAAATGACTGTTCAAGATACTTTGGCAACTCAATTTACAGGAATACCACTTGCCTAGAGGGCATTTTTTAGCTCCCTCCTTCCAATCAGGGTGGTTGAGGGTCCAACAAAAAGGAGCCCTGGTGGCAGAAATGGTTAAGTTTCTAGGCTGGCTGCTCCGTGGACTATTGGGAGCTCACATCTACCCACTAGCTTCACAGGAGCAAAGATCTGATCTTGCATAAAGATTACGATTTGGGAAACTCTGTAGGGCAGTTCTGCACATGTGGTCACTGTGATTCAAAACCAACTTAATGGGTCCCGACTATAACATCCAGTAATACCTCATGGAGTAAGAAGGTGATGCTTTCATTCTATCATGATGCTCGGTGGACAAAACTAAAAAGTACAACTAAAGGCCGTTTCCAACTTGGTGTGGTCATAGGCACGGGATCCTAATAGGATTTTTATTAGCAGCCATTGTGTATAGGTCACTGATGTGTGAACCGCTACCCGTATTTAGCACTTTATCTACATTGAGGTAGTTACCATCACCCCCTCCCCCCGTTACAAATGAGTGGAGAGACCTACTAAGTGTCTGAGCCACGATGCTATCCTGTATCTTGTGTGTGAAACTCCTTGGTGGCACAGTAGTTAAGAGCTTGGCTGCTAGCCAAAAGTTCGGTCGTTCAAATCCACACGCTCCTCCTTGGACACTCGGGCTGTTACACTCTGTCCTGTAAAGTCACTGTGAATCTCAATGAAAGGTCTCAAATCCCGAATTAATTACCCATTATCCAAGGTAGCCTCAGAATTTGGAGGTGCATCTTTAACAGGCGGAAACGTGGTGAACTTGGAAATATTTGTTGTCTGACGAGAGCTCTGGCGGTGCAGTGGTTAAAGTGCTTGGCTACTAACTAAAAGGCTGGTGATCGAACCCAACACCCATGTGCAATCCGCAGGAGGGAGATGAGGCAGTCAGCTTCGGTGAAGATTCGCAGCCCAGGGAACCCTGTGCAGTTCTATTCTACCCCATTGGGTCGCTAGGAGTCAGAACTGACTAGAGGGCAAGGAGTTTGATTTTTGGTTACTTTGTCTGCTGGTTATTTAGCCCCGGGATTCTAGCTTCTTCTCCACCCAGTCTGTGTTACCCTGCAGCTCTACTTTCAGGAACTTTTGCATTACAATGGCCTTGATGAGACTGGCAGACAGGATTAACTGAGAAATGGCCTGGGTGTGTGTGGAGTAGACTAAGGGTGGCCAAGAGGGGGTGGTCTAAGGCCTTAGTTACATCCTGAGCGTTCATTTATAAATCCAGAGACTGAGAAGCCTTTCCTCTTTTTTTTGGATAGAGTTGGTCTGTTGTTAGCTGTTGGGACAGTTCCCTTTCTGCTAGACTTTTAATACCTTTTTATCTAGAGATTTGTTTTCCAACTCAAAAAGCCTTTTAGGTCTAACTTGGCCTTTCTCACAGTCTAGGCCTTTTTTGTTGTTGTTGTTGTTGGTGGTGGTGTTCTACTCAACAACATGAGTGTGGATCTGGCTTCTCCTGAAAACCTGCCTGAAACATGCAACTCTAAAGACTCTTCACCAGTATCTACAATTTTGGCTGAAGAAAATTTCACATCCCTGCAAATGTCATCTGCTGAGGCACTCTACTCAGAGACTGGTAAGAAAAATTTAATCCTTAGAAATCTAACTTCCTTAGGGGAAAGAGAAAGAAGGAAAGAGTACTGTAGGTCATCCATATCCATTCGGAGTGATTGTAGCCCATTCGGATCCGATTCGACGGCGCTTGGCTTGGCTTGGCAATAATATGTAATTAAAGGAGGCCTGCTGGCGCGGTGGCTAAAGTGCTTGGCTACTGATCAAAAATAGTTGGTGGTTCAAATCTACCAGCTGCTTAGAGGGAGAAAGATGTGGCAGTTTGCTTCTGTAAAGGTTTGCTGTAGTCTTGGAAACGCTATAGGGCACTTCAGATCTGTCCTGCGGTGTCGCTGTGATTCCGAACGGTCTCAATGCCTGTGAGTTTGTCTTTGAAATACAAGCTGGTGCTGTTATCTACTAAACCTCTTGACACTCCCTGGCTCGTGCTGTTTTAACTGTCTTCCAAGTGTGAACTAGGACTGAAAGATGAAAAGTGTCAGCAATTCAACTATGTGCTCTGACAAGTTACTGAGTACTTACGAGCTTAGGTAGTGCGGGAATACAAATGTGTTGTTGTAATAATTAAAGGAGCTGGTGCGTAAACCTTAATAATACAGTGTTGCGCACACAGTTGTCAGTAGTATTGCTGTTAACTGGTCGGAAGACAGAACACAGGCTAGGGAGTGAGCCTCACGTTATTTTGTCTACTTATTTTACAGAGTGCCAATAATGGCGTGCCTAATTCCATAAATCTCACCTTGAAGGTTTCACTGTCATTAAGATAAGGGCTGTACAGTTGTTTTTTTCTCCCAATCGCTTTGGCTCTGTGGATAATTCTGGAAAGCTCTGCGTTCTAGGTAACCACTTCCAATTCTCACAAAACTCAAAAGAAATGGTAACCTCGTTTTATAGTAAAGATAATTTCAGATCATTTAACCTGCCCATAAAAAAAAAAAAAAAAGGTAGCTAGAGCTGGGATTTGAAATAGTAGTTTGACTTCAAAATCCCTACCACTAATGCTTCTGAATGGTAACCGTCTAGCACTTGGGATACTGTAAAGCTGCTACCACTTGATTGGAAATGTAGTTGTTAAAATCCATGAAAATGAAAAAGTAAACTCTCTTCATCCAGGATTGCCATCTTTAACAAGACAAACTAAGTTACAAAACTAGTTGCTGCCGCTGTAAAAATAAGTTATGTGAGTGTTATGTGATCCCGCTTTTCTAAAACATTATTAATTACTGTCCTTGTTATAATTGCAAACATTGTGAAAATAGGGTCCTGGGTTGTAAGAGAAGAGGACAAGCTTGAGAATGGACCGGGGGCAGATCCTTCTTAGTAAGAAAGTGCAAGGTTTTTTTTCTTGTTTTTTCCTGTTAAATGCCATCAGGTCAATTCCAATTCACAGCTTCTGTGCTGGACAGACTAGACCTGTCCCATAGAATTTTCTAGGCTTTAACCTTACAGGAGTAGATTGCCAGGTCTTTTCTCAGTTAGCAGCAGAAAACTCAACCACTGCACCTCTGGGGCTCCTTAAAATGTATAGGTGTCTAATTTTGGGGACATGCCCCACTTCTGGTCACTACTGGAAGACAGACTTAGTGTTACTGACTAGAATACGTGCATTGAAGTGGCCACCAAATGTAGGTAATATAGACGGAAGTAAACTTAATTTTTCATTACTAATTGGTTAGTGTCAGGTCCCGTGCTAGGTGTCTTTCAATCTGTTACCTTGTTTTATTCTGTGAAGAAACCTTGTGAGGGTAGAATTATTTTGGGTGGTAAGGTCACAGCCGGTCAAGGCAAAGTCTCGATTGAATTAAAACACTTATCAATTCACATACTTTAATCCTGGTATTTAGAAATAATCAGGGCAGTAAATTGTTGATTCTATATGGTACGCAAGATCTGATCGTGCAGTTAAGTTAAAAAAAAATTGCCTGTGTCGTGCTAAGGTTACAAACAAAAAGCCGTTTATTTATAGAGAGACAAAGCATTAAGAAGGGTGATAACCATTCTGACATCTGTCCACAGTTACAGGCAGCTGCCAAAGAGTAAGTTGCCTGAGGTTTGAATTATCTCCCAGCGGTGTGTGATGTTTGTCACAGTGTTAAAAACCACTGGAGCTTGTTCCATTATGTTGAAGTCAATCATCAATAGTGTTTCTTGGATTGTTACATGTACAAGAAGTTAGCGCAGTGCTCAGTAAATGTTAGTTACCATGTTTGTGGCTTGTGAGGATTATGAAAATGGTTTGTAAATGAAACATTTTAATTTAAAAAAAAAAAGTTTTACAGCAAAATTGCCATTTTATTTGCTCCCGGCAGTCTCTCCTCTTCCTTCCTCCATGGATCAACTTGCTCAGGATAGCCCTGATTCTTCCACCAGTCCCAAAATAAAACCACTCGCTTCTGCTTCAGAGAAGAGCCTGGTGAAGAAGGAAGGTAAGGGCCAGGGCAAGAAGCAGAAGGTCAGAACCGTGTTCTCACAGACCCAGCTGTGTGTACTCAAGGACAGATTTCAGAAACAGAAATACCTCAGCCTCCAACAGATGCAGGAACTTTCCGAAGTCCTGAACCTTAGCTACAAACAGGTAAGGTTGCCTTGTTCTTCATAAGATAAACGTCATTAGCTGATTGATACGGATCGATACTATCTTTGTGGAGGCAACTCCTCCCGTGGGCGCAGGCACGCGCGCGCACACACACAGTTTAAATATGAAAAAATGGAATCTTTTGGTTTCTTGACCACCTCTCCTTTCGTTGCATATTCTGTTGTGTAAATATGGAGTAATTATTAAACCACGATATTCCCTTGTTGCACACAAACCGAGATGGTGAAAATGTTCCTTTTCCCAAAAATCAAAGGACTACTCTGACTTCAAGACATGCAAGACTCTGAGCAACTCCTTGAGCAACACTAGTTCTCACTGGAAAGACAAATGCTTCTCTGATTTTTTTTAATCTTTGTGCATTTGTTAACTTAATGAAATAGGTCCTTTTTCATCTTTTATGGGCCATTTTTCCCTGTCAATTGCTTTTATCCTCTGTACCCTTTATTTTCTAGCCTATGTTTACTTTGCAAAAGGATTTAAAAGCCCCTCATCTCTTTATCAATTGTGTATTACTTTGATATTTATAATGATCTGTTGAAGCCCAGAGGCTTTTTATTCAGTAAAATAGTTTGTGTTTTGATGGCATACTTAAAAGTCCTTGCCTATTCCAAGATACTTGCTTATGGTTTCTGGCCCTTCTGTGACCTCATGTTCTTTATAGTAAGTCATCCAGAATTGTTTGATGTGTTTTGGAATTGAACTTGATACTTTATTTATAGTCATTGTCCTAGTCTTATATTTCATAATTCCTGAATTGAAATGCTACCATTATCATTAAATATAAATAAGTGGGGGAGTTGGGGACAGCTGTAACTAACACATGGGGAGCCGCATTAAACAGTGAACAGAATCTTCTATGTGAACTAATGAGCAGGTAGAAACATAAGCAGCCCGACTGACTTTTGAGGGGTTTGGGTATTTATTGTTAGAACGTTGACTCAGGCATTTAACGAAGGATTTAGAAATTCAATTTTGTTCCTGAACTTGAGGAACATCTTTATCTCTTAAGCACATCTGCGTTTCTAGTATCTCATCTTCCTACTCACCACTCACCTTATTCCTAAGGTTAAGACCTGGTTCCAGAACCAGCGGATGAAATGTAAGAGGTGGCAGAAAAACACCACCTGGTCAAAGAACGGCAGTGGTTTCACTCAGGTAATAAGAAACTCCTTGTTCTGCTGTTTTCTTTCAATGGCCTTTTAATTTTGCCTATCCCTGAAACATACCAACTCATAACCAGACAATTCTGATCTTCCCGTTTACCCTTTCAATTAATCCACCATTCTCTTTCAGAAGATCTTAGCACCTAATAAGTTTCCTGGAACTCTGCTCTTCCTATCACCAGGGCTGTCTTCCTTCGGGAAACCTACCAATGTGGAACAACC
Source organism: Heterohyrax brucei (assembly GCA_028571685.1). Taxonomy (NCBI): domain Eukaryota; kingdom Metazoa; phylum Chordata; class Mammalia; order Hyracoidea; family Procaviidae; genus Heterohyrax; species Heterohyrax brucei. The sequence continues at coordinate 70,053,119 of CM053142.1, read as the reverse complement.
AGACCTGGAACAACCCAGTTTGGAGCAACCAGACCTGGAACAACTCAGCTTGGAGCAACCAGACCTGGAACACTCAAGCTTGGAGCAACCAGACCTGGAATAGCCAGGCTTGGGGCAACCATTCCTGGAATAGCCAGGCTTGGTGCACTCAATCCTGGAATAGCCAATCTTCCTGGAACAATCAGTTCCAGAGCTGTGGAGAGGAGTTCCTGCTGCCCCAGATCCAGTTCCAGCCAAATTCTGTCAGTGATTTGGAGACCTCACAAGCCCTAGATTTATTCCTGAATTACTCCATGAACATGCAGCCTGAAGATGTGTGAGATGGGTATATAATTCAGTATTAATCTGGGCATTCTTTCTGGTAGGACTTCCTGTTTTAGCGCTATAGATCTCTGCCGTGGTATGCTAGTTTTCATTGTGCCTGCTGTCACAGTGGGGGTGGGGGGTGATGGACATTCAAACAGATTTCATTAACAGCCACCTTGGTTGCTCTGGACAACACGGTAAAATAAAAGATGTCTGGCTATAGATGACTGCTACTGCTATCACACTGTCTTTGATATCTTCAGTTCAAGCCTCAAGAATAGGACTAAAGGACAAAGATGGTGAAGGATTATTTGTGTTTTGTAAGATTGAGAGGCTTCAGGTGAAGGATTAATGCATAGAAGCTTTATTGATTTTTCTCTGTCCTTCTGCTGTTTTACTTGTTCATTATTTGAGTATTTGTAGAAAGATCTTTGCATTTTCTGCATTATGGTAATACCCATATGGTGTCTCTGGTTGATTTGTAAATATTACTACAAATAAAATAATATCCATTGTACTGTTAGCTTTCTTCTGCCTAATTTTGATGAGTGAAAATTTTACTAAACACAGATTGTAATTACTTTGATGTGGGGGCATAGTTACCCAATTTGCTTATTCTACTTAAGAATGACTTATAGTTGGCTTTACTCGTAATATTTACTAGCTTTATTCTAAGAAAGTGATTGTTTACCTTTTTAGGTATGAATTACACATTTTTAAATTTCTAGAACATAAGGCCCTGTGAGACCGTTGAGGAAAGCCTGGTGGCATAATAGGTTAAGTGCTACATCTGCTAACCAAAAGGTTGGCAGTTCAAATCCACCACGCACTCCTTGGAAGCTCTATAAGGTGGTTCTACTGTGACCTCTAGGGTCACTATGAGTTGGACCCGACTGGATGGCAGAGAGTGGTTTCGTTGGTTAGGACGGTTTAACCCTGCACCATAGGGTTTCCTAGGCTCTAAATCTTTAACAGGAGCAGATCACCAGGTCCCCAAAATATATCATAGATATCTTTCTGTAAATTTAGATTCATTCTTTTTAATTGCTGTGTGATAGTGCAGTGGTTAAGCACTTGACTGCTAACAGAAAAGGTCAGTTTGAACCCAGCAGCAGTTCCTTGGGAACTGGTAATCACCTGTAAAAGATGAGAGCCTAGTAAGCCCTACGCAGCAGTTAGACTCTCTCCTACAGGGTCTTTATGTTCTAGAAACTTAAAAATTAAAGTCCTGTCCTAGGTGCCAACCCAATTTAGAACCTACTTTTTGGTCACAGGGTCACCAAGAATAATAGATACAAGAGAAGGAAATATAAAGACAAAAAAAACCCAAGTCTGTAAAATCTTTACAAGAATTAAATTAAAAAAAAAAAAATTCAAGCACCTAGTTCTTGAGGTAAGGACAAGGTTAATTCTGCTTTAAAAAAACTTGGCTCCTACAGGGAAGGGAGGGGGGAAAAAGGCTGCAACTGTGAATCCAAATGTAAAGGCCAGCAAACTGCGAGACAGGCTGGAGAATGGGGTGGGAGAGGACATCAGTCAATATTGCCTGCCTCCCGGGGGCCACCTCAGCTTTTGCCTCTAGCTGGGGAATTTGTTAAATAAAGAAGCTAATTGAGACACACAAAAGCTTCTGGCACAGGAAGTTAGTTCGACTAGGGATACCAAAAGTAGGAATTTGAATAGGTTGTTTGGTGTGAGGTGGAAGAAAAAAATCTGAAAAGCAGCAGCAGCTGGTAGTGAGTTGCCCTGCTTAAGTGACCATTCTGGGTTAAACTGGTCCAAAACGAAAGACCTTGAGAATTTCAAAGGTAAACACCTGGAAAATGACTGTAATACACTGGTGTCATTACATCCAAGTATACCAGCAGGCTATCTTTCGAGACGAAACAAAGACTCTCAAATCAATTTTAAGACATTGCATAAAGGGGAACAAAGGTGGTAGCTGATTTTAGTTAGAACTGAGTACAAGCTGGGCAGAAAGTTAGCATGGTTCATGAGCCCTGTTAGTGCACCACTGGTGCTGTGGTTACAGGAACCCCAGATGGGGACTAAGGACATGAATTTGAGGTCCAACCAGGGTGGGGCTGTGCAAAAGGAATAAATTTACAGGCGGTGACAGGCTAGCTGTATCAGAGACACCTAGGGGAAAGAACAGCCATGACCATGACGGTAGTTCCTCTTTGCCTGATGAGCAGCTATGGAAACTTGGCTTTACTTGGGCAAGGTATTCGTGGAACTGAAAGGGGTGTCACCAAAGAAGAGTGAGTTAAGAGCTGGGGATGCTGAATGCCTGAATAGTGTTAGAGTTAGTAAAACAGATGCCTCTTGCTCGTGTTCTTACATTCTGCTAGTGCTCAGCTTATTATCTAAATCTCTTACAGATTGCTAACATCTATAGTTAACACACAGGTTACACAAACTCTCTGTTTCCCTCTTTTCAGCTGAAAATGACGTTCTCAGGCAATATAGCCAAACACACGTTGCACCAGAATAGCCATACAATTTGTCCTTTCTGGAACTCCAATCTTTTCTAAATCTTAGCCTCTCAAATCCTGCACCTCATTTCTTAACCCTCATATCCATCCTCAGCTTGTCATTTATCCCACAATTAAGGCTTAGGAGGTTCCTTCACAGTGCTACCCACTGAATTATATGTGAGTGTATGAATTCACACTGGTTCCCTAATTAATGACTGTCGCATACAACTCATTGCCCGCAAAGTCCGTTCTGACTTGACCCTATAGGACAGAGTAGAACTCCCCGTCGAGTTTCCAAGGAGCATCTGGTAGATAATAGCTGCTTACCTGCTGCAGTTGTTAACCACTGCACCACCAGTTTTCCCCTATCTCTTTAGGTATCTACTCAGACTGTACCAAAACTCAAACCCACTGCAATCAACTCGGTTCCAATGCATAGCAACTCTAGAACTGAGTAGAAGTGCACCATAAAGTTTCCAAGGAGCGCCCAGTGGATTCGAACTGCTGACTTTGGTTAGCAGACAATTTAACCATTATGCCACCAGGGTTCCTCAGACTACACTCTACGGGAAACAAAAACTGTGTTTTAAGTATCTTACGTATCAGTCTTCATCCAGAGAAATAATTTCTTAACCTTATCAATGGCTGTTTTCCCTGCCTTTTCTTATGCTATTTGTGTCCTCCAAAAGTCAAAAAGTGAGGCCCAGCTTGGAGGAAAAATTCTTCAAGAGTACTTCACACTTCACAGCACTAAGTGGGAAAACACAAACGTTATTTCACATAATCCATAAGCGGTACTCTGAGGTTAACTACTATTTGTACAAAAACTGAAGCTCAGGAAATTTAAGTAACACATTCAGTGTTATTTATTGCCATGCCTTTTTGGCTTATTGTCTGAATTCAAGATCATCCTTGTCTCCACCAAGAAACTGCCCCGTTCCCCTTCAGTCCATTGCAGTCGGCTTTCTGTCCCTACCACACCATATGACAAATGAAGCTGAGATGACCAATGACCTGAATCTGCCCCTCATTAGTGGATTCAACAAATACTTGTTAATAATTAACTAGATATCAGATATTTTTTGTAGGAGTTTGCTAGGCTTCAGGGGTGAGGAATACAGACATGATACCTGTTTTCATGGAAATAACACACATGGTTACATTCTCTGGACCTCATATGTTATCTTTTCTCTTTCTAAACCACTAAGAGCCCTGGTTGCTCAGTGGTTAAGAGGAGCTATAGCTGCTAACCAAAAGGCCAGCAGTTCAAATCCACCAATGGCTCTTTGGAAATTCCACAGGCCAGTTCTACTCTGTTCCATGAGGTCTCAGTGAGTCAGAATCAACTTGTGGCAAGGGTTGTTTGAATTAAACCAACACTGATTTAGCACCTGTGTCCAGAGTGTGATAATTGTTTCAAGTGCATCATCTTGTTAAATTTTCCTAAAAGAAGATTTTCTTATCCCATCATTGATGATGAGGATTACGGAACATAAGTAATAACTTCCAAAAGAACCCACACCTAGGAAGAAAGGACTCCTGAACCTATACTCTTAAATTTCAGGATTGTGACAGCACCTTCATTTTTTGTACATATGTTTATTTCTGACATCCTTTTTCTAACAATCCTCCTTGGATGCCCCTTCCGTCTTCACTTTTCTGCCTTTTTGTGGGCTTCTCTGTCTCAGTCAACTATGAATACTGGTAATGCATGCAGCCCTGTTGCGATCTGCCTTAACCCTTTGCCTATGTTTTTCACTAGCACCTCTACGCTTCTAGGCAATCACTTCTAGATCTGTAACTGCAAGTGAAGTCTCTGCAGTGCCCCCCTCCCCAGGACACGTCTGCTGCTTGGGATCTCCGTTTACCCTAACCAGTTTCTAATACTCCCACTTCCTCATATGTAAAATATAAGTAATAATTTTCTCACTTCACTGTGGTAAGAATTGGTGATATGTAAAATGACCTCCCAGATTGTGGAGTACAGTAGGGACTCCGTAAATGTCAACCTACAATTATGGGAATTTCGCTAACAGTTCAAATCCGAAATTAAACCCCATGATCTCATTCCCCTTTCATTTTTCTCATCATTTGCAGTGCTGGTCATGATACTATAATCTACCTTTTTATCATAGCTAGAAGCCTGCTGGTTATCCTAGAATATTTTCTTTTTTTTCAACCACCCTGTTCCTGTAGTTACTGCTATCAAAGTCTGTTTCTTAAACAGATTTCCAAAGCAGCCAGCAGGTTTCCACACTAGAGCATGGTGAACTGATGGAGTCTTGGGGCACAAAGCTTAAGTGCTCAGCTGTTGACTGGAAGGCGAGTGGTTTGAACCCATCAGCTGCTTTGTAAGAGCTGAGGAACTGTTTCTGTAAAGACTACAGCCTCAGAAACCCTATGGGGTAGTTTTACTTTGTCCCGTAGGGTCACTGTGAGTAAGAATCAACTGGACTCCATGTCACACAACAATGTGATGTATTAAGCTCCTAATGCATGGTACATTTTTTTTTCATACCCCCTTGATATTTATATGATGTAGGTATTATTATAGCCATTTTTATATGAGAAAAAAGGCTAAAAGCTTAAGCAGTGTGCCTAAGGTAATACTGGTTGTATGTGATAAAATCTGGATTCAAACCTAGATTTTGTCTAACTCCAATTATCTGACTTCAAAACTCCTTATGTTCCTCTGTGCTACACTGCTTCCCACTGGATTCTGATCTGGGTCCTCATTCATTATTCAGTCTAATCATTAAAATACATTAACTAATCTCTCAGTTTTGGTCTTGCCTACCTTCAATCCCGTCTCCATAAACCCAGAACCAAACCCATTGCCATTGAGTGGATTCTGACTTACAGTGACCCTATCGGATAGAGCAGAACTGCCCCCATACAATTTCCAAGGCTGTTATCTACAGAACTGGCCTGCCACATCTTTCTCCCGTGGAGGGGCTGGGGGTGTTCAAACTGCTGAACCTTTCCATTAGGAACCAAGCACTTTAACCACTACACCACCCGGGCTCTTTTTCTTTATAAAAAATAAAATAAAAATAAAACCTCATTGCTGTGGAGTCAATTCTTACTCATAATGACCCTATAGGAGACAGTAGAACTGCCCCACAGAGTTTTCAAGGAGCACTGGTGGATTTGAACTGCCAACTTTTCGTCAGCAGCCTGAGCAGGATCCTAGTTAGTGTGCTGCCAGGATGCCTTTCTTCTCTAGAGTACAGGGAAGATAATCTAAAATACAAATTTAAGTATGTTATTCCACAAAACCTTTTAATAGCTAGCATTTACCTGTTACACTATTCCTTTACTATACTATCTTAAGCAAAAGTATCTTTGCACTTTTTTTTTTCTTGATGTATACTCTGGAAAGTTACCACAAATGTACAGAACCAGAATTCTTGGGTTTAGAGCACAAGAAAATGCATCTTTTCCTTCTTTTTGTTTTGATTGAGTTAAAATGTACATTCTCATATAAATTTGCATGCCTGCCTATGTGCAGCTCCCACTGCTCTCCCTGCCTGGTGGCAGCACACTCTTCCTCTCTGTTGTATACATGCCATATCCTCCTAACAATCTCCTATCCCCTCCTATCCTCTCCCTAGCGTCCAGTAAGAGGTCAGCAGGACGACATCCTATAGATGGCACAGAACCATAAAGTGCACACATGATGTGGTCACTCTGTGTCGCCAAGTCCAACCCATTCCTGTCTGAAGAAGAAAATGCATTTTCTACCAAGCACTCTAGGCAATATTTAAGCACAGAGAAGTTAGGGAATCAAAGAGACATAAATTGAATAAAATTCATTTTCATGACAAAACAAATTCTCTGGGAGTTATGAAACAAATTTATGTTAGTCTATTTTGGGAACAGATTCAGGGCTGTAATAAGGATTAGGTAAAATGTATATGAAGAAAGTTGTAGAACTTTATTAACTAATGAAAAAATTTCGATAAATGGAGATGTTAATATTCTAATTTATGTGTATTTTTAGGCACACACTGTATGATTCTAAAGTTAGTTAAGGTGAATAAATATTTGATAATAATAAAAATTTATAAAAATGATGAACAATAATGAGAATTGCCAAATATGAAAAATCTATGAAATTAGAGTTCATTTTGTTTTATGTTTGGTTCAGGTAACAAAAGTCTCTTTAAAAAGTGGCTTAAGCAATTTTACATTTTATATCTCACATGACAGTAAGGTTAGCATTTGGGTTTTTTTTTATTTTTTATTTTTTTTTATTTAACATAACTGAGTGAAAATGTACATTCACATGTAAATTTACATGCCCCCCTATATGCAGCTTCCACTGCTTTCCCTGTCCGGTGACTGCACACTACTCCTCTCTGCTCCATACGTGTCACATCCTCCCAACAGTCTCCTTTCCCCTCCTCTCTCCGTCCACTCCCCTTCCTCCAGCCAGAGGTCAGCAAGATGATATCCTATAGATGTATAGAACCATAAAGTGCTTCCAATATATGGTCACTCTGCATTGCCAAGTGCAGTCCATTCCTGTCCAAAGAGTGGACCTTTGTTATAATTTATGGGAACGGGCAGCATCAGGGCTGGGGGCCATGCTCTCAGAGGAACCCCAAAACTGCTGGACCATCAATTGAGGTCTTTTAGTGGAGATCTCATGATGCACCTCTTTTTATTCTTGTGTTGCCAGTGAAGCTCCTCTCTGTGAGCTCCGTCATGGCTATCACTGGTGGTGGCCGGGCACCATCCGGTTCTTCCGGTCTCAGGTCGATGTAGGCACCCACTCTTGCGGGTCTCTCTGTCTTCTAGGTTGTCTTTACCGCGTGTCATTTTGGCCCTCGGTGAGCATCCGTTCCTGCTGAGTTGGGACCATTTGCTGTGTCCTCGGATGGCAGCTTGGCAGCTTTTAAGACCCCAGACACCACTCACCAATGTGGGGTGCAGAGAGCTCTCTTAGCAAAACGCTAGTTGTGCCAATTGGCCTGGAATTCGCCTAAGAGCATGGTGGCATTTGGGTTTTTTTTCTTTGTTTTTTAAATTCAGTGTCTCAGAGTTAGTATTTGTGTTCCTTCTGTTTTTATATTCAGTCATTCTCACCAGTCCTCTGCAGCTGGCCCCACGCTGGGTCCCATCAGGGCTGTCACAGTTACTGGTTTTACTGCTGACAACATAAAGGCTAGCAAAGTCTTCTTAGAAGTCTTTTAGCAAATTTCCCTTGTCATATTATCAGTTGCTGTGGAGTTGATGCCAACTCATAGCTACCTTCCAGGACAGAGTAGAATTACCCCAGAGGGTAACAAAGGAGCAGCTGGTGAATTTGAACTGCTGACGTTTTGGTTAGCAGTCAAGCTCTTAACCACGTGGCCACCAGGGCTCCTTATGCCAGCTTAACCCAAAATGAGTAAATAAACAAACACATGCTGTCAAGTTGATTCCGACTCATAGCGATCCTATAGGACAGAGCAGAACTGCCTCACAGAGTTTCCAAGGAGCATCTGGTAGATTCAAACTGCTGGCCCTTTGATTAACAGCCAGGGTTTCCTATGTTAGTTTAAAACCCACCCACTGTGGGTCGAGTCAGGTCTGACTCATAGCAACCCCTGAGGTCACAATAGAACTGCCCCCATAGAATTTAAAGGAGCACCTGGTGATTTGAACTGCCAATCTTAGTAGAGGTAGCACTTAACCACTACACCACCCCAGTTTCCCTGTTAGTTTAGATCACCATAAGGTATTTAGTTTCATTGTTGTCGTGAGGCTTTATTCAGTCCACCACCGCACACACAACAGCAGAAAATGTTGTCTGGTCCTGTACTGTCCTCTTAATCTGTTGTGTATCAGACTGCTGTACTTCACAGGGTTTTCAATAGGTGGGTTTTCTTATTTTTTTTTTAAAGTAGATCACCAGGCCTTTTCTGAGGTACCTCTGGGTAGACTTGATCCTCCAGTCTTCAGATTAGCAACCTGAGGGCATTAACCATTCATACCACCTGGGAATGATGGGCAATAATAGAAACTCTATGTTAAAGAATTCCTATTAAGTTTATCAATAAGGAAATTTCTTATGACTATTGCAGTGAATTTTTAATAATTAAAACACTTCACTATTTTTAAAAACCTGCAAAAAGTAACACATATTTATTGTACAATGTAAAGAAGCATAAAGATTCTGATGGATGTATGTAGTTGTTTTTTGCTTTTGTTTTAAAGGAGGGAGGTATTTCTTCTTCAGCATTATCCACCACCCTTCTCAAGGCCTCTCCACCAACAATTCTTTTTGAATATAGCCACTGTTAGGAGTTTGGTTTATATTTCTAGCCATAGATTTCTCTACACAAGCACATTTGTGTACGTGTATGTTGTTAATAGTTGCTACCAAATCAATTCCAACTCATGGATATGGACCCTATAGTACAGTTAAAACTGACCCCAAACCGCCAGCTTTTCAGTTTGCAGCCAAGGTTTAATCACTGAACCACCAGGGCTCTTTTTCCACCACTCAAGGACTACCAATCAGTGTATTCTGTCTCAAATGTTGAAACATTGATTATATTCAAAATTATGAAGCTATTTTACAAATGAAAACCAACTTGGAATGTAGCATCAGCTATTATATATTGTGTGGAAAAGTGACTTTGTCAACTTGCATATTCTAGTTGAGGAGGGACAGAGTAATTTGTAGCAAGTGTGATATCAAGGCTGACAAATTTTCAGGTCATATACTCCATAAGCCACGATCCTTTATCATAAACTGATTTTGTTATAAATAACGCTAAAACTTTTGGAATTATGAAACTCCAAATGCCTTATAAACTAAACTTGATACTGAAATACATTTGAAACGATTTAAAGTTATAAATATGAAAAAACAATAAAAACACCAACCCCACCCCCCACAATCCCCCCAAAGCCATTGCCATCCAGTCCATTCTGACTTACAATGACCTTATAGGACAGAATAGAACTTCCCCATAGTTTCCAAGGAAAATCTGGTGGATTCTAACTGATGGCCTTTTGGTTAACAGCTATAGCACTTAACCACTATGCCAACAGGGTTTTCAGTAAAAATAGGAGACTTTAGTGGACCATTTATTTACTCTTAAATGTCTTAAGCAGGTCAAGAAACCAACAAAACTATAAGCTCGTGTTCTATGACTCAACATGAGAGAAAAGAAAAAGCAGTGAAATATTTTTCATGTACCATATTAAGAAAGATTGAGAAATGTTTAGGGCTGAGGACATTGTGGATAAATAGGCACTTAATCTGCAAGGAGTGTAAATTGGCATGCCAGTCTGAAAGACAATCAGACAAAAGAGCCATATACTAAACATGGTTAGACCCAGGTTTTCCGGAGTTGGAACGACCCAAATGAAAATCCTAGCTGTATCATTTGCTAGCTTTGTGACCTTGGCCAAGTTACTTTGCAAACTTTTTACTTGTATGTAAATGAAATAATGCTTGAAGCTATTTCAAAAGGTTGTTGTGAGGACTGATAAGATAATCATCTAATATGTATTCTTGCTCTTAGAATGTATGCAATAAATGCCAGTATGTAAAAAGAAATGTAAAATGTGAATATCCTTTGATCCACCAATTACATTTCTAGGAATTTATGTTTACATATTAATTAGACAGCCATACAAAGATAATTATTGCAGCGTTATCGGTAATAGCTTTTTTTAAAAAAAATCTAAATGTCCATCAATAGAAGTTTGCTCAATTATGTCCAGATGTAGTCCTATATCACTGTACATATATGGTCATAAAAAAGAAATTAAATGAGGCAGATTTAAATCCAAGGAAAAGAATTCCATCATCTACTAAGGTAAAAATGAAGATTGTTTTACAGGTTTAAATGATTCCATTTATCGCATACAGAGACATTTTAAAAAGTATGCAAAGGTATGCATATGCCAAATAGCATGGATTGTCTCTCGGAAGTAACATGAGCGAATTTTAGCTTTTTCTATTACTGGAATTTTTCCAGAGCATGTATTATCAGACAAAATAGTAACTATATTTGAGAACACGAGAGACTTCTATGGGAATAAATAATTGCAAGTAAAAAGTAACATTCCCGTTAGCATTTCCGAAATTTGAAAACAGATTAAGTATTTGTATTATTACCGTTAGGGAAGGCTAGGACATCAGAGCTTTGGTTTTTGAACCACGTATTAGCTCTCTTGCTTTGGACAGAGCCTCAGAAGCCGACGTTAGGGCTCTTGGAGGGTCACGTCTCCCTCTAGTGGTCCTCTCTTGCTCTGGGCTCACCACCTCCTCGAGAGGAGTTCCTAAACCCACGCTGACCCAGTCAATTCCAATTCAGTGAACCGAAGGACAGAGTAGCTTCCCGGTTTCCAAGGAGCGCCTGGTGGATTTAATCGCCGACTTTTTGGTTAGGAGACCTAGCACTTTGAACTATTATGCCACCAGGATTTCCAGAGTAGATTCCTAACCACCACTAAATGTTGAGGGACAAGGGAGTGGGTGCTCAGTCAAGTTTCTCAACTGTACGCGGCTCAGGATGGAAATCAGCGTATCCTGGAGGATCAGATAGATGAGTAACTGGGGAATTTACAAAACGAACCAACAGGAGGAGCTGAGACAAAATAATAAGAATAATAATTTGACAACGTGAATGACATTTGTTTTGCTCCTAGTGACTCTGAACCAAGTGGTGAAGCCAGACTTGGAAAGGTTCTTGGCAGAGAGCCATTAGGTATTACAGCGGAGGTGCAGACTGTTAAAGACGTGCAGAAGACAGGCCTGTTGAATGTCACGGGATTTAACTGAAACTATATCCATTTCGTTCACCTTGTCTCACTGTACCAACAGGAAGATGGATGGGAGGGGCTGCGAGGCAAGGCTTCAAACACAAACCCAGATGTTCCTTTCTAAAGCTTAGAGGGAGAACAGGACCAAGTCTCCAGAATGTACCACATCAATTAATATAAAAAATTCACTCCCTTACTCAACAGGAGTTTGCTGAATACTGTTACTCACTAGATCTAAGCACCGGAGATACAGCAGTGATGTGCAGAGGAGGGGAACAGGGACAGACATAACTTGTGTCCATAGTGTTGACTGGCATAGTGTTCACATTTATGTAAATATTATTTCCTTAGACCTCTAATACTTTGTTTTTCCATGATGAGAAAAAGATACTTTGTCTCTTCTAGGTTGATTCTAAAATAAGTTTCTTTTCTAAAACCGGACAGAGAAGAAAACTCAGGACATGCATTTACCTTCTCCGACAGTGCAGACAGAATCCAACCCAGAGATTCTGCCTTTTCATTTTTTTTTACTTGTGAAGTGTTATATATAAAGTTATGTGTATAGTGCATTAAAAAAATAACAAAATGAAACTCTTGTGCTTATGACCTAGATCAAGAAAATGAACTCTTTCGGCACCTTAGAACCTCAGTGTGACTTTTGTTTTATTGCTCCAGTTCCTTTCTCACAAGGTAACAACTACCTTGATTTCCGTGTCAGTCATCCCCTGGCTTCTCTTTAATGTTTCACCACCTCTTCAGTTTTGAAGAAATATGTAGCAAGCACGTGTCAGGAGGGCAGTATTGCCAGTGAACGCTCACAGGAAATGATAAACTGAATTTAGCCACCGCTTCAGCTTCTCCGTGAGTTTACAGCAGAACCTGCAATAATTCATGGCCAAGATCACAAATAGGGTGAGGAAAATAAGGGCTCACTAGAGTCAGAGTATCTGGCAAGGCTCTGATACATCTCTATTCTTCTCAAATAGAGATGGTTACTATTTTTGCCTGGTAACACATGCTAATACTCTGATGCATATCCCATAATGCACTTTGGGACAAATCTGGGGCATCTAACAGGAATGTGACCTGAGGGAACTAAATGCCCATGGCCCACCTCCAGTTTTTAGGGGTAGGTCAAAGTGGAACACTTCCGAGGATAAAATGAGTGGGTCATCTTTGTGGAAAACTTGATGTTATATGTATTTGCTGTAGCAATTCTGGATTTTCCTGTGTTCTGGGCTTTCTTGTTGTTCTAGCAGGCCAGTGTTTTCCCAACAAAATGCAGCAGCTGGTCGCTCGGCTTTGTTTGACCACTTCCCATCATTGCTTTTTTTAGACTGGCCTGATGGGAATGCCTGTATTTGCAAAATTTGGTGGTCAGCCAAGAATTTGGGGCAGAGATCATACTCAATTATTCAGGATCACTTTTTCTGTAGTTTGTTTTGGTTGTTTTTTGTTTTTTGTTTTTTTTAATTCCTTCCTGATTTCTAACTGCTCTGTTGATCCTGGGCTCTTACACTTCCAGTCACAAGGACTCAGCTTTCTGCCGCCTGGGCTGTGGAATGTTGGGAGACAAACTCAGTTTAAAAAGCTGCAAAACGACTGAGCTTTCCCTTGCACTGTCGTTCTGGAATAGACTCCTTTGCCTCTGCTTGCTTTCACTGTGCTCCCTGGGATCCTCTTTGGACATGCACAGTTTAGCTGTCATTTAGGGGCTTGAGCAGAGTTTGTATTTAAGATGTTGAATCTCATTCTTTTTATGATTTTTTTGCTGCCAAGTTACCTGTTACTCAATCTGGATTGAATTGTGTCCCTCCCCTCCCCCAAAATGTGTATCCGTTTAGCTAGGCCATGATTTCCAGTATTGTAGGGCAGTCTGCTGTTTTATACCGTAATGTGATTATCTGAGGTGTTGTAAATCCTAACCTCTATGATATTGTTGTTGTTAGGTGCCACGGAGTCAGTTCTGACTCATAGTGACCCAGCGTACAAGAAAACAGAGCACTGCCTGATCCTGCTGCGTGCCCACAATTGTTTTGATGCTCAAGTGCTTTGTTGTAGCCACTGTATCAATCCATCTTGATGAGGGACTTCCCCTTTGTCACTGATAGTATACTTTGCCAAGCTCTATGATGTTAATGAGGCAGAATTAGAGGTAGTTGTGTTAATGAGGTAGGATTCAGTCTGCAGGGTTCGTTTGTTGAGTCTGTCTCTTTTGAGATATGAGAGAAAAGAGTAAGCGGATCTCACAGCACCAAGAAGGAAGCACTGTAAGCAGAGAACGCCCTTTGGGAGTTCCTAGACCAGGGGAGGATCGACGACAAGGACTTTCCCCCAGACCCCACAGAGACAGATAGTCTTTCCTTGGAGCCGGCACCCTGAATTCAGACTTTCAGCCTCTTGGACTGAGAGAATTCATTTCTGTTCATTAAAACCACCTACTTGTGATATTTCTGTTAAGCAGCACTGGGTAACTAAGACAGGATCCTTCCTTAAAATTTCAGCTATTTTCTTGACTCTGAACTCTTCAGCACCTTGGGCCAGCTAAGCCGTGATTCCTGCACCTCCCACTGTTTTCTGTGGCCAGAATCAGAACGGTTGGGAAGCACTCTCAAGTCAAAAAGCCACACACTTGTAATTCTTACTCCTTTGAATTGCAGTTTTGGGTGAATTAATGCTATCTATAGTTTCTGTGCCTTTGAGCACTTCGTGTTTCAAGAGGATTTTTAAAATACAGATTTTACCCAGTTTTTATGACTGTCATTTGTTGGAGGGTTGCTGTGATTATTTCATTCTAACCTTGATGTTAAAAATTTTTTAAAAACAGTCTGTAGAGGGTTAAGTAACCACTAAAAAAAACACTGCCGTCAAGTCAGGTCTCGACTCAGGTCGAGACTCATAGTCAACCTAGAGGTCAGAGTAGAACTGCCTCACGGAGTTTCCAAGGAGCACCGGGCGGATTTGAACTGCTGACCTTTTGGTTGGCAGACGTAGCACTTAACCCACTGCGCTGAGAGGGTTAAGGAAGTTGTAGTGAATCACATAACTATTAACTAGCAGATCCTGGCTTCGGACTTAGGACCTATTATTCCAGATCAATTTTTCTTTTACCAAATATCTCAGAAACATTTGTGATGGAGTACTTCAGCATTCTGAGTGGAATGAGACCTAGAAAAATATTAGAATGTGGAGCTGGTTGCAGTTCTGAGCATTCATTATGCAGTTAGTGACTATTTCACAAAGTATCCAGGATATTAAAAATTTCAAATGTTTGGATTTGTTTTCATTCACCATAATACACTATATCTTGTTTTTTATTATCAAAAGATAGTGCCACATTTTATGTCAGTCATGAAGAATTTTGAATATGCAAGGACTGCCAAAAGAATGAACAAATCTGTTTTGAAGGACAGCCAGAATGTTTCTTGGAAGGAGGGGTTGTATGCCTTACACACTTCAGCCGTGTTGTTAGGAGGATCGTCAGGAGAAGGGCATCATCCTAGATAAAGTAAGAGGCTGGCAAAAAGAGGACCCTCAACAAGATGGACTGACACAGTAGCTACGATGACTGAAGAGAAAAAATGATTG
This sequence comes from Heterohyrax brucei, assembly GCA_028571685.1. Taxonomy (NCBI): domain Eukaryota; kingdom Metazoa; phylum Chordata; class Mammalia; order Hyracoidea; family Procaviidae; genus Heterohyrax; species Heterohyrax brucei. The sequence continues at coordinate 70,037,979 of CM053142.1, read as the reverse complement.
TGGGGATGGTGCCGGACCAAGCAGTGATTTGTGCCTGTTATACACAGGGCTACTTTGCTTTGAAACTGACTGAAGGGAAGGTAACAACCACAACAGATCAATCATGTTGGTTAAGCTTTTGTAAGTGAAAAATCGTAAATCGTATCAAGAAGTCATAGATTATAGCATTCATTCCAAGAAAAGTTGTTGTGGGGTAAACGTATTTCCTAAAAGGAAACTGCCTGTGTGCAAAGGCCACTCCAACATTTGTCTAGAATAAAGATTGTGTCATAACTTTTTGCATTGTTCAGGGGAATAAGTGGGTGGACATTTCTAAGTTCCTGTGCGATTAACTGAAGATGTAACCAGCAAAAATGGCATTCAAATGTTAGCTAACTAACTTCTTTCTACTTTCTTTAGGCTTAATTTGCTGTTCTAATTTCTGGAGATCATTAACTCCATCTTTTATAGCTTCTGATATTACATTTAATGCTACAAACCTACTGGTGTTGAGTCCATTCCGACTCATAGCAGCCCTATAGGACAGAGGAGAACTGTCCCATAGAGTTTCCGAGGAGCGGCTGACTATAAATTCCCTTAAATAAAGCACAATTTTACCTGTATCACAGAGTTTCAATATATTTTCATTATCATTGTTAAAATGCTGTCTATTATAAATTATCTGACCTATTTTTTAAGTTAATTTTTCTCTCCTATTTTTAATTGGATTTTAAAATTATTGTTGTAGAAATACAGACCACAACATTTGTTGGTTCAGCATTTTTCACATATACAATTCAGTGAGTTCAATCACACCAATCATGTTGTGCAACCATAGTCAGTATCCTTTGCTAAATTTTTCACCCCTGTAAACAAAAAAAATCAGTGCTTCCTAAACAATGATTCCTCCATTCTCCAGACCCTCAACCTCTCTTTACTATTATACGCTGATCTTTGTGTATTTACCTATTCTATGTACTTCCTGTTAGTGCAATCACATGCTATTTGCCCTTTTGTGACTGAATTATTTTACTGAGCATAATGTTTCAAAATTCATCTGTGTTGTAGAATATATCTGGGCTTCACTTCTCTTTATGGTAGAGTGGTATTTCATTGTATGTATTATCACTTTCTTTATCCATTTTTATGTTGATGAGTATTTGGTTTGTTTCTACATTTTGACTACTGTGAATAGCCATGCAATGAATAGTGGTGTAGACAGTTCATTTTTTAAAGTTAACTTTTCAGAGTTCTTTATATTTTCAAGACACAAGTCCTTTGTCAGATACGTGATTTGCAAATATTCTCTACTAGTCTGTAATTTGTCTTTCTTTTAATAGGGTTTTTTGCAGAGAAAGTTTTTTTTATTTTAATCAAGTCTAATTTATCTATTTTGCCTCTTAAGGGTGTGTTTCTGGTGTTGGGTCTAATCGTTTCAATTTAGTCTCCCCCTATATTAATATAGTACTTTTGTTATGATTAATGAACCAATGTTGATGTTTTTATAATTTTTAGCAGAGTCCACACGTAATCAGATTTTCTTATGTTTTATGCAGTGATTTTTTCTCTGTTTCAGGATCCCATCTAGGATACCACATCGTACCTAGGTCTCATGTCTTCTTAGGCTTCTCTTGGCTGTGATAGTGTCTCAGATTTCTCTTGTTGTTGACAACCTTGACTGTTCCGAGAAGTTCTGGCCAAGTATATTGTAGAATGCTTCCCTACTGGAATGTGTCTGATGTTCTCTACTGGAATGCGTCTGATGTTTTTCTAATGACAAGGCAAGGGTTATGGGCTTTGGGGAGAAAGATCACAGAGATAAAATGCCATTTTCATTGCATCATTTCAGGAGTACATATTGTTACCACGATTTGTCATTGACCTCTATCACCTGGCTAGAGCAGCATTTGTCAGGAATGTCAGATTTCTCCAGTGTAAAGCCCCTTTTACCCCTTACCACTCCCCTCCACCCCCATCTGCCAACTTCAGGAAGAAGTCACTATGTACATACCTCGCGTGAGGAGTAGGGAGTTAGGCTTCTCCACTGTACTAGACTGAATTTTTTTTAAAAAAAAAAAAAACACTTGTCAGGTTGATTCTGTTGAACTCCACCAAACCTGTGGCATGAAGGAGTGGCTCTGGGGGAAAAAGGTTGGATTCCAAAAAATGGGGCAGAAGAAGGCAGGTTGCTCAGATCTCGCTTTTACTGGACGAAAGTAGGCGCCAAGATTCCTGCAATGGGCAGTGAAGCACTGAGTCACTCAGGTAGAGGTCTAAACAGGGCAGTGTGGGATGTGGGCTGACATAGCCGGTGATTACGTGCAAGGATGTGTGCAGAGGAACCAGGCAAAAGGATGTCTAATCTATGATGGATGGGATTGTTTTTGTGCTAGTTCACAGGTTTTAGATGTTATCATGAGGTCAGGTGTCTGACTTTTTTTCCTGGCCCAGTTCAACACCTACCCAGTAAGGCACTCTTGTTCTCTCCCAGAGCCCTTTACAGAAAGGACCCATTCTGTAGAGTTCAGGGCACTCACCAACTCTGATTCACAGTGTATACACATGTGTCAGAGTAGAACTGTGCTCTATGGTGTTTTCAGTGGTTGGTTTTTCAGAAATAGATCACCAGGCCTTTCTTCTGAGGAGCCTTTGGATGGACCCAAAACTCTAACCTTCATTTAGTAGCCAAGGATGTTAACCATTTACACCACCCAGGGACTCTACTGGATTGAACAGTGGCCCCTCACCAAAAAAAAAAAAAAAAAGTTTATGTCCACCCAGAACAAGAAACTGTTTGTACCCAAACTGTATTTGAAAATAAGATCTTTGGTGATGTAGTTCATTAAGCTAAGCAGAACTTCATTCAATGACTAGTGTCCTTTTAAGAAGAAAAGGAAGAGATACACAGAGAAAAGGCTACCTGCGTGAAGGTGGAGGCAGAGACTGGATAATGTAGGTACAGGCCAAGGAATACCAGGGGATGAAAGTAACTACCAGAAACAAAATGCGATGGATTGAATCGTATCCCCTTGCCCTCCTGTATGTGTGTAGCACTTTGGCTGGGCCGTGATTCTAGGTATTGTGTGATGTTGCTATATGCTATAAATCCTGTCTCTGTAGTGTTAATGAGGGAACACGGGCTGTTTTGTTGGTGAGGCAGGACTTAATGTGTACGGTCATCATACTGTACCTTGAGGCAATCTCATGGAATACAAAAGAAAGGGAAGCAAGCAGGGAGTTGGGGACCTCACATCACTAAGAAGCAGTGCCAGGAGCAGAGCACATCCCTTGGAAAGGACCCAGGGTCTCTGCGCCTCAGGAGCTCCCAGTCCAGGGGAAGATTAACGACAAGGACCTCCTCCAGAGCCAAACAGAGAAGGACTTGCCCTGGAGCTCTTTCCCTGGATTTGAACTTTTAGCCTACCGGACTGTGACAGAATAAAATTTCTCTTTTTAAAGCCATCCACCTGTGGTTAGTTCTGTTAGAGCAGTACCAGATGACTCAAACACTAACAGAGGGAAGGAAAGCTTCTTTCCTACAGTGTTCAAAGAGAGCATGGCCCTGCTGACACCTTGATTTCAGATACCTAACCACCAAAATTATAAGAGAATAAACTCTGGGTTTTTTTAAGCCATGCATTTTGTGGTAATGTGTTCTGACAGTCCTAGGAATCTTGTACACTGTCTCTGAGGGTAGAGAGTCTCCATAGTTTTTTTGCAATTCCTCTCTGAAGGAGATTTATCTCCTCCATTTATTTACTCAATAACTTATTTATATCAGTATGAATTCAACCTTTTTAAAAAAACTGAGTGATAATTTACATACAACTAAAACTAACCAATTAATTTTAACTCTACATTTTGAAATAGTAGATTAATAAAAACTACAAAGAAATGTACAGGGATGTCCAGTATACCCTTCCTTCAATCATTCTCTCCCCTATAAACACCATTTTATGAAATATATATATTTCATAATATGTTATGAAAACCAAGACAGTAATACTAAAACAATCCATACTGATTATTCAGACTTCATCAGTTTTCCATCCTGTTATTTTTGTGTGTGGATATGAGTGTACCTCCAGTTTTATCATATGTATAGCCTTGTGTAATCACCACCACAAATACTGAACTGTGCCATTGCCGAAAGACCCCCGTGTGTTACCCTATTAGAATCATACTCTCCCCACCCCATCTTTAACCTCTGGTGGCCACTAATGTGTTCTCCATCTCTATGCTTACATTATGTTACAAATGTCACTTTAAGGGAGACTTCTTTTTTTTCTTACTTATTTTGTTGTTATTGCTGTTGAGACTATAAACCGCAAAACATACACCAATTCAACAGTTTCTACTTGCACAAATCAATGACACTGATTACGTTCTGAAAGTTGTAGCTCTTCTCTGAGTAGTTCATTTCCTATTAACACAAACTCACTGCTCCCTAAGGTTTCTGTCTAATCTTCCAACTTGCTGTTGTCTATTTCATCCCACACAGATAGTTCTCAAAAGAACGTAATGCTCAAGGTAGACATTATTTACCAGTGAAGCTAATACTGTTTGGTTTTATGAAGACTTCAGGTGATATTTTTGGTTTACAGTTTAACGATTATCTCAGGGTAGTAGTTTCACAGCTTCATCCAGCCTCTCTAGCTCCAGAAAGCCTGCAGTCCATGAGAATTTAAAATTTTATTACTCATTTCTCCCCTTTTTGTCAGATTTCTTCTGTAAAATCTTTCATCAACATGCTCAGTAGTGGTAGCCTAGAACTATTCAGTTCTTCTGGTCTCATGACAAAGGAGGCAGTTGTTCATGGAAGGAATTAGCCAAACCAAATCCACTGCTGATGAGTCGATTCTGACTCACAGCGACCTTGTAGACAGAGTAGAAATGCCCCGTAGAGTTTCCCAGGAGCGCCTGGCAAATTCGAGCTGCAGACTGTTTGTTCAGGCACTATAGCACTCAACCACCGTGCTACCAGGGTTTCCTTGGAAGCCATTAGCCATGTGTAAACAGAATCTCTTGCACTTTGGGTATGAAGTCTAGGAACTCTGTCTAGCTTTAGGTCCCAAACATTTTTTTCTGGTGTTTTTCAGAGTGTTTTTTATGGATTTACATTTCCCCATGAAGCTGGTGATTCATTTTGAGTTCATTTTTTTGCCTACGAATGTCCAGTTGCTCCAGCATCATTTTTTGAAAAGGTGTTCTTCCTCCCCACCACCCCATCTGTCACTTTGTCACACTGTGGTGGCTTGTGTGTCGCTATGATGCTAGAAGCAGTAATGAAAATTGGTGTAAAAGTGTCTGTGTGTGCTCTTGCTTTCAACTTTTTTATGTGGTTTCTATTTGCATTTCTCTAATGACCAAAGAAGAATGATGTACTTGAATTTTGTGTTGTAAATCTTAAGGCTCTGTACACTGAGGCAAGATTACTGTGCACTGACAGAAGAACATGTAAGTCTGCCTTGGAAGGAGTACAGCCAGAACGCTCTTTAGAAGGAAGGGTGACAAGACTTCGTCTCACATACTTGGGACATGTTGTCAGGAGGGAAACGTCCCTGACACCATGCTTGGTAAAGTAGAAGGTCAATGAAAAAAGGAGGACTCTCAGCAAGATAGAACACAGTGGCTGCAACAGTGGGCTAGAACATAGCAACCACTGTAAGGATGGTACAGAGCTAGACAGTGTTTCATTTTGCTTTACATAGGATCACTGTCTTAGTTTGTGTTCTCTAAAAGAAGCAAAACTAATGAAGATCTCAAGGAAATGGTTCATGCAGCTGTGGCAGCTGGCAAATCCCAAATCTCCGGTTCAGGTGTTGGTTGCAGAGAGCCAAGTCAAGCCAAGTGAACGAAAAATCCAAATCCATTGCCATCAAGTCAATTCCAACTCATAGTGATCCAACAGAACACAGTAGAACTACCCCGTAGTTTTCAGGCTTGATAGATTTTGAACTGCCAAGCTTTGGGTTAGCAGCTGTAACTCTTAACCACTACGCCACCAGGTTTCTGTAGTTTGCAGGAGCTCACAAATCCCAAATCAGCAGGTCAGACACTAGGCTGTTGACTGACAGGGCGATGGAAGCTGGCAAATCAGGTCAGATGACAGGCTGCTAGCTCGCAGGGCTGAGGGAGATGGTGAATCCCAGAACCAACAGGTCAGACAACTGGCTGCTGTGTCAAGTCCCAAGAACTAGAGGTCAGGGGATGATGAGCTGAATGCTTGAGAGTGAGCTTGGCCAGTAGGTACAGGTCACACTCTCAAGGAGATTCCTTTTACTTGAGTAAGGTGGTGACTGGAGGTGACTTGACACCTCACAGGAATCCTGCCTGAACTTAACAGAGCTTTAGGATTTATAGCACATAATTACATGACTGCCAAACCACTGTGAAACATGGACAAACCTTAACAATCATAATTATTTATATATGTAAAGAAAACTCATAATTAAAAAAATCTGAGGTGCTGGTCCCTAGGTCCTGGCTAGTGGGCATTTGGCTTACCTTGTACATTATAGTTTCATAAATGATAGCTTTATTTCAAATTTCCTTCTCTGTTCTTTTCCATAAAATTTTAGCATATTATTGGAACAATTTGGAGCAACACACACTGACCCTGAGGCCAGTGGGATAAGGTTTTGGGATTTATTCATTTGTCATTTGAGGGACATTTGGATTATTTGCATCTTTTTTGGCTATTGTAAATAATACTGTTATAAATATGACTGTACAAAAAAATTGTTTTTGATCCCTGGTTGCACAATGGTTACACTCTCCATAGTCTGAGCCCACCAGCTGCTCTCTGTCACGATCTGCTTTCTTAAAAATTTCTACCTAGAAAACCTGACTGAACCAGTTCTACTCTGTCCTATAGGCTCGCTACAAGTCAGAATTGACTTGACCGCACACAACAAAAAACACACAGATTTTTATACGGATATATGCTGTCATCGGAAACCCTGGTGCGTAGTGGTTAAGTGCCACATCTGCTAACCGAAAGGTGGGCAGTTCAAATCCTTGAAGTGATCCTTGGTGTCTTACGTCTTTCAGCTGCGAAGAGATGCTGTGGTTAGCCTCCAAACATGAACTATTTCAGAACGGTATTGTTGTTTTCAGACAGGAAGCTTAAATTTAGCTTGTTTATCGGACCGCATGTCCAGCTGTTTGTTACCACTTCTCACTTAGATCCCAGAAAATTTTAGTCCACTCTTAGGGCTACACTCTATTGGATCTACACGCCACTAAAAGTGCTCACTCCGAGGGTCAGGATGAGAGTCTCACTCTCTAGTTCGCTTTGAACCATTTTGTTCTCCTTTCTACATAATTTGGAATTGACATACCAGGAAAAAAAAATGATGACCTTCTTTTTTTATTTTGGTTCCTACTTTCTCATTTTATGAGACAAATTATCCAGCCTGTATGCAAACCCCTAAACATATCTAGTACCAAGAAACCCTAATAGTGTAGTGGTTAAGTGCTATGGCTACTAACCAAAAGGTTGGCAGTTCAAATCCACCAGGCACTTCATGGAAACTCTATAGAGTAGCTCTACTCTGTCCTATAGGACCACTATGAGTCAGAATCAAAGCAGCGTCAGTGGGTTTGGTTTTTGGTTAGCTTGTACCACCCTCAGCATTCTGCTCGAGTAGTTAGAATGGAATCTATGGCAAGGACTGAGTAATATAGCAGCAAATGGGTTATAAGCACTATTAAAAGACCAAACTTACTGCCATAGAGTTGATTCTGACTCATGCCAACGTCCCACATAGAGTGGAATTGCTTCCCCAAGTCTTCTTGGCTATAATCTTTATGGAAGCAGATTGCCAGGCCTTTGTTCCATGGTGCCACTGGGTGGTCCAAGCCACCAGCCTTTAGGTTAGTAGTCTCAAGCAAACTACTTGCACCACCCAAACCGAAAAACCAAACTCACAGCTGTGGAGTTGGGTCCAACTCGTCGTGATCCCAGAGGTTATAGTAGAACTGCCCACAGAGTTTCCAAGGAGTGCCTGGTAGGCTTGAACTGCTGACCTTTTGGTTAGCAGATGTAGCACTTAACCATTATGCCACTGGGGTTTCCTGTGCCGCCCAGGGACCTTATAAATGTCATTAAACCCCACTGCCATGGAATCGATTCTGACTCCTAGTGGCCCTCCAGTTATCTTGAGTATCCTATAAGTGGTAGGGCAATGAATTGGTAGCACACAGTATATAGGAAGCCTTTGTGCAATCTAAGACAATTCTGCCTGTTTCCCTGTAACACCTAGAGGATACCCTGCAGTCTTATTGTTCAAGATTCACTCATATTCTAAGTTCCTTTTCAGAATGAACTCCCACTGCCAAAGCAACTCTGGACTGATATGTCACCCTGGGAATTCTGGAGAAAGATTTGCCCTTTGCCTAGGGCATCTCCTTGCAAACCTGCCCTCACTGCACACTGAAAGTTTGGTGGCCACACCAAAACTGCTGTAGGGACAAAGTGAGTCTGACAGACACTGCTTAAATGCCCGGAATGTTTAAGAGACTTACCAGGATCTTACCACTCAATGACAATTTGGTTCTGAAAGGTAAAAGGAGATAATCTTGCTGCATTCACACCTGGCTGAGTAAAAATACAACTAGGTCTTCCAGTAACTACACTGAAAATCAAGACAAGAAGAAATCTCAGCACTGCTGGCATGACCTGGAAAACTGATGGGCTAATACAGACTTGTAAGGCTAACAGGGTTTGCTAAGAGTCTTTACATTGTTTAAATATGTGGTTTTCTGCTCCTGCCAGAGGGACTCTTCTTCTTTCCTACGTTTCTCCATGTCATTGTCTCTCAAGTGTCTGTTAGTGATGAAGAGCAATTTCTGTCATTGGAGCTGCCAATTTGCAGCCTAATTGATACCGATGATCGCTTAGTGTAAATGCATCGATCCCTGTATACATGGATGAGGAATACAAACAGGGTATCAGCTTCCATATCAGGACAAACTCCACGACTGGTTTTGAGTTAAGAAAACACTTAACATACACAAAAAGAGCCTTAATTTTTTACTTCCTTGAACAGACATCATGACCTGTTTACAGATAATTGATGTCATTTCCTTCTGTGCTTTTGAATAAATCCTGTGACTCTCTTTTTTTTCTAATGTGTATTTGATATATGTTTTTCTTTCAGATAGACTTCCAGATGTGTTGCTAATGATTACAAGGCTCTCCCTCACGACAAGGCAATTCCTGGAAAGCATGAGACGGGTAGTGCTCTGAAATATAAAAGAAAACCTGAAAATTAGTGTGTTAAGAAATAAACCCACTGCTGTTATGTTGATTCCACAGATTCCAATTGAGTAGAATTGCCTTATGGGGTTTCCAGGGAGCCATTGGTAGATTCAAACAGCTAACCTTTTTTGTTAGCAGCCAAGCTCTTCACCACTGCAGTAGTCAGACAAGATCTGGCTGGTGGCTGGCTACTCCCCTGATGTCTGCGTTTATCTTCAATACATAGTTAAGAGTTCAGCTTGTCTAATCTTTGGCTAAAAGGTAGATTTCAGGAGTGGCTTCAGTTCTAAGTTAGCAGTGTCTGGGGTAGGTTTATGTTTAACTGTCGTATCTTTAAGTTAGGTGTTGCTAGCCTGAAACAGCGAAGTCAAGTGGCTCTAATTCGTGCAGCCTCTGCATTCTGCAATTTTCCCACTTACAGGGCATATTACACAGTATTGCAGTAGATAATTTTATTTTTTTATAATTTATTTTATTTTTTGTTATTGAGAATAGAGACAGCAGAACATACACCAGTCCAACAATTTCTACATGTATAGTTCAGTGACACTGATTATATTCTTCAGGTTGTACAACTGTTCCTACCCTCCTTTTCCAAGATGTTCCCCCCCCCGTGAACATAAGCTCATTGCCTCCCTAATTTTTATCTTATTTCCCAAATTGCTATTGTAAATTTAATCCTCTACAGATCTTCAAAAAGCACAGTGCTCAAGGAAGACGTTCTTTTTTTTTATTATTGTGATTAAGTGAAAGTATACAATCCAAATCAATTTTGCGTGCCTGCCTATCAGCAGCTCAGTCTGCTCTCCTCACCCAGTGACACCACATTCCTACTTTTCTCTCTCTACTTTTAGTACCCTCATAACATGTACCCATCCCCTCCTCTCCACCCTCTTCTCTCCCATCTGGAAAGAAAACAGCAGTACAACCTCCTATAAATGTATAGAACCATAATGTACACACACCATATGGTCAGACTGTGTCCCCAAGTTGAGTCCGTTTTGGCCTGAAGAGTTGATCTCAGTATTGGTTTCCGCTCAGGGCCAATGGCAGATCTAGGGAACATATTCTCAGGGGATCCTACAGGTTGTTGGACCATCAATTCTAGTCTTTCAATGGAGTTCTTGAGCCGCACACCTCTTTTTCTCATGTTAATCTAAACCATTGTTTAGTTTTAGTAAGACTTAAGGGGATATTTTTTGTTTAAGGTTTAATGTTGCAATAGCCTCTTTCCTTACCCATCTCCTATAATAGAATATAGCCACAGATAATCTCCAGGTAAATTCCTGGAGAGCAAAACATTGTTCATCATTGTATACCCAGGACGAAAATTCAGTGCTTGACAGGGAAGCGTGCACAAAGTATTTGAGGTAAAGACAAGAATAAAAATAAACAGAAAAGAAGGGAAAGAAATGATGGGAAAAAGAAAAAGGCAAGGAAATAGTCAAATAAGTCTCTGGAGATCCCAGCAAGAATCAGCCTTCCAACCAAAAGAGGAAAAGACTCACCTATAAGCTAGCAGGTAGTCAGGGACCTGTTACATATGTAGGCAGAACTTTTAGTTGCTGCATCTGTGTTTTCTAGATAGAGTCTAAAACTTTTATCAGATTCTCAGAAAAGTTTAATTACTAATATAGAGCATAATAAACTGTACTCAGATCCAGAAGCTCCCAGTCATTGACCTATCCTCTCCCTCATCCTACCTCTACAGTTGTGATGATTTCACAAGTGTATACATACACCAAAACTTATCAAATTATACACTTCAAATATTTGCAATGAGAAATCAATAAAGCTGTTCTTTAAAAATTTAATAATAAGAAAGCAAACAATCCAATTAAAAATGAGCAAAAGATTTGGACAGACATTCCACATATAAAAATATGCTCACTGATCATTAGCAGACTGCATATTAAAATCACAATGAATTTCTTTATCTATTTTATTATGATTGAATGAAAATGTACATTCCCATATAAATTTGCATGCTGACCTACATGCAGCTTCCACTGCTCTCCCTGCACGGTGACAGCACACTCTTCCTCTCTGCTCCATACATGACTTATCTTCCCAACACTCTCCTATCTTCTTCTCTTCACCCATTTCCCTTCCTCTAGTATGGGGTCAACAGGATGATCTCCTATAGATGCCTAGAACCATAAACTGCCCACACAATATGGTCATTCTGCATCACCAAGTCCAACCCGTTGCTGTCTGAAAAGTTGACCTTCATTATGATTTATGGACTGGGGCCACATCAGAGCCAGAGGCCCTGCTCCCAGGAGAACTCTGAGACCCCTGGACCATCAATTGCAGTCTTTTAGTGGAGATCTCAGGGTGTGCCCCTAATTATATTTGTGTTGCCAGTGAGACTGAACTCTGTGAGCTCCGTTGTGGCTATCACTGGTGGTGACTGGGCACCATCTGGTCCTTCCGGTCACAAGTCGATGTAGATATCTGCCGGGAGCCAGCCCCGACACTTTGCAGGGTCCCGCACGGAGGGAGGGAGAGGCGCGGCGGGAAATGAATCAAGGAGACAGAAAAGACTTTTCTGGTTTAAGGCAGCCCGACCCAGAGAGCAAGAGAGAGAAGGCTGTCTGTCTTTATTGTTTTTATAGTAAGAGTGACATGAATTTTACCCTGCCCACTGACCACACAATCTATTGGCTAGTTCAAAACCAAAACCTCGTGGTTGGCAAATTTGAAACCAAAATCCTCGTGGTCTTGAGGTGATGTAATTTTTTACCCTGCCACATGAGCTATTAGTTAACTGAAACCTGGTGATCCTTTTAACTGTCAAAGCTTTTTAGATAATGGCCTATGGATGCCTCGAGCTCAATCAGCCCTACTTATACCTCAAGGTTAAAAGGTTCACGAGGAAGGGTCTAAAGTTTATGATCTCTATTTGTTCCTACTTTGCTCTTTATTTTATCTCCTCCTGCGGGGATAGTAAACATCTACCGTCCCCCACCCTATGTTCTTCTCAAGCTGTTCTAAAGAGGATAATTCCTTTCACATGGGTGGGGATGTGCAGTTGGGGGAAGTCAGCAGGGGTTGGGCCGGCCTCGTTGCTCTCAAAGCTGGCTGTGCTAGAGATCATTCCTCTGAGCTCTTTCTCCTCAGAAAATTCCTGTACAGTTTTCCTGATATCATTTCACAGACCAAGGGGGCAGTAAAAAAGGGGGCCCCTCTCAGAAGGCATCTCCCCTGATCCTTGTGCCAGGAGAGGAGGGGGTATCTTTTTGAAGAAAATTTGATTAGGAAGCCAAATAATATCAAGGACAGTAGGCTAAAAAACACGTCACAGGTGAGATGCTTCAGCTCGTCATTTGCAGGAGCTCTTGACTTTGTCTACAAGGCTGATGGCGGACCTCCGCAGATATCCACTCATGTGGGTCTCTCTGTCTTCTGGATTCACTTTCCTCCATGTCGTTATGGACTTCGGTGATCGTACGTTCCTGTTAAGTTGGGACCATTTACTGTACCTTCAGATGGCAGCTTGGCAGCTTGTAAGACTCCAGACGCCACTCACCAATCTAGGGTATGGAGAGACCTCATTAGCAAAATGCTAGTTGTGCCAACTGTCCTCTATTTCCCCTGAAAGCATGGTCCCCTGTTGGGAGCGGCCCCCCCTCTCCCAACATGAGGATCAAGGAGGTGCCTCCTAAGAGGGGCTTCACAACCCCCTCAGTTTATGGGATTATACTGGGAAAATCTGACCAGGAACTTCTGAGGAATAGAGATCAGAGGAATGGATTTCAATGCAGCATGTCTAATAGCACTGAGGCCTGCCCAACTTCACTGGCTTCCCCCTAATTGCATTCCCCCCTCCCTTTTCTCCACATACACAGCTTTACAAGCTAACCCTTGAAAAGCTCTCAAGGACAACTCTCCACATAGCCATTAAAACTACACAAGCGTCTCACTTGGTACAGCAAGAAAGAACAAATAAACTTCTAGATTCTTTATAGTTGGTATGGCAAACTGATAAACACTGAAGAAATATCTTTCTTAGTACAGCTGGCTTAATTAGGGAATAGCAGGCTCTTACTGTCTGCACAGGAAGATATAAATAAAAACTTAGAGAAACAAATGGAGACAGCCAAATGGTGAAGCCTTGAGAAGTTTACCCCTCCATACCTTCCACTTTGAGGTACGAATAAAACCATTAATTGTGTTCCCTGACATTTAACACCTGGTTCAAACCATTATCCAAAAAGCCTTGGCAATTAACTAAAAGAAGAAGACCACGAGGGGTCAGTTTCTTGTTAGCCAATAATGTTGGGTCAGTTTCTTGTTAACCAATAGTTTATATGATGAAGAAAATAGGGTGACCACCATGTCACCTAACCTATAAAGATGGACAGCTCTCGACACACAGAAAATCTTTTGCTGGTCGGGCTGCCTTAAACCAGAAAATTCTTTCCTGTCTCCTTTATTCATTTCCCACCGACGTCTTCCCTCCCTCCGTGCAGGACCCTGAAAAGTGTTGGGGCTGGCCCCTAGCAGTCCCTGACCCCCGCCCCAGCTACTCTGTCCTAGCAATATTGGGTTGAGATGGGAGGAGTACACAAGTTGTGTTGAAGTCCCATTAATATTGATCTTCTTACTAATGTGTGCTGTCACCAATTTCACTCAACCAAATTTCTAACAACTATCTGATCTAAACCCTCGCCCCTCACCCTCCCACTCTCCCTACCTTTGAAGCTGTCAAAGAGTATTTTCTGTTACGTATGCGCCTGCTTTTAAGTTCTTATTGTAGGGGTCTCATACAATATTTGTCCTTCTGTCACTGACTGCTTTCCCTCAACATAATGTCCTCCAGTTGAAACCAGGTTAAGAGATGTTTCCTGCAATCATCGTTGTTCTTTATCATTTTATAGTGTTCCATTGAGTATACATACTATAGTTTATCTATCCATTCGTCTGTTGTTGGGCATCTGGGTTGATTCCATCTTTTTGCTATTGTGGACTGTGCTGCGATGAACACTCGTGTGCATGTATCAGTTGGTGTGAATGGCCTTGATTTTGTAGGATATATTCTGAGCAGTGGAATTACTGGGTCAAATGGTATATCAATATCCATTATTTTAAGGTAGCGCCAGATTACTTTCCAAAGAGTTTGCACCATTTTGCAATCCCATCAACAGTGTAGGAGAGTTCTAATGTCTCTACAGGCTCTCCAGAATTTAGTGTTTTGCAATTTTTGGATCATGGCCAACTTTGCTGGAGTGAGATGGTATCTCATTGTCGTTTTGATTTGAATTTCTTTAATAGCTAATGATCGTGAGCATGTCTACATGTGTTTTGGGGCTGCCTGGATGTCCTCTTTAGAGAAGTGTCTGTCCATCTCCTTTGCCCATCACTTAATTGTATTATTTATCTTTTTCTTATTGATATTTTGTAGTACCTTATAGATTATGGAGATCAGACATCGGTGTGAGATAGAGTTGCCAAATATTTTTTCCCATGCTGTAGGTGGCCTTTTAATTCTATTAATAAAGTCTTTGGATGAGCAAAAGTGATGGATTCTTAGTAGTTCCCAATTCATCTATTTTCTCTTCTGTTGTTTGTGGTTTGTTTGACAGATTTTGAAGTCTGTCTGTGTTGTGTATTAAACTTTCCATTGCTGTACCTACCTTTTCTTGGATGAGCTTTATCATTTTTATTTGATATTTAGGTCTTTTATCCAGTCTACCCTGGCCCCTAGGGTCACCATGAGTCGGATCCGACTTGACAGCACTTGGCTTGGCTATCCAGTTTGAGTTGGTTTTTGTGTAAGGTGTTTAAGATATAAGTCTTGTTTTTAATTTAGGGCAGATGGACACCCAATTTTGCCAGCACCATTTGTTGAAGAGATTGTTTTTACACCAGTTTAATGTCTTAGTGCCTTTATTGAATATCAGCTGTTCATAGGCAGATGATGTCATCTCTGGGGACAATGAATTCCTGCTACACATGTTTTCAGTTAATAGCCAAGAGTATAACTCTTTGCATTACCCCAGTCACCATGACTCAAAATCACTTGACAGCATATGACTTTCCTTTTTTTTTTTGTTATTGAATTGAAATAGAAGGTTGAATTCCACATACTAAGGGTAATGTAACACTTGCCTCATTCTCACTTCTGTAACTCACCCACTGCTTGTTGATGTCAACTAGGCTTTAGATTTCGTCTTTAATCCTTTACTGGAAACATAAAATCTATGACCATTGGTTACCTGAGTGTTTCAAGTTTCTCAGGTTCCCTGTGCATAGACTTATAACTCTGATATGTTCATATTTAGGAAGCTTCTCTTTTTTCTTTTTTAATTTCTTGCCCATATCCTTATAATTTTTCAGTTCATTTTTTAAAAGACATTTTTATTTTTTCATTGTGTTTTAAATGAAAGTTTGTAATCACAGTCAGTTCCTCATACCAAAACTTACATGCAATTTGCCATGTGACCCTTGCTACTTTTCCTATACTGTGACTGTGTGACACGAATGTGACAGCACATTTCTTCTTCCCTGTACCTTGGATTTCCCATGTCCATTTAAAGAGTCCCTGTCACCTTCTGTAATCTCCTCTTGCTTCTGAACAGGAGCTGACCTGTTAATCTCCTATATGTGCCTGAGCCAAGAAACACATTCTTCACCAGTATCATTTTATGTCTTATAGACCAGTACAGTCTTTAACTGAGGAGTTGGCTTCTGGAATGGTTTCAGTTCTGGGCTAACAGAGAATCTAGGGGCTATGTCTTCCAGGGACCCTCTAGTCTGTCAGGCCATCAAGTCTGGTCCTTTGTTTACTAGCACTTGAATTCTGCACCCTGCATTTCGTCAACTCCATCAGAGACTTACTGTCAAGTTACCAGTAAGGGTAGTCTTTGGTAGTGGCCAGGCACTATCTAGTTTTTCTGATCTCGTGTTGATGAAGTTTCTGGTATACATCACCCTTTCTGTCTGTTGGGCTCACACTTTCCTCTTGTCTTTACTGGTCTTCTTTTGCCTTTGCTCTAGGTGGACTGAGACCAATTAACACATCTTAGGTTTGAAGTCCCAGATGCCACAGACCAAAGTGGGATGTAGACTGTCTGCTAAAAAACTCTGTTATGCCAGTTGACCTAGATGTCTCCTGAAACCATGGTCCCCAGACCCCTGACCCTGGTGCTCTGTCCCTGAAGGTTTTTAGTTTTATTTAGAATATTTCAAAGCTTTGGGTTTAGTTCATTTCTGCTGACTTCTCCTTAGCTGAGTATCATCTCTCCCTTCACTTAAAATAATTCTTGTCAGTTATCTAATTTCTTACTTTATTTTCTTTTTCTCTCCATTCCACATTAGCACACTGCACCCCACCCCGTGTCTATCGATTAGGACTCTTAGTGGCCCTATTCAACAGAATAGGACTGCTCCGTGGAGTTTCCTAATCTGCAATCTTTATGGGAGCAGATTACCAAGCCTTTTCTCCTGTGGAGCCACTGATCAATTATAACTGCTGACCTTTCAGTTGAAAGCCCAGCACTTAACCACTATACCACACTAGTTCCTTTATATCATACAGTGGGGGCAAACTAATATTTGTTAAATAGAGTGTGCTGGAGGAAAGAGACTACCTTAGTCATCTAGCACTGCTATAACAGAACTACCACAAGTGGATGGCTTTAACAAAAAGAAATTTATCCTCTCACATTCTAGTAGGCTACTAGGGTTAATTCAGGATGCTGGCTCTAGAGGAAGGCTTTCTCTCTCTGTTTGGCTCTGAAGGAAAGTCGTTGTCATCAATCTTCTCCTAGTCTGGGTGCATCTTAGCACAGGTACCTCAGGTCCAAAGAAGGCATTCTACTTCCGATGCTGCTTTCTTGGTGTTATAAGGGCCACCTGTCTCTTTGTTCCATTGTTTCTTTTATATCTCAAAAGAGACTGGCTTAACATATTAGCTAATCATATAGATTTCATCAATAAAAATTGCCAGTAATTCATCTCATTACGTTATAGTAATAGGACTTACAACATATAGGGAAATCATATCAGGTGACAAAATGGTGGACAATCATACACTACTAGGAATCATGGTCTAGCCAAGCTGACACATATCTTTTAGGGACACAACTCAAACCACAACTGAGATAAATTGCTCTCAGAATGCACAATTCCCCAGCAGTTTAACACAGGTAATTCATGGGGCCTTACACAGTCACCATCTCTATTACCTCTTGCTTATGTCGTCACTTAGGATTATATTACATAGCACATCTTTTGGACTGGTAAAACAGTGTTGATTGAGATAGCATTTTAAGGAGTTGTTATATAAAACACTGATAATATTACTCTGCATTAACTGGAATTTATTCCAGTGTTATGAATTCTTCCTGTATTTTAAACTCATTGCTGTCAAATAGATCTATTCATAGTGACCCTACAGTTTAGGGTAGAATTATACTCTAGGGTTTCTAAGAGCCAGTTAGCATATTCAAACTACTGACATTTTGGTTAGCAGTCAAACATTTAACCACAGCATCACCAAGGCCTCTCTTGTATTTTAAATTCTAATCAAAAGGCCACCTTTCAATAGAAAAAATCTATAAGCAACAATATACAACAATAAAATATCCTGTAACTAATTTACTGGAGAATCTATATAAAATAAAATCATACAACTCTCTTGAGGAATACAAAACTAGAGACCATATTATAAAGACATTAGTTCTCAAATAAATTTATAAATTCAATATTATTCCAATTAAGATACCAGACGCAGTGACATTCTTTTTGAATCTGTTACGTGATGAATTATAGTACTTGATTTTAAAATGTTAAAATAACTTTCCAAGTAGCAGGTTAAAAAAGAAATCAAAAGGAAAATTAGAAAATATTTTTAGATAAATGAAAATGAAGATACAACATAACAATACACTTGGGATAGAGCTTTGCTTAGAGGGAAACTTACAGCCAAACATCTATACTAAAAGGGAAAAAGATTTTTAAATCAATAACCTAATTTTGACCCAAAGATATTGGAAAGAGGAGAGACAACTAAACTAAGTAAACGGAAGAAAATGAAGAATAGTAGGAAAATTAATGAGACAGAACAGAAAAACAATAGAATAAAATCAAAGCTGTTTTCTTTGGAAAGATCAACACAATTAAGAAACCTTTAGCTAGATAAAAGAAACCAATTACTGCAGTGGTTAAAAGCTCAGCTGCTAACTAAAAGCTTGGCAGTTTGTACCTACCAACTCCTCTGAAGGTGAAAGATGAGGCAGTCTGCCTCTGGGTAAGATTACAGCTTTGGAAACACTTGTGGGATAGTTTAACTCTGGGTTGTTATACATTAGAGTTGATCCATTTAATGGGTTCAGGTTAACTAGATAAATCAAGTAAAAATGAGAAGAGTAAAATCACTAGAATCCAAAATAAGAGGCATTACTACCAATCTTACAGAAATCAAAATGATTACAAAAGAGTGCTGTAAATAATTCTGTCAATAAATTAGATAATTTAGATGCAATGGATGGAAGACGCAAACTACCAAAATTGATTCAAGAGGAAATAAGCAACCTAAACAGATCTGCAGCAAGTAAGAAATGGAACAGATAATTTAAAAAAACAAAAAACAACTACTTACAAAGAAAGGCCTAGGCCCAAATGGCTTCACTGGTCAATTCTACTCAACATATAAAGAAGAATTAATATCAAGTCTTCAAAAACTCATTCAAATATAGAAAAGGAGGTAATACTTCCCAACTTTTCTTGTGAGAATAGAATTGCTGCAAAAACCCAGACAAAGCTGTTATGAGAAAATTGCAGACAAATATCTTTTAAGAATATGGATACAAATATCCTCACAAAAATACCAGCAAACCAAATTCAGCAGTATATAAAAAGAATTATACACCATGACCAGTGGCATTTATCCCAGAAATGTGAGGTTGGTTCCACATGTAAAATCAACATAATACACTACACTAATAGAATAAAGGACAAAAACTACAGTCATCTCAATAGAGGCAGAAAAAAAAAATCCTACACTCTTGCGTTACAAAAACACTCAACAAAACTAGGAATAGTAGGGAATTTCTTCAATCTGATAAAGGCATCTGCAAAACATCCATAGCTGACATTGTATTTTATGATGAAAGATTTAAAGAAACTGTTCCTCTTGAGATTAGGAACAAGAAGAAGATATCTGTATTGCCATTTGTATTCAACATTGTACTGAAGGGTCTAGTCAGGGTAATTAAGCAAGAGAAAAAAATAAAAGGCATCCAGATTGGAAAGAAAGAAGTAAAACTCTATTTGCAGATGACGTGATCTTATATATAGAAAATCCTAGAGTTTACTAAAAAACTATTAGAATTAATAATCAAGTTAAGCAACGTTGTAGGACACAAGACCAATATGTAAAAATCAGTTGTAGTTTTACACAGTTGCAGTAAATAATTCAAATGTAAAAATTTAAAAGTATTTATAAAAAAGTATCAAAAGTATATCAAGGAATAAATTCAACAAAAAGAGTGCAAAATTATACTGCGAAAACTATGATTCATGGAAAGAAATTTAAATAGATCTAAATCTGAAAATCTGACAAATTGAAAAATATGTCTTATACATGGATCAGAATACTGAATATTATTAAGATAATGATACTGCACAAACGACTACAGACTCAGCAGAATCCCTATCAGAATCCTAGCTGGCTTCTTTAACAAGCTGATTTTAAAATTCATACGAGATTGCAAGGGACACCAAATTAACCAAAACAATGTTGAATAAAAACAAAGTTGAAGGGCTCATATTTCCCGACTTAAAAACCTAGCACAAAGCCACAGTAATCAAGCCAGTATGCCTGTAAGAACAGAAATATCAGTCAGTAAAATAGAACTGAGTACAGAAATAAGCTGAATTGATTTTTTGTCATGAGTTCTAACAATAGTCTTTTTCAACAAATGGTGCTAGGACAACTGGAGAGCTACATGGAAAAGAATGAAGCTGGACTTTTACCTAACACAATACATTAGAATTAACTCAAAATGGATCCAAGTCCTAAATGTAGAAGCAAAAACTATGAAACTTTTGTAAAAAAACATGAAGGTAAATCTTTGTGACCTTGGATATGGGAGTAGATCCTTAGATTAAAAAATAAATAAATAAAAAGAGTAACAAAAGAAAAAATAAACGAACTTGATTTCATTGAAATAAAAAAAATTTAATGGGCACTAAGTGTTTCGAAGAACATGATCAAGAAAATAAAAAGACAACCCACGGAATGGAAGAATATATAGGCAAATCATGCATCTGGTGAGGGATTTGTATCTAGAATATATTTAAAAACAAAATTCTTACAACTCAATAATAAAAAGACAAGTTAACCCAATTTAAAAATGGGCAAATCATTTGTATAGATTTACAAATAAGGTACGAATGGCCAGCAAGCACATGAAAAAATGCTCAAAAATGCCATCTGCACCACACATTGGTGAGTGGCATCTGTGGTCTTAAAAGCTACCAAGCTGCCATCTGAGGGTACAGCAAATTGTCTCAACTTAGCAGGAGCGGATGATTACCAAGGACCAAAACGACATGGGGGAAAAAGAACCCAGAGGACAGAAAGACCCACGTGAGTGGGTGACTACATCGACTCGTGACCTGAAGAACTGGATAGTGCCTGGAAAAAACAGATGGTGCCCTGCCACCACCAGTGATAGTCACGATGGAGCTCACAAAGCTGAGTCTCACTGGCAACACCAGAACAAACAGAGGTGCACCCTCAGATCTCCACTAGAAGACCATAATTGATGGTTCAGGAGCCTCAGAGTTCCTCTGGGAGCATGGCCCCTGGTCCTGTGCTGCCCCTGTCCATAAATCATAATAGAGGTCAACTCTTCAGACAGGAATGGATTGGACTTGGCAACACAGAGTGACCATATCATGTGTGCACTTTATGGTTCTATGCATCTATAGGATGTTGTCCTACTGACCTCTTACTGGAGGAAGGGGAGTAGATGGAGAGGAAGAAGGGATATGAGATTGTTGGGAGGATAAGACATGTACGGAGCAGAGAGGAAGAGTGTGCTGTCACCGGGCAGGGAGAGCAGTGGGAGCTGCATACAGGTGGGCATGCAAATTTATATGGGAACGCACATTTTCATTCAATAATAATTAAAAAAAAAAAGAAAAGATACTCAAAAATGAAATCATTAGTCACTAGGGGAATGCAGATGAAAAGCATGTGAAGTACCACATCACATCCACTAGGACTGCTATAAACAAAAAATCAGATGATAACAAGTTTTAGGGAAATACAGAAAAATTGGACCTCATAGACTGCTGGGCCTTATACACTGCGAGAGCGTAAAATGATACAGTCAATTTCAAAAACAGTCTGACAATTCTTTAAGCAGTTAAACACTGAGTTACCATAAAACCCACCAATTTCACTCCTTCAAGAAAAATGACAACATCAAAAACCCAGAACCCACTGCCATTGGGTTGATTCTGACCCACAGTGACCACATAGGTCAGAGTAGAGCTGCCCCATAAAGTTTCCAAGGAGTACCTCAAGGATTTGAACTGCTAACCTTCTGGTTAGCAGATGTAGCACTTAACCACTACACCACCAGGGTTTTCAGTGAAAACATATGTCAGTATAAAAACCTGTATTTTTTGTTGTATGCTGTCAAGTCAATTCTGACTGACAGCAACCATGTAGGACAGTGCAGAACTGCTTTATGGGTTTTCTAGGCAGAAATCTTTGAGAAAGCAGATCATGACAGAGAGCAGCTGGAGGGTTCAGAATGCTTAGAGTGTAACCACTGTGCCACCAGGGATCAACAAAACAAAACAAAATTTGTACAGTCATGTTTACTAGAATATCAATCACAATAGCCAAAAAGATGCAAATAATCCAAATGTCCCTCAAATGACGAAAGGATAAACCTTTGAAAACACGCTCTTGGTCCTCTGTGTCCCATTCCCTCAGTCCTAAACAACCACTAATGTAGTTTCTATCTTCTTAGATTTGCCTTTTCTGGACATTTTGTAGAACCATTTATAATAAGTGGTATTTTGTGACTGACTTTTTTCATTTAGCATATTCTCAAGGGTCATCCACATTATAACACACATAGCTTGTACTTCACTCCTCTTTGTAGTCAAATTTTATTCAGTTGTGTACACATATGTATGTGGATATGGATATGTTATGTAGATATGGATATGCCACTTTTTGTTTATTCACTCATCAATGGATGAACATTACAGTTGTTACTAATTTGGGTTTATTGTGAATAACGCTGCTCTAAATATTTACATACAAGTTTTTGTGTGGACATTATTTTTTCATTTCTCTTGGGTAATACCTAGGAGTGAAATTCTTCCTCTGATATGTACAAATGATTCACAGGAAAATGTAAAAAATGCCTAGTCTCATATTAAAATTACAAGCTCAGAGAAAAAGGATCCCTTTTGACCTGAGATGGATAAAGATTAAAAAGTTCAATAATAAACAATCTGGGTGTGTGCAGACACTGGAACCATTTACACTTGCTGGCTACTTTGTTCCAATCACTGAGCATTTGGCCAAGAGACAAGGGTGACAAATACTGCATGATCCCACTGTTATGTAAATGTATAGAGACTGCTATGGATTGAAATGTGTCCCTGCTAAAATTTGTGCAGCAATTTGGCTGGGCCATGATTCCCAGTAATGTGTGGTTGTCTACGATTCTGTGAATTTCCTATGTTGTAAAGGAAACTCTGATGTTATAGTGGTTAAGCGCTATGTTACAAACCAAAAGATCAGCAGTTTGAATCGTCAGTTGCCCTGGGAAACTCTGATGGGGCAACTCTACTCCATCATGTACAGTTGCTATGACTTGTAATTGACTCAACAGCAGTGGGTTTGTTTTGGTTTATGTGGTAACTCCTAATCTCTGCCTGTGGTTAACAGGGCAAGACTGGATTATGTTCAAGAGGAGTAAGGTGGGTAGGGTGCATAGCTTTACTAAAGTCAACTTCCTGATCCAATGTAACGGGAGTTTCCCTGGAGTGCGGCTTGCATCACCTTTTATCCTGTTGTTTCAGGGTGCCATCGAGTCCACTCTCATTCACAGCAGCCCTGTCCCATGCCCACAACTGTTGTTATGCTTAAACCCATTGTTGCAACCACTGCATCAGTCCTCTTGTGGAAGGTCTTCCTGTTTCTCACTGACCCTCTATTTTACCAATCACGATGTCCTTCTCCAGAGATTGATCCCTCCTAATAACATGTCCAAAGCACGTAAGATGTAGTTTCGCCATCTTTGTTTCTCTGGTGGTACTTGTTCCAGGACAGATCTCTTCGTTCTTTTGGCAGTTCATAGTATACCCAATATTCTTCCTCAACACCACATTTCAAAGGCATCAATTCTTCTTCTGTCTCTAAACTCAGTAGGGATTACTCAAGACTGTACTTTGACTTTCGTGGACTTCTAATTTTCTTCAGTTTCAATTTGAACTTCCGTGTGAACAATTGATGGTCTGTGCCATAATCAACACCTGGCCTTGTTTTAACTGATGATACTGAGCTTCTCCATCATCTCTTTCCACAGATGTAGTTGATTTGATTGCTGTGTATTCCATCTAGCAAGGTCCATGTGTAGTCACCATTTACATTGCTGAAAAAGGGGTTTGCAAAGAAGAAATCACTGGCCTTGCAAAATTCTGTCATGCGATCTCTGGTATTGTTTCTGCTACCAAGGCCATATTTCCCAACTACTGATCTTTCTTTGGTTCCAACTTTTGCATTTCAATCAGCAGTAATTATCAGTGCATGCTGATTGCATGTTCTATCAATTTCAGACTACAGAAGCTGGTAAAATTCTTCAATGTCTTCATCTTTGGCATTACTGATTGGTGCATTAATTTGAATAATAGCCATATTAATTGGCCTTCCTTGTAGGTGTATCGATTTTTCCTGTCACCGACAGCATTGTACTTCAGGATAGATCTTGATGTGTTCTTTTTTGACAATAAATGCAATACCATTCCTCTTCAAGTTGTCTATCATTCCTGGCATAGTAGACTGTATGACTGTTCAATTCAAAATGGCCATTTCCACTCGCTAATGCCTAGGATATCAATGTCAATGCTTTCTGTTTCATTTTTGACCACTTCTAATTTTTGTAGATTCATATTTCATATATTTCAGGCTCTGATTATTAATAGATGTTTGCAGCTGTTTCTTCTCATTTTGAGTCATGCCACAGCAGCTAATAAAAGTTTCAAAAGCTTGACTCTATCCACATCATTAAGGTCAGCTCTACTTTTAAAAGGCATCTTTTCCCCAGTCGTCTATTGAGTGCCTTCCAACCTGGGGGCTCATCTTCTGGCACTGTATCAGACAGTGTTCCACTACTATTCATAAAGTTTTTGCTGGCTAATTCTTTTCGGAAGTAGACAGCCAGGTCATTCTGCCCAGTCTGTCTTAGTCTGGAAGCTCAGCTGAAACCTGTCCACCATGGGTTGACACTGCATCACAGCAACATGCAACCCCCACAGTCCAACAAAGTGACAGACAAGTGGGGGCCTTTTATCCTACAAGAGATAAAAGGAAAGGAAAGCAAGCAGAGAGTTGGGGACCTCATACTCTCAACAGAGCAGCGCCAGAAGAAGAGTGCATCCTTTGCAACTGAGATTCCTGTGCTGAGATGGCCCCAGACCAAAGGAAGACTGATGCAACACAACGACCTTCTTCCAGAGCCTGCAGAAAGAAAAAGCCTTCCTCTGAAGCTGGCGTCTTGAATTCAGACTTGCAGCCTAGTGGACTGTGAGAAAACCGATTTCCCTTTTTGGAACCCCTCCACTTGTGCTATTTCTGTTATAGCAGCATCACTAGTGGTCAATGGAAGGAGGGAAGAAAAGTTATTACTTAATGGGTGCGCCATTTATGTGAAGGGTGATGAAAAATTTGGAAATAGATAGTGGTGATGATTGTACAATATGATCAATGCTGTATATAATTAATGCCACTGAATCGTACCCATAAAAATGGTTGAAATGGCAAATGTTTTGTTGTGTGTTTTACCACACAAAAATTAAAAAAGAGGTCATGGCCCCCTTCTCCACTTTAAAAAATGTTAAAAATTATTTTTCCAAGTGAAAATTAATATTGTCTGATGAATGTAATCCGTTTCTTTTTTTTCTTCTGATTTTAAAATAAATCAAAATATTTCCTAGGCTCCCTAAGTAACACGGCTTCTAGGCTCATTATCCTCCGTGTCTAGGGCTCAGCGGGTATTGACTGGAGACGTTAAATTGAAAAATACGAACTTTAAAAGAGAGAGACAAGAGTGCGAGTTCCAGCTTTGGCCATGATTCACTGGGAAACTATTCATCCCTGGGGCTCAGGTTCCTCAAGTGAAAAAGAGAGAGAGAGAGATTTGAATTCATTACTTAATCCCTGAACTATTTCCCAGCTCAGATGATTCAGCCTTACTCAGTTGAATCACAAAGCCTACAGCAATCCAAGAAGGGGGAGTTAATTTCAAATTCACTTCGGAATAAGAAAGACAGGAAATGCCTGCATTTAAAGATTTGCTGGGTTCCAAACAGATCCCACGTTACGGCAAAGAACAGAATAAGCGCTCTTGAACAAAACCGAGTCCGCGCATTCCGCAGGCTCCCGCGCCTGCGCCCGCGGAGCGCCGGCTGCCCGTGGGAGGCCGGTCTGCGCTCCCCGCCGGCGCCAGGCCCGCCTCCGGGGCGGCGGTGCGTGGGGGAGGCGCCCCTGGCCGCCGGGCTGGAGAGTCAGCCGACGCTGAGCCTGCTGCAGCGGGAGCGCCTGGAGCAGAACGCCGGGCCAGAGGAGGCGGAAGATAGCCGCTTGGCGGGACCCGGAGTTTCAGTGACTGCGCCGCAGCCATGCCCTGATCTAGGAGACAAGACTTTTTACTGGATGACTCATTGGTACCTCTCTTCGGGAAATGACAGCCCAAGCTCTCCAGGGTGATGGTGACGGCGTGGTGAAGCCCCTACCAGACGTCCAGCCAGTTTCGCAACTCTGAGGCCCAGACCCTGACCTCCTCCGTCTTTCATCGTCTTCCTTGCCCTGTCCCGGACAGCCCTCGCCCCAGCCTCCATCGCATCTCTGCTCACCTCCCTCCTAGCCTCACCTGGCGCCACTCGGTTGGAACCGTGGCCAAAAAAAAGTAAATAAAAGATTTCGACTTGAATTTTATCTAAGATGCTGGTAGCTTTGGACGTGCGGAAAGAAGAAACACTCTCGACCACGGTCAGTTATCATCCATCCAGCTATGTAACAAGTACATATTGCGTCTCAGCTCGATTTACCCTTCTACCACTTGCAGTGTGGTAATGAAAGGAATCCCAGGCAAGCACCAGGAATGCAAGGCCCCTCAGCAACCTTGCAGCCCTGGCCTGGCCTAGTGATGTCATAGGGACACCACTTATTTTAGGCTTCCTACCTGTATTAACACTGACTCCCTCTATATATGCATGTGTCTGACCACGAGCTGCAGCTCACCTATGATTGTCCCCTGCTTATCTGATGACTGTAAAGTAGCTGTGGCCCACACAAGCGAAGTTTTCTGCTTTTCTCTTTGCTGAAGTGTGACCTCCCCCCATCCCCCAGCTTTGGGGATATGGTCTCCCATGTAAGTTTGTCCTTCCTCGGATACTGTGCAGCTCTAGGGTTATCGTATGATCTTTTACCCTTTATCATAGTTTGATATTAAAACTGTCCTTGTTGACATCAGTGTGTGCTGTCTGTCTTCTGATAGGACCCAGAGGTATATACTTAAATAACTAGTGTGAAGTCGGGGGTCTAGGCAACTACAGAAACCTCCATGAAAAAGGCAGACAAGGTACTTGCTTCTATGGAGCTTAAATTCTAGAGGTTGTTAACTAAGACATAACTCACAAGGTCAGTCAGTCATGTAAAACCTTGAAGAATATTCCAGACAAGGAAACAGAAGTGCAAAGAACCTAAACAGTAATGAACTTGATGTACATGAGAACTAACAACCACTGAGGCTAGACTTCAGTGAGCAAGTACTGAGTATAAAAAGATGAAGGTGGGGTAACCATAACGTGACTTTCATAACGGTACAAAGACTGCAGGTGGGAGTCCACCCAGTGGCATCTCAGAAAAAAAAAACCCTGGTGAACAACTTCAGAAAAATGCAAAAACTTGGTGCAACAGTTTTACTCTGACATATATGGGGTTGCCATGAGTTAGAACTGACTTGAAGGTAACTCTTCTCTGCTTTAATCATACCTTAATGTCAAGGCACTTTAAATTAAATCAGAATACTGATTATACCAGGACAATTTAAATACATTTGGATCGATGATCCCCCTATTTATCGGTCGTGGTAAGGAGTCTGAATGTTACGCAGTTTGAACGTCTTACAGGAATGACATGATTTGGTTTTGAAAGGTACACTCTGGTTATGTGAAAAATGCATTTTAAGGAAGCAAAGGTGGACAAGAGAACTCATGCAATAACCAGTTTCTGGAGAACATGGTATCCTGACTGATGCTCTTTCAGAACAAAGGTGTTTGATCTCATTCCTTTTAACACCTAACATCAATCTAGGGTCTAAGGAACATGTTGAGAATAAGGCTTCATGGAGCTAATGCCTAGGCTGCATAAAGTGAAAAAGGTAGGCAAATATTTTTCATAAGTAAACAGAAAGGTAGGAGTGTCAAGAGAACTACATAAGCAAGAGCAGGCAAGTGTAAGTGGTAGTGGATGTGAACTGTTTTTTATATAAATGAGCACTAAGCAACGATCAACTGAAAAGATAACAGGGACTTTGGCCTGCAGGGGTTGGATGACATGCTAGTAGATCTAGGTCTCCTTTTGTAGTTGCTGGAGAAAAGTAGGACAGCGGCATGCCATATGGACCACTCTGACTTATGAACTTGAGGAAACAGACTGAGGAGAAAGGAAACAGAAGAAATCAGGGGAAAAGCAGGAAAATATAACAGCGAATTCTCACTGAGGGGGGAGAAAAGCAACATCATTTATTAAAAAGGCAAAGCAATGTGCTAAGGCTTTAACTTTCCATTCAACCTACATAATATGCATTGAAAAGAGACTGAGAAAATTTGCTCAAGGTCACAACAGGTAAAAGTAGGATTTAAAGCTGATTTTGTTGATATGGGAGGACGAAAACAGGAAGGAGTCTATGATGTCATCTGTACATTCACCATTTTTATTTCAAAACAAAAGAACCACAGTAACATTAATAATAGAAAATCCATTTGGAAATATACACAACCTGGTCACCAAGAAATGAGAAACATTTCATGCTGCATTACTGCCAACCCACTGGCTTTGAGGTACCAGAAGTAGAGGTACAGTTAGATCAGAGGTAAGCCACCTCCTCCAACAGAGCCCCACTCCATAGTTTTGTGAGTTTTTTATCCAAAGTTTCAGTGACCACAGGGAATGGTAAGAACTAAAATACTGTCATTGGCAAGGGTTTAGCTAATGGGTTTGTAATGCATAAGCACCAAGGAGGGAAAGAGAGATCAAACATGAAAAATGGGAAGAGAAGGTGTCATTAGGGTCCAGTCTTTCATAAAAATACTGGGAAACTAGGAGATGATTGTAAAGTCATTAATGTCCTTGTAAATCCATGACACCTAACCCTCTGAAACTCTCCTGGCTGGAATGAAGTCTTCTACTGGTTTTATATCCTCTTAAAATATTGCCTGCCTCTCTGAGGGCCTATAAGAGGACCAGGTACCCTGAGGTCACACTCTCTTCCCCATCTGAGCCCAGAGTGAGGCTAAGGTCTCTATGCTCAAACTCAGGATTTAGGAAACTTCCCAACTCTCCAAGTAAAGGTGGACAGATGAGAGTGAATTCTAAACACTAAGAGAAAACCAAAGATGCAAATTCCACCCATTAGAGGCAGTGTTATCTATATACATAGGGATGTGTTTTAAATACATTCTACCCAAAAGGAAGCAGTAGAAACACAGAAGAAACAACTTACTAATAAATGATTTTCACCCAGAGCAAAGTGACAGTGCACATACATTCATACTCTCTCAAGTGTGGGCTACACTGCAGATATTCAGACTATCTCAATGTGGTCTATCGGGAAGATTCAAGTTCCCTAAAAGTGATAAAACAGACATAGACAAACATGCCATGACCCTAAAGCAATAACGCACTTAAACTACATAATAATCGTTCAGGAAAAATTCTCTCTCCAAGCTGAGGTTACAAATTCAAGTTAGTTATAAATATTCTCCTGCAAATTCCTTTAAAGCTATGGATTAAAACAAAACAAAAAACCTACACCTAAAACCCCCTACAGAACAAAATGGAGAAATACTTTAAAACAACCAGTATCATAAGTTTCTCATTTGGAGGGCCCTCCCACCAAATGGGTAGTGGCAATATTCGAAAACTCTGAGTCTACTACACGGGGAAGAAATAGTTCAGTCCAGTGAAAGGAGAGAGGATTTCTAGAAATAAGTTTCCCTTCTCTGGACTCCACCCCTAGATTAGAACATATCAACTGCCACCAACTACAATGCACATCTTAGTAACAATTCTAGATTTCAAATAATACTACACATAAACTACAATTTTACACAAACAGAAAGTTCCAAAGGAAACCACTAGCTTTTTCATATAGGCACATGACTTTTCTGAGAAATCAGGCTTGAGTATTTCCATCTGAAGGACAGAAACTGTTAAGAGGCAACATATAAAATCTCAGGCACCACTTCATATACCCTTCGAAAAGGTGCTATACTACTATTTCTCCCTACATCTCTTCCTTTCTTACTGAACCTTAACTTCTCTAGTACCAAATCTTTTTCTACAATATAACCTCTCTTTCAATACCTCCCTCTATCTCGATTTCCTTGTTTTCCATTATTTTGGTAAAATTATTTTACATTGAGAAAAAAATAAATATTTATGCAATAAAACCAGAAGATAAAATAAATAAAACTCAAGTTAATTTGCTCTGAGAGCTGTATAGAAGCAAGGAAGGTGCTGTCCTGTTTAATCCCCTTCTGCCCTCTACACTTGAAAATATCTGCTTCCCCTCTGTAAGTCTGAGGTTGGGGGAACTGCCACCTCACTCTTACGCCCCTATATGCCCTAGTGAGGCAGTATTAGAACCTAAGGGAAGAAGAGCTGGCACAGTTGTCATATGCCAAGAGGCCAGTCCCTCCGGAAATGAAGGTTAAGTTAGTTCACTTGGTCTCTTCAAACAGAAGAGAATGTCCAAGAAATAAAATGCTTAAAAAGCCGTTTAAGAGATGACTGACCCCAACACTGGCCTCATCTGAGTGCTCATGAAATATGTGGGATGAGAAAGGAATCAAGTAGCAGCATTCAGAAACAGTCCTGGGTTACATCCTGATGCGATCTCTCCCTCGGTCAGGGAGAGGTTTTTGTTTCCACGTTGCGAGGGAGGTGTGAAGGAGGTCTGACTTAGACGTTGGAGGTGTCCTCCTTGGCCGGCTGGATGCTGTTCATCTCCACAGCGCCCTTCCCCAGTCTGCCGGGCTCCTGCGCCCGCCCTTCAAAAGCCCGGGAAATATCTTCAAAAGTCCTGCCGCGGGTCTCAGGAACCTTGAAGAAGGTGAAGACCAGGAAGATAACGAGGAAGGCAGTAAAGATAATAAAGACGTATGGTCCTAGAGCATTCTGGGGAAAGGAGACAAAAAATGAGGGTCCATGTTAAAATCTGATCACTGACAAACTCCCATTTTCTTCCCCATCCAGATTCCTGATAGGCTTCAAGCCATGACTCTCCCACATGCAACGAAAACAAGGTTTCTTAAGATTTATTTACAACTCCACTAACTTAATTGACACACACCCACACGCCCACTGCTGTCGAGTCGATTCCAATTCACAGCAACCCTATAAGACACATAGAACTGCCTCAGAGTTCCCAAGGAGGACTTGGCGGATTTGAACTGCCAACCTTTCGATGCCATCTATTTACTCTATTTCTCAGCAATTTTCTTTGTGATATTTCTTTTCAGTCATTCAAGTTAGTGGTTTCCAAATACTGCTCAATTATTTTAGGACTTGTAATTATTATTTATAAAACCTTGGTTTTTAAAAGACTCACAGAAATAGGATATACATTTCAGATGTCCAATGCCAAGTTTCTTTACTTAACAAATCAGCTCCACGTCATTTTATAACAAGATCTATGTGATTCATTAACACGCTATGCTTAGTGAGCCTTTAAGATCTTGAAGCCATGATCAAGCAAGTCAGTGCTCAGTCTCAGCCTGGAATCCCTTGAGACTTCTCACTACCATTCTGTTCCTAGGAGAACTATGCCTGTGTCACTTCAGACTAGTGGCCCTTTAGAAATTTCCAGCTTTGTCCTCCCACTTCAATCTTTTCTGCTTCTGTCCCTTCTTCTTTTTCTATGTATCTCTTACAATGAGAAGGGGGAAAAAAAAAGCTCTTGATATCTAATTCTTCATGGCATTGATGACAGTTATTATCTTAAAACACGCTGGCTTCAGTGAGCTTGGTTTCAAGATAAGCTAGGTGACTTTTGTTTTAATTTACTTACTGCAGCTGAGGGGAAAAGCAGTCCCACCAAAAAGTTGGAGGTCCAGTTGGAACAACCAGCCACGGCCACTGCAGCTGGGCGAGGACCCTGGCTGAAGAGCTCTGCCACAATAAACCAGGGAATGGGGCCTGGTCCAATTTCAAAGAAGGCCACAAAGATCAAGATGGCAGCAATACAGACAAAGCTCATCCAATTATAATTATCCTATGAGAAAGGAATAAAGTTAATATTTAAGAGAACCTAACCTAGAATCCAGCGTCCAGAGTAACTACTGACTAATACTGATTTCCTATCACTCTATTTTCTGAGTACTAGTAAAGGCACATTTTTTTGGTCCCACGGTACAATTAATGGAAAGTAACCAGACTTGCAATCAAGTCTTCGGTTTTTGAATCCTAGCTGTGTAATCTCACCTGTGATATTGCAAGTAATCATTTTATCATCATAAAATGGGGACAATAATTACCTCAACATTATTTTAAGAACTAAATTAAATAATGTATCTTGTAAATTATAAAGTTCTATAAATGTATAGGTTATAACAGAATAGTTTAACTACTTAGCTCCAAAAATACACCTATCTTTAAACTCTGGGCATCCTGCTACTTTCAAATGTGACTTTACTGATGATTTCCAACCTTAACTCTCCACCTACCTCCCCCTGTCAGAGTCAACTGTACTTACTCAGAGAGCAAACCACTGCTTTCATGTGGATTCCAACTCAACACTCACCTTTAGTAACAAAGAAACAGTCATGAGAAGGGAACAAACAGCCATCCCTCCAAGGCCGACCATATGCAGAGTCCTTCTTCCTGCCTTTTCCACCAAAAATAGCTAAAAAAAAAGAATAACAACTTGAAACTTCTGCTTTCCTTTTCACGAAGACACTGTATGAGCTGCCTGAATTTGCTGTACTTAGAGGATACTTGCTGTAGTTACAGCTCCCCTTCTGTAGTAAGTCCTAAGCATCCTGTATAATCCCTTTTGTGCTCTTTCCCATCCATTCCATATTTTTTGGTAGAGTGAAGACTACTTAAACTTATCACTGAGTGTATTTCTTTTCCACAAAGAGGAATGAAACAACCACAAAAAAGGTTTAACTAAATGATGGTAGGGAGACTCAAGGACACACAACCCAACTTTGAACATCTGTAGCAAAGACTCCTCTTTTCTATCCCCAAATTATTAAACCATTTAACTTACTGAAACCACAGTGAAGATAGTATTAACCACACCGGCACCAATGGTGGCGTAGATTGGCTCCTTAACGCCTGCATCTTCGAAGATTCCAGTCGAGTAATAGAATACCTAAACAAACCAAAACCAAAAGCACATACAATTCTGAATTAGTGGTGCCTACCAATTTAAAAAAATAAAGTCAGAAACAAAAAAATCTTCAAAAAGGTTCAGGAGGTAAGGAGGAATGCCTTCCAGAATTTCTTTGTTCAATCACAATATCCTTTTTTGCAAATATTCTCCATCTTATCTCCATTCGCAATTCTAAACACTTATTTCCATTCTTTTTCTCTACAGTGTTTTTATTCCCATTGCTCCATTTAGACTCTTTCTTATACCTACTTTATTCATTTGAATAAAAGTTTTGAGTCTTCTTAAGTGCTTTTTCAATGACCTCCCCTTCCTGAATCCTCAAAACACTGGTAGGAACATTGACGACTCCTTTTGATAGTGAAGAAACCGAGATGTTCCTTTTACCAGAAGCAGAGTTTAGGCTACAATTCCTAGCCCTAGGCTGTTTCCACCTGTTTTGGGAAATAGTACCAGCTACTATTTTTAAATTTCTACTATTTGCTAGATACTACACTAAAATAAAATGTCAGGCTGCTACCGTAGTTAAAGGGATGTCAAAATAACGTATTCACACCTCAAAATAGCAAGACACCATTACCTAGATCACCTGAGTTATAATTCAGTTTACTATTTAACTCAGAGTACCTGTCTGTGTAGCAATATTCCTCAGACTTTTTTTTCTGATGAATATGTATTTCCATATTAGGATTTACAACTCTTTAAATCCCCACTAGCTAACATAAAAACTATGCACATTTGTATTTTCTAAAGTAGGATTCAGATTGTGTCTTTCTGAAACTGTGATTTACAGTGCTATCCTCATGCCAAACTGCTGCTCTGAAAGAGGAAAAAAAAAGTGAATTAATTAAAACTAAAAAAAAAAAAAAAAAAAAAAAAAAATCCAATATATTTTATGGTAACATAAAGCTTCTGGGGAAGGATGACTGAATAGTTCTAACAATGGTTATGCCAATTTTCTTCCTTACAAACAAGCCCACATGAGAAAAACCTAATTGTTTTTGGTGTGTGTGGACTTGTTTT
Source organism: Heterohyrax brucei (assembly GCA_028571685.1). NCBI lineage: Eukaryota > Metazoa > Chordata > Mammalia > Hyracoidea > Procaviidae > Heterohyrax > Heterohyrax brucei. The sequence continues at coordinate 70,003,830 of CM053142.1, read as the reverse complement.
TCATGAAGAGAACATATACACATATCTTAAGCAAACTTTTTCTAGAACCATCAAGCTAAATTAAGCTAATCTCCATATCATCTCACCTAAAAGCAGTTTACTCTGCTAGGTAAACACTAGCCAACCTCTCACCCTTCTGTCTTTTTATAAGAGAAATTAGAAAATATAATTTCCTCAAAGAAATATTGGAAAAGTGATTTCCAGACCCACTATAGATTAACCTTTCACAGACAAACATAATTCTCAGGCCCCTAGCAAGACACATGATGATTCAATAGAATCAAAGTTCCCACTTAGGTAATTCTGGGTTAGATGGCAATCCCAGGGCAGAAATCTGCTCACTGACTACACTGGGAGAAATCTCAGTCCAAAAGTCATGAATTTACACACCAATGCCTGCAGAGGAAGAAGTCTGTCCTGCAGAGTGCTCATCTGTCACATGCAATTCTCAGACAGTGACCTCATTCTGATCCTGTTCTGCAGGGCAGGGAATACAGTGAGGCAAGCGAGCTGCCTGGACCACATAATTTGAGGCACTTGTCACTCATAGGTTCGCGCACTCACACCAAGGTACCTCACTTGTCTCACTCTAGTCCTGGCCCTTTTGCTCTAAAGTCTTCGGGGTGTATTTTATTCCACTGATTCTTTAAATGAGGAAATTTGAGACAGGGATACATGTTCCTCCCAGGCACTGGAAAAACTTCTGTTGTAGTGGGTAAGTGGTACATCTGCTAACCAAAAGATCAGCAGTTGAGATCTACGAGATACCCACTGGAAACTCTATGCAACAGTTCTACTCTGATCCATACGGTCACTATCAGCTAGAATTGACTTGATGGCAGTGGGTTTGTTTTCTTGGTTTGGCTGCTTTATAAGCCTCCAACCCTTCATGAGAATCACTGTTATTTCAAATGCCTAGTGTATTCAAATGCGTGTTAGGCAGAAAAAAAAGAACTAAATTACTATTTTGAGTACTAAGTATTTTGCAAAATGCTTTTTTACAAAATAATTTAATCATGTCAATCCAGAATTAACCAAAATCCTCAGAACATGAATTTAAAGAGGTGGACAACATATTCTTCACACTGACAAATTTTATTTACAAGACAATAGAAGGTATGGCAATAACCGTTCTTTGCAAGACACTCAAAATCAGGAAGCTGATGTTTGCAAAGAATACAAGTTTTACCTGCCAAATGCCAGCTTCCATTTTTGCCACACAATTGAAATTGCCATACTCACTATTCTATTTGTTAAAAATACAGAATGGTAAGCCTAGCTCTGAGTGAAGCTGCCCATGTTCCCCAGACCTCTTGAACTGACTTCCTATCTGTTCCCCAGGGCCTTACACTGATTTTAGACTAACAGTCCAAAATAAAAGTCCTAGAAAAAAAAATGCTGAGATGCATAAATTCTAGGACACACTTTGGTTGTACGGTTCACATGCTCATTGATGCTATCACATCAGACACATTAAAGACTGGAAATAAAAAATAAGTGCTCATAAAAGACAGATACTAGATAAACGTGAACCATACACATATTGAAAAGTCTCGAAGACGACAAATGTTAACCCTGAAGTTCCCAAGCTTAGGTGACTTAAAATTTTAATTTAATCTGCTTTCTCATTTTTCTACATGTAAAATAATCAGCCTGAATAATTTTCTGAGGGGTAGCTGTGGCCAACATTGTGTAGAACTCTATATGCCATATACATGAGTAGGGCAGCAACAACCAAAAGGTAATGCTACTCATCTCTGTGGTCAGGTGTTTTAAGTGAGGCATCACAGGGGACCTGTGACACAAAAGCCGATACTCACAGCATTAATCCCAGAGAGCTGCTGAGAGAGCTGCAGCATGATAGAGATGATGATGGGCTGTCGGTAGTTGGGTGCCCTGAAGAGCTCCAGCACAGTGACTTTCTTTTCCTGGGCCATCCTAGCACTCTCATCTTTCATCTCCTGGATGTCCTGGTCCACATCCTGGGTGCCCCACAAGTTCTGGAGAACTGGTGGAAAGAACAAAGGGGAAAAGATCACGCGTCATCCCAAAGTTAGCTATAGGAAAACACTGAGAAACAGCCACACAAGATGAAACACAAAGCCTGGACATGGCGGATCAATCCTAAAATCCCTGAGGGAAAGCTGTGAAAGATGCTCACCCTGTTTGGCATTGTCCTCTTCCTGTCTGTTAATGAGCAAGAATCTAGGGCTTTCAGGGCAAAACGGAAGGGCTGCACTTTGCAGGACAGCTGGAATGATGGTGAATCCCAATAGCACAGGCCACAGCTCCTCGGACCCCAAGATGACTTCCAGACCAAAGATCTAGAAACCAGATAAAGAGAATGCTATAAACTTGAATGTCATGGGTTTATTAAAATAAAAAAAAAAAATTTACCACAAGAAAACAAATTCTATTTCTTCTGTTGTTGACCCTGACAGCTTTTTAAACTATTGTCTGTGAGCCAAGTGACCTACAGTAATATTTGAAACTCAAGTTATGTACCAGAAATTCTTCTAATTTCTTAACCTATGTTAACTCATTTAAAAAGCCACAAAACTAACATTCATTCATTAACTGTGAGAAGTCCTAGATAGAGTACCTGGGCTACCAGAATTCCAATGACGATGCCCAGCTGGTTGAGTGTGCCAAAGGCACCCCGTAGAGCAGTAGGAGATATCTCTCCAATGTACATGGGCACAAAACCTGTGCACAGTCCACAGAAGAGGCCGATAACCAAGCGGCCCAGGATCAGCATTTCAATCGACTGAGCTATTTTACAGAACCCCATGAGGCAGCCACCAGCGACAGCCAATATGTTGACGATAAGCATCGAATTTCGCCTACAAGGGTAAATCAAAGAGGTGAGGTTAGTCAAAGTGGTCGTAAATCCTTCCACTTCTTATTCTGCTCTTCTCTAGATTCACAGATCTTTTCTTCTTGACAGAATCCTTCTTTTCCACTTATTATCAGAACATTTCTGCTTACAATAATCAGGACCTATTTTTTTATAGGAACCCTGGTGACACAGTGGTTAAGTATTACAGCTGCTAACCAAAAAGGCTGGCAGTTTGAATCTACCAGGTGCTCCTTGGAAACTCTAGGGCAGTTCTACTCTGTCCTATAGGGTAGCTATAAGTAGAAGTCAACCTGATGGCGGTGGCTTCGGTTTTAGGCATGCTTCTTATACCTAAGTATGAACAAATTCATGTAGAGAACTCAGAATTACCTGTGAGTTCCAGCTATAAATCTAGGATTTTAGCAAGCATTCTAAATCAGTAGTTCTCAAAGTAGTCCATACACTAGCAATACCAGCTAAAAACTATCCCACTTTACCTCAAAATTACTCAATCAGTAGATCTCACTCTAGGGGTAGGCCCCAGTCATCTTCTCAAGACCCTTCCAGGTGATTCAGATGCCAGCTAAACTTTGGGAGCTGAATTTTCATGTGTAGTCAGTACAGTAAGACACTCGAGAAATGTCTGCACTACTGTGTGGTCTTCTTATGCTTTTTACTACCATTTCATTCAATATAGTTGCTCAGATATTACCAATATACTGAAGATAATTTCAAACAAGTTTTTCTGCATCACAGAAAATATGCAAAAATGCAAAGCAATAATCTGCTTTGGTTGTCCTTTTCCAGTCTACCCTGGGGTGATGATATGAAACATTTTAGTGTTGATAACCACCATGAAATAACAGACTTATGCATTTATGTGGTAAACGTGAGATGCAGAAACACTGAAAACAGCTGATATAAGACTGAAATAACACATTAACACAGAAAAGTTACTACAGGTAATTTCAACCATGATATTTCAACAGTAATTCTTGACTTTGGTTACCCAGTGGAGTTCCTGGGGAGCTTTCAAGAATACTAACACATTGTTCTCCAGAGATACTGACTTAATTGGCGTGCAGTATGACCTGGCACTGGGACTTTTAAAAGCCCCCCCAGAAGATCCTAAATATGCAGGCCAACGTAAAGAAGCAATAGAAAAATTACTTCTTTGGTTCCTTATGTTTCTTCACTCTTCTATTAGGTTTTTTTGCTAATAAAACAACAATAGGAAGAAAGCCAGATTAGTTACTGGAGGGTCCTAATTAGAATTTTACTGACAGAGGGTAGCCTCACAAAACAAACATTAAACATTATCAAGTAGATTGTTTGATTAATATTTTAAATTTGAGTTCCATTTGCCTTCTAGCACATCTATTTAGCAAACTAAATGGTTCCTTCACCAGTCATTACTTAAGTATTTCACCCTGAAATGTGTTTTAGTGTAAGCTAGCTTACAGGAGATTCAATTAAAAAAAAAAAAAATCAGTTATTTGGCCATAATCTGTATTTGCCATAGACCAAGGATTATAACATATTTCCTACAGATCCTGCTGTGTAAAGTAATGAAATCACTGGCATGGAATCCTAGAATTATTTAGAAAAGCAAACAGCTTCTGACCTTACTGCAATCATTCACATGGCCCATCTCCTAAAAGGCCGAGTGAAAGCTATGCAAGACAGTAGAGCTCCCAGCACGAGCAGTCATATTCACCGCCAGGTGAACTCGGTTTCCCTGGAATCGAATTCGAATTCGGATGTTCTCATTCAAAAACATCAATCACCTCCCTGCCCTAATTCTCAATACGTGTTCTCAGTGCAGCCAGCATAACCTGCTTTTGCCCAGCTTTAGGTCAATACCTGCCAAAGCGGTTGACAAAGAATCCAACGGAGAAGGAGCCAATCATACCACCAACAGAGAAGATCGCCACAGACAGGGACCAGAGGGTAGTGAGCAACATTTCCGAGGGCTCGTATTCTATGCTTTCCTCCAAAGTGTAATTGAGAAAGTCTTTTATGAGCTGCAAAATAAAATGGTTCACAAGAGGACAGACTGTTAGATGAGAACAAGAGACAAATGTTGGGGAGCTTACCATAACTACCTAACAGAACAACATTTCAGTAACTTTGTAAGTAGAGATTCAAAAGTATCAATAGATGGGGATGAAAAGGAGAGATAAAACACTCAAAGTTAATGTTTGTTCTTGTTACAGTTGCCTTCAGGTAGATTCCAACTCATAAAGAGATCCTAACATGGGCACAGTGGAACTGCTCCAGAGGGTTTTCAATGCTTTGACCTTTCAGAAGCAGATCACCAGGCTTGTCTGCTGAGACGTCTCTAGGTGAGTTTAAACTAGCATCAACCTTTCCGCTAGTAGTAGAGAACTTTAACCGTTAGTAGCACCCCGGGACCTGGTGTTAATGTTACTAGCTCTAAAGAGAATTTTTTTATTTTGAAAACCCCAGTAGGTGGCAGCACTGTTGCTCAGGACTACCCCAGTCCTCTGCTAAGAGGTAGAAACCAAACCCACCACCACGAAGTAGGTGCTCACTTACAGTGGCCCTGTAGGATAGAGGAGAACTGCCCCATAAGGTTTCCCCGAGCTCTTTTACAGGAATAGCCTGCTACATCCTTCTCCTCGGGAGCAGTTTAGTAGGTCTGAACTACCCACCTGGCCTTCTGGTTACCACACAGCACTTAATCACTGTGCCACCAAGATTCCTTTCCCTAAGAGGCATTCCCCCATATCTGTAACTATCCCCCGAGTCACTTCCTACTCATTCTTACTCATAAGGCCCCCATGATGACAGGGGTATAACTGCCCGGTGGGGCTTTCTTGGCGGTAATCTTTTAGAAAAGCAGATCAGGTCTACCACTTCCATTACCAATTGTTGCACCTTAGCTATCTTTTAAGGGATAATAAAGGTGGCAGACCACCTGAGGGTGAACATAAGAATGAGTGCAGTTCCCAGGAGGCAACAAATGAGCTTTTTGCCTTGGCTAAATGACACAAGACTTCCCCAACAATGCATTTTTCCACTTCATTTTAGCCAGGCTGGATTGTCTTTAACTCTAAATTCTTGAAACTTTACTTATAGCAACTTCCCTACTTCTGCTTAAAAATAAAATAACTTCCCTACTCCAAATTCCAACTCTAATTCTGTCTAGTACTCACCAGCTCAGGAGCATTGATGACTCCAGTGTTGTAGCCAAACTGGAAAGAGCCAATTGTAGCGATGGCGATGGCGAAGACCAGAGAGGTAGTGACCTGGGGAGGTGGAAGACAGTCCTTAAAGCTTCTGATGACTGCCTCTTATTAATTAATGAGATGCATTAGCAGAGCTAGGCCTATGAGAATTAGGTGCGATTTAGGTAATGAATGGTAGTAACAAAGGAACAGGTAGGTTATACTTAGGAGTTTATCTGAGGACACGCAGAAGAGCATTCATAGTTAACTCAGGAAAATTTTTTTAAAAAGAAATTGGAAGCATTTAAAAAACTGCCCCAGGTAAGGCTAAGACAGGCCTGTGCTCACAAATGGAACACGAAGGACTAGAAGAACTGAAGAAAGACAACCCTAGGATTCCTAAGAACTTTGAAAACAGCCAGACCCAGTGGAATCATCATAGCTACCCACTTGAGTCCATAGAAGTCCAGAGTGTGTCGGCAACGGACTACGTCAGCATACTGCACTCCTCTTGAATAAAGGCTGCTGTGTCTGAACTATGTGCTGTACTCTCCACATCCTGACTCCACTGGAAATTCTTCTGTGCATCAGATACTGTACTGCTATCCCCCACCCAGCAGGGGGAGAACACATGCTTAATCCCAATCCAACACAGAAAAGACATTTTTCTGGGTGTGAAGGGTGTGAGGATCAACTCAGCCAACTTCTCATCCTTCAGGGAGTAATCTGAGTGGGTGTTATGTTAGATTTCCACCCTCAGGGCAGCTCCACTTTTATGCCTGATTCCATTTCTACCCTCCGAACCCCGTCCACGTTTTTACCTTAAATTCCTTCTCTTTCTGGCCCAGCAGACCTGAAGCCCGGGAGCTTCAGGCTCCCAGCTGATCCTGCCCTGGGGGCCTCCCAGCCATCACAGTTCCAAATAAGCAAAAACATTTGAGGCTTCTGCGAATGCAGAGCTCTTTTTGTTTAACTCTTTCCCCTACAGTAGAAACCTCTTCTTTTTCTCTTACATTATTCTCTATCCTCAAGGTCCTTTACTTCTCATTTTTTCATCCATTCTCTTGTATTCCTTCTTAAGTCAACTTATTTTAGTGTATATGTCTCCTTCCCTACAAACACTTCACACACAACGCACAATAATACATCAATGTACCCTCATTCACAACCACGACTACAGTAGGAAGGTCATGCAGGATTCTGCTAGTATCCAAGGAGCACTAGAGGTTACAGAGCTGACGCCGGGTCACTGATGTACACACCCAGTCGAGTCTGAGTTTCCCTCAAAGAAATCGCGATGGCCCCGAGAGGTACACTCAGAAGCAACACAACCCAGCAAATCACCTCCCCACCCCTCTATCCTATGAAAACTCAAACAACTGTCTCCTCCTCCAAAAACCCACTGCAGTCGTAGGGTCCGACTCACAGCAACCCTAAACGTCCGAGTAGAACTGCCCCACAGTTTCCAAGGAGCGCCTGGCGGATCTGAACTCCTGACCTTTTGGTTAGCAGACTAAGCAAGCACTTAGCCCATTACGCCACCAGGGTTTCGTCTCATCCTCAGTAGCATATAATAATATAAAATAAACCAGAAGAACCAACACAACTTCTTCGATTTTCCATATAGAAGATGAAAATAGAACGGGAGTAAGTCCTTTTTGTACATGACATTCAAACAATTTAAACTTGAGCATTACAGGCTGGAGGAAAAATTAAAAGGCCTCGGGATGACTTAGAAGAAAACAGAACAAGGCATCACCATTACGGTTTGTCTTCTTAATGTCCCCCAAACAGATAAAAATAACCAGTAATTACATCATTTCTTACCTTCTCTGTCCCCATGGCCCTAGTTTAGTTCTTTTTGAGTCCTCAGTAAAGATCTAGTAAGACTTTAGAAACACCTTTTCTAGCCAAACAACGGCTTCTAAACGTCCTTTTCGGCAGCAAGTTTTCTTCAGGTCCTCACCAACTCACGATCACCTCGCAACCGTTAAAGCATCTTACTGTGCCTGCCAGAGACCTATTTATAATATCCGCAAGGGGGCGGAGCTAGGCGAGGAGCCAAGCCTTGCCCCGGCCCCAGCCCCACCCCGCGCCCGGCCCCAAAGAATCTTGTGACCTCAAATTTGGGTATTCCTCTTTTCTCCCAAAGCATGCAACGCGCCCCCCCCTTCTAAAACCACATCCGGGCCAGCTCTCTTCCTCACTCCTTTGCTTCTAGTAGCAAAATCTCAGTTTCACTGACAAAATGCTACCAGTAAAGCCTGGAGGTAGAGCAAATATGTTTCTTTATTTTGGCTCTCAGTTCTGCACAGTATTGAACCAGCCCACAGAGAAATGAGAAGAAATGCTGTTTCTTTAAGGCAAGGTTGCATGCGTGCTGCTATCAGAGAATTAAAGTTGTTTTAAGGAGTGTAAGCAAAAAAAAAAAAAAAAAAGAGCTACAAACCGTTAAGTTTTATCAGCTGCTTTTTGACTGAAGAGGAGTGAAGAAAAGCAAAGGGAGAGTTTGGCTTGTTTTTTTCTTTTCTTTTTTTTTTTTCCTGCTTGTTTTGATTAACATAATTTTACCACGGTGGCGGGCATCACTTTCGGTCGATTCCAGGCTCACGGTGACCCTATGGGACAGAGTAGAACTGCCCCAGTAGCGTTTCCGAGAAGTGCCAGGTAGATTTGAATTGCCGATCTTTTCTGTAGCGCTTTTAACCATTATGCCACCAGCCACCAGAGTTGGGAGTAAACCTGGATTTCTAGGAGCCACACCAACTCTGGGACGCTGGAAAAAGAGGACACAGCTGTCTCTGGGATACAATCCAAACATCTTAACGGGGCATTCACCATACTTTGTTCTATAGGTTCAGTGAGTCGGTATCAACTCCAACAACCATGGGTTTGGTTTGGTTTTGGGATTTAGGATTACAGCATCTAGCAGGGCCAGATAAGTAGAGTACACACGGGCTCAGTTGTGCTTTCCCACCAATTTGCAATGCATAGTTTCATCTGTCCCCCGACCACATGGAAGAGCATGTGAAATTGCTCACCACAGGTCAGCCAGTAAACACAGTAAAGCCCCTGAGTACCTTGCTCAATGCAAGCTGGCGCTATTATGTTCATCAGTTAATCCAAGAGACATCTAGAGATACAATAGTTACCAGACTGAGTTAAGCAAATATTTGCAGAGCTCCTGCTTTGTATCAGGTACTTTCTAAGAAATGGGGGATTCATCAGTAAGTAGGACAAAAAAAAACCCTGACTCTCAGAGAATTTAGGGTTTTCCCTTCCTTTTTATACTTAAATAGAAGAGAATGAGGTTAACTGATTTTTACCAACCAGAGCAGATTATTAATATTTATTAGTTAAGGACTGTGGATTTCTTTTAAAAAAAGGATGAAATAAATATGATCACTAGCCTATACCTGAAAATTGAAAGATGAGTAGAAAAAAATGAAAACAGAGAAAGAGGAAGAATGATGGGAGAGAGAGAAGAGGCTCCAGTCTGACAGCAAACAAGGTAAATCAATTTGGTTTGTAGTTAAAGGAGTTGAGAGATAATACCCAGTTGAGATAACACAGGCAAATTCCTAGTGGCCATTGAAGTGTAGCCTAGCAACGGCTACAGTACAAAAGAGGCAGGGTAAGGAAATAATAACCTTTTCCTAAATGGTGGGCTAGAGGTAGTACATCTTCTTTCAGGGTTTCGGTGCAGGATCCAGAATTCAAATGGGCATTACTAGTCTGAAACAACCAGATGATGTTGCCTATTTCCCAAAATGAGATTTTCTTTGCAGACAATTAACTAAGAATTGAGGACTAGGGAAACGTGACGGCCGAGAAAACTTGGCGAGAGATTACACTTCCCCTCCCCCATCTATCCCTTGCATTCCAGGAAACACCGTGCCTGGTGGCCCCTTTAGTCACCACAGCAACTGCATTCTGCAGCCAAAGGAAAAGGAATATCCCATACAGTAGTGCTGTCTAATAGAATTAGAATGAGACCAAATATGTAATATGAAATTTTCTAGTAATCATTACAATTTTTAGTAAGAGAAATTCATTTTAGTAACACATTTAACCTAATATACACCAAAACTACCATTTCAGCATGTAATCAATATAAAGATTATTATATTACTTTTTTTCTCCCATACTAACCCAAACCACTGCTGCTGAGTCAATTCCAATTCATAGCAAGGGATTCGAAATGCCTACCTTTTGGTTAGCAGACATGGCACTTGACCACTACGCCACCAGGGTTTCCTTTCCCATGCTGTCTTTGATATCCACTGTGTATTTTACCCTTACAGAACATCTCCACTTTGGACTGTAAATTTTCTATAGTTAAGGTGAAGTGCAGTCTTAACCAAAACAGCGAAGTTGTGTTTAACAGAAAAATGTTTCACATTTCCTCAGTCTTAAGACCAAACCTAAAATTAAAACCAAATCCTAAAATCAGGGAATGCAGAGCCTTAGGCACTTTGAGGTAAGAACCGGAGAAACTGCCTTTTTCACTGAACAATGGAAATGGCATTTCAAAGCACGGAAAAAAGCTAGTGACTGTTCTAAAGTAAATTCTACTTTTTGCTTGCATTTATATAACATTCCTCACAAAGAACAACTTTTGTTATAGCATGTTTACATTTTAATCTTTCTTAATCTGGCTGGGTGTGAGGATAATTTATTTGATCCTGGAAACACTGTAGGAGATAAGCCCTCAGGGTGAAGAAGGAAATCACCTGAAAAATGTTGATTTTCCTGCCTAAACTAGATTCAAACCGCTTTTCATTCCAAAGGATTCTGAAGGACCTAATCCCAGCTGTGGGTCCTTAATCACTTTCTAAGGTGCTCTGTCCACCAATCTTCCCTTCAGACTTTAATCCATCCCCCTCCAGTGCTGGATAAATTACCTTAAATCAAAGTTGTAATTGTATCAATCTTCTAACTCAAAAACTTTCAATGGTTATTGAATAACATCTAGGCAAGCAGTGTCCAGTATAAATATAATGCAAGCCACAGATATAATTTAAATTTTTGCAGAAGCCTCATTAAAATAAATAAATGAGTTAACTTTATATTTTATTTAACCCAATATAGACAAACCTGTTGCTGTCAAGTCGATTCTGACCCCAGTCGATTCTGACCCCTAACAACCCTGTAGGACAGAGTAGAAGTGCCCCATGCACCATGGAGTTTCCAACAAGTGCCTGCTAGATTCAAACTGCTTACCTTTTGGTTGGCAACTGTAACTGTTAATGGCTTCACTGCCAGGGATTACCAATATATCCAAAATAGCCTACTTTTAACACGTAATCGATATATAAAAATTATTAATGAGATATTTTACAATATTTTGTGCTAGGTCTTTGAAATCCAGCATGTATTTCAAAGTTACAGCACATCTCCATTCAGACTCTAAATTTTTAACCATCAAAATAAAATGTATTCCTATTAAAATGATAGTTATCTTTAACAGAAAAAAATATTGCTTCAGTTTTTTAAATATGCCTTCAAATGGATTGGAAATTCTGGTGGCTTAACTGGTTAAGTTTTATGGCTGCTAATCAAAAGGTTGGTGTCATGGATTGAATGGTGTCTCTGTGCCTCGGAAGTTCCCAGTCCAGGGGAAGACTGATGACAAAGAACTGTCCCCTAGAGCCAACAGAAAAAGACTTTTCCTGGAGCTGATGCCCTGAATTTGGAATTTTAGCCTGCTTTTCTGTGGGAAAGTAAGTTTCTCTTTGTTAAAGCCATCGGTATTTCTGTTAGAGCAGCGCCAGATGACTAAGACAATTGGCAGTTCGAATTCACCACGCGTTCCTTAGAAACTGTATGGGGCAGTTTTACTCTGTCCTGTAGGGTTGCTACGAGTCAGAATCATCTCAACAGCAATAGATTAAACTTGAACAAAATTAACAATTTAGTTTCTCAGTCCCACAACCACATTTCAAATGAGCAATATCCACATGTGGCTAGTGACTACTATACTGGAGAGTGTGGGTCTTACTCCTTAGCATGACCCTAATCTACTATTCTAATCTTATGTAGAATATAAACAAAAAAAAAAGAAAAGAAAAAGGCCAAACCATTGATCCCAATTCATAGGGATCCCATAGGACAGAGAAGAACTGCCTCAAAGAGTTTCAAGAAGCAGCAGGTGGATTCAAACTGCTGACTTTTTGTTTAGCAGTCAGAGCTCTTAATAACCCTATGCCAACAGGGATCCACAATATACAACCAAATAACAGTAACAAATTAAAAGTCTATCTACACTTCACCCAACCAAACTAATTTATCAATTTTTCAAACAGATTCTATTTCCTGCCTCCTTTTTTAATTGTGCTATTGTGTCTGCCTTTAAAAAAAAAAACTCTTTCATCCCTTACCTGCAAAAAAAAAATCTTTCTGTTTTAATTATCTAGATGTTATCAGGAAGGATCAGTCCCTGGAGAATGATGTCATCATTGGTAGAGAGCATCATCAGAAAAGAGGAAGACCCTCAGCGAGATGGATTGACATGGTGACTGCAACAATAGGCTAGTAACATAGCTTTGAGTTGCAACATTGAAGGATTCTATGGGCAAGATCTTGAACAATACAGGAAGCATCAAAAGAAGATAGAAGGAATACACAGAGTGACTGAAACCAAAAAACTGCTTGACCTCGAGCCATTTCAGGTGGTAGCATATAATTAAGAAACTATGATATTGAAGGAAGAGGCACTGATGAAAAACCAAGATTCAGTAATTGACATGAATTGACAAAATACCAGCTGAAATGCTTCAACAAATACTTGCAGTGCTGAAGTGCTCACTCATCTTTGCTAAGAAATTTGGAAGACAGCTACCTGGCCAGCTGACTGGAAGAGATCTATATTCGTGTCCATTCCAAAGAAGGTGATCCAACAGAATGCAGAAATTATTGAGTAATACCACTAATATCACACACAAGTAAAATTTTGCTGAAGATCATTCAAAAGCAGTCGCAGCAGTACATCAACTGAAAACTGCCAGAAATTCAAGCCAGATTCAGGAGAGGACTTGGAACTGGGGGTATTATTGCTGATGTCAGATGAATCCTGGCTGAAAGCAAAGAAAACCAAAAGGATGTTTACCTTGTTTTATTGGCCATGCAAAGGCATTTGACTATGTAGATTGTAACAAATTATGGATCACATTTTGAAGAATGGCAATGTGGAACCTATAGACAGACCAAGAGGGAGTAGTTTGAACACAACAAGAGGATACTGAATAGTTTAAAATTAGGAAAGGTGTGCATCAGGGTTGTATCCTTTCACCATACTTACTCACTCTGTATACTGAGAAAATAAGCCAAGAAATTGGCCTATATGAAGAAGAATGTGGCATCAGCATTGCAGGAAGGGTCGTTAAGAGCCTGCAATATACAGATAACATAACCTTGTATGCTGAAAAAGAAGAGGACTTGAAGCACTGATGAAGATCAAAGATCTCAGTCTTCAGTAAGGATTGCACCTCAACATAAAGAAAACAAAAATGCTCACAACTAGACTAACAAGTAACATCATGATAAATGGAGAAGAGATTGACGTTGTCCAGGACTTCATTTTACTTGTATCCAAATCAGTGCCCATGGAACGAGCAGTCAAGAAATCAAAACACATTTCACTGGGTCTTTTAGAAAAAGACCTTTGTAAAGTGTTTTTAAAAAAAAAAAAAAAAAAAATCCAAAGATGCCACTTTGAGGACTAAGGTAACACAAGCCATGATATTTTTAATTACCTTATATACATGTGAGGAAACTCCGGTGGCATTAGTGGTTAAGTGCTACAGTTCCTAGCCAAAACGTCAGCAGTTCAAATCCATTAGGCTGTCCGTGGAAACTCCATGGGGCCATTCTGTTCTACCCTATAGGGTCACTATGAGTAGGAATCAGCTCGACAGCACTGGGTTTTCATTATGTACGTAAAAGCTGGACAATGAATAAGGAAGGCTGGCAAAGATTGGATGCATTTGAATTATGATGTTAGTGAAGACGGCAGAATGTACCATGGACTGTCAGAAGAACAAACAGATCAGTCTTCAAAGAAGTGCAGCTAGAGTGCTCTTTGGAAGCAAGGATGACAAGATTTCTCACGTACTTTGGACATGTTATCAGGAGGGACTATTCTTTGGAGAAGGACATCGTATTTGATAGAGGGTCCTCAAAAAAGAGGAAGAAATGTCAGTTGAGATGTTTCAGCAAACAGGTGAGCAGTGCTGGAGGTGCTCATTCATCTATGCTAAGAAATTTGAAAGACAATGGATTGCCCACGAAATGAACTGACACAGTGGCTGCAACAAAGGGCTCAAAGAACACTGATTGTGAGGATGGCAGGGGACCAAGAAGTGATGCATTGTGTTGTACACAGGGTTGCTATGAGTTGGAACCAACTTGACAGCATGTAACAATACCCTCCTCTCTGAACTACTAAAGCCAGTCTTAACTAACCACAAAGAGATACCCAAAAGAAACATGTGGTGAAAAATTTCAATGTGTACATCACCTGCTATATCTGTAAAGGGTACCTGATAAAGCTAGCTATAGTGACGGAATGTCTCCTTGTGTTTTGTAAGACTTCTATTGTTCAGCACTATGAAGATGGCAATGATTGTCTAAGGTGTGGCAACCATGTTTATGAGACAAATCCATTAGAAATATTGAGGTTGAATAATATATTACAGGATATTCTATTTAAGCTGATTCCTGGACTGCAGAAATAACAATTTGAGAATGAATCTGAAGTTTTCAAGAAAAATGAGCCTCAATAAAGTGGAGAACGTGATACTTCAAAGCTGACAAATCCCAAACAGATGAGAAAGGTGATGAAAATTGAGACAGTACAGGCTGTCAGAGAAGTGACCCACAAAGTGTCTAGATTGTTTATATAATAATAGGCAATACAGTAAAGAGTTTAATGAGGAGATTCATTCCATGTTCTATGTTCTACCTGAGGGATCAGTTATAACATTTCTAAGTTTAAAACTCAAACTTCTGAGTTCTTATGACTTGGATGTGCTGTGCAGTGGTGAAACTATGGAATTCACCTAAAAGACAAAATGGTAAAGACCAGACTTACTGGTCTAACAGAGACTGGAGGAAGCCCTGAGGCTATAGCCCCGGACATCTCCTAACTCAGAACTGAAGCCATTCCCAGTTTGCAGTCAACGATTAGACAGGCCTATAAAACAAAAATAACACACGTGAGGAACATGCTTCGCAGTTCAATCAAGTATACAAGACCAGACGGGTAACACCTGCCCAAAAGTAAAGATGAGAAGGCAGAAAGGGACAAGTAAGTAGATGAGTGGCCATGGAGAATCCAGGGTGGAAAGGGGAACGGGGAGAGTGCTGACACATTTTGAACATTGCAACCAATGTCAAAAATGATTTATATATGTAAGTTTTTGAATGAAAAACTAATTTACTTTCACCTAAAATAAAACCAAATTTACAAAAATAAGAAAATTAAGCAAAGATGCTAGACACAAGTTCAACATACAAAGTTCAATTGCATTCCTACATTCTAGAGTAATTGGAAATTAGAAACAAAATGAAGCAAAAAAGAACATTAGCAATAGCATCAAACAGTATGAAACTTTGGAATAAATTAATAAAATGTGTAAAATATGTACAAGGAAAACTATTCATCAGTATTGTAAAATGTTAATGAACTAAATAACAGGGATTTATACTAAGCTCATAGATCAGAGCCCTGAATATTGTTAAAACATTAATCATCCCCAATTGATCTATAGAATCAATGCATTGACAATCAAAATCCTTAGTGGCTGAACCCTCCAACCACATCACGGGAGAAAAATATGGCAGTCCTTTTCCACAAAGATTGCCCATTTCCACTGAGTCAATTCTGATTCATAGTGACCCTGTAGGACAGAGCAGAACTGCCCCATAGAGTTTCCAAAGAGTGCCCAGTGGATTCAAACTGCCAACCTTTTGGTTACCAGCCATAGCACTTAACCACTATGCCACCAGGATATCCCCACAAAGGTTACAGCCTTGGAAACCCTATGTGGTAGTTCCCCTTTGTCAGGTAGGGTTGTGATGAATTAGAACCGACTTGATGGTAACAGGGTTGGTGTTTTTGGTTTAAAGGGCTGCTGTCTTGCTGAGATTAACCCTGCACTTTTGTTTACTCATTGACAGATTACGTTATGAACAGTATGTGGATTAGAGGGGTACAACCAGATTTTCAGCAGGCAAGTCCATTGTTTGTCTCGAGATTGTTGCATCTATGTTGTTTCTATCCAAAGCAAACCAAGTGCTATTCAGCCATTTAGTGGTCTGCATAAAGTATTTCTGCAGTCTCACAGTGTGTAAATCATAGTTGAAATCAGTTTTGTGGGGAGCCTGATTCAGCCTTTGAATGTTTTGCTTGCCCAGTCTGAGATCCTTTTGTATGATTACACTAGTAAAGTGGCTACATCTTTGTGGTGCTGCAGTTTTCACATACTTAGATTTTTTAAATTCTTCTTTAAAAACAGTACAAGAAACTAATAATTATGTCTTGAAACTATTTTGTTTCAAAGTAGTTTTTAAGCCACTGTCTTGTTCTTGGTAAACTTTTCAGGTACAAAGTAGTTCACTCAGGTGCACAAATCCATTTGCAAAGAATTCCATTTATTATTGAACATTAGAGCATGTTCTAACTGTGGACTTTTTAAGTCTCTGTGTAATTCACCAACTGCAACAGGAAGGCATGTCAGCTTTCCAGACTGAAAAGGTATGTGGCATTTTGGAGAACTGGAATGAGACTCACCATCATGTGAAATATTGGCACCGATCACATTTACTTCTAATAAAACTAATGTGAATAAACAAAAACAATGTCTCAGTTTCTCAATATTGCTCTAACAGAGATCCACAAGTAGCTGGTTTTAAGAAAGAATTTTATTTTCTTATAGTTTAGGAGGCTAGAAGTCATGGCACCGACTGTAGACAGAGGTCCTCTTAACTATGTCAGCTTCAAGTAGCCAGCAGTCTTTGGAGTTCCTGGTGTAGACTCTTCTGCCTTCACCATCTTCAGAGACTGTTTGCTTGCTTGTCTCTCTATCTAAGTTGTTAGCTTGGCTGTCATCCTTATGAAGTGTATTCATCCCTTTTGGTTTTCCATCTACAGGTCTTTGCATATTTCATTATCATACCTTACTTTGTCTTCTAAAGCCACCCGCTGAAATCTTGTTCAGCAATTTTACTTCATTATTTCTTTCATTTGCTTTAGCTACTCTATGTTCAAAAGCAAGGTTCAGAGTCTCTTCTGATGTCCTTCCCCCCACCCCTGCCCTATCTCTTTAATGATCTTTGCTTTCTTCATGGATAATGTCCTTGGTATTATCCCATGACTTTTTTAGTCTGCAGCTGTTAGTGGTAATGAGTCAAGTCTATTCTTCAGACAGTCTTCAAATTCAGGCAGTATATACTCAAGGTTGGAATTCTGGTAGCACAGCAATTAAGAGTTTGGCTGTTAACCAAAGGTCAGCGGTTTGAATCTACCAGCTGCTCCTTAGAAACACTACGGGGCAGTTTCACTCTGTCTTATAAGATCACTATGAGCTGGAATTGACAGCAACAAGTTGGGTTTTATATGTATACATAAATATGTATACTCAAAGTCATATTTTGAGTCTCATGGACTTGTTTCAATTTCCTTCAGCTTCAACTTAAACTTGCATAGGAGAAACGAATGATCTGTTCTGCAGTTGGCCTCTGGCCTTGTTCTGATTGATGACGTCGAACTTGTCAGTCTGCTCTTTCCACATACGTAGCTGACTTGATTCCTGTTGTTTTCTACCTTGTGAGGGCCACATCTATAGTTGCAGTTTGTTGAAAAAAAGGTGTTTGCAATGAGTAAAAGTCATCGCTCTTGCAAAATTCTATCATGCAATCTCTAGGATTGTTTCTACCAACAAGGGCCATATACTCTAACCACTAATCCTTCATCTTTGTTTTCGACCTTTGCATTCCAATCACCAGGAATTATTAAACCCAAGGCCTGCTGAGGTCAAATCAATTCCAACTCATCCTGTAGGACTGAGTAAAACAGTTCCACAGGGTTTCCAAGGAGTAGAGGATTCAAACTGCTGACCTTCTGGTTAGCAGCCATAGCTCTTAAGCACTGTGTCACCAGGATTCCAATAATTATTAAAGAGGACATTAAGTGGCTGAAAGTCTTATCACAGATGTTGGTGTGTAGTTTCCAGTTGGATTCCCGAGGCATGTGAATTAACGTCCAGATTTATGATGAGATTTCTGATCATCAGTTCCTCTTTTTGGTGATGTACTCTCCCATATCCTATGCTCCAGTGCAGCTCCTAGACTACTGGCACCAGAGGGAATGAAAGTGGAAGACGGTACGGTTTTCTGTTATTCTGCTCTACAGGCCAGCAGAGTCATCCTTTAACACATAATACAGTGCTACTGGAAGACTACAACCTCAAATTCATCGTGTTCATATTTTGAACATTAAAATCATTCTACCTGGTCTGAAGCTAGGACAAAATATTGAAATTAGGATTGTCCTGGAAAATCTGAAGCCTCTGGTCATTGTATAATAATATTCTTATGTGTAATTTTTAAACTGTTGAGGTTTGTAAGTGGACAGATTCAATAAATGTCTGTTGAATAAACTACAGAGTATAGATAGAAACAATCTGTATCTTTTTCTTTTTTCATAAGTTGCAGGGCTTCTAATCTGCCAGCTACAAGTTATTATATTTTGTAATAGCCATCCACTCGTAGCAACCCTGTAGGGTACAGTAGAACCACCCCATGGAGTTTCTAAGGAGTGCTTGGTGGATTTGAACTGTTGCCATTTGGGTTAGCAGATGTAGCACTTAACCAGGGTTTCCCATCGACATTAAAGCATTGTCCATAATTGTAGAAGCAGAGGTATCAAGATTGAGTAAAATTCTTTTTAATTTTCATTTAAAGTTTTTTTTTTTTTTTTAAATCTTGCTTGATATTCTTAGGCTCTAATACCAGGATCTGTGGGCAGCTCTGCCTCATACAGTGAGGTGGCAGTAGTCTTACGATATCCTCCTAACTCTCTGTTCAGTGATATCACACTGGTACTCAAAGTCTGTCGTGGTGGGAGTATTTACACTGTGGAAACTGGCAAATCATTCAAATCAAGGCTTCTTTTTCTTTTTTCTTTTTTTTGTTTTTTTAAGAGAGTTGATTGATTAATATTATTTTCCACTATGTAAGCCTTCTTAACCACCCCCCAAAAACCCTAAACCATTGTTGTCTAGTTGATTCTGACTCACAGCGACCCTATAGACAGAATAGTACTGCCCCATAGAGTTTCCAAGGAGCACCTGGCAGATTTGAGCTACCAACCTTTTGGTTAGTAGCCATAGCACTTAACCACTAAGCCACCAGGGTTTCCAAGTCTTCGTAGAAAAACAAAACACAGCTCATTTCATGTCTAAAGTTATAATTAAATAGGAGATAAGCCTGATAACATCTTATTGCATCAGAAAGCAACCAAGTTTCCCAAGACTAATACGGTCACGTCAAAAGCACATAGACACCAATCTAAAAGTGACTCCATTGGCCAAAGACAAGACAGCTTGGACATTGTATAAGGCTAACATATTGCAAATATGAGAAATTTAAAATGACAACCCCCCCAAAAGTAATATTAAGTATTCTAAAAGAAGATGAATAGAATGCATTTCTGCTAAATCTTGTTATTCAAGCATACAAAAGCAAACTGGCTGCCGTCAAGTTGACTCTGACTCATAACAACCCTATAAGACAGAGTAGAACTGCCCCATATGGTTTCCAAGGAATAACTGGTAGATTCGAATTGCTGACCTTTTTAGTTAGCATCCATAGCTCTTAACCACTATGCAACCAGGATTTCCTGTTCAATCACATTTACTTATTATTTTATTCATCAACATACAGCAACAAGTAAACGTACTAGTTACAGGGCATTTTCTGACTCAGTGGCAGTATTTGTAGAATGACTCCATGAGTTATGGCCTTAAGCAGAAGAAGGCTGATGCAATACACCAAATTCAATTAGATGTGATTTTAAATATTCTTAGAAGTTGTGCAGTCCTGAGAATATGAAAGAATGGAAAATTTCATTTTTAAAGGCCACAGTTCTTTAAAGTTTTGTCTTAGAATTCTAACATTTCAAAGTCTTGAATCTGTAGCTAATGTAAAACAAAGAGGCGACCTGTGGCCAGGTTACTTGTTTCCATCCATACTGCATAACTTTTCAGCTCACATTTCCTAAGCGTTATGCTAATCTGGGATTCCCTGGGTTATGCAGTTAACATGTCCAGCTGACAACCAAAAGGTCTGAGGTTTGATTCTACCCAGAGGCACCTCAGAAGAAAGGTATGGAGATCTTCTTGCAAAAAATCTGCCGTTGAGGGTGGGGTCAATATGGCAGACCAGACACATGTCTCCTTAGTTCCCTCTCAGAACTAAGGCCTAGAAAAATAACCAAATGCAACAGTGTGGACATTCTAGGAGCATCAAGATCAGATATAGGGTTGTAAGATCAGACTGGGCAACAGGAAAGAGGAAACTACCTCTGTTGGAGGTGAGACAGCAGCGCACTGAGTCCCACCTGTGCTGGCACATCAGCTGAGAGGATTATAGGTACGGACGCGTTAACCAGGAGGCTGAGGCTGGGACTGCTGAGCCTGAGAACCTGGCACAGACTTGCTACTATGCTGAACTGCTGTGTCTAAGTAAACAGCATATCGCACAGCAAAGAGACTGTGCTTGGGACAGCCACATCTAGAGAACCCAGCGGTGGCTGATGACTGAGGGTGCCAGTGACCCTCCCACTTCTCTTCTCCGAGCTGCGCCATAGATAATGCTGACTCACTGCAGGAGAAGCTGGCTCAGGTGGGACGCCATCTTGTTCAGCTGAGAGGCAGAGTCAGCCATGCCTGAGGGTTCATCTGGGCCTAATTTCCATGCTGAACAACAGTGCCTGTCTGGATAGTGCTTCTCTCAGAAGAAAAGCTGTTTTAAAAACAATCATACTTAGAGAACGTAGTGGCAGCTGAGTGCAGCAGTGTCCTAACCCCTCCCTCCCTTCTTTGCCCCACATCATAGTGCTTGCAGACCGCCCACGAGAGACTCCATAAGTAAGGCACCATCTTTGTCAGTCAGGAGGTAGGGTCTGCCACCCTTGAAGGCCTCTTTGCTATCAGCTGCAGCTAGTCAAATCCTTTCTCAGCAGAAAAGCAGCTTTTAAGATAAGAGCAACTAGAAAACACAGCAGTGAGTGGTGGCTGCCTGTGGCGGCACCATTTCCACCGTCCTTCACTGAGCCACGTCATAGCATTGGCTGACACTCCCTAGAGACTCCATAAGTAGGCACCATCTTTGCCAGCCAGGAGGTGAGGCCTGCCACCCCTGAGGGCCCAGGTGCTTTCAGCTGCAGCTGGACAGTACCCCTCTCAGGAGAAAAGCAGTTTTTAAGATAAGTGCATCTAGAGAATGCAGTGGTCCCAGGTGGCCAAGTGTGTGGCCATCTGTCATGGAGTGAATTGTGTCCCCCCAAAAATATGTTGAGCCACGTGGCTGGGCCATGATTCTCAGTATCTTGTGACTGTCCTCCATTTTGTGGTTTTCCTATGCTGTATGTTAAAGGATTAGGGTGGGACTGTAAATCCCTTCATCAAATTAGCTCTCTGCTCCACTGCAAAGGGAGTTTCCTTAATATGGCATGCCCCACCCTTAATCCTTTCATCCTACAAGAGACAAAAGGACAGAGAAGCAGGCAGAGAATTGGGAACCTCATACCATCAAGAAAGCAGCACCACAAGAAGAGCGTGTCCTCCAGACCTGCGGTACCTGATGCTCCCTGGACAAAGACTGATACAATACTGGACTTTCCTCCAGAGCTGACAAGGGGGAGAAACTTTCCCTGGAGCAGACATCCTGAATTTGGACTCATAGCATACTGGACTGTGTAAGAATAAACCTTTCCTTTATTAAAGCCATCCACCCTGTGGTATTTCTGTTAGAGCAGCCCTAGCTGACTAAAACAATAGTATTTGCTTACCTTTCTAAACTGTGAGCACTCTTAGGGCATAAATTTATTTTACCTGTCTCTTTATCAACTGTCTAACAAATACGTGATCAAAAGAAAAAAGTTTGTTAAATTAACAGAATAAAATATCTTCAAAGTATATTCTTAAGGCTATTATGTAACTAAACAAGCTATAGCATAATTAATATATTATGTAAAGTAATATACAAAGGTTCCATTAATAAAGGTAATGATTTGTACAAAGTCTCAAGAAAAAAAAGTTCTTTAGGTAAGTATATCCTTTAGGGATGTGGGTGGAGGGGAGCATAATAAAACCAAAACCCAAACCAAACCCACTGTTACCAGGTTGATTCTAACTCATAGAGACCCTATAGGACAGAGTAGAACTGGGGGCATAACCATATGAGAACCAACTGATGACACCTAACAACAACAGCAACACCCTTATGTAATTCTTTACTTGTCTTCTTAGAAACTGCATTTCATGCTTTCAAGTCTGTTGGCCAATTCCAAGTAACTGTATTTTTGGATGAGGGTACTTTTTAATACTTGATAAGGATTAAATTGATTCTACCATACTATAACATCATATATACTATGTTTATTGTTAGTAGTCAACAATAATGTCATAATCTGCCATAAACAGTATCTACAAAATAAGTTGGTTATTATGGTTGACAGCGCAAAACCTGAAAAAAAAGGAAGAACCTGGACAGTAAGAAGGGAAGTGTCTGTGTCACAATCTAAACTCAAAAAACCACTACCTTACACAACAGTGGCCCACAGTTCAGCCCCAAACTAACCCCAACCCTCATAAATCAAACTAATTGGGAAACATGAGCAAGACAGACAGAAATCTTTGCGTAGAGAATTTAATGTCACTCAAAGAATCTGGTCTCTGTCCTCAGTTCCTGAGTGTTAACCTCTAAAACCTTGGACTTTCCTCAGTTACTGAATTGCCTTTGATGAGGACTCTGGACCACACCTAAGAGTTGATGGCCCATGCTGGGTAGGAGTTGAGTATACTAGAAAGACCCACTGTGAGGCATAATATCAACCTTGTGATAATGACTCACTCAGGGGAGAGGGGCTGGAAACTGAAACAAATAATGATACCATGAAAATTAAGGACAGTAAAGTTCCAGGGACTTCTGGATGCTGAAAGACACCAACACACGTGGCAGGATAGCACATCCAATCTGGGGCCATGGTAGGGAACTCTCCCGGACCTCACCTATGGATCCCTTCATTTGAATCCTTTTGGCTACAGTAAAACTGTAACAGCAAAGCACTTTTGGCTTGGCTGGCTTATATGAGTTTTGGGATTTGTTCTAGGGAATTGACAAATCTGAAGGAGTAATGAGGGTGCGCAGGTCAGAAGTGAGAGGGCACTGGGAACCCTTGGGCTTGTGGCTGGCATCTTTAAGACCTTCAAAGTTGATAGCGGGACAACTCCAAATTTGAAGCCAGCAAGTCAGAAGCGAGAGGGCTCTAGAGAACTCCCAAGCTTATAGCTGGCATCTGAAGTCTTAGGCAGACTTGGTAGTCTGGAGACCTGTGTCCTCTATCTTGAGATCTGACCTAGCTCTGCGACTAGGGTCACAGGAAGAAGTGTTACAAGTGCAGCTGGTGTCAGAGCAGAAGCGGAAAAGAGGGTGTTCCCCAAAAGTAGGTGCTGCAAATGCTAATCGTTTTATGCCTGTGTGTACTGTCATGGATTCAACTGTGTCACCCCAAAATATGTGTAGCCATGTGGCTGGGCCATGATTCCCAGTATCCTGTGGTTGTGCTCCACTTTGTGATTTTGCTGTGCTGTGAGATTAGGGTGAGATTGTAAAATCTGTTCATAGGATTACCTCCCTGCTCCACTGTAAAGGGAGTTTCCCTGGAGTTGGCACCACCTTTAATCCTTTCATCTTAGAAGAGATAAAAGGAAAGGAAAGCAGGCAGAGAATTGGGAACCTGGTACCAGCAAGAAAGCAGCACCAGGAGAAGAGCGTGTTCTTCAGACCTGAGTTTCCTGTGCCAACATGGTCCCTGGACAAAGACTGATGCAATACCAGACTTTCCTCCAGAGCCGACAAAGGGGACCGCTTTCCCCTGGAGCGGACATCTTGAATTTGGACTTGTAGCCTACTGGACTGTGTGAGAATAAACTTTCCCTTGTTAAAGCCATCCACCTTGTGGTATTTCTGTTACAGCAGTGCTAGCTGACTAAAACAGATATAATCACATTAGGAAATGGGTTGCCTTGACAGCACTTGGCTTGGCTTGTTATGTTAGTGAGGCAGGATTAGTATGGGTGTGTCTCGAGTTAATCTTTTTTTGGGATATAAAAGAGATTAAAATAAACCAGCGCTGGAGGGAAAACAGACACTAAGCCACATGAAGACAGCACAGGAGCAGAAGCCCAGAAAAGACAAGGAAGCTACCTCCAAAGCTGATAAGAGGGAAAGCCTTCTCCTAAAGCTGGCACTCTGAATTCAGACTTCTGTCTTCCTAAACTGTGAGAAAATTAATTTCTATTTGTTAAAGCCACCTACCTGTGGCATTTGTGTTATGGCAAAAAACAAAACAAAAACAAAAAAAACCTCATAGTGACCCTACAGACAGGGCAGAACTGCCCCATAATTTCCAAAGAGTGCCTGGCAGATTTGAACTGCAGACCTTCTGGTTAGCAGCTGTAGCACTTAACCACTGCACCACCAGAGTTTCATGTGTTACAGTAGCACTGGATAAATAAGACAAATGGGAACAGAAATATTAGTAAATTTCAATTCCCATATAGCTTGGGGTCACAGAAGTGGGATTTGATCTACACAGTAGCCATTCTCCAGTTTTCCACAAGTGGTCTTCTTCCAGGATTAGAGAAAGCAGTGACATGCTGCTTCTTGCACAGCCTGGCCTTTCGGTGCTCCTTCGAAACGAGCATCCATTAACAACGCTGAGGCTCCCTCTCCTGCATCTTCCCTTCCTGGTTACAGTTGCTCATTACTCCGGGTGTGGCTGCTTCAGATATCTGCCTCATTCATTGTATATCCTGTTTAACACCCAGCAGGATGCTAAAGACACGAGATAATCTGAGACTCGGTGTTATTACTTTATCTATTTCCTTTTACTGTCAATTAACTTAAGGAAAAATAAAATTTCCTTTTATTGTCAATTAAGGAGAGAGAATTACAAACTTAGTGTTGTTTGTTAACTAAGCAGAGTACTGAGAGTCAACAAAGCAAAATCTAGTCCCAGGTTTGGAATATGAACGAGAGGCAACACATTTGGACAAGATGTTTAACTACTCTATATTTCAATTTCAGTATTTAAATTGGAGCTCATAATACACTCTCGACGGCACTTGGCTTGGCTATGCAATTACTGGGAGAACGAAAACCATGCAAGTGAAAAAAAAAGAATGACAAAACCCTAAGAAAATATTCATCATTCATTCATTCAGTCAGTCTTTTATTCAATTTTCATCAACTGTTTATTGAATGAGAGCCCTGGTGGCACAAGGGGTTAAGAGCTCAACTGCTCATCAAAACACTGGTGGTTTCAAACCACCAGCTGCTACATGAGACAAACATGTGGCAGCCAGCTTCAGTACAGTATAGCCTTGGAAACCCTATGGGGCAGTTGTACTCTGTCCTGTAGGGTCGCTATGGGTTGGGTTTGGTTTTCTTATTTATTGAATATCTACTGCACACTAGGAATAATTCTAGATCCTTGCCTTGATCAGCTTTATTATGGAAGATGGACAATAAAGAAATGAATATAATGTCAGGTACTGATTAGGGATCTCTGTGAAGAACGATACAGTATAAGGGGAGATAAAAGAGGTGTGGGGGAGGATTACAAAGCTAAGGTGGTCAGGGTTGATCTCTGAGTAGAGATAACATTTGAACAACCACCTCCAAGACATGACTGAGCAGCCGTAAGAGATCTATTGAGAATAGCGTTTTAAACAGAAGGCATTTCAGATACAAAGACACAGAGGGGAAGATGCACATTTGGCGTGGTGACAAAACGATGCTCTGGCAGGAGCAGAGTAAACCAGAGGCACAGTGTATGAGAAATGATGCTGGACAGATAGCTATGAGTCTGATCATGCAGGGCATTGTAGGCAAAGGTAAAGACTCTGGATTATATTTTAAATGTCCTAGGAAGCCAAGAAACTAGAGAACCATTAGAGGATTTTGAGCAAAGGAGTACCACTAGCTGTATTAAATGTATTAAAATGCATCTGCTGTTGAACGGAAATAAGGCTTGAAGGGGGCAAGACTGGAAACACAGAGACCAGGTAGAAGGCTACCAGCCCAGAGAGAAACGGCAGACGCTTGGACAAGGGCTGTACCTGGATTCAGCATGTATCTTGAAGGTAAAGCCAACACGTGATGGTCTAGGTACAAAGTTTAACAGAAAAAAAAAGAGTTGAGTGAGCCTAAAAGCTTCGGCCTAAAAACTACAGTTGCCATTTACTTTTATCAAGAAAGCAGAGAAAGGAGCAGGTTCAAGAGGTCAAATCATGGATCTTGTTTTAACTATACTAAGTCTCAGGTATTATTAGGATATGCGCTAATAATATTCTCCTTCTTTTTCATCCTTGGATTTTGGGAATCACAAAGATACGGTCCCTGCCTCTGAGGTATTCAGTGTTACAGTTGGGGAGCAGATGGAAACAGACATATGAGTGAATGTTTTAAAATGTCAACTTTTATACACAGATTATTACTTGGAGGGCAGAAAGAATGTTCTTTGAGCTCCTTCAGGTTTACTGTGTTGTCGCTGGCTGCTGTTGAACTGGCCCCCAATTTATGGTGACCCCATGCACTTTGGGATCAGACTTTTGTGATCCATGGAGTCTTCATTGGCTGATTTTTCAGAAGTGGATCAGTCTAGACTCTGCTGAAACCTATTCAGTATCATAGCAACATGCAAACCACAAGCCTCTACTGTGAGATGTGTGTGGGCTGCACTGGCTGGTAATTGAACCCACTTCTCCCTCTGGGAAGGCGAGAACTCTACCACTGACCCACCACTGCCCACCCTCCTCAAGTTTACCCTAACAGTGCCCTAAAGCTATAAACATCCTTCCTTTTCTATGGGTTATTAGTGTCACACTATCACCAGGATATCCCTGCCTGGCCCACTCAACAGAGGACAGCCATATGATAATTGGAGTGCTCATGCTGACTCACACCAGCCCTTTCAAAAAACCAAAAGCGTGTCAGTCTGCGGGTGTGTGTACAACGCTAGGACATCTTGCAAGACAGTGTTTTATAATTAAAGGCCTTTATTCTTCAAGCAGGGCTCTTCCCTTGGGGGGCCCTCCACACAGCAGTACCTAATTCCTCAGAGAAAACTCAAATTCTCTAGAGGGTAAAGGGCTGTAGAAGCTTCAACTAACCTCACCCCTTCTTTCAAGTCGATTCTGACCCAGGGCAGCCCAATGTGTGTCCAGGTAGAGCTTTTCTCCACAGGGGTTTCAACGGCTGTGATTTTACAATAGGAAACCCTGCTGGTGGTGTAGTGGTTAAGTGCTCCTTGGCAAGTGCTCCTTGGCAACCATGGAGCAGTTCTACTCTGTCCTATGGGATCACTGTGAGTCGGTAGTTGTCAGGAGGGCAGTGGGCTTTGTTTTGGTGATTTTATGGAAGTAGATTCCCAGCCCTCTTTTCTAAAATGCCTCTGGGTGGGCTTGAACCACTAACCTTTGGGTTTCTCTCCCTGTGCACTGACTGCTGGTACCACCTGTAGAAGCTCTGAAATGCTGTGGCACAGTGATTAAGAGCTTGGCTGCTAACCAAAACACTGGCAGTTCAAATCCACTGGTGGCTTCTTGGAAACCATTATGAGGCAGCTTAATCCTGTCCCATGGGGTCACTATGTGTTGGAATCAATGTAACACAACATTTGTTTTCTATTACTATTAGTACTATTTAATACACACTCTAGGGTAGTATTTATTAACATGATGTTCTAAATCAGACAAGACTGGTACACAAACCCTCTGAAAGAGTGAATGCAACATGCCATATTTTCAAAATGTGTACTTTTCACAAGAGAGAAGGACCAGTCTTTTCCCACTGTCTCTTATCACAGTTTCAAAACAGCTAACACTACCTAGAAAACAGCCAGAAGGGTTGCCAAGAATTGAAGGGGTGTGAAGGGGGAGGACAAGAATCTGACCTTTTCTGGGTCAACAGAAGAATTGTATTGTGTAAACTGTAGGCATTATCTGCTTTTCACACCGGTCTTCCAATGGAGTGGCCTGGGCTCCAGATGGAATTACAAAGGCTAAGCCATCTTCAAACCACAGGCTCTAATTCCCCTGGGAGTGAGGGTGGGATGGGGAAGTGGGGAGTGAGGCGGGGGGCGGGGTGAGGGGGGTGGTTGAAAGACTTGAGTAGAGAATTAGGATTGTGTAGCCAGAAGAACGGCCAGTCCTCAAAACCGGGCAAAGTTTGAAGAGATCAAAATTTTTTACCTCTGCTAGTCCAAGTGGTCACTGGATACATTATTTTAGTGTTTGCCTGCAGCATTTCAGAGAGGAAGAGACGCAAAGCCGTTCTGGAAAAGCATTCTCCTTATCAAAACCTTCCATACTTAACCTGCATTCAACAAATTTTATCAAGCACCTGATATGAGCCACACAGTATTCTAGACATTGTATTTATAATGATTACATGGCTTCATAGCTTGCAAGTATCATGGAATATTCCTGTATAGCAAAAACTCAACTTCCTCATTTGCACGTTTTACAAATAATCCTGATGTTGGTCTTCATTTAGTCTCTGGACGAATCAAGCAGTCACAGAAACATTCGGCTGAGGCGGGCCCAGAAACCAAAGAATCTCTTTCCTTGCGTATCTATCCCCGTAGTTTACCCCCGCCTATCTGCTCGTTCTCGCTTATTCACGAGGAGACTACGTAAGCAAGTGCAGACGTGCAGGGGACATCGTCAGCTGAATCCCCCAAGGGATCTTGTCATCATTAAAAGCTGACCAAATGCTTCTGTGCTTTCTTTCCTCTGCTGCCCCGCCCCCTTCTCCTTTGGAGTGCCATTGCATTTTGATGCTACTCAGGGATGCTAGCAATATATCTATATCTCCATCATTGTCCCGGTTTTCCTCGCCTCTTTGGCTTTTCCTTTCTGTATGAAAAGAATGTGCACAACCTCGTGGGTGTGTAAAACACTGAAGTGCTTCTTTGCACGGTTGGATGCAAATTTATTTATGAATATACCTGTTTTCAAAATGTATTCAGCAAGTGTAACCTTCATGGCCTGGTACTAAAATCCTATTACTGTTGAAGTGTTCAAATGTGGGGGATCACTTCGATTACAATCACAATTTAAATTCCTTAAATACTAAGTTTCAGGCACTTTTAAATCCAGATTAATTCTAACTACATATAAGTGACTGCTTTAAACAAATTGGAAGTAAGCAAACTGATGTCACTCAGTTTACAAAAATGGAGTGGAAAAAGGTAATCTATTAAATCTTATGTCCTTAACAAGTGGTCCTTTATCCTCAGAGATACAGGAGTTACTACAGGTCAAGGACTGAAGCCTAAATACCTGTTCCTTACTCCCCATTCTTTTTAAAGAGCTCAAACAAATTATCAGAAACATTCTTCTATCTAGTAATAACAAAAACCAGAAACACTCGCTGCCATCAAGTTGATTGCAACTCACAGTAACCCTATACAGGACAAAGTAGAACTGCCCCGCAGTTTCCAAAGAACACCTAAGGAATTTGAACTGCTGCCCTTCTGGTTAGCAGACGTAGCACTTCACCGCTACGCCACCAGGGCTTCCCTAGTAATAACAGGTGCTAGGTAAATGAAACTTATTTTTATTAAGTGCAGTATTCACAACAAGTAACAATTAATGTTACTTCATTTAAATGAAGTTTAAGCAGTTGTTTAAATTAATATTATCTTCCAGATTCACCATGAGAAATCTACAAATAATTTGCTCAAGGACAACAGTCTGCAAGAAAGTAGTTGTCTGACTGTATTGTGTTATATTCCTGTATCCTGAGCAAGATACATCCAATGTAGGTTAAGAAAAAGGTATGGAGTCAGCTCTTGCTCTCTTCTTATTCTTTTTTTCAATCGCAGTAAAGTATACATATGTAACAAAACAGCCATTTCAACGTTTTCTACATGTACAGTTCAGTGACATCAATCACCAGGTTGGGTAACCGTCACCACTCTCTGTTTCCTATTCCATCACCCGTAACAGAGGCACAGTGCCTTCTAAGCAATGAGTCCATTGTTTTTTAAGCAGCGTGCTATACACAGGCTTGGGCACAAGAAGTCTGGAGACTGAAGATAAGTGTCTATTCAAGGGCTGAGTATGAAAAAAAGATGTATCCTTTGCCCACTGATTCAGCAAAAAATCCTTATACTCAGACTGTAGAGAGAAAAATCCTCATAATGGGGTGTGATGGTTCAGGTTGGGTTCCCATTTGGCTAGGCCATGATGCTCAGTGGTTTGATAGATATTATGTAATCATTCTCCATTCTGTTACCTGATGTGAGCAGCCAAACAGTTGAAAAGGGTATGGGGGGGGTTGGCCTGCAGCCTATATATATGTATGTATGTGTGTATATATATATACATATATATATATGTATATATATATATATATATACACACACACATACATATGTATGTATGCATGTATGTGTGTGTGTAAATATATATATGGGTGTTCTGACAAAACTCAACCTCTCTGGATCCCACAGCCAAGGTGTCATCCTCTAACCTTGGTTCTGGGAATACATGCCTGACAATTAAGTTCGCAAACTCATCCTAGAAAAAGTGCTACATATTGCAGAATATCACTACAGTCACCTTCATAGCACTCCCCTTGGGAAACTATGCACTGACACCAGCCCCTAGTCCACCCTTCAAGGCAGTTATGGAACTCTTTTCTGGACTGGCCATCGGAGCTGTCGTTGTATTACTCTTGATGTCCTGAACGTCATCAAAAGGCCTTCCTTTCAACATTTCCTTTATCTTTGGGTAAAGAAAAAGTCATTGGGAGCCAGATCAGGTGAGTAGGGAGAATTTTCAATATGGTTATTTGTTTACTGGCTAAAAACTCCCTCCCAGGCAACTATACAATTAAGTTTGTGAACTTGCCACTCATTATGTGCCACTGTGTGCAATGGCCATTCCAGAAAAGAGTTCCAAAATAGCTTTGAAGGGTGGGCTAGGTGTTAGCTTCAGTGCATAGCTTCCCAAGGGTTATACTTTGAAGGTGACAGTAGTGATATTCAGCAATGAGGTATGTAAAAAAAAAAAAAACACAAGTGCCGGTAGCACTCAGAGCAATTTAAAAGTTCACGAACTTAGTTGTCAGACCTCCTATGAACTAGCAGCTGGGCATCTGACCTGCTGTTTTTGCTTCTGTCAGCCCATGAAGCCGTGTGAGTAGGAAGTCTCCAGCCAGATGCCTGCTCCACAGATTTGAGACTTGCCAGCATACTACCCCACAAATCGTGTGACCCAGTCCCTTGAAATAAATCTGCTTAAGGAGCTCTGGTGATGCAGTGGTTAAGAGATTAGCTGCTATCCAAAAGGTCAGCAGTTTGAAACCACAAGCAGCGCCTCCGGAGACACATTTGTTGACTTCCATAAAGATTTACAGCCTTAGAAATCCTATGGGGACACTATGAGTTGGAATCCACTTGAAGGCCGTGGGTTTGGTTTTTGCTTTTGCATACATATTTACACATGTACACACTTACTGGTTTTATTCCTGCAGAGTGCCCACTTTAAGACACAGGGAGAGGATGGGAATGGTAGAAAAAAAGGATGGGTAGGAGGGAAGTTCTTGCTATTTATTGTTATTGCTTCTGTCAATAAGCAAAATCAAAGGTGAAAAGAGGGTGACTCCTTCAGCTTAGGACAGCTGATTACCCTTTTGTTCACATAAACCAATAGTCTACAAACTGCAGCAATGGGGACAAATCTGGCCTGTCTTAGTCATGTAGTGCTTCTTTAACAGAATTACTGCCAGTGGATGGCTTTACAAAAATAAATTTTATTTTGTCACAGTCCAGTAAGCTAAAAGCCCCAATTTTGGTGTCACTTGCAGGGAAAGGCTTTCTCTGCTGGCTCTGGAGGAAGGTTCATGTCATCAATCTTCCCCTGGACTGGGATCTTCTGATACGCAGGGGCCCCAGGAGCTTTCCAAAGGATGCACTCTGCTCCCAGCACTGCCTCTTTCTTGATGGCATGAGCTCCCCAAATCTCTGCTTGCCTCCCTTCCGTTATATCCCAAGAGCCTGCCCAAGACACAGTCCAGTCCCACACCTTGACTCCTGCCTCACCAACACAACTGCTGCCCATCCTCCTTCATTAACAACACAGAGGCAGGATTTACAACATACAGGGATATCCCAATACTGGGAGACTACTGCTTAGCCAAATTGCCAAACATATTTTGGGGAGACACAGTTCATTCCATGACATGGCCCAATACCTTTTTTCAGCGGTTGGGGGATTCCCACTTTTTTAAAGTGGGGGAAAATGAAAACAATAATATTTTATAACTTGTGAAATTTGATTTATTGTGCATCGTAAGTGTCAACACAGCCACAACCATTTACATTTTGTCAGTGGCTGCTTTCATACTCCTGTGGCAGAGTCCAGTAGTTATGACAGACGGCATGGCCTACAAAGCCTGACATATTTATTACCTGATGCCCTGCAGGGAGGTTTACCACTGCTGAGCTGTGTGATGAATCAGCACCCTAGGTTGTGACGTCATAGCGGCTATACCCAGGGAGTTCTGGTGCCTCGGTGGTTGAAAGTGCTCAGCTGCTAAGTTCCAGTTTGCCAGCTCCTTGTCAGACAAATATGTGGCAATCTGCTTTGGTAAAGATTACAGAATCGGAAACCTTACGGAGGCAGTTTTATGAGTCAGATTCAACTGGATGGTAGTGGTTTTTTTTTGTTGTTTGTTTTTTTAATATTAGACCCAAGTCAGGGGAAGGAATGGAGCAGAGCAAAGTAACAGACACAGAGGATGAAAAGAGAAAAAAACGGAATAAATCTGGTTGGCCAAGCCATAAATCTGGTTAGGACTCAAATATCTCAAGTGGTAAAAAAATCTGAGGACTGATTTTAGGGAATACAAAAAAGAGGCCTACCAAGATAGAGACACAAAAGGGCTAGACTAGGAAATAAGAGTTTAGTCTCCAAATTTCTTTCACCCATGTAATAGGGATGGGATGAAGTTTACCAATATTGACAGTGTCTTTAAGATACTGGTTCTGCAAGCTAATCCCCCAGGCTCACTAAGGAGTCCCTCCGTGATACAAATGGTTAACACATTCAACATTTGCTTCTAGCCAGAGGTGACTCAGAAGGAAGGCCTGGTAATCTACATTACAGAAACCAGCCAGTGGACCACAGTTTTACTCAGACATACATGAGGTTACCAATATTCAGAGTTAACTTGACAGCAACTTTTTTCCCCTCAGGTTCACGAATGGCTCATGGGAACACTGGTAGCAGAGTGGTTAAGAGCTATGGCTGCTTAAGGTTGACAGCCTGAATTCACCAGAAGTTCCCTGGAAACCTTATGGGGCTGTTCTACTCTGTCTTATAGGGTCACTATGAGTCAGAAGCAACTTGACAGCAATGGGTTTAGTTCCGGTGTGGTTAGGGGCTCGTAGATTAACTTGGCTCTTTTTACTGATCTGGAAACATAGCTAATAAAACACCTAAATTTCCAGAGGCCATTCTGAACACAGTACAGTTGCCTTCCAGGTTATTCAGGAGAGGAATATTAAAGACTGGATTAAGGAGGTAGCTAATAAAAGACAGAACGATGGCTATCTTAACTAGTTAACTAGTGCTGCTGTAACAGAAATGCCTCAAGTGGATGGCTTTAGCAAAGAGAAGTGCACCCTTTCAGTCTAGGACACTAGAAGTTCAAATGCAGGGTGCCAGTTCCAGGAGAAATCTTTCTTTTTCTACCAACTCTGGGGGAAGTTACTTGTCCTCAGTGGTCCCCCGATCTAGGAGTTTCTCAGTGCAGGGTCCTTGCTGTGGTCCCAGATTCTCTGCTTAATTCTATTTTTTATATATCAAAAAAGATTGACTAAAGATATACTGTAACCTTGTAGATTGAGTTCTGTCTCATTAGCAACACAGAGGTAGGATTTACAACACACAGAAAGTTCACATCAGGAGACAAAATGGTGGGCCAAAACACCATACTGGGAATCACGGCCCAGCCAAGCTGGCACACATTTGGGGGAGACACAATTCAATTTGTATCAATGGTTAATCTTCAAAGTTCAGTCTCCCTGTTTTTGTTAGCATCATGGTCATTTCTGGGACCCTAAAAATGGTGACAGACACACTGAATTTTATATGACCACCAAATATGGAAGTAGGAATATTTTCACCAAAAGTCCTCCACTGTGGAACTGGTGTAGATGAAAGGGCTGTAAGGATGGCTGTAGTGCCCACTAAAGGACTCCCCCATCTTCTAGTGAATAATGCCCTTTTTCAGGCTGGAGAGTGGAAGTCTCAAAAATTAGGAACGGAAACGGGAGCCAAAAAACTACCAGTACGCCATCGTGTATTTACCTAGTGAGGTGACAGGTGCAGAAATTCCTCTGTAAACAGCAAAAGAATACGCATTTTAGTAGAATTAGGTCCCTAAAGTCATGTTCCATATAATCTTTTTAAAACTCCACATATTTTTGTAATATAAATGATTGTTCAAATTCATTTATTCACAAATTCAGATTTCCATGTAGCACAATAGACGTGTTTAAAGTTGAAGATGTTTAAATTTTCCAATTAACGAACTTCTACAATATGCAGAATGGTGTTGTGAAGACTAGTATCCTACACTGAACATGTCCATCCAAAGCTCTAAAAAGTTAACATTGTTGACACGAAGAGACAATTCCAAAAGCACAGCTAAAACATAACACACAAACTGTACATAAACTTCCTTCTTAAACCATGGCGCTTCCTTGTCTTCCAGTACACAAAGGGAAAGAAAGACCAAAATCAACAGTGGGATTTCTTTACACCTCAACATGAAGTGGAAAGGGGAA
Organism: Heterohyrax brucei; assembly: GCA_028571685.1. Lineage (NCBI taxonomy): Eukaryota > Metazoa > Chordata > Mammalia > Hyracoidea > Procaviidae > Heterohyrax > Heterohyrax brucei. The sequence goes on along the minus strand of CM053142.1, from coordinate 69,968,648 downwards.
GTTCTCGATTGAGACCGTTTCCCTTTCCCTTTCCCGCATGCTTCTCCTCTCAGACACGTTTTCTGTCCTGCAGGCAGCGTGCCCCAACAAACTCCGTTTGTCTGCAACTTGCTCTCAATTTCCCCATACAGTTCTCTTTTTTGAGCCTCCATCGATTCTCACTGCTCTTACACTCTCGACCTTGTCACGTCTTTCTCCGTGTTTCATTGCTGTTGTTAGGTGCCGTCTAACTACTTCCGAATCACAGTGACCCTATGAACAACAGAAGGAAACACTGCCCACTCCTGGGCCATGAGCACAGTCGTTTCTGCACTTAAGTCCCTTGTTGCAGCCACTGTGTCCATCCATCTCCTAGAGGGTCTTCCTCTTTTTCGCTGACCCTCTGCTTTACCAAGCAGCGTCCTTATTAGTCTAAGATATTCTCTTCTCTCTCCGTGCCAGCTCCATCAGTTCCTTTCTAAAACGCTCTCTCCCCGTTGACACTTGTCGCTATGCAGTGTTCTTTCCCCCCTTGCACTCTTTTCAATCTTTTTCTTAGACTGCTCCCTATTCCCTATCTGCTCCGTTTTTACATTTGTATCTTCATGTTCTTTTCTCTCATTTTACAGCCTTTTACCCAAAACTGACCAGAGGTAGAGACCGAGACCAGACAGGGAGGGAAAGTGTGTGAGAGCGTGTCCCCGAGGCGCTGGGGAGGCGGAGACTCACTGCAGCCTGGGGCTCGGCCCCTCAACCGAGGAATCCCGGGGCGGCGCCGGGGCACAGGCGGCAGAGGAAGGGGGTGCGGGGCGCGGACAGGATGCAAGCGGGCTGTGGGCTCCGTGCCACCGCGCACGTCCTCAGCAGTGACGGGAAGGCGCTGCTCACACCAGGAGCCTTGAGCGTGGTAGCTTGCCTCCCTCCTCTGCTGTAGCTAGATGCTGGGAGGAGCTGGCTACAGCACCCACCTAACTGGCTAGATAAAACTAGAATTCTTAGGAATCAGAGGCAAATCTAGGGTGAAGCAAAAGGTTTTACAGAGGTTTGCCTCAACTACAGATATTTTTCTTCTAGGCAGCTAATCTCCAGATACAGTTATAATGCCAAGCTCCATCCCCCTAACTGTTCATTTAATGCAACAGACCTGTTTAGCTGAAGATCTAACGCTTCCCCTACTCCCCCAAGCCCCCTTCCCCTGGCTTCCCCCTTTCCTCCCCTCCCCCTCCTCTCCCCTTCCCCTCCTCTCCCCTTCCCATTCCCCCTGCCCCCACCCCCTACGCAGATTCAAGCTTTCACAAGCCTGTGATCTGGACAAGCTCTGTCTTTTCCTTCATGCTCCTGGAGCAGACCGGTGTCTTTCTTTTTTAAAAGTTAATTTCAAATGTAAAATCATACAGTAAAATCCACGTTTTAGGTGTACTAGTCAAGGACTTTGACAGATGTGCACATAGGCTTAACACCCAATTCAATCAGAATGTAGATTTGCATTTTCTCAGAAAATTCCCACTGTATCCTGATTCTTGCTCCTAAAATCTATGCTTCCTCCAGTTATCTTGTCCTTTTCCCAGTCTCCTTATAGTTTTATCCCCTTTTCTCATATTGGCAAATATTTACCAGTAACTTTTGTGACATAAAGGCTGGGGGTATAGAATGAGCAACTCAAGTTTAGAAGAGAAGATACATAATGAGCCCCATGCTTTCTGTTCTCCCTCTAGCTACATATTTTTGAGCCTTCACCCTCATTTGAGATCCTCGGACAACTAGGTCAAATGACTAATGTTTCCTGAGAAATAAGTGTTTTCCTTTTTTCATTCTTCCTGAGAAAGATTATAGGAGAAGGAAACACATTCAACCCACATTAGCTGCTGGGTAGAAGGCAGGGTAGGTAAGTACTGAAACACAATTTCCTGGAAGCCTGGAGGGGACATGGCCTAAAGTGGGAAGGTCACAGGTGCTGTTTCAAAAACAAATGGCTAAACCTCTGAGAATGCAGTTGCAGGGGCTACTGGAAGGCTCTTGAGTATCAGCCCTAGGAACAGACTCATAAAATGTCAGGGCACAGACCACTGCCTTTAATGAGACAAATTTTAGACAAAGTGGGAAAGTAGGAGACAGATGTGTAAGGGAAGAATGAAAAGTCTAAGAAAAGCAGGTATAAGAGTGAACAATACAAAGAAAAGGCAACAAGAACAGCAACAAATACTGTTGCTTCTTTGATGGTTATGGGAAACCTTGGGTACATAATGGTTAAACGCTATGGCTGCTAACCAAAAAGTCGGCAGTACAGATCCACCACTAGGACAGTTCTGCTCTGTCCTATTGGGATGCCATGACTTAAAGGTAACAAGTTTAGCTTAGATTTTGGATTTCGGTGGTTATGATGGTGGGGAGGTCAGGAGAGGGGAATTCAGTAACTAGATAGCAGACAAGAATGATCTCAGGTGAAGGGAAGGATAACACAATACTGTGGAAATCAGCACAATGGGACTAAACCAAAAGCTAAAAAGTTTCCCTAAAATAACCAAATATTTCAAAGGACAGAGCAGCAGGGGCAGGGGTCTGGGCACTATGATTTCAGGGGGCGACTAGGCCAAGTGGCATTATAGTTTAAGAAAATGTTCTACATCCCACTTTGGTGAGCAGCATCTGGGGCCTTAAAAGATTGGCCGTGGCCATCTAAGATGTTGTCAGTTGGTCCCAATCCAGCTGAAGTCAAGGAGAATGAAGAACAGCACAAGGGAAGTATTACCCCAAGAGACAAAAGGGACACATAAACCAGAGACTCCTTCAGCCTGATACCAGAAGAACCAGATGATGACTGGCTACCACCAATGGCCACTCTGACAGGAAACATGACAGTCCCCAAGAGAACAGGAAAAAAGTGGGGTGCAGAACTTAAACTGATGTAAAAAAGACCAGACTTAATGGTCTGACAGATTAGAGGAAGCCCAAAAGACGTGGCCCATGCATTCTCTGCAAACCCAGAACTAAAAACATTCCCAAAGCTAACTCTTTTTTTAATTGTTTTTATTGTGACTAAGTGAAAGTTTACAATTCAAGTCAATTTGCCATATAAAACCCTGAGCACCCACCTCCCTACAGCCCCATCTTCTCTCCTTAGCCTGTGATAGCACACTCTTTCCATTTTTTACTTCCACTATCCACTCAACCAACACCTGTCCCCTCCTCTCCACCGTCTCCTCTTCCCTCTAAAAAGTGACCAATAGGACAGCCTCATATATATATAAAACCATAAAGCACACAGACCACTTTCATCACTTTGCGTCCCCAGGTTCAGTCCATTCTTTGTCTGAAGTGTTGGCTTCAGTATGGTTTTCAGCTCTGGAATAGTAGCAAGCCTCAGGGGACCCTTGAGGATGTTAGACCATCAAGTCTGGTCTTTCAATAGAGTTCTAGATCCATACACCCCTTTATCTCATGTTACGTCAGGGACTCTACATTGTGTTCACTGTCAGGGCTGTCTTTGGTGGTGGCTGGGCACCATCAAGTTCTTCTGTTCTCTTGCTAATGCAGTCTCCCAACCATATGGGTCTTTCAGTTTCCTGGGCTCATTTTTCCTCATGTCTTTGATGTTCTCCAGGTGCGCTGGGACTGACTGACATTCTTTAGATGGTAGCTTGCTGACAAAAGCCAACTCTTTAGACAAAGATTAGACTCAACTATAAAACATACAACAATACTTGTCAAGGGTGAGCTTTTTAGTTCAAGCAGATACACGAGACTAAATGAGCAGTTCCTGTCTGCACTGAGAAGGCAGAAAGGGATAGGAACTGGTTGAATGGACGTAGGAAAGCAAGGTAGAAAGGTGAGTGTGCTGTCATATTACAGGGACTGCACATAACAAAAGGTGTATAAATTTTTGTATGAGGAACAACTGAGCTATAAACTTTCACCTAAAGCACAATTTAAAAGAGAGAGAGAGAGATTGAAGAAGAAAAAAAAACTGTTGCAATGTTGGTATAAACCCTTCCCCTCTTCCTGAACCAGTGACACAGGGTTTCCACTTCCCTTTACTGAGTCATGCTGCTCTTGTGTAGAAACCAAGCACCTGATCAACAACTCTGAGACGATAACCTCTAGATTCACATATTACATGTTCAAATTACAAATTGAACCATGTTTTAGCTTTCTGTGAGTCAGAATCAACTCAACTTCAAAGGTCTTGTTTTTTTTAATTTTTAGTAGTGGTGGGGCCTTTAGAACTAAATATTTCAAGACAGAAAAAACAAATTTGTCTTCTAATGGCATTAGAGTTGAGGATGATATTCTCTTCCTTTTATTTATATCCTTTTTGTTTTCATGAAGTATAAGATATACACAGCAAAGCAGGTTAAAAAAAATGCACTCATCTTAAGTTTACTCACAAAACCAAATCCACTGCCACTGAGATGATTCTGACTCATAGTGACCTTATAGGACAGAGTAGAACTGCCCTGTAGAGTTTCTAATGAACATCTGGTGATTACGTACAGCTCAGTGAATTTTCACATCTCTGTTCTGGTTGTAAGTGAGAGAGAGCAATATCATTTATTCATAGTCTTGTAATTATTCTTTGTCTTTTTATAGAAAACATTCCAAGAGCTCTTTGTGTGCTACTTAAATTATGATGTCCAGAAGTAATTCTAGTTTAGTTTAGGGAAAAAAAAAAAAAAAAAAAAAGGCAAACTATGGTCTTTAGAAAGAACAACCTCATGATTCTAATGTGAATATTAATAAATCTTAGAAAAATAATTTATTGAGGCACAATACATTAGAAACAATACATTCAAAAGAATCTTGGGAAGACAGAAGGAAAAAATAGTTCATCCGATTCACAGGAAAGGGAAAAAACAGAGGAAAGTTTGGCATATGTTGGGATGTGCTGTTTTGCTAGTAGGAACTAGGTTTCAGCTCCAGTTTGTCTTCCCTTAGGGTTTTATGCAACCTGGCTGGCATCTATCCATATCATTTTTCTGTTCTCTCTCCCAGGACTCAATCCAAAAGGTCACCACCACCAACTTCAATCTAGCTTCTTATTGCCCTGTTGTCCTTAAAGGCTCTCTCATTCTCTCTACTTCCCCTCCTTTTTCCCTAGACAGAGGTTGCTACAGGAATGAAAAAGAAAAAGACAGTGACAGAAATAGAAGAGAACAGAAAGAGAGTAAAAGAAAAGACTAAAGCAAAAAGGAAAGGCAGAGATATAGATAAGCCTTGTGACAGTCAAAAGAGGAACTGCACAAGTGGTAAGATGCCATTTTACCACTTAGAGAAATGGGTGGAGACGTAGTGACCACAGAGCAGAGGTACTAAGGTGACAGCCATAAGCAAACTCAAGCATCTACAACATCGTTAGAAAGACAGGAGGGAAGAGACACAGCCAAGTAATGAACCAGAACAGGATTCTGGAGAAGGCAGCTGCAGAGAGAACGTTGCCAAGAACCGAAACAATTCCAAAGAACTGTTTCTTAGCCTCATCTGCCTCCCTGAGCTGCTCTTATTTCTAAGGAAGGGATGGGTGGGAGGTTATTCAGTTCTTTATTTTCTTCTACTTCCTTTTCTTGCCTGTGGCCTTACGTGCCTGGAAAGAAACCTTCCAAAGATAATCAAAGGCTAGGGATACTTCCCCCTAGCCATAACCTTTTTATCCCTCGACTGTTCCTTCTTCCATTTCTTTAATATCTGTATCTCAAACTTTCTACGATTCATTCTCCATCTGTTTTTTTCTTTTCTTTCCATTTTCCCAGATCACAAGCCACCGTCTCTCACATTCCTTTTGCCTATCCCATTCTCTTTTCCAATCGCTCCTTTTATCTAAAGTCACTCTTGTTCTGACATCCCAGCCATAAAATTTGCTTCTTCCAAGGCCATTCTCTACTTTCACCCATTAGTTGAGCTCTTACTTGAATTTGTCCATCTTGGACAAGATAAGATCCAACAAAAACAGCAGCTTTCTAAATCCAGGGAGATCCAAGTAATTTCTTTTAAAGAAAATTTTGAGTATACACACACACACACTTTTATGTTAAGAGAGCCTACAAAACCCACAGCACTCTGCTGAACAATGCAGAGAACTCCAAGCCTCTGTCCTTAAACTCATTATAATTTGTTTACAGGGGAGGGAGACTGGAGACTGGATGGACAAGGTAAGAAAGTGCTGAAGGAAGCTGTGCATAATGGACCACAAGTAAGGTGGCCTTTGGGCCTGGCTCCAGAGAAATGACACTGGGAGTGATTGGGATGCCTTGGTCTGGGAGTTCTGGGCTACACCTGAGAATTTAGTCTTGGCACATGTGGACTGGCCAGACCAGAAGAGACTCACCTGGGACTGTGATAGCACTTGCCAAAGTCAGCTTGATTTAGCATATCATGCAGGACTGTCCAATGAAAGCCATGAACAAGGAAGCTCAGAGAGATCCCTGCTAGGCAAGAACATCTAAGGGTGGCACACCCCTTATGACATTAGGGACCCTCCCAGACCTGACCTTCTGCATATTTTCATTTGTATCCTTTTTTTCAGCTGCAATAAATCTGTAGCCATAAGTATGGTATAAACCAAAACCAAACTCTTCGCTGTCCAGTTGATTTTGATTTGTTAGTGACTGTTTTAGTTAGTTGGCACTGCTCTAATAGAAACACCACAAAGTGGATGGTTTTAACAAAGGAAAGCTTATTCTTAGACAGTTCAGCAGGCTACAAGTCCAAATTCAGGCTGTCTGCTCCACGGGAAGGCTTTCCTCTTGTTGGCTCTGGAGGAAAGACCTTGTGTTGTGTCAGTCTTTGGTTAGGGAGCATCCTGGTGCAGGAAACTCAGGTACGAAAGATGCACTCTACTCCTGGTGCTGCTTTCTTGATGGTGTGACGTTCTCAGTTTTCTGCTTACTTCTTTTTCCTTTTATCAGATAAAAGGATCAAGGGTTGTGCAAGCCACACTCCAGGGTAACTCCCTTAGCAAGGCTATTGCAGTCCCACCCTAATCCTCTTGCAACATAATCATTCTACTTATTAGCCATTGTCAAAGATTAGGATGTACAGCATACAAAAATCACAAAATATTGGGAATGATGGCCTGGTGAAACAGCTATACATATTTTTGGGGGAATACAGTCCAATCCATGACAGTGACTAGAACTGCCCCACAGAGTTTCTAAGGAGAACCCGGTGGGTTTCAGCTACTGGCCTTTGGGTTAGTAGCTATACCTCAACTGCGGCATGAACAGGGCTCCAAGTATGATATACTTTCTATGAATTTGTAGTCATAATGAGTTATCAAACCTGAAAGGGTAGTAGGAACCAGCAGGTCAGAAAGTGAGAGTACTGTATGGATTTCCAAGCTTGCAGCTGGCATCTGAAGAAGTAGTGGGAAAACAGCTCTACATTTATGTCTGGCAGGTCTAAAGGTTGGGGAGTCACATGTAGACTCCCCAAAACTGGGACTGGAATCTGTCTGTTTGGCAGTCTGAAGGATGATGTTCTTTTAACTTGTGAGTTCTGACTTAGCTCTAGATGGCTAAGGTCAGAGAAAGAGAGTGTCACAGGGGCAGATGGCAACAAAGATGAGAAGGGGGAATGGGAGGACTGGGTCAACCTCCACATTTTAGTGACTGGATTCATGCTGATCCTTCTGTGCAGAAGCCATACAGTTAAGGATTTTATACAAATAGGAATAATACAGAAAGACTTCATAAAGAAGTTAGCATTCTGACTGTATCTTGAAAGATTGGTAGGATAAGAGATAAAAGATAGGCAGAGAGAAGAGAAGTACATTTCAGGGAATAGAATGGCCTGGGCTAAAGACACTGTGTAGAAAATTTGTGGGGGTAGGCTAGGGAATAGTACTCAGTCCAATTTAGCTGAAGAGTAGAATGCTTATAGGAGTCTAAAACAAACCAAAAAGAACCTGTTGCCATTGAGTCAATTCTGACTTATTGTGACCCTATAGGGCAGAGTAAAACCAGCCATAGCTCTGAACTACTATGCCACCAGGGTTTCCTATAGCAGTCTAATGAGAGATAAAGGAGCCCTGGTGGTGAAATGGAGCGCCATCAAAAGGTCAAAAGTTCGAACCCAACAGCCGCTCTTCAGGAGAAAAGACCTGGTGATCTATTCTCATAAAGATTTCAGCTTAGGAAACCCTATGGAACAGTTCTGCCCTGTCACAAAGGTCACTCTGAGTCAGAAGAATTAATGACTTTGAATTACAGAGTTGGTGAAGAATAGTGAATATACCATGGACTGCCAAAAGAATGACAGACCTATCTTGAAAGTACAGCCAGAATGTTCCTTAGCAGGAAGGATGGCAAGATGTTGTCTCATGTACTTTGGACATGTATCAGGAGAGACCAGTCCCTGGAGAAGGATGTCATACTTGGTAAAGTAGAGGGTCAGCAAAAAAGAGGAAGACTCTCAATGAGACGGATTGACACAGTGGCTACAATGACGGGCACGAGCATGGTGACAATGATGGGCTCGAGCCTGGCAACAATGATGAGGATGGCACAGGGGCAGGCAGTAATCCACCCCACTGTAAATGGGCTGCTACGAGTCAGAAATCTGACTTGATGGCACCTAACAGCAAAATGAGTTGGAATCAACAGCACATGATGACAATGAGTGATAATGCTGGAAAAGCCAGTTGGGGCCATGCCACTGCACTCTTTGATTACCACTGCTGCTATTTTGAGTGTCAGCCCTCTGGAAGAGAATGAAGTAAAAGTTCATTGTATTTGCTTTTAAAGCACTCACATGTTATTGGTACACCAAAGATGTCAAGTTTCTCAACTTTATCTTGTATGCTTTGTCCCAAAATATTTCAAGTCTGTTGTCCCTTTTCTGTGCTTTTTCTAATTTCTCCTTTCCCACTACTTTCCTTATCCTTAACCCTGAGCCTCAACTCAAATGCTTCACTTTGTTATTCTATCCATTGTTTCCACTAAGGTTTTCTTTATAGAAATCAACTTGGTACCATGGCAGAAAGTACATTCTAAGAGCACTCTTCACTTCTTTTTTTTTTTTTTTTAGAACAAAGCAAAGACAAGAGGCATTAAAGCTTTATGTTTCAGTTGTCTTATTCCCTCTTCACATTTTGTTGTTATTGTTGCTAGGTGCTGTCAAGCTGATTCCCACTCATAGTGACCCTACAGGACACAGCAGAACTGCCTCATTGTGTTTTCAAGGAGCCGCTGATGACATGAATTGCTCATCTTTCTAATTAACAGCCAAGCTCTTAATCACTAAGCCACGAGGCTTCCCTCTTTCAAATACATACTACTTGAGAGTTACAAATTTTTGGAAGCCTTCTCTAGTTCATTTGTATGTCTAGGACATCAAATAAATCTTTAGCTGTAAATATAAAGGCACTGAGAAAAGGTATGTTTTGTTGACTAGGTTCAGAAGAGTAGCAACATTGGAATCTGAAAAATCAGAAGCATCTGAAAAGAGTTACCTAGGTTGTTGTTTCTGGGTATGACTGAGGAAAGAATTTATTTCTCCCCTTTCACCTTTTAATCTCCACCAGCCCTTGTTCTTTCAAGTACCGGGAGAATGTATCTATTGACTCCTGTCACTTTATTTCCTCTTTGATCTTGACAGCTGCAGTCAATGCAAAGACATAAACCAGCCCCAGGAAAAGACTGGCACATTCCCACCACTGAGGACGTGCAGTGAACAGCATTCTTCTTTGTCTCTCACACTTCTACTTCTTGGTATGAGCAGTGACAGGGCAATGACTTCTGCCCTCACTTCTCTAACTAATAGCTAACTAACTAGTGGATCTTATTAGTATTGCCACATCCTCAAACAGCTGCATGCCCCACTGGGGCCTGTGAAAGACAAGGAGAACACAGCTTTTAGTTTAAGTTTTATTTACCCAGTATTAAAAGATGACAGAAGAAAAGTAAGATTATTCATTCACCTTCTCAGAAAAAATAACCTTTCACCTGGAAACAATGAACAAAACATGGGGAAGACAAACTTAAGGCCAGAAAGAGCAGTGAGATATGTGCAAGTCTAATTTTGCTTTAAATAACAGTGGATGAAAATAAGGTACAAGTTTGATCACTAAACCTTGTCAACAGATTTGGAGAGGTGCCAGAAAAATAGAAAAAGGCAGTGTGTTTCATTATTATCCCAAATAATTCCAGAATAGTCACTAAACAAATGATTAGTATAGGGTTAACGGTGAGAGCAATGTCAGATCCGACTCCACGGCACTTGGCTTGGCAGTGTTTAGCTGGAGATGGAATTAATTCACTAAATTTAAATCATGTCTAAGCAATTCAACTTATTTTTTCTTAAATTACTAAACAAAATCAGGGAAATATCTAACGTACAGCGACATTTCTAAACTGAAGTATTATTGACATATGGGCCAGATAATTCTTTGTTATGTGGGCTGTGTCCTGTACATTGTGGGATATTCAGCAGCATCTGTGGCCTCTACCCACTAAATGCCAGTATCACTAGATGCCCCAAATCATAGCAACCGAAAATATTTCCAGAAATCTCAAAATCTTCATAGGAGGCAGTGGGGGGATAGATCATTCCTGGCTGAAAACCAGTGCTTAGATACTGTACATTGTGATTTCAGTGAGCTACCTGAGAAAGTCTCTAATGAAATACATGCATAAAACAGTGGAACGTCTCACTCATCTGAAATTCAACTATTTGGAAACCCTAATTATTTTGAATAAGGATTAGAAAAAGTAAAACAAGAAAAAGGTTTTTCTCACTAAAGCTCAAAGTGCTAACCAAGGGATAGTTCCTTGGGCTCTTCTCAGGAAGCACATATACTCTACAACTCATGTTATTTTATGATATTTTTATATATATAATTTTATGATATATATATAATCTCATAATTTTATGAGATATTCCAACAAACAAAGCAAATGTTGATATCTGATACTTTTAATAAATTGATTATCTAATTTATAAATCTAACAACAAATCAGAAGAAGAAAATTACAAAAGAGATGATAGCCCACAGGCAAGGATCCTGACCATTAATGACAGCAAGAAAGAAAACAAATTATGCAAAAAGATAATACATTTTTCAAATAACAAATTAAAAAGATAACAGTTCTAGATTTCGTATATGTGGTGTGTCCTCTCAGTGAAAATTTACAGCACAAACATTCAAAAATTGATATGCAAACTGCCTTGTGACATTGACTGCATTCTTGCAACATGTCAGCATTCTCCGTCTTTCCTGTTATGCACGGGGTTCCCCGTGTCCATTCATTCAGTACTCCTGTCCCTTCAAGACTTCTTGACTTTGTTTTGGGGCAAGTGTCACCCATCTGGTTTTGAATATTGCATTGAACAAAGAAGCATGTTCCTCACGTGTGTATTTTTATTTTACTGTTTATTTTATAAGCCTGTCTAATCTTTGGCTGGAAAACTTGGTGGCCTAGTGGATTAAGTGCTATGTCTGCTAACCAAAAGGGTGGCAGTTCAAATCTACCAGGTGCTCCTTGTAAACTCTATGGGGCAGTTCCACTATGACCTATAGGGTCACTATGAGTCAGACATGACTTAATGGCAGTGCATTTATTTTTTTGTTTTGAATCCTGGGCTGAAAGATGGACTACAGGAGTGGTTTTAGCAGTGAGTTAGCAGGATATTTGGGGGCCACAGCCTTGGAGTTTCCTCCATTCTCTGCCATGCGAGTAAGTCTGGTCTGTGGGTGGGTGTGCATGCATGTGTGTGTGTGCGTATATAAATTTGAATTTTGTTCTATATTTTTCTCTAGCTTTGTCTGGGACCCTCTACTGTGATCCCTGTCAGAGTGGTCAGTGGTGGTAGCTGATCACCATCCAGTTCTGGCCTCAGGCTTGTGGAGGCTGTAATTCATGAAGTCTGTTAGTCCTTTGGATTAATATTTTCCTGTGTCTTTAGTTTTCTTCATTCTCCAAATATGACGGGATCAGTAGACATATTTTAGTTGGTGTAATGGATTGAACTGTGTCCCCCCAAAAATGTGTGTAGCCATGTGGGTGGGTCATGATTCCCAATATTTTATGATTGTCTTCCATTTTGTGATTTTCCTGTGCTGTATGTTAGAGGATTATGGAGGGAATGTAAACCCCTTCATCAGATCCCTTCCCTGTTCCACTGTAAAGGGAGTTTTCCTGGAATATGGCTTGCACTACCCTTTATCCTTTCATCCTACAAGAGATAAAAGGAAATGGAAGTAAGCTGAGAATTGGGAACCTCACACCATCAAGAAAGCAACACGGGGAGAAAAGTGTGTCCTTTAGCTCTTAGGTTCCTGCGCCAAGATGCTCCCTGAACAAAGACTAATGCAACAAAAGGACTTCCCTGCAGAGTCAATAAGGGGGAAAGCCTTCCCCTGGAGCAGACATCCTGAATTTGGACTTGGTAGCCTACTGGACTGTGTAAGAACAAACTTGTCTTTGGTTAAGCCATCCACTTTGTCGTATTTCTGTTAGAGCAGCACTAGCTAACTAAAACAGTTGGTTACCCAAAAGCTTTTCAGACCTGAGACTACTCATCAGAGTAGGATGTAGAACATTTTCTTTGTGGACCACATTATGCTGATTGACCTAGATGTTCCCATTGGCCATGATTCCTAGCCCTCGGCCCCTGTAACTCAGTCCCTCAAGGTGTTTGGAGGTGTTTAGGAAGCATCTAGGACTGCCTTAGTTAGGTCGTGCTGCCTTCCCCTGCACTGCATCCTTTTCCTTCACCAGTGTTAACATTTGTTTGCCATCTAGGTAGTGATTTCCCCTCCTCTCCACTTCCTTCCCTGATAAGTATCAAAGATTGATTTTTTTCTGCATGTGAATCTCTTCTTGGGCTTTTATAATATTTGGTCTTATACAATATCTGTCCTTTTGTAATTGACTTTTCACTCAGTATAATGCCCTCCAGATTCATCCATGTTGTGAGATGTTTTAAGAAGTCATCATTATTCTTTATCCCAACCACTACTAACGATTACCGCTGACAAGGAACACAACGTAGAGTTTCTGATGCAGTAGGAGAAGAACAGGGGTGCAGAACTTGAACTTTATTAAAAGACTAGACTTGATGGTCTGACAGCCTGGAGGGTCCCCTTAGGACACAGCCCCTGGACTCTCTGCTAGCCCAGAACTGAGAACAGTACTTAAGCCAACTCTTCAGACCAAGATTGGACTGGACTATAAACACACAGTGATGCTAGCAAAAAGTATGCTCCTTGGCTTTAAAACTTACATGAGCCTGTCTGAGCAGCTCATGTCCAAAGGCGAGATGAGAAATAGCAGGGGGACTGAAGCTGGTGGAATGGATACGGGAAGTATAGAGTGGAAAGTAGGAGTGTGCTATGACAAGGTGGGGAGAACAGCTAGTTGTATAACAGTGTGTGTGCACGGTTTTATAGAGCAAACTGACTTGGATTGAAAACTGTCACTTAAAATACAAAAAAAATTTTTTTAAAGAATTCATCATTATTCTTTATCATTGTATAGTATTCCACTGCATGTACATAACATAATTTATTGATTCATCTGTTGATGGACACTTAGGTTGCTTCCATCTTTTTGCTATTGTAAATAATGCTGCAAAGAACATGAGTGTGCAGACAGGTAGGTCTGTTCATGTAATGGCTCTTATTTCTCTAGGATATAGTCCCAGGTGTAGGACCGCTGGATCTTACGGTATTTCTAGCTTTTTAATCAGGCACCATATTATTTTCCAGAGTGGTCATGCAATTTTACATTCCTATCAGCAGTGGATAAGAGTCCTAGTCTCCTGGCAACCTCTCCAAATGTTGATGATTTTCTGTTTCTTTTTGGATTAGTGCTAATAACACCCAGGTGATATTGGGTGAGATGGTATCTCCCTGTAATTTTCTTTTATATTTTTCTAGTGGTTAATGATTGCAAGAATTTCCTCATGCATCTATTAGTTGTCTAAACTAACAGTGAAGTGTTTGTTTATATCTTTGCCCATTTTTAATTGGATTATTTGGTTTTTTGTTGTTGAGAACTATTCTGTAGAATTTAGAGGGTAGACCCTTGATAGATTAGGCCATAGCCAATTTTTCTCCCCAATTTGTGAGGTTTTATTTTTCCACTCTTTTGATGAGTGTGTTTAATTTTTAGAAGTTCCCAGGTATCTGGTTTATCTTCTCATATTTGTGCATTTTGAGTTATGGTTTGTGTCCTATTTATATCATGTAGGGCTCCTAGCATTGTCTCTACTTTTCTTCCATGGCTTTTATCATTACAGGTTTTATAACTAGGTATTTGACACAATTTGAGTTTGCTTTTGTGTATAGTGCAAGGTAGGCCTCCTATTTCATTTTTTTACAGATCAACATCCAAGTTTGCAGCACCATTTCTTAAAAAGATTGCCTTTTGCCATTTCACGGATTTTAGTCCTTTCTCAAAGATCAACTGACCATAGGTGAGTGGGTTTGCATCTGGCTTCTCAATTCTGTTCTGTTGGTCTATGTCAGGGTGGTTGTACCACTCCCAGGCTATTTTAACGAGCACAGCTGTATAGTATGTTCTGAGATCAGGTACTGAAGGCCTCCTACTTTGTTCTTTTTCTTCAGCACTGCTTTACTTATCTGAGGCCTTCTTCCTTTCTATACAACGTTGGTGATTAGGTTTTCCATCTTATCAAAGAATGTTCTGGTATTTAGATTGGGCCTGTATTATATCTGTAGATTGCTTTCGGTAGAATTGACATTTTCCCAATGTTAAGTCTTCCTATCCATGAGCATGGTATGCTTTTCCATTTACTTAGGTGTCTTTTGGTTTCTTGCAGTAGTGTTATGTAGTTTTCTGTACAGAGGTCTTTTGATTTTATGGTTATACTTATTTCTAAGTATTTTATCTTTTTAGAGACAATTACAAATAGTATTGTTTTCCTGATTTGCTTTTCAAAATTCTCTTTGTTGGTGTACAGGAATACAAACAATTTTTGAATACTGATCTTGTATCCTGCTACTCTGTTGAATCAGTGTTAGTTCCAGTACTTTCTTGTGGAATTTCCAGTGTTATTTAAGTATAGGGTCATATATACAAAAAGGAGTAGTTTTACTGCTTCCTTTTCTTGGATGCCCTTTATTTCTTTTTCTTGCATTATTGCTTTAGCTAGAACTTCCAGCACAACGTCAAATAGGAGTAGTGATACACGGTGTTTAATCACTATACCATCAAGTCTCCTTAAAGTTGTGTGATAAATATATTTATAACAACAACAAAAAGAGCATCTGTTGAGACTGCTTATGCATAACAAAACATGTCACAGGATTAGGTTTCTTAGGAGGTTTACAGTTATGGTTTCATGGGACATCCCAGAGTTAACTGGTCTGAAAACATGTAGTGCTTTTGTTCTACCTCCTAGTTTATTGTGTTCTCATTTTGTTCTTGTTGTTGAGACTATACACAGCAAAACATACACCAATTCAACAGTTTCTACATGTACCATTTAGTGACATTGATTACATTCAAGTTGTGTAACCATCCTTAGAGTTATGTAACCATCCTTAGAGTTGTGTAACCTAGAGTTCTTCTTCCCTGTTAACAAAAAATTCACTGCCACCTAAGCTTTCTCTCCAATGTTTTGAGTTGCTGTTGTTAGTTTGATTCCACATTGATCCCCTAAACCAAACCCATTGCTGCTGAATTGGTTCTAACTCATAGCAACCCTATAGACAGAGAAGAACTGCCCCACAGAGTTTCCAAGGAGCACCTAGTGGATTTGAACTGCTGACCATTTGTTTAGCAGCCATAGCACTTAATCACTATACTATTAGGGTTTCCTTCATATAGATAATTCTTTAAAAAAGCACAACGCTCAAGGCAGACATATTTTACTTCTTAAGCTATTATTTGGTTTCAAAAGGACTTTGGGGGATACTTTTGGTTTAAAGATTATCTCAGGGCAATAATTTCCTCTAACTTTCACAGCTTCAAGAATTCTGGAGCTCAGGAGAATTTGAAATTCTGTTTCTGCATTTTTCCCTTTTGATTAGGATTCTTTTATGGAATCCTTGATGAAAATGTTCAATAATGATAGCTGGGAACCATTCAGTTATTTTGGCTTCATAGCAAAGTAGGCAATTGTTCATGTAGACAATTAGCCACACATTCCATAATTCCATATCTTCCTATTCCTAACTCTCCTTCTTTGTCTGTTATCATAGTGATCAGTTGTGAGCCTCTGATAGCCACTTGTAAGCTTTTAAGCACCCTGGCACTATGCAGTGAACTAGGAGGTAGATAGTTAACTGAGATGTCCTATGAAACCATAATTGTAAACCTTCTAACCAAGGAGCTAAATCCCACAAGGCAGTTGGTTGTACATAAGCAACCTCATCAGATACTCTTTTGTTGTTGTTGTTGTTACTGTTATATTTATCACGCAACTTTAAGTAGCCTTGGTGGCACAGTGGTTAAGCACGCAGCTGCTAACTAAAACATCAGTGGTTCAAAAGCACTAGTTACTTCTGTAGGAAGAGGTGTGGCTGCCTATTTCAGTAAAGATTTATAGCCTTGGACACCTTATGGGGTAGTTCTACTAAACAGTCACTATGAGGTGGAATTCACTCAGCAGCAATGGTGTTTCCTTGTTTGCTTTTTCCCCCTCGCTGTGGGGGATTTTGAAGGCGGGGTCACCCTTCAATGTTGTCGCAAGTTGGGACAAGGAGGCAGAATCTTTGCATACCCATTCTTACCAGTCATTGGATATTGTAATAATGGCATGGCAGAGGCATCTGACATACTCTTAACACTGGGGAACATCAATCAAGATCCAGAGTCCATAGCTGATTACTATGAGGTGGAAGTTAGGCATACCTTCTCTCTCCATCATCTTTACCAGTTCTGTCACCAATTGTTCCTCTCACACTATTATCTTCTTTTCTGTTGAGTTTGATAATACATTGCAATGGTCACACAGAACTCACAGTCAGTTCTCATAATTATGGGGTTTACTAGGAAAATAACAGGTTACAATTCAAGTTCAGGAAAGCTCAGAATACAGATCTTGTATAGGGCCAGCCTCTTTCCATTTGTGCTCAAACGCACATCTCTCTTGGGCCCTTTGCCTCTGCACCGACCAGGGAAGTATTATCATACTCTTTTAGCTCTGCTGGTAAGTGCTCCAAGGCACCCCACTATGCTAGTAACCCAAAAGCATTCAGTCTGTGGGCTAGGAAGCCCATTACACTGTTTTTTCCTGATCTCTCCTACCATTGCTTCTCTGCTACTGCCTATCACTATTTTCAAAGTTACAGGTCTCTCTGTCTTCTTTTTCCAGGAGCCTCTCAGGACAGATCTGCTGTCCAAAGGATACACACTGCCGTTGGCCCTTCTTTCTTGGTGGTGGTGGGGTCCTCCCCTTCCTGCCTCAGGATGACTCATTTGAAGCCCAGCAGGATGGAAAAACTGACTAATCCCCTTAATGTGTCACAATTATTCTATTTGCACAGTTCCACTCAGTCGCTTGGGTGGGAGTTAAAAGACCACGGTAAGATAAGCCACACAAAAGGGATCCATTATGCTGCAGATACAGGGAGATTTGGAGAATATGGAGGAAGAGGTGTTACTTTGACAAGGGGTTGCATAGCATGTAATTTCTTTCTTACAGAGACTTGCCACTGTTTTTCAAGTTACTACTATTTTATGTTTCTGGGTGCTTCCTTCTGTCCTTCACTGCCAAATTTCTCCAAAGAGTGACTTACAGTCACGATTTCTATTTCTGTCCTTCCCCTTCAGCATCAACATAATTCAGAATATCCAGAGATCTGCCCAGAAGTTCAGATGTCTAGTTGAAAATTATACACCTCCTACTAATAATACCTTTACTATGATTGGTATTCTTAGTTTTTTAAAATAATAAGTACCCTCAGATGACTACATCCTTGTGAGTAGTTAAGGTTTCCTTGAAAAGAGTAGACGTTCTCATAACTAAAAAAAAGAGGTAGATCCACAAAACTCTTATAGATGTCTATGTAAAAAATCTGTTGTCATGGAGTCAATTCTGACTTACAGTGACCCTATAGGATAGAGTAGAACTCCCTAGTGTTTCCAAGGACTGGCTGGTGGATTCAAACTGCCAATCTTTTTGCTTAGTAGCTGTAGTCCTCTGTTGCTTTTAGGCACTGCACCACCAGGACTCTAATGTGGAAATGGTACCTTATTTCCTTGGATTTTATACATATGTTTGAGAACCTTCCCAAGTGGTACAAGTAAAGTTAGCTTATGAACTAGACCAGGAACTTCTCAGGGAGACAAACCTGTAGTGAAACACCTCACTGAAAAAGAAACATCTATTATACATAACTTTATTAACATTCTTTTCGCCTTATATCTCTTAGTCTTTGGAAAGTCTTGCTATAACATCCCAGGCTTATTTCAGATATACTAAATATTGGAGTGTTGGTTAGAATTAAAGGAAAAGAAAAGTATTCTGCCCTCCTCTTCCTCTTTCCCCTAGGCTACCAAACTGGTAGTTACGGTCTTTATCAGTAACATCCACTCTTGCTCATCTACAACCCACTTTTCATAAGGCTATCAAAAAAGTGATCTGCTCCTGCATCTCTTTCCAGCCTCATAGTCTACTTAAAGGGTCAAGCAAATTCCCCAATTTCACTGCAACCATTTCCACTTCTCCACCAAAACTTATGTTGCAAAAGACATTAATGACCTAACTGCAAAAGCCTCCATGGCTATTACCCAATGCAACCTCTTTTATCATTTTAAGTATTAGTGAGTCACAACTTCTCTTGGCTTCCACACCATTCTCTAGGTATTATGCAGGTTCTCTAGCTCTTAATTCGTCTTTTCTTTAATTGGTTCTCTTTCCTTAACGAGTCTTAAATATTGATTCATCTTTGGCCTATCATCATTTTACCATATACTTCTCCTTTCCTCAGTGGTCTTAACATCTACCACACACACAAAAAGTGACTCCCGAATCTATGGTTTTTGCCTCAATTTTTCTTTTGAATACCAGCCCAAATTTAAAACTGTCTGCCACACATCTCAGCATGGATATCTTGAAGCACTTCAAGCTCAACAGGTCTAAAACTCATCTTCCAGATTTTCTTCTCTCTTACTCTGCCAAATGATTTGCCAACTTCTTTTGTCGGATCCGACTCGACGGCACTTGACTTGGCTTGGCTTTTTTGTTAATGGCATTACTAGTCATCTCTTCCTAAACTAAAAATCTCTAGTTCCTCTATCTCTCTCATCTCCTAGCTATCAAGTCCTACCAAGTCTGCTTTTGAAAAATATTTCCCAAATATGTCTCATACTCTCCACGCTTAAGTTTCCAACGAGTAGTTAATTGGCCTCCTTTTTTATAGCTGCCTTAGCTGACCTCTATGAGGTAGGACAATTAAGTTCATGAACTCATCCTGGAAAAAGTGCTTTGAAGGGTGGAATAGGTGCTGGTATCAGTGCATAACTTTTCAAAGGGAATGAGTCTTTCATAGGTGACAGTGCCGATATTCAGCAGTGAGGTATATAGCACTTTTTCTAGGATGTCTTTGCAAGCTTAATTGTCCAATCTCATATATCACTACAAAATTTAGAGATATGACCACATAAAATTAAATCTTTCAACCTTGACAAGATACTATCAAAATTTTGGGAAACTGGTAAAAACATGTGTAAACCTATGACAAAGTCTTAATTTTTATTATATACAACAAGTTCTTACAAAGCAATAAAAATAAATGAACAATGAAAAAATAGGCAATTACAAAATAAGATATAGTAATGGCCAAAATGAAAAGATACCCAAACTCATTAACAAAAAAGAAATTATAGGCTAACAATACATAGGGCAGGTTTAAGTTTTGGAAAATGGACAATTGGAATGAGTGTAAAATTATAAAACGAGTTTAGAAGGCAACTTGACAATATCTATTAACACTTAAATAGTCATATTTTTTGACCCATAACTTCCACTATGTATCAGTTCTACAAAATGCCACCATGGTACATGCAAATAAAAACACAAAGATGGATACTGCAGTATTTTAAGACATATGAAAAATTTGGAAACAAATGTCTAAGGGGAAATTTTTTTAAAAGACCTCAATAGATGGTCCAGTGGTTTCGGGGTTCCCCTGAGAGCATGGCCCCCGGCCCTGATGCTGCCCTTACCCATAAATCATAACGAAAGTCCACTCTTTGGACAGGAATGGATTGGACTTGGCAATGCAGAGTGACCATATATTGGATGCACTTTATGGTTCTATACATCTATAGGATATCATCCTGCTGACCTCTGGCTGGAGGAAGGAGAGTGGGTGGAGAGGAGTGGAAAGGAGGCTGTTGGGAGGATGAGACATGTATGGAGCAGAGAGGAATAGTGCGCTGTCACCGGGCAGGGAGAGCAGTGGAAAGTGCATATAGGTGAGCATGTAAATTGATACGGGAATGTACATTTTCACTCAGTCATGTTAAATAAAAAAAAAAATTAAAATTAAAAAATTAAAAAAAATAGTATCTACAACTTCACCTTGCACTACTCACCCTTGCTATTCACCAGTTTCAGCCACACTGAGATCAAGTTCTTTCATGGCTTAAGAACCTGTTAATGTTGTTCCCTTGCTCATATGTTCTTTTAACGCACAGTGAGCATATATATTCCTTTGATACCACTTAGTGAGAAAGGCTTTCCCTGACACCCTTTCTCAAACAGGTCCCTCACTATGTGAATGCCTTTCCTAAGTGCTTCTTCTTTCTGTCAATACCCAGGTAGGTGCCTTTTTGAGCGTAGGCTCTCAATAGTTACTGAACGAATATATGATGCAGTCTATTAAAAATGAAATAAACCCAGTGCTGTCGAGTTGGATCCAACTCACGGTGACCCTAGAGGCAAGAGTAGAGACGGCCCCATAGAGTATCCAAGGAGCACCTGGTGGATTTGAACTATCGACCTTTTGGTTAGCAGTGGGAGCACTTCACTTACTACACCACCAGGGTTTCCCCCAAAATGAAATATATAACTGTATATACTGACTTGAAAACATGTCTAGATTTATATTTCTTCATTGTATATTTAAAAATAATACAGTTGAGTCTCATTGTTTACAGATTCTATATCTGTGAATTTGCCTGCTTGCTAAAATTTATTTAAAACTCTGAAGTCAATACTTGTGATGCTTTCATTGATATCTCAGACACATATAGACTGGAAAGAAATTTGAGTCATTTGATGTTCATGTTCCTAGCTGAGGTTGAGTAAAGTGACATTCTGTCTTCTTATCTCACCTCTCATACTTAAACAAGTGTTCTTTTTACGATCTGTTTAGTATCACTTTTCTTTTCCATTTTTTTGTGCTTTTCCTTGGTGATTTCATTGTTTAAAATACTCCCAAGTATATTGGTGAAGTGTTGACCAGTGTTCCTAAGCAGTAAGTTTGCGATGCACCTTACAGAGTAAACAAGTATATTAAACAAGCTTTATGAGTTACAGTTTGTTGGCTGTGAATTCAATGTTAATAAATCAACTACATTAAAAAGATGTCTTTAAATGGAAATACACATAAAATGAGGTTATATAGTGATCAGATGATGCAGATTTATGACTAGAAGCTTGCAGGACCTCACTCTGTATTTCCTCTAACACCAATGGTTCAAGTATTTGCTAATTCAGTATTTGCAGTAACTTTATATGGAACATAACTACAGTGAAAAACAAGAGTCAATTGTATATGATCACTAAAAAAAGAATACACAAATATAAAAACTAAAAAGTCAAAGATACTTTGTATTGCATTCACATTCAATTTCAAGTTTAATCATGGCTATAAGCTTTGAGTTAGCCGAAACTGATTGATATTGACCAATCTGAATTGGATAATTGTGTGGTCTACTACGCTAGGAATGATAAATTGAAGAGGAACAGCATCAAAATCATCATCAAAAAGAATATTTCAACATTTATCCTGAAATATAATGCTGTCGGTAATAGAAAATATATCCACATGCCTACATGGTAGACCCATTAACACTATCATTCAAATTTATGAACCAACTATTAACGCTAATGATGAAAAAAATTGAAGATCTTTACCTAATTCTACAGTCTGAAATTGATCAAGGATGCAATCAAGAGATGCACTGATAATTACCAGTGATTGGAATACAAAAGTTGGAAACAAAGAAGCAGGATCAGTAGTTGAAAAATATGGCCTTGATGCTAAAAAGGACTCAGGAGATGACATAATGCAATTTTGCAAAATCAAGGGCTTATTCACTGTAAATACCTTTTTTCAACAACATAAACTGCAGCTATACATCTGAACTTCACCAGATAGAAAACACAGAAATCAAATCAACTAGACTTGTAGAAACAGATGATGGGAAAGTTCAATATCATCAGCTAGAACAAGCCCAGGGACCAACTGAAGAATAGACTATCAATTGTTCAAGTTTAAGTTGAAACTGAAGATAATCAACACAAGTTTATGTGAACCAAAATATGACCGTGAATATTAAAACAAACAAAATCCATTGTTATTAGGACCCTAGGACACAGCAACTGTAGGACAGAGTAGAACTGCCTCATAGTGTTTCCAAGAAGAAGTTGGTGGGTTTGAAATGCAGAGCTTTTGGTTAGCAGCTGAACACTTACCACTGCATAACCAGGGCTCTGATCTTGAGCATATATCTCCTGAATTTAAAGACCATCTCAAGATTTGACCCACTGAACACTAGTGAACAAAAGTCAGATGACTTTTGGGATGACCTAAGGGCATCAAAGAACATAAAAGGTCATTAAAAGAAAGGAAAGAAAGAAAAGACCAAAATGGTTGTCATAAGAGACTCTGAAACTTGCTCTTGAACATCAAGTAGCTAAAGCAAAGAAAAGAAATGATGAAGCAAAAGGGCTGAACAAATGATTTCAAAGGGTGGCTTAAGAAGGCAAAGTATCATAATATGTGCAAACACGGGGTTAAGGAAACCAAAAGAGAAGAAGAACATGCTGAGTGTCATGTACTGAATTGAGTCCCCTAAAATTGTGTGTAGCAATTTGGCTAGGTCATGATTGCTGGTATTGTGTGATATTTCTATACGCTGTAAATTCTGCTTTTATGATTTTAATGAGGGAGGATGGGCAGTGGTTTTGTTAGTAAGGCTAGACTCAATCTATAAGATTGTACTGCGTCTTGAGGCAGTCTCTTGGGATATAAAAGAAAGAGAAACAAGCAGAGAGTCAGGGACCTCATACCACCAAGAAAGTAGTGCTGGGAGCAGAGTGCATCCTTTGGACTTGGAGCTCCTGCACTTCAAAGCTCCCAGTCCAGGCAAAGATTAATAACAAGACCTTCCTCCAGAGCCAACAGACAAAGTCTTCCACTGAAACTAATGCCCTGAATTTGCACTTGTAGCCTAACAGACTGTGAAAGAATAAAATTTCTCTTTGTTAAAGTCTATCTATGATACTTCTGTTATAGCAGCACTTAAATGACTAAAACAGAATTTGGTACCAAGAGTGGGGTACTGCTCTAACAGGTATCTAAAATATGGAAGCAATTTTGAAACTGTAAATGGATGGAAGACTCAGAAAGAACCTGGAGAACTGCTAACCCTGAAGAAGGCACATATGGTGAGAAACAAGCAGCAGAGGACTAGCAGTAGCAGCAAAACAGCAATGCAGAACCAGGAGGCCAGCATCAGACAGGCTGGAGCCAATCCATGGAGCAAGAGAGCTGAATGCCTGTGCACAAGAGACTTCTTGGTGGAGTAGCATGCCTCTGGACACTTAACTGTGAACTACAGAGCTTTGGAACACTTGTACCTGCAGGGCAAATGTGAACATGAGATCCCAGCCAAGAGGCCACAAGGAGCAGAAGCTAGACAGACAAGGTGCCTAAGCTGAGCGGCCTCATTCACCAAAGGTGTGGCCATGACCTCAGGGGCTTCACAGGGTGAAGTCATGGCCTCCGGTATTTCTAAGGGTGGAGTTGCCACTCAGATGAACTAGAAGAATGGTGAGCCTAAAGCCAAGGCAGTATGGTTGTTATCCCAGTGGGTGTAGAAGGTACAGTTGCAGGCCAGGGCTAAGGGGCCTCCACTCAGAATCTGGAGAGTGTGCTTAATACCTAGGCTCTAGAGGACACGGCTACTGTGTAAAATGTCTGAGAATGGAATATTATTTTCAAAGCTTTCAGGGCTGATGTAATATTTTCTGCTACTTTACTTAGTGCCTATTACCACCTTTTTTCCTTCAGTTTGTAACGGAAATGTCAAGCTAGAGCCTACATGTTCTGCCATTGTATTTTGGAAGCAAATAACTTGTGTTTTAGATTCCACCACAGAAGAGGAATCTCTGGATTTTGAACTTAAGACTTGCTGTGGTTGGGAGAATGTTTTACACATTGTAAGGATGTTATGTTTTGGGTAGTCAAAGGGTAGAATGTCATAGATTGAATCACACCCCCCAAAAAATGTGTGTACCAATTTTGCAAGGTCCTGATTCCCAGTATTAAATAATGTTCCTATATGTTATAACTCCTGCCTCTATGATGTTAATGAGTGAGGATGGGCAGTGGTAGTGTTAGTGAGGCAGGAATCGACAAGACTGTACTGTGCCTTGAGACAATCTCTTGGAACATAAAGGAAAAGGAAGCAAGCAGAGAGTTAGGGACCTCATACCACCAAGAAATCAGTGCCGGGAGCAAAGGGTATCGTTTGGACACAGTGTTCCCCCATCTGAAAAGCTCCCAGTCCAGGGGAAGGCTGATGACAAAAGGTTTCCTCCCAAGCCAACAGGAAAAGACTTCCTCTGAAGCTGATGCCCTAAGTTTGGACTTCTAGCCTACACTTCTGTGAGAAAATAAATTTCTCTTTGTTAAGGTCATCCACCTGTGATATTTATGTTATAGCAGCACTAAACAACTAAAATATTCAGCATTTGTCAAGCTGAAATAATTGTAGAAAAAAACTTAAGTCTTAAGCTGCAATTTTTAAGGGCTTTATGGGCAAAATAGAAATGGAAACCTTGTTGGCATAGTGGTTAAATGCTATAGCCAAAAGGTTCGCAGTTTGAATCCACCAAGTGCTCCTTGGAAATTCTATGAGGCAGTTCTATTCTGTCCTATAGGGTCATTATAAATCAGAATCAACTTGATGGCAATGGGCTTGTTTTTATTTGTATGGGCAAAATGGAGCCCTGGTGGCACAGAGGTTAACAGCTGAGCTGTTAGCTAAAAATTCAGAGTCCACAGGCTGTTCCTTGGAAACTCTATGAAGCAGTTCTACTTTGTCAGACAGACACAATAGCAATTTTTTTTTTTGTTTTTAAACGCAAAATATTGAAAGCTGCAGGAAGCATCAAAAGAAAATGGGAAGAATATACAAAGTACCAAAAGTACCTAAAAGAATCGGTCGACATTCAACTGTTTCTGAAGGTAGTACATGATCAAGAACTGATGATACTGAAGGAAAGAAATCCAAGCTACACTGAAGGCACTGGTGAAAATCAAGGCTTAAGGAATTGATGGAATCGCAGCTGAGACATTTCAACAAACAGATGCAGTGCTGGAGGTGGTCACACATCCATGCCAAGAAATCTGGAAGACAGCTACCTGGCCAACCAACTGGAAGATATCCATATTCACACACATTCCAAAGAAAGGTGATTCAATGGAACGTGGAAATTATCAAACAATATAATTAATAACACATACAAATAAAATTATGTTAAAGGTAATTTAAAAATGGTTGCAGCAGTTCATCAGCAGGGAACTTCCAGAAATTCAGGCCAGATTCAGATGAGTATATTGAACCAGTGAGATCATTGCTGATATTAGACGGATCTTGGCTGAAAGCAGAGAATACCAGAAAGATGTTAACCTGTGTTTTAGTAAGCATGCAGAGGCATTCAACTGTGTGACTCATAACAAATTATAGATAATATTAGGAAGAATGAGAATTCTAAAACACCTAATAGTGCTCATGTGGAACCTGTAGGTAAAGCAAGAGGCAGCAGTTTGAGTAGAATAAGGGAATACTCTGTATCTTAAAGTCAGGAAGATTGTGCATCAGGTTTATATCCTTTCACCTTACTTATTCAATCTATATGCCAAGTAAATAATCTGAGAAGCTAGACAATATAAAGAAGATCACAGCATCAGGATTGGAGGAAGACTCATCAACACCCTGCAATATGCAGATGACACAGCCTTACTTGCATAAAGTGAAAAGACTTGATGCTTTTACTGATGAAGATCAAAGAGTACAGTCTTCAGTACAGATTACACCTCAATATAAAGAAAACAAAAATTCTCATAATTGGATCAATAAGCAATATTATGATAAATAGAAAATATTGAAGTTGTCCAAGATTTCATTTTACCTGGATCCACAATCAACACCTATGGAAGCAACAGTCAAGAAACCAAAAGATGCACTGCATTGGGCAAATCTTCAGAAAAAGATCTCTTTAAAGTGTCAAAAAGAAAGATGTCACCTTGAGGACCAAGGTGTGCCTGACCTAAGAAATGGCATATTCTTTTTTTTTTTTCCTTCTGGTTTTGCTTCTCTAGCGAACCCAGCCTAAACCAGATAAATCCCATACATTAGCAACAGTGATGTGGGCAGCATATCACCTCCACTGCCAAAGTATTTTCAATTGCTCTCATATGCATGTGAGAGCTGGACAATGAATAAGGAAGTCCAAAGAAAAATCAAAGCCTTTAAATTATGATGTTGGTGAAGAATAGTCAGTATATACCATAGACTGCCAAATCTGTCTTTGAAGAAGTACAGCCAGAAAGCTTTGTGGAAGCAAGGATAGTGGACTTCATCTCACATACTTTTCTGCGTGTTATCAAAAAGGACAGACTAGTCCCCAGAGGAGAACATCATGCTTGGTAAAGGTCAGCACAAGAGAAGAAGCCTCTAAGCGAGACGTATTTACACAGTGGTTCAAAAGGTGGACTCAAACACAGCTATGACTGTGAAGACGGTGCGAGACTGGGCAGTGTTTCACCCTGTTGTACATCGGGTCTCTATGAGTTAGAATAGACTCTACAGCACTTAACGACAGCAATATAATCCTTGAAAGTATGTGTATGCAGGCATATTAACACACACATGCACATAAATTTTACATGCACTCTGCACTGTAGAAAATGGACTGACCAGGAGCACGACCAAGAGCAGAGAGACTAGTTAGGAAGCTATGACACTAAGAGACGATGGTGACTTGAAGGGAAGTACGGACAATGGGCTCAGAAAATCGGTTATCCAGAAAGACTTAAAAGGTAGATTTAATCCAAGCCTCTATTTTCAAATAAATTTCCTTAAGAAGCAGTTGAATGATTTGCTCTTTTTCCCTCAACTACACCTGGGACAAATAAGGCACAGAAACAGAAGTGACAAAGTAGAAAAAAAGAATACAGTACCTAATCTTGTATTCAGTAAACATTTATTGATCAACTACTATATGTTGGCCCTTTTTGTCACATTTCCCTGTATGTTTATATACATATATCATATTCTTATGTCCTAAATCCCTGCTAGGTTTCTAGATACTTGTTATGGTTTTTAGCTGCTGTTGAGTGAATTCTGACTCACAGTGACATCATGCACGCAGAGCAAAATGGCTCCATAGGGTTTTTCAGATCCCCAGGTCTGTTTTCAGAGGCCTTTCTGGATGGGTTCAAACTGACAACTTTTGGCTAGTAGAAAAGCACTTAACCATTTGTGGCATTCAGGAATCCATTCTAGATACGTGTGTCTGCTCACAGAGGAAAGCATTTCTGAGAGCTGATGGTCCTTCTTTCACGAGAGAGTCTTCCAAGAAATATTTCAGCTAATTTCAGTTTTTTTCTCCAGAACAGAGGCAAGGTTACATATTCACGAGGTATCATTTGGTATTTGCACCTCTTCAGCACTCATAACCTTGAATTTGACTGGTCTTAGGTGAATAACCTTATGTCTCACTACTAAATTAGGCCTGTGTGGGCTGAGCTTTCCCTCTCTCTTTCCTATGGCGGAATGAACTACTCTCCAGGCCCAGCACCGTTTCACTAAGCGGATTGCTCCAGGTCTGGGTTATACGTGTGTTCATCTCTCTTCCATATCACGTAACCTCTCCTGCTTGGCTCTTACACCAACACTCTGGAGCCACAGATAAGATTTTATAATCTAAGAACAAAAGATATTTGTAATGTTAGATACTCAAAGAGTATTGTCTATAAGGAAACACAGGCAAGAAAAGGAGAAAAGCAAGGTGGGTTGACACTAGCTGGCAAGTACAGGGATCGATCTATAAAGTTCTCTCATTACCGGGAGACACAGGTTTATAGCTAAGATTCAGAGTTAGGTTCTGAGAAATATAAGGATTATATGATCTCCAAGGTACCTTCCAGTTCTAAAATCTTTCATTTCTCATTGTAAGACTTCACCAATGTATCTATTCCTAGGTTGATTTAAAAAAAAAATTATGTAATTGTTATTTATAATTAGGATTGAGGGCGTCAGACCCATAGATAAGTCTGGGAATTAAAAAAAAAAAAAATCCCACTGCCATTGAGTTGCTTCCAACCTATGTAAACCCTATAGGCAGAGCAGAACTCCCTTAAGAGTTTCCAAGGAGTCTATGGTAGATTCAAACAGCTGATCTTTTGGTTAACAACTGTAGCATTTAATCACTATGCCACCAGTTTTGCAAATCTGAAATAACCCACCAAAACCCACTGCTGCTGAGTTGATTCCTATTCATAGCAACCCTACAGGACATAGGAGAACTGCTCCGTAGAGTTTCCAAGGAGCACCTGGCAGAGCTGAACTGCAGTAGAAATTAAATTTGTAAGACTTCTTAAGTTCCTTCAGTAGATTCCTATAAAAGTTAACCAAAACATTGACAATGTTTTCTAATCTAACTTCTGGTTCCTCTTGCAATCCAAATGAGACAAATGAACATAAACAAAATTCAAGTTTTGAAGAAAAGTAATTTTTACTTGATGTGAGGGGTAAATGAAACAGGTAGGGGCTGACAGATTTAACAAAAAACCAATAGCTCTCTCCCCCCAAAACACTCAGCATGCCCAGTTAAATTAATTACAGATAAATTTGAGACATACCTATACTAAAAAGTTTTAATCTGGCAACCCTAAACACAGGCTGCCAAAGTTCTGTTCAACCCCATTAAGTTTCCAGGAAGATTAAATTTAAAAAAAGGAGAGGAAGTACCTAACATAATATCAATAAATCAAAGCTCCTTAGGCTGAGGAATATATTGCTTATTTTCCACTAAACATTTGTAGACTGTCAATAAGAAAGTTAAATTTCAGTCATCCAGAACACTTGTGATTCATTTTCCTCTAATGTCGATTTCTGCAAGCAACAGAAATGAAAGAAAAAAAAAATTTTACTTAGTATTGGACAAAAATATAACTAGGAAAGGAAATCTGCTGGGAATATCATTGTTTCTCAGTCATTCAGTAGCTTCCATTAGCACAAAAACAAAACAAAACAAACATACAAAACACTACATTATATTGGGCAATATCAGATGACAGAAAGAATTTGTTGTATAAGGTAGAATACTTATTACAAACTGTACGACTGTGGCCAAACTATGCCTTAAGGTATACATCTGCAGAGAACGATGACAGACATTCAGACATCAGGGTGATTAAACAATACATGTTAAAGTTCTTTACAAATTCTAAAGTTGTTAACATTGTACGTAATCTCACACAGTACAGGATGAAAGCAGAGGTCATATAATCAGTATTTGATTTCACTTTCCACAGGCTGACCTTCCTGAATGTCATTTCTCTTCACATGTAGATTAGGAAAGCAATGGGGGCCATTTGCCCAGGCAAAAGACTCCATCACTTCCAGGGTACTTCTTAACTCCAGTTTTGAACATTAGGCAACTTGTCTTCACATCCTCTTAGACAGTTATGAAAATTCCAGTTCCTTTTTGTTATGGCCATGTCACTAATATTAAGAAATTTAAAGAGGCCACATGATTTATTGATAGCCTAGGCGGTGACGCCCTCCTTGCCTTCAGCATTTACCATTATTCCTTTCAATCCACACATGTTCCTTTCTTTTTAGTGCTCCAATCTTATAACATAAAGATGACTTTAAAAAAATCATTTTATAATAAAAATTAGCCATTCCACTTTGCACAGAATTTCACATTATTGAGTGTAAAATCTGACTTGTGAAATTCTACTTTTGTTACACTTTTTAAAAATCTAGTAGCCTTCAAACTGAATGCCTGTTTCTAAGGAAATAATTCGCTAGTTCAACTTCCAATGCGTTTTATTTCCTAAACTGATTTTCTTAAGAATGTATCTGTGGTTTGCTCGTTTTTCTTTCTTACCTTTCTTGTCAGTGTTTTCTTGTACTTAGCACAAGAAAAGCTTCTCTCTAACCTATCTTAAAGGAGCCAGGTAGTACAAAGGAAACTCTGGTGGTGTAGTGGTTAAGTGCTGTGGTTGCTAACCAAAAAGTTGGCAGTTCAAATCCACCAGGTACTCCTTGAGAACCTTATGGGGTAGTTCTATACGCCGTCCTGTTGGGTCATTATGAGTTGGAATCAACGTGACAGCAAAGGACTTTTTTGGTTTGGTGGTACAAAAGTGCTCAGCTACTAACTGAAGGTATAAGGAACTCCCCCAGTTGCTCAGCTCCATGGGAGAAAGATCTGCCATTCTGCTCCAGAAAAGCTTACAACCTAGAAAATCCTATGAGCAGAGGCATATCTAAGGCAAGGCAGGTAGGGTGCACACCTGGGTGCAACTCGTGTCAGGCAGAGACCTCCAATGAGTAGTTTCTACTGGCCATTGGAGTTTTCATTGCTATCTTTGAGAACTCATTCAGCAGTTTAAAATTAATATATTATGGCCTATGAGGCAGAAACCCTGGTGGCGTCTGTAAAGGGTTAAGTGCCATGTCTGCTAATCAAAAGGTTGGCAGTTTACATCTGGTAGGTGCTCCTTGGAGAGTCTATGGGGCAGTTCTACTCTGACCTATAGGGTCGCTATGAGTCAGCCTCAACTCCATGGCAGTGGGTTTGGTTTGGGGCCTATGAGGCAACTCTACTCTTTCACACAGGGTCACTCTGAGTCAAAATAACTCAACAGACACATAACAACAACCAATCTTAACTTTTCCTCTGCTGCAATAAGGACCATTCCAGAAGGCATAGCTTGTGAGGGAGTGTCTTGTGACGGCTAAGATAGCACTGATAGAAATTTTTAAACAGAGCTAGAACACTGCTTTGTTTTATCCCATGACCATCTATGAATAGAAAAAACATCAGCATCTCCAACCAGCTTGTTAGACATGCAGATTCTCAGCCCCACTTCTCACCTACTGTATCAGAATCTCCACAAAGCCAAGCTAGGATCCAGGAATCCACACCAACAAGCCCTCTCAGGGACTCAAAGTTTTAGAAGCTTCAACGAACAAAGTTTCAGGGCCTGTCTGTCTTAAAATCAAGAAGGTAGTTGACACAGGGACATACTAACATTTTTATTTGAAATAACAAATGCAGTCAGATTTGTTTGTTTTGATCAAAAGGAAGTTTGATTTGATTTGGTTCACTTCTTTGACCATGAACCAACTGTCAAGGTCAATTTAACTTACATGGAAGATGTTTCCCATAAATTGAATGCACTCTGTCTGCATTCCAAGGTTTTTACAAAAATGCAGTTTAAGCTACAAGGCCTTTGTGTTAGGTTGTGCAGTTTATCGGGGCAAATGGAAGCTGGGATCTAGTAGTACAGTTTCTTGGGGTGAGCAGAGGCAGATACACAACCCACAATCCTGAGGCCAGGCCCTGCTCCCAACCAAAATAGTCATCTTTTCATTTGCACAAGGTACCATACCTTGAAAACTGGGGCACTTTGCCTCTTCCCAGAGGGCCATGTTTTCCTAATTTACATAAAGGTATGCAAAAAGCCAGCAACAGCCCTGAAAGTATATATACAATATCCTAACAGCACAAGGTAATCCCTGGTAAACATACACAATAATTTTTCTAATGTCAAATATGTGTGTGTGGGGGGATACATAGTCTCTCAAAATTAGTTTGGGGGTAAACAAGTATAAAAAAAATTGAATGTTATTGCTTCTTTCTCCTTGCCCTACACCACAAGTCTGCCAGTCTCTTGTTTTCTCTTTTGTTTCTTCTTTTAGCCTCTTCTTCCCATATGCGTACCCAATTCTTTCTCATTCCCCCTTTTAGTCTTTACTTCCCTTACGTATGCTGCACCATTCCTTCAGCCCCAGACAGCTTCCTTTTCTGTTTTCATTCTCTCTGGTCTTCCTTGAAATGTTATCAAGTTTATTCTCTTCCCTTAGGACATCACTGCTTCACTGCAAGGACCACGACATCTCCTTCATGTAGGCCCAAGAGATCCAGGAAAGAAGGCATGCTTGGGCCCGCTTAGGCCTTCTCACCAATCTGCACTGGTCAGTTTCACCTGTCCCCGACCACGTCAAAGAGGTGGTGAAACTGGTGTGAAATTGCTCACTGCAGATTAGCAAATAAATATAACTAAACCCTTAAGTACCTTGCTCAGTGCAAACGTGTACATACTGTGCTTACAGGTTAATACCCCTTGTTTACGGGGATCATTAAATACAATTCACATGTCACTTGCTTTATCTCCAACCTATGCTAGTTTTTCGTTTCTAGCTTTTCAAATCCTTAGGTCATAGGGTTTCTCAATCCTGTGAAACCCCACAGACTGCCAAAAGAATGAACTCATCTGTCCTGGAGGAAATACAACCACACTGCTTCTTAACAGCAAAGACAGACAATGTTTTACATACTTGGGAAATGTCGTCAGGAGGGATCAACCCCTGGAGAAGGACATCATGCTTAGTAAACCAGACGGTCGGTAGAAAAGAGGAAACCACTTAACAAAATGGACTGACACAGCGGCTGCAACAATGGGCTCAAACACAGCAACACTTGAGAGGATGGCACAGGGGTGGGCAGTGTTTCCTTCTGCTGTACCCAGGGTCACCGTGAGTCACCACGCGACCAGACAGCACCTTCCAACAGGAAACTGGGAGGAAAGCCTCTAGAGGCATACACTGCCACCTGGTGGCCCACTACTAAATAGACCCGCCAATACTAAGGACCCCATTAGCTGCCCAGCAATGAATCCTGATGGCCGATTGGCAGAATGGCAGGAGCTCCGGCTACTTGGATAGAGAGTAATACTGTCAGCTCCCTCTTGGGCAACAGCATTTGTTTTCCTGCCTAAACTTATCTTTCCAAATCTGTTTCTCTCAAAATTCCTTTCACACTCTCCCGTTACTGTTGCTCTGCTCAAATCACAACTGTGTTTCCCCATGAATTTCTACAATAACCTCTAATTGGCCTCTCTGCTTCTAAGTTTAGCCCCACCAGTCTATTCACCACGAGACGATAACTGCCATCAGGTTGATTCTAACTCATCAGCAGCCCTATTAGACAGAGTAGAACTGCTCCACGGAGTTTCCAAAGAGCAACTGGCCCATTCCAACTGCTGACCTTTTGATTAGCAAACACAGCACTTAACCACTCCACCCACACTCAGGGTTTCCATAACAATAACAGCTATCTTTTAAAAATATAAATATGGTTATATTTCTCCCCTGCTCAAAAACCCCAAGCGGCTTTCCATGTTATTTAGAGTATACCTTAAAAATGTTACTATGGACCACTAAAGCTTGCATGATCTGATTTTGTCTGGGGCTGCCTCCCCAACAGCATTTTCTATCATTCTTCAGCCTGTATACATTCTCCCTCCTTGCTGTTCCTCAAATCCAGGAGATAAACTACGATCCTGTGGGCCAAATGCAGACTACCACCTGATTTTTGCTTTGTTTTTCACTTTTTGAGATAACTGAAAATTCACATGCAATTGTAATAAATAGCATGGAGACTGTCTACTCTTAACTCAGTTTCCCTCGTTTCAACCTTTTGCAGAGTACAATCTCAAAACCTAGAAATTGATATTGATACAATCTACCCATTTTCTTTAGATTTTACCAGTTTTACATGCAGTCGTGTGTTTGCCAGCCAAGTGCCGTCAATTCGGATCCAACTCATGGTGATCCTAGGGGCCAGGGTAGAACTGAGCCCCAGAGTATTCAAGGAACATCTGGTGGATTTGAACTGCCAACCTTGTGGTTAGCAGTGGTAGCACTTAACCCACTACACCACCAGGGTTAGTTCTATGCAATTCTGACATGAGTAGATTCCTATGACTACCACCAGAGTCAAGACATAAAACAGTCTTATGCTTCCCATTTCATAGCCACCTTTCCCCTACCCCTAACCACTGCCTCCATCTCTATTATTTTGTCATTTTAATTCTGTCCTCCATCTCTATAATTTTGTGATTTAAAGCACGTTATATAAATGGAATCATGTAATATATAATCTTTTGAGGTTTTTTTTCATTCAGCATAATTTCCTTGATATCCATCCAAGTTGTTGCACATATCACTAGTTTGTTCCTTTTTAGTGCTGTATTCTATAGCATGGAAATACCATTTTGTTTATCTATTCATCTATTAAGGGATATTTGGGTGGTTGCCAGTATTTGGCTATGACAAATAAAGCTGCTATGAACATTCATGTTACAGGCTTTTGTGACTATGCTTTCCTTTCTCTGGGCTGAATGCTCATGAAGGCAATTGCTGGATCATAAGTTTATGCTTAGTTTTGTAAGAAACTGTCATATTCTTTACTGGGGTGCCTGTACCATTTTACACTATTTTCACCAGTGGTGTCTGAATGATACAGTTTCACAAAGCCTCATCAGCAATTAGTGTAATTACTAGTTTCCAATTTAGCCATCCTGATAGACCTGTAGTACTTGTTCATTGTGGTTTTAATTTGCCTTTCTTTAATGTCAAAATAATAAGCATTTTTGCATGTGCTTATTTGAAATCTGCGTATCTGATTTGTCCGTATCTTTTGACCATCTTTAACTAAATTGTTCAATTTTTTTTACTGTTGAGTTTGTTCTTTTAAAATAATGGCTTTTTAGAGACATAATTCTTATAATATAATTCAATGGTTTTCAGTATATTCAGTGTTGTGAAGCAACCACTATAATCACCTTTAGAACATTTTCTTTATCCTGAAAAGGAGCCCCATACCTTTCAACAATCACCCCTCAACTTCTGACTGGGCACTCACTAAACCACTTTTTATACTTACAAATTCACTTGTTTGGGTAAGTTTCACCTGAATGGAAGACTTTTGTGACTCACTGCTTTCATTCAGCATGTTTTCAAGGTTCATCCACAATACAGAGAAACCGCAGGTTGAAAAGCGGGGGGTGGGGGGACCCCTAAGACCAAGGGCCCTGAGAGGCATTGTTTCAGATCACTCCCAAAATAACTTCCACATTCCACAAGCCCCCGGTGTCGATGCTAGGATGGGGCTCTCAGAGGCACCATTGGGCTCTAATCAATAATAAAAGAATTAAGCAGGAGGCCAGGAAGGACAGGAAAGCAACTTGTGTTTGAGCACTATTCTTTCAGATTGCTGGCCAGATGGCATCTAGCACCACTTTGTTTCCCTTGATGGCCAGCGATGGCCTGCCAGATTGCAAAGCACGCAACCTCCACCCAATCTACTTCCATCCAGTCAACTTCCAAAACACTTCCCATTCACTCTAATTGTTCTTCCTGACACTTGTCCCTGCCTCTTCCTTAAAAGCCCCAAGTTTGTCTGAGGGCTTCTGATAGGCTTTGAGGACAAGAATGCTGTCTGTCTCCTATGTTGCCAGCAGCATAGCAAAAACTTTTGATTATCTCACCCCAAAGCTCCTGTCTCAGTGATTGGCTTTAGAAGAAAGCAGCATGAACTCCAGGGCTTTTCTGGTAACAATAGCATGTATCATTACTTCCTTTCTTTTTCTTGTTGATTGATAATTCTATTGTATACATGTAGCATAATTTATTTATTCAGTCATCAGTTGATGGACATTTGGGTTACTTCCACTATTATGAATGTTAAGAACAGTGGTGTACACGTTTTTTGTAGGGGGTACATAACTAAGAATGAGAATTGCTGAATCATGTGGTAATTCTGTGTTTTTAACTTTTTAAGAAAGGGCCAGACTATTTTCCAAAGCAGTTATGCTATCTTGCATTCCTATCAGCCTATCCTCTCTACAAAGGTTTTGATTCCTCTACATCCTTGTCAACATCTGTATTGTTATTTCTGTCTTTTTGATTTTGGAAAAGCTAGCAGAGTAAAGTGATATCTCACTGTGTTTTTGACTTGCATTTCTTTGGTAGTTAATGATGTTAAGCATTTTTTTCACATGCTTATTGGTCATTTGAGCCCTGGTGGACAAATGCATAGGCACTTGGCTGCTAACCAAAAGGCTGGTGACTCAAACCCACCCAGGGCTCTAAGGGAGAAAGACCTGAGGATCTGCTTCCTTGAAGATTACAGCCTAGAAAGCCCTATGCGACAGTTCATATGGGGTCACTATGAGTCAAAATCAACTTGACAGCACCCAGCAACAGTATCAGTCATCTGTATATCTTCTGAGAAAAGTCTTCAAGACTTTTTCCCATTTAAAAAAATTGGGTTATCTTGTTAGTGTTCAGTTCTAAAAATCTTTTATATATTTTACAAAAAGTTCTTTATGTGGATGATTTGCTGGCTGTATCTCCTACTCTGTGGATTATCTGTTAACTTTCTTGACTGTGTCCTGTGAAACACAATAGGTTTTCATTTTGATTATGTCAAATTTATCTGTTTTCTCTTTTGTTATGTGTACTCTTGGTATCATGTTTAAGTAACCACTGTCTAATACAAGATCACAAAACTTTAGGCTTATGTTTTCTTCTAAGAGTTTTATAGCTTTAGTTCTTACACGTAAGCTTTTGATTCATTTTGAGCTAATTTTTTTTTTTTTTTTGGTATATGGTATGAATAAGTGTTCATTCTTTTGCAGGTGGCTACCCAGTGGCTCATCACTATTTGTTGAAAAGACTGTTCTTTCTCCTAAGAAAAATACGTATGATTCCCATCATGATTTCTATAAGTGATAGTCTTAGCACCTGTCATAGATCGAACTATGCCCCCTCTCCCCCAGATGTGTGTCAAACTTGCTAGGCCATGATTCCCAGTATTGTATAACTGTTTAACGTTTTGTCATCTGACACAATTTTTTTCCCTATGTTTTGTAAATCCTACTTGTATGATAAAGAGCTGGAAATGGAAAACCAGAAGGAAAGAACACATTCTGCATTTTTCAAGCTAAAGAACTGAAGAAAAAATTCAAGCCTCAAATTGCAATAGCGAAGGATCTACAGCGAAACTATTAAACGATTCAGGGACCATCAAAAGAAGATGGAAGGAATATAGCCAAGCAAATATATAGAGACATTATACCAGAAAGAACTGGTTGGTGTTCAGCCATTTAAAGAGGTACCTTATGATCAGGAGCCAATGGTTCTGAAGGAAGAAGTCAAAGCTGCACTGAAGACACTGGCAAAAAGCAAGACTCCAGGAACTGATGGACTATCAATTGAGATATTTCAACAAAGAGATGCAGCACTGAAAGTGCTCACTTATCTACGTTAAGAAACCTGGAGGACAGCTATCTGGCCAACTGACTGGAAAAGATCCATACTTATGCCCATTCCAAATAAACAAATGTGGAAATTACAGAACAATATTGTTGATATCACACACAAGTCAAATTTTGCTCAAGATCATTCAAAAGCGACTGCAACTGTATATTGACAAAGAACTGCCAGAAATTGAAGTTGGGTTCAGAAGAGCATGTGAAACCAGGAATATCACTGCTGAGGATAGATGGATCTTGGCTGAAAGCAGAGAATAACAGAAAGATGTTTACCTGTGTTTCATTGACTATGTAAAGGTATTTGTGTGGATCATAATAAATTACGGCAAACATTGCAGAGAATGGAGATTCCAGAACACCCAATTGTGCTCTCAAGGAGTCTGTATATGGATCAAGAGGCAGTTGTGCCAACAGAACAACGGGACACTGCATGGTTTAAAGTCAGGAAAGGGGTGCATGTATCCTTTCACCATATCTTTTTATCTTGTATCGTAAGCAAATAACCTGATAAGCTGGATTCAATAAGGCATGAGGCACCAGAATTGGAGGACGACTTATTAACAACCTGAGTTATGCAGATGACACCACCTTACTTGCTGGAAGTCAATAAGATTTGAAACACTTACTGATGAACATCAAGGACCACAGCCTACAGTATGGACTGCACCTCAACATCAAGAAAACAAAAATCCTCACAACCAAACCAGCAAGTAACATCATTATAAATGGAGAAAGTACTGAGGTTGTCAAGGAGTTCATTTTACACGGGTCTACAATCAACGCCCATGGAAACAGCAGTTAAGAAATCAAAAGATCCATTGCTTTGGCAAAATCTGCTACAGAGTATCTCTTTAATGTATTCAAAAGTAAAGACGTCACCTTGAAGACTAAAGGACACCTGACCCAAGCCATGGTATTTTCAATCACATTGTATGCATTTGAAAGCTGGACAGTGAACAAAGAAGACAGAAGAATTGATGTCCTTGAATTGTGGTGTTGGAGAAGAATGTTGAATGTACCATGGACCACCAAAAGAACAAACAGATCTGTTCTGGAAGAAGTACAACCAGACTGCTCCTTGCAAGCAGAGATGGTAAGACTGCATCTTACATACTTGGGGACATGTCAGGAAGTATCAGCCCTTTGAGAAGGACATCGCGCTTGGTAGAGTGGAGGGTCAGCAAAAAAGAGGACCTTCAACCTGATGGACTGCCACAGTAGCTGCAACAATGGGCTTAAGCATAAGAACAACTGTGGAAATGGTGAAGACAGGGCAGTGTTTCGTTCTGCTGTTCATAGGGTCGCCATGAATTGGAACTGACTTGACTGCACCTAACAACAACAACATTTACGATGTTAATGAGACAAGACAATCTATAAGGCTCAGTTGTGTTTTAAGTTAATCTCTTTTGAGATATAAAAGAGACAACAGAGCAGAGAGATGAAGGGAATTTCATACCACCCAGAAAGCACTGCTGGAACAGTGATTGTCTTTTCAATCCAAGTTCCTGTGCTGAGAAGCTCCTAGAAAGCATTCCCCTTGAGTTGGCACACTCAATTTGGACTTCTGATCTCCTAAACTGTGAGGGAATAAAATTCTCTTTGTTAAAGCCATCCAACTGTGGTATTTCTCTCACAGTAGCACTGGATAACTAAGATAGCACTCTTGCCAAAAATTAGTTGACATAGGTTTATTTCTGTACTCTCAGTTCTGTTACACTGATCTATACGTCTACCCTTATGCCAATACCATACTGTCTTAATATTTACAGTTGAGTTTTGAGAGCACTTCATGCATTCTAGGTCAGTCCTTTGTTGTTATATATTCAAATACTGGTTTGTAAATATTTTCTCCCAGTCTGTAAGTTGTCTATGCTTTCATTTCACAGTGTCTATCCTTAAGCCAAAGCTTTTAATTTTGATGAGATACAACTTTTTTCCCCCTTTTATGATTTTCTGGTGTCAAATCAGCCTGTTTTGTAAATAAAGCCTAATTATAATACAGCCATGCCTATTTATTTATGTAATATTTGTGGCTGCTTTAATGCTGTAATGACAGTGTGACTGAGCCTAGCTCTCATGGCCTACAAAGCCTAAAATATTTACTATCTGGCCCTTTAGAGAAAAAGTTTGAGAAACTTGATCTAATAAACTCTAGTCTGATAAACCATGACACTGCAAGGTCTTTATATATGCTGTCCAACTTTATGCAACACTCTTCAGCCAGATATTCTCAGGGTTAGCTTCTTATTCTCATTCTGGTTTCTGCTAGAATTCACTTTACAAAAGACTTCCCTAATTACCCTGTTTACAATATGCAATGCTCCCCCTCAGTTCCACCAGTTTCCATCTCATTAGCCTGCTTTATTTTTCCTCATGAATTTACCACTTCCTTTACTAGGATGTAATCTCTACAAGTGTAATCCCTACCATGAGGAATAATACTGGTTATGCGAACAGCCTCAAGAAACATCTGACTGGATAAACATGTCATAGAGAACTACCACATCTCTTCAGAAAACAAAGCAATACTACTGTCAACTCACGAATGGTTTTGTTAGAGGCAGAAAGCTTGAGTAAAAGAAAAGTATGTCTGATTCCCATTATGGTTTGTATAAATGATGTTTATGTGTCACTTTACCTTCTTGGCATTTTCCAACATGTCAGACTAAAGAGTTACACAGGGCTAGAGGGCAAGAGTATTTGGAAAGTCTTGAGATTTGTTTTATAACTCTGCATTCCTTCCTGATCCCATCTTCAACTTGAATTGAAATCCAGTGCATGGATAATATTGTAGGTTATCTTTTAAACCAAAACCAAAACAACAAACCCATTGTTGTTGAGTTATTCTAAACTCATTGTGAACCTACAGGATAGAGCAGAATTACCCATATGGTTTCCAATGGGTGGCTGGTGGATTTGAACTGCCAACCTTTTAGTTAGCAGACAAGCTCTTAATCATAACACTATTATAAGTGGGGAAAGGATTCAGATTATAAACAATTTCATTTTACTCAATTCTATGATCAATGCCTATGGAAGCAGCAGTTAAGAAATCAAAAGGCCCATTACATTGAGAAAATACACTGCAAAGGACCTCTTCAAAAGTAAAAAGTAAAAGACGTCACCCTGACAACTGCAGTGTGCCCAACCCAAGCCACAGTATTTTCGATCTCATCAATATGCATGTGAAAGACGGACAATGAATAAGCAGACAGAAGAGTTGATGCCTTTGAATTCCAATACTGGTGAACAATACCGAATGTACCATGGACTGCCAAAAGAACAAACGGATCTGTTCTGGAAGAAATACAGTCAGAGTACCCCTTGGAAACAAAGACAGCAAGCGTCTGTCTCATATACTTTGGACACGCTGTCAGAAGGCATCAGTCCCTGGAGAAGGACATCGTGCTTGCAGGGTAGTGGGTCAGCAAGAGAGGATGACCCTCAAGAAGACAGATTGACACAGTGGTTACAATGATGGGCTTAAGCATAAAAACGATTATGGACATGGCACAGGACCAGGCAGTGTTTCGTTCTGTTGTGCATAAGGTTGCTATGAGTAGGAACCAACTTGATAGCACCTAATAACACAACAAAACTTCTCCTGATTCTTGTTGAATTCTTAATCTTTTGATGTGTCTACTGGAAAACCTAATTTGTTGTGACTGCTAACCAAAAAGTCAGCTGTTCATCAACCATTCCTTGGAAACTTTATGGAGTGTTTTACCCTGTTCTATAGGGTTGCTATGAGTTGGAATCAACTCAACAGCAATGAGTTTTGAGGTGCCTAATAGGGAAAAAATGAAGCACACAGAAAGCACAGAGGGCTTCAGTATAAAGATGCCTGGTTATAGGCCAACTTTGTTACTCATTTGTTCTGCAACCTTAGAATTTATCTCAAGTCCTTAAACCTTGATTTCACAAAACCTTAAACCTTGTTTCACAAAATGGTTTAGTCAGCTAGTGCTCCTCTAACATACAGTAAAATCTGTGAAAAGTAGAACCTGTGTATTTTCTAACAGGGGGAGAAACATGGTTAAGACTGCACCCTGTCAAAGGCGGAAAACTTGGGAGACCTAGAGAAACAAGGCAGTTGCACAGAGTTCCAGCTCTCACAATTATCACTGTAATAATAAATTCCCAATTATTTTGCATTTCTATATGCTAAATGCTAGAATACACTATCATATTTAATCATCATAATAATTAGCAAAGATAGATGACATTCAAAGATTTATTAAGTATGAAATAGGACAATATTTTACATTCATTTTTATCTGGCTTGGTCAAAAGTAAAATCACTATTTATAGCTACCAGTAATTACAGCAATAAACATCTTTAGCCTTTACTTTTCCTTAACGCCCACCAAGTTTCAGGGGACTCAGTTCTTTAATTTCTGTATTATTTGAATGCTTCCACAGTTAGGCATTTGTTCAGAAACACACAAACGAACAAACCAGTAATGACCTATGATTCCTTAATAACGATATAGTGGGCATAGCCAGGAAGTTCACAAATAGCAGAAGTAAACTATCCTGTAATTTTCAAAATGCAAAAAAAGTAACTCCCAGCCTTACGCAGTCAAATCTCACTATTAAGTTAAATAAACGTGGCAAGCCACAGTCAGGATCTGCAGCAAGGGGAGTTTGGTGGGGACCTGGAGTGGGCAGGGGGCACAGTAACTTTGCTCTTGGTTAGTAGAAGAACAAACAAATTAGAAAAGGCGTGGGGGAGGGGTGTTATTCTTTTACTAATTATCTTATACCCTGCTTGTATTACAGTGCTTTCTGCCATGTCTTTCCAAACTAGTCTTAATGACTGTACATAAATGTGATCTTCAAAAATTGTGAAAATTTATGTCTTACAGAAAATGTGCTGAGGAAGAGCAACTGCTTTCCCTACTACTTTCCCAGCTCCGCTTCCCTAAATATGGTTATTATAAAATATTCAGGAAAAATTTTAGAGCCTGAGGTGCAAGCCATTAGAGATGCCACTGAATTCCCAAAGAACAAGCTTATTTGAAGTCTTTCCAGATGTGACCATGCTTGGTAAACCCATGACTTCAAGGCAATGCATGATATAACCAGTAGCTGATGTGTAATCCCGTATTATTTCTTGGCTTACATGTACTCAGTACCTTTTGTGAATCCTTATCACAACGATTTACAAGTAATATGACAGTGGTACTCCAAAGTCACCCCTATAAGAATAGTTCTTATTGTGCATGTGCTATTACATGCATACCATGTTGCATACAGCATTACACTTCATTGTGTATATATTACATTTCATATCTATACAGCCATGGCTTTTTCCAAGGAGATTCCCTCAAGATGGGTTTTGCATAATTTTTAACAGAGACAGGTTGCAATCACAACGTTAAACATGGATAACTTTATCATTCTTATTATCCTTGGTAATATTAAAGAACAAAATGCCACAAACAGCAAATACTAATTGTGAATAGAGAGGATATGAGAAAATACCAAGTCTACTGCCTGCAGGATCTTCTGCCACCACCACTTAAATAACACACTGTCATGACAACAAAAGCTCAGAAAGATGATAAATCCTATGATTGGCAACAAGACCATGACAAATCAATTTGAAACCAATCTGACATCATTCTTAATACTCACTTCCCTTTTGTTGCTCTCCATCTCTCTGCTGTTCTGAGAACTGATTCTGCCTCCAACTCCTCTTCAGAGTACTGTTTCCTGTAAATTGTAATTGACTGGTTATTTATTCGCTGTA
This sequence comes from Heterohyrax brucei, assembly GCA_028571685.1. Classification (NCBI taxonomy): domain Eukaryota; kingdom Metazoa; phylum Chordata; class Mammalia; order Hyracoidea; family Procaviidae; genus Heterohyrax; species Heterohyrax brucei. Next base: position 69,925,347 of record CM053142.1, on the reverse strand, counting down.
CTTAAGTTCTCTGAGGAGAAATGCTGTGACTTAGTTCCCTGGTCAATAGGCACTCTTACAAATACTTGTGGAAGAATTTGAACCCTCCTATAACTCAAGTAAGGGAAATTGGGTGGCGTAGTGGTTAAATGCTATGGCTGCTAACCAAAAGGTCAGCAGTTCAAATCCACCAGGTGCTCCTTGGAAACTCTATGGAGCAGTTCTACCCTGTCCTATAGAGTCCCTATGAGTCAGCATCAACTTGATGGCACTGGGTTTGTTTTTTGTTTTTTTTAGTAACTCCAATAGGGTAACTATGAGTTAGCATCCATGCTCAATGGTAGTAAGTTTTTTTGAGGGGTATTATAACTAATGACGTAACTCTCAGAGTAACTCTGTTCTGGGGTATTTAACAAAGCTCTTTCCATTTGTTTGGTAACCAGTGGGAAGAATTTTATCAAGTCAAGGGTTCTGGGGACAGAAATGAGAAAGATAAGAGGAATACGGTGAAAACAATATCTCTGTATTTTGAGTACTGCTCTGTCACCAGCTAGCATAGTTTTCCCATCTGCAAAATGAGCGGGGATTGGAACAGGTAACCTCATCATTATAAAATTCTGTGATTTAATATGGCTTATTTTGCTATCAGTGAAATTTAAAATATTTGCAACATGCTGCCTCCTTGTGCTTTTGCCTTCACCTAAATTGCCACAATGAGCTGCAGTAGACGCAGTAACCATGATTCTGTGTAAGTACTGGTTACCAAGCCTGTTTCCTTCTGTGTCAGTTCTTGGTGACTTGGATGGGCATTTTTAAGGATCAGCTGAAGGGCTGTATGTCAAAGCATTAGTATTAATTGCTGAGTTTTTTAGGCGAGGGATTAGCACAGGCTGCCCCATTGACTATTCCACAGTCTCCTTTTCTTTTCCTCTCTACTACCTCCCCACCCCTAGTCTCATCTCTCTTTCTGTGTTTACTAGTTCTCTTCATTTGGGAAAAAGTACTTTCAATTCAAACAAATACACTTTTCCTAAAAAGCAAAATGACGTTTACTCTTAAAATGAACTCACATGAATTCTTTTTGAAAATAAACGTAAATTCTAAATGTAGTCTATTTATTCATTGCACTGGGATAAAATTAATAACTATTTTGTCAAAGGCACGTGGTGGTGCTAGCCGTCTCTCCCATTTCAGGAATAAAATAATGAATGAACTCAGGACTGAATGGATGTATAATTCGTAGTTCTCTACAAAAATTCCAGTTTTGATCTCCGCCAAATCCACAAACCTAATCTCCTCTACCTAGCACTCAGTTCCTGGTAAACACATCTTCATGGCCAAGGCTGTTTCCTCCTCCCTGGTCCAGTTCCCTCTGGGTGGGTCATTGTTTCAAGGCACTTCCTCAGAAAAGCCCTCTCTGAGGGAAACTCCCCCAATTTAAACTAACAGCCCCTTCTTCATTCCCTGGCATTTTATTTTATACCTACACGTTTTCTTATGTGTCTGTCTCCTCCTTAGAATATAAGCTCCAGGAGGGCAGGGCCTTTTTTTTATGCATGTGTTCCAGTGGGATCTCCAACACTTTGAGCACAGCTCAGGACATAAAGGTTCCTCGGTAAATGACAAGTATTCTCTTCAGTGCCATGTGGCTGTTTGGCAGTTTCTCCAGAGCCTTGGGACCCCTTCTTCCTCAGCACAGCCCCACTCCAAGTAACGATCCACCTCTACCCAATCCCTGCTGGTATTCCCGTTTGCCCACCTGCCGGCGACAGGGAGAGCGCTGCGCACCCACCACCTCGACCCGGCCACCGCGGTTGGGGGCAGGGGCGCCGCTCAACCGCCCATCTCCCGGGCCACCCGCGCCACTCCGCTGGTCCCAGGCGGCCGCGCCCGAGAGTGACAGAGCCAGGGCCGCCGCGCTTCCGCTGCTCGTCGGCGCGGCCGTTAGGACCCCCGCGCTGCCTCGAAATCCCAAGGATTCGATTTTGAATGATCCGTTGATGTGGTCGTAAAACGTGACTCCGTTTTTCCGGCTCCCTGTCTGAGCAAGACACGCTCCCACCCGTGGTCTCAGCTAGAACCCCGCTAGCGAGTGCCGGCCAACGGGTCCCAGCCGCAGGTCTCACCTTCACACCAAACTGACAGCCGAGACAGCTGCCCTAAGTCAGCTCAGCGCACCCGCAGGCGTCTTCGTAGGAAGAGAGACGGGAGTCCTTTACGGGGAAACAGTTGTGGGCCCCACCATCTTGAACGCCGCGGTTGGGAAAGTGTTAACATTTCTGCTTTAAGAGATACTGGTCTCCCTGCCACCACCTCGCCCCCGAGGCGGTGCCCGCCGATATCCCGAGGGGCGGGCCCAAGACTAGGCTGAGCAGCCTGGGAGTTTCTGGTAATTCTTTTGGGGTTCCTTAGCTCTTTTCTGATATTTAAAGTTCAGTTGTCCTTCTTTCCACCACCTGGGCAGGACTCGCACGGATTTCAGGGTTCGGAGTAATAAAGGTAGTCTCAAAGAGTCTCGTTGATGCCCTACCCGTCAGAACGCCAGGTTATTTTGAAGGGATTGTTCACCCCTTGACCCAAACTTCCAAGATGCAACTTGAAATTATTTGGTGCACCACCCTGCCTAGGCTGTTGAGCTTCCTTTTTTTTAAAGGTTTGTAGTGCAACGAATATTCAAAAGAGGATACCCCAGTGAACAATACACAGGAAAACTATGCAGCTGAATTGGTAACCAGAGAACCTCAAATTAAAACTTCTTGAAATATCACAACACACCCACCAGAATGGCTAAAATGAAGGGGTGGGGGGAAGGAAAGACAGAATGCAATACCTGGAAGGTGATATGAAGTGTTTTGAGCTCTCATACCCTGATAGTATAAGCCAATAAATAGATACAGCCACTTTGGACACTATTTATTAAAGCAGAACATATACTTATTCTATGACCCAACAGTTCATTCTTAGGTATAGCTTCAACAGAAATGCATATATTTGCTCACTAAAACTAGGTACTAGAATGTTCATAGCAGCACTATTCATGACAGTTCCAAATTGGAAATTAATTTAAATGCCCATTAACAGAAGAATGGATAAATACATTGCAACATATTTACACACCACCACGCATCTATTAGCTTGCCATATTGGGGTGCTGCGACACTGGGGGTTTTGCCACTGGTATCTCAAACACCAGCAGGGTCACTTTTGATAGTGAGGTTTCAGTGGAGCTTCCAGACTAGGACAGACTGGGGAGAAGGACCCGGCAGTCTGCTGAAAAAATTGGCCAGTGAAAACCTTATGAATAGCAGTGGAAGACTGTCTGATACAGCTGGAAAATGAGCCCCTTAGGTTGGAAGCCACTCCAAATATAACTGGGAAACAGCTGTCTTCTCAAAGCAGAATCAACCTTAATGATGTCTATGAAGTCAAGTTTTCAAGATCTTCATTTGCTGATGTGGCACAACTCAGAATGAGAGGAAAGAGTTGTGGATATCCAGTAATAATCAGGATGTGGAATATACAAAGTATGAATCTAGGAAAATTGAAAATTGTCAAAAATAAAATGGAAAAGATAAAGATAGATGTTCTAGGCATCAGTGAGCTGAAATGAACTGATACTGGCCATTTTGAAGGAGGCAACCGTGTGATCTACTGTGCCAGGAACGACAAATTTAAGAGGAAAGACATCACGTTCATTGTCAAAAAACGCATTTCAAGATCTATCCTGCAGTGGTACAATGCTGTCAGTGATAATATCCATATGCCTACAAGGAAGATCAGTTAATCAATCACGATTTAAATTTATGCAATAACCACAAAGGGCAAATTTGAAGAATTTGAAGATTTTTGACAACTTCAGCAGTCTAAATTGGATCAAAATTGCAATCAAGAGGCATTGATAGTTATCGGTGACTAGAATGCAAAAGTTGGAAACAAAGAAGGATTACGAGCTGGAAAACATGACTTTAGTGATAAAACTTCACTGGAAATCACATGACAGAATTTTGTAAGACCAATGACTTCTTCATTGCAACTACTTTTTTTCAACAAGATAGATGGTGCCTTTATACATGGACCTTACCAGGTGGAATACACAAGAACCTATTCAACTACATCTGTTGAAAAAGACAACGAAAAACTTCAACATTATCAGTCAGAACAAGGCCAGGGGCTGACTGAGAAACAGACCATCGATTGCATTGTCATCCATTGAATTGTGTCCCCCCAAGAACGTGTGTAAACATTTGGCTAGACTATGATTCCTAGTATTGTATGATATTCTTATATGCTGCAAATCCTGCCTGCATGATGTAAATGAGGGAGGATGGACAGCAGCTGTGTTGGTGGGAAGGACTCAGTGTGTAAGATCCTACTGTGCCTTGAGGCAATCTCTTGGGACACAAAGGAAAGGGAAGCAAGCAGAGAGTGGGGGACCTCATACCACCAAGACAGCAGTGCAGCCAGCAGAGCACATCCTTTGGACTCAAGGCCCCTGTGCTTCAGAAGCTCCCCGTCCAGTGGAGGTCTGACGAGAAGGATCTTCATCCAGAACCAATAGAGAATGACTTCTCCTGGAAAGGAAGTCCTGAATTTGCACTTGCAGCCTACTGGATGGTGACAGAATAAAATTTCTCTTTCTAAAGCCATCCAGTTGTAGTATTTCTGTTATAGCAGCACTAGATGACTTAGACATGCACATGTGCAAATTCAAGTTGAAACTGAAGAAAATTAGAGCAATTCCACAAGAGCCAAAATGGGACCTTGAGTCAATCACAGCTGAATTCAGAGAGCATTTCAGGAATAGATTTGATGCATTGAACATCAATCAAATAAGACCAGATGAGTTGTGGGATGACATCACACATGAGTAAAATAAAAGGTCATTAAAAAGACAAGAAAGAAAGAAAAGACTAAAACAGATGCCAAAAGAGACTCAAACTTGCTCTCGAACATGTAGTAGCTAAAAACGGAAGAGAAACAATGACATAAAAGAGCTCTGAACAGAAGATTTCATAGGGTGGCAGGAGGAGATAAAGTAAAGCATTATAGTGAAACGTGCAAAGACCTGGAGTTAGAAAACCAAAAGGTTAGAATGTGCTAGGTTATTTATCCAACTGAAAGAACTAATTAAAAATTAAGCCTCAAGCTGCAGTACTAAAGAATTCTGTGGGGGAAACACTGAACAATACAGGAAGCATCAAACAAAGATGGATACACAATCACTTTACCAAAAAGAAGTGGTTGATGTTCAATCATTTCAGAAGTTAGCATATGACCAAGAACAAATGATACTGAAAGAAGTAGTCCAAATTACACTGAAGTTTTGGTGAAAAACAGATCTCCAGGAATTGATGGAATATCACTTGAGATGTTTCAGTGAACATATGCAGCACTGGAGATGCTTACTTGTCTATGTCAAAAACCAGAGGACAGCCACCTTTTAAACTGACTGGAGGAAATCCATAAAATTATCAGATGGTATCATTAATATCACACACAAATAAAATTATGCTGTAAATCATTCAAAAGTGGTTGTAGCAGTATGTTGACAGGGAATTGCCAGAAATTAAAGCTAAATTCAGAAGAGGACACGAAACAAGGAATATCATTGATGGTACTAGACGGATCTTGGCTGAAAGCAGAGAATACTAGAAAGATGTTTACATGTGTTTTATTGACTATGTAAAGGCATTGAACTAAGTAGATCATAACAAATTATGGATGACGTTGCAAAGAATGGGAATTCCAGAATGATTGAGATTATGCAGAACTTGTATATAATCAAGAGGTAGTTATCTGAACAGAGCAAGGGGAGACTGTACTGCATAAAATCAAGAAAGATGTGCATCCGGGTTGCATATTTTCACAATGCTTATTCAATCTGTACGCTAGTCCTAGAAGCTGGACTGTATGAAGAAGAATGTGGCACATGACTAGGCAGTGTTTCATTCTGATGTACTTAGGGTCGCTATGAATTGGAACAGATTTGATGGCACCTCGTACATGGAGTATTATACAAGAATGAGAGTGAACGTATTACAGTTTCATGTAGCTATATGGATGAATCTCGCAATGCTGAGTGAAAGAATGCAGTATGCAGGTGACAACCTTGCTTGCTGAAAGTGAAAAGGACTTCAAATACATACTACTAAAGACCAAAGACCAGGCCTGCAGAAAAACTTTCAAAGCAAGAAAGCAAAAATCTTCACAACTGGACCAATAAGCAACATCATGATAAATAGAGAAAAGACTGCAGTTCTTAAAGATTTTACTTAGATCTACAATCAACACCCATGGAAGCAGGAGTCAAGAAATCAAATGATGCCTTGCATAGGGGAAATATCCAGCAAAAGACCTCCTTAAAGTGTTAAAAAGCAAAGATGTCACTTTGAGGACTAAAAGGCACCTGATCCAATCCATGGTATTTTCAAGCACCTCATGTGTATGTGAAAGTTGGACAAAGAATAAGGAAAGTACAGTTGATACCCTTGAATTATTGTGTCAGTGAAGAATATTGAATATGCTGTGGACTAACAGAACAAATGAACGTGTCTTAGAAGAAGTACAGCCAGAATGCTTCTGAGCAGAGAGGATGGGACCGGTCCCTGGTGGACATCGTGCTTCGGTGAAGCAGTTCAATGAAAAAGAGGAAGACTCTCTATGAGGTGGATTGACACAGTAGCTGCAACAAGGAGCTTAAGCATAACAATGACTGTGAGAATGGTACAGGACTAGGCAGTGTTTCATTCTAATGTACTTAGAGTTGCTATGAGTTAGAACAGATTTGATGGCACCTCATACCTGGAATATTACGCAAGAATGAGAGTGAAAGTATTACAGCTTCATGCAGCTATGTGGATGAATCTCGCAACGCTGAGTGAAAGAATTCAGGTGCAAAAGAGAATATATTGTTGAATTCCATTTGTATTGAAGGTAAAAAACAGGCACAACTACTCTATTGTGTCACATATATGAATGTGGTTTCATTTGGGGGGTTGTGACTGGGAAGGGCCAGAAAAGCTTCTAGGGTGTGCTCTGTGACTTAAGTTGGGTGTTGTTGATTTTATAAAAACCATCAAGATGAACATTTTTCTGTATTTTACTTTTCAAAAAAATTTTTAATTGTATGTTAGGTGGAGGTATACAGAGCAAATTAGTTTCCCAATCAACAGTTTGTACGTTAAATGCTCCATGACATTGATTGCATTCCCCACAATGCGTCAGCATCCTGCTCATTTCTTCCCTATGTTCCCCATTTTCTCTTGTTCATATTTTCTACCCCTTCCTTCTGTTTCATCTTTGTTTGGGGCAAATGTTGTCCTTTTGGTCTTGTATCATTGATTTTTCTAAGGAGCATATTCTTCTTGTGTGTTATTGTTTATTTTATGGGACCATCTGTTGTTTGGGTGAAAGGTGGTTTCTGGGAATAGCTTCAGTTCCAGGTCAGAAGGTTGTCTTATGGCCATGTCTTGGGAGTGCCTCCAGTCTCTGTTAGACCAGTAAATCTGGCCTTTTTGTGAATTTCATTTTTTCTTCTATGTTTTTCTCTTCTGTCTAGGGCCCTATATTGTGATTTCAGTCAGACCAACTGGTAGCAGTAGCCAGGGAGTACCTAGTTCTTCTCTTGTCAGGGTCGTGTAGGCTGTGGTTCCTGTGGTCCATTAGTTCTTTGGCCTAATCATTCCCTCGAGTCTTTGTTTTTTTCCACTTTCCTTGTGTGGAGACCAACAGCTGTGTTTTAGATGGCCACTCCCAAGCTTTTGAAGACCCCCAGAAGCTACTTACCAAAGTAGGAATGCAAAACATTGTCTTTGTGAACTATCTTGTGCCATTTGACATAGATGTCCCCCAACTCTACAGTCTTCCACTTCAAGTCTAGGAACTCTGTCCCATTAGGTGTTTGATTATGTCTAAGAAGTTTCTGTGACCATACCCTTTGTGTGTTCTATTGTTCATATTAATATATGTGCAGCAGCTACAAGTGCATAACTAGAAATATATATAATCAAGACTATATCTTCAGGTAGTTGTGCTTCCTTACACTGAAGGCTATAGTCTTTGCTCTGCACATCCACTGCACTTTCAGCAATAGCGTAGTGTCATCTGCATATTGCATACTGCTAATGATTATTCCATCAATTCTGATGCCAAGTTCTTCTCCACCTGGTCCAGCTTCTGGGATTTCTCAGCATACAGATTAAATAAGCATGGTGAAAGGATATAAACCCAGTACACATCTTTCCTAATTTACAACCATACAGCATCCTCTGTTCTGTTCAAGTAACTGCCTCTTGATCTATATATGGTTCCACATGAGCACAATTAAGTGTTTTGGAATTCCCACCTTTACAATATTGTCCATAATTTGTTATAATCCACACAGCCAAATGCCTTAAATAAAACACAGGTAAGTATCTTTATGGTATTCTCTGCTTTCGGCCAAGATCCAACTGACATTAACAGTTACCATAGTTTTACTTTATTTTTGTTTTTCTCACAATGTCTTCCTTTACCTTGGTCATGTTCTGCTTACTTCCCCCATATTGTGTATTACTTTTCCCTTCATCAGTATTAGACATGTCTTCTATGTAGTTATTAATTTTCCCACCCTAGAGAAACTCTGGTGGCATTGTGGTTAAGTGCTACCACTGCTAACCAGAAGGTCAACAATTCAAATCTGCCAGGTGCTCTTCGGAAACTCTGTGGGGCAATTCTACTCTGCCGACAAAGTCAGAATTGACTTGATGACAGTGGGTTTCAATTTAGTAACCGTCAAAGAATTTTTTTTTCTGTATGTAAACCTTATTTTTTCTTAACAGTGGCCTCATATACGTATCCATTTTACTATTATTACTGAACTAGTTCATTCAACACGATGTCCTCCAAAATCATCCTTGTTGTAAAATGTTTTGTTGATTTGCCATTGTTTTTTACAATCACGTGGTATTCCATCACGTGTGTATACCACAGACTGCATATCCTTTCATCTGTGGACGGGCATTTAGATTACTTACATCTTTCTGCTGTTGTCCATAGTGTTGCAATAAATATAAGTGTGCATACCCATTCACGTCACAGGTCTTATTTCGTTAGGACATACAACTAGGAGGCAGAATTGCTGGATCATATGGTATTTCTATGTATAGCTTTTTAAGGAAGTGCTATTATAATTTCCCCAGTTGTACCATTTTACATTCCCACCAGCAGTGAGTAAGGACTTCCCATCTCTCCACAACCTCGCCTACATTTTACATTTTCTGTTTTCTTGATTAGTGCCATTATTGTTGGGGCGAGATAGTAATTCATTTTGCTTTTGCTTTTCATCTCTATAAATGCTAATGATTTCAAGCATTTCTGTATGTTTGTTAGTTGCCTGAATGTATTCTTTTGTGAAGTGTTTGTTCATATCCTTTGCCTATTTTTCAGTTGGATTGTTTGTCTTTTTGTTGTTGGGATGTTGAAATTTCATATAAATTTTAGAGATTAGACCCTTGTCAGATATGTTGCAAGCCTAAATATTTTCCCAGCCTGTAGGTTCTATTTTTATTCATTTAGCAGACCATCTTTTCATGAACACATTATTTAATGTTCATGCCATATATTAGGATCCCTAAAGTTGTTCCTACTTTTTTCTCCCATGATCTTTATATTTTTCAGTTTTATATTTAAGTCTTGGATCCATTTGAAGTTAGTTTTTGTGTGTGATGTAAGGCATGGGTCCTGTTTCATTTTTCTACAGGTAGACATCCAGTTTTACCAACACGGTTTGTGAAAGAGACTGTCTTTTCCCCCATTTAATGGACTTCGGCCTTTTGTCCAAGATAGGCTGTCCACAGTTTGATGGATTTGTATCTGGGTTCTCAACTGTGTTCCATTGGTCTCGGTGTTTGTTGGCAAACCACCTCCCAGCTGTCTTGACTTCCATGGCTGTATAGCAGTTTCTGAGATCAGGTAATGTGAGGCCTCTTATTTGTTCTTCAATAATTCTTTACTTTTATCCAGGGCAGCTGTCCTTTCCATATAGATTTGGTGATTAATTTTTTCATCTTGTTAATAAATGTAGTCAGAATTCAGCCTTGAATTGTATAGTATCTATAGATCATTTTGGGTAGTATCTGATATTTTCGCAGTGTTAAATCTTGCTATCCATGAGTATTGTATGTATTTCCTGTTATGAAAGCGTCTTTTAGCTTCTTACGGTGGTGTTATGTAGTTCTGTTTGTGTAGATCTTTTATGTCTCTAGTTAGATTTACCCATAATTATTTTAACTTTTAGGGGACTATTTTAACTTTTCCTGATTTGCTTTTTGGAGTTCTCTTTGTTGATGTAGAGGAACCCAGCTGATTTTTGTATGTTGAACTTGCACCCTGCTACTTTGCTGAATCCTTCTATTAGTTCCAGCACTATTCTTACATTTTCCATGTACCATATCATATCATCCACAAATAGGAATAATTTCACTTTTTTCTTACCAATTTGAACACTCTTTTATTTTTTTCTTGGCCTTATTGATCTAGCTAGGATTTGGAGAACAATGCTGAATGAGAGTGATAATAAAAAGCCTCCACGCCTAGTTCCCATTCTGAAGTGGAATGCCTTCAGTCTTTCTTAACTGAGAATAATGTTGACTGTCAGTTTTGTGTAAATGTGCTTCATTAAGCTGAAGAACTTTCCTTCTATCCCTATTTTGCTGATTGTTTTTTAATGAGAAAAGGGTGGTTGGACTTCACCAAATGTCTTTTTTACATCGATTGAGATGACCATGAGATTCTTTTGTTTTACTTATATGATGAATTGCACACATTGATTTTGTAGTGATGAACCATCCTTGTGTAACTGGTAAGAACCCCAGTTGGTTATCATGTATTATTTTTCTTCTTCTTCTTCTTGTTAGGCACCATTGAGTTAGTTCTGACTCATAATGACACTATGTACAACAGAATGAAACAGCACCCAAACCTGCAACATCCTTACAGCTGTCGCTATGTTTGAGTCCATTGTTGCAGCCATTATGTCAATCCATTATGTCAAGCCATTGAGCATCTTCCTCTTTTTTAAACACTCTCTACCATCTCTGGGACTAGTCTCTCCTAACAATATGCCAATATAAATGAGACAAAATCTTGCCATCCTGCTTCCAGTGAGCACTCTGGCTGTATTTCTTCCAAGATTTATTCATTCTTCTGGCAGTCCATGGTATAGTCAATACTCTTCATCAACACCATAATTCAAAGGCATCAGTTCTTCAATTTTCCTTTTTAATTGCCTAGCATTCACATGCATATGAGGCAATTGAAACTATAATGGCTTGGGTCACTTGTACCTTAGTCCTCAAAGTGACATGTTTGCTTTTAAACACTTGAAAGAGGTATTTTGCAGCATATTTGCCCAATACGTCATTTGATTTCTTGATTGCTGCTTCCATGGGTGTTGATTGTAGCTCCAAGTAAAATGAAATCTTCAGTGACACCAATCTTTTCTCCCTTTATCATGATGTTGCTTATTGGTCCACTTGTGAGGATTTTCTTTTCTTATTGTTGAGTGTAATACATGCTGTAGGCTGTGGTCTTTGATCTTCAGCAGTAAGAGCTTCAAGTCCTTTTTACTTTCAGCAAGCAAGGTTGTATCATTTGTATATCATAGATTGTTAATGAGTCATCCACCAATCCTGATGCCACATTCTTCTTTGTACAGTCTAACTTGTAGGACTGGCATACAGATTGAATTAGCACTCTGAAAACATGTAACCCTGACCCACACCTGTGTTGATTTTACACCATGCAGTATCCCCTTGCTCTGTTCAAACAACTGCCTCTTGGTCTATGTATAGGTTCCCCAAGAGCACAATTAAGTGTTCTGGAACGCCAATTCTTTGTAATGTTATTCATAGTATTTTTATTGAGTTTCTTTTTAGTTTTCTATCCTTGACCAAAAGCAGGGTGTTGAAGCCTGCTACTATTATTGCTGAACTGTCTTTCTTTTCAATGCTGTTAGTTTGTTTTACGTATTTTGGAGCTCTTTCACTGGATGTATATATATTTATTATGGCCCTACTATCTTTGTGGATATACCCTTTAATCACTATATAATGTTATTCTTTCTCTTTTAAAGTGAAGTTTGCCTTAAAGCCTACTTTATCAATGATTAATATCACCACTCTTGCATCCGACTCAACGGCACTTGGCACTTGGCTGGCTTGCTTTTTTACAGCTATCATTTGCAAGATATATTTTCCAGCTTTTGAATTTTATTTTATTTATGTCTTTGTATCTAAGGTGTGTCTTTTATAGATAACATATTGATAATTTATGTTTTACTTCCCCCATCCTGCCGCTCTGTCACTCCTTACTGATACAGTTAAGCTATTTACATTGAGTGTGATTACAGATAGGTATGAGTCTACTGCATTCATTTCCTTGTGCTTTTTTTGTATATGTGTATGTCATATTGATACTTTCTTTGTTCTGCTGAGTTTTCTGTGCCAACTTATTTTTGTTTGTGGATTTTCTTTTCTTCTGTTACTGGTTTTGTGTTTTCTAAGTCTCTATATTATATTTGTCTTCTTTTTTCATTTTGATAAGTTTGTTAACTTTCTTTGAGCTTACCTTGAAATTTACCTTTATCTTACTAAGTCTAAAGTTTGTTTCTTGATATTGTTTGACTTGCTGTCTATATGAAAGTTCTATCTTTTCATTAATTTCTCTTTGTTGTTTTGCTGTCATTTACAGATTTACATCTCTAGTTCTCTGTTTTTAGTCTTTTATTTCTGTTTTACTTTTGAGAATTCTTTATCTGGGTTAGTATCTGTCTGATACTTTCCTGTGTCCTAATCTCATGTTGTTGTCTGATGTTGATTCTCCATTTGAAGGACTCCCTTTAATATTTCTTGTAAGGTTAGGCTGGTCTTCACAGACTCCCTTAATTTTGGTTTATCTGAAAAGTCTTTATCTTACCATCATATTTGAGAGACAATTTTGCCGGATAAATAATTCTTGATGACCAAGCCAAGCCAAGTGCCACTGAGTCAGATCTGACTCATGGCGACCCGACAGGCCAAAGTAGAACTGCCCTCTAGAGTATTCAAGGAGCACCTGGTGGATTTGAACTGCTGACCATGATAGCCAAGCCAAGTGCTGTCGAGTCGGCAATATTTTTATTTCAAGATTTTATGTATGTCGCCCCATTGTCTTCTTGCTTGCATGGTTTCTACTGAGTAATCAGAACTAAGATTTTTATTCATTCTTCTTTGTAGATGACTGTTTTTTCTCAACTTGCTCTTGGATTCTTTCTTTGATTGTTTTTGGCAAGTTTGACTATAAGATATCTTGGTGACCTTTGTTTGGGATCTGTCTTGTATGGGATTTGTTACATTTCTTGACGGATATCTTCTCATCTCCCATATTAGTGAAGTTTACTGCGAGTACATCTTCAACAAGTCTGGCTTTTTTGTTTGTTTGGCTCCCTCTTTTTCTTTAATTCCAACCATGTGTAAATTTCTCCTCTTGATAGTGTCTCACAAAATTTGTAGGATTTCTTTATTCTTATATCCAGAGGCAGGGCTAAGATGGCAGAGTAGTTGGATGCTTCCTGTTATGCATCTAACAAAAAAGACAAAAAACAAACAAACAAACAAAAACAAATGAATCAATTACATACGACACTCTAGGAGCCTTGAATGTCAAACAGAAAGTTGAGAAATCAGACTGAGTGACAAGGAAGGGAAAACTGGCCCGGAAGTACCCAGGAATTGCCAGAACTGACCTGATGGGCATTGCTACTCTGCAGGTGTGTGTAACTTGGAGAGTAGAGCAACAGCTTTCAGAAAGAATCATCCTCAGTGGGAGACACCAAGTGGTGGAGAGCTACTTATGCCTCCTGAATCAGTAAAAAAAAATGGCATTCAATCATCAAAAGCTAAGTAAACTGCATCTAATCTACTGTATAAGGATCTAAATCTTTCCTTTGGGATAAACCTCTCTCCCTTATTCAGCTGCTTACTCCTCTCTTCTCTGCATTGCACCTGGCTCCAGAGTCTGATACCATTACCTGGGCCAGAAGTAGGACTCCTTATGTGTACCCTAAGTCATTTTCCTATATTTAAAGAAGGAACAGTTTAATAGAGGGGAAAACTATAAAATAACTGCCAGCTCTGTAAGAGTATAACTTGGGTAGAAATAGTTCCTTTGCTTAGGCTCGGGCATAAGGGAACACACCTTATTCACGGACACTCACTGATGGCTCTCAGTTCCCTGTCTTTCTCAGTGTGTGCAGCCAGATACCTGTGCCTACACTAATCACGTCTGCCCATCTATGACTATAAAGGAGAATCTACACCATACATTTGGCTACCTGAACACCTGGGCTGAATACTATAAGAAATATAAATGGACACCTGGGCTCACCTGACTAATAACAACTTTAATCATCTGGTGACAGAATGTTAGAGCATCAGAGGCATGAACAATTAAACTAGCTCACATGACCAGCCTATTTTGGCACTTCAAAACAAGAAGCTAGAATTCAAGAGGCAAACATAAATGTATACAAAACCTTGCTGAAGGCTCGTAGACAACACCCCCTAAAAAACCAAACTTATTGCCATAGAGTCAATTCTGACTCATAGTGACCCTGTAAGACACAGTAGAACTGCATCTATAGTTTTCAAGAAGTGCCTGGTGGATATAAACTACCAACCTTTTGGTTAGCAGCCACAGCACTTAACCACTACACCACAAGGGTTTCCTTGGAGACAACAGTCAATATTAAATGACTTAAAGAGGCAGACTTCAATGGCTTCAGATAGATCCCCAAAGGATCAAGAAATTTTCCAGATGTAGGGGATTTCTTCAAATTGTCAGGGGTAGAATTCAACAGACCAATATTTAGAACTCTTGAAGATATCAGGATGGAGATCAGGCAAAACATGGAACAGCATAATGGCAAAGTGAACAGGCTGCAAGAAGGCATAGAGAAACACCATTTAGAAATTCAGAAGACTAATAATAAAATCACAGTATTAGACAACTCTATAGAGAGTCAAAAGAGCAGAATTGAGGCAATAGAAGCCAGAATAGCTTCAATTAAAGATAAAACACTTGACATCAACATATCTGAGGAAAAATCAGGTGAAAGGATTATTTTAAAAAATCAAGAAATGCTAAGAATTATGTGGAACTCTATCAAGAGGAACAATCTATGAGTGACTGGGGTACCAGAATGGTGGTGGGGAGGATAACGGAATGTAGAACTGTTGAATATGTGTTGACAGAAAATTTCCCTGATACCATGAAAGATGGGAAGATATCTTTCCAAGATGGTCCTCAACTCCATGCAAGACAGATTTCAAAAGAAAGACACTAAGACATATTATTATCAAACTTGTCAAAACTAAAGATAAGGAGACAATTTTAAAGGTAGTTAGGGGCAAACAAGAGTAATCTATAAGGGAGAGTTAATAAGACAAATTTCAGACTACTCAGCAGAAACCATATAGGTAAGAAGGCAATGGAACTGCATATACAAAAGCTCGAAGGAAAAAAACTGCCAGCCAAGAATTACATATCCAGCAAAACTGTCTCTCAAATATGATGGTGAAATTAAGACATTTCCAGATAATCAGAAGTTCAGAGAATTTGCAAAAACTAAAAAATTACAAGAAATTCCAAAGGGTGTCTTTTGGTTAGAAAAAAACATCAGATAACAACCCAATGCTAGGAAGTGGGACACAGCAACCAGATGTTAATCCAGATAGGGAAATTATAAAACTAAATCAAAGCTAAAACACTAGCATGGACAGAGATGTCAATATGTAAAAGATGACAACACTATATCAAAAAAGAGGGACTAAAATAATGTAGTCATAGATCTTTCACATGGGAGGAAGTCAAGATGATAAAAAGAAATTAAAGATGGATTTAAATTTAGAAAAATATGGGTAAATATAAAGGTAACCACAAAGGAAACTAAACAGTACTACATATCAAAATAAAAAACAAAAGAAAAACATAAAGTTTAGTGAATACAAAAGTAACAACAATGAAAAAAATGGGTAGGAAAATGACTCAGCACAGAAAATTAAGTGGAATAAAGAAATGATCAACAACTTACAAAAACAGCATCAAAAAGACAGTGCTAAACCCATATCTGTCAGTAGTTACACTGCACATATTGTTGTATCTGATTTTTCCACAAACGGATTGATGTCAAGGGATTTGTCCTCTATTTTGCTGATTCTGCCTTTCATTCATTCAGTTTTGCTATGTTCTACTGAGTTGTCTGTTTCTGAAGTATTAATCTTTCCAAATTTCTTGTTGCTATTTTTGTATGTTTTCTGTTTATTTATCTTGTCAGTTCATTCTTGTATTGTTTTCCTGAATTCTTCTATTGCTTTGTCTGTGTTCAGCTTGATTTTACCTGTATTTTCCTTGGTCTTGTCTGTGCTTTCCTTGATGTCTCTCAGAACTCTATGTATTAGTCTTTTGAATTATTTTTCAGCTAGTTCCACTATTTTTAATTCCTCTGGGAAGTTTTCTGTTTTTTTTTTTTATTATTTTTATTTTGATGACTTACGATCAAGAACAAAATCAAAGACATAGAAACTTCCATGCAAAGCCAAGAAAACAGAATGGAAAAAATGGAAAAAAGAATTTCTGACTTGGAAGACAGAGCTACTGATGCAGTGTCTATGAGCAGAAATCAGAAAAAAGAAACAAGAAAAACGAAGAAACATTAAGAAGCATGTGGGACTCTATTAAGAGGAACAACCTTCTATTAATTGGAGTCCCTGAACAGAGTGAGACATCTGAGAACACAGAGAGTATTGTTGCTGAGCTGCTGAAAGAAAACTTCCCAGAAATCATGAAGGAAGAGAATATAGACATCTCAGATGAATATTGTATGCCATCCAACATAGATCTCAAAAGAAAGACTCCAAGACATATTATAATCAAGCTTAACAAAATGAAACATAAGCAGCAACTCTTAAAGGCAGCAAGACTCAAAGCAAAGCTAACATTCAGAGGGAAACCCTGTAGGCGCTCATCAGATTTCTCAGCAGAAACCATGCTGGCATGGAGACAGTGGCATGACACATTCAAAGCCTTGAAGGAGAAGAACTTCCAACCAAGAATTATATATCCTGCAAAACTATCTTTCAAATACGAAAATGAAATTAAGACATTCCCAGATAAACAGAAACTCAGGGACTTTGTAAAAACCAAACCCAAACTACAAGAAATACTGAAAGAAGTTCTTCACTCTAGCTTAGAAGAACGAAACCACTAACTTTATATTTTAGAATGACACACTATTCAATACTCTACTCTTTTAGGGAAGGCTCCAAAGTCAATCATAGCTTTGATACAGAAAGAAGCAATCCGGTGATCATCATGAAAACTATGGTGTCATCATAATAAAAAGAGGGATGTACTACAGTTGTTACAGTCCTTCCAGATGGAGAGGAAGATGACAAGACTGGTAGTAATTAAAATTGGGTTTATATATAGTTTATTTTGATGACTTGTTAGAGCCATCTTCCCCTGCTTCTTTATGTGATTTGATGTTGTCTGTTTTCTCCAAGGAATTAAGACGTTACTAAATTTATTTATTGTATGTTTTCTGAACCCTGATTTTTTGGTTTTGTTTTTATATATACAAGTTGGTGGGGGGAGACATGCAGGCTACTCTGGTCACTAGTCTGGCCACACTAGAGGGCTCTCACCCCTGTCTCCAGGTGGGGGGGGGGCAGCAGCTGGGTGTAGGAGTGTGGGTCTCTGTTCACTGGTCTTACAGATTGACTGAAGACATAGTTGGCATTACTGGTGAGGTGATGCATCTTTCTGATCAGTCATTCAGGTGTGGATGCAGGTAGTTTTCTCACTGGTTGCTGGGCTGGGTGTATGTGCATGTTGCTGGTTGCTCAGTGGTTGGGGTGGAAGTGCCTGGGTCATCAGTCACTGGTTGGGAAGTACAGAATTTCTTAATATCAGTCCTGTGTGGGTACGGCTGCATGAGGGTGGTTGGAGTGGGCACAAGCCTCCAGCTGTAGATGGAGGCAGTGTGGGGAATGGTGTGGTAGGGGAATGCCACCAGTCTACAGGTGCCTGCTGGGAGGATGTGCCTCTGTCCACTAAAGTGTGATACAGGTGAGGGTATGCTGCCAGTTCTTGGGTGCCTGATACAGAGAGATGGAGACAGTAGGAGATTGTCATGGGTTGAACTGTATCCTCCCCAAAATCTGTGCAGCACTTTGGATAGATCTTGATTCCTGGTTTTGCATGGTGTTCCCATATATTGTAAATCCTGCCTCTATGATGTTAATGAGGGAATATCAGCAGCTGTTGTGTTGGTGAGGCAGAACTTGTATTGTGCCTTGAGGCAATCTCTTGGGATACAAAGGAAAAGAAAGCAAATAGAGAGTTGGGGATCTCACATAATCAGGAAAGAAGCAGTGCCAAACCAGAGTCTTTTGGAATCGAGGTCTGTTTCCATCACTTAGTGCTGCTCTAACAGAAATACCAAGAAGTCGATGGCTTTAGCAAAGAAAGGTTCGTTCTTACACAGTCTGGTAGGCTACAAGACCAAATTCAGGATGTCTGCTCCAGGGGAAGGCTTTCCCCCTGGTCAGCTCTGGAAGAAAGTCCTTGTGCATCAGTTGTTCAGGGAGCATCTTTGCACTGGAACTGCTGGTCTGAACGACATGCTTTTCTCCAGGTGCTGCTTTCTTGATGTTGTGAGACTCCCAATTCTCTGCTCACTTCCCTCTCTTTTTGTCTCTCTTAGGGTAAAACGATAAAGGGTGGTACAAGCCACACTTCAGGGAAACTCCCTTAGCAAGGGTGTGGCAGTCCCACCCTAACTCTTTTTTAACATAATCGTCCTATCTCTTAGCCACAGGCGGAGATTAGGATTTACAGCATCAGAAAATCACAAAATGGAGGGCAATCACAGAACACAGGGAATGCTGACCCAGACAAATTCACACATTTTTGGGGGGCAGGACACTTCAATCCATGACAGGGTCCCTGCGTCTCAGAAGTTCCCAGTCCAGGGCAAGATTGACAACAAGGACTTTCCTCCAGAGACAACAGAGAAAGATTTCTCCTGGAGCTGATGCCCTAAATTTGGATGTGCAGCCTACTGGACTGAGACAGAATAAAATTTATCTTTTTAAAACCACCCACTTGTGGTATTTCTGTTATAGCAGCACTAGATGACTAAGACAGAGGTGCTGCTGGTTTGCTGGCACTTGGTGCAGGTGGCCACTGTAGGAGTGGGCATCTCCCATTTGTGGTCTTCCCAGTCAACAACCGGACAGGGTAGTGGACATTTATGGTCCATGGGTCTTGACTCAGCTTTCTGGCCTTAGGAGTGGGTACTACTAGTCTGTGGGCCCCTGGGGTGGGTGGGTGAGTGGAAGAGGGGGTCCTGCTGGACCACTGGCTTCCAGGACAGGAAGGTGGCCCGAAGACATGGCACCACCTGTCCACAGGCTACTGGTATGAGTAGCTGGGCAAAGAAGCTGGTACTGCCAGATTGCAGACCCCCAGCACACAGTTGAGTGGGTGGAAAGGGGGTTTGCAGACCCCTGATATGAGTGGTTAGGCAGAGAAGTGGTGCAGGTAGCTGGGCAAAGAAGCAGGCCCCAACGGTCCATGGGTCCCCAGCATGCATGTCTGATCAAAGGGATTGGTGCCGCCAGCTTAGGTCCCCAGCTCAGGAATGGGGTTGTGGTAAGTACCTTCAG
Organism: Heterohyrax brucei; assembly: GCA_028571685.1. Lineage (NCBI taxonomy): Eukaryota > Metazoa > Chordata > Mammalia > Hyracoidea > Procaviidae > Heterohyrax > Heterohyrax brucei. The sequence continues at coordinate 69,905,623 of CM053142.1, read as the reverse complement.
ACCATGATTAAGGGTGAGGGTGGTAGATAGATGAGGTGGGGTAGAGGAACACAACAAGTCCACAGACTTCCAGCATGGGGTGCTGAGGGAGTCGTAGGGGTGAGATGAGTGCACTTAACTTTTGTAGGGTGGGTGAAACACTCTTGCCTAGCTAGGGAATGTGGGTACAAATTCACTTCTACTTGACAGTACTAGGTGATGGGGGCTTTGGTTGGGAACATAGCCTGCCTTGCATTGTCTCAGTATCGTTGCACTGTGCAAGTTCAGCTGGCTGGGCACCAGATATTCATAATTGTCCATGTCTTTTTTTGGTAAATTGTGCCTTAGGTGAAAATTTACAGTGCAAATTAGCTGTTCATTCAAAAATTTATACAGATTATTTTGTGATATTAGTTGCAATTCCTATACCGTGTGAGCACTCTCTCCTTTTCCCTTTGCAGCCTAGGTTCATCCTGTCCATTTGTCCAGTTTTCCTATCTCTTCCTGACTTCTCATTTTTGCTTGGGTCAGGAGTTGCTCATTTGGTCTCCTATATGCGATTGAACTAAGAAGCACATTCCTCACATGTGTGACTGTTTGTTTCACAGGGCTGTTTAATCTTTGGCTGGAAGGTGGACTTCAGGAGTGGTTTCAGTTCTGAGTAAACTGGGTATATAGGGGATTGTGTCTATTGTTTTTGTACAGTCTCTCCCGCTGCTTAGCATTCGGTCCATTTCTTCAGGCTTGCCTTTGATGTTCAGGGTTCCAAAGTTTTCATCTGTATCCAGTTCACTTGTTTTCTTAGGTCTTTGCTGTACGAAGGATACTGGGAGGTGTCTGAGCATGCCACCATCTGGGATCATCTCCCCTTGAGTGTTTTACTCAAAAAAGATTTTAAATAAAAAAAATAAAAAAGATCTAAAGTATTTATTTGTCTAATTTCCTTTCAATTCAATATATGTGAATTTTACAGTCACTATGTGCAAGGCACTGATCTCTACAGTCGCTATGAGTTGGACATGACTTGAGGGCAGTGGGTTTGGTTCTTCTTTTTATAATGTACAAGTCACTGGTAGGTACTATGGAAGCCCAGAAGGATATCTCCACCTGCTAGGGTTTCATAATCTGGTAAGTGACACAAATGGGAATACTCTTTGAAATGATGCAAATTGTCATGGAAGGACAAAATATTTACCTTAAAAGAAATTAGAGGGAAAAATTATTTATTCAGGTAGAATTTCAGAGTTTAAGATCCTCATCAGGTTCTTGTGGACAAGGGCTCAAGTGATCAACTATATCAGTTTCCCCAAGAATGAGGGATTTCATAGGATGCTGACTTTTAGTTATAAATCCAGGATAGTCCTTGGCATCCTGAGACAGTTGATCATCCTAGCACGGGCTGAGCCTGACTCACCTTCAGATCTGCTGAAGCATCTAGCACAAAATCTGGCACACAGAAGGTGCTCAATAAGTTCAATGAGCACTTTCCGAAAAAAATCAAACGAAAAAGGTAATAGAAACAAAGCACATATTCAGGTAGCGCAAGCTATTTTGTTTCTAATCTGGGAATCTGGACTATTTGAACAAGAATGTGGCATCAGAATTTAAGGAAGACTGATTAGCCTGCTATATGCAGATGACACAACCTTTCTTGCTGAAAGTGAAGAGGACTTGAAGCACCCATTAACTGTCTTAGACTGGGTTCTCTAGAGAAGCAAAACCAGTAAAGCATATAAGTATATAGAGCGAGATATATATCAGAGAAATGGCTTACACAGCAGTAGAGGTTAGGATGTTCTAAGTCTGTGGGTCAGGCTGCAGGTTTCTCATGATTCATGTAGCTGCAGGGGGTGACAAAGCCAAGATCAGCAGGTCATAGACAATAGGGATCTGATTCACAGGCTGGGAAGACTGATGAATCCCAAGATTGGCAGGCAAGGTGGCAGGTAAGCTGCCAGCTCAAGTCCCAAGAACCAGAAGTCAGATGAACAGGAGCCAGCTGTAGGATTCAGAGCAAGAAAAAGCCCATGAGCCTTGCCAGAAGGTTCACCTATATTGGATGCAGGCCATACCCCCAACAAAATTCTCTTTCAACTGATTGGCTACACACAGCAGGTTCCATTATGGAGGTAATCAAATTGTATCAAATCTTACCATGGAGGTGATCACATCATCATATGACTGCCAAACTATATTATAACTGTCAAACCACTGAGAATCACGGCCTAGACAAGTTGACATACAATCCTAATGATCACACCGATGAAGAGTCTACACTCTTCAGTATGAATTACACTTCAACATAAAGAAAACAAAAGTCCTCACTATCGGACCAATAAACAATATCATGATATGGAGAAAAGCTTGAAGTTATCCATAATTTCCTTTTACTTGGATCCAAAATTAAGACTCATGGAAGCAGCAGTCAAGAAATCACATGATGCAGTAGATCAAGCAAATCATCAAATTTACAAAAGACCTATTCAAAGTACTAAAAAGCAAAAATGTCACTTGAATACCAAGGTGCTGTAAAAATGGCATGGTGATCTGAACTCCTCTAACTTCATATGGGGGAGAAAAGATAATCTCCATCAGCATCAGTCCAAGGATGATTCCTGTGAGATGGAGCTTAGATGTATCTCCTCTCTCTACTTTTTTTTTTTACCAGTTTGACATCAGACATGTCTCCCTTGTCACTCTCTACATATCTGATAGGTTCAGTCATTCACTGCAGATAATACTCAGAATTATGAGGTTTATTAGGGAAGTAACAGGTTACAGGGTGTAGTTCTTCATCCAGGACAGCTGCTTCTCAGCCATACCCACAGGCAGGCCTCTCTGCCCCTTGGCCTGGCCTTTACCCTGCTTGGAAAAGTGTTGAAAAACGTTTTTAGGTCTGTTGGTAAGTGCCTGGAGGCACCCCACTCTGCCAATCAGTCTTGACCCAAAGACTCTCAGCTCTTGCTCTGTGAGTTGGCATATCCACTGTAACTGCATTACTCTGTGGGTCTTGCACTCATTCTGCTGTGTTTGTTGCCTGGCATTTCTCTTCTGTTATTTTCACTGTTTCTTGCCATATTCAACATTACTGCTTTCTCCGTTTCCAGCATTTAAGAGGTTTTCTGCTCAAGGATTCCAAGTCCAAAGGATAGGATCCACTCCCATCTCCTCTTCCTTGGTGATAGTGAGTCTCCCTCTGCTCTGGGACTGGCTCTTTTTAAGTCTTGTGGGATGGTAAAACTGATAAATCCCCTTGTTAAGATTCTATAGGCCTTATTTACATAGTCTGACATGCACAAGGTTGCCATGCATTTTACTTACATTATGAGAAAGTTTTCAATCCCCTTGGTGGGCCACAAGCATCTCATTTGCATAATCCTACCCAATCATTAGGTGGTAGTCACAGAGATTCTGGCTAGAAGGGCTACATTAAATAATTCACTGCACTGTAGCGTGACTGACCCAAGCCGTGTAATTTTCAATTACCTCCTACGTCCACGCTGGACAGTCAATAAAGAAGTCCAAAGAAGAACTGAAGCCTTTGAATTTTTGTTACCAGTGAATATTGAATATACCGTGGATGGAGAGAACAAATATTTTCTTGAAGAAAATATTCAGTTAGAATCCTCCTTAGAATCAAAGATGGCAAGACTTCACCTTACGTACTTCGGACATAAGGACATCATGCTTGGTAAAACGGAGGGTCAGCAAAAAGAAGAATACCATCAGTGAGATGCACTGACACAGTGGCTGCAACCACGGGCTCAAGCGTAGCAGACTGTGAGGATGGTGGGACTGGGCAGTGTTTTGTTCTGTTGTACACAGGGTTTCTATGAGTTAGAACTGACTCAATGGCACTTAACAACAACAACAAGAGTCCAGGTAAGAGTTAACTATAACAATCCAAAAAAAAGTTAAGGACTTCTAGAACTGTAACAGAATTAGAATGTCCACTGGTCTTTCTTATTTAATTTACAAGTTTTTAAACTTTTGTGTTCATTTTAGAAAATTTTATTCCTCTTTCTTAAATTTTAATTATTAAAATGTGTTATTTTAATAAATAATTTATATAAATAAATTAGATTTTAATATTCATTATGAATTTGTAATAAATGAAGAAGCCATGGAGAAGCAACTCATTCAAAGTTATTCAAAGCAAGACTGACCAAGAAGTTAAGTTCCTCCCCTGCTAGGGTGGTGAGCTTAACTAGCCAAGTGGTTTCATAGCCCTGTCACATTTGAACAAAATTTTTACTGAGAAAGGAAAAGTAGTACTTTACTTGAAGTCATTCAGTTCTTACATTTTGAGATTATATCTTTCCTACCTTCTAGTGTTAAAAATGCTATTTCTTTTTTAATAGAATGATGTTATGGTTAATAGTAGTTAACCATAGTAATGTCTTCCATGATAACACAAGGTTGGCAATTCTAGTTTATGCTCATATTCCCCTTATCTGTCCACTGGATTATAAAATGAAAAAGTCTACAATATGCTTCATCCCCCATCAAAAGTAATCTTTAATTTCATGCATGTAACTATGTCTGAAATAGAAAGAACAATATTTAATTCTATGTCTCTATAAGAATGCTAAGTCATTTTTACAGTAGTTACCAAAAAAATGTTTTTTTGGCAGAAGTAATATGCTTCTAACTAAGCAATGTTTTAAGTGAGAAACTGACTAAATTTGAAGCATGTGTTTTTAGTATGAGTAAGCATAGATATCATTTAATAATTGTCTTCACTTTGCTGTTTACTGAGTTAACTGAATCCTAGAAGAAAAACCAGGCTACAGATTTAAATATTTAAAATACATGCAAGCTTGTATAAAGCAACTGAACAAAAATTTTGGTGAACTTCTCTGTCAGTATCCCACCTATCAACTAGCCTAAAATTCAGTTCAGCTATTGTGTAAGCATTTTTTAGGCCATCATTTTGGTCACAAAACTATAACCTGTGAGATGTATTTTTAAATAAAATCAAAAGCAAGCATTTTTTCCCGTTTAGGTCAAAGTTTATGTAAAAGACTTTTTGTTTCATTCTTATGTTGTTTCACGCTCAGAGTCTCTTTGTCCAAAGAAATTTTTAAAATGTAGATCCATGTATACTTATGGTAAACATGGTGGACTAAAATTCTATCTCCTTTTATGTGTGTTCCTTTACCGTAAGGCTGGGAAACAAAAAATTGTATTTTTCAGATGTTCTTGTACCTAGGATTCTGGTTGTAAATTACGATCTACCAGTTATTTGTGCACCCTGTTGTTATGGTTAGTTACCATTGCGTCAATTTCAAGTGTGCAGCCTAGGTTTTCAAGGCTGTGACCCTACTTCCAGTGAGTTTCTACCGATAAAATTTTGACTAGTAATCAAGTGCTTAACCATTTACACCATCCAGGGACTTCTATATCCTAAAGACTTGGAAAGTGAAAGTGAGATGATAAGTGGTGGAATAATCTGGAAAGGGATAGTTTTCCAAAGAATGATTGTACAACGTGAAGAATGTAGTTAATGTCACTAAATTATACATGTAGAAACTATTGAATTTTGTTATATAGTTTCACTTAATTGTGAAAAATAAAAACCAAAAACCCAAGGCAGAGACCATCCTTTACTGAAGACTGCTGAAATGTATTTATAAAGTTGTAACAGTAGCTTCCTGAGCTGAACCAAAAACTTATGTAGGATATTCAATGACTATGACCTTTACAAAAGTAGATTGGCAAGGCTTTATTCTGAGGCAATCTCAATGGATTTGAACCACACATCTTTTGGTTAGCAGCCAAGTACTTAACCACTTGTAGCATTTTACTAATAATTGTCCCATAGTATTGTTCCTTTTGCAAATACAGCTGCCTCATTTCTCTCCTTGGTTCTAAACTATTGCCATAACAATTCTGAAGAGGCAGTATGATATACTCTATTTAAAACCACCTGGTCTAGAAGAGTCTAGAGAATCATTAAAAGATGGGATACCTTTGAGTAAGCAGAAAGTATCTGCAGAATCTTGAGCAATAGCCTTTGCTGGGTCCTGTGGAGGGGGTTAACTTTAAGACTAACAGGGAGTTCTTACACTGCTTCTTCAACTTCAGGAGAAAATTTTTAAGACAATGCTGAAGTATTGCTTAAATCTGGCTCTAAGAAAAAGTCCGCGGCATTTCCTGCCCAGAGGTAATGTGAAAGGGTAAAGGGGACAGGAGCTAGTTGAATGGACACAGGAAATACACGGAAAGGACAAATGTGCTGTCACAGGATGAGGAGAGCAGTTTGAGTTACATATCAGTGTGTAAGTTTTTATATGACAATTTGATTTGGATTGCAAACTTTAACTTAAAGCAGAATATTAGAGAAAAAAAGAAAGAAAAAGAAAAAATCTAGACTGGAAAACAAGTGTGTATTTGTGCTAGGAAGAAAGTGATGCCATACTTTACGCAGCATAGGTAATGGTCTGTCAAAACTCTCCAATTCTTCCTTGATTTTAACCTCAGATTGTAGATTAAACACTATTTTCCAGTCACTGGATGGAGAGAACATCTCTTACATTAATCTTGTTTATGTTTTCAATTTTTAGGAGGGTAGGTTGTAGGAAAATCTGTCTTCAAATTTTAAAGAACTCAAGAATGTTAAACGTGAGAGAAAGATGTGGCAGTCTACCTCTGCAAAGATTTATAGGCTTATAAGCCCTATGCGGCAGTTTTCTTCTGTCTTACAGGGTCTCTGTGAGTCGAATATCAAGTGTAGGGCAGTGGGTGTAGTGGGCATTAAAGAGTAACGGTAGTTAACTGGGAAGACGATCTATCTCTGAACCCAAAGTTGGATTAACACAGGTTTTAAGTGGATGTGCAACATTTATTCAGGGTCATAAAATTGGTAGCGGTATCTTAAAAATATATTTTAAATACATTACACCTTAAGAATTTGCCCAGCATACTTTCTAACGGTCTTCTCCCCCTGGTTTCGTTCAGTTACTACCGGCCACCTACTATGTATTTAGCACCGTGGGGTAGAGATACAAAGATGAATAAAATACACCGTCCAACCAAGAAGCTTCTATATAAGATTAATACCTTTCCTTCAGACAAATCGTAATAACTTTATCTCCATCCACTTTTTCCGATTGCTATACAGTTTCTAAGAATTGACCTCCTTGGAGATCGTGACCACATTATGAGCCCTTCCTTAGCTTTTTATATCCCTATCCTTCCTCAAACGCAGGGTTAAGCCTCATGCTTTTCTTCCTGTCTCATTCATTCTATTAAGTAACGCAAGTAAATGGAAGTCTAAGATCGAAAGATAGTACGAATTTATTTATCGTTTATATTCCAAAGTACACGCTAACTCCAGAGTAAACAGGAAACCACCAACCCCACACAGGAAATGACCTTGCTTGGTGGCAACGAAGGTGTCGCGGATTTCCCTCGTTTTCCTTCAGCTCCCTTCTTAACTCATTTCCGGGTTTCAATGTGGTCCTTCCTTACAACAACAGAGTCCGGCTAATTCTTCTCAGTGCCACCCTAGACCTCCTCCTAGAAACCGTGGCCAATAGGCCTTTCCCTTTACTAGACATTTTTATGCCCAATTTTACATCACTGGAAATTTCAACCAATCAGCAGTTGAAGTAGGATGTACCAAAATAGTCCTCATTTCCTTCCCTCAAATAGCCACCCTTGCCCGCTTCATCCTATGATAGATAAGGTATCTAGCCAATCAGCAAGCAACCTTGGGCCAGCCTACTCTAAGCCCAACCAATTAAAATGAAATGGGGGGTGGAGAATGGAAAACTTCCCTAGCCTGTGGGAGATAATTCGAAAAGGTGCCTCCGGACTCTATGAAGTTGCGACCGTAAATCTGGTACACAGTTTCTCTCTTGCGTCCCAGTTCTGTCTTCCTTCGGCCCCACCCCAAGATGGGCCCCTATGCCTCACACTTCCTCCCTCCACCGTTTCAGAAGAACAACAGCCTCATTACTGAGGTCCTCCTGGAAAGAACCAAACCCGAGTGACCTGCGTTTCACACACTCCTCCCGGTGCCGCTGGGACAGGGCAAGAAGAGACCCTGCAGCCTCTGGCGCCAATCTTTCCATTCAGTGTTTCTCCTCCCTACCCCACGTTCCCGAGTCGGAGCTGACACGGGAGTGGGAGGAGCCGAGTGCTCGCCCCGTTGCGGGCGCGGCTAAAACTTAAGGTGGAACAGAACTGTTGAGAGTCAGGGCCTTAAAACAAGTAGAATGTCAAATCGTCCTGCCTCCCAAACTTGCTCCCCGTAATTTCTCCTCTCTATTTCCCTACTCTTAGTTAACTTCCTTAATTTTTAGGGCGAATACAAAGGTTAGGTAAAGGAAATAAAATTAAGTATGAAACGAAGTTTTTACAGATTATGCAGAGAGCTTTTCTTCTACAATTTGGTTTCTTCTGGGTCCTCTCCCGAGATTATCTTTTAACGTAGCAGCTACAATTTTTCTGAAGTACCAATGAATGCTCAAATTTTGTTCGATACTGATGCCTAAACGAAGCGTTTGTATGTTGGTATGGTCTCTTCCCTCCAGAACTGATTACATCCGTTAAAAGACACAAGAAGAACCGTGTGTCTGGTGGCTGTGGGTTACCTCCTGCTCCCTTTACCACTGGTCCCCTGGTAAACTGGAGGAGTGATGGTATACACGATGTTGAAGTGTTGACTCTGATTCACTTTTCTCATTTGTAAATGGGGATAATAATACTATCTCATAGGTTTAGTTTGAGCACTAAAAAAAGGTACCATGTATGTGAAAGAACCTTGTAATCTGAAAGGTGTATATAAACATACGGTAACGTTATTCATACAAAGTTTATAATACTAGTACACTTACATAGTCCATGCTATGTTCCAGACATTTTTATAGTTTTTTTTTAAGCTTAACTTTGCAAAATTTCAACACATTCAAAAGCAATATTGTAAAACCCTATGTTGTAATATTAGCACCTGCTGGATTTATTTCACCTATACTACCTACCCCACCCATAGGTGATTAGTTTGAAGCAAATTTCAGGCATTCATTCCAAAATACTTTAGCATGTATATCCAAACGATAAAGATTAAAAAAATAAAACAGAATACCATTAACATAGTTAAAACATAATAAAAACGTAGTAATTCCTTAATCATCAAGTCAGTATTTTGAAATTTCACTAATTTGTCTTGTAATATTTCTTTCCATTGCTTTGTTAAAATCTGGATTCCCCAAAAAGTTCAGATATATTGCATTTGGTTGATATGCTTATTAAGTTTAATCTCTAGGTTCTTCCTCTCTCAGGCACTCATTTAATGCATTAAAGGTATAAAGCCATGTAACCCCTCCACAAGTGTGTACTATTATTACTGATGAGGAAACTGAGACACAGTGATAAGTGACTTACCCAAAGTTGCAAGGTTATTAAATGCCAAACCTGAGATTCAGATCTATGTACTCCTATCCACTGTATTATGTTTCATGTAATAAGTGCTACAAAAATGTATATTGTAGCATGTTGTTGTTGTTAGGTGCTGAGAAGTTGGTTCCTGCTCACAGTGACCCTATGTACAAGACAGGGAAATGTCCTGCACCAGTGCTATAAAGAAGAGTTTTGCTTCAGATAGACTAATACACATGAAGACTTTTATGTTCCATCATAGAGAAGGTGGATTATCACATTTTGATCACTGTATATTTCAAAGTCAATATTTTTATCCTGCTCCATATCACCATCCTTAACAGAAAGTAAAGGGAGGATCAATTCAAATGCTTCCCTCTATCTTAGGACAAAATCAAACCTAACAGTCCCTATCATTTATTTCTCATTGTAAAAATTACATAAATAAAGTCCATAAAGCACTGATTATCAAAATAGTAGAAAATGAAATGCAATCATCTCTAATCTCATATACTTGGTGCATTTCCTTCTATGTGTGTACATAGACATACATACACACACACAAGTACATATACACGTGTGTATTTGAAAAAGCAACTACATGATTCTATAGACTGTTTTACAATACTATTTTTTCACTTGAATATATTCACATTCATGAAAAAAATTGACTCTTTGAAAATAAACATGGCTATTGCAAAACAGAAACCCTAGTGGTGTAGTGGTTAAGTGCTATGCCTTCTAACTAAAAGCTCAGCAGTTTGAATCGGCCAGGAGCTCCTTGGAAACTCTGTGGAGCAGTTCTACTCTGTCCTATAGGGTTGCTATGAGTTAGAATCGACTCACTGGCAGTGGGTTTGGGTTTTCTTATTGCAAAATATCTAAATAGTAAAGAAGATACAAAAACCCCTCATTAATTCTGCCTTTTATACATTACCTTTTATAATTATAAAATCAGAAACCTTGGTGGTGTAGTGATTGAGTTCTACGGCTGCTAACCACAAGGTCAGCAGTTTGAATCCACCAGGCACTCTTTGGGAACTCTGGGGGCAGTTTTATTGTGTCCTATGGGGTCACTATGCATCAGAATTGACTTGATGGCAAAGCATTTTTAATTTTGGTAACATAACAGTTATGTTATGATGGATATTTAGGTACCTTCTAATTTTCTAGTTACAAACAATGCTGTAGCAAATATCTTGTATATGTCAAATAAATTCTTGAGCTTTTTATTTTTTCCAGATCTCCAGGAAAGGATTCTAATTCTTTTCTAGATTTCCCATTGTACATGGTAAATGCCAAAAAGAGCTGAAAAATAAAACAACAATGCATGCAACACACAGCAAGCAACACTTAGCTGCCAAATCATGTTCCTGTAACAGCACATGGGAGAGTGAAGGAATGCCTCAAAGAGATGGAAAGATAAAGCTTTAAATCTGGGAGGATCCTCGGAGGGTCATAAGGAAGAAAAGGCTGTTGTGGGCTTTACTGTCTTTCAGTTTGAGGATGATTTCACTTTGCTAGCTCCAGTCAGTGGCATATTGGTTAAGAACTGAGTCTCTGGAGCCATTTGGATTTAAGTCCTGGCTCTGTTACTTACTAATTATTTGAACTTGGACATGGTCATAGTCATTGTTTTCTCATCTGTAAAACAGGTGCAATTATGTGAAAACTGGACAAAAGAAATCCAAAGAAGAAATGATGCACCTGAATTGTGGTGTTAATAAAGAATATTAACTATACTATGGGTGGCCAGAAGAGCAAACAAATCTGTTTTCTAAGAAGTATGGGCAGATAGCTCCTTAGAAGCAAGGGTGGCAAGACTTCATCTCACATACTTTGGACATATTATCAGAAGGGACAGGTCCCTAGTGAAGGACATCATGGTTGGTAAAGTAGGTCAGTAAAAAAGACCTTCAATGAGATGAACTGAAACACTGGCTGCAATACTGGGCTGAGATGTAGCAGTGATTGTGAGGATGGCTCATGATTGGACAGGGTTTCATTTCTGTTGTACATGGAGGTGGGAAGTGGGAGTGGGGTGCTACGAGTGGGAACCAAATCAGTCACATCTAATAATGCAACATGCTATTGCTGACCACCCTGGTGATGCAGTGTTTAAGCACTTGGCTGCTAACTGGTGGTTCTAACCCAGCAGCCACTCTGGGGGGTTAAAGATGTGGTGGTTTGGCTTTCATAAGGATTTACAGCTTTGGAAACCCTATGGGGCAATTCTCTTCTGTCCTATAGGTTCACTACGAGTTGGAATTGACTCAGTGCAGTAGGCTTTTGTTTTTTGGAGTGTTAGTGGTGACAGTACTGCAACAAGAATTAAATGAGATAATGCATGCAAAGTGCTTAGTTCACTTGTCTAGTGCATTGTAAATATATGATTATAATATATGGATCCGACTCGACGGCACTTGGCTTGGCATACTCAGCTGAAGGACAAGAGATTTTCTGTCTAGAGGTGAAATGCAGTCATTCAGCTGTAATCTTGAATATGCAGTCTTTCTTGAACCAGGATGATATTTTAACCTTATTATTTTATTGATAGTAAAGTGGTTGGAGAAAAGCTTAATAGGCAGAGGATGGAATGTACAAGGATATGGAAACGAATAAAAGGTCTCCAGGAGGAAAAGTGGAGGTGGGCCATTAGTTTTGTTTCTGAGTGGGGATTATTCTGTAAAGACATGCCTGCAGCGGAGAGAGATGTGCCGTGAGAACATTTTATATTCTGTAATACTCTCTAGATGTGGCATGTTAAAGGCTTGTCAAGTGAACTGAACAACACTCATATTTTGTATCCTTTGTATACTGCACAGTTTAAAAAGTATTTTCACATAAATTGCTGTTGTTAGATTGTCGGGTGACGTCGAGTTGGTGCCGACTCACAGCGACCCTATGCACAACCGAACGAAACACTGCCTGGTCTTGCACCACGTCCACATCATTTTTATGCTTAAGCCCTTTGTTGCACCCACTGTCAATCCATCTCGTCGAGGGTCTTTCTCTTTTTTGCTGGCCGTTCACGTAAATTATCTTACTTGATATTTGCAACAGATTAATTGGGTATGCAGGACGAGTATCAAGGTCTCCTCTTCACGAACCAAGATTTTTGAGGACAAATGATCTATAAAAGTTTGTAAAACTGACATAAAGGAATAGGACTCAGATGGTCTTGATTTTATAGCCAACTTGATTGCGTGTTCATTTATCCCTCATTCAGCAAGACTTTACCAAACGCCAGAATGCTACCAGAGTGATGCATTAACTTCCCCCTTAGCCCCATAACTCTATGTAAACTTTTGGGGGGTGGAGAGCAGGGAGGACAGCAGAAGTCCATCAAAGGCATCCCCGAGGAAACATCTAGGGATATTCATCTGTCTATAGAAAACAATAAAATAACAATAAAAAACGTCAGAGTGCTAGAGTTACAGGCCTGTAAACTGGCATCAGTGACAGTCTAGAACACGCTGCGTAGGAGGGAATCTCCCGGTGGAGACCAGCGGGGGATGTCACCTCGGGTAGACGGAAAGTTGCACGGAGCAAAGCGGCAGAACGGTAGTAATAGGCGAGTGACCGGCGGCGCGTGCGCCGAGGGGCTGCAGGTGGCCGGCTGCGCCTTCTCCCTCGAGCGTGAGCGCCGCCGTGGGGCCGTCCCGACGGAGCGCGCAGCCGGCGGCGTGGATCGCTGCTCGGCTCCTCCTTAACCCGCGCCGGGAGGCGGGAGCGGCGGCGGCCGGGCGGGCGGGGGAGGGGGAGGGGCGCGGAGTGCGGCGCGGAGGCCGGGGAGGAGCCGGGGCCTGCTGCGGAGCCGAGCCGAGCCCGAGCCGAGCCCTGACACGGTCCGTCCGCCTGCTGGCTCCCTGGGAGCCCCGACTAGCCGGAGCCCGAGGGGTGGCAGCGCGGGGAGCCCCACGCGCCAAAGGAGCGGACCCGACGGGACGGGGCTAGAGGAGGTGCTCCCGACACAGTAGCCAGTGCCGGGAGTCCGGAGTCCCGGCCTCCCGGACCCTGCTGCCCAGGCCAGCTCAGGGAGCGCGGGGAGTACGAAAACCCCACCCTCTGGGGCACCCCAGGAGCGGAGGCGGGAGCGGGGACGGGAGCATCTCCTTCTCTCTGTCGGATAGAGGAGTCCTACCACTCAGGCGGGAGAAAGAAGAGATCCCTATAGGGGACGCGCCTCTCCTTCCTAGAGGCGAGGAAGATCCTCTTACTTGCTCAGGAGGGGAGCCCTGAAAGTGGAAAGGGGTGATCCTTCTGAAAGGAAGCACAGTGAGACCATCCTAGCGTGCCTGCACCCCTCGAAACACACACTCACGACAGTCAGAAGTTTTGAGGCAACGAGAAGGAGGGATATGCCTATGGAGTAGTCATCTTCCATCCTATCCAGTACTCACAGAGGAGAAGAGTCTAACATTCAGAAGCAGAGGACACTCCAGGGAAAGAAGAGGAATCAGCTTCCAGCCAGTCAGGAGAGGGGAAGACTTTCCCCCCTCAACATCCTTGTACCTAGACAGTGGAACAGGGCAGAGCCCCTCCGCTCAGATCTTCAGCTTACCAAAAGAACTCTTCATCCCGGAAAGATCCAGTTTTGGGGGGAGGGGGATTCCCCCAAAGGGGAGGAGACAACTCCTGGTTGGGAGAGGCTCCTCCCCTCCTCCCCAGTGTAAAGAACAAGGTGTGGGGGGTGTGCCACCTTCCCCAGGTCGGTCCTCCTTCTCCTCCTGCCTCCGCTTCTCGTCCTCTGGGGACCCAGTTTCGCTCCTCGGCTTGGGAGGCTCAGCCAAGTGCAGGAAGAGCCACTGAGAATGAGACCCATCATCTGCCTCTGAAGAGGGGAATCCCTCCAACCACAAACTCCAGTACCAAGTGGGTCCCCCCCTTTGCTGGGGGGACCTCAGAGACAGGTTAGTGCTTTCTCCTATCTTTGTCATATTTGGACACTAGTGAGTGTCTGGGTCTGTAGTGTTGTCTCCTGGGTTTCATTGCTGGGAGAAGTGGAGTGATATCTCAAACCATTCTCTGGAAACTGTGTTCTTAGGAAGCTTCTGGGTTAGAACTGACATTCTTGCTGCAGAGACTCTGAGAAATGGTTTCTTGGTGTTTGAGGACAAAAGGGATGGGATTCTTGTGAAGTCCCTAGGGAAGTGGGTGTTTCCATGCTGAGGGCACAGATGTCACGAAACAACTGCCTTTTCAGAACTTCGTGCACATTGTGTATGATGATTGACACATCCTCACCAGACTACTATACCAGCCTCCATTCTTGGCCTTGTCACTCTGAGAGTGGGCCTCACTAAACTCAGGATGGCATCTGGTGTCCTGGCCTTGTCCAGGGCCTCTGTTGGATTATACTTTCTTACCTGTAAGTAACCCTAGGTCAGCTTAAGGCCCACCAGAGCTGTTTTCTCCAGCCCTTGGTGACTGGGTTGACAAAAAGGGCAGTCTGCCCCTGCTCACCCTTTCTCATACACCAAGAGGCCTCCTCTCCTGACATTCCCGTTTCTGACATGCGTCTACCACCCATACAATCCAGAAGGAAAGCGGACATCCTACAGGTCCTGGGATGAGAAGACTAAAAGGGTATAGGGGATGTCAGCTTCATGTTGAAGTTCTTCTCTGATTCTGGCCTTTAGCTTACTGCCCCAGTGCTTCACAGGGCTTCTGTTCTGGACAGAAAGAGAAGAATGTTGTTGTACCAGCTTTCTTCCAGTCTTCCATCTAAATAAGCTGACCACCAAGGCAATTTGGAGATTTAACCTCTGAGGATCTTTTTATATTACAGATTCCTTCGAGAAAAGCACCTAATAATATCATTTTCTCCCTTCCTGTTTCTTGTTCAGTTCTGAGTCCATGCAACCTTGCATGTAACTTTTCCATTATAAGATAGAAGCAGAAGTCATTCCAGTCCACAGTTACTGAAAAAGTAGGAAAAAGGTGCTAGGAAATCCTTGTAGCTGAGCCCAGGCTATGTTTTAAGTAGGGATTTGAATGAGTTCTCACCAATTCAAACCCCTGCTGAGAATCTGCACTTCTAACAAGCCCCTAGGCGATGATAAAGTTGCTCATTAGGGACCAGTTCTGAGAACTACTAGTAGAGCAGTGGTTCTCAAAATTTATTTTACCAGAGAATCACCTGGGGATCTTGTTAAAATGTAAATTCTAGTTCAGTAGATGTGGGGTGGAAATCCTGATGGTTTAGTGGTTAAAGTTGGCAGTTTGAATTCACCAGGTGATCCTTGGAAACTGTCTGGCAGGTCTACTTTGTGCTAGAGGGTTGCTAAGAGTCAGAATCGACTTGATAGCAGTGGGTTTGGCTTGGTTTTGGTTTACATCTGAGGTGGAAATGCAAATTCTGAGTAGGGGTTTGAAGCCCTGGTTTTTAGTAGAACCTTGCCTTTCGATCTGGGGTCACTAGCTGAGTGCTTGCCTTCTCACCTTGTCATTAAAAAACACCTTTTGCAGGGAGAGGTATATCCCACAGCAGGCCAAGTGGGAGGTTTCACCTTACTTGAGCTTTTATATTTCTTTCTTGTTTGTCTATACTGTGGGTAGGCTGAGGAAGCCCCAAAGTATATCCATGTGGTTCTGGAATCTGTTGGTAGTGGTATATGAGGCAGGGTTATAATGTGCAAGTCTGCATGGCTGTGGTATAGAACAGTGTGCATATGTTTCCCATTTACATGTCTATGGCTCTGTCTTTGGAGGGGCTATGTGTGCAGAGACAGGTGTATATGTGTATATATGTGTGTGTGTGTGTGTGTGTGTGTGCTTTTCAGACTAAGCTTCCAGTTACCTAGAACTGCATGTTTCTCTCAGTCCTCTAGCAACAAATGCCTCTGTGCAAGGACCTGGAGAAGATGCCAGTAAAGATGTCTACCTTGAGCAAAGGCTTGGCCTGTCCTTGGCCAGTGGGAATGCTCATGAATAGCAGCTCGACAGTCATCCTAAGCAGCAGAGCAGTCCAGCCTTAGGCTGGGAACACTTCTTTTAGGGCTAGTAAGAGGGTTTTATTTCTGATGCCACTTATCTTAAAAGGCTCCTCACTCCAGAACCTTCTCCCCTCCCTTTTTTGAAGAGCCACCCTTGGTGTAACAGCAGTCTCTTTCTTAAAAAGTACTTTACCGATTGCTGGAATGCAGTTTCTCGAGTGGCTCAGGGTAAACTGTATCACTGCACCTCCAGGTATACTGCTTTGGGGCACTTTAACTGGCCCTGCTTCAGCTGAGTTTCCTTAACTCTATTTGCCTATATGGAAGCAGAAGCAGGTGGCTGTTGGTTTGGGTTAACTGTGACTTAGTGCTGTTTTTCAGATTGCCTTATGACTAAATCTAGTTCCCTCTGAAAGATAAGAGGTGATATTTCCCCACTTCTTCATACTTGAAGTTCTGATCCTAGCCTTAGTCAGCTCTAGGGTGATACTATCTTCAAAGGAAAAGTTTGAGATTCTAAGGTCCTAAAAAACCATTGCAGACTACATGCAGGCTTTGCAATGCAAACCCTTACAGGCTTGCTAATTCTAGTCTTGTCAGTTTCCTAAATTTTTAATTTCTAATAATTGTATCCTTTTCCCCCATCCAAGAATAATAGTAGCTATGCTTATATAGATCTTGCCTGTTGGATGCCGTCGAGTTGATTTCAACTCAAAGTGACATAGTGCTTTACAAGTATTAACTCAAGAGCGTCCTCACAGCAACCCTATGAAGTCGTACGTACAGTCATCATCTTTGTTTTACAGATGAAGAAACTAAGACACAGAGAGGTTAAGTAATTACCTTGAGTCTACATAGCCAATAGGTAGTGGAGCCACGGTTAAAAACAAGTCAGCCTGGGTCCTCGTCTGGTTCGCTTAAAAAACTCAAAACACACCCATTGCCACTGAGTTGATGCTGCCCCATACTGACTGTATAGGACAGAGTAGAACTGCTCCCAAAGGTTCCTAAGGAGTGGCTGGTGGAGTGCAACAGCTAACCTTTTAGTTAGCAGCTGAATGCTTAACTCTGTGGGGGCCCTCCTACCCTGTCCCATAGGGTCACTATGAGTCAGAATTGACAAGTGAACCACCAGGGCTCTGTGGTTCACTTAGCCACTGCTGTATTAGTTTTGGCAGTGCATACAAATCAGGAAGTCATCACTTCTTAACACCTGACCTTGACACCTTGTGGAAAGCAATTATTGGCCTTTCAAATAAGATGGGAAGAAAACTGATTGTCAGATACCTTAGCTAGGATGTCTTCTAGTCCAATAGAATACCTTTCTGTTCATTTCTCTCTGTCTTCCTCCCAGTACTGTAGTGTTCATTAGCTGTCCTGTAGATGTGATGGAGCCTGCCCTTTGGCTGCCTTTCCCAGTTTCTTATGGGTATTTCCTTTCAGTCTTCCAACATGTGGAGAATGTGGCCTGGCTCTGGTTCTGCTGAGCCCAGTGGCATGAGGCCCACCTGCAGAGAGGTCTGAGTAACTAGGTTGGTTGGACTGAGAAATGGAAGTACCTCTTGTTGTCCTTCTAATAATAGCTGCAAGCGTTAGCCTTGTGCCATGATTTTGGGGAGCATGGAATGTGTGGCAGCCACAAGCTCATTAAAGTACCGTTTACTTCCCTCTGGGAATGAAGCTTTGGCAAGGTTTATGACTTCAACCCTTTTATAAGAAGGGGGAAACTGAGGCATCAAGACTTCAGGGAGCAAGGAGTTGTTAAGGAAACTTAGTGACTCAGTGTCAGGGATGGGAATAGAACCAAGGAACTTCAGTCTTCGAGGCTCTGCATACTGGGCTGCCCGTCAGGAATGGGGAAGTAAATGGGGTAAAGAAGTGGGATGGGTTAAAGGAGAATGGTGCCAAACGATCTGAAGGGCCAGACTGCTGCAGGCTTCTTAGAGCTGGTGAGATTGGAATGTATGTGGAGTTCGGAGGTAGTACCTAGAGGGTTGACTGAGAGGGTGCTGGAGAAATGTAGAGTGTAACCTTAGTACCCTAGCCTGGAAGGAGCCCTGGTGGCACAATGGTGAAGCTCTTGGCTGCTAACCAAAAGGTTAAGTTGGTGGTTAGAACCTGCCAGTCATTCCCTGTAAAGATTACAGCCTTGGAAACCCTGTGGGGGCAGTTCTACCCTGTCCCAGAGGGTCACTATGAGTCAGAATTGACATGACAGCAGTGAGTTTGGATTTTTGGTTTTGGCCCTAGCTTATTAGTAGAGACAGGCATGGAACAACTGGCAAAAAGCTGAGAGGGCTTCCCTTTTGGGAATTCGTAGTGATTGGTGTGTGCCAAATGGATTCAGTAAGCCCATTGGACCTTCAAATTCACTGTGGTGCCCCCGGCCCGTGTTGAGAGAGTTCCAGAGGAAATATTCATGATGGTCTCTGTGTTCAGGTGAGCTTTCCTGGGGATCTTTAACAGGGGTAAGAAAGAATAGTTTTAAAACTTTCTTTACAGGCCTCTTCTTCTTTGGGCGACCCAGGAAAACTTTGGTCATTAAAAACCTGCTAAATGTCATTTGACTGTTCAACTAGGACCACCCAGCTACAGGACCATGGTACCACCACAAGTGCACAACTGAGGTTGTATTTTGGCTTAGTAGAAGGTCTGAGGCTTCTAGGAATGATTAAATGTCCCCACTAGTTTCCAGATTTCCATGGTTTAGGGAAAGGTACGAGTGATACAGAGAAGAGGTAAGGATAAAGGGAAAACCCCTTCATGATTCTATTTATAAAAATGCTGCCCCCCACTTTCTCCTGCCAAGCAATTCTTGGGTTGCAACTGGGTCTTTTGCTGCCCAGGCCTCTGGGGCACTAAGGTGTTTCCTTCAGCATTGTAGAGTGGATGTGTTACTGGTGAGGAGTGCAGGGCAGGGTACCTGTGTGTACTTGGAAAGATTGTGAGAGTGGGGAGTGTGGGGGAATTAGTCCAGTTAGGAGAAAGGGATAAATGTACTTGGGAGAGAAGAG
Organism: Heterohyrax brucei; assembly: GCA_028571685.1. Taxonomy (NCBI): domain Eukaryota; kingdom Metazoa; phylum Chordata; class Mammalia; order Hyracoidea; family Procaviidae; genus Heterohyrax; species Heterohyrax brucei. The sequence goes on along the minus strand of CM053142.1, from coordinate 69,886,308 downwards.
TCAGGAACTACAATGGAAGAGTGAGCTGATAGCCTGAGAGATTGGTTGGGGTCAGGAGAAAGCAGAAGACGGTCCTACCTGGGATGAGCTTTTAACTTTTAAATGCAAAGGGTATGAATTTGTGATTATATATATCTATATGCATGAGCATATATCTGGATGTGGATTTAGAAATTACATACATAAATATGTTTCTGCCCATGACTGTGAACTCTAAGACACTGTAGCCCTGGCTCCTCAAGAGAAACACCCTAGTGGGACAGTCAGCAGGGGTATGTTGAAGAAATGCTAGCTGGAATCTGGAGGCTGTGCAGGCACAAACCTGTTAGGCAGCAAGTGCTTAGGGGGGTTGCTGGCATTAGCTCAAGAAGTGCCAAATGGCTACCAAGTGGTTCCTGTCAGCCTGTCTAGACCCCGCAATCCACATATGACCCATCGTTCTTCACCTTCCCCTTGTAAGATGTCACTCTAGCTACACCTCTGCGGGCTAGAGCGCCCAGGCAGAGTGGGTGGCGGCAGGACGTGCAAACATCAGGCGTGGGCGGTCTGGCAGCGCCAGGAGTTTGCATGGAGGTGCAGCGAGCGTGCGTGCGTGCCTGCCTGGTTGGGAAGGAAGGAGGGAGGAGGGCGGGAGGAGGGAGCCAGCTCTTAGCCCCAGAGTGGCTATTTTTAGCCAGGCTATCTGATTGTTACCGGTGCTCACACAGCTGGGTGTCTCCCTGGTTCTGTGAAGCCCAGCAGGCTGAGAGGTGGGAGGTCCTTGCTGATGACTTCTTCCTGGTGTTGGTGTCTGTGGGCGGGAGCAAGCAAGGGGTAGCTTTAAAGGTGTGAGGGCAGCTGTGTGCTCAGGATCTGTTCCTTCTGTGTGTGACATTGTGCCTGTTGGTAATGTATGCTGTATATCTAATTGGGACTCTGTGTATGTGGCCCACTGTTTATGTGTATGCCTTGTATCTGTCCTTTGTTGGTTGTCATGTATAATTTATGCATGGTATATAGCTAATATGCCTCATGTGCACACATGTGTGCAATAAAAAGAGACAGTGCTCGTAATATAGAGCCCACCAGCTGCTCTGGGGGGAGAAAGATGTGGCAGCCTGCTTCCATAAAGATTTACAGCCTTGGAAACCCTACAGAGCAGTTGTACTCTGTCCTGCAGGGTAACTATGAGTCAGAATTGACTTGGCAGCTGTATGGTTTGTTTTTTTTTTTTAATAATAAGACAGCTTTAAGAGGGTTGCTATGTGCTGTATTAGCATATATTTGTATCTACTCAGTTTTTCTGTATATGTATACTTGTGCGATTTACCTGTGAATGTTGCATGTAAATACAATAATAACAAGGTTTACATAATTGGAGGATAGACCTTGGCTAATTTTTCCTCATATCTAAGTGTTTTTATATTACTTACACAAACATAAATATACACGCACATATATATACACATACACTCATCTGTGGAATCCTTCAGTGCACAAATGGTTCAATACTTGACTAGTAGTAACCAAAAGGTTAGAGGTTCAGACTCAACAAGAGTTGCTTCAGAAGTAAGTCCTGGTGGTCTGCCTCCCAAAGGTCGCAGCCTTGAAAACTCTGGAGCGTAGTTCTACTCTGCAACTGGTAGGGTCACCATGGGTTGGAACTGACTCAATGACAACTACTTTGGTTTTATATATGTGGTATAGTGGGTTAAGTGCTACATCTGCTAAACAAAAAGTCAGCAGTTCATATCTGCCAGGCATTCCTTGGAAATTATGTGGAGCAGTTCTACTCTGACTCTAGGGTTGCTATGAGTTGGACGTGACTCAATGGCAGTAGGTTCGGTTCTGGTTTGATACATCTGTTATGGAAACCCTTGTAGCATAGTGGCTAAGTGCTACTGCTGCTAACCAGAAGATTGGCAATTCAAATCCATCCGATGTTCCTTGGGTACTCTATAGGGCACTTCTACTCTGTCTGTAGGGTCGCTATGATTTGGAATTGACTTGACAGCAGTGGGTTTTTGGTTATATATATTATGAAACCTCTGTTGGCTTAGTGGTTAATAGCTGTGGCTGCTAATCAGAAGATTAGCAGTTCAGATCCGCCAGGCGCTCCTTGGAAACTCTATGGGGCAGTTCTACTCCATCCTAGGGGGTTGCTGTGAGTCAGAATCTACTCATCAGCAGCAGGTTTACTTTTGGTTTTGATGGTATAGTGGTTAAGTGCTACAGCTGCTAACCAAAAGGTCAGCAGTTCAAATCTACCAGGTGCTCTTTGGAAACTAAGGGTTGGTTTTACTGTCTTGTAGGGTTGCGTTGAGGTGGAATTGACTTGATAGCAATGGTTTTTTTTGGTTTTGTATATATTCTGGAAACCTTGGTGGCATAGCTGTTAAGAGCTGTTACTGCTAACCAGAAGGCTGGCAGTTTGAATCCGCCACCCACCAGGTACTCCTTGGAAATCATATAGGGCTCTTCCACTCTGTCCTATAGGGTCACTATGAGTTGGAATCGACTTGATGGCAACAGGGATATATATTTTATAAAAAACCAAACCCACTGCCATCAAGTCAATTCAGACTCGTAGTGACCCTGTAGACAGAGAAGAACCGCCCCATAGAGGCAGCACTTGGCAGATTTGAACTGCTGACCTTTTGGTTAGTAGCCATAGCACTTAACCAGTATGCCACCAGGGTTTCCATATATTACGTATATTCTACATTAGCTAGGGTTTTAAAATACTGTGTTGTAGGGCTGTAGGTAAGCAGAACTGAGGGAATAGCTCAGTTTGGTGGTTGATCTGATCTCTCCATTAGTCTGGCATGAAGGAAGAGGCCTCTTCGCTGTGTTCTCATTGCAAAGTAGGATAAGTACTAGTTCGTCATCTGGTAGATGATTGGCTGTATATTAGGTTTGGTGGGGAAGGGATTGGGTTTCTGGGAACACCTAACTGAGAGTTATCCCACGAGAGGAATTTCCTACAGGAATTATGGTGGGAAGAAAGTCTACTTCTCATAAAGGACTGGGATTTGAGTATTACATCTCCAGAAGCAGAGACAACACTTACCTGTTTCCCTCTCCCCTTTGACCTCTTCCCTGCAGAACCCAGAAGTGCCATGGCTTCTGACCTAGAGAGTAGCCTCACCTCCATTGACTGGCTGCCCCAGCTGACCCTTCGAGCTACCATTGAGAAGCTAGGGAGTGCCTCCCAGGCTGGGCCTCCAGGGGGCAGCCGCAAGTGCCCACCAGGCTCACCCACAGATCCCAATGCTACCCTGAGCAAAGATGAAGCAGCAGTTCATCAGGATGGCAAACCACGATACAGCTATGCCACTCTCATCACCTATGCCATCAATTCCTCTCCAGCAAAGAAGATGACCCTCAGTGAGATTTACCGCTGGATCTGTGATAACTTCCCTTATTACAAGAATGCTGGCATTGGCTGGAAGGTATGATTACCTCGTGCTTTTAGGCAGCTAGTGCTGCTCTAACAGAAATACCACAGAGTGGATGGCTTTAACAAAGGAAGGTTTATTCTAACAGAAATACTTCATAACCTGGGATTATTTTTAGTGTTCAACAACCATTTTCTCTACTTAATTTCTTCCTGTAACTTAGTCTGTTCACCTTGACCTGTCTCAAAAATGGGTGGACTTAAAAATCTTGTTTCTCTCATGTCCTACCTTTTTTTCTTCGTAAACTGTGTCAAGGAAGCCCGGGTGACACTAAGCCACTTAGTGTAGTTACGGGGATGGCAGGGTACTATTGCTCATCAGCTCTCATTCTTGTCTTCTAATTTATCAAAAAGGATATTCATGTAGTTCACAAATACTTATTGTGACTCTGCTGTGTTCAAGTTACTGTGCAAGGCATGACGTTGCTTTCTCCTGTCTAAAGGTAGGAATCTCGTCAGCTTGGCATAGCCTTGTTACACATAGTCATCATCTTCTGAAAACAGTATATAATTAGGTTCTTTACTAACAGCTGATCCACCATGCAAGTAATGATAGGATAAGTCGTTGGGCTTCAAGGGAAGGAAGAAGGGGGCTCTTCTTTCAGCAAGGAAGGAAGACTAATGTTCTCTGTTTTTTAAAGCAGCAACTTAATGGCCAGTTGTTGAGTAGGATTGGGGATTTAATGTAGTTCTCTCATTCTATAATTCACCAGTTGACATACAAACCGAGTGATGAGCATTCAGCTCTTCAGACCATTCAGAATTTCTTTTGTAGCTATGCCTCTACCAGCCACCACAATCCATACATATATATAAGAATATTTTCTTCCTCCAATTGTGACCATTCTGTGAGCTGTGGAGACAACAAAGGTGATCTGTGCCTTTGTTTCCCTTGTAACTTATAAGCAGTTTAAAAACATTATTCTTTCTTGCCAAAGGTAGGAGAACTGTGAGATGTGATTTTGAGACATTTATTTACCTGTTGTTGGGTGGAAAGGTTGAAAAACAGTGTCATCAGCTTTACAGAAGTACCTTGTAATCAAATCCATAGCAGTTAGCTCTCACCAATTTAATTTCTGCATTTTTCTTCTTTGGTTGCTCTTGCCATCTGTCATAGTTATCTAGAGCTGCTGTAACAGACATCTCACAAGTGGGTGGCTTTAACAAACAAATTTATTTTCTCATGGTTTAGGAGGCTGGAAGTCTGAATTTAGGGTGCCAGTTCTGGGGGATGGCTTTTTCTTTTTTTTCAGCTATGGAGGAAGGTCCTTAAATGTCTCTTTTGAGTTCTGCTCCTGGGCCATCTTTGTGTGATTTGGCATCTCTCTTCTGCCGGCTCTGTTGGCTTGTTTAATTTGTTTGTATATAAAAAAATATTGGACTGAAGATACACCCTACACTAATCCTACATCATTAACACTGAAAAGAGATCACATTCCTTATTGAGATTGTAATCACAGGCATAGAGGTCAGGATTTACGATACATATTTTTGGGGAACACAGTTTAATCCATAATACAGTCTGATAGATAAGCTCCTCCATCAATATAGTTAAGAGATGCTCAGTTTACCCTGATACTTAAACTTTATTGTGTAGTATATTTTTTGACTCTCTGGATGTTTTTTGTCCTACTGGAAAATTTTCTGCTTTGCACAATGCTTAGCTCTAACTTCCATTCTCTGCTTCTCCAGAATTCAATTCGGCACAACCTTTCCCTCAACAAATGTTTCCGGAAGGTACCCAGACCTCGAGATGACCCTGGGAAGGTGAGAGGCTGCTGCAAGTATTGAAAGAGGGAGCAAAAAAGGGGAGACGTAGTTCACAGCCAAGAGTTGGCTTTTAATTACTCAGAAGAAGAAACCATGTTAATGAGAGAAGTAGCCTTTTTTTTTTTTTTTAAGGGAAGATGTTGGTTGTCAGACTTGTGGGTGCCTGCTAGAATGAGTGACTAAGGTACATTGAAATCCTTTTTTTTTAATAGAATTAGTTATGATAAGATTGACTTTGATGCCCCCCTTTTCTTGTGTGGCACTGTTTCTAGGTGTAGAGAGATGGACTTGATAACCTTTGTAGAAATTTTACTTTCCAGAATTCTCGTGATTTTTGCCTCAGAACCATTGGAAGGGAGAAGAGATGGATCATTGTCTCCATTTGATTGATGTGAATGCTAAAGTCCAAAAGGGTCATTCCTTAGGGCACAAAGGAAGAGAAGGGTGTCATCTGAACTTTTCTAGCTCTTTGAGTTAGATACTACTCTTCAGCCCCACCAGAGCCACTGAGGCCTGCATGGGCCACAGAGTACCTCTGTCACACTCAGCGAGCGTTTAAGACAAATTCTGTCTTCAGCAATAGCCGTTACCCTGGGGAGTGTGCAAATCTTAGTCATTTTTCTTAACATGACTTATTTTATGTGAGACTTTTGCAAAGCAGTCACTTCCATATGTAATGATTTTGTGGATATGGGCTGTCCTTCCAGGGCTCTTATTGGACAATCGACACCTGCCCGGACATCTCCCGAAAGAGAAGACATCCTCCGGATGATGATGTAAGTGTCCACTTCATGGGAGGATGCCATTTCTGAGCTCGTTGCTTCTTTTACCTACTTTCCTGTATTTTCAGTCCTTTCCTCTATTTTGGATGAAGAAAGAATACTAGCACAAGTAAAACCATAGATATTGGAAGGATATTTAGTCTCTGCTTAAGATCTCTTCCTTCACAACCCTCAGCTCTCCCAAGACTCACCAGAACAGGAGGCCAGCAAGAGCCCACGGGGAGGTGTTCCAGGGAGTGGAGAAGTCTCACTGCCTCCTGAGGGGAATCCTCAGATGTCACTTCAGAGCCCCACATCTGTCGCCAGCTACAGCCAGGTAGGAAGCAGAGATGGCCTAAAGATGGATGGTTGGGTTGGTGGTTGAATAGATTCATATATCTCACTGTTGACATTTATTTATTATCTGTGAATATGTTAGGCAGATAAATTAGGAAAGAAGGGTAAGCCAAAGGAGAGAAATTGAAAGGTGAGAGAGAATGGCTTAATGGAACTTTGAGAAGGATCAGAAAAAAAAAAGTAGTAAAAAAGAAAGATGGTTGCTGAAAACTTATGAGAAGGGAATGAAGGGTATGAATGAGCTTAGGGAAGGGGCATATAAAGAAGAGCTAGACAGTGATGAGAGAAAGAGGCTAGATCAAGATAAGAAAATAACGCTAGATCATTGAAAAGGTAAAAGGAGACTGTGAAGAGGACAGGCAGGAGAGCTTGGTGACCAGTGAAGGGTTGTGTTGGTCCCTCTGGTAGACATACATCAGGTCTTTTCTTTTTTAAAGTAAATTTGACTGTGGTTTGAATACAAGTTTACATTCTATATCAGTTTGCCACACAACACGCAGAACTTTCACTGCAATTTTCTCTGGCTGGTTCCCCATCCCCACCTCTACCCTTGGGACAGCACATTCCCCCTTCTCATCCAGAATGTCCTGTGCTGGTGTGACCAGGATCTGGCCCTCCTCACCCTGTCTTCTCGCCTCCAGTGATGGGCTTCTTGGATTGTACTGTGGACATATTTAAGTCCAAAGGTTGTTCATTACCACCCTCACTCTTATGTTTTGCATAGTCTGGTTCAGTCTTTGTCTGGAGGTCTGGCTAGGTGCTGTATGTGATTTGGGGTTTGAGTGCCTGGGGGCACTCAAACTTCCTGGGGCACCCCCAGACAGACCATCAAATGTAGTCATTTGGTAGAATTCTAGTTCTGTCCTCCAGTCCTTCTCCCACTATATGTCAGGGGCTCCATGCTGTGCGCCCCATCTGGGCAGTCATTGGTGGTAGCCGGACACCATCTAGTTCTTCAGGTCCCATGCTGAAGCAGACACTAGCTCATGTGGCCCCTTCTATCTGTAGGGGGCTGACATTTTCCTTTAGTTCTTGATCTCCTCCATTTACCTCTGGTCCAGATTGGGACCAGTTGATCCAACTTAGATAGCAGCTTGCCAGCTTTTAAGACCCCAGATACCACTCACCCAAGTGGTGTATAGAATTTTTTTTTGTTCATGAAGAAATAATTAAAAAAAAACCCTTGAATATGCAAATTAGTCTGAATGTCCCCTGAGAGTGCGGTCCCCAGACCCCTGACTCTACATCAGGTGTTTCTTACCTCTTTTTGTAGGGTACAGGATCTGTGGATGGTGGAACGGTGGCAGTAGGGGCTCCGGGCCGAGAGAATGCTGAGGGCCCTCCTCCCCTCTACAACACCAACCATGACTTCAAGTTCTCCTACTCAGAGATCAACTTTCAGGATCTAAGCTGGTCCTTCCGCAACCTCTACAAATCCATGCTGGAGAAGTCATCTTCGTCCTCTCAGCATGGTGAGTCTGGGATTGGGAGCATGGTCATCCTTGCATTTTTGGACAAATGGTGATATTCTCTTCTTTCCCTTCTTTGTTATCTTTGACACAAGGAGAGATTGATCACTAGTCAGAGAAACATGTCGTAAACTAAAATTGTTTGGAGTCAAGCTCTTCTGACTGAGTTTTGGAGAACAGCTCTTTCTGAGGGCAGTGGTTTTATGGCTATGAACAAGTCATTTAGAAGATGTCCACTAGGAGACAGCAGTAGTATTCTCTCCCCAAGAATCCTGTCTCAGTGTGAAAACAGTTTAGTTTTCTTTTTTTGGCATAGGTTCAATTTAATGAAACTTTTCAAACACGTGCAGAAGTAGAGGAAATGTAACCATGAGTCAGAAACTACTCAGTGGCAACAAGTATCCCTCACTTAACTCTGCTATCCCTGTATTTTGTTAAACTGGTTTATTTACCCATCAGCATTTTTATTTTTAAATTGGAATACTTGAAAGCTGTTCCAGATAGCCTGTTTTTCGACAACAAATACTATTTGACTGTGCATTCCTAAATGATAAAAATTTTTCTTTTAGCTATCTACCATCCCATTATTACTAACACGATTCATTGTGCTACTTTAGTATCAGCAAATATTTTGTCAACATTCATTTTTCCATAATTATTGTATGAGAATCAATTAAAGTCCTTATTGAGAGGCTTCTTCTTTGTTTTTTTAAAATAATTAATTTTGTTATTAAGTATATACACAGCAGAACATACACCAATTCACCAGTTCCTGCATGTACAATTGAGTGACACTGATTACATTCTTCAGGTTGTGCAACTGTTCTCACCCTCCTTTTCTCAGTTATTCCTCCTCTGTTAACATAAACTCACTGTCTGCTAAGTTTCCTATCTAATCTTTTGAGTTGTTCTCAATTTGATCCAGTATAGATAAATCGTAAAAGAGCACAGTGCTCAAGGCAGATGTTCTTTACTAGTTAAGCTAAATTGTTTGATTTTAAAAATACTTGAGGGAATATTTTTGGTTTACATTTTAAAGATTATCTCAGGGCAATAGTTTTGTTACTAGACAAACTCCGGGTTCATGCTACCTGCCACAAAGCCAGTCTCTGAGACAGGAATTTGGGTAAAATAATCAAAGTTTATTTGCAAGCTGGCATTGCAGAGGGACAGGGGGAGTTCTTGTCCTCAGAGCCTGTCTGCCTTTGTCAGGCAAGCTCAAAGTTTTTAATGGGAGAGAGAGTCTGTGCAGCTGCAGGGGTAGGTGTGAGGGGAGAAACAATGTGGACAGTTGGGGGGCATCCATCCAGGGTCAGCCTCAGGGGTCCAGGCCTCAGGAACTGGGCTCTAGAGGCTCTTGTGTGTCACCTGAGCAGTGGTCATTGAACTGGTACCTCCACTTGTTTGATGATCTTAAGAAGGAGGCTGCAAAGGCTACGAAGGTTTTATGTTAGTGGCTCCTGTTAGTTGTGTGTGATTTCCTGCCTGAGCCAGCTAGTGTTAGGAAGCCAGGAGTTTTAAGAAAAACAAGTAAAGAATTAGTCCTGACTGCCTACTTCAGTCCCTCCTGTTGTTTGAAAATGGCGCTTCTCTGGACTCTGGTTTCAGTTTTAAGGCTTCACCTAGACTCTATGGCTCCATAAAGTCTGGATTCCGTGAGAACTGGAAATTCTGTTTTACATTTCCCCACTTTTCATCGGAATTCTTATGTAGAATTTTTGATCAAAATGTCCAATAATTGTAGCCACACACCATCCAGTTTTTCTGGTCTCAAGGCAAAATTGGGAAGCCTGTTGGGAGATTTATTTGGGTCAGCCCTATGGAATTCGTGTGTGTGTGTGTGTGTGTGTGTGTGTGTGTGTGTGTGTGTGTGTGTGTGTGTGTGTGTGTGTGTATTTTAAAGAAATTGGAGATAGACATTTTTGCTCTGTGTAGTGGAAGTAATTTAAAAAAAAACAAAAAAACAAACTTTTAATTACATTCCAGGACATCAGTATCTAGAGTGGTGTTTCAGGATGCTTGGGAAACGAATCCAGCTGAGGTGGTTGGTTGACTGGAGTTGGGAAAAATGAAGTGACTATCAGAAATACTGTAAGAAGCAAAGCTTCTAACTGATTTAAATTAATTGTGTCATGGCCAGTGAAGTTAAATTGGGATAGATCCAAAGTTTTTAGAGTTTTTGGGTGATCTGGAATGATAACCAGTATGGAAAAAATTTTGGGTCTGTTTTAGTCACTTGGTACTGCTGTAACAGAAGTATCACAAGTTATTGGCTTGAAAAAAGAAAAGTTTATTCTTACACAGTCCAGCAGGTTCCAGGTCTGAATTCAGGGTGTCTACTCCAGGGGAAGCCTTTTCCTGTTTGTCAGCTCTGGAAGAAAGTCCTTGTATTGGCATCTGTCTTTGGTAAGAGAGCATTTTGACACAGGAACCTCAGTTCTGAAGGATGTGCTGTACTCCCGGTGCTACTTTTTTGATGGTATGAGGTTCCCAACTCTTTGCTTACTTCACTCTTTGTAGGATGAAAGGATGAATGGTGGTGCAAGGCACAGTCCAGGGAAACTCCCTTTACAGTGCAGCTGGGAGGTGACCTGAGGAAGAGTGTTACAAACCTACTCTAATCTTGTCTAACATAATCTACTCTGTTAACCACAGGCAGAGATTAGGATTTATAGCATAGGAAAATCACAAAATGGAGGACAGTCCGAAAATACTGGGAATGATGGCCCAGCCAAAAGGCTACACACATTTTTTGAGGGATACAGTTCAGTCCATGACAGAATCAAAACTGTGGAGTGAGAGACTCAGAAGAGTCATAGTGAGCCGTTTCAGGAGCCTGATGCAGCAGATGGGATTATTGCCAAGACTGAAAAGAGTGACACATATTCAAGGCTGTGTGGTTGGCTATCTTCTTTCAATAGGACACTTGCTATTTCCAGCACTGCTGCAAGAGATTTGTTGTTATGCAATGTACACTTTACCCTTGGTTTTCTTTCTTTATTTATTTAAATTAATTTTATTGTGATTTTAGTACGTCTTTACAATCTGTATCAATTTGCCGTATAACACCTGAAACTATCACTGTTATTCTCCTCTGACTGCTCCCTCTCCCCACCTCCCATGACAGTACACTCCTCCCCTTTCGTTCAGAACTTCCCATGTCCATTTGAGGAAGATCTGTCCCCCATACCCTGTCCTCTCACCTCCAGCAATGGACAGCCTTGTGTACATTTTTAAGTTTAAAAGTTTGTTCATTGCCAGGCTCACTCCATGTTTTGTATAGTCCAGTTTAATCTTTGGAGAGCAGACTTAAGTGCTGGGAACAGTATGGGGTTAGAAAGTCCATGGTTCACGTTTCCAGGGATCCAGACTAACAAACTATTAAGTGTGGTCATTTGGTAGAGTTCTAGTTCTGCCCTCTAATCCTTCTCCTGTTATGTCCAGGGCTCCATACCATGTATCCATCCAGGCAGTCATTGGTGGTGGCCAGGCACCATTGTAGTTCTTCTGGTCCCGTACTCAAATAGACTCAGGCTCATGTGATCCCTTCCAACTGGTGGGCTCATATTTTCCTCCCATCCTTGATGTCCTCCATTTACCTCTGGTGCAAATGGATTGAAACCAAACCACTGATGCTACTTAGATGGCACCTTGCTAGCATTTAAGACTCCAGGCCCCACTTACCCAAGTGGTATGCAAAATATTTTAATTATTATTATTATTGTGATTGAGTGAAAGTGTACATTCCCATATAAATTTGCATGCCCACCAGTACACAGCTCCCGCTGCTCTCCCTGCCTGCTGACAGCACACTATTCCTCTCTGCTCCATACATGTCTTATCCTCCCAACAGTCTCCTATCCCCTCCTCTCCACTCACTCCCCCACCTCCAGTAAGAGGTCAGCAGGATGACATCCTATGAATGCATAGAACCATAAAGTGCACACATGATATGGTCACTCTATCACCACGACCAATCCATTCGTGTCTGAGAGTTGACCTCCATTAGGGTTTATGGACAGGGGCAGCGTCAGGGCCAGGGGTCATGCTCCCAGGGGAACTCTGAAGCCCCTGAACCATCAGTTGCAGTCTTTTAGTGGAGATCTCAGGGTGTACCCCTTTTTATTCTTGTGTTGTAAGTGAGACTCAACTTTGTGAGCTCCATCGTGACTATCACTGGTGGTGGCAGGGCACCATCTGGTTTTTCCAGTCCCAAGTCGATGTATTCACCCACTCACATGGGTCTCTCTGTCTTCTGGGTTGTCTTCCCCTCATGTCGTTTTGGTCACTGGTGATCATCTGTTCCTGCTGAGTTGGGACCATTTGCTGTACCCTCAGATGGCAGCTTGGCAGCTTTTAACACCCCAGATGCCACTCACCAGTGTGGGGTGTAGAATGCTTTGTTAGCAAAATGCTAGTTGTGCCAATTTGGCCTCAATTTCCCCTGAAGAGCATGGTCCCCGGTGGCCCGCCCCAGTTACTCTGTCCTTTCAATATTGGGTTAAGATGGGAGGAGTAATCATGTTATGTTAAAGTACAGTTAATATTTATCTTCTTTCTAATATATGCTCTCACAGATTTTACCCAACCAAATTTCTATAAACTAACCTAAACCCTCCCCTCCTCGCCCTTCCTCCCTCACCACTCTTGCAGCGTCAAAGAGTCTTTTCTTCTATGCATGAGTCTGTTTTTAAGTTCTTACCGTAGGGGTCTTGTAAAATATTTGTCCTTTTGTTGCTGACTACTTTCACTCAACATAATGTCTTCCAGTTGAAACCAGGTTAAGAGATGTTTTCTGTAATCATCATTGTTCTTTATCATTGCATAGTGTCACACTGAGTATATATGCCATAGTTTACTTGTCCATTCCTCTGCTGTTGGGCATCTGGGTTGATTCCATTTTTTGTTATTGCAGACTGTGCTGCAATAAACATTCATGTGCATGTATCAGTTGGTGTGAATGGCCTTGATTCTGTAGGGTATATTCCAAGCAGTGGAATTACTGGGTCAAGCGGTGTATCTATATCCAGCTTTTTAAGGAAGAACCACATTGCTTTCAAAAGACGTTGCACCATATTGCAATCCTGCCAATAGTGTAGGAGAGTTCCAGTTTCTCCACAGCCTAACAAGCATTTGTTGTTTTGTGTTTTTGGGATTGTGGCCAACATTGTTGGGGTGAGATGGTATCTCATTGCAGTTTTGATTTGAATTTCTTTAATAACTTATGATCGTGAGCATGTCCGCATGTGTTTTGTGGCTGACTGGATCTCCTCTTTAGAGAAGTGTCTGCCCATCTCCTTTGCCCATTGCTTAAGTGGATTATTTATCTTTTTCTTATTGATATTTTGTAGTACCTTATAGGTTATGTGGATGAGGCGTTGGTCTAACATACAGTTGCTAACTGTTTTTTCACATTCTGTAGGTGGCCTTTTAATTCTGTTAATAAAGTCTTTGGATGAGCAAAATTATTTGATTCTTAGTAGTTCCCATTTATCTATTTTCTCTTCTGTTGTTTGTGGTTTGTTTGACAGATTTTGAAGTCTGTCTACATTGTGTATTAAAGCTGCAATTGTGTTCTTGCTTTTTCTTGGATGAGCTTTATCGTTTTAGAGTTGATATTTAGGTCTTTTTTCTAGTTTGAGTTGGTCTTGTATAAGGTGGAAGATATGGGTCTTGTTCCAGTTTATTGCAGATGGATATCCAGCACCATTTGTTGAAGATACTGTTTTTACCCCAGCTTAATGTCTTAGGGCATTTGTTGAGTATCAACTGTTCATAGGAAGATGGTGTCATCTCTGGCGTCTCCATTCTGTTCCAGTGATCTATCTGTCTCTTTTTGTACCAGTACTAGGCTGTTCTGACTACTGTGGCAGTGTAACAGGTTCTCAAGTCAGGTAGTGACAGGCCTCCCTGTGTGTTCTTCTTCAGTAGTGCTTTTCTTATCTGGAGCTTCTTCCCTTTCCAAACAAAGTTGGTGATTTGTTTCTCCATCTAATTAAAAAATGTCACTGGAATTTGTATTGGGATTGCATTATATAAGTAGATTGCTTTGGGTAAAATAGACATTTTCACAATGTTAAGTCTTCCTATCCTTGAGCAGGGTAGGTTTCTACATTTGTAGAACTCTGTCTTAGTTTCTTGTAGTAAGAACTTGTAGTTCTCTTTGTAAAGGTCTGTTATTTTTCTGGTTTGATTTATTCCTAGGTACTTTATCTTCTTAGGGGCTATAATAAATGGTATTGATTTGGTGATTTCTTCCTTAGTAGTCTTGTTGTTGGTATAAAGGAATCCTGCTGATTTACTGAAGGCACTTGGCGTTTTGTATCCTGAGACTTTGCTGAACTCTTCTATCAGTTTGAGTAGTTTACTCATGGATTCTTTAGGATTCTCTGCCTATACAATTACATCATCTGCAAATAGGGAAATTTTTACCTCTTCTTTGCTGGTGCAGATGCCCTTTATTTCTTGGTCTTGTATAATTGCTCTGGCTAGAACTCTTAGTACAATGTTGAATAGGAGAGGTGAGAGTGGGCATCCTGTCTAGTTCCCATTCTCAAGGGAAATTGTTTCAGTCTCTCTCCATGCAATAAGTCTCCTCAGTGCAATAAGGGCTTTGTATAAATGCCCCTTATTGCATTGAGGAATTTGCCGTCTACTGCTATTTTGCTGAGAGTTTTTAGCATGAATAGTTGTTGGACTGTATCAAATGCCTTTTCTGCATCAATAGACAAAATCAGGTGATTCTTGCCTTTTGTGTTATTGATGTGGTTGATCACATTAATTGTTTTTCTGATGTTGTACCAGCCTTGCATCCCAGGTGTGAATCTAACTTGGTCATGATGGGGTATTTTTTTGATATGTTGTTGTATTCTGTTGGCAAGAATTTTATTGAAGATTTTTGCATCTAGATGGATGAATGATATTGGTCTATAGTTCTCTTTTTTTGTTGAATCTTTCCCTGGCTTTGGTACCAGGGTTATGCTGGCTTCATAGAATGAATTTGGGAGTATTCCATCCCTTCCCATACTGTGAAATAGTCTCAGTAGTATTGGAGATAACTCTTCTTTAAAAGCTTAGTAGAATTCTGCAGTGAACCCATCTGGGCCCAGACTTTTTTTGGTTGGTAGTGTTTTGATGACTTTTGCAATCTCTTCCTTTGTGCTGGGTTTATTAAGTTTTTCTGTTTCATCTTGTGATAATTTTTGTAGATGATATGAATCAAGGAATTTATCCATTTCCTCTAGGTTTTTAAATTTGTTACAGTACAGACTTTCATAGTATTCCATTATGATAGTTTTGATTTCTGATGGATCTGTTGTAACAACTCCCCTCTCATTTCTTATTTGGATTGTTTCCTTTCCTGTTTTTCTTTAGTAAGTTTAGCCAGTGGTTTGTCAATTTTGTTGATCTTTTCAAAAAACCAGCTTTTGGTCTTTTCAATTTTTTTGATTGTTTTTCTATTTTCTAATTCGTTTAGCTCCGCTCTGAACTTTACGATCTGGTTTCTTCTGGTGCCTGAGGAGTTCTTCTGTTATTCTCTCTCTAGTTGTTCAAGCTGTAGGGTTAGTTCTTTGATATGGTTTCTTTCTTCCTTCCAGATGTGTGCATTTATGGAGATAAACAGACCTCTGAGCACTGCTTTGACTGTATCCCATAGGTTCTGGTAGGAAGTGTTTTCATTCTCATTGGAATCCATGAATTTCTTTATTTCATCCTTGATTTCTTCTATAACACATGTTTTTTTGAGCAAGATATTGTTCAGTTTCCAAGAGTTCCACTTTCTATCTGTTTTTTCTGCTATTGATTTTGACTTTTATGGCTTTATGATCTGAGAAGATGCTTGCAGTAATTCAGTGGAATGGATTTTGTTGAGAATTGCTTTATGTCCTCACATGTGTTCTATTCTGGAGAATGTTCCATGTGCACTGGAGAAGATGTAGTTGTCCACTGATGGATAGAAAGTTCTATATATGTTGATGAGGTTTAGTTGGTTAATTGTGGCAATAAGGTCTTCTGTGTCTTTACTGAGCTTTTTTCCAGACAATCTGTCCAGTATTGAGAGTGGAGTGTTGAAGTCTCCCACTATTATTGTGGAGTGATCTAGCTCATTTTTGAGTGTAGTCAGTGTTTCTTCAATGTACTTAGATGCTGTAATATTAGATGCATAAATATTTAATATTGTTAAGTCCTGCTTGTGTATTGAACCTCTCAGTAGTAAATAGTGTCCATCCTTGTCCATGATGGTGGATTTTACATTATAATCCATGTTATCTGTTAGTATTGCCACACCTGCTCTTCTTTGTGTATTGTTAGCTTGATATATATTCTTCCATCTTTTAATTTTCAGTTTGTTAATATCTTTAAGGTGAGTTTCCTGTAGGCAACATATGGATGTGTCATGTTTTTTGATCCAAGATCTCACTGGATGTCTCTTTACTAGAGCATTTGGTCCATTCACATTCAATGAAATTATTGATAGGTATGTATTCAGCCTTGTCATTGTGATACGTTTATTTTTATGTTGATGTTTTCTGTGTTATTCTTATTAATCTGTTCTGGGAGATTCTTCCTTGTATGTTGATTTTTCACCTTTTTCAGGGTTGGTTTTGTGGTTGTTGAGACTCCTGTAAGTACATTTCTTGATCTGATATGTTGCATCTTTATTTTGCGTTACGGCTGCCCCTATCATCCCTCTTAATAAACTATGTATAAATCCAATTTTAATTACTACCAGTCTTATTAACTTCCTCTCCATCTGGAAGGACTATAATGACTGTAGTACATCCCTCTTTTTAATATGATGACATCATGGTTTTCATGATATGATCACTGGATCATTTCTTTCACTATTATAGCTTTGACTGAGTTTGGAGCCTTCCCTAACTGAGTAGGTTTCTGGGTGATGTGTCCTGAATTTACTTCTAAAATAGAAAGTTGGTGGTTTTGCTCTTCTAAGCCAAGAGATTCTTTCAGTATTTCTTGTAGCTTTGGTTTGGTTTTTCATTCTCTGAATTTCTGTTTATCTGTGAATGTCTTAATTTCATTTTCATATTTTAAAAATAGTTTTGCAAGATATATAATTCTTGGCTGGAACTTCTTCTCCTTCAAAGCTTTGAATGTGTCATGCCACTGTCTCCATGCCAGCATTGTTTCTGCTGAGAAATCTGCTGAAAGCGTACAGGGTTCCTCTGAATGTTAGCTTTGCTTTGAGTCTTGCTGCCTTTTCTCTGCATATTGGCTTTGCTTTGAGTCTTGCTGCCTTTAAGTTTCTGCTGTGTTTCATTTTGTTAAGCTTGATTATAATATGTCTTGGAGTCTTTTGGGATCAATATTGAGTGATGTTTGATATGCATCTTGGATATCTATATTCTCTTCTTTCATAATTTCTGGATAGTTTTCTGTGAGCAGCCCAGAAACAATGCTCTCTGTGTTCTCAGGTATCTTGCCCTGTTCAGGAACTCCAATTAATTGTAGATTGTTCCTCTTAATAGAGTCCCACAGGCTTGTTAATACTTCTTCATTTTTCTTGTTTCTTTTTTCTGATTTCTCCTCATAGGTACTGGAGTCCGTAGCTTTGTCTTCCAAGTCAGAAAGTCTATTTTCCCATGTTCCATTCTGTTTTCTTGGCTTTGAATGGAAGTTTCTATGTCTTTGATTTTGTTCTTGATCTGTTGGGTTTCAGAGTACTAGTGTTTCATCAGATCAAACAGCTTGCTTAATTTTTATTTTGCTCTGCTGCATTTCGTATATTGTATAAGGTCTAGGAGGACTGTACATGTGATCCTTTTGTACTTGCCCCCAATAGTTTCAGAAAGGTTTCTTTGTCTGAGAAATTCTTTGGTTGTTTCTTTTGGGGGCCTTCTGAAGCCATGGGTGATTTCTTAGTTACGCTTTTATCCATAGTTGCTTTTTGAGCATCCTGTGAGTCAGTAGAAGCTGGGAGAGATGCTGTGAGGATGGACTGCGGTTGTTTCCCTAGGCTGTCTTAAAATGAAAGGTAAAAGGTATCTGACGACTTCCAAGATCATTCAGGTTTTCAGGTGTACAGGTCCCTCTTTCCAGCTGGCAAAATAAGCACCTCTATATCAAACCCCAGATATTATAAACTAGTTCAAAATACAGAAAGGCTACTGTCCTACTGGCCTCTGCTTTCGGGCCCCAGCCATAGGCGACACTGTAAAATACTGCTTTTCTGACAGAAAAGGCTCTCTTCTGGGCTGATGCTGCCCTCCAGCCTAGGAGTTAGTTCCAGCTGAGACTTCCGTATGGGTATGTCCACTTCCCAGTGGAACAAGATGGCATCCCACTCAAGCTCCCCATCTGCCTCAGTATAGGCTGCTCAGTGGTGGATGCAGAAAGAGGCGAAGGGTGCTGAGGTGCACTGAGTCCAGAGCCGGGCTCTCAAAATGTGGCAATTTCACCCACTGATTCCACCAGCTGTGTGTCTGAGATTAGCTGCTGGTGAAGTGAGTCGCAGCTCTGCTGCCTAAGATAGAGAAAAAAAAGTTAGAATGGTGAGTTACCTTTGGTCCGTGAAAGCCAGCACTCACCAAGAGCAGGGGACAAAAGAGAGGAGGTTTTCCATTCAGTGGTATGAAGTCCAAATTAACATCCCTATGCTGTGTCCTAGAGCTCACTGGGTATCCAGAAGGCTCCATTTAATTGTCAGTTCAGGTCTTGGTTTCCAGAAGGAGATGTATGTTTAATCTGCCATCTTGAGTCCACCTCCCAGAACATTTTCTTTAAAGAAAAAGAAAAAAGCTTTGGTATGCCAGCTAGTCTGGATGACCCCCTGAAAGCATTGTCCCCTGACCCATGACCCTGTTTCTCTATCCTTCCAAGGAGTTGGGACACATTTAGGGAACAATTTAGTTGTGATGTAGTGCAGTTGTGGGTATCTCTTTTCTAGTGTGTGCTGTCAAACTGTATATACAATCCAAATCTTAACGACTATCTAATTTGTAGAAACCTCTCTCCATCCCTTGTCCTATCATAACTTTCAAAGATTGATTTCTTTTGTGCTTAAATGTTTTGTTATGTTCTTATAATAATGGTCTCATACAGTATTTGTCCTTCTGCATCTGGCTAATTTCCCTCAGTATAATGTTTTCCAGATGGTCCCTCCTCATCAGGTATTTGCCTAAATCACTATTGTTCCTTATCATTCTTGTTGTTCTTGGTTTTTTAAGTGGATTAAGTTTCTAGCAGGGATTCAACCTGAACTTTTTGCCATTATGATTGTTTTTCTGGTTTACCTATATTGAAAAAATCCAGGCCCTTTTGCATTTTGTCTTGTTGGTCATGGCTGAACTGGACAGAACTGTTTCCAAGCCTTGATAAAAAATTAGATTGAGTGAGGACACCAAAGTGTGTACTCAAGTGTAGTTGCCACTGAGAGCCTCTGCCCTCATTATAGAGTTGTTCCCTACTGAGTTGGCTGGAGAAATTAATCCGTCCTCACTCCTCTCCCTGCCCAGGTGCCATCTGATGATGGCAAATAGAAGAAGACGACAATAAGGGTAGGTGGTGAAGAGATAAGAGAGAATGGCCAGTGGCTTTGTTTTATTTATAATTTACTTTTTACCTGCAATCTGGTTTCTTTTGGAACTGATTCCAGGCCTACACTAAAATGCCTGAAAACTAGCATAAAGAGTTACTTGCTGACATTTTTAAACTGAAATGTCAATAGTCATACACTGTCATACATACAGTAGTCATACACTGCCCCCATCCACCCTCATTGCTTTCTTGTCTGTTACACCTGCCAGGAGGGCCAAGGGGACCCTTGTTGTCCCGTAACACCTGTATCCTTTAAGCTGCAGTTTCTGTCTCAGGTCTCCCATTTCAACCCCTTGAAAGTTGTGTTTAATGAAAAAAGAGTTTGTCCGTATCACTTCCCTGCTTCCTTCCCCCACCCTGCAGGCTTTTCGACTCTCCTGGGTGATGTGCCACCCTCTAACAACTACTACATATACCAGCAGCAGCAGCCGCCACCTCAACAGCAGCAGCAGCAGCAGCAGCAGCCACCACAGCCAACCCCTCAACAGTCACAGCCACAGCAGCCACCAGCCCAGGGCCCCTCAGCTATAGGGGGTGCTCCCTCACTGCATACCCCAAGTCCAGATGGTTGTACCCCACCAGGGGGGAAGCCAACGGGAGCTGAAGGCTATGGGCCTTCCTCAGTGATGGCCATGCACTCAGCCCCATTGCAGCATGGAGGCTATCACCCTCATCAGCACCATCCCCACTCCCACCCTGCCCAGCAGCCACCACCACCACAGCAGCAGGCACAAGGCCAGGCTCCTGTCAGCAGTGCTGGTTTTGGTGAGTAAGGGAAGTGGAACAGGGCAGAATGCAATGGCCCTCTTGTTTGGACTCTGGCCTATAGGTGCACTAGGTTGGGTGGTTACTAGTGGATGTTTGGATATTGATATCCTGAGATGTAAGAATCTTTTAGCCTTGCTCCCTCATGACAGTTCATCTTAGTGAATGGAAGTTGCTACTTAGAGCTCTGTATTATAGAATTTTTGGTCAAATTGGGATTATCTTACATATTCTCTTGCCTATGGGCTAGCCTTTACCTAAAGAATGTTGCTGTTGTATTGATTCTGACTAACGGTGACCTCCTCTGTGCAGAGTAGAGTTGGAGTTTTTAAGGCTGTAACCTTTTGGAAGCAGATTACCAGGCTTTGACTTCCATGGAGCCTCTGAGTGGGCTTGAACCACTAACCTTTCAGCTAGTGTTCAAGTGCTTAACCATTTGCAACAATGTAGGTAGCTTTATCTGCCTAAGTCTCTACCAGTTGCCATCAAGTCAGTTCTGATTCATGGTGACCCCATGTATGTCAACGTAGAGCTATGCTTCATAGTGCCTTCTTTTAAAAAATACTTTATTTTTGTTGTTGTTGAGAATATCACCATAGGATTTTCAGCAGCTGATTTTTGGAAGTAGATCACTAGGTCTTTCTTCTGAGGTGCTTCTGGGTAAACTCGAACCTCCAACCTCTTTGACTAGCTGCTGAATGCATTAACCATTCAGTGAGGGTGATCCCACAGTTATCTTGAGGATGCAGTTAGTAGCTGTGTGGATGCAAGAATCTTGCATGTAGTCTGTTAGCTAGGAGTTGGAGTTGGCTGCTGTGTTACCCTCCAGTCTGGGTTACCCACTTACTTTCTCCTCCTCCTTCAGCATTTCCTCCTGACTGGTGCTCCAATATTGACTCCTTAAAAGAAAGCTTCAAGATGGTGAATCGGCTCAATTGGTCCAGCATCGAGCAGTCACAGTTCTCAGGTTAGTGATTAAAGGATGGTGACATATGGAGAGAAGAGGGTTACATGGTAAATGGAAAAACCCAACAGAAGCTATAAATAGGGGATGGTTAAGTGAAGTTTGGAGATTGAGGATTTTGTTGTTTCTCTTACATGTTATATAAAACCAAACCCATTGCTATGCCAACTCAAAGTGGCCCCTATGGCACAGAGTATAACCGCCCCATAGAGTTTCCAGGTTATGGCTGGTGGATTCCGGCTGCCAGCCTTTTGAATAGCAGTCAAGCTTTTAATTCCTATAATGTTCATACTATTTGTAAATTAAATTAATTTTGCCTTAACTTAAAGTATGACAGTGGTTTATCCTTGTCACTGTTATCTTTGGGGAAGGGGAAGCTCTCTAGATTTCAGAAACTACTGGATCTATGTTGTTGCTAGTTTCTGTCAAGTCAGCCTCTAAGTCATGGCAACCTCATGTACAACAGGATCAGACCATTGTAATCCATAAAGTTTTCATTGACTCATTTTTTAGCAGTAGATCGCCAGGCATTTTTCTTCCTCAGCTGCCTTAGTGTAGAAGCTCTACAGTGAAACCAGTTCAGCATTATAGCAACATGCAAGCTTCCAGTGACAGACAGGTGGTGGCCCTGCTTAAGATACATTAGCTGGGAATCAAACCGGGGTTCGCCCTCATAGAAGGCAAGAATTCTACCACCAAAACACCACTGTCTACAGGTTTCAGTGTTGGGATCATTACTTTCTACCCTTTATTCACGATGTGGGAAACCTTGGAGGCTTTGCGTAGTAGTTAAGTGCTAAGGCTGCTAACCAAAATGTAGGCAGTTCAAATCCACCTTGGAAATTTTATGGGGCTTTTCTACTCTGTCTGCAGGGTTGCTATGAGTTAGAGCTGACTTGACTGCAGTGGGTTTTGATTAACAATGTGACTGTGACTAATTCACTTAGTATCTTTGAAATTTTGTCTATTTTATCAATGAGATGGGAATAATATTAAGACTTTAGTAAGGGGCAAATAGAATGAGAGTTTAGAAATGTAGAACTTTAAAAAACTCAGTTATTATTGTTAATGCCTGTTGTTAGTGGTGTTGGTTTATGATGTATTTGGGATAGTGAACTAGGGATAGATCTAGTTGAGACTCGGTTCATCTGCAAAGTTAGCATTGGTTGCCTTCTTGTTGCAGAACTGATGGAAAGCCTACGACAGGCGGAGCAGAAGAACTGGAGCCTTGACCAGCATCATATTGCCAATCTCTGTGATTCCCTAAACCACTTCCTTACCCAGACTGGTCATGTTCCTCCCCAAGGGAGCTCCCATCGGCCACCAGCCTCTGCCCGAATTACTGACTCCTGTGCCCTCACCAGTGGTAAACAGGAGTCAGCCATGAACCAAGGTACTGCACAAAGCAAGTTGCCAAGGAGCTAGAGACTGATGAAAAGGGAGGGGCAGGAGAAGGGCAAAAGAGAATTGAGAAAAATTGTTTTGTGGGCTATGGTGATCCAAACTGAACAGTGGGAATGGTTCGACAGCCTCATCAACTGAACATCAGTTTTATCAGTAAAATCCTATACTAAAAGATACAAAATACATCGTAAGATTCCTTTTTAAAACTATATTTGGAAGACAAGAATTATTTAAGGAAAAGAAAAAGCTGTGTTAGGGAAAGTTCCTATTCCAAATTTGTGTCAAAGTACCACACCTGGATTGTGGTGCTTCCCTACATTTATATAGTCGTCTAACCAGTGACGTGAGAGACATTTGATGATAACATTTTTTTATCTGTCAACCTCTATTGTGATAGTTCACAATTCCAGTACCCACCCAGTTACTTCATACCGTAAGTGGTGAAGGGGATAATAGCTTTTATAGAAAGCTTTTAGGGGAAGGAAGGGAGAAAGATACTAAAGGGAGTAAGGATGCATTTTTTTCCTCTCCGTTGGGCTACACTCAACTAACTCCTGTCTTACTTTGGCAGTGAACTCTTATGGGCACCCACAGGCCCCCCACCTTTACCCTGGCCCATCACCAATGTACCCAATACCCACCCAGGAGTCAGCAGGATACAATCGCCCAGGTAAGAGCCAGGAAGCTTGCCTCACCACCGACTGCAGCACTCTCAGATGAGTTGTTTCACTTCCCTTTGGCGTTCTTTGTCCTTCTGCCTGTACCTGCCCAGCAGTGGGCAGCCTTTTCATGATTCCCAAGGCTGGCCAGGGGCCGCCTGCTAGGGAATGTATACCGGTAGAGAGGTAAACAAGAGAGATTTACATTAAACTTTACTTGTGTCTGTGATAGTGAAAGGAAATAAAAACATATATAGAAGCAAAATATGTGTAATGAAGAGTATTGTGTCTAGTTTTGGAGTTACATGGAGGATATACTCAGGCAAATAAAGTGAATATGTTACCCAGAGCTACCCACTTTGTGCTAGTCTGTTTTCTGGTCACTTGACATCTAGAATCAGGAGTCTGAGACCTAGCTATCTCTGTTAGGGGAAGTGGGAGACCTAAGGTGCCCTAAATAGTACAAAACAGATCTTCCACATTTAGATACTTTTTAGAAAAATAACTGTTGGCATTGGCTGCTAACCAAAGGATCAGCAGGTCAAACCCTTTTCTGATCCATGGGAGAAAGATGTGACATGGAAGAAAGGTGTGACAATCTGCTTTTGTAAAGATTTACAGCTTTGGAAACTCTATGGAGTGGTTCTGCTCATTCTCAAAGGTTGCTATGAATCGGAATTGACTCCATGGCAGCAGGTTGTTTTATTGTTTTTCCTAACTACAGGTGTTTTCAAGTTTTGTGGTAACAGCTGACTCCTTATCTATTTAATATAAATGAAAATTTATGTGTTGCTGTTTGGTATAGTATGGCACCTGTATGCTTTTCGTTGTTAATGCATAGTCTTCATAAATAATAGCTTCTAAATTTTACATACTAAATCTCCTGCTGTCTGATTGAGTCTGCACACATAGCAACCCTATAGGACAGAGTAGAACTACCCTATGGGGTTTCTAAGGCTGTAATCATTACAGAAGCAGACCGTCATATCTTTCTCTTGTGGAGTGGCTGGTGGAATCGAATGGCCAAACTCTTGGTTAGCAGCCAAGAGCTGTAACCACTGCACCAAATTTTATATAGTCGTCATAAATGTAACTGTGGTTGCATAATATTTTATTGCCCATGTGACCACTGACTGTAGGTTCTTGCCTGCAACAGAAATACTTCTGGGCTGGTAAGGACAATGATTTTGCAAGCTCTTCCTCGTGATATTGTGTGGACCCTAGCACTGTCCATCTGGACTGATTAACTGGCTTCCTGTCCACACTCCTGATTTCTCCTTTTTTTCCTGACAGCACACCATATGGTCCCTCGGCCACCGGTCCCACCTCCTGGTGCCAATGAGGAGATCCCTGATGACTTCGACTGGGACTTGATTACTTAGTGCATCATGAAATGTGGACATCAGCCCTGGGCTGGGTGGTGAAGTCTGGTGGTGGGGAAGCAGCAGCCCCAGCCCCACCCCTTCCCCCTGCTGGTATATAGATACATATCCTCTTTTTTTTTTCTTTTTGTGTCTGAAAAGCCACTGCAAGATGCTGCCGAAGATAATCCCTTTCTTGTCTCATTCTTCTCCCTTCCTGTTCTTTCCTAAATCTTTTATTATTATTATATTCTTCTTATTATTATTGGGTATATGCTGTCCCCAGTCTCCTGTCTCTACACTATGGACCATGTCCACCCCTCGCTAACTTAAAATCACCAGGCTGGAAGGTGAGGCCGTGATAGCTATAAAGAAAGGCCACAAACCCTGATTTACCTTTCTCTTTGAAACGTCACTTCTGTTTGACTCTAAATTGTTTCTCTTCATATCCGCTTCAGTCCAGGACTAGAGAGGCCACATTTTCAGGCAGATGGTGTCTAAAACACTTTGTGGTAGTCATGAATGTGCAGGTTTTACTCCATGGTGCTAATTCTGTCCTCTGAGCTCTTCCCTGTCCCTTTGTACCTTTAGTTTTTACTTCTGAAAGTCCTCATTACCCATGAAGGGTAATGACAGTAATGGTGGTAGAGAAGCAGAACAGTAAAATCCTAGTGGAATGAAAGGCCCATGCTGGGTCCACTAGAATCATCCTTTAGGAGAGTGATGTGATATAAATTGGTGTGGACTTGGGTGTATACGGCCACATGACATAAGCTTCTACTGACTTATTCCTAGCCCATTTTTTAAGTAAGTGTTACGGTTAGTTTTAGCCAGAACTCTGCATCTGTGGTAAAATATGAGGCCAACTAGTCAATATAGGCTTAGCTTCTTGGAGATGGTTTCAGTTTAATCATTTTGGCTTTAAAAAAGAAAACAATTTTCTCTTAAAATTAACTGTGGCTCTTATTTGCATTCACAGATTGACATCCGTCCATCCCCCTTCCCCACTCAACAGATACTACTGTTTTCCTTTTTTTAGTTCTTTGGACAGATCTTCCACCCATCTTTTTTTTTTCCTTTCCCTATTTCCTGAGATTCTCCAGGAGGAAAAGTAACCCATTATCACTCTGAGTTTCCTGATATCCAAAGACATGATGGGGGTCTCCTTCTCACCTCTAATAGCTGAATTAGACCCACAGTATTAGTGGTAGGAAACACTGGTGGTATAGTGATTAACCACTGCTAACCATAAGGTCAGCAGTTGAAATCTGCCGGGTGCTTCTTGGAAACTCTATGGGGCAGTTCTACTCTGACCTGTAGAGTCACTGTGAGTCAGAATCTACTCAACAGCAGTAGGTTGTTTTTTTTTACTTTGGCTATTAGTAGTAGGAGTATGGGCAGAGGAAAAGGGAGATGGCAGAGACATGAATGGGGAGTATTTCAGAAACATAACTATCTAGGCAAATACCTGTCTTAAAATCCAGTTCATTAGACCTAAAGCTTTTGCAATCAGGCTTTTGGGTCTAAAGGAACTTGGCAAAGGGGAGTAAATAATCTAGAGGATAAAGTCTGATGAATGTCAAAGGGACTGCCAGAAAAAGAGGGAGGGATAACGTACTTCCTTTATTAA
Source organism: Heterohyrax brucei (assembly GCA_028571685.1). NCBI lineage: Eukaryota > Metazoa > Chordata > Mammalia > Hyracoidea > Procaviidae > Heterohyrax > Heterohyrax brucei. The sequence continues at coordinate 69,860,173 of CM053142.1, read as the reverse complement.
GAGGTGGCTGTAATATTGCTGCAGAATATTCAATGTATATTTAATGTTAATAGTTGAGTATAAGTTATGAGGAAAAGGAACAATTTTAATTCTGGTTTCGTTTCACTAAATTTTCACTTTCTAGAAGCTGTGTGACAAAGCAGATGGAATGGACAAAGCCACTCACTGATTTCTCCTTGGGACTTTTTGTTAGTATTCTGTTCTTGACCCATGATTTCTAGGAGATTTGACTTTCTGTTCTTTTTCGCCCTTCATCCACCCCTTTCCTTTCTTTGGAAAGGATTATATATGAGAGTTTGTTGAAAAAGTCCAGTAACTCTGAAGTAAGGGACAAGAAGGGAAAGTTAACTAAAGTGCACTTTATCTCTTTGAAGCCTTTGCAAGGCAGAAAAGGGGGTAGAATGGCTTGAATCCCCCATTGCTTTGAAGGGCAGTTAGTGTGGCTGAAGTATGACATAATATTTCCCAGTAGGGGAAGGAGAATTTCTCTTAAGAGGGTAGCAAAATGCCTTTGCCCATTGTTTGTTTTAGGCATCTCTTCCTTATTCCTTCCACTACAGGTGCCTCCCGCACATAACTTCTGTTTTTCTCAAGACTCCTCTCTTTATAAATTATCACTCCTCTTTTCTAAACTCCTGCTCAGATCCTTACAACATTTGCAACGGTAGACTAAATCATATACGCAGATGTTCTTTGTTAATAATTCACCCCTGTCTTTTGCAAATTAGTATCATTAAGAATCCTGATGGCAGCCAGAATAACTGAAGTTTGGGGCTGGGACTGGAGAATAGCCCTCAGGCCTCATAGAATTCCAGCTCTCCTCTGCCAAGCTCAGCCTTGCTAAATGGCACAGGACTAAGCTGGCTCTCTTTGGGCCACAGTTTCCCCTCCCCTCCATGATGTGGAAAGAATACTACTTTTTTCTTGTTGGTCCAGTGTTGCTGGACATGAAGTATAGTCATTGTTGTATTGGGTGATGTGTACAAAATTGCAGGAGCTCACTGCCTACAAGATAAAATAAGGGAGAAAAGGGAGGAGAGGGACAGAAGGAGCAATTATTTGGTGTAGATCCACCCCTTCCTGCCTTCCTCTCCTCCACCCTCATGTTTCTGGTTTGGTGAGTTCTTCATACCACCCATAATGCTTTGCATTGGTGCAGGCTGGGAAGGGGGTGTATGGTCTCACAAGTTGTTGTTTTTTGCATGCTTTCTTAATAAAAAGAAAAAAGGAAGAATGTTTGTTTGTTTTTAATCTTATGGGTGTCAGGTTTCTTTTTGCCAGGGTAGGAATGGAGAAATGTGAAAGCGTTTGGTTTTACTTGGTTTTTAGCCCCTCTTCCTACTGTTGGGATTAATTGGTTTGCCTTGTAATTTTTCATTAAGCTTGATGGAAAGAAGAATTAAGGGAACCTCTTTAACACTACTGTTTGCAAATGCTACTAAATATAGTGAAATGCTGGGAAAATCAGTTATCCATTGCAGCTTGGTATGTGGCCTAGGGCCACCTTACTTGAATCCTGGGATATTTTAAATATTTAAGATACCATGTTTTGAGAAAGAATTGAATCCCAGTCTGAGATTTTCTGGCGATGAGATAGTATACAAATAGTTATAGATACTAATCATAGTTTTCATCATAAATGAGGAAATTCTAATTGTAGGAATTTGTTTAGAATACATTTCTAAGGTAAATACACCTGTTAGAAGCACTCCAAACAATGAATTGCCAACAATTTACTGTACATTGAATCTTTGTAACTACGCCAAGATTATTCACCCTAATAATCATATACATTAGCCCCAGTAGTTTTGGATTTGCACTCAGGGTCTTGAGGGATGTGTTGGGGTTTCCAGAAGCCTGGCTAATAACCATTGTAGCAGCCTTACAGTTACCATTTATGAGATTTATTTGAATATTTATAGGCTATGATGTAGTCTCAGTGTCAGCCAGTTACAAGTATTCATGAATCTCTGAGCCTTGCAAGGAACCATGAGATAAAAAGCATTTACTTACATCAGATATATAAGCAAATTAAATTGGAAAAGTAGCAATGCAAATTTTACATCATGTCACAGTATTATCTAACAACTGACAGAATTCCTAGTGATTTGCAATTTTCTGCACAGAACCTTACAACCAATTTGTAGTTCAAAACCTCATCTCAACTATTGAACAAGTAATAGTGCCTTGCAAATGGAAAACATCTCATTTCCTGTTTTTTAGATTAACTCATGGTATATCTCACTGTATATAGTCAGTTTAGATAAAGCCACATAGAAAAGTTTGTATGCAGAAAAGTCAGAATGTGGTAGAGACTTGGATAATACTTTTAAAAATAAAAGAGGGCAAGAAGGAAAATTATATAAATGAAATAGACAAATTGCAAGAAAATAGGGTGGTGGAGGGGGGAGAGAAGCCTGGGTTTGAACTGACTGAAATAATAGTGGTTAGTAATAAATACTGTATATGCTGGACCAACAAAAATACAGAAGTGTTTGGATAAAAACTTCCATCTTTCAGAACAAGGAGTCATTTTGCATGTCTAAAAAAATAACAAAAGTACATAATTTAGAAATGTCTTCAGGAATTGCAAGGGTTGTCAATGGGAAGTGGGCCTGAGAGGAAGAGAACAGTGGGGCATCAGGCAGTTAAGATGTCTCATGTTTCATAATGAGTCTCAGTTTAATTTTAATTTTTTTAAATTATGTACATTGTTTTGTAAGCAAAAAGATTAAAAAGCCCAGAAGATACATGTGGTAATTTTGGTATCAAAGACACACATATGTAATCATGTTTTTAAAAGTTTAATGGTATTTCTGGTACAGTAACTAGTCATTTTGCAAGGATGAAATAATTGCTTCTCTGTCCTCCACTCTTTTTCTTCTTTCCTTTGAGATGAAGTGTTTGGAAAGTATTAATTTGGAGCAAGATGAGAAGAGTAACTCAAATATTATGAAATTAGAGGTTACTTAAGGCCAAAAGTCTGATCTGGAAGACTATGCTGAGAGGCATGGGAAGAAAAAGGAAAGAGCTTAAGAAAAGGAATGGAAGACAGATGGTTCTGCCACTCGCCAGATAGTATAAACAGTTAACTCCCCAGACAGCAGCTCACATAACATTTTATGAGTAAGTTTAGTAGTCTATCTTCACATAATAAATGCTGACTTTTACCACTTAGTTGTAAAAGTAGACACTTGGAATCTATGTCTTGTACCCGGGGGATTTCAGGGTAGCAGGCATCTGGGATCTCACTTTGCTCCAGACTCACTCTTGTGTTGTCACGTGCCGCTTGACTCTTAGCAACACTCTAGGACAGGTTTCCTAGGCTGTACTCTTCACAGGTGCCGATCTTTAGGAAGCTAGCGGTGGGTTTGCACTACTGACCTTTCAGTCAACAGCGAAGTGCTTAACAGCTGTGCCACCAGGGCTCCTTTTCAGCCCCATGATAGCTAGCAGGCCTAGAAGAAATGAATGTACATTCAATCTAGAAGAGTAGATTTAGATAACGCTAAAGAAAAAATTTAGTAACAGGCTAGTTTCTCATTTAGTTTCAGGCAGAAATAGACTTTTACAGTAATTCTCAAATGTATCATGCATCAGAAACAAGATGGCTTGTTAAAGTAAGAGAGCTTGCTGGGCCCCATCTCACAGAGGTTTTGATTCTGTCAGTCTGGGGTGGGGTGCAAGAATTTGCATTTCTGACAACTGATACTGGAATCACTATTCTGGGCACCATACTTTGAGACCTGCTGGACTGAAATGTTTATGATTATCAGATGGTTTCTGAATTTCCCGGCTCACTGCATCTCTCATCCTTGCAGAAACATTGTACTGAGTTAATACTTAAGAACCTCTGCTTGAGTTGGCTGCTCCATGTTTTCAAACAGCAGTACTGATACTGTTTTTTTCTAAAGAGATTTTATTTTGGGAGCAGCTGGTAGAGTGTGTGAGCTCCTCACTGAAGGCTGCTGCCAGAATGCCCTGCATGGACTGTCTTGCTTTCTTCCTAAAATCTTTCCCAAGGAGGGCATAGAGGAAGGGATTGAGGCAGCTATTGGCAGATGCTAGAGCAATGGATACATGATCCCAGGACACTAAAGCTTCCCCAAAGGGAGTTTCTGGACCAACAAACAATAAAAGAACTCCAATTATGTGGTATGGAGTCCAACAGATAAGAAAAACAACTACCACAACCATGGCCACTCGGAAAGTCTTGCTCCGAGACTTGGAGAAGCGTCCCTGTTGTATTTGGAAGACAATGAGGGTATAACTGACCACCATGATGACAATGGGCAGCAGGAAACCCAGTACTAGCCTAGTCATGGTTATTGCTACCTTGAGTTTTGTCACTTGATTGTCATATATGAATTGGCTTGAATTGCCACTGAAGTAATAATTGTAGTAATCATGGGTGTCTGAACAATTGCTACAAGTACTGGGGAAAAGCTGTGAATCAGGAAAGGGTAGAGGGTCAGAGTCGTTCAATGAATCAGTCCTCTGATCTTCACTGGGAAACCCAGGCAAATCGCTAGTATAATAAGTATGTTGACTGGATAACCTAGATAAATTCCTAGAGTCTCCAGGAGGTCTTTTGAATGGTTGAGCGTGGAAATCAGTCAAACTTATCAGTGGATTCATTGTGGGGGCTGTCCAAAGACGATCATTTGGTTGGAAAGAGGAAAAATCTGACCTATCATCCATTTCTCCAGGCAGCTGAACAATAGAGTCATCAGGAGATCTGTTTTCCAGTTGATCAGAGAAAAAATCTGAAAAATCTAATGAGCTGTCAACACCGTAATTGTATCCACACATGTCATGGTTGTCTACAGTGAATATTTCCCGGTACAAGAACACAGGTATACACATTGCGAGAGCCATCACCCAGATACATCCACAGATGACAAAGGCTGCCCTCACACTGCGGTGATTCTGGCACCAGATCGGCTTGACTACCAGAAGACAGCGGTCCACACTGATGGCAGTAAGCAGGAAGACACTGGCAAACATGTTAAGAACAATGATGGAGGGGATGAACTTGCAGAGGAGCCGGCCATAGGGCCACCGTCCTTGAAGAGCCAAGTGAGCAAGGGAGAAGGGCAGGGAGAGGCAGCAGAGAAAGTCCGCCACCGTGAGGTGAAGAAACCAAACTGTGTTCACAGTTCGCTGCATCTTGAGGCCTGCCACCCACAGCACCAGCCCATTGCCTGGCAAACCCAGTAAGAAAGTGAGGCCCAGAATGACCATGGAGAGAATTTCTGTGGATTCATTTGCAGGCTGTGAGAGTAGGTCAGTTGAACTGGTCTCATTCAAGAAAGACTCCATGGCTAAGCATCTGCAAAATGAAAGATAATGTTAAATTTATCAGTATCTTTTAAGAAATGTACATGCTTAGAATTCTAACCTTTTCCCATGTAAATATGTAGTATCTCAAAACCAAAAGGACCTTCAACACTGTTTTAGCTTATATTCCTTGATTTCACATTGGACTATGATATGACACAAAATTCCTACACTGGAATACTATACAGCCATAAAGAATAGTGAGAAATTCTCAAAATACATGGTAACATGGATGGATCTGGACAACATTATGCTGAGTGAAATAAGTCAATCACCCAAGGTATGATCTCACGGTTATAAAAGGACAAGAATAGGTATACATGTTGAAACCAGTCATCACTGGTGGTTACCAGGAATAGGTGGAGCTGCAGATGTAGGGAAATTACTGTCTAGACATTAAACACTTATTATTTCTGGTGATGGGAAACATAACACCAAATGTGAGTGAAGTGTGTACAGCTTGTCATGTCACTAAGAAGTATGCAAGAAAAGAATGACTTTTTTGGTAAAGCCATAATACATACAACTCTGCAACAACTAAAAACTATGTGGCTACATGTGTAAGTATATATTATTCAAGTGTATCGGTATGTATATATATGTAATATATGTGGACATATATAGATGCATTTATATGCAGTTGTACACATATATAAGTATATACATCCATATGTGTTCATATGTACAATAAAACACAAAGGGGTACAAATACGGATTCTTCTTAGATTTAATACGATTGGATTACAGGATCTCAAAATTTAGGACCACAGTCTCATGGGACAACTCAGTCAATCGGCATAGTATGTTCTACATCCTAGTTTGGTGAGTAGTGTCTAGGGTGTTACAAGCTTGCAAGAGGCCATCTAAAATATAACTATTGGTCCTTATGTGTCTGGAGTAAAAGAGAAAGAAGGAAACCAAAGTCTCAGAGAAGAAACTAGTCCTCAGGACTGATAGTCTATATGAACCTCATCTATCCTAAGACCAGAAGAACTAAGTGATGCCCCTGCTCCTAATATCAACCGTTCTAACTAGGAACACAATAAATGGAACCTGATAGAATGGAAGTAAAATGTAGACCAGAACTCAATTTCTTAAAAATTCTGAATTTACTATACCTGTTGAGATTGGAGGACTCCCCAAGACTATTGCCCTGAGATAGTCTTTAAGCCTTGAACCAAAGCTATCCCATGAAGCCATCTTTTAGCTAAGTAGATGGGCTCAAAAAATAAACAATATCATTTGTGAGTACTGTGTGCCTTATAAAAATCAGCTGTGAGACTAAATGGTCTCAGAAGCAAAGACGAGATGCAAAGGGGCAGGGGACCTAGATTACTGGGGACAAAACAATCAGAATGGAAATAATTGTTACTGAACAATTGTAGAGAAATTGTTAAGTGGAAACCTAATTTTCTGTGTAAACTTTTACTGAAAACATATTTAAACATTTTAAGAAAAAAAAACCATTTCTGATAGACAATTTATAAGCTACTGTATTGATTTAAGTCTGTATTAAAACAATAACCTCATTTAGAAATGTGTATCAGTATAAATTTGCTCTCACTTTTGCTCTGTTAATCTTTCATTCTCTATTTCTTTTCTCAGCTCTTTAATGTTTCCTACTGTTGTTAGGTCAGATGGATCTTGGTTGAAAACATGGAAAACCAGAAAGATACTTATTTGCCTGTGTTTCATTGACTATGCAAAAGCACTCAACTGTGTGGATCATAACAAATTATGGGTAACATTGTGGAGAATGGGAAAACAAAAGCTGCATTGCATTGGACAGATCTGCTGCAAAGGACTTCTTTAAAGTGTTGAAAAGTAAAGATGTCACCTTGAAGACTAAGGTGCACCTGACATAAGCCATGGTATTTGCAATCACATCATATGCATGCAAAAGCTGGACAATGAATGAGAAAGACAGAATTGGCATCCTTTAGTTATGGTGTTGGAGAACATTGGATGTACAATGAACAGCCAAAAGAACAAATGAATCTGTTCTAGAAGTACATTCAGAGTGCTCCTTGGAAGCAAAGATGGCAAGACCGTGTCTTACATGCTTTGGACATGCTGTCAGGTGGGATCAGTCCCTGGAGAAGGACACCATGCTTGGCAGAGTGGAGGATCAGTGAAAAAAAGGAAGACCCTCACGAGATGGACTGACATATAGCTACAATGATGGGCTTAAGCATAAACATGAATGTGGGCATGGCAGCAGACCAGGGAGTGCTTTATTTTGTAAAGCATAGGGTTGCTATGAGTTGGAACCAATTCGATAGCACCAATAACAATTGTTGTAGAGTCTGTCGAGTCTGTTTCTACTTATGGTGACCTTTGTAAAAAACAAAACATTGCGCAATCTTTCACCATTCTCACAATTGTTGCTATATTTCTGTCCATTGTTGCAGCCACTGTGTCAGTCTATCTCATTGCAGGTTGTCATCTTTTTCACTGACTACCTACTTTACCAAGTATGATGTCCTTCTCTAGGGACTGGTCATTCCTGACAACATGTTGAAAGTATGTGAGATAAAGTCTCACCAATGTTTGCTTCTAAGGAGCATTCTGGTTGCACTTCTTCCAAGACAGATTCATCCATTCTTCTGGTCGCCCATGGTATATTCAAGTCTTTGCCAATATTGTAATTCAAAGGCATCAATTTCTCCTCATGCATTGTCCAACTTTTGCATGCACATGAGGTGATTGCAAATACCATGGCTTGAGTCAGACACACCTTAGTCCCTGTTTTAGTTATATAGTGCTGCTTTAACAGAAATATCACAAGTGGATGGTTTTAAAAAGAGAAATTCTATTTGTCACAGTCCAGTATGCTAAAAGTCCAAATTTAGGTTGTCAGCTCCAGGGAAAGGCATTCTCTTCTGGCACTGAAGGAAGGTCCTTGTCGTCAGTCTTCCCCTGGACTGGGAGCTTCTGAGGAGCAGGAACCCCAGTCCTTTCCAAATGATGCCCTCAGCTCCAGGCACTGCTTTCTTGGTGGTATGAGGTCTTCAATCTTATCCCGCCTCCCGTTTCTTTTATATCCCTGAGAGGTCGCCCCAAGCAATAATGTAATTCCACACATGGAGTCTTGCCCCACCAACACAAATGCTGCCTTGCCACCCTCATTAACATCATAGAGGCAAGAATTCTAACATAAAGGATATCACCCGATACCAGGAACCATGGCCCAGCCAAATTGCTACACAGATTTTTGGAGGAATACAGTTTAATCCATTAGAGTCCTCAAGGTGGCATCTTTACTTTTTTTTTATTATCATGATTGAATGAAAATGTACATTCCCATATAAATTTGCGTGCTGACCTACATGCAGCTTCCACTGCTCTCCCTGCACGGTGACAGCACTCTCTTCCTCTCTGCTCTATACATATCTTATCTTCCCAATAGTCTCCTATCTTCTCCTCTCCACCCAATACATCTTTACTTTTTAACAGTTTAAAAAGGTCTTCTGCAGCAGATTTGCCCAAATGTTTTCCCCACTATCCAAAAATATCCTTCACAGCTCCTTTGTTCACAACAACATCCAATCTAGGATAGTACGCTGTTGTATCTCTTAAGTCTCTCTCAGTTTTAGCAGAGTTCCTGTTTTTTAAGACATGGGCTAGTTTTAAGGCCTTTAATTCTGGCCAGTGACTTCTTAACCTTGTACAATTTGTCCTCTGCCCACATGACTGCTAAAATTACTCCTAAGTTGCAAACCTAGACATCTTTTTCTTTGACCTCATCCTCCTCATTATAATATTCATCATTTGATACACTGAGTCTATAGCATTCTTCTCTTGGCCTCTGTGATATTAAAAAAACAAACAAAATGCCCCCCAACACCAAGCCCATGGTGGAGTCAATTCTAACTCACAGTGACTTCATGTGTGACACAATAGAATTCCTCTAGAGAGTTTTCTTAGCTGTAATATTTATGAAAGCAGACCACCAGGACTTTCTTTAGAGGCAATGCTGAATGGATCTGAACCACCAAACTTTAGAAGTTGAATGCAAACCATTTCCTGCTGTAAAAATGATGGCATAGAAGCATAGGATCTCCTTGACTAGGGCAAGGTAAGAGAATCATTATCAGCAGCAACAGTCTAAAGCTCATTCCTACAAAGCAGGGGTCAGACACACCTCCTCTCTTCAACCTTTTCACCAATTCCTATACCAGCCATCCCTCTCACCACAGTACTTCTCTGCTGGGTTTGACAATTGGTTCTAACAGCCACGGAGAACACACAGTATGCACAATAATGGACTTTATTAGGGAAGTACCAGGTTACAATTTAGGATCAGCAATGACTCAGGATACAGTCCTTTGGTCAGGACAGCATCTTGGCTGTGCCCACAAACATAGTTCTCTTGTGGCCCTTAGCTCCTTGACCCTTCAGGCCTCTTGAGCCAGCTTGGCTTCTGCCTTGTTGGGCAAGTGTTTCAAAACTTTTTAGCAATACTGATAAGTTCTTAGAAGCACCCCACTCTGCCAGGAAGGCTTTTGCTGCAAGCACTGAGTTCTCTTGCTCTGTGGTTTGGAAGCCTGGTTGCACTAAATGATTTGGAGGCACCTCACCCTGTCAGCAAACCTCCTGCCTGAAAGTGCTCAGCTCTTTTACTCCATGGGCCATCTTTTACTGGTTTCTTGGGTCTGCTGCTACTGGTTCGCTGCTGCACTTGATGCTGCTTCTCTCCATTTTGGGGCATCTCTGGTGTTAGATACAGCTCTGTCTCTTGGGTCTAGGACGGGGACACTGGGTCCAAAGGACACACTCCATTCCCAGATCTTCTTTCTTTAAATAAATTCAATTGTGATTTAAGCAAGTATACAATCCATATCAATTTGTTATATAACATTTGGAACTCCCACCACTATTCTACTCTACTGCTCTCCCGACCCTTCCTCACACTCCTGTGACAGCAGAATCCCCTTTATCAACCAGAAATTCTCATGTTCATTTGATCAAGACCCATCCCTCCTCACCCTATCTCTCACCTCCACAGTGGCTTCTCAGACAGCCTTTGTGTATTTATTTAAGTCCAAAACTTTGTTTGATGCCAGGATCATTGCATGCCCAGCTCTTCTTTCTTAGTGGTAGTAAGGTTTCCCCCTTCCTGGCTCTGATATGGTTCATTTTAAGCCTAGTGGGATGACCAAACTGGCTATGGAGCCCCTTGTTAGGCTTCCATACACCTTATTTGTATGGTCCCATCCCCATAAGGATGCCATGTACATTGTTTGCATCATTAGCAAGCTGTTCAATCCCCTTGTTGGGCCATAAGCAGTCCCACCCAGTCATTTTGTGAAAGTCACAAGATCACGGTGAGAAAGTTCATATGAAAGTGATCCATCACACTGCACCTTCCCTAACTCTGAACACTCCTATAAATATACCCTATTAGTAGCTGTCCCAAATAGTTCACTATTCCAGTTTAACACTGTGTATTGTCTACACCTTGGCTAACGCAGTTTACTTCTATCTGGAATACTTCCTTCACCTTAGCCTCTCCTTCATTTTATCCCTGATCTCTACCAGCTGAAATCCTACCCATTCTAAGATCCAGCTCAAATATTACACCTGCCTTGAAACGTCCTCTATGAATTCCAATCAGAAATTACCTCTTCAGCTTTTGGTGTGTGTTTGAACCTCTTTTCATATACTCTATGCACTGTTACATTTTGTCTCATGATTATTACTGTGGCTGTCTTAAAAAAAAGGCTTATTCATAAGTGCTTGTCACACAAAATTTAACACAGTGCTTTACATGAAATAAGGGCTAAAGACAACTTGAATGGCTACATGCTCTTTTCTGAGATTGACTTTTTTCTTTTTCAACAGAATTGATTATTTCTCTTAAGAATTTCTTACCCAAGCTGCTTCATTAATCCTTCAACTATTCCTTCTAAATGTCTTTTCATTTTTTGTTTCTTAATTTTTATCAGATATAACAACACTTCATGGTTGTTTTATGCTGTTATGAGGTGCTATTGGGACAGGCTACAACAAAATGAAACACTGTCCAGTCCTTTACTATCCTCACCAGTGCTGCTGTGTTTGAGCTCACTGTTGTAGTCACTGTCAATCCGTCTTGTTGAGGGTCCTCCTCTTTTTTGTAGACACTCTACCAAGTGTTTTAGTCATCTAGTGCTGCTTTAACAGAGATACTACCAGTGGATGGCTTTAAAAAGCGAAATTTTATTCCATCACAGTCCAGTAAGCTAAAAGTCCAAATTGCAGGTGTCAGCTACAGGGGGAGGCTTTCTCTGCTGGCTCTGGAGGAATGCCCTTGTCTTCAGTCTTTCCCTGAACTGGAAGATTCTGAGGCCCAGGGTCCTGAGTCCATTCCAAAGGATGTGTTTAGCTCAAGGCACTGCTTCCTTGGTGGTATAAAACCAAACCAAACCCATGGCCAGTGACTCCAACTTATAGTGACCCGATAGGTCCAAGTAGAACTGCCCTGCAGAGTCTCCAAGGAGCACCTGGCAGATTCCAACTGCTGACATCATGGTTAGTTAGGTGTGGCACTTAACCACTATACTATAAGGGTCTGTCTGCTAATCTCTTTATATCTCAAGAGAATGCCTCAAGGCAAAATGCATTCTTACACACAGGGATATGGACATACACACACACACACACACACACATGACATGACAACATAGCTGCCACCCATCTTCCCTCATGAACATCAAAGAGGTAAGATTTATGACATAAAAGGAATATCACACAATGCTGTGTATCATGGCCTAGCTAAATTACTACACAGAATTTTGGGGGGACACAATTCAACCCACGACACCATGCATGATGTCCTTCACCAGGGACTGGTCCCTTCTGATAATATATTCAGGGTACATGAAGGAAGCCTCATTATCCTTATGTATAAGGACAACTCTTGTTGTACTTCTTGTTTTTAAAAAGGCCCAAATATTTTTGTAGACTCGGAAGTAGTTCTGCTGAGTTGACCAAATGTTGCCACACAAATATTAGTAGAATTCAAAAGAAGTAAGTCATCAAAATAACCAAAAAAGAAGAAATGACTCCCATTTCCCTTTCTGTGAATTTAGCTAACAATATTCAAATCCTACCAAGGTCCCTTTTTTTCCCTGTTGCACGTAACAACTACCCTGATCCACTGCCCCACTTCAACACATATTCATATGTAGGTCCGTAATGAATTGAGATAAAGATATTCATACAATGCTAGAATAGAAAGGGAACTTAGCAATCATCTCTCCTTTTCCCTCTCTGTTTTTGACATTATAACTCAGTAAATTAATTTTCATGAAATCAAAACTACATGGACTTTCAGTTCCCAAGTCGAATAACTCTCACCAAGTATGGTTTTCACCATAATGAACAACATAACCCACTGCCGTTGTGTCAATTCCAACTCATAGTGACCCGATAGGACAGAATAGAATTGCCCCATTGAGTTTCCATGGAGCACCTGATGGATTTGAACTGCAGGCCTTTTGGTTAGCAGCCTTGGCACTTAACCACTATGCCTCCAAGGTTTCCAAAGAACAACACAGCTTTACTAAAAAGTCTACAGTATTGCTCACAAAAGGAGGACCTGGTGGGAGAAACAGGTAAACACTCTACTACTAGCCAAAAGTTGGTGTTTCAAACCCACCTATGAAAACAGGTTTGGACAGCTGCTTTCGAAAGATCACAGTCTTGAAAACTTTAGAGCACACGGTTTATTCTACACACAGGGGATCTGAACAGGTCCTTAAAGAACTTTGAGTAAGAAATGATTTGATGGCAACTAACAAGAAGGTTGCTAATAATGGGAGAGGCTGCAAGAATTCAAGTAATTCTGAAAACCAGAATTCCACTGTAAAAAAAATGAAATCATCTGGAGTCACCTGTATTTTAAATATCACATATTATGAGTCTTGAAATGGAAGCATATATGAGTCAAGGTGTCTTAGAAGTCTTTCAGAACAATGTCACTTTTTACATTTTTCCAAGTTGTTTTAGCTGAAAAATATGTCTATGTTTAAGATTAGTGGAGAATAGTTTTTAGTTTTCAATACTGAATTAGCAAACAGTAATCAAAAAGATAAACAAAATCTTGAAACTACAATTCAACTATGATAAAGAAAGAAATGTAAATTCCTGAATTAAATGCTAATGAAAGGATGAGAAAAGTACAAAGGAGTAGAAGAAATGAAGAGGGAAATAAAAACGAGAAAAAATACATATGTATATGTAAAATACATAGTGATTTACAAGCAAAAGTTATAGGGAAAATTGGCATCAAAAGTCAAGAAAAACATAGCCTATTGAGGAGAGGAAAAATATTTGACCAAGGCAAAGTCATAGAAGCTTCATAGACACATTCAAACTTCTGTAAGGATCAAGTTACTGGGCTGAGAGCTGGTGACTATGGTCTTGGGGGACATCTAGCTTGACAGGTATAACAAAGTTTACAAACAAAATGTTCTACAGCTTACTTTGGTGAGTAGTATCTGGGGGTCTTAAAAGCTTGTGCATGGCCATCTAAGGTGCTCCACTGGTCTCATCCTGTCTGGAGGAAGGGAGAATTAAGAAAACCGAAGACACACAGGAAAGATGAGTCAGTCTAAAGTATTAATGGACCACAACTACCACAGCCTCCACCAGACTGAGTCCAGCACAACTAGATGGAGTCCAGTTACCACTACCAACTGCTCTGACAGGGATCATATTACGAGGCTGTTGCCAAATCAAAGCAAGTTTGTTCTGCCTGTCACTGTAGCCACAAATTCAGAGACAGCGAAGGGTTCAAGGAATGCTTTATTAACAGATAAGCCGGCAAACCTGGGGGAGCAGTGAGAATAGCTTCTCCAAAAAACTGCCCCACTTGGGTTACATTTTTCAGTGGTTTTTATAGTCAGATTTCAAAGGGATTGCCATCTAAAGATTGTTACAGAGTAACAGGGATTCACACAATTATACTACATCTTATCAAATGTATCAGCTTCCTAAAATATCATCATCTCTCTGAGGTCTTTAGAATAACTGACTCTCTACTCCTGAGATGGAGAGAGGAATGCAGGCTTGTTAATCTGGTTTGGGGTGATAATTGTGACAGGGGATGGAATGTAGCTTAACAACCTAAGTGATCTTTATTAGAGTCTTATGTTCACCAACAAGGGTACCAAGCAGAGCTGGAGAAAAAGAGAGAACAAAATTCAAACTCACCAAAAAATACCCAGGCTTACTGGTCTAAGGGAGACTGGAGAAATCCTGAGTATAGCCCCTGGACACACTTGTAACTCAGTACTGAAGTCAGTCTTAACAGTTACTCTTGAGCCCAAGATTAGACAGCCCCATAAAACAAACAATACACTTCACCTGTAAGTAAGACTAAATAAGTACACCAGCCCAGAGGCAGGATGAGACGGCAGGAGGAGACAGGAAAGCTGGAAGGATGGAGTGGTGAACCCAAGTTCAAGAAGGGACTAGCAAACAAAGTCACAAAACAGTATGTGTATTAAATGCTTAGTGAGAAAGCAGTCTGCTCTGTAAACCTTCACCTAAGTACCGTAAATAAGATGGCAGTGGGTAGAGTTTGGATTAGTTCCAGAATGAAAAATTTAAACACAAAGATGAAATAGATTATGGAACATTTAGCAAAATGTAGGAAGATGTGGCGATGAGATGAAAAGAAATAAAAGTTGGAGGAGTATTACAAGAAAATGGAAGATAATCATCCTACACTGTTATTTACAGATAATAAGCAAAACATACTAGTTATCAGATGTTATCAGATGAATATAGGCTTTCTTACCAAAATATTGAGACTGCAGCTCAAGGCTTCAGCACCAAACGGGAGGTCCCCACCAGTGTCCCATCTGGTTCTGACTTCCCCACAAGCAAATCTTGAAGTATGTTGAGGAAATTTGCTGAGCTCTCCTTCTTTTCCTCTTTTGGTTTCTGTGCCTAAAGCAAGCTGCGTGCTCTTGGCCACTGTCTGACTCACAGGAAGGGTTTGTAAAGAATCCTTTACCAACTCGGAGATAATGCTTAGATAGAAAAAGTAGAAAAACGGAAGTAGAAATTTTCCTCAAGACAGAAGTGTGGTTAAAGAGAGGGTAGTTTTGTACAAAACTTTTCCACTTACAAGTTTTTGTTATGTTTTAGAAGTACAAATGAATGACCATATGGTGTGTGGCTAGAGGGAGCAAGTGACCTGCACAGATCCATTTAATTAATCTCAAATTGTGTCTCTTAAATGTTTAATAATATGTGTAAAGAACTATGCCACACGAACATCAGCATGATTTATAGTATATTCTGATCTCTAAAGATTCACCATCTGTTGAAAGTATGCACTCATACACAAGACACTGTCACGATATAAAGACTATAATAAGAAATAAAATAGCAGAACATATGAAAACCTGTTGCCTTCAAGCAGATTCCAACTCACAGTGTTACTGAGTCTGGGAAGCTGTGTCCCTGCCTGGTGCACTCACATTTGCCGATGAGCTGTCTCTCAGAAAGAGAAAGTAACTTTATTGTGATATTCAGAACAAGGACACAGGGGGCACGTTTCTCTTTTCCGATTTCTTAAGGTATGAGAAAGCAGGGCTTATATGTGATTTGGGCAGCAAGAGGGCTGCTACACAGGCATACGAGGGAGGGAAAATTCTAGAAGGAAAATGTTGCCGGAATTATGGCAGCCGGGAAACAGAAGGTTCTCGTCAGACCTTCCACTTTGGAATGGGGTCTAAATGATGATTTTTTCACTCTGATTCACCCCACCAGTTGCTGTATCCTCTATTGAGGTCAATTAATGGTCACAGCTAATGCTTCTGCTCACACAGGATCAGCCAAATCTAGCTTGGGTTAGTTTAAGGACTAATGGAAATTTACTAGTATTCACAGGTTCAGGCTACAGTAGCAATCCTATAGCCTAGAGCAGAACTGATCCATAGGGTTTCCAAGGAGTGGCTGGTGGATTCCAAATGCCAACCTTTTGTTTAGCAGCTGAGCTCTCAACCACTGTGCAACCAGGGCTCCAGAACACAATACTCAAAGCAAACCCACTGCCTCACAACGACCCTATAGGACAGAGTAGAACTACTGCCATAGAGTTTCCAAGGAGTGCCTGAAGAATTTGAACTGCCAATCATTTGGTTAGCAGCTGTAGCCGTTTAACCACCATGCTGCCAGAGTTTCCCCAAAACATAATAGGCAGATGTATATTTAGGGAAAATCTTGAAAAGGCTAAAGGTAAAAATAAGAACAGAGCAGTGCATAGCTGTTGCACCAACAAACAGGGTTTCCCTTTTTGTGAATAAGAACACTGAAGAAAGCTAATGATTTGCCCAAGCTCATACCAGTATGTACATGAGAGAATCAGGACCAGGGAGCTAGCCTCCAGAGACTATGTTTTTAGTTATTATGCTGCCCCATGAATATAACTCTTGTACATTCTATTTTCTAGGTGGAGAGACTAGGAGGAGGAACAAATTACTGAGGCAAAACTGCATACAGGTTAAGAACCAGGACTTTGGAGATAATTAAGCCTATGTCTACCACTTGTAACAGTGCACAATTTAATCATGCAGTAATCATCAGTTTTTTCACCTGTAAAATGGGCACAATAGTAATAGCACTTATCAATTGTGTGGATTAATGATACAATACACATAAGCATGTAGAACAGTACTCAATACTGAGTACTTAATCCATGTTAGTCATCATTGTAATTCAAACATAGCACAGTAATACTAATAATACATGTGAACACTTAAATATAGGGTGTCTTAGACTGAGTTCTCTAGAGAAGCAAAACCAGTAAAGCATATACATACATACATACATAGAGATTTATATTAAGGAAATGGCTCACGCGGTTGTCCAGGCTGGAATGCAGGTCAGGCTGGAGGCTTCTCTTGATTCATATAACCACAGGGCCTGACACACCGGAGATCGGCAGGTTAGACAGCAGGGCTGTGGCTCACAGACTTCTAAGACTGAAGAATCTCAAGACCGGCAGGCAAGACAGCAGGTAGACTGTTAGCTCAAGTCCTAAAAATCAGAGGTCAGAAAAACAGGAGACAGCTGCAGAATCCAGAGCCAGCATAAGCCTGAGCCTTACCGCAGGAAAGTTTACTTACATGCAAGCAGGCCACACCCCCAAGGAAACTCCCTTTCGCTGATTGGCTACTCATAACAGAGCCCATCACGAAGCGATCTATATCCATTCTCACCATAGAAGTGAGCACATCATCACACGGCTGACAAACAAAACATAACTTCCAAACCTCCAGCCAGGTTGACATATACTCTTAATGGTCACATAAAGTATGCAAATGCTTATTTTAGAGCCAGAAATTTTAGATTTTTACTTTTCTGACACTTAAAAACTGGATCATAATACTACCTATCAAGTTAGGTTGTCGTGGAGTCACTTTGTAATTTGAAAGGTGCTGCATAAACATTTTGGAAACCCCGGTGGTGAAGTGGTTAAGTGCTATGTCTGCTAACCAAAAGGTTGGCAGTTCAAGTCTGCCAGGCGCTCCTTGAAAACTCTATGGGGCAGTTCTACTCTGTCCTATAGGGTCACTGTGAGTTGGCATTGACTCGACACACTGGTTTTGGGGTGGGGGGGATGTTTATATAAGCATAGTGGACAATGGGAATTCCAGAACGCTTAAATACGCTCATGAGGAAACGGTACATACACCAAGTGGCAGTTGTGTGAACAAAGCACGTGTGAACACAGACACTGCATAGTTTAAAACTAGGAGATATGTGTGTCAGGGTTGTATCTTTTCACCACAATTTTTCAATCTGTATGCTGAGCAAACAATCTGAGAAGCTGGAATATATGAAGAAGAAGGAGGCATCAGCATTTGGGGCAGATTCAATAGCAATCTGCATTATGCAGATAACACAAGCTTGCTTGCTGAAAGTGAAGAGGATTTGAAACACATGCTGATGAACATCAAAGAGCACAGTCTTCAGTATGGATTACACCTCAACATCAGGAAAATAAAAATTTCCTCATAACTGGATAAGTAAGTAACATCATGATACATGAGGAAAGGATTCAAGTTGCAAAGGATTTCAATCAACACTTGTAGAAGCAGCAGTCAAGAAATCAAAAGGCACACTACAATGGGAAAATCTGCTGCAAAACACCCAAAGACTAAGGAATGTCTGACCCAAGCCATGGTATTTTCATTTGCATCATATGCATGTGAAAGCTGGACAAAGAACAAAGAAGACAGAGGAAGAACTGATAACTTTGAATTGTGGTATTGGAGGAGAATGTCAAATGCACCATGGACTGACAAAGGAACAAACAGATCTGTCCTAGAACAAGTACAACCAGAATACTCCTTGGAAGCAAGGATGACAAGAATGCATCTTACACACTTTGGACATGTTGTCAGAAGGGATCAATCCCTGGAGTTGGTAAAGTAGAGGGTCAGTGAAAAAGAGGAAGACCCTCAGTGAGATGGATTGACACGGTGGCTGCAACAGTGGGCTTCAGCATCAAAACAATTGTGGGTATGAAGTGGGACCAGGCAGTGTTTCATTCTGTTGTGCATAGGGTTGGTATGAGTCGGAACTGACTCAAGAAGACTTAGTGACAACAGTAGCAATATAAATATTAAGAAATATTTTTATCATTATTATTATATAGAATATTTATTGTTTAAATCAATACTGGTAATTTGCTTTCTCATATCCTTTTTTAAATTTTACTGTGCAGTATATGATACACTTGAAAGTATGTATATATTGAATATGTACATTTTATAATTTTTGTTACTGTTGAAAATACACACAGCAAAACACCCCCAGTGTTGTCAAGTCAATTCGGACTCACAGCCACCCTCTAGGACAGAGCAGAACTGCTCCATAGGATTTCCAAGGTGGATCTGGACCGTCGATCTTTTAGTTAGTAGATGTAGCACTTAACCACTACATCACTAGGGTTTCCAAAAACCCTTTGCTGTCAAGTTTATTCCAACTCACAGTGACCCAACAGAAGAGGGTAGAGAACTGCCCCCATAGTTTCCAAGAAGTGCCTGATGGCTTTGAACCGTCAACCTTTTGGTCGGCAGCCATAGATAACACTTAACCATTATACCACCAGGGTTTCTTGCAAAACATACACCAACTATTTCTAGCTGTATAATTCAGTGGAAATATGTACATTTGATTTTTAATTTTTTTATTGTGTTTTAAATGGAAGTTTACACTTTGAATGTTTCGCATACAAAAACTTACACACTTTTGTTATGTGACTCTAGCTGTACTCCCTATACTGGGACAATACTCTCCTCCCCTTCACCTTATATTTCCCATGTCCCTTCAACCAGTTCCTGTCCCCTTCTGTCTTCTTATCTAGCCTCCAGACAGGAACTGCCCGGTTTGTCTCCTGTATCTACTTAAACCAAGGCACACACTGTTCACCAGTCTTACAAACTATCTTAGACTTGGTCCCCTAGGAAGAGACTTAAAAAGAAATTAACTCATACAACTGTAGAAGCTAAAATGTCCCAGGTCCTGGATCGGAGCAGAGGCCTCAGGCGGTGAACTCAAGGTCAACAGGTCGGAGATTCGAATTCCAGCTCACAAGCTGGGATGCTAGGAAAATTCCATAACAGCGGGGGAGACTGCTGGGGTTCTCTTGATTCAGTAGCTACAGGGGCTGAGGGGCCCAGGTTCAGTAGGTCAGGAACCAGAACTCTTACTTGGAGGCTGTGAAGATGGAGGAATCCTAAGAGCTACTGCTACTTGAAGTCCCAAGAAGAGAAGAAGTCCCTTCAGAAGAGAAGAGCAGAGCAGCTACTCGGTTCAGAACCTAAAACCTTGGAAAGGTGAGCAGGCAGGAAGCAGTCGTTAGAACACGGAGAGAGGAAGGCTGAAGGGGCAGTGAGACACTGTAGGCCCTGCCCCTGCCAGTGCCACAGCACACTCTATCCTGGAGGTGCCCGTGACACTGTGTAGTTGCCTGAACACTGAGAATCACGGGTCAACCAGATTGACAACACAGTCTTAACCATCACATAAAAAAAACAAACCCACTGCCGTGGAGTCATGTGAGACTCATAGTGACCCTAGAGGTCAGAGTAGAACTAACTATCGTATAGACTGGCTTAATTTTTGTCTGAGGAGCTGGCTTCTGGAACGGTTTCAGTTCTGGGCTAACAGAGATTCCAGGGGCCGTGTCTCTCATGACCCTCCAGTCTGGTCTTTTTACTAGAGTTTGAGTTCTGCATCCCACATTTCTCCTGCTCCATCAGGGACTCTGTGTTGAGTTCTCTGTAAGAGCAGTCTTTGGTGGTGGCTCTAGCTAGTTTTTCTGGTCTCATGTTGGTGTCGTCTATGGTTTATGTGGCCCTTTCAGTCTCCTGGGAAATCCTGGTGGTGTAGAAGTGCTGATTAACCCGAAGGTTGGCAGTTAGAATCCTGTAGGTGCTCCTTGGAAATTCTATGAGGCAGTTCAACACTGAACTATAGTGTCATTATGAGTAGGAATCTACTCACCAGGAGTGGGTTTGGTTTGGGGTTTCAATCTCTTGGGCTAATATTTTCCTTGTGTCTTTGATGTTCTTCTTTCTTTTTTGCTCCAGGTTGGTTGAGACAAATTGCTGTTTCTTAGATGGCTGTTTGCTAGCTTTTAGGACACCAGATGCCACTTACCAATTGGGATGCAGAACATTTTAATAAACTTTGTTGTCCCAGTTTACCCAGATGTCAGCTGAAACCGTGTTCCCCAGGCCTCGGACCCTGTTTGGTTTTATTTAGAATACTTCTAGTCCATTTGCGCTGACTTCTTCTGTATTGTGTGTTGTCTCTACTTTCACCTAAAATAATTATCTGATTAGTGAATACCCCTCTACTCCCACCCACACTTGTAACCATCAAAGAATGTTTTCTTCTGTGTTTAAACCTATTCTTGCATCCTTATAATAGTGACCTCATACAATACTTCTTCTTTTGAAATTGACTAATTTCACTCAGCATAACCCCTTCCAGATTCTTTCATACTATGTTTCCAAAGTTCATTGTTGTTCTTTATCATTGCATAATGAGAATACGTATGTTTTAAATAACAATAAAACGGTTATTCATAAACTTGTAACCCATTTCAGAAGTAAAATGCTATGAATATTTCTCAAGCATCTTTTGTGGCTACCATGAGATCCCTCTGGTCTCCCCTTTGCTAGTAACTACAATTGTGAATTTTGTGTTTATCATCTTTTAACTTAAAAAAAAAATGGTTCTGCCACCTATGCAAGTTTTATAAACTGTCCAATTTTAGATTTATCTGTCTTTAACCTTTGTGTAGATGGACTAATTCTGTTTCTTTCTTTTTCACTACTTTCTTCCTGACTCAATATTGTGTTTTTGTGATCTATCCATGTTGATGCACATAGCAATAGTTCAGTCGTGTTACCCATACTATTCCTTTACATGACTATTACTGTAGCTAGCTGCTGTCGAGTAGACCCAGTGTGTGCAGCGTAGAAGTGTCTCACAGGGTTTCCAAGTCTGTGATCTTTTGGAAACAGATTGCCAGGTCTTCCTTCTCAGGCACCTCTGGGTGGGTTTGAACCGCCAGCCTTAAGGTTATCCATCTGCTCAGCTATTTACACCATTCAGGGACTTGTTAAATGACTACATTGCAATTTATTGGTTCTAATGTTGAGGGGCATTGTTTTGAATGTCTTGCTATTATAAATGATAAATAATGCTGCCGTGAAACTCCCAGTGCATTTTACTTACTGAATATTTATAGGGGTCTTAGTACCAAGTGAACTCCTGTGTGATAACATCCAGACAGCTCACTTTACTAACTAGTTGCCATCAAGTCATTTCCAACTCATAGTGATTCCATGTCTGTCAGAGTAGAACTGTGCTCCTTACGGTTTTCAATGGCTGGTTCTGGAGGAAGTAGAGTGCCAGGCCTTTCTTCCAAGGCACCCCTGGGAGGCCTTGAACCACCAGTCTTTCAGTTAGCGCTGAGTGCATTAACTGTTTGCATGACCCACGGACTCCCAACTTTCCTAGGAACTGCCAGACTCCCATAGGTCCTCATTGCCTCATGTCTTTGAAAACCCTGGATACTGACGGATTAAATACATGTTTGTTGTTGTACTACTACCTATAAATCATAATTCCCATATATCTATCACTGCTTCATTTCCTTTAATTATTCATTCTCAAAAGAAACTGATTGATACAGGTTCGCAAATATTAATCACCACATTACTGTGGTTTAAAAACACCAGAAATTTGAAAAAAATCAAAGCCCACAAGGCACAAAAATTAAGTCCGCAAACTTAATTGTTTCAAGTGCTACATATTTCATTGATGAATATCACTACAGTCACCTTCCAAGTAGTCCCCTTAGGAAGCTATGCACCGATGCCAGCGCCTAGTTCACTCTTCAAAGCAATTTTGGAATTCTTTCTGGAATGGCCATTGCTCTGGTGGCACAGTGGCCAATTTGTGAATTTAATAGTATAGTTGTTTGTGAGGGAGTTTTTAACCAGTAAGCAAATAACTCTATTGGAACACTCTCTCTACTCACCTGATCTGGTCCCCCAGCGGCTTTTTTCTTTACCTAAAGATAAAAGAAGCATCTAAAGGAAGACATTTTGATGATATTCAGGACATCAGGGGTAATACAAAGACAGCTCTGATGGCCATTCCAGAAAAAGAGCTCCAAAATTGCTTTGAAGGGTGAACTAGGTCCTGATGTCGGTGCACAGCTTCCCAAAAGAGTACTTGGAAGTATGTCCAAAGTGAACATAGTGATATTCAGCACTGACGTATGTAGCACTTTTTCTAGGATGGGTTTGAGGACTTAATTGGCAGTCCTGTCTGAAAACACCCGCAGTAACGAAAACAAAACGAACTCATGTGATTTGAAGTGTGAGCATTGTTGTAACCAGGTAATAATGACACCTCTGAATGCAACGCAATAAACTCATCACCATCAAGTTGATTCTGACTCATAGCGTCCCTTCAGGAGAGAGTAAAATTGCCCCGTAGAGTGAGCACTGGGTAATAATGACAGTTCTCAACGGAACGCATTATAATCGTCACTGTCAAGTTGATTCTGACTCATAGCGCCCCTGCAGGATAGAGTAGAACTGCTCCATAAAGTTTCCAAGGTGCTCTTTGGGAATTTGAACTGCAGACCTTTTGGTTAGTACAGGTAGCACTTAACCATGATGCCACCACGGTTTCTGGAGCACGTTAACTCACTTCTGTGGAGTCACGTCTGACTCGTAGCAACCCTACAGGTCAGGGTAGAACTGCCCCACAGAGTTCGTTAACTCACTTCTGTGGAGTCACGTCTGACTCGTAGCAAACCTACAGGTCAGGGTAGAACTGCCCCACAGAGTTTCCAAGGAGCACTTAGTGGATTTGAATGGCTGTACTTTTGATTAGCAGACACAGCACTTAACCCGCTACCCCACCAGGGTTGCGGAGCACACCAGACGGTTCAAAAAACAAACTAGCATAGTGTTTTAGCATTGCACTTATATTGATAGAAGCCTGGTGGTTACAACGATTCACTACTAACTGAAAGGTTGGCAGTTCAGAAACCACCAGAGGCCTTCTGCTTCTGTAGAGATTTACAGCCTTGGAAATCCTATGGGGTCGTTGTGAGTCGGAATCAACTGGACAGCAGTGGGTTCTTCGGTAGGTTAGGTATATTGACAAACGTAAGCTGGACTTGTGAAAAATACTTCTGTTGTTCTAACTAACTACAGGGATATTTTTGTACAAACCAATACATTTCTACTGAAACACTGCATACAAATTTTATAGACAGTCATTTTGATGTCACCCCTCTGACAGTGTCACCCAGTGCAGTTTTATAGACAGTCATTTTGATGTCACCCCGCTGACAGTGTTACCCACTGCAGTCCATATTCTTTGTGCCACCCCACACTCCAGTGTCCCCAGTGATACCCCTGCTGGTAACTACAGTGCCTAAATCAAACCCACTGCTCATAGTAACCCTGTATGTCAGAGTAGAAGTGCCCCACAGAGTTCCAAAGAGCACCTGGTGGATTTGAACTGCTGACCTTTTGATTAGCAGGTGTAGCACTTAACCATGATGCTACCAGCGTTTCCCGTAATTACAAGGTGGACTAGAAATTTCTGTAGTTGGATTTGGTGGTGTGGCAGTGCATGACAGAGTTAAAGGGAAAAAAAATCTTTAGTTTTATGTCTGATTGTTCTAATTACATCCAGCACCTGCTACATTCCTCAAATCCTGGGAATGGAAGGAGATTCCCAAAGAATGAGTCATTGTTGCAGACCTCCACCAGGGCAAAATCATTATGGATCTGTTGCTGTCATGGCTGGGACAACTAGGAGGAAAAGATATTTTCCTTAAATTACCAGCAAACAGAATCCTAACTCAGATCTCTCATCTGGAACTTCAAGGCAATGTCTCCAAGTGAAACATAATCCTTTGCTTTTCAAGGATGTAGGACCTGATAGAACCTTCTCCACAAATGTTGAGGTGACTCTGATTCCATGGCATTTAATTCTAGGTCTCTCTCAGTCTTTTTTTTCTCTCAGACTCTAGGTTATCATTCACGGCAATGGCGAGCATCAAATGACTACTTACTGTGTGCCAGGCACCGTCCCAGTTGTTGGGGTCACAGCAGTAAATAAATCAGATAAAGTTTGAATTCACTGTCCCTCAGATATAGAGTTTGTCAAAGTTACAAGCTGGGCCAGTTTAACCAGACACAGCAGCTGTGGAACAACACTGGAGAGCAAGGAGCATGGATGGTAAGAGTTAGGTGGATGATTGACTTTCTTTTTTATTAATCAAATAATTAAAAAGGTATGAAATCATGAGACTGCTATAGTGTTTTTAACTTTCAAAAACATTTATTTTTTAATTACAAAACTAATATATGCTCACACAGACATGTGTAAGGTAGAAAAAAGTTAAAATTCTCTACTGCACCTCTGCCAATTCTAATTCCAAAGAGATGACTATGATTAACTGGTAGGTGTATATCTGTTTCAATTTTTTAAAGTTTAGTTACAAGTACAGGAGACCCTGAGTGGCACAAACAATCAAGTACTACAAGCCGAAAGGCTGGCTATTAAAATCCACTTAGAAGTGGCTTTGTGATCTGCTCATGAAGGGTCAGAACCTTGAAAACCCTCTGGAGCAGTTCTACTCTGCACACACATGGCCATCAGAAGTCAGAAGTGACTTGAGGGCAACCAAGAACAGCAGCAAGTTAAGTGGATAAGTATTCATGTGTAGTGCATGCTTTTGCATATTATAAACAGTTATTATAAATTATATACATAATCAACTCTGCAACTTTCATTGCTCAATAATATGTCAGGTCATTCTTCATTATTATTTAAAAAAATTTTTTGGTTCTGATTAAGTGAAAGTTTACAATCCAAGTCAATTTTCCATATAAAACCCTGAGCGCCCACCTCTCTGCAACTGTATCTGCTCTCCTCATCCTGTTACAGCACACTCTTGTTTTACTTCCTCAGTTCTTCATGATTTGCTTTTTTCTTCATCTCATGGACTCTTATTCTCAATTATTACAAAATGTTTAAAACAGACAATGAGTATGCAAAGTAATGTAATTAACATAAATTGTTATCCAGTTATAACTAATCAGTTTTATCAAGGTCTTAATATTTTGCTATATTTGCTTCAAGTATTTAAAAAAAAAATAAAACATAAAAATAGGAACTCTTGGCATACTTCTTGTACACATTTTTATACTTTTCTTGTCATACATGTTTTTATATTCTTATTATGTACATATGCATCCATAAGCAATAGTTATTTTACATGCTTTAAAATTTCGTTTCTTGATATACTGTTGAAAGTTATTGTTAGTGCTAAAAAACTAACATGAAGGGTATAAAATGAAAAAGTTTCCTTTCTTTTATCTTTTCCAGAAGTAACAGCCCCTAAGTGTCTCGAATAGTTTCATAATTATTTTATGCCTATCAATCCCATATGTTTTATGTTACCTTTTTACACAAACGACCTGATACACTTTTCTTCTATACCTTGCATTTTCTCCTTATTAATATATCTTTCCATATCAGCCAACGGTGGATTATCCAGAGTTCACCTTGGTTACCAGCTCATCTGTAGTGAATAACTTCACATTTTCTCACCACATCAAAGATTGATTCCACTTCTAGGTATGACTGGCATCTGTCTCTCTCCCAGTCCCAAAGCACCTTCCTACAGAATCACAGTCTCTTTTCAAATTTACAGTCCCTGATAGGGAGGGATTACCCAGTAAACAAGGTAAACATGGGCTTCGTTGGGCTTGCTTACTAATCTGTAGAGACCAATTTTACACCCACGTGAAACTAGTCACTGCAAGTAAGTAAGCATAAGTAAGCCTGTGCTTACCTTGCTTACTGTGTTGAAACCTATGTGAAATTTGTTACTACAGATTAGTAAATACAGTGCAAGCATACCTGTGCTTACCTTGCTTGCTGGTGAATCTGCCCCTGATGTCAGCACACATTGATCAATCTCAATTTTTTTCAGGCACATAGTCCTTCACTGATGGATGTACCACAACTTATTTTATCAGTACCAGATTGATGGACATTTAATTACATTTTTAATTACAAAAAGTATTGCAGTAAATATTCCATCTATGCATACTCATGAAGTCATCCTTAGGGTGTATATTAAGTAAAAATATAAACATATGTGCAAAACTACACAAGTGTACTTTTTTTAAACTAATTTCTTGTACTAGATAACGTAGCATAGTGGAGTTTTCAAATCATAAGACGCTAGGTTCCAGTTGTAACTGTACAACCAGCTATAGCTGAAAGGTCTTTGGACAAACGATTTATTATATTCAGGATTCAAGTCTCTCATATCTGAAATTAGGATTCAAACTGCAAGATCCCTAAGGTCCAGTCTACCTAAGGAAATACATTAGCTATGATTCAAATCTCATTACAATTGTTACCACTTGTTAAAGTATATAAAGCACATCGTAGAAACTCCAGAATTTAAGAAAATTATACTTGAACAACTATCACTTTATGATGGGTAAGAGTATAATGAGAAACATTTAAACTAGCTGGAATAAGAATCCGTGATAAATAATTTTTTGTGCGCAGCTCAAAAGAAAAAGCTGGCAAGTGTTACTGGTAGGGGACAATCAAAAAACCCATGACTTTTATTTTTTTTATTTAAACTTAAAAACAATCAAGATTTGAGGTGAGCGAGGCTTCCATCATATACAACAACAGTGCTCTTGCTGAACTTTGCTAAATCACGCACAAGCTTTCTAATCTCATATACTTGGAAAGTCACACATATGAGAAAATAAACTTAATTTCTAGAAGAGTCAATCCACTCTCTAGCCCAGAACCTCTCCCAGCTGTGTAGCTACTACCCTCCAGTGGTGAGCCGTGGTGAACTCTAGCTAAGACATTGTTAACGTTCTCGATTGGTAAAGAACGTATTATCCCTATTAAAAAAAAAAAAAAAAAAACTGACTGCTGCCAAGTCGATTCTGACTCATAGTGACCCAATAGACAGAGTAGAACTATCCCACAGAGATTCCAAGGAGTACCTGGTGGAGTTGAACTGCAGACTTTCTGCTCAGCAGCTGTAGCACTTAACCACTATGCCACCAGGGTTCCCATTATTCCTGTAAACTGAACACAAACCCACTTCTGTTGAGTCTGTTCTGATTTATAGCACACTATAGGTCAGAGCAGAACTGCCCTATAGAGTTTGTGAGGAGCACCTGGTGGATTTGAACTGGTGACCTTTTGGTTAGCAGACATAGCTCTTAACCACTTGTGCCACCACGGTTTCCATTCCTGCAAAGGGGGGCTAAAATGATCACTCATTTAACAAAAATAGTACTGAACTTTGATTATAGCCTGGAAACTGTTCTAGATGCTGGGAAGGTACAAACACGTTTCTTGTACTTGGTAGTTCTTTGTAGTAAGGAAAAACAAAAAAACAAAGAATCATAGCCAACTCATAGCGACCTCTTGGTTAGTAGCTGTAACACTTAACCACTACGCCACGACAGTTTCCAGTAAGCAAAATAGACCTGCCAATAAACAGCAGAATGTATTATGTATTGTGTAAAGAACTAAACCTGCAATATGAAAAAGGTAGTGGGAGCATAGAGGAAGATGTTACTAGTTCTTAGGGAAATAGAAGCTTTCTGGAGAAAGTGATGTTTAATTTAGGTTTGAAGGTATATAAGAGATGAATGACATTTTAGTCTGTACAAAACCTTCAGGTGAGCAAACATGGTATGTTCAGGAAACGATAGCAATGAGATCAGTTAAGCAAGAGAGGACATGGAAGTGAGAGTGAAGAGGGTGGGAGGGGAGTAGTTCTATGTGAGCCAGGAAGGAAAAGCCTGGTTTAGATTATTCTAGCAAAAGAGATCATGCTTTATTGTACAAGCAGTGGAGAGTTCACAGGATGATAAAAAATAAGAAACAGTGCACAAGGTACATAATGATTTCAGTAGGTATGTTCTAATATACAGAAATACTCTTGACTTTTCTTCACTGCTTGGTTTTCATGCTTATAAAATGATAGACAGTATTATATGTGTATATACACACACACATACATATATTTAAATTGTGAGTCAGGATATATTTAAAAATACATTGCTGTTGAGTTGATTCTGACTCAGCTACACTATAGAAGTATGACTATCCCATAGGGTTTCCAAGGTTGTAATCTTTACAGAAGCCAACTGCCACATCTATATCCCACAAGGCAACTGGTGGATTTGTACCACTGACCTTTTGGTTAGCAGCTCAGTGCTTAACCGCTGTGGCACCAGGGCTCCTTTGGGATATATTAGGGATATTGAAACCAATTTTGTGGATTGAGATCAACAACAAAGAACAAAACAGAATAGAAACTACAAAAGTGCCATCACCCTTACCTGGGGTATCATTTAGGGAAAGTTTTTTTTCAACTGAAACACTTGTGGTGCAGTGCTCAAGAGCTCAGCTCTTGAAGTCAGCATTTCAATTCTACCAACCAACCAATCCTTAGAAACCTTATTAAGTTCTACTCTGTCCTGTAAGGCTGCTAATAGTTGGAATCAATTCAATGGCAAGGTTTGGTTTGAAATATATATACATATATTCAAGTACTTGTGGATGCATTGGGTTCTGATATAAAACATATTCTTACAGTGGATCACAGTGAAAGAAAAAAGGGAATCTGGAAAGGACTGTATTACAAAGTCTCTAAAGATTTCTCCTAGGTTAACATACTCACCTCCTAACCAAAAAACTGGAGGTTTGAATCCATCCAGATATGCCTTGAAAGATCTGGTGATCTACTTTTGAAACACCAGCAGTTGAAAACATTATGGAGCATCGTTTTACTTATTGCACTGGCTACAATCTCAAGGGAAATTAGTGGGAATAAAAATGGACATCTTGGCTTGTTTTTCTTGTATGTGAACTTAGTGAATGTAAAGATGGTGCAGCAGGTATGTAGGATCTCCTTCAACTTTACAAAGGGGAAGAAGAATCAAGATCAACAGCCCAAGGCTGATTCCTGAGGTAAAGGTCAGACATACTTGTGCTCTCCAATCTTTCCACCAATTCTGACAACAGCTTTCCCTCTTACAGCGTTCTCTACGTTTCTGCTGGGTTCAGTAATTCATTTCAATGGCCACAGGGAACTCTCAGACTATACTCATGGTTATGGGGTTTATTAGGGAAGTAACAGGTTACAACTTAGGATCAGGAACAACTGAGGATACAGCTCTTTGGTCAGGACAACTCTTTGGTCATTCTTGTAGGCAAGCCTCTCCCTTGGCCTCTGGACTGCTCCATCTGGCCTCTCCTCTACTCTGGCAAGTGTTACAAAGCTCCTTAGCTCTGCTGGCAAGTGCCCAGAGGCACCCCCTTTTGTCAGGATGCCTCAGTCTGAAGGCGCTGAGCTCTTCCACTCTGTGGGCTGGCAAGGCCACCACACTGTCTTACACTGGTCTCTTGGTTCTGCTGCTACTATTTCTCTATCGTTGCTTCTCACCATTTCAGTCTCCAGTGCTACAGCTCTGTCTGTCTCCTGGATGTAGGAGATTCTCAGCACAGTGTCCCCAGGTACAAAGGACACGTTCTACTCTCAGCTCTTCTTGGTGTCAGTGAGGTCCAACCTTTCTGTGGCTGGATGGCTCATTTTAAGCCTAGTAGAATGGCAAAACTGACCAATCCCTTTACTAGGATTTCACATACCTATTTGCATAGCCCTGCCTCTCACAAGAGTGCCACATGTCCTACTTGCATTATTATCAAGCGGTCCAGTCCCCTTGGTGGATCACAAACACCTTATTTGCTTGGTCTCACTCAGTGATTTAGTGGAGTTATAAGATAATGGCTAGAAAGGCCACATAAAAGTGATCTACCCAACCACAGTGAAAATGCATTCCGTCTTTGCCCATTAATTAGATGGTAGCTATGAGTTTTTTACAGATGTCCTTTACCACATAGAATTCTTTCTTTAATCCTACTTTGCAGGTTTTTTTTGTTGTTGTTGTTTAAATTATGAATATTGAATTTCTTCATATGCCTTTTTTACTTTTATTTGGGTGAGTTTTTACAAATTCTATTAATATGATGTACTACAATGATTGCTCTGTCAATATTAACCTTAAATTATTGGTCTTTGTCTATCATCCATTTTATACATTATTAGATTTCACTTGCTGGTATTTTGTTAAGGAATTTCATGGCTATACTCATGATTGATATTGGTCCGTCATTTTCTTGTTTAGTTATTGAAGCAGTGCTAATCTCATAAAATTAGTTGAAAAGTGTTCTTTTCTATTTCTTAGAAAATCTGTATAGAATTGATATTAATTATTTGGTAAAATTCAACAGTGAAGCCACGTGGGCCTAGAGTTTTCTTTGTGGGAAGGGTTTTAGTTATGCATTTATTTTAGAGACACAGTTCTGTACATAGTTTATCCTATTACCTCTTATTGTTGGTAAGTTGTATTTATTAATGACAATTTCATTTAAATTATTGAATTTGTTGGCATAAAGTTGTTCATAACACTGTGAAAGCTCCAAGAGCTAGAACCTGTGTAAGGTGAAAAATCAGATAGAGTGATAGAAAAGTGATAAGACTGCACCCTGTCAAAGGTGGAAACCTTCCAGAGCCAGAAAAACAAGGCAGTCCTATCGAGCTCTGGCTCTCACAGGCTTCACTGTACGGTAATATGTACTTTACTTCTCATTTCCTACCTTTCCACATCTTTGAAACTTTTACAGAGCATTTTTGAAGGTGAATTTAGAAGAATAAAAATACTGTGCATAAACTTCAATTTAACAATTTCACCAATAGATATTTTAGAGAAATACTTATGTGTACTAAGAAACAGCTTGGATTCGCTGGAAGCTAGGTGTCTGGGGTCCATACAGTTGGGGTGGCCCACCCAGGTTTGAATTGTGACCCTTGAGAAAGTCACCTTTGAGTCAAACAATGGTCTAGGTAACCATCTGCCTGTAGACTTAAGCTCTTTTAAACAATTACCTATATGCAGTTAGTTGCAAGAAAAAGAGACTTTAAAGGCAAGACTAAAACTCTTTTATGGTATGTGTTTTAGAGATATTTTAACTGTTCTTCAACACAATGCCGTATTACATCCTTCCTGACCGCAAACTGTTTATCAGTTTTGTTCTTGCCCCCTTTCCATGGCAGTGTCGATAAGATACAGTAATAACCACTTTCGAAGTTTTTTTCATCTTTGTAACATTTTTCACTCTCTGGTAGAAATGTTACCCAAATTTGCAAATCGTACATTCAAATAAACTCATCAATTTCTACTACTGGAAGATATGTTTTTTAATAGTACAAAGTTTTTACCATGTTTATTACAACAGTATTTGCAGTAGTGAATAAATGGAAACAATGCAAATGTTCATCAACCAAAACAAACAAAAAACCCAAACCACCACCACCAACAAAACCACACAAACGCCCAAACTGACTGCAGTCTAGTGATTCTGACTCATAGTGCACCGCGGTCTCCAAGGAGCAGCTGGGAGATCTGAACCGCTGACCTTTTGGTAAGCAGGCATAGCACTTATCACTATACCACTATGGTTCTTGCTTATTCATCATAAATGACATATCCATTACTGTGTGATGCTTTGCATTTACACACACACACACACAGTTTTACTGTTTTTACACAAATTGATATGCAATGCGTTTTTTTTTTTTTCAATTTTTTTCTTTCGTTTTGAATCTTGGAGTTTCTTCCACGGCCTTAACATGTATACAGAAAAAAGATTTCTAACTAGTGATATTTCAACAGGTATGCGATAAATCGCATATTCAAAAAATACGCGACAAAAAGGTGTCATTACGCTATGAATCACTAGACACTTCCAAAGCTCACAGTCGAGTTAAAATTCACCGACTCTACTTCCGAATCACACACTTCCTGTTTCTATTATCCACTGCCAGATAACCCTTTGTCTGCCAGGAAACTAAGGTTAAACGTGACTCTTGGAGGAAAACGCGCCAGGTTTCAAGATGGCCCCCACCCTGCCGGACCACTGTGGTCACCCGACTGGAGCAAGATGGCGTTTTCCTTCATTGCCTCTCAGGGTAGGAGTATTCCACAATGTGAGTCACGCAGAAGACGGCGTTTCTGCCATTACCCAAGATGGTGTGGCGTATAGCCTCCTGGCTTCCAGGTTTCAATATGGTCTCCCCAGCCACGGCACCGAACAGGTTAACCTCAGGATGAAGGTAATCTCGCGCGAAGTGGTGTAGCCGTACTGCCCCGGCTCTACGCCCGCCCCCAACGGCGCGGAGAGCTGAGCCAAGATGGCGTCCGAGTCGGAGTACGAGTCTGTTCTGTGTGTGAAGCCGGACGTCAGTGTCTACCGGATTCCGCCTCGGGCCTCCAACCGCGGCTACAGGTGCTAACTCGGAAACACTGCGGCACACGCTTGCTCCTTTGGGGATGACAGGTTCCTCCTGCGGCAGCACGCTGCACGTTCCTATCCCCTGCCGCCTCAGGGGTTCCATCCTGCTAGTCTCCCAGCCTGGGACGTCGTCTTCCGATTCCCCTGACCCCCTACCGTTCTTGACTGTCATCATTCTTCGCTTTTTATTAGCTGCCAGCCAGCGTTCTGTCATCGCCCCCTTCGTAGCGCCCCCCAGATCACTCTTGTCCTCTCCGTGTATTCACATCCAGTCTTGCTTGCTCCGTCGCCAATCACCTTCCTTTCGCTCCTCAGTGTGTCCTTCAGCTTGTCACTCTCCTCCTCCGTATCTTACACTCTCTCACTCTGTCTTTCTCTCTCTGCCCCGCACCCTCCTAATACCCCAGGCACACCTGAGGGTAATCATTGTGCTGTTGCCCTCTCTTTGGATGATCTGTTTTTTTGTATGGTTGTTAATCTTTTCACCAAGTGTCATCCAGTATTTGGGTTTCCCTTCAGTTCTCCCAGTGGGCAAAGGTTATGGGTACAATTTTTCCAATGGTTGTTCCGTATGTTTCTTTACATTATATTTTCATTGTTGATGAGACAGTATTTTCTGCCATCCTTTCTCTCTTTCCGCTTTCTCTACTTCTCTCCTTTCCCCTTCTATAGCCTTAACGCAGCTTTTTCTCTGTAGAGTCTGACTACCTTGTAATTCAGTGACTGTGAGAGTCGGAGGATGCTGTATGATGATGTCATGGACTTGAAAGAGCACTCAATGGATTACATGTTAAAAAATGTGGATATGAACCCTGGCCACTTAACAGCTATACTGATTTTGGACAAACCTCTTAACCTGTCTGAGCCTCAGTTTTCTCATCTGTGAAGTGAAAAAAAAAAGTGATAACGAAGTGTGCTGTACTTACATACCTCAGAGTTTTTTAGAAGGTTAAATGAAATCATAAAATGGATCTGAAAGAATTTGGGAAACTCTAGAGCAATACGTAAAATGTAAAATAGCATTCTTATTCTTTTCTGACCCAAGTCACCGTCGTGATTTCTGTCTTGGCATTTATCATTAACTTGTTTGAAAAGTTACCTTCTTATGTCCAATTGGGAGGCTCAGTCATCATGAATCAGTGTCTTCGTGCCTACCAATCTGTGCACACATTTGGGATCTACACTTTGGTAGAGAGTTAGTCTTTTAGGCAGCTTTCAGTTAGACCTCAAATTGAGCATCAGTAAGAGTCTGCATACTTTTTTGTTGGTAGTCATGGAATCTCTGTGGAAGCATGACTCATAGTAGACATCTTTGGTAAGCTCTACCCTTCCATTCTGGCTTAACTATGTTCTGTGTATGCTTCCTTAACACCCTATGCTTATGGCAGTCTTCATTGTGGATTGTAAATCGATTGTTTTGTCACATTTTCCCCAGACTAGATTATGAATTACTTGAAGTCTTTTTAGCCTTATATCCATTATGTCTGGCATATAAGTGGGCACTATTAATGCTGAGTGAAAGAAAAATTTTGTTGCTTGCTCATAAACCTGATCATATAAATTGATGATAAAATATTAAGTAAGATAGCTCCTGGTTTCCAGTTTTAGGAGTTAAGACTTGTGGAAGGATGTGATTGATAGACATAGAAATGGGGGTCCTCTTCTTTTTCTTCTACTTCAAGTGCTTTTTTTTTAAAAAACACTTTCACTTATCAGCATTCTCTACCTTTGCTTCTGAGGTTACCCATAGCCTTTTGTTCTCATACCGCTTGGCTGTGCTGAGCTATCAAAGCAGTTTTTTTTACTCTTTTTCCCATTATCCTTTTGTGTTTTACAGGCTTATTATTATTTCTTAGCCTTTAGGAGATATTTTGTCATTAACCACTCTTTAGTGTAATGAGGGAAACCCTGGTGGCGTTGGGGGTGAGTGTTCAACCAAAAAAGTTGGCGGTTCAGATCCTCCAGGCGCTCCTTAGAAACTCTATAGGGCAGTTCTACTCTGACTTACGGGGTTGCCGTGAGTCGGATCCCACTTGATGGCAGTGGGTTTGGTTTTTTTTTTTTTGGTAGTGTAATGAGTGATGAGAGCAGAACTAAATTTGTCTTGGTTCCTTCGTTTGTTTGCTGGGTTACCTTTGGCAGATCACTTGACTTTTGAACTTTAGTTTTCATACTTGCAAAAATGGGGATAATGATACTTGCCTTGCAAGATTCTCTCCATTTTCACAACAGTGGGCATAGGGCCTTGCACATAATAGATGTTTGGTGAATGCTAGTTTCTTTCTTCTTGTCTGTTCATCTTTCATGTTGTTTATCAGAGCCCATTTTACTTTATAAGCATTGATCTATCCTTTAGCCTACCATTAGAAGATAAATGACCTTTTAGCAAGCAGGAAGAATCCTTTTGAATGACTAACAACATCAGTGGGGGTAATGTGTTTGATTCACCTTGGGTAGATTGTTGCTTTCTAGACTTCTACTGATTGATTTTCTGGATCATAAGAAGGAAAATGTAGACTTAACCAGAAACCTATAAATGAATATGAAATGGTTTTTAAACATGTAATACTGTTTTGTTAATGATAACAATGCTTCTTCCCTAGCTTATGGTATGTTTTAATGTAATGAAAAGAATGTTAGACTTTATCATTACTGTGTTACTGTCTTATTATTCCTTCAAGATAATACAGATGATAAAAAATTGCCAACCTATTTCACATGCCACTGTAAAAACAGTTTAATTGAATATACATGTGAAATCTTCTGTGATCATACAATGATTTATACAGACCTATGAAGAAACTAGAAATAAATAGAAATTGTAGGTCACGGTAGAGTAGTGTCAGAAGACTAGAAAAACCAAGAGCTCTGATGAAGGAAGCCTAGGTCTTGGAGCAGGATGGACCTAGGCCCATGGCTGAGGGAAACTGCTGACATGACTATCTGTTCCTTTACTGAGAATGTGTTAAATGTTGGGCAGTAGACACAGACATAGTAAGGCAAGTATGTGTTTCTTAATTTTTTCAATAGTCTGCTTATACAGACTTCTAGTTCTTGAGTGGTCTGACTAGCATGAGTAACAGGTAGTTACAGAAAATGTAATAGTCAGGTGACCTCTGGAGCACTCTAATCCATATCAGATTCAGGTATTTCAGGGTGTTGAGGACAGGGCATCAAGAAGGAAGGGTATGACAACAATTTATTCTACAGGTTCTGTTCAAGACCTGTCCTAATTTTCATTTTTCATCCTTTTTACCCACTGCTTGCTATTTTATTATACTTACTCTTCTTCAGATATATCTCGTTATTAACTTTTTAACTTGCAACTATTAGTCGTCAAGTTCATAGTGGTGAGTTACTAAACATTTTACTGTGCTGCCCTTTCCACACTCTTGCAAAATAAAATGACAAATGCAGTGTTTTGTAAAATCTCATATTTAAATAATATCTTGAATTGCATTGAAATTCATTTGTACGGGTTATAGTCAGTGTCTTCTAATGTTTCCATGCATATTTGTATCTCTAGCCCAGAAATCTTTCTTTAACTCCAGTCTTGCATATTCAACTGGCTAGTCCACATCTCCTCTTGAATGTCTAATAAGCGTCTCAGCATATCCAAATTGATCACATCTTCCTTCCCAGACATGCTCTGCCTTCCTCATCTCATTTATTGACAGTGCTTTTTCTGAGGCTAAAAACAATAGAGTCATCTTTGACTTCCTCTTCGTATATCACACACACTACAAGACCCTATTGGTTTTACCTTAAAAATTAGAATTTAGACACTTCTGCTGCTGCCATCACTCATAGATTACTGCACAGTAGACTGTAGAATGAATCTCCGTTTCAGCCCTCATCTCTCTATACTTTTCTCCATGTGGCAGCCAGAATAACTTTCTTAAAATATAAGGGAGATCATGTCACACCTCTGCTTGAAACTCTGCGATAGCTCCTCTCTTATTCAGAATAAAAGCCAGCTTCTTACAATGGCCTATGGATGTCCTTCCACGTTAGCACCTTTGCACTGCCCGTGCCCTGTGCTGGAGTGCTCTTCTGCCATGTAGCTACATAGGTATATTTCTTACTTTATATTTTTTCTGACATTTCACCTTCTTAATGACTCCTGTTCTGTTCTCTTAAATGTTGCAACCTGGTCTTCCCTCATCTGCTTCTACTTTTTTTTTTAACTTGAACACTTCACTGTTTAAGGTCTTACATGTTTTACTTATTTATTATGTTTCTCTTTTGTTGTTTATCTTCTATTAAAATGTAAGCCTCTTGAGGGCAGAAATCTGTTTCTTTGCTGTTGTATCCTAAGCACCTAGAACAATGTCTGTGACTTAATAAACACTCTAAATATTAAAACAACAATAGTGATGTGTTGAGGGATTTGGGAAAGGTTCTGATATCCAGGATATATAACTTTGTAGATTTTGCTTTTACCTGATTAATAAAGTACTATTATATGAGACAAGATCTGTGTATGAAAATAGTATCATAGTGAGCAATATTTTTTATTGCTTTGATTTGAATTTTTACATGTTTTTATTGATACTTAATTAGGCTCCAGAATCATGTAGTTTAGTACTTGTTTTGGACTGTATGTAACATGAGGTATCTATTTAGAGGTAATCATAACTTACTTTTGTTGATTATTTTCATTGGAAGGGAGAAAGAATAAGCAGTTCAGAAAAGGGAAAAAGAAATATTGCAGGTCATTCTTGATGGACTTTACTGAATTAGTTACATGGATCTGAAAACTAAGGCTTCCTGTTTTGCTATCCTAGGGCATCTGACTGGAAGTTAGACCAGCCAGATTGGACTGGTCGCCTACGAATCACTTCAAAAGGGAAGATTGCCTATATCAAACTTGAGGACAGAGTTTCAGGTAATTTGTGCAGTTGACCATTTAACATATTAAGATACTGGTTTTGGTGTACTTTTATAGTGTCTTTCGCTGTGAGGACTGGCGTTGAAATATTTCTGAACTGGAGTTTTAGATTTTTGCTTTCTTCCATGAGTCGGATCCGACTCGACGGCACTTGGCTTGGCTTTACTCGTAAATGTCTTTTTGTTATGTCTCAGGGGAGCTGTTTGCTCAGGCACCAGTAGAACAATATCCGGGCATTGCTGTGGAGACAGTGACAGATTCCAGCCGGTACTTTGTCATTCGGATCCAGGATGGCACCGGTAAGAGATCTGGGACTTTGAAGGGGATGAGTTAGAAAAATAGTCAGTGAACTGTCATTAAAAGTGTGTCCCTATTACATTTATCTTACTTCAGTTTACAAATGTTTTTCGTCCTTTTCCAAGTAATTATAGTTGCTAAAGGAGGAAGATAAGCATGTTACTAGTAATAGTTATAAAAGATAAGTACAAGATGTGTAGCAATTCATTTTTGTACTTTTAGTATATTTTTATAGTACACCATTTATGCATATATGAAATTAAAATGTGTACATAATAAAAAAATTAACATTTTTTTCTCTTCAGTAGTTGTGGTGGCTGTTTTTGGTGGGACTATTTTAATCATCTGTCTATATGGCAGTAGTTCTGAAACTTTTCTCCATTACCTATAGTAGAGACTGGCAAACATTTTCTATAAAGGCCAGGTAGTAGATTTTAGGCTTGTGGGCCAAATAGTTCCTGCTATTTTAGTGCACAAGCATCCGTAGAGAATATGTAAGCAAATTAGCATGGCTGTGTTCCAATAAAACTTGACTTACAAGACTAAGCAATTGTCAGATTTGGCCTGTGGGCTGTAGTTCGTGGACTACTGGTCTATGAGAAAGTGTTTCACGTTCACAGAGTGTATCTAGATAGGGTAACTTACATTTTCATTGAGCAGAGTTTGTCTTGGGGCCACTGCCTCTCTGAGAATTCTTTTCTCTTTCACAGGGCGTAGTGCTTTCATTGGCATTGGCTTCACAGATCGGGGTGATGCTTTTGACTTTAATGTCTCCCTGCAAGATCACTTCAAGTGAGTGAGGCTCTTTTTTACTTACTGAAATTGAATGGTTTACTAATATTTTTGGAAAGCCTGCTTCTCAGATTTAACAAGCACTGTTTCTTTTACTTCTTGATTTCTTTATAAATATTTAAAAATATAAAAATATTTTTATAAATATAGATCTCCCCACTAATTTCTCTTTTCCAGTGCTTATCTGCTCTGTGTTTCCTTATAGCTTGAAGTAGTTTTAGATCCTTTACATAATGGTTTCAGCAGGTGCTTTTGTTTGTGCCTCTACGGAATTTGCCCTTGAGTTTAAGTGGTAGAAAGAGGCATAGTAACATCAGGGATGTATGTCAGATATGTGGAGAGTTATGTGCCAATTTTGTGTAGCTGGCGATGTTTTGTGCCTACTGCCATGTTGTTTTAGCCTATCCAATTTTAGCACAGTTGTGGTAGGCAGTGCCATACATACTGTTGTGTTCCCTCCATAAGGGCAGACCTATCTGCCTTTCTGCTGTAGGACCTTCTGAAGCTAGGAGGGCCACTCAGCCAGCCTGGGGTTCAGCCTGGAAAGACTGAGAATTAGCATCCCTGCAGACAGCCCTTAGCCAGGGTGGATGGGAATTGGTGGATAAATGCCGTCTATTTGGAGGGACAAATCTAATATGCTTTTTGTGTGGCTCCTCAGAGAGCCTGAGGTGGGATTGAGCCCCGTTTGCCCCCCGTTCTTTACACTGTCTTACTCTGTTTTCTGATACCACCTCTCAAGTAATCTAACTGGACCTTAATCTATATGTCAGGCTTTGCTATCAGTGAAATCCAAACTAAGGTAGTTTACTCTTCTCCTGAAGGTGGGTAAAGCAGGAATCTGAGATTTCCAAAGAGTCTCAGGAAATGGACAATCGTCCAAAGTTGGATCTGGGGTTTAAGGAAGGACAGACTATCAAATTGAGTATTGGGGTAAGTATGTTTTGTTTTCTTTCTTATTTTGTTGTATTGTGTTCTTATAAGCCTGTGACTTTCTTTTCTTTTTCTTAACAGAATATTACAACAAAGAAAGGAGGTGCTTCTAAGCCCAGGACTGCAGGGCCTGGGGGCCTAAGCTTACTCCCACCCCCGCCTGGTGGCAAAGTCACTATTCCTCCACCATCCTCAGTTGCCATCAGCAATCATGTCACCCCACCACCCATTCCAAAATCTAACCATGGAGGCAGTGATGCAGGTAAATCCCTGTAGAACCTCTAACTTACAAATTGCATCTTACATATTTTGAGAAACACCTGTTTGCTAAGGGGAGCACTGAGGCTTTTGTTATGCTTCAGACCTGACTTAGAGACACTGGCATGGACCAAGTGATTGTGCCAGCCTCTGGCGAAGGGTGAGACCTCTTCTGGTGAACCAAGATTCATGGCATCTGGTAGATGCTTTGGCAGGGAATGGGTGGCATTAGGAGGACCGTGATTTCTTTCATGGTACATCATTAACGCTAGGAGGCCTGTGAGTTAGATGGACCTTGATTCTTGTCAGTCAGGGCTCTACTAATGTGTGTTTGAATAAGCTTGGTAATATTACCTCAGTTCTTTGAATTCTGCTTAGTTTCATTATCTGTGACACAGAGATGTAAAACTGTCTCAAGATTATGAAGGTTAGAAGATACGGGAACACCTGGCATAGTACTTGGAATGTAATAGCCATTCATTAAGTGCTATTTCATAATGCTTTCCATTTCTTCATGAGGGCAGTTGGGAGAAACGGAGAAGACATTTAGGTTTGTGAACACACTTTAATTCTTTCTCACAGTGCTGTGGGAAAAACAATAAACATACTTAAGTATCTTCCCTTTAAAAAATGAGAACATCAGAACTCAGAAAGAGGTAGGAATTTTCCTAGGATTAGAGAACGAGATATTAGAATCTGGGAATTTTAACTGAAAGTGTTTTAGACATTGATGGTCATTCATAGACTTGATTATTGAGAATTGATATATCTTTGTGGAATTTTTGAGAGAAAAATGGATATTGCATACCTCTTTCAGTAAGGATTGCTAGAAGGCTCAGGGGAGAGGCTAGATAGCTTAAGTTTTTTTTTTTTTTTACTTTTTACACCATAATATTTTCATCAAATTTTAAATTTTGAGATAATTTCTATTTTGAGTTTCACACACAGTTGTAAGAAATAATACAAAGAGACCCCAAGTCTACTTTACTCAATTTCCCTCAATGGTAATATCTTCCAATACTGTAGTAGAATATCACAACCAATAATTTGAAATTGATCAAGTTCACCAATTGTACTCACATTTTAGTAGTTTTACATGTGCTTATTTTGTGTGTGGAAACCCGGGCAGCAAAGTGGTTAAGTGCTACAGCTGCTAACCAAAAGGCTGGTGATTCAGATCTGCTAGGCGCTCCTTGGAAATTCTGTGGAGCAGTTCTGGTCTGTTCTACAGGGTTGCTGTGAGTCAGAAGCGACTTGATGGCACAGTCAACCTCGGTTGGGATTTTGGTTGTGTGTGTGTGTGTTTAGTTCTGTGCCGTGTTATCATGGGTGAGTTTGTGCATCCACCACCACAGGGTGTAGAACAGTTCCATCATCTCAAGGATCCCTCATGTTTCCCTTTTAGAATCGTATCTACCGCATCATGATTCCCCCTTTCCCAACCCTAACCCCTAGAAGTCACTAATCTGCTCTCCATCTCTATAACTTTGTGTCTTCAAGAATATTATATAAATGGAATCATTTAATAGTATGCAACCTTTTGAGATTGTCTTTTTTTCACTCAGCATAATTGAGCTTGTTGACTCTGTCCATAGTTTGTTCCGTTTTATTGCTGAGTAGGATTCCATGGTGGGGATTTACCACAGTATGTTTAACTCACTCACTGAAGGAGATCTGGTTTGACTGTTATGTATAAAGCTGCTGGGAACAAGTTGCCTGCAGACTTTGTTTGAATGGGAGTTTTCACATCTAAGAATTTTCTTGTGTCTTCCCTCCTTTTTTCCACTCTCACTTTGTGTTCAGACATCCTTTTAGATCTGGATGCTCCTGCCCCTGTCATAACACCAGCGCCAGCTCCAGCTTCTGCAAGCAGTGACCTGTGGGGGGACTTCAGCACTGCGTCCAGGTAATGGACATAGTGAAACCAGCATGCTGCCAGTTGGTATAGATGATATGTGCACAAAACAAACAAGCAAGCAAGCAAGGAAGCAAGCAGACAAATAACCCAACTCATTGCTGTAGAGGTGATTCTGTGCTATGTCCTCAGTGAAAGGAAATCTTTGCCCTGGGCAAACAAGAGATTTACAGGTCTTATAGAGACTTTGGCAGGAATTCTAGGGAAGGCAATGTAGACGTTTTGGGGATGATGGGACAAGAAAGCTGTGGGATGTGGTATGAGTGGGATATTTCAGGCCTTGATAAGGAGAATTCCTGTGAATTTTGAGCAGTGATTTCTTGGAAACTATGAGGTAAAGAATGGAGTAGTTATGCTAGTGTTCTACTTTTGCCTTTCTGTTCTCCTGTGTTGCAGCTCTGTTTCAAACCAGGCACCACAACCATCCAACTGGGTCCAGTTCTGAATGGCATTGGCAGGACATTAAGGACAGACTTGAAGAATAAAAATGACCTTGAGGGCACCAATCCATGAGGGAAGTTAGAAACCCCTTCCCTCCCCAGAACCAAAATTCCTGGACAATCGTTTTCATAGCTTCTTCGTTGTGTTTCAGCTGGTTTATGTCACTTCCCTTTCTAGTTACTTGCTGCACAGCCAAGAGAATGTCTGCCATCCCCTGCTCACTCCCAAGTTGGTGGGCCTTAGCGTACTTGTGGCTGAATGCAGCAGGGCTCAAAAAGCCAGGGTCTGTTGAGGTGGAAGTGACCTCTAACATGTGTAAAATTCTTCTCCATCTTTTAAATTCTTTATGGAATCATCTCATGGCCCCAGTGTGCCTCTTTGTGAAGCTCTGTTAACAATTTCAAGGAGACAGAAAACCTTGACACTTAACTTCTCCATTGATTCAAAACTCTAAAAATGGACAGCCTGACCTTAGTGTTTACGAATTATGAATTTTGATAGGGAAAGGTATAAAGAGAGACCTGTTCCTTGGGTCTTTGCTTTACAGCCTTCAGGCTTGTCCTATTCGGTAAACATCCACTGCTGGGTGTAGCTCCAGCACCCTCTTGTGTGTTTACATGTCTCTTCCAGTGGTAAGAGGGTTGTGTAGGGAGCACCAACATGATTCTTTTCTGTTGGTTAAAGAGTCCAACATCTTTGACCAGTGGATG
This sequence comes from Heterohyrax brucei, assembly GCA_028571685.1. Classification (NCBI taxonomy): domain Eukaryota; kingdom Metazoa; phylum Chordata; class Mammalia; order Hyracoidea; family Procaviidae; genus Heterohyrax; species Heterohyrax brucei. The sequence goes on along the minus strand of CM053142.1, from coordinate 69,816,627 downwards.
TCCCTTGGATGAAGGAGGCTCAAGGGCTGTGCTCTCCCAGTTAAATGCTAAAAAAGTGTTTGTTTTCTTGCAGCTCCATCTAATTGCTGCTTTTGAAGCACAGCTTTACTTTGTATTTGGCTCATTATTTGACCTAAGATTGAGAAGTTTAGAATTTTTGGCCTTATCTGGAAACTCAAGTGGTGTAGTGGACAAGTGCTACATCTGCTAACCAAATGGTCAGCAGTTCAGATCCACCAGGTGCTCCTTGGAAACGCTGTGGAGCAGTTCTTCTCTGTCATGTAGGGTTGCTGAGTGGGAATTGACGGCAGTGGGTTTTTGAGTGGAGCAGAGAGTGTGAAAGAACTTAACTCATGTTTAGTACCCACATTGCCTTGCTGCCTGGGTATCTAAGTCCTTTCCATAAACATTTCTTTTTCAGTCCATCTTGCTCCTTGGTAGAATGCTGCTGCTCTATGTATATTGCCATTTATGAAGGAAAGGGGAGAGTGTAGCTTTAGCTGTGATAGCTGTGCCCAAGAGAACGCTTTGCTACTCATCACCCAGGGCATCTCAAAAGCAGGTTGCTGCCCTACCAGGTTCCTTTTCTTTGCCATTCCTTATATAATGCTGTGAAGAGAGTTCCCTTTTTCTGATAAGTGGGCATTATTGGTTTAGTTTGTTAACGGGCAATTTTGAGGATCAAATGGGAAGATGTAATTTTTTTCCCTTAGCATCTGTTTATTTAAATGTGAATACTGTGTTTGAAGGGAGTTCTGCCTAGTTTCAAAATATATCCTCTCGCCTGAATTTCTTAATGTCTTTTCTAACTGTGGGTCCATTATTTTTTCATTGCCTCCCCTTCCAGGCAGCTCTATTCTTGCAGAGCCATGGCAGGACATTTTTAAATTCCAATAGAAAACACTAAGAAGACGTTCTATAGAATCACTAGTGACTAACTATTGGGAGCCTATTTTCTCAATCTTCCTCCATATTGTGTTCCTTGTTTGTATTTTCAAGATGATAATATATTAATGTATTTGAATTGCTGAAAAAAAATTGAAAAGATATATGTATATAAAACGTATGCTGTATTGGTGCAATAATGGTAATTAAAATTATGGAAAAAGGTGGTGTCGTTTCCCTTTTCATTTGCTTATCTGATTAACATTTTTTATTTAACCAATATAAATGGGCCACTAGGTAGTAAATGAGTATTTCGTATTTACTGTTCCTTTTCAAGGAGTAACTTCTAAGAAGTTGAGACTAGATCTCAGAGCTCAGGGTTCCAAACCCTGGAAACACCTAATTATTATAGAGACTATTTATGTTCATCGTGTATTTGCTAGTATGGGTTATTTCATTTGCTTTAACTTACTACTTCCCATATCCCGTAATTGCACAAGTGAAGAAAATTAGCGTAAGACACAGACTGAAAGTCATAGTCAAAGACTTTGAAAGCCAGAAAGGATCTTAAGAGTTCTCTTTCACTGATTATCACAGGGGATAGATGAGAATAACATGAGTGCTTTTTAAAAAAAATCTTTTAAAATAACACATAGCAATCTCTAGAATGTCTGACACACCTTTCCCTTTGCCCCCTTAGTGTAGGTCTTGAGGGATTGTTATTGATAAGAATGTATCGTAAACCTCAGGGTTTGGATTGGGGAAAAATAATGGAGAATCACTTTTCTACCTTAGCTTCCTCAGTAAGACACTGATAGCTGCCTCTAATGCTGTACTGTAAGCCTTTATCACTCTTTGTTTCTCCATTCTGATAACCTAGCTGTCTGCTTTCCTTCAACTTACTTTGTTCCCATCCAGTTTATGTTTTCCCACCAGAATAATCTCCCTAAAGCGAAACTCTGCGCATACTCCGTACTCTTCTGCTCAATTCGTGTAGTGGTTCTCTTTTGCTTATAAAGTCCGGAGTACCATTCCATCCTCAACTTTCAGTCTTCCATTTTCACTCAAAATATGTTCCAGAGTACTAGTCTTTTTTCAGACACCATGTGGTGAATGGTTGCTAAAATCCCTTTGCCTAGAATACCTTCCCTGTATACCTGCCTGTTGAATTTCGTCCTATGGTGTATAACTAGCTCACATAGTACTCGATAAGGTGTTTGTTATCCTCTCAGTCTGAAAGAAGATCTCTTGTTTTCTTTGGGTTACTACCGGGATTCTTTATCCTAGTTTGTAAGCTCTACGAGTAGAAGAACCATTGTTGTCTGCTGAAGTACTCCCCCTTTCTAGGTAGTAAATGTTCATTAAATGCTTTTTGAAAGTGCTTTTAGCAAAGAGAGACTAGAAATCAGTTGGATGTTTTACTTATTTGGATTTTTCCTGAATCACTGTATGCTTTGTCAGAATTGCAGACAATCTCGTTCCTTGCTGAGAATCAGTGACTGTGAGGGAGCCAAGGAAGTAGGGCTGAAGACAAATTACACTCCTGTGCGTTAGAACCTATGGCCTCAGAAAAGGAACACTAGCTATCATAGAGCACAGAAGGTGATAAATTTGGTAGCTTACTGTCTTGTTCTAATGATCCAACTGGCTAGAATTATGTTGCACTTTGCTCATGTTTAGTCACTTTTATTCTGCCTTTATTTTAAGAAATCATGTCTGTGTTTTCCTCTTAACTGTATAAGAAGACAGTGTATATGGTTTGTTACTATAGAACTCATACTCCTCAGATACTTTCTTGAGTTGCCTGCAGTTGAGGCAGGAGTAAAATTGCCCACTGTATTTATACATTCTGCCCCATAAATCTAAGGATAGTGTCTGTTTTCATCATCTAGTACTGCTAAACAAATACCACAAGTGGATTGCTTCAGGAAAGCTTGGTGGCATAGTGGTTAAGTGCTACGCTGCTAACCAAAAGGTCCAGCAGTTCAAATATGCCAGGTGCTTCTTGAAAACTCTGAGGCAGTTCTATGCTGACCTGTAGGGTTGCTATGAGTCAGAATTGACTCAACAGCAGTGGGGTTTTTTTTTTTTTTTTTTTTTTTTGGTTTGGATGGCTTTAACAAATTTTCTCACAGAAAAATAGGCTACAAGTCCAGGGTATCAGCTCCAGGGAAAGTCTCTGTTGACTCTGGAGGAAAGTCCTTGTCATCAGTATTGCCCTGGACTGGGAGCTTCTGAAGTATGCAGACCCCAAGGACATGTGCTTCTGACACTGGTTGGTATGAGGTCCCCAACTCTGGGCTTGCTTGCTTGCCTTATATCCCAAGAGACTGCTCAAGGCACAGTGCCATATTACATGTAGATTGAGTCCTGCCTGCCCGTCACAACCAGCACCTATTCTTCCTCGGTATCATCATAAGAGGCAGAATTTATAGGATACAGGACCATCACACAATTCCAGGAATCATGACCTAGCCAAATTGCTACATGTGTATTTTGGGGGTCACAATTCAATCCATGACAGTGTCATTCCCTCAATTAAAAATTACACTGCATTAAGATTCACTATGGATGCCTTCCTTTGCTCTTCCGTACTATGTTCTCATCATCTGCCATCTGCCATTGCACTTAATAGGAAGTACTCGGTGTGGAAGCTGTCTTAGCTGCAAATGAGAGTGGGACCACTAGAGGGCGTGCTCTTTTTAGTAACTCCAGCACAACGTAGGCCATAACTGCTCAGACTTCCTGGAGACAGACGAAAGCGCTTAAAAAGTAATAAATGAATGCGTCCAGTGAAATTTCATCTGTAGAATCTAAATCTGTATCCCACCCAAAGTTTATTGGAAATATAGAAATATAGCTGCATTGGTAGGCAGAAAATAAGGCACAAAATCATGTTTTCTTCAGACTTTCATAGTTAAATATTTGAATGAGGAATATATTAGTTATAATGACTCCAAGTCTCATCCATAATAAATGTTTAAGAGGCAGTAAAGAATGAGTCAGCAGCATGAATTTGGGAAAAGACAGATTGCCTTGGTATAAAAACCTTGTTCTGTCACTAACTTTGTAAACTTGGACAGGTTATTTAACCTTTCTTTGCCTCAGTTTCCTCATATGCAAAATGAGGAGAATACTATCTACTGCATAGGGTGATTGTGAGGATAAAATAAGTTAATATACAGGGTCCGACAAGTCCATGAACTTAATTGTTCTAGGTGCTACTTACCTCATTGCTGAATATCACTGTGGTCACCTTTGAAGTACTTCCCTTGGGAAGCTAGGCACCAAAGCCAACACCTAGTCCACCCTTCAAAGAAATTTTGGAACGACCATCTTGCACAGTGGCACAGTGTCAGGTTTGCAAACTTAATTACATAGTTGTCTGTGAGGGAGTTTTTAGCCAGTAAACAACTGTATTGGACTATTCTTCCTATTCACCTGATCTGGCCCCCAGTGAGTTCTTTCTTTACCCCAAAATAAAAGAAATATTGAAAGGAAGACATTTTGATGACATTCAGGACATCAAGGGTAATACAATGACAGCTCTGATAGCCCTTCCAGAAAAAGAGTTCCAAAATTGCTTTGAAGGGCATCCTAGATGCTAGTGTTGGTGCATAGCTTCCCAAGGGGAGTAGTTTGAAGGTGTATTTAGCAATGAGGTCTGTAGTGCTTTGAGTTCATGAACTTAATTGCCAGTCCTCATACATAAAGTGCTTATAAAGGGGCCTGGCATATGATAAGCTCACATAAGTACTGGCTAACACTATTGCCACTGGAAACCCTGATGGTGTAGTGGTTAAGATTTATGTATGCTAGCCAAAAGGTCAGTAGTTTGAATGCACCAGGTGCTCCTTGGAAACCCTATGGGGCAATTGTACCTTGTCCTTTAGGGTCGCTATGAGTCAGAATCGACTTAACAACATTAAGTTTGGTTGCTGTTATTACTACTACTTTCATTACTACTATTGTAATTTTTCAGGTTATGTAATGGAATGCTAAGTATAAAGATAAGATAGTGCAGTTCCTTTTATGCTGCTCTAGAGATGAGGTAGGTGTACTAGTGTGGGGCATGAAGTAGGTTGCTGATATGGGTGAGAGAGGAGATGTGTTTTAGAGAACAAAGCTACAAGACCACTAGAATGAATCTATAGTGAGGCCATAGCTCCTTATTCTGTTTCTTGCTCAACCCTGAATATTTTGTTCTTCACTAAAGAAAACCAAAACCATTTTTCTTTCATCCTGTATTTTTTAAGCACTTATCATTTGCTAGGCACTAGCTAAGTGCTTGGAAACCCTGGTGGTATAGTGATTAAGTGCTATATCTGCTTATCAAAACATCACCAGTTCAAATCCGCTAATCACTCCTTGGAAAATATGGGGAAGTTCTACTATGACTTGTAAGGTCACTATGAGTTGGAATTGACTCAACAGCAGTGGCTGACTGGCTGGTTAGCTAAGTGCTTTATAGAGATCACCACGTTTGGTCTTCGCCTACCAAGGAGCAGGTTGTGTGCTCATGACTGCTTTATAGAGGAGGAAACAAAGGCCTAGAGAGGTTACGTAATTTGTTCACGTGTATCTAAAATGATAGACTGTGCTAGTGTTAAAGATGATGATTAATGAGTTGATTGTTGCCTACCCTTGCACCATCACTAAAAAGAAGTAAATAAATAGATCAAAGAAGGCAAAACATTCCCTTTAGCCAAAGCCTAATCTAGAGCAAGGCTGTAACTCTCTTTGATTCTATGCAGGATGAGACAGTTGAAGAACTGCAGAGGAAATGTTTGAAGCTAGGAGAAGTTGGTTCATGGTATTTAAGGAAAGAAGCCATCTCCGTAATATAAAAGTACAAGGTGAAGCAGCTAGTGCTAATGTAGAAGCTGCAGTAAGTTATCCAGAGGATTTAACTAATACAGATGGTGAAAGTGCCTACACTACATGGATTTTCAGTGTAGGCAAAACAGCCTTATACTGGATGAAGATGCTTTCTAGGACATTCATAGCTAGAGGCATTTCCTGGATTCAGAACTTCAAAGGACAGGCTGACTATCTTGATAAAACCAAACTGCTGTTGAGTTGACTGAAACTCATAGCTACCCTACAAGGCAGAGTAGAACCAGCCCTATAGAGTTTCCAAGGAGCACCTGCTGGATTTGAACTGCTAGTCTTTTGGTCAGCAGACAGAGCAATTAACCCACTACACCACCAGGGCTATCTTGTTAGAGGCTAATAAAACTGGTGACTTTAAGTTGAAACCAATGCTGACCATTGCAAAAACTTTGGTATTATACTAGATGTACTCTTGCCTGTGGTCTGTAAGGAGCCCCAGTGCTGCAGTAGCTAAGCACTTGTCTGCTAACCAAAAGGTTAACAGTTTAAATCCACCAGCTGCTCTTTAGAAACACTGTGGGACAGTTCTACTCTGTCCTATAGGGTTGCTATGAGTTGAGGTTGACTCAACATCAATGGTTTTTTTGTATGTGTGCTGTATAAATGGAATAAAGTCTAGATGACAGCACATCTGTTTACAATGGTTACTGAATGCTGTAATCCCACTGTTGAGAACTGTTGCCCATTGACAGTGCATCCAGTCACACAGGAGCTCTGTTGGAGATGTACAAGATTAATGTTGTTTTCGTGACTGCTAACACAACATTCATTCTGTAGTCCATGGATGAAGGACTTTCCAGTCTTATTATTTAAGAAATACATTTCATAAGGCTATAACTGCCATAAATGATGCTTTCTGGTGCATCTGGGCAAAGTAAATTGAAAACTTTCTGGAAAAGGATTCACCATTCTAGATTAAGTTAAGAACATTTGTGATTTGTGGGAGGAGGTGAAAACATTATCACAGAAGTTTGGAAGAAGTTGTTCCCAACCCTCATAGATAGCTTTGAGGGGTTCAAGACTTCAGTAAGGAAGCGGCTTCAGGTTGGCTGGATGTAGTAAGAGTGTTGGAATTACAAGTGGAACCTGAAGATGTGACTGAATTGCTACAATCTTATGACAAAATTCTAACATAGGAAGAGTTCTTATGCATGGGCCCTGAAAGTGGTTTTTTTGAGATGGAATCTACTGGTGAGGATAGTATGAGGATTTAAAATAGTACATGAAGTTAACTGATAAATCTGTGGCAGGGTTTGAGATGATTGACTCCAGTTTTGAAAGAAATTCTGTGACTAAAATGCTACCAAACAGCATTGCACATTACAGTGAAATCTTTTGTAAAAGGAAGAGTCAACTGACAACAAACTTCACTGTTGTCTTACTTTAAGAAACTGCCACTGCCATCCCAACTTTCAGCAACTGATCACCCTGATCATTCAGCAGCCATCAACATCAAGGCAAGACTTTCTTCAGTACAACTCATTGAAAGCTCACATGATGGTTAGCATTTTTTAGCAATGGAGTATTTAATTAAGGTATGTACTTTTTTTTTCAGACATAATGCTGTTGCACACAATAGACCACAGTATAGTCTAAACATAATTTTATATGTACTATGCAACCAAAAATTTGCAAATTTCTTTAATGTGATATTCACTGTTTATTGCAGTGATCTGGAACCTAACCTGCAGTATCTCTGAAGTATGCCTGTGTTTTGGAAAGGATATTTATATACCTTAGATATCCAGCAGAGTCTCCTGGAAGGCCTGTTAAAACACAAGTTTCTGGGTTCCAGTCCCATAATATCTGATTCAGTAGGTCTGGGCAGGGGCTGATGAATTTGTTTTTCCAGCAGGTTCTGAGGTGACACCAGTGCTCCTGGTTTGGAGACCACTGCCTTAGCCTACTTAGAATTTCAGTGGCATGAATCTTACCAAGGCATCTAAGGTACCACATTGTCCTCTATTTATTATCTGTCAGCTACTCAATGAATCTAGTCATGGATGCATTTAAATTATGGTGGTGGTGAAGAATATTGGACTGCCAGAAGAGCAAACACATCTGTCCTAAAGGAAGTGCAGCCAGAATACTTCTTAGAAGCAAAGATGGCAAGAGTTAGTCTTGCTTATTATGGACATGACATCAGGAGAGCCCAATCTGTGGAGAAGGACTTCACGCTAGCATGTGAAAGTGGAGGGTCAGTGGAAAAATGAGGATCCTTAGCAAGGCAGATTGACATGCTGGCTGCAACAGTGGACTCAAACAGAGCAATGATTGTGAGGATGACAGAGGACTGGGCAATGTTCTACTCTGTTACACATAAGTTTGTTAATTGAAGTCAACTCCACAGACCTAACACCAACAACGTAATCATCAGTGGAGTGAACCACAAGTATATCTTGTAAAATGTTAAGATGTTTAAATTCCCTGTAGCAAAGATGATAGGGCAGAATGAGAGAGTTTTATAACTCTAAGGCAGGTTGGTGAAGGTGTACTGTTGTCCTTGCTAGGAGAAGCAGCAGCTGATTCTGAATTTTCATGCTTATTTAAGCGCAGGAAAACATCTTCCAGGTGAATGCACATAAACCTGGAGCCAACGACTGCACTGCCTTACTTTAGACAGTACATCTGGAATAGCAGCTAAAGTTGGTGCCACCACTTGATTGAGTTTATGACAATGCATTACTTTTTCTACCTCTCACCTGTGTTGGCAAGATGGGTGAGTTAAATCAAGACGATCAGAGGAATCAAGAACTCTTATCTGTGTAAATGGAAGAGGTACCTGCTAAGTAGAACACTATTGAGGAAGAAAGTAGCAGACCTCACACCACCTGACCTCAGAACCTACTATGCAGCTACAGTGGTCAAAACAGCCCAATAGTGGTACAGTGGCAGGCATGTTGACCAGTGGAACCAAACTGAGGACCCAGATGTAAATGCATCAACCTATGGTCACTTGATCTTTGACAAGGGCTCAAAGTCCATCAAATGGTGACTGACAACAAAGATGCTGGGAAAACCAGGTGTCCATCTGCAAAAAAATGAAACAGAACTGTGAACAATAAAATTCGGACTGGTCCATCTTTAGAACAAAGGCCAATGAGAGGTTACTAGCTAACCTAAAGGGATGGTGAGGAAGTGGAAAAACTGTCGGGGAAACAGGAGATGTAACCATAAAAGGGAATGGAATGTTAAGACTTAGAGATGTCTGGGAGAGACTGTTCACCCCGTGGTTATCAGCCAGTGAGGAACTGGGGAGAGGGACTTGTGAGTTTGGAGATAAAAAGCCTGGTACGGAACTGTTTGGTGTGCTCTCTCTGACCAGCCTCCTCTGTGGGCTCAGGTGCCCCGTTTTGCAAAATCGACCAATAAAACCTTGCTCTCTCGAACTGGATTTGAATTGGATTTCTTGAGTGTTCATCAGAAAAAGACACTGGTAGCTACCTACCGTAAGGGATAAGGTGGCCTGCCTTGATCACTGAGGCAGAGTCCTAGTCAGGGGTTTATACCGACCTGCCAGTTACCAAGAGGAACCGAAGCAGTACCCAGGGTGCTGACAACATTTCTCACAGGACCCATACCTCACACCGTACAAAAAAAACTAACTCAAAATGGATCAAAGACCTAAATATAAAACTAAAAACTATAAAGAGATCATAGGAGAAAAAAATAATATCAAAACTAGAGGCCCTAATTCAAGGTATTAACAGGATATGAGCCATAACTACTGTCATGGATTGAATTCTGTTTCCCCCAAAAATGTGTGTAGCAGTTTGGTGAGGCCATGATTCCTGGTATTGTATGATATTCTTGATGTTAATGAGTGTTTTAGCCAGCTAGTGCTACTCTAACTGAGATATCACAGATAGATGGCTTTAAAAAGAGAAAGTGTATTTTGTCACAGTCTGGTAGGTTAAAAGTCCAAATTCTAGGTGTCAGCTCCAGGGGATGGCTTTCTCTACTGGCACTGGAGGGGTCCTCGTCGTCCTGGACTAGAAGCTTTCTGAGGTGCAGGGACCCTATTCCATTCTAAAGGATGTGCTCAGCTCCCAGCCCTGCTTTCTTGCTTGATGGTATGAGGTCCCCAAAAGTCTCTGTTATCTCGTTTCCTTTATATCTCAAGAGATTACCTCAAGGCACAAAACAAACCACCAACACAACTTAGGCCCACACATCCTCTTTAACATCATAGAGGCAGGAATCCAACATAGAGGAACGTCACACACTATCAGAAATTATGGCACAGCAAAACTGTTAAAATTTCGTTAGGTAAACAATCCATAACAATGAGGAAGGACGGTTGGCAGTTGTGTTGGTGGGACAGGATTCAATGTGTGACTGTATTGCGTTTTGAGGCAGTCTCTTAAGATACAAAAGAAAGAAGTTAGCAGAGAGAGTTGGGGAACTCACACCATCAAAAAGGAAACAATGCTGGGAGTAGAGCACATTATTTGGAAAGGACCTGGGGTCTGTGTGCCTCAGAAGCTCCCAGTCCAGGGGAAGATTGGTGACAAGGACCTTCCTCCAGAGTCAGCAGAGAAAGCCTTTACCTGGAACTGATGTCCTGAATTTGAACTTGTAGCCTACTGCACTATAACAGAATAACATTTCTCTTTTTAAAGCCATCCACTTGTGGTATTCCTGTTACAGCAGCACTAGATGATTAAGACAATGACCCACACACAAACTGTAGAAAATAAGTTAGATAACTGGGATTGTCTAAAAATTAAACACTTATGCTCATCAAAAGATTTCATCAAAAGAATTGAGAAGCTACAGACTGGGATAAAAATATTGGCTTTGACAAATCCAACAAAAATCCAACATCTCTGCAACAAAAAGACAATCAAATTAAAAAATGGGCAAAGGAAATGAATAGACACTTCACCAAAGAGGACATTCAAGTGGCTAACAGACACATAAGGAAATGTTCTGGATCACTACCGAATAGAGAAATGCAAATCAGAACAAGAATGAGATATACCATCTCACCACAGCATTCCTGGCATGAATCATGAAAATAGAAAAGAACATGTTGAGAGGCTGCTGGAAGATTGAAGCTCTTGTGTACTGCTGGTGGGAATGCAAAATGGTACAACCATTTTGGAAAACCGTATGGTGCTTCTCTAGAAAGCTAGAAAAAGGAATACTATAGAATCCAAAAATCCCACTCCTAGGAATAAAATATGTCCTAGAGAAATAAGAGCCATCACAAGAATAGACACATGCACACCCACATTCATTGCAGCACTGTTTGTAATACCAGAAAGATAGAAACATCCTAGATGCCCATCGATGGGCGAATGGATACACAAACCGTGGTACACACACACACTGGAGTACTATGCAATGATAAAAAACAATGATGAATCTGTGAAGCATCTCACAACATACATGAATTTGGGGGGCATTACTCTGAGTAAAAGAAGTCAATCACAAAGGGACAAATATTGCATGAGACCATTGTTATAAAAGATGATAAAAAGGTTTATACACATAAAGAAACAATTTTTGATGGTATGAGGGAGAGGGTTATCAAGGAATGGAAAAACATTGGACAGACAATATTTAAGTGGTAACTCTGATGAAGGATAAGACAGTACATGTTACTGCGAAAGTCAGCACTACCTGTCCAAGGCAAGGCTGTGGAAACTCCGTAGACGTATCCAAACTCCCCGAGGGACTAAATTACTAGGTTGAGGAATGTGAGGACTATGGTCTTGTGGAACATTTAACTCAATTAACATAAAATATTTTATAAAGAAAATGTTTTCTACATTCTACTTTGGTGAGTATGTCTGGGTTCTTAAAAAGTTTGTGAGCAGCCATCTGGGATACTCCATTCGTCTTGCTCCGTGGCAGCAAGGGAGAATGAAGAAAACCAGAGACAAAGGAAAGGCCACAACTGCCATAGACTGGGTCCAGCAGAAGTAGATGGTGCCTGGCTACCAACACTCACTGCTCTGAAATGAATCATGACAGAGGATCCTGCACAGAGCTGGGGAAAAATGTAGAACAAAACTGTAACTCACACAAAAAAGACCAGACTTACTGGTTTGACAGAGACTGGAGAAACTCTGAGAGTATGGCCCCGAGATACCCTTTTAGCTCAGTAATGAAGTCACTCCTGAGATTCACCTTCCAGCCAAAGATTGTTGTTATTAGGCTATTTAGTTGGTTCTGATTCATAGGGACCCTACTTACAACAGGATGAAACATTGCCCAATGCTGCCCCATCCTCACAATGGCTGTCACACTTGAGCCCATTGTTACAGCCACTGTGTCAGTTTATCTCTCTTGGAAGGCTTTCCTCTTTTTTGCTGACCTGCTGCTTTTACTAAGCAGGATATCCTCCAGGGACTGATCCCTCCTGACAATATGACCAAAGTATGTGGTACATAGTCTCATCATCCTTGCTTCTAAGGAGCATTCTGGTTGCACTTCTTCCAAGACAGATTTGTTCCTTCTTTTGGCAGTCAGTGCTCTTGTCCAACACCTTGATTCAAAGGCTTCAGTTTTCCTTTCTTCTTCCTTATTCATCATCCAGCCTTTGCGTGCTGTCGAGGATTGTATTACATCCCCCTCCCAAAGATGTGTGTAGCAGTTTGGCTGAGCCATGATTCCTGTATTGTGTCCTTGTCCTCGATTTTATGGTTTAAATTTTTGTAAATCCTAATCCCTGCCTGTGGTAAATAAGCAAGATTGGATTATGTTTAAGAAGATTATGGTGGGACTGTAAAACCCTTACTAAAGTGACATCTGCCTTCCAAGGTAAAGGGAATTTCCTTGGGGTGTGGCCTGTACCACCTTTTGTCTCTGAAGAGATTAAAAAAAAGAAGGGGAAGCAAGAAGAGAATTGAGAACCTCATACCACCGAGAAAGCAGTGCCTGGAGCAGAGCATGTCTTCTGGACCCGAGGTTCCTGTACTAAGATACTCCTGGACCAAGGGGAGACTGATGGCAAGGACCTTTTTCTAGAGCCAACAGAGAAAGCCTTTCCCTGGAGCTCATGCCTTAAATTTGGACTTATAGTCTACTAGACTGTGAGAAAATAGATTTCTCTTTGCTAAAGCCAACCACTTGTGGTATTTTTGTCTTTGCAGCACTAGATGACTAAGACACATACATATGAGGTGATTGAAAACAACATGGCTGTTTTCAGGCACTCCTTAGTCTTCAAGGTGACAGCCTTGCTTTTCAGCACCTGCAAGAAGTCTTTTGCAGCATATTTACCCAACGCAGTCTGCCTTTTGATTTCTTGACTGCTTCTTCCAAGGGTGTTGATTGTGGATTCGAGCAATATGAAATCTTTGTTAACTTTGATCTTTTTCCTGTTTATCTTGATGTTGCTTATTGGTCCTGTTGTGAAGATTTTTGTTTTCTTTATGAAATTTGGAAAAGTAGAAGTAAATATTAAGGTAACCACAAAGGAAATTATCAATCCTACACATTAAAGTAAAACAAAATGACTCAGCACAGAAAATCTAAAGCACAGAAAATTAAATGGAACAAAGGAATTGTCTGCAGGGTACAAAAAAAAAAAAAAAAGACATCAAAATTACAGCACTAAACACATACCTATCAATAGTTATGGTGAATGTAAATGGATTAACTGTACCAATAAAGAAATGGAGAGTGGCACATTGGATAAGAAAACACAATCCATCTACATGATGCCTATGGGAGACACACCTTAGACTTAAAGATGTGAACAATCTAAAACTCAAAGGATAGAAAAAATATATTAAGCAAACAACATTCAAAAAGAGCAGGAGTGTCAAATTAATCTCTGATAAAATAGACTTTAAAGTATAATCCACCACAATGGATACGGAAGGATACTATATAATCATTAAAGGGTCAATACTTCAGGAGGACATAACTGTGTCAAATTATCTACACATCCAACAAGAGGACTCAAAATACATAAACTCTTAAGCTGCACTGAGAACAGAAATAGCTCAGAAGAAGATGTGACAGAAGGGACGTCATTGCTGATGTTAGATGGGTCTTGACAGAAAGCAAAGATGTTTACCTGTGTTTTATTGGCTCTTCAAAGGCATTCAATTGTGTGGATTATAATAAATTATGGATAACTTTGGAGAAGAATGGGAATTCCAGGACCCTTAATTGTGCTCATGTTGAACCTGTACATAGACCAAGAATTTGAACCGAATAAGGTGATACTGTGTAGTTTAATGTCAGGAAAGGTGTGTGTCAGGTCTGTTTCCTTTTACTATATTTACTCAGTCTGTATGTTGAGCAAATAATCTGAGAATCTGGGTTATATGAAGAATACAGCATCAGGATTGGAGGAAGACATTAACAACCCAGGACATGCAGATGACATAACTTTGCTTGCTAAAAGGAAAGAGGACTTGAAGCTCTCACTGATGAAACTGAAAGATTATGCCTGCAGTATAGATTAGACTTCAGCTTAAAGAAAACAAAAATCCTCGCAACTGGAAGAGTAAACATCATAAGAAAAGACTGAAGCTATAAAGGATTTCATGTTACTTGAATCCACAATCAATGCTCGTGGAAGTAGCAGCCAAGAAGTCAAATGATGCATTACACTGGGCAAATCTGCTGCAGAGGACCTCTTTTAAGCATTAAGATGTCACTTAACACTTAAGTATTAAAAAGTAAAATGTCACTTTGAGGGCTAAGGTGTACCTGACCCAAGCCGTGGTATTTTAAATCACCTCCTGTGCATGCAACAGCTGGACAATGAGTAAGGGAGACAGAAGAGTTGATGCCTTTGATTTAAGGTGTCGGTGAAGACTACTGAATATACCACAGACTTCCAGAAGGGTGAACCAATGTCTTGGAAGAAATACAGCCAAACCACTCCTTGCCAGTGAGGATGGTGAGACTTCATTTCAGGTACTACGGACAACGCTATCAGGAGGGTCCAGTCCCTGAAAAAGACCATCATGCTTGGTAAGGGAGAAGGACAGTGAAAAACAGGAAGGTCCTCAATGAGACAGACTGACATAGTAGCTTCAACAGGGGGCTCAAAAGTAGCAAGGATTGTAAAGATGACTCTGGACCAGACAGTGTTTCATTCTGTTGTTTATTGGGTTGCTGTGAGTAGGGACCGACTTGATGGCACCTAACAACAGCACTTACTCTGAATAAAATACTGTGTCTGTTGAGTTAGCAGCCCTAATGTACGACTGTCTTTCTCTCATTTTTAGGTGAAGTCTCCATGAAAGTGAAGTGGATTTTAACCCACTTACTAAGTTTATCTCATTCTCTTCAGATGTAGATGTCAATTGTATTTCTTCAAATTTTGTAACATCTGAGCCCGGACTCACCCAGATGACAAAGGTGGCAACTTGTGACCATCTAGGAGGAAATGAATATATGATTTGGTTTACAAAAATGGAAGTTGCATAAAATCCAAAGTTAGGGATTTGGGTTTGAGTTTGATCTGTGCCACTTGTAACTATTGTGTGGTCTTAGACAAGCTATTTAATCTCGCTAATGTTTGGTTTCTTCAACTATAAAATGAAGATAATACATATTTTGCAGGCTTATTTTTAAGTTATATAATGTAATGATTACAAAAATCATTGCAAAATGACAGGAAGTTTTCTGTTTCTTCTTTGCTTCTTCCTTTTCTATTGAATTAAAGATGACTACTAATGAAAGACTGAGGAGCCTTGGTAGCACAGTAGTTAACAGCTAAAACTGCTAACCCAAAGGTTGCTAGAATCCAGTAGCTGCTCCTTGGACACAATGTAGGGCAATTCTACTCTGTCCTATGGGGTCACTGTGAGTCAGAACCATGGTAACTTTTTTTTTAATATTAATGACACTATTCATATTGTTCTTTTTGAAGTAACTAGAATTGTATTCAGAAACAAAAATCATTGGTGTCCATCCACTTACCTCCACTTAAACATTCCATGGGCTTATCATCTTTTATTGTTATAAAGTTATTTATGCAGGTATTCTGAGACTAGGCCATTCTGACATCAACTTGTTTTGGTCTATGAATAGACTAAAGTTTTATTGAAATTGAAATGTTTATATATCTGATTGGTTTCTAATATAAGAACATTGCTTTATTAACTTTCCATAAGAAAAAAATCTTTGACTTGCTATGTTTTGTATTGTAAAAGTAATACATGCCCTTAAAATGTTAAATAGTATAACAGCTTTAAGATAAAGATAAATTGCCTTGTTAACTCCATCCTTATTCTTATATTTCCAGAGAGAGCTAGTTTTATGTGTACCTTTCTGTATAATTTTTATAAACTTTTGTTTCTACACAAATTGACTAAAATATTTATAATTCTGAAATTTAATTTCTTCACTTAGCAATATATTGTGGACATTACCATAAGTGGTCATATTGGCTAGGCTGTGGGAGATGAAGAGGCTGCAAGGGAAAGGTCAATTCAAGGGCTGTTGAGTAGAAGAGTGCTTCTTATGGTGCTGCACAGCCTAAAGAAGAGAAGGACAAGCTCAGGGTCCTCCATTCTCTGCTCAAGTAAAACCTAACAGTCGGACTTTCTATGACAATGTGAAAACAATGTTTCATTGCTTGTAGTTGCAAGCTGAAGCCAAAACCAAACTCAAAATTTAATTCTACAGTATAGAAAATTACAAACTCAGTTGAATTCAAGCTTTGCTTGAATTTTTTTTTTTTTTTAAGTAACAACTAGCGGTCTGATTATGACAAAATGTGACCATAAGATTGATAAAGAGATATAAGGGAGATTTAGGTCAAAGCATCGCGAACATTCAAAGCTTGTCAAGTTTCCTATTTAACCAGCTGTGGTTAAATAATGGAAACCCCAGTGACATAGTGGTTAAGCGGTGCAGCTGCTAACCAGAAGCTCAGCAGTTCGAACTCACCAGGCTCTCCTTGAAAACTCTACGGGGGCAGTTCTACCCTGTCCTACAGGGTCACTATGAGTAGGAATCGACTCAACAGCAGCAGGGTTTTGGGGGGGGCGGGGAGGGGTAAGGGGTTGTTAAATGATTTGCCCAAGGTCACACAGCCAAAAAATGACAGAGAAATATTTTTACATCAAGGCGATCTGTCTCCAGGGCCCCGGGAGGTACAACAGCTAAGTGCTGGGCTGCTAGCTGAAGGTTTCACCACTGGAATCCACCCAGTGGCTCCACAGGAGAAAGACCTGACTGACTATCCGCCTCCTTAAAGATTACAGCCAAGAAGACAGATGGGGGCAGTTCTACTGTGTCACATGAAGTAAATAACTTTGTGCTTTCCAACCACCACCACCACCTGTCTTCTTCAAAATTCATGATCTTGGCCACTACTCTTTACGGGTCATTAATCATCTATTATGGGGCTCGGGGGGTGGTCATTACAAATAATAAGTATTCAAGTAAGTATTTAGCTATTAAAATCTGAAAAAAGTGTTATTCTTTACCTCGTTTTCTGTCTGCTAAAGCTGCTGTATATCTGCCTTCCCAGGAAGCGTTGGTTGGGATACAGAGTTAGACTCCATAGGTGAAACTTCACGGGCTCATTTTCATCAATTTATGACTTTTTAAGTGCTTCCTCTGTTTCTGGGAAGTCTGAGCTGTATGTTCGGTCTACTGTTTGTATTGGAATTGCTAGTGAGAGCACGCCCTCTAGTGGTCTCACGGCGATATGCAGGCAGATTCAGCTCCCACACAGAGTGCTTCTGTACATTGCTTTCTTAGCTGAAGTGCCCTGGCAGAGAGCAGATGATGAGAACAAAGAAAATATCGAAGAGCAAACAACAAAATCTTATAGTGGGTCTCCATGCCTTTTCTTAGTCAGAGGGTGATACTATCCTTCAATTTATGTGGCCAAATATCAGACCACAGTGGACCATTTTACTGCTGGCACAGAACAGGCAATTCAAGTATGGCAGAGCCTTTTTGAAAAGTACCTGCCCCTGTATCTTGACATCTTTCAAAAAGTGGTGGAAAGAAACACTCTGGCTAAATTTTGAAGTAAGTTCCAGACCATAAATTTGTTGTGAAAATCATTACAAGCCTTATTCATGCCTGTCTTAGTCACTTGGTACTGCTCTAACAGAAAAAAACAGGAGTGGAAGGCTTCGTGAAGAGAGACTTTCTTACCACAGTCTGGTAAGCCTGTAACAAGTTACAAGTCCATTCAACAAGAGAAACTATCACAGTCTGGTAGGCTAAGTCCAGACCCAGTGAGAGCATCTCGGCACAGGAACATCAGGTCCAAAGGACATGCTCTGCTCTTGGTGCTGCTTCTTGGTGGTGTGAGGTTCCCAGCATCCTCTGCTCACTTCTTTCCCTTATATTCCATAAGCTTGTAGCTTGAGTCCTGCCTCACTAACACAACTGCAGCCCATTCTTCATCATCAATATCACAAAGGCAGGATTTACAACACTTAGGAGGAATGGTACCATACTGGGACCCCTAGCCAAGTCAAATCAACACATACATTTTTGAGGGGACGCAATTCAGTCCATGACAATGCCCTTTAAGGACCTACAACTAAATGTAATTCTTTTACTTTTGCCTTTCTTTCTCAAGAGAATATGACTAAGTAGCAACTCTTGAGTATGAGTTCTAGAGTCAAACTATATATGTTGTACTCATGTAGGGTTAAGTGGAAATCATAGACATTTTTCTTTTTCTTTTTTTAGGTAGGAAAATAAAAACTAAAGCAAGAGAAAGGTACAATGTAATTTTAGCCAGTTGTGATCATTACAGTAAGATAGCAAGCCAATAAATTTATCAGCATCTATGTTATACAATCCTTAGTGTTCCTTTTCTCAGGTTGTAGGGTCTACGTACCAGAGTACAATTTATCTTCTTCCTTTCTTATTTAGTCCTTTTACATTGTGACTGATTCTTAGCAAGGAATGAGATTTTCTGTAACTATGACAAAGCATATAGTGCATACTAAAGTCACTTAGCTAGAAAAAATCCAAATCAGAGTGATTAAAAGAAGGAAAACACCCAACTTACTGACTTCCAGCCTGTCTTTGCTGAAAGCACTGTGAATTCAACAAGTATTTAATGAGTCTCCACTATGTAGAAAGTTGTTTGTGGAGTACATAAGTAGACAGAAATGAAGACACTGTCCTTCTATTCGGAAAGCTTACAAATAGCATGAGAGAGAATTTCAGTAGCAACCTAAGAAAACAAGGGAGATTGTCTTTCAGACTGGAAGGATAGTAAATGTCTTATGAAGTATTATTTGAGCTAGTCATTCACAATGGAAAGAATTTTAACAGGCAGATATGGGAGAGAACGTATTCCAGGCAGAGGGAATTTTAGCAAGCAGTCAATGCTCACGGTGATTACGGTGTTTGACAAGTACTCTGGTTTATGGCAGCATACTCTGAGTGAAAGGGAATACTGAGAGTGGAGGATGGAATGGTAATTTATTCTGTAAGCTGAAGGGAACCATTAAAGACAATGAGGAGGATGAGGGGCATGAACAGACCTTTAAGAACTTTGTTCTGGTAGCAACACGTAAGCTGAATTGTAAGGAAAATGTATCAGGCAAAGCCAGCTAGCTACAATATTATGAGAATAGAGGAAATGAGGAGTCATAAAGGCTTACAATGCGGCACCAGAAGCAGGTATTGATGTACAACTGAGGGGGCTGAGCTAGGAAATCGATACTCCGCCAAGAGAGAAGCGCTGGTAATAGAGCACATCGTTTGGACCTGAGTTTCCTGTGCAGAGATGCTCCCACACCACAGAAGACTGACGAATTGCAAGAAACCTTCTCCAGAGCCGACATGGAAAGCCTCCCACTAGAGCCAGTGACCTGAATTCAGATTTCTAGCCTACTAGACATCAAAAGGAGTCATGGCACAGGACATCCTGTAGGACCTTAACGAACTTTTGAAAATCTCTTACATGGCTCTTAAACTGCTTACCCATTTGAAGCCCTTAAGACAATGAGGTTGATGGCTATTAGTGGGCATTTTTACTGAAGATTCTTTGGAGAGAGTGGTAATATGAGTCCCACTTGTCATCTGATGGGAGAGGGAGAGAGTTGTCTTTTTGTTGCTGAGTTGTAGGAGTTACTTATGTACTCTGGTTATAAATCCTTTTTAAGTTGTCTTGGTCATCTAGTGCTGTTATAACAGAAATAATCACAAGTGGATGGCTTTGCCAAAGAGAAGTTTATTCTTTCATAGTTCTAGTAGGCTAGAAATCTGAACTCAGGTCACTGGCTCTAGTGGGAGGCTTTCCATGTCGGCTCTGGAGAAGGTTTCTTGCAATTTGTCACTCTTCTGTGGTGTGGGAGTATCTCTGCACAGGAAACTCAGGTCCAAACGACGTGCTCTGTTACCAGCGCTTCTCTCTTGGTGGTGTGAGGTCCCCACTCTCTGTTTACTTCTCTTTCTTTTAACTCTTATAAGCTAGAAAGTAGTGCAGGCCGTATCCCTGGGAAACTCCTTTTACACTGAAACAGGGCTGTGACTTGAGTAAGAGTGTTGCACTCTCATC
The DNA here is from genome assembly GCA_028571685.1 of Heterohyrax brucei. Taxonomy (NCBI): domain Eukaryota; kingdom Metazoa; phylum Chordata; class Mammalia; order Hyracoidea; family Procaviidae; genus Heterohyrax; species Heterohyrax brucei. Next base: position 69,796,385 of record CM053142.1, on the reverse strand, counting down.
CTGATCCTCTTTATCGTAAAATTATAATACTGAATGGAGGACAGCCATACAATACTGTGAATCACAGCCTAATTAAGTTGACACATATTTTGGGGGGGACACAGTTCAATCCATGACAAAGACATATGGTTGGAAATATTTTTTCTTGGTCTGTAGGTTGTTTCTTCACTTTGTTGATAAAGCCCTCTAATGCATAAAGGCTTTTCTCATTGTGGTCTTCATTTGCATTTCCCAAATGAGTAATGATATTGAGCATCTTTTTTATGTGCTTATGGTTATTTGTGTATCTTCTTTGGTAAAATGTCAACCCAAATATTTTGCCGATTCTTAAAGTGGATTGTTTGTCTACTTCTGAATTGCCGGCATTTTTTGTGTATTTTGGATTCAAATAATTTATTGTATAAATGGTATGTAAATGTTTTCTCACAGTGTGTGCTGTTTTTCACTTTGAAATGAAATTTTGAATTTTAATGAAATTTGATTTATCAGCTTAGCAATTTTTTTGTTCTAGATTGCAGTTCTGATGTTATATCTAAGAAGTCTTTACCTAACCTAAATTCTCAATTATTGTTTTTGAAATAATAATGTGGCAAGAGTCTAGACTTAGATTTGTCTTTTTCTGAAGCATAGTTGTTGCAAACTAGTTGGGGACATTTAACCAGCGAGGGAAAGAACTAATGAGGATGACTTATTTAAGGTGATAAAATTAATCAGGAGTGTTATTGCCACTCATTTCAGTGGTGTGTTTTATTAAAGGCTCTGAAGTTAGATTAAATGTAGGGTTCCTTCATTTTTTCTGAGTCATCTGTACTAACTTATAGGCCTTTGCATAGTACTCATATTTACTGACATCTCACCTGAGCACATGAGTAATTTTGGGAGAGTAAACAGTTGTGCTTTACAGGGAGTACCAAAAATATCAAGTACAAATCAAGGCGACTATGCTAAACCATGCTCAGGATGTTGTGTATATTTTTGTGTGAATTAATCAGATTTTTATGTAACCATTATCTTCTAGGTGCCCTTGTGGTACGGTGGTTGGGAGCGCAGGCTGCTAACCAAAATATTGGTCTTTTGAATCCACCACCCTCTCCTTGGAAACACTATGGGTCAGTTCCACTTTGTCCTATAGGGTTGCTGTTGTAGAAATCAACCTGAGGATGATAGGTTTTTAGTATTTTCTAGGGAAAAGATCACTATGAGTGAATGACTGCAATGGATTTGGTTTGTTTTTGTATTATTATTATTTTGGTTTATGGAACAGATAATGTAAAGGTATTGCTTGAGGTGGGCTGTATCTCTAGTGAAAAGTTTAATACATGTTTAAAAAATACATTTAAAAAATTATTCTCAAAATTCTTTACCTTTACATTTAGTGATAACCAAGTATTCGATTGTTAAGTCCAGTTTGCAAAGCAGCAGTTACAGCCTGCTTATCTTGCTCTTTGCCAAGAGTGTGCTTCATATCTGGGTCTTGAAGGTCAGGCTGGAATTATTGCTTTGAATGTCTAGTTTTCCCTGTCACCATGTCTACTAGTTAAAACTTTACTGCTGGACTTGGAAAGTCAGCTACTTTCAGTGATCTTCTTGTTGAAGGCCCCTCTGCCCTGGGGTATAGCTGCAGACTGCGGGAATTAGACTTAGGGAAACACATTGGTCGATGTTGATGGTGGTGAATTTTCTTACTGTTATCTATGTTGTTGTTATTCTGTGCTATTGAGTTTATTCTGACTGACAATGACCCTGTAAGACAGAGTAGAACTGCTCTATGGGGTTTTCTAGGCTGCAGTCTTCACAGGAGTAGATCTCTCATGACAGCCAAACAGGTTTGACTTGCCAGCCTGTGGACTGGCAACTGAAAGTTTATCTGCACCACTGTTGGGAAGTTCAAACTCACATGCATCCACACACAAACTTAATTATTTGAATGTCGTCCTACCTGGTGAATTCAGAGAACACAGTTTTCAGCAAAGATTCTCTCACCATTTGGTTCCTCTTTTTTTGATCCTGTTTCTTTCCCTACACTTTGAGTACCCACTTACTACATTTGTGTGTAAAGCTAGTGGTCCTCACCGTGCTGCTCCTGGGGGTTGGGCCTCTTTCTGCGGACTGAGTGACCTCATATTGAGATTTTAGTTCTCACCGATACTTCTTTGGGGTACTTACTCAAATTTGGCCTCTGCTGTCGTGTAGTTGAGTGATAGTAAATATCATTATTTGGTACCATGCTTATTCTCATTTTTAAGATATTTTAAGAAAGGGGTACAGCACATTTTCTGAAGAAAACAAAAAAATCTCTTCTCAATTTGGCTTCAGAGGTCACTTATGTAGAAATGAGGTTCAGAAATGAATCCAGTGCTTCCCAAAGCATCCTGCAGGTAAGAAACATCATCTGGCAGTCAGAGTTGGTGAGGAGATGAAGAATGAAGAGAACGTATTATAAATGAGACCCAGGTGGTAGGGCTTAAATTGTATCCCCCGGAAATGTGTGACAACTTGGCTATGTCATGATTCTTAGTATTGTGTGATGGTCCACCATTTTGTCATCTTTTGTGATTTTCTGATGTGTTGTTAATCTTGCCTCTATGATGTTAATGAGGCAAGATTAGTGGTAGTTTTGATAATGAGGCAGGATCTAATGTACAAGACTATGTTGTATCTTATACTGCTCAAGACTATGAGTTTTAAAAGCCAACTCAGTAAATAGCTGAACTTCTATATATCTTTGGCTATAATAATTTATGAAATTTTAAAAATAGATTTCAGTGTATGTTTGAACAACCATTGTGTATTTGGGCAGATTTCATTTATTCATTTTGTCCTTCAATAAACAGTAATGGACAGCTACTGTATGTCAGGCACTACACCAGACACAGAGGCCCGCCAGAGTAACAGACCTTGGTTTTAAGAACTGCAGAGTATGGTGTTAGAGGTAATCAAAGGAATCAGTAGTTATTATGTTATGTGGTGAATATTTACTGGAAGTAATTACAGGAAGCTTTGCTAGGCTTTCTTAAAGAGTTGACATCTGAGCTTAGTTAAGAAAGGAGTGAAGAACACGTTGTAAAGGAGCTGTGTATACACAAAGATGTGAGAGGGTGTATTAAAATTTAGGGAACAAGTATGTATGAAAGGGACATACAGTGCTGAATGAGGATCTGCGGGAGATGAAGTTGTAGATGGGAGAGATGAGCAGGGCTGAGAGTATGAAGATTGTTGTATACCATTTTAAGGAGTCTGCATTTGTCTCCTAAAGGTTATTATTTCATTTATCTTTTGGTGCTTAATAAGCCAATTTTATTTTCGTGGACTAAAACAACAACTCCTTATTTAACTCATGAATCTGTGTCACAGGCTCTTCTGGTCCAAGGTGAGCTCGTTCATGCGTATGTATTCAGGAGCCAGTCATTAGGCAACTCAGCGTCTGAGGGCTGGCTTGATGTTAGCTGGAACAATTAGTGACAGTCACCAGGCTTGTCAGGGATTCCTCACCAGCAACTTTCTGGCTCTCGTGAATGAACGAAAGTAGAAGCAAACAAAACTTCTTAGTCTAGGCCTGGAAATGACACATTCTTCTCCTGCATTCTATTGATGAAAGGTAGCCATAAATAAGGCTTGCCAGATGAAACTGGTGTGGAAATACCGCGTTTCCTTTTTACAAAAATATTTTATTATATTTTAAATGACAGTTTACAATCCAAGTGAATTTGCCATAGAAAACTCTGTGCCCATACCACTATACAACTCTAGCTGCTCACCCCACCACATTACAGCGCACTTCTGCTTTCCACCCTGTACTTCCCATAACCTTCAACCAACTCCTGTCCCCCTCCACCCTCTCTTCTCACCTCTGGACTAGAGCTGCTGAGACAGCCTCATGTATATATTTAAGCCAAGAACCACATTCTTTGCCAGCATCACTGTATGTCTTATAGTCCATTCCAATCTTTGTCTAAAGAGTTGTCTTTGGTACTGTTTTAAGCTTTGGGCTAACAGAGAGTCCAGAGGCCATGTCCTCAGGGGACCCTCCGATCTGATGAATCCTCAAGTGTGGTCTTTTTAATAGAGTTTTAGCTCTGTACATTGATTATTCTCCATATCATGGACTTTATGTTGTGTTTCCTATCAACAGTCACTGGTGGTGGCTGGGTATCATCTAATTCTTCTGGTCCAATGCTGTTGTAGTCTCTGATCATCTGGCCTCTTCTGTCTCCTGGGCTTGTGTTTTCCTCATGTCTTTGATGTCTTTCATTCTTCTTTGTATAGATGGACTGGGACCAATTGATGCTACTTAGATGGCAGCTTTTAAGACCCCAGATGCCGATCACTGAAGTGGTATGTAGAACATTTACTTAAAAAACTTAGTTATACCTGGGATTACACCATAAACTGGAAGGTTTTCTAAGCTCAACTCAATATTTCAAAGAACAGAGTAGCAGGGACAGGGGCCTGGGGACCATCTTTTCAGGGGACATTGAAGCCAATTGGCATAACTAGTGTTTTGCTAAGAGACTCTCTGCACCCTATATTGGTGAGTGGTGTCTGGGGTCTTAAAAGCTAGCAAGCTGCCATCTGAGGTACACCAAATTGTCCCAGCTCATCTGGAACAGATGATAACCAAGAACAACAAAGACATGAGTTAAAAAGAGCCCAGGAGACAGAAAGAACTATTGAATGGGAGACTGTATCAACATCAGACCAGAAAAACTAGATGGTGCCTGGCTACCACTTAAGGCAGCCGTGATAGGGAACACAATGTAGAGTCCCTGAGGCAACATGACAAAAAGAAGAGTATAGCTCAAGAACTCTAAAAGATCACAACAGTGGTCTGACAGCCCAGAAGGTCCCCTGGAAACATGGCCCCTAGACCTGCTACTGGCCCTGGCTAGAAACTGGTACTGAGGTCAACTCTTCAGATAAGAATGGACTGGACTCGGGGACACAATGTGACCATATAGTATGGGTACTTTATGTTTCTGTACATGTCGGGAGCCGTGGGTGAGCCCCCAGGCCCCGACATACAGGAAGCTTGTAGGGCTGAAAAAGCCCGCGCGCGCCAAGTTTGAAAAAGCCCGCGCCCGCGAAATTCAAAAGGCCCGCGCGTGCGAAAAACTTCCTGCCTGATGTCACTGCCTTAGTCATATGTATATCCAATCCCCAGCCGACAACTGCCTCACTCCAAATGTCACTCCATCCCTACGTCACTTGATCCCTCCCTTTATTCCTACTGCTATAAATATACCTCATTTTAATAATAAAACTGAGGCTTGATCAGAATCTTGTCTTGCCTTCATTTTTCCGCCCTCCCTGCTTTACTTTCACAGGCTTCCCCTCGTCCCTTCGTTGATTTGTCCCGCGGGCCGGGGCAAAACTGGTGCCTCAATGTGGGGCCCGAGGTACGGAGCTGCTGAAAGAAACCCACTACGGAGAAGGAAGTCCTGGCCAGGCGTCCTGAGCGACCGCACCGGGTGTGAGCTTGCTCGACTGGAGTTTCCACGGGAAAAGCTGCCCGTGAGTCAAACTCGTCCTGATCACCGCGGGAGTAGCCGCCCTGCGAGTTTGGTCTGTTAGAGGTTAAGTGGGTGAAATTTATGGAGCAAGAATTAAGTTCACATGAGCTCTTGCTAACTGCAATCAAGGATTCTTTCAAGGGGCGGAAATTTAAGGCTAACAAAGAGATAAGAAGGAGGGATTCCTTCAAGTTGTAAAGAATTACGGTTGAAAAAAAAAAGGAGAGAGATTTAGTACATTTCTTTAATTTCTTGTCTAATGTCTGACCTTAGTTTTCCCCAGAAGGGGGCGATAGACCCTAAGTGTTGGAAAAGGGTTAGAGACTGTCTGAATGATTATTATAGAACCTTTGGAACAGAGAAAGTCCCCTGTGAAGCAACAGGGCGTTAAAAATTTCCTCGGGGGTGTGTGGGGGCAGGCGAGAGGGCTCCCCAAACCACGGTCGCCACGAGGGCCACCGGGCTCCGGCGCTCAGGGCTCCGTGCGCCGCGCGCTCTCCTTGCGCGGCCCCGGCCTACGCCGCGCCGCCCCGAGCTCCTAGCGCGCTGGCCGAGAAGGGGCGGCTGCCGTCAGCCGCCGCCCCGCCCGCTGAAAAATCTCGGCCCAGCCGGCCCCACCCTATGTCCTTCTCAAGCTGTTCTAAAGAGGATAATTCCTTTCACATGGGTGGGGATGTGCAGTTGGGGGAAGTCAGCAGGGGTTGGGCCGGCCTCGCTGCTCTCAATGCTGGCTGTGTTAGGGATCATTCCTCTGAGCTCTTTTTACCCAAAAATTCCTGTACAGGTTTTCCCGATATTATTTCATAAACCAAGGGGGTAGTAAAGGGCCCCTCTCAGAAGGCATCTCCCCTGATTCTTGTGCTAGAAGAGGAGAAAATTTGATTAGGAAGCCAAATAATATCAAGGACAGTAGGCTAAAAAAAAAACAAACAAAAAAAACATGTCACAGGTGAAATGCTTCAGCCCATCATTTGCAGGGGCTCGTGACCTTGTTTACAAGGCTGATGGCGGACCTCCGCAGACCTGTGTTCCTCCACCGATACAATATTAGTGCCCAATCAGGGTGTTCAACTCATCCCTACAGGGGTTTATGGGCCACTGCCCCCGGGAATGTTTGGTTTAATCTTAGGGCGTGGCAGTTCCTCATTGGCCGGCCTTCATGTCATCCCTGGGGTCATTGATAATGACTACACAGGACAAATTACTCTTTTGGCCTCGGCTCCATTGGGGCCCCTGTCTGTTCCAAAAGAAAAGAGAATAGCACAACTTATATCCCAATACCAGTTACAAACTGTCAGGTTTAAAAGAGAACCCATCTCCTTAACTTTGGCGGTCCTCTTGGGCCTGGGCATAGCAGCAGGAGTCGGTACCAGTGCTGCAGCTTTGGTAGAAGGCCCTAAACAGCTCCATAACTTAAACATGGCCATAACTGAGGATCTGAAGGCCATTGAGCAATCCATTTCTAACTTGGAAAATTCCTTAACGTCCCTGTCAGAAGTGGTCCTCCAAAATCGAAGGGGGCTTGACCTACTTTTTCTTAAAGAAGGTGGCTTATGTGCAGCCCTCAAAAGCAATGTTGCTTTTATACAGATCATTCAGGGGTCATCAAAGACACTATGACTAAGCTCAGAGAGTGATTAAATCAAAGACAACGAGAATGGGGAAGCAGTTCAGGATCGCTTGATTTTAACTTTACCAGAACTTTATGGCTTACTAATCTACTTCTCAGTTTTGCTGGCCCTGTTTTAGGAATATTACTGTTCCTGACCTTCGGCCCTTGGGCATTCAGAAGAATAACAAGCCTCATCAAACAACAAATAGATGCTGCACAAGCTAAACCTATTCAAGTTCACTACCATCGCCTGGCAGTTGACGAAGCTTATGCCACTGAAATGGGGTACCCTAGCTTCCTCCCCACGGGGACAGCATGAAAAGTAGAGGCATGCTTACCTCCTTACCAATCCGGCAAGAGAGGTATGGGTACTGGGACGAGTGCGAAGCAAAGCATTGCAAGGGAAAGTTAACACTAACTCCTCTACGTTTCCCTGGGGCACACCTGGCTTGCATAGAGGTTGGTGTCTATCTCAACATCAAAACGGCTCTGCCTCTCCTCCTCAAAAGATACCAAGAGCCATAAGTTCTACACGGAGGAGCCTTGGTCAATACCCCCTCGCCCAGTTAAAGCCCACCTCCCATGAATTAAAACAAAAGGGAGGAGATGTCGGGACCCGTGGGTGAGCCCCCAGGCCCCGACATACAGGAAGCTTGTAGGGCTGAAAAAGCCCGCGCGCGCCAAGTTTGAAAAAGCCCGCGCCCGCGAAATTCAAAAGGCCCGCGCGTGCGAAAAACTTCCTGCCTGATGTCACTGCCTTAGTCATATGTATATCCAATCCCCAGCCGACAACTGCCTCACTCCAAATGTCACTCCATCCCTACGTCACTTGATCCCTCCCTTTATTCCTACTGCTATAAATATACCTCATTTTAATAATAAAACTGAGGCTTGATCAGAATCTTGTCTTGCCTTCATTTTTCCGCCTTTCCTGCTTTACTTTCACAGGCTTCCCCTCGTCCTTTCGTTGATTTGTCCCGCGGGCCGGGGCATGTACATTTATAGGAGGCTGTCCTACTGGTTTCTTTCTAGATGGGAGTGAAGCAGGTGGAGAGGAAGGGACAGGTACTCATTAAGAGGATACTAGAAATATAGAGTAAAAAGGAGGATTGTGCTGTCACTGAGTGAGGAGAGCAGATAGAGATGCAGATAGGTGGGGATGCAAAATAGATTTGTATTGTATACTTTAATCACAATTAAGAAACAAAAACAAACAAAAAAGAAATTTAGTTATGCCAGTTAGCCTATATGTCCCCTGAAACTGTGGTCCCCAGGCCCCTGGCTTTGTTATTCTGCCCTTCAAAATGTTGAGTTGTAGTTAGAAAACATTTTAGCTTTTGGTGTATTATAATTCATATATGTCCATTCTTCTTTGATCTTCCTTATTCATTGCCTAGCCTTCACGTGCTATCTTAGTTATCTAGTGCTGCAATAACAGAAATACCACAAGAAGATGTCTTTAACAAAGAGAAATTGATAGCCTCCTGGTAAAGTGGGCTAGCATTCCAAATTCAGGGTGTCAGTTTCAGGGAAGATTTTTTTCTCTGTCACCTTTGGAGGAAAGTCCTTCTTATAAAATTTTCCTTAACTGGGAGCTTCTCTGGTTGGGAACCCTGGGTTCAAAGGATGCAGGCTACTCCCAACACTGCTCTTTTGGTGATATAAATTTCCCCTGTCTCTCTGCTGGCTTCTCACTTACATATCTCAAAAGAGATTGCCTGAAGACACAATAGGTTGAGTCCTGCCTCACTAACACAACTGCTGTCTGTTCCCCTTAATTAACATCATAGAGGCAGAATTTACAACATATAGCAAAACCACATCATCTGAAAAATGGTGGACAATCACACAGTACTGGGAATTATGCCCCAGCCGGATCGATACACATATTTTGGGGGCACACAGTTCAATCCATTACACACGCACACGAGGATACTGAAAACACCATGGCTTGGGTCAGATTCACCTTGGTCTACAAAGTGATATCTTTGGTTTTTAACATTTTAAAGTGACGTTTTGCAGAAGATCTGCCCACTGCGATGCATCTTTTGATTGCACATTCCATGAGTGTTGAATGTGGATTCGAGTAAAATGAAATCCTTGACGAAGTCGATCTTTTCTTTGCTTACATGATGTTTATAAGTCCAATTGTGAGGATTTTTGTTTTCTTTGCATTAATTCAATGACGTGGATTTTGTTGAGAATTTCTCTATGTCCTAACACATAGTCTATTCTGGAGAATGTTCCATGTGAGCTGGAGAAGAAGATGCAGTTGTCTGCTGATGGACAGAAAGTTCTGTATATGTCGATGAAGTCTAGTTGGTTAGTTGTGGTAATAAGGTCTTCTGTGTCTTTATTGAGCTGCTTTCTAGACAATCTGTCCAATATTGAGAGTGGAGTGTTGAAGTCTCCCACTATTATTGTGGAGTGGTCTAGCTCGTTTTTGAGTGTGGTCAGTGTTTCTTCAATGTATTTAGGTGATCTAATATTAGGTGCATAAATATTTAATATTGTTAAGTCCTGCTTATGTATTGAAGCTTTCAGCAATAAATAGTGACCACCGTCCACTGATCTAACTCTTTTTTGAGAGTGGTCAGTGTTTCTTTGATGTATTTAGTTGCTCTGATATTAGGTGCATAAATGTTTAACATAGTTAAGTCTTGCATGTGTACTGAACCTTTCAGCAGTAAATAGTGCCACAGCCCATCACCCACAAAGACCTCTGTGAGCAGAGCTACAAGCCTTTGTGATGGTGGACGGACGCATCTCACCCCTGACATATTTCTGGCTGTATATTTTTTCACCCCAATTAAACTCTCCCCCCAAACACCTCCTCATCTCCCTGCACAAGGACAAACGCTGAGCCTGGGAATGCCCAGCCCTGCTGCCTTCCCCCAACTGCACATCCCCACCCATGTGAAAAGAATTATCCTTTTTAGAACAGCTTAAGAAAGGCATAGGGTTGGGGACGGTGGATGTTTACTGTCCCCGCAGGAGGAGATAAAATAAAGAGCAAAGTAGGAACAAATAGAGATCATAAACTTTAGAACCCTCCTCCTGTACCTTTTAACCTTGAGGTATGAGTAGGGCTGATTGAGCTCGAGGCATAACCTTGTTTTCACTGTCAATTACACACCTGCCTCGGGCCATTATCTAGAAAGCCTTGACAATTAAAAGGATCACAAGGTTTCGGTTAGCTAATAGCTCATGTGATGGGGGGGGCAGGGTAAAAATTACATCATCTCAAGACCACGAGGTTTTGGTTTCAAATTAGCCAATCACGAGGTTCTGGTTTCAAATTAGCCAATAGATTGTGTGGTCAGTGGGCAGGGTAAAATTCACGTCACTTTGACTATAAAAACAATAAAGACAGACAGCTCTGTCTCTTGCTCTCTGGGTCGGGCTGCCTTAAACCAGAAAAGTCTTTCTTGTCTCCTTTATTCATTTCCCGCCAAAGCCTTTCCCTCCCTCCGTGCATGACCCTGAAAAGTGTTGGGGCTGGCTCCCGGCAAAATAGTGTCCATCTTTGTCCATGATGGTGAATTTTACATTAAAATTGATTTTGTCTGAGATTTGAATTGCCACTTCTGCTCTTATTTGTTCATTGTTAGCTTGATATATATTCCTCCATCCTTTAATTTTCAGTTTATTCCTATCTTTAGGTCTTAAATGAGTTTCTTGTAGACAGCATATGGATGGGTCATGTCTTTTGATCCAAGATGTCACTCGATGTGTCTTTACTGGAGCATTCAGTCCATTCACATTCAATGTAATTATTGATATGTATGTGTTCAGCACTGCCATTGTGATATGCTTATTTTTGTGTGATGTTTTCTCTGTTGTTCTTATTAGTCTGCTCTGGGACATTCTTTTTTGTGAGTTGATTTTTCACCTTTTTCAGAGCTGATTTTGTAGTTGTTGAGACTCCTGTGTTACATTTCTTGATATGGTATGGTACATCTTTCTTGTGCTTTATGCCCCATGATCCACCTTAATAAACTATATATAAACCCAATTTTAATTACTATCAGTCTTTTCATCTTCCTCTCCATCTGGAAGGACTATAATGACTGTAGTACATCCCTCTTTTTAATATGATGGCACCATGGTTTTCATGATAATTACTGGATTGTTTCTTTCAGTATTAAAGCTGTGATTGAATTTGAAGCCTTCCCTCCCTGAGTAGAGTTCTGGATAATGTGTCTTTCTAAAAAAAACATTAGTGGTTTTGTTCTTCTAAGCCAGAGCCAAGAACTTCTTTCAGTATTTCTTGTACCTTTGGTTTGGTTTTCACAAAGTCTCTGAGTTTCTGTTTACCTGGGAATGTCTTCATTTCATTTTCAGATTTGAAAGATAGTTTTGCAGGATATATAATTCTTGGTTGGAAATTCTTCTCCTTCAAGACTTTGAATGTGTATGCCACTGTTTCCATGCCAGCATGGTTTCTGCTGAGAAATCTGACAAGAGCCTGCAGGGTTTCCCTCTGAATGTGAGCTTTGCTTTGAGTCTTGCTACCTTTAAGAGTTGCTGTTTACGTTTCATTTTGTTAAGCTTGATTATAATAAGTCTTGGAGTCTTTCTTTTGAGATCTATATTGGGTGGCGTACGATATGCATCTGGGATATCTATATTCTCTTACTTCATGATTTCTGTCAGCAGCTCAGCAATGATACTCTCTGTGTTCTCAGGTGTCTCACCCTGTTCAGGGACTCCAGTTAATCGGAGGTTGTTCCTCTTGGTAGAATCCCACATGCTTCTTAATGCTTCATTTTCTTTCTTTCTTTTTTCAGATTTCTGCTTATAGATACTGGCATCAGTAGCTCTGTCTCCAAGTCAGAAATTCTTTTCTCCATTTGTTACGTTCTGTTTTCTTGGCTTTGAATGGAAGTTTCTATGTCTTTGCTTTTGTTCTTGATCTGTTGGATTTCAGAGTACTGGTGTTCCATCAGATTGAACAGCTTGCTTTATTTTTCCTTTTGTTCTGCCTCATTTTGCATAAGATCTGGAAGGGCTCTGTATATAATCATTTTGTATTCACCTTCTGATGATTTCAGAAAAGTTTCTTCATCTGGAAAACCCCTTGGTTGCTTTGTTTGGGAGCCTTCTGAAGCTATGGGTGATTTCTTGTATACCACAAGTGTCTGTTGCTTTTTGGGTTTCATGTGAGTAAGTAAAGGGTGAGAGAGATACTGTGAGGATGGACTGCAGATGTTTCTCTAGGCTGTCTTAAAATGTAAAACAAAAGGTATCTGACCACTTCCCAAGTCAGTCAGGCAACTGGCAAAGTAAGCACCTCTATATCCAACCCCAGATGACACAAACTAATTTAAAATACAGCAATGCTACTGCCCTATTGGTCTCTACTGTCAGGGCCCATCCTTTGGCGACACTGTGTAAACTACTGCTTTTTGGTAAAAAAAAAGCACTCTCCTGTGGGCAGGCTCTGGCTCCCAAGCTAAAAAATAGGTCCAGTTGAGGCCACTGTATCTAAGATGGTGCCCTCCACACGGTTGGCAGATAGAGGGGCTAAAGGTGCTGAGAGGTAGTGAGTCCTCTGCCTCTGTTGCCAGGCCCCCACCATAGGCTACACTGTGTAAGCTACTGCTTTTCTGTCAGAGAAGTGCTGTCCTGTTTGCAGGCGCTGGCTCCCAGGCTAAGAATTAGGTCCTGCTAAAATCTCTGTATCCAACATGATGTCCCACACACGGGCACTGTGGTTCCATACAAAGCATGCTGTGGCAATGATAAAAAGACAGGCCCAAAGTAGCTAGATGAACAGAGTCCTAAGCCTGGCTCTCAAAATATGGCAATTTCACCTGCCTATCCCACAAGCAGTGCATCTGGGTCTAGGTGCTAGGCAAGACCCAGCTCTGTCCACCAGCCAAGACAGAGAAAAGAAAAGTCAAAATGGTGCATTTACCTTCAGTCAATGAGAACCGGGGCTAGCCAGGAGCAGAAGTCAGTGAAAGACAGGAGGTTTTTTGTTCAGTGGTATAAAGTCCAAATTAACAGCCCCATGCCATGTATGGGGGCTCAGTAGGTGACCAGAAGGCTCCATTTGATTATCAATTCAGATCTTGGTTTCCACAGGGATATAAGGAAACATGTGCTTAGTCTGCCTACTTGACTCTGCCTCCTGATTTTGTTCTTGATCTGTTGGATATCAGAGTACTGGTATTCCATTGAATTGAACAGCTTGCTTAATTTTTCATTTTGCTCTGCTGCATTTTGTATACGGTCTAGGAGGGCTCCATATATAATCCTTTTTATTCACCTTCTGATATGGGTTGGCTACTGATAATTTCAGAAAGGTTTCTTCATCTGGGAAGTTCTTTGATTGTTTCTTTTGGGGGCCTTCTGAAGCTATGGGTGATTTCTTTATTATGCTTTTATCCAGAGTGTGTTGCTTTTTGGGCATCACATGAGTCAATAGAGCCTGGGAGAAATGCTGTGAGGATGGACCACAACTGTTTCTCTAGGCCATATTAAAATGAAAGATAAAAGATATCTGACAACTTCCAAAGTCAGTCAAGTTTTCAGGTGTACAGGTCCCTCTTCTCAGCTGGCAAAGTAAGCACCTCTATATTGAACCCCAGATGTTATAAACTAGTTCAAAATACAGAAAGGCTACTGCCCTACTGGCTTCTGCTGTCAGGCCCCAGCCATAGGCAACACTGTAGAATACTGCTTTACTGCTGTAAAAGTGCTGTTCTCTGGGCAGATGCTGCCTCCCAGCCTAGGAATTAGGTCCCACTGAGGCCTCTGTATGGTACCTCCACCTCCCAGTGGAACAAGTGGTGTCCCACACAAGCTCCTGCCTCAGTACAGGCTACTCAATGGCAGAGGCGGAAAGAGAGGCCACAGGTGCCAAGATGTTCAGAGTCCAAAGCCAGGCTCTCTAAATATGGCAATTTTGCCTGCCAATCGCAAGAGCAGTGCATCTGAAATTAGCTGCTAGTCAAGTCCCAGCTCTGCCCACCGGCTAAGACAGAGAAAAAAAAAAGTTCAAATGGTGAGCAGTCTGTGAGCCAGCACTCACCAAGAGCGGGGTTCAGCAAAAGAGAAGAAGTTTTCCATTCAGTGGTATGAAGTCCAAATTAACAGCCATATGCTGTGTCCTAGGGCTCACTAGGCGTCCAGGGGGCTCTGTTTAATTATCAATTCAGGTCTTAGTTTCCAGAGGGATTTAGGGAGATGTGTGTTTAGTCTGCCATCTTGACTCACCCCCCAAGCCCCCGCAGGATTTTTGTTTTCTGTATGCTGAGGTGTAATCTATACTGAAAGCTGTGGGCTTTCATCTTCATCAGTAAGTATTTCAAGTCCTCTTCATTTTTAGCAAACAAGGTTGGGTTGTCTGTATAATGCTGGTTGTTAATGAGTTTTCCTCTGATGCTGATGTCCCATTCTTCTTCATACAGTCTAGTTTCTTCACTTATTTGCTTAGCATACAGATCAAATAAGTATGGTGAAAGGATACAACTTGACACGTAATCTTTCCTAACCTTAAACCACACACTATCTCCTTGTGGTTTCAACAGTTGCCTCTTGATCTATGTACACATTCCCCATGAGCACAATTCAATGTTCTCTCATTCCCATTCTTGGATATGTTATCCATAATTTGTTTTGATCTACACAGTCAACTGCCTTTGCAGTATCAATAAAACACGTGTAAACATGTTTCTGGTATTCTCTACTTTCAGCCACGGTCCATCTGATGTCAACAATGATATCTCCTGTTCTAATCCTTCTTGTTTTCTCCTTCTGAATCCTAATTTCTAGCAATTTCCTGTTGATGTGTTGTTCACACTGTTCTTGAATAATCTTCAGCTAAATTTTTCCTGTTTGTGATATTAATGGTGTTGTTTGATAATGGCTGCATTTTGTTGGATCACATTTCTTTGGAGTGGGCACAAATATGGATCTCTTCCAGTTGTTTAACCAGATATCTTCTTTGAAATTTCTTGGCATAGACAAGTGGAGTACCTTCAGTGTTGCATCTGTTTGTTTGAACATCTCATTTGATATTCTGTCGTTCCTGGGGCCTTCTTTGCACCAGTGCTTTCAGTGTATCTTAGATTTCTGCCCTCACTGCCACTGATTCTTGATTGCTTGCTACCTTCTTTTGTGTTTGTACCAATTCTATTTGGTACAGTTATTCCTTGTATTTCTTCCATCTGCTTTCTGTATTGTTTGATATTTTGTCCACAGGAAACTTCAAAATTCCAAAGAGAAGCTTGAGTTGTTTCTTCAGTTCTTTCAGCTTGAGACATGTTGAGTGTTTTCTTTCCTTTCAGTTTTCTAGCTTCAGATCTTTGCACATTTTATCTTAACACTTTACTTTGACTTTTGTGCCAGCCTTTGAAACTTCTGTTCTGCAATTTCATTACCTTGTTTCTTCACTTTGCCGTAGCTACTCTGTGTTTAAGACCATGTTTCAGAGTCTCTTCTGACATCTATTTTGGTCTTTCTTAAACTTCTTTTTAATGACCTTTTGATTTCTTCATGTATGGTGTTCTTGTTTTCTTCTCACAGCTTGTCTGGTCTTCAGTCATTAGTGCTCAGTGTGCCAAATTCTATGCTTGAGATGGGCTCCAAGTTCAGGTGGGATATCCTCAAGGTCATATTTTGACTCTCACGGGCTTGTTTTCATTTTCTTCAGTTTCATCTTGAACTTGTGTATCAGCAATTGATGATCTGTTCTGCAGTTCTTCTCTGTCCCATGGGATCACTGTATGTCAAAACCAATTTATCTGTACTTAATAACGGCATCATGCAAAATCCATGAAAATTAGATTCCTAGGTTTTAGGTGAGACTGTGTTCAAGTTGCTTTTGTATGGTATGTTTTGAAGATGACTGAAAGGTTTCAATTTTTGATGATATGTATGAAGTCCTGACAATTAACTGCATAAACGAATGCTAGAAAAGTACTACATACCTCATTGCTGAATATCACTATGGTCACCTTCAAAGTATTTCCTTGGGAAGGTATACACTGATGCCAGTGCCTGATCCACCCTTCAGAGCAATTTTGGAACTCTTTCTGGGATGGCCACTATACAGGATGGCAAGGTGGCAAGTTTGCAACTTAATTGTATAGTTTTCTGCGAGGGAGTTTTTAGCCAGTAAACAAATGACTGTATTTATTAGAACACCCTCCCTACTTGCCTGATTTGACCCCCAATGACTTTTTATTTACCTGAAGATCAAGGAAATATTGGTAACATTCAGGACATTAAGGGTAATATGATGACAGTTCTGATGGCCATCCCAGAAAAGAGTTCTAAAAATGCCTTGAAGGGTAGACTTGGTGCATAGCTTCCCAAGGGGAAGTATTTTAGAGGTGACCACAGTGATAGTCAGCAATGAGGTATGTAGCACTTAGAAGAATTAAGTTTGTGGACTTGTCAGACATTGTGTGTGTGTGTGTGTGTGTGTGTAGAGAGAGAGATTTAGACCAAGGAAATGGCTCATGGCACTGTATAGGCTGCAATATCCCAAGTCTGTGTGCCAGGATAGAGGATTTTCCTGATTCATGTAGCTATAGGAGCTGGTAAAACCCAAACCAGCAAGTCAGAGGGGTGGGCTCTTGCTCACAGGCTGCAAAGTTTGATGTATCCCAAGATTGGCAGGCAAGACTGCAGGTAAGCTGCTAGCTCAAATTCCACAAACTGGAGGTCAGACAAACAGGGGCCAGCTGCAGGATCCAGTTCAAGCAAAATGCCAGGCCTTGGTAGACTATCCACTTATAATCAATGCAGGCTACATGCCCAAGGAAAATCTCCTTCAACTGATTGGTTGCTTACAGCAGATCTCATCATGGAAGTGATCATATAACATTGAATCTTATCATGGAAATGATCATAACATTGGAAGACTGCAAAATCACTGAGAATAATGGTGCTGCAAGTTGACACACAACCTTAGCCACCACACTGGGATGTTTTGAATGTCCAGTTTCCCCTGCAACCATGTCCAGTTTTTCCTGCCAGACTTGGGAAGTCAGCTGCTTTGCTGATCTTCTTGTTGTATTCCCCTCTGTCCCATAGTATTCAGACTGCAAAATTCAGAGTTGGAGGAAGTGATATTGATGGTGCTGAATTTTCTTACTCGTACCTGATGTTGTTGTTGTGTGCTACTGAGTTTATTATGATTCAACAGCAACTCTATTTGACAGAGTATGACTGTCCTATATAGCTGCAGTATTTATGGGAATAGATCATTGGATCTTTTGTCCTACAGAACATTTGGATGGGTTTGACCTGCCAACCTTCAGATTAGCAGCTGAGAGCTTAACCTTTGTGTCACTAGGCAGCTGGTTGAACCTAAATGCACCCACATACAAACATAATTATTTGGTTTTCAGCAAAGGTTCTGTAAACATTTAGTTCCTATTTTTTTTTTTTTAATTTCCCTTCCTATTTCTTCCACTACCCTTTGATTTCCCACTTATTACATTTGCTAGGGTATGTGAAAAGGCTGTAATTCTCACTGTGCTGCTCCTGGGTATTGGGTCACTGTTTGTAGACTGAGTGGCTTCTTGTTGATGTTTTTTAGCTATTCTCAGGGCCACTTGTCAATCTGGGACCTCTGCTCTTGTGTAATTGAGTGATAGGAAGTATCACTGTTTAGCACTATGTTTGTTCTCATTTTTTTAAGACTTTAAAAGAAAGAGAAAAAACAAATTTTCTAAAGAAAGCAAAAGACTTCTCAATATGGCTTCATACACAATTTACAATGAAGTGAGTTTCAAAAATGAATGCAACAACTCAGGTGCCGACTTAGTGCATCCTGCAGGTAAGAACCATTTTCTGGTAGTCAGAGCTGGTGATGAGATGAAGAGTGAAGAGACGGTATTATCAACAAGACATAAATGACTGTTATGGTTTGAATTGTGTCCCCCCAAAAGGTGTGTCCTCTTTGCTATGCATTGATGGTAGACAGTCACACAGAAGAACAGGAGCCAGCTGCAGGATCCAGTATTAGCAAAATATCTCCAGGCCTTGGCAGACTATCTACTTATAATCAATGCAGGCTACATGCCCAAGGAAAATCTCCTTCAACTGATTGGTTGCTCACAGCATATCTCGTCATGGAAGTGTTAATATAATATTGAATCTTATCATGGAAATGATCACAACATTGGAAGACTGCAAAATCACTGAGAATCATGGTGTTGCAAGTTGACACACAACTTTAACCATCCACATTGGAATATTTTGAATGTCCAGTTTCCCCTGCAACCACATCCACTATCTGAGACTGTCTACCATTTTTTGTGTGACTGCCTACCATTTTGTCATCTGATGTGGTTTTCCTACATGTTGCAAATCCTACCTCTATAATGTTAATGAGGCAAAATTAGATGCAGTTATGTTATTGAGGCAGGACTCCACCTACAAGATTAGGTTGTATCCTGAATAGATCTCTTTTGAGATAGAAAAGAGAGGAGCAAGCAGAGAGACAGGGGTACGTCTGACTGCCAAGAAAGCAGAGTCAGGAGAAGAGCACATCCTTTGGATCTGGAGTTGCTGTGCTTGAGAGTTCTAGACCAGGGGAAGATCGATGACAGGGATCTTTACCCAGAGCTGACAGAGAAACCCTTCACCTGGAGCTGTAGTCTTGAATTCAGACTTGTAAACTTCTGGACTCTGTGAGAATAAATTCCTCTTCATTAAAGCCATCCACTTGTAGTATGTCTGCTATAGTAGCACCGGATAACTAAGACAATGATGTTAGTTGCTCGTTCTGTGAGTGGGCCTGACTGGAAACACTGAGGATTCCTATAAGACTGAGTTGTCTGTATATAGATATTAAGAGTTTTACAGTTAAATGTTGGGGAAGAAACATATAATGATTGTGTCTTTAGCCTTAACTCTGGTGATTCTGACAAAATTAGGATGTGAGAAATCAACTAGTTTCATGCTAATGAGAGCACTAATGTTTCTGAGAAGTAGTACTCCTGTGCCTTCCTAGGATAGGTAGAGCTGGATCAAATGATTGGATCCTGCTCAAGAACCACATCAAGCCTATGCAGGGGTTATTGATGTATCAGTGTGTTTTGGGCAAAGAGTGCTAAAGGTGACTTATTCAGTTCTAGACTGAAGTAGAACAAAAGGACATTGTAGATGAAAGCCTAGAAAATCTAACAAAGAATGCAAAGGTCTTAAATCTTCAGAGAAAAATTTCTGAAATTGAAAATTCATTGCAGATTTTATCTCCAAGATGGACTCAATTAATTAGGCTTGGGAGTTTATAAAAGGTGATTTCGGTAGCAAGTATGGTATCTCAGATACAGAGCAAAAGAGATAAAATAAAATGCATGCAGACTACAAGAAGTTATGGGAGAAGTGCACGATTGCTTAAACATTTTTTTTATTATGACTGAGTGAAAATGTATATTCCCATATAAATTTACATGCCCACCTATATGCAGCTTCCACTGCTCTCCCTGCCCGGTGACAGCACACTTTTCCTCTCTGCTCCATACATGTCTCATCCTCCCAACAGTCTCCTCTCCCCTCTTCTCTACCCACTCCCCTTACTCCAACCAGAGGTCAGCAGGATGATATTCTATAGATGCATAGAACCATAAAGGGCATCCAATATATGGTCACGCTGCATCGCCAAGTACAATCCATTTGTGCCCCCAAACTGGACCTTCTTTATGATTTATGGGCAAGGGCAGCATCAGGGCCAGGGGCCATGTTCCCAGGGGAACCCCGAAGCTGCTGGACCATCAACTGCAGTCTTTTAGTGGAGATCTCAGGGTGCACCTCTTTTTATTCTTGTGTTGCCAGTGAGACTCAACTTAGTGAGCTCCATCGTGGCTGTCACTGGTGGTGGCCGGGCACCATCTAGTTCTTCTAGCCCCAAGTCTATGTAGGCACCCACTCATGTGGGTCTCTCTATCTTCTGGGTTGTCTTTACCCCATGTCATTTTGGTCCTTGGTGAGCATCTGTTCCTGCTGAGTTGGGACCACTTGCTGTGCCCTCGGGTGGCAGCTTGGCAGCTTTTAAGACCCCAGATGCCACTCACCAATGTGAGGTACAGAGAGCCCTCTTAGCAAAATGCTAGTTGTGCCAATCGGCCTCGATTTCAATGCTTAAACTTTTGGAAAACATTTCTTTGTAAATATGAACTAGCATGAAGAGAAACTCTTCCTCTCTAAAAATTTTATATCATTTCTTTATTATGCTGTTGTTATTGGTAAGTGCCATGGAGTTATTTCTGTTGACTCATACAACAGAATGACAAATTTCTGGGCTGTACCATCCTCAGAATCTTTGCTATGCTTAAGCCCATTGTAGCAGCTGCTGTGTCAATCCATCTTGTTGAGAGTCTTCCTTTTTTTCATTGACCCTTTAGTTTAGTAAGCATGGTGTCCTTCTCTAGGGACCAGTCCCTCTTGATAATGTGTTCAAAGGATAAGAGATGGAGTCTTGATGTATTTGCTTCCAGTGTGCATTCTGGATGTACTTCTTCTAAGATTTGTTCTCTGCCAGTTCATTCTTTATTATACAAGCAATAATTTTCATTAGCAATATACTGTGGATGTTACTATGAATGGCCATATCAACCAGGCAATGGGAGATGAAGTGGCTGCAAGGGAAAGGACAATTCAAGGGTTCCTGAGGAGAAGAGTGTTTCTTATGAGATGGGACAACTCAAAGAAGAGAAGCTCAAAATCTTAAATTCTTGGTTTAAGGTAATACCTGACAGTCAGACTTTCTACAACAATGTGAAAAGAATTTTTTTTATTGCTTGTAGCTGGAAGCTGAAGCCAAAACCAAACTCAAAATTTGACTCTACATGTTGGAAAATTACAAACACAGTTGAATTCTAACTTTGATCAATCTCTTAAATGAAAACTAGAGGCAAAATGTGACCTCAGGACTGATAAACAGTTAAATGAAGAATTCAGGTCAAAACATCAAACATTCAAAGCCTGTCAAAGTTCTTTTGTCTATAAAAGCAATAAGCGTAGTGAGGGTATAACCACAACCTTTGTTAAATAATGTGTCCAAGGTCACAAAGTCAAAGAGTGACAGTCACAGGTTTTTATACCAAGGCGATCTGTTTCCATGAACCTTGATTGGCTGCTAACTAAAGGGTTGGCTGATGGAACCCACCCAGAGGCTCCACAGAGGAAAGACCTGGTAAAATGCCTCCTTAAAGATTACAGCCAAGAAGTGGGGCAGTTCTACTGTGTAATGGGGTCATTTTATGGGTTGGAAATTAACTTCACAGCACCCAACTACAAGAATCTGTCTCCTTCAAATTCTGTGCTCTTGACCACTACACTTTACTGCCCCTTAATCATCTATGATGCGTGGGGTAAAGGATCATTATAATTAATGAGCATCTTCTCCACTCAAAAGTTCATTATTTTAAAGTCTGAAAAAAAGTATTATTCTGTATCTCTTTTTCTGCCTGCTGAAGCTGCTGATTTCTACTTTCCCCCAAAATTTGGATGGATACAGATTTAGACTCTGTAAATGAAGTTTTATTGGAAACCCTTGTTGCATAGTGGTTAAGTGCTAATATTTTTTTCTTTAAATTTTCAGTTATTTATTATTTGTTAAATGCTTCCTCAGTCACCAGGAAGTCTGAGCATTGTGTCCTAAGGTTGTGCCGGAGTTGCGAGCGGGAGCACACCCTATGGTGGTCCCATGTTGATATGCAGCGAAGGCAGCTTCCACACAAAGGGCTCTTGTGACATTTCTTTCCTATTTTAAGTGCAATGGCAGAGAACAGATGATGAGAACAAAGAAAATAATGAAGAGGAAACAAACAAAAAAATCTTACAGAGGATCTTAATGCAGTATTTTTAGTTGAGAGGATAACACTATGATTCAACTTACATGGCTGAAAGCAAGACCACAGTGGATAAATATTATCCAGATAGCTCAAAAATGCCAGGGATTTATTGTTATTTTTAAATCACCCACCCCATATCTTGACATCTTTCCAAAGGGGGTAGAGGGTAGAATTATGGCAAAATTTTGAAGTAAATGTCAGACAATAAATTTGCTGTGAAAACCTTCGCAAGCCTGTTCATCTCTTAAGGACCTACAAGTAAATGTAATTCTCTTCCCTTTTCCTTTCTAAGACAGTTTGTCTGGGAAGCAGCTCTTGAATATGAGTTCTGTAACAACAAACTATATGTATTGTCTTTATGTAGCACAAAGTGGAAATCATTGACTTATTTTTAAGGTAGGAAAAAAAAAATGAAGCAGGAGGAAAGTGTAAAGTAATTTTAGCCCTTTGTGATTATTAAAACAAGATAGTAAGTGTCATGGATTGAACTGTGTCCCCCTAAAAATGTATGTAGCCATGTGGCTGGGCCATGATTCCCAATAATTTATGATTGTTGTCCATTTTGTGATATTCCTATGGTGTATGTTAAAGAGGGCTAGGGTGGGACTGTAAATCCCTTCCTAAGGATTGGAAAGGGAAGCAAATGGAAAATTGGGAACCTCATACCTTCAAGAAAGCAGCACTGGAGAAGAGCATATCCTTCAGACCAGAGGTTCCTATGTGAAGATGCTCCCTGATAAAAGACTGATGCGACACAAGGACTTTCCTCAAGAGCTGACAGAGGGCAAGCCTTCCTCTGGAGAAGAAACCCTGAATTTGGACTTGTAGCCTACTAGACTTTGTAAGAACAAACTCTTCTTTGTTAAGCCTTCAACTCGTGGTATCTCTTTGAGAGTAGTACCAGGTGACTAAAACAGAATTTGGGACCCAGAGTGAGGTGCTGCTCTAACAAATACCTATAATGTGGAAGCAGTTTTAAAAATGTGAATGGATAGAAGACTCAGAAAGAACTGAGAACTGTTAACACTGAAGAAGGCACAGATGGTGAGAAATAGCAGAGAACCCGTGGCAGTGGTAGCAGCAGAACCAGATCAGTGAGAGAGAGCACTGGAGCCGACCAACAGAGTGAGAGAGCTGAGTGCCTGCGCAGAGAAGTTTTCTGACAGTGAGGTGCCTCCGAGTATTCGAGTCATTGGAGCTAGGCTTCCTGACCCTCAGAGCAGGAGAGCTGCGTACCTGTGTGCAGGAGGCTACTTGGTAGAGTGGGACACCTCTGGATACTTGAATCAGTGAAGCTATAGAGCTTTGGAACACTTGCTCCAGCAGGACAGGTGTGGGCCTGAGGCCCAGGCCATGAGGCCATAGGAAGCAGGAGCTGAGGAGACAAAGAACATGAGAAGCTGAGCTGCCTCAGTTTCAAAAGGTATGGCCATGACCTCAGGGGCTTGAAAGGGTAGAACCATGGCTTCCCGTGATTTTAAGGGTAGAATTGCCACTCCATTGGGCTTAGAGTGCACCTAAAGCTGAGGGGACAGACTTGCTGTCCCAGTGGGCCTAGAAGGCAGAGTTGTAGCACAGGACCTGTGGTCTTCACTCCGAATCCATAGAGTGTGGCAAGTATCTAGAGTCTGGAGAGCAAGGCTAATGTTTAAAATGTCTTAGAGAACTGAAGATTATTTTCAGAGCTCTGAGGGCTAATGTAATATGTTTTGTTGACTTGTTGTCTGTTTGCTTTCCTTCTCCCAAGAAGTGTCTATCTTGTGCATGCGTGGTTTACTATTGTACTTTGCGAGCAAATAATTTATATTCCTGATTTCACAGATGTAGAGAAATTTTTGTATTTTGGATTTGGAACTGATTTAAGACTTTTTATGTTATATGAGATAAACAGATTTTTGCTATGACTCTTGCTATGATGGGATGAATGTGTTACACATTTCAAAGATGTAATTTTTGGAGGGCCAAAGGGTGGTCTATCATGGATTGAACTGTTTCCCCACAAAAATGTGTGTAACCATTTGACTGGGCCATGATCCTCAATATTTTATGATTGTCTTCCATTTTGTGATTTTCCTATGTGGTATGTTAAAGAGGATTAGGCTGAGACTGTAAGTCTCTTCCTAAGGTTACCTCTCTACTCCAATGTAGTTTCCCTGGAGTGTGAATTACACCATCCTTTATCCTTTTATCTTACAAGAGATCAAAGGAAGGGGGTGAAACAGAAAATTGGGAAGCTGATACCATCAAAAAAGCAGCACTGAGAGAAGAATGTGTCCTTCAGACCTGATGTTCCTATGCCAAGATGCTTCCTGACCAAAGACTGATGCAACACAAGGGCCTTCCTCCAGAGATGACAGAGGGCAAGCCTTCCCTTGGAGCAGATACCTTTAATTCAGACTCGTAGCCTTCTGGACTGTGTAGGAATAAACTTTTCTTTGTTAAGCCTTCTACTTGTAGTATCTCTGTTAGAGCAGTACCAGATGACTAAACAGCACGCCATCAAATTCCTGGTGCTCCTTTTCCCATGCTAAGGGTTTATATACCTGAGTACAATGTGTCTTCACCTCTGCTTACTTGGCCTTCTTATACGGTGACTGACTTAGCATAGAATGAAATTTTCTGTAACAATGACAAAGCATAAAGTGAGTACTGATGTCGTTTAGTTAGGAAAAATCCAAATGAGAATGAGTAACAGAAGGACACCCAACTTTCTGATTTCTAGACTCTCTTTGCTGAAACCACTGATGACGAATCAAGATATTTAATAGGCATCTACCATCTAGAAAGGTGTTTGTAAAGTACTGTGAACAGATGAAAATGAAGACATTGTTCTTCACTTTAAAGAGCTTACAAGCTAGTAAGAGAGAATTCACTAGCAACCAAAATAAAACCAGGAAGATCATCTTTCAGACTGGGAGGATAGTACACTTCTTTTCAAGTACTATTTGAGCTAACCGTATGCAATGGGATGAATTTCAGCAGGCAGGCACGGGAGGGAAGGTATTCTAGGCAGAGAGAATTTTGGCACTCAGAGCTCATAGTCACAATGTTACCATGAAACATGGATCTGTGCCACCTGCCACAAAGCCTATACTGAGACAGGGGTGAAGTGGATGATCAAGAGGTTTATGGCATATCGATACACAAGAGACGGAGAGGATCGTGTTCTCAAATCCTGTTGGACTTCTTCAGCCAGGTGGAGGGTTTTTATTGAGTAGTTAACAGTAAATATTTAGGTATGAGGGATAGTAATCACGGAATAACGTGGGCAGTTCATGGAGGTAGTCTGGAGACAGGCATATGGAGCCCGAGGGGGTCCATCTGAAGTTCTTTGCAGTGGTTATCAGGGCAGGGGGTTGGTCACTGATGACTCCATCTGTTTGATGATCCAGAGAGAACTTAAACCAGTTGCAAAGATTTTATTGCACCTTGTACCTGGTGCATCACCTCCCCTTCTCATAGTTTCAGTGGATCGCGAGTTAATGTGTAATCTCCCAGAGCTAGGTAGTGCTAGGAAGCCAGGATGGTAAGAAAAACAGGTATACCTGGAAAGAAGTGAAGTAAGTCCTGTCCTTTACACCACCTACTTCAAGTACAGTGTTTGATATCTATTTTGCTCGAGTATTTGGTGGAAAGCAAAACTGAGAGTGGAGGATAGAACAGTACTTTGAACTTAATTTTGTAAGCAAAAGACAATGACTGAAAGCAGTGAGGAGAGTATGAGGTGTGAGCATAGCTTTAGGCAGATCATTCTTGTGGCAACATGTTAACACAAATAGAAGGAAAAAAGCTATCAGACAAGGCAGCTAGCTAGAAGTTTATGAGAATGGAGGAAATGAGTAATAAAAGCATGTGCTGTAGCATCAGAGGCAGGTACTGATGTATAATTGAGGGTGCTGAGTTACAAAAATGATTCTCCGCCAATCCCACTACTACCACAAGTTGATGCTGAGTCAGCTTTCACTCATGGTGACCCCATGTGCGTGAGACTAGAGTTGTGCTCCACTGGGTTCTTGGTGGGTGAGTTTTTGGAAGTAGATTGCCAGACCTTTCTTCCTTTGAGTGGATTCAAAGTCTCAATCTTTTGGTTAGTAGCCAAGCAATGCAGCTAATCATTGATACTACCCAGGGATTCCTATAGTTAGAACAGATGCTTTAAAGTCTGATAACTTAAACATCTGGGTCATCTTGGTGTTGCTGGTTATCTTTAACCTTGAGAATCAGTTACATTTTCTTGGTTCTTTGTATATGAATAATTTTGGATTGTAACCTAGATACTTGCATATTACAGTGTGTGGGCTTTGGGTTCTACTAAAATCCTTCAAAGAATGTTAATTTTAATTATTTGTTGTAGCAGTCAATCAATGAAGTTCTCTCTTAATTCATTCCTGATGGCTCCAGCATCAGTTTAGTTTTCAAAGTTTTTTTGCTGCTCTAAGTCTGTGCCACACATACACATTCACATTCATCTGAGTTTTAGACAGTGGTTTAGCTCTTAGTTCACTTTTCAAAGCCTGTGCTGTGCTACTTTGAGCCTGTCTCATACACATGCAGGTTAGGAATGAGTCTGGGACTTGCGAGGTTTCCTGCACAGAATTAGGGCATTCCCTTTTAAACTCTTTCTTTCCCCAGGTTATCCACAGTCTCTGACCACAGGGTCGCTTTCTCCTGTCTCCTCTGGCCACATCAACGGAGTCTCTCCTGGGCGGCTGCTGTATGCTTCCGCAGCTGAGCCCTGCCTTCAAGTCATGGCCATGGACGGGAAAATGGAAAATCATCCTCTCCTGGGGCACGTCTGCGTGTTTTGACTCGCCTCAACCGTCTCCCTACTTTTGCTTTCTTTGCAACATCCTCAAATAATTGTTTTGTGTACTTTATCCAGAATTTTCAGTTTTAAACAGTGGGAAGGATAGCCTCTGGAGTGGGCTTACTCCATCTGGGGTGCATAGGATTCCACCTTATTCTCTCTCTCTCTCTTTTTTTATTGTAATTAAGTGAAAGTATACAATCCAAATTAAATTTGCATGCCAGTCTATCTACAGCTCCTTCTGCTCTCCTTACCCCGTGATAGCACACACCTCCCTTTTGTTCTGAGTATGCCATACCCTCTTAACAGCCTCCTGCCTCCTCCTCTCCACCCTGTCCTCTCCATTCTAGTAAAAGGTCAGTAGGCCAGCATCGTATAGATGCATAAAACCATGAAGTACACACACCATATGGTCACAGTGAATCCCTGAGTCTAGTCCATTTCTGTCTAAAGAATTGACCTCAGTAACGTTTTCTGGCCAGGGGCAGCAGCAGATCTAGGGTCCATGCTCCCAGGGGAACCCCCAGGCCTCCGAACCATTAATTACAGTCTTCTAGTGAAGTTCTTGAGCTGTACCCCTCTTTGTCTGATGTTGCCACTGGGATGCAACATTGTTTGCCCCATCAAGCCTGTCTTTGGAGGTGGCCGGCCGCCAGCTTGTCCTTATGGTCACTTGTTGATACAGTCACCCATTCACATGGATCCTTCTGTCTCCTGGGCTCTTTTTCCCTCATGTCTTTGTTGTTCTTGGTGATCTTCTGTTCCAGATGATTTGGGACAATTTGGTGTACCACAGATGGCAGCTTGCTAGCTTTTAAGACCCCAGACATCACTCACCAATATGGGGTACAGAAGACTCAATTAACAATAGGCTAGTAATGCCAATTGACCTCGATGTCCCTTGACAGCATGGTCCCCAGTTGGCCGCCCCTACTACCGTATCCTTGCAGTACTGGGTTAAGATTAGAAGAGTTTTCAGTTTATGTTGAAGTCCAGTTAAGTTGATCTTTTTTCTACTGTGTGCTGTCACCGCTTTCACCCAACCAAATTTCTATCAACTGTCTAATGTGTGACTGGCCCTCTGCCTCCCTCCCCTCCTTTGCAGCCCTCAAAGAGTGTTCTCTTCTGTATGAACGTCTACTTTTAAGTCCTTATAATAGGGGTCTCATACAATATTTGTACTTGTGCCACTGACTGATTTCACTCAGCATAATGTCTTCCAATTGAAACCAGACTGTGAGATGCATCCTAAAATCATCACTGTTCTTTATCACTGCATAGTTTTCCATTGAGTGTATGTACCATAGTTTGTTTATCTATTCATCTGTTGTAGGGCATCAGGGTTGAGCCCATCATTTTGCTATTGTGGACTGTGCTGCAATAAACATTTGTGTGCATATGTATCTGTTTGTGTGACTGCCCTTGATTCTGAAGGGTATCTGAGCAGTGGGATTACTAAATCAAATGGTGTATCCATATCTAGTTTTTTAAGGAAGAATCAGATTGCTTTCCAAAGAGGTTGTACCATTTTGCAATCCCACCAGCAATGTTGGAGAGTTCCAACAGTCTCTCCAGCATTTGTTATTTTGTGTTTTGTGTCTTTTTGGATCATGGCCAACCTTGTTGAGGTGAAATGATATTTTCTTGTAGTTTTGATCTGGATTTCTCTAATAGCTAGTGACTGTGTTTCCTCATGTGTCTTTTGGCTGCCTAGATATTCTCTTTGGTCAAGTGTCCGTCCATCTCTTTTGCTTATTGCTTAATTCAGTTATTTACCTTTTTCTTGCTGATATTTTGCAGTACCTTGTAGATTATGGAGATCAGACATTGGTCTGACATGTAGTTGCCAAATACTTTTTCCCATTCTGTAGGTGGTGTTTTCATTCTTTTGTAAAAGTTTTTGGAAGAGCCTAAGTGTTTGATTCTTAGTAGTTCCCACTTATCTATTTTCTCTGGTGTTGATCATGCTTTGTCAGATTTTGAAGTCTGTCTAAGCTGTGTATTAGAACTTCCATTGTTGACCCTATTTTTTCTTGCATGATCTTTATCTTTTTAGGTTTGATATTTCGGTCTTTTACCCAAATTGCATTAGTTTTTGTGTAAGGTGTGAGATATGGGTGTTGTTTCAATTTTTTGCCAGCACCAGATGTTGAAGAGATTGTTTTTATTCCAGTTCACAATCTTAGGGCCTTTGTTGACTGCCAAGTGTTCCTAGAGAACGGTGGCATGTTTTAGTCAGGTAGGGCTCCTCTAACAGAGATACCACAGAATGGATGGCTTTAACAAAGAAAGGTAGGCTGCAAGTCCATGTTCAGGGTGTCTGCTCCAGGGGAAGGCTTTCCCCTTGTTGGCTCAGGAGGAAAGCCCGGTATTGCATCAGTCTTTGTCCAGGGAGCGTCTTGGTGCAGGAACCTCAGGTCTGAAGGACGTGCTCTTCTCCTGGTGCTGCTTGATTGATGGTGCGAGGTTCCCAATTCTCTGCCTGCTTCTCTGTCCTTTTATCTCTTATAGGATGAAGGGATTAAGGGTGGGGCAAGCCGTACTCCAGGGAAACTCCCTTTACAGTGGAGCAGGGAGCTAATCCTATGAAGGGATTTATAACCCCACCCTAATCCTTTAACAGACAGCATAGGAAAGTCACATAATGGAGGAGAGTCACAAGATACTGAGAATCATGGCCCAGCCACATAGCTACATGTATTTTTTGGGGGACACAATTCAATCCATGACATGGCATCTCTGGTGTCTCAACTCTGTTCCATTGGTCTATATGTCTGTTTTTGTACCAGTGCCAGGCTGTTTTGACTACTGTGGCAGTGTAATAGATTCTAAGGTTGGGTTGCGTGAGGCCTCCCACTGTGCTCTTGTTCTTCAGTAATGCTTTGCTTATCCAGAGTTTCTTCCCTTTACAAAGTTGGTAATTTGTTCTTCATCTCGTTAAAAAATGTCACTGGAATTTGTATTGGGATTACGTTGTATATGTAGATTGCTTTGGATAAAATAGATGCTTCCACAATGTTAAGTCTTCCTATCCATGAGCAAGATAGTTTTCTCCATTTATATAAGTCTCTCTTCGTTTGTTGCACTAAGGTCTTGTAGTTCTCTTTGTATAGGTCTCTTATTTCTCTAGTTAGATTTATTCCTAGGTGTTTTGTCTTCTTGGGGGCTATAGAAAATGCTATTGATTTGATGATTTCTTCTTTGATGATCTCTTTATTGATATAAAGGAATCCTACTGATTTACTTATGTTTATCTTATATCCTGATACTTTGCTTAGGTCTTCTATTAGTTCCAGTAGTTTACTTATGAATTCTTTAGGATTCTCTGCACATACAATCATATTATCTACAAATAGGGAGATTTTTACTTCTTCTTTGCTGATGTGGATGCCATTTATTTCTTTGTCTTGTCTAATTGCTCTAGCCAGAACTTCTAGTACAATGTTGAATGGAATTGTCCACCTTATTCTCTGTTAACAGCTGCACTGCAGTAGATAGAGCATAATTTGTTTAGCCCTTTGTTATTGTTTGGCGAACAGGTTTTAATCTGCTTTTATGTTTGCAAAAAATATTGCTGTGAATATCTGTTTATATTATCTGCAGGCTTGTGAAAATGTATTTTTTTTCCTAGTATTTTCTCAGAAATAGAATGCTGAGCCACATAGTATGTGTATTACGTTGTGATGGGGTTTTCCAAATAACTCTTAAAGCTATGCATTATGGTTTATGTCTGTGAATATTTAAAATTTTTGTTAATCTATTAGATAAAATATAATCAGTTTAACCACAGAGGATGATGGCCAACTTTTCGTGTATTTAGTGACCATTTGATTTACATTTTTCTGTGAATTGCTATTTTATTTTATTTTTTCTGTTGGTTTGCTGATCTTATTCCTCTTATTTTATGATTTCCTTGAATATTATAGAAGAGAAGACTTAGCCATGTAAATTACAGATATTGTCTGTAGTGTTTTGTCTTCATGTCCACTGTGGCCCGTGGTGGGATATTTTGAATGTCCAGTTTCTCCTGCAACCACATCCATAATCCTAGACTTTTCTTGTTGGACTTAGGAAGTCAGCTGCTCTCATTGACCTTCTTGCTGAAGTTTTCTCTGCTGTGGGGTGCGACTTCAGACTACAGAGTCAGAATTAGGGAAATATGTTGGGAAACATTGATGGTTGTGAATTCTTTTACTCTTACCTGATGTTGTGTGGCACTCAGTTGATTCTGACTCTGTATGACAAAGTAGATCTGTTCTATAGGGTTTCTTAGGCTGCACTTTTTGTAGGAGCAGATGACCAGGTCTTCTGTCTGAAGAATAGCTAGGTGGATTTGACCTGCCAACCTTTGGATTAGTAGCTAAGAGCTTAATCATTGTGCTACCAGTGTGCTATTTGAACCCATAAGCACCCACATGCAAACATAATTGTTTGAATTTCATTTCTCCTGATGAATTTAGAGAACACAGTTGTCAGCAAAAGTTCTTTCACCACTTGGTTCCTGCTTTTTCGTCCTTCCTATTTCTTTACCCACACTTTGAGGTCCTACTTACTACATTTTCTCATGTGTGTCAAGACTGTGGTTCTCATTGTGCTGCTCCTGGGGATTGGGGCTCTGTGAATGGAATGGTATTACTTTGAAGTTCTTACGTGCACAAGATACTTGCATATTTAGACCTCTGCTCCCAAGACATTGAGTGATAGGAAGTATTACTATTTGGCACCATATTGTTTGTCATTTTTAAGATATTTTAGGTAAGGAACGAAACAGATTTTCTGAAGGAAGCACAAGCCTCTTTTCAACATGGCTTTGGATATCACATATGCTGAACTGGAGTTCAAATACAAATCCAATACCTCAGATGCCATCTCAGAGCCTCCAGCAGGTAAGAAACATCTTCTGGCAGTCAGAGTTGATGATGAGATGAAAAATGAAGAGAAGGCATAAGTGATTGTTCTAGTTTGAACTGTGTCTCTTCAAAATGTGTGTCAATTTGGCTATGCTGTGTTTCCCAGAATTGTGTGGTGTTTATTTTGTCATTTGATGTGATTTTCCTATGTGTTATGAATCCTACCTCTAAGATGTCAATGAGGGAGGATTACAGTGAGTTATGTTAATGAGGCAGAAATCAATCTACAAGATTAAGTTTTATCTTGAGAAGTCTCTCTTGAGATACAAAGGAGAGATGCTGTCAGAGAGACTGGGGACCCTCCTACCACCTGGAAAGTAAAGCTGGGAGCAGAGCATGTCCTTTGGACTTGGAGTACCTGCACAGGGATGCTCTTAGACCAAGGAAGATTGGCAACAAGTATCTCCTTCCAGAGCCTACAGAGGAAGCCTTCACGTAGAGCTGTCATCTTGAATTTGGGCTTGTAGCCACCCAGACTGTATGAGAATAAATTTCTCTTCATTAAAATCATCCTCTGTGACATTTCTGTTATACCAGCACTAGATACTAACATCAGACAATGATGTTAGTTGCTAGTTCTGTAAGTGGTCATGACTGCAAATACTGTGGATGCCTGTAAGACTGAATTGCCTATAGACAGGCATTAAGGAATTGTACAGCTAAATAATGGGGAAGAAAACGTATGATGACCTTGTCTTTAGCCTTAATTACAGTTACTAAGAGAAAAATGAGGTGTGAAAAATCAACAGTGTCACATCAATGAAAGCACTAATGATTCTGAGTAGTTGTACTCTGATGTCTTCTGAGCCTCAAGGGTCTGCGGTACAATGACTGGGTCTAGTTCATGAGCCATGTCTTGCCCAGACATAGAGGTCATTGATGTACTAGGGTGCTTTGGGTGAAGAGTGTTGAGGGTATATTTTTTAGTTCTAGACTGAAGTAGAACAAAAGAATGTTGTAGATGGAAGACTAGAAAGTCTAACAAAGAAATCAAGTGTCTTAAATTTTCAGGCAAAATTTTCTGAAGTCAGAAATCAGTTGCATATTGTATCTCCAAGACAGACTAAATTAATTAGGCTTGGAAGTTTGTAAAAGATAACTTGTGTGTAAGTACGGGATCTTAGATAGACAGCAGAAGAGTAATTAATAAAAAATGCACGTAGACTACAAGAAGTTATGGGAGAGGGTCAGGCTTGCTCAGATTTTCAAAAACATTTACCTGGAAATAGGAACGAATGTGAAGGGAAACTCTTTTCCCCTTCTCTAAAAACTATATTGTTTCTCTGTTACGTTTCTGTGGTTACATTAGATGACGGGAAATTGATTCCCACTCATAATGACGTTATGTACCGCTGAACAAAAGAAAACTTCCTGGTTGCACTGTTTTCAGAGTCATTGCTATGTCTGAGCACATTCTGGCAGACACTGTGTCTCTCCATGTTGTTGAAGGCCTTCCTTTTCCTCAACGACCCTGTACCAAGAGTGATGTCTTTCTGTAGACACTGGTTCCTTCTGATAACATGTCCAAAAGGTGTGAGATGAAATCTTAC
Source organism: Heterohyrax brucei (assembly GCA_028571685.1). Classification (NCBI taxonomy): domain Eukaryota; kingdom Metazoa; phylum Chordata; class Mammalia; order Hyracoidea; family Procaviidae; genus Heterohyrax; species Heterohyrax brucei. Next base: position 69,763,174 of record CM053142.1, on the reverse strand, counting down.
TATCCTTGCTTTTTATAAGCATCCTGGCTGTACTTCTTCCCATAGAGATTTGTTCTTCCAGCAGTCCATTCTATATTATACAAGTAATAATATTCATTATAGAAAAAATTATCAACTGGAGGTACACAAAAATTAAAGTTATACTTAATCTTATCATCCAGAAGTAAACATAATTTATACTTTAATACATATTCTTTAAGGTGTAAATATACATAAATGTGTGTATGTATACTTTTTCTAAATATGGATTCACATTACACAATACTGAGGTCTGCCCCCCAACTTGACAGTACTTTAAGAAAGTAATTCTTAACTATGAAATAGGAACTAAAATGAGCTGACACTGTTCTAAGGAAATGATTAAAGATGATAACAAAGATTTATCTGCTATAACGTTGCTTACAGTCTCTGGATGGTATAAAGAACTGTGCACTTGAATGCTAACTGAGAGACTGGCAATTAGAACACACTCAGTGGTGCCTTGGAAGACAGGCCTGCCTATCTGTGTCTGAGAGCCTGCAGCCTTGAAAATTATATGGAGCAGTTCTACTTTGTAAAGTTTGGTTGTCAGGAGTCAGAATTGACTAAACAACTAACAACAATGAGAGCGTTATTGAAGATTGTTAAAGATGGCAACAATTTAGAGAGTTGTTTAAATATTGAACAAAACATCATCTGACCATGTAAGTGTTAAAGGAGAAAATATGGTGGTAGAAAAAGGCTCATGGTGTAGTTAAAGGAAACCAGTGGACTAGAAATTAGTATTTTTGGTGTCCCAATCACATGAGAAAATAAGCACCTGTACACATATACTTTAAAAATTGCTGGAAGATAGCCAAATGTGAGTAATAGTTATCTCTCAGTGATAGAAATTTGAACTTTTACACATTTTCTAAAGTTTCTACAGTGAACATTATTAGTTCATTCATACTACTTTTTTCACTCCTATTGTTATTTCACATGTTATACAATTAACAGTTGTGTGCTGTGCAGGAAAATGAAGGGGAAGAAAAAGAAGCAAGGGCAGAATTTATAACTGATGAATCCAGTTTGGTTTCTCTTTCAGCTCCCAAAGAGGAAACCAGCCCTCGCCCAAGTAACCGTGGATTGCCCAAGCGGCTTCTTGTCTCATTGCTGATACTTCTGCTGCTACTGGCAATCTCATTCTTTATTGCTTTTATCAGTAAGTATGCCATTTGAATCAGTAAGGAATGTCTGTCTTACACAGACAGAGAGTATCTATTAAATGCTGCCATTTAACAACGGGTTTGTCTAAAACTATAGAAAAGTTCTTTATAAACCAAAAACCCACTGCTGTTGAATTGATTCTGACTCATAGCAATCCTAAAGTGGAATTGCCCCATAGAGTTTCCAAGAACTGCATGGTGGATTTGAACTGCCACCCTTCTGGTTAGCAGCCATAGCACTTAACCACTACACTACCAGAGTTTACAGTTTTCTTGGGGACATAATTAGTGGGAGTTTATTGGGAATTTTAGGGAGCTGTGTGACAGTGGGTAAGGCACTCTGCTGCTTATTGAAATGCTGGTGGTTTGAACTCACTAGACACTCCCTGGGAGAAAGATGCGACAGCTTGCTTCTGAAAGATCACAGCCCTGGAAATGCCTCGGGGCAGTTTTACTCTGTCCTATAGGGTTGCTATGAGTTGGAATTAACAGAAGCTATTTTTATTTAATTTTGATCTCTATTTGTATTTAGTCTCCTCAGAAGTAATGGAATATACTGTATTAAAAACTGAAAAGCATATGTGTGGGCAGGTTTATGTGTGTCATAGAGGAAAGTCTTTGGGCACTATCTCCATGTCAGACATGACCAAACCTACTGCATCACCAGGGCTTCACATCAGGCACAGCACCCAGAGGTTATGTGAGAATAAATCTTCATTTTCTTGACAGCACTTTTAAGGCCAACCCTATTTAAGTGTAAAAAAAACTTCTGTTTTCAGATGAGTAGTTGTACAAGAGGAAATGTGTCAGAAAGAGTTCCTCATTACGTTTTCAGCCTTTTTTTGTCCTGCTCAAGACTATGAGCTTTAAAATCAAACTTAGTAAATAGATGAATTTCTGTTTATCTTTGGCTATAAGAGTTTATCAAATTTTTTGTAAGTTATAACGCCAAGCCAAAGCCAAGTGCGTAAGTTATAGCAGCCAGCATATATTTGGGTAAATTTTATTCACTCATTTGGTCATTTGACAAGTGGTGATGGGCAGCTGCTGGTATGTCAGACACTGTGCCAACCCGAGCCAGAGCCACAGCCCTGGGTCTCAAGGACTGCAGAGAATGGTGCTAGAGGTAGTCAAATGAACTCGTGGTTATAATGTTATATGGTAAGTGTTTACAGAAATTAAGTACAGGAAACTAGACTAGTTGACATGTGGACTTAGTTAAGAAGGAATGAAGAGCAGTTATGAAAAAAGCTGTGTGTACACAGAAATGTGAAACAGCATAACAAAATTTGGGGGATATAAATATTTATGGAAGAAATGTATGGTACTAAGTAAAGAACTGTGGGAGGTGTAGTTGTGGATGGGAGAAATAAGCAGGGCTCATATCACAAAGTGTGTTGTGCAAAATTCTAAGGAGTATGCATTGGTTTCCTGAAGGTTGTATCATTTGTTTTTTTGGTGGTTAATAAACCAATCTGGGTATTAGAGGACTAAAGCAACAGCTCTTTACTTAACTCATGATTTTGTTGGTCATCAACTAGGGCAGGGATCAGCTTAGAAGCTCTTGTTGTAGCTGAACTCACACATACACAGTCAGGTGCCAGTCACCGAGGCAACTCAGATTCTGAATGCTGGCTAGATGTAGACTTGGAACTGGCACCTTGTTACTTTTTCTACATTCTGTTGGCCAAAAGAAGTCATAAGGCTCCCCCAATCCAACTGATGAAGAAATAGGCCCCACTTCTTGATGGCAGTCAATGTATCGCAAAGCGATGTGGCTTCAGGGAAAGGCGGAGAACTGTGGCAATTTTTGCATTGCATCACAGTAATGTACAGCCACTGAATAATTTTAGGCAGGGAACTGATGTAATCAAACATGACTTACAGAAATGTGCAAATATGCTTTCAGCAAAATAGAATGAATATATGGCATTGATTGGAGGCAAAGAGAGCAATTATAGGGCTAATTCATTAATCCAACTGAGAAACAGTGAGGGCTTTACCTAAGTGAAGAAAAAGAAGATCTCAGTGAAGAAAAAGATGATGGTGACGAGGTAAAACCAAGGAAGTAGAGGCTTAATAAATACTTAGATTTGGAGAATAAGAAATCTAGAGAAGCAAAGTTTGACTGACTCTAAGTTTCTGGCTTGGCAACACAGAAATCATGAGGTTATTCAAAGAGGTAGACAGGATAAGAGCTGGTTTGGGTTGGAAGATTCATGTAAGTTTGGGGCATATTGGGCATATTTCCATGACTATGGGAACTTCAACTGGACATACCTAGTGGGAGACATTTGTCTGAATTGCAGGAGAAAAGTTTGAGCTTTGGAAGTCATTTATGTATAGGTGGTAGTTAGAGCTTAGAAATACATCACATCACCAGAGAGAGGATTTAGGTTGAGAAGTGCGATGAGGGTGCAACTCTGGGAAATTCTACACTTTAAAAGAGGTGAACAGAGGAAGAGGAGTTTTTAAAAGAATGTAAGGAGCAGCAGCAAGAGAGATTAGGCAAAGACAGAAAAGAGTAGTACAGAGGTCTGCCATCAGCTTTGTAGACAAAGTCAGGAACCCCTGTAAATGACGGGCTGAAGCATCTCACCTGTGACATGTTTTCTAGCTTACTGCCCTTGATATTATTTGGCTTCCTAATAAAATTTTCTTCAAAAAGATACCCCCTCCTCTTCTGGCACAAGGATCAGGGTGTTGAAATGAGGAAGAGCACGGTAAAAATTGGAGGTATTAAAGAAAGCCCCAGGAAACAACTTAATAGCAGAAAATACCATAGAATAATCTCACCTTTGTCTTATAAAACACTGTCACAAGACAAGCCTGGGGGCAACCTTGCAAGTGACAGCCTGCAAGTGACCCCTAGACCTTGACCACATTTTACAACTAATAGGAATTAACCAATCAATGTAAAGGTCAGTTCACCCTCCCTGCTTTGCAATCTCACAACTTAAATACTGGGCGCTGAGGAAACTCCCTGTCACCCCCTGCTCTGTGTAGCTTGGGGTGCGTCCCTGGTGCACCAGTATTTTTCCTATTGGGCATATTTTTTAATAAAATTTAACCTTTAAAGTAACAGCGTCACATCTTGAAAATCACAGACCCTAACAAGGAGAGATGCCTTCTGAGAGGGGCCCTTTACTACCCCCTTGGTTTATGAAATAATATCGGGAAAATCTGTACAGGAATTTCTGGGGAAAAGAGCTCAGAGGAATGATTTCTAACACAGCCAGATTGAGAGCAGCGAGGCCAGCCCAACCCCTGCTGACTTCTCCCAGATGCTCACCCTTGACGTATTTCTGGCTGTATATTTTTTCACCCCAATTAAACTCTCCCCCCAAATACCCCCTCATCTCCCTGTACGAGGACAAACGCTGAGCCTGGGAACGCCCAGCTCGGCTGACCTCCCCCAACTGCACATCTCCACCCATGTGAAAAGAATTATCCTTTTTAGAACAGCTTAAGAAAGACATAGGGTGGGGGACTGTAGATGTTTACTGTCCCCGCAGGAGGAGATAAAATAAAGAGCAAAGTAGGAACAAATAGAGATCATAAACTTTAGACCCTTCCTTGTGTACCTTTTAACCTTGAGGTATAAGTAGGGCTGATTGAGCTCGAGGCATAACTTTGTTTTCACTGTCAATTACACACTTGCCTCGGGCCATTATCTAGAAAGCCTTGACAATTAAAAGGAGCACAAGGTTTCGGTTAGCTAATAGCTCATGTGGTCGGGGGGGGGGCTGGGTAAAAATTACATCACCTCAAGACCATGGGGTTTTGGTTTCAAATTAGCCAATAGATTGTGTGGTCAGTGGGCAGGGTAAAATTCACGTCACTTTGACTATAAAAACAATAAAGACAGACAGCTCCCTCTCTTGCTCTCTGGGTTGGGCTGCCATGAACCAGAAAACTGTTTCCTGTCTCTCTTAATTCTTTTCCCGCCGCGCCTCTCCCTCCCTCCGTGCGTGACTCTGTAAAGTGTCGGGGCTGGCTCCTGGCAGAGTAGTGGCCTGGGAGATAAAGAGGAAGCGAACTGGGATCCAGTATTCAGCAAGGTTGAGTAAGAAGAAGACTGGTAAGTAGACTGAGGATACATCCTCTAAGGGATAACTGACAACCCATTACAAGGAAGATTTTAGTGGAATGGTAGAAGGAGAAATTGGAATGGGATGGGTCAAGGAGCAATAGAAGGTAAGGAGGAATGAAAGAGAGAAAAATCAGTTTCTAGAGGGAGGGATAATCGAGGTTTTAGTTGGAGAGACTTGAGCAGGTTAGTATGCTAAGGCGTAAGAGCCTGTTGCAATACAGAGAGGAAAGGAAACAAGAGGAAAAGGATGTTCATCTGATTAACATTGATGTGTCCTTCCTGATACCCCAGAAAGCCAGCAACTGTTATTGGGTCGATTCCAATTCACGGAAAACCCTTAGGTCAGAGTAGAACTACGCCATAGAGTTTCCAAGGAGCAATTACAGGATTTGAAACGCTGACCTTTTGGTTAGTAGATGTATCACTTAACCACTGTGCCACCAGGGCTTTTTCTGATTCTCCACTAATTTAAAATTCCTCAGGATTAGATGAATTGTTTCCCTTAAAGACTTGCTGTATAAATCCTCAAATAGATATATTTCAGTATTTCCCTTCAACTCCTTTCCCTCTCATCGCCAGACTTAGCCCTTGCCTGTATCTTATAGTTAGTACTGAAATGTAATCAGATCCATTCTAATAAAACTATCACGTACTCTTCCAGCTACAGACCATTCAGCTACTCCTTGAAGAATCTGGGGTCTTAATATCACTGGAATTAAGATTATTTGATGGTGAAGTGATAGGAATTTTTTTTCACAGCCAAGATCCTTCTATTCAAGTCACTGGGCCTTTATAGATTTTGTTTTTACACAGAGTGTAAGGAAGTAACAATCAAGAGCAAAGTCACACTACTACCAGGAAAGTGAATGGTCTTTTGTCTCTTTTCTAGTTTTCTTTCAAGGATATTCTCAGCTTCTTAAAGAAAAAAAGAATTCTAAAGAAGTGTTTCACGAGAAATTGAAATGTGAGAAAGCAAAGTTGGATGCAGAAGGTAAAAATTATTGTGTATAGTTTATTTGCTTTCTTTACTGTGTAAGTATCTCTAATAAGAAAGTGTGGTTCATGAACTTTTAAATCTGTAAGTGTAAGAGTATATAGGACATAATGGTTGTCTATGTATAACTTTAATTTGTGCAATAAAACAGAGGCTTAGTGTGAAAAAAGATTACAATACTTTTGAATTTCTTCAGCCTTCATCTCCTTCTGAGATTTCTGTCTACCTTTGTTCTCTTTTGCACATATCAGCTAAAGCACTACTCTTATCTGATTTGTTTATATTTTAAAAAAGCATATTTAATGATCATGACATTTCTGCAAAAATATGTAAAATGACTTCTGTACGGTTTATGTTTGGTGACTGGAATTGAAGCTGTTGAGAAGAGGGAGTAACTTTTAGTTTTTATCAATTTAGTTTTCTTTTTTTACAATGAAGATGATAATTTGATTATGGAGGTGATTTTTTTAATAGCTAAAGCTTTATAAAAAGGAGCAGATCACTTTTTTGATGTAGTTGACAGATTTTAAGCAATTATTGCCTTGTAATTTTAACTTACCTATTTAAAAAAAATTATTTTTTCAGTGTGTTTTAAGTGAAACCTTACAATTCCAGTTTCTCATACAAAAAGTCATACTTTTTTTAATGTGACCCTAGTTACTCTCCTTACTTTGTGACAGCATACCCCTCCCTCTACCCCATTACTCCTATGTCCATTCAACCAGCTCCTAACCTGCTTCTGTATTCTCATCGCACCTCTGGACCGGAGCTGCCCAGTTAGTCTCTTGTATTCATTTAAGCCAAGAAGTGCACTCTTCACCTGCATTATTATTATCATTTTTTCTATTTTTAAAATTGTGATTAAGTGTAAGTATACAGTTCAAATCAATTCTGCGTGCTTCCCTATCTGCAGCTCTTCTACTCTCCTTGCCCCATGACAGCACAATCCTCTTCACTTGTCATATCCTTTTAAAAAATTCCTGCCCCCCTCCTCTCCACCCTCCTTTTCATGTGGCATCTAGGTCAACCGGCATAACAAAATTTAAGAAAATGTTCTGCATCCCACTTTGTTGAGTGCTATCTTGGGTCTTAAAAGCTAGCAAGCAGCCATCTAAGAAGCATCAGTTGGTCTTGACCCATCTGAACCAAAAGAGAATGAAGAGCATCAAAGAAATAAGGCAAATACGAGCCCAAGAGAAGGAAAGGGTGATATAAACCAGAGATGACATTTATAGGACTGCCTCCTGTAAATATGTAGAACCACAGAGTGCACCCACCATATGGTCACAGAGTGTCTCCAAGTCTAGTCCATTTTTGACCTCAGTAGTGTTTTCTAGACAGGCGCAGCAGCAGGTGTAAGGGCCGTGCTCCCAGGGGATCCCCCAGGCTGTTAGACCATCAACAGGATTTTTTGTCTTAGGTAACAGTTCAGTCTTGGTCTGAGGAGTTTGCTGCTGAAATGGTTTCAGGTCTGGAATAGCAGAAAGTCCAGGGGCCATGTCCGGTCTGTCAGACCATTAAATCTTGTCATTTTACTCACGTTTAAGTTCTGCAGCCCACATTTCTCCTGTTGTATCAGGTATTCCTTGTGGAGTTCTCTGTAAGGGCAATCACTGGTGTTCGCTTGGCATCATCTAGTTATTCCCATCTCATGTTATTGTCGTTTCTGGTTTATGTCACCCTGTCTTTCTCTTGTGCTAATATTTCCCTTATTTCTTTGATGCTCTTCATTCTCTTTAAACGTTCAGCTGGGTCGAGACCAACTGATGTTTCGTAGATGGCAGCTTGCTAACTTTTAAGACCCCTGATAGCACTCAGCAAAGTGGGATGAAGAACATTTTCTTAATAAACTTTGTTATGCCAGTTGACCTAGGTGTCACCTGAAATCATTGTCCCCAAACTCCTGCCCCTGATACTCTGTTTCTTGAAGTATTTGGTTGTATTTAAAAAAAACTTCTTAGCTTTTGATTTAGTCTTGTTGTGCTGACTTTTTCTCTACCATGTGCTGTCCCACTCTTCATCTAAAATAATTCTTATCTATAATTAGTGAATACCTTTCTCCATCACCCCCCCTGTTCGTAACCCTCAGATTGTTTTCTTCTGTGTTTGAATCTTTTTTTGAATCCTTGTAGTAGTGGTCTCGTGCAATTTTTGTCCTTTTGTGACTAATTTTACTCAGCATAATGCCTTCCATGTGTCTCCATTTCATATTTCCCAAATTATCTTTGTTCTTTATCATTACATATTCATTCATCCGTTGATAGGCATCTACATTGATTTCATCTTTTTATTATTGTGGACAGTGCTGTGATGAACATTGGTGTATATGTATTTATTTGTGTGGCTGTTCTTATTTCTCTGGGATATATTCCAAGAAGTAGGATTGCTGGGTCATGTATTTCTATTTCTAGTTTTTTAAGTAAGTGCCAAATTGATTTCCAAAGTAGGTTGTACCATTTTACATTCCCACCAGCAGTGTTCCAGTCTCCCCACAGTCTCTCCAACAGTTATTATTTTGTAAATTTGGATGAAAAGCAGCCTTGCAGAGGTGAGGTGGTATCTCATTGTAGTTTTAATTTGGATTTCTCTAATGGATAATGATCATGAGCACTTCCTTATGTACCAGTTATCTTCCTGCATGTCTTCATTGGTGAAGTGCCTGTTCATACTCTTTGCCCATTTTGTAATTGGGTTATTTGTCTTTTCATTGTTGAGGTTTTGCATTATCTTGCATATTTTAAGAATGAGATGCTGATCAGATTTGTTGTAGTCATTTTCCCTCCAGTTTATAGGTTGTCTTTTAACACTTTTGGTGAAGTCTTTGGATATGAGTAATAAGTGTTTGATTTTTAAGAGTTCTCAGTTACCTGTTTTCTCTTCCGGTGTTTGTGCAATGTTGGTAATGTTTCATATTCATATATTAGGGCTTACACTGTGTCCTTTTTTCTTCCATGATCTTTGTGCTTTAGATTTTATATTTAGAACTTTAATCCATTATGAGTTAGTTTTTGTACATGATGTGAGATATTCTTGGGGATGTATATCCAGTTATGGAAGCCCTGGTGGTGTAGTGCTTAAGTGCTATGGCTGCTAACAAGGTCAGCTGTTCAAATCCACCAGGTACTCCTTGGAAACTCTATGGGGCAATTCTACTCTGTTTATAGGGTTGCTGTGTGTTGGAATTGACTAGACAGCAGTGGTTTTTTTTTTGGTTTTTGGTATATCTAGTTATGCTAACACCATTTGTTAAAAAGACTGTCTTTTCTCCATTTTAATGGGCTTTGGGCCATTGTCAAATATCATCTTCTCACAAGTGGATGATTTTATGTCTGGATTCTCAGTGTGATTCCATTGGTCTATACATTTGTTGTTGTATCAGTACCAGGCTGTTTTGACTACTGTGGTGGTGTAATCTGTTCTAAAGTCAGATGGTGTGAGACCTCCCACTTTGTTCTTCTTCAGTAATGCTTTACTTACCCAGGGCTGCTTTGTTTTCCATATGATGTTGATTATGTGTTTCTCTATCTGACTGAAAAAATGCCATTGGAATGTGGATTGGAATTGCATTGCATCTGTAGATTGATTTGGGTAGAATAGATTTTTTCACAATGTTGAGTCTTCCTATTCATGAGCAAGGCAGCTTTCTCCATTTATCTAGGTTTCTTGGTTTCTTTCAGTAGTGTCTTATAGTTTTCATTGTACAGGTCTTTTATGTCTCTGGTTAGATTGATTCTTAAATGTTTTATCATCTTGGGGCTATTGTTAAATGGCATTGATTTCATGATTTCCTCTTTGACATTCTCCTTGTGGGTATAGAGGAATCTAACTGATTTTTGTATCTTTATCTTATATCCTGATGCTTTGCTGAACTCTTCTATTAGTTCCAGTGGTTTTTATGTGAAGTCTTTAGGATTTTCTGTGTATAAGATCATATTATCTACAAATAAAGATATATTTACTAATTTGCATGCCTCTTATTTTTCTAGGCTGAATTTTCTGGCTACAACCTCCAGCACAATGCTGAATAAAGTGGTAACACAGGACATCCTTTCTTGTCCTCCTTCTCAAGCAGAAGGATAATATGGCCTGTCAGTTTTGTATAAATGCCTTTAATTACATTGAGGAATTTCCCTCAATTCCTGTCTTGCTGCGAATTTTTTTTTCTTTTTATCATGAATGGGTGTTGAACTTTGTCAAATGCCTTTTCTGCATCAATTAATGAAATCATCTGGTTCTTGTCCTTTGTTTTATTTATGTGGTTGATTACAATGACTGTTTTTCTAATGTTGAACCATTTCTTCAGGTCAGGTATAAATCCCACTTGGTCACAGTGAATTCCTTTGTTTCGATATGTTGTTGAATTCCACTGGCTAGAATTTCATTGATGATTTTTGCATCTAAGTTCATGAGAGATACTGGTCTATAATTTTTATTTTTGTGCTGTCTTCACTTGGTTTGGTATCAGTGTTATGCTGGCTTCATAGAATTAGCATGGGAGCATTCCATCCTTTTCTATGCTCTGAGATACCTTTAGTAATAGTTGTGTTAACTCTTCTCTGAAAGTTTGGTAGAATTCTCCAGTGAAGCTGTCAGGGCTAAGTTTTTTGCTGTTGTTGGGAGCTTTTTAAATTAGCTTTTCAATTTCTGCTTTTGTTATGGGATTATTTAGTTGTTCTCAATCCTGGTAGCATAATGGTTAAGTCCTATGTCTGCTGACCAAAAGTTAGGCAGTTCAAATCCACCACGTGCTTCTTGGAAACTCTATGTCCTATAGTGTTGCTATGAGTCAGAATTGACTTGATGGCAGTGGGTTTCGAGCTACCTTTGTTTGTTAGTTTAGGTACGTGGTGCATTTCTAGAAATTTGTCGATTTCCTCTAGGTTTTCAAATATGTTAGTGTATGATTTTTCACAGTATTCTGTTACAATTTTTAAATTTTTGTTGGATCTCATTTCCTATTGAAGTTGTTTGCTTCTTCTCTTATTTTTCTTTTGTTGGCTTGGCCAGTCATTTATTGATTTTGCTGATCTTCTCCAATAACAAGATTTTGATCTTACTAATTTTTCAATCATTTTTGTCTCCTCTTACTCATTTTGTGCTGCCCTATATTTTATTATTTGATTTCTTATGGTGACTGAGGTGTTCTTTTGCTGCTCTCCTTTCTGCTTGCTCAAGTTGGGGTGTTAATGCTTTGATTTGGACCCTTTCTTCTTTCTGGATGTGTGCATTTATTGAAATAAATTGTACCCTGAGCACTGTGTTTGCTGTATCCCAAATGCTCTGCTAGGATATGTTTTCATTCTCATTTGATTCTGTGAATTTCTCTATTACATCCTTGATTTCTTCTATAATCCAGTCATTTTTGAGCAATATGTTGTTCAGTTTCCATGTGTTTGACATTTTTCCTTCCTCTCTCAGTTATTGATTTCTGCTTTTATGGTTTTATGGTCTAAAAAAATGCTTTGCAATATTTTGACATTTTGGACATTTTAAAGACTTGCTTTATAGCCTCATGTGGTCTCTTCTGGAGCGTGTCTCATGCACATTGAAAACGAAAATATACTTAGCTGCTATTGGGTGTAATGTTCTGTATATGTCTGTCATGGATACAGTTATGTCCATGCAAACATGTGTGTGATAATTTGGCTGGGCCGTGTGTTGTGTGATTGTCCTTCCTTTAGAGTCAACAGAGAAAGAGTATGTTTCCCTGGAGCTGGCACACTGATTTGAAATTCTGGCCTACTGGATGGTGTAAGAATTATTTTTAGTTTGAGCCATCCACTCATGGCATTTTCTGTTGACTAAAACAATTTGGTAGTGAGAGAGTGGGGTGCTGCTCTAACAGATATCTAAAATGTGGAAGCAGTTTTGAAATTGTGAATGGACAGAAGACTCAGAAGGAACTGAGAAGAGCTATTAACACAGAAGAAAGTACAGATAGAAACAAGCAGCAGAACCAGGAGACCAGTATAAGACAGCACTGCAGCCAACCCATGGAGTGAGACAGCTGAGTGCCTGTGTGCCAGAGGCTTCCTGGCATTGTGGGGTGCCTCCAGGCACTTAAATCAGTGATGCTAGATTTGTTGCCCATGGAGCAAGAAAGCTAAGTGCCTGTATACAGGAGGCTTCCTGGCAGAGTAGCAGTACTTCTGGGCACTTATTGGTGGAGCTATAGAGCTTTGAAACACTTGTACCAGCAGTGCATATGCAGGAAAGAGGCTCAAGCCAAGAGGTTACAGGTAGTATAAGCTGAAGAGAGGAGCACAGGAAGCTGAACTACCTCATTCTCAAAAGGCCATGATTTCAGGGGTTTTAAAGGGTGGAGCCTTGGCCTGTAGTCTTTCTAACAGTGGAATTGCCACTGAGTTGCACTTAGAAATTGATATAACTAATGCTGACGGAGTAGAGTTGCCGGCCTAATAGGCTCAGAAGACAAGTGTGGCACAGGGCCAGGGGACTGCCACTCAGAATCTGAAGAGTGCAGACATTACCTAGTGTCTGTAGGTAACTGTTTTCAGCACTTTGAGGGCTAATGTAATGTATTCTGCTTATTTGTTTGGTGCCTGTTATACTTTCTTACCCTTCAATTTTTCCCATTTGTAATTGAAATGTCTAGTTTGTGCCTGCCTGCTCTGTCACCTTGGAGACTAAAATGCATTTGACCCAAGCCATGGTATTTTCAATTGCATCATATGCATGTGAAAGCTGGGCTATGAACAAAGAAGACAGAAGAATCGATGCCTTTAAACTGTGGTGCTGGAACAGAATGTTGAGCCTATGATGGGCTGCCAAAAGAACAAACAGATCTGCTCTGGAAGAAATACAACCTGAGTGCTCCTTGGAAGCAAAGATGGCAAGACTGCGTCTTACATACTTTGGACATGTTGTCAGGGAAGATCACTCCCTGGAGAAGGACATCACGCTTGGTAGAGTGGAGGGTCAGTGAAAAAGAGGAAGACCCTTGACGAGATGATGAATACAGTGGCTGCAACAATGAGCTTAACTACAAAAACAGCTGTGGACATGGTGCAAGACCAGGCAGTGTTTCATTCTGTTGTTCACAGGGTCACTATGAATCAGAACTGACTCGATGACACCTGACAACAACAACTGTTCTGTCCTTGTAGTTTGGAAGCAGATACCTTGTATTCTAGGTTTCAGAGATATATAGAAATTTTCTGTATTTTGAACTTGGATTTGATTTGACTTTTTATATGATATGGTGGGGTGAATATGTTTCACATGTTGCAAGGATGTGATATTTTTTCAGGGCCAAAGGGTGGAATGTCATGGATTGAATTGTATCCCCCATCACACCCCCTAAAGTGTGTGTAACAGTTTGGCTGGGCCATAACTGTCCTGCATTTTGTGATTTTCCTATGCTATAAATCCTATTGTCTGCCTGTGATTAATAAAATGGATTATGTTAAAGAGGATTAGGATGGGACTATAACACCCTTCCTAAGGTCATGTCTCTGCTCCATTGTAAAAGGAGTTTACCTAGAGTATGGCTTTCACCACCTTTTATACTACAAGAGATAAAAAGAAGGGGAAACAAGCAGAGAGAGGGGATGTTATACCATCAAGAAAGCAGCAACAAAATAGAGGATGTCCTTTGGATCTGAGGTTCCTGCACCAAAATGCTGTCAGACCAAAGAAAGACTGATGCAGTATAAAGACATTCCTAGAGAGCCGACAGAGAGAAAGCTTTCACCTGGAGCTGACACTGTTCATTCAGACTTGTAGCTTATTGAACTGTGTAAGAATAAACTTTCCTTTGTTGAGGCTATCCACTGTTGGTGTTTCTGTTAGAACAGTACCGAGTGACTAAAACAATGTCTATGAAGTAAAGTCGGTTCATTGCGGCATTTAGATTTTCTGTGTGTTTATGAGCCTCTTTCTGGATTTTCTGTCCTTCAACAAAATTGTGTCAAGCTTTCTTCTTTTATTGTAGAGCTGTCTATTTCTCTTTTTAATGCCCTATCATTGGGGGAATAAGTATTTAATATGGTTATGTCCTTCTGAAGTACTGACCCTTTAATCATTGTATAGAATGTCCTACTTTGTCCATTGTGGTGCATTTTACTTTAAAGTCTATTTTATTAGAAATTAGTATTTCCATCCTGCTTCATTTTGAGTTTTATTTGCTATATATATATATATGTATATATATTTTATTATGATTGAGTAAAAATGTACATTCCTGTATAAATTTACATGCCCACCTATATGCAACTTCCACTGCTCTCCCTGCCCGGTGACAGCACACTCTTCCTCTCTGCTCCATACATGTCTCATCCTCCCAACAGTCTCCTTTCCCCTCTAACCTTTGAGTTATGGTTTGTTTGTGTCGTTAAGTCTGAAGTGTGTCTCTTGTAGGCAGAATATAGATGGATCTTTTCTTTCAATCCATTCTGCCACTCTCATTATTATTGGTGCCCATTACTGGTGCATTTAATCCATTACACTCAACATTTATTGATAGGTATGAGTTTAGTGCTGTTATTTTGGTGCCTTTTTGATGAATTTTTGACAGTTTCTTTGTTCCACTTAATTTTCTGTGTGGAGTCTGTTTTCTTTATGTGTATTCTTTTTATCTTTTTTATTGTTGCTGTTTTTTTAATTTATTGTGATTGAGTGAAAGTGTACAATCCAATATAAATTTGCATGCCCACCTATGTTAAAAAAATATGGAATGCTTCATGAATTTATGTGTCATCTTTGTGCAGGGGCTGTGCTAATCTTTGTATTGTTCCAATTTTAATACATGTGCTGCTGAAACGAGCACTGTTGCTGCTTTTGTATTTGCTGACACTTTGTTTTTTATTTTGATGTTTATGATTGTTAATTTCTTTTTGATTATTTCAATATTTACTATTAGTTTTCTAAATTTAAACTGATCTTTTATTTATTTGTATCTCCTTGACCTACTATCCATAAGAAAGATCTAAGAGTATTTTAAGTTCCTGTTTTTTGTTATAATGTTGTCATCTTTAAGTACTGACATCTCTGTTTCTCTATTTTCAGTATTTTCTCTTTAATTTATTTTTGTGATCTCCCTATCTGGGCTGATATCAAGTAGCTCTGCCCTGTGTTCTAGTCTTTGGTTGTTATCTGATGTTACTGAATTTTTAATAAAAGGACTCCTTTCAGTATTTCTTATAATTTTGGTTTGGTTTTTGAGAAACCCCTAAAATTCTGTTTATCTGGAAATTTCCTCATTTTGCTACCATATTTGAGACAGTTTTGCTAGATATGTTACTCTTGGCTGGTAATTTTTTCCCTTCAAGCCTGCATGGTTTCTGCTAAGTAGTCCAAGGTTATTCTTTATTTTCTTTTCCTCTTCTTTTTTCTTTTTTTTAAAAATTATGACTAAGTGTAAGTATATAAGCCAAATTAATTTTGTGTGACTGCCTCTCTGCAACTCTACCTGCTCTCCTCACCCTGTGACAGAGCACTCCTTTTCACTTTACTTCCACTATCCACTTAATAAATATCTATTCTTACCTCTCTACCCTCTCCTCTACCCTCTAGAAAGAAACCAGTAGGACAGCTTCATGTAGGTGTATAAACCATAAAGTACACACACCACGTGATCACTATGTCCCCAAGTCCACTCCATTCTTCTTCTGAAGTGTTGACCTCACTACTAGTTTTAGGTCTGGGCTAACAGCAAGTCTAGTGGCCATGCTTTGAGGTGATGCTTCAGGCTGTCAGACCATCAGTTCAAGTATTTTAAGAGAGTTCTGGATCTTAACAGCACTTTTTCTTGTTCCGCATCTGGGACTCTACAATGCATTACCTGTCAGGGCTATCTTTGGTGGAAGCTGGGTACCATCTGGTACTTCTAGTCTTATGCTGATGTAGTCTCCCAATTGTAGAGTCTGCCTCGTGGGCTCAGTTTTCCTCATGTGTTTGACGTTCTTAGTTGTCATCTGTTCCTGGTGGGTTGGGACAAGTTGATGTTCCTCAGATGGCAGCCTGCTGGCTTTTAAGACCCAGATGCTGCTCATCAACATGAGATGCAGAAGACTCTCTTAGCAAAAGACTATTATGCACATTAACCTCAATGTCCTCCCCAAGAACTAGGTCCCCAGACCCCTGTACCTGCTACTCTATCCTTTGAAGTCTTGGGTTGAATTTAGAAAACCCTTTAGCTTCTGGTATAGTCCAGTTATGCTGACCTGGCTTCTACTGAGTGCTGTCACACCTTTCACCTAACCCAATTTCTATCGACTAATCTATGAACACCTCTCTCCCCTTCTCCCCACCATTGTAGCCATCAGAGTCTTTTCTTCTGTGCTTGTCCTTTTTTAAGTCCTTATAATAGTGGTCTCATAATCATAAATCTTTGTCCTTTTGCAGCTGACTGATTTCACTCAGCATAGTGTCTTTTAGTTGATACCAGGTCATGAGATGCTTTCTAAAATCATCGTTCTTTATCATTGCATAGTGTTCTATTGTGTACCTATACTATATTTTTTTTATCCATTCATCTGTTGATGGGCACATAGGTAGATTCCATCTTTTTGTTCTTGTGCAGAGTGCTGCAATAAACATTCGTATCCATGCATCTGTTCATCTGACAGCCCTTATTTCTGTAGAATATTTTTCAAGCATTGGGAGTGCTAGATCATGAGGCGTTTCTATTTCTAGGTTTCTAAGAAAGCACCAAATTGCTTTCCAAAGAGGTTGTACCATTATGCATTCCCACAAGCAGCGTAGGAGAGTTCTAATCTCTTTACAGCCTCTCCAGCATTTGTTTTTTTTTTTTTTTTTTTGCCAACCTCTTTGGGGTGAGAGGGTGTCTTGCTGTAGTTCTGATGTGAACTTCTCTAACAGCTAATGATTGTGAGCATTTTCTCATGTCTTTTGGTTGCCTGAATGTCTTCTTTGGTGAAGTGTCTTTCCATCTCCTTTGTCCATTGTTTAATTGGGTTATGTGTCATTTTCTTGTTGATATTTTGCAGTACATTGTAGATTATCAATATGACACATAGTTGACAAGTACTTTTTCCTATTCTGTATTCTGTAGGCAGTCTTAACTCTCTTGATAAAGTCTTCGCATGAGCATAAATATTTGATTTTTGGTAGTTTCCGTTTATCTAATTTTTCTTCTGTTGTTCACACATTGTTCATCAGACCTGTGTATTAGAACTTCCATTGTTGACCTTTTTTTTTCTTGCACGATCTTCTTGCACGAACTTTACTGTTCTTGGTTTGATATTTAGGTCTTTGATTCATTTTGAGTTAGTTTTTGTGTATCGTGTGGGATATGGGTCTTGTTTCAGTTTTTTGCAGATGGATATCCAATTTTGCCAACAGCATTTGTTAAAGAGACTGTTTTTAACCCAATTTATGACCTTTGGGCCTTTGTTGAATATCAGCTGTTCATAGGAGCATGTTGATATTTCTGGATTCTCTTTTCTGTTCCATTGGTCTATATATCTGTTTTTGTACCAGTTTCAGGCTGTTTTGACTACCGTAGCAGTATAATAGGTTCTAAGGTTGGGCATTGTGAGGCCTCGTACTGTGTTCTTCTTCAGTGGTGCTTTACCTATCCAGGGTTTCTTCCCTTTCCAAACAAAATTGGTGATTTGTTTCTCCATCTCATAAAGAAAATCTTTGGAATTTGTATTGCCATTGTGTTGTATATGTAGATCATTTTGGGTAGAAGACACATTTTCATAATGTTAAGTCTACCTATCCATGAGCGAGGGAAGTTTTTCCACTAAAGTAAGTCTCTTTTGGTTTCTTACAGTAGGATCTTTTAATTTTCTCTGTATCGATCTCTTATGTCTCTGGTTAGATTTATTCCTATGTATTTTATCTTCTTGGGCACTATTTGAAAGGTATTGATTTGGTGATTTCTTCTTTGACAGTCTCTTTGTTTGTGTAAAGGAATCTTACCAATTTATTTGTGTTTCTCTTATGTCCTGATACTTTGCTGAACTCTCCTGTTAGTTCCAGCAGTTTCTTTATGGATTCTTTAGAGTTTCTTGTGTATGAGATCATATCATCTGCAAATCTTCTTTACTGATGTGGATGCCCTTTATTTCTTTGTCTTATCTGGTTGCTCTGGCCAGGACCTCTAGCACAATGCTGAATACAAGTGGTGACAGTATGCATCTTTCTCTGGTTCCTGTCCTAAGTGGAAATTCTTTCAGTTTCTGTCCGTTCAGGATGATGTTGGTGATTGGCTTTGCATAGATGCCCCTTATTGTGTTGAAGAATTTCCTTTCTATTCCTGTTTTTCTGAGAGTTTTTAAATTGAATTGGTGTTGGACTTTGTCAAATGCCTTTTCTGCATCCACTGATGAAATCAAATGTTTCTTGTCCTTTGTGTCATTTATGTGGTTGATTACATTAATTGTTTTTCTGATGTTGACCCAACCAAGCATCCCTGGTGTGAATCCTACTTGGTTATGATGAATTACTTTTTTTTCCTTTATTTTATTTTATTTTTATTATGATTGAGTGAAAATGTACATTCCTGTATAAATTTGCATGCCCACCTGTATGCAGCTCCCACTGCTCTCCCTGCCCGGTGACAACACACTATTCCTCTCTGCTCCATACATGTCTCATCCTCCCAACAGTCTCTTTTCCCCTCCTTTCCACCCCCTCTCCTTCCTCCAGTCAGAGGTCAGCAGGATGATATCCTATAGATGCACAGAACCATAAAGTGCGTCCAATATATGGTCACTCTGCACCGCCAAGTCCAAACCATTCGTTTCTGAAGAGTGGACCTTCGTTATGATTTATGAGCAAGGGCAGCATCAGGGCCAGGGGCCATTCTTCCATGGGAACCCTGAAACTGCTGGACCATCAATTGAGGTCTTTTAGTGGAGATCTCAGGGTGCACCTCTTTTATTCTTGTGTTGCCAGTGAGACTGAACTTAATGAGCTCCATCGTGGCTATCACTGGTGGTGGCCAGGCACCATCCGGTTCTTCTGGTCCCAAGTCTATGTAGGCACCAACTCATGTGGGTCTCTATCTTCTGGGTTGTCTTTACCCCATGTCATTTTGGTCCTCGATGAGCATCCATTCCTGCTGAGTTGGAATCATTTGCTGTGCCCTCAGGTGGCAGCTTGGCACCCACCAATGTGGGGTGCAGAGATCCCTCTTATGAATTGCTTTTTTGATATGTTGTTGAATTCTATTGGCTGGGATTTTGTTGAAGATTTTTGCATCTAGATTCATGAGTGACATTGGTCTGTAATTTTCTTTTTTTTGGGGGGGGTCTTTACTTAGCTTTGGTATCAGGATTATGCTGATTTTATAGAATGAATTTTGGAATGTTCCATCCTTTTCTCTGTTGTGAAATAGCTTCAGTAGTAGTGAAATTAACTCCTAAAAGTTTGGTAGAATTCACCAGTGAAGCCATCTGGGCCAGAATTTTTTGTAGTTGGTAGTTTTTTTGATTACTTTGTCAATCTCTTGTGATGTGTTTATTAATTTGTTGTACTTCTCTTTGATAATTTTAGTAGGTGCTGTGAATCTAGAAATTTGTCCATGTCCTCTAGGTTTGCAAATCTGTTATGACAATTTTTATTTCCGTTGGATCTGTTATGGCATCTCCTGTCTCATTTCTTGTTCGGATTCTTTGGTCTTCTGTTTTTGTTTTGTGAGTTTAGTCAGTGGTTTATCAACTCTGTTGATCTTTTCAGAAAACTGGCTTTTGGTTTTGTTAATTCTTTCAACTGTTCTTCTATTCAGTTAATTTAATTCTGCTCTAATCTTTATATGTTTTATTCCAGTGCCTGAGGGTTCTTTTGTTGTTCTCTTTCTACTTGTTTAAGTTGTAGGGTTAGTTCTTTGATTTGGGCCATTTCTTCATTTCAGATATGTGCATTGATAGAGATAAATTAACCTCTGAGCACTGCTTTCACTATATCCTGTAGGTTCTGGTAATATGTGTTTTCTCACTGGATTCCATGAATTTCTTTATTGCATCCTTGATTCTTGTATAACCTATGTATTTGTGAGCAACGTGTTATTCAGTTTCCATGAATTTGAATTTCCACCTATGTTTTTTCTGCTATTGGTTTCAACTTTTATGGCTTTGCAGTCTGAAATGTTGCATTGCAATAATTCAGTTGTTTGGAATTTGAGACCTGCTTTATAGCCTAATATGTGGTCTATTCTGGGGAATATTCCATGTGCTTTGGAAAAGAAGGTGTGTCTGTTGTTAGGTAAAAAGTTATGTATAGGTCTATGAAGTTGAGTTGGTTGATTGTCATAATAAGATCTTCTGTATCTTTATTGAGCTTTTTTTCTGGATAATCTGTCCATTACTGAAAGTAGAGTGTTGCAGTCTCCTACTATTATTGTGGAGTGATTTATATAAGTTTTCAGTGTTGGCACCATTTGTTAGTTGCATTTAGATGCTCTGATATTAGATGTATAAATAGTCTCCTTATGTATTGTAGCTTTAAGTAATAGTGACCATCCTTGTCCGTAGTGGTGGATTTTGCTTTAAAATCTGTTTTATCTGAAATTAGTAGTGACATTTTAGTTCTTCTTTGCATGTTGTTAGCTTGGTATATATTTTTCCATCCTTTGATTTTCATTTTGTTCATATCTTTGAGTCTAAAGTGTGTTTCTTGTGAGTAGCATATAGGCGGATCATGTTTTTTGGTCCAATGTGTTACTCTCTGTCATTTTATTGGAGTCTTCAACCCATTTGCATTTAGTGTATTTGTTGATAGATACGTATTTACTTCTGTCATTTTGGTGCCTTTATTTTTGTATTATTGACATTTTCTTTGTTCTACTTAATATTCTGTTCTGCATTGTTTTTCTTTATGGTTTGCTTTTTATCCTTTTCAGTGTTGGTTTTGTGTCTGTTGAGACTACTGTATTGTGTTTGTTGTTTTGCTATGTAATATTGCTAATTTGCCTTGCAACTATCCCCATGTTCCCCTCTAATGCTCTAAGTTTAAACCAGTCTTTAACTTCCTTATATCTCCCTAACTTCCTCTCCACCTAAAAGGTCTGTGAATACAGTATTAGGTCTCTCTTTATAGTATAATGTTGGCATAGTTTACATGTTGAGATCTCTATTTCCTTAATTTTAATATTTTAGTTTTGATTGAGCTTTGTGACTTCCCTAATTAAGTAGGACCCTGGATGCTGTGTCCTGCATTATATCCTTGAGTATACATCTTGGTGTTACTATTTTCTAACTAAAAAACTTCCTTCAGTATTTCTTATAATTTTGGTTTGTTTTTTCCAAAGTCTCTAAATTTCTATTTCCTGGGAATGCTGTAATTTCCCCAGGGTATCTGAGAGACAATTTTGCCTGATATATGATTCTTGATGGAAAAGTTTTTTTCCTTAAGTCTTTATGTGTGTCATCCCATTGTCTTTGAGCCAACATGGTTTTGACTGAATAGTCCCAACTCAGTTTAATGGACTCTCATTTATAAGTCAATTTTGATTTAAGCCCAGTTGCCTGTAAGAGCCACTCCTTATATTTCATTTTATTAAGCTTGATTACAGTATGTCTTGGTGTCTGTCTTTGGGTGTCTATGTTTTGCAGACCTTGATGAACATCTTGTCTTCTCTTTTTTCATGATGGCAGGGAAATTTTCTGTCAGCAGCTCTTGAACAATTCTGTCTGTATTTTCTGCTCTCCCTCCTTGCTCTGTAAGTTCAGTTACTCATAAATTGTTCCTCTTGATAGAGTTCCACATAATTCTTAACGATTCTTCATTTTTCTTGATTCTTTTATCTGATTTCTCCTCATAAATGCTGTTGTCAGTTACCTCATCTTCAGTCTCACTAATTCTGTGTTCCACTTCCTTGCTTCTGCCCCTTTGGCTTTGAATTGCCCAACTCTGTAATTTTATTATTGACCTGCTGAATTTTAGATCATTGTTGTTCTAGCAAGTCATATAGCTTATTTTTTCATTTTGTTCTGCTTTACTTTGTCTAATCTCCATCCTAAGATCTAGAAGAGCTCTCCATATAATTCTTTTGTAGTTTACCTCTGATAATTTCAGGAAGGCTTCTTCATCTGGGAAGTTTTCTGAGTCTTTGTTTTGGGACTTTTCTTGAGCTGTAGTGGTCTTCTTTTTTAAATGGTTAGGTATCTATTGTTATTTTTGAGCCATCAGAAAGCTGTTCAGGTTCTCCAGTGTCATGGCCAGCGGAAGCTGTACCGCAGCTCAGAGAAGGGAGGCAGGCAGGACACTGCTGCACTTGGCTGTTAGTTGCTGCTGTGTTCTTTAGGTGTGGCTGTTCTAGCTACAGCTTTTCTTCTGAGAGCAACAGCCCCAGCTGGGCTCTCAGGCTTGGCAGGCCCTGGTTCCAGGTTGACAAAGATGGTAGCCTACTTTTGCAGTATTTCTGGAGTCATACCAGCAGATGCTATGGTGTATCTCAGAGAAGAAAGGGTAGAAGAATGCTGCCACACTTGGCTGCCAGCTACCGCTGTGTTCTGTAGGTATGGCTGTCTTAAAAATATCTTCTTTGTGCTTCTTTGCTAAGATAGATGCTGTCTATTCGGGAGCTACTGCTCAGAGTGGCAGCAGACTCCAGTGGGGCCCTCAAGTGCAGCAGATTCTGCCTCCTGGCTGACAAAGATGGCAACTTCCTTTCAGTCTTTCCAGAGCTGCACCAGTAGATGCTGTAGCACAGCTCAGAGAAGGGAGGGAGGAAGAGGCCACTGCACTTGGCTGCCAGCCGCTGCTGCATTCTCTCTAGGTTCAGTTGTCTTAAAAACAGCTTTTTTTTTTTTTTTTTTTTTGCTGAGAAAGGTGCTGTTCCAGTCAGGCACTGCTGTTCAGAAGGCCCCAGCAGGGCCTTCAGGCATGGCAGACCCCGCCGCTCAGCTGACAAAAATGGCATCCTACCTGTGCTACCTCTCCTGTGCTGTGCCAGCAGAATCTATGGTGAAGCTCAGAGAAGAGAGGGGGGAAGGCTTTGCTCCACTAGCTGCCAGCTGCTGCTGTGTTCTGTAGATGTGGCTGTCTTAAGTACAGATTCTCTTCTGAGAGAGATGCTGTCCACCAAGGCGTTGCTACTCAGTGTGGCAGCCATCCCCAGCCAGGCTCTCAGGCACAGCAGCCCAGTCCGAGACTTCTGGCTGACTAAGATGATGTCCATACCTGTAAGCCTCTCTGCCACTGTGTCAGCAGAAGTGGTACCCTTTGCACTGCTATCTAGTCTCTGACAGAGGTAGTTTTCCCCTTCCTTTCTAGTCTGATCTCACAACTTTCTGTCTGATCTTAGGGCTCCTAAAGTGTCCCTGTCTTTCATTCAGTTTTTCTAGGCCTTAGTTCTTACAGGGAATTGAGGAGATGTGTGACTAGTCTACCATCTTGGTCCTGCCTCCCAAGCTTATTCCTAGTGACTCTTCTTTTCCAATTATATTTCATTTATCTCTAGCTGCTTTTAAAATTATCTCCTGATTTTTAGTTTTAGAAAGTTGGATTATCATATGTTTTGATGTCTTTCTTTTGGGTCCTGTCTTTTGTGGATGTAGATGAGCATCTTGGGTAGATATCTTCTCATGTTTCATGATATCAGGGAAGTTTTCTGCCAACAAATCTTTGACAGTTTTCTCTGTAGTTTTTACTATTTCTCCTCCCCTCCTTTCTGGGGCTCCAATCACTAGATTATTACTCCTATTAATAGATTATTTCTCTTGTCATGATTTAATTGTGTCTCCTCCAAAATGTGTACAGTAATTTGGCTGGTCTGGTGATTCCCAGTATTGGATTCCTGTCCTCCATTTGTGATTTTCTGATGCTGTAAATCCAAGTTTCTCCCTGTGGTTAATAGGTCAGATTTATGTTAAAGAGGATTAGAGTGGGACTGTAAAATGCTTCCGAAGATCACCTCCCTGCTCCAATGCAAAGAGAATTTCCCTGGAGTATGACCTGCACACCCTTTATCCTTTTATCCTACAACAAACAAAAGGAAAGAGAAGCAAGCAGAGAATTAGGAACCTCATACCATCAAGAAAGCAGCACTAGGAATAGACTGCATCCTTTAGACCTGAGGTTCCTGTGCCAAGATGCTCCCTGACCAAAGACTAGTGCAATACAAGGGCTTTCCTCCAGAGTCAACAGAGAGAGAATTCCCCTGGAGTGGACACCTTGAATTTGGACTTGTAGGCTGCTGGACTATGTAAAGTTGTCCTCTCATGGTATTCCTGTTAGAGCAGTACCAAATGACTATACCTGTTGACACAGTCCTGCATAATTCTTAGTGTTTCTTGATTTTTTAAAAATCTTTTTTTGGATTTTACATCAAATATGTTGGTGTCCTGTGCTTTACCTTCAGTCACACTAATCCAGCCGTCCATTGCTTCAGTTCTGCTGCTTTGATCTTCTACTGAGTTGTCTAACTCTATAATTTTACTGTTAGTTTTCTGAACTTCTAATTCTTGCCACTGTATGCTCTCTTGCAGCCTGTTCAGTTTGTCGTTCTGCTATGCTGCAATTTGTCTCATCTCCTTCCTGATGTCTGGAAGAGTTTTGAATGTTATTTTTTTATGTTCCATCTCTGATAAGGTAATCCTGGTGGTGTAGTGTTTAAGTGCTATAGCTGCTAACCTAAAGGTTGGCAGTGCATATTGGCCAGGTACTCCTTGGAAACTCTATGGGACAGTTCTATTCTGTCCTATAGGGTCACTATGAATTTGTGTACTTTCAGAAAATTGTCTTTATCTTAAAAATTTCTTGATTCTTTGTATTGGCTGCTTTCTGAAGCCATCATGGTCTGACTCTGTGATTTGATATTGACTGTTGTCTCTGAGCCATCAGTAAGTTGTATTTATTTTATGTTTGCCTACTGTATTCTAGTTCCCACAGGAGCTGATTCCAGTTGGGTCAAGTCTAGCCAGTCTCAGGTACTTCTGGATCTACTTTTCCTATCCTATTATTCAGTCCAGTTTCTCAACTTTCCCTTTGATGTTCAGAGCTCTTAGAATGTTGTATATAATTCTTTTTTTTTTGGAGGGGGGTACTTTGTTGTTAAAGGTTTCACAGGAAGCCTCTGACTACTGTGTCAGCTTAGCCCCTAACTTACCTATAACTGGGGGAATGGAGTCTGTCTATTCTTCTTGAAAAAAAATTCATTGCATTTTATTGAAAGTTTACAGCACTGGAGACTCTTATTAAAAAATGCATTCACAAACTGTTTTGTGACATTGGTTGCAACCTCCACAATGTGTCACCACTCTCCTCCTTTCCCTTTTCACCATTGTTCCTCCATGTCTGTCAAGTTGACCTGTTCCTTCCTACCTTCTTGTCTTTGTTTTTGAGCAGATGTTGCCATTTGGTCTCATGATACTTGACTGAACTAAGAAGCATGTATCCTCCACGTGTTATTGTTTGTTTTATGTTGTTGTTAGGTGCTGTCCAGTTGGTTCCAACTCATAGCAATCCTATGTATAACAGAATGAATTTCTCCTGGTCTTGCGCCATGCCCACAATCATTGTTACACTTGAACTCATTGTTGGCATCCACTATGTCAGTCTGTCTCTTGAGGATCTTCTGCTTTTTCACTGACCATTTACTTTATGAAGCATGATGTCCTTCTCCAGGAACTCATCTCTCCTGATTACATGTCCAAAGTATGTAAGAAGTCCTTTCTTCTAAGGAACAATCTGGTTGTACATCTTCCTTATTTCTAAGGAACACTCTGGTTATATGTTACTCAAGAAAGATCTGTTCATTCTTTGGCAGTCAATGGTATATTCTATATTTGTGTCCAGCACCACATTTCAAATATGTCAATTCTTTTGTCTTCTTTAGTCATTGTCCAGCTTTTGCACGTATGTGATGTGGTTAAAAATACCAAGGCTTGGATCGGGCATATCTTGGTCTTGCAGGTGACATCTTTGCCTTTCAATAATTTTAAGAGATCTTTTGCAGCAGATTTGCTAGTGCAATAAGTCTTTTCATTTCTTGACTTCTGCTCCCATGGGCATTCATTGTGGATCCAAGTGAAATGATATTCTTGACAACTTCAATTTTTTTTCCATTTATTATGATGTCGCTTTTTGGTCCAGTTGTGAAAAATTTTCCTTTCTTTGTGTTTAGATGTAATTCACACTGAAGGCTGTGGGCTTTGATCTTCAGCAGTAAGTATTCCAAGTCCTTTTCACTTTCAGCAAGCAAGCTGTGTCATCTGCATAATGCAAGTTGTTAATGAATCTTCCTCCAATCCTGATGCTGTGTTTTTCTTCATTTAGTCCAGCTTCTCAGATTGTTTGCTCAGCATACAGATTGACTAAGTATAGTGAGACGATACAACCCTGACACACACTTTTCCTGACAGTAAACCATACAGTGTCCCCTTGTTCTGTTTGAATAACTGCCTCTTGATTCGTATACACATTCCTCACGAGTGCAATTAAGTGTTCTGGAATTCCCATTCTCCACAATATTATCCATAATTTGTCATGATCTACACGGTTGAATGCCTTTGCATAGTCTATAAAACACATGTGAATGTCTTTCTGGTATTCTTCGTTTTCAGTCAGGATCCATCTGATATCGACACTGATATCCCTGGTTCCATGTCTTCTGAATCCATCCCAAATTTCTGGCACTTCCCTGTCAATGTACTACTGCAGTTGCTTTTGAATGATCTTCATCAAAGTTTTACTATTCTTGGGAATAGGCATAAA
This sequence comes from Heterohyrax brucei, assembly GCA_028571685.1. Lineage (NCBI taxonomy): Eukaryota > Metazoa > Chordata > Mammalia > Hyracoidea > Procaviidae > Heterohyrax > Heterohyrax brucei. The sequence goes on along the minus strand of CM053142.1, from coordinate 69,736,251 downwards.
TATGGATCTCTTCCAGCTGGTTGGCCAGTTAGCTGTCTTCCAAATTTCTTGGGATAGGTAAGTGAGAACTTCTAGGGTTGCATCTATTTGTTGAAACTTCTCAGTTGATATTCCATCATTTCCTGGAGCCTTGTTTTTTGCCAATGCCTTCCATGCATCTTGGACTTCTTTCTTTAGTGCCATCAGTTCCTGATCATATGCTACCTCTTGAAATGTATGCCATCGATATCCTGGGCATTAGGGAGCTTAAATGGGCTGGTATTGATCAGTTTAAATTGGACAGTCTTGTGATCTACTATATTGGGAATGACAACTTGAAGGAGAGTGGTGTTGCATTCATTGTCAAAAAGAATATTTCAAGATTTATCCTAAAGTATAGCACTGTCAGTGATAGTATAATGTCCACATACCTACAACGAAGACCAGGTTATATGACTATTTGTAAAATTTATACACCAGCTGCTAAGGCCAAAGGAGAAGAAATTGAAGATTTTTATCAAATTCTGCGGATTGAAACTGATTGAGCTGCAATCAGTATGCCTTGATAATTACTGGTGAATGGATTGCACATATTGGGAACCAAGAAGGATCAGTAGTTCAAAAACATGGCATTGACAAGTTGGCAACAGAAAAGATACCAGAGTTTACATGATACAATTTTGAAAGACCAAAGACTTCTTCATTGCAAATACCTTTTTCATCAACATGGACAGTGACTATACTCACAGATCTCACCAGATGGAATACACAGAAATCAAATAGACTTTATCTATATTTGAAGAGAGGATGTAAAACTCAGCATCATCAGTTGGAACAAGACCAGGGGCCAGTTGCAGAATGGACTATCAATTGTTCATATGCAAGTTCAATGTGAAACTGAAGAAAAATAGAACAGGTCCACGAGAGCCAATATATGATCTTGAGTATATCCCAACTGAGTCTAGAGACCATGTGAAGAATAGATTCAACATGTTGAACATTTGTTTTATAGGTCTGTCTAATCTTTAGCTAAAAGGTGGCCATCGTGTCTGAGTTAGCAGGGTTTCTAGGGAGGGACCATAGTCTAGGGCGTTCCTCTAGTGTCTTTCAGGTTAGTATGTTGATCTTTTTTGTGTGTGAATGTGAATTTAATTACACACTTTTTTCCAGAATCCTCTAAACTAATCCCTGCAGAGTGGTTGTTGGTGATAGCTGGGCATCATCTACTTCTTTCAGGCTCAGGTTCATGAATCTGTAGTTCATATGATCCATTAGTTGTTTGGACTGATCTTTTCCCTATGACTGTGGTTTTCTTCATTCTCCTTTGCTCTGAATGTGATGGGACCAGTAGATGGCCACTCACAAGCTTTTAAGACCCCAGATGCTACTCATCCAAACAGAGTGTAGAACATTTTCCTTAATACCTTGAGAGACTGAGTTACTGAGACTGGGGGCTGCAGATTATGGTTCTAGGGAACATTTAGGAAAATTGACATAGCATACTTTATAAAGAAAATGTTTTACATTCCACTTTGATGAGTATTGTCTGGGGTTTTAAAAGCTTGTGAGTGGCCATCTATTGGTCCCATTACATTCAGAGTAAATGAGAATGAAGCCTGGGAAGCTTCTGGAAATCCTGGTGGCATAGCGATTAAGTACTATGGATGCTAATCAAAGGACTGGCAGTTCAAATCTGCCAGGCATTCTTTGGAAACTCCATGGGGTGGTTCTACTCTGTCTGTACAGTTGCTATGAGTCAGAATCAACTTGATAGCAGCAACTTTTGGTGAGGAAGCTTCTACAGCTTTGCTTTGGTCAAGTCATGCTGTCTTCCCCTATATTGTATATTGTCTTTCCCATCATCTAGGTTAACTTGTCTACTGTCTAGTTAGTGATTTCTCCTCTCCAACACTCCTCTTCCTTACAACCATCAAAGATTGTTTCGTTCTGTGTGTGTAAACCTTTTTCTTGAGTTTTTTTTTTATGTCTCATACAATATTTGTCCTTTTGTGATTGGCTTACTTCACTCAACATAATGCCCTCCTGATGCATCCATATTGTGAGATGTTTCATGGATTCCTCACTATTCTTTATTACTGCGTAGTAGTCCATTTTGCTCATGTATCATAATTGTTTATTCATTCATCTGTTAATAGATTGTTTCCATCTTTTTTGCTATTGTGAATAATGCTTTAGTGAACATGAATATGCATACATTTATTCATTTGATGACTCTTCTCTAGGCCACGTAGCTAGGTATGGGATTGCCGGAGTGTTTTAGTCAGCTAGTGCTGCTCTAACAGGAATACCACAGAGTGGATGGCTTTAACAAAGCAATGTTTATTCTTACACAGTTCGGTAGGCGGCAAGTCCAAATTCAGGATGTCCACTCCAGGGGAAGTCTTTCCCCTTCGTCAGCTCTGGAGGAAAGTCTGGTATTGCATCAATCTTTGCCCAGGGAGCATGTTAGCACAGGAACCTCAGATCTGAAGGATGCACTCTACTTCTGGTGCTGCTTAGGCTTTCTCCTTTGTTGGTTCTGGAGAAAAGTCTGGTATTGCATCAATGTTTGTCCAGGGAGCATCTTGGTGCAGGAATCTCAGGTCTGAAGGATGTGCTCTACTCCTGGTGCTGCTTTCTTGATGGTGTGAGGTTCCCAATTCTCTGCTTGCTTCTCTTTCCTTTTATCTCTTGTGGGATGAAAGGATTAAGGTGGGGCAAGCCATACTCCAGGGACACTCCCTTTACAGTGGAACAGGGAGGTAATCCTATGAAGAGATTTACTATCCCTCCCTAATCTTTAACATATGGCACAGGAAAAGTACAAAACAGAGGGCAATCACAAAATATTGGGAATCATGGCCCAGCCACATGGCTACACATATTTTTGAGGAGACACAATCCCATCCATGACATGGAGTATATGATATTTCTATTTCTAGTTTTTTAAGGAGTCTCCATACTGTTTTTGTAGTGGTTCTATCATTTCACATTCCCACCAACAGTGTATCAGAGTTCCAGCCTCCAACCCCTATTATTTTGTATGTGTTTACTTTTTTTTTAATTGTTAATGCCAGAAATGTCATGGAAAGATGATGTGTCATTGTATTTTCGATTTGCGTTTGTCTAAGGCTAATGACAGCAAGCATTTCCTCATATGTCTGTTAGGCACTTGAACATTTTTGGTGAAGTGTCTGTTTACGTCATTTGACCTTTATTTTTTGTTATGATTAAGTGGAAGTATACAATCCAAGCAAATTTTGCATGCCCACCTCTCTGCAACTCTATCTGCTCTTGTCACCCTGTCACAACACACTCCTCCTTCTCACTCTTTACTTCAAGTATCCTCTTAACAAACACCTGTCCACTCCTTTCCATCCTCTTTTCGCCCCTCTTGAAAAAAACAGTAGGATAGCCTACTATAAATGTAGAAAACCATGAAATACACACATCATATGCTCATTCTGTGTCCCTGAGTCCAGTCCATTCTTTGAAGTGTTAACATCAGTACTGGTTTCAAGTCTAGGCCAACAGCAGATCTAAGGACCATGTTCCCAGGGGACCCTGCAGGTTGTTGGACTATCAGTTTTGGTCTTTTAGTACAGTTCTTGATCTGTACATCTCTTTTTTTCATGTTATGTCAGGGACTCTACACTGTGTCCTCTGCTGAGGCTGTCTTTGGTAGCGGCCAGACACCATCTGGTTCTTGTGGTCTCCTACTAATGTAGTCTTCCAATCATATGGGTCCTTCTGTCTCCTGGGCTCATTTTTCCTCATGTCTTTGATGTTCTCTGTCATCATATTTTCCTGGTGGGTTGGGAACAATTGAGGTTCCTCAAAGTGGTAGCTTGCTGGCTTTTAAGACCCCAGATGCCACTCACCAACGTGGGACGTGGAAGACTCTCTTAGCAAAAGACTGGTTATGCCAGTTGACTTTGATGCCTGAAAACATGGGTTCCAAACTCCTGTCCCTGCTACTCTATCCTCTGAGATGTTGGGTTGAATTTAGAAAACCTTTTAGTTTATGCTGTAGTCCAGTTATGCTGACCTGCCTTCTACTGAGTGTTGTCACACCCTTCAGGAAACCAAATTCCTATCAATTAGGTAATCTCTGAACACTCCTTTCCCTCCCTCCCCACCCTTGTTGCCATCAGAGAGTGTTTTCTTCTGTGTGACAGTCCTTTTGCAGCTGACTGATTTCACTCAGCATGTTTTCTAGTTGCTACCAGGTGATGAAATGCTTCCTAAGATCATCACTGTTTTTTATCATTGCATAGTTTTCCATTGTACTTGTATACCATGGTTTGTTTATCCATTCATCTGCTGAGGAGCACCTAGGTTCATTTTGGTGTCTTAATTTTTGTGTTGCTAACATTTCTTTGTTTCACTTAATATTCTGTTCTGGGTCATTTCTCTATGGGTTTTCTTTTCATTCTTTTCAATGCTGGTTTTGTTTCTTTTAGACTTCTGTATTGTGTTTTTTTGTTTTAATATGTAGTATTGTTAGTTTATTTTGTGGCTGCCCCTTGGATCCCCCCTAGTGTTTTAGGTTTAAAGCAGTCTTTAAATTCTTTATATCTCTTTAATTTCCTCTTCATCTGAAAGGTCTATCAATACGGTAATATATTCCTCTTTATAGTGTAATGATGGCATAGTTTACATATTGAGATGTTTCCCTAATTTTAATATTTTAGCTCTGATTAAGCTTTATGACTTCCCTGAGTAAGTACGTCTCTGGATTCTGTGTCCTTCTGCCGGGAGCCAGCCCCGACAACTTTTTGGAGCCCCACAGAGTGAGGGAAACGGCGTCGGTGGAGGAAATGAGATAGGAGACAGAAAAGAGTTTTGGGAGAATGGCAGCCCCTGAGATCTGTTGTCCTTTATTTTTTATAGTTGAGGTGACGTGATTTTCACCCTGCCCCCTGACCACACAAGCTATTGGCTAACTTGAAGCCTATACCTCATGGCCTCCTTTTTTCTTCATGTTAATTAAGGTCTTCTGGATAATGGCCCAAGACAAGTGGTCTTTTTACATGTTAACCATTAGGGCCTTCCAGATAATGGCCTGGGACAAATAGTCTCTTTACATATTAATCATTAGGGCCTTCTGGGTAATGGCCCGGGACAAGTGGTCTCTTTACATGCTAATCATTAGGGCCTTCTGGGTAATGGCCGAACCTTGAGCTCAACTATCTCTGTGCTTCAAGGTCAGGAGGTGCAGGAGGAAGGGGGATGTGCAGTTAGGGCAAAATATTATCAAAATATTATCAAGGACAGTATGGCCAGAAATATGTCACAGGTGAAATGCCTCTGCCCGCTGTCACACAGACCTGTAACTTTGTTCACAAAGGCCTTTGTGGGTGACAGGCCTCGGCATCCTTCGTTTCTTCATTTAGATACACCTGGTGTTATTGATTTTCTAAGTGAAGAGCTTCCTTCAGTATTTCTTGTAATTTTGGTTTGCTTTTAGCAAAGTCTCTAAGCCTCTGTTTATTTGAGGATCTCCTAATACCTCCATCATATCTGAGAGACAATTTTGCAAGATATAATTTTTGGTTAGAAGTTTTTGTCTTTCAAGGTGTTGTGTATATCATCCCATTGCCTTCTTGCCAATATGATTTAGTCTGAAAATTGGAGGTCAGTCTAAAAGGTTTCCCTTTGTATGTTAGTTTTGGGTTAAGCTTAGCTCCCCTTAAGAGACTTTCCTTATGTTTTATTTCATTAAGCTTGATTATAATATGTCTTTGTGTCTTTCTTTTGGTGTCTACCTTTTGTGGAGTTTGATGAGTATCTTGAACGGCTATCTTCTCTTCTTTCGTGATGCCAGGGAAGTTTTCCATCAGCAACTCTTCAACAATTCTCTCTGTATGTTCTCCTGTCCTGCCCAGTTCTGAGACTCCAACTACTTATAAATTGTTCCTGTTGCTAATGCTACATGATTCTTCATTTTTCTTGATTATTTCATCTGATTTCTCTGCATAAAGGCTGGTATCAACTGCTTTATCTTCACTCTCACTAATTCTGCATTCCATTTCCTCAGTCTTGCTCTTCTGGCTTTCAATTGAATTGTCTAACTCTGTAATTTTATTATTGATCTGCTGAATTTCACACTGTTCTAGCAATTCATATAGTGTGTTTATTTGTCATTTTGTTCTGTTGTACTTTGTCTATTCTCCATCCTAAAATCTAGAAGGGCTCTACACATAATTCTTTTGTATTTACTTTCAATGATTTCATGAAGGCTTCTTCATCTGGAAAGTTTTTTTGGTTATTTTAAGTTTTCTGGAGATATGGGCACACTTCTTTAAATGCTTAGATATTGATTGTTGTCTTTGAGCCATCAGAAAGCGGTTCAACTTCTCCAGTGTTGCACCAGCAGAAGCTATGGTGTAGCTCAGTGAAGACAATAGGGAAAGGCACTGCTTTACTTGGCTATCAGCTGCTGCTGTGTGCTCTAGGCGCAGCCATCTTAAGTACAGCTTCTCTGCTCAGACAGAAGCTGTCCAGTCAGGCCGTGCTTCTTGGCTTTGAAGCCAACCCCAGCTGGCCTCTCAGGAGTGGTAGGCCCTGCTTCCTGGCTGACAAAGATGGTGACCTACTTGTGCAGTTTCTCCAGAGTCACACCAGTAGACACTATGGAGTGGCTCAGAGAAGGGGAGAGGGAAGTTCATTGCTGCACTTGGCTGCCAGCTGCTGCTGCATTCTCTAGGTGCAGCTGTCTTAAAAACAGTGTCTCTGCTGAAAGACATGCTGTCTAGTGGCTGCTGATCCCAGTTGGGCCTTTGGCAGATTCCACCTCCTGTCTGACAAAGATGGTGGCCTACTTGTGGAGTCTCTCTGGAGCTGTGTCAGCAGATGCTATGGTGTGGCTCAGAGAAGGTAGGAGGGGAAAGGTGCTGCCACACTCAATCACCAGCTACCTTTGTCTCTAGGTATGGTTGTCTTAAAACAACTTTTCTGCTGAGACAGGCTCTGTCCAGTCAGGAGCTGCTGCCCAGGTTGGCAGCCAGCTCCAGCTAGAGCCTCAGGTGTGGCTGACTCCTCTGCTCAGTGGACTAAGACAGCATCTTATCCACACTGCCTCTTCTATGCTGTGCCAGCAGAATCTATGGTGTAGCTCAGATAAGAGACCCCAGCCACCAGCCACCACTGGGTTCTCTAGATGTGACTTTCTTAAGTGCAGCCTCTATGCTGCAAAAGATGCGGTCCACTTGGGTGCTGCTGCCTGGCATGACAGCCGGCACCAGCCAATCTTTCAAACACAGCAGCTCCAGTCCTCTTGTCCTGATTAACAAAGACGGCATCTGTACCTGTAAGCTTCCCCACCTCTGTGCCAGCAGAAGCAGGACCCTTGTGCTGCTGGCTCACCTCTGACAAAGATAGTTTTCCTCTTCATGTCACTCAGTCTCATCTCACCACTTTCTGCCTGATCTTGGGGCTCCTAAAATATCCATTCTGCTCTATTCAGTTGTTTTTCTAGGCCATAGTTCTCAGAGGGAATTGAGGAGGTGTGTGACTAGTCTATCATATCAGTCCCACCCTCCTCATTTGCCCATTTTTAAACTGAGTCATTCATCTTTTTGTTGTTAAGATGTTGAAGTATTCCATAGATTTTAGACATTAGATCTTTGTAGGATGTGTTGTAACCACAATTGCAGATCCGTGCCACCTTTCCACAAAGCCAATACTGAGACAGGAGGTGAGGTGATTAAATGAAGTTATTTATTAAGTGCTGGCACACAAGAGACAAGGGGGAGTCGGTTCCTCTAAAGCTTGCCTGCATATATAGGCTAAGCCTGGAGGTTATATAGTTTGCTTAAGGAGGAGGACACTGGTTAATATTTTTCTCAGGCCTGTGTAAGTAATTCTTTTGATGTTTCAGCAATATTCTTTGTAGGGATCTGTGTGGCTCCAACAAGTTGGGGCTTGATAATCATCCAAACTACCTTGTGATTAGGTTCAGTAGTCTTAGGAGCATTGATTGTTCCCTTCCAGTTATTCTCTAACCGGAAAGAATAACGATTACAAGGTGAACTCTAACGGACGAGGGAAAAGTGAGTTCTCGAGTTAATGTTTATAACACGGTTGTCTTAACTACTATTTGTAGGAAGATGGAATTGGGTTGGCTAAGGGTTTCCCTTTCAGTGTTGTAGCCAAAAGTGTTTTCTTGGTCTATTGATTCTCTTTTCACTCTTTTGTTGAAGTCTCTTGAAGAATGCTAAGTGTTCAGTTTTTTAAAGCTCCCCGTTATCTGTTTAGTTTATCCTCTAGTGTTCATGCATTGTTATATTTTTTATTTGATTTGTACCATGTAATAGAGTCTGTAGCATTGTCTCTGTTTCTTCTTCAATGACCATTATCATTTTATATTTTGTATTTAGGCCTTTATCCATTTTGAGTTAGTTTTCATGCATGGTATGAAGTATGGGTCCTGTTTGATTTCTTTTTTTTTTTTTAGCAGATAGACAACCAGTTATACCAGCACTAGTTTTTGAAAAGACTTTCTTTTTCCCATTTAATGGACTTTAGTCTGTGTAAAATATCAGCTGACCGTGGATGGATGCATGGTTTACACTTGAATTTTGGATTCTGTTCCATTGGCCTATGTTTCATTGTTTAATAGCATTAGGTTGTTTTGACTACTGTGGCTACATAATAGGTTCTGAGATCAGCTAGTTTGTGACTTATTTTGTTCTTTGTATTTAATAATGCTTGCTTAGCTGGAATCTCTCTTGTCCATATAAAGTTGGTGATTAGTTTTTCCATCTCACATCCTGTTGGTATTTAGAGTGAGATTGTATTATGTTTGTAGACTGCTTTGGGTAGGGTTGACATTTTTACAACATTGAGCTTTCCTGTCTATGAGTACAGCGTGTTTTCCCATTTATGTAGGTTTCCTGCAATAGAGTTCTTTTTTTTTTTCCTGGCACAGGTCTTTTATATCCCTGGTCAGATTTGTTACTAAGTATTTTATCTTTTTAGGGGCTAATATATGTAGTATTGTTTTCCTGACTTACTTTTTGAAGTTTTCTTTGTTGGTGTATAGAAATTCAGTTGATTTTCGTATGTTGGTAATTTTATCTTGCTATACTGGTGAATTTTTCCATTAGTTTCAGTAGCTTTCTTGTGGAATCTTTGGGGGTCTCTGTGTACAGGATAGTTTCATCTGCAAATAGGAATAGTTTTACTTCTTCCTTTCCAATATAGATGTCCTTAATTTGTTTTTTTCTTGTCTTATTGCCGTCCTTTTCAATACAATGACAAATAGAAGTGGTGATAAAGGACATCTTTAACTTTTTTGGTTTTCAGTCTCTCTGTGTTGAGAATGATGTTGTCTTTTGGCTTTGTTTAGATGCCATTTATTATTTTGACAAATTTCACTTTATTCCGATTTTATTGAGAGTTTTTGCCATGAATAGTGTCGGACTTCATCAAGTACTTTTTCTGCATGAATTAAGATGCTCATGTTATTCTTTTCTTTTGTTCTATTTGTGTATTGGGTTATTTCTATTGATTGTGTACTGTTGAATCATCCATCCTTGCATACCTGGTATAAATTCCATTTGTTTGTGGTGCTTTTTTTTTTTTTAATTGTTTATTTAGTATGACTGAGTGAAAATGTACATTCCCGTATAAATGCTTGTGGTGCTTTTTAAAATTATGATGCTCAATTCTGTGGGCTAGATTTCACTGAGAATTTTTTACATCCATATTCACAAGTGGTATTGTTTTGTAATTTTCTTTTTTTGTGGTGTCTTGCCTGACTTTGGAATGAGGGTTATGGTGGCTTCACAAAATGAATTTGGAAATATTGCTTTCTTTTCTACTGGTGTGAGCTCCACTCTGAATTTTAGTAAAATTCTCCAGTGATGTTATACAGATCAGGGTTTTTTTGTGTGTGTTCTTTTCTCTCTTTTTAAAAAAATATTACCTCTTTTATCTGTTCTCCTGTTGCTGTCTATTCGGATTTTATATCTCAGCTCATGTTTGTTCAGGTAGGTAGTGTGTTTCTAACAATTTGTCCATTTCCTCAAATTTGTTGAAGTACATTTTTTTCATCGTATTCTGTTATGATCCTTTTTGTTTCATTTGGGCCTGCTGTAATTTCCCCCATCTCATTTGTTATTTGGTCATCTCCTGGTTTTCTCTTGTCAGTTTGGCCAGCGGTTTGCTGCTTTTGTTGATCTTTTCAAAGAAACAGATTTTGTCCTTGTTGATTTTTTTCTACTGTTTTTCCTTTTTCTGTTTCATTTTTTTCTGCTGTAATCTTTATCATTTCCTTTCCTCTTGTGGCTGCAGACATTTTTTGTTCTTGTTCTTTTTTTGATTTGTTCAAGTTGCAAGGCAAATGTTTTGATTTTGGTCGACTTCTTCTTAATGTGTGCATTTTATTTTGCTGTGTCCAAAAGGTTTTGGTATACTGTGTTTTCATTCCATTTTGATTTTGGCAATTGCTCAGTGCCTTCTTTGGTTTCTTTCATTGCTCAGTGTTTTTTTTTTTTCCTTTAACATAACTGAGTGAAAATGTATATTCACGTATAAATTTACATGCCTACCTATATGCAGCTTCCACTGCTCTCCCTGTCCGGTGACCGCACACTATTCTTCTCTGCTCCATACATGTCTGATCCTCCCAACAACCTCCTTTCCCCTCCTCTCTGTCCACTCCCCTTCCTCCAGCCAGAAGTCAGCAAGATGATATCCTGTAGATGTATAGAACCACAAAGTGCTTCCAATATATGGTCACTCTGCATTGCCAAGTCCAATCCATTGCTGTCCAAAGAGTGGACCTTTGTTATAATTTATGGGAAAGGGCAGCATCAGGCTCGGGGGCCATGCTCTCAGAGGAACCCCAAAACCGCTGGACCATCAATTGAGGTCTTTTAGTGGAGATCTCATGATGCACCCCTTTTTATTCTTCTGTTGCCAGTGAGACTCCTCTCTGTGAGCTCCATCGTGGCTATCACTGGTGGTGGCCGGGCACCATCCGGTACTGCTGGTCACAAGTCGATGTAGGCACCCACTCTTGTGGGTCTCTCTGTCTTCTCGGTTGTCATTATTACTGCATGTGATTTTAGTCCTCGGTGAGCATCCGTTCCTGCTGAGTTGGGACCATTTGCTGTGTCCTCGGATGGCAGCTTGGCAGCTTTTAAGACCCCAGACGCCACTCACCAATGTGGGGTGCAGAGAGCTCTCTTAGCAAAACGCTAGTTGTGCCAATTGGCCTGGAATTCACCTAAGAGCATGGTCCCCCACCCCCTACCCCAGCTACTCTATCCTTGCAGTATTGAGTCAAGATGGAAGGAGTACTCAAGTTATGCTGAAGTCCACTTAATGTTGTTCTTGTTTCTAATGTGTGCTATCACCGCTTTCTCCCAACTAGATTTCTAGCAACTATCTAAACTAAACCCTCCCCCACCCCCTCCCTCCCTTCCCTCCCCTTCAGCTGTCAAAGAGTCCTTTCTTCTATACACAAGTCTGTTTTTGAGATCTTATTGTAGAGGTCTCATACAGTATTTGTCCCTTTGTTGCTGACTACTTTCGCTCAACATAATGTCTTCCAGTTGAAACCAAGTTAGGAGATGTTTCCTGGAATCATCGTTATTCTTTATCATTGCGTAGTGCTCCATTGAGTATATGTACCATAGTTTACCTATCCATTCCTCTGTTGTTGGGCATCTGGGTTGATTCCATCTTTTTGCTATCATGGACTGTGCTGCGATAAACATTCTGATGCATGTGTCCGTTGGTGTGAAAGGCCTTGAATCTGTAGGATATATTCCAAGTAGTGGAATTACTGGGTCAAATGGTATATCGATATCCATTTTGTTAAGGAAGCGCCAGATTGCCTTCCAAAGAGGCTGGACCATTTTGCAACCCCACCAACAGTGTAGGAGGATTCCACTTTCTCCACAGCCTCTCCAGCATTTGTTGTTTTGTGTTTTCTGGATCATGGCCAATCTTGTTGGGGTGAGAAGGTATCTCATTGTTGTCTTGATTTGAATTTCTTTAATAACTAAAGATCGTGAACATGTCCGCATGTGTTTTTTGGCTGCCTGGATCTCCTCTTTAGTGAAGTGTCTGTCCATCTCCTTTGCCCATCACTTAATTGGATGGTTTATCTTCTTCTTACTGATATTTTGTAGTATCTTATAGATTATGGAGATCAGGCGTCGGTCTGACATAGAGTTGCCAAATGTTTTTTCCCATTCTGTGGGTGTTCTTTTAATTCTATTAATAAAGTCTTTGGATGAGCAAAAGTGTTTGATTCTTAATAGCTCCCACTTAACTATTTTCTCTTCTGTTGATTGAGGTTTCTTTGATAGATTTTGGAGTCTGTCCTCATTGTGTATTAAAACTTCCATTGTTGTTCTTACCTTTTTTTGGATGAGCTTTATCGTTTTAGGTTTGATATTTAGGTCTTTTATCCAGTTGGAGTTGGTTTTTGTATAAGGTGTAAGATATGGATCTTGATTCAGTTTATTGCAGATGGATAACCAATTTTGCCAGCACCATTTGTTGAAGATATTGTTTTTACCCCAGTTTAATGTCTTAGGGCCTTTGTCAAATATCAACTGTTTATAGGCAGATGGTGTCATCTCTGGGGTCTCAATTCTGTTCCATTGATCGATGTGTCTGTTCTTGTACCAGTACCAGGCTGTTTTGACCACTGTGGCAGCGTAGTATGTTCTAAGGTTGGGTAATGAGAGGCTTCCGACTGTGTTCTTCTTTAGCAGTACCTTACTTATCCGGGGCTTCTTCCCTTTCCAAACAAAATTGGTGATTTGTTTCTCCATCTCATTAAAAAATGATGCTGGAACTTGTATTGGGATTGCATTATATAAATAAATTGCTTTGGGTAAAGTAGACATTTTCACAATGTTGAGCCTTCCTATCCATGAGCAGGGTAGGTTTTCCCATTTATCTAAGTCTCTCTTAGTTTCTTGTAGTAAGGGCTTGTAGTTCTCTTTGTAAAGGTCTGTTGTTTCTCTGGTTAGATTAATTCCTAGACATTTTATCTTCTTAGGGGCTATTGTAAATGGTATTGATTTGATAATTTCCTCCTTAACAGTCTCTTTGTTGGTATAAAGGAATCCTACTGATTTACTTATGTTTATCTTGTATCCTGAGACTTTGCTGAACTCTTCTATCAGTTTGAGTAGCTTACTTATAGATTGCTTGGGGTTCTCTGCATATACAATCATTTCATCTGCGAACAGGGAGATTTTAACTTCCTCTTTGCCGATGCAGATGCCCTTTATTTCTTTGTCTTGTCTAATTGCTCTGGCTAGAACTTCTAGCACAATGTTGAATAGAAGAGGTGACAGTGGGCATCCTTGTCTAGTTCCTGATCTCAGGGGAAAGTTTTTCAGTCTCCATTCAGGATGATGGGGGCAACTGGCTTTGTATAAATGGCTCTTATTGTGTTGAGGAATTTGCCGTCTATGCCCATTTTGCTAAGAGTTTTTAGCATGAATGGGTGTTGGACTTTATCAAATGCCTTTTCTGCATCAATGGACAAAATCAGGTGATTCTTGTCTTTTGTGTTATTTATGTGGTTTATCACATTAATTGTTTTCCTGATGTTGAACCAGCCTTGCATCCCTGGTATGAATCCCACTTGGTCATGATGGATTATTTTCTTGATATGTTGCTGTATTCTGTTGGCAAGAATTTTGTTGAAGATTTTTGCCTCTAGGTTCATGAGTGATATCGGTCTGTAGTTCTCTGTCTTTGTTGGATCTTTCCCGGGCTTAGGTATCAGGGTTATGCTGGCTTCATAGAATGAGGAGTATTGGAGTACTCCATCCCTTTCTATGCTGTGAAATAGTCTCAGTAGTATTGGGGATAACTCTTCTCTAAATGCTTGGTAGAATTCTGCCGTGAAGCCAACTGGGCCCGGGCTTTTTTGGGTTGGCAGTGTTTTGATGATCTTTTCAATCTCTTCTTTTGTGATGGGTTTATTAAGTTGTTCTGCCTCATGTTGTGATAATTTGGGTAGGTGGTATGAGTCAAGGAATCAGTCCATTTCCCCTAGGTTTTCAAATTTGTTAGAGTACAGTCTTTCATAGTATTCTGTTATGATATTTTTTATTTCTGTTACATCTGTGGTGACAACTCCCCTCTCATTTCTGATTTGGGTTGTTTGTTTCCTTTCCTGCTTTTCTTTAGTAAGTTTAGCCAGTGGTTTATCAATTTTGTTGATCTTTTCTAAAAACCAGCTTTTGGTCTTTTCAATTATTTCAATTGTTTTTCTATTCTCTAATTCATTTAGCTCTGCTCCAATCTTTATGATCTCATTTCTTCTGGTGCCCGAGGGGTTCCTCTGTTATCTTTCTACTTGTTCAAGCTGTAGAGTTAGTTCCTTGATTTGGTTTCTTTCTTCCTTCCAGATGTGTGCATTTATGGAGATAAACAGACCTCTGAGCACTGCTTTGGCTGTATCCCATAGGTTCTGGTAGGAAGTGTTTTAGTTCTCATTGGAATCCATGAATTTCTTTAATTCATCCTTGATTTCCTCTATAACCCATGTTTTTTTGAGCAAGATGTTGTTCAGTTTCCAAGAGTTCCACTTTCTATCTCTGTTTTTTCTGCTATTGATTTCAACTTTTATGGCTTTATGATCTGAGAAGATGCTTTGCAGTAATTCAATGGTATGGATTTTGTTGAGCATTGCATTATGGCCTATCACGTGGTCAATTCTGGAGAATGTTCCATGTGCACTGGAGAAGAAGGTGTAGTTGTCTGCTGATGGGTGGAAAGTTCTGTATATATCAATGAGGTTTAGTTGGTTAATTGTGTCAATGAGGTCTTCTGTATCTTTACTGAGCTTTTTTCTAGATGATCTGTCTAGTAATGAGAGTGGAGTGTTAAAGTCTCCCACTATTATTGTGGAGTCATCTAACTCTCTTTTGAGCGTAGTCAGTGTTTCTTCGACATATTTAGGTGCTCTGGCATTAGGTGCATAAATATTTAATATAGTTAAGTCTTGCTTGTGTACTGAAACTTTCAGCAATAAATAGTTACCATCTTTGTCCACGATGGTGGATTTGACATTAAAATTGATTTTGTCTGAGATTAGAATTGCCACCCGTGCTCTTCTTTGTTCATTGTTAGCTTGATATATATTCTTCCATCCTTTAATTTTCAGTTTGTTCCTATCATTAGGTCTCAAGTGAGTTTCCTGTAGACAACATGTGGATGGGGCGTGACTTTTGATCAAAGATGACACTCGGTGTCTCTTTACTGGAGCATTCAGTCCATTCACATTTAATGTAATTATTGATAGGTATGTGTTCACTGCTGCCATTGTGATATGTTTATTTTTCTGTTGATGTTTTCTCTGTTGTTCTTATTAGTCTGTTCTGGGACACTCTTTTTCATGAGTTGATTTTTCACCTTTTGCAGAGCTGGTTTTATAGTTGTTGAGACTCGTGTGTTAGATTTCTTGAAATGGTATGATACATCTTTGTTGTACTTTACAGCTGCCCCTATGAACCCCCTTAATAAACTATTTACAAACCCAATTTTAATTACTACCAGTCTTGTCATCTTCCTCTCCATCTGGAAGAACTATAATGACTGTAGTACATCCCTCTTTTTATTATGATGACAGCATAGTTTTCATGATGATCACTGGATTGCTTCTTTCCCTATCAAAGCTGTGATTTACTTTGGAGCCTTCCCTAAATGAGTAGAGTATTGAGTAGTGTGTAGTTCTAAAATATAAAGTTACTGGTTTTGTTCTTCTAAGCCAAAGCCAAGAACTTCTTTCAGTATTTCTTGTAGTTTGGGTTTGGTTTTTGCAAAGTCTCTGAGTTTCTGTTTATCTGGGAATGTCTTAATTTCATTTTTGTATTTGAAAGACATTTTTGCAGAATATATAATTCTTGGTTGGAAGTTCTTCTCCTTCAAGACTTTGAATGTGTCATGCCACTGTCTCCATGCCAGCATGGTTTCTGCTGATAAATCTGACGAGAGCCTACCGGGTTTCCCTCTGAATGTTAGCTTTGCCTTGAGTCTTGCTGCTTTTAAGAGTTGCTGCTTATGTTTCATTTTGTTAAGCTTGATTATAATATGTCTTGGAGTCTTTCTTTTGAGATCTATATTGGGTGGTGAACGATATGCATCTGAGATGTCTGTATTCTCTTCCTTCATGATTTCTGGGAAGTTTTCTTTCAGCAGCTCAGCAACAATACTCTGTGTTCTCAGATGTCTCACCCTGTTCAGGGACTCCAATTAATTGAAAGTTGTTCCTCTTCATAGAGTCCCACATGCTTCTTAATGTTTCTTCATTTTTCTTGTTTCTTTTTTCCAATTTCTGCTCATAGACACTGGCATCAGTAGCCCTGTCTTCCAAGTGAGAAATTGTTTTTTCCATTTGTTCCATTCTGTTTTCTTGGCTTTGCATGGAATTTTCTATGTCTTTGATTTTCTTCTTGATCTGCTGGATTTCAGAGTACTGGTGTTCCATCAGATCGAACAACTTGCTTAATTTTTCATTTTGTTCTGCTGCATTTTGTATAAGGTCTAGAAGGGCTCTGATCAATTTGATCAATTTGATCTATTTGTAGATGATCAATTTGTATTCACTTCCTGATGCTTTCATAAAAGTTTCTTCATCTGGAAAACTCCTAGGTTGCTTTGTTTGGGAGCCTTCTGAAGCCATGAGTGATTGCTTGTATGCCACAATTGCCTGTTGCTTTTTGGGTCCCATGTGAGTATATAGAGGCTGGAAGAGTTACTGTGAGGATGGATTGCAAATGTTTCTCTAGGCTGTCTTCAAATGTAAAGCAAAAGGTATCTGACCAGTTCACAAGTCAGTTATATTTTCAGGTGTGGAGGTCCCTCTTCTCATCTGACAAAGTAAGCACCACTATATCCAACCCCAGATGATAACAAACTAGTTCAGAATACAGCAATGCTACTGCTCTGTTGGCCTCTGCTGACAGGGCCTAGCCTTAGCCAACACTGTGTGGAGTACTGGTTTTGTGATAGAAAAGTGCTCTCCTGTGGGCAGGCTCTGGCTCCCAAGCTAAGAATTAGGTCCAGCTGCGGCCACCGTACCCAAGACGGTGTCCTCCACACAGGCAGCAGACAGAGGGGCTAAAAGTGCCGAGAGGTAGTGATTCCTCTGATTTTGTTGCAGGGCCCCCAATGCAGGCAGCACTGTGCAAAATCACTACTTTTCTGACAGAGAAGCGCTGTCCCGTTTGCAGGCGCTGGCTCCCAGGCTAAGAACGAGGTCCCGCTAAAATCTCGGTACCAACATGGCCTCCCGCACCCTGACCTCGGAGATCCGCACAAACCCCACTTAGGCAGCTACAAAACGAAAGGCTCAAAGTGTCTAGATTAACAGAGTCCCGAGCCTGGCTCTCAGAATATGGGAATTTCGCCTGCCTATCCCCCCAGTAGCGCGTCTGAGTCCAGCCACCAGGCAAGAACCAGCTCCGCCCGCCAGCCGAGACAGAGGAAAAAAAAGTCAAACTGGTGCGTTTACCTTCCCTCCGTGAGAGCTGGGGCTAGCCAGGAGCGGGAGTCAGCGAAAGAGAGGAGGTTTTTCGCTGAGTGGTATGAAGTCCCATTAATAGCTCTGTGCCGTGTCCTGAGGCTGATTAGGTGATCAGAAGGCTCTGTTTGATTGTCAGTTCAATTCTTGGTTTCCAGAGGGATATAAGGAGACGTGGGCTTAGTCCGCTGTCTTGACTCCGCCCCCGCTTAGTCTTTTTTAAGCAAGGTATTATTCAATATCCATGTGTGTGATTTTTATTTCCTTGCTATTCCTGTTACTGACTTCTACTTTTGTGGTGTTATCATCAAAGAGAATGTTTTGTATTATTTCAATGTATAGATGGCATACAGGGCTAGGTCACAAGGAGAAAGAGAAAAAGAGAAAAAATGGTGCAGACAGAGCTGTCAGGTGGGACTGAGTGGAAACTCAGGGTGATGGTGGGCCAGTAGCTCAGTACCTGTGGTGGCAGCTCAGTAGGAAGGGGTAGAGGTGTTGTATGCGACTAGGCAGGGGAGAAAGAAAAGAAAAATGGAGGTGGGGAAGATTAAAGAAAACTCATTGTGCATTGGAAGCCAGCAGGCTGGTACAAGGTGGACCCAATGTGATAATGGGCCAGTATCTTTCTAGCCAAGTTGGTGTGAAATGGCCTGGCAGGAAGGTGTGGTGGTGAAGGAGGAGACTGGGCAGTACAGAGAGAGAAAAAGGGGAAAGTAATAACCAAAATAATACAGCAGTAGGAGCTGTTGGGGCAATCAGTTCAGACTCAGGGTGATAGCTTGTTAGTAATTCCTTGGGCTAACACAGTGCATTATAGTTCATGATATGAAGTGGGTATGTTAGTGGCAGTATGTAGAGGGAAAAGAAATGAGAAAGCAAGAGAAAAAATAGTGTGTCAGGAGCTGGTGGGTGAGGGCAGGGTGAACTTGGGCTGGCTGGGGGCTGGTGGTTCTCTAGGTGAGTGTCATGGTGTGGTCCATCAGAAAGGCATTGAGTAGCCTACAGGGTAGAATGGTGAGGGATGGGAAAGCGTGTTTCTCCAGTTACCAAGGTCTCTGTCTCTTTGTTGGAGCTCTGTGGAGTTGCTTTCTGTTAGTTCCTGTCCAGGGTAGTTTCTGGCTAAACTGTGCCATGTTAGTTTACAGGGGACCTCTACTCCATATCTCTTCTAGTTCTGATTTCTTTCAGTTTCTTCTTCCATTCATTGTTTTATCTAGTACTTTATCCTTTTCATTTGATACTTGCAGTTCCAGGATTGCTACTGACATTTTTATCTGTTTTACTTAGGTTTTTGCGGGGTGGCGGGAGGTGGGGTCTGGGGGGAGGGCTCTCTGCTGAAGAGGCATGGCCTCTTCAACTGTCTAGGGTTCCATGTTGGCTCTGCATCGGAATCTTTGTTTTTAAAGGAATTTTACACATTTTTCAATAGACAGTTGAGAAAAAGGAGAAAAGTTGGAAAAAGGGATAAATTTTCATTCAAAACACAATGACCGTGTGAGTAGTAGTTCAAGAAGATGCTGTGGTTTCTATATTCTCAAATGTTTCCCATTTATTTCAGGGAAAGTGATAAGGGAGAAGGGAAATTTTTAGACACTGAAAGCCTATTACAGGCCTACTGGGGTGAAGATAAAGGCTTATTCTGCAGCCACCTTTCCCAAGTACATCAGTTTTTGTTTTTTATACATTATGGTATCATAATTTATAAAATAACAAAAACTGATGTACTCGATGGCACTTAGCTAATAAGCTTTATCAATCATCATGCAATTTTTCCTTCCTATGCATTGCTTTTCTTGTTTCTTAAGGATCATAGGAATTACCTATGGAATACTTATTACGTGCCAACTACTGAGGTGTACTCTTCACATGTGTAGTATGTTAATAACAGAATATATCTTCATATATGTACCATCTGCAGTACTAGGCAAAATTATTTTTATAAATATTATTTTATATTAAATATTTTTAACTGTGAAGCATAATACACATGCAGAAATGCCTAAGTCATAGTTATACAGCTTGATAAATGGTTGAAAAGTAGGCACTGTTAAAACTATGACTGGAAATAGAACATTTCGAGTGCCCAAGAAAGCCCTCATGTGTCCCTTCCTTACTACCTAAGTTTATATAAGGGCCATAGCATTTTTCCTTACTAAAAGTTTTCACAATAAGTGATTATTGTATTCTATTTTGAGATAGAACTCATTTCTAACTTGCCAATGAACATGTAAAGGAAATTCCAGTGTGAATTGTATGATTGTGAATGTAATAGCTCTCAAGTGTTCCTAAATCTTAATAGAGGTTATTAATGAATTAAGAAATAAATTTTTTCTATTAAAAATATTGGTTAAGTAATATGAGACCATGGTACAGATTTTATGCAGATTTTTGTACTATGTATTTGATATTTTTGAAGAATGACTTAAAATTTTCACTCATCAGAAGTGTGAAATAGACGATTCAGTTCCTTAATATTTAACTCATATTGTTTTACTATTTTTTAACTTATGCATTTTACTGTTGGTTGAATTAAGCTGTATTTATTAAGTGCTTTTATAGCAAAATCCACTCTTGATAACTGACATTTTTTGGAACTTTTGTAAGACAAAATATAAAATTTTATTTTTAAAAAGTACATTACATAAAAAGTACATTTCACTTCTTAAGAATCATGATTCATGTATACTGACAGACTACTGCATATGTTTATGATACATTGTTAATACAATACATTAAGTCCTCATTTATTTTGTTTTATGTAGCATTGTACCTTTTTGTTGCTTATTCTTGGGCTAGACATTCTGACAATATTTCTTTCTCACTTATCTTTGTCCTGTTGGCAGTCTCAAAATTCCCACATTCAAGATCTCTTATTTTCTACCTTAGGGTGGATAGCATTCATACTACCTGTGTTCCCTTTTCAATTTGGTATTTTGGGTAGACCAATAGGAGGAGAATCATCTTAATTATACCAGAGAACAGGAAAAAAACTTTTCCTGCTTAAAACCAAGTAACTACTCTGTTTCTCTTTCTCAGAAATTGCTGGTTGTCAAAGAAATCTCATCCTTCTTGTGACAACTTAGTGTCACTTATGAAATTCAAGGGTCACCCTCAATCCCTCTTTCAGTCTCTGGGTGGTAGCCCAGTGACTGAGGTCTCCATGTCATTTTCTGGGCCTTCTGATAGTCTGGCTATTGGTTAGGAGATTTTTTTTCCCCTACACCAAACTGACTATCTTTTGGTACCTAATTCTGCCTTAAGGCAGATGATCTCATGGTAAAGAGGAAACATAATAATAGTAACTATGACAATAATGCTTCCCGTTTTATACTTTATAATTTTTCAAATTGTTTTTATATATTTTATCACTTTTAATCCTCAGGAAACAAATAGAGCAGATATTTTTGCTGGGTATAAAAATCCTCATTGACTTCTTTTTTTCAGCACTTGCAAAGTGTTGTGCCACTTTGTTCTACCCTCCATGTTTTCTTGTGGGAAATCTTCTATTATTATATTTGTTTGCTTTTCCCCTATAGATAAGGTGTGTTTTCTTCTACTTTCAACAATTTTTCTTTGTTTTTGTTTTTCAAATTTTTAATTATGATGTATCTTGGGATGGGCTTCTTTGCACTTATTCTGTTCTGGGTTCTTACAAATTCTTGAATCTATGGGTTTATGTTGGTTTCCAAATTAGGACATTTTCAACTATTGTTTTAGTGAGTGTTTTTCAGCCCCATCTTCCTTAGTATCTCTTTCCGAGACTCAGATAACATAAACGTTAGATGCTTTGTTATTCTTCCACAAGTCCCTGAGGTTCTATTCTTCTTTTTATTACTATATTTTTCATTCTATTTTCTCTATTGTTCAGATCAGGCAATTTGTATCATTTTCTCTTCCATTTCACCAGTTCTTTCTTATGTTGTCTTCATTCTGCTGTTCAGTCCATCCACTGAATTTTTTAAATTTAGAGCCATTGTATTTTTCCAGTCTAAAATTTCATTTTGTTCCTTTTTAGTATCTTTTATAGTTTTATTTCTTTGCCGAGTTTTCCTATTTCTTTGAAGTTTGTATTTTTTATTTATGTCTAGAGCATTCCTGCTCTTACACTGAAATATTTTTATGACTACTTTTAAGTCTTTGCCAGATAATTCTAACATCTCTGTCATCTTGGTGTTGGCATTGGTATGGACTGAATTATTTCTCCCAAAATATGTGTCATAAATCATCAACCTAATTACTGTGGTAATAATACCATTTGGGAATATGTTGTCTCTGTTATGCTAATGAGGAGAGTTAGTGTAGAATGTCTTGGAGTCAGTCTCTTCACAGATATTAAAGGCATTAAATAAGCAAGCAGAGATGTGAAAAGATTCGTGTCAAGCCATGCAGAGAGCGGCAAGGAACTTGGAAACAGTAGTTGAAGCAACAAGAAATTTTCACCAGAGCTAACAGAGAGAGAAAGCCTTTCACTAGAGAAAGTGTCCTGAATTCAGACTTCTAGCCACCTAACCTATAAGAAAATAAGTTTCTGTTTTTTAAAGTCATCCACTTGTGGTATTTCTGTTATACTAGCAGTAGATAACTAAGAGAGCATCTATTGTCTTTTCTCATTTAGCTTGGGATCTTCTTGATTCTTGGTACGATAAGTATGTTTTCATAGAAATCTGGATATTTTCAATTTATGTTACAAAAGTCTAAATCTTGTTTAAAGTTTCTTAAGCTGTTTTCTTCTGACACCACAAGGTGGATCTCCACCTTGTTACTGCCTGATAGAGGTGTAATTTCAGTTGCTCCTCAGTCTGTTATTGACATCACAGGAGTAAGGACTCCTTTTTCTTCTGAGTGGGAGTTGAAATTCTGCTCTTAATGTGGTCTTCACATATACTGCACTGAGGGTGCTCTGTTTACTGATGAGCATGGCAAGAGCCCTGAATGTCCACTAGGCATTCTTTGACAGCAACCCAGTGAGAAGAGGAGGGGTACCTCCTTACTGCCAGGCTGGAGTAAAAATTCAGGCTCTCCACATGATCTGTACTGACACTGAGGAGTGGAAATGTTTCCTATCTGACTGTGGAATTTAGAGTCTCAGTTTCTACTTGACCTTCTTGGACACTGCTTTGGTGAAGTTATGGGTTATTACAGGATTGTGAGGGTAGAAGTCTGTCTACACATTTATCCTTGGATTGAATGGAGACCACAGATTTCACTCCCCACTCTCCGCCAACCCCCCACCCCCCACTGTGGTCTTCCATGGTAATAGAGTGATTAATGTCTAAAAGTTTTGTGTCTTGCTAGGCTTTCCCTTTCCTGCTTGTTTAGATACAGAAGAAGGCTCTTGGTATGCTATCATGCTGTTTCTGGACACCACATATTCTATTCCAAGTCTGAGATTAAGCAGCAAACAGAAACCCTGGGAACTCATCACCATATCTTTCCTTGAGTTTCACTGTCCCTAACAAATTTTCTACCTTTTAGAATGTTCTTATGTTTGTTTTATATTTAATGACAAGGACATTTTGTTGTACTTAGTGAGAGGACTAAGGAAAAGTATGTCTACCCCATCTTCCCCAAAGTAGAAAGCTTCTTTGGTGCATTATTTTAACATTATGAACACTTTAAAAATTACAATGCTTGCATTGTACTTAATGTTCATCTTCCCAATACAGGAAAAGGCTGGGGCTGCTGCCCAGAGAGTTGGGTATTTAATACCAGCTGTTACTTTATTTCTTCTGAAGCAAAAAATTGGACTGAGAGTGAGAAGAACTGTGTTAGGATGGGAGCTCATCTGCTGGTGATCAACACCAAAGAGGAACAGGTACTTTTTAATGGACCACAGAGCAGGAGCCCTGCCTGGAGTTTATTAATTTCTGCTGGCTAAGAGGCAGTTTTATTGTTCTGGGATGTTGGTGTTGTGGGAGAAGCTTTTAGGAAAGCAAATAAAAGAGATTTCTAAGCCTTTACATTGTGCACCTTCTTCCTGCTTTAGTAAAACCTTCCCCAAAAGAAACTGGAGCATTTAAAATATAGCATGTGAGTGTATGGAAAGATAAGAAAATTTCAGTCTGAAGTGCCTTATACATCATTAACTACTTAACAAAGAAGTGGTACTAAGTGGAATACAGAAATAAAATTGAATCTTGAGAATCACAATCAACAATCAGAAACGAAGCTAAAGCACCTCTGAAGCTATAGAAAAATGGTTAGATCTGTGAATATTGTCTCTCACACACAGCCTCTTCAAGAAAAAAGAAAGTGGATATGAGATTAGAATTCAGTTTCATCATAGTTAGAACCCTTCTCCTTGTGTTCGTAAGTGATGCATTTGATCCTGCTTAGCCACAGAGGTCCTGTGATCATATTCAGGGGCCATGTGACATTCCCTGGTTCCTATTCTTTTCTTCTCTTTTCTCTAAGACTGTAAGTAACTTAGTACAATCTAAGTACATGTGAGTCCTTTCTTTTCTTTTCTCAGATATTAGTAACCCAGAAGCTTCAGGCAAGGTCTGCCTACTATTTGGGGCTGTCAGACCCAGAAGGGACTCGCCAGTGGCGATGGGTAGATCAGTCACCATACAACACAAGTGTAACGTGAGTATAGCATTAGATAAAAGAATTCTGACTCCTGTACCAAAAGAGGCCATTCTACCTCTCAGCTACTGAAAAACAAAAACCTGTTATTTTTGTAAAACGTTTAAAACTCAGATCTATTGGACGCTGAAGTCTGTGCCATTAACCACATTTATATCTCTAAATAAAAGAAAAAGTTCATGTCACTTAAGATCATAGTAAGATTTAATATTTTTCCTAAAGAAAAAATACCACATTCTGATAATCTTATCATAACTTTTATTTGAAAGTACTTGAAAGTACTTTAGAGCACATCAACACCTTTGATCCTCATACCAGTTGTGGATAGTACTGAATTCACATTTTTAGATAGGAAACTCGAGACTCAGGAAATGATATTACTTCCCAGGGTAATAGGGAGTGAGTAGCAGATTCAGAGGTCTTAACTAGTTCTCCAGACTTCAAAAGCAGTGCATTAAGAAC
Organism: Heterohyrax brucei; assembly: GCA_028571685.1. Taxonomy (NCBI): domain Eukaryota; kingdom Metazoa; phylum Chordata; class Mammalia; order Hyracoidea; family Procaviidae; genus Heterohyrax; species Heterohyrax brucei. Next base: position 69,711,713 of record CM053142.1, on the reverse strand, counting down.
AAACTATATTGATGCTTGAGACAAGGGATAATCCTTTTCATTATCATGAAATTGGAGGAGTCCTGGCTGCATAGTGGTTAAAAGCTCAGCTTCTAACCAAAAGGTTAGAAGTTTGAGACCAGCACCTTCTCCCTGGAAACATTGTGGGGCAGTTGTCCTTTTTCTATAGGGTCACTTAGGTTCCAGAATCAACTCTACAGCAATAAATTTGGTTTTGGTTTTTGTGAGACTAGAAATCCATGGGAATAGGAGAGGAAGTTGAACAAGAAGATGACAGCCCTCTGGGATAGCCATTGGGAGAACATTTAATGCATCCCGAGTTGCTTAAGGTAGAATACCAGTTGACACAGGCAGTTTTCCAAGGAAATTATGGATGACATAGATGGAGGAGAAGCTGCTTAAACTTGAAGGTTTTACAAAAGAAGGCTGCATCTTCCATGAAACTCATTATGTTGCATGGAATCTCCATGTGCCCTTGCTTAATGTTCATCTGTAATTTTAACCATTTCTGCAAGATACTACATGTGTGTAATTATTTAATTGTGTATATTAAATTGACTTTTCCTAAAGCCTGTGTCTTGTCAGTACGTAACGTATAAAAGAGACACATGAATATTTTAGCTAAGCTTGCCAGATTGAAAGACGCAATTGTTTTCAGTAGAAAACAATATTTACCATATAAGTGAGTGATGGCATGTTATATGTGGAGTTGGAAATATCCGACCTAGGTTTCCCACTGTTCAACCCCAGCTCCCTCAGTATCTAAGCTGTTCAAAGCCTAGTTGGAAGAAATAGCCTCATCTTTTTTCTCCCTTTCAGATTCTGGCGTCATGGTGAACCCAGTAGTCCTAAAGAACATTGTGTTGTCATAAATTCTGTTCATGGAAAATGGGGCTGGAATGACGTCCTTTGTTCTGGACTTCAAAAGTCAATTTGTGAGATGATGAAGATCTACTTGGAGCACTCTCCATAAACATGTGGTTGGACTTTCATTCAATGTGCAAGGACAATTTTCCTCTTTTCTATTTCTGTGAAAGTCTTGTGCAAGTCCATAAAATTTTCAGTAGGCTGTTACCCATTCCACTTACGATGGAATCAGTTATCACATTCATTTATCCATAAATTGTACATTTATTGATCATATTCCATGTTCCTGAGACTGTATTAGGCATATGGACATATGGAGGGAGTATGAAATTCCTTTCTTAACTTCTATGTGAGTGCTAAGGGATTGGTTACTGATATAGTTAGGTAACGATATTAGATACGATTCTTCCTTCTGGCTGGCCTTTTATTTTTTAAATGGACTGGTCAAAAGCAAAAAATACCAGTTGCTACTTGTCATGGGTTGAATTGTGTCCCCCCAAAAATATATGTAGCATGTGGCTGGGATATGCTTCCCAGTATCTTGGGACTGTCCTCCATTTTTTAGTTTCCCCAAACTGCACGTTAAATGATTAGGGTGGGGCTGTAAATTCCTGCATAGGATTACTTCCCTGCTCTGCTGTAGGGGAGTTTCCCTAGAGTATGATTTGCCCCACCCTTAATCCTTTCAGCCTGCAAGAGATAAAAGGAAAGAGAAACAAGGAGAATTGGGAACCTTGCACCATCAAGAAATCTGCACCAGGAGAAGAGCATGTCCTTCTCATGCCAAGATGCTCCCTGGACAAAGACTGATGCAATACCAGACTTTCCTCCAGAGCCGACAAGGGGAAAGCCTTTCCCTGGAGCGGACACCCTGAATATGGACTTGCAGCCTACCGGACTGTGTAAGAATAAATCTTCCTTTGTTAAAGCCATCCACTCTGTGGTATTTCTGTTAGAGCAGCCCTGGCTGACTAAAACACTACTTTTAATTTCTCTCAGAGTTATTATTTTTAACTAAAAACATACTATGTAACAGTTGGCTTAAAAACCCATTGCCATCAAGTCAGTTCCCACTCATACCAACTATACAGTACACGTCAACTTAAATTCCAGATTTGTCCCAGTAGATTCTTTGGGCTTTTTCACATTCTCTATTTAGTTTTAACATTTAACATCCGGTGAAGATGAAGGGAAATTTGAGACCGAACACAGAGATTTGGAATTAGGGAACAACAGGCGACTGATGATGGGTTGATCTACAAAATTATCTTCTCTGGCTATTCTGATCATTCTTTTCTTTTGTTCACTTTTACAGTTAATAGGCATGAATTCCCACTCAACCATGGTCCTTAGTTTTTCTGTTTCCCTTTTTACTAAATTTATTACTCATCATTTTCTTTCTACTACCATATAAACTATATGTGCAATGAAGCCTGTAATTCATTGCCTGCTGTTGCTGTTAGTTGTCATCAAGTCCTTTTCAAATCCTAGTGACCCTATGTACAACAGAGTGAAACACTGCCCAGCCCTGTGCCAGCCCCGTTATCTTTTTTATGTTTGAGCCCATTGTTGAAGCTACTATGGCAATTGCTCTTGTTGAGTAAATTACTGTTGTTTGCTGACTGGCTACTTTATCAAGCATGATGTCCTTCTCCAGGGATGGATGCCTCCCAATAACATGTCCAGGGTATTCGAGATGAAATCTTACTATCTTTACTTCTGAGGAGCATTCTGGCTGTACTTCTTGCAAGACAGATTACTTTGTTCTTTTGACATTCCGCGGTATATTCAATTTTCTTCACCAATGCCATAATTTAAAAGGGTCGGTTCTTCTTTGTCTTCCTTATTCATTGGTCAACTTTACATACGTCTGAGAGGTTTGAAAACTTCATGACTTGGGTCAGTGTCATCTTAGTCTTCAAGGTGACATCTTTCCTTTTTAACACTTTTAAGAGATCTTCTGCAGCAGATTTGCCCAGTGCAATGCATCCTTTGATTTCTTGACTGCTGTTTCCATGGATGTTGATTGTGGATCCAGGTAAAAGGAAATTCATAACAACTTCAAATCTTTTCTCCATTAATCATGATGCTGCTTATTAGTTGAGTTGTGAGGAGTTTTTCTTTATGCTGAGGTGCAATCTACACTTAAAGCTATAGTCTTTGACCTTCATCACTGAGTGTTTCAAATACTCTTCACTTCTAGCAAACAAGATTGTGATTATCCGTGTAAGGCATATTGTTAATGAGTCTTTCTCCAATCCTGATGCCCCTTTCTTCATATAGTACAGCTTCTAGGGTTGTTTACTTGGTATACAGATTGAATAGGTGTGGTGAAAGGGTGCAGCACCGACATATACTTTTTGTGACTTTAAACCACACAGTAGCCCCTTGTTCTCTTTCAATGACTGTTTCATGATCTATGTATAGGTTCCACAAGAACAAAAGGAAATGTTCTGGAATTCTGAATATTGTCCATAATTTGTTATGATCTACACAGTCTAATGCCTTTATACGGTCAGTAAAACACAGACAAACATCTCTCTGGTATATTCTGTTTTCAACCAGAATCCATCTGATGTCAGCAGTGATATCCTTTGTTCATGTCCTCTTCTGAATCCATTTTGAATTTCTGGCAGTTTCCTATCAATGTATTGCTGCTACCACTTTTGAATGATCTTCAGCAAAATTTTACTTCTGTGCAATGCTAATGACGTTATGGAATAATTTCTGCATTTGAATGCATTATCTTTCTTTGGAATAGGAATAAATATGGATCTCTTCCAGTCAGTTGTCCAGGTAGCTGTCTTCCAAATTTCATGACATAAATGAGTGAGCACTTTCAGTGCTACATCCATTTGTTGAAACATCTCAATTAGTATTCTGTCAATTCCTGGAGCTTTCCCCCACATTTTCAGTACAGCTTCAACTTATTCCTTCACTACTATCCAGTCATAGGTAAATGCTACCCCCTGAAATGGTTGAAGTTGACCATTTTTTTGGTCCAGTCGCTCTATGAATTCCTTCCATCTTCTATTGGTGGTACTTGTGTCATTCAATATTTCCTCCATACCTTTTAGTATTGCAATTTGAGGCTTTAATTTTTTCTTCACTTATTTTAGCTTGAGACTGCAGAGTATGTTCTACCATTTCCAAGTCTTTGCATATGTCAGTGTAATACTTTGTCTTCTCTAGCCACCCTTTGAAATTTTCTATTCACCTCTTTCTTCCGTTTGCTTTAGCTACTATCATAAATTGAATTGTGACCCCCTAAAAATGTATGTAGCCATTTGGCTAGACTGTGATTCCTGGTATCATGTGATATTTCTATGTGTTGTAAATCCTGCCTTGATGATGTTAATGAGGTAGGATGGGCGGTAGTTGTGTTGGTGGGACAAGACTCAATGTGTAAGATTGTATTGTGCCTTGAGGGTAATCTCTTGAAATAAAGGAAGGAGAAGCAAGAAAGAGTTGGGGACCTCTACCATCAAAAAGCAGTTCCAGGAGCAGAGCACGTCCTTTGGAAAGGCCTTGGGGTCCCTGTGCCTCAGAAGCTCCTGGTCTATGGGAAGACTGATGATAAGGATCTTCCTCCAGAGCCAACAGAGAAAGCATTCCCTTGGAGCTGATGCCCTAAATTTGCACTTGTAGCCTACTGGACTGTCACACAGCAAAGTTTTTCTTTTTAAAGTCATCCACTTGCGGTATTTCTGTTATGGCAGCACTAAATGACTAAGACAGCTACTCTATGTTCAAGAGCAAGTTTTAGTCTCTTCTGACATCTATTTTGGCCATTTCTTTTTTTCCTGTCTTTTTAAAGGCCTCTTGCTTTCTTCATGTATGATGTTCCACCATTTGTCTGGTCTTCAATCTTTAGTGTTCAGTGTGTCAAATCTAAATTCAGGTGGAAAACACTCAAGATTGTACTTTGACTCTCATGGATTTGTTCTAATTTTCTACAGCTTCAACTTGAACTTGCATTTAAGCAATTGATAGTCAATTCCACAGTCAGCTTTCTGGCCTTGTTCTGATGATACAGAGCTTTTCCACCATCTATTTCTGTAGATGTAGTAGATTTGAGTCCTGTTGTCATAGATTAAGTTATGTACCCTCAAAAATATATGCAGAAATTTGACTGGACCATGATTTCCACTGTTGTGTGATTGTCCTCCATTTTGTGATTTTCCTATGTTGTAAATCATAATCTCTGCATGTGGTTAATAGAGCAGTGCCAGGAGCAGAGCATGCCCACGGACATGGTATTCCTGCCTTGTGATGTTCACTGACCAAGAGAAGACTGATGACAGGATCTTTCTCTAGAACCAACAGAGAGAGAAAACCTCCTGGAGCTGATGACCTGAATTTGAACTTGAAGCCTACTAGACTGTGAGAGAATAAATGTGTTTTTCTTAAAGCCGTCTACCTGTGGTGTTTCTGTTATAATGCTGATGTATTCCATCCTTGAAGATGCACATGTGTAGTCACCATTTATTTGAAAAATGGTATTTGGAATGAAGAAATTGTTGATCCTACAAATCTCTCACGTGATTTCCTGCATCACTTGTATCATCAGGCCATATTTTCCAACTACTGATCCTTCTTTTTTGGTTCTGACTTTCACATTCCAATCCCCTGTAGCTATCAGTGCACTGTCATTGCATGTTTGAACAATTTCAGACTGCAGAAGTTGGTAAAAGTCTTCAACTTCTTCATTTTTGACTATAGTGGTTAATGTGTAAATTTGAATAATGGCTGTATTAACTGATCTTCCTTGGAGCATATGGATATTATCCTATCACTGACAGTATTTTATTTAAAGATATTTGTTGAAATTTTCTTTTTGAACATGAATGTGATATCATCCTTCAAATTGTCACTCCTGACATAGTAGACCATTTAATTGTTTGGTTCAAATGCCCAATACCAGCTCACTTCAGCTCACTAATGCTTAGGATATCGATGTTTATACATTCCATTTCATTTTTGATGATTTCTAATTTTCCTAGCTTAATACTTTGTACATTCCACTTTCTAATTATTAATGAATATTTGCAGCTGTTTGTTCTCATTTTGAGTTGTGCCACATCAATAAATGAAGGCCCCCAAAGCTTTATTCCATCAATGTCATTAAGGTTGACTACTTTGAGGAAGCAGCTCTTCCCCAGTCTTCTTCTTCTTCTGAGGGCCTTACAACCTAAATAGTTCATCTTCCAGCACTAGATCAGATAATGTCATGCTACTATGCACAGGGTTTTCATTGGCCAATTTTTCAGAAGTAAACAGCCAGGGTCTTCTTCCTAATCTGTTAGCCTAGAAGCTCTGCTGCAAACTGTCTGCCATGTGTGACCCTTCAGGTATTTGAGATGCTGGTGGCATAGCGTCCAGTGTAACAACAACACAGCAACATGCAAGTCATGCAGTAGGAGTGGTAGTGATTACATAAAGAACTATATTTGAAGAAGTATGCTTACATGTTGCTTTATTTGGCAGATACATTTAACTCTATGAATGATAAGTATCTTAGAATTTTAGGCATATATTCAAGTTTATAGTTACTATTAAAAGCTAGTGACATCCATCAGGATTGCTATTATCAGAAAAATTCAAAATGCCAAGTCTTAGAGAGGGTATGGAAAATTAGAATTTTCATCCATTGCTGGTAGGAATGTAAAGTAGCGAAACCTTTGTGTAAACAATTTCATGATTTCTCAAGAAGTTACACATATAATTAACATATAACCCAGGAATCTGACTCCTAGATATATACCCAAAAGATGTGAAAGAAGGAACTTAAACAAATATTTGTACACCTGTGTTCATGATATCATTATTATCAATAGCCAAAAGGTGAAAATAGCCATCCACCAACAGACAGGTAGATAAACAAAGCATGGTGTAACCATGCAATGGAATATTATTCATCTGTAAAGAGAAATGAAATTCTGACACATACTGCAATACGGAGGAACTGAGCTGAATACACACATCAAGACACAAAAGGACAAATAGTATGTGATCACATTTATATGAAATCACTGGGATAGGCGAAAACGTAGAAATCAATGTTTATTACAGTTTGCTAGGGGATGAAGGGAGGAGAAAACGAGTTACTAAGGGGTACTGAGTTTCTGTTTAGGGTGATGAAAAGCACTGGGAAACTGCTAGTGATGATCGTTGCACAACATAATGATTAATGTTACTGAATTGTACATTTAAAAAAATTAAATGACAAATATTTTATCACAATAACATTATAATAATAAATCCTGAAAATAAATATATAAACAAATAAACGTACCAACACTTTTTGATGAGCTGCTGTATAGTACATGGAAGAAGCGGACACCTCCATGGAATGTCCAGTACCAGGGGAAATACTTTTGCTCATTGGGGTTAAACTGATCCACTTTAGTGATTTCCCAGAAGGTAGCAGTCTGTTAACTGACAACCTCTTAGGAATCTTCTTTTGATGTTGATTTTGTGTAGATGATCTTCATACTGAAGCCCGGATTAGTAGTTCTATCTTGCCAATACTGAAATCATCATTGGTACTCACTCTCTCCCCTGGAAGAAAAAGCATTAACATTGAGTTGATTACATAGGGTTTTTAAGGCTATACATTTTTATGGAAGCAGACCACCACATCTTTCTTCCATAGAGCAGCTAGTGGGCTAGAGCCATTGACCTTTTGATTAGCAGTCTGGCATTCAGCCACTTCACCACTGCCTGGCTGTCTGCTGTCTACCAACTGCAACTCAAATGAGCTCAGAGGAACAATTTAGAAAGGGAGGATGAGAATGATTGCACAACTCAAAGAATATAATCAGTGTCAATATATAGCGCTTGTAGAAACTGTTGGTGTATGTTTTGCTCTGCATATTCTCAACAAGAAGAAATAAAATTTAGAAAAAACAAGATGAACTCAATGAGTCATGGACAGATGAAATAATGTGGCTCAGTTTCAACAGTATTTAACCTAATGTTTACTGTAGGTGTTTTGTTAAATTAATCAGAGTATGTCCACGTGATTAAAGGCTCTTCAGAACAGCAGAATTGTTGCTAAAGGAATTTTATAACAAAGAACCACTGTTAAGACTGTGGTGTATATTGTTGGTCTATTCAACCCTTCTTAGAAACAAACTGCGATGTTGTGAGAGTCACTTCTCTTCAATTAGCTCAGATGACTTGGAATGTTGTCCTTACATTAAGCTCTGTGGGTTGTTTTTAATTCTTGTCAAGTCAGTTCTGACTCATGCTAACTCCACGTGTGCAGAGTAGAGTTTCTAAATGTGGTTTCTAAACGTGTACCTTTTCAGAAGCAGATGACTAGACTTGCCTTCTGAGGCACTTCTGAATGGATCTAAACTGCTAACCTTTCTCTGCAGTAGAGTGCTTAACCATTTAACCTTGACACCTTATCAATTCAGCAGCAGTAGGTTTTTTTTTTTTTTTGTGGGGGATACCTTGATTATACCAAGGCAATCATCAAAATAATCATCTCTCCTAGGGGTTTAGGAATAGGTATTAATTGCAACTCATCCTATGAATTTCTTCTCTCTTCTTGTTTTCATTGGGATTTGTGAATGACTCTGTCCCACTGAACATGAACATGAACGTGAACAAAGAAACATGTATTCCTGCTTGCTACTGTGATCATTCTGTGAACCAACCTTAGGATGACATGAACACAATGGATAGCAGAGTAGGGCTCTGGAAAGAACCAGACATTTAAGGATGTTGATGAGCCACTGGTCCAACTGTCTCTGAAGTCTACTCAATGCCAAAGTTTTTTTTATTATGATTGAATGAAAATGTACATTCCCACATAAATTCATATGCTCACCTACATGCAGCTCCCGCTGTTCTCCCTGCCTGGTGACAGCACACCCCTCCTCTCTGCTCCGTACACGTCCTATCCTCCCAACAGTGTCAGATCCCCTCATCTTCACCCACTTCCCTTCCTCCAGCAAGAGATCAGCAGGATGACATCCTATAGATGCATAGACCCATAAAATTCCCACAAGATATAGTCACTCTGTGTCGCCAAGTCCAATCCATTGCTGTCTGAAAAGTTGACCTTCATCATGATTTATGGACAGGGGCAGCATCAAGGCCAGGAGCCGTGCTCCCAGGGGAACCCTGAAGCCCGTGAACCATCAGTTGAGGTCTTTTATTGGAGACCTCAGGGTGCACTCCTATTTATTCTCTTGTTGCCAGTGAGACTCAACTTTGTGAGCTCCATCGTGGCTATCACTGGTGGTGGCCGGACACCATCTGGTTCTTCTGGTCACGAGTCCATGTAGAGGCCCACTCACGTGGGTCTCTCTGTCTTCTGGGTTCTCTTTTCCCCATGTTGTTCTTGTCCTTGTGATCATCCGTTCCTGTTGAGTTAGAACCATTTGTTGTGCCCTCAGATGGCAGCTTGGCAGCTTTTAGGACCTCAGATGCCATTCACTGATGTGGGGTGCAGAGAGTCCTCACTAGCAAAACACTAGCTGTGCCAATCGGCCTGGATTTCGCCTGACAGCATAGTCCCCAGCCCCCGCCCCGCTACTCTGTCCTTGCAATATTAAGTCAACTCCAAAGTTTTAATTGTAAAAACTAATAAATTTTTAATTATGTAACTATTTGAATTTTGACATATACAAGAAACCATATTATTTCTATTGCACAAACTTTATTAGGATATAACTTACATTAAGTAAACTTCTTATATTTTCACAGTACAATTCAATGATTTTAACAAATATAGTTAACTATAACCACTACACTAGTTGATATAAGGAACATTTCTATCACTATAGAATGTTGTCTCGTGTCCCTATCCTAGAGAAGCTGTAATGTGATTTGTATCAACATATTTATGTTTTATGAGCTCTAAAATTTCACGTAAATGAAGTCATTGAGCATGTTCTTTTGTTTCTGCCTTTTTTACTCAACATTGTTGTGAGATTTTGTTTTTGCATTATTTCAGCAATGCATTTAATCTATTTTCTGTTTATGAATGTACTATAATTTGTTTTTGTATTCTGTTATTGTTAACCTGTGGGTTCTTTCTAGTTTGCAAATGGTTAAACACTTAGCTGTTAATTGACAGGTTAACAGTTTGAACCCACCTAGTGCTTTAGCTCTTCAGAAAAAAACCTGGCAATCAGCTTCTGTAGCAATTACAGCCAAGAAGACCCTATGTGGCAGTCGACTCTGACCCATGGTGTCACTATGTGTGAAAAGAATTTATTTACACTTAACAACAGCAGGAACATTACGTAAAAAAAACATGAAAATGAGATACGTGGGTTTTAGATGAGATTATGTTCAAGTTGCTTTTGTATGATGTGTTTTGAAGAGCAAAGTTTTTCAGTTTTTGATTATGTGTAGCTTATCATATTTTTGTCTTATGGCCTAAGAAACCTTCCCCTACACCAAGTTCGTAAAGGTTTTCCCTTTTGTTTTCTTCTAGAAGTTTTATACTTTTGCCTTTTGTGTTTAGGTCTGCAATGCACTTAGTATATAATTTTGTCATAGTGTGAGCTGAAAGTTGAGGTTTGTATTTTCCATGTGGATATCCCGTTAAAACAGGACCAGTACTTTAAATACTACTTTAGGTGGGGGCTTACAGTCAAACTAGTTTCTCATTAAGCAGTACACATATTCTTCTATGACGCTGGTTAACAAACCCACAACAAGTCAACACTGTCCCTTCTTAACACTGGGTTCTCTATTACCGGCTTTTCTATCCCCTCCTGACTTCTAGTCCTTGCCCCTGGGCTTGTATACCTCTTTAGCCTCCTTTTGTTTCATGAGCCTGTCCTATTCTTTGGCTGAAGGGTGAACCTCAGGAGTGACTTCATTACTGAGCTGAAAAGGGTGTGTGTGGGCCATACTCTTGAGGTTTCTCTAGTCTCTTTCAGTCCAGCAAGTCTGGTCTTTATGAGTTAGAATTTTATTCTGCATTTTTCTCCAGCTCTGTCCAGCGCCCTCTCCTGTGATCCCCGTCAGAGAAGCCAGCAGTAATAGTCAGGCACCAGCTGGTTGTACTAGATTCAGCATGCTGAAGGCCATTGTGGATGTGGTTCATTAGTCCTTTGGACTAATCTTTCCTTTATTTCTTTAGTTTTCTTCATTCTTCTTTGCTCCCTCAGGAGCAAAGAATGGAGCATCCTAATGGCTACTCATAATTTTAAGATCCCAGGTGCTACTCACTGAAGTAGAATGTAGAACATTTTCTTTATAAACTATGATGTGCCGGCTGAGCTAGATGTTCCCCTAGAACATGGTCCTCACAACCCTCAGTCCAGCAATTCAGTCCCGGAGGGTGTTTGAATATGTCTACAGCGCTCCCATGAGCTTGCCTTGTACAAGTTGTACTGGATTCCCCAGCCCAGTATTCAAAAGTTACCACTTATCTATTGTCTGTTTAGTGATTTTCTGACCCCACCTCTCCCCTCCTGGTAACTATCAAAGAGCAATTCTTTTTGTGCGTGAACGTTTTTATGAGTTTTCTACAGTAGTGGTCTCATACAATATTTATTCTTTCGTGATTGATTTATTTCATTCAGCTTAATGTACTCTAGTTTCCTTCACGTTATGACACAAGCATGCTTCACAGATTCATTGTTGTTTATTACTGTTGGGTAATACTCCACTGTGTGTATGTACTGCAGTTTGTTTATCCCTTCATCTATCGATGGACATCTAGGTTGTTTCCAACTTTTTGCTACTGTGAACAATTCTGCAATGAACATAGGTGTGCATAGGAGGACTGCCAATTAAGTTCATGAACTCCTCCTAGAAAAAGTACTGCATACCTCCTTGCTAAATATCACTATGGTCACCTTTGAAGTACTCCTCTTGGGAAGCTATGCACTGATGCCAGTGCCTAGTCCACCCTTCACAGCAATTTTGAAACTCTTCTCCTGGAATTGCAATCAGGGCTGTTGCTTGATGTCCTGAATGTCATCAGAATGTCTTCCTTTCAATATTTCCTTTGTTTTTGGGTAAAGACAAAAGTCATTTGAGGCCAGATCAGGTAAGAAGGGAGGGTATTCCAATATAGCTATTTGTTTACTGGCTAAAAGCTCCCTCACAGACAACTGTACTATTAAGTTCTTGAACTTGCTACTGTGCTACTGTGTGCAATGACCATTCCAGTAAGAGTTCCAAAATTGTTTTGAAGAGTGGCCTAGGCTATGGCATTGGTGCATATCTTTCCAAGGGGAGTACTTCGGAGGTGACCATAGTGATATTCAGCAGTGAGGCATGTAGTACCTAGAACAATTAAGTTCACAGACTTAAATGTCAGACCTCCTATGTCTATTAATGAGAAGACTTCTATTTCTCCAGACTATACACCTAGGAGTAGGATTGTTGGGTCATATGATATTTCTGTTTCTAACTTTCTAAGGAAGTTACATATTGTTTTCCAAAATTTATCATTATGCATTCTTACCAGCAGCACATAAATGTTTTCTTCTCTCTGAAGCCTCTCCAACCTTTTACTATTTTCTGTCTTTTGATTGGTGCCAGTAATATCGTGGTAGAGATGATATCACATTGCGGTTTTGATTTGAATTTCTGTACTGGCTAGTGATAGGGAGCATTTCCTCATGTATCTGTTGGCTGCTGGAATGTCTGTTCATCTCATTTGCCAATTTTTTAGTTGGATTATTTGTCTTTTTGTTGTAAAGGTGTTCTATTATTCTTGTAGATTCTATAGATTAGGTCTTTGTCTGGTTTATGATAGCCAGTTTTTTCCTCTAGTCTACAGGTCCTCTTTTTACTGTTTTGGAAAAGTCTTTTGATGAACATATGAGGTCTGACAGTTAAGTGCACAAACTTAGTTGTTCTAAGTGCTACATACCTCACTGTTGAATCAAAGTACTCCCCTTGGGAAGCTATGCATCTATGTAGGGACCCAGTCCACACTTCAGAGCACTTTTGGAACTCTTTCTGGAATGGCCACTGTGCATGGTGGCACAGTGGCAAGTTTGTGAACTTAATTGTATAGTCATCTATGAGGGAGTTTTTAGCCAATAAACAAATAACTGTATTAGAATACTCTCCCTACTCACCTGATCTGGCACCAGTGACTTTTTTCTTTGCCTAAAGATAAAGGAAATATTCAGAGTAAGACATTTTGGTCTCACTGAAGACATCAAGGGTAATACAATGATAGCTCTGATGGCCATTGCAAAGAAAGAGTTCCAAAATTGCTTTGAAGGGTGGATTAGTTACTAGCATCAGTGCACAGCTTCCCATGGAGAGTACTTTGAAGGTGACTATAGTGATATTTAGCAACGAGGTATGTAGCGTTTTTTCTGGGATGACTTCATGAACTTAATTGACAAGGCTCATAAGTGTTTAATTTTTAGGAAATTCCAGTTATCTAGCTTATCTTCTGGAATTTGTGTGTTGTTGGTTATTGTTTGTATCCTGTTAAAGCCATGTATTAGGGCTTCTAGCATTGATGCTATTTTTCTGTAAACTTTATGCTGTTCATTTCCTCTACAGAGCAGAATTGCTCCATAGAGCTTCCAAGGAGTGGCTGATAGATTCAAACTGTTGACCCTTTGATTAGCAGCCACAGTTCTTAATCACTGAACCACACATTTTATTTATCCATTCATCTTTTGATAGATACTTGAGTAGTTTTTACCCTTTGGATATTGTGAATAATACTGCAATGAATGTTGGTGCTCTAGTATCTGTTTATTTTTTTCATTTTATTGGGGAGTGGAGTTCTTTGGTGGTGCAGTGGTAAAGTGCCACATCTGTTAACCAGAAAGTCGGCAGTGCAAATTTCCCAGGTGCTCCTTGGGAACTCTATGTGGCAGTTCTACTCAGACCTGTGTATAGTCACTGTGAGTCTGAATCGACTTGATGGCAATGAGTTTGTTTTTTGTTTAAGGTAGTTCTATGTTTAACTATTTGGAAAACAAACTGTTTTCCATAATGTTTGCACCATTTTACAATTTGGTCAGCAGTGGATGAGGATTTTAATTTTTCTATGTCCTTGTCAACACTTGGTGTTTACCTGTATGTTGTTTTGATACTGAAAGCTATGCCACCATAACTTCGAATACTAACTGAGTCATCCATGGTGGACAGGTTTCAGTGGAGCATCCAGACTAAGATAGAATAGGAAGAAAGGCCTGGAAATCTATTTTCAAAAATTAGTTAGTGAAAAATCTTACGTCGGCCAACTCTTTTGCTTTGGACACATCATCAGGCAGGATTAATCATTAGAAAAGGATATCATGTCTGGTGAAGTATAGGGCCAATGAGGGCGTGGGAGACCCTCAGTGAGATGGATTTACATAATAGACTCTGTGATGGAAAGAATATACTGTGATTGTGAGGATGATGCAAAACCAGATGACATTCCATTATGTTGTGTCTCAGGTGGTCATGAGCCAGCATCAACTTGACTGCAGAAAAAAACACACAGCAAAAATGATGACCTTGAACATCTTTTCAGGTGCCTATTCGCATTTGCATTTATTTTTGGTGAAATGTCTATTCAAGCTCCTTCTTTTTTTATTCTGGTTGTTTGCCTTCATATTTTTGAGTTGTAGGGGTCTTTTATATACTTTGAATATTAAACCCTTAACAGATACATGGTTCCCATGTATTTTCTCTCATTCTGTAGGCTGTCTTTTTACATTGTTGATAAAGCCCTTTGATGAATAAAAGTTTCAAATTTTGATGAAGTCTCACTTATCTATTTTGTGTTCTGTTGCTCTTGTTTTTGGTGTCATTTCCATAAATCCATTGTTGAAAACTGGAAGCATCACTCTTATGCTTGTTCTAAGAGTTTCATTATTTTAATTCTTCCACTTAGACTTTTTTTTGAAGGTTGAAATATTATTTATTTCATCACAAGGCTTATCGTATTTTCTACCAGCATACATTTCCTCGTAGCTAGCTTACATAGAATGTAATATGACTGAGTGAGAATGTACATGCCCACCTGTGTGCAGCTTCCACTGCTCTCCCTGTCCAGTGACAGTACACTATTCCTCTCTGCTCCATGCATGTTTCATCCTCCCAACAGTCCCCTTTCCCCTCCTCTCCACCCACTCTCCTTCCTCCAGCCAGAAGTCAGCAAGATGATATCCTATAGATGTATAGAACCATAAAGTGCATCCAATATATGGTCACTCTGCATTGCCAAGTCCAATCCATTCGTGTCGAAAGAGTGGACCTCTATTATGATTTATGGGCAAGGGCAGCATTAGGGCCAGGGGCCATGCTCCCAGGGGAACCCCGAAACCGCTGGACCATCAGTTGAGGTCTTTTAGTGGAGATCTCAGGATGCGCCCCTTTTTATTCTTGTGTTGCCAGTGAAACTCAACTTAGTGAGCTCCATTGCAGCTATCACTGGTGGTGGCCGGGCACTATCCGGTTCTTCTGGTCCCAAGTCGATGTAGGCACCCACTCATATGGGTCTCTCTATCTTCTGGGTTGGTTTTACCCCATGTCATCTTGGTCCTCAGTGAGCATCCATTCCTGCCGAGTTGGGACCATTTGCTGTGCTCTCGGATGGCAGCTTTGCAGCTTTTAAGACCCCAGACGCCACTCATCAATGTGGGGTGCAGAGAGCCCTCTTAGCAAAACACTAGTTGTGCCAATTGGCCTCGATTTTGCCTAAGAGCATGGTCCCCTGCACCCTGCCCCAGCTACTCTATCCTTGCAATATTGGGTTAAGATGGAAGGAGTATTCAAGTTATGCTGACGTTCACTTAATGTTCTTGTTTCTAATGTGTGCTATCACCAATTTCACCCAATCAGATTTCTAGCAACTATCTAATCTAAACCCTCCCCCTCTCCCCCTCCCTTCCTCTGCTCCCTTGCAGCTTGTCTTTTCTTTTATACACAAGTCTTTTCTTCTATACACAAGTCTGTTTTTGATATCTTATCGTAGAGGTCTCATACAATATTTGTCCTTTTGTCGCTGACTACTTTCACTCAACATAGTGTCTTCCAGTTGAAACTAGGTTAGGAGATGTTTCCTGGAATCATCGTTATTCTTTATCATTGTGTAGTGCTCCATTGAGTATATGTACCATAGTTTACCTATCCATTCTGTTGTTGGACATCTGGGTCCACTTAGACTTTTGATTCATTTTTAGTTAATTTTCACGTATGGTCTAAAGTATGGTTCCAACTTTATTTCTTTCGCTTGTGGAGGTCAGTTGTGCCAGCACTGTTTGTTGAAAAGACTGCACTTTCCCCATTGTATGGACTTACCATGCTTGTCAAAATCAGTTGGACATAGATAGATGAGTTTATTTCTGGACTCTGTTCTATTCTATTGTTCTATGTGCCTATTATTATACTGCTATCAGACTGTTTTCAACCATGATAGCTTTACAGTATGTTTTTGAAATTGGGACATATGAATTATACTTCAGTCTTTGTTTTCAAGATTTTTTTGGCTATTCAATGTTCCTTGCAATTTTACGTAATGTTGTGAATTGAGTTTTCCACTTATACAAAGGAAGCTGTCAGATTTTGATAGAGATTGCATTGAATCTATAGATTCCTTTAAGGCAGTTTGATGTCTTAAAGCTTATTAAGACTAATTTATAAATGTGGAATATCTTTCCATCTATTCAGATCTTCTTCAGCAGTTTTAAGTGCAGAAGCATTTTACATCCTCAATTAAATTTATCTTCAAGGATCCTATTATTTAGGTGCTATTGCAAATGAATGATTTTCCTGATTTTGTTTTTAGATTGTTCATTGCTGGTGTGTAGAAACCCAAATGAATTTTTTTGAGTTGACCTTAAACTCTACAATTTTGCTGAATTAGTTTAGCAGCTTTAGTAGCTTTCTTGTGGACTTGTTAGGATTTATTTATACATTGGCAGTCCCAGGTTGGGAATTTTTGACTTATGGACAATTTATACTTATCCTTTAATGTTATACACATTTTCCCTTGTTTTGAAATGACTGAACCAAGCCTTTCTCCCAACAAATTTTTCATCACAGTCACCTTCACTTTTTACATGGGCAGCTTTTAAAGTACTGTAAAGTCTTTGAACCTTACCTTACACTGAAATAAGGCTATATAAGAATCTTGTAAACCTGTTCCAACTTACCTACAAAATCTTAAAGACACGCTCAGGAACAAATCTTTTTCATAACCTAAGGACTACCTGTGTAAGAACAGGAGATCCATGAATAGTGTTAGTTTTACTTCTTCCTTCCTAACTTGAATACCTTTTATATCTTTTTCTTATCTAATGCCTTTGGCAAAGATCCAGTACAACATTGAATAGGAGTGGTGAAAATAGTCATTCTTGTTTTGATTTTGATCTTAGGGAGAAAGCTCTAATTCTTTCTCTTTAAGTATGATGTTAGTTGTGTGTTTTTGATAAATGTCCCTTATAACATTGAATAATATTGCTAGTATATTGATTGTTTTTATTATGGAAGGATGTTAAATTTTGCCCAGCACCTTTGTGACGTTCACTGAGATGCTTACGTTGTTCTTTTCATGCAGTATATACCATAATTGATTTCCTAGTGTTGAAACAACTTTTTATTCCTGTAATAAATTATACTTGGCCAGAGTGCTCCTTAGAAGCAAAGATGGTGAAACTGTATCTTACATACTTGCATATGTTATCAGGAGGGATCAGTCTCTGGAGATAGACATCATGCTTGGTAAAGTCAAGGGTTAGTGAAAAAGAGGAAGACCCTCAACAAGATTGATTGACACAGTGGCTGCAACAATGGGCTTAAGCATAAGAACGATTGTGGGCATGGCACAGAACTGGGCAGTGTTTCATTCTGTTGTGCATAGTGTTGCTGTGAATCAGAACTGACTTGACAGCACCTAACAGCACACCTTTTCCAAATCCGGCTTGAATTTCTTGAAGTCTCCTGTCAATATACTGCTGCAGTCACTTTCGAATGATCTTGAGTGAAATTTTACTGGTATATGATATTAATGATATTGTTTGGTAATTTCTGCCCTTGGTTGTATTATCTTTCTCAGGAATAGGCATAAATAAGGATTTCTTCCAATCAGTTGGCCAGGTAGCTGTCCTCCAAATTTCTTGGCGTAGACCACTGAGTATTTCCAGTACTGCAACTGTTTCTTGAAACATCCCAGTTGATATTCCATCAATTCCTGGAGGCTTGTTTTTTTGTCAGTGCCTTCAATGCCCCTTTAACTTCTTCCTTCAGTGTTATATGTTCCCGATCATATGCTACCTCTTCACATGGATGAACACTGACCAGTTCTTTCTGCTGTAATGACTCTGTATATTCCTCCTATCTTCTTTTGATGCTTCCTGAGTAGTTTAATATTTTCCCTGTAGAATCATTCACTATTACAACTCAAGGCTTGAATTATTTTTCTAGTTCTTTCAGCTTGAGAAATGCAGAATGTGTTCTTCCCTTTTGGTTTTTTATCTCCATCTCTTTGCATGTGCCATTATAATACGTTGTCTTCTCAAGTTGCCCTTTGAGGGGTGGAGTCAAGATGGCAGACTAAGAGCATGTCTCCTTATATTCCTCTGGAAACCAAGACCTGAACTGATAATCAAACGGAGTCTTCTGGTCACCTAGTGAGCCCCCAGGACATGGCACAGGGCTGTTAATTTGGATTTCATGCCACTGAATGAAAAACCTCCTCTCTTTCACTGATTCCAGCTCCTGTCTAGCCCTGGCTCTCACGGACTGAAGGTAAATACACTATTTTGACTTTTTTTCCCTCTGTCTTGGTTGGTGGGCAGAGCTCAGTCTTGCCTAGTAGCTAGACTCAGATGCACTGCTGGTGGGATAGGCAGGTGAAATTGCCATATTTTGAGAGCCAGGCTTAGGACTCTATTCATCTAGCCACTTTAGGGCTGTTGTTTTATCACTGCCACAGCATGGTTAGTATGGAACCACAGTGCCTGTGTGCAGGATGCCATGTTGGATACGAAGATTTTAGCGGGACCTAATTCTTAGCCTGTGAGGCAGCGCCTCCAAACAGGACAGCGCTTCTCTGACAGAAAAGCAGTAGTTTACACAGTGTCACCTATGGTGGGGGCACAGCAACAGAGGCAGAGGACTTACTACCTCTCGGCACCGTTAGCCCCTCTATCTGCATACTGTGTGGAGGATGCCACCGTAGATACAGTGGCCACAGCTGGACCTATTTCCTAGCTTGGAAGCCAGAGCCTGCCCACAGGAGAGTGCTTTTCTACCAGAAAAACAGCAGTTTACACAGTGTCGCCTAAGGCTGGGCCCTGTCAGCAGAGGCCAACAGGGCAGTAGCACTGCTGTATTTTGCACTAGTTAGTATCATCTGGGGTTGGATATAGAGGTGCTTACTTTGCCAGTTGAGAAGAGGGACCTCTACACCTGAAAACCTGACTGACTTGGGAAGTGGTCAGATACCTTTTGTTTTACATTTTAAGACAGCCTAGAGAAACATCTGCAGTCCATCCTCACAGTATCTCTCCCAGCCTTTACTTACTCACATGAAACCCAAAAAACAACAGACACTTGTGGCATACAAGAAATCACCCATGGCTTCAGAAGGCTCACAAACAAAACAACCAAGGAGTTTTCTGGATGAAGAAACTTTTCTGAAATCATCAGAAGGTGAATACAAAATGATTATATCTAGAGCTCTTCAAGTTTCCCTTTGAAAACTTCAGTTCTTTTACTTAACCATTTCTTCCTTTTGCTTTAGCTACTCAACATTGAAGAGCCAGTTTCAGAGTGTCTTTTGATAATCAGTCTGGTTATTTCTTTCCTATCTTTTTAATGACCTCTTGCTTTCTGCATGGATAATGTCTTTTATGTCACTCCACAACTTGTCTGGTCTTTGGTCGTTAGTGTCCAGTGCATCAAATCTTTTCTTTTAGATGGTCTCTAAACTCAAGTTTGGGATATACTCAAGTTTATACTTTGGCTGTCTTGGACCTGTCCTAATTTTCTTCAGTTTTAATTTGAAGCAAATGGACAGTTGATGGTCTGTGCCTCAGTCAGCACCTGGTCTTGTTCTGACTGCTGTCATTGAGCTTCTTCACCATGTTTTTCCACAGATGTAGCAGATTTGATTCCTGTGTATTCCATCTGGTGAGGTCCATGTGTATAGTAGCCATTTATGCTGGTGAAAAAAGGCTTTTGCAATGAAGAAGTTGTTGCCTTGCAAAATTCTATCATGTGATCTCTAGCATTATTTCTGTCAGCAAGGCCATGTCTTCCAACTACTGATCCTTCTTCTTTGTTTTTGACTTTTGCATTTCAGTCACCAGTATTTATTAATGCATCCTGACTGCATATTTGATCAATTTCAGATTACAGAAGCTCATTAAAAAAATCTTCAGTTTCTTCAGCTTTGCCCTTAGTGGTTTGTGTGTAAATTTGAGTAACGGTCACATTAACTGTCCTCTTGTGGGTGTATAGCTATTATCCTATCACTGAAAACACTGTACTTAAGAACAGATCTTAAAATGTTGTTTTTGACAATGAATACAACACCGTTCCTCTTTAAATTTTCATTCTTGTCTTAGTAGACCATATGATTGTCTGATTCAAAATGGCCAATACCAGACCATTTCAGCTCACTAATGCCTAGGATATGATATTTATGTGTTCTATTTCATTTTTGATGATTTCCAATTTTCCTGGACTCATACTTCATACATTCCACTTTCTGATTATTAATGGATGTTTGCAGTGTTTCCTTCTTATTTTGAACAATGGTATATCAGAAGATGAAAGTCTTGAAGGCTTTACTCCATCCATAGTATTAACATGAACTCTACTTGAAGAGGCAGCTCCTCCCTAGTCATCATTTGTGTGCCTTGCAACTTGGGGGCTTGTTTCCTGGCATTATATCTGACAATGTTCTGCTGCTATTCATAAGGTTTTCTCTGGCTAATTCTTTTCAGAAGTAGACTGCAGGGTCCTGCTTCCTAGTCTATCTTAGTCTGTAAGCTCAGCCGAAACCTGTTCACCACAGGTGATCATGCTGGCATCTGAATACTGGTAGCATAATTTCCAGCATCACAGCAACACACAAGCCACCATAGTATGACAAACTGGCAGACAAGTAGAGAAATAAAAATCTTATCAAGTCTTATTTGAACTATTTATACACGAATGAATTTCAACAGGCAGATGTAGGAGGGAAGGTACTCTAGGCAGAGGGTGCTTATGGTTTTTGACTAATATTCTGGTTTGCTGGGTCATGTTTTCAGTGAAAGGGAAGACTGAGAGTTGAGGAGAGAATAGTACGTTGAACTTTAATCTGTAAGCAAAACAGAAACACTAAAGGCAGTGAGAAGAATGAGGGACATGAGAAGAGCTTTAGGAAGAGTGTTCTGGTGGCAACATGTAAATAGATTGGAAGGGAAAAGCTATCATTCAAGCCAGGTAGATAGAAGGTTATGAAAATGGAATAAATGAGAGGTAATAAAGGCTTACACTTTACCATCATAGGCAAGTACTGATGTATAAGTGAGGGGGCTGAGTTAGCAAAGTGATTCTCCACCAATTCCACCACCATTGTCTGTTGATGTTGAGTCACCTCTGACTCACAGTGACCCCATATGTGTGAGAATAGAAGTGATTTTTTTACTAGCAGTTTTGCCAAGACTTTTTTCCTTTGGGTAGACTCGAATCCACAATTTTTTGATTAACAGCCAAGCATGTGAACTATTTACACCATTCAGGGTTTCCTATAGTTAGAATGGATGGTTTAATGTCTGATAATTTCAACATCTGATTAGGGATGTTGATTGTCTTTAACTTTGAGAATTGGTCACATTTTCCTGGTTCTTTGTATGTTGAATAATTTCAGATTGTATCCTAGATACTTAAATATTACATTCTGTAGACTTTGGGTTTCTTTAAACTCCTATAAAGAGTGTTAATGTTAATTTTTTGTTTTAATATTTAATTTAATTTAATATTTAATTTAATGTTTTGACCACAAGTTCTGTCTCACTTTCTTTGGTGATGGTGCCAATGGTAGTTTAGCTTTCAAAACATTTTGCTGTATTTTTTTTCCCACAAGTGTGAGTTGGTCTAAGAACTGGGCAATGTTTTAAATTGAATTCAGTTATCAAAACCCTTCCTATGCTACTTTGAGCCTGTCTTACATATGCACTGTTTAGGAAAGAGTCTGGGAGTTGTGACATTTCCTACATGGACTTAGGGGATTCCTTTCTTCAAACTTTTTCTTCCCCCAAGTTCTCCATAGTCTCTGACCAGACTGTCCCCTCCCCTGTTTCCTCTGGCTACATCGATAGGGTCTCTCCTGGGCTTCTGCTGTGTGCTTCCACACATGAGGCCTGCTGTCAAGTTATAGCTGTGAGAGAAAAGAGGACAGGAAAATGGGAAATCATCCCTTTGCAGGGCACATCTCCACATTTTGACTCACCTCCACGATCTGCCTGCTTTTGCTTTCTTTTCAGGGTTTTCAGATACTTGGTTTTTGTACTTTATTCAGAGTTTTCATTTTATTCAAAGGGGTGGATAGGTTGTAAAGTGGGCTTACTCCATTTTGGGCTACACAGGGTATCAACTTGTTCTTTTTTTAACAGTTACATTGTAGTAGACACAAAAGCTAAGCCCATTGCCACTGAGTCAATTCAGACCCATACAGCAGAGTAGAACTGCTCCACAGAGTTTCCAAGGAGTGTCTGGCAGATCTGAGCTGCTGACTTTTTGGTTAGCAGCCATAGCACTTAACCACTATGCAACCAGGGTTTCCATAGTAAACATAGTAAGATTTATTTATCCCTTTGTCATTATTGTTTGGCAAATAGGTTTTAATCAGTTTTTATGTTTTTAAAACAATACTGCTGTGGGTATCTGTTTATATTATCTGTGCACACTTGTGCAAATTTATTTACCTAGTGGTTTCTCATAAGTAGAATGCTGACTCAGACAGCATGTGCGTTTAATGTTGTAATAGGGGTTTCCAAATAGCTTTTAAAAGCTATGCACATTATTTGTGGTTTATGGATGTATAAAATTTTTGATAATCTATTAGACATAATGATTTTAATCATGCACAATGGTGACTAACTTTTCACAAATTTAGTAGCTACTTTGTTTTTCTACATTACTGGTTTATTTATTTATTTTTTTACTCTCTTTTCCTATTGGGTTTTTGGTCTTACTCCTATGATTTTGTGAACATCTCAGATATTAAGGAAAAGGACTCTGTGACATAAATTGAATATATTTTCCCTAGTGTTGATTGTCCTTCAGGAAACAAAATGTTCTAAAGTGGAAATAGTATAAAACTTGGAGGTAGAGATTTATCTTGAGTTTAATTCTTATCACTTGTCTTTAGCTGTGTGCAAAAAGTCAGTAAAATGAAAAATTATTTAAAATGAAAGTTTTGGCCAAAATCCTAAGGCAATAGACATTAAACATCAAACTGAGTAATGGAACAGGACATCCTAATGGATGTTCATGTAGCTTTTTGAAAATTTCTTACATGACCCTCAAACTTCTCACCCATTTAAAGCTTATAAGAGAATCTGGTTGGTGAACATTGGTGAATATTTTTACTGAAGATTCTCTAGAGACAGCTGTAATATGAGTCCCACTTATCCTCCCCAAGAGTAATGGAGAGAGTTGTTCGTTTTTTTGTTGTTCAGTAGTAAGAGTTATTTATCCCACAGCCGTCAAGTGGGGTCCAACTTATAGCAACCTTAGAGGTCAGAGTAGAACTGCCCCATAGAATTTCCAAGGAGTGCCTGGTAGATTTGAGCTGCTGATCTTTTGGTTAGCAGACAGAGTGCTTAACAAGAGTTGTTTATGTATTCTGCATATTAAAGCCTGATCAGATATATCACTCCCAGATATTTTCTTTCAGTCTGTAGGTTATGTCTTCACTTTGTTTATAAAGTCCTTTGATGAGTAAAACATTTTCTCATTGTGGTTTTAATTTGCATTTCCCAAGTGACTAATGACACTGAACATTTCTTCATGTGATTATTAGTCATCTGTATGTATTTGTTGGTAAAAAAGTCGGCTCAAATATTTCACCTTTTCTTGAGTTGTGCCTGTTTCTGGGTTGTGAGTCTTCTTTGTGTATTCTGGATACAAATCACTTATCAGATAAATGATTTGTAAATATATTTCCCACAATGTGGTGTGTTTTTTACCTTGCAAATAATGAAGTGCAAGATTTAGAATGTCAGTGAAGCTCAATTTATCAGTTTTTTCTTCTCTGGATTGTGTTTCTGGTGTCCTGGCTAAAAAATATTTTGCCTCATCTAAAGTATCAACTCTTGCTTTCAAATAATAATACAAAAAGAACCTGAGCTTAGGTTTCTAATTTTTGAAAATGTATTTGTTCCTAACTAGTCAGAAATATTTAACCAGTGGGGGAAAAAAACTAATGAGAATGACTTCTTTAAGGGGATAAAATTATTTAATATAGTTATTCATTTCTGTGCTAAGTTGTATTAAAGGCTCTGAAAAAAAAAAGAAAAAGCTCACTGCTGTCGTGTTGGGTCTGACTCTTAGTGACATTATAGGTCAGAGTAGAGTTTCCAAGGAGTACCTGGAAGATTTGAATGCCTGACCTTTTGGTTAGCAGACAATAGCATGTAACTCACTATACCAGTAGGGTTTCCAAAGGCCATACAGTGAAACTAATTACAGGGTTTCCTCATTTTTTGTTAGTCATCTTCACTGACTTAAGCTGTCACATGCTACTCATGTTTACTGACTTCTCAGAGCACATGAATAGTGTTTGAAGAGCTGCTGAAGCTATAACTTAAAGGTGGTATCAAAAATATTGAGGACAAATACAGGTGAATTGTTATACTAATCCATGCTCAGGATCTTACACATGTTTAGGTAACAATTAATCAGATTTTTTATCCAACTAGTACCTTCCAGGGTAAATATAATACATAAACATAAAGATATTGCTAGGACAGCACTGTATCTCTAATGAAAAAATCACACATTTTTTAAAATGCATTAAGAAAGTTGTTCTCAAAACATTTTGTGTGTACGTTTAGTGGTAGTCAAATATTCAGTTGTTAGTTTAGCTCCCCAAACAGCACACAGCCTACCTACCTGCTGTTTACTAAGGGTGTGCTTCCCATCTGGGCTTGAAGGTCAGGCTGAAACTACTCAGCAGGGAATCTGTCAGGGGATGATTCTGTGTCACATCTTTGGCAGGAGCAGTGTCTCTCAACCATTGACAAGCTGCCACAACCTATATATAACTGCATGGGCTTGTGTAAAAAGAATATTCAGCAGTAATGGGACTAGGGACCCTCATGCCTTTCCATTTGTTACCAGCCACTGTAAGAGTTCTGTTCCTTTTTGGGGTAAAAATCTTTAGAACATTCTTTTAGGTCTAAGAACCCAGAGAATTTGAAAGAGATATTGATTACAATTTTGCAAAAACCAACCTTTTAGTAACATCCCTGAAAGAAAATTATACAATATTCAATTAGCCTTTTATAAAATAAAGTTGGATTTTGGAATTAGTATGCCAGGGATAAAATAGAAAGCCTATTTTTCACTGGATATATAAGTTTGACCAACTAGCTAACTTTTTAGATTGTCAGTTTTCTCACTGGTCAAATGATGAATAACAATGAATATTTTTCAGGTTCTCATTGGCTAAATATGAGACAATTAGAGAACCAAAATAAATAATCATACCAGGTTATATTACATTCAGTAAAACAGAAACAATGATCTCATACCTTAGTAATAATAATAAATTGAACATTTGATGAGATAATATACATAGTTTCAAAGACTGTCCCACAAAACACAAAAGGTGAAAAGAGTAACTTTATAGTGGAGAAGTTTGGCAGTTATCACATTAATTAGGTGATCTATAAAGAGGCAAATTGAAATTGTAAACCATCTGATAGGATGTAATGATAAGAACACAGCAACAGTCTGGGGATATTTCTGCCCATGAAGAGGACCAAGCAAAACCAAATTGAATGAATTCCACAAAATAATTGAATTGTAATCTTCACAAGTATGAGTCATGAAAATCGGGGGAGACTGAGGAGCAGTTGCAGACTGAAGAAGACTAATGAGATATGTTATTGAGACAACTGGGAAAACTGGACTGGAGTCCAAGGATTAGAGGATGGTAACGTTATCAAAGGAGCATTGCTGGTGGCCCAGTTCTTAAGTGCTCAGCTGCTAACCAAAGGCAAGCAGTTTGAAACTTCCAGCCACTTGGTGGGACAAAGATGTTGCAATTGACTTCTGGAAAGATTTGAAAAAGAAATAAATCAAACTCATTGCTGTTGAGTCATTCTGACTCATGGTGACCCTATAGGACAGGGTAGGACTGCCCCATTGGGTTTCCAAGGATCTGCTAGTGAATTCAAACTGCCAACCTTTTGGTTAGCAGCTGTAGACCTTAACCACTGTGCTGCCAGGGCTCCCCAGAAACACTGCAGCCTTGGAAGTCATATGGGACAGTTCTACTCTGTTCTGTGGTGTTGCTATCAATTGGAATCCTCTCAGTGGCAACGGTAACGTATTAAGAGGGGGCTGGGTGGCAAAAATGGACAAATGCTTCACTGCAACCAAAAGTTGGCAGTTCTAACCCATCCAGAGTTGCCTTGGAAGAAAGACCTGGCAAGTACTTCCAATAAATCAGCCACTGAAAGCTGTGTGGAGCACAGTTCTACTCTGACACACATGGTCTCCATGGGTTGAAATCAACTCTGCAACAACTGTTTAACCTGTCAGTGTTAATTTTTTGATTTTTATTATTATATTGTGGTTATCCAAGAAGATCCTTGTGTCTAGGGAATATATGCTCAACTTGGAGTCCTTGTGTCTACTGTGGTTAACTCTGGGATAGTTCAACTGTCCAGTTTTCCTTATAACCATGTCCACTATCAAGGCTTTTCTGGTGAATTTAGGAAGTCAGCTGCTCTCGCTGACCTTGTTGAAGTCCCCTCTGTCCTGGAGTGTGACTTCAGACTGCGAGAGTCAGACTTGGGGAAATACATTGGGAGATACAGATGGTGGTGAATCCTCGTACCCTCACCTATGTTGGTGATACTGTGTGCTATTGATGTCTGGCTCACAGGGACCCTATATGACAGAGAAGAACTCTTCTATAAGTTTTTGTTGGCTATAATCTCTATGGGAGTAAATGACCAAGTCTTTTCTCCATGGAGCATCTGACTGGGTTTTGACCTGTCAACCTTTGAATTAACAGCTGAAAGCTTAACGATTGTGCCACCAGTGGGCTGTTAAAATCCACATGTACACATGTGAACATAAAATTATTTGAATTTCATTCTTCTTGGTGAGTTTAGAGGACACAGTTCTCAGCAAAAGATTCTCTGAACAGTTGGTTCCTCTTTTCCTTTCCTTCCTATTTTTTTCCTCCACCCTGTGAGTTTCCACTTACTACATTTCCTAGCTTCTAACTACACTGCTTCTGATGTTTCTAAATTTCATGTGATACTCCTTAGGTGTACTTGCCCATTTGAGGCCTCTGCTCTCATGCAGTTGAGTGACAGAAAGTATCACTGTCTAGTACCACGTTTGTTCTCCTGTTAAAGATATTTTAAGAAAGGGATAAAACAAATTTTCTAAAGAAAGCAGTAGACTACTTCTCAACATGGCTTTGGAAATCACGTATGCAGAAGTGAAGTTCAAAAATGATGTCGGTGCCTCAGCTGCCAACTCAGAGCCTACTGCAGGTAAGAAATATTTTCTGGCAGTGGTGATGAGACGAAGAGGAGGTATTATAAACTCGACAGGGGTGGTGTTAGTTCCTGGTTCTGTGAGTGGTCACGACTGGAAACACTGAGAATTCCTAGAAGATTGAGTTGTTTATAGATAGGCATTAGGAGGTTGCATAGTTAAATGACGGGGAAGAAAAGATGTGATAACCATGTCTTTGACCTTAACTTTGATGACTATGAGAAAATTAATGTGTGAGAAATCAACTATAGTCCTGCGCTAATGAAAACACTAATGATTACTGAGAGTTTTGTTTCTGTGTCTTCCAAGTTTCAGCGGGGCTGGAATCCAATAATTGGATCAAGTTCATAAATCACGTCAGGCCCAGATATAGGGATTATTGATGTATTGGTGTGCTTTTGGTGGAGAGTATTGAGGATGTATTTTTTAGTTCTGGACTAAAGTGAAATAAAAGAAAGCTGTACATGAAAAACTGGGAAATCTAATGAAGAAGGTATGTACCTTAATTCTGCAGGAAAAGTTTTCTGAAATCAGAAAATCGACTGTAAATTGTAACCCCAAGATATACTCAGTTAGGTTTGGAAATTGGTAAAAGGTAATTTGGGTGAGATGTATGACACCCTAGACAAAGTAACAGAGATTTTAAAAATGTATGTAGACTACAAGGAGCTATAGTGGAGGGTCAGTATTACATAGGCTTTTTGGAGATATCTCCCCAGAGATATGAACAAACATGAAGGGAAACTCTTTTTCTCCCATTAAAAATGTTGTATCATTTCTTTATTATGTTTTTCTTGTTATTAGGTGATGTTGAGTTGGTTTTGACTTGACTACTCTGTGCACAATAGAACCAAACACTGCATGGTCCTGTACAGTCCTCACAATTATTGCTATGTTTGAACCTATTGTCATAGCCACTGTGTCAATTGATCTCATTGAGGGTCTTCCTCTTTTTGTTGACACTTTTGACACCTCCAGAGACTGAGCCCTCCTGATACTGTGTCCAAAGGAGGTAAGAAGAAGTCTCACCAGACTCACTTCCAATGTGCATTTTGGCTATAACTCTTCCAAGACAGATTTTTGTTTCTGGCAGTCCATTCTTTACTACAAGTAATAATGCTCATTGTGGAAAAAAAATGATCTCTAGAGATACACAAAAATTTTAAATATACTTAATCTTACCATCCAGAGAGTAAGCATAATTTATGTTTTAGTATATTTTTGCAAATATAAATGTACCTAAATATGTATATGTATTTTTTCTAAATATGAAATACCATATAATACTGAGGGTTTTTCTCTCCCCATTTGATCACATAATGTTCAGAAAGTGGTTCTTGACTGTGAAGTGGGGACTCAAATGAACTTTCCCTATCCTAAGGAAATGATCAGGTGTGATAATAAAGATCTATCTGCTGTAGTGTTCCTGAAAGTCCCTGTGTAGTATAAACGGTTTAGTACTTGACTATTAGCTAAAGGTTGTCGGTCTGAAGTCACCAAGAGACACTTTGGAAAGCAGGCCTGGCGATTGTTTTCTGGACAGTCACAGCCTACAGAGCAGTTCTACTTTGCACATATGGGGTCACCAGGAGTGGAGTTGGAACTGACTCGAGAGCAACTAACAACATTAGCATTATTTAAAGTAGTTAAAGATAGAAACAAGTCAGAGAGTTATTTAAATATATAATAAAATATCAAGTGATCACAACAGTGTCAAAAAGAGGTAGCGTGAAAAATGTTCATGATATATGTAAAGGAAAACAGTAGGTTAGAGAGAGATCAGTGTGTATGATGTGTCAATCATGTGGGAAAATATGCATATGTATACATATACTTTAAAAATTGCTGTGAAGATAGATATCAAAATGTTAGTAATCATCTCTCAATGATAGAAATTTGAGCATTTATATATTTTCTAAAGTTTCTAAATGGAACAGTATTATTGCCTTCACATTCTTTTTTCTATTTTTATTCTTATTTCAAATGTCATACAGTTAGTAATTGCACATTATCCAAGAAAAGGAAGAGGAAGAAGAGGAAGCAAGGGCAGAATTCATTACTGATGAATCTAATTTGGTTTCTCTTTTAGCTGGCAAGAAGACCAGCATTCATCAAAGTAAACCTTGTTTTCCTAAGCGGCTTCTTGCCTGGTTGCTGATACTTCTGCTGCTATTGGCAATTTCATTCTTTGTTGCTTTTATCAGTAAGTATGTTACCTGAATCAGTAAAGAATGTCTGCTTTACAAAGAGGGCATCTACTAAAAACCAAACCAAACCTGTTGCTGTTCAGTCAATTCTGATTCATAGCAACCCTCTAGGACAGAGTAAAACTGTCCCATAGAGTTTCCAGGGAGCACCTGGTAGATTCAGACTGCTGACCTTGTGGTTAGCAGCTTTGTAACGCTTAACCACTGGGTTTCTGATATTTAACAATGGATTTATCCAAAACCAGGGCCCTGGAGGTGCACTGGTTAAAAGTTCAGCTGTTGTTATTATTATAATTTTTTTTTTTTTTTAAAAAAGGTCATCATTTTGAATCTACCAGCTTACCCTTGGAAACCCTCTTGGGGCAGTTCTCATCAATCCTATAGGGGGTCACTATGAATTGGAATCAACTCAATAGCAAAGTGTTTGTTAGCTTTTTTATCTAAAAAATCTGAAGAAATTTTCTTTGCGGGAGAGAATTACCTGGGAAATTACAAGGACCCCAGGTAGTGCAGTGGTTAAAAGAACTGGCTGACAACTAAAACATCAGTGGTTTGAAACTCACCAACCTCTCTGCAGAAGAAAGATGTGGCAATTTGCAACCTGAAGGTTTATCTTGGAAACTCTACAGGGCAGTTCTCTCCTGCCCTATAGGGTTGCTATGTGTCAGAACTGACTTTATGGCAACAACTTTGGTTTGGTTTTACTGAGAATCTTCTTCTTTGTTTTTAGATACTCTCCTTAAAAATAATGGAGTCTATTCCATTACAGAAAATGAAAAGTGTATGCATGGGCATGTGTTTATGTGGGTTGCAGAGAAAAATTTGGGGGTCTACCTCTGCATTAGACAAAACCAAAAACCACTGTACTGCCAGGGCTCTGCAATGAACATAATGCCCGTAGATTATGTGAGACTAAACCATCATTTCCT
The DNA here is from genome assembly GCA_028571685.1 of Heterohyrax brucei. Lineage (NCBI taxonomy): Eukaryota > Metazoa > Chordata > Mammalia > Hyracoidea > Procaviidae > Heterohyrax > Heterohyrax brucei. The sequence continues at coordinate 69,681,025 of CM053142.1, read as the reverse complement.
TAGAAGTCCTTTTAAGGCCACCTGTAACTGAGTGCACAAAAACTTGTATTTTGGGATGAGTAGCTGGGCAAGAGGAAATATACCAAAGACTATTCCCCATTGCATTTTCAACCTATTGATTTCTTATTTGGTCAAGGCTATGTCAGTTCTAAAAGCCAACTGTAGCAAACAGGTGACTTTCTGCATATCCTCAGCTAGAAGAGTCTATCATTTTTTTAAAAAAGAAAAGCCAGGGTATACTTGGGTAGATTTTATTCATTCATCTGGTCATTCAGTAAGCAGTGATGTGCAACTGCCATATGTCAGATACTGGGCAGAGAGACCAGCCAGAGCTACGGTGCTGGGTCTCAAGGACTTTAGAGAATGGTGCTATGGGTAGTGAAATGAACTAGTGATTATAATGTCATAAGGTAAGGGTTTACTGGAAGTAAGTACAGGAGACTTTCTGCAGAAGTTGACGTGTAGACTTAGATACAAAGGAAGTAAAGAGTGTATGAAAAGAGCTGTGTGTATATAGAGATGTGACAAAGGAAAGCCAAAGCCACTGCCATTGTGTCATTTCTGACTCATGGTGACCCTGTCGTGACCCTATAGATCTATAGAGTAGAACTGTCCTATAGAGTTTCTAAGGATAACCTTGTGGATTTGAACTGCTGAATTTTTGGTTAGCAGATAAAGTACTTAACCACTATGCCAAAAGGGTTTCCATAGGTCTGAAAGAGCATAGTAAAATTTTGGGAATGTAAGTGTGTATGGAAGGGATACAGGGTGCTAAGTGAGGAACTATGAAAGATGAATCTGTAGACAGGAGAAATAAACAAGGCTCAGAGCATGAAGAGTGCTGTATGAATGAATTTTAATGAATCTGGCTTTGTTTCCTGGAAGTTATTATATTAACTATCTTTTGGTGCTTAATAAGTCAATTCTAAATCTTAGTGGATTAAAACAAACCTTTCTTTAATTCTTGGTTCTGTGAGTTGGTAATTAGGGCTGGTCTTAGCTGGGAGGCTCTTCTGGTCCTGGCAGAACTCAATCATGGGTATGTAGTCAGGTGCCAGTTACCTAGGCAACTTAGCTTCTGAGGGTTGGCTAGATAGTTGGCTGGAATAAAAGACAATTATTCACTAGGCTACCCTGTGCTTCTTCACGTAGCAATTTTCAGGCTCCCGAGAATGAGAGTAGAAGTAAACAAGGCCTCTTGCAATTTAAACTTGAAACTGGCACATCGTTAATTCTGTCACATTCTATTGGTCAAAGTAAGTCATAAGGGAAGCCCAGATCCAAGTGCTAAAGAAACAAACCCCACTTCTCAGTGGGATGAGCTGCCAAATCACCTTTCAGAGTGATGTGGTACATGGAAGGATGGAGCACTGTGGTTGTTTCTGCAATGCGTTGCAGTCATGTAGAGCCGTTCAAGAATTTTAAGCAGGGAAATGATGTAATCAGACATGACCTTCAGAATGATACTTTTGGCAGAGGCAAATGAATATAAGGATAAAATAGAAGGCAAAGAGAGTAAGTATAAAGCTAACTTATTAAGCCAACTGAGAACTAGTGAGAGCTTGACTTCACAAGAGTAGTACTTGTGAAGAAAAAGAAGAGGCTCTAAGTGGAAGGAAAAAAAAAAGAACATGACAATAAGAGAGAAGAATCAAGGATGTGAAGCTTAATGAATATTTAGATTTGGTGAATAAGGGTCCCAGAGAAGTGAAATATAACTGACTCTAAGTTTCTACCTTGACCAACACGGAAATTATAAAGTCATTCAGAGGTAGATAGTAGAGGATGAACAGCAGGCTTGGGTTAGAAAGTAGTGATTTAAGTTTAGGGCATGATGAATTTTATAAGACTATGGGAATTACAAATGGAGATGACTAATGGGAGACATATTTGTCTGGATTTCAGGAGAAATGCCTGAGCTTCAGAAGTCATTTGTGTATAGGTAGCAGTGGAAGCAGCAGTCATATATGACACCACTTAATGAAAAGATTTACAGTGAGAAGAGGGATAAGATTGGAACTCAGGGGAATACTACATTTTAAAAGAGGTGAGTGGAAGAAGGAGAGTTTTTAAAAGAGTAAAAGAAGCAGCAGAAAGAGAGATAAAGCAAAGACAGGAAAGAGTAGTGCCCCAAGAGATAGAGAAGAAGAAAACTGGGGTCTAGTATTCAGGGAGGCCAAAAAGGAAGATAACTTCTAAGTGGCCTTTGGATATGTCCTCTAAGGATTACTGACAACCCATTGCAAGGGTGATTTTAGTGGAATGTTGGAAGCAGAAGTCGAAAGAGGTGGGTCAAGGAGCAAATGTAAGATTTGGAGGGATGGAAGAGAGAAAAGTCAGTTTCCAGAGGAGGAAGAAATTCAATTTTTAATTGGAGAGACTTGAGCACATTGGTATACTGGGGAGCAGGTGCCTGTTGCAACCGAGAGAGGAAAGGAAGTAAGAAGAAGGGAATAATGTTTTTCTGATCAACACCGATGTGTCTATTCCTGATTACCCATTCTGTAACCTATCCCAGAATTCCTCATAATTAGCTGAATTTTCTCCCTCCAAGACCCATGTTGGGACATCCTCGAATAGAAACATGTTTATTTGTTCTCCACTTCTTCTCCTCCCACCCCCGGGCTTACCTATATATCATACACTCAGTATTAAAATATAATCAGACAAAGCTATTCTAACAAAACCGTCATGTGCTCTTTCCACTATGTATTGTTCACCTATTTTTAGAAGAATCTATTATTTAAATTCAATAGAATTAGGATTATGTTTATGGTGGGGTGATGGGAAATTTTTACATAACCAGGATCTGTCTGTTCAAGTCGTTGGGATTTTGTGAATTTTGTTCCTACCCAGAATGCAAGGAGGTAACAACCGTGAGCAAAGTCATAGCACTACCAGGAATGCAAATGATCCTTTTTGTGTTTTCCAGTTATCTTCCAAAAATATTCTCGGCTTGTTAAAGAAAAAGAGAATCCACAAGAAGTTTTACATGAAAACCTGATATGCAGGAAAACAAATTTGGCTGTGGCAGGTAAAAATTATAATGTGCATTATTCATTTGCAATATACTGTGTAAGGATTAAAAATCAGTATCTCCAGCAAGTTTCTCAAACAGCCTTTGGAATTTGAGTGTCATGATCATTTTAATTGGTATGTGTCAGCATATATGTTGTTAGGTGCCATTCAGTTGGTTCTGACTCACAGCAACCCTGCCATCTTTAATTATTCCCTAATCTGTGCCTTCTTCACAACAATCGCTGTATTTGAACCTACTGTTGCAGTCACCGTGTCAACCTATCTTGTTGATTGACTTCCTCTTTTTCTATGACCCTATCTTACTAAGAGTGATGTTGTACTTCGGGGACCGGTCTGTCCTAATGACATGTCCAAAATACCTGAAGTCTTACCATCCTTCCTTCTAAGGAGCACTCTGGCTGTACTTCTTCCAAGACAGACTTGTTAATTTTTTTTTTTTGGCAACCCATGGTATATTTAGTATTCTTTGCGAGGACGACAATTCAAAGTCATCATTTCTTCTGGCTTCCTTATTTGTTGTCCAGCTTTTGTACGCCCATGTGGTGATTAAAAACACCATGGCTTGGGTCAGGTGCATCTCTGTCTTCAAGGTGACATCTTTGCTTTTCAGCACTTGAAAGAGGTCTTTTGCAGCAGATTCATCCAATGCAATGCATCATTTGATTTCTTGACTGCTGCTTCCACGGGTGTTGATTATGGATTCAAGTAACATGAAATACTTGACAATTTTAGTATTTTCTCTGTTTATCATGTTGCTTACTAGTCCAGTTGTGAAGATTTCTGTTTTCTTTGTGTTGAGGTTTGATCCATATTGAAGGCTGTAGTCTTTGATCTTCATCAGTAAGTGTTTCAAATTCTCTTCACTTTCAGCAGGCAAAGCTGCATCATTTACTTGAGAAAAGATGAGAGAGGAGAAGTCTTTAGACACTGGAAGCCTATTCTGGGCCTGCTGGGGTGAAGAGAAAGGCTTGTTCTGCAGCCACCTTTCCAAAGTACCACCAGTTTTTGTTTTCTAAAAATTCTGACACCCTAATAGCCCCTATTAATAATCTTGTAAAATTTCCTTTCTATGTATTACTTTTCCTGTTTCTTAAGAATCATAGGAATTATTTATGGAATGCTTAGTACATGCCAGTTGCTGAAGTGTATTCTTCATATATTAATATACTGTACATATCTTCATATATCTACTATCTACAGTATTAGGCACAGGATATTTTTTATGAAGGATATCCTAATGGCATAGTGATTAAGGGCTACGGTTGCTAACCAAAAGGTTGGCAGTTTGAATCCACCAGGCAGTCCATGGAAACTCTATGGCAGCAGTTCTAAACTTTGTCCTACAGGAATATTACCAGTTGGAACTGACTTAACAACAATTATTTTTATTTTTATGAATATTATTTAATTTCAAATATTTTGATTGTGTAGCATAATACACATGCAACAAAGTAGACCAATCATAATTATACAGCTTGATAAATACTTAAAAAGTAGGCATTCTCGGAACCACCACTGAAATAAAACATTTCCAGTGCCCAAGAAAGCCCCAAAGCTCCCTTACTTACTCTCTAGGAGATAACCCCATCTTGATTTTGTGGTAATCACTTATTTGCTATTTTTTTAAAAATCTTTTTACCACCTGTATGTTCATCCCTAAATACAGTAGCTATGTCTTAATTTGACTTTATAAACATATAATCATTCTGTGCATATTGTTTGTGTTGTGCTATTATCCTTCAATATTATGTTTTTAAAATTTATGTTGTGGAAGGTAGCTATAGGTGCTGTTAGTCATTGCAGTATAGTATTTATGTATGTGAATGTATCACACGTATTAATCTATTCTACTCATGATGGGAGGAGCCCTGGTGGCACAGCAGTTAATCTCCGGGTGGCTAACTAAAACGTTGGCAGCTGGAAACCACCTGGTAGCTCTATGGGAGAAAGGCCCAGAGAGACGCTCCTGTAAAGTTCACAGCTAAGAGAACCCGATGGGGGCAACTCTACTCTGTCACAGCACCCAACAACAACTCTTGATGGACTTATTTTTGTCCAGGTTTTGGCTCTAACCAACATTCTAAAAACATTATTATACATTAATCAGGTGCATTTATATGTGATTTTCTGTAGGACATGTGTCTAGAAGTGGAATTGCTGGGACATACAGCACATATGCATGCAACTCTATTACAAACTGCCCAACTATATTTTTTCTGCATGGATAAGCACTTTCCCCCCAGTATATTTATTGAAAAGACCTTTCTTTTACTAATAATCTGTAGTGCCATCATGTCAAAATTCAAGTGATTTTTCTGGTCTGGACTCTCTGTATTCCATTCTGTTGATATTCTCATCTATTCCTACATGAATAACAGTGTCTAAATACAGGTTTTAAAAAGAATCTTGATATCTGGTAATGTGTATTCTTGGGCTTTGTATTTCTGTATAAGTTTTAAAGCCAGGTTGTCCTGACTTTCAAAAAACTCCTGAGAGGATTTTGATTGAAATTACACTGAATATATAAATCAATGTAGGCCTAATTAATAATCTCATAGTGTTTATTCCTTTAATCAATAAACATGGTATATGCCTCAATTGATTAAGATTTTGATTATGTTTCTCAAAGAAGTTTCAATGTTTCTTCCCCTAGGGGTTTTGTCTTTTGTTAGATGTATCCACAGATAATTTTTATTTGGTGTTATTTTTAGTATACTTTTCAAAATAAACTTTAATAGCTGTGGACTTTGTTTATAAATCTTGTATCTATAAGCCTTGTTAAACTGATATAATTTTATCTGCAGACTCCTTTGAAATTTTGGGGTAACAATTTACTGCAAATAATAATTGTTTTGTGTCCTTTAAGTCGTTACAACTTATTTTTATTGTGTTACTGTGCTGGCTAGAACCTCAAGTAACTAGTTTCTGTGGAGTCAATTGCTACTCATTTGTTAAAAGAGAACTATTACCCATAATGTTTTAGATGGCTGATATTTTGAAGGTGAATTACCAGGCCTTTCTTCTGTGGTGTCTCTGGGAAGACTTGGACCTCTAACCTTTATCAGCTGAGTACGTTAATCATTTGTACCACCCAGTGACACCAGAATCTTCAATATAGTGCTAAGTTGATAATGGAAATAGCAGGCACCCTCATGTACCCGACTTCCAAGGAAAAGCTTTCAATATTTTATCATTAAGAATAATAATTTAAGCAGGGTTTTTTTTTTTGTTTTGTAAATGTATTTTATCATGTTAACAAAATTCCCCTATTGCTGATTCCCCTATTGCTATCCCAGTTGCCATGGAGATGATACTGACTCACAGGAACCTCATGCCTGTCGTCAAAACAGAATTGTGGTGCATGAGACGTTCAGTGACTAATTTTATGGAAGTTAGATCACCAGGTCTTTCTTTTGAGATGTCTCTGAACCTCTAGCCTTTTGGTTAGTCATTGAGCATGCTAACCACTTGTACCACTCAGAGAAACAAAGAGTTGCCCCCCACTTTAAAACTCTTAAATAAATGTCAACGTTTACCAAATTCTCTTCTACATCCATTAAGCATAAACATAAAACATTTATTTTAAAATATAGTCAACATTCTTTCAACTTGATCTACGAGGCCTGACATCAAGTCCGTGAGCTTAATTGTTCTAAGTGCTGCATACGTCACTGCTGAATATAACCACGGTCACCTCTAAAGTGCTCTTCTTGGGAAGCTATGCGCCTGTGCCCGCGCCTGCTTCACCCTTCGAAGCAATATTGGAACTCTTTCTGGCATGGGCATTGCACACCGTGCCACGGTAGCAAGTTCGTGGACTTAACTGTGTAGAGTTTAACCAGTAAACAAATAACTATGTTGGAACACTCTACCTGCTCACCTCATCTGGCCCCTAGTGACCTTTTTCTTTATACAGGAATTCAAGAAACATTACAAGGAAGGCATTTTGATGGCATTCAGGGCATGAAGGGTAATACGATGGCAGCTCTGATGGCCTTTCCAGAAAACAAGTTCCAAAATTGCTCTGAAGGGTGGACGAGGCAGCTGGTGTCAGTGCATAGTTTCCCAAGGGGAGTACTTCAAAGGTGACCCTGGTGATAGTCAGCAATGAGGCGTGTTAGCACTTCTTCCAGGATGAGTTCCCAAACTTAAGTGACAGTCCTCGTAGGTAGCCCCCATTTTCTTCTACCTTCTTCCTGTCTGCCTGCCAGCCCTTTGTTCCTTTTTGCTTGGCTTTCCAACTAAGTTCCTTTTCTTTTTGCTAAAAGTACATCTTTACAATCACCTTAAATGAGAATGTTCTGTGGTAAACTCTGTTTATGTGATAATAACTTTTGTACTGCCTCTTCTTAAGCAACCTTTTCTGCAGAGATGTAATTCTAAATTGGTATTTATTTTCACTCAGCATATTGAAGACAACATTCTACTCTTTTTTATTTTTGAGAAGTCAGCTGTCAATCTATTTGCTGTTTCTTTCACATCTGTCTACTTTTTTCTTTGTACGATTTTAAGGTTATCTCTTTGTTTTACTGCCACATCTTTTTTTATGTCACTTTATCTATCTAGCTATCTGTCTGTCCATCCCTCCCTCTGTCAGCCCACCCGTTCACCTGCCCACATGTCCACCCATCCATCTCTAATTGTGATTAAGTGAAAGTGTACAATCCTAACCAATTCTGCATGCCCGCCTATCGGCAGCTCCATCCACTCTCCCCTCCTGGTGAAAGCACACTCCTTCTTTTCCCCCTTGAATTTTAGTATCCTCTTAACAAGCACCTGTCCTCTGTACTCTCTTCTCAACTAGAAAGAAACTAGTAGGACAGCTTCCTATAAATGTATAAAGTACCCATACCATATGATGACACTGTGTCCCTGAGTCCAGTCCATTCTTGTCTGAAGAGTTGATCTCAGTACAGGTTTCTGGTCTGGGCCAGCAGCACGTCTAGGGGCCATGTTCCCAGAGGACCCTCCAGGCTGTCAAGACCATCAATTCTGGTTTTTTAGTAAAGTTCTTGAGCTGCACACCTCTTTTTCTCAGTCCCTGTTGCCTCAGGGACTCTACGTTGTGTCCCCCATCACAGCTGACTTTGGTGCTGTCTGGGTACCATCTGATTCTTCTGGTCTCATGTTGATTGGTCTCCCATTCACGCAGGTCCTTCTGTCTCCTGAGCTCTTTTTTCTTCATGTCTTTGTTGTTCTCGGTCATCAGCTATTCCAGATGGTTTGGGATCATTTGGTGTACCTCAGATGGCAGCTTGCTAGCTTTGAAGACCCCAGGTGCCACTCACCAGTATGGGATGCAGAAGACTCTTTTAGCAAAAGGATGGTTATGCCCATTGACCTTGATGTCCCCTGAAAACCTGGTCCCTAGACCTTGTCCCTGCTACTCTATCCTTTGAGATATTGGACTGAGTTTAGAAAGCCTTTCAGTTTATAGTGTAGTCCAGTTATGTTGATCTGCTCTCTACTGCATGCTGTCACTGCTTTCACCTAACCAAATTTTTATCGACTGTCTGACCTATGACCAACCCTCTTCCTCCCTCCCCACCCTTCAGGCCATCAGAGTCCTTTCTTCTGTATATAAATCTATTTTTAAGTCCTTATAGCAGAGGTCTCATGCAATACATGTCTTTTTGCAGCTGGCTGATTTAACTCAATCAACTTCTAGTTGAAACCAGATTATGAGATGCTTCCTGAAATCATCTTTGTTTGCTATCATTGCATAATGGTCCACTGAGTTTGTGTACCATAGTTTGTTTATCCATTCATTTGCTGATGGGCATCTAGGTTGATTCTATCTTTTTGCTATTGTGGACAGTGCTGCAATAAACATTTGTGTGCATGTATCTGTTCTTGTGACCACCTTTATTTCTGTTTGATATATTTCAAGCATTGGGATTGTTGGATCTTATGGTACTTGTATTTCCAACTTTTTAAGAAAGTGTCAAATTGCTTTCCAAAGAGGTTGTAGCATTTTGCATTCCCACCAGCAGCGTAAGAGAGTTCCAATATCTCTGCGGCCTCTCCACCATTTGTTGTTTTGCATTTTTTTGGATTATGGCCAGCCTTGTTGGGGTGAGATGGTGTCTCATTTGTAGTTTTGATTTGGATTTCTCTAACAGCTAATGACCGTGAGCACTTCCTCATGTGTCTTTTGGCTGCCTAGATGTCTTCTTCAGCGAAGTGTCTGTCCATTTCTTTTGCCCATTGCTTAATGGGGTTATTTACCTTTTTCTTGCTGACACTTTGCAGTACCTTGTAGATTATGGAGATCAGACATCTATCTGATGCATAGTTGCCAAATACTTTTTTCCATTCTGTAGGTAATCTTTTAACTCTTTCCATAAAGTCTTTAGATGAGCATAAGTGTTTGACTCTCAGTAGTATCCACTTATCGACTTTCTCTTCTGTGTTGTTTGTGAATTTTTGTAGTCTGTCTAAGCTGTGTATTAGAACTTCCAAGGTTGACACCATTTTTTTCTTTCTTGATCTTTATTGTTTTGAGTTTCATATTTAGGTCTTTGATCCATTTTGAGTTAGTTTTTGTGTAAGATGTGAGACAGGGGCCTCATTTCAGTTTTTTTGCAGACGGATATCCAATGTCGCCAACACTGTGTGCTAAAGAAACTGTTTTCACCCCAATTTACGACCTTTGCATTTTCATATGTTCATAAGAGGATGGTCATATTTCTGGGATCTCAATTGTGTTCCGTTGGTCTATATGTCTGTTTTCGTGAGGCCTCCCGCTGTATTCCTCTTTGTCAGTAGTGCTTTACTTATCTGGGGTTTCTTCACTTTCCAAACAAAGTTGGTGATTTGTTTCTCCATCTCATTAAAAAATGACACTGGAATTTGTATAGGAATTGCATTGTATGTGTAGATCACTTTGGGTAAAATAGACATTTTCACCATGTTATGTCTTCCTATCCATGAGCAAGGTAGGTTTCTCCACTTACATCACCTTTGGTTTCTTGCTGTAAGGTCTTGTAATCTTCTCTGTACAGGTCTCTTATTTCTTTGGTTAGATTTATTCCTAGATATTTATCTTGTTGGTGGCTATTGTAAATGATGTTGATTTAGGATTTACTCTTTGATCATCTTTTTGTTGATGTAAAGGAATCCTTCCAACTTACTTATGTTTGTCTGATATCCTGATACTTTGCTAAACTCTTCTATTAGTTCCAGTAGTTTATTTATGAAATTCTTTAGAGTTCTCTGTGTGTACTATTGCATCATCTGCAAATAGGGATAATTTTAGGTCTTCGTTACCAATGTGGATGCCCTTTATTTCTTTGTCTTGGCTGATTGCTCTAGTCAGAACCTCCAGTACAATGTTGGATAGGAAGTGATGACAGCAGGCATCCTTGTCTGGTTCTGGTTTTCAGGAGGAATTCTTTCAGTGTTTTCTTCCTCCATTCCATATAATGTGGTAGTTGGCTTTGCATAGATGCCTCTTATTGCATTGTTGAATTTCTCTTCTATTCCTATTTTTCTGAGAGTTTTTAACATGAATCGGTGTTGGACTTTGTCAAATGCCTTTTCTGCATCAATTGATGGAATCAGGTGATTCTTATCCTTTGTGTTATTTAAGTGGTTGATCAGATTGATTGTTTTTTTGATATTGAACCAACCCTGCATCCCTGGTGTGAATCTAACTTGGTCATGATGAATTATTTTTTTGATATGTTGTTGAATTCTATTGGCTAGAATTTTGTTGAAGACTTTTGGGTCTAGTGACATTTGTCTGTAATTTTCTTTTTTGTAGGATCTTTCCCTGGCTTTGATATCAGGGTTTTGCTGGCTTCACAGAACAAATCAAAAAGTTTTCTGTCCTTTTTCATACTGTGAAATAGCCTCAGTAGTATTGGAATTAACTCCTCTCTAAAAGTTTGGTAGAATTCTGTGGGAAAGCCATCTGTGATTTTTCTGCCACTTCTATATTATGATTTGTTAAGGTGTAGTTTCTTTCTTTCTCTCTTTTGAGTACATTTGAATTTTTCTGAATCTGTGGATAAATGTCTTTCATAATTTCTGTTAAAAAATTCATCAAATATTGCCTCAGTGTCCTTTGTTATGGTTTTTCACAGTGATTCTTTTCACCACTGTACTTCTTTCAATTTAATCTTTATTTCTGTCATCAGTTCATTTTACTTTTTTTCTGAGTTGTGCCTGTTTAGTTTTATCTTTCTTTATTGCTTTGTTGTCTCGTTCCTAAGTTCTGTTTCTGCTTTATGGGCTTCACTGATATAATAACCTCAGGCCTCATTAAATTGTTTGTTTTAAAATTAATAGTGAAATTGTTGTGCCCAGTTATCCTCTGCTCCACAGCAGCAGTTTTCTAGTGAGATTTTTTTTGTTTGTCTGTTTTAGTCTGTTAATAAATTTTGCTTCTCTTTCTGTTACTGGTTTATTATAGATTTCTTCTTGCAAGATTGACTTATCTACATATTTTTCTGAGTTGACTTATGTCAAGGGAGTGAATACTTTTGCTACTTCTCATTTCACTCCAAATCCCACTCCCCCTTCTGTGGGCAATAATTATAGTTTTTCGTTTTCAGGGTGTGTATGCATTCTTATTAGTGATGTTTTTTGGTTGATGAGTTTAGACTGTCCTGGTTAGACTTCTAACACTGAGATTTCTTTTTGTTTTCTCTCCACATCTTCCAGGTAGCTTTCATGCAAAAGTTGGTTCGTTTAGAAAGCACTTAAAATAATTGGAATCTCAACAAAAAGGGGAGTTTGGGTGTTTATTTTCATTTGACTTGATAATTCCCTGGAGGAAAAGAGAATACTGTACTGGAAATTTTTCTTTTCTTACCCCTTAGGGAGCAAATTTCTTGTTACTCTATTAATTTACATTTAAAAGTAAAGTTGTAACTTTTTTTTTTAACAGAGAACGTTCCACTCCACAATACATACAGCCATTCTTTATAGTTCTGTAAACTTTTATCATGGTTATCTAACTTATTTTTAAGGTTTTTTTCTTCACCAAAGGAAGACTTTGATGATAAGTAATCATTATATTGCATTTTGAAAAACAGCTAGTTGTCCTTTAGTACCAATGAGTATATGAAGGGAACACAAGGGTTAGTTGTATGACTACAGATTTAATAGGGGACAATCGTTTTGGTAGGTATTTAATATTTAGTATCTTGCCTCAAATGTTTTTCAACAGAAGATGATATTGATAAGAAAAACAGTTGTTCTAGTGAAGATTTTGGCTAAGTAATCTGAGAAAATGCTAGATCTCTTAAAGATATAAAGAAGGAATTATAACGATACTGTGAATGGCTTCTAAAATGGGTGGTATACCATATTAAAACTTGGAATATTGTAAAAACAATGAATTCACTATTCCTTATTTTGGATAATAAGACTCTAAATGGAGCCCTGGTGTGAAGTGGTTAACAGCTCAGGTTGTTAACTAGAAAGATGGCAGTCTGAAACTACAGCTGCTCCTTGAAAATCCTGTGGGTCAGTTCTACACTGTCCTATAAGATCACTATGAATTTTTTTAATGTTTGTTTAAGACTCTATATTGTACTTTGTACTATGTATTTAATATTTTTATGGAATAACTTAAAATTTCAATCATCAAGAATGTAGAATAAGTTACTGAGTACCTTAATATTTAACTTATACCACTCACTATATTTTAAGGTATGTCTTTAACTAACTAGGTCAAATTAAGTTGAATTTCTTCAGTGTATTATAGCAAAGTCCAGCCTTTTGGTAAGTCGTTTTATAGACCAAATACAAAATTTTATGTTATAAAGTGCATATGTAAGTCAGTTGATTCGATTTTAACTGAGAGGTGATTTTGAGTCTTTGAAAAAAAAGAAAAAGAGAAACAAAAGAAACAGAAAACCATGAACCAAGTCTGTGGTGAGATTGTTGCATATACCGTGATATAACATTAATATAATGTACTAAGTTCTCATTTACAATGTTTTCTGTTATTTTGTACCTCTTCATTGGTTATTCCTGGGCTAGACATTCTGGTCATATTGCTGTCTCGTTCGTCTTCATCCCATTTGCATGCTCAAAGTTGTTCTTTTAATGTTCCTTATTTTCCACCTCAGGTTGGCTAGCTTTCACACTGCCTTTGTTCTCTCCTCAGTTTGACACTTCAGTTGTTGCATAGGGTGAAAAATCATCCTGATAATATCTGGGGACAGGAAAAAGATTTTTCCTTCTCAGAACCAAAATGAACACTTTGTTCCCTCTTCTTTATCTGAAATTCCTGCTTGTCAAAGAACCCCTGTTGTGACAGCTTAGTGCCACTTATGAAACTGAAGAATCATCCCTACTCCGTTCAGGAGGTTGCAGCCTCTGTGTGAAGCAGCCAGATAACTGGAATCTCTGTGGCATTCGTCTGTGTCCTGTGAGATTCTGGCTAGCTGTTTAAGAGATTTTTCTCTCTCCCACTTTCTGGATAACAACCTGAGGTCTTAGCCACTGACCATCCTTACTACCTACTTTTTTCCTGAAGCAGAAAATCATAAGGAGGAAACATAATAACAATAGTTACAATAACAATGTCTCACATTTTATACCATATTAGTTTTCAAAATGCTTTTATGTATTTTATCACTTTTGACTCTCAGAAACCAGGTAGAATGTATATTTTTGCTGGGTGTATAATACTGCATTGACTGCTTTTCTGTCAGTACTTGGAAAATATTTTGCCACTTTATTTTGGCCGCCGTGGTTTCTGATAGGAAAACTTCTATTATTCTAATTGTTTTTCCCCTGTAGATTAAAAAAAACCAAAAAACAAAAGACCCAGCAAAAGCAAACCCATGGCCACTGAGTTGATTTTAACTCATTTTTACCCTATAGGACAGAGTAGCCTGACCCACAGATTTTCTAAGGAGCAGTTGGTGGATTTGAACTGCCAACATGTGGATTAGTAGCTGCAGCACTTAACCACTATACCACAAGATTTTCTTTGCTATAGATATGGTGTGGTTTTACTCTGTTTGTTTTCAAAATTTTTCCTTTGTAGTTATTAAAAGTTCATTTGTGTTGCATGCTGATGTGGATTTCTTTGTGTTTATTCTGTTCTGGATATTCTCAGATTTCTAGATCTATATGTTTATGTTGATTTCCAAATTGAGGACATTTTCAGCCATTATTTCTTTGAGTACTTTTTCAACTTCATCTTTATCTCCTTTCTTTTTTGGGTCAAATAACAGGAATGTTAGATATTTTGTTATAGTCTCAGAGGTGTCTGAAGCTCTGTTCTTCTTTCATTTTTCATTCTGCTTTCTCTTTTGTTCAGATTGAGCAATTTCAATTATTTTTCCTTTCATTTCACCAGTTCTTTCCTATGTCACCTCCATCCTCCTACTGAACCTAATCATTGATTTTTTTTTTTTTTAGGTCACTGCATTTTTCTTTTCTAAAATTTTACTGGTCCTTTTTGGTGTCTTTTATGTTTTTGTTTCTTTGTCAAACCTTTCGATTTCTTTTATGAAGCCTCCTATTTTTCATTTGTTTCTACAATAATCATACTCTCTCATGAAAATATTTTTACCACGACTGCTTGTAAATCTTTGCCAGGTAATTCTAACATTTCCGTCATCTGAATATTGGCATGTATTGTGGATTGAATTCTGCCTCCCCAAAATAAAAACCCAGGACTATCGAGTTGGATCTGACTCGTAGTGACTCTAGAGGTCAGAGTAGAACCGCCCACAGAGTTTCCAAGGACTGTCTGGGGTATTTGAACTGCTGACCTTTTGGTTAGCAGGCGGAGTACTTAACTCACAATGCCACCAGTGTTTCCTCCTCAAAAATATGTGTTGTAAATCCCAACCTCTGTGCCTATGATTATAATCTCTTTTGGGCATGGATTGTCTTTGTTATGTTAATAAGGTAAGATTAATGTAGGATACCCTGGAGTCAACATCTTTTAAGATATAAAAGAGATTAAACAAGCAAGCACAGATGGGGGATGCTGATGCCCCCTCACATAGAGATGTCCAAAGAACCAGGAAGCAGAAGCTGAAGAGACAAAGTTTTGTCCCAGAGCGGACAGGGAAATAAATACTTCCTCTAGAGACAGTGACCCAAATTCAGGCTTTTAACCTCTTAGGCTGTTTGTTAAAGCCAGCAGTTGTGATATTTCTCTTATGGCAGCACTGGATAACTAGGCAGCATCTTTTGATTGTCCTTTTTTTCTTTCGGTTTAAAATCTTGGTTCTTGGTGTGATAAGTATGTTTCTATTGCAATCTGGGTATTTTCAATCTATGTTATGAAACTCTGAATCTCACCCAAGCCTTCTTTTTTAGTTGGGTTTTTCTGACACCACTCAGGCAGAGAGAAAAAGGACTCTCCTTGTTGCTGCCATGTGCAGGTAGAATTTTAGATTCCCTACTCAGCCTGTGTTGACTGACACCTGAGCAGCGATGGATTCTTGTTACTGCTGGGTGGGAGTAGGAATTTTGCTCTCCATGTGGTCTCCATTGATACTGCATGGAGGGTGTTCTCTTTACTGCTGAGGCTGGCAAAAATCCTGACTCTCCACTAGTCCCTTGTTGACACCAATTCAGTGGGATACAGAGGGGTATCTCTTTACTACTAGGTTGAGTGGAAGTCTTGGATCCCCACATGATCTGCACCGACCCTGTAGGGTGGAGTGGTCTCCTTACTGACGATGGAAATAGGAGTCCCACTGTCTACTTGATCTTCTCTGACATCACCCTGGTGGGGGTGGGGGGCACTTTATTACAGCCTCACAAGAGTGGAAATCTGTTGTCCTTTGTTGGAATGAAGGCCACAGTGTTGCCCCCTGCCCAATTCCTCCTGAACTCTTTGGTGGTAATAGAGTGGTTAATGTCTAAAGGTTTTATGTGTTGCTAGTTGCCCCTTTCATGGTTCTTTGGATAGAGCAAGAAAGCTCTTATTGGGTCCTGCCTTTTTTCTTTTTTTTTGTCTGCTCTGTTGATGTTTCTGGATCACCACATCTTCATTCCAAGTCTGATATTATGAGGCAAAGAGAAACCCTGGGAACTCACCACTGTGTCACTCTTTATGTCCCAAGGTCCCTAGCAATTCTATTACCTTTTAGAGTCTTCTTACATTTATTTTATTTAATGTCAATTAGTTTTTGTTGTAGTTATTGAGAGGAATACAGAAAAGTATATCTACTCCATCTTCCCCAAAGCACAAATCTCCCTTGATGCTTAATTTTAATATTATGAACATTTAAAAAATTACTTTGGTTACATTGTACTTGTATGTACTTGTTCCCAATACAGGGAAAAGCTGGGGCTGCTGCCCAAAGAATTGGATTGTATTAAATACTTATTGTTATTTAATTTCTTCTGAAATGAGAAATTGGACCGAGAGTGAGAAGAACTGCACTAGGATGGGAGCTCATCTACTGGTGATCAACACCAAAGAGGAGCAGGTACTTTCTAATGGACCTTGAAGCAGCAGCCCTGCCTGCGGTTTGTTTGTCTCTGTTGGCTGAAAAGAGGTTTCTGTTGTTCTGGGATGTTGGTGCTAAGGTAGAAAGCTTTTAGGAAAGTGAATAGGAAAGTCTCCTAAGCTTTTGCATTCCACACCTTCTTTCTGCATTAATGAAACCTCTCTCAAAAGAAACTAGAGCATTTAAAGTGTAACTATGGGAGCTGAGTGGAAAGATGAGAAAATTTCAGTCCAAAGTATTGGTTTGTTCTTTCAACCTGTTAATATCCTACACATCATTCATTACTTAACAAAGAAGGGATGTTAAATGGAGTAGAGAAATAAAGTTGAATTTTGAGAATCACAATCAACAATCAGAGATGGCGGTGAAGCATCTGTGAAGTTATGATAGAAAAAAATGATGAAATCTATGGCCATTGTCTCATGTACAACTTTAAAGAGTAACATTTCTTGTAGAAGTAGAGATGAAAAGTAGGTATGAGATTAGAATTTTATCTGATCATGGTTAGAACTTTCTCTCATGTGTTCATAAGTGATATTTCAACCCTCCCTGCTCAGTCCCCAGAAGTCCTATGATCATAGTCGAGGGCCAGGTGGCTTTCCTTTTTTCTGTTCCTCTCTTCCCTTTTCTCTAAGACTGCAAGAAACTCAGTACAAGTTAAGTACTCTACACTCTGTAAGTTCTTTGTTTTCTTCTCTTAGCCATTAATAAACAAGAAGCTGGAACAGGAATTTGGTTACTATGTGGGGCTGTCAAAACCAGAAGCGACAAACCGGTGGCAATGGGTAGATCAGTCACAATACAACAAAAGTGTCATGTGAGTAGAGCATTCAATAAAGAGTTCTGAATTCTGGGCCATATTGGGCAATTTCATCTCTCAGCTACTAAAAGAAAGATTATTAAAAAAAAATTCAAATCCATGTCTGTTTGACACTGAAGTCTGTGCTTTTAATCACATTTGCATCTCTAAATAAAAGACAAATTCATGTCATTTAAGATCATAATTAACATTTAATATTTGTCATAAAGCAGAAACACTAAATGAGTCGGCTCCGACTCGACGGCACTTGGCTATAGTAAGTCCTGTTTGTGTAGTTTTTAACAGGTACTCTCAAATACACTACACTATGATCCTCAGACCAACTGTGTGAGACATATACGCATACTACTTAATCTCCATTTTTAGATAGGAAGCCTGAGACTCAAGGAAATTATGTTACTTGTCCAAAATAAGGAGGAAGTGACCGATTCAGAGAGCTTAAATGGTTTTACGGATTCCAAAACAAGTGGGTAAAGAACAAGCTGTATTGATTCTTAGAAGCCGTGGGAATAGTCTTTTCATCACTCAGGGAAGCCTAACGGCACTGGTGGTCCCATGGTAACAGGAGAGAAGGATGAACAAGTAACAGGGGCCTCTGGGATACCTGGTGGGAAAACGTTTAACGTATCCCCAGTTGCTTAAAGTGGTAGAACATCTGGTGACCTGGGGGCAGTTTGGAAGGGATATGGCACAGACAAAAATGGAGGAGAAGCTGCTTAACCATGAAGATTTTACAAAAGGAGGCAGCCTACGAGTCAGGAAGGATTAAACATATCTGACCTGGACACTACACTATTTAACACCAGCTCCTGTATTTTCTAACTTGTTTCAAAGCACAGCTTGAAGAAATACCCTCATCCTTTTTCTCCTTTCCAGAGCCTGGCATCCTGGTGAACCCAATGATGATCCCAATGAACGTTGTGTTCTGATAAATAGTCGTATAGGAAAGTGGGGCTGGAATAACACTCCTTGTCATGAACATCAAAAGTCAATTTGCAAGATGATGAAGATCTACTTATGAACGGAACATTCTCTGTGGATGTGTGTTTGGACTGACATCCACCATGAAAGGAATGGCTACTGTATTTTTCACAAATAACAAACCCACATAAATAACGCGCTCATGTATAATGTGCAGAAATGATAAATTTATGCAAAAAGTTACACCGTAGAACACCAGTGCATATACCATTCATGTCTCCTACATGATATTTCCAGAAGGGAATTTCAGCCCCCTTCACTCTCATTCAATAACCTGAAAATGTTACTTTTGATCATATTTGTACAATAAAGCTGGAAATCATGGTCAACAAGTCATGGATCAGATTGGTAAGTACCTCAGTAACTGGAAAATAAACAGTTGAAACTGTGTACTTGCTCTGGGGAAGTTCCTGGCTTAACCTGAGAATGGTAGAGTTTCTTGTAGGAGATCTGTGCTCTCATACCTCCCACTAGAGATTGGTGGAGAGCAGGGTGGAGGGCTGAAGGAGGCTTAGGGAGCTGCCCCAGCCTGCACTCAGGCTCGTCCCTTGGTGGCCCGGGAGCACCCGGCACCAGCATCCCTCCATGGCTGATACCCCGTAAAGTCCTAGGCAGTATGGTGTGGGTTTTGGTGGGCAGGTGCTGGTCAGATTAGTATCCTCTGAACAAGGGACACGTGACTCCTCTGGTTGGAGGCTCTCATACTAACCCATTGGCACCCCTGAAGGTAGCAGATTTAAAGAGCCTGAGACTGTGTGATGGATAAGATTGTGTGTCGCCTTGACTGGGTCGTGATTCTCAGTGTTCCAGCAGTTGTATAATGTTGTGGTCACCCCCATG
Organism: Heterohyrax brucei; assembly: GCA_028571685.1. NCBI lineage: Eukaryota > Metazoa > Chordata > Mammalia > Hyracoidea > Procaviidae > Heterohyrax > Heterohyrax brucei. The sequence continues at coordinate 69,661,906 of CM053142.1, read as the reverse complement.
ACGGCATGTGCTGTAGAATGGGTGTGGGCAGGGCCTGTGGTCTCTCAGTCTTTATGTCCCTGCCTTCTGCCAGCTACTTCCTTCCTGCTCATCTTGCCAAGGTTTTGACTTGTGGATCCAGCAGCTGCCTCTCTTGTCTTCTGAACTCTGGTTCCTGGGATTTGAGCTAGTAGCTTACCTGTCAATCTTAGGTTCACTGATCTTCACAGCTTGTGAGTTAAGAGTCCTGTTGCCTGAACTGCCTGTCTTGGGTTCACCAGCTCCCACAGCTAGGTGATGAGGAGAAATCTTGCAGTCTTGCCTGCCATCTGGAGATTCACCTACCTTCACGGCCTGTGAGCAGGAACCCTGCTCTCTGACCTGCCCACATTGGGTTAGTCAATTTCTGTGGCTGCATGGGGCTTGTGTCCCACTGATCCAGGTCTTGGGACATTTCAGCTTCTGTAGTCGCGTGAGCTGTTTTCCTGATAAAAATCTCTCTATATGCTTTACTGGTTTTGCTTCTCTAGAGAACCCAGCCTAAGACAAACAGGCAGACGGCCAGCTAGATAGTGGGGTAGAATGTGTGCATCACCCAGAGTGGCCTCTTCAGTGTGGGATGCACAGGCTCGTCCTGGCCTGGGACTGAGCACCTTGGGGAGAGCCCTTGCTGGGGCAGAACAGTGATTTTCTTCTGCATTGGAGTAATGGGTTTGCAAATGCTGCTAGGAAAGTAGCTGCTTTTGAAATTTGAGAATAGGCTGGTGAGAGTCTGCTGCTGGCAACCAAACTGCTGTGTTAATAGGCAACATAATGCAGACTTAATAACATTAAATCTGTTGGATAGAAAAAAAGACACTGAAGCCACAACATGTAAAAAATATTAGCATAGTGTGCTTATGAAAAGAACATGTGGTGAAGGATCCACTGTATACAAAAATGTGTAACATCTTTGTTATTTGCATGAAGTGTGGTAATTTGCATGCAGATGTAAGGGAGGTCCACATAATTTTTCAGTAGGCCATCATTCTGTTCCAGTTGTGGTAGAATCAGTTCACACATCCATTCATCTGTAAAACGTACATTTATTCATCATTTTCCATGTTCCAGAGACTGTACTAGAGAGCACTTTTATGGACATATGGAGTGACCATGGGTTTCTTTTCCTAATTTATGTCTGACTGCTGATGGATTAATTATTGATTTGATTAGGTTCTGATATAATTTTATATTGTTCCTCCTCCTGATTGACCTTCTATTCTTATGGACTCTTCGAAAGCAAAAAGTCTCACTCCTTACAGTTAATTTCTATCAGATAGATTTATTGCATTTAACTAAAAACATGTTATGTGACAGTAGGCATACCGTACACTTAAGGTACATTCCAGCTTTGTCCCAGTAGAGTCTTTGGGGTTCTTAACATTCCAAATTTAGGCTTGGTATTTAACATGAGGTACAGATAAAGGGAAATTAGAGATTGAATGTTAGAGATTTAGAATTAGAGAACCAGGGTTCACTGCTGAGGGGTTGCTATACAGAAATACAATCTTTAGGTATTCTGATAATTGTTTGGTTCAGTTTTATAGCTCTGTGCATGAATTTTTCCCTCAAGATAGCCCTTGGCTTGTTTTTGTTTCCCTTCTTACTGAAGTTCTTATCCATCATTTTATTTCTATTACAATATAAAACATACGTACAATAAAGTCTGTTAGTCATTGTCTTAGTCAATGATTAAAATTAATTCTGACAGACTTGTTCCTATTCATGGCTATACTTGTACATCCCACATATATTTCCTAATGTGACCTCCTGAGATTATGCCGTGATCATCTTAATGCAATGGAATCTATCATTTGCCACTTTCCCCCTAAATGTACCTGAAGGTGAGTTAACTTTATCAAGGTCTAGTCTTATCTGTTACATGTAGCATTTACCAATTTTAGTCTCAGAGAGAATCTTTCACAACAATTCTGGGGAATATCACTTTATTTTTAATCACATTTTCTTACTTGTATTTCAATAACAGGGGGTTGGATGAGAATGATGGACAAAAAGGGCCACTTTCCTAAATGTCTTTGGCAGAACAAAAGTGCAATTGGACAGTGGTGGCATCAACCAGTACTGGAGTTTTTTACTCCCCTCTGTGTTGCATTTTATGAATTTGGGGGTTATGCATGGACCCAGCCACACAGACTGCCAATCACCAAGGCTGACTTACTGCCAAGTGCCCAAGCTGCCAGCAGCAGAGACCAATGATGAGTCCACTGTATGATACTATTCCTCAAGTTGATCAGTCAGCAACCTGGTGGCAATTTCATTACATTTGACTATTTCCATCATGGACAGGGCAGTGTTGTGTTCTTACTGGAATAGACACTTACTCTGGATATGGATTTGCTTCCTTGCATGCTGTACTTCTGTCAAAACTACTATTTGTGGACTTAGAGAATGCCTTCTCCACCATCATAGTATCCCCCACAGTATTACCTCCAATCAAGGGCCTCACGTCACAGAAAATGAAGTGTGGCAGTGGGTATATGCTCATGGAATTCTTTGGTCCTAATATGTTCACCATCATCTTGAAGCAGTTGGCTTGCTATAGGGATGGAAAGGCCTTATATAGACACAATTACTGTGCCAGGTAGGTGTAGATACCTTGCACGGTTGGAGAAATGTTCTCAGAGGCTGTATATACTCTAAACCAGAGCCCAATATATGGTACTCTTTCTCTCATAGCCAGGATTCATGGGTCCAGGAATCAATGGGTGGAAATGGGAGTGGCACCACTGACTAATACCTCTAGTGACCCACTTTCAAGATTTTTGCTTCCTGTCCCCATGATGTGATGCTCTGCAGGTCTAAAGGTCTTAGATCCAAAAGGAGGAATGCTGTCACATGGAGACACATTACTGATTCCATTGAACTGGAAACTAAAAATGCCACCAGGCCACTTTGGGCTCCTTATGCTCTATATCAATGGACAAAGAAAGGAATTACCATACTGGCTAGTGTGATTGATCCTGACTACCAAGAGGAAGTCAGATTGGTATTACATAATGGAAGTAAAGAAGAGTATGTCTGGAACAGAGGAGATCCCTTAGGGTACCTCCTAGGGTATTCTGTAATTCAAGTCAGTGGAAAACTGAAGCAATCCAACTCCAATATGATTACTAATAGTCCAGATCCTTGAGGGATGAAGGTTTAAGTCACTCCACTGGGACCAGCTAAGGTGCTTGATGAGAGCAAAGACAGCGCAGAATGTGTTGTAGAAGAAGGTAGTTCTAAATACTAGTTATGACTACATGACTAGTTGCAGAAATGAGGAATGTAATTATATTTCTTTGTGTGTGCGCATCAGATATTTCTGTTTTCTTCACTTATAAAGCATAAGATGTTAATGGGCTAGAGCATTTTCAATTGCAGATGTGTTAGTTATATTGTGTTAGACATAAGGATGACTTTGTAACTATGTTATTTAGAGATTACATGTAATGTGGGGAGATGTGTACAGACGCCACATTGATAAGGGGTGGACTATGATGGTTAAGATTGTGTGTCAACTTGGCTGGGCTGTGATTCTCAGTGTTTTGGCAGCTGTATAAAATGGTCACCACTGTGACAGAATGTGCTGTGGTACTGGCAGGAGCAAGTACTTCAGCATTCATCTCTCTGTTCTCTGCAGTGTGCTTTGGGTCGGCTCACCTTGCTGAGGTTTTGGTTTGTAACAGATCTAGCAACTACCACTCTCCTGTCTTCATGAACTTACCCTAGAAAAAGAGCTTTGAGGGGTGGACTAGGGGATGGCATTGATGCATAGCTCCCCAAGGGGAGTACTTTGAAGGTGACTGTAGTGGTACTCAACAATGAGGCATGTAGCACCTTTTCCAGGATGAGTTTGCAAACTTGTCAGATCTTGCGTGACACGACAGCTCTCGTGGTCATTGCAGAAATAAAGTTCCAAAATTTAAAGGGTGAACTAGGCGCTGTCATCAGTACACAGCTTCCCAAGGGGAATACTTTCAGGGTGACCATAGTGATATTCAGCAATGAGGTATGTAGTACTTTTTCCAGGATGAGTTTATGAACTTAATAGTACTCATGTGTGTGTGTGTGTGTGTGTGTGTGCATGTGTGTGTACAGAGAAAGAAATTTATATAAAGGAAATGGCTCACTTGTTTGTAAAGGTTGGCAAATTCCAAACTCCAAATTCCCAATTCCAAAAGCTGTGGGCTTTTCTGGAGTCATGTAGCTGCAGATGCTAGCAGATAAAATGTTAGTTTAGGTCCCAAGAACCAGAGACAAGATGAACTGAAGCCTGATACAGGATCCAGAACAAGAAAAGAAAATGAGCCTTGCCAGAAAGTCCACCTGTATTGGATGCAGGCCACACTGCCAAGGAAAAGACTTTTCAAATAACTGACTTTTCAAAACAGATTTCATGGAGTTGATCACATTATATCAAATCTCATTATGGAGTTGATTACACTATTAATAAGTCAAACTGCATAACAATTGCCAAATCATTAAGGATTATAGTCCAGTAAATTGACACATAACCTTAACCATCGGAGTCCACCCCTTGTCAACCTGACACCTGTACACATCTTGTTAAACCATGTATAATCTCTGAATAAGGACAATTATAAGGTCATTCTTAAACCTAATATGACACAACTAACATTGTACAACTAAAAATGCACTAACCCTGTTTACATCTTATATTCTTTAAGTAAACAAAACAAGAATATTTGATACACACATATATGGAAGAAATACTCATAACATGACTGGAAAATTTGGAGACAAGGACTTATGGGGAAGAGGTATGTAGATAGACCTCTCTGAATGGGCCAAAGAAGTGAAGATATTTGTCTCATGTGAACACTCACCAAAGGTTAACCTCAGCAGAGGATGAGTTTAACAATCAAGAGGATATGATGACATATTCTGTGGGAACCAATCATTCCCTTTCCTGGCTGTTCCTACAATTGCTAAGTGGACTTCTGAACAAAGTGGCCATGGTGGCGAAGATGGGGGTTATGTATGAGTTCAGCAACATGCACTTCCACTCACCAAGGCTGAATTGGCTACAGCCGCTATTGAGTGCCCAGTCTGCCAGCAGCAGAGGCCAACACTGAGTCCTCGATATGACACTTTTTACTGAGGTGATCAACCAGCAACCTCGTGGCAAGTTGATTATATTGGACCACTTCCATCATGGAAATGGCAGCAGCATTTTGTCCTTACTGAAATAGGCACTTACTCTGGATATGGATTTGTCTTCCTGTCACACCATGCTTCTGCCAAAACTACCATCCACTGACTTACAGAATGCATTATCTGCTGTCATGGTATCCCACACAGCATTGCCTCTGATCGAGGGACTTTCTTCACAGTAAATGAAGTGCAGCAGTGGGTACATGCTGGTGGAATTTACTGGTATTACCATGTTTCCCATGCTTCACCTTGAAGCATCTGGCTTGAAAGTGATGGAATGGCCTCCTAAAGAAACAATTACGCCACCAGCTAGGTGGTTATACCTTACAGAGTTGCAGAAATGTTCTCCAGAGGCTGTATATGCTCTAAACCAGAACCCAATGTATGGTGCTCTTTCTCTCATAGCAATGATTTATGGGTCCAGGGATCAAGGGGTGGAAATGGGAATGGCACCATTCACTATTACCCCAGTGACCCCTTTGAAAGATTTTTGCTACCTGTCCCCATGATCTTACGATCTGCTGGTATAAATATCTTAGTTCCAAAGGGAGGAATGCTGCCACCTGGTGACATATCAATGATTTTACTGAACTGGAAGCTAAAACAGGCACCAGGCCATTTTGGGCTCCTGTGTCTCTGGATCAACAGACACAGAAGGGAATTATCACATTGGCTGCTATGATTGATCCTGACTACCAAGAGGAAAGTGGATTGACATTACATAAAGGAGGTAAAGAAGGGTATGTCTGGAATGCAGGAGATCTCTTAGAATCCCTCTTAGTACTACCATGTCCTACAATTCAAGTCAATGGAACACTTCAACAACCCAATTCCAAAATGAATGCTAATAGCCCAGATCCTTCAGGAATGAAGGTTTGGGTTGCCTCACCAGGCAAGGAACCACGACTAGCTGAGGTGCTCGCTGAGGGCAAAGGGAACATGGAATGGGTTGTAGTAGACGGTAGTTCTAAATACCAGTTACAGCCACGTGACCAGTTGCAGAAATGAGGACTGATTGTTGTGAGTGTTTCTGCTTTGCACGTGTGTATCAGATATTTTTGTTGACATAAAATATAAGATGTAAATGAGGTTGTCATGGTTTGAATTGTGTCCCCCCCCAAAATATGTGTAGCCATGTGGCTGGGCCATGATTCCCAGTATCTTGTGACTGTCCTCTATTTTGTGGTTTTTCTATGCTGTGTGTTAAAGGATTAGGGTGGGGCTGCAAATCCCTGCTCCACTGTAAAGGGAGTTTCCCTGGAGTATGGTTTCTCCCACCCTTAATCCTTTCATCCTATGAGAGATAAAAGGATAGAGGAGCAGGAAGAGAATTGAGAACCTTACAGCATCAAGAAAGCAGCACCGGGAGAAAAGCGCGCCCTTCAGACTGGAGGTTCCTGTGCCAAGACGCTCCCTGGACAAAGACTGATGCAATACTGGACTTTCCTCCAGAGCTGACAAGGGGAAAGCCTTCCCTTGGAGCGGACACCCTGAATATGGACTTGTGACTACCGGACTGTGTAAGAATAAACCTTTCTTTGTTAAAGCCATCCACTCTGTGGTATTTCTGTTAGAGCAGCCCTAGCTGACCAAAACAGAGGTCAATACATTTTCAGTTGTACATGTGTTAGTTATGTCATGTTAAGCATAAGTATGACTTTGTAATTGTATTCCTCTAGAGACTATGGAAGTCTAGGGGAGATGTGTGCAGATGCCAAGTTGACAAGCTGTGGGCTGTGGTGGTTAAGAGTGTGTCAACAATTCTGCATGTTTGGCAGCTGTATCAAGTGGCAGGGAAGGGGTCTGTGGTGGGTTCCTGCCCCTTTCTCTTTTTTCTCCACCTTCCACTGCTTACTTCCCATCTGCTCACGTTGCCAGCAGCTTCTGCTGTCTCCTGTTTTTGTGTCTGGTTCCTGGGGCTTGAACTAACAACTATTGGATTCATCAATCCTTACAGCCAGCAAGTGAGAATCCTTCTCACTGACCTGCTGATACTGGGTTTGCCAGCTCCTGCAGCTCCATGAATCAGCTGAAACCTTGCAGTCTCCCCTGCCAGCATGGAATCTGCCAGGCTACACAGCCTGTGATCTAGAACTCTAATCTCTGACCTGTCTACTTTGGGTTCACCTGTTCCCCTGGCCATGTGAGGCTTGTGCCAGGACTTGGGATGCTCAGCTTCTGCAATTGCATGAGCTGTTTCCTTTTTATAGGCCTTTCCTTGTGTATATTACACTTGTTACTGGTTTTGCTTCCTTAGAAAAAACAGCCTAAGACAATTGTAATTCTTATGTCTGCAATTGGTCACATTGTCTTAACTGGTATTTAGAACGACCTTCTTCCACAACACATCCCATATTCCCTTTGCCTTCAGCAAGTGCCTCAGGTGGTCGTGGTTTTCTGCCTGGTGAGATCATCCTAATCTTCATTCCTCAAGAGTCTATGCCATTAGCAGTCATGCTGGAAATGGGTTACTATAGATTTTCCATTAGCTTTAATGACAGGGCATAGTAGTACTAAGAGAAACCCTAAGGGATCTCCTGTATTCCAAACATATTCTTCTTTATTTCCATTATACGGTATCAGTCCAATTTCCAACTGGTAATCAAAATCAATCTTTCCACCCATTATGGAAACTCTCTTCTTTGCCTGTTGATCTAGGTGAATAAGGTGAATAAGATGGCCAGATGGCAACCTTAATTTCAAGTTCAATGGAATCTGATGTGTCTCCATGTGGGAGATTCCTCCCTTTGGAAGTAAGACCTCTAGGCCAAAAAAGACATAGGGTCAGGGACTACGAAGCAAACTTTTGTGAATTGGCCAAAAGGGGTAATAGTGAGTGGTGCCACTGCTGTTTTTACCCCCTTGTATCACTCAACTATAAATTTTGGCTATGATAGGAGAAACAGTATCATATTTTGGATGCTGGTTTAGAGTGTAAACAGCTTCTTGGAGAACATTACAACAAACCCTTGCAAGGTTTTGCCATCTAGCTGCACTGCGATTGTGTCTTTGGAAAGCCATTTCCATTGTTTTATCAAGCCACCTGATTCAGGATGATCGAGAACATGGTAAGACTACTGAATTACACGAGCACAGGCCCCTCGCTGTACTTCGTTTGCTGTGAAGTGAGTCCTTTGATCTGAGGCAACGCTGTGTTGGATACAATGATGGTGAGTAAGGCGTTTTGTGAGTCCATGAATAGTAGGTTTGACAGAAACGTTGTGTGCAGGAACGGCAAATCCATATTGAGAGTAAGCGTCTGTTCCAAGAAGAACAACCCTTTCCATGATGGAAGTGATTCAGTGTAATCAACCAGAGGGATGATCACTCTGAAGTGACGATCAATTGGGTGATGATGACCTTGAGAAATTTTGCCACATGGGGGACTTTGTGTTGGTCTCTTCTACTGGCAAATTAGGCACTCAGCCGTGGCTGTAGCAAGTTGATCTTGGTGAGTGAAAGCCCATGTTACTCTGCCAGTGTACAACCTCCATCCCTGCCACCATAGCCACTTTGTTCATGAGCCTGTTGGGCAATGATGGAAGCGCCTGTGGAAAGAGGAAGACTAGCTTCCACAGAGATTGCCATTATCCTCTTGCTTGTTAAAATTTTCCTCGGTTGAGCTCACCTTTGTTGTACATTCACATGAAACACAAATAACTGCACTTCTTTGGCTCCTTCCAACAGTTCTATCCACACTCCTCCTCCCTACACTTTCTTGTCTCCAGTTTTCCAAGCGTGTTCTTTAGCAGGCCCTGACCATCCAGCCAAACCACTGGCTACAGCCCATCAATCAGTATACAATCACACATCTGGCCGTTTCGAGTCAAAATGAACAGTAAGGTGCACTGCTTGAACTTCTGCCCATTGGGAGGATTTTGTTCCCCACTGTCCTCCAGGGAGTTTGCACAGGAGGGTTTTAGCATTGCTACTGTCCCATTTCACATGGTGCCCTGGTATATATAATCACCTGTAAGCCAGGCATGAGTTTTTCTCTTCCTCAGTCGAGTGGTCCTAAAGCACTCCCCTTGAGGCCATAGGTACAGACTGGGAAATGGAAGGTAATATGACAGGAGTGGAGAACATGGGAATTTGGATCATTTCCTCACTCAAATTACTTGTACCTTCAGATCCTGCTTGTGCCTAATCTGATATATACTGTTTCCATTTAACAAAGGAGTGTTGTTGTGCATGTCTGAGTTTATGGCTCTCTGGGTCAGAAAACACTCAATTCATGAGGGGTAGCTCAGGCCACACGGTGACTTGGTTGCCTGTAGTTAAGCACTTAGTCTCTACTAAAGCCTAGTAACAAGGCAAAAGCTGTTTCTGAAAAGGAGAGTAGTTATCTGCAGAGGATTATAGGACTTTGCTCCAAAATCCTAATGGTCTGTGCTGTGATTCATCAATAGTGGCCTGCAAAGGGCTCCAAACAGCATCTGTATCTGCTACTGACATTTCGAACACCATTGGATCAGCCAGATTGTATGGCTCAAGAGGCAGAGTGGCTTGCAAGAACCTTCTCTTTGTTCTGGTTCTCATTGAAAGCTAGCAGTTTTTCAAGTCCGTTGGTAAACAGACCTAAATGAAGGATATGTTGGCTCCAGAATCCACAACTGGACGTTGTGCCTCCCTTTCAGGCATGGACAGGTCAGATACAATAACTTATTCTCCACTTTAGAAGGAAATACTGGACATAACCTAAATCACTTGACCATTGGAAATTTTACTGAGGTGGAAGGCTTCTCAATTTTTGTCTGATTAATTTTCAATCCAGTACAGCACGTAAACGTTTCACCAAACGTCCAGAGTCATTGACACTTTTTCCTTACTAGGTCCAAACAGCATTATGTTATCAATGTAATGGACCAGTAAGTACGATGTCTTGTGTAAGGGAAAGAAGATCAATGTCCTTGTAGCCTAAATTGAGACATAGGGCTGGAGAGCTGATATAAGAGATCTGATAATTAAGTTCATGCACTCATCTTAGAAAAAGTGCTACATATCTTATTGCTGAATATCATTATGGTCACCTTTGAAATACTCCTCCTGGGAAGTTATGAACCAACCCCAGTGCCTAGTCAGCCCTTCAAAGCCATTTTGGAACTCTTTTTCTGGAAGGGCCATCAGAGTTTTCATCATATTACCCTTGGTGTCCTGAAGGTCATCAAAATATCTCCCTTTCAGTTTTTCTTTATATTCAGGTAAAGAAAAAAGTCACTGGGGGCCAGATCAGTTGAGTAGGGAGGGTATTCCAATACAGTTGTTCATTTACTGGCTAAAAATTCCCTCACAGAAAACTACAGAGTTAAGTTAATGAATTTGCCACCATGCCACCATGTGCAATGGCCCTTCCAGAAGGAGTACCAAAATTTCTTTGAAGGGTAGACTAGGTGCTGGTGAAGGGACAGGCAGTGTGATCAGAAGGGACAGTATGATCAGTGAAGGTGATCATACTGATATTCAGCAATGAGGTATGTAGCACTTAGAACAATTAAGTTTGTGGACTTAATTGTTGGATCCCATAGCTCTGAAGTAGGACGGCGAAGGTGTCTTGTTGCCCTAGCCAGCAGAAGGCAAACATTCTGGTGATTCTTCAAAATAGGTGTGGAGAAAAAGGCATAAGCCAGATCAGTAGCTACATACAAAGAACTACAAGATGTATTAGTTTACTCAAGCAAATGAAACTACATCTGGAACAGCAGCTGCCATTGCAGCAAACAACTGGGTAAGTTTTTGACAATCTACTGTGATTCTCCAAGATCTACCTGTTTTTTGCAAAGGTCAGACAGGAGAGTTGAGTGGGAATATAGTAGGAATCATCACTCTTGTATCTGTCAGGTCCCTAATGGTGGTGGTAATCTCTTCAATCCCTTCAGAAATGTGATATTGCTTTTGGTGTACTATTATCCTAGCTAAGGATGGTTCTAACGGATTCCATTTAGCTTTTCTACCATAACAGCCCCTACTCCACTTATCAGAGATCCAATGTGAGGGTTATGCCGGCTGTTGAGAATATCTATTCCAATTATGCATTCTGGAACCGGGTAAAGCACTATAGCATTGTTACATCAGACAGTAGTCCTCTGGCTCACAGGCTGTGGAGGTTGATGAATCCTAAGATTGGCAGGTAAGACAGCAGGTAAGCTGTTAGCTCAAGTCCCAAGAACTGAAAGTCAGATGAATAGAGGCTACCTGTAAGATCCTGAGCAAGCAGAAGGAAACAAGTCTTGCCAGAAAGCCCACCTATGTAGGTTGCAGGCCACACCCCCATGGAAACTCCCTTTTAGCTGGTTGATTGGCTGCTCACATCAGATATCATCACAGAGGTGACTGCATCATTCAAAGCCAAATGACATCATAACTGTCAAACTACTGTGGATCATGGCCAAGTGAAGACACAATCTTAACCATCACACCTCCCCAGTGGTGCCATGGAAGAAAGGCCTGACAATCTGATCCTGTAGGGATTACACCCAAGAAAACCCTATGGAGCTATTTTTTCTGTGTAACACATGGAGTAGCCATGAGTCAGAATTGTACTCAACAGGAATAGGTCTGTTTTTAGTGTTCTAGAAGGTGGGTCTTGAAATGCTTAAAGTTTAGGTGTGATGATTATCTTCATTCAACCTCCTTATCTTGGGTTCACCAACTCCTACAGATATGTGAATCAAGAGAAGCCTCCATTCTTATTCATAGACTTGAGATGTTCCAGACTCTACACTCAATTAAGTTATTTCCTTGATATAAATCTCTCTCTCTCTATTTGTGCGCTTTACTGGTTTTGCTCTCTGGAGAACCCAGCCCATGACTTTATGTAGAATAAGACATTTTACACACAGGAAAATTTAAAGAAAGCAAGCTCATGTGTCATTTTATTGCCAGATATGTTTTACTCTATGAATGAGACGTATCTTGGATATCAAGCTCTACATTCATCTTTACAGTTGCTATCAAAAATAGATACCAGTTATGATGGTTTTCATCAGAAAAATGGAAAAAATCAAGTCTTGGTAAGGATATTGCTGGTGGTAATATAAAATAATGCAACCTCTGTGGAAAACAATTTGATGGTTCCTCAAAAAGATCGACATAGAATTACCACATGACTTATGAGTTCCACTTCTAAGAATATTCCAACATAACCTCATGAAGGGACTTAAACAGGTATCTGTACATCAGTGTACATTGAATCATTACTCCTAACAGCTAAAAGGTAGAAATGTTCATCTATAAACAGATATCTAGATCAACAAAATGTGTTTGTCTAGAGAATGGAATATAATTCAGCTGTAAAGAGAAATGGTGTTCTGATGTGTGCTATCATATGGATGAACCTTAAAAACACTATATTCAGTAAAATATATCAGACTTAAAAGGACAAATATTGTATGGTTCCATTTATGTGAAATACTTAGAGTAGGAAATGCATAGAGACAAATATTTATTAGTGTTTGCCAGAGGATGAGGAGAGGGGAAAATGAGTGCTATTAACAAACATTGAGTTTGTTTGTTTGTTGTGGTGGTGGTGGTTCTGACTCTTGGCGATCCTAAGTACAAGAGAACAAAACATGGCCTGGTCCTGTGCCACACCCACAATAGAATGGAAACACAAAACCAAAAGGGAAGAAGAACATGCTGTGTACTTCTCAAGCTGGAAGAACTGAAGAAAAAGTCTTGAGTTGCAATAGTGAAGGATTTTACAGGGAAAATACTGAATTACTCAAGAAGCATCAAAAGAAGATGGAAGGAATATACAGAGTCATTATACCAAAAAGAACTGATTGACATTCAACCATTTCCAGAGGTTACATGTGATCAGGAACTGATGGTACTGAAGGAAGAAGTTGAAGCTGTGTGGAAGGCATTGGTGAAAAACAAGTCTCCAGGAATTGATGGACTATCAATTGAGATGTTTCAACAAGTGGATGCAGCACTGAAAGTGTTCACTTGTCTATGCCAAGAAATTTGGAGGACAGCTACCTGGCCAACTGACTGGAAGAGATCCATATTTATGCCTATTCCCAAGAAAGTTTTCCCCCCTCATAAGCTTTTCCCCTTGTCGGCTCTGGAACAAAGTTCTGTGTTGTACCAGTCTTTGGTCAGGGAGCATCTTGGTGCAGGAACCTGAGGTCTGAAGAATGACTTTTCTCCCATTGCTGCTTTCTTGATGGTGTGAGGTTCCCAACTCTTTGATTGCTTCTCTTTCCTTCTGTAAGATAAAAGGATAAAAGGTGGTGCAAACCACACTCCAGGGAAACTCCTTTTACAATGGAGCAGGGAGTTGACCTTAGGAAGGGATTTATAGTCCCACCCTCATTCTCTCTAACATAATCCACTCTGTTAACCACAAGCAGAGATTAGAATTTATAGAATCCAGAAAATCATAAAATAGAGGGCAGTCAGAATACAGAGAATCCTGGTCCAGCCAAATTATTACATATATTTTTTTTGAGGGACACAGTTCAATCCCTGACATTCCATCCTTTGTCCGACTCCCCAAAGTCACATCTTTGTAACATGCAATGCATTCATCCCATCATAGCAAGTCATAGCAAAAACATGTTCATCGCATGTGATAAGAAAAGTCTCAAATCAGTTCGAAGCCCCAAATACAAAAATTTCTGTAAATCTGTGAAATCAAGAATATAAGTTATCTGCCCCCAAAGTATAGTAGTGGAACAGCAGGCACAAGCTATACCTTTCCACCACAAATGGGAGAAATTGCATGCAAAGAAGGCATGAACAGGCAACAAGTAAGTCAGCCCTCAAAGCTTTGAAAATAATCTTCTGTTCTCTGAGACATTTTACACAATGGCTCTGCCCTACAGACTCTAGGTGTTAGCCACACTCTCTGGATTCTGGGTGGAGATCCCTTGGACCTGTAATACAACTCTGTTTTCTAGGCCTACTTGGACAGTAACTCTGCTCCCTCGACTTTAGGTGCACCCTAAACCCAACTGAATGGCAATTCCACCCTAACAAACATAAAAAGCCATGGCTCCACCCTTGCAAGCCCCTGAGGCCATGGCCATACCTTTTGAGACTGGAGCAGCTCAGCTTCTCATACTCTGTCTCTTCAGCTTCTGCTTCCCATGGCCTCATGGCCTGGGTGTCTGCCTGCATCTGCTCTGCTGGGGCAAGAGTTCCAAAGCTCTGTAGCTCCACAAAGTCAAGTGCCAGGAGGCACTCCACTCAGCCAGGAAGCCTCCTGCACACAAGCACTCAGCTTTGTGACTCCATGGCTCAGCAAACCTAGCTCTACTGACTCAAGTGCTCAGAGGTACCCCACTCTGTCAGGAAACCCCTGTGCATAGGCACTTAGCTTTCTCATTCTGTGGATTGGCTCCAGTGCTGTGTCACGCTGATCGTCTGGTTCTGCTGCTGCTGCTGGTGGTTTCTCACCATCTGCAGCTTTTTCAGTGTTAACAGTTCTCTTTGGTTCCTTCTGAGTCTTCTCTCCATTCAGTTTCAAAACTGTTTCCACATTTTAGGCATTTGTCAAAGCAGCACCCCACTCTCCTGATACTAAATTCTGTTTTAGTCAGCTAGTGCTGCTGTAACAGAAATACTGAGAGTGGATGGCTTTAGTGATAAAAGTTTATTTTTACACAGTCTAGTAGGCTACAAGTCCAAATTTAGGATGTCCACTCCACGGTAAGGTTTTCCCCTCTCTGCTGACTCTGGAGGAAAGCCCTTGTGTTGCATCAGCCTTTGGTTGGGCAGCATCTTGGTGCAGGAACCTGAGGTCTGAAGGATGCACTCTTGTACCAGTGCTGTTTTCTTGATGGTGTGAGGGTCCCAACTCTCTGCTTGTTTCTCTTTCCTTTTATCCCTTGTAGGATAAAAGGATAAAAGGTGGTACAAGCCACACTCCAGGGAAACTGCTTTTACAATGGAGCAGGGAGTTGACCTTAGGAAGGGATTTACAGTCCCACCCTCATCCCCTGTAACAGAAGCCACTCTGTTAACCACAGGGAAGAGATTAGGATTTACAGCATCATAAAACTACAAAATGAAGGGCAGTCACAGAATATAGGGAATCTTGGCTGAGCTAAATTACTACATATATTTTGGGGGAATATAATTTAAACCATGGCATAAAGCACACTCTTTTGTTTCTTCATTCTTTTGCTCATCATGACTATGAGATTAATCTGTTTTTGCTTTTTTTCCCCAGCAATATATTGTTTTATTTTGAGCTATATTCTATTGTATGAACACATTGTAATTTGTTTACCTACTCTTTTATCATTAACTTTTGGGTTATTTCCAATTCGCAAATGGCTAAGTACTTGGTTGTTAACTGAAAGGTAGACAGTTGAAACATACTCAGTGTCTCTGTCTCTGAGGAGAAAGAACTGGCAATCTGCTTCTGTAAGTATTATAGCCAAGAGAACACTAGGGGGTGATTCTACTCTGTCCCATGGGATCACTATGTGTCAAAAATGATAACAGCACTTAACAACCACAGCATGAATAAGTTACTATAAATATCCTTTTATGTGTATTCTTGGGGGCATATACTTTCATTTTTTCTCATATACATACCTAGGAATATAATTTCTGGGTCATAGGATTGATGTATGTTTAACTCTGTAAGAAATTGCCCAACTGTGCAATGAAGATTTTATGAAACATTTCATAATCTGGAATCAACTGGAAGGCGTTATGCTGAGTGAAATCGGTCAGCTGCAAAAGGCCAAATACTGTATAAGACCACAGTTATAAGGACTTAAGAAAAGATTTATGCATAGAAGAAAATATTCTTTGATGGCTACAAAGATGGAGGGAAGGAGATGCTTATTCATAGATTAGATAACAAAAACTAGTTGATAAGAATTCAGTTAGGTGACTGGAGTGACAGTACATAGCAGAAGTCAGGTCAGCATAACTGTATCATAAGCTAAAAGATTTTCTAAATGCAACCCAACATTTCAAAGGACAGAGTAGCAGGGACAGGGTCTGGGGACCACGTTTTCAGAGGACATTAAGGTCAGTTGGTATAACTAGTCTTTTTCTAAGAGTTTTCTGCAACCCATATTGGGAGAATGGCACCTGGGATCTTAAAAGCCAGCAAGCTGTCATCTGAGGAACATCAACTAGTCCCAACCCACCTGGTCAGTTTACAACAGAGAAAATCAAAGGCATGAGGAAAAATTAGCCCAGAAAGACCCATATGATTGGGAGACTACATCAGCATGATATCAGAAGATCTAGAGAGTGCCTGCTCATCACCAAAGACAACCCTGATAGAGGACACAGGGTACAGTCCCTGATGTAGCATCAGGAAAAGGGGTGTTCTGTCTATAAAAGTCTATTAAGAGGCCAGACTTGTTGGTATGAAAACCTGGCAGGTCCCCTGAGAACACGGCTCCTAGACTTGCTGCTAGCCCAGAAGTGAAACCAGTACTGAAGGTAATACTTTAGACAAAGAGTGGACCTGGACTTTGGGACACAGAGTGAGCATGTGATGTGTGTACTTTATGATTTAACATATATATGAGGCTTTCCTACTGGTTTATATTCACAGGGGAGAGGAGATGGCAGACAGGAGGGGACAAGTGTTGGTTGACTGGATACTGGAAGTGAAGAGTGGAAGAGTATGTTGTCACAGGATGAGGAGAGCAGACAGTGTTACAGAGAGGCAGGTACTTGGGGTTTTATATGGAAAATTGACTTGTAAACTTTCACGTAATCCAATAAGATTTTTTAAATTGTCAAACTGTTTTCTGAAGTGGTTGTACCATTTTGCATACATGTAAGCAGTGTATGCAACTTTCAGTTTCTTCATTTCCTCACAAAACTTGGTATTGTAAGTTTTTAAAATTTTACTCCTAATGAGTGAGAGCAAAGAACAGGCTAGGAGAATTGAGTAAAGGGGAAAGAGCAGGCTAGGAAGCTTGAATAAAAGGAGAGGGATCAGGCTAAGAAGATTTAATAAAGGGAGAGCGAGCAGCCCCCACTTGTCTGTTAGTGGAGGCTTGCTTGTTTCTGTGATGCTGGAAGCTATGCCACCGGCATTTAGGTACTAGCAGGGCCATCCATGGTAGACAGGTGTCAGCTGAGCTTCCAGGCTAAGACAGATTAGGAAGAAGGACCTGGCAGTCTACTTCTGAAAAAATTAGCCAGTGAAAATCTTATGAGTAGCAGCAGAACACTGTCAGATATAGTGCCAGAAAATGAGCCCCCTAGGTTGGAAGACACTCAAAAGACAGCTGGGGAAGAGTTGCCTCCTCGAAGTAGAGGAGACCTTAATAATATGGGTGGAGTAAAGACTTCAGGATCTTCATTTGCTGATGTGACATGACTCAAAATGAGAACAAACAGCTGCAAACATCCATTAATAATTAGAACATGGAATATACAAAATATGAATCTAGGAAAGTAGGAAATCATGAAAAAGGAAATAGAATGCATAAACATCAACATCCTAGGAATTAGTGAATTGAAATGGCCTGGTATTGGCCATTTTGAATCCAACAATCATATGGTCTACTATCCTGGGAATGAAAACTTGAAGAGAAATGGGGTTATGCTCATCATCAAAAAGAACATTTCAAGATCAGTGTTGTCAGTGATAGGATAATATCCACACGCCTACAAGGAAGGACAGTTAATATGACTGTTATTCAAATATGCAGTCTGAGCTAGATGGAACATATAGTCAGGATGTATTGACAATTGCTGGTGACTGGAATACGCAAGTTGGAAATGAAGAAGGATAGGTAGTTGGGAAATACTGCCTTGGTGATAGAAATAATGCCAGAGATTATATGACAGAATTTTGCAAGACTAATAACTTCTTCATTGCAAATATCTTTTTAAGCCAACACAAACAGTGGCTGTACGCATGGACTTCTCTAAATGGAATACATAAGAACAAAATCACCTACATCTATGAAAAAGACAATGGAAAAATTCTTTATCAGCAGTCAGGACCAGACCATGTACTGACTATGGCATAGGCCATCAATTGCTCGTATGAAAGTTCAAACGGAAACAGAAGAAAATTGGAACAAGTCTGTCATGGTTGGAATTGTGTCCCCCCAAAAATGTGTGCAGCCGCGTGGCTGGGATATGGTTCCCAGTATCTTGGGACTGTCCTCCATTGTGTGGTTTTGCTAACCTGTATGTTAAAGGATTAGGGTGGGTCTGTGAATTCCTGCTGTAGGGGGAGTTTCCCTGGAGTATGGCTTGCCCCACCCTTAATGCTTTTAGCTTGCAAGGAATAAAAGGAAAAAGAAACAAAGGACAATTTGAGAACCTCGCTGCCATCAAGCAAGCAGCACCGGGAGCAGAGCGCATCCTTCAGACCAGAGGTTCTTCCGTGAGGACGCTCCCTGGACAAAGACTGATGCAATACCGGACTTTCCTCCAGAGCCGACAAGGGGAAAGTCTTTCCCTGGATTGGACACCCTGAATATGGACTTGCAACCTACCGGACTGTGTAAGAATAAATCTTTCTTTGTTAAAGCCATCCACTCTGGTGTTTCTGTTAGAGCAGCCTAGCTGACTAAAACAAAGTCCATGAGAGACAAAGTATGACTTGAGTGTATCCCACCTGAGTTTAGAGACCATCTCAAGAACAGATTTGGTGTGTTGACCACTAATGACTGAAGACCAGACAAATTGTGGAACAACATCAAAGATATTATCTGTGGAGAAAGCAAGAGATCATCAAAAAGACAGGAAAGAGAGAAAAGACCAAATTAGATGTCAGAAGAGACTCTGAAACTTGCTCTTAAACACTGAGCAGCTAAAGCAAAAAGAAAGAATGACAAACTAGAAGATCTAAACAGAAGATTTCAAATGGGCAGCAGCAGAAGAAAAAATGAATTATTATAATGACATGTGCAGAGAATTGGAAATACAAAACCAAAAGGGAAAAACACATTCTGCATTTCTCAAGATGAAAGAACTGAAGAAAAAAAATTCAAGTCCTGAGTTATAATAGTGAAGGATTCTATAGGCAAAATACTAAACAACGAAGAAAGCATCAAAAGAAGATACAAGGAATACACAAAGTCATTATGACAAAAAGCACTGGTCAATGTTCAGTCACTTCAAGAGGTAACATATGATCAGGAACCGATGGTACTGAAAGGAGAAGTCAAAGCTGCGTTGAAGGCGTTGGTGATAAACAAGACTCCAGGAATTGATGGTTTATCAGTAGAGGAATTTCAACAAACAGATGCAGCACTGCAAGGGGTCACTCATCTATGCCAAGAAACTTGGAGGATAGCTACCTGGCCAGCTGATTGGAAGAGATCTATATCTATGCCCATTCTAAAGAAAGGTTATCCAACTGAATGCGGAAATTACTGAACAATGTCATTGATATCACAAGCAAGTAAAATTTTGCTCAAGATCATTCAAAAATGACTTCAATAGTATAATGACAAAGAACTGTCAGAAGTCCAAGCTGGGTTCAGAAGAGCATGTAGAATCAGGGATATCATTACTGATGTCAGATGGATCTTGGCTGAAAGTGGAGAATGTCAGAAAGATGTTTACCTGTGTTTCACTGACTGTGCAAAGGCATTCAACTGTGTGGGTAATAGCAAATCATGGATAACATTGTGTCAAATGGGAATTCCAGAACACTTAATTGTGCTTTTAAGGAATCTGGACATGGGATCAAGAGGCAGTCATTTGAACAGAACAAGGGGACACTGCATGGTTTAAGGTCAGGAAAGGTGTGTATCAAGGTTGTATCCTTTCATTACAACTTTTCAATCTGTATGCTGAGCAAATAATCTGTGAAGCAGGATTATATGGAGAAGAACAAGGCATCAAGATTGAGGGATGAGTCATTAACCTGTGCTATGTAAATGACACCACCTTCACCTTGCTGATGAAGACCAAAGACCATAGCCTTCTGTGTGGATTCCACCTCAACATCAAGAAAACAAAAATCCTCATACCTGGACCAGTAAGCAACATAGTCATAAATGGAGAAAGGATTAAGGTTGTTAAGGATTTTGTTTTACTGGGGTCCACAATCGATGCCCATGGAAGCAGCAGTTAAGAAAATAAAAGATACACTGCATTGAGAAAATCTGCTGCAAAGAACCTCTTTAACACATTGACAAGTAAAGATGTCACCTTGCAGACTAAAATGCACCTGGCCCCAGCCATGATCTTTTCAATCACAATCATATGCATGAAAAAGCTGAACAATGAACAAGGAAGACAGAGGAAGAATTGATGTCTTTGAGTTGTGGCATTGGAAAAGTATACTGAGTGTGCCATGGACTGCCAAAAGAACAAGCAGTTCCATCCTGGAAGAAGTACAACAGGATGGCTCCTTGGTAGCAAAGCTCGCAAGACTGTGTCTTACATACTTTGGAAATATTGTCAGGAAGGATCAGTCCCTGGGGAAGGACATCATGCTTGGTAGAGTGGAGGGAAAGCAAAAAAGAGGCAGACTTCGATGAGATGGACTGATGCAGTGGCTTCAACTGTTTAAGCATAAAAATGATGGTGGATATGGCTCAGGACAGGGCAGTGTTTTCTACTGTTGTGCATGGGGTCGCTGTGAGTAAGAAACAACTCCACGGCTCCTAACAACAATGAGTGAGGAGTTGTTTTAATTCGCTTTTTTCTGATAATTAATACTTTTTATGTATTGACAATTCACATAAAATCTTTCATAGTGATTTTATTTAAAAACAAATTGCTTTCCTCAAATTTTAAATTGTGTTATTTTCTCCTTATTAGTAATTGTAGGTTTTCAGAATATGTTCTTTTTATTTATTTATTTTTATTAAAAAATATTTTCTTGTGCTTTAAGTAAAAGTTTACAATCTAAGTCAACTTTATACAAAAACTTACACTCACAATGCCATGTAACTGTAGCTGCTCTCCCCATGCTGTGACAGCACACTCCTCCCTTCCACCCTGTATTTCCAGTGTCCACTCAAGCAATTCCTGTTTCCATGTACCCTCTCATCGCACTTCTGGACAGGAGTTCCCCAGTTAGTCTTCTGTGTCTACTTAAGCCAAGATACACACTCTGTCATCGTCATTTTATGTCTTATAGTCAAGTTCAATTGTTGAAGAGTTGGGTTTGGGAATAGTCTCAACTCTTGGCCAACAGTGAATCTGGGACCATGTCCTGTGGGGACCCTTCAGTCTGTTGGATCATCAAGTCAAGTCTTGTTAACAGAGTTCAAGCTCTGCACCCCTTTTTTCTCCTGTTTTGTCAGGCACTCCTTGTGTTCACTGTCAGGACAGTCATTGGTGCTGGCTGAACGCCATCTAGTTTTTCTGGTGTCATGCTGTTGTAGTCTCTGGATTATGTGGCCCTTTTTTGCTCTTGGGCTCATATTTTCCCTTGATGTCCTTCATTCTCCACTGTTCCAGGTGGGTTGGGACTAATTGATGTTTCTCACTGGGTTTTTAGACCCAGAAGCCACTTACCAAAGCAGAATGCAGAACATTTTCTTTAAAAACTTTTTTATGCCAGTTTACCTAGATGTTCCCAGGAACCACGGTCTTCTGACCCCTGCCCCAGATCCTTTGTCCTTCAAAGTATTTGGTTATAGTTAGGAAACTTCTTAGCTTTTGGTTTAGTACAGTTGTTTTGACTTCTCTTGTACTGTATGTTGTCCCTCCCTTCACCTAAGTTAAGTCTTTTCTACTGTCTAATTAATGAATATCTTCTTCTATCCTTCCCTCCCTTTGTAACCATTGAAGACTGTTTCCTTCTCTGTTTAAATCATTTCTGTGTCCTTATAATAGTGGCCTCATACAGTATGTGTCCTATTGTGACTGATTAAATTTCACTCAGCATAATTTCCTCCAGATTTCTCAGTATTGTATTTCCCAGGATCATCATTGTTCTTTATCATTGCATAGTATTCCAATGTGTAAATATCTCATAGCTTGTTTATCCATTCATCCATTGATGGACATCTAAGTTGATCCCACATTTATGCTGTTGTGAACAGTGCTGCAATGAACATTGTTGTGTATTTATTTATGTGACAACTTTTATTCTTTAAGATATTTCCCAGAAAGCGGGATTGCTGGATCATACGGTATTTCCATTTCTAGCTTTTCAAGAAGTACGACATCAATTTCCAAAGTGACTGTACCATTTTACATTTCAACTAGCAGCGTTGTGTTCCAGCCTGTCCACAATCTCTCCATTTATTATTTTCTATTTTTTTTAAGACTAATGTCAGCCTTTTTGGGGGTGAAATGGTATCTCATTGTAGTTTTGCTTTGGATTTCCCTAATCATTAATGGTCTTGAGCATTTCCTCATGTATCTGTTAGCTGCCTGAATGACGTCTTTGGTGAAATGCCTTTTGATATCCTTTGCCCATTTGCAAAAATGGATTGTTTATCTTTTTGTTGTAGAGATTTTGCAGTATCTTGTAGATTTTGGAGATTAGGTGCTGACTGTATTTGTTGTAGCCAGATCATTTTCCCAGGCTGCATGATATCTTTTAGCTCTTTAGGTGAAATCTTTGGGTGAGCCTAAGTATTTGGTTTTTAAGAGTTCTAAGTTATCTATTTTTTGTTGTGGTGTTTGTGAGCTGTTAGTAATGTTTGTATTCTGTTTATGCCATGTATTAGAGCTCCCAGCATTACCCCTATTTTTTCTTCCAAGATTTTATACTTAGGTCTTTGACTTAGTTTTTGTGCATGGTGTGAGACATGGGTCTTATTTGCAGGCAGACATGCAGTTACACCAACACCATTTGTTAAGACACTATCTTTTCCTCAATGTATGGACTTTAGGCCTTTGTTAAATATCAACTGCTCACTGGTGGATAATTTTATGTTTAGATTCTCAATTCTGTTCCATTGGTCTATGTATCCACTTTGTACAAGTACTAGGATGTTTTGGCTAGTGTGGTGATGTAATAGCTTTTAAAGTCAAGTAGTGTATGGCTGTCCACTCTGTTCTTCTTCAGTAATGCTTTAGTTATCAAGGGCTTCTTCATTTTCCATGTGAAGCCAGTTATTTGTTTCTTTACCTCATTGAACATTCTGTTGGAAATTGGATTGGAATTGTATTGCATCTATAGATTGCTTTGGGTAGAACAGACATTTTTTTCACAGTGTCGAGTTTTCCTATCTACAAGCAAGGCAGATTTCTCCATTTATATAGATCTCTTTTGGTTTTTTGCAGTAATGTCTTGTAATTTTCTTGGTATAGCCCTTTTATGTCTCTGGTTATATTTATTCGTAAGTATTTTAAATTCCTGGAAGTTATTGTGAATGGTAATGATATGGTGATTTCCTTTTTGATGGTCTCTTTGTTGGTATAGGAGAATCCAACTGATTTATGCATGTTTATCATATATCTTGATACTTTGCTGAACACTTCTGTGAGTTCCAGTAGTTTTTTGTGGATTTTTTAGGGTTTTCAGTGTATATAATTGCATCATCTACAAATCGAGATACTTTTATTTTGTCCTTACCAATTTGGGTGCCCTTTATTTCATTATCTTGCTTGATTGCTCTGGCTAGAACCTCCAGCTCAATATTGAATAAAAGTGGTGTCATAGGGGATACTTGTCTGGTTCCCATTCTCTACTAAATTCTTTCAGACCCTGTATTTAAAATGATGTTGGTTAATGGCTTTGTACAAAGCTAGTTATAATTTTGAGGAATTTCCCTTCTATTACTGTTTTGCTGAAAGTTTTTAACACAAATTGCTGTTGGACTTTGTCAAATGCCTTTTCTTCATCATTTGAGAAAATCAGGTGGTTTTTGTCTTCCATTTTATTTATGTGGTTGATTACATTGATTTTTTTTTTTAGCACTGAATGATCTCTGCATCCCTGGTATGAATTCCACTTGGTCATGGTGAATTATTATTATTTTTTGATATGTTTTTGAATTTTATTGGTTAGAATTTTGCTAAGGATTTTTGCATCTTAGTTCATTAGAGATACTGTCTGTCATTTTCCTCTTTTGTGGTGTCTTTTACTTGCCTTTGGGATAAGGCTTATGCTGGCTTCATAGAATGAATCTGGAAGGGTTCCATCTTTTTCTGTGCTCTGAAATACTTTTAGTAGTAGTGGTGTTCACTATTCCCTAAAAGTTTAACGGAATTCTCAAGGTTTTGCTGTGGGCAGTTTTTAAATTACCTTTTTAATCTCTTGTTATGGGTTTATTTAGTTTTTCACCTTGGTTTGTGTTTGCAAGAATTTGCCCATTTCCTCTAGGCTTTAAAATTTGTTAGTGTACAGTTTTTTTTTTTAATAGTATTCTGAATTTTTAAAAATTTCATGTGTTTCTGTTGTGATGTGGCCCATGTAATTTCTTATTTGGGTTATTTGCTTAGCCTCCTGATTTTCTTTTGTCAGTTTGCCCAATGGTATAACAATTTTGTTGATCTTTTCAAAGAACCAGATTTGTTAATTCTTTTGGCTATTTTTCTGTTCTTTCATTTATTTCTCCTATTTGTATTATTTTCTTCCTTCTGATGCTCAGGGGCTTCTTTTACTGTTCTTCTACTTGTTTCAGTGGTAAGTTTAATGCTTTGATTCAGGCCCTTTCTTTTTGGATGCATGCGTTTATTGAGATAGGTTTACCTCTGAGCACTGCTTTTGCTATGTCCTGAATGTTCTGGTAGACTGTGTTTTCATTCTTGCTTGATTCTGCAAATTTCTTTATTCTGTCCTTGAGTTTTTCTGTAATTCAGAAGTTTTCAGCAAGATGTTATCCCATTTCCATATGTTTGATTTTGTTTTCCTTCCTTTATCTGTTATTGAGTTTTACTTGTAATGATTTCATGGTCTGAAAGATGCTTTGTAATATTTTGATGCCTTGAAGGCTTGCTTTATGGCCTAGCGTGTGGTCTATTCTGAGGAATGTTCTGTGTGTGTTGGAAAAGAAAGTATACTTGACTGCTGTTGGGTGGAGTGTTCTGTATATGTCTATGAAATCAAGTTGGTTGATCATGGCATTTAGTTCTTCCGTGTCTTTATTGAACTTTCTGTCCTTCACCAAAAATTGTGTGTTGAAGTCTCCTACTATTCTTGCGGAGATGTCTATTTCT
This sequence comes from Heterohyrax brucei, assembly GCA_028571685.1. Taxonomy (NCBI): domain Eukaryota; kingdom Metazoa; phylum Chordata; class Mammalia; order Hyracoidea; family Procaviidae; genus Heterohyrax; species Heterohyrax brucei. Next base: position 69,636,688 of record CM053142.1, on the reverse strand, counting down.
CTTTTCAATGCATTTAGTTTGTTTTATGTATTTTGGAACTCTATCATTGAGTATGTAAATATTTAATATGGTTATGTCCTCCTGGAGTATCATAGCTTTAATCATTATATAGTGTTCTTCCTTATGTGTTGTGGTGGATTTTCCTTTAAAAGAGTATTTTATCAGAAGTTAATATTGCCACTCCTACTCTTTTTTTGAATGCTGTTTGCTTAATATATTTTTTTCCCATCCTTTAAATTTTAGCTTTGTTTGTGTTTTTAAGTCTAAGGTGTGTCTCTTTCAGGCAGCTTATAGATGGATTATGGTTTTGGTCCAGTCTGCCACTCTCCATCTCTCTACTGATGCACTAATGTGTTTATATTCAGTGTAATTATTGATAGTATAAGTTTAGTGTTGTTATTTTGATTCTTTTTTTGTGTGTGGGTTGTAGACAGTTTTTTATTCTACTTGATTTTCTGTGCTGAGCCATTTTTATTTATGTGTTTTCATCTTTTTCATTGTTGTTTTGGTATTTGCTAAGATTTCTCATTTCTCTTTTTTTTATTTATATATATATTTGAAATTAAAACAAAGACGTTTATTGAAAGATATAAAAACAAAACATTCTGCAAAATGGGGAAGCACAGGAGCATCTGAACAAGAGTGTGTTCTGAACTGCAAGGAGAGATAAAAAGGGAGCAGTTTTTATCAGACGAAATAAACAGTAGGGCTGTACTTCCTGGGCACAAAATGGGGAAAGGGAAGCACAGTAAAAAGTTACAGGAGTTTGTTAAACTATAATCTTGAACTCTGAAACATCATTCAACATCCTAACATTTGTTTAGCATACTATTAAGGATGATTAAGTCAATGTTCTGTACAGCTACAGTTTGTTTGACTTTCCTGTGATCTTAAGGTGACAAGTTTATGCTTTCACAGACTTATAAACAGTCAACAGGAATTGAAGTGAAGATCCCAGTGAAAAAAGTCTAATTCGGGGGAGACAAGAAATCAGAATTTAGACTTGGTTAAATGATATTTGCTTCACTTTGATTTCAGAGTTAAGAGAGCTATATGCTCCCTTTTAACCTTATCAATTCTTTTTTTAAAACTTTTTTATTAATTACAGTAAAAGAATAAGATTTCTAACATTTACCAATTATCTCATCTATGATAAACCCTCAGCCCCCCTCCACCTATGTAGCCAATACAGTCATTTTCTTCTGTGGGTAATTCTGTTGTTAAGTCCTTATAACAGGGGTCTCATACAAAATATGTCCTTTTGACACTGATTGACTTCACTCAGCATGATCTCTTCCAAATGAGACCATGTTATGAGATGTTTTCTAAAATTGTCATTTTTTTTTATCATAGCATAGTGTTCCATTGAGTATATGTACCGTAGTTTGCTTATCCATTCATCTGTTGATGAGCATTGTGGTTGATTCCAACTTTTTGCTATTGTGGACTGTGCTGCAACAAGCATTCATGTACATGTGTCTGTTCATGTGACAACCTTTGTTTCTGAAGGATAAATTCTGAGCAGTGGAATTACAGGATCAAATGGTATATCTATCTACAGGTTTTTAAGGAAGCTCCAGACTGTTTTCCAAAGACATTGTGCCATTTCGCAGTCCTACCAGCAGTGTAGGAAAGTTCTAATTTCTCCACAGCCTCTCCAGTGTTTGTAGTTTTGTGGTTTTTGGATCGTGGCCAACCTTGTTGGGATGAGATGGTATCTCATGGTAGTTTTCATTTGAATTTCTTTAATAGCTAGTGATCATGAGCAATTCTGCATATGTCATTCAGCTGCCTGAATATCCTCTTTGGAAAAATGTCTGTCCATCTCCTTCGCCCATCGTTTATTTGGATTATTTATCCTTTTCTTGTTTATATTTTGTAATACTTTATAGATTATGGAGATCAGATGTTGGTCTAACATAGAACTGCCAAACATTTTTTCCCATTCTGTATGTGGTCTCTTAATTCTTTTGATGAAGCCTTGGATAAACAAAAGTGTTTGATTTTTAGTAATCCCCATTTATTCATTTTCTCTTCTGTTGAATGTGCTTTGTTGGTCAGATTTTGAAGTCTGTCTACAATGTGTATTAAAACTTCCATTGTTGATCTTAGTTTATCTTGGATGAGCTTTATTGTTTTAGATTTTATATTTAGGCCTTTTATCCAATTTGAGTTGGTCTTTGTATAAGGTGTGAGATATAGGTCTTGTTTCAATGAAGAAGTAAAAATCTCCCTCTTTGCAGATGATACGATTGTTTATACAGAGAGTCCTAAGGAATCCATAATAAAAATATTGGAACTAACAGAGGAATTTAGCAAAGTAATGGGATACAAGATAAACATAAGTAAATCGGTAGGATTCCTTTACACCAACAGTGAAATTATTAAAGAAGAAATCACCAAATCAATTCCATTTTCTATAGCCCCCAAGAAGATAAAATACCTAGAATAAATCTAACTAGAGACATAAGAGATCTTTACAAAGCTAACTACAAGACCTTACTACAAGAAACTAAGAGACTTACATAAATGGAGTAATCTACCCTGCTCATGGATACAAATACTCAACATTGTGAAAATGTCTATCTTGCCCAAAGCAATCTACTAATATAATGCAATCCCAATACAAATTCCAGTGACATTTTTTAATGAGATGGAGAAACAAATCATCAACTTTGGAAAGGGAAGGAACCTCGGATAAATAAAACATTACTGAAGAAGAAGAACACACTGGGAGACCTCTCACTACCTGACTTGAGAACTTATTACACCGCCACAGTAGTCAAAACAGCCTGATACTGGTACAAAAAGAGACATATAGACCAATGGAACAGAGTTGAGGCCCCGGAGATAAAACCATCCTCCTATGAACAGTTATTTGTCAAAGGCCTGAAAATTTTAAAGTAAGAGTGGTAAGAATGGTCTCTTTAACAAATGGTGCTGGCAAAATTGGATATCCATCTGCAAAAAACTGAAACAAGACCCATATCTTGTTTTTTATTTTGATGTATAAGATTGTTAATTTCTTTTGTGGTTACATTAATATTTATCCCTATTTTTCTAAATTTAAGCTAGTCTTTAATTTCTTTGTATCTCCTTTACTTCCTGTCTATGTAAAAGATTTATGACTACATTTTTTAAATCCCTCTTTTTGTTCACACTATTGTCATCTTTTACATAATGGCATCTCTGTGTCCTATTTTCAGTGTTTTTGTTTGGCTTTATGCTTGTGATTGCCCTATTTGCATTTATATCCAGTTTTCCTGTTCTGCATTCTAGTCTTGAGTTGTTATCCGATGTTACTGATTTTCTAACCAAAGGACTGCCTTTACCTTTTCTTCTAATTTTGGTTTTATTTTTGAAAATTCCAAAAATTTATGTTTATCTAGAAATGTCCTAATTTCACCCATCACAACTGAGAGACAGCTCTGTTGGAAATATAATTCTTGGTTGGCAATTTTTTTCCTTCAACTCTTTGTATATGTCATCTCATTGCTTTTTATCTGCATGGTTCCTGCAGAGTAATCTAAGCTTAGTCTTACTGACTTTCCTTTGTAGATTGGTTTTCCCTTATCCCTACTCAGTTTTAAAAAATTCTCTCCTTATCTGTATCTTTGGTGAGTTTGAAGACCTACATATGGGGAGTTCAAAGAGTATCTTAGATAGATATCTTTTCATTTTTCATGATATCCAGGAGAGTTTTCTGCCAAAAAAATCATAGACAATTCTTTCTATGTTTTCTATTATCTCCTTCCACCCACGACCCCCTGTTTTGGTGCTCTATTCACTAGTAGATTATTCCTCTTGACAGTGTTCCACATAATTCTTAGTGATTCTTTATTTAAAAAAATTATCTTAATTTTCTTTAAATATATTAGCGTCATGTGCTTTATCTTCAACTTCACTAATTTGACCTTTATTGCTTTAGTCTGCCACTTTGACTTTCTGTGGAGTTATTTAATTTTGTAATTTTATTATTAATCTACTGAATTTCTATTTCCTGTCTCTGTAAGCTTTTTTGCAGCTTGTTGAATTTGTCATTATGTTCTGCTGCATTTTGCTTCATCTCCTCTCTAATGTCTTAAAGAATTCTAAATATTGATCTTTTGTATTCTACCTCCAATAATTCCATGCAGTTTTCTTTATATGGAAAATTTCTTGATTCTTTAAGAGCTTTCTGAACCCATTGTGTTCTGAATTTTTAAGTAATTTGATGTTGACTGTTATCTCCAAGCCACCAGTAAGTTGTATTTGTTTATTTTATGTTTGCCGAGCTTCTTGTTTTGTTTTGTTTTGTTATGAAAAGTTCAAATCTGGCTGTGTATGCTAGTTTACTTATTAACATCTTTGAAGCTCTATCATCCTGTCACTGACTGGTTACAGTTGTTATTAGACACAGGAGCCCAAGAGTCTGTTTACTTTTCTTATATGTATTCCACTGTAGTGTCCAAGTAGTTAGTCAGCAAATGTGTGGTGCAGGCTCTCCCCTACAGTTCTAGATGGGTAGAGGTAATTGGTGTAGGCACAAGTATCTGACTGCTCGCACTGAGAAAGGCAAGGGGGTAACAGTCATCCCTGATTGTCTGTGAGAGATAGTCCCTTTATACCTATTCTGAAAGAACTGTTTCTGCCCTGAATTTCCAGCTCAGGTGAGTTGGCAAGTTCTTTCCTGCTTTTTCCAGTTTGCTAGATTGTTCCCTCTCTGAGTCTAGGAGAATGGCTCAGTGAATGCTTAAGAAGTACTACTTTCGGCTCAGGTAATGATGTCAGACTCCAGAGCCAGGTATGATGTAGAGAACAGAGAGGGAATCCATGGGAAAATGAAAAGAGATTTGTCCTGAAGGAAAGTTTTAGATCCATTCAAGACATAAGCCAATTAGCTTTCAACAATTGAGTGCTGATTTTTACTGGTCTTGAAGGTGGAAGTAGACTCTTCAACTTAACTTTTGATGATCAAGTGTCAGTTTTTCACTGGTTCTGGAGGTGAAAGTGGACTCTCCATTGCTGTTCAGTCTCTCCCATTGAGGAAGACACCCTCTGCATGTCACTGCTCTATTCACCATGCTATCTGCAGCTGATACCCAGTGGGTTAGGTCTGGCTACTCCTAGGTACTTCTGGATCTACTCCTCCATCCTAAGCACTCAGTATGATTTCTCAACTTTCCCTTGGGTGTTCACAGCTCCTAGAATGTCATCTATAATAGATTTATTTATTATTTTTGGTGTTTGTTGTTAGAAGGATCACAGGAAGTGTCTGACTACTCCATCTTGGTCTCTCAAAATATATTGTTTATGTAAGACCTTTACCACATAGATGTATTGCAAATGTTTTGTGCCAGTCTGTGGCTGGCTTTTTAATTTTTTTCATGTATTTATTTTTATTGAATTTGTTAATGTTATGGACTTTTTGCACTCCCAGAATTTTGCCTGAGAATTCAAATGAAGAAATAGTACAATGAACAGCCTCATTTATCCATAATATAGTATGTTAAAAGATGATTCAAGTGCATTTTGATAATTTCAAAATCTTTTTATGTTATAACAAGTTGAAATTTTAACAGTCTTGCAGGTGTTCGTGGCACAGTATGTCTCTAACTAGCACTTTCATATACTTATCTCTCGTTGTGTCTTAATAATATAACTCCCAGCATGATTTTTTCTGGAAAGACGTATTCTCTTTAGGAAATGCATGTGGCTCACCATCCAAGAGATTATCGTCAAGGTTTCTGGTTCCCAAATGACATCTTGTTTCTCTTTTAATAATCCAAACTTCCTTTGGCTCAGCTACATACAAACACTTCAGGAAGCAGTTATCCTATTTGGACAACTGACCGGAAGAGATCCAAAAGCATCTTAGTCCATTCCAAAGGTAGGTAATTCAAGAGAATGCATGAATTTTTTTAAACGATATCATTAATATTACACCCAAGTAGAATTTTGCTTACTGAAGAAGACTCAGCAAAGCCTTAACAAAATTTGGTGTGTGCTGACTACCTGGGTATCTGACCTGAATACTGTAAGAAAAGTAAACGGATGCTTGGGTTCACATGCCTAACAGCTCTAACTACCCAGGTGACAGGATGTTAGAGCCTCAAAGGAACCCATGATCAAACTAGTTCATATGATGAGCCTATTCCTGCATTTCAAAACAAAATATAACAAGAAGCTAGAACACAGTATACAATCATATAATAAATAAATGCAACTACTTAAGGATTTGAGACAAGAGTAAATACCAAATCAGTGCAAGAGGCAGAACAAGATGACTTCAGAAAGCTCTCAAAAGAATCAAGAAATTTTCCAGATAAGGAGAACTTTTGGGAATTTTCAGAGGTAGAATTCAAAAGATTAATATTTAGAGCTCTTCAAGAAATCAGGAAGGAGATGAGGCAAAATGCAGCAAAGCATAATGACAAATTGAACTGGGTATAAGGAAGTATACAGACACAGGAAATAGAAATTCGGAAGATCAGTAAATATGGTATCAATTTATTTGCTTAAGAGAAAGGCTTAATATCTATGTAGTATTAAAGCGAGAGAGCAAAGATTGTTTTTGTAAAAATAATTTGCTCTACGTTAAGGAACTTAATTTCCAATAAAAATACATATGTTTAATTTTGTGTTAATGAAGTTATAAAAAAAATCTGTTAGTCTCCAAAGCTTTCATCAGAATCTCAGATGGAGTACTGACTCGTAAACAATTAGTAATTGTTCATCTAGATTGATTTCTATTTCTAAACATCCCGACTCCAGTTCTAAGAAAAAATAAAACCACTGAGGGTTACAAAAATGAGCTGTTTCACTTCCAGTAACACTGAACTAACTTTTTGAAGGTTGGTCCCCAAACTAAGAACAACTAGCATGACAAAGTTAATTTCAAACTATTGCGAAGCTAGCAAGTACCAAGTACTTCAGGAACTTCAGGGTTAAGACACACCACTGTGAGTTTATGAACGGTGATCAGCTAGATTTCTCTCCCTCAATTTATTAATATCAGGTATGTCATGGATTGAATTGTGTCCCCCCAAAAATGTATGTATTGATTTGACTTGGCTAGGAGTCACAATATTGTGCCATTCTTCCCATGTGTTGTGAATCCTGCCTCTGTGATAGTGAAGACAGAGAATGGGCTGCAGTTGTGTTAGTGAGGCAGGACTCAAGTTACAAGCTTGTGGGATATAAGGGAGAGAAATGAGCAGATTAAGTTGGGTGCCAGGAGCCAGTCCCAACACTTTTCAGGGTCCCGCACAGAGGGAGGGAAGACGTCGGCGGGAAATGAATACAGGAGACAGGAAAGACTTTTCTGGTTTAAGGCAGCCTGACCAACAAAAGATTGTGTGTGTGGAGAGCTGTCCGTCTTTATTCTTTATAGGTGAGGTGACGTAGTGGTCACCCTATTTTCTTCATAATATAAACTATTGGTTAACAAGAAACTGACCTAACATTATTGGCTAACAAGAAAGTGACCCCTCATGGTCTTCTTTCTCTACTTAATTGCCAAGGCCTTTTGGATGTTCGTGGTGATAAATCTCAGTGAACACAATTAATGGTTTTATTCGTACCTCAGAGTGGAAGGTACAGAGGTGTAAACTTCTCAAGGCTTCACCATTTGGCTGTCTCCATTTGTTTCTCTAAGTTTTTATTTATATCTTCCTGTGCAGATAGTGTCTGCTATCCCCTAATCAAGCACAGCTGCACTAAGAAAGATGTTTCTTTAGTGTTATCAGTTTGCCATACCAACTATACAGAACCTAAAAGTTTATTTATTTTTCCTGTTGCAGGGAGTGGGATGCTTGTGTAGTTTTAATGGCTATGTGGAGAATTGTCCTTGAGAGCTTTTCAAGGGTTAGCTTGTAAACCTGTGTATGTGGAGAAAAGGGAGGGGGGAATGCAATTGGGGGAAGCCAGTGAAGCTGGGCAGGCCTCAGTGCTATTAGGCATGCTGCACTGAAATCCATTCCTCTGATCTCTATTCCTCAGAAGTTTCTGGTCAGATTGCCCCAATATAATCTCATAAACTGAGGGGTTGTGAAGCCCCTCTTAGAAGGCATCCTTCTTAATCCTCATATTAGGAGGGGGTATCTTTTTAGGAAAATTTAATTAGGGAGCAAAATATTATCAGGGGTAATAGGCTAAAAAACACGTCACAGGTGAGATGCTTTGGCCTGCCATTTACGGAAGTTTGTGACTTTGTCTACAAGGGCCTTTCCAGATGGCAGGCCGTCACAGTCGGGAATCTCACACAACCAAGAAAGCATGACTGAGAGCAGAGCACATCCTTTGGACCTGAGGTTCCTGTACCGAGATGCTCCCCTTGAATTTGGATTTAGCCTACCGGACTGTGATAATTTCTCTTGTTGAGTGGACTTGTAACTTGTAAATGGATTTGTGCCTTACTGGATTGGGACAACAGAAGTTTCTCTTCATGAAGCTTTACACTTGTGGTATTTTGTTTTGGAGCAGTACCAGGTGACTAAGACAATGTATATCCCAGAATCTTGATGTAATGCCCAAAGAATAGAACCAAGAACAACTGACAGTAAATTTCCCAGTGTTAATAGGAAATAATGATGATAAATAATAAAGAAATGCTGTGTATGTTGTACATCTGAGTCTTCAGACTGATAATATACACATTTATGTGGGCTTACTATGAGAATCTAAATGTCTTTCAGGAGTAATACCTGCCACGAACTACTGATTTAAATATCTCTATCTAAATTCCTAAACAACAGAATCAAAATGAATCTACTTAATCCAATTATGGATACCAGTCTTCCTAAGAGCAAGCTACTGGTGTTTTCTTGGAAAGGAATTTGAGAGTTTTCAATCTGATTATTCCTTTCTCACGTCTCCTTTAAAAGTGACCAAGCAAATATGAAAACTTTTTTTTTTTTTTTTGCAAAAAAACTTTTCAGATAGAAAAACTTTACTCTGATTCTATCCAACAGCAGGTGCTTTATGTTCTCACTGTATATTCCAGTTATATCTGTCCACACTTATGACTTTCCATTTTTTTGCACATCTTATATACATACTGACGACACTTGGCTGGCTTGGCTATCTACATACAATGTTGCACTAATTTGCTGATGTTATCACTCTCAGATGTAATGTTTACATCCCCCAAAGACAAATAAAGATTAGATTATATGTTTCATCCTCCCAACAGTCTCCTTTCCCCTCCTCTCCAACCACTCTCTTTCCTCGAATTAGAGGTCAGTAGGCTGATATCCATGTAAATTTATATGGGAATGTACATTTTCACTCAGTCATATCAAATAAAAAAATAAAAAGGAAAGATTAGATTATAATAATACTTATAAGAAAAGGCAATAATAATGAAAACTACCAAATTAAAAAAAAAAAAAGAGGTCTTTGACTTGAGTAAGGACAAATTTATGGCAGAGTTGTCACCCAAACAGCACCGTTTTGTAAGATGGAGTCTACTGGTATTCTAGACTACTCAGCTGAGAATATGGTGATGTTTGTGATGTTATAAGACAGAAAGTTTCACATTTTAGAGACTGTATGTTAGGAAGGATCCACAAGCTCAGGATTCAGGAAATCTGCTTCTGATACACCACTCAGGTTTCCCCATTACAATCAGGAATATTATAAAATATTACTATCTTACACCCCAAATTGATCTCAATGCCACCATCTTTGCAAGTAGATTTCAGAATCTTCTTTTTTGAAATCACATTCCTGGGCAATGTCCACGGGTTTTTATGCTATCTAGTAGCTGAGCCATACTCAACCAATCAGACTTTTGCTTACTTGCTTGATGGCCGTTAAATATGTGGATGTAACCTTACATAAAATCCTATAAAAAGTTGATTAAAGAGCTCTTGATTTAATTAAAATCTACAAGTGAATCTCTTTTACAGTATATAAAATTTTCCATTTTGCATGGCAGAATGAAGAGGAATCGAAGATCTCATTTTGAAACTGAACAAAATTATGTCAACATTAATGTCACATTTCAATTAATATCTTTTAGTATGTTTCTCAATTTCCTCTTTTGGCTTTCCTTGTCTTTCAATCGCTGGAAACTTTAGTCTAAACCACGACTTCTTCTTTTGAAGTATGCTATATATTGGAGGTCTCTGAACTTTATCAGAGTATGTAACAGTTTGTCCCTGAGCTCTACCCTCCTTAAATTAAGTGATATTTCTGTATAATATCCTCAGGGAGTGAGAATAAAGAGGTTCCAGAAGCTTTTGAATACAGGGAGTCTGCATAATGGTGAGAGAAAGGCAACCTCAAGACAGAGGTAAGCATTTCTTCTCTACCTTTCCAGAGAGGAAAGTAGAAACATATGATGAGATGATAAGGATGATCAGAAGAGAAGAAGCAGACAATGGACAGAATAAAGGAACAGAGATTGTACTAATGTAGTAGAGTCAAGACAAATTGAAAGAAATAATAATGTTTCAGAGCCCGGAGCTCTTAAAACAACTTGAAATGAAGTATTAATACAAGGATATGAGAAATGGGAGATAAGAGTTGTATTTTTGAGAAAAAGTCAATGGATGACTGCAATATTTAAGAACAAAGAATAAGGATATAAAAGTTACAGTTGGCTAAGGATAGGTTTTGCCCAGAGTTATCTGATCATTTATTATGAGGCAGTTTCTAAGTTTCCTTATTGCTTTAAAAATTTTTTTTTTAAATTATTGTCTTGGGTTATTTGTCTGGCTTCTTCACTGTTCTAAGCTTCTTGGGGACTCTGGTTTCCTGGCCCTCAGATAATTGCACTTGTTTTGCTGATCTGACAGAGAAAGGAATTTTGCAATCCCAAGTGAGATTCTGGCCTGTTGCTGCAATTTCCATCACACTACTCAGTGCCTGTTTCATTGTGAGCTGTGTAGGTAAGTCTTTCACTGACATGTCACTTGTTTTGAGTCATTTCCTTATTATGTTCTATAAAGTTCCCTGAAAACCTATATTTTCCTTTATCCCATAAAATAGTGCTTACTTGAAATGCTATGTTCTTCTTAATTACTTCTCCTTCCCTTCTTCTGTTTCTAGTTTTATCTCTACTTTTTGATGTTTGACTCTGCTTTTAAGTTTACATTATGTGGTCTTAGTGGCGTTTTCCCAATTATACATACATGTATGTTAGTGACAGGCATCTTTAAGACATCATCTTCAAGTCTTCAGTTAACTAGTGATGACGTGTTCCATGGTCCCAAAAACACTTTTTGAAGAGTGCAACTACAGTTCCTTCTATCATTGTAACACTGTGGATTAGGTCTTCAATCTCTGGGTGTGAGTCCCAATATGAGTGGAAAAATGTTTTAAAATGAAATAATAGAGATGTAAGAATATCAGCTGGTTAAGTATTCATCTGCTAACCAAAAGGTCAGCAGTTTGAATCTACCAACCTCTCCTTGGAAACATATATGGTTGTTATGATGATTCAACTTGATGGCAACAGGTTTTTTTTTTTGTTGTTGTTGTTTGAGAAAATATTTCTCTTCCTTCTCCCATTTGCCCGTAAATAAATATCTCAAGTTTATCTCATAAGACGTCAAGAATTTTTTGTCTCCAATATAATTTGGTGATTTATTCACTGGTAAAATGATTTAAAATAACTATTTCATAATCTAAGAGGCAGTAAAAGTGCCTTCTTAAAGAGGCCATGTCAACAGTTCTCTATGAGATGCAAATAAATATCGATCTTACTAATAAAACATAAATAGCTGTCATCAAAGTTAAAAATCTATTGTACTTTCCCATTAAGGCATGTATGAGTGAGAAAGGAGTTAAAGGATAGTTATTTCATTAATCAAGGGAAGCAGATTAATGTCTATGTCAGGGCCCATGACATAGACTAAGAGAAAGTTAGAAAAGCTTGATAGCATTAAACTTCAACAGTAGAATGACAAGAAAGAAATGAATGAAGAATCAAGTCAGGACCCAAGAGATAACAGGTCTTTCTCACCATAAACACCCATGAAAACAAAAGATAATTTTCATTGTGAGGCATTTAAAATATCTCTGACTTTTTGAAGTATCATTTTGGGTGTTATTTACCCCATACGTGTATCTGTAGTTATCAGTAGTCAAGTCAGAACTCTTTAGAAAATGTCAGCTCACTTGTGAGCTTGATTCAGGGTTATTAAAGTGAAGAGCTAGCAGATAGCCAATGAGCCACCAAACATGTGTTGATAACAGTCACTCTCTGTGTTTGTGATCAACTGATACAGAAAATAGTAGTCTTTTCCCTAGAATGTTGTTGTTAGCTGCTATCGGTGAGCAGATGGGTAGAGGCTGCACATGAGGTGTGTTTGGCTGGGAATTAAGCAAGGGTCTTCTACATAGAACTTAAGAACTTCACCACTGTACAACCAATGACCTCCTTAGACTATAGAACTTATAGTAGGAAGAAAGTAAAAAAAAATGTGTTGACATATAAATGAGATAAATTAATACAAACAGGAAATAATTCAGCATAGTCTTTGTTGGATTTGCATAGAGAAAGGAAGACAGTGATAGAGATTGGAGGTAACAGAGGTACAGATCATAAGGTTCTTTAGTTTAAAAAATGGGTAGTAATTTTTCTTCTTCCCTCACAGTGACTTATAATTTTACATACGGCAAAACTGACAAACGGCTGTCTGATCTACACGTATATCATTCAAGTCTGACCTGCTTCAGTGAAGGGACAAGGGTGACAGGTAAAGTTTTGCAATACTTTAGCATAGTTTTTCTTACGAAGATGAGGCTGAATTTGAGATGGGTTTATTGTATTTTTTTCTCAATAAAACCTCTGTTTGAATATGTTTAAGATAGCCCCAAACAAGGTTGTAGATTTGCTCCCTGAACTATATATACATAGTCAAGTTACATCAGTGGTTTTATACATGCTTTGCTATAGACTTGTTTAATCCTAAGGCAGTGGTAAACTATTGTTTCAAAGAGAAAGGAAAAACAATTTGTTTAGGAGTCTTATGTGCTCAATACTGTATAAAGAATAGTAATAGAAATATTTATTGAGAAGTTATACTGTGTTAGTGTCTGTTAAGGTGTCCCTGGGTGGTGCAAGTGGTTAAGCACTTGGCTGTTAGCCAACGGACTGATATTTTAAATCTCACCAGTGGTGTTTTGGAAACAGTCCTGGTAATCTGCTTTGGGAAGGTCATAAACTTGAAAACCCTGTGGAGCAGTTCTCTGTACACATGGGTTCGCCATGGGTAGAATCAATTTTCCTACAACTAACAACAGTAACAACAACAATGACCATCTTTTAAAGTGCTTTACACATATTACATGATTAAATCTCCCTCTGAAGTTGGTACTACTATTAATTTCATTTTAAAAATGAAACAACTATGATTCAAGCATTGGTGCCAGACTTCAAAGGAGGCATACTTCCAGTGAGGCATACGTCTAGTGAGGCATACTTCTATTTCTAACAATTGCCATGGGAATAGGTTTCATTTCTATTTAAAAATATCCAAGACTCTGTGGAATGTCCAAGACTATCGAGTAGAAATGAGGTTCCCGATTCACCTGTGTTTTTAACTGAAAATTCTGAGAGACAAGTATAAGTGACATGAAGTAACAAGAATCCCTCAATAGTACTTTTTGTTAAAAAAAATAAAAAAGGAAATTCAGAGGAAATCTCCAAGTAAAGCTCGGTAAACACTGATGACTTAACATTAAAGAACGTTTACTGTAGAGTAATTCTATGTTTCCAAGTTTTATAACAAAGGGAATGGTAAACCTGTAAGTTAAGAAACTGGTATCTGGAAGACAATTGTGAATCACTGAATTTTATATGTGCAAAGCACATTCTACTCATATTTTGCTCATCTTGTGCTAATGCTTCTTTTTCATGCAACACAGAAAAAGTCTGGGCATGTTGCCCAAGTACTTGGATGTCATTTGGTTCCAGCTGCTACTTCATTTCCACTGAAAAGAATTCTTGGACGAAGAGTGAGCAGAACTGTGTTGGGATGGGAGGTCATTTGGTGGTGATCAACACAGAAGTGGAGCAGGTACTTTTAAACAGAGAAATAGATGTCAAAGAAATTTGCACGTGAATTAGGTAACTTCCTTGGCTGAGGAGTGCCCCTTCTTCCCTAAAATGTTGGCAGGTCAGAGAATCTCAGGACAATACTCAGGAAATGTTCCTTTAGCATGAAAGTTCAATGAGTTCAAAATTAACTACACTTTCCCTCAATAAAGTTATTGATAAGAAAACAACCTTGACACATGAATATTAACATAGAGGCCATATGGAAACATGACATTACTTTTAAAGAAATCACTACAGTTAAAATCCATTGAGATCTCCTTTATGTGTAACTTTCATGAATGATTTACCACTTGTAGTTTCTAGAGAAGGAGTAGTTAGGGAAGCAGATAAGCGCATTCACATTTTGGGAACTCTAGGGCAATTTTGGCAGAGTGATTAAGAGCTCAGGCCACTAACCCAAAGATCAACAGTTCAAATTATCAGTTGCTCCTTGGAAACATTATGGGACCACTCTACTCCACTGTGTAGGGTGACTGAGTTGGAATTGACTTGACAGCACACAACAACAAATGTGCAGTTTCATTGAGAATTAATCAGAAATAAAGCTGAAATACATCTGAACGTATGAGGACAAAAATTACTGAATGCACATTTTACATTTTAAGAGAATTCCGTGTGTTGGTAAAGACTAGAAGGAGATTTGATCTGAGGTAGAAATTGACAAGTTAGGAAGCCCTTCCTCTCTGCAGTTGAGTTGGTGTGTTTGGCCTATATTCTCAGGTAATGGGCCAGTATGTGCCTGTTCCTGGCATCTTGTATATTTATTTTTCTCTGTAGAGCTATAAAAGACTGTGCTCTGTTTAGTCTGGAAGTCCCAAACTCTGTAACTCCTCTTTTTCTTCATGTAGAATTTCATTACCAAGCAGCTGAATGGATCACTTCCTTATTACTTGGGACTCTCAGATCCACAGGGGAAGAACAACTGGCAATGGGTTGACCAGACACCTTACAAGGAAAATCTTGGGTAAGTTCAGCCTTAGATTAAGGAACCATAGAGCCTTGTTTACACAGAAAATCTAGAGAAATTTTATAAACACTGACTGTTAATGCTAGTATTAATAATGATAATACGACCTAACATCTACTAAATTCTTGATAAGTGGACACAATCTCTTATTTGCTCCTCATTAAATCTTCTCTTTTTCAGAATCTATTTTACAGATGAAAATTTGAGTATCTTGACCCAGATCAATGACCTAAAAAAAGTGAGAAACTGGGTTCAGTCTCATATCATTCTGACTTGAAGGATGATGCTTTTAACTACTACAATTTCTGCCTCTAAGCCTTGGTGGCATAGTGGTTAAGTGCTACATCTGCTAACCAAAAGGTCAGCAGTTCAAATCTGCCAGGTGCTCCTTGGAAACTATATAGGGCAATTCTGCTCTGTCCTATAGGGTTGCTATGAGTCAGAATCGACGTGATGGCAGTGTTTTTTGGTCTTGGAAACTGAAGTAGACACTTCAAATAAGTTGTTCTCTCATTAATATAAATAAAAACACCAAGGCCAGAGGTATTTTCAGTTCTAGTAGGATAGTTATGTAACAACACTTTATATTTGGGGATTTAAAAAAAAGTTTAATTCTGCATTCTCATTTGATTCTCCCAAAGCCTTGTGAGCTCTGTGAAGACTTTATCATGATTACTGGGGACAGTAGTGATTCAGTGGTAGAACTCTTGTCTCTTATTTGGGAAGGCCAGATTCATTCCTGGCCAATGTACCTCATTCTGAGTCATCACATATCTGTAAGTGGAGGCTTGTTGTTGCTCTGATGCTGAACAGGTATTAGTGGAACCTCCAGATTAAGATAGACTGGTGATCTACTTTCAAAAATCAGCCAATGTAAAACTTTTGGATCACAACAGTTGCATCCACAGTTGGTTATGGGGATAGCGCAGGACCAAGCAGTATTTCCTTCACTTGTGCATAGGTTTTCATGAGTCGGGCTGATTCAATGGTAGCTGATGACAAAAGTATGATTACCATTTTGTAGATGAGGAATGTAATATCTGAGGCCAACTTCTTGCTCTAGATCAAAATACATGACAAGTAAAACCAGGTCTCTAACTGTAAAAATATGTTCCACCCTACCTCCATCTATTACCACACACTAAATTGTTTGGAAACAAGTTCTTACATCTAGGCTTAGTCACCATGACATTAATTTAAGGCAACTCCATGAGAATACAGAAAATCCAATGAGAGTAGAGATAAATGTAAGGAGGCATCCTTTTTACTATGTGCCAACAAGAAAGAAATTGTTTGATAACCTAGCTCAGGAAATGGCTCTATTTAGAGAAGGAAGTGAAGATCAAAATACAAGGAAAAGTCCAAGATTGCACTATATCATATTTAGCCAAAAAAAATTAGAGGAACAAATGTAAAACAATCTGTCTGTGCTTGAGGTTTTTCAGCAGTGCAGCATTAGAATAAAGAGCAAATACTGGATTTTTTTTTCACCTTGAACACCATTTTTGTTCAATCTCAAACCTACATAGTTACTATTTGGTCATTATGCAATAGGTGAAAAATGTTTCTTCCTTTTATTTCCTTTAGATTCTGGCATGAAAAGGAGCCCAATTTTTCTGGAGAACAATGTGTTGCAATAGTCTTTTGGATACCTGGAAATTGGGGCTGGAATGATGTTTTCTGTGACTTAAAATTGCATTCAATATGTGAGATGAAGAAGATTTACCTATGAGTTGAACTTTAATCTTGGACATCTTTAAAATTGATATCTATCATAAAATGGTAATTTTCTCTTGTAATTTATGTATGATCCTTGTGTCACAGATGTTAATGGCAATATTCAGGTGATTCTCTCCCTTTAATCACCCCTCAACTGTTTTCTTCTTTTCCATCAATGATGGGATGAGTTCTTCTTCCCTTTGTTATTCATTATTTTCTCTCTTTTTTCTATACTTCCATCTACAAACATCCCTTGTGCTAGAGACTGTAGTATTATATCAGTTAGAAGACTTAGAAGGGGGTCTAGTTTGAAAACTGATCTTCTGTTTGAAGATACCATAGAGAAGTCTGCTCTGGTAAATTGATGATGGGACTTGACAAGATTTGATTTCTAGATGACTCACTCACATGGTGGCAAGTTAATGCCAGCTATTGGTAGAAGGTCTCAGTCTCTTAGCACATAAAACTCTCCATAAGCCTACTTGAGTGCCCTTAGAACATGGTGGTTGGCTTTCACCAGAGCAAGTGGCTCAAGAGAACAAGGTAAAAGTAGAAATATCCTTTATGATCTAGCTTCAGAAGATACACATCAAAATTTCCGTTGCATTCTATTGATCACATGGACCAAATCTGACATAATAAAGGAGATTACACAAGAGATGCACATATAGATGAATACCAAAAAGTGTGACTCATCAGGGCAATCTTGGAATCTGACTACAGCAGCAGGATTTCTTAAAAAAGACACAAAAATGTATGTGGAAAATAATGTGAAGGATAATAAAACAATTCTTCTACACTAAAATTATAAACTTCTGTTCATTGAGATACTATAAAAAGTGAAAAAAAATTGAGAGAAAATATTTTAAACACCTATAACATGTAATAGTACAGCCAAAGCCAAGTGCTATTGACTCGGTACTATCTAGACTAAATAACTCTCAAAAATCAATTATAAAAAGACAAAAATAGGTAAATATTTAAATAAGCACTTCATAGAAAAGGAAACACACACATCTAATGAACATTTTTGTAGAGGTGTTCAACTTAACATATGAGAACTTCAAAGAAAAATCACAATAATAGAGGCAGGGCCAAGATGGCAGAGCAGACATACATCTCCTTGATTCCCTCTGAGAACAAAGGTCTGGAAAAATAACTGAATAGAAAAGTGTGGACATTCTGGGAGACCCAAGACCTGGTGTAGAGTTGTGAGGTTGAGCTGGGCGACAGGACCAGGAGAACTACCTCTGTTGGAAGCAAGGCAGGGACACACTGATACTGCTTTAGGTGGTGCATCATTTGAGAGGACTACCAGTATGGATGCTTTCTTTGTTAAGTGGGAGGCTGGGACTGGGACTGCTGAGCCTGTTAGCCTGGCTTGAGCTGGCTACTATGCTAAACAGCAGTCCTTAAGTAAACTGCATGTCCTGCAGCAGAAAGACTGTGCTTGGGATAGCCTCACCTAGAAAACTCACCTGTGGCTGCTGACCGAGGGCACTCATGCCCCTCCTCTCTTTCTTCTCTGAGCTGTACCATAGATACTGTTGACTTAGTGCAGGAAAGGTGGGTCAGGTGGACCTCCATCTTTGTCAGCCGAGAGGTAGAGTTAGCCATGCCCGAGGTCTCACCTGGGGCTAATTCCCATGCTGAGCAACAGTGGCTGTCTGGATGTGCTTCTCTCAGCACAAAAGCTGTTTTTAATACAGCCACACCTAGGGATCATTGTGGGGGTTGATGGCTGAGTGTGGCAGTGCACTAACTCCTCCCCTCCTTGAACTGTGTCACACAATTTGGGTATAGCCTATCTCTGCACTGTCTCTGTCAGCCAGGAAGTGGGGACTTCCAACCCTGAGGGTCTGGCTGCTTCCAGCTGTTGTTGGACAACACCTCTGTCAGTAGAAAGGCAGCTCTTATGTTAAGAGCAGCTAGAGAATGCAGTGGTGACTGCTGCCTGAGTGTGCTGGTTCCATTTCTACCATCCTTCACTGAGCCACATCAGCTGATGGCCTCCCAGAGACTCCATAAGTAGGGCACCATCTTTGCCAGCCTGAAGGTGGAGCCTGCCACCTCTGAGGACCCAGCTGCTTTCAGTGGCTGCTGGATAGTGCCACTCTCAGCAGAAAAGCCATTTTAAAGTAAACACCTCTAGAGAACACAGCAGTCCCTGGCAGCTGAGTGTGACAGCATCCTTCTCCCCTCTCTTCCATGAGACTTGACTGGTGTGATGACAGAGAATCAGCACAAGTAGCTTGCCACCTTTATCAGCCAGGAGGCAGGGCCTGCCACCACTGAGGGCCCAGCTGGGGCCAGCCACTATGCCAAGCAGCATCATGGGGCTTGACAGTGTCTATATTGCCAGATAAGTTGTACATAAGTCAGTTCCATCTAGAGAACTCAGCAGTGGCTGGTGACAGAGTATAGCAGTGCCTTTACTAACTCCCTCCTTAGAGCTAGACCACAGCTCCTGTTGTCATAACACCAAAGAAACTGAACAAGTCCTTGATGGCATGAAGGCAACAATCAATACCTAATCATTTGAAGAAGCAGACCACCATGGTTCTGGAAAACTCCCAAAATAAAGAATCAAAAGGCTTCTCAGATGAAGAAGCCTTTCTGAAATTATAGGAGTTAGAATACAAAAGAATTATGTATAGACCCCTTCTAGAAATTAAACAAAACACAGCAGAACAAAATGAAAAATTACGTAAGCTATACAAACTGCCAGAACATCAATGATCTGAAATCCAGCATATCAGTGATAAAATTACAGAATTGAACAATTCCGTGCAAAGCCAAAAGAATGGGATCAAGGAAATGAAACACAGAATTAGTGAGCTTGAAAATAAAAGCAACTGATGCCAGCATTTATGAGAAGAAATCAGATAAAAGAAACAAGAAAAATTAAGGAGCATTAAAAAGGATGTGGGACTCTGTGAAGAGGAAGAATCTAAAATAATTGGAGTACCTCAACAGGGAGAGATAGCAGAAAATACAGAGAGAACTGTTCAAGAGTTACTGATGGCAAACATCCCAGAAATCATGAAAAAAGAGAATATATATATTCAAGACACTTATTGAAGACCACAAAAACCAGACCCCAAAAGAAGGGCACTAAGACATATTATAACCAGGCTTAATAAAATGAAACATAAAGAGAGGCCTCTAAAGTCAGTAAAGCTTAAATCAAAAGTAATGTATGAAGAGAAGGTCTGTAGGCTTTCATCTGAGTTCTTGGTAGAAACCATGTTGGCAAGAAGACAATGGAATGACACCTAAAAAGCCTTGAAGGGGAAAAACTTCCAACCAAGAGTCATATATTCTCCAAAATTGTCTCCCAAATATGATGGTGAAATGAAGACATTCTCAGGTAAACAAAAGCTTAGAGACTTTGCAAAACAGAAATCCAAACTGAGAGAAATACTGAAAGAAGCTCTATGTTTAGAAAAACAATAACTTCAAATGTATACTTAAAGATGCAATGCACAGGACTATTCAGTTAGGAAAGTCACTGTCATGGTTTGAATTGTGTCCCCCCAAAAATGTGTGCAGCCACGTGGCTGGGATATGGTTCCCAGTATCTTGGGACTGTCCTCCATTGTGTGGTTTTGCTAACCTGTATGTTAAAGGATTAGGGTGGGGCTGTGAATTCCTGCTATGGGGGAAGTTTCCCTGGAGTATGGCTTGCCCCACCCTTAATGCTTTTAGCTTGCAAGGAATAAAAGGAAAAAGAACCAAGGACAATTTGAGAACCTCGCTACCATCAAGCAAGCAGCACCGGGAGCAGAGCACGTCCTTCAGACCAGAGGTTCTTGTGTGAGGACGCTCCCTGGACAATGACTGATGCAATACCGGACTTTCCTCCAGAGCCGTCAAGGGGAAAGTCTTTCCCTGGAGCGGACACCCTGAATATGGACTTGCAACCTACCGGACTGTGTAAGAATAAATCTTTCTTTGTTAAAGCCATCCACTCTGTGGTATTTCTGTTAGAGCAGCCCTAGCTGACTAAAACAGAATTGGTACCGTGGGAGTGGGGTGCTGCTCTAGCAAATACCTAAAATGTGGAAGCCACTTTGAAACTGCAAATGCATAGAAGATTCAGAAGGAACGAAGAAGGCGCAGATGGTGAGAAACAACAGAGGACCGGCAGCAGCGGCAGCGGCAGCAGCAGCAGCAGAACCAGAGGCAGCGCTGGAGCCGACCCGTGGAGCGAGAGAGGTCAGTGCCTGCGCAGGGTTTTCCTCGCGGAACGGGGTGCCTCTGGGCACTTGAATCGGTGAGCTGGCCTTGCTGACCCACGGAGTGAGAGAGTTGAGTGCCTTTGGGCAGGACGCTTTCCAGCAAGAGTGGGGTGCCTCCAGGCACTTAAACCAGTGGGGCTACAGAGCTTTGGAACACTTGCCCGGCAGGGCAGATGTGGGCCTGAGGCCCAGGCCACGCGGCCATAGGAAGCTGAAGCTGAAGAGGCAGATAGCGTGAGAAGCTGAGCTGCCTCAGTCTCAAGAGGTATGGCCATGACCTCAGGGGTTTGAAAGGGTGGAACCATGGCGTGCTGTGTTCGTAAGGGTGGAATTGCCACTCAGTGGGGCTTAGGGTGCTCCTAAAGCTGATGAGACAGAGTTTCTGTCCAAGTGGGCCTTGAAGGCAGAGTTGTAGCACGGGGCTGGAGGTCTCCACTCAGAAACCTGAGAGTGTGGCCGATACCTAGAGTCTGGAGAGCAGGGCTGTTGTGTAGAATGTCTCAGAAAATGTAAGAGTATTTCCAAAGCTTTGAGGGCTAATGTAATATGTTCTGTTGACTTGCCTGTTGCCTGTTAATGCCTTCTAAGTTTCACAGATGTAGAAGAGTTTTTGTATTTTGGTCTTGGAACTGATTTAAGACTTCTGTTATATGGATGGACATAATTTTGCTATGGTGAGATGAATGTGTTAAATGTTTTGTGATGTGATTTTTGGGTTGTCAAAGGGTGGGATGTCATGGTTTGAATTGTGTCCCCCCAAAAATTTGTGCAGCCACGTGGCTGGGATATGGTTCCCAGTATCTTGGGACTGTCCTCCATTGTGTGGTTTTGCTAACCTGTATGTTAAAGGATTAGGGTGGGGCTGTGAATTCCTGCTATGGGGGAAGTTTCCCTGGAGTATGGCTTGCCCCACCCTTAATGCTTTTAGCTTGCAAGGAATAAAAGGAAAAAGAACCAAGGACAATTTGAGAACCTCGCTACCATCAAGCAAGCAGCACCGGGAGCAGAGCACGTCCTTCAGACCAGAGGTTCTTGTGTGAGGACGCTCCCTGGACAATGACTGATGCAATACCGGACTTTCCTCCAGAGCCGTCAAGGGGAAAGTCTTTCCCTGGAGCGGACACCCTGAATATGGACTTGCAACCTACCGGACTGTGTAAGAATAAATCTTTCTTTGTTAAAGCCATCCACTCTGTGGTATTTCTGTTAGAGCAGCCCTAGCTGACTAAAACAGTCACTAAGCTTAATTGAAGCTAAAATATAAAAGTAGAGAGCCAGTGGTCTTAACATGAAAACTATGACATCATCACACTATAAAAAAGGATATATTACAGTAGATATAATGCTTTCAGATGAAAAAGAAACTAAGAAGATACATAAAAGTTAAAGATTTGTTTAAACTTAGAACATTAAGGGAGATCAAAAGGGTAGCTGCAAAGCAAGCTAACCAAGTGACATATCAAAACAAGAAACATAATATAGGAATCTCAACAAACACAAAACCAACACTGAAAAAGATGAAAAGTAAACCCATAAAGAAAAATTATCCAAAACGTGGTATTAAGAGGAACAAAGAAAACATCAACAATACAAAAATAAAGGCACCAAAATGACAGCACTAAACACATACCTACCAATAATTACATTGAATGCAAATAGGTTGAACACTCCATTAAAGAGGCAGAGAGTAAAACCTTGGATAATCAAAAAACATGATCTGTCTATATGCTGCTTACAAGAAATACAAGTTGTACTCAAAGATATGAACAAACTGAAAATCAAAGGATGGAAAAATATATACCAAGCTAACAACATACAAAGAAGAGCGGGAGTGCAATACTAGTCTCAGATAAAACAGATTTGATATGAAATCCACTGTCTTAGACAAGGACAGTCACTATTGCTGAAAGGTTCAATACATAAGCAGAATATAATAATATTAAATATTTATGCACCCAAGTCTAGAGCATCTAAACACATTGAACAGTTGCTGAAAAATTAGATATATCACCCCACAATAATAGTTGGAGGCTTCAACACTCCACTTTCAGTAATGGACAGATAATCTAGAAAAAAAACTCAGTGAAGATATAGAAGATATTATTGCAACAAGCAACCAACTGCACCTCATTGACATTTACAGAACTTTTAATTCAACATCAGATAAGTACAGTTTCTTTTCCAGTGCACATGGAACATTCTCCAGAATAGACAACATATTAGGTTATAAAGCAAGTCTCAACAAAATCCAAACCACTGAATAACTGCAAAGCTTCTTCTTGGACCACGAGGTAATAAAAATTGAAATCAATAGTAAAAAAAGTAGGGAAAACTTTGAATTCGTGGCAACTGAACAACACTTCGCTCAAAAATCCATGGATTGTGGAAGATATCAAAGATGCAATAAAGAAATTTATGGAATCAAAATGGGAATGCAAACACATCCTACCAGAACATGTGGGATACAGTAAAAGCAATGCTCAGAGGTCAGTTTATCTCTATAAAGGCACACATCTGGAATGAAAAAGGGCCCCAAACACAGAATTAACTTGAACAAGCAGAAAGAGAGCAACAAAAAAATGCATTGGGGACCAGAAGAAAACAGATAATAAAGACTAGAGCAGAACTAAATGAATCAAAGAAAAACAGTTGAAAGAATTAAAACCAAAAGCTGTTTTTTTAAAAAAAAAAAAAATCAAGAAAATTGATAAACCGTTGGTTAAATTTATAAAAGAAAAGCAGGAGAGGAAACAACCCGAATAAGAAATAAGATGGGAGATGTCATAACAGACTCAACAAAAATCAAAAGTATCTGTCATGGATTGAATTGTGTCCCCCCCCCCCAAAATAAGTGTAGCCATGTGGCTGGGCCATGATTCCTAGTGTCTTCCAACTGTCCTCCATTTTGTGGTTTTACTATGCTGCATGTTAAAGGATTAGAGTGGGACTGTAAATCCCTTCATAAGATCACCTCCCTGCTTCACTGTAAAGGGAGTTTCCCTGGAGTATGGCTTGCCCCACCCTTAATCCTTTCATCCTACAAAAGATAAAAGGAGAGGGAAGCAGGCTGAGAATTGGGAACCTCACAACATCAAGCAAGCAAGCAGCATGTCCTTCAGACCTGAGGTTCCTGTTCCAAGATGCTCCCTGAGAAAGACTGATGCAATACTGGACTTTCCTGCAGAGCTGACGAGGGGAAAGCCTTCCCCTGGAGTGGACAGTGTGAATATGGACTTGTAGCCTACTGGACTGTGTAAGAATAAACGTTCCTTTGTTAAAGCCGTCCACTCCATGGTATTTGTTAGAGCAGCCCTAGCTGACTGAAACAGTATCATAACAGAATACTACAAAAAACTATACTCTAACAGATTTGAAAACCTAGAGGAAATGGACAAATTTCTAGATTCATATCACTTACCAAAATTATCACAAGAAGAAGTAGAACAACTTAATAAACCCATCACAAAAGAAGAGATTGAAACATTAATGAAAAAAGTACTGACCAAAAACACTCCTGGCCCAGATAGCTTCACTGGGGGTTCTACCAAACTTTTAGAGAGAATTTAATTCACAACACTACTATAGAAAAGGATGGAAAACTCTCAAATTCATTCTATGAAGACAGTATAACCCTGATACCAAAGCCAAGGAAAGATCCTACACCCCAAAAAGAAAATTACATAAGAATACAACTCATGAGCCTAGATGTAAAAATCTTCAACAAAATCCTAGCCAATAGAAATCAAAAACATAAAAAAAAAAAAAAAAAAATTTCCTTGTGACCAAGTAGGATTCATACCAGGGATTCAAGTCTAGTTCAACATCAGAAAAACAATTAATGTGATCAACCACTTAAATAACAAATGATAAGAATCACCTGACTTTGTCAATTGATGCAGAAAAGGCATTTGACAAAGTTCAACATCGATTCATGTTAAAACCTCTCAGCAAAATAGAAATAGAAGGGAGATTTCTCAGTCCAATAAGGGGCATCTACACCAACCCAACCACCTACATCATCCTGAATGGAGAGAGACTGAAAGACTTCTCCTTGAGAATGGGAACTAGACAAGAATACCACCCTCACCACTTCTGTTGAATATTGTCCTAGAGGTCCTAGCCAGAGCAATTAGACAAGACCAAGAAATAAAGGGCATCTGCACTGGTAAAGAAAAAGTAAAGATATCCCTATTTGCAGATGCTATGATCATAGACACAGAGAACCCTAAAGAATCTATAAATAAACTAGTGGAACTAATAGAAGAGTTCAGCAAAGTACCAGGATACAAGATAGATGAAAGTAAATCAGTAAGATTCCTTTACATCAACAAAGAGATCATTGAAGAGGAAATAATCAAATCAATACCACTTACTATAGCCCCCAAGTAGATAAAATACCTAGGAATAAATCTAACCAGAGACATAAGAGACTTATATGGAGAAAATGACAAGACCTTGCTGCAAGAAACCAAAAGAAACTTAGGTAAGTGGAGAAACCTACCTTGTTGATGGATAGGAAGACTTAATGTTGTGAAAACATCTATTTTACTCAAAGTGATCTACATGTATGATGCAATTCCAATGCAAATTCCAGTGTTGCTTTTTAATGAGATGGAGAAACAAATCACCAACTTTGTTTGAAAAGGGGAGACACCCCAGGCAAGTAAAGCACTACTGAAGAAAAGGAACATGGTGGGAGGCTTCACTCTACCTAACCTTAGAATGTATTACATTGCCACAGTAGTCAAAACAGCCTGATACTGGTTCAAAAAGAGACATATAGACCAATGGAACAGAATTGAGACTACAGAGATATCACTGTCCTCTTAGGAACAGTTGATATTCGACAAAGGCCTAAAGGTCATAAAGTGGGGTAAAAACAGTCTCTTTAACAAATGATGTTGGCAAAATTGGATATTCATCTTCAAAAACCTGAAACAAGATTCATATCTCACACCTTACACAAAAACTAACTCCAAATGAATCAAAGACCTAAATATCAAACCTAAAACAATAAAGACTACTCAAGAAACAATAGGTGTCAACAATGCAAGTTCTAACACACAGCTTAGGCAAACTACAAAATCTGACCAACAATGCATGAACAGCAGAAGAGAAAATAGATAAATGGGAACTACTAAAAATCAAACACTTAAGTTCATCCAAAGACTTTATCGAGAGAGTTAGAAGACTACCTACAGAATGGGAAAAAATATTTGGCAACTACATGTCGGATTGAAGTCTGATCTCCATAATCTACAAGGTACTGCAAAATGTCAACACGAGAAAGGTAAATAACCCAATCAAGCAATGGGCAAAGGAGATAAACAGACACGTCACCAAAGAAGACATTCAGGCACGTGACAAAATGCTCATGATTGTCAGCTGTTGGAGAAAGCCGAATCAAAACTACAATGAGATACCATCTCTCCCCCAACAAGGTTGGGAATGACCAACCAAACAGAAAACAACAAATGCTGGAGAGGCTGCAGAGAGATTGGAACTCTCTTACACTGCTGGTGGGAACACAAAAGGGTACAACCTCTTTGGAAAGCAATTTGGTGCTTCCTTGAAAAGCAATCCTTCTGCTTGGAATATATCCTACAGAAATAAAGGTGGTCACGTGAACAGATACTTGCACATGAATGTTTATTATAGCATGCCAACAATAGCAAAAAGATGGTATCAACCTATGTGCCCGTAAACAGAGACGAATGGATAAACTAGCTATGGTACCTATACTCAGTGGAACACTATGAAATGATAAAGAACAATGATGAT
Organism: Heterohyrax brucei; assembly: GCA_028571685.1. Lineage (NCBI taxonomy): Eukaryota > Metazoa > Chordata > Mammalia > Hyracoidea > Procaviidae > Heterohyrax > Heterohyrax brucei. The sequence continues at coordinate 69,609,930 of CM053142.1, read as the reverse complement.
TTTAGGAAGTATCTTGTAACCTGGTTTCAACTAGAAGAGATTATACCGAGGGAAATCAGTCAGCGGCAAAAGGACAAGTATTGTATGACACCCGGCAAAAGAAAAGACTCTTTGGTGACCACAAGGGTGGAAAGGGAATGGGAGGTTGGTCACAGATTAGATAGCAGATAGGAATTTGATTAGATGAAGCAGTGACTGTACACAGTAGAGAGCAGATCAGCATAGCTGGAGTACACCATAAGCTGAAAGGCTTTCTAAACTCAACCTGACATTTCAAAGGATAGAGTAGCAGGGATGGGAGCCTAGGGACCATGTTTTCAGGGGACATCAAGGCTAACTGGCATGACAATTCTTTTGCTAAGGGAGTCTTCTGCAGTCTCACTTGGTGAGTGGCATCCGAGGTCTAAAAAGCTAGCAAGTTGCCCTCTGATGTATACCAAATGGTCCAGCTCATCTGGAACAGATAATGACCGAGAACAACAAAGACATGAAGAAAAATGAGTCCAAAAGACAGAAAGACCCTCAAGAATGGGAGGCTGTATCACACGAAACCAGTAGAACAAGATGGTTCCTGGCCATCACCAAAGGCAACTGCAATGGAGGACACAACGTAGAGTCCCTGAGTCAACATGAGATAAAGAGGAGTGCAGCTCAAAAATTCTACTGGAAGATCACAGGTGGTGGTCCGACAGCCTGGAAGATCCTCTGGGAACATGGATGCTAGACCTGCTGTTGGCCTTGAGCAGAAATCAGCACTGAGGTCAACTCTTCAGACAAGAATGGACTGAACTCGGGGACAATCTGACCATATGGTCTGTTGTACTTTATGGTTCTACACATTTATAGGAGGCTGACCTTCTGGTTTCTTTCCAGATGGGAGAGAAGAGAGTGGAGAGGAGGGTACATATGCTTGTTAAGAGGATACTAGAAATATGGAATGGAAAGGAGGAATGTGCTGTCACTGGATGGTGAGAGCAGATGGAGCTGCAGATAAGTGGGCATGCAAAATTGATTTGGATTGTATACTTTCACTTAATCACGATAAAAAAATCACAGCAATACACCATTTTATGCACATGATGAAAAATTCATAAGATAATACCAAGAGTTAGAAAACATGTAGATGAATAGGCTCCTCTTACACATCTCTGATTTGAGTTTAAATTGGTACAATCTCTTTGGAAAATAATTTGAATCATGTTGCAAAGTTGAGCATTCATATAAACTGGGATCCATATGTATTAGTCTGGTTCTCATAAGGAAACATATAGCATGCTCAGATGAAGATAATCATGGACAGTTTAATAAAGAGACTATTTGCAAAGATGAGGTAAAAGTATAAGAAAACAACAAAGGTTACTGTAGTACCCCGGGGCTAGTAATAGTGAGAGTTTGTCACTGTTAGTGAGGAGGTTAGTCCAGAATCCAGGGACAGAGAGTGGTATGTAGAAGTCCATAATGATAGGAGCTCTGACATTTGGTGAAGGGCCATAGCCAGCAGTAACCTTGAAGTAAAAGTCATAAAGATACAGTCCTTGACCTCACTTCTCTTTCTTTTCCCTTGTCCTTCTTTGTACTCTTTCAAGTCTCCTTGTTGCCCAAATCCAACCAAAAGTCTGAGAAGAAGAAGGTTATAGGCCTGAGTGGGGAAGTGTAGAGGTTGAATATGAAGTCACAACTGAAAGTTATCTAGCACCGCACTCATATACATAGTACATGTGTGTCAAGAAATGTGAACAATGCTATTAGCAAAAAAACCCTTCACTACTAGTAGCAGAAAAACAACAACAACAAAAAACACTTCACTGAAATGACCAATAAGAATATTTAAATAATCTAAAGTATATTTCTTCAAGTGGATATTACAGGGCATTCAAAGAGAGTAAATTATAATGAATGACAACTATTCTCAACAGAGTGGATTGAAGACTAGTAACAGAAATGTTGGTGGAAAAAAGCAAGTCCTGGAAGGTTACACATGGCATGATGATCTATTTTAAAAGCTATAAAATTCTAGACCGAATATGAGTAATTTGTTACTGAAAATCAGGTATTTTGCACAAATACCACCCGGGAATCTATTTCTTGATATTTCAAAAGGGAAATTTATAAAGCATACTCATTAACCCCAAATCTCCAACTAAGTACCTAAAATATAAAAAATAAATAAGAAATTTCTATTGAGTAAACCTATTATGTTTAAGTGTGAAAAGTTAACATACTTCTTCATGATTAGTAAATAATTGATATGGTTTGGGACAGTTTCTGTGTGTATGTGCATTAACATGGATTCTACAACTCATATCTCCTTTACTGACAATTTCTAACCTTTTTAAAAATATCTGTATGTGATCCTTACCATCTGTTAACTATATTTGGATACTCACAAACATTTCTGACAAATAACTATAAAACAAATATTGAATTGAGATTTGGGGACATAAACACACATTTTTTTCTATGTAAATGCCATCCAACAGCTGCTGTATTAAGAGAGATCTAAATTCTATGATGGAAGGAATATACAGAGTCACTGTACCAAAAAGAACTGGTCAATGTTTAACCACTTCGGGAGGTAGTATGTGCTCAAAAATTGGTGATACTGAAGGAAGAAGTCCAAGCTGCACTGAAGGCATTGATGTAAAACAAGGAAGCAGGACCCAGTGGTATACCAATGGAGATGTTTCAACAAAGAGATGCAGCACTGGAGGTGCTTGCTTGTTTATGCCTAGAAATTTACAGACCAACTACTAATGCTTAAGATGAAGAAATGGCAGTTTTTACTAGTTTCTGAAATCTGAAATTGATCTCCTTAGTGACGACCTAATGACCTTAATGGTATGGGTGGAGCAAAGCTTTCAGGATCTTCATTTTGTTGAGGTGGGATGACTCAAAATGAGAAGAAACTGCTGCAAGTACCCCCTAATAACTGGAACTTAGAATGTACAAAACATGAATGCATAAAAACTGAAAATCATCAAAAATGAAATAGAATGCATAAATACTGATATTGTAATCCTTAAAAAAAAACAAAACAAAACAAACAAAAAATCTGTGCTGTAGAGTCCATTTGACTCACAGCAAGCAGCTGTATAAGACAAAGTAGAACTGCCGTGTAGGGTTTTTCAAGAGCACCTGGTTAGATTTGAACTGATGACCTTTTGGTTAGCAGCCATAACTCTTCACCACTGCATCACCGGGGTTTCTATTCTAGACATTAGTGAGCTGAACTGGCCAGGTATTGGTCATTTTAAATTGGGCAGTTATATGATTCACTATGCTGGAAATAAAAAATTGAAGAGGAATGGTGTTATGGATTCAATTGTGTCCTCACAAAAATATGTGTAGTAATTTGACTGGGCCAGAATTCCCTGTATTCTGTGGCTGCTTTCCATGTGTGATTTTCTGACTTTGTAAATCCTAATCTCTGCAGGTTAGCAGAGTGGATTCTTTTAGAAAGGATTAAGGTGGGACTGTGAATTCCTTCATAAAATCACCTCTCTGCTCCATTGTAAAGGGATTTTCCCTGGACTGTGGCTTGCATCACCTTTTATCTTTTTATCCTATAAGAGATAAAAGTAAAGGGATGCAAGCAGAATGTTGAGAAGCTTGCATCATAAACAAAACAGCACTGAGAGAAGACCACATCTTTCAGACCCAAGATTTCTGTGCAAAAATGATCCCTAAACAAAGACTGATGCAATACAAGGACTTTCCTCCAAGCTGACAAGTGAGAAAGCTTTCGTCTGGAGTTGACATCCTGAATTTGGACTTGTAGGCTACTGGACTGTGTAAGAATAAACTTTCCTTTGTTAAAGCCATCTACATTCTGCCATCTCTGTTAGAGCAGTATCAGATTACTAAAACAAATGGTGTCAAGTTCATCATGAAAAAGGACATTTCAAAATCTATTCTGAAATATAACACTATCAGTGATAGAACAATATTCATATGCCTACAAGGAAGACCAATTAATATGATTGTTATTCAAGTTTTTGCACTAACCACTATGCCAAAAGTGAGGAAATGGAAGATTTTTACCAACTTCTGAAGTCTGAAATTGATTAAATGTGTAATCAAGATACATTGATAATTACTGGTGCCTGGAATATGAAAGTCGGAAATAAAGAAGGGTCACTAGTTAGAAAATATGGCCTTGGCTCTTTCTTCTTCCGGGGTCCGTGTCTAGAGGCATTCAGAATGGTCCAGCTCCTGACCTACCATCGTAGGCTGTCCTACAATACAGCCTCTAACAAAACTAGGCTGTCTCGAACCCCTGGTAATAGAATTGTTTACCTTTATACCAAAAAAGTTGGTAAAGCACCAAACTCTTCATGTGATGTGTGCCCAGGCTGACTTTGAGGAGTTTGTGCTGTCAGACCTAAAGTTCTCATGAGGTTGTCCAAAACAAAAAAAAAACATGTCAGCAGGGCCTATGGTGGTTCCATGTGTGCTGAATGTGTCTGTGACAGGACCAAGTGTGCTTTCCTTATTAAGGAGCAGAAAATTGTTGTGAAAGTGTTGAAGGCACAAGCACAGAGTCAAAAAGCTAAATAAAAAAGGAGCTTTTTTTTGTATAATAAAAAATCAAATGGCAAAAAAAGAAAAGAAAATATGGCCTTGGTGACAGAAACAATGCCAGAGATCCCACAGTAGAATTTTACAAGACCAACAACTTCTTCATTGCAAATACATTTTCAACAACATGGATGGTGACTGCATTGGTGGACCTCATCAGATGGAAGATGTAGGAATCAAATCAACTACATCTGTGGTAAGAGGGGAAAAACTCAGTATTATTAATCTGAACAAGGCCAGGGCCAACTGCAGAACAAAGCATCAGCTGCTCATATACAACTCCAGATCGAAACTGAAGAAAATTTTAAGCCTCTAAGAGCCAAAATACAACCTTGAGTGTATCTCACTTCAATTTGAAGACTGTCTCAAGAACAGATTCAATGCATTGAACATTAATGACAGAAGACGAGAGAAGTTGTGGGGTGACATCAAGCATATCATACATGAAGAAAGAAAATGCTTTAAAAAGGAAGAAAAGAAAGACCAGTATGGATGTCATAAGAGACTCTGAAAGTTGTTCTTGAATGTTGAGTAACTAAAGCAAAAGAAGAAATGAGGTAAAAGAGCTAACCAGGAGTGTTCAAAGGGCAACTTCAGAAGACAAAGCGAAATATAATGAAATGTGCTAAGAGCTGGAGATACAAAATCAAAAGGGAAGATCATGCTTAGCATTGCTCAAGCTGAAAGACCTGAATAAAAAATTCAAGCCTTGAGTTGAAATTTTGAAATATTCTATGCACAAAATATTGAATGACACAGGAAACATCAAAAGAAGATGGAAGGAATACACAGACTCACCATACCAAACCGTTCAACCATTTGAGGAGGTAGCGTATGATCAAGAACTGTTGGTACTGAAGGAAAAAAACCAAGAAGCACCAAAGACGTTGGTGAAAAACAAGGTTCCAAGGATTGGCAGAATATCAACTGAGATGTTTCAACAGAGATATGCAGCACTGGAAGTACTCACTTATCTCTGCCAGGAAATTTGGACGACAGCTGCCTGGCCAATTGACTAAACAGATCCATATTTGTGCCCATTCCAAACAAAGGTGATTAAACAGAGTCTGCAGATTATCAAACAGTATCATTAATAACACATGCAAGTGAAATTTTGCTGAAGAGCATTCAAAAGTGGTTGTAGTGATACATTGACAGAGAATTGCCAGAAACTGAAACCGGATTCAGAAGAAAATGGAGTTAAGGATATCATTGCTGTTGTCAGGTGGATCTTGGCTGAAAGCAGAAAGTACGAGAACGTTGTTTACCTGTGTTTTATCGGCTATGGAAAGGCATTTAACTGTGTAGATCATAACAAACTATGGATAACATTGAGAAGACTGGGAATTCCAGAACCCTTAATTGTGCTGATGCTGAACCTGTATTTAGATCAAGAAGCAGTCTTTTGAACAGAACAAAATCAAGAAAGATGTGGCTCAGGGTTGTATCCTTTTATCATATTTATTCTGAGTCGGCTCCGACTCGACGGCACTTGGCTGGCTGGCTGTATGCTGAGCAAACAGTCTAAGAAGTTGGATAATATGAAGTTAAATGTGGCATCAGGATTGGTGACAGATTCATTAACATCCATGATATGAGGCTAACCCAACATTGCTTGCTGAAAATGAAGAGGACTTGAAGCACTTGCTGATAAAGATCAAAGACAACAGACTTCAGGATAGATTACACCTCAACATAAAACAAAAAAATCTAATGACCAGTAAGAAACATTATGATAATAGGGAAAAAGATTGACACTGTCAAGGATTTCATTTTGCTTAATTCACGATCAATGCCCATGGAAGCAGCAGTTAGAAAATCAAATGAAGTATTACATTGGGCAAATCTGCTCCAGAAGACTTAAGTGTCAAAAACCAAAGATGTCATTTTGAAAACTAAGGTGCACCTGACCCAAGCCATAATATTTCCAGTAGCATCACATACATGCCAGAGCTAGATAATGGATAAGAGACTGAAGAGAATTGAAACCTTTTAATTATGGTGTTGGTGAAGAATATTGAACATACTGCCAAAAGAACAATCAAGTCTATCTTGGAAGAAAAACAGCCAGAGTACTCCTTGGGAATGAGGCTGGTGAGACTTTATCTCATATACCTTGTACATTTTATCAGGAGTAATCAGTCACTGGAGAAGGACATCACGCTTGGTAAAGCAGTGAGTCAGCTAAAAACAGGAAGACCCTCAATGAGATGGATTGACTCAGTGGCTGCAACAATGGGCTTAAAGACTACAAAGATTGTGAGATTGGCATAGAAGCAGGCAGTGTTTAGTTCTGTTGCATTTAGGGTGGCTGTGAGTTGAAACTGACTTGATGGCACCTAACAACCCCACCACCTGATATCCTGCTGTCTTCAGTGTTTGACTTGGTACCACGTCTTTAATTCTGCTCTTATGCTGCACTAATTTGGCACTCTCCCTTGATTTTATGTTGTCGATGTTTTTTTTTAATTTATTCTTATTTTTCCCTCTGCTTCATTTGTGATTTTGTCAATCTCCTCTCAGCACTCTCTATTAAGAAGATTTCACTCCACTGTAACATCAAATTCGATTAACTAAAAAACAAATTCTAACTCATATTTAACCCTACAGAAGAGTAGAACTCCCTCATAGGGTTTCCAAGGAGCACCTGATGAATTTGAACTGCCAACTTTTGGGTTAGCAGCCAAACTCTTAACCACTTCACCACCAAGACTCCTCTCTGTGATGAGAGAGGAATATTGAATTATGGCAGTGGAGGGATGGGAGCGGAGCGTAACAACAACAACAAAAAAAAACCAAAAGCGCTGATATTGAGCCAACTCGAACTCATAAGGACAGAGTAGAACTGCCCACAGAGTTTCCAAGGACTGCCTAGTGAATTCAAACTGCTGACCTTCTGGTTAGCAACCACTGCACCTAAAGACTATGACATCAGGGTTTCCAAGTGGAGCATAGAGCTGCCAATAGCCTGATCTAGAGCGCAAATTAGTAGCACAAAGCATAGCTAAGAAAAGAGCCAAACAGGACTGTGAGCTGGTTCATTACCTACACGGTTTGAAAGGAAATCTTGGCTCTTTCACCTGGACCTTAAGTTTTTCTCAAACCTTTTATTTGTTGTGTTCTTCGTCACCAAGAGGAACTGATTGATGTTTCGGAACCTATCTCTCCCATATCCTTGAGCCGTAGGGTGTCCTTTAACCCTGGGGGTATTTTTATTATTTTTAGCTTGTTCCTCAGTTTTTGTTGTAACAGTAACTAAATATTCTTCCATTTGGAAACTTTATTCAGAAATAAAAATTTGCCATCTCTCTTTAAGGTTTTGTGTATTCAGGACTATTCACCTGAGAACATGTTACAATCAATGCTTTGGGATAAAAGAAAGGGTCCATGAATCAAAGATTCTCACTAAGCTACTGACGCGGAAGACAGGGAGTTTGTCTCAAACAGGCATTTTTTTTTTGATAATTATTTTCTTACTTTGCCAAGGATATTATGAAATATTTTTTCCAACATGAGCCTAATCTTTGCCTTGACTCATGAAAGCTAATTAGTAAACTTCTCAGATAATTTTAAGAACACTATTTTTGCAAGGGTGCCTCACAGAATAGAATATAAATGGATATCATTGGTAACCTGTTATCTCTTCCTTTAAACTCTAAACTATATCTATGAAATTGGACTTTTTTCATCTTTCTAGCCTGAGATGATTTAGCTATCATTCTAAGGAGTTATTTACTCCATAACATGAATTCCAATGAAAATATACCATGGAGAATAATACATAGAAATAGCAATAGATGGGAATGCTTGTTCATATTTTGAAGGTGTCTCTAATTTCCTTCATGTCATATAAATGCTTGTTTTGTTTCATAGTATAACTTAGTAATTAAATGGAGAAGCTTGATGTGGGACACCAAACAGATAATTTAAACATGTCCTTAACATTTCTTTTATTTTTGAATTCTCTTCGTGTGCTTTTTTTCTTTTTTTAAGATAAAGAAAAAGCTCTCTAAGTCTTTTTGAACTTTAGCCCTTAACTTCAGTACTGAGTTAAAAGGAAGCCCTAGAGACATACGAGGTATGACAATTAAGTTTGCGAACTCATCCTAGGGAAAAAAATGCTACATACCTTGTTGCTGAATATCACTACGGTCACCTTTGAAGTGCTGCCTTTTGGAAGCTACACGTTGATGCTGGTGCGTAGTCCACCTTTCAAAGCAATTTCTGGAATGGCTGTCAGAGCTGTTGTCTATTACCGTTGATGTCCTGAATGTCATCAAAATGTCTTCCTTTTGGTATATCGTTTTTCTTCAGGTAAGAAAAAAGTCACTGGGGGTCAGATCAGATGAGTAGGGAGGGTATTCCAATCCAGTTATTTGTTTACTGGCTAAAAACCCCCTCACAGACAGTCCCACATGAACTGGGGCATTGCCATGAGTTGGTGAAAAGTTTGGGTCCTTTTTGTCTAACTTTTTCACACAGTGTTTTCAGTATTTCCAAAGAGTAAACTTAGTTAACTGTTTGCCCAATTGGTAAAAATTCATAATGAAAATCCCCATGATATCAAAAAGGTTAGTAACATTGTTTTGACCCTTGATTTGTACTGATGGAACTTTTTTTTGGTGATGGAGAATTGGCTGACTTCCATTGTGCGCTTGAACACTTTGTTTCACGGTTGTATTTGTGTACTCATGTTTCATCACCAGTGATAACACACTCCAAACGTTGTCTTGCCTCTGCAGAAGGTCTTGACAAACTTTGACTCTCCTTTGCTTTTGTTCAACAGTGAGCTCCTTTGGGATCTTTTTTGCACACACCTTTCTTATGCCAGGATTTTCCTGTTTCTCTATTGTTGTTTACTTGGTCTGATATGCTTCTCACAGTCAGCTGATGATTTTGACATACTATTGAATGATTTTTTTCAATGCTTTTGTCAGTTCTTTGGCCACCCTGATCTCTCCTCATCAGTGACTTTTTTCTCCCCTCAGAAAAACATTTAATCTGTGGATACACTGCTGTTGTCTTCATGATGTTATCCCATAAACTCGGACCAACGTGTGCCTGATTTCAAGTTTAAGAAACTCAATGTTTGTTGGTTGCTCTAATTCAAGCTCTAACATTCTCGTGATGACACCCTAAAACAGACAACAATAATGAACGCCACTCAGCAAGACACTGCCACACATTGACACATGCACAGCTACGACACACTTGACATACCAAGGTCATGAAACCTTATGAAGTTGTTTGCACACTGCTGCCAATGTAAGTTCACAGTGACAAGGTTGAGAACTTACTTTTTAGACCTGTTACTCTCAGGTTTCTCCAATTTTGTCAGATCAGTAAATCTGGTCCTTTTTGTGAGTTTGAACTGTGTTCTACACTTTACTCCAGTTTGTCTGGTACCCTCAGTTGTGATCCCTAACAGAACAGCCAGTGGTGGTAACCAAATGCCACCTAGTTGTCCTGGGCGCAATCTGGTGGAGGCTGTGGTAGTTGTTGTCCATTCATCCTTTGGATTAATCTTTCCTTTGTGTCTTTGATTTTCTTCACTCTCCTTTGCTCCAGAAAAGATGATATCAGTAGGTTTTCAAAAAAAATTTTTTTAAAGTTTTCTCCTCCTCAGATTTCCCCCTAAATATGCCATTCTCTACTATTACTATAATTTTCTTCACTGAATTTATTTAATGTTTAAATAATTCAAACCTAGACTACATTTTTCTTCCTTGACCTTATGACAACCTTTAACAATACTGAAATACACTCAAAAATATTCAATATTATTTAACACTTACTTTGCCTAATTCTAGCTACATTTTCTCAGTTTTAATTCTGAACTTGTTTACACAAGTGTCTCAACAGTAACTAGCCTGTAAAATACACTGTCTCCCAATTTTGGCTCACGAGTGTTGAAAATATTCATGGTTCAAAAAAATCCTGTAGAAGGTAATTGACATCTTTCATAGCTATAATCTCTAGATTAGAATCTTTAGTCTTAACTTGAGGGTTCTTTATTCTATGGGGGAAAACATAGTCAAAGCATAGTTTTATGGAGTAATCTAATATTACAATATTTTGTTTCTGATTCCTGTACCACTAGGTAAGTATCCAAGATTTGCTATTATTGGAGGCATTAAGGATTTCTTATTGCTCTAATACCTTATTTCTTTGGTTTTCTACAAAATATATCCATTTTCTGGTATGATGATAAAAAAGCTGGTTATAAGTCTGTAGAAGAATGACTTAAGCTATTTTCTTACATGAACTGGGAACTTGTTGATTTTGAAAGCCTGAAATTTTCTTGGACTTAAAAATCTCCCAGACTTTACTGTAGCCCAAGAAACCATATCATTACCATTTTACTTCTTCAATATCAAGTGTAAAAGAGAAGTGACCTTAAGGACATGAATTTCATTAGTCAAGAGGAAGTAGATTAGGAAACTCATATTAAGACCAAAAGAAATGTGGAGATGTCAGATTTCCTTCAGTCTCCACAAAGAAGAAGAATGGATTAAAGAAGAGAAAACGTAAAGAGAGGAAGTGAGAAAAATCAAAGCATGTTCTGCCAAAGAACAAATACATAGTTTTTACTGTAAGACACCTAAGTTATCTCAAATCAGTTAAAAATTCTCTTGGTTATTTTACTCTTTTATGTTTCTTTGTAGTTACCCATAGTCGAATATGTTCAGAAACTCTGAGATGGCTTTTGAGCTTCCTTCAGAAATAATAAAATACAGAGATGCAGGCAGTCAGAGAAGCAACAGATTTTTATTGAGTAATTAGTATTTTCCCAGCGCTATGGAAACCATATGAAGGGAGTGGTGAGTCGGTGGTAGAATTCTTGTCTTCTGTGTGGGAGATACAAGTTCAGCTCTTGGCCAATGTACGTCATGTGCATCCAGCTCTTAGTGGAAGTTTGCATATTGCTATGATGTTGAACAAGTTTCAGAACTTTAAGAAAGATTAGGAAGAAAAGCTTGGCAATCTACTTCCAAAAATCAACCAACAAAAATCCAATGGATCACAATGTTCTAATCTCTAACTATCATAGGACAGTATAAGATCAGGTTACATTTTATTTTGTTCTGTGGTTCACAGGGTCACTATTACTCTGGAACCAACTTGATGGCAGATAACAACAGCAACAGGGAAACTGTGGGGGCACTTAACAGAGTCTCTTTCCTAAAATGTAGCTTCTACATCATAACAGGATGGACACTGAAAAAAATGTAACCCTGTAAACAGCTAAAAAATACAAACGAGATCTAAGACAGCAAATTCTTTCCTGGGGTTTGGCACAGGAAAAAGTGGATAGATTTAGGAGGCTTGGAGAGAATTGTCATTAAATAGATAAGTTTCATGATTCCAGATTTTAATATTTAGACATATGGAAGAGACTAAATGTGGGGAACAAGGGTAAGTTGATCTGTGATAGGCGTAGGTTTTAGAGATTTGTAATTGCATGAAGTTCTCTAGCATGACAAAGATAAAATGAAGGGAACCAACATGATACCCTAGACAGACTCACCTTACCACCCCTCTGCAGCAAAGATCTGAAAAACTAAGTAAAACATACAAACATGAATCCTGAAACTCTAAGCATAAAGGAAAGAGACGGGAGTAAAGAACTAAGTCAAACACTGATTGGAAGTGGCAACTGATGGAAAACAGAGAAACAGATGTCGTTCTGTAAATGATGACAATGCCAAAATGATAAAAGAGGGAATAAATGGTGTGCATACAGAATTTTCAAATGGAGAGAAGGTCAAGGCAATATTAGGTTATAAACTGGTTCAAACACAGAATGATAAGAATAAATTTCAAGTTATCCACAAAGAAAGTTTAAAAAACCTGCTTATACCAAAATCGAAAAGAAGAAAAAGATGAAGACTTGGTAAACACAAAATACATAACAACAATAACAAAGAAAAGGAAATCTACAAACAAAAGAAACTCAGCACAGGAAGTAACAGAACCAAAGAAAACATTAGCACCACAATAAAAGCACAATAGGACAGCAATAAACTCATACCTATCAATAGTCACAAACTGAATTTAAATTCTTTAAATGAATCCATAAAGAGACACAGAATGGCAGAATCAGTTGAAAAACAAACAAACAAAACAAAAAACCACCAGAAACAAAAGAATAACCCATCAATATGTTACCTGTAAGAGACACACCTTGGACAAAAAAAAATAATAATAATAATTATATTAAAAATGAAAGGATGGAAAAAATGTATCAATGAACAATAAACAAAAAGAACAGAAGTGCCAATAGTAATCTCATGCAAAATAGATGTTAAGGCAAATTCAACCATAAAAGACAAAGAAGGACATTACATAATGATTAAAGAGATAATATACCAAGAAGACATAACTCTAATAAATATCTATGCATCTAACAATATGGCTCTGAATGACATAAAACAAACTTTAAAAGTGCTGAAAAGATAAATATACTATTCCACAATAATAATAGGAGACTTCAATACACCACTTTTAGTAAAGAACAGAATATCTGGAAAGAAAGTCAGCAAAGATAGAGATCTAAATGCCACAGTCAACCATACGCAGAATATTCCACCCAACAGCAAGAAAGTGTATGTTCTCTCCAACTCATATGGAATGTTCTCCAGAATAGACTACATTTTAGGCCACAAAGAAACTCTCAACAAAACCCGAAACATCAAAATAATACAGCATCCTGCAAGTAGAAATCAACAAATGAGCAATGGAAGAAAAAAAAAATCAAATACATGGAAATAGAATGACATCTTGCTTAAAAACAGATGAGTAACAAAAGAAATCAAAGAGGGAATTAAACAATTCCTAGAACCAAAGGATAATGAAGGCACATCACATCAAAACCTTTGGAAAACAACAAAAGCAGTATTTAGATAAGTTATAGCAATAAATGCATACATCAAAAAAGAGGAATGGATCAAAATTAAACCACTATCCCTACAACTTGAAGCAATAGGAAGACAGCAGAAAAAGAAGCCCAGAAGATGCACTAGAAGAAAGGAAATAATGAAGATTCGAAGAGAAATAAATGAAACAGAGAACAGAAAAATAATAGAAGAAATAAGACCAGAAGTCTATTCTTCAAAAAGGCCAACAAAATTGACAAACCATTGGCCAAAGTGAGAAAAGAAAAATGGGAGAAGAAACAAATAACTCATGTAAGAAATAAGATGGGGACATTACAACAGACCCAAGTGACATAAAAAGGACCATAAGAGAATACTATGAAAAACTGTACAAAAACAAATTTGAGAACCTAGACAAAATAGGCAAATTTCTACAAACACACTACCTATCTAAACAAACACAAACTGAGATAGAAAATATAAACAGACCCATAACAAGAGATTGAAGATCTAATAAAAAAAACTAACAACAACAAAAATTTCTGGTCTAAATAGCTTTACTGATGATTTCTACCAAATATTCAGAGAAGAGCTCACAGCAGTACTACTCAAACAATTTCAGAGCATAGGAAAAGAAGGAATACTGTCCAGTTCATTTTATGAGGCCAGCATAACCTTAATAGTAAAGCCAGGCAGGCATCATGAAAAAAAAAAAAGGAAAGAGAAGAAAAAGAAAAAAAATCACACACCAATGGTTTTCGTGAATAAAGACGCAAAAATTCTCAACAAAATTCTAGCCAATAGAATTCAGCTTCATAGCAAAAGAATAGCACACCATGACCAAGTAGGATTCATAATAAGTATGCAAAGATGATTCAATATTAGACAATCAATTGTTGTAATCCACCACACACACTGAACAAAAGAAAAGAATCACATGGTCACCTCAATCGCTCTAGAAAAGGCATTTGGTAAATTTCAACACAAATTCTCAATAAAAACAACCTATTGAGGTATATGAGAAAGTGATTACCAACACATGAAAATACCTAGAGTGTGCCTGCTGGGGTGTTGAACTGAAATAGCAAGCGAAGGAAATAGCAAGGGATACATATCCCACAGGGTACTGTGATCTACTCTCTTTACCTCACAGAACCCAGAATCACATTTACAGGGAAACAAGGTCTTGACCTTGATCACTGTCATCACAATGGAATACCAAAAAAGGGCTTTTGAGGGAAGGTGAATGACAGATTATATGGCACAACAGTTAATCTCTGGGCTGCTAACTAAAAATACTGGGCAGCTAGAACCCACCTGGTAGTTCCATAGGAGAAAGACCTGGAGATCTGCTCTTGTAAAGCTTGCAGCCAAGAAAACCCTATGGGACAATTCTACTCCATTGTAGTACCCAATGACAACTCATGATGGACTTACTTTTGTCCAGTTTTGGGCTCTAATCAACACGTAAAAACATTATTATATGTGTATTCAGATGCACATATGCATGCTTTTTTCTAGGACAAATATCTAACTAAAAGTGGAATTGCTGGGTCATACAGTATGTGTATATTGAACTCTACTACAAAATGTCCAACTAGTTTTCAGCTATATTTGTACTAGCCTACACACTATCAGCATTTTATAAAAGATTTTATTGTTTTACATTCTTATAATTGGAAATATTTATGTCTTAGTGGCTAAGTCCTACAGCTGTTAACCAAAAGTCTAGCAGTTCAAATTGACCAGGAACCTGTCAGTTTTACTCTGTCCTATAGGGTTGCTATGAATTGGAATCAACTCAATGGCAGTGGGTTCAGTTTTGGGTTTGGGTGACTCACAGAAATGTACCTTCCCTTGGCATTAATCTAGAGTGTGTTTGCTGCCTCCTGCTTATGCATTCTCAGCCTTCAGCATTCAATTCAGAGTTCATGGCTACCTGAAAGCTTTCCTGGATCCAGCCTAATTGGAACACCATCTTCTAAGTGCCTGAGCCCCACTTAGCTTTTATTAATGAACCTATGTCTACACTCAGCTGTGAGCTCCTTGAAGGTACACATAGTGTCCTCCTCTATCTTCTGTCTCCAGCACTAACACAAGTGTTTGAACATAGTGATAATTCAATAATTTTGTTTTAAATTAATGAATCTGGTATGTCTGTTATGTCTGAAATGAAAATTATAAGTCTCAAATGAAGCAGACCTCAACTATCACAAAAGTGGCTGGTTGAATAAATTTAGTGCAGAGTCGTCTTTCCTTTCTTTTTTTGTTTTAAAAGATGAAATGTAAAGGAACTAACCTATCTTCCTCTTTCCATGTGACTCATCAAAACTCTGTCTAATGAAAAGTTGGCAGGGGATTTTTCTTGTCTGCTTTTGAAATGCAATCCTACTGAAAATTATCTCCTTTCCATGAATAATTAGACTTCCTATTCCAATGTCTAAACTTTTGTTTAGCTTCAGCCTGTATTCTGAGTTCCAAAGCAGTGCGTCCTGACACTTCACTTGGAAATCTTAAGTATCTATTTCTTGCTTAACATGTTGAAATGAGGCTTCCAATTTTACCATCAAAAAAGTCTGTTTTCTAGTGTTCATTGTTGTAGTCAAATGGCCTCAACATATATCCAGGTGCTCAAAATTTAAGTTGAAGAATATAGGTAGTCCCCGACTTGCTGTGGGGTTCTGTTATGACAATTCCGTTGTAAGTTTGTTCTGACAGGAGTTAAATATCTAATTTTTCTGTAGTTTTCATTATTACTGTAGATTTATGCAAATAACTGCACCTTCTATGTTTGTTTGCCTATAGTTTCCTCCTCCTACAAGATATTTTTGTAAGTTTGTTTTGCTAATTTTTTTCTTTATTTTTTTTTTTACAGCAACATGTTAAAAAAAAAGGCATAGCAGTATTTATAAAAAATACCTTCTGAGGCGAGGGAATAATTGGCAAACACAGAAGATATGTATTATTTGTATAAAAATATGGTATTGCCTGTTACCATCAGTATATAAATCTGATCTTTATTTGTCTTTGGTAGTTGGAAACATTACATATAAACTTACAGTTTTAACATAGGTGCTTTCTGCTTCTCCAATTATATCCATACTACATCAGCCAATAAATAAGTAAATAATAAACAGATGGTCTTAACTGTTGTTCATCAAACTTGTAACTCAAATATACTAAGTTGGAGACTACATGTAATTCT
Organism: Heterohyrax brucei; assembly: GCA_028571685.1. Classification (NCBI taxonomy): domain Eukaryota; kingdom Metazoa; phylum Chordata; class Mammalia; order Hyracoidea; family Procaviidae; genus Heterohyrax; species Heterohyrax brucei. Next base: position 69,593,271 of record CM053142.1, on the reverse strand, counting down.
TAGCCGTTTTCCTCTATTCACCCCCTCATTTAATTCATTATCATGTCCTGGTTTTTAGGGTTTAGAGGTAATAACTAGCAACACCTCCCTGTCCTCTTTATTTTGGGAACAAAATTATGAAACAGACAAAGGAATCAGAAAGGTATTAAGTTAGCAGCTTTGGGGGGCAGAGTCAAGATGGCGGACTAAGGACACGTCTCTTTCTATCCTTCTGGAAACCAAGACCTGAAATGACAATCAAACAGAGCCTTCTGAGCACCTAATCAGCCCCAGGACACGGCACAGAGCTGTTAATTGGGACTTTATACCATTCAGTGAAAAACCTCCTCTCTTTCGCTGACTCCCGCTCCTGGCTAGCCCCGGCTCTCACAGACGGAAGGTAAACGCACCAGTTTGACTTTTTTTTTCCTCGGTCTCGGCTGGCGGGTGGAGCTGGGCCTTGCCCGGCGGCTGGACTCAGACACGCTGCTGGGGGGATAGGCAGGCGAAATTCCCATGTTCTGAGAGCCAGGCTCGGGACTCTGTTAATCTAGACACTTTGAGCCTTTCGTTTTGTAGCCGCCTCAGTGGGGTTTGTGCGGAACTCCGTGGTCAGGGTGCGGGACGCCATGTTGGTACCGAGATTTTAGCGGGACCTCGTTCTTAGCCTGGGAGCCAGCGCCTGCAAACGGGACAGCGCTTCTCCATCAGAAAAGTAGTGATTTTGCATAGTGCTGCTTACGTTGCGGGCCCTGCAACAGAAGCAGAGGAATCGCTGCCTCTGGGCATCTTTAGCCCCCCTGTCTGCTGCCTGTGTGGAGGATGCCATCTTGGGTACGGTGGCCACAGCTGGACCTAATTCTTAGCTTGGGAGCCAGACCCTGCCCACAGGAGAGTGCTTTTCTATCACAAAACCGGTACTCGACGCAGTGTTGGATAAGGCTAGGCCCTATCAGCAGAGGCCACCAGGGCACTAGCAGTGCTGTATTCTGAACTAGTTTGTTATCATCTGGGGTTGGATACAGTGGCGCTTACTTTGTCAGATGGGAAGAGGGACCTCTACACCTGAAAACCTAACTGACTTGTGAACTGGTCAGATACCTTTTGCTTTACATTTGAAGACAGCCTAGAGAAACATTTGCAATCCATCCTCACAGTACCTCTTCCAGCCTCTATATACTCACATGGGACCCAAAAAGCAACAGACAATTGTGGCATACAAGCAATCACTCATGCCTTCAGAAGGCTCCCAAACAAAGCAACCAAGGAGTTTTCCAGATGAAGAAACTTTTATGAAAGCATCAGGAAGTGAATACAAATTGATTATATACAGGGCCCTTCTAGACCTTATACAAAATGCAGCAGAACAAAATGAAAAATTAAGCAAGTTGTTCGATCTGATGGAACACCAGTACTCTGAAATCCAACAGATCAAGAAGAAAATCAAAGACATAGAAGCTTCCATGCAAACCCAAGAAAACAGAATGGAACAAATAGAATAAAGAATTTCTGACTTGGAAGACAGAGCTACTGATGCCAGTGTCTATGAGCAGAAATCAGAAAAAAGAAACAAGAAAAATGAAGAAACATTAAGAAGCATGTGGGACTCTATTAAGAGGAACAACCTTCGATTAATTGGAGTCCCTGAACAGGGTGAGACATCTGAGAACACAGAGAATATTGTTGCTGAGCTGCTGAAAGAAAACTTCCCAGAAATCATGAAGGAAGAGAATATAGACATCTCAGATGCATATCGTACACCACCCAATATAGATCTCAAAAGAAAGACTCCAAGACATATTATAATCAAGCTTAACAAAATGAAACATAAGCAGCAACTCTTAAAGGCAGCAAGACTCAAGGCAAAGCTAACATTCAGAGGGAAACCCTGTAGGCTCTTGTCAGATTTCTCAGCAGAAACCATGCTGGCACAGAGACAGTGGCACGACACATTCAAAGTCTTGAAGGAGAAGAACTTCCAACCAAGAATTATATATCCTGTAAAACTGTCTTTCAAACATGAAAATGAAATTAAGACATTTCCAGATAAACAGAAACTCAGAGACTTTGTAAAAACCAAACCCAAACTGCAAGAAATACTGAAAGAAGTTCTTGGCTTTGGCTTAGAAGAACGAAACCACTAACTTTATATTTTATAACGACACACTGCTCTAAACTCATTTAGGGAAGGCTCCAAAGTAAATCACAGCTTTGATTTGGAAAGAAGCAATCCAGTGATCATCATGAAAACTATTGTGTCATCATAATAAAAGAGGGATGTACTACAGTCGTTATAGTCCTTCCAGATGGAGAGGAAGATGACCAGACTGGTAGTAATTAAAACTGGGTTTATAAATAGTTTATTAAGGGGGTTCATAGGGGCAGCTATAAAGTACAACAAAGATGTATCATACCATTTCAAGAAATCTAACACACGAGTCTCAACCACTATAAAACTAGCTCTGAAAATGGTGAAAAATCAACTCACAAAAAAGAGTATCTCAGAACAGACTAATAAGAACAACAGAGAAAACATCAACATAAAAATAAACATATCACAATGGCAGCAGTGAACACATACCTATCAATAATTACATTGAATGTGAATGGACTGAATGCTCCAGTAAAGAGACACCGAGTGTCATCTTGGATCAAAAGACACGACCCATCCATATGTTGTCTACAAGAAACTCACTTGAGACCTAAAGACAGGAACAAACTGAAAATTAAAGGTTGGAAGAATATATATCAAGCTAACAATGAACAAAGAAGAGCAAGAGTGGCAATTCTAATCTCAGACAAAATCAACTTTAATGTCAAATCCACCATCGTGGACAAAGATGGACACTATTTACTGCTGAAAGGTTCAGTACACAAGCAAGACTTAACTATATTAAACATTTATGCACCTAATGTCAGAGCACCTAAATATGTCGAAGAAACACTGACTATGCTCAAAAGAGAGTTAGATGACTCCACAATAATAGTGGGAGACTTTTACACTCCACTCTCATTACTAGACAGATCATCTAGAAAAAAGCTCAGTAAAGATACAGAAGACCTCACTGACACAATTAACCAACTAAACCTCATTGATATATACAGAACTTTCCACCTATCAGCAGACAACTACACCTTCTTCTCCAGTGCACATGGAACATTCTCCAGAATTGACCACGTGATAGGCCATAATGCAACGCTCAACAAAATCCATACCATTGAATTATTGCAAAGCATCTTCTCAGATCATAAAGCCATCAAAGTTGAAATCAATAGCAGAAAAAACAGAGATAGAAAGTGGAACTCTTGGAAACTGAACAACATCTTGCTCAAAAAAACATGGGTTATAGAGGAAATCAGGGATCAATTAAAGAAATTCATGGATTCCAATGAGAACGAAAACACTTCCTACCAGAACCTATGGGATACAGCCAAAGCAGTGCTCAGAGGTCTATTTATCTCCATAAATGCACACATCGGGAAGGAAGAAAGAAACCAATTCAAGGAACTAACTCTACAGCTTGAACAAGTAGAAAGAGAACAACAGAGGAACCCCTCGGGCACCGGAAGAAAGGAGATTATAAAGATTAGAGCAGAGCTAAATGAATCAGAGAATAGAAAAACAATTGAAAAAATTGAAAAGACCAAAAGCTGGTTTTTTGAAAAGATCAACAAAATTGATAAACCACTGGCTAAACTTACTAAAGAAAAGCAGGAAAGGAAACAAATAACCCAAATTAGAAATGAGAAGGGAGTTGTCACTACAGATGCAACAGAAATCAAAAATATCATAACAGAATACTATGAAAGACTGTACTCTAACAAATTTGAAAACCTAGGGGAAATGGACAAATTCCTTGACTCATACCACCTACCCAAATTATCACAACGTGAAGCAGAACAACTTAATAAACCCATCACAAAGGAAGAGATTGAAAAGGTCATCAAAACACTGCCAATCGAAAAAAGTCCGGGCCCAGATGGCTTCACGGCAGAATTCTACCAAGCATTTAGAGAAGAGTTATCCCTAATACTATTGAAACTATTTCACAGTATAGAAAGGGATGAAGTACTCCCAAACTCATTCTATGAAGCCAGCATAACCCTGATACCTAAGCCCAGGAAAGATCCAACAAAGACAGAGAACCACAGACCGATATCACTCATGAACTTAGATGCAAAAATCTTCAACAAAATTCTTGCCAACAGAATACAACAACATATCAAGAAAATAATCCATCAGGACCAAGTGGGATTCATACCAAGGATGCAAGGCTGGTTCAACATCAGGAAAACAATTAATGTGATTAACCACATAAATAACACGAAAGACAAAGATCACCTGATTTTGTCCAATGATGCTGAAAAGGCATTTGATAAAGTTCAACACCCATTCATGCTAAAAACTCTTAGCAAAATGGGCATAGACGGCAAATTCCTCAACACAATAAGGACCATTTATACAAAGCCAATTGCCCACATCATCCTGAATGGAGAGAGACTGAAAGACTTTCCCCTGAGATCAGGAACTAGACAAGGATGCCCACTCTCACCTCTCCTATTGAACATTGTGCTAGAAATTCTAGCCAGAGCAATTAGACAAGACGAACAAATAAAGGGCATCTGCATCAGCAAAGAGGAAGTTAAAATCTTCCTGTTCGCAGATGATATGATTGTATATGCAGAGAACCCCAAGGAATCTATAAGTAAGTTACTCAAAGTGATAGAAGAGTTCACCAAAGTCTCAGGATACAAGATAAACATAAGTAAATCAGTAGGATTCCTTTATACCAACAAGGAGACTGTTAAGGAGGTAATTATCAAATCTATACCATTTGTGATAGCCCCTAAGAAGATAAAGTACCTAGGAATTAATCTAACCAGAGAAACAACAGACCTTTACAAAGAGAACTACAAGCCCTTACTACAAGAAACTAAGAGAGACTTAGATAAATGGAAAAACCTACCCTGCTCATGGATAGGAAGACTTAACATTGTGAAAATGTCTGTTTTACCCAAAGCAATTTATTTATATAATGCAATCCCAATACAAGTTCCAGCATCATTTTTTAATGAGATGGAGAAACAAATCACCAATTTTGTTTGGAAAGTGAAGAAGCCCTGGATAAGTAAGGTACTACTAAAGAAGAAGAACACACTGGGAGGCCTCTCATTACCCGACCTTAGAACATACTACACTGCCACAGTGGTCAAAACAGCCTGGTACTGGTACAAGAACAGACAGATTGATCAATGGAATAGAATTGAGACCCCAGAGATGACACCATCTGCCTATGAACAGTTGATATTCGACAAAGGCCCTAAGACATTAAACTGGGGTAAAAACAGCATCTTCAACAAATGGTGGTGGCAAAATTGGTTATCCATCTGCAATAAACTGAATCAAGATCCATATCTTACACCTTATACAAAAACCAACTCCAACTGGATAAAAGACCTAAATATCAAACCTAAAATGATAAAGCTCATCCAAGAAAAGGTAAGAACAACAATGGAAGTTTTAATACACAATGAGGACAGACTCCAAAATCTGTCAAAGAAACCTCAATCAACAGAAGAGAAAGTAGATAAATGGGAACTATTAAGAATCAAACACTTTTGCTCATCCAAAGACTTTGTTAATAGAATTAAAAGAACACCCACAGAGTGGGAAAAAATATTTGGCAACTCTATGTCAGATCAACGCCTGATCTCCATAATCTATAAGATACTACAAAATATCAATAAGAAGAAGATAAACCATCCAATTAAGCGATGGACAAAGGAGATGGACAGATATTTCACTAAAGAGGAGATCCAGGCAGCCAAAAAACACATGCAGACATGTTCACGATCTTTAGCTATTAAAGAAATTCAAATCAAGACAACAATGAGATACCATCTCACCCCAACAAGATTGGCCATGATCCAGAAAACACAAAACAACAAATGCTGGAGAGGCTGTGGAGAAAGTGGAACCCTCCTACACTGTTGGTGGGGTTGCAAAATGGTCCAGCCTCTTTGGAAGGCAATCTGGCGCTTCCTTTAAAAAATGGATATTGGTATACCATTTGACCCACTAATTCCACTACTTGGAATATATCCTACAGATTCAAGGCCTTTGACACCAACGGACACATGCACCAGAATGTTTATTGCAGCACAGTCCACAATAGCAAAAAGGTGGAATCAACCCAGATGCCCAACAATAGAAGAATGGATAGGTAAACTGTGGTACATATACTCAATGGAGCACTACGCAGTGATAAAGAATAATGATGATTCCAGGAAACATCTCCTAACCTGGTTTCAACTGGAAGACATTATGTTGAGTGAGAGAAGTCAGTGACAAAAGGACAAATACTGTATGAGACCTCTACGATAAGATCTCAAAAACAGACTTGTGTATAGAAGAAAAGACTCTTTGACAGCTGCAAGGGAGGGGAGGGAGGGAGGGAGGGGAAGGGGGAGAGGGCTTAGTTTAGGTAGTTACTAGAAATCTAGTTGGGAGAAAGCGGTGACAGCATATATTAGGAACAAGAACAACATTAAGTGGACTTCAGCATAACTTGAGTACTCCTTCCATCTTAACTCAATACTGCAAGGATAGAGTAGCTGGGGCGGGGGCGAGGGACCATGCTCTTAGGCGAATTCCAGGCCAATTGGCACAACTAGCGTTTTGCTAAGAGAGCTCTCTGCACCCCACATTGGTGAGTGGCATCTGGGGTCTTAAAAGCTGCCAAGCTGCCATCCGAGGACACAGCAAATGGTCCCAACTCAGCAGGAATGGATGCTCACCGAGGGCCAAAATGGCATGCGGTAAAGACAACCGAGAAGACAGAGAGACCCACAAGAGTGGGTGCCTACATCGACCTGGGACTGTAAGAACCGGATGGTGCCCGGCCACCACCAGTGATAGCCATAACGGAGCTCACAGAGAGGAGCGTCACTGGCAACACAAGAATAAAAAGAGGTGTATCATGAGATCTCCACTAAAAGACCTCAATTGATGGTCCAGCGGTTTTGGGGTTCCTCTGAGAGCATGGTCCCCGGCCCTGATGCTGCCTGTTCCCATAAATTATAACAAAGTTCCACTCTTTGGACAGGAATGGAATGGACCTGGCAATGCAGAGTAACCATATGTTGGAAGCACTTTATGGTTCTATACATCTATAGGATATCATCTTGCTGACCTTTGGCTGGAGGAAGGGGAGGGGACGGAGAGGAGGGGAAAGGAGACTGTTGGGAGGATGAGACATGTATGGAGCAGAGAGGAATAGTGTGCAGTCACCGGACAGGGAGAGCAGTGGAAGCTGCATATAGGGGGGCATGTAAATTTACATGTGAATGTACATTTTCACTCAGTTATGTTAAATTAAAAAAAAAAAAGTTAGCAGCTTTTTTATTTATAGAGTTGTATTAAAAAACATACATTGGACTTGAAACCAAAAAGTTTTCCTACTACTGCTCCAACCCCCACTCCAAAACAGAGACCCTATTTGGAGAGAGTTGTGTTGACTGCATGCCGAAAAAGAGCCATCCTTTTACCTGCCGGTACAGAACCAAGAAAAACAACAAAAATACTTGAATATTGTTAGTTGCTCATGAGTCAGCTCCAACTCACAGCAAGCTCATGTGTAATAAGGAAATGTTGCCCAGTCCTGCACAGTCTTCGTGATTATTGGCACGCTTGAGTCCATTGCTGCAGCAGTACTTCGTGTTTTGAGTGATTTATAACTCATCAGTTTCATCTTTCAATAGCATATTGGAAAGTACCTCATTATGATCTACAGGCATTTCAATGGCTAATTTTCAGAAGTAGATTGCCAGGCCTTAGTTAGAAAGCTCCACTGAAATCTGTCTACCATGGGTGACCATGCCAGTACTTGAAATACCAGTGGCATAGCTTTCAGCATCATACCAACACACAAGCCATCACAGTACAAGGAACTCACAGATGGTGGTGGAACACTTGAATACTGGTCTTAAATTAACTAATCCTTCCCGAACAATGCTTGCATCAGACTCTGACTCAATGGTCTAACGGCCTGTGAGACATGAAAAGACACAAATATTTTTTTCTGTTCCTGTAAGGGTTAGGTTTGCTCAGTACATTTATTAGTACAAAAAAGCATGTTTGGAGTCAAGTTGGAAAACTAACATGGCTTCTGGCCATTAATTTTTGCCAAAATTAATACTTCAGAAACTCTATAAGTAGAAATAGGAGGAAAGTATGGATCTTGAGAACATCTAATCCTTAGAAACTTCTTTATAGACTGAAGACTATCTTGAAGTTGAGGACAGAGGTGTTTATATTTGCATGGTTGTCGTGTCCCCCTTCAGCATTTCTTGGCACCTCTCCTTTTCTCAGTGCCTTAAAACCCATTATTATATTCATCCTGAATAGTCTTCTGATTCGTTTTCTTTTCATTAGTCAGAATTTCATTAACCAACAACTACCTACTTCTGGTTACTCGTCACACAGTTTTAATACTTACTAAGTCACTGCTAATCTTGTTTCAGAATTTTATACCCCCATATACCTCTTCCTACCCCAGATTATTCTTCAGGAAATCTCAAACATCACATCATTTTGTTCATCAACATTTTAGTATTTGTACCTAAAAACGATTCAGGCACCCTTGAAAACATACCATCAGAATTAAAATGTCACCATTTTGCAAGCACTAATAAAATAATGGATTGCAGCAATTACCATCAATGGTTGCTAACATCCCATAAAAAGGACAGATAATTATACATCTCACCACAAAAATAGACAGCACCAAGTATGAACTATCCTTGCAAAAACAAAAAGAAAAAGAAAAACCCAGCTTGAATTTGATAAAACCTGTTGATTTGGCCACAGTTTACAAGAAAGATGGTGACAAAAGGACAAATTAAATGACAATACAGATATGCCACGATGAACAAAATTCAAATTGCGAGAAAATGATACAGGGCAAACAATGAGGCTTCTTCCATTGATAAGTTTTAAGAGAGAGAGAGACAGACAGACACATATACCATGGAGAGAAGGACAGACTGAGTGAGAAATTACCTTTAGCAACTTAAAAGATAATTCAGTAAATCACAACGTGTGGAACCCTTTTTATTTTTTGAAGTTAAACTTTTGAGATCTAACATAAATCAGAGACACAAAAAAATTCAAGCCCAAATTAAGAAATAGAACTTGACCAATTCCTTCCTCTATGTAGCCCAATCCTACCACAGCTCCTTTCCTTTCCCAACGAGTAATTACTACTCGGCTTTGTTAGTACTTGCTTTTTTGTATTTCTTTATAGTCATAAAATGGTGATATCCTAATTGTATCATTTCTTTGTAATTTATCAGTCGAAATACTTTTTTAAAGAGATGTTTCACCTCAACTACCACTTTGTTATTTATTAACGGTTCATATAATTATTTTTTAATTATATTTTTAATTCTTTAAGTTTATTTACTAGACATCAGAAAAATAAATTTTTCCCCTGTAACTTCCCCAAGATAACCATTTAGTTCTAATAATATCAACTATGGAATTAAAAATATTGGATGTCTATCAATGCATTAAAATTGTTATTCATATTTAAGCTCAAATAGTGCCATCATTGGCTAGAAAGAGACCCTTTAAGATGGCTGCTGGATACCTTTGACACAACTGTAGAATTATTGGATAACTTCCTTGCTGTTGGCATGGTTCTGGATTCATATGGTACTTTTTCTCCCCAGGCCTGAAATTAACCATCTTTTGAGGAAGTTCCATTTTTGTTCAATGGGAAGCAACATTTTAAGGTCACAGTCTGAGTGCTAAGGATGCTTGTTGCTCAGCTGGAAAATAGTTTTGAAAGAAATATCTACTGAATTTGTGCTTCGAATTCAAGTACAGGACTGGTTTTTCAGTTGAAATTGTGATGCAAATTTATTTATTTTTAACAAAAAAACATGAAATTGACTCGACAGCAACAGGGCTTTGGTTTTAACAAAAATATAGTAATTCCCTTCTTACTTCCTTCTTCTGAACACTGCCTCCCTTACATTACCACAGTAATGACTGCTCAAATTGCTTGTAGTTAGAAAACCGCTGCTTGTGGACTGTCATATGTGGGAAACATTTCAATGACTTGGTGCAAAGAGGCTATCCTCACGTGTAGTACCAAGTAATTGTTTTCTGGAACACTTGAATATACTTCTTTTTTTGTCCAGCAGTTGATTTCTTTACAAAATTCCTTCTTGTAGCAATAAAAGGCCCAGTTTGGATGAAAAGTGATGTTATAATTGCTTGCAAAGAGCTAAGTAATCATAAGGAACAGTTTAAAGTGTTTCAATACTGACACATGTATTGTAGAGGATGCACTGAGCTGTGACTTTTTTTTTTACAATTAAAACAAAACAAACAAAAACACTGTGATGTGATCAATGGATAATTCCACGTGTTATACACTAGAACTGCACAATAGGGTTTTCTTGGCTGTGATCTTTATGGAAGCGGACTGCTGTTTCTTTCCCAGTGCCGCTGCATGGGTTCAAACCAGCGGCCTTTAGGTTAGTGGTGAAATACAAACCGTTTATGCCACCAGGAACATTTTCTACAATAGTACTACAGTACCGGCAATCAAGCATGATACAAGCTTGGGTTTGGTAGTGTTCCATTAATTCTATATCATACTTCCATTTTTGATGTCATGTAGCTCTTCAACCTGGGGCTGGTACAAACCAAATTGAGGGTATGACCTCCAGGTGACAATTCAGTAGTGAATACTCCTAATCTCCTAGGAAAGAGTCTCAGTTCCCATCACCATCCCTATATTGAAATTCACAGAATGTATGCCAAGATAAAGACAGTCAATGCACTTCTAAGCTTCAGAAAGCTGTTATGAAGATATCGGTAGTCTTCTATGTTGTAGAAGTAATTTTGTGATGTATCTGTAAAAAAAACATTTTGGATTAGGACTTTTATTGACTCAGTTCCTACTGGTGAGGTGACAATATAATAGATTTCAGATACCAAAGTGAGGGTGAAACTGAGTACTTAATAAATGCTTTCTATACCACTAGGAACCTCACATGCAGTTTTTCATTTAAAAGGTATAAGTTTATGAAATGTGTTCACTGTAGCCACTTCTGCTGTTGAGAAGGAAATGAGGCAGGAGTGTTGGAGTGACTTGCCCAATGTCTTCAGCACATTCTTTTCTTTCCTAAGTACATAGCTTCACAAAACACTAGTTCCTGTAACTCTGTGGTGACTGTTATCTTACATAGGTGTTTGTGTGCTATTTTATAGAACAAAAAAAAGCCAAAATGATGTGATTCAGGGAGTTAGTATACAAAAGTCCTGGGAAATTCATTGAGTAATCTGAGCTATTATGTCCAGAAAGAATAGTTTTCAGAAATAACTCAGTAAAAGGCATGTTAATCTGGTATGCAAATACACTATTAGTATGTGAAGAGGCAGATTTTAAATATGCTAAAGTTATTAGAAACATTTTTTAAGGCACTATATTGTCTCTGTAGTGTCTCCAAGGTATTCTTTTACTAAAAGGAGCACTCAGAGCTGTGTAAAGTTTCTTCACAAAAGTCACTTGTTTTCTGAGCTATCTACTTTTGTTATTGTTGTTAGGTGCCATCAAGTTAGTTCCAACTCCTGGCAACTCTATATACAACAGGAAGAAACGTGGCCCAGTCCTGCACCGTTCTCACAATCACTGTCATATGTGAGCCCATACTTGTAGCCATGGTGCCAGTCCATCTTTTTGAGGGTCTTCCTCTTTTGTGATATCTTCAAGGGCACTATTTTTAAACAAGATCATATTTACAAGTACTAGAAATTAAGACTTAAACACATTTTTGAAGACCACAGTTCAGTCCATAATAACACACCAAGAAAAAGTGTTCACAACTGAAATTAGTTTTGGAGTACTGTGTTATTCAACTTAAAGTGGATTTCTCTAGGTAGTGTTTACAGCACTTTTTATACGATGGCATGTATTATGAATCTACAAAATGGAATATAATGGGCTAGGCAAGGTTTTTCAAATTAATTTTTTTGTGGCACACTTATCAATGTCTTCCAAAACAGCACTAGTGATACACATGTTCGGGAAACAAGGCTGTAGGTTTGAGAAGTTACAGGTTTAAGCATACGTGACAATGCAGAACTTCATATGCAGTTCATAAGCCAAACAAGCAAACATCAGTACAAACTATGTTTCGTTCAATGCTTCATTATTAATTCAGAAAATATATATCCCAAAACTATTGCGTCGTGTCTTCTTCTAGGTAGAGATGAGAAGCGAAACAAAGGTTACCTTTTATTGTGAAGAACCGGTAAATCAGGAAAGAAATTAGTTATATAGCATATGTCTTAGTTATCTAGTGTTGCTATGACAGAAATATCACAAGTGGGTGGTTTTAACAAACAGAAATTAGCTCTTTCATGACTTGAGAGGCTAGAATTCTGAATTCTGGGTGCCAACTCCAGATAAAGACTTTCTCTGACAGCTCTGGGAGAAGATCCTTGTCATCAATCTTCCCTTGATCTAGGACTTTCTCAGAGAAGGGACCCCAGATCCAAAGGATGCCTTCTGCTCCCATTGCTTTTTTCTTGGTGAGAAGTCCCTCTCCTTTCTGCTTGCTTTCTCCCTTTTACATTTCGAAAGAGGTTGACTTAAGAAATGTTCTCTTCCTGTAGATTGTGTCAGGCCTTATTACCATAACTACCTCCAATCTTGCCTCATTGATATCATAGAGGTTAGTATTTATAATGCATAGAAAAATTATATCAGATCATAAAATGGAGGATAACCACACAATACTGAGAATCATAGCCTTGCCTGTTTGACACATAAACAGGGGGAACACAATCCTATGCACAACATCATACAATAGATGCTTTGAAGGAACATAAAAAGTAGGGAAGAGAAGAGAGTGATGGTGGAGGACTAATCTGTATAAGCTGTTTAGGGATGTCTGAAGGAATAGAAAATTGAGAGTAGCAGATGTTTTAGAAATACAGTGTTGAGAGTGAGGGGATCATGAGCCAAAGGCTCTGAAGCATAAGAATGCTTCAAGTAGCTGAGGAGCATAGAACAGACCGAGTAAATGGAGGTAAGTTTGGGAAGAGGGGGAGGAGAAGGTAAGCAGGATAGAGGGGCCAGGTCACGTGGCTGTTTGTAGGCCATGACAAAGATTTTTAAATTTATTGTGAGAAAGATGGGAAGCCATCGGAGACTTTTGAGTTCAAGAATGACGTGCTCTCAATTTACTTTTAAAAAGTTTTAATGTTCATTTTTTTCTCAAATTTTCTCAACATGGGGAGGACTGGTACAAAATAGTGTTTTAAATAAGGAACCAAGAGTTTGCTTTTGGACATTATAAATTTGACAGTCTTATGAAGCTTTCAAGCAGAAATGTCAGGTTTGTCAGAAAATTAAGGAAAGGCTGTACCTTGGTAAAAGAAAAACTCAATCTACATTTAAAAAAAATTTTTTGTGTTTGTTATAATTGAGTCAAAGTGTACAGTCTGCTTTAAATTTGCATGCCCGCCTACACAGAGCTCCTACTGCTCTCATTGCCTGGTAACAGCACACTCCTCCTTTTCTGTTCTATACAAGTCATATCCTCTTAACAAACCCCTGTCCCCTCTTATCCACCCTCTCCACTCCCTTCTTCTCCACTCTCTCCACTCCCCTCTAGTAAGAGGCCAGTTGGGCGACATCCTGTAGATGCATAGAACCATAAAGTGCACACATGATATGGTCACTCTGTGTCGCTGAGTCCAAAGCACTCCTGTCCGAGGAGTTGACCTCAGTAATGACTTACGATTAGGGACAGCTTCAGGTATAGGGGCCATACTCCCGGGGAACTCCTAGGCTTTCGGACCATCAATTGTAGTCTTTTAGTGGAGTTCTCAAGGTGCATCCCTTCTTATTCTTGTGTTGCCCTTGAGACTCAACTTTGTGAGCCCTATCACAGTTGTCACTGGAGGTAGCCAGGCATTATCTGGTTCTTCTGGTCACATATTGATGTAGTCACCTATTCACATGGGTCTTTCTGTCTTCTGGGTTCTCTTTCCCCTGTGTTGTTTTCGTCCTTGGTGATCATCTGTTCCAGATGAGTTGGGGCCATTTGGTGTTCCTCAGATGGCAGCTTGCTAGCTTTTAAGATCCTGGATGACACTCAACAATATAGAGTGGAGAGGACTCTCTTGGCAATAGGCTAGTTATACCAGTTGGCATCGATGTCCTCTGAGAGCGTGGTCCCCAGACCCTGACCCCTGCTACTCTGTCTTTATCTATTGGGTTAAGACTGGAAGAGTTTTCAGGTTATATTGAAGTCCGGTTAAATTGATCTTCTTTCTAAGGTTTGCTGTCACTGATTTCACTCAACCAAATTTCTATCAACTACCTAATCTATAACCAGCCCTCTCCCTCCCTCCCTCCCCTCCCTTGCTGCTATCAAAGAGTCTTTTCTTCTGTACATGAATTAGTTGTCAAGTCTTTAAAGTAGGGGTCTCTTACCATATTTGCCCTTGTGCTGCTGACTAATTTCACTCAACATGATGGATAGAAAGTTCTGTGTATGTCAATGAAGTCTAGTTGTTTAATTGTTGTAATAAGGTCTTCTGTGTCTTTACTGAACTTTTTTTTTACAGTGTAATCTATTTTATCTGAGATTAGTATTACCACACCTGCTGTTCTTTGCATATTGTTAGCTTGGTACATATTATTCTATCTTTTAATGTTCAGTTTGTTCATATCTTTAAGTCTAAGGTGAGTTTCTTGTGAGCAGCATGTAGATAGGTCATGTGTTTTGATCCAAGATGTCACTTGTCTCTTTACTGGAGCAGTGAGTCCATTTACCTTCAATGTAATTGTTGATAGGTATATATTTAGTGCTGTCATTTTGCTGTATTTATTTTTGTGTTGATGTTTTCTCTGTTGTTCTTACTATTCTATTCTGGGACATTCTTTTTTATGGGTTGATTTTTTTCACCCTTTACAATGTTGGTTTTGTGTTTGTTGAGACTCCTGTATTGTGTTTCTTGTTTTGATATGTTGCTTCTTTGTTGTGCTTTGTGGCTACCCCTATGATCCTCCTTAATAATGTATGTTTAAACCAGATTTTAACTTCTAAATATCTTGCTAACTTCCTGTCTATCTGGATGGACTATAACTACTGTAATATATCCCTCTTTTCAATGTGATAGTATTGTGGTTTTCATGATATGATCACTGGATCACTTTGGTTGGGGTTTTGTGCCTTCCCTAACTGAGTAGGTTTCTGGATGATGTGTCCTGTATTGTCTCCTAAAATATAGTTTTGTTCTTTTAAGCCTAGATCTTCTTTCAGTATTTTTTGTAGCTTTGGTTTGGTGTTTTTACAAAATCTTTGAGTTTCTGTTTATCTGCAAAGGTCTTAATTTCATTTTCATATGTGAAAGACAGTTTTGCAGGTTATATAATTCTTGGTTGGAAATTTTTCTCCTTCAAAGCTTTGAATGTACCACCCCACTGCCTCTGTGCCAACATGGTTTCTGCTGAGAAGTCAGACGAAAGCCTACAGGGCTTCTCTCTGAATGTTAGCTTTGCTTTGTGTCTCACTGCCTTTAAGAGTTTCTGCTTACGTTTCATTTTGTTAAGCTTGATTATAATATGTCTTCGAGTCTTTCTTTTGAGGTCTACATTGTATGGTGATCGATATGCACCTTGGATATCTATATTCTCTTCTTTCAGGAATTCTCTAATTTCAGGAAAGTCTTCTGTCAGCAAGTCAACAACAATCTCCTCTGCATTTTGAGGTGTCCGTTCCTGTTCAGGAACTCCAATTAATCATAGATTGTTCCTCTTGATAGAGTCTCACATGTTTCTTAAAGCTTATTCATTTTTCTTGTGTATTTTCTCTGATTTCTCCTCATAAATGCTGGTGTCAGTAGTTCTGTCTCCCAAGTCAGAAAGTCTGTTTTCTGTATTTTCAATTCTGTTCTCTTGGCTTTGAACTGAGTTTTCTGGTTCTTTAATTTTGTTATTGTTCTGTTGGATTTCAGAATGCTGGAGTTGCACCAGTTTGAACAGCTTGCTTAATTTTTCATTTTGGTCTACTAAGTTTTGTATAATGTCTAAGAGGGCTCTCTATATAGTTCTTTTGTACTCGACCTCCAAAAGGTTCAGGAAGTCTTCTTTATCTGGGAAGTTCTTTGGTTCTTTCTTTTCAGAATCTTCTGAAACCACGGTTGGATTTTTCCTTAAGTGTCAGGCCAAGGTCTGTTGCTTTTTGGACATCTAGAGGTTGTTTAGTTTCTCTGGTGTTGCCTTAATAGGAGCTGAGGTAGAAGTTGATCACCAGTTACCTCTATGTACTCCAGTGATTGGGCCAAATGGAACCCTTGTGATAGCAGGCTCCGCCTCCTGACTGACAAAGACATGGCCCTACTTAAGGAGTCACTGGCAGGCCATCAACTGGCCCTACATAGTGGGTCAGTCAAGATTGGACAAGATGTTGTCAGGCTGCACCACAGTTATTTCCCTAGGTAGTCTTATTTTGAAAGGTAAAAGCTATGTGACAGCCACCAAAAACAGTCAGGCTGTCAGGTGTGCAAGTCCCTCTTTCCAGTTGGCAATGGAGGCACCTCTATATCCATACCTGTATGCTGTGATCTAGTTCAAAGTATGGACAGGCTACTGTCCTGCTGTTAACAGGTGCCAGACCCTACCTGAAAGGTAAACTGTGCTAAACACAACTTTTCTTCTGGGGAAGCACTCCCTGGCTGGCACTGCCTCCTAGCCTTGGAATTAGCCCTCACTGAGGCCTCCTTTTTGGTATATCTGACTGCCAGTCAGACAAGATGGCATCCTGTAGTGGCTCTCCTGTCCACTGTGAAATAGTCAAATCAATGGTGGAGGTTTGGAAAAAGGAGTGGAGGGGCTGTGGTACTCAGGATCCAGAGCCAGACTCCCAAAGTGTGGCTATTCCACCCACTGTCAGCAGTGTGACAGAACTTTGCTGCCAGTTAAGCCTAATTGCTGCTACAGGCTAACAAAAAGGAAAAAAGTTAAAGCCAGTTGTTACCTTTAGATCGTGAGAGCTGGCCATTCAACAAAGTGGGGTCAGTGAAAGAAGTTTCCCATTCAGTGGCATGTAGTCCAAAATGACAGCCCTGTGACATGTCCTAGGGCTCAGTGGGTGTCCATATGTCTCTGTTTAATTATCAATCCTGACCTTAGTTTTCAGAGTGAGTTAAGCAGTTGTGTGTCTAGTCCGTCATCTTGACCCCACCCCTCAATGTACATTGCTTGAATGACTGAATAAACAGATAAATATTATTATTATAAAACATAACCACATAAGACACTCCACTTAGCAAAAAAAAAAAAAAAGGGCAAATATAAAATTTAAGAGTAAAAATCATGATAATCTGAAGTCTGGCTCTGCTCCTGGTCAGTGACTTTTGGGTACAATAATTCCAAGTGGAACAATTTGTGTTATATACTACCAGAAGACTCTTGATTGTAGGAACCATGTAGTTTTAGTCTCTGTGTCCCTAGCACATGTCCAAAAGCTGCAAAATTTTGTGCTAAATCAATAGTTAAATTTCTGTTTTTTTAATCATTTGCTTTCTGATCTTGTGGATAAACTCTTACCTGCAAATATATGCTTCTTTGGAACAATGCCTATTTTTTGGCTTTCAATGAATGAGGTAAAAAAAAAAAAGTGCTTTAATTTGATTTTGTTTTCATGCTATCCGAAGTCATTTCTGTAATTTATTTGATATCTTTGTGTCTTTGTTCTTTAGTGCTGCTGTACCAAAACTCTCACAAATGGATGGTTTTAACAACAACAAAATTGTTTTTTTCTCTTAATCTCTAAAAGTCCAAATTCAGGGCACTGACTCTTGGGGGAAGGCTTTCTTAGTCTGTTGACTCTGAAAGAAGGTCTTTGTCTCTTCACAACTTCTGTTTCTGGGTAATCTTCACGTGATTTGACATCTCTCTTCCCCCATGTCTGCTTACTTACTTGTCCTAATCTCCTATTTTATATTTGTAAGTGGTTGACTCAAAATATTCCTAATACTAATCCTTCATTTTTAACAGGACAAAGATATGCCAGTCCCAAATGGGATTACAATGACAGGCATAGAGGTTAGGATTTGTAACATGTATTTTTGAAGAACACAGTTCAATTCAGAACACTGTGGCATTTAAAAGGGGAAAGATGTAGACTGCAAATAGGTAATTTTGTTCTTTGTTATCAGCTAGAGAATAAGGTTTAATGGGTAGAAAAGCATAACTTGGTTGAGGTAGCTTTAAGTATCTAAAAATTTTGATTATTCTTGGTTCAAAGCAATCCAATCAGAAGATTCTGAGATATTTTAACAATGTCAGGATGGCACATACAAGAAATAACATTTTTTTATCAAGATTTTTGCTTGTTTGTTTTCATACGACTTGTTGTTTAAGGTTGTGTTTTTGTTGTTACTATTGTTAGGTGCTGTAGAGTCAGGTCTGACTCCTAGTGACACCTGCTATGTACAATGGAACAAAAATCTGCCCAGTCTTGTGTCATCCTCCCAATTATTGTAATTCAAAGGCACTGATTTTGGCCATAAGATCCTTATTGCAACTCAAGGGCTGAATTTTGTTCTTTCAGCTTGAGAAATGCTGAGCATGTTCTTCCCTTTTGTCTTTCTAAGTTCAAATCTTTGCACATTTCATTATAGTACTTTATATATTGTGTTGTCTTGGCTTGGCCAAGCCACCCTTTGAAATCTTTTCAGCTCTCTTTACTTCATGATTTCTTTGTTTCGCTTTAGCTACTTGATATTCAAGAACAAGCTTCAGAGTCTCTTTCTACATCCATTTTAATCTTTCCTTTCTTTCTTGTCTTTTTTAATGACCTCTTGCTTTCTTCATGTCTGATGTCACTCTACAACTCTAGTTTTCAGTCATTAGTGTTCACTGTGTGAAATCTATTCTTCAGATGGTTGCTAAATTCAGGTGGGGTATACTAAAGGTTGTTCTTCAGCTCTTGTGGATTTGTTCTAAGTTTTCTTAGCTTCACCTTGAGCTTGCACATGTGTAATTGATGGCCTATTCAGCAGGCAGTCCTTGGTTTTGTTCTAACCGAAGACATTGAGCATTTCCCTCATCTCTTTCCATAAATGTAGTAATTTGATTCCTATGTATTCCCTCTGGCTAGGTCCATGAGTATAGCTGCCATTTATGCTATTGAAAAAAGGTATTTGCAATAAAGAAGCCATCGGTCTTGCAAAATTCTGTCATGCAATCTCCAGCATCATTTGTATCACCAAGGCCTTATTTTCTAACTACCAATCTTTCTTCTTTGTTTATAGCTTATACATTTCAATCACCAATAATTATCAATGCATCTTGATTGCATGTACAATCAATTTCAGACTGCAGAAGTTGGTAAAAATCTCCAATTTTCTCACCTTTAGTCTTAGCAGCTGGTGTGTAATTTTGAATAATAGTCATACTAATTGATTGTTCTTATATGTGTATGGATATTATCCTATTGCTGCTAGAATTGTAAATAAATCTTAAATCTTAAAACTTTCTTTTTTATGATGAATGCAACACCATTCCTCTTTAATTTGTCATTCCTGGCATAGTAGGTCATATGAATGTCCAAAACAAAAATTGCCAATGCCAATCTATTTCAGCTAGCTAATGCCTAGGAATTAATTGTGCTCATGAGGAACCTGTATATAGATCAAGAATCAGTCATTTGAACAGGGCAAAGGGATATTGTATGCTTTAAAGTCAGGAAAGCTGTGTATCAGGGTTATATCCTTTCAACAGACTTATTCAATCTGTATGCAGAGCAACTAATCCAAGAAACTGGAGTCTATGAAGAAGAATTTGGCTTTAGGAATGGAGGAAGAATTGTTAACAATCTGCATTATACAGATGATGCTACCTAGCTTGCTGAAAGTGAAGAGAATTTAAAACACAAACAAGATAAAAGACCATAGCCTTTAGTAAGGACTGTGCTTCAGCACCTAGAAAACAAAAGTATTGACAACTGGACCAATAAGCAATCTTTCGATAAATGGAGAAAAGATGGATGTTGTCAAAGATTTCATTTTACTTAGATACACAATCAACAGCCATGGAAGCAGAAGTCAAGAAATCAAAAGACATACTGGCTTTGGCAGAAAAGACCTTTTTAAAGTGTTGAAAAGCAAAGGTGTCACGTTGAAGTCTAAGATGTGTGTGACCCAAGCCATGGTATTTTCAGCTGTATCATATGCGTACAAAATCTGGACAATGGATAAGGAAGACAGAAGAAGAACTAATGCCTTTGCATTGTGGTGTTGGAGAAGAATATTGAATATACCATGGGCTGCCAAAAGGATGAACAGATCTGTTCTAGAAAAAGTACCAACAGAGTGCTCCTTGAAAGCAAGGGCTAAGAGACTGCATCTTACATGCTTTAGACATGTTGTCAGGAAGGATCAGTCCCTGGAGAAAGATGTTACGCTTGATATAGTAGAGAGTCAGTGGAAAACAATACCTTCAACCAGGTGGACTGATGTAGTGGTTACAACAATCGGTTCAAGCATAACAACTACTGTGAGGATGGTGCAGAACTTTGTAACGTTTCATTCTGTTGTACACAGCATTGCTATGAGCTGCAACCAACTTGATGGTGACTAACAACAACAATGCCCAGGATATGGATGTACTACGCATTCTATTTCATTTTTGATGACTTCCAATTTTCCTATGTTCATACTTCATAATCTGATACTCCTTATTAATGAATATTTGCAGCTGTTTCTTCTCATTTTGAGTTGTGCCACATCAGCAAATAAATGTCAATTCATGTTGTTAAGATTGACAATACTTTGAGGAGGAAGCTCTTCCTCAGTCCTCTTTTGAGTGCCTTCCAACCAGTGGGGATCGTCTTCTGGCACTCTTTCAGACAATGTTACACTGCTGTTCACAAAGTTTTCAGAGGCTAATGTTTTCAGAAGTAGACTGCCATGTCCTTCTTCCTAGTTTGTTTTCATCTAGAAGCTCGTCTAAAACCTATTCACCACGGGTGACCTAGCTAGTATTTGAATACCAGTGCCATAGCTTCCAGCTTCACAGCAACACACAAGCCACCACGGTAAGACAAACTGACAAATGCATGGAAAAATAGCCAAGCCAAAGCCAGCCAAGTGCCATCGAGTCGGATCCGACTTTGTATTTTTTAAAAATTTCTCGTTTCAACCAGTCTTACACGTCCGGTTCAGTGACATTAATCACCTTCACCATTCTGTGTAACTGTTATCACTATCTGTTTTCAAAATAATTTTTATAACCCACAGAGACCTCATACCTCTAAATCAATAACTTTCCACTTCCTCCTCTGCCCATACCCTGGTAACCACTGATAAACCTACGCATATCTTTTTCTACAGAAACCCTGGTGGTGTAGTGAGTTACGTGCTATGTCTGCTAACTGAAAGGTTGGCAGTTTAAATCTGCCAAGCTATCCTTGAAAATGCTATGGGGCAATTCTATTCTGACCTCTAGGGTCACTTTGAGTCAGACTTGACTCAGTGGCAGTGGGTTTGGTTTGCTTTTTGTCCTGTTCTAGATATTTCATACAAGCAGGTTTATCCACTGTTTGTCCTTATTTCACTTATTTCAAGGTTCATCCACACTGTAGTATATAAGAGAACTTCACTTCTCTTTGTAGCTGAATAATATTCCATTGTATCAATACACCATATTTTGTTTATCTGTTCTTCTGTTGATGGACATTTGGAATATTTCCACCTTTAGGCTACTGTGAATGATAATTGTAATGAACACTGGTGACAGGTGTCTGTTTGAGACCCTGATTTGAAGTCTTTTGTAATACTCCCAGGAGTGGAATTGCTAGGTCATATGGTAATTCTATCTTTAACTTTTTGAAGAACTGTCAAGCTATTTTCTACAGTAGTTGCACCAATTTAGATTCTCACTAGCAGTGGATGAGGGCTCCATTTTCTCTATATCTTTCCCAACTCTTTTTTCTGGTAATAGTCATCCTAGTGGATGTGAAATACTATCTCATTATGGTTTTAGTTTGCAGTTCCCTCATGACTAATGATGTTGAACAATTTTTCATGTGCTTCTCGGCCATTTCTACATTTTTTTTTTCAGAGAAATACACATTTAAGTCCTTTATCCATTTATTTCTGTAATTTAGCTTTTTCTTCCTTATATATCTGGAATATTAAATCCTACCAGATGTATGGTTCCCAAATATTTTAGGGAAGAAGAAGGAAAGCAGATTTCTTCTTCACTTTGTCAGTAAAGTCCTTTGATGCACACAAGTCCTTAACTTTGACAAAGTCCAGTTTTATTTATTTATTTTGTGGTTTGTTGCTTATGTGTTTGGTGTCATATCTAAGAATCTGTTAAAAAATAGTGTTCTCAAAGCATTACTCTTACATTTTTTTCTAAGTATTTTATGGTTTTAGTTCTCATAGTCCAATTCTTGATTCATTTTGAGTTAATTTTCGTGTGGTATAAGGTATGGGTCTAACACTGTTCTTTTGCAAATAAGGTTACAATTGTCCCAATATCATTCATTGAGAAGACTGTCCTTTCTTATTAAATGGGCTTGGCACTTTTCTCAAAAGTCAATTGATTATAGATGTAGGGATTTATCTTTTAGATTCTTTAAAAAAAAAAAACACATTCCAATGGTGTCTATGCCTATACTATTTTTATTACTGTAGTTTTTTAGTACATTTTGAAATCATGAAGTTTGAGTCCTCCTACTTTGTTCTTTTTTAAGTTACTTTTTTTGGCTATTTTGGGCCCTTTGCAATTTCATACAAATTTGGGAACTGATTTTTCTAGTTTTTCGGGGGAGACTGTTAGAATTTTTGCTAAGGATTGTGTTGAGTCTGTGGATTGCTTTCATTACTATTGATAGCTTAACAATATTAAGTTTTCTAATCTATGAACACGGGATTTCTTATTTCATGTCTTATTTACAGATAATTAAAACTTAAAATGAAATATGAAGTTAAAAATTAGACCATGTGGTAATAAAATCCTGTCAATTACTAAATCAGAATTTTTAAAACAAAATGATTAGTGATAGAAACAATTTCCACAGCTTTGTGATCAACATTGTGGATTCTGTGTCAAGCTGGCTTCAAGTCTGATGTTGACTTTGCTTACTGTGTGATTTCTAGAAAATAAAATTCTGCAAGTTTTTAAAATCTCAGTTTGTACTCCTGTCAAAAGAACATTATAACATTCCCAACTTTGTTATTACTTTTTTGTGTGTGTGTTTGGCAGCTGGTATAAGCTAAGTAAATATTACACTGCTATTACTTTAAAATTTGTTCTTTTCTGTATCCAACCACTAGAAGAAGTAGAAACAGAAAAAAAGATTCTTAACCATGTTGATTGTGTTTTATAATTATTGTCATGTTTGAAACCTAATTTTTCAGTTTCAGATCTAATGGTTTCTGACCAAATATTCCAAAAATAGAATGTAAGATTCTAAGGAGAGAGAAAAAACTATGTCCTTCTTATTAGAAAAAATTAATTTAAGGATTAAAATGTAAAGATATTGTAACATCATATGCTGTTTCCTATTGTGACCCTGACTGATATACTAGCAATGTGAGGCCACCGAAGATTTTTTCTTCCTTTTCCAGAGAAATATATATGTAAGTCTCTAATTTTGACAAAGTGTTTTAGTCAGCTAGTGCAGCTCTAACAGAATTACCACAAAGTGGATGGCTTTAACAAAGGAAAGTTTATTCTTACACAGTCCAGTAGGCTATGAGTACAAATTCAGGATGTTCACTCCAGGGGAAGGCTTTTCCTCTCGGCTCTGGAGGAAAGTCGGGTATTGCATCAGTCTTTGTCCGGGGAGCATCTTGGCACAGGAATCTCAGGTCTGAAGGATGCACTCTTCTCCTGGTGCTGCTTTCTTAATGATGTGAGGTTCCCAATTCTCTTGCTTGCTTCTCTTTCCTTTTATCTCTCGTAGGATGAAAGGATTAAGGGTGAGGCAAGCCATACTCCAGGGAAACTCCCACTACAGCAGAGCAGGAAGGTAATCCTATGAAGGGATTTACTGTGCCACCCTAATCCTTTAACATACAGTGCAGGAAAGTCACAAAATGGAGGGCAATCACAAAATATTGGGAGTCATGGCCCAGCCTCATGGCTACACATATTTTTGGGGGGATGCAATTCAATCCATGACACTTAGAAAACAGTAAATGGGAAAAAGATAACCTGAGCAGGAATAGAATGAAATCTAACAACATATTTAGTTTAGGGGAATGACTATATGGCCTTAAAAGGAAAGTTAAGAAGTAGGGGCAAGATGGCAGAGTAGTCAAATGCTTTCTCTGATCCCTCTAACAACAAAAACCCCAAAGAACAAATGAATTGCTTATATTTGACATTCTAGGAGCCCTGAACATCAAAGAGAAAGTTTAGAAACCTGACTGAGTGATGGAGAAGGGAGAGTAGGTCCAGAAGCATTCAGGACTGGACAGACCTGAGCTGTTGGGAATCAGCTGCAACTAGCCATGGTAAATACAGTAGTGGTGATAGGAAGGCATCTCCTCAGAGGGAGAATCAGAGCAGTGGAGAGTGTGTTCGAGTCTCTACAACTAGTGAGAAACAGCACTTGATCGTCAAAGGTGGGCTTGAATCCAACCCACTGTGTTCTCACTTCATGGAGATCTGAAACTTTCCTTCAGGACAAACCTCTCTCCCTTTTCTCAGTGTTTCTCTGCACTGCACCCAGTTCAAAAGTCTGACACCATTACCTGAGCAAGCAGTAGGACTCCTTATGCATGTCTTGAGTCATTCTTCTAAACTCAGAGAGGAAGCAATTAATAAACAGGGGGAAGTAGAGGGGGGAAAAAAAACAACGAAGTGCCAGGTGCCCTGAGCTAGAAATCCAGGGCAGAAACAGTTCCTTCAGCTAGGATGAGGCATAAGGGGACACACTTTGCCTTACAGATAGACATTACTGTCAGCCTCCTGCATTCCTCAAAGATACCTGTACTTACGCCAATCACTCCCTCCCATCTAGGGCTGTAGGGGAGAGTCTGTACCACGCACTTGGTGACTGACTACCTGAACAACAGAACTGAACCCACACAAGAAAAGTAAGTGGATTCTTGGGTTTTCATGCCCAGTAACAGCTCTAACCACCTACCAAAAGGACATTAGAGCTTCAAAGGTGTCAATAACCAAAGTAGCACACATGATCAGACCATTTAGACATTTCAAAACAAAACAAAACAAAACAGAAGTGAGAATACAGTCAGCAAACATTAAATAAATATTACCACATACTGGTGGCTCAGTGACAACAGTCAATATCAAACCACTTAAAGAGGTAGGCCATGATGACTTCAGAAACTTCCTGAAACAAGGGAAGTTAAGTATATCCTTGACTCTAAGAAAATATAGATGTGTCTAATTTCTGCTTCCTAAGAATTTTGTCTCCTAGATATAAACCCAGGCAGTAACCTGAAATTGTGTGTGCTATCTACACTACTTAAATGTTCTTGAGTAGATTCTGGCTTCTAAGATGTGTTAGCAGCACTTCTTGGAAGAAAACTAATTTTTTACTGTTAGTCTGGACATACGCACATGTAGGTATTTTTTGAGTTAGTCTTCTGATCTCTGAGAAGTACATTGTTCTGAATCAGTGTTCTTGACTTGCTCCACCAAAGAGGAAGCTGTGAGCCCTCACTGTGTCATGGTATTATTTCTGTGGTTTCTAACCTGTTTGCTTATGCTGATTTCTTCATCATTGACATATACCTCTCTTAAGTAGTTCCTTTCTTTGTCTGTTGTCCTTTTATAGTCATGATTTCCAGCATTTGATTCTTGATTACTAGGTACTTTATTGTTCTCTGCTATTCTATGTTTTCAAACTATCTGTCAGTGTTTATTTATGTGATAAAAATCCCCTCTTTTCCCAGAAAATATAACTTAATGGTTACAACTTGGGACTTGGGTGCCAGATAACTAGATCTCACTAAAATTTCAGAGCCTCAGTTTTGTTATTTATTAAAAAAGAGTAATATCTGTACTTACCTCATCTTGGGAAGATCAGACAAGTTAACTTACAAAGTGCTTAAGTATTTGTAAAACCTGTTAAGAGTTTAGAACAATGCCCAGCATAACATATTTTTCATAAAGTTCCAAGATTGTATTGGATCAGCTGGAATTCATACTTTCACAATTGGATTTCTTGGACTATTTGTATTAACTCCACCTCATCCTTTGCTGAAATATCCTTTTTCTACTCTTCCTAAAGCAACTCCTCCTTATTCTCGGTTTACCTCCCACAGTGAGCTACCCTTTCCTCATTTTGTTTCCATTTCCTCTTTTTCTTTTTTTTTCAAAAGTAAGAACTTCCCCCTACTTACAGTGAATAGCTTCTAACTTGCATTCGTCCCTAGGAATCTGCCAATTCTATATATTTCTTGTAAGTGAAATCATACAATACTTATCCTTTTGTGTCTGACTCATTTCACTCAGGGTATGTGTTCAAGATTCATCCATACTATAACATGTAGAACTTCATTTCTTTTTATGGCTGAACCATATTCCCTTTTATGTGTCAAATTTTCAAACAATATCACATGCAAGTAAATTTTGCTGAAAATCACTCAAAAGTAGTTACAGTAGTACATCAACAGAGAGATGCCAGAAATTCAAGTGAGATTCAGAAGAGGATGTAGATCCAGGGATATTGTTGCTGATATTGGATAGATCCTGGCTGAAAGCAGAGAATACCAGGAAGTTGTTCACTTGTGGCTTACTGTCTATGCAAAGGCATTCAACTCTGAGGATCATAAAAAATTATGAATTAAATTGTGAAGAATGGTAATTCCAGAGCATATAACTGTGCTTGTGAAGAACCTGTACATAAATTAAGAGGCAGTCATTTAAACAGAGCAAGGGAAAAATGTGTGTGTATATCAAGGTTGTATCATTTCACCATACTTATTGAGTCTACATGCTGAGCAAATTATCCAAGAACCTGAGCTGTACGAAGAAGAACAGGACATCAACGTTGGAGGAAGACTCATTAACATCCTGAGTTATACAGCCAATACAATATTACTTGCTGAAAGTGAAGGGGACTTGAAATACTTACTGATGAAGATCAAAGACTGTGAAGACTGCCAGTTAAATCCACAAATTCATCCTAGGAAAGGGGCTACATACCTTATTGCTGAATATCATTATGTTCACCTTTGAAGTACTCTTCTCGGGAAGCTATGCACTGGCCCCAGCACCTAGTCCACTCTTCAAAGCAGTTTTGGATCTCTTTTTCTGGCATATCCATCAGAGCTGTTGTCATATTACCCTTGAAGTCCTGAATGTCATAAAAATTTGAATATTTCCTTTTGAATATTTCCTTTATCTTCAGGTAAAGAAAAGGCCATTGGAGGCCAAATCAGATGAGTAAGGAGGGTGTTCCAGTACAGCTATTTGTTTACTGGCTAAAAACTCACTCACAGACAACTATACAGTTAAGTTAATGAACTTGCCACTGCGCCACTGTGTGCAATGTCTATTCCATAAAGATTGTAAAATTTATTGGAAGTGTGGACTGAGCAGTGGCACTGGTATATAGCTTCCCAAGGGGAGTACTTCAAAGGTGACCATAGTGATGATATTCAGCAATGGAGTAAGTAGCACCTAGAACAATTAAGTTTGCAGACTTAATTGTAAGACCTCCTACAGCCTTCAGTATGGATTATATCTCAACATAAAGAAAATAAAAATGGAATTATCTCATAACCTGGTTTTAATTGGAAGACATCGTGATGAGTAAAATCAGTCAGCAGCAAAAAGACAAACATTGTATGAGACCCCTGCTATAAAGACTTAAAGATAGACTTATATACAGAAGAAAAGACTTTCTGATGGCTACAAGAGTGGGGAGGGAAGGAGAGGGTTGCTCATAGGTTAGATAGTTGATAGAAATTTGGTTATGTGAAAACAGTGGCAGCACACAGTAGAAAGTAGATCAACTTAACTGGACTTCACCGTAAAGCGAAACCTCTTCTAATCTTAAACCAATATTGCAAAGATAGAGCAGCAGGAGCAGGATCTGTGGATCATGCTCTCAGGGGACACTGAGGTCAGTTGGCATAATTCATCTACTGCTACGAGAGTCTTCTGCATCTCGTGTTGGTGAGTGGCTTCTGGAGTCTTAAAAGCTAGCAAGCTGAAATCTGAGCTTCACCAAATTGTCTCAACTTATCCAGAACAGATGATCACCGAGAACACCAAAGACACAAGGAAAAAATAGCTCAGGAAACTGAAGGACCCATGTGAATAGGTAACTGTATTAACATGTGACCAGAAGAACCAGATGGCTCCCAGCTGCCACCAAAGACAGCCGTGACAGGGCACACAATGTTGAGTCCACATGGCAACATAAGAAAAAGAGGGATACAGCTCAAGAATTCTACTAGAAGACCACAAATGATGATCCAATGTCCTGGGGGATCCCCTGGGAGCATGCCCCTAGAGTTGCTGCTGCCCCTGTCCAGAAAACACTTCTGAGATCAACTCTTTGGACAGAAAGGGGCTGGACTTGGAGGCACAGTGGGACAATATGGTGCTATGCATTTATAGGATGCTGTCCTACTGGTCTCTTTCTAGATGGGAGAGAAAAGGGTGGAAAGGAGGGGTAGGAACTTGTTAAGAAGATGCAACAAGTATAGCATGAAAAGGAGGAATGTGCTGTCTCTGGGCAAGGACAGCAGAAGTTGCTGCAGAAAAGTGGGCATGCAAAATTGATTTGCATTGTATACTTTCACTTAATCACAATAAAAAATGAAACATTAAAAAAAGAAAAGGAAAATCTTCACAGCTAGACCAATAAATGACATTGTTAAGGACTTTGTTTTACTTGGATCCATACTCAACACCCATGGAAGCAGTTGCCAAGAAATCGAAAGATGCATTGCACTGGAAAATCTGCTGCAAAAGAACTCTTTTAAGTGTTAA
This sequence comes from Heterohyrax brucei, assembly GCA_028571685.1. Lineage (NCBI taxonomy): Eukaryota > Metazoa > Chordata > Mammalia > Hyracoidea > Procaviidae > Heterohyrax > Heterohyrax brucei. The sequence continues at coordinate 69,564,265 of CM053142.1, read as the reverse complement.
AAAGTTAAGATGTCACCTTGAAGACTACAGTGCACCTGACCCAAGCCATGGTGTTTTCAATTGCCTCATAACATGAGAAAGCTGAACAATGAAAAAGAAAGACCTAAAGAAGAGTCAATACCTTTGAATTACAGTGTTGGTGAAAAATATTAAATAGACTGTAGACTACCAAAAGAGTGAACAAATTTATCTTGGAAGAAGTACAGCCACTGTAGAGAGACTGGAATATTTATACACTGTTAGTGGGGATGTAAAATGGTACAACCACTTTGGAAATCAACTTCAGGCTTTCTTAAAAATCTCGAAATAGAAATACCACATGATTCAGCAATCTCACTTCTTGAAAGTATCCTAGAGATATAAGAGCTGTAACATGAATGGAGACATGTGTACTAATGTTTATTGCAGCATGGTCCACAATTGTAAAAAAGGAGAGAGGGGAAGATCTAGGTGTCAATCAGCAGATAATGGATAAACAAACTGTGTTATATTCACGCAATGGAATACCATGCAATGATAAAGAACAACAATGAATTTGGGAAACATCTCATAACATGGAGGAAGTCAGAAGGCATTATGCTAAATGAAATTAATGGCAAAAGAAAAAATATTATATGAGGCTACATATGAATTTGGATTTTTACAGTATTGATCCTATTTATCTCCTTCAAACATTACTATTCATCTGCTTTTGGCTTCCAAACAACTTGTGTGATTTGGCCTTCACCTCTTATCATCAGATATTCTTTGGGAGGTGGAACAAATATGATGTATGGTCCATGTATATGTAGATGGACCATGCTGTCCTTCTGCAGCAAACATCCCCTCACCAAAACTAAATAGAACATATAAAACCACAGTCCTGGCACCCTGAGTACCAAATGAAGGAATAAAGAACTCAGTCAAACACTGAATGGATTAAGAAACTGACAGAGAACAGATAACAAGGACAGGTATGGGGTGGTGATCCCATACTAGCTAAAGTGGCTGGATTCACCACCTTGGGTTGCAACCACCAAAGAACTCAGACAGGATGTATGAGAAGGCAACTTATGGAGCTCCCAACAGAAGACAAATCACCTTGCAACCAGAGGTACACACTTACTGACCTCATATCCTTCTTCCCTGTATGAAGCCTTCACTATTTGCCAATGGGCAACAGTTACTCAGCTGGACAAATACCATTTCACTGCCCCCTAGATTCATCATCTTGAACTTGATCCACCAACGATGACAGGGATTATAGAAAGATAACTTTATGGAGCTCCCAGCAGAAAACAGAGAACTTGGTAATGAGGAACATGTGCTTTCCCAACCCCATTCCCCTCCTTCTTCCTTCTAGGCAGCCTCTGCTACTTGCCAATGGACCATGATTGTCTGTTACTTGGCCAGAGAGACACTAGCTTACTGCTGCTGGGTCCACACTCCCGTACCAGCCAGCCTTTTCAGGTCCATGTTTTTGTTTGTTTCCTTTTTGGTCTGTATGCTTGTTTTCTGTTTCTTTTCTTTCTTTTGTTCTTTTTTTTTTTCTGACTGTTTTAAATGCTTCTCTGTCCTTTTCTTCTTTTTCTTTCTCCTATCCAGCTAGGCCATGTGCCCTCCTCTTCTCTTCTTGACAGGCTATGATTTTTTTGGTTTATTTGCTTTTTTTTTTATGTGTGTATATGTGTATTTTTTGTTTTTGCTTACTTATTTTCTCTTTATTTTTTGCTGATTTTCTATTTTTCACTTTATTTTCTGTCTCTCTTCAAGCTATCGCTGTGTGCCATCTTCTTGTCTTCTTGAGCTACCATATGACTTCATGACATGCTGAGCCACACTGGTCAGCTACAGGGCCACCAGCATGTGGACTGGCTGGGTCTGCCCTGTCCCAGCCGATTGAGTCCCACTGCATTATCATTTTATTTACCTTTTTCTTTTTCTTTTTTACTTAATGTTTTGCTTTTTGTTTTTACTTTTTCTGTCTAGTTTCTCTCTTCTTTTCCCACTCACTTAGCTCTGCACATCTCATCCTCTCCTTTCTCTCCTACCTTTCTGCACTGTGTGCCAAATGCCACACCCCCAAGTGGTATCAACAAAGTTCCATAGACCCTTTCCTGAACTACCTCTCAGCCCTGCCCTGTCACCTTAGCCCATACAGGAAGCTACTCACTCCTGATGGACCTACTCTGTTGCTCTATGACTTAGTGACTAGCCCTGCCATCTGGGGCAAGGTGGTGAGGAGTATCATGCCAACAGGCAAGCAAGCAAGCAAGCAACAAAACTATTCAGCCTATCTTTTCAGACATAGTGAAATAAAAAAGCCTGTGAAACAACCAAATCTACAGTAAATAATAGGGAAAATAATTTCTGAATGTCTCTGAGACAGCAGACAATATCAAAACATATTTAAAAGCAAGAGAGGATGACTCCAGAAAGAAACCAAAATGAAACAATGAAACACCAGATGACCTGTTAGAAGAAAAGGTACTGAACCTACCTGATATAGAATCCACATCTCTAACATTCAGGTTCTCCAACAGAAAAAGAAAAATGCAGACAAAATAAGAGAAAAATAGACAAAATCAAGGAAAAGAAACAAAACAATGGGAAGAAATCAGGAAGATTATGCAGGAACAAAATGTCAAAATAAATAAACAACTAAAAAATCATACAAAAGCAGCATATCGAAATCTAAAAGATAACATAATTTCAGAAATGTGTAGTGCAATAGAAAATTTTAGAAATAAATTTGAAACAGTGAAAGACAGGATCGACAAAATTAAAGACGAATTCTTGGCTAACACTATGATTGAGTAAAAATCAAAGAAAAAACAAAAACGAAGAAACCTAAGAATAATATGGGATAAAATCAAAAGCAAAAATTTGCATGTGATAGGAGTTCCCAAACAGGAAGAGAAAACTCAATAAGGATTATTGATGATTCGCCGACAGACAACTTCCCCAATGTCACGAAAGATGAAAAACTGACTATCCAAGAAATGCAATGAACCTCATATAGAATAGACCCCAAAAGAAAAACACCAAGACACAACATAATCATACTTGTTAAAACCAAACAAAAAGAAAGAATTCTGAAGCAGTTTGAGAAAAACGAAAAGTCACACACAAATGAGAAACAATAAGACTAAACTCTGATTACTCTGCAGAAACCATGCAGCCAAGGAGGCAATGTGATGACATGCATATAATTTTGAAAAAAGAAGAAAAAAGTCCCGCCAACCAAGAATAAAATATCCTGCAAAGTTCTTGCTCAAATATGATCACGAAATCAGAATATGTTCAGAAATTAAGAGAACATGTAAAAGTCAAACCAAACTTATAAGCTGACAACCTGAATTTTGCACATAAGACAGCATCAGCCAGATACCAGTCTAGATAACGAACTCTTAAGGATAAAACAAAACTAAAAAATTTACAACAGGGAACAAGAGATGTCAACCTGTAAATGACAATAACATCAAAACAATAAAAGAAGGAATAAATGGTGTAGGTATAAAAACCATGACTATTGCCATAAGGTTAATTCTGACTCATAGCACCTTACAGGTCAAAGTAGAACTGCCCTGTGGTGTTTCCAAGGAGCACCTGGGTGATGACACTTTCAAATGGAGAGAAAGCAAAGTGTTTCAAGTAATAAAACCCTGGCTTAAACTTAGGAGTATAGGGATAAATTTCAAGGTGACCACAAAGAAAGTTAAAAAATATAAACTTATCAAAATAAAGAAGAAAAGCAGTCTCAGTAAACACAAAACCTACAAAAAAAAGAGACAAACAAAAAATACACACAAAAAAGAAATTTAGCACAGAAGATGAAGAGAAACAAACAACATATCAGCACCACAATAAATACACTACAAAATGACAGCAATGAATTTGCAATTATCAATAAACACACAGAGCATAAATGACCCAGCCAAGCCAAGTGCCATTGAGTCAGATCCAACTCATGCAACCCTAGGGGCCAGGGTAGAACTGACTTCCAGAGTGTTCTAGAAGTGCCTGGTGGATTTGAACTGCTGCCCAAATGAACCCATAAGGAAACACAGAGTGATAGAATAGATTCAAACAAACAAACAACCCGAGATCCATCAATATGCTGTCCACAAGACATACCTTAGAATCAATGGCACAAATTTACTATATATTGAAGGGTGGAAAAAATATACCAAGCAAACAGATAGCAAAGAAGAGTAGGAGTGGTAATACTAATCTCAGATGAAACACACTTTAAATAAAATTCACCGTAAAAGACAAAGAACATTATATAATCATAAAGGAACAATCCACCACGAAGGCATAATATCTACACAGCTGTCATAGACTGAATGAAGTATTCCCAAAAATGTGTGTATCAATTAGGCTGGGCCATGATTCCTGACATTGTGATTTTTCTGTATGTTGTAAATCTTGCCTCTGTGATGTTAATGAGTTGGAATGGGTGGTAGTTGTGTTAGTGAGGCAGAACTCGACCTATAAGATTGAACTGTGTCTTGAGGCAATCTCTTGAGATATAAAAGAGAGAAGGCAGCAGAGAGACAGAAGAATCTCAAACCCCAAGAAGGCAGTGCTACACTAAATATTCACGTGTATATGTCTGTCCATGTGACAGTCTTTGTTTCTGTGAGACAAATTTTGAGAAGTAGGGTTACTGGATCAAATAGTGTACCTATTTCCAGCTTCTTAAGGAAGTGCCAGATTGCTTTCCAAAGAGGTTGCACCATTCAACATACCATTTTTGGCACAGGGCAGAACATCTGGAAAGTAACTCAACAAAGATATTGAAGGTTTAAAAGCCATGATCAACCAATTTAACATCATAGAGGTTACAGAACACTACATCAAAAAACAGCAAATTATACATTCTTTTCCAATGCACATGGAACATTCTCCTAAACAGACCACAAATCTAAGACACTGAGATAATATGAAGTATTACTTGTGATCATGACACCATCGAAGTAGAAATTAATAACAAAAAGAGGAAAAAATCAAATACATGGAAAGTGAATGAATCCCCACTTAAAAACCACTGAGTAATAAAAGAAATCAAAGATGGAATAAAAAAATTCTTAAAATCAAACTAGAATGAAAACATGTCATACCAAAATCTTTGGGACATAGCAACAGCAATATTCAGAGGTTAATTTACAGGAATAGATGCACACATCAAAAAAGAAGAAATGGACAAAATCAAAACATTAGCTACACAATTCAAACAAATAGAATAGCAAAAGAAACCCACAGCCACCAGAAGAAAGGAACTATAAAGATCAGAGCAGAAATAAATAAAATAGAGAATAGAAAAACAATAGAAAGAATCAATAAAATCAAAAGTTGGATCTTTGAAAGAATCAACAAAATCCACAAACCACTGACCAGACTGAAAAAACAAAACCAGGAGATGATGTAAATAACCCAAATAAGAAATGAAATGGGAGACACTACAACAGACCTAACTGAAATAAAAAGGATCACAACAGAGTACTAGGGAAAACTATACAACAGTAAATTTGAAAACATAGAGGAAATGGACAAGTTTCTAGAACAACACTACCTACTCTTACTAACACAAACTGAAGTTGAAAATCTGCAAAGCTATCTTTCAAATATGAAAGTGAAATTAAGACATTTCCAGATAAATAGAAACTCAGAGACTTTGTAAAAAACAAACCAAAACTACAAGAGATGCTGAAAGAATTTCTTGCCTTTGGCTTAGAAGAACAAAACCACTAACTTTATATTTTAGAACGACACATTATTCAGAACTCTACTTAGTTAGGGAAGGCTCCAAATTCAATCACAGCTTTAATACTGAAAGAAACAATCCAGTGATTATCATGAAAACTATGGTGCCATCATATTAAAAAGAGGGATGTACTACAGTCATTACAGTCCTTTCAGATGGAGAGGAAGACGACAAGACTGATAGTAGTTAAAATTGGGTTTATATATAGTTTTTTAAGGGGGATCATGGGGCAGCTGTAAAGCACAACAAAGATGTAAGATACCATTTCAAGAAATGTAGCACAGGAGTCTCAACAACTACAAAAACCGTTCTGAAAAAGGTGAAAAATAAACTCACAAAAAAGAATGTCCCAGAACAGACTAATAAGAACAACAGAGAAAACATCAACACAAAAATAGACATATCACAATGGCAGCACTGAACACACCTATCAATAATTACATTGAATGTGAATGGACTGAATGCTCCAGTAAAGAGACATCGCATGACATCTTGGATCAAACGACATGACTCATCCATATGTTGTCTATAAGAAACTCACTTGAGACCTAAATATAGGAACAAACTGAAAATTAAAGGATGGAAGAATATATATCAAGCTAACAATGAACAAAGAAGAGCAAGGGTGGCAATTCTAATCTCAGACAAAATCTATTTTAATGTAAAACCCACCATTGTGGACAAAGGTGGACACTATTTATTGCTGAAAGATTCAGCACACAAGGAAGACTTAACTATATTAAATATTTATGCACCTAATATCAGAGCACCTAAATGTGTCGAAGAAACACTAGCTACATTCAAAATAGAGTTAGATTACTCCACAATAATAGTGGGAGACTTCAACATTTGATTCTCAATACTGGACAGATCATCTAGAAAAAAGCTCAGTAAAGATGCAGAAGACCTTATTGCCACAATTAACCAATTAAACCTCATAGATATATACAGAACTTTCTACCCATCAGTGGACAGTTACACCTTCTTCTCCAGTGCACACGGAACATTTTCAGAACTGACCACGTGTTAGGACATAATGCAGTTCTCAACAAAATCCATACCATTGAATTACTACAAAGCATCTTCTCAGATCATAAAGCCATAAAAGTCAAAATCAATAGCAGAAAAAACATAGATAGAAAGTGGAACTCTTGGAAATTGAACAACATCTTGCTCAAAAAACCATGGATTATAGAAGAAATCAAGGATGAAATAAAGAAATTCATGGATTCCAATGAGAACGAAAACACTTCCTACCACAATCTATGGGATACAGCCAAAGCAGTGCTCAGAGGTCTATTTATCTCCATAAATGCACATATCTGGAAGGAAGAAAGAAACCAAATCAAGGAACTAACCTTACAGCTTGAACAATTAGAGAGAGAACAATAGAGGAACCCCTCAGGCACCAGAAGAAACCAGATCGTAAAGATTAGAGCAGAGCTAAATGAATTAGAGAATAGAAAAACAATTGAAAAAATTGAAAAGACCAAAAGCTAGTTTTTTGAAAAGATCAACAAAATTGACAAACCATTGGCTTAATTTACTAAAGAAAAACAGGAAAGGAAACAAATAACCCAAATTAGAAATAGGAGGGGAGTGGTCACAGCAGATCCAACAGAAATCAACAGAATACTATGAAAGACTGTACTTTAACAAATTTGAAAACCTAGAGGAAATGGACAAATTCCTTGATTCATACCACCTACCTAAATTATCACAACGTGAAGCAGAACAACCTAATAAACCCATCACAAAGGAAGAGATTGAAAATGTCATCAAAAAACTGCCAACCAAAAAAAGTCTGGGCCCAGATGGCTTCACTGCAGAATTCTACCAAGCTTTTAGAGAACAGTTTTCACCAATATTACTGAGACTATTTCAGAACCTTCATTTGCTGATGTGGCATGACTTAAAAAGAAAAGAAACAACTGCAAACATCCATTAATAATCGTGAAGTGGATTGTACAAAGTATAACTCTGGGAAAATTGGAAACTGTCAGAATTGAAATGGAATGCATAAACATTGATATCCTAAGTGTTAGTGAGCTGAAATGGACTGGTATTGGCCATTTTGAATTGGGCAATTATATGGTCTACTCTGCTGGGAAGGATAAATAAGAATGGTTGCATTCATTGTCAAAAACTACATTTCAAGAACTATCCTGAAATACAAAACTGTCAGTAATGATATCCATAAGCCTACAAAGAAGGCCAACTAATATGACTATTATTCAAATTTATGTTTTAACCACTAAAGACAAAGATGAAGAAGATGAAGATTTTTACCAGCTTCTGCAGTATGAAATTGACTGAGCATGCAACGAGGATGCATTGGTAAGTACTGGTGATTGGAATGAGGAAGTTGGAAACAAAGAAGAAGGATCATAGTTGGAAAATAAGTGTTGGTGATAGAAATGATGCTGAAGATCGCGTGATAGAATTTCATCAGACTAATGACCTCTTCATTGCAAATATCTTTATCACCAACATAAATGGTGACTATGCACATAGACTTGGCTGGATGGAATACACAGGAATCAAGCTGACTACGTATGTGGAAAGAGACAATGGAAAAACTCAACATCATTAGTCAGAGCAAGTCCAAATGCTGACTGTGGCAAAGACCGCCAACTGCTTGTATGTATGTTCAAATCAAAACTGAGGAAAATTAGAAAATGCCCGTAAGAGCCAAAGTATCATCTTAAGTGTACCCCACCTGAGTTTAGAGAACATGTTAAGATTAGATTTGATGCGTTGAACATTAACGATCTAACACCTGACAAGTTGTAGGATGACATCAAAAACATCATACAGGAAGAAATCAACAAGTTCTTAAAAAGACAGGAAAGGAAGAAAAGATCAAATTGGGTGTCAGAAGAGACTCTGGAATTTGCTCTCGAATGTTGAGTAGTTAGAGCAAAAGGAATAAATGAGAAAGTAAAAGAACTGAACAGAAGATGGAAGAGAGTACTCGAGAAGACAAAGTGTTATAATGATATGTGAGAAGAGCTGGAGATAGAAAACCAAAAGGGAGGAATATGCTATGCATTTCTCAACCTGAAAGAAGTGAAGAAAAAATTCACACCTCAAGTTTTACTAGTGAAGGATTCTACAGGGAAAATATTAAAAAAGGAAAAACCTAGGAAGTATCAAAAGAAGATGGAAGGAATACACAGAGTCATTATACCAAAAAGAACTGGTCAATGTTCAACCATTTCAAGAGGTAGCATATGATCAGGAACCAATGGTACTGAAAGAAGAAATAAAATGTGTATTCAAGTCTTTACTGAAAAATAACTCTCCAGGGATGGATGGAATATCAGATGCTTCAACAAACAAATGCAGTGCTGGAAGTGCTCACTCACTTATGCTAAGGAATTTGGAAGACATCTACTTGGCTAACCAACTGGAAGAGATCCATACTTGTGCTTATTTGCTAGAAAGGTGATTCAACCAAATGTAGAAATGATTGAACAATATCATTAATTTTACATGTAAGTAAAATTTTGCTACAGATCATTCAAAAGCAATTTAAGCAGTATACTGAAGGGAAACTGCCAGAAATTCAGGCTGGATTCAGAAGCAGGTGTGGAACCAGGGACATTATTGCTGATGTCAGGTGAATCTTGTCTGAAAGCAGAGAATACCAGGAAGATGTTTGGCTATGTTTTATTTACTACACAAAGGCATTCAACTGTGTGAATCATAACAAACTGTGGATAACACTGCAAAGAATTTCAGAGCACTTAATTGTACTCATGAGGAATCTGTATGTGGATCAAGAGACACTCATTTGAACAGAACTAGGGGACATTGCATGGTTTAAAGTCAGGAAATGTGTGTGTCAGGGTTGTACCCCTTCATCATACTTCACCTTTTCAATCTGTAGGCTGAGCAAATAATCCGAAAAGCTGGATTATATGAAGAACAGGGCATCAGGACTGGAGTAAGATTGGTTAACAACCTGCACTGTGCAGATGACATAGCTTGCTTGCTGAAAATGAAGGAGACTTGGAACACTTACTGATGAAGTTCAAAGACTACAACCTTCAGTATGGATTGTACCTCAACATCAAGAAAATAAAAACTCTCACAACTGGACCAGTAAACAGCATCATGTTAAATGGAGAAAGGATTGAAGTTGTTAAGCATTTCATTTTACTTGATTCCTGAATCAATGCCCACGGAAGTAGCAATCAAAACATCAAAAGACGCATTGCACTGGAAAAATCTGCTGCAAAAGATTAATTTACAGAGTTAAAAAGTAAAGATATCACTCAAACCATGGTATTTTCAATCACATTATTTGCATGTGAAAGCTGATCAATGAGTAGGAAAGTGTCGTGGATTGAATATGTGTCCCCTAAAAAACACATATAGAAATCTGGCTGGGTTGTGATTACCACTATTGTGTGATTGTCCCCCATTTTGATATTCTTATGCTGGATGTTAAAGGGATTAGGGTGGGACTGCAAATCCCTTTATAAAGTCACCTCTCTGCTTCACTGTAAAGGGAGTTTCCCTGGAGTATGGTTTGCATCACCTTTTATCCTACAAGAGATAAAAGGAAAGGGAAGCAAGCAGAGAGTTGGAGTGCTCACACCATCAAGAAAGCATGTCTTTCATACCTGAGGTTCCTGTGCCAAGATGCTCCCTGACCAAAGACTGATACAACACAAGAACTTTCTTCCAGAGCTGACAGAGGAAAAACCTTCCCCTGGAATAAAAATCAAAATCAAACCCACTGCTATCGAGTCAGGTTGACTCACAATGACCCTAGAGGTCAGAGTAGTACTGCCCCATAGAGTTTCCAATGAGTGTCTGGTGGATTTGAACTGCCTACATTTTGGTTAGCAGATATAGCATTTAACCCACTATGCCATCAGGGTTTCCGACTTGTAGCCTACTGGACTGTGTAAGAATAAACTTTCCTGTATTAAAGCCATCCATTTTGTGGTATTTCTGTTACAGCAGCACTAGATGACTAAAACAGGAAGATGAAAGAATTGACACATTTGAGTTATGGTGTTGGAGGGGAATATTGAATACACCATAGACTGACCAAAGAATGAACAGATCTGTCCTGGAAGAAGCAGAACCAGAGTGCTCCTTGGAAGAAAGGACGGCAGTATTGTGTCTTACACACTTTGGACATGTTGTCAGGAGGTATCAGTCCCTAGAGAAAGACATCATTCCTGGTAAAGTGAAAAAGAGGAAAATCCTCAACAAGATGAACTGAGACAGTGACTGCAACAATGGGTTAAGTACAGCAACCGTGGGTGTGGTGCACAACTGGGCAGTGATTGGAACTGTTGTGCACAAGGTGGCTATCAGTCAGAACTGACTTGACGGCACCTAACAACAATGACAACAGCATAAAACAAGTAAGACTAAGTGGTCACACCAGCCAAGGCAAGGATGAGAAAGCAGGAAAAGACAGGAAAGCTGGTAACAGGGAATCCAAGATTTAGAGGTGGAGAGTATTGATAGGTCCTGGCTTTGGCAACCAATATCAGAAAACAACATGCATATTAATTGCTTAATAAGAAACTAGTTTACTTTGTAAGGCTTCATCTAATGTACAGTAATCAAAAAAAGGTAAATGAGACGTTTAGATGGCCTGTAGGATAAATTAAAGTGGTGAAATAACTAGAGTTGAAATAGTGAAAATGTTAATACAATGTAAAGAATGTATCCAATATTATGGAACAATGTGTGTAGAAATTGTTAAATGGGATCACCTTTTGATATATCTACTTTCCAAAAAAGAAAAGAAAAAAAAATTAGAGTTATCCCTTTCAAAAAAAAAGATTCTTTTGTCTGTTTGTGTGATTTCAGTCTGAGATCATTAGGGCAAGAGAAACTATTTTCCTACATGGCAATAATAACAATATCAGTGACTACTTGTAAAATGCCTAATTTGTACCAGACAGGCTATTTGTAGTTTCAGAAGTTCGTTCAACTAATTTGCATAATTAATTTTTATAACCTGTTGCTGATAGTGGGACAATTAAAGGCCAGAATTGTTAGTCCCTAAGGGTTATAGGCTCCAACTCTTGAAGTGCAGTATGAAAGATGTTCAACGAAAACCGAAAAAACCAAATCCACTGCTGCTGAGTCAGTTTTGACTCATAGTGACCAGACAGAACAGATCAAAACTGCCTCCCTGACTTTCCAAGGAGCAGCTGGCAGATCTGACCTGCTGACTGTCTGCTTATTTGGTTAGTGGACATAGCACTTAACTACTACCTCACCAGGACTTCCATGCAATGAAAGAGCTGGATAATAAATCAAAGACACAATCTGTAAAACCATCTTGTTAGTAATCAGTATGCAGATTATCTACGGTTGTTAACTACTCCCTTCTCCAGTCTTTTCTATCTCTATTCGCCAAAGACATCCACTGACTAATTTGTGTTGCTTAGTTTCTGACTAGCCAGAGAAGTCACGTTGTTGTTGTTAGTTGCTGTTGAGTTGATTCTAACTAATGGCAACCCCATGTATGCAGAGCAGAACTGAGCCACAGGGTTTCAAGACTGTGACCTTTCAGAAGCAGATCACCAGGCGTCTCTTCTGAGGCATCTGTGTGGGTTTGAACTAACTGCCAGCCTTTCAATTAGTAGTTGAATACTTAACCATTTGCGACACCAAGAAACTTGCAGAAGTCTCATAAGAATGTCAATTCCTTTAATGTATGGGGCTGAATTTAATACAGCTGTGGATAGACACAATAACAACAGTGACAATTTTGTTGGTTTGCATTGTCTATAAAAGACAACATTCCTTAACCCTCCTTCACGTCACCCCTAAAATGAACTCATTTTCGGACCTGTTTAATGTGACTGGGTTTCTGCTTTAGACTTTCTGTCCATAACTCTGGCGTCTTCTTGTGTTTTGGCCTCTGTGCTGCAAACTGCTCAAGAGATGCACAAGCCTATTCATTTGCAATTCCTCATCAAACATTTATAACCCAGCCATCTAGCACTGTCACTTGTCTGATTTCAAGTGTGATCGATGACTTGAACTTTCTTTAGGAAGTGAGTCACGTCTCAAAATTTAGACGTCCTCGGAAACTGACGTCTTCAACCATGACTCAGTTGTCATACTTTTTGGACATTGTATAATCGATTTCTTGTTCTCATTACTGTGCCTTTAAGTACACAAAGGGCTTAGTTTTTACTATTGCCATTCTCCAGTCCTTATGTACTTTTCTTGACAGTTTAGGAAGTGGGGAAAAATAAACAAGAACATAAATTCTGAAATCATACAGACCTATTGTAAAATTAAAAAAAAAACTTTAAATCACAAAAAATACGCAAATAGTTTAACAGAATTCATGATGAAAAGCAACAGTCACGTATATCATGCTTCCCTGTGCTAAACCTACTGTGAAGATGCAGTTTTTTAGCTACTGTTTTTGACTTTCAGTTATTTCTTCCATAATGCTTTATTTCTGAAAAGTACAACCCGATACACCTTGCTCTTCTAATTTTGTTTGCTTTTCCTCTGATTTTCACGTTTTCATTAATAATTATATTATCATTATCACTTTTTGTTAATTTGTTGGTTATATTTGTAATTCTAAATAATATCCTTGGACTTCTATTTTTTATTACATCACCATTAAACTGAATACTTTTCACCTTTCTTCTCCCTTTCACTCTGTATCTTTTGTCAGTCACACTTTTAATTTTACTATGTCAAGGTTGTTAGTATTTACCTATTCTATACTACAGGCATGACAAAGTGTCCATATTTTGTCCAAAGGCTAACTCTAGTCAATACATTTTTACATGATCTGACTCTTTTGGTCCATGAGATGATTAAGATTGTTTTCTTCTCTATGGATCCCATGTCTCCACTTTGATTCATTTAGAGGAGATTGGTCTTATCACTAAGGTCAAATAAATTATTATCTGCTGTTGCCTTTGAGTCAATTCCAACTCACAGTGACCCTATTGCATAGGGTAGAACTGCCCCGTAGGGTTTTTTAGACAGAAATCTTTACAGGAGCGGGTCACTAGGTCTTTCTCTCCTGGAGTGGCTGGCGGATTTGAATTGCTGACCTTCAGTTAGCAGCTGAGTGCTTAACCATTGTACCAACACTCCATCAATTTTTTTCAGCTCAAGTCACATTTAAATTTGCTTTCTGTTTGAATCATGGTTTTTTCATACAGCTTTTTCCCCTTTTTATGGCATTTTAAAGCTTCGTTTTATGTTGCTTTTGTTGTGGGCCACAGAGTTGATTCTGACTTAGTGATCTTACGCAACAAAGTAGAACTACCCTATTGAGTTTTCTTACCTGTAACCTTTCCAGATGCAGATCACCAGGTCTGTCTTCTGTGGTGTTTTGGGGTGAGTGAGTTCAAACTGCCAATCTTGCAGTCAGCAACTGAGTACTTAACCACTATGCAACCGGAGCTCTCTTTCCTTTTATAATTTGTTCTTATTTTTCATTTTTTCTGATTATTCTATTACAATGCTCCACTTTATTTCTGGTAGACCTCCTTCTCAGATCCCTCCCTCTAGTGCTTCACATTTGTCTAAGGCTTGTTTCTCTAGAAAAGCAAAACCAGTGAAGTATAAGTATGCATGTGTGTGCATATGTGTGTGTGCGGAGAAACAGAAAGAGAGAGAGAGACAGAGACGGTTTATATCAAGGAAATGAGTCATGTGGTTGTAGAGGCTGTAAAGTCCCAAGTTCATGGGTGGGGCATCAGGCTGGAGGCCTCTACTGACTCATCTAGCTGTGGGTGGTGATGAACTCAAGATTGGCAGTTGAGATGGCAAGCCACAGGCTCAAGGTTTACAAAGACTGATGAATTCATGGTCAGGAGCTAAGAGGGTAGGCTGCTAGCTCAAGTCTCAAGAACAGGAGTCAGGTGACGGCAAGTGAAATGTAGGGTTCAGGGCACAGCAAAAGCCACTGAGCTTTGCCAGGAAGTCCATACATATGAAGTGTAGGCTGTAGACTCAAGGAAATCCCCTCTAAATACTCATAACTAAAATCTCCCTAAATAGTCATAACAATTAAAGGCCTTGTTTTTGAAACTGGTCACATGGTCATAACAGGTATTTAGAACTACATTCTTCCACCACCCATTCTACATTCCCTTTAGCCACAGCAAGCACCTCAGCCAGTCTTAGTTCTTGGGGTAACCCAAAACTTCATTACTAAAGGACCTGGGCCATTAGTAGTCATGTCAAAAATAGGATACTGTTTTTCCACTCATTTTAAGCACAGGGCATGGTAGTACTCAGAGACACTTCAAAGGATAGCCTGTATTCCAGACAGAATTTTCTCTACCTTCATTATGTATCAACCAATTTCCACTTGATAATCCAAGATTAGTCACATAGCAGTGTGGAAATTTGTTTGCCTGTTGATCTGGAGTTAATGCCCAGGTGGCATTAACTTCCAGTTCAATGGAATGTATGTGGTGTCTTCAAGTGGAGACTTCTTACTCTTGGAACTAAGACCCTAGATCTGCAGGGAATAATGTCATGGGTATTGAAAACAAAAATTTTGTCAGTGGGTCATTAGGTGTAATGGTAAGTGATGCCACTCACATTTCCACCTGTTGACCCTTTGCTATGGGAGAAACTGCACCATATATTAGAAGCTGGTTTAGAGCATTCCAGCCTTCTGAAAAACATTGTCCCAAACCTGCAAAGTGTTGTGTCTTAGTCATCTAGTTTCTGCTCTAACAAAGAAACAACAAGTGGATAGCTTTAACATGGAAAAGTTTATTCTTACACAGCCTAATAGACTAGAAGTCCAAATTCAGGTTGCCAGCTCCAGGAGAAGGCACACTCTCCGTTGGCTTGGAGGAAGGTCCTTGAGTTACTTCAGTCTTTGGTCTGAGAGCATCTTGGTGCAGGAATCTCAGGTTCAAAGGACTCTCTCTTGGTGCATTCTTGATGGCATGAGGTCCCTAAATCTCTCTGCAAGCTTCTTTCCTTTAGAGCTCAAGAGACTGCTTCAAGTTACAAAAAAAATCTTACATGTTGGCTCCTGCCTCAGCAATACAACTGCCACCCATCCACCCTCATTAATATCACAGAGTCAGGATTTACAACACGGCGAAACATTACACAATACCAGGAATCATGGCTCAGCCTAACTGCCACACACATTTGAGGGAACACAATTCAGTCATGACACACTGCTACCCAGCTGGCACCACAATTACATCTTTAGGAGGACATTCCACCGTTTTGGCAAGCCCATCTGTTTCAGGACAATGAGGATCATGCCCAGACTAGTGAATTTCATGAGTATGGGCTCATTTCTTCTCTTCATTTGCTGGGAAGTGAGTCCTTTGATCTGAGATAATGCTGTGTGGCATACAAGATATTCTGTGTGTCCATGGATGATAGTTTTGACAGAAACATTGCATGCAGGGGAGGGAAATACACATCCAGACTGAAAGTCTATCCCAGTAAGGAATAAACACCCCCCTTTACATGACAGAAGTTATCCAGTGTAATCAGCTTGCGACTAGATTGTGGGCTAATCACGTTGGGGAGTGGTGTCATATCAAGAACTCTGTGTTGGCCTCTGTTACTAGAGACCAGGCATTCAGCAGTGGCTGTGGCCAAGTTGGCCTTGGTGAATGGAAGTTCATGTTGCTGTACCCATGCGTAGCCTCCATCCCTGCCACCATGGCTGTTTTGTTCAAGAGCTCGTTGGGTAATAATGGTAGTGGCTGGGGAAACAGGATGGCTCATTTCTACAGAATGTATTGTCTTATCCACAGGATTGTTAAAATTCTCCTTTTAACAATGTGTCAACTTAGCTGGGTCAGGAAGCTCAGTGATTTCCCAGGTATGATGCAGTTTGCCAGCTATGGAATGATGTAATAACCTGCATAATGCGATAAGAGTAATTTAATCACTTCCATGATGAGATCAGTTACAAGCAGCCTATTAGTTGACACGCAGTTTCTTTAAGGTGTGGCCTGCTCTCAGTATAGGTAGACCTTATGGCAAACGTCAGTGGCTTCTGCTCATTTTCAATCCTGCAGCAAGCTGATGTTCATCTGGCTTCCAGTTCTTGAGACCTAAATTAGTAGCTTACCTGCTGATCTTGGGATCTTGGCCTGCTGTCTGATCTGCTCTGTGAGTCAGAACATCCTTCCTGCCAGACCCAGAGACATAGGGCTTCTTCTATAATATCACAAGCCATTTCCTTGACATAAACCTCTCTATATGTGTATTTATATGGTTCACTGGTTTGGAGTCTTTAGGGATCTCTGCCTAAAACAGCATGAGACATAAATACATACCTTTATCTGGCCCATTCAAAAGGAACTATCCACATACTTCTTCCTCATACTTCCCTGACATTAGATTTCCACTTGTTTTCCCTCCATGCCTCTGACTAACCAGCCAACCATTGGCTATAACTCATGAGTCAGTATACAGTCTTATATCTGGCCATTTCTCCTTCAAGCAAAGTCAAAACTGGGTACACTGCACAAAATTCTGCCCATTAGAAGAATTTCCCTTCACCCCTGTCCTTCAAGGAGGTCCCCAAAAGGGACTGTAGTGCTGCCACAATCCACTTTGGGATGGTGCTTACATGTCACACACAACCACCTGTAAATCAAGTATGTTTTTCCTTCCTCAGTCAACTGATCATAAGGAACTCCCCAGGAGGCTATAGGTACAGACTGGGAGTTGGAAGAGAACGTGACAGGGTGCGGAGACCATGGACATTTGGGCTACCTCTTCACGCAACTTATTTGTGTTTTCAAGTTCTGCTTGGGCCAGATCACTTTCATTTAACAATGGCTGTCTGAGTCAGACAACACCCATTTCATGATGGGCAACTCAGACTACATGGGGACTTGGTGGCTCACGGTTTAGCACTCAGTGTCTGCTAGGGCCCTGTAACAAGCCAATAGCTGTTACTCAAAAAGACAGTAGTTGTCTGCAGGAGATGGTATATCTTTGCTCCAAAATCCTAAGTACTTGTGCTAGGATTCATCAATAGGGAGCTGTCAAAGACTATAACAAGCATCTCTGTCTGCCAATGACACTATTGGATTAACCAGGTCATACGGCCCAAGTGACAGAGCCGCTTCCGCAGTATCCCAAAACTATTGCAGAGCCTTCTCTTGTTCTGGCCCTTGTGAGTCACTTGATAAATAGGCTGGAATATATGGTCACTAGGAGTCAGAATTGATTCAACGGCAGTGGGTATAAGTATGGGTAGCACCCCCAAATGAGGGATATAATGCCTCCAAAATCCAACAGGATGCATCAGGTGTTTTGCTTCCTTCTTCATTGTGGGAGCAGCCACTTTAGAAGGAGTATCGCCACATGCCCCACTCCACTGGACTCCTAGAAATGTCACTGAAGTGGAAGGTACCTGAATTTTTGGGGGGTTAATTTTCCACTCTTTGACATGCAAATGTTTTATCAGTTAATCTAGTCATTAACACTGCTTCCATACCAGGTCGATCAACAGAATGTCATCAGTGTAGTGAACCAGTGTGACATCTTGTGGAAGGAAAAGACAATCAAAGTCCTTGAGGATTAAATTGTGACATAGGGCTGGGCAATTGATATACTTCTGCCTTGGGCCATTTAATATGTATTGCTGGCCTTGCCAGCTGAAAGCAAATCGCTTCTGGTGTTCCTTTGAAACCAGGATTACGAAAAAGACATTGGTGAGATCAATAGTTCCACTCCAGGTATCAGGAAATGTATTAAGTTGCTCAAGCAATGAAAACACATCTGAAATAACTGCTGCAATTGAGTCACCACCTGATTAAGTTTCTGATAATCCACTGTCATCCTCCAAGATCCATTTGTTGTTTTTTGTACAGGCCAAATAGTTAAATTGAATCAGGATGTGTGGGGAATCACCACCCTTCATTCTTCAAGTCCTTGATGGCGGTGGTAATCTCTGCAGTCCCTCCAGGAATGTGGTACTGCTTTTGGTTTACTATTTTCCTAGGCACAGGAATTTATAATGACTTGACTTTTTCTATCATAATAGGCCTTACTCCACTTGTCAGGGATCCACTTTGGGGTTCTGCCAGTTGGTGAGTACATCTACCCCAATTAGGCATTCTGGAACTGAAGGAAAAACTACAAAATGAGTTTATGGACCTACTGTGAGACATACTTTAGCTAAGACTCCGTATGCCCCCACTCTCATGGGCCACAGTGATGTTTTAGATCTCCTGAAATTAGCATCAGCTGAGAATCACTGTTCAGTAATCCCCCGAAAGTCTGATTATTTCCTTTTCCGCAGTGAACTGTCGCTCTTGTAAAAATCTATAAATAGCTATGTAGAAGGCTGGGAGAAAGCTTAATAGTACAGATATTTGACAGCGTAGTGAGGTCCATCCTCAAGGGGACACAGTCTACCCTTCATTCAAGGAACTGTGGGTCTATAAACTCGCTAAAGTCTGGAATTGATTCAGTTGCTGTAACTCTCTATTTTGGTGATTCAAGTTAGATTGCTTTCCTTTGACCTATAGTTCTTATACTTGCGCAGATCAAGTAAATATGTAATACATTTTTCCATAAGTTTCACTCCTAGGAACACCATGACTAAGCAAACAATGACATAAAGTTAAATGAGTCAGACTATTCTGATTACTATTTTGACTCTGTTGTCCGTAACAGAAACCACACCTGCCTTTTCTTTTGATTGCGTGCCACCAATGGCACCCAGGTACCACAGGATCTGATCAACTCAGCTGTAGTTCAAAAAACAAAACAAAAACGCCATGCCATCCAGTAGGACAGAGTAGAATTGCCCCATGGGTTTCCAAAGAATAGCAGGTGGATTTGAACTGCTGACCTTTTAGTTAACAACCAAGCTCTTAAAACTACTACACCATCAGAGCTCCATTTAATTAGGCATCTTAATTCAGCTAGGGCAGCTCCTGTCATCAACTCTGACTTACAAAAAGTGGTAATCATAGCAGTTTTCAAGTATGGGTTCTCCATGTGTTGTTCTGTGGGTCTAACCTGATAAATCCACTTAAAGCCTTTTGGATAACTTTGACAGTATACTAAGGCAGTTCTGTTGCCTCAACTTGATTTAGTGTAGGCCGACACGTAATCCATGTTTTAGCAAGCCAACCAAATAAACTGTTAAATAATTTTCTCACCTCTCAAGATGAAAAACTAAGTGAAGAATGTGTGCTTAGTAGAACTATATCAATAAACTCAGACTGATCCATCTTTATATTTCTTGTATCACTTAATAGCCATTTTCACCATATTCCCCAGGTTTCTGTCTGTACATGTTAGAAAAGTAAATCAGTTTTTTAGAGTATAGTATACCTCCTCCTGGGGCACACTTTCACATTTTGGAATTCACAGGGACTTAAGCCTAATTAAAAGTCTATAAGCAAAAATAGTTGGTAGAGATGGGTCCCAGAAAAATTCAGCAATATATTTTAAGGCCTCTACTCCTAGTGATGCTTTCAACAGTGACTCAGAACGGGCCCCAGGTGATATTTCAGGCAAGGGTCTACAGACACAGCTGGGTTAATCTCATCAGATGGGGTGGAGGGAAAAATGATTTTGTTGGGGAGGGTGGTTTAGCAGACAATGAACAATCTCTTCAAATGACATTAAGAGGACTGGTTCTGTTGGCAGAAGCAATTGAATGCAATTTAGAAGCTCAGTGTCTCCAGCTTCCTGACTATCTGCCCATATGTCCCAGTCCCAGGTTTCAGGATCCTATACATTCCCAATTAGGGACCATATGAAGTGAGAAACCGAATTGACATTGTAAGTCAGCTACTTTTTGGATAAAATTCTTGGTTTGGTTTTTGGCAATAGTGGCTCTATTACTACAAGAAATACAGCTTTTTTTCAGGGCACTAGTGGCAACTTTAAGGTCTTTCAGGTGGTGCTTAAGCTACAGCTCTGAAGCCCTGAGCCCATCTCTTTCACTCCTTTGTCTAGGAGAGTTGGACCAGCTAAACAGCTTCCCTGTATTTCTCATTCTGCCAAAACTGTAAAAAGGTATCAAACATGTGATCACCCAGAGCCTCGCTTCACACCAATACTTTATCTATTGGTGCTAATATCTCGCACATTAGTATTGTCACCTCAAGCTTTGGAATAGCATTGCCTTCATTACTACTGGAGGCAGAATTATCAGAGCCTTTAAGACAAATAAGATTTGAGAATCAATTTAGAAAGCTCATCCTTACTTTTTTGTTTCTCTAAAACAACTCTTAGTACCAAATGTCTCATGGTGGGTTCTCCAGAGAAGCACAGCAAGGCTGACAAGTCCCAGGTCTAGGGGTAAAACATCAGAATGGAGGCTTCTTCTGACTCAGTTGCCAGGGCTAATAGATTCAGGATTGCAAGCCAGACAGCAGGCTGCTGGCTCATGGACCTCAGAGGCCAATAAACCCAGATATGCAGGCAATGTGGCAGGCTGCTGGCTCAAGTCCCTAGAATCCAGGTCAGATGATAACAAGCCAGATGCAGTTTACAGGGCAAACGAGTGAGTTCTGCCAGAACATCTATATATATTGTAGACAGGCCACACCTCCAAGGAAACTCTCCTTACAACTGATTGAGTGATCATATCATGGGAATGATTACATCATTACATAACTGCCAAACCACTGAAAATCAAGGCTCAGTCAAGTTGAAATACAATTTTAGCCATTACCTTGGCCTTATACCAAAAACCTGTCTAAGATGGGGAAACACAAGGCATGCTGACTATGAAGGTTTTAAGTTCGTTTAAATACAAAAAGACAAACCCATTGCCATCAACTCAATTCTGACACACAGTGACCCTATAGGACAGAGTCTAACTGCCTCACAAGGTTTCTAAGGAGGGGTTTGTAGATTCAAACTGCTGAACTTTTGGTTAGCAGTCAAGCTCTTTACCACTTTGCTACCACTTTACATCCAGTACCACCAATGTTAGTAAGAAGCCAAATATTAATTTTTCTTTGATGAAATGTGGTTGTTTATTTTCTCAGTCTCTCTCTTTTAAAATTTCTCCTTGGTTAAGCTTAGGGTTGTTTCTTGATACTCAACACTGTAAGATACTTTGAGTCCATGAGCGCTGGTTTGTCCTCTTTATGTATTATCCGTTTTTAACCAATGCATTTTATTTTAAATTAAAAGAATTGCTGTGCTTTACATGAAATCTTACAGTGCAAATTAGTTTCTCGTTCAAAAGTTTATATACAAATTGTTTTATGACATTGGTTGCCGTCCTCACAATTTGTCAGCACTTTTCTCTTTCCCTTTCCACCCCAGGTTCCCCAGGCACATTTGTCCAGTTTTCTTGTCCCTTCCAGTCTTTTCATCTCTGCTTTTGGGCAGGAGTTGCCTATTTGGTCTCTTATATTTAATAGAATAAGAGGCATATTCCTCACATGTATCATTTTTTTGTTTTATAATCCTAATTTTTGGCTGAAAGGTCAACTTTGAGAGTAGCTTCAGTTGTGAGTTAGAAGGGTGTCCCAGGGCTATGAATTAGCATTTGATGGAGCCATTTAGAACAAACCGAATGTGGAAATTATTGAACAATATCACTGAGATCACATGCAAGTAAAATTCTGCACAAGATCATTCAAAAGTGACTACAATGGTATACTGACAAGTAAATGCCAGAAATTCAAGCTACATTCAGAAGAAGATGTGGAACCAGAGATATCATACCTGATGTCAGATGGATCTTGGCTGAAAGCAAAGAATGCCAGAAAGATGTTTACTTGTGTTTCATCGACTACACAAAAGCATTCGACTGTGTGGATCATGCTAAACTATGGCTAACATTGTGGAGAACGGGAATTCCAGACACCTAGTTATGCTTTTAAAGAATCCGTATACAGATCAAGAGGCAGATGTGTGAACAGAACAAGGAGACACTGCATGGTTTAAAGTCAAGAAGGGCGTGCGTCAGGGTTGTATGCTTTCACCATACTTTCTAATCTGTATGCTGAGCAAATAATCCAAGAAGCTGAATTATACGAAGAACGAGGCATCAGGATTGGGGGACAACTTATTAACAACCTGTGTTATGCAGATGACACCACCTTACTTGCTGGAAAATAAAGATTTGAAGCATTTACTGAAGATCAAGGATCACAGCCTTCGGTATGGACTGCACCTCAACATCAGGAAAACAAAAATCCTCACAACTGGGCCAGTGAGCAACATTGTCATAAATGGAGAAAGCATTGAAGTTGTCAAAGATTTCATTTTACTTGGATCCACAATCAATGCCCTTGGAAGCAGCAGTCAAGAAATCAAAAGATGCATCGCCCTAGGAAAATCTGTACAAAGGACCTCTTCAAAGCATTCAAAAGTAAGGGTGTCATCTTGAAAACTAAAACATACTGACCCAAGCCATGGTATTTTCAATTGCATCATATGCACAGGAAAACTGGACAATGAACAAAGAAGAACTGATGCCTTTGAACGGTGGTGTTGAAGAAGAGTGTTGAATGTACCACGGACAGCCAAAAGAACCAACACATGTGTTCTGGAAGAAGTACAATCAGAGCGCTCTTTGGAAACAAAGATGGCAAGACTGCATGTTACATGCTCTGGACACGTCTTCAGGAAGGATCAGTCCGTGGAGAATGACATCATGCTTGGTGGAGTGGAGAGTCAGCGAAAAAGAGCAAGACCCTCAATGAGATGGATTGACACAGCGGCTGCAACAATGGGCTTAAACATAAAGAAAAATTGCGGACATGGAGCAAGACCGGGCAGTGTTTCCTTGTGTTGTTGACAGGCTCACTATGAGTCAGAACCGACTCGATGGCACCTAACAGCGACAACAACTGTATTTTTCCGAGCACACTGTAGGCACCAGGAGTACAAGGAATTTTTCTTTATATACCATAGTTGGTATATTGTGGAGTCAGTGAAAGTAAACTTTCCTTGCTTTGTTCCTAGAACCCACCAAGTGCTTAGAAAGTAGTGGATGTGCACTAAATGCTTGTGACCCACTGTGCTTTTCTTTCTTTTTTGTTATCCAGTTGATTTCTGTTGTTGTTGTTAACTGCCATCTAATCAATTACAACTCATAGGGACCCCACGTGTTACGAAATAGCACTGTTCTATAGGGTTTTCTTCACTGTAATTTTTAACAGAAGCATATTTTTAGGCCTTTTCTTTCCTGGTAGTATCGAGTAGGTTTGAATTGCCAACATTTAAGTTAGCAGCAGAGCACAAGCTTGTGCCACCTAGGGACCTATAGTTAACATACGCTCATAGCTTGTAAATCAAATAATAAACTTTAGAAAATGAAAAGCAAAAGTCTCCTACCTTACCTCTTAAAGGCACTTAACTGTATATTTATGTTTCCTAGGAGGTAATATCATATAACACTTTTTATTACTGTTTCTTGAATGATTAGTGTTTATTCGTAACTCTTTCCTGGCCCTGGTTTCTTCATCAAGAATTTCCCTGCTTGGTTTATTTCCTATGTATTTTTTTCGGGTTGCTGGACGAGAATGTATCTAACAACTCTAAGGCAAAATAATCATTTTTTGTTGAGTTTTGATACACGATTGGAGACTGAAATGCTTCCTGCATCTCAGAGCAACAATTCACTGTGAGGCTCTATAGGTTTTCACTGGATAATTCTTTTTCAGAAGTAGAATCCTGAAGCCTCTTCCTCATCTCTCTTAGTCTGGAAGCTCAGCTGAAACCTGTCCATCATGGTGACCCTGCTGGCATCCGAATATCAGTGGTATAGCTTCCAGCATTACAGCAACATGCTAGCCCCCACAGTACAACAAATTGACAGACGCTAGAGGGTTTAGCATCTAGAGGTTTATTCGTTTGTTCCTGGGTGGTGTAAGTGGTTAATATGCTCAACTGCTAACCAAAAGGCCCAGAGGCACCATGGAAGAAAGGTCCGGTGATGTACTTCTGAAAAATCAGCCACTGAAAACCCTACTGCAGACATACATGGGGTTGCCATGAGTCTTAGTTGACTAAATGGCAAATGATAGGTTGTTGGTTGGCTTGTTTATCCACAAACACTTGGGCTTGCTTCATAATTACTAGAGACAAGGGGAGATGTGCTAATGTTTTCTTTCTTTGAGACTTGATGCTCTAAAATTACTGCTTAATTTAGATTGCCTTTCCCCTCAAGTTTTTTATGAATCAACATCATCAGAAAGTGGTCATTTTTCAAAAGATTCTGTGTGAAGCAAAATTAGTAGTTCTTTAGAAATTGGTAATTAAAAAATATTGTTTGTGAAGAGTGAGATTGCATTTTTGAAACTACAGATAAATTAGCACCCCTCTGCAACTGTGACTGAATCCTCGGTTCAAATAATAAAATCAGCAGTACAGGAGGATTTCAGGTAGGTTTTTCCATGTTGCTTCCACAAGAGGGCAGCTTCTTCCTTCTTATTCAGCAGAGTTATGTTTCACTTTTTAATTGAAATCATAAGACATTTCTTTCACACTTTATTTTTATTAATTCCCTAGTCTTGAGTCATTCTTTTTTTTTTTAAGAAAAAAAAATAGGACTATTTTGCTAGATAAAAAAAATCTGACAATGGCCATGTAACATTATTCATGGATTCTACACGACTGGATAAAATGTAGGCATCACTGATACTTCATGTATATACTATTTTTTGAATAATGATGCTAAAAGAAGCACTTCTGATGATATTCATAAAGAGCTCATTGCCTCAGAGTGTTATTAACCACTACTTTAGGGTTTGTCAACTGTTGAATGCCAAAGTCAGAGATGTAGGTTCTTTCTAAGAATGAAAAGAAGTCACATAAATGGACTGACAGTGAAGGAAGAGAGAAGAAAACTTAACAAATGAAATGAAAGTATATTAGGGTGAGTTATACCCACTCCGACCTATCATTGTGTTAAATTCCAAAGACCAGGTTGTTATGTGAAAATTAGCATTAATGGGAAAATAGAAGATGACTACATCATTACACAACAGTCAAATTATATCATTACATAACTGACAAATAAGATCACTACACAACTGCCAAATTACATCATTACATAATTTTATGTAATTGCCAAAACATTGAGAAGCATAGCTTAGCTGAGTTGACACAAAATCTTAGCCATCAGTCAGTGCTACCCCCACTTCACACTTCCGTATTAGGTAGTGCCAGATGTACATTGTTAATGTACAAAATAGTTGGAGAGTAGTTTTTTTCTAATTGTTGTAAATGAGAAATGTTGGATAACGAAGAGTCTTCATTATTTAATGTTGTTGTAACAGAAATACCACAAGTAGATGGCTTTAAGAAGGAGAAGTTCATTTTATCAGAGTCCAATAGACTAAATTCAAGGTGTCAGTTCCAGGGGAAGGCTTTCTCTTTCTGCAGGTGCTGGAGGAAGGTCCTTGTGCTGCATCAGTGTTTCCTTGGTCTGGCAGCATCTCAGCATAGGAATGGATGCACTTTGCTCCCAATATTACTTTCTTGATGGTATGAGGTCCTCAGCTCTCCGCTTGCTTCCCTTTCCTTTTATCTCTCATAGAATAAAAGGATATATGGTAATGCAAACCATACGCCAGGGGAACTCTCTTTACATTGGACCGGGGAGGTGACCTTAATAAGTTACAGTCCCACCTTAATCCTTTTTAACATAATCCAATCTGACAGTACTAATCACAGAGAGAGATTAAGATTTACAACATAGGAAAATCACAAAATGGAGGACAATCACACAGTACTAGGAATCACGGCCCAGCTAAATTACCACGCACATTTTTGGATGGACATAATTCAATCCATGACAATAAGACAGGCAATAAGTGAGGAGCAGGTGTATTTATTCGTCAAGAATTGGTCTTAAGCATATCAACGTACAGTGTAATCACTGATGTTCAAAGAGAAGTGATAGAGTACAGCACGCTCATCAACAAAGAGAGCTTATTTGTGTAGTTCTTTGCAGTTTAAAAACTGTTTAAAAATTGATCTGCTTGTTTTTGCAGTGACAGTGAGACTAGGAGGAAGGCAACATTTTGTAGATGAGGAAGCTTTGTTTCAGAGATATTAAAGGATTTATACAAGGTAAGTCTGTTTGTCATTATGGAGACTGTGTTCAGTACATTTAAGAAAACTTTTTATCAAAAACACCTTATATTAGAAGGGTTTCTGCTTCAGTTTTTGCAAACTGTTGGATTTTGCTGTTGCTGTTAGGTTCCGTGGAGCAGCCTCCAACTCACAGCAACTCTATGTACAGCAGAATGAAACACTGTCTGCTCCTGTGCCATCTTCACAATCCTTGTCATCAGCTTACTTCAGCCCATTGTTGCAGCCATTGTGTCGGTCCATCTCATGGCGGGGGTCTTCCTCTTTTACTCCAACCCTCTATGTTGCCAAGCACGATGTCCTTCTCTAGGGACATCTGTCCTGATAACGTGTTCAAGGTACATGAGACAAAATCTTATCACTCTTGCTTCTAAGGAGCATCCTGGTTGAACTTGTTCTTAGACAGTTATTTTGTTGTTTTTCTGGCAGTGTTATGAATTGAATCATGTCTCCCAAACAATGTGCGTAGCAATTTAACTGGGCCATAAGTCCCAGTATTGGGTGATGTCCACCACTTGATGGGGTTTTCCTATATGTTGTAATTTCCATCACTTATTTAATAAGATGGATTAGTGGCAACTATATCAAGCTGGAAGTGTTCATTCATCTGTGCCATGAAATTTGGAGGATAGCTACCTGGTCAACTGAAGAGGTCCATATTTATGCTCATTCCAAAGAAAGATGATCAAACTGAATGCAGAAATTACCAAATAATGTCGTTAGTATCATACTCAAGTAAAATTTTGCTTGAGATCATTCAAAAGCAACTGCAACAATATATTAACAAGAAACTTCCATAAATTCAAGCTGGATTCAGAAGAGGACATGGAACCAGGGATGTCATATGAATCTTGGCTGAAAGCAGAGAATACCAGAAAGATGTTTACCTGTGTTTCACTGACTATGCAAAGGCATTCAGCTGTGTGGATCATAACAAATAATG
The DNA here is from genome assembly GCA_028571685.1 of Heterohyrax brucei. Classification (NCBI taxonomy): domain Eukaryota; kingdom Metazoa; phylum Chordata; class Mammalia; order Hyracoidea; family Procaviidae; genus Heterohyrax; species Heterohyrax brucei. The sequence continues at coordinate 69,536,522 of CM053142.1, read as the reverse complement.
ACTAGCATTGCAGAGAATGTGAATTCCAGAACACTTAACTGTGCTCTTAAGGAATTTGTACGCAGATGAAGAGGCAGTCACGCGAACAGAACAAGGGAACACACTGCATGGCTTAAAGTCAAGAAAGATGTGTGTCAGGCTTGTATCATTTCACCATACCTTTTAAATTTGTATGCCAAGCAAATAATCTGATAAACTGAATTATATGAAGAAGAATGAGACATCAGGAATGGAGGACGACTCATCAACAACCTGCATCCACCTTACTCGCTGGAAGTGGATAAGATGTGAAACACTTATTGATAAAGATCGAAGACCATAGCCTTCATTATGGATTTTACCTCAACATCAAGAAAACAAAAATATTCACAACTGAATAGGTAAGCAACATCATCATAACTGGAGAAAAGATTGAGGTTGTTAAGGATTTCATTTTACTTCATTTCACAATCAATGCCCACGGGAGCAGCAGCCAAGAAATCAAAAGATGAATTGCACTGGGAGAATCTGCTGCAAAGGACTTCTTTAAAACAGTCAAAAGTAAAGATGTTACCTTGAAGACTAAAGTGTACCTGACCCAAGTCATGCTATTTTCCATTGCATCACATACATGTGAAAGCCGGACAATGAACAAAGAAGACAGAAGAAGAATTGATGCCTTTGAACTGTGGTGCTGGAGAAGAATGTTAAACGTACCATGGACCACCAAAAGAACAAACAAATGTGTTCTGGAAGAAGTACAATCAGAGTACTCCTTGGTAGCAAAGATCCAAGACTGTGTCTTTCATACTTTAGACATGTTGTCAGGAAGGATCAATCCCTGGAGAAGGACACCATGCTTCGTAGAGTGGGGGTGAGTGAAAAAGAGGAAGACTCGATGAGATGGATTGACAAAGAGGCCACAACAATGAGCTTAAGCATAAAAACGGTTGTGGATATGGGACAAGACCAGGCAGTTTTTCATTCATAAAGTCGCTGTGAGTCAGAACTGTCTCTGTGACACCTAACAACAATGACAACAATCTACTCTATTAGAAGTAAAGTTCTAGGAGGGTAGTGATTTTTGCCTATTTTGTTCCCTACCTAGGAGCCCTGGTGGTGCAGTGAATAAGAGCTCAGATATTAATCAGAAGGTTGACAATTTGAATCTACCAGCCTCTCCTTGGAAACTTTATGGGGCAGCTCTACTGTGTTCTATAGGGTCAGCATGAGTAGGAATTGACTTGACTGCAATGAGTTTAGTTTGGTTTTTAATTTGGCACTGTGCAGCACAGGAATCTAGACCAAAACCTATTCCTTTGCCATCAATAGCAATCTTGTAGGGGAGAGTAGAACTACCTGGTGGAGTTTTCAAGGAGCAGCTTGTGGATTTGAACTGGTAGTCTTTTGCTTAGCAGCTGAGTTTTTAACCATGGTGCCACCAGGGTTTTCAGCAAAAAGATCTGGAGCCGTGTTATCATAGAGTTGCCGTAACTCAAAATCAACTTGACGGCAGTGGGTTTTGTTTTTCTGGTTCATCACTAGTCACTTGTGACTACTGAAATTTAAATTAATTTAAATAAAAGTTAAAAAAATTCATTTTCATTTTCTTAGTCTCCACTAGCCATATTTCAAGTGCTCAGTAGTCATAAGTGCCTAGTGGCTACCACATTAGTCTGTTATTGTAGAAAGGTCTAAAAGATTGTGCTGGCTTAAATATTGACTCTGCCATTGCCCATTGCCCATTGCCCATTGCCTTTAAGTTGATTTCAACTCCTCGTGATCTTATAGGACAGAGTAAAACTGCCCCATAGAGTTACCAAGGAGTATCTGGTGGATTCAAACTGCTGACTTTTTGGTTTGCAGCCACTGCATTTAAACACTATGCCACCAGGGTTTCCAAATACTGACTGTAGGAAATCAACAAAAACTTGTTCAATAAATGAATGCCAAATGGCTAAATGTAAAAATCAGCATTTGGCAGAGCTCACACCAAAATATCACCTCACAGAATGAATATTTGGTGTACAAGAATGAACATTTAAATAAATTATTTTTGTTCTTGTTGAGAACACACACAGCAGAATACACACCAATTCAACAATTTTTACTAGCATGATTCAGTGACGTTGATGACATTCTTTAATCTGTGCAACCATTCTTGCCCTCCTTTTCTGAATTCTTTCTCCCTTACTAGTATAAATTCACTGCCCCTAAATTTCCTATGTAATCTTTCAAGCTGCTGCTATCTGTTTGATCCCATATAGACAGATCTTTAAAGAGCACAATGCTTAAGACAGACATTCTTTAGTAGTTAAGCTAAATTATGCTTGGTTTTAAAAAGATTTCAGGGGACATTTTTGGCTTAAAGTTTAAAGGTAATTTCAGGGCAATAGTTTCAGGGATTCATCTAGTCTTCATGGTTCCAGAAAATCTGGATTCCATGAGAATTTTAAATTCTTTTCTGTACTTTCCCCCTTTATATCGGGATTTCTCTACAGACTCTTCGATCAAAATGTTCAGTTTTGGTAGCCAGGCATCACCCAGTTCTTCTGGTCTCATGACAAAGGGATTAGTTCACGAAGGCAACTAGCCATATATTCCATTGCTTCCTTCCGTTCCTGACTTTGCTTCTGTGTTGCTCCAGGTGGCTATAGACCAACAGTATGTTACAATGATTTAATTAAATACAAATTTTTAAGTAGTTAAATGAGAAGAGTTTGACCGTATACTACAGGAGTAATTCTGTACCAATAAACTTCTGGATTGCAAGAAATACTTTCAAAGAAGTTTACAGAGAAAAATCATATTTACTGGATACCTCATTTTTCTCTATTTAAAGTAATACTATTTATCCTTGATTATCTCTGGACTTGGTGATTTATCGTGATTCTTATTTTATATTGTTAGGTGCCTTCGAGTTTATTCTGACTCTGTCCCATGTGACACGGTAGAACTGCTCCGTGCAATTTTTTAGGCTGTAAGCTTGCCAGGAGCAGATGAACAGGTCTTTCTCTGGCAGAACATAGAAATCTCTTCTTTAAAAGTCTATAAAAAATTTCAAAATGGAACTTTTTACAAAAGAAACCCATCCTAAGTGAAATTTATGACTGTGAGTTTACCAAACGATTTTACAAATAGGGATGTGATGTGAACTAATCTCTATCTTTCTATATTGTGTTATTTAAAACTTAAAATGACCTGAAAAAGGAGACTATGTTTGAGTTATTTGATTGCTATATTCTCTCTTAATATTTATATTCACTGTTATTCTATTTCCTTATTTAGATGCTTGAAAGTTTAATAATTTTTAATAAAAAATTAACAGCTCTCACAATCATTGTTATTTATAACTGCTGTTTAGTCTGGAAAATATTAGTATGCACTTTTACCCTAACTGACTGATAGGATTTCAACACATAAATACACAATGCAGTTTTCACCAAAAATTACATTTAGCACATTTATACATATTTGAAATCGAATATTCATATATGTAAAATAAATCTGCATTTGTTGTACTTGTATTACTAATGTTGTTACATTTATGTGGTCACATGATCAGTGATTACACAAGTTGAGGGATGCTAGAAAGATGTTTAAGTCAATATTTAGCTATGTGATATCTCATAGACTCAACCCAAATAGCTGATTATGCCTACAATAGCTAAGCTGATGCAGAATTTCAATATATTCATAGTGAGTATTGTAATGCATATGTTGGCATCTTTCTACATTTCAGTTATGCTGTTTTGATTCCTTCTCAAAATCCCAATCGTTTTATTACACCTAGTCAAGGTTAAAATATCTATTTGTTGACCAGTTCATTTTTGATGACAAGTCTGATAATTATTTTCATTTTTAAATCTGGAACATCTACCTATACTTTCATTGTAGGGTGTAATTTTTGGCAGCTAGCTATTCCTTCCAGCAGTGTTGTATTTCTAACATCATTCTTGGATAGTGTTATATCACATTGCTTATTGGCTTCACTTGTTACCCTTATTACTAATGTTACTTTTACCCTAACTGACTGATAGGATTTCAACACATAAATACACAATGCAGTTTTCACCAATAATTACATTTAGCACATTTATACATATTTGAAAATTACAGTCATGTGTTTCTTACCGTATTATAATCTATGAGGCCACGTTGGAGTTTTGTCTTCTAGAAGTGAGTCTGTGTTGCTAGCTCTCCTTAGTATATTTGACTAGTTCATCATTTTGCTGCATACTACTTCAACCTTTTCTGCTCACTTGCTGTATGTGAGCTTTCAGCTTCTGTTTAACTGGTTACCAAGTGTAATCACCAGTGCTTATTAGTTCTTTCTGCTGTTGGCACAGAGTTTACTTTCTCCCCAGAATTACTTGTTTCATCGTTTCAGATGTGATTATTTTGTGTCATGGAAAGGATTCAATGATGGAGAAAAGGGGGAGATGGAAGGAAATGAGGACAGTTTCAGTAAGGGGGAAGGCAACAGAGAGATTCAAATAAGATGAGTAACAAGCTTCTTTACAAGTTGTAGATAGTATCACAGAGACAATGGAAAGTGTAAAAGAGAAATAATATTAAAAGAAAAAGAATAGTTTGGAAGGATGCTTTTGAGGGGAAGAGAGAGAAGGAAGGGGTAGTATATCTGAAGCTCTGACTTTGTCTCATTTTATGATTATGATATGTTTATTATGATTATATGATTATGATATGTTTATTCCAAACATATATGCCTATATTTGGAAATAAATATATTCTTTAAAAAATATTGTATTGTGCTTTAGGTAAAGATTTACACAGCAGTTTAGGTTCCCATTCAATAATTCTTACACAAATTTTTCAGTTGCATCAGTTACAATTCTTCATACTGCATGAATATTCTCGTTATGGTATACTCTTAAGAGAACAAAACACACATTAATATACATATTGTAACAATTTTTGTTTACTAAAACCAGTAAAAATAAACAAAGCCTATAATATTTCTCTATATTTTATATTACAAATATAAAGTATTTATTTTTGGAGGATGAGTGTGAATTCATGAATTTCTATAGATTTGAACAGTTCTAATAAACCGTAATAATAAAAACTGTGAGAACTATTTTTGATAGTCAAACTTCTCAAATGGCTGTGGAATACTTCCAAGTAGATCACTTTACCTTAAATACTTTTCACCTGTGATAAAGATTGTATTTGTACCACAAATTGTCACATGGTCTTTTTTTTCCCCCTCTAAACAAACCTAGCTCTAGTCTAGGAAGACCTTACAGTTTAACCCACAGTTCCATCACCTCTTCCTCAACTCCAGAACGAAGTTGAACAGCAGTTTTGGTTACTGTTCATGTTGTATTTTGCCATCTTTTGGGTATGGCTTCTCATTCAGGTCATAAAAATTTCTAGGGCAGAGTTTATCTAGAGCAGGGAACTCGCTTGGAAAATCTGATATTAGGGAAAACAAAGAGGAGGAAATGTTTATTAAGTTTCTGTTAAGCATAAGATTTATTTCTTTTAGGGCACACTGTAAGTTGCTAAATTTTTTATTTAAATGAAAAAAATGTAGTGAGAAATTCCATGTGACTCACTGATCAAGTGATCTGAAGAAACTTGTAGAGGTCACTGTTAGCTGTTTTTAGGTGTTGCTTTCTCAATTTCCTTTAGTTTTTGCCCCATCTCACAGAGTGACTCTAAGGAAACCACAGTGGTTCCAAAGATTTCTTCTGTTAATGACCTTATGTTGAGAACTTCCTAAATTTATTTATTTTTGTTTTTAGGCCTTTAAAAGTATTTATTTTGCTTTTTTAAAATTGTGATTGAATGAAAATGTACATTCCCATACAAATTTGCATGCCCACCTATATGCAGCTTCCACTGCTCTCCCTGCCTGGTGACAGCACACTCTTCCTCTCTGCTCTATACGTGTCCCATCCTCCCAAGTCTCCTTTCCCCTCCTCCCCACTCCCCTTCCTCTAGTAAGAGGTCAGCAGGATGATATCCTATTGATACATAGAACCACACAGTGCACCCAAAATATGGTCACTCTGTGACACCAAGTCCAGTCTATTCCTGTCTGAAGAGCCTAAATTTATTAAATATTTCTGAGTATATTCTCTATCCACAGAATACAGGAAATATATCTTGGTGGAAAATAAAAAGTTTTCTGGTTGCCACAATCAGTAGGCAATAAGAATATTAACACGCAATGGTGGCAGAAGACCCTCAGAGTAAACGTGAGTATGTTCTTTCTTTTCATTTTCAAAAATAGCAGATGGATTTATGACTACGATTTAAAAATATGAATTGATGGTAATTATAAAGATTGAAGATGACAGTAATGGGGAAACAGAGGAGATGGAAGGAAATGAGGACAATTTCAGTGAGGAGGAAGGCAACAGAGAGATTCAAATAAGATGAGTAACAGAAACTTCTTTACAAAGTGTAGATAGTGTCAACAGAGGAAACGAAATGTGTAAAAGAGAAATAATATGAAAAGTGAGTAGTTTAGAAGGATACTTTTGAAGGAAAGAGAGAGAAGAATGGGGTAGTATGTCTGAAGCTCTAACAGTCTCATTTTGCTTTTGTTAAATAATGCAAACATATTTGTATTGAAAGAACACTGAGCAAAACTTTTGAGAAATATATAGAACTAATACAGAAATACATCTAAAATAAAGTTTTTCTTCTTCTTACTACTTCACCATAGCAAACTTCAATGGGACGTTGTACAATGATTCTGAAGAATACTGCTTTATGTAACAACATGTGTAAAGATTTTTTAAATCTCAGTAATACATGATTTTCATTGCTCTATAGAATCTCACTGTGTGAATTTACATAATTTAAACTTGTCAGTGTTGATGGAAGTTACAGATTCCAGTTTTTTTTTCAATTTCTACAAGTACTGCAATGAATAATGTTTTATATAAATAAGTTCAGTTATAGCTATAAGACAAATCTCTAGATTTGAAATTGTTGTGACGAATGTAGTGCAATTAAAAGCTGGTTAAATGTTGTGAAATTGATTTTCCTAAAAAGTTTTTCTGTTTACAGTCTCAGAAGTGGCATGTACTTCCTTCCCAACAGTATTTATTTTCCCTCAGCCTTGCCAGCACTGCAGGCTTTCAGTGCACATTAAAAAAATAAATGAATAAACCTGATAAGTGTAAAATCATACTACAATATTTCAGTTTACAATTTCCTGACTGAGCACACTTTTATTTGTTTAATAGCCATTTACATTTTTTTCCAGTAAATTTCCTGTTCAAGGTTTTGTTCAGTTTTCCAAATGATTTTTAAAATTCTTGATACATTCTGGATACCAGTACTGTGGCAATTGTTCCACAGGTTCTTCATCGTTTAATAATGTTCTGTTTTTTAACCAAATTTCCCTTTTATGTGGCTTAATGATCCATTTTTATGACTTTTATGTTTCTGGTCTTGTTTACAAAAGCCCTTTCTACTCCTAAATTTAAAAAGTTTTCAACTTTCCATTTTATTTATTTGCTTATCAGTAAGTGCTAAAACTAATTTGTTCAGAGGAAATCTCTAAGGTCACCTCTAGCTCTTAAATATTTTAGATGCTCTCATATTTAGGAAACCCTGGTGGCGTAGTGGTTAAGTGCTACATCTGCTAACCAAAGTCAGCCGTTTTAATCTGCCAGGCACTTCTTGGAAACTCTATGGAGCAGTTTTATTCTTTCCTATAGGATGGCTATGATGGGGATTGACTTGATGGCAATGGTGTTTTTTGTTTTTTGTTTTGGCATCCTCATATTTAACTTGCTCCTTAGAATTGTTTCCCATAGCTCATGTGGCTGATAATCTTTATTTTTATTCTGCTCTGTAGAAGGATACCGACATCCCAAGCTAATTCCTTGGACCATTGCTGTTGTTTTCATCTCTCTTCTCAGTGCCTGTTTCATTGCGAGCTGTTCGGGTAAGTTACTGGCAAAAAATGAAGCTCTTATGAAGTTATTTGGAGCCTTTTGTCATCGATTTTCCCCAACATATCATTTCAAATGCCTTCAGGATCTTGTATCTAAAATTCAGATCTATATACTTGACTTTCCAGTCTTTGATGGTTCCACCTGTGTCAGGGAGTGAAAGAGGACATTTAGACCATTTTCTGCACATGTAACAGTTACCAAAAACACCCGTTCTTGTCAGTCAGGTCAATAAAGACTGATGTAGTAGATCGAGCCCTGTCTTAGACTGGGACTGCGAAGGGCTGCATCTTCAAGTAGTCAGCAAGAAACCAGTTTTCAGATGGATTTCAGTTTAGCTTTGAAAAGAAGAATGAGGTGGGAAGAGAAGTTCTTGAGATGTCAAGATCTCAAGTTCAAGAGATGTCAAGATCTAACATAAACTGATTGTAATTAGTGTAAGATAGTAAATGTGTGAATGTAGACAAATAGACCTGAGGAAAATAGAGAGCTTGGTTACAAATTCTGCATGTACCAATTCTTTCTATAAAATACAAATGGATATTGCAGAGCTAGGGGAAAATGACAGTTCTGTTCAATTAATGTTGCTGATAGAATTGACTTCGTATTTAAAAAATGAATTTCATCTTTTGTCTCATACCATCTACAAACACAACTCCTGCTGAGTCGTTGTTCACAATGTGAAAAGTGAATCAGCAACACTTTTTTGGAAGAAAAATGGGGAATAACTTCATGACCTGGGGGTGGGAAAAGATTTCTTAAATAAGTCACACAGAATGCAGTAGTCAGTTAAAAAAAAAAAAAAAAAAGAAGAAAACTAAAGGAAAAGATATTTGTCATATATGTAATTAACAATACATATAAGTAGAAGCAAAGATGGCAAGACTATGTTATATGTACTTTGAACAGCTCAGGAGAGATCAGTCCCTGGAGAACATCATACTTGGTAAAGTAGAAGGTCAGCAAAAAAAGGAAGACGCTCCAGCAGATGTATTGACACAGTGGCTGTAACAATCCGCTCAAGCACAGCAATGACTGCAGACGCGGCGCAGGATTGGGAAGTGTTTCTTTTTGTTGATTATAGCGTCATTAAGAGTAGAAACTGACTCAATGGCACCCAAAACAACAACATAATTAATAAATGACTGTTGGTGTTGAGTGTTATCGAGTCAGTTTCAACTCATGGTTTCTGCATGTAATAGAGTAGAACCGCCCCGTAGGATTTTCTTGATTGCAATCTTTACAGAAGCAGCTTGTCAGGTCTTTCTCCTGTTGAGTCACTTCACGGGTTCAAACCACAGACCTTTCTGTTAGTAGCCATGCACCTAACTATGGTGCCACTGGGGTTCCTTGATAAAGAATTAGTGTGTAGAACATATAAAAGTTCTTTCAATTCAATATGAAAAATACAAGTAGTGCAAAGGAAAAATGGGCAAAGTCTTGAATAGGCACCATTCAAAATAATACACTTAAAAAATCCCCAACCACACTATTTATTAGAGAAATGAAAATTCAACTCAGAATGAGATACAATCTTAAACATACCAGGATAGCAACAATGAAAAAGTCTCCCACTAGGAAATATCTATAAGATTATAAAGGAACTGGACCTTTAGTGCCTTGCTGCTTAGGGGAGTGCAGAGAGATACGACCACTTTGAAAAAGTTTGCCACTATGACAGCAGTGGGTATCATGATCAGTTCCACTCTTTGGCATATAATTTACTGAAAAACTCATGCTTTTGTGCTCTGGGATCTATGTTCAAAAATCCTCATAGCAGCATAATTCACAATACCCAAACACTAGAAACAATGGAAATATTTATGAAAAGTAGACTAGGTAAATGTATTTTAGTGCATTAAGACAACAGATCACCTTATAACAATGACAATGTATAAATAATAGCCTCATAAAACGTGGGCAAATTTAGAAATAAGATGTAGAGCAGAAGCCAGACCTAAAAGAACATATACAGTATCATTTCATTCATAAAAGTTCAAAAGCAAGCAAATCTGAACTACACGCTTTAAGGATATTTTGTTAAGTGGTGAAATTATGAAACAAAGCACAGAAGTGATTATTTTAAAAGCCCTGAGGTGGCTACCTTTAAAGGAGAGGGAGTGGATTGTATTTGTGATATTCAGGCCACCTGGGGGTTTTGACAGTGCCCTATTTCTTCACCTAAGTGTTCTTTTACGATTATTCATAAACTATACACTTATGTTTTTCACACTTTTCTATGTTTAGTTTTATGTCACTGGAAGTAAAAAGTAATGCAAAAGGCTTATAAAACTTTTTAGAACTATTCCAGGGTTCACCAAAAATATCTCCTCTAATGTAAATTTTGATATAAAAGTGTACTTGAAAGCACATGCACACTCTATTGGTTCCACCCCATCTGGAACAAGGAAGAATGAAGAAAACCAGACATCAGGGAACGATTAGTGCAAAATAGTAATGCACCTCAACTACCATAGCTTCCACCAGACTGAGGCCTGCACAGCTAGATGATACCTGGCTACCACCGTTAGACTGCTCTGACAGGGATCACAACGGAGGGATCTGGACAGAGCTGGGGAAAAGTGTAACATAAAATTCAACTCATAAAAAAGGATTTGACAGAAACTGGTGAAATCCCAAGAGTATGGCCCGTGGATACTTTTAACTAAGTATCAAGACCATTCTCAAGGTTCACCCTTCTGCCAAAGATTAAAAACCCACTGTCACTGAGTCAATTCCAACTCCCAGGATGGCGTACAACTACCTATAGAGTTTCCAAGAAGCATCTGGAGAATTCAAACTGCTGACCTTTAGATTATCAGCCATAGCACTTAACCATTATCCCACCAGGGTTTCCAACCAAAGATTAGATAGGCCCATAAAACAAACAATAATGTGCATAGCCCAATCACACGTATGAGACTAAATGGGCACAACATCCCAGGGGCAAGGACAAGAAAGCAGGAGTGGACAGGAAAGCTGGATGAATGGAAATGGAAAACCCAGGGATGAGAATGGAGAATGCTGACAAGTTTCAGGTTTGGTAACCAGTTTCATAAAGCAATATGTGTATTGTTTAATAAGAAACTAATTTTCTCTGTAAACCTTTAACTAAAGCACAATTCAAAAAAGCACATGCACATAAGGATTTACACAACTACCTTAAAAAGCACAAAATGGAAATTATGGGAGGAAAAATACTGATTTTCCACCTAGTACTTTCAATCAATTCATCAAGAGTTGGAACAAAGAACCTGGGTGAGAAGAGAAGAGAAGTGGGTGTCTTAACTATATTGGTGGAGTGCCTGGTGGTGCAAACCATTATGGTGCTTAGCTACTAACTGAAAGGTTAGTGGTTCAAGTCCATCTAGAGGTGCTCTGGAGAAAATGCCTAGAGATCTACTTCTAAAAAAAATCAGCACCAAAAAACCCGATCAGCAGTGGATAATCAGCACCGTTCTACTCTGACTCCGCGGAGTTGCCATGAGTCAGAGTCAGTGCAACGACGAGTAGCAGGGGTAACGTATTACAGTAAGGAAAGGCTTAGAGCTGTTAGCCCCCACTCCCCTAATTAAGTGGCTATATCTGAAAAGGATACTGACTTGTTTTCTTTCTTGCCAGTGACTTATCACAACTTTCAACGCTGTAAGAGAGGCATCAGAGTGTTTGAGTTATCAGAGCCTCACTGCAAGAAGACGTGGAGCAGAGAAAATTCAAAACCGAAAGGTATGGATAGCAGAGAATGTAACATTTTTCTTGTTTTTATTTCCGTTCAGCTTCGTTATCACATTTAAATGATATCACTACTAAACTCAGATAGATTACAGTATCATAAAATGAGGATTTGACAAAGATGAACATCAATAAATTGAGAAAGAATTATTTCCCATGACTGTAGTCAGTTGACTAAGCCTAAAGTATATTTTAACACTTTTCTAAGCTGTTTTCTATACCTAAAACATATACTAATTTAGTTCCATTTTCCTTTCATTCAGAGTGTCTGGTGGTATAAAGACAGTTTTCTCCTAGAATATATAACTTTGCTTAAGTGTCTTTATCTCTTTCAGGATTCTGGAACTTGTATATTTTTATTTGGGAGAAATGAGAAATGCTTGAGAGTTTTGGAAGTTTCTTTGCTCTCTTCAGATAAAATGCCCTGTAAAAGGTTTTGTTATGAGAATACCTAAAATATGAAACAAAATGGGATTAAGCGTGTTGAATAATGATCAGATCTTACAGAGCACTTTGTTATTTTCTCATAGCTGTTCCATGACCCAGATGCTTTTGATAGAAGGTGTTTCAAATTGTAATTTTCAGTATTTGTTAGAGAGCTGAATACTTTTGATAATCCTGGTCTTAGTCCCACAAGTGGTGACTTGGATACAGGGTGGTAAAATACTTAGACAAGCTGTTACAGATGAAATGCGCCTTATAACTATTTTCCATGTCAATTTTTACCGGAGGGAGCATCAGAAATTGCTGTCCTGGTGACTGGAGAGCCTTCCAGTCCAACTGCTATATTATTCTTAGTGACAACAAGACTTGGGCTGAGAGTGTAAGGAACTGTACAGAGATGGGAGCCAACCTAGTGACCATCAGCACAGAGGCTGAGCAGGTACGATGAGGTTCACACCAGCATCTCTGCTGGTATGAATCTTTTGCATAGAAAGAGAAATTTTCTCTGTTTATGACTCTGTGCCTTTGCTCAATCTATTCCATTGCTCCATTTGTCTGGAAAGATTTTTCTTCCTCTCCTTTAAAAAAAAATTTAGTCAGTACTTTCTGGGCTTTCAAGCTTTGATTCAGGAGTTATTTCTTCCAGAAAATTTATCCACTATCTTACCACCTTCCTTATTCTACCTTCCCTTTTCTAAGTCAGAGATACTTCTTGGTATGCACTAGAGTGGACTGTAATTGTCTGTTCCCTGCTCATCTCTTCCATTGATTCTTTTGCTGGCGAAGACTGGGGCTGTGCTCACTCCTCTTTGCATTTCCAGTGTTCTGCACAATTTCAGGCACAAAAGATAGATGTGTCTTAAGAAATATTTGGTGAATAAGTGAAAAAAATGAATGATCAGGACTGAAGGAACATGTTAGGATAAAGCATAGGAAAATAGCTCATATATATGATTGTAATCCTAAACAATCTCTAAGGTTAATTTAAAAAATTATTTATTCACGCAATTTATTTTTATATATGTACTATTACTCAGATTATACTCTATTCTCAGTAGAAAGGTTTCCCAGAGAATTTTATTTCCATGGTTTTTCAGTCTATGGATTCACCAATTCATTGAATAAAATGGAATTTAACAAAACACACATGCAAATAAAGAAAACAATTTAAAAAACGAAAGCTCCTAAAATTCCGATTCTAATAAGCTTTGGTTAAGAGGTTTATAAATATGGTCTCCATTAATCCTCACAGTGATTTTATGGCGTAGTGGAGTTAGCCCTTTTGAAGATGAGAAAACTGGAGTTTGGTGATTAAGATACCTGCTAACATTAGTCAGTGAATGGCAGAGGCAGGATTTGAACACAGGTCTGTCTGGTGCCACAGCTTTTCCATGTAGTCAGTAATCTATTTGGCCCTTTTCCTCTTCCTACAACATAACAGCCATTAGTTCGTAAGTGCAAAGATATTTATAAAATTTTATCTTTTTATGCAGAACTTCATTATTCAATTTTTGGATACACAATTTTCCTATTTCCTGGGACTTAGAAATCAGAACATTGAAGGCCAATGGCACTGGGTAGACAAGACACCATTTAACCCACACGTGACGTAAGTGTATTGACTGGTGCTAGAAGGCTTTATAGCAAAGGTGAGATGAAGTTACAGCAGAATTTATTATAGGGTAGAGTATAGGGTGAGTATGCTTACTCAGAGTTTAACAACATATGCTGAGTAACTTTTTATGCTATTCTCAAGCTGTAGAATGAACTTGTGGCTTAATGAAATTTCTCTCAGTATCCTTATTTGTCCAATGCCAATGGAAGCCTGCTACTACAGGAATAGTGTGAAAAAAATAAAACTATCTTATTCTTTACATTTGTAGAAAACAAAAATAAATACTGGTTTTGTAACAGTTACAATCTTGTGATATTTTTCCTCCATACCAGCACTGCCTCATATAAATTACATAAGAACTCAAGCCAGATGTACAATTTTCAGTTTTCTAGTAGCATGCTAAGAAGGTAGAAATAGGTGAAATTTATTTTAATGATATACTTTAATCCAATCTATCTAAATAGTGTTATTTCAACATGCTATCAATATGAAAATCATTACTGATACTTTCTTTCTGTACCAAATCTTTTGTATCAACCATACCATGTACACTTCACAAAGCATCTCAATACAGAGACTACATATCACATTACACGTACTTAATAGCTACATGTGACTAGTGTGTTGCACACTGCAGCTCTCAGTTGCTCACTGAAGGAATTTTCTCCGCATTGTCACTGACCTATGATTTTGCTTTGTTTCCCTCTTTCCTTTTAGATTCTGGCATATGGGTCAGCCCAGTGACCGTCAGGAAGAACAGTGTGCTGTCATTGTTAATGAAAATGATAAATGGGGCTGGAACGAGTTTCCTTGTCAGCTTAAGACAAGAAGGATTTGTCAGAAACCTGAGATGGCATCCACCTAGACACCTCTGAAGTGGCTTTTGGGATGGGAACAGAAAAAAAGAACCCATTAGTCTAGGGCAGGATGTGCATGTGTCCCTGGAGTAGAGAACACGTATTGGGTCAACACATTCTTGGTCATGATGGCCTTATTTATCTTTGTTCAACTCACACAAAGCATTGTGTTTTTGTGTGACATTTCAATAGAAAGATATCATCTTTTCTGCGGGAACCAGTGTTTATTATCTCTACTTCCTCGATAGAATTTAAAATATTTATTTCTCAAATGGTATGCACTGATAACATATGTAAGATAAAGACTTAAACAATACAATCTGTGTGTCATTTTTCTTCTGCTCAGATTTTTAGCTCTTTAAAATTCAAAGGTGAGATATTCCAACACCACTTTTAACCCAAATATTGCAAGCCCCTTAAAGTATTTTTTTTTTAAAGCAAAATTTTTATTGCTTGGCGCTTTGTTTTCTGACTTCCAAGTTATAATCAGTCATCAGTAATATTGACATTCTACAGGAAAATTTTTGTCCCAGAACAATAGAATACTTCCAAATTATGGTATTGCACAGGTGGAAAACAAGAAAAGTTCGTTTATGTCATAAGAAGCTCCCTTCTTCGGCCTAAATGTCTTTCAAAGCCTCACAGGCTGTTTTAACCAAAATCCTTCAGTTCTATTGCTGAGGAAACAAAGCACTAGCAAAGTCCAGTATTCACGTTTACATTGCCAATTCACAATAGAATTGGGACTGTAACCCAGAACTACCATTCCCTGAGGGTGAAATTTATTCCTCTTAGTATTACAGAAAATTAACTGGGGTGACTTAACATACTTCAAATATGTTATTATGAGAGATGTCATGTTTGATAAAGTAGGGGGTCACCAAAAAGGAGGAAAACCTTCAGGGAAATGAGTTGATACAGTGGCTGCAGCAACGAGTTCAACCACAACAACAATTAAGAAGATGGAGTAGAAATGGGCAATGTTCATGCAGTTGTATGCAGGTAAAATTTCTTAATAATTTGAAATAGCATCATCTTAGTGTTTTATGCTTAATTTGAATCATATTTAAAAACCATTTATATAGATTGCTACCGTGTATTTTAGAGCTAAAAAGCTGTAGCTATTTTTTTTTAATTGGAGAATTCTTCTTTCCAAAACTTCCTTAGCTAGAGCATTGTTTCAACAACCTGAAATTATGTCTGCATTATTCGTTTTGCAACAGCTGCATCCAATTTCAACAGAATATGGTCTTTCTTACATTTCTTAATTTGCTTGTTTCTTGATCTAAGATTAAAAATGTTGAACAGTAGCTTTTTAACCTAATCTTCTTAATACTATTTTAAAATACTAATTTTATAAAATAGGCATTGATTATATTGATTAATGCTATTTTAAAAAAGTAATTTTGTAAAATAGTTATTGATATCTGAGTTTAGAATATGTTGTTAGGTGTCATCAAGTCAGTTCTGACTCATAATGACCCTGTGTACAGCTAAGCAAGTACTGCATCCTCTAAGTAGTTGTTATGCTTCAACTCATTGTTGCAGCCACTGTATCAACCCATTTCCTTGAAGATCTTCCTAGTTTTTGGTGAGCTTCTACTTTATCAAGCATGATGTCTCTCCTAATAACATGTTCAAAGTATGTGACATGAAGTTTCACCTTACTTGTTTCTAATGAAATTCAAGCTGTGCTTCTTCCAAGACAGATTTATTCATTCTTCTGGCAGTCTGTAGTATACTTAATACTCTTTGCCAATGCCATATTTCAAAGGCATCAATTTCTATTCAGTCTTCATTTCAGATTTCAGTCCAGATTTCACACGCACAGAATGTGACTGAAGACTCCATTGCTTGGGTCATGTGCACCTTAATCCTTAAAGCAACATTTTTGCTTTTCTAGCATTTTAAAGAGGCCTGGAAAATACTGCTATGTGTACTATGTAAGTGTGTGTGTGTGTGTGTGTGCTTAAAGCTAATACTTTTAACTGTGTAGGGTTAAGTGACTTTAAACTGCATTTGCCACAGTCACTAAATTGCCTATCACAAAATGTACAAAACCCACTGATGTTAACTTCAAGTAAATGCTAATGGGTTTTGTATATTTAATATTATTCATTTACAATTTGCTTGAATGTATACACGCATGTAGGTAGAGATTCAGTTGTCACTGAACTTTGACTTCTTGTTTTGTATATCTCTATCTATAGTCTGTTTCTCCTAAAGCCATTTTCTGTTACCTCCATAGCTACTGTCATAGTCCCAATTACTTTCCCTCTCTCCAGGATTATTGTAAAAGCCTTCTGATTCATCCCCCTTGTTGCTCTTTAGTTTATTCACAACTCTATGGCATATCTCCTAGTCTTAAAATTTTCTTTTTTTTTTTTAAGTAAAATTGAGTTTTATTGAAATTTAATTGCAAGATTCTAAGCCTTAAATCAATGTCTAGCCTAAATTTCACTATTACTAATAATCTTTGGGTTAATATGCTGTTTCTAAAAATAATTTTATTGAGATAGAACTCACACATTATACAATTTATTCATTTAAGTTATACAATTCAATAATTTTTAGTACTTTATGTGCCACCATAATCACAGTCAATTTTAGAATATTTCCATCACTTCAGGAAGAAACTGTGTTCTTTACTGTCATACTCCATACATACCACCCTAGCACTGAGCAACCATTAATCTATTTTCTGCTTCCTTCAAAAGGAAAAAAAAAAGTGTTAGGCCAAGGTGGCAGAGAAATGGGCTACTTCTGGTGATTTTTCTAACAACAAAGACCAAAAGAGCTAATAAATTGATTACATATGACATCCTAGGAGGCCTGAACATCAAAGGGAAAGCTGAGACATTGGACTGAGCAATGGCAAGGAAGAGTAGGTCCAGAAGTACCTAGGCCAGACTTGACCTGTCAGGTTTTGGCTTTGGCCAGCATGGTGAGCAGAATAGTAGTATTTGAAGGGCAGGCATCCTCCTCAGTGGCCAAGAGCAGTGAAAAGTGTACTCAAAGCCCCAGAACTGGTGGAAAGCAGCGCTTGATCATCAAAATCTAAGTGACTGACATCAAGCTATAGCATACGAATCTAAATCTTTCATTTGGGATGAACCTCTCTCCCTTTTAGGAGCCTTTCTCTCTCCCCACCCAGTGCTGCCCCCAGCTCTGGAGTCTGATGCCATTAACTGAGCTGTAAGTGGGACTCCTTAAGCACACCCTGAGCTGTTCTCCAAGACTAGGAGAGGAAACAATTTAATGAATTAGGGGAAGTGTGTGGGGGGGGTGTGAATCTGCCAACTCACTGGAGCAAGAAATTCAGGGTGGAAACACTGCCTTCATCAAGAATCTGACATTATGGGACATGCCACCCTCACAGACGCTCAGAGTCAGCTGTTAGCCCCCTGCCTTTCTCAGCACCAGAAGCAAGTTACCTACACCTGCACCAATCATGCCTGTCCATCTAGGATAGTAGGGGACACCCTGTATCACACACTTGGTGACTGACTATCTGGATATCTGAGCTGAATTCATCTAAAAGTATGGGCTGAATTCATCTAGAAGTATGTCTACTAACAATTCTAGTCTCCTAGTGACAGAATGTTGGAGCTTCAAAGGCACCAATAACCAAACCATCACACAGAACCAGCCTGTTAGGACAGTTCAAAAGGAAATAAAACAAGAAAACAGTAAGCAAACATAAAACACATAAATACAAAAATTTAGTGACGGTTTGGAGACAACAGTCCATATCAAATCACATAAAGAGGCCAACCATGATGGCTTCAGAAAGCTCTCAAAACAAAGACTCAAGAAATTAGCCAGATGAATAGAACTTCCTAGAATTATCAGATGTAGAATACCAAAGATTAATATTTAGAACTCTTCAAGAGATCATGAAGTTGATGAAGCAAAATGCAGCAGAGCATAATAGCAAATTGAACAGGCTGCAAGAAAGCACACAGAGGCAAGAACTAGAAATTCAGAAAATTAATAATACAATTACTGAATTAGATAACTTGGTAGAAAGTCAAAAGAGCAGAACTGAGGCAATGGGAGGCTGAATTGCTGAGACTGAAGATAAAGCACATGATGCTAATATATTGGAGGAAAAAAAATCATAAAAAGGAATGTAAAGAAAATTAAGAAGCATTAAGAGGACTAATCTACAAGTGACTGAAGTACCAGAATAAGGGGAAGCAAAAGAAAATAGAGACAGAATTGTCAACGATTTGTTGACAGAAAACTTCCCTGATACCATGAAAAATGAAAAGATACGTATTCATAGTGCTCATCAAACTCCACACAAAGTGGATCCCGAAAGAAAGAAAACAAGAGATATTATAACAAAACTTGCCAAAACTAACGATAAGGAGATGATTTGAAAGTTGCTAGGGATAAGTGAAAAATAACCTACAAAAGAAAATCAGTAAGAATAAGCTCAGACTACTCTGCAGAAACCATGCAAGCAAGAAGGCAATGGGATGACATATGCAAAGACTGAATGAAAATAATTGCCAGCAAGAATTATATCCAGCAAAACTGTCTCTCACATATGATAGTGAAATTAGGACATTTCCAGATAAGCAAAAATTGAGGGAATTGCAAAAGCCAAGTTAAAATTACAAGGAATACTAAAGGAAGTCCTTTGGTTAGAAAACCAGTAACACCAGGTGACAACACAAGACTGGAACCACTCAAACAGAGAAATCACAGAAATAAATCAAAGGTAAAACACTGAAAATAGGGAAACAGAAACATCATTATGTAAACATTATAACAAAAAAAAGGACTTCAAACAAAATGTAGTCATGGATCTTCCATGTGGAGAGAAAGTCAATCTTATACAAAGAAATTAAAGACTGATTTAAGTTTATAAAAATAAGGGATGTGTTATGGTATACACAAAGGAAATGATCAATCCTGCAGCAAAATAAAAAACAAGAAAAATATAAAGTCTTAGCAAATACAAAACCACCAACCACGAAAAACAAGAAAAGAGAAGACACAAAGAAAAGACTCATCAAAGAAAATTAAATGGAAGACAGACACTGTCTATAGTACACAAAAAAGACATAAAAATGAGAGCACTAAACTCATACCTATCAATAATCACACTGAATGTAAATGGATTAAAAGCACCAACAAAGAGATGAAGAGTGACAGATTTGATTAAAAAAAAATCTATGTATGCCTGACAGGAGACACACCTTAGGCTTAAAGACGCAAACAAACTAAAATTCAAAGGATGGAAAAAAATTTTTCAAGCTAACAACGTTCAAAAAAGAGGAGTAATAGCAAGATTAATCTTTGACAGAGTAGACTTTAAAGTACAATCAACTACACTGGATAAGTAAGGACACTATATAATGATTAAAGACTCAATATTCCATGGAGACAAAGTCATATTAAATATCTTTGCAACTAATGACAAGACTGCAAGTACATAAAATAAACTCCAAGAACACTGAAAGCAGAGACAGCTCCACAGCGATAGAAAGAAACTTCAACACATCACTTTCAGTGAAGAACAGAACATCCACACAAATGTTTCATAAAGACAAGAAAAATCTAAAGGTCACGATCAACCAACTTGACCTCATAGACATATACAGAATCTCCACACAATAGCAGCCAAGTATACTTTCTTTTCCAACGCATGGAAAGCATTCACCAGAATTGACCACATACTAGTCCACTAGTCAATCCTTAAAATGAAAAGTACTGAAATACTACAAAGCATCTTTTCAGACCATAAAGCCATGAAAACAGAAATCAATAACAGAAAAAGAAAGAAAAAAATTAAATACATGGAAAATGAATACCACCTTGCTTGAAAATGACTGCTTTACAGAAGAAATCAAGGACAGAATAAAAAATATTCACAAAACCAAATGAGAATGAAAGCACTTTCTACCAGAATCTTTGGAACAAAGCAAAAGCAGTGCTCACAGATCAATTTATCTCAATAAAGTCACACATCTAAAAAGAAGAAAGGGCCCAAATAAAAGAATTAACCCTTACAACTAGAACAAGTAGAAAGAGAGGAGCAAACGAACCCCTCAGGCAACAGAAGAACGCAAATAATAAAAATTAGAGCAGAACTAAATGAAATAGAGAACAGAAAAATGATTGAAAGAATTAACAAAACCAAAAGCTAGTTCTCTGACAATGTCAACAAAATCGACAAACTATGGGCAAACTAACAAAAGAAAAACAGGAGAGGAAACAAATAACCAGAGTAAGAAACGAAATGAGCAATTTCACAACAGACCAAACTGAGAATCTTAACAGGATACTCTGAAAAATTGTACTTTAACGAATTTGAAAAGCTAGAGGAAAAGAACAAGTTTCTAGAAACATGCTTTCTACCTAAACTAGCAAAAACAGAAATAGAATCACTAAATAAACACATCAAAAAGAAGAGATTGTAAAGGTAATTGAAAAACTCTCAACCCAAAACCCTAACCCTGACTGCTTCACTGGAGAATTCCACCAAATGTTTTGAGATGAGTTAACACCACTGTTACTATTACTATTACATAAAGGCACTTTAGAGCATGGGAAAGAATGGGATGCTACCAAGTTCATTCTATTGAGCCAGCATAACCTAGACACAAAAACAAGGCAAAGACAGCACTAAAAAAGGAAATTACAGACCAATATCTCTCATGAACGTAGGTGCAAAAATCCTCAACAAAATTCTAGTCAATAAAATTCACCATGACCAACTGGGATCCATACTATCGATGCAGAGATGTTTTAACCTCTGGGGGGGGGAAGAAAAATCAGTGTAATAAATCACATAAACAAGACAGAAGACAAGAACCACTTGGTTTTATCAGTTGATGGAGAAAATAGCATTTGACAAAGACCAACACCTATTCATGTTAAAACCTCTCATCAGAGTAACAATGAAAGGAAAATTTCACAACATAATAAATGACACTTATACAAAGCCAACAGCCAACATCATCCTAAGTGGAAAGAGTCTGAGAGCATTCCCCTCAAGAATGGGAACAAGACAAGGATGCCCTTTTTTGCTACTCCTATTCAAGATTGTGCTGGAAGTTTTAGCCAGGTAAAGAAATAGAGGGCATGAAAGTTGGTAAGGAAGAACAAAACTTTCTCTACTTGCAGATGATATGGTGTTATACACAGAAAGCCCTAAAGAATCCACTCAAAACTATTGGAAGTAATAGGAGAGTTCAGCAAAGTGTCATGATACAAGGATAAATATACATAAGTCAGTTGAATTTCTTTACACCAATAAAGATAACATCAAAGAGGAAATCACTGAATCAATAGTATTTACAATAGCCCTCAAGAAGATAAAACACTTTGGAATCTATCCAGAGATGTAATAGTCTTATACAAAGAAAACTACAAGACTTTACTGCAAAACAACAACAACAAAAAGAGTCCTATGTAAGTGGAGAAACCTACCTTACTCATGGGTAGGAAGACTCAACATCATGAAAATGTCTGTTCTACCCAAAGCAATATACAGATACAATGCAATCCCAATACAAATTCCAATGGCATTTTTTAAGGAAATGGAGAAGCAAACCACCAACTTCATATGGAAAGGGAAGAAACCCCAGATAAACAAAGCATTACAGAAGAAAAACAATGTGGGAACCCTCACACTATCTGACTTTATAAGTTATTACAAGGTAATGGTAGTCAGAACAATGTGGTACTGGTATAAAAACAGATATGTAGATCAGTGGAACAGAATTTTGAATACATATATAACAGCATCCACTAATGAGCAGCTGATACTTGACAAGGCCCATAGTCAGTAAACTGGGGGAAGGACAGTCTCTTTAACAAATAGTATTGGCATCACTGGACATCTATCTCCCCAAAAATGAAAGAAGACCCATATCTCATACTGTGCACAAAAACTAACTCAAAATGAATCAAAAACCTAAATATCAAATTTAAAACTATAAAGATTATGGAAGAAAAAATAGGGATAATGCTGATGGCCCCAATACACAGTGTAGACAGACTACAAAATGTTACCAGCAATGCGCCCATATCAGAAAAGAAAATGGATAACTGGGATCTCCTAAAAATCTAACCGTTATGCTCATCCAAAGACTTCACCAAATAAGTAAAAAGACAACATACAGACTGGGAAAAAGTTTATACTACTGAGAACCTGATCAGCATTGATCTCCACAATCTACAAGATACTGCAAAACCTCCACAAGGAAAAGACAAACCAATTAAAAAATTGGCAAAGGATATGAACTGCACCAAAGAAGACATTCAGGTGGCTAACAGATATATCGGGAAATGCTCATGATCATTGGCCATTAGAGAAATACAAATTAAAACTATAAAGAGATAACATCTCCCACAACAAGGCAGGCATTACTCCAAAAAATACCAAATAATGAATGTGAGAGAGGTTGTAGAGAGACTGGAACACTTCTACACTGCTAGTAGGAATACAAAATGAAACAACCACTTTGGAAATCAATTTAGCGCTTTCTCAAAAAGCTAGAAATACATATACCACATGATCCAGTAATCTCACTTCTTGGAATACAGCCTAAAACACAAGGGCCTTCACTTAAATAGGCACACGCACACCAACGTTTATTGCAGCAGTGTCCACAACAGCAAAAAGATGAATCAACCAGTGTGTCCATGAACAGACGAAGGGCTAAATATACCAGTATATTCACACAATAGAATGCTATGCTAAAGAACTGTGATAATCTTGGGAAACATCTCATAACATGTAGTCATCTGGAAGACATTATGTTCAGTGTAATAAGTTGCAGAAGGACAAATACTGTACGAGACCACTAATATAAGGACTCAAATGATTTAAACACTGAAGAAAACAGTCTTTGATTGTTACAAGGCCACGGAGGGAGGGAGAGGAATATTCATAGATTAGATAGTAGATAGGAATTGGGTTAGGTGAAGGGAGTGAACGTGCAGAATAAGGGAGGTCAGCACAGACAGACTAAATCAAAAGCTAAGAGGTTTCCTAAATATGATCTAACTCTTTAAAGGACAAAATCACAGAGGCTGGGGTGTGGGGACCATGGTTTCAGAGGTTATCTAGATCTACTAGCATAACAAAGTTTTTAAAATGTTCTGCGTCCCACTTGGGTCTAGGGAGTGTCTAGGGTGTGTCTAGTGGTATCTTAAAAGCTAGCAAGTGGCTACCTAAGTAGCATCAATTGATCCTAACCCATGTGGAGCAGGGGAGAATGAAAGAAAACAGACATAAAGAAAATATGAGTCAAAGAGACAGAAAGGGCCATATAATCCAGAGAGTACAACAGTCTGAGATCCAAAGAACTAGGTGGTGCCTGGCCATCATCAATGACTGCCCTTACAGGGAATAAAACATAGAATCCCTGATGTAGTAGGAGAAAACTGGATGGGCAGAACCAGAATTCTATTAAAAGACCAGATTTTATCATCTGACAGACTGAAGGGTCTTTGGAAGGCATGGTCCCCAGACTCTGTTAGCCCAGAGCTGAAACTAGTTTCAAAGCCAACTCTTCAGCTAAAGATTGGACGAAAGCGATACTGGCAAAGAGTGCGCTTCTTGATTTAAGTATTGGGTGAAACTAACTGAGTAGCTGGTGTCCAGAGGAGAGATGAAAGGGTGGAGGGGTACATGAGCTAGTTGAATAGGAAATACAGGGTGGAAAGCAGTGTACTGTCACAGTGTAGGGAGTTACACTGCAGTGTATCAGCAAGGTTTTGTATGACAAATTTTCATGGATTGCAAAGTTTCACTTAAAGCATAACAAAATATTAAAAACAAACAAGCAATAACAACAAAAAAACTGGTACTGTTGAGTTGATTTTGACTCAGGCAACCCTATAGAACAGAGTAGTACTGTCCCATAGGGATTCCAAGGAACAGCTGGTGAATTCAAACTGCTGACCTTTTGGTAAGTGCCACTAGGGTTCCTCTGTCTCTATAGATTTTCCTTTTGGGGACTTTATCTGAGTCACATCATATAGTATGTGATCTTCTGTGAGTGGCTTTCAAGGTTCATCCATATTGTAGCATGTATCAGTACTTCATACAAATGATTAATATTCCATTGTGAGGATTTACCACATTTTGTTTATCCGTTGATGGAAATTTCTGTTGTTTCCATCTTTTGGGTGATGGTCTTTCTACATTTTGGCTAATTTAGGTACACGTTTTCTATGTAGATACAATTTTTTCATATGGTTTGTGTATACACTTGAAGAAGAATTGCTGGGTCATGTTGAGTATTACCATATTAACAATGTTAAGGCTTCCATTCTATGAACTTGGATGTCTTTCAGTTTATTTGGATCTTTCTTTCAACAGTGCTTCATAGTTTTTGAAATACAAGATTTGCACTTGTTTTGTTAAAATGATTCCAAAATATTTTATTACTTTTATTTTTTGTATTGTGAATAGAAATTTTTCAAGTTCCTTTTTAGATTGTTCACTGCAAGTATATAAATATAAAAGTTGAGTTTTGCATATTGATAATGTATACTGCAAGCTTGCTGAATTTATTTGTTCTAATAGTTTTTCAATTGATTAATTAGGATTTTTTAAAAATGTATATCACATCATCTGTGAATATAAATTTACTTATTTTTTTCCAATCTGGATGTCTATTTTTTTTTTTTTTTTTTGCCTAACTGTCCTGATTAGAACCTCTGGCATAGTATTGAATAGAACCAAAAAACCAAGCTCTCTGCTGTTGAGTCAGTTCTGACTCACAATAACCCCACAGGACAGCATAGAACTGCTCCATAAAGTTCCCCGGGAGTGTCTGATGGATTTGAACTGCCAACTTTGGTCAGCAGACATAGTATTTGACCATTACACCATCAAGATTTCCATCATATTGAATAGAAGTGGTAAAAGCAAGCATTTTTATCTTGTTCTAGATCTATAGGAGAATGAGGGAGGACGGGGCAGCGGAGAAGATTTAGTCTTTTACCATTAAGTATAATGTTAGTGGTCAATTTTTGGAGTTGCTATTTATTTGGTTGAGGAAGTTCAACTCCAGTTTGTTGAGTGCTTTTTGTTTTTATGTTCCCAAGAGAAGGTGTTGGATTTATCGAAATGCTTTTTCTGTATCGATTGAGATGACCATGACTTTTGCTTCTCATTCTTTTGATGGGGCTCTAGTGATTAATAGCTTGGCTGCTAATCAAAAGTTTGGCAGTTTAAATTTACCAGCCAGTTCTTGGAAACCCTATGAGACAGTTCTGCTGTGTCCTATGGGGTCACTATGAGTTGGAATCAACTTGATGACAAAGATTTTGTCTGTTTTGTTTTGTTTGCTCTTCTATCAATACTATGTATTTTACTAATTGATAGACTTTGTATCTTAGTTTACGTATCTGGAATAAATTTCATTTAGCAAACTATATATAATTCTTCCTACATGCTGTAGAATTTGGCTTGCTAATGATTTGATGAGAATTTTTGAACCCAGATTCATAAGAGATAATGTTTTGTGTTGTCTTGTGATATCTGTCTGGTTTTGGAATCAGGGTAACAGTGGCCTCATAGAGCAGGTTTGGAGGTGTTTTCTCGTTTTCTATTTTTCGAAAGAATTTGTGAATAATTGGCGTTAATCCTTCTTTGAATGTCGGGTGGAGTCAAGCAGTGAAGCCATCTAGGTCTGGATTCTTCTTTGTCTGATCTCTTCACTTATTACAGGTCTGTTCAAATGGGCTACTTCTTCTTCAGACAATTTCAATAGTGCGTGGTTTTCTAGCAACTAGCAACAGTTCGTCTAAATTATCTAATTTGTTGGCATATGATTATCCATAGTATTCGTTTTTATTTGTGTAAGGTCTATAGTATTACCTCATTTCGTTTTTGATTCTAGTAATTTGAGCCTTCTCCCTCCCACCCCTCCGCCCCTTGGTCAATCCAGCCAAAGTTTTGTCAATTCTGGTCTTAAAAAAAAAAATCAGTCTTTGCTTTCATTGGTTCTTTCTGTTGTTTTTCTATTTTCTTTTTCATTGAGTTCCTTTTTAACCTTTCTTATTTCCTTCCTTCTGCTTTAGGTTTACTATACTATTCTTTTTCCAGTTAAACACACATGGATGTATAAAATCACAATTTTTGTACAATGGATACATTGTCTACATATTCTTAAACATCTTACTTTTTAACTTAACAATATAGTTTGGAAATTATTTAATATCTCATTCCTTATAAGCAAATGATTTGCATTGTATTGATGTATTAAAATTCAAAATTATCTTAAATTTTATGTAAAAAAAATCAATAAAATAGTGGGTATGAAACACATTATGAGAGCAATTATAATTCTAACTGGAAAAGGCAAAGTTCTCAAAATAATCCCCTACCCATGAAAACACTGATGGAAGGACTGATGGAAGGTATCTGAATGGATTGAAAGAATATGTATACTTTTAAAAGAGTGTTAAACCGAAAGCAAACCTGTTGCCATGGAGCCAATTGGGACCCATAGCGACTCTATAGGAGGAGAACTGCCCCATAGATTTTCTAAGGAGTGGCTTGTGGATTGGAACTGCTAAATTTTTGGTTAAGGGAAAATTATTATTCGGTCCAGGAAAAACTGAATAAATGTGGTAAGTGATGTCATAATGAAGTACATGAAATGAAAAATGTGTTTAGGAAAGTACATGTAATCTTAATACAGTACATGATCACTGTAATATTTATACATTCATAATAAAGAAAATGTGGAATACTGATTTAACAGTAAATTATGATTCAGTGGTATCAGAGGGATGGCTATTGTTTGTGTACTCTCAACAGAGAGACGTTTCTTTAGTACTCCACTTCTCACTATGTCCTTATCCAGTATTTCACATCTACAGCAACAGGAAAAAGTTGACTTAATCATGTTAATCAAGTTGGGGCCCCCGTGTTCGGAGGGACAAAGCACATCCCTCCTAAATCTAAAGTCCTTGATCCCTTTCTCCAACAGCTCTACCCAGTTTTGAAAGTGAATAAAGTTAAAATAGGGAATTAAAAAAAAAAAAAAGATAGACATGAGACTCGGGGCTTCTGCAGTTAACCATCTTGCTTGTGTGCTCTGTGGGCTGCAGGCTGGTGGAGCTGCAGCTTAGGGCTTCCAGTCTTTCAGTCTTCGAGATTTCTAGAAGGTGGCAGAGGGCGGGGACGTAAGGGTACTGTCTCTTCCCAGAGATGCCAAGATCTTACATTTGCATGCTTGGGGCCCTAGGGTCAATGGCAATGGTCCCGGGTGGGTGTGTGTTTTGTGGAGAACAAGAACTCTGTGTGGATTAGATAAGGAGAGTCTCCTCTTGGCTGCAAATCTTGATCAAAGCAGCTATGCTGATAGTTCGAAATTGCCCAAGCCTACACTTCCCTGGGCTGCAGGGGAAGGAGCAACCACATGGGGCTGCATCTGAAGTAACTACTGGAGTTGAGAAGCCGAAGGTTTCACACACTGCTGATTTTCATATCAAGATCGGGTCTTTGGAACCTACCTACGAGGTATGAACTCGTTTTAGAAAAAGTGTTTACATACCTCATTGCTGAGTATCACTACGATGACCTTTGAAGTACTCCCCTTGGGAAGGTATGCACCAATGCCAGTGCCTAGACCACCCTTCAAAGCAAAATTTGGAACTCTTTTTCTGGAAAGGCCATCAGAGATGTTACCGTATTACCCCTGATGTCCTCAACGCCTTCAAAAAGTTACCGGCGGTGGATAGGGAGGATGTTCCAATACAGTTATTTGTTTACTGGCTAAAAAAATCCCTCACAGACAACTATACAATTAAGTTGTTGAACTTGTCATCTTGTCATCGTGGGCAATGGCCACTCCAGAAAGAGTTCCAAAAGTGCTTTGAAGCGTGGACTAGGGGCTGGCGTCGGCTGTAATTTCCTAGGGGAGTCCCATACAAGGTGAGGTATGTAGCACTTAGAAAAATTAAGTTCATGGATTTAACTGTTGGACCTCGTTATTATAAAACAAAAACTTTACTAGAACTGATTTACTTTTATCAATTCATAGGACTATTATGGCTTATTTGCATAAACGCTTATTTATCATTAAACCAGAGCGCAATTCTTTGAACAAATATTGTAATCTCATTTAATAATACCATCCAGAGGTAAGAAATTTTCACACATTCATAACCTTATTTCCTACATATTTTATAAGAAGACACTTAAAAAAGCAATTTAGAATAATTTGTCTCTTTTTTAAGTTTTCATTATGTCAATTAAAACGATCTTTTTTTCTTAGTGTGCTTTTTAATATTTAGTAATTTACTTTACCAATGTTCAGAGTAATTACCAACAGCACAGGCATGAAAAGTAGTTTTTCTCGAAAGAGAAGACAGCCTCATGAAAAACTGCCAGCCATGGCCTTCCACTTGATGAAAGATAGACAGTTAAACATGGTGTTAGAGGCATTAAGTTGAAACACATATTGAAGTAGGAAAACTATAGAAATCTGTGGTCTATAAGGGCAGCTCCAGACTCAGGCTTATAACTGGTCTTCCAACAAGGGTATCCTATCTTTGAACCTGAATAAAACAAGTTGTGTAAATGATACAGTTATAACTGGTTTTATTATTTTGAAGTACGTTTGATGGCATTATGTGAGGAAAAGAACTTCGTGTAAATGGCTGTCTTAGCATCTTACAAATGGGGCCAAAAATAATCAGTTATCGCAGCCTGATATCTTTTCACCATTGACAGTCACAGCCTTTCTTCATTTATCTTGGGAAAAATAAGGACTAATGATTCTGCTGGACCAAAATCCACACCAAACAGTAACTTTTGGGGGATAAAGTGGTCATTCTTGAATCTCCATTGGATTCGCTTTGCTCCAAATGTGACAGTTTTGTTCGTTAAACAAAACCACTCATCCCCAAATGGGCCTTGTTTCTGAAGATGAGTTTTTGGCCAAAAGCAAGGTCAACTGCTAACTGTTTCAGAGACCAGTCAGGAAACATGCAGTGCAATGGCCACTGGACTTCAGTTCATGAATTAAAACAATTTTGTAAGTGTAAAGCTTCAAGTCCATGCCCCCACCATTTCACAGGCAGACAGAATTGTCAACCCAATTGTTTAGTATTACAGAGGCCGCCCTTCCCCTGTTTTTTGTTTTGTTTTGTTTTTCATGTTTTTAAACATGAACTTCAAGTCCAGATGCAAAATCCAGCCAAACTGTGGTCAAGGAAAAGCTCAGTTCCTGTGCTCTGCAAGAAATTGATTGGAATGGATTCTCATGTATACTCTGAGCAACAGTTTCAATGTTTTCATTGCAGCCTGAGGTTTGCTGATGCACAGGCATTGTCTGATTGGCAACAGACCTGGTTGTCTCAAATTTTTTGGCTAAACTTTGACTTGTTGTCTTGGTGGGACAATTATGTGCATTGTAAATTTCACATAAAGCACAGAATGTTTGGTGAATGGAATAGCCATTCCATAATATATATATATAATTCCATTATATATATATATATATAATAAACTTTAATAATTTGTATGCATAGTAGAATCGTGTAACTTTTTGTGGCTATTTGTCAAGACTAATCAAAAAAACCTGATAAACATAGCTGTTATAACTTCACAACCATAAAGTTAGCAGACATAGCACTAAACTGCTGCACCACCAGGGTTTCTTTAATTTGCTTACAGACAAATCAACAAATTAGTCACAATAGACAAAGAAGAAAGAAATATTAACCTGCATTTGTGAGTGAGGGCAAAAGCGAGAAAACAAAAACAAAAAAATCCAAAACAAACAAAAAACCAGAAAACAAGTAGAAAGTTGAAAATAGTCTCAAAGTGGTCACCAATCCAAATTGTCTTAATCAAGTAGTGCCATGTTATGGTACCAAAGTACAAGAAAGGCAGGAACTGACACCGTGTGGAGTGACAGGTCACTTTTACATGGCCTTTCTCTCCATGCTATTGTAACTACCACCAAAGTGATTGGGTGGGGCCATGCAAACAGGGTAACTGTGGCCCACTAACAGGATTGGTGAGTTTTGCCATTCCACTGGACTTGAAATGAGCCATCTCAGAGGTGCCACGGAAGGGGTCCCACCACCACCAAAGAAGGACATCCAGGAGTGAAGGGTGCATTTTTTGAACCCAGGATCCCTGCACTCAGAAACTCCTGGACACTGGAGATAAAGAGCCGTAACAGTGAAGATGGCTAGATGTGGTGGCAGAGAAACTGCAGCAGGAGTGACTCATAGGAAAGACTACCAGGAGACAGTACAGTGGGCTTCCCAGCCTATGGAGTGAGAAAGCTGAGTGCCTTTAGGTAGGAGACTTGCTGAAGGTGTAGGGTACTTCCAGATAATTGGTAGAGCTAGGTTTGCCTATGCGCTAGAGCTGACCAACTTTGGGCCAAAGCTTATTGGCAGAGTTGGGTGCCTCTAGGCAGTCTCTAAACAAGCTAAAAGAGTTGTGTAACACTTGCTCCTGAGCAGGGCCAGGGAGAGATGTGACTGTTGCACAACTGTCTTGATGGAAAAACTTTATCCTGAATGTGATAACGTAACAACCATAGGAAATTTTACTTAGTAACTATAGTGAATTCTTAGTTAAGATAGTTATCCTCTTCTTCATTTACAGGAGACAGTGTAATTACATCTTCTCAGCTGTGTTAATCACAAGGCTTCTAAGACTGTTTCTCGAGATCTTACCCCCTCATATCTGGAACATATCTCCCCCTTCCTTTCCTTAAATCATCCAACAAAACTTGTTGTGCTAAGCTGAGATATTAAGACGGTTTTTAGCGTACTAACCCACCATCTTCTCAGATTGTTGGCAGTCTAAAAGCACTCTAAAAATAATGTCTCTTCGTATTGGTTTGGTAGTGACAAGAGGCATGAGTCTACAACCAGGTTTTCTCTGGTAACAGGTATTTCTGAAGCTGAATTGTCACCTGTTACTTTTCTAATCAACCCCATATTTGTGAGTATTGCCTGTGAGTTCTTTGTGGCCACTGCAGCGAATTACAAAATCCAACAGAGAAGTAGAGAGTGCCATGGTAGAGTTGGTGTCAGAATTGACAAAAATGTCAGAGAGAGAAGGCATGCCTGACCTTTGTCTTATAGGCATCAATCCTGTTGACTTGATTTTCCCTCCTCCTCATGAAGTTACAGGAAGTCAGACACTGCTCCCATGCCATTCTTATACACCTTCTCTTTGGAAACCCTGGTGGCTAGTGGTTAAGTGCTTTCTCGCTAACTGAAAGACTGGTAATTTGAATCTACTGGGCATTCCTTAGAAACTCTGTAGAGCAGTTCTACTCTGTCCTACAGAGTTGCTATAAGTTGGACTCGACTTCACAGCAGTGGGTTTGGTTTGGTTTTTTCCCCTGTCAATTAGCATTACCCGTTTACCTATTAGCAAGGATGGTGAGACTTCATCTCACATAATTTGGACATGTTATTAAGAATGACTAGCTCTCAGGGAAGGGCATCATGCTTGGTAAAGCAATGCATCAGTGAAAACGAGGAAGACCTTCAAAGAGATGGATTGACACAGTGGCTGCAACAATGGGCTCAAACATGGCATGATAATGAGGATGGCAAAGATCCAGGCAGAGTTTCCTTCTGTTTAGACGTAACTCATAGGGTTGCTGTCTGTCAGAAATGAATCCATGGCACCTTACAAGAACAATGGTCAACTAAGGTTAATGACAATACTTTCTGCATCTTGGGGTTGGTATTTTTTTTTCTTTCCTTTTTATCAGTTGTGTTCTGCAATACTTTTTAATAACGAAAAAGTATTATCTTTATAAAAGTAGTAATTAAAAAAATTAAGATTCAATGTGGCAATATTTAAATCCTAACATTGGAATTTAAATGAATGTTTCATTATTTTATTTTTTGTAACCTTATGTGTTTCAAGGCGGTTTCAGTGGTTAAGCTACTTTTCTTAGCAAGAATTTTTCAAACATATAAGTTAGATCCCAACGATCTTTAACCACAAATCCTTCACAATTGTCTTTTCTTGCCAAAATTTGAAAACGAAGATTAATTCTCTAAATGAAGTTATAAGTGCCTACAGGTAAATTATAAAGAATTATATTTCTACAAGCTTTTAAACAGAGAAATAAAACTTTAAAAACCTACAACCATGTGCAGGGAAAAAAGAGGAACCCTGGCGGTGCAGGGCTTAAAACATTTGGCCGCTAACCAGAAGGTTGGCAGCTGGGAAACCACCAGCCCATCTAGGAGAAAAATGTGGTCATCTGTTTCCATAAAGGTTTACTGGAAACCCGATGGGGCAATTTTACTCTGTTTATGTTGTTGTTGTTAAGTGCTGTTGAGTTGGTTCTGACTATGTATGTACAACAGAACAAAGCACTGCCCAGTCCTGCCCATAAACAAGTGGGAAACCTACTTAGCAGCAATGAGTCTGGTTTTCTTGGTTTAGGAAAAACTGATGAAGAACAAAATCTTCGTGTATCTTTCAATTTTTGTCACTGTTGTTTTTAATTAAAATAAAGGGAAGTAGAAAGTTGAAGGTATGTTGACTGAATTACTTTTAGGTTCAATGGCTTTTGGTTTCAAATACATGTTGATCTCAAAATTGTCGATTGTCAAAATGTATAGGGAGAAACATTTGTAAGCAAAGCTAGCATGTTCAGTTTATCCTTTTAGTAATTATGCACTAATCCCCATCTGTTAAATGTGAGGGTCCCTAATATGGTTATAATCAGAATCAATTTGATGGCAGTGGGCTTTTGGTTTGGTTTTACATGGTCATAAAAGCTGACATCCTATTCAGGTATTTTTGAACAACATCAGTAGTAGTATGATATCATGCAACCAGATAGGAAAATGTGTGAAGCTGAATGTTCTTTTAGAATAATTTGAGTGTTGGACTTACATCTCGTATTTGGATGAGATCCAGTTAGTCAAAGGAAGAGAATAACAGTACGCATTTCTGGAATGAATGGACTATGAGTGTTGTGGATCCGAAGGTTAGGCTGGCTTTTCCCTAAGAAGTTGTGGTAAAGATTTTGGCCAGACATGCCAGTATTTTGAGCAGAAATAAGTTTCAGAATGGAGAAAAGTTTTTACTCATTGTGCCAGAGAATAATATATAGAGACAAGCTTGGGTACAGGATAAAAACAGTGTGAAATCAGAATTAGCACACAGACTTCTCAGAGGCTTGAAAGGAAGTACTTGACATAGAGCTTTAATCTAGACAACTACGCAAGAGCACATTGCAAAATGTCTTCTCTCCTGGACTCTTTTTTTACTCTCTCTACCACATCATTACCAGTTGCTATCAATTAGGCCTCAAGTCATAGTGACCCCGTGGGTGTTAGAGTGGAACTGCACTCCACAAGACTTTCAGTGACTCATTTTTTCAGTAGATTCACTAGGTCTTTCTTTTGAGGTGTCTTTGAGTGCATTCAAATCTCCACTTGGTTAGTAGTCAAGTGCATTAACTTTTTGTATGACCAAGGAACTCCCATCTATATCCCTGTAGTTTCAATGGAAACATGTACAAATGAAATAAAGTGTACCTTAAATATATAAATTCCTCTGCTCTCACAGCATTTGCTTGTAAATTCTTTCGTAAATTCTGAGAGAAGAGTATGTGGCAGCAATATATAAAAAAGTAATCACTTCCATTGGTGTCATGAATTATAACATTCAAAAGTATCTACTTTTATTTATCAGAGCAACAAGCGTTAAGTCCTTATGAAGTACAGTGTATGCTTCTGCTGGGGTTGCAGCTGTGTTCTTGCTCTTGGTCTCCTCCTTTACACATTCCAGTGCACTTTCTCTTCCTAGATATTTTTCAGAATACTTCTTTCTGACATTTCACAAATCCGAAACATGCCAAAGAAACAAGTTACATCATTCCAATTTTGCCTTGGATTTGAAGAGTCTCTAATGGTAGCACAGTCCTCTACTGTAGCTAGGTTGTTGGGCTCACCTGCATCCCAGAAGCTGAAAGAGAGTGCCACAGGTTATTTTAGAGCCCAAGAGGTAGAGAGTCCTAATAGATATACTATCGAAAAACCCACTGCTATTAAGTTGATTCTGACTCATATAAACCCTATAGACAGAGAACTGCCCCATAGAATTCCCAAGGAGTACCTGAAGGTTTGAACTGTAGACCTTTTGGTTAGCAGCCATAGAAGCTAACCACTATACCACCAGGGTTTCCGATAGAAGTACTAAGCAGATCATATCTGTTTATTTAGCTCTACAACAATTTTGTGAGGCCATTTATAAAAACCCCATTTTAATGATGAAGAAATGGAATCTCAGAGATGCCAACCCATTTGTCATAGAGCTTTTGAGCAGTGAAGCTGAACTGGATCTTTCTGACTTTTTTTTGTTTTCATGTCCACTGATGGTTTTAGATTCAGAATAAGTTATAGAAAGGACTAATACTCAGATGGGTTTGTTTTGCTTGCATTCCTGTCTTACCCTCACGCTTGATTCTCTTTATTCAACACATAAAAAAATAAACAAATCCAGTGCCTTTGAGTCAACTCCAACTCATAGTGATCCTAGTGGATTTGAACTGCCAACTTTTTTGGTTAGCAGACATAGCACTTAACCACTATGCCACCAGGGTTTCCTATCTACACATAACATGTGTTAATTTATGTAATTTCTTAAATGGTATTACATTGCTTAATAAGGTAACTCTTCTAAAGTATTGGAACATCTGAACTGTAATCTTAGAACCATTACTTTCTAGCTGTGTAATCTTGTGAAAGACACTTAATCCCTGCAGTCTTCAGAGTCCTCAAGTGTTATATAAAGATTAATAATGTTGATTTTTCTCAGAGAGGTGCAATTTACATAAAATAAGGTAATAAATGAGAAAATATGTTGAAAATTCCTAAATAACATTTAACAAGTGGTAAGGCTGTTACTAAGAGGACATTGACATTATCAAGGGATTTCCACATTTATGCCATAAGAATCTGCTCTTAAATCACTATTTTTTTCTCATTCACAATAGTCTTGGTGCATGAGACTATGAATTTCATTCAGTATCTCCTGCATCTTTAATGAATTTTTCTTCAGTTTTATTCCCCTTCTCATTCTCATCTATTGCTTCTCCTTTATTCTGGAGACAGTTACAGAAAATGGGAGAGGAGGCACCTTGTACATTTGTATTCTTTTCTTTCTTTTTTTTTAATAAGAGTTCTTCCCCTTCCTGCATCTAATGCCACTAAGGAAGGATCTCAAACTATCCAATGAAACAGAAGGCAATTCTCAGAAACTTGCCTCAACAAAATTAGTTTAACTTCAGGATTTGGGTTAGTGTTACAAGTCTCCTGCAAGAAGATAATTACCTCAGAGACTCTTTTAAAGGTGTGCCATCCACCCATTGCCACCGGCCCTCAGCCACTTGGTCCGTAAGCCCAATGTAGAACTCTCTACCTCTAGGTTTTGTATGGAAGAGGAACTCCTGTGGAAGACACACAATCAACAAATAGATCAGTTATTTCAGTTCTGAACAAATGTTGATAGTAATTGTTAGTAAAAGAGGCAAGGTAAGACCAGTGCTACAGATGATAGGTAAATGGGCCTGAGTTATAAGGTCACAGAGGATCATGTCCTGACTTTAAATTGCCAAAAAAAACTTTCACTAGAGGAGGTAGTTCTTCAATAATTCATTCAAAGTTTATTAGCTGCTACTGATAGCAAAAACTACTGCATATGTCTAACATAAAATGTTATCAATCACAACAGGGAAAAAGTGGGCAAGATTTCCTTGCTCTTGTTCACATGATATGTTTGTAACTACCGTCTGTGGTGGCTTGTGTGTTCTATGATGCTAGATGCTATGTCATCAGTGTTTTCAAATACAGCTGGGCCACCCATGGTTGACAGGTTTCAGCAGTATTTCCAAAGATAGACTAGGAAGAAAGGCCTGATGATCTACTTCTGGAAATTGGCCAGTGAAAGACTCTATGGATTACACAGAATATTTTCTGATATAATGCTAGAAAGTGAGCCCCCTATGTTGCAAGTCACTCAAAACACATGGTGATCACAGTGGACTTGAGCACATCAATGACTGTGAAGGTGGTGCAGGACTGACAATATTTGAGTCTGTTGTACTTGGGGCCAATTCGATGGCAACTAACAATAGCAGATGTTCATAAACATAATGGTCTTCCTAAAATGAACTGCCAACCCTCTTTTTTTCCCCTGCCTAAATAATAACTCCCTGAAATTCCCTCATCTTATATTCACTTAGTGAAAATAAACTAGATAGAGATATTTTAATATATACACTGACAGGCATTTTGATGCATTCATTTAACAAGTGGTAATTGAGGGCCAGATACTGTGCACATATATGGAGAAAGGGATGGACCCTGTGAAGAATGCTAAATTGACACCAGAGGGGATTGAACCCCACCTACCTGCTCCTCAAGTGTGTTAATAATCACCAAATGAGCCCCCATGGCTGAGCAGTTTTTTAAACTTGATGGCCAGTTCATGGTGTCAGTAGAGAAGAAGTAGCAGCTAGACTGAAAATGTTCCCAGTTCAATGGACAGTTCTTGATGGAACCTAGAAGGAGAGACGCTGCAGTGAATGCCCCGGTAGGCTGAGTAAGAAAACAGAAAGCTCCCCTAGCTCGTAGATCACATAACCTACAGTAGGAAACTCTGAAAAGTCTTTTGTTCATGCTCTGTATCTTACTAAGAGTTCATGTAATTTCAGTGTCACTAAATATAAACAAGTCATTTTCTTGTCTTTTGAAGTAACCTCACAACCATTATTTTTTATATGTCAGTGCCAGTAAATACAACCATATGCAACTTACAACATATTTGAGTTACAACAAATCACACTTCTGAATGTCTTTTTTTAAAAAAAAATTATTCCATGCTTCTTATGATCAGTAACATGTACTACATACAATGCTGCAGTATGTAACTTGCTGATGATTCTACTGCCAAATCCCAAAGGCAAAAAGGGGTCAGATTTGCAAAGATACTGATAACAAAAGGCAATAATAAGGAAAACCAAAAAGAAAGAAAGAATGAGGTATTTGACTTTGGTCAGAACCAACTTATGGTGCGGTTTTTGGAGCAGAAACCCGTCACAACTGGGAACTACCTGTATTCAATCTGCTCAGCTACATTCTTCATGTAGAACTCTATTATATGTTCTAAACTGTCAAGGGCAGAGAAAGTTACACACTTACCTGATGATCCCCAAGCAATCACCTCTTCTGTTGCCCCAGAACATACCTTCAACCAAATCTCTGAACTGTGGTTGCAAAGACTAGCTTTTCCAAAATTATAAAATGTCTACCTTTGAAAGCTTATTAAAAATAACTAGGTCAATCTTTGTCAATTTAAAAGTGAGTTATAACCCAGAGAAGAAAGTTACTTTCCTATGACAAGATTCAGAACAGGGCTATTATCTCAGAGCATGCGAAATACATTTCTGAGGCATTTACAAACTCTGTGTTCTGTTTGTATTTTTATCTTTCACCTGACTTTGGAAACAGACGATGAATGAAAAAAGAAAAAAAAATTCTTGGGGGATAAGTCTTTCCACTTAACAGATTTACTATACATACGTATGTGGTCTGTCAACTAAGTTCACAAACTCGTCCTAGAAAAAGTGCTACATATCTCAATAATAATTATCATTTGGTCACCTTCAAAGTACTCCCCTTTGGAATCTATGTACTGGCACCAGTACCTAGTCCACTCTTCAAAGTACTTTTGGAACTCTTTTTCCGGAATGGCCATCAGAGTTGTCGTTGTATTACTCTTGATGTCCTGAATGTCATCTAAATGTCTTCCTTTCAATATTTCCTTTACCTTTGGGTAAAAGAAAAAAGTCATTGGGGCCAGATCATGTGAGTAGGTAAGGTGTTCCAATACAGTTATTTGTTTACTGGCTAAAAACGCAGCTAAAAACTCACAGACAACCATACAATTATGTTCAAGAAACTGCCACTGCGGCACTGTGTGCAATGGCCATTCCAGAAAGAGTTCCAAAATTGCTTTGAAGGGTGAACTAGGCACCAGCATCAGTTCATAGCTTCCTAAGAGGAGGACTTCAGAGGTGACGGTAGTGATATTGAGCAACAAGGTACGTAGCCCTTAGAACAATTAAGTTTGTGGACTTAATTGTCAGCTCTCATATACCTCAAATTTATTCCAAAGTTCACTGTATCTCTCAAAAACAAAAACAAAGAAACCTGAAACAAAACAAACAAAAAAAGCCCCTACTGTAGTCAAGTCAATTCTGATTCATAGTGACCCTATAGGACAGAGTAGAACTGCACCTTTCCAAGGAGCACCTGGTGGATTTGTACTACCAACCTTTTGGTTAGCAGAGGTAGCACTTAAACACTACTCCACCAGGGTAAGATTTCATGTATTTCCAAAGTTCTAATCTTGCACGCTTACCAACCCTCATCATTCTCTTATAGTATAGGTAAGCTGTTACATTTTGCTTTTGAGAAGCAGGGCAAACTTAGTTTACTTATCTCAAAAACAATCTAGAAGCCTAGAAAATGTTGATAGGTAAATTTTGATGTTCAGATTTGAGGATTATTAGACCTGGTTTATCACTGTAGCAGGAGGGGTCTGTGATGTCCTCACATGGCTGGAAGTTTTCCTCATCACAGAGCTGAAAGGTGTGATATGTCACTGTAAGGAAAGGGACATAGTAAATATTAGGTAATATTTTTAACAAAAATTAAATAAATTTTTATATTCATAACAATAGCTCCAATAATCATCATGCTCTCTCATTATCCACTTTTCATTTTTTATGGAGAGGCACTGGGATTCACTTACTCAAGAAGGAAGAAGGAATTTACATTTCATGGCTTTCCTGATTTATGAAGACAGATATATTTCATTTCAAATTCAAAGGAAAATAAATGTATTCGTACTTCCTCTTATGTCAAGTCTAACCTTCTCTATCTTTCCTAGCCAAAAAGTAAAAATAAAAATGTTATCATGTCTTTGGTCCTGACCAGTAGTCCAGGGCTTTAAGCTAGGATCTCTTATGGCAGGTCACATTAATGACAGTGCGAAGGTACGAAGAGGAGGACCCAAGGCAGCCAGAGAGATGAAGAATGTCGGTTATGAAAAATGCCCCAGTGATCACGAAAATTTGGTAACAGTTTTGCACTTGTTGACATCTCTGACTTCAGGGATAGTGTGGAGATCAATTGAAAACAAGAGGAAACAGAAAAACCCTTTGTGGGAGAAGAAAATCTACAGGACAGGTAGTCAGGAAGTGCTTACTCCCAGTATTCACCAGGGAGAATTAAGATTGAATTTGACCTTCAGAACTCACCAACACATCTGGTGACAAAACAGGCACTGAGAAGTAGGATGGAGACTCCAGCAGCTATCCATACACATACTTGGGAAGAGAAGAATCCTTCCTCTGTAGAAAGAAAGACACAAATACGGACAATCTTCCCTAAGCAAGATACAGAAGAGGTAAAGGGATTCTTGCTCCCCCTTACTTGCTCCCCCACCCCCATTCACACTGTCTATATCAGATAATTCTCAAACTTCACTGTGCATCAGACTTGCCTGGAAGGCTTGTTAAAGCACAGATTGCTGAGCTCCATCCAGTTAACAATTGGGGTGAAACCAACAAGTTCCCAGGGAATGCTGATGCTGCTGGTGTGGGGCCTTCGCTTTAAGAACCAGTAGAGAAGTCCATTACTAATTTTAAGGCTCTAACTTATGAACTCTGAGCAATCTGCAATTTTCCTTTTCACAACTCCCAGTTAAAAAAAAATGCATTTTTTTCTATGTTTTCCTTCCTGTTTTTCCCTATCTTTCTTTTTCCACCTCTACTTCTCTTGTCTTTCTCCTGCTCTTCCCCCCAGTAGGCCATTTCCCATTCCTTTGCAGATGAGCCTGTTAAAACAATGACAACCATCTGCTCTCCTTCTGCCAATGTGTGTTTTACTGATAAGGAAGTAAGTTCCAGAGAAGTAAAGTGACCTGCCCAAGGTGACACAATGACTTACAGAAAGAGTAGCCATAGCAATCTGGTGCTAGATCTTCCTGATCTTGAGTCCAGGAAGCTTTCCAGTATAACATAAACTCCTCTAACCTCTCTTCTCTCTGTCTCTCTCCTTCTTCTTCTTTGATTTTACTTACTTTTATGCATGTTACGCCTCATCTGTTGTGCCCTTCATGACTGCCTTCAGAAATGGGATCTGCAGAAGGAGAGCAAAAGGTGCAAATTTTACCTGTGCGTGGTGATGCGGATGATTTGAATGAACTCATTCTTCCTTCTTCTTTTGTGTCCTAAAACTTCCTCTCCCCTCAATTTCTGAGTCCACTTACATTGCGTTGGAAATATTCAATAAAGATAAATCTTGAAGGATGAACACTTGTACTTTAGGAAGTTGGCCTCTAACATATAAGAATATTAACTCTCTCTGTGACTGTGTGTTTTAGCAGGATTTCCTTCCTTGCATAAGGAGGATGAGGGATTGTATTAGGCAACAGTATGTTAGTTCCTCTAATGACAGTAAACAAAATGGGGAAATAATATAGTGGTAAAATCCCAAGAAGCATGCTGTCCTTGAGTAAATGTAAGAGGCGATTTAAAAAATATTATTTTATTTGAGTTGATAAAGTTTCTTTTTCTTCAGATCCAACTCATTGCCTAATTTTTCCTTGATACTGTGGAGCCCATATCTTTTCATTCTCTGTTTTTCCACTTCACTTTAAGTCTGTGTTAGCCACACACTGTTTAACTGAAAAGGAGACAGACTCCAAATGCTCACAATAACTATCACAAAAGTGGCCATATAGTGTATGTGTTTATGACTTAGGAATGTAAGTTTCTTTTTATCTTTTATGCCTTTTCTTTCTCCTTCCTTTGAAGCTGTTGATGAACATCCTAGTACTACACATTAGAGCTTTCTTTTCCAAGTGCTAAGTCCTTGGTTGGTGCAAACGGTTTGTGCTTGACTGCTAACTTCAAGGTTGGTGGCTCAAACCAACTTAGTGGCTGTGCAGAAGAAAGATCTGGTGATCAGCTTTTGTAAAGAGCCAAGGAAACACTATGGAGCATTTCTACTCTGTAATACATGGGGTCACTGTGAATCACAATTGATGAGATGGCAACAGGTTTTATTGAAGGGCTTCCCACTAGATGGTTTCTCAGATCCCTCTGTGCTGGATAGTCTCATGGGATGTGACTTCTGTGGAACTCAGGTTAATTCCTTGCATCATAACACAGCTTCTGAAGTATCAGAGGCTCTGTGTGCACTTTAATTCTATTATTCTCATTTTTGGGGGGGTGCAGTTAGTTCTCTTCTGTAGATTAGAAGAATGTCTGGTAGTGCAGTGGTTAGGCATTTAAAAATTAAAAAAAAATGTTTTTCATTGTGCTTTAAGTGAAAATTTACAATTACACTCAGTTTCTCATACAAAAACTTAAACACACTTTGCCATGTGACTCTAACAGTTCTTCTCACCCTGTTACAGCACATACCTTCTCTCCATTCAGTATTTCTCATGTTTTTTCATCTCACCTCCGGACAGGGACTGCCTGGTTGTCTCCTGTACCTACTCAAACCAAGAAGTACACTCTTCACCACTGTGTGAATGTACTATGGTTTGTTTATCCATTCTTCTGTTGATGGGCACCTAGGCTGATTCTGTTTTTGCTATGGTGAACAGTGCTGCAGTGAACACTGGTGTACATTTATCTGTCTGTGTGACAGCTCTTATTTCTCTAGAATATATTCCAAGAAACAGGATTGCTGGATTGTTTGCTGTTTTATTTTTAGCTTTTTAAGAAAGTGCAACATGGATTTCTGAAGTGCTTGTACCATTTTACATTCCCACTAGCAGGAAATATATCCTGGCCAACACTGATTATTTTCTGTGTTTTAGATTGATGCCATTCTTACTGGGGTGAGATGGCATATTGTTGTAATTTTGATTTGAATTTCCCTAATGGCTAATGATCATCAGCATTATTTCAGGTATCTGTTAGTCACCTGAAGGTCTTTTTTGGTGAAGTGCCTGTGCATAGTCTTTGCCCTTTATTAATTGGTTTGTTTGTCTTTTTATTATTGATGCTTCCTAGTACCATACATTATAGAGATCAGATGCTAATCAGGTTTATGGTAGCCAAATTTTTTTTTCCAGTCATAATGGGAAAAATTTTCACTCTTTTGGTGAATTATTTGTATAAGTGTAAGTGTTTGATTTTTAAAAGTTCCTAGTTATCTATTTTTTCTTCCAGTGTTTATGCGTTGTTAGTAATATTTTGTATTCCGTTTATGCCATTTGTTAGGGATCTATATGAGTCATCTAGTGCTACTATAACAGAAATACCAGAAGTGGATGGCTTTGAAAAGAAATTGATTGTTCTCACAGAAAAGTAAGCAGAAGTCCAGATTCAGGATGTCAACTCCAGGGCAGGGCAAGGCTTCCTCTGTTGGCTCTAGAGGAAGATCCTTGTTGTCAATCTTCCCTTGGCCTGTGAGTTTCTGAGGTGCAGGGACCCTAGGACCTTTTCAAAGGACACGTTCTGTTCCAAGCACTGCTTTTTGGTGGCATGAGGTCCCCAGTTCGCTGCTTACACTTTCCGTTATATCACAGGAGATTGCCTCAAGGCACAATACAGTCTCACACATTGAGTTCTGTCCCACCAACACAACTGCCACCCATCCTCCCTCATTAGTATCATAGAGACAGGATTTAAAACACATAGGAATGTCACATAATATCAGAATCACGGCCCAGCCCCACTGCTGCACACAGTTTTCTGGGGGGTGGAATATGACATAATTCAATCTATGACATAATTGTTAGTGTTTTTTTTTATTTTTAAAAATTCTTTTATGTGAGTTTTCTTCAAATATGTTGGTATCAAGTACTTTGTCTGCAATCTCACTAATTCTGACTTCCATCGCCTCAGTTCTCCTTTGACTACTGAGTTGTCTAATTCTGAAATTTTATCATAAATTTTCTGAATTTCTGATTGCTGTCTCTCTGTAATATCTTGCAGCCTGTTCAATTTTTCATTATGCTTTTCTGCATTTTGCCTGTTCTCCTTCCTGATCTCTTGAATAGTTCTATGCCAAAGCCCGTCACCCACAAAGACCTCTGTGAGCAAAGCCACAAGCCTAGTGATGGCGGGCAGACGCATCTCACCCCTGACATATTTCTGGCTGTGTATTTTTCATCCTAATTAAACT
The DNA here is from genome assembly GCA_028571685.1 of Heterohyrax brucei. NCBI lineage: Eukaryota > Metazoa > Chordata > Mammalia > Hyracoidea > Procaviidae > Heterohyrax > Heterohyrax brucei. Next base: position 69,492,750 of record CM053142.1, on the reverse strand, counting down.
CTCCTCAAAAATACCCCCTCATCTCCTGGCACAAGGACAAACACTGAGCCCGGGAACATCCAGCCTGGGAACTCCCAGCCGGGGAATGCCAAGGCCGGCCCAGCCCCGCTGGCTTCCCCAACTGCACATCCATGTGAAAAGAAATACCCTTCTTAGAACAGCTTAAGAAAGGCATAGGGTGGGGGATGGTAGGTGTTTACTGTCCCCACAGGAAAAGATAAAATAAAGAGCAAAGTAGGAACAAATAGAGATTATAACCTTTAGACTTCTCCTCCTGTACCTTTTAACCTTGAGGCATAGGTAGGGCTAATTGAGCTCGGGGCATAACTTTGTTTTCACTGTCAATTATCACCACAACACACCTACCTCAGGCCATTATCTAGAAGGCCTTGACAATTAACAAGGAAAAAAAAAAAGACCACGAGGTTTTGGTTTCAAGTTAGCCAATAGCTTGTGTGGTCAGGGGGCAGGGTGAAAATCATGTCACTCCAACTATAAAAAATAAAGAAAGACAGACCTTGACGGGCTGCCATTCTTCTTCAAAACTCTTTCCTGTCTCTGTCTCAATTCTTTCTCTGCGGACGCCGTTTCCCTCCCTTTGCAGAGCCCCGAAAAAGCTGTTGGGGCTGGCTCCCGGCAGTTCTATATATTAATCTTTCATATTCTACTTTCAGTAATTCTAGGAAGTTCTCTTCATCTGAGAAATTTCTTCAGTCTTCATTTTGGAAACTTTCTGAAGCTATCATGGTCTGCCTCTTTATGTTATATTTGATACTGACTGTTGTCTCCAAGCCATAAATAAGTTGCATTTATTTATTTTACATTTGCTTACAATGTCCTAGCTTCTTGTTTTGTTTTGAAATGCCCAAATAGGCTGGTTGGGTGAGCTATTTGATTATTGGCACTTTTGAAACTGTAATATTCTGTCACCAAGTGGTTATAATTGTTAGTAGGTATGTGAGCCCAGGAGTCCATTTACTTTTCTTGTATAGATTCAGCTTGGGTGTCTTGGTCATCTCTGAAGTGTGTGGTGTAGGCTCTCTCTTGCAGTTCTAAGTGAGCAGTAGTCAGTGATGTAAGTGCAGGTATTTGGTTGCCCACACTGAGAAAGGTAGGGAGCTGAGAGCCACACCTGAGTGTCTGCGAGGGAAGTGTGTCCCTGTTCCTTAAGCTGTGCAGGGGGATAAGTTTTGCAGCCGGACTATGGGTGCCCAATGCTGTGTGCACAAATGAAAGACATTCAAAGTCCATAGACCCGTTACGCTTGTGCCTAAGCAAAGGAACTGTTTCTGGCCTAAATTCCTGGCTTTGGGAAGCTGGGAACTTATTTTTTCCCCCTGTTTGTTAAGTTGTTCACTTTGTAAGCCTGGGAGAATAGCTCAGAGTGCATTAGATCTCCTACTTCCTGCCTAGGGGATGCCTCAGTCTCTAGGATTGGTAAGGGATAGTGCAGAGCAGAGAGAGAGCACAGCAAGTAAAAGGAAGAGAAATTTATAACAGGAAAGTTCTAGATCCGCACAGTAGGTTAGGCACAAGCTACTTTACTTTTCATAATCAAATGCTGTCTTTCACTGATTCTGGAGGCATGAATGGGCTCTCCACCTCTCAGTCCCTCCCCTTGTGGAAGACATTTTCTAAATAACACTGCTGCCCTCACTGTGCTCTCAGCAGCCAATCTGCCTGCTGGGTTTCCACTCTTATGGGATCAAGTCTGGCCAGTCCTAGGTACTTCTGGATCTACTACTCTCCCTTCCCTACCACTCTGTCCAATTTCTATTTTTACCATTGGTGTTCAAGCCTCCTGGAATGTCCTATATAACCTATTCATTTTTTAAAATTGTTATTGTTAGAGGGATCACAGAAAGTGTCTGAATACTCTGTGAGTTTAGCTAATTTTTTTTTTTAGGTGAGGAGAAGGAGCACTGGTGGTACAGTGTTTAAGTTCTCAGCTGCTAACTAAAAGTCCAGTGGTCAAGCTCTCCAACAAGTGTCTGAAAGATGTAGCAGTCTTGCTTCCACAAAGATTACAGTCTTAAGAACTCTATGTGAACAGTTCTGCTCTGTTCTATAGGATCAGTATGAGTTAGAATTGACTTAGCAGCAATTTTTTTTTTGTTATGATGGTAGGACTCATGCTGAGATATGTCAAAATAATGGAGGCATTGTAAACAAATGATGCTCATAAATTGCCACACCAGGTAAACACTTGTTTGAAACAGGAATTGACATGTCAGACTTCTGTAGCTTGAGAAGAATTTGTACATAAAATTATTGAACACAATACAATTGTTAGACTCAGTAATATTTCATCAAAGACACACTTAGATTAATAGGTAGCTAACTCATGGTATCCTGTGTATAACATAATAAAATGTTGTCCAATCCTGTATCGTCTCAGGATTACCAGTGTGTTCAAATCCATGGGTGTAGGTAGTGTACCAATTTCTCTTACTGATGGTCTCCATTGCCCCTACTGGCTCTTTACTTCACCAAACATGATGTCTTCCTCCAGTGATTGATCCCTCCTAATGGTATATCCAAAGGAAGTGAGCCAGTATTCTGTTGTGGGCTATTAGATTTTCACTAGTTAATTTTTGCAAGCAAAGGGTCTTCCAATAAGGGTGTCCTATCTTTGAACTTGAATAAAACAAGTTGTATAAATGATTCAGTTTTGTTTTCTTAATTTGAAGTACACTTAATGGCCTTATATGTGGAAAAGACCTTTGGGTAAATGGCTACTGTGGCTTCGTTTGGTGGCACGCACCTGGAATGTTCAATTTTCAATGACAGTCTCACATAAAGAAGGCTGAATTTCAAGAGTCCAGATGCAAAATCCACCAAATTGTGGTTGACAAAAGACTCAATTCTTGTGCTCAATGAGAAATTGATTGGGTTGTATTCTAATGTAAACTCTGATGAAGATGGCGATGTTTTCTCTGGAACATGCAGTTTGTTGATGTACAAGTATTGTCTGACTGGCAACAGACCCGGCTGTCTCAATTTTTTTGATTAATTGTTGAATTGTTCTCTCTGTTACATGTATCATAAATTTTATGCATGGCATGGAATGTTTGGTGAACATAACACCCATTTTGATAATAACTGTAATAATTTCCACATGTTGTGGAATCATGTAACTTTTCATGGTTATTTGTCAAGACTAATCAAAAAAACATGATAAATATGGCTGCTATAGCTTCACCATGGTGGCTTAGTGGGTTAAGTGCTACATCTGCCAACAAAAGATTGGCAGTTCAAATCTGCCAGGTGCACCTTGGAAACTCTCTGGGGCAATTCTACTTTGACCTGTAGGGTCACTGTGAATCAGACCTGACTCAGTGGCAGTTGTGTGTATAGCTTCACAAATATGGCCACTGTGAGCTGTCAAAAATAGGATGTTCTTACTGGAAGACCCTTTAGATATCCAAGCCATTCTTCTTAGTTAGTCTAGAATCTCTGCTAAAACAAAGTCCCAGTGGTGTACCTCCCAGCATCACAGCAATACACAAGTCACCACAGTATGACAAACTGACAAATAGGTGGTGAAAGACAGTCTATCTCAATTTTCAATTTTTGCCAATTTGTTGCCATCCCTAAATGTCATGGATTGAGTTGTGTCCCTCAAAAAATGTTCACAACACTTTGACTAGGCCATGATTCCTAGTATTGTGTGTTGTTCTTATATGTTTTAAATCTTGCCCCTAGGGTCGCCATGATAGGGTCCTACTCGATGGCACTTGGCTTTTGGCTTATGAAGTCAATGTGAAAAGGATGCACAGTGGTTGTACTGGTGGGATAGGACTCAATGTGTAAGACTGTATTGTGCCTTGAGGTAATCTCTTGGAGTATAAAGTAAAGAGAAGCAAATGGGTAGCTGAAAATCTCACACTACCACGAAAGTAGTGGAGTAGCAGAGCGTATTATTTGGACCTCGGGTCCACGTGCCTCAAGAGCTCTCAGTCCAGAGGAAGACTGATAACAAGTACCTTCCACTAGAGCCAGCAGAGCAAGCCTTCTCCTGGAGCTGACACCCTAAATTTGGACTCTCAGCCTACTTTACTGTGAATAAATAAATTTCTCTTTGTTAAAGCTATCCACTTGTCGAATTTCTGTTATAGCGGTTCTAGATGACGAAGACACCAAAAAAATAGCTTTTCATCTAAAATTAGGTTTCTGCTAACCAGTTTTATTACATTGGTTTGAATTCTTTTGATCTTAAAATTAGTAGAAGAGAGAGAAAATATTCTATTGGAACGTGCTGTGATGTGAGTAAACTGGATTGCATTCACAGTTTATTATCTGGTGTGAATGGAAAAGATAGTAGAAGAAGTTATGTTGGAAAGTTTCCATGACTATCCTATTAATTCTTTCACAGGCATTTACCACTTAAAAGGGCAGAGAACTTCATCTAGAAAAACCTGAAGAAATATCAACTTAAATATGCCAATGTAAAATCATGACTTCTAGAGCAAATCTTTCTGCTTTAGTATTATGTACCATTATATTACAGATCCAAGTGCTGAAATGTATGAGAGTGCTCAGAGGAATAGAATGTCTTCAGAAACATTCACAATAAAATTTGACCTCATGACTGGAGCTTATCCAAGTGTTTAAGGGAATATTCATCAAATACGTGTTTAGAAACAATTGCAGAAACAATGCTGGCTAGAAAACAGTGGGCAGACACATTCCAAGCCCTGAAGGAGAAAAAACTTCCATCCAAGAGTTATTTATCCTGCAAAACTGTCTATCAAATATAATGCCAAAATTAAGACTTTTGAAGATAAAGAGAAGTTCAGGGACTTCATAAAATCTAAATCAAAATTACATGAAATATTGAAAAAGGCTCTTCCCTTAGAAAAACAGAACCATTAAATGCATATTTAAGGTGACAATTCAGGACACATCATCCAAAATTTTAATCAGTTAGGGAAGTCACAAAACTTAAAGCTACAGTATTAAAATGAGGGAATCTGTGATCATATCATGACAACTATAATACTACTACATTAAAAGAGGGATACACTACAGTAGTTATAGTTGTTTCAGATGCAGAGGAAGTTTAAGAGCTATGCAGTAGTTAAAATTGAGTTTAATCTTAGTATGTAAAGGGGAATAATGTATGTAACCATAAAGCAAATTAGCAATGCATTGTATCAAAATAAGAAATGCAATACAGGAGGCTCAACGGATGCAAAACCAACACTGAAACAACAACCCATAAAGAAGAATGGCCAAGAACAGAACATTAAGAGCAATATAGAAAACAGCATATAAGTAATTACATCAAAATGATGGCACTAAGCACAAACCTATCAATAATTACACTGAATGAAAATGGACTGAATGCTCCAGTAAAGAGACAGTGAGTGACATCCTGGATCAAAAGGCATGACCCATCTATGTGTTGCTTACAAGAAACATACCTCAGACTTAAAGATGTGAACAAATTGAAAATTAAAGGATGGAATAATATATACCAAGCTAACAATATACAAAGAAGAGCAGGTGTGGCAATACCGATTTCAGATAAAATAGATTTTAATGTAAAATCCACTACTGTGGACAAAGGTTGTCACTATTTATTGCTGAATGTTTCAATACTCAAGCAGGACTTAACAATATTAAATATGTATGCACCAAATACCAGAGCACCTAAATATATTGAATGAATACTGACAAAGCTGAAAAATGAGATAGATCATTCCACAATAATAGTTGGAGACTTCAACACTCCCCTTTCAGGTATGGATAGATCATCCAGAAAAAAGCTCAGTAAAGATGCAGACGATCTTACTGCAACAATCAACCAACTTGACCTTATTGACATGTTCAGATCTTTTCATCCACCAACAGAAAAGTACCTCTTGTTCTCCAATATACATGGAACATTCTCCAGAATAGACCGTGTGTTAGGCCATAAAGCAATTCTCTATAAAATCCAAACCATTGATTTACTGCAAAGTGTCTTCTCGGACCACAGAGCTAGAAAACTTGAAATCAATAACAGAAAATTCATAGGTAGAAATTCAGACCTATGGAAACTGAACAACATTTTGCTCAAAAAGCCTTGGGTTATAGAAGAAATTAAGGACAAAATAAAGAAATTTATGGAATCAAATGAGAATGAAAACATATCCTACCAGAATCTATGGGATACAGCAAAAGCAGTTCTCAGAGGTCAGTTTATCTCTATAATTGCACACATCCAGAAAGAAGAAAGGGCCCAAATTAAAGAATTAACCTTGCAGCTTGAACAAGTAGAAAGAGAGCAACAGAAGAACCCCTCAGGTACCACAAGAAAACAGAATGTAAGGATTAGAGCAGAACTAAATGAATTAGAGAATAGAAAAACAATTGAAAAAATTAACAAAACCAAAAGCTAGTTCTTTCAAAAGATCAACGAAATTGATAAACCATTGGCTAAACTTACAAAAGAAAAACAGCAGAAGATAAAAGAAACTTGATTAAGAAATGAGATGGGGGTCATTACAACAGACCCAGCTGAAATAAAAAATATACAACAGAATGCTATCAAAGGCTGTACTCTAACAGGTTTGAAAACCTAGGGAAAATGGACAAATTTCTAGATTCATATCACTCACCTAGATCATCACAAGGAGAAGTAGATCAAATTAATAAATCTATCACAAAGGAAGAGATCGAAAAAGTCATCAAAAATCTACCAATGAGAAAAAGCCCTGGTCCAGATGGCTTCACCGGAGAAGTCTACCAAACTTTTAGAGAAGAGTTAACGCCGATACTATTGATGCAATTTCACACCATAGAAAGGGATAGAATACTCCCAAATTCATTCTATGAAGCCAGAATAACCCTGATACGAAAGCCAGGGAAAGATCCCACAAAAAAGGAAAGTTGCAGACCAGTATCACTCATGAACCTAGATGCAAAAATCTTCAACAAAATTCTAGCCAGTAGAATTCAACAGCATATAAAAAAAGTCATTCTTCATGGTCACTTTGGTTTCATTTAAGGGATGCAAGTCTGGTTCAACATCAGAAAAACAATTAATGTAGTCAATCACATTAATAACACAAAAGATAAGAATCACCTGATTTTGTCAATTGATGCAGAAAAGGCATTTGACAAAGTTCAGCAACAATTCATGCTTAAAACTCTCAGAAAAACAGGAATAGAGGGGAAATTCCTCAATGCAATCAGTAGCATCTCCACAAAGCCAGGTGCCTTCATCACCCTGAATGGTGAAAGACTGAAAGAATTCTCTTTGGGAATGGGAACTAGACAAGGATGCCCACTTTCACCACTTCTATTCAACATTGTGCTAGAAGTTCTAGCCAGAGCAATTAGACAAGACAAAGAAATAAAGGGCATGTGCATTGCAAAGAAATAAAGATCTCCCTCTTTGCAGATGAATGACTGTTTATACAGAGAATCTAAAGGAATTCTTAAGTAAACTATTGGAACTAATAGAGGAGTTCAGCAAAGTATCAGGATACAGGATAAACATAAGTAAATCAGTAGGATTCCTTTACACCAACTGTGAGATTATTAAAGAAGAAATCATCAAATCAATTTCATTTACTATAGCCTCCAAGAAGATAAAATACCTAGGAATAAATCTAACTGGAGAAATAACAGACCTTTACAAAGAGAGCTACAAGACCTTGCTACAAGAAACTAAGAGAGACTTACATAAATGGAGTAATCTACCCTGCTCATGGATAGGAAGACTCAACATTGTGAAAATGTCTGTTTTACCCAAAGCAATCTACTTACATAATGCTATCCCAATGAAAATTCCAAAAACTTTTTTTTATGAGATGGAGAAACAAATCATTAACTTTGTTTGGAAAGGGAAGAAACCTTGGATAAATAAAGCACTACTGAAGAAGAACACACTGGGAGGCCTCTCACTACCTGACTTTAGGACCTATTACACTGCCACAGCAGCTTGGTGCTGATACAAAAAGAGACACATAGACCAATAGAATAGATTGGAGACACCAGAGATGCTACCATCCTTCTGTGAACAGTTGATATTTGACAAACCCCCAAGATTTTAAACTGCGGTAACAAAGGTCTCTTTAACAAATGGTGCTGACAAAACTGGATATCCATCTGCAAAGAACTGAAATAAGATCCATATCTCACACCTTATACAAAAATCAACTTAAATCGGATAAAAGACCTAAATATAAAATCTAAAATGATAAAGCTCATCCAAGATAAAATAGGATCAATAATGGAAGTTTTAATACACAACTTAGACAGACTTCAAAATCTGACAAACAGTGGAATTACTGGGTCAAATGGTATATCTATAGCCATTATTTTAAGGTAACACCAGTTATATCCTGCAGAATCAAGGCCATTCACACCAACTGATACATGCACACAAATGTTCATCGAAGCACAGTCCACAATAGCAAAAAGATGGGATCAACCCAGATGCCCAACAACAGAAGAATGGATAGGTAAACTGTGGTATATACACTCAATGGAACACCATGCAATGATAAAGAACAACAGTGATAGCAGGAAACATCTCTTAATCTGGTTTCAACTGGAGGACACTATGTTGAGTGAAAGTAGTCAGTGACAGAAGGACAAATATTGTATGAGACCCCTACGATAAGAACTTAAAAGCAGACTCATGCATAACAGAAAAGACTCTTTGATGGCTGCAAGAGTGAGGAGGGTGGGAGGGGGAGGGAGGAGGGTTTAGATTAGATAGTTGTTAGAAATTTGGTTGGATGAAATTGGTGACAGCACACATTAGTAAGAAGATCAATATTAATGAGACTTCAACACAACTTGTGTACTCCTCCCATCTTAACCCAATATTGCAAGGACAGAGTAGCTGGGGCAGGGGGCCGGGGACCGTGCTCTCAGGGGAAATCGAGGCCAATTGGCACAACTAGCATTTTGCTAATGAGGTCTCTCTGCACCCCACATTGGAGAATGGTGTCTAGGGTCTTAAAAGCTGCCATCTGCTATCTGAGGGTACAGCAAATGATTCCAACTCAGCAGGAACGGATGATCACCAATGTCTGTAACCACATGGGGGAAAGAGAATCCAGAAGACAGAGAGACCTACTTGAGTAGATGTCTACATCAACTTGTGACCGGAAGAAACATATGGCGCCCGGCTACCACCAGTGATAGCCATGATGGAGCTCACAAAGTTGAGTCTCACTGGCAACACAAGTATAAATATGGGTGCACCCTGAGATCTCCACTAAAAGACCGCAACTGATGGTCCAGCGGCACTGAAGTTCTCCTGGGGGTGGGGCCTGATGCTACACCTGTCCATAAATCATATTGAAGGTCAGCTTTTCAGACAGCAATGGATTGGACTTGGTGACACAGAGTGACCATATTGTGTGGACACTTTATGGTTCCAGGCATCTATAGGAGGTTGTCCTATTGACCTCACACTGGAAGAAGGAGGTTGTGTGGCGAGGAGAAGATATGAGACTGTCTGGAAGATAAGATATGTATGGAGCAGAGAGGAAGAGTGTGCTGTCACCGTGCAGGGAGAGCAGTGGAAGCTGCATGTAAGTCAGCATGCAAATTTATATAGGAATGTACATTTTCATTCAATCATAATAAAAAAAAATCTGACAAACAAAGCATATTCAACAGAAGAGTAAATAGATAAATGGGAACTACTAAGAATCAAACACTTTTGTTTATCCAAAGACTTCATCAAAAGAATTAAAAGACCACCTACAGAATGGGAAAAAATATTTGGCAACTATATGTCAGACCGATGTCTGATCTCCGTAATCTATAAGGTGTTACAAAATATCAACAAGAAAAGGATAAATAATCCAATTAAGCAATGAGCAAAGGAGACAGACATTTCTCTAAAGAGGATATCCAGGCAGCAGAAAGACACATGCAGAACTTCTCATGATCATTAGCTATTAAAGAAATTCAAATCAAAACTACAATGAGATACCATCTCATCCCAACAAGGTTGGCCACGATCCAAAAAACACAAAACAACAAACACTGGAGAGGCTGTGGAGAAATTAGAACTTTCCTACATTGCTGGTAGGACTGCAAAATGGCACAATGTGTTTGGAAAACAGTCTGGAGCTTCCTTAAAAACCTGTAGATAGATATACCATTTGATCCTGTAATTCCACTACTCAGAATTTATCCTTCAGAAACAAAGGTTGTCACATGAACAGACACATGTACATGAATGTTTGTTGCAGCACAGTCCACAATAGCAAAAAGTTGGACTCAACCCCGATGCTCATCAACAGATGACTGGATAAGCAAACTATGGTACATACACTCCATGGAACACTGTGCTATGATAAAAAACAATGTCAATTTTAGAATACATCTCATAACATGGTCTCATTTGGAGAAAATCATGCTGAGTGAAATCAATCAGTGTCAAAAGGACAAATTTTGTATGAGACCCCTGTTATAAGGATTTAACAAGAGAATTATTCACAGAAGAAAATGACTGTGTTGGCTACATGGGTGGGTGGGGAGCTGAGAGTTTATCATAGATGAGATAATTGATGGATGTCAGAAGTTTTATTCTTTAACTGTAATTAATTAAAAAGTTGAAAACAAAACAAACAAAAAAATAAACAATTGCTTACAAGTTTAAGTGGATTGTAAGTACACTCACTCTTTAGCAATTAATGTGCACAATAACTTATTATCCAACAATACTTGTAATATGTTACAGATAAAAGTGTAAATAATGACTATGTACTTAAAAAAGAGTTATAACAATATAGCCATCGTTGTACAACATCTGGTTTAAGAATACCAGTACATTTGAAGGTCCGTGTATGTCATTCTCAGTAACATTTTACCTCTGTAGTCCTCCAGAGAGAAGACCTATTCTGTACCTTGTGTTAATCATTTCCATGTTTTGTTTTTAAAAGTTTTTCATCTCAGATAATATATTAATAAGGTTCATATGTTTTTCGTATTTCTATAAATGCATTATACTGCCTGTGCTACTCTCTGATTTGTTTTATTTCTTACACATGTTTTAAAGATATCTGCATTTAATTCTAGATCATATAACTGTACTTCATTCTTGGTCATTGCTGTATAGTAACATACTGTATAGTATATTTCACATGTGAGAATACCTGGAGCCCCAGTGGCACAGTGGGTTAATAGCTCTGCTATTAACAAAAATGTCAGTAGTTCAAATTCACCAGCTGCTCCTTCAAAACACTATAGGGCAGTCTTTCTCTGTCTTATATGGTTGCTATGAGTCAGAATTGACTCAAAAGCAGTGAACTTACATCAGAATACATCAAAATTCTGCTCATGAAAGATTTGGACTATTTCTATGTTTTTTCTATTGCAAGCAATGCCTTTTCTCATTCTTGTACATATACCTTGCTACATACGTGCACAAATTCTCTAGAAAGAGAATTCCTGTTACAGGATATTGTTTTAGCAGGGAACGGCAAGTTATTTTCCAGAATAATTGTAAGAATTTGAACATTCAATCGCTATGATTGAGTTCTCATTACTTCACATCTTTATCAATGTTTGGTCATTTTCAGACTTCTAAGTTTGCTCATTTGAGATTTAGAACTAGTATTTTATCTTGTTTTCAACTTACAATAACCTGGTTAGTAATGAGATTACCCCTTTTACTTTTCTTTTTTGTTGAAATTTTGTAATTTCACAATAGTATGACTCTGTGTGATGAATTTGTCAAATGGTCAAGTCAAAAAAAAAAAAAGTCCCCACAAGACTTCCCTCATTTCAGATCCCAGTCACAAGTTTGGGAGTTCCCAGAACTACCTCTAGGCTTTATAATTCAGTAGAATGTTTCCCAGGAGCTAAAGAAAGCACTATACTTATGATTACTGTTTTATTATAGTGAAGGGATACAAATTAGGACCAACCAAAGGGAAACACACATAGGGTAAAGTCTAGAAAAACTTGAATGTAAAGCTGCCGGTTATCCTCTTGTGACAGAATTCTGGACAGTGTTATCTTCTCCTGGCTACAATGTGTCCAATACTCAAAACTGTTGCCTACCAGGAGACTCATACATGCCTTTGGTGTCCATAGTTCTTAATGGGGCTCAATCAAAGCCCGCATGGCTGATCTTTAGATTTTAACTCCTTCTAGAGGTCAGACTAATACCTTTAGTTTCCCGTTTCTCCAGAGATCAAAATGGATAAGGCATGACTCAAAGTTCCCACAATAAATCACATTTTTTTTGACTGTTCAGTGGCCAATGGCCCTAGGCAAACAAAGATGTCTTATTATGCAGAACATTATAAGGGCCTGAAGATCACCCCCCAGGAGCTGTGACCAAAGTCCAGACCTCTCTGGTAAGGTTAATTCTTCACTACTCAATGGTGGTATTTATTATTATCCTGAATACATAGTGTCTTAACAGTTACTATTTCAGGAGAATTCTTTGACATCATTTCTTCAAATACATTAGTTTCTTTAGTGTCTGTGTCCTGTCCTTTAGGATTTACTTTATCCTTATATCCTTATATTTTTTATCTAAAGGGAAAAAATAATCATGTGGTTATCTCTTTAAGAGAGATAAGAGGTTTTTGACAAAATTCAATACCCATCCCTAATAAATACACTCAAGAAAACATAAACTGATCATTCTTAATGCCAGTATTTTCTTTAATGTGAAATAAGAAGGAATTTCCATTAAGATCAAAGGGAAAGTAAATAAAGTAAGACTGTTCACTATTTCCATTGTGCTTAGCACGGTACTGGAAATAGAGGCCAATGCTAATCTTTTTCAAGATAAAATAATTAGAAGCACAACAATTGAAAAAGAAGATACAGAACTATCTCTGTTCTATGATGATGTGATATCATCATACATGAATATATATGAAGGTATAAATATATGTGATGCTATGACAATATACCTGGAAAACATAAGAGAAACTATGATAAAAATAGTGCACAACAGAATAAAAGTGTTTAGCAAAGGTCTAGGATGGAAAATTAATGTACACAATCAATGAATTCTATGCATACAAACAATAACCAGTTAATGAGAACATAAAATCTCATTTACAATAGAAAAAAATAAGGAACATTTCTTAGAAATAAACATAAATGAATCATTTCTTTTATAAGAATCAGCACAAAGCTGGTTTTTATGAAGCACAGGATAAAGATGCCCAAATATCTAACTTCTCCAAGCTGCCATCATCTCTAACATCAACTACATCCTCTTGCCTCTCAGTCTCTCCATCTTGCCTTTGGGTTCCCCAAATTGTTGCAACATCTCACAGAACTTGCAAACCATATAAAGAAATGAAATGACTCACATGGTTATAAAGGCTAGCAAGTCCCAAATTTATGGATTAAGAATAGACTTCTCCCTAACTCTTAGTCTCTGCCCAAAGGTACCCACATTTCTCACTCAGTGAATCAGGAAGCCTATTGCACTATCTCCCATGGGTCTCAGCTGTTGGTCTCTCCTGTGGTGGTGGTGATCTCACTTCTCTGCTCTGGAATTAGTTTTCTTTTAAGGTAAAACCAACCAATCCCTTCAATGGGCCACAGTTATCTTTTCTGTGCAGGCTCACCCAATAACCTGGGTGGGAGTCACAGGACCATGGCTAGGTAAGCCACATACAAAAGTTATTGGTCACAAAGCAAAATATAAAAGCCACGATAAAGACTTTAGAATGTACTCAAAAACAGATGTGAACAAATGGAAACCTAGCCCTAGCTCACAGATGTCACCCTTCAATTTGAAATTTAACACAATTCCAACACAAATAGCTTAAGTTTTCCCTTCCCCTTGAGCAAAACAAGTTAATTGCAAAGTTCATATCATGAAAAGCATGTCAGAATACTCATGAACACCCTTCAAGGAAAAGAGCAATCAAGGGGATTTAGCCCTTTCAGGTACTAAAACACATTACAAAGCGTCTGCATTTAAGATACTGTGGTACTGGCACACAATAGACAAACAAACCAATGGAATAGACAAAAATTTAGAAATTAAAACGAGTATATATAAAACATAAAGATACCACTTCAAAATGGATTATTAAATACGTAAATTTGAGACAACTAAATGGCAATTTTGAAAACTAGTAAAAAAGCAAACCGTATGTCAAAGATATAAACTCCAAATACATGAGAAATTTTGATGTAAAGAACAAAACCATACCAGAAGAAAAACACATGATTTTTTTCTATAAACTGGTTATGAGAACTATGACTAACTACAACTCAAAATCTAGTCATTGCATTTAATATCATGATATGGAATGCATACAGATTGATATTCTAGGCTTCAAGGAGCTGAAATGGACTAGTATTAGACACTTTGAATTGGATAATCATATGGTCTACTATGCCATATGATGACATAGAAGCATCAAAAGAAGATTAAAGGAAGACACAGTCATTATACCAAAAAGAATTGGTTAATGTTCAAGCATATGATTAGGAACCTACAACACTAAAGAGAGAAGTCCAAGCTGCACTGAAGGCACTGGCAGAGAACAAATCTCCGGGAATTGATGGAATACAAATTGATATGATTTAACAAGTAGACGCAGTGATGGAAATGTTAACTCATCTATGCCAAGAAACTTGGAAGACAGCCATCTGCCCAAATGATTGAAAGAGATCCCTATTTATGCCTATTCCCAAGAAAGGGGATCCAACCAAACACCAAAATTATCAAACAGCATCAATAATACTACACATATGCTATGTATAGACACAATTTTAATTACTACCAGTCTTGTCAACGTCCTCTCCATCTGGAAGAACTATAATGACTGTAGTAAATCCCTCTTTTTAATATGATGACATCATAGTTTTCATGACATGATGACTGAATTATTTCTTTCACTATTATAGTTTTGAGTGAGTTTGGAGCCTTCCTTAACTGAGTGGTATTCTGGGTGATGTGTCCTTCTACGATATAAAGTTAGTGGTTTTATTCTTCTAAGCCAAAGCCAATAGATTCTTACAGTATTTCTTGTAGCTTTGGTTTGGTTTTTACAAAGTCTCTGAGTTTCTGTTTATCTGCAAATGTCTTAATTTCATTTTCACATTTGAAAGATAGTTTTACGGGACATGTGATTCTTGGTTGAAAGTTCTTCTCCTTCAAGGCTTTGAATATGCCACTGTCTCCAGGCCAGCATTGTTTGTGCTAAGAAATCCAATGAAAGCCTACAGGGTTTCCCTCTGAATATTAGCTTTGCTTTGAGCCTTGCTGCCTTTAAGGGTTTCTGCTTACGTTTCATTTTGTTAAGCTTGGTTATAATATGTCTTGGGATCTTTATTTTGAGATCTATATTGAGTGGTGTTCGATATGCATCTTGGATATCTATATTCTCTTCCTTCATGATTTCTGGGAAGTTTTCTGTCAACAGCTTGGCAACAATACTCTGTGTTCTCAGGTGTCTCACCCTGTTCAGGGACTCCAGTTAATCATAGGCTATTCCTCTTAATAGAGTCCCATATGCTTCTTAATACTTCATTTTTCTTGTTTCTTTTTAATGATTTTTCCTCATAGATGCTGGAGTCAGTAGCTCTCTCCTCCAAGTCAGAAAGTCTGTTTTACATTTGTTCCATTCAGTTTTCTTGGCTTTGAATTGAAGTGTCTATGTCTTTGATTTTGTTCTTGATCTCTTGGATTTCAGAGTACTGGTGTTGCATCAGATTGAACAGCTTGCTTAATTTTTCATTTTGCTCTGCTGCATTTTGTATAAGGTCTAGAAGGGCTCTGTATATAATTCTTCTGTATTCACCTTCCAATAATTTCAGAAAAGTTGTCTCGTCTGGAAAGCTCTTTGGTTGTTTCATTTGGGGGCCTTCTGAAGCCATGGATGATTTTCTGGTTACTGCTTTCTCCTAAGTCTGTTGCTCTTTGGGCTTCATGTGAGTCAATAAAGGTTGGGAGAGATGCTGCGAGGATGGACCACAGTTATTTCTCTAAGTAGTCTTAAGATGAAAAACAAAAGGTATCTGACCACTTCTCAGGTTTGTCAGGTTTTCAGGTGTACAGGGACCTCTTCTCAACTGGCAAAGTAAGCTCCTCTATATGCAACCCCAGATGTTATGAAATAGTTCAAAATGCAGCAAGGCTACTGCTCTGTTGGCCTCTGCTGACAGGCCCCAGCCATAGGCGACACTTTATAAAATGCTGCTTTTCTGCTGGCAAAGTGCTCTCCTTCAGGCAAGCGCTGGCTCTGAGCCTAGGAATTAGATCTCATGCAGGCTTCCATACTCAAGATGGCATCCCACACAAGCTCTCGGCCTGGCATCTCTGTAAAAACTACACCACAGCAGAGGTGGAAAGAGAGGCCACTGGTGCCGAGATGCACAGAGTCCACAGTCTCTGTTGCCAGGCCCCAGCCGTAGGTGATACTGTGTGAACTACTGCTTTTCTGCTAGAAAAGCACTCTCCTGCAGGCAGACCCTACCTCCCAGGCTAAGAATTAGGCCCAGCCTAGGCCTCTGTATCCAAGGTGCCATCAAGTACAAGCTCACCACCCAGTGTCTCTGTACAAACTACACTATGGCAGAGGCAGAAAGAGAAGCCAAAGGTGGCACAATGCACAGAGTCCCAAGCCGGACCCCCCAAATATGCCAATTTCACCCACTGGTCCCACCAGCAGCATGTCACAGAACAGCCACTAGTCAAGACCCAGCTTTGCCGGCCAGCCAAGACAGAGGAAAAAAAATGTCAAAATGGTTAGTTACCTTCTGTCTGTGAAAGCAAGGACTGGCCAGGAGTAAGAGTCAGTTAAAGGGAGGAGGTTTTCCGTTCAGTGGTATGAAGTCCAAATTAACAGCCCTATGCCATGTCCTAGGGCTCACTGGGTGACAAGAAGGCTCTGTTTAATTATCAATTCAGGTCTTGGTTTCCAGAGGGATTTAGGGCTTAGTCCTCCATCTTGACTCTGCCCCAATACTACACATAAGCAAAATTTTCCTGACAATTGTTCAAGAGTATTCAAAGCAGTATATTGCAGAGACTTGCCAGAAATTCAGGCCAGATTCACCTCGGGGATCTGAACTCTGTTCCACTGGTCTATATGTCTCTTTTTGTACCAGTGCCAGGCTGTTTTGACTACTGTAACTACTGCAATAGGTTCTAAAGTCAGGTAGTAAGAGGCCTCCTAGTGTGTCCTTCTTCTTAAGTAGGGCTTTACTTATCCAGGATTTCTTCCCTTTCCAAAGCTGGTGATTTGTTTCTTCATCTCATTAAAAAATGCCACTGATATTAGTATTGGGATTGCTTTGTATATGTAGATTGCTTTGGGTAAAATAGACATTTTCTCAATGTTAAGTCTTCCAATCCATGAGCCGGGTAGGTTTCTCCATTTATATAAGTCTCTCTTGGTTTCTTGTAGCAAGGTCTTGTAATTCTCTTTGTAAAGGTCTCTTATTTCTCTAGTTAGATTTAGTCCTAGGTATTTTATCTTCTTGGAGGCTATAGTAAATGGTATTGATTTGGTGATTTCTTCTTGAATACTCTCTTTGTTAGTATAAAGGAATCCTACCGATTTACTTATGTTTATCTTGTATCTTAATACTTTGCTGAACTCTTCTATCATTTTGAGTAGTTTACTTATGGATTCTTCAGGATTCTCTGCATATACAATCATATCATCTGCAAGTAGGGAGATTTTTACTTCTTCTTCTCCAATGCCGATGTCCTTTATTTCTTTGTCTTGTCTAATTACTCTGGCCAGAACTTCTAGTACAACGTTGAACAGGAGAGGTGAGAGCAGTCATCCTTTTCTAGTTCCCGCAGGCCAGATTCAGAAGAGAATATGGAACCAGGGAAACCATTGCTAATGTCAGATGGATATTGGCTGAAAGTAAAGAATACCAGAGAGATGTTTACCTGTGTTTTATTGACTACACAAAGGCATTTGACTGTGTGGATCATAACAAACTATGGGTTACATTGTGGAGAATGAAAATTACAGAACACTTGATTGTGCTCCTGCATAACCTGTACATGGATTAAGAGGCAGTTGTTCAAACAGAACACGGAAATACTACACGGTTTATAGTCAGAAAGGTGTGTATCAAGGTTATATCTTTTCACCCTATATATTCTACCTGCATGCTGAGCAAATAATCCTAGAAGCTGGACTATATGAAGAAGAATTAGGCATCAAATTTGAAGGAAGACTCATTAATAACCAGCGTTATGCAGATGACATAACCTTGCTTACTGAAAGTGAGGAGAATTTGAAACACTTACTGATGAATATCAAAGACCATAGCCTTCAGCAGGGATCACAGCTCAATATCAAGAAAACAAAAGTCCTCACAACTAGATCAGTGGGCAACATCATGAAGAACAGAGAGAGAATTGAGATTGTAGAAGATTTCACTTTATTTGGATCCACAACCAATGCCCCTGCAAGCAGAGCCAAGAAATCAAAAAACTCATTGCACTGGGGAAAACTGCTGTGAAAGAGCTTTTTAAGGTACTGAAAAGCAAAATGTCACCTTGAAGACTAAGGTGTGCCTGACACAGGCTATGATAGTTTCAACGGCATCACACAAGTGCAAAATATGGGCAATGAATAGGGAAGACAGAAGAATTTATACCTTTAAATTGTGGTGTTAGAGAAGAATATTGAATATACCATGCCTGCTGAAACAACGAACAGCTCTCTCTTGGAAGAAGTACAACCAGAGTGCTCCTTAGAAGCAAGGATGGTGAGACTACATAGTATATACTTTGACCACACTGTTAGGTGAGATTAGTCCCTGGTGAAAGACATCATGCTTGGTAGAGTGGAAGGTCAGCGTAAGAGAGAAAGATCCTCAAGGAGACGGACTGACGTAGTGGCTACAAAGGGTTATAGAAGAGCAACAACTGCGGGCATGCTGCAGGACCAGGAAGGCTTGCGTTCTATTTCACATAGGGTCACTGTGAGTTGGAATCAACTTGATGGCACCTAACAATGACTGTGCCTGGAATGACAAACTGAAGAGCAATGACATTGCATTTATCATAAAAAGAACATTTTAAGATCTGTCTTGAAGTCCTTCCATCATGAATGCAGGCTACACCCCCAAAGAAACTCCCTTTCAGGTGATTGGCTACCCACAACATGCAGGCAATTACATTATATCAAATCTGATCATGGAAGTGATTACATCATTCTAGTACTGTCAAACTATATTGTAACTTCCCAACCACAATCATGGCCCAGCCAAGTAGACACACAACCTTAACAATCACAAAGGGATGCTGCATATTTTAAAATTCAGAAAGGTGTGCTTTAAGGTTATATCCTTTCACTATAATTTCACACTAATTCACTTACATGCTGAACAAATAATTTGGGAACCTGGACTACATGAACAAGAACTTGGTATCAAGAAGAGGAAGACTCTTTAACAACCTGCATTATGCAGATAACACAAACTTGCTTGGTGAAAGCGAAGGAGAACTTGAAGCATTCATACTAATGACAATCAAAGATTGTAGTCTTCAATATGGATTACACCTTAACATAAAGAAAACAAAAATCCTCACAAATACACCAATAAGCATATCAGCAGCCAGAACAAGACCAGACACTGACTGTGGCACAGTTCATCAGTTGCTCATATGCAAATTCAAATTGAAACTGAAGAAAATTAGAGCAAGTTCACGAGAGCCAAAGTATGACCTTGAGTATACCCCTCCTGAGTTTAAAGACTGTTTCAAGAACAGATTTGATGTGCTGACTGCTAATGACTGAAGACCGGAAAGACATCAAAGACATTATCCGTGAAGAGAGCAAGAGGTCATTAAAAAGACAGGAAAGAAAGAAAAGACCAAATGGATGTCAGAAGATACTCTGAAACTTGCTCTTGAATGGATAGCAGCTAAAGCAAAAGGAAGGAATGGCGAAATAAAAGAACTAAACAAAAGATTTCAAAGAGCAGCTAGAAAAGACAAAATGAAGTACTATAATGACATATGCAAAGAGATGGAAGAGGGAAGGGAAGAACATGTTCTACATTTCTAATGCTGAAAGAACTGAAGAAAAAATTTAAGCCTCAAGTTGCAATAGTGAAGGATTCTACAGGGAAATTATTAAACAACTCAGGGAACATCAAAAGGGGACGGAAGGAATACACAGTCATTATTAGAAAGAACTGGTTGATGTTCAGCCTTTTGAAGCGGTAACGTGATCAGGAACCAAGGGTACTGAAAAAGGAAGTTAAAGCTGCACTGAAGGCACTGGCAAAAAAACAAGACTCCAGGAATTGTTGGAATATCAATTGAAATAGTTCAACAAATAGATGCCATGCTGCAAGTGCTCACTCATCTATTTCAAGAAGTTTGGAGGACAGCTACCTGGCCAACTGACTGGAAGAGATTTGTGTCTATGCCTATTCCAAAGAAAGGTGGTCCAACAGAATGGGGAAATTATGGAAAGAATGTCATTAATATCATACATAAGTAAATTTGTGCTCAAGATCATTCAAAAGTGACCACAACAATATACTGACAAGGAATTGCCAGAAGTTCGAGCTGGATTCAGAAGAGGATGTGGAATCAGAGAAATCATTGCTTATATCAGATGGACCTTGGCTGAAAGCTAAGAATACCAGAAAGAGGTTTACTTGCATTTCATTGACTATGCAAAGGCATTTGACTGTGTGGATCATAATAAATTATGGCTAACATTGAGAAGAGTGGGAATTCCAGAACACCTAGCTGTCCTTTTAAGAAAACCGTACACGGATCAAGAGGCAGTCGTGCGAATAGAGCAAGGAAACAATGCATGGTTCAAAGTCGGAAAAGGTGTGCGTCACTGTTGCATCCTTTCCCCATACTTTTTAAATCTGTATGCCAAGCAAATAATCTGAGAAGCTGGATTGTAAGAAGAAGAACGAGGCATCAGAATTGGAGGACAACTCATTAACAACCTGCATTACACAGATAACATCACCTTACTTGCTGGAAGTGAAGAAGATTTGAAACACTTACTGGTGAAGATCAAGGACCACAGCCTTCAGTATAGATTACACCTCAACATCAGGAAAAAAAAATCCTCACAGCTGGACCAGTAAGCAAAATCATCATAAATCAAGAAAGGATTGAGATTGTTAAGGATTTCATTTTACTTGGGTCTACAAACAATGTTTGTGGAAGCAGGGGTAAAGAAATCAAAAGGCATACTGAAATGGGAAAAATTTACTGCCAAAGACCCCTTTCAAGTATTGAAAAGTAAAGATGTCACCTTGAATACTAAGGTGCACCTGACCCAAGTCATGTTATTTTCAACTACGTCATATGCATGCAAAAGCTGGACAATGAACAAAGAAGATAGAAAAGAACTGATGCCTTTGAATTGCGGTGTTGGAGAAGAATGTTGAATGCACCATGGACCGCCATAAGAACAAACAGATCTGTTCTGGAAGAAGTACAACCAGAGTGCTCCTTGGAAGCAAAGATGGCGAGACTGTATATTACATACATTGAGCATGTTGTCGGGAAGGATCAGCCCCTGGAGCAGGACATCATGCTTGGTAGAGTGAGGGTGAACGAAAAAGAGGAAGACCCTCCACTAGATGGATTGACACAGTGGCTGCCACCACGGGCTTAAGCATAAATATGATTACGGACATGGCACAAGACTGGGCAGTGCTTGGTTCTGTTGCTCCCAGGGTTGCTATGAGACTCGGCGGCACCTAACGACAACAACACTGAGGTGGTGAAGGATTTCATTTTACTGGGATCTGTCATTGATGCTCACGGAAGCGGCAGCCAAGAAATTTAGCAATGTGTTACGTTGGGCACATCTGCTGTGAAAGACTTCTTCAAAGTGTTAAACAAAACAAAACAGAAACAAAGATAACTCCTTGAGGACTAAGGCGAGAGCTTGACCCAAGCCATAGATTTCTGAGTCACCTCACATGCGTATCAAAGCTGGATGATCAACAAACAAGACTGAAGAAGATTTGGTGCATTTAAATTATGGTATTTGGGAAAAATACTGAACGTAACATGCAATACCGAAAGTACATAGAAGTCTGCTTGGAAGAGGTGCAGACAGAATGTTCCTTAGGAGTGAGACTGGTGAGATTTCCTCTCACTTGCTATAGACTTCTTGTCAGGAGGTACCACTCCCAGGAGAAGAGCACTGTGCTTGGTAAAGTTGCAAATCAGGACAAAAAGGGAATGCCCTCAATGCAATGGATTGACACAGTGGCTGCAACAACGGATTCAAACAGAGCAATAATTGCGAGGATGGTACAGGACTGGGCGGTGTTTCATTTTGTTGTGCATAAATTTGCTGTGAGTCAGAAACTACTTGACAACACATAACAACCACTCACATATATATGTATATAAACACTATGAGCAACAACGAAGGACAAATGAAAAAGTGGGAAAAATATTTGCAAAATATACTAAAGTTACAGGGTTAATGTAAAGTGTTCACAAGAAAAAGGAGAGGGCAAATATTTTATGAGAACACTACTATAATAAAAATTCATGAAAAGATTTACACTCAAAAAGAAACAATCTTCGTGGTTATGAGAGGGGGAAGGGTGGAGGTGGAAAAATACTAAAGAGACAACGGTAACTTTAGTGGGGCAGTGCACAGTACTGGGGAAGCTAGCACAAGCTGTGAAAAAATAAAACTTTTAAAAAAAGAGAGAAGAAAAGAATAAAAAGAGCAGTGATAATCTGATAGCAAGGATACCGTTAGTCCCCAGACAATGTGTCTTGCAGGCTCTTTGTCAGTAACATGCCCCGGAAGTTCTTAGAGAAATACTTGATTCCACATCCAAGACAAGGAAGGCACAAGGTGATATGGCGATTAATCTCACATTTTATAGGGCAGAGAGGTGACAGACCATTTACCAGCCCACTAGAAATATACAAAGGGATTGTGAGGCTGGGTCTTAATTACTTCAACATACACACACAGGAAGTTGAGAGAAATATTTATGATTC
Organism: Heterohyrax brucei; assembly: GCA_028571685.1. Classification (NCBI taxonomy): domain Eukaryota; kingdom Metazoa; phylum Chordata; class Mammalia; order Hyracoidea; family Procaviidae; genus Heterohyrax; species Heterohyrax brucei. The sequence goes on along the minus strand of CM053142.1, from coordinate 69,469,817 downwards.
TAGGTTCTGAGAATACAGAAGCCACAAAAATGAAAAAACCCACTGCCACCGAGTTGGTTCTGATTCATATGAACCCTGTTGGCCAGAGTAGAACTGCCCCATAGAGTTTCCAAGGAGTTCCTGGTGGATTTGAACTAATGACCTTTTGGTTAGCAGCTGTAGTACTTAACTACTACACCACCATAAAGCAGACAAAAATTCCTGTCTTCAAGATAGATAATTTGTACTTGGTGGAAAAACAATGAACAGCATCAAAAAAACTTAAGGAAACCATGTTGTATGTAGGAAACCCTAGTGGTGTAGTGCTTAAAATGTAAGGCTGCTTATCAAAAGGCTGGTAGTTGAAATTCACAAACTGCTCCTAGGAAACCATGTGAGACAGTTGTATTCTGTTCTATAGGGTTATGGTGAGTCAGTATTGACTCATTGCCAATGGATTTTGTTTTAGTCTGTAGCATATTAGAATCTGATAAAAATACAAAAAAAAAAAATAAAGTGACAAAAAGATAGAAACTTTGTTTTGGAGGGGAGGTATCTTTTAAATAAGATACTTGAAGGAAAGCTTCACTGAGAAGAACATGATCAAAGAAAGATTTGAAGGAAATGAGAGAGCAATCCATGTAAGATCTACAGAAAGAGGCAGAAGAAATAAATAACAAGGGAAAAGTCCCAGATCAGGAGCAAATCTGGCAGATTTCAGCAACATTAAGACTAAGGGGCTAGAACTGAATATGTGGGAAGGAGAGCAACAGCAAATCAGATGGAAGAGGCAATGGAAAGCAAGATCTCTGAGACCTTTGTAGGCTATTGCCAGGATTTCTGCTTTTACTCTGATGTATGTGGGAAGTCGTTGTGGGTTTTGCAAACAGCAATATTGTGATGTGAGTTCTCTTTTAGCAAGACCACTTGGGCTGCTACACTGGGAAAAGAGGCAAATACGGGATGTAATTTAAGGCTGTTATTACAGTAATAGATATGACAGATGATGTTGTTTTAGGCCAAGATGGTAGAGTAAGAGTGGTAAGAAGTTTTAAAATTACAGATATATTTTGAAGGATAAACCAGTAGAACTGCTGATGGACTGGTATGAAGTGTAAGAGAAAGGAGTGAGTTAAGGATAACGCCAGCATTTTAGGTCTTTGATCTGAGCGGTTCTAAGGATGGCGATGTTCAGTTTGTTATTTGGTGCCACCGTTGTTCTGTTGCATTACATTTTCAATCTGATTAAGGGCAGATCAAAGTAATTCTTAACTTCAGTGTTTTTGACCCTATAATTTGAATTTAATGAATTATTCATCTATTCAACAAATACTTGAATGTCCATTGTAGTGTTTTCAGAACCATGAATAATGTCTTTCAAAAAATAAAGTACTTGATGAAAAAGGCTAAATATCAAACATAGATTAAATGTTTTCCTATAAATTGGCAGATCACACTTTTTTTATTTTTTTTTTAATTTTTATTTAACATAACTGAGTGAAAATGTACATTCACATATAAATTTACATGCCCCCCTATATGCAGCTTCCACTGCTCTCCCTGTCCGGTGACAGCACACTATTCCTCTCTGCTCCATACCTGTCTCATCCTCCCAACAGTCTCCTTCCCCTCCTCTCCTTCCACTCCCCTTCCTCCAGCCAGAGGTCAGCAAGATGATATCCTATAGATGTACAGAACCATAAAGTGCTTCCAATATATGGTCACTCTGCCTTGCCAAGTCCAATCCATTCCTGTCCAAAGAGTGGACCTTTGTTATAATTTATGGGAAAGGGCAGCATCAGGGCCGGGGGCCATGCTCTCAGAGGAACCCCAAAACCGCTGGACCATCAATTGAGGTCTTTTCACACTTTTTTTTTAATGAAGTAATGGCGCCCTCTTCTGGCTCTGTGGTTGCTGCTAAATCATTTGTTCTCAGATTCTCGTGGAATTCAAGGTGCTGCTTATGAAAGGGAGCTCTGGCAGTTCGTTGGTTAGAAGGTCAGCTTCTAGGTGAAAAGTTTGCAGTTTAAGTCTACCAACAGCTCCTTGGAAACAGTATGAGGTAGTTCTATTCTGTGTTATATGGTCACTATGAGTAGAAACCAACTAATGGCACCCAACAACAACTTAATGAAACAGCTCTGGCGGTTCAGTGGTTAAGAGCTCCGGGGCTAATAAGGTCAGCAGTTCAAACTGGCCAGGTTATCCTGGGAAGCTCTATGGAGAAGTTCTATTCTGTCTCTAAGGTTGCTACAGTCAGAATCAACTCGACAGCAGTGACTTTTGGTTAACAAAGAGATAGAGAAAGAATTTACAATTTCAAATTATCTGAAGTGAATTCTGGAAGAACTTGGAAGAGGGGAGCCTTTTCTCTTTTAGCAGGAAGAATCAATACCTCATCTTTTCAATTTGCAGACCCTGGTGGCGCAGTGGTTGAGAGCTGTGGCTGCTGACCAGGAGGTCTGCAGTTCGACTCTACCGGGTGCTCCTTTGAAATCCTGTGGGGCAGTTCTACTCTGTCCTGTAGTGTCACTGTAAGTCAGAATTACCTTGACAGCAACAGATTTGGTTTGTTTGTTCGTGTTGGTTTCTTTTCAATTTGTATTTGTCCTTACAGTATCAGTGCTGTACCTAAGAATTTCACTGTAACACTGAATTCTTCTGAGAGAACAATTATGCCATTATTTAAACAGGGACTATGGAAGGGAAGACGAGTGCCTCCAGTATTTTACTAAAAGAAGGTCAATGGTGATACAAATCTCATTCATTTTGAGTCTGCATTTAATGTTACTGAAATGCTTAACTACTCCTTTTCATAGGCCTCCTAGGCAACCAAAGTGGCTTGTTAGGTCTGAGAGTTCAAGGTTGTTCTCACTGGTAGTCACCATTACCTTTTCTCCTTGTAACTGGTTATATTGTCCAAGATGAGTGTCCATCTTTACAGTCATGACACTTCTGCATTTGCCTACAGTCACCAGTATGATAGGGTTTTTTCCCCTCCCAGGTTCATGTTATGATTTACTTGGAGCTTATTCTAGAAGAAACTCTGAGGGACTACTGTATCCTTGTCTTTTCTGTTGAAGGTTAATAAACTGGTGATCAGTTAGACCGTCTACAGCGTTGAAATAAATGTCATATTAAGCCAATAATAAATGTTTATGGAAGTTTACTGAATATACAATTTGTATATCAAGATAACATTTCAAATATCTATTGCTTCTGAGTCAAACATTTCGAATAGGGAATCAAAATTGTTTCAAAGATGAGAAAACCTCCAGAGACTCTTATACCCCACTTCATCAACACTGTCGTGGAAACAAGGCTAAAACAATGTTTTTATACTAAAAATTTATCTAAAACATAGCTTCCAGTAAGACCCTCGAGTGCCTGTTTCTTGAAACTGACCACACGTGGATAATTCTTCAAATGAGCTCAACCTCTAAAGGCAAAATGGTCTCCACTAATGTCATGGACTGAATTATGTCCCCCCAAAGTAGGTGTAGCCATGTGGCTGGGCCTTGAAAATTTCGATTATTTTGTGATTGTCCTCCATTTTGTGATTTTCCTGTTTGTTAAAGGATTAGGGTGGGACTGTAAATCCCTCCATAAGATTACCTCTCTGCTCCACTGTAAAGGGAGTTTCCCTGGAGTATGGCTTGGCCCACCCTTAGTCCTTTTGTCCTACAAGACATAAAAGGAAAGAGAAGCAAGCAGAGAAATGGGAACCTCACACCATCAAGAAAGCAGCACTGGGAGAAAAGTGTGTCCTTCAGAACCGAGGTTCCTGTTCCAAGACGCTACCTGGACAAGGACTGACACAATACCAGGCTTTTCTCTAGAGCCGACAAGTGGGAAAGCTTTCTGCTGGAGCTGACACCCTCAATTTGGACATGTAGCCTCCCAGACTGTGTTAGAATAAACCTTCCTTTGTTAAAGTCATCCACTCTGTGGTATTTCTGTTAGAGCACCACTAGCTGACTAAAACAACTAAGCTACTTAAACTCATGGCCATCAGGTCAATTTATACTCACAGTGAACCTATAAGACAGAGTAGAACTGCCCCATCAAGTTTCCAAGGAGCACCTGGTGGATTTGAACTGCCAACCTTTTGCAGCCATAACATTTAACCATTACACCACCAGAGTTTCCCTAAGCTGTTTCCTAAAACAACCTCGCTGCCTTAGAGTTGATTCTGATTCATAGCGACCCTATAGGCACAGTAGAACTGCCCCATAGAGTTTCCATGAAGGGCCTGACTGATTTGAAATGACTTTTTGGTGAGCAGCTGTAGTACCTGACCACTGTGCCACCAGGATTTCCCTCAGCTGCTTACTAGGCTGTTATTTGACTTAAACGTGGTTTAGGAAACAAGTTTCTTCAAATCTCTAGGTTCAAAAGGACACTTAAGGGCAAACAGCCTGGGTGGTTTGCCCTGTTCTGTGGGCCTCAGAAATGTGGATTCCAGGAGAACTAATGCAGTTTCTCAGCATATTAGTAATAAGTTTAAATGTTTCAGCTTTTGCCTTCTTTTTAATCTTCTTTTCAATCTCTCTCTAATTGAAACAAGTTTCAAACTTGTTCTTCTTAAGCATGTATTCCATGCTAAGAAAAACAAACCACTGAGTAAAAATGTTGAAAATGTTAAAAATTGATGAAATATCCCCATCCAGACAACCTATTTAACAGTTTGGCCCAGAATCTCCATTTAATTTCTTTTCTTTTTAAAATTTTATTTCTTTTGTTGTTGTCATTAGAATATACAGTAAAACCACACCCCAATTCAGGTCTCCACATACACATTTCAGGGGCACTGATCATATCCTTCAACTTGCACTCTCCTTTTCTGAATTGTTCCCCTCTTATTAACATAAACTCATTTTACTCTGGGGTTCCTAATTAATCTTTCAAGTTTACGTTGTCATTTTGACCACATGAAGATACTTTTTAAAAGAGGATAGTGCTCAAAGTCTACATTTTTTATTAGTTAAGCTGCGCTAATGTTTAATTTAAAAAAACTCCAGGGTTTAAAGATTATCTCAGGGTAATAGTTTTAGGGATTTATCCAGCCTCCATGGTTCCAGAAAGTGTTGACTCTGTGAGAATTTGAAGTCTCGTTTTGCATTTTCCCCCTTCCCTTCAATTTCGTTATGAAACTCACAATTACCTTTTTCTGATATTTCAGTTAACTCACTCACAGTCACCCAAGTGGCTGTTTTAGTTTTCAGTCCCTTTGATGTTATTATCTGTCTGTAGGGTATACAACCTACACCTTTGAAAATACATGAACACTACATTCAAAATCTTCTAATAGGCTCTTGTTTGGTGTTCCCCTCTCTGTTGTCCTCTGCCCCGTCACGCAAGTACATCACTAGCTGTATCATTCCTGGGCCACTTGCATCTTTAACTGTTTCTGTAACTCTCATAACTGGTACTGTGATTTTCTGATTCTCTAAAATAAAGCTAATTTTAGACCCATGTACAAAGTCTGGTGCCTGCATGATTACAGCTGTTTTAGGATCCAGCAGATTGTATCACTTAAGGCAACACTATATGCTATGAAAAACAGATTCAAATTCCTAGTGCCTAATGGAATTGAAGTTACTTTTCAGACATATAATAGTCCAAGTGGGTATTCTAGATTGACAGCAGTCTTCTTCTACATACTGATTCAGGCACTATATCTGTTACCTCGTATAACTCTAAAAAAATATGACAAGTAGGTGGTCTTCAAGAACAGAAGTTTATTTTCTCACAGTTCAGGAGGCTGGAAATCCAAATTCAAGGTGTGGCTTTAGGGAGAGATCCATGTCTATTTCAGCATCTAGTAGCTGACAACCCTTGGAATTCTGGGACTTGTAGATTCATCTGCCTACCTTGTCAATAGACAGTATTTTTATTTTTTGGTTTTCTGTTCCAGTCCACTCTTCTTATAACTCAAAAGTGATTGCCAAGTGCTGTCGAGTCAGCACTTAGGATATATCTTTTACAGTATGGTCTTATTAACATAAAAAGGAAAATCTGTTCTCAAATGGGATTACATCCACATGTAAAGAGGTTACGCTTTCAACACATGTATTAGAGGGCACACAATTCATATCATAATAGGCATCGTTTTTCATCTGTGGCTTCACCACACCTAAAGTCTGGTTATAACCCACCAGAGGAACAAGAGTGCTTAGAGAAGGTACAGTGCTTCTTAAAGACACTACCCTGGAATCAACACCAATTATTTTTATTCATAGTCCATTGTCAGGGTCTGTCCTGTGGCTCTGTTCAGAATCCGAAAGTCTCTGGTAACTTCTACAGGGCAGAGTGTTTGGAGGAGTCATAGAATTTATGCAGTCTGTGGATAGCTCATTTCTAAGAGGAATCAGGGAAAAGAAAAAGTAAAGAGCTGATTTTCTCCAGAGGAAGAACCTGCTGTTAGAAGAGCAAAGCCTAATGAGTGCACCTTGTGGTCCAGTTCATTACCCTCCCCAGCAGGAAGATAGAACTGTGTGGAGCATGACTAGTTATTCTTCCCAGATTTATCAATCTGAGAATTCATTCCGCTTTCCAAAGGGACTAGCTCTTAAAGAGGACCAGTATGTGGATCGAACTGTAGATAGGTTCCTGTAAGTAGAATTGCTGGGTTAAAGTGTGAATTTTTCTATAAACCAGCTTAGAATTTAGACATGCTCAGATATTTTAATATTAATTTAAAACATTTCCATTTATGTGGCTATGATCATTTATATACCTATGATCATTTTATCTCTTGCAGGATGAAAGGATAAAGGGTGGTAGAAACCGCACTGCAGGGAAATTCCCTTTACGGTGGAGCAAGGAGGCGATCTTATGAAGGGATTTACAGTCCCACCCTAATCCTCTAACACACAACATAGGAAAATCACGGAATGGAAGCAGTCATAAAATATTGGGAATCATGGCCCAGCCACATGTCTACACCTATTTTTAGGGGGACATAGTTCAATCCATGACAGTGACTTTCAGCAAATAATTTAACCTCTTTGGGCCTCAATTTATCCAACTATAAAATGAACACCATAGTAGCTATCTCTGTAGCTGGTTTCTGACTTAAGACATTTCAGAAATTCTGAAGCTAACTAGAGTAACAGGCTTCTGAAAACTGAAAACAGTTTCTTTCAGTGTGGTGATACTAAGGAGACAAAGACTTGAATTCTAAGCTTATTAAGGGGAAGAAGCCTTCAGAATACACTGAGGCCTCAGCAGAAGTCATGGAGGACTAAGGAACAGACATAGACTAAGTCTTTGAAAATGATAATAATAAAATGTACCGTGACCTCAGCTCAGCACCTTAAGATTCAAGTGGTCAGTCTCCACTCTTTTTGCCTAGCAAAGAAAAGAGTAAACTCTTTTGAAAAAAAAAATACAGTCTGGGGCTTTCATGGTTTCTCTGTAAAATGTTTGGCATTTGGCTAAATAATGAAGTAGACATGCGAAGAGATAACAAAATTAAGATGAAAAAATGCAATAAACAAAGGTGACCTGGAAGTAATCAAGATATTGGAATTAATAGACAGGGACTTTAACCACAATCTAGATAGTCAGATAAACAGAAGAAATGGAAAAATCACCAGAGACAGAAATTCTAATGTGGGGAGAAGATATCAGAATCTGAAACGAAGACTTCAATGGCTGAAGTTAATAGCAAATTGCTGTTGTTAGGGGTCATCAAGTTGGCTCTGACTCATAGTAATCTTATGTGTAAAAGATGTTGCCCTGTCCGGCACCATCCCCACAATAGTAGGTGTGTTGGAGCCTATTGTTGCAGCCACTATGTCAGTTCATCTCATTGAGGGCCTTTCTCTTTTGCACTGACTCCCTATTTTGGCAACCATCGTGTCTGTCTCTAGGGATAAGTAACTGAGACATAGTATTGCCATTCTCACTTTTAAGGAGCATTCTGGCTATACTTCCTCCAAGTAGATTTGTTTGTTCTTTTGGAAATCCATGGTGTGTTCAGTATTTTTCACCAACACTATAATTCTAATGTGTCAGTTCTTCTTAGGTCTCTCTTTTTCATTATTCAGTTTCACATGTGTAGGAGGCAACTAAAAATATCATGGCTTTAGTGGGGTACACCTTAGTCATCAAAGTGACATATTTGGTTTTAAAGAGGTCTTTTGTGGCAGATTCGTTCAGTGAAATAGATTAATCAATTTCTTGACTGCTGCTTCCATGGATGTTGATTGTGGGTCCAAGAAAAATGGAATCCTTGACAACTTCAGTATGTTTTTTCATTTATCATGATGTTGCTTATTGATTCAGTTGTGAAGATTTTGTTTTCTTTATGTTGAGATGCAGTCTACACCAAAGGCTGAAGTCTTTTGTCTTCATCAGCAAGTGCTTCAAGAGCAAGTTAAACGCAGTAAAAGACAGGACAGGCAACTGGGAGCAATGTTTACAGGAAATATCTCATATATCACAAAAGACCACATATGGTATCATTCCATTTACATGAATTATCCAGAAGAAGCAAATTTATGGAAACAGAAAGTAGATTAGCATTTTCTGAGGATCTGAGTAGTGTGTGGTTAAGGGAAGATTGTGGATTGACTGAGTTTCTATTAGGAAAGACAAAATGTTCTGAAATTAGACTGTTAGGTATCGTGCAATAGTTCTGATACACTAAGAATGCTGAAAACTGTACCTTAAATTGATGAATTTTATGATATGTGAAATACATCTCAATAAACATGTTAAAAATAATTCAATTGTGTTTCCACATGCTGGAAACAAATAGAAAATAGTATTTAATTAATGATACTGTTTATGCTGGAATAAAAAAATTGAATTCATAGGAAAGTATTTAAAAGAAATGTGTATGAACCAGAAGGAACTAACTCTTACATTGTTTTGGTGTGATCTTGTTAGCTCAACTGATAACTTCTGCAAAGAAAAATTCTATTTCCAAACAAGATCACATTCACACATACAGGAGTTAGGACTTTAACATATATTTTTGAGGAATACAATTCAGTATATAACAAAGACCAAAGTAATTGAGGGACATACATATTCACATATTGAAATACTCAGTGTGTTAAAGAGATTAATTTTCCACAGATTGATTTATAAATTTTAAATCTTTTTATCACTGTAAAGATACATACAACACGGCATTTGCTAATTTAATTTGTGGTGTGATGGACCACTTTTATATGGCCTTTCTTGCCATGGTCTTGCCACTCTTATCAAAAAACTGGGTGAGACTACTCAAATTAGGTGTTCATGGCAACAAGGGGATTGGATAGTTTGCTAATAATGTAAATAAGGTGCATGGTGCCTTTGTGGGTGGGACCATACAAATAAGGTTCGTGGAACACCAACAAGATAATCCTCAATTTTGCCATCTCGCTAGGCTTCAAACAAGCCAGCTTATAGGTAGACAGGGAGGACTTCACTACCACCAGGAAAGAAGAGCATCCTTTGGACTTAAGATCCTGACACTGAGAACCTCCTAAATTTAGAGAGAGAGTGAGAACCGTTAACACCACAGACAGTGAGAAGCATGAGAAGTAGTGGCAGCAGCACAGGCAGCAGAATCAGGAAACCAACAAGAGACAAAAGGTGAGTGCCTTAGAAAGGAAGCTTGCTGGCAGAGTAAAGTGCCTCTGCTCTCTTATCAGTGGACCTAAAAAGTTTTCTAGTACTTGACCAAGCAAAGCAGAGGCCAAGCTGTACCAAGAGGCCCTAGGTCCAAAAGGTCAAGGGTCAAGGAGAGGCCTGCCTGCAGGCATGGCCACAAAGCTATCCTGACTGAAAAACTCTTCTCTGAATTGTTCCTAATCCTGAACTATAACTCGTTACTTCCCTAATAAGCCCTACAATCATGAGTATTGTCTGTGAATCCTGTGTGACCTTTGCAATGAGTAACAGAACCCAACAGAGAAGTTGAGACTGCTATGGGAGGGATAACTGGGGTCAGAGTTGGTAAGAAGTTCAGAGATGGGAGGCTTGCCTGACTTCAACTTCATAGGACTCAGCCTGGAGCTGTTAATGCTGATCCAGATACTCCTCTCACTTTTGTTAAGTTAGATTAGGTATGATGCTGCTTCCAGGTCATTTTTACAAATGCTTCTCCTGTTCATAATTTAGTGACATCAGTTACGTTAATCATGTTATGTAACCATCACCACATCTAAATTTTCCATCATCATAAACAGAAACTCAATAATGCTTCCCCACAATTACTCCCCTTTCCCCCTCCTTCCTACCCTCTTCCCACCACTAATAAAAAACTATACATTTGCCTATTCTAGACATAACAATTAAAAATATTCTGAGTGAAAATTTCAACAAGATCTGTGTGTATTTGTGTCCAGCTCAGGAAGTGATTCCAAAATTTATATGGAAATGCAAACTACTAAAGATAGACAAAGTGAGCTGACAAGAAAAGCCAGAGTATTTACAGCATTTGATATCAAGATCTATTATAAAAGTACAGCAATTTAGACAATATAGTATTGGTTTAATACAGACAAATAAATTAATAAATTGCATAATCCAGTAAAAGACCACATATTTGTAGTTACCTGATGTTATAAGTTGAATTGTGTCCCCCCCAAAAGAGATACATTGTTTTGTATAATATCTGTGACTAAGACCTTGTTTGGGAAACCAAGGTTTTCCTTTGCAGATGTTGTCAGCTGTGTTAATAAGGTTATAAGGAAGTACAGTGGTTCTCAGTCCCTTCTGATTGGTACATTATAAAAGGAGGAGAATGGACACAGAGATAGGGTTGCACAAAAGGAAAGATCCCATGTGAGGACCATCTACAAGCCAGGTAAACCCAAGAAACACCGGGGGCTACCAGAAGCTGCAAGAGACAAGCAGGGATCTTCCTTTACAACATTCGCAGACAACACAGCCCTGCCAATATTTTGAATTAGCACTTCTAGTCCCCAGTGCTGTGAAACAATATATTTCAGTTCTTTAATGTCACCAGCTTTCTAGTATTTTGTTACAGCAGCTCTGGAAAACTAAGACACCTGATTTATGACAAAAGAAAAACTGTCCTGTAGTGAGGAAAAGATGTTATTTTGAATACATAGTGCTGGTTCATTGGTTATCTGTAAGGAAGAAACAAGAAGCCTGATGTCTATTCCATATCTATGGAGCAAGTTGCTATCGAATTGATTCTGACTCCTGGTAGTCCAGTGCATGTCAGAGAAGAACTGTGCTCCATAAAGTTTGCAATGCTCAACTTTCAGGAGTAGATCTCCAGGCCTTTTTTCAGAGGTGCTCTGGATGGGTTCAGTTAGTAGTTGAGAGCCACCCAGGGACTCTGCTTATACCTACAAAAAAATTTTTAGATGTAAACAGAAAATATAAACTAGTAAAACTTCGGGTGAAAAAACAGGATAACAACTTTCATAAGCTGCATAGAAAAGATATTTTCAAAAAATTGTTGTTAAGTGTTGTTGCGTCAATTCCAATCCGTATAGACTGTTTGTACAACAAAATGAAACACTGCGTGATCCCATGCCATCCTCATAATAGCTGATATCCGCGAGTCTGTTGTTATTTATTTTTAAAATAGGACACATAAATAATTTGCCGTACAGACAATCTTTAATTAATTGGACTATGTTAATATTTGAAACTTGTGTGAATTGAAAGACACTAGTAAAAGCGTGAAAAAGTAAGCCACGAAGTGAGAGAAAAATAGACTAAAACATATTCAATAAAGGACTCATATCCAGAATACATAAAGTTGCAAAAATCAATAAGACACCTGTAGTAAAAAAGGGAACAAAGTACCTGTTTGCTGGTCAATGAACAAATGAGATGTACTCAACCTCATTAGCCATCAAGGAAATGTAAATTAAAATTGCTATAAATACCACTGAGTTGGAGTCAACTTATCAGCAGCAGGTTTGCTTTTGGTTTTTGGTACACCTGCCAGAATCCATGGGCATTCTGGTGACATGGTGTTAAGAGTTATGGCTGCTAACCAAAAGATCAGCAGTTTGAATCCACCAGGCCCCCCTTGGAAACCATGTGGGGCAGTTCTACCATATCCTACAGGGTTGCTATGAGTATGAATCGACACAATGACAACAGGTTTGGTTTGGTGTACAGGAGTATACAGGTGGTATAACACTTAATGTGCTCAGCTGCTAATTGAAAGATTAACAGTTCAAGTCCACTCAGAGGAGCTTTGGAATAATTATCAACCTTTGAAATCTCTAAGGTACACAGTTCCATTCAGACACACATGGAGTCACAATGATCAGAACTGACTCAATGGCAACTGGATCCTTGGTTGTGTACTTAACTGACAGAACAACAACAATTACAACAACAAAAACAGCACCAAGTGCTGCAGAGAATACGGAACAATTTGATATCTCATTTATTCCTAGCGATACAGTCATTTTGGAAACTTTATTGCCTGTATCCACTAAAGCTGAACACAGGAATAACAATTTGACATACCCGTCCCACTCCTACATACATACCTAACAGATGTTCACCTAAAGTCATGCATAAGAATGCTCATAGCAGTACTGTTTGTAATAGTTCCAAACTCAAAACCGTCTAAATGTCCACCAGTAGTAATATATTTAAATGGAGCACTGTACAGAAATGAAAAGGAGTGAACTTCAAGTACAGAGAATACCAAGGAATGAATGGCACAATTATGTTGAGCAAAAGAGCCCAGACACAAAATACTATATATTGCATACGTAGTTCTGTGTAAAGTTAAAAAAAAAAAAAAAAAAAAAACCCAGGAAGGATTAATTTATGATATAGAATGCCAGGGTAGTGGTTTTCCTTGAGAGGGAGGGAATATCTGAGGGCACAAGAGTGACTTCTGCGGTAATAGCATTTTTCTGTTCTTGATCTTATGCTGGCTATGTAGATGTGTTGAGTTTGTGAAAATTCATCAGTCTGCACATTTATGATCGGAAAACTTTCAAAAAGTTTTGATGTTACATAAACAGTTTACCTGTAAAATAGAGGCTACCTCGTTGGTTTGTTGGAAATATCACATAAGGTTTTAGAATACTGCTTACCTCAGGATTGGTGCAACATGATATTAACTCATATGAATTCTTTCTTTATACATCTTTGTTGTTTTACTTGTAACAAAGGGCATGTGTTACTTTCATAACTTTAAAAATTTTTAAAAATGATGCAGATTGATTTCTTGAATGAAAATTTTATGTCCACTACAAAAGCAACATTTCAAGATATACGTGTTTCCTGCACCTTAATTTTGTACTTCAATAATTCCATTGCCTTCGACTCATTTCTGACTCAGAGTGGCCCTGTAGGACAGAGTAGAACCACTCCATGGGACAAAGCAGCTGGTAGATTAGAAATGCAGACGTTATGGTTAGCAGCTGAACACTTAACCACCGAGGCATCAGAGCTCTATTTCAATAAATTAAAAACTCATTGTCATTGTGTAGATTTCCAGCTCTAAGCTACCCTCTAGGACAGAACAGAACTGCCTCATGTATATTCCAAGGAGTGGCTGGAGGATTCCAGCCAAACAATCACTGTACCACTAGGGCTCCCCACTTCAGTAATAAAGTTGTATATTTGGTAATGACTTATATTCCAGAGAACCTAAGCTTCAGTTCCCTCACCTTTACGACAGAGGTAAAAAGTGTGTATCTTTTGTTGGAATGTTGTAGAAAGTAAATGAAAGTATTTATCTAGGTCCTAATACATTTAACACCTATTATTATTGCGACTAATATCAGTGACATATTTTTATGGAAATTTTTAATTGTCCAAATCTTTTTTACAAATATTTTCTCATTCAGTGCTTGGGCAGTTCCTGTGAGATGCTGACAATACATATTTTATAAATACGAGAATTAAGGAAGTTGCAGGAATGTCAATCATACTGACAGGATGGAAGAAAATGTTTCTCCAGTGTAATCTCCTTCAATACTTAATAATTCACATTCTGTCAGTTAAAGTCCATTCTTCTTACACATATTTTCCTTCTTACCATGTACCTGAACTGGCTATGATCCGATGCCAACTGACTTTCTTTGAGCCTGTGTTTCTACTTCTAAACAGATTCCATATGAATAAAAGACACGAGGTTAAAAAATACAAAGTATGCAGAATTGACATTGCAATTACTATTCTATTTCTGTGAAATACCACTGTTACCGAAACTGTTAGTTATATGTATTTCTCAAACCACTGCAATTGTAGGTACTAGAAAATGATTTCCTAAGTTGGGGAGAGTTGAAACAGAGAGCTGTTCTGGGATACAGATCTTTCTATGGAGAAAAGAACAGAATACTTGTTTAAAAGACGTAACAAATAGATACTACTTTTCAACTCTCCTTTCATAATAGCACATACTATACGTGATCGACAGCAGTGGGTATACATGTAAAAAGCACACATCTCTTAAACATCTTGAAGCTTATGTAGTAAAATATGAATCTAGTTGACAAAGACGACAAGAGAAAGAAGAGGAAGTAAATTAAAAAAATAAGTGGTAAGACACATATGCAGTTTTTTTATAAATGCTACCTTTTTGCATAAACTGAGTTAAAATGAACAGTAGATTAGTAAAAGCCATGAGAACTAAAGATTTTTTTTAGCTACACAAGCTACACATGAAGGAGATAGGCAAGTAATCTAATATTTGAACAGATATGTTGTTTTTAGAAATCATTAGTAGTCTTATTTTACAAATTAGAAGATTGAAGATGAGAGATTTTGAACGATTTGGCTAATATCATAAATTAGCTAGAATTGCATATATTCAACTCAAGTGATCTTATTTTTTTCCTTTATTTTATACTCCCTCTAGAGAAATGTTGGATAAGTGACTTCATCATTCTGGAAGTTAAGTCTTGTGATATGCTATTCCAAATTCCTTCTAGTTCTAAGAGTCTGTCTTTCTATTAACAATACCTTTCTGGAAAAACGACTCTGCTTGTTAGTACAAATAATCCTGTTTCTAAACTGGATGGCCATCTACCCTCTGGGAGCTGAGAGGCTGAAGCAGAGACCCAGAAGCCAGAGAGATTTTACCGAAGTAGAATTCCATAGGCACTGACACATAGAAGTTCTGCCTTCAAGGTCTTAGATTTGGCATCAAAATGGTAACAAACCTGCGCTCTCATAAACAGTACATGCAGAAAGAGTTTGGTAATAGGCATCTAACTAATGTTAGTTTCCTGCCTCCCGTGGGTTCTATGAGATCAACAAATACGGTGGGGATTATTTAAGAAATACAAAAAGAATATTGACTCACAGCCTCATTATGTGCAGCAGGATGAACTCTGCCCCATCCGGTGCTATCCTCACGGTCTTGCTATGCTTGAGCTCATTGTTGCAGCCTTTGTGCCAATTTATCTCCTAGATGGTCTTGCTGTTTTTCACTGACCTCTGTTTTACCAAGCCTGATATCTGACATGGTCTGAACTGTGTCCCTGAAAATGTGCATAGTAATTTGGCTGGGCCATGATTCTTGGTGTTGTGTGACTGCCCTTCGTTTTGTGATTTTCCTATGCTATAAATACTGATCTCTGCTTGTAGTTAATAAATTGGATTATGCTAAAGACAATTAGGGTGAGACTGTAACACTCTTGCCAAAGGAGTTTCCCTATAAGAGATACCCTATAAAAGATAAAAGAAGCAGGAAGCAAGCAGAGTAGGGGACACGATACTATCAAAAAAGCAGCACTGAGAGCAAAGTGTGTCCTTTAGACCTGTGATTCCTGCACCAAGATGCTACTATATATCAAAGAAAGACTGATGCAACACAAGGACCTTACTCTAGAGCTGACAGAGAGAGAGTACTTCCCCCTGGAGCCAGCACCCTAAATTTGGACTTTCAGACTACTGGACTGTGTGGAAAAAACCAAAAAGACTTTTCTTTGTTCGAGTCGTCCACTTGTGCTACCTCTATTACAGCAGTACTACATGACTAAAACAATATTTTTATCCAGGGACTGATCTCTCCTGATAACACGTCCAGAGTATGTGAAACAAAGTCTCTCCATCTTTGCCTTAAGTACTCTGGCTGTACATCTTCAAAAATAGGCTTGTTTGTTCTTCTGGAAGTCCACAGTATATTCAATATCCTTTGCCAACAACAAATTTTTGTTTAGTCTTCTTTATTCATTGCCCAGATTTTCATATATATAAAGCAATTGAAAATATCATGGTTTGGATCAGGCTCACCTTAGTCCTCAAAGTGATCCTCAAAGTGACATCTTTGGTTTTCAACACTTTAAAGAGGCCTTTCACAGCTGACTTGCCTGATGCAATGCATTTGATTCTTGACTGCTATTTCCATGGAAGTTGGTTATGAATCCAAGTAAAATGAAATCCTTAACAAAGTCTATCTTTTCTCCGTTTATCATGACGTTGCTTACCAGTCCATTTGTGAGGTTTTTGTTTTCTTTATGTTGAGATGTCATACCAAAGGCTATAGTCTTTGATCTTCTTCAGTAAGTACTTCAAATTCGTTTCACTTTCAGCAATAAGCTTGTGTCATCTGCACATCAAAAGTGGTTAATAAGTTTTCCACCAATCTGATGCCGTATTCTTCTTCATATAATCCAGCTTCTTCAACTATTATCTCAGCACAAAGATTGAATAAGTATGGCGAAAGGATAAGACCCTGATATCCACCTTTCCTGATTTTAAACCAAGCGGTATCCTATTGTTCTGTTCAAATCACTGTCTCTTGATGATCTACATACAGGTTCCTCATTGGCATATTGTTGCATATATCTCATTCACAATGTTATCCATAATTGTTATTATCCACGCAGCTGACTGTCTTTCCATAGTCAGTGAAACACAGATCAACTTCTTTCTGGTATTCTCTACTTTCAGCCAGGATATCCCTCAGCAATGATATCCCACATTCCATGTCCTCTTCTGAACCCAGCCTGAACTTTTGGAAGTTCCTAGTCAGTGCGGTGCTGCAACTACTTTTGAATTATCTTCAGCAATATTCTGCTTAAGTGTGATATTAATAATACTGTTTGATAATTTCCACATTCTATTGGGTCACCTTTTTTTAGAACTGACAGAAAGATGGATCTCTTCCAGTTGGTTGACCAGGTAGCTATCCTCCACATTTCTTGGGAAAAATAAGTGGCTACCCCCAGCACTGCATCCCTTTGTTGAAATGTCTCAATCAGTAGTCCAACAATTCCTGGTGACTTGTTTTTTGCAAATGCCTTCAGTGCAGCTTAAACTTCTTTCACTACCTTTAGCTCTAGATCATGTGTTACATCCAGAAATGGTTCAAAAGAGATTATTTCTTTTTGGTACAGTGATTCTGTGTTTTCTCTCCAACTTCTTCTAATCATTCAACTTCCTGCATCATTCAACGTTTTGCTCAAAGAATCCTCCAATGTTGCAACTCAAAGTTTGAATTTTCTCTCCCATTCTTTCAGCTTGAGAAATGCTTAGTATGTTCTTCCCTTTTGGTTTTCTAACTCCAAGTCTTTGCACATGTCATTTTAAAACTTTGTCTTCTCAAGCTGCCTTTTAAATTCTTCTGTTCTGCTCTTTTACTTCATTTCTTGCTTTCACTTTAGCTGCTCAATGTTCAAGAGCAATCTGAGTCTCTTTGACATCCGTTTTGGTCTTTTACTTTCTTCATGCATATATGATGTCCTTTCACAGTTCATTTGGTCTTCTGTCACTAATGTTCAGTGCATCAAATCTGTTCTTGAGATTCAGGTGAATATGTTCAAGTTTTGCTTATTTTCTTCAGCTTCAGCTTGAACCTGCATGAGCAACTGATGGTTTGTTCCACAGCCAGCCCCTGGCCTTGTTCTGATGGATGATATTCTTTTACACAGTCTCTTTCCAAAACTGGGGTTGATTTGATTCCAGTGTTTTCCTTCATGTAACATTTGTGTTGATAGTGGTCATTCACATTGTTGTTGAAAAAATGTTTCTGCAATGAAGAAGCCGTTGGTCTTACAAAATTCTATACCCCATGTTTTAGTCATCTGGTACTGATCTAAAAGAAATACCACAAGTAGATGGGTTTAGCAAAGAAAATTGTATTCATACATAGTCTAGTAGGCTGTAAGTCCGAATTCAGGGTGTCCTTTCCAGCTTAAGGCTTTCCCACTTGGTCAACTCTGGAGGAAGGTCCTTGTGTTGCATCAGTCTTTGGTCAGGGAGCATCGTGGCACAGGAACCTCAGGTCTGAGCAGTACACTCTACTCCCAATGCTGCTTTCTTGATTGTGCGAGGTGCCCAACTTTTGCTTGCTTTGCTTTCCTTTTATCTCTTGTAGGATGAAAGGATAAAAGATGGTGCAAGCTACATCCAGGGAAACTCTTAGTAAGGTTGTTGCAGTCCCACCCTAATCCTCTTTTAACATAGTCTGATCTATTAACCACAGGCAGAGATTAGGATTTACAGCATAGGAAGAATCACAAAACGGAGAACAATCACACAACATTGATAATCATGGCCCATTCAAATTTCTATACGTATTTTTTGAGGACACAATTCAATCCATGACAATGCTATTTATAGCTTTCTTTCTATCACCAAATCCATATTTTCCAATTACAGATTCAAATTTTGCATTCCAATCGTCAGTAATTATCACTGCATCTTGATTGCACATTTAATCAACCTCAGACTTCACACCAGAAGTAAAAAGCCCAAACCTATTGCTATCAAGTTGGTTATGACTCACAGAAACCCCATAGGACAGAGTAGAACTGCCCCACAGGGTTTCTAAGGAGTAACTGGTGGATTTGAATTTCTGATCTTTTGATTAGCTGCTGTAGCTCTTAACCACTGTGCAACCAGTAGTCCATCACGAAGAAGTTGATAAAATTTTTCAATTTCCTCTTCTTTGGTATTAGCGGTTGGTGGATAAATGGTGTAGCAAGTGGTCTTCCTTGAAAGCCTTTGGATATTATCCTGTTACTAACAGTGTTGTACTTCAGGATAGACGTTGTAATGTTCTTTTAGACACGAACATGACTCCATTCCTCTTCAGTTTGTTTTTCCTGGCATAGTAGACCATGTGGTTGTCTGTTTCAAAACAGCCAATACAAGTCCATTTCAGTTCACTAATGCTGAAGATATTGATCTTTATGTGTTCCATTTCATCTGATGACTTCCAATTTTCCTAGGTCCATATTTCGTATATTCAATGTTTTGATAATTAGTGGATGTTTGCAGGTTTTTCTTCCCATTTTGCATCAAGCCACATCAGCAAATGAAGGTGCTGAAAGCTTAAATCCACTTTATTCTGAGGAGGCACCTCTGCCCCAGTCGTATTCTGAGCACCTCCCAACATGAAGGGCTCATCTGCTGGCACTGTATAGACAATGTTCCACTATTGTTCAGAAGATTGTCACTGGCCAGTTTTTTCAGAACTAGATTGACACATACTTTTTGATAATCTGTCTCATGAAGTCTGGACGCTGCATTGAAATCTGTCTCCTGTGAGTGGCCTTAGTGGTGCTTGAAACACCGGCGGCGCGGTTTCCAGCACCACAGCATCAGGCAAGTCACCATGGCGTGGTAAACTGACAGGCATGTGGTAGATGTTGAAGACAGCTCAGACTTCTACATATGACCAAAGTTAGGACCAGAAAGGGTAAGAATTTGCTAAAAGTCACTCAGCTAGTGTATGAAAAAGAAGAATTTGAATCTAAATTCCCTGCTTTTTTCCAGTTACATTTTCTCAATTATACCGCATTGCATGGCAGTGTTACAGGTTTTAAAACGGAGATCAGTCAATTATTGCTAGGACTACAAAACAAAGTGAGATTGATTATCACGGTAAGTTAAGGTTTCGTGGAAGAAGTAGGATTTAAACTGCATGCAGAATAAATGGTTGTTTTCTGTAGAGAGGGGAGATATTCTAGGTGGGATAATCTATGTCAAGATTTTTAGTAACCTTGAACAAAACAGACCCAGCGAAGGTGACAGGCACATTAAAACAACTTCTAGGCTAAAGGAATTGAAGGTAGGGAATGATTAAATCTCAGAAATTCCTCCTTCCTTCTCCCACTACTTTTATAGGTGCCTTTGAATTAAACCTAATATGGGCCTGTAGATAGACAAAGGCCCTTTCTCTTACAGAACTTACCTTCAACTCAATTTCCTCCTCTTGTTTTCTTTTAAACCCTTTCCTTTATTAAGAGTCAATGTATACCTTCCAAACCTACTTTCTACTTGCCCCCCTAGGCATCAAGCAGACACTAAACACCCTTACGTATTATCTTATTTAGTGTTCTTAACAACATCTAAATGAAACAGATGTTTTTATTTCCATTCTTAAAACAAAGATTATTTAAAAGCTTCCTAACTCTTCTGCTGTGATTAAATCTTGAATCTTCTGATTCAAGATTCTTTGATAACTTTTGTAGCTGCTGTTATGAAACACTTAGGTTTAAGAATCTGATCTTTCTAGAACTGCCCCATAGGAAGTAACCAGTGGATTTCAACTGTTAATCTTTTGATTAGCAGCCATAACTTGTAACTACTGCATTACCTTGGAAATTCTATGTGGTTACTATGCGTTGAAATCAACTTGATGGTACTGTGGTTTAGGTTAATTTTATATATTGCTGATTAAGTTGTGTTAAATGCCCAATATGGTAACAAGGGTAAAGAAAATGGAATTAAAAAAATTACCAAAAAAACTTGAACTTTCAGAGCAGGAGAAAATAAAAACTAATGAAACATCTCAGATACAGATGGTTAATAATGAGTATTATAGTAAGACATAAATGTCACTTATTTATCCTTTCTTTAGCTACTAGCATCATTTGACACTTGAGAGCTAGCTGTTAACACAGTGAGCTTGTGAATAGCTGATAATGTTTTCTGAGGTTGGCATGTGTGTAACAATGGACTTATTTTAAAGACAGTATGATAGCCATGCTAATTAATTTATATACATAAATTTGAAAATAGTCTTAAGCATAAACATCTTAGCCGATTATTCTTACTGGGTTTCATGATATTAAAAATTGCTAAAGACAAAAAGCATACAAGTGGGCTAGATCACTCAGGGAAGGCTTCATGGAAGAGATACAGATTGAGCTGGTTAACAGTGAGTGGCAGCAAAAATGAAGTAACCTGGGAACAGATCAGCATGACAGCAGTCCTCAGGGCCAGAGCCAGAGACTGGAACTAGGCTCAGACAGGGACTGTGTTAGAGCAGTTATCAGGGATCCAATGAGATATCCTGAGAATGCTCAGCAAATCTAAGTCAGAAAATGGACACAGTGTCTTAGCAGATCTGATTAATTTAAAGAGCCCAAAACAGAGAACATATATACTGTTAGATATTTATCATTTTATAACTGTTTTATATAATATTAACTTGAATAATTTCATGTATATAGAGATATTATTTTGGATGCTGTTTGCATTTCTGACTCAGGATAGAAATATTTTCACAGTTTTGATAGGAATTATCATACTGTTTTGCAAGAAGTTGTTTAATTGTTCACCTCTGAAGGAACTCGACGACACTTGACTTACTTGGCTAAGGAATGTGTCTAAATTTATTTCGTACCAATTGGTATTGCCATCTATTAATTGCATTTATGGAAAATGTGGTGAATTTGAAGAGATGACGTCAAAGTGGTCTCAGAACTGCCAATGGTGTGGACAAACTAACTCTAGAATAAAGGCTTCTCTGGTTTAACCTAAAAAAACTTTTAAAAAACCCCTCACAAAGATCAAGCTGTTTACATGCTAAAACTACAATATTATTCAAAGGATTTTTTTAAAACACCCAACATTCAAGGACATAAAATATTGACATAATTTTTTTTTTTACTAGAAACGTGAAGAAGCAGAAATTTACAAACCATGCCAGCCAAGTGCCGTCGAGTCGGATCCGACTCATGGCAGCCCTAGAGGCCAGAGTAGAACTGCCCTCTAGAGTATAAACCATAATGAGGTGAAAAATTAATAAATAGACACAGGCCTAGAAATGATACAGATTATAAAATTTGTTGACAAAAACACTAAAAACAGCTCTTCTTATGTATTTTATGTGTTCGAGAAAGCCAAGTAAAGCATTAGCACACAGAAGAGAAACATGGAAGATACAAAAATACTCAAATTAAATTTCTAAAGATAAAAAATACAATGTGTGATATTAAAAAAATAACTGGATAAAATTAAAAACATCTTAGACATTTCAGAAGATAAGAATGTAAACTTGAATCCTTAGCAACAGAAACCACAAATTGAATGTTTGTTACTTGCTTCAGTTGCTGGATAGGCGATTCAAAATCAAGAATAAGTATCAGGACCCATTGGTTCCCATCCAGAGCAGCATGTACACTAATGCAAGCTATGTGTCAGATACGGGACACCCAAATTCTTCCAGATTGTTCCATGTGGTCCATAACTGTTTTCAGTCTCTGGTGTTTCAGAGATCAAGCAAAGCAGCCGTTAAGCACATTTTGATCTTCTGAAGGAAACATCTTTCTCCTGCTCAAAGTTCTAGTGCTTGTATGCCTTCATGGCCATGTATTTTGTGTGCATAAGTGGGATTCCAAACAGGAAGACTTTAGTCAAAATGATCATTCTTCTAAAGAGCGAACCAAGTTACAATTCTCTGAGAAATTTATAAAGGGGTTCTTTTTATGGCCACTTTGATTTTGTCTCTCCAAATAGACAGTGTTTTCTATAAAAACACTCTGCTCTAGATTTTCTATACTTGTCCAGTCTGTCATCTAGGGCCTATTTTCTGGATATGTAACAAGTCCACCAACTACTGTTCAAGAATCATTAAAAATCCTTATCACATTATTATTGTTGGTATCTAGTTGCTCTGATGCCATGCAGAAGGCTGTTTTTTATTTGCCCATTGAGCTGATTTATCTTCTCCCTTATCATTTAACATGCAGTTACCGACTGACTGCAGTGCCGCTGCTTCCCAGACTGCATGCAGGCCTTCTTGAACCACCATCTGTAAACCAAGCTTTTGCCATCATTCTTTGTCATTCTCTGATAGCTGATCATAGAGATATTTTAGTTAAATACTCAGAGACTTGATGCAGAATTCAAAGTTCAAAGACTAGTGGCCACTTATTTACGTACGCAGTGGGTACTTCCGTTACATACTCTCGAACATCTCCTTTCTGCTCAGCGAGGAAATTCTGTGCATTTCATTCTTTGTTCAAATATGACATAGATGGTTACGAGACTTCAGGATGTGATTGTTTTAAAGTAATTTAATATCCTTTAGTAATAGAAACAGTTAAACTAGAATTTAATAACAAGCTAGCATTTTCCCTTCAAATATTGTGTGCCACCAAGTAGTATTAAATTAATTTTCGCATTATAAATCCCACTACTCACCACTAGGTGGAAGTAACAGACTTTCTCCAGAGGGTCTAGTCAGCACTGGTGTGTGCCTTTAGGCCCCAAAAGTGTCAATAAAATTGATTCTAAACTTGTTCAAAGTCTTAGTTTGAATAGGGTACAAAATTTCTTTAAAACTGAAACAATCCAATCAAACTTTGCGTCTTTTCCTTTGATTTTGGAGCTGGCAAGAGATAATTGTCTATTTTTTGATGGACTATACAAGTGATATCTAGGAGCTACTGTTTGCACGGGGTCCTGTACTCTCTAGTCAGGTTAATCAGCTTCTGTCTTGGTGGTCAGATGATTAACAAGCATGTTTAATTCAGTTTTAGCTTGGTCTTCAGACAGGAACATCAGTAATACACCACTATCAATGCAATGAATAACAGTAGTACTCTCTGACTAAATCAATTCTAAGTTCTTTTCTTACTAGGTGGAGGAAAAATCAAACAATCTTATGAAACACAGTAAATGTACTTGTAAGTCTATCTGACAGGAATATACATTGTCTTTGGTTTTACTCCTAAAAAGAGAGGGACATCAAATTAATCACAGTAGCATTCTGCCTTATCTTTTTACAAATCTTGAATTGCTGGTACTGTATTGGGTTACACTGTAGGTTCTCTGTAATATACTTTGAAAACCCTGAGGGCATAAGTGTGTTGACTAAAAGGTGGGCGGTTTGAATCTGCCAGGCGCTCTTTAGAAACTCTGTGGAGCAGTTCTACTCTGTCTTATAGGGTTGCTATGAGTCAGAATCAACTTGACAGCAGTGGGTGGATAATACATTTTAATCATCAGGATCCATCAATTGTCCTTACATAGCTAGGTCATACTGGACTGCCAAACAATCAACTTGTGGACACTAGTATACCTGAGGAAACCGTAGTGGTATAATCGTTAAGTGCTGCAGCTGCTAACCAAAAGATCAATCGTTCAAATCCACCAGGCACTCCTTGGAAGCTCCATTGGGCACTTCTACTCTGATGTATAGAGTTGCTATGAGTGGGAATTCACTCAACAGAAAGCAGGTTTGGTTTGGTTTTGGTAGGACACCTGCATTCGACTGATCCTTAATTAAGGTTGACATTCTTTTTCGTGCCAGTTATGCTATATTGTTATAAATTAACCTTTGAGTGAGCTTGGGCAGTTCTAAAGATTCCTGCCTAGCAGACCCGATTAAAACAAGATAAAGAACAAATACAAAAATCCTTTTTCCAAATGTTTTGGGTAAGGAACAGTTCCTCCTTTTTTAGCATCCCATCCATTTCTGTTCTATATTGTGGTAGGGGGGAGACCAAACTATACATCACTTTCATTCATAAATTCCTACTTTCAGTTATTCTTTCCACTGCAAACCTTCTACAGTTGCACCACCGTCTTAGTCATCTAGTGCTGACGTGACAGAAATACCACAAGTGGATGGCTTTAACAAAGAGAAATTTATTTCTTCAGAGAAAAGTAGGTGACAAGTCCAAACTGAAGGCATCAGCTCCAGAGAAAGTCTTTCTCTGTTTGCCCTGGAGGAAGGTCCTTGTCATCAATCTTCCCCTACAGCAATCTAGGCCAGCTGCCTTAGAATGCTGCAGAAAAAGTTATTTTGGTCAAGAGTGTAGTTGCAGATCACTACTCCCAAAAAACAGAATCAGGGTCTCAGGACAAAACGGAGAGTGATCCAGTCCTGTGTCAGTCATTTTATGTCACAGTTACGTCAAGTGACTCAACTTCAGAGTGTTTCTTCACAGTAGAATACACTGAGAATAACTTTTTTGTTCTAAAACAAGTCTCGTTATATTTCTTCATTCAGAGAATTTTAAAGATTCCATCAATGTATTCTAACACTATAGTCTGTGAGGTGGTTTGAGGGAATTTAGGAGCTATTATGCTGCATAGCGTTTACCACCATCTACTGTAATGAGATATAAGGTAACAGTATAATGTAAGGTCACGTGATGTAATAGAAAGTAACATAAGGAAGCCCTGGTGGCACAGTATTTAAAGCTCCCAGCTGCTAATCAAAGGTGGGAGATTTGAACTCACCACTCATCACTGGAGAAAGAGATGGCAGTCTGTTTCTGTAAAGATTTACAGCCTTGGGAATCCTATGGGACAATTCTACTCTGTCCTACAGGATCTCTGTGAGTTGGAACCAACTGACAGTGGTGGCTTTTTGTTATGAGTATAATAGAATGTATAATATATGAAGCAGCTCTAGTGGCTAGCGGCTTAGCTAGTGGCACAGTGGTTAAGCGCTTGGCTGCTAACAGAAATGTTGGCAATTTGAACCTACCCAGTTGAGCCGAAGGACAAAGACCTGGTAATCTGTGCTCCTAACAATTTCAGCCTAGAAAACCCTATGTGGCAGCTCCTCTCTGTCACATGGGATTGTTATGAAACCAGAGGCTGTCATTACCAGACAGGAAGCCAGCAGAACACCCGTCACCACCACCACCACCACGTGGGACAAGGAGGATTCACAGTAGCATGAGCCCTGCCCGTCAACCCAAGGACCGTGCCCTAATGCCACCAAACTGGCTGTGGAGGCTGGGGCCTAGATGGTGGGGGACAGGGCTTCATAAGGTCACGGTGTCCTATTTGATTATTGGCTGGCTCTCTTAAGTAAAACAGAAGCTCCATGAGGGCAGAAATCCTTGATCTGTGTGTTTACTGCTGTAACCCTGGTGCCTAGAACAAAGTTATAGACATAACTGACAGTTACACTGCCTTTACTGTACACTTCGTAACTAGAATTACTATGTAACTCAGGCTCCAAACTGGAATATTTACTCAAATGCAAGAAATCATTTCTAGCATAAGTAATTGTACTAATAATTATGCTAGGACAATGGTAATAAATCAAGACTGTCCTGGGCAAATTGGTATACATAGCTAACCTATGTACAACTGTCTTAAGGGCTTTGCATATATTTCTTTATTTAGTCATTACAACCCTTGAGGTAGTTACCACTGTATTCTGTTTTACAAATGAAGTGGGCATTACTGTTATCCCCATTTTATAAATGAGGAAACGGTGCCATGGAGAGATTAAATAACTTAGCTAAGGCCATACAATCAGTATATTGTGAAGTCAGTAGGCAAACTCAAGAAATCTGACTTCAGTCCTCATAGTTACACTGATGTATTATTAACTTTGAAATATTTGTGGTTTGAAGAGTGTTTTAGTCAGCCAGGCTGCTCTAACAGAAATACCACAGAGTGGATGGCTTTAACAAAGAAAGATTTCTTCTTACACAGTCCGGTAGGTTGCAAGTCCATATTCAGGGTGTCCGCTCCAGGGAAAGATTTTCCCCCTGACGGCTCTGGAGGAAAGTCCGGTATTGCATCAGTCATTGTCCAGGGAGTGTCCTAACGCAAGAACCTCTGGTCTGAACGATGCGCTCTGCTCCCGGTGCTGCTTGCTTGATGGTAGCGAGGTTCTCAAATTGTCCTTGGTTCTTTCTCCTTTTATTCCTTGCAAGCTAAAAGCATTAAGGGTGGGGCAAGCCATACTCCAGGGAAACTTCCCCCATAGCAGGAATTCACGGCCCCACCCTAATCCTTTAACATACAGGTTAGCAAAACCACACAATGGAGGACATTTCCAAGATACTGGGAACCATATCCCAGCCACATGGCTGCACACATTTTTGGGGGGACACAATTCAAACCATGACAAAGAGTAAACTGGCCATGTCCTCTGTAGTTTTACTTTTTCTTCATTGCTGTATTTTGAAGAAGGACTATGCAATATTTTCTGTCCCATAAAAAAATGGCATAACTCAATGACTTACTGAGAAACAAAACCGAAACCCACTGCCATTAAGTTATTCCAAGTCCTAGTGACCTGACAGGACAGACTAGAACTCTCCCTCTGCTTTCCAGAAGCAGACTGCAGTGTCTTTCTCCTTTAGAGTGGCTGGTGGGTTTGAGAGGCTACCTGTTGGCAGCCAAGCACTTAACCACTTCACCGTCACGGCTGCTTTGACTCACTAAAACCTCTGTACAAATGGTGGGGAAACCTTGGGGACATTTGGAGCTTTGTGAGATGGTATATCCTTAGTTGTTTACTACTGATTTGATTCTAATTCATAGCATTCCTATATGACCCACAAGATTTCCTAATCTGTAATCTCTGTGGGAATAGATCACTAGGTCTTTTATCCCATGGAGCTGCTGGTGGATTTGACCCACCGACCTTTGCTTGGCAACCAATTGCTTAATTAATAGCTGTACTACCAGGGCTCTTTGTACTCATAGTAGACCTGTATACTAACATATTCAAATGCAAGAAATTTTTTCTGGTGTGAGTAAACATAAAAATAGATACAAATTAATGGAAACAAGTTTGTATCTACTATATAAAATACTTAAGTGATTTTATGAATAACTTTGGTTCTGCTGATGAGATGTAAGATCTATTACATGAGATATATTTCTCAGCGTAACCAATGATCTAATGATCAGCACTGGGGAGAAATGGGAATGAGATAGAACAAGGAAAATATACTCTTTTTCTCTAGTTTTGAGCCTGACACAGCCATTGTTTCAAGGTCGTAATAGAGTTTCTAGAGAAAATTTCCACAGGGTTTTAAGACTGTGACCTTTCAGAATTAGATCATCAGACCTCTCTTCCAAGGAGCACTGTGTGGTTTTGAACCGTCAATCTTCCATCTAGTGGTTGAGCACTTAACCATTTGTACCACTTGGGGATCCCTCCCAGGGTACAACCTCAACCTAAAATCTAATAATCCCAAAAGACAGGCATTCTGCAAAATCACTGAGCAGTACTCTTCAAAAGCATCAGACTCATGCAAGACAGGGAAAACTGAAGAGATATTGCAGATTGGAATCTTCGAATCTGGACACAGGACAACTAAATCCATTGTGCAATCGGATCAGACTCGATGGCACTTGGCTTTGGCTTAATCCTAAATTGGATTACAAAATAAACAAACAAAAGATAAAAAAAAAAAACTGTTGAGATTTGAGGTAAGTTTTGTATTTAGTTAAAAGTATTTTACAAAGTTTAATTTCTTAATTTTGATAAGTGTAATAGGGTTAAAGAAGATAGTAACATAAGAAGAAGCTGGAAGAAGGGTGTATGGGAACTCTGTGCTGCTTTTGCAACTCTATCTAAAGTTACCTTTTCAAAAAGTCTATTACAAAGACTACCTTTCTTTTTTTTTTTGTTTCCTGTTCCTGATTAAAAGACTCTTAATTGGTTATGTCAGCAAGCTTGTCAGGCTATGGTATTTGCAATAACTTGTCAGAATAACTTTTGACTTCTTTTTAGCTTTCCTAACTTAATTCAGTCTCTTGGTCCATGCAATAATCTGAACTGCTAGAAGCTTTGGTCTTGTTGCATATCCAAAGGAGAGTACAATTTTACAGCTCAGAACTTTTGTAATGAGCTCAGCCTTGATGGGGACAACCACCAGCCTCTGGAGATTTGCATGGTTCCAAACATACTTTTCATCTGTTGACTGTGTACTAATTAAAGGCAGGCGCTGAGTTAGAGGCCATTGACTTCTCAAGGACTATAATTTCTAGTTGAAAATGAAAGGTGAGAGAGATGAGAAAAGTGATAATAAATGGACTCAAACTTCTCATCATAACGATAAAAACAATGACCCCTTCAAGGCATGTCGACTTTGGCATCTGGTGTCAATGTGATCTTAGGAGACTTGTTGCTCAGCACAATCATAAAGTTGGTAAACCTTGTTACGGCGGCACCTGCTCCCCTCACCCACACAGGATGCTTCTCCCACTGCCATCAATCTTACCAGAACCTTTCTTTGCCAGGCCCCATGCCCTTGCACTCCCTTGGTCACCCAGATCTCCTGGTGGGTCACCTCAGTAAATTCTCTTTAAGATACACTTTAAAGTAACTAATATGTGTCTTCCCCATCCAAATCCACCTACCTTATCTCCTGTGAGACATTACTTTGTTAGAAATCAATGTACTTCTTTATACACTTTCAGCTATCATATTTTCATAGAGGCATTGGAGGACAAAATAAATGGTTTATCTTTTTAATTTTGGTAAAAATATATACAATGATACACCAGTAAAACAATTTCTATATGTACAATTCGGTGACATTCATTAGATTCTTCAAGTTGAGCTAACTGTCTCACCATCCTTATTCAAACTGATTCCACCACCATTGACTTAGACTCATTGTCCCCCCATAAGCTTTTCATCTAAACTTTTGAGTTGCTATTGTCAATTTGATCTCACATAGATGATTCTTTAAATGAGCACAACGTTCAAGGTAGACATGCTTGTTAAGACAAATTGAAGATCAGGACCAGGAAATCCTTCTGCTTTACTGATAGTGGAGTCTTATCCATTCTCTCAAAATATGCCACTGGATGCCTCCATTGATCACCCCCTGTCCAAAAGTGGTGTTCACCAATGTCCAGGGTGATTTTACACATTGGTTGGTATCCAACTCTGGCACGAATGCTTCCTGTGATGTCTTCCAAATCCTTATAGCTTAATCTGGTGGTGACTCGCTACCAGATTAAGCTACCTTAAAAGAGAACTGCCTTCCCCTAATGGGAGCTTCATTTAAGGATCTTAAAGCTTTGGGAAAAACATGCCCTCAGTGGTGTAAGGTAGGCAAGCCAGTCAGTGTTTTTATTCATTCCTTAAGAAAGCCACTTTTCCTTTTAGTTACTCTTGTCCCCTGAAAGCTACACCAAAAAATAAAAAATCCAAACCCACTGCTGTCAGGTCAATTCCAATGCATCGTGACACTATCGGACAGCGTAGAGCTGCTGCATAGAGTTTCCAAGGAGTACCTGACAGATTTGAACTCCCAGCCTTTTGGTTAGCGGATATAGCACTTAACCTCTATAGCCAAGGTTATAAAGAAAGTGAAAATCTGTAACTTGGTTTGTAGCTCATTGCTGCACAGGGACTGTTCTGATTACTGTTAATTTTTTAGGAGTGCCACACATTGATATTCATTCTTCCAGAGCTGAAATGGTAGCAGCCTGATTAACTTTTACAGCAAGAAAGCTTATAGTAACCCAGTGTAAGTAGCCACATGTGTAAGAGAAAATTGATATCCCTTACTTTGAGAGAAGGGACTAACACAGTCAGTTTGCCAGATCTGTAAAAGCCTCTCACTCCTTTAAATACACTGTCTTACTAAGTGGAATGTACTGCTTGAGGTGTCTGCTCTCTCCACTACACAACTAGGGCATTCTGAAGGCACCTGTTGGTGGCCGGTGGGCATCTCCTGTGTACATCTGGTTGATCTCAAACAGTCTTATAACTCTCTGGAGAGGGGTCTTGGAGCAATTTACCACATTGTTGCAACTAGGTAGTCCATGTCTCATCAAGGTACTGTTTTGTGTTATAGCTAGCCGTGTTTGGTACAGAGGCCCTTTGTGTGCTCCTTAGTAGGACGTACTGTTCTTCCTCTTGTGCTTCCCTAGTGAGCGCTTCTCTTCAGCAATGCACTGTACATAGTCAAGAACTGTTTTTTGTCAATGTGTAGCATGTCTCCACACCCTTTAATGGCTGTGATCAGAATCTTACATAACACCACTGCTTAGTTTTTCATCTACCATAAAGCCCAACTCATTACATCTTCAGTAACAGTTACATCTAGTGCGAAAGGCATTCCTTCTTTTATAGTGTCTAGTGCTTGGGCCTGTTGCATCATGGCCATGGCTTGAATGAAACAATTTTGTGTGTTTATGTGCATGTATGTGACTTTGCCTCAGGTAGTCCCTTTATCATCAGTCTGTAGAGTGGCTGAAGGCGTTGTGCTAAGTGTAGAATAACAACCCCACAAAAGCTTATAAGAACTGAGTCTGAGGACAAGGAAAAGCAGTTACAGATTTTACAAATAACTACTGCAGGCCAACTCAGGTCTTACCTGTCTAAGTGACACTCAGAAACTTGATCGTGGTCCCTGGTCTCTGTATTTATTGTGGGTCTATAGGCTATCCCCAGAAGCACATGTGGTGCAGTGGTTAATCAGTCAGCTGGTGGCTGGAACTGGTTCAAATCCACCCACTACTCTGCGAGACAAAGATGTGGCAGTTTGCTTCCATAAAGATTTACAGCATTGCCAATTGTATGGAGCAGTTCTACTCTGCTCTATAGGGTCACTAGGAATCAGAATTGACTTGATGGCAACTGGCTTTTTTTTAACAGGCCATTCCCATTGTTGGAGGTGTTCAAGCACTAGATTGGCCATAGTGTGCAAGAGACTCAGCTCATTAGACAGTATCACAGTGTTACCTATATGAATGTTCGATATGTACTCCCTCCCTTAAGGGACACCAACTAAATCTTGAATTACTATGCCATTATAAATTTTAAGGCCATCTAAATATCTTAGTGGTAACACTTGAAAAGTCCATTGCCCTCCCTCCTCTGTGAAGGCAAAAATATGAACAGTCTCTCTGAGAAGAATATTGAAGAAGGCATTTTCTAAATCTAAAACTGTAAGCTGTTTCCACAAGCATGTAGTCAATTGCTCCAGAAGAGTAGCTATATTACATACAGCTACTTGTATGGGAGGAGGTACTTTGTTTCTTTCTGCCTTATAGTCCAGTCTAATCTTTGCCTGAAAAGTGGGCTTCAGGAATGGTTTTAGTTCTGGGTTAACAAAGAGTCCAGGGGCTGTATTCTGAAATCTCCCCAGTCTCAGCCAGACCATTAAGTCTGGTCTTTTTATGTGAATTAGAATTCTGCACCACACTTTTCTTCAGATCCATCAGGTGCCCTCTGCTGTGTTCCTTGTCTAGGCAGTCATTGGTGGTAGCTGAACACCAGCTAGTCCTAGTCTCAGGCTGATGAAGTCTCTCTTTTGTCTCTTGGGGTCGTATATTCCTTGTATCTGTCATCTTCTTTGTTCTCCTTTTCTCCAGGTGGTTTGGGACCAATTGATGCATCTTAAATGGCTACTCAGAAGCTTTTAAGATCCCATACACCATTCGCTAGAGAAGATACAGAATATTTTCTTAATAACTTTGTTATGTCAATTGACCTAGATGTTCCCTGAAACCATGGTCCACAGACCATGATTCCTGCTGCCCTGTCCCTCAAGTGTTTAGTTGTATTTAAGAAACTGTTTAGTTGTATTTAAGAAACTGTTTAGCTTTTGGTTTAGTTCAGTTGTGCTGGCCTCCCTTATATTGTGTGTTCTTCTTCCCTTCATGTAAGATAATTCTTATCTACTATCTAGTTAGCGAATTCTCCTCCATCTCCCTCTCCATACTTGTAACCTTGGTAATCCTTTTTTTACTTTCCACATCTTGTTCGGCTTACTAGCAGACCACAGTGGACTGTTGTAAGGGCTTTGGGCCAATATAATAATTTACATCTTTTCTTATTTCATTATAGTTTGGAAGCTTTTCTGCCTTTTAACCCAACTTCAAAGAGTTGGTTTTATATTTCTAACTGGCAGGTCAAGTATGTCTCCCCATTGTTTTTAAGGAGGCTCCAAGCAAGGTGTCAGTGTCTCACATGTATACCTGCTGATTTATGTGAGTTACAATGAATCAAAGTACATTTAACTGAAGTGTCAACCAAAGCCAGGACCTCCAGTTTGGCTGCCAATACTCCTATATGGCCCTATGTCAAAGGAAACCTTGGCTAGGTTGTAACAGGAGAGGTTGTGACAGTTTTCATCCTGATGCTCCTCCAGCCCCCTCTTCCTCTTCTAGGGGAAAAGGGGAAGGCCTTCCCTGTTCCCAGTTATTTTTATTTTGTTCTATTTTCAATCTAAGTCAGCCGTCAATGTGAAGGCAGTTGTCGTATCACTGTCTAGCCTTAGATTTCCTCTAGATTTTAAAGCTCTGTTTCTGCTTTTAACCATATCTCTGTTATTAAGTGCACCACCCAGAATAATGGCCGTCTATGCAGCTTACCGAGCAGCAGCCATCCTTATTCAAGTTGTCAGCTTTGATCTTTCTGTAATTTGTACCAGCCGCACCAAAGTTTTCAGGTTCTCCTATACTCCTTCAGCAGTCTGCAGGCATTGAGCACTTACCATAAGGCTTCACCTTGAAATCTGGGGCCAACCAGGGATTTGCCCCTTAGAATCCTATAGTAATGGCAATACCAAGCTGATTACAGCATGGAGGCCATTCTCATTCAGGTTGGTCAGCTTTAATCCTTTTATAACTTCTGCCAGTCCTCTGGGAGTGTTAAGTCTTTCCTTGTGCTCCAGTAGATTCAGCACTGATTCCCACACTGAAGCCTGGGACCACTGAGGGATTGTCCCCTGAAGATTCTCTTTCCCCAGTCTATCTTTTAAAAACTTGCTCTGCCTTACTTACTGCTTCCTTCATGTTTCATAATCATCTCTACATCTCATAATTGGAAATCCTGGTGGATGCAGCTCTGCCCTTAGATTTCTTGTTATTGTTGGCTTTCTTTTCATTATAATTTTTTAGAGTTTTCCCTCCCTTCAACATCTTCAGACTTGCTATTTTGGATCAGTCCATTGTGACTTGAAAGCTGTGTGGCCAATTATATCTAAAATTAACAATAAACTGCATGAGAGACAATGGACAAATAACGGGATGAAGGAAGATGGATGCCAACCCACAAGAGGATCACCAAAGCACCAGACAATGGAAACTAGGGAAATGGGGACCTCAGACAGAGAGAGTGCCTTCCCATGGAGTCAGCATCTAGATTTTGGACTTCCAACCTCCTAAACTACGAGAAAATAGATTTCTGACTGTTGAAGCCACCAATTGTGGCATTTCTGTTACAGAGCACTAGAAAACTAAGACAGGACCCAGGACACAAGAGAAAATGAGGATAATCCTGAAAAAATGGAGCTGAACCTAAAGTCCAAAGCATGAAGCAACAGTGGAGATGAAAGGATAAATAGGAAAGTGGGAAGTGCTAGAACTGGTCACCAAATGTTAGGAGAAGGTACAGGAAGCAGGTAAAT
The DNA here is from genome assembly GCA_028571685.1 of Heterohyrax brucei. Classification (NCBI taxonomy): domain Eukaryota; kingdom Metazoa; phylum Chordata; class Mammalia; order Hyracoidea; family Procaviidae; genus Heterohyrax; species Heterohyrax brucei. The sequence goes on along the minus strand of CM053142.1, from coordinate 69,435,555 downwards.
GACTAAGTCTCTATCTTCACTGGAATTTGAAAGATATTTTGAGTCAGATAAGAAAGCTTAAGTAGATTTTGTTAGTTATAAAAAAAAATACTGCCATTGAGTTGATTCCAACTCATAGAGGCCCTGTAAGACAGAGTAGAACTGCCCTACAGAGTTTCCAAGGAGCACCTGGTGATTTCAAACTCCTGGCCTTTTGGTTAGCAGCTTAAACAAATTTAGCACTTAACCACTATGCCACCAGGATTTCCAATTATGAGAAGCAGGGATGATTATGAAACACAAAGGAAGCAGTAAGTAAGGCAGAGGACTTGGGTTTGAGGTCTGGCTCTAACAGTACTAGTTGTCTGACTGTTAGCTTTGAGTCTAATTAAAAAATTTAAAGATTTGATAAATTATCTATGAAATGTCTCTCAGATCTAAAATGCATGATTTATTGCATACTTTAGAAAGTTATGGAGGCAGGGCTGAGGAGGCAGACTAGACACACATCTCCTTGATTCCCTCTGAGAACTAAGGCCTCATACAATAATGGAATGGAGCAGCTTGGACATCCTGGGAACCCCAGGATCTGGTGTAGGGGTTGTCAGATTCTACTAAGTACCATTAAGGGGGAAACTACCTCTCAAAGACGAGGCAGCAGCATGCTGTGTCCTGCTTCTACTAGCTCATCACTTGGGAGGATTGTAGGTACTGATGCCTTCTTTGTTATTCTAGAGGTACAGACTGGGCATGAGCTGGCTAGTATGCTGAACTGCAATACTTAAGTAAACTCATATAGTTCAGCAGAGAGTCTGTGCTTGGGATGGCCACATACTGAGAATCTGACTGCCTGCTGGGGGTACTGCTGTCCCTCCACCCCCTCTTTTCTGAGCTGTGCCATAGATTCTGCTGTCTCACAACAGGAAGGCCAGCTCGGTCATGACACCATCTTGGTCAGCTATGAGGTGAAACCAGCCTCCCTGAGATCTCAGCTGGGTCTAATTCACATGTTGAGCCACAGTCCCTGTCTGGATAGTGCTTCTCCAGCAGAAAAGCTGTGTTTTAGATGGTGCTGCCTAGAGTTATGTGTGGGGACTGGCAGAGGATGGCAGCAAGGCCCTAACCCCTCCCTTCTTTGAATCATGTCATAGTGTCCAGGGATGGCCTATGAGGCGCTTTAGTGGTCAGCCAGAAGAGAGGTTCTGCAACACCTGAGGGCTTGACTGATTTCAGCAGCTATTGGACAGCTCCTTGCTCAGCAGTAAAGCACCTTTTTAAAATAAGACCACCTGGAAAACTTACTGATGAGTCAGGTGGCAGCATCTCCACAACACTTCACTGATCTACATCATAGCATTGACTGACAACTCCTTAGTGATTCCATAAGTAGGGCACTGTCTTTGCCAGCCAGAAGATGGAGACTGCCACTCCAGGGAGTTCACTCGGGGCCAGTCACTAGTGTGCATAGAGTCAGCTGGTGACCAAACCTAGTAGTGTCTTTAGAACCTCTTCTTAGAACCACACCTCAGCTCCTGTTGAGGTAACTCCAGAGAAACAGAGCAGCTTCTAGATAGTGCAAAGACAACAATCAATAGCTAACCATTTAAATAAGTAGTCCACTATGGCTCCAGAAAACTCCCAAAATAATTTAAAAATTTCCCAGATGAAGAAGCCTTTCTGAAACTATTGGAGGTTGAGAACAACATAATTATGTATAGAACCCTCTTAGAGAGTAAACAAAATGCAGCAGAACAAAATGATAAATTAAGTAAGCTATTTGAACTGATGGAACATCAGTAGATCAATAATAAAATTACAGAATTAGACAATTCAATCCAAAGCCAAAAGAGCAGAATTGAGCAGATGGAAGCCATAGTTAGTGAGTTTGAGGATAGAGCAACTGACATCAGCATTTATGAGGAGAATCAGAGAAAAGAAATAAGAAAAATGAAGGAGCATTAAGAAACATGTGACACTCTATTAAGAGGAATAATCTATGAATAACTGGAGTTTGTGAACAAGATGGGATAATTACAAATACAGAGAGCATAGTTGTTAAATTGCTGACAGAAAACTTCCCTGAAATTATGAAAGAACAGAACATAGATATCCATGATGCTTGTTGAACCTCACAAAATCTAGACCCCAAAAGAAAGACACCAAGACATATTATCATCAAGTGTAATGAAATGAATCATCAAGAAAGACTTAAATGCAGCAACGCTTAAAGCAAAGCTAATGTACAAAGGGAAGCCCTGTCAGCTTTTGTCTGACCTCTTGGCAGAAACAATGCTGGCAAGAAGGCTGTGGGATGACACATTCAAAGCCTTGAAGAAGAAAAGCTCCCAACCAAGCATTATATATTCTGCAAAACTGTCTCTAAAATATGAAGGTGAAATTATGACATTTGTACATAAACAAAAGCTTAGAGACATTGTAAAAACCAAACCCAAACTACAAGAAATACTGAAAGAAGCTCTTGGTTTAGAAAAACAAAAACATCAAGTGTATACTTAAGGAGGCAATGCAGGATACAACATCCCGAATTCTACTCAATTATGGAAGTCACAAAGCTCTATCAAAGGTACAATATTAAAAGATGGGAACCAGCAATCTTAATTCAAAAACTATGACATCATCACACTAAAAAGAAGGATACATTACAATAGTCATAACCTTGTCAGATGGAGAGGAAATTAAAAAAGACATGCAGAAGTTAAAGTCTGGTTTAAACTTAGAACATTGAAAGGTATCATAGAGGTAACCATAAAGCACAATAACAATGTGCTTTACAATAACAATATCAACACAAGAAACATAATTCAGGAGTATCAACAAACACAAAACCAACACTGAAAAAGATGAAAAGTTAACCCATGAAGAATGACTCAGAACAGAATAATAGGAGCAACATAGAAAACTTCAACAACACAAAAATAAAGGCATCAAAATGACAGCACTAAATATATGCCTATCAATAATTATACTGAATGTAAATGGACTGAATGCTCTAATAAAGGGACAGGGAGTGACATCCTGGATCAAAAGACACAATCCATCTATATGTTGCTTACAGGAAACACACCTTAGACTCAAAGGTATGAACAAACTGAAAATCAAAGGATGGAAAAATATATAACAAGCCAACAGCATACAAACAAGAGCAGGAGTGTGATACTAATCTCAGATAAAATAGACTTTAATGTAAAATCTACCATCATGGACAAGGATGGTCACTATTGCTGAAAGGCTCAATACATAAAAAAAAATAACAATACTGAATATGCGCCTAGTACAAGAGCATCTAAATACATTGAACAGATACTGGCAACACTGAAAAATGAGACAGATCACTGCACAACAAAAGCTGGGAACTTCAAGATTCCACTTTTAGTAATGGACAGATAGTACAAAAAAGCTCAGTAAAGATATAGAAGATCTTATAGCAACAATCAACCAACTAGACCTCATCGACATATACAGAACTTTTTACCCACCAACAGATAAGTGCACTTTCTTCTCCAATGCACACGGAACATTTTCCAAAATAGACCATATGGTAGGACATAAAACAAGACTCAACAAAATCCAAACCATTGAATTATTGCAAAGCATCCTCTCTGACCATAAAGCCATAAAAGTTGAAATCAATAGCAGAAAAAACATAGATAGAAACTTGAACCCATGGAAACCGAACAACACCTTCTTCAAAAAACTATGGGTTACAGAAGAAATCAAGGACAAAATAAAGAAATTTATGGAATCAAATGAGAATGAAAACACATCCTACCAAAACTTACGAGATACAACAAAAGCAGTGCTCAGAGGTCAGTGTATCTCTATAAATGCACACATCCTGAATAAGAGAGGGTCCAAACCAAAGAAGTAACCCTACAACTTGAAGAAGCAGAAAGAAGGAACTCCTCAGGTACAGAAGAAAGCAGATAATAAAGATTAGAACAGAACTAAATGAATTAGAGAATAGAAAAACAGTTGAAAAAATTAGCAAAACCCAAATCTGGTTCTTTGAAAGGATCAACAAAATTGATAAACTACTTGCTAAGCTTACCAAAGAAAAAACATGAGAAGAAACATATAACCCAAATAAGAAATGAGATGAGAGGCATCAAAACAAACCCAATTGAAATCAAAAGTATTATAACAGAATACTATAAGAGATTGTACTCTATTGGATTTGAAAGCTTAGAGGAAATGGACAAATTTCTAGATTCATATCACCTACCAAAATTATCACAAACAGAAGTAGAACAACTTAATAAGCCCATCACAAAAGTCAAGACTGAAAAAGTCATTAAAAGAACTACCAACCAAAATAATTCCTGGCCCAAATGGCTTCACTGGTGAATTCTACCAAACTTTTGGAGAGGAGTTATCTCCAATACTGCTGAGAATATTTCACAGCATAGAAAGAGATGGAATACTCCCAAATTCATTCTATCGAACCAGCATAACCCTGATACCAAAGCCAGAAAAAGATCCCACACAAAAAGAAATTTACAGACCAATATCATTCATGAACTTGGATGCAAAAATCTTTTGCAAAATCCCTTGTCAATAGAATTCAACAACATATCAAAAAAAGTAATTTATCACAACCAAGTTGGATTCATACCAGAGATGCAAGTATGGTTCAACATCAGAAAAACAATTAATGTGACCAACCACATGCCAGCCAAGTGCCATCGAGTCAGATCCAACTCACGGTGACCCTAGGGGCCAGGGTAGAACTGACCCCCAGGGTATTCAAGGACATAAATAACACAAAAAATAAGAATCACCTGATTTTATCAATTGATGTAGAAAAGCATTTGACGAAGTCCGAAGCACATTCATACTAAAAACTTTCAGCAAAATAAGGATAAAAAGAAAATTCCTCAACACAATAAGAGACATCTACACAAAGTCAACCATGTACATCATCCTGAATGGAGAGAGACTGAAAGAATTCCCCTTGAGAATGGGAACTAGACAAGGATGCCCACTCTCACCACTTTTATTCAACATTATACTAGAAGTTCAGCAATTAGACAAGACAAAGAAATAAAGGGCATCCATATCAGCAAAGAAGAAGTAAAAATATCCCTATTTGTAGATGATATGATTGTATATGCAGAGAATCCTAATGAATCCATAAGTAAACTATTCAGACTAATAGAAGAGTTCAGCAAAGTATCAGGATACAAGACAAACATAAGTAAATCAGTAGGATTCTTTTATATTAACAAAGAGATCAAAGAAGAAATCACCAAATTAATACCACTTACTATAGCTCCAAGAAGAAAAATATCTAGGAATGACTCTAACTAGGGAAGTTAGAGACTTGTACAAAGAGCACTGCAAGACTTACTGCAAGAAACTGACTTTCATAAATGGAGAAACCAACTCTGCTCATGGAGAAGACTTGACATTGTAAAAATGTCTATTTTACCCAAAGTGGTCTACATATGCAGTGCAATCCCAATACAAATTCCAGTAACATCTTTTAGTGAGATGGAGAAACAAATCATCAACTTTGTTTGGAAAGGGAAGAAACGCCGGATAAGCAAAGCACTACTGAAGAAGAGGAACATAGTGGGAAGCCTCACATTACCTGACCTTGCAATCTATTACGCTGCCACAGTAGTGAAAGCAGCCTGATACCGACATGCAGACCAATGGAACAGAGTTAGACCCCAGAGATGCCACCATCTTCTTATAAACAGTTGATATTTGACAAAGGCCCTAAAATTGTAAACCAAAGTTAAAACAGTCTCTTTAACAAATGGTGCTGGCCAAGTTGGATATCCATCTACAAAAAATTGAAACAAGACCCATATCTCACACCTGACACAAAAACTACCTCAAATTGGATAAAAGACCTAAATGTCAAACCTAAAATGATAAAGATCATGCATGAAAAAATAGTGTAAACAATGGAAATGTTAACACTCAGTTTAGACAGACTTCAAAATGTGATAAACAAGGCATGATCAACAGAAGAGAAAACAGATAAATGGGATCTACTAAGAATCAAACACTTTTGCTCATCCAAACACTTTATGAAAAAAATTAAAAGATGACCTACACGATGGGAAAAAAATATATTTGATAACTACATGTCAGACCGACATCTGATCTCCATAATCTACAAGGCACTGCAGAATATCAACAAGAAAAAGGTACCTAACTCAATTAAGTAGGAGCAAAGGAGATGGACTGACACTTCACCAAAGAGGACATCCAGGCAGCCAAAAGACATATGAAGAAATGCTCATGATAGTTAACTGTTAGATAAATCCAAATCAAAACTGCAATGAGATACCATTTCACCCCAATAAGGTTGGCCATGATCCAAAAAAACACAAAACAACAAATGCTAGAGAGGCTGTGGAGAGATTAGAACTCTCTTGCACTGCTGGTGGGATTGCAAAATGGTACAACCTCTATGGAAAGCAATCTGATGTTTCCTTAAAAAGCTGGAACTAGAGGTACCATGTGACCTAGTAGTCCTACAGAATCAAGGGTAGTCACGTGAACGGATACATGCATGTGAATGTTTATTACAGCACAGTCCACAATAGCAAAAAGATGGAATCAATCCAGATGCCCAACAACAGATGAATGGATAAACGAACTATGGTACATATACTCAGTGGAATACTATGCAATGACAAAGAACCATAATGATTTTAGGAAGTGGTTCATAACCTGGTTTCAATTGGAAGACACGCTGAGTGAAATCAGTCAGCTGCACAAGGAAAAATTTTGTGTGAGATCCCTCCTATAAGGACTTAAGCATAGACCCATGTACAAAAGAAAAGAATCTTTGATGGCTACAAGGGAGGGAGGGGTAGGGAGGGCTAGTTATAGATTAGATAGTTGATAGAAGTTTGGTTGAATGAAAGCGGTGACAGCATACAGTAAAAAGAAAATCAACTTAACTGGACTTCAGCATAAACTGACAATTCTTCTAATCTTAACCCAGTGTTGTAAAGATAAAGTAGCAGGGGCTGGGTTTGGGGACCATGCTCTCAAGGGACATTAAGGCCAATTTGCATAATTAGGCTGTTACTAAGAGAGTCTTCTGCACCTCATATTGGTGAATGGTGTCTGGGGTCTGAAAGTCTAGCAAGCTGCCATCTGAGGTACGCCAAATGGTACCAACTCAGCCGGAACATATGATCACCAAGGACAACAAAGACATGAGCGAAAAAGAATCCAGAAGACAGAAGGACCCATGTGAATGTGTGACTGTATCAACATGTGACTAGAAGAAACAGATGGTGCCCAGCCACCACCAAAGACAGTTGTGATGGGGCACATAATATCAAGTTCCAGTGGCAACATGAGAAAAAGAGGAGTGCACCTCAAGAACTCAACTAAAAGACTGCAGCTGATAGTCCAAAGGCCTGGGGGTCCCCTGGGAGCATGACCCTAGACCTAATGCTGCCTCTGACCAGAAAACATTCCTGAGGTCAACTCTTCAAACAGGAATGGACTGGACCTGGGGACACAATGTGACCATATGTTGTGTGTACTTTATGCATCTATGCATCTGTAGGATACTGTCCTACTGGCCCCTTACTAGAAGGGAGAGGAGGGGACAAGAGATTGTTAAGTGGATATGACATACATAGAACAAAAAGGAGGAGTGTACTGTCACTGGGCAGGGAGAGCAGAAGGAGCTGCAGACAGGTGGGCATGCAAATTTAGTTTGGTTTATACACTTTCACTCAATCACAATTAAAAAAAAGAAAAATGACTGAGCACAGGAAAAAAAATTGAAAAAAAGAAACTGCTGGCAATGCATAAAAAGCACTATGTTCATACCTATCAATAATTACATTGAATGTCAATGGGTTAACAGTATTTAAAAAAAAGAGAGAGAGAGACAAAGAGTAAGAGAGTGGATTGAAAAACTAAAAGCACAGTCTATCTGCATGATGCTCACAAGAGATACACCTTAAACTTAAAGATAAAAACTGAAACTCAAAGAATGGAAAAATATATACAAAGTTAACAACATTTGAAAAGGAGTAGGAGTAGCAATATTAATTTCAGACCAAATAGACTTTAAAGCAAAAGCTACCACAGTGGACAAGGCAGGTCACTACATATTGCTTAAAGGGTCAATACGTCAAGAGGATGTAATCATATTAAATATTCATGTACCCAGTGACAGAGCTTCTAAGTATTTAAATGAACTCTAACCACATTGAAAGTGGGATAGACAGCTTCACCAAAATAGTAGGATACTTCAACACACTACTTTTGGTGATGGACTGATCATCCAGATAGATGCTCAGTAAAGACACAGAAGATCTAACTGCCACAATCAACCAACTCATTCTCATAAACATATACAGAACACTCCACCCAACAAGAAACATGTATCTGTTTTCCAGTGCACATAGAACATTCTTCAGAATAGACCACTTACTATGCTGTAAAGCAAATCTTAACAAAATCCAAAGCACTGACATATTACAAAGCATCTTATGGATCCGACTCAACAGCACTTGGCTTGGCTTGTCAGACTGTAAAGTCATAAAAATTGAAATCAATAGCACAAAAAGCAAGGGTAAAAATTCAAACACATGGAAACTGTACATCACTTTGCTCAAAATTTCAGGGTTACAGAGGAAGTTAAGGATGGAAAAAAGAAATTCATAGAATCAAAGCAGAATGAAAACATATCCTACAAGTTCCTAAGGTACACAGCAAAAGCAGTTATCAGAGGTCAATAAATGAACATATCCAACTAGAAGAAAGGGCTCAAATCAAAGAATTAACCCTACTACTCGAACAAGTAGAAAGACAGCAACAGAAGAACCTCCTAAGCACCAGAAGAAGACAGATAATAAAAATTAGAACAAAACTAAATGAATCAGAGAATATGAAAAAAATTGAAAGAATTAACAAGAACAAAACCTGGTTTTTTGGAAACTGCAACAGAATTGATAAACCATTAGTCAAGCTGACAATAGAAAAGCAGGAAAGGAAGCAAACAACTTGAATAAGAAATTATATGTGCAACATCAAATAGACCCAAATGAAATTAAAAGAATACTATGAAAAATTGTCCTCTAATAATTTGAAAACCTAGAGGAAATGGACAAATTTCTAGAAACACACTATCCACCAAAATTAACATATACAGAGTAGAACAACTGAGTAAACTGATCACAAAAATAGGAATTCAAAATGTAATTTTAAAAAATCCCATCCAAAAAGAGCCCTGGTCCAGATAGCTTCACTGGAGAATTCCACCAAACTTTCAGGGACAAGTTAACTCCATCATTACTAGCATAGAAAGGATGGAATACCCCCAAATTCAGTCTATTTAGCCAGCAAAACCAAGATTCCCAAACCAGATAAAGATAGAACAAAACGGAAAATTATAGACCAATATCTGTTATGAACTTATGTGTAAAAATCTTCAAACAATTCTAGCCAATAGATTTTAACAACAGCAAAAAAATTAATTTTCCATGAGCAAGTAGGATTCATACCACGGATGCAGACAGGGTTCAACATTAGCCAGCCAAGTGCTGTTGAGTCGGATCCGACTCATGGTAGAAATACAATTAATGTAGTAAACCAAACAAATAAAACAAAAGATAAGAATCATTTGATTTTATTGATTGATGCAGAAAAGGCATTTGGCAAAGTTCAACACCGATTCAGATTAAAAACTCTCAGTAGACTAGAAATAGAGGAAAAACTCCTCAACATAATAGAGGACATCTATGAGTCGGGTCGATGGCAATGAGTGGTGGATGCAAAGTGAACAACCAACATCATTCTAAATGGAGAGTCTGAAAGCATTCCCACTGAGGACAGGAACCAGACAAGGATGCCCATTGTCACCAATGTTATTATTCCACATTGTACTAGTGGTTCTAACCAGAGCAGTCAGACAAGGTAAAAAAAAAAAAAAGGACATCCAAACTGGTGAGGAAGAAAAAAAAAATAGTTCCATTTGCAGATGATACGCCCCAGTTCCATTTGCAGAACCCCCGCCCCAGACAAACACACACAAACTACTGGAATTAACAGAAGAGCCAGAAGAGCATCAGGATACAAGGTAAACATACAAAACTCAGTTGGATCCCTTTACATCAACAAAGAGACCATCAAAGAATAAATCACCAAATCAATACTATGCATAATAGCTCCCAAGAAGATAATATACTTAGAAATAAATCTATCCAGAAATGTAAAAGACCTACACAAAGAAAATTACAAGACCAAAGGAGTCCTTCGTAAGCGGAGAAACTTACCTTGCTCATGGATAGGAAGACTTCTCTTCTACTCAAAGCAGTTGATAGGTACACTGCAATCCCAACACAAATTCAATGGCGTTTTTTAATAAGATGGAGAAACAAATCACCAATTTCATATGGAAAGGGAAGAAGCCTGGGATAAATCAAGTGTTACTAAAGAAGAAGAACAAAGTGGCTGGCCTCATATCCCCTGATTTTAGAACCTATTACACTGACACATAGTCAAAACAGCCTGACACTGGTACAAAAACAGATACATAGGTCAATGGAATAGAACTGAGATTCCAGATATAACGTCATTCACCTATGAGCAACCAATATTTGACAAAGGCTCAAAGTCTGTGACCTGGAGAAATCTCTTCACCAGACAGTATTGGGAAAACTGGGTATCAATCTGCAAAAAAATGAAACAAGATCTGTATCTCACACCATGCACTCAAAATGGACTGAAGACCTAAATATAAAATGTAAAATTATAAGGATCATGGAAGAAAAAATACAGACAATGCTAGGAGCCCTAATACGTGGCATAAACAAACTACAAAATATTGCTATCAATGAAGAAACACCAGAAGACTGCTAAAAATCAAACATTCAACCAAAAACTTCACCAAAAGAGCAAAAAGATTACCTACAAACTGGGAAGAAACTTTTGGCAACCACAAATCTGTTTGGCATCTAATCTCCGTAACCGACAAAGTACTGCAAAGCCTCAACACAAAAAAGACAAGCCAGATTAAAAAAGGGCAAACGATATGAATGGGTACTCCACCAAAGAAGATATCCAGGCAGCTAAAAGATCCATGAGGAAATGCTCACAATCATTAATCATTTCAGAAGTTCAAATCAAAATTATAATGAGATATCATCTCATCCCAATAAGGCTGGCGCTAATTAAAAACAAAATAAACAAACCAAAATAAATAAATAAACAGTAAATGTTAGAGATTGTGAAGAAACTGGAACTATTCTATACAGCCCATGGGAATGTAAAATGGGACAACTTCTTTGGAAATTGATTTGGTGATTTCTTCAAAAGCTAGAAATATGAATACCATATTATCCAGAAATCTCACTTCTTAGAATATATCCTAGAGAAATAAGGGCTGTCACATGTGCAGTAATGATTATTGCAGCACTGTCCACAATAGCAAAAAGATAGAACCAACCCAGGTGCCCATCAACAGATGAATGGATAAACAAACCATGGTATATTCACATGATGGAATACTGTTCAATCATAAAGAACAACGAGCTTGGGAAACATAGCATGGACTCATCTGGCAGACATTATGCTGAGTGAAAGTTGTCAGTCACAAATGGATAAACATTGCATAGCCATAAGACCACTATTACAAGGACTCAAAAAAAGTTTAAGCACAGAAGAAAATAATCTTTGATGGTATTAAGGGAGGGGAGGAAGGGAGACTAAGATAGTAGATGAGATGGTAGATAGGAATTGATAGGAATTGGGTTAAGTGAAGGGAGTAACAGCACGTAGTAGAAGGATGACTGGAACTCGTGGACTACACCAAAAACTAAGAGGCTTCCTAAATATAACCCAACACTTAGAAAGTCAGAGTAGCAGTCAGGGGACTGGGATCACAATTTCAGGGGACATGTAGGCCAAGTGGCATAACTAAGTTTTTCTTTCAAGAAAATGTTCTGTGCCCAATTTTGGTGAGTGGCATCTGGGGTATTAAAAGCTAACAAGCTGCCATGTAGGTAGTGTCGATTGATCCCAGCCACTCAGAGCAGAGGAGAACAAAGGACATCAAAGACACAAGGAGACAGAAAAGGCCGTATGATTGGGAGACTGTATCAGCATGAGAAAGAGAGGAACTAGTGGCACCCAGCCGCCACCAGTGATTGCCCTGACAGGGAACATAATATAGATTCCCTGATGTAGTGGGAGAAAAATGAGGGTGTAGACCTATAACTCTATTCAAAGATCATGTTTGATGCTCTGACATCCTGAAGAGTCCCCTGAGGACATGGCCTCTGGACTTGCTGGTAGTCCAAAGCTGAAACCGGTACCAAAGCCAACTCTCCAGAAAAAGATTGCAGTGAACTATAAGACATACTGTGATGCTGGTGAAGTGCGTGCTGCTTGGCTTCAATATATACACGAGGCTTTTGAAGCAGCTCCTGTCCAAAGACAAGATGAGAGAGTGGGACAGGAGTTGGCTGAATGAGTATGAGAAGTACAGAGCAGAAACAAGGAGTGTGCTGTCACAGAGTGGGGAAAGCAGCTAGAGTTGCATAGAGGTGTGTGGAGGTGGGGAGGAAGTTTATATGACAAAATGACTTGGATTGTAAACTTTCACTTAAAGCACAATAAAATACTTAACAAAATATATTCACCTTGTAAATCTAAACTATCAAATGGTACAGAAGTATTGTTGTTGTATGCTTTCTAGTTTGCTCCGGCTCCGAGTGAACCTATGTAAAGGAGTAGAACAGCCCCGTAGTATTTCTTAGGCTGGATGCTTTACAGGGGCAGGTCACCAAGCCTTTTGTCTCACTGAGTTGGAACTGCAGACCTTTGAATTAGCAGCCAAGCATTTAACCACTGTGATACCAGGGTTCTTTATGGTAGAGTAGCCCCTAGAATTTTATTTCAGTGGGAGAGCAAAACTATTAGTGATACAATGCCGTCCGATGTTTCACTTTAAATGTTCCAAGGCCTATTCCAATTTTTCCCTTAGGAAATAAAGGTGATCACATGTTAGAAGACAGTGGGCTTGTCACACTCCATTTTATTTTTCCCTCTGAGCACAGGAAATAGGAATGTTACATTTTGTTTCAGTAAAAGATCATTTTCAGTCTCTTTTGTGTTCATTCTACATTTTATAATCGGTGATGAGCATCACGTTTTTACAGAGCTTCTGTATTTCTGAGTGAGTGCGTGCCCCTTGAGTGTGTACTCGCTAATGGTGTACAGGAAGAACATAACACAGAAAATCATGATAACCACTGAGACTGCAGCCAGAATTATGATGGACATCATCTTTTCCTGTGTCCCCCATATCATGCATGGATAGGGCCCAGGACACATGTGGGTACTGCACACAATGGTTTTTTGAATTAGTGGTAGGTGATAGTGAAGAAGGATGACGAAGAAGACTACTTGTACCAATAACTGTACCAGAAAGTAGACAAGATACACTACTAAAAGATACTTTTCCTGGGCTAAGTCAAAAATCGCTTTTTCTTTCATCTTTATATCCTCTTCTTTAATGTCCGTATTAGTGGGCTTTTCTTTTGATGGTTTCTTCTTTAAAAGCTTGTTCTGTTTATGCACATTCTGAGAGACAAAAAACTCCATCACAAAAAATATGGAGGGAAAGACAAAGCCAATCACGTACCAAACGCCTACGACAGGTCTATTGAAGTGTTTCTCATAGCACTCTGCTAAACAGGCTTTGGAGATATTCCGATGGCATTGAAAGTCCTGGGCTGAATCAATCCAGCTGACTTGCACCACATAAACAACAGAAACGTAAAGCACTGTTAAACTGAACCACAGCGCTCGCCCTACGTAGAAGTTTGTGGAGTCTTTGCTCAGTTTTAAGATGGTAGGCACCATGCCCTTCACTGAAGTTCTCTGAGCCATCTTGGAACCTAGGAAGACAAAAAGCAAAGTAGCATTATGAGGAAAAGAATTACTGGATTTCTTTTCACATATGCAGTCACTGCTGTTCTCAGTGTAAGTAGAAAAGTATGCACTGAGATAGAGATATCGGGGCAGAAAAACAAAACAAAGTAAGTGGTGACAGAGACAGCTACCCTGCAGAGAACTATAAAATCTTTCTCACTGACAAAGCTGAATATGATACGGAAGATCATGGCAGACTAAACAAAAGAAGGAAGAATATAATGTTATCTCCTCAAATCAATTTCCTCTAGCTTTTATAAATCTTTACCAGTAGGTACTCCCTTTATTTCTGTGAAAGTTATTACGAGAAAATGTTAAGCTTTTAGGGAATCAGAGAGTATCTTCAGACAGTCTCAGTATAATTAATTAGCCGTGAAAAGAAAAGGATTTCAGGTACGTGATCCCAGTTCAAATTCTCAGGCAGATAATCTTGCTCAAAAACAGCTTTCCTATACTCGTTCTCCACCGCTCACCTGTCAGTTTGTCATACTCGAGTACCATTTGTGTTACGGTGATGCTGGAAGCTATGCCACTGGGGTTTCAAATACAGCAGGGTGACCCGTGCTGGACAGGTTTCAGAAGAGCTTTCAGGTTGAGACAGACTAGAAAGAAAGGTCTGGTGGTATATACTTCTGCAGATTAGCCAAAGAGAGCCTTATGTATCAAAAGATAAAATCATCTGCTTTGCTTTCTTTGAATCTACCATCAGGAGGGATGAACTGCTACAAGAGAGCATTGTGTTTGGTGAAGTGAAGGGCCCACAAGGGCAAGGGAGGCCTTTGGTGAGATGGATTGGCATAGTAGTTACAGTGATGGACTCGAATTTGTCAGATTCTGCAAGGGGATTCAATGTCTTAGGCAAGGATAGAACTTCAAAGAAAGGTTAAGAGGGTGCCCAAGAGACATATACTCATTGTGTAACATTTATCATCACTCTCTCCTTTACTAATCCCCATTTCTAATTTTCCGTTATCAGTTTTCTTCCTCATCCCCTTTCAGTTTTCAACCCCTTCTCACTGTCTATGTATGAAGCCTCTATGTGGCTATCTATCTTGCTTGCTCTCGTAACAAACTCTTGGGATCATTTACTTCTTTTTATCATGCATGTACCAACCTGTGCTCATAAATCCACTCCAGTCAACAGTACAGTTCCAACTGTCATGGAACTCCTGTAGGTATCTGGATACAAGTGCTTAAAGTTAATTCTCCACTGCTTTTCTCTGAGAAGCCTGAAATTGGTTAACTGAACTAATCAGTGTCACTTTAGGCTCTTTCTGAAGCCAATCACTAGTTTCAAAACATATTTCTGTTTGATCAGTCAGAAAAGATGGATCAATATATAATGATCACCTTGTATTGGGAGAACAGCTTAAATTTATTATTTGCAGTACATCCTGCTGCTCATTTGAAATTTTCATTGATTCACAGATATTTGGAGAATCAAACATAGTTTTGAGTGTAGAAAAATGAGACACTTGCAGCCTTTAATTGTAGATCTGATAGTAGAATAGCCTTTTGGGGTTTTTTTTTGCGATAAGTTTGCTGTGATCTTTGTGGTTTCTGTAGTTCACTTTTCTCTCATACAAACGCTATAATCTGGAAAGTCATTTTCACAACACTTTATTATTAAAATATTCTGAGAATCAACACTTTCAAAAGCCTCCCCACTAGGTTGATGAAGGTTTTCTTGGGCCAGCATCACAGTTTGATGTCTTCCTCTAAGCCATTGTATTTTTTCATGCCTAATTCTCAGCTTTCCTTCAAAGGTATTAATTCCTAACAAATATTTTGCACCCAACTATGTCTCAGTATTTATTTTTTAAAGACTCACTTAGATCTTTAGAATCCTGGAGAGAAGTCATATCCACAGCTAGCAGATCATAGCTGTAAGCAAAGCAGTCATTTAAATTCTCTGTGCTTAATCCTTGTCCATCCATGGATAGTGCAATGGTTAACTGCCTGGCTGCTGACTGGGAGGTTAGAGAATTGAGTCCATCCAGAGGCGCCTAAAAAAAGAAAAAGACCTGGAGATCTTCTTCCAAATATTAACCATTAAAAACCCTGTGGGATATTAAAAGCCTGTGAGAGGACATCTAGGATATTCCACTAGTCTCACCTCTTCAGAGCAAGGAAGAATGAAGAAAACTGAAGAACCAGGGGAAAGATTAGTCCAAAGATTAGTCCACATCCACAATGGCCTCCACCAGACTGAATCCAGTACAACTAGATAGTGGCAGCTACCAATGCCTACTGGTCTGACAGGGATCACAAAAGAGCATCCTGGACAGAGCTGGATAAAAAATGTAGAATAAAATTCTAACTCTAAAAGAGAGACTAGACTTGCTGGCTTGACAGAAACTGGAGAAACCATGAGACCATGGCCCTCAGATACCCTTTCAGCTCAGTAATGAAGCCACTCCTGGGGTTCACCCTTCAGCCAAAAACTGGGCAGGCCTACAAAGTGAGATTAAAAGGGTACATCAGCCCAGAGGTAAGGACTAGAAAGGAAAAGGGGACAAGAAAGCTGGCAGTAAGGAACCCAAAAATGAAAAGGGAAAGTATTGACATGTCGGGTTGTTAACCAGTGGCATAAAACAGTATGTGTGCTGTTTAATGGGAAACTAGCTTGTTTTGTAAACCTTCATCTAAAGTACAATAAAAAGTGTTAATAATAATTAAGAAAACCCTGCTGGCATAGTAGGTTAAGTGCTATATCTGCTAACCAAAAGGCCAGCAGTTCAAATCTGTCAGGTGCTCCTTGGAAACTACATGCAGCAGTTCTAGTTTGACCTATAGGGTTGCTGTGAGTCAGACCTGACTCAAAGGCAGTGGGTGGGTTGGGTGGTAATAATTAAAAATAAAAATAAAACAAATTTATGTGAAGCACAGTCCTACTCTGGCACACACTGGGTTGCCATTAGTTGGAGTCGATTCAGTTGCAACTAGTTTTTAATCTATTTTTTTTCTGCTATTGATTTCGACTTTTATGGCTTTATGATCTGAGAAGATGCTATGCATTAATTCAGTGGTATGGATTTTATTGAGAATTGCTTTATGTCCTAACACATGGTCTATTCTGGAGAATGTTCCATGTGCACTGGAGAAGAAGGTGTAGTTGTCCACTGATGGGTAGAAAGTTCTATATATGTCAATGAGGTTTAGGTGGTTAATTGTGGCACTAAGGTCTTCTGTGTCTTTACTGAGCTTTTTTCTAGATGATCTGTCCAATATTGAGAATGGAGTGTCGAAGTCTCCCACTACTATTGTGGAGTGATCTGTCTCCTTTTTGAGTGTAGTCAGGGTTTCTTCGACTTATTTAGGTGCTCTAACATTAGGTGCATAAATATTTAATATAGTTAAGTTTTGCTTGTGTATTGAACCTTTCAGCAATAAATAGTATTCATCCTTGTCCACGACGGTGGATTCTACATTAAAATCGATTTTATCTGATATTAGAATTGCCACACCTGCTGTTCTTTGCCCATTATTAGCTTGATATATATTCTTCCATTCTTTAATTTTCAGTTTGTTCCTATCTTTAAGTCTAAGGTGGGTTTTTTGAGGCAGCATGCGGATGGGGCATATTTTTTGATCCAAGATGTCACTCAGTGTCTCTTTACTGGACCATTCAGTCCATTCACATTCAATGTAATTACTGGTAGGTATGTGTTCAGTGCTGCCATTGTGATATGTTTATTTTTGTGTTCATGTTTTCTCTGTTGTTCTTATTAATCTGTTCTGGGTCATTCTTTTTTGTGAGTTGATTTTTCACCTTTTTCAGAGTTGGTTTTGTGGTTATTTAGACTCCTGTGTTACATTTTTTGATATGGTACGTTGCATCTTTGTTGTGCTTTACTGCTGCCCCTGTGATCCCCGTTAATAAACTATGTATAAGCCCAATTATAACTATTACCAGTCTTGTTGACTTCCTCTCCATCTGGAAGGACTGTAACGTCTGTAGTAAGTCCCTCTTTTGGATATAATGGCACCATAGTTTTCATGATAATCACTGGATTATTTCTTTCAGTATTAAAGCTTTGGTTGAGTTTAGAGCCTTCCGTAACCGAGTAGGATTATGGATGATGTGTCCTTCTAAAATACGGAGTTAGTGGTTTTGTTCTTCTAAGCCAAAGCCAAGAGCTTCTTTCAGTATTTCTTATAGCTTTGGTTTGAGTTTTACAAAGTCTCTGAGTTTCTATTTATCAGCTAATGTCTTAATTTCACTTTCATATTTGAAAGATAGTTTTGCAGGATGTATGATTCTTGGCTGGAAGTTCTTCTCCTTCAAGGCTTTGAATGTGTTGTGATACTGTCTCCATGCCAGCATTGTTTCTACTGAGAAATCCAACAAAAGCCTACAGGGTTTCCTTCTGAATGTTAGCTTTGCTTTGAGTCTTGCTGCCTTTAAGAGTTTCTGCTTATGTTTCATTTTGTTAAGCTTGATTATGTCTTGGAGTCTTTCTTTTGAAATCTATATTGAGTGGCATTTGATACGCATTTTGAGTATCTATCTATAGCCTCTTCTTTCATAATTTCTGTTCTCAGGTGTCTCACCCTGTTCAGGACTCCAATTAATCATAGATTGTTCTTCTTAATAGAGTCCCACATGCTTCTTAATGCTTCTTCATTTCTCTTGTTTCTTTTCTCTGATTTATCCTCATAGATGCTGGAGACAGTAGTTCTGTCTTCCAAGTCAGAAAGTCTGTTTTCCATTTGTTCCATTGTTTTCTTGGCTTTGAATTGACATTTCCATGTCTTTGATTTTGTTCTTGATCTGTTGGATTTCAAAGTGCAGGTGTTCCATCTGATCAAACAGCTGCCACAACCCCATCCTAATTGTCTTTGAAATAATCTAATCTTGTCTTATTAACCACAGACAGAAATTAGGATTTATAACACATAGGAAGATTATATCAATCACAAAATGGAGGATAACCACACAATACCCTATAAACAATTGTGTGCAGTTTTTTGTTTGAATGCAGGTTTTCGTTTTACTTAAGTATCTAGGAGTGGGATCTCTAGGTCATCTGGTAGATTTATATTCAACTTTATGAGAAACTGTTAAATTGTATTCCAAACAGTGCTGCCATTTTACACGTAAACAGCATATGAGATGTCCAGGTTCTTCACATCCTTTCTAGTACATGATTCTGTGGTATCATTTCATTTTAGCTATTCTAATAGGCAAGCCCTGGTGGCATTGTTGTTAAGAGCTTGGCTGCCAATCAAAAGGTTAGCAGTTGAATCCACCAGCCATTCCTTGAAAAGCCTATAGAACGGTTCTACTCTATCCTATAGGGTCACTGAGTCAGAACTGACTCAACAGTAACAGGCTTGTTTGTTTTTCATTCTAATAAGGGTGTAATGGTGTCTCACTGTGTTTTTAATTTGCATTTCTGTAATAACTAATGATTTTGAACATGTTTTCATATACTTACTTTCTATCTGCACTTATTTCTTGAGGAGGTATCTATTCAAATCTCTTGATCATTTTTAACTGGGTTTGTTTGAGTTTTGAGAGTTCTTTATGTATTGTGGATGCAAGTTCATTATCAGATGTGTAACATGCAATTGTTTTCTCCTGGTCTACGGCATTTCTTTTCATTCTCTTGTTTCTTTTCTCTGATTTCTCCTCATGAATGCTGGCATCAGTAGCTCTGTCTTTAAGTTCAGAAAGTCTAGTTTCCAGTTGTTCAAGTCTGCTCTTTTGGCTTTGAACTGAATTGTCTAATCCTGTAATTTTGTTATTGATCTGTTGGCTTTCAGAATGCTAATGGTCCATCAGATTGAACAGGTTGCTGAATTTTTCAATTTGCTGTTCTGCATTTTGTATAATGTCTAGGAGGGCAAGGAGGGCTCTATATATAATTCTTTTGTACTCAGCCTCCAATAGTTTCAGGAAGGCTTCTTCATCGGGGAAATTCTTTGATTCTTTATTTTGGGAGTTTTCTAGCACCATGGATAAATGTTTTTTAAAATGTTTCATTAGGGTCTATTGCTTCCTGAACATCTAGAGGCTGTTTGGTTTCCCTGATGTTGTCTTATCAGGAGCTGAGGTGCTATTCTGAGAAGGAAGCTGATCACCAGCCACCTCTATGTACTCAAGTGAGTGGGTCCAGTGGAATCTCTGGGATAGTAGTCTCCGCCTCCTAGCTGGCAAAGATATGGCTTTACTTATGGAGTCACGGGGGACTTTCAACTGACCCTATAATGTCAGTCAGTAAAGACTGGAAGAGATGTCACTGGGCTGCACCACAGTTATTTTTCTAGCCAGCCAAGTGCCGTCGAGTCAGATCCGACTTAAAAGCTATCTATTTCCAAAATTAGTCAGGCTGTCAGGTATGTGGTAAGCTTCTTCTTCTAGCTGACAATGGAAAAGTCTTGTCAGCTGTTCCCAGATGCTGTGATATGGTTCAAATAGGACAGCCTACTGGTCTGCTGTCATCCCCTTCCAGGCCCCTCCTGTAAAGCTACACTGTGCTAAACAAAGCTTTTCTGCTGGCAAAGTGCTTGCTGGACTGGAACTGCCTCCCAGAACGGGAATTAGCCCCTGCTGAGGCCTCCAGTTGGTATTTTCACCTCAAACTAGATGGCATCCCAGTCAATCTGTCCTGCCCACGTGAAACAGCAGAATCTATGGTGGAGATCTGAAAAGAGAGGGTGGAGAGGCTGTAGTGCTCTGAGTCTGGAGCTGGGCCTTCAAAATATGGTTATTCCACCCACTGATCACCTTAGCACTGCAGGTCTGCATAGCTGCTGTTTGAGCCGCTCCCCTGCCTGCCAGCTGACAAAAAGAAAAAAAGTTAAAAACACCAATTACCATCTGTCCATGGTAGCCAGACAATTCAACCAGAGCAGAGCTTAGCCAAAGACAAGCAGTTTCCCATTAAGTGGCATGCAGTCAAAACCAACAGCCCTATGCCATGTCCTAGGGATCACTGGGTGTCCAGAAAGCTCTGTTTAGTTATCATTCCAGGTCTTAGTTTTCAGAGGGAATTAAGAAGATGTGTGTCTAGCCCAGCATCTTGACTCTGCCCCTCTTTTCACGTCTTTTAAAGAAGTTACATTTTTAATTTTACAAGATAAAACTTATAAATTTGATCTATTATTGACTATGCTTTCAGTGTCGTAGGTAAGAACCCTGGCAAAACCAACAAAGATTTTCTCCTGTTTTCTTCTTGCCAGTGCTGCTGTTGAGAAATATATTGTCAAAATAATTCAATTTACTTTGACTGCAAGCCATTTCCCTATTGTAAAGGCTAACTGTGGATGTTTTAGCTAAATTTTGGAAATTCAGCCTTTATTCTCTCTATCCAATATTTCTGTAACTCCTTGTTTTAGTCGTCTAGTGCTGCTCTAACAGAAATACCACAAAATGAATGGCTTTAATGAAGGAAATTTATTCATACGCAGTCCAAGAGGCTACAAGTCTGAATTCAAGGTATCCACGCCATTTGAAGGCTTTCCCTCTGTTGGCTCTGGAAGAAATTCCTTGCGTTGTATCAGTGTTTGTTCAGGGAGCACTTCGGCACAAGAACCTCATGTATGAAAGACACACTCTTCTCTTGATACTGCTTTCTTGATGGTGTGAGGTTCTTAAACCTCTCTGCCAGATTTTTCTCTTTATAGTTCAAGAGACTGCCTCAAGGCACAAAACAAACTTACACACGAATCTTGCTCTACCAACACAACCGCTGCCCATCCACCCACATTAACATGATAGCGGCAGGAATTTTAACATGGAGGAACATCAGGCAATACCAGTAATATGGCATAGTCAAATTGTTACACATTTTTTAGAGAACACATTCAATCTATGACAGTCTTATTACATGGGTGTCTTAGGCTGGTCTTTTTTTAATTTCTTTTTAATATTTTATTGTACTTCAAGTGAAAGTTTACAACTTAAGTTTATTTGCCATTCAAAAACTTATACACACGCTACCATTCAACTCTAACTGCTCTCCTTACCCTGTGACAGCACACTCCTCCTTTCTACCCTGTGTGTCTTGTGTCCATTTAGCTAGTTCTTGTTCCTCTATGCCTTCTCATCTGGCCCCTGGACAGGAGTTCCGCAGTTAGTCTCAGGCTCCTACTTAAGCCAAGAAGCACAGTCTTTGCCAGTTTCATTTTATGTCTTACCGTCCAGTCCAGTCTTTGTCTGAAGAGTTTTCTTTTGGAATGGTTTCAGCTCTGGGCTAACAGAGAGTCTGGGGACCCCATCTTCCAAGTACCCATCGATCTGTTCTGTCATCAATTATGGTCTTTTTAGTAGAATTTGAGTTCTGCACACCCATTTTTCTCCTGATGCAATGGGAACTCTTTGTTGTATTCCCTGTCTGGGCCGTCATTGGTTGGCAGGGCACTACCTAGTTCTAGTCTCATGCTGATGTAGTCTCTGAATTATCTGACTCTTTCTGTCTCTTGATCTCATCTTTTCCTTATGTCTTTAATGTCCTTCATTCTCCTCCACCCCCAGTGGGTTGAGACCAATTGATGTTACATAGATGGCTGCTTGCTAGCTTTTAAGACCCCAGATATCACTCACCAAAGTAAGATTCAGAAGATTTTCTTAAGAAACTAGTTACGCCAGTTGACCTAGATGACCCCTGAAACCATGGTCCACAGACCCACGTCCCTGCTACTCTGTCCTTTGAAGTATTTGGTTATGTTTAGGAAACTTCTTAGCTTTTGGTTTAGTCCGGTTGTATTGACTTCTCTTCTACTGTGTGTTGCTCTCCTTTCACCTAACTTAATTGTTCTGTACTGTATAATTCGTAAACATCCCTTTCCTCCTATCAAAGACTATTTTATTCTGTATTTAAACCTTTTCTTGAGTACTTATAATAGTGGTCTTATATGATACTTTTCCTTTTGAAACTGACTAATTTTTCTCAGCAAAATCCTTCAAGATTCCTTCATGTTATGAGATGTTTCCCAGGTTCATCACTGTTCTTTATCATTGCATAGTTCTCCACTGTGTGAATATACCACAGTTTGTTTATTCACTCATCAGTTGGTGGGCAACTGTGTGGATTTCATCTTTTTTTCCTATTGTGGACAGTGCTGCAATAAATATTGGTATGCAAGTATCTATTTGTGTGACAGCCTTTAGGGATTGCTGGATCATATGGTACTTCTATTTCTAGCTTTTTAATAAAGCATCAAGTCAATTTCTGAAGTCACTGTGCCATTCTTTATTCCCACCAGCAATGTATAAGTGTTCTAGTCTTTCCACAGACTCTCCAATGTATATTATTTGTTTCTAGGGTTAATGCCAACCTTGTAGGCGTGAGATGATATCCCATTGCAGTTTTGTATTTGAACTTATCTGATGGCTAATGATCATGAGCATTTTCTCATGTATCTGTTAGCTGTCTGAATGTCTTCATTTGTGAAGTACCTGTTCATATCCTTTTGCCCATTTTTGAGTGGGTTATATGTCTTTTTGTTGTTGAGGTTTTGCATTATCTTATAGATTAGATCAGATTTGTCATATCTGTTTTTTCCTCCCAATCTGTAGGTTGCCTTTTTACTCTTTTGGTGAAGTCTTTCAAAGTACCTCAACGTCAAGAAAGCAGAAATCCTCACAACTGAACCAGTAAGTAACATTGTGATAAATGGAGAAGGGATTGAGGTTGTCAAGGATTTCATTTAACTTGGTTCCATAATCAATGCCCACAGAAGCAGTAGTCAAGAAATCACAAGACATGGTGTATTGGGAAGATCTGCTGCAAAGTACCTCTTTCAAGAATTCAAAAGTAAAGATATCGCCTTAAAGACTAAAATGTGCCTGAACTAAGCCATGGTATTTTTAATCACATAGTGTGCATGCAAAAACTGGGCAATGAACAAAGAAGACAGAAGAAGAGAAGATGTCTTTGAATTGTGGTATTGGAGAAGGATGTTGAACGTACCATGGACTGATAAAAGAACAAACAGATCTGTTCTCGAAGAAGTACAACCAGAGTGCTCCTTGGAAGCAAAGATAGTGAGACTGTGTCTTACATACTTTGGACATACTGTCCAGGAGGGATCAGTCCCTGGAGAAGGACATCATGCTTGGTAGAAAACAAGATGGGCTGACACAGCAGCTGCAATGATGGGGCTTAAGGATAAAAACTACTGTGGATATGGTGCAAGACTGGGCAGTGTTTTGTTCTGTTGTGCATAGGGTTGCTATGAGTCAGAACCAACTCAGTGTGACCTAACAACAAACAAGTGTTTAGGAGTTTCTGGTTATCTATCTTCTCTTCTGGTATCTGTGCATTGTTCACAATGTTTTGAATCTGATTTATGTTATTAGGGCTCCCAACGTTGTCTCTATTTTTTCTTCCATGATATTCGTCATTTTAGATTTGATGTTCAGGTCTTGATCTAATTTGAGTTAGCTTTTGTGCATGGTGTGAAATATGGCTCTTCTTTCATTTTTTTTTTTTTTTTGAGGATGAATATCCACTTATGCCAACACCATCTGTGAGAGATTCCATTTTTCCCAATTTGCAGACTTGAGGCTTTTATTAAATATCAGCTGCTCATAGGTGGATTTTGTGTCTAGATTCTCAGTTCTGTTTCAGTTGGTCGGTGTACCTGTTTTTGTACTAGTAACAGGCTGTTTTTACTATTGTGGCAATGTAATAGGTTCTCAAATTAGATTGTATGAGGCTTCCCCTTTGTTGTTCTCCTTTAGTATTGTTTTACTTATCTGAGCCTTCTTCTCTTCCCATATAAAGTTGGTGCTCCATCTCATTGAAAATGCCACTGGAATTTGGATTGGGACTGCTATGAATCTATAGATGAATATAGATGGGTAGAACAGACATTTTCACAATGTTGAGTCTTCCTTTCCGTGAGGAAGGTAAGTTTCTCCACATGTTGTTTTCTGTTTCTTGCAGTAAGGTCTTGTGATTTTGTTTGTATAGATCTTTTACATCTTGGGTTAGATTTATTCCTAAGCACTTTATCTTCACGGAGGCTATTGTAAATGGTATTGATTCTATGATTTTTTTCTTTGATGTTTTATTTGTTGGTATAAGGCAATCCAATTGATTTTTGTATGTTTATATTGTATCCTTATAATTTGCTGAACTCTATTATTTCCAATAGTTTGTATGTGTGTGTGTGTGTGTGTGTGTGTATTTTTTAGGGTTTTCTGTGTATAAGATCCTATTGTCTGCAAATGGAGATACTTTTACTTATTCCTTACGAATTCTAATACACTTTAATTTTTTTCTAGCCTGATTGCTCTGGCTTGAACCCCCAGCATAATTTTGAATAAAAGTGGGGAGGAGAGCATCCTTGTCTGGTTCCCATTCTCATGGGGAATGCTTTCAGACTGTCTTCATTTAGAGTGATTTTGGCTTTGACTTGTATCAAAAAACTAAAAACCCAGTGCTGTAGAGTTGATTGTGACTCATAGTGAACCGCCAGAGAGAGTGGAACTCTTTCATAGAGTTTCCATGGAGCACCGGCTATATTTGAACTGCTGACTTGTAGCTTAGCAGCCATAGCACTTAACCACTACATCACTAGGATTTCCATAAATACCCTTTATTTTGTTGAGGGATTTACCTCCTGTTCTTATGTTGCTTAGGTTTTTTACCAGAATGGACACTGGACTTGGTCAAATGCGTTTCCTGCATCAGTTGATAAAATCAAGTGATTTTTGTTTCTTATTTACGTGGTTTGGTTACATTGGTTGTTTTTCTAATATTGAAACATCTCTGCGACTCGACGGCACTTGGCCGGCTGGCTGCATCTCAGGTATTAATCCTATTTGGTCATGGTGATGTATTGTTGAATTCTTTTGGCTTGTGTTTGCTGAGGATTTTTGCGTCTAAGTTAATGAGAGATATTGTTCTGTCATTTTCTTTTTTGTGTTGTCTTTACTTGGTTTTCGTATGAGGGTTATACTTGCTTCATAGAATGAGTTTGGCAGTATTCCATCCTTTACTACACTGTGAAATACCTTTAGTAATGGTGTTAACGCTTCTCTAAAAGTTTTATAGAATTTTCTGGTGAAGCTCTCAAAGCTAAGGCTTTGTTTTTTGGTTGGGAGTTTTTAAATTACCTTTTCAATCTTTGTTATGTGTTTTTAGTTGTTCTACTACTGTTTGTGGTAATGTAGGCAGGTAGTATTTTCCTAGAAGTATGTGCATTTCCTCTAGGTTTTTTAATTTGTTAGGGTGAAATTTTTTATGGTATTCTGTTATGATTTTTTAAAAATTTCATTTGGTTTTCTTGTGATATCACCATCTCATTTCTCATTTGGTTTATTCATTTCCTTTCTAGTTTTTATTTTGTCAGTGTGGCCAATGGTTTATAAATTTTGTTGATCTTTTCAAGAAACAGCTTTGGTCTTGTTAACACTTTGAATAACTTTTCTATTCTCTAATTCATTTAGTGCTGTTCTAATTTTTATTATTTGCTTTATTTTGGTGTCTAAGGTCTTCTTTTTGTCCTGTCTTTACAGTTGTTCAAGTTTTAGGTTTAATGCATTCATTTGAGTCTTTTTTTCTTTTTGGTTGTATGTGTTTATTGAGAAAAACTGTTTT
The DNA here is from genome assembly GCA_028571685.1 of Heterohyrax brucei. Lineage (NCBI taxonomy): Eukaryota > Metazoa > Chordata > Mammalia > Hyracoidea > Procaviidae > Heterohyrax > Heterohyrax brucei. Next base: position 69,409,075 of record CM053142.1, on the reverse strand, counting down.
CTGAGCACTGCTTTTTCTGTGTCTCAAAGGTTGTGGCAGGATGTGCTTCATTTATACCTAGCCACTTTCAAAACTGTCTCGTTATCTTTAGTTTGGGGAAACTTGGTTATAATATGCCTTGATGTCTTTCTTTTGGAATCTACCTTGTGTGGAGTTCAGTGAACAGCTTGAACTGATATCTTTTCAAATTTCGTCTTTCATGATATCAGGAAAGTCTCTTGTCAACAAATCTTCAACAATTCTCTCTGTCTTTTCTGGTATCCATCCCCACTCACCCTGTGCCCCATTCTGGTACTACAGTTACACACAGATTATTCCTCGTAATAGAGTCTAGTTCTTAGTATTCCTTGATTTTTTTTAAAAAAAATTCTTTTATCTGATTTCTCCTCATGTAGATTGGTGTCATGTGTTTTATCTTAATTCTTACTAATTTGATCTTCCATTGCCTTAATTTTGCTCCTTTAATTTTCATTGAGATGTCTAATTCTGTAATTTTATTATTAATCTTCTGAATTTCTACTTCCTGTCTCTGTGTGCTTTCTTGTAGCCTGTTCATTTTGTCATTATGCTCTAATGCATTTAGTTCTAAACATTAATCTTTTGTATTCTACCTCTGATAATTCTGGGAAGTTCTCTTCATCTGGAAAACTTCTTCAGTTTTTGTTTTGTGCATTTTCTGAACCTATCATGGTTTGCCTCTTTAAGTGACTTGATAGTGACTATCATCTCCAAGCCATCAGTTATTTATAGAATTTATTTATTTTATGTTTGCTTACCATGTTCTAGCTTCTTGATTTGTTTTGTTTTGAAATGTCCAAATAGGCTGACTGTGTGTGTTAGTTTGGTTACTAGCACTTTTGAAGCTCTGAAGTCCTGTCACCAAGTGATTAGAGCTGTTATTAATCATGTTAGCCCAGGAGTCCATTTACTTTTCTTGCATGGATTCAGCCTGGGTGTCCAGGTAGTCAGTCACCAAGTGTGTGGTTATAGGTCTCACCTACTGTTTCAGCTGGGCAAGGGTGATTGGTATAGGCACAAGTATTTGTCTGCAAATGCTAAGAAAGCTAGAGGGCTAACAGCAATCCCTGAGTGTCTCTGAGGAAGACATGTTCCCTTATGTGTGATTCAAGGTGAAGAAGCTACTGTTTCTGCCCTGAATTTTCAGCTCAGGGGAGTTGGAAGATTTTTTTAGTTTTCTTTTCCTCCTTTCCCTAGTTTGTTAAATTGTTCCCTCTCTGAGTCTACAAGAGTGGCTCAGAGCACTCATATGGAATCCTACTTCTGGCTCACATAATGGTGTCAAACACTGAAGCTGGGTGCAGTGCAGAGAGGGAGGAGGAAGTGCTTGGAAAAGAGAGAGATGTTTATCCAGAAGGAAAATTTTAGATCCATGCATGTGCACAGTAGGTTAGATGCTAACCACTTAGCTTTGATGATTGGATGTCTCTTTCACTGATTCTGAAGGCACAGGTGTACTCTCCATTGTTCCTTCTCTCCTGCTGAAGAGGACATCCTTCAAACACCACTGCTGCATTTACATGTTGCCTGCAGCTGATTTCTGGCCAGTCAGCTCTAGCCGCCGACTCAATGGCACTTGGCTGGCTGGCAGCTCAAGCCAGTCCTAGGTACTTCTGGACCAACTCTCCTTTCTCTGTTGCTCAGCCTGAATTGCCAACTTTCCATTTGATGTTCAGGGCTTCTGGAATGTCATATATATTCAATTCATTTGTTTTTCTGGGTCTTTGTTGTTAGAGGAATCACAGGAAGCATCTGACTGCTCCACTAACTTGGCCTTACATTTTGGGTTCTTTACAAAAGCAAAACCAGTAAAACATACAAACACATATAGAGAGAAATTTATATCAAAGAAGTGGCTAATGTGATTGTAGAAGCTCAATATCCCAAATCTATGAATCAAGAAAGAGGGCTTTTCCTGATTCACATGGCTTGCCTCTAGCTCAAACTCTGCAGAACAGAACACAGTACTCCTGTTTACAGGCTGTGAAATATATAGCCCTTTGGTCTGGCTTTTTTCACATAGCATAGTATTTTGAGAGTTATTTATGCTGCATAGCATGTATAGGTAGTTGTCTCTTCTAATTGCTGAGCAGTATTTCATTATAAGATTGTACTGTAATGTGTTTATCCACAGCCCATTTGGGTTGTTTCTAGTTTAGGGTGCTTATGAATCCCAAGATATGCATATAAGCTGCTAGCTCAAGTCCAAAGAAGCAAAAGTCAGACAAAGCGGAACAGTCACAATATCTAGAGCAGACAGAAGTCACTAATATTCAGATACAGGACACATACCCAAGAAAACTCCCTTTCAGATGATTGGTTACACCCAGCAGATCCCATCTTGGGGTTGATCACATGCAAACACTGAGAATCATGACCCAGCCAAGTTGACACACAATCTTAACCATCACAGTGAGTGCTGGTATTTCCCCCATATGTACCCTCTATATCTTTTACCTTTTCTTTTATACTGTATTTCCTTTGTATCATGTGTTTGGATTATTATTTATTTCTGTTTGTGAGGTCAAGAATTATTTTTCTTCTGAGATATCCTTTCTGGTCTTCAGCTACCATTTTGAGATTTGTTTTTAATTTCAACAAGGCAGTTTTTAATTTTCATGGTCTCTAGTTGTTCCTTTCTCTCTTTTTAGGTTAGGTATTTATTTATTATAATTAAGTAAAAGTATATAGTCCAGATTAATTTTGCATGCCTGCCTATCTTCAGTTCCTTCTGCTCTCCTTGGCTGGTAACAGTACACTCCTCCTCTTTTCATTCTATACTTGTAGTATCCTCTTAACAAGCTCCTGTTCCACTCCTCTCTACCCTCATCTGGAAAGAGACCAGTGTGGCGGCATCCTATAAATGCATAGAACCATAAATTACACACACCATATGGTCATGTTTTGTCCTCAAGTCCAGTCCATTTTTGTCCAAAGAGTTGACCTCAATAGTGTTTTCCAGTTAGCAGCAGCAGCAGATCTAGAGGCCATGCTCTCAGGAGGTATCCCAGGCTATCAGACCGTAAACTGTGGTCGTTTAGTAGAGGTCTTAAGGTGCACATCTCTTTTCCTTGTATTGCCACAGGGACTCAACATTAAGAACTAAGGCCTGGAATGATGATTAAGCAGAGTAATGTGGACATCTGGGGAGCCCTAGGATCTGGCATAGGGATGTCAGATTGGACTAGGTACCAATAAGAGGGAAAATACCTCTCTCAAAGATGAGGCAGTGGCATGCTGAGTCTTGCTTCCAATGACTCATCTTTTTTTACGTTAATGAAATATGCTTTAATGTCCTTAAACATCTTATATTTTCCATACCTTGTATGCTTTTTAAAAATGTTTCCTTGGCTGTAAGATATTTCATTTACTGTGTTTCTTGTCTCCTCATAGTACTGACTTTCTTCAGATGTTTCTTGGCCTAGCACTAATTTTTAAAGCTGAAATCTCCTATCTGACTCCTTAGAATTTCTGGTTGCGAACCTGAGTTTAGGGTAAGAATGTTATCAACCTATTAGTTGCCCTTGGAATTCCTCCTTCTCAGACTTTGAAGCAGTCTTGGAGTTACCACTCACATGTTTCAGTAGTATATATAGCATTAGATATACTTTTGGGGCACTTATTTTCTTATTTAATGTAATTCTATATGCTGTCTCTCCTCAAGAATTACATAGAGATTTTAATCTGCTGAAGATCCCCATTCCAGAATTTAAGAATGATTATAGATATTCTTTAAATACAATTTCCTATCATTCTAAAGGGGAAGGGTTCTATAGCATGTGTTCAGTTTATTTCTTCAAGTGGAAATCAGAAACATTTTTCTTCTACATCAAAATCAAAGAGCATTTTCCCAATGAAAGAGGAAGTGATCCCTTTATTTTGACATAACAATTTTACACCCCAACTCACCTATTATTGATCACTGTCTAATTCTGGGAATTTCTGTCACTAAGTTATTTTTTCTTCTCAAACTCTTCTCGTTTTTCTTCAGTTTGCCACATTCTCTGAAGTTGTCCCTAGTTTATTTATTAGGCATTTGTCTTGGACTGGGTTCTCTAGGGAAGTAAAACCAGTAATGTACATACACATGCATAGAAAAAGATTTACATATAGGAATGGCTCATGCAATTGTAGAGGCTGAGATGTCCCAGGTCCTGGTTCAGAATGCAAGCCACATGCAGCCACAGAAGAATGTTGAACCTGAGATCGGTAGGTCAGATTAGAGTTGCAGCTCACAATCTGCAGCGGTCAGTGAATCCCAGGATGGTGAGCAAGACTACAAGGTTTCTGCTGATTCATGTAGCTGTGGGCACTGACAAACCCAGGATTGGCAGGTCAGGGAACAGGATGCTTACTTTCAAGTTGTAAAGGTCAATGAATCCCAAGAGCTGGTAGTTTAAGTTCGAAGGACCAGATGTAAGAAGACAAGAAAGTGGCAGGTGCTGATTCTGCAACAAGTGAAATCCTTGGTAAAGTGATCAGACAGGAAGTAGGCAGCAAAAGATGGAGAGAGGAAGGCTGAGGGGGCCATGAGCCACTACAGGTCCTGCCCTTGCCGCTTTATACAGCTGCCAAACATTAAGAATCTTGATACAGCAAAACTGACACACATTCTTAACTATCACAGTATTCATGAAGATTTTTAAACTTAGGGTTAAGTAATAAACTTAATAAATCTCTTTCTACAACAAGGTGATTATACAAATCAATAATGTTTAGAATTGAAAGAAAAAGCAAGATTTTCCAATCAAGTGTTAGAAATTGGAAGAATAGAATTAACTTTAAAAGATATATTCTTATTGTATTCAAGATGAAATGATGATAGGAAAGTAAAAGAAAATTGGAGGACAGCATTTGTATCTGTATTATTCCTTGTGTGGTTTACTTACTTTAGGGGATGTCATAGAGAATACAGCTTTATGTTTTGTAGGACTAGATGTTTGGTGCATGTATTTGTTGACCCAATCTCATACCGACACTGTAAAAAACTAAAAGAGAACCTGTTCTCCCTCAGTATTTACCTATTATGTATCATGTGCTAGTTTGAGTTTTGAAGTCACATGTTAAATTACGTATCTATGCTATTTGGGACTTTTTGAGGGAGAAGGATGACATAATACCTCAACAATTTTATATTGTGTGGCAGATACTCTGCCACATAAAACAGATGGCTGAGACAAAGAGAAATAGAGCCCTATTTACTTGTGATAACAATTTTATCCACCCTTTTATCTACAGATTCCATTTATGGATTTGATTAGGTTTCAGGTTGCACATTCTATAAAGAGGTCTGCCCAAGATGGATGTGTGTGCAATGAATTATTTGCAAAGATTTACACAAAAGAGTTTGAGTCATTTATCAACTGTATTCTAACAAAACTGTATTGATTGTGTCTCTTATTTTTCTTGCAAACTATAATTAGAGAATGAAAGCTTACCACCTAACTTTAGAGTTTTCATATTGTTCCATAGTGAAACTTACTGATGGATATTTTCTTGAGTCTTCTTTTTTCCTCCTTTATTATCTTGCTTGAATGCTGTAGTCAGAATCCTTGTGGACATGTGCTTGCATATTTGTATGTCTCTATAGGGTAGATTTTGAAGTAGAATCTTTGGTCAAAAGGTAAATTATGATGGGTACTGCCTATTTACACTTCAAAAAGATGACATTAATCTACCCAAAATGATAATTTATAAAATTACAGAGAATCATTTTTTCTTTTTCTTTTTTTTATTTAATATGACTGAGTGAAAATGTACATTCCTGTATAAATTTACATGCCCACCTATAACATCAAGTGGACTTCACCATAACTTGAGTACTCCTTCCATCTCAATTCAATATTGCAAGGATAGAGTAGCTGGGGCAGGGGGCAGGGGGCAGGGGGCAGGGAACCATGCTTTTAGGTGAAATCGAGGCCAATTGGCATAACTAGCATTTTGCTAAGAGGGCTCTCTGCAGAGAATCATTTTAATAACACCAAACTATACTAGTCTTTCTTTCTTTTGACTTTATAATCTAATTGTCTAAACCCTTTACATTACAATTATAGCACACTTTCCTGCATTTTGGTACAAAGGAAATCACAACAAAACATGGAGGAGGAAACTCGAGTTCAATTTCTTAACACGCTGCCAATTTATTTTGTGTTGTCAGGAGTTCATTTAGGTCAATGATTTTCAAACTTTTTGACTATGGTCCAAAGCAAGAAATAAACTTTATACCATAACCCAATAAGCATGTGTGTACATTTCCATGTGTGTGCACATATACACGCACATATGAGACACTCATTCACACATACGCATACACTTTCACAATAGTTGAAATAAAATTGTCACAATGATTCCTGGAATTATGCATAATGTACTCTTTTGTTTTTGTTTATTGTTTTCTAGTTCTTTTTTGTTACAATGGCCACAGACACCTAAATTAGTTCACCAGATACTAATAGTTACCTCTACACAGAAAAACTTCTTTGAGCCTTAATTAAGAAATTTATTATAAGGATTATAGAAAGTATGTGATGTGCTACATGATAGCCATACTAAAAACTCTGTTTCCGACTTAAAATCCCATGATTTTAAGAATAGCTCTCTCAGCACTTGGCTTGGCTGGCTCATTCTGTTTCTTAAAGTGTCTCTTTTATGAATTTAGTAACAGAAAGAAAATACAAACACATCATAACTTTCTGTGGTCTCAGACTTTCAAAAACTAGCAATTAGCTGCAGGGCTTATAGTGACACAATAGCTTGTAAACAGAGACAAAACTGGTAATGAAAACTTTAAGGGTCATATTGCTGAAAGTCACAAGAAACTCTTCAGCTGTTTAATACATTAGCAATGATTTAGGATAAGAATCAATTCAGTTGCAGTAATCAAAATACCACAATACCAGAGGAGAACCTAATGTGTCTCCTCTACAGATAAAATTGTTTTCAGGAATAAATGACCTTCCAAACAAGGCCAAGTCACAATGGAATATAGGGCTCATAAGAAACTAAGCTATAGCATGACTTGAGAAGAAACAGGCACTATCTTTTTGCCTGCATTTTGTGCTCCAGACTTTTTTTTTCATATACTTGTGAGTTGATAGTAATTTTTTTGTCTGAGGCACATCTTTTGCAGTGCAGTGAGTTTCTCTTTACATATGACCTTTCTGATCCTATGTCTGTGGTTCTGCCAAGATAACTTGCTAGGTCATCATCTTACAAAAGTTTTAGACAGTTTATTATGTAAATAAAGTGCGTAAGACCCTTGGTATTGGACAGTTTGCTGAGAAAATGAGGTGTGTAAAACCCTGTGGGGACTGGACCATTACTAAGTAAGTTAGATAGCTGTGTTGTCTACTGATGGAACTAGTCAATTTTTCCACCCTGCTAGGCTTAAAAGGACCATTCCACAGAAGTCGGAGGGAAATCTCACCACCATCAAGTATAAGAGCCAGGAGCAGAGCACTTGCCTTGGACCCAAGGTCCCTGTGCTGAGAACCTCCTAGACATAGCAGAGAGAAAGAGCTGTAACACTGGAGACTGCATAACACAGCGCAAGACAGCATGAGTGACAAGAACCAGGAGACAGTGCAAGATAATTGCAGTGGGCTTCCCCATCCATGGAGTAAGGCAACTGCAGTGGGCTGGCCAACCATAGAGCAAGAGAGATTAGCACCTTAAGGCAAGAGACTTGCTGGAGGATTGAGGTACCTCTGGATACTTGACTGTGGAACCAACAGAACGGTAGCAATTGCCAGAGTGGGGGCCAGTGGCAGAGGCCCAAACATGGCCTAAGGAGCAGCTGGGAACCATCACAGTTGTAAGCTGTTCTGACTGATGAACTGCGTCCTATCTCCTGAGTTGTTCCTGCTTCTTCCAAGTTGATCCTGATCCTGAACTGTAGACTGTTACTTTGCTAATAGACTCCATAATTGTGATCGTGGCCCATGAATTCTGTGTGGTCATTGTAATGAATTATCAAACCTAGCAGCGAAGCAGAGAGTATCTTGGGCAAGATGACTGATGTCAGAAACGGTAAAAAGGTTGAAAAGTTGAGATATGTTTGAATCCCACCTAAGAGGAATTATCTTTGTGCTGAGATGGCGATTTTCATTATTCTCCCTCTTAATGTCAAAACCCAAATATTGGGAAAGAATTTGGTGGCTAGTTACAGATTTTTGTAATAATTTAAGATAATTATGTTGAAATTTTGGGGTGATGTATTTAGGAGTACAGGGAATTGATCAGCTCCTACTTAAGTTTTGCTGTGACCTGGAAGGACTTTAGCAGTTCCTGGATAGTGCAAAAGTTTAAATCCTTCACTACCAGCCAAAAGGTTAGTGGTGTTCAAACCTACCCAGAAGTGTCTCAGAAAACATGTATGGCAATCTGCTTCCAAAGGGTCACAGTTCTAAGAACACTATGGAGTAGTTCAACTTTGCACACTTGTAGTCTCCATGAGTCAGAATCAACTTGATGGCAAACATTAACAAGAGAAGGACATCACATTGGATGGGAAGAATATCGGGGAAAACAACCTGAGGATGTCTCTCAAACAGAATTTGGGGAATCTGAGGAGCTAATCTCAGTAAAGAAACCCCAGTGGCATAGTGATTTTGAGTTCAGCTGCTAACCAAAAGGTCAGCAATTCAAATATACTGGGCTCTCCTTGGAAACCCTATGGGGCAGTTCTATTCTGTTCTATAGGGTAAATATAAGTTGGAATTGACTTGAAGGCAATAGATAATGTCAGTGAAACTTCCTTAGCCTGAGACCTTGTTTTGATTAAAACATGTTCTTTAGACTTATCCTAAAAAAACTAATCTCTATAAAATTTATGTCAGTTTGTTTTCATCTAGACTCCAATCTTATTTCTGTGTGACTAATATAGTATTTGCAATCCTGTAAACCACTGATTAGTTGGACCACAAGAAACTATGTCTCCTGTCTGTCCCACGGGAGTCAACAAGCCTAAACCAGTTACAAAAATGATGCTGCCTCGAGGAACTCATATGGGTAGCAAGAAGACAGTCTCATAAAAAATGGGAAGCTCACAAGTACAGCAAGAACAAAGTGGAGGTGAATAAATTGAAAAAAAAAAAAACTAACAAAACTGTGCCTAAGACTGACATATGTAGTAAGACTTTGTTGAGAATAGAAAAATTGCCATTTCTCATTGTGATGTTAATTATACCACATTTGCAATACTTGATTAACTTTACTCTTTCTCCCAATCTTTTTCTCAGTAATTATACCTTCTAAAAGTTATTGCTTCTGCACCTGTTTCAAATTAATGTAGGTGTAATAAATAAAGGTGTTTCAATTGGCTAAGTCTCCAGGGTTTACAGTCAGACAGTCTCAGTCCTCAATGGACCTGGAGCTATAGAAAATTATAGGATGGTAAATTCATGTCTTGGTTGCATTGTCAGCAAGTTCTGCCTGAGCAGGCTATTGTTTCAGAAAATTGCTTCATGAAAGAGTTAGATAATATGACAAAGAATAATAAAGTATGAAGACCTTCCAGAGTCAGACCTTACATATATAAAGCCAAAATTAATTTAACCAAACTTACATAAGTAAGTGTAACTCATCTCCATCAACCTAAAATACTAACGGCACTGGAAATCAATGATAAAAGAACAATAAAACATTTTCCATATCCTTAAAACCTATAGGCCTATAGAATTTTTAAAATCTAAGAATTAGCCTAGGGCAAGCATGAATAAGATAAATCAGATATTCTACCACCAGAAACAAATACAATGGCTTGTCTATACTGGTTTGATTCAATGCAATACGCTGGAAATACTGTTGTTTAAATAATTGTGGATGGTTTTCTATACCTATGGAACTGAACAGAACAGAAGTTTTCAAAGGGCAGCTCAAAAGGCAAAGGACAGTATTATACTGACATATGCAGAGACCTGGAGATAGAAACCCAAAAGGAAAGAATGCACTCAGTATTTCCCAAGCTGAAAGAACTGAAGAAAACATTCAAGCCTCTAGTCGCAATAGTGAAAGATTCTACTGGGAAAACATTAAATAACACAGGAAGCTTCAAAAGAAGATAGAAGAGGTAGGCCCAAGATGGAAGAGTAGTCAGACACTTCCTGTGATCCGTCTAACAACAAAGTCACAAAAGAACCAGTGAATCAATTATATACAACATTCTAAGAGTCCTGAACACCAAACGGAAAGTTGAGAAATCAGACTGTGTGACGGGGAAGGGAGAGTACGTCCAGAAGTGCCCAGGACCAGCAGACCTGACTTACCAGGAATCAGCTGCAGCCAGGGTAGTGAATACAGCAGTGGCACTGAGAGAGCATCCTCTTCAGCAGGAGAGACTGAGGATCAGTGGGTATACCGTGTCTCCAAAACAAGTGAAAATTAGACTTGATCATCAAAAGCTATGTGAACTGCCTCTAACATAGCACCTGAATTTCTAAAACTTTCCATCAGAATAAACCTCTTTCTGTTTTCTCAGCATTTACTCTTCTCTTCTCTGCACTGTTCCCTGATCTGGAGTCAATGCCATTACCTGAGCTGAAAGTAGAACTCCTCACACGTGCCCTGAACCATTCTCTTAGACTTGGAGAGGGAATAATTTAACATACAAGGGAAAGTGGTGGTGGTGGTGGTGGTGGAGAACACCCCCGACTCCCCAGAGCAGGAAATTTGGGTCAGAAATAATTCCTTCACCTAACATCAGACATAATGGGACAGACCTTCCTCACAGACACTCATGAACAGCTGTCAGCCACTCGCCTTTCTCAGCATGTGCAGATAGATACCTGTGTCTAGACCCATCACCACTGACCATTTAGGACCATAGGAGAGAGCTTGCCCCATACACTTGGTGACTGACTACCTGGACACCTAAGCTGAATTCACACAAGAAAAATAAATGGACTCCTAGAATTACATATCATTAATAGCTCTAGCCACCTAGTAACCAGGCATAACCAGCCTATTTGGACATTTCAAAAGAAAAGAAAACAAGAAGCTAGAACATAGTAAGCAAATGAAATAAATAAATTCAACAATTTACTGATGTCTCAGAGGCAACAGTCTATATCACATCATTTAAAGAGATGGACCACGATAGTTTCAGAAAGCTCCCAAAACAAAGAATTGAGAAATTTTCTAGATGAAGAGAACTTCCTGAAATTATCAGAGGGGGAATACAAAAGATTAACATTTTGAACTCCTCAAGAGATGACAAAGGAGTAGCGGCAAAATGCAGCACAGCATAAAGACAGATTGAATGGGGTACAAAAAAGCATGGAAAGGTAGGAAGTGAAAATTCAAAAGATTAATGATAAAAATAACAGCATTATGCAACTTAATAGAAAGTCAAACGAGAGGAATTGAGGCAAGGGAAGACCAAATCAGTGAAACTGAAAATAAAGTGCATGTCTTCTTAATAAAGTTTGAATTTTGCACATCCATTTTCATCAGGGAATCTATTTTATATTCCCTGTCAGGGCAGGCTTTAGTGGTGGTCAGATATCTAGTTCTTCTGCTCTCTTATTGATGTAACCTCTGGATTATTTGGCCCTTTCTGTCCCTTGTGCTCATGTTTCCCTTATGTCTTTGATGTCTCATTCTCCTCTTCTATAGGTGAGTTGGGACCAACTGATACTAGATGGCTGCTTGCTAGCTTTTCAAATACAAGATGCTACTCACCAAGGTGAAATGCAGAACGTATTCTAAAACAACCTTACAATGCCAATTGACCTAGATGTCCCCTGAAATCATGGTCCGCAGACCCATGTCCCTGCTACTCTGTTCTTTGAAGCATTGGGTTATATTTAGGAAACCTTGGCTTTTGGCTTAGTCCAGTTGTGATTACTTCTCTTTTACTGTGTGTTGTCCCTCCCTTCACCTAACCTAGCTTCTGGCTTAGTCCATTCTGTCTATTTCTTCCTTTTCATTGGACAGTTTGATTCATTTATGTTTAAAATAATAAATGATAAGAAAAGAATTACTTTTACCCGACATTTTTCAGTGTAGACCCACTCCTCATTTATCAACATGATTAGGTTCCAAAGACTAGGTCATTATGTGAAACTCATGTTATGTAAAAATGGAAGATGACCACAACAGATCACAAAATGGAGAATGACATCATTGCATAACTGCCAAATCACATCATTACATAATTGTCAAATTTACTTCATTATGTATCTGCCAAAAAACTAAGTGTCGTGGCCCAACCTAGTTGACACATAACCTTAACCATCACAGCCAAAGTTACTCTCACTTTACACTTCAGGATTTGATACTGCCAGACATGCATTGCTAATGTGTAAAATAGTCAGAAAGCAGATATTTTACTATAATTGTAAATGTAATACTTTGGGTAAAAAGAAAGTCAACAATATGAGGAACAGGTGTATTTTGTGTGTGGTTCCTATACATTTTTCGCCCCTAATTTCCTCCAATAATATTTGCTTTATGTGAAGTTGATATTTTGTGGGGAGCCATTTGATTCCCTTCACGTATTCTTTTCTGTATATATTTGGATATTTTCTTTATGGTTACCATAAGAATTATATTTAACATCCTAACATTGTAGCAATATTTTAAAAAATTTTATAGCAAGTTACTGTAACATACAAATACTCCTCTATGCTACTCCTTCCAGCATTATGTTGTTTTTATTGCCACCTGCATCTTTATATATTATTAATTCAACAAGATAAATTTATAATTATTTTCATGCAATTTTAAATCATATAAGGCACGTAAGAGTTACAAACCAAAACACCACAAAACTGGTGTTACTTACTCATGAAATTTCCTTCAATGGAGATCTTTTTTATCTGGAAATATTTTAACTTTCACCCTCATTTTCAAAGGACAGTTTTGCCAGATATAGAATTCTAGATTGTTAGTTCTTTTTCCTTCAGTACTTAAATATGTCATTCTACACCTTACGACGACTAGAGTTTCTCAGGACAAAATGCCACTTAATCTTAAGTATCTGACAAGCCACTTCTTTCTTGTTGCTTTTAGGGTTCTCTGTTTATCTTTTATCCTTAAGAGTTGATCATAAAATGTCTAAGTGTGGATCTCTTTGGGTTTATCCTAGTTGGATTTAGTTTTTTGGATTTGTAGATTTATATCTTTTATCAAATCTGTGTTTTTCTGCTATAATTTCTTCAAAATAATATGTATGTTATACCCTCTTTTCTCCAGTGATTTCTACGAGGCATGTACTGGTTTGCTTGGGGCTGTCCCACTATTTCATTAGTCTTTGCTCAGTTTTCTTTATTCTCTATTTCTCTAGTTTCTCTTCAGACTCAATGATTTGGATTGCTTTATCCTTGAACTACCCGTATCTTTTTTTTCCTTTTGCCACTCAAATCTGTTGAGCCACTCCACTGAATTTTTCATTTCAGCCATTTCGTTTTTCAGCTCCAGTATTTCTGTTGAGTTATTTTTTTAGCTTGTGTCTCCACTTAGTTCACTGCCTTTCTTGAGATCTTCGAGTATATATTACATCACTATTTTAACTGCTTCTGGTTTGTATGTTAGGAAGATTTTTAGGTTCAATTTCTATCAGTTTATTTTTGTCTTTTGACTGAGCCATCTTTTCCTGTTTCTGTATACTTTTTGTGATTTTTGTTGTTGTTGAAACAGGGATGTTTAAGTATTATAATGTTATAACTCTGGAATTCCTATTCTTCATTTTCCTGCTTTAATTACTGAAGGCTGTAATTAATAGTCCATTTGTACAGTGACCCCCACCCCAACTATTTGTTCTATGACTTCCAATCAAGATGTGTGTGGACACAAGACTCTTTTCTGCAGCTCACACTCACTAGTGTTCCTAAAGAAATTTCTTTATCCTCCAGGGAAATAAAAGGCAAAAGACAGAAAATAATCTGATTCTCCCACTTCTAAGGGATTTCTATTTTTTCTTAATAAAAGCTTCAATCAGCTGTTTGTTTTGTGGCTTTTCCAAGCTATTTTTATAAGTGTGTATCCCAATTCTGTAATCTCTTGCAGTCAGTCAGTGGCCTGACAGATTTCACCAAAAAAAGAAGGGGAAGGGGAGATAAAGGAAAAAAGCCATTCTGCTTCTTGAAATTGCTACTGCTGAAGAAACCAGTACTGCTGAAGAGCAACACAGTTATATTTGTCTGCACCTGTCTCTCAGAACACCAGCATATAAACCTATCTGTGTAAACTGTGCAATTCCAAATCTTTAGAGGACAAGAGTTTCACTGTCTACCCTGGCACTAGCCAGTTATTCCTGGAATGTGAGCTACCGCCTCCACTCCACCGTTGTAACAGGGCTGAGGAATGAGGGATGGTAGCTGGTTGGCACATGAGGCTAAACTGTGGAAAGTCAGCAGTCTGTCCCTTCATCAAGCACTCCTCTATTTGGTTTATTTATATAAATTCGTTCAAGTGTTCCAAACTAGTGGATTTTAGTTACTCCTTCTTCTTCTGTTATTGTTTGGGTGGACTGACTGACCTTAGAACTTCCTAATCTACCACTTTACCAGAAACTCAACTTTTAGATTTTTTTTATTTATAATTTTTATCCAGCCTTTATAGCTGTTTGTGATGGGAGGATTTATTTGATATGCACTGCTCTGTCCGTCTCAGAAACCAAAATAAAAGCATTATTATCATCCCAGTGAGGCACCATTGTACACATACCAGAAGAACTAAAAGTTAAAGAAGACTGACAATTCAAAATTCTAATGAATATTCACACAGCATTTGATGCTAGTAGAAGCATAAATTGTTTCAACCACTTTGAGAAACAATCTGTCATATTATATAATGTTGAATATATGTCTACCCTACTAAGAAAGTTCATTTCTAGGTATATATTCAACACAAATTAATTTACATGAGTGCCAAAATATGTGAATAAAATGTTTATAGAAACTTTATATATACAGTCTGACGCACTGAAAGCAATTTAAATAGCCATAAAAATAGAATGACTAAGTAAACTGATAGTTAAATAAATGAAAAGTCACAACTAAAGCTACATGCCACACCATAAATAATTCTCACAGACATGGTTTTTCAATAGGGGCTAGGCACAAAACACACGTATTGTGTAGGTTAATTAAACTTCAAAAAAGAGATGAAACTAATCTATGGTTTTAGATATCAGGGTAGTAAACATTTCTTAAGAAAGTAAGAATTGCTGTTGGTTTGGGTCATAAGAATGGTTTCTGGGATTCTGTTGTTCTACTTCTTTACCCAGATAATGGTTAAATCATTAAAGTATATAACTTTGCACCCTTATGTGTACATGTATGCATGTCTTATGGATTGAATTATGTCCCCCTAAGTTATGTATTGGGAATGCTGTCCACGTAGATGTAGATGTGATACTATTTGAAAATAAAAAGTTCCTTTTTTATGTTAATGAGCCCATACCAGGGTAGGGTGGAGCCTAAAACCTAATCACTTCTGAGTTATAAAAAGATCAGAATAGATACAGAAACACACACAGGGGTTAGGCAGACAGCAAGGAATGCCTAGAAACTTCCAGGGCTATCAACAGTGAAGGACCACCCCCTTTAGATGCCCTGATTTGGACTCCTAGCTTCCTAAACTGCGAGACAGTAAATTTATATTACTTAAAGCCACTCGCTTGTGGTATCTTTTGTTCTGACAGCAGTAACAACTAAGACAGAATTGGGTGCCAGAGAGTGGCGGTGTTGTTCTAACAAATAACTAAAATGTGGAAGTGGTTTTAGAATTGAGTAGCGGCTTGAAGCTTCAGGAATTTTGATGCACTTAATAGAAAGAACTTAGATCATCTCGAAAAGACTGTTGAGACTAGTTATAGCATTGTAGATATTAAAATAATTCTGATGAGGGTTCAGAATTGAGAGCTATGGAGCAAGCCTCTGTTGTTGTGGACAGAATGTTGCTAGAAATGAGCAAGTTAAATGTGCTTCTCTTGAGGACCTAAAGGAAACCAGGGACATTTTATTGGATGCTGGAGGATAGGTGACCTTTGTTAAAAATGGTAAAGAATTTGACTGAATTATATTGGTTTATGTTATATTTCACTCATTACGTTGAGTGAATCTAGTCAGCAGCAGAAGAACAATTATTATATGAGACCCCTATGATAAAAACTTAAAAGCATACTCATACATAACAGAAAAGACTCTTTGACTGCTACAAGAGTGTGGAGGGTGGGAGGATGGGAGGGCGAGGGGCAAGGGTTTAGATTAGATAGTTGTTAGAAATTTGGTTGGGTGAAATTGGTGACAATACACATTAAGAACCAAGAAGATCAATATTAATGGGACTTCGACACAACTTACGTACTCCTCCTATCTTAACCCAGTATTGTAAGCACGGAGTATGTGCACTTTCATTTTTTATTTAATGAAAAAAAATATATTTGATTGTTTTGTAGAAAGTAAAACTTGTAACTGAAAAACTTGGATACTTAACTGGTGAGATTACTAAGCGAGATCGTAAGAGAGAAAGCGGTTTTTCCTTGTCACTTATAGTAAAATGTGGGTGAAAAGAGACTGACTTAGAAATGAGCTATCTAAGAACAAACACAAACAAAGAGAATCATTTTCCTTCACACATAAGCACAAAGCCAACTGGTTTCACTGCAATGAATATACAACTGAAGTTAAAGATTATTTTTAGCATGATTGGTGATATCCATGTTTGTGTCAAGTACAGTTTAATGAAACCTACACGTCATTAATAGCATCAGCAACTTTTCCCGTTTTACTTATTTTAATGCAAAAAGGGAAACTGATTAAAAAATATTCAAGTGAACATATAAAGTTATACAGCCAGAGATGGTAATATTGACAAGATAAAACCAGAATTCAGTGGGGAATATAATGATGATATAACTCACACTTTTGATTGATGTATAAAAATTAAAATTTGATATATAAATAAGAATATGATGGCTTTAGATGAAGCATAGAGATGGCTGTGTGAAAGCTGAATAACTGAACCTTGAACTACATCATCCAAATCCTAAATTAGAAAAGAAACACAAGAATCAAGGGAAAAAATATTAAATACATGAAAAAAAGTAAAAAGAAAAAAAAGTTAAACACGAGAATTCAGTCTAATAATTGCTTTAGCTAGGATTACAAACTTAATTTCAGTGTAATAAATAACTCTTGAAAGACATGTGGGAAAAGTTTTTTAAAAAACAGTGGTTATAACAACAATAAAAATAACGATTCTAAAATCTCTGTTATAGAAAAAAATGCCTTAGGCTGGGGATGAAAGAGAGGAAGTAAAAATACACTAATTTCTTAAAGTTTCATAATGCAAACTTTTTCATTACTGGTGTTGCAAAAGTTAGTTTTGAAATCTTCTTCCAGGGAATTACCATTATTCCTTTTTAGAGTTTTGAAAGTTTCAACAAAAATCTGTACAAGTGTTAATGCCACGCAACATGCATATTCAGCTCAGTCTCTCCCAGCTCACTCCATTGCCAACAACCAGAGCTACATTTTAATGCTTATCTAATACATCCCAAACAGCAGAGTAATCACTTTATAATCATTGACTCATTTAATCTCAACAGCATTTTTTTTTAATTGTGATTAGGTGAAAGTGTACAATTCAAATCAATTTTGCACGACTGCGTATCTGCAGATTTATCTGCTCTCCTCACGTAGTGACTGCATATTCCTCCGTTTCACTCTGTGTTTCTAGAACCCTCTTTATGAACACCTGTCCCTTCTCCTCACCCTCTTCTCTCCCATCTAGAAAGAAACCAGTAGGACAGCACCCTATAAATGTATAGAATCGTAAAGTACACACACTATATGGTCACACTGTGTCTCCAAGTGCAGTCCATTTTGGTCTGCAAAGTTGGCATCGGTATAGGTTTCTGGTCAGGGCCAGCAGAAAGTGTAGACACCATGTTCTCAGGAGACACTCCAGGCTGGCAGATCATGATTTCTGGTCTTTTAGTACAGTTCTTGAGCTGCACACCTCTTTTTCTCATGTTGCTTCAAAGACTCCCTCATCACAGCTGCCTTTGGTGGTGGCTGGGCACCACCTGATTTTTCTGGACTCATGTTAATACAGTCTTCCATTCATATGGGTCCTTCTGTCTCTTGGGCTCTGTTTTCCTCCTGTCTTCCTTGTTCTCAGTCATCATCTGTTCCAGATGAGTTGGGACAATTTGGTGTACCTCAGATGGCAGCTTCCTATCTTTTAAGATCCCAGAAACCACTCACCAATATGGGGTGCAGAAGACTCTTTTAGCAAAAGACTATTTATGCCAGTTGGCCTCCATGTCCTCTGAAAACATGGTCACTCTACCCTTTAAAGTATTGGACTGGGTTTAGAAAGCCTTTCTGTTTATGGTATAGTCCAGGTATGTTGATCTGCTCTTTACTGTGTGCTGTCACTGCTTTCACCTAACCAAATTCCTATCTATTATGTAATCTGTGACCAACTCTCTCTCTCTTTTCCCACCCTTGTAGCCATCAAAAAGTCTTCTGTACACAAGTCTATTGTTAAGTCTTTATAGCAGGGTCTCATACCATACTTGTCTTTTTGCCACTGACCAATTTCCCTCAGCATAATGTTTTCCAGTTGAAACCAGGGTATGAGATGCTTTCTAAAATCATCATTGTTCTTTTTTGTTGCATAGTGTTCCAATGAGTATATGTTTGTGCATCCATTCATCTGTTGATGGGCACCTAGGTTGACTCCATCTTTTTGCTATCATGGACAGTGCTGCAATTAACATTCATGTGCATGTATCTGTTCATGTGAATGCCTTTAATTCTATAGGATATATTCCGAGCAGTGGGATTGCTGGCTTATACTGTGTTTCTATTTCTAGCTTTTTAAGGAAGCATTCAATTGCTTTCCAAAGAGGTTTACCATTTTGCATTTCCACCAGCAGTGTACGAGAGTTTCAGTCTCTCCACAGCCTTTCCAATATTTGTTGTTTTGGATTATTTCCAACGTTGTTGGGGTGAGATGGTACTCATTATAGTTTTGATTTGGATTTTTCTAATAGCTAGTGATTGTGAGCATTTCCTACTGTTTCTTTTGACTCTGTAGCAGTCTTCTTTGGTGAAGTGTCTGTCCATCTCCTTTGCCCATTGCTTAATTGGGTTATTTACCTTTTTCTTGTTGATATTTTGCAATATCTTGTAGATGATGGATATCAGACATATAGTTGCTGAATTTTTTTTCCCTTTCTGTAGTTAGTCTTTTTCACTCTCTTGATAAAGCCTTTGGATGAGTGTGTTTGATTCTTAGTAGTTCGCATTTATCTATTTTCTCTTCTGTTGTTTTGCATTGTGTGTCAGATTTTGTAGTCTGTCTAATTCTTGCATTAGAGTTTCCATTCTTGACCCTGTTTTTTACTGTATGACCTTTATCGTTTTAGGTTTGATACTTAGGACTTTCATCCATTTTGACTTAGTTTTTGTGTGTTGTTGTTGTTGTTATTAGGTGCTGTCCAGTTGGTTCCTACTCATAGCAACACTATGAACAACAGAATACAACACTGCTCGGTCTTGTGCCATGTCCACAAATCATTTTTATGCTTAAGCCCATTGTTGCAGCCACTGTGTCAATCCATCTTGTTGAAGGTCTTCTTCTTCACTGACCCCCCACTCTACCAAGCATGAAGTCTTTCTCCAAGGACTGATCCTGTCTGACAACATGCCCAAAGTATGTAAGACGTAGTCTTGCCATCTTTGCTTTCAAGGAGCACTCTGGTTGTGCTTCTTCCAGAACAAATCTTGTTTTCTGGCAGTCCGTGGTATATTCAACATTCTTATCCAACACCACAATTTAAAGGCATCAATTCATTTGTATTTCTTGTTCATTGTCCAGCTTTTGCACACATATGATACTATTGAAAATACCACAGCTTGGGTCAGGCACACTTCAGTCTTCAAGGTCATATCTTTACTTTTCAACACTTGAAAGAGATTCTCTGTAGCAGACTTTCCCAATGCAATGCATCTTTTGATTTCTTGACTGCTGCTTCCACGGGCTTTGAGTATGGACCCAAGTAAAATGAAATCCTTGACAACCTCAATCCTTTCTGCACTTATGATGATGTTACTTACTGGTCCAATTGTGAGGAATTCTGTTTTCTTGATGTTGAGGTGCAATCTGCACTGAAGGCTGTGGTCCTTCATCTTCATCAGTAAGTGTTTCAAATCCATTTTAAGTTAGTTTTTGTGTAAAGTGTGAGATGTGGGTCTTATTTGTTTTTTGCAGATGGATACCCAATTTTGCCAACACCTTCCCTTAAAGACATTGTTTCTACCCCAATTTACAGGGTAGAAGGCCTTTGGGCCTTTCTCGAATATCAACTTTTCATAAGAGGATGGTGATATTTCTGGGATCTCAGTTCTGTTCCATTGGTCTGTGTGTCTCATTTTGTACCAGTACCGGACTGTTTTGACTACCATGGCAGTGTAATAGTTTCTAAGCTTGCTTAGTATGAGGCCTCCCACTGTGTTCCTCTTCTTCAGTAGTGCTGTACTTATGCAGGGTTTCTTCCCTTTCCAAACAAAGTTGGTGATTTGTTTATCCATCTACTAAGAAAAATGACACTGGAATTTGTTTGGATTACATTGTAAATGTAGTTTAATTTAGGTAAAGTAGATATTTTCACAATGTTAAGTCTTCCTATCCATGAGTAAGATAGGTTTCTCTACTTACACAAATCTCTTTTGGTTTCTTGAAATAAAGTGCTGACATTTTAGGTATCTTATGTCTCTGGTTAGATTTATTCCTAGGTATTTGATCTTCTTGGAAGCTATAGTAAACGGTATTGACTTGATTATTTCCTCTTTGATAATCTATTTGTTGGTGTAAAGGAATCCTACTGATTTACTTATGTTTGTCTTGTATTCTGATACTTTGCTGAACTCTTCTATCAGTTCCAGTAGTTTATTTATGGATTCTTTAGGGTTCTCTGTGTATATGATCATGTCATATACAAATGGGGATGTTTTTACTTCTTTTTTGACAATGCAGATGTCCTTCATTTGTTTGTCTTGTTTGATTGTTCTGGCTAGACCTCTAGCACAATGCTGAATAGAAGTGGTGACAGTGGGGATCCTTGTCTGGTTCCCATTCTCAATGGGAATTCTTTCAGTCTCTCTTCATTCAGGATGATGTAGGTGATTGGCTTTGTATAGATACCTCTTATTGCATTGAGAAATTTTCCTTCTGTTCCTACTGTGCTGAGAGTTTTAACATGAATGGGTGTTGGACTTTGTCAAATGAGTTTTCTGCATCAATTGACAAAATCAGGTGGTTCTTATTCTCTGTGTTATTTCTGTTGTTGATCACATTAATTGTTTTTCTGATGTTGAACCAGCTCTGTGCCTCTGGTATTAATCTAGCTTGGTCACAATGAATTATTTTTTGATATACTAGTGAATTTCATCGGCTAGGATTTTGTTGAAGATTTTTGCGCCTAGCTTCATGAGTGACACTGGTGTGTAATTTTCTTTTTAGTGAGATCTTTCCCTGGCTTTGGAATCAAGGTTATGCTGAGTTCATAGAATAAATCTGGGAATATTCCATCCCTTGCTATGATGTGAAATAGTCTCACAAGTGTTAACTCCTCTCTAAAAGTTTAGTAGAATTCTCTGGTGAAGTCATCTGGGCCAGGATTTTTTTTCATTGGTAGCTTTTTGATGACTTTTTAATCTGTTTCTTTGTGATGCCAAGCCAAGTAGCCAAGTGCCGTCGAGTCAGATCCAACTCATGGTGACCCTAGGGTTTATTAAATTGTTCTACTTCTTGTGATAATTTTGGTAGATGATGTGAATCTAGAAATTTGCCCATTTCCTCTAGGTTTTCAAATCTGTTACAGTTTTTCACAGTATTCTGTTATGATACTTCTAATTTCTGTTGGGTCTGTTGTGACATCTCCTGTCTGATTTCTTATTTGGGGTATTTGTTTCCTCTGCTGGTTTTCTTTTGTAAGTTTAGCCAGTGATTTATCAATTTTGTTGATCTTTTCAAAAAAACAGCTTTTGGTTTTGTTAATTCTTTCAATTGTTTTTCTGTTTTCTAGTTCATTTAGTTCTACTCTAAACATTATTATCTGTTTTCTTCTGATGTCTGAGGAATTCTTTCATTGTTCTCTTTCTGCTTGTTCAAGTTGTAAGGTTAATTCTGTAGTTTAGGCCATTTCTTCATTTCAGATGTGTTCACTTGTAGAGATAAACTGAGCTTTGAACACTGCTTTTGCTATATTCCACAGGTTCTGGTAGGATGTGTTTTCATTCTCATTTGATTCCATAAATTTCTTCACTACATCTTTGATTTCTTGTATAAGCCATGGATTTTTGAGCAAGGTTTTGTTAAGTTTCTATGAGTTCAAATTTCTACCTATGTTTTTCTGCTGTTGATGTCAACTTTTATGGCTTTATGGTCTGAGAAGATGTTTTACAATAGTTCAGTGGTTTGGATTTTGCTGAGACTTGCTTTATGACCTAACATATGGTCTATTCTGGAGAATGTTCCAAATGCATCAGAAAAGAAAGTATGCTTATCTGTTGATAGGTTAAAAAGTTCTTATATGTTGGTGAGGTCTAGTTAGTTGATGGTCACAATAAGATCTTCTGTATCTTTACTGAGCTTTTTCTCTGGATGATCTGTCCATTACTGAAAGTAGAATGTTGAAATTTATTATTATTTATTATTATTCTGCAATGATCTATGTAGTTTTTTCAATGTTGTCAGCGTTTGTTCAATGTATTTAGGTGCTCTAGTATTGGGTGTATAAATATTTAATATTGTTATAGCCTGCTTATGTATTGAAATTTTGAGCAATAAATTGTGACCATCATCATCCATGATGGTGGACTTTACATTAAAATCTGTTTTATCTGAGATTAGTATTGCCACTCCTGCTCTTCTTTGTATGTTATTAGTTTGGTGTATATTTTTTCCATCCGTCGATTTTCTCTTTGTTCTTGTCTTTGAGTCTAAGGTGTGTTTCTTGTAAGCAGTATATAGATGGATCATGTTTTTTGATCATCTAAGCTGTTATTCTCTGCCTCTTTAATGGAGTGTCCAATCCATTTTCATTCGGTGTCATTATCAATAAATATGTGTTTAGTGCTGTCATTTTGGTACCTTTATGTTTGTGTTGTTGATGTTTTCTTTGTTTCTGTTAATATTCTGTTCTGATTCATTTTTCTTTATGAGTTTACTTTTCATCTTTTTCAGTGTTGGTTTTACGTTTGTTGAGACTCCTGTATTACTTTTCTTGTTTTGGTACGGTGCATTGCTAGTTTGCTTTGTGGCTACCTCCCTGATCCCCCTTATGTTTTAAGTTTAAATAATGTTTACCTTCTGTATGCCTTCTTAATTTCCTCTCTGTCTGAAAACGTTGTATCTACTGTAACATATCCCTCTTTATATAGTGATGATGTTGTATTTTTTGTATTAAGATCACTTTTTCCAGTCTTTTAATATTTTAGCTTTGATTAAGCTTAGGGACTTCTATAACTGAGTAGGACTCTGGATGCTGTGTCATGCATTGCATCCCTAAGTATATATTTGATGCTATTGTTTTTGTAAACAAAGAGCTTTGTTCAATATTTCTTGTAGTTTTGGTTTGGTTTTTGCAAAATCTCTAATCTTCTGTTTATTTGAGAATGTCTTGATTTCACCATCATGTTTAAGAGACAATTTTTCAGGGTATATAATTCTTGGTTGGAATTTTTTCTCCTTCAAGACTTTGTATGTGTCATCCCACTGTCTTCCTGCCAACGTGATTCCTGCAGAGAAGTCAGACAAGAGCCCGCAGAGCTTCCCTTTGTACATTGGTTTTGCTTTAAGCCTCACTCCCTTAGACAGCCTGTCTTTACTTTTTATTTTATTAAGCCTGATTATAATAGGTCTTGGTGTCTTTCTTTTGAGGTCTGGCTTTTGTGGTCTTAGATAAGCATTTTGAATAGGTTCTCTTCTTTCATGATTTCAAGGAAGTTTTTGTCAGCAACTCTTCAACAATTCTTTCTGTATTTTCTGCTATCCCTCCTTGTTTAGAAACTCCAATTATTTGCAGGTTATTCTTCTTGATAGAATCCCACATACTTTTTAATGGTCTTCATTTTTCTCATTTCTTTTTCTCTGATTTCTCCTCATAAATGCTGGTGTCAGTGGCTTTATCTTCAGTCTCACTAGTTCTGCATTCTATTTCCTCAGTACTGTTCTTTTGGCTTTGCATTGAATTGTCTAATTCTGTAATTATATTATTGATTTGCTGGATTTCAGGTTGTTGATGTTCTAGCAGTTTATATAGCTTACCTACTTTTTCATTTTGTTCTGCTGCATTTTGTTTAACCTCTAGAAGGGCTCTGTAAATAATTCTTTTGTATTCTACCTTGGATAATTTCAGAAAGTCTTCTTCATCTGGGAATTTGTTTGATTCTTTATTTTGGGAGATTTCTGGAGCCATGGTGGTCTGCTTCATTAAATGGTTAGATGTTGATTGTTGTCTTTGTGCCAACAAGGAGCTGTTCAGTTTCAACAGGAGCTGTGGTGTAGTTCTGTAATCCTCTCAAATGGTGCACCAGCAGAAGCAAGACTTAGTAAACCGCAGCCTTGCCACCAACAGAAGTAGTTTCCCCCTTTCTGTCACCCAGTCCAGCCTCACAACTCTACACCAGATCTTGGGTCTCCCAGAATGTCCACACTACTCTCTTCAATTATTTTTCTAGGCTTTGGTCCTCAGAAGGAATTAAGGAGATGTGCTTTTAGTCCACTATCGTGGCCACACTCACCTTAAGAGCATTACTGTGAGGCAGAAAGGATAATCAGGAGCAACAATCTAAGAAGCCAAGGTCAAGTCTTTACCATGCCTCATTGAGACAAGGATACTGGACAGTCTAAGGTTGTAGAAAAAGGAGGCAAGAAACAGGTTACTTTCATGAGACAGTCAAGTTTTCGTAGGTCCAGGAGCATGAAGTAAGAGGTAAAATAGCTGCTGTAGATTGAATTGTGTTTCCCCAAAATGTGTGTCAACTTGGCTAGACCGTCATTCCCAGTATTGTGTGTGATTGTCCATCATTCTCATCTGATATGATTTTCCTACATGTTGTAAATCCTACTTTTGTTATGTTAGTGGAAATCCTGGTTGGTACAGTGGTTAAGAGTTATAGATGCTAATCAAGAGGCAGCAGTTAGAATCCACTAGTATGCTTTGGAAACTGTAGTTCTATTCTATCCTATAAGGTCAGTATGAGTCAGAATCAACATACCAGCAGTGGGTTTGGGGGTTACAATGCTAATCAGGCAAGATAGAGTCAGTTACATTAATGAGGCAAGACTCAACCTGCAGGATTAGATTGTATCTTCTTTTTCATCATATTTTATTGTGTTTTAAGTCAATTTGTCATACAAAAAGTTACATACACATTGCTGTGTAACTAGCTACTCTCCCTACACCATGACAGCATACACTTTCTTTCCAACCCGTATTTCCATTCCCTCTGCCTCTCGTCTTGCCTCTAGGCAGGAGCTGTCTAGTTAATCTTATGTATATACTTAAGCCAAGAAATGCTCCTTTCATCATTATCATTTGATGTCTTATAGTCCAGTCCAGCCTTTTCCTAAAGAGCTGCCTTTGGGAATGGTTTCAGTTCTCAGGTAATAGAGAGTCTGGGGGCCATGTTTTCCATGCTATAGCCTGTTGGATAATATTTCTGGCATTTTTAATAGAATTTGATTTCTGTACCACATTTTTCTCCCACTACATCAGGGACTCTTTGCTGTGTTTTCTGTCAGGGCAGGTATTGGTGGTGGATGGGTACCACCTAGTTCTTCTGGTCTTGTGCTGATGTAGTCTCTGTTTCATAGAATGGATTTGGCAGTATTCCATCCCTTTCTATGCTCTGAAATACCTTTAGTGATAGTGGTATTAAATCTTTTCTAGAAGTTTGGTGGAATTCTCCAGTGAAGCCATCAGGGCAGAATTTGATTTTCGTGTTGAGAGTTTTTTAAAGACCTTTTCAAATTCTTCCTTTGTTGTGGGTTTATTTAGTTATTTTACCTCTGTGTTAGTTTAGGAAGTTAGTGTGTTTCTAGAAATATGTCCACTTCTTCGAAGTTTTCAAATTTGCTAGAGTGTTATTTTTCGTAGTATTCTGTTACAATTTTTTATTATTATTATTTTCAGTTGAATCCATTGTGATATCACCCATCTCATTTCTAATTCAGGTTATTTGCTTCCTCCACAGTTTTTCTCTTGTCAGTTTGGCCAATAATTTATTGATTTTGCTCGTCTTTTCAAAGAACCAAATTTTGGTCTTGTTAACTCTTTCGTTTGTTTTTCTATTCTCTAATTCAATTTGTTCTGCTCTAATTTTTATTCTTTGCATTATTTTGGTGCCCAAGGGATCCTTTTACTGCCCTGTTTATACTTGTTTTTGTTGTAGAATTAGTGCTTTGATTTGGGCTCTTTCTACCTTTTGTATGTGTGCATTTATTGAGACAACTGACCTCTGAGCACCTATTTTCCTGTGTCCCAAAGGTTCTGTTAGGATGTCTGTTCATTCTCTTTTCATTTTGAGAATTTCTTTATTTCTAATTTCTATAACTCAGTGGTTTTTGAGCAAGCTGATGTTCGGTTTCAATGTATTTGATTTTTTTCCTTGCTTTTCTGTTATTGATTTCTGTTTTTATGGCTTAAAAGATGATTTGTAATATTTCAGTGCTTTGAATTTTCTTAAGGCTTGCTTCATGGCCCAATATGTGATCTATTCTGGATAATGTTCTGTATACATTGGAAAGGAAAGTATACTTGGCTGTTGGTGGATGGGTTGTTCTGTATGTGTCTATGAGGTCAAGTTGGTCAACTGTGTCTTTTAGATCTTCTGTGTTTTTATTGACCTTTTTCTGTGTATTCTTTCCTTCACTGAAAGTGGTGCTTTGAAGTCTCCTATTATTGTTGGGCTGTGTATCTTAGTTTATAGTCCTATCATTGGGTACATAAATATTTAATATGGTTATGTCCTCCTGGTATATTGACACTTTAGTAATTATGTAACGGTCTTCCTTATTCAATGCAGTGGATTTTACTTTAAAGGCTATTTTATCAGAAATCAATACTGCCACTCCTGCTCTTTTTTGAATGTTGTTTGCTTGATATATTTCGTTCCATCCTTTGAGTCTTAGTTTGTGTCTTTAAGTAAAGGTGTGTCTCCTGTAGGCAGTATGTAGACGGATCATCTTTTTTTTTTTTTTTTTTAACTCAATCTGCTGCTCTCTGGTTCTTTGTTGGTGCAGTGAATCCATTGAAATTCAGTGTAATTATTAAAAGGCATGAATTTAGTGCTGTCATTCTGTTGTGTTTTTTTTTTTTTTACTTTGTAAACAAGTCCTTTGTTCTACTCAATTTTCCACGCCAAGCCATTTTTCTTTATATATTCTCCATGTTTCTCACTGTTAGTTTTGTATTTCCTGGGACTTCATGCTTTTCTCATTTTTTATTTGGATGTGTAGGATAGTTAATTTTCTTTGTGGTTACCTTGATATTAATGCCTGTTTTTCTAAATTTAAAACAGTCTTTAATTTCTTTGTATTGCCTTGACTTCCTTTCCATGTGAAAGATCCATCACTACAGTTTTTTCAAGACCCACTTTTTTTTGTTATAACGTTATCATCTTTCACGTAATGACATTGCTGTTACCCTATTTTCAATGTTATGGCTTTGATTAATTTTTGTGATTTCCCTGTCTGGGTTGATATCCAATTGCTCTATTCTGCATTCTGTTCTTGGATTATTATCAGACTTTATTGATTTTCTAACCAAAGGATTTCCATTTCCTTTCATTTTTCTTACAATTTTGGTCTGGTTTTTGCAAATTTCCTAAATTTCTGTATATCTGAAAATTTTTTAATCACCATCATGTTTAAGAAACAGTTTTGCCAGATATGTAATTATTGAATGGCAAAATTTTTCCTTCACATCTTTGTATATGTCATCCAAGTTCCTTCCTGCTTGCAAGGTTTCTGTTGAGTAGTTGAAGCTTAGTCTAATTGATTCTTTGTTGTAGATTTTTTTAGTTTATACCTGGTCAGTCTTAAAATTGTCTCATTATCCTTATTTTTGTCAAGTTTGAGTATAATATACCTTGTTGTCTTTCTTTGGGGATCTGACTTGTGTGTAGTTTGATGAATGTTTTGGATAGATAGCTTCTTATCTTTCGCAATATCAAGGAAGTTCTCTTCAACAAATCTTCAACAATTCTCTCTGTATTTTTTGTTAGCCCCTCTGCCATTTTCTGGTACTCAATCTTTGCAGATTATTCCTTTTTCTAGAGTCCCACATACATACTAGTGTTTCTTCATTTCTTTAAAAAAATTTTTTTATCTGATTTTTCCTCAGCTACATTGGTGTCAAATGCTTTGTCTTCAGTCTCAGTTCAGCCTTCCATTGCTTCAGTTCTGCTCTTTGAGTTTCTATTGAGTGTCAAATTATGTCATTTTATTATTAATTTTCTGGCTTTCTACTTCTTGTCTCTGTGTGCTTTCTGGAAACCTGTTCAGTTTGCCATTATGCTCTGCTACAGTTTCTCTCATCTTTTTCCCAACCTCTTAGCAAACTTTAAATGTTAATCTTTTGTATTTTACCTCTAATAATTCTGGGATGTTCTCTTCATCTGGAAAATTTCTTGATTCTTTGTTTTGGGAGCTTTCTGAAACCATCATAGTCTACCACTTTAAGTGATTTTATTTTTACTCTTATGTTGTCTCTGAGGAAACTCTAGTGGTGTGGTGGTTAAGTGCTATGGCTATTAACCAAAAGGTAAGCTGTTCACATCCACCAGGTGTTCCTTGAAAATTCTGTGGAGCAGGTCTACTGTCCTGTAGGGTTACTATGAGTCAGAATCGACTCAATGGCAATGGTCTTTTTTTTTTTTTTTTGTCTTGGTTGTCACTGAGCCGTCAGTAGGTTGTTGGATTCACTTATTTATGTTTGCTTACTATGTTCTACCTCTTCCTTTTGTTTTGAAATGTCCAAATAGGCTGTTCTTATGTGCTAGTCTCATTACTGGCACCTTTGAAGTTCTAACATCCTTTCACCCCGCGGTTAGAGCTGTTACTACGCATGCAAGCTCAGGAGTCCATTTACTTTCTTGTGTGTAGATTTAGCTTAAGTTTTCAGGTAGCCAGTCACTAAGGGCATGGTGAAAGCTCTCCCTTACTGTCCTAGATGCGCAGGGGTAATTGGTATCTGGTTGCAGGTGCTGAGAAAGTTAGTGGGCTGACAGCTGTCTCTGAAGGTCTATGAAGAATGCTTGTCCCCTTATGCCTGAGCCTAGGCAAAGGATTTGTTTTTACTTGAATTTCCAACTCATGGGAATTGGCAGATTTTTTCCCCCTTTCCCTCTCTCTGTTAAATTGTTCTCTCTCCAAATCTTAGAGAATGGCTCAGGGAGTGCTTAAGGAGTCCTACTTCTGGTTGAGTTAATAACATCAGACTCGTGAGCTGGGTGCAGTGCAGAGAAAAGAGGAGGCAGCTCTGGGAAAAGGGAGGGGGTTGATCCTGAAGAAAAGTTTTACATCCACATGTGGTAGGTTAGAAACAAGCGATTTAACTTTAGATGGTAGAGTGCTGCTTTCTGCTGGTTCTGGAGGCACAGTGCACTCTTCACCACTCAGTCCCCCACTGAGAGGGTGGCTTTCAAATGCACCTGCTCCATTCACAGTGCAGCACAGCCAGTCCCTACACCCCTGGTGGTTTAGCCTGATGACCCTGGGCACTCCCAGGCTCACTCTCCTTCCCCAGGCCCCCAGTCTGAGTTCTCAACTTTCCCCTTGATGTTTAGGGCTCTTAGAACACCATATATAGTTGGTTCATTTGTTCTTTTGGATCTTTGTTGTTAGGGGGATCATAGAAAGTATCTGACTACACTGATGTCTTGGACCTGCCTCTAGATTGTATGTGGAGTCAATCTCTTTCAAGATATAAAAGAGAGAAGCAAACACAGAGAGGAAGGAACCTCATGCCACTGAGAAAGCAGCAGCAGGAGCAGAGCTTATCCTTTGTAACTGTGATTTCTGTGCTGAGAGGTTGTGAGACCAGAGAAACATTGAAGACAAGGACCTTCCTTTAGAGATGACAGAGAGAGAAAGCCTTTTCCTAAAGCTGGCACTCTGAATTTTGATATCTAGCCTCCTGGTCTGTGAGAGACTAAGTCTCTGTTAAAGCCAGTCACTTGGTATTTCTGTTATAGAAACACTAGATGATTAAGAAAATAATTAACTACCATAAATTCAGGATGTGAGTATGACCTAGGTGAGAAGGAGAGAATAGGAGATGCATAAAAGGATAGAAGGTAGAAACATAAGGAGTAACGTAAGACCAGATGTGTATTTAGAGTACCATCAAATTATGTAATCGAATGCAATTAGGAGACATTTTTCAGTTTTTGTATTTTTCAAATTTTCCTTCATTGCCATTGCTACCTAGGATAGTGTCAGGCTACCTTATTTGTGTTTTAATATTTAATACACTTTCATTTTAAATTAATTATATGAAAGAACAAGAAAATGTGCTCAGTACTTGGAACACTCTGAAATTCTTAATCTGTCCCCAGGCTACACACAACTGTTGGTACTGCCTTATTTCTATCTCCAGGTATATCTATGAACCAGTACCATTTGAGTAAAGGCCAGCCAAATACTTTTCCACTGTAAGGTCTTAAGAGCAAAAACTAACATATAAAACTAATAGTCCCTTAATTCAAAGCCTTAGCCTTCTGAATCAAATGAACCTTCCTGAACACACAAAAATCCTCATTTTAGTTACAGTGGTTCAAGGGTTGCATGTTTTTACTTCCTAGCCATGTTCAGGGGAGGTCGCAGTTCTCACATTGTCTATATTTCCTCATTCTTTCCAAATATCCTTCCCCTTCATGCTTATTTTCTCTTTCCTTGCTAGTTCTAGAAACAATAGTCAGGGAAAGAGGACTAGAGAAAAAAAGAAGAACATGGCAAGAATAAAAAATTCGACCACAAATTCTTCTAAATAATAAACTCAGCATTTCCTCTCATGCTTGGTTTTGCTGACTCCAGGAGTACTTGCCTGGTAGTGCTGCTGACACACACTTTCTGCTGTCTCCTTTTGCCTTTTTCCATGTTCTGCTTTCCCAGATCTTTCTTAATTAGTCACTTATATTGCTTCTTTCAAACATGATTTTGGGCATTGAGTAGGTAGTACATTTTTAAAAATATCACATGACTAAAGCCTTTTGCTGTCCTCACAAATTAGTTGTGTACTACTATTGGGTCATAAAATTTTCCTTTCAGTAATCCCTAACTTTATCTCCATTGTTGCCTACTGCAGAAATTAAGTCTGAGGCCAGTGTTGTTTTGTTTCTTTAGATTATAAATTGCTGTTGTTGTTAGGTGTCACCAAGTAGGTTCCAACTCAGAGTGACCTTGTGTGCAAGACAACAAAGCACTGGCTGGTCCCGTGTCATGCCTATAATTATTGTTATGCTTGAGTCCATTGTTTAAGCCACTGTGTCAATCCATCTTGTTGAGAGCCTTTCTCTTTTTCCCTGACCTTCTGCTTTATCAAGCACGATGTCTTTCTCCGGAGAATGATTCCACCTAACAACATGTCCAAAACATATGACAGGTAGTCTCGCCGTACTTGCTTCTAAGGAGCACTCTGGTTGTATTTCTTACAACACAGTATTATGGTTTACGTATTTTTAAATTTTAAGGTAATCAGAACTTCTCTTTACTCTCATATTTAAAATCGACTTCAAAGAATGTGTAAGCAAAAGTTCCTTTTCATTACTTCTTTCACAGTTCAGTGACCCCTTTTAACCCACATATTCAATTTGTCTTTCCCGAATTAGTAAAATTTTGTTATTCCAATTTATATTCGATTATTTCTTTTAACTTCACTTACTGTGAATTGTACTTTGAGAACAACTTTGTTTCTTAACGTGTCTTCCTAATCTCCATTCTTTACAAACCATTTCTGTCCTTCTCCTCAAGAGTTTTGTTTTGTTTGGAGTTTCTTAACTCCCCGCATGTTCCCTACTTATATCTGTCATTGGAGGACAGTGTAATAAGCATTGCTTCTGGTGCAATCCCAGTTTTAGAGAATATCCTTTTACTTTATCACAGCTGAATTTAAGTGTAATGTCGTCCCGCATTTACTGTCTGGTTTTGACGTGTTCAGTTTACAGGATATTTTGACAATTACAACTTATTCTCATCAACCAGAGCTTACAGGGATGAAGTCAATTCATTTTCTGCTACTGATCCATTGGTCTTCACATCATGTTCCTCAAAATGATGTGACATATTTAGATTGAGTGAAAAGGGAAAAGGAGAATCACACCTGTTGTTTCAGAAACAGGGAACAGAATGATTGCTTCCCAGTTTTCTAAGGTACACATGATCTGAAATCAAACCCTGAACTGACTGCCCTTGAGTGAATACTGACTCATAGCTATCCTTTAAGATAGAGTAGAGCTCCTTCCTGGAGTTTCCAAGGAGGACCTGATGGATTTGAACTGCTGAATTTCTGGTTAGCAGGTATAACACCTAACCAGTATGCCACCAGTGTTTCCTTTTCAGAGACTGTTTATTTCTTATTTAAAGGTAGAGCATAGGAAAAGAATGAAATATCAATCAATTATAAAAATAATAACAAAATAGAAGATTGGTACTCCAAGCAGGCATGACCCACCCACCTAATCCCAGTACATATAACTGGACAAAGAGACCAGATAACAGAATTATAGCAACCACCATCATATGAGCTGAAGTTCAGGTCAGAACAATGAATCCCTGTTTTTCCCTGTCTCAGCCCAATTCTCAGCTCAATTCAGTTTCCACTACAGTGAAACATTATTAGGAGAAAAAAGTACAAGCTGATTATATCACCTTTACACAAACAAAGATCTTTGCTCTTAAATAGATTAGTCCAAAATCTTCATTCTTATGGACTATTGATAACTTGTGACACAGAAAATGTGCTTACAAGTACTGTATAATTCTGGGTAGTCCTAACATCTTGAGACCAGGGTTGTGTGGTGTCCGTACATGTCCTTTTTAGTATCTGGTGTCACAAGCAAGATAACTGCAAAGCTTGCATAAATCCTATGTGTAAAATAAGTAAAGTGAAAACAACCATACCTTCACTATTACACATGTTTAAAAAAGAAAACAGAAAATGATCATATTTGTAGATAGAACATGCCTACTGAAAATTAATTATTAAATTATTTAACCTGGGAAGTAATTGTCTATTAAAGTCACAATGCTGTCACTTGAGAAGGGAAGCCAGTCTAATTCATTATTATTATTCTTCAGTGTATCCCCTTTTAAATCGACTTTATCACAAGTTATAATCTTTTCATAAAGATACAAATTTATTACTCATCAAATGTAATTTATATTTTTATAATTATCAAAACAAATTTGACACTATAACTGTTGTCTAATTATGGATTTCAAGCAATAACAAAATCTTTAATACATAAATATTTCCCCTTTAATATAATCCAGAGAATATTTTTATATCCACTTCCTTATGTCTACATTCATGCAGTTTAAAGCAAGTTCTAGAAAATTTGGGTCGTTGGTAGCTAAAATTCTCCAGTCACTAGTGGTTATATTTTCAAATTTTTGATATCTAGAATGATTTGTAACATATCTAAATAGTAACAACTGTGATGCTTAAGATTGTATGTCAGCTTGGCTGGACCATGATTCTCAAGAGTTTTGGTCACTTCCCTATTTGAGATTTGATATATGATCAACCCTGTGACGTTATCTTCTGTGAATAACTAGTCAGTTCGAATGGAGCTTCCTTGGGTATGTGACCTGCATCAAATGCTCTGAGGATTTTGTGATCTTGGTGGATCCTGCAGCTGACTCCTGTTCATCTGATCTCCCGTTCTTAGGACACGAGCTACTAGTTTACCTGCCATATTACCTTCCTATCTTGGGGTTCATCAATCTTTGCAGCCTATGAATAACAGCCCTTTGAGTTCACCAGCCCCTGCATGTATGGGCATCAGGAGAAGCCTCTTTCTTGACCCATGCACTTGGGACATTCTAGCCTCTACAACCATGTGAGCCATTTCCTTGCTACAAATCTCTCTGTCTCTTTTTCTCTCTGTATATAGAGTCAGATCCGACTCGACGGCACTTAGCTATATGTATATATATATATATATATACATATGCTTTACTGATTTTGCTTCTCTAGAGAACCTAGCTTAAGATGACAAAAAAAAACCCAGCAATAACAATAATAGCTAACTTTTCTTTAGTGTTAAGTACACACCAGATCAACATCACCGCCAACTCTCTGCTCCAGTTTCTACTGCTGTGTGTGCCCACTTGGATGATATGATTGCCTTTGAAATAGAAACCACTTCGATAGTTATTTTGCTAATGTATGTCAATATAGAGATTGAAATATCCTGTTACTTTGTTTAATGTTTACTACTGTAACAAACTCAATGATTTGCTGACCAATGGTTAGAAAAATTGCACTATATTAAACTCCCTCCAGTATGTTTTATAAAATGTTACAGTTCAAAAAGATAAGATGTAGTTCAATAGTTTTCAGACAGAGCACTTATGTCTCTGTTGTTACACGGAGACTTTGTAAAGACTGTAGTAGAAAAGATAGTTTAAAAGGAATCATTTGCCAGATCTTCAGTTGCATGTGTGCTGTACTAATATTTCTCCAGTCAAACTCCCCAATCATAATTGCTCTTCTTTATGTAATAAAGATACATCTTTTATCCTCCTCAAAGTTTTTTTGGTACATTCGTTAAATGCTTCATTGAGCTGTAGAAAACTCCAGTGTTAAAATGAAACACTGGTACATATTTGGACTTTAATAAGTTCACAAATAGATTGAAAAATTAAACAGTTTCTATTTATTTGCTTTCAGTACAATTAAGGGAATATCTATCAGAATGATTTGATGATTAATCATTAACAATTATTGGTGATAGTATGTGATTTTTGACACATAACTCACAAAGATCTCACAAGTTGAAAGGCATTTCTATAACAAAACTTTCTATTTCTATTTCCACTGTTTATGTGAACAAGATTTCTCAGCAGCTTAATCTACAAAAAATTATGATAAAATTTGTTCTGAACATTGTATCAAAAAATAACATCCAGTTATGAATACATGCTATATTTTTATAGACACTATTTTAATAAAATTGTGCTTTCTGTGTTTAATAATTATTCACCAACATTTCAATGATTGTGTCACTTTGTTCCAAGTCTAATAAAAATAATAACCATAATTAAAGTTAGAAAAGTTTTTGTCATCTAGAACTAAAAATAAAAGTAAAGCAAAAATTTTAAGGAAATTAACAAGTTTATATTGAACTTTTCATGTTCAGTCTTCAAATTAGCCATTTCTCAAAGAAGCTATGGGGGGTGTGTGTATGAAGAATTATATATATAAATCAATATTTGAGTATCAAGTGAACTCACTGCTTTTGGAGTGTCATTGTTTTTAAGTACCCTGCAGTGCTCCTTACAAACACACATACACACATAAGACACACCCATCTATATTTGTATCTAGCTATTGAAAACCACAAATTCATACTGACATCTTTATTTCTAATCCAATACCACTGTCTTCATTCTATCTTTCCTGATTCTGTATTTGCAGCTGTCTTCTTTGATGGTGAAGAACTCCTGGTGGTACAAAGGTTAAAGCACTTGGCTTCTGTCCAGAGGGCTGGCAGTTTGAATCCACCAGCAATTCTGCAGGAGAAAGACTTGGCTGCTTTTGTAAAGATTACAGTCTTGGAAAGTCTACGGACAATTACACTCTGTCCTTGAGGCTTGTTTTGAAACGGGAACAACTGAATGTCAACGAGTTTGGTTTGGTTTGTATTTCTCTGGTAGTGAGAAATGTGTTTCCCATTATTCCCAGTATTTACTCAGTCCTGAGATACACAGAAGATCTAACCAATAAATTATTGTTAACCTCACCAGAAGCAGAACAAATCCCTCATGCAATGCACTGAGAGGCTACAACACAAACTATTTAATAAATCAGACTATGGATAATACTAGAAAAATCCAAATCTGACTCTGAATCATATTAGAAAAAACAAAATTGGGGGGTCATTCCAAAAATATCTGCATCCTGCTATATTGATTAATAAAGACAGTGGGACTTCAGATTAAATAAAGGAAACTAAAATGGACCAGGTGGTGGTTGGGATGAGAACAGAGAATATTTACAAATACTATCTCTCTACAAATTGATTAATTATAAAAGCATAAATAGTAACTTCATACAATGAAGAAGTCTGGTGGACACCAATTTACCAAGTGATCAAGGCAATACATTAAAATGAGATTTCCTTATTAGAGGGCATTACTGAGGAAATAAGCAAAATCTGATAGTCTCCAAGTTAAATAAGATTGTTGCACCAATGTTAATCTCTTGGTTTGATAATTTTTCCTAATTTCGATCACTGCACTTGGTTATGCAAGAGAATGCCCATGTATCTGGAAAACATGAAATAAGCAGACATTTCCCTGTTTTAAGAAAGTATTTAAGAGAAAATCAACATCATGTTTTAAACTTAATTCTTAGACATTTCGGGGGGCAAAAAGTGTGAGTATAAATCATTTAAAAATGATGTATGTATATAAATGCATCCTGACAAGGCTATTTTGACTCATAGCAACCCTACATGACAGAACAAAACTGCCCCAGAAGGTATTCAAGATTATAATCTTTGTATGTTTTCAGAGTCTCTTCTGACATCCGATTTGGTCCTTTCTTTCTTTCCTTTTTAACAATCTCTTTTTCTTCATGAATTATGTCTTTGATATCATTCCACAACTTGTCTGGCCTTCGATCATTATTGATCAACACATGAAATCTGTTCTTGAGATGGTCTCTAAATTCAGATGGGATACACTTAAGGTGGAACTTTGGCTCCTGTGGACTTGTCCTAATTTTCTTCCATTTCAACTTGACCTTGCCTGTGAGCAATTGGGAAAACCTGGTGGTGTAGTGGTTAAGTACTGCAGCTGCTAACTAGAAGGTCAGCAGTTCAAATCTGCCAGGCGCTCTTTGGAAACTCTATGGGACAGTTCTACTCTGTCCTATGGAATCTCTGTGAGTTGGATTCAACTTGATGGCAGTAGGTTTGGTTTCCTCCTTTCTTTTTTTATGAGCAATTGATGGTCTGTGCTGCAGTCAGCACCTGGTCTTGTTCTGACTGCTGATATTGAGCTTTTCCATCACCTCTTTCTACAGGTGTAGTCATTTTGAGTCCTAAATATTCCATCTGGAAAAACACGTGTGTGCATTCATGTTGGTAAAGGAAAAAAAAAAAAAAGTTTATTTCAATGAAGAAATCATTGGTCTTCTAAAATTCTATTATTTGTCTCCCACATCATTTCTGTCACCAAGGCTGTGTTTTTGTAACTATGGATTCTTCTTCCTTGCTTCCAACTTTTGCATACAAATCACCAGTAACTATCAGTGCATCTGGATTGCATATTTGATCAATTTCTGACTGCATAAGCTGGTAAAAATCTTCAATTTCTTCACTTTTGGCCCTAGTGGTTTGTGCATAAATTAGAATAATAGTCGTATTAAATGACCTTCCTTTTAGGCATGTGGATATTATCCTTTCACTGACAGTATTGTACTTCAGGATGGATCTTGAAGGGTTCTTTTTGACAATGAATATAATACCATTTCTCCTCAAGTTTTCATTCCCAGAGTAGTAGACCCTATGATTGTCAGGTTCAGAATGGCCAGTGCTGGTCCATTTCAGCTCACTAATGCCTAGGATATTGATGTATATGTGTTCCATTTAATTTTTGTTGATTTCAAATTTTTGTGGATTCATACTTCATACGTTCTACATTCTCATTATTAACGGATGTTTGCAGCTGTTTCTTCTCATTTTGAGTTGTGGAAACTTGCTCTTGAATGTCAAGTAGCTAAAACAAAAGGAAGGAGTGATGAAGTAAGAGAACTGAATAGAAAATTTCAAAGGGAAGCTTGAGAAGACAATGTATCATAATGATACATGCAAAGAGCTAGAAACAGAAAACCAAAAGGGAAGAACACCCTTGCCATTTCTCAAGCTGAAAGAACTGAAGAAATAATTCAAGCCTTGAGTTCCAACAGTGATGGATTCTACAGGGAAAATATTACATGACTCAAGAAGCATCAAAAGGAGATGTAAGGAATACAGCGTCATTGTAACAGAAAGAACTGGTTGATGCTCAACAATTTTGAGAGGAAGCACATGATTAGGAACCAATGGTACTGAAGGAAGAAGTCAAAGCTGCATTGTGGGCACTGTCGAAAAACAAGGCTTCAGAAACTGATGGAATATCAGTTTCAGCAAACTGATGCAGCACTGGTAGTACTTGTTTATCTATGCCAAGACATTCGGTGGATGACTACCTGGCCAACCAACTGGAAGTCATCCGTATTTAGGCAATTCAACTGAATGCAGAAGTTATAGAACAGTGTCAATATCACATGCAAGTGAGATTTTGCTCAAGATCATTCAAAAGTGATTGCAACAGCATATTGACAGGGAACTGCCAGAAATTCAAGCTGGATTCACAAGAGGACGTGGAACCAGGGATATCATTGCTAACGTCAGATGAATCTTTTCTGAAAGCAAAGAATACCAGAAAGATGTTTACCTGTGTTTTATTAACTATGCAAAGGCATTCAACTGTGTTATACATATATAACAAATTACGTCTAATGTTGTACAAAATGGGAATTCCAGAACACTTCATTGTGCTCATGAGGAATCTATATATGGATCAAGAAGCAGTTGTGTGAACACAACAAGAGGACACTGGATGGTTTAAAGTCAGGAAAGGTGTGTGTCAGGGTTGTATACTTTCACCGTAACTTTTCATCTGTATGCTGAGCAAATAATCTGAGAAGCTGTACTATATGAAGAAGAATGAGTCATCAGAATTGGAGAAGACTCATTAACAACCTGCATTATACAGATGACACAACCCTGCTTATCAGAAGTGAAAAGGACTTGAAACATTTACTGATGACGATCAAAGGCCATAGCCTTCAGTATGGATTGCACCTCAACATCAGGAAATCAAAAATCCTCACTATATCAGGATAAATGGAGAAAATACTGAAATTTGAAGGGTTCATTTTGCTTGCGTCAGCAGTCAAAGCACCTGGAAGCAGCAGTCAAGACATAAAAAAATGCACTGCACTGGGAAAATCTGCTCCAAAGGATCTCTTTAAAGCACTGAAAAGTAAACATGTCACCTTGAAGACTAAAAGTGCCTGACCCAAGCCATGGTATTTTCAGTTGCATCATTGGCGTGTGAAATTTGGACAATGAATAAGGTTGACAAAAGAAAAATTGATGCCTTTGAATTGTGGTTTGGAGAAGAAGATTGGATGTACCATGGACTGCCAAAAGAACAAACAGATCTATTCTGGAAGAAATAAAACCAGAGTGCTCCTTGAAAGCAAAGATGGTGACACTGAACCTTACATACCTTGTACATTTTGTTACCAAAAACCAAAATAAAACACTGCCATAGAGTTGAAGCTGACTCATAGCAGCCCTACAGGACAGAGTAGAATTGTCCCACAAGGTTTTCGAGGAGAGCCTGGTGGATTCAAACAGCTGACTTTTTGGTTAGTAGCCATAGTACTTAACAACGACACCAGCAGGGTTTCCTGGACATGTTGTTTCAAGGGATCAACCCCTGGAGAAGAACATCATGCTTGAAAGCAGAGGATTAGTTAAAAAGGCAGGTGCTCAACAAGTTAGATTGACACAGTTGTTCCAAGAATGGGCTTAAGCGTAAAAACAATTGTGGACATGGCTCAGAACTGGGCAGTGTTTCATTCTGTTGTGTTTAGGGTCACCATGAGTCAGAACTGCCCAGACAGCACCTAACAACAACAAACAACAGTCTTTGTAGGAGTCAGAATCCACATCATGGCAATGCATTTTTAGTCTTTCTGGAAGTAGACTGCTCATATCTTTCTGTCACAGAGTAGCTTGTGGTTTCCAGCCACTGACCTTTCAATTACCAGCAGCCTAGTACTTAACTACTGTGCCACTGGGACTCCTAATATATACATACTTATTGCTGTCAAGTGGATTTCAACTTATAGGAACCCCATGCGACAAAGTAGGACGGCCCATAGTATTTTCTCAGCCATAATCTTTCAAGAGTACATCATCAGGTGTTTATCCCATGGAACAGATATTTTCCTTTAGCACTCAACCATTGTCCATTGTCTACTTAACCACTGTCCCACCAGAGTTCTCTCTATGTATAATTGAAAACATGTAAATGTGCAGTCATTCCTTAGTCTACTCATATAAGGCCAAAGCTATTCCTTGTTTATTTATTTCACTGGCTGTAGTTCTACCTGCTGTGTGTTACAATCACATCAGTAAAGCATTGTCTAAGATATCCAGTTCTGGAATTCCTTAGAGTAGAGCCTTCACACTTTTCCAGCCATCTACATACAGCCATCTACATACAATGTCTGTCTACATTTTTAGGCTCTTTCACTAATCTTTTTCTACTTTCTTACATTTAAACAAATAGTGACTTTTGTTTTTAAATGATTCACCTTTTGAAGGTATTTGTTTAATCATTATAGAAACAATTCTTCATTTAATTCATATTCTTTCTGTTGCTCGGTGATGTTGAGTAGGTTCTAACTCATAGTGACCCTATGTATAACAGAACAGAACACTGCCCAGTCCTGTGCTGTGCCTACAATTAGTGTTATGCTTTAGCACTGTGTTATAGCCACTGCATCAACCCATCTTGTTGAGAGTCTTACTGTTTTTTCTTGACATTCTATTTTATCAGGTATGATGTCCATCTCCAGGAATTGACCCCTTTTGACAAAATGTCCAAAGTATGTAAGATGTCCTGCCATCCTTGCCTCTAAGCAGCACTCTTGTTGTACTTCTTTCAGGACAGATCTGTTCATTCTTTTGGCACTCCATGGTATATTAAATACTCTTCTCCAACCACGACACAAAGGTCTCAATTCGTCTGTCTTCCTTATTCATTGTCCAGCTTTCAAATGCATGTGAACAACTCAAAATTCCATGACTTCGGTCAGGTTTACCTTTGTCTTCAAGGTGGCGTCCTTATTTTTCAACACTTTAAAGAGGTCTTTTGCAACAAATTTTCCCAACGCAGTGTGTCTTTTCATTTCCTGGCTGCTGCTTCCATGGGTGTTGATCGTGTATTCAGGGAAAATGAAATCCTTGGCATCATCAGTCTTTTCTCTGTTCATCATGATATTGCTTATTGGTCCAGTTGGGAGGATTTTTGCTTTCTTGAAGTTGAGGTGCAAAGCATACTGAAGGCTGTGATTTTTGACCTTCATCAGTGTTTCGAGTCCTCTTCACTGTGAGCAAGTGGGGCATGTCATCTGCAAAACACAAGTTGTTTATGAGTTTTCCTCCAATCCTGACACTTCATTCTTCTTCATATAGTCCAGCTTCTTGCCTTATTTGCTCAGCATACAGATTGAAAAAGTATGGTAAAAGGATACAACCCTGGCACACACATACCCTGACTTTAAATCTTGCAGTGGCCTCTTGTTCTGTTCAAGGGACTGCCTCTTGATCCATATACAGATTCCTCATGAGCACAATTAAGTGTTCTGGAATTCTTATTCTCCACGATGCTATCCATAATTTGTTATGATTCACACAGTTGAATACCTTTGTATAGTCAATAAAACATAGGTAAACGTCTTCCGGGTATCTTTGCTTTCAGCCAAGATGCACCTGACATCAGCAATGATATATCCCTAGTTCCATATCCTCTTCTGACTCTGGCTTGAATTTCTGATGGTTCCTTGTCAATATACTGATGCAGCTGTTTTTGAATGATCCTGAGCAAAATTTTAGTCTGTATGATTTTAATGACACTGTTCAATAGTTTTCACATTCATTTGGATTGCCTTTCTTGAGAATAGGCATAAATGTGGATGTCCTCTAGTCTGCTGGCCAGGTAGCTGTCCTCCAAATTTTTTGACATAGGTGAGTGAGTGCTGCAACCATTTGTTTAAACATCTGCATTGATATTCCATCAATTCTTGGAGTCTTGTTTATCTCCAATGCCTTCCAAGCAGCTTCAGTTTCTTCCTTCAGTACCATCTGTTCCTGATCATATGCTACCTCTTGAAGTGGTTGAATATCAAACAATTCTTATTGTTACGATGACTGCATTCCTTCTGTGTTCTTTTGATGCTTTCTGAGTCATTTAATATTTTCTCTGTAGAATCTTTCACTATTGCAACTTGAGGCTTGAATTTTTTCTTCAGTTCTTTCAGTTTAGAAATACCAAACATGTTCTTTCCTTTTGATTTTCTATTTCCAGCTTTTTGCACATGTCTTTCTAATAGTTTACTCTGTATCTTGAGCTGCTCTTTGAATTCTTTAGTTCTTTTACTTCATTATTTCTTTATTTCACTTTAGCTACTTGACATCAAGAGAAAGTGTCAGAATTTCTCCTAACATCCAATTTGGCTTTTCTTTCTTTCCTGTCTTTGTAATGACTTCTTGCTTTCTTGATTTATGATGTTGTTGATGACATTCCATGAGTCATCTGATCTTTGGTCATCAGTGTTCAGTCCATCAAATCTGTTCTTCAGA
Organism: Heterohyrax brucei; assembly: GCA_028571685.1. Lineage (NCBI taxonomy): Eukaryota > Metazoa > Chordata > Mammalia > Hyracoidea > Procaviidae > Heterohyrax > Heterohyrax brucei. Next base: position 69,366,377 of record CM053142.1, on the reverse strand, counting down.
TGGTCTCTAAACTCAGGTGGGAAACACTCAGGGTCTTATTTTTGCTCTTACGGACTTTTTGTAATTTTCAGTTTCAGTTTGAACTTGTATGTGAGCAATGTGTATGGTCTGGGCCGCAGTCAGTACCTGGTCTTTTACTGGCTGCTGATACTGAGTTTTTCCATCATTTCTTTCCACAGATACAGTCGATTTAATTCCTGTGTATTCTGTCTGGCAAAGTCGACATGTATAGTCACTGTTTAAGTTAGTGAAAAAAGGTATTTGGAGTGAAGAAGTCATTGGTCTTGCAAAAGCCTATCATGTTATCTCCAGCATCATGTCTATAACCAAGGCCATATTTTCCAACTACCGATGTTCTTTGTTTCCAACTTTTGCAGTCTAATCACCAGTAATTACCACTGCATCTTGACTGCATGTTCCACCAATTTCTTACTGTAGAAGCTAGAAGAAATCTTCTGTTTCTTTCTCTTTTTTTGACCTCAGTTGTTGGTACATGAATTTGAATAGCATCCTCTAAAAGACTTTCCTTGTAGGCATACGGATATTATCCTATCACTGTGTCTTAGTCATCTAGTGCTGCTGTAACAGAAATACCACAAATGAATGACCTTAAAAAGAGAAATTTATCTTATCACCAAAAAGCAGGCTAAAGTCTAAATTCATTGCATCAGCTCCAGGGAAGTGTTTCCCTGTTGTATCTGGAAGAAGGTCTTGTCTTCAATATTCTCCTGGACTGGAGCTTCTGAGGCACAGGGACCTCAGGTTCAAAGGATGTACTCTACTCCTAACACTGCTTTCTTGGTGGTTTGAATTTCCCACCTCTGTGCTTACTTCCCTTTCCTTTTGTCTCTTGTAAGAGACAATGTAGTGCAGGCCATATTCCAGGGAAACTTCTTTTACATTGAATTGGGCATGTGATTTTAGTAAGGGTGTTGCAGTCCTACCCTAATCCTCTTTAACATAGCCCAATCTTGCCCCATCAACCACAGGCAAAGATTAGGACTTAGACAATACATAAGAAATTCACAGAATACTGGGAATCATGCCCTACCTAAATTGATGTAGACTTTTTTAGGGGTATATACTTCAATCCATGACAGGGTTCTTAACCTTAGCTTCATTGGATGGATTTCAGAGGTTCTCTGACCTTCCCTGAAATGGAATGACAAAAATATACAAAACATACACATTTTTTTTCCTGTATGTTGAGGTCTATGGCTTTCATGCCTATGACCCCTCCTCCAGAAAGAAAAGTTAGAAATCAATAAATTATGTTGACGATCTCATTTACCTGAAATGAAAGATGCTGAACAATTTAAAGTTTTAAAGGCCTTTTTTCCTCCGTTTTCTCAATCACATACCTACCACCCTGTGGAAACACTGGTAGAGTAGTAGTAGTTAAGTGCTACAGCTGCTAACTAAAAGGTTGGCAGTTCAAATCCACCAGGCATTCTGTTCTGCCCTGTCCTACAGGGCCACTATGAGTCACAACTGACTCAACATCAGTGAGTTTGGGAGTTTTATTTTTGTACTACTCTGTGGAGTTGGTTTTACAAGTATGACTTTTTAAAACAATGCTATCTAGATAAAGATTTACAGAGAAATTTAGTTTCTCATTAAGTAATTAACACACACATTGTTTTGTGTCATTGGTTGCCAACAAAGTCAACATTCTTTCCTTCTAGAGCCTGAGTTCCCCCATTAACTGCTTTCCTGTCCACTCTTGCTCTGTCTTCCTTCAGCCTGGATTGGTATGCCCATCTGGTCTCATGTGGGCCTTGCTTTGTCCTGTCTTCTTAATGATTTCCCTAAATCTTTAGTAAGGATTATTAGCACCAATAGTATGAAGAATCCAGAACAAGAGAACAGAGGTGATTCTAGAAAACCTAGGACAGGTAGTTTGAGAAGTAGCTGGAACATGTATCACCCGCTGGAAGGTCTCATTAAGTTCTATGTGTAGGAACCGAATTCTCTGCACTATCACAGGGTAAAAGCCTCAAATTATAGCTCTTTGAGTGATAAAAGATAAGATGAACTTGGATGCCTAGAGATTTTGTAGACATTTGAGATACCCTGCTTTCTGTATTGTCTCACATCAATTTCTTCTCCACACTGCTTTCTGAGTTATCTGTGTTTTAAATATGATAGTTATTTCCCTGACTAATCTTTTTCATTAAGTCCTTATCGTGTTCCATGTAAAATAGCTACTTTCTTGACCAAATCCTTGTAGGTGCCATAGTGGTTAATGCTACATCTGCTAACTGAAAGGTCAACAGTTCAAATTTGCCAGGCACTCCTTGGATACTCCATGGATCAGTTCTACCCTGACTTCTAGAGTCTCTATGAGTTTGGCCCGACTCGACGGCATTTGGTTTTAGTGGTTTTTAAGTCCACGGATAACGTATGTTTTATTCATACAACTTCCAGATTCCTGAATGTGTCATTTTCACATGGCTCAAAAGTGTTTGAAATAGTTGTCTCTCTTACTGAGATATGTCTTTTCCTATTGGATTGGCTACTGCTAATACAGTTTCAGATTTAGTACAAAATAGAACTTTCTTGGTCATTTTTTGTTAAGTTAGGTGCATTATCTATGCTCTCAGAGTATCCATCCAAACACATTGCCATTAAAATATACATATTACACTCAGTTGCAGTTGTTGACTTTCTTGCTTACAGTGTCTTGTTCATTTATAAATTTATTATCTATTCCAGAGACTAGCATCTATTGGGTATTCAGTAAACATTTACTAAGTAAATAATTAAGTACATAAATATAGCAGTCAGGGAGCTACATGCTGTTTTAAAAAGTTACTACTCTACTTTTGACACATAACATATCATATAGTCGTGGACTTATAGTTCTAAGGTAAAACCCAATTTCTGTTTTATCTCTTTAGACTTTTTAACACATGCCTGTATGTATGTACATATATAAATATTTGTAAATATTTATAAAATGTATTCATATTCTATCATAATGTCCTACATCCTGCATGATTTTTTCCTTGCCAGTGCACAGAGACCTACACTGTCATTTTTAACAGCTGCATAACATTCCACCGAGTGGATGGTTTATATTTTATTGGAAAATTTCCCCTGTTATTGGATACACATTTGTTTTAAAATTATCACTGTGCTAAGTAATCATTGCATTTGGCTTGGAATGTTTTCTAAGTTGCTTCCTTAGGACTTACGGCTTTGAGCAAATTCTTAAATTTTTGACGTCAGGATTTAGTAATAAGCACATGAAAGAACAGTCTGTGCTGTATACACTTCATACTCAGTTCTCTCTCATGTGGACATAAAAGGATGAGGTTTTCAGAAAGTTCCTTGTTTCTGCAAACATCTGCTTTACAAAAAGGGAAGACTACACTGCTTCTAAATAATGTCCATTTACGAGAACACTCATCTGTATGCTGACAAAATATGGAGCAATTTTATAAGGATAAAAGTAGGTTTCATACACTACTTTTTGAATTCAATAGGAAGAATAAATTTGATTGTTACAAAGAATAAGAGAAAAAATTTTAATTACTATAAATATACAATAACATTCTCATGTCTGGAGGATTGATAATAAATATCATACAAATAAATCTGAATTCCACCAAGTTAACTCCACCTATTTGTATTGGTATTTTCATAAAGGATTTAAGTTTTGCTCAAAGTTCAAGTTTTTCTTCTCCCTTACTTTAGTCTAAACGAAAGTTTCTGGTCTCTAGAATAGTGTTCTTCATGTGGAAATTCATTGTGCAATTTGGTTTTCACTGTCTTGTGGGTTTTTGAGGGTCTTTATATAAAAAGTTAAAAGAATTTAGAGATAAAATATTTCAATGGAAAGAAAAATGGGCACAAATTAAGAATGCTACTGTTTCAATCCTTTTTCTTTTACATAATATGCAACAGTGAGTAAGCCATTCTTATTTGAGCCTCAATTCTCAGGTGCAGAATGCAGAAATTATAACCTATCTCACAAACACAAGGTGGCTGGAAAGATTAATGAGGTGGGTTGCCTGAAAATGCAAAACACTTCACCCGAGTAAAGAGTGAGTCTTCAGCTATTGTTAAGAGACAGAGTTGGCGTGACCTTCACAAAAGACTTAGTTTTCTTCCCTTTCTTCTTTTACATGTCAGAATTTAGTATTCATTCTTCCTCTTTGCTCCTGAAAATCTATTTTCCACCCTCATGTTCCATCTCTGACTTTTTAAGTGTTTTTTCCTTAATTCTTATAAAATTCTGGAAGAATTAATTTCATCTCCAGTTTCCAGATCTTATGATGCTGTAAGAAGTTAACAGATTTCTGCAGTGTCCATTTTCATTCTTGGATATCCTATTCTGAAGCCCACTTACACTGATAATCCTGCTTTCTTGTACAATATAATACATTCAGATACATACACAGCATACTTAGATAAACCAAGAAGAGCGTCATCTTGTCCTACATTCTTTCCTCCTTGAGCTTTATCTCTGCCTTATGTTGTTTTACTATTTTAAGCCCTAAAGGGAACATTTGGGGTGTCCTGAGTTCTATGTAGTCTCTCTCATTGAATCAGTCTGCTTTTTAACTTCCTACTTAGACATTTTAATTCCTTCGCTATGTACTGGAACTACTTTTGAAAGCAGAGCCCTGATGTCACTGTTTTATTCTTTAACTTTAAATGACACGTACATATATGGTTCAAATCCATTTCTGAATCTAATTTAAAAATGAAGCCAATTATTATCAAGCCAGTTATCCGACTCAACAGCACTTGACTTGGCTTGGCGTTATTATGTGCACCTTAGACAACTTAGAACTTTCATAATTCAGAGGTTAAAGGCAAAACATTTTAGTTCAAAAGACACTTCTGGAAATTCAGGGAAACTATCATTTGCGAGGGTATCTGGGAGCAGCTTCAAATATAATTGTATCTTCAGCTTAAATATTTTCAGTTTTTCTTTCACCGTATCACCTACTTGCTCACATAGTTATTTAAAATCGGGTCAGCTCGCATAATTGAACTAGAATTTGTTTGGCACTCTGCAGTAAAATATCAAGAACAGAGTTACGTTTCTCCTTTTTTTTAATACACTCATGTCATTGTTTTAGATCAATTTATTGCAAGACTTATTACATTGTAATTGTCTAAAATACAAATTAGATAAATTCTTCAAGGGTAGGAATCATTTTATTCCTGTCACTTATCACAGTTTCCAGCAGACATTAAGTTGCATTAACTAAGATAAAAATAAATAGGTTAAAGATCTGTTAAAGGAAAATTTTCTCCGAAAAAATTTTCTCCGTTGTTGACTTAAATTCTAGCTTAAGGAAAGGCTTAAATGAGCGGTTACGTGTAAAATACTTTTATGTACTTTGAATATACTTTGAAACCAAAGTATATTCCTTTACTCATCTACTGTTACTGTTGTCAAGTGCTGTCATGTTGCTTTCGGCTCCGAGTAACCCTGTGTACAACAGAATGAAACACTGTTAGTCCTGCATTGTCTTCATAGTTGTTACTATGTTGGAACCAGTTACTGCAGCCACTGGTCATTCCACTTCAGTGAGTCTTTCTCTTCTCCACCGACCCTCGGCTTTTACTAGCATGATGTTCTTCACCAGGGCCTCGTCTTTTCTGATAATACGTCCCAAGTACATCAGAGAAAGTCTCACCATCCTCTCTTCTGAGGAACAATCTGATTGTACTTGTACCCAAACAGATTTGTTCTTTCCTTTTGGCAGTTCCTGGTACAGTCAATGTTCTTCACCAACGCTGTAATTCAAGGACTTCATTCTTCTTTGGTCTTCCTTACTCACTGTCCGGTTTTCAAATGTGAATTAAACCACTAAAACTACCACGGCTTGGGTCTGCCACCTTTGTCCGCACAGTGAGCTCTTTGCTTTTCAACACTTTAAAGAGGTCTTTTGCAGGGAATTTATCCAATGTACTGTGTTGTTTGATTTCTTGACTGCTGTTTTCATGAGCATTGATTGTGGATCCGAGTAAAATGAAATCCTTGACAACTTCAATATTTTTCCATTTGTCATAATGTTGCTTGTTAGTCTAGTTGTGTGAATCTTTGTTTTCTTTATGCTGGGTGCAATTCATACTGAACTGTGGCCTTTGATCTTCATCAAAGTAAATGCTTCAAATTCTCTTTGCTTTATTTATTTATCCAGAATTTTTTTTTAAAATTTTATTCAGTGCTAGTATTATTATGTGTTGGGTGCATAAAAATTATTGACACAGGAGTGGTTGTTAGTTTTATCCTGTGATGCATTTTATAAAAACAAAGTTTATTTTAGATAAGTTTCTTCTGGGTTTCACTTTATAGACGTCAGTTGGTATTTCCTATCCCTTGAAGTACCCACAGGAACCCTCATTGCACAGTCCTGCTTTCCTTAGATTTCATTCCAAACTCCTGACTTCTTAAGAACTACGACCTTCTTTGCCTTTCCTGACAGGTTCGTATGCTTTTAGCCAATCATTTGGCAAAGAAATCTCTGTTAGATTATTAACAGAATACATTCATGAAGTCCCTGAGTGGTGCAAATGGTTTGTGCTTGGCTGCTAACCAAAAGGATTGATGGCTTGACTCTACCCAGACAGTGCCATTCCAGAAAAAGTACTGGAAGACTACTTCTATAAAGACTGCAGGTCTCCTCTGATGTGCAGTGGGTAAGAATCACCTTGACAACATTTTTTTTAAGAACTTATTTTTCATTGCTATGTGATATAGTGTTTGCATTCTTGTCTCTGAATCAACTCATTAGTTTTTTTTTCCAATAATATTTCCTAATTCAAGTATAGTTTTCCCTAGCCCAGGTTGCTATTTCACCCTAGATATTAAAAGGCAAAATTTGATATATGATTTCAAAACTCATTTAGTCCAGATGGTTAAACTTTGTAAATATCTTTTCACCAAAGGAAAGGTTTCAAATACTTGAAAGCAGTTCTAGCAGAAACTGTTGATAATTTATTTTTATGCGGAAATAAATTGTAGAAAATGATTTGGAAAAAAGTGTCTAGAAATCAAAAGTTATGTTTGATTTGGCAACTTTCTGTTGTTTTTAGTTGCCGTGGAGTTAGCTCGAGTTCACGGCAATCTTACGTATAATAGAATTTTTAAGTGGATGAAATAAGATAAAAGGTAAACAAAAACCTGTCGAGTCATTTTTCTAAATTAAAAATAAAAGGCAAAAGATTTTAAAATATGTTTATTGCACACTGGAGGCAATGTTTTAAGAGCTGTAGAATTAACTATATATCTTAAATATGATTGTAGATTTAAAAGATGTTTTATTAAGTTCAAATAACTTAAATAGTCTTTAAAACACTGTAACAGGATAGTAGGACTCTTCTTTCTCCTTCTGCTTTATCAGTTCAACTTATCAATTCTAGAAGTCAAATTTAATTGCATGGTAATTCTATTTTCTTCACCAAAAAGTTAAAAGAAAACCAAATGAACAGAAAAGCACTGGATGAATCAACAAATCCTTTCTTGTTCCTCTATGATCTCATATGTACTGTTTACACATATTCTGTGGCTGTAGAGGTCTTAGGTGTAAAGACCTAGTCATGTACTCTAAATTGCTGTTTTTTCTGCTCAGTTGTTTCATGCTAGGTTAAGATTATCCTCCTCCTCTTTAATTTCTAAGTCAACACAAGTTGAACTTGGAAATTCTTACAAAACACATGATATTCCTCTCCCTAAAAACACCAACACCTGAGTTTTCTTTCAGTCAGATTTTTATCATCTGCTTCTGGAAATTATAGTAGCCAGTTAAGAGTAGAAAAAGAATTTGTTGTCTACAGTGTTTCTGTTAGAAATTTTTACAGGGGCTAGAAATCCTTCAGACAGTGTTCTTGCTTGAAAAACAAATAATGTGTTGGGAAGAATGGGGAGTTGCCCTATTCTCGGCAGGATTGCAGCATAATTGCTTCTGGAATCAGCTAGAATAATGAAGTGTTACACAATTATGCGGAAGTTCTGACTGGATGACCCACAGAGAAATCATAGCTAGCCTTTGCTCTACTCACATTTCTCATCTAGTGTACTTCCCTTGGCTGTGCTCACTGCTGGAGAAAATGACACAACTGAGCAAACAGGAATCATTTTCAACCATGATTTCAGTCCTTACCTGGATCCATGGTTCTGTCACCCAGCTCAATCTCCCGCAACCTGTACTATCACTCATATATTTCACACAGAAAGAAAAATACAAAGCTACTTCACTGAAGCTTTCTTACTGAAGTCATTATTAAACTCTACATCACAAATCCGTGACACTCTTTTCAGTACTCATCTTACCTGATATGTCAACATCATTTGGTATGTACACAGAGTTCTGTTATGTTTGACTGGTTTAAAGGGCAGATGAAAACTAAACAAATGATAGTTTTCAGGGAGACTATAAATATCCTAGGGGTGATCACAAAGTTTTCAAGCAAAGAAAAACTACAGTAAGTTGATGGTAGACCCTGGAACTGGCATATTAGGTAGTTCTAGCCACAGCAACTATTGCAGAAAAGGGGAAATATTCAGTGTCTGGCTGATGGTAAAACAGTAATGTCTCCTGTTATATACTAAACTGTATCATCACAAAATGTGTGTCAACTTGGCTAGGCCACCATTTTGCCATTTGATGTGATTTTTGCATATATTGTAAATCCTATCCTTGTGATGTAATAAAGCAGGATTAGAAACAGTCATGTTAATGAGGCAAGACTCAATCTACAAAATTAGATTGTATCTTGAGTTGATCATTTAAGATATAACGCAAGGAGAAATCATGCCACCGAGAATGGAGAACCAAGAAAGAAGCATATACTTTGAACTCAGGATTCCTGTGCTAAGAAGCTTCTAGACCAGGGGAAAATTGGTAACAAGAATCTTTCTCCAGAGTCAACAGAGAAAGAAAGCCTTCCCTTTCAGCTAGTATCCCCAGTTCAGACTTCTAGCCTACTAGACTGTGAAGGAATAAATTTCTTTTTTGTTAGAGCCATCCAGATGTAGTATCTCTGTTATAAGAAAACTGGGTACCTAAGACACTTCTACATCCATAAACATTTGTTGGAAGGCAGGACCCCAGTCTTGAAGCCCCTATTGATCTGGAGAGATCATCAAGATAGCAAGGGAGACATAAGTAAGTTATGAGAACAAGTTACCAGAATTTAATTCATTTAAAGGACTGTCATAAGGCATAGACAAAGCAGAAGTTCAATTACTGTAAATGGACCAAAAAAAAATCACAGTACGATAGAATCAAAATCAACTATTAGTCAATAAGCAGTCTGCAACAAATTACAGTGAGTACATATTGTATCATGCCAACATATACTTTTATGTTTTTAGTGTAAATAAGTCAGTTTGCAAACATACAGCTAAAAAATTTATATCTCAGATCATAGAATGGAAGAGTATTAGTAATCTGAAGAAAAGGACAAGACTGAGTTAATTAAAAACAGAGGAATAAAAAATTCAGAAAATACTGCACACTAGTCTTTGGGGGTAAAATTAAAAAAGATTATAGAGTTGAAGAGCTTTCCAGATGGTTGTGAAGTAATAGTGGAAGAATTTGAAAGTATGGACATCTGGACACTGTATTACAAAATTCAGTTGGGGTAGATGACCACTCTTGTGAGCTGCAACACACTGAACAATCAATGCTACTGTTTATTCAATGATTGGAAGAGCCTAAAGGAAAAAGAAAAGGAAAGAAAAGAAAAAAAGAGTTTTGGTAGCACAGTAATTAAGAACTCCACTGCTAACCAGAAGTTCCCAGTTCAAATCCACCACCCACTCCTTGGAAATGATATGAGTCAATTGTATTCTGTCCTACAGGGTGGCTATAAGCCAGAATTGACTCCACAGCAACAAGTTTTTTGTTTTGGTTTGATTCAGTTTAAAGAAAGAAAAAGTGTACACCTGAATTTTCTCAGCACTACGAAGGGGCTATAGCTTGGTGAAACTAGGAAGATGTCACTGATACTATCTTCGGTCAGATGGAGGAAGAATGAGTAAGGAAAAGGCATGAATTTATTTTGTTTATGCAATCATACTCTCTACCTGTAATTTATACATAGAGATGCTCAGCACCACCTCAGAAACACTTATTTCTCTATGAAAACACCAGACAAATTTGACAAAGCTAATGGCTCCATTCAGAGCAAAGATACAGTGGGAAATACGGGGATGATGACCTTACTAACAAGCAAATAACAAGTGCAAAATCTGGTATCATTCTCATTCACTATTCCTTTTCTTTGTCTCATTTCCCAGGTCCAGGCCCAAGTAACATGCCACAGATTTCCTACTAAATTTTCTGCTGATTTCTAGGTCCTCTCAAACTTTCTACAACTTAAGGTTCCCCCATACCTGGTCCTAACAGGAAGGCTTTGCTTGAATTGTTTCATTATAAGCCTGAGAGATGGAGTTCGTACTAGGCTTCTTCCATTCATTCATCTTCCACTAATAGTTTCTTGTTATGACTTTTTAAATAGTTTTATTGAGGCATAATTAGTATACAATGAGGTTCATATATTTAAAACATACACTTACTTTTGATGTATAACCATCAACACGATCAGGACATTCAATATATCAGTTACTTACTCCTGAAATCTTTACCATTCTCCCTTATAACGTCTCCATTTTCTCCCTCCCAACCCGTCACTAGGTGATAACTTCTTCTAGTCACAGTAGATTAGTTTGTGTCTTCCAGAATTCTAAATAAATTAGAATCACATAGCATAAGACATCTCTGTTATAGCATATAACAATAGTTTACTCTTTTTTAATGAGCAGTATTCCATTACATTGATATGTCACAGCTTGTTTATCCACTTATCAGCTGGAAAACATTTGGTTGCTTCCAGTTTCAGGCTATTACAAATAAAACTTCCATAAATATTCACATACAAGTCTTTGTACAGATGTTTATTATCATTTCTCTTAAGTAAATATTTAGGATAATTTTTCATGTTTTAAAAAACTGACAGATTGTTTTCTAAAGTGGCTTATTTTACATGTTCATTCAGACTGTGTGAGGATTCCTTTTACACCACATCTTTGGCAACATTTATCATAGTCAGTTTTGTTTTGTTTTGAAATAATGTTTTTGTTGTGTTTTCAGTGAAGGTTCACACCACAATTTAGGTTCTCATTCAATGATTTCTACAGTTAAGTGACATTAGTTACATTTGTCACAATGTGTGAACATTCTCAGTATTTCCATTCTGGTTGTTCCGTTTCCAACAATCTAATTTCCCTGGTTTAGTCAGTCTTTCCAAATGGACAAATTCTACCAGGTATGTAGTGATACTCCACTGCAGATTTAATTTTCATTTCTGTGTGATTTCTGTATGATTGAGTGGCACGATGGCAGGATGTCATCTATCAGCAGTGCTAGTTACACAGGCAGCATGCACCTCTATGCACACCAACCTACCTGGATTTATACACAACACTTCTCATCTGGAGCCCTTGAGGTGCCAGTGGTTAACAGCAGTTCTTCTAATCAGAAAGCTGGCAGTTTAAATGCACCAGCCACTCCTTGAAAACCCTATGTGACAGTTCTACTCTGTTCTGTAGGGTTACAGTGAGTTGGAATAGACTTGAAAGCTAAGAGTTTGCTTTGTTTTAGGTGGAATAATGATGTTAACTCTCACTTCTCTATCAGTTTGTCATACTGTGGGGATTTGCATTTTGCTGTGATGTTAGGGAAGCTATGCCACTGGTATTCAGATACCAGCAGGGTTGCCCATAGTGGACAAGTTGAGCTTCCAGACTAAGACAAACTAGGAACAAAGACCTGGTAGTCTACTTCTGAAAAGAATTAGCCATTGAAAACCTTATGAATAGCTAAAAAGAACGTTGTCAGATACAGTGCAGGAAAATGAGCTTCCCAGGTTTGAAGGTACTCAAAAGATGGCTAGGAAAGAACTGCCTTCTTGAAGTAGAGTCAATTTTAAATGATGTGGATGGAATCACACTTTAGGGACCTTCATTTGCTGATGCGACACAGCTCACAACAAGAAGAAGCAGCTGTTAACATCCATTAATAATCAGAATCTGGAATATGCAGTATGAACCTAGGAAAATGGAAAATTGACAAAAGTTAAATGGAACACATAAACATCAATATTCTAGGCATTAATGAGCTGAAATGAACTGATATTGACCATTTTGAATCCACCAATCATGTGGTCTATTATACGAGGAATGACACCTTGGATGGGAATGGTGTTTCACTCATCCTCGAATAGAATATTTCAAGATCTATGCTGAAGTACAATGCTGTCAGTGATAGGATAATATCTATACACCTACCAGGAAGAACAGTTAATACAACTATTATTCAAATTTAGGCAACAGCCACTAAGGCCAAAGATGGAGAAATTGAAAAAAAATTTTTTTTTTTTTACCAGCTTCTACATCTGAAATTGATCAAACATGTAGTCAGGATGCATTGATAATTACTGGTGATTGGAATGCAAAAGTTGGAAACATGGCATTGGTGATAGAAACGATGCCAGAGATGGCATGATAGAATTTTGCAAGACTAGTGACTTCTTCATTGCGAATATCTTTTTTGGCCAATATAAACAGTGATTATACACAAGGACTTCACCAGATGGCATACACAGGAATCAAATCAGCTACGTCTGTGGAAAGACATGATAGAAAAGCCCGCAATCAGCAGCCAAAAAAGACCAGTTGCTTACTGTGGCACAGACCATCAATTGCTCATAAGCGAGTTCAAACTGAAACCGAAGAAAATTAGAATTCTGCAAGAGCCAAAGTGCAATCTTGAGTATATCCCACCAGAGTTTTAAAACCATCTCCAGAAGAGATTTGATGCACTGAATACTAATAACCAAAGGCCAGATGACTTGTGGAATGACATCAAAGACATCACACATCAGGAAAACAAGAGGTCATTTAAAAGACAGGAAGAAAAAAAAAGACCAAATTGGATGTTAGAATAAACTTTGAAATTGGCTCTTGAATGTCCAGTAGCTAAAGCAAAAGGAAGAAATGTTGAAGAAACAGAACTAAACAGAAGTATTCAAAGGACTGCTCAAGAAGACAAAGTATTAGAATGATATGTGTAAAGAGCTGGAAACCGAAAACCTAAAGGGAAGAACACATTTGACATTTCTCAAGCTGAAAGAATTGAAGAAAAAAAATTCAAGCCTTAGGTTACAATAGTAGAGGGATTCTACATGGAAAGTACTAAATGACTCAGGAAGCATCAAAAGAAGATGGAAGGAATACACATAGTCGTTATACCAAAAAGACTTTCAACCACTGGTTCTGGGGAGAATTCAAAGTTGCATCGAATGCATTGGCAAAAAACAAGGTTCCGGGAATTGACAGAGTATTAGCTGAGATGTTTTGACAAATGGATGCGGTGCTGAAAGTGCTCATACATCTATGCCAAGTCTGGAAGACAGCTTCCTGGCTGAACAACTGTTAAGAGATCCTGTTAAGGTCTGTTGCCAAGAAAGATGATCCAACCAAATGAGGAAATTATCAAACAATGTGGTTAATATCACACTGATGTAAAATTTTGCTAAAGATCATCCCAAAATGATTGTGGCAATATATTGACAGCCAATTGCCAGAATTCAAGCCAGATTCAGAAAAGGTCATAGGAACAGGGATACCTGCTGATGCCAGATTCGTCTTGTCTGAAAGCAGAAAATACCAGAAAGATGTTCAACTATGTTTTATTGACTATCAAAGGCATTTGACTGTGTGGATCTTAGCAAATTATGGACAATATTGAAGAAAAGGGGAATTCCAGAACACTTAATCACGCTCTTGAGGAATCTGTGCATGGTATAAGGGGTTTAAAGTTAGGAAATGTATGTATCAAGATTCTATCCTTTCACCATACCTTTTCAATCTGTATGCCAAGCAAGTAATCTGAGAAGCTAAACTATACAAAGAAGAGGCATCAGGATTGGAGGAAGACTGATTAATAACCTGGGTTATGCAAACGACACAATCCTGTTTGGGGAAAGTGAAGAGGATTTGAAATACTTACTGAAGAAAATCAAAGACTGCAGTCTTCAGTATGGATTGCACTTCAACATCAAGAAATCAAAAATCCTCACAACTGGACCAGTAAGCAGCATCATGTTAAATGGAAAAAAGACTGAGGTTGTCAAAGATTTCATTTTACTTTGTTCCACAATCAATGCACTTAGAAGCAGCAGTCAGGAAGTCAAAAGATGCACTCCTTTGGGGAAATCTGCTGCAAAAGACCTCCTTAAAGTGTTATAAAGTAAATAAGTCACCTTGAAGAATAAGACGCGCCTGACCCAAGTGATGGTATTTTCAATCACACATATGCATGTGAAAGCTGGACAACAAATAAGGAAGACAGAAGAACTGAAGGAATCAACTCAAGCACACCTAACAACAGCAACAATGATGTCAAGCATCTTTTCATGTACTTATTCTCCACCTTCGGTGAAGTGTCTGTACACGTTTTTGCCTGTTGTTAAAATAAGATTCATTACTTTCTTATTACAGAATTTTGAAAATCTGTTACAGACTCTAACTACAAGTCCTTTATCAGGTATAAAACTTGTGAATTTTTTTTTTTGCCAGCCTGTAGCTTATCTGTACATACTCTTACCAGTGACTGTTTATTGCAAAATTATTGTTGTAAGAATACACAGAACACATTTTCCAGTTCAAGATTTTTTACATGTATACTTCAGCAAAACTATTTCCATAAATCATGGTAACCATGTTTTAACAGTTACTTTTAAGAGCAGAATTTTCTAATTGTGATAAAATCCAATTTAGCAAAATATTAGTTCATGACTCATTTTTTTGGTATTGTTTTTAGGAAACTTTTGTGTAACCTAAATTCATAAAAATTTTCTCCAGCTTTTTCTTGGAGTAGTTTTATAGTTTTAGGTCTTAGATTTGTATCTATGATCCGTTTTGAATTAATTTTTATGTATGTGTGAAAATGGAGATCATCTTACTACACACAGATATTCAATTGTTTCTGTTGTACTTGCCCAAACTATTATTCTTTGTTGATAACCAGTAGTTGTGTATCTGTTGGTTGCTTTCTGGACTTTAAGTTGTTCTGTTCAGCTATATATCTGTTTTATTTCGGTATAGCACTGTCTTGATTCCTGCAGCTTTATAATAAGTCTATGCGTTGGATTGTGTTAGTTCCCCGACTTGTTCTGGACTTCAGCTAGTACAAGTCCTCCAACTTGTTTATCCTTTTAAAGTTTGCTTTGGCTATTCTAGATGCAGAAACCCTGGTGGCCTAGTGTTTGAGAGCTATGGCTGCTAGCAAAAGGTAGGAAGTTTGAATCCACTAGGTGCTCCTTAGAGCAGTTCTATTCTGTCCTGCAACAATGCTGCGAGTCAGTCTTTCAAGACCAAGTATGATGTTAGCTGTAGATTTTTCACAGGCACCTTTTATCAGGTAGAGAAACATCCTTTCTACAGCTAGTTTGCTGGGAGTTTTTGATCAGGAGTATATTTTTTCCAAAGGCTTATTACATACAATGTATCTATTGAGATGATAAAACTATTTTTTGTTTTACTTTCTTAATACAATGAGTTGTGTTACTTGATATTTGACTACTAACTCAACCTTGCACATACAACAATCTTGTCCTTTATTTTCCCCCTCTACTTTGAAGAAATGTTCATTACTATTACTAAGTATTTTCCTTAATTAACTTTGAGTTAGTTAGAGTTAAAATCATCTTGCTAATCCTTGTCTTACCATTTGTGGAATTAGTTACATTTGTGGTTAATTCTATTGCTGCTCTCCATTCAATGAGAAGATAAATACAAGTGCTATCTATAAACAACCTATATAAAATTAGTCCTTAGGGATACCCAATTACATAAATAAAATTAAGAGTGGAAGTAATAGCAAATCATTAATTATTTCATTATATTTGTGCTTATTTTGCTTCAGTTTTTGACACTAACTGTGTAACAGTTACTATTTTTTGTGTCTCTTACGTTAGTCTAAAACAAAGTGCAGAAACCAAAAACATTCAATTCAGTGTATGTGTTAACATTTCCCCCTTATTCTCTGTAAATCTGTGGAGAATATTTCTCAACTTCCTTTGGTTGTTTCACGTCCATAGTGAAGAAAACCTAGCTATGAAAGGTGACCTCAGCTCTTTTAATGACTTCTCTTTTTTAGTTGACTCCACCTCCATTGTGTAGCCTTTCCTTTTTTTCTGGGAGTGAGAAGATTTCAGAATTCTTAAAAGACATCTTCTTTTCAAGAACATTCTGGGGGAAAGATACAAGAAAATTCAGGAATCATTGAAATTATAAGAACTTGGGATAGACAAACCTAGGATGGTGCTACTTAAAGACTCCGGATTTGCAGGTAAAATTTTCTCATTTACCCTGTAATGGAATATAGGGTTATTCTGACTGTAAATGAATATAACTCAAAGGTGATTATGTCAGGGGAGTAAGGAATGAGAAAGGGCCATTAAGCTTATCTGACAGTATCTTTAATTTACCACAGATTCAAAATTAAAGAGAAGCGATGGAAATCAGGATTAACATTAATTTAGTAAAACTGTTGAGTGAAATTAACTAAGGAACTGAAAGTAATTGAACTGTATTGAGTATGAAGACAATCATCCTTAGAAAAGACAAAAGACATGTAGGAGTAAATATTGATTGAAAGTTGATCATCTGGAAGAAATTTGGAATAGCACTTTCAGGTCCTAAACTCTGCATCTTGACTTACATGGACATATTAAACTCTTTCAGCACTGTTACTTTTAAAATAGTATTGGGTTAGAATAATAAGGCAGAATGAGAGTGCTAACAGTGTTGGAGTATTCAGGCTGTATTTGGAGATAAGATATTTGGACTTTTAAATGTAAACATTATCATTTTATTGCGTCAGTGTATTATTGCTCGGCTACTGTGTGGCAGTGGCAGACATTGGGACAAGTACTGGTGACACTACAGTACAATGTGATGAGTGTCATCGTTCTGTCATGGAATGCTACCAGGTGGATTGGGTAGGCTCGGAGAAGAAAGCTTTAGTAGATGAATATTGAAGAGGTATGAGAATGTAAAAATCTCAGCAAAACTGCTCTGTGCATTCCAGGAAAACTGTCCACTTCTAAGTTATTCAAATGTCTTTTCTATTATTCCAGGTTTTAAGGTCTGTTCTTGCAATTTATTTATTTATTTATTTGTTGTGATTGAGTAAAGGTGTACAATCCAGTTTAAATTTGCATGCCCGCCTATGTGCAGCTTCTACTGCTCTCCTCGCCCAGTGAGAGCACCCTCCTCCTTCTGTTCTATACATGTCATATCCTCTTAACAATCTCCTGTCCCCTCTTCTTCACCCTCTCTACTCCCCTCTAATAAGAGGCCAGGAGAACGACATCCTGTAGATGCATAGAGCCATAAAGTGCACACACTATATGGTCACTCTGTGTTGCCAAGTCCATTCCATTCCTGTGCAAGGAGTTGACCTCAGTAATGATTTATGAACAGGGGCAGCATTAGGTCTAGGGGCTGTGCTCCCATGGAAGCATGGAAGACCTTCGGACCATCAGTGCCAGTCTTTTAGTGCAGTTCTCAGGGTGCACCCCTTTTTATTCTTGTATTGCCACTGGGACTCAACTTTGTGAGCTGCATCATGGCTGTCACTGGTGGTGGCTGAGCATCATCTGGTTCTTCTGGTCACATGTTGATGTAGTCACCCATTCACGTGCGTCTTTCTCTCTTCTGGGTTCTCTTTCCCAGATGGTAGCTTGCTAGCTTTTAAGACCCAGACACCATACCAATATGGGGTGGAGAAGACTCTCTTAGCAATAGGCTAGATATGCCAGTTGGCCTCAATGTCCCCTGAGAACACAGTCCCCAGACCCCTGCTCCTGCTACTCTGCCCTTGCAATATTGGGTTAAGACTGGAAAAGTTTTCAAGTTATGATGAAGTCCAGTCAAACTGATGTTCTTTCTAATGTGTGCTGTCACTGATTCACCCAACCAAGTTTCTATCAACTATCTAATGTATAACAAGCCCTCTCCTTTCCTCCCTTGCAGCTATCGAAGGGTCTTCCCTTCTATACATGAGCCTGTTCTTAAGTCCTTATAGTAGGGGTCTCCTACAATATTTATCCTTGTGCTGCTGGCTGATTTTACTCAACATAATATCTTCCAGTTGAAACAAGGTTATGAGATGCTTCCTAAAATCGTCATTGTTCTTTACCGTTGCATAGTATTCCACTGAGTATATATACTGTAGTTTATTTGTCCTTTCATCTGTTGTTGGGCATCTTTATGCTATTGTGGACTGTGCTGCAATAAACATTCGTGTGCACGTATCTGTTCGTGTGACTGCCCTTGCATCTATAGGATATATTGCAAGCAGTGGGATTATTGAGTCCAATGGTATGTCTGTTTCCAACTTTTTAAGGAAGCACCAGATTGCTTTCCAAAGAGGTTGTACCGTTTTGCAATTCCACCAGCAGTGCAGAAGAGTTTCAATTTCTCCACAGCCTCTCCAGCATTTGTTGTTCTGTGTTTTTTGGATCATGGCCAACCTTGTTGGGGTGAGATGATATCTCATCGTAGTGTTGATTGTTGATTTGAAGTTATTTAATAGCTAATGATCGTGAGCATTTTCTCATGTGTCCCTTGGCTACCTGGATATCCTCTTTAGAGAAGTGCCTGCCCATCTCCTTTGCCCACTGCTTAATTGGATTATTTATCCTTTTCTTGTTGATATTTTGTAGTACCTTGTAGATTATAGAGATCAGATGTAGATCTTACATATACTTGCCAAATATTCTTTTCCCATTCTGTAGGTGGTTCTGTCGATTCTTTTGATAAAATTTTTGGATGAGCAAAAGTGTTTGGTTCTTAGTAGTTCCCATTTATCTATTTTCTCTTCTGTTGATTGTGGTTTGTTTGCCAGATCTTGAAGTCTGTCTATGTTGTATATTAAAACTTCCATAGTCTACCTATCCATTCCTCTATTGTTGGGCATCTGGGTTGATTGCATCTTTTTGCTGTCATGGACTGTGCTGTGATAAACATTCTTGTGCATGTGTCTGTTGTTGTGAAAGGCCTTGATTCTGTAGGATATATTCCAAGTAGTGGAATTACTGGGTCAAATGGTATATCTATATCCATTTTTTTAAGGAGGCGCCAGATTGCTTTCCAAATTCATATGGGAATGTATGTTTTCACTCAGTCATAATAATAATAATAATAATAAATTCCATTGTTGTTCCTATTTTTTCTTGGATGAGCTTTATCATTTTAGATTTTATATTTAGGTCTTTGATCCAATTTGAATTGGTTTTTGTATAAGGTGTAAGATATGAGCCTTGTTTCAGTTTTTTTTTTTTTTTTTGTGGATGCATATCCAATTTTGCCAGTGCCATTTGTTAAATAGGCTGTTTTCACCCCAGTTTACAAACTTAAGGCCTTTGTCAAACATCAGCTATTCATAGGAGGATGGTGGCATCCCAGGGGTCTAACTCTGTTCCATTGGTCTCTATGTCTCTTTTTGTACCAGTACCAAGCAGTTTTGACAACCATGGAAGTATAACACGTTCTAAAGTTGGGTAGTGAAAGGCCTCCCAGTGTGTTCTTCTTCTTCAGTAGTGCTTTACTTGTCTAGGTTTCCTGCCCTTTCCAAACGAAGTTAGTGATTTGTTTCTCTATCTCATTAAAGAATGTCACTGAAATTTGTCTTGGGATTGTATTATATATGTAGATTGCTTTGGGTAAAATAGACATTTTGACAATGTTGGGTCTTCCTATCTATGAGCAGGGTAGGTTTCTCCATTTATGTAAGTCTATCTTAGTTTTTTGCAGCAAGGTATTGTAGTTCTGTTTGTAAAAGTCTCTTATTTCTCTAGTTAGATGTACTCCCAGGTATTTTATCTTCTTGGGGGCTATAGTAAATGATATTAACTTGTTGAGTATTTTTTTAATAATCTCTTTGTTGGTATAAAGGAATCCTACTGATTTACTTACGTTTATCTTGTATCCCAATACTTTGCTGAACTCTTCTATCAGTTTGAGTAGTTTACTTATGGATTCTTTAGGATTCTCTGCATATACAATCATATCATCTGCAAATAGGGAGATTTTTACTTCTTCTTTGCCATTGTGGATAGGCTTTATTTCTGTTGTGTTGTCTAATTGCTCTGGTCTTGTTCTTGCAATTTTTGATCCCAAATTGGACTTTCTTCCAATCCTCCATGTCTAGATTACTGATAAACATGAATGTTTTGAAAACTATGTCATTGAGACTGTATGACTCTAGATATGGATTCTGGATTTTCCTGTTTCCCTGGCATTTTAGAAGGAAGAGTTTTATACTATGAATTAGTCTTCTTTGTTAATCCTGAATGTCTTATAACATCTGTCTTCTCCAAAGTCTCTTTTTGGGAAAATTATGCTAACTGATTTCTTTTTTTTACAGACTTTAGAAGATGTTTTGTCCACTTGAGTACATTTATTATTGCTGTGGTCTCACTCCTCAGCGTCTGTTTTATCACCAGTTCTCTTTGTGAGTACTCTGTAAAATTTACATATGGCCTTAGACCACTTAAACAAGATTTGTTAAAAACCAAACAATACTTGAAATCTGGGTAGCACTTAAAAACTATGTAATATGCCTTATGGGTTCAAAGGATCAGATGTGAAAAACACACAGTAAGAATCTAACCCCATGGCACAAATAATAAACAAAATATTGGAATGATTCTTGCCAAAATAGAACAGGGTATCCTGTCAGGAAAGTATATGTCTTACTTAAAGATTAGAAGTAATGTCTAGGTGAAAAAATAGAGAAAAATACAAAATAGCTATTTTCTCAGGACTACTGGGGCAAAAAGGAATTTCAGGAACAATTCAATAAACTCAAATGCCAAATTTTATCTAAAAAAAATTATTGAAAGAGGGAAGTAGGTATATACCAGTGGGACTACCAAGTTCCTAAATTAAACTTAAAAAATTACAAAAGGTATCTCAGATAATTTTATGGAATGAAGAGGATATTATTACATGATAGGATATAACGGAAAAATTTCTATTTTCCATTTACGTAGACAAATTTAGTCACATTCCAACTAATGTTTTTAATATTCATGTTGTCTTAAATATATGTGAGAGATGAGTGTTAGATTACTTGCAATCACAGACAGTGATCTTTCCAACCACACAAATTAGGTATCAGCCTTTTTTCTACTGGTCTTAGGATTTTGGAGAAACTTATGTAGCTTATCTCTAAAATTTTACAACATCATATTTAAGCAATAAACTCTTCCTGAAGGTTATATAAATTGCCATTTATAAAGAATATCAGTCACAAAATAGAGAACTATGGAATCTGTTACTTAGTTTTTCTGGCTTTATGTCATCATTTAATGTGAAGCTTATGATTCTATTCATATTTAAATGCCTATGAAATAGCTTTCTCCTACTGCACTGCAGATGGGACCAGGCTTAGTTTTCAAATCTGTCTTTAAAAGACAATAAGTAATCTAAAGAATAAGAATTCTTTTCTTGCTTTTCTGTGACCTTGTCCATTCTATCTTAATCCATTGTTGCAGGTGGAACAGAGAAAGAGCTGAGGCTAGTGCCTGGTGAAAACAAGTGTGCTGGGAGAGTGGAGGTGAAAGTCCAGGAGGAATGGGGAAGAGTGTGTAACAACGGCTGGGACAAGGATGATGCCTCTGTGGTTTGCAGGCAACTGGGATGTCCAACTGTCGTCGTAACCACTGAATGGACTAACTTCAGTGCCGGTTCTGGACGCGTTTGGATGGAACATGTTTCTTGTAGAGGGAATGAATCAGCTCTCTGGGACTGCAAACATGATGGATGGGGTAAGGGCAACTGTACTCACCACCGAGATGCTGCAGTTACCTGTGCAGGTAAGGCTTGTAGAAGTCAAAACCTCGAAATGAAATACTTTGTGGGGGAAAAAAAATGTGTACAGGAGTTATAGACTAAAAGAGGCCATTTTTATGTAGATAATCTAGTTCAAGTACAAAATTACCTACTTTTTTGTTAGGACAGCAGAAAACATATGGCAACCTCCATTTAATTAAAAAAAAAAAATCCAAAGAGATTCTGAACACTATGAACAATGAGAGTGTGACTAGATTGAATTTTGTATTTAGTAACCCTAATATAACCTCCTAAGATTATATTACTGGTGACACAGTGGTTAACCGTTCAGCTGCTAACCAGAAGTTTGGCTGTTCTAACTCACCACCCTCTCCATGGGAAAAAGATGTGGCAGTCTGTTTCTGTACAAATTTAATCTTGGAAACCCTGCTGAGCAGTTTTAGCCTGCCCCGTTGGGTCACTGGAAACCTTGCTGGTATAGTGGTTAAGTGCTACAGCTGCTAAAAAAAGATCAGCAGTTCAAATCCACCAGGGACTCCTTGCAAACTCTGTGGGGCAGTTCTATTCTGTCCTATAGAATTACTATAAGTTGGAATCAGCTAAACAGCAGTGGGTTTGTTTTTTTGGTATTGGGCCACTAGGAGTCGGAATTGACCAGACAATGGGTTTGTTGTTTTTGTTTTTGGCTTAATGTAACCACCTACTCCTAGATAAAAAAGATAGTGATGTCTAAGTTAATTCATTATCTCCCTTCCCAGTGACACAGTAATGTGTCAACATATAAATCATTAGTTTTTATTTTCCATTCATTAGTATCAATTTACTGAATAAAGAAACAACTATGCTTAAAATTAATACTTTCTTCCTCTGCTGGAGGAAGGATGCTTACAAAATATAACTGCTTTTTCCAGCATTTAATACTACTAAGTTTCAATAGTGGTTTTAATTTACAGTACATTTTACCTCAGCTGACCTCAAAATAATCCAGAAAGCTATGCATCAGGCCTTTCTGATAATAAATCTCAAAGTCACATTTCTAATCCTTTTCATATTAATGGTCTCTTTATTTCTCCTTTTCTCATTTCATTGACTTTTATAAAATGTTCTTACCTCCCAGTGTTTCTCTTAGAAGCCACTTCCTCCTTAGAGCTGATTACAGAAGAGGTTGATTTCCTGGGCATTGTGGTATAAGGAGAGCAACACAGCCTATTACTCAAAAGGTGCTAGATTAAATGCCAGTGCAGGCACTCATTCACACTGATTTTGAATAAGTTTTTTAATATTTGTAAGCATTAGATTCTGAGGACTCAGTGATATAGTGCATATAAAGCTACTGGTAGACCGATTAGCGTGTAATACCCTGTTAAAAATGTTAGTTTCCACATGGCTCCCTGCTTCTCATTACATCAAATCCAAAAAAAACACACCACAGTAGAGTCAGTTCCAACTTATAATGACCCTGTAAGGCAGAGTAGAACTGCCTCCTAGAGTTTCCAAGGAGCATCTGGTGGATTTGAACTGCCAGTCATAGCACTTAACCACTACACCCCAGGGTTTCCTTGTTGTAAGTGGGACTACAAAACATGTTCTGCCTCTTCCTCCTTCCCATTGTCCTCCTTTTTCCTCTTCCTCTTCTTCCTCCATTCTCCTCCTCCTGTTTTTTCTTTTTCTTCCTCCTCTTCCTCCTGCTCCTCCTCCTTGTGTATTATTCTTAACCATTATGGTAGAAAAATCAAGGGTTTACAAAAGTTACTTCTACTGTAATGTTAAAAATTGTAACAAATCTTACCAGCCTCTTGTCATATTTATTACCGTCTATAGATCTGACACTAGCTAAATACCGTTGTAGAACTTTTTAACTCTTTTTGTTGTTTTAAACCTAAACATAGTTAATCAAACGTGCTTCCCAAAGACTGTACACCTAAAGCTTTAACTATATTGCTGTAACTCTATTCTAACTCATAGCGACCTCATAAGACAGAGCAGAACTGCCCCATACGGTTTCCAAAGGGCAGCTAGTGGATTCAAACTGCCCATCTTTTGCTTAGCAGCCAAATACTTAACCACTGTACCACCAGTACAGAGCTCAGAACTGTTCAAAGACTCAGTAGTTCCATGAAATTATAGAGTCTACATTTCTGGGATTCTGCATCCTGATTGATGCTTGATCCTTTGAGCCTCTGTCTTCCGGTAGATTTTATTAAAATCACACATACTGAGACAAGATAGCATAATAGTCAAAAATACCATTTCTGATGCTAGACCACTTTTTTGTTTGCTTGCATCCTGCCTCTGCATTTTGACTCTGTTCAAATTGCCTAACTTCAGTTTCATTGTTTATAAAGTGAGGATATGAATAATAGTGTGTAATGTTGAAAGTTGTTGTGAAGACTAGAAGAGATGCTTGAAACAGTGAGTAGATACTCCATTTGTTAGCTGATCTGATTCATTCATAATCAGAAACCTTTTTAAGCAAGATCTTTGAATTTTGATTTTAGAGCTTTTAAAACTGAATACTTTTATTTAGAGAAATGTTTCAAAATATTTTCTTATACCACATAAAGATTTTTTTGTTCAGGTTTCCCAAAATATCCATACCCTCCTTTTCTCAATTATTTCAGTCAAGCTAGAAGATCTAAGGGTAATATATAGAGAAAAAAAATTTTATGTAAAAGCTGTTTGTTGCTGAAAATGGTACTGGATCCTTTGTGCGTGTGTGGATGGGGGAGGAGTTTTAGTTAAAACACAAAATTAATTAAAAAATCAAATTATTTATATTGATTCTTCCCTCAATTTTTAAGAATTTAGTATACCACAGACCTCCTTTTACAAAATGTTATGCATGCTTGTGTATTTTATACCTTTGCTTTTGTTCTACTTTCTGATTTTTTATTCAATGTTAGGCAGCTATTCACTGTTGCTATGTGCTGTTTGCAATAGAGACAAGTAAAATAGAGATTTTAAATATTCAATGAATGACTGGCTTGCCATTTTTAGTACCTTGTTGTGTGGGCCAATTTTATTTTTCTAGTTTTTAAAATAAACAATTTTAGACAAATTACCTATTTCTACATAAGAATGTTTACTTCTGTCCCAGCAAAGGATGGGAAAAAAACAAAAAAAGTAAACATTAATCTATAAGCATTTTCCTTGGTAAGTAACTAGAGACATAAGTCTTAAACTGTTCATTTATTCCCAGCAGGTTGAAATTCTGCAATTAAGAGGGTCAGGGCAGCATCCAAAACCAGTGAACCAATCCAAGAACAAAATCAAATACCGAGTGTCCAGAGGGATCTTATTTTCTGAAATCACATTTCAAAGAATGTGTCTCCTAAACTCTGCTTTTTTCTCTGTTCTAGATGGATCTGATTTGGAGATGAGGCTGGTGAACGGAGGAAACCGATGTTCAGGAAGAATAGAGATCAAATTCCAAGGACAGTGGGGAACAGTGTGTGATGATAACTTCAACATAGATCACGCTTCTGTGATTTGTCAACAACTTGAATGTGGAGATGCCGTCGGTTTTTCTGGTGCAGCTAATTTTGGACAAGGTCATGGGCCAATCTGGTTTGACGATCTTGTATGCCACGGCAATGAGTCAGCTCTCTGGAACTGCCAGCATGCAGGATTGGGAAAGCATAACTGCGATCATGCAGAGGATGCTGGAGTGATTTGCTTAGGTAAGGACTGATTCAGGATTGTTCTGTTCTCCGTGAGACCAGCGTGCCTCCAGGACAGAACTCCTACTGTTGCGGGACTCAGTAGTTTCCAGAAGTTGTAGAGCCGACGCTTCTGAGGTTTCTGAAATTCTCCATCCTGACTTACTTACAAAAATCCAGACTTTTAAGAATAGAATGAGGTCTGCTTATTTTGTCATCTCAATATCACTTCATTTCCGGTTCCAGATCTGATAACTGTGGAGTTTAAATCTTAACTGAATTAGGATAAATATCCAGGATAAAGGTAAAATGACATGTTCAGGAAAGAATCTAGTTTTTTTTTTGTTTGAAAAAAAAAAGCTGAACTTGCTAATTTTGCTTCTGAAAGAGTTTTTAAGAGTGTGTCACTCCCCTTATCACCCTCTAAGCCACAAAATTCTTTTCTTCCGCTATGTTAGCCCAGTCCTTCCCAAGCCATTGATTCAAATTCTCTGAATCACATTATGGTAAAAGGATACATTTTGGTTTCCTATGAGACATGCTATTTCCAATATAGAGAAGCTCTCTATATTGAAATGTCATGCCTTGTTGGCTTACCTACTTCATACCCTCCTAAAGCTATGGCATGACTATGACTGTATCTGTGTAAGGACCCTCATACTCTACACTGAGACCTGGAGGCAGGGCCGGTGAGTTTCTGTGTAGCAGGGAACCGCTAATCCTTTTCCTCTGAAGGTCTTTGCTCTGAGGAGGACTACAGGACCCCGAACCCCAAAGGACACTTAGAAAAATATAATCAGAGGGTTTTTTTTTTTATTTTTGTCTTCAACAGATTTTTCTTTTCTTAAGAAACCAGTTCAAACTAACTTAAAAATAAGAGAATTCTTGTTCCCATAACTAGTAAATCTGCAGGTACAGATAGCTTCAGGCACAACTGGATTCCAATGTTTAAACAATGCCATCAGAGTTCAATGTCTTTCTCCATTTCTTGAATACATCGTTTTTCTCATGTGGAGCAACATGACCATTTATGGCCTGAAAAGCAAAGACTGGGGTTCCTGTAGGAAAGAAAGATTTTGTTAGCAGAAGTAAGTAAAAGGGATTTGGGGTAAGCAAAAGACAGTATGCATCTTTTGTTTTTCCTTTACCCACTGAAAACTCTCTCAGCCTCAATCAACATTTCTCCACAATGTGTTTTACCTGTGCTGAGGCATCACAATTAAAAGTATTGTGGTAGAAAAAGCCCACAATAAATATATCAAAACAACTTCTTTTCTTGGCTGCCCATTCTCCTTCCATCTTCACACATTGCGGATGAAAATAAAAATCTTGTTCCTCTGAAACTGCCAGAGATATTATTCAGAATTGATTGTTCTTTCAAGAACAGGAGAAGCTAAGAGGAGTAATGGCAAGATCTCTTCTGTCTTTGCATATAATCTAAGGAAGTTGTCATGCATGGGCCAGGTGTAAATATAAACCAAGTAGTATAAACAGGAAATGCAGACAAAGACAAAAAGAAGTGATGAGGTATGAGGCAAACTGGTAGGCACCACCTAAAGATGTCCGAATATATTTTAACAAGAAAAAGTAAATTGCAACAAAAACTTGGGAGTACTCAAATAAACATATCTATGCATAAAATTCAGGAGTCTCTAGGTGGCACAAGAGCCTGGCTACTAATAGAGAGATTGGCAGCTGGAATCCACTCAGAGGTACCTCAGAAGAAAGACCAGGCAATCTAGTTCTGAAAAATCACAGCTATTGAAAACCCAAGAAGGCAGAGTTCCAATCTGAAACTCATGAAGTCACCGTGAGTCAGAAATGCCTCAAAAACAGTACCCACCACCACCATCATGTTGTGTCCGACTCATAGCAACCTTAGGGGACAGAGTAGAACTGCCCCACAGAGATTCCAAGGAGTACCTGGTGGATTTGGACCGCTGACATTTTGGTTAGCAGACGTAGCCCTTACACCCCCATGCCACCAAGGTTTCTGCAACAATAGTTTTGCTGTTTTTAGGCTAACTAATATTTACCCCTGGATTTTCCTTTAGGAACTCTTATATTCAACATGCTCTCTATATTGAAACATCATGTCTTCTTGGCATACCCACTCTCCTACCATATTCAAATTTTTTAGCCTTTTTATATTATTCTTTTCTCTATCTTCTTCCCTTACTCATCTCAGGCACAGCAATTTATAGTCTCTTTCTTCCTGCTTCCTTATCACTGACATGTTACTGTGTTCTTATCACAGAGGGAGCAGATCTGGACCTGAGACTGGTAGATGGAGTCAATAAATGTTCAGGAAGATTGGAAGTGAAATTCCAAGGAGAATGGGGGACCATATGTGATGATGGCTGGGACAGTACTGATGCTGCTGTGACCTGTAAACAACTGGGATGTCCAACTGCCGTCACCGCGATTGGTAGAGTTAATGCTAGCGCGGGATCTGGATCCATCTGGCTTGACGGTGTCCACTGCCAAGGGCATGAAGCTGCTCTCTGGCGCTGCAGACACCGTGAATGGGGGAAGCATTATTGCAATCATAATGAAGACGCTGGTGTGACATGTTCTGGTGAGTTAAAAGAAAACCAGAGACAGAAGGGCCTGTGTTCTTCAGGAATAAGCATAAGTGTGAGTTGTGAGAAGTAGAAACACCAAAGCAGTTTTTGACTGGTCGCTAACCCAGACGTTGGCTGTTTGAACCCATCCAGCCACTCCGTAGAAGAAAGGTTTGGCAATCTGCTTTCATAAAGGTTATAACCAAGAAAACTCTGTGGAGCAGTTCTACTTTGCAACACATGGGGTTGCCTTGAGTTAGAATCAACTCAATGGCAAGTTTCACGATTTGGGGTTTTCATTTTTAATATATTTCTTATCTGAAGATTTGTCTGACTCTCTTTTCTATAGTAATTGTTTAGACTGCTGTGAGAGATTATATTTAGAGCTCTAAATCTACCTGGAGCTCAGTGAGGCAAACTTCTAGGGGTCACTCTTTTTACACATGACTGGCTCCTATTTTTCAACCACTGAAAATATATTTTACTCTTGAAACTACAATCCCCTTTCTAACCAAATTCGTGGTCTCTACTTACTGTTTCTAAAATAGCCAGGAGATAGGTAAATATCTGATTATGTGGTAAGGAGCAAGACAAAAAATACCTTTTGGGAGTCAATCAGCATAAATGTCTAAGACCTAAATTTATGTCTGTCCTGCAGATGGATCAGATCTGGAGTTGAGACTTGTAGGTGGAGGCAGCCGCTGTGCTGGGACACTGGAGGTGGAAATTCAGAAACTATCAGGGAAGGTGTGTGGCAGACACTGGGGACTCAAAGAAGCCAATGTAGTTTGCCAGCAGCTGGGATGCGGATCTGTGCTTAAAACATCCTACCAAACTTATTCCAAAGTCAAGGCCACGAACATGTGGCTGTTCGTAGGCAGCTGTGAAGGAAATGAAACTTCCCTGTGGGACTGCAAGAACTGGCAATGGGGGGGACTTCCCTGTGATCACTACAGTGAAGCCAAAGTCACCTGCTCAGGTAAGACTTTCTATCAAGTCCACTAACCAAAAAAGAAAAAAAGTAAGTCCGCTGCTGTCAAGTCCATTCTGACTCATAGTGACCCTATGGACAGAGGATAACTGCTCCCTAGTGTTTCCAGGTAGAACCAGGCAGACTGGAACTGCCTACTTTTTGGTTAGCAGCCATAGCACTTAACCACTATACTACCAGGGTTTCCAGTCCACTAACAGGAAATTTAATTTCAAAGGAGCAAATTTCCAGTAATAGCCTTAAAAGTTATGAGAAGTCAAGGCCACAAACATGTGGCTGTTCCTAGTTTCTTAAGAAACTAGAAAACATCTATACAAATTTCACGATCAGAGTCTCGGGGAAAATTTGTAAGCCGTTTGGTGCCTTGGGCAAACGAGTCTTTTGTTGGCTTTAACTGATTCCCAACTCTTCTGAGTACTTTTTAATTTAAATTAATGGAGGGTAAAAGACTAAGGAAGACTGAAATTTTTAAAGAAAGGCTGAAATATGTCTTTCATGTGAGTCTCACCAAATCATTTTATAAGTGTTTATTTCAGATAAACGGCAGGACTGAAACTTATTGTGAAAGAATTTTCCTCCTTCTGTGCATATTTCACTCTTTAACCTCTCTCAAAAGTTCAAAAGGAGCTGTGAGATGTGTAGATTTCTGGATAATCTTTATATTTTTATGTTAATTACATTTGTACAAGTGCTAACTTTAAAGTAATATGTTTTCAAAACTAAGGCAATGTATTGGCATAACTTCTTAATATGGTGAAAAGACTGTGAGTAAAACGCTATAAGAGCAGAAATATTAGACTTGTAGAGAACCACACACAGGGCGGAAACTTCTACATGCTGCATGCCCGCTAACAAGTGGCATCACCCAGGTATCGTCTAACCTGGGTGCCCCAGCTGAGGGAATCACTGAAGACAAGGCAATCTTTTAATGCATACATTTGAACAGTTAACATCATTTTTTTTTCTTGATTGGCAATATAGTCACATGATTTAATCTTCAGAACAGGAAAGTGCAAAATCTTCCTTGACTACCACTTGCAATTATCCAATTCATCTCCTCATAGGTAGCTTAATATGGATGAAGTTTTTGTGTATCAGTTTAAAAGATCTCTCACGCAAATACAAAAAACACAAGCAAATCCATATGTAGGTATCACCTCTTTAGTTATCCAATGATGACATTATACAGATTAATCTATACATTTCATATCTGTATTTAAGATCTTCTGAATCGTAACTTTTTCTGTGTCAATTGTATTTATAACAATTCTGTTATGATGTGTTAGTGTGTAAATTTCTGCCTTTGGGGGGCGTTCAATTTATTCATTTATCTGTTCGTGTCTGTTTAAACTCAGATTTCTATTTTACGGAATAGATTATTATCCAATTACACAATTTATTTTGATATGCAAGTTGTCTCAATTATCTAGTGCTACTCTGACAGAAATACCATGAGTAGATGGTGGTTTTTTTTTTTCCTTCCATCCCAACCCCATCCCCTTCCCTGGTAACCGTCAAAGATTGTTTCTCTCCATGTGCAAACCTTTTCATGAGTTTTCATATTAGTGGTCTCATGTAACTCCTGTCATTCTGTGACTGATGCATTTACTCAGCATAGTGGCCTCCAGTTTGCTCTGTGTTATGAGAAGACATCAAATTTTACCAGGACCATCTGCTAAAAAGACTTGACTTTTCACATTTCATGGACTTTGGATGGATTTACATCTGGATTCTCAATTCTATTCCATTGCTCAATGTATCCATCGCTGTACTAGCAGTGTCTTTTTTCCTAACGTGTGTCTCTTGTAAGCAGCATATTGATGAATACTGGGTTTGGGCTTTTTTTTTTTTTTTTTTTTTCACCCATTCTGTCACTCGTTCTCTCTTTACAGGTACATTTAGGTCATTTACATGCATTGTAATTGTTAATAGGTGTGAGTTTATTGCTGTCATTTTGTAGTGCTTTCTTTTTGTTGTCGTTAGGTACCATTGAGTCAATTCTAACTCATAGTGACCCTATGGACAACAGAATGAAACACTGCCTGGTCTTTTGCCATGTCCAGAATGATCTTTATATATAAGCCTATTGTTGTGGCCACTGTGTCAATCCATTTCGTTGAGGGTCTTCCTCTTTTTCGCTAACCCTCTACTCAACCAAGCATGATGTTCTTCTCCAGGGACTGATCCTGACAACATGTCCAAGGCATGTAAGACACAGTCCTGCCATCTCTGCTTCCAAGAACATATCTGTTTGTTCTTTTGGCAGTCTGTGGTACATTCAACAGTTCTCCGAACACCACGATTCAAAGGCATCAATTCTTTTTCTGCCTTCTTTGTTCATTGTCTAGCTTTCACATGGCTATGATGCAACTGAAAATACCATGGCTTGGGTCAGGCACACTTTAGTCTTTAAGGTGACATCTTTACTTTTCAATACTTTAAAGAGATTCTTTGCAGCAAATTTTCCCAGTGCAATGCATTTTTTGATTTCTTGACTGCTGCTTCCATGGGCATTTATTGTTGACCCAAGTAAAACAAATTCTTTGACAACCTCAATCCCTTCTCCACTTATGACGATGGTGCTTGCTGGTCCTCTTGTGAGGATTTTTGCTTTCTTGACATTGAGGTGCAATTCATACTGAAGGCTGTGGTCCTTGATCTTCGTCAGTAAGTGTTTCAAATCTTCACTTCCAGTGAGTAAGGAGGTGTCATCTGTGTAACACAGGTTGTTAAAGAATCGTCCTCCAATCTTGATGCTTCGTTCTTCTTCATATAATCCAGTTTCTCAGATTATTTGCTCAGCATACAGATTGAAAAATTATGGTGAAAGGATCCAACCCTGACACACAGCTTTCCTGATTTTAAACCATGCAGTGTCCCCTTGTTCTGTTTGCACAACTGCCTCTTGATCCATATACAATTCCTTAGGGGCACAATTAAGTGTTCTGGGATTCTGGTTTTATGCAATGTTAGGCATAATTTGTTATGATCCACACAGTTGAATGCCTTTGTATAGTCAATGAAACACTAAGATCTTTCTGGTGTTCTCTGCTTTCAGTCAAGATCTGTCTGACAACAGCAATGATAACCCTGGTTCTACATCCTCTTCTGAATCCAGCTTGAATTTCTGGCAGTTTCTTGTCAATATATTCTTGCAGTCACTTTTGAATGATCTTGAGCAAAGTTTTATTTGTGTGTGATATTAATGATGTTGCTTGGTAACTTTTGCATTTGGTTGGATTACCTTTCTCTGGAATGGGCATAAATATGTATCTCTTGCAGTCAGTTGGCCAGATAGCTGTCCCCCAAATTTCTTGAAATAGATGAAGGAGCATTTCCAGTGTTGCATCTGTTTGTTTAAATATTCCAGTGGATATTCCATCAGTTCCCAGCATCTTGTTTTTTACCAATGCCTTCAACGCAGCTTTGCCTTCTTCCTTCCTTCATTACCATTGGTTCCTGATCATATGCTACTGCTTCAAATGACTGAATATTGACCGGTTTCTTTCTGATACAATGATTCTGTGTACTGCTCCCATCTTCTCTGGATGTTCTCTGAGTCATTTAATATTTTCCATGTAGAATCCTTCACTACTACAACTTGAGATTTAATTTTTTTTTTCAGTTCTTCCAACTTAAGAAATGCAGACAGTGTTCTTCCCTTCTGGTTTTCCATTTCCAGCTCTTTGCACATGTCATTATAATCTTTTATTTTGTCTTCTCAAGCTGCTATTCAAAATCTTCTGTTTAGATCTTTTGCTTCTCCATCCCTACTTTTTGCTTTAGCTGCTCAATGTTCAAGAGCAAGTTTTAGAGCCTCCTCTGACATCCAGTTTGGTCTTTTCCTTCTTTCCTGTCTTTTTGATGACCTCTTTTTCTCCTCATGGATGAGAATTTGATGTCATTCCACAATACGTCTGGTCTGCAGTCTTTAGTGGTCAGCACATCAAACGTGTTCTTGAAATGGTCTTTAAACTCAGGAGGCATATACTCGAGGTCATACTTTGGCTCTTGTGAACTTGTTCTAATTTTCTTCAGTTTCAGTTTGAATCTGTGTATGAGCAATTGACGATCTGTGCCACAATCAGCACCTGGTTTTGTTCTGACTGCTGATATGAAGTCATCATCGATTTTGTTCCTATGTATTCCATCTGGTGAGGTACAAATGTACAGTTGCCATTTGTGTTGGTTGAAAAAGGTATTTGCAATGAAGAAGTCTTTAGTCTTGCAAATTTCTGTCATGTGATCTCTGGCGTTATTTCTATCACCAAGGTCGTATTTTCCAGCTAACAATCATTCTTCATTTCCAACTTTTGCATTCCAGTCACCAGTAATTATCAATGTGTCCTGGTTGCATGTTCCATCAATCCCAGACTGAAGAAGCTGGTAAAAAACTTCAGTCTCTTCATCTTTGGCCTTAGCGTTTGGTGTGTAAGTTTGAATAATAGTTGTAGTAACTGGCCTTTCTTGTAGGCCTATGGATATAGTCCTATCACTGACAGCATTGCACTTCAGGACAGATCTTGAAATGTTCATTTCGATGATGAACATAGCATCATTCCTCCTGAAGTTTTCATTCCTAGCGTAATAGAACATATGATTGTCGGATTCAGCTTGCTAATGCCTAGGATATCAATGTAGATGCATTCCATTTCACTTTTAATGATTTCTCATTTTTCTAGATTCATACATCATACGTTATATGTTCTGATTATTAATGAATGTTTTCAGCTGTTTCTTCTCATTTTGACTTGTGCCATGTCAGCAAAGGAAAATCCTAAAGGCTTTTCTCCCACCACGACATTAAGGTTGACTCTACTTTGAAGGGGCAGTTCTTCCCCGGTCGTATTCTGAGTATCTTCCAAACTTGGGGGCTTATTTCTCGGCACTATATCTGACAGAGTTCCTCTGCTATTCACAAGGTTTTCCCTGACTGAAGTTTTAAAGTTTTATATATATTATCCCACTGCCTTGTTTTTGCGGTGCTGACATTTTCTTTGTTCCTCTTAGTCTCTTGTGTTGAATTCTTTGGGTTTGTGGATTTCTTTTTCACTTCTTTTGTTTTTGTGAATTTTTTTAAATTGAGATTTTATGTTTTCCTTTATTTGGATGAGTAAGTGTTTTGAATTTCTTTGTGTATTACCTTGAAATTTACCCTTGTCTTCTTAGGTTTGAACCAGTCTGTTATTATTTCATAATGCCTTGCCTTCAGCTCTGTTTGGAAGTTCTACAACATTTATTTCTTCCTCTGTTGTTCTGATGTTGTTGTCATTTACAGATTAAGCTCTCTGATTGCTGGTTGTATTTGCTTTAGTTTTGGATAGTCCTCGTTTTTTGTTTGTTTTAATATTGTCTGCTGTCTTTGGGTCATTATTATCTTTGTTTATTGAGTGTACATTATTATTTTTGTTTATTGATTGTACATTTGTTTGTTTCATCCTGATTTTTTGTTGTGTTTGGTTATGTGACAGCAGGCAAGCTGTGCGTTCTTTGTTGTTTGTTTGTCTGTGGCCACAATATTTTTCATCTCCTTGTCCAATAGGCAGAGCCAGTCCCTGAGCTACAGCACAGCAAGGCAGGTCCAGTGGGTGATCTGGTCTTTCTGGGAGCTCCTGAAGGTGCTTCTGAGTACTCCTCATCTGCCAATCTCCAGTGTGGGTGTGGAGAATCCAAGTGGTACAGACACTGCCCTTTTAGTTGGCTGAGTTACTGCAGCTAGCCAGAATGCATCGATGATAGAGCAGCAGGGAGAAGACGAGAATGGAAAAGCATACCTTGCTTTGCCACTAGGTGCTTTAACCTCCATTGAGACCTCCCTAAATCTGTGTTCCCGACTGCTTATCTATGACAGGCATCCAAGATGATGAATCCACGCTGGGTTAGCTGATAGAAAACTTTCTGTCATATCTCTTCTCACTCTCTATTTTCTGTTGAGTTTCTTATTCCACTTGGTTTTTGGCTGAGATCTTTATCTCTTCATTTGACGTTTCGTGTTCCAGGATTGATGTTTGTCTCTGTTTTACTTGTTTTTTAGGTCTTGGTTGTGGAGAGACAGTGTGGTACTTCTGTCTATGTTGTTAAGTTGGCCGGAAGTTTATTTCTGTTCTTCAAGTTCCTTTATTTCATAGGAGTAGCTACTGTTTTTACTTCTGAAAACTTACTCTAAAGAACTGATCTTTGAAATTTTCTTAAAAAATAAATGCTGTCTTTGTTTTCTAATTTATTAAAATTTGTTCATCTTTGTATTAATTAACTTCTGATTTCTAAAGCTCTCTTTTTCCCTTCCAACTTCTCAAGCTGGGTGCCTAATTAATTTGTATTCTTTCTTTCTTGTTAATACAAATATTTGAAGCTAAATATCTACTTATAAATAAAGTGGTAGTACACTAGTAGCTCCATCACATAAATTCTGTTATTCTTTAATAACTTTTTTATTTGAATCTTCTTCATTTTTGCTTTTTTTTTTAACCCATGTAACTGGACAGAATTGAGACAGGTAAATTAAAGTGTTTTACCACTAATGTGGTGCTATTTGTTTCATTTTGAATCTTCTGTAGTTTGTAAGTGTTGATACTTTATGAATCTGGGGTGTGGGTCTGCATGTGATTGTTCTGTGGCCATTGTGAATTGCTTTTCAATATTATAAAACATCATTTCGTCATTGAATGATTTTTGTTCAGACTCAAACCTGTCTGATGGTAATCCTATAACTACTGCATTATTTACTTTTTCTAGTCTCTTATTTTTTACTTTTATGAACCATTTTTGGGTTTGGGGTGCACGATTTACACTCATTCCAAATTAGTGCTTGTTTAAAGAAGGAATCCGGTTAGATTACTTTCTTGAGATGAGAGATATATTTAATCTTAGCTTAGTTATAACTAATAACCATATCATTATATAATATAATGAGATATTGTTATATTATGCATTATGTTGCAACCAAAAATATATTTCACTTTGCGATCTTTTTTGAGATCTGTGTAAACATACTTACATGTTTAATAGTTTCCTTTTATACTCAGATGCTTTTTATTTTGTCTTGTGAATTATGTTTTATATTAATTGGCTTTAAGTTCAGCTGCATATAAAATAGAACCAAGTAACAGTGTCTTAAGAAGGCAAAGTAAAATACAAGGTCAGTTTACTTTGGGCAAGGAAAAAAGGAAAACCCTCAAATGAAATGGATTGACATGGGGGCTGTAGCTATGGGCTCAAACATAGCAAGGATTGTGAGGATAGCCAGGACCAGGCAGTGTTTCATTCTGTTTTACATGGGGTCTTTATGAGTCAGAACCTGCTACAGCACCTAACAACAACCAGAAGCAAAGTTTTGCCTTTCTTTTTTATCACTTAAATAATCCAAATACATTAATTCAAAAAACACAAAATAATAATTGTTCAAGAGGCTGTGGAGAGACTGGAACACTTATCAACTGCTAGTGGTAATATAAAATGTTACAACCACTTTGGAAATCTACTTGGTGCTTTCTTAAAAAGCTAGAAATAGAAATACCATACAATCCGGCAACAGCATTTTTGGAATATATTCTAGAGAAATAAGAGCTGCCACACAAATAGAGACATACACACTGGTGTTTACTGAAGCACTGTCTACAATAGCAAAGGGTTTGAATAAACCTAGGTGCCCATCAACAGATAAATGGATAAATAAACTATAATCGAGCCACACAATGGAATATTATGCAATGATAAAGAACAATGATGAATTTGAGAAACATCTCACTACATGGAGAAATCTGAAAGATGAAATTAGTCACAAAAAGACAAATATTGTATGAGACTACTATTACAAGAACTCAAGAAATGGTTTAAAAACAGAAAACAGTGTTTGATGGTTATGAGGGTTGGGAGGGAGAAGGTATTTACCAGTTTCATAATAGACTAGAATTATTTTAGATAAAAGGGGGACAACACACCGTAGAGAAGTCAGCACAACTGGGCTAAACCAAAAGCTAAGAAATTTTCTAAATACAACCAGACACTTTATGGGACAGAGAAGCAGGGGGCAGGTGTCTGGGGATCATGGTTTTAGGGGACATCTAGGTCAACTGGCATAATAAAGTTTGTTAAGAAAATGTTCTGTGTCTGACTGTAGTGCGATCTGGGGTCTTAAAAGCTAAAAAGCAGCCATCTGAGAAGCATCAGTTGGTCTCAACCCACTTGGAACACAAGAGAATGAAAAACTTCAAAGACATAAGAAAAACACAAGACCAAGAGACAAAAAGGGCCACATAAACCAGATGATAAATCAACATGACATCAGATGGTGTCTGGCTACCACCAATGACTTCCCTTATAAGGGAACCCAACAAAAAAACCCTTATAGAGTGAGATAAATGTGGGGTGCAGAACTCAGACGCCAGTAAAAAGACCAGACTTGATTGTCTGACAGACTGGTGAGTCCCCAGAAGACACAACACCTGGACTCTCTTAGCCCAGAACTGAAGCCATTCCCAAGCTAACTCTTCTCCTCAGACAAAGACTGAACTGGTCTATAAGACACAAAATAATACTGGAGAGGGGTGTGCTTCTTGGCTTAAGTAGATACAGGAGACTAACTGTCCAGAGGCAAAGAAAGAAGGAGATGGGAGCTGGTTGAGTGGATGCAGGAATGTCAGGGTGGAGAGGAAGAGTATGCTGTCACATTGTGGGGAGAGCAGCTAAGGTGACGTAGCAGGGTAAGTTTTTGTATGAGAAACTGACTCAAATTACATATAAGCTTTCCCTGAAAACACAATGTTTTTTAAAGTATATATAAACAACAAATCAACTAGGTATACAATTCAAGACTAGTTTAGTGGCTCCAACGATCACCAGGAAACATGCAGAGTTGTTTTTCCACAGTAATAATCAGATCTTCGGACAAGAATGATGAGAACTCCCTGCTCTCCAACTGAGTGAGCTCCTTGGTTAAGTCAAGCTGGTAGATGAAGTTCTGCTCTCTAAGAAGTTGTCCTGTTCATTGTCCATTCACAGGCCCAGGTGCCACTCTCTGTCAGTTCTCCCTGGTGCGTTACTCTCTACAGTCACATCTGAGGTTACTTTGGAGAGTGTAACTATCTGGGGTTTGCATTCATTTTATGAATACTTTCTGCTGACATTTTAGGGAGCCTTGGATTGCATTAAGGACTGAGTAGACACTGTCGGGGGTCAGCTGCCCTCTACCGCAGCAAAGATTTCCCTCCAAACTTATTAGCCTTTTAGTCTATTTTGATTTAATCCAACTCCATGTGAAAGTAAGCTTAGTCAAAGAATATATTTGCATACTTTGTTCTGAGACTAGTTCCTTCCTTTTAATTATTAGTCATTGCCTTGAGGTCACTGAAACAACATGTATGAGAGGAAAGGCAAGACGTACATCATGTCTTTGCTGGTAGGTCATTGCTTTTGTATGTGAAGCACCAACCTTGCCTTCTGCAAAAGCTTGGCTTTGTAACCACATGAATTTGGATGACAGGATATCCAGTGAGTTTTTTTTTTCTTTCTCCAATTCTGCAAGTTATTGAACTCTCAAATACATATAGTAACTGTAGGCAAAGTATGTTTCCCTTACAAAGGTGATATTGCCCTTGCTGTTTCTGCTTGTAGTCCAGCTACTTCTAATCTGAGTGCAACAGGGAAGGAAGACCCAGGTCATACCAACAGTCTGATATATTAAAGATACTTATAGCTTTCTGACTGTATTTTCTGGTTTTGCAGCTTTAGGGAGCACATGGCTTGCTTTTCAAGGTGACAAATGTCCATTTATATCTTACTGAGTGTAACAGGACTGTTTTGCTTTCCAGTCTATAATATCTAAGTCACTAGTATTTGTTTCTCATAAACTCCACTCAAACACATGCATAATTTAGGTTTTATTACTAGAGTACCTCACTTACCATAATAGGTCTGAATTATTTAAGATTCTATTCATCTATATGTAGGTGTTGCTAACCACCTCTTCTTCCTTTAAGTCCAGGGAATGGAGAAGTCTGAAGCTGCCTGATTTTTTGTTGTTGTTGTTGTTTAAATGACTTTATTTCTTTTATTACTTTAACGTAAAGCTGTGGATTTGTTTGCTTTGTTTTTAGACCAGGACATGCCCTTTTGATATATAGATTAATATAGGAGAATTACCTTCAAATACACAATTAAATATTTGTTCTGTTTCATTATAACTTCCCCCCATTATGCATACACCAGATTTCCTCTATCTGTATATTGTTTTCTCCCTATTACATTATAATCACTTTAATTTTTTATTGGCTCACTTTTCTCATTTCCACTTTCTTCTATTATCACATTTGTAAACTCTGTTTAGTGGAGCCCACACTTCTTAGAGTTGTTTTCGTTTTAGTGTTAGTGTTAATTTTTCTTTACACCTTTTTTGTTCCTGACTTCCGACAGCTCACAGTTCAAATGTCCTTGTAGTCTTGTTACCTGTTCTATGAGTTCCTTCACCTTCACTTTTTATAGTTGCTTCAGAGAAACTAGTGCCTCATTAAGCTTTTAAAAATCTATACTGAAATACTGTATCACACTTTTCGACTATTCTCTAGCACAGTTTTTCTTTTGAATTAAAATAAAGGTTAGGTCTTATCCTTCTTTGTATTTTGTGATATCCTTCATTCAGATCTCATAACAGTTGATTCTTTACTCAGCTAGAAGCAAGAGATTTTTTGGAGCAGCTATTTGCAGGAGGGACGTGTTCCAGGCTAGTAAGGAATTTTTCATAGTTCATGTTGTATGTTCACATGATTCCAAAGTTATTTTTATGGCATTTAATGCTGGTAAATGGAGATACGCAGTTACAGGATTTTCCATAATGCAAATACTGCTTTCATATGTCCTACGCATGGCATAGTGGTTAAGTGCTGTGGTTGCTAACCAAGAGGTGGCCAGACTGAATCAGCCAGCTGCTCTTTGGAAACCCTATGAGACAGTTCTGCTCTGTCCTATAGGGTCACTATGAGTAGGAATTGACTCGATGACAGTGGGTTTTCTTGGTTTTATGTATGTGATGCCTCATTTAGGCCTGTCCTTGAGGAGCTCCTGGTGCCAGCCTTGCCCCAGTGTTACAAATAAGAAACTTTAGTTTCAACTTACAATGGACATTTAACTGTATTTTTGTTTGCTGTTTGCCACATGTCTTCTTAGCTCTGTTTTGTAATTGCTTTTATTATAGTGCTGTTGCTTTTAAAAGTGCCTGTGTTTATTCTGGCACCTGGATTTTAGTTTTCTCCTTGTTTTTCTAGAAATGGTTCGGAGTTCTGTCTTTTGATTTGCTTGACACTTTCAGAAGATCTTCAGGAAGAAATGATTGAAATGCTATCTCTGTGGCTGCCAAGTTTGAACCACAAATTGCACAACCTGTAAATTCTAGAACTACTTAGAATTTTATATAACAAGAGGCTAAAGGGCTGAAAAGGGCCAGATGACCTCAATGAAACAAAGATTACAAAGATACAGCAGCAACGTCCCTCTGATATGCAAGATTAGGCAAACCAGTTAGAAAGAGGCATAGACTATTTGGGTCACAAAGTTACTTTGACATTTCAGATATTCTGTTGGTGACTGTTGTGTGTGTGCTATAAAGGATGTCTGACCTTAAGAAATAGTTTGAGTTGTATTACACTTTTGCTTAGATTGGGAAATAAATTTGGAGATTAGAATGAGCTATAGTTTTCAAGGAGCCCTGTGGGCACAGTGTTTAAGAATTAGGCTGCTGACCAAAGACTGGCAGTTTGAATCTACCAGCTGCTACTTGGAAATCCTGTGGGGTGTTTCTCCTGTGTCTTACAGGGTTGCTAGGAGTTGGAATTGACTCAAAGGCAAAAGGATTGTTTTGTTTTGTTTTGTTTTGTTATACATTTTAAAGTCTGGAAACTACTAATGAAGATAACGTATTGATGCGTCTTTAAATCATATTGTTAACTTTATCTATTATTAAACAAAAGGTAGTAATTATTTCTTAAAGAAATAAATACAGATTTAGTTACTAATGCAGAGGAAAGCTTAGCATGTTGATAAAAGGCTAAATTCAGGCACGAAAATTCACTTAGTGGCTCTTACGTAAAAATGCAATGATAGATTTGGAAAGAAAAAATCTTTTAAAGGATTAAGTTTGTAATATTTTAACCATGTATGTATACATAGCAAGTGATATAAAGAAGCTAACTCATAGTGTAGATCAATATGTTCCTAGCAGATGCATGGAATAAACACTTCTTGAAGATGGAGTCTCCAAGTCCCTAATACTTAGGAATGGAAATAAATTAATCCCCTAGCCATTACTTAATGGGTAGTAGTTTAGAACTTCCCTTTTGTCCAGGACTAATCTACTATAGGAATCAAGGAACCAAGACGATATTTATAGAAGGAATTTGTTTTCAAATACTTAACAGCTTTCAGTATGGAAGAGAAAAGAGTTTCTGGTTTGGATTTTGTTTCTTTTCTCTCTCTTTCCTTTTTTTTCCCCCCTTCTGGTTGTTTTGTTTTTGTTTTGTTTTTTAATTTTTTCCCTTAAAAGGGTCCAGATGAGAAAGCCAGAAATTACAGGAAAGCTGAATTGGACTTGATCTAAGAAACTATCTTTATGTAAAGATTCAGTCCCGCCCAAAAGTGGAACGGGATTACATAAATCAGGTAGAGTAGTGGTTAAATGCTATGGCTGCTAACCAAAAGGTTGGCAGTTTGGATCCTCCAGGCATTCCTTGGAAATTCTACTCTGTCACATAGGGTCACTATGGGTTGGAATCTACTCAACAGGCAATGGGTTTCATTGTGATTTTTGTTTTTTAGCAGCAGTGCCTTAGACATGCTGAATAATTATTAGAAAAGACCTTCTAACTCAAGAGTTTTAATTTGTGTTACAGAGACATTTTTGTTTGTTTTAAACTCAGCTGTGTTTAGAATGCTACATGTTCTTCATCTCAAACACAAATCTGTGTAGGGGCTTGCTCTGTACAGATTTAATAGACAAATGGGTGAAATTTTGACATGCTAAGACATTCTGTGGAAACACTGGTGATGTAGTTCTTAAGTGCTATATTTGGTAACCAAAAGGTCAGCAGTTCAAATCCATCAGGCACTCCTCGGAAACTATATGGGTGGTTTTACTTTTACCTGTAGGGTCACTGTAAGTCAGAATCAGCTTGATGGTGATGGCTAATGGCTACAACATTCTGTACCACTATGATACAGAAAGCAGTCACATCTGGAACATGCTGTAAGGCATTTTAGAAAATTATCAAGGCCTAATGGATATTTTTATCATGTTGATAGCAATGCCAAAGGATCATAAGAATTAGTGATGTTTAAAGGTAGGCATCTGCAAAGGTTTACATGTCTTTTGGGGGTCCAATTGCAAATGTACTTCCTTTGTTAAAATAAAAAGACAAAGGAAATAATTTGTATTTCCCTAGTAATTTGGATTATCTCTAAACATTTTAAAAGAGAATGTGCTCTGGTGGTATGGTGCTTAAAGCACTAGGCTGCTAACAAAAATGTCAGCAGTTTAAAGCCACCAGCTGCTCTGTGAGCGAAAGATGTGGCAGTCTGCTTCCATAAAGACTTACGGCATTGCAAACCTTGTGAGGCAATTCTACTCTTTGCTTTAGTCAAAGTAGTAAGAACTGACTCAGAGGTGATGGGTTTGTTTTGGGGGGGGGTTATTTTAAAATAAATTCAGTTATCTGGTGGGCCAAGAATGAGAAATTGAACAGCCCTGAAAAGAGACAGCCTTTTCCAGATACTCAGGGTAGGAAAATAAAGTATAAATAGAAAATTTTCTGAAGAGCCACAGAAGCAAGAAAGACCTACAGTGTGCCTAGGAATCTTTAGGCTTTGACATAGGGTGCAACTGATGAAGTAATAGATATTGAAGCTATTAAGGTAAGATCATGAAGAATGCTGAGGAGTTAGTGTTGATTATCATTCCTTAATTTTGATAACTGAATGATAGGTACTGGGGAACCTACTAACAGTCTCTAGGCTGTGGTTTCCTCAAAAGAAAAATGAGGATAATGTAAGCGTTACCTCATGGGAGTCACCTAAAAAGGGATCGGTAAATGAAAGCTACTACATCTGTTATTGAGCCCCTGGATGTTGCAAACTGAAAGGTTGGCCATTCAAACCCACCCAGTGGTACCTCAGAAGAAAGACCTGACAGTTTACTTCTGAAAAGTCTGCCACTGTAAACACTATTGAGCATAGTTTTACTTAGTACAGTGGGATCATGGTGAGTCAGAATTGACTTGATAGCAACTAGTAACAATTGCTGTTGTTATTATTATTGCTGTTATCTGTCTTCACTTGCAGACCGAACTCTGTGACAAGGTGATTGAGGACAGAAACTTGGATTTGCGAATAGATGAAGCTTCCT
Source organism: Heterohyrax brucei (assembly GCA_028571685.1). Classification (NCBI taxonomy): domain Eukaryota; kingdom Metazoa; phylum Chordata; class Mammalia; order Hyracoidea; family Procaviidae; genus Heterohyrax; species Heterohyrax brucei. The sequence continues at coordinate 69,322,882 of CM053142.1, read as the reverse complement.
AATAAGGCGCTGCCAACCTGAAAGGAGGAGGAAACAGGAGAGATGAGAGTCACACATAGCAAATGCAACAGGGTCTAACATTCATTATGAAGACTAGAAGTACATTGAAAAAGTTTGCACAGGACCATTCAGAATGGTTGGGGCAGAACCTAGCTTACAGTGGATGAGTCCAGAACTCAGAGACAGGCACAGAGAGTACACTTTGTGGTCTTTGATGCTGTGAATAATGCAAGTGAAACACTGCCAACAATGAGTTGTTATCATGGCTCTTTGGGAAGGTTGATCCTAGAATACAAAGTTCTAGAATTCTCTTGGTTGCACTGGTTCAATGAGGAGTGAAGAGATCTAGAATTTGTTATGAACTATCTATGCAGAAAAGCCAAAAACAAGTGTGGAAACTCAAGAGGCACACTGGTTTTCTCTTTCCAACTCGATTTGTTTCCTTACCATGAGGGAAGTCCTGGGAATCATGTTCTTTGTCATTGAACTGTTCTTTTCAGCCCACAGGGAACCCAGATTGGTTGGAGGGGACATCCCCTGCTCTGGTCGCGTTGAACTGAAACACGGAAACATGTGGGGCACGGTCTGCGATTCCGACTTCTCTCTTGAAGATGCCAGTGTACTCTGCAGGGAGTTAGAGTGTGGCACAGTCGTCTCTATCCTGGGGGGAGCTCACTTTGGAGAAGGACATGGACCGATCTGGGCTGAAGAATTTCACTGCACTGGCAATGAGTCTCATCTCTCTGTCTGCCCAGTAGCACCCCACCCAGAAGAGACTTGTAGCCACAGCAGGGATGTTGGAGTCATCTGCTCAAGTGAGATCTAGAGAACATCTTCAATTTGTTTCCATACTGTAAAAGGGCTGTGGTAGGTAGCCAGAGCCTTCTGTTCTAAAGCATTGTCTCATTCCAGGATATGCAGAAATTCGCTTGGTGAATGGCAAGACCCCCTGTGAGGGAAGAGTGGAAATCAAGACACTAGGGTTCTGGGGTTCTCTCTGCAACTCGCACTGGGACATGGAAGATGCTCACGTCCTTTGCCAGCAGCTTAAATGTGGAGTTGCCCTTTCTACCCCAGGAGGAGCACATTTTGGGAAAGGAAAGGGTCAGCTCTGGAGGCACATGTTTCACTGCACTGGAGCTGAACAGCACGTGGGCGATTGTCCAGTAACTGTTCTGGGGGCAGAGCTGTGTTCTGCAGGGCAAGTGGCCTCTGTAATCTGCTCAGGTAAGGGGATGAAGGACGGCCAGTGACAAACCTTTTCCATGGTGCTGTGCCTTAAAAACAGTTGTACTGTTAGAGATAAAGAACAAAAGGAAAGGAAAATGGTCTATTTTAAGAGATTCTCACAAGTGTTCCAGAATATTACTCTCATTTGTCTTTTATGGAGGTTAGCAAACTTAATTTTCATTGATCTCATAGCTATCTAGTACTTAGCTATATGCCAAATCTTCCTCCAACACCTTGTTTATTCCCAGTCTCATGACTAATACACCTCTCTCTGAAGCTATGGCTGTCTCCAGCTCATCTGTATAAAACTCTCTCTGATCTCGTTTCTTCACTCCAACCGTTTGAGTTTTCTATGACTGAGCCATTTGGTGTTTGCAGGAAACCAGACACAGACATTACCCCTGTGCAATGCATCTTCCTTGGATCCAACAAGTTCTCCCATTCCAGAAGAAAATGCTGCTGCCTGCATAGGTAAGAATCAGCAACCAATCTATGAAAATGCTCTCAATCCTTAGGAATACATTGTATTAAGATTTTCTATTCTTTTCTTGGAAATCCTGATGGTGTAATGGTTAAGACCTACAGCTGCTAATGAAAGGGTCAGAAGTTCAAGGCCACTAGGTGCTCCTTAAAAACTCTGTGTGACCGTACTACTCTGTCCTTAGGGTGGCTATGAGTTAGAACCAACTCAGTGACAATGAGTTTCATTTTTTTGTTTGTTTGTTTCTTCTCAGGGAGTGGTCAGCTTCGCCTGGTCAATGGCGGAAGTCGCTGTGCTGGGAGAGTGGAGGTATACCATGAGGACTCCTGGGGCACCATCTGTGATGACAGCTGGGACCTGAATGATGCCCACGTGGTGTGTAGACAGCTAGACTGTGGAGTGGCCATTAATGCCACTGGTTCTGCTCAATTTGGGGAAGGAACAGGTCCCATTTGGCTGGATGAGCTGAATTGCAATGGAAAAGAATCTCATATTTGGCGGTGCCATTCACACGGCTGGGGGAAACACAACTGCAGGCATAAGGAAGACGCGGGAGTTATCTGTTCAGGTAAATTCTATACAAACCTCTGGGTCACTGTTATGAAAGAAAAGACTAAAGTAGGGCAAAGCATAGTCAAGGATATTTATCAAAGAAAATTCCTTGAAAAGCAGGTCCAAAGGAGTGATTGCAGGAGTGAGAAACTCAGTGGTGTGGGTTTCGTGAGTTAATGTTACCTCCTATGCAAGACAGTATCATATTCAAAAGAGAAAAATCCAAAAATGGGCTTGCAAGTCTGGAAAATGATGACAAAGTTAACAATGAGAGGTTCTTTTATAAACTAACACAGAGCTGGATACTGGACAACGGTTCAGTGGTACCACTTATAATCACAGCACTAATAGAAGAGTAGATAAAGGAGGAAGAGAAGAAAGACACTCAGTGTATTACCATTCCCAACTAATTTTTCATGGCAAACAAATGAGACTGGTCTGTAATAAGAGCAAACCTTACCCAGAGAGACTACTGCTCTTGCTTTGTATGCTTTGTGAACTTTAGAAACTATAGTGGTATAAGAAAACTTCTTCTACTATGGGGGAAGAGTACACCACAACTCATTAACTTAAAGAAGTGAATAACTAGATATTCCAGAAGAGATTCTGACATCATTCTTATCTAATGACATAAATTTGGTAGAGAACATGTACAGCACAAATCCATGAAGTGTCAGGAAAGGAAGTATTTCATTTTAAGGTAATGCATGCAAAACTTTGATTTCAGTGCCTCAGTGTCTAAATGCCTGCTCCATCAATTTAAAAATATTTCTTGTCTTTTTGGCAAAGTTTTAAACAATATTTCTTCCCGTTCAGTAATTTCTAAACATGTTATTTAGTGACATTGATGACATTCTTCACAATGCATGAACATTCTCATTATTGCCGTTCTGGCTACTCCGTTTCCATTGCTCTCGTTTTCCTGACCCCTGGTCATTGTTTGGTCTCATGTAGGTGATTTTTTTTAAAGAAGCACAGTACTTACTGGTGATATTCATTATTCTTTTGCTGCTGATTCAATTTTAACTATTAAAAGAAGTAAAAAAGAAAAAAAAAAGGAACATAGTAAGACTCCTGAAGTTAAAATTACTCCCTAAAAAGTAATTTAGGGAGAAAATCCAAACTATCCCGTTTGGAAAAGGCTCTGTTACTTTGAAAGAGATCTGTAAATATTATCAATATACCTAGAATTATTGATGACATTCTAATGCAGTCCCTAAGTGAAAAATCTAGGACTAGAAAGGAATAAGATATTTTCTGGAATTCATATTAGATTTTACTAAAATTGTCCAGAAGCTTCCAAAGACTTACTGGTTATTGATATATTTTTTAAATCACTGTCATGCCAAAGTAAAGATGAGGAGGCTTCCTAGTCTTCAGAGAAGATGTACAACTACTAACCATATTTCACCCCAGAGTTCATGTCTCTGAGATTGACCAGTGAGACCAGTGGAGAGACCTGTGCAGGGCATCTAGAAGTTTTTTACAATGGATCTTGGGGCAGTGTTGGCAAGAGTGACATGTCTCCAGCCACAGTGGAAGTGGTATGCAGGCAATTGGGATGTGCAGACACAGGGAGCATCAGTCCTGCGCCTTCAGATAAGACATTGTCCACGACCATGTGGGTGGATAACGTTCAGTGTCCAGAAGGATCTGATGTGTTATGGCAGTGTCCATCATCTCCATGGAAGCAGAGACCAGCCAGCTACTCAGAGGAGACCTGGATCACATGTGCCAGTGAGTACCCAATGACTTACAAGGAAATTTCACTTTGCATCTCAACTGTCATCTTCTGAGAAAACACACTAGGTTTTATATTCCTGTTCTCTAGCCAGCATAAATTATTAAAGCTAATTAAATAGAGACAGAAAAGCTCTGGTTAATACCTATTTCACCTGGATGGCATAAGTTTTTTTATTTCATTTGCCATGTGGGAATTCAAGATCAGTGGTCATCATTCCAAAGAATACCATTCTCCTTATGCTCTGCTTAAAAATTTTGTTCGGTTGCTTTCTCTGTGAACAAATGAAGAGCAGAGAACACGAGATTGACTACTGAGTAGAATATCTTGCCTTTCAATTTTTTTCTTTTAAATATCAGCTTGCTAGGAATCCCTTGATGGTACATATGGTTAAGCAAGGTTGGCAGTTCAAACCTACCCAGAAGCACCTCAGAAGACAGGCTTGGTGATCTGCTTCTGAAAAGTTCCAGCCTTGCAAACTCTATGAAGCAGTTCTACTCTGCATACAAGGGGACACCGTGAGTCAGAACTGACTCCGTGGCAACTAACAACATCATCTTGCTATGCTAATTTAAGGAGAGAAACAGATTGATCAGAAAGCTCAATCCTGCAGTAGTTTCCTATTGCTACATTTCGTATTCCTACATCTTCTTCAACAGGAAGAAAATTTCAGTTTACCCCATAATCTCACAGACTCTTCTATTTGAGATGACTTAATAATATGAGCTTTACAATGGTAACTTTATCCAACGCACATTTCTTGAATCACACAGTGATTCTAATATACAGGATGAAATGTACCTATTATACATACTTTTATAAAAGATAAACTTCTGAAACTGTATTTTTAAAATATGTATTAGATAAATGTTTCAGAGATCTTATTTAAAAAAATGATTTACAGTCTCTCTTCCTCTGTGACCTCTTAGAAGCTTTTATCTTCTCAGATGGGAAAATAACCTAGGTGTCTACGATTTTTCAGACAAGATAAGGCTTCAAGGAGGAACCACGAATTGCTCTGGACGTGTGGAAGTCTGGCACAAAGGTTCCTGGGGTACAGTGTGTGATGACTCCTGGACCCTGGAAGATGCAGAGGTGGTGTGTCAACAGCTGGGCTGTGGCTCAGCTTTAGGAGCAACAAAAGAAGCAGAGTTCGGTCAGGGCACTGGGCCCATCTGGCTCAATGAAGTGAAGTGCAAAGGGAGTGAGTCTTCTTTGTGGGACTGTCCTGCCAAACCCTGGGGGCACAGTGACTGTGGACACAAGGAGGATGCTGGTGTGAGGTGCTCAGGTGAGTAACAGGAGCCCGGATTAAGTCTGGAACCTCTGGCAATGGTGAGGGGGAGAGCAACAAAGTGCACTGCATAAAAACTGGAAATATTAACACAGGGATTTGATGGGGAGAGAATCATGATGTTTCCATCTGAAAGGAAAATGAAAACACTTACTGCTATACATTGACCTTTGCCAAGGAAAAGTATATTATATATAGAGATAGATATGGATATGGCAATATGGATAGTACATAAAGCTGTAAATATATCATTGTACAGAGGGAAAAAAGATAAAAGGATTCTAGTTTTAGGTGGAAAGAAGCTATTTGCCTAGCTAAGAAGCACCGAGGGCTCAGACAAGGAAATAGAAATATTTTATTTATATCTTATTTCCATAATTAAGTCTTTTTCTCCTTTCTCCTGTAGGAATTGCCATGATCAAAGAGCCACAGAATTCCACAGGTACATCATAGAGTTTATGAGCATGACAGCATTTCTCTGAATTAGCTGGAATTCCTCTTGTTTAGAGACTTTGGGTCTGAAGAAATTTCAAGGATTTGAGACTTACATCAGGCCCCTTGTATCCCCCCTAAGAGAGAGATAGCAATCAGAGAACTGGATCTTTAGCTAAGACTTTGTACTGCCTCTCTTGGTTTGACTTTTGCTTAGGTCACCCCTTCCTCGTTGCCCTGGGGACCGTGGGAGTCATTCTATTGGCCCTTCTCATCACGTACCTCCTGTGGACTCAGAGGCGAAGACTGAGGCAGCAACTTACAGGTCGGAGTCAAATTGTGTGTCTCTAATGTAGCGTTTGGCTGCTAACTGAAAGCTGGCAGTTTAAACCTACCAGCCATTACACAGGAGAAAGATACGGCAGTTTGGCTCTGTAAAGATCTACAGCCTTAGAAACCCCATAGGGCAGCACTAATGTGTCCTACTGGGTTGCTAGGAGCTGGAATCAACTTGACAGCAACGGGTTTCTTTCATCTGTTTGTTTGCTTGTTTATAATGTGTCTACCTTATTATCATGTGTCATCAGGAAAAGACCAATCCCCATTAAAGGATCTCTTTGTTTAGTACACTAGAAAGTCTGTGAAAACAAGAGAAACCTCTGTAAGGCAGATTGTCACAATAGGCACAACAATGGACTCAAACGCACCAACAATCGTGAATCTGGCACAGGTCTGGGCGGCATTTCGTTCTGTCGTACGTAAAGTTGTCATGGGTCAGGGCCAACTTGACCGCAACTAACAACATCAATATAACGTGTCTACAGGACAAATGGGTCCTTGAGATAAAAAACAAAAACAAAAATGTTAGATTCAAGTATCAAATGTTCCAGAAAAAGAGAGAGAGGGCCTGGAAAAGGTTTCAGTAATTTCTCACCATGAAGAAAACATGGTTTAAAAGGAGAACAGGGACTCTGGGCATACTGAAGATTCCTGTACTTTACCCACTTAGTTGGGTCGTTATAAAATTGATGTGAAGTTCAGAATGAACATGCTATTTGTGGCTAATTGCCCTAACATTCATTTGCACTTACCATACTATCATTATCACTAGTTTTACTGTTCTTGCTAGCAATGTTAGTCTCTGAAGATACAGACATGGATAAGAAAATTTCTGTGTTTGTGGAGCTTCAAATGTAGAGGAAGAGATGTACATATAAACAGATTTACTGTAATGTAATACATAATATGCTATTATACATTAATAGCAAGTAACAAAGTAGTCAAAGAAGATAGTGATTAATTGAAAGGACAGGGGAGGATAGGAGGCTTCTAGGACACTTTTGAGAACAACTTTGTAGAAAGAAGGTCAAAAGCTTGGGTAAGGTGTTTCTAGGGAAAGAAAAGAAGATGAACAAGCATAGAAGGATGGTACATTTCTTGAGGGGGAATAGAAGTTGAGGAGAAAAGCCTAGTGATGAGATTAGAGAACAGAGAAGAACCAAATACATTCCACAGTAGAAGATTCAAGATGAAAATAACTTAACTACAGTGGAAAAGAAGGTAGGGGACAGCTTTTAGAGAGATTTTACAAAAGCCTCAGCCAATAGAGAAGACTACTTGTTGCCTTGGAGAAAGAAACTTGTTATTAGGATGGCGGTAAAGGAAGGTTTAGCCACATGTCTATTTCATTTGGGTGTGTAAGGGAAAGTTTTGTAGTGGAATTGGATGGCAACCACCAATAGCATGGTTTAAAAGGTAGTATTTTTGCACTGCTGGGAAGAAAACATATGTAAGAGAGAGAAAGTTGTGTGATGATATGCTGATCCTTCTCTTATCAGTGTCATCAAGAGGAGAAAATTGTGTCCACCATGTTCAGTACCAGGAGATGGATTCTTCCATGAAAGCAGAAAATATGGACCTGCTGAATTCCTCAGGTCTGTGGGTTCTTTAAGGGTCTGTACCCTGTGGGTTCAGACCAGTGGCCACAATTGAGGCTAAGGCATTCTACTTTGCCTATGAACTAAAATAAGTTGGAAAATATGTAATAGGAAGCTTACCATGCATGAAGGAGAGAAGAAAAGGGGGAATGAACTAAAAGTTATTCTTAGAGAACATAGAAATCGCAGTCATAGTGAGACCTCTGACTTAACAAGACTTTGATCGTGACTACAAGGAACCATGTAGCAGAATACTACCACTTGGGCTTCATTTTATTGAAACAGAAATTAATCTATTAAAAGTCTATCCTCAGTGATATTTTCACCTTGCATATATGCTTTTCACAGTTTCTTCCACTTCTGTCTCCTGTTGCTCTCCCTTTTTTCACTTGATATGTATCATATTTTTTTCTGAGTCTAAAAGCATAATGCTCAGACATTTTTTTTCTTTTATTATGATTAGATGAAAGTATACAATCCAAATCAGTTTTGCATGCCCGCCTCCCTACAACTCAATCTGCTCTCCTCACCCTGTGATAGCACCCTCCTCCTTTTCTCTCTTTGCTTCTAGTATCCTTTTAATGAACACCTGCCCCTTCCACCCTTTCCTCTCTCTTCTGGAAAGAAACCAGTAGGACAGCCTCCTATAAATGAATAAAACCACAAAGTCCACACCTGTCAAAAGCCATCATTATTCACAAGATCAGCCTTAGTTCCCATTGCCCCTCATGTCTCTTGCTTTGTCCTCAGGCCTCTATTTAGCATCAGGACACTAATCTGGCCTCTGGATAGCATATTTCTGCTGAGCTGGAAGAAAAATGTTCCAGCACCCACTGTTCTTTCTTCATGAAGGCTTGATGCCTTCTCACTATTACTTATCTCTGAGAGGGGCCTGCCGTACTTCTTCAACCCAAGGGATTTGATATTTGCTGCAACTCTGACAGGAACACGTATTTAAGGGATGAGGGAAGAGTTTATATGCCTCTTAAATCTTACTCTCTTGTCTTCCTAATTGTGTATAGCATCGTTAATTGCTCAGATAGCTTCTGGGGCATGTGAAGCAAGGCCTGGTTTATTTCTCAGTAATTATTTTCTCCCTTCCCGACGATCCCAATGAGTTAGATGATTTTAATGTTGCTGGACTAATTTCTTTGTCTAAATCTCTTCATATTTCTGAAATCAAACAGGGGGCCCATTATGAGGTACACTGAAAAGGAAAACGGGAATTTATAACCCAGTAAGGTGAGTGACAGAATTTATTTGTCATTGTTGTTCAAAACAAATATATTCCTGAATGCTTTTCTGGTCTTGACTCAGTATTCTGCCCAAAGTTTTAGGCCGTAAGAGGTTACATGGTGCCTTTGGGCTAGGATGTTTGAGAAGGGAGGAATTAACACCTGAGTGTTGCACCAAAAGATAATAAGAAAGCATTTCATAAGAAGAGCAGAAAATAATTTCTAATATTGAAATATAAGAGATATTTCTCAAAAGATCATCACTGAGACACAGACTAAGATAGCTGGAAGTATTCTCACAGTCTACTTAGATTAAATACATTAAATCTTTCTTATCACTGCCGACTGTCATGACACGTAGTGTAGGTTACTGGTCCTTACAGGAAACTCAGCAAAGAGTCCCTGATGGTGTAGGAGAAATGTAGGATGCAGAACTCCAGCTCTAGTAAGAAATACCAGACTTGATGGTCTGAAAGGCTGAATGTCCCAGAAGATATGACCTCTGAACTCTCTGTTAGGCCAAAACTGAAACCATTCTAGAAGCCAACTCCTCAGACAAAGATTGAACTGGTATATAAGATACAAAATGACGTGGGTAGAGTGTACTTCTTGGACTGGGCAGATGCAGGAGACAACTGGGCAGCTCCTAATTGGAGGCAAGAGGAGATGACAGAATGCAATAGGAGATGGTTAAATGGACACGGGAAATGTGGAGTGGAGGGGGGAATGTGCTGTCAACAGTGTGAGGAAAGCAGCTACCATCAATGGCAAATTGTATGTAAGTTTTTTAGTAAGAAACTAACTATAAACTTTCACTTCAACACAATGGAAAAAATAAAAAGTTATAAAATAAAATCTAAAAAGGAAAAATATATACATATATAGGTTGCTGGCAAAATACGAAAGAACAAGAGCCTCAAACATCAAGCTAATATTTTAGGCTCATGCTTAACAGATTCCACACATATGCAAATCAAAGAACTACTTCATTAAGGGAAGTGATACTAAAAATTTGACTTGGAGATCAAAAATTACCTACATACTTTTATCAACATCCCATTGAGTAACAGTAGTTTTAAGACTTTAATAACAAGACAGGAGTTATAAAAGTATACAACATCATTTGTTCAATTATTTAGAGATGGCAGAAGTATGTTATACATTGATATCCAGAAAATAACACTAGATGATATAAATATTTGATCAAACTAAAATTATTGTCAAAAAAAGTTTTCATTTTAGGAAACCAAATTAAAGGTAAATATAACTGTGGAAAAAAGTACAAGAAAATCAAATTAGTGAATATACATATAATAATTACAAATTATATGTGCCTATATTAAGAGGAATACATATCCTTAATTCTTTCCTCAAGTTAGAAAATAATTGAATCTAGTTTTACAACAAAATAAAATGATTTTTAAAATTTACATGTTTATTAGAAATAGATTCAACCAAAACATGCTCTATTTGCTATTAATGCACATTGAAGGTTTATAGAGAAACACATGTGACTTTTAGAAACATTGACCAAAAGAAAATTTGTCTTTCAAAAGTACACATAAGTGGAGAGAAATATTGGAAAGGATAAATGTATGTACATATATTTTCCTATATAATATATGCATATGTATTTATGGATATACAACTATGCATCTATGGACTGAATATTTGCATACATGTTTATCCATATTCAGAGCATATAGCAGCTTTTTATAAGTAAGACTTGCTGATTTCTTAGTTCTATATATATTTTAAGCTATAGCAAAGATACAACCATGTTCTACCACGGAGCTAAAGAGAAAATGGTTAAATAAATATGAATACATCTTTCTAAGATATGCAGAGATAATGTTATCAAGCAGAGACAAAGATTATACCTGCATACCACGGTAAAGATGCACAAGATACTGTAGGACTACAGATACAAAAAGGTAGTTATACGTACCTCAGAAAGTTTGGAGAGATTGTGAAGAATATGTGATAATCAAAATAAACATTAGAGATGAATTCAAGACCATTCCACAGAAGGGATACAGCGTGTATAAAATACAGTGATATAGGAATGAACTACACCTTTATCCACTCAAAAACATATATTGATCGTACTTACGGTTAACATGCAGTGTCCTTATCGCTGAGGACAGGGAGATGAAAAACATTAGTGTCAAAGACATGATTGCTCAATAGAAGATCTCAATCTATGAGTGAGAGTAGTAAAGGCAGTATGGATTCAGGAGTGATGAAAATTAGCTGAGAAGACTGCATGGGGCAGTTCTACCTTATCCTATAGGGTTGCTATGAGTTGAAATCGACTCAACAGCAGAGGGTTTTTAGGCCCCTATAATACACAATTTTATCTACTACACTTTGTGTTCATATTTTATTTTAGGTAACTTCTGGAAGATTAGAAACCATGGTGGCATAGTAGTTAAGTGCTATGTCTGCTAACCTATAGGTTAGTGGTTTGTATCCATCAGACACTCCTTGGGAATTCTATGGAGCAGTTCTACTCTGTCCCATAGGGTTGCTGTGAGTCAGAATCAACTCAACAACAGCGGGTTTGGCTTTTGGTTTTTTTGAAGGAGCAAGACACAAATTTGTATTTTAAAGTTTGCTTTTGTGAGGAAAGTATAACAAAAAAAGTTAAAAGGGAACAAAGCAAGAAAATTTATTAAATTATACACCAAAAAGAAAATATGATAAAATGAGTTAGCAAATACACCTTTGTTTTATTTTTTAAGAATCATTTTGGAGAGGAATATTCTTATAAATTTTATTCAGCAAAAGTATGCATTTTACTGTAGAAATATTATATCTCATAATGAGAAATGCAGATGAGGATAAAGGATAGATGTTGAAACTCTTAAAAGTATATACAATATGAAGGGTTAGTATCTGTAACATTCAAAGAGTTGATATCTAAAATATATCCACATGGATATTTTATAAGTTGTATATCATGAATAGGGTATATATACACACATATGTATGTTTATATAGAAAGCATAATTATGTGAACTTTGAGTAGCTAAAGCAGAAAGAAGAAATAATGAGCTAAAAGAACTGAATGGAAGATTTTAAAGGGGAGCTTCAGAAGACAAAGTATTGTAATGACATGTGAAGGAGCTGGAGATAGAAAATTAAAAGGGAAAAATACACTCTGCATTTCTCAAGCTGAAAATGCTGAAGAAAAAAGTCAAGCCTTGAATTGCAGTACTGAAGAATTCTACAGGGAAAACATTATATGACTCAGGAAGCATCAAAAGAAGACAGAAGGAATACACAGAATTATTACACCAGAAAGAATTGCTCAGCATTCAACCATTTCAAGCATATGATCAGGAATCAACGGTACTGAAAGAAGACATGAAATCTGCATTGTAGGCACTGGCGAAGAACAAGGGCTTCAGGAACTGATGGAGTATCAACTGAGCTGTTTCAATAAACAGATGCAGCACTGGACATGCTCACTTACTGTGCCAAAATATTTGAAAGACAGCTACCTGGCTAACCAACTAGAAGAGATCTACATTTCTGCCTATTCCCAAGACAGGTGGTCCAACCAAACGCAGAAATTACTGAACAACATCATTAATATCACATACAAGTGAAATTTTGCTAAAGATCATTCAAAAGCAACTGTAACAGTATATTGACAGGGATATGCCAGAAATCAAAGCTGGATTCAGAAAAGGCCATGAAACCAGGAATATTATTGCTAGTGTCAGATGGATTCTGGCTAAAGGTAGAAAATGTCAGAAAGTTATTTACCTACAATATTTGTCCTTTTGTCGCTGACTACTTTCATTCAACATAATGTCCTCCTGGGAGCAGGGCCCCCGGCCCCGATGCTGCCCCTGTCCGTAAATCATAATGAAGTTCAACTTTTCAGACAGCAATGGATTGGACTTGGTGATGCAAAGTGACCACATTGTGTAGGCACTTTATGGTGTTAGGCATCTATAGGAGGTCGTCCTATTGACCTCATACAGCAGGAAGGGGAATGGGTGGAGAGGAGAAGATAGGAGACTGTTGGGAAGATAGGACATATACGGAGCAGAGAGGAAGAGTGTGCCATCACCGTGCAGGGAGAGCAATGGAAGCTGCATGTAAGTCAGTATGCAAACTTATATGGGAATGTACATTTTTATTCAATCACAATAATAAAAAAGTAACAATAGTAAAAAAAAAGAAACTTATTTACCTAAGTTTCATTGACTATATAAAGGCATTTGACTATGTGGATCACAACAAATTATGGATAACATTGAGGAGAATGGGAATTCCAGAACACTTAATTGTGGTCATAAGGAATCTCTATCTGGATCAATAGGCAGTCATGTGAACAGAACAAGGGGACACTGCATGGTTTAAACTAAGGATAGCTGTGTGTCAGTGTTGTATCCTTTCACCATACCTTTTCAGTCCTTGTGCCAAGCAAATAATCTGAGAAACTGGACTATATGAAGAAGAATATATGTAAGACTGTGTGTGTGTGTGTGTGTGTGTGTGTGTGTGTGTGTGTGTGTGTGTGTGTGTGTGTGTGTGTGCATGCATGCTATAATGTAATGCCTTCTTCCGTGTATATATATGTGAAGAGAAAAATAACATCTTTCTAATCATGACTTTAGTTAAGCCTTACGAATACGTTAATGAAGACCTGGACTGTTGTGTGGAGCAAGAATTCACCTAGATCACTGAAGACTACAACTGTGTTTCCAGGAAGCCCTTTGTCAAAGACTGCTGCTGAATTTCTAAAAGTTGGTGAATGTGACTACTTAATATTATATATAAGTCTTTCAAGGGAATTAAATTTTTTTAAAAAAATAATTTGGCTGGTTTCAGTTTATCTTAACAGGTGGCTCTTGATTTTATGAATGTATGAATAGAATATATGAACGGGCATTCCATTGTTTTTAAGGTATCATCAAGACAACTTGATGTCTTTTCATTGGGCAATGTTTTTATTTACTTAAAATCAATTTTATTTTGTTTAAATTATAATTGTTTTTCTTATTGAATTGAAATAGATTTCCTTTTAAAGAAAGAAATAGTGAATGATTATGGAAGGTTCTGTTAATGATGCATGATTAGCTCTATAAGACATGACTCATTGATTCATTAACTGCTTTTTCTCACTGTAGTTCTAGTTAATGATGCAGAATACGTAGCAATACTTGGTAAGCATTCAAAGACACAGTGGTTCCATTCCTTGTTTCTCAAAACAGCATAACTGAAACTGAAATAAATACATCAGTTATATCTTTTCTATATAAATGCAATTACTGTATTGACAGTTTGTAGTTTTATAACAAATCAATTACTCATTTACACATTAACACAAAGAGAAAATAGCACTTAAAATATTTAAAGTAACTTAGTACCAAGCTTTGACTAGTGTTTAGTAATTACTTAAATATCCTAAATCTTACATGCAAATTGATTTTTAACCTTTTCTCTATATTCAGATTTTGCATACACTTTTCTCTGGCATCCCAACTGTGTTATGGAAACATGCCATTGGGTCACTTCTCCTTTCTTTTGCAGGTCTTATGAATTTCAGATATGTATTTGGCATAAATTACCTAAATTATTTATTGATTCATTACTCACTTATTCAGCAAAATTTATTCAGCCCTTCATTTGTCAGGTACTGTGTTAGTCACTTGGGTATAAACAGATAAGAAATGATTCCTTACCTTAAATATATCACAGTTGACACAGAAAAGCAGAATTATACTTTAAAAGCACTAAGTAATATGTTAAATTTAGTAATAAATATAGTACAGGGCATTATGAAAACAGGGGGAAACTGTATTTAATCTAAAGAGGCTAGGCGTTGGATGTCAGAAAAAGATGCTCCTAGAAAAATCTGAAGCTATCCTGTCCAGCCTGCACAACTCACCACTTAAATGCATTTAATGGTAAAAGGAAGGAGTTGAAAATTTGAAGCAGAGGAGAGAAATTCAATAACATAAGAGAAATTCAGTGTATATGTGTGTGTTGGAAGTTGAGGACAAACACTAAGGTGATGCTATTGGGTGTAAATCAGTTTCATACTCCTTGATCTTAAAGCTTGAGACAGGAGTAACGGACATGTCTGTGTGACTGAACTTCATTCTACAAGCAATTTGTGTATAATGAAGATTGCAATATAATTTACGTGTTTTATATAATTCTCTATAAACTCGACAGCACTTGGCTTGACTTGGCATAATGATTATATTTAGGATACGTTTCTGAGAAAACAACCAGGCTTTTAGAGCCCACTTAGGAGATTTTCAGAAACTCTGATGGTGAAGTGGCTAAGTGCTATGGTTGATAACCAAAATGTCAGCAGTTCAAATCCACCAGGCACTCCTTGGAAACTCTACAGGGCAGTTCTACTCTGTCTGTAGGTTAGCAGTGAGTCAGATTTGGTTTACTGCTCTTTGACTCGTATTTAACATTGTGCTGGAAGCCTTAGCTAGAGTAATAAAGCAAGAAAAAGAAACAAAGGGCATCCAAATTGATAACGAAGGAGTAAAACTATCTCTGTTTGTGGACGACATGATACATAGAGATACATCCACAATACAAAGCCTCCACAAGAAAACTACTGGAACTAATAGAAGGTTTAAGCAGAGTAGCAAGATACAAGATTAACATTCAAAAACAGTTGTATTCCTATACAACAATAAAGACAACCATGAAAAGGAAACTAGGAAAGTAATAACCCTTATATATAATAGCCTCTAAAAAATAAAATACTTAGGAATAAATTTAATGAGGCACATCAAAAGATCTCTACAAAGCAAACTACAAAACCCTACTGTGAAAAGAAAAGACTTATATAAATGGAAAAACACACTATGTTCATAGATAGGCAGACTGTGCATTGTGGAAAAGTCAATTCCACCCAAAGCAATCTACAAATGCAAGACAATCCCAATCCAAATACTAACATCATTCTTTAATAAGATTAGAAAAATTAATCGTTAATTTCACTTGGAGAGGAAAAAGTCCCCAGATAAATAAAGCACTATCAAAGAAGAATAAAGCAGTAGACCTCACACTAACTGACCTAAAGAAGTTACTGGGGTGGCTACTGTGTGCCAACTTTGGCTTGGCCATGATTCATAGTGGTTTGTCAGTTATGATGTAATTTGGCAGTCATATGATATTGTGATCACTTTTGCAATGAGATTTGATATAATCTGATCAGACCACTGATGGAATCTGCTGTGAATAACCAATCAGCTGAAAGGGAGTTTCATCTGTATCAACTGTAAGGGAACATTCTGGCAAGGCTTTTTGCTTTTGCTCACTCTGGATCCTGCAACTGGCTCTTGTTCAACTGACCTCTGTTTCTTGGGACTTGAGCTAGCAATTTGCCTGTTATCTTGCTTGCCAATCTTGGCATTTGTCAAACTTCAGAGCCTGTAAGAAAAAGCCCTGGTCTTTGACCTGCTGATCTTGGGCTCCTCCAGCGCCTGTGGCTACATGAATTGGGAGAATCAGGCTGGGATTTTCTAGCCACTACAAATACATTAGCCATTTCCTTGATATAAACCTCTCTCTCGCACGCGCGCACACACACACACACAGACACACACATACTCTCTCTCTCTCTCTCTCTCTCTCTCTCTCTCTCTCTCTCTCTCTCTCTAGAAACTCTGGTGGCATAGTGGGGTAAGTGTTATGTCTCCTAATCAAATGGTAAGCAGTTTAAATCTTCCAGGCATTCCTTGGAAACTGTATGGGACAGTTCTACTCTGATGTCTAGTGTCACTATGAGTCAGACCCAACTCAGTGGGGTTTCTCTATATATATGTATATATATGCTCTGTCTCTCTTTCTCTGTATATACCAATATACAGATATACTTTTTAGTAGTTTTGCTTCTCTAGCAAACACCTGAGATGTGTACTATACAGTTTTGGTAATCAAAATGATCTGGTACTGGCACAAAGACAGACAAATTGATCAATGGAACAGAACTGAGAAACCATATGTAAATTCTTCCATCAAGGTTCACCTGATCTTCAACAAAGACTCAAAGATGGTTTCTTATGGATTGAATTGTATCCCCCCCCCCAAAAAGTGTGGACTGTAACATATTAAAAGTTTTCTTTGTTAAAACTATCCATTTGTGGTATTTCTATTATAACAACATTAGATGACTAAAACAAAATTTACTACCAAGAGTGGGTGCTGCTCTAATGGAGATCTAAAATGTGGAAGTGGTTCTTAAACTGTGAATGGATAGAAGACTCAAAAGAAACTGAAGAGAACTGCTAACATCAGAGAAGGAACAGATGGTGAGAAGCAGAAGCAGTGACACAGAACCAGGTCACTGTAAACCAATGCTGCAGCTGACACGCAGAGCAAGAGAGCTGAGTACCTGTGGGCAAGAGGCTTCCTAATGGAGTGAGGTGCTTCCAGGCAGTTATCAATGGAGCTAGGCTTGTTGTCCCATGGAGTGAGTAAACTGAGTTAATGTGTGAAAGAGGCTTCCTAATAGAGTACGATGCCTCTGTGCTCTTAAACTGGTAGAGCTACAGAGCTTTGAAATGCTTGCCCCAGCATGGCAGATGTGAGGGTTATGACCTGGCCAAGAAGCATAAGCTGAAGAAACAAGGAGCTCAGGAGCTGAGCTGCCTCAGTCTCAAAAAGTATGGTCATGACCTCAGAGGATTCAATGGATGTAGCCATGGCTTCTGATGCTCTTAAGGGTAGAGTTGCCACTCGAGTAGACTAGGGAAATGGTGTGCCTATGGCCAAGGGAATAGAGTTACTATTCCAGTGGGCCTATAAATTGAAGCTATAGCCCAGGGCCAAGAGGCCTCCACTCAGAATCTGGAGAGTGTGGATAATACCTAGAGTCTGCAGAGCAGGGTCATTACAAAATGTCTTGGAGAATGGATTATCTACAAAGCTTTGAAGTCTAATTGAATGTGTTCTTCTGACTTGCTTGTTGCCTGTTTTACCTTTTCCTGTAATTTCTCCCATTTTAATGGAAATGATCAGCTTATGCCTGTGTGTTCCACCATTATATCTCAGAAGCAGATAACTTGTGTTCTAGAGTAATTTCTGGATTTTAGACTTAAGACTTCTGCTAATTTTGGAGAAACAAAGGGTGAAATGTTATGGATTGAATTGTGTTTCCCAAAAAGTGTGCATAGCCATTTGTCTAGGCCATAATACTGTGTGATGTCCCAATATGCTGTAACCCTGCCTCTGTGATGTTAATGAAGGAGGATGGGCAGCAGTTGTGTTGGTGGGGAAAACCTCAATGTGTAAGATTGTGCTATACCTTATGGAAATCTCCTGGAATATAAAGGAAAGGAAAGCAAGCAGACAGTTGGGAACCTCACACTATCAAGAAAGAAGCAGTGCTAGGAGCTGAGCGTATCCTTCATAAGGGACCTGGGCCTCTGTACCCCAGAAGTTCCCAGCCCAAGGGAAGATTGACACAGGACCGTTCTCCAGAGCCAACAGAGAATGATTTCCCCTGGAGATGACATGCTGAATTTAGACTTGCACCCTACTGAACTGTGACAGAATAAAATTTCTTTGTTAAAGCAATCCGTTTATGGTGTTTCTGTTATAGCAGCACAAGACTAACGAGACTAAGACATGTTAAATGAGGGAAATGAAGTCTTTTTAACAAATTGTGCTGACAAAACTAGATATTCATCTATAAGGGGAATAAAAAAGAAACATGACCCTTACCTCAAGCCATACAAAACAACTAATTCAAAATGGATCAAAGACCTAAATGGGAAGTCAAAACCCATAAAGATTGTAGAACAAACTAGGGTTAATACTAGAGGCCTTAATGCATGCCATGAATGTGATACAAACCATAACAAACAATATACAAACCCTAGAAGATAAGCTAGATAACTGGGATCATCTAAAAACACTTCTAATCGTCAACAAACTTCACCAAAAGAGTAAAAAGACAACCTACATACTGAGAAAAGAAAATTGGCTATGATGAGATATACCACTTCCTCCAAGATTACTGGCATGAATTAAAAAGCAGAAATGATGAATACTGGAGAACCTGCAGGGAGATTGGGACTCTTATGCACTGTGGTGGAAGTGTAAAACGGTACAACCTTCTTGGAAAATGATGCAGTGCTTCCTTTGCAATCTAGAAATAGAAGGCTACAGGCCAAGATGGAAGAGCAGATGGAGGCTCCCCAAAAGAACAAATGAATCCAGTACATATGACATCTTAGGAGCACTGAACATCAAAGAGAAACTGGACTGAACCAAGAGGAAGTGCATATCTGACCTCTCAGAAAGCAGCTGCAGCTGCAGTGAGGCAGGCCCAGCAGGGAGGTTGGTGGCCATTTCCCTTGTTGGAGGTGATTGTCTGGAGAATCCACTCATGCCTCCAGAGCCAGTGAGGGATAGCACCAAACTGTCAAAAGCTAAGTCATTGGCTACTGTGCACTGATCTGAATTTTCCCTTTTATATGGACTTGGCTTCCTTCTGCTTTCACTTCCCCCTCCTTTCTCTGAACAGCACCAGGTGCTAGAGTCTGATGTCATTAACTAAGCCAGAAATAGGACTTCTTAAGAACTCCCTGAGCTAGTCTTTGAAACTTGGAAGGAGAAACAGTCAAGGATACTCAGAAAAGGGGGGAAAATCAAGGCAGAAACTATACTTTCATGTAGATTCAAACATAAGGAGAATTAAGTCAGCCTCACATTCAAGGATGGTTTTTAGCCCCTTGCCTTTCTCACTGGCTGCTGCCTGACACCTGTGCCTGCACTAATCATCCCTGCTTGCCTAAAATGGTAGGTAAGAGGGGGTGGAGTCAAGATGGCAGACTAAACGCACGTCTCCCTAAATCCCTCTGGAAACCAAGACCTGAAATGATAGTTAAACAGAGTCTTCTGGACACCAAGGGAGCCCCAGGATGCAGCATAGGGCTGTTAATTTGGACTTCATCCCACTGAATGCAAAACTTCTTCTTTTTCACTTACCGCACTTCTGCTGAGCACAGGCTTGCACAGACTGAAGGTAACTCATTATTTCAATTTTTTCCTCTGTCTTGGCTGGCGGGCAGAACTGGAACTTGACTAGCTGCTGGTCTCGGATGCACTGCCAGTGGAACTGGCAAGCATAATTGCCAGGTTCTGAGAGCCTGGCTTTGGACTCTATATACTTTGGCTCCTCTGGCCTATTGGGAAAAGGAGAAGCCCAGGCAGATGCTCCAGTCGGACTTGGTTCCTAGGCTGGGAAGTGGCGCCTGCCAGGGGGAGAGTGCTTGTCTAGCAGGGAAGTGGTGTTTTGCACAGTGTCACCTGGGGCCAGGGCCCAGTGGTGGAGGCTGTGGACTCTGGGCATTTCAGCATTCTTGACCTCTCTTTCCGCTGGGAGCCTGGTCCCCGCCAGCTGGCAAGCTTACATGGGATGCCATCTTGTTTTGCTAGAAGGTGGGGTCATCTGTACAGAAGCCTCAGCTGGACCTAATTCCTGGGTTGGGAGGCAGTTCCTACCCAGAAGAGACTTCTCCAACAAAAAAGCGGAATTCTGCACAGTATCGCATACAGCAGAGGCCCAACAGCAGAGGCCAGCAGCCCAGTAAACTTTCTATATTTTGAGCTAGTTTATAACATCTGGGGTTCAATATTGAGGTGTTTACTTTGCCAGCTTGGAAGACGGATGTGTATACCTGAAAACCTGACTGACTTTGGAAGTTGTCAAATACTTTTTACTTCTCATCTTAAGATGGCCTAGAGAAACAACTGTGGTCCATCTTCACAGCATCTCTCTCAGCCTCTATTGACCCACATGAAGCCCAAAAAGCAGCAAACATTGGAGAGGACAGTAACTTGGAAGCCACCCATGGCATCAGAAGGCCCCCAAAAGAAACCACCTCAAAACTTCCCAAAGAAACTTTTCTGAAACTATCAGAAGGTGAATATAAAACAGTAGTCAAGAGCCTGCACCACACACTTGGTGAATGACTACCTGGACACCTGAGCTGAAATCATGTAAGAAAAGTAAACTGTACATTTTAAACCAAGAAGCTAAAACACGGTAGGCAAACAGAAAGTAAATAATTACAATTTACTGATGGCTCAGAAGCAGCAGTCCATATCAAAGCATTTAAAGGAGCAGACCATGATCTCTTCAGAAAGCTACCCAAAGAACTAAATTTTCCTACAAGAAGACAACTGTCTGGAATTATCAGAGGTAGAGTACAAAATATTAATATTTAGAACTTTTCAAGTGACGACAAAGGAGACTAGCCAAAGGCATCAGAGCATAATGAACAAGCTACAAGAAAACACTGAGTAGCAAGAATTAGAAATTCAGAAAATAATAACATTACAGGATTAGACAACTCAACAGAAAGACAAAGGATCAAAATTGAGGCAATGGAAGCCCAAATCAGTGAGACTGAAGGTAAAGCAGGTGATATCAACGTATTTGAGTAATAAATCATCTAAAAGAATTTTTAAAAGTCAAGAAACACTAGGAATTATGTGGAACTCTATGAACAGGGATAATCTATGAATGATTGGAGTACCAGACCAGGAGAGGGGAGGAATAACAGAAAACACAGAGACAATTTTTGAAGATTTGCTAACAGAAAACTTCCCTGATATCATGAAAGAAGAGAAGACATCTATCCCAGTTGCTCATTAAACTCCATACAAGACAGATCCCAAAATAAAGACATGAAGGCGTATTATAATAAAACTTGATAGAACTAAAGATAAGGAGACATTTTTAAAAGTTGCTAGGGATAAATAAAAAATAACATACAAGGGAAAATCTGTAAGACTAAGCTTGGACTACTAAGCAGAAACCATGCAGGAAAAAGACCACGGAATGACATATACAAAGCCTGGAAAGAAAGTAATTGCCAGCCAAGAATTCCAATTCCAGCAAAATAGTTTCTCAGATATGATGGTAAAACGAGGACATTTCCACATAAACTGAATGCTAGGGAATTCGCAAAAATCAATTCAAAATTACAAGAAATACTAAATGGAGTCCTTTGGTTAGAAAACCAACAAAACTAGGTAACAACTTAAGACTAGAACACAGAACAGAGCAACAGGATGTCAATCCAAATAGGGGAATCATAAGACTACATCATAGGCAGAACACCAAAAGTAAGGAAACAAAGATGTCATTATGTAAACATTATAATGAAAAAGAGATACACAAAATAAAAGTAGTTATTGATCTTTCATGTGGAAAAAAAGTCAAGACAATATAAAGAAATGAAAGACTGGTTTAAATTTAGAAAAATGGGGATAAATATAAAGGTAACCACAAAGGAAATTATCAGTCCTATGCAACAAAAAAAAGAAAGAAAAAAACAAAAGAAAAACATGAAGCCTCAGCAAATACAAAACCACCAATACTGAAAACAGTGAAAAGAAAATTCATAATGAAAAAAGACTCAGCACAGAAAACTGAATGGAAAAAGGAATTGTCTAGAATACACAAAAAGATATAAAAGTGACACACCTATCAATAATCACACTGGATGAAAATAGACTAAATGTACCAATAAAGAGACAAAAAGTGGTAGATTGAGTAATAAAACATGAACCATCATATACTGTCTATAGGAGGCACAACTTAGACTCAAAGACATGAACAAACTACAACTCAAGAGGCAGTAAAATGTGTAACAGGCTAACAACAATTAAAAAAAAGAAAAGACCAGGAGTGGTAACATTCTCTGACAAAATAGACTTTAAAGTAAAATCTACCACTTTGGACAAGGAAGCCAAACCAAATGCCAAGTGCTGTCGAGTTGGATCCGACTCACCGCGAGGACATTATATAATGATTAAAGGATCAGTGCTCCAAGAGGACATAACCATACTAAATATCAACACACTCAATGACAGACTCCAAAATACATAAAACATCCATTAACTGCATTGAAAACAGAAGTAGACTGCTCCACATTAATAGTAGGAGACTTCTAACACACCACTCTTGGTGAACGACAGAACATCTTGGAAAAAAGCTCAGTAAAGACACAGAAGATCTAAATGCTGCAATCAACAAACTTGGCCTCATAGACGTACACAGTACACTGCACCCAACAACAGCCAAGTGTATGTTCTTTTCCAATGGACATGGAACATTCTCCAGAATTGACTACATGTTAGGCCAAAGAACAATCCTTAACAAAATTCAAAGTATTTAAATATTACAAGGCAGTTTTTTTCAGTCCATAAAGCCACAAAAGTAGAAACCAATAACAGACAAAAGGAAGCATAAAAAATCAAACACATAGAAATTGAACAACACCTTGCTGAAAAATGACTGGGTTATAGAAGAAATCAAGAATGGAATAAATAAATTCACAGAAGCAAATGAGAATGAAAATAGAGCCTACAAGAACCTTTGGGACACAGCAAAAGCAGTGTCAACTTATCTCAATAAGTGTACACATCTAAAAAGAAGGTGCCATATGATCCAGATACTACAGCAACATGAGAACAGAAGAACTAGATGGTGCCTAGCCACAACCACTCACAGCCCTTGGTGTTGGTGAACACAACATAAAGTCCTTGATGCAGCAGGAGAAAAATGGGTGTGCAGAACTAGAATTCTATTAAAAGACTGCATGTGATGATCTGTCAGACTAGGGGGTCCTCTGAGTTCTGTTAGTCCAGAGTTGAAACTAGTACTGAAGTCAACTCTTCAGACAAAGACTGGACCAGACTACAAGACGCAGAATGATGCTGGCAAAGAATATGCTTCCTGGTTAAAATATACACATGAGGCAGCCTGACCAACAACTCTCTAGAGGTGAGATGAGAGGGTGGAGGGGAACAGGAGTTGGTTAAAAGATTACAGGAAATACAGGGTGTAAAGGAGGAGTGTGCTGTCACGAGGCACTGGTGGGGGGAGAGCAGTTAGAGTTGCACAGTGGTGTGTGTTCGTAGTTTTATATGACTGGATTGTAAGCTTTTATTTAAAGTACAATAATTTTTTTTAATAGAGCAATAAAAAAATCGACTGGGGAGAAAAAAGAGTCTAGAAATAAGAATACCATACCAAACTAAAACCAAACCCAGTGCTGTTGAGTTGATCCCAACTCATAGAAACCCTATAAAACAGAGTAGAACTGTTCCATAGAGTTTCCAAGCAGCATATGGTGGATTTGAATTATTAACCTTTTGGTTATCAGACATAGCAATTACCCACCACACCACCAGGGAATATCATATGATCCAGCAAACCTACTCATAGGAATATATCCTACAGAAATAATGATCATCACGTAAGTAGACATATGCACACCCATATTTACTGAAGCATTATGCACAGTAACAGAAAGAAGGAAATAACCTCAGTGTCCATCAACAGATATACAGATAAACAAACTATGGTACATACACACAATGGAATACTACACAGCAATACAGAACAATGGTGAATCTGCAAAACACCTCACAACATGGATAAATCTGGAGATCATTATGCCGACTGACATATCAACTACAGCCAAGCCAAGATAAAATTATATGAGAATGCTATAATAAAAACCACGAAAGATTTTGACATGCAGAAAGATACAATCTTTGATAATTACCAGGATAGGGAAGTATAGAGGAGGAAAAACACTAACACTAACAAGACAATGGGTAAATGGTAACTTTAGTGAAGGGTAAGATTGTGTGATTCTGAGGAAGTCAGCACAACATGATTAAGCCAAAGCTTCATAGACATCATAAACACATCCAAATTCCCCACATGACCACGTTACTGGATTGAAGGCTGGGAACCATGGTCTAGGGGGTCATCTAGTTCAATCAGCATAGCACAGTTTATGAAGAAAATGTTCTATATCTTACTTTGGTAGGTAGCATCCAGAATCTTAAAGGCTTGTGAGTGCCTATCTAAGATACTCCACCCCATCTAAGCAAGAGAGAATGAAGAAAACCAAAGACACAAAGAAAGATTAGTCTGAAAGAATAATTGACTACAAGTAGAACAGCTTCCACCAGACTGAGTACAACACAGCTATATGATGCCTGGCTACCACCAACAACTGACAAGCATCACAATAGAGGGTCCTGGACAGAGACGGAGACAAATATAAGACAAAAACCTAACTCACAAAAAAAAAAAATCAAACTTGTTCTGAGAGAGACTGGAAAAATCCCGAGAATATGGCCCCCTCACACCCTTTAAACTCAGTACTGAAGTCACTCCTGAGGATCACCATTCAACCGAAGATTACACTAGCCCATAAAAAAACAATAATATGCACAGTTCAGCCATGTATACAGTACTAAATGGGCACACCAGTCCAATGGCAAGGACTAGAAGATGAGAGAGGACAGGAAAGTTGGACAAAGGAAACATGGAGCCTATCGAGGAAAGAAGAGTGTTGACACACTGAGCAATGAATGTCACAAAACAGTATGTGTGCTAATTGCTTAATGAGATACTGCGTGAACCTTCAACTAAAGCCCCCAAAATAAAATCGTTCAGCTTTATTTATGTGGATCTATTTCTGGGCTCTCTAATCTGTTCCATGATCTATTTAGCTACTCTTCACCAGTATGCATTGTCTTAATTACTATAAGTTTACAGTAAACATGGAAATCAGATAGTGTCAGTGCTCTGATTTTCATCATCTTCTTTTTCTCCTTCTCTTTTGTTTAAAGGTTATTTTCTTAAGGACAAAGTTGGAGGTCTCGTGCCGCCTGATCTCAAAACCTACTATACAGCCAGAGTAGTCAAAACAGACTAGTACTGGGTAAAAGGGCAGGCACATAGACTAATAGAGAAGAATTGGAAACCTAGAATAATATATCCTGCAAAACTGTCTCTAAAATAATGTGGTGAAATTAGGACATTTCCAGAAAAACAGAAATTAAGAGAATTTGTAAAACTCAAACCAAACTTCAAAGAAACATTAAAAGGAGGCTTTTAATTAGAAAACCAATAACATCAGACAACTATTTGAGTCTGGGACACAGGACAACATCAGCCAGTGCCATCTTATTTAAATAACTCTCAAAATTACAGTGAGATACCATCTCACTCTAGTAAGGCTGACATTAATCTAAAAAATACAAAATAATAAACATTGGAAATGCTGTGAAGAGACTAAACTCTTACACACTGCTGGTGGGAATGTAAAATGGTACTACCACTTTGGAAACTGATTTGGCACTTTCTTAAAAAGCTAGAAATAGGAACACCATATGATCCAGCAATTTTCTTGGAATATATCCTAGAGAAATAAGTGCTGTCATACAAATAGAGACATGCACACCAATGTTCACTGTAGCCCTGTCCACAATAGAAAAATGACAGAATCAACCTCATGTCCATCAATGGATGAATAGATAAACAAGTTATGGTATTATTCACACAGTGGAATACT
The DNA here is from genome assembly GCA_028571685.1 of Heterohyrax brucei. NCBI lineage: Eukaryota > Metazoa > Chordata > Mammalia > Hyracoidea > Procaviidae > Heterohyrax > Heterohyrax brucei. Next base: position 69,296,593 of record CM053142.1, on the reverse strand, counting down.
ATGCAATCATAAAGAACAGTGATGATCTTAGTAAACATCTCATAACATGGAGGAATCTGGAGGACACTATACTGAGTGAACTTAGTCAGCTGTAAAGGGACAAATATTGTACGAGATTGTTATTATAAGGACTCCAGAAAAAAGTTTAAACGCAGAAGAAAGCAGTCTTTGATGGGTTACAAGGGTAGGTAGGGAGGACGGGAAGTATTGATTAATTAGACAGTAGACAAGAATTTAAGATGAAGAGAGAGACAACACAGCAGAGGAGAAGTCAGTACAACTAGACTAACCCAAAGGCTAAGAATTTTCCTAATATAACCCAACACTTGGAAGAACAGCGTAACAGGGGTCTGATGACCATAGTTTCAGTGAACGTCTAGGTCAATCGGCATCACAAATTTTTTAAGAAAATGTTCTGCCTTCCACTTTGGTGAGTGGCATCTGGCACCTTCCACTTTGGTGAGTGGCTAGCAAGTGGTCATCTAAGAAGCATCAATTGATCTCAACCAACTTGGAGCAAAGGAGAAAGAAGAACATTCAAGATATAAGGAAAACACGAGGCCAAGAGACCAAAAGGGCCACATAATCCAGAGACTACATCAGCATGAGACTTGAAGAACTAGAAGGGGTGTGGCCATGGCTAATGAATGACTGCCCCTTCAGGGAACACAACAAAGAGTCCTTGACATCATGGGAGGAAAACAGAGATTTAAATTGTAAATGATCACAAAATCAAAACAATAAAAAGGGGAACAAATGGTGTAGCTATGGAACTTTCAAACAGAGAGGAAGTCAAGATAATATTAAGTAACATAAGACTGGTTCAAACTTAGAAATATAAGAGCAAATTTCAGAGTAACCACAAAGTTAACTAATCTCTTCAAAATAAAAAAGGAAGAAAAATATAAAGACTCATTAAACACAAAATCTATAACAAGAAAATAAATTCCAAAGACAAAAGGAACTAGGCATGGAAAACAAGAGGAAGAAACACCAGCATCACCAAAAAGAAAAGCACATGACAGTAATAAATTCATAACTATAAAGTCATAACTATTGATAATCACACTGAATGTAAATGACTTCAACATACCTGTAGAGAGACAGAGAATCGCAAAATAGGTTAAAGAAAAAGTGACCTATCAATACACAGTCAACCACAGACACTCCATAGATATAAAATTGCAACTACACTAAAAATCAAAGAATGTAAAAAAAAAAAACAAAACATATCAAGTATACAGCTCCAAAAAAGCAGGAGTGGTGTTATGGATTGGATTATGTTCTCCAAAATATGTTATATAGCTATTTTATGATTCCTACTATTGTGTAATTATCCACCATTTTGCATCTGATGTGATTTCTCCATGTACTGTAAATGCTATCACTATTATGTTGATGAGTTGGGATTAGTGGGCATTATATTAATGAGGCAGAACTCAAACTAAAAGAGTACATGGTGTTTTAAGACAATCTCTTTTGAGACACCCAAATAGGAAGTGAGAAGAGAGTTGGGAAACTGATACTACCAAGAAAGAAGCACCAGGACCATAATGCATCCTTTGGACCAATGGTCCTACACAGAGAAGCTCCTCAACCAGGTGAAGACTGACGACAAGGACCTTCTTGCAGAGACACTAGAAAGACAAAGCTTTCCCCTACAGCTGCCCCAAATTCATATTTCTAGCTACTAGACTGTGAAAGAATAAACTTTTCCTTGGTAAAGTCATTCACTTGTGACATTTCTCTTATAACAGCACTAGATAACTATGATAGTGGCAATACTAATTTCAGATAAAATAGAATTTAAGGCAAAATAATCATAAAACGCAATGAAGAACACTGTATGATCATTAAAGGGACAATTCACCAAAAAGTGGTAACCTCAGTAAATATCTACACACCCAAAAACAGGGCTCCAAAACATGTAAAACAATCTCTAATAATATTGAAAAACTGAATAGTTCCACAATAATTGTAGGAGATAAAAGCACCACTCTTGGTAAAGAACAGAATATCTAGAAAGAAACTCAACTAAGATACAGAACATCTGAAGACCACAATCAACCAATTTGACCTTATAGACATATATAACATTCTACCCAACAGCAAAAGAGTACATATTCTTTTCCAACACACATGGAACATTCTCCCTGGAACAGACCAATTTTTAGGCCACAAGCAACCATCAGTGAAACCCTAAACACCAAAATAACACAAAGCATTCCCTCTGATTACAACACCATAAAAGTAGAAATCAACAATATGAAGAGTAATGGGGAAAAATTCAAATATGTAGAAACCAAATGGAAAAAATCAGAGGAAATAAAAAAATTCCCAAAATTAAATAAGAATGAAAACAAATATAACAAAACCTTTAGGAAACAGCAAAGGTAGTGTTCATAGGACAATTTATAGCAATAAAATCACATGTTGAAAAGGAATTACATTCCAAAGTCAAAACATTTGTCCAAATATTTTAGCTTTTGACCAAAAGCAAGATAAAGTATCAAGAAGATCAAAATCTAAAACTAACCAAAAACAGACCAGTAAAAAGAAGCCCGCAAACATCAGAAGAAAGGAAATAAATGAAGATAAGAATAAGAAAAAAAAGGAAATATTCAACAAGACCAGAAGTTGTTTCTCTGAAATATCAAGAAAACCAATAAACCACTGGCCAACCCAACTAACAAAAAACAGAAGAGGAAGTAAGTAGCCCATATAAGAAATGAGACAACAGGCATTATAACAGACCCAACTTTAATTAAAAAGATCATAACAAAATACTGCAAAAATTTGTACCCCAACAAATCTGAGACGCTAAAGAAAATGAACAAATTTCTAGAAGCATGCTACCTACCTAAACTAACACAAACTGAGATAGAAAATCTGAACAAACCATAACAAGAGCAGAGATCAAAGAGATAATTTAAAAACAAAACAAAACGCCCCAGAACAGAAATCAAACCCTGGGCTTCCAGGCAACATGGTGCCATAAACAGAAGCACCATGCTGACTGTCCACAGCAAAGACCTGAAAAACTAGGTAAAGCAGACAGAAACCAAGCCTGCAACCCAAAGTGTCAAATGAAGAGGTAAATATCTAGGTCAAACAGAGAACAGAATAAGAAAGTGACAAAAAAGAGAGAGCAAGAAGAGATACAAGTGGAAGTCTTCTACTAGCTAACCCAGCACAGATTTGCCATCTTGCATTCCTATCAGGGATCAGCAGAGAGCACAGAAAAGCAGTTTTCTGGAAATCCCAGCAGAAGGCAAAGCATCCAGTAACCAATAGTGCGTACTTTCCCACCCTCATTCTTCCTGCTGCTCTACCTCCAGTGCCTCCTGGCTAGCTGAGGTGGTTCCACTGGCCAGGAAGTGTGGTGTCCCATGCTGCTTGGATTCCCCAAATCTGTATAGGAGACCAGTGGAGAAGTGAATGCAGCTTCAGGGGCTCCTGGCAGGATGCAGATCGTATCTGGTAACCAGTAATACATGCTTTCCTAATCTCACACCGTCCCACCCTTTTGGCTTCCCTGTTTTCCACAGGCAGCAGTCTCTTGGGCAGAAATAAACTCCTTCAGCTCCAGCCATTTGGATTTGCCCTGCCCACCTGGCCATCTTCCTGGCTGCCATTTGGTTGTAGCTAGTGTTGCCTTTTACCATTTCCTTTGGTTTCTTTTATGCCTCTTCTTGAAAGGCTGTGGTGCACTACTCAACTGAGGAACTACTTTCCTGGCCCATAATGCCACAATGGTGGAATCCTCAGGGCTTTTTTTCATCTTCTTCTTTTATTTGTTTTGTTTTGCTTTGCCCATTAGTTTTCTTTTTCTTTTTGTGGCTTTGGAGTCCTTTCTAGTTGGACTGTATTGCATGGTCTAGGACTTATGTCTTCAGTCTGCATAAGTGAGTGGGGTACCTGGAGGCATTTCCTTTTTTTTTTCTATCTTTCTTTTCCTCTCTTTCTTTTTCTCTTCTTTTTGCTTTTTTTCTTCATCTCTCAGTTCTCATCTCTCTACACCTACCTTCTTCTCTTGTCTTCTGAATACACCACTAAGTGGCATCTACATCCTTTCTAGCCAGGCTCTACCACGCAGCCTAAGAGATACTTCCTGGGTCTCTACGGCAGCACTTATGCACTCCTTGTGGTCCTTCTTTTCCAAATTTTTGTCTTTTTTTTTTTTTTCCTTTCATCTGTCATGGATTGAATTGAGTTACCCCGAAAATGTGTAGCAATTTGGCTGGGCCATGATTCCTGATATTGTGTGATATTCTTCTATGATGTAATCCCTGACTTCATGATGTTAATGAGTGAGGATAGGCAGCAGTTGTGTTGGAGGGACAGAACTCAGTGTGTAAGACTGTAGCATGTCTTGAGGCAATCTTTTGGGATATAAAGGAAAGGGAAGCAAGCAGAAAGTTGGGTACCTCGTACAATCAAGAAAGAAGCAGTGCTGAGAGCAGAGTGCATCCTTTGAAAAGGACCCGGGGTCCCTGCTTTCAGAAGCTCCCAGTCCAGAGGAAGATTGATGACAAAGACCTTCATTCAGAGCCAACACAGAAAGACTTCCCCTGGAACTAATGCCCTGAATTTGGACTTGCAGCCTACTAAACTGTGACAGAATATAATTTGTCTTTGTAAAATCATCCACTTAGGAATTTCTGTTATAGTAGCACTAGATGACTATGACATCATCTTTTGTTTTCTTGTTTTTCTCCATTTCTTGGTTTCATATGTCTCTACTCCCAATGACAAGCTCTCTTAGCACTCTTTTTTGCTGTTTTTGGGGGCTCTTGTTTCTCTCTTCTCTCTCTCTTTCTGATACCCACCTTAGCTCCACACATCACAACCTCCTTCCTCCTTCCTCTCTACTTGCACTGTGCACTGAACATCACACAGCCACACAGGTATGACCTATCACAACCTATCCAGTACTGATTCTTAGTCTATCTTATTGGCCTGAGTACATGTCACAAACAACCTATCCCAGCAGCCCCTCTTCCAGTGGACCTGCCCTGCTGCCCTACAGCTGAGTGACTAGCCCTCCCTGTTGAACAAAATGGTGAAAAACATCATGACTACAGATGAGCAAACAACAAAGAACACATAGTCCACCTGCTCGGACATAATCAAATAAAACAAAAAAGCCAGAAGAAATAAGCAAATCTACAATCAATAAACAAAGAAAGCAACTACTGGACATCCCCAAAATAGCAGACAAAATATATTAAAAACAAAAAACAAAACAAATGTCAGGAAGGTTCTAGTAGGTGTTCAGAGTAAAATACCAGATGACTTTCTAGAAGAATAAAGAAGGCACTAGAATTGTCTGAAATGGAATTGAAATCTCTAATATTCAGAGGCATCTGAGAGTTGAAGCAAAATGCAGACACATGTGAGTAAAAAAACAGAATAATTCATGGAAAAAGCAAATTCATGAAATAATTCTCTAAAATAATACAGGAACAAAATGCCAAAATGAATTCACAACTAGAAATCATACAAAAACAACACTTAGAAATCCAAAAAATAAACAACAAGATTTCAGAAACAAATTAGTGTCATAGAGAAGCTGAAGAATAGGTTTGAAATGATGGAACACAGCATCAGCAAAACTGAAGACAAACACTTGGATATGAGTCAGGAAAAATCAGAAAAAAAGAAAGAAGAAACACTGACAATGACGTGGGGTACAATCAAAAGCAAAATCAGAGTTCCAGAATGGGAAAGAAAACAGAAAACCTGGAGAATCATTAAAGAATTGATGACAGAAAACTTACACAATATCATGAAAGATAAAAAGCTGACCATCTAAGAATCTCAGTGAACTCCATGTAGAATAGATCTTAAAATAAAATCACGAAGGCATACATCATGAGCATACTTGCTAAAACCAAACACAAAAAAATTCTGATAAGGAGGGAAAAAAATGTCACACACAGAGAAGAAACAATAAGAATGATTATTCAGCAGAAACCATACAGGCAAGAAGGCAACAGGATGATATATATAAAACTTTAAAAGAAAAAAAGAATTGCTAACCAAGAATAATGTATCCTCCAAAAACTTTCATTCAAATACAATGTTAAAATTAAGACATTTCCAGATAAACAGAAATTAAGGGAATGTAAGAAAACCAAACCAGACTTAAAAGAATTATTAAAGAGGTCTGAGAACAAACATTATCAGATCACAGCCTGAATCCAGGATGCGAGATCATAGCAGCCAGATACCTGCATAGGAAATGAACTTTCAAGGGCTGTTCAAAACCAAAAGAATTATAACAGGGTATCAGAGAGGTTATTCTGTAAGGACAGCAACTTCAGAACCATAAAAGAGAGAATAAGCAGTGTAGGCATAAAACTTTCTAATGGAGTACAAGACAAAGTGATGCCAAGTAATAATAGACTGGTTCAAACCTAGGAAGATACAGGTAAATTTCAAGGTAACCACAAAAAAGTTAACAAACTTACTCATAAAAATAAAGAAGGAAAACAAAAAAACATAACCTACAAAAACCAAAGAAATGAAAAAGAAAACCACAAACCAAAGAAATTCAGATGCTGAATGAAATAAGTCAATCTCAAAAGGACAAATATTATATGAGACCAATACTGTAAAAATCCATGAAAATATTTACACATAAAAAGAAACAATCTTTGATGGCTATCAGGGAGGCAAGCAAAGGAAGATGGAAAAACACTGAATAGACACTAGATAAGTGGTAATGTTGGTGAAGGGTAAGACAGTACACAATACTGGGAAAGTCAATATAAATTATACAAAGTAAGATCATAGAAGCCTCGTTGACACATCCGAACTCCCTGAGGGACTAAATTGTTGGGCTGAGGGCTGTGGGGACCATGGTCTCTGGGAACATCTAGGTCAATTGGCATAGTATAGTTTGTAAAGAAAATGTTCTATGTTCTACTTTGGTGAGTAGTATCCAGAATCTTAAAAGCTTATGAGTGGCCATCTTGGATATGCCACTGGTCTCACCCCTTTGGTAGCAAGGATAAGTGAAGAAAACTAAAGAAACATTAGTTCAAAGAACTAATGGACCACATCTACAATGGTCTCCACCAGACCAGATCCAGTACAACTAGACGGTGCACAGCTACCACCACCACTGACAGGGAACACAGCAGAGGGTCCTAGACCAAGCTGGAAAAAAATGTTGAACAAAATTCTAATTCAAAAAGGAAGACCAGACTTACTGGCTTGACAGAGACTATAGAAATCCTGAGAGTATGGCCCCCAGACACCTTTTAAGCTCAGTAATGAAGTCATTCCTGAGGTTCATCCTTCAGCCAAAGATTGAACTAGATGGCAGGAGGGGACAGGAAGGCTGATAATAGAGAACCTAAAGTTGAGAAGGGAGAGTTGACCTGTTGTGGAGGTCATAAAACATAAAACATTGTCATAAAACAATACAGGTACTAAATGTTTAGTGAGAAATTGGTTGTTCTGTAAATCTTCATCAAAGTACAATTAAAAATAATTAAATTTAAAAACAAAATTCCTGGCCAGGATGGGTTCACTGGAGAATTCTGCCAAATATCCAGAGAAGAGCTAATACCAGTACTAATCAAACTATTTCAGAACATAGAAAAGCAAGGAATACTCCTAAATTCATTCTACGAAGCCAACATAACACTGGCACTGAGGTCAGGCAAAAACACCACAAAAAAGAAGATAACAGACTAATAGCTGCTATAAATATAGATGCAACAAAATTATGTCTAATAGAATTCAGCAAGATGTCAGGAAAAATAACACATTAAAATCAAGTAGTATTCATACCAGGTATGCATAGATGGTTCAACATTAAAAAATCAACCAACATAATCTTGTATATAAATAGAACAAAAGAGAAAAATCATATGACCGTATCTGTTGAAACAGAAAAACTATTTGATATAGTCCCAACACAATTTCCTGATAAAAACTCTCAGTGAGATAGAAACAGAAGAGAAATTCCTCAACCCAATAAAGGCATCTTTTGGTTTGGGTTTTCTACAAAACCAGAATGCAGCATCGTTTTCAATGAAGAGAGGCTGAAAGTATTACTCCTGAGAACGGGAACAAGAAAAGTTGCCCTTTATCACCATTGCTATGTAAAATTCTGCTGAAAGCTCTAGATAGACCTTAAGGCCAGAAAAAGAAATAAAAGATATTTGAATTGGAAAGGAAGAATTAAAACTATTCATATTTGTATTTAATATGGTGTTACACAGAGAGAAACCCAAAGATTCCACAAGAAAATTAATGGAACTACTGAAAAGATTAAACATAGTAGCAGGATACAAGATTAACATACAACAATCAATTTGATTTCTATACACTAACAAAGAGAACTTTGAAAACAAAAATCAGTAAAGCAGTTTCATTTATATCGTATCAGTGAAACAATATCATAAAAAGATAAAAAACTTAGGAGTAAATCTAACCAGGGATGCAAAGCACCTACACAAAGCAAACCATAAAATACTATTGCAAAAAAAACCTGTATCAATGAAAAAACATACCATATTCATGGATAGGAAGACTCAACATTGTGAAAATGTCAATTCTACCTAAAGCAATATATATACATAATGCAATCCCAACCCAAATATTAAGCAGCATTCTTCAATAAGCTGTAAAAATTAATCAGCAAATTCATATGGAAAGACAAGAAGTCCCAAGTGTTTTTGAAGAGAAAAAGAAATGAAACAGGAGGCCTCATACTACCTGATCTCAGAACCTGCTATACAGCCACAGTAGTCAAAAGATCCTGGTACTGGCACAATTATACACAGATTGCCAATGGAACATAATTAAGAACATAGACATAAATCCCTCCACCTATGTATCCCCAAGGGTCTAAGTTCATTAAATGGAGAAAAGAGAGTTTTTTTAAACAAATGATGCTGGTAAAACTAGATGTCCGTCTGTAAAAAAAAATTTAAACAAGACCCGTACCTCATGCCATACACAGAAACTAACTCAAAATGGGTCAAAGACCTAAATATAAAACCTAAAACAATAAAGATCATAGAAGATAAAATATGAACAACACTAAACCAAAACCCAAAGCATTTTCCATCAAGTCAGTTCTGACTCATAGCAGCAATAGGGCCCTAATATGTGGCATAAAAAGAATATAAACCATAGCTAACAATGCAGAAACACCAGAAGGTAAAGTAGACAACTGAGAGCTCCTGAAAATGAAACACTTAAGCTTATGGAAAGATTTCACCAAAAGTGTAAAAAAGGACTTACAGACAGGCAAAAAGTTCTTGGCCACAAGCTATCCAATAAGGGTTGTTGTTGTTGTTGCATTTGCTAGGTGCTGTTGAGTTGAGTTCTGACTCACAGCAACGCTGTATATAACAGAACGGAACATCATCCAGTCCTGCTTCATGCCCACAATCATTGCTGTGCTTCAGCCCATGCTTGCAGCCACTGTGTCAATTCGTCTTGTTGAGGGTCTTCCCCCTTTTTGCTAACTCTTTACTTTGCCAAGTGTGATGTCCTTCTCCAGGGATTGATCCTACCTGACAACATGCCCAAAGTATGTAAGGTGCAGTCTTGCCATCCTTGCTTCTAAGGAACATCCTGATTGTACTTCCAAGACAGATTTGTTTGTTCTTTTGGCAGTCCATGGTATAGTCATTCTTATTCAACACCACAATTTGAAGGCATCAATTCTTCCGATACGGGTAGAGTCTCTAAAATTTATAGGATACTTTAACACCTCAACAACAAAAAGATAAATAATCCAGTTTAAAAATGGGCAAAGAAAATGAACAGAAGACATTCCCCAAGGAAGATACTCAGGTGGCTAACAGACACATGAGAAAATGCTGAAGATCATTAGCTATTCCTGTTGTTGTTGTTAGGTGCCATCCAATAGGATTCCACTTACAGTGACCGTGTATACAACGGAAGAAAACACAGCCCACTCCTCAGACATCTTCACAACCATTGTTATGCTTGAGCCCATTATAGCAGTCATTGTGTAAATTCATCTCATTAAGTGTCTAATTCTTTTTTGCTGACCCTCTGCTTTACAAAACACAATGTCCCTCCTAATATAACAGGTTCACAATACATAAGACAAAGTCTCACAGTCTCAGTTTCAAGGAGCACTCTGGCTGTATTTCTTTAAGACAAGGTTGTTCATTCTTCTGGCCAACACCATAATCTAAAGGCATCAATTCTTTTTTTGGATTCTTTATTCACTGTCCAGAAACACTAGTGGTATAGTGGTTACATGCTACAGCTGCTAACCAAAAGTTTCGCGGTTCAAATCCTCCAGACACTCCTTGGAAACTCTATAGGGCAGTCCTCCTCTGTCCTATAGGGTCACCATGAGTAGGCATTGACTCGATGTCAGTGGACTTATTAATTGTCTAGCTTTCTAGTGCATGTGAGGTAACTGAAAATATGGCTTGGGTCAGGCACACCTGCATCCTCAAAGTTATTTCTTTTTAACATTTTGAAGAGGTATTTTGCAGCAGATTTGCCCAACACAATATATCCTTTCATTTCCTGATCATTTCTTCTATTGGTGTTGCCTACTGATTCAAGTAAAATAAACTTCTTGACAGCTTCAATCTTTTCTCTGGTTATTATAATGTTGCTTACAGGTCCAGTTGTGAGGATTTCTGTTTTCTTTATATTTAGGTGTAATCCATCAATAAGTGCTTCAAGTCTTCACTTTCAGCAAGCAAGGTTGCATAACCTGCCTATTGTAGGTTGTTAATGAATCTTCCCCCAATGCTGATGCTACCTTCTTCTGGACTCAGCTTCTCAGATTATTTGCTTAGCATAAACATTAAATAAATATGGTGAAATGATACAACCCTGACTCACACCTTTTCTGAATTTAAACCATGCAGAGCTCCCTTATTCTCTTCCACGGACTGTCTCTTTGTCTATGTACAGGTTCCTCATAAGCATAATTAACTTCTGAAATTTCCATTCTTCACAATGTTATCCATTATTTGTTATGGTCCACACAGTCAAAGGTCTCTGCAAAGTGAATAAAACACACCTAAACATCATTTCAGTATTCTCCGTTTTTAACCAAGATCTGACATTAGCAATGCTAGCTTTGGTTCCGCATCCTCTTCTGAACGTGGCTTGACTTTCTGGCAATTTCCTGTCTATGTACTGCAGCAGCTGCTTTTGAAGGATCATCAGCAAAATTTTCCTGTGTGATATTAATGATATTGTTTGATAATTTCTGTCTTCTGTTGGATCACCTTCCTTTGGAACTAGCGTAGATAGGAATCTAGTTAATTGGCCAGGTAGCTGCCTTCCAAATTTCTTGGATACAGGACTGAGCACCACCAGCACTGCATCTGTTTATTGAAACATCTCAGTGAAATTCTATCAATTCCTGGGTCCTTGTTTTCTGCTAATGCCATCAGTGCAACTTGGACTTCTTTCTTCAGTACCATCAGTTCTCAATCATGTGTTATCTCCTGAAACAGCTGAAGGTCGACCAATTATATCTGGTACAATAACTGTGTATTCCTTCCATCTGTTTTTGGTGCTTTCTATAGTTTGTCCATCATTCAATATTTTGCTTATAGAATTCTTCAAAATCACAATTTTAACCTTGAGTTTTTTCTTCAGTTCTTTCAGCTTGAGAAATTCTGAGCATATTCTTTCTTTGTTGGTTTTCCAGTTCCAGATCTTTGCACATTTCATTACATTTTACCTTGTCTTCTTGAGTTGCCCTTTGAAATCTTTTTAGCTTTATGTCATAATTTCTTCCATTAGCTATAACTAGTCCACATTCAAGAGCAAGTTTCAGTCTCTTCTGACATCCACTTTAGTCTTTTCTTCCTTTCCTATTTTTTTAATGACCTTTTTACCTTCTTTATGTATGATGTCTTCCCACACCTCTTCTGGTCTTCACTCTTAGTGCTCAAGGGTTCTCAAGATGGTCTCTAAATTCAGGTGGGATATGCTCAGGGTCATATTTTGGCTCTTCTGGATTTGTTCTAATTTTCTTCGGCTTTAATATGAACTTGAATATGAGCACTTGGTGGTTTGTTCTGCAGTTGGGCCCTGGTCTTTTTCTAATTGATGGTATTGAGACTTTCCATTTTATCTTTCCACAAATATAGTCAATTATAATCTTGTGTTTTCCATTTGATGAGGTCCATAGGTTATGTCACCATTTATGTATTTGTAAAAAGGTATTTGCCATGAAGAAATCATTGGTCTTGCAAAATTCTATCATGCAATCTCTGGCGTAGTTATAGAACCAAGGCTGTGTTTTTCAGCTACCCATCCTCCTTTGTTTCCAACTTTTGCACTCCAACCACAAGTAATTATTAATACATCTTGATTAAATATTTGATCAATTTCAGACAGCAGAAATTGGTAATTGTCTTCAGTTTTCTCATCTTTGGCATTAGCGGTTGGTGTGTAAATTAAATAACAGTAGTATGTATATGGATATTATCCTATCACTGACAATGTTGTATTTCAGGATAAATCTTCAAATGTTCTTTTATTTTTAAAGATGAATGTGAGACTATTTCTTTTTAATTTGTCATTCTAGGTCATATGATTATCTGATTCAAAATGGCTAATATCAGTCCATTTCAGCTCATTAATGCTTAGTATATTGATCTTTATGTGTGCCATTTCATTTTTGACAACTTCCAATTTTCCTAGATTCCTACCTCATACATTCCATGATCCAGTTACTAGTTGATATTTGCAGCTGCTTCTTCTCATTATGAGTAATGTCAAATCAGCAAATGAAGGTTCCAGAAGCTTGATTCCATCCATGTCATTAAGATTCACTCTACTTTGATGAAGCAGTTCTTCTCTAGTCATATTTTGAGTACCTCATTACCTGAGGGGTTCATATTCTGGCAGTATATCAGACAACATTACGCTTCTATTACTATGGTTTTTGCTTCCCAATTTTTTCAGTAGTAGACTGCCAAGTCCTTCTTCCTAGTCTTAGTCTGAAAGTTCTGCTAAAACCTATCTACCAAGGGTGAACTCTCTTAGTTTTCTAGTGCTGCTATAACTGAAATACCAAAAGTATATAGCAGATGGCTTTAACAAAGAGAAATTTATTCTCTCACAGTTTAGGAAGCCAGAAGTCCAAATTCAGGGTGCCAGCTCCAGGCGAAGGCTCCAACAAATGTTGAAAAGGTTGCAAGGAGATTAGAACTTGTATGTGCTGCTAGTGAGAATGGAAACTGATACAATCACCACGGAAAAACGATATGGCATTGCCACCAAAAACTAAAAATAGAAATAACAGCATTCCCACTTCTAGGAATACACTCCAGAGAAGAGCTGTAACACAAATTGATACATGCATACCTGTGTTCATCAAAGAATTGCTCACAACAGCAAAATGCTGGAAACAGCCATCAACGTATGAATGGACAAATCATGGTGCATACACACACAGAATGGTATACAATAATAAAGAACAATGATGGATAAACAAAATACCTCACAATGTGGATGGGTCAGGAGGGCATTATGCTGAGTGAAATAGGTCAACCACAAAAGGACATATGTAGTAGGACACCACTATTACAAAAATCCATGAAAAGGTTTATGCACAGAAAAAAAAAAAAAACCTTTGAGGGTTACAAAGGAGGGGGAAGGGAAATCACTAACTTATCAGAAGACAAATGGCAATTTTGGTGAAAGGAAAAGCAAACAACATAGGGCACGTCAGTACAATTTAACCAAGGCAAAGTCAAAGAAGCTCCCTAGACACATCTAAATATCTTGAGAGACCAAATTATTTGGAATTAAGCTGGGGACCATGATCTTGGGGGACACATAGTTCAATTGGCATAACATAGTTCATGAAGAAATTCTACATCTTACTTTGGTGAGTAGTGTCTGGAGTTTTAAGCACTTGGGATCAGCCTTCTAACATACATCCATTGATTCCATCCTATGTGGAGCAAAGGAAAGTGAAGAAAACCAAAGGCCTAAGGAAAAGATTAGACAAAAGGACTAGTGAACAATGTGAATCACCACCTCTGCTAGTGAGAGGCCATAAAAGCTAGTTGGTGCTCAACTGCATTGTCAGCCTCTCTGACAGGGATTACAACAGAGCATTCTGGACAGAGCTGGAGAAAAATGTTGAACAAAACTCAAATTCATGAAAAATACTAGACATATTGATCTGACAGAGATGGATTATGGGGACGACAAGACTATAGCCTCCCAGATATCCTGCTAACTTAGAATGGAAGCTACGCCTGAAATCTCCCTTTTAGCTAAAGATTAGACAGACTCATTCCTCTGTTGCTGGGCATCTGGGTTGATTCCATCTTTTTGCTATCATGGACCGTGCTGCGATAAACATTCTTGTACATGTGTCCATTAGTGTGAAAGGCCTTGATCCTGTAGGATATATTCCAAGTAGTGGAATTACTTGGTTGATGGTCCAGTGGCTTCGGGGTTCCCCTGGGAGCATGGCCCCTGACCCTGATGCTGCCCTTGCCCATAAATCATAATGAAGGTCCACTCTTCAGACACGAATGGATTGGACTTGGTGAGGCAGAGTGGCCATATGGAATGCACTTGATGGTTCTGTAGGATCTCATCTATAGGATATCATCCTGCTGACCTCTGGCTGGAGGAAAGAAAGTGGGTGGGGAGCAGGGGAAAGGAGACTGTTGGGAGGATGAGACATATACAGAGCAGAGAGGAATAGTGTGCTGTCACCGGGCAGGGAGAGCAGTGGAAGCTGCATATAGGTGGGCATGTAAATTTCTATAGGAATGTACGTTTTCACTCAGTCATAATAAAAAAAAAGATTAGACAGACCCATAAAACAAACAATAATACACTTGAGAAGCATGCTTCTTAGTTCAGTCAAGTACAGGAGACCGATTGGGCAACACCTGTCCAAAAGCAAAGACAAGAAGGCAGAAAGGGACAGGAAATCTATATAAATGAAACTGAGTAAGCTGGAATATACAGGGAAAGAGGGAGAGTGCCGATATAATGCAAAGGTTGCAACCAATGCCACAAAACAATCTGTGTGTAAATTTTGAATGAGACACAAATTAGGACTATAAATTTTCACAGTAAACTAAAGACCAAAAAAAAAAGATTATGTTTTTCTATTGCTGCTTAATAGATATCACTTCACTGTCTTCATGCAGGCATTGTTTTAACAAGAAGACTGCTGTAATTCTTATCTTTGTTTGTCTCTATTTTTTTCCTCTAGCTACCTTTAACATTCTCTCTTTTCCTCTGTAATGTGTGTGTGTATGTGTGTGCATGCAAAGAACCTTCTTTTTGTAATCTCCATTTTCTCTATTGTATTACCTCACCAGGACAGTAAATTGTATCCACACCCCACACCCTCCTGTACAGTCTCAAATTTTCTTGGAAAAACTTCTCCCTGTTATTCTTCTGCCTGATTCTAACATTGGGTGCCTATCTCACCTCAGAGAAGAGAGAGGAACAGTTTGTTCATGTACAGTGATGCCTAATACTTATTTAGGCTCCTTCATAATATATGTGGCATTGGCTGAGGTAAAATACTATTTAACCAGTTAGCTGTCTGTCTTGTAACTAGGTTGAAAATGGACAGAGAAGGACAAAGGCTGATTTTAGCAATGGACATTGATAGAGGTTAAATTATTTATGTAAAGTCTTTTCTTCATGTCATGTATATTTCTGTATGTTAGCTGCATTCTTATTTATCAGCCCACTCTATATAGGAGTATAATGTGAAAAAATCCAGGCAAGGCCTCTAATGGCTTGCTTGGGGCCATTGGCTTATCCTTGGACTATTTGAGGTAGTCAAGGAAACAGAGACTTACAAAATGTGATTACCCATTCCTGATGTATCAAATGTGGAGAGAAAAACTATATCCACAAAGAAACAGTGTATACAGATGTACCCCAAAGAACAAACATTTTGAGCTTAGAAGTAACTCCCAATATTTAACCAAAGAAGGCATTCAGATGCCTAACAGACAAATGAAGAAATACAATCCTTAACCATTAGAAAAATGCAAATCAAAATTACATTGAGATATTATTTCATTCTGAACACCAGCACTGATATAAAAATAAAAATACACAAAATAACAAATGTCAAAGACGTTGCTGGGAGGTTAGAAATCATGAACCGCTGGTAAGAAAATAAAAAGGTACAACCACTTCAGAAAATGATATGGCACCTCCTTAAAATGCTAGGAATAGAAATACCACGCTATCCACAAATCTCATTCCTAGGAATATACCCTAGAGAAATAAGAACCATCACACAAGTAGACATATGCATATCCGTGTTCACTGCAGCACTATTCACAACAGCAAAAAGATGGAAACAAATCAAATGCCTGTCAACAGAAGAATGGATAAACAAACGATGGTACATACACACAGTGGAATACTATGCAACAATAAAGAACAAAGACGAATGTGCCAAACATCTCACAATATGGCTGAATATGGAGGGCACTATGCTGAGTGACCCCCACATGTCTGTCAGTTTGTCATTCTCTGGGGCTTGCATGTTCTGTGACGCTGGAAGTATGCCATAGGCATTCTGATACCACCAGGATCACTCAGGGTAGAGAGGTTTCAGCTAACCTTCCAGATTAAGACAGACTGGCAAGAAGGACCTGAAAGTCTACTTCCAAAAAGAATTAGCCAGTAAAAATCTTATGAATAGCAGCAGAATCTTGTCACATATAGTGCCAGAAAATGGGTCCCCCAGGTTGGAAGGCACTCAAAAGGCAGCTGCCCCCTCAAAGTAGAGTCAACCTTAGTGATGTGGATAGAGTCAGGCTTTCAGAACCTTCATTTGTTGTTATGTCGCAACTCAAAATGAGAGGAAACAACTGCAAATACTCAATAATCAGAACAAGAAATGTATAAAGTACAAATCTAGTAAAATCAGAAACTGTAAAAAATAAAATGGAATACTTAAACATTGATATCCTAGGCATTAGTGAGCTGAAATGGACTAGTATTCGCCACTCTGAATCAGATAATCGTGTGGTCTACTATGACAGAAATGACACCTTGAAGAGGAATAGTATTGCATTCATTGTCAAAAAGAACATTTCAAAATCTGTTCTAAAGTACAATGCTGTCAGTGATAGGACAGTAACTGTACATGAACAGCCAGTTAATATGACTATTGTTCAAATTTATGCACAACCACAAGGGTCAAAACTGGAGAAACTGAAGACTTTCACCAGTTTCTGCAGTCTGAAATTGACTGAACATGCAATCAGAATGCACTGATAACTACTGGTGGTTGGAATCAAAAAAATGGAAACAACGAAGGATTAGTAGTTGGAAAATATGGTCCTGGTGATAGAAATGATGCTGGTGATTGCATAATAGAATTTTGCAAGACCATCAACGTTTTCATTGCATAACCATTTTTTACCAACATAAATGGCGGCTATACACGTGAACCTCACCAGATGAGATACCCAGGAATTAAATCGACTACATCTGTGGGAAGAGATGATGGAAAAACACAGTCAGCACTCAGAACAAGACCAGGTGCTGATTATAGCACTGACCATCAATTGCTCATATGCAAATTCAAACTGAAACTGAAGAAAATTAGAACAAGTCTGTGAGAACCAAAGTACTACCTTGAGTACACTTCGCCTGAGTTTAGAGACCATCTCAAACAGATCTGATGTAGTGAACACTAATGACCAAAGATCAGACAAGCTGTGGAATGACACCAAAGGCATTATCCATGAAGAAAGCAACAGGTCACTAAAAAGACAGGAAACAAAGAAAAGACCAAATTGGATGTCAGAAGGAGACTCTGAATTGTGTAGCTAAAGCAAAATGAACCAATAAGGAAGTAAAAGAACTGAATAGAAAATTTCAAAGGGCAGCTCAAGAAGACAGAGCAAAGTATTATAATGACATGTGCAAACAGCTGGAAATAGAAAACCAAAGGGGAAGAGCACACTGCATTTCCCAATCTGAAAGACATCAAGAACAAAATTAAGCTTCAAGTTGCAATAGCGAAGGATTCTACAGGGAAGGTAATAAATGACTCAGGAAGCATCAAACGAACATGGAAGGGATACACAGAGTTATTACACCAGAAAGAACTGGTTGATGTTCAACCATTTCAAGGGTAGTATATGATTAGGACCTGACGGTACTGCAGGAAGAAGCTGAAGCTGCACGAAGGCATTGGCAAAAAACAAGGCTCCAGGAATTGATGGAATATCAACTGATGTGTTTCAACAAATGGATGCAGCACTGGAAGTGCTCACTTGTCTGTGCTGAGAAATTTGGAGAACAGCTACCTGGCCAAATGACTGGAAAAGACCCATATTTATGCTTATTCCTCAAAAAGGTCATCCAACCAAGTGCAGAAGTAATAGAAAAATATCATTAATGTCACACACAAGTAAAATGTTGTTAAAGATCATTCAAAAGCAGCTACAACAGTATACTGACAAAGAACTGCCAGAAATTCAAGCTAGATTCAGAGGAGAAAATAGAACCAGGGTTATTGTTGCTGATGTCAGATAGATCTTGGCTGAAAGCAGAAAATACTAGAAAGGTGTTTACGTGTGTTTTATTGACAATGCAAAGACCTTCAACTGTGTGGATCATAACAAATTATGTCTAACATTGTCGAGAATGGGAATTGCAGAACACTTAATTGTGCTCATGAGAAATCTGTACACAGATCAAGAAGCAGTCATGTGAACAAAATAAGGGTACACTGCATGGTTTAAAGTAAGGAAAGGTGTGCCTCAGGGTTGTATCCTTTCACCACACCTTTTCAATCTGTATATTGAGAAAATAATCTGTGAAGCTAGGCTGAGAAACTAGACTTAAAAAGAGTAAGGCAATAGGATTTGAGAAAGACTCATTAGCAACCTGCATCACGCAGATGACACATCCTTGCTTGCTGGAAGTGAAGAGGATTTGAAGCACTTACCAATGAAGATCAAAGACCGCAGCCTTCAGTATGGATTGCTTCTGACCATCAAGAAAACAAAAGTCGTCACAACTGGAGCAGTAAGCAACATCATAATAAATGGAGAAAGCATTGAGGTTGTCAATGATTTTATTTTACCTGGTTCCACAATCAATGCCCATGGAAGCAGCAGTCAAGAAATACAAAGACATATTGCACTGGGAAAATTTACTGCAAAGGACCTCTTTAAAGTATTGAAAAGCAAGTATGCCTGACTCCAGCCATGGTATTTTCAGTTGCATCATATATGTGCAAAATCTGGACAATAAATAAGGAAGACAAAAGTGATGCTTTTGAACTGTGGTGTTGGAGAATATTGAACATTCCATGGACCCCTAAAAGAACAGATCTGTTCTGGAAGAAGTATGACCAGAGTGCTACTTAGAACCAAGGGTGGTGAGACTGCATCTTACATAATTTGGACATGTTGTCAGGAGACATCAATCCCCGGAGAAGGACATCATGTTTGGTAAAATAGAGAGTCAGTGAAAAAGAGGAAGACCGTCAACAAGGTGGACTGACACAGTGACTACAATGACAGGCTTAATCATAAAAATGATCGTGGGCATGGCACAAGACCAGTAGTGGTTAGTTCTTGATAGCACTTAACAACAACACGCTGAGTGAAATAAGTCAGTCACCAAAGGACAAATACGAGACTACTCTTATAAAAAGTCAAGAAATAGTTTACCAACAGAAAAAAAGTCTTTGATGGTTACAAGGATAAGGAAGGAAGCGGACAGGAAATCATTAACTAGACAGTAGATGAGTGTCAACTTTGGTGAAGGGAAGTATCTTAGGCTGGGTTCTCTAGAGGAGTAAAACCAGTAAACCACATAAATCTAGGTACCAATAAGACCCACTGCCACCCGGTCATTTCAGATTCATAGTGACCCAAACACAGAGTAGAACTGCCTTATAGAGTTTCCAGTGAATACCTGGTGGATTTGAACTGCTGACCTGCTGATTAGTAGCTGTAGCACTTAACCACTACACCACCAGAGTTTCTAAATCTACACAGAGAGATTTTTATAAAGCAAGCAGCTCATGCAATTATAGAGGCTGAAGTGTCCCAAGCTCTGGACCTGGTTGCAAGCCTTACAAAGACATGAAGCTAACCAACCAAAGGTCGGTAGGTCCGCAAACAGGGTTCTTGCTCACGGGCTGTGAAGGCCAGTGAATCCCAAGATAGCAGACAAGACTTGCAAGGTTCCCCCTGATTCACATAGCTGCAGGGGCTGGCAAACCCAGGATCAGCAGTTCAGGCAACAGGACTCTTAGATGCTGCAAAGTTCTATGAATCCTGCAGTTGACAGACAAGCTGCTAAGAGGAGTCCCAAGAACTAGGTATCAGAAGACAAGACAGTGGCTCTGCTGAATCCACAGCAAGCCCAAACCCTGGCAAGGCGAGTAGGTGGTGAAGGCAAAGAGAAGAAGGTTGAGGGGGCGGCAGCCACCACGGGCCCTGCCCTTGCCAGTACCACAGCACTTTGCACCATGACAGTGACCACAACATTATACAACTGCCGAAACACTGAGAATCATGGCCCAGCCAAGGTGACACACAATCTTAACTATCACAGGAAGATAATACAATGTAGGGGAAGTCAGCACAAGTGGACCAGAGTGAAAGCATAAGTGTTTCCTAGACACATTGAAAGACAGAGCAACTGGGCCTGGGGGCTAAGGACCATAGTTTTAGGGGACATGTAGGTCAATTGGATAATAAAGTTTATTTTAAAAAATGTTCTACATCTCACGTTGGTGAGTAGTATCTGGGGTCTTAAAAGCCTGCAAGCTGCCATCTAAGATACATCTTATTGATGCCATCCCACCCACAAAGGATAATGAAGGAAACTAAAGACACAAAGAAAATACTAGCCCAGAGGACTAAAGCACTGTGTGAACTGGAGATTCTACCTGCCAGAGACAAGAACTAGATAGTGCCTGGCTACTACCAACAGCTACCCTGAAATGGATTGCAACAGAGAATCCCAGACAGAGGGAGAAAAATGTAGGAAAGAATTCAAATTCGTGGAAAAAGACCGGTACTACTGGTCTGAGAAAGACTAGAAAAATCTCCCATAGGGCCCCTGATGCTCTGCTAACTCAGAAACGAGATCATTCTGGCAGCCTACTTTTCAAAGATTAGACAGACCTATCAAACCAAAAATAACACACATGAGGAATACACTTATTAATTCAATCAAATAGCACACATGAAGAATATACTTCTGAATCAAATATATGAAAACAAATGTGTAGTTCCTGTCAAAAAGCAGGAAGAGAAGTCAAGAAGGAACAGAAACTAGATAAATGGACAAAATGTGACCCTAAAATCTTAAAGCATGTTTTCTCCTTTTCAAAAGGGGTAGACTTTTACATAACTACCCAACACCATAATGATACTCTTAAATAATCTATAAGTCTTTTTTATTGCACCAGCTACCCTGGCCCCTCTCCAAAGGAACACAGAGCCCTCTCAACACTTACGGCTTTGATCTCACTCTTCTTCTTTGGGAACTGGAGAAATGGCCTTCAACCTGTGAGACAGCAGCTAGGAAGGCTGCCTGGACTTTTTTTTAATCTATGACTTTCTTTCTTGCTCCCTGATTCAGTCAGAGTGGAGTGGGCAGGCCAGTTCCACTAGCCGAAGAATTTCTAAGAAAGTTTTGTCTTTGTCTATTACAGACAGATTAGTGTCCAGGTATCTGACATACATATCTGTCGTTTAATAAAGGGTTTCTCGTGGTTATTTTGTGATGCATACAATTCTCCCTGGGCTATGCGCTTAGAAACTTGAGGTAACCCTTGAGGCAGTGCGCCAGTAGGTCACAGTGAACTGCCCCTTCAGGTCTCCAAGAAGCACCTAGCGCAGTAGTGCTGCCCTGCTTTGGGTTAGCAGCCATAAAACTTAATCCACTACGCCACCAGAGTTTCCATAACCCTCTCTCTTTCTGACCTGGAGTATGTTTCATTGGCTTGACTACTACGTGGAACAGACCCCAACGGAGTAAAAACAGGCAACCAGGAGCGAAGGTGGCAGTGAGCACGCTGTCCCACTGTGTGGGTTGCAACTGACGTTGCAAAACAGAATGTGTACAAATCTTTGAATGAGAAACTAAGTTAAGCTGCAAACTTTCTTCAAAAGCACAATAAAAATGTAACTCCCAGTTTTCTACTACACTGCCCCCCTTTTTTTATTTATTGTAATTGAGTGAAAGTGTACAATCCAAAATAAATTTGCGTGCCCGCCTATGTGCAGCTCCTACTGCTCTCTCTGCCTGGTGACAGCACACTCCTGCTGTCCGTTCTATACGTGTCGTATCCTCCTAACCATCTCCTGTCTCCACCTCTCCCCGCCCTGCGCCCCCTCCAGTAAGAGCCCAGCAGCACTACAACCTACGGATGCATAAAACCGTAAAGCGCACACATAATATGACCATTCTGTGTCTCTGAGTCCAGTCCATTCTTGTCTGAAGACCTCAGCAACGATTTATGGACAGGGGTGGCATCAGGACCAGGGACCATGCTCCTGGGGTAATCCCAAGGCCCCTGGACCATCAATTGCATCTACCAACTTTTTAAATTAATTTAACTAGTGTTTTCCAAACTCATTTGAAGCCTCAATTTAATTTTTATTTCATATTCTCTTTAAAATTATACAACTGTTTTCTCAAAGACTCCATTTTGTTAAACATTTTTGTAGATAGTGAAATATTTGCAAGCATATGTTTGCCCATGTTTGTATTGATTGGCATCACTTAAACGTTAATAGAAAATCGAGCTTCAAGACACACAGATGTGCAAATGTGTTGCACAAAGATATGCAACATACATGCTAAACACACCTGGTGACATACTTCATCTTTTGGCTGAAGGTCTGCAGACTTTTTTTTTTTTAACTAGAAGATCACATTTATAGAACAAAATCACAGGAATGAAAAATGTGACCATTTATGAAAGTTTTGGGTGGCAGTTTATACTTCTCCTTATTCTGCAGGATTGTTTTTGAGGAACATTCTTTAATTTCCTTTGTTGTTCCATATTCCAGCGTGATAAGGAAGTAATGAGAAAAAACAACCTCAGCTTAACAACTTCTGCTTTCGAGGGACACTAACTCATTATTATAGCTCTCTCATTTCCAAAAAAACACATCTATTTTTGCCTCATGAGTACACCTCTGGGGGAAATGTACAAGAAGATTCAGGAATTATTTCATGAGTCTCAGGAAGAAATAATTCCATAAAGATGTTACTTCAAAACTCGGCTTATTGGTAAGGGTTTCCTTTGTCGTTTGGGAGAAAGTAGGTATTGTAGGAGGGTGTACGGTAATAGATAGACATACATAAATATTATACAGTAATAGCAAAATGAAAAGACAATGACAAATATGAAAAACATTGGACATTTTGCAGAACTTTATATAGTAGCAATATTGGAGGTAAGATTAAAATTCAATAAAAGAGCAAATCATGAATTACATCACTAAAATATATGATACAGGCTATTACAAATGATGAAAATGCTGGACATGAAAAAGGCAAGATATAAATTGGTGAAAATGAAAAGAAATGGTTGGTGGGGAATTTATTTCTTTTTTGAGAAACTCATTTTTATTGTTTGCAGATGCCAATACAATGTTAGATGCTTTATATCATTTCAATGTAATTCTCAGATATAATCTATGTTGTGGGTATTATTATCTCCACTGATAGATGGAAAAAGGACATTATAAAGTCTAAATTACTTCCCTAAGGCCATAGAGTAGATTTAGAAAATAAAATTTAAACTCAGGGCCAGCTAAATCCAAAGTCTATTTTCCTACCATGAATTTTAGTAGCTATACATCACAACAATTTTTGATGGACTCTTAAAAGTAAGGATGGAGTAAGGAAGATGTGGCTATGAAATATTTCAGAGCATATGTGAAATCAGTGGAAACCTTTAAATTTACATTTGATGGACATTTCATGGAAATAAGGAATAGGGAGATTACAGGGCCAGGGACCATTTGTTGCTGCATCTCAGACTTATGAGGCTTAAAGGATGTTAAGACTCTCGAGGGTGAAATGCTACTTCTGTTGGCACTGAGTCTTGGTGTGTTAGGGCACCATTACCACAAGAACTTTTAATATTTTGTGATCATTCTGTTTATGACTGAATAGTAAATCAGAGGTGTTGATTTAATTTCCCAAAGATTCCTTTTTAAGAAAGACATTATATAGTTTAAGAGCATGGCCAACTCATATCTTGCAAGACCTGACTCATTGAATTACATTTCATACTCCATGTGTGCTACTCATAGGACAGAAACTCTGGTGGTGTAGCGGTTAAGTGCTACGACTGTTAACCAAAAGGTCGTCAGTTCAATCTTACTGAAACTTTCACATGCTATCTGCTATATATTTGTAAGTATATAAGGAACAAGGAGAATCAAAGTCTTAAATTTTGCAAGATGGTAACAGTGACACAGAGCATGGAAGTTCTGACAAGTGTATTTTAATAGCTGTCCCTCTTCCTGAGTCTTCATTACTGCTCTATTTGTTTGGGTCATCTTCAGTTCTTGTAAGTGTTAATTCCAGAATTTGCTACTCCTTACAACTCGTCTGGAAACCTTGGTGGTGTAAGTGGTTCAGTGCTATGGCTGATAACCAAAAGGTCAGCAACTTGAATCTACCAAACACTCCTTGGAAACTCCATGGGACAGTTTTACTCCATTCTATAGGGTCACTGTGAGTCAGAATCGACTCAGTGGTAATGGGGTTTTTGTCCAGTTATTTTGTTTTAGGCTACTTGTGAGGAACCCTGGTGGCACAGTGATTGAGCCCTCGGCTACTAACCAAAAGGTCAGCAGTTTGACCTCACCAGCCTCTCTGAAGGGAAAAGATATGACAGGCTGCTTCTGTGAAGATTTCAGCTTGGAAATCCTATGGGGCTCTTCTAGTCTGTCCTATATGATCTCTATGAGTTGGAATTGACCAGACAGCAACAGAGTTTAAGCTAATTCTGACCATGAAGTCTGATGCAACTAAATACTTCTATCTTTAGGAATTAAAAGGTAAGCGGGAAAGGAGAAGATCCACTTAACAATTGTTTTGGATGATGGAATAGAAGGAAACAGAGTTGCCAATTACACATACAAGACACTTAATTCTTCATCTTTGGCTCTATAGTCAACCAGATGCCATTGAGTCAACTCCAACTCACGTTGACGTCATTTGTGTCAGAGCAGACCTGTGCTCCACACAGTTTTCAGTGGTTGATTTTTCAGGAAGAGATCACCAGATCTCTCTTCCGAGATACTTCTGGGTGAACTTGAATCTCTAATCTTTTGGTTAGCAGCCAAATGTTCTGTTTATACCATCTACCAAAACCAAATAAAACCCTTCTCTGTCCTGTCAACTCTGAGTCATAAACTCTATAGTACAGAGTGGAAACTCCTCATAGTGTTTCCAAGTCATGGCTGATAGATTCAAACTGTCTATCTTTTGGTTAGCAGCTAAGCTCTTAACCACTGCTCCATCAGTGCCCTTAAGTCACCTGAGGAAGATTTTTCTCATAGTTTGAGTTTTCTCATGGATGTGGCTATTGATGGTTGTTGTAATTATGTCTCTTTTCTGGTTTTTACAGACAATTGCAGGAGCCAGTTTCTGTTCCTTTGTTCTTAGGGAAGTCATTGGGGTGAATTTTAGTTTCAAAGCATCATGAGAAAAAATAAATGCACCAAAGCAGCCCCAATCCTGGGTAGACTTCAGACCTTTTAATGCTTCCTTTGCCTCATTCTGAACATCCAAAGCAAGCTGTACCTTTCTCTTCCCAATCATGTACTTCTATTCCCCTTTTGTTTTCATTATCTGAAATCAAGCATATTCAATTTAACTCTTACTTCATCTTTCCTAAGATACTAACAAAAATAATATTTAGAATAGTTATCCAGCAAGTTATATTTTCTATTTCTACTTAACTGAACATGATAATAGACACCATTTTAAAGCATCTCCTAAATATGTACCTGTACATGTCCCTGCCTGGCTACTAAACGAAAGATTGGAGTTTAAGGTCCACTCAGGGGCACCTTGAAGACAGGTCTGGCAATCTGCTTCTAGGAAGTCAGCCATGAAAACCCTGTGAAGCCCAGTTCTGTTCGGGCGTTCCATGAGCTGCCATGAGTCACAGTCAACTTGGGAGCAACTGGTGGTGGTCAAATACCTCTACCCCGGTAAGGCAGGGATTCAAACCAGTTCAAACCAAGTCAGCACAGCCAACAAAATAGAAGTGAAACAGAGTCAAATTTTTTTAAATTTGGGATGAAATGGAACAAAAACCAGAACTGGAAATACTACAGGTCAAAGCCCTGGAATGGGAGACATGGAGGAGGTAGTGAACCCTTTCAAGAGCCTGATGTGGGAGACCGGCTTATCAGCAGAGCTGTACACAGCGACACACGTTCAAAGCAGTGTGACCAGTTCGAGTCATCACTTTTTCCCACTCAGCTCAAAATTCCAGGAGAAGGGATTTGATTTTTATGTGATGTGTGCACTGCCCTTTTCTAAGACAGAGATTAAGTCTCTAGCAAGGCTTTGTCACCTGATTTTTCCTACCCCCGTTATTCTGGTTCACCAAAAAATTTTTTTTTAATTTTTTTTTATTTATTGTGATTGAGTGAAAGTGTACAATCTGTTTAAATTTGCGTGCCCGCCTATGTGCAGCTCCTACTGCTCTCCTTGCCTGGTGACAGCACTCCTCGTTTCCGTTCTATACAAGACATATCCTCTTAATAAACCCCTGTCTCTTCTTCTCCACCCTCTCCACTCCCCTCTGATAAGAGGCCAGTTGGGTCACATCCTATAGATACATAGACCCATAAAGTGCACACACAATATGGTCACTGTGTCGATGAGTCCAATCCATTCCTGTCCGAGGAGTTGATCTCAGTAATGATTTACGATTAGGGGCAGCTTCAGGTATGGGGCCATGCTCCCAGGGGAACCCCTAGGCTTTCGGACCATCAACTGTGGTCTTTTAAATTCACTTCTGTTCTGGTTTTCCATCCTCAGCCTTGACTGGACCAGGAAGAACCAGTTCAAAGCCGTGCTGTAAATCCCTACAAAGTAATCATACAGTGTTATTTTAATCTCTCTAAATGTAAACGTTGTTTATCATACCTTCACTAAATTAAAGTCTTCAAATCACTCTCAGAATGAATTCTCTACCCTTTGTTTCTAAGTTGCTTCTGTTATCTCACCTGCATTCTTTTCCCGTGTATGTAGCATAAACTTGACTAGCTGCAGAACTTAGAAAGACCTAGAAATAGGGAAAAGAGGACGAAATTGGCAAGATTCTGTTGAAAAAACAGCAAGACTGAAGAAAAGTGGACAGCTTTGGTAAATAATAATGAGATCAATCACCAGTTATCATTTGCATGTACATTCTAGTCAGAAGCCACTCAAAGGGTGCAGGGAATATGCATCCCTCTGTTCCTGGAATATGAAAATCTTGACGGTGCAGTGGTTAGTGCTTCATCTGTTAACTGAAATGTCGGCAGTTCACATCCACCGAGTGTTCCTTGGAAACTCCGTGGGGCAGTTCTCCTCTGTCCTATGGTTTCTATGAGTCAGAATCGACTCGACGGCTGTGCATTCATTTATTTTGGCCCCAGAGTGGTATGAATAGATTGTGATCAACCACTAACTGAAAGGTGGGTTTTCCACTTCACCCAATACTCCTGAGGAAGTAATGTCTGTCAATCTACTTCCATAGATTACAGCCGTTGAAAACCCTGTGAAGCATAGTTCTGTTCTGACGTCCGCGGGTACCAAGTGTCAGAATCAACTTGATGGCAACAGGTTTGGTTTTTGGTTTTTATTCCCAGAACGAAGTACCAGATTTGATACACTCCTTGTAATCAATCAAGAAATGAGTGAATGAGATAAAGTGACATGGATGAAAAACTTGAAAGAAAAAGATGATAATAAAGCTGACAAATATTGTATGAGACCCCTGTTATATGGACTTAAAACTAGAATTATCTACAGAGGAAAATAACTGTGTTGGCTACAAGAGTGAGGGGATTATCATAGATGAGATAATTGATAGATGTTAGAAATTTTATCCATTTACTATAATTAACAAATAATTTCAAAAAACAAACTTACAAATAAAAGTTTTTAATTAAAAAATGAAAACTGAGAAGATGTTCCAAATTGTTGAGAAGTAAATATAACTAGCCCCAAAATATTAATCAAACCCCAAAACACTAAATACCTTTGGGCACAGAGTGCCAGTTTGCTGCAAAAGACTGTGATCTACGTGGAACATCACTTGCTAAAATGTATGTCGTGCAAACCACTTGGCAATTTTCTGTAACAAACAGTATCTGATTTGGTGACATTTTCTTGCAATACAAGAGGTTCTTGACAAATCCAAAGAATAGTTCCTTTTTCCTTCTTTTACCCAGCTGTGGGTTTAAATGGTGAGGTCCTCTAACATTTCTCTGAAATACAAAAAAAGAAAAAATCTATTTTGCTGTATTTTGTTTCTAAAGATTTTGGAGGAGGCTGCACTTACCAGAATATTTTGTCTGCCTCGGTAATTTACATCCTTCTCCTGAACTCCTGTTTTCTCACCAGTGGTTTTTGTGAGTTTGGAGGATGATTTACTCCTCAGTTTTTACACTCCACATTCCGCCTTCACTCAACTCACTACCCAAAGTAAAATTTTTGAAGTCTACAGAACATTCAAAAATATTTTTCGAAGTCCAGGAAATATGCTAGAAATACTTTCTTACATTCTATATTATAATTTCTTGGTAATTATTTCATTAATATAAGCATTATTTCCAGGTGGTAAGTAGCTAACTGAAAAAAATGAATATTTAAGTATACTATATTTTACAATTTAAAAAATATGTTAATAACAAAAGATTTGCAAAATGCAGAAGCCAAGGAGGATTAAGTAAAAGAACGCATATGTGATATTAACACCCAGAGAAAAACACTTTTCATTTAGAACTCAAAATATTATTTTGTAGTATATGTTCTATTAGCATATAGTATTTTAAATAAAATTGAGAAATCTTAATATCATACTATACATATCATTTATTACCTGTACAGTTCATTTTACCAAATACTCACTTCTGATATGTTTTCTGTTATCTATGTAGCTTTGGATCATATCATCTAAATGCACCCAAATAGATTTAAACAAGGTCCTATGGGGAATTTATTTAATTTTTTAACCTTTTAATTACTTCAATAATCTTGCAAGTAGATTATATATCATAGGTCTAATAGATTAACACCTTTAATACCAAAGTTATATCCCAAATGATATTTTATTGTCTTTAGATTAACATTTTAAATGCTGTTAAGATTGAATTAAAATTAAAATACTTTAATTTTTTCTGATTAATATAATATTTGATAAGACAAACATGTTTGCAACACATATGCAAGTTACTAAACATATGTAAACCCACCACTAACCAGGAAAATGGCTCTTTATCAATTTTTTTTCTGCTTGATTTCTTCCTGTCTTCCATCTATCTGCCACCACCTCCAGAGATAGCTTTTATCCTATTTATCTTCCTTCCTGATACAGTTTTAATGTGTGTTGCACATGCATAAATTATGTGTTGTTTAGTTTTACTTATTCTTAAGCTTTATAAAATATCACATTGTAGTTAGAGTTCTGGGGCTTGCTTTTATCTGTAAATACTATTTTTCTAAGTTTTATCTCTGTTGGTACCTTTAAGAACTGCACCACCAGACCTCCAAATATTGTATTTCTAGGTTTTATCTCTGGGGGTAAAAGATCTGACTACAGTTAGTTTAGTTTTTGCACATGTAAAAAATAACATCTTGTATAAACATTCCTAGGGAATTTATCTATTACCCAGTCAATAGTCTGTTGAATATCAAATACGCTGATATAAATATTCTTGTACTTGTCTCCTGATGCTTATTTGGAGTCTATGGGCAGGAATGAAATTACCAGGACTGAGGTCTGCGTATCTTTAGCTTTAGCAGACAGGATAAATTTGTATGTATTCCCAGTGATCCACAGACTCTCTAAACTTTGAAATATTCAAAGATCTTAACTTCTGCCAATTTGGAGAATATAAAACTTTATCTTGTTGCTACTTTAATTTTCTGTTCCCTAAATACTAATGACTTTGAGCATATATTTAATGAGCACATTTTCTGTTTTCTTCTGTGAAGTATCTGGTCAAGTCATTTGTCTGTTTTTCTAAGTATATACACACTTAAAAAATACAATTCAAAAATTAATTCATAGCTATAATGTGTCTTGAAAATATATACTCCAAGTTTGTGGCTTACTTTTTCATTTTTTAAATGATGTCTTTCTAAGAGCAGCTCATTATCTTCAATGATTAATATATTTATTGTTTGCATTTTCTAAGAAAAACTTATTTTCCCACTATCAAAATGAGTATTTTTCTTTCACTCTAAATATTATAAAGTATTGCTTTTCATGCATATGCCTGAAATTTTCCAAATTAGATATTTTTGTGCATGGTGTAAACTATAGATCTAATTTCATTTTTTTCCCAATAATATTTGTTGTTCAGTCTTTCCTTACCATGGGAGTTTGCGTTGCACTCTATACCATATGGAAAGCCTAATGGTGTAGTTGCTAAGAGCTATGGCTGCTAATAAAAAATTCAGCAGTTTGAACCAACCAGGTATTCCTTGGAAACTACGTGGAGCTGTTCTACTCTGTCTTATAGGACCACTATGAGTGGGAATCAACTTGACGGGATTTCAGTTTTACACTATATACAGTAATTTTGTATACTAAGACTCTCTATGGGGACACTGTTTTGTTCTGATTATCTGTTTTCCATACCCTTACACCAATGCCTCACTGTCTTACTCTAGTTTTCTAGTAAATTTTTGTATGTGTTAGATAATGTGCATGAAATTAATTCTTTTTATTCAGAAATGTCTAGGGAATTCTTACTCTTTTATTTTTCCATATAAATTTTGGGATCTGCTTAGTAAGTTCCTTGCAGTCATGGGCTAGAACTACTCATAAACCCAAACCCAGTGCTGTAGAATAAATTCCGACTCATAGCAACCCTGTAAAGACAAAGTAGAAGTGCTCCAGAGAGTTTTCAAGGTTTGAATCTGCAGGCGTTTGAATCTGCTGACCGTTTGGTTAGCAGATGTAGCACTTAACCACTATGTCACCAGGAAACCGCCCACAGGCACTGTATTTGTAGACTAGAGAGAGAATTATAATCTTAACACAGCCAAAGGTTCTTATTACTAAATTTGCTTAATATGCTTATTCAAATTTTCGTAACTGTCACATAGTAATATCATAGAATCTTTAAGTACAGATCTTATTTTTTATTATGTTATTTGTTATCAATGATTCTGTTTCTGTTAAAAGTGATGTCTGTTTTAAATTACATTCGCTGTTACTGAAATAGAGAAATTATAATGCCTAATAATAGCAATAATTAAATGCTGTAATAGATATTATTGTTGTTTATTATTTCTATTTATTGTTAATATGGTGGAAGGAAATTTTAGCCAGGTGCATTGCTAGCCTTCTTATTGTGTCTAAAAAATATGTCGGATCTATTCAAAAGTGAAAAACTATGTAAAACAATTTGGCTTCTTCTTCTATAATTCTTACACTTTTAATTTATTTTTCTTGGTTTATTTTACTGGCTAGGCTCCCCAGTACAATGTTAAATAGAAATAATGATAGTAGCCATCCTTTTTATGCTCTTCTTATAAAGGGAATGTTCTTCATGTTCTCCTTTTAGGTTATGCTTTTTTTAGTATTTTTGTTAGAAACCACTGAGAGGGGATGCTTTGTTTCTATTCTTATTTACAAAAGTTGTTGTTTCTTAAATCATGAATAGATATTGAGTTTTATCAAATTATTTTCCTACATATGTGAAATGGTTATGTGGATTTTCCCCCTGAATATATTAATATGGTACACAATATTTATAGATTATTTTATTGTCAAACCAGACTGACTTTGGTGAATCTAAGTTTTATAGCTTTTTTTAAGTATTTGGCATAATTGTGTATGTGAATTTTAATATGGCTTTTACATCATTTTGAAATTGTCACAAATTTATATAAAAGAGAGAGAACCCAAGATGGAGACCAGTCTTTTTATAAACTAATGTAAGAAGGGACAATCCATCATTTTTACTCTATTCTATTAGTTAGAATTAAATCATTAAGCCCAGCCAACCCTCACAGGGAGAAGATTATGCAATGCATGAATACCAGGAAGCAGGGCTCAATGGGGAACAACACAGAAACCTGTCACCCGGGCCCAGTGATATGTATCTCTCCCACATGCAGAACACATTTATCCTTTTCCAAGCCAGGTTGCCAAAGTCTTATCCCATCACAGAATCAGCTCAAATCCAGAGTGCCATCATCTAAATCAGACTCAAGTGTATTTTGTTTAGCTTAGCTTTGTAACTATAGTTCCTTTTGATCTATAGAACTCTGAAACTAAAGAAACAAGTTACATCCTCTGCAAATCCACATACAATGGCTGAACAGGCACAGGATAACTGCTGTAGATATTCTTGTTCCAAAAGGGAGGAAATGCAAGGCACAGAAGGGTCATTGATCCATACCCATTCTGGAAGCCAGCCAGCTAAATAATGACAAATCCTTGATTAAACTTTAAGTTTTGGGAAAGATTCTCCACTCTGAGGTCTTAGTTTTGTCCTGTAAATTACTCTTCTTTTTTTTTTTTTTTCAATGAAAGGCAGCTCATGCTTGGAACTGAGTAATTGTCTGAGACTGCACTGTTGGCTACACTGTTAGCTTGGATTAAATAGGGCAGAAACAACACAAAATAAAAATGGTCTTCAGATACCCAAACATTCTTGGTTTCATTGTTAGATCATTACTATCCTGACCATCCCCTGGGATTTATCTTAACTCTGAAGTCAGTAATTTTTTAATTTTGACTGTCTTTCTTTTTCTTTTTTCTTTCCTTTCTTCTTCTTTTTTTTTTTTTTGGCCATGTACTGAAAGTCATCAAGTCTCGAGTCCTTGAAGCTTAATAGATCGTACTTTAATTTTGTTCTCCCTTCTCACATTTTACAATAAACAGAAGTCAAGTAGCACTTTAGTGCTCTGATTGGAAATCTTCTTAACTAAATCATCTTTAGGTACATTTTGCATGTAACTGCAGGACAGTGTTGCTATACTTTCTGCCACTACATAGCAAGGATCTCCCGTTTTCCACTTTGAACAACATTTTTCCTACATCCCATCAGGCTACCACATTCAACATTCTAAAAGTCCAAAACACTAGGAACAGTGGGTTCAAGGCACTGATAGCTCAGTCCTGGCGGTGAAAAGAGTTAATGCTACATATGCTAACCAAAAGGTAGGCAGCTCGAATCTGCAAGATGTTCCTTGGATACTCTATGGAGCAGTTGGACTATGTCCTGTAGTGTCGCTATGAGTCAGCATCAACTTTATGGCAGTGGGTTTTTGTTTGTTTGTTTGTTTGTTTCAACACTGTCCTCAAAATCCTCTGATTTATTCCAGAACCACTCTCACATCTGAAAGTTTTATGATTACACCCACTTTCAATGCCAGATCTGGGTTACCAATGGCTACATAACAAATTTCCCCAAAACATAGCAGTTTAAAATAACAAACATGTATTATTACAGTTTATGTGGATCAAAATTCAGGCAAAATTTAACTGGATTCCTGTGGCTCAAGGCATCTCATCAGATTGTATCATGATGTTAGCAAGGCTTGTGTTTTCTTTTACATAATAAGGGTCTCTTTTCCTTGAGTTTCCAATACCATTTATATCATTTTCCTGTAAAACCTCACCTGCAGCTTTAATAAGGCTTCTATTAATAGCTTCTCCTTTTTAAAATTAAAAATAAAAAATATTTTATTGTGCTTTAAGTGAAAGTTTACAATCCAAATTAATTTGTCATACAAAACTTACACACATATTGCTATGTAACTTTACCTATTATTACCACACTGTGACAGCACACTACTTTCCACTCTGTATTTATGATGTCCATTCATCCAACTCCTGTTCCCCTTAGCCTTCTCCTCTCACCTCCAGACAAGACCTACCAGTTAGTTTCATGTATCTTTGTAAGCCAAGAAGCACATTCTTTGCCAGTTATCATTTTATGTCTTCTAGTCCAGTCCAATCTTTGTCTGTAGAGTTAGCTTTAGAAAAGGTTTCAGTTCTGGGCTAACAGAGAGTCCCAGGTCCATGTTTTCCAAGAACCCTCCAGTCTGACAGACCATTAAGTCTAGCCTTTTTAATAGAGTTCGAGTTCTGTACATTTGTCTCCCACTACTTCAGTGACTATTGTTTCCTGTCAGGGCAGCCATTGGTGGTGGCCAGGCACCATCTGATTCTTCTGGTCTCATGCTGAAGTAGTCTCTTGATTACATGGCCCTTTTGATCTCCTGAGCTCATATTTCCCTTGTCTGTTTGATGTCTTTCATTCCTCTCTGCTCCATTAGGTTGGGAAAATTGATGTTTCTTAGATGGCAATTTGCTAGCTTTTGGTGAGGACCCCAGATGCTCCTCACCAAAGTGGAATGCTAATAGCTTTTCTACACTGGTTGACCTAGATGTCCATGAAACCACAGTCCCCAGACCCCTGCTGCTGCTTCTCTGGCCTTCAAAGTGTTTGTGTTACCTGGTAGCTCAGACTCTACAGGGCTGTCTGAGATTCTTGTCCCTCACTGATCAAGAATGAACAGATAAGGCACAGAGAATCTTTTCCCAGAAGCAAAACCTTATTAAATAAGCTTGCAAGCAGATATGGGAAGGGCCTAGGCAACACTTAACCTTGCCTCCCCGAACAAAGCTTTTATCAGGGCTTATAAAGGATTTCAGGAAGGAAGAGTCTCTCATGTTTTATTTACATCGGAGATGGTGATTTCCAGGAAGTGGCAGGGCTAAGGAAATCAGACTGCACATACTTCTTTATACAACTTGGAGTCAGTAGCAAGGGGTTCTGGGAGGTACTGGTAGCAGTTATTACGGATTCTGTGTATGTGCCACCCTTTGAGGCCTCAGTTTAAGTCCCAGCATCAGCTCTTGTTCTTGTGCACCTCTGCTGGAAGGTCACACAATGCTCATTCCTGGTACCAGTGAGCTTGCTGCCCATATTAGCACATTCTGATTCATCCTGAAAAACAAAGAAATTCTTGTTCTTTTGGTATCTGTGGTATGTTAATCAGTAGTCCTGGTCAGATCCCCTATATACTGTATGCAACATAATTGTTCTTGAAGGTTTCTAAACAATTGACAGGACCTTATGTGTTTTCCTATCTCACTGTCCCAGAATGTGATTAATTATTGGGTCCTTTAATGCTCTGACTTACAGAGACCCTATAGGACAGAGTAGAATTGCCCATAGAGTTTTCAAGGAGCACCGGGCAGATTTGAACTGCTGACTTCTTGGTTAGCAGTCATAGCAGAACCAACTTGACAGCAATGGGTTTGCTGTTTTGTTTTTTTGTTTTTTTGTTTGTTTTTTGATACGCCATCACCTGTTTGTAGCTTCAGTTACAAGGTTTACTGAAAGGTGTTTACAGAGGCTTCTAGGCTCCCTGTCTCATTTGGTTATATTAGGAAACTTCTTAGCTTTTGGTTTAGACTAGTTGTGCTGACTTCTTCCCTACTGTATATTGTCCCTTCTTTCACTAATTTAATTCTTATTTACTGGTTAATAAATGCCATATCTCTCTCTCCCCACCCTTGTAACCATCAACAACTGCTTTCTTCTGTGCTTAAACCTTTTCTTGATTTCTTATAATCGTGGTCTGACACAATATTAGTCCTTTGGCAACTGATTATTTTCACTAAGCATAGCACCTTAGAGATTGCTCCATGTTATGTTTCCTAAATTCATTGTAACAACTCTAACCAGCTAGTGACAGGACTTTAGAGCTTCAAAGATGCCAATAATCAAATCAGCACGAATGACCAGCCTGTTTGGACATTTCAAAATAAAACAAAATAGGAAGCCAGAACACAGTAAGGAAATGCAAGATAAGTAAATACAACAACTTACTGACGGCACAGACACAAAAGACAACATCAAATCACTTGAATATCAAATCACATGATGCCTTCATAACGATGCCCAAGCAAAAAATTTTCCAGATGAAGAGAACTTCCTGAAATTAATGTAAGTACAATATGAAAGATTAATACTACAAATCTCTTCAAGAGATGAGGGAGATGAGACAAAAGACAGCAGAAAATAAAGACAAATCAAACCCACTACAACAAAGCATACAAAGATAGGAAGTAGAAATTCAGAAGATTAATAATAAAATTACAGGATTAGACAATTCAACATAAAGTCAAAGGAGCAAAACTGAGGCAAAGGAAGGCCAAATTAGTGAGACTGAAGATCAAGTATGTGACACCAATATATTTGAGAAAAATCAGATAAAAGAATTAGGAAAAATCAAGAAACACCAAGAATTATGCGGAATGCTGTCAAGGAGAGTAGTCTATGACTACTAAAAAGGGACATCAAGGTATATTACAATCAAGGTTGCTGAAACAATGATAAGGAAAGAATTTTAAAAGTAGGCAATAATAAAGGAAAATATTCTTTTTTTTATGATTGAATGAAAATGTACATTCCCATATAAATTTGCATGCTGATCTGCATGCAGCTTCCACTGCTCTCCCTGCATGGTGACAACACACTCTTCCTCTGTACTCCATACATGTCTTATCCTCCCAACAGTCTCCTATCTTCTCCTCTCCCCCCATTTCCCTTCCTCCAGTGTGAGGTCAACAGGACAACCTCCTACAGATGCCTAGACCTATAAAGTGCCCATACAATATGGTCCCTCTGAGTCACCAAATCCAATCCACTGCTCTCTGAAAAGTTGACCTTCATTATGATTTATGGACAGAGGCAATATTAGGGCCAGGAGCCATGCTCCCAGGGGAACCCCAAAGGCTCTGGACCATCAATTGTGGTCTTTTAGTGGTAATCAAGGAAAAATATTCTATAAACAAGAGTCAGTGAGACTAAGCTCAGACTACTCAGCAGAAACCATGCAGGCATGAAGGCAATGAAAGTCTTTTGGTTAGAAAATCTACAACTCAGATAACAACCCAAAACTAGAATGTAGAATAATTAGATGGTAACACAGATAGGGATATTACAAAAATAAATCAAAGACAAAACACTGAAAATAGGGAAACAGAGATGTCAATATGTACAAGATGACAACATTATAACAGAAAAAGATGAACATAAACAATGTAATTGTAGATCTTTTATACAGACAGCAAATCAAGGCAACACAAAGAAATAAAAGAGTGGTTTGAATTTAGAAAAATAGAGGTAAATATTAAGGTAACCACAAAGGAAATTAACAAGCCTACATATCAAAATATAAACCAAGAAAATCATGCAGTCTCAACAAGTACACAACCAACAACAGTGAAAAAGATGAAAAGATAACACATAAAGAGAAACAACTCAGCACAGAAAATTGAGTGGAACACTGGAACTGTCTACAATTCACAAAAAGGCATCAAAGTGACAACACTAACTCATACTTATTAATAACTACACTGAATGTAAATGGTTTAAATGCACCAATAAGGAGACTGAGAGTGGTAGGCTGGATTAAAAAAAAAAAAAAAACGACCATGATTTATTTATATGCTGCTGCCTACAGGATGCACACCTTAAACTTAAAAACTCAAACAAACTAAAGCTAAAAGGATGGAAAAAGATATATCAAGCAAACAACATTCAAAATAGAGCAGGAATGGTAATATTAATTTCTGATAAAATAGACTTTAAAGTAAAATTCACTATACTGGATAAAGAAGGACACTACATAATGATTAAAGGGTCAGTACTGCAGGAGGACGGAACCGTATTATATAGCCACACACAGTGCAGAGAAGGAAGGGTAAAGAGCTGGGAAAAGGGAGAAAGGTTTATTCCGAAGGAAAATTTTAGATAAGTTCAAGATGGGTTAATTGCAAGTCAGTTAGCTTTTAACAATCAAATGCTGCTTTTCACTGACTCTGGAGGCGTGAGTGGTTGCTCAATCTCTTCTACTGCCGAGGAAACCCTCCCATGCCACTGTTCTGCTCACTATACTGGCTGCAGCTGGTTCTCACTGGATCAGGTCTGGCCAGTCCTAGGAATTTCTGAAATGACTTTGCTTTCCCCCTTGCTCAGTCTGATTTCTCAACTTTCCCTTTGAAATTCAGATTTCCTAGAATGTCATACATAGTTGATCCATTTGTTCTTTTGGATTTTTGTTGTTAAACTGTGGAAGTGTTGGACTGCTTCACCACCTTGGCCTGCTCCCTAGTACCTTCTTCAAGATACTTCTTCATTAACATTCTCCTTAGAACTGCTTGGTCCCAAAGCCACTTCCACAGGGCTGCACCCATCTTCAAGACAATAAAATAGAGTTTCAAGTGTGTTTGCCTGCAGTTCTGAAAAATATCCTCTTACAATTTAAAATTATAGCCAGGAATTGGATCAGAGTTGAAGTTTCTTTGTACTATTTTTAGCCTTAGTGGACGGAAGATTTTAAATATCTCTAGAGATAACTTGTTTTTTCTACCTGCTTGGCTTTCTTTTTTGCAGATCTCAGAAAAAGTCTGTCTCTTACAGAGAGGTTGCCTGTTACAGCTTTCGTGGCTGTGTTTTATTTTTTCATTTTACTTGAAGCCATGGTGCCTCAGTGGTTAAAGGAATTGACTTCTAGCTAAAATGTTGGCAGTTCAAAACCGCTTGCAGCTCCGTGGGAGAAAGATGTGGCAGTCTGCTTCTGTAGAAATGTACTGTCTCGTAAACCACATGGGGTCACTATGAGTCAGAATTTACTCTGCAGCAGTGGGTCTGGTTTGGGGTTTGTGAACTGGGTAGTAGGAGCTGTGGGAAGGGCATGTGTTCTCTGATGTTCTGATTTAACTTTAGCCTTTGGCAAGTGCTGTAAACCTGGGGCTTGGAGGTATACCCTTCACAAATGACCCTGGCCCTCTTTAAGATATAATGTGGATTATGGCATGTATTCTGTCCCTTCTCCCTCAAAAGAGCTTCTTTTATTATTCCGTTTCCCAAGTTGCAATGGACTTCCACCAAGGCCATCAAGCCACAGGTTTTGGTAACGTTTCCCCTGCAGATTAAGTCTGTTTTACCACATGGAAGGACACATGGGTCTGTGGCTCTCGGCTGAATTGGGGTGGCAATATGTTTCACTTCCTCAGGCAGCTCCACTTGAAAATGAGTCTCAGTACTCCCTTCAGTCTTGC
The DNA here is from genome assembly GCA_028571685.1 of Heterohyrax brucei. Classification (NCBI taxonomy): domain Eukaryota; kingdom Metazoa; phylum Chordata; class Mammalia; order Hyracoidea; family Procaviidae; genus Heterohyrax; species Heterohyrax brucei. The sequence goes on along the minus strand of CM053142.1, from coordinate 69,257,274 downwards.
CTTTGAATGCCTGATAAGGAGGGAAAAAAATTCTGCAAGAGAGCCCAAACTCCTATATCTGCAGCCCCCTGGTACTGCACATTCCTATGCTTGCCTCTACTTGGCTTTTAGGAATTTGTTTAAAAATTTAGCTTCATTTTCTGATCAGTTTATAGGGTGTGTTTCAGTACCTATCCCAGGTAAGAAATTGCTCGGTCATTGTGTCTCCTTGCAGCTGCCTGTTTATTTATAACTTTTGAAGTTAATTGTTTACCCTATACTCTCACTGTTCTGAGGAGGTCAAGGAAAGACAGATTCGTTTTCAATTTATTCATATTTTTTTCTTCTTTTAAGGATGGGAACAACACTCCTTCCAGCTCTCCGAATCCCTGAGCTGAACCTACACTTATCTACTACTCTGCTACCGTACCGAATTATTTTATTAGTAGTAGTTTAAAAATTCGATTCTAGATAGGCAGCAAAATCATTTTCAAGTTTTGTTGTTATGTTCTGTCGAGTTAGTTCTGACTCATAGTGACTCTATGTACAGCAGAACAAAATACTGTCAGGTCCTTCACCATCCTCACAACCATTATTGTGGTTGAGGCCATTGCTGCAGCCATTGTGTCAGATCTCATCAAGAGTCTTCCTCTTTTTCGTTGACACTCTACAAGTATAAGATCCTTCTCCAGGCACTGATCCCTCCTGATAACATGTCCAAAGTATGTGAAATGAAGTCTCACCATCCTTGCTACTAAAGAGCATTCTGTCTACACTTTTTCCAAGACAGATTTGTTTATTCTTTTGCCAGAATACGGTATAGTCAATATTCTTCACCAACACTACAATTCAGATACATCAATTATTCTTTGGTCTTCTAGCTTTTGCATGCATATGAGGTGATTGAAAAGCACCATGGTTTCGGTCAGGTGTACCTTAGTTTTCAAATGATGACCATTTTAACTTCTCCTGTCCAAGTTGCATGCCTCTAACTCAATTTTCCTGTTAAATTGCATTGTCTGATGTTTTACATTGAATGCTATACATATAGACAGTACCCTTGCCTATTTCTTCACTTTAGTTTGAATTCCTTCTATGTTTCCTTATTAAGGATAAATGTTGCCTTTTGGGAAATAGAATCATATAAAAAATGTTTCCAAAGACTGTTTATTTGCATTTAAGAAAATCACTACTTTTTTTCAAACAATATTTTGGTGTGTATTGAGATAAGGGATGAATACAAACAATATTTTTTTTTCTACCGTTGAACCTCCAAAATCCCATTTAGTCACATTGTATCATCGTGTTGCTGGAATTTATATACCAAAACTTATTTAGGTAAATGAGATTGGTCTATAATTTTTATTTTTAACATTTTATTCTGAAATAATTACAGACTTCCAAAAAGCTACAAAAATAGTATGAGAGTTCTGTGTATCCTTGAGCCAGTTCCTATCTAATGGTAATATTTTGTATGACTACAGATCAATACCAAAATTAGGGAATCAACATTGATCCAATACTGTCAAACAGACTACAGATATTATTCTGACTTTATTGGTTTATAAACACACTCATATGTGTGTGTACAGTTCTAGACAATTTATTTCATGCATAGATTAGTGTGACACCCTCACAATAATCACCATCTCCACAAAGGAACTCCCATATACTACATTATACTACTATATTACTTATTTTACTCAGTGAATATTCCACAGGTACTTAAAAATTATGTTTACTCTCCTTTTGTAGGACTGAGTGTTACCTATATACCAATCAAATCTTACTAGCTGGTAGTGGTTTTCAGCTATTTCATACTCTTGCTTATTTTCTGTCTGGTAATATTATCATTTGCTGAGAGGGACAGTGAAGTTCCCAAATCAAACTGTAGGTTTTTTTATTTCTCTTTTCAATTCTATCAGTTTCTGCTTGTTGCATGTTGAATTTCCATTGCTTGGTACATCGAATCACTATGTCTTCTTGTCATATTAACACTTATATGAATCATACAATGTCTCACTTTTTTTTGCACTGAAGTGGTTTTATCTCATACTAACAGGCACTGCTGCTTAAAAAAAAAGTTTGCATAAAGTATCTTTTTTTATGACTTTCAAAATATATATGTCGCTATATTTCAAGTGAATTTCTTATAGACAGAATAATGTTAGGCCAGTTTTTAATCCATTCCATCATTCTCTCTTTTTAATTGACAAGATTGGTCTATTTACATTTTATGTAGTTTACTGATGTATGTTAGCTTTTAAGCCTGACATTTTATTATTTATTCTCTGGGTTTTCCCTCTGTTTTACACTCTTCTTTTCCCTCTTTGTACTTTTGTGTCAACAGTTCAAATCTGATCTATACAGTCAAGTGGCTTTGCATAGTCAATAAAACACAGGTAAATACCTTTCTGGTGTTCTCTACTTTCAGCCAGGATTCATCTGACATCAACAATGATATCTTTCATTCCATGTCCTCTGCTTTACCAAGCATGATGTCCTTCTCCAGGGATTGAGCCCTCCTGACAACATGTCCAAAGTATGTAAGACACAGTCTCATCATCTTTGCTGCGAACGAGCACTCTTGATGTGCTTCTTCAGAACGGATCTGTTCATTCTTTTGACAGTCCATAGTACATTCAAAATTCTTCTCCAACACCACAATTCAAAAACATCAATTCTTCTTATATCTTCCTTATTCACGTCCATTCTTCACGTGCATATGAAGGTTGCTTCCAACTGAAAATACTAAGGCTTGAGTCAAGTTCACTTCAGTTTTCACAGTGACGTCTTTATCTTTAAACACTTTAAAGAGGTCTTTTGCAGCAAATTTTCCCGATGTAATATGTCTTTTGATCTCTTGACTGCTCCTTCTATGGGCGTTGATTGTGGACCCAAGTAAAATGAAATCCTTGAAAACTTCAGTCCTTTCTCCGTCTATCATGATGCAGTTTACTGGTCCAGTTGTGAGGATTTTTGTTTCCTTGATGTTGAGATGCAATCCGTACTGAAGGCTGTGGTCTTTGATATTCATCAGTAAGCGTTTCAAATCCTCTTCACTTCCAGCAAGCAAGGTTGTGTCATCTGCATAATGCAGGTTGTTAATGAGCCTTCCTCCAGTCCTGATGCCTCATTCTTCTTCGTATGGTCCAGCTTCTTGGATTATTTGTTCAGCATACAGATTGAAAAACTATGGTGAATGGATACGATCATGACACACACCTTCCCTCACTTTAAGCCATGCAATGTCCCCTTGTTATGTTCATACAACTGTCTCTTGATCCATGTACAAATTCCTCACGAGCACAATTAAGTGTTCTGGTAATCTTGTTCTCAGCAATGCTATCCATAATTTGTTGCAATCCACACAACTGAATAGTCAGTGAAACACAGGTAAACATCTTTCTGGTATTCTCTGCTTTTAGCCAAAATCCATCTGACATCAGCAATGATACCTATGGATCCATGTCCTCTTCTGAATCCAGCTTGAATTTCTGTTTCAGTAGTTTTTGAATGATCTTCACAAAAAGCTTCAGTTTAGCCCTTCTCAAAACTCCATCTCAAGTGCCTCTTTAAGAGCTCTACATACATACAGTCAACAGCCTATAACATATCTGCAGTGTATCTAAATGTCAGCATGTTCAAAAGCAAATTTTATCTTCCTTCTTCTCATCTTCCAATCTTCCCAAACTTACTAATTGGCATTATCACCCATTTATTTGGCTCAAGTCAGAAATCTAGGAGTCATCTTTAAGTTCTTCCTTTCCCTGTTAGCACCCTATATTCTTTATGTCATCAGAATGCTTTGATTTCACCATTTTGATATTATTTAATTCAAAAACTTCTTTTATTCATCTCCACTGCTTTCAGTATGAACCTAACCACTAACATCCACTGCCCATACCAGTATAGCAACTTCCTCACAAACAGCCTCTGTACATTCATTATTACTACTCCCAATCCATTCTCCATGTTACAACTGAAACGATAAGTTTCAAAGCACTTTCAGTTTACTTTAAAATAAAACACAAAGTTGCTAAGATGCTCTACAAGATGCTACCACTCTGGCTTTTCTGGTTTGGCCCTGAACTTTCTTTCACACACATGATATTCTCTCTCTGACCTCAGGGCATTAAAATATTCTGCTCCTCTGCCTAGGGAAAAGCATCTTTACTTTGTCACTCTTAGAGAAATTTTATTAATTGTCCTTCAGGATATCATCTTAAAGAGAACTTCCTCAGGGAAGCCTTCCCCAGATAATATTATGCACTATCATATGCTATCACAACACTCTACCCTAACTCTTTATTGCATTCATTGTATTTCAATAATTTTATTAATTTCTGTTCTTCACAGCAGTATGTAAATTCCAGGAGAACAGAAATCATTTCTTTTTACAGTGCTTTTTTCCTAATAATTAGTATAGTTTCTAGTAATTTCAGGTGATCTTTATATATATATGTATATATTTTTTATATTTATATATATATTTATAAATATATATATAAAAATATATATATTTTTTTAACTGATCAATTCATTAGAAGCTCAAGGAAGTGGGGGAGGAATGAAAGACATTAGTTCCTTTTCTAGGAATCCAATTTCTTGGAATCCAGTGTTTTCTTTTCAGTATTTCCTTTATCTTTGGGTAGAGAAAAAAGTCTTTGGGGGCCAGATTAGGAAAGTGGGTAGGGTATTCCAATACAGCTATTTGCTTACTGGCTAAAAACACCTTCACAGATAACTACGCTGTATGACAACTAAGTCCACAAACTTAACTGTCCTAAATGCTACTTATCTCATTGTTGAATGTCACTGTGGTCACCCCCAAAGTACTCCCCTTGGGGAGCTATGCACCAATGACAGCATCTAGCCCATGCTTCAAAGCAATTTTGGAACTCTTTCTGGAATAGCCATTGCACTGATTGTAACTTCGCATATGGTAGTCTATGAGGGAGTTTTTAGCCAGTAAACAAATAACTGTATTGGAACACCCTGCCTACTCACCTGATCTGGCTCCCAGTGATCTTTTTCTTTACCCAAAGATAGAGTAAATATTGAAAGGAAGACATTCGGATGACATTCAGAACATCAAGGGTAATACAATGACAGTTCTGATGGCCATTCCAGAAAGAGTTCCAAAATTGTGTTGAAGGGTGGATTAGATGCTGGCTTCACTGCATAACTTCCCAAGGGAAATACGTCAAAGGTGGTTGCAGTGACATTCAGCAATGAGGTATGTAGCCTTTTTTCTAGGATGAGTTCACAAACTTAATTGCAGACCTGGTAAATTTGGTAGTTGTCAGCATATCAATAGCATTCGATATGGTTGATAACACTTGAGAGTAGCCTTTGGAACAACTGATAAACTCTTAGAAGATTTTAGAGAAAATAAGATGCTTATCTTTTTATAATTTGCCAATTTACTGTAAAAGGCAAATTCCAAGGAAATTCATAAAATGCTTTTGATAATGGTAATAAATGTCTACCACAATGAATATTTTTATGATGAACATTTAGCTCATCATGTACAAATGCCAAAATGCTATTATTTAAGTTTTATTATTGTAACCCCCAACATTTCTTTTAATTATGATGCAGTTTTTTTAAAGAAATTTTTCTTCTCAGGACAAAATGAGCAAGCTCAAAGTTGGTTACAATTTCAACTACAAGATAACAATACCCTTTATTTTACAGGGATGTGTCTGTGTATCCAACATTACTAAATATATGTCTACTGTTTATGTTTAATAATTTTAGCATGTAACAAACTTTTTATGTAAAATAAAATTTTTTAAATTCTGTTTTGTAGAAGCAACTTAGGCTTAGGTACTTATTATTTATGTTTATTTTGTTGTTTATGCCTATAGTGAAACAATAAACAAATAAACCAAATCTATTGCCTTTGAGTCAATTCCAACTCATAGTAAACCTATAGGACAGGGTAGAACTGTCCCTTATGGTTTTCAAGGAGCAGCTGGTGGATTTCGACTGCCAGCTTTTTGGTTAGCACCCAGTCCCAACCACTGTGCCACCAGAGTTCCATTATGCCCATATATTCAATAATTGGGCTAGATTACTTAAATTTGTGAACATCACTGATTAACATCATTCATTTAATTCTTCCAGCTACCTAGGATCTAGGAAGCAATATCAGTAGCAGAAGTAGCAATTGTTGGCTTTATATTTTCAATAATTTTAAGAGACAACAAATGTCCCTAGGTAGTCATTGTGAAACAGCATAACAAACTCCTGCCAACATACTAGCTAGATGCGAACAGTCAAGGGTCCTGTATGCCCACTGCCATCCAGTCAGTGCCAGCATATAGGGTTCTGTATAAGTATGAACATAGAGGGGGGTGTTTCAGTCAGCTAGGGCTGCTGTATCAGAAATTCCACCAGTAGATGGCTTTAACAAAGGAAACTTTTATTCTTACACGGTCCAATAGGCTACAAGTCCAAACTCAGGATGTCTGCTCCAGGGGAAGGCTTTCCCCCTTGTGGGCTCTGGAGGAAAGTTCTTGCGTTGCATCAGTCTTTGTTTGGGGAGAGTCTTGGTGCAGGAACCTCAGATCTAAATGATGTGCTCTTCTCTCAATGCTGCTTTCTCAATGGTGTGAGGTTCCCAACTCTCTGCTTGCTTCCCTTTCCTTTTATCTCTTGTAGAATGAAAGGATAACAGGTGGTGTAAGTCATACTCCAGGGCATCTCCCTTTGCGGTAGAGCAGGTAGGTGATCATATGAAGAGATTTACAGTCCCACCCGAATCCTCTAACACACAGCATAGGAAAATCACAAAATGTAGGAAAATCATAAAATATTGGAAATCATGGCCCAGACACATGGCTACACTTATTTTTGGAGGGACATAATTCAATCCATGACAGGGAGCAAGTCTACATTTGCTAGTGCAGTGGTTAATGGAAGAAATGAAGGAATAAGGACAGGATCTGTAGTGCAGAAGCTGATAAACAGGGTTCATTGCAGCATTGTTCACATAAGCAAAAAGGTGGAAACAACCTATATTCCCATTAACAGATGAATGTTTAAACAAACTATGGTATATACACACAAAGGAGTGTTGCGCAATGATAAAGAAAAACAGTGAATCCGTGAAGCGTTTCATAACATGGATGAATCTGGAGGCCATTATGCTGAGTGAAATAAGTCAATCACAAAAGGATAAATATTGTGTGAGACCACTACTGTAATTCATTGTCATGGATTGAATTGTGTCCCCTCCAAAATATGTGGAGCCACGTGACCATGATTCCCTGTATCCTATGATTGTCCTCCATTTTGTGATTTTGATGCGCTGTATGTTAAAGGATTAGGGTAGGACTGTATACCCTTTTATAAGATCACCACCCTACTCCACTGTAAAGGGAGTTTCCCTGGAGTATGGCTTGCCCCACCTGTTATCCTTTCATCCTGCAAGAGACAAAAGGAAAGGGAAGCAGGCAGAGAATTGGGAACATCACACCACCAAGAAAGCTGCACTGGAAGAAGAACGCCTCCTTCAGACCAGAGGTTCCTGCGCCAGATGCTCCCAGACAAAGACTGATGCGATACCAGACTGGCCTCCAGAGCCCACAAGGGGGAAAGCCTTCCCCTGGAGCAGACACCCTGAATTTGGACTTGTAACCTACCGGACTGTCCTTTGTTAAAGCCATCCACTCTGTGGTAATTCTGTTAGAGCAGCCCTAGCTGACTAAAACACTCATGGAAAGGTTTACATGCAAAAAGAACCAATCTTTCACAGTTATCACAGAGGCGGTGATGCCAAAGCCAAGTGCTGTCGAGTCAGATCCGACTCAGTGAGAGGGACAGGAAAACAAGGACCTGACAACTGTAAGTAGTAACTGTGGTGAAGGGTGAGACAGTAGACAACACCGGAAGCCAGCACAACTTGTTCAGGGCCACATCGTGGACGCTCCGCTGATGCATCCAAGCCCTCCGAGGGATCAAATTGCTGGGATGGAGGCTGTGGAAACTATGGCCTCAGAGGTCAACTGGCATAACAGTTTAGAAAGAAAATGTTCTACATTCTACTTCAATGAGTAGCCTCTGGGATCTTAAAAGCTTGTGAGTGGGTATCTAAGATACTCCACTGGTCTTCCTCACAAGGATCAAGGGAGAATGAAAAAAAAAAAAGATACAGGGGAAAGATTAGTCAAAAGGACTAATGGACCACAATTACTGTGGCCTCCGCCAGACTGAGTCTGGTATAACTAGGTGGTGCCTGGCTGTCCCCACCGACTGCTCTAGCAGGGACCATAATAGAGGATCTCAGACAGAGCTGGAGAAAAATATAGAACAAGTTTTCAACTAAGAAAAAAAGACCAGACTTACTGGCCTGATAGACACTGGAGAAACACTGGAGGTATGGCCTCGAGATACCCTTTTAGCTCAGTAATGAAGTCATTCCTGACATTCAGCCTTCAATCTGAGAGTAGACCGGTCCATGAAACAAAAATGGACTAAAAGGACATACCTGCCCAGCAGCAAGGACTAGAAAGTGAGATGGGACAGGAAAGCTAGTAATAGGGAACCAAGGTCTAGAAAGGAGGACATTGACATGCTGTGGGGTCACTGATCAATGTCATCAAACAATACGTGTACTAACTCTTTAATGAGGAATTCATTTGCTCTGTAAACCTTCATCTAAAGTACAATAAATAAACTAAAAGAAGAAAGAAAGAAATGATCTACCAGGCAAAGAGCATGCATGATGTTGTTGTGTGCCATCCAGTCACTTTCAACTCATAAAAACCTTGCTGGACAAAGTAGAACCTCCCCATAGGGTTTCCTAAGCTATAATCTTTATGGGATTCAACAGCCAGTTCTTTTCTCCAGCAGAGCAACAGGTGAATTCAAACTGACTGTCTTTCACTTAGCAGGCAAATACTTAACCACTGAGACACCAGGGTGCCCTAAGAATGTACATATATGCTACCTAAAAAACAATGAAAGTGAATATATATTTCATACTAAATGGATTTCATTGATCTCTTCTGAAAGCAGTGGCATTTCAATGGCAGAAATTCCACCTTCCATGCATATGATGCTGGTTTGATTCCAGGCCAATACGCCTTATACACAGCCACCACTCTTCTGTCAGTAGAGGCTAGTATGTTGCTATGATGTTAAACACATTTGAACAGAGCTTCCTAAAAACAAAATCCTGGAATTCTCCTTCAGAAAACCACTCAAAGAAAACCCTAGAGATTGCAATGGTCCAATCCACAACTGATTATGGAAACAGCACAGAACTGAGCTTCATTTTGTTCCATTGTACAATGGTTCACTATGATTTGGGGTTTGACTTGATGGCAGCTAACAGCAACAATACTTGATCATGTTTATAGCTTAATATAGTATATTCTCTGATTTCAGTTCCTTTTTTAGCTCCTAGACAGTAGTCAAAATCACAAAGGGGGTATTTTGGAAAGTAGAATATTCTAAGATATCAAAGTTTCCTTTACATGAACTCAGTTTTATTTGTAGATTTGTTTTCAACTACAGAAACTCAAGTTTATCAAGGCAACCAGAAATTTATTTGATTCAGCAGGATTTCTGTATATTACAAAATTTATAACACAATGACATATAAACAAAGCTCCAAATCACTATTTTACCGTGAGAAATATAACTACCAAATGGAACAGACTGTTTTTGATGACTGGTCAGAACATACATCCTTTATAGAAAAATTTATATACAAATTTATCATATTTGCTAAGAAAGATTCTTTGTTTTATTTTTAGGTTTTTATCTTTATTTTTAAAAAACATTTTATTGTAGCTAAGTAAAAATTTACAAATGAAGTCAATTTGCTGTATTAAACCCTGTACAGAGACCTTTATGAGACTCCATCTGCTATCCCACCTCTGTGAGAGAACAACTGTCCTTTCACTCTGTACTTCCCATATTCATTCAACCTAGTCCTGTCGCCTCCTCTTTACCCTCTGTTCTCATTACTGTAGGGAAGCTGCTCTGATGCCTCATGTCTTACAGTCTGTCCAATTTTTGTCCAAAGAGTTGTCTTCAGTGCTAGTTTCAGCTGTAGGGTAGGAGGGAGACTAGGGGCCATGCTTTCAGGTGATCTTCCTGGGTCCCTAGACCATCAAGTCTGATCTTCTAACAGAATTCTAGATCTACACCCCTATTTTTCTCCCTCTACATCAGGCAGTCTAATACTGTATTGGCTCTCAAGGCAGACATTGGCGGGGGCTGGGCACCATCTAGTTCTTCTGGCCTTATGCTGATGTAGACTCTGGATCATTTGGCCTCTTCTGTCTCGTAGGTTCACAGTTTCCTCCTGTCTTTGATGTTCTTCATTCTCTTCTGTTCCAGTTGGATTAGGACCAACTGATGCTCCTTAGATGGCAGCTTGCTACCTTTTAAGACCCCAGATGCCACTCACTGAGTTGGGTTGCTGACCATTTTCTTAGAAAAAACTTAGCTATGCCAATTGACCTAGACGTCCCATGAAAGCACAGCACCCATATCCCAACCCCTGCTACTCTGAGCTTTGAAGTGTTAGGTTGTATATAGGAAATCTTTTAGCTCTTCGTATAGTCACTTAAGCAATTTCTTATCTAATATCTAATCTCTGAATATCCATCTCCTCCCCCCAACTTCCAGGTAGCCAACAAAGGTTATTTTCTTCTGTGCTTAGTCCATTTCCTGAGATTACATAATAATGGTCTCATACAGTATTTTGTGCCTGACTTCACTGAACATAATGTCTTCCAGATGACTGCATGTTGTCAGGTGTTTCCGAAGATTGCCATTGTTCTTTATCATTGCATAGAATTCCACTGTGTGAACATACCATAATTTGTTTACCCATTTTTTTGTTGAAAGGCCTCTAGGTTGATTGTATCTTTTTGCCATTGGGAGCAGTGCTGCAATGAACACTGGTGTGCATGTATCTGTAAATGTGGCAGCTCTTATTTTTCTAGGATATATCCCAAGTAATGGGATTGCTGGATCATACGGTATTTCTACCTATAGCTTTTTAAGAAATTGTCAAACCATTTTCCAGATTGGTTGTACCATTTTGCATTTCCACCAGCAATGTAGAAGGGCTCCAGTCTCTCCACAGCCTCTCCAACACTTATAGTTTTATATTTTTTTAATTTAATATGACTGGGTGAAGATGTACATTCCTGTGTAAAGTTACATGCCCACCAGTATGCAGCTTCCACTGCTCTCCCTGTCCAGTGACAACGCACCTTCCTCTCTGCTCCATACATATCTCATCCTCCCAACAGTCTCCCTTCCCCTCCACTCCACCCACTCTCCTTCCTCCAGCCAGAGGTCAGCAGGATGATATCCTATAGATGTATAGAACCATAAAGTGCATCCAATATATGGTCACTCTGCATCACTAAGTCCAATCCATTCGTGTCTGAAGAGTGGACCTTTGTTATGATTTATGGGCAAGGGGCAGCATCAGGGCCAGGGACCATGCTCCCAGGGGAACCCCAAAGCTGCTGAATCATCAATTGTGGTCTTTTAGCAGAAATTTCAGGGTGCACCCCTTTTTATTCTTGTGTTGCCAGTGAGATTCAACTTAGTGAGCATCATCATGGCTGTCATAGATGGTGGCCAGGCACTATCCGGTTCTTCTGGTCCCAGGTCGATGTAGGCACCCACTCATGTGGGTCTCTCTGTCTTCTGGGTTGTCTTTACGACATGTCATTTTGGTCCTCAGAGAGCATCCGTTCCTGCTGAGTTGGGACCATTTGCTGTGCCCTCGGATGGCAGCTAGGCAGCTTTTAAGACCCCAGACACCACTCACCAATGTGGGGTGCAGAGAGCCGTCTTAGCAATATGCTAGTTGTGCCAGTTGGCTTCGATTTTGTCTAAGAGCATGGACTCTTGTCCCCTGCCCCAGCTACTCTGACCTTGCAATATTGGGTTAAGATGGAAGGAGTATTCAAGTTATGTTGAAGTCCACTTAATATTGTTCTTGTTTCTAATGTGTGCTGTCACCGATTTCACCCAACCGAATTTCTACCAACTATCTAATCTAAACCCTTGCCCCCCACTCCCTCTCCCTCCCCTCTCTTGCAGCTGTCAAAGAGTCTTTTCTTCTATGCATAAGTCTGTTTTTTAGTTTTTATCATAGGGGTCTCATACAATATTTGTCCTTTTGTCTCTGACTACTTTCACTCAACATAATGTCTTCCAGTTGAAACCAGGTTATGAGATGTTTCCTGGAATCATCATTGTTCTTTATCATTGCATAGTGCTCCATTGAGTATATATACCATAGTTTACCTATCCATTCCTTTGTTGTTGGGCACCTGGGTTGATTCCATCTTTTTGCTATCGAGGACGGTGCTGCAATAAACATTTTTGTGCATGTATCTGTTGGTGTGAATGGCCTTGATTCTGTAGGATATATTCCAAGTAGTGGAATTACTGGCTCAAGTGGTATATCTATACCATTTCCAAAGAGGCTGGACCATTTTGCAACCCCACCAACAGTGCAGGAGAGTTCCACTTTCTCCACAGCCTCTCCAGCATTTGTTGTTTTGTGTTTTTTGGATCATGGCCAACCTTGTTGGGGTGAGATGGTATCTCATTGTCTTTTTGATTTGAATTTCTTTAATAACTAAAGATCGTGAACATGTCCTCATGTGTTTTTTGGCTGCCTGGATCTCCTCTAGAGATGACACCTTTTGACTTTAAATTCACCAAGGTAAACTTGTGGATCTACAAATACAAGGGAAGTAACCATCCACTGGAGCTCTGGTGGTGCACTAGTTGAGAGCTCAGCAGTTCAAATCCACCAATTACTTCTTGGAAGCCCTATGCAGCAGTTCTAGTCTGTCCTGTGTTGTGTATGTCTGTGAACTAGAACTGACTTGCAAGCAGTGAGGGGTTTTTGGGGGGTTTTAACCACCTATTGGCCATGGAGAAAACGATTAGACTATTCTGAATCTCAGTTTAGGTCCTAGGAAATGGGTTACCGTGTATATTTTTGTGTAAGTACTTTCTATTTATCAGGAAACCCTGGTAACTTAGTAATTAAGGACTACCTTTTAACCAAAAGATCAGTGGTTCACATCCACCAGGCACTCCTTGAAAACTCTACGGGCCTGTTCTACACTGTCCTATACAGTTGCTATGAGTGGAAATTGACTAGATGGCAATAGATATTCTATACAGCACTAGTCAGAGTGTTATAGAAGGAAAAAAATCAACAATTTCCAGAGAAGCAAATTAAGGATAATTAGAATGTTGATGTCATTCACCCAAATTTCAAATAACTTAAGATCTAGGAGAAACGAATTTTAGGTTATTATAATTGTAGTGTACTTTTGAAAAGACAAGAAAGAGAGTGGTTTTCATTCTTGGAATTAACTACTAAAAGGACTGGATTTCACCGCAGTGCACAAACCAAAACCAAACCCACTGCCGTCAAGTCAATCCCAGCTTATAGTGACCCTATAGGACAAAGTAGAATTGCTCCACAGAGTTTCCAAGGAGAGCCTGGTTGATCCAAACTGCTGACCTTTTGGTTAGCAGACATAGCACTTAACCACCTCACCACTCACAGTCCATGCTAAATCCTCCTGACTCCGCACCCTGAGGAGTCACTGTGAAAAGCAGTAGTAGAAGTGACTAGAGAAGTCCTATGACAGGAATCCTAGACTTTCCGCCAAAGTAACCAGAGAGCTTCTCTTTGCACCAAAGAAGCAACTATGCTGCATTATCTCTTACCAAGCCCTTGTCGTTCCTATCTCCTTTTATTCTCACCACAGGACTGGGCCTGGAAATCTGCGAACTACATTTCCCACATTTTGGTACTGGAAGAATTTACTTAGCTTCCACCGAAGAGATCTATTCATTAAGAGACTTGGTTTTGTAGGGGCCTTTGCACTTGTTCTGGAAATTACTAGCCCTGATGTTGTCACATCTGTGACATTTAGCAGTGGTTTCCTATGGTTTTTGAAACTTTCTGATGAAGATTTAATAAGCACTTAATTTCCTTTAGTAAACCCCTTCCTACTGTAAATATTTAGAGTTTTCCATAAAAGTCCTTTTATTGTCTAACAATTATAATAATTTGTGATTTTTTAAAAAGAAAAAAACAACACTTGAAATACCAATTCACTCTGATGTTAGTAAAAACGTGTGGATGTCTATTAAGATTACAGTTAAAATGGCCATGGGGTGTATTAGTCTCTTGTGTCTGCATCTGCTTCACTGAATGTCTGTTTCTTTGTCTAGTCTGCATGTCACCTTTTTTCTTTGTAGGTGCCCCTGAATTTCTGAAGGTATGTATCTTCATTTTTTAATTTTTCTCTGCTCTCTTTTTAATATTTATTGACTTCTGTAAATGTTCTGATGTTTTATATTTTTTTAATCAGTTTTTCTTGCTTACTCTATCTCTGGACTTATGTATTTCTATCCTATTATTTCCTGTGTCCTAACTCTCTAATTGTTGCTTGCCGAGTGTAATTTCCTTTACTTTTTTTTTCTGTCTACATATCCTACACTTTTCTTGCAAATATTGTTTCTCTCCTTATGTTTCTGTACTTCGGAGTAAGACGACACAACACTAAGGCACTATTGCCATACTGTCCCAAATGTAATCCTGTGAAACTGTGGCAACCAGAGATTCTAAAATCAGCTATATCTCTCCAACTAGAGATACCACTTGGGTACCTCAATGATCTATCAAATTTAAAACAAAGATTGTGGACTTCATTTGACCCACAAAGTTCTTCCTCTTTGGTGAAACCTCCTTTAGCAAATGGCAACAAACCTACTTAAGCGCCAATACAAATGGCCTTTACTTCTTGTTTGTCTTACAACATCTGCAAATCAGATCTGTATCAGAGCTCTCTAACATCTCATCAATTAATTCATGTGTTCATCTCCACTGATCCTCTCCTAGCTCCACTTCACACCTCTTCTTGCCTGGATTGCTATCACAGCTGCAAAGTAGACTCCTGTCTCCATGTGTGTCCACCGCTATGCTTTGTCTTTCTGCTGCCGTAATTTTTTCTCTAAACAACAACTCATTCTGATAATTTGTTTTGAGCACATCATGGACTGTGTTATTTTAAAGGACAGTGATTTTTCTATTTCTAATAGTGATTTTCATGTCAAAGGAAAAACTGAAAGCACTCTTGATGGGCTTTAGAGTCTTTATCTTTTTCTATTTTAATGCCTCTTTTCTGCTGCACTGTGTTTGGACCCTTGTTAGGGTGTCTTAAAAGAATAGAGCCCAGACATGAATTACATGTACAAATGTAATTTTGTTACCCAATAGAGACACACCAGGGTGAGCATTTATTGCAAGTAAGTAGGCAAGGAGTAAGAAGATGTATACCTCAAATCAAACTTCCTGAACAAAAGGAGACAGAACCTTTTATGCCATCCTTAGTAAGGATGAACTAATTTACATGAACTACAACAGGTTATCACGGCACACAGGTACGGTAAGACAATTTTTCTCCCCTTAATGTGTACAGAAAGTAGCAGATACATCCCATTCTGGGCAAAGATCTTGATATTCAGTCAGGTCTTAACGAGGCTTAGGTTACTTTTGGATAGTTTTGAGGTTAGTTAACTGAGTTTGACTGGATTAAGGCAGGAACTGAGCTACAAGTCTCAGGGTCTTTAAGGACAATGGGCAGAAGGGGGCAAGTTCTAGTTAATAGGGGCTGAGCAGCTGCTAACTGAGCCACAGGTAGCACTTGAAGTCTTGATGATAGCATACAGGAGGCGCCGGTTCTGCTTGAATAGTGACTGAGCACCTGTTGGCTGTACTTGGCTATCAATTTCATTTGCCCAGAAATAAATTCAGCCTGGGAATGAATACTAGAGTTAATATTAAAGTCTTGGCTTCAGTTTAGCTTTTTGACAACTAACACACCCAACAATTTCTCACATCAAATGTCAGTAGACCAGTCCCTTCCTCTGAGACAGATCACATGTTTCTAAAAAGACCTGGAATCGAACTGCCCGCCTTAGAATCCAGGATCTCTTACTTTGTGGCTTTTCCCCTTTAGGTAAATCACCAAACATCACCAAGGCCAGGCTTCCTCCCCTATAAAATTGTAATAATTTTAACCATCTCTGAGGGTATTGTAAACATTTGATAAATGTCTTTCACATTCTTTATCTAGTTAAAGAACTTCTTTTTATTTTCTGCTTCCCTGAAAGGATTAATAAATCAATTTTGTAACTTGCAATATATTTTCTCTGTATCTACTAAGAAAATTGTATGGTTTTTGCCTTCAATGTGTTGGTGAATTGTACCAATTAATTTTCGAATTTGAACAGGCCTTACATTGCTGGTATAAAACCCCACTTATGTGTATTGATGGATCCAACTTGCTAATAATTTATTGAGATCTTTGTTTCCATGTTCACATAAGATACCAATATTTAGTTCTCTTTTCTTGCAGTATCTTGATCTGATATTGATAACAGGATAATGACGGTCTCAAATAATGATTTAGGAATTGTTTCCTTCCCTTCTATTTTTCTGAAAGAGGTTTCATCTATTTGGGTAGATATAAAAGTAGATACAGAGAGTAGCTGTCTTCAAGTCCTCAAGGTACACTTTAAACCAAACCAAATCCTTTGCCATCAAGTTGATTTCAACTCGTAGTGACCCTATAGGACAGAGTAGAACTATCCCATAGGGTTTCCAAGGAGCAGCTGGTGGATTCAAATTGCTAGTCTTTAGTTAGCAGCCAAATGCTTAACCACTTCACCACCAGGGTGCTAAGCTACACCTTAAACCTATTGCCATCAAGTCAATTCTGACTCATAAAGACCCTATAGGACAGATCAGAACTGTTTCACAGATTTTCCAAGGAACTTCTGGTGGATTCAAACTGCCAGCCTTTTGGTTAGCAGCCATAGCAGTTAGCCACTACACTAGCTATGTCTAATTCTATTTCAACTTAAACATCTTATCAGAATTGACTTTTGTTTGTTGTTTGTGCTGTCCAGAATCCATTCACTCCTCTTCAGGTAAAAGCCCCAAAACTTTTATCTTAGAAACTGTTACTCCCCACTAGCGCATTTGGGTGGGGCTCAGAACTGAGTGATGTGATTCAGGACTAAGCCAAGGAGAATTATGTGCTGGGATTTACATGAGAAGAAGATTTGATGTGGTAGAAGACAAGTAAAAATTAGTTTAAAAAAAGATGTCCTGCAGCGGAAGAAAATGAGACGAGGGCTATAACGTGCTGGTTTATTAATAAAGAAATCTAGAACTAGTTATCTCATTAAACAATAGGAATGTATAATTTGATTTAAAAGTAAACTTTTTTTTTTAATGTAGAACAAAATTCAAAATCTCAAAAAGTGACTAGACTAACTAAACCGGTACAAACCTGGGAAACTCCTGAGGCTCTCACTCTGAGATACCCTTTAAACTTTGAACTGAAACTACTTCCAAAAGTCACTTGTTAACTAAATAACAAGTTGGCTCATAAAATAAACATTACCCATGAACATTGTGTTCCTTTGCTCCTTTTATTAAAATATAATTTGAAGAAACACAATCATCTGTTTAGAACAAATGGTCAACAAAGACGAGAAATTCTCAGAGGACAGGGAAACAAGACAAATGGAAATGGAACAACTGGAACAGAAATAATGAGAAAGGATGCTGACACAATATGAAAAATCGATGTCACTGAACAGCATGTGTAGAAATTATTAAATGGAAACCTAATTGCTGTGTAAACTTTCACCAAAAACTCAATAAACTATCTTTTTTTAAAAAAAAAGTAAACAAACATGTTTAACTTGATATGAGGTGTTGGCGTGATTCCCATGGGACACCAGTTGCTGGTGTGATTCACACGGGACACCACTCGCTGGTATGATATGAGACACCACTTACCAGTGTGAAATGGGGCACCATTTACTGGTGTGATATATGTTGGAAGAATCACACTGACAACAGACTTATAGTTTGCTGTGGGCAGAAAAGGGACAGTCTCCTGCGAGTAGAGACTGACACCAGTTTGTGTAACCCACTAGCTTTTATTGAGCAAAGTAAACAAATTTTCTGCTGGGAAAATGATAAAAGGCATCTTATCAATATTCCTTACTTCAAAAGAAGAAGCGGCATTCCCAGGGAGGGGATGAGAAAGTCCTTGAACTATTCTCAGTGAATGCTGCTTTCAGCACATACTGTTTTTCAGTACACTGAGACAAATTTGTCTCAAGGGCTTTTGCCAGGCTTTTGGCATTCTCAAGACAAGTCTTTATCTTAACAAAGACCAGGTTAGAGTAAGCAGGATTTTACATTCTTTCCAAACATGTACATCCTCACAATGAGGGAGCAATGTTTTTTGGCTCTAGAGCTTTGGGGAGGGTAAGAAAAGATGCAGCAATTCTTTCCCCATTCATCAGTCTCCATGAAACCACATTCCAGTGTAAGATAAAGGAAGAACATGACACTTGGATAAGAAATACAGTGTAATCTGGACAGAACATTTTAAAATGTTCAAATGATCATCTGGGCTAGAGAAAGAAGAACTCAGCTGGGGTCCTAAATTCAATAGTTGCTTACTCAGAACTGACTCACTGGCACGCAACAGCAACAACAACATACTGACCATGAGTTTCTCTTCACCCATCCGAATGAAGCCGTGTGTTACTTCACGAGAATATAAAAAAGGTTGTGCACCTGGAATTTCTCCTGGATACAGGAAGTTTGTCTGAGATTTGGATTGACTAAAGATAACTGAGAGAAAGAAGCTAGAAGTTCAACAAAGAATTCCTGGTAGCACAGAACTTTTCCAAAAGTCTTAAAATATTTATTATTGTTTGTTCTTTCAATATAAACATAGAAAATGAGGTCTGTCCTCTCCTTTTAGAAGATAGTGTCACGGAAGATTCCTTACAAGCTCAGTCACTCTCAGACTGCTGGTCCAGGGCTGCAGACGTCAGCCTCGGAATCCCACGACCCTCTTGCTACCTGTACCTGTAGTGAAGAGTCTTTCCCCGTATCATCTTTCTTGCTGCCTAGAGCTTCTTTCCTTGGGGACTTCACAGAGCAGCCTAAAACAAAAAGAATACTTCTTGCTTACACCTGCAACCCAGAAGAATGTCAACACCCATTTTTGACAGCAGCAAAAGTCCCATACATCATTAAGCACCTTAGAAAAATCTTGTCAGGAGAGGACAACATGACCCAACACTCAGAGTCTGCAAAATGTCGCAAGAGATCATCAATTACATATCAAGCTGAATTCATAAGGAATGAAAGGGAGGAAAACACAGCTCCAGAACGTCTACTCCTTAATTTCAGACCAACTATTTCTTTGTGTTTTTGTCCTAATTCCCAAAATATCTATGTATATAATCCCAAACTTTATAGATTAATCCTAAATAGTGATTGTTATCCAGGTTCTAAAAGTCAATTCTCACCAACGAGCCCATAGTTTTCAGTTATACAGAAAGACACACGCAAGTCTTCTCATCTGCTAATTAAAAAGATTATAGCTGGTGTCTTCTAAATCAGCTCTAATGTTCTATGAATTTATAAAGATATCTGAGATAGAGTTTTCCCCACACCTGATATCTAATCCCTCTAAACTACACGTCCGTTAGAAAATCAACCCAGTATGATAAGTGCAACTGTTATTATAAGGCTGAAAAATTTCACAAAAATATCTGTATTTTGCTGTCTCACCTGATTTCTCACGGTCTGGCTAACATGCGGAATTAGCACCAGAATCAACTGATAATCTAAATGTTTGGGAAATAATGGCCATGGTAGCACAAAATGTGTGCATCAATAACCGAGGAAGAGAGTGGGATGAGAGGCATAACCCACAAACGCAGATTTACCTCATCTCTGTAAGAACACAGAGAAATGACAGAAATGCCTTGAAAAGGGTAAAACTGATGTATGTGAAAGATAAGAACCCATCCAGGTTCTGGGTTCTCATAAAAGATAGCTGTGCTCATTTCACCTTTCCTCAGTCATTTACAAGCGTCCCTAGATAGAAAAATCTGTTTCTGTTTATCTCCTCTGTGGGTTAAATACCTCTCCCACTCATTGCCTGAATAGAAAAAACTTCAGAAAAAGTCACTCGTTCAATGTCTTTGCAACCATCACTCAAGTTTTTCTGATTTGTGGACTCAGAGCTCAGCAGAGTTTCGTTCTGCTGCTCCTGACGTCTCTTTGAGTGGCAACCAACCCAACAGCACCCAACAACAACAGCAACAAGGGTACACAAAGGATTTCTGGGAGCAGGTAGTCAAGCTCTCAGCTCCTATGCCAAAGGTGCACAGTCTGAATCTACCCACCAGCTCCACAGGATAAAAAGACCTGGCAATCTGCTTCCGTAAAGATTATGGCTTACAAAACTCTATGAGGCAGTTATACTCTACCACACAGGGTCGCTGTGAGTTGAAACCAACCCAATAGCACCTAATTAACAATGACAAGGGCATAAAAGTGTTGCGAGAACAGTAGCAGCGTGGTGAAGTGTGACATGCTTTGGGGAAGTGGAGACATTTGCAAAGTGACTGGGAATGACAGTGGCTTTGTGATAAATTTGGGCAATTAACTTTTCCAACTATGATGTTATCATTTATATAAAGGCAGTGTTGGGCTACACTTTCTAATGGTCTTCAGTTACAAGGACCATACACTTTGTTTGTTTGGGGGACATGACAAATCCAAATCCAAAATACTATTTTTCCCTTGAATTGTTCTTTTCAACTTCCCATATCCAAATACTTGTTAATCTAGAAATTTATCTTCAACCTGTTCTGCCCTTTTTAAGCAACACAATAACCTTTTACAGACTAGGCATTCTGATGTTGTAAGGGAAACTTGGTCAGAATGTCTGTAAGCCATTAAAAATTCATAGCTGGGCAGTAATACAGTAGACAGAGAATCCTAGAATATAGTGCTCCATCTCTGTAATTTCACCAGGGAGTCACAGAACAGCATAAAGAGGGGCAGAGATGACTTCAACTGGAGAAACAAGTCTCTCACATACATACATCTGCAGAAGTGATGGTCAACAGGTAGTCAGAATGTCACCCAGAAAAGAAATGGCCATTCAATCTCCTTATGCTATTTGCGGTGATGGGCTCATCTCTGGAGTGATGATATGAGCTCTTATCCCTGTTACAAAATCAAATGTATAAGCGCTACCTGGAAAAGAGTCAAAGCCACTTTTCTTTCTACTGTACAGCATGAAAACGCTAGTGGCCACTAAATCATCTGAGAGAGAACTTTGACAGGAAGAGAAACATCACAGCTATAGATAAGACAAACTTTTCTCACCCACAGTGTTGATGAGGATTCAGACACAACCTGTACTTAAAAAATGTTTTTTTATTATGACTGAGTGAAAATGTACATTTTCATATAAATTTACATGCCCATCTATATGCAGCTTCCACTGCTCTCTGCCCTTGCCCATAAATCATAACGAAGTTCCACTCTTTGGACACGAAAAAATGTTTTTGCTAGAGAGAAGGTGCAGCACTCTTAGGCTATGCTGAAAGGAAGGAGCCAGCCAAGCCAAGAGCCATCGAGTCAGATTGAACACAAAACATGAGGACATGTTTCACTGAGACCAGATTTGGGCATGGAATCTCCAGCTACCCAACACATACACCCTGGAGCCGTGAGTTTATGGCCAAAAGAACCAAGAAGCAACGGCATAAGGTACTCACCTGGCCTTCTGAGTTGGTTCATCTTTATCTCACTATCATCTCTGTCCTTATGCTGAGTATTATGCAGAGAATACCCGCATCTGAGCAAGACTAAAACAAAGTGCTCTGAATCAGAGATCAGTATTTATAAACTCCCTCATGTATCCCCAGCTTCTTCAGGACTCCCATATTCTTATATCTAGGCATTATCCTCAACCCAATCAGAGTCCAAACATTTCCTCATCTCCACAGGCAGACCAGGAGAGAAGTTTCTAACCTAGTCCTGACCTGTGACCCATAGGAACTTGAATCATATGTAAGGCAACCGCTTCTAAAAACTCTTAGTTTAGGGTCATAGAAGCCTTGTTTAACAGTCCCTACATTATATAATGTATATAATAATACACATTATAATAAAAACCCTGTCTCTCATATACACGCAATTCTCCACTGCCCTAAGACCATCACAGTACTCACATCTCTTTATGTGTTGGCCCATCTCAGGTAAAAGGAGAGAGAACAGGAAAAACAGAAAAAATACAAAGACCATAGCAAATAGGGCAAAGAGTCTAGGGGTACCATTTTGGACTAAACTAGCCCTTGGTTCAACCTCAGTCATTAAGTTCTGAGAGAGGACGTAGAATTCTCTGCTCCAGCTCTGTCAGTTGATAGGTTATTGAGGTGATGAAGTCACAGCTTCACACACAACGGGACTGACAAAGTCTGGTTGAAGGCTGGCTAAGCGTCACTCCATATAAGATTTACATGGATAAGGAGTCTGAGTATCTTTACTTCTACCACAGCTCCATTCACCCCCAAACACTACATTACCAGACAAGACAAGCAACAGGGTAGGTGACTACACAGATATTTAAAATGAGTATCGCACTGCATGGGCATCGCATCATGTACAAAGGGCAGAGCTCTTTGTACATAATTTCTCAACCCTAGAGTCAATCTTATTCATCAAAGTGATATCTAAACTGGAAGAACAAGGACAGATTTCCCTGAGGGAAGACTTAAGATCCTTCACTAGAAGCCCTCAGTTTCCTGTCTTGCCATCCTTACTCATGTCAGCAAAGTTTGCCCATGGATCATGAGACTATCACCCCAATCCCATGGGTCAGTGCAGAGAGGGTAGCTTATTTTCCAAGACTGGAGTATTACTGTCTTCTAAACGAAACAAAATGTTGGGCAGTTTATTGCTCTGGATGTCATCTCAACATGCTCCCTTATTTTTAGCAACCACTCTACACTCTGGTGTGTAGAGAGCCAAGGGATCAGACCGTGGCATTAGCTGACACAAGAACACACAAGCCTTACTCACAAAGGGAAGTCCATTCCTAATTGACCTTCTGCACAAACCTGTCTTAACACAACTTCATTTTTCATAAAATTTATATCATTCCATTTTCCCCTATTCAAAGAGTCCCTTATAGCAGAAATTCCTCAGGCTTCAAGTCATTTTGACAAGAGATTCCCAGACCATCGCTTCAAGGACAACTCTGAGCCAGTACCAGTTCCCTGCCCATACACAATGATTCCAATTCCTGATCTAAATTCAGCTCTTTTAAGGTGACCAGTGGGGACAATTGTCCAGATGCTAATGTGTTCCCACAGACTTTACCAGCTCCCGAGGTTGATTACACACCATCTCGGGGAGGCTTCCTGCTCAGTCTCTGTCTACCAAAGCCCAGAAGTTTCCTGGTACTCACCCAAAGAGGCAAGGGGAAACAACTACCACCCCCACCCTTCCCTAGGAATCTAAAATATGTTGGATTAAGCAAGAAATAAGAGGCCCAACCACTACCCTCTGGGAATTTCTAAGCCAACTGAGAAAATAAAATCCCAAGCAGAAAAGGCAAAGGTCTTCATGGGCTCGGATAATCAGGGAAATCATTATGGAACAACAGAGAGGGAGAGTGGTAATTCAATTAAACTAAAAGGAAATAGTCAATACGTCTTCCCGGTTTCTGGGCGTAGAATCAGCAGGTGAAGATTTCTCTATCTTTACTGCTTTATCTGTGGGTGATTCTCAGAAACTTAAAATTCTTTAGCTGAAATTTTTAAACGTTGTATTGAGGTAACAACTCATGTTTAGAAGCTGAAACATAGAAGAATTATCAATACTATTCTGCTCTGCTTATGAGTCTGACAATTAAGTCCACAAACTTAATTCTTTTAAGTGCTACATACCTTAATGCTGAATATCACTATAGTCACCTTTGAAGTACTCCTCTTGGGAAGCTATGCATCAATGCCATTGCCTAGTTCTCACTTCAAAGCAATTTTGGAAATCTGGAACAGCAATTGCCCACAGTGGCAAGGTTTCAAGTTTACAAACTTAACTGTACAGTTGTCTGTGAGGGAGCTTTTAGCCAGTAAACAAATAACTGTATTGGAACACCTTTCCTGCTCACCTGATCTGGCATCCAATGACTTTTTTCCTTACCCAAAGATAAAGGAAATACTCAAAGGAAGACACTTGGATGACATTCAAGACGTCAAGAATAATAGGACAACTGCTGCGGTGGCCATTCCAGGAAAAGAGTTCCAAAATTGCTTTGAAGAGTGGACTAGGCCATGGCATTAGTGCCTAGCTTCCCCAGGGTAATACTTTGAAGTTGACTACAGTGATATTCAGCAAAGAGGTATGTAGCACTTTTTCTAGGATGAGTTCCCTTTAATCACCTCAAAATTAAAAAGTTGAGGGGGGGAAAGTCAGTCTCTGGCTAATGATACCCCAGATGCATTTGTATATACATTGTAACCCAATGTCTGGGACCTAAATACCATGTTCAAGAAAGCCTAAGAATCTTCTACATGGGCAACATCTGGTCTATTTCTTTTTATTTATGTAGCTAAACAACTGATTTTGGTAAATTTCCCCAAATCTTTAAGGGAGTTATCCTATGCTAATAAAGTATTCCTTTGGAAAATTTTTTCTAATTGTGCATCAAAATTGTCAACTGACTGTGAGAAACATAGCTAACAAGGTAAAACTAACAGGGAAACATTTAGGAAAATCTTAACTGAAAATCTTGGCATGAGAAAGGTGTGTGCAAAAATGGTTCCAAAGGAACTCACCGAAGAACAAAAGCAAGGGAAGTTGATGTTTGCCAAGACCTCTTGGAGAGGCAAGACAATGTTCTGGGCCATGTTATCACTGGTAATGAAATGTGAGTGTGCCAACAGGAGCCTGAAGCACAGCGTCAAAGTGCACCATGGAAGTCAGTCAGTTCTCCAGGACCAAAAATGTTCCATCAGTCCAATCAACAGTCACAGTGATGTGGGTAACCTTTATTGACATCAGAGGGATCATTCATTATGAATCTGTACCATCTGGACAGTTAGCCAAATTTACTATTTAAGTGCTGAAAAAGCTGCATGAAAAAGTTCTAGACCAAAACAACCTGAACTTTTTGCCAGCAACTAACTCATGGCACTTGCATTACAATAATGTGCCAGACCACATGGCACTGTCTGTGAGGGAGTTTTTAGCCAGTAAACAAATAACTGTAGTGGAACACCCCCCTATTTATCTCGTCTGGCCCTCAGTGACTTTGTTCTTTACCCAAAGATAAAGGAAATATTGAAAGGAAGACATTTAGATGGCATTCAGGACATCAAGGGTAGTATGATGACAGCTCTGATGGTCATCCCAGAAAAAAAATCCCAAAATTACTTTGAAGGGTGGACTAGGGGCTGGCATCACTGCATGGCTCCCCAAGGAGAGTACTCTGAAGATGACTGTAGTGATATTTAACAATGAGGTATGTCACACTTTTTCTGGGATGAGTTCATGAACTTAATTGTCAGACCTTGTAGTTAAGAAAAAAGCTTTGCTCCTGAGTCATTTCCCACTCATTGTGATCCTAAATGACAGAGTTAAACTGGTCTATAAGATTTCCAAGGAACAGTTGGTGGATTTGAACTGCTGAGGTTTTGGTTAGCAGGCGAGCTCTTAACCACTGTGCCACAAGGGATCCAAAATACTTTTGTAAAAGAAGAGGGTTCAGGGTTTGTAAAAAAATTCTCACTGCTCAAAAAAACCCCAAAATAGTTAACACTAATTTGTGATGACAAGAGGTCAATAAAGTAGTCAGAGGAGGAGCATGAGAGAGCCTTCTGTGGTAAGAAAATATTCTTTATCTCATATATCTGTATACCGCTCTATAGATATCCAACAATTCTTGAACTGTACATTTAACATTGTGAAATTTACTGTATGTAAGTTATACCTCTATTTTTAAAAAGTAAGATCAATATTATACTGGACTTTAAAATGAGCTGGGGAGTGAACCTTCGGGCGGAGTCAAGATGGCCGACTCAGCCCACGTCACCTTCTATCCCTCTGGAAGCCAAGACCTGAACTGACAATCAAACAGAGCCTTCTGGTCACCTAATCAGCCTCAGGACACGGCACAGAGCTGTTAATTGGGACCTCATACCACTCAGCGAAAAACCTCCTCTCTTTCGCTGACTCCCACTCCTGGCTAGCCCCGGCTCTCACCGACGGAAGGTAAACGTACCGTTTTGACTTTTTTTTTACTCGGTCTCGGCTGGCGGGTGGAGCTGGGTCTTGCCCGGCGGCTGGACTCAGACACGCTGCTGGGGGGATAGGCAGGCGAAATTCCCATATTCTGAGAGCCAGGCTCGGGACTCTCTTAATCTAGACAGTTTGAGCCTTTCGTTTTGTAGCTGTCTCAGTGGGGTTTGTGCAGAACTCCACGGTCATGGTGCGGGACGCCATGTTGGTACCGAGATTTTAGCGGGACCTCGTTCTTAGCCTGGGAGCCAGCGCCTGCAAACAGGACAGCGCTTCTCCGTCAGAAAAGTAGTGATTTTGCACAGTGCTGCCTACATTGGGGGCCCTGCAACAGAAGCAGAGGAATCACTGCCTCTGGGCACCTTTAGCCCCTCTGTCTGCTGCCTGTGTGGAGGACGCCAACTTAGGTACGGTGGCTGCAGCTGGACCTAATTCTTAGCTTGGGAGCCAGAGCCTGCCCACAGGAGAGCGCTTTTCTATCACAAAACCAGTACTCGACGCAGTGTTGGATAAGGCTAGGCCCTGTCAGCAGAGGCCACCAAGGCACTAGCAGTGCTGTATTCTGAACTAGTTTGTTATCATCTGGGGTTGGATATAGTGGTGCTTACTTTGTCAGAGGGCAGAGGGACCTCTACACCTGAAAACCTAACTGACTTGTGAACTGGTCAGATACCTTTTGCTTTACATTTGAAGACAGCCTAGAGAAACATTTGCAATCCATCCTCACAGTACCTCTTCCAGCCTCTATATACTCACATGGGACCCAAAAAGCAACAGACAATTGTGGCATACAAGCAATCACTCTTGCCTTCAGAAGGCTCCCAAACAAAGCAACCAAGGAGTTTTCGAGATGAAGAAACTTTTATGAAAGCATCAGGAAGTGAATACAAATTGATTATATACAGGGCCTTTCTAGACCTTATACAAAATGCAGCAGAACAAAATGAAAAATTAAGCAAGTTGTTCGATCTGATGGAACACCAGTACTCTGAAATCCAACAGATCAAGAAGAAAATCAAAGACATAGAAGCTTCCATGCAAACCCAAGAAAACAGAATGGAACAAATGGAAAAAAGAATTTCTGACTTGGAAGACAGAGCTACTGATGCCAGTGTCTATGAGCAGAAATCAGTAAAAAGAAACAAGAAAAATGAAGAAACATTAAGAAGCATGTGGGACTCTATTAAGAGGAACAACCTTCGATTAATTGGAGTCCCTGAACAGGGTGAGACATCTGAGAACACAGAGAGTATTGTTGCTGAGCTGCTGAAAGAAAACTTCCCAGAAATCATGAAGGAAGAGAATATAGACATCTCAGATGCATATCGTACACCACCCAATATAGATCTCAAAAGAAAGACTCCAAGACATATTGTAATCAAGCTTAACAAAATGAAACATAAGCAGCAACTCTTAAAGGCAGCAAGACTCAAGGCAAAGCTAACATTCAGAGGGAAACCCGGTAGGCTCTCGTCAGATTTCTCAGCAGAAACCATGCTGGCATTGAGACAGTGGCAAGACACATTCAAAGTCTTGAAGGAGAAAAACTTCCAACCAAGAATTATATATCCTGCAAAACTGTCTTTCAAATACGAAAATGAAATTAAGACATTCCCAGATAAACAGAAACTCAGAGACTTTGTAAAAACCAAACCCAAACTGCAAGAAATACTGAAAGAAGTTCTTGGCTTTGGCTTAGAAGAACAAAACCACTAACTTTATATTTTAGAATGACACACTACTCAATACTCATTTAGGGAAGGCTCCAAAGTAAATCACAGCTTTGATTTGGAAAGAAGCAATCCAGTGATCATCATGAAAACTATGGTGTCATTATAATAAAAGAGGGATGTACTACAGTCCTTCCAGATGGAGAGGAAGATGACCAGACTGGTAGTAATTAAAATTGGGTTTATAAATAGTTTCTTAAGGGGGTTCATAAGGGCAGCTGTAAAGCACAACAAAGATGTATCATGCCATTTCAAGAAATCTAACACATGAGTCTCAACAACTATAAAACCAGCTCTGAAAAAGGTGAAAAATCAACTCACGAAAAAGAGTGTCTCAGAACAGACTAATAAGAACAACAGAGAAAACATCAACATAAAAATAAACATATCACAATGGCAGCAGTGAACACATACCTATCAATAATTACATTGAATGCGAATGGACTGAATGCTCCAGTAAAGAGACACCGAGTGTCATCTTGGATCAAAAGACATGACCCATCCATATGTTGTCTACAAGAAACTCACTTGAGACCTAAAGACAGGAACAAACTGAAAATTAAAGGATGAAAGAATACATATCAAGCTAACAATGAACAAAGAAGAGCAGGGGTGGCAATTCTAATCTCAGACAAAATCAACTTTAATGTCAAATCCACCATCGTGGACAAAGATGGACACTATTTATTGCTGAAAGGTTCAGTACACAAGCAAGACTTAACTATATTAAACATTTATGCACCTAATGTCAGAGCACCTAAATATGTCGAAGAAACACTGACTACGCTCAAAAAAGAGTTAGATGACTCCACAATAGTAGTGGGAGACTTTAATATTCCACTCTCATTACTAGACAGATCATGTAGAAAAAAGCTCAGTAAAGATACAGAGGACCTCATTGACACAATTAACCAACTAAACCTCATTGATATATACAGAACTTTCCACCCATCAGCAGACAACTACACCTTCTTCTCCAGTGCACATGGAACATTCTCCAGAATTGACCACGTGATAGGCCACAATGCAATGCTCAAAAAAATCCATACCATTGAATTATTGCAAAGCATCTTCTCAGATCATAAAGCCATCAAAGTTGAAATCAATAGCAGAGAAAACAGAGATAGAAAGTGGAACTCTTGGAAACTGAACAACATCTTGCTCAAAAAAACATGGGTTATAGAGGAAATCAGGGATCAATTAAAGAAATTCATGGATTCCAATGAGAACGAAAACACTTCCTACCAGAACCTATGGGATACAGCCAAAGCAGTGCTCAGAGGTCTGTTTATCTCCATAAATGCACACATCTGGAAGGAAGAAAGAAACCAAATCAAGGAACTAACTCTACAGCTTGAACAAGTAGAAAGAGAACAACAGAGAAACCCCTCGGGCACCAGAAGAAAGGAGATCATAAAGATTAGAGCAGAGCTAAATGAATTAGAGAACAGAAAAGCAATTGAAAAGACCAAAAGCTGGTTTTTTGAAAAGATCAACAAAATTGATAAACCACTGGCTAAACTTACTAAAGAAAAGCAGGAAAGGAAACAAATAACCCAAATTAGAAATGAGAAGGGAGTTGTCACCACAGATGCAACAGAAATCAAAAACATCATAACAGAATACTATGAAAGACTGTACTCTAACAAATTTGAAAACCTAGGGGAAATGGACCAATTCCTTGACTCATACCACCTACCCAAATTATCACAACGTGAAGCAGAACAACTTAATAAACCCATCACAAAGGAAGAGATTGAAAAGGTCATCAAAACACTGCCAACCCAAAAAAGTCCGGGCCCAGATGGCTTCACGGCAGAATTCTACCAAGCATTTAGAGAAGAGTTATCCCCAATACTATTGAAACTATTTCACCGTATAGAAAGGGATGGAGTACTCCCAAACTCATTCTATGAAGCCAGCATAACCCTGATACCTAAGCCCGGGAAAGATCCAACAAAGACAGAGAACTACAGACCGATATCACTCATGAACTTAGATGCAAAAATCTTCAACAAAATTCTTGCCAACAGAATACAACAATATATCAGGAAAATAATCCATCGTGACCAAGTGGGATTCATACCAGGGATGCAAGGCTGGTTCAACATCAGGAAAACAATTAATGTGATTAACCACATAAATAACACAAAAGACAAAGATCGTCTGATTTTGTCCATTGATGCCGAAAAGGCATTTGATAAAGTCCAACACCCATTCATGCTAAAAACTCTTAGCAAAATGGGCATAGACGGCAAATTCCTCAACACAATAAGGACCATTTATACAAAACCAATTGCTCACATCATCCTGAATGGAGAGAGACTGAAAGACTTTCCCCTGAGATCAGGAACTAGACAAGGATGCCCACTGTCACCTCTCCTATTCAACATTGTGCTAGAAGTTCTAGCCAGAGCAATTAGACAAGACGAACAAATAAAGGGCATCTGCATCAGCAGACAGGAAGTTAAAATCTCCCTGTTCGCAGATGATATGATTGTATATGCAGAGAACCCCAAGGAATTTATAAGTAAGCTACTCAAACTGATAGAAGAGTTCAGCAAAGTTTCAGGATACAAGATAAACATAAGTAAATCAGTAGTTTTCCTTTATACCATCAACGAGACTGTTAAGGAGGAAATTATTAAATCAATACCATTTGTGATAGCCCCTAAGAAGATAAAGTACCCAGGAATTAATCTAACCAGAGAAACAACAGACCTTTACAAAGAGAACTACAAGCCTTTACTACAAGAAACTAAGAGAGACTTAGATAAATGGAAAAACCTACCCTGCTCATGGATAGGAAGACTTAACATTGTGAAAATGTCTATTTTACCCAAAGCAATCTACTTATACAATGCAATCCCAATACAAGTTCCAGCATCATTTTTTAATGAGATGGAGAAACAAATCACCAATTTTGTTTGGAAAGGGAAGAAGCCCCGGATAAGTAAGGTACTACTAAAGAAGAAGAACACACTGGGAGGCCTTTCATTACCCGACCTTAGAACATACTACACTGCCACAGTGGTCAAAACAGCCTGGTACTGGTACAAGAACAGACAGATGGATCAATGGAACAGAATTGAGACCCCAGAGATGACACCATCTGCCTATGAACAGTTGATACTCGACAAAGACCCTAAGACATTAAACTGGGGTAAAAACAGTATCTTCAACAAATGGTGCTGGCAAAATTGGTTATCCATCTGCAATAAACTGAATCAAGATCCATATCTTACACCTTATACAAAAACCAACTCCAACTGGATAAAAGACCTAAATATCAAACCTGAAACGATAAAGCTCATCCAAGAAAAGGTAGGAACAACTATGGAAGTTTTAATACACAATGACGACAGACTCCAAAATCTGTCAAAGAAACCTCAATCAACAGAAGAGAAAGTAGATAAATGGGAACTATTAAGAATCAAACACTTTTGCTCATCCAAAGACTTTATTAATAGAATTAAAAGAACACCCACAGAGTGGGAAAAAATATTTGGCAACTCTATGTCAGATCGACGCCTGATCTCCATTATCTATAAGATACTACAAAATATCAATAAGAAGAAGATAAACCATCCAATTAAGCGATGGGCAAAGGAGATGGACAGATACTTCACTAAAGAGGAGATCCAGGCAGCCAAAAAACACATGCGGACATGTTCACGATCTTTAGTTATTAAAGAAATTCAAATCAAGGCAACAATGAGATACCATCTCACCCCAACAAGATTGGCCATGATCCAGAAAACACAAAACAACAAATGCTGGAGAGGCTGTGGAGAAAGTGGAACCCTCCTACACTGTTGGTGGGGTTGCAAAATGGTCCAGCCTCTTTGGAAGGCAATCTGGCGCTTCCTTAAAAAATGGATATTGATATACCATTTGACCCAGTAATTCCACTACTTGGAATATATGCTACAGATTCAAGGCCTTTCACACTAATGGACACACGCACCAGAATGTTTATCGTGGCACAGTCCACAATAGCAAAAAGGTGGAATCAACCCAGATGCCCAACAATAGAAGAATGGATAGGTAAACTGTGGTACATATACTCAATGGAGCACTACGCAATGATAAAGAATAACGATGATTCCAGGAAATATCTCCTAACCTGGTTTCAACTGGAAGACATTATGTTGAGTGAGAGTAGTCAGCGAGAAAAGGACAAATACTGTATGAGACCTCTACGATAAGATCTCAAAAACAGACTTGTGTATAGAAGAAAAGACTCTTTGACAGCTGCAAGGGAGGGGAGGGAGGGAGGGAGGGTGAGGGGGGGAGGGTTTAGTTTAGGTAGTTACTAGAAATCTAGTTGGGAGAAAGTGGTGACAGCACACATTAGGAACAAGAACAACATTAAGTGGACTTCAGCATAACTTGAGTACTCCTTCCATCTTAACTCAATACTGCAAGGATAGAGTAGCTGGGGCGGGGGCGGGGGACCATGCTCTTAGGCGAATTCCAGGCCAATTGGCACAACTAGCGTTTTGCTAAGAGAACTCTCTGCACCCCACATTGGCGAGTGGTGTCTGGGATCGTAAAAGCTGCCAAGCTGCCATCCGAGGACACAGCAAATGGTCCCAACTCAGCAGGAACGGATGCTCACCGAGGGCCAAAATGGCATGCAGTAAAGACAACCGAGAAGACAGAGAGACCCACAAGAGTGGGTGCCTACATCGACCTGGGACCGGAAGAACCAGATGGTGCCCGGCCACCACCAGTGATAGTCATGACGGAGCTCACAGAGAGGAGCCTCACTGGCAACACAAGAATAAAAAGAGGTGCATCATGAGATCTCCACTAAAAGACCTCAATTGATGGTCCAGTGGTTTGGGGGTTCCTCTGAGAGCATGGCCCCCGGCCCTCATGCTGCCCATTCCCATAAATTATAACAAAGGTCCACTCTTTGGACAGGAATGGATTGGACTTGGCAAGGCAGAGTGACCATATATTGGAAGCACTTTATGGTTCTATACATCTATAGGATATCATCTTGCTGACCTCTGGCTGGAGGAAAGGGAGTGGACGGAGAGGAGGGGAAAGGAGACTGTTGGGAGGATGAGACATGTATGGAGCAGAGAGGAATAGTGTGCAGTCACCGGACAGGGAGAGCAGTGGAAGCTACATATAGGGGGGCATGTAAATTTACATATGAATGTACATTTTCACTCAGTTATGTTAAATAAAAATAAAAATAAAAATAAATGAGCTGGGAGTTTTTTTCCTCTGTTCTTTTTTCCCTTTTTATTTTCTTGTATGAAATTATAATTATTCATTGAAAACTTTGCAGAACTTAACTGATAAAACCATCTAGGCCAGTCTTTTACTGTGATGATTGATCTTTTGAAAGCATTTTTATTCCATTAGCAATAATAACAACATATATATATATTTTTTTTTAAAGCCACTTCCATGGAGTCCATTTCAACTCACAGCAACCCTATAAGACAGAGTAGTAGAACTGCCCCATAGGGTTTCCAAGGAACATCTGGTGGATTTGAACTGGCAAACTTTTGGTTAGCAACCATAGCTGTTAACCAGTATGCCACCAGGATTTCCATTTCATTAACACTCATTGTCAAAGTCAATTTCACTGCTACTTTTTATGTTAATAATAGCATTATATATATTTTATAAACTTGTGAACTTATTTAACTGGTAATGTATTTCTCCCTCACTTTGGAATAATGTTTTTGTTATACATACAATTCTAAGCCCAAAGTTCTAATTTGTTAAATTCTTTTATTACTTTAGTGTCATTTTACAATTAAAGTTACTACTCGTAAGTTTCAAGTGAATCTTGTTATCTTCTTATTTCTTGTCAGATGATCTGCAATTTTTTCTAGAAATTTTACTTTGGTGTTCTTACATTCTATATAATTTGTCTAAGTGTAGTTTGTTTTTTCTTATCTTACTTGAGCAATCTATAAGCCCTTTCAAAGTGACACTCTACAGAATATTTTTTTAATTCACTGAAATTTATATATATTGGATCTTCACCTCTTTTCTCCCTTTTTGGTTCTTTCTTTTTGGGTACTTCTGCCTTTTCTCTCGGCATTTCAGTTACATATTCTACCTGTTTATCCTTTCTTTATGCTTTATGAGAAGATTATTCAAGGTAATATTACAACTCCCTGAGTTATTCATCTGTAGTCATCCTACCACTTATTTCTTAAGGATCCCTGGTGTCACAGTAATTAAGCAGTGGGCCTCTAATCAATGTGACAACTGCTTCTGTAAAGATTATAGCCTTGGAAACCCTGTGGGCTCTCCTATAGGGTTGCTATGGGTAAAAATTGACTTGATGGCAAAGACTAATGGGCAATGGGACAGTTACTTCTTTTTTGTTTGTTTTATTTTGTTTTTTAACTTCTTAGCTCAGTAGTACTTCTGTATTTCTCTGAAACTAGTCATGAACACGCTATAACAAGGAGCTCCGATGGCCGCCACAAATTTCAGAGGAAAAAGTGGCAAAATAAAGTGATAAAGTCAATTGGGGAAAATGCAAAATCAAAACTTTCCTTCAGTCAGAGCTTTCATTTTCTTCCTAAGTCTTCTTGCCAGGTTAAAAGCACTCACTAACCTTTGCCCCACCCACTGCTCTCCACTAGCCAGTTCTACCCAAAACCAAACTTATTATCTTCAAGGCAATTATGACTCACACAACAGAGTTGAACTGACCCACAGAGTTTTCCAGAGCACCTGGTAGCTTTAAACTGCCAACCTTTTGATTAGCAGCAAAAGCACTCAACCACCACACCACCAGTTCTACCTAGACTTCATGATTACCTGTCTTAGTCACCTAGTACTGCTCTAACAGGAATACTATAGGTGGATGACTTTAGCAAAGACAAGTTTATTCTTATACAGTCCAATAGGCTACAAGTCCCAATTCAGGGTGTCTGCTCCAGAAGAAGGCTTTCTTTCTCTACAGGCTCTGGAAGGGCCTTGTGTTGCACCAGTCTTTGGTCAGGGAACATCTTGGCACAGGAACCTCAGGTCTGAAGGGTACACTCTACCCCTGGTGAGGCTTTCTTGATGGCATGAGGTTCCCAACTCTCTGCTTGAGTCCTTTTTCTTTTGTCTCTTGCAGATTGAAAGGATAAAAGGTAATGCAAGCCACATTCCTTACTCCCTTAGTAAGGGTGTTGCAGTCCACACTAATCCTCTCTAACAGTCCACTCTAGTAACCATAGACAGAGACAAGGATTTATAACACAAGAAATCACAAAATGAAGGACAATCACAAAATACTGGGAATCATGGCCCAGCAAAATTGCTACACACGTTTTTGGGGGGACACAGTTCAATCCATGACAATACCCAAGAGAGGTTTCTCACTCTGGTGTGGCAACTCCTTAGGATACTTATTTTCTTTGTATCTCTATTATTTCTACAGAGATTTTTGGGAATTGCCAAGCTGTTAGTTCACCAGTTCACTATTTAGGCAATAGAGAGCCTTTGGCATATGAAACAAATTAACATATTGAACAAGAAATATTTTGAGAATATAATGTCTCAGTTATCTAGTGCTGTTATAACAGAAATACCACAAGCCAAGGACTTTAACAAACAAATTTATTTTCTCATAGTTTAGGAGGTTAGAATTCCGAATTTAGAGCTCAGGCTCTAGGGACGTATTTATCTCTGTGTTGACTCTGGAAGAAAAGTTTTTCTCACACCTTCTGCTTTCTAATTCCTTGGAGAGTTCTGTGTGACTGGACATCTGTCTTACCTCGTCTCCCCTCCGGTCACTTGTTAAATCTCTTTTGTATCATAAAAG
The DNA here is from genome assembly GCA_028571685.1 of Heterohyrax brucei. Classification (NCBI taxonomy): domain Eukaryota; kingdom Metazoa; phylum Chordata; class Mammalia; order Hyracoidea; family Procaviidae; genus Heterohyrax; species Heterohyrax brucei. The sequence goes on along the minus strand of CM053142.1, from coordinate 69,221,537 downwards.
CCATTGACTCAAAATATACCCTATACTAATCCTGCCTTACTAATGTGACAAAGATAGACAATTTCCAAGTGAGATTATAACCACAGGCATAAAAGAACCTTTTGCCATGAAGTCAGTTCCAACTCATGGAGATCTTATAGGACGGAGTGGAATTACCCTACAGAGTTCCCAAGGGGCAGCTGGTGCATTCGAACTGCTGATCTCTTTGTTAACAGCTGAACTCTAATCACCACATAACCAGGGCTCCAACCTCAGGTATAGAGGTTAAGATTAACAACACATATTTGGGAGATACACAATTCAGTTCACAGCATAGAACAAGTGTTGTTGTCATTTTTGAGCTAAAATGTACAAATTCAAATTTCTAAAATTAAAGGTTCTCTTATCTCTGTGCTTGATCAATGGTGAGGCGGCCAGCTCAGGAAACTGTAACTGCTATAGACCTGTCAGTGCAATCTCAAACATACAAAGCACACCACAATCTTCTGCTAGCTAGAGATCACCAAGGCCTCTCGCATTACTGTTCATCAGATATTATCGAAAGCACCGGATGTTTTTCTACTCATCATTAGGCCCATTTGCAATTAGAACCATAGTGGTATGTGACAGGAAGGAAAATTTGCAATATCAAAAGAAATGACAGTAGTTGCTTTCGCATTCAGGAAAAGGGGGTGAGGTAGTGGGTAATAGGAGGAGTAAGAGTTAATTCTACTCTCCACATGTATTTCATTATAAGATGTTAACTAGTGCCGACTATTGTAATTGGGCTTACATTCCTTACAGTATGCGGACAAGGTGTCTATGAACCAGACTAATCCACTCCTGTGCTAGAGTTCTGCCACTTTTCCATACAGAAACTTAGGCAGGGCCAAAGAAAAATGCTTCCCTGAACCCCAAAAGGGCAGAATGTGTAAATTTTGCTTAGGGCCCAAAGGTATCTCCAGTATAAGAACTGGGGGACCAAGCACTGGCCAGGCAGTAGTGCTAAGAGGGCGAACATTTGTACTAGCGCCCTGCTCATAAAGGAAGCATACAATCTGAAATGAACAAAACTCTTCTACTTGGATATTTTATTGATCTACTCTTTCATTACTTCTTTACGACTGAGGCGAAGAGGAAGTTTCAAAAGGACTTATAGCAGGCGTTTAAAACTTGCAAAAGAAAAAAAAACTAGGGAAAGTTCTACAGGAAGAAGAGGAGTACGCAGTAAGTCACAAAGACAGAGTGAAAGGGAAAGACAAATATAGAAATTTCATCAGATAGAGGGACTTGGGAGGAGAGCAGAGGGATGTTAAGTCAACTTGCTAGGTATTTCACGTAACATTTTAGTGTACTTAATGTGTGTGGTTCAATGAAACACTTTTGTGTGGCCTTTCTCATCCTGGTCTTGCAACTCCCACCTAGGTTTTTGGACAGGACTGTGTGGATAGGATAGTTGTAGCCCACCAAAGACACTGGCCAATTTTGTCATCCCAGTGGACTTCAAATGTACAACCCCGGAGGCAGGATACAAAGGATCCTACCACCACCAAGAAAGAACAGCCAGTAGCAGAGAGAGTGTCCTTTGAATCTGGGATCCCTGTGCTAAGACGCATCTGGACCCAGGAGACAGAGAGCAAGCTGCAACCCTGAAGAAGGCGAGAAGCAGTGGTAGAGAAGTGGGTGGCAGAAGAGAGTCCACAGTAGGCTTCTTGGCCCACACAGGAAGTTTAGTGCCTTTGGGCAGAGGCAGAATGCCAGGAAGAGGTACGCCTGTGAGCACAGCTGAGGAGACACTGTCCTGATGGAAGAATTGTATCCTGAGCATTGCTGAACCTGAACTGTAACCTGTTTACTTCTCTAATAAGCCCCATGATTGTGAGTACTGTCTGTGAGTTGTGTGTGGCCACTGCAAAGAATTATTGAACCCAGAAGAGAAGAACAGAGTGCTGTGAGTGAGAGGGATATTCAGTGTCAGAATTGTAACAGTGGTGGAGACAGGCCTGTCCGATCTTTGCCTCAATAAGTATCAGTTTTGGATTGTTTATCTTGATTCTCCTTCCCTTTTGTGAAGTTAGAGGCAGTCAGACACTGCCCCCATGCCCTTTTTCTAAGTTGAAAGTTTACAGGGTACATTAGTTTCTCACTCAAAATATGTATACGCAAATTATTGCATGACATTAGTTGCCATCCCTGTGAGCTCCTTGACCATTTTAAGCATCAAAATTTCAGTAAATGTTGATTAAATGAGTTGTAATCATATTTTGGATGATAAAGAAGCAGCCAAATATTCATACATCAGGTAAAATGAGGCAGAAAGAAGATAGGAGGAGTGGGAGACAGGTAAAGAATGAAGATTGAGAATTCAACAAAAGCAAATTTTCAGCAAGTAACAGAAGTATAGGATTCCAAAAACACTCAAGAACTTTTAGAAATACTAGAGAAAATACACAGAGCTGATGATTTTTGTCTTATTGTTAGGTGCTATTGAGTGGATCATGACTCACAGTGACTCCATATGACATTGTTGAAGTGATCCAAAGGGACTGCCAGGCTGTAATTCTTACAGAGGGAACCCTAGTGGTGTAGTGATTGCATGCTACAGCTGTAAACCAAACGGTCTACAGTTCTAAGCCTTCAGGTGCTTCTTGGAAAGTCTATGGGGCAACTCTGGGACTATTTTGTTGTTGTTTGTCTGGTTTTGGCCAGAAGCAGATCACCAGGTCTTTCCACTATGGTGCCACTGGGTGGGTGAGTTCAAACCGCCAGCCTTTCAGTTAACAGCTGGGCACTTAACCATTGCCCTGGCAGGGCTTCTTTGAGCTGATTATTATAATCACTTTATTTGGGTAGGGAAGAAAAAGACTTGAAGACTTGGCTATGTTGTAGGTAGGTGGCACATTGGTGCCCAGCAGCTATGCGAACTCTAAGGAATTTCCCAGAAGTTCAGAAGATATGCAAGTCTGATCTTAGCCTGTATAACATGTAATCCTATTGATCCAACCAGGTCAGATCAGAAACACCCTACAATGAGGATGAAATTTGAATGGGAGGGAAGTAAGCAATCTTTGTGCTTCAAGGTTTATCCCTTGACTTTCCTTTGCTCCCAACTGAAAATGTAAGGATTGTTCATGTTTTCAAAACAAGCAATTCAGAAATAATGGAATAGAGTCATTTTACAGAGAAACCAAAAAAGAAAAAGAAAAGCCATTGCTGCTGAGCCAATTCCAACTCATAGCAACCTATAAGACAGAGTAGAATTGCCCCGTAAACAATATAGCTATTTTTCAAGGTGTCGGGCACCAGTATCTTCTGGTATATGATTGAGAAGAATATCCACAGTCACCATGGCTATACTATGCTGAGGAACCAGAGTAGTCTAACCTTTAGTGGCATCATGACGAACACTGTCCCTAGTCCAGTTTCCAGCCCTACTTCACACCCACCAAGAGACATGTAGTTTCTGATCTTAAGCCACAGCCAGAGGAAGTGGCAACAGGAAACTAAAAAGTGATATCTGAACTAAAATCTCACCATATGGTAGTTTGAACTGACTTACATTTTACAAGATCACTGTGCTTGAGAACTTAAGATAGCCTTTGTTTTAATTACCATGTAACATACATTAGGTGCCACCATCATAGAGTCGGGTTCGACTCGACGGCACTTGGCTTGGCGATCAGTAACTCAACCATGAAAAGACAGGCTTGAGCTTGGAAATAAGCTGGCTTTGAGAATCATCACAACCAAAGTTACAAACTTAAGAACAGAAAACCATTCTGATTCCAAGGGACTTCTGCCTTTTCCCCTCTCAAAAAGTCTCTGAGGAACTTTTACATTTCTAGTATTTTTTGTGTTTACTAAGAAAGTTCTACCACACCTACATCTGCCTCCATGAAGTCACATTCCAGAGTCTTTAGGGGGCGGGGTCAAAGCTATGTAATAACAGATGATGTAATAAGGACAGAACACTTCTGAAATATTCAGATATCTTTACTATATATCATCTTGCAAGTGGTGGGAGAGGAAACTTTAGTGTTGAACTTAGATACAGAAACACCCTAAATCTGATCACAAGTCACTCACCTAGGAGTTCCCCCAGGGTAAGAATATATATTTGGGGTAAAGCAGCTAAGGTATTAATTTTTTAAAAGTAGTTTGCATTAAAGTCATCGGTGTTCACAAAAAATTTTCAATTATACAGAATTGATCTGAGAAGACAAAATATTTATTAATGGACAACATATAAAAATGAAAAACAGGTCAGCTTTACTCCATCTGAACACAGACGCCAGTGTCTCCAAGCTCAGCATCCTCATTTTAGGGTTCATTTGTTTCATTAGCAGTTTGTCTCTCAGATCTTTACTTGGAGAACGTATAAACCAACCTGAAATAATGAATTAAGGATCTGGTTATATGGCCTCAAGACAAAGACAGAGCCTCCCTAGAAGCGGCCAAGTCACGGACAAGGTGAAACTACAGCATACCTAAGGATCCAGATTGAGAACATGTCTGCACAAAGTAAAAGACAGAAGGAAAATCCTATCAGTATATAAATTATGAACTTCAGACCATTAACTGGGAAATATTTTCATGGGGATTACTGACAGGCCAAAGTGCTCTGTGAAGAACTATTTCTCAGTGTACTGCAAACAGCATGGGCATAGAACTGGAGAAACAAATTCTGACTTTTTCTTTTCCCAGTAAGATTGTGCTAAATCACAGGGAACTGATAACAACAAAGTATAACTCCATTTATTCAATGTGTACACTTAGGGACCGGGTCCTAACTTCTCAAGTGGCTTTAGGGATATTTCTAACCTTTCTGTTATTTCTCTAGACTAGGTATAGATACTTCAGCTTCTAGGGTTTGTCTCCTGCAGAAGATCCCACTGCCCTCACACAGGCCCTAGTAGCAAATGATTTATTGGGCCTTCTAGCTCAAACACTATGGATTAGAGCCCACTTCATGGGTGTGCGAACTATGCAGTTGCATAGGATCTCACGCTTGCAAGGGTCCTGCACTTTTTTAATGTTCTGCCTTCACTGTCTTGAAATATTTAGTACTCTTTGAATAGGGACCTCACTTTTTCATTTTTCAATGGGACCTGAAAGTTACATAAAGCAGTCATGACGGAGGTCTGAAGAAAATAAGTAATTGCTTCCCCTCACCCAAAATCTACCCTAATGAAAGTACGTACTTATCAGAGTAATCTTCTTGTATCAGGGACTATGGTTGCCATATAATATCAAACTATAGCCTATTATCAATGTTTTGCCACTTAAACCACATTTCTTTGTTTTTCAAACCCTAAATTAATCCACGAAATCTCTTGATAATCATTGTGATTGAAAAAAAATATGAAAACATCAAAAACTCATGTGTGGCTGGAGCTGCAAAAGCACACAGTCACAAAACCCAATCTCTTCCTACCCTGCCTAAAGATACATAGAAATGACTTGTAAAGCGTAACTCTGGTTTAACTTAAGAAATATGGATCCATTTAAATTTTGTCTTTGCAGGAAGGATCGGCAATTAAAGGCTCAAACTTATCTCCCCAGAAAATAAAACTAGTGCTAACTGAATTTCCCTCTTTGAGGTACCAGCCATACCCCTGCCCTTTACAGCTGTGTCTAGGACCAGTTACATAATTCGTAGGGCCCAATGCAAAATAAAAATGCAGAACCTCTTATTCAAAAACTGATTAGGAATTTCAAGACAGCAACAGGAGAGCAACAAACCAAATGTGAGGCCCTTCTGAGTGAGAGACCCTTCGGAGTGAGAGACCCTGTGAGACTGCACATGGCAAATACCCATACAGCTGGCCCAGGGCATGTCCATCTCCTCCAATATATATAAAGGTCAAGAAGAACCCCAGATACAGTAAGCCCTTCTTCTATGTACTCACAGCCTCAGTTATCAATCTTCTGTCCTCTAAGGGACTCTGCTGAAAAGCATGCAGGTAGAGTGGACCTGTCCCTAGGAAACACGGTCAAGTGGTTCCAGAGTTAATAGTTACTCCTTGTGTGACCTTAAGAAACTCACACGCTATTTTCAGTAACTCAGTTTGTATGCTTCACTATATAATCCTCAAGATCCCTTCAAGTTCAGATAATCTGTCTATCATTAAAAGCATTTTGGGTAACTGGTGCATGTGCCAGCATAAAACTCTTGTAGCATTATTCTCAGAAACAAAATGTTTATCAGTTCCCAAAGGTTTTCAGTAAAAAAATCTCTCCCAATCTAAAGATTTATGACAATTTTTTATCAAACCAAATGTCTTGGTTTGGGAAATAGAGCCACATTGTCTACATAACCAAGCCAAGTGCTGTCGATAATAATCATATATCTAAAACAATTAGAACAGTTAATGGCAGAGCATACTGTCTCTATCTTTCCTTTCTGAGATCTCAAGGTGGTCACAACAACGTCAGAAAGAAATCGTCTGAGCAATGTGGAAAAAGTCATTCATTTCCTCAGGGGCTATGCCCCGGGGAACCAGATCCTCCCTCTCAAAGGACTGAGGTTGCAATCTTCCAAGACTCAGTTTCCTTAAGTGTCTCTTCTACATGAGATTTCCTCACCCTCATCCCTATTCCTAAAAGTAGATTTACCTGCATTGCTTGGGACATCTCCAAAACCAACTTTCTTTTCACTGATCACTGCACGTTGACAGCTTGATCCCCGACTCACCTGACATGTAAGAAAAATTCCAAGTACAGACATGAAAAAAGAAATTTATACATGTGAAAAATAGATAAAGATTCAGAACTGAACCTCCAGCTTGAAACATTTTCTGTCAAGAAGACTCCATGTTCACTAGGAGTCTAGTTGGTACCTGTTGGTACCTCCAGAGTACTCATATGAAGAAAGATATCATTCCTAGGTGGGATGCAGCACCATGGTGCACAAACGCTATGCCCACAGACTGTGAAAATAATCTTACATGATCATTTATGACCAGAAGAACATGCTAGGGTAGGGTAAGAGACATTCACTTGACTCTAGCTCCTTCTTTCTCTCATGGTCATCATCAATGACTTCACATGCAGTCTCACATCAAGAATTATTTATGTGTTGGTATCATTGAGACAAACATAATGGATCAGAGACCTTCTACTGGCCTGCCCAGAAGCCCCTGAGTTGTCCCTCGGCTATCACACTTGGGCTCCTCTCAGCTCATCAAGGCCCGTACCGTTCTTCATTCCTTACGGTCATACATAGGATTTTTGACCTGGTTTTTACCTGTGTCCCTGACCTTGCATCTGAACTTACTGCTGTCATACATGATGCTATGTTTTCATGGCTCTACTAATCCAAAATCATTAAGACTCTGAGTCCAGATAAGTACAGCATCATTTTCCAAATAACACAATAAGGACAGAACGCGGATTCAATATTCCACTGCCCACAACCTCTCCTCATCCCAAGCCCCTGGTACTTTCAAGAGCTCACCTTGGCATGCTTTCTTTTTGCATTGACGATACACCACGAACATGATAAAAAGAAAGACGCAGAGTCCCAGGATGAAACCAAGGACACCCATCACAAGGAGGATCCCACGGGTAGGATTTGAACTTGTTTGGGACCCAGAAGAAAGCATATCTTGAAATGGGAAAGGACAAAGGTGAAATCCCTGCCCCCTAACTCTGTCACCTCTTGGATGCTCAGGATGGTGAAGTCACAGTTTCAAGAACAATGGAATTGTGAAGCCTGGCAGGGACTGGCTCAGACTGTGCCCTTGGGGGACTTCAGCCCCACCCTATACTCCTCTAAGGCTTATTAGAAAGGGTCACAACTGCCACAGACTTACAGGTCCCAAGACCTAGCACCCCTTCCAGAGACAGAGCTCACCACATCAAGCAGGGGAAGAAAGATCCAAAGCATCCTTATTCAGAACAAAAATCTTCCTGAAGGAGAGTAGACTGATCCTAAGTCAACCAAAGTAAGGGAGAAGCTTCCTAATCCTTTACTGAATGGTCTCATGCGGCACATGCAGTCCTGTCTGGAATGCGTGCCCCTAGGAGAATCTTAGAATGTCTCTTACATCACAAGGGGCAGAAGAAAGAAACTCCTATGCCTACTTGAATTTGAGGCACATTTTCCCTACCATTTTTCCAGAAAAGAAAGGAAATTAGAACCTGGACTTGTCCAACCAACGTCAGGATGTGTATCCTGCATCATTGGGCCAGCATTCTTGGGAAGCTTCAGATCACTTTCTTTCAAAAATGCCAGGAGAAACCCAGCTATTCACACCACAGCCTCATTTAGTCTAAGAACACTAACAGTTGATGGAAGTACTTTTTGAAGACATTCCTACCCTTTCAGTTGTTCCCTGGTTGACACAAGCGGTTTGTGCTTAACTACTAACCTAAAGTTTGATGGTCTGAATCCACCCAGCAATACCATGATAGAAAGTTCTGAGAATCTATTTCCAAAAAGTTCACAGCCAAGCAAACTCTACAAAGCAGTTCTACTCTGCAAAACATGGGTTTGCCACAAGTCTGAAGTGACCCAAAAGCAGTGGGTTTGGGTTTGGTTTGCCTCATCCCAGAAGCTGCCAAAGCTAATACTCTTTTACCAAGATGCTACTTTGTCTTACAGGATTACTCTGAGTCAGAAATTGGCTCATCAGCAACAAGTTTGGTTTGGCTTTCTCTTAAGGAGCTAAAGGAAGCAGAGAGAGAAAAAGGTTAAAATGTAGTGTAGTTCAGTTGACCCCACAGGGAGTTCTGGAGCTGGATGGTCTTCAAAGGTTTTTCCCATTGGAGGCAAATGGGTTGTATCTTTATGCCCTTGTGCTGAAGAGTCACTGGATGAGGACTGTTCCCAGAGAGGAGACAGTCATCAACACACACAGCAGCTGAAGAAATGAGTGCTTTAGTCAAGAAAGAATATACCATAGCATCCACTACTGATTTATATAAATTAAGTGCATTAAGTTCTACAAAACTGTTCTTGATGGATTCTCATATACATCTTTTCCTTGGAATACTTGAAAGAGGGAGGTTGGTAAGACAAGCTACAGCCCCCACCACTACAGCTGGTCTCAAGGCCACAGATATTACTCAACATCTCCCTCTTCTATCACATTCTAGAGTTTCCATACCCTCTTGGAGAACTTCTGTTGGTCTGGGTGGCTTTCATGGTTAGTAATTCAGACCTTTATCTCTAAGAGATATGAAGTCCTGGTCCCCATGTACTTCACCACCTGCGGCTGACATAGTTGTTCATTCACTATCAAAATGGGACAAAGGAGTACCAAAGCATACCTAAGTAGATTACATGAGTACCAAAAATATACTTACCTCCATGCATTGTGCAGCAGCCTTCCTCCTTCTGAAAATCAGGGTCAATAATCCCCATTAGGAGGTTATTGTTTTCCTTGCCCGCTGACAATCTGCCATGAAGAGTCTGGAGTGATGGGGCAACAGCAATAGTTTAACAGGATTTCTTCCATATCCCTTGTGGAATTACTTTTCCTCTGGAATTCAAAATAAGACCAACTGCTGTCAAGTGAATTTCAACTCAAAGTGGCTCTGTGGGTTTGAAAAAAAAAAACCAGTGCCATTGAGTCGAGTCTGACTCATAGCAACACAGCTGTAAATTTCTATGGTATCGGGCTTCCATGTCTTTCTCCCTTAGAATCTCTGGTGCTTTTGAACTGCCAATGTTTCATTAACAGTTCATCTCTTTGTCTATTCAATCATCAGAGTTCTAGAAACCTGAGCCTCTTAATTCACAGAGTCTAGAGCTGGGTCACTAGCCAAGTCAAGCCAAGTGCCGTCGAGTCAGATCCGAAGTCAGGATCTACTCAATGGCAATGGAGTTTTTATTTGCTTGTTTTTTCGTGGGTTTCTTTTTTTTGGTTTAGAATTGGTAAATTGGTGGTTCAGTAACATAATTCTCACCTTCTGTGCAGGAATCTTGGATTTTCCTGGCCAATGTAGCTCATGCACAGCCACCACCCACCTATCAGTGGAGGACTGTGGTTGCTATGAAGTTGAGCAAGTTTCAGCAGTGCTACTAGACTAAGATGGATTAAGAAGAAAGGCCTGACAATCTAACTCTGAAAATCAATCAAAAAATGCCTACAAATCACAAAAGTCTGATTGACAACCCACCACGAGGAGGGCACAAGACAGGGCAGCATTCTCTTCTGTATGCAATCACTGTGAGTTGGGTGTTGATTGATGGTGGCTAGAAACAGCAAGAGCTGATGGATGGGAAGCACAGATCCGTCAAGTGAGTCACTAGGTAGGCAATGTCACTCATACTTCCAGCCCTTGGTTCTTGTTTTTATGTATTCTTACCTCTGGGAGACACATCACCATGCAGTGGTCATTGACCTGGGGTTTATATTGTGCTCTAGATAATGGACCTCACCCTTGTAAGCAAGGCTCTTGTAATGAATTGAATTTTGTCCCCCCAAAAATGTGTGTAGCATTTTGACTGTGGCATGGTTCCCACATTTTTACAGTTGTCCTTTTTTTGTATTGTAATTTTCATGTATGTTACAAATCCTAATCTTTGCCTGTGGTTAATAGAGCAAGAATGGATTATGTTAAAGAGGATTAGAGTGGGGCTGTAAACCCTTACTAAGCTCACATCCTTGATCCAACGTAAAGGGAGTTTCCCTGAGGTATGGCCTGCATCTTATAAGAGATAAAATTAAAAGGAAGGAAGCAGAAAGTTGGGGACATTACAGCACCAAGAAAGCAGTGCCAGGAGCACAGCACATCCTTTCCACCTGAGGTTCCTGCACTGAGATGCTCTCAGACAAAGGAAAGACTGACACATCAGAAGGACCTTCCTCCACAGTCAACAGAGAAAGGTTTTCCCTGAAGTGGCCATACTGAATTTGGACTTCTAGCCTATTGTACTAAGACAGTAAACTTCTCTTTGTTAAAGTCGTCCACTTGTGATAGTTCTGTTACAGAAGCAGTAGATGACCATGATAATCTGTGACGCTCCCTCCCCTGTTATTCCTTTGAACAAGATATGTCAGTTGTGTGTGTGTGTATGTGTGTGTGTGTGTGTGTTACCTATCTGTGGTGTAAGTCCTTTTTGAATATGACTATGATATTAGCAACTGAACATGAAAGTGGCATATGTCATTTTAGCATAATAAAATGAGCTGGATTATAAAATTTTTAGTGAATGAGGGGTACTAAAACTTTTACTATATGCCATGTTTTCTACAAAAGGAATATCCCACATAGTCTACAACAAAGAAAAAGAGTCCATGAACTTAGCTGTCACAACACAACAACCAATGTAAAATTCTGTTGGGCTCCCACAGAGAAAAATTTGCTTTCATCAGTTATTTTTTAAAGGTTCATACTGGGCTGATTTCATTGATTGAGTATCTTAACTGATACGTGGAGCAAAGATAGAGTGAGCAGCCACCACTTGTCTGTCAGAGGAGGTTTGCTTGTTGCTGTGAGTCTGGAAGCTATGCCACTGGTATTTAGGAATAAGCAGAGTCACCTATGGTAGACAAGCTTTAGCTGAGCTTCCAGACTAAGACAGACTAAGAAGAAGCACCCAGCAGCCTACTTTTGAAAAGAATTAGCCCGGGAAAACTTTATGAATAGCAGTGAAACACTGTCAGATGTAGTGCCAGACAATGAGCCCCACAGGTTGAAAGGAACTCAGAAGGTGACTGGGGAAGAGCTGCCTCCTCAGAGTAGACACAACCTTAATGTTATGGATGGACTAAAGCCTTCAGGCTCGTTGAGCATTGAACAGCTAAAGCAAAAGGAAGGAATGGTGAAGCAAAAAACCTAAACAGAAGATTTCAGAGAGTAGCTCAAGAAAACAAAAGACAGTATTATAATGACATGTGCAAAGAGCTGGAAATGGAAAACCAGAAGGGAAGAACACGTTCTTCATTTCTGAAGCTGAAAGAACTGAAGAAAAAATTCAAGCCTCAAGTTGCAATAGTGAAGGATTCTACAGAGAAAATATTAAACAACTCAGGGAACATCAAAAGAAGATAGAAGGAATACACATATACCAGAAAAAACTGGTCGATGTTCAGCCATTTGAAAAGGCAGCATATGATCAGGCACCAATGGTACCGATGGAAGAAGTTGAAGCTGCACTGAGGGCATTGGCAAAAAACAATGCTCCAGGAATTGATGGACTATCAACTGAGGTATTTCAACAAACAGATGCAGTACTGAAAGTGCTCACTTGCCTATGTCAAGACATTTGGAGGATAGCTACCTGGCCAATTGACCAGAAGAGATCCATATGTATGCCCATTCCAGATGATCCAACTAAATGCAGAAATGATCAAACAATATCATTAATACCACGGGCAGGTAAAAATTTGCTCAGGATCACTCAAAAGTGACTGCAAATTGACAAGGAACTGCCAGAAATTCAAGCTGGATTCAGAAGAGGACATGGAACCAGGGATATCACTAAGGATGTCAGATGGATCCTGGTTGAAATCAGAGAATACCAGAAAGATGTTTACCTGTGTTTCATTGACTATGCAAAGGCTTTTGATGTGTGGATCATAACAAATTATGGCCAACATTGCATAAAATGGGAATTCCAGAACACTTAATTGTGCTTTTAAGAAATCTGTATACAAATCATGAGAACAGAACAAGGAGGCGCTACATGGTTTAAAGTCAGAAAAAGTGTGTGTCAACGTTGTATCCTTTCATCATACATTTTCAATATGCATGCTGAGCAAGTAATCCAAGATGTTGGAATATGTGACAAAGAATGAGGCATCAAGACTGTGGGACAACTCATTAACAACCTGTGTCATGCAGACAACACCACTTACTTGCTGGAAGTGAAGAATATTTAAAACACTTACTGATGAAGATCAAAGACCATATCATTCAGTCTGGATTGTACCTCAACATCAAGAAAACAAAAATCCTCACAACTAGTCCAGTAAGCAACATTATCATGAATAGAGAAAGGACTGAGGTTGTCAAGGATTTCATTTTACTTGGATCTACAATTAATGCCCATGGAAGTAGCAATCAAGACATCAAAAGATGCACTTCATTGGGAAAATCTGCTGAAAAAGACCTCTTTAATGTGTTGAAAAGTAAAGGGGTCACCTTGAAGACTAATGTTTGCCTGACCCAAGCCATGGTATTTTCAATTGCATCACATGCATGTGAAAGCTGGACAGTGAACAAGGAAGACAGAAGAAGAATTGATGCCTTTGAATTGTGGTGGTGGACAAGAATATTGAATGTACCATGGACTGCAAAAAGAACAAATATATCTGTTCTGGAAAAGATACAACCAGAGTGCTCCTAGGAAGCAAAGATGAAGAGGCTGCATCTTACATTCTTTGGAAGTGCTGTCAAAAGGGATCAGTCCCCAGAGGACATCATGCTTGGTAGAGTGAAGAGTCAGCAAAAAAGAGGAAGATAATTTTGTGTCTGGATTCTCAATTCTGTTCTACTCTACTTTGTTTATGTTTTTGTACCAGGATCAGAGGAGCAGCTGATACTTGACAAAGGCCCAGAGTCTATAAACTGGAAAAGACAGTATCTTTAACAAATGGTCTTGGGGTAACTGGATATCCATCTGCAAAAAATCAAGACCCATATCTCACACCACGCATGAAAACTAGCTCAATATGGATCAAAGACCTAAATATAAAATCTAAAATGTTAAAGATATTGGAAGGAAAATATAGACACAACACTGGGAGCCCTACTATGCGGCATAAACTTACTAAAAAACATTAGTAATGATACACAAACACCAAAAGAGAAAACAGGTAACTTGGAACTCCTAAAAATCAAACACTTATACTCATCCAAAAAGTTCACCAAAAAGAATAACTGAAGACTGGGAAAAAATGTTTGGCTATGAGAGACCTGACTAACTTTTTATCTCCATACTCTACAAGATACTGCAAAACCTCAATAACAAAGAGACAAATATCCTAAGTGAAAAATAGGCTAAGGATATCAACAGACACTTCACCAAAAACAAAAAAATACATACAGGCAGGTAACAGATAAATGAGGAAATGCTCACAATCGTTAGCCATTAGAGAAATCCAAGTCAAAACTACAGTGAGATGCTATGTCACCCTTACAAGACTGGCATTAATCCAAAAAACACAAAATCATAAATTTTGCAGAGGCTGTGGAAAGAGTAGAATACTTCTACAGTGCTGGTGAGAATGTAAAATGCTGCAACCACTTTGGAAATTGATTTCACACTTTCTTAAAAAGCTAAAAATAGAAATGTTATACTACCCAGAAATCACACCTCCTGAAATATATCCTAGAAAAATAAAGACTGCCACATGAATAGCTATATGCACAGCAATGTTTATTGAAGCACTGCCCACAACAGCATAAAGTGGAATCAACCTAGGTGTCCATCAATGTAAAAATGGATAAACAAATTATGGTATATCCATGTAATGTAATGTTATGCAATGATGAACAGCAATGATCTTGGGAAACAGCTCACAACATGGAGGAATCTGGAATACATTATGCTGAGTGAAATTAGGTGGAGAAAAAGACAAACATTGTATGAGACCACTGTTATAAAAACTCAAGAAGAGGTTTAAACACACAAGAAATTGGTCTTTGATGGTTACTGGTGTGGTGAGGAACAAAGAGGGGTATTCATTAATTAAATGTCAGACGAGATTGGTGAAAGGAGGGACAACTCACAGTAGAAGGAGTGTCTGTATATCTGAACTAAATCACAAGCTAAGGGGTTTCTTAAGTGTAAGCCAACACTTCAAAGGACAGAGTAGTAGATAGAGACAAGGGTCTGGGGACCATGATTTCATGATTTCCAACTAGCATAACAAAGTTTTTTTTTAAGAAAACTTTATGTTTCTCACTTTGGTGAGGGGTGTCTGGGATCTTGAAAGGTAGCAAGCTACCATCTAAGTAGCATGAATTGGTTCCAACCCACCTAGAACAGAGGAGAATGAGTGACATCAAAGACTTAAGGAAAATATGAGCCTAAGAGACAGAAAGAGCCAATTAACCCAGGGATGGCATCAGTTTGAAACCAGAAGAACTAGATAGTGCACGGCCACAACCAGTGACTGCCCTGGCAGGGAATACAACATACAGTCCCTGACATAGTAGGAGAAAAATGTGTGTGCAGAAATAGAACTCTATTAAAAAGACCAGGTTTGATGTTCCCCAGAAAATATGTCCCCCAGATTCTCTGTTAGCCCAGAGCTGAAACCATTCCCAAACTCAACTCTTCAGACAAAGATTAGACTGGACAATAAGAAAGAAAATCATACTGGCAAACTTTGTGCTTCTTGGCTTAAGTATTTACATGAGGCTAACTGGTTCTGCCTAGAAGCAAGATGACAGGGCAGAGGGGAACAAGAGCTAGTTGAACAGACAAAGGAAATGCAGGGTAGAAAATAAAAGTGTGTTATCACAGGGTAGGCAGAGTAGCTAGAGTTATATAGCAGTGCATGTGCAAGTTTTCACATGAAAAATTGACTTGGATTATAAAGTTTCACTTAAAGCACAATAAAGAAAATTTTTTTTAATTATATTGGTGAAGAGTGTGTTTCTTGGCTTAAGTAGATGCATGAGACTATCTGGGAAGCTCTTGCCCAGTGGTGAGATGAGAGGGCAGAAGTGGACAGGAGCTGGTTGACTGTACCTGAGAAATAATATGGTGGAAAGGAGACATGTGATGTCACAGGGTGGTAATAGCACCTACCTAGAGTTTCATAGCAATGTGTATGTGAGCTTTTGTATGACAAATTGACTTGGACTGTAAACTTTCACTTAAAGAAAAACAAATGTTTTTTTAAGAAAACTATTTCATGGGGGCAGGACCAAGATGGCAGACTACTCAGACATCTCCTTGATTTCCTCTGAGTACTGAGGCCTGGCAAACAACTGAATGGAGCAGAATGGACATTATAAGAACTCCAAGGTAAGGTGGGAAGCTGTGAGATTGAACTGGGCAACAGGAAAGAGAAAACTACCATTATAGGAGGTGAGACAGCAGCTCGAAGGGTGTTGGCATGGCAGTGGAAAAGCTTACAGGTACTGATAGCATCTTTGTCTACCCAGAGACTTGGACTGGGGCTGCTGCACCTGAGAACCTGCCTGGGCTAGCTGCTATGTTGGACAGAAGCACCTGAGTGGATAGCTTCTCTTTCAGCAGAGAGGCTGTAATGAAGACAGCCACATCTAGAGAACTCAGTGTCAGCTGGCAGCTGATTGCAGAAGTGCCCTTGTCTCCTCTCTTCTCTGAGCTACACCATAGATTCTGCTGGAGCAGCACAGGAGAGATGGCAGCCACAGGACACCATCTTAGTCAGCTGAGAGGCAAAGTCAGCCACATCTGAGGGCCTGGCTGGGCCTGGCTGCCATGCTGAGCAGCAACAACTGACTAGATAGCACCTCTCTCAGCAGAAAAGCTGTTTTTAGCACAACTGCACCTAGAGAACACAGCAATGGCTGGCAGCCAAATGTGGTGATGTCTTCCCCCCTTCTTTCTCTGGGCCATTCCGCAGCATCTGCTGATGCAATTCTGAAGAGACTCCACAAGTAGGTTGCCATCTTTGTCAGCCAGGAGGTGAAGTCTGCCAAACCTGAGGGCCTGGCTGGAACCAGCTGTCGGAGGACAGCATCTCTCTCAGCAAAGAAGCTGCTCTTAAGACTGTAGCATCTATAAAATGCAGCAGCAGCTGGTGCCTGATCACAGCAACACCCCTCCCTCCTTCCTTCTCTGAGCTACTCTGTAGCATCTGCTGGCTGCCTCTGGAGAGTCTGCACAGGTAGGTCACTGTTTTTGTTAGCCAGGAGGTGGGGTCTGCCACCACTGAGGGGCCAGCTGGTGACGACTGCCAAGCTGAGGAGCACCACCTGACTGGACAATGTCTCCCTCAGTGGAAATACTGTACTTAAGACAGCTGCACCTAGAGGTTGCAGTGGCAGCTGGCAGCCAAGTACTGCAATATCCTTTCCCAACTCCCTTCTCTGAACTACACTACACCATAGCTTCTACTGGTGCAACACTGAAGCCAAACAGCTTTCTGATGGCTCAAAGACAACCATCAATATCTAGCCATTTAAAGAAGCAGAACACCATGGCTCCAAAATTTACCAGACAAAGAAGTCTTTCTGAAGTTATCAGAGGTAAAATACAAAAGAAGTATGTATAGAGCCTTCTTAGATCTTAGGATAGAGATTAGACAAAGTGCTGTAGAACAAAATGAAGAATTAAACAAGCTATGTGAACTACTAAAACAATGATCTGAAATTCAGCAGATCAAAAACAAAATTACAGAGTTAGACAGTTCAACTGAAAACCAAAAGAGCAGAACTGAGGAACTAGAATGCAGAATTAGCAAGACTGAAGGTAAAGGAACTGAAACCAGCATTTATAAGGAGAAATCAGATTTAAAAAAATTGAGAAAAACGAAGAATTGTTAAGAATTGTGTGGGACTCTATCAAGAGGAACAATTTACATATAATTGGAGCTCCAGAACAGGGAAGGATAGCAGAAAACACAAAGAGAATTGCTGAAGAGTTGCTGACAGAAAGCTTCCCTAACATCGCGGAAGAAAGAATGTAGACATTCAAGATGCTCATTGAACACAAAAGGTAGATTCCAAAAGAAAGACACCAAGACATATTATAATAATCAAGCTTAAAAAAAAAAAATGAAACATAAGGAGAGGCTTCTAAATGCAGCTAAGTTTAAACTAAAACTAATATACAAAGGGAAGTCTTTTAGACTGTCCATCAATTGTTAAGCCAAAACCATATCAGCAAGAAGGCAAAAGGATGACACATACAAAGCTTTCAAGGAAAAAAAGCTTCCAACCAAGAATTCTATATCCTGCAAAATTCTCTCTCAAATATGACATCAAAATTAGGACATTCTCAGATAAACAGAAGCTTGGAGACTTTGCAAAAACCAAACCCAAATTACAAGAAATACTGAAGGAAGTTCTTTGATTAAAAGATCAATAACACCAGATATATAGTCAAGGATGCAACGCAAGACACAGCATCCAGAGTCCTACTTACGGAAGTCAAAAAATTCAAATAAAGCTAAAATACTAAAATTAGGAAAACAGAGATGTCAACATGTAAACTATGACAACATTACACTGTAAAGAGAAATATATTACAGTATTCATAGACCTTTCAGATGGAGACCAAGCTAAGGAGATATAAAGAAGTTTAAGACTGGTTTAAACTTAGAATATTAGGGGGAACAAAGGGGTTGCCACAAAGCAAATCCACCAAAACAAGAAACACCATACATAAGCCTCAACAGACACAAAATCAACACTGAAAATGATGAAAAGAAATCACATAAAGAAAAACGATCCAGAACAGAATACTAAGTGTAACAAAGAAAATATTGACAACGCAAAAATAAAGGCACCAAAATGACAGCACTAAATACATATCTATGAATAATTACACTGAATGTAAATGCACTGAATGCTCCAATAAAGAGAGAGTAAAAGATCTGGCTCAACGGCACTTGGCTTGGCTAACAGGTCAGATCAAAAAACATCATCTGTCTGTATGCTGCTTACAAGAAACACATCTTAGACTCAAAGATGTGAACAAACTGAAAGTCAAAGGATGGAAAAATATATACAAGTTAACAACATGAAAATAAGAGCAGTAGTAGAAATAGTAATCTCAGATAAAATAGATTTTAAAGTAAAATCCAGTCATGAACAAGGATGGTCACTACAATTGGTCCCAATCCACCTGGAACAGATCACGACCAAGAACATCAAAGACATGAGTTAAAATGAGCCCAGGAGACAGAGGACTCATATGATTGGGAGATTATTACATCAGCATGGGACCCAAACCAGATGATGTCCGGCCACCACCAAAGACAGTCTCCAAAGGGGACACAATATAGTCCCAGGAGTAGCCCAAGAAAAAGAGGTGTGCGGATCAAGATCTCCACTAAAAGACCAGAAATGATGGTCTGACAACCTGGAGATTCCCCTGGGAACATGGCCCCTAGACTTGCTGCTACCACAGACCTGAAACCAATACCAAGGTCTATACTTCAGACAAAAAATAGACTGGACTCAAGGACATAGTGGGAGCATGTTGTGTGTGTACATTATGGTTTTATACATTTCTAGGAGGCTGTCCTACTTGTGTCTTTCTAGAGGATAGAGGAGAAGGTTAAGAGGGGACAGGTGTTAGTTAAGAGGATACTGGAAAAGTGAAAAAGAGTCGTGTGCTATCACAGGGTGAGGAGAGCAGATTAGAGTTGCAGACAGGTGGGCATGCAAAATTGACTTAGATTGTATACTGTCACCTAATCATAATTTAAAAAATAGGCAAGTTGAAAAACAAAAACTATTTCAGCTTCTATCCATTACCCATTTCCAAATCTGCTTCCACATTTTAGGTGTCTATTAGAGCAGCACCCAATCTCTAGTACCAAATTCTGTCTTAATTATCTAGTGCTCTCAAAACAGAAATACAAGTAGATGGCTTTAACAAGCAGAAAATTATTTTCTCACATAATTTAAGAAACTGTAAGTCCCACTTCTGGTTGCCAGCTCTTCGGGAAGGCTGTCACCCCTCTGTCAACTCTGAAGGAAGGTCGTTGTCTCTTCAGCTTCTGATTCCACAGAGAACTTCATGTTTCTTGGCATTTGTCTTGCCCCACCTCTTATCTGCTAGCTTTTTTAATATCTTTTATATCTCAGAAGACATTGACCTAAGCCAAGCCAAGTGCCATCAAGTCGGATCCTACTCAAGACATGCCATATGTTAATTTGCTCTCATTAAAAATAACAAAGAAAATCTATCCCCAAATGGATTATAAACATGGGCATAGAAGTTAGGATTTACAGCACACATTTTGGGGGGACACAATTCAATTTGTAACACCTTCCAAACCCTGTAATTCCTGAATGTGCACCACCACTAAACTGTCCTGGTCCCTCCAAGACTTTCAGCCCAGGAGGCAAGTTGCCCTGATGTTTATGTACAGCACGTCTCCATCTGTCCCCTAAGCTGAGCAAGCCCAAACCTGGTGAGAAGAGATCAGTGACTCATGAAAATGATATAAAGTTCAGGTTTAATAGCTTAGAAGATTTGGCTCCCTGGGAATCTGCCTACCAGTTGCAGCCAAGCAAAATTCCACAAATTGCCCTCCAGTTGTGGGAATTCCAACCACTGAAAGACTTAGCTTTGAGAAAGCCTTCTATCAAAAGGGCTGACAACTACTCTGATTGCGCAGGCACCTATCACAATATGGTAGGCTTTCCCTCTCCTCTGAGAAGAGGGAGCCCATAAGGGATGGAGAAACCCTATGGTTTGGAATGGGACATGAAATTCAAGGGAAATCTGTTGAATTTCACCTCATTTACTGAAAAACTGTCCTAAAATCCTCTGGATGCTCATCTTTCATGGACATTAGTAACTTTAAATAGTGCTTGGATGTGTACCAGGAAGCATTCTCAGTATTGTAACTTATTTGAATACTATAATTTGTATGATCATCCCAATCACACTGATGAGGAAACTGAGGCATAAAGTTTACTTAAAATTCATGTGATAGAACTAAAATTCAAATCCAGGCAGCTCAGCAACTGATCCCACACTTCGAGCCATCATGATATCCTGCCTCTCATCCAGTCAAAACATTAGGTTTTGTCAAATTAAGTAAAGCATTCAAAAAATGATCACTATGCCGCTGGTGAAAATAATGTTGTTGAATAGATGCAAGTATTAGGCACTATTTTAAGGACTAAAGCTTCTTACTGTAATCGGCACTAGAATCAACAGAAACTAAGGATATGAGAACATGAAAAATATCAGTAACATTAAGAGATTATCCAGTTATTGAAAAGACTGTTAATATAAAGTAGAAGTCAGAAGAGTTTGACACGATTTCCTACAACAAATCAGATCTCAGACTTCAGATAGAGCATTACACTGCTAGTGACAGCTTCAACAAGGGAAAAATTGTAACATTTCCAAAGGTCAGAAAATTATTTCAAAATTACTGAAGCAATTTGATGAAAAATTGATGGTATAACTTTACTCAGGTGTGAAGGGATTTTATAGTTAGTGTTTACAAAAAAACACAAGGTAATATGTTTTCAATTTTTTACTTATATATTGATTTACATTTTAATTCACATTAACATTCCAACAAGTATTTTAAATATAGCACTTCTAAAAGACCACTGTGAATACTGGGCAGTACTGCTGGCAGGGTGAAGAAGGACCAGTCTGAAGAGCACACAGCAGAGCAGCAATGACAATCACAGCGATGACTATGTGCTGAGGTATTGTCCCAACCAAGTGGAGTGAATCAGAACAAGATTTAATTGGGTATAATACTCAAATATTATGACATTTATTTTACATTAATTTTGCTCTGAAACATCACGTAGTTGCAAATATATTCTCTGAGTCTACCTGCCTCATATACTAGACAGAGAAAACATAAGAATCATATGGAATAATTGTTACGGGCTGCATGGTATCCTCCAGAAATAAATGTAAATGCTAACCTCTATGTCTGTGGTTATAACTGGAAATATACTGGAAATGTATTGTCTTTGTTTTGTTAATGTGGCTGGATTTTTATAGGGCAGATTTTTAGTCAACCTCTTGTAAGATATAAAAGAAATTAAACTAAGGGGTACAATAGAAATGGGGGATGAGAGATGTCAAGCCGCAAGACAGTGACCCAGGAGCAGAAGCTCAAAGATGCAAGGACCTTCCCCTGGAGCCCACAGAGTGAGAAAGGTTGCCTCTGACCTCAGACTTCCAGTCTCCTAAGATAAGAGAAAATAAATTTGCTTGTTAAAGCCACCCATGTGTGTGTTATTGCACAACTAGATAACAAAGAAAGTAATCTCCTAAAATATAAAGCCATTCAGTGGTTTTCTATTGCAATTAAGATAAAATTCTAGCTGTTGTTTTGTTTTTTTTTTAATGTGATATACGTTTATGATCTTCATTAACCTGACTTTCTCCATTGACTCTCCCCTTGTTCTGTATGCTGCAAAGGCTCACTAATTTGCTTAAAAAAAAATTAATCCTTTGAATCTTAGTTTGCAGGTATTTTTTAATTGTGATTAAGCAAAAGTATTGAATCCAAGTTAATTTTTCATGCCCACATATCAGCATCTCTTTCTGCACTTCTTGCCCAGTGACAGCACATTCCTTCTTTTCATTCTATACTTGTCCTATCCCCTTAACAATCTCCTGTCCCCTCCTCTCTACCCTCTTCTCTCCCACCTAGAAAGAGACCAGTAGGACGGCATCCTATAAATGCATAAATCCGTAAAGTACCCACACCATATGGTCACATTGTGTTTCTGAGTCCAGTTCATTTTTGTCTAAAGAGTTGACCTCCATAGTGTTTTCTGGACAGCAGGTCTAGGGGCCATGCTCCTACAGGATCTCCCAGGGCATGAGACCATTAACTGTTGTTTTTTAGTAGAGTTCTTTAGCTGCACCCCTTTTTCTCTTGTGACCATAGGGAAGTCCACACACAGTTTTTGGAGGGAAAATGTCTTCCATAGCTTTCTACCCACTGTGTCCCTACTCCCACAACTTCTGGCTAGGTTTTACTCTTCCTATTAAACAATCTCATTGCTCATTTCCTTTTCTCAATGAATCCTCTATTTACAGTTAACCATTCCTTTATTTACTTGTATAATATTGGTCTCCATTGCTAAACTAGGGATCAAAGACAGCTCGTCTTATTTAATACTTTTCCCCAGCATCTAGTATAAATGGTAGCAAATCATAGATATGTTGCAAATATTTGCTCAATAACCATAATTAACACTAATTCACAACTTACCATGTGTCACGGAGGGTACAAAATCCCTGCATGTTTTATTTTACTTAATCCTCACAGCTTTTACTTGTGATTTCTATAACCCTAACACAAACCAAAATTACATTTTAAAAGTAAAAAAAGCCTATTTTCTTTGTTGATAGCAAGAGTGTAATAAGTAATTTGTGAAAAACTGATTCCTCTCCCAAACACTGGAATGAAAGTCATTGTCACAGACTGAATTATGCACCCTCAAAAATATGTGTATGAATTTGGCTGAACCATGATTCTTAATATTGTATGATTTTCACCATTTTGTCAATTGATGATTTTCCTCCATGTTTTAAATTCTATCATGATTTAATAAGAAGTATTACTGGTGGTTATGTTGATGAAGTCTACAAGACTGGGTAGTGTATTAAGCCAATCTCTTTTGAGATATAAAAGAGAGGGGCAAGCAGAGAGACTTGGAAACCTCATATCATCAAGAAAGCAGTGTCAGGAGCAGAGCACATCCTTTGAACCTGAGGTTTCTGTGCCAAGATTCTCCCAGACCAAAGGGAAACTGATCTATCACAAGGATCTCCCCCAGAGTTGATATCTTAAATTCAGATACCACCTTATTGCCCCAAATCAAAAATCACACCAAACCAACTGCTGTCAAGTCGGGTCCAACTCATTGTGACCCTAGAGGTCACAGTAGAACTGCCTCATAGAATTTCCAAGGAGAACATGGCATATTTGAACTGCTGACCTTTTGGTTAGCAGACATAGCACTTAATCCACTACTCCACCAGGATTTCCCCTTATTGCCCAGCTTATGGTATTTTCTTCATAAATGTTTTACCTGCATTTGAAAACATATTTTGTATATTTTTTGGCATCAGAATTTTATATATGGCAGTTAATCAGATTTGTTAACTAGAGCACTCAAATTTTCCATAAACCCATTCAAATTTTCCTTGTTTTTTTTCCTCCTTTCATTACTGACAAGTGTCAATGTCATAGCTACACAGTTTAAAGTCAGGAAGGTGTGCATCAGCATTCAAAATCTGAATACTGTAGTTAACAAATTTGATAAACTGGTTTTATATATGGCAGTTAATCAGATCTGTTAACTATAGTACTCAAATTTTCTGTATACTCATTCAATTTTTCCTTGTTTTTTCCCCAATCATTATTGACAAGTGCATTAAAATTTCTAAATGTAACTGTCTCCTTTGTGTTTTGTCAGTTTTGCTTCCAGTATTTCAAGGCTTTGTTTTAATTATGTATAAATTTAGAAATGTTTCATCTTTATGTTAGAGTTCCTGTTTATAATAATGAAGTAGCTCTCTTAGTAATGTTTTTTCATAAAGCCATTTTGTAGTATCCTATCATAGCTACATGGTTTAAAGTCAGGCCAGGTGTGCTTCAGGGTTGTATCCTTTCACCACACCTTTTAACCTGTATGCTGAGCAAATAATCCAAGAATCTGGATTATATGAAGAAGAACGAGGCATCAAGATCAGAGGATAACTCATTAACAACCTGCATCACACAGACGACTCCACCTTACTTTCTGGAAATGAAAAAGATTTGAGACACTTACTGATGAAGATCAAGGACCACACAGCCTTCAGAATGGATTGCACCTCAGCATCAGGAAAGCAAAAATCCTCACAACTGGACCAGTAAGCAACATTGTCATAAGTGGAGAAAAGATCAAAGTTGTCAAGGATTCTATTTTACTTGGGTCCGCAATCAATGCCCATGGAAGCTGCAGTCAGGAAATCAAAAGACACATTGCATTGGGAAAATCTGCTGCCAAGGACCTCTTTAAGGTACTCAAAAGTAAAGATGTCACCTTGAAGACTGAAACACGCCTGACCCAAGCCATGGTATTTTCAATCGCATCATATGCATGCAAAAGCTGGACTATGAACAAAGACAGAAGAATTTATCTCTTTGAATTGTGGTGTTGGAGAAGAACATTGAATGTACCATGGACTGTCAAAAGAACCAACAGATCTGTTCTGGAAGAAGTACAATCAGAGTGCTCCTTGGAAGCAAAGATGGCAAGACTGCTTCTTACATACTTTGGGCATGTTGTCAGGAAAGATCAGTCTCTGGAGAAGGACATCCTGCTTAGTAGAATGGAGGGTCAGCAAACAAGAGGAAGACCCTTGACAAGATGAATTGACACCGTGGCCATGACAATGGGCTTAAGCATAAAAACAATTGTGGACATGGCACAAGACCGGGCAGTGTTTTGTTCTCTTGTTCATAGGGCCACTATGAGTCAGAACTGACTCAGTGGCGCCTAACAACAACATCATAGCTGCACCAAATTTCTTTTCTTTTTTTTTTAATTTTGTATCATTTTTTGTGCTCTGATATTTATTATGGTTCTCTTATAAGTCATGTAAAATTGGATTCTGCTTGCTTTTAATGCACTTTGATAACCTTTGAGTATAATGGAAATATATAATGTATTTAGCTTTACTGTGATCAGCGGCATATTTGGAGTAAATACATCATTTCTCTGTAGCTTTTGTTCCTTTCTTGTATTCTTTTGGTCTAAACAAGGGTGTTCTACTATGACATTTTCTCTTCCTATAGCTTGTTCACTACACATGTATTTTTTTATTCTTAGATTGTCCTTCATTTTAACTGCATTTATATTTTAAACTTCACCAAATATTGGTTTCCATGTTTTAATTCACTTGCAGCTACCCTATTGATGTTCTTCATTCCTTCCTGCATTACGACATTCATTTTGCCTTAAAAGCATTGTTTAGGACCACTTCTAGTAAAGACAGCCTGGAAATCAATTGTCTCCATCTAGCTTTTACCTTAAAGAACCAAGAACAATTTGAGAACCTCGCTACCATCAAGCAAGCAGCACCGGGAGCAGAGCACGTCCTTCAGACCAGAGGTTCTTGTGTGAGGATGCTCCCTGGACAATGACTGATGCAATACCGGACTTTCCTCCAGAGCCGTCAAGGGGAAAGTCTTTCCCTGGAGCGGACACCCTGAATATGGACTTGCAACCTACCGGACTGTGTAAGAATAAATCTTTCTTTGTTAAAGCCATCCACTCTGTGGTATTTCTGTTAGAGCAGCCCTAGCTGACTAAAACAGAATTGGTACCGTGGGAGTGGGGTGCTGCTGTAGCAAATACCTAAAATGTGGAAGCCACTTTGAAACTGCGAATGGATAGAAGATTCAGAAGGAACGAAGAAGGCGCAGATGGTGAGAAACAACAGAGGACCGGCAGCAGCGGCAGCGGCAGCAGCAGAACCAGAGGCAGCGCTGGAGCCGACCCGTGGAGCGAGAGAGGTCAGTGCCTGCGCAGAGCTTTCCTCGAGGAACGGGGTGCCTCTGGGCACTTGAATCAGTGAGCTGGCCTTGCTGACCCACGGAGTGAGAGAGTTGAGTGCCTTTGGGCAGGACGCTTTCCAACAAGAGTGGGGTGCCTCCGGGCACTTAAACCAGTGGAGCTACAGAGCTTTGGAACACTTGCCCGGCAGGGCAGATGTGGGCCTGAGGCCCAGGCCATGCGGCCAGAGGAAGCTGACGCTGAAGAGACAAATAGCCTGAGAAGCTGAGCTGCCTCAGTCTCAAGAGGTATGGCCATGACCTCAGGGGTTTGAAAGGGTGGAACCATGGCGTGCTGTGTTCGTAAGGGTGGAACTGCCACTCAGTTGGGCTTAGGGTGCTCCTAAAGCCTTGAAGGCAAAGTTGTAGCACGGGGCTGGAGGTCTCCACTCAGAAACCTGAGAGTGTGGCCGATACCTAGAGTCTGGAGAGCATTGCTGTTGTGTAGAATGTCTCAGAAAATGTAAGAGTATTTCCAAAGCTCTGAGGGCTAATGTAATGTGTTCTGTTGACTTGCCTGTTGCCTGTTAATGCCTTCTAAGTTTCACAGATGTAGAAGAGTTTTTGTATTTTGGACTTGGAACTGATTTAAGACTTCTGTTATATGGATGGACATAATTTTGCTATGGTGAGATGAATGTGTTAAATGTTTTTGTGATGTGATTTTTGGGTTGTCAAAGGGTGAGATGTCATGGTTTGAACTGTGTCCCCCCAAAAATGTGTGCAGTCACGTGGCTAGGATATGGTTCCCAGTATCTTGGGACTGTCCTCCGTTGTGTGGTTTTGCTAACCTGTATGTTAAAGGATTAGGGTGGGGCTGTGAATTCCTGCTATGGGGGAAGTTTCCCTGGAGTATGGCTTGCCCCACCCTTAATGCTTTTAGTTTGCAAGGAATAAAAGGAAAAAGAACCAAGGACAATTTGAGAACCTCGCTACCATCAAGCAAGCAGCACCGGGAGCAGACATTTCTTAAAAACTATTACAGGGAGTTTTTAAATTATCCCATTCTGGATTTTCTAAATTTACTTTTAGCTGTGTCAACTTTGACTTGATGTATCTAAGACTTACTAGATAAGAATGTATCTTCCCGCTATTTATTATGCCCCTTTTTATGTTTTCCATTCTTTATCTTTCTGTGCTTTGTTCTATGTATTTTCTTCTGATCAGCCGTCCATTCTGCTGTTTCTATCTTGTTTTGTTGTAATATGCTGTTACACTTACTCTTTGAGTTCTTAATTTCAGATACCGACATTTTCAGCTAGAGGATGTTCATTCGTTTCTGTATTATCACTTGCTTACCAAAATATCTATTATGTCATTTATTTTCTTGACTATTTCAACCACTGTTTGTTTTTTTAGTCCCTTTTCATAACTCTAATAACTGGATACTTATGAGTCTATTTCTCGTACGTCCTTTTTTCCCCTCACTGTTTTGTTAAACTCCTTCTTTTAAATGCCTGAGCGTTCTGACTGACAAGCATTGTAGGTGAAAAATTGTGGGAATTCTTCAGAAAGAATTTTATTTGATTTCTTCCAGGCATCTGATTTAAGGTAGATCACCTTTTTTTTCTTTATTTAATTGAAGTGATTAGCAGCTGGGCCTCCACCCTTCTGAAGAATGGTATACTACTCATTCTCCAGTTCTCTTGGGGTACAAGTTTTCTGGGTGTTTAACAGGCCTTCTCATTCCTGACAGACTCCAAATTCTAATGTGTGTTCCCTGTCAGTGAATTTGCCAAAACTCTGCTGCGTCTCTCATTTCTGAGCTCCTCCTTTTAAAGTGAAGCGTACCTCAGGAAAAAGGCTCCGACCTCTGCCGTTCGCTTCTCCCTGAGACCTCGGTCCAGAAACGCTTCCTGCCTTGATCACTCTATAATATTTTCAAACAGTGCTCATGTACGTATCTCAGCTTCTGTAAAGGCATTTTCAGTGCAGCGATTTGTTTAAACCAGGAGTATTTGCCTCTGACAGAAGCAAACTCTCCATAAAGATTAATTCTGAAGTTACGATACACATATTAGAACTTTGATCTCAGACCTGCTCCCTAAGTTTTGCTTCAGTTAATTCAATTTCCTATTACTTAGCTCTTCTAATCCCCTGATCACGTTGCTTCTATAGGAAACCAGAGTCAGCTGCCATCCCCATGCAATGACTCCGTGTCTGACCCAGCCAACTCTAAGGCCTCAGAAGAAAACACAACCAGCTGCTCAGGTGAGAGAGTCCCACAGGGCCAAAACCCTTTTTCATATCTGTATTAATGTCTTCTATATAATTCATCCTTGCATAAAGGTCCCACTGACACGACTGTCTCACCTCAGAGAGCAGATGGCTCCGCTTGGTGAACGGGAGCAGTAGCTGTGACGGGAGAGTGGAGGTCTATCATGGGGGCTCCTGGGTCACTCTCTGTGATGGCAGCTGGGACATAAATGATGCCCAGGTGATTTGCAGACAGCTGGGCTGCGGACAGCCCCTCGGAACCACAGTGTCTGCCCATTTCGGGGAAGGAAAAGGACCTATCTGGCTGGATGACCTGAAATGCTCAGGAGAGGAGTCCCATGTATGGGAGTGTCCTTTCAGGGGCGGGGGCACCATGGCTGCAGGCACAAGGAGGACGCAGGGGTCATCTGCTCAGGTTTGATGTCCATGTGTCCACATTGGGGGAGTCAGTGAAGAGCTCCACAGAGGGTGGGCCTAGCCCCTTGGGGAACATGAGTGGAATTAGCCTGAGGAGAATGAACCTGCCATAGTCCTTGCTGTTCAAATATCTCCAAATGATGGATTTTGTCCCGCAGTGATTTCATTTGACAGGATACTTTTTCTAGTGTTCCAAATAAACATATCACGTACATTTAACATGCAATTAAAACAAAGAAAATCAAAGAAATGACTTGCACATCCCCATCCACACCTTATGTATATCAGTGCACCCCTCAGGGCTGAGGTAACAACTCTAGGCTTCCCGTTACCTCAGTTATTCCAGTCCCTTAATGAGAGACAACAGTGCACAAGTGCAAGGAAAGGCAACCTGATTAAGAAAATTAATCAAAAAGGAATCTATCAACTCCTCCAAGGTGGAAAGAGTCCCCTGCAGAATCTGGAAAATACACAGTTCCATCACCTGGAGATGAAGGACCACAGCACTAAGGTCAGCCACATAGGGCTCCAGGGCCCATAGTCTTTCCATCTCTACTTTCGGAGTCCCTGGCGCTCAGGCTGGTGAGTGACGAGCATGACTGTGCCGGCTGGCTGAAGGTCTTCTACAACGGGACACGGGGCAGTGTCTGCAGAAGTCCAATGGAGCCCACCACCTTGTCTGTGATCTGCAGGCAGTTGGGCTGTGGGAACACTGGGGAGCTCAACATTTCTGCTGGTATCAGGACAGTCTCCCAGCCCCTTTGGGTGGACGGAATTCAGTGTCAAAAAGGTGACACCACTCTGTAGTAGTGTCTTTCTGATTGCTGGAACAAGAGATCATGCTCCCCAAAGGAAGTAGCTTACATCATTTGTGCAGGTGACTTATTTATCTGAATTTAAGTACACTACACTGTTCTTCTACGTGCTTTTTTATGTAAATATATATTTTAATTTTATGGCTTACATTTCAGATTGAGTTTACATAATGTATATATCCAAAAAGAATGTCAAATCTTGAAACCCAAAGTACAGCACATCCTGAAGGAAAAAAAGTAGGGGGAGGGTATTCAGGCCTGACATTAAGTTAAAACACCTAGGAAACCAAACAGAAGATATGGGCAACTTGAACTTGTACTGTTGGAAACTTAAATTTTGTTCACTGGAACTTACTACCTCAAATAAGGAACACAACAGATGACCCTTAATTTATAATGGGTATGTTTTAATTTGGAAACCCCGATGGTACAATGGTTGGGAGTTCATTTGCTAACCCAAAGTTGGGCAGTTTGAATCTACCAGGCTCTCACTGGAAACCCTATGTGGCAGTACTCTTATGTCCAGTAGGGTTGCTATGAGTCAGAATCAACTCCACAGCAACTGGTTTTATGTTTTAGTTATCTAGGGCTGCTGTAACAGAAATACTCCAGGTGGATGGCTTTAAACAACAGAAGTTTATTCTTTCACAGTCTAGAAGGCTAGAAGTCCAAATTTAGAGTGTCACCTCCAGGGGAAGACTTTCTCTTTGAGTTCTGGAGGAAAGTCTTTTTCATCATTCTTCCCCTGATTTAGGGACATGTCAGCACAAGAATTTCTGCTGCTCAGATCCTGACATTGCTTTCTTCATAATGAGGTCTCCTATCTCTGCGCTGGCTTCTATCTTTTATGTCTTGAAAAAGATTGTCTCAGTACACAACCTAATCATATAAAGTGAGTCCTACCTCATTAACATCAAAGAAGTGGGCTTTACAACACATAGGAAAATCACATCGGGTGACAAAATGATAACAGTCACACAATACTGGGAATCGTAGTCTAGCCAAGTTGACACACATACTTTAGGGGGACACATCATGGAGTATTTACATGGACTCATCATGGAGCATTTACTGAGTAGTTTGCTAAGTTCCTTATACAGAGAATAACAATCAATTTTCACAGAAGATCCATTAATTAAATACGACGACAGTCATTATTCAGTCGAGGAAACTGATGTTAAGAGAGCTTCCGTAAATTGCTCAAAGTCTCTGCTAACAAGTGCCAGAACTGTGTATCCATCCAATATCCCCAGTTCCAAAGCATTCCTCTTTCCGATCTGCAATGCATTTTTATGACCTTTGCACTAAGACAGGTGGTAAGTCAACAGATCTTTGCTGGAAGTACAGCCAAAGTGCCTCTTAGAAGTAAGAATGGCAAGACTTTCTTTCACATACTTTGGACATGCTATCAGAAGGGACCAGTACCTGGAAAAGTACATTATCCTTGGTAAAGTAGAGTCAGCCAAAAAGCAGAAGACCCTCAGTGAAATGAATTCATGCAGTGGTTGCAACAGTGGAGTTGAGCATAACAATGATTGCGAGGATGGGGCAGGACTAGGCAGCGTTTCATTCTGTTTTACGTAGGGTTGCTATGATATGGAATCAGTTCAATAGCTTGGAATCAACCCAGTTACAGGCATGAGGATAGAAAATAGGAGAGGATATGTGTATACTACTTGGCAGATTTCAAATTAACAATAAAGACCTGTTGAGTAAATACGTTGGAAAGAAGAAATGTCAGATTCTCTGAAAACAAAAACAGTCAAATATTATTCTGGAGAAAAAGAAATTCTTAAACAAAATTCTAAAAGATGAGACTTATCTGTTGCCATTAAATCAGAGTCATCAAAGGGTAAAAGGAAATTTTGACGAAGAGAGGAGCATGTGGGAAGGTCCTGGAGTAGGAAAGAGCATGGTATATTTGAGAAACTGAAAGCAGCCCAGCAGGCTGAGGAGGTAGAACAGGAGGGAACGTGAAGTTTGATGGCCAGGAGGGGTAGAACGAGCCAGAGTTTCTCAGGCTTATATTGAAGAGATCATTGACAATCTCCACATGATTTCTAGATGTAAAGGACAACTAAAATTCTAGATGCGAAAGATAAACTAAACACCTTATAAATGTTCCTTGGAACTACACCCTCAGGCCTGTCATCTTTGCCTCAGTCTTCACCGGAAACCCCAGACTCCAAGCCCACCCTTCAATACCTGGGCCCTCATTCTCATGATACCTTAATATTCCACTAATCTGACCCAATATTACCTTTCACTCTCCTGACTGCTAAAGTAATTTGCTGGGGTCTCTTGGATTTTTTTCTATCTGACGTTAGCAAATTTTCTTATATCCTTCAGTTCCCTTCCCCTTCTTACTGTAAACAAAGGCTGAGTGGCCCCTGATGACAGTGCTTTCCCTACAACCTTGCAAATAGGGACGGTTTGCTTTTCATACAATCCACTTGTTTCTGGTTCTAGGAGTTGCACTAGCATTTGCTTTGACCCACATTGAAAATCCAAATCATTTCTGCTTCAAAATTATTTTTAAATTCACAAATCCTTTGAAATCTACGCCGTGGACATACACTATTCTCTTCATGTCCATATAGTCTTCTGTTCACCTCCTGGTCATTCTGCATTGTTCACGGAAGACTTCAGAATCAGGCTTGCATGCTTTCTCTCCATCCTGTTTCTCTTACTGTTACTTCCAGTTTCAGCATTTCCTGCAAACGACCTGTCCAACTTTCCTCCACCCGTCTTCTGTTACTGGTCATTTACTCGTAATGTTCAGGGAAGATCTATTTTCGCTATTGTTTGTAAAAAGACTGCAAGTGATATTCTTGGTTTAAGGTTTAAAGATTATCTCAGGGCAATAGTTTCAGGGATATATCATCTCTTTGTGGCACCAGAAGTCTAGAGTCCATGACAATCTGGAGTTCTGTTCTTCATTTTCTCCTTTTTAATCAGGATTCTTCTACAGAATCTCTGATCACAATATTCAGTAACGGTAGCCAGGCACCATCCAGTTCTTCTAACCTCATGGCA
Organism: Heterohyrax brucei; assembly: GCA_028571685.1. Classification (NCBI taxonomy): domain Eukaryota; kingdom Metazoa; phylum Chordata; class Mammalia; order Hyracoidea; family Procaviidae; genus Heterohyrax; species Heterohyrax brucei. The sequence goes on along the minus strand of CM053142.1, from coordinate 69,188,905 downwards.
AAGGAGGCAGCTGTTCATAGAAAAGAATAGCCACAAATTGCATGTTCTTCTTCTCCTCTTGGCTCTCCCTTTACATCTGGTGAATAGAGACCAATTGTATCTCAGATGACTGCTTGTAAGCTTTTAAGACCTCACTCACTATACAGTGAACTAGGAGGCAAAAAAGCACTCAGGGTGACATTAGGCAAGTAACTTGGGGCTCCATAGGGTTTCCAATGGCTGATCTGTTTTTAAAGGTTGATTGCCAGGACTTCTTCCAAAGTTTCTGGGTGGACTCAGGAGCTGAGTAATGGGTTAACTTCTATGTGAATTGTTCGCACGACCCAAGGACTCCTAGAGGGCAATTAACACTTGTTAATCAAGTGTTTCTTGTACTGATATAGTTAATTTTGCCAGCTATATGTAACTTCTGGAGTTTAGGTCTCTGAAAATCTGGGCATCTCTGCTACTACATCTCTCAGAGCAAAAGAACCACATACCTCCAAGGGTAGAGGGAGAAGATGTACACATACCTGGAGATAAGAGAAGGAAAGTGGACCCACTGCATTGTATGGACCTGGAAATACTTTCAAGTCCCACGTGCCATTACTGGCACCTCCTTCTCTCCCACATCCAGGAGTCAAAAAAGCATAGCATCTCCAAAGTCAGAACACAAGGCAGCGCGTAGTCCCAGGACTGTTTCTGGGGACAAACTCACATCTCCTTTAGCCTTAGCCTTCTCTCCTGCCCCTCCGCTCACCAGAGCACCTCACTCCAGCATCCTCCTCATGCCTGCAGTTGCTCTGCCCCAGTCTGTGCAACACAGGCCCAGAGGGAAGACTCTGTGCCCCTGTACTACAGCTCATCCAGCCAGATGGTCCCATTTCCTGGGCCAAATGCAGCCTCCTACAGGGCTTCCAGGACAGAGCCACAGCTCAGCTGCTGACACACAACCTCAGCCTCTGCCAGGCTCCAGGAGTCATCACACACTGTGCCCCAGGAGCCATTGTGCCAAATCGTTGGCCTGCTGGGAGGAATGAGGCCCTGAGATCCAAGAGGGGTGAGGGAAAGACTAAAGTACCTGTGTGCGAGGAAGCAGTAGGACAGTTCTTAGGTTTGTTTCCTGATGAAATAGACAATAGGAAAGACCCAGATTAGATGGGAAACCCTGGTGGCATAGTAGTTAAGTGCTACAGCTGCTAACTGAAAGATCAGCAGTTCAAATGCACCAACGCTTCTTGGAAACTCTATGGGGCAGTTCTACCCTGCTCTATAGGGTCACTAGGAGTTGGAATTAACTGGACAGCAATAAGTTTGGGTTTCTGATATGGGGACCATGAAATGGTCACCAAGTTTGACTGTTTCAGGTTAAGATCCCATTCACCACAAATGGAAAGAGAAATCATGCATATAGAGAAATCAGAAGCTTCACACCAACTTCAACAAGTAAATGACTGAGATATATATTTAAAACCAGTTGTCATCAGTTCTGATTCATGGAGACCCCATGCTGTGTCAGAGTAGAATTGTGCTTCATAGAGTCTTCAGTGGCTAAGTTTTAGGAGTAGATTACCAGGCTTTTCTTCTGAGGCCCCTTAGATACCCTAAAATTACCAAGCTTTCAGTTGGTAGCCGTGTATGCTAACTTTTTGCACCACCAAGGCAGGGACTATGAGACAAATACTAGTGTTACTTTTTTCCTTTTTTTTTTTTTTTTTTTTTTGCTTTTGTTTTTGCTTTCTTTTATTTTGTAAGCTACAAGGGAAAAATAAAATTCCTCTTCTAGTACATGAAGGCAGAAAGAATTTGGGGGTGTAGAATTCTGACCTCAATGCCAAGTGTAATGCTTAGTAAATGTTCATTCTAAGTGAAGGTTCATCTCTCATCTTCCTTATTCAAGGTGATAAGCTCCATTGAACAAGATTTAAGTTTCTATCACATTACAAGTTTGAAATCCCTTTGTTTTCTGTTTACTTCTACATATTTTAACATAGTGTTTTTAGGCATGGGTAGTCTTGTTTCTCAGAAAATATTAGAATTAGGGGTTCAAGAACTGAAGTTTTCAATACATAAGTGCATTTTGTAGACTTAATCTGAAATGTAAGCCACGTAATTAAAATATAAATTAGCATTAAAAAGCACATAGAATGATGGTATAGTTTATCCAAATTCAGAAAAATAAGTCACCTGCACAAATGATGTGAGCTACTTCTTTTGGGGAACATGATCTCTTGTTCCAGGGATCAGAAAGACAATGCCCACAGGGTGGTGTCGCTTTTCTCAGGCTGGATTCCATTCACCTAAAGGGGCTGAGAGACTGTCCTGATACCAGTAGAAATGTTGAACTCCCGAGTGTCCCCATAGCCCAACTGCCTGGTGATCATAGGCAGGATAGTGGGCTCCACCAGGCTTCCGCAGACCCTGCCCCATGTCCCATTGTGGAAGACCTCCAGCCAGCCAGCGCAGTCATACACGTCACTCATCAGCCTGAGGGCCAGGGACTCTGGAAGTAGAGATGGAAAGAATGAGGGTGGTGGGACCCAGTGTGGCTGACCTCAGTGCTGTGATCCTTCTTCTCGACGTGATAGAACTACTTATCTTGGATACTGCAAGAGAGTCTCCCACTTTGAAGGAGTTTTTAAATTTCTTCCTGATATTTTTTCTTAAACAGGGTTTAATCACTTATGCCCTTGTGTCTCTCATTATATGGACCAGAACAACAGAGATGAGGTAAGGCAGCCCTCGAGTTATTGCCTCAGCCTCCTGCAGATCCTCTGATACAAACAAAGTGTAGACGGGGATTTGTAAGTCATTTAGTTTTCTATGTTGCTGCTTCTGAAACTCTTTTTATTTAGAGCACTAGAAAAACCTATCTTGTCAGATGGAATCATTGCATGAAGAAATCCACTATTCAGTAACAAGACGGACCACAGCAGGAAACCACCTTCCTTCTAATTCTTTCAATTCATTCTCCCTGGGTACCCAGATCCATGGTGGAGCTCCGCACTGCTTCCCCTTGTTGTAAGAAGATGGACAGCACACCTGAGCAGATGACTCCTGCATCCTCCTTGTGCCTGCAGTCGTGCTGCCCCCAGCCCCAGGAAGGACGCCTCCACACATGGACTCCTGTCTCGTGCATTTCAGGTCAGCCAGCCAAATGGGTCCTTTTCCTTCCCCAAAATGAGAAGAACCAGTGGCATTAAGGGCCACTCCACAGCCCAGCTGTCTGTACACCCCACGAGCATCATTCATGTCCCACTTGTCATCAGAGATGGTACCCCAGGAATCCTGGTAAAGGATCTCCACTGTCCGAGCACATTGACTACCCCATCTGCCAGGCAGAGCTCTCTGCTCTCTGGGGAGAGAGAACTGTGTCAATGGGGAATTTATACAGAATAAGAAAGGGTTCTCATTCTACGGGACCCTCACCTGAGCAGCTGGTAGCACGGTCTTCAATGGCTAAAGAGCCCGCTGGGTGAGACACACAGTTGTTGCACAGAAGCAGAAGCTGAGTTTCCTGTAAAGGGCACACAATCAAGTAGGAGCCACTGTATAACTTGTAGGGCTCAGTGCAAAATAAAACATGGGGTTCTTTTTTCAAAACTCATTAAGGATTTCAGTTGAGGTCTTTTAGTGGCGATCTCAGGATGCACCCCTTTTTATTCTTGTGTTGCCAGTGAGACTCCTCTCTGTGAGCTCCATCGCAACTATCACTGGTGGTGGCCGGGCACCATCCGGTTCTTCTGGTCCCAAGTCGATGTAGGCACCCACTCATGTGGGTCTCTCTATTTTCTGGGTTGTCTTTACCCCATGTCATTTTGGTCCTCCGTGAGCATCTGTTGCTGCTGAGTTGGGACCATTTGTTGTGCCCTTGGAAGGATTTCAAAAAGGTAACAGGGGAGCATTAAACTAAGTGTGGGTCCTTCTAAGGCACAGACCATACAGCACATGAACTCAGCCCTGATGTTCACCTGCATGGGCTGGTATTAGAAATAATAAAACTTAAGAAATGAAGTGAGTAAAACTCCTATTACACATTACCCATTGACATCTAATCAATTCTGACTCATAGCAACCCCATAGTTGCTGCCCTATTGGGTTTCAAGAACTGCCCTATTGGGTTTCACAGAACTGCCCCATTGGGTTTCAAGGAGCATTTGGTGGATCTGAACTTCCAGTCTGCACCACCATGGTTCCATAACTACCATATGTTGGCCAGAAATTTCTCTTCTAGGTATATACTCAGAAGACTGAAAGCATAGACTCAGAGACTTGTACACCAATATTCATTGAGCACTATTCACAACGCCCAAAAAGTGGAAAGAATTTAAATTTTCAACAGCTGATGAATGGACAAACAAAACATTGTATGTGCATGTGATGAAATACTATTCAAGCAGTAGAAGAAGTGAAGTTTCTATGTATACTCCAATATGGGTAGTTCTTGAAGACATTATGCTGAGTGAAATAAGTGTATCCCAAAAGGACAAATATTACATGACCTCATTTATCTACAAAGGCAAGCTTAGAAAACCTATAGATACCCTGAGCATGGTCCATTTCCTCCAGCCAGATGGACAAATCCTGAAAAAGAAAATGGAAAAAACTTAGTGAGTGTATCTGACCCTTAGGAGGTCACTGAGAGTGAAAAGTCACAGGAAACACTGAGAAAACATGTGCTGTCCTAGAGAGAATGACTCAGGCACTGAGTTAGAGCAAGAGGGAAAAGAGCAAGCCTTCTTTACAGGGAAAATCAGCCTCCTGCAAACATAGTTCAACTAAATCAGACAGGAAAATGAAAAAAATCAGAGTCCCAATAGGACCTCCAAGAGCAAGCCACCAAAGAGGAAATGGACAAAGTCAAGCAAAAATGCTATAGATAAATCAAAATCAATTTCTAAACAAATGCTCAAACAACCCACAGAAAAGTAGGAAAAAATAAAACATCTAAACAAAAAACAAAGTAAACAAAACTAACATAAAATCCCTAACACATAAATAATCACATTGAATACAAATGGCCCAAATAAATACATCAATTAAAACACGGAGAGTGAAAGAGTGAATTTAAAAAATGACCTATCTAGATACACTGTCAACAAGAAGGCCACTTCAAATATAAATTATGGCTTTTAGAAAGGATTAATAAAATTGACACAACTATATCTCTCCTGCTTTATAAATCACAAAGAAACCACAAACTATCAATACTAAAAATGAAAGTAAGACTATCACTCAGATTCAACAGACATTGTGACGTTAACCTAAAAAAATTAGGGACAATTGTGCTAGTAAATTTAAAAACAGGTGAAATGGACAAATTCCTTCAAAAATGGAATCAAAAAGATAAATAGCTTTATCTCTGTTAAATACGTTGAATTTTTCATCAATAAAATTCCAACAAAGAAAATTTCTGACCCACATAGTACCCATGGACAGTTCTTCCAAACACTGGGGGAAGAATTAACACAATTTTTTTATTTAATTGTGGTGTTAGAGAAGAATGTCGAGGGTAAAAATGGACCAGCAAAAGAAGAAACAAACCTGTTCCAGAAGAAGTACAACCAGAGCACTCCTTAGAAACAAAGATGGCATGACTGTATCTTACACACTTTGGCTGTGTTGTCAGGAAGGATCAGTCCCTGGAGAATGACATCATGCTTCATAGAACGGAGAATCAGCTAAAAAGAAGACCTCAACAAGATGAGTTGACACAGTGATCACAACAATGGGCTTAAAAATAAAAATAATTGTGGACATGGCACAAGACCGGACAGTGTTTTGTTCTGTTGTTCATAGGGTCACTATGAGTCAGAAAGACTCAATAGCACCTAACACCAACATACTTACATCAAAATATACTGACAACACACCTTGGGTAGCTGCCTACCTAGACACTTAGGCTGAATACATACAAGAAAAGTAAATGGACTCCTGGGCTTGCATGTCTAGTAACAGCTCTAACCACCTGTTGACAGAACTTTAGAGCTTCAAAGGTGCCAATAACCAAACTAGTGCACACAACCAGCCTGTCTGGACATTTCAAAACAAAACAAGAAGCTATAAAATGAAAAGCAGGCACAAAATTAATGAATTCAGCAACTTACCGATGGCATGCAGACAACAGTCAATATGAAATCACTTAAAGAGACAGACTACAATGGGTCCAGAAACCTCCCAAAACAAAGAATCAAGAAATTTGACAGATGAAGAGAACTTCCTGAAATTATCAGCAGTAGAATACAAAATATTAATATTTACAGCTGTTCAAGAGGCCAGGAAGGAGATGAGCAACAATGCAGCAGAGATAATGACAGATTGGGCAGGCTGTAAGAAAGCATAGAGGAAGGAATTAGAAATTCATAAAGTAAATCATAAAACGACAGTATTAGACAACTCAGTGCAAAATCAAAGGAGTAGAATTAGGGCAATAGAAGGCCAAATTAGTGAAACTGAGGATAAAGCATATGTCACCAATGTATTTGAGGAAAAATCAAACAAAAGAATTAAGAAAAATCAAGAAACACTAGAAATTGTCTGGGACTTTATCAAGAGGAAGAATCTACAAGTGAGTGGAACACCAGAACAAGGAGGCATAACAAAATGTACAAAGAGAAATGTTGAATATTTGTTGACACAAAACTTCCCTGATATCATAAAAGATAAGAAGATGTCTAAGATACTTTCCCTGTAGGCATATGGATATTATCCTATCACTTACAGCACTGAACTTCAGGACCAAAGTTGGAATGTTCTTTTTGATGATGAACCCAACACTGGTCCTCTTCAAGTTTTTGTTTCAAGCTTAGTAGACTATATGATTGTCAGATTCGGGATTTTCAATACCAGTCCATTTCAGCTCACTAATGCCTAGGACACTGATGTTTATGCATTCCATTTCATTTTTGATGATTTTCAATTTTCCTAGAGTGATACTTTGTACATTCCAGGTTCCTATTATTAATGGATGTTTGCAGCTGTTTCTTCTCATTTTCAGTCATGTCACATCATCAAAGGAAGATCCTGAAGACTTTACTCCATATGCAACATTAAGGTCACCTCTACTTTGAGGAGGTAGCTCATCCCCAGGCATCTTCTGAGTGCCTTCCAACCTGGGAGGCTAATTTTCTGGTGCTATATCTGACAATGTTCTGTTGATGTTTGTAGATTTTCCCTGGCTAATTCTTTTCAGAAGTAGACTACTGGGTCCTTCTTCCTAGTCTGTCTTAGTCTGGAAGCTCAGCTGAAACCTGCCTACCATGGGTGACTCTGCTGGTACCTATATACCAGTGGCATGGCTTCTAGCATCATAGCAACAAGCAAACCTCCACATGGTTTCTAGATGTAAAGGACAAGCAAAATTCTAGAGACAAGGGACAATGAATCACCTTCAAAACCACCATCAAAACCATACCCTCAGGTCTCTCAGCTTTACCTCAGTGTTCACTAGAAGCCCAAGTCACCCTTCAATACCTGGGCCCTCATTCTCATATTTTAATAAGCTACTAATCCAACCCAGTGTTACTCTTCACTCTCCTGCCCCTCTGAAAAAATTTACTGATGTCTCTTGAATTTTTTCCTATTATACATGAGCAAATTTTCCCACATCCTTAAGTTTCCTTTCCCTTCTGACTCTAAACAAAAGCTGAGTAGCCCCTAATGACAGTCCTTTACCTACAACCTTGCAAATAGAGGCTGTTTAATTTTCACATAACCCACTTGCCTCTGGGTCTGGGAGTTGTACCGTGTCTTCTTTGATCCACACTGAAAATCCAAATTATTTCTGCTCCAAAATTATTTTTAAATTCACAGATCCTTTGCAGTTTATGCCATTGGCATACCTATTCTCTTCATGTCCGCAGAGTCTTCCATTTGCCTGCTGCTCATCCTTCATCATTCACCAAAGATTTCAGAACTAGGCTTTTTCAGAACTTGCTTTCCTTCTGTCTTGTTTCTCTCACTATTATTTCTAATTTTAACATTTCTTGCAGATGACCTATCCAACTTTCTCCACCCAGTTTCTGTTGCTACTCGTGTGATCACATGTTTCACGTGCTTATCTCCATACTGCACCATTTCAAATATCTAGATGTAAAGTCCACCACATTTCGACTTCTACCTTTACTTCTCTATGTTAGGTAATTTCTCCTCATGGATACTTTCAATCTCCAATGTATCTGCAGTATTTTTTCATCATCATCATCATCTCCTTTGTACTTGCGACTTCTTAATCACCTCTTTACATTTTCTGGCCTGTTGTTACATTCACTCTCTTTCCACACTTGTCCTCTGTGAAACTCACCTAGCTAAACCCCAAGGAATGGAAACCCTGCTATCGGCACATTCCTGTCTATATCCAAGCAATTGGACTATACTGGAAAGAAAAATACACAGTATTTACTGACCTTCATTTAAGTTGATGAATAAACCCCTACAGGACAATCACCATTCCTTAACATTCCTGCTACAATTCCTTAATAGTTTGTTTTGCTATTCTTCAAATTGCTATTTCGTATTTTCTTGTATTGCTTCAAATTACCAATAACTGAACCCGCTAGTATTCTTAACTGAATCTGCTTCACTTTACTCTGAGAGAATAGAAGTCATTAGGCGGAAGTTGTCCTGCTTTTCTTCCACACTTGTCCACAAACCCATGGTTCTGTGCCTGCACTGTCTTCTCCCCTGCAGAGTGGGAGATGTACCCTTGCTCCTTTATTTGGTAATGTTGACACTTAGTCTAAATTCCACCCTCTGTTGTTTTCTGAAGGACTTTAACTCTGAATTTGACGATTTTGTTTCTTTTTCCTTCTTTCAGCTCATTCCTTTCTAGGGTTTCCTGAAACCATACTCCTCTGAGGTTTTCTTCTTTTTCCTTCCTGTCATACCAATTGCTATCCTCAGTAGCTTTTATTGATTCCTCTTATCTGCTCAACTTCAAATTACGGCAGGTACTTAAAGTTCAATTCTGACCAATCTATTATTCACCATCTCTGTTCTTACCTTTTTGGCTTCTTTCGGTTCTTGTCTTCTGCATGAGAAACCAGCCGCTAACCAAAAGGTCAGAGTTCAAATCTACCAGGCTTGGTTTGGAAACCATATGGGGCAGTTCTCTGTCCTATATAGTGGCCATGAGTCTGAATCAGCTGGAGGGGAACAGGTTTGGTTTTTTATTTTATTCTTGGAAGATGAGAGATTATTTCATTAAAACTAATTAGAAGAAATCTGAGTCTGAAAGGCAACAGACATTCAACAGAAGTTAGGAGATTAAATTTCAGAACTAACCTAGAAGAGAATTCTAAACAAAGCATATAGTTTCTATGGAATGACATAGAAAGAACATAATAATTCTGAGATTTTCTAGCAAATGGCCATAGCGTAATTATATTTGTTTTTCTGTGAAATACTATTTGTCTTGTCTTCAAATTCAAGACTTTTCTGTGAATTAGTCTGTCATTCTGGCCCTGTTCATTTTCTGCATTTTTTGGTATCAAAGTCTTTGTGTTATCTTTGCACATTCTGTGTAACTATCCCTCTGTGTACAAAACCAATGTTTCACTATAAACTGTCTTTTTCTATATATGTATATTGTACTTGTCACCTGGCTTTCTAAACATTTTTAAATTCTGCTTTTAATGTTTCATCTCCCTTTCCATAAGTATAATCACCATCTATTTTCCTGTTACACTGCATGCTAAAAACACAAAGACATCATTTAGATTTTCTTTCATATTCTTAAGGAAAAGCTGGTGGCGTAGTGGGTTAAGTGCTACATCTGCTAACCAAAAGGTCAGCAGTTCAAACCCTCTGGGCACTCCTTGGAAACTTTATGGGGCAGTTCTATTCCAACCTCTAGGGTTGCTATGAATCGGACCTGACTCGATGGCAGTGGATTTTTTCACATTCTTAATTTATGACATATACAAATAGGACATATATTTCTCTCATTGTGCTCAGTTATTTAATTTTCTGCACTTCAGAATAATGTGTGTATTACTCATTAGCTTTTAATATAAAAGATATCCTTCTATACAGCCAGTTTATTCCATTCCACTTGCTAACTTATGGAGGTGTAATAAAAAAAAGATGGTGAATAACAAAGAATAAATAGTGATCCACAATTCCTTTCACAGTTTAGCGATGGAGAAGAGAGAATATCGAAACTGTGATTCAGTTTAGACTACCTTCTCATGTCTTTGTCTATCTTTTTAGCAAACAAATATTAATTGTAGGCCTATTGTGATCCAGTGGTATTCTAGAAACGAGGGAAACTAATAAAGCAGCTAAGGTCCTTGTTCTAATTTTTTGGTGTGATGGTGGCTGATTGAAAACAATAAAGAAAGAAAGCAACACTTTCAAGTGAGTGTGGGTTTTACAGAGTAAAATTACAACAATTTGATAGAGACAGTGAGCACGGTTAGTGTAGAGTGGTATTCATTCACAACGAGATACTGCCTAAGACTTGCTACTCTTGGAAAGTAGGGGAGGCAGTTGGTGAGATCATCCTTTCAGCATGGTGGACATTAGCCCTGACCTCTCAGTTGACTCAGGCAATGTGGCCCCACAACATCACAAGGAACTTACCTGTCTCTCAGCCTTCTACTTTAAGTTCTACAACCCTCAGAACTCTTTGGACATCTTCCCATCAAAGATCTTGCCAGCCCTATGTACTCAGAGTTTGGGAGGAGGCACAGGTAACCATCAAGCTGGAATTTTCAGGATCTGAAAGTTTAGCAATTGTCTTTTAAAGAACTTAAAATCTCACCCCTTCTCAGTGAATAAGGGGATTTTAAAATTTAAGGTACCTGAAAAGATTGAAGTGGCTGACTTGAGGTTTGAGTGTGAATCCTCAGTGGCTAATTTAGGTTCTGCCCTAGTACAGCCAATTTCCATGCAGACATAATTACAAAACTGAAAAATATCTGGCAATGATGATTTAAGTACATTATTACTTCCCTAAGAGAGAAATGTCCAGTAATGATAATGTAACTACCCTACAAACTTGCTCCTCATATACCCTTATGGTTATCATATAAATAAGAAAGACACATGTATCATTTTAAGCCAATCACCCTAAGAGCTTCTGCTGCAAGAAGTCCTGTCTTACTGGTTTCTGCTACAGGAAGTCTCTCCTTATCAGCTTCTGCTACAGGAAGTTCTACCTTAAAATGATCTACTGCAAAACAAGTAACATCTTTTGATGATCTAAGCCAGTAATTGCAAATCAAATAATGTGCTTCAGTGATCTAGTACTGTATTTCATGCTCTTTGTTTCTGCCTTATAGAACATCACTGCTGAGTCATCACATTGAATTACCGAATTTCACCACATGGAGGTTAGTTTATCCCCCAGTTTAAGCTGTCTCTTTCCTTTCAGTAAATCTCTCAATTTTACATTAGTCAGAGTACAGATAGTTACTCCATGACATCAGGCAATCAAGTACAGGACCACTAGGAATTAAAGGATTCTTCACATTTGTGCACCTCAGAAATTTCTTTAAAAATTAAAAAAAAAAAAACTCTTAAATACCCTCTTAGCAATGAAACCACTCTGTAGCCTAGAATTGTGTTTGTACCTTCGTGTGATTTTTTTTTAACTGATGAAGTCATTAAAAACAGGGAGAGTCATTGTGTATATTCCAACTCATAGTGACTCTACAGGACAGAATAGAATTGCTCTATAGGATTTCTGAGGAATACCTGGCAGATTCAAACTGCCAACCTTTTGGTTAACAGATGCAGCACTTAATCGCCATGCCAATGAAGCTGTAGCTCAAGAAAAAATATGGAACATTAATATATATCTCACTTGTTTGCCTGTTGAAGTTGATACGAAGTTTCTAGTTTCCCTATACTTAGGATTTTCCCTGACTTCTGTGCTGAATGAGACCTTACTTAGGGAGCCCTATCCTGAAGCAGTTGAACCTAATGACTACTTGACTGGCCATGATCCCTTTGTTCTAGCTCTTCTCTGTTTGTTTCTGCAGGAAAGAAATCTAAGAGCCGTCCCATTGCTGTACCCTGCACAGGTACTTTAGCCCTCCCACCTCCCCTGTTGGTTCTCAGGGCTCCTTCCTCTTACCAGGTGAGAGACAGGAAATTCTTCTGCTTTTCCAGACAAAGAGAAGCTCTGACTCAGGGGAGGCAACACCGCATGCTCACGGCGAGTGGAGATTTGGCACAATGGCTCCTGGGGCACAGTGTGTGATGACTCCTGGAGCCTGGCAGAGGCTGAGGTTGTGTGTCGGCAGCTGGGCTGTGGCTCTGCCCTGGAAGCCTTGCAGGAGGCTGCATCTGGCCCAGGAAGTGGGAGCATCTGGCTGGATGAGGTGCAGTGCAGGGGCTTGGAGTCCTCCCTGTGGGCCTGTGCTGCACAGCCCTGGGGGCAGAGCAACTGCAAGCATGAGGAGGATGCTGGAATGAGGTGCTCTGGTGGGTGGAGGGGCACAAGACAGGGCTAAGGCTAAAGGAGTTATGATATTGTCTCCAGAAGCATTTCCTGGGCCTACCTACTGCCTTATGCTCTGTCTTTGAAAATGCTTTTCTTTTGTCTTCGGGTATATGAGAGAGAAGGAAGTGTCACTGATAGTAGGTGTGGTTCAATGGTTTTTCCAGGCCAATCCAGCTCAGTGTTCCTGTGTTTCTTCTCTTCTATTCAGGTACAAGGACAACATTTTCCTCAGCTCTTGGAGGTAAGTGAGTTTTCTGTTTCAAGCCAAATGATAGAGGATAGACTCAGATTTTCCGGGACCTACACTTTGTAATCTAGGTATGTCTGGGAAAATAACCATATCAGTACTTGAAAGTCCTGGTTACCTGATATTTATAGCCCCAGTAAGTTATGGCGGCCATGAAGATCTTAAGATTCACTAGCATCTACTTAGTAGAAACTTCTTAGGACCAGATTCAGAAGACAATTAACACAGCTCAGAAAAGGATCTGGATTGGTTTATATCTTAAGGTTCAGGAAGACACATTGTATCTGAATTAGTGACTTCATGGTCCTGAGAGTTCAGCAGATGTCTACAATGAGGTGATTCTCCTGGGCTTAGGATCATGTCTAAAACTTCATGGCCCTTTCTTCCTTTCAGGTAACAGTTCAGGCTCAGTCCCTGTCTCTGGGATCTTCTCCATACCTGGGATCATCTGCCTCCTTCTGGGGGCTGTTCTCTTCCTGGTCCTTATCTTTCTGGGAACTCAGCTTCACAGATGGAGAACAGAGAGCCAAGGTGAGTCTTAGAGATGTTAAATGACCTCAAAACTATGTGAGCAGAGTATTGAGCCAGTTGTGATACTAAGAAAACTTCACAAGTTTAAGATTTCACTCTCATTTTTTGGCAAAACTCCATCTTCTCTGAGATAGATGCCGTGGTTTGAGTGACATGAGTCCTTGGTCTTGAGTGTGGAAGCTCTCAAAAATATGGCTTCCTTTGTGAACACTGTCAGTGGAGACTGAGTATGTATGACCAAGATCAGGATCAAGAAAACTAGTTCTGACACAAGAGAGCACAAGGCAAAAGAAAGATGCCCTGGAGCCCAAAGGGGCTTCTTTAAGGGTGAGCATGGGGGGACACTGAAGATTTTGTCTTTTGGCAAGGGGAATATCTCCAAGGAAAGTCTCTGAACTTGTGCTGCTTTTCTCAGCCTTACCCAGTTTTGAAAGAGCTCTCATTGAGGCTTTGTATGAGGATATTGACTACCTTTTAAAATCAGAAAAGGAAGACCTGTTGGACAACTCAGGTTTGTATTCTGTATCCTCTCCACTGTCAGCTGGCTATGAGTTTGCGTACCTTCTACTAGCACAGGGCTCACAGCTAACACAGCCTCACATAGCAGCGTCCTCTTAAGGAGCAGTCTCTCTACTAGAGACTAAAGAGTTCTTCTGAAACTTGGCAGTAGGCCTCCTACTGTAGAAAAAATTTGTCTTTGATGTTTTCATCCCTACCAAGAAGCCTGTCTAATGACCCATTGTCTAAGCTGACGTGTTATACAGGAAACAGTGGGGAGGATGTGGATCCCATATCAGCCTCAGGTAAGATGGATTGCTCTGTTCTTAAATGGTAGGGATGAGAAGGAGAAATCACATCTGCGGAGAACATTCTTCTGTGATTTGGAGGACAAGTGTCTCTTCTATCTAGCTGTCAACAGGTCTTTCCTCTCTGTGCCTACTCTGTAGCCTCGGAAAGGGAAAGAGCAGGCTCAGTTCTCTGTATGATTTCTACCCATAGACATAATCTAATATATTGTTATAGATCCAAAGACCATGTTTTTTAAGATGACACATCTCAAAAAATTCATGCCAGAAGAGAACACTAAGAAATGTGATTCAACACTGAGATAGTGTGATACTTTCATTTTCAGTGCTTAAGGAGTATATTGGAAACCCTTGTGGCATAGTGGTTAATTGCTACTGCTGCTTTCCAAAAGGTCAGCAGTTAAAATCACCCAGGAATTGCTTGGAAACTCTATGGGGCAGTTCTACTCTGTCTATAGGGTCACTATGAGTCAGAATTGACTCAATAGCCATGGGATTGGTTTGGCTTGGGATTTGTATGTGTATGTTGAGACAAAAAAGAAATTGGCTTCTACCAAGACCTAGAATGCGTGGAGATCATATTGTTTTACTTACCCATTATCAGGGGCTCTTACTTACAAAGGGCCTAAGAGAGAAGAATGTTCTCCCTGGATCATCTACAGCAGTAGAGATGGACAGCCTTTGGAACAGTTTAGAAAGGCTCTCTGGAAATGGATTGTTAAAGGAGCACTAGAGGGAATTGAAACCCAGGCCTCCTGTGACTGGGATCAGTGAAATCTCCTGTCCCTGGGTGATGGATACCCAGGCTACCCTTTCTTTGGTGGCTCTGTGTCTCTCACAGCCTCAGAGGCTAGGTTATCTTGATCCAGATTCACCCTCCCTCAGTTACTGATAAATGCATGTTATGTTTGCAACTCTTTTACCATATGTTGAAAACAGTACCTGAAAATATATAGCACAGTAGCTGTTATTGATTCTTTATGATATGAGAAGCCATTTTTGAAAAATGTCATTGACCTTAACATATTTGAATATTTTGAAGATTATAATGGTTCATGGGTGTATTGAGATCAAATATGTGCTTTTTGGACAGCCTTGGAATCGGACTATATTTATCAGCTAGTAGAATCTCTGCATTAGAAGGGACTTAGGATAACACAACAAACAATATTTTGCTATTCTACATAAACATTTGTCTGCTTTCAGAGCCTCCACAAAAGCCAGTTGATGCCAATGAAAATGGTTATAATGATATTGAAGATTGACCTATTCCTGAAATTCCTCCTGCCCCTGGAATGAGTCAGAAGCGCTTTTTCCCAGAGGAGGGAGATGATGTCAGGCATACACAAAGAGGTGAGCAGAAATCTATGCCTACAGCAGCCTTACGCTACTGACACAGGAAAAGTGAGTTTAGACCCTCCGGTATTCATTTTTTTCCCTGCACTATTGCAATCTGCGTAGCTTTATATACCTAGAGATCCACTCTTGGGAAGCTCTTCCTGGTATATCATAGCCATTTCATCAACACATATTGTATACTCTGTGTTGATGCCTATCAAGTGGATGACTTTTTTTTTTTTTTTTTTATTGTGATTGAGTGAAAGTGTACAATCTGGTTCAAATTTGCATGTGCGCCTATGTGCAGCTCCTACTGCTCTCCTTGCATGGTAACAGCACACTCCTCCTTTATGTTCTATACAAGTCATATTCTCTTAATAATCGCCTGCCCCCTCTTCTCCACCCTCTCCACTCCCCTCTAGTAAGAGGCCAGTTGAGCGACATCCTATAGATACATAGAACCACAAAGTGCACACACGGTATGATCACTCTGTGTTGCTGAGTCCAATCCATTCCTGTCTGAGGAGCTGACCTCAGTAATGATTTATGATTAGAGGCAGCTTCAAGTCTAGGATCCATGCTGCCAGGGGAACTCCTAGGCTTTCAGACCATCAACTGTGATCTTTTAGTGCAGTTCTCAGGGTGCACTCCTTCTTATTCACGTATTGCCACTGGGACTCAACTTTGTGAGCCCATCACAACTGTCACTGGAAGTGGCCAGGTACCATCTGGTTCTTCTGGTCGCATGTTGATGTAGTCACCTGTTCACATGGGTCTTTCTGACTTCCGGGTTCTCTTTCCCCCAGGTCATTTTTGTCCTTGGTGACTATCTGTTCTAGATGAGTTGGGACTAATTGTTGTACCTCACATGGCAGCTCCCTAGCTTTTAAGATGCCAGATGCCACTCAACAATATGAGGTGGAGAGGACTCTGTTAGCAATAGGCTAGTTTCACCAGTTGGCCTTGATGTCCTTTGAGGGCATGGTCCCTGGACCCATGCCCCTGCTACTCTGTGCTTATCTATTGGGTTAAGATTGGAAGAGTATTCAGATTATGTTGAAGTCTAGTTAAATTGATCTTTCTAATGCGTACTGTCACTGATTTCACCCAACCAAATTTCTGTCAACTGTCTAATCTATAAGCAGCCCTTTCTCTCTTTCCCCTCCCTTGCAGTCATCAAAGAGTCTTTTCTTCTGTACATGAGTCAGTTTTCAAGTCCTTAAAGTAGGGGTCTCATGCCATATTTGTCCTTGTGCCACTGACTAATTTCACTCAACATGATGGATAGAAAGTTCTGTATATGTTGATGAGGTCTAGTTGGTGAATTGTTGCAATAAGGTCTTCTGGGTGTATATTCAGCTTTTTCTTTTTTTTACAGTATAATCTATTTTATCTGTATTGCCATGCCTGCTCTTCTTTGTATATTGTTAGCTTGGTATATATTATTCCATCTTTTAATTTTCAGTTTGGTCATATCTTGAAGTCTAAGGTGAGTTTCTTGTAAGTACTATGTAGACGGGTCATGTCTTTTGATCCAAGATGTCACTTCTTCTCACTTTACTGGAGCCTTCAGTCCATTTACCTTCAATGTAATTATTGATAGGTGTTTAGTGGGGTCATTTTGCTGTATTTATTTTTGTGTTGATGTTTTCTCTGTTGCTCTTACTATTCTATTCTGGGACATTCTTCTTTATGGCTTGATTTTTCACCCTTTTCAGTGTTGGCTTTGTGTTTGCTGAGACTTCTATATTACATTTCTTGTTTTGATATGTCGCTTCTTTGTTGCACTTTGCGGCTACTCCTACGATCTCCCTTAATAATGTATGTTTAAACCCAGTTTTAACTTCTAAATATCTTACTAACTTCCTCTCCATCTGGATGGACTATAACTACTCTAATATATTCCTTTTTAATGTGCTGGTATCTTAGTTTTTATGATATGATCACTGGATCACTTCTTTTAGTATTATAGCTTTGGTTGGGGTTTTGTCCCTCCCCTAACTGAGCAGGTTCCTGGATGATGAGTCCTGTATTGTGTCCTAAAATGTAGAGTTAATGGCTTTGTTCTTCTAAGCCAAGAGCTTCTTTCAGTATTTCTTGTAGCTTTGGTTTGATTTGGTTTTTACAAAGTCTCTGAGTTTCTGTTTATCTGTGAAGGTCTTAATTTCATTTTTGTATTTGAAAGACAGCTTTACAGGATACATAATTCTTGGCTGGAAGTTTTTCTCCTTCAAGGCTTTGAATGTGCAACCCCACTGCCTCCATGCCAACACGGTTTCTGCCAAAAAGCCAGACAAAACCTACAGGGCTTCTCTCTGAATGTTAGCTTTGCTTTGAGTCTCACTGCCTTTAAGAGTTTCTGCTTTCGTTTCATGCTTGATTATAATATGCCTTGGAGTCTTTCTTTTGGGGTCTATATTGTATGACAGTCGATACACATCTTTGATATCTATGTTCTCTTGTTTCATAATTTCTGGGAAGTTTTCTGTCAGCAAGTCAACAACAATCCTCTCTGTGTTTCCAGGTGTCCCTTTCTGTTCAGGAACTCCAATTAGTCATGGATTGTTCCTCTTGATAGAGTCCCACATGTTTCTTAATGCTTTTCATGTGTCTTTTCTCTCATTTATCCTCAAAAATGCTGGTATCAGTAGTTTTGTCTCCCAAGTCAGAAGGTCTGTTTTCCATTTGTTCAGTTCTGTTCTCCTGGCTTTGAATTGAGTTTTCTGATTCTTTTAATTTTGCTGTTATCTGTTGGATTTCAGAGTGCTGGAGTTCCATCAGTTCAAACAGCTTGCTTAATTTTTCATTTGGTCTGCTAAATTTTGTATAATGTTTGGGAGGGCTGTCTATATAATTCTTTTGTACTTCACCTCCAAAAGTTTCAGAAAGGCTTCTTCATCTGGGTAGTTATTTGGTTCTTTCTTTTTGGAGCCTTCTGGAGCCATGGTTGGATTTTTCCTTAAGTATTGGGCCAAGGTCTGTTTCTTTTGGGGCATCTAGAGGTTGTTTAGTTTCTCTGATGTTGCCTTAATAGGAGCTGAAGTAGAAGTTGATCACCAGACAAGTGGATGGCTTTAACAAAGAAAGATTTATTTTGTCACAGTCCAGTAGGCTAGAAGTTCAAATTCAGGGCATCAACTCCAGGGGAAGCTTTCTCTGTTGGCTCTGGAGAAGGCCTTTATTGTCAATCTTCCCCAGGACTGAGAGCTTCTGAGGCACAGAGACCCCAGTCCAAAGGACACACTCTGTTTCCTGCAATGTTTCTTGGTGGTATCAGTTCTGTTTTAGTCACGTGGTACTGCTCCAACAGAAAATATCACAAGCAGAAGTCTTCGTGAAGAGAAACTTTTATTGTCACAGTCCAGTAAGCCACAAATCCACTTACAAGTCTGTTCAGTAAGAGAAGTTATCACAGTCCGGTGGGCTGAGTCCAAATTCATGGAGAGCATCTCAGCATTGGAACCTCAGGTCCAAAGGACATCCTCTGCTGTTGGTGCTGCTTTCTTGGTGGTGTGAAGTTCTCAACTTTCTCTGCTCACTTCTCTCCTTTATATCCCATAAGCTTATAACTTGAGTCCTGCCTCACTAACACACTGCAGCTCATTCTCCATCATCAATATCACAGAGACAGGATTCATGAAAGATGGGAGGAATGGCACCATATTTTGACTCCTAGCCAGGTCAAATCAACACATACATTTTGGGGGGACACAATTCAATCCATGACAAGTTCCCTCAAATCTCTGCTTGCTTCCCTTTCTTTTGTGTCCCAAAATTCTCACTTGAAATATTGCCTCAAGGCACAATATAATCTTATACATTCAGTCCTGCCCCACCAACACAAATGCTGCCCAAATCTTCTCTCATTAACATCACAGAGACAGGGTCTACAGCTTGTAGGAACATCACTCAATACCAGGAATCGTGGACTAGCCAAATGGTTACATACATTTTAGGGGAACAGAATTCAACCCATGACATATTTGGACCCTCCAATATTCTTTTTTTCCCCCTGAACTATCACAATCTGAGTAGCTTCATATACCCAGAGATCATCTCATAGGGAAACTCTTCTTGGTATATTGTAGCCATTTCATCTATTCTTGAGAAGGAATATATTGTGCTGTCTCTGTCCACACCCACTATGCCTTGGATGTGGAAAGGCCTTTGTAATGAGTTGCAGAGCTTTTGGTCATATTTTTCACACCCTAACAAAGACAATATTCTGACAATAAATTTAGAAACTTTTTTAAATTGGAAGAGGTAATTTTGGAAGTATTCTTTAAAAAACAAAGTAAATTGAATTTCTGAGTTCTTCTGATTTTTTTCAGGAAACATGTAACCTAAACATTTAAAGTAGAAATTGCCCAGTACCCATGCAAAATATGCCATGAACCCTTATGGCATAGTAGTTAAGTGCTATAGCTGCTAACCAAACAGCCAGCAGTTCAAACTCTCCAGGTGCTTCTTGGAAACTCTATGGGAGCAGTTCTACCCTGTTTTATAAGGTTGCTATGAATTGGAATCAACTCAGTGGCAAAAGGTTTTGTTTTTTGTTTAATTAGAGTAACAAAATCTTAGTGCTAGAAGGTAACAGATAAGTTTGTCTCAGTGTTTCCACTGAGAGATAAAGATTGTTTCTTACTATAAGAATGAAGGCTTAGATGTGAGTATGGGAACTTTATAAGGTTGCTATGAATAGGAATCAACTCAGTGGCAAAGGGTTTTGTTTTTTATTTAATTAGAGTCACAAAATCTTAGTGCTAGAAAGTAACAGAGATAAGTTTGTCTTAAATTTGTAAGTTCTTGGGGAGCAAGAGGCTGGGAGATTTCATTGAGATATCCTCTTTTGGCATCTGATAAAGGACCTGGAAGTGTTCTCATGAATAATTGGAGTCAAGCTTGCGTTGTTTAGGGAGGTGATGAGGTATCTAAAGTGGGAATTTCCTTAAAAATCAGCATAGCCTGGTGTTGAAGAAGACAGCTCATATCTCTCCCCCAGGTTTCATCATTAGTAGCCCAACTTCTTATCAACAGTCAAGATCAACCCAAGGCTTTGCACAGAGCACTTGAGTCAGCATGTGGTAGCACTAGCCTTTCAGAAAAGCACTAAGTGCCCACAGATGGTTTGTGGCCACTTTTTACTGGTGTCCTTCCACCAGGGCCTCTGTCCTGTCTTTGTGTAACCACTGTAATCAGAAGTCGCCTTTCTGTTTCAGATGACTCTACACAGCCTCCTACCTAAGCTTTCTATCCTAGGATGGAAAAGAAAGCTTCCTCTTTGGTCCTGGGGCCAGAAGATCCTGGATATGATGATATTGAGCTCAGCACCATGTAGTGCCATTGTTGGAGCAACTAAATGATCTGACTCAATGACACTGGGTTTTAAATGTTCAAAGAATCTTCTGTGATTTTCTTTTCCCCCAAATAAATGAGAATCCTGTCTTGTTTATTACTGGAAGGTTGTCATATGCATCCAAGATAAAAGAAAATTATTCATAATAAACATTCTGAATTTCTCAACCCAGTGTTTCTCTTACAAATCAAAATACTTTTCACCTATTGACCTCAGAAAATTAAGTCTTCAGACATACCTCTTTGCTACTGTGAATTCTCACTTGAAAGATCAGTGGTATCACTTCCCCACAGGTAGCATTCTTCCCTTTCTTTGGAGTCAGAGAAGTCTGTGCTTTTCCTGAACACAGTGAAACTCTGAAACCAGGCTGTCATAGTCATCTGATGCTACTATAACAGAAATACTACAAGTGAGTGTCTTTAACAAAGCAAGATTTATTTTTTCACAGTCTAGTAGGCTATAAATCCAAACTCAGGGCATCAGCTCCAGGGCAAGGCTTGCTCTCTCTGTCAGCTCTGGAGAAAATTCCTTGTGATGTATCAGTCTTCCCTTAACCTGGGAGCATCTGAAGTCCAAAGGACAGTTTATGCTCTCAGCACAGCTTTCTTCGTGGTATGAGGTCCCTGTGTCTCTTTGCTCGCCTATCTCATATTTCAAAAGAGATTATCTCAAAACACCATCAAATCTTGCAGGCCTCATTGGTACAACTGCCACTAATCCATCTTATTAAAATCATAGAGATAGAATTTAAAATACCCAAGAAAATCTCATCAAATGGCCAGATGGTGGACAATCATACAACACTGGGGACCATGGCCCAGCCAAATTGCTGCACACATTCTGGGGTGGGGACACAACTCACTCCATAACACAGGCCCTGCATTTAGCATTTACTCTGAGGAAGGCAAACTTATAAAACATTCACTGAATATTCCAAAATATTCTATACCATCCTAAAATACAGAAGTTGAAGTTCAAAGTGAGTGGGTTGGTAAGGTGGAAAGAAAATAGCTGCAGTGGTATTCATTCTGCCCAAATTTTTATAAAATGTCAGTGATTAAAATCTGTTACTATCTAATATCTTTTTATACTTTATCTAGCTTCTTTTTCTCTTTTCTAGCTGTTCCCCAACACCCAAACTCTCTTTTCTCCTTCAATTTGCACATTCTATTATTCATCAAATTTTATTTTTCCAATCACATGAGTGTGTCTTAGTCTGAGTTCTCTAGAGAAACTTAATCAGTAAAGTGTATGTGTGTGTGTGTGTGTGTGTGTGTTGTCATGGATTTAATTATGTCCTAAAAAAAATACTTGTATCAATTTCTCTTGGCCATGATTCTCAATATTGTACAATTTTCCACTGTTGTTTGATAGGATTTTCTTTTGTGTTGTAAATTCCATCACTGTGATTTAATAAGATGGATTAGAGGCAGTTATACTGATGATGTCTACAAAACTGGATAGTGTCTTAAGAAAATCTCTTTTGAAATATAAAAGGGAGAGGCAAGCAGAGAGATACGGAGGCCTCATACCATCATAAAAGCACTGTAAGGAGCACAATATGTCCCTTGGACCTGAGGTTTCTGCACTGAGATGCTCCCAGACCAAGAAAAGACTGAGAACATTACAAGCAACTTCCTCCAGAGCCGATAGACTGCCTTCATCTGGAGCCAGTACTCGGAATTCCGACTTACAGCCTATTGGACTGTGAGAGAACAGTCCTCTCTTTGTTAAAGCCATGTAGCTGTGGTATTTCTGTTATGGCAGCATTAGATGACTAAGACATACGAGGTCTAACAACTAATTACCTTTTACTCCAGCTTCTTTTTCTCTTTTCTAGCTATTCCCCAACACCCAAAGACTCTCTTTTCTCCTTCAATTTGCACATTCTGTTACTCGTCAAATTTTATTTTTTCAGTCATTTTACATGAGTCTGTCTTGGTCTGAGTTCTCTAGAGAAACTTAGTGAAGTGTGTGGGGACTTAACTGTTCTAAGAACTACATACCTCATTTCTGAATATCACTATGGTCACCTTCGAAGTACTCCCCTTGGAAAGCTATGCACCAATACCAGTGCCTAGTTTACCCTTCAAAGCAATTTTTGAAGTCTTTATGGAATGGCCATTGCACACAGTGGCAAGGAGGCAAGTTCACAAACTTAATTGTATAGTTGTCTGTGAAGGAGTTTTTAACCACTATTAGAATACCCTCCCTACTCAACCTGATCTAGCCCACAATGACTTATTTCTTTACCCAAAGATAAAGGAAATATTGAAAGGAAGACATTTTGATGTAATTCTGGACATCAAGAGTTATAAAATGACACCTCTGATGGCCGTTCCAGAAAGAGTTCCAAAACCGCTTTGAAGGGTGAACTAGGCCCTGGTATCAGTATTTGGCTTCCCAAGGGAGTACTTCGAAGGCCACTGTAGTGATATTCAGCGATGAAGTATGTGATACTTTTCCAAGCATGAGTTTGCAGACTTAATTGGCAGTCCTCTTACATATAAACATACATATATATATATATGTATGCATACATACACATATATATATATATGTCAGGGTGTGTGTGTGTTGCTATTGTTGCTTGGTGTTATCCAGTTGGTTCTGACTCATAGCAACACTATGCACAACAGAACAAAACACTGCCTAATTCTGCATCATCCTCATGACTATTGTTAGGTTTGAGCCCAGTGTTGCAGCCACTGTGTCAACCTATCTCATTGAAGGTCTTCCTCTTTTTCACTGACCTTCTACTTTACCAAGCATGATTGACTTCTCCAAGAACTAATCCCTCCTGATAACATGTCCAAACTAGGTAAGACACAGTCGCATCATCCTTGCTTCTAAGCAATATTCTGGCTGTACTTTTCCAGGACAGATTTGTTTGTTCTTTCATCAACACCATAATTGAAAGACAGTCAATTATTCTTCAGTCTTCTTTATTCATTATCCAGCTTTCATAAGAGTAATATGTGATTGAAAATGCCATGGCTTGACTCAGGTGGACCTTAGTCTTCCAGGTGACATCTTTACTTCTCACACTTTAAAGAGGTCTTTTGCCGCAGATTCACCCAAAGCAAAGTGTCTTGATTTCTTGACTACTCTTTCCAAGGGTGTTGATTGTGGATCCAAGTAAAAGGTTGTCCTCAGTAAGGTCAATTTTTCTCTATCATGATGTTGTGAGGATTTTTGTTATCTTTATGTTGAGATAAAACCCATATCAAAGGCTAT
The DNA here is from genome assembly GCA_028571685.1 of Heterohyrax brucei. Lineage (NCBI taxonomy): Eukaryota > Metazoa > Chordata > Mammalia > Hyracoidea > Procaviidae > Heterohyrax > Heterohyrax brucei. The sequence goes on along the minus strand of CM053142.1, from coordinate 69,164,963 downwards.
AGTCTTTGTTCTTCATCAGTAATAATGGGTCTTCCAGTAAGACTGTCCTATTTTTAACAGCTCATAGTGGCTGTATTTGTGCAGCCACAGTAGCTGTATTTTGTCTATTTTTTTATTATCTTGACAAATAGCCATGGAAAGTTACACAATTCCACAACTTGTAGAAATTATTGAAGTTTATTATCAAAATGCATGCTGTATTCACCAAGTACACCCAGTGTTATGTGAAATTTACAACGTACATAAACGTCCCACTGAGAGAACAATCCGACCTTTAATCAAAAAATCTGAGACAACCAGGTCTGTTGCCAGTCAGACGACACCTGTGCATCAACGAACTGTGTGTTCCAATGAAAACGCCACCATCATTCATCCAAGCATACCCGAGAATCCATCTCAATCAATTTTTCACCAAGCACGAACACTGGGCCTTTTGTTAGCCACAATTTGGCTGATTTCACGGACTTGAAGCTTTACCCTTATAAAATTGTCTTCATTCAAGAATTGAAGTCCAGTGACCATAGGCTGGGGTATACATGTGCCGACTGGGCTCTGGAGCAGTTAGAAGTTTACCCTGCTTTCGGCCAAACAATCATCTTCAGGGACGAGGCTCATTTTGGGATGAAGGGTTTTGTTAACAAACAAAACTGTCTCATTTAGAGCCATGAGAATCCAATGAAGATTCAAGAATATCCACTTCATCTGAAAAAAGTTACCATCCGGTGTTGGATTTCAGTTTGGTGGAATCATTGGCCCTTATTTTTTCCAAGAAAGGCTGTGACTGTCAGTGGCAAAAGATACCAGGCTATGGTAACTGATTACTTTTGGCCCTATTTGGAAGATGCCACGGCAGCCATATGCCACACATAATGCCATCAAAGGTATTTCAAAATAATAAACCAATGAAAACTGTATCATTTGCACAACTTGCTTTATTCAAGTTCAAAGATAGGACACCCTTAGTGGAAGACCCTTTATTTTAAGTCCTCTTCACTTTCAGCAAGGAAGGTTGTGTCGTCTGTATAGCACAGGTTGTTAATAAGTCTTCCTCCAATCCTGACGCCTTGTTCTTTGCACAGTTCAGCTTCTCAGAGTATTTGTTCACCATAGAGACTGAATAAGTATGGTGAAAAAATACAATAATGCACACCTTTCCTGATTTTAAACCACATAACATCTCCTTGTTCTGTTTAAATGACTGCCTCTTGGTTTATGTACAGTTTCCAAATTAGCATAATTAAGTGCTCTGGAATTCTAATTCTTCACAAACTTATCCATAATTTGTTATGGTCCACACAGTCAAATAAATGCTTTCTGCATAGTCAGTAAAAATACAGGCAAACATCTGCCTGGTATTCTCTGCTTTCAGCCAGGATCCATCTGACATCAGCAATGTTATCGCTACTTCCACATCCTCTTGTTAATCCAGCTTGAACTTCTGGCAATTCTCTATTGATGTATTCCTGCACATTCTTGAATGATCTTGAGCAAAAGTTTATTTGGGTCTACTATTAATAATACTGTTTGATAATTTCCATGTTCTATTGGATCACCTTTTTTTGGAATGCACACAAATATGTATCTCTTTCAGTTGTTCGGCAAGGTACCTTCTTCCAAGTTTCTTGGCATAGATGAATGAACAACCTCAGCACTGCATCCTTCTGTTGAAACATCTCAGTTGGTATTCTATTGCTTCCTGGAGCCTTGTTTTCCATTGTTTCCTTCGTGGAACAAAAAAAGCTTGGACTTCTTCCTTCACTACCATTGGTTCTTGATTGTAGGCAACCTCCTGAAACCAATACTACCAAAAAAACAAACCCACTGCCATCAAGTCAATTCCAACTCATAGTGACCCTATAGGACAGAGTAGAAATGCTCCATAGAGTTTCCAAGGAGTGCCTGGTGGATTTGCTGACCTTTTAGTTAGCAGCAGTATCACTTAACCACTACACCAGCAGGGTTTCCAAAATCAATATTACAGGAAAGAAAATAAAATAAAGACTACATGGTAAAGTTCTTGCACCCCTCAATGAACTCCCCTAAAGATGTCAGTCAAGAATAGAACCACACAGAAAAAAAGGCCTAGAGACTATTAATATAGAGACTGAAAAATTTTCCTCCCCCCAATCCTTGCCAGTCCTACACCCACCTAGCTCCCCCTTTATTTCACAGCAGCTCTCGCCGGACAAGGACACTCTCCCTTGATAAGCCTGGCTCCCAGGCTGGCTGGATACCCCCTGTTTCCTTTTCCCAGCTCGACTCCCCAGCTGGCAAGATGTGATAACCCCACTCCCCTTTTCCTTTCCCAGACCGGCACCCCAGCTGGCAAGATGTGATAACCCCATTCCCCTTTTCCTTTCCCAGCCCGGCCCCCTTCCCTTGCCGGATGGGATAGTTCCCTTTGACGAATCTCACGCCTATGCTCTGCTTATCAAAGCCTCCCACCCACCTAGCAGGATGCCCCCCTCCTCAGAACTCCGTCTGCTTACCCCATTTGTCTCAACCACGACTACACTATAAGTAGAAACTCAAAACTTGACTCGGGGCCATTTTGTTGGAACCTGCAGAGGTCCCATTTGGCCCGTCGACGTAATAAACTTGCCCCTTGCCTCCTCCTGGGTGTCGCTCGCTTCATTTTCCTATAACACTATCATGAAAGTCTCTAAAAATTGTTATTCGCCCAGGGCAGAAATGGCAGAGGAACTGAAGGAATCTGAGAGATTATTAAACAGAAGGTAGATTTTAGTTTCTTATCAAGTACAAAACCAAAACCTGTTGCTGTTTGGTCAATTCCAACTCACAACAACCCTATAGGACAGAGAAGAGCTGTCCCATAGACTTTCTAACAAGCACCCAGTGGATTAAACTGTCAACCTTTTGGATAGCAGCCATAAATAGCCCTTAACCACTGTGTCACTAAGGTTTCCAGTGACTCCAAAACAGATAGTTATTTGTAGGTGGCAAGAGTTAAGATAAAAAGTTCGCTGTGATCTGTTGAAATGAGGAAGGGCTCAGTAAAAATTTGAGGTATTAAAGAAAGCCCCAGGAAACAACTTAATAGCAGAAAATATCATAGAATAATCTCACCTTTGTCTTACAAAACACTGTCACAAGACAAGCCTGGGGGCAACCTTGCAAGTGACAGCCTGCAAGTGACCCCTAGACCTTGACCACATTTTACAACTAATAGGAGTTAACCAATCAATGTAAAGGTCAGTTCACCCTCCCTGCTTTGCAATCTCATTACTTAAATACTGGGCGCTGAGGAAACTCGTCATCGCCCCCTGCTCTGTGTAGCTTGGGGTGCATCCCTGGTGCACCAGTATTTTTCCTATTGGGCATATTTTTTTAACCTTTAAAGTAACAGTGTCTCATCTTGAAAATCGCGGACCCTAACAGATCCACCTCAACGGTACTGGGCTTGGCTATCCCTTAAGAAATAAGAAAAATCATCTAATAACTTAGGAGATGTATGTACCAATATGGGATCAGTATGTGGGAGAAGAAATGAACAAAAAAGGAAAATATTTCTGGGTTAAACAAAATAGAAATTTAATACTACACTTCACCACTGTCTTACACATAACATTAACCAGGCACCCTCCTAGCTCATCTCTTAATAAGGATAGAGTATGGAGTTTACGCTTATCTGAATAAAACAGTGAAAATTTAGCTTTAATACGTACACAAAACACAAGAAATGTCTGCAGTGATCTTTAGTCCTACTTGTGAAAAAGTACCCATGTTCCACTCTGTCAATGGAAGAGGAAGGGATTCCAGAACATTCTACTGATCCGGTGTGACAAGATTATCCTAGTAGACATACAGCTGCAGATATGTAGGATAAACATTAAATTGTTACACAAATGGGACATTTGTGAATCTGGACCATGATAGAATATAAAGACTAGGGTATATGATGGGCATTTCCTTGGAAATCGAAATGACGTAATATTAAGATTCTTAATAACTTGCGAAATCAGATCACATCAGATTCAAGAGGAAGCGCTGAAAAGATAGATCAGCAGAAGAGAAGACAATAACTCCAATTGATCAGTGAGATCACCCTCAAATTGGATGTGGGATCATTTTGAGATTCTCACTACCCATTTTTTGTGTACTTAATTTTCAAGCACAAGAGCTTCCTTTTAATGGACAATGGCATTTAGAAACCAAGTCTATGTCCTAGGTTAGCTCTTCACTATTGGAATGAGATTGGTTTAATGCCCTTTCAGCAGACAGAGCTAGGATATGGATTTTTTAAAGTATTAGTTCGTACAGATACTAATTCAAATCCACTACTGTAAAGCTTTCCTTTTTTTCCCTATTTCATGTTGGAGTCTTCCATCTCCCATAGTGATAACCTTGGCTCCCCGGTAATATAGCTTTACGCATTTGCTTATTCCTAGAGTATACAAAAGACAGTTTCAGAATTGCTATATTCACACTACTACCAACAGAAGGTCTGTTATGAAAAGGTTAAAATTTTATTACATTCCTTTTTGTATTAGATTAAAGGAACATAATCAGAGTATTGTGTTCAAAATTTTAGTATTTTTTTCTTTTTCATGTGCAGTTTTTATCGCTTATGTTACAGCAGGAAAAAGATAAGTTCAGCGCACAGAGCAGAAAACACCTCAAACACCATCTGTTTGTAGCTAGCAGTGAGGTGGATGGACTCAAGTCCAAAAAATAGCCGCAGACTCTGTTCTGTTATCAGACGTATCTATTTATAAGTTTTTTCAAGGAAGCAGACAAAGGAATTTCCATATATTCTCTTAATTGACAGTTACAGGTACACAGATTTTCATGCTGCATTTCTATTGGCCCAGCATACTTAAAGACGCACTAGATAAGCAGTTAGCTTTAAGTTACATGGGAAGAAGCTACCCCCTCCTTCGAAACTGAGCTTATCAAGGATTTCTAGGGGGGAGGGGCGGAGGGAGCATCCTGGTCTGGTGCCCGGGAGAAGCATCTGGACTTTAACCTTTTCCTTAGAAACTGAGCTGATCTCAGGATATCTATGGGGGGGAGGGAAGTTGATGTCTGACACCCAACTCTAATTTAGGACATCAGGCAGAAAGCAAGCATTGATTCAAATATGGCTTAGGAAGTTCCTCACACAGTAAACTGGTGCTTTCTACTCTAAATAGTGTAACAAAGGTTACTGCCTCAGGTTAATTCGCCTCTCAAGCAGGAAAGTACTAGGTCTGGGTGTGGGTACAGAGGTCACATTCAGCAGGCCAGACTTGTCATTTTCAAGGGTACGAAGTCATGCCTTCCAGCATTTTCAGCTGTTTACAATCACTCACTCACAGGCTCACAAGCCCTGCACCCAGGCCTTGTGGAATTTAAGTGGTATCTTCTTAAAAGCTTTTTCTTCCTCTCTCAATTAGATATAAAGTTCAGTTCAGCTGTGTATATTTAAATACAAATTTAATATTCTCCTTATTCGTCAGCTAGTGCTGCTCTAACAGGAATAGCACAGAGTGGGTGGCTTTAACAAAGGAAAGTTTATTCTTACATAGTCCAGTAGGCTACAAGTCTAAATTCAGGATGTCGGCTCAAGGGACAGGCTTTACCCCTTGTCATCTCTGGAGGAAAGTCCAGTATTGCATCAGTTTTGTCCAGCGAGCATCCTGGCACAGGAACCTCACGTCTTAAAGACACGCTCTTCTCCTGGTGCTACTTGCTTCAGGGCGTGAGGTTCCCAGTTCTCTGCTTGCTTCTCTTTTATCTCTTGTAGGATGTAAGGATTAAGGGTGGGGCAAGCCACACCCCAGAGAAACTCTCTTTACGGTGGAGCAAAGAGGTGATCTTCCGAAGGGATTTATAGTCCCTCCCTGATCCTTTAACATACAACACAATAAAATCACAAAATGGAAGACAATCATAGAAAACAGGGAATTGTGGTCACATGACTACACCTATTTGGGGGGCACACAATTCAATCCATGACACCACCTTTGAACACTAATTTTGATTCTTTGAATATGTATAGCAGTAACATGATTCCCACAGCAAAGTTTCTACAAAAGGAATGCTTCAAAGATTGTGACTCCCTGTCACATCTCTTCTATTCCATTCCCACACATTCCCTAGGAAGGGACATATTTTCAAGTATTTTGCTAGTATGAATAAAGCTATGAACGTTTGTCAGTTTTATTGTGAACATAAACTTTTATTTCTCTTGAATAAATGCTTCATCATACGAAGCACCTGTATAGCTTTGCAAGATACTGCCGTGCTATTTTCCAGAGTGACTTCATTATATTTCTATTAGCAATTACGAGAGATTCAGTCTCTGTGGCCTCGTCAACTTTTGGTATTATCACTGTTTTTTTACTTTAGCTACTCTAATACGTGTGTTGTCAACATATTTGGTCTGTGTGTATTTAATGTAATTATAATATACTTATGTGCAGAAATCCTGGTGGTGTAGTGGTTAAGGGCTATGGCTGATAACCGAAAGGTCTACAGCTCAAATCCACAAGGTGCTTCTTGGAAACTCTATGGGGAAGTTTTACTCTGTCTATAGGGTCACTATAGAGTCATTATGAGACAATATTTATTCGACAGCACTGGATTTGTTTTTTTGGGTATAACTTTGCAACAATTTTAACTGATTCTAATAGACATTACAGTGTAGACTGTAATAGCAGTCTCAGACTTAACATTATAGTGCTGTACATAAAATGTAGGAAACATGTTTAACAAAATTGTTGTATTTACTCTCATCCTTGATGCTGTTGCTGTCATATATATTAAATCTACACACAGTTTAATGACTATAGTAGAGTTTTATAATTTTTACCTCAACTAGTTATATGCCTCTTAAAGAAAGTAAAAGGAAATGTATGGTGTTTCATAGTATTTACTGTATATGATTTGATTAATCCTGTGTATATATGCAAGATTTCATCTATTTCATTTCCATTTAACTGTTTTTACATTATTTTTAAAATGTCACTGCACTGTCTTCTTCCTTTAACTATTTCTGATGTGAAATCGACCATCGTTTACCTCGTCGTCCCCCTATATGTAGTGTATTTCTGTGTCTTCCTTTAAGACTTTTTATTTAACTTTTATTTTACCTGCTTGACTATGATGTGCCTAGTCATTTTCATTATGGTTTTTCTGCTTATTGTTCACTGACTTCTCAAGTTTTTAATTATATCTTATTCTCCAAATTTAGAAAACATCTTGCCATGATTTCTTCCATTTTCTTCTGCGCCATTTTCTCTCTGCTCTGAGACTCTGTAATTACAGAATCTATAACATCTATCTTATTGTCTCACAATTCACTGTGGCTCTGTATTTTTCGTGTTTTTTAATCAGTAATTTTCTCTCCAACCCCAACTTTTGTTGTCTCCAATCTGCTGTTAAACCCATGCAGCAAATGCTTCATTTCAGATACTGCATTTTTCAGATTTTGATTTCTATTTCTTCATATATAATTTTTGTTCTCTGTTGATATTTTTCCCATTAGCTTATTCACTGTTATTTAATTTCCTTTCATTTCTCATAAAATAGATATAGTTGGTACCTCAAAGTTTTTGAACCCGGTTGAACATATAGATCATTTCAAGGTAAACTCTACTGACTTCTATTCGGAAGACTGAAATAAAGAGTACAGGAAGTCCTTTCCCTAGCTTCACAAGCACTAGGTTCACCTCCAAAATGTGAGAAGAAAGGGTATCCAGAACCGGACACTATAAACTTGGACTTTCAAATTTGGGCACAGTAAAAATATCATCTAATTAAATCAAAACCCTCACCTAAGCAACCACTGGAAACCATGGGAGCACAGTAGTTAGGCTGTTAACCAGAAGGTTGGGAGCTCAAATACACCAGGCACTCCTTGGAAACTCTATGGGGCAGTTCTACTCTATCCTACAGGATCACTATAAATCGGAATCAACTTGACAGCCATGGGTTTGGTTTTGGTTTAAGCACCCATTAACACGGTCCTAGAGTGAACAGCTCCTAAAAGCTCTGACCAGCTTTGTACAGTGCCTTGCCTTATGACTACATAGCATGCTGTTCAAGACCTTCTCTGATGCCACTGGAGAAACTTTGCTGGGCAGCTCAGTACTCACAAATGTACAGCCCACAGGTACAAAGGATTAACATCTGTAATCACTACCCCATGAGTAATCAATGTAGGGTGTCATGGATTGCATTGTGTTCTCCCAAAAATGTATGTTTTGATTTCACTTGGCTATGAGTCCCTATATGGTGCAATTCCTCCCATGTTTTGTGAATCCTGCCTCTGTGGTATTGATGATGGAGAATGGGCTGCAGTTGTGCTGGTGAGGCAGGACTTGAGTTACCAGCTGCAGGATATAAGGGAAAGAAGTGAGCATAAAGAGTTGCTAACGTCATACAACCAAGGCCAAGAGCAGAGCATGTCCTCTGGACCTGAGGTTCATGTGCCGAGATGCTCTCCTTGAATTTGGACTCAGCCTACTGGACTATGATAAATTCTCTTACTGAATGGACTTATGATTCATAAATGGACTTGTGGCTTACTGGATGGTGTCAATAAAATTTCTCTTTGTAAAGCCTTTCATCATGGTATTTTCTGTTGGAGCAGTACCAGGTGACTAAAACAGAATTTGGTACCAAGGGAATAGGGTGCTGCCCTAACAAATACCTAAAACGTGGAAGCTTTTTCTGAAACTATGAAATGGGTGGAAGAAGGAACTTCATACCACCAAGAAGGCAGCACCGAGAGAAGAGGACATCCTTTGGACTTGAGGTTCCTATACTGAGATGCTGTCCTGGAACTTGGACTCAGTCTACTGGACTGTGACAAATAAAGTTTCTCCTCATAAAGCCTGCCACTCATGGTATTTTCTGTTAGAGCAGTACCAGGTGACTGAAACAGAGGGTAAGGACTGCTAGATACATACTTTTTCTTTAGTTTTAAGGTGAGAATTATGAGACATTTGATAATACTCTTCAGAAAGTCCTGGAAAGATCAAACACTGTCTCATGTAGGAAGAATCAACTCAAAAATGTCTCCTTGTATTCATTTTTTTCTACTTTTCTATTTTACTCCCCAATCTTTAAGTGTTTCAGTTGTGTTAAGCTACTGCGATTGTAGAGTTTATCTGTTACAATACTACTATTACCTTAACCAATATAAAAGTAAACTGTCCTTCTCCCACAATGGCATTTACATCTTTTTTTGGCCCTATTGTGACCATGAATTTCTTTAATTTTTTTTATTGTGATTAACTGAAAGTACATAATCCAAGTCAATTTCGCATGCCTGCCTCTCTGCAACTCTATCTGCTCTCTTCACTCTATGAAGGACACTCTTCCTTTTCACTCTTTTCACTCTTAACTTCTAGTATCCCCTTAATGAATGCCTGTCCCCTCCTCTCCACCTCTAGAAAGAAACCAATAGGACAACCTTCTAAAAGAGTATAAAGCCATATATTACACACACACATGCTCACTCTGTGTCCCTGAATCCAGCTCATTCTTTGTCTGAACTACTGATCTCAGTAATGATTTCAGGTCTGGGGCAGCAGCAAATCTAGGGCCCGTGTTCCCAAGGGAACCTTCAGGTTGTCAGACCAATTCTGATCTTTTTAGTAGAGTTCTTGATCTGCACACCTCTTTTTCTAACACTATGTCAGGGACTGTACATTGTGTCCCCTACCAAGACTGTCTTTCATAGTGGCTGGGCACAATCTGGTTCTGCTGGTCTGATGCTGATGTAATTTCCCAATTACATGGATTCTTTTTTTTAATAATTTAGTGAATGAGAGGCTCGAGTGTCCCAAACATATTATATATGCTCACGAGAAATCACAAGGCCTAGACAGGGACACTGTTGTAGAGATGGCCACCTATAAAACTGGGTGCCATTGAGTCAACTCCAAATCATAGTGGCCCTGTGTACAATGAAACAAAACACAACCCTGTCCTATGCCATGTCCACAGTCATTGTTATGCTTGAGCCCACTGTTGCAGCCATTGTGTCAATCCATCTTGGTCAGAGTCTTCCTCTTTTTCGTTAACACTCTAGCAGGCGTGATGTCCTCCAGGGATTGATCCTTCCTGACAATGTGTCCAAAGTATGTAATATGTGGTCTCTCCATCCTTGCTTCTAAAGAACATTCTTATATTTCTTTCAAGACAGGTTCTGTTCATTCTTTGGGAAGTTCAAGGTAAATTCAATATTCTTCTCCAATATTACAACTCAAAGGCATCAAGTCTTCTTCTGTCTCCCTTATTCTTTGCCTAGCTTTCCAATGAAGATTGTGTGATTGAAAATATCATGGCTTGAATAAGGCCTGTCTTACTCTTCAAGATGACATCTTTGCTGTTCAACTCTGTAGAAAGTTCTTTTGCAGCAGATTTTCCCAGTGCAAAGCATCTTTTGATTTCTTGACTGCTGCTCATGGATGTTGACTGTGGATCCAAGTAAAATGAAATTCTTGGCAACCTCAATCTTTCCTGTTTCAGTCAAGGAAGAAGAACCATCAAAAGGTCTAGCAACAACTACCTGAGAAGTATCAGGAAACGAAAGGGACTTCTAATGGGCCCTCCCTGGTAACATGAGGAAAGTCTCCAAGCTTAGTATGCGAACTCAGATCTTTACATGAAGTAAATTGCTGTAAATTCTTCCCCCATGTGGAGTTATACCTGCTTTGTCACAATTACTTCTATCCACTAATCATTCAGACCCTGGATAATGCAACCTCCAAAACCACACCCTCACTGAAGACTAATTCATAGTCAGCATGAATCACTTGATATGACTGCCACTTGTCTTCCTGAATCTAGATGCTCTGAAAGTCTTTTCTACCACTCTTAGCTACTTTTTGATCACCCAGTCCACACCAGTGGTCATCCTGATATCCTCTTAATATGGCTTGTTTTGTGCTCTCTTCATTATTTTTTCCTGATTCTTATGATCAGAAATTATAATAGCTCTATATTTTGGATTTGTTGGCCTCCTGCCAGGAATAAAATAGAACAGTTATGGTATAGTTTATTCTGCCATTGTTTTGAACACTTCCCTATGGTCAATGGCCATGTATATTGCACTGGGAGAATCCTTTGGCATCTTCTAATCCCCAAGCACTTCTAAAACTCATAAGAACTGTAAGATCAAGTGTAGGTTGGGCCTCCCCTCAACTTCTGAGACAACTAGAGCCATAAGCTAAGTAAGAGGTTGGGCTCAACTCATAAACAAACCACTACATTCAGTTCTTATGTTAGTTCAGCACTGCCTTCACTCCATCCATTTCCTATAAGATACAGTTTGAGAGATATAATCTTTTCTTGACCATAGCTCTCTCTACCCAGAAGAATTGCAAAAGGATCTTGTTTGCATTTTAAGTGATTACCGGATTGAAGCAAAGTTTGTTTGTCTGTCGGTCTGTCTGTCTGTTCAGAAAGACAGTCTAGTGGTCTGAAAATTATCTGATAGTGCAGCCCTGACAGACCTTGAAATTTATCTTATAGTTTCAATCCTGATAGATCCTTCTTTTCACATCTTTAACATACAGGTAGCTAGGAGCTCATGGTATTTCTGTCTATAATCCCATGTTCCTTCAGGATCTCGTCTGTGTAAAGCTTCTCTCCTTTACCTTCTTGACCTTCTGGAATACAGGTCTGTGGTTGAGTGCCAGTTGGCCTCTATCAGTTTGCAGTGAGGAGAGATATGAGTCAACATCAGTCACTTAAAAGGCTTTTACGATTAGACAGACAAGAACTAACAATGTTTTAATGAAAGAGAAGAAAGGCTGAATACATAAGGATATGATGATGACCAGGACATTAAAGAAGAGTGAGGAGTGTTATGGGTTTGATCAATAATTGGAAAAAGTAACCTAGAGGGTTAGAGATGAGAAAGCAGCCTAAGATCAGTTCACATGATCAGTTAAATGTGATATAAAACAGTTGTAGTCATCTCTTCCACAGTCAACAACTTCAACTTGGAAACTCACATCCAAGTCTGGTGCCTAAGAAGTGTTTAAGAGAAGATAATCAAGAGGAAAGGGAGTGAATGCTGACACACTGACCCAGCCAATGTTGCTGTCATAAACTGAATTGTGTCTTCCAATAATATGTGTACCAATTTGTCTGGAGTATTATATCCAGTGAGGAGGCAGCTTTTCCCCAGTCATCTTCTGAGTGCCTTCCAACCCTGGGGGGCTCATTTTCTGACACTATATCTGACAATATTCTGCCACTATTCATAAGGTTTTCACTGGCTAATTCTTTTCAGAAGTAGACTACCACATCCTTCTTCCTAGTCTGTCTTAGTCTAGAAGCTCAACTGAAACCTATCTACCATGGGAAACCCTGCTGGTATCTAAATACCCAGTATCATAGCTTCCAGCATCACAGCAACATGCAAGCCCCCACAGCAAGACAAAATGATGGACAACTGCCTCCTCAAAGTAGAGTTGACCTTAATGATGTGGATGGAGTAAAGTCTTCGAGATCTTCATTTGCTGATGTGGCATGACTCAAAAAGAGATGTAACAGCTGCAAACATCCGTTAATAATCAGAACATGGAATGTACAAAGTGTGAATCCAGGAAAATTGGAAATCATAAAAAATGAAATGGCATTCATAAAGATTGATTTCTTAGGAATTATCAAGCTGAAATGGACCAATATTGGTTGTTTTGAATCAGGAAATCATATCGTCTACTATGGTGGAAATGAAAACTTGAAGAGGAATGGTTTTGCACTCATCATCAAAAAGAGCATTTCAAGATCTGTCTTGAAGTACAGTGCTGTCAGTGATATGATAATGTCCATATGCATACAAGGAAGGACAGCTAATATGGCTATTATTCAAATTTAAGAACAAACTAACAAGGCAAAGATATAGAAATTTAAGATTTTTACCAGATTCTGCAGTCCAAACTCACTCAAACATGCAATCAAGATCAATTCATAATTACTGGTGATTAAAATGCAAAAGTTGGAAATAACAAGGAACCGTAGCTGGAAAATATGACCTTGGTGATAGAAATGACACTAGAGATCCCGTGATAGAATTGTACAAGCCCACTCCTTAGAAACTCTATGAAGCAGTTCTACTCTGACCTCTAGGGTCACTGTAAGTCAGACTCAACACAACGGCAGTGATTTGGGTTTTTTTAATGATTTCTTCATTGCAAATGCCTTTTTTTTGACCAACACAAATGGCTACTGTACATGTGGACCTCACTAGATGGAATACACAGGAATCAAACTGACTGCATCTGTGGAAAAAGACAATAGAAAAACTCCGTATCAGCAGTCAGAACAAGACAAGGTGCCGACTGCAGCACAGATCATCAACTGCTCATGTACAAATTCAAATTGACACTGAACAATTAGAACAAGCCCATGAGAGCCAAAGTATGACCTTGAATTGCATCCCACTTGAGTTTAGAGACCAGCTCAGAACAGATTTGATGTGTTGGACACTAAACACTGAAGACCAGATGAATTGTGGAATGACATCAAGGATATCATCCATGAAGAGAGGAGGAGGTCATTAAAAAGACAGGAAAGAGAGAAAAGACCAGGTTGGATGCCAGAAGAGACTCTGAAACTTGATCTCAGACATGGAGCAGCTAAAGCAAAAGGAAGGAATTGGTGAAGTAAAGACCTAAACAGACAATTTCAAAGGGCAGCTCAAGAAGACAAAATAAGTGTTATGATGACATGTGCAAAGAGCTGGAAATGGAAAACCAGAGGGGAAGAACACGTTCTGTATTTCTCAAGCTGAAAGAACTAAAGAAAGTTTTCAAGCCTTGAGTTGCAATAGTGAAGGATTCTACAGGGAAAATATTAAACAACTCAGGAAGCATCAAAAGAAGATGGAAGGAGTACAACTGAAAAGAACTGGTCAATGCTCAGCCATTGAAAGAGGTAGTGTATGATTAGGAACCAATGATACTGAAGGAAAAAGTCAAAGCTGCATTGAAGTTGTTGACAAAAAAACAAGGCACCAGGAATTGGTGGACTATCAATGAGCTATTTTAACAAACAGATTCAGTGCTAAAAGTGCTCACTTGTCTTTGCCAAGAAATTTGGAGGACAGCTACCCAGCTAGCTGACTGGAAGAGATCCATGTGTACGCCCATTCCAAAGAAAGGTGATCCAAGTGAACGTGAAAATTACCTGGCAATATCATTAATATCACACACAAGTAAAATTTTACACAAGATCATTCAAAAGCAACTGCAACAGTATATTGAAAAGGAATTGCAAGAAACTCAAGTGACATTTAGAAGAGGATGTGGAACCAGGGATATCATTGCTGATGTCAGATGGGTCTTGGCTGAAAGCAGAGAATACTAGAAAGATGTTTACCTCTGTCTCACTGACTATGCAAGCCACTCGACTGGGTTGATCGTGACATATTATGGCTAATGTTACATAAAATGGGAATTCCACAACACTTAATTGTGCTTTTAAGGAATCTGTAGATGGGTCAAGAGGCAGTCGTGAGAACAGAACAAGTGGTCACTCAGTGGTTTAAAGTCAGGAAAGGTGTGCATCAGGGCTGCATCCTTTCACCATACTTTTTCAATCTATATGCCGAGCAAATAATCTGAGAAGCTGGATTATACAAAGAATGAGGCATCAGGATTGGAGGATGACTCATTAACAACCTGTGTTACACAGACAATACCACCTTACTTGCTGGAAGTGAAGAAAATTTGAAATACTGATGAAGATCAAGGACCACAGCCTTCAGTACGGATTCCGCCTCAACATCAAGAAAACAAAAGTCCTCACAACTGGACCAGTAAGCAACATCATTATACATGAAGACAGGATTGAGGTTGTCAAGGATTCCATTTTACTTGGGTCTGCAAGCAATGCCTATGTAAGCAGCAGTCAAGGAATCAAAAGATGTATTACACTGAGAAAATCTTCTGCAAAGGAACTCTTTAAGGCTTTAAAAAGTGAAGATGTCACCTTGAATACTAAGGTGAGCCTGACCCAAGCCATGGTATTTTCAATCACATCACATGCACACAAAAGCTGGACAATGAACAAAGAAGACAGAAGAGTTGATGCCTTTGAGCTGTGGTGGTAGAGATGAATATTAAATGCACCACAGACTGCCAAAAGAACAAATAGATCTGTTCTGGAAGAAGTACAACCAGAGTGCTCCTTGGAAGCAAAGATAGCAAGGCTGCATCTTACATACTTCAGACATGCTGTCAGGAGGTATCACCCCTTGGGGAGGGACATATTGCTTGGTAGAGTGGAGGGTCAGCAAAAAAGAGGAAGACCCTCAACAAGATGGACTGACATAGGGCTGCAATGATGGGCTTAAGCATAAAAACTATTATAGATGTAGAGAAAGACCGGATAGTGCTTCATTCTGTTGTGCATAGGGTTGCTATGAGTCAGAACTGACTTGACAGCACCTATCAACAACAACAACAACAACATTATTTCCAGTATTGCTTGACTGTCCACCATTTTGTCATTTGAAGTTATTTTCCTATGTGTTTTAAATCCTATCACTATGATGTCAATGATATTGATTAATGGCAGCTATATTGATGAGCTCTACAAGATTAGCTTGTGTCTTAAGCCAGTCTCCTTTCAGATATAAAAGAGAGAAGGAAGCAGACAAACAGGGGGACTTCATACCACCAAGAAAGCAGTGGCATGAGTGTAACATGTTCTTTAGACCTGAAGTTCCTGTGAGGAGAAGCTCTTACACCAGGGAAGGATTCACGACAATCATTTCTTCCAGAGACAACAGAGAGAGAAAGACTTGCTCTGGAGCTGAAACCCAAAATTTGGACTTGTAGCCTACTAGACAGTGAGAGAATAAATTTCTGTTTGTTAAAGCCGTCTACTTGTGGTATTTCTGTTACAGCAGTACTAGATGACTAAGACAGTTACAGAACAATTTGTGTACAAATTTTTGAATGAGAAAATAATTTATACTGTGTTTACCTAAAGCAAAATTAAAAAATAAAATAAACATTCAGCATAATGTCAAAAAAGAAAAAAAGATGACAGCATTTCAAGAGTACAGCATGCTTGAATGTTCAGTATTGTTTTTGTTTTTCATATGCAATCATTCTTTTATTTATTTAGAAAATACAGAATTAGTTTTTTCCATGAATTCACCTTTCTAGGAATGAGGAAAGAAGCACAGGCCAAGTTTAGAACCCGTTGTCTAGTAAGAGTGAATTGCAGCATTTGGGGCAAAGTAATACACTGAGTAGCCTACACATAAGGCAGGAAAACAAATGAGTGAATTCCTTTGGTAGAAACGGTATTTGAAAACAAATTCTCTAAGAGTAGTTGAGATAAAACTTGCTAAATTATCAACAAAGCAGAGAGCATTTTATTCAGAATATTTAACATTGAAAACTTTGCATTTCATTCAATTATAGATCAGCATTAGCCTATTGGAATATAAGCAATTAGAATATTTGCAACTTCAGCTTGTTTTTAATGCATCATGGGAGGGTCACTATAGATGTTCCAGGAATACTGAGCTCAACATCATCATACTCGGGGTTCCTTTCTTCTCCCTGGAGAAACCAGGGGCTATCTTCTCCCTTCTCAGAATTGGCTGCTCCTCTGAGGAACTGCAAAGAACAGACTGAAACAATTAGAAAAAACCTGGTTAGAACTGTGACAGAGAGCCCTCTTATGGCAGCATAATCAAGTACACTGTGATGACAAATCATTCTTGGGGACCCACAAATGCTCAGAGAGGCTAAGACTATTTAATATTAGTCTCAGCAAGGAAAGCATCAAAAACCAATCCATGTGAGATTATCTGGAAAACACTATATCACAAGAGTTCCATAGCTAAACAGGTGCTCTGTGAAAACCTGTTGCTTGGTCTGTACAATCAGTGAGGATATGGGCCAAGAATGACAAGAATCAAAAAAAAAAAAGGATACAAAAGTGTTTCCTTTCACCACAGATAGGTCTGAGTTCAGAGCAGGAGACAGGAGAAGCTTCAGTTCCTCACTAATAATCCAACTAACCCTTGGTGATCTTGGTCTATGTTCCCAAACACCCACTGAAACAATCTTAAGACCTTCTGTTGGTTGCCAAAAGGGAGGTGATAACTCAGGTCCTGCAGTCATTCACTTCCCAGGAATCACATCGTTCTCAGATGTATAAAAAGTCTTCCAGAGAAGATTAGCACTTAGTTTCCTACCAGCTGTGAATCTACAATCCATCTCCATGGCTTTAATTCTTAAGGCCACCATAGACCATAGACCTTGCCTACATCAGAGCTAACACCATGTCCCTTAGACTATAAAAATGTCCCACAAAGGCCAATATTGAAAATTTTTAGTCTCCAACTGCCTTTTGCACACAAAGCAGTGCAAACATAGTATCAGAATACTTGTACCATTTTTAGATTTAGTAAATATATTCAATTAATCTACAAATCTTAATACAAGCACATCTAGGATAGGAGTTTGCAGTCACAAATCCCTCCCAAGAATATATCATCATTAAAGAAAGGAAAAGGAACAACTATGTCCTTTGCCACAAGACCAGAAGAACTCAGTGGTGCCCAACTACCATTACTGAACATTTTGATGAAAGATTCCATAGAAAAATCTTAGTGAAAATTGGGGAATTGTGGAACAGCATTTCAAATTCTTATAGAGTTCAGATTTTCTGGAGCCGTGGAGACTAGAAAAGACCTGAGATAATCTTTAAACTTCAAACAAAAAATAGCCCATGAAGTCTAGTTGAAACCAAACAGTAGTTTAGTTTAGTAGTAAAAAGAAGTCTTTGAGCATTATGCTTTTTTAAGAACTATCTGTGTAAGATCAAACTGACAACAGCAACTCAAAAAACTAGATAAGAAAATTAGAGGGCAGTAAGTTTATGTTAACAGGGTAGGAATAACTCAGAATAGTTGCACAATCAATGTCACTAAAAAGTACAGGTAGAAACAGTTGAACTGGTGTATCTTCTCAGCAACAATAAAATAAATAATAGTTAAAGAAGAAGAAAAACATTAAAGACAGGAAGAAAATGTGAGCCCAAGAGACAGAGGGGCCAAATGACCCTGAGTCTACACCAGCACAACATCAGAAGCACTAGATGATACCTGACCATCTCCAATGTCTGCCCTGAGAGGCAATACAATGTAAGACTCCCTGACATAGTGAGAGAAAAACAGGGGTTCAGATCTAAAATTCTGTCAGGGGACAGAGTCAAGATGGTGGACTAAGCACATATCTCCTGAAATCCCTCTGGAAACCAAGACCTGAACTGATAATTAAACAGAGTCTTCTGGTCACCTAGTGAGCCCTAGGACACGGCATAGGGCTGTTAATTTGGACTTCATACCACTGAACAGAAAACCTCCTCTCTTTAGCTGACTTCTGCTCCTGGCTAGTCCCTGCTTTCACAGACAGACGGTAACTCACCATTTTGACTTTTTTTTTCCTCTGTCTTGGCCAGCCGGCAGACCTGGGTCTTGACTGGCAGCTATTCTCAGACACGCTACTGGTGGGATCAGTGGGTGAAATTGCCATACTCTCGACAGCACTTGGCTGGCTGGAGGCCTGCTTGGAACTCAGTGCGTCTCACCACATTTGGCCTCTCTTTTTGCCTCTACCATGATGCAGATTGTATGGAGATGCCCGGTGGCCAGCTTGTGTGGGATGACATCTTAGTTACAGAGGCCTAGGCTGGACCTAATTTTTAGCCTGAGAGACAGTGCCTGCCCACAGAAGAACACTTTGCCAGCAGAAAGGCAGTAGTTTACATAGTATTGCCTACATCTGGGGCCTGGCAACAGAGACTGTGGACTCTGTGCATTTTGGCATGTCTGGCCTCTCTTTCCACCTCTGCCATGGTGCAGTTTGTACGGAGGTGCCAGGCTAAGAGCTTGTGTGGGATGCCATCTTGAGTACAGAAGCCTCATTGAGACCTAATTTCTAGGCTCAGAGCCAGCGCTTGCCCACAGGAGAGTGCTTTGCCAGCAGAAAAGTAGTATTTTACAAAGTGTCACCTACAGCTGGGGACTGTCAGCAGAGGCCAACAGGGTAGTAGCCTTGCTACCTTTGGAACTAGTTCATAACATCTGGGGTTGCATATAGAGGTGCTTACTGTGCAAGTTGGGAAGAGAGCCCAGTACACCTGAAAACCTGCCTTTCACTTTTAACTTTAAGACGATTTAGAGAAACAACTGCAGCCCATCCTCACAGCATCTTTCCTAGCCTTTGTTTACTCACATGAAGCCCAAAAAGCAACAGGCTTTGGAGAAAGTAATAACCAGAAAATCATCCATGGTTTCAGAAGGCCTCCAAGTGAAACAACCAAAGAGCTTTCCAGATGAAGAAACTTTTTCTGAAATTATTGGAAGGTGAATACAAAAGGATTATATACAGAGCTCATCTAGACCTTATATAAAATGCAGCACAACAAAAGGAAAAATTAAGCAAGCTGTTCTATCTGATGGAGCATCAATACTCTGAAATCCAACAGATCAAGAACAAAATCAAAGACTTAGAAACTTCAATCCAAAGCCAAGGAAACAGAATGGGACAAATGGAAAAGAGACTTTCTGACTTGGAAGACAGAGCTACTGACTCCAGCATCTATGAGGAAAAATCAGAAAAAAAGAAACAAGAAAAATAAAGAAGCATTAAGAAGCATATGGGACTCTATTAATAGGAACAACCTTCAATTAATTGGAATCCCTGAACAGGGCAAGACACCTGAGAACACAGAGAGTATTGTCAGCAAACCACTGTCAGAGAACTTCCAAGAAATCTTGAAGGAAGAGAAGATAGATGCATATCAAGATGCATATCAAATGCCACTCAATGTAGATCTCAAAAGAAAGACACCAAGACATATTACAACAAGCTTAACAAAAAGAAACATAAGCAGAAACTCTTAAAGGCAGCAAGACTCAAAGCAAAGCTAGCATTCAGAGGGAAACTCTGTAAGCTTTCATCAGATTTCTCAGCAGAAACAATGCTGGCATGAAGACAGTGGCATGACATATTCAAAGCCTTGAAGGAGGAGAACTTCCAACCAAGAATCATATATCCTACAAAACTATCTTTCAAATATGAAAGTGAAATCAAGACATTTGCAGATAAACAGAAATTCAGAGACTTTGTAAAAACCGAACCAAAGCTACAAGAAATACTAAAAGAATCTCTTGGCTTTGGCTTAGAAGAATAAAACCACTGACTTTATATTGTAGTAGGACACATCATCCAGAATCTAACTCAACTAGGGAAGGCTCCAAACTCAATCAAAGCTGTAATAGTGAAAGAAATGATCCAGTGATCGTATTATGAAAACTATGATGTCATCACATTAAAAAGAGGGATTTACTACAGTCATTATAGTCCTTCCAGATGGAGAGGAAGTTGGCAAGACCGGTAGTAATTAAAATTGGGTTTATACACAGTTTGTTAAGTGGGATCATACGGACAGCTATAAAGCACAATAAAAAAGCAACATACCATATCAAGAAATGTAATACAGGAGTCTCAACAACCACAAAACCAACCCTGAAAAAGGTGAAAAATCAACTCACAAAGAAGAAAGTCTCAGAAGAGATTAATAAGAACAACAGAGAAAACATCAACACAAAAATAAACATATCACAATGGCCGCATTGAACACATACCTATCAATAATTACATTGAACGTGAATGGACTGAAAGCTCCAGTAAAGTGACATCTTGATCAAAAGACATGACCCATCCATATGTTGCCTACAAGAAACTCACCGCAGACTTAAAAATATGAACAAACTGAAAATTAAAGGATAGAAGAATATATATCAAGCTAACTATGAACAAAGAAGAGCAGGTGTGGCAATTCTAATCTCAGATAAAATCGATTTTACTGTGATATCCACCATTATGGACAAGGATTGACACTATTGCTGAATGGTTCAATACATAAGCAGGAACAATAATAAATATTTATGCACCCAATACTAAAGCACCAAAATATATCGAAGAAACACTGACTACACTCAAAAACAAGATAGATCACTCCACAATAATAGTGGGAGACTTCAACTCTTCACTCTCAATATTGGACAGATCGTCTAGAAAAAAGCTCAGTAAAGACCCAGAAGACCTTATTAATACAATTAACAAACTAGACCTCATTGACATATACAGAACTTTCTATCCATCAGCAGACAACTACACCTTCTTCTCCAGTGCACATGGAACATCCTCCAGAATATATCGTGTGTTAGGACATAAATCAATTCTCAAAATCCATACCATTGAATGAATGCAAAGCATCCTCTCAGATCATAAAGCCATAAAAGTCTAAATCAATAGCAGAAAAAACATAGATAGAAAGTGGAACTCATGTAAACTAAACATCTTGCTCAAAAAGCCATGGATTATAGAAGAAATCAAGGAGGAAATAAAATAATTTATGGATTACAATGAGAATAGGACACTGTTAAAAGACTAGACTTGATGGTCCCATGTAGTAGAGGGTCACCTGAAAGCACAGCCCCTGGTCTCACTCCTTCCCCAGAGCTGAAACTAGCACTGAAGACAACTATTAGGCAAAAATTGGACTGCACTGTAAGACATGAGGCTGTTGCAGCAGCTCACCTGTAGTAATAAGAAGGGAGGATGGAGAGGTGGGTAAGGAGTAGGTTCAATGAACATACAAAGTACAGAGTGGGAGGAGTGAGGGTCCTGTCAGGGCTGGGGCAGGAGTTGGAGTCCCATAAAGGTCTCTGTACAGGGCTAGATGTGGCAAATCAACTTTGTAAATTTTCATTTAACCACAACGAAATATTGTTTTTTAAAACAGAAGAAAGGAATATAGTTGGGGTGACCCTTTCAAACATGTGTTGTCACCCAAGTTCTGAATCCACAGGAAAGATGGCCACTGACGAGCTCAAATTCACTTTTGTCCAAGAGAGAGATGATGGACTGAAGCAAAACAACACACTCCACTTACCTGTCTGAGGGGCCCTGACCCCACTTTCCTTCTCTGGAGGCCTGTCCCCCTCATCCACCTGAGAAGCAAGAGGAGCCTCAGGCACTGGCACCTCCTCAGCATCATCATAACCGTTACTCGGGGCATCAATCCTCTGACCTGGGGTTCAAAGGGCAGGCAAGGGGATCAGATAAAACCACAGAAACCTGAAGCTACCCTGACCCAAAAATTTTAACAGTTAATAAACAGAGGTGCCATCTGCTTCATATATTAACAAATCTCTTTCAAAACCAGATATTTCATTTTGGTGGACATATAAATCAGGAAAATGACACAAATATCCTAAAGGTTCTTGATTAAAACTACATATTTCAAAGAGACTGTCACACCAAGGCATCACAGAGCATCCAGAGAAAGGGAAAGAGAAAGGAAAAGCTGGTCCTTCTAATGCCAGTCAAAGGAAGACTGTTCCCCCCAGGATCTCATCTCTACAAGGGAAATTCCTCTTGCCCCCAACACTGAGCAAGACAGATACACATTGGCTACCTGCAGTAGATTTATAGTCACTGTTCTTCTCACCTTCTCCTGTGTAATACGGCAGTTTATGTTCTGAATCATCTGACAGGGACCCTAAGGTGGAGAAAAAAACGCCACAAAAACAAACACGGAAAGCTTTCTGATATTTGTAGGCCCCATAGTGAATAAATTCTGAGGCTTCAGACTTGACTTCCATAGTGTCAAGGAAACACACAGCTCTTATGGCTCTGGAGTGCTCAATACTTGTGGCCTTGGATGGGGTTGCCTCTGTATGACTGGGATGAAGTTGGGGATTGTGGGTACTGAGAAGACTGGACTCAAAGCCAGCAGGTGGCTGACAACCAGAGGTATCAGGTGGGCAAAGCAGGGACATATACCTGAGCCAGGCAACGGGTCCTCTTTTGTTGATGTTACAAAATAATCAATCTCCTCATACACAGCTTCATTGAAAGCATCTTCAAAACTGGATAAGGCTAAAGGAGATGACCAGCAGAACACAGACTGTCTCCTGAGACACCCTCATGAGGGCTAAACCCTCATGCTCCCAAACACTCACACTTGGAGAAATCCCCCAGTGACACCAGGACATCTGTACAGCTTCATGCTCAGTACTCTATACCTGAATCTTCTGACCTGATCTGACCCTGTTAAACAGCTCAGCATCTATTCTTTCTTCCTTCACACAGGAGACTAAGCCTGTTAAGTGCTCATACCCCAATCCTAAGGACATTTGCATATCCAGCCATTGGAGCTTAAAAGGGGGCATATGGAATTTGGGAAACTTAATAAAGTGAAAACAGAGACCTTGCCCAGTTTCTCTCTTGTCACACCTTGCCCCAGTCTCAGGCCTAGTCACCCTCTATGTTACCCAGTACCCACTCTGGGTCACCTTTATGCTCTGCTCTCCATCTGTGCAGCTGAATTCCCAAGAAGATAAGGACCAGGAAGAGAAGGGCCCCCAGAATGAAGCAGAGAATCCCAGGCAGGGAGAAGATGCCAGACACATGGACGGAGACTGAATTCGTGGCTAAGGAGAAAAAAGGGTCATGAGGTTTTAGAAAGAATGATAAGCCAAGAAAAACATCACATCCCAGTCATGTTCTGAGTCTTCAGGACCATGAAGTCACATTTCAGATAAAATAGATACAACTAAACCTCAAGAGATGGCCAACTCAAGACATGCCCTGAGCTGTCCACTGTCTTATGGATCTGGCTCTAAGGAAATTTATAAAGTGAATTCAGCTGAGCCTTAGGGTCTTCACAGTTAACACATTTAATAAGGCTATGAACCAGTTGGACTCGGAGACACTATGTGTATGAGAGCTGAGCTCCATAGGGTTTTCTGTTTAATAATTTATTTTGTTGTTGCTGTTCAGAATATTCAAAGTAAAAACACACCCACTGCCATCGAATCACTTCTAACTCATAAGGACTCTATAGCACAGAGTAGAACTGCCCCCAAAGAGTTTCTAAGCAGCACCTGGCGGATTTGAACTGCCAACCTTTTGGTTAGCAGACGCAGCACTTAACCACTACACTACTAGGGTTTCCTCAAAGTAAAAAGCATACACTAAATCAAGCTTCCACACGTACAATTCAGTTACATGGATCACATTCTTGGACTTGTGTATTATCACTCTCCTTTGCTAAGTTGTTCCTCCTCCATTAACATAAATTCACTCCACCTTCAGGTTCCTGTCTAATCTTTTGAGTTGCTGTTGTCAATTTGATCCCATATGAGTATTTCTCCAAAAAGCATAATGCTCAAGGGAGATCTCTTTTTACTATTGTTGAGTTTTAAGAAGATTTAAAGGAACATTATTGGTTTAAGATTTAAAGATTATCCCAGGGCAATTGTTTCAAGAATATATTCTCCCTTCACGGCTCCAGGAAGTCTGGAGTCCATGAGAATTTGAAATTCTGTTCTTCATTTTCTCCCTTTTAGTCAGGATTCTTCTACAGAATCTCTGATCAAAACATTCAGTAATGGTAGCTAGGCACCATCCAGTTCTTCCAGTCTCATGGCAAAAGAGGCAGTTGCTCGTGGAGAAGATTACACTCTCTCGTCCTCTTCCTGACACTCCTTCACCTGTTGCTCCAGGTAAATACAGACAAATTGTTGTACTCTGGATGGCTGTTTATAAGCTTTTAAGACCCCGTGCACTATGTGACAAATTAGGAGGCAGAAAAGAAGCACTAAATGTGTTATTAAACAAGTAACCTGAGACGCCAAAGGTTTCCAATGAATAATTTTTTCAAAGATAGATTTCCAGGCTTTCTTCTGAGAGATTCAGGAGGACTCAGAAGCCAAGTTAAGGTTAATTTCTCTATTAACCATTTATAGAGATTCCAAGAAGGTGATTAACACTTGGTAGTCAAGTATTTTCTGTACTGATATAATTAATTTTGCCAGATATACGTAGATTCCAGAGGGCAGATCCCTGAAAATCAGGGTATCTTTGCTATCACGTGGCTCAGAGCAAAAAAACTGCTTACCTCCAAGGGTAGAGAGAGATGCTGGCTTCTTACCTGGAGAGAAGAGAAGGAAAATGGGACCACTGTACTGGGTTGACCTAGAAAAACCTTTGAATCACACCGGCCATCACTGGTACCCCACATCCAGCAGACAGAAGCATAGCATCTCCAAAGTCAGAACACAAGGCAGCAGCTAGGCCCAGAAAGTGCTTCTGGAGACAAACTCACGTCTTCTTCAACCTTAGCCTTCTCTCCTGCCCCTCCACTCACCAGAGCACCTCACTCCAGCATCCTCCTCATGCTTGCAGTTGCTCTGCCCCCAGGGCTGTGCAGCACAGGCCCACAGGGAGGACTCCGTGCCCCTGCACTGCACCTCATCCAGCCAGATGCTCCCACTTCCTGGGCCAAATGCAGCCTCCTGCAGGGCTTCCAGGGCAGAGCCACAGCCCAGCTGCTGACACACAACCTCAGCCTCTGCCAGGCTCCAGGAGTCATCACACACTGTGCCCCAGGAGCCATTGTGCCAAATTTCCACTCGCCCTGAGCACGCGGTGTCTCCTCCAATGAGTCGAAGCTTCTCTTTGTCTGAAAAGGCAGTACCACTTCCTGTTGCTTTTCTGGTGGGAGAAAGGAGCCCTTGAGATCCAAGAGGGGTAGGGGTAAGGCTAAAATACCTGTGCAGGAGGCAGCAGTGGGACAATCCTTTGGTTTCTTTCCTGAAGATACAGACAATGGGTAAGAGTCTGGGTGCCTGGGAAATCCTGGTGGCGTAGTGGTTAAGTGTCGCGGCATTTCAAATTTACCGGGTGCTGGGTAGAAACTCTAACCAGCAGTTCTACTCTGTTCTATAGGGTCACTAGGAGTTGGAATCAATGCGGGGGAGTTGGGGATGATGAAGTGGTCCCCAGGGTCGACAATTTTGGGTCAAGATCGTATTCAGCACAAAGGGAAAGAGAAAACATACTCACAGAAAAATCGAAGTCTTCGTACCAACGTCAAGAGGTGAACAACTGAGATATCTATTTAAAACCAGTTGCCATCAGTTCTAACTCAGG
The DNA here is from genome assembly GCA_028571685.1 of Heterohyrax brucei. NCBI lineage: Eukaryota > Metazoa > Chordata > Mammalia > Hyracoidea > Procaviidae > Heterohyrax > Heterohyrax brucei. Next base: position 69,138,963 of record CM053142.1, on the reverse strand, counting down.
CAGACCCTGTATTGTGTCAGAGTAGAACTGTGCTTCACAGGGTTTTTGGTAGCTGACTTTTAGAAGTAGATTGTCAGACCTTTATTCTGAGGCTCCATGGATAGACTCAAATTACTGACCTCTCAGTGAGCAGCCTTTTGCACTACCCAGGCAGGGACTGTGAGGCAAATACTGGTGGGGTTTTTTTGGCTGGTGTTACTTTTTTCCCTTTTCCTTTTTGCTTTTGTTTGTTTGTTTTTCTAGCTATGATTTCATCAGTTCAGAGAAAAAATAAGGTTTCCCTTCTAGTTCATGAAGGCAAAAAGAATTTTGGGCTGTAGATTTCTGACTCATTGCCAAGGTGGAATTTTAGCACCACCTAGCATAATGTTCAGTGAATGTTGATTTTAAGCAAAGGCCCCTCTCTCATCTTTCTTGTCTGAGTTAATAAGCTCCAGTGAACAAAACTTATGTTTCCACCACATTACAAGTTCAAAATCCCCATGCTTTCTGTTCACTTCAACATATTTTAACCTGGTGTTCTCAGGCCTGAATACATTTTTCTTGTTTCTTGGAAAACATTGGATTTAGGGGTTCAAGGATTGAAGTTTTTAACACATAAATGCAATTTGTAGGCACTTGGCTGGCAGGCTGAACCTGAAATGTAAGCTGTGCAATTAAATTATAAATTTGTATAAAAGAGCACATAGAAAGATGGTATAGTCTATTCAACTTCAGATAAATAGGTCACCTGTACAAATAATGTGAGCTGCTTCTTTGGGGGAACAGGACCTCTTGTTCCAAGGATTAGAAAGACACTGCCACAGGGTGGTGTCACTTTTGTCACACTGGATTCCATCCACCCACAGGGGCTGAGAGACCATCCTGATACCAGCAGAAATGTTGAGCTCCCCAGTGTCCCCACAGCCCAGCTGCCTGCAGATCACAGACAGAGTGGTGGGCTCCATCGGGCTTCTGCAGACACTGCCCCACGTGCCGTTGTAGAAGACCTCCAGCCAGCCGGCACAGTCATGCTCGTCACTCACCAGCCTGAGGGCCAGGGACTCTGAAAGTAGAAATAGAAAGAATGTGGGCCCTGGGACCCAGTGTGCTTGACCTTAGTGCTGTGGTCCTTTCTCTCCAGGAGATGTAACTACTTATCTCCAGCACTGCAAGGGATTCTCCCACTTTGAAGGAGTTTTTAAATTTCTTTCTAATATTTTTTTCTTAATCAGGGTTTAATCACTTATGCCCTGGAGTCTCACACTGTACAGACCAGAACAACAGAGAAAAGGTTGGGTGGCCCTCCAATTATTGCCTCAGCCTCCAGGAGATACATTAATACAAACAAGGCATGGACAGGGATTTGTAAGTCATTTAGCTTTCCTTTTTACTACTTCTGAAATATGTGTTACTTGGAGCACTAGAAAAAACTGTCTTGTCAGATGGAATCACTGTCTGAAGAAATCCATTGTTCAGCAACAAGAAGGAGCACAACAGGAAGCCCCTTTTCCTCGAGTTCATTCAGTTCATGCTCCTTGGGAGCCCAAACCCTGCCCGCTGTGGAGCCCGTCACTGCTTCCCCGCCCCGCCATTGCAGAAACACAGACAGACCTGAGCAGATGACCCCTGCGTCCTCCTTGTGCCTGCAGTCATGCTGCCCCCAGCCCCGGGAAGGGCACCTCCACACCTGGGACTCCTGTCCTGTGCATTTCAGGTCATCTAGCCAGATAGGTCCTTTTCCTTCTCCAAAATGAGAAGAACCAGTGGCATTAAGAGCCACTCCACAGCCCAGCTGTCTGCACACCACGTGAGCATCGTTCATGTCCCAGCTGTCATCACAGATGGTACCCCAGGAATCCTGGTAAAGGATCTCTACTCTCCCAGCACAGCGACTGCCCCCATCTGCCAGGCGGAGCTGTCTGCTCTCTGGGGAGAGAGAATCATGTCAATGTGGAATTTATACGGAATGAGAAAGGGTTCTGGTTCTATGGGACCCTCACCTGAACAGTTGACAGCACTGTCCTCCAAGGCTGCAGAGCCTGCTGGGTGAGACACAGAGTTGTGGCATGGAAGCAGAAGCTGGGTCTGGTTTCCTGCAAAGGGCATACTATTCAGCAGGAGTAGTTACATGACTTGTAGGCTTCAGTGCAAAATAAAGTGTGGGGTCCCTAGTTCAAAAATTATTAAGGATTTGAAGACAGTGACAAATAAGGATTTTAAGGTAGCACTGAACTAACTGTGGCACTGGTCACAGGCCACAGCCCATAAACTCAGCTCTGATGTTCACCTCTGCAAGGCTGGGGTTGTAAACATTAAAGCTTAAGAAAAGAAGTCAGTAAAACTACTATACCCATCACCCACTGACATCTAGTCAATTCTGACTCGTAGCAACCCTATAGTACAGAGTAGAGCTGCCCGCAGGTTTCAAAGAGCAGCTGGTAGATTTGAACTTCTAATCTTTCAGTTAAGAGGTAAACTCTTAACCACTGTACCAATAGAGTTCCAGAATTACCGTATATTGGCCAGAAATTTAACTACTAGGTGTATACCCAGAAAACTTGAAAACAGAGATTCAGATACCTGTACACAAATGTTCATTGCAGCACTATTCAAAATAGCTAAAAAGTGGAAAGAACTTAATGCTCATCAACTGATGAATGGATAAACAAAACATAATAAGTACATATGATGGAATACTATTCAACCAGTAGAAGAAATGAAGTTTCTATGTATACTCCAATATGAACGGATCTTGAAGACATTATGCTGAGTGGAAGAAGTCTATCACAAAAGGATGAATATTGCATGACCTCACATACACAAAGACAAGAATAGGAAAATACATAGAGACCAAGGTTCCCTAATGATTGCCAGGAACAGGGGGAACGGGGAAAGGAAAGTTTATTTGCTTATGAATACTGAGTTTCAGTTTATGGTGATGGAAAATCACATCAATTAAGGGTAAGTTTACACAGTCAATTAATGTAGTTGCTGTCAATAAGTTGTACAGCTGTGAAAAGCTAAATTGCCAGAAGTTGTGTAATAGGTGTGTTTGCGACAATAATGACCAAACATCTCATGCGATTTGGTTCCTTGATTTGAAGGTTTAGGGTCATCCTGGTTAATTGGCCTAAATATCATTTTCAGTGCTTCCATTCTACCTCCTAGCTCTTTGTGTAGCATATGAGGTCTTAAAAGTTTGCAAGCTGCGTCTAAGACACAATTGGTCTCTATTCACTTAGAGCAAAAGATAAACCAAGAGAGCCAGGAACAGAGGAGGAAATGATAGAATGTGCGGTTAAGTGCTTCCATGAACAGCTACCCCTTTGTCATGGGACCAGAACTGGGTGGTGCCCAGCTACAGTTACTGAACCCTTTGATCAAGAATTCCACAGAAGAATCCTGATCAAAAATGAAGAACAAAATTCCAACTTTGATGGACTCCAGATTTTCTGGACCCATGGGAACCAGAGAAACCTCTGAAACTATTGCCCTGGGAGAATCTCTAAACCATAAACCGAAACTATTCCCTAACGTCTTCTTAAAACCAAGTAACACTTTAATTAGTAAAAAATACCTTCCTTGAGCATTATCTATATGAGATCCAATTAACAACAGCAACTCAAAAGATTAGATAGAAATCTTAGAGGACAATGAGTGTATGTTAATGGGGAGGAACTCAGAAAAGGAAGATGAGAATGATTGCGCAGCTCAAAGAATTTAATAAACGTCACAGAGTGGTACACGTAGAAACTTCAATTGCTGTGTGTTTTCACTGTATATATTCTCAACAACGTCAAAATAATTTTTAAAAGAAAATAAATCTATAGTTTAAAAAAGACAGAAAAAGAGTCAAGAGCAGGACTCAGTAAGTCAGAGGCCACAGAATGGGACCGTCAGGCTGGAGCCCACGTGGAACTATCCTCAATTACTACCTGGAGCTGAAAAGTGAGTGACCCGTAAGAAGAGACAAGGCAACCCCCAGAAGTTTTCACTTATGACTCCTACCTTCAGGAGTTCCTGCTCAGGCACACACCAATGAGGGAGAGTCCTAAATGAATCAGCCCTTCATCTCTTACCTGAGCAGATCACAGAAGCAGCATCTCCCTGGGAACAGTCAGGATACCCCAAGGCAGTCACAGGGCACTCCCATAAATGAGACTCAGCACCTGAGCAGTGAAACCTGTGCTTCCAAGGCTGGCCATGTCCTTCCTGAAAAGGCACTCCTCTTGGGGTGGCAATGGCAAACCCACAGCCACTGTCCTGACAGACAACACTGGCATCTGCCAGATCCCAGAAAGAGTCACAGAGAGGTCTCCAGTCTCCAAAAATCTGGATCTCCACTTGGCCCTCACATTCGGACCCATCCTTAGACACAAGCCGCAGTCCTGTGTATTCTGGGGAGAAGGTGACAGAAGTTTTACCACAATCAAGTCATCTTCTAATTTTAGCAAAGTTGAAGGAAGGAAGAACAGATTAAAGTTCTGCTCTGAGTCTCACCTGAACAGACAATGTTGACTGTCCCACTATAGTGACAAGCGCCTCCAGGGCAGGGCACTCTGGGGCACAACCAGAGCTCAGATTCCTGCCCCTCACACCAGAACTCTTCAGTCCAAACCTGTCCATAGGTGTCTGTCAAGGGCACAGCTCTCTGGACAGACACAGACTTGCCACACCCCAGCTCTGCACAGATGACAAGGGCAGTGGGGAATGTGAAGTTCTTATCAGACACTGGAGCCCATTCTGTTCCAGTGTTTATTTCAACTCTCCCTGAGCATGGTCCATTCCCTCCAGCCAGATGGACAAATCCTAAAGAAGAAAAAGGAAAATACTTAGTGAGCGCACCTAACCCTTGGAGGTCGCGGGAACCCCTGAGAAAACATGTGCTGTCCTGGAGAGAATGACTCAGGTGCTGAGTTAGAGCAAGAGGAAAAAGAGCAAGCCTTCTTCACAGGGAGAATCAGCCTCCTATAAATATAGTGCAATTAAATGAGACAGGAAAATGAAGAAAAAACAGAGTCCTGAGCCAGAATTAGTGTGGGATGTATCTGAGTCACATTCTTCCTCAAGTCACTGTTTAAGTCATGCCCTTCACTGCCTTACTCAAGTATCTGATGTAAGGGGAGTTTCCTTGGGGGTGTAACCTTTGTCAGAATATATGGACACATCATCAGGGAAAAGAGGAAACGGACAATGTCAAGTAAAAACTTCACTACTAGTTCATAAAAACCTGAATTGCTAAAAAAAAAAAAAGCTATGTAGGGGCAGATAGGATCAGGATAAAGGAAACTGCTTAATGAAGGGACATTCAGCCTGAGTGGACTACGGAACAACTCTGGGAGTTTATGTGGAAAAAAAATTGGGGTAGAAGATCGTTGCAGATGCTTCCTTCTTCCCACATCCTGTATCTCACAGGTCAGGTATAGGGCCAATTGGAGTTGGTGCAGTGGTATTGAGCTCAGCTGTCAACCAAAAAGATGAGCAGTCCAAAACCACTAGCTGGGTCTTGGAAACTCTATAGGGCAGTTTTGCTGTGTCCTGTAGGGTCACTATGACTGAGAATCAACTTGATAGCAATGGGCTTGGAGTTAATAAAGGAGCCTTGGTGGCACCATGGTCAAGTGCGGAGGTCCGCCATCAGCCTTGTAGACAAAGTCACGAGCCCCTGCAAATGACAGGCTGAAGCATCTCACCTGTGACATGTTTTTTAGCCTACTGCCCTTGATATTATTTGGCTTCCTAATCAAATTTTCTTCAAAAAGATACCCCCTCCTCTCCTGGCACAAGGATCAGGGGAGATGCCTTCTGAGAGGGGCCCTTTACTACCCCCTTGGTCTATGAAATAATATCGGGAAAACCTGTACAGGAATTTTCTGAGGAAAAAGAGCTCAGAGGAATGATCTCTAACACAGCCAGCTTTGAGAGCAACGAGGCCGGCCCAACCCCTGCTGACTTCCCCCAACTGCACATCCCCACCCATGTGAAAGAAATTATCCTCTTTAGAACAGCTTGAGAAGAACATAGGGTGGGGGACGGTAGATGTTTACTAATCCCGCAGGAGGAGATAAAATAAAGAGCAAAGTAGGAACAAATAGAGATCATAAACTTTAGACCCTTCCTCATGAAACTTTTAACCTTGAGGTATAAGTAGGGCTGATTGAGCTCGAGGCATCCTTAGGCCATTATCTAAAAAGCCTTGACAGTTAAAAGGATCACCAGGTTTCAGTTAACTAATAGCTCATGTGGCAGGGTAAAAAATTACATCACCTCAAGACCACGAGGTTTTTGGTTTCAAATTTGCCAACCACGAGGTTTTGGTTTTAAACTAGCCAATAGATTGTGTGGTCAGTGGGCAGGGTAAAATTCACGTCACTCTTACTATAAAAACAATAAAGACAGGCAGCCCTCTCTCTTGCTCTCTGGGTCGGGCTGCCTTAAACCAGAAAAGTCTCTCCTGTCTCCTTGATTCATTTCCCGCCGCGCCTCTCCCTCCCTCCGAGCGGGACCCTACAAAGTGTTGGGACCGTCTCCCAGCAGTCAGGTGCTTGGCTGTAACCAGAGACTCGAACCCACCAACCACTCCATGGGAGAAACATGTGACAATATGCTTCCACAAAAATTGCAGCCTTGGGAGCCCTATGGGGCAGGTCTGCATTGTCCTATGGGCTTGCTGTGATTTGGAATCAAGCAACAGATTTGGTTTATGATTTTAAAAACTTATTAGCACCTGGCCACACATCTAGCACATGAGTTTTTAGCAAAAGAAGTGGTGAAGGGTACTGCTGAATGTATACTTTGTTCTCCAGATCTGCTGGAGTTAAAGACCCTGAAAGATCTCACCTGTAAGCCCCTGGTTAAATTCCTATCTTTTTTTTTACCTCACTGGCAAGTGCAAACACTTTGGCTAGTGCACACATCTTAACTGTCCTACTCACTTTAGATGTTTAACTTAGACATTAACAGGCCCTCCTGAAGATATAAGATGCACTTTGTACATTTTGTTCTCTGCATGACACAATGGTTTGTGAAAATATATTTTTAACCCTCTATTTTATCTTTCTCTAACTCTTTTTTTAATATCTATAAATTATCTACTCATGCCTGTCCAGAGAGTATGTCCTAGTTTTACATGTGTGCTGTCCAATTCATAAATCTTCCTGAAACTAAATAAATTCTTTAAATTTAATTTTAACTTTGTCAGAAAAAAAATTTAACAATTGTTTCTCACCAGTTAAACCAGGCCTGCTTAAGGAATCCATAAACAGGCCAGATACTTAGGATAAGAAATATTGAAACCGTGATGGGCCATTTTTGTGCCTTTACATTTTAGTTTATTTTCCATGATGTTAAAAAACTCATTGCTATTGAGCCGATTTTAACCCACAGTGATAGAATTTACTCCTGCCTGAATCTGGATGTAATGAGATTCAGAGAACCCTTGAGCCGCCAATGCTAAAGTCATATGATTAGCCAGTGGAGCTGAAGAAGAACAAGATTGCAGAGAGGGGAACAAGGACAGGTAAGAATTCTGTTAATTCATTAAAATTTATGTTCTTCCCTCAGGAATTTCTACATTTAATGCAGAAAATCCTTACTACTTTCCAAAGGGGACTATTATAAAATAACCAGAAAACCAAACGTATTTCCATAAGTCCATTCTGACTCATAGCAACTCTGTAGGATAGAGTTGAACTAATCCATAGGGTTTCAAAGTAGCGACTGGTGGATTCAAACTGCTAGCCTTTTGTTTAGCAGCCTGAGCTCTGAGGGAAAAGTCCAGATTTGGAGCAAAAGTGTGATCACAATTTGACAGGTAAAAGGAAAAAATAATCATTGTTTAATTAAAGGGAGAAATGACTAAAAATTCTTCAGACATTAAAAATAACGAGGGAGAAGAGAGAAGTATGTTTTAGTTGAATGGATGGTGAGACTGTTTTTAGTAAAAATAGTTAAAAGTAGACGTTCTTTATTGTGCTTTGGACACATCATCAGGGAAAACCAATCACTAGAAAAAGACATTATGATTAGTAAAATAAAGAAGAAAACAAGAGAAGCCCTCCATGAAACAAACTGGCACAGTGTCTGCAACAATGGGATCAAACAGAACAATAATTGTAGGAATAACACAGAACCATACAACATTTTGTTCATAAGCTCTCCATGAGTCAGAGTTTACTTGACAGCAACTAGCAACAAAAACATCCTTACTGAACCCTGACTCTATTGACCACAGCAATGGGTATATTAAAATTAATATTATTATGTTAATAATATTTCTTTACTCCATCGCTCCTCAGGAAGCTGTGACAGTTAATGTTATGTGTCACCTTGGTTAAGCTATGATTCTGTAGTTGTGAAATTGTCCTCAGTTCTGTGGTCTAATGTACTAGTCCTCCATTTTAAGTGCTGGAAATCCTAAACTTCTAGTTAATGAGGCAGAATTAGTGTGGGATGTATCTGAGCCACATTCTTCCTCAAGTCACTGCCCTTCACTGCCTTACTCAAGTATCTGATGTAAGAGGAGTTCCCTTGGGGTTGTAACCTTTATCAATATATATGGACCACATGGAAAATCTCACACTTACTCTGCATCTTACATCCAATATATCATTATCTGACTTCTGCTTCTTGGGACCTGAGCCAGAAGCCTGCCATCTGACCTGCTGATTCTGGGATTCACTGGCTTCTGCAGCCCTGTGAGCCCACAGCCTATCATATAAACTGACTGACCAGTTTCCACAGCCCCAAAGGCCAACAGCCTGCCATCTCACATATTGATTTGAGTTTGTCAAACCCTGCAACAGCATAAGTTAGGATAAATTTCCAGCCTGACTCCTGATCTTCAAATCTAAGACTTGTCAGCTTCCACAACAATGAACCTATCATAATCATCTAGCCCCACTGTAACAAAAGTACCACATGTGGATGGCTTTAAGAGAAATTTATTCTCTCACACTCTAGTAAGCTACAGGTTCAAATTCAGGGTATCTACTTTTAGAGGAAGGCTTTCTCTCTCTACTGGCTCTATAGGAATGTCCTTGTCATCAATCTTTCCCTGGTCAAGGAGCTTCTCATGCATAGGGATGCCAGGTCTAAAGGATGCCATCTGCTCCCAGTGCTGCTTTCTTGATGGTAAGACAGAGCCTAAGGCTATTTTGACCCTAAGACCTTTCTGGTAGGATTTACCAGCCGGAAGATAATCAAGGAAATGCTTATCTAAGAATGATTATAGTAGGAAACTCAACCTGTCTAGATTGCTTATGGTAAATAAATCTGTGCTCAGCTAACAAAAAATTGAAAGTCCAGTAGCTATTCAAGCTGTGTGGATGGTGATACACAAAAGCTTAGAGACGTTATGAGGAGAAATCAGATAAACAGATCAAGAAAAATGAAGAATCATTAAGAATTATGTGGGACTCTATCAAGAGGAACAATTTACAAATAACTGGAGAACCAGAACAGGGAGGGATAGCAGAAAATGCAGAGAGAATTGTTGAAGAGTTGCTGATAGAAAACTTCCCTGATAATCGTGAAAGAAGAGATCTTTTCAAGATGCTCATCTAACTCCCCAAAAGGTAGACCCCCCAAAAAAGACACCAAGACATACTATAGTCAAGCTTAATAAAGTGAAAATGAGAGGCTCTTAAAGGCAGCTAAGCTTAAGCCAAAACTGACTTTAAAAGGAGAGTGTTAGACTGAGCCCTGATTATTCAACCAAAATCATGTTGGCACAAAGGCAATGGGATGACACACGCAAAGCCTTGAAGGAAAAGATTTCCAACCAAGAATTATATAGCTTGCACAACTTTCTCTCAAACATGATAGTGAAATTAAGACATTCTCAGATAAACAGAAGCTTAGAGACTTTGTAAAAACCAAACCAAAATTACAAGAAATATGACAGAAAATCAGTAACACCAGATATATGCTCAAGGATGTAATGCAGGATACAGCATCCAGAGATCTACTTAGTTAAGGAAGTCACAAAGCTCAAAATCAAAGCTAAAATATTAAAATCAGGGAAACAAAGATCTTAGCATGTAAATTATGACATTATACTATAAAGGTAAGGATATCACCTTGAAGACTAAAATGTACCTGACACGAGCCATGGTATTTTCAATCGCGTCATATGCATGCAAAAGCTAGACAATAAACAAATAAGACAGAAGTAGAATTGATGTCTTTGAACTGTGGTGTTGGAGAAAGTTTACAGTACTATGAATCACCAAAAGAACAAACAGATCTGTTCTGGAAGAAGTACAACCGTAGTGCTCCTTGGAAGCAAAGATGGCAAGACTGCATCTCACATACTTTGGACATGTTGTCAGGAAAGATCAGTCCCTGGAGAAGGACGTCATGCTTGGTAAAGTGGAGGGTCAGTGAAAAAGAGGAAGACTCTCAAAGAGTTGGGTCGCCACAACAATGGGCTTAAGCATAAAAACAATTGTGGGCATGGCGCAAGACTGGGCAGTGTTTCGTTCTGTTGCTTATAGGGTCCCTGTGAGTTGGAACTGATTCAACAGCACCTAACAGCAACACTATAAAGAGGAACATACAAATATGTTCATACACCTTTCACACAGAGAAGAAGTTAAAAAGACTGATTTAAACTTAGAAATTTAGGGGTGAATAGTGGGGTAGCTGCAAAGCAAACTAACAATACTACACATCAAAACAAGAAACACAATATACAAGTCTCAACAGATACAAGACCAACATTGAAAAAGATGAAAAGAAAACCCAGAACAGAATATTAAGTGGAACAAAGAAATTGTCAACAACACAAAAATAGAGACACCAAAATGACAGCACTAAATTCATATCTGTCAATAATTATACTGAATTCAAATGGATTGAATGCTCCAGTAAAGAGACAGTGTAACAAGTTGGATCAAAAAGCAATCTGTCTATAGGTTGCTTACAAGGAACACACCTTAGGCTCAAATGTATAAACAAACTGAGAATCAAAGGACGGAAAAATATACACCAGGCTAACAATATGCAAAGTAGAGCTGGAGTGGCACTATTAATCTCAGATAAAATAGATTTTAAAGTAAAATCCACCATCGTGGATGGTCACTATTCATTACTTAAAGGTTTAGTACTCAAGCAGGATATAGCAAAATTAAATATTCACGCACCCAATATCAGAGCATCTAAATATATCAAACAAATGCTAGCAGTGTTGGAAACTGAGATAGATCACTCCATAAAAGTAATAGGAGACTTCAACACTCCACTTTCAGTAATGGACAGATCATCCAGAAAAAAGCTTAATAAAGATACAGAAGATCTTATTGTGACAATCAATCATCTCAACCTCATAGACATATACAGAACTTTCCACCCAACAACAGACAAGTATATCTTTTCCAATGCACATGAACATTCTTCAGAATAGACCACATACTAGGTCATAAAGCAAGTTTCAACAAAATCCAGATCACTGAAATAGTACAAAATGTCTTTTCAGCCCGTAAAGTAGTAAAAGTTGAAATCAATAGCAGAAAAAACTAGAAATTCAAACTCATGGAAACTGAACAACACCTTAATCAAAAAATCATGAGTTACAGAAGAAATCAAGGATGCAATAAATTCATAGAATCAAATAAGAATGAAAACACAACCTGCTAGAATCCATGGGACACAGCAAAAGTAGCAATGCTCAGAAGTCAATTTATCTCAATAAAAACATATATCCAAAATGAAGAAAAGGCTTAAGCCAAAGAACTAACCCTACAACTCAAATAAGTAGAGGGAGAACAACAAAAGACCCCCTAGTACATCAGAAGAAGATAGGTAATAAAAATTAGAGTAGAACTAAATGAATTTCAGAATAGAAAAACATTGAAAGAATTAGTAAAACCAAAAGCTGGTCTTTTGAAAAGATCAACAAAACTGGTAAACCAGTGGCTAAACTCACAAAAGAAAAATTGAGAGACATTAGAATTGTGTTCTGCAGAATTTTCAGTACACTATTGCTTTTCTAATGTGCATTATTATTTCCAAAATTTGAAAAGTAATGAGTTTTCTAGTTTGAAAATATATACGTAGATAAGCCTTGATTAAGAACTCAATGAGACTCAAATTAATGACTCAGCATAGCGCCCCAAAAGTTCATAAAATACCCACATCAAGAAGTGTGTTGAAACTCTGAGATTAAACAGCAAAGCTCTCACAAAGGTAATGTTTTGTTTTGTCTCTGAAAAGCAACAGAAGGCAAAAAGTAAATAAACATGTTTAATATTTAATGATTTAAGCATAGTCCTAGTCAAAAGTTCACAAAGTTTAGAACTCAGAAGAGCATAGCACCTGCCTTTAGGTGCTTTTTATCTGTTTTCTCCAACAGAAAATGAGATCTGACAGAAGACACTTCTCAGAGCAACTGAGATTCATGTGCTACCTAGGGACCTTACTCCCCAAGTATTTCTGCCTAAAATGTGAAATCTGTAGACCAATCACCACCAATTCCCACAGAAGTAACCTTGTGTAAAGTAGCTTGGAAGAGGCAGGTATTCCTTTACCTCAAGCATCAGGGGACGTTCCAGAGGCCCAACCCAGGTCTAACCATACATTCTTCTTGGATGAACACAGACTTATGGAGTCAAAATGGAATAATGCCTCTCTGGATTGCTTCCCAGCACTGGACCCAAGATAAGATTCTCTATGGTTCTGGAGATTACAGACAGACAAGGTTTTCCTGGACAATGCCAGTGGGAAGAGAATGGGGCATTTAACATTTTTTTGGTAAGAAAGCCACACAAAAATGTACTTTAACCGTTCCTTTCTGAATTCTCAGAAACTAGAGCTACCTCTGTATCTAAAGTTTCAAATTGTACCTGATTAAGTCTTATTTTTAGGACCATTATTAGAGACTAATAATCTTCCACCAAAACATGATTAAGTAGAAATCATAGTACTCTCACACCTGGAAAGAACACTGGGTGAAACTGCCTCATGAGTCTCCATTTTGCACCTAAGAAGGGAGAATTTAGGGAAGTTTCAGTTTGATAGTTGTAAACAGTAGTTGAGCATTTTTAGGATCACACTTCTGTATCAAACCTCCCTGCATCTGAAGACACACCACCAACTTTTGAGAGTTCCAGAAACTCAGGCCTAAAGCCTTTACTTCCCCGGGTCAAGAAAGCCCTAATTCTGACCCCCTAATGCTATAGAAATCACTCTGTGATGGCAGACTTCACCTAGGGATGCTCAGGAGGCTGTGATCTTGAATTCTTACAGCAATTCTAGTATTGCATCTGATGTGTTCATCCCAGGAATCCTCTGCCAGACCAGAGAAGTCCTTACCTGAGCACACAACTCCAACATTCCAGGTAGGAGTATGGCTTCTTGTAAGTCCAGTATCAAAATATGAACATTTATTGATAGTTGGCTCTGTCCCTGTGCAGGAAAACTTTGAAAACAGAACGTAACCAATCCTTTCCCCCAAATGAGGCCTTATGGAAGCATCAACAGCTGTTCCACATCCCAGTTGTCTGCACACCACAGAGGCTATTTCCAAGTTCCAGTAGTAATTCAACAGTATCATCCAGTTTCCTTGGTACTTAATCTTCACTGCCCCTTCACAGCGGTGGCCTCCATTCTCCAACTTCAGCTCCACATCTACAAGAAAGGCATAGACACAGGACACAGATAACTGAGGAGACCAGGTCCTAGTAAATGTGCCAGGGACCTGTCTCTTCATCAGTGTGTCCAGCTCCTTGTGTTGATTCAAGAAGAGGGAGGCAACTCTTATGCAGAGAGTCTGTTAAGATGTTGAGGAAAGAGAAATGGGAGTGTCGTCATGGCAACTGTTCCTAGGGAGCACTCCTGTCTATTTTAGAAACAGAGGAACCCTGACGTGGATTGAATATGTGTAGCCATATGTCTGGGCCATGATTCCCAGTATTTTGTGATTGTCCTCCATTTTATGATTTTCTTATGTTGTATATTAAAGGACTAGGGTGGGACTGTAAGTCTCTCCATAGGACCACCTCCCTGCTCCACTGTAAAGAGAGTTTCCCTGAAGTATGGCTCGCCCCATCCTTAATCCTTTCATCCTGCAAGAGATAAAAAGAAAGGGAAGCAGGCAGAGAATTGGGAACTTCACACCATCAAGCAAGTAGCACCAGGAGAAGAGCACATTCTTCAGACCCGAGGTTCCTGTACCAAGATGCTCCCTGAACAAAGACTGATGCAATACTGGACTTTCCTCCAGAGACAACAAGGCGGAAAGCCTGCCCCTGGAGCAGACATCCTGAACATGGACTTGTAGCCTACCAGACTACATAAGAACAAACTTGCCTTTGTTAAAGCCATCCACTCCGTGGTATCTCTGTTAAAGCAGCACTAGCGACTAAAACAGACCCCCTCCAGGGTAGCAGAGCAACCAGTCAACAGGCTGAAGATTTATCTGCCTCTCTTGATTTCTTGATCCAAACTAAAAACTTCTGCGTAAGTGACAAATCTGTTTTCTAGGTTTTGCCTGGATCTGAGATCCACTGGTGACCACTTCTCTCTTAGCACATCAGGCTTCTGCTCCAATAACCTACACTTCTGCTTTCTTCCAGGGAACAGATAAGTGAGTTTCCCTCAGCTTTAAAACTACCTCGGTAACTTTCAGATTCAAAGCCATCGTGGGACGACACATAAAAGAATTGTCTTTCTTAGATTCCAAACAAGACTTTGTCATGAGGTTAGGCCTGGGCCCATGAACTTCCCTTCAGGAAGTAAAAAAGAACATATAGAAAGAAAAGTACCTTTTGGCAGACGCCAACATTAACAGAATTATGAGAAGTTCCGTTTTGGGAAGAAAGTAAAGATAAACAGGTAGAAGAAGGTGTGAAAAGAATGCTAAGGGGAAGAATTATCCTAGGAGGCTTATTCAGTATTTTAGGAATATCATGAATTGAATTGTGTCCCCCCCAATAAATTGTGTAGCAATTTAGCTAGATGATGATTTCTGTTGCTGTCTGATGTCCTCCATGTTGTACATCCCGCCTCTGTGATGTTAATGAGGGTAGATGGGGAGCTGTTGTCTTGGTGGAGCAGGACTCAGTGTGTAAGATTGTTTTGTGCAAGATTGTTTCGTGCCTTGAGGCAATCTCTTGAGATACAAAGGAAAGAAACTAGCGGAGACCTGGGGACTTCATACAGCCAAGAAGCAGTGCCAGGAGCCGAGCTGTCCTATGAAAAAGCACCAGAGTCCCTTCACTGCAGAAGCTTCTCGTCCAGGGTAAGATGGATGACAAGAACTTTCCTCCAGTGCAAGCAGAGAAAGTCTTCCCACAGAGCTGACACTCAGTTTGGACTTTTAGCCTACTGGGCTGTGACAAAATAAAATTTCTCTTTTTAAAGCCATCCACTTGTGGTGTTTGTTCAAGCAGTACTAGATGACAAAGACAAGGCTAGGCCTGACATTGAGGCATGAATGAAAGGTTGAAATGAGGTCCTACAAGTAAGCACACATATTCTGTTCTCTATGAAAATTTCAGAAAAGCATTCCTAGTAATGGTGGGCTAGATTATTTAAGCCAATTGGGCTTCTGCAAATAACTAAATCATGGAATAAAATATACATTAGAATTTTACTTTAAAATCACTGGCGATCTGATCAGAAGGAAAAGCCAGACCATACTTGAAGAGAAGTGTGAATCTACTGAGCTAAGGTATTAAAAGAGAATGTCAAAGTGGTGAAGACCTGCAAGACATTCACAAGAATGCTCAGAGTAGTGTTAGTATAATGTTCAGTGCTGGAGATAATCCATGTGTCCATTAGTATTTAAATAAATATGGCATATTTCTATAATGGACTAATATAGAGCAATGGATATGAGCAAACTACAGTGAAATGCAACAACAGATAAATTGCAAAAACAAAATATTTAATCAAATAAGTGAGGTACAGAAGAACATACATGGTATGATACCATGTGTATAAAATTTAAATACAGGAAGAATTCATCTATGGCATTAAAAGTCAGGATTGTGGTTACTGTTGGGTAGAGGAAAGGGGACAGACATGGGGGCGCATAATAGGGTCTTTTAGGTGGGTAAATATGTTCTACTTAAGCTAGATGGTGATTATAGGACTGTGATCCCTTTGCAGTAATTTGCTGAGCTATACACTTATGCTTTGTGCAACTTCTGTAGTTTATAGTGAAAGAAATAGCATTTGGCCAACACTCAAGAAGTAGGAGATTGAAGGGGTGGAGTTTCCCGGGGAGAGCTATGGACACGGATGAACTGAGCGGGAGAACGACTGGAGCATTAAGAGGAGGCATGGCCATAATAGCTCAGCCTTGAGCAACACCCAAATCCTGAAAGAGTTACCCCCTCTGAGTCTGCGAACCAGTGGAAACCAGATTGTTGGAAAGTAAAAAAGAATTACATGACAGAGAAAATGCACCCTGTGAAATGCACAAACCTGGGATTCTTCTGCAGTCATAGACCAGCAGGGTGGAAAAATCCAATCTGGGATCATTAAATTAAAAACCACCTTATCAGGACTAGAACAGGAGCCGAGGAGACTCAAACCCTAGCTCTGCTCCTAACCTGTAGTATCAGTTAACGCTTGTGAACAAGAGGGCCCCTCTTGTGGTTGAAGATTTCTGTGCTCTACAACGAAGACTTGAGATAGAGACATGAGACCCAAAGGCAAAGCCTCCCCCAGAGCCCAGTACTGAGCAAACACTGCACTTGAGAAGAGGATGTAGGATTCAAGGAGAGTAGCTAGAAAGAGGCAAGCAGGTGCAAGATTATCTATGATCAGGTTACAGCTGACATGTGGGACCTCTGCCTCTGCCTGTCACCACACACACTCACGTAGGCCCACATCTCAACAGTGTGGGTACCGTATATTTTAGATTCGATCACTTCTTGGTATCCTTGTTCCCTCTCACGCAGATAGCCTTTACATACCACTCACAACCACTGCACACATGCGCGCATAAGCCTATAGACAGAAAGGAACAGAAATATCGGAATTCTGATGGGGTAGTCAGCAGAGGAAGAAGGATCTAGCGAGTGGAATATGTAAGAAGCACCCCAGAGACCTGATCCTTCCCACACAATGGGAACCACCTGGGCTAAAGGGATGCTCCCTGAAAACAAGGGAGACATTGGAGATGACTGAAATTGACCAGCTCACTCAGAGACTAGATATTATTTCTCGGCAAAACTTGCCACTATAACCAGCACCACAGGTGACAGCCAATAGCCACAGTTGTTGTTGTTCTTTTTTTGGCCAAAAATATATGGTATACATTGAGACTTTGGCTCCATAACCCCAAGGACCTATCCACTTTACTCGACAATAAATGTTCACGCATTTATTGTTGATCTCAGGAAAAGAAGGCAACCCTTACCTGTAGCACCCACCAGGGTACCGAGGACGAGAAAACAGAGTCCCTGGAGAGAGAGATGTCTGTTCAAAGCTCTCCTGACTTCCATGTCACCAAGGTCACAGCCCAGCTTCAGAAACAACTCTGTGAGGAGGCATCAGGGTACTGACAAAGATTTTGCACAGTGGGAGGGGAACAGATAGATATACACCCTGACGCTCTCTCTACCAAGAGCCAATAGAGACAACTTTTACCATCTCAGATGCCACTGGAGACTTTAATCTGCCACTCTCTGAAGTGCAAACACCAATTAGAGCCTGAATCTTACACATCACCTTATATGAGCAACACGGCCCTTTGAGATCATATTTCCTTAGGTCCTGAAAAATAGCCCCCATAAACTGGCCCCCGTCACCTGTGCTGCAGCCAAAAAACTGCATTAAAGACCCTGCATGGCTTTCTGTCCACAAAGGTCCGGCTCTCTGACTTATCAGCTCAGCTGTGAGACCATTCCGGGCCAGGATGCTGTGATCAGGTCAGCCTCATCTCTCTGGCCTGTAGGAGGACATGCTCTTCCCTGCGACTGATCTCGTGGCTGAAGCTGACCCACAAGGAGGCTTGAAACAGCAAGTAACTACCGAATCAGCAGAAAACGAAAACCAGCAGCAGAGAAATTCAAAAGTGACTGTAGAGAGGGTGAAGTGGGATTCATCAGAAAGTAGAAGGGGACTTGCTTCAGGCTGATCACCCTCTCAGTGGTCTGTAGACCAAGCACCTGGAGCACACACGTAATTGGAAGAATTGAAATTTCCTCTCCTGGGCCCCTCAGAGATCTTTCTTAACCCCTAGGACCACTTAGTCTAACCCTGAGGCTAACCTCTCCTCCACCAGGATGAAGAGGGGGTGCAGTCTGCAGGATATTTACAGAGCTGACCTCCTGTCTCTGTGTTCTGTGGGGGCCACTAGTACTGCCCTGAGAGCTGGGAGGGTGCTCAGGATTCACAGAGCACGTGGCCTCACTGCCCTGGTCTGTTAATGAGTATAGCTGTGATCGAGTTTGGGGATGGCAGGATTTAGGGAAAGGCTATGGGTGTGGGTTGATAGACTAGAGTTTTTCCTGATAAATTCCAACTCATTCTTAATGTATCAGATTAAATATCCCTTCCAAAGGCGAACTTCTCCTGACTGGGTTCAGCTTTCTCTGAAGTCCGCCAATGTAGCCTCCACCTCTAGAAATTATAACCTCTGATTACTACTCAGTGTATGTTTCTATTATAGATTTTCACATCTGTTATTAAACAATTTTATATCTAAATATTTGTATAGCGTCATTCACCACCAATAAGCCCCATGAAATCAGAAATAGTGTCTGTATTGTTCATTTTTTCATTCCCAGCTGAGGGCCCAGGGCCTGTATTCTACCTGAGATAGAATGCACTAAGAATTAGTGAAACAAGATTAGCTCACAAAGAGGTGGACTTCAGTTGAGTGGGGTGTAAGGATCTAGAGCCAGTGTCCAGAGGATCCAGAGTCTGAGACAACTAAAGAGATGTTATTGAACTTTCTGGAAACTGTGAACCAGAGCAAGGACAGTAAAGCAATCATCTTCATGTTCTGTGTGTAGAGTGCTGTAAAGAGATGCTACTTACTTAGCCCTGATATTTTCATGTTTCACTGTGACTCACGACTTCCCGTGGACCTATGGTACTCTTCCACTCCAGCTGGCTACTCCTTAGCATTCTGCTGCTCCTCTCAGGTACCTCTCAACCTTCATTAACTGCCATTAGCTACTATTTATCCAGGACCCCACGCCCATCAGACAGCAAGTTAACCTGCTTTTCCTTTGGGGCCCATAGTTGCAGTGTTAGCTTTAATACTTTCAGTTGCATAAGGAAGAGAAAATCGATTACTCATTTTCATTTTCCCACCATTTTTCCTCAGCAGATGTTTTTTCTAGACCCAGTCAGAAAAGAAAAATGCTGAGGCTTGAAGGTAAAAGTCAAGCTACTCAAGACTTTATAATTATACGTGTCCAGGTTCAGTTCACATCTCAAAAAAACCGTTGCCTCTGAATATATTCCAACTCATAACAACCCTATAGGACAGAGTAAAACTGCTCCACAGGATTTCCAAGGAGCAGCTGGTAGATTCAAACTGCCAAACTTTTGGTTAACAGCCATAGCTCTTAATCACTGTGCCATCAGGAATCCCGCTTCCTGTGAGTTGACTCCAACCTATAGCAACCCTATAGAACAAAGTAGAACTGCCCCATGGAGTTTCCAAGGACAGCCTAGTGGATTTGAACTGCCAGCTTTTTGTTTAGCAGTGGTAGCCCTTAACCATTATGCCACCAGGGATAGGTAGGCTAAATAGGGTCCCATACTATTTCAGAACATTCTGTGTCTTATATTGACCACTTTTGTTAAGTATCTGGCACTGGTCCAGGCCCAGTTCCTTGTTTGGTTGTTCCTGGTTAATGTTTTGCTAGTTTTTTTATTATTGTTATTCTTTTCATTAAAATTTAGAAGAGGAGGATTTTGCAATCCAGACTGGCTTCTCTTGCAGGTCAAGACTTCGTCTTGACTTATGTAGTCATTCATTCAACACATATTTATAGACCACTCAGTAAATTTTAGAAACTATGCAAGCAATATCATAATAGCTGAAATGAGCACAACCCTAACCTCACAGGCCCTACAGTGCAGTGGAGTATCTCTAAACTACACTATACAGTTTAGAGATGCTGCCCTTCCCACACACTATCTTTTCTTCCAAACCACACACCTGTCTCAGCTGGGATATGAAAACTCCTAGTCATAACTGCCCTGGTGGCTGAAATCACCTCTCCGCTGAAGCCCTCGGATCCATTGCTGGAGTGCAGTAACTCAGGCAGGAAACCAGTCATCAGGAGAAGGGATTGATTGAGAAACAGGCCCTAAAGGTAGAATCATGTGAACTAGAGTCAGGGAGGAAAAGTCATCACTGACTTGGTGAATTGAGCTCCTGGCTTGTAAGGAAGTAGCCTTATTTTCTTCCCCATCCTGCTAGTGACCCACTCTCAGCCTTCCAGTATTGAGGGACAGGAGGAAAGAAGTCAAAATTGCCTATTTCATCAAATATAAAATGCCATCAGTGAGAGGATAGATGTATACATAATACTAAGCATGGAAAAAAAAAGGCCAATTAAAGAAGGACATACTGATTCTAGAGATGATAAAAAGGCAACAAACTACTTATTCTAGAACTGAAGAAATAGAAAAAGTCACATTCATTTCTTCACCTCTCCCTAGTTTTCCGAGAGTCAAGTACCTAGAGGAAGACCCAGTCTTCTTCACCAGTATCCATGGAACATTCATCTATAGCAGGGTTTCTTAACTTGACATCAGTGATATTGGGGGCCAGATAATTCTCAGCTGTGGAGGGCTGTCCTGTGCATCGTAGGGTGGTTAGTAGCATCTATGGCCAGTAGCAAATATTTTAATACAACCAAAAACATCTCCAGGCACTGGTAATGACCACTGGGTGTAGAGAGGGCAAAAATCACCCTAGCAAGGAACTCTATAGCCACACTTGCAGATTTCATTCATTTTACTCAATAACCATTCATCCAACTCCTAGCTGCCACCTGTAGGTCAAGAAACTGGGAAAATGCGTTCAACCAAGACACAATCCCTGATCTTAGCAATACAGTATTTCAGTAGGGTAGACAGGAGAGTACAGTAAAGTTACAAAGACCTGAAGTTCTATTCTCTGTCTTAACAGGGATAAGCTAACTAATCTTACAAGTTCCAGTGTGATGGTTCATGTTATGTGTCAATTTGATTCAGCCATGATTCTCAGTGTTATGTAATTATCCTCCATTTTCTGATCTGGTGTAAGGGGAGTTCCCCTAAGAGTGTGGCCTAGACCCCATCATAAGAATGTTCTGGCACAGCTCATTCTTTCTTGATCCTACGTTCATACTCAGTAACATGAACTAGCAGCCATCTGTCTAACCTGCCAATTGGGGTTCGTCAGTCCTGCAAGTACATGAATCACAAGAAGCCTCCGGTGATACCTGACGACCACAGATGCGGAATTTGCTACTACAGGGACGCTGTGAGTCAGAATTGACTCAACAGCAATGGAATTTTTGCTTGGTTTAACCCCCACAACTGCATGAGCCATTTCCTTTAAATAAATAAATAGATACAGATATATAGATAGAGATGTTGTATGTTGTTGTTGGGTGCCATCAGGTCAGTTCCTACTCCTAGCATCTATATATACCATGGAACAAAACACTGCCTGATCCTGAGCCACGCTCACAACTGTTGCTATGCTTGAACCCATTGTTGCAGCCCCCTCAATCCATCTGATTGAGGGTCTTCCTCTTTTCTACTGACTTTCTACTTTGCAAAGCATAATGTCCTTCTCCAGAGATTGATCCCTGCTGACAGCATGTCAAAGTATGTTTCCTCCAAAAAATATGCATAGCAATTTGATTGGGTCATGATTCCCACTGTTGTGTGATTGCTCCTCATTTTGTAGTTTTCCTATGCTGTAAATCCTAATCTCTGCCTGTGGGTAATAGACAGGATTATGGTAAATGAGGACTAGGGTGGGACTGCAACACCCGTGGTAACAGAATTTCACTGGAATGTGGCTTGCAGCACCTTTTATTCTACAAGAGATAAAAGGAAAAGGAAGCAATCAAAAAGAAGAGAACCTCATACCATCAAGAAAGCAGCACCAGGATTAGAGTGCATCCATCAGACCTGAGGTGTCTGCACCAAAATGCTCTCGGACCAAACAAATACTGATGTAACACAAGACCTCCTTCCAGAGCCAACAGAGAGAGTGTGTTCCCCTGGAGCTGGCACACTGAATTTAGACTTCCAGCCTACTGGACTGTGTGATAAGAAGCTTTTCTTTGTTAACGCCATCCACTAGTGGTATTTCTGTTAGAACAGCACCAGATGACCAAGACAGTGTGTAAGACATAGTCTTGCCATCCTTACTTCTAAGGAGCATTCTGATTGTACTGCTTATAGGACTGATTTGTTCATTGTTTTGGCAGTTCATGATATATTCAATATTCTTTGCCAGCAACACAATTCAAAGGTGTCTATTCTTCTTCAGTCTTCCTTATTCATTGTTCAGCTTTCACATGTGTATGATGTGACTGAAAATACCACAACTTGGGTCAGGTGTACCCTAGTCTTCAAAGTGACATCTTTGCTTTTCAACACTTTTAAAGAGGTCTTCTGCAGCAGATTCGTCCAACACAACGCTTCATTTGATGTCTTGACTGCTGCTTCTAAGTGTTGACTGCAGATCCGAGAAGAATGAAATCCTTGACAACTTCAAACTTTTTACAGGTGTATACATGTCTTCTAAAGGACCCAAATTGAGATATTCAGTGCCAAGAGTAGTTCTAGAGAAATAAAATCATAAGGGTGAGTTTTCTAAAGTGGTTCTCAAGTCTGGGTAGTCCTTGTGTGTTTTACGTGACAGTTTACAGTGTAAATTACTTTTTCATTCAAAAATTTATACGCAAATTGTATTGTGACATTGATTGCAAGCCCCACAATCTGTCAGCACTCTCCCCCTTTGCCTTTTCACCCTGGATTCTCCATGTCCATTCATCCAGTTTTCTTATCCCTTTCCACTTTCTCTTCTTTGCTTCGGGAGAGATGTTGCCCATTTGGTTTCATACACTTGATTGAACTAAGAAGCACATACCTCTCATGAGTTATTGTTTGTTTCATAGGTCTATCTAATCTGTGGCTGAAAGGTAGACTTTTGGAGTGGCATAGTTCTGAGATAGCAAAGTGTCCAGGGGCTATAGTCTCAGGGCTTCCTCCAGTCTGTCAGACCAGTAAGTCTGCGTCTGAAATTTGTTCTACGTTTTTCTCTCACTCTGCCAGAGACCCTCTGTTATAATCCCTGTCAGAGTCATCATTGCTCATAGTTGGACAACATCTAGTTCTTCAGGGCTCAGACTAGTGAAAGCTGTAGTTCGCATGGTTCATTAGTCCTTTGTACTAATATTTTTCCTTGTGTCTTTGTTTGTCATTATTCTCCTTTGCTCTGAACCTGATAGGACCATTAGACATATCTTAGGTGACCACTTGCAAGCTTTTAACATCCCAGACACTACTCATCAAAGTAGTAAGTATAACATTTTTTTTATGAACAAGATCCCCAGCCTATCCCACAGCCCTTGTAACCCAGTCCCTAAAGGTGTTTGGACACACCTAAGACGCTTCCATGACTTTGCCATTGTTGAATTGTGCTCCCTTGCCTTATATTGTGCATTGTTCTTCCCCTCACCAAAATTAACTTTCTATTAATCTGTTGTTGTTCTCAGATGCTGTCCAGTTAGTTCCAGTAGTGCCTATGCACAACAGAACAAAACACTAACTGCACCTGTGCCGTCACCATAGTCATTGTTATGTTTGAGCCTATAGCTGCAGTCCAGTGCAGTGTCAGTCTATCTCCCTGAGGGTCTTCCACTTTTTCTGTGGTCCCTCACCTTACTAAGTATGATGTCCTTCTGCAGGAAATGGTCCCTCCTGATACCATGTCCAAAGCACATGAGATGAAGTGTCATGGGTTGAATTGTGTCCCCCCAAAAATATGTGGTTTTGCTAAACTGTATGTTAAAGGATTAGGGTAGGGCTGTAAATTCCTGCATAGGATTACTTCCCTGCTCTGCTGTAGGGGGAGTTTCCCTGGAGTATGGCTTGCCCCACCCTTAATCCTTTCAGCCTGCAAGAGATAAAAGGAAAGAGAAACAAGGAGAGTTGGGAACCTTGTTAACGTCAAGAAATCTGCACCAGGAGAAGAGCACGTCCTTCAGACATGAGCTTCCTGCACCAAGACGCTCCTTGGACAAAGACTGATGCAATACCGGACTTTCCTCCAGAGCCGACAAGGGGAAAGCATTTCCCTGGAGTGGACACCCTGAATATGGACTTGCAACCTACCAGACTGTGTAAGAATAATAAGAATAAACATTCCTTTGTTGAAGCCATCCACTCTGTGGTATTTCTGTTAGAGCAGCCCTAGCTGACTAAAACATGAAGTCTCACCATCCTCACTTCCAAGAAACACTCTGGCTATGCTTCTTCCAAAACAGGCTTATTCATTCTTCTGGCAGCAATGTATGTTAAATATTCTTCACCAGTACCATAAATCAAAGGCTCAGTTCTTCTCTACTCTTTCTTGTTCATTGTCCAGCTTTCACATGTATATGAGGTGATTGAAAATATAATGGTTTCAGTCAGGCACAACATAGTTCTCAAAGTGACATCTTTGTTTCTGCAGCCTATCTACCCAGTGCAATAGATTGTTTGATTGCTTGACTCTTGCTTCCATGGGTGTTGATTGTAGATTCAAGTAAAATGAAATTCTTGGCAATTTCAATCTTTTGTCTGTTTATCATGATGTTGCTTATTGACTCACTTGTGAAAATTTTTGTTTACATTGAGGTGAAATGCATGCTGACAGGTATAATCTTTTATCTTTGTTAGTAACAGCTTCAAGTCCATTTCATTTTCAACAAGCAAGGTTGTGTGATCTGCATGTCAAAGGTTGTTAATGAATCCTCCTCCAATCCTGAAGCCCTGTTCTTCTTCATACAGTCCAGCTTCTCATATTATTTGCTTAGCATATAGATGAAATAAGCATGGTGGAAAAATACAACCTTGGCCCGTACACTTCCTGATTCTAAACTACACAGTATCCTCTTGTTCTGATAATACAAATACCTCTTGTTCTGTATACAGGTTCTGCATATGCACAATTGTTCTGAAATTCCCATTCTTAACAACGTTCTCCATAACTGGTTGTGATCTGCACAGTCAGATGCCTTCACATTGTCTCTGCTTTCAGCCAAGATCCCCTATACATTAGCAATGATATCTCTCATTCCACATCCTCTTCTGAATTAAATTTCCAAGTTTCATGTCAATGTACTACAGTAACCACTTTTGAATGATTTTCAGCAAAATTTTATTTAAGTGTGTTGTTAATGATATTGTTTGAAAATTTCTGCTTTCTGCTGTATCACCTTTCTTCAGAAAGGGCACAAACAGAGGGGGCAGAGTCAAGATGGCAGACTAAATACATGTCTCCCCGAATCCCTTTGGAAACCAAGGTCTGAACCGATAATTAAATGGAGTTTTCTGGGCACCTAGTGAGCCCTAGCACACAGCATAGGGCTGTCTATTTGGTCTACATTCCACTTAGTGGGAAACTTCTTCTCTTTCACCAACCCCCACGCTTGTTAAGTCCTGGCTCTCACCTACTGAAGGCAAATCATCACTTTAACTATTTTTCTCTGTCTTAGCCATCAGGAGGGGCTAAGGTGACTGGCAGGAAGGCTCAGATGCACTGCTGATGAAATTGGCCAGCAGAATAATCACATTTGGTGAGCCTGGCCTTGGAATCTGTGCAACTCAGCACCTCTGACTTCTCTGGGAATCTCTGAATCTCCGCCACTGAATAGCCTTTTCCGAGGTGGTGGGGGAGTGTGTGCAGATGCCATCTTGATTCACTGCCAGGTGGAATTTCCTATACAGAGGCCTCAGCTGGACCTTATTCCCACACTGGAAGGCAGTGCCTGCCTGGACAGCTCGTTTCCTGCAGTAAACCAGTCTTTGACACAGAGATGCTTACTTTGCCAGCTGGGAAGAGGGACTTTCACACCTCAAAGCCTGACCAGTTTTGGAAGCTGTCAGATTCCTTTTATGTTTCAATAGATAAATAACTGCAGTGCGTCTGGAAGGCATCTCTTCCAGCCTTTACTGTCCCACATCATAGGGTCAGCTGACAGCTCCTCAGTGACTCTATAAGTGGGGCTGTGACTTTGCCATCCAGGAGGTGGAGCCTGTTACTCGAGAGAGTCCACTGAGCCCAGTCACTGGAGTACATAGAGGTGTCTGGTCATCAACTTCATTTTCAGATTGAGCTTTAGATTCCATTAAAGTAACACTGGAGAAACAAAAAAAAACTCCAGATGCCCAAAAAGCAGCAAACTTTGGACCAGAACATTAGGAAGAATTCACCTATGGCTTCAGAAGGCCCACAAAAGAAAGATCCCGAGAACTTTCCAGATGAAGCAGCCTTTCTGAAACTTTTGGAGGTTGAGTACAAAAGGATTATATGGGGGCGGAGTCAAGATGGCAGACTAAGCACACATCTCCTTGTATTCCTCTGGAAACCAAGACCTGAACTGATAATCAAACGGAGTCTTCTGATCACCTAATCATCCTCAGGACACGGCACAGGGCTGTTAATTGGGACTTCATAGCACTGAGTGAAAAACCTCCTCTCTTTCACTGACTCCAGCTCCTGGCTAGCCCTGGCTCTCGCGGATAGAAGGTAAACGCACCATTTTGACTTTTTTTCCTCCGTCTTGGCCAGCGGGCAGAGCTGGGTCTTGCCTAGCGGCAAGACTCAGATGCGCTGCTGGGGGAATAGGCAGACGAAATTCCCATATTCTGAGAGCCAGGCTTAAGACTCTGTTAATCTAGCCATGTTGAGCCTTTGGTTTACATCTGCGTCAGTGGGGTTTGTACAGAATTCTGCAGTGTGCGGGACACTATGTTGGTACCGAGATTTTAGTGGGACCTAATTCTTAGCCTGGGAGCCAGCGCCTGCAAACAGGACAACGCTTCTCCAAAAGAAAAGCAGTAATTTTCCCAGTGCCACCTATGTTGCAGGCCCTGCAACAGAAGCAGAGGAATCACTACCTCTGGCACCTTTAGCCCCTCTGTCTGCTGCCTGTGTGGAGGACACCATCTTGGATTCGGTGGCCACAGCTGGACCTAATTCTTAGCTTGGGAGCCAGAGCCTGCCCACAGGAAAGCGCTTTTCTATCACAAAAGCGGTACTCGACGCAGTGTCGGCTAAGGCTAGGCCCTGTCAGCAGAGGCCAACAGGGCAGCAGCAGCATTGCTGTATTCTGAACTAGTTTGTTATCATCTGGGGTTGGATATAGTGGCGCCTACTTTGTCAGATGAGAAGAGGGACCTCTACAGCTGAAAACCTAACTGACTTGTGAAGTGGTCAGATACCTTTTGCTTTACATTTGAAGACAGCCTAGAGAAACATTTGCAATCCATCCTCACAGTACCTCTTCCAGCCTCTATATACTCACGTGGGACCCAAAAAGCAACAGACAATTGTGGCATACAAGAAATCACCCATGGCTTCAGAAAGCTCCCAAACAAAGCAACCAAGGAGTTTTCCAGATGAAGAAACTTTCATGAAAGCATCAGGAAGTGAATACAAATTGATTATATACAGAGCCCTTCTAGACTTTATACAAAATGCAGCAGAACAAAAGGAAAAATTAAGCAAGCTGTTCGATCTGATGGAACACTAGTACTCTGAAATCAAAAAGATCAAGAACAAAATCAAAGACATAGAAATTTCCATGCAAAGCCAAGAAAACAGAATAGAACAAATGGAAAAAAGAATTTCTGACTTGGAAGACAGAGCTACTGAGGCCAGCGTCTACGAGCAGAAATTAGAAAAAAGAAACAAGAAAAATGAAGAAACATTAAGAAGCATGTGGGACTCTATTAAGAGGAACAACCTTTGATTAATTGGAGTCCCTGAACAGAGTGAGACATCTGAGAACACAGAGAGTATCATTGCTGAGCTGCTAAAAGAAAACTTCACAGAAATCATGAAGGAAGAGAAAATAGACATCTCAGATGCATATCTGAGTATGCCACCCAATATAGATCTCAAAAGAAAGACTCCAAGACATATTATAATCCAGCTTAACAAAATAAAACATAAGCAGCAACTCTTAAAGGCAGCAACACTCAAAGCAAAGCTAACATTCAGAGGGAAACCCTGTAGGCTCTCGTCAGATTTCTCAGCAGAAACTATGCTGGCACAGAGACAGTGGCATGACATATTCAAAGCCTTGAAGGAGAAGAACTTCCAACCAAGAATTATATATCCTGCAAAACTATCTTTCAAATACTAAAATGAAATTAAGACATTCCCAGATAAACAGAAACTCAGAGACTTTGTAAAAACCAAACTCAAACTACAAGAAATACTGAAAGAAGTTCCTGGCTCTGCCTTAGAAAAACGAAACCACTAACTTTATATTTTAGAACGACACACTACTCAGTACTCTACTCTTTTAGGGAAGGCTCCAAAGTCAATCACAGCTTTGATAAGGAAAGAAGCAATCCAGTGATCATCATGAAAACTATGGTGTCATCATAATAAAAAGAGGGATGTACTACAGTTGTTACAGTCCTTCCAGATGGAGAGGAAGATGACAAG
This sequence comes from Heterohyrax brucei, assembly GCA_028571685.1. Taxonomy (NCBI): domain Eukaryota; kingdom Metazoa; phylum Chordata; class Mammalia; order Hyracoidea; family Procaviidae; genus Heterohyrax; species Heterohyrax brucei. The sequence goes on along the minus strand of CM053142.1, from coordinate 69,110,339 downwards.
ACTGGTAGTAATTAAAGTTGGGTTTATATATAGTTTATTAAGGGAAATCATAGGGGCAGCTGTAAAGCACAACAAAGATGTATCATACCATTTCAAGAAATGTAACACACGAGTCTCAACAACTACAAAACCAGCTCTGAAAAATGTGAAAAATCAACTCACAAAAAAGAATGTCTCAGAACAGACTAATCAGAACAACAGAGAAAACATCAGCATAAAAATAAACATATCACAATGGCAGCAGTGAACACATACCTATCAATAATTACATTGAATGTGAATGCACTGAATGCTCCAGTAAAGAGACACCGAGTGTCATCTTGGATCAAAAGACATGACCCATCCATATGTTGTCTACAAGAAACTCACTTGAGACCTAAAGATAGGAACAAACTTAAAATTAAAGGATGGAAGAATATATGTCAAGCTAACAAGGAACAAAGAAGAGCAGGGGTGGCAATTCCAATCTCAGACAAAATCAATTTTAATGTCAAATCCACCATCGTGGACAAAGATGGACACTATTTATTGCTGAAAGGTTCAGTACACAAACAAAAGTCAACTCCAAGTCCAGAATCCAAATTTTCTCTTCATCTGTGACATCTAGAATACAAATTATCTGCTTCTGAAGGTACAATGGTAGAACAGACACAAGTTAGACATTTGCATTACACATGGGAGACATTTCATGGAAAGAAGGGATAACAAGACCAAGCAAGTCAGCAAAGCACCTTATATTAGCCCTCAAGGCTTTGAAAATAATCTCATTCACTGAGACATTTTCCACAATGGCCCTACCCTCTAGACTGTAGGCACTGGCCGTACTCGCCAGATTGTGAGTGGAGGTCCCTCAGCCCTGGCCTGTAGCTCTGCCTCCCAAGCCCACTGGGACAGCACTCTGCTCCCTCAACTTTAGGCATGTCATTCTCCTAGTCCAATTGAGGGGCAACCCCACCCTTAGAAATACCAAAGGTTTTGGCTCTACCCCTTGAAACCTCTGAGGTCATAGCCATACCTTTTGAGACTGAGGCAGCTCAGATTCTTGTGTGCCTTGTCTCTGCAGCCTTCTGTGACCTGTCAGCCCAGCCATCACTCCCACATCCACCATTCTGGAACAAGTGTTCCAAATCTCTGTAGCTTCACCAGTAAGTACCTAAAGACACCCAACTCTGTCAGAGAATCTCCTGCACACAGGCGCGCTCTGCTCTCACTCTATTGGTCAGCTCCCAGGGCCGTCTCACACCGGTCTTCTGGTTCTGCTGCTGCTGGTCCACTGCTGCCACTTCCCTGACACTGCAAGTTCTCTGCTGCTGCCCCTTCTCTACCACTGCAAGTTTTCTGCTGCTGCTGCTCCTGTTCATTCACAGCTCAAATCCACTTCTACATTTTAGGTGCTGTTAGAGCAGCACCACATTTCTGGTACAAGATGTTGTCTTAGCCATCCACTTGTGGTATCTCTGTTACAGCATCACTAGATAACTAAGAAATGATGAATTAAAAGAGCTGAACAGAAAGTTTAAAAGGGTGGCTCAAGAACATTTAAATATTACAGTGCAAAGACCTAGAGTCAGAAAACCGAAAGGGAAGAACACATTGGGTATTTCTCAAGCTGAAAGAACTAAAATAAAAACGCAAGCTTCGAGTTGTGATTTTGAATGACACAGGAAGCATCAAAAGAAGGTGGAAGGAATACATATTCACTGAACAAAAAAAAAAAAATTCTATCACCAAGGACATATTTTCCAACTACTAATCCTTCTTCTTTCCTTCCAATTTTTATGTTCCAATCACCATTAATTATCAATACATCTTTATCAGACATTTGATCAATTTCAGACTGCAAAAGTTAGTATAAATTTTCAATTTCTTCATCTTTGGCCTAGCTGTTGGTTTATAAATTTGAATAATAGTCATACTAAATGGTCTTCCCTGAGGCGTACAGATACTACCCTATTCCTGACAGTGTTGCACTTCATGATAGATCTTTTTGATAATGAATGCAGTGCCATTCCTCTTCAATTTGTCATTCTTGGCAGAGTAGAAAAATATGATTGTCTGATTCAAAATGGCCAGTACCAGCCCATTTCACCTAAAGCCCAGGATATCAATCATTAGGCATTGTATTTTAGTTTGATAACCACCAATTTTTCCTAGACACCAATTTTGTAGTTATTTCTTCTCATTTTGAGTCACGTCACACTAGCAAATAAAGGTCCAGGAAATTTTAGTCCATCCAAGTTATTACAGTCTTGGATGAAGGCAGCTCTTCACCATTTTCAGTGCTCTGAAGCCTGAAGAGCTCTTCACCGTATCAGACAAATCTTCCACTGTTACTCAAAAGATTTTCACTGGCTAGTTTTTTCTAAAGTAGACTACCAGTTCCTTCCTAACTGACTTAGTCTGGAAATGCTGCTGACATCTGTCCACTATAGGAGAGCCTGCTGGTCTTTGAAATAAAACTGGCGTAGCTTCCAACATCACAGCAGCGTGTAAGCCACTGCATTGTGACAAACTGATAGACAAGTATGGGTCTACTATTTCGCTACTGATATTCACCCCATTCCCCACCTCTCTCCAGGCTTTTTTTTTTCCTCTGTGTAAACTTTTCTTGAGTTTTTGTTTGTCCTTGAGTTTTTATAACCGTGGTCTCATGCAATGTTTGTCCTTTTGTAATTGACTTATTTCACTCAGTATATCACCTTCCAGATTCATAAATATTGTAAGATGGTTCACAGATTTGTCGTTCTTTAATGTTGTACAGTATTCCATTGTGTATGTGTACCATAATTTGTTTATCCATTCGTCTGTTGATGCCACTTAGGTTGTTTCCATCTTTTTGCCATTGTGAGTAATACGCAGTGAACATGAGTGTGCGTATGTCTGTTCATGTGATGGTTCTATTTTCTCTAGGATATTTTCCTAGGAGTAGGACTGTTGGATTGCATGATATTTCCGTTTCCAGCTTTTTAAGGTGGACCCATATTCTCGTCCATAATGGTTGCACCATTTTACATTCCCATCAGCAGTGCATAAGAGTTCCATTTCCCCACAACCTCTCCAACATTTATTATTTTCTGTTCGTTTTTGTTTTGGTGCTAGTAATGTCATGGTGCAATGACATCTCATTGTAGTTTTGACTTGAATCTCTCTAATGGCTAGTGATCATGAGCATTTCCTCATGTCTGTGAGCTACCTGAATGTCTTCTTTGGTAAAGTGTCTCTTCATATCCTTTGTCCATTTTTTAATTAGATTATTTTTCTTTTTGTTTTTGAGGTGTTGAAGTAGTCTATAGATTTTAGATATTAGACCCTTGTCAGATATGTTCTAGTTTAAACAACGTTTCCCAGTCTACAGTTTCTCTTTTTACTCCCTTCACGAAGTCTTTTGATGAGCATAAGTGTTTAATTTTTAGAAGCTTCTAGTTATCCGTTTATATTCTGATGTTTGTGCATTGTTAATTGTGGCTTGTATTGTATTTATGACGTGTATTAAGACCTCTAGCATTGTCCCTATGCTTTTCTTCCATGATCTTTATAGTTACATGTTTTATATTGGCTAGTGTTAAAAGGGAGCCCTTGTGGGACAGTGGTTAACAACTTCATTGTTATCCCAAAGTTAGCAGTTTGAATCTACCAGCTGTTCCTTGGAACCCCTATAAGGCAGTTCTACCCTGTCCTATGACAGATTAGGGTTTCTATGAGTCATAATTGACTCAATGGCAATCAGTTTTGGTTTTTATCGTTGTTTTGTTTAATCTTAAAGGCACTGTGGATTCTGCTTCCAGTAGTAAAGAAGAAATTACTAATCCATGGCATGAGGTAGCAAGAGAAATATGCAAAATATCACTGCCAATGGATCAAATATTTGTGAGAGACAAGGCAGCTCTGTGTGATATTTCTGTACAATTGTGTCAGACTGAGAAGTAGAAGGAAGCCAGTTTGTTGATCCCAATTTCACTTCTCACTACACAAAGTCTTGAAAGATAGAAATAAGAACAAATCTTCAGAATCACAACTCAAGCACTGCCTACAAGACCTGAAATTTGCCATTTATGCCCTAAAAGAAAGCCTTGTTTCTTGTATTAATAGAGCTGTTATTGCCAAACACCAAACCCCAGAGTCTTATCATAAGAGGGGTAGAATTTCAGCACCAATTAAATCCTCAGCCTGTAATGATGTCTGAAACTAAAGTGAGGACATTGATTGGGAAACAATGGGAACTTGGTTCAGAAGCATAAGGACAGCTAATCAGGAAGCTGGGGACACTGAGTCCTAAATTCAGTAGAATCACTTCTGCCAAGAGAAACAGCTTCCTTACTACCACCTGAAAAGACTACTCCACGTTTGTCTGCTAAGCCATCCTCTCCAGTAAAACTCTTGTTGTTTCTCCCACTGTCTGATGATGTTACCCCAGCTGTACTTGAAGAGGTTTTATCTGAGACATTTCCAGGGGCAGCACCGCCTTGGACTGCTGAGGCAAGTGCCCAACAGTGCATTACTTGATGTTTCCAAGACCCGTCCCCACCACTCTTTTCTGCTTCTAGACCTGTAATTAGGCTTAAGTCCCAGTAACTCCCAAAAGGTTAAGTACAACATCTAACCAAGGAGAAGGTACACTACACTCTGAAAGAACTGCTTGATATTTCAAATACAACTAACAGAATCCTGGAAAATATGTGTGGAAATGTCTAGCAAAGGTGTGGAATAGCGGTACAAGGAACATAAAGATGTATCAGTCTGAGCTTATTGATACAGGCCCACTAAGCACAGATTCTTCATTCAGTGCTTCAGCTCCAGAGCTTAGGAAAGGCTCTCATTGTTTATTTGGTTAGGTTACAGAAGCCTGGTTAAATCAAGCCGAAATGACAGACCTGCCCTGGTATACTGTAGAAGAAGAAATACAAAGGCTTAGGGACATTAGTATGTTACAGTTGACTCATCAGGTTGGACCCACAGACTCACCCATGGAATGCCCAGAGGACACACCTTTAACCACAATGGCAAGGAACAAATTTGTGAAGTGAGCACCAACATCCTTGAAGACTGCTCTGATTGTTATTTTATCTAAGTCATATTTGGCATTGGGAATTGCCCTAGTTAAATTAAGACACCTAACTACAATGAGGCTCATTGGACCCCAATATGCTAGAGGCTGAGTAGCAGCACTTAAGTGACAAAGATAAGGCACAATTGGTTATCTTAAAGGACAGCAGATTCCAAGCAATAGACAGCATAGTCTGACTCAAAAGGACTTATGGTATAAGCTGCTTAGTCAAGGTATCCATAGCCAACTAGCCAAGTGCCCATAGGAGTAAAATATATGGGAAATCTACTAAATATTTATTTAATCTGTAAAAGTGGAAAATGTCTAGGTCAAGTGAACAGAAATCTAACCTGAACCTCCAAAATAGAAAGACATAGCCCCTCTATCAAGTTCTACAACTGAGCCAATTTATACACCCAAAACTCATTTGAAAGAAGGTGAAATCAGATCCCCTAGTAGCAGGATCCAACTATACTACCAAAAACTTACAGTGTTAATCTTTTTCCCAGCCTTCCCAAAAGAATCTATGGCCTTTTATAAAAATGAATGTTCATAGAAGAAAAAGAAATAACCAAATGTTTCAAGGATTACTGGACACTGGCTCTGAATTGACACTAATTCCAGGAGACCCAAAATGCACTGTGACCCACCAGTCAGATTAGGAATGTATGAAGTTCAGATTATCAATGAAATCTTAGCCTGTGTCCATCTCACAGTGTGTCCAGCTGATACCCAAATCCATCCTGTAGTGATTTTCACAGTTCCAGAATGCATAATTGGATTAGACATACTGTGAACCCCCACACTGGATCCTTGACACGTGGAATAAGGGTTATTATGGTATGAAAAGCCAAGTGTAAGTCAGCAGAACTGAACCTACCTAGAAAAACAGTAAACTAAAAACCATACTGCATTCTTAGACTGCAAATATTATTGCCAACATCAAGGACTTGAAATTTCGATCTGGGGGTGGTGATTTCCAACACATCCTCATTCAACTCCCCTATTTGGCCAGTACAAAAAAATAGATGGATATTGGATAAAGACAGTGGATTATCATAAATTTAACCAGGCATTTGTTTCAATGCTGCTGCTAAATGCAGTTGTTGATCTCACCAATGCCTTTTTCTGGATTTTAGTTTGAAAAGACTGCCAGAAGCTATTTGCCTTCAGCTGGCAAGGTCAACAATACATCTTTACTGTCCTACCTCAAGAATAAGTCAATTCTGCAGCCCTATGTCATAATTTAATCAGCAAGTAACTTGATCCACTTTCTCTTCTACAAGATGCCACACTTGTTATATTGAGGACATTATATTGACTGGGTCTAGTAATGAAAAAGTATCAATGACTCTAGATTTATTGGTAAGATGCTTGCAGCATAACAGGTGGAGAATTAATCCAACAAAAATTCAGGTACTTTCCAGCTTAGTGACATTTCTAGGGGTCCGGTGAGATGGGGCATGTTGAGATATTCCTTACAAAGTAAAGCATAAGAGACCAGAAGAACTAGCTGGTGCCTCGTTACCACCAGCAATCACCCTGATAGGAAGTACAGAGGGTTCCAGACAGAGCAGATAACCATTCATCTTTGGAAAAACAGGTTTTCCCTTGTTACCATGCCTTGCTAGAGACTGCATACTTAATAAAGGGCTACCAAGTCACTATGTGGTTTATGCTACCCATCATAAACTGGGCAGAGCTTTGCTGTCCAATCCTAAGCATCCCAGTACATGTGATTCACCAACAAGGGTCTGTCAGGCTCCAAACAGCATCTTTTTCTCCCACTGCCACTTCAGGCACCATTGGATCAACCATATCCTGTGGTCCATATGGCAAAGCAACTTGAATGGCAGCCTGAATCTCTTGCAGAGCCTTTTCTTGTTCTGGGCCCCACTTGAAACTAATAGGTTTTCAACTCACTTGCTAAATTAGACCCCAGTAGCACACCTGAATAAGGGATATGTAGCCTCCAAAATCCGAAGAAGTCCAACACCTGAGTTTCTCAGTGAGGCAGGCCTGGAAGAAAGTCATGAATCAATCCACAATTTTGTCCCATTCACCACTACAGTCACTAGATACAGACCCTCTGATCGTGCCAAGCACTTCTGTTTCCCCTTAAGAATCAGATAAATGACAGGAAAAACAGTCTTTCTTATACATTTAGAAACACACACTACTCCTCCTAAATATTTGAAAATTTACCTATCAGTTTTCAGAAAATCACTTAGTTGTCATCTATCCTTCCAATTCCTGAACTACGTGGTCATACACAAGCTCTATCTTCTTCTATGTCTGAATTTTAATGTATTAATGATGACCGATTATAAATGTATGAGCTGGGATTTCAACTCAAGTAGATTCCAGAACAGTAATTTTAACATGTCTGCTGGAGCAAGGATCAGGATCTGCTCAGATATTTGGAGTTGATACTATTACCTTGGGGCCCAAATTTACTATTTCTTACCCAGTTTTGGACCTCACCACACAATCACCAGAAAGACATTCACCAAGACACCTGGGATAGAGCATATGCTTGCTGAAGTCCAACCATTCCTTCCCAAAGAATGGCATATGGTAACCAGTTTCATATGGTCTCACTTGCCTCAGGACTGAGTTGTTATAGACAAGGCAGTGTAATGGGCTCCAGACTGCATCACAGCCAGTGATGGGCTGGAAAGAAAGAGTTCAACTCAAAGCTGGCATGCTGTCTCCAAGCATCACCCTGCATTCCAGGGCATGGGGTACAAGGTCAACATATGCCAAACTCACATTCCAATAAGGTAAGCTCTTCTTTGACATACAGCTGTCATGGATTGAATTGTGTCTTGTAAAAAATGTGTGTGGCAAATTGGCTAGGCCATGATTCTCAGTATTGTGTAGTGTTCCTGTGTGTTGTAAATCTTACCTCTATGATGTTAATGATGAAAGAGAGTGGTGTTTGTGTTAGTGAGGTAGGACTCAATCTATATGCCTATAAGGTTGTATTATGCCTTGAGGCAGTCTCGGGATATAAAGGAAAGGAAAACAAGCAGAGAGTTGTAGACCTCGTGTTACCAAGAAGCAGGTGCTGGGAGCAGAGTGCATCTGTTGGAAAGGACCTCAGGTCCCCGCAAATCAGAAACCCCCAGTCCAGGGGAAGATTGATGACAAGGAGCTTCCTCCAGAAGCAACAGAGAAAGACTTCCCCTAGAGCTGGTGCCTTGAAGAATTTGGACTTTCAGCTTGCTTTTCTCTGAGAAAATGATTTATTTCTTTTAAAGTCTTCCACTTGTGGTATTTTTTTAATGGCAGCACCAGATGACTAAGGCACTAACTAAATGCCAGTGTGCAGTCTCATCAAAGATAGGAAACGGGAGAAACTTTTGGAAAGACACCAGCCCAGCTGGGTTCCCAAAACAAATTTGTAGGGGTCAAGAGAACAAACTCTGAAGTCAGACTACGTGGTTTTAACTTACAGCTCTACCACTGGATGTGTGTGAGCTTCAACAGGTTTTGCAAACCTTTCATGCCTTGGTTGCCTCATCTATATAATGAAGATAACAATAATGCCTAAATCAGATCATTCTTGTGAGGATTAAATGAGTCAGAACCATTCCTGACATGAGAAAGTGACATTGTAAGCTTTGGTTAGTAGTGACAAATATTGTCTGTGAGTTTGTCACACTGAGGTAGCTTGCATGTTGCTATGATACTGGAAACTGCCACCAGTATTTCAAATATCAGCAGGTTCATCCTTCATGGACAGGTTTCAGCAGAGCTTCCGGACTAAAACAGACCAGGAAGTAGGACCTGGCAGTCTACTTCTGAAAAACCTGGCCAGTGAAAACTCTATGAACAGCAACAGGATATTGTTTGATACAGTGCCAGAAGATGTGCCCTTCAGCTTGGAAGGCACTGAAGAGACAACTGAGAGGAATGCCTCCTTAGAATGGAGTTGATGTTAACGACAGGGCAGAGTAAAGCTTTTAGGAGCATCATTTGCTAATGTGTCATGACTCAAAATAAGAAGACACAGCTGCAAACACAATTAGTAATCAGAACATGGAATGTATAAAGTATGGATGTAGGAAATATGGAGGTCAAAAATGAAATAGAACACGTGAACACTGATATCCTAGGTATTAGTGAGCTAGAATGGACGGTATTTACTATTTTGTATAAAACAATTGAAAGGTCTGTTATGCTGAGAATGACAAACTGAAGAGGAATTACATTGCATTCTTTGTCAAAAGGAAGATTTCAAGATCTATCCTAAAGTACAGTGCTGTCAATGATAGGATAATACCTGTATGCCTACAAAGAAGACCAGTGAATACAACTATTATTCACATTTACACCACAATAACTAAGGCTAAAGATGAATAAACTGAAGATTTATACCAATTTATGCAGTCTGAAATTGATCAAACATGCAATCAAGATGACTTATTAAAAAAAAAGATCCTTTGACAATTATTGGCAATTGGGATGCAAAAGTTGGAAACAAAAAAGGATTGACAATCAGAAAACATGACCTTGTTGATAGAAATAGTGCTGAGATCATATGACAGAATTTTTGCAAGACCAATGACTTTTCCGTTACAAGTACTTTTTTCCAGCAACTTACATGGTGACTATACATGTGGTCCTCATCACATCAAATACATAGGAATCAAACTGACTACATCTGTGGAAAGAGACAATGGAAAAGCTCAATATCATCACTCAAAACAAGGCCAAGGGTCAACTGCAGCAATTGCACATATGCAAGTTCCAGCCGAAGGCGAAGAAAATGAGAACAAGTTCAGGAGAGCCAAAGAACGATCTTGAGTACATCCCACCTGAATTTAGAGACCATCTCAAGACTAGTTTTGACACATTGAGCATTAATGCCCAAACACTAGATGAGTTATGTAATAACATCAAGGACATCATACAGGAAGAAAACAAAACGTCATTAAAAAGACAGGAAAGAAAAGACCAAAACAGATGTCAGAAGAGACTCTGAAACTTGCTGTTAGACACTGAGTAGCTGAAGTGATGAAAAGAAATGCAACAAAGGAGCTGAACAAAGATTTCAAGGGTGGCTCAAAAAGATGAGAAGTATTATAAAGAACCGTGTGAAGACTATAAGAGAAAAAGGTTATCAGCATTTCTGAAGCTGACAGAACTGAAGAAAAAATTCAAGACTCAAGCTGCAATATTGGAGGATTCTACTGGGAAAGTATTAAATAATACAGAAAACATTGAAAGAAGATTGAAAAATATACAGTCACTGTACAAAAAGAACTAGTCGATATTCAACTATTTCAAGAGCTATCATACGATCAAAAACTGATGGTAGTGAAGAAGGAGGTCCAAGTTACACTGAAGGCATTGGCAAAAAAATTGACCCATTTATGCCAAGAAATTTGGAAGTCAGCTATCTGATCAACCAACTAGAAGAGATATATATTTGCATCCATGCTAAAAAAGGTGACCCAACACAATACGGAAATTATTAAATGATATCATTAAATCACTCAAAGTAAAATTTTGCCAAAGCTAATTCAAAAGCAGCTGCAGCAGTATATCAATAGGGAACTGCCAGAAATTCAAAGTGGATTCAGAAGAGGACATGAAACAAGGGATATCATTGCTGATGTCAGATTGATCCTGGCTGAAAGCAGAGCATATCAGAAAGGTGGTTACCTGTGTTTTATTGACTAATCGAAGGCATTCAACTGTGTGGATCATAACAAATTATGGGTAACGTTGCAAAGAATGGTAATTCTGAAAAAGTTGATTGTGCTCATGAGGAAACTGTACATAGATCAACAGGAAGTCATTCTAACAGAAAAAGGGGATACTTCATATTTTAAAGTCAAGAAAACTGTGCATCAGAGTTGTATGCATTCACCACACTTCTTTGATCTGTATGCCAAACAAATAACCTGAGACACTGGACTATATGAAGAAGGAGAGGCATCAGGGTTGGAGGAAGGCACATTAATAAACTGAAACATGCAGATGGCACAACCTTGCTTTCTGAAAGTGAAGAAAAATTGAGCTTACTAAGGACTATCAAAGACCATGGCCTTCAGCATGGATTTTACCTCAACACAGAGAAGAAAAATATCCTCACAACTGGACCAATAAGCAACATCATGATAAAGGGAGAAAAGGTTGAAGTTGTCAAGAATTTCATTTTACTTGGATCCACAATCAATGCTCATGGAAGCAGCAGTCAGGAAATCAAATGATGCATTGCATTGGGAAAATCTGTTGTAAAGGACTTATTTAAAGTGTTAAAAAGCAAAGATGCCACGTGGAAGACTAAGATATGTTTGACTCAAGATACAGTGTTTTCAGTCACCTCACATGCATGTAAAAGCTGGATAATGAATAAGAAAGACGAAAAAGAACTGACACCTTTGAATCACAAGGCTGGTAAAGAATATTGACTGTACCATGTACTGTATTGGAAGAAGTGCAGCCAGAATGCTCATTAGAAGCAATGATACTGAGACTATGTCTCACATACTTTGGACGTATTATCAGGAGACACCATTCCCTGAAGAAGAGCATCATACCCAGTAAAGGGTCAGTGAAGAAAAGGAAGATCCTCAATGAGATGAATTGACACAGTGGCTGCATCAATAGGCTGAAGCATAACAAGGATTGTGAGGATGGCACAGGACCAGGCAATGTTTCATTCTGTCATGCATAGGGTAGCTAGGAGTTGGAAGTGACTCAATATCATCTAACTACAACAGCTCATAGTATTAGACATAGTATTAAGACATCTTTCTCCATCCCACCTTAGGAATCACAAGACTCTGGAAGGTGAAATTAAAGTCTGTTACCTCTAGCCTTGACTGATAACTGTCAAAAATCTATCATTGAACCACACTGGTGACTTGGTGGTGTAATGATGATAGTTGCCACTCAGGTTGTGAGTCATCCACAACCGACTGCTTTCTCTTTCATATCCCCATTTACTGATGATGTAAGTCTACCTTAGCATCTGTAACCCTTTAATATACTCATTTGTCTACTTGTCAATTTATGAGCTCCAATTTTCTTGCTAGAAATTCTATCTAATTTCCTTTAAATCCCCAATGCTTGGCTTTTAGAAAATCCCAGATTATGCTCATTGGATGAGTGAATAGCACTTTGCTACATGTTTTACACAAATCATCTCAATTAAAAAGAGCCACTTAGAGAACATTATTCAAGCTGATCTTAGAGGATTTAATACCACAATGCAAGTTACATTATGCAACACAATAATAAATAGCATTAAGTGTTAGGTTATTAATGCTATTTAATACAATATTATTAAATCATATAAACCATAGTTCAAAACGACACAGCATAAAGTACAATGAATGCAGTAAATTCCAGTATTCAGGAAAAAATACAGCTTATTTCCAAAGCAGTGCTGAGGGAGACTATTCTAAAAACAAAAGATGCTGCAGACTTCTTTGTGTATCCAAAGACACAAGATAAGCCACAACATACTAACAGGTGAAGATCGTGGTGAATTCAAACTGCTCTAGTCTTAGCCAGAGATGTCTAAGTGGGCAGGATGTTTATGTATTTGTAATTTGGCACATTTTCAATGAAAACCACACACGACTGTACAGGAAGAAAATTCTGTTATTAAAAAATTGCAGTTCAGCAGCTCCTGTGTTGAATAAGTGCAGAAGGGAAGTGCAGGAAGAATTCTGTTCTTTGACTTAGGATAACTCCTTAATTGGTTTTATGGATTAGAAAAACAGAGCTTGAGCATAATCTTGAAGGAAGATGTTGTTGGGAAAAAAATCAACCAAACAGTTCTGGACAGCTGGGGAGATAAGATTGAGTAGGAGAAACAAAGTGAGTCATCACAGAAAGACTCAGAGGTCTGTAAACCATTTCTAAAAAGACCAAACCAGACATCAGGGCTCACTCACCGTAAGCTTATGTTCAAGGCAGGTCAAAAATCAGAAATGACAGAGAGAATTACAGTAGAATCAGAGGCTTGATTTAAAAAACTGGAGAATTGGTACTTATGAGTAACAGCCAATGGATGGCTCTCCTGGTATAGCAAGTCTTGTGCTAATTGTGTTACATGTATTAAAAAAAAAAAAAGTAGCACGCAAGTCAATTCCAACTCATGGAGACACCATGGTTGCCAGGTCTTTCCCTCAAAGCACATCTGAGTGGGTTAAAACCTTCAACCTTTCAGTTAGTAGCTGAACACTTTACCATTTAAGCCACCCAGGGACCATAAAATGTATCCAAAAAACCCAAACCCATGCCATCAAGTTGATTCCAATTCACAGCAACCCTAAAGGAGAGAGCAGAACAGCCCCAGAGAGTTTTCAAGGAGTGCGTGGTGAATTCAAACTAATTACCAACCTTTTGGAAAGGAGTGCCTGATGGATTTGAACTGCCAAGCTTTTGGATAGCAGACAGTTCTTAACTACTGGGCCAACAAGGCTGCTGTCACATACATAAAACCAAAAACCAACCAAACCCACTGCCATTGAGTCAATTCTGACTCATAGCTACCCTATAGGACAGAATAGAACTGCCCCATAGAGGTTCCAAGGAGTGTCTGGTGGATTTGAACTGCCGACTTTTTGGTTAGCAGCCATAGCACTTAACCACTAAGCCACTAGTGTTCCCATTGCATATATACTCCCTATTAAATCTCACAACAGTACTGTGACAGAGCATTATTATTCCCAACTGAACCATGAAAAAGTGGATGCTTGAAGAGGTTGAGTAATTTCTATTCTGTGAAAGTTAATAATTAAACAACTTGGCTTGACGAACAGTTCCTCTGGATATGTCAGATACAGAGTGATTAAGATACAAAATATTCATTATAAATTTTTTTTAAAAGTCTCAACTACATAAAAAAAAAGTATTGAGCTGTTTCACTAAAGCACTGAGATCCTCCACAGTAACCTGTGTTCCTTCAGTGGGTAGAATACAGGGTTAGTAAATGCTCCCTTACCAAAGGCCCACTTCCTCAAAGGCAAGAAAGAGCAAGGTCACAAGTTGGCTGAGGTCCAGGGTACTATCCTCATTCAGCTATTTTGATACTACAACTCTAGAAATGTCTATCAAAGAGCTAGATGACTACCATACACACACACACACATATATCCATAGACACACACACACACACACACACACATATATCCATACACACACACACACACACACATATATTGTGCAAAGAAACACACCTATGGAAGTAACACACCCACAAATAGAATACTCACAAAAATAATGCAAAGAGGTGTTTCATGGTTGACAAAAAAGTGTGCATTATTTGCATTAAAAAACAATAGACCACGTTCATTTCTCCACATAGCCAGTGCACAATGCCCAAGACCAGACCAAACCAAATCCCTTGCATCAGACAACTAGATACTAAGTAAGGCAAGAGCATGCAAACCAGAGTCTTCTTTCTTTCCCACAGCCATGAGGGTAGTAAGCACCCCCTGACCCATACACCATCTGGGTAGGAGATAGGGAGGGTCACCAAAAAAAAAAAAAACCAACTCTCACAGAGAATTTAAACTCAGCAAAGTATTTATCCTACTGAACCTGAACTAATCTGAAGGAAACGTTTTAAACGGAATTGTCTAAGTTAATTATAATGGAAATCTGTAGTCCACACAAACACTCCTTGATGAGATCAGTTATAAAAACATTGACCATTATATTTATGCATATCGAAACATTCCCAAGTCCCACTACAGATGAATTCTCAAGTCTCACAACATTCATAAATGTACATAGCTGTCAGCTCTGTGGAGTTCTTCCTGAACTTTCCACCAAGAAATGGCCGCCCCTCAACCCGTATGTACTTGTTTACTGTCTCTGAGCAAAAACTTGTCTTTTTCTTCACTGTGTCTATAGAGCCAGTTATAGACCTAGGTTCATAGTAGTAGCTTAATAAATATCAGATAGATGAAGAAATTGATGGAAACTTTGGTGGCATAGTGTTTAAGAGCTAGAGCTGCTAACCAAAAAAGGGTGGCAGTCCAAATCCACCAGGAAACCCTATAGGCCAGTTCTACTCTGTCCTGTAGGGTTGCTGTGAGTAGGAAGAAAGTAATGCATGAACAAAGAATAAAATTACCCAGTAGTTAATGACTACCCGGAGAGATGGAAGGTAGAGAATAGGGGAGCCAAAATCTCAGTTATTATACTCAGACATGGAAGCAGGGTCTTGAGGAGCCTGCCAGTTAAAGAAACCAAGTACAAAATCTCTTCAAATCTCTCTCTGGGGAGGCTCAGACCATGTGCAATTTCTGCACAAAGCTGCATCTCAGCTTCTCTAAGGCAAGAAAAGCTGATAGCATCACTGTCAAGAGCTGGATCAAAGATGTAGTTAAGACAGTAACAGTCATCAAATACTTTCTTGGCCAACATGAGTACTTCTAACCAACAAAATGTAAGTGGATGCCCAGGTTTCACTTTCAGTCAGAGGCAGGGTGAAAAGTCCAGCTATGATTCTCCAGTCTCTCTCTTCTCCTGCCCCAGCAGCCAAGGAAGCTACATCTTCCAGAAGGTGCGGCTCCAATATCATGGAGCCTAAGTTACCCTGTTCCTGAGTTATTCTGTGGAGAAGAGCCCCCTGATGGCCACAACAGATTTGTAACACTGTGATAAATTTTTTGTTTGTGAACCATTTGGATATTTGAATTTGTTGCAACAACATAACTGAGCATACTTTCCTGAATATAAAGGAGAAAGAAGACTTGAAAAAAAGATGGAATGTCACATCAAGAAGGTATTTTTCAGTACCTTCTGGAATTCAGGCTCCTTCTATCTCACCTTGTTCACTCTGCTGTATTTTACTGGTTCCTAGTCATCATTTCTGATTCACTGACAGCTAGGTCTAAAGAACAGCTGGACCTAGGAGTATCCCTTTTCCTTTTTATATCGGTCTGTGCTGACAGTCACATTCCCATTTCCCCCCTTCTGACCCTTGAGACTATGAGCTTCTAATCATCTCCCCCATCTTACCTCCTAGGTATTTCTACCATAGAACCTGCCATTCTTTGTTGAACTCATTTAATCAAGTGCCACTCACTTTACCATGCTAGATTCAGAGGGGAATGACTATTTCTCCAATGTGCATAACTTAATAGATGCTCAATTAATGAATATTGAATGACTGAATGTGGTAGTAGGCACCTGACAGCAATTATCATATGTAAGAAAAATATTTTAAGAACATCATTCAATTAATCTATATTTTAATTTCAAAAGTATAAAATTTTCATGATTAATAAAGAAAATTCTAATTTCCAAAAACAGATGGCATTTATTTCCAACAACTGTATATATACTACAAATCTATGCCCCCAACAAATACATAAGGCTACAACACACTAACAGGTAAAGATTTTAAGGCTTAATCAGCTATGTCTTAATCAGACACAATTGAGGAGACAGGATGTTTATATGCATATTTATCATTTGGCCGTTCTTCAACTGAAACCACACAAGAATATGACAGGAAGAAAAGAATGCTTTTTAAAAAAGTACTGCAACAGTATCTGTATGATGTAAACATGGAAGTGAGATGCAAAAAGAGTGCTTTTGCTGAAGGAAACAGCTTAATTAGTCTTTCACGTTATGGGAGAGTGCTCTTGAATTGATCTTAAAGGATGCTGTAGAGACCAAGACAACTAGATTGTTTTGCACGATGAAGTGAATTACCACTGGGGATAACCACACATGCAGAGCCAGGCAGGATATACGTGTACGACTTACTAAAAAAAAAAAGAAAGAAAACCAAACCCACTGCCATCAAGTTGATGATGACTCATAGTGATCCTATAGGACACAGTAGAACTGCCCCATAGAGTTTCCAAGAAGCACCTAGCAGATCTGAACTGCCGAACTTTCAGTTAGCAGCCATAGCACTTAACCATTACACCATCAGGATTTCCATATGACTAATAGGTACACGATTTCTCAGGATTTTCCCAGGAGTCTCAGCAGCTCAACAAGTCTGGTACTCCTGGACTTACATATATATTAACAACTGCTGTCCCAGACTGGAAAAAAAAAATTGTTATTCAAAAATGAAAATAAGATGGCCATTCAGAAATCCTCAAGCATGTTACTACATTACCTCAGGTTGCTGTTGTTGTTAGATGCCATTGAGTCAGTTCTGACTTACAGTCTAACAGAATGAAATGTTGTCCAATCCTGTACCACACTTACAGTCATTGCTATGTCTGAGCCCATTGTTGTAGTCTCTATGTCAATCCGTCAGGTCTCCGGGTATTAACAATGAGATGGACCTCCTTACAATTACTAAATTGTGTGTGTGTGTGTGTGTGTGTGTGTGTGCACTTACACACGTGCTATGGGAGTGGCACAAAAATTAAAAAGTGGGTCATTGTTGAAGGCTGGGCAGATGCAACACCTGGCCCTAGAGCCACTGAATCAGTCAGTTGCAATGGCCTTGTCAATCAGATTGAACTTCATTTCTCATTTAAGAAGCCAGAAATCATTGGGAGAACCAGAGAAGTGTGAGAAACTTGAATCAAAGTTGGGTAGTTGATATTTTACTGGTAATAATTATTAGCAATAACAACAATTTAGTTAGCTTTCTACAAAGTGGCGAGCTTTGCAGTGAATGCTTCCCTTAATCTTAACAGTAGTTTAACATCAGGATTAATATCCATCTAAATCCAGAGTAGTGGACATGCCAGCGAGGAAAATAGTCACATTCTTGTCCATGATGGAACAGGTCTAACATGATCAGCCTGTTGCCGGGAAGCTGGTTGTAGGACATGGTGTAATATTCCAAGTAAGACTGGATTCTACAGTTGTTTGTTATGGTACCCACCAAAAGTATATGTAGATCAGCCTTGTTAAGTCCAATTGCCAAGCCCATTTATAACAGTGGCTACTTCATACAGGAGCACAATGAGCGTACTTTAAATTAGCTAGGGAAAACAGCTGATTAGCATTCACAGAGCAAGTCTTCTTACCAAGATGATTTTTCAGCACCACCTCTACAGCGGGTGAACTTACATTACCATTCACACGGGGCACAAACATCTTTACACTGTGTTCTTTTAAAACGTTTATCTCTTTTGCAATTTCTTGTTGCTAGTTCTTTCATCTTGTTCTTTACAAATATCTGAACATATGATGTCTGACAACTCAGTTCACCAACACATCCTAGAAAAAGTGCTACATACTTTGTTACTGGATAACGCTATGGTCACCTTCAAAGTCCTCCCTTTGAGAAGCTGCGCACTGACACCAGTGCCTAGCCCGTCCTTCAAAGAAATTATGAAACTCATTTTCTGGAATGGCCATCAGAGCTGTCATCTTTTCACCCTGGATGTTTTGCATGTCATCAAAATGTCTTCCTTTCAATATTTCCTTTATCTTCAGGTAAAGAAAAAAGTCACTGGAGGCCAGATCAGGTGAGTAGGGGGGGTGTTCCAACACAGTTATTTGTTTACTGGCTAAAAACTCCCTCACAGACAACTATACAGTTAAGTTCGGGAACTTGCCACTGTGCCACCATGGGCAATAGCCATTCCGGAAAGGATTCCAAAATTGCTTTGAACAGTGGGCTAGGCACTGGCATCAGTGCATAGCTTCCCAAGGGAAGTACTTGAAGATGACTGTAGTAATATTCAGCTATGAGGTATGCAGCACTTAGAACAATTAACTTCACACACTTTATTGCTAGACTTCATACAAAGAAATCATTAACCACTGCCAATGAATCAGTATAGACACACTGCTTCTGGCCTTCTTACCTTCTAGGCAGAGCAGACAACTAACTGAAGTGCTCAAAGGTCTGTCCACTGAGATGACATTACTTCCCCACTGCCTTTCAGGACCACTCAAAAGGGGCTCTATAACGCTGAAGTCAGTATGTGACAGATGTCTTGCAAACCAAACCAAAAACCAAACCCAGTGTCACTGAGTTGATTCTGACTCATAGTGACCCTACAGAATAGACTAGAACTCCCCCATAGAGTTTCCAAAGAGCACCTGACAGATTTGAACTGCCAAACTTTGCGTTAGCAGACATAGCATTTAACCACTATGCCAGGATCATCTGTCCTTCAAAAGCATTTGTAAATCAGACCTGAATGACTTTTTTTTGTTTTTCATAGGAAGTTTCCCATGGAGCCTAGCTGTGGGCTCAAGGAGAAGCAGCAATGCAACAGGAAGAGCTGCCATTGGAAATGTTAAAGTATGGACAGGGAAGGAATGTTTTGGAAAGCAATAGCTAACACTTCAAATGTTTGTTATAAACCAGGCACTCTTCCCCGTAATTGACATGAAGTAATTCTTCTAATCCTCATAGCAACCATATGAGACAGGATTTGTATTAACATCCCTATTCTATAGAGAAGAAAAGGAAATTGAGTAACTCATCCAAGATCATCCAGCTAGCAAATGTGGTACTGTGGAGCCACTCAGTCTGACTCCTGAGTCTCTGCCGTTGAACCATCACACCATACCTAAAGCCCCTGGCAAGCTTATGGATCAAAAGATAGTAACTGAGACTGGCTGCAAAGTTGGTTGCTAAGGTCTTTTGGCGCCATCTGCTGTCTGTCTCAGGTTGGTAACTCTAAATCATTTGGGTTTCCTGCATACTAGTAGTCAGGAAAATCCTGGTGCTGTACCGGTTAAGTGCTGTACCGGTTAAGTGCTATCCCTGCTGAGTCAAAGGTTGTCAGTTCAAGTCCACCAGGTCCTCCTTGAAAACCCTCTGGGGCAATTCTACTCTGTCCTATAGGGTCGTTATAAGTTGGAAATGACTCGACGGTAGATTAATTTTGGACATATAAGATTGCTGAACACATTTTCTCTGATTTTCCCCACAATGTAAAATGACAATACAAACACAACATTGTATCTTATGTAAGACCTTGGATTTCTCAGTCTAAAAGGCTAGATGAAATGAAACCTCCTATATTCCTTAGACTTGCCTTAGAAATAAAGATATTATCTCTGTCATTATTTAAGAATCCTAAATGTACATACAGGCGCACATTGGAACTTAAATAATTTAATGTTTAAACTTAATTTAAATAGTGTCATAAAATGGCTTGTTACCTTAGTCATTGGTTGTTAGATGACAAATAACAAAGCCCATCACACGCACAGTCCAGCACCTTGCTCAGATGAATTCACATCATCAATTGCAACTAATTCATTGATGTTAGTTAGCATCGATATAATCTCTGATATCCCAGAGCTGAGATAACTAGTTAACAGTCTGTATATATCTGAACATTCATTAAAAAAAAATTCAGTATTATGTTTTTTTAATGTCACATTCACAACTTTTTCAACAAAAGAAAAACTTATCAAATAAGATAGGCACATCTATAAATGGATGAATTGTTTTTATCAAAAACACTCGGCAAAATTAAAAACACTCCGTAAAAAATTAGAAATGTTGCAGGTACAATAAAGAAAAAAATCTGTTCAGTATTGTGCCTTTGTGGTATTGTGGTTAAGAGTTACATCTGCTCATCAAAAGGTCTGCAGTTCAAATTCACCAGATCCTCCTTGGAAACCTCATGAGGCAGTTCTACTCTGTCTCTTAAGGGTCACTGTGAGTCAGAATTGACTCCGTGGCAATGATTTTTGTATTTTATTTTTTAATTGAGCTAGATAGGAGAGTATGATTTTTTTTTAAGATATAAAAGTTACAAGGAAAAAAACAAAACAGTCATTCCTTTTATATGATATGATTTTCTATGACTAGAAAATCCAGAAGACTCTATTATAAGATTAATTAAATCTATAGAATTTGTAAGGGAATACAGCAATTGAATAAGATTATATGGAAAAAGCTTAACATATAAAAAACATATTTAAAAAGCTTAACATATAAGCTTTAAAAGATATAACTAATAATAGTAAATAATAAGTAGTAACAAGTCTGATAATTATAAAACCTTATAGTAAGAGACTAACAAAAGTTTAAGCAAACTGAAAGATATTTTAATACTTTTCCACGGAAGAATTATTATGAAGTTGTCAGATCTTCCCAAATTGATCTACAGATTAAAAGCAATCCCAATAGGCTTTTTCATGGAGCTTACAAAGATTCATGAAAGGTAATTTGGTACTCTTCAACTTTACAGCAGGAATTCTATTCATAATGTTAAGACTGTGTGCTTTTCCTCTATTTTATCTTCTTGCCATTTCCTGAGTAGCCACCACCATGCTTTTTACAAAATTCTTCTGTGACATATATATGCCTCACAAAACAATACCTTGTTTATTTTTGAATTTTCTAAAAATGGTATATACTGTTGCAGATTCCTGGGATACTCAAAAATACACATGAAAAAGCAGAAATAAAAAACAAAATTCTTGGAAATGAATAAACTAGGGGAGAGGACTGGCCAAGGTTTATGACAAAATTAGACCATTAAGAGAGTTCACGGGTGGTACAAACGACTAAGCACCCAATGACTAGCTAAATGATTGACAGTTCAAACCCATTCAGAGTCAGCTCAGAAGAAAGGTCTGATGATGCACTTCCCAAAGATCACAGCTTTGCAAATCCCATGAAGCAATTCTACTTTGTGCACACAGAGTCATCAGGAGTTGGAATCAACTCAACAGCAATAACAACAGCAAAGATCATTAAGGCAGTATGATTTGGGCAGAGGGAAGAACAAAAAGACAAATGAAACCAAATAGCAAATCAGAAACAGGCCCACATGTGCATGGACCCTTGATATATTATGGAGTGGCACTGTAGATAACTAAAAAAAGAGGAGTCAATAAATGGTACTGAAGTAATAATTATCCATATGGAAAAAAACTGTATCATTATCATATGTAAAAATCTATTTCAGATAAAGTTTCAAAAGTGAATGTCAAAGCATTAACATATATAAAATAATATGTAGATATTTTATGACCTTCAGGTAGGCAAGAACTTTCTGAACTATACACAAAAAGCAATAACTCTAAATAAAAAGATCAAGAAGTTCAGCTACATTAAAATTAAGAACTTGCATTTACCCAGAGGTACCATAAAGTAAGTGAAAAGCCAAATACTGAAATTATTTGTAATACATATGGAATAGGATCTGAATATTGAAAAGCCTCTAAAAATCGGTAATAAAAAGACAATGCAATGGAAAAAAACATTTCCAGTTGACATAAATTAGGCAATGTATGGAAGGGCAAATATGAATGGCCAAAATAATTAAAAGATTCTCAAGCTATTAATCAAAGAAATGCAAGTTAAAATCACAATAATGTGCCCTTTTAAAGCCATTAGAATTGAAAAATTGTGTCTAACAACACCAACTTAGAGAACAAGTTGGATCCTTATAAACTAAGTGTGGGAGTGTGATACAAAACAATGGGAACTCATTTATGGATGGCAGGAATGTAAATCAGCACACTTAACTTTAGAAATAATTCGCCTCTACCTATAAACATTCACATATCCTGCATCGAGCAATTCTATTCTTTGTCACGTTCCCAAGAATCTCTTGCACATGAGCAGCAGGAGACAGCTACAAGAATATTCAAAGCAACAATTTGTTCATTACTATAGCTTCAAAGTGGAAACAACCTAAATGTTCAATGGAAGAATTAAAAAAAAAAAACTGTGATATATTCATTTACTGCAGCTGTACACTGAAATGCAAATGAGTCATTGAAACATAACATTAAATGAAAAAACAGCAAATCTCAGGAATCTATGACAGTATACCACTTTTAGAAAATTCAAAAATAAACAAGCTGTTGTTTTGTGAAGCATATGTATGTAACAGGAGAATTTTGTAAAAAGCATGGTGGTGGCTACTTCTCAGGAAATAGCAAGAAGATAAAATAAAGGAAAAGCACACAGTCTCAACATTATGAATAGAATTCCTGCTGTGAAGTTGAAGGGTACCAAATTACCTTGCATCACAAATTACTTATAAAGTAATGTATTCTCTATCTGTCTCAAATATTACAAAATGAAGTTTTTTAAAGAAAGAATAAAACTTAGTAACTGATGCAAGTTGAGAGTTAAGGTTTCCATCCAGAAAAACTAAAAGGGATGATGCTTTAACAATAATAGCAAACTGTATTAGTCAGAAAAGGCTAAGCATTGAAAGAAATAACCACAAAACCTAGGGGCTCAATCAGGTTTCTTTCTCATTCATGTCATAGCCCAATATGGGTCATCAGGGCTGCTCTGCTCCACACATTCATTCAGCGACCCAGGCTCCTTCACCCAGGCAGCTTCAGATTTTCTAAGGCTTTACCTTCTGTATTTCAGTCAATGGATGGACTAGAGAGAAAATGGAAATGACATACCCACTTTTAATTGTCGCAGCCCAGAAGTGATACTCATAGTTCTATTCACATTCTATGGGCAAGAATGAGTCATGTGGCTCATCTAGATTCTCATCTAAATTCAAGGAAGCTGGGAATGGATTCTCTGTGTACCAAGAAGAGAACATGGATGTTGGTGAGCACTGGCAACTTCTGCCATACTCCACTGTTAGGGCCTCAAATATCCATTTGCTCGTATCTTTCCATAAATAGGACAGCTTTGTGACTGCTGCTAGGGAGAAAATCCAAAATTCCCACCAGTCACTGAACCAAGCTTAATATCCACAATACCCAGAAAACATACAACCATTTCCATCAAGTCTGAGTATGCTTCTTGTGATTCGCTAACTTACACATGTACACCAAAAAAAAAAAAAAAAGAAAACTTACCCACCAATCCATACTTCTAAGATATAATAGGTTCAAGCTAACAAAAATGAAAATGTCCATTCTGAAAGGTTGAAAATGTGTGATACACAGCAGATACAGATTGACAGCAATTCTGGAATCCTTCAAGGACTGACGTCACGCAGGCCTCTCTCATAGTGGTGAGTCCCTTGATTAGAACCAGATGCTATTCTACACAACTCTCTTGCCCCTTGTTCCCTGTGGCCCATGATCCACCCTTTGGATGGATCAGTTATCTTCCTTGGCCACATCTGACGTGGGCACTGAAAAGCATGCCTCCAGTTCATTTTTGTTGCTAGGTGTCATTGCCCGGTTGGTCCCAACTCATAGCAACCCTGGGTAGCACAGACCAAAACACTGCCCAGTCCTGCACCATCCTCACAGTCACTGCCATGTTTCAGCCCATGATTGTAGCCACTGTGCCAATCGTTTTACCGAGAATCTTCCTCTTCTATGCTGACCCTCTACTTTACCAACGATCACGTCCTTCTCTATGAACTGGTCCTTCTTGATAACGTGTGCAAAGTATGTGAAAAGAAGTCTCACCCATCCTCACTTCTAAGGAACATTTTGGCTGTACTGCTTCCAGGACAGATTCGTTTATTCTTCTGAAGTCCACAGTATATTCAATATTCTTCATCACCATTGTATTTCAAATGCATAAACTTTTTTGTCATCCCTATTGTCTAATTTTCACATGTATATGCGGTGACTAAAGATTGCAAATAAAATGCAGTGGAGGGGGCCCCAAGGGTTGTTTCATAACTTAGTCGACAGATTTTTTTAGTCCAGAGTTATGGTATATTTGTAACATAATTTCTTAAAAATTTCTGTTTCTAATCTATTTGCTTCTGGCCATCTCCACCTATCAGTACCCATTTTGAGTTCTGTCCTAAATACAATTCTTAAGCTTGATAGATATTCACACACACACAATGAAAAACCAAACCACTTGTCATTCAGCTGATTCCAACTCATGGTGATCCTCTATGTGGCAGAGCAGATCGATGCTCCAGAAGATTTCCCATTGCTGATTTTTTCAGGTTACCAGGCCTTTCTTTCCAAGTGCTCTGGGTGAACTTGAACTTCCAATCTTTCAGTTAGCAGCCAAGTGTGTTAACACTTTGCACCACCCAGAGACTCCTTGCATGTGGTAGGGGCTCAGGAAATACAGACTAAATTTGATTTCGGTTCAAAAGACATATGAAGAGATACTAACCAAGCAAGGAGAGCACCCTTTTGGACATCTTCATGCTACCAAAAACAGGTGACAGAGAAACTTGGAAACTTAGCCTACACTAGAAGTTAGCTCAACTCTCACGCCCCCATTTACTCAGCCAGACTTATTTTCCTTCTCACATCTAGTGTGGAAACACAGACTTATTTTCCTTCTCACATCTAGTGTGGAAACTGTTGCCTACATGATCCAGCACATCCTCAGGCCTGAGCAGTTCAGAAACCAGCACGTGAATGCCACCATTGCCTCTGACCCCCTGTTCTCTGTGTGTTTTCTGTCCCTTCTGTAAAAGTATGATGCATCCATTAGAAAATGTGGAAATGATGGAGAATTATGAAGCAGGAGGGTCTCCTGGTGGCTCAGGGGTTAAAGCACTCAGTTGCTAAAAGGCCAGTGGTTTGAATCCACCAATCACTCCACAGAGAAAGACATGGCAATATGCTTCCATAGATTACAACCTTGGAAAATCTATGGGGAAGTTCTACTCTGTCTTATGTATTTGCTAAGTCAGAATGAACTCAACAGCAATGGAGTGAAAAAACTAGGAAATTCACTCATCCTCCCCACACGTTCATTAGCACATTCCCTTAGTCTCTTCTCAAAGAATTTTTCCGTTAAAATAAACAATCATCCCCTACCCACCTTTGGATCATTACATGGTTAGCATTTATTGTCAGTAGAATTTGTTCCATTAATAACTGTATTTCACAGTTACATATATATTATATATAATATATATATATATATAACTCCTTTTGTTATTTTATATTCTAACATGGCCATGAACATCTATTTCTAAACACAATTATTCGTCCATATTTTAATTTTCCCCCTAGGAGAGATACCAGAAGTGTAATCAATAAATCAAGTTACTTTTTTTAATTCTTGATATGGCTCCTGATACAGTGCCTGAGAAAACCAAGCACAACCAGATGAAAACCTTTAGAAGCCTTTTGTTACTATGTATCACCGAGTCACCTCTGAATCACAGCGACCCTACAGCACAGCGTGAACTTCCCTGCAGGGCTACCTAGACTATAATCATTACAGGGGCAGACTGTCAGGCCTTTCTTTCACATATCCACTGAGGAGGTTCGAACTGTCAACCTTTAGGCAGCAGTCAGGTACAAACTGTAGACCTTTAACTTTTAGACAGCACCCTGCATGTTCCTTTTGTAGTAATAAGGCAAGGGTAAAAAAATATAAATGTTGTCAAACATCCGACCCTACTGCTAGACTACAGGCTCCATGAAGACAGGGACCTTGTCCATCTTATTTACTTTACCACCAAGTATATATTACCTGTTATTGTTCAGTCAATTCTGACTCCTAGAGACTCCACAGCACACAGCAGAACTGTCCCCTAAGGTTTCCAAGGAGCAGCTGGAAGATTCAAATTGCTAACCTTCTGGTTAGCAGCAGAGCTATGAGCCACTGTACCACCAGGGTTCTAAGCATCTATTACATGCTCCATAATCACTGTATAGATGGATGGGTTAATATACCAATTAGATTTTGAAAACATAAAGAGAGAAAACTGTTGAATACCAATCCTGCAAACACCAACCCACCTTCTGCCCCCTACTTCACAACCAGCAGCAGGACTCATACCCATGTCAGCTCAATTTATTCTTCATACAAATATTTTACAGTTTTATTTTTAAATCATATACACATTCATACAAAGAAAAATAAATTTCAGGATGGAATTTTGGGACCATGGCAGTTTGAAAAAAAAAAGTCTCTCTGGTCACTAGCTAGTGAACACAAGGCAAGAGGCTTAGCAGTCATTTCTGGGGTTAGCATGTTTTTCCATGCAGGGACAGTTGAGAAGAATCACAGTTGCTCCTCACCTTCACTCAAACTTCACCTGGTGAAGTAACAGGGAGGAAGGAGATTTTCTGACACTTTCCCCTAAAAACATTTTAAGTAGTACTTCAAGAAGCCTTCAAGACAAAGGCTTGCAGTAACACTGATATCCCACTTTGCTAGGGATTTGGCAAGGCTGCAATCTCTGAGCCAGCATTCCAGAAAATCTAATTCAACTCCTATACACAGGTTTTTCTAAGAAGAGGAAGGCCTGCTGTACTCACAACCTGCATCCCACTTGCTCTGTCCTCCTATCAAAGGCCCCCTTGATCCGAACCCCTCTGGTCCCCGCTAGGCTCATACCGTTATGGAGCCTTCCTTTTCTCCCACCCCTAAACACTCTGAAGCAATGGCACTGGGCCCCTGATGACCCACACCTAAGCTCTAGAGGACCCCTACAATAGTGATACCAGCATTACTGCCTGCAGCACCATACTCACAGGGAATCTGAGCTCACTGGCCAGGAGAAATTCAAGAACCACAAAACCAGGAGCACCTCTACCAAAACTCAGTTCTGCTGAGCCCAGACAATATTTAATCAAGCAGACCAATCCTCAACACATCCCATTCCAGCTGTAGTCAACTTTTGAGGTGCAAGGCAAGAAAATCTCCTACACACAGCTACCTAAGGATGCTATACTATGATCAACTCCCAATAAAAATAGGGGAAAAGAAAGACATTACAAATGTGGTAGGTCCTATAAGAAATGGCAGCTGATGACAAGAGTTACCCTCTATTTTTGGACCTACCCAAAAAGCAGCACCAAGAAAGGGCATGATGAACAGAGAGATCTGTAGCTGGATGTACAGTCCTTGAATTACCAAAGGACTCAAGACACAACACAGCCTGTTTTCCTACAATTACGTAGGAACTAGAGCACAGACTACCTGCCCCTATACTGAAGCAGCTCCTGAGAGGCCATACCGCTTGTGGTCATCAGCCCACCCCCTTGGTAGGCCCACTATGGGAGAGGGAGTCACATCCAGAGCGGGGACCCCTCCAAGCAGACACTCACAGGGAAGCCCATCCCACTGTCACTGGGGCAGGCCAAACATAGCTAGGAGTGTAGGCAGATCGCGGGCATCAGCTGCCCCATAGGCATCACTCTGCCCTAACATAGACAGTGCCAAACGCAGCGTGCTCCAGATGTTCTCTGACATGGCGCCCCCTTCGCCTCGAGGGCCCCGGCTTTTCCTCTGCATGTTCAGGGCCTCCAGAAAGTGTTCCACAGCCTCCCTGTAGGGAAGAAGAGGAATGAGGGCAGGTGGGCACAAGAGCAACAGAAGGAGGCAAACTGTTGTCATGACGAGAAAGGAAGCTAGGGCTGGTTAGTCAAATGATCTGAAAGACAAGCCAGGATCAAAGGCAGGGAGAAACAGTTCATCCACCCATTACTCAATACTCTCACCGGTGAGCCCCAAGGTTGATGCAGCTGATGCCCAGGTTATAGCGGGACCGGATATAGCCAGGCTGGAGTTCCAGGGCCCGGCGGTATGCAGCTACTGCTTCTTCGCTCTGGTTTCCATTAGCCAGCGTGGCCCCTAGCTTATTCCACAACAAATAGTCCTGGGATGGGGATACAGGAGCGTCAGGAACATGAGCTAGGCTCAGATCAAAATCTACCCATCCCTCCACCCCCACCCCACACTTCACTACTCTGCTTTGTGCTGACATGTGTTACTTACTATCTCATTCCTTTCCTAACATTTCAGTGTGGCCACAAGGTAAACTTTTACCCCAAGCAGACTCTCTGACATCCAGATGACCCTGGACTCCCACTCTTCTTTTCCCAATCCTCACCAAGACAATCAGCATATGGTACATTGGAACATAAAACATATCATGACTCCAAAAGGCCCAATAAGTGATTCTTCAAGAGAATACTGTCACATTCCGTTTCCATTCCTCCCTGGAGGCTCACATTGGGATGAACGCTGAGAGCAGCTGTGAAGCAGTCCACAGCCTTGTCATATTCCCCACTGAGGTTGAAAAGGACTCCCAAACCACACTGCACATCAGGGTCAATGGATGTAGGGTCCAGGCGCACAGCTGCCAGGAAAAGCTCTTTTACTTCAAGAAACATGGAGCTACAAGAGAAAACAATACAAAAAAAGAAATGGATGGATGTTTACTTTCCAAACTTTCCAACTGATTACTCTGTCAGTCAATCACATCTCCAAAAATCATCAGTCTATCTACCATCTTGCCTATTCCCAAATTCTAACCTAGAAACATACTTTTGTGTTTCAGTCCAGCACTGCACTGTGGATTGTATACCTTCTTCAAGTTGATCCCAGTTTTCTCATGCCACTCATGGACCCTTGAGTCTTAACATATCCAAACAAAATCAAGGTCATCCTCCCACCTGGGACTCAAGTTACCATCTGTCAACCCGGGAGTGCCTCACACTCACTCAGACAACAGAGATCCCAGGAGACGCTTGCTGGGGCCCTGTCCTGTCCCACTAGCCCTTTCTTTACTCGGTGTCACCAGATGGGCATAAGCGGGTGAGTAGCGCAGCCAGTCTCGCAGGGTCTCACAAGCTTGGCGCTGCAGGGACTCATTGGTGAAGCTTACAGCAAGTGCCATCAATGCTGTCCGGTTATCTGGCTTTAGCTCCAAACACCTGTTTGGGCAGAGGTAAGCAACAATGACACTGGTACCCAGCAGCACCCAGAGATTCAAACCAAGCTGTGAAATGCAAATCAATGGCCTCCCTTGTCCAACCCCCTCAGATGAAGACCTAGAAGGACATGAGAATCCTCTGACATGTGAGTTAATAATAAAGTTATAGATGTGAGAAGAAGCAAAGTTTTAGAAGCCAAGGAACTAATCATGGCCTCACAAAGGAAATCAAATGCTAATGAAGCAAATGAACCAGTATTCTCCAACCAGTAATCTCGAACTTCATGGTTTCATCATAAGAAAACACTCCTGTTAGTGGCCAGAAGGAAGACAATGGTACGGCTATGGACTCCTACATTCTAAACGCTACTGCACAGCCCTGGACTTATCCCCAGCCTCCCCACCTTTTCATGTACTCACCTCCGCAGGGCACTGATGGCTAACAGTTCCTGTTCATTCTCTGCTTGAGTGGTACCCAGATACTGCCAAGCCTAGAGGGAAGTTGACAGATCCCATTACCTCTGCATTCACCTTTCCACCTCCTTTACTCTGGCTTCACCCCTCACCGCCTTCCTCTCAGCCCCTCCATCCCTGGCCATCACACAGCACTGACATACCTGCACTACTCTCTTTGGAGCCTCCCCCAGCACTAGAGAACACAGTCTCCAATCTGAAGCCAGAATAACAAGTCACTCACTTCCATGTGCTTAGGATCCTGCTGCACAGCTGCCTCAAAAAGCAGCACAGCATTCGGCAGGTCCCCCTCCTGAAGTCGCTGCAACCCTTCCTCAAAAGGCTGGGGGTGGTCACGCAGGGGGTTCTCCTCCTCAAACTGGTACCCCTAAAAGGAAGAGAAGAAAGTGAGAAACCCTCTAAGAGAGAACTATCACAGTCAGAGTAGCAAGGATGGAAAGATGACAACCACAAGACAGTGGAGAAGAAGCTGAAGGCCTCCAAAAAGACACCTGAATTAAACGGTGGCAAATCCTCCACATTACAAAGGAGATCAGCTACGACTTAATTAAACGCATTCAGTATCATGCTCACATTGCCATCTCCTATTCACAATTACAGTGGAGCTATGCAAGCCTACAAATTGACCCAGACTCAGAATACGCCTGTTTTACAAAGTCTTTATAGGCCCGTATTTCCATATCCTTGAATGCTCACAACTGGACAGGATCTGCTTACAGTAAAAGTAGTAAGTGCTCTTTCCTTCTTCAAAGCACATTTCTCATTATCCTGCAACAGTGTCATAATGTATAGCCAACCAAACCAAACCCAAGGCCATCTAGTTGGTTCCAACTTATAGTGACCCTACAGGAAATGCAATTGGATTAGAGCCAGAGGTCCTGCCATTCAGCTACAACTCTTGCCTAGCTCAGAGTCATCCTGTGTACTGGCTGGATAATGTGCTTAAGCACTTTGAAATTTTTAATTCATTGCTCAATTTCATTCTTAACAATTATTTATCTGTATCTGATAGTAAATGAAAAGCTGGATAGCAAAATTCAGACAGCAGAGAATGCTTCTGCAAGACACCATTCACACCGCCACTTCTAGCTGAGAATTTCTAATTTGAGAGAAGAATGATGACACTATCTTTAAAGCTCTGTCCACTGGTATTTTATGTCACGCAGTGGGTAATGAGACAAGACAGAACATACCAGCAAGCAATATGACCCGAGACAAGCAAATAAAATGCTCCTTTTGGGGAATAAATGGTTATTATTATGAAACAATATATCAGAATGAAAAGATACTCAACATATCAGGCTGGGCTCTTCAAAATGCAGTTCATGACCAATTAGAATGAACCTGTACATAATAAAGACATGAGGCCACTTTTCATCATTACTACGAGTTGCTGAAGAACGAAAAACACATAAATCCTTGCAAAGTTCTAAACTAGTACACGCCATAAGAAGCAAATTACATGTTACAAAATAAAATTAAATAATTACAACAGAGGGTTAAGAAGCAAGATACAGATAGGTATTAAACGTATATAATACAAAAATTATATGCACATTGAGAACAGGTATATGCTTGGGACAGTTCTGTACAATATAAAAACTCAAAAGGTAGAAAATGACCCTAGAGCAGGATTAGTCGACTTTTACTATAAAGGACCAAACAGTAAATATTTCAGACTTTGCAGATCTTTCACAATTATCCAACTTCACCATGCAGTACAAAGGAACCACAGATAACATGTAATCAAACGCTTGCCACAAATGCTGTGTTCCCCCCAAAAATCTTTATTTATGGACACTGAAATCTGAATTTTCTATCATTTTCACATGTCACAAAATATTATTCTTCTTCCAATTTTTTTTCCCAACCGTTTAAAAATGTTAAAAACCACTCTCAGCTCACAGGCTCCTACAGAAACAAGTGGCACACTGGATTTGGCCTTCAGGGCAGTTTGGTAACCCTTGCCATGGGCTACACAAGATCAACAAAAAATTCCTTCTGCATTCAACATTAACTAATATGGCCAAGAGCCACCCATTAGGAAACAAAGATTACTGTCATCTACAAGTCAGTTTCCTAACAAAAATCATTTCTGCCTCTCAGAGCTACTGAGAATATTCATCAAAGTCTTATCAAAAAGTTTAAAATACCAGTCATAATAATAAATTGGTATTATATTAATTGATAATAAAGATAATAAACTGGTATTATCTTCATTGCTCTGGATACTTCCTTAAGATACTAGCCTGTATATAACAATAGCAATGATGTGAATGCTCTTTATGTGCCTTCAATACAACAAATCAATGCCATCATCTTGGCAACCACTTGGTTCTTTAAGCATCTTCCTTGCCCATGCTATCTAGCCCCCTTACATTGCTGATCAGAAAAGAATCTTCCAAAATCAAAATATATGCATAGATGAAAAGCAGTATTCTGGAGGAACCCCACAGCATGCAGGATGGGCTTGGCATTGCTGCCGAAGAGTGAGAAGTCACCCCAAGCCAATCACCACGACAGGTCCACCACAGTCCAAGCCATTCCAAAATCCCATAAATTGTACTGTAGGAAGAGAAGCACTGCTAGGAGTCTTCCCACCACAGGAACTTCCCATTTATGGTCACAGTATAAAATATTTGCTTGAGCCATAGATGCACAAGTCATTAAAAAATAGCAAAAAGACACCCATGAATTCATATGACGATCAGAATCATATTGCTTTTTAAAAGTACTAGTCAGAATCAAAAGGTTTGGGATTTTTCTTAATTGACATATAACACAGTATTAGTTAACAGAAAGCCAGATAGAAGCTGAACTGTTTACTATTAGTGAGTCCCAAAGCACAGAATTTTGGGTGGAACAGTAATGTAAGTGTTTCTAATTCCAACTCTGCACAATCTCAAGGCAGCAATGATATCAAATAGAGCTCAAGAATCCAAAAACACAAGCATTTCTAAGTTTTTAATTAAAAAATATTTGCCAATCAGCACATCATAAATACAAGAGTAAAAATGTTAATAGGAAACAATGCTCACAGGAAATTTAGTACTATGTCTAAATTTATATCAAAAGCATGGAATTTTCTGTCTAAAATTTATAATGCCGTTTATAAATTAATGTGACTTACACAACTTTCAAATTGTTACTACAAATTAATAAAAGTACTACCTCCAGGCATTTCCTCCAATTTCTCATCAGGATTCTACAGAATCAACTCATTACAGCAAAACCTAGGCAGGGTTCCAAGAAGTAAGCTCTCTTCTCTATTACACCACAGAATTGTTCTTGCAGAAGGGGGCAAGAAATCAGACTGGAATAATAAGCAAAATCCTATTTTTCCTAGCTCTAAAAGTTTTTCACTGGCCTATCTTTGCATAGCTCCCTCCTTTACATCAGAATCCAGCTCCAGCATCCTGCTTGACATCTCAGGCCCTGGTTCGCAATCGTTTCCCAACCAGATCTAAGCTGAGAAAAACAGACATCACAGACATCACAACTTACTTCTCCCATTCCTGTTTTGCCTTTTTTCAAAACCAAGCAGTTTTCTCCCTGTCCTCTCGTGCTTCAACTCACGAGCTCGACTGTTAACAACATACAATCATACATGCAATCCACAAGTAGATTTGTATTTTTATAGTGACAGCCCTGATGTAACATAAGCTTCTATGTCAGTAGCACATGCTATGTGCACAATTCAACCACCTTTCACCACTGACTGGTGGAAAATTCCCTATAATTTAAAATATTTAACATTATTCTTTGTAAATTCTGAATTGGGACAAGTGGCTCCACTCACCCACCAGTGCCTAATCATAAGAGATTAGAACTGAAATTTGTGAGTTAAAAAGATACTGACATGTGGAGGCAGACCATTCCCTACCTAAGGAGTTAGCAATCTTCTCAAAATGTTCAGTCTGACCTCCTAAGCAAAGTTCCTTCATCTGTACTCTTTAATATATCATGCACAAGCCTCTACTATATTTATGTCACTATATTGTTATTATTTGACAAGGATAATCACATTACCCTTTACAGCCCAAAAATAAGGTATACACACTCAACTACTAAAGGAGAGCAGTAGCAAGGAAGTAATTCAGACTTCTTTTCATGGAAAGGGGGTCAAGAAAACGCTTAAAAATGAGTACCTTTCTAACGTAAGGTTAAAGCAGAGACAAAAAAAAGGAAGAAATTCTGGAACCTGAAAGGCAAGTTCTTACCTTATCATAGGAAGCAGATGTGAGGTCATCATAGTCAGCCAGCCAGGGGTGAGACTCAGCATCCCGTTTTGCCATCTCTTCCAACTCTGCCTGCAACTTGTCCCAGAAATCGACATCAGACTGTAAACAGGATGGGAAGGGAGATGCAAAAGGGAGATTCATCATGACCAACCTACCCTACTCTCAAGCCCACGAGGACTCCCAAGGTAGTAGTCCTTAAATTTCAGTCTGTTTAAGAATCATCTGAAGAGCTTTTTTAAAACATAGATTTCCAGATTCTATGCCCTAAGATTTGGAATTGACATTTTTAAAAGGCACGCACTCCACTCCCCAAACAATTCTGACACAGATGACCCAGGAACACTACGAAATACAATTTCATCATATACGATATTAATACACCCACTCTTGCCAAAAGCGTGTTTTCTCTTTGGGTGCCTGTTCCTTCTTTCACTACCTGCTCTCACCTCTATTGCTGACTTGGCCCGCTCAAACTCCATGTCAAGGGCAGACGTATTTACTGGTCTCGTGAATTGGTCAACCCAAGCCTCAGATGTATCCTGTGACAAAGAAGGTCACATCAGTACCACCACCACC
Source organism: Heterohyrax brucei (assembly GCA_028571685.1). Taxonomy (NCBI): domain Eukaryota; kingdom Metazoa; phylum Chordata; class Mammalia; order Hyracoidea; family Procaviidae; genus Heterohyrax; species Heterohyrax brucei. Next base: position 69,075,537 of record CM053142.1, on the reverse strand, counting down.
AACTTTCTATCCACTAACACCAACTAAACTCCCACTAACCACCAACTTCAATACATCTGAGAAGGGCATTCTCCAAATTTCTTTCCCACCCAGTCAGGACCTGGATACTACCAAGAAAAGCTGGCAGTTAACAATCCCTTCCCCATCTGGGACCACTGAATACTAAACCCAAGACCTAGGGCACCAGCTGGCTCTCAAGTGGGACTGGAATGTGACAATATCCTACCTGCTGCTGAATAAACTCTGCTGCCCACTGTTCTGCCTGAGCTCGGCCCGACCCTGCACCGGACTCCAGAGACACCTGCCCCTCGCCAATCTGCCGCACGAATTTCAGGAACTGGGGCACAGAGACACACACAGGCCACTGGGAGAGGACTTCCAGGGGTGCACTCTCAATCATACCCAAGAGGACTTTGCACTCTCCCCTCCCACTGAGCACAACTAGTTGCACACAAGATCCACTAACGATCCTGAGAAGGGTAGAGTGCAAAAACAAAGGGATTTCTGACTCTACAGGCTTGAGAAAGCATCAGAAAAAGAGAATGGGGGTAGCAGGCAAGAAAATAAGGGAGGAATATTGGAAAGGAAAAACAGGATTTTAAGTCTCTGTTCTCTAGACAAGAAAGAAAAGACCTGGGATCTCATCTGCTCCCTTTAAACTAAACTCAGGTAAGAGAAACAAGACTGTTGCATTCCAGCTCTGCTGGGCAAAGCAGTGTGATATGGCTCACCTCAGAGTTAGCCAATTTAGGGTCATCCACCTTGGCCACAAAGTCACTGGCCATATGCTGCAGATCCTCCTCAGGATGATATTCATCGTACCTGGAATAGAGAAGGACAAACTCACCTTACACATTAGTCAGCCACCACATTCCTTGCTATTCCCTGTTCCCAGGCTATGGCAATTAGTTTTGAGGTGGGGACAGAGAGGGTGACACTACTCTACTCTCTTGTTGAGGGCGTACAAATTCCTATTTGCATCAAAGGACATGTAGGCAGGAGAGGGAAAGTACTAGCTACAGCCTTTTGCCTCTTCCTTTCCCAAACACGGCTTTGCAGAGAGAAGAAAAAGACAACAGCAAGCTCAAATCTAGCTAGGATTCTTGACTTCACTGCATCTGAGAGGCAAATTGATAGAAGTAACAGTGCAAGTGGAAACCTTAAAAATACAAGTATAAAAAGAGGGAACTGCAAGTTGGTTTGAGAATGTGGGTGGAGAAGGTTGAGAGAAGCTGGGAAAACTGTCCAATACTCCTCTCACAGGGACCCAGAAAGAAGCAGCTGGACTAACCAGCGGTCGGTGGCAGCTGTCCCTTCAGGCTCTCCCAGCCACAGCTTCTCCTCTGACTGTTCCAGATACTCTTCGGCCCAGCGGGCAGGGGACACTGACAACGGGTCTGCAAGGAACAGAGAATGGAGGAAATCCTCTCGGATTCATTGAAGGACCAGGGAAAGGGATAGCACTACACATGTTTAACTGATCCTCATAACTAAGCCACATCAGACAAAATTCTCTAGACTCCCTCTGAGTTCCTGGTCAAAAGAAAACACCATGCTACTAGACTGCCAATATCTTCTTCAATATCCAGCTCACTCCTCAGGAGCCTAGGGAAGAAACTGACTGAGAGGTGTGAACAAATGACCAAATAAGAAGTTTCAGGAAAGAATTAAGGAACAGCTCCTTGACCTATCAGAGACCTCAATAAGGAGGAGTGGGCACCAAGGCCTCCTACATTCCATAAAGGTACTGCAGGGAAACAGTAAGGCACTAAGGGAAACCCTGGTGGCCTAGTGGTTAAGTGCTGTGTCTGCTAACCAAAAGGTCAGCAGTTTAAGTCCACCAGGCACTCCCTGAAAACTCCACAGAGCAGTTCTACTTTGTCCTACAGAGTCACTGTGAGTTGGAACCAATTCGACTGAAGCAGGTGTGATTTTTTCCTTTTTTTTAAAGGAGAACAGAAGAGCTCCTGTCAAGCCTCTGGTCTGTTGTCCTCAGCACAGAGTTCATACCACCCCAACAAAAGGAACCTCACTTCATCTTAATCTGCTTACTAAGAGAATCTGAGAGGCAGAATGCTAAGCTAGAGTTCAAGAAATACAGGCCCACTCTTACCCCTAGATGCTTGTTTTTGCTTTTTTTCATTTTTTAAATGAGGTATAAAATACGAATATGAAACTACATAAAATGCAGCAGTTGATTAAATTTCCACATAGGAATACATGCATATAATCACTAACCAGGGCAAGATACAGAACTTTACAGTCTCCACCACCCCCTCCCCACCAGCTCTCCCACACCCCTTTCCCAGTCAATACTCACATACCCCACCCTCTAGAGGTAAACACTGTTCTGACTTCTATCACTTTTGATTAGGTTTTAGTGGCTGTGTTTTTAAGTCAATTTCTAGGAAGTATCTTAGAAGTTTCAGTGACAAAGGGCAGTGATGCAACATCAAAATAAACACATCAAGGTAACCAGATGAATAAGGTGCTGAACTGTTACACTCAACTGCTGGAACTTTGCCCTTTACTACCCTAGGGCCAGAACAAAAAGAGCACAGAGGTCCTATTCCAACAGGTCCTAAAGCATTAGCAAACACAAAAAGGCTCAAATCTGCGGTTTTCTTTTCTTCTGCCTTGCATTCATATCCTTACAAATTAGATACTGAAATGGCCATCCTGTCTTCATCACCAATTTGAAGATCTGAGTGTTGTTACTTTTAATACTGAGAAAGCAGATTTATCCTCTCAGTATTAATGTATAACAGAACTCTCTATTCCTCTTTAACTGAGATTTCAACAAAGTAACTTAACATCTGAGAAAGTAACCTCAAAATCTGAAAACAAACTAAGGATCAAGACTTTCAAAATACACCTAACTGTAAATAATAACCTAGTAATAATATAATAAAAGCTATGTTTGGTGCTCTTTTTTTTCTTTTGGTCATGGACCGTTGGATCCGACTCGATGGCATTTGGCTTTAGCATGGACCTTGTCTCTTAGATCCAGGGACTCTCAACATTTGTGTCCAGATTCTCCTATTTCTTAATGGCAACATTTCCTTTCTTTGCCTTAACTAGACTATTGGCTCAACAGCAGGGAACCCACTAAGACACTTTGTACTTAAACATACTTTTGTACTAGACATATTTTATCAGACTTCTCAGTTTGGAGTTCCATTCTGTTAAGGAATAACCAGTCCCCACCCGCTCATCTACCCCCTACCTTTACTTCCCCGTCACTGGTGATTCTCAACTATAGTGTTTTGCAAAAACCTATTCTGGCGCAAGTGCTCTCAAGTTAGGAAGAACATCATTTCTGTGAAAGGATCCTCTCACGGACAAGAAGCAACAGGAAAAAATACCAAGTATCTACACTTTACAACAGACATGAGACAAAATTAAGGGAACAAAATCCCACAGGGAGAAAAGTCATCCTTAAATAGCCATAATTTGACATTTGGCCAGATTAGCCACAAGATCCAGAACTTTCTGGCACTAGGAACTTCTCCAACAAAGGAGTCAAAATAAAACACTCAAAAGAGTATCACTTGGCCATCGCAATCTTTTTTTGAGAAATTCTTACAGAAAACTCCTGCAACTGAAGTAACTAAGACCTAAGTAGAGGAAAGGACTGCTCTAGGTCATAAGTAGAGCTAAAACCAACAACTTAAATATCCAGTATCCAATTCAGAATGCTGGCCTCTAGATCATATGGATTTTCACTGGTTATTTATTCTTGTCATACCTACCCCAACCTCAAAAGTCATAAACACAAAACTTCCTACCCTTATCCATGCAAATTTCTATTTGCTGTATAGCACTGTGGTAAAGAATGACAGTGCTCAAGTCAGACTACCCAAACTGCTGGTTTCAACCCACTGATATTCTGGTTAGCAGCCCAAGCTCTGCACCACACCACCATCAGAGCAAGAGTCTAGTTCCACCACTTACTCACTGTGTGTCTTGGACATGTTACTTAATCCCTCTAAGTTTCCATTTCCTTATCTATGAAATAGAGATAACAGTAACAACCTCATAGAGGTTACTCTGAAGACTAAATCAGATAATGCACACACAAAGCAGGGAGTAACCAATATTACCTATTATCATTACTGCCTGCTCATGGCAAGCCCACATCAAAAACAGAAAGTGCTCCTGGGTATAATTCCATAGCATCTTCCTCCACTACCCAGAAGTCTGTTGTTAATCATCGTCCACTACTGCTGCCCACTGCTTTTCCTATGAAAGTGTAGACTCACCTCCTATGGTTATCATTTGAGCCTCCTACACTGTTAGCCAAGGCTATCTAAATGCAAAAATCCTTAAAGATGTGTTTCATTCATGGAACTGAGCTAGCACAAGCTGGAGAACTATTTGGCCTAGAAGACTTGCTGTGGCGAATATCCCATCAAAAACTGTCGATATCTCAATCGAATTTAAATGCATATATATATATATTCAACTATATATGTATAAATAAGTATATGTATACATACACAACAGTCTGAAAAACGAGATTCATACAATGCCAGAACAGAACTACATCTTGATAGGAGCAGTAGTTACACAAACCTATACCCATAAAAAATTTCACAGAACTATACACACGCAAATACATATAAAACTGGTAAAATCTAATAAACTGTAGATTGTACCCATGGCAATTTCCCAATTTTGATATCATACTATAATTATACAAAATGTTACAATAGCTGCCATCTAAGAGACTCTACTAGTCCCACTTCATCTGAAGCAAGGAAGAATGAAGTGTACCAAAGACACAAGGACAGATTAGTCCAAAGGACTAATGTACCACAACTATCAAAGCTTCCACCAATTGACTCAAGCACAACTAGATAGTGCCCAGCTACCACAAATGACTACCATGACAGGAATCACAACAGAAGATCCCAGGCAAAACTGGAGAAAAAGGTAAAACAAAATTCTGACTCACAAAAAAAAAAAAAAATCAACTTACTGGTCTAAGACTGAACAAATTCCAAGAGTATGGCTTCTGGGTACCATTTTAACACAGTACTGAAGTCATTCCTGAAGTTCACCCTTCAGCCAAAGATTAGACAGGCCCATGAAACAAAATGAGTGTAACAGACACACCAGCTCAGGGACAGGGACAAAAAGGCAGGAAAGGACAAAAAAGCTGACAACAAGGAATCCAGCATCAAGAAGGGGAGCGTGGTGAGACATCACAGGGTTGGCAATCAACGTCACAAAACAGTATGCATAGTAACGATTTAATAAGACACTAGCTATGCAAACTTTCTTCTAAAGCACAATAAGGAAAAGAAAATTTTTTAATTATTTCAAAATGAAACTGAGTCAGGGAGCAAGGAAAATACAGTCTTAGAAATGGTAAAACTAGACAGAATGGATGAGAATGACAACACATTATGAAAACATAACCAATATCATCACTGAATAATGTGTGTAGAAATTGTTGAATGGGACCTATTCGCTGCGTAAACTTTCATCTTAAATAAGTATTATTTTAAAAAATGATGTGGGAGGTAAACTAATTAGGTCCTATTCATCATCTCAGAAAAACTCAGCAACTATGATGGTATTAGTTCTGTTAAGAGTCTAAAATCTTTGTAACTTTCTTCACTTCTGTCTCTTCTTATCTTTGATTTCTTAAACTGGACAAGGTTAATGGTGCTTCTCTTCAAGACAATCAGGAGAAGGAAATTAGGAGAGAAGAATTACTCCGAAGGCATGAAGTAAGCAATGGACAACCTCAAACAGGGAAAATTAGGCTGAGACCAAAGGCTTTGTGTGGCTCTTCCTAGTTCAGTCACAGCCAAAAGGTGACACTGAGACAGATGTGAATTTTTTAAAATTTAGGTGACCCAGCACCACAACTGCAATGGGCAAAATTACACGTTGAAACCCTGCTAGAAACATATCTCCCTCTTAGAAAACAACAGCAATGTACACGTTACATAATAACCAAATCTCTTGCCCATGGGATTCTGCACAGAAACAGTAACGTCCAGCTGAACGACGGTGGCTGACTGTACCACTCTGAACGTGTATCACACTCCTCAGTGCTGGCAATAATTCATCCTGAAAGGGCTCACCACACCCTTCTGAGTCTCCCATTGCAGGGCTTTCACCTGTAATTCTTTCCATTTGGGTACGGTTCTGGATCACCTAAATTTTAAAAATTCAGGTCTCTTCCAGTTTCCTTTTGTCAGTTGTGACAGGACCAGTTCAAACCAGTTTGAAGCCCTGGCTAAGACCGTGTAGTCTGTAACCAAGCCAAAAAGATGAGATTCATTCTTCCCAGAGTCAAACCCCAACTCTATCACTCAAAAAGCTGGGCAAGTCCCTTAACGTCTAAGCTTCAGTTACAGGAGTCTCACCTGTAACTTCTGAGATAAATTCTTGGGACCAGTCAGCCTCGTTATAATCCTGAGTTACATCCACAGCATCTCCAGCTGCAAGAAACTCCTCAGCCCAGTTCTCAGACAAGGCCAAGTCTGCTACACCAGGCGCTAAAAAGAGAAAGGAGGAGAAAGACACTCATCATACCTACGGAAGGCTGAGTGTACATGAAAACCCTATATTCCTTGTGTCTCCTGTATCCAGTTCCACAATGCCATCAGCATTCAAATATGGAACCCCTGTGGCCCTGCCTACACTGAAAATGGTGACTTCCCCTCCCACCAGACTCTGAACTCACCTCTCTGGGGAGCCTGGCGGAAGCTAGACTGTTCAATCTCCTGCATCTCAGCCAGAAGGTCATCCATCTTGAACGTCTGAGGGACACGGGATACAAGCGGTGCATTCTGGTCATGCAGGAATTCAGCCACCAGCTGTCAGAAAAAGATGATGAAATGAACTCAAGGGGTCAAGAAGTCCCAGCAAGAGACAGGGTCCACTGCATGAGCAATACTGATATCAGATACAATGAAAGGACAATACAGAAACTGGAGACAACTGAAAAAGAGAGAGAGAAACTTAACTCTATAGACTTGGAAACAGTAAATGAAAAAAACAAGCTGGAAAGTGAGAGCAAATTTCATTTGTTCAGAAAAGTCCAAAGACTGAAAGATGGGACAGCCAAGTCTAAACATAAAGTACAATGTTGTTATTAGGTGCTGTGGAGTCAACGCCCATTAAAGGCAACACCCTATGTGCAGAGTAGAACTGACCCATGCAGTTTTCAAAGCCGTGACCTTCAGATACAGATGCACAGATCTGTCTTGCAAAGCACCTCTGGGCAGGTACAAATCGTCAACCTATCAGCTAGCAGTACAGTGCTTCTTAACAGTTTACCTGGAAAAGAGACTGATATATTTACCTCATCTTCAGAGGCCACTCCCAAAGGCTTAGAGACCTAAGACAGAAGAGAAAGAAAGGTATTCTGGTACAGGGGTGAAGTCGGTTGAACTTGTGTTAAAATTCCAGCTCTACTATTCACTATGTTATACACCTTAGACAAGTCACATAACTTCTCTGGGCCTCAATTTCTTTATCTATAAAACTGCTGCCTTCATCTATATAAACATGCACAGTGCTTAGCATAGTGTTTAGTAAACATTCATTAAGTGCTAACTATTCTACTCAACACAATAATGAAGGCAGTCATCCAAGGTGTATATCTGGGCGTTCCATCCCAGCCCACCACTTGGGCTTTCCACTCACTGCTTCTGGAGCCGGTACTCCCGGAGGCCAGGGGCCAGGCTTCAAGCCCTCCTGTCGTAAGGCCTTGTCCTGGGTGAAGTGACCAGCCAGTTTCATGAGTGGGTTGGCACCCCCACATTCTGCCTCCACCAGCTCTCGCATTGCCATGGTGACCACCAGCTCTCTGATGGACAAAGAAGGTTTGGAACTGAGGTCCCAAAGACAGCCCCTTTCATAACACCCAATTCACCCCCACCCAGTATGGGCCCTAGAGGCCTGGTGGTTAAGAGCTATGCTTGCTAACTAAAAGGTCAGCAGTTTGAATCCACCAGGTGCTCCCTAGAAACTCTCCGGAGTAGTTGTACTCTGCCCTATAGGGTCACTACGAGTCAGAACCCACTCGATGGCAATGGTTTTTTAGCAGACACAGGTCCCAAATGGGTCTGGCTCCTGGACACTAGCCACCCTCCATCCCTGCCCTTTTTCTGTGGCCCACACCTCTGCCTGGAGTCCAAGGGTAACCAGGACCCTCCCGCCGCCCCTCAAAGTCTACAGCCTTCAGCCTGGACCTCTTCGGCGGCCTCCACGTCTGCGGTCTCGGCTGGCTGAACCGAGCCAGCAGCCCGCCCCCATGTAGGGACCTGGACATCAGAAGACTATGCGGGACACTTCCCCAACTGGGCTGCACGGGGACACTGGGCAGGCACGAGAAGGGAGTAACAACGCCTGGCTGTAACCCGTGTCTCCCACAGCCTTGTTCCCAGTCGTCGGGTGAACATCACGGGGGAACACCCTCTCCCCTAGGTCACCTGGGCCCCTCCCTCTGCTCGACCGGCTCCCGGCCCACTACTCCCGGCGCTCCAGACCACCTCATCTGCCCCAGCCCCGTCCCACTGGAACACAACAAGGGCGGGGAAGGCAGGGAACGGGTCCGCGCGGCCCCTTGGGCCCGAGCTCACCGGCGGGCTGCAGGCCGCAAGACCTGCGGGTGGCACCTGGTGGGGGCTGGCGGGGGAGGGGAAAGGAGGGGGCGGGGAGCCAAGGGGTGGGGCTCCGGCTTAAAGGGGCCTTGACAGCCACCCGACAATTCGGGCCAGACGGGAGCTGCCTAAAGGGGCGGGGACTTGAGGATGCGACGCAACGTAACGGGCGGAGCCATGAGTCTTAAAGCGGTAGAGCTCCTTAAAGGAAAAATCTTGGGGCGTGTGCTCTTGGAAATGCTAAAGAGGATCATGGACGCTAAGGTTTATCTGATGGAAGGCTCAAAGAAGAATAAAGCTGAAGCGCTTCCCGAACTCTGGGGCAAAGTCGAGGGCCCACATTACTGGGCTCAGCTCATCCTTACTTTTCCTAGGGGCGCACTGTGACCTTTTGAAGACCTTAGTTTCACTCTCTGAAATGGCCAGTCTTTCCAAGCCCCAAAGTGGGTAAGAGAAAAACCCTCATGTTGAGATTCAAGGCTGGGGAAGGTTCGTCAAATTAGGGACCTTTTCCAACTTCCCTGGTCTGCTCCCTTTCAAAATTCCTTGTAGAGGAATAGCGTCACAGTCTCCATGGATATGGAAGCTTGCAGCCAATCCCTTTGACCCCTCTGTGTATTTGGGAAAATAACACTGAATGACGACAAAGTCCATAGGCTAAAGTAGGGTCCAACACATTCTGAGACCTCAAGCTGATAACATACAGGGCAGGTATACTGCGTAGTGAGTCACTCCTGTCCCCTCCTCCCTCCTTCGCCAGTGGTCAAGGTCACTGAGGTGGCCTTATTCCCAATCCTTAAAGCTGAGGAAATGAGCGAAATATGGAATATGAACTTTAGCCTCAAGCCCCACCATCTGCCAGGCAATTGGCTCAGCTGTCAAACTTCAAGGTCGCTGGGAAACAAACATCTGTCCCCTGATTCCAAGACCAAAGGAGTCCTGGTGTCCTGCAGAAGGGCAGGAGAGGCTCAGGGCTACAGTAGATGCCAGCCAAGTGCCGTCGAGTCGGATCTTATAATAGATCCAGCCAGACAAAAGTACCATCCCAACCCAGGGTGCAACCGTGGAGGCCGGCAGACAGTAGGTGGAGCCCTGGGCCAGGTCTGTTAACTGGCTGTCATGCAGATTTCAGTAGTGGAGGCCACAGGAAATCAGAGACTTGGCTGTGTAAACTTGGCACTGGTAAGGTAAAGACGTTGTTGTTGACACCTCGGGGAAACAGAATGGCAGGACAAACCTGGAGATAGTGCAAAATTTCTCTTTTTCTCTGCATTTTCACCATCTTTCAGAAGCTTTCTCTTTTCCCCAAACCAAAACCACACCCACTGTAAGCGTTTGTTGTGAGTCTTTTCCCCAGGAGTACACAAATCCTGGCCCTTGAGTGTCCACTCTTCTCAGGATGCTGTTGTACGGAAAATAACTTTAAAAAAAAAAGTTATCATCCCTATGTGACAGAGTGCAACTGCCCCATCGGGTTTTCAGGGAACAGCTGATGGATTCCAACTGCTCACTTTTGGGTTAGCACCAGGAAAACGCCTAGCACTGATGCATTAAACCACACCAAGGAGGAAGGGATGCCCTCTGGAAAACTCATGCTTCCAAAAAGAGGATCCCTGGAGAGGGCAGTATTGCCCTGGGTGGTGCAAATAGTTTGCACTCAGTTACTGACCTACGTATTGCTGGTTTGAACCTGCCCTGCGGTGCTACTGAAGGCAAGTCTGGCTATCTGCTTCCATAAAGATTGTTGTTCTTGTTCTTGTTAGGTGCCGTCAAGTCAGTTCCACCCCATAGCGACCCTATGTAGAACAGAATGAAACACTGCACAGTCTTGCACCGTATCCACAATCACATTTATGCTTAAGCCCATTGCTGTGGCCACTGTGTCAATCCATCTCGTCCAGGGTCTTCCTCTTTTTCACTCACCCTCCACTGTACTAACCAGGATGTCCTTCTCCAGGGACTGATCCTTCCTGACAACATGTCCAAAGTATGTAAGACGCAGTCTTGCCACCTTTGCTTCCAAGAAGCACTCTGGTTGTACTTCTTCCAAAACAGATCTGTTTGTTCTTTTGGCAGTCCATGGTAGGTTCAACATTCTTCTCCAGCACCACAGTTCAAAGGCATCAATTCTTCTCTCTTCTTTGTTCATTGTCTGCATTCACACACATATGATGCAATTGAAAATACTGTGGTTTGGTTCAGGCGCACTTTAGTCTTCAAGATGACAGCTTTACTTTTTGACACTTTAAAGAGATGCTTTGCAGCAGATTTTCCCAGTGCAGTGTGTCTTTTGATTTCTTGACTGCTGCACCTATGGGTATTGATTGTGGATCCAAGTAAAATGAAATTCTTGACAACCTCAATCCTTTCTCCATTTAGGAAGACATTGCTTACTAGTCCAGTTGTAAAGATTTGGGTTTTCTTGATGTTGAGGTACAATCCACACTGAAGTCTGTGGTCCTTGATCTTCATCAGTGTTTCAAATATTCTTCACTTCCAGCAAGTAAGGTGGTGCCATGTGCGTAACCCAAGTTGTTAATGAGTCATCCTCCAGTCCTGATGCCTTGTTCTTCTTTGTATTAATCCAGCTTCTCAGATTATTTGCTCAGCATACAGGTTGAAAAGATATGGTAAAAGGATATAGCCCTGACATAAACCTTTCCTGGACTTTAAACCATGCTGCATCCCCTTACTCTGTTCTCACAACTCCCTCTTGATTCATATACAAATTCCTTAAGAGCACAATTAAGTGTCCTGGTATTCCCATTCTGCACAGTGTTAGCCATAATTTGTTATGACCCACACAGTCGAATGCTTTTACATAGTCAATGAAACACAGGTAAACATCTTCCGGGTATTCTCCACTTTCAGCCAAGAACCATCTGATATCCTCAATGATATCCATGGTTCCATGTCCTCTTCTGAATCCAGCTTAAATTTCTGGCAGTTCCTTGTCAGTATGCTGTTGCAGTACTTTTGAATGATCTGGAGCAAAATATTACTTGTATGTGATTATAATGATATTGTTCAGTAATTTCCGCATTCATTGGATCACCTTTCTTTAGAATGGGCATAAATATGGATCTCTTCCAGTCAGTTGGCCAGGTAACTGTCCTCCAAATTTCTTGGCATAGACAAGTGAGCACTTCCAGCACTTCATTTGTTTGTTGAAATATCTCGTGTGATATTACATCAATTCCTGGAGCCTCATTTTTTTGTCAGTGCCTTCAATGCAGCTACGACTTCTTCCTTCAGTACCATCAGTTTCTGATCATATGCTGCCTCTTCCAATGGCTAAGCATCGATCAGTTCTTTCTAGTATAATGACTCTGTGTATTCCCTCCATCTTCTTTTGATGCTCCTGAGCTGTTTAATCTTTTCCCTGTAGAATCCTTCACTATTGCAACTCAAGGCTTGAATTTTTTCTACAGTTCTTTCAGCCTGAGAAATGCAGAATGTGTTCTTCCCTTCTGGTTTTCCATTTCCAGTTCTCTGTGCATGTCATTATAATACTTTATTTTGCCTTCTCAAGCTGCCTTTGAAATCTTCTGTTTAGGTCTTTTACTTTGCCATTCCTTCCTTTTGCCTTAGCTGCTAAGTGTTCAAGAGCAAGTTTCAGAGTCTCTTCTGACATCCATTTTGGTCTTTTCTTTCTTTCCTGCCTTTTTAATGACCTCTTGCTCTTTTCGTGGATGATGTCATTGATGTCATTTCACAGTTCATCCAATCTTCAGTCATGGGTGTTCAGCATATCAAATCTTTCTTGAGATGGTCTTTAAACTCAAGTGGGATATACTCAAGGTCATACTTTGGCTCTCGTGGACTTGTTCTAAGTTTCTTCAGTTTAGGTTTGAATTTGCTTATGAGCAACTGATGATCTCTGCCTCAGTCAGCACCTGGTCTTGTTCTGACTGCTGATATGGAGCTTTCCTATTGTCTTTTTCCACAGATGTAGTCGATTTGGTTCCTTTGTATTCCATCTGGTGAGGTCTATGTGTACAGTCACCATTTGTGGTAGTTAAAAAAAGGTATCTGCAGTGATAGCCTTGCAAAATTCTCTCATGTGATCTCCAACATTATTTCTATCATCTAGACTGTATTTTCCAACTACTGATCCTTCTTTGTTTCCAATTTTTGCATTCCAGTCACCAATAATTGTCAATGTGTCCTGATTGCATGTTCAATCAATTGCAGACTGCAGAAGCTGATCCCAAAATGATGCTATCTGAACCACAAGTGAATACCCCTAGCTGTTTCTCAGAGAAGAATTCTGTCTGCTGTGTCATGGATCCCTGAGGCCATTCCCTTCAACTGATAATGGTGTCCAACTCTTGAGTTAGAACTTTACCTAGTTTTTGTCATCTGACAAAGGTAGTCCAAAAGCTGCTTCCTAACATCAGATGGAACTAACTTCTTTCACAAATTCAGCTAGGTAGCAAATCTCTTTTCTCCCTAGGTGTTAAGTTTCAAGTGTCATGTTGCTGTGGGTGGAAGTTGGGAAATGAGCACCTCTTTAGTTTATTAATGACATATAAATGCACAGTAAGGGAAGTTTCCATGCTCTGAATATTACAAGTCAAGGTACTATCTTCATGCATGTACATTTAAAAGGGTTTGTTGGTTAAGATTATTCATCTGTCTTTTCAGCCTCAAAAGCTACCAGCAACAGAGATACTTTGGCAAAGAAGCAAATATATATGTGTGGTGAAATGCAGCAAATCCCAAAGCTGAGCCCATCTGTATATACCTGGGCAAATCCTTATTGGCTTTAAAAGTTTTCAGAGTATTGGTACCTACATACAACCAGGTATGTCCAGCATAACCCATCCATAGTTGAGTACAAAGTACTTAACCAGTCTACGGCTACACAGCAGAAGAGTTCCCTAAATAGCAAGGACTGTGGTAGACACACACCTTACCTATACACTAGCAGAATCTCACCACCTTTAGAAATTCAGGCAAGTCTCACAACGTGTCACCCTTGCCAAACTGTAGTCAGGAACCCTTTGATCCTTTCCCCAACCACACCGAAGAATGGAAGGGAGGAAGAGAAAAAAGAAAAACAAAAAAAAAAGGATTTGGATTTGAGGCATTTCTCCAAATGAGTGGTTTTACTCTTTTCAGTATTTTCAACCAAATATCAACAGCACACACATGTAAATAATCTCTTTTAGTTTTGTTTGTTAATTTCGGGGGGGTACCTCCCCTCTTGGGGAGATGAAGCAGACATGCTTTTCTCTTTTCCTCCCATTAACTACAACTAAAAACCCTAGACATAATATATAAAACAAACATAAGAAGATTGTGAAAGATGGAGAAGAGAAGACAGACCAACTAAGGATCTCAGGACCCAAGGAACAATATAGCAGTGAGTACTTTGGGTTTTCTCTTTGCGTCATATAGCCCAGGCTGGGTGTTAGAGAAGCTGGCAACCCAAAAACACAAATGGGTGCAGATAAAAAGAGCTCCAACAAAAGCCTGTTCTCTATGAGACCAGGAAAGGAACAACCTACCAAAACAGAAACTTTAAGACAACTATTCTGCTCCAACCAAACACCACAGAAAAACTGTGGCCCCAGCAACACCAGTGAAAGTTGAGTAGGAAACATAGACTTTTCTCTCACAAGACTATAAGGAAGTATCCCAATTCCCTCACTAGGTTGGTATCAGAGACAATAGGGAGCCAAAACTTTTATCTCCATGGGCCACAGCTCTCTTCCCTCCCCTGCAATGTTACTGGAGACCACATGGGGAGCCAGGACACCCCCCACTCTACATATTAGCAATGAGGAGTTCCCTTCCCACTCATGTATCAATGAAGGCCAAAGAAGGAACCTCAGTTTCTACTCCCATGTGGCGGTAACCAGATGGTGGTACCAGAAGAGTGGTGTCTTTTTTCTGTTCTTGGGTTTGTGCCAAAGAAAGCCAATTAAAATAGATGACTTAAATAAGGTCCAGAGTCTCATAAATACCAGACGTCCATGTTGCAGACAAATCCACTTTTCCTGCTAAGAACCAGGAAGATTTCAAAATGAATAGTAAAAGACAACAGATGCCAACACCAAGATGACAGAAATGTTAGAATTATCTGAAAAGATTGTGAAGCAGCCATTAAAAAAAAAAAAAAAAAAAAAAAAAAAGCTGCCATGTGCAACTCTGAAAACACTCAAAACACATGAAGAAATAGAATGCCTTGGAAAAGAAATAGACCACATCAAGTCAAACAGAAATTTCAGAACCAAAATATACAGTAATTAAAACAAAAATCTCAATGAGTAAGCTCAACAGCAGAATGGAGGGGATGGAGGAAAGAATCAATGAACTAGAAGACAGAATAACAGAAATTACTCAGTCTCAACAACAGAGAGAAAATAAACTAAAAAGTGAACAGAACCTCAGGGAACCATTCACCTGATGACTCTTCTGCTCAGGTGTTTCATCCCACATCAAGTGATTCTGCTAGAGTTTGCAAGACAGAATGTAAGCTCCATAAGGGCAGGGACTTCAGCTTTCTCAGAGCTAGATCTCCAGGACCTAGGCCTCTGCCTGACAAATAGTTAGCCCATTGCTGTCAAGTCAGTTCCAACTCATGGTGATCCAGTAGGACAAAGGAGAACTGACTGTCATGGATTGAACTGTGTCACCAGAAAATATGTGTAGTAATTTGGCAGGGCCAGGATTCCCTGTATTCTGTGATTGCCCTCCATTTTGTGATTTTCTTATGCTGTAAATCCTAATCTATGCCTGTGGTTAACAGAGTGGAGTATGTTAGAGATTAGGGTGGGACTGTAACACCCTTCATAAGATCACCTCCCTGCTCCAATGTGAAGGGAGATCCTGGGAGTGTGGCTTCCACCACCTTTTAGCTTTTCATCCTACAGGACATAAGAGGAAAGGGAAGCAAGCAAAGAACAGAGAACCTCATACCGTCAAGAAAGCAGCAGCAGCAGCAGAGTGCATCCTTCAGATCTGAGATTCCTGTGCCCAGGTGCTCCCTGACCAAAGACTGAGGCAATATAAGGACTTCCCTCCAGAGCTGACAGAGGGAAAGCCTTCCCCAGCAACAGACATCCTGAATTTGGACTTCTATAAGAACAAATTTTTCTTTGTTAAAGCCACCCACTTATGGTATTTCTGTTAGAGTAGTATCAGATGACTAAAACACTGCCAAGTAGGGTTTCCAAGTAATGGCTGGTGGATTCAAACTGCTGACCTTTTGGATAGCAACTGTGGCTCTCAGTCTCAATCAATGTGCCACACATAGTGCCAAGTGCGGTCAAGTGGCGGTGTGGTGGTGCCGCCACACATAGTACATAGTCCAAAAATACCTGTGGAAGAAAAGATTCTGTTACTATTGGATTTTGAGTGGTGATAATGCTACTCTTAGCTCAGAGAAATAAAGAACAGACAAGAGATCAAGATTTATGGTGTGAAAAGTTTCTCTTATATGGCTTTTCTAGCCTTGGGTTGAGAATTCTGCCAAAAATGGTTAGGCTGCAGCTTGCAGTGTGATTAGTCTATTTTATGTGTGTAGCAGAGGGTTAGTCTACTCCACAAATAGGATATGCAAAACCACTCCGTAGGATTAAGTGACCTTTCAGGGAATTGGTCTGTTACTATGTGAACTAAGTGACTGTAGCTTACCAAGGGGATTGGTCATGTACTGGTCGTGGTATGAAAAGCATGTCTTGAAATTGACAAGGAATAAGCTTACATTAGGATCAATCCCACAGAGGTGGAGGAGGATCTCACTACCACCAAGAAGAGCATGGAGTGAAGCACGTCCTTTGAACCCAGGGTCCCTGCACTGAGAAATACCTAGACACAGAAAAGAACAGAGTTGTAACATTAAAGACAGCAAGAAACGGTGGCAACCACAGCACAGCCCAGAAGCATAGAAATGGTGGCGGCAGTATGAGTGGTGGGAACAGGAGATGGGTACAAAGCATCTGCTTTGGGCTTGCTGAGCAAGGAAAAGATAAGTGTCTTCAGGAAGGAGGCATGCTGGTGGAGTGGGGTGCTTCCATGCACTTGCTGGCAGAGCTAAAGAGCTGTAATAGTCACCCAAACAAAATACCAGCAACAAGAAGACCTGCTGGCAGGCGTGGTCAAAAGAAGACTTAGCGGTAAGCATGGGCAAGAGAAGGGCTACCTGCCTGTGGTCGCAGCTGAGAAGGAGCTGAGAGCTGTCTTGGTTGAAAGCTATCCTGAATGAAGAACTGTATCCTACCTTCTGAGTTGAATCCTATTACTTCCAAGTTGATCTCTATCCCGAGTTGTAGCCTGTTACTACCCTAATAAGCCGCATATTCATGAGTTTGGTCTATGAGTTCTGCGTGGTCACTGCAACAAATCATGTAACCTAGCAGAGAAGTAGAGAGTGCTGTGGGATGCAAGAGAACAGCTGGTGTCAGAAATGGTGAAAAAGCTGGAGAGGGTAAATATGTCTGACCTCCACCTCACAGGAACCACCTTTGTGATCCTGCTGATTTTCGTCCTTCTTCCTGAATATAGGCAGGTGCTGACAACAGTATAATCTATTGCCATCGAGTTGATTACAACTCACAGAAACTCTATAAGAAAGAGTAGAACTGTCCCACAAGGTTTCCAAGGCTATAATCCTTAGGCAAGCAGACTGCCGCATCTTTCTGTCGTGGAGCAAATGGCAGGTTTGAACTGCCAGTCTTTCAGTTAGAAGCCAAGCGCTTAACCATTGTGCTATCAGGGTTCCTTGACAACAGAATACAGGGCTTATTTATTAATACAATCCCACTTCTAAGTATAGACCTTGGATCTCACCTAAGGAATGGTTGGGGGCTGTACAGCAAACATTAATCCATAATTATTGCAATCACACCCTGAAGCTGAAACAGGAAGAGGTTCTTGCACTTACTGATTAATCTGACCCAATCTAAAAACATGGGTCAATGGATGTCAGACAATCACCACATACCAGATCATTTCTTCTTCAGTAGGATGCAAAGTCAAGAGTGTCAAATCCCCTCATGCTAAAATAAGGCAAACATTTTCTGATTATTTCCTTAACCCACTACCCTTAAAGTCTCTTAAGAGACTCTACAGGACAGAGCAGACCTGCCCTATATGGCTTCCAGGGAATACCTGGCAGATTCGAAGTGCTGACTTTTTGGCTAGTGGCTGTAGCTCTTAACCACTACACCACCAAGGGTTTCCCCATTGGCTTTAAGCAATCCTGTAGGTCAGAGTAGAACTGCCCCAGAGAGTTTCCCAGGAGCACCTGGCAGATTTGAACTGCCGACCTTTTGGCTCGCAGACTTAGCACTTAACCACTGTGCCACCAGGGTGTTGCTGTTTCTGCTTGGTTGTGGCTATTCCTGTAAGAACAGACTTGCTCTCTATCATGAGACTGCTCTCCAGTAGTACCCTGTTTTACGAATCAGACTGGTTTTTCACAGATTTTTCTCCCAGGAGTCTCAGAATGGGTAAAGACTTTAACTTAATTAGATTAATTCCAAGCCACTCTACCCAAGGTTGATTTTCTGCTTTACAGTTGACTCCCCATCCAATATACACCCAGCTTAATTATTCATTATTTCTCACCAGAAATTATGCAGTAAGATCCAATGAAGGATAACAATGCTTCAATACTAGAATGACAGTCATTAATGCTTCAGATTCCTGTAACCAGCTAAAGAACTAGTGGCGAGCACTGAATATGCTATTGTCATTTGTCATCTAGTTGACACAGACTCACAGTGATCCTACGTGTATAACAGAGCCCTGCTACATAGAGTTTTCAGGCTATGACCTTTAGTAAGCAAATCCTGAGGTGCTTCTGTGTGGATTCAGACCACTAACCTTTTGGCTAGCAGTTGAGCACTTAAACATTTGGACTATTCAAGAACTCCTAGTTAATTCCTAAACTAAGAGTAAGACTAAGACTAACTAAGCATAAACTAAGACACAGTATTTTGTGTGTGTGTGTGTGTGTGTGTGTGTGTGTGTGTGTGCGCGCGCGCACACAATATACATGCCAAAGCCACTGCCTTTGAGTCGGTTACAACTCATAGCAACCCTATAGTCAACATAGACCTGCCCCAGAGTTTCCAAGGAATGACTGGAGAATATAAACTGCTGACCTTTTGGTTAGCAGATGTAGCACTTAACCACTAAACTAGCAGGGTTTCCAGAGGTTATGAAGCAGTGAGGGCAATTGAAAGGATAACCAATATTCCAACATCTAATGATAGTCATAAAAGCACCTCAAATTCAAGAAACTTCAGCCAAAGTATTGGTGGAGAGCATTGATTATGCTTAACTATAGAACTAAGTACAAAACAAAAGTGAGACTATATACACATATTTTAATGGCTATAATGTTTGATATGTTTTATTTGTTTATATATAAAAACCGAAAATATAACAAAATAATTATAAAAACTGATACCCAACTTATCTGTCATATCAGTACATGTAAACTGGCTTAACTCATCCATTAAAAGAAATTTTCAATTTTGATCAGAAATCAAAACCCTTCTCTTCCCTATGCATAAAAGACACTTTTAAAATAAAGTAATTCAGAAAGGTTGGTAATAAAAGTATGGAAAAAAGAAACCAAGCAAATTTAAACAAAAAGAAAGTAGGTATCATAATGTTAACATCAAATAAGACACATTTAAGCCAAAAAGCATTAAGTGAGAAAAAGGACACTTTGTAATGCTAAAGGGTATGATTCCTGCTAAAGATATAACTTTTATGAATACCCGGATAACAGGGGAACAACTTTCATAAAGGAAAAATAGACCAATACATACTATACTAGGGATCTTTGTCAACTTTCTCAATTTAAGATAGATCAAGTGGACAAAAAATAAGTAAATCTAAAGACTCTGTGAGGTAGAGCTCATTGCTATGCATCAAATTCTGTGCCATAGTAATAAATTGTACACTTCTTTTCAAGTGTTCCTTGTACATTCATGACAATTGACCAAATATTTGGCCACAAAGGGAACTACAACAAATTCTAAAAACTACTCAAGCAGTGTTCTCTGAAAACAATGCAACAAAACCAAAAAATACAGCCTTAAATCCTTTCATCAATAAAAAATATAAATGAAACATTCAACTCAAAAATAGTAAATACTGAAACTAATAAATATATCAAAGATGTAGTTCTTTGTGAAAAATTAATAAGCCACTAGTAAATCCAATACAGGAAGCATGATGGTTAAGGTTGTATGTCAAGTTGTCTGGGCCATGATTATCAGTGGTTTGGCAGTGACGATGTAGACTGGCAGCTATGCAATGATGAAATCACCTCCATAATAAGATCTGACATGAGACATTCACATCCATGATGAGATCTTCTACGAGCAGTCAATCAGTTGAAAGGGAATTTCCTTAGGGGTATGGCCTGCATCCAGTATACATGGACTTTCTGTCAAAGTTTACTGGCTTTTTCTTGCTCTGGATTCTGCAGCTGGCACCTGATTTGATCTCTAGTTCTTGGGACTTGAGCTACCAGCTTACCTGACAATCTTGTGATTCATCAGTCTCCATAGCCTGTGAGCCAAAGTCTTACTGTTTCAGCTGCCAGTCTTAAATTCACTGACACCTGCAGCTACATGAATCAGGAAAAGCCTTCAACCTGACCCACAGACTTGGAACTTCTTAGCCTATAAAACCACACAAATCATTTCCTTAATAAAATTATAAATATGCGTGTGCACAAAGTTTATTGGAGACTGTCTTCAGGATTAATATGTATTGGGGAATCAAAACAGCAGGACTGGGCAAAAGGAAAAACTGAACTGCTGTGCAATTATAGCAAAGGTCTCAGCTGATAATACAGTGAGTTCCAGAGCCTGGATAGTGCGTCAGGGTTATCTAAAATCAAGGCCTCTCTAATCTCACAGCAACCGTTCTTTGGACGTAGGCTGGTTCTGGGAAGGGGACATGATCTTGGACAATGCAGCTTTCTTCAGCTGAGACAAATCCCAAACAGGGTTCATTGGAGACTTATCAACTACCAGCATGACCAGAACATGGGGAAAGTAATGCTTTTGCAAGAGGAAATTAATGATTTTCTAATAAAATATAACTCATGAAAATTCATCCCCAAATAAATAGAATGTATGGTAAATTATTACAATAATGGTCTGTAGTAAATCACTCTTCCTTGTATGTACCCTTGTGTAGACCACTCCCTCCCATATAGATTCTGGGCTTGGTCACATGACTTGCTTCAGCCAGTGTACCATCAGCAAACACGATACAAGCAAAAGCATGTAGATGTACACTGGGGTTTCCCCGCTGGGAACACCTCTAATTTGTGAAGAAATGTGGGTAAGCCTGCTGAAAGATAGAAGGCCCAATTTACAACCAGCACCAACTGACAGTTAGGAGTAAAGGACATCTTAAACCACCTTCCCCCAGCTGGTCAGATTATTGCAGTCATGTAAGTATTCCAGAGGGAACCCTGGTGGCATAATGGTCAAGTGCTACAGCTGCTAACCATAAGGTCAGCAGTTCAAACCTGCCAGGAACTCCTTAGAAGCTCTATGAGGCAGTTGTACCCTGTCCGTAGGGTCGCTCTGAGTTGCAATAAACTTGAAGGCAGTGGGCTTGGTTTCAAGTATGTATGCCAGGTGAGATCAGCAAAAGAACTGATCAACTGATCGCAGAATGTCTGCAAATAAAATTATTTTAAGCTACTACATTCTGGAACGGTTCATTAGATTTTCATAGAGAAATTGTCAAAGAGCTTTTCCAACAACAAAAAAAAACAAGATAGTAGACCCAGATATTTTTGCAATAGAATCTTACCAAATCTTTAAAGAGTTATTGGTGCCAATGCTATTTAAACTATTCCTGAGCATAATAAAATAGTGAAAGCATACAGATTTTCATATAAATGAGTAAACTCTAATACCTATAGCTACCATGGAAGCTGTATGCTGAAGATGACAGATGACGTCTTTGCTTATAAAAAAAGCTATCTGTTGACAAGAACTCTCATTCTAAACTTTAGGTGAGTGAGAAGTAAACTTCCATGTAACTAGAAATGACTGACATTTTGAGATTTATCAGTTAAAGCAACTAATGTTATCCTGTTCTTAGGTGCTGCAGAGTCAATTTCCACCTCATAGGTAGAACCCCACAGGACAGAGTAGAACAGCCCCCATAGGCTTTCCTAGGTTATAATCTTTACAGAAGCAGACAACAACGTCTTTCTCTCATGGAGCTGCTGGATATCTTCAAACCGCCAACCTTTTGGTTAGCAGCCCAATGCTTAAGCATTGCACCACCAGGGCTCCTTGTCTAATGTAAAAACCAGTACCTTCATCTGAGATGCTGCCTTAACTATATGTCACTGGTTTTGCAAGCAGGCAATTGTGAAGTGCTGGAAAGATGGACACTCATGTTATACAGTGGTAAAATTGCTACTGAAAGTTACTTGTGACAACTTAGAAGAGATTGAATTGTGTCCTCCCAAAAATGTGTGCAGCAGTTTGGCTAGGCCATGATTCCTGGTGTTGTATGATGTTCCTATGTGCTGTAAACTCTGCCTTTATGATGTTAATGAGGGAAAATGTACAGAAATTGTGTTGGTGGGGCAGGACTCAATATGCAAGATTGTATTGTGCCTTGAGGTAATCTTTTGGGATATAAACAAAAGGGAAGCAAACAGAGAGTTGCCATACCACCAAGAAGCAGTGCCAGGAGCAGAGCACATCCTTTGGAAAGGACTCGGGGTCCCTGTGCCTCAGAAGTCCAGGGTAAGAATGATTACAAGGACCTTCCTCCAGAGCCAAAAGAGAAAGACTTCCCTTGGAGCTCATGCTCTGAATTTGGACTTGTAGCCTACTGAACTATAACAGAATAAATTTATCTTTGTTAAAGCCATCCACTTGTGGTATTTCTGCTAATAGCTGTACTAGATGACTAAAACACCAATAAAACTATGCTGTAGTGAAGGTATTTGGAAATAGTGTCAGTGATAGTGTATATTGGCTTCTATTTTCTCTTTTAGCAGGTATAACAAGAAACAGATTAAGTTCACTCAAAAAACGGTTGACTGGTTGGCAATCAGGAGAGAAAGGGAAAAAAAGAGTCCAGAAGTGGGGTCTCCTGACTGGTTGGAAAATCCAACCTCTATAATTAAAAACAAGAAGATGAAACTAAAGAGGCTTTAAGTAGAAAACACCCATTAGAATTCATTCTTGCACAAAGGTTAGTCTTTCCTTCCAAGTCTGTTTCAGATGGCCCTATGGTTGCCTCCATTAAGTAGAGAGTAGGAAAGGTGAAAAGCAATTAAATCACGTTTAAGAGAATTATGTCTATGAAAGAATTTGGGGTCTAGCTACTGGCACTTGAAACTGTCTAGAATCAAAATAGAGCAGAAATCTATGAAGTTGTGGGAAGCAGTACATTAAAAACCTATGAATGTCAAGCCTTAAAACAGTTCTTGGACCCTAACACTTTTACTAGCAAGAAATAGGTTGAAAAAGTTGTATAGCCTCAGTTTTAGTCAATTGTGTGTCAACTTGGCTGGGTCATAATTCTCAGCATTTTGGCAGTTATGATATAATTTGGCAGTTACATAGTGATGTAATTAACCCCATGATGAGATCTGGTATGATCTGTCAATCAGTTATAAGGGAGTTTCCTTGAATACTCTAGAGGGCAGTTCTACTCTGGTCTGCAGGGTCACCATGAGTCAGATCCGACTCCACAGCACTTGGCTGGCTTAGGGATGTGGCATGCCTTCAGTTTGTAAATGAATGTTTCAATAAGAATTCCATTCTGAATCCTGCATCCAGCTCACCATCATCTAATCTCTGGGTTTTGGGACTTGGCCTACAAGCTTGGATATATACTCAGCAACCGTCAGAAAACCTACAATGGACCTCTGACGTGTGGAGTAAGAACTGTTATGGTAGGAAAGACAAAGTGGAAGCCACTGGAATGGTCCATACCCAGGAAAATAGTAAACAATACCATATTCCTGGAGCAACTGCAAAGATTACCACCACCACTGAGGACTTGAAGGATGCAGGGGTAGTGATTCTCAATAATCTCCATTCAATTTCCCTGTTTGGTCTGGTCAAAAAACATATCTTAGAGAATGTCGCCACTACTACTCACTGCCATTAAGTCAATTCCAACTTATATCAACACTATAGGACAGAATAAAGCTGCTCCATAGAGTTTTGTAGGAGCACCTGGCAGATTCGAACTGCCAACCTTTGGGTTAGCAGATGCAGCACTTAACTACTACACCAGTAGCATTTCCAGAGAATGACAGTGGACACTAAAAGATTAACTAGGTGGTAACCAATTGCAGCTGCTGTTCCAGATGTGGTTTCATTGATTGAGGAAATTAATACACCTGCTGGTACCTGGTATGCAGTTATTGATTTGGCTAATGCCATATCTCTTTTGAAGGACCAGTGAAGCAGTTTGCCTTTAACTGGCAAGACCAGCAATACATCTTCAATGTCCTACCTCACAGGCATATCATCAACTCTTCAGCTTTACATCATAATTTAGTCTACAGTGATCTTGATTGCCTTTCCTTTTCACAAGATATCACACTAGCCTATTACATTGATAACATTATGCTGATTGTACCTAGTAAATTTACCAGCAACTCAAAATTTATTGGTAAGACATTTGTGTGCTAAAGGGTGGGAAATTAATTCAACAAGAAATTCAGGCACCTTCCACCTCAGTGAAATTTTGGGGGTTCTAGTGGTATGGGACATGTCAACATATTCCTTCCAAAGTGAAAGATAAACTGTTGCAACTGGCACCTTCTAAGTAAGGCACAGAGCCTGGTCAGACTCTTTGGATTTTGAAGGCAGCACATCCCTCATTGGAAATTCTGGTGGTGTAGTAGTCAAGTGTTACAGCTGCTAACCAAAAGGTTGGCAGTTCAAATTCACCAACTACTCTTTAGAAACTCTGTGTGGCAGTTCTACTTTGTCCTGTAGTGTCACTATGAGTTTGAATCAACTCAACAGCAATGAGTTTGGTTTTATATCCCTCATTTGGGTATACTACTCTGGCTTATTTATCAAGTGACTTGAAAACCTGCTAATTTTGAGTCAGATCAAGAACAGAAGAAGATTCTACAACAGGTTCAGACTGCCATGCAAGCTGCTCTGACACTTTGGCCATTTGATTCAACTGACTTAGTGGTGCTTTAAGTGTAAGTGTCAGACAGAGATGCAGTTTGGAGTCTTTGGCAGGCCCCTATTGGTAAATCACAGCACAGATCTTTAGGATTTTAGAGCAAAGCTCTGCTGTTCTCTAGAGATAACTACTTTCCTTTTGAGAAAGAGCTTTTGACTCGTTACAGGGCCTTAGCAGAGACTGAATGCTTAACCATGGGCCACCAAGACACCATGTGGCCTGAGCTGTCCACCACAAACTGGGTATTGTCTAATCCACAGAGTCAATTAAGCCAGATGTGCACAGCTAACTCTATCATTAAATCAAAGTGGTATACACAAGACTGGGTTTGAGCAAGACCTGCAGGCACAAGTAAGTTGCATGAAGAACTGGCCCAAATGCCCATAGTCTCCTCTCCTGTCACAGTTCCTGCACCTAAGGCCTCATGGGGAGTTAGTTATGATCAGTTGACTGAGGAAGAGAAAATTTGTGCCTGCTTTACAGATGGTTCTGCATGACGTGCAGGTACCACTTGAAAGTGAGTAGCAGCAGCACTACGACACAGTTTTGTCTTTGGAAAGCCATTACATTGTTCTGTCAAGACAGCTGCTTCAAGATGATGGGGAACATGGTAAAATCATGAGAGTTGGCCTTTTGGGACCCCCCTGAAGGACTGTAGTGAAGGGAAATTCTTCCAATAGGAAGAACTTCAAGTAGCGCACCTGGTTGTCCACTTTGCTTGAAAGGATAAATGGCCAAACATGCTGTGGTCAATGGTTTGATTGAATGAGTCAGGGACTTAGAAAGAACACGATTTGAAAATTGATGACAAGGATGCGTGGGGAAGAGTTTTGTGGCTAGACCTCTCTGAATGGACCAAAGAAATGAGGATATTTGTGTCTCATGTTAGTGTTCAACAAAAGATGACATCAGCAGAGGAAGATTTTAATAATCAAGGGGATAGGGTGATGCATTCTGTGGAAATCAGTCATCCTCTTTCTCCCACTTTTGTCATTGCCCAGTGGGCTCATGAACAAAGTGGCCAAGGTGGCAGGGATGGTGGCTATGCATGGGCTGATAAATATGGACTTTCACTTACCACAGCTGACGTGGCTACAGTCACTTCAAGTGCCCAATCTGCCAGCAGCAGAAACCAACACTGAGTCCCCAGTATGGCACCACTCATCAAAACATCAGCCAGCAATCTGGTGGCAGGTCCATTAGACTGGACTGCTTCTATTATGGAAGAGCAGTGTTTTCTTCTTACATGAATACACCCTTACACTAGATACAAACTTGCCTTCCTTTCACACAATGTTTCTGCCAAAATTGTCATCCATGGAATCACCAAATGCTCTATCCACTGTCACGATATCCCACACATCACTGTCTCGGATCAAGAAATTCACTTTAAAGTAACTGAAGTGTCAGAAAAGGTCCATGCTCATGGTTTTACCATGTTTCACAACATCTTGAAGCAGCTGTCTTGACAGAACAATGTAATGGCTTTCCAAAGACAGAACTATAATACCAGCTATGTGGCAGTACTTTGCAGGACTAGAGCTGTGTTCTAGGAGCCTCTATCTGTTCTAAACCAGTATACAATGTATGGTGATATTTCTTCCATGATTACCATTCATAGGTCCAGAAATCAAAATGGGAGTAGCATCACTCACTATCACCCCTACAGATTCACTTGCAAAAGTTTGCTTCCTGTTTCCATGACCCTATATTCTATGGATCTAGATTAGTTCCAGAGACAGGAATTCTCTCACTTGCAGACACGTCACTGATTCTATTGGACTGGAAATTAAGAATGCCACCAGGTACTTTGGGCTCCTTATGCCTCTGAATCAATAGGCAAAAAAGGAGTTACTATATTGGCTAGTATTACTGACCAAAAATTAGATTGATGTTACGTAATAGAAGTATGGTATGCCTGGAATACAGAACATAACCTTAGGATGTCTCTTCGTACTACCATGCCCTGCTATTTCAGTCGGCTGAAAAGTACAGCAATCAAATTTCAGCATGGCTATTAATGGCCCAGACCCTTCAGGAATCAATGTTTGGTTCACCCCACCAGTCGAAGAACCGCCACCAGCTAAGATGCTTGCTGAGTGTAAAGAGAACACAGAATGAGTGCAGAAGGTAGTTCTAAATATCAGCTGTGACCAATACTGAGTTACAGAAATGAGAACTGTAATTGTTACAAGTATTTCTTATTTGTACACATGCATCAAATATTTTAGGGCTTTTTGCTTATAAAACATGAGATGTAAATAGGCTATTGTGCTTTCATTTGTACAAGTGTTAGTTGTATCATGTTACATGAAAGTATGACTTTATAACTGTCTTTATTTAGACATTATGTATGGTTGAAGGAGATACTTACAAGTGTCAGGTTGAGAAGGGATAGGCTATGATGATTAAGGTTGTGTATCAACCTGGCAGGGCCGTGATTCCTAGTGGTTTAGCAGTTATGATGTAACCTTCAACTATATGATGATGTAATCAACTCTATGATGAGATCTGCCATGAGCAGCCAGTTGCTTGAGAGGGAGTTTCCTTGGGGATGTGGTCTGCCTCCAGTGTATAAATGGATGTTCCAGCAAGGCACTTACTGGTCACCCTGGACCTAGCTCTTCATAATTTGACCTCTGGTTCTTAAGACTTGAGCTAGCTACTTACCTGCTAGTTTGGGGAGTTTTTTGGCCTCCGTAGTCCATGAGCCAGTGGCCTGCCACCTTATCTGCTGATCTTGGGTTCATCAGCCCTGCAGCTATGTGAGTCAGAAGCTTCCAGCTTGACACTTGGCCCACAGAATTGGGCTTTGTCAGGCTACAGAATTGGGCTACAATCATGTAAGCCATTTCCTTGATTTAAATCTCTCTCTCCCTCTTTTTCTCTCTACATACATATATTTATATGAGGTCTGACAATTAAATCCATGAACTTAGTTTGTTCTAGGTGCTAGATGTCTCATTGCTGAATATCACATCACTATGGTCACCTTTGAAGTACTCCCCTAGGGAAGCTACGCCCAAACGTCAATGCCCAGTCCACTCTTCGAAGCAGTTGGAACTATTTCTGGAATGGCCATTGAGCATGGTGGCAAGGTGACAAGTTCACAAACTTAATTGTATAGCTGTCTATGAAGGAGTTTTTAGCCAGTGAACAAATAACTCTGTTGGAATACCCTCCCACTCCCCTGATCTGGCCCCCAATGACTTTTTTCTTTACCAGAAGATAAAGGAAATCTTAAAAGGAAGACATTTTGGTGACATTCAAAACATCAAGGGTAATACAATGACAGCTCTGATGGCCATTCCAGAAAAAGAGTCCCAAAATTGCTTTGAAGGGTAAGCTAGGCACTGGTAACGGTGCATAGCTTCCCAAAGGAAGTACTTTGAAGGTGACTATAGTGATATTCAGCAATGAGGTATGTAGCACTTTTTCTAGGATGAGTTTGCAAACTTAATTGGCAGTCCTCATATAAGTTGGTTTTGCTTCTCTAGAGAGTCCAGCCTAAGACAACCCCTAGGAGAAGTCAGCATCCATTGCCCACTTCAGATATGGCGATGGAGGATAATGAGCAAGAATGAGTTCTCAGATAATAATGGAATTCCTTCAAAAGAGTAATATGAAGATAATCAAGGATTATTCCCCACAGGTGGTAGAAGGGTCTTCCAAATGTCTGCCAAGAAGTATTTCCCAATAGAAATAGCTGGATGACTACTGCACATCTTCCATTTTTCTATTTTCTGAATGTGAGTTTCTATTTCAGTAAGTTGCTCCATTATTATGTATGCATGTGGGAAGGGAGGGTTCTATGTGGAAAGGAAAAGACAATATTCAGATAGCTTTTCTTTTTAGTGCATAGGAGACCAAACTATGAGGAGCAACACAGATAACACTACACATCACCCAGCAGTCCTGGAATCTGAGCTGCATTCAGTGCCTGGATAGGACTTCAATGCCACCGTTGAGAAGAGACCACCCACTGATCCCTAAATCTTGTTCCTCTTCATTATAAGCACACAGCTAGTGTACATTTCCCAGGCTCCTCTTCTGTTGAGGCGGTTATACGACTGAGCCTTAGCCAATAAAATGTGAGCCAAATAAACACTACTTTCAGGTCCGCCCTGCAACATCGTCTAATGTGCCAGCCTCCCACTTTGTCCGTTTCAGCTTGATACAATCATTCATGCACAGTAATCTTGGAAACCCCATGTTGAAAACTGTGGAGGCCCTAAATGGAAATAGATTGCATCTCTAATTTTGTAATGATTACTCCCAGCAAAATGACGTTCCCAGAATACAATACAACACATTGTACAATCCACAGCCTGATTTCCTTAGATCCAGAGTTTTTTATCTGAAACTTTTGGAGACAGGTGTGTTTCAGTATTCAGAATTCCTGGGATTTTAGTAAGGTAATATAGTACATGTACCATAAATTACATACCTTCCTCAGCCAGGTTTGGGGCAGAATCAAGTATAATAATACTTCTTCAGAAAAACATGAATATTTACTCTAAGCTGAAGTTCAGGGAAGGTTAAACCACCAAATTAATCAAACTCATTAAAAAGTACTTCAGAACTTTATGGATTTCAGACTTGCATGCAAAAGACTGTATAACTGTAGAACCAAAGTCCATAGCAGAAACACCTAAGTATTTCAAACAGTTTGAAAAAAATATTGGTTTCAGGGTCAGGATACACTAATGACCGTGAAATTGAACTACTTTGAGAGAACTCTCCAATCACAAGATTGATGTGGCTGCCTAAATCTTCCCAAAGTGGGCAACCAGGTTCCTTAGCTGTGTTATTGTGAACTCTGTTGCAGCTTTGAGAGACCACCTCTCACTCGTGTCCTGGACCTAAGCTTTATCAGGAGTCTCCACTCCTCTTCTTTTAGCCATCTTTTCTTCATCTCCTAGATTTCTTCAGAACCAGTCACCATTTCTGATCCAACAGTTGATACATGGTGTACTCTCCATCAGTATGAATGTTTCTAACATCTAAGTATATAGGAAAGACTATTTCCAGTTGTCATAGTTTTAAATTAATATTTAGTTTACTAAAAAATGTAAATATAAAACTTGATTTAACACTTTCAGCCTACATGGCACCATAGACAAAAGTAACAAGCCCTTCCTCCACAGCAAAGACCTGAAAAACTAAGTAAAACAGAGACAAACATCAGTCCTGGCATCTGAAGCATCAAATAAAGAGATAAAGATCTCAGCCAAACACTGAATGGAATAAGAAACTGACAGAGAATAGTGAGCAAGAAGAGATATGAGAGGAAGTCCCCTATCAGCTGACCCAGCACAGATTCACTATTTTGGAGATCAGCAGATAGGGAGTATAAGATAGCACCTTCAGAAGCTCCCAGCAGCACACAGATCACCTGGTAACCAGTAAAATATGCTTCCCTAAACTCCACTCCCCTCACCCCCCACTTCCTCTTTCTATCTGGGCTGTACTGTACAGCTTAGGACTCAAGTGCCAATTTCTGGCACTCTGTATTTCTTCTTTTCCCAGTTCTTGTCTGTCTACCTGCTTTTCCTATCTCCCAAATACCTGACACTGTGTGGCATCTATACCCCTTCTAGCCAGGCTATAGCATATAGTCTGGGAAAGACTTCCCTGGTCTTCACAGCAGCACTTATGGGACCCCCTGGGGAACTTTCTTTTCTTTTTCAAATTTTTCTTTCTTTTCTTTTCTTTTTTTTAACCTTTTTGTTTTTCTCACTTTGTCATCTCTCTACTCCAGCAGCAAGTTCCCCTATCACTCTTTTTTTTCTTCCTTTTCCTTTTTGTTTGTTTGGGGCTCCAGTTTCTCTCTCCCCCTCAACTTTTCATAACCATCTTAGCTCCCCACATCACAACTACCCCACTCCTTCCTGCCTACCTGCACCATGTGCTGAATGTCACATCTTTAAATAGCACAGGAATAACCTACTGCAACCTGACCACAACTGATCCCTGGCCCACCCTGTAGGCACTAGTACATGACACAAACAACCCATCCCAGTCTCTCCCCTTCAGCTGGACCTGCTTTGCTGCACCACAGCTGAGCATATGGCCCTGCTCACTGGACAAGGAGGAGAAAAATATTGTGACCACAGATGTGCAAACAAGAACGGATGCAGAGTCCACCTGCTCTGACACAACCAAATAAAACAAAATATCAGGACAAGATAAACAAATCTACAAGCAATAGACAAAGACAATAACTACCTACTTAATGGCCCAAAGACAGCCAAAGCCAAGTGCCGTCAAGTCAGATCCAACTCATGGTGACAGCAGACAATATCAAAACGTATTTTTAAAAGAAAAATAAAAAAGTGGGATGATTCTAGTAGGTGTTCAAAATAAAACACCATATGACTTTTCAGTAGAAGAAAAGACATTGAAATTACCTGACAGGAAATTCAAACCTCTAATATTGAGAGCTATCCAAGAGCTGAAGCAAAAAAGCAGACAAAAATGAGGAAAAAATAGACAAATTCATGGAAGAATTCATGAAAATAAGTTCGTGACTAGAAACTATACAAAAATAGCTATTAGAAATCCAAAAGCTAAATAATAAGTTTTCAGAAATGGAAATTGTCATAGAAGGGCTGAGAAGTAGTTTTGAAACAATAGAAGACAGGATCAGCGAAAGACAAACACTTGGATACAACTCTTGAGGAAAAATTAGAGAAAAAGAACAAATAAAAATGAAGAAACCCTGAGAATGATGTAGAATGCAACCCAAAGCAAAATTTGAAAATGATCAGTGTTCCAGAACAGGGGGAGAATATGGAAAATACAGAGAATATCAGCAAAGAATTGCTGACAGAAAACTTCCCTAATATAAGAGATGAAAAGCTGACCACCAAGAATCTCTACAAATCCCATATAGGACAGACCCCAAAAGAAAAACACAAAAGAATGTCATAATCATACTTGTTAAAACTAAAGACAAAGAAAAAAATTCTAAAAGCACCTTGAGAAAAACAAAAAGTCACAGTGGAGAAAAAGTAAAACTAAGTTCTGATTATATTTGGCAGAAACCATGCAGGCAAGAAAGCAATGGGACGATGTACATAAATTCTTGAAAGAAAAAAATTGCCAATCAAGAATAATATATCCTGCAAAACTCTCATTCAAATACAATGGTGAAATTAGGACATTTCCAGATAAACAGAAATTAAAGGAATATGTAGAAACCCAACCAATCTTATAAGAATTATTAAAGGAAATTCTTCAGTCTGATAAAAACAACATGAGACCACAGTCTGAATCTAGGATGCAAGATGCACCAGCCAGATACCATCCTAGGAAATGAACTCTCAAGGACTATAGAAAACCAAAAGAATTACAACAGGGAACTTAATCTGTAAGCAACAACAACATCAGAACAATAATGGCATAGGTATAGAACTTTCTAATGGAGTGGAAGACAAGGCACTACCAAGTAATAATAAACCAAAAAACCAAACCTACTGCCATTGAGACAATTCTGATTCATAGCAATCCTATAGGACAAAGTAGAACTGCTGCATAGAGATTCCAAGGAGTGCTTAGCAGATTTGGACTGCCAACCTTTTGGTAAGCAGCCATAGCACTTAACCAACTACACTACCAGGATTTCTGTAGAAATGCCCCATAGAGTTTCCGAGGAGCACTTGGCAGGTTTGAACTGCCAACCTTTTGGTTAGCAGATGAAACACTTGACCACTACTCCTCCTGAGTTCCTATTCAATTAATAAGAGACTGATTCAAATCTAGGAAGATAAGTGTAAGTTAATTTCAAGGTAACCGCAAAGAAAGTTAACAAACCTACTCATCAAAATAAAGAAGGAAAACATACAGTCTCATCAAAATAAGGAAGGAAAACATACAGTCTCAATAAAAACAAACAAAGACGAAATCCATAAATCAAAGGAATTCAGCACTAGTGAATAGCTAATAAAGAAAGTACCAAAAAAAAGCACTACAAAATGACACCAATAAACTCAGAGCTATCAATAATTACACTGACTGTAAATAGCCTAAATGAACCCATAAAGAAATGGAGGGTGACAGAATGAATAAAAAACAGGATCTATCAATATGCTATTTACAAGACACCCTAGAAACAAAGATTCCTGGTACTGGTACAATGACAGATAAGTTAACAGAAGAGAATTGAGAATTCAAATGTAAATCCATCCACCTGTGGTCACTGCTCTTCAACAAGGACCCAAAGTCTATCAGATAGGGAAAAGACAGTCTTTTTAACAAATGGTGCTCACAGAACTGAATGTCAACTTATAATACGTGGGAAACTGGAAGGTATTATGCTGAGTAAAATAGGCTAATCACAAAAGCACAAATATCGTATGAGATTGCTATTGTAAAAAGTCATGAAAAGCTTTACAGATAAAGAAGAATAACCAGGAAAGGGAAGGGTGGGGATGGAAAAACACTAAACAGACAATAGATAAGTGGCAACTTTGAGGAAGCTCCCACTACTGGGAAAGCCAACACAGCTTGTACAAAGCAAGGTCATGGATGCTCGGTAGACACACCCAAACTCCCTGAGGGATCAAATTGCTAGATTGAGGTTTGTGGACACCGTAGTCTCAGGGAATGTTTAGCTCAAATGGTGTAACACAGTTTATAAAGAAAATGTTCTACGTTCTACTTTGGTGAGTAGCATCTGGGGCCTTAAAAGCCTGTAAGTGCCCATCCAGGATACTTCACTGGTCTTACCCCTTCAGGAGCAAGGAAGAATAAAGAAAACTAAAGAAACAAGGGAAACACTCCAAAGGACTAATACACCACATCTACAATGGCCTCCAGCACACTGAGTCCAGTACAACTAGATGATGCGCAGCTACCACCACTGACTGCTCTGACAGAGATCACAACAGAGGGTCTCAAACCTGTAGAAAAATATAGAACAAAATTCTAACTTGAAAAACAAAGGTGAGACTTGCTGGCCTGACAGACTGGAGAAACTCTGACACTATGGGCCCTAGACACCCTTTCGGCTCAGTAATGAATCCTAAGGTACACTTCTCAGCCAAAGATTGGACAGGGCCATAAAATAAAACGAGACTAAAAGGGCACACCAGCCCAGGGGCAAGGACTAGAAGTTAAGAGAAAATAGAAAAGCTGGTAACAGGGAAGCAAGGTTTAGAAGAGAGAGTGTTGACTTGTGGGTTTGTTCATCAATGTCATAAAACAATATGTGTGTTCACTGTCAATGAAAAACTAGTTTGTTCCACAAGCCATCATCTACAGTACAACTTTAAAAAAAAAATTAAAAAACTGGTTTTGCTTAAGCCTTTTTTCTTTTAAAGGCTTGATATAAAACTTTTTTTTTTTAAGTAAAACAAAAACACAGGACTTAAATGACAAAAACGAAGAAACGGAACTTCCAAAACAAAGCCTTCCATTAACCCCAAAGTTTGTGGGAGGGAAAAAAAATAGCATAAATTGGTAGCTATCTGTCCACTGTCCATCTGTTGCATGATCTTGTATCTCCTTTTCATTCTATGTATCTGTTTTGGTTTTTTTTTTTTTTTGCTTTGTTTTACTTTTTTTATTATTATGATTGAATGAAAAGTGCATTCCCATATAAATTCACATGCTCACTGTTTCAGTCAGTAATTCTGCTCTAACAGAAATGCCACTGAGCTGATGGCTTTAGCAAAGGAAGGTTTATTCTCACACAGTCCGGTAGGCCATGAGTCCAAATTCAGGTGCCCACTCCAGGGGAAGGCTCTCCCCGACTTGTGGGCTCTGGAGGAAAGCCCAGTATTGCATCAGTCTTTGTCCAAGGAGCATCTTGGCGCAGGAACCTCAGGTCTGAAGGACACGCTCTTGTCCTGGTGCAGCTTTTGTGATTGTACCCGGTTCCCAATTTTCAGCCGGCTTCCCTTTCCTTTTATCTCTTACAGGATGAAAGGATTAAGGGTGGGGCAAGCCATACTCCAGGGAAACTTCCTTTACAGTGGAGCAGGGAGGTGATCCTATGAAGGGATTTACAGCCCCACCCTAATCCTTTAATATATAGCACAGGAAAACCACAAAATGGAGGACAGTCACGAGATACTGGGAATCATGGCCCAGCCACATGACTACACATATTTTTGGGCGGGCACAATTCAATCCATTACACTCACCTATATGCAGCTCCTGCTGCTCTCCCTGCCCGGGGACAGCACATCCCTCCTCTCTGCTCCTTACATGTCCTACCTTCCCAACAGTCTCCTATCCACTTCTCTCCACACACTCCTCTTCCTCCAGCAAGAGGTCAGCATGGTGACATCCTATAGATACATAGAACCATAAAATTCTCACAAGATACAGTCACTCTGCATCACCAAGTCCAATCCACTGCTGTCCAAAAAGTTGACCTTCATTATGATTTATGGGCACAAGCAGCATCAGGGTCAGGGGCCATGCTCCCAGGGAAATCCCAAAGCCCCTGGACCATCAGTTGTGGTCTTTTAGTGGAGATCTCAGGGTGCACCCCTATTTATTCTCTAGTTGCCAGCGAGACTCCACTTTGCAAGCTCCACTGTGGCTATCACTGGTGGTGGCCGGGCACCATCTGGTTCTTCTGGTCATGAGTCGATGTAGAGACCACATGAGTCTCTCTGTCTTCTGGGTTCTCTTTTCCCCATGTCATTCTTGTCCTCGGTGATCATCTGTTCCTGTTGAGTTGGGAGCATTTGCTGTACTCTCAGATGGCAGCTTGGCAGCTTTTAAGACCCCAGACGCCACTCACCAATGTGGGGTGCAAAGAGTCCTCATTAGCAAAATGTTAGCTTTACCAGCTGGCCTCGATTTCACCTGAGAGCATGGTCCCTGGCCCCCCGCCCCAGCTACTCTGTCCTTGCAATATTGGGTTAAGATAGGAGTACTCAAATTGTGTTGAAGTTCAGTTATTATTAATCTTCTTTCTAATGTGTGCTGTCACCAATTTCACCCAATCAATTCCTAACAACTATGTAATCTAAACCTTCCCCCCTTACCCTCCCTCCCTACCTACCCTTACAGCCATCAAAGAGTCTTTTCTTCTATGCGTGAGTCTGTTTTTAAGTTCTTATTGTAGGGCTCTAGTACAATATTTATCCTTTTGTCGCTGACTACTTTCATTCAGCATAATGTTCTCCAGTTGAAACAAAGTTAAGAGATGTTTCCTGCTATCATCATTGTTCTTTACAATTGCATAGTGTTCCATTGAATACATATACCATAGTATATCTATTCCTATCCATTACCTATCCATTCCTATCCATTACCTATCCATTCCTCTGTTGTTGGGCATCTGGGTTGATTCCATCTTTTTGCTCTTGTGGACTGTGCTGCAATAAACATTCGTGTGCAAATATCAGTTGGTGTGAATGGCCTTGATTCGGTAGGCTGTATTCCAAGCAGTAGAATTACCGGGTCAAATGGTATATCTATATCCATTTTTTTAATGGAGCGTCAGAGTGCTTTCTAAAGAGGTTCCAACATTTTACGATCCCACCAACAGTGTAGAAGAGTTCCAGTCTCCCCACAGCCTCTCCAGTATTTGTTGTTTTGCGTTTTTTGGATCACGGTCAACCTTGTTGGGGTTAGACGGTATCTCATTGTCGTTTTGATTTGATTTTTTTAATAGCTAATGATCGTCAGTATATCCACACGTGTTTTTTGGCTGCTTGGATCTCCTGTTTAGAGAAGTGGCTGTCCATCTCCTTTGCCCATCGCTTAATTGGATGATTTATCTTTTTCTTATTGATATTTTGTGGTACCTTACAATTATGGAGATCAGGAGTCAGTCTGACATAGAGTTGCCAAATATTTTTCCCATTCTGTAGGTGGCCTTTTAATTCTATTAATAAAGTCTTTGGATGAGCAAAAGTGATTGTTCTTAGTAGTTCCCATTTATCTATTTTCTCTTCTGATGATTGTGGTTTATTTGACAGATTTTGAATTCTGTCTACATTGTATATTAAACCTTCCATTGCTGTTCCTACTTTTTCTTGGATGAGCTTTATCATTTTAGATTTGATATTTAGGTCTTTTATGCAGGTGGAGTTGGTTTTTGTATAAGGTGTAAGATATGGGTCTTGTTTTAATTTAGTGCAGAGCCAGCCAAGTCAAGTGCCGTCATCCAATTTTGCCAGCACCATTTGTTAAAGAGCTTGTTTTTACCCTAGCTTGATGTCTTAGGGCTTTTGCTGAATATAACAGCTGATGTTATCTCTGGAGTCTCAATTCTGTTCCGCTGATCTATCTGTCTCTTTTGGTACCAGTACCAGGCTGTTTTGACTACTGTGGCAGTGTAATAAGTTCTAAGGTAGAGTAATTAGAGGCCTCCTAGTGTGTTCTTCTTCTTTACTTATCTGGAGCTTCTTCCCTTTCCAGGTAAAGTTGGTAATTTGTTCCTCCATCTCATTGAAAACTGTCACTGAAACTTGTATAAGGATTGCATTGTGTAAGTAGATTGTTTTGAGTAAAATAGACATTTTCACAATGTTGAGTCTTGCTATCCATGAACAGGGTAGGTTACTCCATGTATGTAAGTCTCTCTTAGTTTCTTGTAGTAAGGGTTTGTAGTTTTCCTTGTAAAGATCTGTTAT
This sequence comes from Heterohyrax brucei, assembly GCA_028571685.1. Lineage (NCBI taxonomy): Eukaryota > Metazoa > Chordata > Mammalia > Hyracoidea > Procaviidae > Heterohyrax > Heterohyrax brucei. The sequence goes on along the minus strand of CM053142.1, from coordinate 69,038,135 downwards.
TTCTCCGGTTAAATTTATTCCTAGGCACTCTATCTTCTTAGGGGCTATAGTAAATGTTATTGACTTGGTGATTTCTTCCTTAATAATCTCGTTGATGGTATAAAGCAATCCTACTGATTTACTTAAGTTTATCTTGTATCCTGAGACTTTGCTGAACTCTTCTATCAGTTTGAGTAGTTTCCTTAGGGATTCTTTGGATTCCCTGCATATATAATCATATAATCTGCAAATAGGGAGATTTTTACTTCTTCTTTGCCGATGCAGATGCCCTTTATCCCTTGGTCTTGTCTAATTGCTCTAGTTAGAACTTCTAGTACAATGTTGAATAGGAGAGGTGAGAGTCGGCATCCTTGTCTAGTTCCTGTTCTCGAGGGAAACTGTTTCAGTCTCTCTCCATTCAGGATGACGTAGGCAGTTGGCTTTGTATAAATGGCCCTTACTGCATTGATGAATTTGCCATCTATTCCTATTTTGCTGAGAGTTTTTAGCATGAATGGGTGTTGGACTTTATCAAATGCCTTTTCTGCATCAGTAGACAAGATCAGGTGATTCTTGTCTTTTGTGATAGTTCTGTGGTTGATCATATTAATTGTTTTTCTGATGTTGAACCAACCTTGCATCCCTGGTATGAATCCAACTTGGTCATGATGAATTGTTTTTTTGATATGTTGTTATATTCTATTAGCAAGAATTTTGTTGAAGATTTTTGCATCTAGATTCATGAGTGATAATGGTCTATAGTTCTCCTTTTTGGTTGGGTCTTTCCCTGGCTTTGGTACCAGGGTTATGCTGGCTTCATAGAATGAATTTGGGAGTATTCTACCCTTTTCTATGCTGTGAAATAGTCTCAGCAGTATAGGAGATAACTTTTGGCTAAAAGCTTGGTAGAATTCTGCAGTGAAGCCATCTGGGCCTGGGCTTTTTTGGGTTGGCAGTTTTTTGATGACTTTTTCAATCTCTTCCTTTGTAATGGGTTTATTAAATTGTTCTGCTTCACCTTGTGATAATTTGAGTAGGTGATAGTAATCAAGGAATTTGTCCATTTCCTCTAGGTTTTCAAATTTGTTAGAATACAGTCTTTCATAGTACTCAGCTATGATATTTTTTATTTCTGTTGGATCTGTTGTGACAACTCCCCTCTTATTTCTTATTTGGGTTATTTGTTTCATTTCCTGTTTTTCTTCAGTAATTTTAGCCAATGGTTTGTTAATTTTGTCGATCTTTCCAAAAAGCAGCTTTTGGTCTTTTCAATTTTTTCAATTGTTCTTCTGTTCTCTAATTCATTTAGTTCTGCACTAATCTTTATGATCTGGCTTCTTCTGGTGCCTGAGGGGTTCGTCTGTTGTTCTCTCCCTACTTGGTCAAGCTGTAGGGTCAATTCTTTGATTTGGTTTCTTTTTCCTTCCAGACATGTGCATTGATGGAGATAAACTGACCTGTGAGCACTGCTTTGGCTGTATCTCACACGTTCTGGTAGGAACTATTTTCATTCTCATTGGGATCCAGAAATTTCTTTATTTCATCCTTGATTTCTTCTATAACCTATGGTTTTTTGAGCAAGGTATTGTTCGGTTTCCATGAGTTCCACTTTCTATCTATGTTTTTTCTGCTATTGATTTTGACTTTTATCGCTTTACGATCTGAGAAGATGTTTTGCATTAATTCAATGGTATGGATTTTGTTGAGAATTGCTTTATGTCCTAACACATGGTCTATTCTGGAGAATGTTCCACGTGCACTGGAGAAAAAGCTGTAGTTGTCCACTGATGGATAGAAAGCTCTGTATATGTCAATGAGGTTTAGTTGGTTAACTGTGGCAATAAGCTCTTCTGTGTCTTTATTGAGCTTTTTTCTAGATGATCTGCCCAGTGTTGAGAGTGGAGTGTTGAAGTCTCCTACTATTATTGCAGAGTGATCTACCTCCTTTTTGAACGTAGTCAGTGTTTCTTTGACTTATTTAGGTGCTCTAATATTAGGTGCATAAATATTTAATATTGTTAAGTCCTGCTTGTATATTCAACCTTTCAGCAATAGTGTCCATCCTTGTCCACGATGGTGGATTTTACATTAAAATTGGTTTTATCTCAGATTAGAACTGCTATACCTGCTCTTCTTTGTTCATTGTTAGCTTGTTATGTATTCTTCTACCCTTTAATTTTCAGTTTATTCATATCTTTAAGTCTAAGGTGAGTTTCTTGTAGGCAAAATATAGATGGGTCATGTCTTTTGATCCAAGATGTCATTTGATGTCTCTTTACTGGAGCACTCAGTCCATTCACATTCAATGTAATTACTGATAGGTATGTGTTCAGTGCTGCCATTGTGACATGTTTATTTTGTGTTGATGTTTTCTCTGTTGTTCTTATTAACCTGTTCTGTGACCTACTTCTTGTGAGTTGATTTTTCACCTTTTTCAGGGTTGGTTTTGTGGTTGTTGAGACTCCTGTATTGCATTTCCTGATATGGTATGTTGCTCCTTTATTATGCTTTATGGCTACTCCTATGATCCACTTAATAAAGTATATATAAACCCAATTTTGATTGTTACCAGTCTTGTCAACTTCCTCTCCATCTGGAAGGACTATAACAACTGTTTTAGTCAGCTAGTGCCGGTCTAACAGAAATACCACAGAGTGGATGGCTTTAACAAAGGAAGATTTATTCTTACACAGTCCGGTAGGCTACAAGTCCATATTCAGGGTGTCCACTCCAGTGAAAGGCTTTCCCTCCTGTCAGCTCAGGAGGAAAGTCCAGTATTCCATCAGTCTTTGTCCAGGGAGCATCTTGGCACAGGAACCTCAGGTCTGAAGGATGTGCTTTTCTCCTGGTGCTGCTTTCTTGATGGTACGAGGTTTCGAATTCCTTGTCTGCTTCTCTGTCCTTTTAGCTCTCGTAGGATGAAAGGATTAAGGGTGGGGCAAGCCATACTCCAAGGGAACTCCCTTTACAGTGGAGCAGGGAGGTAATCCTATGAAGGGATTTACAGCCTCACTCTAATCTTTTAACATACAGCACAGGAAAGCCACAAAATGGAGGACAGTCACAAGATACTGGGAATCATGACCCAGCCACGTGGCTGCACATATTTTTGGGGGGACACAATTTGATCCATGACATCCCACCCTTTGGCAACCCAAAAATCACATCACAGAAACATGTAACACATCCATCTCATCATAGCAAAACCATATCCATCCCATACAACAGAAGTCTTAAATCAGTTCCAAGTTGAAAATACAAAAAATCTTCCACATCTGTGAAACCTAGAAGGTAAGCTATCTACTTCTAAAGGTACAACAGCAGAATAGGCACAAGTTAGATATTCCATTACAAATGGGAGAAATTGCAGGGAAAGACGGCATTAACAGGCAACAGGCAAGTCAGCAAGTTAGCCCTCAAAACTCTGGAAATACTCTTACATTTTCTGAGACATTCTACACAATGACCTTGCCTTCCAGTCTGTATGTATTGGCCACACTCTCTGGTTTCTGAGTCGGGACCCCAGCCCTGTGCTACAACTCTGCCTTTGAGGCCCATTTGGACAGAAACTCTGCCCCACAAGCTTTAGGAGCACCCTAAGCCCAAATGAGTGGCAATTCCACCCTCACAAACACAGGACGCCATGGTTCCACCCTTTCAAACCCCTGAGGTCATGACTATACCTTTTGAGGCTGAGGCATCTCAGCTTCTCACGCTGTTCACCTCTTCAGCGACAGCTTCCTATAGCCGCATGGCCCAGGCCTCAGGCCCACATCTGCCCTGCCTGAGAAAGTGTTCCAAAGCTATGTAACTCCACTGATTTAAGTGCCCGGAGGTACCCCACTCTTGCTGGAAAGCATCCTGCCCAAAGGCACTTAGCTCTCTTGCTCTGTGGGTCAGCAAGGCCAGCTCCACTGATTTAAGTGCCCGGAGGCACCCCGTTCCGCGAGGAAAACTCTGTGTCCAGGTACTTAGCTCTCTCACTCCATGGGTCGGCTCCAGCGCTGCCTCTGGTTCTGCGCTGCTGCTGCCGCCATCCTCTGTTGTTTCTCACCATCTGTTCCTTCTTTGTACCTTCTGGATCTTCTATCCATTCACAGTTTCAAAATGGCTCCCACATTTTAGGTATTTGCTAGAGCAGCACCCCAGTCTCAAGGTACCAAATTCTGTTTTAGTCAGCTAGTGCCGCTCTAATGGAAATACCACAGAGTGGATGGCTTTAACAAAGGAAGGTTTATTCTTACACAGTCCAGTAGGTTGCAAGTCCATATTCAGGGTGTCCGCTCCAGGGGAAGGCTTTCCCCTTGTCGGCTCAGGAGGAAAGTCCAGTATTCCATCAGTCTTTGTCCAGGGAGCATCTTGGCACAGGAACCTCAGGTCCGAAGGATGTGCTTTTCTCCTGGTGCTGCTTTCTTGATGGTATGAGGTTCCAAATTCTCTGCCTGCTTCTCTGTCCTTTTATCTCTCATAGGATGAAAGGATTAAGGGTGGGGCAAGCCATACTCCAGGGAAACTCCCTTTACAGTGGAGCACGGAGGTAATCCTATGAAGGGATTTGTAGCCCCACCCTAATCCTTTAACATACAGCACAGGAAAACCACAAAATGGAGGACAGTCACAAGATACTGGTATTCATAGCCCAGCCACGTGGCTGCACATATTTTTGAGGGGACACAATTAGATCCATGACAACTGTAGTACACCCCTCTTTTTAATATCATGACATCATAGTTTACATGATATGATCACTAGGTCATTTCTTTCACTACTATAGTTTGATTATGTTTGGAGCCTTCCTTGAGTAGGTTTTTGGATACTTTGTCTTTCTAAAATATAAAGTTAGTGGTTTTGTTCTTCCAAGCCAAGAGATTCTTTCAGTATTTCTTGTAGCTTTAGCTTGGTTTTTACAAAGTCTCTGAGTTTCTGTTTATCTACAAATGTCTTAATTTCATTTTCATATTTGAAAGATAGTTTTGCAAGATATATAATTCTTGGTTGGAAGTTCTTCTCCTTCAAGGCTTTCTATGTGTCATGCCGCTGTCTCCGTGCCAGCATCATTTCTGCTGAGAAATCTGACAAAAGCCTACAGAGTTTCCCTCTGAATGTTAGCTTTGCTCCGAGTCTTGCTGCCTTTAAGAATTTCTGTTTATGTTTCATTTTGTTGAGCTTGATTATAATATGTCTTGGAGTCTTTCTATTGAGATCTATATTGAGTGGTGTTCGATACATATCTTGGATATCTATATTCTGTTCTTTCATAATTTCTGGGAAGTCTTTTGTCAGCAGCTCAGCAACAATATCCTCTGTGTTATCAGGTGTCTCGCCCTGTGCAAGAACTCCAATTAATTGTAGATTGTTCTTCTTAATAGAGTCCCACATGTTTCTTAATACTTCTTCATTTTTCTTGTTTCTTTTTTCTGATTTCTCCTCATACATGCTGAAGTCAGTAGCTCAGCCTTCCAAATCAGAAATTCTCTTTTCCATTTGTTCCATTCTGTTTTATTGGCTTTGAACTGGTTTCTACGTCTTTGATTTTGTTCTTGATCTGTTGGATTTCAGAGTACTGATGTTTCATCAGATGAAAGAGCTTGCTTAAGTCTTTGTTTTGCTCTGTTGCATTTTGTATAAGGTCTAGGAGGGCTCTCTATATAATCCTTTTGTATTCACCTTCTGATAGTTTCATAAAAGCTTCTTTGTCTGGGAAATTCTGAGTGGTTTCTTTTGGGGGCCTTCTGTTGCCATGGGTGATTTCCAGGTTACCATCTTCTCCAAAGTTTGTTGCTTTGGGGGCTTCATGTGGGTCAATAGAGTCTTCAAGAGATGCTGTGAAGACAGACCACAGTTGTTTCTCTAGGCCATCTTAAAATGAGAAGTAAAAAGTATTTGACAACTTCCAAAGTCAGTCAGGTTTTCAGGTGTATACATCCCTCTGCCCAGCTGGCAAAGCAAGAACCTCTATATTGAACCCCAGATGTTATAAACTAGTTCAAAATACAGAAAGGCTACTGGCCTGCTGGCCTCTGCTGTCAGGCCCCAGCTGAAGGCAATACTGTGTAGAATTCTGCTTCTCTGCCAGAAAAGTAGTCTCTTCTGGGTAGGCACTGCCTCACAGCCCAGGAATTAGGTCCAGCTGAGGCTTCCATATGGATGACTCTGCCTTCTAGTGAAACAAGATGGCATCCCGCACAAGCTCACCAGTTGGCCAGGACCAGGCTCTCAGTGGAAAGAGACGCTGAGATACCTAGAGTCCACAGTCTCTGCTGCTGGGCCCCAGCCCCAGGTGACAGTATGCAAAACACAGCCTGCCTGCCAGAAAAGCACTCTCACCCTGGCAGGTGCCACCTCCCAGCCTAGGAACCAAGTCCAGCTGGGGCCTGTGCCTGGGCTTGTCCATTTCCCAGTGGATCAAGAAGGCATCCTACACAAGCACATCTGTATGGCTATCACATGGCAGAAGCAGAAAGATAGGCCAGAGGAGCCAAGGTGTATACAGTCCAAAGCCAGGCTCTCAGAACATGGCAATTATGCTTGCCGGTCACACCAGCAGTGCATCTGAGGCCAGCAGCTAGTCAACAGCTCTGCCTGCCAGCCAAGACAGAGGAAAAATCAAAATCAAAACGATGAGTTACCTTTGGTCTGTGCAAGCCTGTGCTCACCAAGAGTGGGGTCAGTGAAAGAGAGGAGGTTTTGCATTTAGTGGTATGAAGTCCAAATTAACAGCTCTATGCAGCATCCCAGGGCTCACTAGGTGTCCAGAAGGCTCTGTTTAATTATCATTTCAGGTCTTAGTTTCCAGAGGGATTTAAAGAGATGTGCATTTAGTCTGCCAACTTGACTCTGCCCTCTGCTTAAGCCTTTTAAATTCAATCCTGAAATGAAATTTATAAATTAACTGTACTTTTTTTAAAAGATCACTTGCACTTGTTCTTTGATGTTCAGCTCATCTTGAACTGTCTCTTAGGCTGGGTTTTCCAGAGAAGCAAAACCAGTAACACGTGTAGGTACAATGAAAGATTTATAATAGATAGATAAATAGATACAGATATAGGAAACAGCTCATGTAATCACAGAAGCTGAATGTCCCAAGCTCTGGGACAAGCCTTATGTGGCCAGGGAAGCTGAGGAACCCAAAGTCAGCAAGTCAGAGACCAGAGTTCTAGATCACCGGTTGTGTAGGTCAGTGGATCCCAAGCTGGTGGTGAGACGAAGTGACAGAGGCTGGCAAAACCAGGATCAGTAGGTCAGGGAGCAGGAGCAGCAGAGGCTGGCGAATCCAGGATTGGCAGGTCAAAGAGCAGGAGCGGCAGAGGCTGGCGAACCCAGGATCAGCAGGTCAGGGAGCAGGACTCTCAAGTGCCGACTGTAAGGACTGATGAGTCCAACAGCTGCTAGTTCAAGTCCCGGAACCTGACGCTGGAAGAAAAGAGCAGGAGCTCCTGGCCACGTGAGCGACCAGCCACTGTAGTATAAGGTCACAAGATGAGAGCCGAGGGGCAGGGAGCCATCACAAACCCCGCCCTGCCACTTAATACAGCAGCCAAATATGTAGTAGCTAAGTTGACATAATCCTGACCACCACAGTCCACCCCTTGTCAACTTGGCGTCTGCATACATCTCACCTTACCATGCACAGTCTCTGAAGGAGTACAGTTACAAAGTCATACTTATGTCAACATGATATAACTAACACATGTACAACTGAAAATGCATTAACCCATTTACATCTTATGTTTCATAAGTAAACAAAATATCCAGTACACACATACAAAGCAGGTGGAATGGATTTCTAGTTCCTTAACAATTAGTCTCATTTACCAATGTGTTAAAATTTCTGTAACTGCCTTAGACCATATGCATATGTTTAATATGTTTGATTTTTTTTTCTCTCAAGCACTTAAATTGCCTGACAAGGTTGACTTAAAATTCTTACATGTACGATCTTTCTTGAAGCTCAGGCAGCCCTTAAAAATCTAATTACTTCATTTACTATGTTTGGATGTTTGATTTATCTTAAACATTCTAATGCTGTTTATGTGCTTGAGTAACATCTTATACCTTTCACAAAATAGTCGTTAAATTCCTGGGTGGCACAAATGGCTAAGCACTTGGCTGTTAACCAAAAGGTTTGTAGTTCATATCCACTTAGAGGCACTTCAAAAGAAAGACCTGACAATCTACTTCTGAAGGGTCACAGCCATTGAAAACACCATGGAGCACAGCTATTCTGTCACACATCAGGTCACCATAAGTCAGAATCTGACTGGAAAACCAGTGCACATTTCAAGTTTAAGACACAAGGCTAAAATTAGATTTAACTTGAATATATGGAGATTATAAAATTTATTCCTAAACTCAATCTCAAAATATGATTATGATTTATCTCACTATCTCTATAGTAAACTTCAATCCCTTCTCAGGATTGTAAAGTCACTTAATTGCCAAGCACAGCAGTTTTACTGTCTCAAGAAGGCTGAAGTTGTTGGGTCAAAAATTAGTGCCCCAAATCAGTTGCTTGTCAGTCACAGATTGAAAAATAGGATTATAAACCCTAGGTGAACTCTTGATTCTTCTCCTGGTGGACCACAAGACCAGGCTTTCTGCTGGACTTGCTTAACAGTTCATATCAGCAGAGCAACTTGTACATCATGTTTTATCCCACCTCTGCAACTTGGGTAGATAGATGGGCTGCCCCAGTGTCCACACTCAAAAACCAAATACATTGCCATCAAGTCTATTCTGACTCATAAGACTCTACAGCAGAGTAGAACTGCCCCCACGGGGTTTCCAAGGAGACATTGGTGGGATCAAATCGCCAACCTCTTTGTAGTCCAGCTCTTAACCACTGCACCACCAGGGCTCCCCACTCACATCTCAGCAAGTTTCCTTTACTTGGTTGGGATCTGCATTCCTTTTGTATTTTTATCATCTTACCCAATTCTATAGACTTTTCAGTGACCTCTCTTTTCTAATCCTCTTATTAAGAGTCATGAGACTTGGCTTCCAAGATCTTGTGCTCCTTTCTTGTATGTCAAGCCTGTCCTTGACAACCAGAAATCATTCATCCAGTGAAGTCTCTCTCTTTCTCCACTTAGTCATTACTTTTTCTTTCAATTTCTATCTGCTGATAGTCCAGTAGTAAGTCCATATCCTACATTGTTTAGTTGTTGTCTTAACCAAGCCAATGCTTTCTTGATTCCTTGATCAAACTTGGTTCTTAGAGTTGTGGCATTTCAGACACTAATCTTCTGAACTGCCTTTCTGAGACAATTACTTCACTACTTTAAGCAGAAGATGGTACATCCCCTATATTTTTTATCTTGTCACTGGAAAAAATACACCATCTCTGATAGCTAATGTCACAGTCTGTGTCTCCAAAATTCAAATTTGTGGTCAGGGATTGTGTAGTTAACTAAAGAATAATGGAAGTAACAATTCCAGAGCCACCTTGAAATGGTTGGAGGAAACTGGAGCTTGTGTATGAGCCTCATGATCTAAGATAACGGTCCCTCCATACCTCACTCCCTTGTACCAGAATACAGTTAAAAGTGACAGTATCTTAGTCATCTAGTGCTGCTTTAACAGAAATACCACACGTGTACGGCTTTTAAAGGAGAAATTTTATTTTGCCACAGTCCAGTAGGCTACAAGTCCAAATTCAGGGTGTCAAATCCAGGGGAAGGCTTTCTCTGCTGGCTCTGGAGGAAGCTCCTTGACATTAGTCTTACCCTGGACTGGGAGCTTCTGATGGGCAGGAACCTCGGGTCTTTTCCAAAGGATGTGTTCAGCTCCTGGCACTGCTACTTTCTTGGTGATATGAGGTGTCCAACTCTCTTTGCTACCTTCTTTCTTTAATATCCCAAGAGATTGACTCAAGGCTTGATATCATCTTACACACTGAGTCCCCACCAACACAACTGTTGCCCACCCTCCATCATTAACATCATACAGACAGAGTTTACAGCACATGGGAACATCATACAACACCAGAAATCACAACCTAGCCAAATGGCTGTACACATTTGGAAGGCAGCAGGGAGATCACAACTCAATCCATCACAGATGGTAGGAGGCTGGCCAGGTATGGCTAACTTTGTCTTGCCCAGGTTTCACACATATACATGATCTGGAGTGGAACTTAGCTCCTTTTGAGGTTTGAGGCTTACACCAACAACCTGGCTTAAAAACATATGAGAACAAAAAATTATTCCACCCATCAGAGCCTTGCCTAAAAATCTTTAATAACTTAGATTTCCCCCATTTTACATTGAGATCAAAAGACTATCAATCTGTTTAGCATATTAATCCAAAATCCTAGGTTAACTGGGCTTGTGTAGCTGAAGGTGAACCACAGACGACGGAACACAAAAGCCCATGTGATCTTGCAAAGACTCTGGTAGCTCCTGTTTGCTAACGCCCCCACTTGTTTTAAATAAATAAATAAATAACCCTATGCCCATTTGAAACAGCTTGGCCACTCTAAAAATAACCAGTCTCCTATGAGTATTCACCATACTAAGCTTATGTAACCTGCCAAGGTGAAAAACTCCTGGTGTAACTGGCTCTAAAGCATGTGTTCATACCACAACCTGGGCTTTGGAGTGATAGTTGACCTGTGTGAACTTTAGGGATCCTGCTATCCCCAAGACTTCATGCTTTCAAAGACCTCATCATCACTGGGTTAGGGATGGTTTTGTCCATTTCTCAATAATTAATGATAATAATAGCTAACATGTATCACGTACTTTTAAAAAAGTTGCTGCTAATTCCAACTAATGGCGATCCCATGTACTATGTATGTCAGAGGAGAACTGTGCTCCACAAGGTTTTTAATGGTGAGTTTTCAATACCAGGTCCTTTTTCCAAGGTGTCCCTGGATGGACTCAAACTTCTTACCTTTTGGTTAGCAGCTGAGTGTGTTAACCCATTTACACCACCAAGGACTCCTATTGTGTACTTTACTCGCGCCATTCTGCATTACTTCAAAAAGCGTGGTGGTGCGATTGTTAAGAGCTAGGCGACTAACCGAAAGACCAGAAGGTCGAATCTACCAGGCACTCCTTGGAAAACTATGGGCGGTTCTACTCTGTCCCATGGGGTTGCTGTGATTCAAGAGCAACTCGATAATAATGGGTGTTTTGTTTTGTTTTGTTTCATGTTGTGTTGTTTTGTTTTGTTTAAGCTTCACATAACCCTTTGAGTAAGAAATTGTTCCTTTCAGGGGCCAACCCAAAGGTTAGAGAAGTTCAAAACCATGATTGAACTTCAAGTAGCTGGGATTTGAACACGAGTGGTGCTGGCACATAGCTCATGCTTTCAACCAGTGTTCTCAACCACTCCACCTGCCAGAAGCTTCCCCTCTGAACTTTAGAATTTCCTCAAAGAAAGAAGATGGCATATCAAGAGTGAAACAGGAGAAAGCAGATCACTGGCTCGATGAACTGCTAAACTTTTAGGGGGACAAGGTAGCATGAAAGGCCTAAATCTGGAAATCTACCTTTGGCCAACTACCCTGGAGCTTTGTCCAGTTGTCCTCTGGAAATTGTTACCTTCTATTGACTGCTTCATGCTTTTTGGCCTTATTTTCTCTCTCTGTAGGGCTATGGAATAAAGACTACTCTCCCTTCCGCACCATAACTAAAACTCAGAGTCGTCCCTGGGTGGTACAAATGGTTAACACACTTGACTGTTAACCAAAGAGTTAGTGGCTGGAGTCTACTCAGGAGTGTCTCAGAAGAAAGGACTGGTGATCTACTGAAAAATCAGCCAGTTGAAAACCCTATGGGGAGCAGCTCTACTCTGACACATCCAGGATCACCATGATCAGAATTGACTCAACAGCAACTGTTCATTGTTTCTGAAATGTTGCTTTTGTCCCTATTGATAGCCTCTTCCCTCCAGAGCCAGCCACAGTGTGACCCATAACAAAAGGGCAGCACAGCCAGAAAATGCAAGTTTTTAGAGGGGTGGAGGGTAGAGACCACATCTAATGGGGAAGCAAGGGAGATGCTGTGGAGCTGGGGTAAGAACTGCAGAAATCTGAGTCAAGACAGAGATCCTCTTGTCCTTGCAGATTAGAATTCCCATCCAGGAATCATAGGGCTCCTATTCCTTTTCTGACAATGCCAGCTCCACATTCCAAGGTGTGGGTCCCCCCTCTTCCTGCCCACTGTCACTAAATTTAAACTCTCATCTGTCCTTTTTCCTGTAGGAAGAAGGTATTTTAAGTGACAGTACAGTGCCACAGGAGATGCAATGACACCAGCCCTGAGAAAATAAACATATCAGCTCCTCCTTGCTGTCTGCAGGCACGGCCTGCCCGGGACTTGTCCACATCACACCTAGGGCTAACGGCATGTGTCTTCTTCCGCCTGCTCTTCCTCTTGCCCAGGAAGCAGCCTAAAGGAGCCTGCTATGAGGCCTCAGCCGGTCACTGGGTCAGAAGTGGGATTCAGAAAATCAGTACCCACAATGCACAGGGTAGCATGATGGGCACAAACTCATCTTAAGTTCATGCTTATAGACATCCTTATAGACATTCTAGGTCTGAGGAATTCACCAGATCAATGTAGAGAGAGCCCTGAGTTTGATAGGATTCCAGGATCTAGGACATACCCTTTGAAGAACCCCACACTTGGACATAAAATTTGAAAAGAACATGAGCTCTTCTATAGCTGCCAGAATTTGTTGGCCTACCACCCCAGCTCCCCTAGGGAAGCCAGAGGATGCTGATCAGTATAGAAATGGGAGTTTCTGAGTTGTTGCTGACTAGTGCATCTGCCCAGAGGTTGCAGGGTGGGAACCAAGCCAGAGTAGGCTCTGTACACCACCAGCGTGCTTGTGTCCACCCACTCAGAAGGCACAAAGGCAAGGGTTCTGGCCTCTGGTCTGATAGCAGGAAGACGGACACACTCGGTTCTTGAACTGATGGTAGCATAATGGTCTGTACAGCATCGTTTTTCTCAAGGACATAGCTATTCTTCACGCACCTTTGAAAGAGTTAATTAATTTTCACTGCCAAGAGCGGACTTGGAGGAAACCAGGCTTCCATTGCAGAAGGAAAAGTTTGAGTCAGGTCAAAGAAAATGTGTTTGCTGTTTCAAACAAAATTGGGAATAGGTGACTTGGAAAAGCCTGGCATCTTGGGGCTTGGCCAGTTTCTATGTGAGGGAGGTTACAGAACTTCCTTCCAGAAGATCTTGAGCAACAAAATAAAGACTCTTTCGGACTCCTGTCTGCTGTCCTTTCTCTGTATCGTGGAAGATGGCATCCTGCCTCACTCCTGATTCCTATTTCCAGTGTGTGCATGAAAGAGAGAGAGCACGTAAGTGCAAGCTCAGTTCTGGAAACGTGGTAACACAAGGAGTTCGAGGTCTTCTCCAGCCCTACATGCTCCCACTTAAACACACACACACATACACACACACACACACACACACACACTCTGACATTTGTATCTGCCAGTCACACAGGGTGATAGTGGTAACCATAGACTGGGATCTGGAGAGGAGAAACAGGAAAGGTTACACCTGTAAGAAATCATTTATAGAAGAGTTGCATTTCCTTGGCCCCAGAGACAGATGACTCAAGAAGGCTAAGAGTTAGGGAGACACTGGGCAGATGCTAAGAGAAAGACTGTAAGCCATCGCTTGGCAATGTGCAGAGTATGTAGATCAAGAGTGAAACAGGGTTTCCAGCAATCTTACCTTCTCACTAATCTCCCTAGAGCTGGGGCTTGAACTGGCAGTGAATAAAGACCTCAATTCCCAAGTCCCAGCCATGTCAGGGTCTCAAAGGACACACAGAAATAATGAAACTCAGTTTTCTGTCCCTCCGCAAGGGAGGCTGTGGTCCTTGAGACCAGGATGTAGGTGAGAACGAGAAGGGAGGTCAAGAGGGAGGGGAGGGGATTGAAGTCACCAAAATTCAGCACCACACTAGAAATTCAAATGCTCTCAGATGTCTGAAGGCTCTGTCTTTTTAACCTATCACTCTGAGCCTCTGAGGGACTCCAGGCTATACCGGTAGGGCTGCCTCCCACACGGTATTTCCACTGAAGCCAAATGTCAGTTTGGCCTCTAGGTAGATCTCACCCCAGGAGAGGCTGCTGCAGGGCATCTGCTTCGGCCACCCCTGTCCTCTGTGCACTGACCTCCAAGGCCAGTGGCCACCAGAGCAGCTCTCTTCTCTCCTCCTACCAACAAGTCTTCATTGTGAGGTCCACACATATCACCTCATCCATCTTTTACTGAGTCGCTACTAGGAGTCGGGCCCTATGCAAGTTGCTGAGGACACAGAACAAACATATCAGTAGAGAAACTTGTACCACAACCACGTAGTAAGTGCTGTAACGGAGATACAAACAAGGAACATGAAGCACAGAAGACCTCCCAAAAGAGGCAACACTTGAAATGGGTCTTCAACGGCAACTAGAAGATTGCTAGGTACATAAAGGCACAAAGAACATTCTAGACAGATTGCTGGGTACACAAAGGAGAAAGAACATATTCTAGCACGTGCAAAGACCCAGAGTCAAGAAAGAGCAAAGTGAGTTTGGAGAAAGAAAAGTGGTATGGCTAAGCTCAGGTGCATAGGGGTGGTGGTAGAGAGGCCAGAGACGGAAAGAACAGGGTCTGGTCCACCTGGGTGAAGGGCCCAGAACTTGAGCCTGGCAATGACAGAGAGAGGCAAGTGTTCTAATACAGGAGAGTGATATAACCAGAGGATCCCAGGATGAAGGAGGCACTGAAGTGGAGCAAGATCCTGGAGGCAAGAACTGCGGAGAGAGAGTACAGGTGGGAGTTTCTTGCAACAGATTTGGCATAAAATGTAGAGTATAAATCAAGACAATAGCAACAGTAGGAGGAGAGAGAAGAAAAAGATACCTGAGAGGTTTTATGGGTAGAAGTGACAGAGTTCAGTCATTTGGACATGGGATTGAGGGAGAGAGAGGAACCTAGACTGACTAGCAACCCCGGTTTCTGGCTTAGGTAAGTGGATAAACGGTGATAGGGTTAGGTAACAGAACAGGGCAGAATTTGGAGAAATGGTGAGCTTGAGGCATCACAGGACACCCAGATGGAGATAACAGTAGGTAGTTATAAATACGTGTTAGGAAAGAGGTCTGGGTAGTAGCCATACATATGGAGGTATCAACACACAGCTGGAGACTGAAGTCACAGGTAAAAAGATGGGGCACGTGGTAGAAGCAAAAACAGGCAGTGGGTGGAGCATGTGTGGGCCAGAAAGCCTCCACCTCCACCCTGACTCTGTTACAGAGAACCATAGACTCTGCCAACTTGAAGAAATGTTATTGATACTCTAACCTCTTCATTCTGCAGAAAGGAATTATGACTTGGGTCCCTGGTATTTCGTGGGAAAGGATCAGTTCACTGTTCCGCAACAGCCCCATCTGGATACTGTTCCCTACTACCTGGGTCTTGGGTAAAAGCTGGACCACAGACCGACGTAGTGGCCCAAAAAGCTGAAGAAGGAAGGACCAGAGTTTGCCCCTTCTCAGGCCGGGCTGCTGGGCCAGCATGGAGAGGGCTCAGGCCTCTCAGCAGCCATGTGTAGGGTGGCTATGTGGACATGGGCCTGAGAGAAGAAGACAAGAGAGGTTTAGCCCTAGAACATGTCTCCAGATTCCTCTCAGTCTCAGCAAGGGTTGTGTGCTCTCTCCCTCTAGACTCCAGGGCTGGGGGCCCGTGTGCTCAAGGGAGAATATTCCAAACGATGGGAAGGAATTCCTGAGTGGCAGAAATGGTTAACACACTTTCTGCTAACTCAACTAGAGGCTCCTTGGAAAAAAGACCTGGCAGCTTAGTTCCCTGTGATGGGGAGTATCTCTCATAGTGCACTGAGCATCTGCCCCGGGGTCTGTGGCATCCCCTGTCTATACTTTTCCAGGAGGTGCTGAGGGAAGCAGGCAGTGAAAACCATCTGCCTCCAGCTTCCTTTCCAGTGACCTTGCATTCTGGGAATCTACCAGATTACAGCACCCAAGACAACCAGCCCTGGGGCTCTCACCTCAGCTCTGCTCACATCCCTGAAAGGCATCTGAAATGGGACAGACTGCCACCCGCGCCAACACATGATCAGGCAACAGGCAAGAGGCAGCTCATGAAACTTTTTTCTGATTGTTTTATTTGAAAACCCTAGGGTGTGTCCCCTCCCTCATCAGACCCATCCCCCTACCCAACCTCAGGACACGACAATGCCACACACACACATACACACAAGGCTGTGAGCTGCACACAGTAACACAGGGGCTGCGCTCACGACAACATTGAAAAAATATACATTATATATAACACACCTGGGGCCCCCCTTCTTCTCCTCCAGTCCCACAACCTAGCCAGGACCAGGTCATGAAGAAATGGGCAGGAGTTGTAGGATCCCAGGATTGCAAGGGTGGGACTGGAAGAGCACAAAACAGGAAAGTAATTGGGAAAGGGGGAAAGCAGGGATCCCCAGAGTAAAACAGAAGTGGAGGCGATAGGGGATCACAGAGAAGCAGGGAAGGCCCGGCTGAGGGAGCCCCAAGGGAGAAAGGCTTCCTGTGGAGCGGAAAGAGTGGAAAAAGGCAAAGCAGAGGGTTTCCTTCAATCCCACCCCAATCCCTGCCACTGCTATGGACTCCCCCTACCCATACAGTGCACTGGTAGTGGGGAGAGGGGAAACAGAGCTAAGGGCCAGTGGCCACAGGGGCAGAAAAGGCAGCCAAAGTGCTCCAGCTACCTTTTCAGGCAGCCAGCCCAGGCCTGCCCACAGAAGAGCAGACCAGGGGGATAACAGGCCAGAGACAAAGGGTTCGGGGCTTTCAGAGGATGTAGGAGTGAAAAGGGGAGGTGAAGCAGGCTCTGCAGGACCCCTGGGATTGTAGGGTTAAAGGGCAACTCCCTCTGAAGAGCTCTTGGTCTCTCTTCTCTTAGAATGTCCTTCTCCCTCTCCTGGGGGTGCCTCTGTCTCACCAGGACAGAATTCTCTGTTTGGGGAGGGATGTGGGCCTTAATAGCGGTGTGGGGGCGTCTCAATGATGCGTCTCTCATCACTGCTAGGGGAGTCAGCTGCCTCTGAGTCACTGCTGTCCTCGTCTTCCTGCTGTCCACCAGCAGCCCCCGCCACAGAGACCTGCCGGTTCTGGTAAGACTGCAGAGGATAGAAGGAGAGAGCAGAAAGGGTCAGCGGCCTGTACACACTTCAGAGCCTCTCTTCAGGGGCCACATCTCCCTCAGTCCCCTTATCCCTGTCCCGCTACCTTCCCTGCCTCATCTAAGCCTTCCTTCTTCCTGTTCATGGTAGCTCCACAAAAGCTCTGAATGAAGGCTCAGTCCCTCATTAGGGGGCTTTGCTGCTAATGCTCCAGAAGAATCTTGACTCCCTTTCCCCGCAAGCCCTGCCCCCTCCTCAGGGCCACTCACCTCCATGGGGTTCACAATAATGGTGAGAGCTGAGTCATCCCAGAAGAGGTCAGGGTCCTTGGGGTCACTGGAGGCTCCTGGGGTGCCCCCAGCCCCTGAGACACGGCGGTGAAGGGAGTGGATACGCACCAGGCCCAGGATGACCATGAGCACCAGGAAGCCCACACACACCACAATGATGAGAGTTGCTGCACTCGGGACCACTGTGGGGAGAGCATGGGATAAGAGGACTGTGGCCAGCTCACCTGGGAGTTTGCACACAGAGGAGCAGAGTGGGGCTGGGTGAGGAGGGAGTCCAGGAGTAAGAGGGCAGGATCCATGGCTGACGGAAGAGGGAACACTCTGCAGAGCTGGAAGAGAAACGGAGTCCCCTGGGAAGGACAGGAGACAGGGGTGGGCTGGGACAGGTGTGGTAAAAGAGACATGCAGACAGAGGAGAGTGGATGTGCAAAGGAGACAAGACAGGCAGAAGAGAAAGGCTCCCTGCCCAGCGCTGTTGTGAGAAGCTCCATTCTCAACAGCAGAGGGGCAGGATGGGAACCTTCCTGTGTCACTAGGCCTGTGCCATCCTAGGGATCATTCAGTCTAGGAAAGAGGTGTCCTAGTGCCCAGTGGGAGAAAGGAGAGAGGCAGCCACAGGGCCCAACTGGTACAGGAGGGAAGAAGCAGGCTCCAAGCCTGGCCTGGCTGCCAAGACGGTGGAATCACATCCAAGGCCTGGAGACAGGTCTTAGAGGCCTAGAGCAGGCCCTTCAATCACCCACCTGCACTGAGCTCACTCCTGCGTGCTGACATCTCCCTTCTTCTTTGGGGCTCAGGGTTCCTAGACGTCAGGGGCTTCTGTTGCCCCCTAATCTGCCCCTGAGGTGTAGGTACCTCCACTGTGGAGCCCTTGTTCCTGTGGTCCCGTGGCCTCACTCTGATGCTGGGTTTCAGGGGGGCACAGTCCTGGAAGGGTGTGCACACTTTCACCCGGACCTTATTGCTGATGGTGGCAAAGCAGACATGCATGCACAGGTACATGCCCAGGAAGAACATCTGGGCACACCGTCGGACAAAAGCCGCCACAGCCCACACCCGAGACAGGTTCTTGCCGGCCCGCTTCCCAGCCTGCACCCCGGCCTGCACCAGCCACCTGGCAGCCTGCTCACACAGTGGGATTAAAGGAATGCATCTGATGGTTTCCAGCAGGGTACGGCAGAGGCACACGTGCAGCATCACCCAGCTCCCTACCAGCTGGGCAGACCAAGCAGTA
Source organism: Heterohyrax brucei (assembly GCA_028571685.1). Taxonomy (NCBI): domain Eukaryota; kingdom Metazoa; phylum Chordata; class Mammalia; order Hyracoidea; family Procaviidae; genus Heterohyrax; species Heterohyrax brucei. Next base: position 69,019,481 of record CM053142.1, on the reverse strand, counting down.
CCCTGAAGTAAGACGTAAATACTACAGACCTGAGCAGCTGTGAGCACACACTTGCTCCCCTCCTGCACACACACACATGGCACTCGAAACAGCATGAAGAGGCAGAAGAAGAGTGCCCACAGCCCCAAGGACAGCAGATGGAAAAAGAGGCCCCACACACGCGATCCCAGAACCAGGGCCCTCACTGGCAGCTGAAGCACTGTACCCCACATGGGTGCAAACACCTCTCCTCCTGTTGTGTGCACAAGAGCCTGCCTGACTACAGAGGCTCAGGCAGGCCCAGACCCTGGGCAGTCCTGCCCCTAAAGAACTATCACACGTATGTGTGCTCTCCCTCAACTACAACACAGACCAGGGTCACACAAGCCCCCAAAGACACACATTATGCTCCAGCTCACATACACGTTCCCAGCCCCAAATTCTGAGACTCAACAGAGAGAAGAACACAGAGAAGCTCTCGGCACAGGAGGCCCCCACTCCCTGCTGCACACCCCTTCTCTCCAGCAGCCAGCACACTCACGCAGCCACATGTTCCAGGGCCAGCCAGGTGTGTGGAGGATGTGCCGTCTGAGCAGGTGTGCTAGCCACACACTGGCCCGAGGCCAACCAAGCAGCGCTCTGCCAAGTTGGTCCCCAACTTGACCCAACCCATGGCCTACCTGGGGCCACTTTCCAATTGGAACTGACTCTAGTGGGACAAGCCAAGCAGGCTCTTTGGGCACTGAACCAGGGTAGCAATGGGCCTGGCTACAAAGGCATTTCTCAGCAGCCTAGGGAATGGTGAGGAATAAGAATAGGACAAAGCTGTTCTTTCTGCTCATCTGCAGAAAATGGTCCTCATGGGTCTCATGGGTCTCCATGCCAAGGAATAGGACACAGGGGCAGGTGACCCCATCAGCAGATGAACTCTGACCAAAACCAGGCTCTGGAAGGAGTGTGAGACCCCATTCAGAGTGGAGGCTGTGACAGGTGAATTTGCTCTATGGTCACAGTGATGCCAAGCCAAAAGTTTCTAATTTGTGCCTCAGTCAAATGCATTTGTCCCTGTGTACTGCTGATCTGGTGAAGGAGGGGACAAGCTGATTGCCAGGAATAGAAATGATCACAAAAAAAAACCACTCTATCTGTAAGTAAAAGCAAGTATGGAGAACTGTTTTAAAATGAGCCAAGAGACCAGAGAAATGGATTTTCAAATTAGCTAAAGACGAATACCACGAGTGTTAGAAATACAAAGAACCTTTCTTGCTGCATTAGACACAGTTAACTCTGGCCTTGAATGACCTCCATAGCTAACATTAAGGGATATTTTACTATGTGGCCTATGTGAACCTGATGGCTTCATTGGATTACAAATATGCTGCTGAAAGCTCTGTCCACAGCCCCCAAAAGACCCTATAAAGGTGTCCCTTGATGAAGTTCCTCAGGACAGACCTCCTTCTGGTCACAGTCCTAGAGCTTCTCTTGACATAATGATTTGCTCCCACCATACAACCATCATAACTGCTCAAGTTTCCTTTTGCTCTAGACACAAGAAGCTTAGAATCAAAATTCAGGCCCATTCTAGCTACTACACAGTATTCAGAGTGTGTATTTTATGTACAGGTAATCCCCAATTTACAGCAGGGTTACATTCCAATAATTCCTTTGGTAAGTTCTAATGTTAAGTTGAATACCTCTTTTTTTTAGTTTTCATTATTTGCCTTTTATTATCAGTATCTTTAGAAGTTCAATCTTGGAACATCTATGAGTAAACATCTGAGAACGATAACATCAGCAAATTACATGCTGAAACACTGTATATATAGTACATACTGAAAAACCAAAAACCAAACTCACTGCAGTTCAGTCGATTCCAACTCACAGCAACCCTATAGGACAGAGTAGAACCGCCCTGTTGTGTTTCCAAGGCGTGCCTGGCAGATTCGAACTGCTGACCTTTTGGTTTAGTTGATGATAGCTCTTAATCACTACGCCACCAGAGTTCCCAATAACACATACCAGTAACTATAAAATATTTTTTAAAAAAAGATGGTCATAGGTGTAGTTTGTCATAATTCAAATATGTCATAAATTGGGAGCTACAAGACTTTATGCCCTAACTTCAGTCTTATTCTGATGATGTACACTGTCCTTTCCTTCTCCCTTCCTAATTCCAGGGCTTCAAACCAGTATGGTCCAGTTTGATCTCCTGCTGAGAATGTGCATTTCCACCCCAGATAGACTGACTCAGAATCCACATTTTAACAAGATAATTGATTACTAAATATAATAAATTTTGAAAACTATTCAAGATTTGAAAACCACTAGTGTTCACGAATTTATTCTACCTAAGAATCATCTGGGGATCTTGTCACAACACGGGTTCTGATTCAGTATGTCTGGGGTAGAAACACACATTCTCAGCGGGATGTGGAACTGGAACAAATCAACTGGCAGCCCTGCCTGATTCAGGTTTGGTTTTTATCCTATTGCATTGTACATGTTTCTGCAAAGTCTCAAATATTCGTAGGAAACACAGTAGGGAAATGGTTTCCAGTTTTTGCAGCACATTGAAACCACCTGGGGATCTTTAAAGGCTGCTGATGCCTGGCTCCTACTCCCAGACATTCTGGTTTAAGTGGTCTAAGGTATAAACCAGGCACAAGAGTTTTTAAACTTCCCCAGGCAATTCTGATGTGCATCAACATTTGGGAGGACTAGATAAAAATAAATAAATGTCTTCATCATCTTGTCTCATCCTTCTCAGAGAACCTGCTCTCCCTACCCATAAATACCCTTTAATACTCAGCTCCAGTTCTCATTCTCATGTTGTCTCTCTCAGTCTCGCTCTGTCTCTTTCATTGCGTCTCTCTCTCCCTCTTTTCATCTCCTTGCTATCAATCCTGCATTTCCTTCACTTGTACTATTCTTCCCATCCAGAATATACCTCCCTTGTCTTCACATTCACCCAAAATCCCTTCTATCCTTCAAGGTCCAAGTTCAAACTCTACATTTGGCACAAAGCATTCCTGACTGTCTAGTCCACACTGACCGCTCTTTTATGATGCCCTTGGAGGCTACAGGGAGAGGAACCTTTGGTCCCATATTTAGAGTAGTTCGATATTGTGAAATAATAATTTTGTGACACCACTTCAGGTTGGAAGGTAAAAGGGCAGGAATGCCTAGAAAGCACGAAGGTGACTGAAACTGGTTTTATCAAGTGGATCACCTGGTAAGCTCAGAAGATGTCAATCTCCAATACCCTCAGAGGAGCTATGAACTCAAGCCCCACTTGGTGAAAATAATAAATTTGGTGAAAAGCCAAGACAGGTGGCTGCTCTCAGCTGGAGTTTCAAGAGGGTCCACCTGAGTCCAGGGACGCTTGGTCTGGACATCAGCTCAGAACAATGAATGGTGAGACTGGGCTTCATTTAGGGTGGGGACAGGGTAGTAAAACAAAGGTGGCACTTAAAACACAAACACCGGGTACCACAGGCAGCTTTCAGGAGCGGTGGTGAGAAACGCTGCCTACCAGGCCAGGCAATGCAAGGCAGCTGGGCCCTCAGGGCAGGAAGATCAGGGGCAGTTAGGGCCAGACTCCCCACTTGGAGCCTCCTACCCCGAGAAAATCAGGACTGCGAATCTCACCAGGCCCAGCAGAAATACCAACCCTGATCTACCTTGGCCTAAATCTGAAGAAGCCAAGACCCAGTATCTAGCCCAGATGAGGCTAAGTGGCAGGATTCCCAAGCAAAGACAGAAAAAGAGCTATGAAGAGACAAAAAAAAAAAAAAAAGCTGGCCCCAGAGGTCTATTTTTTAAAAAAAAATTTTCATTTACTCACATGTATAGCCACTAATGATTGTGCAAAGCTTCTTCGAACCTTTGCAGCTGGTTATGTCTGATATTCCTACATCTTTGTTGTAATCAGTCACAGTATAATGCTTAAAATTAAAAAGGCCTCTGTGCTTGTTTCCAGAGAGAGCAGGAAAGAAGGGTGCCAGTCCCAGGGAAAAGGGCCAGTGCCTGGGGTGGCCACTGCACAAGATAGGAAACTGGGCTGAATCCTGAAGCCACCAGGAAGGAGCCTGAATCAGCCCTCGGGGGCTCCCCCAAATTGGGGTCAACTATAAATAACAAGATTACATCATGCTTGGTAAAGCAGGTCAACAAAAGGGAGGAAGACTCTAAATGAGATGGATTGACACAGGGGCTACAACAAAGAGTTCAGGCCTAACAACAGTTGTAAGGGTCGCTGTGAGTGGGAACTGACTCAATGTTACCTAACAAGAACAACAATTTTAAAGGCATCAAACATTGAAGCAGAAAGTCGCAGGTTAGTGAAAGGAGCCTTGGTAGTACAGTGGTCAAGTGCTCACTGTTAACCAAAAGGTCAGTCATTCAAACCCACCAGCTGTTCCTTGGGAGAAAGATGTGGCAGTCTTCATCTGTAAAGATTATAGCCTTGGAAATCCTGTAGGGCAGTTCTACTCTGCCCTACAGGCTTCCTATGAGTTGGAATCTTCTCGACAGCACACGTCAACAATACAGCTAGTGCATAGGCTCTGAAATCACACTGCCTGGATTTGGGTCCTGGCTCCGCTACTTTCTAGCTGTGTGATGTTTGAAAAGGTCCTTAACCTCTCTGTCTCTTTGTTGCCTTACCTTTAAAAGAGGATAATTTTAGTACCACCTTCACTCATTGTTATTTATAAGTACTAAGTGAGTTAATATGTGTGAAAGAGCATAGAGCATAGAGCCAGCACAGGTTAACAGCCTCAGTGTTTTAATACGCTATCACCACTGCATCTATTGAAATGAGGGCTGTACTTTCACAGGCATGACTCTGGTGACCATGAACTTCTGAAGTGTTATCTCTGCAAAAAGCAATTGTAGAACTTCTTTGGAAACTGCCTTTTCAAAAATGACCATCTGTGCCCTTTGAGAGTAGACTTGATGTTTAAAAACATAAAAATCTTACCTATAGCCAATTGTCATAAAAGTGGACAACGGAGTTCTGAAATATTTCACTGGGCCAAAAGCCACATGTGTCTAAAAAGTAACAAAAATAAATGCAGCTCACAAATTGGCTTTGAAAGCAATTTTAAAAAGCGATTCAAAAAAAATTTTTTTTCAGCAACATTGACATCATTTTATAATTTTATTATTTATAAAAAATTTTATAATTTATAATAATGTACTTATTTTATAATATTAAGTGTAAATAGCAGATTACAAAATAGTTTGATCTCAACTTTGTAAAAAAGGAACAGAATATCCAATATCAGCAGTGGTTCCCTCTCTGTGGGAGAATTATGACTGTTTTTTCTTCTTCATATTTTCCTAGATTTTCTACAATCAAGCAACTCTTAGGTTGAAAATTAAAAATCACAGTACTAGTGAAGGTGCACAGCCACGGAACAAGATTAATTTGAATGGTAGTACTCCATCTGGATATAATATTTTGCATATTTGGCTTTATAAATACTCCCATAAATTAGTTAGGATACAACTGCATATGTAATATGCCAAATAGGTACTGCACCTATCCTATAATTCTATTGTATCTCTAAAAGCACCTGAACTAATGCTAGTACACCAGACCAGACCATCTGAAGTTGAGTCAGCACCAACTCTCGGCCACCCCACTTGTGTCCATGGAGAACTGTGCTATACAAGGGTCTCAGTGGCTCAGTTTTCAGAAGCAGATCACCAGGTCTTTCTTCTGCAGTTGACCTGAGTAGACCTGCACCACCAACCTTTTGTTCAGCAGCCGAGTTCTTAATTGTTTGGATCACCTAGGAACTCTGCCAGTACACATAACCCACAAAACTCAAATCCACTGCCACTGAGTCAATTCCAACCCACAGTAATTAATAAACACTTAATGGCTTTGCTACAGAGAGAACACTGTTAGGCCCAGAACTAATCTGATATTTACGGAGGACAGCAAAAATAACAAAGACGTCTGAGCTGCACAATGACTTCATGATTCCAAACATGAATGCCCCTGCAACGACACAAGGCTCATGTTCTTCTTGGGGAAAGTTAATGACCCAGAGAGATGAAGAAATTTGTCCACACCAGCCAACCAAGTCAGGTACCACAGGGAACAGAGTCCCCTGCTCCTTCCTTCTCTTCTCCTCCCAGCAAATGAGGAGAAGGACACCTGTACCCAGCCCTGTCACCTGTCACCCACCCACCCCCCGCCGCCAAGCCCCATCCCACCCAGCCTTACATACTCGAGTTTCGGTGGGAGCTGGCCAGGCTGTGTCCAGCCATCTCAGGGGGTGGCTGGTGACCGCGATGCAAGAACTGCTGAGAACTGAGCACGTGACTGGGGTGGGCAACTCGGTTCATGCTGTGCAGGACACTGACCTGGAGAGAAGGAAGGCTCAGTGGACACGTGTACTTCACTCCAGACCCTTCTCTACTTTTCTAGAGACCAGCTCCTTCTCTTAACTACAGCCACAACATTTTCTCCTCCATCCACCACAAGGTCTAGGAGTCATCCATGCTGCCATTTCCACTCTCTCCAACTATTGGTTTCTCCCACAACACCCCGGCTCCTAGCTAGTAGGGTAGCCTTGCAGGGAAAAAAGACTCCGGGTACCTCTACGATGAACTCGTTGCTGGAGTAACGGCCATTCATTTCTGAGCAGGAGAGCCGGAACTTCCTGGCATAGAGGGCAGCTCCATGTCGCAGCCGATAGCGAGCCTGCCTCAGGATTTCCTCGTACACAGTGATGCTCTCCACCCCTGAGGAGGGGAACTGTTCAGCGCGGAAGCCAGTGTAGGCAGGCCCTGAGGCATGACCCTCTCGCCCTCCATCCCAACCCCCTACCAGCTGACACCACACAAAGCCCACAGAAAGAGAGAATGGCACCAAGTCCCATAGAGTAGCTTAGCCCAGCCCTCAACATGGGGTACAACCTGAACTCTACGAGGAAGAAAGGCTCCCCTCCAGCCCCACTCTGCTCTGACTGACTGGGATGGAGCAACACAGACTCCATTTCCTGCTCTGCCCTCTCTGATTGCTCTGTGGCTTTTGGGTAAGGATGGAGAGAAGGAAATAAGGGAAGAAGGGAGGTAGCAAGCAGGAGGGAATCTGAGAGGAGAACAAAGTAAATCCTCAGCAGAGCCCTGGGAGGGAAAAGAAACAGGAAAGGCCCCTTCCAGAAGGCTCTTCAGAGAAGAGCAGTCCTCCTTTGGAAACTACTAAATCATCCTTCCTGCTACACATTCATTAAGGGATGAAGACTTAACTTGCAGCTGTGGTGTGTACATGAGATTAGTGAAACGGAAGATGAGAAGATGGCTAGTTACCAAACAGCTGGAAGACTAGAAAGCTAGTTAGAGAAGACTGAGACAAAGAAGGAGAAAGAAAAGAAAGACCAGAAGGGGAACCCAGAATTGAGGTGAACCAGGCTATAGAAAAGAGTGAACACAAAAAAACACTTGGAATTCACCTTCTGAAGGGCAACCTGGAAGCCAGGGGATCCCCCAGGCTTGGAAGGAGCAAAATGACACTGGATCACATCCCTCTGGAAGGAGGGTCCTTTGGGTTTCCCAGGTGCTTGATCACACAGAGGGGCACCAAAAAGAAGACAGGCTCCCAGTCCCCACTGACCAGCAATGGTGAGGTAGGCAGACGTGTTGGTGAGTTCCAGCCCTCGCTGCTGCAAGGATGTTGTGTCCAAGAGCAGACTCTCCCGCTCGGGATCCAGGTCATCCCCCACCAGAGAAATCTCACAGCCGTCAAGGTTGTGCACAATCTCATCTGACATGCGTGTGTCTGTCACTGGGCAAGAAAGAGTCAGGGTCTGGGTCAGAGCTGAAGGTTCCCACTGAGGTTCTGAGTCATCCATGTTCTTGTAGCCTAGTTTCCTCCCCTTCCAGGATCACTTCTTAATAGCAGTCAGCATCACATAACTGCAAGACTCAATAATTTCCTGACACACAAGCATCTCCCTCTGCCTTTACTACCTAATGACAAGTGGTTCCAGTCAAGAAAACTCAGGAGGAAAGTGGTTCTCATTTCCAGTCCCAAACTTCTTCTCTCTGGTTCCAGATATTAACCCCCTCTCCGACTGATGTCACTTCCTAGAGCTACAGTTACCTGTGCCCTGCCAACTCTCATCCTTTTTGGCCTCCACTTGGTGAGAAATGGAGCAAGTGACTTGAAGATCAGGGAACAAAGGAACTCCGTCGGGCCCCTCGAAGTCCACAGCTGGGCGGGCAAAATGAGCAGTGCCACTGAGCAGGATCTGAGGGGCATCGGGCTGAAGAACCACCACATAGCCTTCCACCTCAGGGATGGAAACACAGGATTCCTCACTGAAGCACCTGTGTAAGAAGAGGAGACAGAGGCAACTTGTGACCCCAAAGCCCCGTACCTTACAATCTATATCTAGCTCACCCTTCTGGGCCTCCCCTTCTACAATAAAACATGACATGGCAGGGTGGGCTAGGGGAGGAAAGGGAGGTAGTGTCTGCATCCCCACCTACACAGGAATGCTGGAGGAACTACACTTCCTGGTAGGTGCCACTGCAGGGAAGGGTCAGAGGCAGGTACTCTGGTCTGCAGGGGTGACTGTGTCGTTAATGCCCTGCCCCAAGATTGTGGAACATCCCTCAAACCTCATTTCAGTGAAAAAATAAAGCAAACTGAACATCTAAAAATGTATACACATACAGAGTTCTTTACCCAGGTGTTAAAAAAAGCATGTATTCAGTGCAATCATCCAGCAGAAAAGTGTCAGAAAATATTCAAAAACAAAAGTGGGATTAGCTCTATTAAAAGACCAGACTTGAAGGTCTGACATTTCAGAGGGACCCCTGAGAACATGACCCCTGGACTTCCTGCCAGCCCAGGGCTAAAACCAGTACTGAAGCCAACTCCTCAGACAAAAACTGGACTGGACTATAAGACATAGAGTGACACGGGTGATGGGTGCCCTTCTTGGCTTAAATTTACACATGAGGCTGTCTGACCAGCTCCTCTCCTCTCAGTGAGAAGGGACGGTGGAGAGGAGGCATTAAGTGTTGGTACAGAGCAGAAAGGAGGAGTGTGCTGTCACAGGTGCAGAGAGCAGATAAAGTGTCATAGAGGCATGTGTTCGGGGTTCTATATGGCAAATTGACTTGAATCATACAATTTCACTTAATCACAATAATTTTTTTTTTAAGTGGTGTTAGGATAGGAGCTAGCTATCAAAGGATGTCCTCCTCCTTGGTGGTACTTCCATTTCCTTCTATATCAGGAAAATTCACTTTGGTAGGTGAGCTAATCCAACTACCTTGCACTTAGTTGCACCTTCCCATGAAGCCTCATTGATCTTGGCACCAGAAAAACTCTCCCCAGAGGACTCAGTTGAGCCAAACCTACCAATATCACAGCCACTCAGGAACTACCTTTCCAGGATCACTTCTAGTCCCATCCTTTCTTGATAATAAGGATATTTCACATGTGCATAGCACTTGCTGGTTTATAAAACACTTTGCTTATGTTACTTCATTAGCATCTTATTTCAATTCTGTTGAACAGGGATAAGAAACCAAAACTCTTAGATAAACTATCTTGGTTACCTAACTAGCATGTGTCAGAGTCAAGGCTTAAACCCACTCTCATTCGAAGGCCACTGATCTCTCCACTAAGCCACAGCTACAAGTGGGGCCTACTTCTGCACCAAGGAAATTTATTTACAAAGAATTACCCCTTTGAACAAGCAGTCTTTGATAAGGAAGTTGGTACTTCAGGAGGAGGGACTATGGTCCATATGCTTGTGCTAATTGAAATCGTTCTGTTGAGAGGTGTATTATTAATAGTGTTACTAAGCACGCTCAGTTTGAGTGCAAAAGGGAGAAGGCCTAACCTCAGCAAGTGTGATAAGCTCAGAGCAGGGCTTGAACCCATTCTAAGCAGTTCAGCCACGGTTGATGGTGACAAGGACATTACACATCAACCAAATCTCTTGCATGTTAGCTTTTCACCTGAGCAGGAAACAGGAAGGTATGCCCTACTCAAAGATGATGGCCAGTGGCACCACTTCAAATGTGTGTCACTCTCCACAGTTCTGCCAATAATCCAGTCTCCTGTATCAGCCTCCTGAAAGTTTCCTGATACAAGAGACCGGATTACTGCTGCCTTATTTCTGTAGGCTATGACTGGTTCACAGTAGAACAGCATTACATAGGGTTTTCGATGGCTATGATTTTTGTAAGTAGATCACCAGGTCTTTCTTCTGAGGTACCTCCGGGTGGGTTCAAACTGCCAACCTTTCAGCTAGTAGCTGAGCACTTAACCACTTGCACCACTAAGTTCTGATTTTTATTCACGGGGTGAGAAGAATTCATGGAAGTCTTTCATTAGGGAAGGATGATAATGAAAATTCTGATTTAAGAGGCCTACCCTAACCTCAAGGTAGAGGTGAACTGAAGTTGGAAGAGTAGAGACAGGTAAACTAGTTAGGAGGCTCCCGCCAGATAAGAGGTAATGAGACTCTGGGCTAGAAAAGTTAAGAGTGACCTCTAGGCAACATGCATGAGTCTTACAGCACTCCTACCATTCAACCCATAACACCTGTTAATTTAGGTGTTGTGGATTGCAGGTTAGATGTTGTGGATTGAATGATATTTCCCAGAAAGATAGGCTGAAGTCCTAACCTCTGTGTCTGTGATTGTGACCTTGTTTGGAAACAGTCTTTGAAGATGCTATCAGTTAGTTCACATGAGGTCATACCACAGTGAGGTATGTAGTATGTTGTCACACTATCTATGTCATGTCCTTATAAAAGAGAAGAGATACAGAGAGTGAAGAAAGGCTGCCACGAAAGATTCATCTATATGGCAAGGAGCACATGGAACTACCAGAAGCTGAAAGACAAGATAGACTTTTTCCCTAAAGTCTTCAGAGATAATATAGCCCCACTGACACCTTGAATTTGAACGGCTAGCCCCCAAAATCATGAGACAATAAATATCTCTTCTTGTGGTATTTCATTACAGTAGCCCTAGAAAACTAATACATGAGGCAACAGCAGAAATGGTAACCAAAACAGAAAACAAAGAAACCAAATCCACTGCCATCAAGTTGGGTCCAACCCATAGCAACTCTATAGGAGAGTAGAGCTGCCCCATAGAGTTTCCATGGAGCACCTGGCAGATTTGAACTGCCAACCTGTTGGTTAGCAGGTGGAGCATTTAACCCATATGTGATATGGGTTTCAAAAATGGTAACAGGTGAGACTTATTCCAGATACTCAGCACAGACACAAGATCTAGGTGACCTGGAAGATGATAGGGCTTACAGGGTAAAGATGGCGAAGCAAAGGTGATTTCAAGCTTGGGTGATTACAAGGACAGAATGTCATTGCGGAAATGGCGAATTCAAGGAGAAGGTCTGGTCTGGGTATTGAAGCTGATTGTTTCAGCCTCACTCACTTGTCGACAAAGCTAGTAGAACTTAGAGATTACACCATTCAGATGGAAATTCCGAGTTTTATTTCATTTATAGGGAAACTGAAGCAGAGTAAGGTAAACCTAAAACATGTTGCCATCAAGTCAATTCTGACTCATAGCAACCCTACCAGACAGAGAACTGCCCCATAGTGTTTCCAACAGCACCTGGTGATTCAAACTGCCAACCTCTTGGTTAGTAGTTGTAGCACTTAACCACTACATTGCCAAGGTTTCTGAGTTAGGTAATCAACCAAAACCAAACCTACTGCCTTCAAGCCTGTTGTTACTCATAGTGACCCCATAGGTCAGAACAGAACTGCCCCATAGCTTACAAGGAGCACCCTGTAGATTTGAACTGCCGACCGTTTGGTTATCAGACATCACAATAAACCACTACGCCACCAGGGTTTCTGAGTAAGGTAAAGGGTAATGAAAACAGAACTCAGCAATCCTGATTCCTAGTGGGCATAATCCACCCATTACATGACAGTATCTTCTAAAAATTGCCCTATAAACAAAAATAATTCACTGCCAATGAGTTGATTTTGACTCATAGCAACCCTATAGGACAGAAAAGAGTTTCCAAATCTGTAAGCTTTACAGAAGTAGACTGCCACATCTTTCTCCCATATAAATGACAATAAGGGATAAAAATGCCCTCACAGAATAATAGTCAACATGTACAGAATGCTTAATAGGCACACTGCTAAGCATTAAATCTGATTATACAATTTCATTCTTATAACAATTCCACGAATTAGATTCTCCTCTTATCCCAGCTTTACAAATGAGAAAACTGAAGCCCAGCACAATTTACCCAGTGTTAAAAAGCTGGTAATAGACCCTGTGTCCGTAGCTGTTATGCTTTCCCTGCCTCTCAATGAGTTTGTATTTTTAAAGCACCTAATATATACCTAAACCTTGAAACAGGCTAGAATTTTTCTTTTGAAGAATTTAAAAGTATTCACTTAAAATTCAGAAGTCAAAATTCTATTAGCAGTTACCAGAGGTGGGAGGTGGATGTAGGAAGTTACGGCTTAAGAGGCACTGCATTTTCACTAAAGGTGATGGAAAAAAAAAATGGGAATCAGTAGTGATGGTGGTTGCACAACATGGTGAATGTATATTAATGAACTCTACACAGAAAAAAATTAGTAAAATAGCAAATGTTTTGTTATATATATTTTACCACAATAAAATTTTTTATAAACTCCAGAGGTCAACAAACTTATTCTGTGAAGGATCAGGTAGTAAATATTTACAGCTTCGCAATTCTCAGTTACTCGGTTCTGCCATTGTATTGTGAAAAGCAGCCATAGACAATATGCAGAGGATAAGCATGGCTGTATTGCAGCGAAATTTTATTCCAATAAAATAGGCAGCAGACCAGACTCGGCTAGGGCTGTAACTAGCCAGCCCCAGACTTAGGGTACTTGACCTCGCAATAACTGGTGAAGAATGATTAAAACCGGTGAAGGAATCAGAGCTTGCCATTTCACAGAAGCAATTAATATTGAGTCAGACTAATATCAGGCCTCCCAGCTCCCAGTCCAGTACCTTTTTTACATCTTTTTTACGTAGAAAAGATCACACATATGACTAAGTGAAAAGAATAATGAACTGATGATTGAGAAATCTGTGCCTGCTCCAAGCTCTTCTATCAACATTGATGTAACCTTCAGCTAGTCAATTGTCTTCTTCTGGAGCCCAGTCTCCCCATCTGCCAACGGAGGGAGGCGTAGCCCTAGACGATGTCTAAGGCCGAGGAGTTCTGACACCTTTGCTCTGCTCTATGGTTTTCCCACCCCACCCAACACTCACTTGACGGCAGTGGTGAGGCGCAGGGGCCTGACGCCAGGCGTGGCAAAGCGCAGAGTGTTCATGTAAGCCACATGCTGCAGGGCATGGTTGAAGGTCTCCACATCATCCCCCTCCAGAGTGAGCAGGGACTGCGAGGGGTTCACGTGGACCTGGGCCCCAGACACAGACACAGCTGAGAGCAAGGCCAGGAGGCGGGAGAGGAAGGGTGCGGAGGTGGAGAGGTGGGGCAAGGCTGAGGGGCAAGGGGCATGCCGGGGAAAGTGAGGGCTAGAGGAAGGTGCTATACCTTCATGCCTTTGCCCAGGCTCTCGAAATCCCTATAGTCCAGCCCCTCCCGACATGCATAGAGGCACTCGATGACCTCACGGCTCTCCAGGCGACCAGAGCGCACGCTGAAACCAGCCAGGTAGCCATGAAAGTAGTGGTGGATCGGCAAGGGGTCTCCTAGGGCAGGAACACAGGAGGGGGACCGGGAGGTGAGATAAGGTAAAAGGAGATGAGGAATAGGACAAGGGAAGGGGGACTGAGAAAAAACTCAGAGAGAAGTAAAGAGAAAGGAAAAGAACAGGTAGCTTCAGAAAGAAAAAGAAGGAAAGAGGAGAGAAAAGTAGGGATAAGAGAGAAATTAAAGAAAGGAGAGGGGAGAAACCAAAAAAGAGAGACAGAGAGAATAAGATCACGGGGAGAAGTAAGGTGAAAAATAGAAGCAACAGAAACAAGGAAAGCTTCCAGGAGAGCAGGAAATGGTAAAGGGAAGCCAGGACCAAAGAGACGAAAGAGGAGAAACGAAGGAGGAGACTGCAAGAGAGGGCATCTTTTACAGTGACATGCAAGGAGACCCAGGATGAATGTGGGTGAACTTCAGAGGATGCCCAGATCTTCTCCTGTTGTATATCTGACTCCTTCCATTTCCTTTCAACTATGTGGGAAGCCAGCAAAAGAACTCCTTTATTTCACTCTATAGTTAGGAAAAGACACCCAGAATTCCAGCCAAACTACCTATGGCCTTACCTTTCCAAGGAAACCCTGCTTTGCTATATTTTTCTGAGATTCTGCCCCCTTGGTGGTATATGAAGCAGTAAAGAGCAAGACTGCACAGGTTTTGGGGTGGAAAAGGGAGCACAGAACATCCAACTGAGAAATCTCTGCTCTCCAGTTCTTATACACAGAGTACCTTGTGTTGGGTCCATACTGTTGTCTCCTCCTTTCTCCTTCTCTTTGTTCTTCTCCTCTGGGGAAAAAAGTGCTAGTGAGCTCCAGATTGCAGGGATGGATCGACTTAAGAGGAATGAGGATTTTCCTGCTCTGACCCTGTATTTGTAGGACTTGCAACCCCTCAGCTGATTCTCAGTCCTGCTTTTGTTATGTCCCAGTCTCTCAGGCACCTATTACAAACTCCCAAACATGTTGGTGAGGAAACACATGGGATCTGGTAAGACACACACAGGAAAGAAAGGACTTAAAAGTTAGAAGAGTAAGGAACCTATGAAGGGTTACTGTTCTCCAGCCAGGAAATGGGCTATAGGAATCATCACCACTATGGATAGAGCAAACTGAGAACAAGCTCAAGTTACAGAGAGATTCTGGTGATGCCCTCTTGGAGGATATTCCTCCAAGTCAGAGGTAATGCCCAGTGGAATGGGTAGGGATATGGAAGGCTGTGGTCTCTTCCACTGGAGATCCTTTACCCTCATCCTGCCCAGTGCAGGGAGGTACTTGAGGTGCCCTCAGCTAGACCTGACGTCAAGTTGCTTTCCCAAGCCCACTTCCGTTCATAAGTCCTAAGCCTCTGGATACTCTAACCTTTGGTGTCTTTATTAGGAAGCTCAGAGGGACTTACCAGCCCAGCAGGCCCCAATCATGAGAGCAGGTTCCCTTCGGGGTGGGTGGATGAGGCCATTGTCATGGATGAGGGCAGGATCAAAGGAAATGCCATCAGTATAGAGTGTGACTGTGGGGAACTCCAGGTTCAAAGCATAGTGGTGCCACTCATCATCACAGACCTGGGGGAGGAGGGTAAGGATGAGAGCCTCTCAGTTACTTCATCTTCAGGGAACTAGTCATGGGATATGGGGCATAGTCCCTCATATTCCCATTTCTGCCAGCAGGGCTTACTTGTACCTATCCAGTATAGCTAAAGGACCAGCACCCAGGCAGCAAACCTAGCACCTAAAATTGTACCCTCTTCAGGTAAATCTTTAAAACTACACCTAAGAGGAGTAACACATCATATTATGAATAACTTCTCCTCCACAAAGTGTGTATATATGTGCATGCATGGGTGTATATATTATGTATCTACAGCAGTGGGACTTCTAGGATAATCTGTAACACAATGAGAACCATTAGAACAAACATTGTCTTCCTTTGCAGTTACTCCTGCAGTCAGCCAGGATGCGGATAATAGATGGTCAGAGGACTGAGGGATAGTCATCTGCCTTTATTAACTTTCAAATATTGGGGTACCTCAAGGCTCAGACGGCACTTGGCTTGGCTTTGGCAAGCCTCAGACCTGAACCCTCCTTCTTTTTCTCTCTACACGCTCTTCTCAAGGAAAACCTCATGTGTTTCCATAAATTCAGATACCGTATTTATGTTGATAATATCAAAATCTACGTCACTAGCCAAGAAAGTCTCCTCTAAGTCCTGGGATCTCCACATGGATGTATCACAGCTATCTCAGATGCATAAGATGAAAGTCTAGGCCCCTTTCTGACTTCCTCAGTATTCCCTGGGCAGAAAAATGCTGCTTCATCCATTCAGTTACTCAAATGGGTAACCTAGGAGAGAGACATCCTTAATGACAATGTCATTTCCTCATCCTTCATATCTAATCCATCAGCAGGTCCCATCAATCCCAGGTCCTCAAAGAAAAAGCAGTGTGTTTCTCTGTAGCCTTCTCCATGTACACTGCATGTATAAGCCAAGTCCCTCATCTCTCTTGTGTGCAATGCTGCAACAGTCTTGTCTCTCTACTTTTACACCCTTCAATACTTTCCTCCCACAGTTGCCAAAGGGATCTTATTAAAATGTAAATCTGGTCAGGTCACATCCCTGCTTCAGATCCTTAAAAAGTTTTCCTTTCTCTTATAAGACAAAATCTAAACTAACGCCAGCATGCAGGCCCACTGCATAACCTGGTCCCACCCATTTCTTCAACCTCATACCACCTTTTCGCCTTGTTCACTCTACCCCAACCTCATTGACCTTCTTTCCATGCCTGGTACATGCTGAGCTTTTTGCTGTCTCAGGGCCTTTGCACCTGCTGTATCTAGAACGACTCTTCCTTGCTCTCTTCTTATGGCTATTTCTCATCCTTTAGGACTAAGATTAAATTTCATCTCAGGAAGTTCTTCCCTGAACATCTAATCTGAGTTCTCTCTTTCCTTGTCTTCCCCTATTCTCTACCCCAGTCCCTTGCTTACTTCTGATAACTAATCATAACCTATTATTTTTATATATCTATTTACATTATTTAAGGCTATCTCCCCAACTAAAGTGTAAGCTCAAAGAAGGCAAAGATTTTATTCCAGCTTAGACTCCATTGTATCCCCAGAACCTAGCCAGTGCCTGGGACTTTACTGCTGTTTTGTATTTGTTGAATAAATAAGAGTGAATTAAGGAAAAATAGAAATGTTAATGAGTTGCCAATATTAGCAATCTGAAGGAAAGATCAAGAAGTAACAAGTGGCAGACTATATTTCTTTAAAAGATCGCTGCAAAAAGCTTTTGTAGTCTGCCCTTAATTACCTAGTTTGTGGATTTTCTTTCTGACATTTGCTTGCTCAGTCACTCTGTTGGGGCTTACAAGAAAAATAGAAGATGAAAACTCAAATTAGTCCCCTCTGGTCTTTGTGGTCAGTGTGGAGAATGACTGAACACAAAAGAGAATGCAATCATGGCCTCAAAAGAGTATTTTTAATTTTTTACCGAATTGTTTATCCCTCATAATCATGGACAATAAGAACAATTAATGGGTTTAGAGTATTTCAAGTCTACAAAGAGTATTACACCATTTAATACTAAAAACAACCTTGGAATATAGAATTCTGATTGTCCTCAATAGGAAAAGAAACACAGATATAGGCACATTAACCAAGATTTCATTGCTAATTTCCTTGGCAAGATGCAACCTCCATTCACATATCCCAGAATTACTTGTTTTCTCAGTTACAGCATGCTAAATGCCTGGGAGTCAGCCATGTGTACTGATAAGGTTCTAGATAATAGATCAGACAAAATAAGGAAGAAGAGATAGTTGATTGAATTGGGTGTTTGCAGTAATTTTTCCCTGTTTCCTCTAATGACAGAGTACTTTCTATAGCAGATAAGCCTTGAAAGAAATCAACAGAACTTGGGGATCAAATGTTCAGTGACTAAAAGTAGAGAATGAAAGGAGGGAACACAGAGCGACCCAGAAAATGCCAGCTGCCAATCCAGGGCCATCATTCCCTGAAAGTAAGCTACAAACACCCAGCCTCACCTGCTCCAGCTTCCAGAGGAACTTGACCGGGCGGGCACTCTCAAGCAGGGGCCAGTAGAGGAAAGCAATTCTGCAACCATGGACTGTCAGTGAGTAGTGGGAGAAGCCATCCTCTGATGAGAGAAGGTGGAGAGAAGAGTCAAGCCTAGGGCTTGAGACAAGAACAAGATCAAAGCATAACAACGAAGAAGATGCTGCCTTCTCCTAATCCTCTCTTATGTACTCTCTTGTTCCCTTGTTCATCCTCTCTTGTTCATTCTCTCTTTCAGCCTTTCTCTCTATCACTCAATCTCTCTTTCTCTCTCTCTCACACACACACAAGCACCCAGTCATATACAGTTCAGTCCAAGTGATAAACAGGACCCTCAGGCAACTCGCACCAACTCTTTACTGATCCTTCTCTAATACAAATGTCATGGGTGATAACCATTTTCAGGGTGAGAGAAATGGGGTCAGAGGAGTGGCTATGGATGAAAAAGCTGAGCCCTCCCTAAGAAGGATGTGCCACTGCAGCCTAAGGAAGGTTCTAGGGAAGTCAACTAGGCCTTAAGAAGAAGAACAGAACAGTGGTGAAAGAGAAAGAATGGGCACACCATTACCCAGGCTTTTCCACTACAGTGAAGGGGCTTTAATGGGCATGGAGAAGAGGAAGCCTACTGTGCGGTGAGCTTCAGGGAGGCTGGACAACTACAAACGAGAATGACGGTGGAAGTTTCATTGCATTGTGAAAGCAGTAGGATCTCAACATATCATGCAGAGGATAAGTTACTGGATTTTGGGGAACAGCAAATCCAGCACAGTCATCTTACATGAGAAGAAGGGAAGCAACATGTCCAAAGCCACACAATGGACAGTGACAGAGCCAGGACAAGAAGCCAGTTTCCCAACTCTCCAGCAGTGCCCAAGGGAGGCTCACCATTCTGGACAGTGTTGCACACGATGGTTTCCTCTTCCTTCTTGCCCTTGTTGGGAGTTACCCCATGCTTCATCCAGAAGGACAGGGTAAAGTGATCACTGAGGCTGTCCTGGGGCCCAGAGCCAAGCCCACCTGTGCCACCCACGGGCACTTGCACAGCTTGGGTGCCATTGAACCAGTAGATAAGACTGCTGTCCTGGCTGTAGTGTACAGAGAGACCGGCTGTCCAGTTGGCATTGGGGCCGGGCATGGGCAAAAGATCCACCTCTCCAGTGGCAGCACCTGCAGGAGTCCCAGGAGACATACGTGTCAGAGCTGTGGGGCAGTAGATGGGGAAATGCGAAGAAAGCATGACCAGTTGAGGGTGGAGGAAGATTTCCTACAGATAGTCTCACCACCTCTTCTGGACTTTCAAAGACAAGATGGGATGGGCCCCTCTAGGACCTCTCCATTAACTCAACCCATTCTCCAACTCTTCATCTCTCCCTACCATTGCCTCATAATTCAGCTGATGACTATGTCGTGCTATCGTGCTTCTTTGACAATGTCATTTCTTCCCCATGGCACCCCAACATACCCCCCACACCCCCACCTTTTCAGGCTGCAAGAGCTAACCATGTGTGATAACTCCTGTGGATGTGCTCTTGGAGGTGGTCAGAAAATGTAAGGCAAATTCTTAGAAAAGGGCAGAAGAAATTCAGACACAAAAGACACAGGCTAGGTGGGAGACGACAGACCTGAAGAGGTGAGGTAGGGTGCACTCACCACAGAGTTTCCGCAGTGCCCGCTCTGAGTAGTTGTCACGGTCACAGCCCTTGGCCACGTGGCTGGTCTGCAACTCTATGGTGGCCTGAATGTTCCACAGTGGTTCATCACAGGTCTCCAGGCGGATACTAGGGAACAAAGCCAAGCTCCCAGCACCTGGTGCATATTCAATCCTTTTGTTCCAGCCTGCATGGGTGAGACAGACAGGGAAGTAGAGAGGGAAGGGCAAGGCAGCTTCTTTCACCCATTTACCTCTTGCCATGTCCACCACCAGCCTTGAGCTCCTGGAAAATTGTTCCAGCCAGAGAAGACAGTCATATATACAAAAACCTTCCCCTCAACACCCCTCCCCGGACCCCTAAGCTGGCCTCCATGTCTGTCATAAGGGACAAACAGAAAGACCAAGCAGAAAGGTGATTCACAAGCTGGTCACAGCGCTGAGTTCCTCACCTTGCCAGCTGGGCTTACAGGTGGGCTTCACCTGGATCTCCACTTCTGCATCATCTGCGGCCCGCTTCTTCCCACAGTCATAAGCTGTCACTGTAAACTTATAGAGCTTCTCACCACTGTACTGCAGCTTCTCTGTGTTCTCAATGTTCCCTGGGGTGAGAGGACAAATGAGATCAGCAGCACTAGAGAAAGCCTAGGGAAGCAAGGGTAGGGTTCCTGAGTTCACTGAGCAGCGGGTGAGTAAAGATGCAAAAGTGTCTGGGAGAAAAAGTTTCCACATCTGGAAAGGAGGGTGTGAAGCAAACATCTGCAGGCCAGGAGATGGGGGAACGCTGAGGAAGGTGGGCTGACACAGGGCAGCTGGGCTGGGCAGGAGATGGACTCACCATCGTTGTCGATGAGGAAGGGCGTGTTGGGTGTGAGGATCTCATAGTAGCAGATCTGGCTGTACTGTGGGGAGCAGTCACCATCGATGGCTTCCACCCGCAGAATGCGATCATACAGCTTCCCCTCAGTCACTGCGGCCCGGTACAGCCGCTCCACAAACACAGGGGCAAACTCGTTGACATCATTGACCCGTACATGCACCGTTGCCCTGCACACACCACAGTGGAAGGAGGGGTGAAGAAGAGGGGATGAGGAGGGGAAGACAGCAAAGCAGGGACAAGGAAGGGACAGAAAGAAGAGTCAGCCAGCCTCCATGCTCCAAGAAATTAATAAAAGGCCAAGTATGAATGTAGGTGGGGACACAGAGCAGAGGTTAGAGTCCTTCTGTCCCTGAGCCTGGGGCAGGTCAGCCTGCTCAGTCCTCCTCCACCCACTAGCAG
The DNA here is from genome assembly GCA_028571685.1 of Heterohyrax brucei. Lineage (NCBI taxonomy): Eukaryota > Metazoa > Chordata > Mammalia > Hyracoidea > Procaviidae > Heterohyrax > Heterohyrax brucei. The sequence continues at coordinate 68,998,780 of CM053142.1, read as the reverse complement.
AGCCCTGCCCAGGTCATAGTTGTCCCTGAGTAAGGTAGTCTCCAGGAAAAGAGTTCTCAAGAGAATTGGCGCTAACGAAAGGGTAACCGATATAAGAGACGTGGAATAAGCACCAGGGGACATGCAGGGGCTGATTTTGATGACTTCTGTACAGAATGCTATAGGCTGAGGTGCCAAGCGAGGGGTTAGGCAGGGAATTTTGCATCTAGCAGATCCTCCTTCGCAGTAATCAGATCCATGGAATAATCAAGGAAAATGCAGAACTAAAAGCAGCCATAAGAAGGAATGTGGCATTTGTACAAAAGGCATAAATCAGCTGACACATCTGAGCAGTACATGTGAGCTGTGTGCTGCCTTCTGTGCATATGTGCAAAGCATGCGTGTCAGGGTGGCACCTCCTTACTTATGTCAGCAGGCAGAGCTGAGTGAGAGCCCTTCATACTGAGCCCAGTGCCCAAGATTCAGTCTCCCAGGACCAAGGGACAAGGACCCTATCTTCAAGTGGGAAATGAAGTAATAAAGAGCTATTTATCTTAGTGCTTCTTAGCGGCCCAGGAATCCTGACTGTCAGTCTTTCTCCCATACTGAAATAAACGTCGACAGGAACAAAATGCAGGTGTCCTGGACCCTGGTCTCTTTCATGCTATAGCCAGCTCTTCCCCTATTCCCTCCTAGAGTTGTACGAGGTCCAACAATGAAGTCCCCAAACTTAACTGTTCTAAGTGTTACATACCTCATTGCTGAATGTCACTACAATCACCATCGAAGTACACTCCTCAGGAAGCTATGCACTGATGCCAGCAGCTAGTCCACCTTTCAAAGCATCTTGGAACTCTTTCTGGAATGGTTATTGTGCACAGTGGCACAGTGGCAAGTCTGTGAACTTAATTGTATAGTTGTCTATGAAGGAGTTTTTAGCCAGTAAACAAATAACTGTACTGGAACACCCTCCCTACTCACCTGATTTGGCCCCCAGTGACCTTTTTCTTTACCCAGAGATAAAGGAAATATTGAAAGGAAGACATTTTGATGACATTCAGAACATCAAGGGTAATACAGTGACCACTCTGATGGCCATTCCAGAAAAAGAGTTCCAAAATTGCTCTACATGGACTAGGCTCTGGAGTTGGTGCATAGCTTCCCAAGGGGAGTACTTCAAAGGTGACAGTAGTGCTATTCAGCAACAAGGTATATAGCATTTTGTCTACAATGAGCTTGCAAACTTAATTGTCACTCCTCATATGTGTGAGTGATATTAATTGGGTTGTGAGGGTGGTGTCCACTGCAGGTAGACTGGTGGGCAGCTAAAAGGAGATTGGGATGTACACTGAATGTGGTTCATCCTTCTCCCTATCAACATAGCTCCCATTGGGCCCTTGACCCTATGCCAAGCACTGTGTCGTTTAATCTTCACAGTAACCTTATAAAGTAGGTATCATCACTATCCCCATGTTACAGACAACGAAATGCAGAATGGTTCTACAAGTTGCCTGAGGTCATGAGAGGCAGAGCCAGGACTGAAAAACAAAAACACAGTAATCAGACAGTGCACTTGAACTCAGGGAAAACCCAGCCTGTGTGTTAGAGTAGAACTGTGCAGTGGCATAGTAGCTAAGCTCTTTGTCTGCTAACCCAAAGGTCAACAGTTCAAATCCACCAGCTGCTCCCTGGAAACTATGGAGCAGGTCTCCTCTGCCCTATAGGGTCATTACGAGTTAGAATTGACTTAATGGCACTGGGTTTGGTTTTGGTTGGTGCTCCACAGGGTTGTCAATGGTTGGTTTTTCAGAAGTAGATCTCTAGGCCTTTCTTCAAAGGTGCCTCTGCATGGACTGAAACCTCCAACCTTTTGATTAGCAGTTGAGCACATAGGCTGTTTTCTCCACCCAGGGGATCCAAAGCCAGGGTGAAATTCTCCTGTGCACTTTTGTCACCTTCACTGAAGGATCACAGCAGGGAGGAAATAGGAGCGAGAACACTGTTCCTAAATCTAAATCCTATGAACAGCAGAGCAGTACGTAGCTATTCAATGATGACACAGACAGGGATTGGTGAGGGGCTGGGAGAAGAAGAAGGAAGCTCAGCTCAGGAGGAGCTCAGCATAGAGGGCAGAGAAGGACCCCTCACTTGTGGGACTTCTTGGTGTTGGCCCCGTCGGGACCCTCGCCACAGTCATAGGCCTGGATGGTGAAGGTGTGCTCCTTCTGAGCCTCACAGTCCACTGGCTCCTTGGCCCGGATCAGCCCTTCTCCTGTCGCCTTGTCCAGGATCACTGCCTCAAAGGGCACCCCAGACCCATGGAGCCGGAAGCCGCAGATCTCACCTGGCCCAGGGGAGAAAGGACACAGTGAAGCTCTGCACTACCTCCAGTACTGCCTCTCCTACCCTCAGGTTCCCCACCACGGGTTTCAGCTTCACCCCTCCTCCCAGACTCTCATCCCTTCCCTTGCAGATGTGAAGGCATGAACTATCAAAGGTATAACTCCAAGCTCAGTTTTCCTGCAGAGCCACCAGGTCTGAGATTTGGCAAAACCTTGATTCAGTTAACCTCTGCCTACCCACGTCTTTTTCTCCAGCATCCTCTCCTTAACCACTGTTCTTCAGTGTGTCTCATTCCCTGCCTTCAACCTATTCTCCTTTCCCCAAGGCTCTTCTCCACTCTCTCATTCTTCCCACTCCCAAGACTACTTCTCCCTTCCCTCACCCTCTGCCCTGCCAACCACTTTTCTCTCCCCTATCCTGTCCCATTTACCTGCATAACGCAAGGGGGCATCCTTGTCCAAGGCAAAGAGTGGTGGGTTGAGCAGGACAGTGTTGTCATTCTCCATGACGATGCCCTGGTATTCTGCCTCGATCCATGGCTTATGCTTGTTGGCTGACCCCCAGAAAGAGAAAGGGAAGCACATGTGAGCTGGGCCTCTACTCCCAGAATGGTTCCTGATGGCCCAGATGAACTCACACCTCAGCTCCATCACCCTTCCCACCCCCCATAAGAACACTTAGCATGAGCACAAGGAGGAGTACAAGGATGAGGACGAGAAATTAGCTCTTGAAGAAGCCAAAGGGCCTATGGAAGGTCACGGCTTTCATCTACAGCAGGATAGACAGTTTTCGTGGCAACAGGAGTTGGGGTAGGAGACCACCACCATCTCCTCTGGGTACCAGGGTCAGGGAGTGAAGACCCTTCAGGGATTTCAAGGACAGGATAGTAGAGACTGGGTAGACAGGGAGCAGTGGTGGTCATCAAAGGAGCCCTGAGAAGGCAAAGGGGGAGATAAAGGGCAGAGTTCGGATTAAAAAAAGAAGGGCATCTAGAAGTTTCCTAATTGTTTATCCACTCCCCTCTTTAATTTCCAGTCCTGCTCCCTTCATTCTTCATTGTTTTGAAGCCCCAACCTAAGGCCATTCTCTCAGAGGACGGGGAATGGGAGGGAAACCAAAAGGAGGAAAGCAGAGGAGAGAAGATATAGGACAGAGGGAGGGGGAAGGAGGGTGCAGGGATAGAGCAGATGATCAATGTCAAATGCCTGGACCCAGCACAGCCAACATCCTAAGGGATTATCAAGCTGGCCTAGAAACATGACAAATCCCCTCCCTGCCTCCCATTCCCACACTCAGAACACACTCATAATCAGCACATTTCTATCCAAACCCCACATTTTATACAGACCCATGACTTAGTCCTAATTCCTACCAGCACATCCCTCTTCCCTTCCACCATCAGTCAATTCAGGGTGAAGGCTGAACTCACTCAGGCTGCAGATCCTTCCACATTCCACTAACTTATCCTCCTCTCCCCAAGACCAGTCTTCTGCTAGCTGGGTAGGGGGATAGGGAAAAGGCACAATGTTCCTTGAGAGTTCAGCGTGTTCTCTCCCCTTCCACATCACCTCCAACCCCAGCCCCCCTGGTCACTCTATCTGGTCCCATTATGCCAAGCCCCAGGCTCTCAAAGCACATTCGTGAGGGCACATCAGCAGGATTTGGTGAAGGAGGACATATCACCAGAAGGAAACTGAGTCACCAAAAGTCAACTTGTGCAGCCTTCATGATGAGCAAGAAATCCTGATTTCCAGACTTTCCTCTAATCACCACCCCTACCCCGAGAAAGCCTTCTGGTTTCTGAACACCTGCTCCTTTCCTGCTGATGACCACAGCAACCCTTCCCTGATGACTGAGGGGAAAGCCACAAGATGGTGCGCTGGAAGACAGCACAGGAAGTGGCAGGAGGCAAAGAAGCCAGGCTGAGGTCAGGGGTGGAGGGAGGAGCCACAACCAGGCCAGGTAAAGAAGAACGCAGAAGCAAGGGCTGAGGCCCAGCAAGGGCAGAGCAGGGTACTCTCCACAGCTCACCCCTCCATCCCTGCTTCCCTTCCTCAGTCTCTATACACTGCCCCCAGCTCCTCTCCTCTTAACCACCTCCTACAGGGCACCATCTCCACAACTAAACCCCATCCTTGCTTCCCTCCCTGAGTCTCTAGGCTCTGTCCCCCAGCCCCTCTCCTCTTGACCACCCCTGTCTCCAATTATCCATTACCTTTCATTCACTCCTAGGTCTCTTATCTCTCCCTTTCTTGGCTTCTCTCTTCCCTTCTTCTCCTCTTCCTGACCTTCCTTCCATTCCCCATTGTTCTCTTCCTTCACCTTTGCCCTCTCCCGTCCCCTTCCTGCCCCCCTCCCACCCCTCATTTCTCTTCTCCTTCTCAGCTTTCCCTCTCGCCACACATTCAGTGCCCTCCCACACCCACTTCTGCCCCTTCCAGGCCTTTCTCCACCTGCTTCCACCTACCTGACCCAACCCCCTCCCTCCATCTCTCCTGGTCCCTCTTGAGACCTCACCCAGCTTAATTTATCCGCTGTCTGCCAGAGAGGGCAGCTCTGATAACCCACAGCCCAGCTGTGGGCAGGCATCAGGGTACGGATGCAGAGGAACACGCAGAAACATACGTGCTCCGAATTGCTGAGCTGCAAAGAACAGTTTCTGCCCAGGATGGGATGAAGATGAACCAGATGGAGCTGCCACACACCCTTAGTGTGTGCACACTCCAGTGAAAATGGAGCCACTGAGTGATGCATATCACTACACAGGGGCAAGTCTTCTGAGACCTGAGCAGGGGTGGGGGCGGGCAGGGACCCCAAATGGGGATGAAGGCCATATGGGGACAAGATGACCAACAGGAGAAGCACATGGGTAGACATGGACCAGAGAGGAGAATGTCGCAAAGAGAGGTTCTGAAGGAGAGAAGCAGGGGGCAGGTCTGAGAAAACTGATGGGAAGAGGGATGGTCAGAAGAAGAGCAGACACCTGTCAGGTGTCAGAGAGTCTCAACACCCCCTGTCCCCTGCCCCCACACTGCTCTGCCCCTGCCCTCTTTCAGTGCCCCTACCCCCACTTCACTCACCTTTGTTACAGGAGCTGGAGGGGAACAGGGAGGCCAACACGAGGGGCAACAGCAGGAGGGTCATGGTGTGCTAGGGGGCAAGAAAGGGCTGGAGATCGCTCTCCCCGGGGAGCCTCAAGCCTGCTGGTTCCACCTTGGGGAGGGATGCAGGGTTTCTCCAAGAAGGGCAGGAAAGACAGAGGGCAGCAGAGCAGTGACAGCGAGGATGCTGCAGCCCACACTAGTCCATAGAGCAGATCTTGGCCGACCCCAACATAGGTGTCTGACGTGGGGGACTCACAGTGGCTTCTACTCCATCCCTCTCCAGCCCGGCGTCCTCACTCTCTATCTCACTCCCACCCCATCCCCGCTACTGCAGGATGACGTCAGCACAGCCAAGCATGGATTGATGGGACTGCTGGCCAATCAGATGACTGGGGGGGGCCAGGTGCTGCAGGGTGGGAGAGGACCAATGGAGCTAGGGCGCAGGGGCCGGAGAACGGGGTAGGGCTTTTTTTCCCCTGACTGCAATTTGGGAGAGCTGAAGAATTGCGGGGGCCGGGAAGGAAGCTGGAAAGCTATAAAGTAGCTGGGAAATACGGGGGATATTGGGAGAATTGAGAACCTGAACGCAAGAGGGTGGGGGAGGGACGACGTCAGCGGAGACCTGAAGAGCTAAGGAGGGGCAGTATCTACGTCACCTCCTGCCCCCCAACACTGCGTTAACCCCTTTTCACCCCCAATTCCATCAGCAAATCCATGCTGCGTGCCTCTTGGGTATCACAAAGTGGCAGCCTCAGCCTATATCAGAGAAACCCTGGCATTTAAGACCCCAGCCCCAGGACTTGAGGGACCTAGGGACGGTAAGCTCTGGGACTGGAGGAAGCGTGAGATATTTGTGCTCCCTTCACATACACTTACTGGGACAGTTCAGCAGCAGTTGGAATGTCAGGCCCTGTGTAAATGGACCCACCGCGCAGTTTGATGCCAATGCTGACGTTCCCTGCCTCTTCTCCCCGGTTTTCCCACTCAAACCAAGATGAGTCAACCCAGCTGATCCTGAAGCTGTGGAAGTTAGTAGGTTTGAGAGACAGTGGGCAGTTGGGCAGGGTGACGCAGTATAATTTAGCCCCAGGCCCACACGAGAATATATCTGCCACACATGGCTGTCTCAGCACTGGGTACTCACTGGGACATAGGTGACTCCAAAGGGACAGGGAAGTTCCCAGCCAAAACCAAAGCAAAGCAAACTTTTTGCCCAAGCCAAAAAGTGTAACATTCTCGAGAACAACCAAACTACTCCCCACTGTCTACTGGGGACTTTGAACTCTAACTCAACACTGCTTACATGCTTGGGAAGAGCATTTCCAGTGGCACCAATCCCCTTCATTCCCACTGCCTCCCTCCACTTTCCGCCTCTTCCTCAAGACTCTATGAAGCTAAGAGTTTGTGCTCTATCCCAGTGGAGGGGTCTCAGGGAGCTGTTGGGGCTGTACCATTTTCTTTGTTTTCTTTGCTGTGGCTTCTCGCCAGATGTCTGTCCCCCTTATTTTCCTACCTCTTCCTCCTCATGTCTTCCAGATCCCCGATTCAGCTCCAGAATCTCAGGTACTGCTAGAACTCATCCCTAGGTGGGCCTGTGAAAACCCTCTACCCCTCATAGGTAGCCCAGTTGCAGCCCCCTCCTCGGAGACTGCCCTGTGGACTCTGGGATGGTTTCCAGCTCTGACAGGAGGAAAAATGGGGTGGAGGTCAATACTACTTTCGGAAAGGCTCAAGTTTTAGACGACTGACAGCCCAGGACCCGGGCCTTCCCCAGGTTCCTTCCTCAGGAAAAGTCAGCCAAGCACAACTTTCCCAAGGCCCTGCCCTTCTCTCAGGCTGCCCTGCAGACAACACCCCCAAACTGAATACTGGCAGAGGGAAGAAATCCGGAAGGGACTTTTATTGCAAAGGGACCTCCGTCCTATACTAGCCCAGGAAAGCACAGAATTTATATCAGCCTGTTTCTCCCTGTGGAGGGCTGCCTGGAGTCTCTCAGCCTTCACCTGCCAGACAATATCCCCTTTCTTCTCACCTTGTTTCCCATAACCTGCTGAAATTTTAATCTCCATCTTGGCCCACCAGGATAATGCCTCCCAACCTCACCGGCTACTACCGCTTTGTCTCCCAGAAGAACTTGGAAGACTACCTGCAAGCCCTAAGTAATGGCCTCATCTCTCCCAGGCCTCTTCCACTTCTCTTCTTTCCTCTCACTTCCTGCCTTTCACCTTTCAGTCTCACTGAAAAGGGCAATTTCTGGGGTTGGAGATTTTGAAAAGATTCAGGCTGCTGGCACTTGACTTGGGATTCATTTCTAACAAGGGGCAGTACTAAACCAAAATCAGTGTCTATGAAGTCCATTCTGACTCATGGTGATCTCATGCGTGTCGGAGCAGAAGTGCTCCATAAGCTTTTCATGGCTGTGACCTTTCAGAAGCAGATTGCCAGGCCCTTCTTCTGAAGTGCCTCTGAGTGGGTTCAAATTTCCAACCTTCTGGTTAGTAACCCAGTGTGAGGCAATGCTAAAAACAAAAGCAAATAAACAGAAAGCATTGCCCTTGAGTCACCTTTGACTTACAGCAACCCTATAGGACAGTAGGACTGCCCCCCTGGGGTTTCCAAGAAGGTGCTGGCAGATCTGAACTGGCTGACCTTTTGGATAGCAGCTGAGCTGTCCATAGTTCCAGACCTAGCTAGAGGAAAGCTCACAGCCCTAAGGGGCTGCTGTGGTGGAATGCTCAGGTGAGCTGGCAGGATCCTTGCTAAAAAATCACCCCCACAGATGTCAACGTGGCTCTGCGGAAGATAGTGCTGCTGCTGAAGCCAGACAAGGAGATTGACCACCAGGGTAACCGTATAACAGTGAAGACCCTCAGTGCCTTCCGCAACTACACCGTGGAATTCGAGATAGGAGTTGAATTTGAAGAGGACCTCAGGTTCATGGATGGACGAAAATGCCAGGTATGTTTCCTTGGACTAGGGACAGAGTGGATAAGCTGGATAAGCAGCGGATGAGCCATATGGGAGCAAGATGACCAAAAGGAGAAGCACATGGGTAGACATGGACCAGAGAGGAGAATGTCGCAAGAGTGATTCTGAAGGAGAGAAGCAGGGGTCAGGTCTGAGAAAACTGATGGGAAGAGGGATGGTCAGAAGAAGAGTAGACACCTGTCAAGGGCGAGAGAGTCTCAACACCCCCTACCCCTGCCCCCACACTGCTCTGCCCCTGCCCTCTTTCAGTGTCCCCAATCTGGGGCACTGAAGAATCTTAACAATCTGGGGCAAAACAAAGTAACCTAGCCAGAGCTAGGGATAATGATCATGGTACAGACTATGGAGTCACCAGGCTACTAGTCTTGAGATTACGAGGCTCCTGGTAATCCCCTCATGCCCCTCACTTACTTCTTCCCTGCCCCTCTCATTGCCTGCTAAAAGAGCTGAAAAAGCAGGTCACCCCCAGGCAGTGAACATTTACTCACCCTCTAGTCTGTGATACTGCTGGTCATCACACAATCCATTGTCCACTCCCCTCTGTAATCCCACTTTCCTACATTTCTTTCTAGTTCTTTGATGTTCTTTCTTGGTCTCCTTTGCAAATCCTAGTTCTCCTATTAATCCCTTATGTGGGGCTTTTCCCCATTGTTTTGTCCTTGACTTTCTTATTCTTCTGTGTACACCGTCTGTGGGCTCAGTCATCTACCTCCACACCTTCAACTAAAAGTAAAAACCCACTGCCGTCAAGTCGGTTCTGACTCATAGTGATCCTATAGGATAGAGTACAACTGCCTCACACAGTTTTCCAGTCTGTAATCTTAGTGGAAGCATATCGCCACATTTTTCTTCCATAAAAGCGCTGGTGGGTTAGTAGCTGAACACTTTAACCACTGTGCCACACCAGGGTTCCTCACCTTCAGTTACCACCTATAAACCCACTGCCACTGAGTCGACTCCAACTTATAGCAACCTTGTAGGACCAAGTAGAACCACCCCATCAAGTTTCCAAGGAGTGCCTGATGGATTTGAACCGACAACCTCAACCACTATGCCAGCAGCATTTCCACTACCACCTATAATTGACCTTAACCTACCTCCTCCAGCCAGAGCTATCTGCTGAGCTCCAGGGTAGTGCTTTCAATTATCAGCAAACCATTTCTATTTGCATGCCCCAAGGTCAAATTCAAATTCATAATCCTTCTACACCAACTCCTCCTTTTATATTTACTGTCTCCTTTAATGTCAATAACCAGCCATCAAACTAGAGACCTGGGAGTCAAGAGCAATATCATTTGCTCCCTCACCTCTGTGCCTCCCACACCTGCCACACACACACACACACATACACACACCATGTCTAATTAGTGAAGAAGTCTGTAACTTTTCTGCACTGTCCAACTTAATAGTTACTAGCCACATGTGGCTATTGAACAAGATGTACATTGATCAAGATACACTATAAATATAAAATACACATTGGGTTTTGGGAGAAAAATGTAAAAATATCCCATTAAAAATGCTTACACTGATGACATGGTGACAATATTTTAGGTTAAATACAACATATTATTAAAATTTATATTTAACCTGTTTCTTTTACTTTTCTAACATAGCTACTAGAAAATGTAAAATTTTATGTGGCTGGCATTTGTGAGTCACATTATATTTCTATTGAAGAAAACTATTCTAGATGGCTCTCACCTGTCCTAACCGTCCTCTCACTACCTTAATTCAAGCCCTCAGTTCTCACCTAGCACCCCAGTTGGCCCTGGTCTTGACCTTCCTGTAATCCACTCTGCATGTTGTAGCCACAAAGATCTATCTAAAACATAAATACAACCATCTCAATCCCTGGCTCACAGCCTTCTAATGACCATTGATTACATTCCTGATAATGTATGTACGCTTAACTGGCCAGCTCCTCATTTAGCTTTCCTATGTAGACTCTAGGTTAGAGCCCTTCAAGACTATTTGTCTTTCTCTCCTACCTCTGTGCTGTTTCTTTCCTTGCCAGAAACTTCCCGTTATCTCCAAATTAACCAACACCTGAACTTCTTGAAGACTCAGCTCTTTCCTCCCCATTCCCATGCCAACACACTTGCCTGGTATAATAAGCACTTACTGATACTCTGTCTTTTCAGGATTGTGAGCTTGTTACTGGGCACGATCTGTTTTACGTAAAAGAGCCTGGGTGACACAAATGGTTTGTGATCAACTGCTGATAGAAAGCTTAGCCGTTCAAACCCACCCAGTGGCAACAAGGGAGAAAGGCCTGACTAACTACTTCCGTAAGGATTACAGCCAAGAAAACCCTATGGAGCAGTTCTACTCTGTAACACATAGGGTCTGCAGGAGTTGGAATTGACTCGAAGGCAATGGGTTTGGTTATTTTGTTTTTATTCTATGAAAGGCTTCAATAAATAGAATCAAAAAATAAATCAGAGGCCACCCAGCTCTGATTTAGGGGGTTGGTCCTTCTTTCTAAGGGACACTTCAGTGGTTGAAAAATAAGAAAGAGGAGGAAAGAGATTCTCTGGTGGGGATCCCAAAGAATCTCCCAAGCTTCTATTTTTCACCTTCCCAATTTAGTGGTTAAGTTCTTGGCTGCTAACCAGCAAGTTGGCGGTTCAAATCTACCAGGCATTCCCTGGAAACTCACTGGGGCAGTCCTCTGTCCTATAGGGTCCCTATGAGGCAGAATCAACTTAACGGCAGTGGGTTTCATTTTTTGGCTTACTCTGCCCCACTCCCACTCTCCCTCAGATCATTTGAGGCCAAATCAAACCCTTTGTCATTGACTCATAGCTACCCTACATGACAGAGTAGAACTGCCCCATAGAGTTTCCAAGGAGCACCTGGTGGACATGAATTGTCAACTGTTTGGCTAGCAGCCATAGCACTTAACCACTGCACCACCAGGGTTTCCTCCACTCAAACGTCACTACAGAGAAACTATGGTGTGGTCCTTTGGTGACCTGTAGGAGTGTGGGGAAGAGAAGTCATGCTGGCTCAGAGCAGCCTACTCACTGAGAATGAAGGAGTTGGGGGATGGAGCAGGGCTATATTTGCTGTGGAGTGACAGAGGGCAGCTGGAATAAGGTGGGTTGTATATGGGGACCTGCCTCTCCTGTCTTTCTTTATTCCCGCCTTCTCCTATAGACAGTAGTAACCTGGGAGGAGGAGCAGCTGGTCTGTGTACAGAAAGGGGAGATTCCCAACCGAGGCTGGAGATACTGGCTGGAGGGAGACAAGTTGTATCTGGTGAGCTAGGTGAAAGCTGGAGGGATGGGGAGTGTACAGGTGGGTGTCTAGGAGACAGACCTCCAGCTAAGATACTCCCGTTGCCCAAACCAAATAAGTCTTCTCGCTCTACTCACACCCTTCCCTGGGAAGACTACCAAAGAAAGAAGATAGAAGGACCGAGAAAGGTGGGAGAGGAAGAAATAAGAGTGTCCAAAGTGGTCTGGTCGTTGACTACAAGTCTTGTGCCTGTCCATAAATTACAGCTGGAAGATCAAGGTTAAGCCATTTCCCATCCTCTGACCCTGCTACCTTCCTTCCTCTGGAGTGAAAAGTGAGGGTTTAGAACAATGATATAATTCCCCATATATCAAATCCTCTTGACAGTGTATCCCAAAGGATTAAGCGGAGGTCAGAGACCTTGAGAAAGGAGCTCTGGCTGGTAAGGATCCTTATTCTCTGTCCTCATCTCTCTACTCTCTTCACAGGAACTGACGGCCAGGGATGCAGTGTGTGAGCAGGTCTTCAGGAAGGTCAAATAGCCCAGACAGTCCTGGGCAGTTCACTGACCTTTTACACCTGTGCCCCCTTCAAACCCAGGTTGTCCCAGCTCAGCAGTTTCTTCCTCAGGCCACTTCCCATTCCCTCTGCTTCCTCCCTGCCCGTGTTAATCTGTAACTTGCAGCCTCTAGGCCAGAGTCCTTTCTTCCTCACTTTCCCCTCTCCTGTATCAGCCACTTTACAGCCTTTTCAAGGTCTAACCTCCTAGATGAAATAAGCAGGCAAAGGGGAAAAGGCCTTTGAGCATGGCCACCTCCACTCTCTCACATGACTCATTTGACCCCTTACTCTCCTTCTAAGAAAGAACTCAGTTTGGGGGCATTTGAAGATTGGTGAAAATGCAGTCTTGGTGGACTGTTTGAAAAACTATGACTGGGGTGCAAGAATTTAAATAGAAGTTACTGGTAGCTCCATTTCTTCATTTTCTCATCTTTGTGCTCAGGAAAAGTCTCATATGCTCAACAGAACCAGGCCCAAGGCATGGTCCCAACCAGAGTCATCTCCAAGAGATACTCAGACCCACTGAGACTGTGGCAACTGAGGTTGCTGTTTCCTCTGCAGGCAGCAGAGAGAGCTGTTCACTGCAGTGGGTGCCAAGCCAAAAATCCTTTGCCATTGTGTCGATTCCAACACAGAGATCTACAGTATAGAACAGAGTAGATCTACCCAGTAGCTTTTCCAAGAAATGCCTGTTAGATTCAAACTGCTAACATTTGGTTAGCAGCCAAGTTCTTAACTACTGTGCCACTGGAAAGCCTCAATTTCCCCATCACCCACCTACACAGGGCTCAAGTGCCTCCACGTGTACAAATATCTGACTATTTTACACTTTCATCCTACTTGTTGGAAAAGAGACATGGGACAGGGAGAGGCCTTTGTCCAGTGCTAGGGGAGACTGGGAGATTCTAAACAGTGACCAGCCCTCCATACCTGCTTTGGAAAGGACAGGCAGCAATAAAGGCCAGGAAAGTCTGAAGATGAAGCAAGGGGATAAAATAAGACCAGTGGATAGAAAGATGAGAGACATGGAGGCGTGAAAGCAATGGATAGCAGGGCAGAAGGCCAGCAGGTCTGACTAGAAGGACCCTCTGTTTAAAGGCCAGAAAGCCTGGGAGAGAGGGGGAGAACAGAGTCCCAGGCCAGCAAGGCCATAGCTCAGACAGGTGGTACTAGTTCAGGGCCAGTGACAGCACCAGCCTCCAGCTTCCTTCCTACCTTCAGGGGCAGTGACTCTTGGTTCTTTCAGAATAAAAGTCCTGTGGGGCAAGAGTGAGATAGAAAAGGGATCAATGTGAGATTGAGGTAGATGTCTGGGGGTGGGGAGGGAGTTGGAAAGTCCCTGGCCTGTTTTCATCAGATAAACACCTCTGCCCCATCTTCCTGCAATGACTAAGCCCCCCACATGGACATGACAGCCACTGGGGCTCTGGCCAAGGAGAACTAGGCTTGCAGCACTGATCTGACCACACAGTTGGATGAAATTAGCAAAGAGATAGAAAAGTACTCAGAGTGGAACTCAAAAGCTTGTTCCCTGCCCAGCCCCTTGCAAATGTCCCCAACAGAGTAGGGAGTAGAGAGCTCTCCTCTTGACAAAACCACCTTGCAGAAGCTCCTATGGCTGCTGGATCCCACCTTGTCCCTTTCCAAAGTAAGGCAAAGCAGAAAAAAGATGCTGCTGCGCATACTCACTCATTGTTCCAAGTCAGTGGGTCAACACAGCGTCCAGGCTACTCAGTTCACAGCACAAGTCCAAGCCTCTCACGACAGAACTCTCCTGTCTCATGGTCTTTATGCTAGTCCAGTGTCCTGACTCAGAGCTCATAAGCCATCGTGCTAACTGTCAGGGCTCAGTCTTTCCAAATTTCCAGTAACTTGGATGTCTAGGCTCTCCACATTGCAAGTCACTGTCTCCTGGCCCACCCCACCCTTCCAGGAGCCAGAATACAACAAAGAGGCCTGGAGACCTCCAAAGGTGCACAACAAACAGGAGAGGGTAAGCAGCTTCAGAGGCACCTCCAAGGAAATGGAAGCTAGGAGCCACTGAGACTGTGGGTGACTGGGCCTGTTGTTTTCCTAAGGGCAGCAGGGGGAGTTGCTTCCTGCCATGGGAGCCAGAGATCCTCCATATCACTTTGTCTCTCTCTCTCACACATACACATGCACGCACGCACGCACACACGCACACACTTCACAGCTCTGTATACTCACCCTTGTCGGACCCCTGTTCCTTCTTCAAATCAGGCTCCATTCATCTCCAGAGGTAAGAGGAGGTAACCAAAGGAACCCACAAGTTAGTAAAGGAAAGGCAGGGAAGGGAATAATGCTGTCGATGGGGCCCCACCTTCAGCCCTTCCTGAAGCACACTGAGTTGAGAAGACCTCGGCAGGTTAACGTTTTTGGCCAGAGCCTGAGATTCCCCAGGGATTTAATCAGGAATCCAAATGTTTATTTCCATGTGAGCTGCTGTAAGTGCACCCTGCTAAGCTAGTCTGATGCCAGGATCCTACCCCACTCCCACTCCGCAAGGGTCGGCAAGAGATAGTCAAAACAGTCACAATGCCAAATGATCCTTCAGCCTCTGTAAAGCCCAAAGGTCAATCCAGAGTCCTCTCCCCAGAAGAAATTGACATACAGTGTACCTGTAGAACGGACTCAGGAAGCAGAGGGAAATAGGTTCTGCATTCTGGGATGGCCTCAGAGGACTCGAAAAGCAATGTCTAGCCATGTTCCTCTCGCCAACTGCCCCACCTCTCCACTAGATCATCAACTCCCTCATCCCCCACCCAGGTCCCAGTGCCCATACCTGAATGTTGAAAAGAAGCTTGGTTTAGTAGTCCTATGCATCTATAGGATATCATCCTGCTGACCTCTGACTGGAGAGGAGTGGAAAGGAGGCTGTTGGGAGGATGAGACATGTATGGAGCAGAGAGGAATAGTGTGCAGTCACCGGACAGGGAGAGCAGTGGAAGCTGCTTATAGGTGGGCATGTAAATTTATATGCGAATGTACATTTTCACTCAGTCATAATAAAAAAAAGAAAGTTAAAAAAATAAATAAATAAAATAAAAATTAAAAAAATAAAAAATAAAGAAAAGAAACTTGGTTTGGAAGCAAAAGAATTCCACCTCTAAAGCCCAAAGGCCACCCAGCCAGGAGTCTGACCCTTTATTAGCAGCAAGCAGCTCCTAGAGGACACCACAAATTCTAGGATTCTAGGACAGAAAGAGACTTGGACATTCTGGCTCCTTTCCTTCACCTGAATGCCACCCCCTATAAGACAAGAACCACATCTGGTCTAGGTTTAAGTACCCAAAGGTCGGTAAAACACCTGCAACCCCTGATATGGCAGAGGATGAAGATGGGCAGTGGAAGGCTGCTCCTCCAGCCTTTCCCTGCTCCTGCACAGGCTGTTCTTCCTCCCGGGAGCTCATTGCTTCTGCTCTGGCCACTGATCAGAGCAATGGACCAACCCAGCTCTCTGGAAAATAGCCCGACTTCCCCACCATATCCCTTCAATTATAACAGCAGTGATGCCATCAGGATACCAGGGACTTCCCTATGAGGCTGGCCTTTGGGTTTTTTGACCTGGCCTCATTGCAGACCTGCATCCATGGTCATGAGCAAGTGAGGATGGGAAAGTCCTTGTAGGTACAGCAGGAGGTGAAAGACAGGGAGTGAGGTGGACAAATCACGGGGGCTCTGGGGGGCACTCTGGGGTAGCCAACCTAGGATTTCAGGAAAGATGGAAAGAAAGAAACAAAGACGGCAGGCCAAGGCCTCCAACACCATGGGGGCAAGTGGCAACCCAGAGAAACCTGCCTGACCAAGTGCCAGGATCAGCACCTACCAGGCCCCCCTTTTCGTCCACCAGATCTCAGCCAGCCAGCTAAATCTGAGCACATTCTGTGAGCACCGGTGCTCCACTCTGAATGTCCATCCCTGCCAGATACAATCTGTGCTCCAGGTGATGGAGGTAGAACTGACCTTCCACACATGCCCTTCCAGCAAGAACAAAGGGGACCACCGTCTCTTTCAGACCTTCCTGGCTCACCACCTAGCTGAGGGGCAAGCCTCCTGCCTCTCCAACTCACCCAGTCCCGAGCTTCACTTTCCTCTGGCCTCACTTTTGTTCTGGCCACGGGAGAGATGGGGGAAGTTTAAGGAGCCTCACTTCTTCCCCCTAGTCAGCAATGCTCGAGCACAGGATCACCAGCACAGCCAGGCTATTGGGTTCATGGATTAATCACTTGCCTCTGAAGCTCTAGATGAACCTGAAATGACACCCCAAAATGAGGAACAGTGTTGCACAGTGGCCAGGTGAGCAGGATCTGATTAAAGCCTGGCTCCACCTCTTGCTTTGTGAACAGACACCAGTCACTAACCTTGAGTACCTAAGCCACATTCACCAGCCATTCAAGTCAAAGCCAAAAGTATGTCCTTCCTCCACAGAATTTTGAGAGGATTTCATACAAAATCCCTCCGCATAGTTCCTGGGACAGAGTAAGCACTGACCAGTGTTAGCTATTATTACTTTTATTACTTCCCTACATTTCAGTTAGTGATTGAAAGTCTCTTAATTGGAAGTAAGGCTTTTCAGTCTACTGTTGAGGATACGGCATCAGGAGGCAATACCCCCGAGATAACATGGTGAAATTCATAAGTATAATAAACATACTTCAGTGAACTTACACTGAAATGTCAGTGACTGGTGTCAAGATTTAGAGACATAGCCCTCAGCTCTCTGTGGTAAAATGTCTAGGGATGAAGGGGAGTTGCCTCTCCCAGGGCCCAAGAACCAGAATCTATCACTGAATCCTGTCTCCTCACCCCTAGATGAGGCCAAGCATGCTATCCTGGACAATGGCTCTCTGCAGAGCCCTCTGTACCAACATCTGGGCAGCTACAAACAGCAACAGTCACTTTTGCCTCCCCAGTAGCCCTAGAGGAGTCCTTAGTGAAGAGGACAAGGGTCACAGCTGCCCAACCCTAGCACCACTCCTTGCACGTACAGAGAGCCACCAGCTCCCACCCCCCTACCAAATATCCCACCCCCCAATGCATACTGAAGCTACACCCTTCCTGGTGCTGGATCCCCAGGTGGGGGGCTATGTCCAGGCCCTGACCTACTCCAGTCACCAGCTACAGCTATAGTTGCTTTCCCTTGACCCTTCTGGCTCCCTACACTTGTTCTCAACCCCGACCCTGGAGCTTTCTCACACACTTTCCTGTCATCTAGGAGGCTTCTGCCTCTGTGCCTGATCTCCTGCAGAATATCCTGTCACCTTTCTACACAGCAAGGCTCCAGCGATCCCTCCCTTCATGCATCAGTTTGGGCCTCACCAGCCCTACCCTGCAGATAAACCAGTAGGCAGAGGGTCTACTTCGGTGTGGACTCAACAGCTTTTCTTACCCACAAGTGTGTGCATCCCACATGAGTCTGTCTTGCACATACCTGTTCTATATGTGGTGTGGGGGTGGGATGGGATGGAGATGTGTGTATGTGTGGCCTTTTCACCTTTTGTTCTGTAAGATTGCTGACAGCCAGTATGGCCTTTTCTTTTCCCTCTGAACACTAACAACAGCTGCAGCTTGTTCACTAACTAAGACAGGTGACAGTGCACTGCTGTGGAGTCACAACTGCTAGTGGTTATATGACTTTGGACAAATTCTTTTCTTTCTTTGTGCCTTTAAGAATCCCCGGTGGCTGACACAGAGTGCCCATATCTTATGGGCACTTTATAGTTCTATGCATCTATAGGATATCATCCTGCTGACCTCTTACTGGAAGAAGGGGATTGGGTGGAGAGGAGGGGACAGGAGACTGTTGGGAGGATAGAACATATATGGAGCAGAGAGGAAAGGTGTGCTGTCACGGGGCAGAGAGAGCAGTGGGAGCCGCATATAGGTGAGCATACAAATTTATATGGGAATGTACATTTTCGTTCAATCATAATAGAATGAAAAAGAAGAAGCCTTGGTGGCACAGTGGGTACGTGCTCAGCTGCCACTCGGAAGATCAGTGATTCAAACCCACCAGCTACTCTCTGGGAGAAAGATGCGGCAGCCTGCTTCTGCAAAGATTACAGCCTTGGGAACCCGATGGGACAGTTTCACTGTCCTACCAGGCTGCTGTGAGTTGGAATTGACCCAGTGGCAGCGGATTTGGCTTTGTGTTTGTTTGTACCTTTGTTTCCTCACTCAAAAAGTGAAGAATTGGACTGGTCCTGTTCATCTCTGATACTGACATACTAATTTGTCTTCTACACTTGCAGTCTCCCCTTGGATTTGTCTCTCTTTCTCAGCTACTTTCAGAAGAGACTTGCTCCATATCAATGACCCAGATGTAAGGGTACTGTTGTCATCCTTAGTGTAACTAAAGCCTATCCTGCCAGGTTTCCAGCACAGGAGGAAGAACCATTACCATGGATTTTCTAGCATAGTGGCAAAAGCCCAAACAATAAGAGACAAAATAAGTAAATTAAAAACTTTTGTTCATCAAAAGATTTTATACCAAAAAACTGAAAAGACAAGCTACCAACTGGGAGGACATATTCAGAAACTATATATCTGGCAGGAATATAATAACCAAATTAAATTTAAACTTTGACAACTTAACAATGAAAAGACAAATAACTCAGTCATAAAATCAGTAAAGGATTTGAATAGACATTTCACCAAAGACGACTTTCAAATTGCCACTTAACACATGAAAAGACATTCAGCGTCATTAACCATCAGAGAGATGCCACTGAAAACCACAGTGAGATACCATTTCATTCCCACTAGAATGGCTAAGATTTAAAAAGAAAAGAACAAACGGTGAGGATGTGGGGAAAGTTCTCCACTGCTAGTGGGAACACAGAATGATACAGCCATTGTGGAAAACAGTGTAGCTGTTCCTCAAAATACGAAAGGAGAGCTACCATACACAACACCAACACCAACTGCCGTCAAGTCAATTCCCGCTCCTAGCAACCCCACAGACAGAGGAGAACTGCCCAATAGTTTTCAAGGAGATCCTGGCAAATTTGAACTGCCAACCTTTTGGTTAGCAGCAATAGCACTTAACCACTAGGCCGGCAGGATTTCCATTACAGCAGCAGTAAATGACTAAGACACTGAGACACAAGCGCAACCTCACCCAAAAATGTTGAAGGAAGGGAGGTGCAGAATGTAACAGAAGTACCTCACTCTTAGTAAGCAAAGCACCTATGCAGTGGGTTTAAAGCCTCCTTTACTCAAGAACTTTACTTCAGACTTGAAAATCCACACAAAGCCCACAGGGTGCAGGAGATCCGGAACCGGATTCTCCAGCCTATGCACTTGCCCCTGTGAGCAATCTGCTGGACTGGGACCTGGGACCACAATCCTATTTTCTCAGGTTTTACAATATGGTCAGTCTCGTCTAGGATGGAAAAGATGTTCTACCTAGGGCTTCTGCTTCCTGCCTTCCCTTTTTAACACCTTTCTAGTTCTTTTGCTTTCCTTCCAAAGCTCCACTTCCTCTTGTATTTGGCCTCCTGTATGTAGGTCATTCTTTGATTTGTCCATCCCCACTACTGATGGAGATGGATGAGGAGCCCCTTTAGGTCACAAGGTGAAGAAGGAGGGACTAGAGTCCTCAAAGATAGTGTGGCTTTGGGGTAATGCATCTGCAGTATAATCATTCCTCACAAAAATGGCATCCTGCTAACTGATCATCTGCACTTATTGTCAACTTCTGTGATAACCAGCCTCCAAGAAGGACCCTGCTGGTTGGTATTCTGCCCTTAGGGAGTCTCCTCCCACATCTTATAAGGATTGGTCTGTGTGACCAATAGAAGCTGGTAGAAGCGATGCTATATTATTTCCAAGATTAGCCTATAAAAGACATTTAACTTCTATTTACCATATCTTGAATCACTCGCTTTGGGGGAAGTAGGCTGCCATGTCATAAGGACACTCAAGCAGCCTATGAAGAGACCCACATAGCGAAGAACTGAGGCCTCCTACCCACAGCCATGAATGAGTCATTTTGGAAGCAGATGCCCCAGCCCCAGTCAAGCCTTCAGAGGACCGTGCTCCCACCAACGCCTCCACTGCAGCTGTGCGAGGTTTCAGCTCCTGGGTTCCTGACCCTCTGAAACTACATAATACATGTCTGTTGTTTCAAAGTGCTAAGTATGGTGGTTATACAACAGATAACCAACACATATTCTCGACTTTGAATTTCCTCAAAAATGATTCTTTTGTGCCAGCATAGCCTCAGCAGTTGCCAAACTTGCTAAAGGATTGGGGGGGGGCTTTGGGTCATAAAAACTGGGGTGCGGCTGGAGCATCTCCCACCACAGCAGTTATGACAGTGCGCTCAAGGCTCACAGGCCCTTCCTCCTAGCTCCAAGCTCAGACAACATCTGAGCACTTAGTACAAGGGGTCCATACCTCAGCAGCAAACCCCTTAAAGCATAAAAAGAGTAAAGTCCAAAGGAAAGCAAGAGTCCCTTTTACTTCCTGTTCAAGGGCCATCAAGTTGGGTGCAACCTGACCATCTACCTGTTCCCTTGGTAACTGTTAACATCAGTGTCCAGCATCTTCAAGTGATACCCGACCCTCTCACAGATGTGCATTACCTTACTCTGTGGCCTCAACAGGACAAGTGCATCAGAACTTAATTCCATAACCTTCATTAGCCACAGGCATATCCAGGGGCACAGAGGATACCTTAGCACCACGTCTTTGCTGGTGGGAAGCTGATTAACAAATTCCTCATAGGACAGAGCCATGAGGTCCTGAAGACCAGCAGCTGTGATTGGAAGGAGATGTTCCAGACACACAGGCAGGAAAGAGCCACCCTCCAGAGAGTGAGCTAGGCCTCACAGGGCTGGCAGTTACTGGGGTCCTCCCCTCCAAACCCCCAGAGCCAGAACAGTGACACTGGAGTCAGAGGTTTCTTTGCTGAAAGAAGGGCTGGGTAAGATGGAGAAATGCAGTGGCTGGACGCAGGCTTTATGTAGAGTGCATCTGACATTATCAGATCTGATGCTGGAAGGAAAGGATACAAGACAGGTGTTAGAAGAGCTCTCTAATTCCCCGTGCTTGCCCTAACAGGGTTAGGCTATGGACAGTCCGCAGTCTGCCACGTGGAAACTTCTGCTATCACCCAGAAGGAACTGCTGCCCACCTTTGTCTTACGTCTCTCTCATTTCCTAAAGCCCTAAGTTGCCCAGGCCCAGGGCAAACCGTCTGTCTAAAGATGCAACGGAGTAACTGTGGAAAGGAACCAGCTCCTGCTGCACACTCCCTTCCTACCCGAACCCCAGAGATTCCCGTGGGCGTTTGAACACCGGGAGGGAGGAAATTGGTCTCTAAATAAATGCGGGAATCTAATGGGAAAGGCGAAGAAACCTCCCTGGCTGGGAAAACCCAGGAGCCCGGCGTTGGGGCTTCCCCATACAGGACAGCAGAAGGCAGCACTAACAGGAACTTCAGAGGTAAAACCGAGCGCTAACAGTCTATTGCTGCACTTCCTACAGCGGTTCTCCGAGAGCTCTCGGCTTTCCTTTCGTCCACTCCTCTACCACTTATCCCGCCCCACCCCACACCCCACCCTCTTAAAACCTCGAGGACCTTCCCCTCTCCCTAAAACAAACGACTCTGTCGCCGTGAAGTCCATTCCAACTCATGGTGAACCCAGAGCAGAACGGCTCCGCCGGTGTTCAGTGGCTGGCAGCTTACCGAGAGGGCTGTGAGCTCTCTCTCACAGCACGGCCGGGTGAATTTCAGTGGCCACCTCCTCTCAGTTAATGTGAAATGAGTGTCAGTGGTTCTGCGTCTGAAGTGGACTTAGAAGGTGAGGGAGAGAGTGGAGACAGCAGATATCAGTTTATCTTTAAGGAGAAGCTCACATTTCTTCCTGGTGGTAACAGAAGACCGTGCCCTTGCTCACTGAGATCCTCAACACTGAAAGGATCGGTGCCTGGCCAAAACTGATATCTCAGGACAGAAATCTTATCCATTAATCACACAGATTAAAGATGTTCCCAGAGCCACGGTCTAGCATCATTTTCTGGAGCCATAATCTCATCCTTTGAAACTTACCTGGCTTAGAAAAGACCAATTGGTCATAATTATAAGTTTAAGCACATTTAGTTCTTAACTATTAAAACCATTCAATAACATTACAGACTTTTTACCAAATACAGATTTTTTTTAATCGTCCATAACCCTACACACTGCAACATCACAGTTATTTTAGATTTTTCTCATGGGTGTTGCCTCTATTTGTGAACACAGCATCGTTACAATTTCATTTTCTTAGCATCCTAGGATTTCAGCCCTCCTACCCACTACACTGGGAGGCCTAAAAATCGAACAGATACGGTTTTTGTCCTTTGGGGGATCACGTTTGGTGAAAGAAAAGAGAGCCAAAGTAAATGGCTGAAGGATTAGAGATAAGATGACCAACTGTTCCAGTCTACCTGGACTGTCCAGGTTTCATGCTGAAGATCCTGCATCCCAGGAAACTCTTCAGTCCAGGTTGCCTAATCACCCTGTTAGAAACAAGCCTCCCTCTCCCAACTAGATCTTTTAGTTTAGGTGTTCATTCTAATTTATATAATGATCTTTTAGCTATTCTTCTTTGCCTTATTTTTAAGCATATATAAATATTCTTCAACTGTATACTCTGAAAAGTTACTGAGAACTCCAAAGAACATTTGTTCATAGAAATTAATCTATTAATATTCACAGTATTATAATTAAAATGAGAAAAACATTCAGACACAGAGATGAAGAGGCATACATTCCATTAGTTATGAGGGATGCAGCCTCTGATAACATCGCTGTTTACCTAGGAGAAAATGAGAGAGAAGAAAGCAACACCTTCATATTGTAATGAAATAATTTTGACCTCACAGATCCCTCCCCACAAAGGATCTCAAGGACCCCTCAGGACTTCACAGACCACACACTGAGAACCACTGCTCTGTACAGAAACGCTGCCCTAGGAATTATAATAGACATCCTTTCCAGTCTCACTAGTTAATATTGTACCTACTCCCCTGCCAAAAAAAAAAAAAAAGGCCCTGTTGCCTTCAAGTCAGTTGTTACTCATGGCGGCCACACGTGTTACAGCGTAGAATTGCTCCGTAGGGTTTTCTTGAATGTAGTCTCTACAGAAACAGATCACCAGAACTTTCTTCCAAAGTATTGCTGGGTGGGTTTGAATGATCAACTGTTAGATTAGTTGAGAAGCACAAACGATTTGTACCGTCCAGGGACCTTCCACTTCATACAGAATGAAGGAGCCTTGCAACAGTATAAGTCCCTTTAACACTTCCTCATCCTTTACGCTATAGTTGTGTCTACATATCCCACAATGCAATATTATAATTTTTGTTTTAAATAGTTATGTGTATCTTAAATAAATTAAAAAGAAAAAATATAGAATTTGTGTTTACTATTTCTTTTTATACCACCTAGTAGCTCTGCTCTTCCATCTGGTTTTGCATCCCTTCAGCCTGAAAAACTTCCCTTAGCATTCTTTCTCACAGTTCAGGTCTGCCGGTGACATTCTCTTTGCATTCATCTATCTGAAAATGGCTTAATTTCATCTTCATTCTTGAAGAACTTTTTCACAGGAAAAGCAATTCTGTGCTGACAACTTTTTGTTTTTCAGCATTTTAAGGATGTTGTTCCACCATCTTCTTCCCTGTGTGTGTGTTTTTTGTTTGTTTGTTTGTTTTGGGTGAGAAATTAGTGACCTATAAAATGTTACTCTCTGTATGGTGTGTGTCTTTGTCTCTACCTGCTTTCAAGATTTTCTCTTTATCTCTAGTTTTCAGAAGTTTGATTACATTGTGCTTATGTGTGCTTTTTTATTTTCAGTTCTGTCTTGGGCTTGTTGAGCTTCTCGAACCTGAAATATACATGTCTTTCATCAAAACTGGGAAATTTTAAGCCATTATTTCTTCAAAATTCTTTTTGCCTCGTCCTCTCCATTCTTTTCTTCTGGACTCAAGAACACATATATTACAGTTTTTTATGTTGCCTCATGGGTCCCTCTGTTCTTCAGATTAGATAATTTCTATTTCTCAGTCTTCAAATTCACTCTACTAAGACATCTCCATTCTCCTATCAAGCTCATCCACTGAATTTTTTTTCATATATTGTGTCTTTCAGATCTAGAGTTTACATTCAGTTCACTTTTACAGTTTCCACTTCTCCACTGTTGTTCCCTACCTTTTTTATTTACTATGAGCATGTTTTTCCTTGCCTCTTTGAAGATAGTTATAATAAAATAAACAAACAAATAAAACCCAAACCCACTGCCACTGAGTTGATTCTGATTCACAGCAATTCCATAGGACAGAATAGAACTGTCCCACAGAGTTTCCAAGGAGTGCCTGGCAGATTCAAACTGCTGATCTTTTGATCAGCATCTATAGCACTTAACCACCACTACACTACTCTGGTTTCTACGGCTATAATAAAATTTAAAAAAAAAAAAAAAGCCTATTGTCATCAAGGAGTTTTTGACTCATAACACCACATAGACAGAATAGAACTGTCCCACAGAGCTTTCAGTGAGCTCCTGGCGGATTTGAACTGCCAAACTTCTGGTTAGCAGCCATAGCACTTAACTACTATGCCGCCAGGATTTCCATAGTTACAATAGCTGCTTTAAAATCCTGTGTGCTGCTGAATGCAGTGTCAGGTCATCTTTGGAATGGTCTCTGTTGGTAATCTGTTCTTTTGAAAATACTTTGTATTTTCCTATTTCTTCATATGTTGAGTAATTTTGTATTGTATCCTAGTCGTTATGATTATTAATAACCCAGAAAGACTATAGGAAACACTGGTGGCATAGTGAGTTAAGAGCTACGTTTGCTAACCAAGAGGTCAGTGGTTCAAATCCACCAGGCACTCCTTGGAAACTGTGGAGCAGTCCTACTGTGTCCTATAGGGTCACCATGAGTCGGAATTGACTCAATAGCACTGCATTGTAAAAACTATGGCTTCTGTGATGTTCCCCCCAAAGAGTATTTTTTTTTAAGTGGACAGTTAAATTATCTTGAGAAGAGCAGTAGCTAAAATCTATTCTCAGTTCTTCCAGTCTTAGCTAGGTTACTTGGAATCTGCCCAATATATGCATGGTTCAGGAGAACGGGAGTAGAAATATCTGAGACACTCAAGTAGTTTATAACCTGCTTATGAGCCAGATGACACACAATGAGAGAACAACACATTTATAGAGGCTGCAGCTCATGAATGTGGTTCAGGGGCTCGATACTGTAGTCCTGTTAGTCTACCCTAATACCTACTTGTATTTCCAGACAGGTAAAGGTGTATAAAATACTATGGTGATGATGAAGCTGGGGAAAGCGTGCTAGTCTCCTAATCTCTCCCCTTCTCCAAGGCTCCAGAAAGCCCAAGCCCTCTCCTTCCCACGCCAAGATGCCAGTGAGTATCATCCCAGTGCTGGCCCCAAAGAGCTCCTGTGCCGGCACCTGTGCCATCATTACTTGGGTAGTTCCAGCTGCTCCTCCTGTCCAGGTTACAGGCTGCAGTGTAACAGATACCCTGTCCCTTCCAGCGACTGAGAAAGTTCCTATGCAAGGAAGATGGTGCTGAAAGCAAGACAGCACACAGCTGCCATGCCCCAGTTCCATAGGAGACTTTGGTGGCTCACCATACTCAGAAGCATTAGGTTCCTTCTCCAGTCCTGAGTCCCCCAGAAGCTTCTTCCCTGACCCAACCACACCCCCAGCCCCAACACACATTGCAGCTACAAATGGGACTACAATAAACAAGGCACCAGACACAGAGCTGCCAGAAAATGTTCAGGGCAACAGATTGGGGTCATAATCACAGAGATTGGTGATGGTGAGTGGGGCTGGCATAGGAAAATGACTTCTTGCAGCAGTCACCATATTGGTGAAGTAGCTGTCAATTATCTACTAGGATGGCCTGGGGCTCCAACTAGGACACTTTTGAGAGGAAAAGAGGGTACTGTTACTAATTACACCAAGACAACCAACATAAACAGGACTGTTACAGCTGAACTGAGACATATGGTCCCCCTATCAATGACTCTAAAGAGGTTAAAGGTTTGGTAAAGTTATTCCATCAAAGCTACAAGGAAAAGGAGAGTTAATAAGAGAGTTAACTGTGGATAAGGCACTAACCATCTTGCTAGACCTATCAGTTACTCAGGGAAATGAAGACAGTCATGAAGAGGTAGGAGCTTTCCTGTATCTAAGAATTTCCTCAAGTAAGTTAGTTAGAGTGGGTAAAAATAAATACAGAAGCTTAACTTCCAGTATTGTTAGGGCTGATCGATTCATTAGATAGCTGTATGATGAAGGAGGAACTGTAGTGAAACATACTCAGAGAGACAAAGAATACAATACGGGGCCCCTAAAAACCCTGGTGGCATGGTGGTTAAGTGCTACGGCTACGGCTATAAACCAAAAGGTCGGCAGTTCAGATTCTCCAGGCATTCCGTGGAAACTCTAGGGGGCAGCTCTACTCTGCCCTACAGGGTCGTTGTCAGTCAGAATCGACTCGATGGCAGTGGGTTGGCTTTTTTTTTTTGGTTTAAGCCTTGTGACCCAGTCACTCATCTTCAGAGCATATCCCTGGGTGCTGGTGTTATGGCCCATCCTCTTCTGGAGCAGCTCCAGCAGGTCCTGGGATTTTACTTGCTGCTGCAGTAGGAGGCTCCCTCTCCTGGGACTCCATTCGCCCTCCTTTCCCTGCTACAGTCGGCAAAAAGTGGCTCACTGGAACCATTAAGGGCCATCAGACGTCCTGCCCGTGGGCCAAAGCAATTCACACTCAGCCGTCTTACAGTCTCTGACATACACAGGGAACATAGGACCTCAGACATTGGCTGTATTGCCAGCTTTCCAACCCGGGGCCGACTTTACAAGACAGAACCACGGGGACCAGGAGTAGAGGGAAAGCAGTTCCCTCATGTTCACCGAGCGCCTTCCTCTCTGCCGCTACATGTGACGTAGTCTGGTCCTGTGTACCTCTACATGACTACCTTCTCCCCAGCAAGCACACAGGCCAGAAAGGAAGAGCAGAGACAACAACCACTAGAGACTAGACAGAGACTGGTAGAGAACCAGGAGCATAAAGAAATGGAAAGACAGTCTTTCCATAAGAGAAGTTAAAAAGGAACTGTCATAATAGTCCCCAGGGAACTTTCCGTCAGCTTCTCCTCTAAGGCTAGGTGTTAGTAAGTAAGAGGTCTTCCTGGTCTCAGAGGTATTAAGCCTCAAATACCAGGCAGTGGAGTAAAACTATCTCTAATACTTCAGCTCTTCCTGCTTGCATAGTGGATCTATGTCTGCTAACCAAAAGGTCGGCAGTTCAAATCCTCCAGGTGCTCCTTGGAAACCCTATGGAGCAATTCTACTCTGTCCTGTAGGGTCGTTATGAGGTGGAATTGACACAATGGCAGTGAGTTTGGTTTTAGTCAAACAACAGATAGTGTCTACTCTAGAGATTTTTTTGAAAAAGAAAAAGAAAATGACTGTCTTTCCAGTAACCTTCTCTTCCTGCTACTGAAGCCGTACCCAGTCATAGCCCTGTTCCCTAGCCTGGACCGCACCCAAGTGAAGGTAACTCTCAGTTATAGACAAAAGCGTCATGTGTCCCATATCTCTTTTGTTAACTTTCTCTTTTCTTTTGCGTGATTTGAGCTGCTCAAGTCCGCTTCCTTGCCCGTCACCCCCCAACTCTGTAATGGAATTCTGGAGCTTGATTTTTAAAACAAGCCCCACAAATGCTAATGAAAGAGCTCTCAGGAAAAGCAGCAAATACTCCTCTTATCCGACTGTTGCAGAGACACAGACATGATTCGGTTTCATGAAGTTGATTTGGATAAAGTGATGAATCAAGAAAATGTACAGTCCCTTTCTGTATTACATTTATGTCATCTCTGGAAGTGTAATTTGCATAAAGAAATCTTTTTTTTTAACATAACTGAGTGAAAATGTACATTCACATGTAAATTTACATGCCCCCCTATATGCAGCTTCCACTGCTCTCCCTGTCCAGTGACTGCACACTATTCCTCTCTGCTCTATACATGTCTCATCCTCCCAACAGTCTCCTTTCCCCTCCTCTCCGTCCACTTCCCTTCCTCCAGCCAGAGGTCAGCAAGATGATATCCTATAGATGTATAGAACCATAAAGTGCTTCCAGTATATGGTTACTCTGCATTGCCAAGTCCAATCCATTCCTGTCCAAAGAGTGGACCTTTGTTATAATTTATGGGAACGGGCAGCATCAGGGCCGGGGGCCATGGTCTCAGAGGAACCCCAAAACCGCTGGACCATCAGTTGAGGTCTTTTAGTGGAGATCTCATGATGCACCTCTTCTTATTCTTGTGTTGCCAGTGAGGCTCCTCTCTGTCAGCTCCATCGTGGGTATCACTGGTGGTGGCCGGGCACCATCTGGTTCTTCCGGTCCAAAGTCGATGTAGGCACCCACTCTTGCGGGTCTCTCTGTCTTCTCGGTTGTCTTTACCGCATGTCATTTTGGTCCTCGGTGAGCATCCGTTCCTGCTGAGTTGGGACCATTTGCTGTGTCCTCGGATGGCAGCTTGGCAGCTTTTAAGACCCCCGATGCCACTCACCAATGTGGGGTGCAGAGAGCTCTCTTAGCAAAATGCTAGTTGTGCCAATTGGCCTGGAATTCACCTAAGAGCATGGTCCCCCGCCCCCCGCCCCAGCTACTCTATCCTTGCAGTATTGAGTTAAGATAGAAGGAGTACTCAAGTTATGCTGAAGTCCACTTAATGTTGTTCTTGTTCCTAATGTGTGCTGTTACTGCTTTCTCCCAACTAGATTTCTAGTAACTACCTAAACTAAACCCTCCCCCCCTCGCCCTCCCTCCCTCCCCTCCCTTGCAGCTGTCAAAGAGTCTTTTCTTCTATACACAAGTCTGTTTTTGAGATCTTATCGTAGAGGTCTCATACAGTATTTGTCCTTTTGTAAGAAATCTTTTAAGACACTCTGGATTATTTGCTATATGTCTAGTGAAATGCAACTTATAAACCCAAAAAGTCTGCCACTCAAGTTGGTTGTGGATAACTTATTGTTCTGGAAATAATTCTTAAATTAGCCTCTTCGTTTTCCAAAAAGCATAAATACTAGTCAGATTGTTGTTTGTTTGTGAGACCAGTAGAATACCTTCAGGGTTCTCTTCTTTTCCTTTTAAGCACAAAGGTAAAATCTCATTGCTGTATTTGTTTCTTTTTTTTTTCTTTGAAGCAGAATATTTAAGAGTGCTTGATTATTCGAATTAACAGGAGGAATTCCTTCCCAGGGAACTACTGGGAAAAATGTAAATGAGCCATGTAGGAAAGGTTAGAAGAGGAAAGAGGGAGGAATTAGTCAGAACTAAAGTTAAATTCTGGTGGCATAATGTGTTAAATGCTACGCCTGCTGACCAAAAGGTCAGCAGTTCAAATCCACCAGGTGCTCCTTGGAAACTCTATGGAGCAGTTCTACTCTGAGCTCTAGGGTTACTATGAATTGGGCCTGACTGGACGACAGTGGGTTTGTTTTTGTTGTTGTTGCTGTTGTTGTTTGGTTTTGAGTTGTCTTAATTCAAAGGGGATTGGAAATTTGGCTGTGGCCTATAACATCCCTTCCCTGGGGATGATCATAAGGGGACAAACTCTCTGATCATGAAAATGTAGCTAGGGTGTTTGAGGTCCTCACTTCCATTATTGCCCTAATAACTGAGCGGGGACTAGACATTCTCCAGCCCAGTGTCCAACAGGAAGCTGTCGCCTCAGGTCAGAGGTTCTCCCAGGCAGATGGGGCCGTATGAGACTCACAGCACAGGAAAACGGCAGACCTAACACTTACATCAAGAAAAAGGCTGAAAGCAAAACAACAAAGGTCTGGAGAAAGGAAGGAAAGGGAGAGAGGTAAGGGATGCAGAAAGGAAGGGTGAGAAAGAAGAGAACCTGCCATGCGGCTCCGAGTAGAGATAACTTCATGAAACTGTTGCAGGAGGGCTTGCCTCCCGACACTTCTCCGGGCTAATAAAAGTACAGATGGAGAGACTGAGCTCCAGGAAGGAGAGGAGCACTCCGGAAGGATCAGATCACCTGGGAGAGCAACGGCCCCAAGAACACAGAGGAAGAGCTGTTTATCACCATTACACAATCACAAAACATTACAGAAGTGCACCGTTTCCATTTAGTTTACTGTATGTTTTTAGAACTTCTCTTGTGTTATTAGATATCCATTTTGTTGCCCTATATGAGGTGGGAGAAGAATCCTGCAAGGGAAGGGGAGGAGGAAACAGTCAAGACCCCAAAGGGTAGTTGCAGAAAAGTACTCAGCAAAGTGATAGTGGGGTGAAGAGTGGGGTGGTTAGGGTAGGGGGAGGAATGGCAGAATCAGCAGCACATATTTCATGATTAGGTATATGGGTTAGGGACTGCATTAGCCATCAGTGGTGGTGAGCAGAGCAGCGTTGTCCCTACATGAATGGAGGGTTCTGTCTGGTCTGATAGACTGTCTGAGAGTGCCCTTAAGTGTTCCAAAGAGCCTCTGGAAAGAAGAGGTTGACTAAGGAGCCCTAGAGCAAGTGAAGAGCAATTTAAGGTATATGGCCACCTTTGTAATCAGGAGAATAGAAAGAAGCATAAAGGGTGAGTAGAACTATTTGATGAAGCCGCTCTGAGTTGTGACTTCCGTGCAGGTCTGCTAGAGGGGGCTGGAGTCCATATCCGGGTCATGACCGTGTGACTACCTGTAATGCAGAATTCATCCCACTCCTGCCTGTCTCTCCCTTCTCCCCCTTCCCTTTCAGATCACAGCCAGTGGGACTGCTTCAAGTCATTCTGTGGACACCAGGATTCCCAACTGGGCAGCCACTGGGTCAGAGGGAATTTGTGTCCTCAGGAAGCAAGTTGTATCTCAGTTCCACACTGATGTCTTTGCAAGTCAGGACCACTCACCTTCACAGGGGCTTCCTGGTCCTCTACTACGCTGTGGGTAAGTGTCCCTCTTGGGAGTGAAGGGTAGGCAACCTCTTTCCCCAGCTATGGCCCCTGGGTAACTGCTTAGGTGAGCTAGAGTGACAGCTGAGGCTAGGGGCACAGGGACCTCTGGGCCTGACCCCATCCCTGCCCAACCTGATCCTGCTTCAAAAGACTACTTAAGCAAGTACCTCCTACCCATGCTCGGTGTGGAGAAAGGAGGAGGAGCTCAAGTTCTTGGGTCACAAACTGCCATTTCTACAAGTTGTAGGCACACCTTACATAATTACAGCTTACATAAACAAGTGGAGAGGGCTCAGTAGCTACGTGTGGCTGGTTAAAGGGCTAGCCACCGATTACCAGCAACCATCCTACCGTATGTGATTCATGCACATGATAAAAATTAGTTTTAAGTGGTACAGAATAGTCAAGGTCAGTGTCATCTACTCCTAATCTCAGAGAACCAGGATTGTTTTGGAGATGTTCTAAAGGAAAACCCAGTGTGTAGTGGTTAAGTGTTACAGCTCCTAATCCAAAGGTTGCCAGTTTAAGTCCAAGCTCCTAATCCAAAGGTTGCCAGTTTAAGTCCACCAGGCACTCCTTGGAAACTCTATGGGGCAGTTCTAATCTGTCCTATAGGGTCACCATGAGTCAGAATCAACTTGACTTACAACAGGTTTGGTTTGATTTAACGGTTTCTTCTCAATTGTGGTGGGTAAGCTATTCCTGAGTCAAACAGCAGGTGGCGCCCAACCCAGGGAGTTAGAAAAAGGGAAACCCATTACTTAACTCATTTCCAGTAACTTCTTCCTTCCCCATAGGGCCTTCTCCGGCCCCACCTCCTGTACCCTGGCCTGGGCCAAGTCCTCCAGCAAGTTTCAGATTCTGTGTCCCACAGGGAGGAAACTATCTCTGGAGAAACCCCCGCCCTGCAAGCTGCCCACCCCAAGATGTGAGTGTACTCCCTGGAGAGGCCTAGAGGAGGAGGAAGAGGGGAGGGAGAGAGAAGGGTAGGAGGATACACACACTCACTCTCGTGCGCGCTCTCTCTCTCTCCCCCCGTCCGTCTTTCTCCTTCCCTCTCTCTCTCTGTCTCTCTCTCTCTCTCTCTCTCTGTCTCTCTGTCTCTCTCTCTCTCTCTCTCTCTCTCACACACACACACACACACACACACACACACCCCGTGGAAATGGAACTCACTACAGAGACCAGCAGCCTTCCACAGGTGGTCTGGAAGAGGAGCAAGACTCTGAACTAGGTAGCTAGCATATTAAATGCTCCTCCCTTTTACCTCGGATCCCAGAGTGGGAGTGAAATGTGCTAAAGCAGAAAGCAGCCCCATATCTGGGTGAAACCCTCCACAGAGATGAACAACGGTAACGTCTTCTAGAGGGTGGGAAACTGGCAGGCTGAGAGCTCAGGCTGGGTAGTAGGGTAAAAGGACTGATGCGAGAGCAAGAAAAGAGTAGACAGAGAAGGCATCCAAGTTTCAAGAGCCAAAGCCACAGCAGGTGACCCCTGCCTTAGTGAGGCCTCAGTTCTTAGCATCGCCTGCCCTACTCACATTTCCACGAGCCCCAGTTTGTGTCTGTGTGGCCTCATCTTGTCCTCATCTACTCACAGGTGGTGGCTATTCCTGTGTGGAGTTCTCCAGGCTTTTCCCACACAGGCCTCCGTCCTCTTGGCCCAATGGCTACCCCAGAAGCTGACATCCCCTGGGTACCCAGAGCCATATGTCAAAGGCCAAGTGAGCACCACCCACATTGAGGCTCCAGAGGGCTTTGTTGTGAGGCTCATCTTCCAGGACTTTGATTTGGAGCTGTCCCAGGACTGTGAGCAGGACTCTGTCACAGTAAGCTGGAGTGGGGCCCTGGAGGGGTGCTCGGGAGGGAGCCCTGGGCTTGGAGCCTCCAAGGAACAACAGAAGGTGGCTCTACCCTGATGACAAAGGAGGAATCAAAAGAGTGTAGACACACAGCCTAGAGGCACTGGGGCCACTGGCTCTCCATGAATGCCTCTGGGGCAGCCACCATCTAGACCCACCACAGAGCAAAGGTGAGAGAGTCAGGACAAGGCTTTGGCTTTTGGACTTACCAAGGGACGCACAAATACTGCAAATCCATAGCGTGAAGAGGCAGGAACTCACACATTAGTCACAAAAGTATCTTGTCAAATATTTGTTGAATGCCTGCTCTGTTAGGTTGGGGAACTGGGCACAAAGAGATTATGTAACTCTTCAAGTTTACCTTAAGGGAGCTCTTAAAAGACTTCTTATGACAAGGGCATTACTCAGAATAAGGACACTTTAAAAAGAGTCCTTTATATTCTCTTTTGGTTTAAATTTTATTTATATAAAAATAAATGTAAATATTATTTTGGGAAGGAACATTTAAAAAATCAAGGTAAGTACTACAAAACTTATCATGAAAACATCAGTGCTCCAGCCTTTCCCTCCCCACCCCTCATTAAACTACCCATTGTCAACTTGTAGTGACCCTATAGGACAGAGTAGAACTGCTATATGGAATTTCCCAGGAACACTTGGATTTGAACTGCTGTCCTTTGGATTAGCAGCCACAGCACTTAACCACTGTGCCACCAGGGTTTCCTACCCCTCATTGCTACTCCCCAAACCCAAAAGAACGAAACTCTTGCCATGGAGTCAATTCAGACATCTCAATCATTTACGATTCTTGCAGCTGTTTCATCTAGAATTTACCTTCTTGTGTATAAATAACACACCTATGCTGTTCTTTATATTCCTTTTATTTTTTATTTTTAGATGATATCTACTAACTTCCAACTATAGAAGGTGAATAGCTTTAACTCTGTGGTCTATTCATTGTTTATTTTATTATGACAGTAAAATACCACAAGTATTGCACACAGAGGGCAATAATTACATTTCTTCACCAACTTTTGATTTTCCCAGGAGTCAGTAATTATACAGAGTTATTTGGGGGTTTTTGGTTTGTCTTTGTTTTTTTCCTTTTGTTTTGATTTTTAGTTGGCTCGGTTCTCTCTGTAACTAATCACCCCAAACCCTACCAGGAATGCAAATCTCATGCAATCATATTCAAGCACAAATCTCAGCCTAACAATCCTCCTTTTTATTGGTGGCAACTCCTCTCTTCTTCAGCCTGAGTTCTTTGTACCCTGAGCCATCACACATCCTGGAAGTTCCCTTCACCCTCACTCTAGAGATTGCCTTACCTGTTCTGCGCAGGACCTCAATCTTGTGTCTTTGTTAGTTTACTTACAAATTTTGAAGTTCCTGGGTGGTGCAAACTGTTAACTCGTTGAGCTAGTAACCAAAAAGTTAGATGTTCAAGTCTGCCCATAGGTGCCTCTGAAGAAAGGCCTGGCAATCTACCTTGGAAAAATCAACCACTGAAAAATCCTATAACTAGTAAGGAATGTCTGTTTTGAGCATTGTGCTCTTTTAAGATGTATCTGTATGGGATCACACTGACAATAGCCACTCAAAAGGTCAGGTAGGAAACTTAAGAGAACAGTGAGTGTAGGTTAACAAGGGAAAAGTAACTCAGGAGTACAGGGTGAGAATGGTTGCACAACTAATTGAACATTTAGAAACTTGCACTGGTATATGTTTTGCTGTGAATATTGCCAACAAAAAAAAATAAATTATAAAAATAAAATAACAAAACCATAAAGGAAAACTCTATGGAGTACAGTTCCACTCGGACACACAGGGGACTACCATAAGTCATAATAGATTCAATGATAATCAGTCATTTTGTTTTTGTTTTTGTTTTTGGAGAAGCACATCCTTCAATAGCTTCTTCAGAAAAGGTACATGGGAGGTAAACTTTAAAGCATCTTAAGTATCGTGAGGAAAGTACAGTGGTGCCGTTGTCTAAGTGCTGTGCTGCTAATGAAAAAGTCAGCAATTCAAACCCACTCTTGGAAACCCTGTGGGGAAGTTCTGCTCTGTCCAGTAGAGTCAATAAGAGTGACAATTGACTCAACAGCAATGGCTGGTTTAAGTATCCCTAACTGCCTTACTTCTCCTCTTACATTTTGTGCGTGATTTGTCTATATAGAGCATTCTAAGTTGGAAGCTAGTTTCTCTTACCATTTCGATGATGTTTTCTTCTAGTTCTAGTGTTGTTAAGGAGTCTGATCCTTAGTTTTTCCTTTCTAGAAACCGCTGGAATATGTTCTTCGTTCTCAGTATTCTGAATTTCAGTATAATATGACTTGATGTAGGTCATTTTTCACTCATTGTTCAGGGTTCTTGTAGTCTAAAATTTCTTTTAGTCTCCTTCAATTCTGAGAAATTTCTTATCATATTTCTTTAATTATTTCTAGACATCTGCTTTCTTTATTGCATCTTTCTAGAACTTCTGTAATTCAGCTGTTTTATATTCTGGATTAATTCTCTAGTTTTGTTATCTGTCTTGTTTTATTTTCCATCTCTTGGTCTTTTTATTCCACTTTCTGGGAGATTTTCTATCTTTAAATCTCAGCCTTTAAATTAATGTTTTATGTCTGCTAACTCTTTTTTCCTATAAAGTCATTCTTACATTTTCTAAGTGTGCCCTTTTAAGGAACACTCTTCTTATTTCACACATATGATATCTTCCCCCAATATATACACACTTTGCATATGAATTGTATTGGGGAAGTTTTTAAAATATTTCTTATATTATCTCTACTTCATGCAAGTTTCTTTTTACATTTGTTTGTTTGGGCCTCTGCTTTTCATGTTAGAGATATTGCTGCAATATCTCGTAATCCTTGTCTGTCCTCTCGTATTTAAGAGTGAGGCAACATAATGATGACTAGAAACTCTGTGAGGCAGTGGTATCACTAGAATGGTGTCACCCAGTGTACTAACTCATAATGTCACCCCCTCAAGGACCTCCTCCCATTCTAGACCACATACAATCCTTAATGACATTTATTATTTTAATTATACAGTAATATGTGATGAACATAATTTTAAATTGGTTAAATGTAGTATTTCTTAGGTTATATTACTAGAAACCACAGAACTTTTATTATACTTTATAGTTTTTGTTTTAGTCAGCTAGGGCTGCTCTAACAGAAATACCACAGAGTGATTGCTTTAATAAAGGAAGGTTTATTCTTACACAGTATGGTAGGCTACAAGTCCATATTCAGGGTGTCTGCTCCAGAGGAAGGCTTTCCCCTTGTTGGCTCTGGAAGAAAGTCCAGTATTGCATCAGTCTTTGTCTAGGGAGCATCTTGGTGCAGGAACCTCAGGTCTGAAGGGTGTGCTCTTCTCCCGGTGCTGTTTGCTTGATGGTACGAGGTTCCAAATTCTCTGCCTGCTTCTCTGTCCTTTTTCTCTTGTAGGATGAAAGGATTAAGGGGAGCAAGCCACACTCCAGGGAAACTCCCTTTACAGTGGAGCAGGGAGGTAATCCTATGAAGGGATTTATAATCCCACCCTAATCCTTTAACATACAGTTTAGGAAAACCACAAAATGGAAGACAGTCACAAGATACTGGGAATCATGGCCCTGCCACGTGGCTACACATATTTTGGGGGGGACACAATTCAATCCATGACAGTATTATTAGTTACAATGCTATTAGAAACCACTAGTAACCAAGCAGAAGTTTTTTTATTTTTCTCATTTTTGTTTAATTCCTACTTCGTTCTCAAAAAGATATTGATGGGGGAGCCATAGTCAAGATGGTGGACTAAACACACATCTCCCTAAGTCCCTCTGGAAACCAAGTCCTGAACTGATAATTAAAGGGAAATTTCTGGACACCTAGTGAGCCCTGGGACACAGCATAGGGCTGTCTATTTGGTCTGCATTCCACTTAGTGGGAAACTTCTTCTCTTTCACCAACCCCTGCCCTTGTTGAGTTCTGGCTTTCGCAGACTGAAGGTAAATCTGCATTTTAAGTTTTATTTTTCTCTGTCTTAGCCAGCAGGAGGGGCTGAGGTGAATGGTAGCAAGGCTCAGACACACTGCTGATGAGATCAGTGACTGGAGTCACCACAGTTTGAGAGCCTGGCCTTGGAATCTGTGCAACTTAGCATCTCTGATGTCTCTCTCTTGGAATCTCCAGATCTCCACCACTGAATAGCATTTTCTGAGGCAGGTGGGGGAGCTTGTGCGGGACACCATCTTGATTCACTAGGAGGCAGAGTTTCCTATACGAAGGCCTCAGCCGGATTTAATTCCCAGGCTGGGAGACAGTGCCTGCCTGGAGAGCGCTTTTCTGGCACTAAAGCAGTCTTTGATATAGAGGTGCTTACTTTGCCAGCTAGGAAGAGGGACTTGCACACCTGAAAGCCTCACTAATTTTGGAAGCTGTCAGATACCTTATTCCTTTCAACAGAGAAATAACTGCAGTGCGTCTAGAGGGTATCTCTTCTAGCCTTTACTGTCTCACATTATAGGGTTAGCTGATGGCTCCAGTGACTCTATAAGTGGGGCTGTGTCTTTGCCAATCAAGTGGTGGAGCCTGCTACCCAAGAGATTCCACTGAGCCAAGTCACTGGAGTACGTAAAGGTGTCTGGTGATCAACTTCCTTTTAAGACTGTGCTTTAGATGCCATTAAAGTAACACTGGAGAAACAAAACAACTTCCAGATGCCCAAAAAGCAGCAAACTTTGGACCAGAACATTAGGAAGAATTCACCTATAGCTTTAGAAGGCCCACAAAAGAAAGATCCAAAGAACTTCCCAGACAAAGAAGCCTCTCTGAAACTATTGGAGGGCTAGTGCAAAAGGATTATATATGGAGCCCCTCCTAGACCTCGTAAAAAGTGCAGCAGAGCAAAACAAAAAATCAAGCAAGCTGTTTCATCTGATGGAACACCAGTACTCTGAAATCCATCTGATCAGTAACAAAATCAAAGAAAGAGAAAATTCAGTTCAAAGCCAAGAAAACAGTATGGAACAAACGGAAAATGGACTTTCTGAGTTGGAAGACAGTGCTACAGACTCCAGCATCTGCGTAGAGAAATCAGAAAAAAGAAACAAGAAAAATGAAGAAGCATTAAGAAGCATATGGGACTCTATCAAGAGAAACAATCTATGATTAATTGGAGTTCCTGAACACAATGGGACACCTGAGAACACAGAGTGTTGTGGCTGAGCTGCTGACAGAAAACTTCCCAGAAATTATGAAGGAAGAGAATATAGATATCCAAGATGCATGTCAAGCACCACTCAATATGGATCCCAAAAGAAAGACTTCAGGACGTATTATCATCAAGCTTAACAAAATGAAACATAAGCAGAAACTCTTAAAGGCAGCAGATTCAAAGCAAAACTAACATTCAGAGGGAAACCCTGTAGACTTTCATCAGATTTCTCCACAGAAACAATACTGGCATGGAGACAATTGGATGTCACATTCAAAGCCTTGAAGGAGAAGAACTTCCAACCAAGAGTTATATATCCTGCAAAGCTATCTTTCAACTATGAAAATGAATCAAGACATTCGTAGATAAACAGAAACTCAGAGACTTTGTAAAAACCAAACCACAGCTACAAGAAATACTAAAAGAACCTCTTGGCTTAGAAGAACAAAACTGTCAATTTTATATTTTAGGAGGAAATACAGGACACATCATCCAGAAACCTACTCGGTTATGGAAGGCTCCAAACTCAATCAAAGCTGTAATATTAAAAGAAGTGATTCAGTGATCATATCATGAAAACTATGATGGTATCATATTAAAAAGAGGGATGTACTACAGTTGTTACAGTCCTTCCATATGGAGAGGAAGTTAATAAGACTTGTAGTAGCTAAAATTGGGTTTAAACATAGACTTTTAAGGGGGGTCACAGGGGCAGCCACAATGCACAATAAGGATGTAACATATCAAATCAAGAAACGTAATATAGGAGTCTCAACAACCACAAAACCAACACTGAAAAAGGTGAAAAATCAACTCATAAAGAAGAATGTTCCAGAACAGAATAATAAGAACAGAGAAAACATCAACACAAAAGTAAACATATCACAATGACAGCACTAAACACATACCTATCAGTGATTACATTGAATGTGAATGGATTGAACACTGCAGTAAAGAGATAACCAGTGGCATCTTAAATCAAAAGACACAACTGTCCATGTGTTGCTTACAAGAAACACACCTTAGACTTAAAGATATGAACAAACTGAAAATTAAAGGATGGAAGAATATATATCAAGCTAACAATACACAAAGAAGAGCAAGTGTGGCAATACTAACCTGAGATAAATTAGGTTTTAATGTAAAATCCGCCAGCATGGACAAGGATGGGCACTATTTATTGCTGAAAGGTTCAATACACAAGCAGGACTTAACATTAAGTAGTTATGCACCTAATACTAGAGGATCTAAATACATCGGACAAACACTGACTACACTCAAAAATGAGATAGATCACTCCACAGTAATAGTGGTAGACTTCAACACTCCACTCCCAATATTGGATAGCTCATCTAGAAAAAAGCTCAATAAAGACACAGAAGATCTTATTGCCACAATTAACCAACTAGACCTCATTGACATACACAGAACTTTCTGTCCATCAGCAGATAACTACACCTTCTTGTCCAGTGCACATGGAACATTTTCCAGAATAGACCATGTGTTAGTACATAAAGCAGATCTAAACAAAATCCATACCACTGAATTATTGCAAAGCATCTTCTCAGACCACAAAGCCATTAAAGTCAAAATCAATAGCAGAAAAAACATAGAAAGTAGAACTCATGGAAACTGAACAATATCTTGCTCAAAAAACCATGGGTTATAGATGAAATCATGGATGAAATAAAGAAATTTATGGATTCCAATGAGAATGAAAACACTTCCTACAAGAACCTTTGGGAAACAGCCAAAGCAGTGCTCAGAAGTCATTTTATCTGTGTAAATGCACACATCGGAAGGAAAAAAAGAACCCAAACCAAAGATCTAACCTTACAACTTGAACAAGTAGAGAGAGAGCAACAGAGGAACCCCTCAGGCACCAGAAATAAACAGATCACAAAGATTAGAGCAGAACTAAATGAACTGGAGAACAGAAGAACAAATGAAACAATAGAAAAGACCAAAAGCTGATTTTTTAAAAAGATCAACAAAATTGATAAACCATTGGATAAACTTTCTAAAGAAAAGCAGGAAAGGAAACAAGTAACCCAAATAAGAAATGAGAGGGGAGTTGTCACAACACATCCATCAGAAATCCAAAATATCATAACAGAATACTATGAAAGACTGTACTCTAACAAATTTGAAAACCTAGAGGAAATGGACAAATTCTTAGATTCATATCACCTACCAAAATTATCACAAGGTGAAGCATAACAACTGAATAAATCTATCACAAAGGAAGAGATTGAAAAAGTTGTCAAAAACCTCATAACCGAAAAAAGCCCTGGCCCAGATGGCTTCACCACAGAATTCTACCAGGCTTTTAAAGAAGAGTTATCTCGAATACTACTGAGACTTTATTTCACAGCATAGAAAGGAATGGAGTACTCCCAAACTCATTCTATGAAGATAGCATAACCCTGATACCAAAACCAGGGGAGAACTACAGACCAATATCACTCATGCATCTAGATGCAAAACTCTTCAACAAAATTCTTGCCAACAGAATACAACAACATATCAAGAAAATATTTCATCCCAACCAAGTTGGATTCATACCAGGAATGCAAGACAGGTTCAACATCCAAAAAACTGTTAGTGTGATCAACCACATAAATAATGCAAAAGACAAGAACCATCTGATGATGTCTTAATGCAGAAAAGGCATTTGCTAAAGTCCAACACAAATTCATGCTAAAAACTCTCAGCAAAATAGGAATAGATGGCAAATTCCTCATTGCAATAAGAGCCATTTATACAAAGCCATCTGCCTACATCCTCCTGAATGGAGAGAGACTGAAAGAATTCCCCTTGAGAACGGGAACTAGACAAGGATGCCCACTCTCACCTCTCCTAGTCAACATTGTGCTAGAAGTTCTGGCCAGAGCAATTAGACAAGACCAAGAAATAAAGGGCATCTGCATCAGCAAAGAGGAAGTAAAAAATCTCCCTATTTGCAGATGATACGATTGTATACACAGAAAATCCTAAAGAATCCATAAGTAAACTACTCAAATTGATAGAAGAGTTCAGTGAAGCGTCAGGATACAAGATAAACATAAGTGAATCAGTCAGATTCCTTTATACTAACAATGAGATTATTAAGGAAGAAATCACCAAATACCATTTACTATAGCCCCCAAGATGACAAAATACCTAGGAATAAATCTAACCAGAGAAATAACAGACCTTTACAAAGAGAACTACAAGACTACAAGAAACTGGGAGAGACTTACATAAATGAAGAAGCCTACCCTGCTCACAGATAGGAATACTTAACATTGTGAAAATGTCTATCTTACCCAAAGCAATTTACTTATATAATGCAATCCCAATACAAATTCCTGTGACATTTTTTAAGGAGCTGGAGAAACAAATCACCAACTTTGTTTGAAAAGGGAAGAAGCCCCAGATAAGCAAAACACTTCTGAAGAAGAAGAACACACTGTGAGACCTTTCACTAACCGACTTTAGAACCTATTACACTGCCACAGTGATCAAAACAGCCTGGTACTGGTACAAAAAGAGACAGATCAATGGAACAGAATTGAGACCATAGAGATGACACCATCCTCGTATGAACAGTTGATATTCAACAAAGGCCCTAAGACATTAAACTGGAGTAAAAGCAACCTCTTCACCAAATGGTGCTGGCAAAATTGGATGTTTATCCAGTAAATTGAAACAAGACACATATCTCACACCTTGTACAAAAATCAAATCAAACTGGATAGCCAAAAGCCAAGTGCCATCAAGTCGGATCCAACTCATGGCAAAAAGACCTAAATATCAAATCTAAAACAATAAAGCTCATTCAAGAAAAGTTAAGATCAACAATGGAAGTTTTAATACACAATGTAGACAGACTTCAAAATCTGACAAACCGCAATCAACAGAAGAGAAAATAGATAAATGGGAACTACTAAGAATCAAACACTTTTGCTCATCAAAAGGCTTTATTAATAGAATTAAAAGACCACCTACACAGAATGGGAAAAAAGTATTTGGCAACTATATGTCAGACCGATGCCTGTTCTCCATCATCTATAAGGTACTAAAAAATATGAATAAGAAAAAGATAGATAATCCAATTGAGAGATGGGCAAAGGAGATGGACAGACACTTCTCTAAAGAGGAGATCCAGGCAGCGAAAAAAACATATGTGGACATGCTCATGATCATTAACTATTAAAGAAATTCAAATCAAAACTACAATGAGATACCATCTCACCCCAACAAGGTTGACCTTGATCCAAAAAATGCAAAACAACAAATGCTGGAGAGGCTGTGGAGAAACTGGACCTCTCCTACACTGTTGGTGGGATTGCAAATGGTGCAACCTCTTTGGAAATCAATCTGGCATGTCCTTAAAAAGCTGGAAATAGATACACCATTTGACCCAGTAATGTCACTGCTTGGAATATATCCTTCAGAATCAAGGCCATTCATACCAACTGATACATGCACACAAATGTTTATTGCAGCACATTCCACAATAGCAAAAAGATGGAACCAACCCAGATGTCCAACAGAGGAAATGGATAGGTTAACTATGGTATATATACTCAATGGAACACTATGCAATGATAAAGAACAATGATGATTTTGGGAAACATCCTATAACCTGGTTTCAATTCAAGGACATTATGTTGAGTGAAAGTAGTCAGTGACAAAAGGATGACTATTGTGTGAGACCCCTATGATAACAACTTAAAAACAGACTCATACAGAGAAGGAAAGACTCTTTGACGGCTGCAAGGGAGGGGAGGGATGAAAAGGGTGGGGTGTAGATTAGATAGTTGATAGAAATTTGGTTGGGTGATGTCAGTGACAGCACACATTAGAAAGAAGATAATTTTAACTGGACTTCAACATAACATGATTATTCCTCCCATCTTAACCCAATATTGCAAGGACTAAGTAACTGGGTGGAGGGCTGGGGACCATGCTCTCAGGGGAAATCGAGGCCAATTCTCACAACTGGTGTTTTGCTAAGAGACTCTTCTGTACCCCACATTGGTGAGTGGTGTCTGAGGTCTTAAAAGCTGCCAAGCTGCCATCTGAAGTACAGCAAATGGTCCCAATTCAGCAGGAACAGATGATCTCCAAGGACCAAAACAACATAGGGCAAAGATAACACAGAAGACAGACCCACGTGAGTGGTGACTACATCGACATGTAACTGGAAGAACCAAATGATGCCTGGCCACCACCAGTGATAGCCATGATGGGGTTCACAAAGTTGAGTCTCACAGGCAACATGAAAAATAAAAAGGGGTTCACCTTGAGATCTCCACTAAAAGACCACAATTGATGGTCCAGGGGCCTGGGGGTTCCCCTGGAAACATGGCCCCTGGCCCTAATGTTGCCCCTGTCTATAAATCATAATGGAGGTCAACTCTTCGGATAGGAATGGATTAGACTTGGTGACACATAGCGACCATATCATGGGTACATTTATGTTTCCACGCATCTATAGGATGCCGTACAGCTGACCTCTTACTGGGCACAGGGGAGAGGGTGGAGAGGAGGGGATAGGAGATTGTTAGGAGGACATGTACAGAACAGAGAAGGGGAGTGTGCTGTCACTGGGCAGGGAGAGCAGTGGGAGCCACTCATTGGCG
The DNA here is from genome assembly GCA_028571685.1 of Heterohyrax brucei. Classification (NCBI taxonomy): domain Eukaryota; kingdom Metazoa; phylum Chordata; class Mammalia; order Hyracoidea; family Procaviidae; genus Heterohyrax; species Heterohyrax brucei. The sequence continues at coordinate 68,954,845 of CM053142.1, read as the reverse complement.
GGTATGCAAATTTATATGGGATTGTATATTCTCACTCAGTCATAATAAAAAAAAAAGATACTGATATAGGTTCACAAATGCAGATTACCATAATGTTACAGGTGAATCACTAGAAAATTTGACAAAATCAACCATTGTAAAAACACCAGCAGCAATGAAAACAACAGCATGTCTTATATCGAGTGTAGATAAAACCACAAGATTCAAAGCATCCTTGTGTTTGGTAATAATGACAGCTCTGACTATAAGTGTATCAAATGGCTCAAAAAGTAAGTTCACATAAAGTTTTAGCCTTGTAGGTATATTGAGAAGTCTAAGCTGGACTATATGAAGAAGAATGTGGCATCACAATTGGGAGAAGACTCATTAACAACCTGCGTTATGCAGATGACATAGCCTTGCTTGCTGAAAGTGAAGAGAAATGGAGCACTTCCTGATGAAGATCAAAGACCACAGTCTTCAGTGTGTATTACACCTCAACATAAAGAAAACAAAAAATCTTCACAACTGCACCAGTAAGCAACATTAGGATAAACAGAGAAAAGATTGAGGTTGTCACAGATTTTGTTTTACTTCGTTCCATAATGGAAACCTGTGCAAATAGCAGTCAAGAATCAAAGGATGCATTCATTGCCTTGGGCAAATTTGCTGCCAAAGACCTCTTTAAGGTTTTGAAAAGCAAAGATAATCACTTGAGGACTAAAGTGCACCTGACACTAGCCACAGTATTTTCAGTCACATCACATGCATGCAAAAGATGGACAATGAATAAGGAAAACAGAAGAATTGATACCTTTGAGTTGTGGTATTGGGGAAGAATACTGAATATGCCACGAAATGCCAAAAGAATGAACAAATCTGTCTTGAAAGAGGTACAACCAGAGTGCTCGTTAGAAGCAAGGATGGTAAGACTGTGTCTTAGGTACATACCTTGGACATGTTATCAGGATTGATCAATCCCTGGAGAAGGACATTGTGCTTTGTACAGTGGAGGGTTGGTGAAAAAGAGAAAGACCCTAAGTGAGATGGATTGACACAATGGGCTCAAGCCCACAGTGATTGTGGGCGTGGTGCAGAACCAGGCAGTGTTTCGTTCTGTTGTGCCTAGGGTTGCTATGATGCAGAACCAACTCAAACAGCACCTAACAATAGCAACAAGCTGTGCTTACGAGAAGTATTTCTGTTGTTGAAACAAACTACAGGGCTTTTCTTTAGTAAGTTTAGCCAGTGGTTTGTCAATTTTGTGGATCTTTTCAAAAAACCAGCTTTTGGTCTTTTCAATTTTTTCAATTGTTTTTCTATTCTCTAATTCATTTAGCTCTGCTCTAATCTTTATGATCTGGTTTCTTCTGGTGCCTGAGGGGTTCCTCTGTTCTCTCTCTACTTGTTCAAGCTGTAGGGTTAGTCCCTTGATTTGGTTTCTTTCTTCCTTCCATCCAGATGTGTGCATTTATGGAGATAAACAGACCTCTGAGCACTGCTTTGGCTGTATCCCATAGGTTCTGGTGGGAATTGAGTCTCACTGGCAACACAAAAATAAAAAGGGGTGCACCCTGAAATCTCCACTAAAAGACCTCAATTGATGGTCCAGTGGTTTCGGGGTTCCCCTGGGAGCATGGCCCCTGGCCCTGTTGCTGTCCTTGCCCATAAATCATAACGAAGGTCCGCTCTTCGGACACGAATGGATTGGACTTGGTGATGCAGAGTGACCATATACTGGATGCACTTTATGGTTCTATGCATCTATAGGATATCATTCTGCTGACCTCTGGCTGGAGGAAGGAGAGTGGGTGGAGAGGAGGGGAAAGGAGACTGCTGGGAGGATGAGACATGTATGGAGCAGAGAGGAATAGTGTGCTGTCACCAGGCAGGGAGAGCAGTGGAAGTTGCATATAGGTGGGCATGTAAATTTATATGGGAATGTACATTTTCACTCAGTCATAATAAAAAAAAAAGAGAGAGAGAGAGAGAGGAAAAAAAAATACAGGTTGTTTTTATTTAAAAATCATAAAAATAATACATTTCTGCTGAAACACTACATAGAAATTTTATGAACAGTCATTTTCGGTGTCACTTCCCCTGATAGTGTCACCTGCTGCAGTCTGCACCCTCTTAGTGATACCACTGCTTTGAGAAGAACTGAAATATGTCAAATAAGTGAGGCTTGAAAACAGGGTTATCAACAAGGTGGCCTGGGTAAGCTATTGAGGATGTACCAAACATCAGTGTGTAAAAGTATATTTCCCTTTGTGACCACAACCAGTTACCCCAGAGAAAAATGTTCCAGTCTCCTCCTCAAAGTTGCCAGCATTCTGATAAACAAGCAGAAAAAAGGCCTGGAGATTAGGGGGCGGGGAGCAGGTTGTATCTCATTGTAGATGTTTGCTTAATGTGGCCTGTTTCCGGTACTGGCCTTCACCCCCTCTTTCAGCTGTGTCTGTGACCCCAAGTCCAGGGTTCCTGGTTCAAACTCAGGTCTTCTGCCAGAGCAGGGCACAGGGAGTTGCCTTAACGCCCAGGGTAGGTGAAGGGAACTAGGGTCTGAGATCCCTCTAGAGCATACGCTTTCTGCAGTCTTCCTCTTGTCATCCTTACCCTTGTCCCTAACCTCAGGGGTTCGTGGCTCCTTTCATTTCAGAACCCTTCCAGCATTCTTGCTTTGGGTTGGCTTCCAGCCTGCAAACTCAGGAAGCCGTTTATCTCTATTCTATCTTCTGAAGTCTAGTTGATACCTCCCATCTGCTGTCCTCTCTTCTCATTCATTTGTCTTTGCACATGCATACCTTTCTATACTTTCACTGTGGTATTAGAGGGGTTTGAGGAGGAAGAGGAGACACATTCATGCATTGATTACTTTGGGTTTAACCAGAAGTCAGAGGTGTATTCAACTCAGCAACCTATGTCTGTTAAGCACATACCACGAGCTTTGTTTCTACTGCTGTTGCTGTTAGGTGCCATCAAGTCGGTTCCAACTCACAGCAACCCTGTAAACAACAGAATGAAACACCGCCTGGTCCTGTGCCCTGCCCACAACTGCTTTTATGCTTAAGCCCATAGGTCATAGCAATCCTGTAGGTCAGAGTAGAACTGCTCCATAGAGTTTCCAACAAGCAGCTGGCAGATTTGAACTGCCAACCCTTTGGTTAGCTGACTTAGCACTTAACCACTACGCCACCAGGGTTTCCAAGCCCATGATTAGTCATGGAAAATTTTAAAGCCAGCTGGATTCTTTCCTTGTCATTGTGGTAATTCAAACTCAAAAATAGGAGTCCTCCTTCTTTTCTGCTGATAGAGCAAATCACACACACACACCTTGAACAGAGAGTTCAGCGTACCTTAGTCTATTCATGTTTTACTTGTCAGTACCCTCAGCCAGACTGTGTGGGCTCCTCTGTATCACAACTGTGCTTACTCATATATCTCCAGCACTTAGCACAGTATCTCCTACATAGTACATAATTGATAAACACTTTTTGGATAAATGAAGCAATAGATGAAACCCATGCTTGCCATGTTTGCCAGACAAGGAAGAGTTTTGAATGAGCAGATATTTAGCCTTAGCCTTAGCACTGCTCTTAGTGCTGATACTGGAGATTTTCCATAGGGCATTGTGTTATCCCAGCTGGAAGAGGCCTTGCGGACTGATTTAGATGAGGTCTCATTTTGTATGAGGGGAAACTGAGGTCTGAGGAAGTTAAGAAACTCTCTGTGTCATACAGAGAGTTAGAAGCAAAGTGTAGGATTTAACATAGACTTCTGACTCTCAGTCCTGGGTTCATTCTATCTTGCTAGTTAAGCTTTGTATTAGTTCCCTAGGGCTGCCATAACAAAGTACCATAAACTGGGTGGTTTAAAACAACAGAAATGTATTGTCTGTCAGTTTTGGAGACTACAGATCCAAAATCAAGGTCCTGGCAGGGCCGTGCTCTCTCTGAAGACTCTAGGGAAAAAGAGCCTTCCTTGCTGCTTCATAACTTTTTGTAGTTCTTGGCAATTCTTGGCTTGTAATTGCATCACAGAAACCCTGATGGTGTAGACGTTAAGTACTGTGTCTGCTAACCAAAAGGCCGGCAGTTTGAATCCACCAGGCATTCCTTGGAAACCATGGAGCAGTTCACTCATTCCTACAGGGTCACTCTGAGTTGGAATTGACTCAGTGGCAGTGAGTAATCTCTTCACTCTGTGTTTCTGTGTGCCTCTCCTCTTTTAAAAGCACATCAGTCCTATCAGATTGACTCCCACTCTAGTTGAGTATGGCTTCATGTTAACTAATTTTATCTGCAAAGACCCTATTTCCAAATAAGGTCACAGTCACAGGTACCAAGAATTAGAATTCTCATATATCCTCAGGGAGGGATACAATACAACACACAGCAGACTCCTCAGTGATGCTATTTATAATTCATGAGGATGGTAAAAAGAGAAATGGGGGATTTTACAGTGGAGTACAACAGTAAAGGACACTTTCCTGTAACACAATGCTTCTTTCCCCATATGTATGCTTCTCCACTGAAGGGAGTTACATTTGTTAATGCTATAAGGAAAAGAACAATATTACTGGGACACACCCAAGCAAGGTATCTAGGGTGACTGAGAAATCTTTTTCTCTCCAGCTTCTACCTAGTTAATGCAATCACAGTGAGATGGGCTGCATGGAGTCTAAAAGGAATGAGATTTGGGGAGAACAAAGGAATGAAGGGTAGGGAGAGCCCAGGATATGTGGATTAATAACAAAGTCACACAAAAATGAACTGAGCAGTGAGCCGCGTGCTTGGAATAAAGATTAATCAGGAAGCGTGGGTCAGGGAATGCCTTCCAAGTTGCCCTTGCTTGCAGGCTCAGAGGCACAGGAAGGGATTTAAGTGGAACCAGGCAGTCAGGAGACAGAGACCTAGATAGCCTGCTTTTAAACTTTACCAAGTAAAGCAATAGCCAGTGTGCCATACTTTGTATACTTTATGCTCTGAGACTTCTGTACATTTTGAGGACTTCATTTACAGTTCATGAGAAAAGAGGAGTGTTTTAGTCAGCTGGGCCTGCTTTAATAGAAATACCACGAGTGGATGGCTTTAACAAAGGAAAGCTTATTCTTACACAGTCTGGTAGGCTACAAGTCCATATTTAGGGTGTCCACTCCAGGGACAGCTCAGGAGGAAAGTCCAGTATTGCATCAGTCTTTGTCTAGGGAGCGTCTTGGCACAGGAACCTCAGGTCTGAAGGATGTGCTCTTCTCCCGGTGCTGCTTTCTTGATGATGTGAGGTTCCCAATTCTCTGCTTGCTTCTCTTTCCTTTTATCTATTGTAGGATGCAAGGATTAAGGGTGGCGCAAGCCACACTCTAGGGAAACTCCCTGTACAGTAGAGCAGGGTAAAATCACAAATGGAAGACAATCGTAGAATACAGGGAATCGCAGTCACCTGGCTATACCTATTTTTGGAGAGACACAATCCAATCCATGACAAGGAGAAACACCCCAAAAAGAAGGAGACTAAGGAAGATCAGGAACCACAGGGACCAGATCTTTAAGAGGGTTCCCATGCTTCTCTGATATTGACCAGTGAAAGCTACTTAGAGAAGTGGAAGGTGATACAGAGGGTGAACTCGATGGGAGGGGCTTCCATCCGGTGAGTCAGTGATGACTCAGAACTGTAGTGCTATAGGCAGCATGCTGAGCCCCAGGGACTCTGTCAGGAGCAACAGAGATGAAGTTCCTGCGGTCCTAGAGCTTGTGGCTCAATGGACGATTAGGGGAACCCTGAGCTTCACAAAGAGCTTCTTGAAAGAAGGCAAAGATGGTAGGCTTTGTGAGGTAATTATGGTAGGCTAAAGGGATAGTCCAGTATGAGATGTCTGGGAGAATCTTGGCAGTCAATAATGGAATGCGAAGTTACTTGAGGAAGCCTCCACAGGGTATGGCTTCTGAGCACCGGAAGTATGCTGACCCTCTAAAGCGAACTGGACTCTACACCCAGGATGTGACACCACACCCCTCTCTCTTCTCCTCCCTTTCAGATCACAGCCAGTGGGATTGCTCCAAACCGGTTCTGTGGGCATCAGAGCTCCCAGCTGGACAGCACTCCCAGTCAGAGGGAGTTCGTGTCCTCAGGAAGAAGGCTGCAGCTGACCTTCCGCACAGGTGCCTCTTTGGAGAACAGGACCACCTGCCTGCACAGGGGATTCCTGGCCCTCTACCAAGCTGTGGGTGCGTAGGGGTGTGAGCAGGATAACCTCTTCCCCCAACCGTGGCCACTGGGTAACTGCCTAAGGGAGCTAGAGTGACAGCGTAGACTGGGGGCTTAGGCCCCCTGGCCTGGGTCCCATCACTGCCTAGTTCCGACCCTGCCGAGCAAGCAATCCCGTTAAAGGGGTAGCCACTGCTCAGCTCCAACACCCCAAACAGACCCATTATAGGCAGATCATCTCATTTTTCAAGAGAAGCCAAAAACCTAGATTTATGAATGAAATTCTAGATTTTCAAGTGGTGCCTCAAATGTTTTTAATACATGTATATGATTTTTTAAAATGTTAAGAAAAAGACAATATGATTAAAAAAATAAAAATCTCTCCAATCTTTGACTCTTAGTCCTCTGCTACTTTGTCCAAAAAAAAGCCCTATTCTCCATTTTCCAAGTATCCTTCCAAAGACATTTTCTGTCATTCAGATATGAGTACTGTGGTTGTGTTGTGTACTGTACATAATATTCTAATCTTGTCATTTTCTACTCGCTGACATATCTTAAAGATCACTTCATGTAAGTATGGTTGGCATTGCCTCATTCTTTTTTAATGACTATATAAATTTAATGACATGCTTCTTGCCTGTCCTTCTCTGGGCTTTCTTGATTCTACTTTCGTTTTTCACCTTCTGCCTCTATTTCCCTTTTCTTTCTCAAAGCTTTCCTTTAACCTCATCTCTATCTCCTCTTCCCCTGTTCTTAATTCCCACAGGCCCCAGCTATAGTCATTCTTTTAATGACCATATAATATTTCTTTGATTAATGTACCATAATGTATTTAATTAGTCCCTTGCTAATAGATATTGTGTTGCCACAAATAGTGCTGCTTCGGCATCTTTGTATACACATCTTTGAGCACATGTGTAAGAATATCTTTAAGGCGAATTCTTAAAAATGGAAACATTAGATCACAAAATGTTTACATTTTTTATATTTTAATACAGCTAAATTTTCCTCCAAAGATGTTTTGTTCATTTGCATTCTTAGCAACACTAGGAAAATACCTGTTTCCTGACCCTTATAATACTATTTTCTATTTTTCTTGAGCATTGGCCATCTGACCAATAAAAAAACAGGTAAAGTGTTTTTTTAAGAAAATACTTGCAGGACAAGCTAAATACAGCCCTGGCCAGAACCAGTCCCTGGGTTGCCAGTTTGCAGCTCTGTCCCGGGTCCTAATGATTGCCGTTTTCCTATAGCTGTGAAAGATAGTCAGCCCACCAGCCAGGCCAGTGAGGGTCCTGAAGCCATCAGCACACCTGTAGACAACTCCTCCAAGATCCAGAGCCACTGCCAGAAGCCATATTATCAAGCAGTGCCACCAGGTAAGTACTCACCTGCTGAGGCACCTGTTCCCATTTGCCACACTCCTGCCTCCAAAAGTCCTAAGGCCCCATGGAAACCTACTCCTTCAGCCCAGCTGTTCCTAACTCTGACCCTGTCTCTTTGCCTTGCCTCATTTCATTCCTCAGGGACAACCGAGGATACCAGGAAGGGCAGTCAGAATAAGGAAGAGGCTCCTCAGTGTGTGCCTGGTGAGTAGTGACCACCCAGTGCAGTCATTATGGCCATTTCCCAAAGAAACCTCAGCTGTAGCTGGGACCTGTGGGAATGGAGAATAGGGGAGGAGGAGATAGATGGGGTTAAAGGAAATATGTGGGATAGAAAAGAGAAACACGGGCAGAAGGTAAGAAATAAAAGGAGAATCAAGAAGGCCCAGTGAAGGAAAGGCAAGGAGCTTGTCTGTTATTCTTCAAGGGTCAAGAGACATCCGAGAAGGCTGAGGAATGAAAGAAGTTGATTAGATACAAAAGTGAAGGAAGAAGAGGGGCGGAAGACTTGGAGTGATCAGCTTTAAGGATATACACACAGCCTCGCTCCTTCCAAAATATCTCCCTACTTAGGTGCTACACAGCCAGAAAGTTCACCTCTTTAAAAAAAAATACTTTTTTTAATTGGGATAAAATTCATGTAACATAAATTTCACCACTTTATTTCAGAGTGTGCAAGTCAGTATTTCTATTGTATTCACAATTTTGTACAATTATTACCACTATCTAATTCCAGTACATTTCTATAACTCCAAAAAGAAACTGTATACCTCCAATTCTCCCCTCCTCCATCCACTGGCAACCACTAACTACTTTCTGTCACTGTGGAGTTGCCTGCTCTAGACGTTGCTTGTAAGTAGAGTCATACAATGGGTGGTCCTTTGTGACTGGCTTCTTTCACCTAGCACCATGTCTTCAAGGTTCATCCATACGGTAGCATGTACCAATAAATATTTCAGTCTTTTTTATGGCTGACTAATAGCCATTGGGTGGATATATCACATTTTGTTTTATCCCTTCATCAGCTGACGGACATTTGGATTGATTACATTTTTTAGTTGTTATGAATGATGCTGCTATAGACATTCTTTTATACCTAAAGAAGTCCCTAGGTGATGCAAACAATTTACACTCAGCTACTAACTGAAAGGTTAGTGGTTCAGATCCACCCAGCAGCACTGTTTTAGTCATCTAGTGCTGTTCTAACAGAAATACCACAAGTAGATGGCTTTAAAAAGGGCAATTTTATTTGTCACAGTCTAGTAAGGTGAAAGTCCAAATTCAGGGTGTCAGTTACAGGGGCCGGCTGTCTCTGCTGGCACTGGAGGAAGGTCCTTGTTGTCAGTCTTCTCCTGGACTAGGGGCTTCTGAGATGCAAGGACCCTGGTCATTTCCGAAGGACATGATCAGCCCCATACCACTATCTTGGTGATATGAGGTCCCCAAATGCCTCTGGTAGCTTCTCTCCTTTATATCTCAAGAGACTGTTCCAAGGCACAAAACAAATGGACACAGTGAATCCTGTCCTACCAACACAGCTGCTGCCCATCTACCCTCACTACCTGCGTAGAGGCAGGAACTCCACCATGGAGGAATATCACTCAGTACCAGGAACCATGCCCAGCCAAATTGCTGCACAGATTTTTTGGGAAACACAATTCAATCCATGACAAGCACCTCACAACAAAGTCCGGTAATCTGCTTCTAAAAGGTCACAGCTGTTGAAAACCCTATGGATCATGGTTCTACTCAGACACATATTGAGTCACCATGGGTCAAACTGACCCAGCAGCAAAGGGTTTAGGTTTTTTTTATGTAAACAGGAATACAATTGTTGGGTCACGTGGTAACTCTATGTCTAGCTTCAAAAACTGCCAAATTGTTTTCCAAAGTAACTGCACCATCTTACATCATTGCCACCAGCAATGTGAGAACGTTCAAGTTCACCATTTTTTATCCTTTTTTAGTTAAGCATTACCCTCCTAACTCAGTCTCAGTAAATTTCTCAGACTTTACTGCAGGTGAGAGCTGTCCACAGAAAGCTCTGGACATTCTGAAGTCTCCCAGTACTTTGGGAAGATGGGTGGTTGTGGGAGATGTTGTGAATGAGGAAATGGCACAGAGACAACAGGCACTGAAGACAAACCCTGCCTGCCTTGACTTTGCCCAGGGAGTGTACCACTGAGTATCTACAAGAATAGCTTAGAGGTACATGAGAAGGCATGAGAGGAAGCGCAGCAGAGCCAGCCCTAAGCATGTATTCTTCTGCACTCTCCACCCCTCAGTTCATCGTCTTGAGTTCCATGCAGGACATGCACCAGTACTGTTTGACGTGATTTGCTGTTCATGTCTGTCCATCTGGCTCACACCTGTGAATCTACACGAGGATGTAGGGTCCTTCTGACCCAGCACAGTGACGTATCTGGGGCCTTCTTCCAGCAACCTACCCAGACAGCACTCCACAGAAAGTGGTCTTTAATAAATGTGTCTTACACAGCCACTGACTTTTCACCCTTCCTCTCGTCTCTCTAGTGTGTGGACAAGCAGTCTCTCCGATCACCGAGAACCAAGAGGCCCTGGGTTCTTCCAGAGCTCAGTTGGGCAACTTCCCCTGGCAAGTCTTCACCAATATCTATGGCCGTGGAGGCGGGGCCCTACTGGGTGACAGATGGGTCCTCACCGCTGCCCACACCATCCATCCCAAGGACATCATCTTCTCTGGGAAGAACCCAAGTGTAGATGTGTTCCTTGGCCACACAAACATAGAGGAGATAATTAAACTAGGAAACTACCCCGTCCGCCATGTCTTCGTGCACCCAGACTACCATCAGAATGATTCCCACAACTTTGATGGGGACATTGCTCTCCTGGAGCTCCAGCACAGCGTTCCCTTGAGCCCCCACATCCTCCCCGTCTGTCTGCCCCACAATGAGACCCTCTACCTCAGTGGCCTGTGGGGCTATGTCAGTGGGTTTGGTATCGAGAATGATCGGTTAACTGGAGAGCTGAAATACACAAGGCTGCCCATAGCCAAAAGGGAGGCCTGTGAGGCCTGGCTCCGAAAGAAGCAGCGGCCTGAGGTCTTTTCTGACAACATGTTCTGCGTAGAGACTAAGACACAGCAGACGAATGTCTGCTATGGGGACAGTGGTAGTGTCTATGTGGTATGGGATGATCGTGCCAATCACTGGGTGGCCACAGGCATCGTATCCTGGGGCATTGGATGTGGCAGCGGGTATGACTTCTACACCAAAGTGTTCAACTACATGGACTGGATTAAGAGAGTGATGGAAGGGAAGGACTGATCCCAGGACACATCAGCAGTGGTGACCAGTGACCGGCACTGTGGAGAGCCCGTAAACAGGAGTGGTCTTAGTTGCATTTCATTTCAGAAACATTACAAAACCCCTCTGGTCAAATTTAAACATCCTGGTCATCCTAGTCATTGGCTTCACCACTTACTACAACTTCTAGATGCAAGTATAATAATACCTCTTCTTTTTTTTTTTCCATATCTTCTATTTGTCAGGTGCTTCACATATGTCATGTAATCCTCACGCCAAGTTTGTAAAAAATGAGTTCTTACCCACATTTTACAAGTGAGGAAAGTAAAGTTCAAGGAGTAAAACGATTTGCCCTAGTTCCCCTGCTGGTATATACCTGCAAAGGCCGTGTTCTTTCCCATATGCCATCATACCTCTTAGCTGTCCTCGAGACCTACTGTGTCTCCCACTTCCCACCTCCTCCATCCCTGGGAAACCTGCTTCCGTGAAGACAGCAACCCTTGGCTCACTCTTTCCCATCAACAGTCTCCTCTATACACACCCAGTGTTCCTGGACAACCCAGTCTGTTCTCCTGTCAGTGAAACCCTTGACCTTGCCGTTGAAGGCCATGGCTACCCCTGAGAAGACCAACTGTTTAATTACAAAGAAAAAAAAAGCATACAAGTAAACCAAATGAGGTATTCAAGTGGAAATATAAAATAAATACAATAAAACAGGAGAGAAATTTTGTCAGCTATGAGCATCAAGTTAGCTACTATGGTTAAGAGTTAAATTTATCTTTTAAAAAAATAGCAGGATTCAAAAAATTGTTCATGTATGTGATTACATCTATTTGTTAAACTTGTGCAATGTAATAAAACCAAAAAACCCACTGCTAGCAAGTCGATTCCAACTCAGGGCAACACTGTGGGACGGAGTAGAACTGTCCCATAGAGATGCTGAAGGGCACCAACATTTGAACTGCCAACATTTTGGTCAGCAGCCATGGCACTTGGCCACTATGCCACCAGGGTTTCCGCATGCACCTCATAACGAACTAGAAAGAACTCAGAATCTTCAGTAGAGGTTGTTGTAAGTGGCGCAGTTTTGTTCTCTTTGTTTTCTCCTATTCTTCTTTGTGTGTCAGACTTTGTTTAAAGGGATGTATTATAGTATTATTGAAAAATAAACATCCACTTTTTTCATAATAAAAAATTAAGTTTTATTAATGAGCAGTAGTATTTTTATTATTTTATTATTGATATGAGTTCCTCCCTGCCAAGTTTATATACAGACATATTTCAGATGGAGCCTATCATCACTTTAAGAAAAAAGCTTTTTCTTTCCTAAAATCAAATCCTAAGAAGAATGACCAGTATACCTAAGAAGAATGACCAGTATAACAGACAATGTCTTCAGGACCAGTGTGCACAGAGGAGCAAACCATTATAAGGCTGTTTTTTCTTTCCAAGCTTGCTGTAAGTCAAGGGAGTAACAAAAACATTTGAGTAAATGTTCTCTTGAGTGGTTGGACAGAGTGGGGGCAGGGCTGGTTTGTCTTTGCAGCCTTGTCGCCTAATGCCCAGACAGGACTGAGAACCCCTAGGACAGACGGAAGAACTTGAGCTGAGACTTAACTTCTTGAACCACCACCTCCTTACCTCTGCTGTCCTGCCCTGTTCTGTGTGCACGTGCACACACGCATGCACGCACACACACACACACACACACACACACTCTGCAGTCAGGATGATAATGTGCCTTTCCTTAGACAAGATTCTCCTTCCCTATCATCTGCTGACTAACCTGTCCCCTATCTTTTGTCTTTTCTGCACTACCACACCAGTCATGAATCACCCCTGTCCTCTGCTTCATTCCTCAGCTCCGAAACATAAGCCTGCTAGAGAAACACTTAGTTGATCCTGCGCTTTCTTGTGCCTGCATGCTAGCTACAGTCAGGGTTACGGCCCATTATCCCGAGTCTTTGCAATCCACTCCAGAGAGAATGCCTGGCATCCAGTAGGTAAACTGTAAACGGGTGGATGGGTGCATGAATAGGTGGGTGGATGGATGGATTAAAGTAATAGGGGAAATAAGCAAGACAACCTATGAAAAAACTGAAAACCAAACTCAGTGGTGTCAAGTCAATTCTAACTCATAGCGACCCTACAGGGCAGTGTAGAACTGCTGCATAGAGTTTCCAAGGAGCACCTGGTAGATTTGAATTGCTGACCTTTTGGTTAGCAGAGGTAGCACTTAATCACTGCACCACCAGGGTTGAAGGCGTAAGACTTCAGAGGCCCCTTATGCAGCCTGAACCTCCCCATAGGATAAAGTGTCGTAGGGTACTTACAGTCACAGAGAGAGTTGATCAAGAAGGGCCTCCAGACAGCCAAGTTTTAAAACAGGATACTATGACCTGGTGGACAGAAAAGATAAACGTCCTTATTCCCTCCTGGGCTTTGGCTTCCCCTCAGAAAAGCTGAGTCCAGAAAACAGCAAGTCACTCTGGGTCCACAGCCATACCTTCTGCTTAGCCCTAGGCAATTGCTGCCCTCAGGGGCTCAAACCCTGGCCTGGTGCTGCCGAAGAGGATGTTTCTACCCCATACTCACTGCTATTGCTTGTCTAAAAGCCAAATCTGTGAGCCTGAGTTCCCCGAAGTGGGAAGAAGAGTCTCAAACATTCTGCTTTAGGGTTGACCAGCTAGACATGGGAATCCCTGTTGTATGTCTAGCAGTCATTCAACAGTCCAGGGGGCTAGTGCCTCAGTGCAGTGAAACTCCATTCTCTTCTGTCCATCTCCAAGCTGCTCTCCCCAGCCTTACTGTTCCTGTCATTCTATCCTGGGCTCGAAAACCCTGGCAATTCCAAGGCCAGGGCTGCTGTGTGTGACTCAGGACAGAAAGGACAGGATAAATTGCAAAGAGCACAGCCACCGTGCATCCTCCTCGGCCTGTGATTTCCAGTTGCCCGTTGGGTAGGAATCTGGTACACACAGCAGCAGTCCCTAGGAAAGTCCCTGGGAAAAGGGAAGATTCAGATCTGGGTTTAGAAACCGAGGAATTTGAGCCGCCAACCAAAACCTTCTGATCCCTAAAAATTCAGACCCATCTCCTTAGAATTTCCCTAAGCAGGCCAGCAGGTGGCACCACAATCAGGGACTTCAAAAGCAAAACTAAATCAAAGGGGAAACTCAAATTTTTTTGTTTACTCAAATAGTTCATTCCCCACAACATTCTCCGGGAATGACCCCCCCTTCCCACCTCCAGTCATTCTCTCCGCCTTCCCTGCTCCGCACCACAGCTCTGTCCCTCAACACAGAGCGCATGAAGACGCTGTACGGAGAGGCAGGCGAGGATCCAAGCACAGGCCTTGAGAAATGTGAGTAAGGCTGATGGGAACCAAGGAGGGAACGGGAAACCAAAGGGGAGACTCCTCGGCACAGGAGGCCAGACAGCTCCCAAGTTTTGACTCAGAAAGACAAGACCACCCTTCTCTTCCCCGTATGCCTTATCTGTTTCACAGTGCACATGAGTGCACACACACAACCCCCCATCTCACCTCCCCAGAACAAAAGGAGACCTTAGACATATGAGAGGCCGGCCACCTTCCCTGTCTTCCTCCGGTTCATTGCAGGGGAGCAGCAAGTCAAGGGGACCCACTCTGCCCAGGATTATCCCTTTTGTGTATTTCCCATACTCTGCAGGCAATTTCTCCCAGAGGCCTTTGCTGAGCCTTTGGGAGCCTTCTCAAAGAGCCATGACAGGAAACCATCACCCTCGATTAAACTGGTCCCAAGCCAGTCCTGTTCCAGGAAAGGGCCGTGACTGGAAGAGGGGGGCATGACGGGGCAGGGGAGGAGGGTGAGGAGTGAAGAGGAGGGAGTATGCTGACCTCTGGACTAGACTCTGTACTGTGGAGGAACATCCAATGTCGCAAGCTGCACAGACCATCGTCCCTGTCCACCCACGCCAACAGGGAACACTGATGTAAGGTCCAGAAGGGATAGAGATGAATATGCTGAGGATTATGACCATCCTATCCCCTGGCTAACCACACCCCACAAAGGTGAGGGTGTTGCACCCCTCCAGCCCTACAAATACCCTATTTCTTTTTGGCAGGTGGCTCCCTTACCTCCTAGTGGCAATCCTGTTCTACAGAGTGGAAGGCTCTGTCTACATCCCTCAGAAACTCTTCGGGGAGGTGACTTCCCCTCTGTACCCCAAGGCTTACCCCAACAACTTCGAGACAACCACTGTGATCACAGTCCCCCAAGGATACAGGGTGAAACTCATCTTCTGGCAGTTTGACCTGGAGCCTTCTGAAGGCTGTTTCTATGACTATGTCAAGGTAGGAGACCAAGTCATGGGAACGGAGGGGAGGTTATGATGAGTTACTGTGGAACACAAGGTCTTGTGCTGTAACAGGCCTGTACAGCCCTCCTATCCATAACAAGCCCCAGGCTGGTAAAGCTGGTGGCCAAGTGGAGTTCTAAGGCTGGGTAATGTTATGGATGGGGTATCCAATGGTTTTAGAGACCCTCAGAGAGCACCGAGGGAAGAAATACAGAGGAGGAATGTAAAGGCACTGTTTCAGGACATTCACTGTCTATAGGAGATGCAAAAATTTCCCCACCTGCTTGCTTGCTAAGAGTCTTTGGGAAACCACCATGTCTCGATTTCCCTCTTTCCATGGAGAACATCACCATGGCTGCCGGTCTCAACAGGAGCAGAGGGTAGAGAAATGTGTGTGTCAGCAGCCTAAGCATAGCCCTCATCAGCAACTGTGGGCTTGGTCCTCTTATCTCTGTAACAACCAAGGCTACCCTCTTAGTCCCATCTTTCTACAGCCAACAAAAATGAGATTCCAGAGTCAGGATTCAAGT
This sequence comes from Heterohyrax brucei, assembly GCA_028571685.1. Lineage (NCBI taxonomy): Eukaryota > Metazoa > Chordata > Mammalia > Hyracoidea > Procaviidae > Heterohyrax > Heterohyrax brucei. Next base: position 68,939,125 of record CM053142.1, on the reverse strand, counting down.
AGAGCCCACAAACATCCAATAAATACCATCTCCAGGGGATGCTTGTGAGGGTTATGAGAAAGTAACATGGAAATGGTACACTGATATCTGCCTAGCCCACAGAATTTGGAAAGTGTGTCAGGGTTGGTTTGGTTTTGTTTTTTGTGTCAAGGGGTCTTGGTGGTATGAGTCATGAAGAGTGGGGTAGGGTGGGAAAATCTCTTCTTCTTTAGAGGGGTTGAGGGATCTGTGGGGTAAAGGGTTAAGAGAAACTAGATGATGCTTGCTGATGCTAAGGCTTCTCAGAAGTTACCTTTAGCTGAACATCTCAAGTGGTATGGCTGGTCATGAATGGCTTGAATAGGGTGAGGTAGAGTAAGAATGTAGAGAATAAAGCAGACCAGCGCAGGCACTAGGAAGGAGGGAAGAATATGGGTGAGTGGAGACAACACGAATTCCAAAGGAAGAAGAACATGAGAGATGGCAAAAATGAAGGAATGTCTAAAATCTACTTACCAAAATCAAACCCAACCCAACCCAACCCACAGCTGTCAGTTTCGACTCACAGCCACCCTGTAAGACAGAGTAAAGCTGCTCCAGAGCGTTTCCAGGGCTGTAAATCTTTACAGAAACTGACTGGCACATCTTTCTACTGCAGAGCGATTAGTAGGTTTGAACCACTGACCTTTTAATTCTCAGCAGAGCACTGTAACCACTGTGCCACCAGGGCTCCTCAAAAAAAAACTACTGCTGTCAAGTCAACTCTGACTCATAGCTACTCTATAGACAGAGTAGAACTGACCTACAGAGTTTCCAAGGAGCACCTGGCAGATTTGAACAGCCAACCTTCTAGTTAGCAGACATAGCCTTCAATCACCAGGATTTCCCAAAATATGCTTAGGGGAGCACAAAAAAGGGAGGGGTCGTGTACCAGGCTCAGAATGACATACAAAGGGTTAGTCAGTGGGAAGCTCAAGTAGACAGATGAAAGTTACCTGGGGAAGTTTGCAACTGGCAGAGTGCAGCAACTAATGACTAGCTGGGAGCCATGATTCACTGTGACGACGAGAGAGAAGTTCACTCACCTTCACTGGTACCCACTGATGGCGCTTCTTCCTCCCGTTTGTCCTTCCTCCACTAGCTCTCAGCTGACAAGAAAACCCTGGGGAGGTTCTGTGGGCAACTGGGTTCCCCACTGGGCAACCCCCCCGGAAAGATGGAATTTATGTCCCAAGGGAACAAGATGTTGCTGACTTTCCACACGGATTTCTCCAATGAGGAGAATGGGACCATTATGTTCTACAAGGGCTTTTTAGCCTATTACCAAGCTATAGGTGAGTGGTCCCAGGAGGAAGCCCTTTCTTCTGACCTTAGCTGTATTGAATGGGGGCCAGTAAAAGAAAAACTTAAATCCAAAGAAGCTGAAGGCCTGGCCTTCCTGGATGTTTCCCTCAAGAGAGCTTTTCCCAGAAGAACCCTGCCCACTTGGGCTCTGTCTCCCTTGGGTGGTTCCCAAAGCTTCAGGTGGCTAGGAAGTGACTTTGTCTTAAGCCTCTGGTGACTGGTCCAAGACCAGAGTCACCACAGAAGTCGCCCTGTAAGACTCTAACCCTTCCTTCCTGAATGCTTTCCAGACCTCGATGAATGTGCTGCCCAGCTCAACTCTGTTGAGGAGGACTCCCAGCCCCGTTGCCAGCACCTGTGCCACAACTACATTGGTGGCTACTTCTGTTCCTGCCATCCAGGCTACAAGCTTCAGACAGACAGGCATTCCTGCCAGGGTGGGTATGGAAGGGAAACAGGGACTGAGCAAGGGCTTGCCGGGCCGGGCAGACAGCCTGTCTGTAACCCCTGCCTGGCGCTGTTCTCCCAGCCGAGTGCAGCGGCGAGCTGTACACAGAGCCGTCTGGCTACATCTCCAGCCTGGAATACCCCCGGCCCTATCCTCCTGACCTGCGCTGCAACTACAGTATCCGGGTGGAGCGGGGCCTCACCCTCCACCTCAAGTTCCTGGAACCCTTCGAAATTGATGACCACCAGCAAGTACACTGCCCCTATGACCAGCTGCAGGTACATCTTACCCCCTGAGAGAACCCTTCCTCTCTTTCCCATCCCCGCTTGGCTCCTCTCTTCCCTACATCCTCAGGCCAACCAAGGACAGGAAGAACTAACATTATACATGGGCCAAGCAAGTTCCCACCCAGCTGGAAGTAGGTCCTGGGAATCCCTTTCCCCCTTAAGCTGAAAAATTACTCAAAGCAAGATTCCCACCACCACCTGACCACCATGTGAATACCCAGGTGGCCCTATCGGAAAATGTCTGAGTTGGAACAATGACCCTCCTTCTTGTCCCCACCAGATCTACGCCAATGGGAAGAACCTCGGCGAGTTCTGTGGGACACAGAGGCCCCCAGACATTGACAGCAGCAGCAATGCTGTAGATCTGCTGTTCTTCACAGACGAGTCGGGTGACAGCCGGGGCTGGAAGCTGCGCTACACCACTGAAAGCAAGTTTGCCTGGAGGCCTCCCTTGCCAGCCAGTGGTGGGGCAGGTGGAGAGAAGCAAGGACAAGTGACTCTGAGATAAACATGCTCTTTGATCTTCCCTACAGCCATCAAGTGCCCCCAGCCGAAGGTACTAGATGAGTACACCATCATCCAGGACCGGCAGCCCCAGTACCAGTACCGTGACTACTTCATTGCCACCTGCAAGACAGGCTACCAGCTCATGGAGGTGAAGTCCCTGGGCTGGGGAGAGAGAGCCAGCCCAGCACTGGGGGAAATCATTCAGACGAGATAGGATCACAGTGGTTTAGTCTCAGCCCCAACTCAAATCATAGATGTTAGAGCTCAAGGAGTCACCTCTCCCACTTGTTCTCAGCTGCGCTGTACATTAGAAACACTTAAGGAGTTCGAAAAGCACTGAGGTCTGTGTCTCTTGCTAGAGATTCTGACTCCACTGATCTGGAGCACAGCCCGGGCATCAGGGTTAGTTGAAGCTCCCCAGGTGATGCTAATATTCAACCAAGTTTGAGACTTACTGACCCAGTTGAAGTATTCTATTTGGAATTAGGAAGAGAATAGGTAGGTGTGGAGAAGGCAAGGAGTGACATGTTCAATGTCACTGCATGATTTTGCTGTAGAGCAGGGACTAGGACCCAAATCTCCTGACTCTTGCTCCAGGGCTCACTTAAGAATACTGGTGGTCTATTTTAGGTCCTCCATATTGTCCTCAGCTTTGCAAACTCTGGAAGGAACTTGGGTTTATCATTTGGCCAGTCCCACAAAAGATGGGAAACTAGAAGGCTATTTTTAAAAGTGTACGATTAGAGTTATCCCCAGCTGCAAACCCAGGACTGGGCAACTGCTTGTTTAATAGATCCACTTGGGAGACTAATCAGAACCACAGAACAGACTCGTAGTATGTCTTTAAGTGGTTGTTAATTCATCCAACAAACATTTTACATGTCTAAGTGCCCTGCAGTGTTCTAGATACAGTATAAAAAAAAAATACATGTTCACAGAGTCTTCATGAGCTGACATTTGAATGTTTCATCAAGCCAAAACAGCCTGACAAATTGCTCCTGACTCTAGGACGCTTCTAGCCATATCATGAGGGCCAGGTATCCTAGGCCCAGAAGACTGAAAGCTAATGAACTCTGCGCTACCTGTGCATCTGCCTCTCACATACATAGTTTAAAGCAAGTCACACAGTTTATCTCCCATTACTTACGTTTTGCTCAGACATTCTAGTTGTCATACAATTGCCTTGCAGTCTCCTCCAGGACTTACTCTTTGGGGTGGTATTTGGTCTTACTGAAAACTCAGTCACATTGCTCAGTTACTTTTCATTTCAGAGTGCCATTTTCTTGCCCTGTCCCTGATGTCTACTTGACTGAGATAGCACTTAGTCTACATCATAATCTTTGGCATCCTTGGAAAGGGCTGTGAGGTACTAGTATTTGGGGAAAAGCCTGGGCCCTTCAGAAAACTACAGTCTGGAAAGGGTGACGCGACTCAGGCTTGGACTGACAGGATGTTCCAGAGGGAGACAAATATGGTTCTGTTTCAGAGCAGGATTGTTGCACTACAAAAGACACATAACCTGTCTCGGTTTGGTTTGGTTTGGTTTGATTTTTGATTATTATAATCTGTGGAGTTTAGCTGCACCTCAGCTGGAACAGGCAAGTCTAGAGAGAAGATGATTGGGTCTAACAATTATCTCTTGCTCAGTATGTGACCCAGTGCTCCCATCTGTGACTCTGGTTGGAAAGAACTGGTTGGAGAAAAGAAAGGACACATCCATGAGGGAGCTGAGGTCTGAGAGCTTGAGGAATGTCTTCGCATTCCATACTGTTCCTGTGTGAATGAGCATAGGAAGGGGCTGCAGTGTCCCTGTCACTAATGGTCCCTCTACCTCTGTTTAACAGGGGCAAAAGATGCTGCTGTCCTTCACAGCTGTTTGCCAGGATGATGGCACATGGCATCGTGCCATGCCCAGGTGCAAGAGTAAGTCACAACTCAGAGATGTGTCCACCACCAAAGATCTCCCAAGTCCAACCTTGGGGACCTAGGCTGAGAAAGGAAGATGGGGGTCCTCTCTCCGAGAGACACCCTCTCCCGTTTGTCCTTCCAAGCTTGTGGCCCATCTCAGGAACAAGTGAGTCTTTACCTTGGCAGTACTGATGAGCTTTTCTACCTGGAACTGAATTTGCCTCTATCCAGCTCCCATCCATCTCGCATGCTCTCCCCACTGATCATAGGTTCTTAGCCTGTAACCTATTCTATGGACAGAAAACTCACAGTCTCCACTCAGATTCCAATATAGTCATTTTTGCTCTCCTGTGACTGTGTTCTCTCCAGTCAAGGACTGTGGGACACCCCAAAGCCTGCCTAATGGGGAATTCAAGTACACCACCACAGAAAGAGTCAACACCTACCAGGCTTCTATCCAGTACTATTGCCATGAACCGTATTACAAGATGCTTAGCAGAAGTGAAAGCAGTGAGTCTCCACAAGGTAAAGGCCATTGAAAATGGCAGTCTTCCATCTTCTCAAGACATTTCTCTGAGATTTCTCCTCAATTTCTAATCCTTAGGGGATATGCATTTGTGTATTTGGCAAGGGCACTGGCTTAAGCCAGCTAAACTACAATGCCAATAGGCGTCTAGTAGAGTTGAAGGAGGAGGCATCTGAGTGGATACAAAGGAAGGTCTAAATCTCATAAATGTTCAGTTCCCTATTACTGTCACCACCAGTGCTAACACTGTCATCAATGCTACCGTCACCATCACTGCTGTCACCACAACCATCCCACCACCAACACCAATGATATGATCTCCATGACTACCACCAACAGGAGTGCAATCACCACCATCTCTTGTCACTGCCACCACGGCAACGTCAGTGCAACTGCCAATGCCGTTCTCAGGCGATGGTATTGTAGTTTCTTCTTACTAGTTTACTGCCAAACTCATCACTGCATATCTTTAAAATCTTTCTTTAAGATAAGAAATTACACACACGGAATATCTGAAACAGGTGAACAAAAGAAAAAAATCTGTGTTATAGATGGCATTAGTTAAGAGCTGAGACTTATACAGTCCTCTTTGTTCCAGCACTTAAAAGTTACTCAACCCTGTGAAAAATTATTTAAGCAAAGTTTCTTTACCTATAAAATGAAGATAATAATACATATCTCAAAATGTCACTGTGGATATTAAATGAAATCATGCACATGGCATGTGATCAGCAACCAGAAAATGTTACCTGTTATTATCACTATAGTCACATTACCAAACTGCAAGCGCTGGTAAGATTTTGTCATGTTTCTTTTAGTTGTTATGCCTATTTTCACGAATAGGGATCACATCAAACATAGGTAGGTATTCGTATATATATATATATATATATATATATATATATATATATATATATGCAGCTTCTTAACACTTTCAATAGTCCATCATTGGATATTTGTACTTTCCACTTTGATTCTTGTCTGTTTGATTCTGCTCTCTCTTTGTACAACACACTCAGTGCTATACAGTAAGTTTTCTTACCCATCATCTTCCAGTTTAATCATATCTTCCTCTCTTCTCAGGGAGGTATACTTGCACAGCCCAGGGCATTTGGAAGAATGAACAAGGAGGAGAAAAGATTCCTCACTGTTTACCAGGTGAATGGAAACTTTCTGGGGTCATCCTTAGTGTGTTTTGTAGCCCAACATGATCTCAAAAGAAATATGGTACAGAGAAAGGAGACAAAGGGAGAAGAAAAGTCAGAGACAGAGATGCAGAATACGGAAAAGGGAGAGGGTGGCAAAGAACTAGACTCAGTACTGACCTTTTGGTATTTTCACTGAACAAACAGGAAGTTTGCTTTTTTCCTTAAAAAAAAATAGCAAGGAAAGCATAGAAAACAATGAACAAGATGAGGCTGACAACAGGCCAAAGAATCAAGTGTGGGAATAGGAGGAGAGAAACAGAAGGGCCAAGGCCAGAAGAAAGAATGAGAGGGGAACTGAACTGAAGGACCACAGAGAGGGAGGAGGGCTAGCATCTTGAGCTGAATTGTCCTTGCCTTTCCTGTCTCTCCTCTCCAGTGTGTGGCAAACCGGTCAACCCTGTGGAACATACACAGCGTATCATTGGAGGGCAGAGGGCCAAGGCGGGCAACTTCCCCTGGCAAGCATTCACCAACATCCATGGGCGAGGTGGGGGAGCCCTGCTGGGTGACCGCTGGATCCTCACAGCTGCCCACACCCTCCAACCCAAGGATCATGACTCACAAACCAACACCACTCGGGATGTGTTCCTGGGCCACACGAGTGTGGACGAAATCATGAAACTGGGAAATCACCCCATCCGCAGGGTCAGTATCCACCCAGACTATCGCCAGGATGAACCTAACAACTTTGAAGGGGACATAGCCCTTCTGGAGCTAGAAAATAGTGTCACCCTGGGTCCCAACCTACTGCCCATCTGCCTGCCTGACAATGAGACCTTCTATGACACTGGCCTCATGGGCTATGTCAGTGGCTTTGGTATAACAGAGCGGAGGCTTGCTTCTCACCTCAGGTATGTCCGTCTGCCTGTAGCTAGGCGAGAGGACTGTGAGAACTGGCTACAGAGACTGAAGAGGAATGATGTGTTTTCTCAGAGTATGTTCTGTGCTGGGCACCCATCACTAAAGCAGGATTCCTGCCAGGGGGACAGTGGAGGAGTCTTTGCAATGTGGGATCCAAACAGTGATCGCTGGGTAGCCACAGGCATTGTGTCCTGGGGTGTCGGGTGCAGCAATGGGTATGGCTTCTACACCAAGTTACTCGACTACGTGGACTGGATCAAGAAAGAAATGGAAGGGAGCACTGAGCCCAGGATTCCCTAGGTTAGAATCCAGAGAGCAATGTATACCGAGGAATTATCTGACCAATTGCTGAAAACCACTAAGAACCGTATTAAAATCACTGATGCAGAAATACACAGTGTGAAATAAATTCTCTTTTCTGGAAACTCATCCATGTCTATCACCTGAAACAACCAAAAGGGTACCTTTTATCTCTGTCCCCGTGGATTCCAGAGGACATGTTTTCACAGTCTAGTTATCATTTTCCTTTTCCATTCTTATGTCATAGAGTTGTTGAATAAAATTCTTTTTTCAGACAAAAGTTTATGAAAAATTCCAGTCTAGTAAATGAGTAAACTAGTTTATAAGTTGCCATCAAGTCGACTCCCACTCCTGGTGACTCCCATGTGTGAAAGAGTAAAATTGTGCTCCACAGAATTCTCCATGGCTGATTGTTCAAAAGTAGATTGCCAGGCCTTTCTTCTCAGATGCTTCTAAGTGGACTCAAACCACCCACCGTAGGGTTTGCTGCCAAGTGTATTAACCATTTGCACCACCTAGGGACTCCAAATGGGGAAAAGTGGAACTTAATTAATATAAAAATATTTAATAAGGTCATATTTAAAATATTTACTAAGGGAGAATACAAGAATAATTAAATTTATGCAATCATTTTTAAGTAGGGTTATGAATAACAATTTATTTTAGTGTTTTGATTGTATAATATGATGAAAATTCTGATTTTCTCACATACATAGTATATAATTGTTTTATTGTTAACTGCTTACCATCCAAACTCTAAATATTCTTTAGAAGAGATATACTATGAAATGTCTGTTTCCAGTGTGAATCACTAACAATGTTTTTAAATAACTTGTATTTTTTAATGTGCATGAAAATATCAGGAAAAGACCCAAATTTTGAAACAAGCATTACAGGCATTTATAAAAGAATATTCTCAGGATATTATTGCACAACTGACTGTTCTGGACTTGTTTGAACAATTTTACATGAGCCAGCACACAAAGGTCTAACTTTAAGAGGATCAGAGTTTAAACCTTCCCAAATAATGATGAGTTTGTAAGTCTAAATGCTGGTCCACAGTCCCTAATTAGAAACCCTCAGGGCCAAGTGCCTTTTGGTATTCAAAATTTTTACATAATTTAAAATACATAATATACTTCTATGTGAAATCTGTCCCCTATAATAAAGCAGATGAATAATTCTTGAGGAAACCATTTGAGTATTCATAGTAAGTGAGATAAATGAAGAACTCTAAACAGCTGCCCATCAGTTCAGATCAGGTTTTGCCACTAAATAAGTTTTGGTGCCAAACTTATAAGAATGCTTTTCACTTCTAGAGCTTCTTGGATTTCTAGATTGCGGACCTACATATGAAGAAACGATAGAAGAAAATACTTTCTCCTCGTCTGCAGTTCCACCCTGGCCCCTAGGGTCGCCATGAGTCGGATCCGACTCGATGGCACTTGGCTTGGCACACAAGTAGTGTATGATATGTTTAAAGAGCCTACTTTTCTTGCAGCTTACTTTTAATGGCCAGAAAGTTTGTTAGAAAATACCTACTTCCAGGATTCCACTGGATACAGAAGTGGAGATAATGGAGGTAGTAGAAAAAAGAAAAAGAAAAATCTTTAACTATATCATTTCCAAGGTCCCTGACAAATTTAAGACTGAGCACCTTGTTCTCATTATGATCATCCACAGCTGCTTTCACTGCAAAAGTTCCTAGAGAGACAGCTCTTCTGGTTACCCAGTGGCCACTCTCCTTCCACAATATCATGTGTGTTCTCCTTCAAACACACTGGAGGAGAAAAAAAGGGTAAAAACCAATACTTTTTGAAAACAAGTATTCAAACAAAAACTGTGCACTGTTAACAATAGCCAAAAAGTGGAAACAACCCAAATGAAAGGATAAACAAATAGTTGTGTGTGTGTGGTGTGTGTGTGTGTGTACACACTATAACCCACTGCTGTCAAGTCGGGTCCAACTCATAGCAACACGATAGGTCAGAGTAGAACTGTCACATAGAGTTTCCAAGGAGCACCTGGTGGATTTGAACTGCCAGCCTTTTGGTTAGCAGACATAGCATTTAACCCACTACACCACCATGGTTTCTCTATATATACACAAATAGTGTGTGTGTGTATACACACACACATATATACACACATACATATAGCATATATATGTATATATACACAAACACACTATATAATGAATATTGTAATTCAGCTATAGAAAAATGAATGAAGTATTAATAAATATTAATACATGCTACCAATAGATGAACGTCCAAAACATTGTGCTAAGCACATACATATAATATACATATATATACACACACTATATATAATGAATATTGTAATTCAACTATAGAAAAAGGAATGAAGTATTAATAAAGTATTAATACATGCTACCAATAGATGAACCTCCAAAACATCATGCTAAACAAAAGAAGCTAGACACAAAAAGCCTCATGTTGTATCATTCCTTTTATGTGAAATATCCAGAACCGATAAGTCCGTAAAGACAGAACACAGATTAGTGGTTGCCAGGGGCTGGGAGAGAAAGGAACAGAGATAAGCTACTTAATGATAAGGAGTTTTACTCTGAAGTGATGGAACTGTTTTGGAGCTAATAGAGACGGTGACTACACATCACTGTGAGTGTGCTAAATGACACTGAATTGTTCATCTTAGAACGGTTAATTATCATAAAACAAGAAGAACCATAAGAGTACATCTGCGCGCAGAAACTCCTATACCAGGAGAAGATAGATGACAAGGACCTTTCTCCAAAGGGAACAGAGAGAGAAAGCTTTCTCCGGGGCTGGCACCCTGAATTCTGACTTCGAACCACTACTTAACGAAGACACTACCCAAAGTGATCTATAAATTCAACAAAACCCTGATCAAAATTCCAACAGTATTCTTGTTTTTTGCCTCAGGGTTTTGTGTGTGTGTGTGTGTGTGTGTGTGTGTGTGTGTGTGTGTGTGTGTGTGTGTGAATCAATTTTGCGTGGCCACCTTTCCACAGCTCGTTCAACTCTCCTTGCCCAGTGACAGCACCCTCCTCCTTTTCATTCTATGCTTGTATCCTCCCGGCAATCTTCTGTCCCCTCCTCTCCACCTCCTTCTCTCCCATCTACAAAGAGACCAGTAGGGCAGTGTTTTAGTCAGGTAGTGCTGCTCTAACAGAATTACCACAGAGGGGATGCTTTAACAAATGAAAGTTTATTCTTACACAGTTAGGCTACAAGTCCAAATTCAGGGTATCTGCTCCAGAGGAAGACTTCCCCCTTGCTGGCTCTGGAGAAAAGTCTGGTATTGCTTTGTCAGTCTTTGTCAGTCTTTGTTCAGGGAGCATCTTGGCACAGGAACCTCAAGTCTGAAGGTCATTCTCTTCTCCCACTGCTGCTTTCTTGATAGTGTGAGGTTTCCCATTCTCTGCTTGCTTCCTTTTCCTGGATGAAAGGATTAAGGGTGGTGCAAGCCATACTCAGGGAAACTCCCTTTACAGTGGAGCAGGGAAATGATCATATGAAGGGATTTACAGTCCCACCCTAATCCTTTAACATACAGCATAGGAAAATCATGAAACGGAGGACAATCATAAAATATTGGGAATCATGGCCCAGCCACATGGCTACACATATTTTTGGGGAGCCACAATCCAATCCATGACTGACAGCATCTTATAAATGCATAGAACAACAAAGTACACAAACCACATGGTCACATTTTGTTCCTGACTCCAGTCCATTATTGTCCAAAGAGCCTACCTCAGTAGTGTTTTCTGGTCAGGGGTAGCATCAGGTCTCGGGGACATGCTCCCAGAGGATCCACCAGGCCATCGGACCATCAATCAAAGAATACCAACAGTATTCTTTACCAAAATAGAAAAACAAATCCTTAACTTCAAGTGGAAAGGCAAGAGGCCCCGAATAACTAAAACAATGCTGAAAGATAAGAACAGAGTAAGAGGACTCATACTTCTGGATTTTAAAACATGCTGTACAGCCACAGTAATCAAAATAGGTAGTTATAACAAGAGACACACAGACCAATGGAATAGAACTGAGAGTCCAGAAATGAATCCACATATCAACTTGCATCTGTAGAAAGGCACTTAGTTTGTTTCTACATTTTGGCTATTGTGAATAGTGTTACAGCAAACATTGGTGCACAATTCTCTTTTGATATGGACAAATGATCTTTTTACAAGGATGATGAGTTCATTCACAAAGAAAGAACAATCTCTTCAATAAATAGTGCTAGGAAAATTGGGATTTCCACATGCAGAAAACTGAAACAGGATTTATGTCTCATCATAAACAAAAACAAATGCAAAATGGATTAAAGACCTAAATATACAAACCAAAATCATAAAAGTCTTAGAAGACAAGCAGGAGCAATGCTATTGGGCCTGGCTTTGAACAGTGGATTATCTGATATAATAACGGAAGCAAAAACAACAAAAGGCAAAATAAATAAATCAGTCTTCATAAAAATCTAAAACTTTTGTTCCTCAAAAGATTTACCAAGGAGTAGAGTCAAGATGGCAGACTAGACACATGTTTCCTTAATTCCCTGTGAAAACTGAACACTGGATTGATAATTAAATGGAGTTTTCTGGACACATGGTGAGCCCTAGGACACAGCATAAGACTGTCAATTTGGACTGGATGCCATTGAAAGGGAAACTTCTTCTCCTTTGCTGAGCCCTGCTGTTGTTGAATGGTTGGCTCCCATGGACTGAAGGTAACTGGTGTTTTTAACTTTTTCTCTTTTTGTTGGCTGGCAAGTGGGGGATAGGTTTAACTGGCAGCTACACTGAGCTGCAGTGCTGAAGTGATCAGCAGGTGGAATAGCCACATTTTGAGAGCCCAGGTCCAGACTCAGAGCACCATAGCCCTTCCATACTCTCTTTTCAGATCTCCACCATAGATTCAGCTATTTTGTGGTGGGCAGGACAGCTTGACTGGGCTGTCTCCTTGTTTGATTCTGAGGTGGAGTTACCCAACCAGAGGCCTCAGCAGGGGCTAATTCCCAGGCTTGAAGGAAGTGCCAGCCCAAGGAGTGCTTTTCCAGCACAAAAGCTATGTTTAGCACAATGTAGGCTTATGGGTGGAGCCTGGCAGAGGATGACAGCAGGGCTGTAGCCTGTCCGTACTTTGAACTACATCACAGCATCTGGTGATGGCTGAGGAGGTCCCTCTGTTGTCAGCTGGAAGGAGGTGCTTATCACACCTGGAGGCCTGACTGATTTTGGAAGCTATCAGATAGCTTTTAGCTTTTTAAAATAAGACTGTGGTGCAGCCTGACAGCATCTCTTCCGGCTTTTACTGACCCACATCATAGGTCAGCCAACAGCCCCTCATTGGCTCCATAACTAGGCCGATGTCTTTGCTAGCTATCCTTCCAGATGGAGAGGAAGTTAACAAGATATGTAGAAATTAAAATTGGGTTTAAACTTAGATTACTAAAAGGGATCATAGAGATAGCCACAAAGTACAATAAAGATATAGCATACAAAAACAAGAAATGTAATACAGAAATCTCAGTGAATACAAAACCAACACTGAAAAGGATGAAAAATAAACCCAGAAATAAAAAATGACCCAAAACAGAATATTAAGAACAACATAGAAAACACCAACACAAAAATAAATACATCAAAATGAGAACACTAAACACATACCTATCAATAATTAAGTTGAATGTAAATGGACTTAATGCTCCAGTAGAGAGATAACAAGTGACATCTTGGATCAAAAGACATGACCCATCTACATGTTGCTTCCAAGAAATTCACCTTAGACTTAAAGATATAAACAAACTGAAAATTAAAGGACAGAATAATATATAGCAAGCTAACAATATACAAGGAAGAGCAGGTGTGGCAATATTAATCTCAGATAAAACAGATTTTAATGTAAAATCCACCATCGTGGACAAGAATGGTCACTATTTGTTCCTGAAAGGTTCAATACACAAGCAGGACTTAACAATATTAAATATTTACACACCTAATATTAGAGCACCTAAATACATTGAAGAAACACTGACTACACTCAAAAATGAGATGAATCACTCCACAGTAATAGTGGGAGACTTTCACACTCCACTCTCAATATTGGACAGATCATCTAGAAAAAAGCTCAGTAAAGATACAGAAGAGCTTATTGCCACAATTAACCAACTAGACCTCATCGACATATACAGAACTTTCTATCCATCAGCAGACAACTACACCTTCTTCTCCAGTGCACATGGAACCTCCTCCAGAATGGACCATGTGTTAGGACATAAAGCAATTCTCAACAAAATCCACATGACTGAATTAATGCAAAGCATCTTCTCAGATCATAAAGCCATAAAAATCAAAATCAATAGCAGAAAAAACATAGATAGAAAGTGGAACTCATGGAAACTGAACAACATCTTGCTCAAAAAGCCATGGGTTATAGAAGAAATCAAGGATGAAATAAAGAAATTTATGGACTCCAACGAGAATGAAAAAACTTCCTGCCAGAATCTATGGGATACAGCCAAAGCAGTGCTAAGAGATCAGTTTATTTCCATAAATGCACACATCTGGAAGGAAGAAAGAACTGAAACCTAAGAATTAACACTACAGCTTGAACAAGTAGAAAGAGAACAACAGACGAACTCCTTAGTCACCAGAACAAAACAAGTTATAAAGATTAGAGCAGAGCTAAATGAATTAGAGAATAGAAGAACAACTGAAAAAATTGAAAAGACCAAAAGCTGGTTTTTTTGAAAAGATCAACAAAATTGACAAACCATTTGCTAAATTTACTAAAGAAAAACAGGAGAAGAAACAAATAACCTAAATAAGAAATAATGAGATGGGAGATGTCACAACAGATCCAACAGAAATCAAAACTGTCACAACAGAATACTACAAAAGACTGCACTCTAACAGACTTGAAAACCTAGATGTAATAGACAAATTCCTAGATTCATATTACCTACCCAAATTATCACAAGGAGAAGCAGAACAACTTGATAAACCCATCACAAAGGAAGAGATTGAAAAAGTCCTTAAAAAAAAAACAACTAACAACCAAAAAAAAACCCTTGGCTCAGATGAATGGCAGAACTCTACCAAGCTTTCAGAGAAGAGTTAACGCCAACACTACTGAGACTATTTCACAGTATAGAAAGGGATGGAATGCTCCCAAATTCATTCTAGGAAGCCAGAATAACCCTGATACCAAAGCAGGGAAAGATCCAACAAAAAAAAGAAGAATTATAGACCAATATCACGCATGAACCTAGATGCAAAAATCTTCAACAAAATGCTTGCCAATAGAATTCAACAACATATCAAAAAAATAATTCATCATGACCAAGTTGGATTCATACTAGGGATACAAGCCTGGTTAAAACATCAGAAAAACAATTAATGTGATCAACCACATAAATAGCACAAAGGATAAGAATCACCTGATTTTGTCAATTGATTCAGAAAAGGCATTTAACAAAGTCCAGCACCCATTCATCTAAAAACTCTCAACAAAATAGGAATAGAAGACAAATTCCTCAGTGCAATAAGGGCAATCTACACAAAGTCAAATGCCTACATCCTCCTGAATGGAGAGAGACTGAAAGAATTCCCCTTAAGAATGGGAACTAGATAAGAATACCCACTCTCACCTCTCCTAGTCAACATTGTACTAGAAGTTCTGGCCAGAGCAATTAGACAAGACAAAGAAATAAAGGGCATTTGCATCAGCAAGGAAGAAGTAAAAATCTCCCTATTTGCACATGATATGATTGTATGCACAGAGAATCCTAAAGAACCCATAACTACTCAAACTAATAGAAGAGTTCAGCAGAGTATCAGGATACAAGATAAACATAAGTAAATCAGTAGGATTCCTTTATACCAACAATGAGATTACCAAAGAAGAAATCACCAAATCAATACCATTTACTATAGCCACCAAGAAGATAAAATACCTAGGATACAGTCTAACTAGAGAAATAAGAGACTGATACAAAGAGAACTACAAGATCTTACTGCAAGAAACCAAGAGAGACTTACATAAATGGAGAAACTTACCCCACTCATGGATAGGAAGACTTAACATTGCGAAAATGTCTATTTTACCCGGCGATCTAGATATACCCGTCTACATATACAGTGCAATCCTAATACAAATTCCAATGACATTTTTTAATGAGATGGAGAAACAAATCACCAACTTTGTCTGGAAAGGGAAGAAACCCTGGATAAGCAAAGCACTACTGAAGAAGACGAACAACCTGGGAGGCCTCTCACTACCCAACTTTAGAACCTATTACACTGCCATAGTAGTCAAAACAGCCTGGTACTGGTACAAAAAGAGACAGACACCAGTGGAACTGAGTTGAGACCCCAGAGATGCCACCATCCTCTTATGAACAGTTGACATTTGACAAAGGCCCTAAGAGTGTAAACTGGGATAAAAACAGTCTCTTTAACAAATGGTGCTGACAAAATTGGATATCCACCTGCAAAAATGTCTCACACCTTACACAAAAAACAACTCTAAATATCAAACCTAACATGATAAAGATCATGCAAGAAAAAATAGAATCAACAATGGAAGTTTTAATACACAGCTTAGACTTCAAAATCTGACAAAGCATGATCAACAGAAGAGAAAATAGACAAATAGAAGCTACTAAGACTCAAACATTTTTGCTCATCCAAAGACTTTGTCAAAAGAATTAAAAGACCACCTACAGAATGAGAAAAAGTACTTGGCAACTATATGTCAGATCGACATCTGACCTCAATAATCTACAAGGTACTGCAAAATATCAACAAGAAAAGGGTAAATAACCCAATTAAGTGATGGACAAAGAAGATGAACAGCCACTTCACCAAAGAGGATATCCAGGCAGCCACAAGACAGGTGAGGAAATGCTCAGGATCATTAGCTATTAAAGAAATCCAAACCAAAATGACAATGAGATGCCATCTCACCCCAACAAGTTGGCCGTCATTCAAAAAACACAAAACAACAAATGCTGAAGAGGCTGCGGAGAAATTGGAACTCTCCTACACTGCCAGTGGGATTGCAAAATGGTACAACCTCTCTGGAAAGCAATCTAGTCCTTCCTTAAAAAGGTGGAAATAGATACACCATTTGACCTAGTAATCCCATTGCTTGAAATATATCCTACAGAATCAAGGGCAGTCACACAAACACATATGTGCACACGAATGTTTACTGGAGCAGGGTCCACAATAGTAAAAAAGACAGAATCAACCCCAGATGCCCAGCAACAAGTGAGTGGATAAACAAACTATGATTTGTTTATGAAACATTATGCAATGATAAAGAGCAATGATGATTTTAGGAAGCATCTCATAACCTGATTTCAACTGGAAGACATTATGTTGAGTGAAATCAGTCAGCGGCACGAAGACAAATATTGTGTGAGACCCCTACTGTGAGGACTTAAAAACAGACTTATGAATAGAAGAAAAGACTCTTTGATGGCTGCAAGGGAGGGGACGGTGGGAGACAGTTGGTTATAGATTAGATAGTTGATAGAAATTTGGTTCGGTGAAATCAGTGACAGCACACATTAGAAAGATCAATTTAACTGGACTTCAACATAACCTGAAAACTCTCCTAATCTTAACCCAATATTGCAAGGGTAAAGTATCAGGGGCAGGGGTCCAGGTAACATGCTCTCAGGGGACATCAAGGCCAACTGGCATAACTGGTCTATTGCCAAGAGAGTATTCTGCACCCCATATTGGTGAGCGGTGTCTGGGGTCTTAAAGCTAGCGAGCTGCCATCTGAGGTACACCAAATGGTCCCAACTCAGCTGAAAAAGATGATCATCAAGGACAACAATGACACGAGGGAAAAAGAGCCCAGAAGACAGAAGAACTCACGTGAATGTGTTACTATATCAACATGTGATCAGAATAACTAGTTGGTGTCCAGCTACCATCAATGACAGCCATGTTGAGTCCCAGTGGTGACACGAGAAAAAGAGGAGTGTACCCTAAGAACTCCACTAAAAGACCACAATTGATGGTCCAAAGGCCTGGGCGTTACCCTGGGAGCATGGCCCCTAAACCTGATACTGCCCCTGACCAT
This sequence comes from Heterohyrax brucei, assembly GCA_028571685.1. NCBI lineage: Eukaryota > Metazoa > Chordata > Mammalia > Hyracoidea > Procaviidae > Heterohyrax > Heterohyrax brucei. The sequence continues at coordinate 68,921,645 of CM053142.1, read as the reverse complement.
AAACCATTACTGAGATCAACTCTTCAGACAGGAATGGATTGGACTCAGGGACACAGAGTGACCATATCATGTGTGCTCTTTATGGTTCTATGCGTATCTAGGATGTCGTCCTACTGGCCTCTTACTAGAAGGAATTGGAGAGGGTAGATAGGAAGGGACAGGAAATTGTTAAGAGGACATGACATGTATAGGACAGAAAGGAGGACTGTGCTGTCACCGGGCAAGGAGAGCAGAAGGAACTGCAGAGAAGTGGCCATGTAAATTTAAGGATAGTACAATTTCACTCAATCACAGTAAAAAAAAAAAAAAGAAGAAGAAGAAGATTTACCAACACTAGCATATAGAGTCTTAAAAGCCTGTGTCATGGATTGAATTATGTCCTCAAAAAATATCTATCAAATTCACTAGGTTATGATTCCCAGTATTGTATGATTGTCTACCATTTTGTCATCCATTATTTCCCTATATGATGTAAACCCTATCACTATGATGAAGACGTAGCATGTGATCAGGAACTGATGGTAGTGAAGAAAGAAGTAAAAGCTGCATTGAAGGCACTGGCAAAAAAACAAGGCTCCAGGAACTGATGGAGTATCAATTGATATTTCAACAAACAGATGCAGCGCTGCAAGTACTCACTTGTCTATGCCAAGAAATTTGAAGGACAGCTATCTGACCAACTAACTGGAAGAGATCCATATTCATGTCCATTCCAAAGAAAGGTAATCCAATCAAATGCAGAAATTACCGAACAATATTGTTAATATCACACACAAGTAAAAGTTTGTTCAAAATCATGCAACAGTATATTGACAAGGAACTGTCAGAAATTCAAGCTGGATTCAGAAAAAGATGTGGAACCAGAGATATCAATGCTGATGTCAAACAGACCTTGGCTGAAAGCAGAGAATACCAGAAAGATGTTTACCTGTGTTTCATTGACTATGCAAAGGCATTCGACTGTGTGGATCATAATAAATTATGGCTAACATTGTACAGAATGGGAATTTCAGAACACCTAGTTGTGCTCTTAAGGACTCTGTAGATCGACCAAGAGGCAGTCATGGGAACAGAATAAGGGGACACTGCATGGTTTAAAGTCAGGAAAGGTGTGCGTCAGAGTTGTATCCTTTCACCACATCTTTTCAATGTGTATGCAGAGCAAATAATCTGAGAAACTGGATTATACGAAGAAGAAAGGGCATCAGGATTGAAAGTGACTCATTAACAACCTGTGTTACGCATGTGGCACCACCTCACTTACTGAAAGGGAAGTGATTTGAAACACTGAGTGATGAAGATCAAGGACCACAGCCTTCAGTATGCATTGCACATCAACACCAAGAAAACAAAAACCCTCAACTGGAACAATAAGCAACATTGTCATAAATGGAAAAAGGATTGAGGTTGTTAAGGACATCATTTTACTTTACTTCAACACCCATGGAATCAGCAGTCAAGAAATAAAAAGATGCACTTCATTGGGAAAATCTACTGCAAAGGATGTCTTTAAAATATTGAAAAATAAAGATGCCACCTTGAAGACTAAGGTGTACCTGACCCAAGCCATTGTATTTTCAATTGCATCATATCCATGTGATAACTGAAAGTGAACAAAGAGACAGAAGAAGAATCAATGCCTTTGCACTGTGGTGTTGGAGAAGAACGTTAAATGTACCATTGACTGACAAAAGAACAAACAGATCTGTTCTGGAAGAAGTGCAAACCAAGTGCTCCTCAGAAGCAAAGATGGTTAGACCATGTCTTACATACTTTAGACATGTTGTCAGGAAGGATCAGTCCCCAGAGAAGGACATCATGCTTGGTAGAGTAGAGGGCCAGCAAAAAAGAGGAAGACCCTTGACAAGATGGACTGACACAGTGGGTTTAACTATAAAAATGGTCGTGGATATGGTGCAAGACCAGGCAGTATTTTGTTGTATTGTTCACATGGTCACTATTAGCTGGAACTGACTCAATGGCACATAAGAACAACATGATGTAATGAGATGGATTAGTGACAGTTATATTGATGAAATCTATGAGATCTGATAATGTCTTAAGTCAATCTCTTTTGAAATATAAAAGACAGAAGTGAGCAGAGAGAAGTGTGGACCTTATCCCACCAAGAAAGCAGTACTGGAAGCAGAGTGAGCCCTTTGGATCTAGGGTTCCTGCAGAGAGAAGCTCCAAGATCAAGGAAAAACTGATGACAAGGACCTTCCTTCAGAGCTGACAGAGAGAGAAAGACTTTCCTGGAGCTGATGTCCTGAATTTTGACTCTCAGCCTACTCCAGAAAACCAAAATCAAACCTACTGCCATCAAGTTGATTCCAACTCGTAGCAACACTATAGGACAGAATAGAACTGTTCCATACAGTTTCCAAGGAGTGCCCGGCAGATTCAAACTGTCTATCTTTTGGTTATCAGATGTAGCACTTAACCACTACAGCACCAGGGTTTCTCTTTAGCTTACTAGACTGTGAGACAATAAAATTGTCTTTGCTACAGCCATCCACTTGTGGTATTTCTGTTACAGCAGCAGTAGATGACTAAGACAGCTAGTGAGTACCCATCTAAGATACTCCATTGGTCTTACCACTTTGGGAGCAACAGAAAATGAAGTAAACTAAAGATATAAGGAAAAGATTAGTTCAAAGAACTGATGGACTGCAATTACCTTGGCTTTCACTGGACTGAGTTCAGTGCAATTAGATGGTGCACACCTATCATCACTGACTGCTATGACAGGGGTCACAATAGAAGGTTGCAGACAAAGCTGGACAAAAATGTAGAAGGAAATTCTAACTCATAAAAAAAGACCAACCATACTGACATGACAGACTGCAAAAACCCTGAAAGTATGGCCCCATGCACACTTTTAGCTAGTAATAAAGTCATTTCCAAGGTTCACCCTTTAGCCAAAGATTAGTCAGGTCCATAAAATGAAATGAGACTAAGGGGGCATACCATCCCCGAGGTGAGAACTAGAAGGCAGAGGAGACAGGAAATCTGGTGATAGAGAAACCAAGATAGAAAAGGAAGAATATTGACACCTCATGGGGTTATTAACCAATGTCATAAAATACATGAGTAATTACTTTTTAATGAAGAGCTGATTTGTTCTATAAACCTTCATCTAAAGTACAATTTAAAAAAAAAAAGATTTATCATAAAACTGAAAAGGTAAGCTATCAACTAGGAGACTATCTTTGAAGCCATATATCCATCAAGAGGGTGGAGCCCAGATGGCAGACTAGAAACACATCTCCTTAATTTCCTCTGCAAACAAAGGCCTGGATTAATAATTGAAAGGAACATTCTGGACACCCAGGGAGCCCTGGGACACAGCATAGGGTTGTCAGATTGAACAACATGTCACTAAACAAGAAACTTCACACTCTTACTGAGCCCACTCCTGTTTACTCGCTGCTTGGGCAGACGGCAGGTACTAGTGCTTTTATTTTATTTTTTTCTTTTTGTTGGCCATGAGGTGGGAGATGGGCATGAGCCAGCAGATATGCTGAGCTGCAGTGCTGAAGTGAACAGCATATGCCACAGCAGAGAGCCAGAGTGTGGGACAGCCACATCCAGCAGCAGAATGAGTGTACCACAGCCCCTCCACCCTCTCTTTTCTAAGCTCCACCATAGATTGTGCCATTCTGAAAGAGGAGGGGCAGCTAGGCTGGGTCAGCTGGAGTCACCCAACTGGAGGCCGCAGTAAGGGCTAATTCCCAGACTGGGAGGCAGTGCCAGTCTGGGGAGTGCTTTTCCAGCAGAAAGGCTGTGTTTAGCACAATGTTGTCTTACAGATAGGGCCCAGCTGAGGATGGCAGCAGAGTTGTAACCCCTACCTACTTTGAACTATGTCATAGCACCTGGGGATGGCTAAAGAGTTACTTCCATTGTCCACTGGAAGGTGGGGCCTGCCACAACTGGCAGCCTGACTGATTTTAGCAGCTGTCAAATAGCCTCTAGCTTTTTAAAGTAAGACTTCCTGGAGAAATAACTGCTGAGTGGTCCAATGGCATCTCTTCTAGCCTTTACTGACCCACATCATAGGGTCAGTTGATGGCCCCCCCAATGACTCCATAAGTAGGATAGTGTCTTTACCAGCCAGGAGGCGGAGCCTGCCACCCCTGAGAGTCCACTGGGGCCAGTCACTAGAGTACACAGAGGCAGCTGGTGACCAACTCACTTCTCAGAACTATGCCTCAGCTCCTGTTGAGGTAACACCAGAGAAACTAAACAGCCTTTAGATGACCTGAAGGAAACAGACCATTGCTAACCATTTAAAGAAACAGCCCACAATGGCTCTGGAAAACTCCCAAAATAAAGAATCAAGAAATTTCCTAGATGAAGAAGACTGTCTGAAACTATCAGAGGTCAGGTATGAAAGAATTATATAGAGAGCTCTCCTAGAGATTAAACAAAATGTATCAGAGCAAAATGAAAAATAAAGCAAGTTATCCAAACTGATGGAACATCAACAATTTGAAATCCAGAAGATCAATTCCAAAATTGCAGAATTACACAATTCAATCCAAAGCCAAAAGAGCAGAATTGAGGAAATGGAAGTCAGACTTAGTAGCCTTGAAAGCTACTGACACCAACATTTATGAGGAGAAATCAGAGAAAAGAAACAAGAAAAATGAAGAAGGATTAAGAAACACATGGGACTCTATTAAGAAGAATAACCTACAATTAACTGGAGTTCCTGAACAGAGAGGTATACCTGAAAACACAGAAAGTGTTGTTGTTGAGTCACTGATAGAAAACTTCCCTGAAACTATGAAAGACCATAGACATCCAAGACGTGGATTGAACACCACAAAAAATACACCTCAAAAGAAAGACACTAAGACATATTATAATCAAGCTTAATAAAATGCAACATAAGCAGAAGCTCTTAAAGGCAGTGAGACTCAAAGTAAAGCTAACATTCAAAGGGAAGCCCTGTAGGCTTTTCTTTGACTTCTCAGCAGAAACAGTGTTGGCAAGGAGGCAGTTTGGATGACACATTCAAAGCCTTGAAGGAGAAAAGCTTCCAACCAAGAGTTACATACCCTGCAAAACTTTCTCTCAGATATAAGATGAAATTAAGATATTCACCAATAAACAGAAGCTTCGAAACTTTGTAAAAACCAAATCAAAACTATAAGAAATACTGAAAGAAGCTCTTTGCTTAGAAAAACAAAACCATTAAGTGTACACCTAAGGAGGCAATGCAGAACACAGCATCCAGAAACCTACTCAGTTAAGGAATGCACAAAACTAAATCAAAGCCACTTAAAAGAAGGGAACTAATGATCATATCACAAAACTATGACACAATCACACTAAAAAGAGGGATATACTACAGTAGTTATAGTCCTTTCAGATGGAGAGGAAGTTAAAAACCTATGCAGAAGTTAAAACTGGGTTTAAACTTAGAATATTAAGGGGGCTTATAGGGGTTGTCACAAAGCAATAACAATGCAACAAATCAAAAGAAGCAATGTAACGCAGGAGTCTCAACAAACACAAAAGCAACACTGAAAAAGATGAAAAGCCAATCCATAAAGAAGAATGACCCTGAACAGAATAGAAAACACCAACACAAAAATAAATACATCACAGCACTAAGCACATAACTATCAATAATTATACTGAATGTAAGTGGACTTAACACTCCAATAAAAAGACAATGAGTGACATCTTGGATCAAAAGACACAATCCATCTGTATGTTGCTTACAAGAAACACACCTTAGACTTAAAGATAGGAACAAACTGAAAAATTAAAGGATGGAGTAATATATACCAAGCTGACAATATACAAAGAAGAGCAGCTGTGGCAATACTAATCTCAAATAAAACAGATTTTAATGTAAAATACACCATCATAGACAAGGATGGACACTATTTATTGTTGAGGGGTTCAGTACACAAGCAGGACTTAACAATATTAAATAGTTATGCACCCAATACTTGAGCATCTAAATACATTGAACAAACACTGACTGCACTGAAAAACGAGGTAGATCCTTCCACAGTAGTAGTTAGAGACTTCAATACTCCACTTTCTGTAATGGACATCTAGAAAAAAGCTCAAGAAGATCTTATTGTGACAACCAATTAGACCTCATTGACATATACAGAACTTTTTATCCATCAAAAGATAAGTACACCTTCTTATCCAATGCACGTGGAACACTTTCCAGAAGCTGCATATCCACCAAGAATCTAATAACCAAAATATACATAAAACTTTGAACAATAACAAAAAAAATGGCAGAAAACCAAATCATAAAATGGGCAAAGGACTTGAATAGATATTTTGCCGCAGATGACATTAAAACAGCTCTAAACACAGGAAAAGATGCTCAATGACATTAGTCATGAGGAAGATGGTAATCAATACCACAGTGGGATACCATTTCACTCCCACTAGGAGCAGCTAAGATTTTTTTTATTTTATGATTTGAAAAAAAAAAAAAAGAAGAAAATTGCAAATGTTGGTTAGGATGTGGGGAAATTGGAAACTGGAACACTTACCTTATTGCTAGTGGAAATGCAAAATGGCACAGAGTTGTAGAAAACAGTGTGACAGTTACAAAAAAAATAGAACTAGCATACAACCCAGAAATTTTACTCATAGGAACATACCCAAAAAACTTGGAAACAGACTTGTACACCGATGTTCATCGCGGCACTATGCATAATAGCCAAAAGGTGGAAACAACCTAAATGCCCATCAACAGATGAAAGGATAAACAAACTATAGTACACACATACAGTGGACAACTAATCAGCCAGTAGGAGAAATGAAGTCTTGCTACATGCTACAATGTAGATGGAGCATGAACATTATGCAAGGAAAAGAAGCCAATCACAAAAGGTCAAATAGTGTATGACTTCACTTATATAACAAGACAAGAAAAGGCAAATATACAGAGACCAAAGCTTATTAGTGGTTACAAGGGATCAGGTAAGGGAGGAAGAAGGATTAACAGTGATGGGAAAATCACCTTGATTAAGGGTATTGCACAGCCAATGATTGTAATTGCTATCAATAAGCTGTACACCTGCAAAAGGTTAAGATAGCAAAGGTTTGCATAAAAAATCTAGCTGTTGAGGCTGTTTATTGCAAGTGTCTTCCAATAAGAGTGTCCTGTCTTTGAACTTGAATAAAACAAGTTGTATAAATAATACAGTTCTAATTGTTTTCTTATTTTGAAGTACATTTGATGGTATTATGTTTGGAAAAGAACTTTGGGTAAATGGCCACCATGGCACTTTCCAAATAGGGCTAAAAATAAACAATTATCATAGCCTGATATCTTTCACCATTGACAGTCACAGCCTCTCCTTCTTCATCTTGGAAAAAATAAGGGCAAATGATTCCACCAGACCAAACTCTGCACCCAACAGTTACTTTTGGGGAATGAAGTGGACATTCTTGAATCTCCATTGGATTCTCATCATTCTAAATGTGGCAGTTTTGTTTGTTAACAAAACATTCATCCAAAAATGGGCCTCATCACTGAAGATGATTTTTAGGCCAAAAACAGGGTCAAATTCCAATTGCTCCAGAGCCCAGTCAGTCAGCAAATGTACCATGCAATTTATGGTCATTGACCTTCAGTTCTTGAGTTAAAACCATTTTGTAAGGATAAAGCTTCAAGTCCAGATGCAAAATCTGCCAAATTGTGTTCTGTGTGCTCCAGAAGAAATTGATTGGGATGGTGTCTTAGGCTGGGTTTTCTAGCAAAGCAAAACCAATAACACACATTTGTATAAGGAAAGACTTATATACAAAGTACAAGAAAAGATATATATATATATATATATATATATAAAGGAAACAGCTCATGCAACTGCAGAAGCTGAATGCCCCAAGTCCTGGGAAAAGCCTCACATGGCCATGGGAGCTGGTGAACCCAAGGTCAGCAGGTCAGAGACCACAGTTCTAGATCACTGGTTGTGTAGATCAGCAGATTCCAAGGTGGTGGCAACAGACCCAGTTGTCTTAAAATTTTTGATTAAACGTCGAATCGTTCTCTCCGTGGAACAATTATGTGCATTGTAAATTTCAAGGAAGACACTGAGTGTCTGGTGAAGGGCACACCCATTTTGGTAATGAACTTTAATAATTCCTATGCATTGTAGAATCATGTAACTTTTCGTGGCTATTTGTCAAGACCAATCAAAAAAACATGATAAACATGGAGGCTGTATCTTCACAAATACTGCCACTGTCAGCTGCATCTTCATTGGAAAATCCTTTATGTTTCCCTCTAGCTCCTATCAGCTGCACTAGTCCAGCCATTGAGGAGGCTGGGTTTGATTTTGCCAAAGTAATGTATTTAAACTACGAAAGGACAAGTAGTGCAAGGTGTGTGCAAAAGAGTTGTTACATGAAATTATGGGCTGAGAAGGATGATGGGTGGTAAACACGCAGTAAGATTAGTGCATTGGCCGTGGGGGGACCCTCCCAGTATTGCAAGAGATAAGGAAGTGCAGCCCTCTAGGAAGTGAGTTGGAAAAGCAAGAGGTGGTGGCAGGAGAATGACACATGTGCAATTGAGATTTTTGGAGAAGTTGCAGTTATTGGCAATGACAAAGTTTATCTAGGCATAGGCTTGGGAGTGTGTAACTGAGATAGAGTGGAGGATGACATTGTTGAAAAAGATTTCTAGCAACTGTAAGACCAAAACTTTAGAAGAATCATCTAGGTATACATTGAAATTGACCAAAATCTATGTAGGAATAGTGTCAGAAAGACAGTGTACTAGGAACCAAAATCTTTCAGAAATGAAGAGAATGACCCAGAAACCAGTAGATGATGACAACAATGAGTCGATGTGTACGATGTACTATAATGGAACGAGTTTCAAAATCAAAGGGTTTAGAGAATGGGGAGAGAACAGTCGAGAGCAACGAGAACCAAGGAAGACAATCATACACTGCCTGGCATAGTGGGATGTATGACTAAGGGCTACTGTTTCTCTAAACTCCTGCATAAAAGCCCTCCTCATTTTCTGTACTTTAGAATAATTTGTAATTTTGAAAATTGTTGCCCGACTGCACTTAAGATAAACAAAAAGACCCACTGTCATCAAGCCAATTCAGATTCATAGTGACCCTATAGGACGGACTTGAACTGCCCCATAGAGTTTCCCAAGGAACACATGGCAGATTTGAATTGCTGACCTCCAATAAATCTCTTCTATTTTAAAAGAGTATACATTATTACTCTCGGATATTTCCCAGCATATTTTCCATTAAGTCTGATATAAACCAAAATACTAAACCTGCTGCTGTGTCAAGTCAATTCTGACCCACAGCAGCCCTATAGGACAGAGTAGAACAGCCCCATTGGGTTTCTAAAGCCATAAATCTTTATGGAAGCAGACTGCCACATCTTCCTCCCATGTAACAGCTGGTGAGTTCAGACCCCTGATCCCTGACCTTTCAGTTAGCAGCCAAGTAGTTAACCACTGTACCACCAGGGCTCTGTTTCTTTTAAAATAGTACAAAAAAACTGACACTATCACAGAAAAGTCATATGATTTTCAGGATCCCAGGCTAATTTTAACCCCTTTATACCAAGGGAGGAGACCCTGGTGGCATAGTGATTAAGTGCTACAGCTGCTAACCAGAAGGTTGGTAGTTCAAATTCTCAGGAGCTCCTTAGAAACTCAATGGGTCATTTGTACTCTCTCTATAGGGTAGCTATGAGTGAGAATCAACTCAACAACAGTGAGTTTGGTTTTGTTTTTTTACCAAGGGTTGTTGTGGTTGTTAGGAGCTGTCGAGTCAGTTCAAACTCATAGCAGCCCTATAACAACAAAGCAAAATACTGCCCAGTCTTGCACCAGATCCACAATTGTATTTATGCATAAACACATTGTGGCAGCCACTGTGTTAATCCATATCGTCGAGAGTCTTCCTTTTTTTCCACTGACCCTCCGCTCTACCAAGCATGATGTCCTTCTCCAGTGTCTGATCTTTCCTGACAACATGTCCAAAGTATGTAAGATGCAGTCTTGCCATCTTTGCTTGCAAGGAGCACTCTGGTTGTACTTCTTCCAGACCAAATCTATTTCTTCTTTTGGCACTCTATGGTACCTTTAACGTTCTTCTCCACCATCACAATTCAAAGGCATCAATTCTTCTTCCACTTTCTTTGTTCATGGTCCAGTTTTCACACGCGTATGATGTGACTGAAAATACTATGGCATGGGTCAGGCACATTTTAGTCTTGAAAGTAACATCTTTACTTTTGAATACTTGAAAGAGGTTCTTTGCAGCAGATTTTCCCAATGCAATGCATCTTTTCATTTTTTGACTGCTTTTTCCACAGAGGTTGATTGTGGACCCAATTAAAATGATATCCTTAACAACTTCAATCTTTTCTCCATTTATAACAATGTTGCTTACTGGTTCAATTGTGAGGAGTTTTGTTTTCCTGATGTTGAGGTGCAATCCACACTGAAGGCTGTGGTCTTTGATCTTCATCGGTAAGTGTCTCAAATCTTCTTCATTTCCAGCAAGTAAGGTGGTGTCATCTGTGTGATGCAGGTTGTTAAGGAGTCGTCCTGCAATCCTGATGCCTCGTTCTTCTTCATATAGTCCAGCTTCTTGGATTATTTGCTCTGCATACAGATTAAAAAGATATGGTGAAAGGATACAACCCTGACGCACGCATTTCCTGACTTCAAACCATGCAGCGTCCCCTTGTTCTGTTCACAGGACTGCCTCTTGATCCATGTACAGACTCCTTAAGAGCACAATTAGGTGTTCTGGGATTCCCAGTTTCCTCAACATTAGCCATAATTTATCAAGGGAGGGGGAGAAAAAACAGATGATGCATGAAATACCATTAACAGGGGCAAAACTCTGCCGTCTCTGCCCGATGAGCCGACGTACCCAAGCACACTGAAGGATAAAGAATAGCAGTGAGAACGTCATGGGTGCTGAATGGGAGAGAGCTGCTAAGGACCTGAAAAGCAGTTTTGAAAGAACTCAGGGCCACCCAGGAGCCAACTGAGAAACTCCAGAAATTAGTGAAAACAATCTCTACATCAAATTGTACCACCAGTAGAGAGCCACAGAGCAGACAGCAAGTTGATTTGTGATGAATTTTTTTCAAAGTCTCTTTCAGGGTATCTCGGTCCAGCTCGCCGATTCAGCCCTTCGCTGTCCTAATCTCCTGTGCTTGGATCCATGAGAAGACCAGTTCTCCTTTGGTCTTCCATCCCACTCAGCCTCTAGGGATCCCGGTACTTTGTTTCTCTGCTGTCCTGAATTACTCCTAGTAGTCAGGTTTAGTTTAGTTTGGTTTTCCCTTGCTTTTATCCCCAGTTTCAGTGAACTTTAATTCTAACCATCCTCTTCTTTCCTGTTGGAAAACTTAGGTTCTTCTTGCTTTCTGTCTGAGAGAAATGAACCAACATTTTCATTTTACCCATTACTAGGTAGATACTCAGAAAAACCTAAGCACATTATGCCAAAAAATATTACATACTCAGTCCCAAACAATGAAGATGGATGAAATAACTCACTTCCACATAAACATAATGAAGAACATAGATCGCAAACAGCCTAAGCAGGTGTCAGAAAGAACAACATTGTCACTCAGTCAATTTTATTCCTCATGGTGACTCTGTTACATCAGAGTAGAACTGCTACACAGGATTTTCCTGTCTGTAGTCTTTACAGAAGCAGATCACCAGGTCTTTCTTCTGTGGTGCCTCTGGGTGGATTTGAACCACCAATACTTAGGTTAGTAGCCAACCATAAGCCATTTGTGTCACCCAGAGACCATTACATAGAATTTTTTAAAAAGAGAAAAAAAGTTCACTGTTTTCGAGTCAGTTCTGACTCATAGCAGCATGATAGGGTGTAGAACTGCTCCACAGAGTTTCCAAGGAGCGACCGGTGGATTCAAACTGCTGACCTTTTAGTCGTAGATGTAGCTCTTAACCACAGTGCAACCAAGGGCTTCCTCACACCCAATGTCATTGTTGTTAATAGGTGCTGTCAAGTCAGCTCAGACTCACAGAGACTGTTTTAGTCATCTGGTTCTGCTCTAAAAGAAACCCCACAGAGTGGACAGTTTTAACAAAGGAAAGTTTATTCTTACACAGTCCAGAAGGCTACAATTTCAAATTCAGGATGTCTACTCTAGGGCAAGGCTTTCCTCCTTGTCAGCTCTGGAAGAAAGTCCTTACACCGTATCAGTCTTTGTCCAGGGAGCATCTTGGTGCAGAAACCTCAGGTCTGAAGGATGCGCTCTTCTCCCAGTACTGCTATCTTGATGGTGTTAGGTTCCCAACTATCTGCTTACTTCCACCTCTTTTTATCTCCCATAAGATGAAAGGATAAGAGGTGGTACAAGCCAAGCTCCAGGGAAACTCCTTTAGTGAAGGTACGGCAGTTCCACCCTAATCCTCTTTTAATGTAATCATCCTATTAGCCACAGGCAGAGATTAAGATTTACAACATCAGAAAAATCACAAAATGGAGGGCAATCATAGAATACAGGAAATTGTGGCCCAGCCAAATTACTACACATTTTTTGGGGGTTCACAGTTGAATCAATGACAGCAACCCTATAGGACACAGTAAAACGTCCCCATAGAGTTTCCAAGGAATGCCTGGTGGATTTGAACTGCTGACCTCTTGGTTAGCAGCTGTAGCACTTCACCACTGCACCACTAGGGTTTCCTCACACAGAATTGTGGTCGTTAAATGAGAAACAGGTCCTAATTGGCAGTTGCTGATCTTCTATGTCCTTTGTATTTGCTTGGAGTGAAACAGGAGATTCAGCAATTTAAACCAGAACCTGAACCCCTAGGAGACAAGCCCCATTTGGAGAGTCTTCCCGCACCTCCAAACTAAAGCAAGTTCATTCCAGCTGACACTGTAGCCAAAAATCCAGAGACAGTGTGGTGTTCAAGGAATATTTCATTTGCAGATATGCCAGCAATCTAGGGGACAGCAAGCCAAAAGCTGTCCCACTTGGGTTACATTTCCAGTGGTTTTTATAGTCAGAATTCAAAGGGGTTAACGTTTGTCATGGACAAATAGTGCGAATTTCCCAAAATTTCATTACTTCTCTCTGAAGTCTTAATTCTATTTCTTCAGAGACACGAAGAGGAATGCAGACTTGCTAATTTAGTCTGAGTGTGATAATTGCAACAGAGTATGGAATGCAGCTTAATAACCTAAGTGACCTTTGTTAGGTTCTTAAATTTACCACCACCTCCAAGTCTCTGCATCCCTTTTTGGAGTTTCCCTCTACCATGGGCCTTGTTGTTGCAACTTCACCCCCTGCCCAAGCCCCCCTAATCATACCCTCAGGCTTCTCCTTTCTCTGGCTCAGGGGTGGCCACATCCAAGATCCATTTCCCTTGATGCTCTTAGCAAGGCCAAGACAGGCTGTATTTTCCAAAAGTGTCTATTTGTTTTTAATTGTAAGAAAAAAATAAAAATAAAAAGGTATGGGTATAAACAGCACAATGAAGACCTTTGTGATGATAGAATAATTGTTTATCTTGATTGCAATGGTGGTTATATAAATCTACATATAAGATAAAATGATACACAGCTCTATATAAACATTGTATCAATGTCAATTTCCTGATTCTGATATTGTACTCTAGCTCGTAAGGAGTCTCTGGGTGACACAATTGGTTAAGGCCCAATGACTAGCCAAAAGGTTGGCGGTCAAAACTTTCCAGAGCACCTCAGAGGCAGGACTGGTGATCAGCTTCCAAAAGGTCACAGCCCAAAAGCTCTATGGAGCAGAGTTCTACTCTGCACATATGGGGTTCCCATGAGTTAGAATTGATTTTATGACAGCTAACAACAACATAGTAAGAAGTAACCATTAGGGGAGACCAGTGAAGGGTGCACAGGATCTGCTTGTACTAATCTTGCATCTTTCTGTGAATCTAGATGTTATGGATTGAATTGTGTTCCCCCCAAAATCTGTAGCAATTTAGCTAGGCCGTGATTCCTGGTAAATCCTGCCTGTAAGATGTTAATGAGGGTGGATAGGCTGCAGTTCTATTGTGGGAGCAGGACTCAATGTATTAAGACTGGTTTGTGCCTTGAGGCAGTCTTTTGTGATACCAAGGAAGGAAGCTAGCCGAGAGAATGGAGGACCTCATACCACCAAGAAGCAGTGCCAGAAGAGGAGCGTGTCTTTTAGAAAGGACTGGGGTCCCTGAGCCTCAGAAGCTTCCAGTCCAGAGAAAGATTAACCACAAGGATCCTCCTCCAGTGCCAGCAGAGGAAGCCTTCCTCTGGAGCTGACACCCTGAATTTGGGCTTTTAGCCTACTGGATTGTGACAAAATAAAATTTATCTTTTAAAGGCCATTTACTTGTGGTATCTGTTAAAGCAGCACTAGCTGACTAAAACGCTGTATTTCAAAAGTTTGGTTTTTTCAATCATTTTAAAAAATCAAGGAAGAAGCCAAAAATCTGATCAAGATTAAACCAAGTGTTTTTACATTTTTAATTTTTAAAAAAGAACATCAGATAGGCAGAAAGCATAGCATCACATTTCCACAGAATATGTTTCTGATTCTAGGAATCCCAATAAAAGCAACTTGGAAGAGTTCCCAAGTCTATTCTAGCTTCTGGGCTTGCCAAGTTTCGGCTAGTTCCATCTCATCAAGACTGCTTCATTTCTGTGCACTGTGTTTTCTCCCTGGCCTGAGAGCTTGGTCTGCCAGTTCATTTTCTACCAACTGAAGAAAAGTGGCAACCTAAGTTCTTTTAAAAATTAAGTCTTTTCCTGAGTTTCAGGTGAAGTAGATATACCTTGCTTCCCAGCATCTCGCAAAGTATCATGAACAATACCCTGTAAGCCACAATGATTTTCTAGCCCTTCTAGGCCTTGGTAGTGAGCTCCTCCCAGCATAATCTTTAAGGATGATTCATTTAGATTCTCCACCCTGCCATTCACCAAAGGAAGCCATCTTGTGGACGTTCATGGTGTGCAGTACAGTTAACCAGTTAACCGTGCAAAACCCATGCCATTCATACTGTACAAGCAACAGCAAAGAGGGAATTCTTTCAACTCAGTTCACCAGTCAGAATTCTTGCCCATCAGCAGGGACAGAACCCAAAGACTCAAGTTTCTCTCTGACAGGGTTGGGTTTCCTTTTTCTGCTACTTGTCAGATTCCAGGTTAATTTTTACTGTTACCCTTTAGCGGGTAGAATTATATCCTCCAGAAAAAGATGTGAAGTCCAAACTTCTGGGATCTATAATGTGGCCTTGTTTGGAAATAGGGTCTCTGTTGATGCAACCAAGTTAAAACAAGTTCACACTGGATTACAATAGGCCTTAATCCAATGATAGCTGTCCCTATAAGAGGGAAATTTGGACACAGAGGCAGAGACAAGGCAAAATGCCATGTGACAACAGACACAGAGATTGGAGGATGTGTCTACAAGCCAAGGTACCCCAAGGATGCCAGCGGCCACCAATGAAGGATCCTCGCCTAGAGCCTTCAGAGAGAACAAGGCCCTGTCAGCACCTTCATTTCAGACGTCTAATCCCTAGAACTGAGAGAGAATAAATTTCCATTGTTTAAAGCTACTAAGTTCACTTACGTTGTTGTGGCAGCTCTAGGAAAGGTAAGATGATGACTGCCAATTAAGTTCACAAACTCATCCTAGAAAAAGTGCTACATATCTCATTGCTGAGTATCACTACAGTCACCTTCAAAGTACTTCTCTTGGGAAGCTGTGCACTGACAACAGTGCCTAGTGGACCCTTCAAAGCAATTTTGGAACTCTTTTCCCAGAATGGCCATCAGAGCTGTCATCATATTACCCTTGATATCCTGAATGTCATCAAAATGTTTTCCTTTCAATATTTCATTTATCTTTGGGTAAAGAAAAAAGTCACTGGGGGCCAGGTCAGGTGAGTGGAGTGTTCCAATACAGTTATTTGTTTACTGGCTAAAAATTCACTCACAGACAACTATACAATTAAGCTCACAAATTTGCCACCATGCCACTATGTGCAACAGCCATTCCAGAAAGAGTTCCAAAATTGCTCTGAAGAGTGGACTGGGTGCTGGCACCAGTGCATAGCTTCTGAAAGGGAGTACTTCAAAGGCGACCGCAGAGATATTCAGCAATAGGATATGATATGTAGCACTTAGAACAATTAAGTTTGCGGACTGGTCTGGCCTTGCATATACCCCAATTACAAAACAAGAAGAAGCATGCCTAACAGAGATCATCTTTGCAAATCCTAATGTTTCTGAAATGACTATCTCGATGAATCCCTTTTCTCACACCCGAAACACTGTAGTCCAGAGCACATTGTCCCTTCCATTGCATATGCCATGGGACTGGAAGGGGGTGGCTACAACCTATACAGCTAAGGAATAAGGCAAATGACTGCACTGTTCGGCATGTCCTCCTTCCAGAGGCTCCCTCTTGTTACTACTCTTTGATTCTTGTCTTATACATCTGGTACCACTCTAACAGAAATCCTCAAGTGGATAGCTTTAGCAAAAATGTTTATGCCGGGAGCCGGTCCCAACACTTTGTAGGGTCCCGCACGGAGGGAGGGAAGACACGGCGGGAAATGAACAAAGGAGACAGGAAAGAATTTTCTGGTTTAAGGCAGCCCGACCCAGAGAGGCATATTTCTGCTGTGTGTCGAGAGCTGCTGTCTTTATTTTTTATAGGTGAGGTGACGTAGTTGGTCACCCTATTTTCTTTATTATACAAACTATTGGTTAACAAGAAACTGACCCATCATTATTGGCTAACAAGAAAGTGACCCCTCGTGGTCTTCTACTTCTAATTAATTGTCAAGGCCTTTTTGAATAACTGTCCAAGCCAGGTGTTCAGTGGTGATAAAATGTCAGGAACACAATTAATGGTCTTATTCGTACCTCAAAGTGGAAGGCACAGAGGAGTAAACTTCTCAAGGCCTAACCTTTTGGCTGTCTCAGTTTGTTTCTCTAAGTTCTTATTTATGTGCAGATAGTAAGCGCCTGCCATTCTCTAAATAAGCCAGTTGCACTAAAAAAGATGTTTCTATAGTGTTATCAGTTTTCTATACTAGCTATAATGAACCTAAAAGTTTATTTATTCTTCCAGCTGCAAGGAGAAAGGATGCTTTGTAGTTTTGATGGCTATGTGGAGATTTGTCCTTGAGAGCTTCTTAAGGGTTAGCTTGCAAACTTGTGTGTGTAAAGAAAAGGGAGGGGGGAATGTAATTAGTGGGGAGCCAGTGAAGCTGGGCAGGCCTCAGTGCTATCAGGCATGCTGCATTGAAATCCATTTCTCTGATCTCTACTTCTCAGAAGTTCTTGGTCAGATTGTCCCAATATAGTCTCATAAACCGAGGGGTAGAAGCCCCTCTTAGGCACCTCCTTGGTCCTCATGTCGGGAGAGGATATCTTTTTAGGAGAATTTAATTAAGAAGCAAACCACCATCAGGGGTAATAGGCCTAAAAACATATTATAGGTGAGATGTCTCAGCCTGTCACCTACAGAAGCCTGTGACTTTGTCCACAATGACCTATGCGGAGTGGCGGGCCTCCGCATGTTTATTCTCATAGAGTCAAGTACGCTAGAAGTCAGAATTAAAGGAGCCAGCTCCAGGGGAACACGTCTCTCTGTCAGCTCTGAAGGAAGGTCCTTGTGTTGCATCAGTCTTACTTTGGTCTGAGAGCATCTCAACACAGGAACCTCAGGTCCAGGGGAGGCACTCTGCTGTCAGTCCTGCTTTCTTGATGGTAGGAGGTCCCCACTCTCCACTTGCTTCCCTTTCATCTCTTGTAGGATAAAAGGATAAAAAGTGATGCAAGCTACACTCTGGAGAAACTCCGCTTACATTGGAGCAGGCAGGTAACCCTAGGAAAGGTGTTATAGTCTCACCCTAATCCTCTTTAACATAATCAAATCTACTAACTATAGGCAGAGATTAGGATTTACAGTATAAGGAAATCACAAAATACTAGGAATCATGGCCCCGTCAAATTGTTATGCACATTTTTGGGGAGACACAATTCAATCCATAACAGTTCTTCAGATGCTTTATTAGAGTTTGTTGTGAATTTGTGTCCCACAAAAATTTGTGCTGTAAATCTTAACCAGTATAAATATATGTGGATGTAATCCTGTCTGAGACTAGGGTTTTCTTTGTTACATTACTGAGATCATATCCACATAGGCTGCATTTTAAATACATCAATTTTGAGATTTTGAAAAAGTAGCCATTTAGGCACAGAAGCAAGCAAGCACAGACAGGGAAAGACTGATGCAGAGGAAGAGAAGCTGAAAAAAAACATGGATTTTCTCCCAGACTGGATAGAGAGACCTTTCTCTTGTCCAGTCTGTTTTCAGTGCTATTGAGCTGATTCTGATTCACAACAATATGACACGACAGAACAGAACTGCTCCCATGGGGTTTCCAGTGCTCTAATCTTTACACAACAGACTGCTACATCTTTCTCCAGCCAAGCAGCAAGTGGGTTAGAACCACTGACTTTTCAGTAAGCAACCAAGGACTTAACCAGTGGGTATAGCCTTGGAAACACTATAGGGCAGTTCTACTGTGTTCTATAGTACCACTCTAAGTCAGAATTAACAACAATGAATTTTTTTTAATTTTCAGAACATAAGTTACTGTTTGTATAAGCCATCCACTTGTGCAAGAGTGTATATAAAGTATGGTAGCAGTGGCACCTGCCCTGGGTACCACTTGAAAGAGAGGAGGGTTCCTCTGAGCAGTTTCTATTAACCATTTTGGTTTCCGCCACAATTATTCAGCAAGTTAAAACTAATACTTTTGTATTTGAGATCCTCCATGGGTCAATGGAACCCTGGTAGTTTAGCGGATAAGAGCTACATCTGCTAACCGAAAGGTCAGCAGCTCAAATCCATCAAGCGCTTCTTGGAAACTCTGTGAGGTAATTCTACTCTGTCCTATAAGTGTGCTCTGAGTTGGAATCACCTCGACAGCAATGGGTTTCCACAGCTCAAGGCAGACTGTGGGATTTTGCTCTGCTGAGTGTGGAAAAGAGAAGAAACTGAAAAAAATGACTTACAATATGTCATAGACCAATTTCCATCAGTGAAAGCAAGGAAGGTACAGTTGTAATTTTGATGAGTGCCATAATGTGTTAAGTAAAAGATTAAGAGCTTAACTTGTGTTTTGGAGCTGATATTGTGGTAAACATATCTAAAAGATGGGTGTCAGATATTTGGACAAATACACAATTACAGCTCTTGCCATGAGGATTATTTTCTGTAGATACACCTCCGCACTTGTGGCATTTCTGTAACAGCAGCACTAGAAAACTAAGGCAGTTCTTCTGGCTACTTCATCCTGCCTACCCTCCAGTCTAAGGTCAACTGCTGAATTTAGCCTTTTTGGTCTGCGGAAGATCAAAGTCCTTTCTTGACGGACACCAAATCTGCCCTTTTGATCTTCTGGCAAAAACTACTCACCTGAAAGCCACACACTGAATTAAATAGGCCAGAGTCCTTGGAACGGTTACTCTCAGTCCATTAGACACCCTGTTAGAGAAACTACCGCCCAACTTGTTGTCAGTGTTTAAAATGCTGGTCTCTGTTCTGAGATCATTTCTCATCACTAACTGTTTTTGTGAGAAGAAAGTTTTTGATTTGTTTTTCTAATTTCCTTTCCCCTAAAAAACAGAAAGGAGTCTTTGGGTCCACCACCCTCATCAGCTCTCAGAATGTAACCTCTCAGAATGGTACAGAGTTCAATCGAGATGATATTGTTGTCTGATTGACAAAGTGGCCAAAACTACCAAGAAGACAGATAAAAGCACGCTGAATTTCTTTTGTCTTTCTTTTTCAATTATTATTAAGACATAATGTTGTATTACACAAGCAAGTATCACAGGACCATTCTCAGGTGATGCACTGAAATAATCACAGCTCAGCAGTTGATACTTAAAGCTCTTAAACAACCCAACTCTAACTGTTGCACACTGACCTCTGAATGAGGCTCAAGCACGTTTAATGGGTTTCAAAAGCAAAATATGGTGTCTTGTTTCGGCGACGTTCATGCTAACGCACAATATTTAGCATCCTCCCCTTCAGTAAATTTCAGATGGAAGACAGGAGAAAAGCTCAACTCTTCATTTCATGACAATTAGGTATTAACTACAGAACATCTGAATTTCCATGACACAAGAACACCCCCAAATTACATTCTCCCCCTACGATTCTGAGTTCTTGATGTTGAATAAAGCGAGTCAGCCAGAACTGAGTTATAAACATGCTTTATTGTAATTAAAAATGATAAATGGCACTGCAAAGGGGTGGAAGGAAAACAAAAAACCGACGATTCCCCAACAATAAATTTTAGAGTCAGAACCATAGCATTAGGCAATCATCAGGAAAAGGAGCCCCCTGTTGAATAGTGCAAGATAGGAGTACCCGTCCCATGTTGTTATTTCTAGCAGGCATTCGAGGGCAAAGATGCCACAGATTCAGACCACAACTGACCGACCAAGCCAGTGCCATAATCAAGTGCTACTTCCAACCAGGTATCCTGACAATTAAGTTCTGGCTAAATCATACTCCCACGTCTTCTCTCAGTCACAGTGAAATAGTAAAAATATTGCGAGAAACTGAAAGCAATGGATGGGTCCTACCAACCCAGGAGACTGGTAATGCCCCCTCAGAGATGCTGGGGGCGTATACACAGGTTAGTCCACACTGGGAGTACTGTTTTCCTTCATAGTCTTCCTTATCCAATCAATGTAGTTCATCACCTTTGTGTAGATCCCATAAGTCCCACACTGGGCACCCCAGGATACCACACCAGCTACATAGAATCTGGGGCTCTCTTTATCATGTTCCTGTACAACAAAGGCCCCACCACTGTCCCCATAACAGCTATCAACACCCTTATCATTTCCAGCACAGATCATGTTAGCAGTGAAAACATACTTCTTGATATCGTCTTTGGAATCTTTCGGCTTCACTCCTTTACACTTTTCTAAGTGAGCAACAGGGACATTTGCCCCTTGGAGTTCATAGACAAATTTTCTGTCACGTGTTTTGCCCCAGCCTGAGATTAGTCCCAGGTCTCCGTCTGAGAGGCTATATTCTGGAGTAGTGCCTGGCAGGCAGATGGGGGACACAGTGGGTCCCATTTTCACTGGGTCTTTTAGCCTCACTAATGCAATGTCATTGTCAAAATTATATCGTGTTTCTGAGGCATCCTGGGGTTCCCAACCAGGATGAATAAACACACGGTCAGCAGTGAGCAGCTGGGCGTCTTTCAGAACTGAGGTGCGCATTGATGTGGAGCCAGCATACATCACTGGGTCCTGGTTTACCTCTACAACGTGAGCTGCCGTCAGCACCCAGTGCTCGTCAATGACAGCCCCACCAGCCCGTGGGTTCAAGAAGTAAACTTGCCAGGGGAAGTTTTCAATTCTTGCTGGGATTCCTCCGAATATCCTCTGGTTTCCCTTGAAGATCTCAGTGGGGACTCCACAGACTAGTAAGGGACAAGAACAAGGTGGGGAGGGAACAAAAAATAGATGCTGACCTCCTGCAAATTCTCAAAACACTTAAACACTTTCACCTGCCAAGGCGGCAGAGTTCTCTTGCAGGATACCCTGCATTTGGTCATCCATCTCAGTGCCTGACTCTACCTAAAGAGCAAATATCCCACTTCAGTCAAGGCCACAAATTGATGGGAGAAGCTAGTTAAACCACGGCAGTGTGTGAGTAACTGTGTCCAAATAAGCTAAGGCCTGATACTATTGTCAGCTTGATTCACAGTCCCCCCAGAAGCACATTCCTTCCTCTGGTTCAGCATGTGAGTCACATGAGCACGGGAGAGCCAGTGCTGGGAAAACAGCCCCTGGCAGCCGTTTCCTCACACAGGTGGTGGGAGACGCAAACATTCCACCTTTTTCTGATGCCCACAACAAAGGCCTCATCACCTTCTTTTCTAAGTCCTACTTCCGCCTGAGTCTCTCTTCCTAATTCACAAGTCAGCCTACAACGGAGGGTAAAGAGAGGAGCTGCTTCTTTCCCATTGGTCTTTACTCCCCTTTGACTGGGTCCAGACATGATCCCTTTGCCACTACCAAATATAAATGAAATAGAATTTTATTTCAAATATAGTTGGCTTACCTAAATACCTCACGAGTCAGCCTGACAAGACTCTGC
Source organism: Heterohyrax brucei (assembly GCA_028571685.1). Lineage (NCBI taxonomy): Eukaryota > Metazoa > Chordata > Mammalia > Hyracoidea > Procaviidae > Heterohyrax > Heterohyrax brucei. The sequence goes on along the minus strand of CM053142.1, from coordinate 68,899,451 downwards.
ATTGAACATACGGGCCTTGGAGTCAGACAGACCAGAGTTCAAAGCCTGGTTCTGCCACTTCCTAACTCTGAGTACTTGGCTTTAAGTCACTCATTTCTAAACTAGGACTAATACCACTTACCTCACTCAGGTCTGGCAAGGACTTGAAGGAGATAACAAACACAACAAATTAACTCAATCCCTAGCTCTCAGTAACACTGTTGCTAGTACCAGAATCATTATTACACTGGTTTTGTCCCAGAGTCGCCTTCTATTCAACTCTGGCCTGCTTGCAACCTCTCATTTCCTTTATTCCTCTGTATCTTGCTGTCACATAGACATTAATATAATAACCAGCCTTTTATATAATAACTAGTTACTTATTATATTAATAGTTATTAATATTATATTAATAGTTAACTCTTCACTCTTAATTTTTTGCCCTGTTTTTAGTTATCCTGCATCTATACTACCAAACCCACTGGCCCTGATTCTGACACCAACTGCTGCTGGCTAACTTTTCTACTTCCTTTCAGTAGGCCTGAGGGCATTCCCAGGGCTCTGACAGGCCCACATCCCTCTGTTGTCCCCATCTCACTGAGTTGGACTCTAATAGGCATCAAACCACTAACTCCTTTCCTAAGAGGATCACAGCTACTTGGAGAAGGTGCCTACCCGACTCACCTGCACCTGTGGCTATGGTCTCTACCCAACCCGAGGCTCCAATTACCTGGAACACATTTCGGCAGCTCTGTGCCCAACACCTTGTTCACCCAGCTTCCATTACCAGTGCAGTGATACTCCCCTAGAACAGCACAAGAGACACAGGACACACTCACTACCTCATTTCTCTCTTTCATTCTCTCCTTTGTTTCACAGCCTCAGCCCTTTTGGGATTTGAGGTGATGTCATCAAATCAGAAATTAGAAAATGATCTGAAGACTATCTCTCAAAAAATTCCCCTGGCTTCTATCCTGCTAAGGGTGGGGAAGAAAGAGTCTCCAAAGCAGAAGGAAGAAGAAAAATGGTAGAAATTCAGAAAGTGCTACAAGTAGGGAAAATGAAATAACGGGAAGTAAAAAGTAATGTAGTACAATATGTTATGTTTCTTCCAGCCCTTCATCCAGCCGACCAAGGCCTTCATATCAAGAAAGCCAGTTACCACACTACCGTGACTCAAAACTGGAAGCATTGCTTCTATAGCTTTATGTTAAAGAATTTGTCAAAAGCTGGTAATGACATGAGACGGATGTTGTAGAGGAACTCCTGCCATAGCTATGACGCTGAGCTAGGTGACTGCTATGATACACTATGGGTGATCCCAGAGATCCCACTCTGCCCCATATGACAACTGTATCCTTAGACTAAGCCAAGAGGATGGACAGATGTCTGTCTCATCTCCCTTATTTCTTTCTGAACTCTCTCCAGCCCAGAAAGATCATGCAATCTACCTTCCAGCCCACATCATGCCCCTTCTTTCTCTTTCTCTTCCCTCTAGTAAAATCAACCTACCACTTCCTTTGTTTTCCATGTAGTAATATGGCTCCTCACAAGTATAGTAAGTGACAGAACCAAATAAAGTGTCTTCTGGATCCTGAACTTTACCATTCCGAATGGGTTCGGGAGCACCACAGTCCACAGCTACAAGAGGAAGGTAGGAGAGTGATGGTCATGGTAGCCACTCCCTCCCAGAAAGAGCCATGGGGCCAGTTCCACCCTTCCAGACATGTTCCTTATTCCTCCTCTGCCCCACAACCATAAGCACATGTGGTATGAATCTTCCCACACCATCCTCTCTGTGACCTCCAATTAGCATCAGTCAATTCCCTAGCCCACTGAGACCTGCCTGTTCACATAGCCTCTTTAAGGTTACAAGGAAGAACCTGGTTCTCAGTGGTTGATGAAGGCCCCTCTGGAAGCCAGGAATATATCCATATGGGGCTATTAACTCTACCAATCCCATAGTCCTCTTTTTGGAAGAAACCTACTAGCCTGGCTAGCCTGAGACCAGATCTGAGCTGGGACTAGAGAAGTCTCAATGACTACATTGTCTTCAAACACACAACCCATTCTCTCAAGAACGTAAGAGGAAACCTGGCATTTGAATCATGATGTGCCCATCTTCCAAATCCCTTTGAAAGAAACAGAGTCCCCACTTTGAAGAGATACATACGTTGACATTTCAGTTTGGAATTACTCCATTTTCCATTGCTTTGACAAGTAGAATAGAAAGAAGGTAAGCCAACATTTCCCTGGAGAATAACAGACATCACCATTAACTTAGTAGGATAGACACAAGAAATAAAAACCAAAAATAGAATCTATCCCTGGCCTCACATCCCTAAGGAGTTCTCACCACAAGAAACTTGAGGACATCTTGTTAGAATGACCCAAAACACCCAGGATCTGGAGGTGAATGACAACTTTGCCCCAGCATATCAGCTCCCCGGAAACCCTGGTGACATAGTGACTAAGTGCTACATTTGCTAACCAAAATGTCTGCAGTTCGAATCTACCAGGCGCCCCTTGGAAACTCAATCAAGCAGTTCTACACTGTCCTACAAGGTTGCTATGAGTCAGAATAGACTCAACAGCAGTGGGTTTGGGGTTTTATCAGCTCCCTGTCTCTAAGCAGACTTAAGGCAGGAAAAGAATTTCAAACAGGCCAAGGAGCTCCAAGACTCACAAGGAAGGACTGAAAATCCTGAGCTGCTCTGCTTACATAAAAGGTGCTACACTCAGCTTAAACAAGGACAGTGAGTAAACAATTGGACGACTCCAGTGTGCTCATTCTGACCTTGAAGCCAAAGATTAAGGAGAAGCCCTAAGGGTATTTTACCTCCACAACTTCATACCCATCCAGACAGGTTATCTTCACCACATCTTTAAATACGTATTTTGCCTGCTCAGGTTCCCAAACAGAATTGGCAACAGATACTTTAGGACAGGAGATGGCTTAAAGAGGACACAAATTGAAACAGAAAAAATAATTACTTAGTAGTTAGAAAAATCTCTCTTCTCTTTACATCATTCTTACACTTTCTAAAATCTTTTAGCTGCCCTCAATCCTCATACTTTAAGCTCCAATGTGTCAGAAGTCTAAAATAATATGACATTATTAACAAACCACCCTAAAATTGTTTGCACTTGAAAGGTTCCTAGAAGTATGACATTTCTAGCAACTACTGATGGTTTCAGATATTTCTTTTTTTTAATTATGATTGAATGAAAATGTACATTCCCACATAGATTTGCATGCTCATCTATACGCAGCTTCCACTGCTCTCTGTGCACAGTGACAGCACACTCTTCCTCTCCGCTCCATACATGTCTTATCCTCCCAACAGTCTCCTATCTTCTCCTCTCCATCCATTCCCCTTCCTCCAACATGAGGTCAACAGGACGACATCCTATTGACACCTAGAACCATAAAGTGCCCACACAACACGGTCACTCTGTGTCACCAAGTCCAACCCATTGCTGTCTGAAAAGTTGACCTTCATTATGATTTATGGACAGGGACAGCATCAGGGCCAGGAGCCATGCTCCCAGGGGAACCCCGAAGCCCCTGGACCATCAATTGTGGTCTTTTAGTAGAGATCTCAGAGTGCACCCCTATTTATTCTTGTGTTGCCAGTGAGACTCAACTTTGTGAGCTCCATCTTGGCTATCACTGGTGGTGGCCGGGCACCATCTGGTTCTTGCGGTCACAAGTTGATGTAGACACCCACTCATGTGAGTGTCTGTCGTCTGGATTCTCTTTCCCCCATGTCTTTATGGACCTCACTGGTCATCCATTCCTGCTAAGTTGGGACCATTTGTTGTACCCTCAGATGGTAGCTTGGCAGCTTGTAACACTCCAGATGCCACTCACCAATGTAGGGTGCAGAGAGTCCTCATTAGCAAAACGCTAGTTGTGCCAGTTGGCCTCAATTTCCCCTGAGAGCACGGTCCCGGCTCCCAGCGGCAGCTACTCTGTCCTTGCAATATTGGGTTAAGATGGGAGGAGTAGACAAGTTGTGTTGAAGTCTCGTTAATATTGATCTTCTTACTAATGTGTGTTGACACCAATTTCACCCAACCAGATTTCTGACAACTGTCTAATCTAAACCCTTTCCCCTCATCCTCCCACCCACCCCACCAATGCAGCCCTCAAAGAGTCTTTTCTGTTATGCATGAGTCTGCTTTTACATTCTTATTGCAGGGGTCTCATATAATATTTGTCCTTCTGGGGTTCAGATATTTCTGAGAAGAGGTAACAAAGGTAAAAAGCAACAAAGTAAAGCACCTCAGGTTTCCCATCTAGACAACAGTTTTGATTCTACCTTGTTCAGGGACTTTGGCACCACTAACAAAAGTGAGATTTCTAGGTTACTCACGATCTCCACGGTAACGAAGTTTCCAGCCCTTTCTTTGCCCTTCTTGGTCAGTTCGGAAGATGATATTAAGGGCACTACTCTTGGTTTCAATATTTAGTGGCCCAGGGAATCCATTGCCACAGTAAGGACCAAATTGCTTATTTCCTGCAACAAACTGAGAGAAAACAAAATGTTAAAATCAGAAGAGAAACAGAAAGAATTAAAGGAAAAATATAAAAGGGAGGGGATAAAAGTCACAGTAATAATAGATGTAATATAAAGTAAAAAGAAGGGGAAAAAAGAAAAGGATGGGCAAAAGAAAAGATAATTTTGTCTTCAAGGAGAAATCTCTTCACTTGAGTTAGCAAAAATAATGAATCACCCATCACGCACAACTAAACTGTCAGGGCAGTTCCCCTCTGAATCTGCCGGTTCCACATCAAAATCTTCTCTCCGCACAGTCACCACCACTTGGAACCCTTCCTCCAGCAAGACCTGGTATTCACACCTTGAGTTCTCTGGGTATGGATTGGGGTAATTGGGACTTGCAATCTCCCCAGTCAGTGTAGTGAATACATCTCCACTGCAATTGACTAAGGCAGGAAAAAGAGAAAAGGGGGATCAAACGTAGGATCATGCAAAGGACTTCCCTGCGATTCCTTCTCCCATAAACTGACAGTCCTCCATTCAAATCACCCTGAAATCCATACCCTGGAATCCACTACCCTGGACCACATGTAATTCCACATCTAATACGTATGAGTAGATAGCCAGTGCCTGTTGGGTTTCCATCACCTTCCATGTGGCAGAGCCTTTCAAGGTTATAACCAGTCCCAAGTGGACTCTTCACAGGCATCTATCTCTCTTCCCCAGTGAACTAACTTTACCAGGTAACCCTGTCTTGTGGTACCACCTCAGCTTATGGATAACTTACCACAGATGTCATATCAAGGCTGGAACTAAAATGGAAGACTGGATAAAGCCTTTACTGAGGCCTCAGTCCATTCCAAATCCCCAGTGACATGTTCCCCCTTGATGCCACACTCACCTCCACAACTTCTCATGTCATCATGAAGGAAGTATTCTGAAGGGCAGGAGCAGAAGTAACCACCAATGAAGTTGTTGCAGAAGTGGCTACAAGGGGCATCTGCAAAATCTGTGCACTCATTTATATCTACAGAGTAAAGACAGATTGCAGTTGAGACAAATACCTAGAGGGAAGAATGATGTGAAACCCCAAACTACAAGAGTAATAGAAAAGTAAGAAAAACCTGTTGATTAAAAGCCTTAAGGAGCCACTCTTCAGGATAGTACAATTGTATATTACTCACATAGTAAGGTTTCAGAGTCATGCCCTACCACTGGACAATTAAAACAGAGTTCTCAACACCAGAGTTCTCAACACCAGATCCTTGACCTTCCATACAAAGGATTTCAGCTCCAAAGACTCTACAGACTAAACCTGATGTCTTCTGCAAGAGGAACAATTAGTCTATTACTTTGTATGACACTGGCATTTATGTCTAGTCTAAACAGTAGTTTGCTTTTAGGAAATGTTCTAAATTCATTTAACCTGGAAACAGATGTAGAAGCACATGGAATTCGAGGCTTATATGCCATATACTGAATAGCTTTGTATGGCATGTATTGCTTAAGTGACTCTTCACAAGTTACTTGACTTTTCTAGTGCTTACTTTCCTTACATTTAAATAGAGATAATAAAATCTACTTTGAAGGATTGAGAAGACTATATTAACACAGGTAAGAAGCCAGCCAAGTGCCATCGGTCAGATTCTTAATATAATTTCTGGTACATAGTAAAAAACAAACCCATTGCAATACATTAAAAAACAAATGCAACCCACTGCTGTCAAGCCAATTCTGACTCATAGTGACCCTGTAAGTCAGAATAGAACTGCCCCATAGAGTTCCCAAGGAGTGTCTGGTGGATTTGAACTGCCAGCCTCTTGGTTAGCAGATGTAGCACTTAACCACTATGCCACCAGGGTTTCCTTGTAATACATAAGCAGTCCCAATTACTATGTATTATCTATTATGCTATAGGGTTGCTATGATTCGGAATCAACTGGACAGCGCTGGGTTTGGTTTTTTTTTTTTTTTTTTGGATGTCATTACCATCATCACCACTAAGATATGACCATATGTGTGAATTTCATAAAGGTGATTCACGGAGAAACCCAAGCTAAGTCAATACTTTGTAAGAAACAGAATCCTCACTCACTGCATTGCTAGGTCAATAAAGTAGAGACAAAAGGTAATTCATACCTACGGCAATATAATATGCAGCAAATCCAGTGAAACGCTCTTCATTGGAGAAGTCAGATTTAAAGATCACCTGGAGTTTATTGTGTGGGACTTGGAAGTCTTCCACAACTGGGGAGTTGCGATTCTTGCTGGTCCTCTGCCCGCACAGTATTCCTTCTTGCACGCCTCCTGCCATTATCTAAAACACGAGTCAAAAAGAAACCAAAAGGTCGTTAAGCTTCTATTAATAGTGATGGAAAAATGTGGAAACAAACAACGGTGGTTGTATAATATGACAATCATATTAATGTTACTGAAGTGTATATGTAAAAACTGTTAAAACGCCAAATATTTTGTTACACATATATTTACCAGACTAAAAGAATGAAAAAGCAATTAGGAAAGGGTATATTTTTAGTATGGAAGAGAGAAAAATGGATGGAAACAGAAGAAGAGCACCCACAACCTCTGGACTATTTCACTATATGCCTGTGGCTCTCCATCCTATATGCATCTCATCCTACCATCCTGGCCCTGGTTTCCTATATCTAATTTTATGTGCTCATAGTGTCCTACTCGACGGCACTTGGCATAATGTACCTGCACTGAGTCATATGCACAGTCCTCTGAGAGCTCTATGTCCAGATGGGTGAAGTAGAGGTGAATCCCATACCCTTCAGGAACTTCTATGTCCCAAGATTTCTCTATCTCATTGGGATATGCCTGAGGGTAATTAGGAGACAAGATCTCCCCGTACATGGCAGGCTCAGCATAAACCCAGGCCAAAAGGGAAAACAGGACAATGTACCTGGAAGAAAAAAAAAAAAAAGCTTAGAGAGGTCGGTGATCCTGGTATCAGCAGCCACGTGCAAAGCTCTAGCATTTGGCCCAGGAAGAAGGGAGGGAAAGGGAAGGGCACCAAATAGGCCACGGAAGAAACCCTTAGATTGAAATAAAGCCAAAAGGCCTATGTCAAGCCAAAATCCAGGCTTCAAATCTAAAAATGTTTCTAAAGAAGATGAAGAGAATGGCATCTGTGTATATGTCTGTAGACCAATGGTCACTTACCACATCTCTGGTAATTTGTGTGACCCTGGTGAGGAGCACGTCTCTTGGTCCTGGCTCTCTGCACCTCTGAACTTTGGAGCCAAAGAGGTGGTGGGTCTGGCTGTATTTGTCAAACACAGGTACCTGCTTGGTGGTGGGAGGTCACCTGGAGTTCAGTGTCACCTTCATAAGAATAACACACAGGTTTGGGAGCACCATTTCAGTGTGCATTGCCCTAGGGTATACCTGTCCTCTTACATTCTCCTCAGTCCTACTTTGATTAAATTTCTAAACTAAAATACATCCTTCTCCCATTGTTTCTCTGGACCTTCTAGTTTTTGTTTTTCTCCGAGGGTATAAGGAAATTCTCCCAGTTTTTTCCTTCCTCTCTTCTCTTCTACCTCAACTATATCAGCATCTCCACCACACTCACAAATCAATATCCCTGTTTCTACCCTGAGTTTCAGGAATCTTTACCCACCATCAACAACCACCAAGGACAGTTCTCCCTCATTTCTTTGCACTGAATCCCTTTGTTACTTCAAATGAGTTCTCTTTACGGTGTTTGTTACTACATATTTTTCTGATGATAGCCCGATGACTACTGGTACATGAAGGAGCTTCCTTCACAGGGTAAGGCAGTGGCCTTGAGACATAGGGTATGAGAGCAGAAGTGCTGCCTCCTGTTGAGATACCTTTGGGTGGCGAAGGCTGAAAGAGGCAGCTCAATGGCAAGAAGCATAAAGGAAACAAAAACTAGTCTCCCAATCTCCCATGTTAATTTTCCAGGGTTCTCCCTGCCCCCTCCCACCATCTATTAAAAAAGAGAGAGAGAGAGAGAGAGATCTCCCCACAGTTCCTGGAAAACTCCTGCCAAAATGTTTCTAACCCAGAAAACACTGGTAGGTAGCAGTGGGACAATGTGGGAATGAGTAGGGTCAACCCAAGAGAAATAGATTCTTTTTATTCTGTTTCCTTTTATTCTGCCATCTTTGGCCCCAAACCTCCCCACCTTTGCCCCAAACCTTCCTATTAAGGTTTCCTACCTTTCTTATTCCTCTATCAAAACTCTTGCTCTTTGTATTTAAGGTTTTACCTTCAGAAGCTGATGGGAGCAAGCTGGCATGCTGGGTGACTCTGCCAGCTCCCAGGAGAGCACTGCAGGGCCTGGACGCTCCCTCTGCAGGCACCTCCGCCGGCCTCCCAGTCCTGGATCTCTGTAGAAGATTCTCTACCGAGTGGGCCTGTCTGAAATTCTCTGACTGAAACAGAAAGGGGGCTGGGAGACCATGACTTAGGGAAAGCATAACTCAGCCGATCTTGGAGCTCCCTCTGCTTTCGAAACAAGAACTGCATCCCTCCTTCCTGACTGGAGATTCCACTATCCAGGGTTACAGTGGGAGAAAAGAGGAATGGGGAATTCCACTGATTGCCCAATGCTGTTGTTCAGCCAAAGGGTGTGTTACCGTTACAGAGTTTTCGGGGAAGTCAGGTGACTTGGGGGAACAGAGGGGGTGGATAATATGGGGAAGAAACCAACCCCCAAAAGTCCAACCCTCCAGCTGTATAAGAATCACAAATTAAGGGAGAGTAGTTATCAGAAGGAAACCCTGGTGGTGTAGTGGTTAAGTTCTGTGTCTGCTAACCACAAGGTCCACAGTTTGAATCCACCTGGTGCTCCTTGGAAACTAAGGGGCAGTTCTATTCTGCCCTATAGGGTCACAATGATTCGGAATCGACTGGATAACAGAGAGTTTGGTTGTTTGTTTTGTTCTGTTTTGATTTAGTCATCAAAAGGAAACCCTTGTGGTGTAGTAGTTAAGTACTACAGCAGCTAACCAAAAGGTCAGCAGTTCAAATCTACCGTGCCCTCCTTGGAAACTCTATGGGGCAGTTCTACTCTGTGCTATAGGATCAGTATGAGTCTGAATTGAGTCAATGGCAGGTTTGTTTTTTTGTTTTCAGCTATTAGAAAGACAGTGTGGAGATTAAGTGTTATGTCTGCTAACTAAAAGATCAGCAGTTTGAATCTGCCAGGAACTCCTTGGAAACTCTGTGGAGCAGTTCTGCTCTGTCCTATTGAATCACTGTGAGTCAGAATCAACTCAACAGTACTGGGTTCTTTTGGTTTTAGTTATCAGAAATGCAAGTGATCTCCGCCTTTAAAAGCAGACTCAGGCTAGTATGGGGTAATGCTTTTCCCTTTCCCTAAAACACTCTTTATACTTCCAGACATCTAAATTCTGTATACCAATCAAGCCCCCATTCAGATAAAACCCATGTCTCTGATATGTAACCCCTGGGACCAGATGTGTTTTGAAATTCCAAAGTTTACAGATCTTAAAAACACAATACAGTACACTGACTGAACCTAGGTAGCAGCCCCTACTCCCTTCAATCCCCCACTTAAGGGCTGGGATAACATTCCATAATCAAATATGAGTATTTCTGCAGTTAAATACATTGACACTCACAATAAATGGACTAACTTAAGATTATAAATTTTTTCACATCAGTTCAGATCACATTTTGCTGCCAAATGAGTTTTAGTGTCAAATTTGAGGGAAAGAAAAATATTTTCAGGGCTTGTTTGGTGCTCAAAATTACAAATAAGAGATCATGAGCTTGTACAACTTTTCCATAAAGCCTTCTTTGATCTCCTTCGTGTCTCTGATTACTTTCTACCTTGTATCTTAGTGACTGCATTCCAGTAAATCTCAGACTTAGCTGAAGATGTTCCATGATTTTACATAGCACTAGGAAGAAAAAGTTGTCAATTAAACTATAGTATGCCATTGATCACAAGATGCACTCTAATTTGAGAAGTGTTAAAATATATGTGTCAGGGAAGATGCAAATCTCCACGAATTAATGGAGCATAGTATTTAATGCCATGCCTTACCTCTGGTAGACTCAGCAGTGGGAGTCCTAAGACAGGTTCAACACCTAGCTCTGCCACTTACCAGTTATGAGACCTTAGGCTCATCACCTAAATCCTTAGCTTCTTCCAAGTATAAAACAGAAATAACATCAGTTCTGCCTATAAACATGGCTATTAGGAGACTCTAAGGAAACAATGGGAAACCGTGGTGGCACAGCAGGTTAAGTGCTATGTCTGCTAACCAGAAAGTCAGCAGTTCAAATCCACCTGGCACTCCTTGGAAACTCTATGAGGCAGTTCTATTCTGACCTACAGGATTGCTATGAGTCTGAATTGACTTGATGGCACTGGAGAATTCTTTCTTTTTAAGGAAACAATGAGTGAAAAACCATTGCAAACTATAGTGTCAAATAAATTTATATATTAAAAGGAAGAGAAAAGGACACCGTGTTTGGTAAGGTCAGTGAAAATAAGGGAACACCCCTCAGTGCGATAGACTCACACAACAGCTACAACAATGGGCTCAGACATACCAGTGATCAGGAGGATGGTGCAGGATCAGGCAATGTTTTGCTCTACTACATGAGGTCGCCATGAGTAAAAATGATTCCATAGCAACTAACAACAAAGTTTCTGAAGGCAGCTCTGGGTCTGATTCATCTTTGCATTCTTTCCCACGCCTAGCTATACTATACATACAATAAGACTATTCGTCATTCATTTTGGCTGTCCAGCATTTGAACCCCTTGATGACATCTGGGGAGTTCCTTGTTACAGGCAGAGCCCACCTCCTAGGAGAGAAGTTGCAAGCACAGGAAGCATGTTTCTCACCTCTCTAGCAGCTCTGAAGAGAACCATGCAGCCATGCTCCATTCATCCAAGTTTCCCTGCAGACTTTCAATTCAGAAGTAAAGGTGCTAAGCAGCAGCAACAGTGGAGACTCAGGCAGCAGTGGCTGCAGCAAGTCAGAAGAGAAGGTGGTGCTTGCAGGAGCACCGCTAGATGAACGTCACAACCTGGAGTGGCCCAGAGCTCCGCAAAGGTAGAGGCACAGGCAGCAGCCATGTTCTGATGATTCTTCTAGCTGTGATCCTTCTATCTTGGCACTCCAGTTCAGTTTTTGGAGGAAGAAAAGCCAAAACGCTCCTTAGAAGCAAGTGGGACAAGACTTTGCCTTGCTTAATTTGGGCATGTCATTCTTGCATTTTTGTAAGTGATTTAGGATCTCATTAACAAATTCCTCTTCTGCTATAACCAATTTGAGCTGGTTTCTGCTGTTAGTGACTAAGAACAATGGCTAACACAACATGCTCAATGAATACCAGAGAGATAATTGAATGAGTGAGCCCAGGTGCCGAGGTCCTGTAACTGATTAGACCCCAAGACCTGGTTTGGGTTCCAGAGATTGGACTAGGAAGTCCAGTCTCCAAATAGGTGGCAAACTGGGCCCCCCTCCCCCAACGCACACAACCTTCTTGGCAGCAAAATTTTGAGAAGGAAAGCTTTATTAAGTGAAAGTATATTCTAAGAGGGAACAGGTCAGTCTCCAAGAGTGGAAAAAAGACCCCGTACAGGTTTGGGGGATCCCTTTTACACATTGGCCAGGGAGGAAAGTGATGGCACTGCTCCTGGTTCAGGTGACGCTGCTCCCGGATGTGAGTCTTGGGCCACACACCACCAGCTGCAATGGTGAGTCCTCTTCTGGAGAGTGTGATAATAACATGCAGTAGGATGGAAACAAGGGCTAGGTCATCCCCAGGTGTCCCTCCTGTGCTTGTGGTCAGGTAGCCAGGAGAACTGTTGTGTCTTTATCACAGCTATCAGGAAGGAACTATCCTATCCATGATTACCTTTCCCAAGCTCATCTTGTTAATTTCAAATTGTCAGGAAAGAGGCTCCTTTTCTGTGATTATCCATCCCAAGCCTCAAGCAGTGGCAGCCAGGCTCCCTAGCTAATTCTGTCACAGGTAAGTTCAAACCATTTTACTAGCCACCTTCAGGTGTATGACTTTGAAAAAGTTACCGAACTTCTCTGAGCTCCAGCCTCATCGTATGTAAGATGGGAATAATATCACCTACAGATCCATCAGAGTCAGCACCTGTTGTTGCTATGATTAAACGACTAACGTGTGTTAAGTATTCAACATATGTCTGGTACTCAGTAATAACAAAGAAAGAAAGAAGAAATAATAAATAAATAAACAAGAAACATTAGCTTCATCTTCAAACATCAACGGCAGCACCCTCCTCAACAAGATCTTCAGAGTACGCATGCTCAGTAGACAGTGATAAAAATAAACAAATAAATAAGAACATCTTGCCCGAGTTCTTCCTTTCCCTTCTGGGTTCAACACTGATTCTGCCAGAAAATTTTGACTCTATCTCACCCTCACCTGTGTTTCACATTCCCTTTAATATTGTCATCAAAGTGTAATATTTAATTTTTATCTCCAAATTTCTAAGTCTTCAAATCACCTTGAAATGGCATCTCTGGGCCCCTACCTCCTTCCCCAGTTCAGCCAGAACTCAGGCTGAGACCACATACAGCGACAGCCTTTTAAAGCAAGAAGTGTGTTACATAGTCTGCCTAGTACCATGGGGGATTCCCAAAAAACAACGGTGCTTATTATAACCCTCAGGGTCATCTGAACCCAGCTGTTGTGATAATACTGACATATGAAGCAGAAATTATGAACTTGTATGGTAATACGAAAAGTAACAAACACATAAATATGTATATAAATATGAATTGGACATTTTAGAAAATAATCACAAATGTTACTGAGAGTCATAACTACCGTATTCCCACTGTTAGGGTTCCTGAGGGGACTGCATAAATAGTATTCCTCTTCCCTTTCCAAATTCTAGACAAATTGAGAAATAACACAGATTTAGCAAATGAAGGGCAAATTGTGACTGAATTGTGTCCCCCAGAAAATATCTGTGAGTCTGGCTGGGCCATGATTGTACAGTTGTTCACCACTTGATGACATTTTCTGTACATTGTAAATTCTATCACTATGATTGAATAATATAGATTAGTGGTGGTTATATTGCCAAGGATTACAAGATTAGGTAGTAACTTAACCCAATCTCTTTTGAGATACAAAAGAGAGAGGTGAGCAGAGAGACATGGTGACCTCATACCACCAAGAAAACAGTATGGGAAGCAGAGCACATCCTTTGGACCTGAGGTTCCTGTGCTAAGATGCTCCCAGACAAAGGGAAGACTGGTGACAAGGAACTTTCTCCACAACCAACAGAGAGAGAAAACTGCCCCCTGGAGCCAGTACCCTGAATTCAGATGTGTAGCCTACGGGACTGTGAGGGAATAAACTTTTTTTGTTAAACTCAGTCACTTGTGATGTTTCTGTTATAGTAGCATTAGATGACTAAGACAGTGATAAAGGCTAAGACAGAGTAAGCAGCTTAGTGTAAAAGCCAAATGGGGTGGGGGATGGCTAAGTGACAGCATTATCCTCAAGGCACAGACAGTGCTGGACCAGGGGAGACCCCCTCAAACAAAGAAGATATGCTCCGTGTGGACAATTTGCTCCGAAGAGGAACAAGAGCCAAGCTGAAGGAAGCAGCCCTAGTTATTTTTCCTATCTTTACTAACTAAATTAGTGACTCCACCTCCCCAAGACAAAGGAAGTGACAGAACGGAGAGGGCAAGAAGTGTTACATCACACAGAGTTCACCATCTGTCAGATACATAGCTGGTGGGAAGGATACATTTCTCTCTAATGTTTCTAGGCCTTCTTTTTTAACCGGTTAGATTTCACAGTTAAGCATAGATCAATCCAGGACGGGCTGTCTACTTGGGGAGGAGATCAGAATCTAGTCAGAGCAATCCTGCTCCCATGTTCACAAAGTTACTCACTCAACTACACCCACTGTTCCTCTTGTGAGTCCTCTGACGTTGCTGATCTAAGAAGATTCTAAAATAATTCTAAACGATATATTAATATTAAATATAGTCTGCACCCAAAGCTGAAAATTCCTATTCCATTTTCCATCCAAAATTTTATCAAGCTATGTTATCTAAGACACCTATTAGAGGTTCTGTAATGAGGTTAATGGTGGTATTAAATACTCCAATAATGAAGTTCCAACTATAAAGAGATATCTCAAATCTGAATAACAACAACAAAATACTACCAGTATCAAATTCCCAAATTAAAAAGTTCAAATCCCATGGCAAAATAGATTTCAAAGGCATTAAAATGAAAACCCAAACTTGTTGCTGTTGAGTGCATTCCAGTCAATAGTAACCTCATAGGATAGAGTAGAACTGTCCCATAGAGTTTCAACTGGTGGATATGAACTGCTGACCTTTTAGTTCACAGCTAAGCTCTTAATGACTGAGTTTAAGTGGTTAAGCTCCAACCAAAGACATTAAGTTGAAAGTTATTAAAGTCCAAAATCAAATTACCTTTCCCTTAAGTCCAAATTCTAAAATTCTCAACTTGAAGTCAAAAACCACTACTCCCAATTTTTATTAAGTTCCATCTCATCCGTAGAGTTTTCAATCCCTGGGCAGAGACTTGGCTCCTTCAATAGCTAGTCTGAGCTGGAATGTGTTAGTTCCTGCAATTCTTCAGAGATTATATTACATCCAAGGCAAGCCTTCATGAGCCTCAGTTTTGAAAATTTCAAAGAATTAACGAGACAACATTTAGACTATGGCAGTGCCAGCCCCAAAACTATAAAAGTTAGAAAATAAGCCATCCCAGGCCCAAAGTAGTTATCCCAAGCAAAATTTAAACTATATCTTCAGAACCCAATCAACAATGTTGCCCAAGACTAAAGGAGAAATGCAACAGTATTTGAGAGCAGGCCAAAAAATCATAGGTTTTTACTGCACTATCATGGCAATCAGTTTAGGCCAAATATTCAGAATTCATATTCTGTGAAGTCAAACACATTAGGAAGAAATCACCTAGAAAAGGCTAATTTGGGCAGTCTGTACTTACCATACAGAAAACCTCCTAGGAAAAACTTCTTAATTCCTACATTCCTTCCTTGGGCCCATAGTTTTGGGTATCCCACTGCTGCACTGGTGGGTGCCTTTGTTATCTAATGCTGCTATAACACAAATACCATAGGTGGGTGGCTTTAACAAACCAAAATTCATTTTTTAACAGTTTAGGAAGCTTAAAGTCCAAATTCAGGGTTCCAGCTCTTTGGGAAGTTTCTCTCTCTCTCTCTGCTCTAGTTTCTTTTCTCTCTCTTGTTTCTTTTCAGCTTCTATTCCTAGTTTCCTTGGCAATCACATAGCTTGTATCTTCTCTATTTGTGCTTGTTTGTATCTTTTTTATAATCTGTTTTACGTCTGGAAAGAAACTGACTTTAAAGCACACTGTATCCTAATACAGCCACATTAATGTAACAACAAAAACCCATTCCCAGATGAGGTTATAACCATAGGTAAAAGGATCAGAATTTACGACACATATTTTGGGGGCACACAATTCAATTCATAACCCCCAGCATTCCTTGATTTCTTGGTAAGCCTCACCTGATACCTCCCCTAGTTTGTGCTCCTCTCTGTGTTGAATCAGATCTTTCCATAACTCAGAAATGATCAGGTTTAGGACACACTCTGTCCCAGTATTGGTCTCATTAACATGGCCTGTGAATCCAACAAGTCACTTGAATTAAAGGTCAACCACTCCACAGCTTCCACCTTGGCTCTGAATGTGGAAAGGAATTTGCCAGTCCAGCACTCCCTACTCACAAATTAAACATAGAATTTCCCTAGTGCTCTGTAGTTCATGTAGAACTCAGCTCCCTCATAGGAGAAACTCCTACAAGAAAGCATCAGGAGCAAAGAAGAGATGCTTACCCCTACAATATACAGAGTAACCAGACTGTCATCTAAGACTCTAGAAATCACGGTGTTTGACCAAATACCAATTCATTTATTGTTCAGTAAAACTAAAAAGTGATGTTTTACAGATGTACTTTTTGATCTAGAGGCATCTTAAGAAAAAAAGTGTAGAGGTATCAAAAGGAGAAAAAGTAAACAAAGTAAATGTGAAAAAGAAACAGTAAGAAAGCAAAGCCAATTTGGGGGAGGTTGTTCTTCACCCATGGTTGCATTAAATTAACTAAAAATACATCCAACAACAACAATACTGGTTAGGTGCAGGGCATGCTTAAAGCAAGTTTTTCTTTTGGTTGTATTTTCTTTGTATATTACAAACATTTATTTAACTTGTTGCAGTTTGAAGTTAAAATTTTCCAAAATGTATGCTCAACAATAATTGTTAAAATGTTTGCAGCATTAAAAAAAAAAAAAAAAACCTAGAAACTAAAAATGCATTTGTTGTTGATGTTAGTTGCCACCAAGTCAGCTCCAACCCTTAGTGGCGATACGTATAACAGAACAAAACATTGCTCGGTCTGTCTTGCACCATTTTCATGACCAAGGTATGTTTGTGTCCATTGTTGCCACTATTGTGAGGTGCCTTCCAACCTAAGGGCTCACCTTCCAGCACTACACTGGACAATATTCTGCTGTGATCCATCAGACTTTCACCGGCTACTTTCACCAGGCCTTTCTTTCTAAGTACCAGCAGTCCCTGAGTTACAAACATTCGACTGACATTCAAGCTGTGGTTACAAACAAACTTATGTAAAGTTTATTATATGAAAAATTTGAGGAACATACAATGGTTAGTATTAACAAACAGGTGCTACTTTGCATCAAAACTTTATTATTCAAGGTGGGAGAGAAATGTAGAACAAAATTGAAACTCATGAATAAGACCAAACTTAGAGGTCTGATAGAGACTGATGGAACCCCTGAGACCACGGCCCTTTGATAGCCTTCAGACTTGGAACTGAAATCACTCTTCGTGATCACATTATAGCCATACAATGGACAAACCAATAAAATGAACAATACATCAGTGAGGAAGGTATATGTGTGAACAATCAACTGCACAAGACCTAAAGGGCAACATCTGCCCAAAAGTAAAGTTCAGATGGACTGTCAGGGCAGGAAAGCTGAGTGAATGGACACAGAGAACCCAGAAAGAAAGGGGGAGAGTGCTGGCACATTCAGGGGTTTGTAAACAATGTCATGAAACATGGTGTTTATAAATCGGTGAATGAGAAACTAATTCGCTCTGTAAACTTTCAGCCAAGAAACAATGTTTCCCCCCCAAAATTACTATTACTACAGCAGTATATGTTAAAGGTCTTAGTATACCTTGAAGTGGTTCTTTAATGTTTTTATGCATTAAAAGGTATACAGTATACTATGTATTAAAACAAATATTTGACAAACTGGACATTAGATATGAACCTTACCTAACTGTTCGACTTACGTACAAATTTGACTTAAAGACAAATTTAGGAACAGAACTCAACTATAACCCAGGACTATCGGTAATATAATAAAACATAGCATTACATATTTAACTTTAGATAGTACTGGCCCATATAGCATTTTCAAAATTTTTTCATTAGTTACCAACATTAAAATATATATATATATATTTCACACATCAAAAAAAAAATCCATTTTCCAACTCCTTTTAAAGATTTAGCCTGCAGTCCCAAAAGGACCATACTCTGTAAAGTTTTCTATAATATCTATTGTTCCATATTATTCCTTATTTGAGGCCAATGAATAGCCAGTTGTCATTTGTCACTGCACTTTTCTTAGAGTTAAAGAGGATTATGTTCATACCCCAGTATTTATCAATAGTGAAAAAACAACAGTAATCCAAAAAAGGTGACATGATTGAGAAAAGTGGGAAAGAACCTATTAGTTTACGGGAGTAAAGATTACCCCTACTAGATTATTATGAAAAAAAAGTTTCTATGTCCAAACCATACAGGCACCATTATGGGGAGAAAAAAAAAGTGACCCATTTCACTGTTTCACACTAGATACGTGGCTTCTGTCACCCTCAGAGTTTGCAACCTGATATTGAGCGGGAGGAAAAGGACCAAGGTAAGAATCATGGGGAGTATCAGAATTCACAAGACAAAGAGAGGACCTTGAAAAGGAACTGGAGAAAGAGCACAAAGCACTAAGCAGAAAAGCAAGACAGAGCAACATCAGGGAAAGGAGAAACACAGAATTTGAGAAGACCAGCAGAAATCAACGGAGTAAAGGTATGCTTACTCACTACCCTCCCCTAAAACATCAATACTAGCAATAAAATGAAATGTGGAAAAGAACATTCCATCTGCAATGAATTTAGAAAATGACTACAGCCCAGTTTATTGACTATAAACAAGTATCTTTCATGCATAATAAAAATGTAATCCAAAACAATGGAGAACACCTGGAGCAGACACCTGTTCAGAGAGCAAAGGGGCATACATTTCTCTAAAAGTACATGAAAAGACAATCAGGGACTGTCATGGACTGAATTGTGTCCTCCCAAAAATAAGCATAGCCATGTGGCTGGGCCATGAGTCCTGGTATTTTGTGATTGTCCTTCATTTTGTGATTTTCCTATGCCGTATGTTAAAGGATTAGGATGGGACTGCAAATCCCTTCATGGGATTACCCCTCTGCTCCACTGTAAAGAGAGTTTCCCTGGAGTATGGCTTGCACCACCCTTAATCCTTTCATTCTGCAAGACATAAAACGAAAGAGAAGCAAGCAGAGAATTGGGAACCTCACACCATCAAGAAAGCTGCACCAGATGAAGAGCGCATCCTTCAGACCTGAGGTTCCTGCACCAAGATACTCCCAGGACAAAGACTGATACAATACCGGACTTTCCTCCAGAGATGACAAGGGGAAAAGCTTTCCCCTGGAGCGGACATCCTACGTTGGACTTGTAACCCACTGGACTGTGTAACAATAAACTTTCCCTTGTTAAGGCCATCCACTGTGTGGTATTTCTGTTAGAGCAGCACTAGCTGACTAAAACAGGGACCTAATCAAGAATTCTTTACTAGGTGGTGTCTGGAGTCTTAAAAAGCTTGTAAGCAGCCATACAATGATTTCTTTCAACTCATCTTGAGCAGAAGACAAAGAAGGAAACCAAAGACTCAAAGAAGAAATTATTAGTCTACAGGACGAAGAGCCCACACAAACTATGTCCTGAGACCAGAAGAATCAGACAGTACCATGCTACCACTACCAATTGTTATGACACAATAGAGGGTCCCAGATAGAATGAGAGAAAATGTGCAACAAAATTCAAGTTCTTTAAAAAGACCAGACTTACTAAGCCAGTAGATACTAGAAGAATTCCTGAGACTATTGCCCTGAAATATCCTTTAAACCATGGACTGAAACTGCAATGAGTTATCTTATAAATAGCAAATTAGCATATAAAGTAAACAATGTCACCCATGACTCCTGGGTTCCTCTAAAAAAAATCTCTGTGAGATGAGTCAGCATAACCATAAAACAAAAATAAGGGGAAGGGAAAGGAGAGCAGGGAAGCTAGGTTAATGGAAATGAAACAGCCAGGACAGAAATAATGAGAATGTTGACATATTGTGAAAACTATAACTAATAATCAGTGAACAACATGTATAGAAATTGTTAAATAGGAATGGAATTTGCTGTGTAAACTTTCACCCAAAACACAATAAAATATTATTTGAAAAAGAATCCTTGGGGGTGGAGTCAAGATGGAGGACTAAGCACATGTCTGCTTATATCCCTCTAGAAACCAAGACCTGAACTGATAATCAAACAGAGCCTTCTGGTCACCTAGTGAGCCTCCAGGACACAGCACAGGGCTGTTAATTTGTACTTCATACCACTAAGTCAAAAACCTCCTCTCTTTCACTGACTCCCGCTCCTGGCTAGTCCTGGCTCTCACGGACTGAAGATAAATGCACCATTTTGACTTTTTTTTTCCTCTGTCTGATCCAACTCAACGGCACTTGGCTTGGCTGGCCAGCGGGTGGAGCTGGGTCATGCCTAGCAGCTAGACTCAGATGCACTGCTGGGGGGATAGGCAGGCGAAATTCCCATACTTTGAGAGCCAGGCTTAGGTCTCTGTTAATCTAGCCACTTTGGGTCTGTCTCTTTATCACTGCCACAGCATGATTTGTACGGAACCGCACTGCCAGTGTGCAGGACGCCATGTTGGACACGGAGATTTTAGTGGGACCTAATTCTTAACCTGGGAGCCAGCGCCTGCAAACAGGACAGTGCTTCCCTGACAGAAAAGCAGCAATTTACACAGTGTCGCCTACGGTGGGGGCTCAGCAACAGAGGCAGAGGAATTATTATCCCCTCTGTCTGCTGCCTGTGTGGAGGGTGCCATCTTGGATACGGTGGCCCCAACTGGACCTGTTTCTTAGCTTGGGAGCCAGAACCTGCCCACAGGAGAGCGCTTTTCTACCAGAAAAGCAGTAGTTTACACAATGTCGCCTAAGGCTGGGCCTTGTCAGCAGAGGCCAACAGGGCAGTAACATTGCTATATTCTGAGCTAGTTTGTATCATCTGGGGTTGGATATAGAGGTGCTTACTTTGCCAGTTGGGAAGAGGGAACTCTACACCTGAAAACCTGACTGACCTGGAAAGTGGTCAGATACCTTTTGCTTTACATTTTAAGATAGCCTAGAGAAACATCTGCAGTCCATCCTCATATCTCTTCCAGCCTCTGCTTAGTCACATGGGATCCCAAAAGCAACAGACACTTGTGGCATACAAGAAATCACCCATGGTATCAGAAGGCTCCCAAAGAAAAGGAGTTTTCCAGATGAAGAAATTTTTATGAAATGATCAGAAAGTGAATACAAAATGATTGTACACAGAGCCCTTCTAGAGCTTATACAAAATGCAGCAGGACAAAAGGAAAAATTAAACAAGCTGTTCAATCTGGTGGAACACCAGTACTCTGAAATCCAACAGATCAAGAACAAAATCAAAGACATAGAAATCTCCATTTAAAGCAAAGCAAACAGAATGCAACAAATGGAAAAAAGAATTTCTGACTTGGAAGACAGAGCTACTGACCCCAGCGTCTATGAGCAGAAATCAGAAAAAAGAAACAAGAAAAATGAAGAAGCATTAAGAAGCATGTGGGACTCTATCAAGAGGAACAACCTTCGATTAATTGGAGTCCCTGAACAGGATGAAACACCTGAGAACACAGAGAGTATTGTTGCTGAGCTGCTGACAGAAAACTTCCCAGAAATCATGAAGGAAGAGAACATAGATATCCCAGATGCATATCATATGCCACCCAATATAAATCTCAAAAGAAAGACTCCAAGACATATTATAATCAAGCTTAACAAAAGGAAACATAAGCAGCAACTCTTAAAGGCAGCAAGACTCAAAGCAAAGCTAACATTCAGAGGGAAACCCTGTAGACTTTTGTCAGATTTCACAGCAGAAACCATGCTGGCACAGAGACGTGACATGACACATTCAAAGCCTTGAAGGAGAAGAACTTCCAACCAAGAACTATATATCCTGCAAAACTATCTTTGAAATACAAAAATGAAATTAAGATATTCCCAGATAAACAGAAACTCAGAGACGTTGTAAAACCCAAACCAAAACTACAAGAAATACTGAAAGAAGTTCTTGGCTTTGGCTTAGAAGAACAAAACTACTAACTTTATATTTTAGAATGATGCATTACTCAGAACTCTAGTCAGTTAGGGAAGGCTCCAAAGTCAATGACAGCTTTAATACTGAAAGAAGCAATCAAGTGATTATCGTGAAAACTATGGTGCCATCATATTAAAAAGAGGGATGTACTACAGTCATTATAGTCCTTCCAGATGGAGAGAAAGATGACAAGACTGGTAGTAATTAAAATTGGGTTTGTATATACTTTATTAAGGGAAATCATAGGGGCAGCTGTAAAGCACAACAAAGATGTATCATACCATTTCATGAAAAAGAATCCTTTACTAGAACAAAGAGGACTATGGCAAGAATGGGTCATGGGAGAGTCAAGGAACAGCCCTCATAAAGGTCCTTGCATCACACACCACAGGTAGAAAGGCAGAAATATCAGTACAGATGTCATCTTGATTTTCTCCATTCCACACTCTTGACAGAGAACAATCACCTGAAGTAGATACAGAGAAGTGGGAGAGAAATATCACAGCAGTAGTTTTATAGCTCTGATTAAGTGAATGGTAATCAGTGATTCAACTGATCAGAGCTCTTTAACAGAGATAATGGAACAGCAAATATCTAACCAAAATATCCCTGTAAGTTCTAAAAGTCATGTGGATCTCCTACTTGGACGATTTACTTTTCCAAAAGTGGGGTGGAGGAAGAAGGGGTACAAAAAAGGAAGAAAGATGTGATAGAGCAGAGGATACCTCAACATGGTTAGACAGCATCTTGATGCAACATGGTACAGTCGATTTAAAACTTCCAGTTCTCTCGGGAAATATCCCCTGACCCTTTTCCTCATCTTATTCTACAGCCAAGAAGCAACAAACAAAATAATCTGAAATGATACCTATTAACAGAAACCTTTTCCCACTTAAAAAAAAAAAAGGGAACTGATAATAAGCAAAAGATAGATGATTAAATAAAAAAAACACTTCAGAAAAAGTTACCTCAGCACTCCAGCGCAGAAAAATTGCAAATAAATTATGTAGATACTCGCCTTAAAGGAGGGGGAGCATAACTCTCCATTTCTGAAATGTGGTTGCATATAGTAACATACTAGTACAGTAAGTAAAGTAGGGGGAACAGAATAATTTTTCATGAGGAAACCTGACAAACACTATCTCAACTAGATGATCTTGGTCAAAAGCAAAAAGCGTAAGTCTTATCAATAGTATGTGTCCTTGCTATGATTGTAATAAAAAATGGCGGTTCAGAAAATATGAGTCCAAGAAACAGAAAGGGCCACATAACCCAGAGACAACATCAATGTATGACCAGAAGAACTAGATGGTGCCCGGCCACCACCAATGACTGCCCTGTGAGGAAGTACAACATAGAGTCCCTGACCGAGCAGGAGAAAAGCGAGTGTGCAGAACTTGAAGTCTACGAAGAAGACCAGACCTGATGATCTGACAGACTGGAGGTTCCCCAGAAGACATGGCCCCTGGACTGTGTTAGCCCAGAACTGAAACCATTCCTGAAGCCAACTTTTCAGACAAAGATTGGACTGGACTATAAGACTTAAAGTGATACTGGCAAAGAGTGTGCTTCTTGGCCTACGCAGATAGGTACATGAAACTAACCGGGTAACTCCTGTACAGACGCAAGATGAAAAGGTGGAGGGAGACAGGAGTTAGTTGGGTGGACACAGGACTACAGGGTGGAAAGAAGGTGTGTACTGTCACAGGGTGGGAAAAGCAGGAAGAGTTACATGGCAATGTGTCTGTGTATGACAAATTGACTTGGATTATAAACTTCCCTTAAAACACAGTAAAATATTAAAAAGAAAAAAAAATTTTTAAATGACACTTTACCTCCGTAATCTTTCTTTCTGAAACCTGTAACCCTAGCCTAATCATGAGAAAGCCATCAGACAAATTCCAGTAGTGGGTGTCATGGATTGACTTGTGTTCCCCCAAAAATATATGTAGCCATGTGGCTGGGCCATGATTCCCAGTATCTTGTGACTGTCCTCCGTTTTGTGGTTTTCCTAAACTGTGTGTTAAAAGGATTAGAGTGGGGCTGTAAATCCCTTCATGGGATTACCTCCCTGTTCCCCTGTAAAGGGAGTTTCCCTGGGGTATGGCTTGCACCACCCTTAATCCTTTCATCCTAGGAGAGATAAAAGGGCAGAGAAGCAGGCAGAGAATTGGGAATCTCTACCATCAAGCAAGCAGCACCGGGAGAAGAGTGCATCCTGCAGACCTGAGGTTCCTGCGCCAAGATGCTCCCTGGACAAAGACTGATGCAATACCAGACTTGCCTCCTGAGCTGACAAGGAGAAAGCCTTCCCCTGGAGTGGACACCCTGACTATGGACTTGCAGCCTACCAGACTATGTAAGAATAAACCTTCCTTTGTTAAAGCCATCCACTCTGTGGTATTTCTGTTAGAGCAGCCCTAGCCAACTAAAACAGTGGGGTATCTTACAATATTCTTGAACAGTATTCCTTGAAACTGTCACAATCATCAAAATCAAGGAAAGTCTGAGAAACTATCATAGCCAAGAAGTGCCTAAGAAACATGATGTGTTATTCTGAATGAGATTCTGGAACAGAAAAACAACATTAGGTAAAAACAAGGAAAATTGGAATAAATTATGGACTTTAGTTAATAATAATATAAAAACAGTGGCTCATCAATTATAATAAATGTACTGTGCTAATGTAAGCTGCTAGTAATGAGGAAACTATATACAGCGGCTATATGGGAATTCTATCTGCTCAGTTGTTCTGTAAATCTAAAATTGCTGTGAAAAATTAAGCCTATTTTTTCACAAGTTACCCCAGCAATCACAAGAAAAACATCAGACACATGTTTTCCTATAGTTTAAACATTAAAGAGAACACGAGCATTATTTAAAAGATTATGAAGAGAGATATGAAGGGTAATAAGAGAACACACTTGACATCTTTCAGACTGAAAGAAATTAAGAAAAAAGCCAGTCCTTAAGTTGCAATGTTGGAGGATCCTATGGACAAAAACTGAACATCACAGAAAGTATCAAAAGATGATAGAAGGAATACACAGAGTCAACGTACCAAGAAGAATTGGGCAATGTTCAATCAATTCAGGAGGTATCATGTGGTCAAGAACCAGTGATAATAATAAAAGAAGTCCATGCTACACTGAAAGCATTAGCAAAAAACAAGGCTCCAGAAACTGGTAGAACACCAACTGAGATGTTTCAACAAACAGATGAAGCACTGGAAGCATTCACTCATCTATGTCAAGAAATCTGGAAGACAGCTACCTGGATAACCGACTGGAAGAGATTCATATTTATGCCTATTTCAAAGGAAGGAGATCCAACAGAATGTAGAAATTACTGAACAATATCATTAAATTTACAAGCAAGTAAAATTATGTTGAAGATCATTCAAAAACAGTGACAGCAAGAGTACATCAACAGAGAGCTGTCATAAATTCCAGCCAGATTTAGAAAAGGCCACAGAACAAGGGACTGGCACTACTAATGACAAATAGATCATGACTGAAAGCAGAAAATACCAGAAAGCTGTTTACCTGTGTTTTATTGACTATGCAAAGGCATTTGACTTTAAGGATAATAAAAAATTATGGATAACATTATGAAGAATGGAAATTTCAATACACTTAGTGATCATGCAGAAACCATACATAGAATAAGTGGCAGTTGTTCAAATAGAACAGGTGATACTCTGTGGTTTAAAGTAAGGAAAAGTGTGTGTCAGTATTGTGTCCTTTCACCATACTTATTCAATAATCTGAGAAGCTGGACTATATGAAGAAAAACATAGCATCAAGATTGAAGGAAGACTCATTAACACCCTGCAATGTGCAGGTGACAAACCTGGATTGCTAGAAGAGGACTTGAAGCAAGCACTTACCAGTGAAGATCAGACTAAGTCCAGTAGGCTGTAAATCCGAACTCAGGGTAGCCTTCAGTATGCATTATATCTCAACCTATAGAAAAGAAAAATCCTCCCAACTGGACCATAAACACTATCTTGATAAATGGAGAAGAGATTGACATTGTCAGGATTTCATTTTTCTTGGATCCACAATAAACACCCATTGAAGCTGCCATCGGAAATTAAACAAGGAACTGCATTGGGCAAATCTTCGGCAAAAGACCTCTTTAAAGTGTTAAAAAGCAAAGAAATCACCTTGAGGACTAATGTTTGCCTGACCCAACCACAGTATTTTCAGTCTCCTCATGTTTCAGTCAGCTAGTGCTGCTCTAAAGAGATACCACAAGTGGATGGCTTTGAAAAGGCATGTTTGTTCTTACATAGTCCAGTAGGCTATAAGTCCGAACTTAGGTTGTCCGCTTCAGGGGAAAGCTTTCCCTCTTTGTCACCTTTGGAGGAAGGTCCTTGTGTTGCATCAGTCTTTAGTCAGGTTGCATCTTGGTACAGGAACCTCAGATTTAAATGATGCTTTCTACTCACAGTGCTGCTTTCTGCATAGTACATAGTTCCCGATTTCCTGCTTGCTTCCCTTTTCTCTTATCTCTTGTAGGATAAAAGGTGATGTGAGCCACACTCCAGGGATACTCCCTTTACAATGGAGCAGAGAGGTGACCTTAGGAAGGGAATTATAGTCCCACCCTAATCCTCTTTAACATACAGCATAGGAAAATCACACAATGGAGGGCAATCACACCAGTAATCAGCCAAATTTCTATACATATGGGGGGGGACACAATTCAATCCATGACACCTCATATGCACGCAAAAACTAGACAATGAAAAAGGAGGATTGAAGAAGAACTGATGCCTTTCAATTACGATGGTGGCAAATACACTATTGACTGCCAGAAGAACGAACTAATCTGTCTTGGAAGAAGTACAGCCAGAATGTTCCTTAGAATCACAGATGATGAGATTTTGTCTAAGGTACTTTGGACACATTATCAGGAGGGGCCAGCCCCTGCAGAAGGACATCATGCTTGATAAAGTAGAGGGTCAGTGAAAAAGATGATGCCCCTCAACAAAATAAATAGACACAGTGCCTGCAAAAATGGGCTTAGACATAGCAACAATTATGAGGACGGTGTAGGGTTAGGCAGGATTTCATTCTGTTGTACACAGAGCTATGAGTCAGACCAACTCAGTGACACCTAACAACAACAACAATTTTAAGAAACCAGAGAAAAAGTTAGCTGGTAGAGCTCAGCTAATAAATTGGAAATAACAATAAAGGCATTATAAATGTGAAAAATACACTATAAAGGCAGTAGGAAGTAAAATACATACTGCTGAAAACATGAAAAAATTTTGGAGACAGGAGGAAGTTGAAGAAAGCTGATATCTTCATCTTCATGTGGTAATATCAGTTGTTAACTGTGAAGTTGAAAAATCAGGAAGTAGAAGTGTTGCTTAAAGATATGGAAGTAATAATAAAATTACCTTCCAGTACTTTCTAAACAGAGCATTTACAAAACTATCTTTTAAAAGAGAGAGAGAGAGACTTCTCATAATGGAGGCAGATGGATTTGACTCTTGTGTCCAAGATCTTACTAAAATAATAGTAAAAGAGTGCAGAAAGGGTCGAATCTATTGAGATAAGCTGAATGAAACATTTCAACACATTTTTGGAAATGAAAGGAGATAGAGGAGTAGTGATGACATAACGGAAGGGAAGAAACTAAGCAAGCACCCAAAAAGCCTCAAGCCCATTCTGCCATCTGTGTTAGGTGATGCCAAGTTGGTTCCAACATATAGCGACCCTGTATTCAACAGAACGAAACATGGCCTGGTCCTGTGTCGTCCTCAAGTCGCTATGCCTGAGCCCACTGTTGCAGCCACTGTGTCAGCTCATCTCAGTGAGAGCCTTTCACTTTTCCCCTTGGCCTCTACTCCTTCACCTAGCGCAAAAATAACCAGTTGCCATGAACCTGATTCCAATTCATAGTGGTCCCACGTACGTCAGGGTAGAACTGTGCTCCACAGGGTTTTCAAGGCTGTGACACTTTAGAAGCAAATCACCAAGCCTTTCCTTTTAGCAGGTTAGAACAGCCAGCCTTTCAGTTAGTCAAGTCCTTAATCACTTGTGCCACCAAAGGACTCTTCCACCCAGCGGAGCCACCTCTGCCATTGCGAGAGAGTGGAGATTTTTTTCCCCCCAAAAGTACAGTAGGTAAGGAAAGGAAGAAAAAGGCAGTAACTTGAGTGTCATGAAGAGTTAAGCACTCAACTACCAACTGAAAGGCTGGTGTTTCTGAACTTACTCAGAGGTGCCTCAGAAGAAAGACATGGCAATCTGCTTTGAAATTTGCAAGTTGGAAGCAATTTGATGACACATGTATTTTCTTCTTTCTTTTCTTTTATTTCTCTATGCTTGTTTTGCTTGTGTTTTTTAACTTGAGAGAATATCAGGGGCAAGGGAAGGTTTCCAGGATGGGAAGCCCTTCAGATAATAATAGTGATCAAGAAGCCAGCGGAAAGAAAGGGAGGAAGGGGGAAGTAAAAGAGAGGTTGATGTTGCTGAAAAAAGAAGGAAAGGGCAGGGAAAAATAACAATAAAAGAAGATTGGTGTTATTGAATTGCGACCCCCAAAATGTGCGTCAACTTGGGTAGGCCATGATTCCCAGTATTGTGTGATTATCTGTCATTGTGCCATCTGATAAGATTTTCTCACGTGTGGTAAATCCCGGCTCTGTGATGTTAATAAGGCAGGACTCAATGTACAAGATTAGGTTGTATCTTAAGTCAGTCTCCTTTGAGATAAAAGGGAGGACCGAGCAGATAGACATGGGGACTTCATACAACCAAGAAAGTAACACTGGAAGCAGAGTGCAACCCACAGACCTGGAGTTCCTGCATTGGGAAGCTCTTAGACCACTGGAATATCAATGACAAGGACCTTTCCCTAAAACTGACGGAGAAATAAAGCCTTTCCCTGGAGCAGATGCCCTCAACTGGAATTTCAAGACTTGTGAGCTATCCTCTTATGGCATATGTAACTAAGACAGTGGTTTCACTAATATATTTCACATATCTGTATGCAAACATTTCTACTTTGATTTGTAATTGTTTCTTCATGTCTCCCTTCCCCCTAGACACAGAGCCCCTTGAGGAGTGGGCTATTTCTCATTTGTCTTTGTATTCTTAAGGTCCAGCAAAGAGCCTGACACAGTCAGTTCTCAGTGAATGTGTTTAATCATAAAGTAAGAGGCATGCGATCTCCTCGTCTCTCACTCACGAGCTGGCACAACTGGAGAAAGCAGAGCTGCACTGGAACAATAGGAAGAATGTGCAGAACGTGGCTGACCTGACCAGAGCACCTGTGACGTATTTCTATTAGGTAATGCATAGCCTCTCTCCCATGCCCATTCCTCCTACAGACCACTAGAGGGTGCAAGAAGGGGCAGACACGTAAACAAACCTCGTAACACCAAGAGAAATCAACGTTCTGTATTTTCAAACAGGGTCTAGGTGACTAAACGCTGTAACAAACATACTTTACTTATGTCAGAGAATCAGAGAGTCTAGCAGTCTTTAATAGTAGACAACCACTTCAATTAGGCAAAATCTAGTAAAGTTGAGATGCGAATACCCTAAAACCTGTAATTTCCTTCCTAGTTACAAATCCTAGAATATTGTTTACTAAACTGAAGATCATGAACCACTAGCAAAAATACTGAAATCAAGCTAGTGAGTCTTAATCAGCAATTTTTTTAATGAATTAGAATAGGAAGTTTCTGTTTGTGGTGATGAAAAACTTGAAAATAGGTAGTGGTGATGGTTTCACACATAGTGAATGTATTAACACCACTGCACTGCACACTTAAATGGTTTAAATGGCAAAAATTTTGCTATGCATTTGTTATTCAGTGTAGGAATATGTATATGTACTAGATAGCAGTGTATTTCTTGCAGTAAAAACCAGACCCATAGCCATCAAGTTGTTTCTAGCTCATAGAGACCCTACTGGACAGAGTAGAACTCTCATAGAGTTTTCAAGTGCCTACCAGATCTGAACTGCTGACCTTTTGGTTAGCACCATAGCACATAACCACTATGCAACCAGGGTTTCCTTTCTTACAGTAGATCTCAGTTGAAAAAGAAAGAAGTTTGCAAGTTGACACCATTGAGGAACTCTCATTGTTTCCTAAGGGAGAATGTCTAATGTAGCAACGTTTATAATAGGACATGATCCAAGCACTCCTCAACAATACCATGAAAAACTAACTGTGGTGTAATCATACACTGGAATGCTACCTGGCAGTTAACATGAAAGAATTACCGCTACACATATCAAAATGGATACTTCTCAACAAAGATGTTAAGCATAAAAACAAGTTGCAAAATGATACATTCATTGTAATACCATTGATAAAAAGTTTCTAGTACTGGTCCGTCAGTTTGTGGTACCATGGTGGTTTGTGATGCTAGAAGCTAGGTTGTTGTTGTTAGGTGCCATCAAGTCAGTTCTGTCTCATAGCAACCCTGTGCACAACAGAACAAAACTCTGCCCGATCCTGTACCATGCCCACAATCATTGTTATGCTTCAGCCCATTGTTGCAGTCACTGTGTCAGTCCATCATGTTGAGGGTCTTCCTCTTTTTCACTGACCCTCTATTTTAACAAGCATGATGTCCTTCTCCAGGGATCGATCCTTCCTGACAACATGTCCAAAGTATGTAAGATGAAGTCTCACATCTGTGCTTCTAAAGAGCACTTTGGTTATACTTCTTTCAAAACATACCTTGTTTGTCTCTGTGGCAGTCCATGGTATATACAATACTCTTCTCCAGCACCACAATGCAAAGGCCTCAGTTCTTCTATCTTCCTTACTCATTTGGTATACATATGATTGAAAATACCATAGTGTGGGTCACACACATCTTAGTCTTCAAGGTAATATCTTTGTTTTTCAACACTTTAAAAGGTCTTTTGCAGCTGATTTGCCCAATGCAATGTGTCTTTTGATTTCTTGACTGCTGTTTCCATGGGCGTTGATTGTGGATCCAAGTAAAATGAAATCCCTCACAACCTCAGTCTTTGCTCCACATATCATGATATTGCTTATTGGTCCAGTTGCAAGGATTTCTGGTTTCTTGATGAGGAAGCATAATCCATACAATAATTGTTTGAGCACCTCTTTGCCTTCAGGAAAGAAAATTGTGTCATCTACATAATGCAGGTTGTTAATGAGTCTTCCTACAACCCAGATGCCCCCATTCTTATTCATACAGTCCAGTTTCTCAGGTTGTTGGCCTGGCATACAGGCATGGTGAAATGATACAACCCTGATACACACTTTTCCAGACTTTAAATCATGCAGTGTCCCTTGTTCTGCTGGGATAGCTGCCTCTTGATCCGCGTAGATTCCTCAGGGGCATAATTTAAGTGTTCTGGAAGTCCCATTCTCCTCAGTGTTACCCATAATTTGTTATGATCCACACAAATGCCTTCACATAGTGAATAAAACACAAGCAAACATCTTTCTGATATTCTCTGCTTTCAGCCAAGATCCATCTGACATCAGCAATGATATCCCTGTGCCTACCAGATCTGAACTGCTGACCTTTTGGTTAGCATGGCCTCTTCTGAATTAGGCCTGAATTTCTGGCAGTTCCCTGTCAGTAGACTGCTACAGCTACTTTTGAATGATCTTTAGCAAAGTTTTACTTGCATGTGGTATTAATGATTTTGTTTCATAATTTCCAGACTTGGTTGAATCACCTTTCTTGGGACTAGGTATAAATATTGATCTCTTCCCATTGGTTGGCCAGGTAGCTGTCCTCCAAATTTCTTGGCATAGACAAGTGAGCACTTTAAGAACTGCATCCATTTGTTGAAATATCTCAGTTGATATTCCATCAGTTCCTGGAGCCTTATATTTCACCAGTGCCTTCAGTGCCACTTCGACTTCTTCCTTCAGTACCATTGATTCCTGATCACATGCTGTTAGGGGTTCGGATTTCAAGACACAACCCAGAATTTCTTTAAAGGTTAAATTTTATTAAAAAAAAATACGCCCAATAAGAAAAAGGCTGGTGCACCAGGGACGCACTCCAAACTGTACAGAGTGAGGAGGTGACCACGAGTTTCCTCAGCGCCCAGTATTTAAGTTGTGAGATTGCAAAGCAGGGAGGGGGAACTGACCCTCACATTGATTGGTTAAGGACACCTGGAACTCCTATAAGTTGTAAAATGTGGTCAAGGTCTAGGGGTCATTTGCAGGCTATCCGTGGTCTAGGGGTCACTTGCAAGGTTGCCCCCAGGCTTGTCTTGTGACAGTGTTTTGTAAGACAAAGATGAGATTATTCCATGGTATTTTCTGCTATTAAGTTGTTTCATGGGACTTTCTTTAATACCTCGAATTTTTACTGCGCCCTTCCTCATTTCAACATTGCCACCACTTGAAATGATTAAACACTGATCAGGTCTTTTTGGTATAATGACTCCCTGTGTTCCTTCTACCTTCTTTTGACACTTCCTTCATTGCTTAATATTTTCCCTACAGAACCCTTCGCTTTTGCAACTTGAGGCTTGCATTGTTTTCTTCAGTTCCTTCAGCTTGAAAAATGTGGGGTGTTCTTCCCTTTGGGTTTTCTATCTCTAGCTCTTTACATGTCACTTTAATATTTTGCTTTGTCTTCTCAAGCTGCCCTTCGAACTCCTCTATTAATTTCATTTACTTTCTCATTTCTTCCTTTCACTTTAGCTACTTGATGTGATGTTCAAGAGCAAGTTTCAGAGTCTCCCCGACTGGATCTGACATTCACTTCAGTCTTTCTTTTTTTTAATATTTTATTGTAGTTTTCAGTAAAAGCTTACAATCCAAATCAACTTACAACATAAAACCCTGAACACACACCGCTATGCAACTCTAACTAATCTCCCCTCACCACCACCCTATGACAGCACACTCCTCCTTTCCACCTTGTACTTGCCGTATCTTGTACTTCTGCCCCTCTCCACCCTCTCGTCTCACCTCTGGACAAGAGTTGCTCAGACAGCCTCATATATATGCTTAAGCCAAAAAATACATTCTTCACCAGCATCACTCTATGTCTTATAGTCCAGTCCAATCATTGTCTGAGGAGTTGGCTTTGGTACTGGTTTCAAATCCAAGCTAACACAGAGCCCAGATGCCATGTCTTCAGGGTACTCTCCAGTCTGACTGACCATGAAGTATGGTCTTTTAAGAGAGTTCTAGTTCTTCACGCCCATTTTTCTCCCACTATATCAGAGACTTTGTCATGTTCCCTGTCAGGGCAGTCACTAGTGGTGCCTGGGCTCCATCTACTTCTTCTGGTCTCATGCTGATGGAGTGTCTGGATCATATGGCATCTTCTGTCTCTTGCTCATGTCTTTGATATCCATTCTCCTCTGCTCCAGGTGGATTTGAACCAACTGATGCTACTTAGATGGCTGCTTGCTAGCTTTTAAGACCCCAGATGCCACTCACCAAGCCAAGCCAAGTGCCATCTAGTCGGAGTGGTATGCAAAACGCAGTCTTTTCTTTCTTTCCTGTCTTTTTGATGATCTCTTGCTTTCTTTGGGTATAATGTCTTCAATGTCATTCCACAACTCATCTGATCTTCAGTCATTAGAGTTCAATGCATCAAATCTATTCTCAAGATAGTCCCCACATTCACATCAAATACACTCCAAGTGTACTTTTGCTCTCATAGATATTTTATTATTTTCTTCAGTTTCAACCTGAACTCGCATATGAGCAACTGATGTCCTGTGCTGCAGTCAGCACCTGATCTTGTTCTGACAGATGATATTGAACTAATCGATCATGTCTTTCCACAGATGCAGTCAATTTGATGCCTATGTGTTGTCTGGCAAGGTCCATGTGTACAATCACCATTTATGTTGGTGAACAAAGGTATTTGCAATGAAGAAGTCATCAGTCTTGTAGAATTCTACCATGCAATCTCTGGCATCATTTCTATCACCAAGGCCATAGTTTCCAACTACCAATCCTTCTTCTGGAAAACTTAGTGGTATAGTGGTTAAATGCTAAGGCTTCTAACCAAAAGATTGGCAGTTCAATCCACCAGGTGCTTCCTGGAAACTCTATGTGGCAGTTCTACTCTGTCCTGTAGGATCACTATGAGTCCAAATTGACTCAAAAGCAGCAGGTTTGGTAACGTTTTTCTTTGTTTTTGGATCATTCCTCTTTGTTTCCAACTTTTGCTTTCAATCACCAGTAATTATCAATGCATCCTAGTTGCATGATTGATCAATTTCAGACTGCAGAAGCTGGTAAAAATTTTCAGTTTCTTCACCTTTGGCCTTAGTAGTTGGTGCATAAATTTGAACAATAGTCATATTAACTGGCCTTCCTTGTAAGGCATATGGATATCGTCCTATCATCGACAGCATTACACTTCAGCATGGATCTAGAAATGCTCTTTTTGACCATGAATGCAATGCCATTCCTCTTCAAGTGGTCATTCCCAGCACAGCAGATGATATGATTGCCCAATTCAAAACGGCTGATACTAGTCCATTTCAGCTAATGCCTAAGATATTGATGCCTATGTGTTCCATTTCATTTTTGTCTATTTCCAGTTTTTCTAGATTCATACTGCATACATTTCACTCCAGCTTCTTCTCATTTTGAGTCAGGTCCCATCAGCAAATGTGAAGAACTTGAAAGTTGGACTCCAACCACATAGTTAAGGTCAACTCATGTGGCGAGCCGGCCCCACACCCCCCGAGCAGCCGCACCCAAAGATGGCGCCTTGGCTTGTAGCCACACCCAGACCCAGAGACCTTAGAGCAGTAAACATCTTGCCTGCGCATGCCTGGGACACGCCCTAGCCCGTACATGGGCCAGTAGTGATTGGCTGATTCATTCCGTATATAAGTGGAACTACTGAAAATAAACTCTCTCTCTGCTTGAAGACCAGAGGACGTGGTGTCGGTCTGTTGCTGTCACTCTGCCGCAGGTTGGTATCGGGGGGATAGCGACATCCGGTGGCCCGTACGGGGACCCCAACGGGACCCCAACCCTCCTCTGGCCCGATCTACAGCGCTGGTAAGAACCCCTGGGAGGGGCAATTTCAAAGACCCCTGGGAGGGGCAATCTTATGAAACCCTAAGAAGGGCAATTGGAAAGATCCCTGGGAGGGACAATCAGCCCCAAGGGGGGGTAGTCTAGACTAAACGCCTAAAAGGCTTCGGGGACGCCCGGAGCCGTTAGGCACAGCACCAAGAAAATGGGGAACCAGCCCTCTGCTGAACATCTACTAACTGCCTGTAAAAGCCTGCTTAGACAGAGGGGTATTGGATTAAAGCAACAGACGATTGAGCGCTTCCTCTCCGCAGTGGAAGAGGTGGCTCCCTGGTTCTTAGCTTCGGGCCATCTTACTGTTGCAGCCTGGAACAAGTTAGGGGCAGATCTAACTAGAGTAGATACACAAGGCAACCTGCCCCCAGGAGTAATGGGTATTTAGATTCTGATTTTAACTTGTCTAGAGGATGAGTCAGGAGTATTTCAAAGGGTGTTACAGACAGGGCAATCCGCGTTAGAGCGAATTCAAGAAGAGCGCTCTCAGCAGGGCAGCGCCTGTGGTGAGGAAGAGTCGAAGGAAAGTGAGCCTGAAAGTGAGTCAGAGGCAGAAGAGGAAGTGGAAAAGGTTGTGCGCCATTTTGGGCGTCTCCGCCCCATTTCCGCACGGCCCTCAGCGCCTGAGCCGCCTAAAACGCCGCTGGTAACCCCCCACCCTATAATCCTTATGCCCGGTGCGAGGCGCAGCCTGATACAAGGCCCAAAGCGTCAGCTAGAAGTTTTTGCCCCGAGGTCTGGAGAGAGGTACCCCATGCTATGGGTGCTTTTCCTGTTTTTCAAACTCAGCAAGGGCAACGGTATCATGAAGTCTTAGACTGGAAAACAGTAAAGGGGGTGGCTGAGGCAGTAAGAACGTATGGCGTTGCCGCCTCTTTTGTGGTGGCTTCCTTAGAAAACCTACACAGGTATGCCATGACTCCGAATGACTGGCAAAATCTCGCCCGTGCCTGCCTAACTTCTGGGCAGTACCTAGATTGGAAATCCCTGGTGATGGAGTTTGCTACCGAGCAGGCAGCACGCAATGCCCATAATGGCCAGCACACGTGGGACGTTGATATGCTGATGGGTCAAGGGCCTTATGCCAATCAACAAATAAACTATCCCCCTCAGGTGTATGACCAGATTAACCTAATATGTACCAGGGCGTGGAAGTGCCTCCCAAATCGCGGAGAGCCGGCAGGAAACCTCACAAAAATCATTCAGGGCCAAAACGAGCCTTTTTCTGAGTTTGTGGCTTGTATGTGTGATACTGCCACAAAGATCTTCGGAGATGCAGACACAGCTATGCCCCTCATTAAACAGCTAGTCTTTGAGCAGTGTACTAAAGACTGCCAAGCTGCCATCACCCCTCATAAGCAGAAAAGCCTAGAGACATGGATGAAAGTGTGCAGAGAAATCGGAGGGGGGCTCACCAATGCAGGGCTAGCAGCCGCCGTAGTGGCTGCAATCCAACAGACGCAGGGCCCTTCAAATAACCCCAGACGCCCAGAGCAAAAGGGCACATCTAGCGCTGGTCAGCCAGCTTGTTTCCAGGGCAGGCGCCCTGGGCATTTTAAGCGAGACTGTCCCTCCTTTCAAAGCAATGCACCCGCAGAAAACAATCCCCAGGGGCCGGGGCGCTGTCCTCGATGCAAGAAGGGCAATCATTGAGCATCTGAGTGCTATTCAAAACAAGCGATGGACGGAACGCCTTTAGGCCCCAATCTCACTGGCACTAGGCCAAAAAATGTCCAGTGGGGCCCCCGCCACCAGGGTCCTCGAATATATGGGGCACTCCAAACTCCGGCAACCAGTGCACCTCCTCAGCTAGTGTAGTGGCCGTCCCTGCTCCCTCCGGGGCAGGGTGTGCCACTGCCGTGGCCACCATCCGAAGGGCAACTGCCAGCAGCGCCGGACTGGACCTCCATGCCGCCACCCAACTTGTACTAACCCCACAGATGGGAGTCCAGCCTATCGACTCTGACATGTCGGGACCCCTTGAGGCGGGTACGGTGGGTCTGATTATTGGTCGCGGCTCGGCCACCTTAAAGGGTATTATAGTCCATCCCGGGGTAATTGACCCTGACTATACTGGCATTATAAAAATCATGATATCTTCCCCAAAAGGAATTTTAGCCGTTTCCCCGGGAGACAAGATTGCTCAGTTGCTTGTCCTCCGCAGCGACCATGATCAATTCCCAGCAGAGAACAGAATTAGGGGCGACCAGGATCTCGGGTCCACTGGGCCATCATGTACTATGCTAGCCCTCGACCTTGACCGTCGACCTATGTACACCCTAAAGGTAAATGGCAGAAAATTTATAGGGTTGCTTGATACCGGAGCAGACCGTAGTGTAATTAGTGAAAGGGACTGGCCAGCTAAATGGCCTGTACAAATATCCCAGCAAGTGCTTAGAGGGCTGGGCTATACAGAGACCCCAAAAATGAGTTCGGCTGAGCTTCATTGGCTAGATGAGGAAGGACACGCAGGACAGTTTCAGCCATATGTCCTAAACACCCCTGTCACGTTGTGGGGACGAGACGTGCTTACAGAGGTTAACCTACATCTCACAAACGAACAACTTTATAGCCCTCAGTCCAAAGCTATTATGGCTGATATGGGGTATATCACCAGCTTTGGGCTAGGCAAGCATGCTCAGGGCCGAACCAGCCCTGTACCAACTTCCCCACACTCCAAAAGAGAAGGATTGGGTTTTTCACAGGGGCCACTGAGGCAATAAAAATCAAATGGAAATCAGAGCAGCCTGTCTGGGTACCTCAGTGGCCCCTTCCAACACAAAAATTACATGCTGCCATGGAACTCATTGCAGAACAGCTAGCTTTAGGGCATCTAAAAAAGTCTAACTCGCCTTGGAATACTCCTATATTTGTCATACAGAAGAAATCGGGACAGTGGAGACTGTTGCATGACCTCAGAGAAATTAATGCTACTATGGAGGTTATGGGGCCTGTGCAGAGAGGCTTACCAGTACTCTCTGCTTTGCCACAGAACTGGCCCATTATAGTAATAGACATCAAATATTGTTTTTTCTCCATCCCACTGCACCCCGAAGATACCCCTCGATTCGCCTTCACCTTGCCGTCTATCAACCATACTGCCCCTGACAGGCGCTATGAGTGGGTAGTCCTTCCACAAGGCATGGCTAACAGCCCAACCATGTGCCAAATCTTTGTATCAATTGCGAGGCGAGATTGCTGTAATAAACTCCACACGTATTGACACCTCTACCGCTGTCACCTTGATGAACTGGGTCCAGTCAGCCCTACATACTGTTCGAGAATGGGCAGGCTCTGGCGCCCTGGCATGCATCCTATGCTTCCTGGGTCTGTGGCTGATCCTATACCTTTGTCGCCAGAGGAGGCAACAGCAGATGAACATGGCGCTTTTGGTTCAGGCTATCGCAAATGCTGAAGAACCCAGCATCAACTTCAGCCGGAGTGTGGCTGCAAATGCTGGAAGGATAGCCAAAGACGGGCAACCTCTCTTGGGGGTGTTACCAACCTAAGACAGGGACCCCACCAAGCTGTGGGGTATCCCAATGACGGGTAAGGAGCACTCTAGCCAGAGATTACCTAAGACAGGCACTTTCATGCATATATAAAGTAAAAGGGGGAGATGTGGCGAGCCGGCCCCACACCCCCCGAGCGGCCGCACCCAAAGATGGCGCCTTGGCTTGTAGCCACACCCAGACCCAGAGACCTTAGAGCAGTAAACATCTTGCCTGCGCATGCCTGGGACACGCCCTAGCCCGTACATGGGCCAGTAGTGATTGGCTGATTCATTCCGTATATAAGTGGAACTACTGAAAATAAACTCTCTCTCTGCTTGAAGACCAGAGGACGTGGTGTCAGTCTGTTGTGTCACTCCGCAGCGGGTCGGTATTGGGGGATAGCGACAAACTCACCTTGAGGAAGCAGCTCTTTCTCAGCCATCTTTGAAGCACCTTCCAACTGGGCAAGGCACATCTTTAAGCACTGTATCAGTGTTTCACTGCTATTCATAAAGTTTTCTTTTCATAGTTTTCATAGACTGCCAGGTCCTTCTTCCCAGTCTTCCTTAGTCCATGCTGAAACCTGTCTGCCACAGTTGACCCTGCTGGTATCTGAATATCGGTGGCATAGCTTCCAGCATAACAGCAACGTGTAAGTCCCAACAGTATGACAAACTGATAGCACATGTGTGGGTGGAAGCTATGCCATTCATATTTTATATACCAGTTGGGTCACTGTCATGGATTGAACCATGTTCCAAAAAAAAAAAAAATGTGTGTAGAAACTTGGCTAAACCTTGATTCTCAGCATTATGTATGCTGTAAACCCTGTCTCTGTGAGGTTAATGAGGGAAGATGAGTGGCAGTCGTGTTGGTCGGGGGCAGGACTCAGGGTATAAGATTGCCTTGTGCCCTGAGGCAGTCTCCTAAAATACCAGATTTGAGAACCTCATACCTCATACTAAGAAGTGATGTAGGGAGCTGAACACATCCTGTACCTCAGAAGTTTTCCAGTCCAGGGGAAGACTGAAGGTAAGGATCTTCCTCCAGAGCCAATAGAGAAAGTATTCCCCTGAAGCTGACACCCTGAGTTTGGACTTTCAGTGTACTGGACTCTGATAAAATAAAGTTCCTCTTTTTAAAGCCACCCACTTGTGGTATTTCTGTTAAAGCAGTACTAGCTGATTAAAATAATCACCCATCCTGAAAAGGTTTCAACAGAGCTTCCAGACTAAGACAGACTAAGGAGACAGGCCTGGAATTCTACTTCCAAAAACTAGCCAGTGAAAACCCCATGGGTCACAATATGTCGTGGTTGGAATTGTGTCCCCCCAAAAATGTGTGCAGCCACGTGGCTGGGATATGGTTCCCAGTATCTTGGGACTGTCCTCCATTGCGTGGTTTTGCTAACCTGTATGTTAAAGGATTAGGGTGGGGCTGTGAATTCCTGCTGTAGGGGAAGTTTCCCTGGAGCATGGCTTGCCCCACCCTTAATGCTTTTAGCTTGCAAGGAATAAAAGGAAAAAGAGACAAAGGACAATTTGAGAACCTCGCTACCATCAAGCAAGCAGCACCAGGAGCAGTGCACATCGTTCAGACCAGAGGTTCTTGCATGAGGACGCTCCCTGGACAAAGACTGATGCAATACCGGACTTTCCTCCAGAGCCGACAAGGAGAAAGTCTTTCCCTGGAGCGGACACCCTGAATATGGACTTGCAACCTACCGGACTGTGCAAGAATAAATCTTTCTTTGTTAAAGCCATCCCCTCTGTGGTATTTCTGTTAGAGCAGCACTAGCTGACTAAAATACAATAGAACACTATCCCAAATGGTGCTGGAACATGAGCCCCCTAGGCTGGAAGGTACTGAAAATAAAATACACAGCAGACACAAGAACAAATGTTACCAGACAAAACCCATTACCTGGCCCAAAAAGCCAATCTCTGAGACAGGTATCAGGGTGAGTGATCATAAGAAAAGTTTATTACTGTGCCTATAAGACACAGGAAGCAGGGAGAATTCTCTCCATCAGATCCTGCTCCAAGAATCATCAGGTGATTGGGGTATAAGGGAGCAGGGGTTGCACGTGAAATGTAAATGTGTTGGTGCCAGCGCCAGGGAAACAATGTGATTGATTAGGGGTGAACAGGGTTACTTGTTTGGGGATCTCAGGAGTCCTCCGAAGATATGCAACAGGGATCCAGACTGCTTTTGGTTGGAGGTCCTGACTGGCGCCTGGGTCTTCCACTGGCTCCTTTACCTATTTTTACATTTCTAAAAAGCTGTGAAAAGCTGCAAAGACATTATTTCCATGCCCCCTATCAGTTAAATGGGTGACTTTAAGACAGGATAAAAGACAAGTCAATTTTACAAAGAGAATTAAATCTTTGTTGTTTATTTTAACTTCCCTTTCTAAAATCGGGGTGTCTAAAGTTTTCCCCATTTCACAAACTCAAGCATACCAACAATCATAAAGATGACACATGACATATAAGTGTTTCTTTCTGTTGTACAAGGGGTCACCATGAGTCAGAGTTGACTTGACAGCAACTAACAATAACAACAACGCAAAGTTTAAAATTATGCAAAACAAAACTATACAGTGAAACCTATGAGACCCAGAACTGGACAACACTGTCTGGTTTTTCTGGATCTTGAAAGTTTTGCACCTTTGACAGGGTTGAGTCACCATCTTTCTGTCACTATTTAGTGGAAAATTTGTTTTCCTTCTCTGACAGGTTTCCACCTTTATTATACATGTTCCAACTTTTGCAGGTTTCTCTATATATTGTTCCTAGGTACATACAGTACATAAAGTATAAAAATAGACATGGAATTGATAAATGTCAAAGTCAGCAAAGTGGTGACCTCTGAGGAGGTAAGGAGGGAAACACTATCAGGAAAGAAACAATATCCTTGTCAAGGTCATGTAACTGATTAGACCCCGAGTGACCTGATTTGGGTTCCAGAGGTCGAGCTAGTGAGTTTGGTTTCCCGACTGGTGGCAAACTGGGCTCCCCCTCCCCCAAAGCACACGAGGATGTAGCCTTTTGGGTAGCAAATGATGGAAAAGTTTATTATAAGGGAAAGCATGTTCCAAAGAGGAAACCACTGTCTCCAGGAGTGGAAAAAGACCCAGTATAGATTTGGGGGGTACATTTTATTGGCAAAAGCAGGTGGTGACATCACAGACGGGAGGCGGAGACAGGTAACTTGCTTTTTGATTGGGTTTGAGGCTACTGAAGCCACTTCACAACTATCAGGATGAATTGTCATATCTGCATCACAACTGCCAGGAAGAACTTATATTTGCATCACAAACTGCCAGGGAGAACTGTTGCTACATGGCAGATCACAAATCCCTTGGTAACCTTCTCAATACTGTGAGTGTTCTCAAACGTAAACCGTGACCTTTATTATACCTAGAAAATGTTAGATTCTGGAGTAAAACACGTTGGTATGTGACAGCAGCGATCAGGTTCCCTAGCTAACTTTGTCATCCTGGGCTCTTAAAGTGTACATATGATATTGTAAGTGAATGCAGGTTCTTGTCCTGCCCCATTAGCCAATCAAAATAAGATTGACACCACACCATTGTTAAGGGACAAAACTCCAGGTTCTCATTATCTGTCCCAAATAGCCAATCTCTGAGACAAGTTTTAGTCAGTGATTAAAAAGGAAGTTTATTAATTGTGTTTTGCCAGCTAGAACACATGGGACAGACATATTTGAATCTCCAGAACAGTCCAAATTGGGCAGGCCGAACCCGGGGTTATATATGGAACAAAGGACATGCACACACAGAGGTCACAGATGTCTTATGAAAACAATGGGGGCAGTTGGGAGGGGCACGTGAGGGGTCCTCTGGGTGGAAGTTGTCTGCTTCACAGCCCGGCAAGCCATCACCAGCCATCAAGGAAACAAAGTGGTGCTAGATATCATCTAGCCTGTAATCTGAAAGAAGAATGCTTAAACACAAGTTACTTCCCTGCCTCCCCTGCCCAATTTTTTTAATATTAGTTAAGAGTTCAGTTACCAAAACAAAAGGAATCATTCATTGCCTATATAGTTCACTGAATCTGTAGTGGTTCCTTTGAGGGCCCCACCCTAGTGTCACTGCCTGGGGCTTCTGGGGCTTGTGGAACAATGAGGCCATGTCTTTCCCTATGAATAGGGGTGATCTGAAACAAAGCCTTTCAGGCCCCTGATCTTGAGCACCCCTCATAGCCAAGCCAAGTGCCATGAAGTCAATACAGACACTTTTT
The DNA here is from genome assembly GCA_028571685.1 of Heterohyrax brucei. Classification (NCBI taxonomy): domain Eukaryota; kingdom Metazoa; phylum Chordata; class Mammalia; order Hyracoidea; family Procaviidae; genus Heterohyrax; species Heterohyrax brucei. The sequence continues at coordinate 68,856,560 of CM053142.1, read as the reverse complement.
CTGCCTCTGGTTTCACCATCAGTTACAAGGGAAAGAGAAAGTAGAAGTTGATTGTTTGCTCAAACAAGAAGCAATGTCAGGTCCAGCAGCTGAAAGACCACAGAACCCTCTGCCCCATAGGAGCTGGAAGCTTTTATGTCCTCTAGTTCCCAGGGAATAGGGATTAGCACATGAAATCCCAAAACCCTAACCTGCCCATGCATATATATGGAAATCTGGGTGCTGAGTCACATTGCAAATGAAGGGAACTTCCACTTTTCAAAGGAGCCCAGGCAACACTGTGTGCAAGAAACTGTCTTCCTCTCTGGCAGAGCTAAGGTTCGGGGTCCAGTTCAGGGTCACACTTCTCAGGTCCTGTACATATGCCAAGATCCTGATTTGCATGTATGTGGGATTTTGTCACCAAATTCATTCCAAGGTTACAGCCAAGGTGCAGTGGGCTAAGCCGCAATTAGGCAGGCCGCGAGGAAGGGTGTTAGGGTCCGCGATTTTCAAGATGCGACGCTGTTACTTTAAAGACTAAATCTGATTAAAAAATATGCCCAATAGGTAAAATACTGGTGCACCAGGGACGCACCCCAAGCTACACAGAGCAGGGGGCAACCACGAGCTTCCTCAGCACCCAGTATTTAAGTCGTGAGATTACAAAGCAGGGAGGGGGAACTGACCTTTACATTGATTGGTTAAGGCCACCTGGAATTCCTGTTAGTTGTAAAATGTGGTCAAGGTCTAGGGATCACCTGCAAGGCTATCCCTGGTCAAGGTCTAGGGGTCATTTGCAAAGCTGTCCCTAGGCTTGTCTTGTGACAGATGTTTTGTAAGACAGAAGTGAGATTACTCTATGGTATTTTCTGCTACTAAATTGTTTCCTGGGGCTTTCTTTAATACCTTGAATTTTTACTGCTCCCTTCCTCAAAGGCTGTCACTTATGCCTCATTTCAACAAGGGGGACACCTTGGCAGCAGCTTCAAGATTTGTTTCTCAATTTGGAGAAAGTCATATTGCTTTTTGTGTATGTGTGTGTTTGTTATGAATGAAATAGCTTATATATTTTAATGTTTGGCAAAAAAAAAAAAAAAGGAAATCTGACAGATCCAAGTTTAAATTCTTTCTCTGACATTTACTGGGAAAGAAATTAGTGACATTTCTGTGTATGAAAAAAGGACATAATATAAATATCCTGTTTCACAGACAAATTAAGTAACATGGATAAAGATGCTTCACAAAGTGCTACAGAAGTATAAGCTATAATATGAGACTGCTCTACAGATGCCAGTTATTAAAGAAACTATTACGGTTCTTTCAATTACATGCTGTCACAGAATCTTAGGGTTAGATTCCATAAAGACTTCCAGCCTTAGGTCACTATGAATCAGAATCCACTCACTGCAGTGAATTTGAGTTTCGGTTTTTCAGTCATAGAATCTTATTACTCTCTTTCAGAGCACCTATTTTTGCTTGCAATTATATACTCATTTATGTGATTATTTGTGCATCTCTCCCATTCCGTGGATTTAGAGTCTTCATTACATTTTCCAGGGGCCAGGACAGTGCCTGGGCCATTCTAAATGCTAAACACATTTAGTGTAATCTGAACAGAGATTACCTGCGGAAAGATAGAATGGAAAGTGGAGTAGAAAGAGCTGATTTTTGCTTCATATGTTTCTATGCTGTTTGATTCATACTTCACATGCAATATGACTCCAGGAAAACTGGAAATCATAAAAAATGAAATGAACCCATAAACATTAATATCCTAGGCATTAGTGAGCTGAAATAGACTGGTATTGGCCATTTTGCACCAGACAATCATATGGTCTACATGCTAGGAATGACAAATTGTAGAGGAACAGCATTGCATTAAGCACCAAAAAGAATATTTCACGATCTATCCTGAAATACAACACTGTTAAGCCAAGCCAAGTGCCGTCGAGTCAGACTGTTAGTGATAGGACAATATCTATGCATCTATAAGGAAGACCAGATGACATGACTATTATTCAGATTTATGCACCAACCACTCAGGCCAAAGATGAGGAAACTGAAGATTTTAACCAGCTTCTGCAGTCTGAATATGACTGGACACACAATCAGAATGCATTGATAATCACTGGTGTTTGGAATGTGAAAGCTGGAAACAAGTAGGGTCTGTAGCTGGAAAATAGATCCTTGCTGACAGAAACAATGCCAGATACTGCAAGATACAATTTAAAAAAAAAAAAAAAACTGGTGATATTTTTGTTGTTTTTTTCATTTATGGTACTTTAGTTGAAAGCTTACAGCTCAAGTTAATTCTTCATATGAAAGGATTCATATACCTATTTTTATGTGACCCTAATTGCAATCCCAGTAATACATCAGCACATTTTCTGTTTCCTTCCCAGGAAAACCACATCCATTCAACCAGCACCTATCCCTTTCTGCCTTCTCAGGAACTGCCAATTTAGTCTCATGCATCTGCTTGAACTAAGAAGCACACTTTTCATGAGCATCATTTTATGTTTCACAGTCCAGTCTAGTCTTTGTCTGAAGTGTTGGCTTCCAGAACGGTTTTAGTTCTGGGTTAAAACAGAGTCCAGGGTCAAGGTGTTCTGGAGGGTTCCTCTAGTCTCAGTCAGATCATTAAATCCGGTCTTTTTCTGTGAATCTGAGATCTGCACCATACTTTTCTCCTGTTCCATCAGGGACTTTTTGTGTGCTCCGTGTCAGGGCGGTCATTGATGGTAACCAGGCACTATCTAGTTCTTTTGGTCTCAGGCTGATAAGAGACTCTGGTTTATATGGATCTTCTGTCTCTTGAGCTAATATTTTTCGTGTATCTTTGATGTTCTTCATTCTCCTTTGCTCCAGGTGGGCAGGGACCAGTTGATGCATCTTAGACGGGTGCTCACAAGCTTTAAAAACCCTGACCCTACCTACCAAAAGGATGTTACACAACTGACCTAGGTTTCCCCAGAAACCACAGTCTCAGACCTCTGCCCCTGCTACTCTGTCCCTCAAAGTCTTCAGGAAACTTCTTAGTCCAGTTGTGCTGACTTCTACTGTATTGTGTGCTGTCCTTCCCTTCACCTAAGATAATTCTTGTGTACTATCTAGTTAGTGAATTCCCCTAATTCATTTTAATGCAAATAGATATCCAGTTATGGCAGCACCATTTGTTAAAGAAACTCTCTTTTCCCTATTGCATAATAGAATTTTTCAAGACCAATGGCTTCCTCATTGCATATACCTTTTTCAGCAACGTAACAGTGACTATGCACATGGACCTTGCTGATGTAATACATAGGAATCAAATCAGCTACATCTGTGGAAAGAGATGATAGAGAAGTTTGATACTATCAGTCATTGCAAGGCAGAAACTAACTGTAGATCAGACCATCAACTGCTCATACACAAGCTCAAGCTCAAGCTGAAGAAAATTAGAACAAGCCCACAAGAACACTTTAAAGTATTAAAAAAAAAAGTCACCTTGAGGGCTAAGGTGCATCTGACCTAAGCCATGGTATTTTCAATCACCTCATATGCATGCAAAAGCTGGACAATGAATAAGGAAGACTGAAGAAGAATTGTTGCTTTTGAGTTGGTGGTGTTGACAAAGAATACTGACTATACCACGGACTGCCACAAGAATGAACAAATCTGTCTTCAACTTATAGCCAGAATGCTCTTTAGAAGAGAAGATGATGAGAGTATGTCGAACCTACTTCGGGTATTGTTATTAGGAAGTCTTTGGAAAAGGATATTGTCATGGACTGAATTGTGTCCTCCCCCAAAATAGGTGTAGCCACGTGGCTGGGCCATGACTCCCAGTATCTTGTGACTGTCCTCTATTTTGTGGTTTTCCTATGCTGTATGTTAAAGGATTAGGGTGAGACTTAAATCCCTTTATAAGATCACCTCCCTGCTCCACTGTAAAGGGAGCTTCCCTGGAGCATGGTTTGCACCACCCTTAATCCTTTCATCCTGCAAGAAATAAAAGGAAAGAGAAGCAGGCAGAGAATTGGGAACCTCACACCATCAAGCAAGCAGCACTGGGAGAAGAGTGTGTCCTTCAGACCTGAGGTTCCTGCGCCAAGATGCTCCCTGGACAAAGACTGATACAATACCAGACATCCTGAATCTGGGCTTGCAGCCTACTGGACTGTGTAAGAATAAACTTTCCTTTGTTCAAGCCATCCAGTCTGTGGCATTCTTGTTAGAGCAGCCCTAGCTGACTAAAACAGATATCATGCTTGGTGAGGTGGAGAATCAGCAAAAAAGAGTAAGACCCTCAAAGAAATGGATTGACACAGTGGCTGCAACAATGAGCTCAAGTACAAAAAAACACATTTTGAGGATGGTTCAGGAGCCAGCAGAGTTTTGTTCCGTTGTACACAACTGGAGGGCATCTAACAACAGCGAAAAGATGGAATCAACGTAGGTGCCCATCATCAGGTGAAAGGATAAACTATGATATATTTACACAGTAGAACACAACGCAATGATAAAGAAAAATGATGATTTTAGGAAATATCTCATAATCTGGAATCATCTGGAAGACATGCTGAGTGAAATCAGTCAGCTGCAAAAGGACAAATATTGTATAATACCACTATTATAAGGACTTAAGAAAGGGCTTAGGCACTGAAGAAAATAATTTTTGACGGCCACAAGGGTAGGGAAAGAGGGAGACAGAATCTGGTTAGGTACAAGGAGTGACAGCACACAGCAGAAGGGAGATTAGCACACATGGACTACACCATAAGCTAAAAGGTTTTCCTAAATACAACCCAACATCTTTTTATGATGATGATGATGATGATGATGATGACTGAATGAAAATGTACATTCCCATGTAAATTTGCATGCCCACCTATATGCAGCTCCCACTGCTCTCCCTGCCCAGTGACAGCACACTCTTCCTCTCTGCTCCATACATGTCTTATCCTCCCAGCAGTCTTCTATCCCCTCCTCTCCACCCACTCCCCCGCCTCCTGTAAGAGGTCAGACAACCCAACATCTTAAAGGACAGAGTAGCAGGGACAGGGGTGGGGACCATGGCTTCAGAGGATATTGAGGTCAACTGGCATAACTAGTTTTTTCTAAGACATTGTTCTGCATGCCATATTGGAGAGTGCTGCCTGGGGTCTTAAAAGCCAGCAAGCTGCCACCTAAGGAACATTAACTGGTCCCAACCCACATGTAGCAGATGAAAACCAAGAACATCAAAGACACGAGGAAAATATGAGCTTAGAAAACAGAAGGTCCATATGATTGGGAGACTACATCAGCATGAGACCAGAAGAACTAGATGGTGCCCAGCCACCACCAAAGACAGCTCTGACAGGGAGCACAATATAAAGTTCCTGACGTAGCATGAGAGAATGGGGTACACAGATCTGGAACTCTACTAAAAGACCACACTTGATGGTGCAACAACCTGGAGAGTCCCCTGAGAACATAACCCCTGGACTTGCTGCTAGCCCAGTGCTGAAATCAGTAGCCAAGCCAACTCTTCAGACAAAGATTGAAGTGGGCTATGTGACATACAGTGATGCAGGTGGTGTGTGTACTTCTTGGTTTAACATATATATAGGAGGCTGTCCAACTGGTTCCTCTCTAGAGGGGAAAGAGGAGGGTGGTGAGGAGAGGACAAATGCTGGTTGAGTGGACATAGGAAGTACAGTGTGGAAAGGAGGAGTGTGCTGTCACAGGGTGAAGAGAGCAGATAAGAGTTGCAGAGGCATGTGTTTGGGGTTTTATATGGCAAATTGACTTGGATTGTAAACGTTCACTTAATCACAATGAAAATTTAAAAAGCATGCTGTTAGACAGGGAGCCCTAGTGGCTCAGTGATTAAGTCCACAGCTGAAAACCAAAAGCTCAGTGATTGGAACCAACCAGCTGCTTTGAGGATAAAGATGTCACCATCTGCTTCAGTTAATATTTCCAGTCTTGGAAAGTCCATAAGGCAGTTATACTTTTTCCTATACGGTCACTAGGAATCAGAATGAACTCTAGAGCAACAGGACTGTTTTTTGTTGTTGTTGTTTTCTTTTTGGCTAATGCCGTCTGAACTTTCGTCATGTATGTGTATTACTTAAACCGTGACAGAACTAGTTTTATTTTTAATTAAAATAAACCAAAACCAAACCCACTGCCTTGGAGAGTAGACTCTGACTCAGAGCAACCTTATATATAGTATGGAGTAGAACTACCCCCTAGGGTTTTACTGCTGTGAATTTTTAGGAACTATTTCTTTCTCCTGAAGAGCAGCTGGTGAGTTGGAAGCACTGAACTTTTTAGCAGCAAGAACGCTTAATTACTGCGCCACCAGAGCACCTTTGAATTAAAATAACAAGCATTAAATAAGTATATCTTAATTTCATCTCCTGTAGAGAGAAAATAACATATTAAGGAAACATGGAAATAATGTTTTAATATTCTGATACAGGAAATCATGAAATTAAAAAACCCAAACCAAACCCACTGCCACCCTGTCGATTCCGACTTATGTTGACCCTATACGACGAAGTAGAACTGTCCCATAGAGTTTCCAAGGAGTACGTGGTGGATTCGAACTGCTGACGTTGGGGTTAGCAACCGCAGTTCTCAATCACTGCGCCACCAGAGCTTACCATGAAACTTAAGGAACAGGCAGATAGTGTTCCAGGGCATTCAGCTCTTCGCCTATCCTTTGGGCTTGAACGCGGCGTGTCTAACGGTTTAAGAACTTCCCGGGAGGCACCGTTAGGAGGCGCTCGAAAACTGCAGCAGGAATTCCCGCCCGCTCCGGTACAGCCCCAGTAACCCCAGTGTGCAAGCGACCGAGAGTAACCTCGCGGTGGGGTGACAGGGTCCCCCCCTCCCGCCAGGACTCTCTCCTGCTCCTGCCTCAGCCAATGGGAAGCCAGAAAGCGAGCCGGCTGGACACTCACCCTTAAGGTCTCCTCCCCAAAGCGGTTAAAACAGAGTTGTACAATCACCTCGCCCTGGGTCTTATACTTTTCCAATAGAAACTCCAGTTCCTGGGTCCAAGCCCCGCCCACCTCTCAGACTACCGGGTTTTCTTTCTCAGCAGTCACCTTTGCCATACAAACGTTCAGTCCCGCCCTCTTCTTACCTTGCTTCATTAGGCCCCGCCCCTCACTCCGATCAACCAATAATAGTGTGATCTTGGAGCTACTGGGCGGGTCTGCAGCCAATGCGCACGCCGTGGGCGGGCCCCGAGCCGGAATTGGGGTGTATAGCCACAACGCTTTGCTCACATTCGGGGCGCAAGGAGCCGGGGGGGTCCCTGAGGGGCGCCCGGAGTTAAGATGGCGTCCGCAGCTGAGGGGGACATGGGAAATGTAGTGGAGTTGGTGAGGGTGCTGCGGTCGGGATTCGAGGAGCTGAGCCTTAACAAGTTGGCGACGTCCCTGGGCGCGTCAGAACAGGCGCTGCGGCTCATCATCTCCATCTTCCTTGGTAAGGACCCTCCTGCTTCCTTCCCTCCGCCTTCTGACGGAGTCCTCAAGGGATAGGAAAGGAGGGGGGACACGACCTCCCTCTCCTTCTGGAGCCACCCACGAGGGCTTTATGGGGTGCAGGTGTGAATCCTGAAACACACCAACCTGCTGTTGAGGGAAAGACAGCAAGTCCTGTCTCGAGTCTGGGGTGCCGTGCCCTCTGAACCTCCTTACCTTCCCCTGCAACCCTTGCTATATACCCTCTGGCCCCTCATTCGGCGCTCTTGCCCTCTCATGCCGTCCTGTCCCCGGTACCCGCACGATCTGCCCTTATTTGTCGCTCTCTTGAGTTAGACTCGCTGTGCATGTGTACTGCTGTCTGTTATTAGTAACAAACCACACGCGCGCGCATCCTATCAGTAGGCATAGGCCCCCTAACTTAGGCCTCTTCAGTCTTACATCCCATACTTCAGTATTCTGACCATTTCGTGTATTACAAGCTTATATGACATTTTCTTTTCTGCCTTGTTTCTATAATATTTCCTTCTTATACCATATTGCTTTTCCCCCTTCCCCCGTTTAACCACAGTCCTGTCATTTATCTTGGAATATCATTTTAATATTGGGCTTGGGAAACAGGACTCATAACCCCCTTTAAAACTGTCCATGCTATTCCAAGTATTTATTAACCATAGAGCTTAAAGGATATGGCATGTCTGAATTTGTGTCACAACAAGCAGTGTTAGAACTGGTTTATAGGCTTTTTACTGCATCCTTACCCCATGATTTTGTAATACATGGAGATAGCATGCTATAATGGAAAACAAAAAGTATGGGCTTTGAAGACAAACCCTGCTGCTGCTTGCAAACTGTAGGACCTTGGACGAGCCACTTAAGCTCTCTGGGCCTTTAATTTTTTTGTCTGTGAAGTTAGAACAATAATACCTACCGAATAATTGGATTGCGTAAAGTTCTGTGGAATTCAGAGGTCAAAATCTTATAGATACTTGAGTAGCTGGAAGGTTTTGTGACAATTATAGGACTTTCGCTGGGAGAATAGGGCCAGTAAGACTGAAGCAAAAGCTTAAGTGATAATAAGAAAACAGAAATTGTACCAGAGCAGAGAGTTAGACATCTGAACTTTAAGAAATGTAAATAAAGTTGTGTGGATGTGGGAAGTCTAAAAATGCCAGAAAGAAGTTTGTAATTTATCCAGGAGTCAGTAGAGATGTTGACATATAATATTACCAAAGGGTGATAACCCAATCTAGTTAATGGGAGAGGCCTCAGTTCATATTTAAACAACCTTGACTAAAATCATTATTATTTGCCTAAGCTGGCTATCGTGTATCAAGTCCCAAGTGGTCTTTGTTTCTTAAATAAAAGCTACCTTCTCCCTCCTTTGTTGAACTGTAAGATTTTGGAGGTGGAAGAGACCTTAGGTTGTGTGACTTCCATGCTGTCACCCGGACATAACCCAGATTTACCAGCACCCCAGTCTAGGACTCTTTGCACTGTGAACTTTTTGCTCTTTCAACTATGTTTCTGACCCAATTCTGTGTTGTGACTGTAATTTGCAGTTAAAACTACATTAATTAGGAAACTCTCTGTTGATTTCTCAACTGTAAATTAAGATTATAATACAGATGGCAACAGAGTATAAGAAACACCTGTTAAATAGAACTAGGGGTAGAATTAGGACGTGGAATTTGTCTTTTACGTGTTTTCCTGGTGAGCTGTGGCTGCTACCGGGGTATACTGCTGACTAGCGAATATTTTCCACCGTATCCTATCCCAGTATCACTCATTACCACCAGTCATGAAGGTGATGTGTACTAGAACGCATCTATCAAACTCCTGAGGCCCCTGGCCCATTCTACCATTTTTCACATCCCTCTTCTTATCTTACATATACCATTGCCTTAAGGAACTCACTATTTCTCATTTTTAGATCAACCTGAGACTTCTTGTTGCTTTGTTATCAGGTGTTGTGCTTTCATGTGGGTATGTAGACTTGTATTTTCTAAGTATAGGTTAAACTTTGGAATGCAGAAATTTCCCATACCTGTACACATAAATAGGAAAGCTGGACATGTGCCTAGAAGAAGGATACATGCTGGTTATAAATATATTTCCCTTACAATGGCATTATCACTTCTATGTAGGCTTTCAGAAGTGGAGTTTCTGGTTCACTCTCAGGACAGAGAGGAGGAGATGAGGGTTAGGGTACTGGAGGATATCATTGCCAGAGGTACCTGAAAGGCTGATAGTCCAAAATGTTCAGATCCACTGGGAAACCCTGGTGGCATAGTGGTTAAGAGTTATGACCACCAACCCAAAGGTCAGCAGTTCAGATCTACCAGGTGCTCTTTGCAAACCCTATGGGGCAATCCTAATCTGTCCTATAGGGTCACTGTGAGTAGGAATTGACTCAGTGGCAGTGGGTCTGGTTGTTTTGTTTTGTTTTGTTTTCTATTAGAGATTAATTTAGGTTAAAAATGCCTCTTAATCCAGAAGAGAGTTGAGTACCTCAGGCATTGGCATTTTAAAGTGTGACTAACTTTTAATCAGATAGCTTTGCTACTCCTTTCTTGACAGGTTGCTTTCCCTTCTTGAGTTCTGTATGTGGATCATGAGGTGGGGTGCAGAGCATGAAAACACTAGCTTGCAAGCCCTTTTTCACCAGGGCTTGTGGTAAGAAATATGTTTTACATCATGACCCAGTCACACATATGTGTATATACATGTTTGAAACAAAGGTTTCAGGAAACAATACTTAGCCTTATTATAGACCATGTATTCAGCTATTTTCTATTTTGTTTTTTAATATTGTTTATCACCCACTAAATTGATTCCATGGCCCATTAATAGGTCACACCAAGCAGTTTGAAAAATTCTAAGTTAGAAGCTTGTCATTTTTTTTTTTTTTTTTAGCGTCCAGTCCTTCAAGGAAAGGGTGGACTGCTACTCTGGAGTATTTTGAACTACCAGAAGACTCTGTAAAGGGTGTGTATATGTGTGTTGTGTATGATCGCAAGGAGTTTGGTAGAAAGATGCTAAAGATGAATTTTGCTACAAGTTCTGGTGCTGGCAGGTGCTAAAACGTCTTTCCTTCAACAGCTGGAGTCTCACAACTGACTGAGTTAATTAATAACTTGAATCTCTCCAAATACATTCACTAAAAGCTCATTGAGCACCTACCCTGGGCAGAGCAATATGTTTGATGTTGCATGAGCAAAGAGTGCAGTGTGACTATCAGAGTCATGCACTCAAGTTATCATGATCTGTTAGGGAGAAGGAAGTAGGTATGGGATAAGTACACTTAGAAATAACCACAATAAAAGACAGAAATCTAAGTGCACTCAGAGAAGTGCAAATCTTTATAAAAGGTGGAACCTGTTGTCAGTTACAAACTTAGATAAAGGTTTCAGCAGACTGAAATGGTAAGACAGAAAGATAGCATAAGCAAAGTCACTGATGTAGAAATGTGTGGTGATGCATTCAAGGAACATCAAATACTCCAGCTCAACTGTAACAGGATTTAAGTAGAGAAGCGATGGGAAATAAGGCTGGAAAGGTAGGTTGTGTAGCCTTAAAAGCCAAAGTAAGGAGTTTGTAGTTAATTAAGCAGATGAGAGGGAGCTATATTAGAGATTTTTGAATGAAGAATAGTATGACTGGAGCTACATGTGGGAAGATAATACTGCATAGGATGGTTTGAAGTGGGTATGTAGAAGAGGTAAAGAACCTCTTGATAATAGTGGTCTATGTGAGACAAAACAAAACAAAATCCATTGCTGTTAAGTCTGTTCCAACTCATAGTCCACCTGATAGGACAGAGGAGAAGGAGTTTCCAAGGAGTGCCTGGTAGATTCAGACCTCTGTTCTTTTGGTTACAGGCATAGCTGTTAACCACTACACCAGCAGGGTTTCTTGGAGGCAGGTGGTAACACTTAGAGGGGTAAGGATCTCATGTGAGATATTTTAGGAATTGAGAATCTTTTGAAAGGTGGATCATGTAAATACTTTCATCTACATAGCTGCTCATGTGAGAAACCTAAGAATCATCCTTGTCCCCTTCTTTCACTCCGCATATCCTCCTCCTGTCAGTACCACTAACAAGTTGTGTCGCAAATCCGTCTATTTTTCCCATCACCACAGCCACAACCATATGTTATTGGAACCAGCTTCCTGACTGGTGTCTTAATTGTGTTCTTGCCCTCTCCAGTCCATTCTCCATAAGTAGCCTGAGTGACCCGACCCTGCGCCTCTCCTGCTGAGGACCCTTCGGGGCCTTCCATACATGGCTGGTGAGCCCCTGCCCCCTGCTCCAGCCTCATCTCAAGCACAGTCACAGCCTCTTAGCCATATGGCCTTCTTTCAGTTCCTGGGCTACATTAAGCCTTTTCCTACACCTCGGAGCCTTTGTTCATGCTGATCCCACTGCTTAGACTGGTCATCACCACATTATTCACCTGACAGACTCCTCTTCATCTTTCAGGTCTTGGTTCAAATTGTCACTTTCTCTGAGTTCTCCCCCGACTCTCCATTTTAATTATGCCTCCTGTTTACTGTCTCGTACTGACTATAATTTCCTTCTGAGTCCTATTACAATTCGTAATTATAAATGTAAGTTTTGCTCACAGTATTCCTCGAGGTTCACATAGTACCTGGCTTACAGAAGTGTCACAGTAAATACTTACTGAATAAATGGATGTGTGAATGAATGGCTTGCCAACTGACTAAATGAAGGAGAGAAAAAAAAATACTCCTTCCTGGGTAGCTGAAAGGAAGTATCTTTCACAAATACAGAGAGGTCAAGAAGAAGGGATGATACTGTTTAATGCCAGGTAATGAGCTAGATTTTGGATTGCTTTAGGTTCAAGGGTCACCTCCAGGTATCTAGGGAGTTGGAGAGCCTGGTCTTGAGCTAGGAAACAGAGACTGAAAATTAAGTTTTAGTGGTCTATATTGGGGTCATAATTGAAGCTCAAGAGAGAATGAAATGCCATGGAAAAACTTATCCAGAGAGAAGAAAACCTAATTCCTGTTGATTAAATATGTTAATATTGCTACCCTTGTTGATAATAATAATAGCTGATGTTTATTGAGATTTGCTAAGTACCAGACTCTCTCTCCTTAGTGATCTACATGCAGTAATCTACCTAAACCTATCAATTACCCATAATATAATTATAGTACTGGTATAATTTCCCCTGTATAGCTAGGAAACTAGGTTCTTTAACCTACAGAACCGACAAAGGTTAAATAACTTGTGTAAGGTCAAACCTGCTTCTACCTGACAGTTTGTGCTCCTTACCACACCAGGACTGAGAAGGACTTATGGGAATGGAACAGATAAAGGCCCTTGGCATCTTTTTATTTTGCACTCTGTTGTGACTAAACTAAGATGTAATCAGCATATGCATTATCTGTCAGCTTCCAAACTGGAGCTGGCCAAATAGAGCAGATGGCCACCCTGCTTACCATGAGAGCGTTCTCCTCTAGCAAACTTCTTGGCCGTGACTGCAGCTTGGCTGTTAGGCCGATCAAAAATTGCAGATGGGAGCAGTGTCATTCCTCAAAGGTTCAGAATTAGCATCTCTAAGGTTAGCAACCTTTAGAATCAAAGGATGTTCTATAGTTAGTTGTCTTTGGACCAAAGTCAGAGCTAGCCCTTCAGAAATAAGTCCATTATTCAGTGCACAAAGCTTTCTTCAGGTAGTTTTGAAATCATATATAAAAAGACCAAAGCTAAGCTAGATGAAAATTAAACAACATTGACTAAACATATGGGACTTCCAAGCTTAATACCAAAAAAAAAAAAAAAAAAGTGAAGTGCTGTTGAGTAACTTCTAACTCATAGTGACCATATCCAAATATTCTGCTGCTGTAAAATAAGGAGATTTTCCTAAATGACTTTCAAGACATCTTCCAACTTGAAAAGTTTAGATATATTACTCCTACATAGTTAAGTCTTGTTTTTATTGTAATTCACAGTCACAAATTTCATCATAATCTAAAGTTTCCCGTTTGGGAATTTCTTTCAGATATATTTTTTTCAACTGCTTTTTATCTGTACTCCAGTGTTGTACTTTGCACAACACTTTATGTTTTGAATACCAGTATAACTTTAATGTCAAACAGAGTCACTTCTTTGCAGAGACGTGTAAGTAGTCATTTCTTTGCAGAGACGTGTAAGTTAGGGCCCTTGAGATTAGAAGGATAAGCTAATTTACAAAAAAATTATATGCCCACTTATATTTAAACATACCTGGACAGCCACTGGAGGTATCCAGTCTGGCTGCATTTTAAGATAGTATTTGGTCTTCAGGAAGAATATGGCATTTCACCTGGACCTTGAAAGGTTTGGTAAGAGTCTAGTCAGGTACAGTGTAGTCTGGCTGGAAACATAGTGACCAACATATGTATATATATGTGCATATCAAGAAAAATGAGGAAAATCAGAAGAAAGGCAAGTGGTCCACTTTGGCCAGAACATAAACCAGACCAAAGTCATTGCCGTAAAGTCAATTCCAACCCTGCAGGACACAGTAGAACTGCTCCATAAGGATCCAAGGAGCAGCTGGTGGATTCAAACTGTCAACTTTTCAGTTAGCAGCCCAGCTCTTAACCAGTGTGCTACCAGGGCTTCTGCTGGCCAAAACCTACAGGACCCATCAAGGATTGGTAAAGATAGACTTGATACATCAGGTAAGTGGTCCTTCAGGTAGATGGGGGAGAGGTGACAGAGTAACATCCTAGAATGTGCACTGTCTTTAGAGACCTGAAGGCCTCAGCGCAAATTCTGGGTCAAATAAACAGTAACTGTCATAGGTTAGTTACTAAACTTCAGCCACCTGTCTCCTCGTTTCACAAAAGCCAATTTTACTAAAGAATTGAGTTTCAGAGTTAAATAGCTTACTTGAGAAATGACTTTGAAGTATTTTATTTTCAAACAAGCAGCCATATTTTGAAACAGAATACAAATTTTATATGGAATTTTAGGATGATAAGAGTCATCAAGAAATGTCATATTTCTAGAGGGCTGCTTGGGCATAGAAGTACTGCTCATTGGGATGCCCTGAAGGACTGACCAGATAAATTAAGCTAATGTATAACCAACCGTGACCCACTGTAGCTTTTAAATAATTGTTCTCTCCCTTTCCTCTGAATGGAAACCTTGCTAGCATAGTGATTAAGTGCTATCTATGGCTGCTAACCAGAAGGTCAGCAATTCAAATCCTCCAGCTGCTCCTAGGAAACTCTGTGAGGCAGTTCTGCTCAGTCTGTATGGTCGCTATGAGTCAGAATCACTTCAACAGCAGTGGGTTGGGGGATTTGGGGTTTTTTTTTTCTCTCTCAATAAATACTCATTGCCTTCTTTTCTAAAATTTGAGAGTTAATTTATTACGGTGGTTTTCACAGTATAGTCTTAGGACCAGCAGCATCAGCATCTCCTGGGAATTGACTAGAAACGAGGATTTTTCGAGTCTACCCCAAACCTAATGAATGAGAAACTGAGGGTAAGGCCCAATAATCTGTGTTTCAGTAAGTCCTCCAGGCTATAGTGATGTACCCTACCTTCATTTATCTGTTTTGTAATTCTTGATGTTCTCATAATAGCTTGAACCTTTTGAAATGTTGTTATAACCTGTAATCTTTTGGAACAAACAAAACTCAGATTCTTGACACTTTGGTTTTTCCATTACTGACTTCTTTTGTTATTTTGTTATTTTTCAAGGTTATCATTATCATCACCATTATTATTATCATACTACCAGCATTACCTCCACCATCTCAAGTTCATATTTTTGTTGAGAAAGTTAAATAAAAAGGATTTTTGTGTAAGATTGTTAAAATAATTCTGTACTTCCTTTTCTGTACTGCATAAAACTCCTTGAGCAATATAGCATTCTCATAATTTGTGTCTTCAAGTTTTTAATACAGTTGATAAATTGTGACTTACAGCTTTAACAAAATTAGGTACTCTAGTGGCAATTGCCAGGGAAAGCTATTCTAGTATCAAGGCAAATATCCTTTAGCACTGAATTTTAAGGTAGAAGTGTCTCAGACCGAATCAGGTCTGTGTGTGCATGCATGTGTATGTGTCAGCGATCAGGAGACTTAAGGCCCACATGGAGTTTTCTTGATAAAGCAATAATACCTTATATAGGGTCATTGTGAGTCGGAATCAACTCAATGACAACAGGGTGTCTTTTTGTCTGGTTTTGGTTTTGTTTTTTAGAGACCTTCAGCTGGAGCCCTGGTGGTACTGTCGTTAAGAGCTCAGCTGCTAAACAAGAGATCAGCAGTTTGAATCCACCAGCTGCTCTTTGGAAACCCCATAGGGCAGTTCTATTCTGTCCTATGTGGTTAGTATGAGTCGGAATCAACTGGATAGCAACAGGCTTCGTTTTTTATTTTAGAGACCTTCAAACCCTATTTATAATTTGTATAGCCCAAAAGATGTTGTATGCGTCTTTTTTTCCCCTTTCTGTGAGAAAGGGATAGAGAGAGTATAGGGAAGGCAAGACGTTTTAAAAAAACAAAAACTGATTTCTGGATTAGAATTACATTTTGGCTTAAAATGGACTTGCATTATGATCCAAGTTCCTCTCTATTCAAGCCTGGCTCTGAAGGTAAGTGAGATACATAAAGCTCTGGACATCTTGGACAAGTGAATCTATATAAGAATCATATGTACAATAATCATTAGTAATAGAGGCTGCTAATAAAAATATTATTGCAGTGTAACTATAGAGACAGTTTTGTTGGAGAGTGGATAGATTAGGCTAAAAACTATCAGACCTATATTCTGTTCTTAACTCTCATGGTGTCATCAAATTAGAGTCTTTACATACCCCACTTTAACTAGAGGCTAAGTTAAAATTAAAAATTAAAAACACTTGTTAATTGAAGATGCTTTCAGCACCAAGTATTCATGTTGCCATGGTATTTTCATTTAAAAAATTATATATAGTCATATCTCCCACATAAAATTGTGTATGGTCAGGTAGTAATTTGCAGGTGACTAAGAATTAACTATTGAAAATAGAAGATTTGTGTTTGTATTTTTAAAAAAATACCATTCCACTCTTTGGGCACGAATGGATTGTACTTGGCGATGCAGAGTGACCATATATTGGATGCACTTTATGGTTCTGTGCATCTATAGCATATCAGCCTGCTAACCTCTGGCTGGAGGAAGGAGAGTAGGTGGAGAGGAGGGAAAAGGGGACTGTTGGGAGGATGAGACATGTATGGAGCAGAGAGGAATAGTGTGCTATCACCAGGCAGAAAGAGCAGTGGAAGTTGCATATAGTTGGGCATGTAAGTTTATACAGGAATGTACATTTTCACTCAGTCATAATAAAAAAAATTAAAAAAATAAAAAAAACCATTGCAGTCAAGTCAATTCTGATTCATACCAACCCTTTATGGACAGAGTAGAACTGCCCCATAGGGTTTCCAAGGAGTGCCCCTTAGATTCAAACTACTGACCGTTTGGTTACCAGCTGGACTCTTAACCACTGTGCCACCAGGGTTTTCTCCTGTGCATATATTGTATGCATATCTTAGGAGGATATCGGATCCCAGAAGAGTATGGCTCAGATCTCTGTTTATTTGTATATACTATAAGAAGAGGTGGCAGCCAAGTAGAGATGGTCAATGGTTTGTAGCTCCTGAGGTTTTCAATTTCTGCTGTAATAGCAATTCTAAACTCAGATGGATTTAGGCATCATTGTAGCTAACCATCCATAAATATAAAACTTGTGTTTATAAGCCAGCAAGCAGAAGCTGACTGGAGTAGTGCCCTTTAGAGCTCCTATATTGATTAAAGCTGGAGTGCGGACACTACAGTTCTGACTAAAAATATTCAGGAATCCTCACTCTTGAACTGAGGGACAATCTGACACCACTTTTTCTTTTTTTAATGATTAAGTGAAAGTATACAGTCCAAATAAATTCCACTTGCCCGCCTGTCTGCAGCTCCATCTGCTGTCCTCACCCTGTGACAGACAGCACATTCCTCCTTTTCACTGTATACTTCTAGTATTCTCTTAATGAGTACCTGTCCCCTCCTCTCTACCCTCTTCTCTCCGATCCAGAATGAAGCCAGTGGAACAGCCTCCTGTAATGCATATAACTGTAAAGTATGCACACCACAATGCTCACCCTGTGTCCCCGAGTCCAGTCCAGTCTTGTCAGAAGAGTTGACCTCAGTACCAGTTTCAGATCAGAGCCAACATCAAGTCTAGGGGCCATGTTCCCAGGAGACTTTCCAGGCTTTCCAACCATTAGTTTTAGTCTTTTGAAAGAGTTTTTTAACTGCACACCTCTTTTTCTGGTATTGCCTCAGGGACTCTACATTGTGTCTCATCGTGGCTGCCCTTGGTGGTAGCCAAGCACCATCTGATTTCTTCTGGTCTCATGCTGACTCACCCTCCCATTTATATGGGACCTTCTGTCTTCTGGGCTCATTATTCCTCAAGTCTTTGATGTTCTTGGTCCTTACCTGTTCCAGATGGGTTGGGACCATGTGGCCATACCACTTTTTAACTCTTCATTAATCATTGGCTCTTTGAAAGAATAGGAGACTAAAGGAAACTGTGTGAACTCCTAGATAGCAGACATTTATTTTAAAACACAAACAGCCAACTTCCCAGGGGTGCCCCAGGGTGATTCAGGTTTAGTCTTGTAAGTGCTGTAGACCAGGGTTTCTCAACATTGTCCACAAGTACACTGAGAGCCTAACAGACTAATTGTGGAGTCTAAGGTCATCATCTCTCCAGAAACTCCAGATTTCAAGTCTGGGCATCTTGTTTTATATTTAAAATACGTGTGTGTTTCACCTTCCTGAAGTACATGATTTCTTAATATTGTTTAAAACTCCAGATCTTCAAGTAATACTGAGATGCTCATATTGAAAGAAATAGATCATTTCTAGCTAGGATAGTTAAGGAAAGAAGACTTCGTTAAGTTTTAAGTATAGCCCTGAAGAATGGATAAGATTTTGATGGTTGGGAGTGCCAAGGAAGTGATATAAGTAAAACCATGAATAAAATATTAAATAAAGTAGGGATACTCAAGAAAACCCCATTGCCATGGAGTCAATTCTGACTCACAGCAACCTTATGGGACAGAGTAGAACTGCCCATAGAGTTTCCAAGGAGCACCTGGTGGATTCGAGCTGTTGACCTTTTAGTTAGCAGCCATAACATTTAACACTGTGCCACCAGAGTTTCCAGTGGGTATTTCCATACCCACTGTTGCTGGGTCAACTCCCACTCGTACCAACCCTATAGGACAGGGTAGAACTGCTCCATAGAGTTTCCAGGGAGCTCCTGGTAGACTTGAACTACTATAGCAGCCATAGCATTTAACACGACACCACCAGGGTTTTAATGTTTAGGAAACACTAAATGTACTGGGTTTCAAAAAGCCTTGGGCAACAGTGTCTTAGGTACAACACCAAAAACAATTTAAAAAATAGAGAAATTAGACTTCATAAAAATTGAAAACTCCTGTATATCAAAGGATACTGTCAAGAAATACAACCCTGGAATGGTAGAAAATTTTATAAATCATGTATCTGAGAAGATACCCAGATTATGTGAAGAATTCTTAAGAACTCAGTGATAACAAGGTCATGGAAGCACCATAAACCAAAAACAAACCAAACCCATTGCTGTCAAGTAGATTCCAGCTCTTAGCGACCTACAGGTCACAATAGAACTGCCCCGTAGTTATCTGTCACGTGGAGTTTCCAAGGAGCACCTGGTGAATTCAACCTGCTGACCTTTTTTTGGTTAGCAACCGAAGTTCTTAACTACTGTGCCACCTCAGTAGACATATCCAAAGTCTCTGAGGGACCAAATTATTGGACTGAATGCTGAAGGGAATATGTTCTTGGGAAACATCTGGCTCAGTTGGCATAACAGTTTATAAAGAAACTGTTCAGTGTTTACTTTGGTAAGTAGCATCTGGTCTCACCCCACCTGGAACAAGAGATAATGAAGAAAACCAAAGACCCAGGGAAAGATTAGTTCAAAGGACTAATTGGCTGCAGCTACCACTGCCTCCACCAGACTATGTCCAGTACAACTAGATGGTGCTTGTCTACCATCACTGAAATGCCTCTGACAAGGATCACAATAGAGGGTCCCAGATAGAGCTGGATAAAAACATAAAACAATTCTTACTCACAAAAAAAAGACAAGACTTACTGGCCCAACAGAGACTGGAGAGATCCCCAGAACATGGCCCCCGGATACTGTAGTGCAGTAGTGAAGTCTCTCTTCAGGTCCAGCCTTCTGCCAAAGATTAGACAGGCAAAAGAAGACTAAAGGGGCGCACCAGCCCACAGACAAAGACAGGAAGACAGGAGGGGACAAGAAAGCTGGTAATAGGGAACCCAAGCTCAAGAGGAGGAGAGTGTTGACATGTTGTGGGCGTGGTTACTGATGTCATAGCACAGTATGTGTACTAACTGTTAAATAAGAAGCTGGTTCTGTAAACCATCATCTGACGTACAATGGAAAAGGTAATGATAATAAAGAGACACATAATCCGGTACACCAAATGGTCCCAACTCATCTGGAACAGATGATTGCCAAGAAAAACAAAGACATGAGGGAAAAAGAGCCCAGGAGACAGAAGGACCCATGTGAATGCATGACTGTATCAACATGTAACCAGAAGAACCAGATGGTGCCTGGCCACCACCAAAGACAGCTGTGATGGGGCACACAATGTTGAGTCCCAGTGGCAATATGAGAAAAAGAGGGGTGCAGCTCAGTAACTCCACTGAAAGACCACAATTGATGGTCCAGCAGCCTGGGGGTTCCCCCTGGGAACATGGCCCTTAGACCTGCTGCTGCCCTGACCAGAAAACATTACTGAGGTCAACTCTTCGGATAGGAATGGATTGGACTTGGGGACACAATGTGACCATACAGTGTGTGTATTTTATGGTTCTGTGCATCTAAAAGATGCTGTCCTACTAGCTTCTTACTAGAAGGGAGAGGAGAAGGTAGAAAGGAGGGGATGGGAGATTGTTAAGAGGATATGACACATAGAGTAAAAGGGAGGAGTGTGCTGCCACTGGGCAAAGAGAAGGAGCTGCACACAGGTGGGCATGCAAATTTAATTTGGATTGTATACTTCCACCTAATCACAATAAAAAAAAAAGACAAATAATGCAATTGAAAAATGGGCAAAGCATTAAAATAAACCATTCTCTTAAAAAGACACGAAAATGACCAGTAAGCATTGAAAGGTTCTCAATATGGTTACTCATTAAAAAGCCAAGTGCCGTTGAGTTGTTACTCATTAGAGAAATGCACATTGAAACTACAATGAAATACCATTTTTGTATTCACTGAGATGGCTGTAATAATTTTTTTTTAATTTTTTTACTGAAAAGAACATGTTGACAAAGATGTAGAGATACTAAAACTCTCATGTATTGCCAGTGGGTAGAAAAAAGGATGCAGCTACTAATGAAAACATTTGTCAGTATCTGAAAAAGTTAAATGTAAGAGTTACCATGAAAGAAAATTTTCAAAAAAGAAAAACTCATTGCCATCAAGTTGATTCTGACCCATAGCAACCCTAAGAGGACACAATAGAACTGCCCCTTGGGGTTTCCATGGAACAGTTGGCGGATTTGAACTGTTAACCTTTTGGTTAGCAGCCAAATGCTTAAGAGTTACCATATAAGGTATATAAACACATGTTCACAGAAAAACTTACACACTAGTATTCATAGTATTCTAGTAACTAAAGGTGGAACAACGCAAATGACCCATTGACTGATGAACAGATAAAATGTGATCTATTCTTAGAAAGGAATATATTTAACCATAAAAAAGCGTGGTGTACTGGCATGCTACAATACGAATGAACCTTAAAAACATTGTTAAGTGAAGCAAGCCAGACACAAAAAGCCACATGTTTTATGATTCTATTTATGTGAAGTACCCAGGATAGGTAAATCCATAAAGACAGCAGATAAGTCATTACCACAGCCTCAGGAGAGGAGACAATGGGGAGTAATTGCTAGTGGGTATGGGATTTCTTTGGGGGGATGATGGAAATGTTCTGCGATTAAATGATGGTGATGGGTTACACAACCTTGTGACTGTACTAAAAACCACTGTATTGTAGCCTTACAAAGAGTATAGACGGACTCTCCATGACCAGGAAACTCTGGTGGCATAGTAGTTTAAGTGCTGTGGCTGCTAACCAAAAGGTTGGCCATTCAAATGTACCAGGCACTCCTTGGAAACTCTGTGGAGCAGTTCTATTCTGTCCTATAGGGTCACTGTGAGTCAGAATCCATCCCACAGCATTGGAGGTTGGAATGTATGATCAGGAAATGTTGATGTTGTAGTGGTTCTGCTACAGCTGCTGACCAAAGGTCAGCAGCTCAGATGCACCAGGTCCTCCTTAGAATCCATATTCCAGTCTGCCCTTTAGAGTTGCTGTGGAATTATTTTGCTTTGGTTTGGGTTATGTATGATCAAAACAAAAAAGTCTTACACCAGTGTTCATTGTAACATTATGTACAGTAGCCAAAAGGTATAAATAACCCAGATATCTGTCAACAGTGTGTGAATAAACTAAATGTGGTACAGTCATCCTTTGATATCCACAGAGGAATTGATTCCAGGACCCCTCAGGTACCAAAATCTGAAGATGTCACAAGTCCCTTATACAAAATGGCATAAATTTGCATATAACCTACCCTCCCATATACTTTACATCTTTTTTAGAATGCTTATGATACCTGCAAACCCTAGTGGTGTAGTGGTTAAATGCTGTGTTTGCTAACCAAAAGATCAGTTCAGATCCACCAGACGCTCTTTGGAAACAATGGAGCAGTTCTCCTCTGTCCTGTAGGGTCCCTATGAGTTAGGATCAACTTGAAGGCAGTGGTTTTATAATACTAACATGATAGTTGTTATATTGTTATTGTTGTTACATTGTATTGTTATTATATTGTTATAGTGTAGCATTCAGAGAACAATGTGAAGGGGAAAGAGTCTGTTTTGTTGTTTTCCCAAATATTTTCAGTCTGCAGATATGGAACCTGTAAATACAGAGAGCCAACTGTACATATATACAGTGGAATATTAGTCATAAAGAGAAATGAAATTCTGATATGTGCTACAACATAGATGAGCCTTGAAAACGTGGTAAGTGAAGTAAGTCAGATACAAAAGGACAGATAGTATATGATCTTGCTTGTATGAAATATCTAGAACAGGCAAATACATAGAGACAAAGCTTAGTAGTGGTTACCAGGGTCTGGGTGAGGAAAGAATGAGAACTTAGTGATAAAGGGGTCCTGAGTCACTGGGGTGACGTAAGTTTTGGAAATCAATAGTGGTGATGGTAGCACAATATGCTGAAAGTACTTAATGTCACTGAGTTGTATGCTTAAAAATGGCTACAGGAGCATAGTTTTTTGCCATGTTGATTTTTTTTACCATAATTTTTTTTTTTAAAGTCAGGTTCACACAGAGGTAGAATGAAAGATAAGATTGAAAAGACAATTTGTAAAAGGCCTTGATGGCAAGCAAAAGAAGTTGATCTTGAGCAGGGGATGATAAATTCATAGTAGGCTTATAGGAAATTTAATTTGACCTTGAAATGGGAAGGAGAGAAACTGACAGTAAGAACAGATAGAATATTGGTAAGTGGCATCTGGGGTCTTAAAAGCTAGCACGCTGTCATCTGAGGTCGACCAGATGATCCCATGTCAGCAGGAACAGATGATCACCAAGGACCAAAATGACATGAGGGAAAGAGAACCCAGAAGACAGAGAGTCCCACGTGAGTGGGTGACAACATCGACGTGTGACCGGAGGAACCAGATGGTACTGGCCACCACCAGTGATAGCCGTGATGGAGCTCACAAAGCTGAGTCTCACTGGCAGCGCGAGAAAGAAAGGGTTGCACCCTGAGAACTCCGCTGAAAGACCGAAATTGATGGTCCAGGAACCTTGGAGTTCTGCTGGGAGCATGGCCTCTCGTCTTGATCCTGCCCCCTATGCACAAATCATTACTGAGGTCAGTGCTTCGAACAGGAGTGGATTGGACTCAGTGACACAGAGGAACCATATCATGTGTGTGCACTTTATGGTTCTGTGCATCTGTAGGATGTTGTGTTACTGGCCTCTTACTAGAGGGGAGGGAGAGGGTAGAGAAGAGGGGATAGGAGATTGTTAAGAGGATATGACATGTATAGAATAGATAAGAGAAGTGTACTGTCACCTGGCAAGGAGAGCAGTAGGAGCTGCACATAGGCGGGCATGCAAATTTAGACTGGATTGTACACGTTGACTCAATCACAATAAATAAGTAAATAAGAAGAGATAGAGGCTCTACAAATCATAGCTGTAACCCCCAGGGTTTCATATCTTCAGAAAGGACCTGAGTAGATGGAATAGCTGGTCATCTAAGGTAGGCTGTAGCACAGATGTGATTATTGAAGAAAGGGTAGATAATAGAGTAGTTGAAAGTACAGTATTTGGACCAGGCTGTCTGGGTTCAGATCCTGGCTGTACCACCTGCCACTTCTGTAACTTAAGCAACTTACTGCACCTCTCTCTGCTTCTACTTCTTCACTCATAAAATGACAATATTTGTCTCAGACAGTCATTATGAGGATTAAGTAAGTAAATATATGCAAAGCACTTATAATGTCTGGCTCAAATAAAGAGCCTCATAAATGTTAACTACTGGTCCAAGACTTGAGTCACAAACCAGGGCATATCCAGCAGTTCTCTGTTTTAATATTCTCTGCTCCCTAGCAGCATATGAAGTAATAATTATAAAGTGTTTTTAAAAAGGGAAAAACTCAACAGGGGTCTGGGTACCATGGTTTCAAGGGACATCTAGGTCAATTGGCGTAACAAAGTTTTTTAAGAAAATGTTCTGCCTCCCATTTTGGTGAGTGATGTCTGAGATCTTGGGGAAAGCTAGCAAACAGCCATCTAAGAAGCATCAGTTGGTCCCAGCCCACGTGAAGCAGAAGGGAATGAAAGACACTAAAGACATAAGGAAAGTAGAAGCCAAGAAAAAGGGCCAGATAATCTAGACACTACATTAGCAGGAGACCAGAAGAACTGGATGGTGCCTGGGCACCGTCAATGACTGCCTGCCCTGTCAGGGAATGCAGCATAGACACCTTGATGTAGCAGTAGACAAATGGGTGTGCAAAACTTGAACTCTATTAAATAAAAACCAGAGTTGATGGTCCAGCAAACTGGAGTGTCGCAGGAAGACATGGCCTCTGGACTTCATTAGCCCAAAATTGAAACCATTCCTCACAAGGGTTGGACCGGACTATAAGACATAGAATGGTCATGGCAAAGAGTGTGTTTCTTTGCTTAAGTAGATGCGTGAGCGGTATCTTTTTCTTAGTGTACAATGACCACAGTGAAAACCCAACTACTAGTAATGAAGTAACAATAAAAAAAGTAGTGAAAACATTGTAACTCTCAGCCAGAGAACACATTTTTAATATATTAACAAGTATAATGTTGAATTTGATGATGGTTGGGTTCTGTGATATGAACCGGTCCCCCATACCTTCTATGTAGCACTATTTTTCAGAATACAGTGCCAAGTCATTCCTTTCCTCTTAGAATTGGGAATCTGCCTTTTTTCATCTGTATTTTTTAATAAACATTTAAGGTAAATCTTATGCTTACTGTAGGCTGAGAACCAGTGCACTTGTACAGAAACCAGAAAAATGACTCATGAAAGAGACCGTTATATTTAGCATACTGTACTAGGTGTAAAAAAATGAAATATATGGCAATAGGTATTTTTGCTTAATTGAGTTAAAAGATTAGTCAGCTAAGAAACCCCATTCCCTCAGCAATCTAATTAACAAATTCTAGGGAGAGGAAAGAAAAAGCTTTTTGTACTACATTTCCTCTAAAACCTTGTTTTAAAATTTTGTCTCATTTTAGTAATCAAATAAGATACAGTTTTTACTCCTCCAGTTTCTAGTTCTTAATATGATGCATAAACCAAAAACCAAACCAAACCAAACCCAGTGCCATTAACTCAATTCCAAATTGTAGCAATTCTGTAGGACAGAATGGAACTGCCCCATAGAGTTTCCAAGGAGCCCGTGGTGGATTTGAACTGCAGACCTTTTAGTTAGCAGACGTAGCACTTAAGCACTGCGCCACCAGGATTTCCTAATATGATGCATAGGGCCTAATAAAATCTAGTGTTTTGACATTTGTACTTTGCCCATTTTTACTTATTTGTTCATTTTCTGAAGAATATTGCTACAAATGTATATGAATATATAAGAAAGTCATTGCATTAGTCTGCATATACAACATGTATAAACTTCAGGGAAACATTTAGGCAAGGTAATTTAGATTATCTTGTATCTATGTATTTTTCAGTGTTTTTCTTAAGGGAGGAAACTTGACCGAGAACTGGGACTCCCGTTTTCTTTTGAAGAGTGTCGCAGACAGCAGACACACACGCAGAGAGAACCCAACAGTGACAACCTGTTCATATTGTTAAAGACAATTAGGGTGTTACAGGTTTATCTTTTCTCCTATTAGAGTCTTAGGTAACAGAGAGCTTATTGTTACGTTGCTGAAACACCTGCTGAGAAAAAGAATTCTCACCTACCTTGTTTGTGTTTACAGAGATTAAATTTGGCAGCTCTAAAGACAAGAGAGAAATTATCATGACAAGTATTTAGAAAAGACAGCTAATTAGCTACTTGGCAAGGGTAACTCAGCAGCCCAAGTCCCTATCAGGTTAGAACAGGAGCTAAAACACTTTTCTCTGTTGAAAACCACTGCAATAAAGTAAAAGTTAAAAAAAAGAAAAGCAGCCACACACTAACTTGGACTTCTTTGAGAGAGAACCATCAACTGTACCAGCCAGTAAACACAAAAAAAGAAGGGAAACATCTCAGGTCTACATCAAGGAAAGAAAGATCATGAAATGAAGAAAGGAAGCAAGAGGTGGTGGTGGCTGGAGAGGAGTGGCACTAAGGGTTGCCTGCTCTCCTGGCTCTTCTCACTACGCCTTTAGTTCTATGAGCCTCAGCTTCCTCTGTAGTAAACATCCATACTCAGTGATTTCCACCTGCTATCTAAAATGCATCATCACTTTGGCAGGTAAAATACAAGTCACATCATCTCTCCTACCACCAGCTTTCCACCCTATTCACTCTGCCCGCCCTAATTCTGGTTGGATCCTGTCTTTGCGTCATGTAGTCTTTTACCAAAAAGGCCAAACTCACTGCCATCGAGTCAAATCTGACTTATAGTGACTCTACAGTACAGAGTAGAACTGCCCCATAGAGTTTCCAAGGAGTGTATGGCAGATTCAAACTGCCAACCTCACAGTTAGCAGACATAGCATTTAACCACTATGCTACCAGGGTTTCCTGTTAAAGTACACCGTAATTGCAACCACTGTATGTAAAAATGTTCATGAGAAAGGAAGACAGGGACTATTACTACCACTTACTATACACATACACTGATCTAGGGGTGACAGTGTACCCCAGAGTCCTTACTGACAGTGTACCTGCCTTTTCAAGATTTCTTTCAGAGGTACCACCCCTTGTATCCTGCATCCTAGCCGTGTCAGTCACAGCACTATCCAAGGCCTCTCTGTCCCAGCAGCCTCACCCAGCTACCAACAGCAGGGATCCCACCGCCACCAACCACTCTGCTGCCAAACACCACTCCCCACCCCACCCCACCTCCTCTTGATCCCCTGTGAGAACTTACTTGGGGAGTATGCCTAATGGAAGACTTTGGATGAACCCTAAACCCAAAGAATTCTGGGAGTAGCAGCAGCAGCACTTTCAGGCACGGACCCAGTTTTGTGGTGGTGATGGCATTTTCTAAACCTGAGAGAAGAAGTGGAGCCAGGATTTGTGGGACCAGAAGCTTATACAACCTTGAGGAACTTTTTTGAGAAGAAAAGCACAAAATTATCTTAGTTTTACAGTTTTTACCAAAAATGTGACTGTCTAAATACAGTGCTAGCTCCTCCCTCCACTCCCTACCCCCCACCCACTTTGGAAGGGACCTGTGCAGAGGAAGGGCTCACAGACTGAAACTTCATTCACAGCACATCTGCTTCTCCTTTCTTAAAGATACAGGGTGCAACTGCAGGGCTTTATTTGTAAACTTGCTGTGTTGTTAAGTACTATAAGGTCAGTTTCAATTCATAGTAACTCCATGTTGCAGAGCAGAGCTGCCCATGGGTTTTCTAGTCCATAATCTTTGCAAGAGCAGATTGCCAGATCTTTCTCTGGAGGAATCACTGGATGGGTTGAAGTTGCCAGCCTTTCAGAGTGCTTAACCATTTGTTCCTTGAGGGTGCCTGAAACTTGCTATAGGCTTAATTTAGTTAAGTCAGATTTAGATAGGCAAAGGCCAGAATTCCCCACTCCTGGGGTTAGAGCCTTGAAATTTTGTCTCTTAAAACTGGTTCAAATAAACTCAACTTTTAAGAAGCTAGGTATAGATGTGGTTATATAAAAGAGTCACCCATACCCAGAGTAGGTATCTGTCTAGTGAGCTGAAGGAATTCAGTGTAAGAGGCTTTGTAAATATTTTCCCTTTTAATCTGCACAGCGTCTATGTAAAATGGCTGGTGTTTTCTCTGTGTGTTACAGATGAAGAAATTGAGATACAAAGAATATAATCATTTGCCCGAGCTGTAGAGCTGAATTTCTAAACTAGATCACCCCAGAACTCAAGAGATATTCTAATTGATCAAGTAATCTGCCCAAAAGTTGCCATGTCGTTTACTAATTTATGAAGAGTTAAAATGTGATAAAAGGCATTTAGCACAGGAAACAAGGATGTCATTTTTATCTTTGCCAGCAGATGTTACAGTGTCTTAAAGTGTCTCAAAATCGGTTTGAACATCTGTTGTCTCTGTTCCACTAAGATGCAGAAATGACAGTCAACAGCTTCTCTTAGCTTTAACATCTATAAGTCCATAGCTTTCCGTAGAGTAATATTATGGAAAAAAAGTCTGGTCCCAAGTAACAAAATAATATGTGAGCATTTGAACAAATTTTAGTTATGTAGAAAAATAGTATAATCTAGGTGTGTACACATAAAGATAATGTTCCTGACATCCCATTTGCCCTCGGTACTACTCCTTAGGGCTTGCCTCTGGTAGGCAAGAGAATTATACAGAGAAAAGGAAGATAAATGAAAAAAGAGTTAAGCCCCACTTGACATTGTCTATTTAAATGGCTATGTAACTGATTAGACACTGAATACTTAGAATCTACTTACTGATCACCATGTCAGCTGCAGGGGCACCTGTAGATTTTAACTTTCTTCTGGGCCAAGAAGCTAGTCAGAGCCTCAGAGTATCTGATCTCTGCAGCTGTGTTTCAGCTTCTGTTCCTGACTGCCTTTCTCTCAAGAATAAACATGAAACGAGAGTAGGTACATCAAAGTCAGTCTTTTGTGGCATCCTAACTTTTTGGCTTTTACAGCAGGTTTCACCAATCTGTGTGTATGCCATCAGTAGCACTGAGTTCAAGAAGGTCCTCCTTACTTAAATGGAGAAATAAAAGAATTATTTGGGGGCAGTTCAGGTTTAGGTAGTTTGGATTGGGAGACTAAAAATCTAAAAATGCTTAACCTTAATAACAATGCTTTTTTCTTTCTCACAAGTAACAACCATTGATTAGTTTGCCTTTAAAGTTTCCTTCTACCAGGTTTTCTGAAGCCATTGAAGCTGGGTGAACCCCAAAAGCTGTTGCCCTGAGATAATTTTTAAATCTTAAACCAGAATATACCCTGAAGTCTTCCTAAAACCAAACAATGATTTAGCTTTAACTAGTCAAGAATGTCTGCCTTCATGGTTATGCTCTTTTAAGATCTATCTAAATGGGATCAGTTTAACAACAGCCACTCAAAGGTTAGATAAGAACCTTAGGGGGCAGTGAGTTTATGTTAGTAGGGAGGAATCACTCAGAAATGGAGGGTGAGAAAGGCTATTTAACTTGAAGGATGTGATCAGTGTTACTGAAGTGTGTGTACATGTAGCAGCTGTTCTGATGGATGGTTGTTACTTGTGAGAAAGAAAGAAGAGTTGTTACAAAGGTTAAGAATTTTTTAGCTTTTTAGTCTCTCAACCCAACCAAATTGGTGTATGTTCTGCTGTGTATATTCTCAGCAGCAACAAAAATATCAGGGTGAGCATTCATCTGAAAGTCATCAGGAAAGGAACATAGGAAGCAGAGGAGATTGGGGAGAAGAGAAAATAAAATGTATTTCTATTCTTCCTTCGTTCCCCAGGACATTTTTGATCTTTTGTCCCAGTTTCCCAGAATCCTGTACCACAGTTGTCAAAATGTATGACAACAAAATGAGACATTTAGCTGAAGGTAACTTTAAGAAATAAACTGCTGTATTCGTACTACACAGTAGGAGGGTGGGGAGGACGTCCCTAGGGGTTAGACTAACAAAGAAAGTAAAGGAGATCACCTAACTTTAGCTTTAAAATTAAGTTTGAAATGTTTTTTAGGTAGGGAAAAAAGCAAACATAAAAATGGTATTCATGTGTCTATAAACAGATGCTTGAGTATGCACTTGTATCATAAATCAGAGAGTAATATGGCTGTAGCTCCAAAAGAGCACACAGCTAGTTTTAGCAACTCCCAGGTCACTGCCAAGTACAAAGGCACATGGCAGGAGTGCTGGAATGGAAACCAGGTGATGTGGATTCTAATTTGAGCTCAGCTGTTAACCTGGGGCATTCCAGTTATTCCCTTTGAGGCTTAGTTTCTTATTTGTCTAGTAAAGGGTTTGGAGCAGATGATTTCCAAGATTTCTTCACTTCTAAGAATCTGTGTATTCTATGAATTGGCAGATGACTCAGCCAGAGGTATAAGGGACTGTTGGAGTGTAAAAGGTATGTCTAGCACCCTGCCCCTAAAATCAGCAACATTTAATCTGGTGAACAGGAACAAAGAACCAGTTCTGAACAAATTCCAAGGTGAGCTTGTTTCCTGCCTGAAAGCCATAATCCAAAAGGGTTTTTCCTGCTGGCAGTGATCAGTAGTGAGTGTTCTAAGCATTCAGTACCTAATCAGTTACTTATCCCTGCTGTAAACCAGGTCTTACCTCTTGTTTCTGTTTGTCTTCCTTTTTTCTGTATAGTTCTCTAACCAAAAGCCAAACACATTGCCATCAAATTGATTCTGATGCATAGTGACCCTATAGGACAGAGAAGAACTGCCCAGTAGAGTTTTCAAGGAGTACCTGGTGGGGGTGAACTGCTGAACTTTCGATTAGGAGCTGTAGTACTTAACCACTATGCCACCAAGGTTTCCTATAGTTCTCTGGCACAGAGAATGTCCGTTTTGGTGAAAGAATACAAAAATATTTAGTAACAGATCTTCAAATTAGAAATACTAATGATAAAAGTATCATTTGAAAATTTTTTATACAAATAAACCATGTTCAAAAGATGTGTTAGTTCATATTCTAGCCTGTGACTCTTGGGTAAATCTGTCTGAAATTTGACCCTGAATGTGGCCTTCTAGTATTGTCCAAAGCAAAATACCCATTATTGATGGTAACGTTACATAGTCCAGAAAAAAATATAACATCTAGGATAAAAATGAGGTTCCCCAGACATCTGCTTTTATAGGCGTTCTGAAGAGTGGCCATAACCTTGTGCATATAAACACCTAGGAGTAACAATGCTTGAGAGTAGTAACAGACATAGACCCTTTTTTGTGAGGTGCTGTATTCCCTATCCTTTGTCTCCAACCATAAACATGAATTTTGAGTTTGAGATGAGTTTCGGTAGCTTTCCTTGAAGAACTCAGTGACCACCTAAACCAGTTCTTCTCAAAAAGAGGAGGAGATGAGGTTCAAGGAGGTGGCCTGGGTTGTGTGTGTGGCTATCAGTTTGCTGAGGGTTAAGAAATCAAGCAGTAGAAAATAAGTAGAAGCAGTGAGTTAGACCACAACTCTAGGAAATTGACTGCAAAAGGACTAGGTACCATTGAACAGTAGCTAGAAAAAGCAGGAAAGTTGATCAGAAGAATGTGGGCAGATGGGGAGACTTAGAGGGGAAATGTTGAGAGCCTGTGCAAGTTTGGAGGTGGAGGTGGTAATGTACTAAGTGGTTAAGGCATGGACTTAGTGGGGAGAGCCATGGTTTAGATTCAGCTTCATCACTTACTAAAAGTAATCAACACAAGATGTAAACCCACTGCCTTCAAGTTGATTCCAACTTACAGCAACTGTATGGGACAGAGTAGAACTGCCTCATAGAGTTTCTGAGGAGCACCTGGTAGATTTCAACTGCGAGTCCTCTGATTAGCAGCCATAGCTTTTAACCACTACACCACCAAAGTTTCTATGTAAACTTATGAATATAATGACATCAGCACACTACACATTGCAGCACTGTATGTGGTACGTATTCATAACTGTGATATATAAGGTTGTGTCATGTGCATGCATACCTCAGATTGCTAATGAGTCTTCCACCAGTCCTCATGCCATGTTCTTCATGTAGTTCAGCTTCTCAGATTATTTGCTCAGCATACAGGTTCAGTAAGAATGATAAAGGGATAAACCTTGACACATACCTTTCCTGATTTTAGACCACACAGATTTGAAGCTGAAGGTGATAATGTGCTAAGTGGTTGAAGTATGAACTCGTCATACATCAGCACTGCCAACAGGGCCAGCTCCGTCCTCCAGTCTGTGTGTGTCTTCAGTGACGCGAGCTTGTTTCTAATCACCAAGACATGAAACCCGTAATCACTGGCCTTCACACTGGGGTGCATGTAGCCAAGCAGGAAGCAGAGACTTTCAAGGAGATACACAGGTGTGAATATCTATAAGGGAATCAGTTTTTAGATTTTCAACTTCCATATGTACTCTTCTCTAAAATGAGAGTGACTGTGTTCTGAGAGGTGTCCTTTTCCAGTTCTCTTACAGTCGCCTTCACCAACCTTAACAAAAGGAAATAAGGGGAAAGGAGGACCTGTTGCCCCAAGGTGTAAAACTTCCCAAGGCACCATGAAAGTAAAGCAGAGGGCGGCACCTTCTTTCATAGTACTGAAAGAATTCAGAAGTGAGATGGTTGTCATAAACAAGCTTTGGCATGTTTATCCAGGGGAAGGAAAGAGAATCATCACCATCAACAGCCCAAGGTTGATTCCTACGAGGTGGAGGTCAGACATACCTCATCTCTCCAGCCTCTTTACCAGTTGTGACACCAGCCATCCCTCCCACCACACTGTCTACTCCTCTGCCGGGTTTGATAATTCAAGGCGGTGGCCACTCAGAACTCACAGATAATACTTGTGATTATGTGATCTCTTACGGAAGTAATGGGTTACAATTCAGGACTGGGAGTGGCTCAGAATACAGTTCTTCTCAACCTTGCCTACAGGCAGGCCTCGCCGTGGCCATTGGACCCTCAGGCTTCTTGGGCTCCTCAGCCCAGCCTCAGCTCTGCTCTTAAATGTTGCAGAACTCTTTTAGCCCTGCTGGTAACTGCCCAGAGGCACCCTACTCCTCCTTTAAGCCTCAGCCCACAGATGCTCAGCTCTCTCCATGGGCCAGGAAGCCCACCACACTATTCTGTCTCCTGGCAGTCTCATGGTTCTGCTGCCACCATTTCTCTGCCACTACTTTTCAACATCTCTTACTGTCTTAGATGTTTCAAGTCTATCTCCTGCGTTTAGGAAGCTCCCAGTGCAGGGACTCCAGGTCCAAACGACATGCAGCTGTATTCCCACATCTTTTTGGTGGTCCTCAAGTCTCTCTCTCTTCTCCTTTTATCTCTTGTAAGATAAAAGGGGTGAGTCAGTAAGGGTGTGACTTGAATAAAGGTAGCAAGTGTAGTGACTTCAGTGAGGTTGACTTGAGTGTATCCTACCCTAATCCTGCCGTATTAACATAATAACAACCTAATCCTGCCTCATTAGCACCTAGAGGTCATGATTTACCCTGCACCCAGTGGAGGGAAATTGTATCAGATCATAAAACGGAAGATAACCGCACAATAGTAGGAATCCTGGCCTAGCCTAGTAGAGGACATATAATCCCAAACATCCTTGGTTCCATGCACTTTATTTGCAGGTACCACCCAATCATTATGTGGAAGTAACAAACACTGTGGCTAGAGGGACCTTATTAAATAATTCACTGTACTGCAACTCCAGAGCCCATGTTCTTCTAACCATCCAGTGCCTCACTAGAGTAGTACATCGCAATTTAGAGAGAGTGCGTCAATCATGGATCTCAGACTTCTTGGCGAACCATGATCAATACCTTTCTCTATAAAATAAATATACAAGTCTTATTTTGAAATGTAGATGATGGGACAGTCCCCTTGTCGTTTGATTATTATACCTTATAGTGATTAGACACAAAAGTTCTAATATCTACTTGTACAAGAATTTCTCAGGTAAGGCCTGCTTCACTTCCCTCCAAATTTATGTTTGTGTGGATGTAATTAGTGAACACTTACAATGTGTTAGGCATCTGTTAACTGTTCTGTATGCATCATTTTGCTTAGTGCTTATAACAACTCACGGAGGCAGATACTAGCAATATCCTTGTTTTACAGATGAAGAAACTAATACTTAAAATCACATAGGTAGTAAATGTCAAATGTTGCTATTGTTGTTAGCTGCTGTCAAGTTCAGTCCAGCTCAAAGGGAACTTGTATGCTCCAGAATACAAGTGTTTCATAGGGATTTCCCAACTGTAGTCTGAGTGGAAGCAGATCACCAGGCCTTTTCTTCGATGGTACCCCTGGATGGGCTCAAACCACCAACCTTTAGGTTAGCAAATGCAAGCCATTTCTACCACCTGCTGTTGATCAAAAAAGTGTACAGAACTGTTCACTTGGCAAATGTTGCATCATATATTTTTTAGAACAATAAAAAGTGTAGAGGAGAGTATACCATGGGACATCCAAAGACATAGATATAATCCCATCCTTTAGGAAAGAAGTTATGAACATGTGAAAAATCTAATACAAAACAAAAATGTAAAAGAATGGCATACCAGATGCCTTGGAGTCATTTGTGACTCCTGGTGATCCCATATGTGTCAGAGTAGAACTGTACTCCCTAGGATTATGGCTGATTTTTCAGATATAGATCATCATACCTTTCTTCTGAGGCACCTCTGGGCAGACTCAAACCACCAACTTTTTAGTTGCCAGCCAAGCACATTCTTGGGAGTCCAGGACTCCAAGAATATAGTAGTATATAATGATTTACCAAATGAGTGTTTTAGTCCTGAGTGTCTTGCATTTAAGGTGTTTGAATATAGTCCATTTATTATTCTGTAGTCTGTAATACACAGGAAACCGTGGTGGCACAGTGGATAAGTGCCATGGGTGCTAACCAAAAGGTCAACAATTCAAATCTACCAGGTGCTCTTTGGAAACTCTATGGAGCTCTGTCCTATAGGGTCGCTATGAGTCAGAACCAACTCAACAGCAGTGGGTTTGATTTTGGTTTTTATAATACACAGGTTCATGATGAATTCATTTTGATCTGAGGTACCCTTAGAGGAGAAGAAACTCGCACTAAGTTCACTTGGTAGAGAGGTGGCTGGAGAAGTTATTCCACACAACGGAGTTAGCACAAACTAAGACATAGAGGCAGAAACACAAAACATGTTTGTGCAAAAACAAAGAGACCAGTTTTAGTTGAAACACAGAAGTGGAAGCTATAACTAGAAGTATAGAAGATAGGCCTGCCTCGTAACTTCAGTATAGGAGTTGGGATTCTGTTAAACAGTCTCTGGAGAGCCATTAATGATTTGTGAGAAGGAGCTGAAGGTGATCACTCTGGTACAGGTTTGCTGGATGAGGCTGCAGGCAGAGATCAGGAAGGAGAACACTGCTGAGTAACTGCAGATGTGGCACAGGAAGAAAAAAGGACGATGAGGATGGTGCTGAGGAGATACTGGAAGAGAGGGATCAACAGGGTGTGATGGCGAGATACGGGGAGCAAAGGAAAGGAAAGAGTCAAAGGCAACCAGCTTCAAGCTCCTGAGTGTGACTGTGTGGCCTAAATAAAGAATGATAAAACCATGAACAAACCAAGCCCAGAAGAGGCTGATTTAGGAAGGGGAAAGTCATGTTCGAGTTATACCGAGTTTGAAATGGTATCAGGTAGGAAACTAAAAATGTCCAGCCAGGAAGTAGGGAATTTGAAACTGACATGTGGTAAGTTAGGACTAAAGAAGTATATTTGTCTTTGGCATAAAAGTTACAAGACCATAGATGGAGTTTTGAAAGGTGCAGTAAAGAGAAGAGGTCAAGACTGAATCCTGAAGGTCAGTCATACTTAGAAACCAGAAAGAAAAGCCTTCAGTGAAAGAAACAATAAACTGAAGCCATCTGCTCAAGTTATAGACAGCAGCCTCCATGCCAGTCAGAGTAAACACAGAAAGTGAAAGTAAACATGTAGGGTTTTTGTAGCAGTTTGACAGAGCCACGACAGATAAGCTCATAATCTTGTATTTTACAGAAAGTATTGGTCCACAACAAATTGGAAATTAGAAACTCCCCCTTTCTTTAATTTGATTTTTACCATTAATTAAGAAATGCTGGGTTAGAGGATAAAAGA
Organism: Heterohyrax brucei; assembly: GCA_028571685.1. Classification (NCBI taxonomy): domain Eukaryota; kingdom Metazoa; phylum Chordata; class Mammalia; order Hyracoidea; family Procaviidae; genus Heterohyrax; species Heterohyrax brucei. Next base: position 68,820,470 of record CM053142.1, on the reverse strand, counting down.
ACTAAAAGACCCATCAGCTCCAAGAGAATTTAAAACATGTTCCTACACATGCTTAGAGCAGCATTCTGTACAATAGCCCAAAATTAGAAACAACCTAGGTGTCTGTCTGTCAGTTGATGAATAGACAAAACATATTATATTGATATCAGAAAACCAAACCAAATCTATTGCTGTTGAGTCAATTCCAGTTCATAGCAACCCTGTAGGTCAGAGCAGAACTGCCTCATAGGGCTTCCAGTGTTGTAATCTTCAGAGGAGCAGATGGCCACATCTTTCTCTTGCTTAGTAGCTGGTGAGTTCAAACTGCCTACCTTTCACTTAGCAGCCAGATGCTTAACCACTACACCACCAGGCTGAGCACAGACTAAGGTGGTGGCACCAGGCTATGCTAGTAATCACTGCATTCTTCACTCTGTGCACTCACAGCTTTTTTTTTTATTATGACTGAGTGAAAATGTACATTCCCACATAAATTTACATGCCCACCCATATGCAGCTTTGACTGTTGTCCCTGCCTGGTGACAGCACACTATTCCTCTCTGCTCCATACATTCTCATCCTCCCAACAGTCTCCTTTCCCCTCTTCTCCACCCACTCTCCTTCCTCCAGCCAGAGATCAGCAGGATGATATCCTATAGATGCATAGAACCATAAAGTGCATCCAATATATGGTCACTCTGTTGCCAAGTCCAATCCATTCGTGTCCGAAGAGTGAACCTTCGTTATGATTTATGGGCAAGGGCAGCATCAGGGCCGGGGGCCATGCTCCCAGGGGAACCCCCAAACCACTGGACCATCAGTTGAGGTCTTTTAGTGGAGATCTCAGGGTGCACCCCTTTTTTTTCTTGTGTTGCCAGTGAGACTCAACTTAGTGAGCTCCATTGTGGCTATCACTGGTGGTGGCCGGGCACCGTCTGGTTCTTCTGGTGCCAAGTCGATGTAGGCACCCACTCATATGGGTTTCTCTATCTTCTGGGTTAGCTTTTTAAAAATAATTTTTTTTAAAGTTATTTAACAGTGTCCTTGATGAAGCACCAAACATGTCCCAACTCTTGAGTATCTTTTTTTGATATTCTGTGTGAAAAAATGAGAAATAAGTGTGTAGCACTTTGGCTGCATACTGAGAATACAGTGGCTGTATCAAGAAAAAGCACTTGTACATTGAATTAGTGTCTTCCCCCAGCCCCCGCCCCCATAATATACTTGCAAGAATGACTGATGGACAGACTGTGGTTATTTACACTTGGGCATTTGGTAGCTAGTTTATTGAAATGTGCAAAGTGAACTTGTTGCTTCAAGGAAAACATCCAGCAGTATTTGTAGCCAATGATCCAAGTAAAGCTATCAAGTGAAAATTAAAATTTTGGGAAATTTGTCTCCTTTCATGAGCTTGAAAGCTTCCCATTATTTAAAGACTTTTCTGCTGAAATCAATGGTGATAAGGAGTGTGACTTTTTTGATATTGTGTTGTAATGAAATGTATCAGTACACCTCACTTGCATGAACTATCTCATCATCCAACATTTCATATTTACAACAGTAGTACAAAATCTACTGTTTTGCTCATTAACAAAGCAGCAGGCATGGCAGTAAGAGCCATGCCTAGTGTCCCCTCCACGTAGGAGGACCTCCAGGTGCTCTCCAGGAAGCCAGGCCATACCGCCTTCATGCTGTTCACTCCCTCCTGCTGGTAAGGACGCCACATCCGGCTGCTGGTCAGGCTGGCCTTCTCCGTGGCCACAGCCTCCAGACAAGATACACAGGTGGTAACAAGCCAGCAAGCACCCATTCTGGTTTTCCAGCTCCTGTGCAGCTTGAGGTCTTGCAGTTCAAAAACTGCTGTGGGTTAGGAAGGTAGGAAGGAAAAAGGCATCAGAGAGAGTGTTTGGAAGAAATACATGTGAGTTTAATGACATCCCACAGTGAGCCAAACCAAGCCCGAAGCCTGTGCCTACGTGGGACCAGGTGCTTGGGCAAGCTCTCAGCACCCTGTCAGGAAGCTGCCAGCCTCGCCAAATGCAGAGGGCAGAATGGGCTCTGATGTATGAAGGCAGAGCTTGCAGGATTGGGAATGGAGTGCTGGACCCCGCATGGGTGGAAGGTGAAATGGTAAGGCCTTGGGCCCTCCAGTCACACAGCCTGGCTTTATCCAGCTCTCTTTCCTTCAGGCCTCCTCCTCCACAAAGGAATAATCCTTAATGGTCTTATCACAGTAATGACCAAATCAGTAATTCTTAGCTGTTACTATTTCTTTCATCGCATTTTCCAAATTAACAAAAAAACTGCCATTTTTACTTAATGCCAATTTTTGCATGACAACCCAGTGTTTGGAACCCAATCATGTCAGTAAGTGAGGAGTGGTATTATTTGGAAGATCTGCCCACCTCAGTAATCTGCCATCTTCCAAGTTACCACTACTTGATGTTACGAAATCATACAGGGGTCGGAAGGTCCATTTAAAGAACAAGAGGGACCATTGATGTGGCTTCACATTCTACTTTGTAACTGACCTTTAAGAAGTTACCACTTGTCAAGTTTTGCTGTAGTATCAAAGAAGAATAACCAGAATAATCGGAAAAGGCTAATACTCTTCCACCTATACACATGTGAACCAGATTTTATTTATATACGTCAACCAAAACAACCTGTCATAACAGCTTAAATGCAGAAGCAGATAGGAGAATCCATCTATCATTAAGCCAGACGAATGCGAAACAGTGCTACTTTTCATATTGAATGAATTTGTTTTGGAAAATGTAGTTATTTTCATTAAAAATGGATTATCTATATCAACATGTAATGAGTTTATTGTTACTTTTCAATATTTTTAAAACTGTAGCTTTACTTTCTAATATAGTAGATATAGATAGACCACACAAACAAAAGTTGTTTGAATTCCACAATAACTTTTAAGACTATGAAGTGGTCCCAAGACCAAAAAGTTTGAAAACCACTTCTTTATGCTGTGGATGTTATGTCAACCCCTTGTTTATGATGGTGTTCACTGAGGTAATATTCTTTGCAGTAGAACTGGTGTCAACGTCTGGCTAGTCCCTCACTTACCAAACTCATTGCCATCAAGTTGACTCCAGCTCATACCTTGTCCCACACACTTGCCAAACCATGGTCTATTTTCTTTTCGCCAGTGTCCTGTGAACCACTGAGTGATCAAATGGAACCATATCAGATTCCTGCAGAGCCCAAAAACAGCTATACAGTATGAAAGTCAAAAGAATTTATCAGACTGTAATGAGAACAGCCATTTCAGTTTCTTCAAATGAAATCTCAGAACTACTGTGCAGGAAATAAGAATGGGTTCCTCTAGCAGTCTAGGTCATGATAGATCCTGGTCCCTGACTCAAATGTCAGAGTAAACTAGAGAATACACCTGTTGTAAACTCCATGGTATGCAAACATGTCTAAGAGGACCAGATTAAATGTATTCCAACATTTGGGATGCATAGAGGATCACAGCATTTGAATATCCCAGTTTCTGCTTTTGGAAAGCTCCCATTCTAGCAGGGACTCTTTGGGTTTAGGGTGTATTTTAGGTCATTACCTGCCATCTCTTAAGTTTCTGAAAATTCTCCTTTAAACAATCAACAAGAAGGAGAAACAATTGCGGTACCGCCAAAGCAGCTCTTAAAAGGCCCCTGGACCAGGTTTATACCAGGTATTTATGTATCAGGACTCCTGCCTATTTGGTGCTATTAAGGGAAAGACAGCAATGCCCAGTCATCAAGCTAAGAATTTGATTCAGTACTGCTGCCTGCTTTAGGGTTTTAGTCAGGCAGTGCTCCTAACCCTGGCTACACCTCAGATTGACTTGTGGTACTTTTTAAGGTACAAATCCCTTCCCAACTACTGAATCAGAATTGCATAGGTGCCTGTGTAGGAAATGAGGTGTTTGGTTGTTTTTTATAGATTCTTCAGGTAATTCTGACTGTAGCCACCTACTGTATTAAGTACTATCCCCCACAAAAAAACATTAAGATTTAGAAACAGCTGGGAGGACAACACCCTTCCAAAAACTAGCATATCCTTGAAACACTGACTAGGCGGCCAGGCTCCAAAGCCTGCTGAGCTGAGCGGCAGCCAAGAGCAAGGTTCAGTGTTTACACACTTAAATCAGCTCTGCGTTGTCACAGCAACTCACACTCCAGCGTAGCTCCTTCTTCCCCTTTGCAGCTTCACTGCAGACCTTGCTTTCCTCTGTTAGGGTCTTTGTGTTCTTGGTAACCAGGCCTCCTGCATTTTTTTGTATTTTTCTCCCAATTGCTCCCTCTTCTTACCATATGTGTATTATTGTTGTTCGTTGCCGCCCAAGTTGGTTCCAGCCCACAGTGACCATATGTACAACAGAAGGAAACACCACCCGATCTGTACCGTCATCACAGCCATTGCTGGGCTTGCACCCGTTGTTGCAGGCACTGGGTCAGTCTGCCTCTTTGAGAGTCTTCCTCTCTTTTGCTGACCTCCTACTTTACCAAGCATTATGTCCTTCTCCGGGGACTTGTTCCTCTTGATAACATGTCCTGATAACATGTCAGATAAAGTCTCACAATCCTTGGAAAAAGGGAGAAGCCTTATCGTCACAATCAAGTGCCAGGCTATTAACCGAAAGGTTGTTGATTTGAACCCACCAGCAGCTCTTCTCTGTGGCAGTCTGCTTTCTTAAGCCTTGGAAACTCAATGGGGCGGTTCTACTCTGTCCTATAAGGTTCCTGTGAGTGGGAATTGACTCAAAGGCAACAGAATATGTTTACTGGTGTGCAGAAATTCTTCGCCTATATGGAACTCAGTAACTTCTACTCCTCAAAATACACCTAAAAGCAGGAGATAGCAAAAAAAGGCCTTTAAGACCACAGTTGATGGTCTGAAGTCCTGGAAGCATGGCCCCTAGACCTGATGCTGCCCCTGATCATACATCAGTACTGAGGTCAACTCCTCAGACAGGAATGGATTGGACTCAGTGACACAGAGTGACCACATCATTTGTGCACTTTATGGTTCTAGGCATCTATAGGATGTCGTCTTACTGGCCTCTTACTAGAGGGGAGTGGAGAGGCTTGAGAAGAAGGGACAGGAGATTGTTAAGAGGATATGACTTGTACAGAACAGAAAGGAGGAGTGTGCTCTCACCAGGCAAGGAGAGCAGTAGGAGCTGCACATAGGCAGGCATGCGAATTTAAACCAGATTGTATACTTTGACTCAATCACAATAAATAAATTTTTTAAAAAAAGGCCTTTAAGTGGCCAGAATAGGTGTTATCCAAGACCTTTGCTCTGGGCTTATTTCTCTTTTCACTTTTTAAATCAAAGTTATGGTTTCTAGGGCCTGCAGTAAATGGGAAGTAGGAAAAGGAACTATTCTTGGCACACACACCAGAAGTTCAAGAAGTGACTATTAATTCTTGAATAGCAAGGACTGAGGCATAAAAGCTGTAAGAACTCAGCATTCAGAATAGTCTGGGCCTGTTAGGGTCATGGCAAACCATTTTACACACTTCAGTAAGTCATAAAGCCACTGTGACTTTAAAATAGCTGTGACCCAGATAACCAAGAACATGTCAAATTATATTTAGTTTAAGGAGGCAGAATACTGTATGTTATGTTTTTCAGTTTGAAGCACTCCATAGTATTAAAAGTTTTAGTGACTGCAGATGTCAGGGTTTTAGTGCTTAAAGAGGTAAACTCTTAGCTATCCAGAACATAGTTGTGAGTGCTCTGGATAATTAGGATCCCTATCATATGGCTTCTATTTACTTATACTTTATTCTAAAAATTCAAAAAGAAAAAAAGATTTAAGGCAGTTGAATCTTAACTAGGTATACTTTCTAGTACCTGGTTCTGGTTCCCAGCAATACTTGCTGCTAAATTAGTGTTCTGTCCCAACCAAATTTCTGCCCAGGTGATGTGTAGGAGGCTGGATTCTGTTTCTTAGGCTTGTTCATCTGACTGTGAAAGGATCATGGATGTCCCCCTCTCGTTCGAGCTGGTGAATCTGTATCACTTCATCTCAGCGAGCTAGAAGATAAACTGTTGCATGCAGTCCCTCCCCCATTACATGCTTCATAAACCGTACTTGGAATGCAGTAGGCGTTTAGTAAACATTTGTCAAGTGAATGAATGGGGAGTGTACCATCACAATAGGTCTATAAAATTAACTCCATGAATAAAACTATACATTTTATACAGAGTCTAGCCATTACAAGAACAGCTATCAAAGAACACCAGTAAATCCTGGCATCAAGATTAAATGGTTAGACATTGTTTTATGAAAAAACTAGGTACATAAATAAACAGGCTGAGATCTTAAGTTTAAAAAAAAAAAAGTATGGAAGACTAGAAGGATATAGCCAGAATTACTGCTGCTATAGATGGGTTTTTCCATTAACTTACTCATTTAACAAATATTGAGCTCTTCCATGTGTCAGATCCTGCTCTGAGCATTACAGAGCTAACCAAACAACTCACAACAAAGTATGTTCCCAGTGATAAGGATAAACTAATTCAATTTAAAATATAAAGATTAGAATAATAAGAATTAAAACCCACAACCAACTCAGAGGATGCTTAATTGTGCAATGATAAGCTAGGTAAAGTGTCCTTCCAAAACTCAGTAGGGATTTCAGTTCTTCCCACATACACTAATGCAGTAGGAATGTTGCAAGCTCATCAGCCAGACTTCTTCATAGAAAACTGAACGTGAGTCTGCAGTAAAATCTTGGAACATGTTCATTTCAGTTTAGGAATACCAAATGTTCTTGACCCTTTTTTCCCCCTCTTCTTTTTTTATTATGATTGAATGAAAATGTACATTCCCATATAAATTTGCTTGCCCATCTATATGTAGTTCCCACTGCTCTCCCTGCCTGGTGACAGCACACTTCCTCTCTGCTCCATACATATCTTATCCTCCCAACAATCTACTATCCCCTTCTGTCCACCCACTCCCCTTCCTCCAGTAAGAAGTCAGGACGACATCCCATAGATGCATAGAACCATGAAGTGGACACATGATATGGTCGCTCTGTGTGTCCAAGTCCAATCCATTCCTGCCCAAGAGTTGACCTCCATTATGATTTATGGACAGGGGCAGCATCAGAGCCAGGGGCTATGCTTCCAGGGAAACTTTAAGGCCCGTGGACCATTAGTTGTGGTATTTTAATGGAGATCTCAGGGTACACCCCTTTTTATTCTTGTGTTGGTGGTGAGACTCAACTTTGTGAGCTCCATCACGGCTATTACTGGTGGTGACAGGGGACCATCTGGTTCTCCAGTCACAAGTCAGTATAGCCACCCACTCACGTGGGTGTTCTTGACCCTTTTTAATTAAGTAGACAACTCTGGACTGTGCATAAATCAATTCATGGCCCATCAGGATATCCCCTGTAGCTCATTCATGGCCCTTTAACTCTGAATCATAGCTTTAGAAGGCATTTTCCACTATAACTAAATGGATTTTATAACTTGGTTGATGCCCAGACCTCAGGATTTGAGCAGTATCTAGACATATCCTATATCTGTCTGCTACATAGTCCGGTGTTTATATGTATCCTCATAATCATCTGTCTCATAAATTCTTTGTGAGCAGGACAGGTGATGAAATTGTAACACGAAGGTGTAAAATAGTGTTTCTGGAGTATAGCTGGGTGCCTCCAATTTTTGTATCATTTAATAAAAATTTAATTAACTGAAAATCTCTGGCAATATTTAATGCGCTGTGAATGAAACGTAGGTCCCAGTTTTGTATTGCCTCAGTATAAAGTTACTATCTTCAGCTCTAAAAAGCTCTATAAAAAGCTTTTCAACAAAGGAAGAAGGAGAATCAGGAATAGGATGTGTGGCTGATTGCCTCCATAAACAGCTCCCTCTTTGCCATGAGACCAAATGAACTAGACAGTGCCCAGCTATTGTTTTTGAACATTTTTTATTTTTCCTTTTTAAAATTTTTTTATTATGATTAAGTGAGTTTACAATATAAGTCAATTTGCTATATAAAACCCCAGGCACCTGCCGCTATGCAGCTCTGTCTGCTCCCCTCACCCTGTGATGGTACACGCTTCCTTTCTACTCTTCCAGTATCTACACAACCCACACTGTCCCCTCTCCACCCTCTCCTCTTCCTCTAAAAAGAAACCAGTTGGACAGCCTTATATAACCATGAAGTACGCACACCCCCTGTATCATTGTGTGTCCCATAGTCTAGTCCAGTCTTTCTCTGAAGTGTTAGCATCAGTACTGGTCTCAGCTGTAGGATAGCAGCAAATCCAGGGGCCACAGTCGCAGGGCCTCCAGGTTGTCAGACCATCAGGTCTGGTCTCTCAGTAGAGTTCTAGATCTGCACAACCCCTTTTTCTCATGCTACATAAGGGGCTTTATATTGTGTTACCTGTCAGGGCTATCTTTGGTGGTAGCCAAGGACCATCTGGTTCTTCTGGTCTTATGCTCATATAGTCTCCTATATGGACCCTTCTGTCTCCTGGGTTCATATTTTCCTCATGTCTTTGATGTTTTTGGTTTTCATCTCCCTCAGATGGGTTGGGACCAATTGATGTTCCTTAAATGACAGCTTACTGGCTTTTAAGACCCCAGGCATCACTCACCAATATGGGATGCAGGACAATCTCTTGGAAAAAAAAACTAGTTATGCCAGTTGACCTCGATGTCCCATGAAACCATGGCCCCCAGGTCCCTGTCCCTGCTACTCTGTCCTTTTAAGGTGTTGGGTTGTATTTAGAAAACCTTTCAGCTTATGGTGTAGTCGATTTGTGCTGACCTGCCTTCTACCATGTGCTATCACTCAGTTCACCTAACTGAATTCCTGTTGACTATCTAATCTATGAATGACCCTCTCCTTCCCTCCCCACCCTTGTAGCCCTCAAAGAGTATTTTTTTTCTGTGCACAACCTTTTCTTAAGTCCTTATCATAGTGGTCTCATACAATCTTTGTCCTTGTGCAGCTGACTGATTTCACTCAGCATAATGTCTTCCAATGGATTCCAAATTTTGAGATACTTCATAAAATCATCATTGTTCTTTATCATTGCATAGTATTTCATTGTATAAATATACCATAATTTATTTATCCATTCGTCTTTGATGGACACCTAGGTTGATCCATCTTTTTGCTGTTGTGGACAGTGCTGCAATAAACATTCATGTGCATGTATCTGTTCATGTGACAGCCCTTATTTCTCTAGGATATATTCCAAGCAGTGGGATTGCTGGATCATATGGTATTTCTATTTCTAGCTCTTAAGAAAGCACCAAATTGCTTACCAAAGAGGTTGTACCATTTCGTATTCCCAGCAGCAGTTATGAGTTCCATTCTCTCCACAGCCTCTCTCCAACATTTGTTATTTTGTGTTTGGCTTAGTGCCAGCCTTGTTGGGGTGAGATGGTATCTCATTGCAGTTTTGATTTGGATTTCTCTAATGGCTAATAACTGTGAGTATCTCCTTATGTCTTTTGGCTGCCTGAATGTCTTCTTTGGAGAAGTGTCTGTCCATATCCTTTGCCCATTGTTTAATTGAATTATTTGTCTGTATCTTGTTGATATTTTCCAGTACCTTGTAGATTATGGAAATTAGACATTGATCAGATATGTGGCTGCCAAATATTTTTTCTCAGTGTGTAGACAGTCTTTTTACTCTCTTGATAAAATCTCTGGATGAGCATAAGTGTTTGATTTTTAGTAGTTCCCATTTATCTATTTTGTTACTGCATATTTTGTTCAAAGATTCTGTAGAAGAGTGCTGTTCAGAAGGAGGAGAATGCAGAACAGAATTTCAAGTTTTCATGAACTCCAGAGCTAAATGACTCCCTGAAACTGTTGCCCTGAGATAAAGACTGCGTTTGAACCTTGAACCAAAAATATCAACTGATGTCTTAAAACCAAACAGTATATGTGAGGAAATGCTCATGATCATTAGCCATTAGAGAAATGTAAATAAGCAGAACTACAGTAAGGTACTATCTCACCCCAACAAGGCTAGCATTAATCCAGAAAACACAAAACATAAATGTTGGAGAGGTTGTGGAGAGGCTGGAACACATAAACTGCTGATTGGACTGTAAAATGGTATAACCGCTATGGATATCGATTTGGTGCTTCCTTAAAAAGCTAGAAGTAGAAGTATCATATGATCCAGCAGTCCCATTCTTTGGGACTAGAGAAATAAGAGCCATCACACAGACAGACATAGGCACATCCATGTTCACTGCAGCACTGTTCAAAATAGAAAAAGATGGAAACAACCTAGATGCCCATCAATGGATGAATGGATAAACAAATTATGGTATATACACACAATGGAATACTACAATAAAAAACAATACAATACTACAATAAAGAACAATAATGAATCCATCAAACATCTCACGACATGAATGAATCTGGAAGGCATTATGCTGAGTGAAATTAGTCCCAAAAGGAACAAGTACTGTATGAGACCACTATTATAAGAACTTAAAGAAAGGTTTAATAAAATAAAAAGGTTTAAACACAGACAAAAACATTCTTTGATGGTTATGAGGGTGGGGAGGGAGGGAGAGGGGAATTCACTAACTAGATGTAGACAATAATTAGGTGAAAGGAAAGACAACACATAGTACAAGGGAAGTCAGCACAACTGGACTAAACCAAAAGCTAAGAAGTTTGCTGAGAACAACCAAACTCTTCCAGGGACAGAATAGCAGGGGCAGGGGTCTGGAGACTGCTTTCAGGGGATATCTAGGTCATTTGGCTTAAGAAAGTATATTAAGAAAATGTTCTGCATCCTGCTCTGGTGAGTGGAGTTTGGGGTCTTTAAAGCTTCAGAGCACCCATCTAAGATGCATCAACTGGCCCCAACCCACCTGGAACAAAGGAGAATGAAGAAAACCAAAGACATGTACAAACTGTTACATTGGTGTATTTCCTGTATAATATTAGTCCAAGAGACAAAAGATCCACATCAACCCAGAAATTCACACCAGCCTTCAAACAGAAGAACTAGATGGTGCCTGCCTACCACCATGACTGTCCTGACAGGGAACACAACACAGTCCCTGACAGAGCAGGATAAAATTGGGGTGCACAACTCAGAATCATGTGGAAAGACCAGACTTACAGGTCTGAGACTAGAGGAACCTCAGAAGACTTGGCACCTGGACTCTGTTATCCTGAGCTAAAACCACTCCCAAAGCCAGCACTTCAGACGAAGATTAGACTAGGCTATAAAACATAAAATAATACTCATGAGAAGTGTGCTTCTTAGTTCAAGTAGATACACAAGACCAAATGGGCAGCTCCTCTCCAGAGGTAAGATGAGAAGGCGGACAGCAATAGGAGCTGGTTGAATGCACACGGGAAACCCCAGGTGGAGAGGGGAAGTGTGCTGTCACATTATAGGAATTGCAACTAGGCTCATATAACAATACAGGAATAATTTGGGGGTAAGAAATTAACTTGAGCTGTAAACTCTCACCTAAAGCACAATAAATAAATAATGGTTTAGCTGAACTAGTATAAAAAAAGTCTGCCTTGAGCATTATGCTCTTTTAAGAACTACTTGTGGGGTCAAAGTAACAGAGCTACTTGAAAGATACGAGTCTTAGGAAGCAGTGAGTTTGTTAATGGGGGAGGAACAACTCAGAAAAGGAGGGTGAAAATAGTTGCATAACTCAAAGAATGTAATCAATGACACAAAACTTTACATGTACAAACAGTTGAATTGGTGTATGTTTTGCTATATGATATTAACAACAAAAGTTTTTTAAGTTTTCCTTTGGGGGGAAGAAACTGATTTGGGGGTAATTATCATCTGTGTTGAAATTCATGTAATGTATTTTTTTTCCTTCCTAGGCTGAGTTTTATGCCAGATAAACTTTCAAAATGATACTGGAATAGCACTAGGCACAAGTAACTCTCTTCTCTTTCTCTCCCTCCAGGTTATCCTATTGCTTTGTTTTATCGACATTACCTTTTCTACAAGGACAGCTACCTCATCCATCTCTTCCACACCTTTACAGGCCTGTCAATTGCTTATTTTAACTTTGGTGAGTGAATTAAGTTAGCAGTGACACTACGATAGAGTACTGTTTTCATGTACATTCATCTCACAGATAAAAAGCATGCTGAGAGTAGTACCTCTGCCACAGCCATCGAGAGAGGCATTTAGTTTGTCTCTACTGTGGCTATAACTAAATGACAGACCCTGGCGTCCCCACTCAGCTCAAATATCCAGAAATAAATAGTAACACCTGGTAATCCCTTGGAAACCCTGGTGGCATAGTGCTTAAGTGTTAACAGCTGCTAACCAAAAGGTTGGCAGTTCAAATCCACCAGGTGCTCCTGGAAATCTATAGGTTCTACCCCAACCTGTATAGGGTCACTATGAGTCAGAATTGATTCAACAGCAGTGGGTTTGATTTTTTAGTGATGATCCCTTGTATTTATACAGCTAACTCCAGCCTGTTAAAGAAAATGCCTACTTCCATCTCCCCCATGAAACTCTTAACCCTTGCCAGAAACTAAAAAGTCATGATAGTAACAGTTCTGGGAAGAGTTTAAATAATTAGATAAGCTGTAACTAACCTCTACAGTACACTGTATCTCTCTCTCTCTCTCTCAAAAAACCCCCCCGAAGTTAAAGCCCAACTTTTACAGTCTGCCTCCTGCCAATTAAGTGAATGACAACCAATCATCTTAAAGCTCCGTCTTGGGAAGTTCCCTGACCGTTTGTACGGAGTGTAAGCTGACCGGAGCTGTAATGTTGAGGAACACATCACTTCAGAAGGGGTGCTCCCTGTCTCTCAGATGGTTCTTTCTGCCCAATGAAACTTTTAATTCTGATTCAGATTTTTCTTTCAACAAGACTTCCTCCAAAAAGATGAGCTTATTCTAAGGGGGGGAAAAAGAGATCCTGTTACCAGCATTACTTCTTTTTATGTTCTTTGTGGTTAAAACTTCCAGGAAGGCTCAAATGTGCTCTTTTCTCTGCATCCAGGAAACCAGCTCTGCCACTCCCTGCTGTGTGTTGTGCTTCAGTTTCTCATCCTCCGACTGATGGGCCGCACCGTCACCGCCGTCCTCACTACCTTTTGCTTCCAGATGGTAAACATCTTTCCTTTGGCAGCTCAGTTACTTCTGGCCACAGCTGACAGTAGTTTGAGAGTGTGGGAGCTACGGGATAATAAAAGCAGTGAACTAGGAGACATAATTTCTCATCTCCTCTCCTAACACTTACCATCAACGATTTTGGAAGGCCTCTTACCACAGGCCCCAGAGGCTTCACCTGAACATGCAGTGTAATGCTTCGTATGCCTCAGAGGAGTGGATAGCCAGCTAAAGCTTTGCATGGTGCCATTAAGGTTCTTTGCTCCTGACCAATATTATCTCAGCTGTGCATGAGAGCAGAAAACCAATTCAGAATGAGCCACAGAATCTGAACATCTAAATTCTGATCTCAGTTTAGCGCTCACTTTGCTGAGAAATGTTAAGTCTCTTCCCTGTATAGGTTTGGTTTCTTCATTTCTAGGATTTCTTATGGCTTAATGATGGGACCAGGAGAAAAGAAAAATGAAATCCATTGGCAGGATAAAATAGTAATGATGGTAAAATGAATACTGTCCATTTCTCCTAGGTCTACCTTCTGGCCGGGTATTATTACACTGCCACTGGCAACTACGATATCAAATGGACAATGCCCCATTGTGTTCTGACTTTGAAGCTGATTGGTGAGTGGTGGCTCACTGCCTTGCCCTACACCCAGGCCCCTCCCTGATCAGACCAAAGACTTAGTCAGTACTCTCCCCTGTTCCACTGCCAGCTGGACTCAAAGTCCTCTCCCTCTGCTTTACTAGCCCTTCTCTCTCTGCTCAGGTTTGGCAATTGACTACTTTGACGGAGGGAAAAGTCAGGTAAGTGCGCATGCCTCTGCAGAGATGTTAGGATTTAACCAGAGGGAAGGAGAAAAGCTGTTGTTGCCAAAAGACGGAACCCAAATACCAGGGGCAGAGCCTGTGTGGCCACCCTGTTTCATGTAGCACGGAGCAAGGATCAGCATATCTAAATTGCCCAGGATCCAGCTCTCGCACAAAGTTCAGAGATCAGTGCCAACAGGGCATTTGGAAAAGTAGCAGCAGCCAACTGCTGCTAAGCTACCCCACACACATACTCATTTCCAGGTGAAGCAACTGTTTTTCCCCATGTCATCCCCTAAAGAGATATCTGTTTGAGGACCCCCCAGTGCAGTGGGGCACACGGGTGGCTCTTATGGGGAGATTCAAGGCTATCCTGAACCATTCATTCTCTTCTCGGCATAGAATTCCTTGTCCTCTGAGCAACAGAAATATGCCATACGGGGTGTCCCCTCCCTGCTGGAAGTTGCTGGTTTCTCCTACTTCTATGGGGCCTTCTTGGTAGGGCCCCAGTTCTCAATGAACCACTACATGAAGCTGGTGCAGGGACAGCTGACTGACATGCCAGGGAAGACACCAAACAGGTAACTGCCCCTCTTGGTCAAGACCACTGTGCAGGTGTCTCATCCAATACAAAGCCACTGTCAAAGTGCCTTTCCTGAAGGCCAGTCCCAACTGCATCTTCCAGCATGGCCCTGGGACACAGGCCTATGCCACATGGGCTCTGGACTGGCATGACAGGCACACTATACCTGGTCACTACTGGGAGAGGACCCTCTGCAGTCTAGGTCATTTCCAGCGACTTGTTCTGACCCTTTAGTACACACGTGAAACATCTGCTTCTATGCCACAGGATTTTACCTAAGCCACTAATGTCCCTGTCTATAAAGCATATTTTCTCATTTAAAAAAAGAGATGTTTAAATATGTCATAATACACATTTTAAAAAAACAATCCGAACCCACTGCCATTGGAGTTGAGTTGGTTCTGACTCACAGCAACCCTATAGGACAGAGGAGAACTGCCCCTTACAGTTTCCAAGGAGAGACTGGTGGATTTGAACTGCTGACCTTTTGGTCAACAACCAAACTTTTAATCACTGCACTACCAGGGCTCCTTATTGCATATATAAATGTATCACAGTGGAAAATGTGAAAGTTAGAATTTAAAAGAACAGTCCCTTCAGTGAGAACTTGTTTAACGTTTCTCTCAGCATCAAATCAACCAAGATAGGAAGAAGCAAATTTAAAACTGGTTACTGTTATTTATTAACTTACATGGAGTTTTCTGCCCTGATACAGATTAAGAAACCTAGTGAGCCCTTGAGGTCAGAAGTATCCTGAGTGGTGAAACACTACATGACTCTTGCACACCTGCCGCCCTGCTGCCATACCTTCCCTGTAACAAGCTGTTGCTTTCACCGTTCCTTATATCCACACACATGTAGTAGCATCTTACCTGAGCAGAATTCAGGGCAACAGAGCTACTCTTCCCATTCCAGACAGATAAGCACACAGTCAAACACTTCTCTCCGTAGTGTAAGCACAGGAGAAGGGGATCGGCTCAGCCCTTTGTGACCCCATTTTTTCCTTTCTAGCATCATACCTGCTCTCAAGCGCCTGAGTCTGGGCCTTGTCTACCTAGTGGGCTACACTCTGCTGAGCCCCCACATCACAGAAGATTATCTCCTTACTGAAGACTATGAGGTGAGTGGGTCGTAAAGCAGCGGCACTACAACTATATCCGAGATAGAGAATGGACAGGCAAGGGTCCCACCGACAGACAGCAGGCAAGTGGGTCACACCATCTACAAATGCATGTTGGTTTTGCTCTAGATCTTTGAGAGTTGGTGTCAGTGCCAGCCGGGCCGGAACACGGTCATCAGCCAGCATTGAACGACCTTCGTGGGCACAGGGCTGTGCCAGGTGCACTTTTAGCACCCCTTCCCTTCCCCAGGAGCACCTCCTAGCTTGCTTTATTGCATACAGGTGACTCTTTGAAGCAGAGCCGATTCTAATCCTCTCCAGCCTATTTTCTTCTCCTGACTAATGGATTTGGGGGCTTCTAGAAACAGGAAATCAAGGGAGGGAGAAGTGCTAGCTTTTACTCCTGCCCAGCTAAAGGCTTGTAACAGTTCCATAGCCACATTAGGCAGGTTTCTTTAAACTAACACTGAACATGTGATATGTAAAAGTCCCTCAGTACTTATTACTCCAAATGCTCAGTGTGATGCCAAAGTAGGCATTCAATACAAGAGTTAAGGACAGTGCCATCCCTGGGACTCTCCAAGGAAAAGGGGCTAAATGGATACTCACTCCATCACTGAATGGATACTGCTTGCCTATTATAAAGGCAAGTAAGCCAGACTACGTGGTGGATATCTGGCAGGAGTATTTTGACAGTCATGAAATAGTTAGCTACATGTACAAAAGGGGAGAAATGTTAAGGGAAATTTGCTTTGCCTGTGTGATATCCGTAATACACACGTTTTCTTCTCTCAAGAACCACCCCTTCTGGTTCCGCTGCATGTACATGCTGGTCTGGGGCAAGTTTGTGCTCTACAAATATGTCACCTGTTGGCTAGTCACAGTAAGTAGAGGAGAAAGATCAGCGTCTCATATAGACAAGCTGTGGGGAAGTAAGAAAAGTGACAAAAACCCTAACAGTTGTTCTTTCCCTCAGGAAGGAGTATGCATTTTGACAGGACTGGGTTTTAACGGCTTTGATGAAAATGAAGAGGCAAAGTGGGATGCCTGTGCTAACATGAAGGTGTGGCTCTTTGAGACCACCCCCCGCTTTACTGGCACCATCAGCTCTTTTAACATCAACACCAACGCTTGGGTGGCCCGGTAAGCAACTGGAGGGGAGATCTGTGCCCTAGTCCTTCTTTCCACTACATCCCCAGATTAGAGGACATGCATTTCCTCTGTCACCTCTGTCCGTCTTTTTCCACTTCAGATAGAACTTTCAGTCCCTCTCACACACACATACTTAGGTCTCCCTGACCTTCCATGCAAAAAAATAAATAAATAAATGCCTGTCATATTTGAAAAACAAAAGCAAGACACACAAGTGCCATGAGCCCCAAGTTTTAATCCCAGCTTGGCCACCGGTTTTGTTCTCCACTGCATTGTTTAAAAGCATCTTTGTTTGTTTGCTTGTTTGTCCCACTACTAGAGATGTAAGCAGCACGAGTAGAGAACTGGTCTATCGTGTTCACCACTGTGGTCCCAGCATCAGGCATTCACTAGGCACACAGTCATTATCTGTTGAATGAAGTGGCTTGCCCAAGATCACCCAGCTAAGCCTTGGGTCTGTTTTCTGTCTCTAAACTGTGAGTCGTCAACTTAACTACCTTTCATCTCTGAAGCTAATCACGTAGCACTAGCAGTCCCTTCCTCAACCCCCAGCAGCCACAAGCGGGAGCCAGCTCCAATCCTCAGGGCTCCAAGAACTTAGTGGAAGGATGGCCGGAATGCAAGGCCTGGTCTGAAGTTCGTCTCTGCCCACCCTTTTCTCTAGTTACTTCTTCAAAAGACTCAAGTTCCTTGGAAATAAAGAACTATCCCACGGTCTCTCGTTGCTCTTCTTAGCCCTCTGGCATGGCCTACACTCAGGATACCTGATCTGCTTCCAGATGGAATTCCTCATTGTTATTGTGGAAAGACAGGTAAGCCTCAAGGGTAATGGGTGAAAGAAAGGGAGTATGGGAAGGGACAAGATTCTGATGACCTCTTTCCTCTCCAGGCTGCCAACCTAATTCGAGAAAGCCCAGCCCTGAGCAACCTGGCCTCCATTACAGCCCTACAACCCCTCTTCTATTTGGTGCAGCAAACCATACATTGGCTCTTTATGGGTTACTCAATGACTGCCTTCTGCCTTTTCTCTTGGGACAAATGGCTTAAGGTAAGTGAGGGCCTGTTGTTGAGGATGCGAAAGACTCAATGATACTACGGACATTAAGGGATGTTCCATGCCTTCTGCCTCAGTGGCCTTCATCTCTTCACAGGTGTATAAATCCATCTATTTTCTTGGCCATATCTTCTTCTTGAGCCTACTAGTCATATTGCCTTACCTTCACAAAGCACTGGTGCCAAGGAAAGAGAAGTTAAAGAAAATGGAATAATATATTTCCCTGGTAAGTAGACTTCCCTACAGCTAAACTCAAACTTCCAGGTTACTGAGTAGAGCAACAGATTGGAAAAAAGATGATGTTAGCTGCCACCAAGTTGGTCCCAACTCATGGCAACCCTATACACAGTGGAACAAGATGCTGCCCAATCCTACACCATCCCCATGATCAGGTGCAGTTTGCAGTGTTCCATTATGATCCACAGGGTTTTCACTGGATGATTTTTGGAAGTAGACTGCCAGGTCTGTCTTCCTAGTCCACTGTCGTCTGGAAGCTCAGCTGAACCCTTTTAGCATTATAGCAACACGTGAGCCAGCACTGGCAAACAGATGGTAGCTGTGCATACAACGCTTTGGCCAGGAAGCAAACCTAAGTCTTCTGCATGTACAACAAGAATTCTACCACTGAATAGCCCCTGACCGTGAGGGACACTTCTCTCCTTTACACCTTTCTGAATGTTGTACGGTGGACATGTGTACTAGTATCAGTCATTTGGAGTGGATTTCAAGGTAGCCTAGCCACTAGGAAACAGTGTGGCATGCTAGAAAGATGCAGAAGGGCTACAGACCAGGGACTACTAGAAGCAGCAACTTTAAGCAGACTGCCAATCAAACTTCTTCTCTTGCAGGTGGCCTGCAGCAGGACTGATGCAAAAACTACTTGTCTCCCTTTTCACAGGACTCCCTTGCCGCAGAGCACAGAGAACACAGAAGCCAGGGAGTTGGAAGACATGGCACTCCTAGCTGTGCCTCTGCTGCCAGCCAAGTCTTCATTTTAGGCCAATGGGGAAACTCTTGTGGGAGGAGTGGAGGGGCCCATGTCTCCCCTCTGGACTCCCCCATGCACGTTGCCTTATCTCTCCCCTTCTAGCCAGGAATCTTGTGTTTTTCTTATGCCAATTTACTATGATTGTATATGTGCCGCTACCACCACCCCCCCCATGGGGGGGAGGGAAGGGGTACAAAGCCCCTGCCTGCTCCACTTTTTCTACCTTGGAACTGTTCCAGATAAAATCACTTCTGTTTATTCAGTTTTTCACTGCTAGTATTCCTGGCTGCCTTCTTTCAGACAGTTCTTCATACTTGTCGCTGCTGAAATAATCAGAGTGCTCTCCTTTGGAACACTGTAATTTAGGAAATTTGGAGCTAAAGCCAATCATCAAAACCTGGAACCAAAATGTGAAGACTGGAACCTTCTATCTTCATCTGAAATATGAGGGGAGCAAAAACCTTATGCCATTAGACACTAAGCTTAGGACCCCCAAAAAACAACTAGGTTTTCAGAACTATGTTTATAGAAAAAAAAAAACTAATAGCAAATGTACAGCCCTAGCTTCCCCCAACTCCACAGTCTTGATGCAGGAAAGTCATCTCTCAGCAGTCAGTTCAAAATTGAGTCAGGAGATGTGAACAGTCTTTGTGTTTTGGAACAAGGGTCTTCCACTGTCAAATGACCCCCCATACTTCTTCAAAGGCTGTGGTCAGTTTTGCACAGGTGAGGGCAGCAGATAAGGGGTAGTTGCTGATGGACACCATCTTCTCTGTATACTCCACACTGACCTAGAAAGAAGATAAGTTTTGTCAGCTGACTCAAGCTCTCAGCAGAATTAGTTAGCAGGGTCAGCCTTTCCCCTTGAGGCAGGAAAAATAATGGCAATGGCAGAGTTACTATCTCACTGTGCTGTTTATGACCACAGTTGTAAAAAGGATGAAGGAGTTCCTAGTTGTGACTACTACAGATATCCCAGCATAGAGTTAAGTCACTCATAGGTCTTCCCTACCTAAAGAAGAGCAGTGGGCAAGATGCAGAACTTCCACTCTATTTCCCAACTAGTAAGAACAAGGATCGTCAAAATGCCAACTGCTCTAAGATTCTATACTCTTGCCTCAGTTCTACAAAGGGATAGTTGTTGCCCTCTTGTTGGAGGGAGGAGAGGAAGTAGTTCCCTTGGTATTTAAGCTCTTACCTTGCCATGGGCAAAGGCCCCCACCACAAAAACAACAGGATCACTGCTAGGCACCAACTCTCGTACATCACTAACAACCTGAGTGGAAAACGATGTGCCAATTTTCATACATCCAACTGGGAAGTGATCTGACACTGGATTCTTAATTACCTGGGGAAAAAAAAAAGATGCTATCAGTCCCAGTAACATTATCAGTTACCTCCAACCAGCGTGTTTCAATAACTCACCTTCAACAGCTTTTGGGGGCCATCAGCTGCTCGAACACTGAGTTTGTGTAAAAGCTGAACTGGGGGGAGAAAAAGAGTCCAGTTAGGCAGAGACCCCATTTCTTCTGCCTAGTGATCTATCTAAAAAAACCCCTAGGTAGCTAGGTTCTCTAGGTCCTTCACATCCAGACTATGAAATTTTAAGAACAAGCCAACTGTCCAGTGTATGATCAGTAAGATAGCTGACAGGTTCAGCCGCCCTCTTTCTCACTCGGATAGGTGCCTAGGCAGGACAGTGGTAATTCCCTGCACATGGAAGGTAAGGAAGAGTCCTGGTACTACCACCAGTCATGTCATATGTCCCCACTCAAAGCTCCCATGTCTCATTTCTCCTTTTTCCTTTCTCCCTTCTCCACTACTGAATTTCTACAGCTTCTCACCCATTAGGCCACAGAAGCGGTCAAAAGTTCTGGGAATTCGAGTCTGGGGGTTCACTTCAATCAGCACGTTCTTCTGGGTGTGGATATAAACTTGCAGCAAACCAGCCCGGTTCAGGGGACTGTCCATCAGCATGAGTAAACTCTGAGGGAGGCAGAAACCAAGTACAATGAAAGCTAAAAAGAAGTAGCACACTACTGTCCTACCCTCCACACAAAGGCTCAAGGGGCGTGAACTCTGTCCTTGGAGTTACCTGGTGGGCTATGTCTGGTCTCACTTCCCCAGGGTCTCGTCCATTCTTTAACAACATAGACTTGTGCTTGTCACAGTTGAGTAACTCATATGTCTTCCCTACCTGAAGAAGCGCACAAAACATGAGAGAGCAATGTATACTCCTTTTACCTCATCTAACAGTTCTCAAAGTGTGGTTCCCTCCAAGCCAGAACTTGTTAGAAAGGCAAGTTCTCAAGCTACTCTAGATCGTACTGAAACCCTGGAGTGAGGCCCAGCAGCCTTCAGGGGTTACTGTTAATCCAAGTAACTGGTCCTAGAGGAAAAGCACGCACACCTGTGACTTCACATGATCTCACCTGGTTTTAATTTTAAAACCTGTAGCTACTATGCAGGGCCTGTGAGGGATTCTGGAACCAAGTAAGACTAGGTAAGTAAGCAAGATTAAATGCTTCTATTTATCACAAGGAGCAATAAGTATGTACTGACAGAATACAGTCACAGCCCTCAGTTTGCTTAAACATGCACTAAGTGAAAAGTAAATGTGAACAGGAAGAAGTGTGAGAATTCTAATGATAACATGAGGGAGTTTAAACAAGGAATACACCTCAAATAAAACAGAGGCAGAGAAGTTATTTGCACTTTTAAGACTAACGTGAACAAAGCTATACATGGGAGTCAAGAAAAAGCAGAAACAAGGACATGACAGGTGAAAAGGGGAAGAATTGAGACACTGAAGGGCAGTAATCAAATGTGATTATGAAACTGTAAACTACAGAATACTCATGTAAACAGCACAAAGCTAAAAGTAATTCTGGAGTGAAAAATGATGGCAATGACTAAGGAATACTATCCTGGCATTTCTGTGTATACTGGAAAAGACACTAGCTGGAAGTTTGATAATAAAGATCTGGACAACATCTATAACAGCTAAACGAAACCAAAAAGAATAATAGTCATAATTTGCAGTCCTAATAAGCACTAAGGTGGTCAGTTAAAACTGATGAAACATAGTACAAACACATCTTTGAAGGGCTGTGTTTTTACATATCAATAGAACACTTTATGTCCTGCTTTCAAAGAACTTAACGAAGGCCAATGACGCTGGAGTGTAAGGAATTAACCTAGGGTGCAGGCCCAGAGAAGGCTAACAGAAGCAGGAGAGGGCCAGTACATGGAAGGTAAAAACAAACAGTTCAGACTGATGAACATTTTAACCAGCTATGAATTCTAGTATCTTGAGAAACACAGCTCCAGAAAGCTGGAGATAGGGAAATGATAGAGATTTTGAAACTGACTAGTTAAAATGACAGGAATGGCACAGACAGTAATAAGCACAGAGGAAGCACAAAAGACTTAAGTCAACCCATAGGACACCCAGAGTTATAGGGAAAAAGAATAGTCCAGTTATAACCCATTATAGCTTATAACCAGAATTTTTGTTCTAATGAAACAGAATCAAAAGTATCAGAGCACTTCACATGTAGTAACAGTAAATAATAGTTCTTGCAACTTTTGGTTTCACAACATTGTGTACTGGCACACAAGGTAATCTTCTTTATTGTGGGTTATGACTAAAAAGTGGGAAAGCCACTAGAATAATCAGAGAATGAATGGAAAAGGCACAGTAACAAAATATGCAGTTTTAAAGAGGATAATTAGGGCAGAAATGAAAGGATGGAAAATTAATTTTTTAATGCCATATTTAGCTATGAAGACATAATCTTATGTATAATCACTGTTTCAACAAGGATATATAAAGCACACACTACGTGCCATGACTGCTAGGCACTGTGGATACAAGAAAGAATTCTTCAGATTCTTTTCTCTCAGGTACAGTCTTCTCATGGAAGACAAACAGTAACAATCACACATGAATAATTTAAACTGATAAGCACTGTGAAGAAAAACTAAAGAGTTGATAGAAGGATTGTAACAGGAGGATCTGATTTATACCAGGGAAGAAGTTCATTTCTCTGAGGAGATAATATTTTACTAGAGACCGAAAAACCATTAAATAATGAGCAAATACGTAAGATTTGGGCAAACAACTGAATAACGGGAGCTTCCAGTTGGAGAACTTGTACAAACGGCCTTAAGGAATAAAGAGAACTTGGTGCTTTCAAAGAACTTAAGGAAGGCCAGTGACGCTGGAGTGTAAGGAATTAACCTAGAGTGCAGGCCCAGAGGAGGCTAGCAGAAGCGGGGCCAGTACATGGAAGGTAAAAACAAACAGTTCAGACTGATGAATGTTTTAACCAGCTATGAACTCTAGTATCCTTGAAGTGGAACCCTAGAGATGCAGTAGGTGGCTAACCAGCAGGTACACAGTTCAAATCTACCAGCTGCACCTTGGAAACCCTATGGGGCAGTTCTACCATCCTACAGGTTCACAATGAACTGACTCAGCAGTACCTACCAACAACCACCCCCACCCTTGAAGTAGCACTACTGACAAGCTGGCTAAGAATTTCACTTTGGCTGCGACCTTTTCAACCTCTTAATATGGAATCTAGAATAAATAACAAAAATAGTATGATTTACCAAGTGACAGACAGTATTCTAAGAAGCCCTGGTGGTACAATGATTAAAGTGATGGACTGCTAGCCAAAAGGCTGGTGGTCCAAACCACAATGGCTCTGGGATAAAGATGCGGTGGCAGTCTGTAGACACTTAGCCCCTGAAACACTATGGGTTCGCTGTGAGATGAAAGCGACTCAACAGCAGTAAGTTTGGTTTTAAACAGTATTCTCAGCCCTTTACACAAATCAATTCCTTTATTCCTCCCAGCATCCAATGAGGTAGGTACTATTATTATCCCCACATAATATATGAGGAGAACCTAAACGGTACAGTTAACACACTTAGTTACTAACCAAAAGGTTGCTGCCCACCCAGAGGCACTTCAGAGGAAAGGCCTGGCAAACTATTCCCACAAAATCAGCCCTTGAAAACCCTGTGGAGCACAGCTGTACCTTGACACACATGGTGTCACCACAAGTTGGATTCAGCTCAATCACAAATGATTTGGTTTGTGGTTTTTTTAGTAACATGTGAAGAAACTAAGTGGTTAAATGATATGC
Source organism: Heterohyrax brucei (assembly GCA_028571685.1). Taxonomy (NCBI): domain Eukaryota; kingdom Metazoa; phylum Chordata; class Mammalia; order Hyracoidea; family Procaviidae; genus Heterohyrax; species Heterohyrax brucei. The sequence goes on along the minus strand of CM053142.1, from coordinate 68,796,506 downwards.
CTATGGTCACACAACTAAGAGATACCAGAAAACGGGTCTGAACCCAAGAAGTCTTGAGCGATCCTACATTCTCAACCACTGTATTGTAAGGCCACAGAAGACACAAGGCCTGAATTAAGTCTGTGAACTTGTTTAAGTGCTACATACCTCACTGCTGAGTATCACTATGGTCACCTTCAAAGCTATGCACTGATTGCAGCGCCTAGTCCACCCTTCAAAGCAATTCTGCAACTCTTTCTAAGATGGCCATTGCACACTGTGGCAAGTTCACAAACTTAATTGTACAGGTGTCTGTGAGTGAGGAGTTTTTAGCCAGTAAACAAATAACTGTACTGGGACACCCTCCCCACTCACCTGACAAGGCTTCCAGTGACTTTTTCCTCTACCTGAAGATAAAGGAAATACTGAAAGGAAGACATGTGGGTGACATCTGGGACATCAATACAATACGGCGATAGCTCTGCTGGCCATTCCAGAAAGAGTTCCAAAATTGCTTTGAAAGGTAGACTAGGCACTGGCCTCAGAGCATAGCTTCCCGAGGGGAGTACTTTGAAGGTGACCATAGTGATATTCAGCAATGAGGTATGTGGCACTTTTTCTAAGATGTGCTTGAGAACTTAACTGGCAGTCGTTGTATGCTTTTTGCATTTGTAAATTAGTTTGACAGCTGACATGACTACTTTCAAAATTAACATTCAGTGTTAATATGACAGAAAGAAAAATATGAGACTATAATTAGGTTAGAAATACCAAATACAGAAGAAAATGAAAGGAAAATTAATTAGCTGGCCACTTCAAAAAAAAAGTAGATTATTAGATTATTACAGAAATATACCACTTCTACAGCACTTTCCTCACAATCTTCTTGTACGGTTCACAGTTTCTACCGCCATACCTCCATTTCACAAACTGAGGACAAACTTATTTTCTTGTGATCACACAATTAAAAAACAACAAGAACCAAGATTAAAATCCAGGTTTGAATTCCAAACCAATGCTATTTCTTCTAGACCCACTCGTTGAAGAAATAGCTCTAAAGTATAAGAGACGCAAGAGTCAAAGGAATGAGAAAATTACACAAGCTTTAAGATACTGGAATAGGAAATTGCTGGATTTATTAATTAGAAAACGCTAAATGTTAACATAAAAGGCGTAAAGATCTTAAAATATAACCTGGTCCAGAGAGTGTTTAAATGTGGACATTATTAACATGGAGTGAAGTGAGAGTATACAGATACCGTGTAACTAATTAAAAACATGAAATCCTTATGAATACAAGAGTGAGTAGGAGTGTTACTAGGTTAACTACCTTTGTCTTTCGCTCAGTAACTTATCTTAGAACACAGGAGGAGGCAACTCCCCTTCCACTGTCGTTAACTGCCATCAAGTGATTTCCGAGTCATCACGACTCCATATGTAGCAGAACTAAGTTATCTAGACATGTCTGAGTCCAGCTAAACAATATTATATCCTGATCCATTGATTTTTATTAGCTAATTTTCGGGAGTACACTGCGGGTCCTTTCTTCCTAATCCGGAGGCTCCGTAAACCCTGTCCATTAAGGGTGACGCTGCTGGTATTTTAAACACATACACACACACGAAAAAAAAACAACTTGGTAAAACTACTGGAAGCAATAAGACGCGGGCAAGAATCAGATTCACGAGACAACCAATTCAGCAGCCTACTCGCTAAAATAACGTTTCACCTCCCTCTACTCTCTCTTTCGACTTTGAGCCCCTCACTCTGATTCCAGAGTCCGAGCCTATCCATCTACAGTTTCCACGTCCCAAACTACCTTGACTGTCTCCAGACTGGCCCCTTCCAACACCACAATAAGCCTACGGCCTCCAGTCTTGCTTCCCGCCCCGAGTCGGGGCCGCTTGGGCGCCACAGCCTCCCAGGCCTGCTCTCGCTCTCCATCCGGCCGATCACGAGGCTTGAACCCATTACTGGGCGCAGCCATTTTGGCAAGCGGGACGGAACTTGCGCCAGCGTCTTCACGTCAGCTTCTCCGATGAGAACCTCGCGCCGTAGAGGACCTCCCTCGAATCGCAAAGTTCCTTCCGGCTGCCATTTTGGAAGCGGGAGTTGGAAATGGCGCCGGTGTGCTGTCTCGCGCCACCGAAGCCGCATTGGGAGGGCAGGATTCCAGCAGGGGGCGAGGACTTCCGGATGCGCGATTCCTGTGCGCGAAGTTTGGGTTCGCCCCTGGGCGGGGGGCGGGGCTTAGAAGACAGCGCACTTCCGGTGCCCTTTCTCCTGGAGGCGCCGAGGGTTCCGGACCCTCGTGTGCAGGTTGCAGGAGCTGGACGGGGGCGGGGTAGTGGCGGGCCGGCACCCCCTTCTGACCCCTAGTCCCGCAGGCCTCGGGAGCGGACATGGCCCAGAACTTGAAGGACTTAGCGGGACGGCTGCCGGCCGGCCCTCGGGGCATGGGCACGGCCCTGAAGTTGCTGCTGGGGGCCGGCGCCGTGGCCTACGGCGTTCGCGAGTCCGTGTTCACCGGTGAGCTCCCTCTTTTCGCTGGCTGGGCCGGACACATCCCCGCCCTGACGCTCCGGGACCCACTTCCACCCATCCCCGCACTCTTGGCCGTGTTCTGTCGGGTCCCTGCACTCCCTAGCCCCTCGCCCAGCCCACTAGAGGCTAGCACGTAGGCTGAACCACCCCCTGGCCTGTCCCCATCCTTTCGGCAGTGGAAGGCGGACACAGAGCCATCTTCTTTAACCGTATCGGCGGCGTGCAGCAGGACACCATCCTGGCCGAGGGCCTTCATTTCAGGTAAGGGCGGGCAGAGACGCACTGACCCGTCACCCTTGACGCCTGCCCGCCAGTGCCTGTGATAGGACCTGAGACAAGATTAAACGCCTCTCTTCACCGTCCGTCGCACAACAGTGGGTACTGCCCGAAACTCCGGTAACATATCAACTCTGGCTGTGTAAAGAGAGTCTTCCTTGTCCGTGGTCGTTAAGGGGAAGGCGAGGGCAAGAATTACTTGATGAGGGGAAGCCAGGCAAAGCTAGTGAAATAGTCTAATACCTAATTTCGGTTCTCTCTTCTCCAGGATTCCCTGGTTCCAGTACCCCATCATCTATGACATCCGGGCCAGACCTCGAAAAATCTCCTCCCCTACAGGTTCCAAAGGTAGGTCTGGGCACTTGGAAGTCACAAGGCAGATGAGAGTCACAAAATAAAGGAGACTGGCAAAAGATCGTAGGGGAGAATGGTATTGCCAGGAATCTCAGGTCTTGGTTGCCTATCTGCCAAAGAGCCATAATTAAAGTGGTTGTGTCCAGGGATTAAAGCCATATACAGCCTGGCACACTGTGGATTCATATATTTTTTATTAGCTGTCCCTTCTCCCCAGCATAAACTCAATGTAGGCAGGGATATTACTTGTTTTATTCACTGTGTACATCAAAATCTTATTTTAAAGTCTAACTGGTTGACTTACCAAGTATACCCACTGGTATTCCTTGTTCTGGGGACAGTCTTTATCTCCTCCCCACTGTTTGTTGGTGTAGCTGTTCTCGGCTTCCAAACCACACTTACAAGCCATGCCTTTGCGATTTCCCGGGGGCTTTCCTTCTTGTTCCCACCTCTCCTTCCCTGTGCAAGTAGCTTAACTGTAACCTAGAATGTACCTATTTGTACTGTGTTTAGTGCTTCTCATTCATTCATTCACTAAAACCAAGGCCCTGATAATAAGATTCCTAGAACACAACCATTGTCCTCAAGGGGAAGGTGTGTTTGATGAAGAAGACAGATAATTATACTATATGTTAGAGGTTATGCAGGATAGAGTGGTAAAAACAAGTCGCTTCTGTCATTGCAAGGATTGTAGATAAAGGCTTCACAAGAAGATGAGGATGCATATGGCTTGTGTCTTGTCTCATCTTGCTGCCCTGATTTTCTCACTCCTGCCAGGGAGTTCCACCATGCACAACACTGCACTAGGCACTGAGGGAAATACAAGGAGAAAATGCTTGGGGCAGGTGTTTTGATGAAGAGCTGAGTGGGGCCCCGTGACCTGAATCAGCCCCTGTTGGCCTCCCTCTTAGACCTGCAGATGGTGAACGTCTCCCTGCGAGTGTTGTCTCGACCCAACGCCCTGGAACTCCCCAGCATGTACCAGCGCCTGGGGCTAGACTATGAGGAGCGAGTGTTGCCATCCATCGTTAACGAGGTGCTCAAGAGTGTGGTGGCCAAGTTCAATGCCTCACAGTTGATCACCCAGCGGGCTCAGGTCTGAATCCCTTTACTGCCCACACTGTGTCAGCACATCCTTTTGGGGGCAGGACACAGGGACCAAAGAGGCAGCTGTTAGGAAAGGGTTCTGACTTACTAGCTGCATTTCCACATGAAAGCTGTGCTAATGACTGTTGGGTGACAAAGAAAGCCAAGACTAGAACTCAGCAGCAGCCGGTATTGTTGAGATTCAGAGAAGAAAACACTTAACAACACAGTTGTTTTTCCTACACTTTTTCAGCCAGGAGGCTGATGTTACAGGTTTGTCCAACAGGAACCAGACCGACCAACAGGTTGTTTAGAGAGCAGGGTGTTGGAAGTCAGTGTGACCTCAGGCAGTCATCCTAGCTCTAAGCTAAGTCTCACCTAGTAGATGAACAGATAGGACCAAGTCCTTTTGCCTCAAGTGTTCTAGTGAGGAAGAAAGAAGGGGTTAGTGTATTTTCTGCCACCAACAGGAAATGCACTATTGGAGTGGTCACAGCAACACACCTTCCTTTCAGTTCTCCAGTCCTCTCAAAGCACCCAGCCCGTCCCTTCCTCACCCCTGCCACCAGGTGTCCTTGTTGATCCGACGGGAGCTGACAGAGAGGGCCAAGGACTTCAGCCTCATCCTCGATGATGTCGCCATCACAGAGCTGAGCTTTAGCAGAGAGTACACTGCTGCTGTAGAAGCCAAACAAGTGGGTGAGTCTTGAGGAGTGGGCTAAGGGCTCTTGGGAGTGCAGGAAGAGGGTGGGCTGGGGTTGGGGTTCCTGACCCCTCACTCTCCCTACTGCAGCCCAGCAGGAGGCCCAGCGGGCACAGTTCTTGGTGGAGAAGGCGAAACAGGAACAGCGGCAGAAGATCGTGCAGGCTGAGGGTGAAGCTGAGGCCGCTAGGATGATATCCTTTTGTTATAGAGATCTCAGCCCAGTGTTACGCACCCTGCTTTTGCTGCCCTCCCTGGTGGGCCGGCTGATGAGACTAAGGCGAATGCGACTCTGTGCCTGCTGACCCTTGGCCCCTTTGGGTGAGGGGATTTGGTGGGGATCTGAAATCTTAGTGGGGGTTCCTGAAGTCTGGCTCCAGACTGTAAGGCCAGATCAATAGCACTGCTGGCCTTGCCTCCGTTTCTGCTGCTGTCTGAAGTTCCTGGCAGCTGCATGCAGGGGGGCCCACAGGTGGGGACCAAAGTAGGGTGAGGCACAAGCCATCTGAGCGCAACCTTGGATCTGACAGCCCAGAGGACTGGAGCAAGGGGTGGGAGAGAGTAGTGAAGAGGGGCCAGGGTTGAGACATGCCCTTGTGTGGACCCTTAACCCAGCCTTGCTCACCTTGGAGAAGCATTGAGCAAGAACCCTGGCTACATCAAACTGCGTAAGATCCGGGCAGCCCAGAACATCTCCAAGACGGTGAGTGTGAACCCAGCGTGTCTCAGTGATGCCTTGAGTGGGCAGGTATTTTTGTTAAGCACATTCAGATCTCTGTTCACTGGCTCTGACACTTCTTTCCCCATCAGATGGTTCCTCTGGACTCCCTTGGCACTTTGTTCATACTTCTTTTGGCAGTGTCCTGGTGGTAACAGTGGTTAAGAACTCACCTGCTAACCAAAAGGCCAGCAGTTTGAATCCACCAGCTGCTCCTTGGAAATCCTGAGGCAGTTTTTCTCAGACCTTAGGGTTGCTGTGAGCTGAAATCTACTTGAGAGCAGTGGTTTTGGTTTGAATTGAACATGTCATGATTGTTCATGGCTTGAGATCCTTGAATGAGGGCAGAAATCATACCTTGTTCATCTCTGTATTCTTAATGTGTGTTTCATAAATGGTTATTGAGTTGTAAGATTAGCAGTCAAGGTTTTCATTGTGTAATGCAACCTTCTGTCGTTTCCTTGCCGTAGATCGCTACATCACAGAATCGCATCTATCTCACTGCTGACAACCTTGTGCTAAACCTACAGGATGAAAGTTTCACTCGGTGAGAGCTCTAACTATGCAGTGAGGTGTCACCAAGAACATGGGGCTTTGGCCACTTGGGTTCTGGAGCCTACACTGACTGGACTGGTTGCTCACATGACCCTTGACAGACAGTTTCCATGAACTAGTTGTATCAGTTAGAAAAAGACGTTGTTGACAACGCCTATCCCCTGTCTCATGGGGTTGATTTTACGAGATCCATTAGGATCCTTCACTTGTCAAGTTTTGTCTAACTGAAGTGCTGGAGGTTGGTGTCCATTTTTCTTACTCAGGAGCCCTAAGCTTTCAGCTTTGAAACAGGGAAGGATATCAGTAGAGATGAGATGTATCAGGGGCCAAGAGAAGAAGTCTTGTATGAGCTGATTCCTGGCTTCCAACCCATTTGTCTTTTTGGCTTGGGAGGAAAGAAGGCTTTAGCTGGGTGGGAAATACAAGTGGGCCCTGAAGCTGTCCAATCATGTGTCCCTTTCTTCTCTTTTTGTGTTCTTTGTGCGATTCCTGTTTCTCTGCTGATGTGATACCTCAGGGGAAGGTAAGGCTTTGCATTCTCATTCTGTGGGGTCCTGCAGCCTGTCTTCTCCCAGTGCCCGCCTCCTCACCTACCATCCCATCTCCCCTCACCCCCCACACCCCTTTACCACATACACACCCTCAGCCCTGTTAAGGAGGGTGTAGCCGGGATGCTCTATCTCTCTGTAACAGTTAACTCTCCTAATGTCGTCCATCTGTTCCGTTGTTTGCACAGCGACAGCCTCATCAAGGCTAAGAAATGAGCCCTCATGGAGAACTTCAGCCCCAGAGAGGAAGTAGATCTCTTTGTTCCCTGGTTTTCAAGGAGTCACCTAGGGGTCCAATACATCCCTGGCCCAGCCAGTATCATGTGATGGTGCCCTCCTCACTCACTCTGCCAAGCACTCTTGGAAGACTGACCCTCTTTTAAGGAAGTGATTTTTCTTCTTCCCCATTTTGTCCAGCGTTTGTTGGAACAGTGTGTAATTTCTCAGTGATTTCCTATAGTGTTGGTTCCCTCCCTCTAGGTTGGGAGGAGATAACCGCCATCCCGGGAATTCTCAATAATAAATTTTTATTACTCAAACTGAAGTCAAGGCTTCGCGTGTCTGAGCCGCACTAGGGGAAACACGCATGCGTACGTAATACTTCGGGGGCCTTTCCTTGTATCCGCCAGCAGAGGGCGCAGAAAACATAGCTAGGGCCAAGTGGGGCCAAGCCCTGCTGCTTTCATCCTCCAAGCCCAGCACAGTGAAAATAGCGGGCCCTGTTATCTTGGGGCCAGCTACGCTCTTGACCCTCCCCTCTTATTCCTACTGCATTACCCCATTTGTTCACCAGCATCTTTCTTGAGGTTGGAGCAGCTGTGGCTTTGCTGAGCCAGACAAAAAAAAACGATGACCCAAGAGGTGCTGCTTCCTTGGTAACAGGGCTTCATGGAGCTGTTGGGGAGACCATTTGTGCGCAGCTGATCTTGTTGGCTATTGTGGGCTACCCATGCTTTCAGTTTCTTGGTCACTAAGTCTGAGGAGCTATTTGTGTAACTTTGAGGGCTCTGCCTGGGACATGGACTATGTGCTCCTATGATTCTGGGTCACCCGCAGAACAGGTGACTGTTTCAAGTCTTTAGATGAGGCACCTTGTGTCATATCCAAGACAGTCTCAACCCTCACTGAATTCCAAGTGCCAGAAAAACCTGCTGCTTGTACGTGTATCCCACTACAACCCCCAATTCCATTCTGTGTCATGGGAGAGCCCAGGTGACACAGCAGTGGAGTACCAGAGTAGTTAACAGATACACCAACAGCTCCTTAGAAACTGTATGCAGCAGTTCTGCTCTGTCTTACAGGGTTGCTGTGAGTCAGAATCAAGAGCAAAAGTTTGATTTTTGTCCCTGTGGGGAAAGAAGGAACATGTGGAACTGTAAAAAGCACTAGGGGCAAAAGTATATCCAGGAGTTACAAAGATGCATGGCAGAAGGGCTGGATTCATACTCAGTGTCTTAGCATTTGAAGAAAGCAAATTAACTTTCCCCTGCTCTGAGGGTTGAATATTATGAAAGGGATAGTGATGAAACAGAAGAGAAAGCTCCCTTCTGAGAAGCAGCCTAGTAGGAAATGAACCACACACAAGACAGGTCAAGTGATCTGGATCAACCCTCCACATGTTCCTGGTCGCACTTTATTGCTTTCACTTTCCCAAGGCAGAAGGAGAATGGAGATGCCCAGAGAACAAAGATAATTTCCAAATCTGCTGCAGCTCAGAAGCAGCCATCTTGTTCCCTTTGCGTTGTTCCCCTCTTCCTAGTGATTCACCCCCTACCCTGTCTGGTCAAGGTCAGGGGTTGTCAGTCAGGTGAATCCCATGTCTTCGGGTTGGCCTAAAGATCACTGTTGACAGAACCGACCCGAGGGCCATCTTTACCAGACAGTGTTAGGAGCTTCACAATTAGACCATCCAACACTGTGCTGGAAGATGGACCCAGAGCCGGCTAACACGGAATTCCAGGCTAGAGCTGACCAGTTGTTACAGGGAACCAGGTGAGGTCTCTTGAAAGTGCAGGAATCAATCGCAGGTTCCAGGTCCAATGTCGGTTCTGGACCCACCAGATGACAAATCACACCAGGTTAGGGGAAGGCCGAGGACCCCATTGTGTCCCTTAAATGGGCAGCACCAATTGAGAGTCACCTCTTCTGCAGCATCCTTCACTAGAGAAGAGGCCTCTTTGGTGGGTAGGAAGACAGAGATGGAGGTACAGGGACTTGGCCAGCTGGGGGCAGGGGGTCTGCAGTGATGGATACCGCTGACATGGAGACAGGGGCCTCCATCATTACCCGGCAGTATTAGAGACTCCCAACCAGCACCCAAACACTGCTAGGTAAGATGGGGGCCCCCCCTCAGCCTGCCCACCTCCAAACCTGGCAGACCCAGACCTAGACTCCCTGCAGGGAGGCTGCAGAACCCTGGCTCCCCTCCCCCGCCATCTGCGTCCCTAGGGACACTTCCGGGTGAGTCCTGCTCCCCGCCACCAGCCCCACCCTGAGCAGCTCATGAGCTGAGGTCCAGGAAAGACTTCAGCAGCCCCCCTACCCATCTGTCCTCAGTGCCCCATTCCCGGGACCCCCACAGCCTGTCCCTGCTCCCAATTCACACCAGTTCACCAGCCCTCAGTCCCAACTCTTCAGTCCCTAGTCCAGCCCCAGGACCCCTCTCCCAGTGGCTTTTACCTGTCGCCGGACCCGCCTGTCCCCCAGAGAGTTTGGTGCTGAGAAGAGAAAGAGGAGCTGAGGCCCTGGAGTCAACCGCTCAGAACCCACCTTGGCCTCCACTCGTCCTTCTTCCTTCTCGGCCTGGCAGGCCGGACTCCTCACCTGGGCCCCGCCCGCCCGCCGCCCTGCGCACAGGTGTGTCCTCCTGCCATAGGCTGCCCCTCCACCGCCTTAACTCCTTCCCTCCCACCGCCAGCCACAGGCTCCTCCCCTGAGGCCTGGCCCAGCCATTAGGCCTCCCAACCTTTCCCAGGGTCTCCTTCTTTGCGTTGGCCCACTCTGCCCCCAGGGCCAGGCTTGGAATTGTGATTGCGATCTTCCCTTGAGCACAGGGAAGGCTGTCCCCGGATCCCCTTGGCCTTCCTCTGCAGCCCCTCCCCACCACTGCTCTTGCCTCCAGGCCTAGCCACCTCCTCTGAGGCCTGACCCTGTCTACAACCAGAGCCCCAAGAGCCCCGAAGATCAGTAAGGGGTCAGTTCACCAGGGGTAGGGCTATGTTCCCTGCCTTTCATACACCCCCAGAGACTAGGGCCTGTCTGGACATAGCCTGAGGGAAAGAGGTGGGAGGAGGTACTGCCAGGCCAGTGGAGGGCAGGAAAGTCACCAGCAGAGCTGTCCCTTCCTCACTCCCGACAACAGGTAGCCGCACCTGCCCAGGCCCACCACCCTGCTGTTGGGTGCCTCCTCAGCCCTCTCAGCAGCCCCACCTGGCAGGAGCAGAGTTGCTTGGCACCCACTGCCTAGTCCAAGGGCGGTTAGAAGGGGTGGGACCTCGCCTTTCCTTTGTGCAGCTGTTAGGCAGTTGCTGGGAGAAGGGCCCTGAGGTGCCAGGTGATCGCCCCACCCACCCACCCTCGGGAGGCCACCGCTCCGGTCTTCTATTGTGTTGCTCCCTCTCTCTCCTCTGTTTTCAGCCTTCTAAATACCTGCAGGTAACTATTTTACATGTTTGTGAGCTGTTTCCCGGTCTGTCTTCCTGACCAGTCTCCCAGGCCCTAGGAGGCCAGGAACTACCTGTCCACCATGGCATCCACAGCAGTAGTATAGTGCCTGTGACCCCGTGGACAGGCCTAAGACGTTTTCTGAATAAATGAACTCTGGCCGATGTTGCTCCAGGGCCCGCCCCTACTTTTTAGGTGTTCCAGTTATCAGGGAACCAGTTCTTACTGAGTCACACAGCCTTCCTGCCCCAGCAGCTTAGCATTTTAACTGAAGATAAAGTCTTTGCACAAAGGAATCTGTTAGAAGTCCACACTGGACACAGGAAAGATGACCAAGAAATACAGACTTCTAGCAGCAGGTAGCCACTACATACACTAGCCTGAGGGAAAGAGGTGGGAGGAGGCACTGCCAGGCCAGTGGAGGGCAGGAAAGTCACCAGCAGAGATGTCCCTTCCGCACTCCGACAACAGGTAGCCGCACCTGCCCAGGACCACCACCCTGCTGTTGGGTGCCTCCTCAGCCCTCTCAGCAGCCCCACCTGGCGGGGGTGTGAGCAGAGCAGTGGCCTAAGAGAAGGGAGAAGCAGGGGCTCACCCAGCCCAGCTTGGCCCAGATGAGTGGGAGCCTGGGGCGGTAGGTGTCAGGCTTGTGTTTCCTTCTCTTTATTAATCTTTGTTCTTGGATCCAATGCTCAACATTAGGGGTGTGTGGTTGTCTCCCCCTTGAGGTCACCTCAGCTGCATTTACTTGGTGAGGAATATAGCGTTAAATTGGGTGAAAATCTCGTGTAGATGTACTGCTCCATATTCTGTGATTTATTGTCTAATGGGAGTGATAAAGGACCTCCAAACCAAAAAAACAAACTCATGGTTCCAACTCACAGTAACCCTGTAGACAGAGGAGAACTGCCCAGAGTTCCCAAGGAGTGCCTGGCAGATTTAAACTGCTGCTGACCTTTTGGTTAGCGGCCTAGCGCTTAACCACTACACCACTAGGGTTTCTGATACTGAATTAATGCACTTAGTCTTTTAAGCAGTGCCTGGCCCAAGGCAGAAACCCTGGTGGCGTAGGAGTTAAGTGCTACCAAAAGGTCAGTAGTTGAGATCCACCAGGCACTCCTTGGAAACTCTGAGGCAGTTCTACTGTGTCCTGTATATAGAGTCACTGTGAGTCGGCACTGACTCTACGGCAGGCAGTGAGCTTGGTTTGGTTTGGGGCCCAAGGCAGGAGCCCTGGTGGTGCCATGGTTAAGAGCTACAGCTGCTAACCAAAAAGTTGGAATCTGCCAGCTGCTCCTTAGAAACTCTGTTGGGGCAGTTCTACTCTTTCCTCTAAGGTTGCTATCAGTTGGAATCAACACCATGGAAATGGGTCGGTTTGGTTTGGTTCTTTGAGTGGTGCAAACCCACCTAGAGGTGCCTTGGAAGAAAAGCCTGATAACCTTCTGGAGCACGGTTCCACTCGGACAACATGAGGTCACCAGGAGTCAGAATCTACTCAAGGGCTTTTGGTTTGGTCCCTGACCAACCAATGCCTAACACATTATTGTTGTCATTGTTGCAATCATCTATTTTTTTTACCCCGTGGGGATGGTTGGGCAAGGCACTGAGAATTATCCCCCATTTAAAGAAAAGAGACTGAGGTCCCTTGCCCAAGGCCACCCCCCACCCCCACCCCCAGTTTGCTCAGAACACCAGCTCTGTGCGAGCGGAGCGGCACACCCGCACACACAGCTTCCTTGCCCACCTCCACTCCACCCCAGCACTGTAGGCTGAGGTCCCCTCTCTGCCCAGGCACACAGAAGTAAAGAACACACACACTAAGACCTGAGGAACTTTATTTACAAGAGTAGAAGGGCTTGGCCATGCCTGGGTCTTGCTGGGCTATATACAGTGTCACAGAGGAGGGGGGACATGGCCATTTAAATTACATTGGAAGGGGGGGTACTCCTAGGTTGAGGCTGTGGGTCCTCCACTGGAGGTCTCTGCAGGGGTCAGGGCTGAGGCTGCAGAGAGAAGGGGAAAAGAGTAAGAGGGTAGGTGGGACCTGGGGAGGGGGAAAGGTGCACCTGGGGAAGGCAAGGTGAGGTACAGCCATGGGCTCGGGATGGTGAGCAAGGCAAGGAGAAGAGACCAAAGTAACTGATTGTTACCATGGCCACCTCTGGAGAGTGCCAGCTCACTTCCTCTTGAAGGAATCCTTGTTCTTGTCTCTGTCTGCTGACCGCTGCTTCTTCACCTTCTCCTCCTTCTTGTTCTTACTATGCAGGTTCTCATACACATCCTCCCTGTGTCTGCAGAGCGTATGGGAGTGCAGGCCATCAGCTCAGGCCAGGAGACAGTCATCTAGCACCTAGTGCCTCCCTCTGGGGTTCTTACCATCACCCCATCTGACAGGTGAGCAAAGTGAGGCCAAGAAAGCAAGAGAACCTGGCCACTGTCCCTATGCTAGACTGGAAGCATCTTTAGGGCTGAGGCTGCACCTCATACCATAGCACACTGCTGGTACTGAGCATAGGCCACACACAGTAAGCATTCAGGAAATACTTGTCAACACTGGTAGTAAAAATCAAGCTACAGCTTGAACCCACGTCCCCCCAACTCCAGCACATGTCCGCTCCAGGTACTGGGGGCAGGCAGGCAGGCGTCACTCACTTGGAGGAGGTACGGGAGGCTTTGGCATGGGTGTTCTTCATGGCTGGGGGGTAGGTGATGTTGCCGTACTCTGACTCCTGGCCCTTCTGGGACTGTGGGCAGAGGAATGGTAGGAGGTGGTGATCCCAGCAGGGCCAGGTGTAACCCGCTGCCCCCCTTCAGCTCTGCCAGGCCCTGCTCTGCACACACCTGCATGACCTCCAGCTTCTTCTTGGTTGTTTCGATGAACTGGGCGATGGCCACATAGATGAACTTGTACTGTGCTTCTGTCTGCACCATGCCTGAGCGCTGCGCTCGCACCATCTGGATTGTCTTCTGGATATCAATGTCACAGTCCAGCCCTGGGAAGGTGTGGCAGTCGGACATCAGGCCCCAGACAGACGTGGGCACAGTGCAGCCACTGGCCCACTGCCCACTGCCCACTGCCCATCCCGTGCCCCCTCAGGTGCCCCTCACCCTTGGTGGAGATGCTCTCCATCAGCATGTCGATGACAATGATGGTACCTGTGCGGCCAATACCCGCGCTGGGGAGAGAAGGGATGCCATCAGAGGCCGGTCAGCACCTCACCAGGAAGGGGCTCAGGGCCCAGCTCTAGCCACTGGGCAGAGCGCAAAGAAAGCAAGGCTCCACTGTGATGAGCAACCAGCCCAGGGACATGCAGCTGCGAGCAAGGGTCCGAAGTCTGACAACTCGGGGTTCTTGACTTCAGCCAGTGGACTTGTGGGGTCTTGCCACCATCACTGTCCTTCAGAGCACTGCACTGCTGCACTTCCTGCCTCACTCCTAATTCCTGGCTGGTGGCTGCTACCCCACACCCCAAAAGATCTAGGACCTCCAATCCCACCACAGTCCAGCCTGCATCTGCAGGCACTCCCTGCACCCTCCCTGGCCTGCCTATCCTGTCATGTCACACCCCTTCAGCCTCTCTCCCTTCTGAAGTTAGATTTGAAGCCTCTTTCTGCAGGGCTTCATTGCCCTTTTTCTTCAAATCCCAATGGCAGGAAAGGGCCAGACCTTGAGACATGGGGTCACGCTGGAGTCAGAGGACTTGAAGGATGGTATAGTGAGAAGTCTCCTTTCTTCCTCATCCTCTACCTCCTTTTGACAAACCGACCCCAGGACCCACAGAGCCAAGCAGACTCTAGTCCCACCCCCTGAGGCTCAGCCTATCAGGCTAGTACCTTGAACTAGCTGTCTAATTTCAAACCCAGATCTTCAAAAATAACCCTCTCTCACCCACTTCCTTCTTATAGTGTCTAAATAAGGGCCATGGGGATTTTAAGACCTGTATGAATATGTACTTTGTCGGGGGCGGTCCCAGCAGGAGGGCAGTTCTTGGGGAGGGGTCTGCCCCTAGGACGGAGAGGCTGGGTCGCTAAGACAGCACGTGGAGCACATCCAGATGCAGTCCACCCAGCCCTGCCCCAGGATAACAGCTGCTAGCAGGAAGAGAGAGGAAGTCTGAGGCCCTCACGGAGCAGGCCAGGACTAGGGTCACATGGCGGGAACGGAAGAGAAGCGGACAAAGCAGCTTCTCATTTCCCCCTACTTCCCACCCCTGGTTAGTTATTAAACCACCAGCAGTGCCCATCTTTTGAGGGTATAGTGTATCCCAGACACAATGATATGGCCTCACTTAACCCTCACAGTAACTCTAAGAGACACTACCATCCTGATCTGACAGAGAAGGAACCTGAGGGTCCAGAAGTTATTTCTCCAAGGTCATACAGCCAGTAAGTGGAGGGGCTGGAGTTTAGACAGGAGGCCTCTGTCTGCACTCTGCAGACAGAGGAGACCCTCACATCAGCCCTTGACTGGACCAGGCCAGTAGGCTCCTCTGGGGGCATTCCTTCCTCAGGCCTGTTGGCACCCCTGCTCCTCTTTGCTGACCCCACATCCCACCTCTGCAGGAAGAGATGAGACTGCCAACACGAGCTTCTTCAATGGAGCTGGTATTGCACACCCCTCCTAAAGACAGTCCCCTCCCTGCCATCTACAACCCTGGAGCTAAAGAGGGGGGTTGACTGGAAGAGCAGGGAGAGAAAGAGGAGTCATGAAGATATCTAAGCCCCCTCAGGGGTACCAATAGGAAAGAAAGAAAGGATGGGGAGCTACAGAGACCCCAGATGGAAGGTTCTGGAACCTGAGAAAGAAACACAGCCTGAGTCCCCTACAAAAAGCAGTGGTATATTAAATTAAAAAAAAAAAAAGCAGTGGCGACACGGACATAGGTCTGTTGTGAGAGCCAGCTGGCCTCTCCCACTGACTAGTGGATGACCTGGCAAGTCCCTAGGCCTCAGTTTCCTCACCTATGTTTGGCAAGGCTGCACTAGATAGTACATCCGTGGAAGTCTGGGAGGAAACCAAACAGTGGGGCTGGCTCCAGCCAAGTTCCACCCACAAAAGTCTCGGCAGAACGAAGAGTTAAAATGTCAGTTGTTTACGCCAGTGCACAGCCCTTAGCAGCATTTACCTGTCAGCTATGCTTTTTGTTATTATGACTAACATCACTGTTACTGTTTTCACCTGCAATGCACAATGATGGGCCCCGCATGAGGCAAACTTTCCTGCCGCTGGTTGATTTGGTCCAGGAAGCTCAGGACACCCCCGGGCTCACTGGGGACCCCATGGTCAGGCCAGCTCAGGTACTGGTAGTGCCAAATCTCCCGAACCAGGTTCGCCTGCACCAAGTACACAGGGTCAGTGTCCCCTGCTCCCACACAACACCCCATCCTGCCTAGGGCAGGTGCCCTGGCCCATCCAACCAGACCAGACAGGACTGACAGGGGCCCAGGAGTGCATCAGGGTGGGGGACACTCACATTGTCCAGTGGGGAGACCTCCAAAGTGCGGAGCTTGTACTCAGCTGCATCATGCTCCCTACAGTTGGTCACGGAGTAGGGCCCGTAAGTGTGCTGCATGCCCACCTCTGGCCAGTATGGGACACATTTGTTCTGAAATGGGTGGATGGGGTGGGCATGAGACACAGAAGC
Organism: Heterohyrax brucei; assembly: GCA_028571685.1. Taxonomy (NCBI): domain Eukaryota; kingdom Metazoa; phylum Chordata; class Mammalia; order Hyracoidea; family Procaviidae; genus Heterohyrax; species Heterohyrax brucei. The sequence continues at coordinate 68,780,432 of CM053142.1, read as the reverse complement.
AGGGTACTGAGGCTATTCTAGGCTGTTCTGTTCCAGGTCCCAAGGCCCTGGTGCCTGGCTCACATGAGCTGGATGAGTGGATGACTTGGCTGAAGGTCAGGAGATGTGGGATTGGATTCAGCCCAGCCACCCCCAGGTGGTGAGGCCTGACCAGTCATGTCACCTTACTTATTCATTCAATAAACACCAGCCAAGGCACACATTGTACCCAGAGCTGTGCAAGCCAGGCAGCAAACATGAATAAGACACAGTCTGTGCCCTATGCCCTCTAGGAGTTTGCAGGCCAGTGGGCAGGGGGACAAATGAACAAGGGGAAAAACAAGAGGGAGCATGGCTGAAGGAGGCATGCTCCCCATCAGTTAGGGTGGACATCTGAGATGACATCCTAAAAGAGGCAGCATTTGAGCTGGGTCTTCAAAAACGAGGAGTCTGTCAGGTAGAGACAGAGAGACACAGTCATTTCCTCACATTATATAACGACACAGAAACCTGACTGGATCTGGCCCATTTGGGGCAGTGAGTATTGTAGGAAGCATGGGAAGCCACCAGGCCTCAAGCACCAGCTTTTACTGTGACTTTTTCCTGAAGGCAGTTGGGGGCTACTGAAGGGTTTTCAGAGAGGGAGCAATTTGATCCAAGTTGCACTCTGGACAGGATCACTGGCTACTTTACAGATGGTGGTGGAGAGGGATTGCCTGCAGGTGAGGCCAGCTGGGCAGTGGGGATGAGACAGACTCCAGAGAGAACAGGAGGGGCTACTGCCCGGATGCGGGCACATAGGAGAGGGGCAGGGATGACACCCAAGTCTCTGGTCTGGAAGACCCACTGACAGAAGCAATCAGGGAGTGTGCAGAGGGTATTTGCTTTGGGGTACCTTAGGAGAGACGGCCAGTCTGGGTCTGCAGCTCAGGAGAGCCCATGGTTAGAAGCAGGGATCTGGGGATGGTGGCATGTACATGTCTGTTTTTAGGCTGTTTCCCAAGAAGAGCTGGACCTTGCCCTCTGAGATCCCTTTCTGCCCTCTGTTCAACGTTCCCTTTAGTTTAATGGTGGTGGGCAACCAGGACTGGGGGGAACCAGAGCTCTGCCTACCCGGCCTTTTTCCACCTCTCGGGTGGTCATGACGATGACACGGGTGTTCTCCTGCCACACCATCTGCCAGAAGTCATTGACTGTAGCCTCTAGGCAGCCCTGGCTGGCGATGTATGTCTTAGCGTCCTCGTCGGGGCCTAGCAACTGGTTCTGAATGCAAGTGCAGAGAACCTGTGAGTTCCTCAGCCAGGGACAGGCCCTGCCTCCCACCACCCCACCCACCCAAGACTTCAGGTTTGTCTTTGACCACGCATCACGCATCTCTGGACCCAGGTACCCCCATGAGACAGGAAACTCCAGAGCATTTCCTCCTGTGTGACTGGCACTACCAACCTTGACATAGTTGGCATTGATGTAGTCAGACCCAGGGATGTTACTGTCACGTCCCTGAAGGATTACTCGGCTGTGATCAACTTGATGGGGGCAGAGAACAAGCAGAGAAGGAGCTGGGTCAGTCCCTCCCCAAGTTCAGAAGCCACCTTGTCTCAGAAGCCACCAGGCTCACAGAGGACCATGGAGAGCAGGGGCGTTTCTATGGAGTCAGGGATCAGGTCTCAGAGGAAAAGGCTGGGGGCAGGGAATCTATCTGGAGGGTATGGAGATTCTCCATGGGAAGAAATAATAGCTTTTTGGAAGAGGGGGAGGCTCTGTTGAGAGGCCAATAGAGGCCAATGAGATGGAAAGGCAAAGGCTCCCTGAGGATGTTGATGGCCCTAGAATAGGGGCAGAGACCCATGAGACAGGGGATCTGGCCTGGGGTGGCCTAGGTGAGTGGAGGCTGGAATGGGGCAGTCTCCCAGGGTGAAGAGAAACTGCCTGTGGGGGCAGGGGTGGCAGCTTCCTGGGTATACAGTACTCACAGGGGAGGATGTTCTTGTATCGGTTCTTGCTCTTGTTCTCTGGCCGCTGCCCTTCCAACCGCTGGTGCAAGTTCTTCACCTCTTGCTTCTGTAGACTCTGAGAGTGAGAAGGGGAAATGGGGCATGTGGAACAGGTCAATGTCAGAGGTCAGGTCCCAGAGAAGGGAGGGGGTGGCCAGGGTGAGGATACTGCCTTTGCTGCCCCAACCCTCCCATCCCTGCCAGGTACCTCAAACTCCTCCCAGAAGCCAGCCTTGGCCGTATCCTGTGACTCCTGTGTCTTGTTCAGTTCCAAGACCCGGCTCTCGATGTCAGCAGCATTCACCCGTGTGGCGTAGTATGGCTAGAGGTTGGGGAGGATGAGAAGTCAGTGACTTTGGGATGTAAGACACTCACACCTCCAGGGGCTTGCTCAGGGGACGGAAGGAGGCAGTCAGGCCCACCCTCACCTGCCGCAAGTAGACAAAGGCTCCTGAGGCCTCCTCGATGCCCATCTTCTTAAAATGCTCCACCAGGTCTGTGAGGCTGTCAAAAGTCTCTGAGCCGCCCACCGTGTATCGTCCACCCTGAGGGTCCCAGGAAGGCCACTCAGCAGGGCGTTAGTCTCCTTCCCGGGACTCAAGCCCAGGTGACCCTCCCAACCCCAGTGTCGGGGTACAGATTACGCCCTGGTAGGGTTCCCCACCCCCGCCACCCAACCTCCAGAGCTCTACCCACCACCTGGCAGCCGTACCTCACACATGACCTTGATGTGGGTGACCCTGAGTGGGGAGCCTGGGCCAGACTTGGGCTGGTCACTGAGCACAGACAGCACAAAATCTCCAGGTTGGCTGAGGCTCTCACGCACGAGAAACGTCCAGGGCTCACCCTTGGCCTGCAGCAGTGTCTCTGCCTGCCCCCCAGACATGTGGCCGTGGTACCACCTAGAGAGGGCAGCATCAGGGAAGCTGAACTCTAGGCCACAGGGGAAGGCAATGAGCTGGAGAAACTGAGGCACTCACGGCAAAAGGCAGGGAAATTGAATGTCTCCTACATATCAGGCACCATGCTCAACATTTTCAAATCCATTACTTTTTACACTTTTTGGTCCATTACCTTCTCACAACAACTCCAAGAAGTAGGTAGTATACCCATTTTACAGATGAGGACACTGAGGCTGAGCGACTGCACAATGGTCCAAGGCTTTAGGCACTACAACTGGGCTTTGCCTGCACTCAGAGTCCACCTTACCACACAGCTTTCATCTGATAGTTTAAGCAGCCAAAAAGACAGGCAATATCCACATTATTTACATGTGACAAACCAAGAAGAATCTCCATGAAAGACAAGGCTGGACTAGGGAAAGACGCCAGAGACAAAAAGTAAAGCAGGCAGAAGCCAAACCACAAAGCATGATGGAAGACAGGGAAAGGAAGTCACAAGGGAGGCATGACAGGGAGAACTCTTCCAGAGAGACAGGAGGGACAAACAGCTCAGCTTAGGGAGTGGAGCTTAGGGAGCTCTGGGGGGCCCAGAATGATGTCGCCAAAGGGGAGGCCTCAGCTCAAAGGGGCTGTCAGGCCAGAAAGCAGAACTAGGACCTTTCTCCGAAGCACACCCCCTTCCCAGGAGGAAACTGTAGCCCCACAATGCCCAGCCCCACAGGAAACCACGTGATGGAAAAAACACAAAACTCCTTCTGGGGAGAGAGTGAGAAGTGAGGTTGTGAGGTTTCCTCAGCCCAGGGACCAGAGGAAGGGGGGGCATTTTCCAACCGCAGGGATGGGGGAAGGAAGGAGGGGGCCAGTCTGTCCTGCCCCATCTTACCCTTCCCCACAGTGAATCTGCAGCTCAGAGACCTCTAAGCCCCCTGCTCCACTCTTGAGCACCCTGGGCCACCCCACCCCACCTAGCAGAGACATGCTTAGGTCCCCAGGTAGAGGGGAGAGGACCAATCCCCTTCCTCCAGCCCCAGGATGAGGAAGTTTCCATGCAAATGTCAGGCTGACCACAGGCAGAGAGCTACCCATAGCAAGGACAAATGCAAATTCCGGAGGAAGAGGAGGGGCAGTAGCCAAAGACAGGGAGCACAGCTGAAGTCTGCAGGAAGACGCTGCCACAGACTCAGGGTCGGAGACCTTGCTTGAGGATAGGGTACAGCCCAAGCTTCTGAGCTTGGGTATCCCAAAGGCTCTTGGAGGCAGCGTCCCGGGTCGCAACGTTCACTCCATCCTCCTCAACACCCGCAGCCCACCTCTAGCTCAGCCCTTGGTTTCTTCCCTCTGTTGCTTCTGCCAGGCTTTTTGACCCAGGCCTCAGTCTCCTCCCTGAGGCCCGTTCATCTCCTTCTCTTTGCCAACTCCATTCACAATCTCCTCCTTCTCTCTGGTCTTGATCCACCCATGCTCCTCCTCCAGCATGGCAGATTGTGGCTTATGGCAAGGAGGAAACGGAGACACAAGGAGTTAGAGGGTCTAAGCAACAAAATCCCCAAGCAAGTCACAAGGGGAAAGGCCAGAGGCAGCAAACACTAAGCAAGCATGAGGATGGAAGCCAGAAGCAAAGTTACTCTGTTGCTTCACTACTAAAGAGAAACGCTCCAAAGAAAATGGATCACTGGCTTCCATTCACTGCAAAGACCTCACCAATGGCAGCCACAGGTCTCCTTCCTCAGCCTCATCCATGTCTAAGTTTTAATCAGTGACTTGAGTAGATTGATACAAGTTTGAAGATGTGAATCTCAGAAAGACTGAAAAGGACAGAAGCGAGATTCCAAAACTTTTCAGCAATCAGTACTCAAACACGTGACAAAGGCCAGTTGGAGTGGCTTTCAGAGTCCATGTGAAGAAGACCTAGGCTTATTCTGCTTCTCTTAAGCTTAATAGGAGCTGCTTAATAGGAGATGGCTGCTAAAATGAGCCTTTGTAGGCAGACTTTGAGTAATGCAAAGAATTCAGATTCCCCCTGCCATGTTTTCAGGAGACCACATGGGTAGTTGCCAGCCCAACCTATATGGACTATATCTTTGGGGCCAAAAGGAGGGGAGGGGAAATGCCTCGAGTATTACTTGTGCCCAATATAGTACTAGACCCTTTGTACATGTGACAGTGTTACATGTCACTTTCCTATATCTATATCTGGGCCAAGGAAACCTTGGTGGCTAGTGGATTAAGAGCTATGTCTGATAACCTAAAGGTCAGCAGTTCAAGTCCACCAGGTGCCCCTTGGAAACTCTATGGGGCAGTTGTACTCTCTCCTATAGGGTCACTATGGGTCAGACCCAACTTGACGGCAGTGGATTTGATTTTTTTTTAGGTCTGGGCCAATGGTGCGGTCAAGCTCAGCCCATCCTCAATCTCACTGTGCAGCCAACAGAAGGCATTAAGTGTCCTAATAAATTTTAGCCCTATGATCATCAGACAACATCAACATTTCACTGTATTAACCTATACAAGAAGAGGAAGGGGTAGTCATAGGCAGGCAGATTCTGTTTCCATAGAAAGAAGAGCTTTCTAACAACAGAGCTGCCTGTTAAGGAATGGCCAACCATGAAGAGTGGCCTCCCTGTCACCACTGGGAACCAGGTTGCCAGCTGACAGGGACGCTGGCACTGAGAGAGGTAACTTTCTCTTTCTTCTGCTGGGTAAACAGAAAGGGGTGGGAGGCTGGTCCTCTGAAACCCAGGCCACAGGCAGGCGTGGAGGGAAGATGCCCACAGACCCCTGAGGTGTAGCAGGGTGGGGGTGGTGGGGTCTGTAGTGCTGGGGCCTACCTCCCTGACAGTTAGGGATGGAGCCAGCCCACCTCTACACGGGATGGGTCAGGCTGAGACGGCACTCACCTCTCACTGGTGGGATCAGAGCAGTTGAGCGGGTACTTGAGGTGGATAATGGTGCCATCGCGGTCCTGCAGGACGCCCTGCTGTTGTGTGTAGTACTCCACCAGCTCTGTTAAGGTTGCAAACTTCTCCCCTCCATACAGGTCGTAGAAGTCCCCCGAGTTCTGGATCCGAATATGGGTCACCTGGTCCCCTACCCTGCAGAGTACCACGCAGTGAGGCTATGGGAGCAGGGGCAGGAGTGGGGCAGGATGGAGAGTCTGCTGAGGTCCTGAGCATGAGGTACATACAGGAACAGGACTGACACAGACAGGGACAGAGAACACGCTGGGTGTTGGGGAGAGGCACAGGTGGGAGCAGCAGTGCCGGGCCACAGATGAGGTTGGAGAGCTGGCACTGCCATGGGGGATCCCAAGGGACTGGTTCAGGCCTGGACCAACACAACAAAGAAAAACCAACTGCCGTTGAGTCGATTCCAACTCCTAGCGACCATATAGGACAGCACAGAACTTTTCCAGAGAGTTTCAGAGGAGTGCCTGGTGAATCTGAACTGCCGACATTTGGTTAGCAGCCATAGCACTGAACCAGTACACCACCACCAGGGTTTCTAACCACACAACAGAGCTGCCAATATCCCGGCCCTGCTGGCCAGAGCTGAAGTGCACCTACCTGACCGAGAGGGAGAAGTCGCCCTGGTTCTTGCGACTGGGCCGAGCCAGGAAGCTCCCATGGACGCCTCGGCCCTTGAGCAGGGTCTCTGCATCCAGCCCACTGAGGTCTCGGTGAAACCACCTGGGAACCAGGGGAAGGACATGAGGCAAGATCCCTGGGCCCTGGAGTACCCTTGCCTTCTGCCTCCTGTGGGTCCCAGGCCCTTACCTCACCATCCTGGGGGGTCCCTGAGAAGAACGTGCTGCAGGTGCTGCAGGCTAGTCTAGGACAGGTGCAGAGCTCTGGGGCTGAGCCTCAAAAGTGGCTCTCAGTGACCAGGCCCCCTCACTACCCCGGAGGTCCTGATTCTGGGGCTGCCACTGAACTGGCCTGGGGCAGCCAGCAGGGCGGGGACAGGAAGGGGCGCGGCCGACCCCTTGGGGGAACTCACTTGTACTTCTCATTTTAGCACAGAGTGCAGAGAAGCAAAGCCTGGTGGCAGTGGGGGTGGGGACGAGGCCTCACTTGCCACACGTCTACCATCAAAGGCTTCAGGAACATGGCACTCACACAGGTGACAACATATGAAATGAGAATACATGTGTGTCTTGCACCTCAGATTGTACTTCATACATGGGAATCTGCAGACACATAACACCTCTTCCCACTCTACCAGCTGCTTCTACACAGTTCTCTCCAGTCCAGACTATTAATAAGAATGATGATGACAACTATGATGTAATAGAGGCTTAGTATATGCTAAGGAGCCCCAGTGGAGCAGTGGTTAAAGGCTCAGGTGCTAACCTAAATGTCAGGGGTTTGAAGCCACTAGCCTCTGTTGAACCTCAGGAGAAAGACATGACAGTCTGCTTCTGAAAAGATTTACAGCCTTGAAAATCCAGTCATTCGGGACAATTCTACTCTGCCCTGTAGGGTTGCTGAATGGAAAGCGATTGGATAGCAGTTGGTTTGGGTTTCATTGCTTTTACTATACAGGCAGTGCCCAGATTACAAATAGATTCCGTTCCTAAATGTCTTTAACTTTGTATGTAAGTTGGAACAATTAAATCAGGTATGTTTTGTATCTAACATCAATTAGTCAATGTTTGTCTTAGTATGTGGTATATAGTGTACCTTTCTATACATAAAAAAAAAATTCCAGACATACTAAGACATCTTTCAGGTAGTAATGTCTTGATGTCGTAGTTTGTTGCAGTTAAATGGGCTCTGTGGTGGACAGTTGGCTTCCAACTACAGGTCATGCACCTCAGCGACTGCCCATATGCCAGGCACTGAGCTCTAATGCCCTTTATGTGCCTTATCTGCTTTATTCCTCACAACCATCCCATAAAACGGGCACTGTCTTTATCCCCCATTTACAGGCAATAAACCTGAATCTTGGGGAGTTTACTGACTTGCCCAAGGCCATCTAGCTAGTAAGAGACAGTACTGGTGTTCAAACCCAGACAGTCTGGTTCCAAAGTCATTTTAACTACTGTATTTCAGCCTTCAGAGAGTCTAAGAACAACGGTTGAGAGACTCCCTGTCAATTGGGGGTGCAATGGGTAGAGGCAGACTCCCTAACAGCCAAGGGCTTACAGACCCTAACAAGTAGGACGACTTCCCTCTCTACTGAGGCAGAGGGATGGACCAAATGACCCTTTATGCAGCCCTGAAACTCTAGCTTTCTCTTGCCCCTGGGCCTGGGCCCTGCCCCTTATCACGTAGGTTAATCCAAGAAACAGAATGGGAAGGGACAGATCTAGGGGTACAGGTCGAAACAAAGCCAGGCAGCCTCCTTTCTCCTCCACCCTATGCTGGAGGTCCAGCTTTTCTCTGAACAGGTCTAGTCTAAATCAGCTGGAACTCAAGGCTTCCAGGACTCTGAACAGGTAGCCTTCTGGGGGTTGAGGGACTGAGGTCCCTGGCATGGCTCACAGTCTCAGAGGCTCTAAACACTAAAAGCTTACACTACTCTGTGCGTAATTCAAAACATAAACACCACCCACCCAAGAGGTGAGAAGCCTAATAAAGGATGCACATATTGGTGGCTTCCTCAAGGAAAGGAAACTGGGTGACAAGAGAACAGGGCTGGGAGGGACATGCTGCTGTGTTAGCTGTCACTGCCCCAGCTCCTGACAACCCTGATGGCATGCACAATGGGATAGGACCATTGTAATCCACAGGGCTTACACTGACCGATTTCAGAAGGAGTTTACCAGGACTGTTTGCTAGTTCCTATTAGTCTGGAAACCCTGGTGGTATAGTAAGTACTACAGCTGCAAACCAAAAGGCTTCTGTTTGAATCTACCAGGCGCTCCCTGGAAACTATGGAGCACTTCTACTCTGTCCTGTAGGGTCACTGAGTCTCAAGCGACTAACGGCAATGGCTTGGCTTTTTTTTTTATTACTCTGGAAATTCCACTGAAACCTGCATGGCATCATAGCTACAGATGGTGGATACAGATGAGATGCACTGGCTGGGAATCAAGTCCATGTCTTGGGCATGAAGAATCCTACTACTGAACCACCACTGACTCCAAGAGACACTTACTTCTTCCTATACCTTTTTCAATGTTATCCCACAGACATGTATTACCTCTATTAAAATAAACAAACAGACTAGAAGACAGAAATTTCTGGGAAGCTGCCTAGGCATAGAGGATGCATTTTGAACTGGGTGGTGTTTACACAAGCATGTATAAACGTTAATTAAGTTCATCAAGCTGTATACTGAATATTCACGCACATTATATATGTTATGCCTCAATAGAAACTAAGATAAAAATAAGTAACAAAGTTTTAAAGCCAAACAAAAGTCTACTTTTCCAGTAATAACTACTTTGAAGAGTTTCTGAAGCATTAAACAGCAATTCCCTTCTTCCATAAAAAGCTCCCTCTCCCCAGTCCTGTGCACGTGTATGTGTCTGTGTGTCTGTGTGTGCAAGTGCTCCTCTCTTTCTGGTGCCCTGGGAACTTCTGGGCCTGTCTACAGTGTAGTTCAACATTATTGTCCCTTCAGTCTTGGGCAGCTACGCTGGAAGACTGAACTCCCATGATCTCCTTCCTGCACTGCGGGGCAGAAGAGCATGTGTAGTCTCCACTGTGCTGGGACTCACCTGTCTCCACTCACCCTGGAATGCCCAAAGCCTAGCACAATACTAGCAGGCAGCAAGTGTACAATAAACACACTTACACCCATGCCCATATGTGGTCACAAGCACAGCCTGCTCGTCCTACACACACACGCACACACACATACACATCCTGCTTGTTGTATACAAATAAGTATATGCACACACACAAGCATACCATTTATGCATAGACAGTCCCACTATGTGCACCTTATCACCCATGTCCATCTACATGCACACCTGGCCTGGCACAAATACCCACACATGGACACACAGCCCTCACTACACACAAAGTTGCAGGTCCACATTCAGAGCTAAACACCCACCGCACACTGGTCCCAAGCTATTCATCTCCCGGATATTAGACCCACTTTGTGGGAAGGAAACTTGCCAAGGTTAAGGTACCCCAAAACTCTGACCCATCCAAGAGGCACAAATTTCTCTGAAGGGTGCCAAGCCAGAAGACAGACACTCAAACAAGATGGACAGGTCACTGTTGTCCCTTAGCAGGAAAGTAAAAATAATAATGAATTAGGCACAATGCTCTAGAATTGCATAGCACACAGAGTCTCATTTGGGCCTCAGACAGCCCTGTGATGTAGCAATTAATATTCCCTATTCAGTCTCTCAGGGATACTGACAGATTCAGAAAAAGTGCCTGGTAATTCAGAAGAGAAAGTTATCCCTTTGAGAAGCAGGAAGATAGAGAATAGGAGGACAGGCAGCATGGCAGTGTAAACAAGGTGAAATAACCCCTAGAAAGTTACTTAACTTCTCTGAACTTCAGTATCCTCACCATCTGATATATGGGTTCAACAGTATTTCCCAAATACTGACATAGAAAGCTCCTATGTACTATAGCTGTAGTGCTAACTGATCTTACATGATTTTACTAATTCTTGTGCCAACCCTATTTTGTTATTGACGCTGCTAGCTGCCATCAAGTTGGCCCCCAGCTCCTGGCAACCCCGTGCACAACCAGATGGGACCATTGGGATTCACAGGCTTTTCATGAGCTGATTTTCAGAAGTAGATCACCAGGCCTTTCTTCCTAGTCTACCTTAGTCTAGAAGCTCCACGGAAACCTGATGAGCATCATAGCAAGAAGCAAGCCTCCACCAAGAGATGGGTGGCAGCTGTGCATGAGGTACATGGGCCTGGAACAGAATCTGGATTCCCTCAGAAAAGGACAGAATTCTGCCACTGAATCACCACTGCCCTCCCAAGCCTACTGAGTATTACTCCATTTTCAGAAACAAAAACCAAAAGTCAGGAAGGTTAAGGAACTTGCCCAAGGTCACAAGCGAGTGAGTGGGCAGGCAGACACCACCAGGGCGCCTTGCCCTTTCCACTACACCAACCATGCTGCTGCAGAAGGTTTCCTCGGGCAGGTGGGTAGGGCACCAGAGCAGCCACGCTGGGGGAAGGTGCGAGCAGGCACTGCACCAGCAGCCGCATCTGCGAAGGTGCAGGGGTAGCATGTACAGCACTCACTGGAAGAGCAGGGCGGCCAGAATCAAGCTGTCCTGAGAGCCTGGACCCAGTTGCAGACAGTCTTACAAGGCCAGGCTGAGGAACCAAGAGGGGATTCTGTACAGACGGAGGCCTCACCAAGCCACTTGATAGGGAAATGACATGGTAGGGGTGTGGAAGGAATCAAGGACCAAGAGACTGAAAAAGAACCCAGTCAGTGGAGCTGACTGCAACAAGAGCATGCCCTGGGGTAGGCTGCAGAAAGAAAGGAGGGGGTAGACGTAAGTGTGAGAAGAATCAGCAGGACTTGAATGCCAAGCAACTCGCAGACTCACTAACACTCTCTAAGCAGGTTTTCTTTTATCATACCCATACTCCAAAAAGGCCTAACCTGTCCTGGCCCTGCCTCCCTTTCCATTAGCTGACTTTGCTACAGTTAGAGTCTTGCTTTTCCCTCTTCAGGCCTTTTGTGCTTGCTGTGCCCTCTGCCATGGGTTTTTGACACTTGATCACCAGATGGCTGGCTCTTTATCACCATCTAGGCCTCAGCTGAAATGCCACCTCCTTAGGAAAGCCCTCCTGATTTCTCCAGCTAGTAATGCCCCTGGTACCCCTGCCACTTACTCTCGTGTGAAGCTGTTTCATTTTCCACAATACTTATGAAGATCTGAAATGATCCTGCTTATTGGGTGGGGTGGTCTGCTGCTTCACACTAAAATGCAAGCTCCGTGAGAGCAGGGACTGTATTTGCCTTGTTTACTGCAGCATCCACTGCACCTTAAACAGTATCTAGTACATAACCCAACTTACAGAGTGGCTAGCGAACTTGAACTGCTGACTTTTTGGTTAGCAGCCTGCGCTTATAACAGATGCTCAATATTCACTTGTTGAACAAATGATGAAAAGGGGTTAAGAGAACCAAAGTCAGACACTAGGCAGTTCAAGGGGAGCTAAGTAGACAGGGGATAGCTTTGTCAGGTTTGCTTTTCAGACACGTCATGCTTAATTAAGGTGATGCAGGCTACCCAGGGGGACAGATCTTAAGCAGGAGACAGAAAGAGGAAACAAGAGGTAGGAGGTAGAAATGCAAGCCAGTGAGAACAGACAGACACCTGTCAGGGATAAAGTAATATATGACACAGAAGCATGAATGAGCATGAGGGTCTGTGCATCTTGGGGAGAGAAAGAATATGTACAGACAGGATGATCAGCCAGGGGAAGGTCCTGGACAGTCACACTCCTCATCACATACCTGCCAGCAATAAGCAGGATCCCCTTCCTCCCAAACTAACAGCAGCCTGTGGGACCCAGGTCGGGCAGTGGACTTACCCACAGGACAGCATCTCCCAGGAAAGTCTGAGGGAGTAACAAGCATGGGCTGGGGCCAAGGCAGGGGCACAGCAAAGCCGTGACCCAGGCGAGGTAAAGAACACTCAGAACTCAGCTACTTCTTCCAACATCCAGGCTGCCAGGCCAATGGCACTGCAGGGACAAACTTCTGGACTAAAGATCCTGGAGCAGGGACACATAGGGCAGGGCCAGCCTCCGACGGCCCACAGCAGCGTGCCTACCCCCTCCAGCCCTGCTCAGTCATCCAGCAGGACTCTCAGCTGGTGGCCTCTCAGCCTGTCCAGGGCCTCCTTCCCTTGGGAAGGGAGGAGCCACCTGGAGCTCCACCTGGCAGAGCAGTGGGCGGGCCAGTAGACACAGAGACCAGGAAGCAGTCCTGGCCAAGAGAACACGGACCAATGAGCGTACCAAGTGGCCTAAGTAAAGCCCTGGAAGCCTAATGCCTTAGAGGAGGTACCACCATGCAGGCCCAACCACCCACCCACTCTGTTGAAGGGCTAGCCCACCCTGTAACCCTTCCTTGGGTGCAGAGAAGGAGCCTGGTACAGGGCTGGGCCTAGCAGGGAGCACAGGAAGGATGTGGAAAGGGACAGGTAGGACAGCCTAGAATGTGAGAGAATCTGGAGACAGGAGGTGGAGCTGTCAGGGTCACAGAACACTGACACTAAGGCCAAGTCACAGGTACATTTATTACCCTTTGGGCGGCTAAGGTTTTCCACTCCCCGAAGCCGCACAGGACACAGGGGAGGGCCAAGTCTCTCAGGAGGCAGCCACGCTGCCCCCTGGAGCAGGCCCATGGGGTGGCAGTGTCATCGGCGGCAGGAACAGAGCCTTCAGCTTGCCTGACAGGCTGGCAATCTCAGGATCCTGAGCTTCGTAGGACTTCACCAAGCGGGCAAATTTCAGGACACCTGTAAAGGGGAGTGGAGAATCAACCACACCCTGGGGACCTGCATGCCCCAAATGGTGGGAGGGGTAAGTAGATGGGATATGAGTCACTGCCTGTTCCCAACTGGCCAGGTTGCTATCTGCAAAACAGGACACAGGTTGGCCTCTCTCCAGTATGGTTTGGATTAACCACTTCCTGGTCTACACTGCACACAGATGGATGGGAACACAGTGAATAAACATCCCAAAGCCAGTGTGTGTCTCATTCTCAGGTGAACCACTGAGCACTTTAGTCACAAAAATCCAAAGGATAAACATCCGAGAGGTCCAAGGTCTACAACAGGGCACACGGAGGCTGTGGAGGTGCATGATCTCACAAGGAGAATTTCATCACCAACAACCAACACTCATAGATGACTGTTTCAACACCTCGGAGGAGCTGTAGAGCAAGCCATCACCATGCAGCTTCTCACTAAAAGGCTAGCACTAGCGGGTTCAAGTCCAATCCTGCTGTGACCCCGGTCACTTGACTATGGGAGTCTGTTTCTCATCTTAAAATAGGATATTAGATTAATAGGGATATTAAAGTGATTAACAGCAACTACAAAATGCACCTGTAGGCCTTCGGCAGGCACAAGTTCAGGGTAGACCCTGTGCCCCGAGTGCGAATACTGTTAGTCAGACTGTGGCTGCCACCATGTGGCAACAATGGGAACGGCAATTCAAGGGCCCAACCGATCCCAACGTCCTCTCACCAGACCCCGCTTGACGCCACCCGTCCAACCCACCTTCCCCGTCGCAGCTGAAGCCATAGGCTTTAATGACCTCCTGCTGAATCTGCGTGGCCACCGGCAGAACAAATTGCAGCATCTTGCCCATGTCGTTGCACGCGTTGTCCCGAGCTTCGTCCATGCGCACGGCATTCTCCGGGGCCGAGAACGCCTGGATGACCTCGGCCAGGACCACTGCACCCCAGAGGTACCCCAGTAAAGTGTCCCATGGTAGGCGTTGGAGCACCACCGGCGAGCCCGATTAAGAGAACAGGGGAAGGGACAGAGAATTAGGAGACTGAGGCATTAATAATCCGATAAATTCGGTCCCAGAATCCCTCGCTCTAGGGTGCCAAGACCCCACTTAGCAAAGAAGTAATGGTACGTGGCGCCCCCCACTCCCTACCCCTGTCGAGTGCAGCCATCGCCTTCCCCATCCTCGACTGTATTCCACCCACCCTCAGCAGGCAGTCCACCCCAGTGATGAGCGGTACTTCTCACCCTTGGCCTGTTCGGCGCTCAGGGCCGCGGGTTGGGCTGAGGCAGACGCCATTTAGAACTACAGAAACTGCACGTGTAGCAACGCTGCGGGAAAGCTCCGCAGTCAGTCACCTCCCCAGAGAAGCTCCCACGGCCGGAGGGGGCTGATGGGAAGCAGCATCAGCCGTAGCCGGAAGCCACTACCGCGCACACGAACCCAAATCCGAGTTTCAGCACGAAAGCTTAGAAACCTTGAAGTGTTTACAACTGAACACCAAGAACAAAGCACATACAACACAAAACCAACAGTTCTGTTATTGAAAGCAACATACGTGAAGGGCCTTCCGGAAAAAACCGGAAAACCTACTAGACAAATTCTAAAAGAGCTGTAACACTAAAGGAAGTCAGCTTGGAGAGAACATAGGTTATCCCGAGGCTCCTCTATCGCTAAGGGTGAGTTGACAGCGAAGGTTTTTTTTTTTTTTTTTTTTTTTTTTTTTTGACTCATCGCTAGTTTCTACGCAACACAGCACACAAACTTCCAACAGAAGGAATATTCTAAGAAATTGAAATCATTCATAGCTAGAACTCGTGAACGTTTGTTGCGAGCCTATGCAAATTAGCCTGATTTTGATTGGCTGAGATAGCACCCGGCCACACCCCTGTGGTTTCTAAGAACGAAGACTCTGATTCGCAGCAATAAAAGTCAGGAGCAAGCGCAGTTCTCGCGCGTTCCTAAAATGGCCCTGTTTGGGGGGCGGGCGCTGCAGTTTATCACACTTATTTCTAGGCGTTTAGAGTTGTCAACAGCTGTCTCTTCAAACGGGAGGGTAATTAAAGTTCTAATCACATCGACTATCCCCACTCCCATTTCATTAACTGTGTCTCAAACTCTTCCACATTAGGGATCCAGCTCCGAAACCCGCCCAGAGAATTCAGGTGACCCTTAGTTGTGGAACAGTGGCAAAAACACCCCCAAGGGCTCAGGGCCATTCCTTAAACACGATCAAGGCACGGGTGGGCCTTTAACAGCTTGTCTTCTTCAGCCTTGAAGGGCTGGCTGTGGAAGCACCCCAGGTGGGGCATGGCCACTCCCCTTGTAGAACCCCATTTCAAAGATCCCCTCTCCAGCTCTGCATGGTCCTTCCTCAGGTCCTGTTGCTTGAATTTCCCTACCAGTCTCTCTGATTCCACACCTTTTTCTCTGGGCACTGCTGCCAGAGTCCTACCCCCACCCCAAGAGCCCGCAAAGAAAGAGTCGCAGCCATCTTCCTGGGAAGTCGTGAGGATGTTTGTTTGGTTTCAGTTGGGAAGTTCTTAAAGACCATCATATAGATATTTATATATATAAATTATTAATGTGGAAGAAGGGGAGGGGTATACATTGCAGGGGGCGCGCACACAGGGAATTGGGCGGGTAGCAGGGTCAGCACACGATGCTACGCAAAACAGCCACATCTAACAGATGAAATAATCACACCAACAGGGTCAAGGAGGGCCACCAAGGGCTGGGCTTGGGGGAGGAGGAAAGCTGGGGTCCAAGGAAGAGGGACCTGGTCCAAGATACTGTGCGCTTCTGCTCCCCCTCCCCACCTCCCCACCTTCCCACACCAGCCTTGGTCTTCTGTCTGTCCCTTCCTCTTCCCCACTGCTCAGCTGCCAAGGCCCTGCAATTGAGCAGTAATCTCTCCTGGGTTCTTTGTGACAGGCCGGAGGGGTCCTCTAAGGTCCAGACACAAGGACTATAGGTGCTCTCTTGGTCGCAAGTTCTACAGCGGCTTGTCGCTTTCCTTCTTCAGGTGACTAAGGAGACAGGGGGAGTCAGAACAGAAATGAGCCTGAGGTCAATCCTGACCTGGTGCCTCTCACAGATGTGGGTGGGGCGTTCCCTTTCATAGAGCCTAGAACCCTGTGTCCCATGCCCAAGCCCTATCCCAGGCCGCCCCATACCTGTAGTAGTCCTCCTGGGCAGGCAGCGGCACGCTATGCAGGGGATGATGAGCATGCAGCCACTGCTGCTGTTCCAGTGCCAGGCGCTGCAGCTCAGCAGACTGTGCGTGCATGGCCTGCAGCTGGTGAGCTGCTGACATGGGGGCAGAGAGAGAGGCTGGCAGGTCCCGGTAGGGGGCAGCTGTGGGCAAGAAACCCAAGAGGCACATAACTGATGGGTAATGAGTGCGTACTATGGGCCAGAGAACAGCCAGTCTGCTCCATATACAGAGAAAACCTAGACTAAGAATTTAGGTAACACACCCAATCTTGCAGGTCATCAGTGGTAGTGTCAGGATGCAATCCTTGGTACCCCAAAAATAAAACATTTGCCTCTCTTGGGCAGGGCCTGAGCTCTCATACACACATACATACTCAGCTCCTCTACATACTTCCTCATCCCTCCCCCAAATCCAATTAGGTTGACCCCACCACTCAAATTCCTTCTGCCCTTCCCTCATTAGAGCTCCCCTACCCTCAACCTCCATCCATCCATACCAAAGAGCTGGTGACGAAGAACTTCGTTCTCGTGCAGAGGATGAGGAAGGAGGGGGTTGGGGAGGGTCCCAGCTGGGTAAGGGATCCGGGTAAGGTGAGACCCTGAAGCCAGGGGGTCAATGAGAGGATGCACCGAGGCGGAGGCTGCAGGACAAAAGAAGGTATCATCAGAAGGCAGGGTTGGGAAAACAATATCCATTTAGGTGATGGGAAGCCTGGGAAGAGAAATGGACAGTGCAACACAGGAAGATCCAGAACGGAATAAGAGGCAGAATGAAAAAACCAGAGGAGTCTTGGAGGGGTGACAGGACTAGACCCCACTGCTGTAGAAGTATACAGATGAAAAAAACAGGCTAATTACAGTTGCCAGAGGAGTCTGAGCAAAAGGAAGGAAAGGATCAGCCTGATTAGAGGAGCCAAGCCAAGCCAAGTGCCATCAAGTAATGAATGATAAATAAAACCCACTGCCATCGACTTGATTCCGACTCACAGCAACCCTACACAGTAGAACTGCCCTATAGTTTCCAAGAAGCACCTGGTGGATTAGCAGCTATAGCACTTAGCCACTACACCTCCACGGTTTCTGAAGGAAAGAGAGAAGCTTAGGAAATGAGGCAGGAAAACAGGGAGGTTAAGAAAAAGAAGACAACAGGGAGCCTAGGATGAATACAACTGTAAGGCTACACTGAGCCAAGTTCTGGACAGTCAGAAATATGGTGAAAGGACAGTAAGTAAACCTCATTATCACCTACAACATCCAACGGCAACAATGGAGAGCTCTTTTTGGAAGGTAACAGGTACAGAGGTGGTATGGAATGTAAAAGACCTCCATCTGGGAGGGGAGGAAAGGATGGCAAAAAACAGGATCAGACAAAATAGAAGTGAAACCAAAAGAACAAGAAAACAGGCACATGAAGGGCTTAGGGAAAGGGGTGGTGAGGGTGGAAGGGTAGTGGTCCTTTGTAGAGTCCCAGCTTGGGCCTCTCTCGTAAGTGAGATGCTAGACCAAGGAGAGGCCTGGATTGTGGAGCATATAGGCTCTGCAGTTAGGCTAGGGTGTGAGGATGCAGTCTGGAGGGTAAGAGGAGGCAGCAATCAGCAAAAAGGTTCATGTCAGGCTAGGGTGTCAGTCCAAGGAACAGAAGAGACTGTCACTTGCCAGGGATAAACAGGCCCCAAAGGGCGAAGGCAGGAAGATAGGGGGTCTCACCTGCATGGATGGCATCTTGCTGGTGCAGATGTAGGTGTGAGTGGATGTGCGAGTGCTGGTGGTGATGGGGGGTTACATTGAGCATCTGCAGCCGGGCCAGCGGGTCATTGCCCAGTGCTGCCACCCTTTCTGCATGCTGCCTCTCAGCTGCCAGCCGCTCAGCATATGACATGTCCGGCCGCAGGGCTGGCCCAGCTGCCAATGCCAGACGTTCTCGTTCTAGGGGCCCCAGACTCGGATGAAAGGGGAAAGGGTGCAGGCCAGGTGGGCCAGGCTGCAGGGCTAGGCCCCCATGTCGGGGGAAGGGATCAAGGCCTGGCCCAGGAACCCCGTGTAGGGGTTCCAGCTCACTGGGCTTCACTTCAAAGCCAGGCTTGAGGCGGTCACGAAGGTCTCGCTCACGGGCTTCCCTCTCCCTTTCCCGGGCAGCTGGGTCACTACTGTATAGGGCTGGGACATTGTAACCCAACAGTCCTGGATCCACTGCCCCCAGGGGCACGTAGAATGGGTGGTTTCGATTGCCAGGAGACATGACATGGGGCCGGGCATATTCGCTGAGGGTGCGCAGGGCTGGAGTGTCAGGACCCAGGTAAGGGGGCACTGTAGCCACAGCACTGCCTGGCTCAAATGGAGGGCGATGGGGCACCGGGCCCAGAGATGGGCATTCCACTGGAGCACGACCCTCCTGAGCCAACTTCTGTGGGACATACAGAGAAATGCAATCAAAAAGACAAGTCTGGAAAGAGATAGCTGGTCTCTAGCTGTCCACTTGTCTCAGCAGCTGAATACCAAAATGTCTGACACCAGGACTACCACGACCCGAGCTTCTCTGCCCCCCAACCCCCACCCCACAGCTGCCCTTCCTGCGACCTAGAGGTAGTCCCACCTGACCTTGCCTTGCCCCAAATCAGAAAAGCAAAGATCCTTTCAGTTCCAATCCTTTTGGTCTCTATTTTGAGTTGTAGTGATTCCTCCTCTCCGACAGGTGGCGAAACCAACCCCCACCCCTTGAGCCAGCCACCGTGAGCAGCGCACAGGAGGGAAAGAAAGCAGGGTGGCGCATTACGTGACAGACTCACCACGCTGCGCTCAAGCTCACGCTCCTTTTCGCGTTCGCGCTCCTTCTCGCGTTCGCGCTCGCGCTCGCGCTCCTTTTCTTCGCGCGCGCGCTGCTCGGCCTCGCGCCGCACCTTCTCCACCAAGTCGGCCCGCTTCTTGGCCAGCTTGGAGCCTTCCAGAGGCACAAAGTACAAGTCGCTCCGCGCACATGAATTAAAGCCGCGGTCCAGGTGTTTGTTGAACCTGTCAAGCGCGGAAGCAGCGTGCGTTCAGCCCTCGCTAGCGGCCCGGGCGCGCCGCGGCGACGCAGCCCCAGCGAGCATAATGCAGCCCCTAACCCCCACAGCAGTCCCCGCAGGCCCTGAGCTTTTGTCTAGTCTCTCCAGAGCCTAGAGGGCAGAGGAGCAGGAACTTTTAAAAAGCACCACAGTAATGCAAAGCCCCTCTGTGTCTACTCCCTTCCCTTTGTAGGTCCCATTCCTAGCTGCCCGCCCACACCTGACCCAAGCCACTCACCTGGCAGACTGGCTGGCATGACTGGGTACATCTACCACCTTCGGTGGAGGCGACGGGCTGCGGGCAGGTGGCACTGGGCTCTCGGGGGGCTCGTACTCTTCAGCCGGCTCCTGTTTGATCTGTGTGGCGCTAAGGGGTGGCCCTGAAGCAGGGGCAGAAGGCGGTGGCGGCAAGGGCAGGCCTGAAGGCCCGGCTGGTGGTATCTGGCCAGGTCCTGCAGTGGGTGAGCCTGGCTTGAAGCTTCCTGGGCCAATGGGCGGCGAGGCGCCTCGGTAGACTGGTGGGGTCCCCGTTCGGAACGAGGGCGGTGACCCTGGCTTATATGCAGGCGGGGGGGTTGTTTTGTAGGCCCCAGGGGATGGGGCTCTCTTCCCATACGGTGGGGGCCCGGGTGGGGAGGCCGTTTTGTAGCTTGCTGGCGAGGAGGCCACTGTAGCAATGACCGTGGAAAGCGTAGCTGAGGATGTGGTGACTGGAGGCACAGGTGGGAAGGGGTAGGGGGTCCCTTGGGAGCCCTGGGAAGGAGAGGGATGTGAACAGGGGTAGGTCCCTTGAGAGGATGATGAGCTGGAGGAGGAAGAGGCTGGGGGGCCATTGGGGCCTGCTTGGCTGTAGGACACCTGGCTATGAGTGGGTGGCAAGTGTGCTGGCCCTGGTGGATAAGGCCGGAGAGACCCCAGGGAGGGAGACATGGCATAAGGGTGTGCATGGTGGGAGCTGCTGCCCTCCAGAGGGTGAGGATATGCTCCAGGTGGAGGGGGCCCAGAGCTTCCATGATGTTGCTGCTGCTGCTGCTGCTGCTGTTGCTGCTGCTGCTGCTGGTGGTGATGGTGGTGTGGGGGTGCTTGTGGGTGGGCAGTAGACTGGCCCCCAGTGGAAGGAGGGAAGGGGCCTGGATGGGCATTGCTACTGGCTAAGAGGCGGCCATACGGTGGAGGTGGAGGACCCTGGCTCCACACAGCCTGGGATGGGAGAGAAGGTTGAGTATATTTCGGTGGCTGATTGGAGACAGACAGACTTGTTGGGGGAGGAAAGGAGTGTGGATAACTGGGTAATGCCTGGGAAGCTGGGTACTGGGAGGCAGAGGCAGAGGCAGAAGAACTGGATGATGCAGCTGCTGCAGAGCTATTAGAGGATGAATACGGGTACCTCATTGGGGGAGCCGGGGCAGAGGAGGAAGAAGCAGGGGGCAGAGGGTGAGGCGAAGGAGCCAGGGTTGGGCCCTTCTCTGGGCCAGGCGGATGTCCACCCATACCCTGTCCCATGGCATGAGGTGAGGGCAGATGCCCAGGTAGTGGCTGAGCCCCTAGGCCAGGAGGAGAGGCTGAAGCATTATTGAGGGGTCTCAGGGCAGGTGGAGGAGGCAGGTTGGGTGTCACATGGGGAAAGGTGGCTGGTGGTGGAGCAGAAGGTAGATTCCCACCACCCACTGGAGTAGCTGGTGGCTTTGTTTGAGGAGCACCACCAACCCCAGAGCTTGATATTGAAATGGGAGTGGTGGGTGGTGGGTGCTGCTTACCCCCACTTGGGCCCCCTACTGAAGAGGTGGCTCCTCCCCCCTTGGGACCCATTGGAGGTCCAGACAAAACTCCTCCACCAGCCCCTGAAGGGTAGAGCTGTGGATGGGGGGGTGGGGCTCCAGGAGGAGCCTGGAACATTCGAGATGTGGGGGGCTCCATGGGAGCATGATATCCAGTGGGGGTCACAGAAGGATGGGGCTCAAAGCCAGGCTCTGGCTGTCGGGGGTTGTTATCTGCTGGGGCAGGGGAGGGAGGAAAAAGAGGAGGTGGGTGATAGGGGCGGGCTGGGCCCTGGGACAGGCCAGAAGATGAGTCGGAGTCATTCTCCACACTTCCAGGGCTGTATATGCTGGGGGACGTGCTGCGGTTGTCCTGGTCAATATCCCTAGGATCACTGCTGCCATCATCATTGAGACTCCGCCCATCTAAGCTGTCCAGATCTGAGGGAGACTGTGGCCGAGGGAGCTCCTGCTGTAGAAGAGGGAGGGCCATTTTTCATCTTTTCCTTTCTCACTTCCCCCAGATTTGAGGCCTCCAGTGCGCAAAAGCATTCACCCCTCAAAGCACATCTCTGTACTGGGATGTGATGCACACGCTTGCTGAAGCCTCCCTCATTGCCATTTGGAGATTCCTCCACTCTCCCAACATTCTCAGCTGCTCCTTAGCAGCCAACCTTATTTTCCTCCTTATAAAATCCTATTCCTTCCTCAAGTGTCCATCTCAAGTACCTTCTCCAGTTACAGAGCTGAATCTAAATCCCTTTCTCCCCCAATCTCGTATCTGCTCTCCTCCCACTTTAGGCCTTTAATTAACCATCTCAGAAACAGTTCTTAAAAAGACAACTTACACATTTACACTAAGACTTCTCACCCTGAACCTCCCCTAGCCCTATGTTGAAAACCAGGTCTTGGGAAAAGAGGGCTGGTATCCCTCAAACTCCTTCAGTCCCCTTTGGCTGGTCAGCTGGTCTGCCTGGTTGTCTTACTGGTCTGACCAAAGCTCTGAAGATATGTCTGACATACATCTGACAGAGGTACTTCAATAAGCACTAGGATATGGCTTTTCTAGCATACTCCAGGAGAAACCAAGGCAGAAACAGTGAGCGAAAGAAGTGTAGGGGAAAGAAACAATGCTAAGAACATGGATTAGGGAGGCTGCAAAGGTCTCTCACCTCTGTTTTAGTCTTTTTGGGTGCGTTGGTCTCTTCACTTTCACTCTCAGAAATCTCCTCACCCCGGCCCTGCTTGCTGACCTTTGGGGCAGAGACTTCCTCTACTCGAGCCTTCTGTTAGAGAGAATTTTTGTCTTATACTTTGAATCTGGCAAGTCTCCACCATCAGCTTCTGCCAGACATGAATACCCTCGTAACATACACACATAACCCTCAGTCCCAGCACCCCAGCACCCAGGCGTCCTGTGGGAGGACCTGAGGACAGAGTACCTTGGCTGTCTGCCTGGACTTCTCAGCTTTGCCATCACTGCTAGATGTGCTGACCCCTCCAGGGGAGGCCCGACCCCTTGATCTCAGTTCTTCCCGGGGCCCAGGGGCCTCTTTCTTCCGTCCACTCCTCATTGACATCTGAGGAAGCAGGAAAGAGACAAGTACATTTTTTTTAACAGCAAACCCAATTTTATGATGCACCTTAGTTTTTATCTCCCTCTCCAAGTTCTACCCCTTATCTTTCATGTCTCCCACTTTAGCTACTACTCACTGAGTCTTTATTCTGTCGTGTCTTCATTCTTCAGGCTGTGGAGACCCCATTCTCCTCTGCCTGGGCAGCTGAATACAGAAACTCCCCTCCTTCACCCCAAGTTCCCTGTGGCTATGGCCTGGGAAGTAGGAAGCAGGATTTCCAAGTTTCCAGTGTAGGTATCTGGAACTTGCAGGGTCTCTCTTCAGTGAAACCTGTGGAAAGAGACAATTGGAGTCTTCAAATTGGGAAGCGGTGTCTGAGAGTGATACTATTATGCTTGCCAGAGGACTGAATAAGCTCCCTAGCCTTTGGCCTCTGGGCCAAGGGACAGGCACAAAATGAAATTGCCAGCTTGTCCCACAGGCTACCTCAGCTCATCTACAAGTGAAGGAGAGAGAAGCTATTCACAGTACCTCTTTCATCCCTGGGGAAGGCAAAAAACTCAGGTTGTACCAATGGGCCCCAATCCGGAAGACTACACTGTTTTACCCTTGATGGTCCCTAAGGACTACCTGTATGCACAAATTCCACAGAACTTTACAAGAGCATACAGAAATGAAGCTACTGTATTAATTTGCAGGGTATCTTTAAGCCCTTTAAATATACAATTTAGTATTTATAATCAACTCTGAAAGGTAAATATTCTCATTATTTTTCCCATTATGTAGATGAGGAAACTGAGGATCAAAGAATGTCATTGTGACTTAATAAACTTCACACAGGTAGTCAATGACAGAGGCAGAATCAAGCCCACATCTCTCTGACTTCCAAGTCAATGCTCATTCATCTATAATCTACTGTACTCTTGAGGAGCTGGTAGGGAGTATTCTCAGAAGGCCTAGATCAGTCCCAGAGATCTGAAAAGATTCTTTTTCACATCAGAACAGTTAAGAAGGTTCCATCCTACAATACAAAGGAGCACGGGCCTACCAATCCCAAGACCAAACCCAGGTATCCCCAAATCACAGAACATGTGTATGAGTGTGTGTAAATCCAGCTATTTTTGTCTGCATTTGTTTGTAATTCTTGCTCTAGGTGTCATGTTTCTCCATATTACACCTTCTGAGACGAAAGACAAATTTCTTACTGTTTCCTCCTTCCTTTCTGTACCCTCCACAAATGGCTTTTATCTGCAGACCTTCTTTTCTTCTTATTCACCTTTATGCCCACTAACTTTAATAGGTCTTCTTGAATTAAGTGCTGTTGGCCTCGGTGGGAACCAAGTAAGTTCACCCATCCATTCTGAGTTAGGGGACTTGGCTAGGTACATGGCATCTGCACATACTACAGTATCTTTTCCCAAGGAATACAGAACATAATCACTTCTCAGCATACTTCCACTGAATCTTTCTGAGATGAGAGGGGAAAGGTGAGCATAATCTTTCCAGGAAACTTTATGACAATTTACTTAAAAACCACAAAATAGCTGGTACAAAGTCCCAGTTCTTCTAAACTTTCTAGTAATGCTCTACCTGGTAGAAAAATAATTTTTTCCCTCAACTACAACTACTACCACATTTTTGAATTGTTGTGTAAATTGGCTTTAAAATATTGTCAACTCAAAAAATTCAAAGGACAGAACTCAGTATCACAAAAGAAAAAAAAGCAATCTAAACAAAAGCACAATATGACTGTGACTGGCTGTGATCTCTGCCGGTAAAGCACAGCACCCCTCTGTCCTCCCATCACAGAACCGTTCACCAAATCAGCCAGGAGATCCAAAGGCCAGAGAAATACAAGAATGTATCTGAGAACACAGCAATCTGTGTGCCCTTCCCCCTCACCTCAACGTTTTTTAATCAATTGAAATCTGATTAAGTTAACAATTTCAGCATTGAAGTTAAAAAAAAAAAAGCCCACTGCAGCCCCATGGATTCCAACTCTCATAATGACTCTATAGGACAGAGTAGAATTGCCCCCTAGAGTTTCCAAGGAGCACCCGGTGGACTTGAACTGCCAATGGTTAGCCATCACACAGCTCTTAACCACTACAGTCACTGAAGGGTACACAAGTAATACCAAGATAAAGGGAGACCAGGGTTGGACTGTATGTATGTTTCTGAACCTATGGTGTTTGAGCACCAGTTGAGCTAAACTCCTTGTCCTAGCAGCCAGTCACTGTAACTAATATTTACCAACAAAAACTTGGTGCTATCAAGTCAATTTCAGCTTATAGCAACCTTATAGGACCAAGCACCTGGTAGATTCAAACTGCTGACGTTTTGGTTAGCAGATGAACAAACGCACGAACTCTTAACCACTGCGTCACCTAGGTGCCGATATTTATAAAGCACCTACTATGTGTCTGGCAGAACCCTGGTGGCATAAAGTTAAGTACTGCATCTGCTAACCAAAAAGGTCAGCAGTTCCAATCTGCCAGGTGCTCCTCGGAAACTCTATGGAGGAGTTCTACTCAGTCCTATAGTGTTGTTATGCATTGGAATCCACTCGACAGCAGTGGGTTTGGTTTTTATGTGTCTGGCAATACACTAAGCACGTTCACCTTGATTTGGGAAACTGGAAAAGGGTTGTGAGAAAAAGGACAAGAGTGCCTCAGCAAGAAAAGGAAAAGCAGGGAGAAGTATGAGAAGGCTGAAGTCTGTGGGTATGCACAGTTAAAACACTCAACTACCAACCAAAAGGTGGGAACTTTGAGTCTACCCAGAAATGCCTTGGAAGGCCTGGTGATCTACTTCAGAAAAAGAACCACGTGATGTCAACTGTTTTGGGGCGGTTTCTTATAAGAAAGCTATCAGAAGAAATACAACTGAGTCACCAGGCTTTCTAGGAGGGACCTGCAGGGTGAATTTCAGGATCACTGGCTGAGCCCTTCTCCCTCCAAGACCTGCCTGACTAGCAAAGCAGTTTCAAGTCTCCTAGATAATGATGCAGCCCAGACCAGCCCACACTGCCTTAAACCACCTTAGAATCCAGGGTTGTCAGAGGGGCCACAGAAATCTAGTCTACTTTCGTCTCATCTTACAGTGAAGCTGAAGCTCAAAGACAGAGAACTGACTTGCCCAAGGTCACAGAGGCACAACCAAGCTTAGACCCAAGTCTCCTGATTCCCATTCCAGAGTACTTCCACTGCACCAGGCTGTGCCACAGCCCACTCCCCTGGGTGAGCCCAGTCATTCCTACAAGGTCAGGGAAGCAAAAAGTTGAAGGTCAGCTGAGGAAAAGGGTCACTGTGGGGTCAGTTTGGGAAAGAGGAAAAGGGATACATCCCAGGAAGGGAAACTCAAAGAGAAATTCAAGTTTAAAAAAAATGGAAGTAATTCAGGGCAGAGAAACAAAACTACTGTGTAAAAAATCTTTAATAATTAGGGAGACAGATGCCAGAAAGAACGGCCGAAAGACGGTATAACGAGCATTTTCATCCTCCTACCACATCTGGGAAGAGGGACTTGGAGACATACCTATTACCCGCAAGAAACATGTCTACCTATTCCAACAGATTGCTGGATGGGAGCGCACCCTCTGGGGAGCTCCCATCCACCAGCAGCACCAGAAACATCTTCCAAAACTCAGCCAAGAGCTAAGAATTTAAGGCCGTGCTGCATCCCAAAGACACAGGCACACACTGAGGTCCCCTCACCTATTTGGACATCCCACTTCGACCACTGCCATGGCAACAAAATGGTAAATCTCCCACCTCCCCTCACCCACAAGAGTCCATCCCAGGGATCCATCTGGCACAAAAAGACCTTAGAGTTCAAAACAGTAATGAATATCCCCCAATAAAGGGTCCTCCCCAACAGGGGCAAGCAGTGCTCTGGGGATTTAAGGGTGGGGTCACAACTTGTTTGAAGTGCCTATAAAGCTACCCAGTTCTCTCCTCTTTCTAACCTCCCAGAAACCCTTTCTCTCTAACTCTCCCTTCAATGCTCCCGTCTCCCTCCTCATCAGTTTCAGGAAGACTCACATTACTGGGCCCCAGTGCCTCTCTCCACGAAGAAACTGTGTCTCGGATTGAAAAAACAGGGTCAGAGGTGACCCGCAGTAAGGGAAAGAAAAATGACTCACAAAGGCATCATCTTCCCACTCCAACTGCCTAAAACCCCTGGCTGTTCCTTTCAAAAATGGATCTCTCCTTGCCCCTTTCTGAGCCTCCCTTTCCTCAGGTTCCATTTCCCTTCCCCATCAGCTACAATCCCTCTCTTGCCACCTACCACACCCCTTTCCCCATTTCCCATTTCTCTTCTGTTCCTAACACCCCAACCCCTGGCCCTGAAACCCAGGCTCTGGGCCTTTGAGGCTTTTCCTGGAGCCCTCACGCCCCACACTGATGCCACCTCTCCAATCCTTTCTGCCGTCGCCCTAATCCCCCTCACGGACAACACCGTTTTTCCTTCGCCTACACTCCCACATCCCCACCTCGGCGTTCCCCCTCTTCTGGTGCCGGGGTCCTGGCTACCCCCTTGTTCTACCAGTGCTCCTCCGGAGCCTCTCCGACTTCTCTCAGCCTTCCCGATCCACTGGGTGCCCAGGCCCCAGTCCCTCCTCGAGGCCACCCCACCCCTAGCCCCCAGCCTCAGGCTAGGCAGGGCCCGCAGTAGGGGGACGGAATCCGGGAAAATAACAAATGGAGGCGGTAGCGAAGGGAGGGGGAGCTAGGAGGGGCGGGGGTGGGGAGCCGCGGGCCAGAACCCGGCCGGCCCGAGGCCCGGGCGGCGGCACAGCTTACCTGGTTGTAGCTCGGGACGGCCGGCTGGCTCCGGGCGCGATTCCGGGCTCCGGCGCCTCCGGGGGGCGGCGGCGGCCACTCCCCGCCCCCCTCTCCTCTTTCCGGCTTCAGTCGCAGCCGCGACGGCGACGGCGGCGTCCCCGACCCCCCCGGAGGGCGGCCCCCATCTCCCTTTTCCTCCCCACGGGGCCGCTATCGCCCGCCGGCCGCCGGATCAAATCCCGATCCCACTCTCGCTTGCCCCCTCCCCAGTCGCGCCTCCTCCCCCGCCGCCCAAATGCAGCGGCCGCGCCGCGCCGGCCCCGCGGCCCGCCGGCCCTCCGGCCGCTCGGATCCGCCGCCGCCGCCCGCCCGCCGCGCCGGCCCCGCGCAGCCCGCACCCGCGCGATCCCGGGCCCTCTCGGTGGCCTCTGCCCGCAGCCCCCGCCCCTTCCCGTGCAGTCCTTTTCTTCACCCCCTCCTAGCCCCTCCCCAACGCAAGCGGCCCCCCTAAATAGGTCCTGGCCCGAAGCCCCGGCCAGGCGCGGGGCTGCGGGCGGCGGGCGGGCTGGGCGGCGCGTCCGACGACTCGCACAGGAAAGCGGACTGCGAAGGGAGGGAGCTTGGGAGAGGGGGATGGGAGAAGGGAGGAAGACGGAGAAGGAGGGAGCGCGGAGGAACGGAGGAGAGAGGGGCCTGAAGGGAGACGCGAGGGAGGGAGCGCGAGCGAGCTGCGAGGAGGGGGAGGGAGGGGGATCTGGAGAGGGGGAGGCGCTCGCTGTACGAGTTGGCCGAGACCGAGGCCGAGGGGGCCGGGACGCAGGGAGGGGTTCGCGGTGGCGGAATGTAGGGAGCCCGTGGGCCTGATGCGGGAGACAGCTGGGCAGGAGGGGCTGTGGGTTGTAAGGACAGATAACAGGGGAAGCTCGAGAAGTTTGGGGGCAACGAGGTTTGTGACAGAAGTGAAGTGGGAGGAGTTTGGAGGTACTAGGGTACAGATTGGAATAAAAGGGTTAGACAGAAAGAGACTGAAAAATGGAACTACAGGGGTCTTTGGGGACAGTGAGATGTGTGGAAATAAGATGAAAGAAACTTGGGGTGATTAGGTCTGGCAGAGGTGAATTAGAGTTTGGGGGAGCTGTCACCGAACAGAATGGGATGAAAGTTTAGGGTCTATAGAAAGGAAGAGATCTAAAAGATGGAGCCATGTATATGACGATGACGTCTCTGAGACAGTAGTTTAATGGGTGACTCGTGTTGGGGAAGGAATAGGGAATATAAGAATTTGGGGATGATGAAGGAAAGCTGGAGAGAAAAGCCAGGAGGAAATGTCAGCATGAAGACGGCAGAGAAAGCATGAGGAGCCCTAAGGAAGACATGAAGGCAGGGCAGATGCTATTCTAGAGATTGGGTCTTTGGGGGCATCAACAGGGTGGAAGACACAGGGGTGGCTGGATTCTAGGGATAAGAGAACTTAGGACCTGTGTTGACAGGACAAGGTACGCAGAATTGGGGGCAGGAGAGGGGTGGAGATTTGAAGAGGATTGGAAAAATTAGAAAGGCCTTTGAGGGCTATATGAAGGAGGGAAAGACATTGATAGGGAAGGCAAGAGAAGGGACAGCATTTGAAGGAAATCATAGACATAGGGGAAAACCTGCCCAAGTCAGGGTAAGAAATACAACTTATAAGATGAAAGGGAGACTAGCACCCTCAGGTCCTTTCATCTGGTGGCTTCTCCGTTTTCATTCTTAAATCTGTTTGAAGTCCCCACTGATTGTGGAGCATGGAGAAAGGGTGAGAGGGGATTAGGCTCAGTGTAGAGCCGAATCCCTAAGTGGCCTAGTCCCCTGACCCCATTCTAAGGTGGAGACAATGGCAGGAGGAACCAAAAGCCCTTCCTACCTCCACCCTCCTCTGCTCCCCAAGCAGCCTCTGAGGCTTTCAATCTGCTGGCCATTCCTGGTCTTCAGCCATGAAGCCAGCACCCCACAAGCTGCCTTCTTCTGGGCTCCCTCCCTGGGCCCACATTTAGCAGCTCCATCTCCCAGGACAAAGGACACCAAGACACTGGGTGATTTTTGGCTGCTGAGATTGGGAAGGCCAGAGAAAGGGAGGGAGACAGGCTGGAAAACAGGAAGAGCTGGAGCTGGAGTCTGGATCAGGAGCCCTCAGCTCTCCAAGTTTGATGTAGGGGTACAGTTGCTTGTGGGGTTAGGCCAGCCAGCAGACAGGGTTAAGCCCTGAACTGGCAGGATCTCCTGCCTTCTGGGAGGGAAGGAGGTTGACTCTGTAGTAACTCAGTAGATGTTGCTGCAGTTTCTTGGGCCAGGTTCTGACAACAAATGTCTGGGAGGATCTAAAAGCTCTTACTTGGATTCAAGAACAAGAAGGCTTCCTTGGCCTAGGAATAAAGCATCACCCTCAAGCCCCTCAAGTTGGTTAGCATTCACTTACCACTCCATACTCGTCTTCCTTATCCCTCCCCAGCCTTCCTAAGACAAGGCCAGCCTATGGCCCTGTACTCTCCAGACTTCTTGCCTTAGTATTCAAGGACCACCTCATTCCTCCTGACCACCCCACCTCCCAAGTCTGTTCCGAGACTCCTCCTACCTGCCCCCCCATCCCGACTGCATTTCCTCTCTTTTAGCATTTCTCAGTTCAGTCTCCTGCTGGGCCCTTGGCCCAGGCTCTTCCATCTCCCTTCTAGGATGAGATCTGTCCTATTGTTTCACCACTAAGAGGTGGGCAAGGATGATGACAGACACATCTGAGAGTCAGTAAAGAAAGGGGGCCTATCCCCCTCCCCCCCGATCCAATTCCTAGGGAGCATTCCACACACCTCTCACCATCCTCACCCAGCTCTCCTTTCTGACTCCAGCCCCCCACAACCCACTGGTCTCCAGGCAACAGCACAAAGGGAAAATAGAAAGAAGGGCCTGGGAGGCCCAGGCACAGCTAGCTGTAACCCAATCCGACCCAGTACCTGAGGAGGGGGCGGGACATGGCTATCAGAAAGGAACTGAGCAAAGAAGGAAGAAAAAGACATTGGTTAGGAAATGTGACTCAAACCAGAACCAGAGTGATCCTGGTAAGTCTGGGAGTTACTGAGGCAAAATGAAGTCATGGACCGCAGAGAAAGTATCTTGAGCCCCATAAGGGACAGAAAGTCTTGCTAGGCAGAGAAGACAGGAGACAGATGAAAGACAAGATGCCTACACCGAAATTAAGAGGCACAGAGGAGAAAGGCAAGAAGCACTTTCAACTGAAAATGGTGAGGTGTCAGGGACCAAGAAAACAGGACAGAGAGAAATGGGCTGTGGCCAAACAGAACAGAAATCCTTTTAGCAATGCAACTGTGCAGGATAGCAGAGGGACTCCAGGAACATACAGAGCTCAGTGGAGGCCCACAGAGGGTACAACCTTGAGACTCGTCCACTCCACCTCCACCAGTGTCCAGCATGCAGTCCTATGGGACATCAGCCCCCTCTAGTGGTCAGAGCTCCCCACAGGCGGCCCCTATCTACTATTGGGTGCCTTCCCACTCTGAGGAACTGGGCTGCCCAACCCCGCCACCCTCCATGTGGTCCCTGGGCTGAACATCTCAGTGATGGGGCTCCACACCTTAGGAGTTACAGGGGACCTGTATTGTCACCCTCTGCACAGTATGACCTAGCCTGAGGGCAAGTCCAACACTTCAAGTCCTGAATATTCACGATTAAGTTTCCTCAGGCCCTTCCCTGCATCCCTTGGTACCACTCAGTTCCCTGTCTTGCAGGAAGTGATGGCCAGAACCAGCCAGGATTTTGTTTCAGAGAGGCTCAGTATGAGAGCTGGTTCATTCCACAGCTTTATTCCTCTGATATTTTCAGGGACTCCTGGACCCCAGGTTATACCACTTGCTGAGTCAATTCTGACTCATGGCGACCTCATGTATGAGTACAACTGTACTCTGTAAGGTTTTCAGTGGCTAATGTTTTTAGAACTACATCTCCAGGCCCTTCTTCTGTGGCACCTCTGGATGGACTCAACCCTCCAAATTTTCGGTTAACAGCTGAGTGAACAGTGAATTAACCACTCAAGCCTTTCTTCTGAGGACCTCTGGATGGACTCAACCCTCCAAATTTTGGTTAACAGCTGAGTGAACAGTGAGTTAGCCACTGGTACCACCCAGGGACTCCAGACCTCATATTAAGGACCCTTAATGCCCATCTCCATGAGTCGGATCCGACTCAATGGCACTTGGCTGGCTGGCTTAATGCCCATCAGTCCTGGGGGCAGGCTTGAGCCAAGGCAGGGGCAACTTGGGCCCCCTAGGGTAGGCTGGGCAGTACTATCACCTTGGCCACAATTTGTTCAGTGTGTCTTCTTTTTACGCCCTCCCCAGCTCTGCAGTACAGCTGCATCCACTTCAGTTGTTCCATCTTCTCTCCCCTCAGATAGACTAGAGTGAGACTCTTCAGACACAATCATGCACTGTGATTCAGACTTTAATGGTGGTGCTGTCAATGCCACCGAGGTGGTAGCAACTGTGGAAATGGCACAGGGAAGTGAGAGGTTGCTCTGGTGCAGCTGGAGGAAGAACAGGAAACCTAGAGCTGGGGAAGAGATTAACAGGGAGAGAGTCCTCCAGGCACACGGCCCCACCCCTGGACCAACCCAGGCTTCAGTTAAGGGTAAGTTCACACAAAGGAATGGATGGCACAGCCTGTTTCTGTTACCCTTCCCATTCCAGCAAGGCCTCCCACGCCAGGTCATCGTGGAATCCAGACACATGAAATACAGAAGCATAGTTCCTTCACATCAGGCCAGTTTTAGGCTCTAGAAGTATAAGGAAAACACTAATGGATAAATGGAGGATAAATAAATACATACACTGAAGCCTCAGGCCAGGCACGACTCATATACCCAGCACTCATATACACCTCACCACTCTGCACAGTTCATGGCTCATATGCAACACAGAAAATTCATGGAACAAACACTTGTAAAGCACAAGTGACACATGGCCCCACTCTAAATACCTCAACGTACCAACCCTTATGCTCCTGTCACAGGCCCTGATCATTCTTCCATGAACCCCCTAGTAATCCTCCTCCCCATTTCCAAGTTTTGGGGAAAGAGAGAATAGAAAGGAAGGAGAAGTGGCAAGTGTGGAAACCCACAGAATGGGGCCCAGAAAGGAGAGTACAGAGACAGAGCAGGGTTGGACAAGCCAAGGAGAAGTTGAGGCAGGTTCATCAGGGACGTTCTGGGCACTCAGGGCTCAGGGTATCTCAGCAGGTGAAATATCACAGATCAAGACTGAAAGGGGTTCAAGGAGGATCAGAGAGAGGTTCCATATCTCCAGGCAAGGAGGTGGGTCACAGCACACTGGGATTGCGGAAATTATGTCCAGCGAAGCGCGCCTCATCCCCCAGCTCTTCTTCAATTCTGAGAGAGAGAAGACAAAGGCAACAGTCACGGAGGCAGGAGCATCCTGCTCCTCTTTCTAGGAATCCTTCCAGCCTCCAGGCCACTTCACACAACCTGCTCTGGTATCCAGGGCTTGCCCATGTGATCTCTAGGATCAGTCAATGGGGCCGTGAACGATAACTATATCCCGGCTTTCTACTGTTATCCAAGCCTTGGGCACTGGAGATAGAATGGTGGACAAACAGAACTTTTAACCCTCTGGGCCTACAGGCACCCTCACCTCATGAGCTGGTTGTACTTGGCCAGACGCTCAGAACGGCACGGGGCACCGGTCTTGATCTGAAACATCCCCAAAAGACAGGCAGCTCAGTGGTAGCCCATTCACCCACCAGAAGGAAACTTTCACCTCTCAAAATTCCCCCAACACTCTCAAAACCTGGAAGGAGAGACCCACCTGAACCCAGAACCCACCAATCCCACATAAATATCCCTTCCACTTACCAGGCTGCCCCACTCACCTGGCCTGTGCACAACCCCACAACCAGGTCAGCGATGAAAGTGTCCTCTGTCTCTCCTGAGCGATGACTCACCATGACTCCCCAGCCATTCTCCTGGGCCAGCTTGCACCTACACCCATAACCTGCACTGATCACCCCAGCCCTCTCCCAAGCATGCTCGTCCCAGCCCCAACATTGGTATATATTAAAAAGCATCTAGAGGGAAACTGGAAGGGGAGCAGAGGATCCGAGGTGCAGGGAGCAGAACTAAGACACAGTGATGGTGACTTTAGGCTCCCTGCTCTCTTCAGTACCCCTGGGCAGGATAAGAGTGAGGGCACTTGCAGGAGGGGCCTGGTGGAGTAGGAGTCACTCACGCCTGGATGGCTTCAGTGACTGAGCCAATCTGGTTGACCTTGAGCAGCAGGCAGTTGCAAGCCTTTTCCTCCACTGCCCGCTCAATGCGCTTTGGGTTGGTCACTGTCAGGTCATCACCCACAATCTGGATCCCTACATTGGCTGTGAACTTGGACCAGGCAGCCCAATCATCCTGGTCAAATGGATCTTCAATGGAGACCACTACAGGGGAAGCAGAAAGGGCCCAGTGGTCCTCCTTGTGTCTCTGTATCAGGCGGTAACCACTCCCCAACCTGCTCTGATTCCCTGAAATATAGAGGTCTCCTCCTGAGGACCTGCTCATCCTTGCTCCCACCCCAAAGCAAGCTCTACCTTATATGCTGTAAACTATACCCATCAATACCCTATATGCTACACCTGTCAATCAGATTGACTCATGTCTCCACAGGACAAAGCAGAACCGCCCCACAGGGTTAAGTCTACCTCAACTGACTCTAATCCTGATTCTTATCCATGAGACTTTCCAAGAACAAAGGTTCAGAAGCATCCACATAACCTATCTTTGCATTTTCCTACTCTGATTGCTAGGAATCCTTTTCTCATTAGTAATCTAAATCCTTCATTCTGTAATTTTATGTCTATCCTCTCCTGTTCTGTCTCCAGGAAAATGGGAGACCAGCCTCTACCCTGGGTTAAGAGCCCCTGGTAGATGCAGAGAAGGTGACCCAGTCCTTCTTCAGGCTTTCTTTCTATTCACACATCAGTCTCAGATCCCTTCAGATCACAACTTAATCAAAGGTACTAAGTGTGCTAGTTATATGCCTTCCTAAGTCCAGTTACCCTCTTGCCATTCTGGTTTCTTCCAGAGCCCTCTCCAGGTTCCTTGTAGAACACCTTCACCTGGCACCTGAATCAGCAGCCCTGATCCACCCCCTGCCCTCTCCCCCACACCCCCTGCCCTCACCAGGATAGTCTCTGACAAAGTCCTGGTAGAGGGCTCCCAACTGGTCCCCAGTGATGTATCGAGAAGGATCAGGGGGAGACTTGAAGTCTAAGTCATATTTGCCATCACGATAAAACTCTGAGGCAGCAACATCCATGCCAATGACGATCTTTTCCGTGTAGCCAGCCTTGTCGATAGCTTCCTTCACCAGCTCCAAGGCTAGGATGGAATACAGTGAGATTAGGAGGAGGAGGCTGGGCAAGGAAGGACAGAGAGGCAAAGACAGAGCAGAGTCAGAAGACTCTTGCTGAAGAATGTCTGGCTAAGGTCATTGGGGTTATCCCGAAGTCTAGCAGGACACGCCATCTTCTAGGAAGGCAAAGGAGAGGAATTCTGCTAATAATGGTTTGGTTTCATTCTATATAGCTATCATTCATTAACAGCTGTGTCAACTAGGAACTTTACATATACGATCTCACTTAATCCTTACAATGAGTCTTTGTTATTGCTAGCTGCCATCAAGTCATCCCTAACTCATGGGGCTCCTATGCAGAGCAGAATGCAACACTACCCAGTTCTGTGCTATCCCTATGATCAGTTTGCACACTGGAGTGCTGTGACACACAGGGTTTTTATTGGTTGGTTTTTGGAAAGAGATCAATCACTAGACTTTCTCCCTAGTCCACCTTAGCCTGGAAGCCCTGCTGAAACCTGTTCAGCATCAGAGGAAAATGCAAGCCTCCACTGACAGATGGGTGGCAGCTGTGCCCAAGGTGCATTGGTCAAGAACCAAACCAGCAGCTTGTGCATAAACCCAAACCAAACCCACTGCCATCAAATCGATTTCGATGCACAGTGACCCTATAGGACAGACTAGAACTGCTCCATAGTTTCCAAGGAGCGCCTGGCAGATTCAAATTGCTAGCCTTTTGGTTAGACAATGCTGCACTTAACCACTGTACCACCAGGGTTTCTGTCTTGTGCATAGATGGTGAGAATTCTACCACTGAACAACCACTACTCTCAGAAGGTAGATATTATTTTCATCCCCTTTTTATGGATAAGAAAAACAAAGCACAGAGAAATAAGAAAAATCAGCCAGTAAATCTTCAAGCCAAGATTCAAATCCAAGCCATTTGGCCCCAGAATCTTAACTCTTAACGACTACCTGTATTGCTTCTATTTACTAACAGTTTTTCCTGGGGCACAAAAACCTAAGGCTCCAAGAGGCATAGGAGGTTACTGTGGGGATGGGGAGAGATTTAGAATGGATTCCCAGGAGTTTATTATACTCCATGAAACTGAGAACCTTATAAAGTATGAATGGATCTCACAGGCCACCTATACCATCTCCCAGCTCCTCCAGGGGCTCCAGTAAGAATTTACAGGTGGTAACAGATCTGGCTGAGTAGGCAAAAAACTGTAGCATGCCTGCAAGTGAATTTGGCAGGCCTTCTGGTACCTAGTCCAGAGGCTGGTGCCTCTTGAGAGTTTCTAGCTCCAGAGTGTAGGAGCTCATGTACCCGCCCCTTCCCCAACCTCCTACTCCTAAGAACCTGGTAAAGACAGTGGCCCTTTCTGATGTACAGCACAGAGAAGGATTCAGAACTGGAGTGTGACTCCTGGTCTCACCTTCACTGTTCTCCAGGATATTGGGGGCAAAGCCGCCTTCATCCCCCACATTGGTGGCATCCTTGCCATACTTGTCCTTGATGACCCCCTTGAGTGTGTGGTAGACCTCCGCCCCGAGGCGCATGGCATCCCGAAAGCTCTCAGCACCCACTGGGAGGATCATGAACTCCTGCATGGCCAGCTTATTCCCAGCATGAGAGCCACCATTGATTACATTGAAGGCCTAGGGAGCCACAGGAGGACAGAGTCAAAGAGCCCTTTCCTCTCTACCCTGGGAGTATTAACCCAAGATCCCACAGCCATTTCAATCCCAGATTTGCCACCGCTTCTCACACTCAAGAACCTCATGTTCCATCCTTTCTTTTTAGGCACCCCAATTCACTTTCCTTCCATTATTCCCCAAGAGGTTTCCCCACTAAGTCTCCCACCTGACCCTGGGATAGGTACAGACATGGCGCAGCACTCACTGGCACAGGCAGGATGAGGTCTGAGTTCCCAGCCAGCTGAGCAATGTGGCGATACAGGGGCAATTCCCGCTCGGCTGCCCCAGCCTTACACACAGCCAGGGACACACCCAGGATGGCATTGGCCCCAAACTTGGCTGGGAGATTAAAGAGAAGGACACTGAGCTAAAGAGGTCCACTTCTTCTTGCAGCCCTTGCCTCCATGATCCCCAAAACAAGCTGTGAGACGAGATCCCCCTCCTCCATCCCCAACCCTGCAATAAGACCCTCCAGAGATCTGTGCATCTCATTCATTCTCCCCTACAAATAGCAGGGGAGGTGGATGAGGTGGGAGGAGGTGATGCGAAAGGACAGAGAGCTGACCTATTTTTAAAACCCCAAGAAGAGACCACAGAATACTTAACACCAGCTCTCTCTTTATACTGCAGAGAAGCTCTCCCTTCTATCTAACATCACTGCCTCCAGTGAAGTTAAAACACATCTTCTCTTGCCCTGGTTTTGGGGGAGGATGAAGGAAGGTGTGGTTGACTGGCAGCCCCTCCTGACAAAGTCTCCACAGTGCTGGCCCCTCCAGTTCTCTGTCTTCTCTTCACGCGCCCACCCTCATGCCTACCCACTTTCTCCCAGCCCCTCTTACATTTGTTCTCAGTCCCATCCAGCTCCAGCATCAGGTTGTCCAGTTTCTCTTGTTCCACCACCGAGAGGCCCTGTGGGCAGAGCCCCAGTCACTCAGGGCTAAGACAGAGGCTGGGCCCTAGAGCCTCCCATCTGCACACAGGCTCGCATCCAGCCAGGGTCCAACTAGACCCCTGTAACAGGGCCTGGCTAGGTTAGAGGACCCAAGTCCCTCATGGAAGCAGAGAGCAGCAAGGAGTTCCTTCCCCAACCTGCCCCTTGTAACCATGATTCCCCAAAGGTGGGCCTTTGTCCTTCCTCCCTCTCATGCAGGATCCCTTCCTGGCCCGTGGGTCTGCCATCCCCAACAAAAAGCACGCCTCACTGAGCTGATGAGGGCTGGAGCAATGGTGCTGTTGATGTGGTCCACTGCCTTCAGGACACCTGGGGAGAGGGAGACAAGTGGGGATGGGCCGGGCTGGGCGGGGCCAGAGGGGGAAGGGCATGCTAGCAGAGGGTGGGGACTAGTGTGAGGGCTGAGAGGTGGGAGGACGAGGAAAGGAGAAGGGGCCTCACCTTTGCCTAAGTAACGCTGTTTGTCACCATCCCTCAGCTCCAGAGCCTCATAGATACCAGTGGAGGCTCCACTGGGCACTGCAGCCCGGAAAAGCCCTGGGAGAGGGATATGAAACAAGGAGGGAAGGAAGAAAAGGACTCTAGTTGGGCCACAGATTCCTTCTGCCTTCCAGCTCTGACTTCTTGCCTGCCACATCCACCCCTCTCCCCACACTGTTCGCTAACACACATAGACAGCCTGATGCACAAGCAGTGGCCCCCTCACCCACCCACCTGATGCCCCACATGCGCAAGTGGGAACCCACAGAAACGAGCTGTGCCAGCCAGGTAAGGTGGCACATATGTACACACAAGTGCACATGCAGACTCCCAAAAGAGAAGCATGTCTCATACTAGAACACAGAGACCTAGCTATTCTGGCTCCTTGCACAAGGAGGATCCACCCCCAACAACCCAGCCTGTGAGCCTGGCCCAGTACCCCACCCCCCCCCCCCCCCCCCCCGGGTGAGAGCAAGGAAAGCCTGCCATCCCAAGCCAGAGGTCCCAGGATCGGAGTGGAGAAGTGGGAGCTGTGAGAAGGCCTATGACACACCCATTACCTTTGGCAGTGAAGAGATCCACCTCCACCGTGGGATTCCCACGGGAGTCCAGGATCTCCCGGGTCCAGATCCTCTCTATCGACATGATGCCTGGGATCTCCTTGTGTGGAAGGGAAGGTAGGAGAAAGATAAGAGGCTTACAGGGGTGGCGCCAGAGATCAGTGGGAGGGGCCAAAGGCAGGGAGGGTGGGGAGAGAGGTTACTGCAGTGGGTGCGAAGGTGGGGGGAGGAGCCGGCCGCAGCCTGGCTGGAGAAGGGATCTCCATCCCCCCCTTGGGAAAAGGAGAAGGTCACTGCAGTGAGGAGGGGGAAGTCACTGCAGTGGGGGGTAGGGTAAAAGCAAAAGATGAGATGGGAGGGCTCCCCATTCTGCAGTGAAGAGGGGTGGAGCAGTGGTTCCCTCGCCCCCTCAGCAGCAGCCGGCTGCTGGGGTTTCCCCAGATCCCAGATCTTCTCAGAGTGGAATGGCTGCCAGGCTTGTATTTCTCCTTGGAGTCAGAAAAAGGAGGGGCTGTCTGGCGTGCCCAGCCTCTCTCTTACCCCTGGGATGAGAGGCCCCCCCATCTCATCCCTACTTAACGCCCTAGCCTGTCTGGACTCGGCCCACACTCCGGGGTCCCACTATCTTCCTAAACGTGGGTCCTTGGTCTTCCCAAGAGACAGTGATGCCTAGAGGAGTCTGAGGCGAGGGTCCTGGAGAAAGCCCTCCAGTCCCTGGGGTTGCGGCGGGGAAGGACGAGGACCAGGGACCCGGTAAGAAAAGTCAAGGCTGCTTCTCCCCAATCCCCAGACAAATCCCCCCTCCTCCCACCCTTCCTGTGTGCAGCTGAGAGAAACAACAGAAAAGCAAGGAAAGGCGCTATTTGGGGGAGGACAGGGAGAGTCTAGAAGTCTGAGGTGGCGAGGAAGACATTTTACCAAATACAAAGCCAAAGGGTACGTGCCACGACAAAAATGCACAGCAGAGGGAGACGCCAGACTCACATGGACAAAACCCGGGCCAGAGGGGCTTGCCGAGAGAAGCAGGAAAGGGCAGAGAAAGACGCAATTAAGAAGGAAACAAGTGCGGAGAGGGTTGGCACCTAAGTCAGGAGGGGGCGACAGCAGGAACACAGAGGAGAAGTCCGGCAAGGCCGGGGAAGGTGGCTGCCAGGCGAGGCGCAGTGACCAAGCAGGTGCGCAGTGACCAAGCAGGTGCGCAGTGACCAAGCAGGTGCGCAGTGACCAAGCAGGTGCGCAGTGACCAAGCAGGTGCGCAGCGCCGCGGCGGTCCAGAGATGCGCTCAGGCCAGAAGCGAGGGCGGGAGGCGCGGCGGCGAAGGGGGAGGGAGGGAGCTAGGGGGCGCCGGCCGGCCGGGGCTTCACCTCCGGGCTGCAGACTCTGCCTGTGGCGACGAGGCGGCGGCGGCGCAGAGAACGCCAGCGGCAGCGGCAGAGGCGGCTGCGGCTCCCGAGCTGCGGGAGAGGGGCGGGCGGGGGGCGGCGCCGATAGGACCGGGCGGGCGCATGTGACCCGGAGCCCCCGATGAGTCAGGAGCCGCCGACGGAGGCGCACGTAGGAACGGGGGGGGGGGGTTCCAGCACCGGGGTAGGTAGGGATGGAGCTGAGAGAGACCACGCATCTGGCCCCCTACCGCTTGTACGCACTCACTGACACTACACTCCTACCCACTCGAAAGGAACAGACGCCACCCCGGCCCAATCCTGGCATTGAAACTCACACTGCCAGTGAAGCCCCTCACAGATACAAACCAGGTCAGACACAGAGTATTAGAATGTCTCTTTATTTGAAAACTGAAGTGTTCGTAACACCCCAACCTGCCTCTGTCTCCTGGAGTTCTCCTCAGTCAACTCTACCAGCATCCAGTGGGCCTACCACTCATTCCAGGCCTGGCTCCCAGCCAGACCTGGGTGAGAACTGCCTCCTGCCTGAGGGTGACAGGGCAGAGCTCAGGCTCACCAGCACCCAGCATTGTCCAGGTTTCTGGCCCAGGGCCGGGGTGGCAGGCTCTAAGGAATTCCCAGCTCAGAGACAAAAGCAGACACCCTCTGTCCCTGATGAGGGATGTAATCCCACTGGTATCATGCCAGGTCTTGGGGCCAGTGCCTTTATCTCCTGGAAGAAGATGACCAGTTTAAAGCCTGCCTCCGAGTTTCTGCCTCTGCCCCTATAGAATGCCCAGCTGCCACGCCTCCCTAGGATCATCTCAGTTTCTCTCTGCCTCACTGTCCTCTTCTTTTCTTCCTCCCCACTCCTATTCCTGTGTCTTGCTCTTGCTTTCTCTCCTGGGCTCAGCTCTTTTTCATACATTGCCAACCCTCCCACCATGGGCCTGAGTCTGCCCTATCCTAGCTGATCTTCATTCTGTATAAGGTGTGGTTGGCCACCCACCCCCAATTCCTCTGCTGCTACCCCATTTCTTTTCACTTGTTTGTATGGCCTCCTGATGTGTCTCCTAAACTACTTCTTAGCTCCTCCCAGGCACTCAGCATAAGGATGCCCCCTAAAACTCTGGTCTCTCCAAGGACTCCTTGCATCATGCCTCCCTCCCTGCTCCTCACCTACCACTTCCTGTGGCAATTTTTCTTCCCCTATCTACCCACCCTTGGTCTCCTGTCTTACCTTCTGCTGGCTTCTTTAGCATCTTCAGAGGCTAGAACTGCTGCTAGTTAGTTGACTGGTCCAGGTCTTCCCCTTGGCCTTGCTCAGACTTGTGCTCCTGGTCCTCCTTCATTCTCTGACGGATCTCGTCAGCCTCAGCCCGCTCCTCTTCCTCATAGAAATCTTTGTCTAGCCGTTCAAGGTGTGCCATTTGCACCAAGGCCTCCTGGCGGTAGTCACTCTCATCTGTACATGGGTTTTCCAGCAGCACCAGGGCCCGCAGCTTGGGCAGGTCTCGAAGTTTGGCCAGTTCCGCCAGGTCAGTTACCATATTTCCCCTGTCGGTAGGATCAGGAGGGGTTCATCAGGAATAAGAGGCTTTGAGGGCAACCTACCAGGAATGGGGCCTCAAGAGGACTCTCTCACTGAGCTCTTGTTTCCTTAGAAATCTTGCCACTGTGGATTGGCAGTGTTGCTGCAGAGGTGTCACCCAACCTCATTCCTGACTCCCTAAGTGCTAAATTGTATACTGTAATGTGCTGTCTTTATCCACTTGGAGCAGCAAATAATTCTGTCCTTTAGCTGGAGAGGAGAGAAGAGATCTTCCTGGCAGCACAGGTTTTTCTGTGTCAATCACACTTAGTCTGAGGTTAGAAGTTAGGAATTGGGGGGCAGTGGAAAAGGAACTGGGAGCTAAGTATGGGCTCAGTGTGGTAAGTGCCATGTTGGGGCTCCTTACAAGAAAGGATAAGAGCTAGGCTGAAGTCTCAGCCTGAAGAACCAGCTGCATCCCCTACTATGCCTCATTATGCAGACTGAAAAAACAAGCCCACAACCGTCAAGTCAATTCCAAGTCAAAGCAACCCTTCAGGACAGAGTGGAACTGCCCCATAGGGTTTCCAAGGAGTGCCTGGTGAATTTGAACTGCTGACCTTTTGGCTAGCAGACAAACACTTACCCACCATGCCAGCAGGGCTCCTATTATACAAGTCTGTGTTTATTTTCATGTTCTTGTCTTCTAAATGTCCCAGCGTCATCCCAGTGTGGTCCTAAAGCCTCATGCAGTGTGTGTCCACAGGAGTTCTACATGCATTTGAGCTGGACTGTCCTGTGCCTTGCAAGATGTTTAAGCCAAACATCTGGCCCCAGAGGCACCTCCCAGTCACTGACATTTCTTGTATACACACACACACACACACACACACACATTTACTTCCAAACACCCCCAGTTAGCAACCACTGAAGAAGACTCTGTTATCCCCATTTAGGTGCTTAACAAAAGAACACACAGCACTACCACCAGAGCAATGCAATAGAGCTGATTATGAGGAGATGGTCCCTGGGCAGCCACCTCTCTCCACTCAGAGATTCTCTTTCCATTGCCAGCCTTGAAGATTTGGTCTTGTGTTCACTAAGGAAAGAGGCAGTTTCCTTACACCTCTGTTTAAAGAAACACATACATCCTCCACCAGAGAAGAGTTGCTGAAAGAAATTCTCCCTGACCC
Source organism: Heterohyrax brucei (assembly GCA_028571685.1). Lineage (NCBI taxonomy): Eukaryota > Metazoa > Chordata > Mammalia > Hyracoidea > Procaviidae > Heterohyrax > Heterohyrax brucei. The sequence goes on along the minus strand of CM053142.1, from coordinate 68,737,562 downwards.
CCTAGTACCTTTCTATGCGATTTCCTTTCAAATGACTTTTCTCCCCTGAAATCTGAGCACATCTTGAGTTTTCTATCAGTAAGGGGGCCATCCCTTGCAGGTGGGGCTCCGGGGAAGAAAGGCAGGGAATGGAAATGGAAGTTGAGGAGATAGACAAAGACAAAGGAAATTCATATGGGGGTAGTTGTTATTCGGTGACATCGAGTTGATTTTCAATCATGGTAATCTGTGATAGAATAGAACCACCCCATACAATTTCCTGGGCTGTAACCTTTACAGAAGCTATTGCCAGGTCTTTCTGTCATAGTGTCACTGGGTAGGTTCAAACTACCGAACTATTGGTTAGCAGAGAGTTGCAGCCAGACTATAAACTCTTTAAGGACACGGACTGTGTCTGATTCCTTTAGATACTTGTATTTCCAAAACACAGCACAAGGTCTGGCACATAGCACATTCTCAATAATTTTGGACTGAATGAATAAGGATTTAGGGGTCCTAGGCTATAATAATCTTAGTTTGACAATTAGGACTCAGTTCAGAAGTAAGGAAAGAAGGACTAAGGATCAGGATGGAGGATGAAGTGAGGATCTGAGAGGGAGATGTTTAGGGGGTCAGGGCCAGAGAGGAACTGAGGGTCAAAAGCTGCTCCTGCTCAGGGCTAGGAACAAGCTAGAGCATGGAGAGGGTACATACCTCAAGTTGAGGTATTGCAGTGACTTCATTTCTCCAGAAAAGCCACTCAGAGTTTCAATCTGGTTGTCTCGAAGATGCAAGGTGGTGAGATTGCTTAGGTTCTCCAAGCCTTCCACCTTCTTCAGCATGTTCTGGGCCTAGACTCCAAGACACAGTAAATGGACTGGGACAGAGAGATGGAGTAGGGAAGGAAGCAAGGTAAGAAAGCAGTGAAGCAAAAGAGGAAATCTAGGGGTTGATAGGGAAGGATGGAGAAGGTGAGTGGAGAGGGCAGAGATGTATGAAGAGTCAGGAAGTCCAAGAGAAGCTGCCATCCCCAGAGAAAGGCCAGCAGTAAGCCGGCTATACACTCTACCAAAGCCACCTCAGAGGAGGAAGAGTTGCTTCCACCCACCCTTAGGCTCAGGAGCCCCTACTTCTCTCTGCCAAGGAGAAATGGCTTCACCACCACCATGGGATGCAGGTGCTCAAAAGTCTAAAACTTTAACTCAACATTTAAGCTGCCTTTTAGCCTCAGTCAAGGCACACAATGCTGCTACTTGTATCACCACAAACTATCTCTGTATTATCCACCTTAGGTATCATCATCCCTGCTAGGTGGTATGCACACTGTTTTTACTGTGAATCTCTACAGCATCTGGCACAAAGCAGGAGCTCAGTACATGACACCAGTTACCATCATGAGGGTGAAGTTAGTGGCTGAGCCTATTAGAAACCAGGCATCCTGGATCCCTATTCTCTGACCCAGTGAGCTACCAGATAAAGGTTCTTCAGCTTAGGGAGGTTGATCCCCTGGGTGGTTTCCAGCTGGTTTCCCCGAAGCTCCAGTGTGTGCAGGCTGTTCAGCTTTTGGGGGTCCAGACCTGTCACCATGTGGATGCGGTTCCCTGAGGAAGAGGAGAGTCAAGAGTTCAAAGGGACACTCAAGTGTCCAGCATTACAGTTCAACATTCCTTCTAATGCTGAGTGGACAGTGAAGAAGGTCAGCTCCAGGCGTGATAGCTCAGGGCCCTGGATCAAGTGTTCTGGTATTCCAAAGGCCTGGAGAACATGTCTCCCTGACCCTTATTTGGGTGAATAAACAACATCTAGCAATTCGTATTGCTAACTCCCTCTCCTCCTTCAAGTTTTGCTCAAATGTTATCATCTCCATGCTGCCTGTTCTGATCAACTTGTCTGAAATTGTAACTTGTGCCCGAAGCCCTCTTATCCTGATCTATTTTTTGCACAACATTTATCTCTTTTTAATATACCTTATCAATTTAGCTAGTATTTATGGTAAACCCTGGTGGCATAGTGGTTAAGTGCTACGGCTGCTAGCCAAAAAGTTGGCAGTTTGAATCCACCAGGCACTCCGTGGAAGCTTGAAGGGGCAATTGTACTATCTTATAGGGTTGCTATGAGTTACAGTTGACTCGATGGTAACAGGAGTTAGTTTTTATTATGCTCATTGCTAATTGTTTCCCTCAAATAAGCTAAGAATGTAAGCTAAAGAGAATAAGGATTTTCTTTCTTTCTTTTTTGATTCACTTTGATTCTTTTATTCACGGCTGTATCCCCAGCACAGAAAACTGTCACAGTGAATGTTATGAGTGTATGAATGTTATAATGAGTGTTGCACAGCCACATATCACACTGCTTGCTTCTGTGGCTTGGCTGCTTCTGTGCCCCAGTTTAGGAAGAAAAGTTTCTCATGCAGCTATTCTTAAGGGCCCACCTTTCAGATCCAGGCTGACCAGACGAGGATGAGAGATGCCCTCAGTGTCAGTGATCTGGTTATAAGCAAAACTGGCAATCTGCAGGTAGGGCAGTTCATCCAGCCGGACACTCCGCAGCCCGTTGCCATCAGCCTTGAGCCACAGCAGGTGGGTGAGGTTATTGAGTGGGGACAAGTCTGTCAGATGGTTCTCAGAAATATCCACATAACGCAGATGGATGTAGGATCGCAGCAAGGAGATGTCTGTCAGATCCCTAGGAGGTGGCAGAGGGAAGGGTTAGGGCCAAGTCCAGCAAGAACTTGGTAGAGGTGCTGAAGCAAAAGGTTCTAAAGAGATGACTTATGTTGAGAAGAATGGGGAAAATGTAGGAGGGATGAGACGGGAAAAGAAGGTAGGTATGTGCTTAACAGTGGTCAGACCAGGTATTAGTAAAAGGCAGAGAAGTGACACTCTGAAGGACAAATGAGGGAGTCCAGCTGGAATCCCCTCACATACCCTCAGTCTCCAATACCCAGAGCAGCTGTGAGGCAGAGAGTCTCACAGCTCCTGAAAAAGAAGTTCTGTCCTTCCTTCCCCACTGAGCCAGGATGAGAGAGATCCAAAAAAAAAAAAAAAAGGAATGAAGGTGGGAAAAGAGACAGGACTCTACCTACAATTCTCTAAAGTCCTCATCTGAGCACCCACAAACCCACCTCTCTTTGAGCTCCAGCTTGACATAAGCATGAGCCAGTCCATTGCCAGTCTTACAAAGCAGAGAAAGCCCTTCTTTCATCAATTCCTCCGTGAGGGCATTGGGCATCCACTGCAGATGAGATGGTGCAGTCAGACATCTCTTTTCCACTCAGTGGTATCCCTCTGCCCTAGGAGCCCACCCTTTTCAACCTCTCACATCCTCAGTGAATTCTTCCTCCTCTCTCCTGTATTCCTCTCCCTCCTCTGTCTCCTCATCATCTTCTTTTTCAAGGTCATCCTGGTATAGTTCAAAGTCCTCCAGATCATCTTCATCTGACATCTTTCTTCCTGGCTGAAGGCTCTGGAGTCTCAGCTCAAGTTCACTCCTGGCTCTGAGAAACAAGTCTCTTCAGCTTTTGCCAGCCCTGAGCTCCTTCACCACCACTGGCCAGCTCTCCTCTCACGACCCCATCAGTTCTGACCTCCTCCTAGCTGTGCTTCTGTCATCATCCCAGTGACCCCCCAGTTTTACTTTGGACTCCCAACCTCCACTTCTTACTTGCCACTAAGGATCATTCCTCCTTCAAGATGCCTTCTTCCCCAAGACCTTGCCTGCCATTCACAGCGACTCCAACTTTCCTCCAGCAGCCCAAGTCTCTCCCACTCCAGGACTCCCCACTACCTCTCTGCAGTTTTCTTCACCTCCCCTTCAAGCCACAATTCTCCTCCAGTCTCCTCTCTGCTGATTTCCTTTACCCTCCTCTTCTCTCTTCCAACCTTACCCCTTGACACACACACACATACACAGATGCACATAGACACACAAGCTTCCTTAGCCCTATTTCCCTTTGCCCTGCGGGCGGCCGCCAGCATGATGCTCAGGCTCCAACCCTCCCACCCAATCCCCCTTCGCAAAAGGGCCCAAACCCTGTTTCTGCTCAACTAGAAACTGTTCTGGAGCGGGTGTCGGTCCCGAGAGAGGACTGATCTGGAAAAAGGCCAGGGGGAAAATGGGATTGTGTACTGCGCCATGGTAACCAGGAAGGGGGCGGGCTCTAGACTGTTGCAGCAGGCAACCGTTAAGCGAAGCGCCTCAAATGACAGGAAGGTCCGCCCCCGAGTGGGAGGATCAGTAGTTGCCTGGTTACGAGGCCAAGTTACCCCTCCTAGCATCCCGGTTGAGGCGCTGGAGGGTGTCAGAGCGTTCATTGGCCGAAGGCAGAGGGCAGTGGGCAGGACTTCTCAAAGGAAAGGGGCGGGCGGCGGAGCGGCTCGCTATTACGTCACCAAAGACGTTAAAGGAACCGGAAGAAAGGAGAAGCTACATGAGGTAGGAGGAAAAGATGTCATGTGGAGGTTGTTGTTATAAACTGCCATGGAGTTGGCCCCAGACTCATGGCAACCCATGTGTGACAGAGTAGAACTGCCCCAAAGGCTATAATGTGTACGAAAGCAAATCATCGTGCTCTTTCTTCCACTGAGCTGCTGAATGGCTTAGAATCACTAACCTTTAGGTTCCCAGGCTTGTTTTTCGGTAGGTGCCCTAGAGTCAGTTTCGACTCATAGTGACCCTATGTACAACAGAACGGAACACTGCTTGGTCCTGTGCTGTCCCCACAGTCCTTGTTATGCCTGAGCCCACAGGTTAGCAGGCAATCACAAACTGCTTTTGCCACCTGGGTTCCTGGCATAGGGACTAGGAAGGCATCATTTACTTTACGCCATGCTCTAAATGCTGAATGCTGAAGGACAGGCAAGTAGTCCCCATCGTCAAAGAATGAGGGCATTGGTGGTTTAGTGATAGAGACTCAGAATCGATTTCAGGTCAGTGCACTTCATGTGCAGCTGCCACCTGTCCTCACTGGAGGCTTGACTATTGCCATGATGTGCGCAGATTTCAGTGGAGCTTCCGAGCTAACACTGACTGGGAAGAAAGGCCTGGTGCTCTACTTCCACAACGAATCATGGAGATGGAGTAGGATCAGGCAGCATTTTGTTCCACTCTGCGTGGGATCACCGTGAGTTGGGGTCTACTCAACACCAGACAGCTAACAACATCTTCAAGGGAATTAACAGCCAAATGAGAGGGTTAAGAAAGAAGTAATTCAACAGACTGCAACACATGTTATAATAATGATACCATCACACAAGTGCCAGAGGTAATTTTATAGCACGTGTATATACATAATACCATGTATTTGGGACACAGATTCCAGACACGGAAAGCACCTGCGGTAAGGCCTGGAAAAGAAAGAGCTAACTGCCTGGGCAAGGAAAATAGGCAGTTCTCCTGGCTGGAACAGTCTGTGCAGGAGGTTGGCTGGTTGGGGGGTGGTGAAGCAGGAGTAGCAAATAGAGTTGGACGACACTGAGCAGTGTGGACTTTACCTTGAATGCTGTGGGGACCCTTTGAAAGTTTTCTTTTGAATCTACATTGTCTAATGAGAGCTAGATACTCTATGTTGTTCTTGATGATATCCTTCCTCCAGAATTACAAAATTCCTCCTTCAATTACAAAAGTAATACCTAATTAAAATAAAATTTCAAATAACAGAGAAGTGTATATGGAGGAACAGGAAAGTTCATGAGCTCCCTGAACGCCAATCTCATTTAGGAATTAAATGGTATCAATCATATATATTACCAATCAACTGACTTTTTTTATCTACTACTATTATCTTGGGCATTTTTCATGTCATGAAACATAGCTGCCTCTTTTTAATAATTGTCTTCCATTATATGCATGTACTGTAACTTTTCCCTGTTGATGGATATGGACTTTGAAAAATTGGCAACATTATAAACAATGCTGCAATAAAAATCCTTATACATACATCTTTGCTCTTCTCTTTGAGTACCCTGTAACAGTACTTGCCACATTTTAGTGTGCTTAGGGATTGTCTAAGGATCTTGCTAAGACATAGATTTTCACATCTCAGGTGATGTAGGTGCTGCTGGCCTGACCACTCTGAGTAGCATGGCTCTATGAATATGTTGTTGTTAGCTGTCGTCTAGTCGATTCTGACTCATGGTGACCCCATGTGTACAGGGTAGAACTGCTCCACAGGGTTTTCAGAAGCAGATCACGCAGCCTGTCTTCCAAGGTACCTCTGGGGGGATTCAAACCACCAGTCTTTCAATTAGTAATCAAACGCATAACTGTTTGCACTACCCAGCATAGATTCTTACAATATAAAATTTCTAAGTCTAAAACTATGTACTTCGCCAATCTTAATAGGTTAATACATATTATTATTCTTTCAGTTTGTACTTTTTGATTACTGATGAGATTGTTTCTTTTTATATGCCTATATATTTGTACTTATCTCATGAAATGCCTCTTCATATCCTTTTTTGTGTTTCCGGTAAGTCGTTTTTTAAAATATCAATTTGTAGGAGCTCTTTATATGATTTGGATATTAACTGTAGCAGAAACTGCTGGTTGCCTGCTCAGTATGCAGTATTTCCTTCTTAGTAACAGAACTTTTTTAAAAAAGCTTTATTGAGATTTAATTCACATACTGTACGATTTACCTATTTAAAATGTACAGTCCAATGATTTTTAGTATATGCACAAAGTTGTGCAACTGCAAGCAATTTTAGAACATTTCATTACTCCAGAAAGAATCTTTTTGCCCCTTTGATGGTACATCTCAGCCTCCCCATTCATCCCAGCACTGGGCAACTAATCTACTTTTTGTCCCTGTAGGTTTGCACATATTTTACATTTCGTGTAAACTAAGTCCAGTATGTGGTCCTTTGTGACTGGCTTCTTTCATTTAGCATCATATTTTCAAGGTGCATCCACATTGTATTATGAATCAGTATTTAATTCCTTTTCATTGCTAAATAATATTCGATTATATGAATATACTACATTTTATTTATGCTTTCTTCAAATGATGGACATTTGGACTGTTTCTACCTTTTGGCTACTATAAACAATGGTGCTATGAACATTCATGTACCAGTTTTTGTATGGCCATGTATTTTCATTTTTCTTGGGTGTATAACAAGCTGTGGAATGACTCATATAGTAGCTCTGTTTAACCTTTTGAGAAATTGCCAAATTGTTTTCCAAAGTGGCTACACCATTTTACATTACCACCAGCAGTGTATGAGGGCTCCAGTTTCTCTACAACCTCACGAACTCTTTTCATTATCTGTCTTCTTGATTACAGCCATCCTACTAGATGTGAAGTGGTATCTCATTGTGGTTTTGATTTACGTTTCCCGGATGGCTAACGTTGTTGAGCATCTTTTGCTATGCTTATTGGCCATTCATATGAGCTCTGAAAGTTAAGTCTGCAAACTTAATTGTTCTAAGTGCTACATACCTCACTGCTGAATATCACTATAGTCACCTGTGAAGTACTCCCTTTGGGAAGCTATGCACTGATGCCAGTACTTAGTCCACCCTTCAAAGCAATTTTGGAACTCTTTCTAGAATGGCATTGCACATGGTGGCAAGGTGGCAAGCTGATAAACTTAATTGGTCTGTGAGGGAGTTGTCAGCCAGTAAAACAACTGTTGGAACACCCTCCCTACTCACTTGATTTGCCCCCAGTGATTTTTTTTCTTTACCTGAAGATAAAGGAAATATTGAATAGAAGACATTTCAGTGAAATTCAGGACATCAGCGGTAACACAATGACAGCTCTGATGGCCATTCCAGAGTTCCAAAATTGCTCTGAAGGGTGGACTAGGTGCTGGCATAGATACATAGCTTCCCAAGGGAGGCACTTTGAAGGTGACCATAGTGATATTCAGCAGTGAGGTATATAGCACTTTTTCTAGGATGAGCTTGTGAACTTGTCTCTTTAAAGAACTGTCCATTTAAATCCTTTGCCTAGTTTTTAATTGGGTTGTTGGTCTTATTATGATTGAATTGACATACAGAACTTTTATATTAGGGCAGCACTGTGCCCTGCTAAGATTCCAGAACAAAAATGGAAAGCAGCCTGTGTTTCTGAAGGCATCATGAACTACTTATCTCCAGATTTGTTTCATGTAAGAAAAGAACTGTCTAAGCCATTGGGTTTTGGGGATCTATGGTAGCTGTAGCCAAATGGAATTCTTAACCAAGTGTAGGATGTGTAACAAATTATCTCAAAATTTAGCAGCATAAAATGCAAAGATTTGTAATCTGACAGTTTCTGTACACAAGAATCCAAGAGTGGTTTAGCTGAGCTGCAGTCAAGCTGTCACCTGGGACTGCAGTTATCTGAACGCTTGACTGGCGCTTCCAAGGTGACTCACTCACATGGCTGTTGGTTAGGAGGCTTCAGTTCCTTTCCATAACGTCCTCCCCATAGCCACACAACAACAACAATGGTGTCAATATTCCTGGCATGGCTGATTTCAAGCTATCACTGACTATGAAGTAAATAACTCAAGAACACACATGATAGTAAAATGTAGTCGGATTATAAAATACTAAGTTGTACGTAAGGTGGTCCCCAACGTGGAGCTCTATTCTAGTGACTACATCTGTCTCAGGCTGGGTTCTCTAGAAAAACAAGCCAGTGAAGCACATATACAATTTTCCTTATTATTACCTTTTATTATACATATATATATAATCCTTGTGAGTGCCTTTTATTTTTTATACATATATGTAAAATGCAAGAAAGCTGGACTATATGAAGAATGGGACATTACGACTGGAGGAAAACTCATCAACAACCTACATTATGCAGATTACACAACTTCCCTTGCTGAAGGTGAAGAGGACTTGAAGCACTTACTGAAGAAGATCAAAGACTATAGCCGTCAGTATGGATTACACCTCAACACCGTGGTACATGGAGAAAAGATTGAAGTTGTCAAGGATTTCATTTACATGGATCCATGGTCAACACCAATGGAAGCAGCAGTTAAGAAGTCAACATTGTCTTGGGCAAATCTGCTGCAAAAGACCTCTCAAGTGTTAAAAGCAAAGATGTCACCTTGAAGACTAAGGTGCACCAGAAGCAAGCCATGATGTTCTAATTGCCTCATATGCATGTGAAAGCTGGATGATGAATAAGGAAGATAAAAAAAATTGAGGTGTCTGGATTGTGGTATTGGCAAAAAAAAATTAATTTAAAATACCATGAACTGCCAATAAAAACAAATCCATCTTTCAAGAATAAGTAGAATGCTCCTTAGAAGCAAGAATGGCAAGACTACATCTCACATACTTTGGACATGTTACCAGGAGGGATCACGCTTAGTAAAGGGTCAGCTAAAAAGAGGAAGACCTTCGGTGAAATAGACTGATACAATGGGCTCAAGCATAACAACAGTTATGAAGATGACAGGATCAGGCAATGACTTGTTCTGTTGTACACAGGGTTGCCATGAGTTAGAACTGACTCCAAAGCACCTAACAACAAAAACACACATACACAATACCAAGGAAATGGCTCAGGCAGCTGTGGAGGCCAGCATACTCCAAGACCCAAGCCCTTGGAGGCTTCTGACTCATTGCAGCTGCAGGGGTTGATGATCCCAAGATCATCAAGTCAGATGACAGGCAGCTACAGAGGCTGACAAACCCCAAGATCAGCAGGCAATATGGCAGGCTGCTGGCTCAAGTCTCAAGAAACAGAGGTGAGAAAAGGATGAGCCAGATGCAGGATGCACAGCAAGCCAGCAAGCTTTGCCAGAACATCCATATACATGTTGGACGCAGGCAGCAACCCTACAGGAATCTCCCCTTACATTTGATTGGGTGATCATGTCAGTCCATATCATGGAGCATGACCACATCATGATATAATTGCCAAAATATATCATCACATAACTGCCAAACCAATGAGAATCATGGCCCAGTCAAACTAACACACAACCTTAACCATCACACTGCTGTAAATTGGTTTTGATGTTAAGTAGAATGCCTCCTTTTCTTTTTTTTTAGTTTTCATGCCTTTATCAGTATCTTTACATATTTGATCTTTATTTTTCACTGGAGGTTGAAAAAATTTACTCCAATGAGGAGAAAGAGTTGAATGACATTGATGTTGTATCAGTTGCAATAGCAGCTCCACTTGTGAAAGATTCTAGATCATCTGGATTATTCCTGGGAATGGGGATGGTATTTTTAGTCAGAAAATTAGTAACAACTGTTTGTATGTTCCTTTTTTTTTCTTCATATTTTTTGCTGTAACATTTCACTGCTTTCTGAATCTGCCTGTTGACTTGAGCAAAGTGATCAGTGTTTGGGTCCACGTTTTCAAGCAACTGAAGCCCCTTATTTAGTAGAGAAAAAAGACTCCAGCTTAAAAAAAATCCTTTCACTGTAAAATTTTAACAACTTCTTTCCTTCCTTTTTCTCATTCTTTCTGCTTCAGCATTTCTTTCCTATGCAAAATTCTTTAAATCTTTATCTGTCAGTTCCTCTTCTTTGTGATCTATGAGCTGTTCCATATTAGAAATATCAAGTTCTCAATTCAGCACTCTTGCTATATGGATGGTTTTTCCTCCATTCTTCCATCACATTATCTTGATTGAACGCTTGGAGCACATTTACATAACTCAGCAATTTTTTCCATATTCTCTGCATGCATTTTCCTGTAATTGCCTCCTAAGAAGCTGTACGAATGATAACATGTATGAAAAAAAAAAAGAGGAAGGTTTTAAATGTGTTTCATTGTAACATGAATACGTCATAAGTCAGGGACTAGCCATATTTTTTAATCTTTGTTTGTAATATAATTAATGGCTTTGTTTAACCCACTCACAGAATTCACGAAAAATTTACTGTCAACTCCTGCCTGTATAAGCCAGCTCTAGCACACCACTGATTATGTGAATGAATCCCAAATTTCTATGTCCAACCAAGCCCCCTTTTGTCAGCCCCTGGCTCCTATATCTAACCTCTTATTTGATTTCTCCACTTATGTATGATTTACAGATCTCTCAAACTCCACATATCCAAAATCAAATTTTGTATTTTTCCATCTAACTCTGCTTGCCCTTGATGTTGCCAACGAGTTACCCCCAATGCATGGCAACCTCAATGTGTGTCAGAGTGTAACTGCTGCTCCATAGGGTTTTCTACTTTTTTGGAAGTAGACGGCCATACCTTTCTTCTTAGGTGCTTCTGCATGGATTCAAACTTCCAACCTTTCTGTTAGCAGCCAAGCATGTTTACTGTTTGCACCACCTAGAGACTACAATGTTCCCTTTCCAGAAAAAAAATTCAAACCTGTTGCTGTGGGGTTGATTCTGACTCACGCAGACCCTACAGGAAGGGCACAGCTGAACTGTCCCATGAGATTTCTGAGAAGTGGCAAGGTGTTCGAACTGCTGACCTTTTGGTTAGTAGCTAAGCTATTAACCACCACACCACCAGGGCTCCTCAATGTTCAAACCATCATATAAATGTTCAGACCAGAAACCTGTGTCACACTTTTCAATTTCTCTCCCTCACTGACAATGCCTCACAACAGAATCTATTTCTAAATACATCTTGAATCCATTTAGCCCTCTCCATCTTATGTGAAACCATCTGGCTCAAACTACTATCAACACTTCTTACAACAACCTGTACTGGCTTCCTAAGTGTCATCCTGATTCCACACTTTCTCTCGTCTAACCATGAGAAACTGCAATAAGCTTTTACAAATGCAGAGGGGACTCCTGTTTAAATCCCATTGTTCTTTACATAAAATGCTTATTCATCACCATGGCTTCAAGGTAAAGCCCAGTTTTACTTATAATATATGGTATTATATATATATATATATATACTTGACCATTCTTAATGGGCTTGGGCCACATGACCCTTCTTTCATGTCATCCTACCACCAAGCTTCTTCCTCACTCAGGACTTTCACCTAGACTCTTTTCTCCTATGTAGAACTCTTAGGGTGAGTAACTCCTGCCTATCATTTAGGTCTTAACTGAAATATGACCTCTTTAGAGGCATTCTCGCACTGCTAATCTAAATTAGGATTGTCTCTTAGAGTTTCCTAGCCCTGGCAGCACAGTGGTTTAGAGCTACAATTAGCAGTTTGAATCCACTGAGTGCTCCCTGGAAACCCTATGGGGCAGTTCTGCTCTGTCCCACAGGGTTGCTGTGAGTCTGAATAGACTCAACAGCAACAGATCCTGGTGTTTTTGTTTGTTTTTTGGTTTTCTTAACAGTTCCTGGAGCCTTGGTGGCACAGTGTTTAAAACTTTGTTGCTAACCAAAAAGTTGGCAGTTTGAATCTACCTGATGCTCCTTGGAAGCCCTATGAGGCAGCTGTACTCTGTTCTGTGGAGTGCTCTCAGTGGAAGTCAAGGCAACAAGCTTGGGGTTTTTATAATTCCTTGATAGAAGTCAACACAAATTGTCCTTATAGATGAATTTGTGGATCAAGTTTGTTCACTTCTAGAGTGTCATCAAGGATACTACTACGTTAGATTCTAAAGCCTACAGACCTCTGGTTTCACTCCACATTCTATTTTCTGGGACAGGGGCTGGCACATAACTAAGTGCTCAATCACTATTTGCTGAACAAATAATATTAAAGGTGTTTTCTGAGAAGTAATCAAGCCCACTGTCCCCTCAGTTTGGGTAGCCCTTAAGAGATAAAAAGGCCCTTACCTCCCTCTTCACTTTGAGAATCAATGGTGAGGAGAGAACAAGGACAAACTGACCAAGACTGAAAGATGTTCCCAGTCAGGATTCACTAGTAGAGGGCAACTGAAAGATGCCCAAAGGGGAAGGAAACCCAGAAAAAGCTGAGTCAGAGTGTCTTAAAAAAAATAACAAAGATAAATAATAGGGCACTGGATTTGACTGATTAATCTAGGTGGGGGTGGTAGAGTTTAAGAGGGAGTGATTATTATCATAAGTTTCTAACAGATTCTGCTGTCTCCCGCTTCCAGCATCCCTTCTCCAGGTAAACAAAATTATTCTGTCTCTCTGAAGTGTCCCAGGACATAACTCACCCTGACAGCCAGTGTCACCAGTCTCGATGAGTCCTTGGGGTACCTCCTTAAGAATGGAGGAAAACAAGGGTTTTATTTCTGGCACAAGACAGGAGGCAGCCTAGTCAGCTCTCCAAGAAGCCATCTCTAAGGTAGGGTGCAGCAACCAGGGTTTTTCTGTGCTCAGAAGGGGAAGTTATTCATATTCATGTACGGAAGGTCATAAGGGCACACATTATTAAAACTGGGCTGCGCTGATCTGGTCTTACGTAATTTTGTCTGCAGTCTGTTGTTCCAAGGTGGAGGACTGCTCACTACTGCCACCCCAGGAATATCTTACAGCAGTCAAAAGCCACTCTTCCCTCAGGCTTAAACCCCGAAAAACCACTTGTAGCCGAAGTTGTTGGAAACCCGTACACAGCAGCCAGTCACAAGCTGATCGACACTTAGAAAAACGACTTGTAGCCAAGGTTATTGTTCCACCAGCCTCAGGCTGCTCTCAACAGCCAATCGCAGCTCAGCAAGGGTTGCGAGTTTGCCGCTGTTACTGAGGGTGAGCCAGGAGATGTGCAAGTATGGAAATACTTTCGAGGGATGGTGGGATCCAGCCCTATAAATAGAAAATAAAAAAAATTCTAGGTGTAAGAGTCATCAATTTGCACGAGCATTTCGTTACTCCCACTCTCCACTGAGGGCCTGAGTTGTCTCCACAACGGCCATTTTAGAGGCCCTCCAGTTTGGAAGCCCCGACCCTTGTGGCCTTTCGACCCTGTTTTCCGCCTCAGAGTATTTGTTAAGGGGCAGAAAGTTATAGGCGAACAGGCGCGTCCTACGGGTGGTGTGAGGAGGTCTTGACTAGCTGGCTCCGTCTCGGTCAGGGCTGACAAGCCGAGCGAAAATCGCCAGAAGTAACCTGCGGGACTGCCAGTAAAAAGATTACGCCCCTCAACGGTCATGCGGCTCGATGACAAACCCGCCACCTGCAAGCGTAATCACGTGACTACGCACGTGCTCACAAGGCAGGCAGCAGTCAGCGTCCCCACCCGCCGCACACCCAGGTTAAGTAAGGAGCTTCTGGGGCGGCGGGGCGGGGCGGCTGGGAGGGGCGTGGCGGCGGGGCGGCGGGGCGGCGGGGCGGCGGGGCGTGGCGGCGGGGCGGCGGGGCGGCGGGGCGGCGGGGCGGGGCGGGGAGGTGGCGCGGGGCGGGGCGGCAGCTGGTAACGCCAGCTTTATAAATTGTGTGTGGGCGGGGTCACGGTTTTTTCGTCGCCCATGGGTTTGGAAGTGAGTCTTCCTGGGTTTGAGACCACGCTGTCATTTACTGGCTTTGTGGCCTTGGATAAGTGTAACCTCTTTTTGTTGTTGTTGTTGTTGTTTTAAATATTTTTATTATGTTTTAAGTGAAAATTTATAGCCAGCCAAGTGCCGTCGAAATTTATAATCCAGATCAATTTCCCATATGAAACCCCGCACCCACGTCACAGTGTAGTGGTAACTGCTCTTCACGTCCACCGCCTCCCTGCCTGTGACAGTACACTCGTTTCCATCCTGTGCTTCCTGAATTCATTCACTTAAGTCCTGGCGCCCTTCACCTTCTCATCTCACCTCTGGACAAGAGCTGCTCAGACAGCCTCATGTATATATTTAAGCCAAGAAGTATATTCTTCACCAGCAGCACTGTGTGTCTTCCAGTTCAGTCCAGTCTTTGAAGAGTTGGCCTCAGTTCTAGTTTCAGCTCTGGGCCAGCAGAGAGTCGGGTGGCCATGCTCTCAGGGAACCCTCCAGTCTGACGACCATCAAGTACAGTCTTTTTGACAAGAGTTTTAATTCTACCCACCCATTTTGTCCCACTACTTCAGCGACTTGACATTGTGTTTCTTGTCAGGGCAGTCACTGGTGGTCACCAGCTACCATCAAGTTCTTCTGGTCTCATGCTGATGTAGTCTCTGGATCAAAGGGCACCTTCTGTCTGCTGTGATAGTGTTTTCCTCATGTTTTTGATGTACTGCATTCTCTTCTGCTCCAGGTGGATTGGGACCAATTGATGCTACTTAGATGGCAGCTTGCTGCTAGCTTTGAAGACTCCAGACACCCCTCACCAAAGTAGTATGCAGAACATTTACTTAAAAAAAAAAAAAAAACCAAACAACTCAGTTATGCCAGTTAACCTATATGTCCCCTGAAACTGTGGTCCTCAGATGTCTGTCGCTGCCACTCTGACCTTCAAAATGTTGGATTGTATTTAGAAAACCTTTTTGTGTAGTCCAGTTATGCTAGCCTACCTTTTACTGCATGCTATCACTCGCTTCACCTAACCCAATTCCTATCTACTATCTAATTTGTGAATACCTTTGTCCTTTCCTCCCCACCCTTGTAATCATCAAAGATTATTTTCTTCTGTGCTTAAACTTTTTAAGTCCTTCTAATAGTTGTCTCATACAAATGTGTGTTCTTTTGCAACTAATTTCGGTCAGCATGAGGTCCTCCAGATGACTCTATGTTGTGAGATATTTCCTAACATCATTGTTGTTCTTTGTCATTGTGTAGTATTCCATTGTGTGAATATATCATTGTTTGTTTATCCATTCATCCTTTGATGGGCACCCAGGTTGATTTCATCTTTTTGCTGTTGTGGACAGTCCTGTAATAAACATTCATGTGCACGCATCTATTTGTGTGACAGTCCTTATTTCCCTTGGAAATAGTCTAAGAAGTGGGATTTCTGGATCATATAGTATTTCTATTTCTAGCTTTTTAAGAAAGTACCAAATCAATTTCCAGACTGGTTGTACCATTTTACATTCCCACCAGCAGTATACAAGACTTCTGATCTCTCTGCAACCTCTCTAACATTTATTATTTTGCTTTTTTGGATTAATGGCAGTCTTGCTGGGGTGACACGGTATCTCACCCTAATTTTGGTTTGGATTTCTCTCATGGCTGATGATTGTGAGCATTTTCATGTATCTGTTAGTGTCCTGAATGCCTTCCTTGGTGAAGTGCCTGTTCATATCCTTTGCCCATTTTTTAAATTAGGTTATGTGTCTTTTTCTTGTTAAAGTTTTGCGGTACCTTGTAAGTTACAGTGATTAGATGCCAATCAGATTCGTGGCAGCTAAAAATTCTTTCCCAGTGTATAGATAGTCTTTTTAATCTTTGATGAAGTCTTTGGATGAGTACAAATATTTGACTTTTATGAGTTTCCAGAGTTTCCCAGTTCTGGTGTCTGTTTATTGGTAGTAATATTTTGTAGTCTGTTTATGCCATGTATTAGGGCTCACAGTGTTGTTCCTATTTTTTCTTCTATGATCTTTGTTGTTTTAGATTTTATATTTAGGTATTTGATACATTTTGAGGTAGTTTCTGTGGACAGTACGAGATATGGGTCTTCTTTCAGTTTTTTGAAGATGGATATCCAGTTGTGCCAACATGACTTGTTGAAGAGACTCTTTTCCCCAGTTTAGGGACTTTGGACCTTTGTCAAATACCAGCTGGTCATAGGTGGATGATGTCATATCTGGATTCTCAGTTCTGTTCCATTGATCTGTGTATCTGCTTTTTGTACCAGCAACAGCCTATTTTGGCTAATGTGGCAATGTAGTAGGTTCTAAAGTCAGATAGAGTGAGGCCTCCCACTTTGTTCTTCTTCGGTAAAGTTTTACTTATCTGGGGTTTCTTCCCTTTCCAAACAATGTTGGTGATTTGTTTCTCTACCTTGTTAAAAAATGCCACTGGAATTTGTATTGGGATTGCATTATATGTATAGATCACTTTGGGGAGAATAAACATTTTCATGATGTTAGGTCTTCCCTATCCATGAGCAAGGTAGATTTCTCCACATGTTATGTGTGTCTCTTTCAGTTTCTTGGAGTAGTCTTGTAATTTTCTTTGTGTCTTTTACATCTCTGGTTAGATTTATTCCTAGGTAGATTGTCTTCTTGGGGACAATTGTAAATGGTAATGATGTATTGATTTCCTCTTTGTTGGTGTAAAGGACTCCAACTGATTTATGTATGTTTATCTTGTATCCTGATACTTTGCCGAACTCTTCTGTTAGTTCCAGCAGTTTTTCTTTTGTGTGTGTGTGTGTGTGTGTATGTGTATTTTGCAGAGTTTTATGCAAATAGAGATACTTTTACTTCTTCCTTATTGATTTGGTTGTCCTTTTATTTCTTTACCTTGTTTGGTTGCTCTGGCTAGAACCTCCAGCACAATGTTGAATAAGAGTGGTTGCAGTAGGCATCCTTGTCTGGCTCCTGTTCTCAAGGGGAATGCTTCCAGTCTCTCTCCATTTAGGGTGATGTTGGCTGTTGGCTTTGTATAGATGCACCTTATTATGTTGAAGAATGCCCCTCCTATTCCTATTTCGCTGACAGTTTTTAACGTGAATGGGTGTTGGACTTTGTCAAATGCAAGTTTAACTTCTTTAAGCCTCAGTTTACGAGTCTGTAAAAATTTGGGATATCCTTATGTTGAAGATTAAATGAGATAATGTTGGCCTTTCACCATAAACCCATTTAACCAGAGTTTAACAGTAAACCAAATCAAACCCACTGTCCTCCAGTTGATGACAACTCATCATGAGTTTAACAATACTTAATTTAAATAGGGCAGAAGGTGGTAGCCACTATGCCACAGGGTGTGAGTTGTGAGACTGGAATATGCTGGTCTCTTGGCTCCAATTCTCCTGAGACTCTCAGTATATACATCTTGTAAGGCCAATTGCAGTCTTAGTGGTCTGGTTTTTTAACTAAGCCCCCCCCCCCCAAAAAGTAATAGTATTAAATTCTGGTGTTTTAAGATGTCTCCTTTCTATATAAGATGTCTCTGAAGACAGTTCAGCCACTTCATCTGGCACTCAACCAAAGAAACAGCAATATGTTTTTCAATGCCAAAAGAAAAGCTAGCTTTCTTACTGAGGGATGGTACGTCTATCTCCAGCGTGGCACATAGAATATGGCCTCCATATTCTCACATGTGCAATCAAAAATCAAGACATTTGTGAAGCCAGGTCATCTAGTGCTCGTGTAACTACTACAGTGACAGCAAAGTACATGTAATTAATCTTTAATGAAGACTGAAAGGGCACTAAGTATGCAGTTGGAAGTTATGAATCAGAAATATGTGTTTAACAAAGGCAATACACAGCAAAACAAGAAAAGCAAAGCTGTTAGTCTCAAGTCACGTTCAAACTTCCTGCCAGAGAAGACAGCCTTTGAAAGGATTTCAAAACTAGCTGAGGATGGCTTAACAGTTTTAGAAACCGTTTCAACCTCAGAAATGTGCAAACTGTTGGTGAGGCTGTGTCTGTGGGGGAACAGGCAGCAAAAACTACCCAGAGTTATGAAAAAGAATTATTGGTGAAAATGGCTATCTTCTACAATATGATGAGAATGGTATCTTCTAGGGGTAAATAGTATCTTTTGGGAGAAAATGGTTTATACTTCCAAATTAGAAACACAAAGTGCTTTTGAAAGAAACTAGTGACCTGAATGCTTTTTGCTCTCTCCCTCTTCCTGGCTATTTCTCTTTCTTGGTGGCAATGTAGTTCTGTATTTAATAAAGCCAGACATGTCCTACAGGGCCATCCCAGGACCCTTAAAACAAATCTGCTTGTGCTCTACAGAATAAACACAATGTCCTGGGTGGCTTTTCCTGCTAAGGTTCCACTACTGTTAATTGTAGGAGTCAAGCAGGACTCCAAAGAGAGACCTTGGCTTTTAGCATTGCTGATCACAGACATTGCCACCCTGAGGTACTCTCTGTGCTCATAACAATGTTGAAGTCTTCTTTCTTCAGTCATTTATCACCCCCATCCTTCAATCTGCTGGTGTAAGCATGAACTGCTATTTCAAAGACACATACATGAGACTGGGAATCCTCCTTGACTCTCAGAGTCATAGATGTTGATGCTAATGAGTCATTGAACATCACCAGTGGCCTCATTTATAGTTTAACAGTGAATGGAAACAGTAATCAATTGTTAAGCAGTCAGGGCACGTTGAAAATAGTTTAAGATTTCAAGGTGTGGTACAGTGAATTACTTTATGTTGGCCTTCTAGCCATGGTCTTGTAACTTCCACAGAGTGACTAGAAGGGACTATGCAAATAAGGTGCTTGTGGTCCACCAAGGGGATTTGTCAGTTTTGCCATCCATTTGGCTTAAAGGGAGCCATTTCCAGAGATTGGAGGGGGACTTTATTACGATCAATGAAGACTATGTCTTTATGACTCAGGTCCCTGCACTGAGAACCTCTTAAACTCAGTAAATAGAGTGCTCTAACACTGAAGATGGCAGATGCACAGAACTTGACAAGAAGTGAGAGAGCTAAGCATCTCAGGCAAGAGGCTTCCTCACAAAGTGAGGTGCCTCTGGGCACTTGTTAGTAAAGATAAAGAGCTTTGTAACACTTGCTGGAGCAGGACAGAGGCCAGGCTGAGAGCCAAGGCCTGAAGGACAGGCCTACACAAGAGCTAAGAGCTGAGAGCCAGGGCCCAGGGCTGAGAGAAGCTTGCAGGCATGGTGGAGAAGAAGCTATCTTTTGTGGGTGTGTGATTAAGTGAAAGTATGCAATCCAAATTGGTTCTGTATGCCCACCTATCTGCAGCTCCCTCTGCTCTCCTTGCTTGGTGACAGCAGACCTCTCTTTTTCATTCTATATATCTACTGTCCTCTTAACAAGCATCTGTGGTATCCTTTCCACCCTCTTCTCTCCCATCTAGAAAGAGACCAGTAGGACAGTCTCCTATAAATGACCACATGGTCACATTGTGTCCCTGAAGAGACTCTGAAACTTGCTTTAGGATGTCAAGCACATAAAGCAAAAGGAAGAAAGATAAAGAACTGAACAGAAGATCTCAAAGGACAGCTTGAGAAAACAGAGTATTTTAATGATGTGCAAAAAGCCGGAGAACATACTCTGCATTTCTCAAGCTGAAAGAATTGAAGACAAAATTCAAGCCTCAAGTTGCAATAGTGAAGAATTCTATGGGGAAAATATTAAATGACACAGGAAGCATCTAAAGAAGATGGTAAGAATACATTATATCAAAAAGAATTGGTTGATGCTCAACCATTTCAACAGTGAACATCTAATCAGGAACTGATGGTACTAAAGGAATAAGTCCATGCTGCACCAAAGGCACTGGTGAAAAATATGGCTCTGGGAATTGACAGTGTCATTTGAAATGTTTCAGCAACCTGGTGCAGCCCTTGAAGTTCTCATTCATCCATGTCAGGAAGTTTGGAAGACAGCTACCTGGCCAACCAACTAGAAGAGGTCCATATTTATACCTATTCTCAAGAAAGGTGATCCAACTGAATGTAGAAATTGTCAAACAATATCACTGATATCACATGCAAGTAAAATTTTTCTGAAGATCATTCAAAAACAGCTGCAGCAGTATATTTACAAGGAACTGACAGAAATTCAGTCCAGATTCAAAAGAGGAAGTGGAACCAGGGACATCGTTGCTGACGTCAGATGAATCCTGGCTGAAAAGAGTATCATAAAGATGTTTACCTG
Organism: Heterohyrax brucei; assembly: GCA_028571685.1. Classification (NCBI taxonomy): domain Eukaryota; kingdom Metazoa; phylum Chordata; class Mammalia; order Hyracoidea; family Procaviidae; genus Heterohyrax; species Heterohyrax brucei. The sequence goes on along the minus strand of CM053142.1, from coordinate 68,717,050 downwards.
AGTTTTATTGATGATGCAAAGGTATTTGACTGTGTGGATCATAACAAATTGTGAAAAACATTGTAGAGAATAAGAACTCCAGAGTGATCACAAGGGATCTGTACATGGATCAAGAGGAAATCATTTGAAAAGAACAAGGGGATACTATGTGGTTTAAAGTCAGGAAAAGTGTGTGTCAGGGTTGTATCCTTTCACCAAACCTATTCAATTTGTATGCTGAGCAAATAATCCCAGCATCTGGACTATGTGAAGAACAGGGCATCAGGACTGTAGGAAAACTCATTAACAACATGCATTATGCAGATGACACAGCTTGCTTGCTGGAAGTGAAGAAGACCTGAAGCACTTACTGATGAAGATCAAAGTCCACAGCCTTAAGTATGGATTACAGCTTGACATAAAGAAAAAAAAAAATCTCCCAATTGTACCAATAAGCAAAATCATGATAAATGGAGAAAAAAATTGAGGTTGTGAAGGATTTCATTTTACTTGCTTCCACAATCAATGACCATGGAAGCAGCAAACAATCAAAAGACACGTTGGATTGGGCAGATTTGCTGCAAAAGTCCTCTTCTGAGTATTGAAAAGCAAAGATGTTGCCTTAAAGACTAAAGTGCATCTGACCCAAGCAATGGTATTTTCAGTTGCATCATATGCATGCAAGAGCTGGACAAGGAATAAGGAAGACAGAAGAATTGATGCCTTTGAATTGTGGTGTTGAAGAATATTGAATATATTTTGGATTGCCACAAGAACAAACAGATCTGTTTTGGATGAAGAAAACCAGAGTATTTCTTAGGTGCAAAACTGACAAAACTACATCTTACATACTTTAGACAAGTTGTCAGCAGGGATCAGTTCCTGAAGAAGGACATCAGGCTTGGTAAAGCTGAGGGTCAGTGAAAAAGAGGAAGGCCCTCCATGAGATGGATTGATACAGTGGCTGCAACAATGGGCTTAAGCATAACAATGATTGTAAGGATGGTGCAAGACTGGGTAGTGTTTCATTCTGTTACACATAGGGTCACTAGGAGTTGGAACTGACTTGATGGCACCTAACAGCAATTCATGCAACAAGGAAGGAGCCCTGGTGGTGCAGTGGTTAAGTGTTCCATTGCTAACCTAAAGGTCAATGTATAGAACTCACCAGCTGCTCTGTGGCAGAAAGATGTGGCTTCTGTAAAAGATTTGCAACCTTGTAAGTCCTATGGGGCAGTTCAACTCTGCCCTACAAGATCACTGTGAGTCAGAACCAACTCCACGGCAGTGGGTTTATGATATACAATAGCTTGAATCAATTTTATGACATTAAGTTGAGAAAAGAAGTCAGATACATGAAGAGTACATACTATATTCTTGTTATTTACCATTCAACCAATTCCAGCTCATGGTAACCCCATGTGTGCAGAGTAGAACTGCTCCATAGGGTTTTCAAGGCTTTGGCTTTTCAGAAGCTGATGGCCAGGCCTGTCTTCCTAGTTGTCTCTGGGTGGGTTCTAGTCTTCAACTTTTTGGCTAGCAGTTGAGTGCTTAACCATTTGTACCACCTGTGGCTCCAAATACTACATGGTTTCATTTACATGAAATTGAAGAACAAACAAAACTAATATACAGTGATAGAGGTCAAATAGGAGTTACCCTTGGGTGGTGTATCATTGTATAAAGGGCAAGAAGGAACCTTCTGGGATGCTGCAAGTGTTCTTTCCTAGATCTTTATGGTTGGTGGCCACATGATAAAAAAAATTTATTGAGCAATTTTAAATTACCAAAAGAACCAAACCCACTGTTGTCTAGTCAATTCTAACACATTGGGACCTGTACAACTCAGTAGATCTGCCCCGTAGGGTTCCCAGGGAGTGGCTAGTGGATTTCAACTGCCGAGGTTTCTGTTAGCAGCTGACCTCTTAACCACTGCACCACCAGGGGTCCAATTTAAAATTAGTATACTTTATGGGGTTGGGGGAAACCCTGATGGTGTGGTGGTTAAGTGCTACGTCTGCTTACCAGTTCAGATCCACCAGGTGCTCTTTGGAAACTCCACGGGGCAGTTCTGCTCCGACCTACAGGGTCATTATGAGTCTGAATTGACTAGATGGCAGTGGGTTTATACTTAATATATGTTACATCTCAATAAAAAATGTTAACAAGTTAAAATTTTTTATAGTAGTATGGCATATTTGTGTTATTAACACACGTTTGAGCAGCTTAAGATTTATGGCAACAATTGCTTGATACTGTGCTTTAAACAATCATAGCAGCTAAATCTGTGGGGCCAATTTCTTAAGCTGGACCAGAGCCAGCCGTGACTTAGGTTGGCTTTCTGTCCCCCAAGCCTTCATCCACTACGTGATCACAGTGTCCTGTAGTAATATTCATCATAGGCCGCTCTTCACAGCCCTGGTGTCATTGTAACAAATTGACAAGAATATCAAGATGGATGCATTAGAAGTATTCAGGTTTATGGCTTTCTTTTTAGTATGCTTTTTTGTTTGTTTAATTAAAATATTGTAAAATTATATTCTGTATGTCCCTCTAATGTATCATTGTTCTTAGATGCTGCCGAGTCATTTCTGACTCATAGTGACCCTAGAGGTCAGAGTAGAACTGCCCCATAGAGTTTCCAAGGAGCACCTGGTGGATTTGAACTGCCAACCTTTTGTTTAGTAGATGCAGCACTTAACCCACTATGCAACCAGGTTTTCCAGTGACCCTGTGTACAACAAAAATATTACCCAGTCCTGCACCATCCTGATGATGATTGTTACAAGGACTGCCAATTAAATTTGCGAACTCATCCTAGAAAAAGTGCTACACTCCTCATTGCTAAATATCACTACAGGGTCACCTTTGAAGTACTCCCCCTGGGAAGCTATGCAATGATGCCAGGGCCTGGTCCACCCTTCAAAGCAACTTTGGGCCTCTTTTTCTGGAATGGCCATCAGAGCTGTCATTGTATTACCCTTGATGTCCTGGTCATCAAAATGTCTTCTTTTCAATATTTCCTTTATCTTTGGGTAAGGAAAAAAAAGTCATTAGGGGCCAGATGAGGTGAGTAGGGAGGGTGTTCCAATACAGTTATTTGTCTACTGTCTAAAAACTTCCTCACAGACAACTGTACAATCAAGTTTGTGAACTTGCCACCATGTGCAGTGGCCACTCCACAGTGATATTCCACAATGAGGTATGTAGTACTTAGAACAATTAAGTTGTGGACTTGTCAGACCTTGTGTGCTAGGGCCCATTGTTGCAGCCACTCTGTCAACCCATCGGGTTTAGGGTCTTACTCTTTTCATCTGACCCTTTACTTTACCCAGCATGATATCTTCGTCTGTAGAATGGCCTTTCCTGATAACATATCTGAAGTATGTGAGAGAAAAACTTACCGTCCTTGCTTCTGAGGAATATTCTCAACAGGTATCTTATCATCTTTCATGATGTCAGGGTTTTCTGTCAGCATATCTTTGGCCTTCATTGCCTCAATTCTACTCCTTTGACTTTCTGTTGAGTTGTCCAATTCTGTAATTTTATTATTAATTTTCTGTATTTCTAATTCTTTTTTGCAACAATTTTTGGTTATGCCCTGCTGCATTTTGCCTCCTTTCCTTCCTCCTCTCTTGAAGAGTTCTAAATATTAATCTTTTGTAATCTACCTCTGATAATTCCAGGAAGTTCTCTTCCTCTGAAAAATTTGATTCTTTGTTTTGGGAACTTTCTGAAGACATCATGGTCTGCCCTGTGAGTGCTTTAATATGGACTGTTGCTTTCGAGTCATCAGTAAATTGTATTTATTTACTTTATTTTTACCTACTGTGTCCTACTCAATGGCACTTGGCTTGGCACTTGTCCTAGCTTCTTGTTTTGAAAGTTACAGTTTATCTTTCTTATATAGATTCGGCTCAGGTGTCCAGGTAGTCAGTCACCATGTGTGCGATGCAGGCTCTTGCCTACTGTCTTAGATGGGCGGGGATGACTGGTAGAGGCATAGGGGTCTAGCTGCAGCTACTGAGAAAGGCAGAGGGCTAACAGCTGTCCCTGAGTGTCTATGAAGTTGGCATATCCCTTATGTCTGAATCTAGGCAAAGGAACAGTTTCTGTCCTGATTTTCCAGCTTAGGGTTTTTTTCTTTCCCCCCTTCCCTGAATTTGCTAAAATTTTTCCCCCTCTGAATCTCAGAGAACAGCTCAGGGAAAACTCAAGGAGTCTCACTTCTGGCTCAGTTAGTGGTGTCAGATTTTAGCACCAGGCACAGTGCAGAGAAGGAAGTGGGGAGTGCCAGGAGAAGGGAGACAGGCCCATTTCATAACAGATTCAAATCCATCTGGAGCAGGTTACACACTGTCTCTAACTGGTTCCCAAATTGTGAGTGGACTTTCCGACAATTACTCCTGCTAAGGAGAGCACCCACCAACCTCCACGCAATGGCTGCAGCTGCTTCCCAGCAGATCAGGTCTGTGGAATCCTGTGTGCTTCTGGTGCTATCCTCCCTTCCCCATTGCTCAGCCCAATTTCTCAACTTCCCTTTGATGCTAAGGGCTCCTCGAATGTCATATGTACTTGATTCATTTGTTATTTTGGGTCATTGTTTTTAGACAGGTTACAGGAAGCATTTGTCTACTCCACCACCTTGGCCCCGTCTCTCTGGAGTACTTCTTCCAAGACAAATTTGTTCATTCTGGCAGTCCATGATATATTCACTATTCTTCATCAACACCATAATTCAAAGGTGTCAACTCTTTAGTCTTCCTTATTCATCACCCAGTTTTCGCATGGCATGGGTCACATGTACCATAGTCCTAAAGATGACATCTTTGCTTTTAACACTTTAGAAGATGTCTTTTGAAGCAGATTTTTCCACTATAATGCTTCACTTGACTACTGCTTCTATGGGCATTGATTATGAATCCAGGTAAAATGAAATCCTTGACAGCTATAGTATTTCTTCTAGTGTGATGTTGTTTGTAAATCCTTGTCATGGGTTGAATTATGTCCTCCAAAAAAATGTGTGTATCAATTTGGCTGGGCTGTGATTTCAAGCATTGTGTGGTTGTCCCCTATTTTGTGACTATAATTTTCCTATATGTTGTAAATCCTAATTTTTGTCTGTGGCTAATGATGCAAGATTGCATTATGTTAAAGAGACTGTAACACTGTTACTAAGGTCACATCCCTGATCCGATGTAGAAGGAATTTTTCTGGGGTGTAGCCTGCACCAGCTTTTATCGTATAAGAGATGAAAGGGAAATAAGCAGAGGGTGGAGGACCTCATAGAAGGCTGTGCCAGGAGCAGAACATGTCCTTAGGATCTAAGGTTCCTGTACTGAGATGCTCCCGAACTAAAGGAAAACTGACGCATTACAAAGACCTGCCTCTAGAGCTGAAAGAGAAAGAAAGCCTTCCCCTGAAGCTGGCACCCTGAATTCAGACTTGTAGTCTAATAAACTGTGAGAGGATAAACTGCTCTTTGTTAAAATCATCCTCTTGTGGTATTTCTGTTACAGCAGCACTAGATGACTAAGACAGCCCTGTTGTGAGGATTTTTGTTTTCATTATGTTGAGGTGTGATCTATACTGAAGGTTGTAGTCTTTAATCTTCATCAGTAAATGCTTCACTTCAGCAAGCAAGATTGTGTTATCTACATAACATAGGTTGTTAATGATTCTTGCTCCAACTCTGTTACTCCTTTGTTCTTCATACAGTCCAGCTTCTCAGATGATTTGCTCAGCATATGGACTAAATAAACACGGTGAAAGTATACAACCCTGATGCACACCTTTCTTAACTTTAAACCATGCAGTATCTCCTTCTTCTGTTCTCCAGAATCCTCATGAACACAATTAAGTGTTCTGAAATTGCCATTCTTTGCGACATTATTCATAATTTGTCAAGATCCACACAGTCAAATGCCTTTGAAAAGTCAATAGTACACAGGCAAACATCCTTCTGGTATTCTCTTGCTTTCAGCTAGGATTCCTCTGACATCAGCAATGATAACTCTTGTTTGACATCCTCTTCTGAATCTGGCTTGAATTTCTAGCAGGTCCCTGTGGATGCACTGCTACAATCACTTTTGAATGATCTTCAGCAAAATTTTACTTGTGTGTGATATTAATGATATCTTTCAATAATTTCCACATACTGTTGGATCAACAGCACTGCATCCATTTATTGAAACATCTGAATTGATCCTCTGTCAGTTCCTGAAGGCTTTTATTTATTTTTTGCCAGTGCTTTCAGTGCAGCTTGGACCTTGTCCTTCAGTACCATGGGCTCTTGATCACATGCCACCTACTGAAATGGTTGGCCAATTATTTTGGTACAATGACTGTATATTCCTTCCATCTTCTTTGATGCCTCCTGTGTCATTTAATATTTTCCCTGCCAAATCATTCAATATGTATAATGTCACATATTTATTTTTACTGAAAACTAACATGTATTGTACATGACAAATGGAGTAAGTTAAAGGATTTTCAGGGGTGATTTCAACTATGTGACATAATTGTCACCTTACCTCTCGTGACCTACTAAAGTAGGTGAAGCTTGTAGTATGAGGTGTGACAATTAAGTTCACAAACTTAGTTGTTCCAAGTGCTACATACCTCATTGCTGAATACCATTATGGTCACCTTCGAACACTCCCCTTGGAAGCTATGCACTGATGCCAGTGCCTTGTCTATGCCTCAAAGCAATTTTGGAACTCTGGAATGGCCATTGTGCATAGTGGCACAGTGGCAAGTTCATGAACTTAATGTTATAGTTGTCTGTGAGGGAGTTTTTAGCCAGTAGACAAATAACTGTATTGGAACACCATTCCTACTCACCTGACCAGCCCCCAGTGATTTTTTTTCTTTCCCCCAAAGATAAAGGAAATACTGAAAGGAAGACATTTTGGTGACATTCAGGACACCGAGGGAAATATGACAACAGCTCTGATGGTCATTCCAGAAAAGAGTTCCAATATTGTTTCCAAGGGTGGACTAAGCGCTGGCACAAGTACATAGCTTCCCAACGAGAGTACTTTGAAGGTGACCATAATGATATGCCGCAATAAGGTATGTAGCACTTTTTCTAGGATGAGTTCGAGAACTTAATTGGCAGTCCTCATTTGGGGTCTGGCATACAAGCTAGACTCCCACCTCACACTCCCTGCACATGCTGTCTCACCAAGGTTACCAGTGACCTCTGACCAGAAAAAGGTTGTAATTAAACCTGAATTTTCTGCAGCACTATCTTCTTTCTGACCCTTTTCTCCTTTTACACAGTCTCCCTGGATCCCCTCACTGACTCTTTATGGATTGAATTGTGTGCCCCCAAAATATGTTTTGTAAATCCTAACCTCTGTGCCTTTGTTTATAGTCCCATTTGGGAATGAGTTGTCTTTGTTGTGCTATTGAGGCAGGATTAGTGTAGGGTGTGTTTTGAGATGTACAAGAGATTAAACAAGCAAACTAGGAAGCAGAGATGGGGGAGGATAGATGCCAAGCCATGTTAAGACTGTCCAGGAGTCAAAACTCAGGAGAGACAAGGAAGAACCTTCCTCAAGAAGAGACAGAAAGAAAAAGTCTTCACCTAGAGATGGCATCCTGAAGTTGGACTTCTAACATCCTAAACTCTGAGAAAATAAATTTCTTAAAGCCACCCACTTTATGGTATTTCTGTTATAGAAGCACTACATAACTAAGACACCCCTCCACATTTTTATCTCCAGACCTGCCATTTTCCATTGTGTTCTGGATGGTTCTGTCTGGTTTTTCATCAGGGACCTCAAAAGTATATCCTGACCTGAACCCCTCAGTTTCTCTCTCCCACACTCCAGGCTGTGCCCCTAATTGCCCCTGTTTGTGTCTTCTCCATCTTGAATGGTGGCACCACCTTCCAACCAAGTTTTGTAGGCTAGAAACCTCATTCTCTCTTCCCTTTCCCTGGCCTCAGCATCTAATCGATCACTAAAATTTCATCAGTGTTTCCTGAATTCTTTTTATCCTAATTTCTGCTGCCCTAGTTCAGGCTCTTAACACTTGTCATCAGGGCTCCTTTCTTGCAGTCCTTTTTCCCCTGAAGCCCCCTTTCATAGTCATCTAGTGCTGCTATAACAGAAACGTGAGTGGATGGCTTTTAAAAAGAGGAATTTACTCTCACAGTGTAGTAGTAGGCCACAAGTCTAATTTCAGGGCATCAACTCCAGGGGAAGGTGTACTGTCTCTGTCAGTTCTGGGGAAGGGTTCTTTTTTTTTTTAATTGTGAATTAAGAACAATTTTACAGTCGATATCATTTTGCCATATAATACCCAGAACTTTCACCTCTATTCTATTCTAGCTGCTCCCCTCCCTGCCCACATGACAGCACACTTCCCTTTTTGTTCAGAACTTCCTATGACCTTTTGGTAAAGACCTGGCCTTCCTCACCCATCGACTCAGCTCCAGCAAAGTATCCCTCAGAGAACCCTATGTACATTTTTACATTTGTTTGCCTCCAATATCACTCTGTGTTTTGTATGGTCCAGGTCAGTCTTTGCATAGAGAGTTGGCTCCAGTGCTGGATACAGTTTGAGGGTAGAGAGTCCAGGAGCCATGCACCCAGGGGGTCCTCTGTTCAGAAGAACCATCAAATATGTTCTTTTGGTAGAGTTCCAGCTCTGCCCTCTACTCCATCACCTGCTGTGTCCAGAGCTCCATTCTGTGTACCCCATCTGGGCTGTCATGGGTGGTGGCTGGGCACCATCTAGTTCTTCTGCTCCCATGCTGAAGCAGGCTATGGCTCATATGGCCCCTTCCATTTGGTGGGCTCATATTTTTCTCCCGTCCTTGATGTCCTCCATTTGCCCCAATTCCAGATGAATTGAGACCATTTGGTGCTATTTAGATGGCAGCTTGCTAGCCTTTAAGACCCCAGTCACCACTCACCCAGGTGGTATGTGGAGCAATATCTTAAGAGAGGGAAAGGGAAAAACCTTGGGTATCCCAATTAGTCTGGATTCCCCTGAGAGCGTGGCCCCCCAGTCCTGAGCCCCATTTCTATGTTCTTCCAGAGAGGTGGTCCACATTAAGAAGACATTTTTTTTCTTTTTTGTTATGATTGATTGAAAATACCCATTCCCGTATAAATTTACATGCCCACCGATATGCAGCTCCTACTGCTCGCCCTGCCCAGCAACAGCACACTCCTCCTCTCTGCTCCATACGTGTCTTAGCCTCCCAACAATCTCCTATCCTCTGGTCTCCACCCACTCCCCTTCCTCCTGTAAGACAATTTGGTTTTGAAGTTGAGTAGACATGGGTACCCCACTCCTACTGCGTGCTGTCACATCCTATACCTTTCCCTAATCCTGACCACTATCTAATTTATAAAACAGCCCTCTCCCTTCCTGCCCTACACTCGTAACTGTCAAATACTAATTTCTACTGTGTTTAAATCATTACTTATGTCCTTATAACAGTGTCCTTTTGTGTCTGGCTAATTTTGCTCAGCATAATTTCCTCTAGATAGTTGCGGAAGGGTTCTTGTTGTCAATCTTCCCCTGGTCAAGGAGCTCCTCTGTGTAGGAACTAAAGGATGCTCTTTCCTGCTGGTGCTACTTGGTGGTATGAAGTCTTCATGTCTCTCTTTGCTTCTTTCTTTCATATCCTCAAGGAAATTGGCTTAAGACACTATCTGATCGTGTAAATCTTATGGATATGATTTCCACTAACCCATTTCATGAAAAGAACATTTCAAAATCTGTCCTGAAGTACAATACTGTCAGTGACAGGATAATATCCATATGCCTACAAGGAAGGCCAGTTAATACAACTGTTCAAATTTACATACCAACCACTAAGGCCAAAGATGAAGAAACTGAAGATTTTTACCAGCCTCTGCAGTCTGAAATTGATCAAGCATTCAATCAAGACACATTGGTAATTACTGGTGACTGGAAAGCAAAAGCTGGAAACAAGTAAGAAGCATATTTACGCCCATTCCAAAGAAAGGTAATCCAATCGAATGTAGAAATTTCTGAACAATATCATTAATAACACACGTGAGTAAAATTTTGCTCAAGATCCTTCAAAAGTGACTGCAGCAGTATATCTGACAGGGAGCTGGATTTAGAAGGTGACATGGAACCAGGGATATCACTGCTGATGTCAGATGGATCTTGGCTGAAAGCAGAGAATACCAAAAGATGTTTACTTGTGTTTCATTGACTATGCAAAGGCATTCGACTCTGTGGATCAAATAAATTATGGCTAACATTGTGGAGAATGGGAATTCCAGAACACCTAATTGTGCTGTTAAGAAATTTATACATAGATCAAGAGGCAGTCTTATGAACACAACAAGGGAACACTGCACGGTTCAAAGTCAGGAAAGTTATGCGTCAGGGTTGTATCCTTTCACCATACCTTTTTAATCTGTATGCTGAACAAATAATCCGAGAAGCTGAATTATATGAAGAAGAATGAGGCACTAGGATTGGAGGACAACTCATGAACAACCTGCGTTACACAGATGATACCACCTTACCTGCTGGAAGTTAAAAAGATTTGAAACACTTACTGCTGAAGACCAAGGATCATAGCCTTCAGTATGGATTGTACCTCAACACCAGGAAAACAAAACTCCTCATAACTGGACCAGTAAGCAACATCATCATAAATGGAGAAAGGATTGAAGTGGTCAAGGATTTCATTTTTCTTGGGCCCACAGTCAACACCCATGGAAGCAGTAGTCAAGAAATAAAAAGACACATTGCACTGGGTCATTGCCAAGGACCTCTTCCAAGTATTGAAAAGTAAAGATGTCACCTTGAAGACTAAGGTGGGCCTGGCCCCAGCCATGATATTTTCAGTTGCATCATCTGCATGTGAACAAAGAAGACAGAAGAAGAATTGATGTCTTTGAATTGTAGTATTGGAGAATAATGTTAAATGTATCATGGACTGCCAAAAGAACAAACAGATCTATTCTGGAAGAAGTATAACAAGAGTGCCCCTTAGAAGCAAAGATGGCAAGACTGTGTCTTACATACTTTGGACATGTTGTCAGGAAGGATCAGTCCCTGGAGGACATCATGCTTGGTAGGGTGGAGGGTTGCAAAAAAGAGGAAGACCTTTGATGAGAAGGATTGACACAGTCACCACAACAATGGGTTTAAGCATAAAAACAACTCTGAACATGGTACAAGACTGGGTAGTGTTTCATTCTGTTGTTCGTAGGGTCACTGGGAGTCAGAACTGACTCGATGGCACCTAACAACAACAACAACAGCCCATTTCATTAACATCATAGTGATAGAATTTACAACACAGGGAAATCACATCAGATGACAAAATGGTAGACACTCATACAACGCTGGGAATCCTGACCTAGCCACGTGGACATATATTTTGAGGGAAATGCCGTTCAGTCTATGACACCTCATCTACATTGTGGCCAGGTTAGTCTTTATAAAAGGCAAATCTGAGTGTATTCCTCTCTTATGGTGACTCCCTATCTCTGGCCTGGTCCTACAGGATAACATTTATATTCTGTGTAATGGGTCTTCATCTGGCTTCCATAAACTGCCACCAACCTCTCTAGCCCCACCTCATGCTTCCTTTCTTGCTATAGCAGTTCTCAAAGCTTTGTATGTCCCCAACGCCACTTGTTCTTTCCTGCCTTTTTCATGCTGACACTGTCTAGTATGCTTTCTACATGCAGCAACCCTAACTGGACCTCACATTGCAGCGTCACCTCTTGGGGCAGTTCTTATATCATCCTTTAACAGTCAGCACAGGTCATTTCCTCTTGGACAGGTTTATAAATGCCCTTGTAACCTTGAGGATGCTTAATGTAAACTATAAAATTTGAACCAGAAACTATTCTAAGTGAGTTTGATATATATTGTTATTGTTAGCTGGTGTCAAGCGATGCCATGTACAACAGGACTGGACCCTTATCATCCATACGGTTTTCAGTGGCTGATGTTTCAAGTAAATCACCTAGGCCTTCTTCCTAGTCTAGTCTGGATGCTCCACTGAAAGCTGTTCAAATCATAGTGACACATATAACACTGACAGATAGATGGTGGCTATACTGAGGTGCACTGCCCAGGGATGAAACCTGAGTCAACCACATGAAAGGTGACAGTTCTACCACTGAAACACCACTGCCCTTTATACAGATATAACTTCAGTCCTCACTACACCCTTATCAGAGGAGCTCTGGTGGCACAATGGTTAAGTGCCTGACTGCCAGCAGAAAGGTCAGGGCTTCCAATCTACCCAGTGGCTGTGTGGGAGAAAGGACCTGGCAATTTGCTCCTGTAAAGAAAGACTACATTCTAGGGAACCCTATGGGGCTGTTCTACTGTGTCCTGCAAGATTGCTATGAGTCCATATCAATTCAATGGCACACAACAACCCCCTGTAAAATACATACTAACATTAACATAAATAGCCACACAGAGGGTAAGTAATTTGCCTAAGGCTGCATGCTTAGGTATTCACACCCAGTCAGTCTGGCTCCAAAGTTAGCACCCTTCACTACTGTACTATTTTCTATGGAGTTGGTACTCAGTAAAATATTAATAACAACAGTTACACTTAGCAAGTACATATTATGTATCAGGCTGTGGTCAATGTTTTATATGGATTATTCCATGGATTATTCCACTTGACAATAACCCTATGAGGTACATACCAAAATTTTCTCATTTTACGTAAGAGGAAACAGGTTTAGCAAAGTTTGGTAATCTCCCCCAAGGTCACACAGCTCATTAGTGGCATATCTTCATTCACATCACTGTACTATACAGGAATGGATCGACATCCAGTATGAAGATGGAGACTGATGACATCTGCAATACAGAGCCTGAAATGTAAGAGTTCAGGAACCTCAGACACAGCACAGGCTTGGATCCACAACTGGGGCAGAAACAGGCCAAATCAGAAGCAGTGACCCAGAATCACAGAGAAATAAAATTGATGTCAAACACATGAAAGCCCACTCTGTCTTGTGTCCAAGTGCTCAGGAGTTGGTAGCTTGGAGATGGCTCAAAGGTCTTGAAGATGAAGAACAGACCCCCGCCTAGGCATCCAACAGCGACAGCGCCATCAAAGGGTTAATTTTGAGACCTACCACCTAGAGTGGACTCAAAGGAAGTGAGGGGTTGGTTAACCGTTCCAGAGTGCCTCCCCCTCGAGGGGGGGGGAGGCACAGGGTGGGCGGGGCCTGGGGGCGGCGATCGGAGGGTTAATGGACTGAGAGGTTCCCCCAGCGAGGTGGGTCTCGGGCAGACACCGTGTGTCCTCTGCCCAGCTGCGACAGTAATGTTAACTGCTGCGGAGAGATCTCCACGGGTGCAGGATCTCGGGATGTGGCAACAAGAGGGTTAACTCCTGGGGGCGGAGCTTGGGGTGGGCGCGGCCTGGGGGCGGTGCTGGAGGCGGAAGGAGCCAGTGGTCTGTGCCCGGCGAGCCCCAGCAATTCACCGGGCTGCGAAATTGATCGAGGTTTGGGGGCGATGAGGGCCATGTGGGAGGGCAAGCGGGATGGTCAGGAGTGCCCACAGAGAGGCCCAAAGGTAGCAAACTGTCTAGAGCCTCGAGATCTGATGAGAATGAGGGTAAGGTTAGGAAACCGCCTGGGTCTGGGGGCTGGGGGGGGGGACGGAGAAAGTGGGGCCAAAAGAGGGTGGGTGGAGGGACAGGTGCCTGGGTGAGGGGAGGCCTCTGGCAAGCATTCCGTAGTTCACATATCCTTCTCTTCCAACTCTGTTCCAGGTCAGTCCCGAATTGGAGCTCAACTTTAAGAAGAGAGACACCCTAGCAAGACTGGGGAGTCCACCATCTCCTTACCTCCATGGGCCAGTCGGCCCTGGCAGGGGGCAGCAGCAGCACCCCTACCCCGCAGGCCCTGTACCCTGACCTCTCTTGTCCTGAGGGCTTGGAGGAGCTGCTGTCTGCTCCCCCTCCTGACCTGGGGGCCCAACGACGCCACGGCTGGAACCCCAAGGATTGCTCTGAGAACATCGAGGTCAAGGAAGGGGGGTTGTGCTTTGAGCGGCGGCCGGTGGCCCAGAGCACTGATGGGGCACGGGGTAAACGAGGCTACTCTAGGGGTCTGCATGCCTGGGAGATCAGCTGGCCCCGGGAGCAGAGGGGCACCCATGCCGTGGTGGGCGTGGCCACAGCCCTCGCCCCTCTGCAGGCTGACCACTATGCGGCGCTGCTGGGCAGCAATAGCGAGTCGTGGGGCTGGGACATTGGACGCGGAAAGTTGTACCATCAAACCAAGGGGCCCGGAGCCCGCCAGTATCCAGCTGGACCTCAGGGTGAACAGTTGGAGGTGCCAGAGAGGCTGCTGGTGGTTCTGGACATGGAGGAAGGAACATTGGGTTACGCCATTGGGGGCACCTACTTGGGCCCAGCCTTCCGTGGACTGAAGGGCAGGACCCTGTATCCGGCAGTAAGCGCTGTCTGGGGCCAGTGCCAGGTTCGCATCCGTTACCTGGGCGAAAGGAGAGGTGAGGCCTGGGGCAGGGGTTGGTAAGAGGGTGTCACAGGTGGTGGTGAATTGGAATAGGATCTTCATGTCTGACAGAAACAGAGGGGATAGGTCTTCTTCTGGCCCACCTTTTATCCCTATTAAGTGCTAGGCATGACAGCTAAAGGGTGTTTAGTTCAGTCATCTCAAACAATAACAGAGGTAAAGCTGAGGCCTGGAAAAGCAACTTGCCCAAGTTCTCGTGGCTAGTAAGTGGTGAAACCTCAGAATGGAGACACAGGGCTCCACAGGAAGCATCAGCCCCTGGAGCAGGATATGCAAGGGTTAAATGGGGTGAGGTAGACAGGTTCAAAAGGAAGAGAGGGTTGGTAGTGCCAGGCACGCAGGGTGTATACAGATTACCTGGGCTCTGACACGCACCCACTTCCTTCTTCAGTCAGACCTCTGGGATGGAGCTATGGGGACCCTGGGCCCAAGGAAGGAGCAGAGGAGGCGGGCCTTGGGGAGGAGCCTCCTTGGAGGCCAGGGCTTGGCGCTGATTGAGTTTAGCCACTCCCTGAGGTTGCAGCCTCCAACGAAAGATAAAGACACCGCTCCTATCACCAACGCTGAAATTTTATCGAATACAGGGCCATCCTTCCTTTACAGAGCCCGAGCTGCCAGGCAGCTCAGGAATCAAAGCCTGGCTGCCTCCACGACTGTTGGAACCACCTTGGCCTGCTGCTTTGAGGGCCTTAGCTAGAACTTGATTGCCACCTCTGACTGGGGGATATGTGAAATCTAGCTGTTATGCCCTCATCCTAAGAGCAAATGTAGAATTCTGAGGTGCCTTAGGGTTTCTTCTAAGCCAAGGTGGAGGCAGGTTTAGAGCAGGAAAGCAGAAAGCAACTTAGGCTGGGTGAAGATGTCTGGCTGGTGAGACACTGCTACTTACTGTCCCCTCCTTCTCTCCCCCAGCGGAGCCACACTCCCTTCTGCACCTGAGCCGCTTGTGTGTACGCCACACCCTGGGAGATACACGGCTTGGACAAGTATCTGCTCTGCCGCTGCCCCCTGCCATGAAGCGCTACCTGCTATACCAGTGACACCAGTGCCACCATACAGTGCAGGGAAGCCTTGCCACCATTCCACCTTGTACAGGACAGGGAGCCCTGCACCACTGACCAAGATCAGCTATTGAAACCATGAGGCTGGAGGGAGGCAAGGCTGGGCCCCTACCCCAAGCTTCTCAACATTCTGGGAGAGCTCAACAGTCCCAGAGGCACCCAGAGTGGGGGAGAAGGGAAGGAGCTGTTATTCAAGGCTCTAGCAGCCTGGATGGTATATAAGACCATTTTGTTGAGTAAAAATAGTAAGAGATATGTTGTTATAGAAACTTGTTCTTTTTTTTTTTTAAAGAAAAACAAGGAATAAGGTCCTCACACTGCTTCAAAAAGACAAAAAGAGAGCGTATGGATAAATATAGCCAACAAGCACAAACTACAAGGCTTAGTGCCAGGTGTTTATTTCCCCCCTACATGGGACAGCTCATACATACAACACAGGTGTTGGAATCATGGGAGAGGGTAGCATCCCTGGCCTCTGACGGGAGGCCAGGGCTCTCAGCCCCCGACCTCACGATGGAAGAGGAAAATTCCTCTCTCCTGCTCTCACTGGGGACCCAAGGGACCCATGGGCAAGATCCATACCTCCCACCTCTCAGCCAGTGAGAAGCCACCTGGGTGATATTTAGTTCCAACCATTACAGTAAGTAGAGAAGTGATTGGCCTGGTCCCAGCCATTACAGGGGAAGGTGTAAACAGTAAAGGAAGGTACAGTTTGGATTAGGCCATGAGGGGGCAGGTGACATCATCAGAAGCATATGAGGGAGCAGTTATGGGACTTCAGGGCTGCCTAGTCCCTGGCTCAGCAGGAAGGGGCAGGGGAGATGAATGGGGCTTAATGTTTGGCATTGATGATGTCCACAAACTCTGGCTTGAGGGAGGCACCACCCACCAGGAAGCCATCTACATCAGGCTGGCTTGCCAGCTCCTTGCAGGTGGCCCCTGTCACAGAACCTGGGAAGGAGTAGATAGGAACTGATCAGGAGTAAGAAGGGCATATTCCGTCCCTACCCCATGTCTAAGGAGGGCTCAATTTAGTTTTCAGCCTGCCCCACCTCAGGCTGGGGCCAAACCCACTCACCTCCATAAATGATGCGAGTGCTTTGAGCCACCGCATCAGAGACATTGGACTTGAGCCATCCCCGGAGCTTTTCATGTACTTCCTGGGCCTAGAACAAGAGCCAGACTAAGTAAAGCCCTTTCTATGTCCCACTCAAAGGGGGAAAATACCAGGGTACCCGTGGAGACAGAAGTGTAATCTTCAACACCAGGGCTTTAGTCCCAGCCAGGCCCTGGAATGGGTGGCCTCGGACAAGTCATTGTTCCTTTCTGGACTTGAGATTTCTTCATCTTTACGATGAGGGGTACACAGATCAACAGGTAGGACCAAATGAGGGCAGGGCTCCTGGGTTTCGTCACCTGTTGGGGTGTTGCAGTCTTGCCAGTACCAATGGCCCACACAGGCTCATAGGCCAAGACGACCTTGCTCCAGTCAGTCACATTATCTGCAGGGCAGAGATCACAGATGGAGGGAGGGTGAACAGAAAGCTCTCCAGCCACCCTCCTCGGGAATAAAGAACTGTGGTGGCCCCCTGCCACCACCTGATGGCGACCATAGGAACCTCAGGTGGCAACTGTACTATCCCCACAGCTGCAGAAGTCGGGGAGGAGGCAAGGACTCTCATCCTCCCCCATCCTTTCCCGGAGCAGCATGGGGATCAAAATGAAGCTGCAGAGCATCTGATCCCACCCTCCACAGCCCTGGCTAGGCTGAAAGATCCTTTCTCCAGAGATACCTGCGATGACCTTGGTTTGCTCGAAAACGACCTTCTCAGTGATGCCAGCTTCTCTCTCGTCTAGTTTCTCCCCAATGCAGGCAATTACTCCGAGTCCCTCTGCCAGGGCATGGGCCACTTTCTGCCCAATCAGCTGTAGGAGAACAGGCTTGGTTGACACACCGCCTTTGGAATAAGGCATCCCTTATTTCCACTCCTGGTTACTAACCTCATCTGACTCTCCAAAGATATGCCTTCTCTCCGAGTGCCCCAGGACTACCCAGGTGGCTCCACAGTCTTTGATCATGCCAGGGCTAAGAGTAGAGAGGAAGCTGTGGCTCAGGAAGGAGCCCACCATGTAGCTTTCCCCTCAAATGAAGAAAGTGAGAGAAGGGTCCCCACACACCTCTCTTCCCCTGCATCTCACCTGATCTCTCCAGTGAAGGCCCCATTAGTCACTTTGTAGCAGTTCTGCGCAGCCACAGCAATCTTGGGATCTAGCTTCTGCCTGGCAAAGTCGATGTAGGCGGTAGGGGGTGCACAGACTACCTCTGTGGATGAGATAGAAGCCAGGGATGAGATCACAAGAAACCTGCTTTCTCCAGACTTCCTCCAATGCTCCAGAGCACCCCAGCCTTCCTTCTCTTCCTTCGTTCTGCTTTCCCCTTTTTTCACACCGGCAAGTTGACATCCGTCCACTTCCCAGCCCAGTTTGGGCCTGCACCCAGCTCCTAAAGCCTTCCAAATGCTCCTGAGAGGCCATGGCCCTAGCCCTGCCCTTTGCTCTTTTAACAGCTGTGGCTCCGGTTTCCCAGGGGCTATTCTGGGTATGGGCACCTCCCAGACTCAGCATTCTATGGGGGCCAACCCCGCCTTTCTTCTAAAATAGACCATCTCCACCTCCCCCAGTAAGGCAAGGATTTTTAGCAAAGAAAGAAGGGGCCAATTCCTAAGGTTTGTACTGGGGTCTTTGGAGAATAAACCAGAGGGGAGTACTGCTTTTGATCAGGCCCATGGTTTTGTGACTTAGGGAGATAGGAGGGAAAGGGGCAGAGGACAGAATTCTCTGCCTGTGGGTGGCAGGCAAGCTCTTAGAGACCAGCCTGCACTTTTCCATTTCCAGGTTGGGGAATGCTGTAGCATAGCTTATTCCAAGCGGCTCAGCCTGTTCAGCACCTGCTCAGCCCCTCAGCGGAAGACAGGAGTCGCCCCAGGCAGCCCAAGAGAAAGAAGCAGAGCGATAACTCCCAAGCGCAAGGCAGCTTGGAGGCGGGAAGGCCCGCGCGCTCAGCCTGGCGCGGGGAGGAGTCTGCGACTACGTGCTGCGATGCACGGAGAACGGCCGCGGGGCAGGTAGCCGGGAGGTCGCCCGCTCTTCTTACGCCCTCTCCCCAACATGGGTCGTTAGCCTCTCCAGATCACCCAGGGGGACTCAGACTTGCTCCGACCCCTGGCTCCTGGCTGGTGCAGTCCTAGTACACGCCTCAGGGCTATCTTCCTCCTACCCTGAGGGCACTATTAAATGGGGCCCCGCCTTTACCCCTCGACATACCCTGGCGACTGCAGCTGCGATGCAGGTTTCCTGCCCGGACACCCAACAGCCCTTACAGCTGGGCCATGCATCCAGGCCCACGCGGACTCCAGACTCAGGGCACGGCCGCGCCTGTCCCCCGTTCCCACCCCAGCCTCTCCCTGGTGAGGGCCTACCAGTATCAGCCGGCACCTTGGCTGCGTTCAGAGTGGTGATGAGCTCCCCCAGAGCCTTCTTTCGCCCGTTCATCTTCCAGTTCCCCCCTACAAAGAACTTCCTGGAGGGCGCCATTGCACTGGAGTCTCGACACTGAAGGTCAGTACCACCGCGCAGCCGTGGCCACTGCCCGCTTATATAGACAGCCGTGAGGCAGAACTCCGCCTCCTCCGCGTCCTCAGCCATGGTTAGCCCGCCCCTTGCCTGGAAGTCCTTCCCTCTGGTCCCGCCTGCTGCCTGCAGGCCCGAAGCGCGGTGTTGCAAGGTTCTAAGGTTCCCCCCGTTTCTTGTAGCAACGTTCTAGGGACTTTTGTCACTGTATCCTCAATTGCCTGGCTACAAAGGGAAGACAAGAATTGCGAGAACCTGCGCTCAGGGTCCCCCAAAGTCCTGACTACAGCTCCCAGCGGGACCACAGGTGGCTCTAAGTGGAGCTGGCTGGCAGACCAGACTTGCCTACTGCTTGGCCTTAGACCCAACTGGTGACTACGGCTGAGGAGATGAGGGGCCAGGCTCCAACTCAGGGAAAGAGAGTCCCTTTCCATACATTCCTAATTGAAGAGTAGCCACCCTTGACCTATCCAGCGAAATGGCTTGGTGAATAACAAGGTTCAACCCGGAGAGGCAGATCACTAGCCTACAGGTCCCTGCTGGGATATCTTAACTTTTACTCCAGCTGGTCAATGCCCTCATAACACTGCAGGGCTAAGGGCCCCCTACACAGTAGGAACATTTGGGAAATGTTCATTTGACCCCTCCTGGGATTGCTGGGAGGAAGACAGAGCTCTTTACCCCACTTTTCCTTGATCTGTGCTTCCTATTTAGGTCGCTCCACTTCCTTGATCTGACAGCCTAAACTAACAGTCTGTTCCTTTCTGCTGCTGCTCCAGGGACCACCTCTGATCTGGCCCCTTCACACACCCAATTTTCCAAGAGCTCTAGGGCTACTGAAAACAGGGAAAGGAACAGGTGCTGGGAGCTTTCTAAAACCAGCCCTCCCACTAGCTCTGGAGAAAAGAAGTCCCTCCCAAGGTATGAAACAGGACACAAGTTAGCCACTGAACTTTTATTCACATCTGTATTTTGGCATTTTCAGAAAGGACGAGGAAAAGACTGAGGCAGGAGGGTGGGGGGGTCCCATTTCCCTCATACCCCTCCTTGCTCAACCACACATAGAGCAAACACAAAAGGGGAGCGGATATGCAGATGCTTCCTCCCCAGGAGGAGGATGAACAAAGCTACACCCATACCCGCACACCCACACGCCCACACACACCAGGGGGCTGGGTGAGATTACACAGAGAAGCAGAGCACTGTGGATTCAAGGGGTAGGGGAAGCAACAAAGTCTCTTACAGACAGGCAGCTGACCCCTCCCTTCCCCTTCCCCTTCTATCCCCAAAGTCTATAAAGTGCCCCTTCCCTTTGTATGGCCACTCTCTTATGGCCTCCAGCTTCTCCCCTGCTGCTGGGGACAAAAAGAATAAGGGTCTAGAGCAGGGGCTCTGAGGCCCATCCCTCAGCACCCATCCCTCATGCCAGGTGGTCTGTCCCCTGCCCCAGTGGTAAGGGATGAGGAGGGGCTCTTAGCTGGCCACTCTCTGGTAGAAGTAGATGTAGCCTAGGTCCTTGGGTGGCTTCTCAGAGGCACACACTTTCTGGTCATTGTAGATCACCCATCTGGGGGAGGGGCAGAAAAGGGTAAACATTCCAAATTGCATCAACTCAGTCTCTAAGACACAACCCCTAAAGCTGTGATGCTGGGGCAAAGGCTCCCAACACTGTCTGCCTGGGTCCCCCCAACCTACAGATCACTTGCTACCTTTCAAGGTAGCTTCCCAATCCCACAAGGTCATTTCCCCTACTCTGTGTCTTGAAATCCTCCAGTATCTTCACAACCACCCTTCACCCATTCCTTTATGAAAGAGGTTGGCAAACTGGTTTTTTGTAAAGGCTAGATGGTAAATACTTTAGGTTTTGCAGATCATTTGGTGTGACACAGAAACTCAACTTTCCTGCAGCAGCACAAAACAGCCATTGATGATACATAATGACAAGTGTGGCCATATTACAAAAGACAGTGGCTTGATTCAGCCCTTGGGCCCGAGAGTTTGCTGTTCCCTGCTGTAAGGCGCTCTTCCAATCTCTGGTATATTTGTGTCCCATCACAAATATTCTAAGGACTTCTTCCAGACTACCCCTACTCATTCCCACCTCCATCTTCCCATTGAAAATGCACACTACTAGCCCCTCACCTGCCCTCCTTCTTGATGTGGCAGACGTAGTGACCACACATGGTAGAGGTGCCCATATGACTAATGAAGGCAAAGAGCTGATACTCTAGGGAAAAGGAGAGATGAGAGGGCAGAGAAGAAAATGGGCACGGAATCCTGAATGCCAGTTCAAAGACTGATCTAGCAGCTCAAAGCAAGGACACGAGTTTCAAGGGAAGTGGAGCATGTACCAAGCCAAAAGGCTCTCTCAGCCGCCTACAATCCCACCCTCGGAAAGTCAC
The DNA here is from genome assembly GCA_028571685.1 of Heterohyrax brucei. Classification (NCBI taxonomy): domain Eukaryota; kingdom Metazoa; phylum Chordata; class Mammalia; order Hyracoidea; family Procaviidae; genus Heterohyrax; species Heterohyrax brucei. The sequence continues at coordinate 68,695,444 of CM053142.1, read as the reverse complement.
CTTGGTGGAAGGTAGCTTCTGACTCCTGTGACCTTTGAGGAAAGCAGAGCTGCCTTCCAAAGAGAGACAGGGAGTAGCAGACTGGCTAGATTCTCCCAGTTCTGTTCTGTTTCCCAGGGACACTCACTTCCAGGACCATCCCGGACTTTGGGTCCCACTGGCACAGACTCAGATATGGAGTCAGCAGCTGAGCGGCCCTCTGAGATGTCCATGGCAGCTTCGGCATCCAGGTCATCAATGTGACTGAAGATCCAGTCCACAGCCCGTTCTAAACTGTTGTTCTTAGAGAGGAAGGAACTGTTACTTTTCTTAACAAGTTCTAGGGCCAGAAAGCCACGAGGGAAAGCTTTGCTCCTTCATCACAGCCACAATAACCCCAGACACACAAAGCCCCAGCCCTGGCCATTCCCATTCCCACTGTCTTTGCCTGGTCTCCATTGCAAAGGATACAATTTCATTCTGACCCCTTTCCTCCCCTATAGGCCCCAAGTCCTCAGTGGGGACCGCCCATACCGTGGCCCGCAGAGCTTTCAGGGCCTGGTCCTGGGAGAAGCCCATGGAGACAATGGTGGTCACACAGTCATCTGGTGGGGGGTCAGCTGCCGCACTTGTGGAGCCAGGCCCACTGGAGCCAGGCAGGATGAGGGGGTTTGCAAAATCTGTCAGGACGTGAAGGGTTGAAGTGTGTTTGGGGCAGGATGGTGGCTATGCCTTGCCCTGCTGCCCTGCCTTGCCTACCTGGATCATCCATGTGTGACATGACCCAGTTCATGGCAGCCTCGGCCCCACTGTTGCCCGTGTAGTAGACAGCTTTGCGGCAGGCATCCATAGGGAAGCCCATCTCCACTAGCTGGATGATGACTGATTCATCCAACATGGGTGCTGTGGGGAGGGAGGGTGACAATTATTATGGCAACAGTGACCCAGCTCCTTGGAACACCACCTGCCTCGCCCCCGCCCCCAACAGCACATTTTCCATACCATTTTCCTCAATGTTATCCCAGAAATAAAGTGACCAGACAACATAATGTAGGTCTGGTATATTAAATACACAGAACTGAGACTAGAGCACCCATGTATCTCCTTCCCTGTCCCTTCTCATGGAATGGCCCCATTTCTGGAACACAATATTCCTCACCGCCACCCTCCCAACCAAGGAGGTAACAGGATTGAGGCAATTAGCCAGTGCTACTGCCATCCATATGGGGAAATGTGGCTGAGAGTGCTCTAATTGGTCTCTAGGTCCATCAAAAGAGGGCAAAGGAAATTTGATGGGAAGACAGGAGAAACACAAAGGACAGGGCCAAGGGGAGGCAAGGCAGAGAAGGCCCCCACCAGCATGGAGAAAGGCAGGCAGGAAGAGTCACTAACATGTTGGAGAGGAGAAGTGAGGGGAGCAGAAGGAGTCTTCGTCTTCGTTGCCATAGAAACCAAGGCTACCTTTGGGCTCATCCGGAGTGACCAGGGGTGGGGCAATGTCAGGCAGCTCCTCCTCTCCAGGCTGCAGCCCGGTACCCCTCAACTGGGAGATGTCTAGCTCCTCAGGCATCTCAATAGACACATCTGCAATGGGACAAGCAGGAACAGGGTCAACTCAGCAGTTGCCTGCGACCTCTGCAAAACTACTCTAGGGAATCTCAAGTCTCTAACCCTTATCTTGAAATGGCTCTATGACAAGAAGCTACTAAGAACAAGACCAATCTTACAGTAGTCTCCACGTAATAAAAATAATTGTGACCCTGGCAGTTAAAAGACCTGGATTCTGTCCTAGATTGACAACATTGAGCTATGGACAAGAAAGGGGGCCTCCAACTTGTGTGAGGGAATGATTTTATAATTCTGTGGATCTCAACTTCCTTATCTAGAAAATGAAGTTAAAACCAACAGTGCTCACAATCATCAGAGATCTGTAAGAGCAATGAGAGTTAATTGTTTAAGATTTTCAAAATGAAAACATTTTACCATTATACCAATAAAATTATGGAAATCACTTTGGTTGTAAATCTTAACTGTAAAAATAGTTTCCAATGTTTTTGGAAACATCTAAGATAATTCTTTCCACTTTCAGAGAAAGTCTGAGAAACGCTGCTTTGCATGTGGTAAGGCCCCTTCTCATTCTGGCACTATCTGCATAACCTCCCTTGTCCCAGCCATCATACCCAGTTTCTTGGGCACCCAGTCTAAGCCGAAGGTGAACTTCTTGATCTGGATGACCAGGTAGTCAGGGAATGAGGCAAATCGAGTGGTCCTAGGGAAGAGAGAATGTCCTGGTACCCAGAGAATTCCAGGGTTTTCCTCTCCTGACACCCCTACCCCGGGGCTTAGCCTCTCACTGGTAGAAGACCTAAGAACCAGAAGATACTTCACATTCTTCCTCTGGACAGGCCTCAGTGCTTCTGCAGACAGGAGCAGCAAAAGCCCAAAGGATGGCTGTCTTGTTGGCAGGAGTGGTAAAGGGGTGGATGGCGGGATTCCCTTCACATCCAAACATTCCTGCACCTCAAGCCTGTGCCAATGACAAGACTAGGCCACAAGTAAGGCCAACTGACTAGAAATCTAAATTCTGTCTATACTAAATGTCTGTGCTCTGCCATAACAGAGAGAGTGAGTAAAGGCTGCATTAAAAAGCAGACTGCACCACATAAGAGGGAGTGTAGGAACTGGACAAGGTAACAGATAGAGCAGTCACTCATGTCTACTCCTGCAAGAGCCTCCTGCTTCCCTCAGGGCCAGATTACCAGCCCCAAATGATTCACCTCTGAGATTCTAACCACACAGGACTGCAAGAATGGGAGAGTCACATAGTGTCTTGGGATTACCTTGCTGTATGACCAAAACCTTAGGCCCAAACTAATGGGACTTACTTGACAGCTACTGATTTGGCCTGCAGGGCTGTGCTCCAAAAGTCATCCACCTGCTCAGGCACTCCATAGGCCTCTAGGCAGGAGCTGAAGGGCACCTGGGCCCGGACCAGTTCAGGCAGTGGCAGCTTCTCCTCCTCAGCCTGCCGCTTCTTCTCCTCGTACTCCTGAAGTTCCTCTGGTGATAGACAGGTGGATCCTTCAGACGCAGCTACATCCTTCCTTCCTTAACCTCGCCTGCTGGCTCTTGTGTCCATGAGTATTTCAGCTCCTGTACACTCCCTCAGCCCACTAGGTACGCATCCATTTATGATCTTGCCTCTTTCTCAACACAGCTCAGCTAACAAGATGAGGGCAAGGTGAATCCTGCCCACCCCTAATGGCCCAGGGAACATGGCATACCACAGGGTGGTCCGCGAAGCTAGGCTGTGTTCCTGTAACGTGCACCAGCACTTCTCACACACCATGCCTTCAGCTGGCGTAAGTCTCACAAGTGAGCAGCCTACCTTTGTTCAGGGCTGCATCCATGGGCACAGGCAGCTGCATGATGTAGTCAACTCGCTGGGTGTACTTAACCTTCTCTGTGGCCAAGCACTTGATCTTTTCTTCCACCAAGAAGCGAAACACTTCATTAGGATTTTCAGAGCTCCGGCAATTCCTCTACAGGAAAGAGGTAGGGTGGGGAAGTCTGGACAGTAAGGTACAGAATAAGGGGACTAGATGGTACACTGGGGGCCAGGGAGAGGAATGAAATGGTGATGGCCACTATGCAAGAGTAGGGTACAATTACGTCAATTAATTACTCCAATTAGCCACTCCCTCCCCAATTCTGGACCCATAAGAGCACTGTGTGACTGTGTTGAAATGTGCTCATAATTTTTCTTTATAAGCAGTAACCATTCTCACAGTATTTCCTTTGGTTTCTCTTAATTAGGCTATGAGCTCATAAACTGCGAGTGTTACCGCCTGCCGTTACTGTTCTCCTCAGGTGCACGTGCTACTCACAGGGCAGTCTCAGTGCATGCAGATGATTTGGGGACAAGCGTGGGACTCAGCTGGAGCTGACAGCAAAGAATGGGCAAGAGGGAAAAGGGAGCCAAGTGAAGGTGGCTGGGGCCCTCACCTCCACCATGTTGATAAGGTGCAGGAAGAACTCCTGGGCATCCTGCTGCCGGTTGGTGGAGAACTCAGGGTGGCCCTTGCCAATGAGAGCTTTGAACATCCGAGGGGCAATGCCATCCTGAACTTCCTAGGCAGAACCAGGGCAGGGACCCAGCTGAGCTCAGAGGCCCTCTGAGTTCTTCCTTAGACAACCCTGGATTTTTTACCCTCCTAGACCTCCAAAAACCAAAACCAAACCCACTGCCATCAAGTTGGGTCCAACTCACAGCAACCCTAGAGGTCAGAGAATTGATCCATAGAGCTTCCCGAGTGCCTGGCAGATTTGAACTGGCAACCTTTTGGTTAGCAGACATAGTACTTAACCCACTATGCCACCAGGGCTTCCTCCTAGACCTCAGTCCCCCCATAACTCCCAAGCCCAAAGGGAATACAGACTCCAACTCACTTTCTGTTCTGACACTTGCTCCCCATCGCCTGACTCCAGCGCTGGCTTGGAATACTCTCCAGAGAGAAGGCCATGGCCCAGCTTGGCCCTACAGTAACACATAGAACAGTTTACCTCCAGCTAACTAACGACCCTCTGACACCCATCTGGATCTCCTCTGCACCTACTACTCTTCCACCCCTGCTCACAGCCCACCTTAGTCAACTCTCCAAGTGGATAAACCTTTCACTCCACAGGAACCCAGCTAAAGGCAGATGACATGCTAAGAAGGTAGCTATCTAAAAGCTTATAAATGGCCAAGGGCCAAGCTGCTGCCCACCCCTAGCTGGACATGGAGGGAGAACACATGCTAGCTGTGAGTGAGGCTCCCCGCAGCCTTCACCCAGAGGCCTGGCTACCTACACCTGGGTGCTGAAGTCCTGTGTAGGGTCTGTCGGGGCATTCTGGAAGATCCTCTCCAGCTTATCGACATACCTGAGAAGCAAGTAAAGATAACTGGAGTGACTTTGGCCTGGCCTCAGAGGAAAAAAGAAGGGAGCAATCATTTACTAACTCAAACAACAGACTTTCCCCAACGCAGTGAGTTACTGATTGTTGAACCCGGGAGCCCACATCTCTCCGGCAACCCACTGTTTCCCTTTCTCAACTATGCCAGTGTACAGTCTATTCTGAGGCCCTCTTCTCCTGCCTGCTCCCAAAACAGAGCCAGGGAAAGGGAGAAGGCAGCCTCGGATTAAGATGAATCCAGTTCCTATTCTACTGAACAGGAACTTATTGATGCATTCTAAGTTTTCACATACATCGGATTCCCTCCCAGTGAGTTTACTCATTTATGCTAAGAATTTGCCTTTCTTCTATCTTAGTGTCCCAAGCCCTCCCTTTCCTCAAATGATCCATGTCCATCTTAGGTGTGCATCTGATGTCACTGGCCTAAAATAAAGACCACTTGCTAACCCCACAGTCACACAGGAGGCACGGAGAGCAATGGGAATCGGGCATTCTGTTCTACCAGTGGGATCTGTGGGTATCTGGGTGGTAATGATAGATGCCCCCCGGATAGCATGCCACCCATAGTGTAACAGAAGCTATTCTGAGACTGGGATAAAATGCAAAGGTATCAAGGGTGGCTTAAAGAGGAGTGTGCCCAGAGATGCGCAACCAGGAGGAAAGCTGAAGGGGTTAGGGATGCAGAGCTAAGGAGCCAGGGTCGGGACAGGGTACCACTCACTTCCTCTGGAAGTCAGGGATGCTGAAGAGCACCTGGACCACGGAGTTGAGGTAGCAGCTGTTCCCCAGGTTCCGGATGCCTGTGTAGCCAGGCCCAAACAGGGGTTTAAGTGGCACACCTGACTCCTGGATCAGCTCCCATTCGCCAATCCGCTGATTCATATCTATCTCCAACTCAGTCATCGTCTTGTCTGTCTGCACAGGGAGGAGCGCTTTAGACTGGGCAAGATACTCAATCCTGCTTTTTTTTTTTTTAAATTGTGCTTTCAGTGAAAGTTTACAATTCAAGTCAGTTTCTGATACAAAAACTTACACACACATTGTTATCTGGCAATAGTTGCTCCCCCTACAATGTGACTGCCCACCCTATAGCTGTGTCCAACTGTGTCTAGCTGTGTTCAACTAGCTCCTACTCCCTTCTGCTTTCTCCTCTCACCTTCAGACAGAAGCTGCTCATTGAGTCTCACGTTATCTACTTAAGTCACAATGCACACTCTTCACCACTATCACTTTATGTCTTATAGTCCAGTCTAATCTTTGTCTGAAGAGCTGGCTTCAGGAATGGTTTTAGTCTGGGCTAACCATCTGGGGGCTATGTCTTCTAGGGTCCTGCCAGTCTCTGAGACCTTCAGGTCTGGTCTATTCACTAGAATTGGAGCTCTGCACACCACTTTTCTCCCACACCAGGAGGGACTTTCGTTGTGTTCTGTCAGCACAGTCACTGGTGGCAGCTGGGCACCATCTAGTTCTCCTGGTCTCAGGCCGACAGAGTCTCTGGGTATGTAGCCCCTTCTGTTTCATGGGCTCCAATTGGCCTTATGTGTTCATTGTTCTTTATCTTCCTTTGTTCCAGGTGGCTTAGGACCAATAGCTGTATCTTAGGTGGCTGCTTGCTAGCTTTTAAGATCCAGATACCACTCACCAGAGTGTTAACTCTGCATTTTTCATACTGACCTCTCACAGGGTCTAGTATGACACCCAGCTGGAGCCTAGATTTGTTGAATTATGGACTCAAACATGGGATGCACTTTAGGCATCACCCAGCTGAGGCCACAGGCAGTCCTCTCAGAGACCTGTTAGCCATCACATCAGTTAGCGTCTGCTTGAATGAGGGAATTAAACGAGTGAAATGGGCTCCATCTTCCCTACTTGAAATGTTCTTTCCATCCTGAAATTACTCCTGCTGGGCCTTCAGATCTCCACTCAAACATCACCTTCTCAACGGATGACTGATTCCCTAGACTAGGCCAGGGCCTCCAGCAGTCAACTACTATAGCACCTTCTATCTCTCTTTTTGATAGCACCTATCAGTTTGAGATTATTCACTTGTTTATGTACGTTAATAATGTCTCTTTCCCTCCAGAATATAAGTCTATGAAAGCACCTGTCTTATTCATCCAGTGATTGGCACACAGTAGCTACTTAGTAAGCACTCATTGAACAGATGAATGATTCTAGAAAATTTTTCAAAGGAAATCCATGGACCTTGGTACCTAGGTTAATTGTGGTAGCTCTCTGCAAAACCCTGCCCTCTGCCTTAGGCACGGAAACAGAGCTTCAAAGGGGCAGAGATTAGAGTTTGGAGCTGCAGGGCCCTCACCTTCTGCATCTGCAGCATGTCGATGCCAAAGTGGGAGAGGTGCTCAGCCAGGTTGGGGTCCAGGACCATGTCATCCTCATCATACGAATAGACATCTAGGACAGAGGCAGGAAATGTCAGAGGTGGTAGCTCAGGACTGTCCCTGTCACCAATCCAACTCCCTGCAGGGGCCTCGGTGAGACTGAAGGGCTAGCTTGTAAGAGTAACACTCCTGAGTATCAGTGAGGCCATAAGCCCTTCTAGGGTTGGTTAGCAGGGAAGACGAGGTAAAATAGTGACAGTTGAACCCACTGTGATTAATTCAGAGTATGGGCTAAAGATGGGTTTAGATAATGCTAGTTACTTCTAGGAAGAGGGCTAGGATTTAGGGGGTTAATTGACAATTTAGTCTTATCTGCAATATTCTAATTTTTTATCAAGAGACTGTGTTCATGTATTAATCATGTCACATAAAAATGAAAATATATTTCAGTGTGAGGATGGTCGGGGAAGGAAGAGAAGACCATACCAGCTCCATCAGGTGTGATGGTACCCAACTTGACAGCCAGTGGGTAGCCTGTCTCCCTATAGTGTTCTACGGCGTGGTTGTTGCCACCGCTGCCATCAAAGTAGCGTCGGCCACAGAGGATGGAGCCATCTGTCAGGTTGAGCCACAGGTTCTCTCTCATGTCACACTTGGAGCACTTCCAGCCACTGACCCAGGGAGAAGACAGTTAGCTGAAATGCAGGTTGGGGGTATATGGGGGTAGTACGAAAGGGAGCTCTGCAGGCCCCTGACCAGTCCCAAGATCCCTCCTATCTCCTCTTTGAATGTGCACCTGCTCTTTTCTTCCCCCGCACATCTCCCTCCCTGTCCTGCTCTCTGCCCTCTCTCCCATTAGACCCCCAGGAGGGTAGCCTCTTTGCCCCTGCCCATCAGATCCCCAGGAGGGTAGCCTCTTTGCCCCTGTCCTAGAGTTGTGCCCTAACACAGAAGGGCCAGGTCTCACCACGGAGGGATTCGAGCAGGGTTGTCCAACTGCTTGAGGTTGAAGGCGTGCTTAGAGACCTGCCGCACTTCCCCATCCCAGGCCTGTACCTCCTGCTTGCGGGAGGCAGAGTCAGCGGACAGCAAGGCCTCCACCGCACTGGTCACCTGGGAGAAGCAAAAGGTCAGAGACGGGACCCAAGCCCATATAGCTGCCCCCCTGCTCTTCAGCTCTGTCAGTGTTTGCCCCATACATCACTGTTCCAGCCCTACCTGCCCTAAAATCCCTGGTAGAGTGTGACAGTATTCCTACCCGATCTCTGACAATGTCAGGCAGTCCTCCCAACCCATCCCTGGCAATCTCCAGGTAATCTGGCAAAATGATAATCTTCACATCCTCATCGTACTCAAATTTCTCCTCGGTGAGGTCAAAACCGCCTTCCACACCTGGTGGGGTAGGGAGGAAGAGGAACAGTAGGGCACTTACCACCGGTAAATGTCCATTCTCCGAAACAGTACCTTCTTTTGTCCCCTCCAGATCTCTAGGACTAGAGATCAGGCTGATTTAGGGGAAGGGGTTTCCCAGTGCCTCAGAGAGTAGGAAAGACCAGCTCAGGGAGAAGAATAAAACTGCAGTGGTACTGACCAATAGCCAGCCGGGTGGGCTTCTTACGTGGGGGGTCTCCAGTGCCTGTGGTAGTGTCCTCCTCTTTCTGCAATGAGGCAAGACAGCAGGATCAGCAATGGGCACCAGATACCAGCCAGGCAAAGGAAAAATTGGGAGGAAAGATGAGGTGGATTAATCTGTGAGAAGGATGCTGCTAAATAAGTATCTTAGCTGAGTTTTTGTGTGTGTTAATGTGGTAAACATACATGTAGCTAAACATCTGTCATTTCAATAATCTTCGTATGTACAGTTCAGTGACATGTTCTTCAAATATCCTTACCCATACCTGTTGCCACTGAGCCAATTCCAACTCATAGTGACCCTATAAGACAGAGCAGAATTGCCCCATAGCATTTTCAAGTTGCAGCTGGAGATGTGAAATGCCAACGTTTTGGTTAGTAGTCAAGCTCTTACCAAAACCACACCCACTACCATTGAGTTAATTCTGACTCATAATGACCCTATAAGATGGAACAGAACTGCCCCATATAGTTTCCAAGGAGCACCTGGTGGATTCAAACTGCTGACCTTTTGTTTAGTAGCCATACCACTTAACCACTATACCATCATGGTCATTCATTCCAAAGAGTGTCCATCTGAACTGAGTTTTATTTTTCTCCAATATTTTATTGTTGCTTTAAGTGAAAGATTACAATCCAATCTGTCACACGAAAAATTACACACACACTGCTCCCTCCACCCTGTGGTAGCATATTCCTTCTGTCCACCCTGTATCTCCTGTGTCCATACAACAAGTTCCTATCGCCCTCTGCTCTCTTATCTTGCTTCTGGACAAGAGCTGCTCAGTTAACCTCATGCATCTACTGAAGCCAAGAAGCACAGTCTTCATCAGTGTTACTTTATGTCTTATAGTTCTGTTCAGTTTTTGTCTGAAGAGTTGGTTTTGAGAATGGTACCCTGAACTTAGTTTTAATTACACAAAGAGTAGGTAAAACGAAGAAATTGACGCTAACGGGGCAGAATGGAACAGAGACTAACATGGGTGCCCTGTGAAGTGTGTCTGCTCCAGCCCTAGCCCTTGCCACTGTCCCTACCAGGCGCCGGGTCCGCCGGAGGTGCAGGTAGACGCGCTGGCCCGTCCTGTTGTAGTGCCTCTCCACATACTGTTTCCCGAAGCCCAGGAATGTGTTCATGCAAATGTAGAGGCCGCCATCAGACTCCTGCAGGGGAAGAAGCCAGGGAGGAGACAGGAGGATGAAACCTGGCCAGGTGGGGAAACCAGGCCTGGCTTCTACAAGGAAGATTCTGTTCTCTGACACTGTGTGGCCCTTGGCAAGTTATTTAGCCCTTGGGACCTGCAATCTGGCTAAGATGCTGGCCTATATCTTCCTGTGACTTTCATAAGAACCAGTATGGGCACCAAGGGGTAAATGAGACTTATCAGTCACCTTTCATCTGCCCTTCTGCTCCTTCTTTGGGCCTTCTAAAATCCAAACCAAACCCACTGCCATCAAGTCAGGGCCGACTCTAAGTGACCCTAGAGGTCAGCAGAACTGTCCTATAGAGTTTCCAAGGAACAGCTGGCAGATCTGAACTGCCAAACTTTTGGCTAGCAGACATAGCACTCAAACCTACCATACCCCCAGGGTTTCCTCTTTGGGCCTTGGAGGCCTCCAATCAATTGCAGTTAAGTCCTTTCCCTCCCCCTTTTCTTGGAGCCAAGAAATCCCAAAGATAAATGGGGATCAAATATGTGGACTTCCAGGGCCAGGGATTACATTTAGAGGGAAAAGGGTCCTTCTTGGGAAATGAAAGATATGCATGTCAAACACTGATCCCAAACCAGGGACACCTAACACAAATACTCCATGATCAATAGGAGCAGACTGCAGCACCTGAATGGGACACCTAACCTCTGAGCTCCCAGCAAGTCCAGACCTTTGCTTTACTACATTCTTCTAGGTGGTCAAACCGGTCCACCCTCTGAGTTGTCTCCCTCCTCTTCCATTGCAGCCTGGCTCCAGAAGAACAATGCCTTGTTTGGGGCTTACGTCTAAACCTGGATCGACTCTGGCAGGGACATCATGTCCAGCATTCTCCAGTCACCATTTTGGTCCCTCCCATCTCCTGTGACCAATAACTATGATCCTCACGGAAGTGCCATCCACCTCCAACTTCAAACTCATCCCCTTTCTAGAACCATTTAGCAACACTAGGAGGAGGAGTGTTGAACATGTGCAACCCAGGAAGAATACAGGGAAAGGCAAGTATCCACCCTGAATCACAGATGAGAAGGGAGGATAGGCTTCCCAAGGCTGAAAAAGTTCACAAGAGCCTTTGTAAATACAGTGGTAGATAAGGTGGTGGAGGAAATTTGAGACAGTAAGAGTCTTCCCTTAGATCTAAGGCTTTGAGCAACAGGCATCTTCTTCCTGGAATAAAAGCCCCAGTGGCCTTGAAAAAAAAATTTTTCTTCTGTGCAATTAAAAATAGGACATTGTCGAAGGATTTCTTGGTCCCATAGATTGTTCTGTACCACTCCCTAGGACACTGTGGACTGCAATGTGCATGAACAAATAGAACATTTTCCACCACCAGGTAAGTCACTGAAGTTCTTTCGACCATAAGTCCAAATGAAGATAATCAAATATGCCATAAGCAGGGTAATGAAGCAGCTAGGTCACACTGAAGACCTCTTGACTAGGGGTGAGAGAAGGTGGCAGAATATTTACTTAAAACACAAAAACAAAAAAAAAACCGTTTTTGTAGTATTCAAAGCAGTGACTAAGGAGAGAGAGAGAGCAGTGAACAGAAGCATAGGAGGGTTCGACTGACTTCCACCATAGGCTGAGAATTAGGAAAAACCTTTCCCTCCAGAGGCAGACAGTGCTTCACCAATTCATGCATGTGATAAGCTGGCAGGAATGTGGGTCCTCTGAAGTAATTAAACTCCTCCGTTGAAACTAAACATGCTGATCTCACAAGGATTGGGAACCCTGGAGCTCTGCTCTGAGAAGCCCTTTTACCTCCCCCAAAGCTAGACTTTACAGAAGTAGCACATTGTCTGAGGCCCAGATCAAAGCCTAGCAAATCTGGCAAACCACAAATCACAGTGGTGATCCTGAACTGGGCCTTAGATTGCTATACTCAGCAACTGGTGATGCATTAGTGAAGCCTTTCCACTCTGACTTGCAGTTTTCTGGCCACGAGCAGGTCTGGCTGAACACCCTGGGCAGGGCCCAGCAGTGGCTTGGGGGTGGTGGTGACCCGGGGGGGTGGGGGGGCGGCGGCAGATCCCAACCAGATTGCTGCCTTTTCTATTCAGGCTCTGGCCTGGCTAGAGGCCTGTCTCTGCGTGAGGGTGACACAGGAAAGGAGAACTGCAGGAAGGCAGGCACCGGGTGGAGCCTGTAAAACGTGAAGTACATGTGGGTGGAGGTTTTGTCAAGAGTGGGAAAAACTAGTCAAGAATGGGAGACTGAATGGGAAGACTCCTTAGCATCCACCGCGAAAGAAATCCTGTCTAGGAATACCTTAAATGAGGTTTCCTCTTTTCTGTGATGGGCGGGAAAACGGGTGGGGGCTGCGATCATAGTTCCCTTGAAGGATAAACGACCAAAGCTTTTCTCCCTTATTTCACTAGTGACCCACCTCCCCGCACCCTGTCCATATTAACTATGGGTGGTGGCTCCAAAACTCGGCGTTTCTGAGAACTGGCCCGCTTCATACCCCTTCCAGACTACTAACCGCCCAAGAAAAGAAGTCACCACACCACCCCGCCCCTGCCTCGACACCCTGGCCCAGAACAGTGGGGGGGGGGGTCGCCCCCATCCTTCTAGGAGACTACAAAACCCGGAGAGCCATGCGCGACAGGCACGGCCAACTCCCAGGCTTTCTCAGGGTCCACTCGGGGATTGTAGTCCAATGGCCAGGCTACTTCCCTAGCTTAGAACGGCAAAGACGGCTGTGAGCGACTACAATCCCCATAGTGCTCCACAAGGCAGGGAGCGAGTTTAGTGAGCGCGGTAGCTTCCGGGGGCGGTAGTCGCATGACGGCCCCAGCTAATGAAAAGCAACGGTAGAGAGGAGGGTGGGAAACTACAAGTCCCATGTGCACCGCAGGGAGGCGGTAGCTCAAGGCTTGCAGGCCCCAGCAGAATGACCAGGGCGATGGAAGGAAGTCGTGTTCGCTGCGGGCGTGGGGAATGGGCTTACCGGCGTATCGAAGGAGAAGGCGCACTCGTCTTTGTGGACCCGGTCTCCAGCTTTAGGGACCCGGATCGTCGGTAACACTGACAGCAGCGCCTCCTCACTCAGCTCCGCCATGACACCGGCAGCAGCTCGTCCCCACAGAGGCTCCCACCGCCCTAGTCCCCCACCCCCTACTCTTGCCGTCCAATAAGCGCTACTCGTTAAGTGCATGCGCCAAAAGGGTAGATGCGCGAGAATGGCAGTTGGGCGGAGCCTGCCTACTAGTGTTCCGCCCCCTGCCCTACTCTACACTGAAGCCTATGAGAAGCCTTCTAACACAATTGATAGTTGAAAGAACCAATCCCACTCCTCTAGGGCTTGCGACAGCCAGGTCCGCCAGGAGTTTGGCTGCTCGGACTCTCACACTTTCACAGTCCCTTGGCCTGCCTCCTATTGAAGGGCAGGAGCTGATGGATGCTTAAACCAATCAATCCCAGAAACTTTCATGGGGACTTGTCCAATCAGGAAATACTAGGGCACTTGTCTTTTTGGTATTTGAAAAAAGGCTACCCAATGAGGTGGAGATTGAGGTGGTTAGTGTCTAGCGGTTGATAATTTCACCAACAATGATTACTCTGTCTCTGGCCTCAGGAGTAACCATCTTTACTCCATTTCCAATTGGTTTGGTACATAATAGCGTAATAACTCATGACTTTTTTGTTAATCCTTCGTCCTTAAAATCCAAAGTTTCAAAAGCGAAGACAACGCCGAACAGCTAGCAGCCGGGTATTAATAGTCCCTTTATCACGGAGGCGTCACCCTAGGCAAGCCAAGCCTCTGCCGATTGGCCCCAGTGTCTCTCACGCCTACCTTCACAGAGCGGGCCTATGGGAGCCGACATCGGCTCAGCCAATAGGGTCAAGGTAGGGGCGTGGCGGGAAGTTTGAAACTCAGCTTCGGGAGTTAAGTCTCGAGCGCTTGGGGACCCAAAGGTGGCATTGGGGTCCGGTAAGTGGTTTAAATAAATTAGAGGTATCAGGAGGCCCACGAAGCGGTCATTATCCCTGTAGAGTCCTCTGCCACAGTGACCGAGAGTTTCCTTAGCTGGAAATTGAGAAGGTCGGGTACTCTGGGGTCAAATGTGAACATGGTTACGGTAAGGACTCAGACCTGAGTCGCTTCTCGCAGGCACTCCTTCTTCGCCCCGGGCTGGGCCCTGCCCCATCCTACTTTTCCTGGTAGAGATGGGCTTGGCCAAGAGCGTCCCTGTCACTCCAGCGCGACCCCCGCCGCAAAACAAGCATCTGGCTCGAGTGGCCGACCCTCGTTCACCTAGTGCCGGCATCTTGCGCACTCCCATCCAGGTACTCTGGGTTGGGGAGGGGGATCAGAGAACTGAATTCTTGGACCTCAGCCTCCCTTGGCTCTGAGAGAGCCCTCTATTCTCTAACATTCCTATTTTGAGGCTTTGTTTTCCACGTTCTCAACCTGTGTAGGATAGGCCGAAGGTCTGAAGACGTTGGCAATTCTGGCCAGGAATATTAGCCTGAGGCTAGGGACTTGGGGAGAGGAGAAGCAGGACCCAAACTTGTACTAGCGTGTGGTCTTAACAGGTGGAAAGTTCTCCACAACCAAGCCTACCATCAGGGAAAGAACTGGAATGTCCCAATCAGAGCCAGGACTCTGATCCCCGCTCTCCTACGCTTGGCATTGCACGGACGCCTATGAAGACCAGCACCAATGGTAGGTGTTGGGCCAAAGGAGTAGGCTCCTCAGCACTAGTTCTCAGAGGGGTAGATAAGGTGGTGCTTGGGACTCACCTCACTTTTGTCAAGGTTTTTCTTCCTCTCACTGTGATTTCTTGCTTTCCCTCTCTTACCCACCCGGGCATGAGTTCCAAGGCACTAATATCCTTTCCACCTTGCTGAATGATTTGTGTCAGAGGGTCACCATTGCAATTCACTTTCTTCTTTAGAACCTCTAAGCCCACCCGTGAAGCAGCTGAGTGAAGTATTGGACACCGAAGCCCCCAAATCAAATCTTTCCCTGGAACCTGTTCTGCCCCTGGAGACACCTTTATCTTCTGAATTGGACTTGCCTCTGGACACCCAGTTATCCCTTGAGGACCCGATGCTACCTCTGAGCCAAACTGAGCTCCTCACTAAACAGGTGTTTGCCAAGGAGGAAGCAGGACAGCCCACAGTAACCCCTGTGGCCAGCCGGGGCTCAGACAAACCCCTGAGAGACCCTGAGACTCCCCGAGCTTCAGGTATAGAATGCAAGGGTAAGGTGTAACGAGGAGAAATTAGGAGAATGTGTTGGGCTAATATCTAAGGAGGAGTGTGGGAGGAATAAACTGGAAGGCTCTAACTTGGGGTCCTTACCCACCCTAGGTTCTAAGCATAATAAACAGAAGCCAAGTGGCAAGGCACTAGGGAGGTCCCCCCTCACCATCTTGCAGGATGACAACTCCCCTGGGACCCTGACACCACGGCAGGTAAAGGGAGAGAGGGTGAGAGCAATGACTAGGAAATCCAACCTAGAGGGTACGAGGCCCTTTTCCCTGGATCTTCCCACTCACACTCTGCCTTTTTCAGGGTAAGCGGCCTTCGCCCCTGAGTGAAAACATTAGGGAACTAAAAGAAGGGACCATCCTAGGAACTGGACGACTTCTGAAAACTGGAGGACGAGCATGGGAACAAGACCAGGACCATGACAAGGAAAATCAGCACTTTCCCATGGTAGAGAACTAGGCCCTGCCTGGCCCCAGCACCAGAATCACCGTAGGCCTGGTGTTTCTTGAGGTACTGAGAAATGGCTTGTTCTCTTTAACTCCTCCTAAACTACCAACTCTGAGACTGCAAGTTTGATTGAACTCTATGTTTTGTGTATTTCTTGTATATTAAAGGAAGTGATTTTAAATGTTACACCTAAACTTGTGCTGGGTCTTCTGTACGTCGAATAGCAACCTCATGTTCCCCAGTCTGAATGTTCCCCACTGATAGCTCCAAGCCTGTCTTGCATTTTCTCCCTTAAATCCTGGTGTCCCCAAGAGTTCTATCCTTGACCCTTTCCTCTTGCTCTCTCCAGATATTCACTTCCATGGCTTTAGCTATCCCATATATTCTGGTAACTTCCAGGTCTTTCTAATCCTGACCTTTCACTACCTTCCTCATAAGCACTACAAAGTCATTTTGTCTAAAACTGAATTTATGATCCTCCCCCAGAAGCTATTCTTCATCCCCTATTCTTGTGCATAACATTATCCACCCAGTGATGCAAACCAAAGCCTTGGCCATCATTTGTGCTCCTGCCCTCTCAGAAGCCCACATCCTAGCAGTTGATCCCTAAATCTCATTCCCATCCCCATCCCTTAGCCCTCTGTCCCTATCACTCTTCATTTCTTGCCACCTTCCCTTTTCCTTGGCTCCAGAATCCCCTCCGTTCACTTCAACCCATGCTGCTGCCCAGGTTATCTTTCTGAGAAATAGACTTCTTATTATTAGCATAACTGATCACAGCACCACTATGCTCAAAACTTTAATAGCTGCCTATTGCCCTTACAAAGTCTAGACTCCTTAGTTTTGCATTTAAGACCTTTTATCATGTAACTTGCTCACCAGAACCTCACAAACATACACATACACACCATAGCCAGGCTGTAGCAATCTACTGACACATACTTTCCCAACTACCTGGCTTCTGCCTCCACCCTCCCTCTACCTTTCAGCTGCCTGGTATCAGTCTTTATCATTGCACCTGCAATCCTTTATTGCACCTCATTGCCTATTAGCTGTCTTTTCTAGCTCCTTGAAAGCCTAGCACAATGCCTCCCATTGACAGACATTTAATATCTATTGACTGAATGACAGAGTGAAGTCTCAGTGCCAGGCTTGTGCTAAACACCAAGTTGGTTTCTTCTTGCTCTCCCAGATTTTGCTGCTGTTGAGAATTACTTTGCTAACCCTTATGCTCTGTGCCCCTAGTCCTGTTACTTAGGCTGGAATTGACTCTGGGCTTTACCTGCAGCCAAGCACAACGTGCTGTTATTGACCCAGCTGCCTCCTGCCTCAGAGAGAAAGGACTTATCAGTCTCCAGGTGTTTTCCCTAGGGGAGTCTAGAATTACAGTGGAGGCCCCATAGAGTTCTAGTCTCAAATCTCAAGTCTGTGGGAAAGGGATCCTTCAGGCTCAGGCCCTTGAACTTCCTTCATAAGTGCAAGGTTGCCTCCCATTAAAAGCAAAGAACCAGGTGAGGAGGAGAAAATGGGATTCAAGGGTGTTGGGAAGAGAATGGAGATGGAGCCAAACATTACAGACACACCACAGTCCCACAGTTTATTGCAGGTTCTCTAGGAGAGAAAAGCAGCCCTGACGGAGCAACAGTTTAAGTGCTCAAATGCTATGTGAACAGACGATAGATCAAATCCACTGGCTGCTCCATGGGTGAAAGATGTAACATTTTGCTTCTGTAAAGATTACAGCCTTTGACAGGAATGGACTGGACTTGGGGACACAAAGTCATCATACGGTGTGTGCACATTATGGTTCTATGCATCTATAGGATGCTGTCCTACTGGCCTCTTACTAGAAGGCAGAGGAGAGGGTGGAGAAGACGGGACAGGAGATTGTTAAGAGGATATGACATGTATAGAACAGAAAGGAGGAGTGTGCTGTCACCAGGCAAGGAGAGCAGAGGAGCTGCAGACAGGTGAACATGCAGATTTAACTTGGATTGTATACGTTCACTCAATCACAATAAAAAGAGATTACAGCCTTTGAAACCCTATGGGGCAATTCTCTGTCCTTAAGGCTCATTAGGAGTCAGAATCCACTCGATGGCAATGGATTTGGGTTAGGAGAGAGAAAAAGACAATAGAAAAAGGAAAAAGCATGAAGGAGAAGGAGGCCAGCACACTAGAGGTGCCAGAGTTATAGTCACAGTGTCAGAGCTATTGTTCAACAGAGTTGAGCAACCTGTACCACCTAGGTCTGGGCATAGGTAGGGGCCTACCTACAGGCCTGCAAAGGGCTGGAGAGGGGTCAACTGTCTTTGCTCATTAAGGGAGATGCTGTCAGGCCATGGTAGGTGATGCCTCTTTGTCCCTGATGCTGCCTCCCAAAGGCACACTCCCTGCTGCCCTCAAGAGAGAAAGCTTGGTGGGAGTGGCAGCAGGAATACAAAAGAGAAACCCTCAAGGTGTTTAAATTTGAGTGTCTTCATGGCCTTCTACATCCTCTTTTCCAATCTCAGTTCCAAACCTTGAGGAAGCTGTCCCAGGAGCCAGTAGCCATAGCCATTCCATCAGCTGTTATCCCCAGGCAGCTGACCCTATTGTCATGGCCAGAGAGGATGCCTGAGGAAGAGGGAAAGAGGTCAGCCTGCGTCCCTGTACTGCTGTGGGAGAGAGCGTATGTGTGTGCATGTGTGTGCGTGTGTGTGCGTGTGTGTGCCGGCACGCGCACACCAGCTCTTCAGCCCCCGGAAAAGACTGAAGAGGATTACCCTAAGAAAACGGATTTCAGCTGAGGCCAATCTCTCAAGAACCTGGGATGGGATGGGGGCAGTGGCTGATGGAGGGAAGGGACAGGGAAGGTTGGAAGTATCATTGTGCTTTGAGAAAAGCAAGGGAGCAGGGTGGTATCCTTGAAACTTGGTGGGTGTTGGAAAACAAGGAAGGCAACTCTTTTGTCCTATCCCTTTGTTTCCAGATGAAGAAAATGAGGCTAAGAGACTCACCCCAGGACAATCAGAAAGTAGGGCAAAAGAGTTAGGATTTGGATCTTGACTCTCTGACCAGTGTTATTTTCATTCAGTACCTGGCCTCCAAAGATTGGCAGCCATATTACCTATTCAACGTTTGGCCATGCTGGCCCTAGACACGCCCTTAGGTTGGACTCATGGTCCTCAGCTCACTCAGATCTCTAGGTCTGCTCTCTTCCATAGTTCCTCGACACTACCCTTTCTCTGAAGCTTCAAGAACCCAGAACCAACTAGGCAGACAAGGTCCACGGAACTGGGGATAACATGGCACTGGGCAAGGCAGAAAAATACTTAGGGCAACTTTTCTTTGAGGGAAGATAATCCCAGATTGGGAGCCAAGAGGTACTGAACTCTAGGGGTAGGGCTCAGAATTACCCAATAATTAAGGGTCAGGGATAAATGGGTCCCAACAAGGGGAGCTGTGAGGGCACAGAAATAGGAGCATCCTTCTAGCTGGGATGGCAGAAGGTGGGGCTGGCTCTTACCCACGCGCTCGCACTTCATGGAGTCCCAGACATTGCAGTTGAAGTCATCGTAGCCTGCAAAGAGCAGGCGGCCACTGAGGGAGAAGGCCACAGATGTGATGCCGCAGATGATGCTCTCATGGGAGTAGGCAGTCAGCTCCTGGTCTGCCCGCAGGTCAAACAAGCGGCAGGAAGCATCGTCTGAACCTGTGCAGATGGCCTCCCCATTGGGGAAGAACTGGGGATGCAAAGACAGGGGTTCAGGCCTGGGGCAGCTTGGTGCCTCTCCTGCCCACGCCCTGGCTCCCACCCTACCGCCTGGGGTAAGCTGCTCCTCTCAGCCTCTCTGCCCATGCTGTCCCCGAGAGGATGCAAAGCAGCCACAGCACTGCATCATTATTCACCACTAACTTTTGACACACATCAGGTATGTGCCCTTGGCTTCCCCTACACTCCCTCATTTGCTCCTCACAACAGAGCTACAGGCAGGCATCACTTCCAAGTGGCGAGACAGCACGCTCAGCAGCTTACCTAGGGACACATGGCTGCCGCTACTTTCCAAGGAGGGCTGTACAGTGTGTGGGTTAGGGCCAGGTAAAGATGCATAACCTGAATTTCATCATAATAAACTCGTGATAACACATCACACGAACTCAGATTGAGGGAATGTCTACATGACCCGGTATGTACTTTTTAACAATGTCAATGTCATAAAAGACAAAGTCGGAAAAGCGTTTCTGTTTAAAGTTGATCTAAAAAGACAGGACAAGGAAATGCAACACATGTTGGATTAGAACCTGAAGGGGAAAAAATTTGCTATTTAGGACATTACTGAGGTAATGAGTGAAATTTGAATACAGATTCTAGAATATGGTATTATATGTATATACTACCGATTTTGAGAACTATACTGTGGTTATGTAAGAGAATAGCTTTGCTTTTTTTAGGAAATACACACCAAAGTATTTAAGGGGTAAAGAGGCTTGGTGTCTCATGGTCTCAAAATGCCCAGAAAAAAAATTTATCACATCTATCTATCTATCTATCATCTATCTATCCATCTTCAGAGAGAAAACAAGGAAGTGAATAAATGTTCACTGTCAGTGAATGCTGGCTACGGGCTCAGGGTATATGAGGTTGTTCTCATTAGTCTTCAAACTCTTCTGTAAGGTGGAATTGTTTCAGAATAAAATTAAAAAGCACAGGGCTGGGGGAGCTGTAGGAGGGAAGAAGCTGTGGGGGGGGTAAGGTGGTCCCAGGGAGGTGAACCACGGAGGGGAGCTCACGCAGATGGCATTGATGTCCGACTCATGTCCAGTGAAAGTCTGACGGCAGGTCCCCTCCCGCACATCCCATAGCTTGGCGCTGGCATCACAAGCCCCCGAAATGAAGAGTTTGAAGTCTGGAGAGACAGCCAGGCTCATGCAGTCACCCGTGTGTCCCACAAAGACAGTCTTCTGCTGCCCGGTCTCAATATCCCACAGGGCACTGCCAGGAGGGAAGAAGTCTGTCACAGAGAACAGACACAACTGCCTCTCTAGCTCCAGCACCCATAGCGTCAGTCCTTACCACGTGGTATCCCCTGAGCTGGTCACAATGTTGTTGTCGTCCAGGAAACGGCAGCAGGAGAGATAGCCTGGGGAGGGGTTAGAAGGATAGGGCTGCAAAGTCAGTCTGCCTGCGGCCTGGGGCTCCTGGCTGGCAGACTGGAAGAGGGGGTCTGCTCACCTGTGTGAGCAGAGAGCTCACGGCTGACCTTGACATTGCCCTCACGGGATTTGAGGCTGTAGATGGAACACATGTTGTCCAGGCCCCCACATGCCACAAAGTTCCCTGATGGGGCGTAGGCACAGGTCATGACCCAGGAGGAGCGCAGTGGGATGGCATGCACCTGCAGGGAGGCCGGGTCTGGGTACAGGAGGACCTGAGCTGAGCTTCAGGTGGGAGGGTAGAGAAGATAGGAATAGCACCTCTAGAAGGATTCAGTGGTCAGGGAAGCAGGACTGGTACCTTATTAGTGGTGTAGGTGTCCCACACGATCAGCTTCCCATCTTGCGAGGCACTTACCAGCAGCCTGGTGAGAGGTACCCATGTCACCCAAGCATCTCCTTCCTACCTCCTCGCCCCCTCTGGGCCATCTCAAGTCTTACTTGGAGTCAGTAGACCAGTGCATGGCATAGATCTTGGCCAGGTGCCCCCTTAGCGTCCGCCGTGTCCGCATTTGGACTCGTCCCACGACCTCTAGGCCAGACACCAGCTACACAGAGAGGGGCATTAGATCAGGTAAGTAGAGGATATGCTCAGATCTGTGTTGCAGCCACTTACCTGTATAACTTTCTGCTGGGGTTTCGTAGTCACCAGATTTGATTTGCCTTTTACTTGCTTTGTAATCTTAGGCAAGTTTCTTAACCTCTCTGAGACTGTTTCGTCATCAGCACCCACTTCACAGGTCGTCTTAGTACTTAAGAATTTTAGTCCAGCATCTGGCTCAAGGTATGTACTCAGAAAATGTTTGCTCCTGTTATCAACATATTTAATCCAGTCTAAGATACAATCAACTCTAAGAAGCACCATTATTTTACATATCACTAGGAAAAGGAACCCTGGTGAAACAGTGGTTAAGGGTTCCACTGCTAACCAACAAGTCCAGCTGCTTCTTGGAAACTCTCGTGGCAGTTCTACCCTGTCCTGTGGGGTTGCTATGGGTTGGAATCTACTGTATTCAACAATCATTAGCACTAGTGTCTGTAGGGCTTTGTGATTCACAGAGTATCCTCATCACTCTTCATCCTCACGATCCTGCCAGAGTACAGAATCACTCATTTTATAGATGAGAATAGACAGTGTCTTCATATCTTTAGCATCCAACACAATGCCTCATCCACAGTAAACCCACTGCTGTAGAGTTGATTCTGACTCATAGCAACCCTACAGGACAGGGTAGAACTGCCCCACAGGGTTCCCAAGACTGTCAATCTTTAGGGAAGCAGACTGTCACATCCTTCTCTTGCAGAGTGGCTGGTGGGTTTGAACCACCAACCTTTGTGGTTAGCAGCTGAGCACTTTAACCACTGTGCAAACAGGCTCTCACTAAATGTTGAATGAAGGAACAAATGCCATCCCTCATTCTGAGGACATGCTGTACATCCACTTCAGTACCCAGTTGTTGCTGGTCAGGGAGTTCCCATTCCCATCCCTCATGCCCTGTTCTCAGCAGAATCAGGGATCTCACCTCTGCCAGAGTCATATCAGCACAGGCTTTCCTGGCATCCTAGGAGGGAAGCAGATGTCAGAGGAGAGTAAGGGCAGGATAGAAGCGGCTGGATGCACGGGCATCTGAGGCAGGTGGGCTCGGGGCTTGGGAGTCAGAAGGAGTCTCTGATATGAGATCCAAGTTCAAGAAGTCTCTGGTGCTTTCCAGGTCAGTGGTCTCTAAGATGCCGCTCAAAAGCAAACCCAACCCCCACCCCTGGGCCATACTCCTTCATGTTCCTGGTTTTGTGTTTTGGGGGAGTTTCCCGGTGGAAGGGGCTTGGAGTTACCGCAATCTGCTTCTTGAGCTGCTCTGCCTCCTGCCGCAGTTGTTCCATCTCCCCCATGGCTGTTAGGTCAACGAGTTGCTCCTGCTCCTGTTCCTCTTCCTGATCCTGCTAGGAACGTGGGGTGTGTGTTGCCAGAGCCCCACCAGGCCACATCACGTCTCTTACGCCCTACCCCGGACTCCTCATGAGGGCTGGAGTCCATATCAAGAAATAGGAAAATGACTGGGTTGCCCATGTCCCCTGCCACCTGGGCCCTGCACACTTGGAGTCCGGTATATCCAGCCCCAACCCTGCCTGAGCACCCCCAGTGGCCTTCCAGCCCCAGAGCCCAGAGCTCAGGCAGCTACCTCTTACTTGGGCTCTGACTGGAGCTCTCCCAGGTTTCCAGCTCTGGTTCTCAGTCACCGCCTCCTCACGCCCTTAGCGGCAATGCCAACACGGTCACCTGCTGCCCCACTCTGCTGCCAGAGGAGCTGGCCTGGTCTGGCCCCTCCTGGGATGTGGGGGAACTTGGGGGGGGGTGATTACAGAGAAGGGTAGGGCCAGTGACGTCAGGCAAATGAAATTAGCTGGCGGGAATGGGGAGGAGGGGCCAGGGAGGGTTGCCTGCAGCTCCAAGAGTCCTTGGCCCAGCCCAAGGAAGGGGTCGGAGTGGGAGTGTAGAGCTGTAGAGGGGAGCAGCCCCCCAACAACTAGCCTGAGAGGGAGGGAGGTTGACAGTTGATGGGGTGCTTCCCTGGTCAGTCCCTCTGCAGGCACAGATAAGAGCATCAGGCCCCATGGGATTAGAGCAAAGCTGTGAGGATTAAGAGTTGGGGTTTAGAAGGGGTGCAAAGGAACAGTAGTAACCACAGCATCAGTGGGGCACCCCCAGCCCTGGTCCCCACCAGTGGTGATGATCTTGGCAGTCAGGGTTCACCTAGCAACCAGGCCATGAACCATATGACTGTGGAAGATGGCCCTATTGTCAATACCCCCAATTTTTGTTCCTTAGCTCAGGGTGGTGAGGGAAGAAGGTTATGGTGACTGTGGGGAGGGTACAGGCAGGAGCTGAGATTAGAAAGGACTGATCTGGATAATCCTCCTTCTCAACAAACCCCAACCAGCTGCCCTCGGGTCTGATCCTGGAGTGGGCCACAGAGAGGTACGGGGATCCAGAGAGAAAGGTGGTTGAACCTGCCCCTGCTTTGAAGGGAGAAAGGACCGCAAAGAGAGGGCAACCCCATTCTCTGCTCCCATCTGGGGAGCCACATCTTTACTCTCATGACTCATGGGGCTGTGCAGAGGCTATGAAAGCAGGAGCCAGTGGGGTCTGGCTGCCCTAAGTCTTATCCAACCTCAGAGAGGGAAGTCAGACAGGGCTTAGAGGTAGAGGCCCAAGAGCAGCTGTCAGGAGCTTGGGTGTATTTGCATGAGGGCAGCAGGTGGCCAAGATTTCCCTGACAAATCTCAGGCTTGAGTGGCCCCGCCTTAGGGAGGCCCAAGACACCTGCCTCCTCCCAGGCCAGTCACAGCCACTCCTACCTTCAGCAACCACGGAACCCCTGACACACGGAACTGGGCCAGGGCTGAGGGATCTCCATGTTCTTTATTGCACAGGCTGGGAGGGGAGCAGGGTTAGCCTTCCTCTCCCATCCTCCTCATTTAAAGCAGTCAGTCCCCTGCCCCTTGCCATTTCTGTTCAGGGAAGCATAGTGTCCTCTGTCTGTCCCAGGGCTGGTGAGCCCCTGGGCTAGTCCATGCCTTGTTCTCTGAGGCCTGGGCTGGGATAGCCTTTGTGGATGCCTAGATGGTGGGCCATTCTGCTGACATTCTGCTGCTAACATCACATAGGGCTTCCACTTGGCCTTGGCACTGAGGCAGCCCTTCACATATCAGGTGGCCACATTCTCAAAGAGCTGGCGCAGCCACTCACAGCTCCTCCCGCACTCGAAGTGGCTTCCCAGCCTTGTCTTGGATCCGCTGGAGCCGGTAGCTGGGGGGCTCTGGGGCAGGGTCTCTGCTGGGCATGTCCTCTTCTTCCTCTTCCTCTTCCTCAGTCTCTTTTGACTCCTGCAGCAGCTCCTTGGCCTCTGCCCACTCCTAGGGGTGGTAGGAGAGCCTGAGCCAATCCCCTACAGTCCACCCTGCCACAAGGACCCTCCCTGGGGCATGTCAGCCCCTGCCCCTCAACCGTGAGCTTTCTTAGTACTGCCTGTCCCCCCTTCACATCCAGGAGAACCCACATCTCTTCCTACCCAGCAACCCCTCACCTGCTCCCTGTGCTCATGTGCCCATGTGTGCCACAGTGCCAGGGCACAGCGCCGTCCCCGTGTCACAGCCCATACGCCATGGGGATTCTCCCCACCGGAGCTGAAGGCCACAAGGCGTCCACAGCGAGGACGAACCTGAGCCTGCGGACAAGGGCAGGTTCAGCCCCAGAACGGCCCCTCTCAGGGTTCAGCTCTTGCTCCCAAGTGCACGGTGGGATAGGGGCACAGCGGTGGTGCACAGAGAGGGTTTACTGTCTTGACCATCACTTGTCACTCCTTAATTCAGGCACTAACTTGGGGCAAATGGGAAATGAATCTCAATCAAGGAAGCGAAAACCCCAGAGGGATGCTAGAGAAGTTTGGAGCCATAAGGAAAAGGGGCTGCCACGAAGGGCTTCCTGTGGGTCTTCCCACCTCCCCAAGTGCCCTAAATTTCCAACTTTATGAATCAGGGTATAAAGCAATCTGGGGGTGTGGGTGCAGTACCAGATCCTGGGCAAAGGGGACTAAGGATCTTAGAGACAGGTTTTTCACACAAGGAGAGCCTGGATTAGCCGTAGCTGAAGGGTAAGAAGGAACACTAATGGCACAGTGGCCAAGCACTTGGCTACTGAAAGGTCAGTGGTTTGAACCCACCAGCCACTGCTGGGGAGAAAGATGTGGTGTCTGCTTCTGTAAAGATTTACAGTCTTGGAAACCCTATGGGGTAATTCTACTCTGTCTACAGAGTCATCATGAGTTGGAATTGATTTGACAGGAGTGAGTTTGATTTTGGTTTGGGGGTGGTTAAGAAGGGAAGGATGTAACTACCTAAGACAGAGCAACAAATAATTAAAAATCACTGCCATTCTCAACCTACTTAGCCACAAACCAGGAATAGGGAGAAAGCAATAAAACCACCTGTCACTTAACTACCTGTTGATTATTGCCAGGCACTAGCTCGTTTTTTTTAGGTGCATTACGTAATTCTTGCAGTATCCCTTTAAAACAGGTACCATTATTATCACCCTCATTTAGGAAGCTAAACCTCAGAGGGACCCAAACATGAACCAAGGTCTAGATGACCACAGCAGCTGTGCTGGTAGCCTCTACGCTCAACTTGCTGTGAGGAGGAGCATTTCCAAGCTTTCCAAATCCCTGGAATACGGATCTGGGGATCCTGGAGGGGCCCTGCAGGCTGTGTGCCGCCTCACTGTCTTTTGAAGCTGAGGAAAACACTGAGGCAGGGTCCTGAGGAGCCACTGGCGGTCCCCTGGTAAGACTTAATCAAGCCCTGCCAGGAAAGTCCAGCCCTGGACCCCTGCATACAGAGAAGTGGCAAGGATGGTGGAGGCCCAGCATGGAAGGGGTTAAGTTGGTCCCAGCCATTTCCCTGTATTTGCCTTTAGGAACCTTCTGTTTTGAATCCCAACCCCACAGCTGGCTCACTGTCACCCCCACCCCACCTGCATACCGTGACAGTGAGGGCGTTGGGCTCGGTGAAGAACAGGTCCCCGCCCTGGAAGTCGTCGTTGAGGTAGAGGACTCCACTGGGCAGGGGGAAGACGGGACGCAGTGAGACTTAAAAGTCTGGGCCTACTGGGGTAACTCTCTGCCCGCCTGTCTGACGCCTGAAGGGGCTGCCCACCTGTAATCTCGATAGGTGTGGGCTGGGGGCTCCCGCCAGCACTCTCCAGTGTCGGGGTCTAGGACACAGTTGTCTGCATGCACTGGGTGACTCAGGTCCATGCGCTGCTCTTGCTCTCCTAGGATGCAGGGGAGCCTGGCAAATGCCTCTGTGCCCAAACCCACCTATCACCTTCACACTTACCCCTGCAGCACCCAGGGTCACAGCTGGTGAGAGAAGCCAGGCTCCCACATGAGATGGGGTCTTTCTGGAGCAATGACAGAAGCCCACCCTGGTTGGGGGGCAGTGAAGGTGTGCAGTGCCAGACAGGGGACCTGAGATGGAGGAGAGCAGCTAGGGTCCCCAGCAGTTACCTTCGATGGCGCTGCGGCACACTAGGTGTGTGAAGGACAGATGCAAGGGCCGGTCTGGGGAGAAGTAGGCCTCTGTCAAGGTCCGCACCCGCTCACTCGCTTCCAGGAGCAGCTTAGCACCTTGACTGCCCACAGTCCCAGCCTGGGCCAGCTGCAGGAGGTGAAAGGAAGGGCCGGGCAGGAAGACAGCAATGGAGAGGTGCTCTCGGTCCCAGACCCTGCCCCACTTCCACTGCTCTTCACCAGCGGCATAATTACAGGGGTAAAGACTGCAGTGGGTAATACTGTCAGAGGAGGTGACACCAAAATGAGAAAAACAAATTTCTTGTGTAGTGTTTCAGCAGATTATTTATTATTTTTTATAAAAATATCTATGGCATTAGTTACAACAACAAAAACATTTTACATAAGCCCAGCTTACAAGTACCAGGATACCTAAAATAACCAAAAACCCACTGCTGTTGAGTTGATTCCAACTCACAGCAACACTGTAGGACACAATATAAACTCAGAGTTTCCAGGAAGTGTCTGGTGGATTCAAACTACCAACCTTTTGATCAGCAGACACAGCACTTAACCACTATCCCACCAGTATACCTACAAGACTAAAACTCTATGCTAATTTACTTTTTGAATCTTCTAATACACTCCAGTCAAAGCTGTCATTATTACCCAATTACAATGATGCTTCAAGTCACGTGATTTCACCTATATGCACTACAAGCCTTCGTTCAATTTTCTGTTGCTGCTGATGTTTTTAAAGGAGCCCTGGTGGTGCACTGGTAAAGTGTTGGACTCTGAATGAAAAGCCGGTGGTTCAAATTCACTAGCTGCTCCTTGGAAACCTCATGTGGCAGTTCTGCTGTGTCTTATAAGGTTACCATGAGCCAGAATTGATTCAATGGCAATGAGTTTGGTTGTTTTCATAGTGATTTTGTCAAATCTTCCGGTGTTTTAGCTACACTAACATGATTAGTATTTGTCAACCTGTATCAATAATTTTTTTTGAGAATGAAGTAGTAATTAAAGGAAAAGAAAGGTAAAAATAAACACAGGCTTCCACTCAGTCACTAATAATGTTGTAATTCAACACAGAAAGATTTTGCAGAACAATTTTGTTGTAAGTATTCACATAATCTAGGAAATACTACATTTAAGCTATTTACAACTAAATTTATCACATATTTAGTCAAGATGTTCACTAAGGGATGAAATGCTTCTGTATTTATTCCTGTTTATCTTTATGGTATTATTTAATTTATGAATATATTTCCATATGCATTTGTCTACAACTTCTACATTATTTAGGTTGTTATTGATTACATAAACCTAATCCATTAATGACTCTCATGTAACAGTAAAGTTTAATATTAAAAGGAACATGATTCTGACATACTTCTTAAATGTTTTAACTTGGAATCCTATCATTTTCTTACTGAATTTTACCTTTAACCACATGAAACTATGTAAATACATGTAGGTTGTGTGTATGATGTTGTAATTTGCAGGCATAACTTTAATTTTGCTAGTTGTTTACAGCACTATGGTTGTTGCCATTATATTCAGTGATTATGATTTACAGATAACATTAGTACCAAAAACTTTACTAATGATTTTGTATGGTCTGGTACAGAAGACAGTCTATGGGGTGGGTGTGCAGGAGACAACTCCATGAGTTACCACACTGGGTAACGTCAACCCTGTGACATCATGCTCTCCGTCATCGGTCTGAAACTTCTCAACAACCACCTCTCTCCCTTGGCCCAAACTTTTCCTTCTATCACCTCTATGACAACAACGCAGACCCCAGGTCCTGGAATACCCCCTTCTCCATCCCTGGACATAGGACTCAAGTACTACTCTCAGTCTTAGGAAGAAGTCTCCTCCACAAGGAAGCCCAATCCCTGGTGACTAGCCTCCTGCACACCTTCTTCCCTAGTTCTGGGCATCAGACTAGGGCACAGGTACCTCCTCTCACCTGTGCAGCCTTGAGCACCGTGAGCCCCTCAAAGCGTTCATGGGGGGTGTGAGGGGAACGGCGGCCACGATAGCC
This sequence comes from Heterohyrax brucei, assembly GCA_028571685.1. Lineage (NCBI taxonomy): Eukaryota > Metazoa > Chordata > Mammalia > Hyracoidea > Procaviidae > Heterohyrax > Heterohyrax brucei. Next base: position 68,666,348 of record CM053142.1, on the reverse strand, counting down.
GGACCGGGCTCCGGCCCCAGCTGCATCCTAAACGGAAAGGCAATTTACTCATGAGCCACTTTCCCCAGCCCTCAGGTTACTGCCCACCGAACTGCCCATGGGGCTATCAGACCATCTCTCTGGCCCTTCCACTTCTCAGAAGTGTCAGGTCCTCTCATAGTCCTCTTGGGGCTCCTTTTTCTGAGCTCCTGCCTTTTCCCATAGAATGACTATCCTCACGGTTGTGTATATTGTCTCTAGTTACGGTTTGAAAGGCACTACTCACCAAGGGGACTGAGGACAGAACTCTGAAGAGTTTCCCACAGTGGAGAGGGGTCTCTAGGAGGGTAAGTGAAGCACGGGGTTGGAGAAGGAAGACCTTTAACCACACACCTCTGATTGACAAATGAACTAAGAATAGAGGAATCTCTCTAGAAACAGGCCCCTAACAGAGTTCAATAGTCAGACTAGGTCCTGGCAGGAAGGTGGGGAAAACAGCATCTGCAATGATGTTATTCTGTGGCCTTTTCCCACTTGACACTCTCTCGGTGGACCTACAGACTCCATGGTTTCAAATGCCTCTTGAAGCTGAGTCCCAAATAGCAAACTACATACAGGACTTGTATCACCTGATTTGGACGTATTTGATGTCTAAAACTAGGATCATTCCTTTCCCCACCTCCTTTCTTCTTTCTACTTTTTTGAATCCCAATTAAAGTACCACTACCTCGTTACCCTTGTATACAAACCTTATTTGCAAGAGACCACCCAGACACCTAAGTCATTAAATAAGTGTATTGAGTATCTACTTTGTGCCAGGAATATAGTAGGTACTCAGATACAACTGTGAGCAAGAAAAGGTCCCTGCTCTCAGAGCTTGTATTTTGAAATAGAAAAAATTAAAAGCAAATAAACAAATGAACAAGATCAACTCACATAGTGATAAGTGCTATAAAGACAATTTTAAACATTATAATCTTGAGAGTATTCAGGTAGGAGTCAGGGGCAGCTAACTGAGGTGGTTACATCTAAATTGAAACCACGTGATGATATGAAATTACTTGAACTTTTGAGGAAAAATGGTCTGGGGAGACGAAACAGCAATTGCCCTGAGGCCTGAAGAAGCTTGCGTAATCAAGGAATAAAAAGTCTGATACCTGCGAGTTATCCTTGACTCCATCATCTTCCACACAGATGTAGTCCCGAATTTCTTATCTTTGCTCTTCTAAATACTTCTCATCCATCCCCTTCTCTTCATCCTCTTGAAATGGGGACCTGACCTATGGCAGTAGCACTCTGCCTCACCCAAGTCTCTTCTACTTCTAGTCTTTCCTTTCCCATTGCACTCTACACATTGCCACTAGAGGATCTAACGCAGGAACAAGAAAGTCAAAACCCCAAACCGAACTAACTCATAAACCTAAAATAAACAAACCCATTGCCATTGATTCTGACTCACAGTGACCCTAAGGACAGAGGGGAACTTCCCTACAGAGTTTCCAAGGAGCCCTTGGTAGATTCAAACTGGCCACCTTTAGGTTAGCAGCCATAGCTCTTAACCACTACACCCTCAGGCTTTCTAATCAATTCATAGTGATTCTGTAAGACACAGTGAACACACCCCACAGGATTTCCAAGGCGTCATCTTTACAGAAGGAGACTGTCACACCTTTCTCCAGTTGAATGGCTGATGGATTCAAACTGCCAATCTTTCAGTTTGTGGTTGAGCACTTAACCAGTGTGCAAACAGGGCTCCCCATGAAAGCCCCTTTCTTCTTAAATGCTTCAACAGCTGTCCATTATCTACAAATAAAGCCAAATTCACTAGTGTCTACAGAAGCACCTTCACTGTCTCTCCCCTGTTGACACTTCTGGCCTCCTCACTTATCCCCTATACTACAGTCTGACGAGTACAGAACAGCTAACACTTCCTGATCATATTTTCCTAAGAGCTTTACCATGTGCTAATGCATTTAATTGTCACAACAGCCATGGCAAAAACATTAGCTCAATGTTACAGATAAGAAAGCTAGGCTCACAAATCTCAGACTTCCCAAAGTCACTCAGGTAATAGTGTCTGGAGTTGGCTCACGTTCTTAATCTTTTTATTTTACTACAGTTCCCAGAAAGTATCATGTTCTTTCTTAGATTGACTTCCCTCCCCTTCTCTGCCTGGTTAACTCATCCTCTGGTAAACCTAGCTTTCTGTGTTGGTGCTTCTGTTTCAATTGCTGGAGCCTGGTGGCGCAGCAGTGGAGTGATACAGCCAGTAACCAAAAGGCTAGCAGTTAAAATCCATTAGCCGCTCACTGGAAACCCTGTGGGGAGGACAGGGGAAACCCTGTCCTCTAAGGTTGCTATGGGTCAGAATCGACAGCAACGGGTTACTGTTTTGTTTGCTGATTTGGATTAGTACATACTTCTTTTATCAAACTTATCACCTACTTTAATCATATGTCTCTGTATACAGACAAAAATATTTCTCTGTACAGTAAGCTCCAAAGAGCAGGGTCTGTGTTCTTTCCACAGAACCTAGTAATTTAGTTTCTAGTACATAGCACGTACTAGTGATTGTGTATAGAACGAACACTAGTTCAGAGTGAGGACTGAAGACTTATGCTTCACAAGAGGGTAGACAACCTGGTGAACTGGGTCATTCACTCCAAACTAAGAGGGGTGCAATGCACAGGAAAGGTGCCTGTGTGTTGTCTGCTAAGCCATCAGCCAAGCCAATAGTGAAACTCTCAACTAACCAAGGGATCCTTACCTGCAAAGTCGCCCATTTTTATGCCTCCCATGTTTTGTTTTGTTGTTCCTATCACTTTCTATCAAGATTCCTTTGTGAAGAATACTCACCTCCTGTCAGCCAAAGTAAGAGGAAAAGGAACTTGTCCTTACCAGACAGGCATTGGGAAGCACAGTCCTAGCTACAGAGTCAGGGCAGGGTTGGGGTTGAGGGGTGCAGACCAATAGCCAGGAAGCAGGAAGCTGTGTCTGAGGGTCCTACACCTATGCGCCAGCCTTCTCACCTTGGCCAGCTGCAGCAGCATGCCACACTCTCCTGGGGTGAGCAACCCATCCAACACGGCTCGCTCTGAGCCGTTCAGCTGCCTTGCATCCTGGGTCAGGGACACTCCCTCCAGAAGAAGGACATCTGAAGAGAAGGACAGAGTGGAGGTGATGGGGCATCCCCTGAGGGCAGGCCCAGCAGTACCTGGCAGCCCTCAGGTCCTTAGGGCTCCTGTTTCCCACCCTCCCAGAAACTCACCCTTCCAGTGGGTCAAAGGCTTTGGCTGTGGAGGCTCAAGGTCCCAAGGTCTCTTCTCCTGATCCTCTCTCAGGGGTGACAGACATGCTCAGCGGTTGCACAGGACAGTATAGACTCATCCTTCCCAGTACCCCTTCCCCCACCTTCCAGCTCAGGCCAGGCCCCTTGCACCCCAGGACATCTCCTACCTGAGCTTTTCTCTAAGTGCCTCAGGGATGAAAGTCACTGGGGTCCAGGGGTCCTGGGACAGTCAGGAAAAACTACATCACTCACCAAGTTTAGTGCCTGAACTCCTTGACTTAGACTCTGCTTCCAGAGGGAAAGGCAGAGGTAAGCCTGAACTCACTATCAGAAATCTGAGCTCTGGGTCAAACTTCGTAATAATAATAGTAACCACCACAACAGCACCTTATATACCACTTACCATTTGCCAGGTCCTATTCTAAGAGCTTAAAAAAAACAAAATCCGTTGCTACTGAGTCGATTCTGACTCATTGTGATAGTGCTGCTAATCAAAAGGTTGACAGTTTGAATCCATTAGGCACTCCTTGGAAATTTTATAGGGCACTACTCTACCCTATAGGGTCACTATGAGTCATGATCGACTCAGTGGCTGTGGATTTTTTTTCATTCTAACAGCTTATGCATGGAAGTGGAATTTATCTTTTAATAGTCGCAACAGTCTGATGGAATTGATAGTATTAACGAGACAATTTTAAAACTGAGGACTCTGAGACACACAGAGGTAAAGTAACAAACCCAAGATCACACAGCTAGTGAGTGACAGAGTTGAAATCTACACTAGTTTTAGAGTCCACACTCTTGACCAGGTTCTCAACCGGGGTGATTTTGCACCCCTAGAGGATATTGGGCTGTATCTGAAAACATTTCTGATTGTCATGACTCAAGAGGTGCTGTTGACCTCCACCAGATAGAGGCCAGGAATGCTGCTAACCATCCCACTGTGCACAGAACAAACACCAACACCCTCCATCCTGGCCACCAACAAAGACTGATCAGGCCCAAAATAGCAATACTGTCAGGGGCCTGCTCCACGCTACAGAGAATTAGCTATAGATAACTTTTGCCTTTCAGTCTCCTCTCTTCGTAAGAAGAGTAATAAAAGAACCAGCGACAGAGCCATCAAGTCCATTCTGACTCATAGCAACTCTACGTGACAGAGAACCACCCCACACGGTTTCCCGGGCTGCAGCCTTTACAGGAATAGATCACCAGGTCTCTCTCCAGTAGAACTGCTGGGTGGGTTTGAACCACCAATCTTTTCCTTAGCAGTTGAGCACTTAACACTTGCGCCACCAGGGCTTCTTCAATCCTTCCATGTTTTATATCAAATCATGTGGTTTCAACAGCCTTATGAGACAGGTATGAGTATTCTAGTTTTACTGGAGAGGAAATTCAGGTTAGTGCAAGTTAAAGTCCAAAGCTTATTGGTGGCAGAAAGGGACTGACAACCAGACCTGCATGACCCCAAAACTGCCCTTAACTATGGGCACACCATTTCTGTCCTTGTTAAACTGGGACGACAAGTCTCAGGACTATGGAAAAACTAGATGGGCTATAGCATGGGAAACGTTATTGCAAACTAAAGTGATGTAAATGTAGGTCACTGCTATTATCTTTCTGTTTGGGAGCACTGGGGGGTACAAGTGATGTGATGGGAGAAAAGGGGGGTTACTAACAGGATCCTTGAAGCTGGTCCCCAGGTGCTCCATGGCATAGTACAGCTGCCTCTTTTCCCCCAGGGATCTCAGGATGAAACGCTGGATGTCCTATGCAGGAGGAGTTAAGACAGTAGATATCAGAAAAATTAATCAGGGCAGGGAAGTTAAGGCTAGTGGACAGCAAGACAACCCCAAGTGCTAGGGGACTGCCTGTCCCTAAACCCTTCACTGTGGCTCTCAGTTCAACTTTCATCCCTCTGCAGCTTCACAGTGTCTAGGTTCAAGTGGGTGGAGATGCATGTGTGAGTGTGTGTGCGTGCATGCGCGTGCTCATGAGTGAGCAGAAGGTGGGAAGGGCAGGAGTGAGGTTAAGAGGAGAAGACAGATTGAGGGATGGACTCAGAAGAACAGCCTGAAGGGGGAATCAGGGAGCTGAGACAGACATCAGAGGCTGGATGTGGGCTGGGAAGTAGAGTGCCTAGGTAAGAGATCATGTTATCAATTAAATTGTATTCTCCCAAAATATGGGTTGGAATCCTGACTCTTATACCTGTAAATGTAATGTAATGTAATTACCTTACATTGAATGTAATGAAATGTAATCATCTGACAGTCTAACCTAAATAATCACCTTCTATAATGTAATGCAAAAAAGAAAAAAATATCAGTTGAGCACACACCACTGTTGGGCGGATCCTAAATCTAATCACTTCTAAGTTATAAAAAGAGCAGATTAGACACAGGCATGCTCATACGTGGGAAGACAGACTCCATGGGAGGATCTTCTATGAGCCAAGGAACTAGGGAACAAGGCTACAGACAAAGAAGGGACCAATATGGTTGAGACCCTGATCTGGACTTTTAGCCTCAGGAAATGTGAGAAAGTATTTCTGTTTTTCAAAGTCACCTGTTTGTGGGCTTTGTGTCACAGCAGTACCAGGTAACTAAGGCAGACCAAAACGTGGGGTTAATCCAGCTCCACATTAGTTCTCAGGAATGTTTGTTTGATTTAGGGTTACTTCACAGGGGGCATGTGAAGAGAAGGGTTACCTCTCTTGGCCCAAGGGCAGGTTTCGGCTCTCCCAGTTGGGACTGGTACTGGTTCAGAGCATTCTTGGCAGCTTCATCATCCGGGTAGAAGAGCAAGACACTCAGGACATTTTCCATGGCCTGGGACAGATTCCCCACTGGAGATGGAGTAATAGGGTGGGGTGGGGGGAACAGCAATGATCCTTGGGCAGAGGCAGAGACAGGTGGACAGAAGCAGAGCTTCTGTCTCCTAACGCCAACTAATTCCAAGAGCTGCCTGCCCCCAGCACACATGCTCATACACTGCTTCTTTCAAAAGCTTACTCAAACACACCTTAGTTAGGCAGAGTTCAAAGAGAAAGAAGAGAGCAGAAATAAAGGAAGGTGAGAAGCAGCAAGTACAGAGGAGCCTTGTGACCATTTCCTGAGATTTTCATAATGGCGCCAAAGGAGAGCAGTTAAGAGTCCTCCTGAAGCGATGGTCCTCATGGAACTCCGAGAGTAAAACTACAGATCCAGAGGCAAATGGGAGGAATGGAGACAAGAGGCTCAGGATGCCATCAGGGGAAAATATTCCCTCCCCCCATTTCTAATCCCAGTCACCTCCAGGGTCTATCCTTCCCCAACTGACCCTGAGCATGTGCCTTGTGCAGCCACCTCAGCTGGCTGGGAAGGAAGTCAGGGACAGGGGAACTGCGTCCAGGACGTGTGGCTGTGTCCCCCACACAGCGCTGCCGGCACTGCAGGACCTGAATCCAGTGCCCTGTGGGGGACATACACAAATCACTCATTACGCTTGTGTCTGCTCCTTCATCTGGCACCCTGAATCTCCACTCCCTCCCAGCCCCCTACCTGCAATGGCCTCATAGAGGCCCCCCTGGCTCCCAGTGCCTTCTTCCTCCTCCACTTCCTCGCCCTGCTGCTCTTCCGGCCCCTCACAGCCAGCCCTGCAGCTCTCCATCTGGGCCAGACTCTCCTGCAGGGCCTCCTCCAGCCTGGGCAGTGCCAGTCCTGCCTCCTGGCGCCCCAGCAGCTCCAGGCCCTCATCGTAGGCTGCCTATTGGGAAGGAGTGGTCAGTCACCTGAGATCCTGGGGGGTGCCAGACAGGGTTGGGAGGCAGAAGAGGAATGGGGTACTGGTCTCACTGGGGAAGGCAAGGGTAGGGCTCAGAATCAGAATGTTAGAACACTGGATTTTAGTGATCCTCCGGGAAGGAAACCAAGTCCCAGAGAGGAACTCCCCATCAATGATCATTCAAGAGCAGAATGCAGGTCTCCTGATCTCTAAGCTGCACAGGGCCACCTCTAGTGAGGCCTCTGAATCGAGCTAGTCAGACTGGGGGCAGGCCTGGTCGGTGCGGAGGTTCTCACCCAGTGTGGGGGCGTCTCCAGGTCCTGGAAACTCTGGGGCCGAATTCTGGGCATGCGACGGTACTTGGCCATGTCCTCCCGCATTTGCAGGTGTGTTGGGTTTGCTACAAAGAAGGTGTGTGCGGCAGCTGCTGCCAGGTCCAACTTCTTCAGCTGAACCAAGGGATGAGGAAGTCAGTGTTCTGATGGCGAGTATCAGACCACTACTCTGTCATCGGTTTCCTCAAACCCGACAGACACTCTGGTACTGCCTCCCACCCCCCACCCCCGCCCCCAGCCTTAGGGAAGGCTTGTCAGTCAGAGGGGTCCCAGCCTTCATCCTCCAGATCCCACAGAAATCAGCATGCTGGACCTCCCCCGGAGTCTGGGTAGCTGAGGAGGCCTGAAGACTTCGGAGTATGTGGGAGATGGGCCTCAGCTGAGGAGCCAACGTGGAAGTGATAGCTAAGTGAGGGAGACCAGCAACACTGCCAGTCTCTAGGACCTTGAGCTGAGGTGTGTTGTGTAACCAACGCCCCCGCTCCCTAGCCACGTAGGCAGCAGCTACTAAAACCAGTAGCTGGGCAGCAGCTACCACAAACCGAGGAGAGCTGGCCTCAGGAGCCCCTCAGACTTGCCCCCTTCCTCTCACCTTCTCAAAGAGGGCTCACTCGTGTCCCAAGCAAACGCTCCCACTCAAACCAACCCCGTTCCACTTCCCGTCCTCCGGAGGGTTTCGCTCCCACCCCCTCCACTGGATTCCTAGGAAGGAGGCGGCGCTCACCTCCACGTAGACGAAAATGAAACTTGAGACCCCTTTCCTCTGACTTCGACCTACTCTCGCCCCACCTCGTGACCTCCTCCCCTTTTCAACTTTGCTTGCGGCACCCTCTGTAGGCTCTCCCTCGGCCGTCTGACCAGAGGAACTCGACGTGGTATTGTAGGACCTACTCAAAGTCGGGCGCCGCGTACGCCCCCCTCCCCGGCACCACCCCAATCGGCGGTGCCCGCCTTCCGCCCTCTGGTGGTGAGATCCGAGTAGGACAGCAACTTAGGTAGGGGTCGGAACCCAGAAGCGACTTGGGCACCTGGTAATAGGCTCTCTGCAGGTAGTTGTAAGGCTCCCGGCGGCGGAAGGCATCCCGGAGAGCTCTCACCACGCGGAGCCGGGCCGCGCCCCCCGGGCCGAGCCGCCGTGCGGCGCACTGGGTCAGGCACTCTGCGCGGCGAAGCACGGCGCGGAGGAGCGGCCGCTCCCAGGGGCCTGGTGTCTGCCCCGACCCGGAATTGGGCCCCGGGACGCTGAGGAGCACTATGGGGATCGCAGCGCCCGGCTCGGAGGCACAGCGTGCTCCACAGTCCCGCCTCGTGCGGCTCAGCGCCTCTTGGCTCCGCAGCGCCTCCCGCAGCAGCGCCACAGCCGGCGCCCAAGCCCCGGCTGCGTAGGCGCGCAGCCCATCAGCGTAGAGCAAGTCTGGGGCCTGGGGGGGCGCCCACGGCGACAGCTGGGCCAGACCTGGGGGCTCAAGGGGCCCCGGGGGCTCAGGGGATCCCGGGGGAAGCGGCGGCAGCAGCAGCAGCAGCAGCAGCAGCAGCAGGCGAAGGTGCCGGAGCATGGTTCCAGAGCCGCAGCCAGCAGCCAAGGGAAATGCGAGGAATGGAGGAGGGAGGGAGAGGAAAGGGGGAAAAAGGGAGGGAGAGAAAGAGAGAGGGGAAGTGAGCTCGGCCAAAGAGAGTTGAGGATGCCGTAACTGAAACTTGGGAGAGGCCAGTGCCAGAGAGGGACCGAGAGGTCACAGGGAGCCTGAGTGCCTTATCTTAAAGATAATTGGTCTGATATGGAATGGGAAACAAAGTGGAGAGAAGAGAGCGAAAGATGGGGAACTGGAGCAGACTTGGAGTGCTGGAGGGCCAGGTGAGGAAATGCTAGGAATCCTTGACTCCAGCCTCAAGGCCCTGGTGTGGTGATGTGAGGGTAACTGTTAGGGTTGTGCTCCCGCAAACTTGGGTCCAGGAAAAGGAGAGGAGGCACTTTTCCCTCACCCTACTGGAGAAAAATCTCATTTTTTAATTTAGTACGGAAGAGGGAAACTCTAGGCCCATGATAGCAAGTCAGGCCCAAACTGTTCTCTGCCCAGAAGGTGGGCCCCTGGATGGACTTGGAGGGAGAGAGAGCCACACTCTAAAGCCACCTTCACAAATCTGAACAAAGATCCCTCACATCCCAAACCAGCAAACTCATCTTCTCCCCAGTCCTCTCCCTCAGCATGACATGTTCTTGTAAGTCCATCCCTCTATATGTTTATGTGTTTCAACTTGTGTGATAATTTCTTCATATGTCTGTGCCTCTGTCTGCTGCCCCTGAGCCATTTTGTTTTCTAAGAGTCACTCCACCCCTCATGCCTCAGGGACAGAGTATCATACTCTTTGCCTCCACCTTACACGCGGACACAGAGGTTTCCATGGCAACAGTTCAGACTTTAATACATTTTGCTAGGAATGATAGAAGGTGAGTAGGACATCCATTCACATGGATGGGAGACAGCAGGGATGCCAGGGCTCCAGATCCAGTGACCATCACCCCAGAGTCTGGAGGCAGCTGCCCTAGGCTCAGAGCCAGAATGAGGTGCTACTCAGGCAGACCACTTCTCTGAGTGCATCAGGCCCATGTGGGCTCACAGGGTCAGCTGGGGGAAGATGGGGTTGCCTGGGCCCCAGGATCCTCCCCAAGCCCTTGTACTCCCCTCATCCCCTGTCAGGGAGCACCGTCTCCCTGCGCTTAGCCCCAGAGGAAGTCCAATGGCTCCACTATCAGGTGACCCAAGGGATAGTCTTCGGGGTGAAAGGCCCAGTGGCCTGGGCCTTCGAGGAGAGGGCCCTGGTGAGGCAGTTGGAGAAGGCAGAGGTGTCTCATCAATGAAGGTGGTAATCTCCTCCCGGAAGAAGCCAGGACCTCGTGGGGGTCCCCCACCTGCCCCTAGAACCCCACCCTCCAGGAATTGGCGGAGGCTAGCCAGCCCCCCACCTTCAGCCGCATCCTCCTCTTCCTCATCCTCCAGCCTGCAGTGCCGTCCCAGGTACTCAGGAGGGCCGCCCAGGGCCCGGCTCTGGGCTGGGAGGACACGAATATCGTCAGAGGATGACCACTTGTGCAGGAAGGAGCCTGGTACCCGGGGGGTAGAGAAGATGTTGGTCTCATCATGGGACAGACGACGAGACAGAGGAACCTGGGGAAAGGAGTAGGTCAGACCTAGGGACACTGCAAGCACAAAGGGAGCAGAGGTGGGTACCAAAGTGGGGACTCTGTACGGTGGTTACACGCCCTTGAACTTTTGCAAAACATCCTGTGGCTGCCAAGTCTGGTTCTGAGGGTCTGAAGGGGAGCCCCTCTCTCCATGCATTTCTCCCACCCACCCCTTTGGTGCTTTGAGGGTGGACAACAGAGCCTGCATCAAAGTAATGAGCAGATGCCCAGGATTGGAGGTGTGTCCCCTAGTCCATACCTGTAAGTAGTGGACCCTCTCAAGAGGGGGAAAGAGCATATGCCTTCCAGGCAGCAGCTTCACCTGGGCGGGGTCCCGGCAGCCTGATCCTGTGGCCCCATTAGCATCAAAGCGAACTTTGCACAAGCGGCCATCTCCATAGTCATCACAGCCCCCATCTAGGCAAGAAAGGGGGCAAGAGCAGTGGCGTGGTTACAGGCAGGAAACAGCCAGTTCCCTGATCTCTTCATAAGCCCTGGAAGAAATTTGTTCCCATTAGTGTGTTAAGCTCCAAGTAGGCCATGAGAATGACTAGTGTTTGCTGCATTCAATGTTGAATCCCTGGTGCTTCATAAATGTAGACATTTGTTGAAACAACTCCCACCCCTCCACCTCAAGGGCTCTCCCTATAGCTGCAAGTCTCTTGTCATGAAGCTTAGCCTCCCCTTAGTGTTACAGCTTCCCTTTATGCTTGTGTTAAAACTGTTTCTCAGGCACTTTGCCAGCGAAGGCAGCGTTGTTGCAGTGTGGGCTTCTACAGGGAAGCCGAGGCCCAGTGAAGGAGCCCTTGTGCAAAAAGAACCAGTGGATTCACGTGGATTAGGAAAAGGGGGTTCCCGGATTCAGTCCAAGGGCAGCTCTGGCTCTGTCCAGCAGGGGGCACTCCAGGACGGCCCTTCCCTAAACACAGAAGAGGCAGTAGAAAAGGGAATCAATGCCCAAGAAAGCAAAAGCCCAGTCCCTCTCTGACCGTCATCGCCATCCTCCTCGGACATGATAGCCACGCACTGCTCCCACACGGTGCGCACGTCGGCTCGGTAGCGCTCACAGGACCAGATGAAGGAGGGCAGCAGCAGCGTCTGTGCCATAGAACACCATAGTACAGCCAGCACCATCCACGGGGGAGCCGAGTCTGACTTAAGGGAGAAGAAGCTCACCACCTAGTGGGAGAACAGGGAATGGCATGGGGTCAAGGCCCAGAGGCAGGGAGCCACCCAAGCCGGGTAGCAGTATTCTGGTGGACAAGAAGTCAGGACGGGATGCCTCGGATCAGATAGGATGGGACAGAGGCAAAGTTGGAGGTAGAGACAGGGACTGACTCAAAAGAAGGTCAGGGAAAAATGCTGGAGGCAAAAATTCTCATGTTACAAGGGAAAAGAGCAGAGGGGGTGCCAGAAACTTGAAGACAAAGAAATCCGAGAACAGGTAATAGATGAGGTTGCAAAAATGGTAGGGTAATGGGGTTTCTATAAGGAGTGCTCAGACACTGAGTGAGTGGTATGGGAGGGAATTAGGGACTGGAGAATGGAGCTTGGCATCTGGACGACGGGGGTGCTGAAGACTTGAGCTGCAGGGTAGGCGATGGAACGAACGGGAGGACAGCTAGAAGAACTGAAGGATGGATGATGGAGCTGGAGGACAGCTACTGGAACTGAAGGATGGATGACAGAGTTAAGTACTGGGAACAAGAAAACATGATGGATCCAGGCAATGGAGTAATGGGAACTAGAAAACAGGTGTCAAAGATAGTGGCTCAGAAATGGAGTGGGGGTTGAGTAAAGGAAAAGAAGATGGACGATGCGCCACTGTATGGCTGATGGAGTTGGAGATGAGGTGATGATGCTGGGGCCTGGATACTGGAAAGGGTCCAGAAGGGCGGGGGAACCCCAATCTCACCAAAATGGGTACCCCTGTGAGTGAGTCATAGAGAAACACGATGGCGCTGACTAAGTTGGTGACCTGCAGGGATGTCTTGGCAGACTCAGAGCCGTCCAGCGAGGATCGCCGCTTCCCTCGGGCATCCTCCACCACAATGGCTGGCACCTCAAAGGCTGGCCGGGTACCCAAGGCCCCTGGCCCACCCCCCTTGGCCCCACCACTACACCCTGCTCTCCGGGCCTGCCGAGCCCTCTGGGGCCGGGCCCACAGTGTCTGGTAGAAGGTGATGGCCACACAGACCAACCCCATGACAATGCCTCCAAGTAGCAAGAGGCTAAAGCAGACACCAAAGCCAAGGCCAATCTTGGAGACTATGAACTGGCAGCCGCGGGCGTAGTAGCGTTCGCCGTTGTTGTGCCAGCCAATGGAGGGCAATGTGGAGAGGATGAAGCTGACCATCCAGATGCCCATGACGGCGTGCAGTGCCTGTTTCTTAGCATTGCTGAGGCGATAGTTGACGGGCCAACGCACCATCCACATGCGATGGTAGGAAAGTGAGGCGACTGTGAAGCAGGTGGCTAGGGCCAGTGTGTAGTACGTGGACACGAAGACCTTGCAGATGCTTTCGTTCCAGTCATAGTCAGAGGAAGCCTGGCGCCGCAGCTGCACCACAGCAAAAGTGGTGAGGGGCACAGCCGCCATGAGTATGTGCGTGCCCGCTAGGAAGCAGAGCAGCAACTCCAGCGGCTTGTGCTTCTGCTGCTTGGCAGAGATGCTGAGGATGATCCAGGCATTGGCCAGCAGTGCCAGCAGCCCACAGGCCAGCCAGGACAATGCGTTGGAGCGCAGGGAGGCTTCCTCTGCCCCTGCCCCGCCCCGAGCCATCCTATTCTCGGGCCCCCCACCCCCCTCAAACTCCTGGGGGCGGGGGCTAGATCTCACCCAGGAGCCTCATTCACACACACCCCCATGATGCCCACAGTCCTTGGCCTGTGGTGAGGCAGGCTGTCCCCAGGCCCACACCACTGCTCAGCGTTGCATGACTGACCTAGCTGAGGTCAGATGTGGAAAGAAGGAAGCTGGGGAGGAAGCTGAGAGTCAGCAGAGGCAGTCTTCAGCCTCCATACTGGGTGGGGCCCTTTTTAAGTACCCCTGTGGTTTATTTGGGAGCAGGGCTGGAGGTGGGATGGGGGTAGGGGGAATCAGGTGGTCACTTTCCCAACTATGAGATTAGCCAGGGGACATGCCAGGATCTCCAGGTGTCTTCTTCCTCTGGTTCTTGACCAGTTAGGAAATCTTCTGGATGCTCCAAGGGGTTCTGGGGGTGGGGCTCAGCCACCTGGACAAGCTGCAAAGGAGAGAGGAAATGAGGGAGCAGGAGGGTAGAGGCAGGGCCTCGGTTGGTCTCCAACTGGCTTCTTGCGCACCCTCCCTTCTCTTAAAACTATAGAAATGACAGATTACTAGGGGCCATGGGGCCATTCAGAACATTCCTTGCCTAAATCAGATGACCCTATACAGACAACAGCCCCTGTTCTTCCAGATATCCCTGAAAGAAGCTATCTTTGTCTCCCTGCCCCCCATCCTTTTTCAGCACATTGCCCACCTTCTGGCACTTCCAGGTTTCTTGTTAACAGTATCTCCTACTGGATAATACTCAGAGACCCCTATCTTCATGTCCTCATGAAACCTCCTTCACACATCATTTGTTTCTTCTTGAGGGTTCACAGTAAACTGGGATACAGTATTATGGCTCCCCGCCACAACCTTCCAGTCTCCTGGGACCAGTGATCTCCCTGTTAGCCCCATTTTCCTGAAGCCTGGGGAGATCACCCTCTACCCACTCAGTTTTCTGGCAAGATGGGAGACGGGAAGCTGGGGCCCAAGGGGGATGGGGGCTAGGAAACTCGAGGGGGGTGGGGGCTAGGGAACTTGAGGCGGGGAAATTACTGACATCAGAAGCATCCAGAAATGGAAAGAGGGGAATCTAGGGGAGGGAAGAGAGTTTGAGCACAAGGGAGAAAGAAAGAAGGCACAAAGTGGTAGTATCTGAAAATAGAAGGAGAAGCCAGAGACCCCGAGAGGAGGCTTTGGAGATAGGGCGGTTGGTTCCAGGCAGGTTCCAGCAGGGAATGGGAGGCTAACAGAAACCAAATATTCAGTAAGGTGCTATCACCCACTGGTAGACCTTGTCTTTTTCCTCTTCTGGCCTGGAGCCTCAGTTTCTCCTATGATGGGAGGGAGGAGAGTCCTGATTTCAGTGATGCTGAGCTTCAGTGGGGGCTCCTGAGACCCAGAACAGAGTAGGAGCTGTGGAGATGGACACAATGGCTTTGGAGTAAGTGAGAGTGAAAATGGGGTACAGCATGGGAAGAGTCCATTTCCTGGGGAAGAACCTCAGAACCTTGTCTTCTCTAAGAGGTCCTAGTCCACCCCCCACCTTTGTCTTCCCTCCGGAGCCCAGTAACCCTAGTTGCCATGGCAATGGCCAGCCAAAGGGAGGTGGAGGCAAGTGGTCAGGAGCGGCCCACCACTAAGCCTCCCTACAGCCTTGGACCCTTTCCTACCTACTCCAGCCCAGGCCCAGCCGGTGGGTTCTGGAAGAAAGAGGGAGTCAGAGGGAGGGAGGCAGTCAGGATGTGAAGGACAGAGAGAAGGAAATGAAGGACAGAAAGAGATCAGAGGAAGGTGAGAGGAGGAATCTGGAGGGCTCCTGGGCGGACCAGGGGTCCCTCGCCCTTCGAGGTGAAGGGGTAAGGTCAGGTAGCTCCTCCCTACGTCCACCCACCGTGTTCTCCAGGGCAGAAACAGCAGGTGGCTTGGAAGAGGAGGAGGGGCTGGCCGGAGGGGAGGGGAAGCAGGTGGGTGGAGCGGAGAAGCCGGGGGCCGGGTAGGGGTCGTCTTACCTCTGGCTGTGCCCAGCACTGCCACGGAGACCGCACTCCGCACTCGCGAGGCTGCTCGCTCGGGCTCCCGCCGCCTGCCGGCTCCAGTGTGCCCTCCTCCCCTCCCTTTCTCCCTCTCTCCCTCTCTCCCTCTCTCCCTCCCTCTGGGCCTCCCTCCTCCCCCTCAGTCCCAGCCTATCCAGCTCGGCCCCTTCTCCCTGGTTCTGCGCTCCTCTAGGTCTCTCTAGACGTTTCTCTTCTGGGGTCACCTCGCCTGCTAGCCCCAGTTAGGGGTACAGAAGGAAAGCTTTTTGGAGGGGGTCGCCTGGAGTGCTGGGCGGGGAACTGGACGGTGGTGACTGGGGGGAGGGGCAAAGAAGGCGCTTGGGGGCGGGGGTGAGGAGGATGGTAGGGAACCTGCTTTGGTGAGATGGTGGTGTCCTGCACGCTCACCCACCCCACATCCCGTGTTTTCCAGCACGAATGCAAGCTCAAACAGGCAGCTGGTGGTGTTTGGGACTGAGGAGCTAGCTGTTCAGGGAGGAGGAATCGTGTTCACTGTGTGTGAGGGCTGTGCTTTGGGTAAAGCTCAGAGGGGCATGTGCCGGAGGCTGTCGGGAGTCAGGGGCTGTTGTGATGCTAACTGGGGTTGCTTGTGGAGTGGGGTGTGTGTGTGTGTGTGTGTGTGTGTATATCAGTCTAAAAGGATGGGGGCACACATGTACATGCACCGCTCCTCCCGGATACACACATATGCTGGTGATGATACACAATTTGGACACACACACAGTTTCTCAAAGTTGTTTTTTCCCATTACGCACATACACAATGTAGTGCACACACAGCCCCTAGTCTCTCTCCCAGTGTATGACACAGATGTGACTATAAGGTCTTAGCCTTACACACAAACACACACAGACAGCTCTTTAGGGTGGGTAGGTGGGTAAACAGCCTCCAGTGAATTTTTCCTCTTTAGGGAAAGCCCTGGTGGCAGAGTGGTTAAGTGCCACAGCTGCTAACCAAAAGGTTGGCAGTTCAAATCTGCCAGGCACTCTTTGGAAACTATGGGGCAGTTCTACTGTGTCCTATAGGGTCACTATAAGTAGGCACCGACTTGATGGCAGTAGATTTTGGATTTAGAGCTACTTCATCTCCATTATGGGGTAGTCCTGGGAACCTGTCCTTTGGGTCTGAACACAATGATCAGAATATTCCTAGTGTCCAGAGAAGTGCCAATCTGACTGTATGTCAGTGTCTCTGTTTACCTGTCTCTCTCTCACTCGCACACATACTTCAGCCCCCAGAGAATGTACACAGCATTAGCCCACTTTTCAGAGGATGGGTCATGATAAAATTAAATAGTATCAAAATGCAGAGCATCCTCTTGATGTAAGTTTATTGCATTTTTCTGTAAGCTCAGCGAGTCACTGGTGGGGGATGGGTGAGATACAGAGTAGGCTATGAGGTCTCTGGCAGCAATTAGGTGTCCCCCCACCCCACCCCACAAGAAACAATCTGGGAAAAAAGAGGAAGAGGGAAAAGAGGTTGGGGACAGGAGGATGAGGAAAAGAAGAGAGACAGAGGAGGCTGAGGGATCCTGGGAGAACTGGGTCAAGAAGAGGAAGAACATTTCTAATTCTGTGATTGCTTGTCCTGATGGGTTAGGGGGCATGGAGAAGGGTGCAGGACAGGAAGATTGAGGCCTAGGGCTATCATCCATCACAGGGGGTCCCCTCAGGGTCTTCTCTCTCAGGCTAGTGCCCTGCCCTCTCCCCCTAACAAAGCTTACATTCCAGAAGGTTCTATACAGGGTAAGTAGTGGGTTACTGGACACTCTCCGATAGGTCTTGTGCTCTGATTGGAAGAATTGAAGTCTTTTTCCTGTGGTGGCAGGAATTGCCCACCAACAGATGATAAAAGAAGGGCTGGAGAGGCCTGCCTTCAGGCTCCTGAATTCTGAGGCAGGCCATCCTGTGAATGGTGGGGGCCTGTGAATCTAAAGGTACATACTGGTACCTATGACAAGCCAGCTGTAGAGCTGTAGAGAGTTGGGTGGTATTTGTCCTTGTGTTCAAGAAACAATACAAGAAATGGACTAGAGGACAAGAGACTTGGGTTAATCCTACCTTCCAGCACTTGCTATTTGACCTTGGCAATCAGCTAACCTCTCTTAGTTCCATTTGTGATCTATAAACTGGACATGTCCTGTCACTGTCAGAATTGTGGGATTTTATAAGGTTCAAACAGACAACAGCTGTGAAATTTGTTTATAAACTGAGATACACTGCTTGGGTAACAGGCAATTGTGTACAAGTGTGTGGCGCTATACACAGAGTGTGTGCTTACTTATGCACAAATTTGGATATGAGTCCATGGGCTTGCCAATGCAGTGGAGGTGGGCAGTCAGGAGCCTTTGGATCTGAATATGTCTTGACTGGCTGTGTGATCTTGGGGCAAGTCCCTGCCTTCTCTGGTCTCAGGGTCCTCTCCTATAAAAGGACACTTTGGTGCTTCCTGCTTCCAGATACCCAAGTTCATCCTCTGGACCAGACAGGGCTGATCCTATATGCTGCCCTGGAGTCCATGTGGGCAGCTAGGGAGAGGGTTAAGTAATCAAAGAAAGGCTATGGTTTGAGTGAGAAGGAAAACGGCAAAGAAACGGCACGATTTAGCCTCTGAAAGGTTGGGAGCAGGGCCTGACCAGCTGGGTTGGGGGCTAACCAAAGGGCTGGAAACTGGAAAAGGAGAACAAAAGAGGCAAACTGTAGATGAGGAGACCAGGAGATGGTCAGAGGCTCTTGAACAGGCTACATTCATTTGGTCCACACTCCCCTAGAGCACAAGAAAGAACGCAGGGGTGGATAGCTGGGAAGGCTGTGAGTGAGAAGCTCCCCCTGGCCTGGTGATGCTTCAAATCATATTACTGTCTTCTGAAGCCGGCTGGAGTAACAAAGAAGAAAGAAAACGAGTCAATTTCTCTCCAACTCCTTTGCCTCTGGGACCTCCATGGCTCCCAAACCTACCTTTCTCTTCCAATACAGTGTGGCCTTTGGGCTATAGCGGCAGGGCCACATCCAGAGAAGTCCCAGGCCTGCTGCCCAGATCTGCTGCCCTTCCACACCTTCCAAACGCTGTCTCCTTCCTCTCTCAGCCGTCTCCTTCCTCTCTCAGCCGTGCTGTTCACCACTCTGCACTCTATCTCCTCATCTCCGCCTCTCCCTCCCTCATTCCTTACCCCTCCCTTCCCTCTCTCATCCCCCTACCTTGCCTTCCCTTTTCCTCCTGTTCCTGTCCTTGCTCTCTCTCCTTCCCTGTTCTTCCCCTCTCTTCTTTCCCTTGTCTTCTTTCCAGTTTCCTTACTGGGGACACTGGCAAGTCTTCTTCTCACTGAGGAGCCTCTTGATCTGAGACATCCGCTCTGCCTGGCTCTGTCCAGGGAGAAGGAGGAGAGTTGTGAGGGTCCCAGGCCTCAAGGAGAGAGGTGCCTCTAGGAGGGGGGGCAGGGGGAAGCTGGGAGAGGGGCATTTACTATAGCTGAGACCATCTGTTCTGGAATTAGCTCTCTGTTCCTTCCTGTCTCTCATTCCACAGGGCTCTGTATCCAGCAAGGAAATCTTGGAACAGTGAGAGCTGGACCAGAAGGTCGTATATACAGGATACAATTGCTGTTATTCAGGCCTCAGGTGCTTGAAAGTCCTGTAGTTGGAAGATCTGGGGCGGTTTACTCACCCGCCTGATCCGATGGTGCTTGACACAGCAGAAAATGCTCAACCCAATGAAAATCAGAAGGACTAGACTGCCAACCCCTGCTGCAACCAGGATTGTAATCCTAGTGGGGACCTGGGACACTCTGGGTAAAACTGCAAGAGAAAGGGATGTGCTCAGCCAAGTGCTCCTTATTAAGGGCACGGAGCAATCTGGAGGGTTTGAGGAAGACTGGCTGCCCAGCTAGACTGGGGTCTGTGCTTGGGCCAGGAGAGTGGGCCAAGTTCCCAGGGCTTTTATGGGTTCCACCAGGGCTTGCTGGGACAGAGCTGGGGAAGACATTTAAAATGTTTTAGAGGCTAGAGTGTGCTCTGTAGAGCGTGCATACCTTGGGTCATGTTTGCGTAGCCCATCCATCTCAGAGGAATTGGGCAGTGTCTCTTGACCAACCCCAGGAAAGTCCCATGGCTTGGAGGCAGAGGCTGGGGTTAGGACATGGGAGCTGGATCCTTACCTTCAGCCTTGGATTCCAGCAGGACCTTGCCCTTGTCACTCAGCAGACACAGCCACTGCCCCTCCTCGGGGTTGAGCACCTGCACCTGCTTCTGCTGCGTGGAGACCTTTGCCGTCTGGTTCTCCAGCTGCAAACTCAGGGTCATCGTGGGGGAAATGGGTCCCAGTACGTCACAGGCCAAATTATTTGGATGCTGAGTCACTGCAAGAGGGGTGAGAGGCTGGGGCTGGGAACCTCAGCCTCTCAGTTCCCTGCACTTCTAAACTCATTCAGTAGGACAATAAAAATGATGCCCAACTGGGTGCCCTTCTCTTAGCCTCTTAGAGAATATTTTCATGCAGTTAATAGAGAATACACCCCTTTTGGAGTCCAGGGGTCTTGGGTTTGAATCCCAGTCTCTACTGCTTACTAGCTGTGGGTTCCCAGCAAGGTGCTTAACTCTCTGGACCTTGGACAATGATTAAATGGATTTGCATAAAGTGCTTAGAACACAGCCTGGCCTGTACTAAGGGTCAAGTGTTAGCCATTATTATTTGTGGAGTTACCATAGTTAGGAGCCCCAGTAGGTGGTACGGTGGTTAAGAGCTGTGCTGCTAACAGATCAGCAGTTTGAATCCACCAGTCACTTCTTGGAAACCTTATGTGGCAGTTCTACTCTGTCCTACAGTATCACTGTGAATTGGAGTCAATGGCAAAGAGTTAGGTTTTTTTGGTTTTTATGATAAGTAAAGGGATAAAGATATGAAGAACTCACCCTAGAGCCTGTCTATTGGTGTTAGTATCCTCACTACTAGTTTACTGAGAGCAGATTTTGTTATGCTCATTTGGCAGGTGAGAAAGCAGGCCCACAATGCTTAGAGGGTTTAGCCAGTGTCATGAAGAGTGAGCTGGCAGAGGCAGACGTAGAATCCTGGGTCTCAGATCACACCCTCTGGAAACCCTCAGCGGAAGCAACCTCAGGCTAGCCCAGGGTTGACAGGAAAGGACATGTGGATTCAGCCTAAGTTCGACATCAGCCCCAAACCTCCCAGGCCCTTCATCACCTGCAGCAGGTACCCAGGGCGCCATCAATTTGATTCCAACTCCTGGCAACTCCATGTGTGTCAGACAAGGACTATACTCCACAGGGCTCTCAATGTATGATTTCTTGGATATAGTAAGGGCTTTCTTCTGAGGTGGCTCTGAGTGGACGTGAACCCCCAACCTCCTGGTTAACAACTGGTCATGTTAATTGACTGCTCAGGGATTCCTAACCAGCGCCTAGATAGGCATCTTCTGTCAGAGTCCACCCCCTGTCAGAGGGAGCCGTGGGCCAGGCTCCTCCACCTCCTTTCCCTGCCGTCCCTCCCATCAGCCAGCCTCCTCACCTCTCATCACCACGAGGCTCACTTTCTGAAGTAGCTTTCCTGAAGCAAGAGCTAGGGTCAGGTTTCCACAACCAGCATGCTGAGGCAAGGCTTGGGGCAGGGTGAAGCTGAGAGGCAATGTCTCACTCATCCGGAGCTTATTCAGGCTAGACTGTTGTTTGGACACCTTCTTGTCCTTCAAAGAGAAGGTGATCCAGCGGGAGGAAGCCCCCTCTACTTCCCAGTTCAGCTCCCCTGTCAGTTCTTCATCACTGAAGGTAAGTGGGAAGGAGAATTCCACTGGCTCCCCCTCTTTCTTGTAGACAGTGTTGGAGTTCTTCTGGAATCCTGGAGTGGGATAGGAGAGAACCTGGGTCAGATGCAGGCAGGAGGAAGAGGCTGGTTCAGGTTGGAGGAGGGGAAAGCATATAGTGGGAGCATCTGAAACAGAAGGATGACCAAGATAAGCCCAAACACCTATACTGGCATTTCAGATCCTTAAATTCCCTTTTACCTCTTCAGTCTCTTCTCCTGTCTCTCTACCTCAACATGTTTCCAAGGCAGCCTCTTCTTCCAGGAAGGCTCATAGAGCTGCTCAGCCACGGGGGACCTCGCCTTCCTCAGGATATTGGGACAGGGCACATTTGACCTACACTACCTAACAAGAAGCACTGATGGTACAACAGTTAAGCACTCAGCTGCTAACTGAAAGGTTGGCAGTTTGAACCCATCTAGTAGCTCCATGGGAGAAAGATCTAGCAATTTGCTTCAGTCGAGATTATAGCCCAAACCCTATGCGGCAGTTGTACAACTGTCACATGGGGGTCACTATGAGTCAGAGTGGACCCAGTGGCACCTGACAACAACTTAAGTGTATAATTTATTACACTTCACAAAATAAGAGCAGGCACTTTAATAGAGCTTACTATGTGCCAGGCACTGTTCTAAGTGTGTTGCACATATTAGCTTATTTATTTCTTGCTGTAACACTACAAGATCGGTGCTATCACAGTATCACCCCCGTTTTATAGATGCAGAAATCAAGGCACAGAGAGGTTCCAAAGGTTACCCAAGGCTACACAGTTGTGAGTATAAGAACCAGGATTTAAATCAAAGTCCAAGCATGAAACCACCATGTGGCACTACCTCATGTCACATAAGCATCTAGAAAATGCAAGCTCGGTTGGGACTTGTGTTCTTGGCTTTTGATTTTTCCCTCAGGACCTAGGTCGCTGTTCTCCAGGTACAATGTAGAATTTCATCAGGGCCAAATTGAGAGTGATAGGGAGGTGAGACAGTGAAGAAACTAGACACCTTTGACATTCCTCCACTGGGGTCTCCTCCAGGGGCCACTGATCCCCCTCATCTTTATTCTCCCTCCCTTTCTACCTCTGTGTCCACCACCTAGAGGACTGGCTGTTAGTCAGTACATGAGGAAGAGACAGCCCAGGATGACCCTCAGGGCAGACCTCAGCTCTAGGGTTCTGAACATACCTCTCCCCCCAGCCCCAGGCCCAGGAGCAGAACGGTGAGAGCAGAGGGAGGGCTAGTCAGACCTGATGTGGAGGGAGACTGCAGGAGAGAGGAACTCCTCTTACCCAGCACCAAGATGTTTATGCTGAGTTCCAGAGTCTGCTGGTTCTGGGAGATGATACATTTCCAGATGCCACTGTGCTGGGACCCCACCTGGGACACTGTGAAGCTCTTTTCGACATTTTTGTTTTTACCCCGTGGATCCTTCCATTGGACTGAGGGGTTACTATTACGGGAGCTCTCTAAGGTCAGGGTGAGGCTCTTCCCCTGAAGCAGGCGGACTCCAGGCTTGGCAGTCACTGTGGAGAGAGCAGGACACCTGTGTCAGAGACACACGCACAGATACACACACATCATCCCTGAGAATCTAAGAAACCAAGAGGGTCCTCATCCTTGCCCCAACATCTCCTTTCCTCCCAACAGCCAGCTGCCCACCCCTAATCCAACCCTCTTTCCTTCTCTCCCCTTTCCCATTTTCTCTCTCCTTTGGATTAGTTCCTGCACTTCTTTTGCTTCCTCTCTAGGCCTCTCTCTCCCCATGGAGGGCTGGAGGAGACTTGGCGGCCAATCGGATCCATTTCCAAGCTGTTTAAGTACCACCAGCTCAGGCCATATTCTGGCATGGAGGTGAATGTAGAAGAGAAAGATGGGACGGGGGTATCCTCATCCCAGATCCTCCCCACTCACATCTGAACACCAGCAATTGAACCTCTTCCTTCTTATTGTCTACTTCACAGATGTAATGCCCTGAGTCTTCCATCTCAAGAGTCTTGATAAGCAGATGAAAGAATCCTTGGTCCCACAGATTTCTTCTGCATTCAACGCGACTTTTCAGCCTAGAGTTACCTGGAAGTAGAAGTCATATGAAAGAGATTGGGAAGCTCTGGAGACATGGCACTGCTGGTGAGGCTGGTATTCACAACTCTCCAGATCTGAGTTATTAATTTCTTCCAGAATATGCCCCTTATGCTAAGCAGAGAAACCTAAGCTTGTAAAGAGATCACATTATATTATTATATTCAGTTACCCAATGCGCACAGCATTTCACTAATCCAAAATAAAATAATACCCTCATCTGAGAGCATAGACTCCAAATACATGATATGTATGATGTTAATTAATTTTCACAGCAATTCCAAAAATAGATACTGTTTTTAATTATTTTACAAATAAGGAAACTGAGGTTCAGTGATTAAATAATTGTCCAAATTCTTATACAATGTTGGTGGGAGTATTAACTAGTACATTTCTTGTGAAGGTAATTTGCAATATCTACCAGAATTCTGGAAACCCTGGTGATGTAGTGATACAGCTGCTAACCACAAGATTCGTGGTTTGAATTCACTAGGCACTCCTGGGAAACGCTGTGGGGCAGTTCTACTGTGTCCTGTAAAAGGTTACCATGAGACAGAATTGACTGACAAGCGATGAGTTTGGTTTGCTTTTTTTTTTTAATCACATTTACAAATGCACACACAAAACTAAATGCCCACCAAGAAATGAAGAGATAGACTAGATAAATTATGGTTCACCCATTCAGTAGAATGCTGTGAGAACAAAAGGACACAGTAGAACTGCCCCAGGGGGTGATGGCCACGAGATTAGGAAGGTGGGAAAGGGAGCTTTTCTGGAAGATTAAACCATAGAAACAAAAACAAAAAAAGCATTTACAACAAGGGCTTACAGATTTTTCGGAAAGTAGCACATTGTTTCAGCGTCACAGTAGATCAAAGAAATGCAAAGTAAAACAACAGTGATATATTTTCAAATATGAACTTACCCAAAACAGTAAGTTTTAAGTAATAATATCAAGTGCTGTCAAGGGTGCTAGTGAGAAAGGCACACAGAGACATTAACTAGACCTAGTGTAAATGGAATAAAGTTTTCTATCCATTTTGTAGTATGTATCAGCTATTGTTAAAAGTTGATATCCTTAATTTCATTTATAGAACATTATCCTTAAAACAATAATTTAAAAAATGCAAATCAAAATTTAGATACAGAAATAATAATTATAGTGTTTTTAATAGAGTATAATGTCAGATGGAAAGATAATAAAATATTAGAGTACATTCATTTGATGGAATTTTAAATTTGCACCAAAAATGATGCTTACAAAAATTTTAATGAAATAGAAAATACTCATAATACACATTTTAATATACTTGTATTAAAGTAATCTTTATTTCTCAGTTTCATAATTTCAGCTACAAAAATTACACTTACAACACTTCCCCTTTCCTTTGCCAATCCTTCTAAAACTACTATAAACAATTTGATGTGTATCATTCTGTGCTTTTTTCTTTGTGTGTACAAACATATATTCACACACATATGTAATAATATAATGTATTGTTGCATACATACCTTCATAGGCATATTTTCCACCTATATGTCCTTTTTGGGAAAATGTTTATTCATCTCTTTTTGCCTATTTTCTAACTGGATTGTTTGCTTTTTTTTAATTGTTGAGGTTTGAGAGTTCTGTAAATATTCTAGATACCAGTCCTTTGTCAAATATGTGGCTTACAGAGATTTTCTGTAAATATCTGTAGACTGCCTTTTCATCTTCTTATCAATGTTTTTTGCAGAGCAAAAATTTTTAATTTTGATGTAGACTAGCTTATTAACTTTTCTTTCCATGGATCGTACTTTTGGTATCAAGTCTAAGACCTCTTTCCTTAGCTAGATTGCAGTGGTTTTCTCCTGTTTGTTTTTTATAAAAATGTTGTAGTTTTGTTGTCACTGTTGTTTGTAGATGCTCCTTATTAAGCCAAGGAAGTTATCGTCTATTTGTATTTCTCTGAGACTGTTTATTAAGAGTATTTAATTTTGTCACATTATTTTCTGCATCAATTAACATGATCATGTGATTTTCCTTTTTGGGCATGTTAATATGATGAATCACATAATTGGTTTTCAAATATTGACTCAATCTTGTATTTCTGGAGTAAAGGTCATTCAGCCATGGTGCATAATTCTTTTTATATATTGCTGAATTTTATTTGTGAATATTTTGCTAAGAATTTTTGCACCTGTACTCATGAGGGATGTTAATTCATAGTTTTCTTTTTTTGTGCTATCTCTCTAGTTTTGTGTCAGGGTATTATTAACTTTATAAAATAACTCTGGAAGTGGTCCCTTCTCTGTTTTCTGGAAGAGACTGTGTAGAATTGGAGCTAATTCTTTCAGCACTTGGTAGAATTCTCCAGTGAAATCATCTGGGTGTGGAAATTTTTCTTTTGGGAGTTTTAAATTATGAATTAAATTTTCCTTAATAGGTACAAGTCTGTTCAAATTATCAATTTCACATTGGGTAAGTTGTGGTAGTGTTTTGTGATGAATTGGTCCACTTCACCTAAATTAATGCTGTTTTTAGTACTCTCTATTATCCTTTTCTTTCTTCTTTTTTTTTTTAACATATTTTACAGGTACAGTTGAAGACATAAATTACATTCATCGTGTTGTGCAGCCCTCCCCTTCTTGTACTTTTGATGCCTGCAGATGCTATAATGATATTTCCTGTTTTATTCCTGATAATGGTCATTTGTGTCCTTTCTCTCTTTTTCTTTTCCTTTGTCAATTTTTATAAAGATCTGTCAGTTTTGTTGATCTTTTTCTAAGAATCAACTTTTGGTTTCATTAATTTCTTTCTGTTGTGTTTCTGTTTTCACTGCTATTGATTTCTGCACTCGTCTTCATTATTTCCTTCCTTCTGCTTGATTTGGGTGTCATTGCTCTTATTTTTTTAGATTCTTTAAGTGAGAACTTAAGTCTTTGAGTTTTTTTTTATCTTTGTATGGGGACACCATGAATCTGGGGCTGACTCGATGGCAGCTGACAACGACAGTGCATGCATTTAGCATTGCTTTAACTGTGCCCCACAAATTTTAATGTGTTGTCACTCAGTTCAGTTGCCACCCAGTTCAATATTTTTTTTTCCTTTGAGATTTCCTTTTTGACCCATACATGAATTACTAAGAAGTTATTGTTTCATTTCCAAATGTTTGGAGATTTTCCTATAATCTTTCTGTTATTCTGGTTTGATTCCATTTGGTCAGACAATGTACTCTGTTTGATTTCACATCTTCTAAATTAGTTGAGTTTTGTTTTATGGTTCACAATACGGTTTACACTGGTGAATGTTGCATGGACATTTGAAAAGAATGTGTGTTCTATTGTTGGATGGAGCATTCTATAAATGTCAATTCGATCCTGTTGGTTGATAGCATTATTGAGTTATTCTGCAGCCTTGCTGATTTTCTATACAGTTGTTTTATGAATTTGTGGGTTCTTCTAATTTCTTCGTTTAGTTTTATCAGTTTTTCCTTCTTTGTTGTTTTCTGCATACACATTTAGGATTGCTATGTCTTCTTGGTGAACTGACCCTTCCCATTCATTAGTATATAATGTCTTCCTGTCTCTGGTAGTTTTTTCCTGTCTAAAGTCTACTTTATCTGAGTTTAATATAACCACTTCTGTTTTCTGCTTTCACAACATTTTTTTCCCCATCCTTTTAATTTCAACCTGTCCAGATCATTGTATTTGAAGTTAGTTTTTTGTAGACATGTAAGTTGGGTTATGTTTTTTAATCTACTCTGCCAGTCTCTGTGTTTCATGTGATATAGTTAGACAGTGTACATTTAATGTACCTATTAACATATTAGGGCTTAAGTCTGCCATTTTACCTTTTGCTTCCTGCTTGTTCCCGCTATGTTTTTGATTGTTTGTTTTCTTTTTCCTACATTCCTGTGGGCTACTTGAACATCTGTTTGTAATAAACTTTAGTTTTTAGAATAGTGTTTAAATTTACAGAAAAATTGCAAAGATAGTTTACAGAGTTCCCAAGTGCCATATAACCAGTTAGCATGGTACATTTATTAAAGTTGATGAATCAATATTTATACATTATTATTCATTGAAGACCATAGTTTATTCAGATATCCTTAGTTTTGCTAAATGCCTTTTTTCTCTTCCAGGATCCCATCCAGAGTATCATACTGCATCTAGTTGTCATTTCTCCTTTTACTTCTCTTGACTGTGACAGTTTCTTGGTACTTTCCCTGTGTTTTGATGACCTTAACAGTTTTGAGGAGTACTGGTCAGGCACTTTGTAGAATGTTTTCCTGTTGGGATTTGTCTGATGTTTTCTCTTGATTAGACTAGGGTAATGGGTTTTTAAGAGAAAGGTAAAGTACTGTTTTCTGTTCATTACATCATATTGAGGGTATATACTATCAGTGTGAATTATCACCATTGATGTTGACCTTGACCATCTTGCTGAGGTAGTGTTTGTCGGGTTTCTTTACTGTAAGGTTACTCTCAACTCTTTCCATATTGTATGACTTGGAAGGAAGTAACTACGTGCAGCTCATGTTTACAGAGTGAAGAGTTGTACTTCACCTCCTTGACAGTTTGAATTATTCTGCAGGGCAAATTGATCTCTTCTCATCTATTTATTTAATCATTTATGTCAGCATGAACTTACAGATATTTATTTATTCTTTGGTGCATGACCATTCTTTAGAATCCATTTTGATTTATCTATAGTGTTTTTGAGTTTATCTCCTTGTATTTTTCAGTGGTTGTTCTAAATATTACATTACATATACATGACTTATTGAAGCCTACTAGCATCACTTATCACTCTTTACATCTCTTTACTCTCCCCATTTGTATAATTGTGTAAAATATTTCCTCTATGTACATTTAAAACCACATAGTGTTATAATTTTGCTTCACCTGTCAAGCATAATGTAGAATATTCAAGTAGGGAAGAAAGTCTATTGCACTTATCCATATATTTTGCTTATCTTTTTTTATTCTTCCTTCTTGATATTCCAAGTTTCCTTCTTTTATAATTTCCTGCTGGTGGGAAGTCCTCAGTTTTCCTTCATCTTGATTTTCTCTTCATTCCTGAAGTACGGTCTCGGTTGACTGTTCTCTTCTTTTAGCACTGGAAAAGTATTATGCTACTACTTCCTTGTGGCCTCCATGGTTTCTGATCAGAAATCGACTGTTATTCAAAGATTTTTTTCCCCTCTGGATAAGCTGTTATTTTTCTCTGGTTGCTTTCAAGAGTTTTTCCTGTATCTTTAGTTTTTAGTTTAATTATGATGCATCTTAATGTGAATTTTTTTTTTTTTAATTTATTCTACTTGGTTTGCTCAGCTTCTTGAATCTGTACATTATGTCTCCTGCTAAAACTGGGAAGTTTTCAGCAATTACGTATCTGAGTAATTTTTTAGCTCACTCTATGTTTTTCTCCTTCTGAGATTCCTGTAACATAAATTTTACATATTCTGTAATAGTTCCTGTGGTACAATGAATTGCTTTTATATGGCCTTTGTCTCCACGGTCTTGTGACTCCTATAAAATGATTGGATGAGACTATGTAAATAAGGTGCTTGTGGCACACCAAGGGGATTGAACAGCATTGTTAATAATGCAAATAAGATGCATGGTATCCTTGTGGAGATGGAACCATGCAAATAAGGTGTTTGAAACCCTAATGAGGGGGATTGATCAATTTTACCATCTTACTAGGCTTAAAAGAGAACCAATCCCAGAGCAAAAGGGTGACCTCATTTCCATCAAGAAAGAAGAGCTGGGAGTACAGTATGTCCTTTGGTCCTGGCTTCCTGTGCTGAGAACTTCCTAGACCCAGGACACACAGAGAGAGCTGTAACACCTGAGATAGCATGCGACACTGACAAGCAAGATGGCAAGGCAAGAAGAGGCAGCAGAGAAACGGCAGCAGCGGAACCAGGAGACTGACTTGAGATGGCTGCAGTGGATTCTCCAGTCCACCAAACAAGGCAGTCACAATGGGCATGCTACCCATTGGAGTGAAAGAGCTGAGCACCTTTGGACAGCAAGCTTGCTGACAGAGTGAGTTGCTTCTGGGCATTTATCAGTATAGTTAGAAGAAACTTTCAATACTTTCCTGAGTAGGGCCAAGGGCAGAGGGCCAAGTGAGGAGGCTTGTCTTGACAGACCTGAGAGGAGCCTGTCTTTAGGGGCTTGTGGTGGTCAGGATTATGTCAACTTGGCTACTACCTATTTGGCTGCTGTATTAAGTGGCAGGGTGGGGTTTGTGGTGGCTCCCTACCCCTTGGCTCTCATCTCGTGACCCTGGACTATGGCTGCTGATAGCTCACGTGGCCAGGAGCTCCTGCTCTCTTGTTCCAGCGTCTGGTTCCAGGACTTGAGCTAGCAGCTGTTGGGCTCATCAGTCCTTACAGTCGGCACTTGAGAGTCCTGCTCCCTGACCTGCCAATCCTGCGCTCGCCAGCCTCTGTCACTTCGTCTCGCCACCAGCTTGGGATCCACTGACCTACACAACCAGTGATCTGCAACTCTGGTCTCTGACTTGCTGACCTTGGGTTCCTCAGCTTCCGTGGACACATGAGGCTTGTGCCAGAGCTTGGGACATTCAGCTTCTGTGATTACGTGAGCTGTTTCCTATATTTGTATCTATCTATCTGTCTATATATATATATTATAAATCTTTCCTTGTACCTACACGTGTTACTGGTTTTGCTTCCCTAGAAAACCCAGCCTAAGACAGGGTTTGAGAGGAGCCTGTCCTCAGGGGCTGAGAGGAGCCCTGCACAGTCAAAAGGAGCTGAGGGAACTGTTCTGCCCTGAAGAAGGGAGACTTTGTTTTCATGCTTCCTGATCCTGATTCTCAATTGTAGCCCACTGATCCGAATCCTGAATTGTACACTGTCACTTTCCTAAAAAAACCCATGATTGTGAGTATTGTCTGTGAGTTCTGTGTGGTCATTGCAATGAATTATCAAACTCCATAAAGAAGTGGAGAGTGCCATCAGAGGAGTGGCTGGTGTCAGAATTGGCAAAAAGGTTGGAGAGAGGATGTATGTCTGATTTCACCTCAGAAGAATCTGCCGTTGGTTGGTGCTGATGATTCTCACTACTTGTCAAGTTACGCAAAGTGAGATGTTGTCATGGCACCATTTTTAGTTCCCAACAAAATTACTGTTCACTTTTTTAAAGTCAATTTTCTCTGAGATGCTGTTAATCCTTTTTTTTTTCTTTGTCTGTTTTCTCTCTGTTGTTCAAATTGGATGATTTCCATTGTTTTATCTTCCAATTCATTGATTCTTTCCTCTCTACCCTCCATCCTGCTGTTGAGACAATCACTAAGCTTTTAATTTCAGTTATTGTCTCAGTTCTAAAATTTCCATTTGGCTTCCTTTATATCTTTTATTTCTTTGTTGAGGCTTTCTCTTCTTTTGTCTCAAGTGGTTTTCTAATTGCTCACTGAAGAATTTTTGTCATGGATGCTTTAAAATATTTGTCAAATACACAGCAAATGGTCCCAACTCAGCAGGAATGGATGCTCACCGAGGGCCAAAATGGCATGCGGTAAAGACAACCGAGAAGACAGAGAGACCCACAAGAGTGGGTGCCTACATCGACCTGGGACCGGAAGAACCAGATGGTGCCCGGCCACCACCAGTGATAGCCATGACGGAGCTCACAGAGAGGAGCCTCACTGGCAACACAAGAATAAAAAGAGGTGCATCATGAGACCTCCACTAAAAGACTTCAATTGATGGTCCAGCGGTTTTGGGGTTCCTCTGAGAGCATGGCCCCCGGCCCTGATGCTGCCTGTTCCCATAAATTACAACAAAGGTCCACTCTTTGGACAGGAATGGAATGGAGTTGGCAATGCAGAGTAACCATATATTGGAAGCACTTTATGGTTCTATACATCTATAGGATATCATCTTGCTGACCTCTGGCTGGAGGAAGGGGAGTGGACGGAGAGGAGGGGAAAGGAGACTGTTGGGAGGATGAGACATGTATGGAGCAGAGAGGAATAGTGTGCAGTCACCGGACAGGGAGAGCAGTGAAAGCTGCATATAGGGGGGCATGTAAATTTACATGTGAATGTACATTTTCACTCAGTTATGTTAAATAAAAATAAAAAAATATATATTTGTCAAATAATCTTAACATTTTTTTTCTTCTTGGTGTTGGCACCCATTGATTGTGTCTTTTCATTTAGTTTAAGATTTCCTGAGTTAGTATGGTGCATGTTTTTCTATTGAATCCTGGACATTTTTGTATCATGAGACTCTGGGTCTTATTTAAGCCTTCTGTTTTCACTGGCTTTCTCTGACATTACTGTGGCAGCTGGGGGAACATCCTGCTACCAAGAACACAGAACAAGTGGGGAAGAGCAGGAAAGCCTGGTGGGTAGCGATTAAGTGCTATGGCTGTTAACCAAAAGGTTAGCAGTTAGAATCCACCAGGCAACCCTTGAAAACTACATGGGGCAGTTCTGCTCTGTCCTATAGGATTGCTATGAGTCGGGATCAGTTCTTTGGCACTGAGTTTGGTTTTGGTTTTTTAGGGAAGAGCATCCTTTAGACCTGAGATCCCTGAAGTGAGACTCTCCTAGGACAAGGAAAGATAGATGACAAGGACCTTCTCGTAGAGTCAGCAGAGAGAGAAAGCCTTACCCTGGAGCTGGTACTATAAATTTGGATTTCAAGCCTCCTAAAGTGTGAGTGAATAAGCTTTTGTTTGTTAAAGACATACACACTTTGGTATTTGTTATAACAGCTCTGGTGTTCTTGCCAAAAAAGTTAATGTACACTAGATCAAGCTTCTGGATGTAACCACCAATTTATAACACATACAGGGGACAGAGGTACATGATAAATGACACCATGTAGTACTGACAGCCCCTATTTAGAATGTACAAAACTTAATAGGACAATTATCTGGTTTCTTCAATCAATTGATGGCAGAAAAAAAAGAGAGAGAGAATAAATGTATAAATTCCAGAGATTTAAGGGACCAGTACAGTGCAGCAACAAATACATGAATTTTTGTTTTGATTCAGATTCAAATAAATCAAGTATAAAAATAATATTGTAAGACAACTGGGGAAATTTGAACACTAATGAGATCTTTACTGTAATTGAAGAATTATTTTTTTTATTTTTAAGGGTTGTTAATGGCAATGTAGCTATGTTTTAAAAAGAGTCACTGTATTTCAGAGTTATATACTGAAGCAGTTACGGATTGAATGATATACTGTCTAGAATTTGCTCCAAAATAATACTGGGGCAGGAAAGGCTTGGGTGTATACATAGAACAAAATTGGCCATAAACTGTTGAATCTGGGTGGGGATATGGGAATTCATTATATAATTATTCCACTTTTAATATATTGAAATTTTCATACTAAAAAATAAAATATTAAAAATAAGACATGAAATGCAGTTAATGGTAAATCTATTAAACTCACAAAATGTAAAATATATTTACAGAAATACATTTCATCTTGTTTTCCTACCAGTGACCCCTAGCCCATTGCCACTGAGCTGATTCTAACTGATAGTGACCCCACAGGACAGAGTAATTTCTTTAAACTGTGCTCTAGGTAAAAGTTTACAGTTCAAGTTAGTTTCTCACGCAAAAATGTATACACAGATTGTAATGTAACCCTAACTGCCATCCCTATAAAGTGACCGCACATTCCTCCTTTCTACCCTAGATTTCCATTCAAGCATCTCCTATACCCTTCTGCCCGCTTATCTCACCTCTGGACAGGAGCTGCCTTTTTAGTCTCTTGTATCTATCTGTTTGAGCTGAGACGCACCCTCTTCACAAATATCATTTTGATGTCTTCTAGTCTAGTCTATTCTTTGTCTGAAAAGTTGCCCCTAAGAATGGTGTTCATTCTAGGCTGACAGTCCAGGGGCCATGTCTTCTGAGGTTCCTCTAGTTTCTGTCAGACGATCAAGTCTGGTCTTTTTACAGGAACTTGAGTTCTGAGCCCCATGGTTCTCTTTCTCAATCAGGAACTCTCTGTTGTGTTCCCTGTCAGAGTGGCTATTGGTTCTTCTGGTCCAGTCTGGCCTCAGGCTGATGGGATCTCTGGTTTGTGTAGTCCCTTTTGTCTCTTGCATGAATATTTAACTTGAATCTTTGGTATTCCTTCTCTTTTTCTCCATGTGGTTTGGGACCAATTGACACATCTTAAGTGTCTGCTTGCTAGCTTCTAAGGCTCCAAACATCACTCACCAAGGTGGATTGCAGAACATTTTATTAATAAATTTCGCTATGCCAGTTGATCCAGATGTCCCCAGAAACAACAGTTCCCACACTCCTGCCCGTGCTCTGCTGTCCCTCAAAGTGTTTGTTCATGCTGAGTAAACTTCTTAGCTTTTGATTTAGTACAGTGGTGTTCACTTCCCCTGTATTGTACATTGTCCTTCTCTTCACCCAACATAACTCTTGTCTGCTATGTAGTTAGTGAATTCCCCTCTACCTCCCTTTCCAAACTTGTGACTATCAAAGAATGTTCTCTCCTGTGTTTAAACCTTTTCTTGAATTTTTTATAACAGTGGCCTCACACAATAATTGACATTTTGTGACTGACAGTACTCAGCATAATATGTTCCAGATTTATCTACGTTATGTTTTGTAGATTCATCATTGTTTTTTATCTTTGTGTAGTATTCCGTTGCGTGAATATACCATAATTAGTTTATCCATTCATCTGCTTATGGATACCTAGTTTGTTTCCATCGCTTTGCTGTTGTGAACAGTGCTGCAGTGAACATGGCTATGTATGTATCTGTTTGTGTGATGGCTCTTATTTCTCTAGGCTATATTCTAAGGAGTAGGTTGCTGGTTAATAAGGTACTTCTATTTTTAGCTTTTTAAAGAAGCTCCAAATTGATTTCCAAAGCGGTTTTACCATTTTACATTTCCACCAGCAGTATGTAAGTGTTCCAGTCTCTCCAACATTTATTATTTTGTGTTTTTTGGATTTTTTTGATGACAGCCTTATCGGAGCAAGGTGGTATCTCATTGTAGTTTTGATTTGTATTTCTCTAAAGGCCAATGATTGTCAGCATTTCCCCACGTATCTGTTAACTGCCTGGATGTCTTCTTTGGTAAAATGGCTGTTCATATCACATACCGATTTTTAAAACTGAGTTATTTCTCTTTCTGTGGTTGACGTTTTGCAGTATGCTGTAGATTTTAGAGATTAGACCCTGATTGGATATGTCACAGGCAAAATTTATTTCCCAGTCTGTAGGTTGTCTTTTCAATCTTTTGGTGAAGTCTTTTTCCCCTCCCTTCAATTTTCTGTTGTGATTAAGTGAAAGTTTGCAATCCAAGTCAATTTTCCATATAAGACCCCAAGTGTCCACCTCTCTGCAACTCTATCTGCTCTCCTAACCCTATGACAGCACACTCCTCTTTTCCACTACTTACTTCCAGTATACACTCCACCAGAACTTGTCCCTTTCTCCAACCTTTCCTCCACCCTCTGAGAAGAAACCAGTAGGACAGCCTCATATATATATTGAACCATAAAGTTCCCATACTACATGCATCATTCTGTGTCCCCAAGTCCAGCCCGTTCTTTTTCTGTTAGCTTGACTACTGGTTTCAGCTCCAGACTAGCAGCAAGTCTAGTGGCCATGTTCTCATGGAACCCTCCAGGTTGTCAGACCGTCAATTATGGTCTTTTAATAGGAGCTCATGATCTGCACACCTCTTTATCTTGTGCTGTGTCAGAAACTCTACACTGTGTCCCCTGTTGAGGCTGTCTCTGGTGGTGGCCATGCACATCTAGTTCTTCTGGTCTGATGCTAATGGAGTCTCCCGATCACACAGGCCCCTCTGTCTCCTGGGCTCACATCTTTGATGTTCCCAGTTGTCATCTGTTCCAAGAGAGTTGGGTCCAGTTAACATTCTTCAGACGGCAGCTTGCTGGCTTGTAAGACCCCAGGTGCTGTCTACCAATATTGGGTGCAGAAGACTTAGAAAAATATTAGTTATGCCAATTGACCTCTAAGTCTCCTGAAAACATGGTCCCAGACCCCTGTCCCTGCTACTCTGTCCTTTGAAATGTTGGGTTGAATTTAGAAAACCTTTTAGCTTGTGATGTAGTACAGTTATGCTGACCTGCCTTCTACTGCAGTCTGTCACTCCCTTCACCAAACCAAATTCCCACGGACTATCTAATCTATGAATAACCCTCTTCCTCCCTCCCCACCCTCATAGAAATCAAAGAGTATTTTCTTCTATGCATAAGTCCTTTCTTAAGTCCTTATAATAGTGGTCTCATACAATATTTGTCCTTTGGCAATTAACTGATTTCACTCAGCATAATGTCTTCCAGTTAATTCCAGGCTATGACATGTTCTTTATCATTGCATAGTGTTCCATTGTGGCTAGGACCACAGTTCATTTATTCATTCATCTGTTGAGAGGTACCTAGATTGATTCCAGCTTTTTGTTATTGTGGAGAGTGCAGCAATAAACATTCAGGTGCATGTGTCTGTTCATGTGGCAACCATTATTTCTGTAGGATATATTCCAAGCAGTGGGATTGCTGGATCATATGGTATTTCTATTTCTAGCTTTTAAAGAAAGTACCTTTGCTTTCCAAAGAGGTTGTACCATTTTACATTCCCACCAGCAATATAAAAGAATTCCAGTCTCTCCACAGCCTCTCCCACATTTGTTGTTTTGTGTGTTTTGGATTAGTGCCAATCCTTCTGAGGTGAGATGGTATTTTACTGTAGTTTTGATTTGGATTTCTCTAATGGGCAATGATTGTGAGCATTTCTTGATGTGTCTTTTGGCCTCTTGGATGTCTTCAGGAAGTGTCTGTCCATATCCTTTGCCCATTGTTTAATTAGATTATTTGCCTTTTTCTTGTTGATATGTTGCAGGACCTTGTAGATTATGGAGATTAGACATCAATCAAATAAATACGTGGTTGCCAAATATTTTTTCCCAGTGTGTATTCAGTCTTTTTATTCTCCTGATAAAGTCTCTGGATGTGTATGTGTTTAATTTTTAGTAGTTCCCCTTTATCTGTTTTCTGTTCTGCTATTTGTGCATTGTTAGTAAGATTTTGTAGACTGTTTAAGCAATGTATTAGAACTTCCAGTGTTGTCTCTATTTTTTCTTACATAATCTTTATCGTTTTAGGTTTGATATTTATGTCTTTGATCCATTTTGAGTTAGTTTTTGTGTAAAGTGTGAGACATGGATCTTGTTTCAGTCTTTTGCAGGTGGGTATCCAATTTTGCCAACACCATTTGTTAAAGAGACTGTTTTTTTCCCCAGTTCACAGCCTTTGGGGCTTTGACAAAAATATCAGCTATTCATAGGTAGAGAGTACTATTTCTGGATTTTCTATTCTGTTCCGTTGGTCTGCATATCTGTTTTTGTACAAGTTCCAGGCCATTTTGACTATCACGACCGTGTACTAGGGTCTAAGGTCAAGCAGTGTGAGGCCTCCCACTGTGTTCCTCTTCTTGGTGAAGTCTTTTTTTTTTTTTTTTTAGTTTTTTATAATTTATTCTTGTTGTTGAGAATATGTACAGCAGAACGTTACCATTTCATTTGATTTTGCTTCTTACAATTCAGTGACCCAGATTACATTCTTTGTGTCGTGCCATCATTCTTGCCCTTGTTTTTTCAAATTGTTCCTCCTCATAAATACACTCATTGCTCCCTAAATTCCAATCTAATCTTTGAAGTTACTACTGTCAGTTTGACCCCATGTAGATAGTTCTTTAAAAGAGACAATGCTCAAAGTGGACGTTCTTTCCTAGTTAAGCCAAACTATAGTTTTTTTGGTTTTTAAAAAATTTTTTTATTGTGATTAAGTGAAAGTTTACACACCAAGTCAATTTTCCATATAAAACCACCTGTCTGCAACTCTATACTCTCCTCACCCTGTGACACCACACTCTTCTTTTTCGCTCTTTACTTCCAGTATCCACCCAACCAGCACTTGTCACCTTCTCCCCATCCTCTCCTCTACCCTCTAAAAAGAAACCAGTAGGACAGCTTCATATACATGTATATATATTAAGCCATAAAGTACACACATCACATGCATCACTCTGTGTCCCCAAGTCCAGTCCATTCTTTTCCTGAAGTGTTGGCTTAACTACTGGTTTCAGCTCTGGGCTAGCAGCAAGTCTAGGGGCCATGTTCTCAGGGGACCCTCCAGGTTGTCAGACCATCAGTTCTGGTCTTTTAATAGAGTTCTTGATCTGCATGCCTCTTTATCTTGTGCTATGTCAGAAACTCTACATTGTGTCCCTTATCAAGGCTGTCTTAGGTGGTGACCGCGTACCATCTAGTTCTTCTGGACGGATGCTGATGTAGTCTCCCAATCATATGGACCCTTCTGTCTCCTGGGCTCATTTTCCCTCATGTCGTTGATGTTCTATGTTGTCATCTGTTCCAGGTGAGTTGGGACCAGTCAATGTTCCTCAGATAGCAGCTTGCTGGCTTTTAAGACCCCAGATGCCGCTCAGTTAGTGAAGTCTTTTTATGAGCACAAGTGTTTGATTTTTAGGACCTCTTGGCTATCTAATTTTCCTTCTGGTGTTTGCCCATTGTTAGTTATGTTTTGCTGTTTATGCCGTGTATTAGGGCTCCTGCAAGACTGTGAATCATTATGAAACAAAATTGCCACATCTTTCTCCCAAGGAATGGCTGATGGGTTTGCTCTACAAGCCTTTTAGTTAGCAGCTGAGCACTTAACCACTGCTCCACCAGGGTTTCTTGTGATCCATAGGAAGCCCTTATTCAAGAATGTGTTGAGTATTAGGAGCCATACATAGAAAATGGAGGAATGATTTAAAAGAGAACATGAGGGAGGAAATTTACATGAAAAAATATCTTGTTTACTGTAAAATGTGTTTCTAAGCAGTACTGAGGAAATGCTGATGACATAGTGGTTAAGAGCTACAGCTGATAACCAAAAGACTGGTAGTTCTAGTCCAGCAGGCTCTTCTTGGAAACCCTGCAGGGCAGCTGTACCCTGTCCTATAGGGTTGCTATGAGTCAGAATCAACTTGATGGCAATGGCTTTTTTTTTTTTTAAAGCAGTTTTAAAGTCTTAAGTCTGGAGATTTCACTTTAAGAGCTAAAAAAAGAAAAAAAAATCACTGTTGCTGTTAATCAAAGTCAACAAAGTATCATCTACATAAGTTTGTAACAATAATATTCATGAAATCACAGATTTTATATAATAGTTGTTGTTTTTTTTCTGATACCTATTAAAATATGTCCATAAGTATTAAGGCATGAAAATCATTTCCCTGAGCCACCAAGAATAGAGACTAGAGGAAGGTGACCCACATAGCACTCAGCACTGGGAAACACTGGCCAAGAGTGCCCCAGAATCACTGTCAGCTCGTCAGCTCTAATCCTCTAGGATTTTAGAGTTTGCTAGCAGCAGAACTCTGACACCAGGGTTGTTCAATTTTTAGTATGGTTTCCTCCATGGATGGAGAAGTGAGAACCCCTACCTTGTGTGCAGAAAGCATTTTGTTTGCTCAGAATCTTGGTTCCATCCGGATATTTCCAGGTGAAAGATGTAGTCTTCTGGGAAGCTTGGCAGGGTAACTCCACCATATGGTGTTCTTCACCCAATATTACTTTCTTTCCCTCAGTGGCTGCTGAGAGTAGCACTAGATAGAAAAGAAGGGGTCAGGCCTCAATACTACCCCACCTCTTCCTTTATCTTCCATCTTTGCATCTCCTAACCAGCTCCTTCTCCCAGGCCTTCTGCACTCTACCCCAAATCTGAGCACTCACCCAGTTGCAGTATAAGGATCAGGTGCTTGGAGGAGGCTCCCTGTTTCATTGTGGTCTTTGTGAGGTGGGCAGGGACCTGAGCTATCCCTGCAGAAAGAACAGAGCCTAGGAGAGGTACAGTTGTTAGTCAGCAGGCATCCACTGGATTGGGGGCATATAAGGATTACATGCATACCTTCAGAATTCTTACAGTCAATCCAGGGAACTAGATACGCATACCTAGAAGAAGACACCCTGCAATAATTGCCACAAAATGCCCTGCCTGGACAGGAGTGGGTTCTCTGTCAGTTACGATCAGAAAAAGATTCTTGGAGAAGGTGGGAAATTGGTAGGGACTAAGGCTGGAGAGCCAGGTCAACATATGAAGGTCCTTGAATGCCATACTAAGATGCTGGGACTTGGTTTTGGATATCAGCGAATCATTAAAGGATTCTGTGTAGACAGGGATAGAATTAGATTTGCAATATGGATTCTTTCAGTGGCTGTAGGAAAGTGAATGGCAGTAGGCCATGGCACAAGAAGTCAGGTGAGACAAGGTGAGGACTGAACTATAGGAGCTATGCAAATGTGAGGAAAGAGTGATTTAAGCGACAGTTCTGAGGTAAAATTCTCAAAAGTAAGGGTGCAGGAGCGAAAGAGCAGAAGGTTCAATATCAGAGTGACCCTACAAGGCCCCTGAATATGACAAGGAGAAAGATGAAGCTTCAGAATTTAGCCGGAAGGGAGATTTCTTGTGGGCTCGGAAGACAGTCAAGGCTGGGGCTGGTGGTTCAGGAAGGCTCTGACTAGACCTTCAGGAATGGGCAGCCTTGGGTTAGAGTAGTGATTCTCCAAGTGGTGTGGGATCATTAACAATGTTGTTAGAAATACATTAAAAATGCACATTGTTGGGTTCCACCCAGTCCTACAGGATCAAAAGCTAGGGGTGGGTCTAGCCAACTGTGTGTAAGCAAGCCTCCAGGTGACTTATGCGTGTTCAAGTTTGAAAACCACAAGTTACGTGGAAAGGAAACAGGAGGGGAGTATTTCCACCCAACGGTGTGTGAGGAGGGTTGGGAGTACAGAAAGTGCAATCGGAGGGAAGGAGTGGGAGGTGCTGTGGGAAAGGCATTTGGGGCCTAGTTTCAAATCTTCACAGGCAACCTAGAGAGCTGAGGCTTTGTTCTCTTGTGACTGGGAGCTGCTGCAGATTTTTGGGCAGAGATGTGACGTGGTAGGTCGATACGGAGCTTTAAGGAAGCTTGATGTGGTGACTGGAGGCCAGATGACAGGGTGAAAGTATAGACTAGAGGAAGGGCACCCAGATAGCACCTCAGAGAAGCAGGGCTGAAGTGTCTTTGAACTCCACACCCAGACTGTAAGTGGGCCTCCAAGAGGTGGCTGTCTGGGAAGTGAGGAGGGCAACGAAGGTAGCTCTACCACTTGGTGAGATGAGATCCTGCTACCAGACTTTTCTGTCCTTCAAGCCTAGTCTCTCTTTACCCTGGAGGCCACGCTGATAATTTGAGCTCTGCAGTGATACACCCTCTCTGAACTCCCACAGCACTCTGGTGGCACCAACCTGGGCATGCCCCACCTTCTATCTTATGCTGCAGTGATGTGAATTCCCACCTGTCTCCCACCAGCCCAAGTTCCGTGAGGACAAGAATGATGATTCCGTTAGATTTGCAGCTGCTGTAGGCCTGGCACCAGCTGAAGCACAGAGAAAACCTAAAACCAACCAGTGGAATGTAGTCAGCACAGCATGACCAAAGTAATAATGAGTGTTTGAACACATATGGATGGGTAGAGGCATAATAATATACAGATAGATACAGATGTATATATACAGGTAGAAACAGAGATATGCCAAAAAAACAAACCCTTTGCTGTCAAGTCAATTCCAACTTACAGTGACCCTGTAGGACAGAGTAGGCTCCACAGGGTTGCCAAGGAGTTGGTGGTTTCCAACTGCTGACCTTTTGGTTAGCAGATGTAGCTCTTAACTACTACACCATTAGGACTCCAGAAGCATCTATAGCTACATTTAACTATAAACATAGAGGTTCATGTACATTGAAGACAGAAATATAGACACTCTTCAGATACAACCAAACATCTTCCAATATTGGTTTTATAGATTTGAAGGCTTGGGACCATAGTCTCATGAGACAACTCAGTTAATTGGCACAACATAGTTCACAAAAATCATAATCAACATCCTAGTGAAGTGTATGGTATCTAAGATCTTAAAAGCCTGCCATCAGCCATCTAAGACACAACTGAGGGTCTGTATTTGCCTGGAACAAAACAGTGAAAAAGTTAACCAAAAGCGCAGACAGGAAACAAATCTACAAGAGGCACAGCTCATCTGTCCCAAGACCGGAAGAGCTAGATGGTGCCCAGCTACAACCACTGACTATTTTCCTTGAGATCACAATAGTTAGTTCTGGATAGAATGGGAGAAAAATATGGAGCAGAACTCAAATTCTTATTTAAAAAAAGGAAGAAGTGAGACAAACTAGAACAGTAGAAAGCAGAAGATCCCTGATACTATCTCCTTGACCCACTCTTTGAACCTAGAAATGAGCTTATCCTCTGAGATCATCCTTTAGCTAAACACCAGAGTGACACACAAAAATAGAGCATATTACCCAGAAAACTGGTGTACTACTTAAAAACTATCAGAAACCCCAGTGGCATAGTGGTTAAGTGCTATGGCTGCTAACCAAAAAGTCAGCAGTTTGAATCCACCAGGCACTTGTTGGAAACCCAATGGGGCAGTTCTACTCTGTTCTATAGGCTGCTATGAGTCAGAACCGTCAGAATGAGACCAAAAGGTCAGCAGTTTCTCAAAAGCAAAGATGAAAACACAAGGGGGCAGAGAAACTAGAGTACTGGAAAGGGAACAAAAAGAACACACTTATAGAGAATGTTGATGCATTATGATAAATATAACTAGTGTGTAGAAACCTAACTTGCTGTATAAACTTTCACCCAAAACTCCATAAAATATTGTTTAAAAAACAAAAGCCAATTGTCATCAAGTCAATTCTAACTTACAGCAGCTCCATGTGTGTCAGAATAGAACTTTGTTCCAGAGGGTTTTTCTTTCTTATTGTGCCTTAGGTTAAAGTTTATAGATCAAATTAGTTCCCCATTTAATAGTTTGTATGCAGTGTTCCACAACATTGATTTTATTCCCCGCCACAGTGTGTCAGCACTCTCCCCATTTCCATAGGATCCTCATTTCCTTTCATCCAGATTTTCCACTCCTTCTTGCCTTCTCATCTTTGCTTTTGGGCAAATGTTGTCCTTTTGATCTCATACATAGGTAAGACATCCCTCTTTGATGTTATTGTTTATTGTATGGGCCTATCTATTGCTTGGCTGAAAGATGGTCTCTTGGCATGGCATCAGTTTCAGGTCAGAAAGGTCCCTTGGGGCCATAGCGTGTGGGTGTTCCTCTAGTCTCTGTCAGCCCAGTAAGTCTGGTCTTTTTTGTGAATTTGATTTTTTGTTCTACCCTTTTTTCCCCACTCTGTCCAGGACCCTCTGTTTGATTCCAGTCAGAGCAGTTAGTAGTGGTAGCTGGGCACCGTCTACTTCTTCTGGTCTCAGGGTCATGTGGGCTGTGCTTCATGTGGTCTCTTATTCCTTTGAACTAACTGCTTCCTTGAGTCTTTTGTTTCCTTCATTTTCCTTTGCTCCATATGAAAGAGATCAATAGTTGTATCTTAGATTGCCTCTCACAAGCTTATAAGACTCCAGATGCTACTCAACAAAATGAGATGTGGAATATTATCTTTTAGCATTGTACCAGTTGATGTAGATGTTCCCACATCTATGGTTCTTTGCCTTCAAGTCCATAGCATATTCAATAGCTGATTTTTTGAAAGGAGATCACCAGGTCTTTCTTCTGAGGTGCCTGTGGATGGATTCGACCTTCCAATCTTTTGGGTATCAGGCAAGTGCGTTAACTTGTACCACCCAGAGACTCCAGACTATGGAGAAAGGATGCTTAAATGATTTTTTTAAGTATGTGGTTGGTTCAAACCAAATTGAATTGACCTCCTGTACTTTGAGCCCTAGTGGCACAGTGTTTAAAATGATCTGCTGCTAATCCAAAGATCAGAAGTTCAAACCCACCAGCCTCACAGAAGAAGAAAGATGTGACAATCTGCTTCCATAAAGACTACAACCTTAGAAGCCCTGTGGAGACATTCTATCCAGTCCTACACAATTGCTATGAGTCACAATTGACTTGATAGCAATAGGTTAGGGTTTAATCTTTTTTTTTTTTTTTTTTGGTACACTAAGACCAGAAGAAATAGATGGTGCCCAACTACCACTACCTATTGTTCTGTCAGGGCCACAATAGATAGACTCTTATAGAAGAGGAAAAAAACATGGAACAGAACTCAGATTCTTACACTTGAGTGAAGACTGAAGACTTCCTGACACTATCACCCAGAAATACTCTTTAAAAATTGAATTAAAATTATCTCTGAGATCACATTTTAACAAAATAACAAATTAGCACACAAAAATAAAGGATATTATTCATGCATGTGGTGCTCCATTAAAAAACCTTCTATCATCCTGACAGAGAAAACAACAGAGTTTGCAACAAAGTGGGAGAAAAATGAGTACAGAAATCAAGCCATATTAAAAAGACCAGACTTGATGGTCTGACAGACTGGAGGATCCCCAGATGACATGAACTCCGGACTCTCTGTTAGTCCAGAACTAAAACCATTCCCAAAACCAACTCTTCAGACAAAGATTGGACTTGACTATAAAACATAAAATGATGCTGGTAAAGAGTGTGCTTCTTGGTTTAAG
Organism: Heterohyrax brucei; assembly: GCA_028571685.1. Classification (NCBI taxonomy): domain Eukaryota; kingdom Metazoa; phylum Chordata; class Mammalia; order Hyracoidea; family Procaviidae; genus Heterohyrax; species Heterohyrax brucei. Next base: position 68,622,460 of record CM053142.1, on the reverse strand, counting down.
TAGCTACAGGATACAAACTAGGCAGCTGTTGTAGAGAGGTGAGGGAGACAAGAAATACTAGGTAGAAAGTAGGAGCATGCTGTCACAGGGTGGGCAGCTACAGTTACATAGCAATGTGCACACAAGTTTTTGTATGACAAATTGAGCTTGATTGTACACTTACATTTAGAACACAAAAAAGGTTTATTTTTCTTTTTTTGAAACCTTCTATCAGACCAAAGGCCAGCAATTAAAGCAAAAATGAGAAACTAAGGGTACCATTAGAGTACTGGAAATGGAACCAGAATGCATTTAAAGAGAATGCTGACACATTGTAGAAAATGTAACTGTCACTGAACAATTTGAATAGAAATTGTCAAATAAGAACTTAATTTACTGTTTAAACTTTCATCAAAAACACAATAAAATATCTTTTTTAAATTGAGTGGTTATTTACAGAAATAGAAAAACCAACCCTCAGTTTTACATGGAATGGCAAGACATCGTAAATATCTCCAAAAAGGAAATCTCTTTTGAAATATAGATGAAAGAATCAAGCATAGTACATGGGGACCTCATGCCACCAAGATAGCAGCCCTGGGAGCAGAGCTCATCCTTTTGACCCAGGGTTCCTTGCTGAGAAGTTCCTAGTCTATGGGGAGACTGATGACAAGGACCTTTCTCTATAGCCAACAGAGACAGAAAGCCTTCCCCTGGAATCGACGTTCTGTATTTGGATTGCAGCCTACTAGACTGTGACAGAATAATTTCTAATTTGTTGAAGTTATCCATTTCAGGTATTTCTGTTACAGCAGCATTAGATAACTAAAACAGATACCATCTCACACCAGCGATAATGGCACTGATCAAAAAACCAAGAACAACAAATGCTGGTGAAGCTGTGGGGAGACTGGAACTCTTACATATGGCTGCTGGTGGGACTGCCAAATAGTACAATCACTATGGAAAACAGTGTTGTACCTCCTTAAAAAGCTAGAAACACCATACAATCCAGCAATCCCAGTCAAGGGTAAATATCCTAGAGAAATAAGAGCTGTGACACAGATGGACATATACACACCCATGTTTATCACAGTGTTATTCACAATAACAAAGAGATGAAAACTACCTAAGTGTCCATCATTTAGCTAAGGGATAGACTGTGGTGCATACATACAATGAAATAATATGCAACAATAAAGAATAATTGAAAGATATTATGCTAAGTTAAATAAGTAAATCATAAAATGACAAATACTGTGTGGAATCACTATTATATAAAGTCAAGAATATGTTTACACAGAAAGAAATATTCTTTGATGTGGATGAGGAAAGGGAAAATCACTAAATACTACAAAAATGTTACAGTGAAGGGAAAGGTAATACATAGTAAAAGGGAAGTCAGCACAATGTGATTAAAGCAAAGGAAGACACTGAGAGTTATGCAAGAATAAAGAACAACAACAGTCAATGGTATAATATATACATCCTACAACAACAATAATAACAAACAATTATTTGTTAATAGACACATGGGTAAATATGTATGCTAAATACAGGTATAAATATTTGAGGGAAGCTATACAGGAGTACACTTGCATACATATATAGGTATGGTTGTGGATATTTTTACACACAAATTTATAAATGCTGTATGTATACTCGTATATATATGTATATATATCAGTATACATAAAGCATTTATGTATATATAGGTATATGTATATATATATATAAGAGCACATTAGGTGCACAGTTACAGAAATTACTTATACATTGGGACTGAACTATTGGACTTGAAGGCTAAGGACCATGGTTTTGGAGAACATCAGGAACATTGGCAAAACACAGTTTATAAATATAATGTTCTATATCCTAGTCTACTGAGTAGTGTTTCAGGTCTTAAAAATGTGCTGGCATCCATCTAAAAAAGCAGCTATTGGTCTCTTTCCACCTGAAGCAAAAAACAAGGAAAACTGAAGATTAAAGGAGGCAATTAATCCAAAAGACTAATGAACCATGGTGTCCTCTATAGCCTGAGACACGAAGAGTTAGATGGTGCCTGACTACCACTATTGCCCACTCTAACCAGGACTACAACAGAAGGTTCTGGTTAGAAAGGATGAAAAAAACAGTGGAACAAAATTCAAATTTTAAACAGACCAGACTCACTGATTTGAAAGTGACTGGAAGAACACCCAGGACTATTACCCTACCGCCACCTTTTAATTTGAAACTGAGATACTTCTGGAAGCCATCTGTCAGCCAATTAATAGTTGGGCCTGTAAAATAAACAATAACACCCGGGAAGAATGTGTTCCTCAGAACAATCAACTATATGAGACCAAGAGGACAACATTTGCCCGAAACTAAAGATGAGGAGGCAGAAAGGAACAGGAAAACAAGAGGAATGGAAATACAGAACCTAGAAGTAAAAAGGGAGAGTGCTGACACATCGCAAGGATTGCAACCAGTGTTACAGAACAATTTGTAAATTTGTGCATCCATTATTGATTGGCAAATTAATTACTATGTAAACTTTAAAGCACAATCAAATGTTAAAAGAGAAGAACAAGAAGAATTAGTGTACACTTGGCTCTGAAAATGACTGAGGGTTCTGCCAACTTTGCCGGCACTTATGACCTGGAAAAATAATTAAGACTGAAAAAATTAAGAGAAACAACTTTTGCAGACAAGGTAGTGAAACAAGCTGTTTTCTCAAATTACTCTTGCCCTTATGATGAGTAAAAAAAAAAAAAAAAAAAAAAAATCTCAAATTTCTTTGAACTCTAATTTTCATGAATTAACTTTAGAAAGATTTAAAATATCAACAATTAGCTCAAACAAAAAATTTAAACCTGGGGAAAAAAACTAAACTACTAGGAAAATGATAAAAATTAGAAGAAAAATAATTTCTTTATCTCCTGTCTTTCAAAATACTTAAGCCAATTTAAATATATAAAATGAATCAAGATTAACTGATCATTTCTTAATAGTGAGCCTCTGAGATCCACACTGCACCAGAGAAACTTGTACAAAGACCTGCTCCAACCAGGTGAAAACCATTTTAAGACAAAATAAAATAAACACCATAGACATTATTAAGTCTAAAATAGGAAAAATGTTGTCTTAATACAGTTAATGAAAATTGAGTGGATCACCAGCATAAAGAACCTCATAAACAAAGTTTAGATTGAGAAATACAAGAAATAGTAAAAACTTCACTACAAAGACACACTATTTAAACAAACTTACTTCAACAATAATTATGCTTTGTGATAGATAGGCTGAAAAACTTTGAAGTAACTTATTGATATCAAACTGAGTTAAATGACATTAATTATAATTAAAGTTTATAGGCTTACTTTTCAATGCCACAGAGAAAAGGTGTATTTTTTTAGGTCTGGTAGTGAGCCCATTTTTGCCACTTAAAAGTGTGTACGATAGAAGAGATATATAACAAAGACAAGAAATTTTAAATGTTTATTAAAATAAATTTTATTTAACATAATCAAACTTCTTATTTACTACAAATAGAAGTTTAATAGGTTAATTCATGAAACATTTTTACAGCCCTAATGGATCCAACTCGACAGCACTTGTCTGGCTTGGCAATGTAAAATAGCAAAGATTAAATTTCTCATTGTTAAAGTAACAAAATTTTCTTTAGTTCTAGATTGAAGAGTTAATTTTATTCCTTGTACAATCTACTTCAAAGGCAAATATATTGCAAAACATATCTTTGAGTCTAACAAGCTATGAAATATATTACAATCCTAAACAAGTTTGCTCAACGTTAAGTCTTGTTTCATTAGCTTGCTGTCTATTGCCTTCACCTGTACAATATATAAAATATAGTATAGAAAAGTTTTCTTTTTTTCTGTATAATCTTCCTAGAAGACAAGAATTCTGTCTTTAAGTTTTATATCTTTGACTGAAAAACCAAATTGAATGGCTTTAGAAAAGCTAAGGCTTTTACCTTTAAGATCTTTGATAAAATAAGTCAAGTACTATTTCTTGGTGACCTATGAAAAACTTCTAACAACTTTAAAATTTCATGAAAAGATACAAAAGATTTGTTTCTGCTCTATAAAAAGTTCTCAAAAAGATTTATTTAATACATAAAACATGCTGTCAAATCAGGAGAAATGCCAAATTTTCTTTAAACTAATATTTATATGTCAATAATATTTACCTAATATTAGACAACAGTATGTATTATACCATAATTTTACTATTTCAATTGCTAACTTGATTACTTTATTTCCTTTAGCATCACCAAGGTCAGCAGTTTTAACTACAGAATTCATATCATTTATCCACAGATTTTTTGTTGTTACTATTCGTATGTTTAGAGACTTGATAACCTTAGTATATCCAGGCTATTTAATATTATTCTCAACATTATTATATATCTAGCCAAAGCTCTTTAAAAATGATACTAATCATTATATTCAGACATTTTTATCTAAAGTTTCTTTTTAATTGACTTTATTTGGCTTTACATTAGTTTTGTAATTAATTCCCATCAAGTTTTTCACTTTTAAAAATTATTATAAATTAGCTGTAGACATTTTTGAGTTGTCACCTTTTGATAAATTCTACTCTTAGTAATTCATTAAAAACACTTGACCTCATTAAAGAACTAAATTAAAAAGTGTTATTGCTGCCTAAAAACCAACAAAAAAGGCAAAATGACTGGTAATGAGTTTTTATTTTAAGACAGAAAAAGAAAGTAGTTTTATCTAAAAGTAAAATGTCTGGTTTTGCCACAATATAAACATAATAGAAGCTAAATTTAAGCGTCTATAGTAAGTTGTAAAAGGCTTGAGGGAAAGTGAATTTTTTTATTTGCCTTCCTTTATAACACCTGCAAGTAACAAATTTGAAAAGGAACAAAAAAGTGTTAACAAAATGAATAAGAAAGAACCAGAAAGACAAGAGTAAAGTTTAAAGTAAAGCAAAGAACTATGTAAATGGCTAAAGGACTAGATATTTAAAAGAAATGTCTGTATTAAAAAAAAGTCTGTATAATTAACAAAGATGAAATCTAAAAATTGAAAAAAGAATTAAAATAACTTTTAAAAGAACTATAAAAATAATAGTCATTATTAATTTAAAATCAAATGATTTAATAACATCAAAATCAGAACTGAGATTCTGCCTCAGAAAATAAATGTCTAAGATATAAAATTAAAAGCTAATAAAGTTAACTTTGCTATAGCAGCTTCAAATTATTTATGATATTAAATTAAAAATGACTGTGAATGATGTAATTACTAAAGACAAGAGTAATCAAAATAAGAGATAATATATTTTAAATATTTTAATACATTGTTCCATTTCTGTGATAGTAAAATATACACGTATTTCAAGATTTATAACTGATACTTATAAATCTTCAATGAAACATGTTCATACATTACAGATTCTGGGCACCAAATTATTCTATTAGCTGCTCCTTTTATATAAATTTTTATACCTTAACATCTTGGATGAACGACAGAAACAGAAAAACTTGGCCAAAAGCAGACATTTGAAATGGGTAACTAGATCCCAAGATCACAGAACACAACTCCATAATACCTGTTAAAATTTTATTAGCAGTAATTTTAATTATTAGCAGTAATTTACTATTGTAGACTTCTTCCCTTCTAGTTTGCTCATAATAAAAAAAATGCTTAATGTTAAACTTTTCTTCTTAGTAATTCCTTCTAATAAAAATACATTTATAAAGCTAGCCCAGTGTTAATGTCAGCAACGTAACTACAGATTAGATCTGTCATCTCCACTCCCAATCTAGACGTAAAATTTCAGAGCCTTCAGCAATTCTTGTTTTAAACTACAGTCTTATTCCTAATGGTGTCATTAATTCCAATCTCATCTTTAAACAAGCTGTAAGTATGAGACTTTGGCATGCCCTAGTACTGATTCAGTCTCAGGTACTGTATTTTAATGGAACCCTAATCAGCTAATACTTTCTGGCAAAATATTTTTGAAAATTCACCAAAAGGCTGCTAGGCTCTTTCGATGTCCCATATGCCTGATTTACCATTTTTAAAGACATTTTTAGCTGGTTACCTAGTAGTACTGGTTCTTGGCTATGCTCAATATTACAAACTAGATTAATTCTTTTAATTGTTATATTAATTGTTATAAGACTAGCCAAATGTTTTATAAAGCATGTATCAAGTGCTTGTACTCACCATATAATACTATTTGCTATGGAAAATATCACATACTTAAAAAAACTGCTATTCCTTAAAAATAGAGTTCTAGTTCAGTTCTAAACCTCGGTTAATGTCCCTCTCTGCCAAACATTCCTACTAATTTAGCTCTTACACATGCTTTCCTAAAGAGATCACTGAAGTAGACGTCAAGTCACGGCATGGCAAAGACAAAAACGAAAACAGATCATGCCCAGCTACTTTTCATAGATAGTGTCTGCAGTCTTAAAAGCACATCTCCAAAAGAGACAGCCATCCAAAAGACGTAAATAATATTGATAAGTCCATGCAGAAGACAGAACTCTTATAATAATTATCAGTGAATTTAAACATATATTCTTAATCAAAAGGGGGAGACTATGGAAAAGCTCTCAAAATCTACATGCTTGGCATAGGACAGACTTCTGCCCAGGGTGCAAGCCAACCTCTGTTTTGCATTATGCTAGCACATCTGAAAAGTGAGAAGCATTTGCACTGAGTTCAGAGGAATGGATTGCTACACTTAGGAAGGATGGGGAGTAAGCAAGACAGAACTGCAGCTGCTTTTAGATAGCATGTTTTTGTATAAGATGTCCCTATCCTTGGAAGACACGTAAAGGCATTTTCACTAAATGCTTGCTAAGGCTAGCTCCAACACAGGACATGTAAAGGTTAACTAATGCATGACTCACAGTTACTAAGGTTTAACTAATGGTTACCGTTTCCCTAAACTTCCATCTGAAAGCCCTTCTCATTTTCTGTACTTTAAAACAATTTATAATTTTACAAACTGTTGCTCAGCTGTGATTATAATATCCTCCTATAACTCTCCTTACTTTTAACAAAATATACATTCTTATTCTTGGACATTTGGAAATACAGACAGTCCCTGGGTTACAAACAGCCAATTTAGCAATGACCCATAAAGCTCTCAGGAAAGAACTGACTCGGTATTCAGGCCCCCAGACTCCCACAACAGGCTGCTTTTCTCTCACATGTGTAGGTGCCACAGTGAGTCCTTGATCAGCCACCAGTGGCAGGCGCGCCTCTTCGATACGGTGCACCCAGCCAAGGCTCGAGGAGATCCCACATGCACTTGCCTCTCCTGGAGCTCAGAAGGGGCTGACTCAAGCCCTGCTGCTCTGTTGCATATGATGGCCTGCAGGTGGTTGTGGTCAGGTGACCAGGATGAAGGTGCTTCTCTGTCTGCATTCTCTGAGAGCATGGCTAGGCCTCTGTGCTGCCCCTTTACTTAGTTAGCTTCACCCTCCCCTATCCTTCCGAGACCATCACAGCACCTCTCTGAGCATCTCATTTCCCCCTCTTACCCGTGTGGTATTTCACTATTGCAGGGATTTTTGGCATTTTCGTGGCCAGAAGATGGGAGAGCAGTCTTAGATTTCTGAATTCTGTATCTATGTGTGGTTTGTGGGGGTCTGTGAACTTTGGGCTTGGGTTTCTCTTTCCAGTGCTTGGGCCCTGGTTTTCCTCTTAGCACATTCTGAGAATCACATTCTTCTTAAGAGACAAGGACCTCCTCACAGATCTGGTGAGGAGGTGATGGGGGAATGATTTATGTGGCCCCAGCACCATCCTACCCACACCCCCAACCTTCCCTGCTTCTGCTGAAGAGGGTTCAAATCTCATCAGAATTGCAGTCCCACTGGACAAGGCAGAGTTTTTAGCTCAGTTTACAGTCAGGTATCTGATTAGTCTCAAAGATGTTATAGAACATAATCTTCTGAGTAGTTTAGGTAATGTTTGCCCTGTAGGTATCTCTTCAACTATGGAAAAAATGTATACAATGGTTCATAACTACAAATGGGGTAGTACTTATTATCATGCCATTATAGTAAAGACGTTTTAGTGTATCAGGAAGTGTTTCTTTAATTTTTTTTTTTTAATGTATAGGAAGGTACACTATATACTAAGACAAACATTAGACTAACTGACTTTACGTACAAATCTGTTTTGGTTTAAGAACAGTTCGACCTAAAGATAGACTCGAAAAGCCAAAATCATTTGTAACCCAGGGACTGCTTATAGTCTTTGAAGATGTTATAAGCTAAATTAACACAGGGTCATACCAGAGCAGGAAACCTTGGTGGATTATGGGTGCTACAGCTGCTAACCAAAAGATCACAGTTCAGATCCACTAGGCACTCCTTAGAAACTCTATGAAGCAGTTCTGCTGTGTTCTATAGTGTCACTATGAGTTGGAATTGACTCGATGACAGTGGATTTGGCTTTTTGGTTTATGCCAGAGTAGGGTGGGTCCTAATACAGTCTAAGTGACTCCTCCTGAAAAAGGAGGGACAGACAGATGAAAGTAAAAAGTGGAAAAAGAAAAAAAAAGAATCGACATGCTAAGGAACCCGAGTCTACTAGAAGCCGAGAGAGACAAGAAACTATCTTCCTCTAAAGACTTGAGAAAGAATATGGCCCTATCAGCACCCTGAATGGGACTCCAGTCTCCAGAAGTGTGAGACAAATAATTCTGTTCTTATAAGCCACTCATTGTGTCGTATTTTGTTACTTCAGTCCTAGGCAACAAGCACAAGCGAAAATCAGTGATTCCTCTTTCTATGCTTAACATTAATTCTGTTGTTAAAATGGGTCATTCAAGCATGACCCAATCCATGCTGCTTTTCTTCCTAGTGGCCTGTCATTTTTTTCTCCACCCTTCTTGGCCCAGCTCTCTGCTTTCTACCAAGGCCACCAAGGAAGCTGACTGTTATGTGTCACATTGCCCTCCAGCTATCAATTGAGGTTGGTCAACAGAAAGTAGCTGCAAGAGATAGGAGGGTTGGAGGAGAGAACATCGGGGCATATTTTCTGGCAATGGCTGTGTCGCCCTAGATTACAGCCTCTGTCAGGTGGTCCTCACTGGAGTCTGGAAACACCATTTCCATCCCTAGCCCCCTTCAGGACCCTTCTTGCTATTACTAGTATTGGGGAGCCTTAACATGTTTGTTGAATAACCCTCCCTCTACAGACTCCTGAACGACCGGAGCTGGATACTGACTTCTGTGGGGCTGTGATGCACAATCCCCAAGAAGGGTGTAGCACTCAGAGGAGGTGCGGAAGGCCTAAGAAGATTGGGGAAAGATTATATACACACACACATATATGCATATATATATAAACCAGAGTAATAGGGAGAGGACAAGAGAGGAGCCCTGTCGGCACAGTGGTTAAAGCCCTGAGCTGGTGAACAGAAAGTTCATGATTGGAACCCACTAGCTACTCTGGAAAAGAAAAATGTAGCAAGCTGCTTCTATAAAGATTTACAGTCTTGGAAACCCTAGGGACAGTTCTGTTCCATTCCATAGGATTGTTGTGTAATGGCGCAAATGGAAGCTTTCTGGGAAAGAAGGAAGGAGGCTAGTCAGCTACTGGGGTGTAGTTGTTTACAAGTTAATAAGGGGAATGAGAAGCATTAGGGAGGTGAGAAGGGGGAGTAGGGAGACAGCCTTCAACAAAACAAAACTAACCCAGTGCTGTCAAGTCGACTCTGATTCAAAATGACCTACAGGGCAGAGTAGAACTGCTCCATAATTCCCAAGGAGTGCCTGGTGGACTTGGACTGCTGACTTTTTAGTTAGCAGAAGTAGCAATTAACCATTAAGCTACCAGGGCTCCACTGTCTCCCATCTCAGACTCACTGGGAACTTGGTGAGCACAGGGTGGAGAAGGTTCAAAGTCTCCGTATGGGATATCTCTTCCCTGGGCTAAAACTTGGTTGCATAGTGGTTAGGTGCTAAGGCTGCTAACCAAAAGGTCGGCAGTTCAAACCCACCAGGCGCTCCTTGGAAACTTAATGGGGCTGTTCTATTCCATCCTATACGGTCACAATGAGTTAGAATCTGCTCAACTGCAGTGGGTTTGGTTTAGGGGTTTAAATTTAGCTTACCCTAGTAAAGTGCTTGAGGAAGACTAGAAACATTCTTGACCCTTCCCTCCGCACCTTGCACGGTGGCGGTCTTTCCCTTCCCCACTCTGCGATGCCGATCCTGGCGTCTGTACGGAAGCCCACCCCCCACCCCCAGGCTCGCCGCACCGCCCCAGCCGGCCCCGGGTTCAGCTCAGCAGCGAAGGCTGTGGGTTTCCAGATGAACCCGCTGCTTGCTTCAGTGTCTTGGGCTTCCGGGGCCGCCCCAAGGTCTCTCTGTTTCTCTCTGCGTCTCTGTTTGTCTCCCTCGCTCCCTCCCTTCTTCTCTCAACCCCCTTCTCCTCGTCCTAAGCGAGAAGGCGATTCTGGCTGTCCTGATCTTGCTGCCTCCTGGCCGCTTTCTCATTTTTCGCCTTAACCGCGCTCTAGCTGCCTCTAAGCTCTAGTGCCTCCTTGCCTGTCCGCGGGCAGCCTGGCCTCTGGCAGGAATGCAAGCTTTCCACAGGTTTTGATCGTGGCCCAGTGGTTAAGAATTCGGATACTAACCCAAAAGTGGCAGTTTGAATCCACCATCCGCTCTTTGGGAACCCTATTGGGCTGTTGTACCCTGTCTTGTAGGGTCACTATAAGTTGGAATTCACTTAGTGGCAACGGGTTTGTTTTTATTTATTTTTATTTTTTTTAACCTGAAGGGAGCCTTTCAGCTGGAAAACGGAGCACCACCTTGGAGGCGAGTGTGAAAGCAATGGAGTTGGCTAAAGGGTGGACAGAAAGGGGTAGACAAAGGGAGAAAGGACAGATTTCCCCAGAAACACACAGAGATTCCAAGGGAGGCTGACAAGGACGGGGGAAGGGAGGGAGGGAAAGACTCTGAGCAACTCTTAAAAGTAACAGCTACACTTCACAAGACCTACAGTCACACCCAAAGTTCTAAGCAGTAGTGGAAGAGGGAGTGAAATGAAAAACTTCTGAGAGGCAAGACACATGCACCGAGCAGGACCTCCAAGGACAGACCGAAGGAAGAGACCCAAAAGGCAGCCCACAGCCGCGGGCTCTCCCAGCCCCTGAGGCTCATGCCGCCTCAGCCCTGCTCCCTGGGGATGGGATCAGGAGCGAAGCTGGCTAGAGGAGGAGGGCACAGCCCTACCACAGTGACAATCTGTGGTCCCACAGGCACTTTTATCTTCTTCCTATAGCTGCCACCAGCCCCCTCAAGCCCAGCCGCACACGTACATACCTCTGGTCTACCGCTTACTGGTTTCATATAAACTTCCTAGACACCGTGATCTTCCTAGAGACCACGACCCCTCTAAGAAGACTCTTGTGGTTCGGTGGCTACAACCTCTGCCACCCTCTCCTTTGCAGCAAACGCCCACATGGAGAGCTGTGCCCTCCTTACTTCCCCTAACCTCCCAAAGGTACTAAACAGAGCTCAGCCTTAGAGCCTCACAAACCAGGATCACAGCCACCCCTTCCCAGCACTCGATATCTGCTCCTACATTACAGTTATTTTATTCAACAAACATTTATTGAGCATCAAAATGGCCAAGACTGTTGGCCTATCCAGTTCCTCTCAGCACCGCCTCACCATCACAGCCAAGATGCCAGCCTAACACTGCTTCAAGGCCTCTGCTGAGAATCACTTGGTAGGCAAGTTATTTTCCAGGTGAAAATAAATACAAACGTTCATCAATTCAACAATTTCTACATGTGTAATTCAGTGACTTTGGTTACATTCTTCATGTCGTGGTACCATTATTGGTAGCCTTTTCCAAATTATTCCACCACTGTTACCAGGAATTCAATGCTCCCTAATCAAAAACTCTGGTGGGTTGCTTTTATTTAGAGGTAGAACTCATCCATGTAAGTCCCCAGATTCAAAGGGTGGATTCATCTCCTGAGGAGCAGACAACTCTGTCGTCTGAGGTGAAGAGGGCGGCCATTTTGCATGAGTTTACAGAATCGCATGCTGAAATTATTCATCAAAAGTGAAATATCAGTGATCTTTCCTCGTAAGATTTACTGTCAGCCTTGCATCTCTAAAAATTGGCCCCACAGGTGTGCAGGACATTCAGGAAGAACTATCCCACCTAGAGTGAGATCCTTAAATTAGGGAGAATGGGCCTTTCTTTTTGGAGGTGTTGGAATGCCCCCAGGAGGCCCCTGTGGCAGAACAGACTATGAAGGGAAGGCAGAAGACACCTGGGAACTGCAGGGCTCCAGAGCCATGGAAATAGGACAAGTGAAAGAGCTGAGGCTGGAGGTGGAAAGCTAGGGTTCTACAGCGTGTGGGTCTCGATGGCCAGCGGAGTCCTGCTTTTCCCCACACCCAGCCAAGCCCAGAGAGCGTCAGAAAACCCTGTCAGACTCAAATAGTCCCCTCTTCTAGAGCGGTCTCAGTTACCTAAAGCCAACTCTCCTGTAAGCAATCTACCTAGTGACGCATTTTACCTAAAAAGATGCACCTATCACTTTTACAGTATTTCATAAGCAAGAGCTCAGGTTCAATCCTTTTTGAGCGATTTTGATTTCCCATTTCACGGGTTATTTAAAAGTTAATTAAAGCAGAAATGCCTTTAGTTGATTTGTATAAAATTCCTAAAAAATGACCTGAAGTAGACAAAAACTTAAAAACACGTAACAGAAATCACTGAAAGAGATTAAACCGATCTTGAGGTTTATGAATGCTCAAAGTACGCTAAATACGACTTTTGGTGTGAAATTTTGCCGAGTTTTGTCTTTGGACAAATTGATTTTAGGAGAATTTTCTCAAGACATTTTAGGCTAGATAATCCTCTGGTTCTTGCTTTTGCCTTTGTCTCCTTTAATATCTTCATTTCTTGTCTATAGGCCCTCCTGTTTCTTTAATAGTCATTTATTCTATTTCTGGCCCAATCCCTTCTTCCTTCTTTTTCGCCTCTTTTCTCCTTTTCCTTTCTTGACACCCTCTGCTGCCCCATGGCTGGTTGCCTTTCCTTGCCTTTCACAGCCTGGGGCAGCCTGCTTTCTGCTTTCTCTTGAATTCTGGTCAGTTTTCAGAGGACACCTGCTGCTTGGGACACTGAGCTGCATGCCGTGAGGGATGCAGAGAAGGACCCTTGCCCTCTTGAAGTTCACAGTTCCAGTGGGAGGGCTACTACACGACCAGTCCTGAGAGAAGTCGGACAATGGCCAAAGCTGTGGACAGAGAACTGGGAACCAACCAAACACACTTCAGTCCATCTGTTTCATGGTTCGGGTCCCCTTCCCAGCCCTGGGGAAAGAAATGAAACTGGGTCTCTCCATCTTACCTCTGGATCTGTGTCTTTCTTCCACTCTGCTTCTTGCACAGGTGTGTCTATGTGAAGGCTTGGAACCTACTGAAGAGACAGCTTTGTTACTTCTGCAGAGATGTGCTCAAGTGAAGAGAAACAGGAAGCCGAGTAGCGAGTAGCGAGATAGCTACATCCCAAGCCTGGGCCGGCCTTCCACGTCACCATCTGGGCCTGGAATCCCCACCCCCTTGGCTCCTGGGGAAGATGTCAAAGTGAAAATGCCCAAGTCAAGGGAAAAAGTTCAGCAGAGCCAGACTAGAGCACAGAACATCACTGCCACTGAAGGTGACAACAGAAAGATTGTGGGCGCTGATAGTGCCACCTGGCCTGAGTATCAGGGAAAGTAGTGGGGAGGTAGGTGGGGGGGTCACAGGACAGCAGCTGTGGTAAACCCCCAAACAGCTCCCTGATCTAGGGCTCCAAGGGCAATTGACTACTGGATGCCTCTAGGCCACCTGCACCAGAGGCCTAGGCCAGGAAGAGGATACCTGGAACACTCAGAGTCATCAAGGACACAGTCTTTTCCTTTGGCCCTCAGTCTCTGATAAACTCTCGGATGTTTGTCTTTAGTCCGGATCTCTCATGAGCTCTAAATGTGTGTATGGACTGCCTACTGAACATCCCTACTTGGATGTTCATCAGGCATAGCCAACCCAACTAAATGTCCCCAACTAAACTTACCATTTGTACACAACTACTCTCCAAACCTACTTCTGCTTCAAGTTTCCTGCTCAGAAAGGGCTTCACCATCTACCATGTTGCTCAAGCCAAATAAATTGGGTATAACCCTTGGTTCCTTCTTCCTCCAACCCTTCCCATACATTTATTTAGTAGTCCCTGTGGCCCTTAAGGTCCCTGGGGAGTGCAAACGGTTTGTCCTTACCTACTAACCTAACGGTTGGCAGTTCAAACCTACCCAGTGGCACCATGGAAACAAGGTCTGAGAACTCTCTTCTATAAAGGTAACAGTCAAGAAAACCCTGTGGAGCAATTCTGCTCTGTAACACATGGGGTTGCCATGACTCGACAGCAACGGATTTTTTTCAGTAGACTTTACCTGCTGGTGGTGTAGCAGGTTAAGTGCTACGTCCACTAGCCAACAGGTCAGCAGTTTGAATCCTCCAGGCGCTCCTTGGAAACTCTATGGGGTGGTTCTACTCTGTCCCATAGGGTCGCTACAAGTCAGACACGACTTGATGGCAGTGGTGGTTTACCACCCAAATAGCTTTGAAATCTATCCAGGTTACTCTGCTCAACTGCCACCATTCCAGTCCAAGGTGCCATCATCACCCTTGGCCTGGACTACAGCAGCTACCTCCTTCCTGGTCTCCCAGCCTCTCCATTCTGCCTTCCTCCAAGCCATCCTTCTCACAGTAGCCTGAGTGACCACTTAAAGATCTAAGTGTGATCTTGTCATTTCACTGCTAAAACCCCCCCAAAACTGATGCACTGCTGCCAGAATGTAAATTGACACAGCCTCTATTGTAGCCATACGTCAAAATATGATATATGCATACTTTTGACCTTGTAACCTGATGAGGGTGGGTTTCACCCAGTGAGACTCCTCCAGTCAGTTGAGACACATCAGGCCTTGGAGAGAGAGAAAGTTATCTTTACTGCAAGCTGGTCAGGCCTCCAGAGCTTGGGAATTCTAGGGAAATTATAGGATCTGGGGTAGGGAAGTTATGCAAAATTCACGAAGTTTCTGAGAATAGGCTGGCAATTCCAGGCATTAATAAATGTGTGGGGGTGCAGTAGAGGTGGAGTGTAACAGGCTGGAGGGGTGTGTTTTTCAGGGTGTGATGCATGAAGTTCTAAGAAAAGCTTATTGACTTATGGGAGTGTCTGAATGCAGGAGGAGCAATGAGTGGCCTTGGACCGCAGGAGGCGCAATGAGTGGCTTTAGGCCGCTACACAGGATACCTTATCAGGAGCTAGTTGACCACAAACTAGTGGTGAATGAAGGGGAGTGGTTTAACTCTGTAGATGACAACCGCAGCATTTCTAGTTCCAGGAAGTTACTTTACAGATGTTCTTCTCCATGTGCGAAATGACATATCAACAGGTACCTTCATTACAAGCACTGTACATAGTTGCAAAAGATTAGAAACAAACTAAATCAAGAACAGACTGTTGTTTTTGGCTGCTGTCAAGTTGATTTCTACTCAATACCCACTGCATGGGACAGAGTAGAACTGTCCCATAGGGTTCTCTAGGTTGTAATCTTTAAAGAAGCAGATTCCCAGGTCTTTCTTCCTGGGGCTACTGGATGAGTCTAAATAATCTACTTTTCAGTTAACAGCCCAACACTTAACCATTGCTCTACCAGGACTGTTTAAGACGAGACTGTGGGGTGGACACTGTCAGAGAGGGTGCCACCAAAACGACCTCAGGGTCTGCTGGCAGCTGTGGGCGGGCCGGCACTGTCAGAGGAGGGACGCCAAGGCAGTGTCATCACTCGGAGAGGTAACACCCAGTTCTCCACCTCCCTATCTCCCCCCTCACAACCCTGCCCCCGAAACTTTCCACCCTGTCAGTCACGTGGTTGCCCGTCATTGGGCAGAGAGGAAGGTTTCCACTTTGGCCAATGGGAGAGGGTAGGAGCTGGGTGAGTCTTGGGAGGCGGGGCTCAGAAAGGATGTGTTGTGCAGTGTGCTCTTGGCCCTGCACCGAGGGTTGAGCAGGCTGTGTCGCTCCATCTCACCACGGGTGGACCGAGTGACACCATGAGTTACCGCGCTGGTTGATAACCAACCCTAATGACGCCACTGCTAGATAAATGAATTATGATGGAGCCATATCATAGAATATGATGGCCCAAACCCTCTGCCTTCGAATCCATCCCACCTCATAGCGATCCCATAGGGCACAGCAGAACTGCAGCCTAGGGTTTCCAAGGAGCTGCTGGTGTGTTCAAACTGCCAACCGTTGGATTTGCAGCCCAGATCTTAACTATTGCGCCACCACAGCTCTGAATGTGCGTTGATGAGATTCACACTGGACACCATTTGCTGGTGTGGTTAACACAGGACGCCAAGTGCGGCTGTGATTTACACAGGACACCATTTACTGGTGTGATCTATGTGAGGGGCCGACGTTGAAAAAAATCACACTGACAACAAATTTTTAGTTTGCTGTGGGGAAAAAAGGGACAGTCTCCTGCGAGTAGAGACGGACACCAGTTTGTTTAACCTATCGGCTTTTACTGAGCAAAGTGAACAATTTTTCTGCTGGGAAAGTAAGAAAAGGCATCTTATCAGTGTTCCTTACTTGAAAAGAAGTGGCATTCCCAGGAAGGGGGATAAGAAAGTCCTTGAACTATTTTCAGCGAAGGCTGTTTTCAGCAAGTACTGGTTTTCAGTATACTGAGACAACCTCTTTCGAAGGCTTTTGCCAGGCTTTTGCCATTCTCAAGACAAGTCCCTATCTTGACAAACACCAGATTAGGGTAGGCTGGATTTTTCATTCTTTCCAAACATGTACATCCCCACAACCGTGGTGCAATCTTTTTAAAAACTGAAAAACTAGTTAAGTACTGATGTGGAGCGAGCTCCAAGAGAGATTGTTAATGAGAAAAGGTAAGTGCTGCAATTGCTCCCTGTGTTCAAAAGAAAAAAGGAACTTGCATGCAAAAAGAAAAAAAAGAAGAACCTACCCAAACCAGGAAAATGCAACCTGAATTCCAAATTCTCATGAACAGTAAACTTTCTGGAGCTAAGCAGGGTGAAACTGCTGCCCTAAAATAATCTTTAAATCTTAAACTAAAAATATTCCCTGATGTCACCTGAAACTGAACAATAGTTTAGCTTAGCTAGTTTAAAAGGTCTTCCTTGAGCATTATGCCCTTTTAGGAACTGTCTATACAAGATCAAATCGACAACAACTAGAAAGATTAGATAGACACTTCAGGAGGCAGTTTTTGTTGTTTAATGTCTTTAAGTAAAGGTTTACAGAGCAAATTAGCTTCTCACTAAACAATTAATACACATATTATTTTGTGATATTGGGTGCCAACTCTATGCTGTGTCAATAACTCTCTGCTTCTGAATCTTGGGTTTCCCATTATCAGCTTTCCTGTCTCCTCCTGTCTTCTCATCCTTGCCCCTGGGTTGGTGTGCCTATTTAGTCTTGTTGTATTTTATAAGCCAGTCTAATCTTTGGCTGAAGAATGCTGGTGGTATAGCGGTTAAGAGGTATAATTGCTAACCAAGAGATCAGCAGTCCAAACCCACTGGCGACTCCTTAGAAACTCTATGGGACGGTTCTACTTTGTCTTGAGGATAGGAATGACTCTATGGTAAGGGATTTGGGTTTTTTTTTTTTTTTTTAAATAATAGAAATACCACAAGTAGATGTCTTTAACAAAGAGAAACTTACTCTCTCATAGTCTAGTAGAAGTTCAAATTCAGGGTGCCAGCTTCTGGGGAAGGCTTTTTCTCTCTCTACTCTAGGGGGAAGGCCTTTGTCATAAATCTTCCCCATCTGAGCAGCTTCTCAACACAGGGAACCTCAGTCCAAAGGATGCACTAGTCTTGCTCTTGTTTTCTTGGTAATATGAGGTTCCCATGTCCCTATGTTCAAGTCTCTTTTTTATATTTCAAAAGATATTGATTAATGACACAACCTAATCTTGTAGATTGCTTGCCTCACTTACATAACTGCTTCTCATTCTGCTTCAATAACAATGTTATCTATTGCCAGTCAAGTTAATTCCAAATGATGGCAACCCTACGGGACAGAGTAGAACTACCCCATAGAGTTTCCAAGGAGCACCTGGTAGATTCCAGTGGCCCACCTTTTGGTTAGCATCCATAGCATTTAACCACCACCCTACCGGGGTTTCCCATTAACACCATAGGAGGAGGATTGACAAAACACAGAATAATCATATCAGACGTTAAAATGGTAGACAATCACACAATACTGGGAATCACAGCCCAGCCAAACTGACAGATGTTTTGGGGGGGGGACACAATTCAATCCATGACAGGTATCATGTACATGTATTGTCAAATAAATTTTTTTTCTGTAAAGGTAAAGATTAATAAATAAAATTTTCAGGGATTTCCCATATATTTAGGAAAAACCACAGACTCAATCTGGCTGAGAACCTTGTGTGAACTGGTTCCTCTGTCCATCACCAGCTGCATCCAGTATCAGCCACTATCCCAGCTCACCCGTGATCTGGCCAATCTAGTCTTCTTTCAGTTCCTCAAGGCACTAACTCATTTCCTACAATGGAGTTTCTGCACCAAATAGTTCTCTGTTTGGTCAGCAGTTCCCCTACTGTCCTCTCTATCCCTTTGTCTAGAACAGTAGTTTTAAGACTTTGTCCTCTGAATGTCTTTTGTTGTTGTTAGTTGCTGTCCAGTTGGTTCTGACTGCATAAATTTGAATAATAGTCGTACTAATGGATCTTCCTTGTAGGGGTATGACTGACAGCATTGTACTTCAGGACAGATGTTGAAATGGTTCTATTAGACAATGAAGGCAATACCAATCTTCTTCAAGTTTTCATTCCTAGCATGGTAGACCATATGATTTTCTGATTCAGAGTGGCCAATAGCAGTCCATTTCAGCTCACTAATGCCTAAAATACTGATGTTTATGCATTCCATTTTATTTTTGATGATTTTCAGTTTTCCTGGATTCATACTTCACACATTCCATGTTCCTATTATTAATGAATGTTTGGAACTGTTTCTTCTCATTTTGCATCATGCCACATCAACAAACAAAGGTCCCAAAAGGTTGATCCCATACATGTCATTAAGGTCAACTCTACTTTGATGAGGCAAATCTTCCACAGTCACTTTCTGAATGCCTAGCGATCTAAAATCCTCACCTTCCAGCACAATATCAGACACTATTGTCCTGTTATTCATAAGGTTTTCACTGGCTAAGTCTTTTCAGAAGTAGACTGCTGGGTCTTCCTAGTCTGCCTCATTGTGGAAGAGCAGCTGAAATCTGTCCACCATGAGTGAACCTCTTGATATATGAATACTAGTGGCATAGCTTCCAGCATCACATCAACACACAAGCTCCCACAGAGGGAAGCAAAAGAAAGAACTAATGAAGGAAAGGCGCTGAACAGAGGATTTCAAAGGGCAGCTTGAGAATACAAAGTCAAGTATTATAATGACATGTACAAAGAGCTGGATAGAAAACCAACAGGGAAGAAATGAAAAAAACTGAAGACAAAAATTTGAGTCTTGAGTTGCAATAGTGCAAGATTTTATGGGGGAAATATTAAATGATGCCAGAAGCATTAAAAGAATATGGAAAGAATACACAGAGTCATTATATGAAAAAGAATTGGTTGACGTTCAACCATTTCAGAAGGCAGCATGTGATCAGGAATCGATGGTACCAAATGAAAGCACAGCAAGCATCCATGACAAACAAGTCTCCAGAAATTGACAGAATATCAACTGAGACGTTTCAGCAAATAGGTGTAGCGCCGGAAGTGCTCATTTGTCTAAGACAAGAAACTTAGAGGACAGCTACCTGGCCAACCAACTAGAAAAGACCTATATTTATACCTATTTCCAAGAAAAGTCATCCAACCAAATGCAGAAATTATTGAACAATATCATTCATACCACACACAAGTAAAATTTTGCTGAAGATCATTCTAAAGCAGCCACAGCAGTCTATGGTGTCCAACAACTAAGCGTGGGAATTTAATTGTTCTAAGTGCTACATACCTTGCTGCTGAATATCACTACGATCACATTTAAAGTATTCTGCTTGGGAAGATATGTACAGACACCAGTGCCTAGCCCACCCTTCAAAGCAATTTTGGAACTCATTCTGGAATGGCTATTGCACACAGTAGCATGGTGGCAAGTTCGCAAACTTAGTTGTACGGTTGTCTGTGAGGGCGTTTTTAGCCAGTACACAAATAACTGTATTGGAACACCCTCTCTACGTGTCTGATCTGGCCCCCAGTGACTTTTATCTTTACCCTAAGATAAAGGAAATATTGAAAGGAAGACATTTTGATGACATTCAGAACATCAAGGGTAACAACAGCTCTGATGGCCATTCCAGAAAAAGAGTTCCAAAATTGCTTTGAAGCATGGGCTAGGCACTGGTGTCTGTGCATACCTTCCCAAGCAGAGTATTTTTAAGGTGACCACAATGATATTCAGCAATGAGATATGTAGCACTTTTTCTAGACTGAGTTTGCAAACTTAATAGTCAGACTTCGTATTAACAGGGAACGGCCAGAAACTCATGAGTCAGATCCAACTTGATGGCACTTGGCTTGACTGGCCAGAAACTCAGGGCACATTCAGAAGAGAATGTAGAACCAGGGATATCATTGCTGGTGTCAATTGGGTGATGGCTTAAAGCAGAGAATACCAGAATGATGTTTAGTTGTGTTTTACTGGCTATGCAAAAGCATTTGACAGTGTAGATCATAACAAATTATGGATAACTCTGGAATTCCAGAACACTTAACTGTGCCCATGAGGAACCTGTACATGGATCAAGAGAAAGTTGTTCAGACAGAACAAGAGGACACTGCATGATTTAGACTCAAGAAATTGTGCATCAGTGTTGTATCATTTCATCATACTTACTCAATCTGCATGCTAAGCAAATAATCCAACAAACTGAACTATATGGAAAAGAATGTGACATCAGGGTTGGAGGAAGACTCACTAACAAACTGCTATATGCAGATGACACAACCTTGCTTGCTGAAAGTGTAGAACTCTTGAAGCACTTACTGATAAAGATCAAAAGATCATAGCCTTCATTAAAGATTACACCTCAACATAAAGAAAAGAAAAATCCTCACAGCTGGGCTAACAAGTAAGCGATATCATGATCAGCAAAGAAAAGATTGAGGTTGTCAAGGATTTCATTTTCTTGGATCTACAATCAACACCCATGGAAGCAGCAGTCAAGAAATCAAAAGCACATAGCCTTGAGAAAACCAGCTGCAAAAGACCTCTTTAAAGACTTGAAAAGCAAAGGTATCCCTTTGAAAACTAAAAAAAGTGTGCTTGACCCAAACCATGGTACTTTCAATCATGTGTTCATGCAACTGCTGGACAATGAATAAGAAGGACCAAAAAAGAAACAAGGCCTTTGGCTTGTGGTGCTGTCAAAGAATACTGAATATACGATGGACTTTCAAAAGAACAAATAAATCTGTCTTTGAAAAAGTACACCAGAATGCTCCTAAGAAGCAAGGATGGCAAAACTAGGTCTCAGACAGTCCGGGGGCTATGTCTTCCAGGGACCCTCCAGTCTGTCAGACAATCAAGTCTGGTCTTTTCACTAGAGTCCACCAGGGACTCCTTGTTGCGTTCCCTGGAAGGACAGTTATCGGTGGTAGTGAAGCACCATCTGGTTCTTCCAGACTCGTGCTGATATGGTCTCTGGTTTATGCGGATCTTTGTTTCTCTTGGGCTCATATTTTCCTTATGTCTTTGATGCCTTTCACTGCATTTTGCTCCTGGGCCACTGACATCAGTTGATGCTTCTTAGATGGCCGCTTGCTAGCTTTCAAGACCCAAGACACCAGTCCCCAAAGTGGGATGAGAATATTTTCTTAATAAACTTTGTTATGCCAGTTGACCTAGATGTCCGCTGAGATTATGGTCCCCAGACCCTTGCCTCTGTTCCTTGAAGTGTTTGGTTGTACTTAGGAGAGTTCTTAACTTTTTGTTTAGTCCAGTTATGCTGATTTCTTCTTTACCGTGTGTTATCACTCCCTGTACCTAAAATAATTCCTGAACAGATTACACTTTACAGGAGCAGAGTGCCGGGTGTTTTCTCTCATCAGGCTACTGGTGGGTTTGAACTGTAGGAATTGTGGTTAGCAGGCAAGCACTTAACCATTGCACCACCAAGTTTCCTTTAAATTTATTATAAGTTGACATATATATTTTTCTGGAAAAAAAATGTTATATTTTCCAAAACGGAAAATATTTATTGAGAAGAATCATGTTTTACATTTTTGCAGATCTCTTTATTTTCTGGTTTAGTAGAAGATAACTGGGTTCTAATTCTCATAGTTGCTTCAGCATTCAATCTTCTGTAGTAAGTTTCTTTGGTTGCAGTATATGAAGAAGCTCTGGCTCTACACAGATAAGTAGTTGAAAAGGGAAGACCATTTTGCAGGCTTTTTAGATCATGTGGACATTCTGATATCCATTGCCTTAGAGCTGATTCTAACTCAGAGCAACCACATAGGATGGAGTGCAACTGTCATATAGGGTTCCCAAGGAGCTGCTGGTAGATTGCAACATACCAACCTTTTGGTTAACTGCAAGTTCTTAACTACTGTGCCACCAGGATTCATAGAGACTCTAATACCAAAAAATAAAAAAAATACGCACTGCTGTTGAGTCAATTCTGACTCATAGTGACCCTACGGGTCAGAGTAGAATTGATCTATAGCATTTCCAAAAAGCACCTGGCAGATTTGAACTGCTAATCTTTCGGTTAGCTGATGTAACATTTAACCAGTATGCTGCCAGGATCTCTGAACATTATAATACCAAAACAAACAAACAAACCCACAGCCGTCAAGTCAACTCTGACTGTAGCGACCATATAGGTCAAAGTAGAACTTCCCCATAGAGTTTCCAAAGAGCGCCTAGTGAATTCAAACTGTGAATTTTTTGGTTAGCAGACACAGCACTTTACCACTGTGCCACCAGGGTTTCTGGACACTATAACAGTATGCTAAAATTCAACAAGCAGTTGTTCCTAAACTGCAAAAGTGTAACTCCACTGCAGTGTGGAAACTGAAACCATATTAACTAATGTTTTGTTACTCTGTTACACTAAAATCCATTTATCTATCCTGTACTTTGAATATATTTTTTACCCATGCATGATTTTATAACATCATTGGCCACTTGTAAAGTATTGATTCACTGAGTTACATAGATCTTCCAAAAGTTGATACACTTCATTAAAATGCAAAAATGTATCAGTTTAAATCACCACCAATTCCATTGGAACAGTCTTCAACTATTGGAATGGCATCAGATGGGTGACAGATAAGTTTCACAAAATTTTTATTCTCTCTTGACGTCTAAATCTTGCCATGGGCCCCAAATAATGTAAGTTGTTTTCCTTGGAGCTACAGGCTCATTTTGTTTATTTTCAAGAAACTGCCCGATAGTCAAGCTGAAAAAACCATAGTTTGTCTGTTAGTTGTTCTTTCAAGTAAATGGAATATTTCATTTTTAAAAAGCAGGTAGTTCGTAGGTGGTGCCCAGCCACCACCAAAGACAACCCTGTAAGGGAACACAACGTACAGTTCCTGATATGGCATGAGAAAAAGGGGCACACAGATCAAACACCCTATTAAAAGACCAGACTTGATGATCTGACAGCTTGGAGTGTCGTCTGAGAACACGGCCCCTGGACTTGTTACTAGTCCAGAGCTGAGACCAGTACCAAAGCCAATACTTCAGACTAAGATTGAACCGGACTAAGGGACACAGAGTGATACAGGTGATGTATGTACCTTATGATTTAATATATATATGATGCTGTCCAACTGGCCTCTTTCTAGAGGGGAGAGGAGAAGTTGGAAAGAAGGGGGCAAGTGTCAGTAAGTGGATACTGGAAGTGAAGAGTAGAGGGGGTTGAGGGTACTGTCACAAGGTGAGGAGGGTAGACAGAGTTGTATAGTGTCAGGTACTTGGGATTTTGTATGGCAAGCTGACTTGGATTGTAAACCATCACTTAGTCACAATTTTTTTTTTAGTGGCTAGTTCAGCTTGCAACTCCAACAACGGCACAAGTGTTTCCACTTCATTTGCAACAGTTCTTTAAAATGCTATTTCTCATTTCGTAACAGTATGTTCAAGAATTGAGATTTAATAAAATTAACATTTACTGCATCATCAAGGGCACTCTTAAGTGACACTGATGTTATTTATTTTTTAACTGCAAGTGCCTGACAGTGAAGAACACAATGACTATTAACACAGTTTGGTGCCACCACCTTGAACTGTGCCAAGGTACAGATTGCTTTTGCAAAGTCAGTGCAAATGTCAAAAGAGTGTCAAAGGCAGATAATATCCTATTATTTTACGAAAATAGTTTTGACCTTACCCCAAACCAGAAAACTAAACCCAGTGCTGTCGAGCTGATTCCAACTCCTAGCGATCCTATAGAACAGAGCAGAGCTGCTCCACAGAGTTTCCAAGAAGTACCTGGCAGATTCAAACTACCAACTTCATGGCTAGCAGACGTAGCACTTAAGCACTATGTCACCAGCGTCTCCAAGACCCTCTAAAGGTACCTCAAGGATCCCCAGGGGTTCACATACCCTACTTACATACATATGATAATTTTTATCTATCTTGCAGATCCTAGCTATCTCTTTACACAGACCTTAAGTTGTTCCTCCAATCTGTTTTGGCCTCTTCCTTAGTAATAAACCAAGCCAAGCCAAATCCATGACACTGAGTTGATTCTGACTCACAACGACCCTATAGATCAGAGTAGAACTGCCCCATAGGATTTCCAGGGAGTCGCTGGTAGATGTGAGCTGCTGACCTTTCGGTTAGCAGTAGTACCTCTTAACCACTGTACCACCAAGGCACTTCCTCAGTAATAAGCCAAAAAAAAGCCTCATTTCCATGGAGTCAATTCTGACTTGTAGCAACCCTGTAAGACAGACTAGAGCTACACCAATAGGCTTCTCAAGGAGCAGCTAGTGGATTTGAACAGCCTGTCTTTTGGTTTGCAGCCATAGCTCTTAACCACTGTACCACCAGGGTTCCGAAACAACCCTCAAGTTTTAGCTAAACTCATGGTTGCCCTATTTTAAGATACTTTTTTTTTTTGGCTTTGGGAGAAAGTTTACAGCTTAGTTTCATTTCTTATTCGAAGATTTATATTCATATTATTTTGTAACATTAGTTGTAAGCCTTGCAGTGTGACAACACATTCCCGCTTCCCACCGTAGATTCCCTGTGTCCTTTTAACTAGTTACTGTCCCTTCCTACTGTCTCATTCTGCCTCTGGATAGGAGCGCTTGCCCATTTCATCTCATGTATCTGACTGAACTAAGAAGCACACTCCTCACATGTATTATTTCTTGTTTTATACTCCTGTCTAATCTTTGTCTGAAGAGCAGGCTTTGGGGATGGCTTCAGTTCTTGATTAACAGAGCATCCAGGGGCCATAGTTTCAGGGTGTCTTCCATCTCTTTCAGACCATTAAGTCTGGCCTTTTTACATGAATTTGAGCTCTGATCCACACTTTTCTTGTGCTCCATCTAGGACTCTCTGTTGTGTTCCCCATCAGGGTGGCCGTTGGTAGTAGCCCAGTACCGCCGAGAACATCTGATCTCAGGCTGGTAGAATCTCTGGTTTATGTGGACCTGTAAGTCTCTTGGGCTAACATTTTCCTTGTGTTTTTGGTGTTCTTTGTTCTTCTTTGCTTCAAGTGGGGTGGGACCAAATGATTCATCTTAGATGGCTACTCACAAATTTTGACATGAGACCAATTTTGTATGACAAATTTTGTATGAGACCATTATTATAAGGATACAACTAATCATTTAAGCACACTAGAAATCAGCATTTGGTGGTTACAAGGGAGAGACAAGGACAGAGAGGGATTTTTTTACAAATTAGACAGTGGTTAGGATTAGGGCTGAGTATAGGCTGTGACAGCATGCACTAGAAGTGGGGTACCCACGGCTACTCAACTTCAAAACCAAGTTGTTCCCTTAATGTAGACCATCTCCTTGGAAGAACAGAGAAATCGGGTCAGGGATCTGGGGACTATGCTCTCAGGGGACATCCAGACTAATTGGCATAACCCAAGGTTTTTCTCTCTCCCTCTCTCAAGATATCACTCCACACACCACCAGGGCGAGTGGCTACTGGGGTCTTAAAAGCTAGCAAGCTGTCATTTAAATAGCACTAAATGGTCCCAATCCACCTGGGCCTGCGACAAATGGAGGACATCGAGGACAGCAGAAAAATATGAGTCTACCACGTGGAAGGGGCCATATGAACCATAGCCTGCTTCAGCATGGGACCAGAAGAATTAGATGGTGCCAGGCCACCACCAGTGACAGCCTGGATGGGGTATGTGGAATGGAGCTCCAAACACAGCAAGTGATGGAGTAGAGAGCAGAGCTAGAACTCTACCAAAAGACCACACTTGATGGTCCTTCTGAACAGAGGACCCCCTGACAGCATGGCCCCCAGACTCTCTAACCTCACACTCTATCCATCACCGGACCCAGCTTCCAAGACAAAGACTGACCTGGGCCATACAAAACAAAGAGTGATATTGGAGACAAAGCTTTATCAAAGGTCACAGGGAAGTTCCAGACAAAAGGGGAAGCATTCTGTCATATGGCAGGGGAGTGAAGCTAGATTAGAATAGAGGTGGAAGTTCTGGGTGTTATATAGCAGCTTGATATGACTGTAAAATTATTCTTAATTCACAATAAAAATAAAATAAAAAGAAACCCCATGGGCCAGTTCTACCGTCTTATAGGGTTGCTGTGAGTTGGAACTGATTCGTTAGCAACAGATTTAGGTTTTGCTTACTAGGCAGTTAAGCTTACGACTCCTGATCTAGAGCTAGATACTGGACATATGGTGCAAAGCAAGATGGTTGTGGTCACCCCTTTAGCCGGGAGGTAGACATTGGACCATCAAGTATTTCACTACAATTGGACGAGTGCTACAAAGGGAGAAGCATGGCATGCTGGGAGGCCTTAAGGAAATCCTTTTTCAGCTAGAAGATGAAGGAAGACTTCCTTCAAAAGTGTAAATCAATAAGGATTGGGTCTGCCATCAGTGAAAGACAACCAAAAGTAATAGATGCTTAAACAAGATAGGAGTTTATTTCTCACATGTCAGAAGTCTGGAGATAAGTGGCTGGGAGATAATAGGGCATCAGACTGTCAGGCGTGGTGTCAGGATCTGGGTGGCTGGTATCTTGTTCTGCTATCCTTTTGCATATGACTCCTTTCTCACAGTTCGAGAAGGCTTCTCAAGTTCTTTAGTAGAAAAAACGTTACCTTATGCTACTATCTCCCAGCACATCGTGCTTCTCCTTTTGTAGCACTTGTCCAGTCATAATGAAATAATTATTTAATGTCTATTTCACAGGCTGGCTGAAAACTGTGGTGGCATACTGCTCAAGTGCTACAGCTGTTAACCGAAGGACCAGCAGTTCAAATCCACCACACACTGCTTGGAAACTCTATGGAGCAGTTCTACTCTGTCCTACAGGGTTGCTATGAGTCAGAATTGACTCGACAGCAATAGGTTTGGATTGGTTTACACAGGCTGGAGCCATGGTGGTACGGTGGTTACCCGGCTGCTAAAGATCAGCAGTTGAAATCCATGAACCTGCTCCTTAGAAATCATGTGGGAAAATTCATGTTCTGTAGGGTCACTATGAGTCAGAATCTACTCCATAACAATTTTTTTTTTTTTTTGCAAAATAGACAATAACTATGTCTTTCTGACTCATTTCACACCAGTAGCAGAGTGTGGGGGAACTGGTAGATACTTAATATATTTTTTGAAATTTTACTTGTGGTGTGATTAAGCGAAAGTTAACAATCCAAGTCAATTTACCATAGAAAATGCTGAACGCACATCTCTGTGCAACTCTATTTGCTCTCCTCACCCTATGACAGCACACTCTTTCCCACTCTGTGCTTCCGGTGTTCATTCAACCAACACCTGTCCCCTCCTCCTCTCCACCCTCTCCTCTCAACTCTAGAGAGGACCTGGTAGGACAGCCTCATATATATACACACCCCACCTACATCACCCTATGTCTTACAGACCAAAGACACTTAATATTTTTTGAATACTTCTTGGATGAATGAATGGTGAAAGTTGAACTAGATTAGGGACCTGCAAGAGCCTGTTGGGTAATATAAAAGGTAAGTAGTTATAAGCAATAGGGAGGAGTAGAAACAGAGGTAAAATAGAAAACATCTGTCTCATCTAATAAGGGCGGCACTACCTAGAGAGCTCCTGCCAAACTGACAGTAGAGGCTATAGCACCATGGGAACCCAGAGACTCCAGCTCTGCCAACATTTCAAGAGAAGATGGCACACAGGACATTTATGTAATATCTCTTAATTTAAATGGTGGCAACTAATTTTGTGTCTTTTTTTAACATTGATATTAAACAAAGCATTCTAAGGGCTAGATCTAGCTGGGTTTACAAATTATGCATCAGATAAACAGAGCGATGCCTTCCACTTCTGTGGGTCTGTGATCCGTAACTTCCTGTGAAGATGTGCTCCCAGGATTCCACAGGCCCCGGGAACCAGATCCCCCTTCTGAAGTTTCCAAACAGAATCAGGAAAGAGGAAGAGAATGAGTGAGTATCTAGTCAACATTTTAAATTGCTGTGTGCTGTATATGGCTGTGTATTTTACTTAGTCATCAGACACTGTTAGGATATAAATATGCTCTCCACCCAACTGATGAGAAAATTGAGGGTCAGACTTTAAGAGAATTGCTAAAGGTCACAGAGCTAGTCACTGTGACTGGTAGAACTGGGATTTGCATTTATTTGCTTGACTCCAATCTCTTAATTGTTCCACTGGTCCTACTGCCTCTTCTCTGCATGAAGGAAGGCCCCAGATGATGTTGAAAGAAGTCTTCAAAGCAATGGAGGAGGTAAGAGGAGACAGACTCCTCAGGAGCTCCCACGGCTGAGCACCACCATAATTCTGCACATCTGCGAAGTCATTTTCCATTTTTAAGACACTTTCCCATTTATAAGCCTGCCCCAAGCTTCTTCGGTATTACTATCCTCATTTTACAGAGGAAGTTAAACTCTCTGCCCTAATCCTGTGACTGTCACACAGAGCATAGGGGTCTCCAGAGGTCTCCTGGTTCCTGGTTGAGAGATATTTTTGCTGCGTGTCTTCTGTGTCTCCTTCATAGAGACACAGAAGGGGGAGGAGGCCCAGGGGAGAAAAGAGGAGACTCTGAGGGAAGCCAGCATCAATGAGGCTACTGACAGCTTTGGAGAGCAGACCACTGAGAAGAGCTGGGGCAGGCTGTGAGTCGGGAAGTGAGAAGCCCCAGGTGCAGCCTTGCGGTGGCCTCCTTACCAGAAGCATCTGACACCCTCGTAAAGGGGAGGGGCAGGGCTTGGGTTTGGAGAGGAGAGTTCGCATAGGCTGTTTTCTGGGAAGGGGTCTAGCAGGGCTGACCCCCACCCCCGCCAATGGTCACGTTTTTCCCAGCTCTAGGATCACCCACTTTTTGCAACACTGAGACAGTTGTTCCCAGACCTCCCCCACCCCGTGGGGCATTTGGACAGCAAATTTCAGGGCCCAGCCTAGGCTCAGCCAGCTGACACCTGCAGTCCTTTGGAGAAACTGTCAGCCACAGAGTGGAGCAGATGGAACCCAAGCCCACCTCAACCCTATTCCCTTCAAAGGGCTAGCCCTGCACTAGGTGGTCCTGAGTGGGGAGACCTCAGCTGTTTACTCATCTCTTCTGCAGAGGGGAAACAGCAAGGGCTCAGGCCTGAACCCTAAGTTCTCTGTCTAGTGGGAAAGTGGGGCAAGGAACTTTCCTTGCCCTGCCCTGCCCTGCCCTGTGGAACTGAGAAAAATTGTTAATAGTAGGTAAAGCACTGATGAATACGAGGTCCGACAAGTTTGTGAACTCATCCTAGAAAAAGTGCTACAGACCTTGCTACTGAATATCACTATGGTCATCTTCAAAGTACTCCCCTTGGAAAGCTATGCACCTATGACAGTGCCTAGTCCACCCTTCAAAGCAGTTTTGGAACTCTTTTTCTGGAATGGCCATCAGAGCTATCACTCTATTACCCTTGATGTCCTGAATGTCATCAAATGTCTTCCTTTAAATATTTCTTTTGTCTTCAGGCAAAGAAAAAGGTCACTGTGGGCTAGATCAGGTGAGT
Organism: Heterohyrax brucei; assembly: GCA_028571685.1. Taxonomy (NCBI): domain Eukaryota; kingdom Metazoa; phylum Chordata; class Mammalia; order Hyracoidea; family Procaviidae; genus Heterohyrax; species Heterohyrax brucei. The sequence continues at coordinate 68,592,145 of CM053142.1, read as the reverse complement.
AGCGAGGGTTTTCCAATTACAGTCATTTGTTTACTGGCTAAAATTTCCCCTCCCTCGCAGACAATGATACAATTAAGTTGGCGAACTTGCCGCCTTGCCATCGTGTGCAATGGCCATTCTAGAAAGTTTCAAAATTGCTTTGAAGGCTGGACTAGGTGCTGGCATCAGCGCATAGTTTCCCAAGGTGAGTGCTTTGAAGATGCCAAGCCAAGTGCTATCGAGTCGGAGACTATAATGGTATTCAGCAATGAGGTATGCAACACTTAGAACAATTAAGCAGGCAGACTTAAGTTGTCACACCTCACATGACTACAGCTCTGAATGAGTACAATATAGCTTCTCTCTTGGCACACTTGATTTGGCAAGGGTGTGGCCCTTATTTGACCTCTAGGACTTCCAGACAACAGGTCCCTGGTAGGAGTGAGCATGGGTGTACTTACAGATGCCTCCCTACCTGTCTTGGTCTATCTCTCTTTCAGACAATTTCTTCTTGTCATAGAGAGGCTACAAGATGCCCCCCACCATTATTCTTACCTTATATGATTCACACCCTTATGTTGTCCCCTCCTGCATTGTGTCAGGGTTGTTTTGTGTGACTCTCTTGGGCTGGGTTCTCTAAAGAGGCAAAACCATACATGCAAATAGAAAGATTCATCCTGAGAAAATAGTTTACATGGTTGTAAAGGCTACAAAATTCCAAGTCCATGATCAGACTTTAGGCTGCAGGCTTCTCCTGACTCACACAGCAGGGGCTGACAAACTCAAGATAGGAAGGCAACACGGCAGGCCACTGGCCCAAGACCCCAGAAACAGTGGTCAGATGATGACGAGAGAGATGCAGGATCCAGAGTGAGCAAAAGCCAGCAAGTTTTGCCAGAATGTCTACATATGTTTCATGCAGGCCACATCCATGAGGAATCTTGCCTTACAACCTGCTAGCTGATCACATCATGAAAGTAATTGCATTATATCCCCAAATGGAGGACAACTACATTATATTATTGCATAACTGCTAAACCACTGAGAATCATGACCCAGCCAAGTTAACACAACCTCGCAGTGACCCATAGAATAGGCAGAAGAAATGGTAGGCCATTTCTGAGATGAGGTTATGAAAGCTTGATGGCTTTAAGTTAACTGCTTTCTCCCTCTGGGGGAAACTAGCTGCCATGTTCTGAGCAGCCCTACGAAGGGACCCACAGGAAGAAAAACAGAGGCCCCTGGCCAGCAACCATTTCAATGAGCTTCCTGGAAGTGGATCCTTCAGCCCCAACAAAGGCTTCAGATGACTATGGCCTCAGCCTACACCTTCTGAGACCCTGAGACAGAACTACCCACTACAGAAACTGTGTGGGGTAACACATTTGTTGTTTTCAAGTGCTACATTTGGGAGTGATCTGTTACACAGCAGCAGGTAACTAAGACACTCTCCTTCCTCCTTAACAAGAATCTAAGATGACGGCCCAGAAGGAGTCAAGATGGCAGACTAAACACACGTTGCCCTAAATCCCACTGGAAACCAAGACCTGAAATGATAATTAAACGGAGCCTTCTGGACACCTAGGGAGTTCTGGGATGCAGCATAGGGATGTTAATTTCGACTTCATATGACTGAATACAAAACCTCCTCTCTTTCACTGACCCCACTCTTGGTGAGCACAGGCTTGCACAGACTGAATGTAACTCATCGTTTTGATTTTCTTTTTTTCCTCTGTCTTGGCTGGTGGGAAGAGCTGGGACTTGACTAGCTGCTGGTCTTGGACACACTGCTGGTAGAACTGGCAAGCGTAATTCCCAGGTTCCAAGAGCCTGCCTTTGGACTCTACACACCTCAGCTCCTCTGGCCTATCTTTCTGCCTCCACCATGTGGTAGCCATACAGATGGTCTTGTGTGGGACGCCATCTTGTTCCACTGGAAAATGGAGAAGCCCAGACAGAGGCCCTGGCCAGACTCGGTTCTTAGGCTGGTAGGTGGCACTTGTCGGGGGGGGAGTGCTTTTCTAGCAGGGAGGCCGTGTTTTGCAGTGTTGCCTGGGGCTAGGGCCCAGTGGCAGAGGCTGTGGACTTTGGACATTTCAGTACTCTTGGCCTCTCTTTCCGCCTGGAGCGTGGTCCCGGCTAGCTGGCGAGCTTGTGCAGGATGTCATCTTATTTCACTGGGAGGCATAGTCATCCACATGGAAGCTTCAGCTGGACCTAATTCCTGGGCTGGGAGGCAGTGCCTACCCAGAAGAGACTGCTTTTCCAGCAGAGAAGCAGAATTCTACACACTATCACCTACAGCTGGGGCCCAACAGCACAGGCCAGCAACCCAGTAGCCTTTCTGTATTTTGAGCTAGTTTATAACATCTGGGGTTCAGTATAGAGATGCTTACTTTGCCAGCTGGGAAGAGGGACATATACACCTGAAAACCTGACTGACTTTGGAAGTTGTCAAATACTTTTTACTTCTCATTTTAAGATGATCTAGAGAAACAACTATGGTCCATCTTCACAGCATTTCTCCCAGCCTCTACTGACCCACATGAAGCTCAAAAAGCAACAAACTCTGGAGAAGACAGTACCCGGAAACCACCCATGGCGTCTGAAGGCCCCCAAAAGAAACTACCTCAGAACTCCCCAGATGAAGAAGCTTTTCTGAAACTATCAATAGATGAATGCAAAAGGATTATATATAGAGCCCTCCTAGACCTTATACAAAATTCAGCACAGCAAAATGAAAAGTTAAGCAAGCTGTTCGATCTGACAGAACATCAATACTCTAAAATCCAACAGATCAAGAACAAAATCAAAGACATAGAAACTTCAATTTAGGATTGCAATCAAGATGGCAGACTAAGCACATGTCTCCCTACATCCCTCTGGAAACCAAGACCTGAAGTGATAATCTAACGGAGCCTTCTGATCACCTAATCAGCCCCAGAACACGGCACAGGGCTATTAATTAGGACTTCATACCACTGAGCCAAAAACTTCCTCTCTTTCGCTGACTCCTGCTGCTGGCTATCCCTGGCTCTCATGGACTGAAGGTAAACACACCAGTTTGACTTTTTTTTCCTCTGTATTGGCCAGCAGGCATAGCTGGCTCTTGCATAGCAGCTAGACACAGACGCGCTGCTGGGGTGATAGGCAGGCAAAATTCCCATATTTTGAGAGCCAGGCTTAGGACTCTGTTAATCTAGTCACTTCGGGCATGTCTTTTTATCTCTGCCACAGTGGCATTTGTACGGAATTGCACTGTCAGTGTGCAGGACGCCATGTTGGGTACCAAGATTTTAGTGGGACCTCATTCTTAGCCTGGGAGCCAGCGTCTGCACACAGGACAGCGCTTCTCTGACAGAAAAGCAGCAATTTACACAGTGCCATCTTCGGTGGGGGCCCTGCAACAGAAGCAGAGGAATCACTACCTGTCAGCACCTTTAGCCCCTCTATCTGCTGCCTTTGTGGAGGGCACCATCTTGGATATGGTGGCTGCAACTGGACCTAGTTCTTAGCTTGGGAGCCAGAGCCTGCCCACAGGAGAGTGCTTTTCTACCAGAAAAGTACCAGTGCTTTTCTACTCCACACAGTGTCACCTAAGGTTGGGCCCTGTCAGCAGAAGCCAACAGGGCAGTAGCATTGCTGTATTCTGAACTAGTTTGTATCATCTGGGGTTGGATATACAGGTGCTTACTTTGCCAGTTGGGAAGAGGGACCTCTACACCTGAAAACCTCACTGACATGGAAAGTGGTCAGATACCTTTTGCTTTACATTTTAAGACAGCCTAGAGAAACATCTGCAGTCCATCCTCACAGTATCTCTTCCAGCCTCTACTTTCTGACATGGGACCCAAAAAGCAACAGACACTTGTGGCATACAAGAAATCGCCCATGACATCAGAAGGCTCCCAAACAAAGCAACCAAGGAGTTTTCTGATGCTTTTATGAAAGCATCAGAAAGTGAATACAAAATGATTATATACAGAGCCCTTCTAGATCTTACACAAAACACAGCAGAACAGAAGGAGAAATTAAACTAGCTGTTCAACGTGATGGAACACCAGTACTCTGAAATCCAATAGATCAAGAACAAAATCAAAGACATAGAAACTTCCATGCAAAGCCAGGAAAACAGAATGCAACAAATAGAAAAAAGAATTTCTGACGTGGAAGACAAAGCTACTGACGCCTGCGTCTATGAGCAGAAATGAGAGAAAAGAAACAAGAAAAATGAAGAAGCATTAAGAAGCATGTGGGACTCTATTAAGGGGAACAACCTTCGATTAATTGGAGTCCCTGAACAGGATGAGACATCTCAGAACACAGAGAGTATCATTGCTGAGCTGCTGGCAGAAAACTTCCCAGAAATCATGAAGGAAGAGAATATAGATATCTCAGATGCATATCATACACCACCCAATATAGATCTCAAAAGAAAGACTCCAAGACATATTATAATCAAGCTTAACAAAATGAAACATAAGCAGAAACTCTTAAAGGCAGCAAGACTCACACCAAAGCTAACATTCAGAGGGAAACCCTGTAGGCTCTCTTCAGATTTCTCAGCAGAAACCATGCTGGCACAGAGACAGTGGCATGACACATTCAAAGCCTTGAAGGAGAAGAACTTTCAACCAAGAATTATATATCCTGCAAAACTATCTTTCAAATACGAAAATGAAACTAAGACATTCCCAGATAAACAGGAACCCAGAGACTTTGTAAAAACCAAACCCAAACTACAAGAAATACTGAAAGAAGTTCTTGGCTCTGGCTTGGAAGAACGACACCACTAACTTTATATTTTAGAACGACACACTACTCAAAACTCCACTCAGTTAGGGAAGGCTCAATCACAGCTTTATTATGGAAAGAAGCAATCCAGTGATCATCATGAAAACTATGGTGCCATCATATTAAAAAGAGGGATGTACTACAGTCGTTATAGTCCTTCCAGATGGAGAGGAAGATGACAAGACTGGTAGTAATTAAAATTGGGTTTATATATAGTTTATTAAGGGGGATCATGGGGCAGCTGTAAAGCACAAGAAAGATGTATCATACCATTTCAAGAAATCTAACACGAGTCTCAACAACTACAAAACTAGCTCTGAAAAAGATGAAAAATCAACTAACAAAAAAGAATGTCCTAGAACAGACTAATAAGAACAACAGAGAAAACATCAACATAAAAATAAACATGTCACAATGGCAGCAGTGAACACATATCTGTCAATAATTACATTGAATGTGAATGGACTGAATGCTCCAGTAAAGAGACAACGAGTGACATCTTGGATCAAAAGACATGACCCATCCATATGTTGTCTACAGGAAACTCACTTGAGATCTAAAGATAGGAACAAACTGAAAATTAAAGGTTGGAAGAATATATATCAAGCTAACAATGAACAAAGAAGAGCAGGGGTGGCAATTCTAATCTCAGACAAAATGAATTTTAATGTAAAATCCACCATCGTGGACAAAGATGGACACTGTTTATTGCTGTAAGATTCAGTACACAAGGAAGACTTAACTATATTAAATATTTATGCACCTAATATCAGAGCACCTAAATACACTGAAGAAACACTGACTACACTCAAAAAAGAGTTAGATGACTCCACAATAATAGTGGGAGACTTCAACACTCCACTCTCAATATTGGACAGATCATCAAGAAAAAAGTTCAGTAAAGATACAGAAGAACTCATTGCCATAATTAACAAACTAAACTCCATCGATATATACAGAATTTTCCACCCATCAGCAGACAACTACACCTTCTTCTCCAGTGCACATGGAACATTCTCCAGAATTGACCATGTGTTAGGACATAATGCAATTCTCAACAAAATCCATACCATTGAATTACTGCAAAGCATCTTCTCAGATCATAAAGCCATAAAAGTCAAAATCAATAGCAGAAAAAACATAGATAGAAAGTGGAACTCTTGGAAACTGAACAACATCTTGCTCAAAAAACCAAGGGTTATAATCTCCCTGTTTGCAGATGATATGATTGTATATGCAGAGAATCCCAAAGAATCTATAAACAAACTACTCAAACTAATAGAAGAGTTCAGCAAAGTCTCAAGATACAAGATATACATAAGTAAATCAGTAGGATTCCTTTATACCAACGAGACTGTTAATGAAGAAATCATCAAATCAATACCATTTACTATAGCCCCTAAGAAGATAAAGTACCTAGGAATTAATCTAACCAGAGAAATAACAGACCTTTACAAAGAGAACTACAAGCCCTTACTACAAGAAACTAAGAGAGACTTAAATAAATGGAAAAATCTACCCTGCTCATGCATAGGAAGACTTAACATTGTGAAAAATGTCTATTTTACTCAAAGCAGTTGTCATGGTTTGAATTGTGTCCCCCCAAAAATGTGTGCAGCCACGTGGCTGGGATATGGTTCCCAGTATCTTGGGACTGTCCTCCATTGTGTGGTTTTGCTAACCTGTATGTTAAAGGATTAGGGTGGGGCTGTGAATTCCTGCTATGGGGAAGTTTCCCTGGAGTATGGCTTGCCCCACCCTTAATGCTTTTAGCTTGCAAGGAATAAAAGGAAAAAGAACCAAGGACAATTTGAGAACCTCGCTACCATCAAGCAAGCAGCACCGAGAGCAGAACGCGTCGTTCAGACCAGAGGTTCTTGCGTTAGGACGCTCCCTGGACAATGACTGATGCAATACTGGACTTTCCTCCAGAGCCATCAAGGGGAAAGTCTTTCCCTGGAGCGGACACCCTGAATATGGACTCGCAACCTACCGGACTGTGTAAAAATAAATCTTTCTTTGTTAAAGCCATCCACTCTGTGGTATTTCTGTTGGAGCAGCCCTAGCTGACTAAAACAGCAGTCTACTCATATTATGCAATCCTAATACAAGTTCCAGCGTCATTTTTTAATGAGATGGAGAAACAAATCACTAATTTTGTTTGGAAAGGGAAGAAGCCCCGGATAAGCAAGGTATTACTAAAGAAGAAGAACACACTGGAAGGCCTCTCATTACCCGACCTTAGAACACACTACACAGCCACAGTGGTCAAAACAGCCTGGTACTGGTACAAGAACAGATCGATCAATGGAACAGAATTGAGACCCCGGAGATGACACCATCTGCCTATGAACAGCTGATATTCGACAAAGGCTCTAAGACGTTAAACTGGGGTAAAAACAGTATCTTCAACAAATAGTGCTGGCAAAATAGGATATCCATCTGCAATAAACTGAAAAAAGATCCATATCTTACACGTTATACAAAAACCAACTCCAACTGGATAAAAGACCTAAATATCAAACGTAAAACGATAAAACTCATCCAAGAAAAGGTGGGAACAACAATGGAAGTTTTTTGTTTTTTGGTTTTTTAATTTTTATTTTTATTTAATATAACTGAGTGAAAATGTACATTCACATATAAATTTACATGCCCCCCTATATGCAGCTTCCACTGCTCTTCCTGTCCGGTGACTGCACACTATTCCTCTCTGCTCCATACATGTCTCATCCTCCCAACAGTCTCCTTTCCCCTCCTCTCCGTCCACTCCCCTTCCTCCAGCCAGGGGTCAGCAAGATGATATCCTACAGATGTATAGAACCATAAAGTGCTTCCAATATATGGTTACTCTGCATTGCCAAGTCCAATCCATTCCTGTCCAAAGAGTCGACCTTTATTATAATTTATGGGAAAGGGAAGCATCAGGGCAGGGGGCCATGCTCTCAGAGGAACCCCAAAACCGCTGGACCATCAATTGAGGTCTTTTAGTGGAGATCTCATGATGCACCTCTTTTTGTTCTTGTGTTGCCAGTGAGGGTCCTCTCTGTGAGCTCCGTCGGGGCTATCACTGGTGGTGGCCGGGCACCATCCGGTTCTTCCAGTCCCAAGTTGATGTAGGCACCCACTCTTGTGGGTCTCTCTGTCTTCTCGGTTGTCTTTACCGCATGCCATTTTGGCCGTCGGTGAGCATCCGTTCCTGCTGAGTTGGGACCATTTGCTGTGTCCTCGGATGGCAGCTTGGCAGCTTTTAAGACCCCAGACGCCACTCACCAATGTGGGGTGCAGAGAGCTCTCTTAGCAAAATGCTAGTTGTGCCAATTGGCCTGGAATTCGCCTAAGAGCATGGTCCCCGCCCCCCGCCCCAGCTACTCTACCCTTCCAGTATTGAGTTAAGATGGAAGGAGTACTCAAGTTATGCTGAAGTCCACTTAATGTTGTTCTTGTTCCTAATGTGTGCTGTCACCGCTTTCTCCCAAATAGATTTCTAGCAACTATCTAAACTAAACCCTCCCCACCTTGCTCTCCCTCCCTCCGCTCCCTTGCAGCTGTCAAAGAGTCTTATCTTCTATACACAAGTCTGTTTTTGAGATCTTATGGTAGAGGTCTCATACAGTATTTGTCCTTTTGTCGCTGACTACTTTCACTCAACGTAATGTCTTCTAGTTGAAACCAGGTTAGGAGATGTTTCCTGGAATCATCGTTATTCTTTATCATTGCATAGTGCTCCATTGAGTATATGTACCACAGTTTACCTATCCATTCTTCTATTGTTGGGCATCTGGGTTGATTCCATCTTTTTGCTATCGTGGACTGTGCTGCGATAAACATTCTGGTGCATGTGTCCGTTGGTGTGAAAGGCCTTGAATCTGTAGGATATATTCCAAGTAGTGGAATTACTGGGTCAAATGGTATATCAATATCCATTTTTTTAAGGAAGCACCAGATTGCCTTCCAAAGAGGCTGGACCATTTTGCAACCCCACCAACAGTGCAGGAGGGTTCCACTTTCTCCACAGCCTCTCCAGCATTTGTTGTTTTGTGTTTTCTGGGTCATGGCCAATCTTGTTGGGGTGAGATGGTATCTCATTGTTGTCTTGATTTGAATTTCTTTAATAACTAAAGATTGTGAACATGTCTGCATGTGTTTTTTGGCTGCCTGGATCTCCTCTTTAGTGAAGTGTCTGTCCATCTCCTTTGCCCATCACTTAATTGGATGGTTTATCTTCTTCTTCTTGATATTTTGTAATATTTTATAGATTATGGAGATCAGGCATCGGTCTGACACAGAGTTGCCAAATATTTTTTCCCGTTCTGTGGGTGTTCTTTTAATTCTATTAATAAAGTCTTTGGATGAGCAAAAGTGTTTGATTCTTATTAGTTCCCATTTATCTATTTTCTCTTCTGTTGATTGAGGTTTCTTTGACAGATTTTGGAGTCTGTCCTCATTGTGTATTAAAACTTCCATTGTTGTTCCTACCTTTTCTTGGATGAGCTTTATCGTTTTAGGTTTGATATCTAGGTCTTTTATCCAGTTGGAGTTGGTTTTTGTATAAGGTGTAAGATATGGATCTTGATTCAGTTTATTGCAGATGGATAACCAATTTTGCCAGCACTATTTGTTGAAGAGACTGTTTTTACCCCAGTTTAATGTCTTAGGGCCTTTGTCGAATATCAACTGTTCATAGGCAGATGGTGTCATCTCTGGGGTCTCAATTCTGTTCCATTGATTGATCTGTCTGTTCTTGTACCAGTACCAGGCTGTTTTGACCACTGTGGCAGTGTAGTATGTTCTAAGGTTGGGTAATGAGAGGCCTCCCAGTGTGTTCTTCTTCTTTAGTAGTACCTTACTTATCCGGGGCTTCTTCCCTTTCCAAACAAAATTGGTGATTTGTTTCTCGATCTCAATAAAAAATGATGCTGGAACTTGTATTGGGATTGCATTATATAAATAAATTGCTTTGGGTAAAACAGACATTTTCACAATGTTAAGTCTTCCTATGCATGAGCAGGATAGGTTTTTCCATTTATCTAAGTCTCTCTTAGTTTCTTGTAGTAAGGGCTTGTAGTTCTCTTTGTAAAGGTCTGTTGTTTCTCTGGTTAGACTAGGTACTTTATCTTCTTAGGGGCTATCGTAAATGGTATTGATTTAATAATTTCCTCCTTAACAGTCTCGTTGATAGTATAAAGGAAACCTACTGATTTACTTATGTTTATCTTGTATCATGAAACTTTGCTCAACTCTTCTATCAGTTTGAGTAGCTTACTTATAGATTCCTTGGGGTTCTCTGCATATACAATCACATCATCTGTGAACAGGGAGATTTTAACTTCCTCTTTGCAGATGCAGATGTCCTTTATTTGTTCGTCTTGTCTAATTGCTCTGGCTAGAACTTCTAGCACAATGTTGAATAGGAGAGGTGACAGTGGGCATCCTTGTCTAGTTCCTGATCTCAGGGGAAAGTCTTTCAGTCTCTCTCCATTCAGGATGATGTGGGCAATTGGCTTTGTATAAATGGCCCTTATTGGGTTGAGGAATTTGCCATCTATGCCCATTTTGCTAAGAGTTTTTAGCATGAATGGGTGTTGGACTTTATCAAATGCCTTTTCGGCATCAATGGACAAAATCAGGTGATCTTTGTCTTTTGTGTTATTTATGTGGTTAATCACATTAATTGTTTTCCTGATGTTGAACCAGCCTTGCATCCCTGGTATGAATCCCACTTGGTCATGATGGATTATTTTCTTAATATGTTGTTGTATTCTGTTGGCAAGAATTTTGTTGAAGATTTTTGCATCTAGGTTCATGAGTGATATCAGTCTGTAGTTCTCTGTCTTTGTTGGATCTTTCCCTGGCTTAGGTATCAGGGTTATGCTGGCTTCATAGAATGAGTTTGGGAGTACTCCATCCCTTTCTATACTGTGAAATAGTTTCAATAGTATTGGGGATAACTCTTCCCTAAATGCTTGGTGGAATTCTGCCATGAAGCCATCTGGGCCCGGACTTTTTTGGGTTGGCAGTGTTTTGATGACCTTTTCAATCTCTTCCTTTGTGATGGTTTTATTAAGTTGTTCTGCTTCACGTTGTGGTAATTTGGGTAGGTGGTATGAGTCAAGGAATTGGTCCATTTCCCCTAGGTTTTCAAATTTGTTAGAGTACAGTCTTTCATAGTATTCTGTTATGATATTTTTGATTTCTGTTGCATCTGTGGTGACAACTCCCTTCTCATTTCTAATTTGGGTTATTTGTTTCCTTTCCTGCTTTTCTTTAGTAAGTTTAGCCAGTGGTTTATCAATTTTGTTGATCTTTTCAAAAAACCAGCTTTTGGTCTTTTCAATTTTTTCAATTGTTTTTCTATTCTCTAATTCATTTAGCTCTGCACTAATCTTTATAATCTCCTTTCTTCCAGTGCCCGAGGGGTTCCTCTGTTGTTCTCTTTCTCCTTATTCAAGCTGTAGAGTTAGTTCCTTGACTTGGTTTCTTTCTTCCTTCCAGATGTGTGCATTTATGGAGATAAACAGACCTCTGTGCACTGCTTTGGCTGTATCCCATAGGTTCTGGTAGGAAGTGTTTTCGTTCTCATTGGAATCCATGAATTTCTTTAATTCATCCCTGATTTCCTCTATAACTCATGTTTTCTTGAGCAAGATGTTGTTCAGTTTCCAAGAGTTCCACTTTCTAACTCTGTTTTTTCTGCTATTGATTTCAACTTTTATGGCTTTATGATCTGAGAAGACGCTTTGCAGTAATTCAACGGTATGGATTTTGTTGAGCATTGCATTATGGCCTATCACGTGGTCAATTCTGGAGAATGTTCCATGTGCAACGGAGAAGAAGGTGTAGTTGTCTGCTGATGGGTGGAAAGTTCTATATATATCAATGAGGTTTAGTTGGTTAATTGTGTCAATGAGGTCTTCTGTATCTTTACTGAGCTTTTTTCTAGATGATCTGTCTAGTAATGAGAGTGGAGTGTTAAAGTCTCCCACTATTATTGTGGAGTCATCTAACTCTCTTTTGAGCATAGTCAGTGTTTCTTCGACATAGTTAGGTGCTCTGACATTAGGTGCATAAATGTTTAATATAGTTAAGTCTTCCTTGTGTACTGAACCTTTCAGCAATAAATAGTGACCATCTTTGTCCACGATGGTGGATTTTACATTAAAACTGATTTTGTCTGAGATTAGAATTGCCACCCCTGCTCTTCTTTGTTCATTGTTAGCTTGATATATATTCTTCCAACCTTTAATTTTCAGTTTGTTCCTGTCTTTAGGTCTCAAGTGAGTTTCTTGTAGACAACATATGGATGGGTCGTGTCTTTTGATCCAAGATAACACTCGGTGTCTCTTTACTAGAGCATTCAGTCCATTCACATTCAATGTAATTATTGATAGATATGTGTTCACTGCTGCCATTGTGACATGTTTATTTTTATGTTGATGTTTTCTCTGTTGTTCTTATTAGTCTCTTCTGGGACACTCTTTTTTGTGAGTTGATTTTTCACCTTTTTCAGAGCTGGTTTTATAGTTGTTGAGACTTGTGTGTTAGATTTCTTGAAATGGTATGATACATCTTTGTTGTGCTTTACAGCTGCCCCATGAACCCCCGTAATAAACTATTTATAAACACAATTTTAATTACTACCAGTCTTGTCATCTTCCTCTCCATCTGGAAGGACTATAACGACTGTAGTACATCCCTCTTTTATTATGATGACACCATAGTTTTCATGATGATCACTGGATTGCTTCTTTCCAAATCAAAGCTGTGATTTACTTTGGAGCCTTCCCTAAATAAGTATTGAGTAGTGTGTCGTTCTAAAATATAAAGTTAGTGGTTTCATTCTAAGCCAAAGCCAAGGACTACTTTCAGTAGTTCTTGTAGTTTTGGTTTGGTTTTTACAAAGTCTCTGAGTTTCTGTTTATCTGGGAATGTCTTCGTTTCATTTTCGTATTTGAAAGATAGTTTTGCAGGATATATAATTCTTGGTTGGAAGTTCTTCTCCTTCAAGACTTTGAATGTGTCGTGCCACTATCTCCATGCCAGCATGGTTTCTGCTGAGAAATCTGACGAGAGCCTACAGGGTTTCCCTCTGAATATTAGCTTTGCTTTGAGTCTTGCTGCCTTTAAGAGTTTCTGCTTATGTTTCATTTTGTTAAGCTTGATTATAATATGTCTTGGAGTCTTTCTTTTGAGATCTATATTGGGTGGTGTACGATATGCATCTGAGATGTCTATATTCTCTTCCTTCATGATTTCTGGGAAGTTTTCTTTCAGCAGCTCAGCAACAATACTCTCTGTGTTCTAAGATGTCTCACCCTGTTCAGGGACTCCAATTAATCGAAGGTTGTTCCTCTTAATAGAGTCCCACATGCTTCTTAATGTTTCTTCATTTTTCTTGTTTCTTTTTTCTGATTTCTGCTCATAGGTGCTGGCATCAGTAGCTCTGTCTTCCAGGTCAGAAATTCTTTTTAACATTTGTTCCATTCTGTTTTCTTGGCTTTGCATGGAAGTTTCTATGTCTTTGATTTTCTTCTTGATCTGTTGGATTTCAGAGTACTGGTTTTCCATCAGATCGAACAACTTGCTTAATTTTTCATTTCGTTCTGCTGTATTTTGTATAAGGTCTAGAAGGGCTCTGTATATAATCAATTTGTATTCACTTCCTGATGCTTTCATAAAAGTTTCTTCATCTGGAAAACTCCTTGGTTGCTTTGTTTGGGAGCCTTCTGAAGCCATGAGTGATTGCTTGCATGCCACAATTGTCTGTTGCTTTTTGGGTCCCATGTGAGTATATAGAGGCTGGAAGAGGTACTGTGAGCATGGATTGCAAATGTTTCTCTAGGCTGTCTTCAAACGTAAAGCAAAAGGTATCTGACCGGTTCACAAGTCAGTTAACTTTTCAGGTGTAGAGGTCCCTCTTCTCATCTGACAAAGTAAGCTCCACTATATCCAACCCCAGATGATAACAAACTAGTTCAGAATACAGCAATGCTACTGCCCTGGTGGCCTCTGCTGACAGGGCCTAGCCTTAGCCAACACTGTGTCGAGCACTGACTTTGTAATAGAAAAGCACTCTCCTGTGGGCAGGCTCTCACTCCCAAGCTAAGAATTAGGTCCAGCTGCGGCCACCGTACCCAAGATGGTGTCCTCCACACAGGCAGCAGACAGGGGGGCTAAAGGTGCCGAGAGGCAGTGATTCCTCTGCTTCTGTTGCAGGGCCCCCAACGTAGGCAGCACTGTGCAAAATCACTACTTTTCTGACGGAGAAGTGCTGTCCCGTTTGCAGGCGCTGGCTCCCAGGCTAAGAACGAGGTCCTGCTAAAATCTCGGTACCAACATGGTGCCCTGCACCCTGACTGCGAAACTCCACACAAACCCCGCTGAGGCAGCTACAAAACAAAAGGCTCAAAGTGTCTAAATTAACAGAGTCCCAAGCCTGGCTCTCAGAATATGAGAATTTCGCCTGCCTATCCCTCAGCAGCACGTCTGAGTCCATCCGCCAGGCAAGGCCCAGCTCTGCCCGCCAGCCGGGACAGAGGAAAAAAAAAGGCCAAACTGGTGCGTTTACCTTCCGTCCGTGAGAGCCGGGGCTAGCCAGGAGCGGGAGTCAGCAGAAGGAGAGGAGGTTTTTTGCTGAGTGGTATGAGGTCCCAATTAACAGCTCTGTGCTGTGTCCTGAGGCTGATTAGGTGACCAGAGGCTCTGTTTGATTGTCAATTCAGGTCTTGGTTTCCAGAGGGATATAAGGAGACATGTGCTTAGTCGGCCATCTTGACTCCGCCCCCCCAACAATGGAAGTTTTAATACATAATGTGGACAGACTGCAAAATCTGTCAAACAAACCAGAATCAACAGAAGAGAAAATAGATAAATGGGAACTATTAAGAATCAAACACTTTTGCTCATCCAAAAACTTATTAATAGATTTAAAAGAACACCTACAGAATGGGAAAAAATATTTGGCAACTCTATGTCAGACCGACGCCTGATCTCCATAATCTATAAGATATTACAAAATACCAATAAGAAGAAGAGAAATCATCCAATTAAGCAATGGGCAAAGGAGATGGACAGACATTTCATTAAAGAGGAGATCCAGGCAGCCAAAAAACACATGCAGACATGTTCATGATCTTTAGTTATTAAAGAAATTCAAATCAAGACTACAATGAGATACCATCTCACCCCAACAAGATTGGCCATGATCCAAAAAACACAAAACAACGAATGCTGGAGAGGCTAAGGAGAAAGTGGAACTCTCCTACACTGTTGATGGGTTGCAAAATGGTCCAGCCTCTTTGGAAAACAATCTGGTGCTTCCTTAAAAAAATGGATATTGATATACCATTTGACCCAGTAATTCCACTACTTGGAATATATCCTACAGAACCAAGGCCTTTCATACCAATGGACACATGCACCAGAATGTTTACCGCAGCACAGTCCACGATAGCAAAAAGATGGAATCAACCTAGATGCCCAACAACAGAAGAATGGATAGGTAAACTATGGTACATATACTCAATGGAGCACTACACAATGATAAAGAATAATGATAATTCCGGAAAACATAACCTGGTTTCAAATGGAAGACATTATGTTGCATGAAAGTAGTCAGTGACAAAAGGACAAATATTATAGGAGACCTCTATCATAAGATCTCAAAAACAGACTTGTGTATAGAAGAAAAGACTATTTGACAGCTGCAAGGGAGGGAAGGCAGGGAGGGGAGAGGGGAGGGTTTAGATTAGATAGTTGCTAGAAATCTGTTTGGGTGAAATCGGTGATAGCACACATTAGAAACAAGAACAACATTAAGTGGACTTCAGCATAACTTGAGTACTCCTTCCATCTTAACTCAGTATTGCAAGGATAGAGTAGCTGGGGCAAGGGGCAGGGGACCATGCTAGTAGGTGAAATCGAGGCCAATTGGCACAACTAGCATTTTGCTAAGAGGGATCTCTGCACCCCACATTGGTGAGTGGTGTCTGGGGTCTTAAAAGCTGCCAAGCTGCCATCCGAGGACACAGCAAATGGTCCCAACTCAGCAGGAACGGATGCTCACCAAGGACCAAAATGACATGGGGTACAGACAACCCAGAAGAAACAGAGACCCACATGAGTGGGTGCCTACATAGACTTTGGACCGGAAGAACTGGATGGTGCCCAGCCACCACTAGTGATAGCCACAACACAGCTCACTAAGTTGAGTCTCACTGGCAACACGAGAATAAAAAGGGGTGCATCCTGAGATCTTCACTAAAAGACCTCAACTGATGGTCCAGTGGTTTCGGGGTTCCCCTGGGAGCATGGCCCCTGGCCCTGATGCTGCCCTTGCCCATAAATCATAATGAAGGTCCACTCTTCAGACATGAATGGATTGGACTTGGTGATGCTGAGTGACCATATATTGGATGCACTTTACAGTTCTATACATCTACAGGACGTCATCCTGCTGACCTCTGGCTGGTGGAAGGAGAGTGGGTGGAGAAGAGGGGAAAGGAGACTGTTGGGAGGATGAGACATGTGTGGAGCAGAGAGGAATAGTGTGCTGTCACTGGACAGGGAGAGCAGTGGAAGCTACATAAAGGTGGGCATGTAAATTTATACGGGAACGTACATTTTCACTCAGTCATATTAAATAAAAAAAATAAAAAAGGAAACTTCAATTCAAAGCCAAGAAAACAGAAGGGAACAAATGGAAAAGAGAATTTCTGATTTGGAAGACAGAGCTACTGACTCCAGTGTCTATGAGGAGAAATAAGAAAAATGAAGAAGCATTAAGAAGCATGTGGGATTCTATTAAGAAGAACAATCTACGATTAAGTGGAGTTTCTGAACAGGGCGAGACACCTGAGAACACCTGAGCTGCTGGCAGAAAACTTCCCAGAAATTATGAAAGAAAAGAATATAGATACCCAAGATACATAGTGAACATCACTCGATGTAGGTCTCAAAAGAAAGACTCCAAGACATATTATAATCAAGCTTAACAAAATGAAGCATAAGCAGAAACTCTTAAAGGCAGCAAGACTCAAAGCAAAGCTAACATTCAGAGGGAAATCCTGTAGGCTTTTGTCAGATTTCTCAGCAGAAGCGATGCTGGCAAGGAGAAAGGAGACAGTAGCATGACACACTAAAAGCACTGAAGGAGATGAACTTCCAAGAATTATATATCCTGCAAAACTGAAGACATTCCCAGATAAACAGAGACTTTGTAAAAACCAAACCAAAGCTACAAGAAATACTGAAAGAATCTCTTGGCTTGGAAGAATAAAAACCGCTAACTTTATATTTTAGAAGGACACATTATCTAGAATCCTACTTAGTTAGGGAAGGCTCCAAACACAATCAAAGCTATAATAGTGAAAGAAACGATCTAGTGATCATATTATGTAAACTATGATATCATCATATTCAAAAGAGGGGTGTACTACAGTCGTTATAGTCCTTCCAGATGGAGAGGAAGTTGACAAGACTGGTAGCAATCAAAATTGGGTTTATATATAGTTTATTCAGGGGGATCATAGGGGCAGCCAGAAAGCACAGTAAAGAAGCAACACATCAGATCAAGAAATGTAATACAGGAGTCTCAATCACAAAACCAACCCTGAGAAAGGTGAAAAATCAACTCACAAATAAGAAGGTCACAGAACAGATTAATAAGAACAACAGAGAAAACATCAACACAAAAAATAAACATGTCACAATGGTGGCACTGAATACATATCTATCAACAATTACATTGAATGTGAATGGACTGAATGCTCCAGTAAAGAGACATCGAGTCATCTAGTGACATCTTGGATCCAAAGACATGACCCATCTATATGTTGCCTACAAGAAACTCACCTTAGAGAAAGATAGGAACAAATTGAAAATTAAATGATGGAAGAATATATACCAAGCTAACAATGAAAAAAAGAAGAGCAGATGTGGCAATTCTAATCTAAGACGATGGCCCACCCACAGAATTTCTCTGAGCTCCCCGTTTTCTTGATGCCACTTTCCCTCCAGGGGCCCAGCCTGGAATACTGGTCATCTGCAGATGCACTTGAAGGTGCAGAATGAGTCTGTCTAGCTTCCTGGGAGACCTGGGAGTTTTATGGTACTCAATGGGAAATGGAACCCTGGTGGCATGTACTTAAGAGCTACAGGTATTAATGAAAAGGTCAGCAGTTTGAATCCGTCAGCCACTCTTTGGAAACACTGAGGGTCAGTTCTGCTCTGTCCTATAGGCTTGCTGTAAGCTAAAGGCAACGAGTTTGGTTTGGGGTTTTTTAAATGGGAAATGGTACTGTAGCAGGGAGGGGGAGCCAGATCTCACAGCTTAAGCAGGAACTTACAGATAAAAGGATTAAGAATTAATCAAGGAAGCAATATATGGTCCCTACAAGTCAGAAATGGACTTGATGGCAACGAGTTTGGCTTTGGCAGGTGCACAAACCCCCAAAACTCTTTCTCCCTCCTCCTTTTGTTCTTCTCTTCCCTAAGGGTTGGGGAACCCAGGTGACCCTTTACCGCTGTGCCTCTGTCACCTCCCTGTCCCCTTTCTTACAGGAACAAGGGGAAGTCCCAGCCTGGGCCCCCAGTGACTCTTCAATAACGGCTTTGTAAGCCCAAAGGGCATAGGATGTCATCTTGTAGAAAGGGAAAATGCCACCCACAGAACTTTCCAGGAAACCCCTAAGACGTGAGGGCTTTCATTAAGGCTATGGAAGCAAGATCCTGGGGCACTGCTGAAGAGATCCCCCGAACACCTGTCCCACCTAGCCAACCACAAAGGGTAGAAATGTTGCTTTGAAGGATTCTAAAGGGGATTTCAGGCCTGTATTTCATAGTCTGATCCTTTCTGTGAGCCGCAGAGCTGCCTCCTTCCTTTCTCATTATTTTTAAATCATACTTTAGATGTTATTAAACAAATAATACACCTTTTGTTTTGTGACGTTGGTTGCCAACCCCACAACATGTCAACACTCTCTGTTTCTCAACCTTAGGTTCCCTATCACCAGCTCTCTTGTATCCTTCTACTTTCTTGTCCTTGTCCCTGGGCTGGTGCGCCCATTTAGTCTTGCTTTGTTCTATGGGCCTGTCTAATCTTTGGCTGAAATCAGAAGTGGTTTCATTAAAGAGCTAAAAGGGTATCCAGGGGAAGCCTCTTCCTTTCTGTGCTACTGTTTCTCCTTCTGTGACCAGGCAAGGGAAACCACCTTCCTAAAGCTCAGAGCCTCGTTGCCTTGTATGGCTCATTATTTAGGCTTCAGAGGATGCCCACTAGTATCTCCTTAAGGCTCTGCAGAGAGTAACAAGGTCCCTGACTCCATTCGCCTCTCCCAAGTTTCTGGCCATTGTGTTACCACAGGGACAGTCTTCAGCCTCAGTGTGCAGCAGGTCTCTTTGTGTCAGTTTGCCCACAGCACCCAGGCTCAGAGCAACACCTGATAGGACACGTCACAGCACGTGCACATAGCGCCAGATGCCTCCTGTAAGCTTGCTCTCACTCTCTTTCAGTGCTTTGCTTTTTTTTTTCTCCTGTACAGGGTTAAAGATCTCTGAAAGAGCTGTCTGCAACCAAAGTCCAACGCCCTGCGCACATTGCAGACAGAGGTTGAGGTTCCCGTGCCAGACTGTGGCGGTGCGGCGGGCCAAGACTGTGTTCTCTGCTGAAAGGACAGTCTGCAGGGCCCACACAGATGTTCTCTCCAAGAGAGGCACAAGGGGCGGGGGCAGGCTCTTGAATCTTCTGTGTCATTGTTTGTCTCCCTCCTCCTTCACCAGTGGGCAATCAGACAAGCATATCACACGCATGGAGCACTTTACAATGTTCAAAGCCCTTTTTCACCTCATATTCATAACCCATGTTGGTGGGTTATTATCACTATCTCACTTAGTAGGTGAAGAAAATGAGGCTCAGGGAGATTGGCCATGGTCACATCGGTGACAGCAGTAAAGACAGGATCAAAAGCCAGGTCTTCTGACCCCCAAAGTTGCAGCAACAGCCAGCTGTCTTTTCTGGATATTTTTCTCCCCATGGCGTATGACCTTTGTTCACAGCTCTCTCCTTTGTCACACTTGGATTATATACCTTGCCAGGGCCAGGGCTGTGTCTCCTAAGGCATGCCTTATGAGTCTCTCTGCTGAAGGGTTCACAGGCCATGTGACAGCCGCCGGGTGCACACTCAGGTCTGAACATCAAGAGGGCATGCCACAAAGGCAGCGTCTTGCACACACTGGGTATGTGCTCTGCCCGAGTCCACTGCAGTGTTTGATGTCTTCCAACCTGCTTGCCCAGTGACCCCCCATGATGTGTGGTAAGTAGTGGCCACTGGGTGGCAGTGTGTTCCCATGCCTGGGACCAGACCATGGCCAGGGGCAGGCGAACATGGGGGTAGGGCAGAGATCTTGAAGGAACCTTGGCCAGCTGCCCAGGAAGGTTTCAAGAACTGATCTCCTGGAGGACTTGACATGGCAGCAGGGCTCCTCCCAAGCCTAGCCTAGGAGCTCTTGTGTGTGTGTGTGTGTCTGTGTGTCTGTGTGTCTGTGTGTCTGTGTGTCTATGTGTGTCTGTGTGTCTCTCTGCACCCCCCCCCCCCCGGGGGCCACAGACAGGTGCTGAAGTGCAGCTGACTGTGGAGTGGGGTGGGGCAGAGAGACAAAAATATAAAGGAAACCAGGGCAGCCAGAACACCACGGATGGAAGGACAGAGGAGAGGAGGGCTGTAGAGATAAGAAGAGGTGAGAGCTTTTTAGGAGTGTCAAAAAAATTACTACCCAGGTAAGAGAGCAAGAGAGACCAAGGAAGAAATACAGAGAAGCCAGGAACAGGAAAAGGAAAGATGGGAATAGAAAAATGAGAGAGATTGGCTGGGGAAAGTGGGTTAGGAGGCTGGGGTGGGAGAGAAAGCCCCAGAGGCTTGGAAAGACCGGAAACTTCACTGGACGAGGAGGAGTCAAACTCAGGTGTGCTGCTGATAAGGAGTTTATTTGTGGGCTGGGGTGGAGGGATGAAGACTGAGCTGCTGAGATCTGCTGGCTGTCTCATCTCCAGGTCAGGGCTGCTCCAGCTTCAGGTCTGGCTCCAGATCAGGACTGGGCTCCAACTCTGGCTCCAGCTCTGGTTCTTGCTCTAGTTCCTGTTCCAGCTCAGCTGTCTTGCTCTGAGGCTGGGGAGGGTGAATCCCATTCTCTAAGGCAGAGAATCTTCTTGCTCTCCACTGTGGGAAGAGATCAAGAGGGAGAGGGCAGGTGGGATAAGGATGAAGAGAAAGGAAATGGGAAGGCTGCTGAGCGCGTCTATGCTCCTTTCCTGGCCACCCTGCCCTTCCGATGGGTCCCAGGCCTTCTCTCAGCCCTTTTATGCCACCCCAGGTAAGGGATCCCTGGAGAGCAAAGGCCAATTCAGGGATCCACCATGAGCATTTTTTTCTAAGGAAGGGTGCCAAACTACACTCTTAGGACTGGGGAGACAAAAAGCAGTGTGGGGTGAGGGCCCACCTTACCCGTCTTCTCCAAAGGTGAAAGCCAAAGGCCCCAGTCATAAAGAAGAGCAGTAAGAGGAGACCGAGGATGAGAACAAGAGGGACATAGCCAGTTTTGATGGCATCGTGAGTTCCCCCAAAGCGCTGGGCACCTATAAGAACAAGATTAGACACAGAGTCAGGGCTTGCCACCCCCTCGTGTTTCAAAGATGTGGACAATGAGACCTAGAGAGATTAAGGGACTTTCCCAGGGTCATTTAGCTGCTTAGTGATAGCAGTAGATCAGGCCTAGACCCAAAAGAAAAGAGTGGGGATAGGGGCTGTGACAGTGAGGAAGATTGGTCTTGCGTTGGGACTGTGGTGTTTTGGGATCTCAGACCTGGGCCAGACCGCTCTGTGGTGTATAACACTGATCCAAGTAGTCTCTTGCCCTGGTACAACTGGCACTGCCAGGTGTGGGAGAGGAGCCTGGCCTCCTGTATCTCCAGCCAGGGCCCTGGGGAGCTCCTCCCTGACTGGCTGCCCAGGGGGGTCCATACGAAGCGCTCTTGTCCAGATGCTGGAGTCACTTCACACAGCAGCTTCCCCGGGGAGCCAGGTAACCCAAAGGATTTGGGAGTCACTAAAATAATTAGAGAGAAAAGATCTCTTGAGGTCTGACCCCCTTACCTGATACAACAGGTATACTTCCCAGTCACCCTGCCCTCACCTGGGTTCTGACTGAGTGAAGTTGGGGGAAAAAAATTCAAGGGTCACAACTAAATTAATCTTGTCAAGAAAACACTTTGGTCAGATCACTCCCCTGCTCAAAAACTTTCCAGACCCCCTACTGCCTTCGAGACATTGCTCAAACTCAAACCGGCCCTGAAGGACCACATGTTACAGCCCCGATTCTTTTACATTACTTTCTATTCAGCTGAGAACCTTAACATCAGGCAGGTCAGCTATCCCCCAATATATTCCTTTCCTATTTCATGACATGGCTCATGTGACTGTTCCTGCCTTGATGTGCCCCTGAATGTTCTCTCTCTGCCCTTCAGAATCTGTGGGTAACAGTGATATGGCCAAAATGATCTAGAGAAGCCTTCTCAGAGCTATATAGCAAGAGAGAGGTAAAACCAAAACCAACCAGCTGCTGTGGGATTGATCTGGCTCACGGTGACCCCATGTGTGTCAAAGCAGAAATGTGCTCCAGGGGGTTTTCAAGGCCATGACCTTTCAGAAGCAAATTGCCAGGCCTTTCTTTCAAGGCACCCCTAGGTGATTTCAGACTGCCAGCCTTTCGGTTCAGAGTCAAGCACCTAACTGCTTGCACTGCCCACAGGCTTTCCTAGAGTGGGTAAAAACCAAAACCCAAACCCAAATCCACTGCTATCAGGTGAGTTCTGACTTATGGCAATCCCATGTATTACAGAGTAGAACTGCTTCACAGAGTTTGGAAAGTTGTGACCTTTTGGAAGCAGATCACCAGGCCTTTCCTCTGTGGCACCCCTCAGGAGTTGAACCTTCAAGCTTTAGGTTAGCAGCCAAGTGCCAACTAGCTGCCACCCAAGGCTCTTACAGAACAGGTAAGAGACAAAAGGTGAAGGGCCTTGATCTGGTCATGGTGTCCAGGAGGATGAAGAGTTGATGATCAAACACCTGAGCTTAGACTCCAAATCTAGAACTTGTGAGCTTTGTCCCTTTGGGAAAATTCCCTCTCTGAAACCGAGGTAGTTAAGACCTCTCTCATCAAAATGTTGTAGAGACACCATGGAAAAATTTCATGAAGCAGCTGGCCCTCAAGAAGAAAAACACTAAACAGAAAGAATCAGTAAACTTTGGTGACTGACTGCATGTAGGGAAAGAAGGGAGAAGGCCAGGTTTCAAGCAGTGCTACTGACAGAAAGGCGTAAGTCAGTAAGAGCACTGGGTGCGAGGAAAAGTCGGGCCAGCACGGGGCTGCAGTACGGTACTGTATCTAGGTAGACACAGCAAGGAAACAGGACGAGATGCAATGTTGATCATTAGGAGACGCATCATTTGTTAGCTAATTCATTAATTCATTCAATTGATAACATTATGAAGCATACAGTGGTTAAAGTGCTCAACCCCTAACCAAAATGTCAGTGGTTGAACCCTCTCTAGCTGCTTCCTGGGAGAGAGATGTGGCTCTCTGCTTCCATAATGATGATAGCCTTGTAAGCTCTATGGGGCAGTTCTACCCTAGCCTATAGGGTGGCTGAGTCAGAACAGACTTGACAGCAACAGGCTGTTTGTTCTTGTTGATATGGTACTACTACTTAGTGGCCTAGGTGAGGACTGCAGACATAGCCAAGCTGTCATGGCTAATAGTTACCAATCAATCATCACATACTTTGAAAGTGTTTTTTTTTTTTTCTGTGTTTGTTTTATACTGTCTTGGAAGCCCTTTGCTCAGTAAATATTTGCTAACCAAGGGACTGATTTATTAGCTCCTCCCAAATTCAAGCAGTGTTCTGCAACTTTAACTGAAGGCCCTGTCCCTAGAGTGGACAAGGATTATAGAAATACATTTCACCACTTTTGAAACACTCAAACTTCTGCCTTCTCTTCTTCCAACTGCTCCCACCCATTCAGAGCAGGGGAGTCCCTTAGAGAACAATGGAACACTTATCTTGTGACTCAAGGGGAGATTTTCAGTTTCAGTTCTTTACAAAGGGGGTGAGAAAAGAGGAGGCCACCTCAGACAGCCTCTGGAACTTGTGCCCAGTACCTGGCATAATGGCTATAGGTCTGCCCAGTCTTCACCCCACCAGCCCTCCCTCCCTGTCCTAACTCCATGGAATGCAGGTTGCCCCTTCCCGACCTGGGGCTGACCTGTGATGACTGCCAAAGTGACAGTGGCACTGAGCTTCTGTCCCTGTAGGTGGACACGGCAGGTGTAGGTACCAGCCTGGGCCTGGTTCACAGCCTCTAGCCAAAGACTAAAATTGCCATTGTCTCCAGTCACCTGGAGGTCAGGGCCTCCCCCTGGCTGGGCCCATGTGGCAGTGCAGAAAGACTGGGTCCCCACAGCAAGAGGCAGGTGGCAGGGCAGCTCCACCCTGGAATCTGCTCCAGCATATACTGTCAATGGGGCTGCGGGTTCCAGACCTGTAAAGAAAAAGGAACCAAAAGCTAAAGTAGACAGGGAAAGGTATAGAAGGGCTGGAATGCTGGATATCCAGGGAAGGGAGGCAGAAGAGGGAAGCAGAATAAGGTGGATGAGTTGACCGTGCTCAGAAACCCAGGACACAGGCTGGGCCCACAGGAGACCAAGGGTTGGCAAGTGAGGCTGGACAGCCAAGGGAGAAGGTAGCTGAATGACTGCCACATGAGAAAGGAGTCAGACACCAGAGCCGGAGCAATAACAGGTGGCAGGAGCTGCTAAGGACTTGCTTTGGGGACCAACAAGTTAGAGGAGGTGACAGGGGGCAGAAAAGGGTTGTGCTCAAGTATGAAGGCAAACTGGAGGAGTTACCCAGAACAGTGAGGTTGCGTGTGATGGAGACAATGAAGCCATCTCTGTAGGTGAGATTGCAGCCCCAGGGCCCAGAGTCAGAGGGGCTGACTTGAGGCAGGAAGAGGAAGCTTCCACTCAAGTGGTGCTGGGGGGACTTCTGGACAGTGTTCCCAGCTGAGCCCCGGAACCAGTGCACAGAAGCTGGGAAGTCGGGGCGGCTGAAAGAGCAGTTCAAAATGACTGACTCAGAGATCCTGAAAGGTCCTGGCGAGCTGGCAGTCACTGTGCAGAGTAAAGAAGGCTGGGTTAGCCCCATCCCAAATCATCTCCCCAACTCAGTGAGCCAACTAACCTGGAAGCTCCTAGAAACAGGGGTCAGGCTTAAGATTTCTTTGTCCTCTCCTCTGCCCCAGCCCAGGGTCTGGAGGTGCTTAAAATGGATGCCCACTTTCTCCCGCCCCTACCAGAGTTCACTTGGGGTCTTCTACCCTTCGGTTTCAGAGGATCCCCAGTAAGCCCACCCCCGGAGCTACAGATGTCTGAAATGAATCACTTTAGCCCAGTGATCTTTCCACACACCCCAGCCTCTAGGAGAAGGGGAGTCCTTGGTATGCCCCAACCCCACCGAAGACCAAAGGCACTCTGGCACCCTCGCAGTGGGTGGGGGAAGGGGAGTTGGAGGAGTGATACAATCTCTCCACTGGGCCACCCCCCATACACTTGTCTCTCCGGTGGCACCTTCCACTCCGAGACCTGACTCTCCACCCCTCCTTTCTCTACACCTCTGGGGTGGCACTCTAGCAGTCTAAGAGCGCGTACTCTGAGGCACAGCCTCCCCGAGCCCTTCCATCTTCCAGGCGGCGGGGAACGAGAAGCCCGCTTCCCAGCCCCTAGCCCCTCGTCGCGCCCCCACCTACTCGAGGCCTGGCCGACGCGCAGACAGAGGCGGCAGACCAGGGCGCGGTTCCTGAAGCGCACGGTGGCGCTGTACTCGCCGGCGTCGGTGCGCCGGGCTGGGCGCAACCACAACGAGAAGTCCCCGCGTTGGAGATGGCGCTCCGACACCTGCACCCGGGGCTGCAGGGGCTGCCTCCCGCTGCGCAGGCCGCCCGGGGCCACGCTCAGCACCGTGTAGCGCCAGGGCCCGGGCCTGGGACGGGAGGGTGCCCCGGGGCACAGACCAGGGGTTAGAAGGTCGCTGGGCGGACCGCTGGGTGGGAGAGAGATGACATTGAGAAAGTCGAGGGGGAAGCAGCCCCCAGAGCGGAGCAGATCGGTCTCCCTTTGAGGACATGGAAGCCTCTCCTAAAAGGAGGTCCTTTGACCCCGGCCCATCTCTGCTCCCCTCTTCTTCTCTTCCCCCGTGCCGGGCAGCACCACCCAGTATAGGACAGGCAGGCTTGCTGTCGGATGCAGGTGTGAGGGAAGCTGTCTTCGGAGGAAGGGGGGGAGAGGTGTGTGACGGCAGGTGAGGCAGACTCTAGCTTCGGGGGCACTGGGAGCTAAGGAGGGGGGACGGAGGGTTGGGTGGCATGTCTTGAGGGGACATGAGAAGGGGTGAATGTCGGGTTGTAAGTCTGGCTACCATTAGGATTAGGTTTAGGAGTTTGTTGCCGAGTTTCGGGTGCATACCTGTCTGGTTGATGCTGCCAAGTGAGTGCTGCATTTCGCAAAAGGCTGAGGGGGACTTGGGGGACACACGGAAGTCGGACAGGAGCACCCTCCTGAGCCCACACCACCGGGACGCTTGCCTCAGGTCCTGAAGCCTCCACTGGGGAGGAAAACAGAGGCCAAGGGGAGGGGCCATGAGCCAAGAGTCTTAGGGGTAGGGAAAGAGCCCAGCCGTTCCCCTAGATAAAAAACCCAAAAAACCAAACCCAGTGCAGTCGAGTCGATTCTGACTCATGGAGACCCTATAAAGAAAAAAGGTCTAGGAAAAGCTTGGTTTCTGCCCCTCCTCCGCCCAAGGGGAAACAGCGGAGAGGCTGCCTCAAGGTAGACCTTGGAAGAATTCAGCACCAGAGCTAAGGAGCTCCGGATCTGTGGGTCTTACAGAGAACCCTGCTGGTCCTTTACCTGGGCCTGGAGACCGACCCTCCCACCATCACCACCTTACCTGGAGCCACCCACAGCAGTTGAAGAAGCAGCAAGACCAGGAACTGTGCTTCCCACATCTCCCCTATGGCCTGGACCAGGCCAAGTCCTCCACAGGGAGGAGTTCAAAAAAGGGTTGGGGGAGGAACAAAAGAGGGACTCTATAAAGAGGGAGGTAAAGGATGAGAATTTAGAGGAAGAGGGATGAGGGAGCCTGGAGAGAGAGGGGAGCAACTAACAATCAGAACCCGGAATCCAGAGGAAAACTGGTGAAATAAGGCAGCCTGAGGGTGGGGCACGGGTCAGGGGGATGCCCCAGGGAATGGGCCAGGGCAGCCGCAGAGAGCAGAGTGGAGAGGAGCCGGCTCCGCGAGCCGGGATGCCGGTGTGCTGCTCCCAGGGCCCTTGCCCCTGTCCTGCCATCCCTCCACCTTCCCCACTTCCCCTCCCCGTTGCCCCCACCCTCCCCCCAACAAGCACCTCAGAGTTTACGGTTTCGCTTCGCAGTGGAAAGTATGAGGGGGTTGATTCCCAGCAGCATCACCCTCCACCGTTGTGGCGGCTCTCCCCTTGTTTACTTCCTCTGTCCTGGGTCTTCCCGCCACCCCCTCCTTGCCTCTCCCCGCCCCTCCCCCACCCTTCTGACTGTTCCCTTTCCCAAGAACTTTTTGCCCTGTCCCGAACTATTCTGCCCCAACAACCCATTTGCCCATCTTTAAACTGCCTCCTCAGCCCAACATTCACGTTTTCTCCTCGGCAAGTCGTCTCCTTGGTCGTCTTCTCCCTCTTACCTTTAACAACCCCCAAGTTTGCTTATAAATGCAACTCTGCCTTCCCATTCACCCTTACAAATCACCCCTGGGGCTAATGCAGACCACAAACTTGACTGCATCCTAAAACATAGTCCACGAGTCAGAATTAACTCGATGGCACTGAATTTGGTTTGGAAAACATGTTCGGCCTGCGGAAGGGCACCAAGTCTAGTGAAAATAATAGCTAGATTATACTGAGCCTTCTGTATGTGCTAGGTACCATACCGGACACTTTAAAGTAACTGATGGTACCTCTTTACTCTCAGCTATACAGCTGAGGCAACTGAGGCTCAGAATTAATTATTTGCTAAGATCAGATAGCTAAAGTGAAGACAAAAACTGTGTTTGTATAGTCCCGACCCTGGGTGAGATGTGGGTGTCTTTTCATTTGGGGAAACCCTGGTGGCATAGTAGTTAACTGCTACCAAAAGGTCGGCAGTTTGAATCCACCAAGTGCCCCTGGGAAGCCTTATGGGGCAGTTCTCCTCTACAGGGTCCAGGGTCAGATGTGAGTCAGAGTCCACTGAGGTAAAAGGTTTGGTTTTTTGATCTGGGCAGAAGTCTTGTCAGTGAGTCCTCTCCTGCACACCCTCCAGCTCAGACCCTAGAACTCAGCAGCTTGCCCCATCCAAAGGTTCTGACCCAGAGGGCAAGGGCTTTAGGGAGGAGAAATGCAGAAACCTTCTGACACCAAGACTGTCACAACAAGCAGAGGAACCAGGGAATGAAGGCTGACAGTCTGAGGGGAACTCCTGGTTTGGCACAGGTGGGAGAACTAGAAGGCAGTGACAGTGCTGGGACAAGGCAGCAGCCAGAGGCTTGGGAACCAGAGGCCCTGGAGTTCTTGACCAGAGCAACCCACTTCCTTAGGACCATCACAGTCACCTCTGATGCCCCAGTTCTCCTTCTGGGATCCCAGGGGGCTGACACCCAGACCTATAGCCCTCTGCCATTTCAGGAATGAGACTTCCTGTTCCTGGGGCTGTTTCTATGTGCCTGTTTCAGCACACCAGTGTTGCAGCTTTCCACTGGGCTCAGCAGTGTCTAGGCCTTGTGTGGGTTAGGGAACTGGGCTCTGCTGGGGAGGAGTGTCCCCACAAAACCAAAGCATAAGCCAGCTCTCAAAAGCAGCTGTGCTCCCTGTCCACTTCTACAGTGCTGATCCTGTCTTTGGAAGTCCTGGGTCTAAGAGTATGCTATTTTTTTTACAAATGGAAAGAGTCCTAACAGGATGTGTGGTCAGCCATCTTCCCCCCTCATTGCACTGAGTGGGCCCCTGGAAAGTAGGAGACAGGTTAAAAACAGAAGCGCGACCATTTCTTTATTAAATTATACAAAAAGGGAGAGGAGAGGGGCAGCTGTGGGGCTTGGCCCCAACCCCGGCTGTCTGAGAGGAGGGAATCTGAGGGAGATCTAGAGATCAGGCAGGATAGGGAAGGGGCAGAAAATGAGGGGAGATGCAGAGACTGGGAAGGAAAGGCTACCAGAGGAGGGCAGAATTGGCTGCAGGGAGGAGGAAGAGATCAAGGAGACTGAGAAGAGGGGTTGGGGACCAGCTGGGGAGCTCAGATGGCGCAGGTCAGGAGGTGAAACAATGGCAGTGAGGACGGATGGGGCAGTGTTTGGAGGCAGAAATGAGAAGGCTACCAAGGAGGAAGAGGGTGGCAGCTCTGGTGCGGGGCCCACAGCAGGAAGCCAGGTGAAGAGTGGCTGTACTTGTCCATTCCCACTCCCACCTCCAGGCCCCTAGGGGCCTCCAACCCCCAGCCCATTGGCAGGGGGGCTCACGCTGACGCCCCATTTTCTGTCTTCTGCCGCTTGGGATCTGCTTCATCCTGTAGAGGGAAAGAATTGGGGCAGCTGTAAGATGGGAGAGGGGACCTCCCCCTGCCGGAGCCCTGCTCCAGCCCCCGCTGGGTCCACCACAGGGTCTGGGTCCAAATCTAAAGGGGTCCCAGGCCCTGCTGCGTCTCTGACAGCCCCTCAGGTCCCACAACCCAGCCCAAACCTCCTCTTCAGCAGCTCTCTTCAGCGCAGGCCCTTCGTCATCCTCTTCTTCTTCTTCCTCATCTGAGGAGCCAGAAATGGGTCATTGGGGAAGGACAGAAGCTCTGGCAGATAACCCTCTGAGGTCACCCTCAGCTCTGCTTCAGGTCTCAAACCCACCCTGACTCTGCTGCTTTCAGCCCCATTTCACCCAGCCCAACCTCCCCTGCCCCTCCCCACCTTCTTCTTCTCCTTCATCCTCCTCTTCTCCATCCTCAGCAGTTTCTTCTTCTTCTTCCTCAGCTCCGTTTTCCTCTTCCTGTGGAAACCAGGAAAGGAACCAGTGTCAGGTTGGCTCTGTGCCTCCAACCTGCCACCGCCAGGGCCACGCAATGGGCCAATGGGTGATAAAAGGACTTGGCAGGTACCTCAGGGTGGACAATCAGGGTGGGAGGGGCCAGAAAATAAAAGGTAGAACCCAGCATCCAGGAGGTAACTGTAGGAAGTAGGAGATAACTGGGAGGGTGGATGGCAGGGTAGGAATGGTCACCACCTCCCACCTGACCCTACGCACCTCCACTACTTCTTTCTTCCGCTCTTTCCGGCTTGCTTTCTCCTCTACCTTCTCTTTCTTTTCCTTCAGGTCCTACAAGGAGAAAGAGGTCACCTTTGTCCCGCCACAAATGATCTGCAGCTCTCAAGTCCCTCTGGCCCTGTTTTCTCTCTCTGCAGTGAGGGTGGAGGAATGTGTAATGGAGATGGTGGCCACAGTTTAGGGACTGAACACAGGTCCCCAGAGTCCTTATACTAGGGCCAATAAAGGGGCTGAAATCTCTGACCTCCATCCAGACTCAGTGGGGAAAGTAAAGCAGTTGAAGCAGAGCAGAGCAGGCACCAAGGTAACTGATCCCTACCCCCCAAGTTCTTCCAAACCTCACAGGCTAAAGAGTTCAGTTCAGCAAAGCAAATCCTCTCCATCTGCCTGCAGCCCTCAATGCCCCACCCCCTCTCCATGTCCTTCCACCTCCTTTGCCTGCCCCCTCCCACTGGCCGCCCTGCTCTGCCTTTTGTCTACCTCTGGGGCCTTTTCCTGAGTACTCTCTCTCCTGGGCATCTCTCCCAGCTTCCCCTCTCCAGCTTGTCATGCCTTTGTTTCTGTGTCTCCCTAATCCTCATGCTCCTACTTGGCCAAACACTACAGAAGAGAGAGCATCCCAGCATGACTCCCGGCACCCCACATGCACTTTTCTCCATCACCACCCCAAAACAGTGTACACAGGTCAAGTAGTTTCCTCCTCTCCCTACCTCCTATAATATGTGTGTTGGACAAGGTAGAAAAAGCCAGTGCAAAAGCAGATAAAAGAGGATAAAATAAACATGGAGAGAAGAGTATCTGGGCATGGTAGATGGAGACAAAACAAGATTTGTGTTTGGGGTGGGATGAGAATCTAGCCGAGGCACAGTCCTGTCCACAGCGTATCCTCCTACCACACTTCCCCCTCTTCTTCTCCCTAAGATCCCAGCAGGTACACCCTTGATGCCCTAGTCTGATGTGGCTGAGGAAGATGCTCCTGTGAATCTCCTTTGGACACTGCACTTGCCTTCCAATTAATTCATTTTCCAGTTGTCTCTTTAATCCACCCCTTGGCAGACACTGAGTGATACTGTGGGTGTCCCTATGTGATCTGATCTGGTTTTTCTGTGTAACTCTCTGTATATGATTCCATGTGATGAAGTTTTCAGCATGAGTAGATCACCCTGGGAGGGTGTGTCCTTTCTGGAACAGTACTGGGAACAGAAGAGGTATTGGAACAGAATGGCTGGTCTTAGGGAGCAACACTGGATTCCTTTTCCCTTTTTAGGGGGAGTACAGAACGCTTCATCCCTCTTACTCCAGCTGGGTTTCTTCTTCATCCTACTTGGCTGTCCTCAATTCTTTGCCACATAGTTGGTATGTCATTTCTACTACTTGGTGGGCTTTTCCCTACAACTTGGGCCAGGAGACCCACGGGCTAGTCAGCACCTCTCTGAGGCCATAGTCCCCAGTCTCTACGGCCATGGCCTAAATTTCCCATGTGGGCTGATGGAGAGAGGGAGAGTGCAAGGGAGGGAGGGAGAACACCAAGACCAAAGTCCAAGGGGCCAGGCCCTCTCCCCTCCTGCCCTTCTGGTCACTGTCCTTCCATGATCCCTTTTCCAAGAGGATATGTGGACCTAGGCCCTAGGTCTTGCGCTAAGAAGCTCTCTGGCCTCATTTACTCAACACAGGCATACAAACTGACACAGAATGACATCGATTCATGCACGGAGCTACAGAGGAGTGCCCACGCGATCGGGAGACACATGGCCTGGGGTTTGGGCATTCTGACACACTATCCAGACAACACAAGAGCACAAGGGAGCCACTCCACACTCACAAAGCAACAACATGGCTCCAGAACATCTACCTCTCCACATGCACACATGTAACTGACACAGGCAGTCCCACACACTCGCTGGATTTCAGACATACAAAGACACCTACTCAGAGAAGTCACATGCCACCATACAGCCCACTGAAGGGCTACACAGGCACACCTTGTCAGATCTCGAACGTGTTTCCTCTCCCACTGCCTTTAATCCCATTGGCTCTCCCCTTTCACTTCGCAGGCCTCTGGGAGGCCTCTTATGGGCTCCTCAGCCCCCACCCCACCCCATCACCACCACCAAGGTCAGGCTCCCAACCTCCAAACCCTGGCTGCATTTATTTCCCAAAGCAACACTCCGCAGGTTCCCTAGGGAAATTAAAGGAAGGCTGGGAGAAAGGCAATGGCAAGGGGATGGGGCCAGGCGGGAAGCTAATGTGAACAGGGACAGCTCAATGCAATGCCCAAGCTCAGCTTTTTCGAAAGCTCTTCCCGCCTCCCTTCTCATTTTTAGAAATTCAAGTCTTTAAGTGTGTATGTGGTTTTCTTTTCTTTGGGGGGAGGCGCAATGGAGAAAAATAAAGCTTTAGATCAGCGCAGAAGAAGGATGCAAATGGAAGCAAAGTGGGAAAGAAAAAAAAGGGCAGTGGCAGAGAGAGAAGAGACAGTCCACCCGCGAGGAGGAGCCCGGGAGGAGTAGCCTCCGGGGAGAGTCCTGTTTACACTTGAGAATCTCCAACCACTTAGCAGGAGGAAAGGTGAGGTCAGACTGGAAGAAGAGACGGGAAAACCGGGCGCGGGGAGGGAGGATGAGGGGGAAAAGGGCACGGTCAAGTGAGAAGCCGAGAGCTCCGACGGGAGACCGGACTGGGTAGAGGCGGGCGAGGGGTGGGGACCGCGGTGGGGCCGTGCGCGGAACCGAGCGGCGAGGCCGGCAGCAGCGGCGCCGCGCGCAGGCAAGCTAGGGGGCGCTGGCGGGAACCGCGCGGAGCTGGGTAGGCAGCGCCAGCCTGGGGCGCGGGGGGAGGGCGGAGTGGGGTCCGCGGGGAACCGGGCGCTGAAGCCGCACGGGACTGTCGAGGGGGGGACCTGGGGAGGAGCGCCGTCCCGAACTGGGGGGCCGCGCGGGGTCCCGGCCGCCGCCGCCGCCTCAGCCCCTACCTTGGCGCTCAACTCGGCCGCTGCCTCCACGCTCTTCTCCGACATGGTGCCGGGGCCGGGACTGGCGGGGAGCCGGGGTCCCGGGGCCGGGACTGAGGGGCCCTGGACGGCAGAGGGTGGCCGCGGCCGGAACCTGGCGCGGTGGCGGCGGCGGCGGCGACAGCGGCAGCGGCGGCCGCTCAGCAAGCTAGGTCCCTGGAAGAGGCGGCAGAGGCGCGCGGGGTGGGGCGGGGGTGGGTCTGGAGCGGAGACCCGCAGGGCTGCGGCCGTCCGGAGGGCGGGCGGAAGGGCGGTGCGGGCGGTGACCGGCGCACTCCGTCCGCGGTCGCTCAGTCCTCCAATCGCCGCCCCCACTCCAGCAGAGCTGCCACCGACCAGCCGCTGCCGCCCCCGGGAAGGGAACCCGCTTATAAAGCAGCGCTGCCCGACGGGAGGGGCTTCCCAGGGGTGGAGCAGGCGGGAGCTGGGAGGAGAAGAGAGGGGAGGGGGATGAAAGAGGAGGTTGGAGGGGTGGGGATAGGAGGATGAAAGCAAGGGGAGGGAGAGCGAGAGGCGGGAGGGAGGACTAGACCTAGAGGGGGAAATGGAGAGACTGACGGCCGCCGAGGAGTGGGGCGAGGAGGTGGCAAGGGGTGGGGTTCCTGCGTGGAGGGATCTTTCCAAATCCCGACGTACTGCCTGCGAACGCGGAGTCTGTCTTATGGGGGCAGTCTAGAGGGGTGGCGAGAATCCCACTGACCCCGAGAAAGCCCTGAGATCTTGCCAAAGGGTTGGGTGGAGGGAAGGGGAGCAGATGGAAAAGCAAGGCAGGTAACAGAGAAACCAAAAGCTTAAAGAAGAGGAAGAGGATAGGACAGCTACTTCCACATCAGGCTGGATTTCCCCTTACCCTCTCCTCTATCTACATTCCATTGATGGGCCTTGAGCGAGGATGGGAGAGTAGAATGGGCAGCCCACCTTTCTCTTCTGATCCAGACTGACATTTGTGGACCCTGCTGTGTGTCACCTGGCTCTTTCATGTGATCCGGAGGAGTCTGAGGTCCTCCAGTCTCCTTTCCTCTCTCCACCTCTCCCTGACCTTGGACCTTTCTTATTCTTTCACTTCACTCTTCTTTGCCTGCTGCTTCGGTTTCTCGTCATGTCTTCCCCTCATCCCTCTGCACCAGACCCCTCCCTCACAACCATTATCTCTCGTCTCTCTTCTTCTATCACCTCTTCACTTCTGACTTCCGTTCTTCTATTTCTTCTCTGATCTCTTTCCCTATCTCTTCAAGGCAACACTATTCCTACCTTGTTTTATCCGGCCTTATATATATCCTGAGCTGATTTCCCTCAAACTCCTCTTTCTGTTCTCATTTTTCACATTTTCCCTTTCTTTGCTCTAGTCTTTCCTATGTTGCCATTTTCCCCAGCCTGTCTGTGTTATTTTTGCCTCCTTTGCAAGGGTTCCGAGTCTGGAGTCCTCAGCTCCTTGTTGTCAGTTTTAGTCTCCTGGGGTCATTTTCAGAGGTTGAAGTTTCAGGAGGAGGCAGGGGCTGGGATGTATGTTAAAGGTCAGCAAGGTGAATAGGGTGGAAGGCCAGAATGTGGAAAAAGGTATCTTTGGTATGTATGCCTCCCGCATTCTTCATCATCATTATCCCTCATCTTACCCTTTTTATTAATTAAAAGAAAATACACTGATTGATTATAATCATAATTTAGTATTTGAGTGCTTAAGTAAACTATCTTTTGATCCCTTGGTGTACACACCTCCCAATTTCTCTTTCTGACTCTTCTAATCAGTCTCTCTGTCTAGATCTTCCCAAAAAACTTTGGTCCTCACCAAAGATTTTTCCTTGCCTGACTCTGTCCATTTTTTCTCTGAGATCTTTCCATTTCCCTCTCTAATCTCTGTTTCTCTGACTCAGTCACTTAACGTCCTGAGTGATCTCTCACTGTCTCCATCTATGCTCTTTTGCTTCATTTCTTTTTCCTCCCTCCTTTGCTCTCCCCCCCCCCATAGTCTCCCAGTCTCTCTCCCTCCCTCCTCGTCAGTCTCTTTCCTTTCCCTCCCGCCCTCTTTTCCTCTTCCCTCCTCTCCACCTCCCAGCCCCGCCTGCCGTCTCAGACACCCTGCTGGGCTCTTACCCCGTTGCCGTGGTAACCGCCCCCCACTCTGGTCACCTCCATTCCCCTCCCCCTTCCAATCACTGCCACCAACAACCTCCATCAACCTTCCTCCTATTTTTCCTGAGAGCCAATAAAAACCCTGTTGCCAGGTGGAATGCTCATTTGAATCAGCCAATCCAGGAGCCTAGTTGCTCACCCTGCCTTATATGGGGATATGAGGAGGGCCACACCCCCAACTCCAGCCCCTCGGGGGACCAGCCCCTCCAATGTTCCTTCTCTCCGCCCTGGAGAGAGCCAGGGACCCTCCCTCTCTCCCTTTTATAAGGGTTCTGGTCTCCGATTCCTCTTACGGAGACCATTAGGGTTAGAGTTAAGTGTGGGCCGGGCTAGGGGCTGGGCTTTAAGGCTGGGGGTGGGAATGAGGAGTGATTAAGGGGTGGGGCGAAGGGAGCAGGAATTTTGCCCAGGGAGGGGTGTCTGGGAGCGGAGGCAGCTGCAGTGGAAAATTCCAGGGAGATGGAGAGGCAGCGGATGGGAATCCTGCCCTAAGGCCCAAGGGATCGCCTTGAGAATCTAAGAGCTTGGATACTAGGGTCCCTGCACCACAGGGGAAAAATTCAGGAAGCAGGACGCCTGGATCTGATTTCCTTCCTGCGTAGAGGAAGCATCTCTAAGCCTTCCCTTTCTAGTTGGACTACAAATTCAGCTCCTGTAATCTCGACTTCTTGAGAAAGAAGCTGAAACTGAGACTTGGGATGAATTTGGTCTGTGAAGCTGAAAGCAGGCGCCCGCAGTCCCAGGGGTCAGTGTCTGGGCCTCTGAAGCCAACGAGGACAGACGCCTGTGTGTGCTCCTTTCCATAGAGCTGTTACTGAGGGCTAGTGGAGGCCTGCCTATTCCTAGAATTCTATTACTCTACAGTTCAGTTGAGAATTTCTGCAGTAGTTGAATGGAGAAACCCATGCTTCTTACACCTTTTCCGAAGGTGGGAAAAACAAGGGAGGCCCCAGCCCCTTGCAGTCTCTGAGTTCTGGCCTAACATCCCTGAAACTTACCTAGCTAAAATAAAAAATCCAGCTTTCTGGAATTTTTTCAGTTTGCTTGTTTATCTGATGGTTAAATGTGAAATAAGGCTTAATGACCACTAAAGGCACTGGAGGATAGAAACCTGTTAAGTTGGGACATCTCCACCACTCCTCACTGCACACCTCATTGCACATTCTACTCATGATGGCCTCATTTTCTAGCTCCTATTTTTCTTAGCTTTGTTGGTTTTGAGTCTTCAAAAGTCAAGTCAATGGAGAGTTGAGAGATGAAAGAAACCTATCCTAGCCATGAGTACACTGCCCCATGAGTGTTAATAAGAAATTATCTTTACAACATAAAGCCATATTGTTCATGAGTACTACTAATCAGTCATATCCCTCATTATATTCTACTCATATCTAAGTAAATTTAAACTCAAAAACAGTTTCCTCTTTACCCTCCATATCAAGCTTAAACCTTTGCTTCAACCAACTTTTATTGAGCTCTTGTTAGGTGTTAGGCACTGACTGTATACTGGAGGCACAAAGCTGAATGAAAAAAGATATGGTCCCTACCAACCCCAGGGCTCTAGAGTCCATAGTGACCCTATGGGACAAAACAGAACTGCCCCATAGTTTCCAAGGAGCGCCTGGAGGATTTGAACTGCTAAAACATTTATCCACTATGCCACCAGGGTGTCAAGCCCTCAAGATGTCAACAAGGGGCAAGTACCCAGGGCTCTCTTGCATTCAAACCGACAGCTCACCATCCCATCTTCATAGGTACTGCTCTCTGGAATGCCTCTATAATCTTTCCCAATTTGGCAAATCCTTATATATTTGTCATGGATTGAACAATGTACCCCCAAAATATGTGTCAGCTTGGTTAAGTCATCATTTCCAGTACTGTGTGATTGTCTACCATTTTGTCACTGATGTGATTTCTCTGTGTGTTGTAAATCCTATCATTATGATGTAATGAGACGGGTTAGTGGCAGTTACATTGATGAGATCTACAAGGTTAGATAGTATCTTAAGCCAGTTTCTTTTGAGATAGAAAAGAGAGAAGCAAACAAAGACACATGGTAAATTCATATCACCAACAATGAAGAACAGGAATGTATGTCCTCTGGACTCAGGGTCCCTGCATGGAGAAGCTCTTCTACCAGGGGAAGACTGATGACAAGGACCTTCCTCCAGAGCCAAGAAGAGAAAGACTTCCCCTGGAGCCAGTGCCCTGAATTTCGACTTGCAGCCTCCTAGTCTGTGAGAGAATAAATTTGTTAAAGCTATTCAACTGTCGTATTTCTGTTACAGCAGCACTAGATGACTATGACACTGTTGTTCTCATACATTATTCCCAACTCCAAACAGCCTTCCTTGGTTCTTCCACCTTTACTGATATCCCTTTCTCCAAATTCCTCTGTCACCTCATACAGTCCTGGGTACAAAACAGGAATGGCTCAATAAACCATTTATTTCCAAGCCCTGTAACACAATTATGGACTTTTAGCTGAATCGTGGAGGCTCTTCACCTTTCTTTGAGTCTGGAGGATGTATATACTGCTAGCTTTGCCTTTCTCTGACTTGGGATCTTCTATAAACTGTGGCTATTCCACGGTCACTGTCTTTTCTGATATGAACATCACAACCAGAATTTCTGTGGCTTCTATTTCCTCATAAGCTTTCTCCCCAGCGAATACGTTTCACCATTGTATCTCTTCTGGCTTTTCTTATTCTCTATGTCCTCTTTCATGACCTTTTTTGCTTTCTAACCTAGAACACTTTACTATTACCCACCCAGACCTTCCCTGCTCTACTTCCACTTTCTCTTCCATGCGCACTTTTTCTTCCTTTTGTTTTTTTAATATTGATAGATCCTCAAAAAAGTCCAAAAAGAAGCCAACATATATGGATATTTTCCAGCACTGTGTAATAAAACTTTCTCTGTGCTGCCCAATACAATTGCTACTAATCACATGTGGTTAAAATATGGCTAGTGCAACCAAATAACTACATTTTAAACTTCTATTTAATTCTATTTAAATTTAAATAGCCACATGTGGAACAGCGTCAGCTGATCACACAATTGACAGCATCAACATCGACAGATCTTGGCTCTGAACTGCCTTTTCCTACTTCCCACCATCCACCCAAGGTCATAGAGCACTCTAGCTCCTATATTTAAGGTCATCTGGGCCACCGTTGTTGATGGCACTTGGCTTTGGCTGGGCCACCGTTGTCACATACTTTACCATAGGGGTGTATTTATTCAGGGTTTCTACATTTTCACAGATCCAAAAGACTAGTAGCTGATACAGAGGAAAGTAAAAATGAAAATGCTAGGGCAGATGGGACCAAGAGTGACAACTAAAGAATTAGTTATCCTAGAAGACTGGGTGAGAAAGGACTTAATAACCATGAGGAGGCAATGTCAGTGTAGACTGAACTCTTTTGCATAGATCAAGCCTCAGATTCTCCTTCACTATACTCTCTAGGAGCTATTCCATCATGTGTGTTCATGCTTTCACAGCTTGAGGTATTGCTCCCAACATGCTCCAAACACTAGTGACTCTCAAATCTATATCTCTAGACCTGGCTTCTTTCCTGAGCTCCAGAATCATGACTCTTCATTCTAGTCATAGGATCTCTGTATCTTCCACAGCTCAAAATGTTTGCACTGAAATTCTCTTGTGTTTCCTATTTCCCTTACAGATACTGCCCTCCACCCATTCATTAATGCCAAAAAATCATCCTAGACTCTGCTTTTCCTTTTCTTCTCTAGATCCTTCACATTTCACCTTCTAAAGATTCCTCGAGTGCCTCCTCTTCCCTCCAAGCTCCTGCCCTACCTTTGCTTGAGTGGTCAGCATGACTCACTGACTCCAGGCTTAAGCTTCTTAGGGTTTTCAATCATGACTTCAGAATTTGTGTATCCTCAGACTGTATCTTTCCTTCCTGTATCTGGCATATTATGTTGTGGTTAGGTGTTGTCAAGT
This sequence comes from Heterohyrax brucei, assembly GCA_028571685.1. Lineage (NCBI taxonomy): Eukaryota > Metazoa > Chordata > Mammalia > Hyracoidea > Procaviidae > Heterohyrax > Heterohyrax brucei. Next base: position 68,552,837 of record CM053142.1, on the reverse strand, counting down.
CAGTTCTGACTTATAGTGACCCCATATACAACAGAATGAAACAGTACCCTGTCCTGCACCATCCTCCCAATGGTTATACCTGAGCCCATCATTGCAGCCATTGTGTCTACCACCTAGATGAGGGTCTTCCTCTTTTTTTGCTGACCCTCTACCAAGCATAAAGTCCTTCTCCAGCTACTGGTCTCTGCTTATAACCATAACCAAGCATGACCAAAGTATGAGATGTAGTATCACCATCCTTGGTTATAAGCAGCACTCTGGTTGTATTTCCAAGATAAAATTGTTTGTTCTTTCGGCAGTCCGTGGTATAGTCAGTCTTCACCAACACCACTTTTCAAAGGCATTAATTCTTCTTCAGTCTTCCTTATTCACTGTCTAGCTTTCCCATGCATATGAGGAGACTGAAAACACAATGGCTTGACTCAGGAGTATCTTACTTTTCAAGAAGTCTTCATTTTTTAACACTGTAAAGAGTTCTTTTACAGGTGATTTGCCCACTGCAATGTGTCCTTTCTTTTCTTGACTGCTGTTTCCATGGGTGTTGATTGTGGATCCAAGTTAAATGAAATCCTTGACAATGTCAGTCTTTTCTCTGTTTATCATGATGTTGCTTATTACAGAAGCCCTAAAAATACTTCCTTAAGTGACTAAACTGCCTTTCTACCTAAAATACAAATAAACCAACAAAGCCAAACCCACTGCTGTTGAATTGATTCTGACTCATGGTACCTGGTGGATACTGAATGGCTGACCTTCTGGTTAGCAGCCACAGCTCTTATCCATTATGCCACCGGAATTTCCTAAAATATGAATTGGCTGTTGCAATTTCCCTAATTAAAACCTTCTGATAGCTTCCTCATGCCTACAGAATAAAGTCCAGGAATAAAAAGGACCCTTCAAGATTAATCCCTTTTAACCTCTGTAGCCTTCTCTGCCACCACTGTTTGCTCAAAAGTTTTGCTTAAGCAATTTTTTTCTTCACTCCCCATACCAAAACCAAAACTAAACAGTTTCCACCAAGTTGATTCTGACTCATACCATTCATATAAGACACAGTAACACTGCCCATAGGGTTTCCAAGGAGCTGTTGGCAGATTCAAACTGCCAACATTTTGGTTAGCAGTTGTGGCTCTTAACTATTGTGCCACCAGGTCTCCTTACTCCCCACAGTTCTCCCTAAATGTGGCCCACAGCTATTCCTTTGTACTGACAACATCTTCGGCCTGGAATGCTCTCTCTGGCTTTCCTCACCCTTCCAAGTCACTCACTTCCCCTTCTGAACCACTTTCTCCATTTTAATATACATCTTCTATTACTGCTTTCATCAAAGATGTATTATTGATTACCTGTTGGCCATCTTCACTAGGCTGTTTGGCAGAGATCACGGTCTTAGTTGTCTGTTTATCCCTAACACCTAGGGCTATGCCTGGCATATAGTAGGAGCTCAATTATTGTCATTAACCTGAATTAGCACATAATTAACATTGCCAAGATACCAATTCAATCCTTAATGCCCATGATAGTCACAAGAGATACTGCTTTCTTCAGGATATCTTCTTGAAATGTCAAAGACCAACAGAAAGTTCTTATGACTAATACATTAGCATTTCTGCCCCAAGATGGTCTAACATCTAGTATTTTATGGCCAAACTACACATGGAATTCCCTTATTCCTGTTGCCCACATCTCTTCCTACCTTAAGTGGTTAGCTTCAAAAGGAAGGACTGTCCAGATCAGTTATCCTATTAGTCATATGGTCAGGATTTTCCAACTAGTCACAATTAAAATATATCCTCAAACCAGTACTTGTACATATTCAGTACTCTGCAGTGTTGCAATCAGAATGATTATGTATTTCTCATTCTGCTGTACAGACCCCAAACTTTGGAGTTATCTGTAACTCTTCTCCCTCAATCACACGTCCAGGCTATCAAAAAATCACTAGCTCCATCTTCAAAATATATCTGTAATCTGACCACTCCTCATCACTTCCACTACTGCTTATTTACTCTAAGCTAACAGATCTTTCCATTTCTATGTTGCCTGTCACAATCTATACAATAGCTAAAGTGATCCTTCAGTAGGCCTCACAGAGCCTACAAAATCCCCATAATCTGACTTCTTCTTCTTCTATAACCTGTTCTCTTATAGTGCTTGCAATAAATGCGCTACAAAAAGCAATACAAAAGGGGCAAGGTGGGAAACCCCTCCTTTATCACTAACTACATGATAAGGATAAGCATTAATGCAATTCCCAGCTGGCAATGGATACAGGTCCCATCTTACCACATCTCCATACCTCATCACCAGCCATTCCCTGGCAAAAACTCTCTATCTGACCCCCACCCAGAGTTAGATGAGACTCTATTCCCAGCTATCTTGAGCTAGTTCAAAATATCCCTAGTCACCTGAAGCCAAGTCCTTAGGGTGCAGATGTAGACCAGCTGGTCTCTGTCTCTGTCTCGCCCTTTCTCTTCCCCTGGGACTAGGTTCACAAGCTAGAAGGACTCTATCCTTCTTCATTAACTGCAGGAACAGACTCTCCCTGTCACCCAACCCAGAGCTGGGTTTAGCCAAATTGTACTGCTCCTATGGGTTCCTTAACTCTCTGTAATGACTCACAAAATTCACAGAGACCATTTCCTACATTTACAGTTAACTATTTATTATAACCAGAATGGAGGCAAGTGAAGAGACACATCAGGCAAGAAGGTCTGGGAGAGGTCCCAGAGTAGAACCTCCATTGTCTCCAAGCTGTGCCACTCACTCTCCTGTGCATGGATGTTCTCATAGATTTATTGTGTGACATCAAGTCCATTACTACTCACAGTGACCCTATAGTACTGTTTCAGGGTTTCCTAGGCTTTCGTGGAGTACATCAAACAAGTCTTTTCTCCTGCAGTGTCTGGTGGGTTTGACCCACCAATCGATGCGTTAACAGCTGCGTGCTTAAGCACTGCATCACCAGTGTTCCTTGTAACAGATCTAGGAGGCCCCAAGGAAAGACTACCAAAGTCCACGGTCTTCTAGACATTGGAAATGCATGACTGCATCACGCCCCCTCCCTTCTTAGAAGCTAATTTGCCAGGTATGGGGCCTATGTAGCCCCTACTTGCCCAGCTATTTTGAAAAGAAAAAGCATTTTGATTGCTGGAGTTATGGTCAGAAAGCAGAGTCCAAGGGCCAAAACGAGTTCTTGGTCCCAAACTCTTCTTTTCTACCTTCACCCCACTTCAGGCACACGGGCTATTTCCTCTGTCTGGTATGTTCTCACGCCAGCTATTTACTTCACTTTGTTCAGGTCTCTACTTAAGTTCCACCTTATCAGTAAGGCCTTTCCTGATCATCCTATATAAGAAAAGGAACTACCACCTTCCAGCTGCCCACCTGTCCTTACTGAAAACAAACAAACAAACAAACAAATCCATTGTCATGGAAGTCATTGAATTGATCCTGTCCCATTAGGACTCCATGTGTACCTTGTTTTATTTTTCTCAATATCATTACTGTATTTACCAAAAAACCCACTGCCACCAAGTCGATGCCGACTCATAGCAACCCTACAGGACAGAGGAGAACTGCCCCACAGAGTTTCCAAGGAGTGCCTGGTGGATTTGAACTGCTGACTTTATGGTTAGCAGCCATACCTCTAAACCACTATGCCACTAAAAATTTGTTGAGTTAATGTGGCCTGAAAAATAACCATAAAAAGCTGATTAAAAAAAAAAAATGTCCCTGAATCATTTTTCAATTTCACTCTGAGCTACTGTTTATGTTAGGGGATCTTAAAGGTTGGGATGCCTAATTAATTAGTATTCCCACCAGTTATCACACCATTTCTAGTCATTTCCCCCACCACGTCACTCCTTCCTTTAAGTTGTTTTGCAGACTCTCTTGAGAGCCCTCCATGAATTCAGATCTAACCTGCTCAGAGTACTCGGACATGCACAGAACAGACAATGACGAGTGACAAATGACCCTAGATTGCCGTGCATGTTCAATAATGCAAGAGAACTCATGTCAAGGAACCAACAGACTCATGCCAAGGAACCAAAATTCAACAGATGTACATCATCAGTTGTAGCCAAGCCTATTTCAGAAGCAAAGGTCCCTTGGCCATGTTTGGCCAAGTCTTAGCTGTCTCATGATAAATAATCAGTAGAAACTATGAATATTTAAAATGTTCTAATCCTGCCACTGCCTTTCCTCCACCTATAAATGAATATATATAAGTATAAAATCATAAATGCCCAAGCAGATCAGGGAACTCATTCTGAGGTTAATATCCCAGAGTTCCCTCTTGCTAGCCTGTAAAATAAACTCTTTCTTCCTCTAAAAACAGCGTTTGAGAGATTGGCTTCTTGCACATTGGGCACAAGCCCACCAGTCTGGTTTCACGTACCATGCAACACTCCACCTGGGTGGTAAAACCAAAACCAAACCCACTGCTGTCCCAGTAGATTTCAACTCATACTAATCTTATAGGTCAGAGCAGAACCACTCCATAGTTTCCAAGGAGCATCTGGCAGATTCAAACTGCCAACCTTTTGGTTTGCAGCCATATCCCTTAACTACTATGGCAGCAGTGTTTCCTGGGCACCTTATCACTAATTGCCAAGGTTTTATCTTGCTCCTGCAGCATATATATATACACACATATACATTCATTCACTCACTTTGGCCCAGGCAGGAAATCCAGTCTCCCCTAACTCCCACATCATTACTCCACCTTTACTCTGTTCAAATATCCAGCTGTCCTAGGATCAGTCCAGATAGGTGACCTCACATCTAAAGAGGGTACCTTTTCTGGCCCAGATCCACCCTTTCAAGGACTTCTGACTAGATCTATCAGAGAGATCAATAAATTAGGAGCCATTTTTTTTCCCATTGAGAAACCCTTTTAATTCTCCTGGAATCCAGATTTCTGGGTCCAGGAAGTTAAGGTGACAGGCCCAGATCAACCACCCTTAGTGTCCTTTTAAACCTTGAACCTTAAGGAACTGTTTTCACAAAGTCACCTTCAAGTCAAACAACAGCCCAACAAGCAGCTTATGAGTATCATTTTACCTCAGTCTCTTTTGGAGAATTACAATGCCCTTCAGAAGATGACCCTACCAGAACACCACCTATATGACCTGCTTTCACTATGCCTTCTTTGGAGCACCTTCAAGATACTTTCTGGGCTCCCAGCCCTGATGCTGCCCTTGCCCATAAATGATAATGAAGGTCCACTCTTTGGACAGGAATGGATTGGACTTGGCAATGCAGAGTGACCATATATTGGTTGCACTTTATGGTTCTATACATCTACAGGATATCATCCTGCTGACCTCTGGCTGGAGGAAGGAGAGTCGGTGGAGAGGAGCGGAAAGGAGGCTGTTGGAAAGGAGACATGTATGGAGCAGAGAGGAATAGTGTGCTGTCACCGGACAGGGAGAGCAGTGGAAGCTGCATATAGGTGGATATGTAAATTTGTACAAGAATGTACATTTTCACTCAGTCATGTTAAATAAAAAATAAAATAAAATAAAAGATACCTTCTGGTTTACCCCCAACTCAATCCTATCCATTCACAATAAATATATTCAGTTACACTAATTTCTGGTGTTTGTGCATTCAGATGTTTGACACCTTCCTTCCCAATAATGCTTAGCCTCACCCCTAGAAGGACCCATTCTCTCTTACATCTTATCATCCATTGGACACTCCAGTGACTTCAGGATTCCTATTTACCATAGTCCACTGAACAAGGATGGAAAGAAACAAGAGAGTGGGAAAAAGGCTTGAAGGAAAGGACAGACAGAAGGAAGGTAGAAAGAGAAGGAGGGAAGGTAGACTGACACACAACTCTCAATGTGAGGAGCAAAAAGGTTATTTGTATAATTACATCTCTTAATTTCTGTAGTAGATAGGTACCTATATGGTATGTCTCCAGGGTCTCTGAAAATGGAATCTCACATCTTCAACTCCATTCCTACCTGCTTAAGGATTTCTTTCTAACCTGGGACAAGGTACAAGTTTGGAGCTTTGTCTCATAGTTAGAAGCTAAGCTGTAATTTACAAATACTCCCAGAAAAGTTAATACTTTAAGCTAAGCTTTATCTTCTACCCAATTCTGTTGAAGGTTAGAAATGAGGGAATGCGAAGGAAGAAGCTGGAAGAGGAAGGACTACACTTAGTGAGATCTGGGCTGCCAAGTCTCTCACTGGGGTAACTCTTCATTACGTTGTCAGCTTTTCTTTGGTGCAAGAACAAAAGGAGCAGTTGCATGGAGAGATGCTCGCAGAAATACAGCATCTAGAGGATCAACTTAAATGGTTTTACTTAGTCTTTTCCCCAGAATTATGAATGAAAAACAAATTTTCTTATTCTGTCTTCAACTTTTACTTTGGCTTTGCTAGTCCATCTGTCTTAATTATCTGTGTCTACTGTTGTCTTTTCCTCTTTAATAATGACCAAGTTCAAAGAAACCTGAGAAGTCCTGCTCCCAGCACCTTTTCCTCAGTCGCTCATACTCCGGGGAATTACTAGGAGAAAGTCTTTTCCTATAAGGTCAGGTCCACACAGGACTAATACCCCAAATGGCCAGACTAAAGAACCAGAGAGAACTAGTTTGGTTTAAAGATTGTTCTAACAGAGTCCAATCCCCTGACCCAAGGTTGAGGAATCTTGTCTCCAGCAGAGCCAGCTTTCGTGCATGTCCAAGTATCTTCTTTGGGCTTGGAGTCAGGTCTGATGGGTCCTGTTTTCAGCTACGCCTCTGGGTGCTCCTGGATTACTGAATTCCGTTTCGTCTCCCCAACATTAGGCCCTTGACCTACCTACTTGACTACAGGCAATAAAGATCAGTGCAGGACTAGGAGATCTTCCGGACACAGAATTTATAGGAGAGAGGAGATTAACTCTAGACTATTTCAAACCTCTTCAAGCCAACCCGTCACAAACTGATTGGTAACAAGGATCCAGGAGATTTTCCGACGTTACTCTCCAAGGGCCTACAGTCTCAGCCTGGCCCACGAGCGCCATCTGGCGGCCAGTATCCCCACTTGCATTCTCTGCGCAGCCTGTTACCAAAGCCAGCGTTAGACCTGGGCAGGAGCTGTTACTTCCTTCCCTCCGTCATTCTGGAGACCCCGCCCCTCCTCTCGAAAGGACTGGTCCCAGCGCTTCCCCCGCAGAAATGCCACCCTTCCTCCCACGTGGGATGAACGCTTCCCCTACAAAAAATCTGCTTCGTGCTTCCCCCTAAGGATCAGCTCCACCTCGTCGCCCACAGAGAGCCTACCCTTCCCCCCACGGGGACCTGCCCCACGCCCTCTTCCTTCCCCTGAGGGAACATGCGCCGCCCCGCCCTGTCCTCTCCAGCTATGGACTCCTCTACAGTCTAACCTCTCACTGGGAGCCTCTTTCAAGCCAAAGAACTCAAAGCCAGGTTACTAATGAGGCCTCTGCTCCTATCGCCCAGAGAGCCTCGCGTGGTCACTGGCTCTGCCCTCCTTGCCCCAACCCTCCTCCCCCCACCACGTCAGGGGAGCCCCGGCTTTCTCCCCACCCTCACCGGAGGGAGGAGCTCCTGCGGGCCCGTCCCCGGGGTGGGCGGTTCCATCGTGACGTCATTTCCGACCGGGCCTGGCCGAGTTTCTGGCTCCGTGGGCCGAGGGAGGTACGAAGGTGGCAGCTGTAGGAGGAGGCGGTGCGGGAGGCCAGGGAACTGAAGCCCAGACCAATCCCCGTGTCCTGGGCCTCGACCCTTTAGTCTGCACCGCAGCAAGAGGCGAAACTGGCCGGATGGGCCCCTGAGCCCGGTTCGGGGACCGGTGAGACTCGAGCCGAGCGGGCAGCAGGGGTCGAGGTAGGAGCGGACCCTCGGGGCTGCGCGTTCAGGGATGCTGGGAGGGGATGATGAGAGGAGAAGGTTGGGCTCGCCTTTCAGGCTTGCCCGGGTGGAGAGTCAGGAGCTGGGGGAGCCACCGACCAGCGCGACGAGGACAGTGAGGTTCTCCTGGGGGAGGCCTGGCATCAGCAGGGTGTGAGGAAGGGGTGGGTGGTTGGAGCGCTGGACTTGGGATTTTCATCCAGAACAGGGGTGTCCGGGGAAGGAGAGTATGCCTTTGACCATGGGCTTGGGGAGAGGATGATTCTTAATGGGGGAGGTAGACAAGTGAGAGGCTTGTAAAAATTTTCCATGACCCTCATTGAGAGGTTTGAAGAGCACTTCTTTCCCTAGAGGGTGGGGTTGAACATCTGAAGTAGGGAATCCCTGGAGTTTGGGGGAGCTGGTCAGTTTGGGAGGGACAGTGTTGAGGGTCCCTGCACTGAGGTACTACACTGAAGGAATGGAAAAGCGTGGCTACCCTCAAGTGTCTGAGCCTGCTCATATTTACAGTGTGGAGCAACCTGGAGCTAAGATCAGGATGTTCCGCTTCATGAGGGACGTGGAGCCTGAGGATCCCATGTTCCTGATGTGAGTGTTCCGTCCCCCTCGTGCTATAGAGCACCCGTCCCACTCCACATCTTGAGTTCAGACAGACATCTAGGTCCCCCCCGTTGCTGGGAATGGTTGGGACTGGGAGGATGGCTGGATACTCAACTCTGTCTCTGACTTAGAGGAGAGGAAGTAGGTTCTATCTGTACCATTGTTTCCCAGTGAGTTTGTTTGTGTGTGTGAGTGAGTGAGTGAGTGGTGGGAGGTGTTACCAACATGGTGGTTCTGCTATCCATACTATGTACTTACTCCACAGGGACCCCTTTGCCATTCACCGTCAGCACATGAATCGTATGTTGTCAGGTGGCTTTGGATATAGCCCCTTTCTCAGCATCACGGATGGCAACATGCCAGGGACCAGGCCTGCCAGCCGCAGGATGCAGGTAATGGTACTGTGAAGTACCTGAGACCCAAACAAAGGGTAGAGGGTGACTAGTAGAGCCCTTATCTTCTTTGCATTGCAGCCAACTTTGCAGATGAAACCATCTTCTTAGAGTGAGGGAATGTGTGTGAATAAAAATTATTACAAGGCCGAGTCCTAAAATGTGAAAATAACTGACATAGGTACTTTCCCACTTCTGCGTGTCTGAAACCAGCCACTTCCATGGCAAAGAGTCCCTGACCCAGACTACCAGGAGTTTGATCAGACCTGATCCACAGCTATCCTAAGCTAGGCCAAAGCATCCCTGGCCACCGGAGGTCAGGTCACTGGGGAGTAGGCAAGGCCTGGGAGACGTGCTGGCACCAGGGCACCTGCATTGTCCCCAGGGTCTTGATGCACCCCTCTCCCATGTTTAGATGTTTTCCCCAGTCCTTGACACCATAAAAAGCACCCCAGAGTCCCTGGCCCCCTAGTCATAGGGATCTCAATGAATATGCATAGTTGAGCTTACATGCATAATAATTATTTGTGAAAGCAATTAGTGTTATATTCATGACTGTATTAGTTTCCTTTTCCTTCTCCATTCCTGAAGTAAGCTTGCCATGAAGGGGGCCTTTGTAGCCCCTACTTGCCTGGCCAATTTGAAAAACAAAGGTACTTTGATTGCCCAGGTTATTTCCAGAAGCCAGAGTCAAAGGGCCAAACCAGGTTCTTTGTCCCCGAAAAGAATGTGGAAAAAAGGCTGAGAGCCTTTTGAGAGGAGGGTAGGCAAAAAGCTGAGACCCTGGGCCTGGTTTGAGATTGTAGTGATAGAGAATGTGGGTACTAATTTCTGTTCCTCACACATTCTTAGGCTGGGGCTGTCTCCCCTTTCGGCATGCTGGGAATGGTGAGTCCTTATCTTCATCTGTTCTTCCACGTTGGATACACTGTGTAATGTTTGGGTCTTATTTCTAAATGTGCCTCTCTATAAGAGCCCCAGGGTCTTCTATTACTAGAGTATTCACTAAACTACATGCTTAGTGGGTGCTGTGAGCCCTGTGAATGAAATATGCTAACTTATTTGCTGACTCATATACTTATAGGAGCCATTCACATTAGGAAGATGTAATTATCTAGCCAGGTTTGTCCTGTTGAGAAGGGAAATACAGCTAAATGGCTAGCTAGAGGTGGGTCTCTGACTTCTTAATAATTTCATATTCTACCTCTTTTATAGGGTAGACTTCATTAGCTTTGACTCACTTTCTAAAGACAGGGGGCAATAGAGTAGTCAAGATAAGAAGGCAAATTGGATCCAGGCAGCCATAGAAACTGAAGAGGAGGTCAGCAGTATACAGGAGGAAGCATCAGTGTTCTGGTTTGGGTAATGGATGTCATGAAAGAGCAGTAGACATGAAGGCAGAAAAGGAGTGTACAGCCATGTGCCAGTGGGTACCTAAACATGATCATGTCTGAGAATGGACTTTGATTTCTTGACTGTCTTCCATCTCTTTCCTCTAGTCGGGTGGCTTCATGGACATGTTTGGGATGATGAATGACATGATTGGCAACATGGTAAGATTCTGGTCACCGTTCCCTAGGCTTGTTCTCTGTGATGCTGACAACACTCAAGTCCTCTGAGGCAGGAGTGGGGAAGAGTGTTCTAATAAAGCTGTCAGAGTGCATAAAGTTGCTGAACCCATACAGCACTAGTTTTCTTCATCTGTTCTCATGCCTGAGTGTAAAGAAGCAGCTCTCTGATTAAGCATGCAGAGTATGTCGTAAGGTCATTTTTGTTTATGATTAGACTTGCGAGAGTTTTGAGGGGCAGTGGTGAGGTCTAATGTTTCTCCATTCTTAACATTTTGTGAGAAAGATACGGGCAAAAGCATGCAGCTGAAGTGTAGTCCCCCTTCTCCAAAGGGGAGACCACTCCCTGTTTAACCCTCTCATACCCTTTCCTCCTCAGGAACATATGACAGCTGGAGGCAATTGCCAGACATTTTCTTCCTCCACAGTCATCTCCTACTCCAATACGGGGGATGGTGCCCCCAAGGTCTACCAAGAGACATCAGAGATGCGCTCAGCACCAGGCGGGGTGAGTTAGGGGGCTCTCATATCCCATAGAGGGCATGATCAAGTGGTAATTCCTGAAACCTTGGCCTTCCCTTCCCCCAAAGAGGTGGATTTGTCCAGGGTTAGTATAGGTAGGTCTTTGGAAGGGACAGCTAAATAGGCCATCTATACTTTCATCCCAGATCCGGGAGACACGGAGAACTGTACGGGACTCGGACAGTGGACTAGAGCAGATGTCCATCGGGCATCACATCCGAGACAGGGCTCATATCCTCCAGCGCTCTCGGAACCACCGTACGGGGGACCAGGAAGAGCGGCAGGACTACATCAACTTGGATGAGAGTGAGCCTTCTTTCCCACCCACCACCCTTCCCTCTTGGTCAGTAGAGGCTAGTCCAGCTTCTGTGGGCCAGGAGATACTGTCTTTCCCGACCCCAACACCTTGGGCAAGACTATGAATTGAGCCCCTTATTCTCGCCTCTCTTGGAGCTCTGTTGTCAGCTTGGGGGCTGAACCAAATGTTGACGGTGTCCTTACCAAGGAGAGAGAGACTGTGCCCTAAGTCAGTATTATTCTCTGCCTACTTCCATCTGGAGCCTTTCTTTTTTTTTTTCCGTGTCTTTTTTTTTTTTTTTTCCTGAGTTTTTTGCAAATCATCAAATAATTTAATAAGTGTGTATGTCTGGAACTATTGTCTTTAAGGGGAGGGCATCTAACTGAATACTTGCCCCGTTCTTGATTTCTTTTTCCAGTAATTAAGCCTTAGGCCTCCTCAGAGCTAAGTAAAGAAGCTGCTGCCTTCCCCAGCCCCCTACTTTTGTTTGCCCCAGTTTTTAGGTCTTAGAAGGCTGTGGCTCACTTAGCATCTGCCCGCATATTTCAGTACCTGTGCACAGGTATTAGATCTGGTCTCTGTCCTTTCCAGGTGAGGCCGCAGCTTTCGATGATGAATGGCGGAGGGAGACTTCCCGATTCCGGCAGCAACGCCCTCTTGAATTTCGAAGGCATGAGGCCTCAGGGGGTGGGGGCCGAAGGGCTGAAGGGCCTCCTCGCCTGGCTATACAGGGACCTGAGGACTCGCCCTCCCGACAGTCCCAGTCCCGTCGCTATGACTGGTGAAGGCTCCAGACGCTTGGCCTCTGTCGTAAGTATTGGGGGGAGGGAACCGTGAGGGCTCAAACATGGGAGTTTGGGGTGGTGGGGGATGTACCTGTTTCCTGTGTCTATAATGCCATGAGGCAGAAACAGTACAGATTTCTATGAATTACTGTCTTTAATAGTGTAGGTTTTAGTTGGCATAGAAAGAGGAAAAACGATTTGGCTGGAAGAGGGGATTAAATCCCAACTCGTGGCTTTTATATTTTCCTTCTGACTTATGTTTATCTTTCTTTCTCCTCTAGGTATAAACTGTGAGAGGCTGAGAAATCATCCCCTAAAAGAACTTTCCCCTCTCCACCCCCTACCCTCAATTTAATACTAAATTAATAGGCAAGCTGGCCCCCACGTCTCCCTGGGGGTCTCAGGGAGAACTTTTCACAGCCCCCTTTACCTACCTTTCCTTCTTTAATTCCCTTACCATGATGACTCCTTTTCCCATATTCACTAACTTTGAGTTTTTCATTTTGCTGCTCCATCATAGTCTTCCCCTCTCACAGACTGCCCTGCCCTGCAGTGAAGGAAGGGTCTTTGGGGGTAAGCTCTGGATCCAGGGGCCTCCTCTGTCCCTCAATTCTCCTGGATCTTCATCCACCCCTTCCTCAGACCCTCCAGTACAGGGGCCATGGCCCTCATCCAGGACTGTGGAGGGAGAGGACTGGCCTCATTCCCAATTCCTCCCCTGCTCTCCCACGCACACACATCACCAAAATCTTCCCGATACCTTTCTCTGCCTTTATTTTTGATTTGTGCGACTTACAACTAGGTGTTTATGGAATAAAGAAAAATGGAAAAAAAAAAAAAAAAAGATTAGGATTCTGCCTGTACTTTTGAGGTTTTCCCGTTTAATTTCAATGCATTCATCTCCTAGTCACATTCTTCCTTTCCCTCCTGCCCCCATGGGTGGACTTCCTATCTCAGACTTTAAGCCTGGGACCTCAGTGGTGATGACAATGAGTTTGACGGGGCATTGGCAAATGAGGGAAAGCAGTGACTCTCAATCTAGGCTAGGCACGGAGAATGAAAACTTAAGCAGTTCTTTTGGTAGCTGTCTCCCTCACTGTTTGTTGTGACTTCACTCTTTGGGGGAAAGTAGGGCATATTTCATAGGTATCTAAGGCATTGCTGTCCCTTGCCCCTTTGGTCATAATTCCTCTCCTGGACTGGGAAGGAACACATGCTGTGCAGAGCAGTAACCCTGCCTAGTCCCTCAAGGTGGAGGAACTTGGGTCAGCAAAGCTCTTTAAACCCTGTACCCCAGTTGTGGAGAATTTGAGCCTAGGGAAGGAGACTGGAGAAGAAAGCCAAGCTGGAACCTGAGTGGTGCTATAAAAGAATGAGGTGCTCTCAGGTTTCTCATGACTTCCACTCTTGCTTAACCTGACCCAGCCAAGTGGGTCACTGTTCCCCTCAAGAATTTAATGGTGGTAAATGGGAGAGTCTGCTGCTGGTTTCTTCATAAAAATCTTCTTAGTCTTGTGCAGTGGGCAAATCATAGTAAAAAAGACACTCCCATTCTGTGATGGACAAGTAGGTGCTAAAGAGTAAGGGGGATTTGTCCAGTCACTCAGCTACAGATGAAAGTTGAGAGCTCAACACCCGGGTACTGACTTCTACTCCAGTGCCAATACTGAATCTCAGGCATTAAATAGCTGGTTAAGGAGAAATAACCCTGTGCCTAGAAGGAGTCCCAGATACTTCCTGGGTTGCGGAACTGTGGATGATGGAACTCAGCACCCACAGTCCTCAGCTCAGCTTGGCTCTGCCACTAGCTTAGTTGTGTCGTCTTGAGTGGGTCATCTGCCTCCCTGGGCCTCAGCCATGTAGGCCTCTTCCAGCTGCAAAAAATTTAGGCTACAGTTGTCTAACCTCACCTGACTGCAGTTCCAGTGCCCACACATGAATGTGTAGGTCTGAGTGGAGGCTGGAGCAGGGCAAGGGTTGCCCTGATTTCAATTTTAGTGGGTCAATCCTAGATTGCATAAGCTCTCCCATTTGAGCCCTGCCCTTCAGGCGCTTGAACTAAGTTTCACTGTCAGTGGGGTGAAGGCCAGGGTGCAGAGAGAACTCAGGGAGGACCCTGACATTTCACCTGTGGTCAGCCCCATCTGGCTTCAGCTTCATACTCAAGGGTCACCTCTCAGCCCTCAGTCTAACAGCTGTCCAGAAGTATGGTCAGACTCATGGATTATTTCTCCCACCCCCAAAAATTACAGGTTCCAAGAGGCTGATGCTTTTGAGACTAAGAATAGTAAACCCATTACCCATTGCTGTCAGAGTTAACGGCCTCTCGTAGGACAGGGTGGAAATGTCCCATCAGGTTTCAAAAGAGGACCTGGTGGATTTGAACTGCGACCTTTGGGTTAGGAGCTACAGCTCTTAACAACTAAACTATCTCAGTTTCCAAGAATAATATAACCCGCTGCTGTCATAGAGGTGCACAATTATGAATACAGACTTCAGTGTCAACAAGACCTGGCTCCACCACTCAGTAGCTATGACCCTAAGAAAGATAATCTTAACTTTTCGAAACAGTAGTTTCCTGCCTTGTAAAACCGGACTTTCTAGGCACTGGTGGTAGTGGCACATGGATTGATACCTCAAAACTGTGAGAATTGAGTGTGCTAATTACAGAGGAAGCATTTGGCAGAGTACCAACGACTGCTATATTAAGGCAGGGGCTTCCTCAGGTTTCTCCCTAGTTATCCTGGTCTTGCATTGCTCTTCAGTGCTTCCTGATGGCTACTTACTCCCTAGTTCCATCCCCAGGGCTCCTAAAATACTTCCAGGAACAACCTGGAAGTCATCTTACTGGTCTTGAATCAGTCTGCAGCCTCCCTCCACTTCCTGTCGACAGCCTATCATCTTTCACCCTCTCCATGTTGGAGACCAGCAAACGGAAACAAATGTTTGGGGCCGTTCTGACCTGCTCTGCTTGCAGTTGGGGATTTTTTTTGCCCACCTGCAACAAAGGGCCCCAGATCCCAGTTACACCCTTTCTCTCCAGTCCCTACCTGACCTCCAAGTCATGTAAACAAAATTACCTAAAGAACCAGGAGCTGATGTAGGAACCACCCACATGTTCCAAGTCCGTGTAACTCTATACACCTGTCTTGCCCTTGTGCTCTCAGTTCTGAGAATGGGCCACTTCGGAAGGTGAGGGAGCAGCAAAGGACTGCGATTCTTCTCTCCGGCCCATTCCATTTAGAGTGTACAGAAGAAGAAAGAAGTCTTCACCTGTCTCCTGTGACATCGCCACTGTGTTTAGATGAGAGAGGTGAGAGGCGAAGGTGAACCTGCACTAGCGAGGGTAGATTAAGACGGATAAAGATATCCTGGATTTAGGGGAGGCTCCCAATACCCAGGAGGCAAGAGAAGTAACTGAGGAGATTGAGGGCACAGAGACAGAGAGGACCTAGTGTAGTGGTTCACTAAGGAGTTTCCCAGCTAGCCTCCATCCCAGGGGAGATCATACCGGGCGTGGGCATGGATCTGGCATGTCTTGAAGAAAAGTCACCACCACAAAACCAGAACTAGGGAGTAGTGAAGGCTCTGAGCTTTCGCAACCTTACTGTCTGGCCTTAGACCTATCTCCAGGGGGACAAGGAGAACCAGATGGTGATGGCAGAAGGCTTCCTCGTTGTCTCTCTGAGCTCAGCCCCTCTGAACAACACCTGAGATGAGGTGAGCTGGGTTAGCATTCAGAATTCCTGGCCACATCTCTCCCCTCTTCAAGGTTCTTTTCTTTCTCCCTGAAGACCCTGTCTTTTGGATGGAAAGAAGATGCTGCCCCTGGTTTCTCCCCGCATCCTTCCCATTCCCATCTCCAGCTCTATCATTGTCCATCTGGAGAGCTTGCAGTTTCTGGACAGTCATCTCCAAGATGTCAGTGTTCTCTAGCCAGGGATCTGAGGCTAGGACATTTAAATACGTGAAGCTGGAGGATGGAACATCAGGTGGCCTGGGAAAGGGCTATCGAGGTGGGATTGCATATCCAAAAATAGAGCATCAACACCTTATGAAAGGTCAAGGTGACCCTGAGGTGGGAAACGGTTTGATGAAAGTAAACAAAGTTGTGTTCTTAGAAAACTCTTGATGAACTTGGATAAAGATAGCCTGGATTTGGGGTGGGGAGAATTCTCAGTCCACCGGACATGTGGCCATGAAGGACAGAAGCTGACCCCTAATACAACTGGACCTCAGTTTGAGCAAACTCAGTGTCTGATATAAATAACTTTTCAAAGCTGCGAGAGACCTTAGAGTTTTGGAAGTTCTTCCCAAATGTGGCAGCAGATGAGAATGGCCACCCCAGAACTACTATAGCAGACTGTCTGGAGGCTGAAGGAAGAGCATGAATCCTTTTTTCTTTTTTAATCTCCGGAGACCCTGTCTAGCAACAATTACAATCAGCATCCAAACCCCACCCCTATCCTACTGCTTAAGAAACAGATGTGAAGAGACTTTTCAACATCACTCAGCTACCTAGCAGTGCAGTAACAGACTGACACAAAAGATAGTAATGTAGTTTACAGAAGTATTCTCTGTGGGTCTTCTCTGAAGCAGGAAGTTCCTTGGAGGTTTTTCTTTTCTTTCTTTTTTTTTTTTTTTTAATTTTAAGTATCTTAAAATCCACCTAAGTTATAGCCTAGCGTTTAAAACCATGGATACCAGTAGGTCAGTAACCTAGTGTATCTGTTTTGTTTTTAATCTTTTATTTTAATAGGGATCTGAACAGTTACATCACTCCCCAAAACTCCTTCCTGCTGCCACTTTGCACACACGTTTCCTCCACCTGAAATCCATCGCAACCTCTGATCTGCTTTTCATCACTATAATTTTGCCTTTTCCAGAAAGTCACATAATGAATTCATACACTATACATAACCTTTTGAGGGTGACTTCTTTTGCTCAGCAGAGCACCTTTGAGACTCATTCACATTGTGGCAAGTATTAGTAGCAGTTCCTTTTAGTTGCTGGGTAGTGTGCCATTCACTGTGTATTTATAGTTTATCCATTTACCCGCCAAGGAGCATCAGGCGGTTTCCAGTTTGAACCGGTTAGGGACAGAGTTGCTATTAACATTTCTGCACGTTTTCTGCGAACATAAATTTTCAGTTCTTTGATGAAAATACCTAGGAGTGGAATTGCTGGGTCAGATGATGAGTGTGTGTTTAACTTTACAAGAATGCGCCAAACTGTTTTCCAGAGTGGCTACATCATCTTGGGTTCCCACTGATGATGGAAGAGTTTCAGCTGTTTCTTCCTACACTCTCTAGCTCTTGGTATTGTCAGGGTTTTTGTTTGTTTTACTTTAGCCATTCTAATGGGTGTGGCTTTAATTTGCATTTCCTGTTGGCCAGAATCTGAAGACAATAGTTCTGTTTTTTTAATAATGAAATTATGCTGAACACAAACTTGTTAGTGCACAGCTGCTAACTGAAAGGCTGGCAGTTTACAACCACCAGACACTCCCCGGAAACTCTGTGGGGCAGTTCTGTTGCGCCCTACAGTGTTGCTATGAATTGGAATAGACTCAAGGGAAATGGGTTTTTAATACCGTTGAGCATTTTTTCATGTGCTTCTTTGCCACCATAATAGCCTTTTTGGTGAATTGTCTATTAAGTCTTTTGCCCATATTTAAAAGAAAATTGATCCTTAGTTTTCGTACTGCTGAATTTCAAGAGTTCTTTCTGTACTCCGTTTACAAGTCTTCTGTTAGATTATCCGTCGTTGATGGTTGCTGTCAAGTTGGCTCCATCACGGTGACCTGACGCATATCAGAGCAAAACAGTCCCTGTTCGGTCTTTGTGAGGGTTGGTGTGTTGGAGCCCAGTGTTGCAGCTACTGGTGTCAGTCCGTCTCTCTGAAGGTTTCCCTTATTTGGGGGGCTCTCTAGCTTAATAAGCACAATGTTCTTCTCTAGCGATTAGTCTTTCCTGATGATGTGTCCAAAGTGGGTTGAAGTCCTGCCATTTTTGCTTCTAAGAAATATTCTGGTTGCACTTCTTCTAAAACACTTTATTCGTTCCTCCAGCAGTCCACAAAGAATAGCCAATATTCTTTGCCAACACCACAGTGAGAACACACTATTTCTTCTCTCTTCCTTTTCCATTATCCAACTTTCATATGCATAGGAGGTGACTAAACAGACTTTATCTTAGGTCAGACAACTTTAGTCATCACATGACTGACCTTTTTGCTTTTTAAAACTTGAAAGAGATCTTTTGCAATAGATTTGCCTGACGCAATGCATCCTTTGAATTCTTGACCGATGCCTCCACAGGCATTGACTGTTGATACAAACAGAATGAAATCCGTGACTGACAAGGTTAGCTAGGGAGGCTGATCACTGCCACTTGAAGGACAGTTACAGACACAGTAGTTTGCTCCTGGCAGTTTGTGATGCAAATGTAACAGTTCTTTCCTGAGAGTTGTGATGCAGATATAACAGTTCTTCCGGTTGTGAGGTGGCCACATGTAGCCTCAAACCTGGAACAAAGAACCAAATTACTACCTCCCCTTCTCATCCATGACATAATACCCCACACTTGCCAATAAAAAGCACCCTCCAAAATCTATATTGGGTCTTTTCTCCACTCATGGAGACTGACCTGTTCCCTCTTTGGAACATACTTTCCCTTAACAAATTTTTCTGCCATTTGCCAACAGAAAGAAGGGTTGCACGCTTGTGTGTTTTGGGGGAGGGGAGCCCAAACTTGCTAGCTCCATCTCCGGAACCTGAACTAGGTCACTTGGGGTCTAATCAGTTGCAGGACCTTGACACTGACAATTTCAGTTTCCTCTTCATTTATCATGATGTTGTTTATCAATCCAGTTGTCAGAATTTTCATTTTCTTCATGTTCAGGTGTGATGCATCCTGGAAGCTGTATATCGTCTTCGACCTTCATCAATAAGTGCTTCAAATCAAGCAAGCAAGGTAGTGTCATCTGAATACTGCAGGTTATTAATGTATCTTTAATTCTGATGCTGAATTCAAGCAATCTAGCTTGTCAGATTCTTTGTTAGATATGAAATTGCAAATATTTTCTCCCATCCTGTAACTTACCTGTTTTTCCTTTTCACATTGTTTTTCTTACAGCAAAAGTTTTTCCATTTTCATGAAGTCCAACTTACCACTTTTTTCTTTTGTGTATCAGACTTTTGGTGATCATCTAAGAATGCTTTTTTGCCCAACCCTATGTGAAACCGCCAATCAACTTCTCTTTCTTTGTCTTGGTAACTACAAGCTGTCCTAGAACAATCTCTTTCTGGAAATCACACAGGTGGTGGCTTCATCCACTACACCTGCCCAACATAGACCTTGGAACATGCTTAGATTGGGATCACATCCTTCATCCAACCCTGAACCCAATTACTAACTGAAAGGAAGATACTTCCCAGCCAACCTTTCGACCCAAGGCCCTCCAAGATGCCATGAGGGTAGGCAATGCAATGTCTGGACCCACAAATATGGACATGGGAGGGCTAAAGGCAAAGAGTTCCTGTACCAAAACCAACCCCTAGGTGCCCTTGGGAACAAAAAACCCTTGAAGCCCTTGAGACAAAAAACGCAAGGCATTATGACATCTAGGCCCCATGTGGAAATCCTGGTGTTATAGTGATTAGGTGTTACATCTGCTAACCAAAAGGTCTGCAGTTCAAATTGACGCCATGGCACTGGGTTTGGTTTAGTTTGTTAGGCCCCGGGTTGCTCTTTGTCTTGCCAGCAATAAACTTGCTACTTTGTTTCTCTTGTAATTGGTGTCTATAGAACAAGACCGTGAGTGGCATTTGGATACATATGTAGCTAGATTCTCTATTTTATCTTGTAACATTTTTATGTTGCAGGTTTTCTATTTAATCTAGGATCTATTTTGAGTTAAATTTTGTATAAATTATCAGGTTTAGGGTAATATTCACTTTTTCAAAGTTGATATTCAATTACTTAAGCACCATTTGTTGAAAAGACTATATCCTTCCTATGTCAAATTGCATTTATGTCTTTGTCAGAAATTGGTTAGCCGTATTTGTGTGGGTCTATTCTTGGATTCTATTCTGTTCCACTGATGTAAGTACCTATGTCTTCACCAGTACCATACTGTTTTTATTTTTGTGGCTTCATAATAATTTTAAAACTCAGGTAGTATGAGTCCTCCAACTTTGTTCTTCAAAACTGTTTTGGCTTTTCAAGATTCGTGAATTTTCATATAAATTTTCGAATTAATTTGTCTTGACTCGATGGCACTTGGCTGACTGTTTACAAAAAAAAAAAAAATCCTGCTGGGAGTTTGATGAGAATTGTGTTAAACCTATAGACCAGTTTAGGAGAGAACTGAAGTCTTTAACATAGTGAGTTTCCTAATATATGATCCGACTCTACAGCACTTGGCTTGGCTGGCATATGTCTCTTCAGTTATTTAGGTCTACCTTTCATTTCTCTGGAAACCCTGGTGGGTAGTGGTTAAGTGTTACAGCTGCTAACCAAAAAGTTGGCAGTTCAAATCTGCCAGGCACTCTTTGAAAGCCTATGGGGCAGTTCTACTCCACTATGAGTTGGAATCAACTCAATGCCACTGAGTTTGGTTTGGTTTGATCTCTTTTGGAAACCCTAGTGGTATAGTGGTTAAGTGCTACATCTACTAACCAGAAGAGTGGCAGCTCAAATCTGTGAGAAATTGAATTTCAAAATGGACCATCTTCAGAACAAAGGCTAAGATAAGAAGTTACTAGCTAATCTAAAGAGAAGGGGGGGGGGAGGAGAGCAGGTAGAAAAATCTGTTAGGAAAGCAGGAGATACAACCTTAAGAGAGAATGGAATGTTAAGACTTAGGTGAAGTCTAGAAGAGACTGTTCACTTCATAGTACTCAGCCAATGAGGAACTGAGGGTGGAACTCAAGAGCCAGAGTATAAAAATGGCTTGTAAGGACCGTGGTTCACCCTCTGTCTAGCCTCCTTTGTGGGTTGGGGAATCTAGTTTGTAAAATCATTCAATAAGACCTCCTCACTCTAGATAATCACATCTAAATGGGATTTCTTGAGTGTTCTTTGGACAAAGACTGATAAGTACTATCAGTGACCTCATAAGAGATAAGGCAGCCTGCCTTAATCATGGATGTAGGCTCTTAGCCATGGGTTTATACTACCCGCCAGTTGCCAGAGGGACTGTATACAGGGTGTCAACAATGTTTTTCATAAATCCACCAGGCACTCCTTGAAAAATCTATGG
This sequence comes from Heterohyrax brucei, assembly GCA_028571685.1. Taxonomy (NCBI): domain Eukaryota; kingdom Metazoa; phylum Chordata; class Mammalia; order Hyracoidea; family Procaviidae; genus Heterohyrax; species Heterohyrax brucei. The sequence continues at coordinate 68,531,532 of CM053142.1, read as the reverse complement.
AGCAGTTCTGCTCTGTCCTTTAGGGTCAGTAGATTTGGCTTTTTTGTTTTTTATCTCTTTCATCAGCATATTATAGTTGTCAACATACAGATCCTTCACTTGTTTTATTAGGTTTATAACTATTTATTTGGAGCTATTTTTATTGTTTCATTGTTTTTTGTGTGATATAGATTATAACTAACTTTAGTGCGTTGATCTTTTATTCTACAACCTTGTTAAATGTACTTACTCTGTGAAATTTCTTTATAGGCTATCACGTTATCTCGGAATAAAAAAGAAACCGAACCTGTTGCCGTTGAGTTCCAACTCATAGTGACTCTACAGGATACAGTAGAATTGCCCCACGGGGTTTCTGAGGATGTAATCTTTATGGAAGTCAGTCACTAGGTCTTTCTCTCAAGGAGCCACTGATAAGTTTAAAGCAACACTCTTTTGGTTAGCAGCTGAGCACCACCAGAGCTGCTTGTATTGTGGGGAATACTCTATAAATGTCAATTAGATTCTATTAGTTGATGGCACTGTCTAGTTTTTTTCCTATGCACTAGTTGATTTTTAGTTTACTTGTTCCGTTGATTAGAGAGTTTTGACAGTCTGCTTTCATGAAGATTACAGCCTTGGAAACTGTGGGGCCATTCTACTCTGTACAATAGGGCTACTATGAGTTGGAACTGGATCAATGGTAATGAGTTTATCGTTACCCAGTGTTCTTTTTTATCCTTAATAATTTTCTTTGCTCTGAAGTGTACCTGATGATACTAAAGCCACTTCAGCTTTCTTTTAATTAGTGTTTGCATGGTGTCTGTCTCCATCCTGTTACTTTTAAACTATGTATAACATATTTAAACGTTGGTGATGTAGTAGTTAAGTGCTATGTTTGCTAACCAAAAGGTCAGCAGTTCAAATCTGTCAAGTGCTCCTTGGAAACTCTATGGGGCAGTTCTACTCTGTCCAATAGGGTTACTATGAGTCGGCATTGACTGGACAGTAGTGGGTTTGTTTTTTGGTATATCCTATTTTAAAGTGGCTTTAAACACACACACACACATACACAACAAAGAGTCCCCAATGGAGCAGGAGAAAAATGGAGTACAGAACTGAAACTCTACTAAAAAGACCAGACTTGATGGTCTGACAGACTGGAGGGTCCCCAGAAGACATGGCCCCTGGACTTTCTGTTAGCCCTGAACTAAGGCCTTCCTAAAGCTGGCTCCAGCTCTTCAGACAAAGACAGGACTAGACTGTAAGACATAACATGATACTGGTGAAGAGTGTGCTTCTTGGCTCATATAGATTCATGAAACTAAAGAATAGCTCCTGTCTAAGAGGTGCAAAGAGAAGGCAGAGGGAGATAGGAGCTGGTTGGAAGGATGTGGCAAATACAGTGGAGGGGAAGAATGTGCTGTCCCCATGTGGGGAGTGCAGCTATGGTCATATAACAATGTGTGTGTAAGTTTTTGTATGACAAACTAATTTGAATTGTAACCTTTCACTTAAGGCACAATAAAAAGAAAGTGTTTTGGCTTTTTTTAATAGACAACATATAACATAATCTTTTTTTTTTTTTTAACCCATCCTGATAATGTCTGTCTTTTAATTGGCATATTTAGGTCATTTTCCTTTAATGTTATTGTTGATATCTTTGGGTTTGTGTCATGAGCACCCAAAAAGTGTTGGGGGATCGTGAGAGGAAAATAAGTAACAGGGCTGGGGTCAGTAATAAGCTTGATTTAATCAACCCACACATTTACAGTTAAGCAGGGGGGAAGGGAAGTGCCAGCACCAGGACATAAAGCACTCTGATTTACATTACTTAAGAATTCTTACCTACATTCACATTAGTTAGGAACTCTTATTTACCTTAGTTAAGATTGCACAGGTTCCACTAGGTCCCCGTGGGTCCCACAGGGACTGTAGTGGTCAAGTCATAAGGTTGGTATGTCAGCACACTCACTTCCCTAAACACAGGGTTCACTCTAAGGAATTTAAGGATTGGCTGTGCTCTCATCGTTCTGAGGTCAGGAGAACTGAACGTAGAATTGTCTGATGACAGGACATCTGGAAGGTGAAGCAGGAACACCACCGGCACAGGCACTAACAGAAGACTGTCACAGTCATTGGAAGCAGGCCCTTTGGACGTCAGGAAAACAGTAAGGCGTCTCAGAGGTAGATTGGCCAACAGGGACTGCACAGGAGGCTTAGGCAGTGATGGGAAAACCACTAGAACCAACCTCTGAGGATGAAGTGGATGAGGTCCCAGGATCAGGTCACAACACAGCAAACCAGCAGACACAGACTCTCAGGAGGCTGCACCCCAGGCCTTTGAAGATGAGACATGGTAAGAGACCACAGGCACGGACTCCCTGAGGGAGACTGAGGCTCCAGGCCCTCAAAGATGAGGCAAACGAGGTCACAGCAGCAGACCGTGGGCACAGACCGTAGGGCACTGCTGCGCCCCAAGTGCTGAGTGCTGGGTTTTTAATACAAGTTGTTCAGTTGGTTCTGGTTGTTATTGGTCAGTCCGTGTCTTATCTCTCATACCTCAAGTTGTTGACTTCCTTCTGATTAATTATCATCTTTACTGTCTCTCTGACATTCTGTGGCCCTGTCCATCTGGTAGGTGTTTTTCTCACTGCTGCTTCTTCACCATTACCTTGTTTTTCTCACTTTTACTTCTTTACCATGACTTTGTATTTTCTCACCGTTTTACTTAGCTTAAGCACAGCCATTTTGTGTTTAATACTTCAGCCAATTTTAACTTATGTTTATGACAAGACTCCACTTTACTATATTCTATTTTAACATATATATGCACATACACACATATATATACACACGCATACATATACATACCCTCATTTCAGTTTTTCTATCATTTTTACTTGTTTTCATTTTGTCTCCTGTTTGTAAGTCCTCTGTTTCCTCTTTCTAGTCTTCCTTTGCCACTGCCTGTCAAATCAATTCTGACTCATCACACCCCTATAGGAATAGAGTAGAACCGCCCCATAGTGTTTCCAAGGCTGTAGTCTTTCCAGGAGCGAACTGTTAGAGATAGAGTTCTGTTCTTCCAAAATGCATGTTAACTTGGCTAATTCATGATTCCTAGTAAGGTATGATTGTCTTCCCTTTTGTAATTTGATATAATTATCCTATGAGTTGTAAATCCTAACCTCTATGATGTTAATGAGGCAGGATTCAAGGCAGTTATGTTAATGAGGCAGGATACAAGCTACCGATTAGGTTATATTTTGAGTCAATCTCTTTGAGATGTAATAGTGAAAAATGAGCAGAGAGAAAAAAAACAAACTCATTGTGTTGAGTTGATTCCCACTTTCGGCAATCCCACAGGACAGAGTAGAACTGCCCCATAGGGTTTCCACAGAGCACCTGGTGGATCTGAACTGCCGATCTTTTGATTTGCTGCTGATACCAAAGGCTAAAAAGCCCCAGGGTGAGGGGCACTTAAGAGCAAGGGCCTGAGAGACATTGTCTCAGATCACCCCCAATTCACAGGGAAAGAGATGACCTCTATGTTCCACAAGCTCCAAGAAGGAGCTTGGTGGGGCCTCGGGAGGCACCCCTACGGATACAGTGAAATGATAATGTCTGGTTAGCTAAGGACTCTGATTGCTGCGGCCACATACTAACATATTTTACTCCAGAATCTAACATTTTCTAGAGATAACAAAGGTCATGGTTTGCATTATAGAACACACACAGTATTGATAAGTTTGCCAAGGGAACCTGATCTGCCACATATCAATAGTTCTCCCTGGCGTTTGTGATGCAAATGTAAGTTCTTCATGATGGCTGGGATGCAAATACAACAATTCCTCCTGGCAATTGTGAAGTGGCTACAGCAGCCTCAAACCCAATCAAAAACCAAGTTACTACCTCAGCCCCCTATCTATGACATCGCCTCCTGCTTTTGTCAATGAAAAGTACCCCAAAATCTATGCTGGATCTTTTTCCACTCATGGAGACTGACCCATTTCCTCTTTGAAACATACTTTCTTTTAATAAACTCCTCCGTCATTTGCTACCAAAAAGGCTGCCTCCTTGTGTGATCTGGGGCAGGGGGAGACCAGTTTGCCACAGGTCGGGAGACCAAACTTGTTAGCTCCATCACCGGAACCCAAATCAGGTTACTTGGGGTCTGATCAGCTGCATGACCTCAACAATAAGGAATTAAACAGAAGGCCATGGAAGACAGGGAAGTAACTTGTGTTTGAGCATTCTTCTTTCAGATTGCTGGCCAGATGACATCTAGCCCCACTTTGTTTTCCTTGATGGCCAGTGATGATCTGTGAGATTGTGAAGCAGTCGACCTCCACATGCTCCCAACTGTCCACATGTTTACCCCCACCTACCCATTAAAAACCCAGAGTTTGCCTGAAGAAAGTAGACAGGCTCCGAGGACCAAATTTCACGTGTCCTTATATCCCAGCATGTAATAAACCTCTTGGGTGTTCATTTTACCCCTGTCTCATTGGCTTTTGCAGCAGGTGGCCTAAACCCATGTTTTGTAACACTGCCCCAGCTTTTAACCACTTTACCATCAGGGTTTCCTAATTACCACCAAGCAAGAAGAGCCAGGAGCAGAACATGTCCTTCGGACATGGGGTCCCCATGCTGAGAATTTCGTAGACCAGGGGAAGACTGATGACAAAGACCTTCCCCGGAGCTGCCAGAGAGAGAAACCCTCCCCTTGGAGCTAGCATCCTAAATTGGGCTTCTAGCATCCTACACTTTGAGAGAATAAATTTCTGGTTGTTAAAGCCATTTTCTTGCGATATTTCTTTTGCGAGCACTAGATAATTAAGACAGATTTTGGCATCAAGAGTCAGAGTAACTCTAACAGATACCTAAAATGTAGAAGCAGTTTTGAAACTGTGAATGGGTTAAGGCTGGAAGAGTTTGCCAATAGTAAAATAAAGCCTAGATTGCCTTGAAGAGATTGTTAGTATGTTAGAAGGAAGAGGTTAAACAACCAGGAGTAGGGAACAACTAACACTTATACTCTAAAAGAATCACCAAAAGTATAAAACCTGGGAGAAGGAAGGCAGTGGGGCTCTCAGACCCTTCTCTCAGACGACCGCTTGGCACTTCTTGTCAAGTGTACCATCTGCTATTAAAACTCTTTTGCATGCTTAGCTTTTTGTAATGTAATGTCTCTTTGTTTATAGCGTAAATGTCTCTTTGAATTCTCTCTTACATTGAAGACAAGAATTGAGGGATGATTTTCTAGTTACAGGTGGAATTATGGACATCAAAGACAGTTCTGGTGAGGGCTCAAAGGGAAGTAAAGAGAGCTATATCACACCAGAGATACTGTTGATAACAAGAAGCAACAGCAGAGAAATGGCTCCAGCAGAACTAAGAGAAATACACAATATAGCACAGGAGCTGACCCATGGAACAAAAGACTCCTTTGGGTGAGAGGCTTGTTTTAGTCAGCTAGTGCTGCTGTAACAGAAATACCACAGAGTGGACAGCTTTAACAAAGGAAGCTTTATTCTTACACACTCCAGTAGGCTACAAGTCCAATTCAGGATGTCTGATCCAGGAGAAGGCTTTCCCCCTTGCTGGCCCTTAAGGAAAGTCCAGTATTGCATCAGTCTTTGTCCAGGGAGCATCTTGGCGCAGGAACCTCAGGTCTGAAGGACATGCTCTTCTCCTGGTGCTGCTTCCTTAATACTGTGAGATTCTCAACTCTCTGTCTGCTTCCTTTTCCTTTTATCTCTTCTAGGATGAAAGGATTAAGGGTGAGGTAAGGCATACTCCAGGGAAACTCCCTTTACAGTGGAGCAGGGAGGTGATCCTGTGAAGGGATTTACAGTCCCACCCTAATCCTTTAACATACAGCTTAGGAAAACCACAAAATGGAGGACAGTTACAAGATACTGGAAATCATGACCTAGCCACATGGCTACAGCTATTTTGGGGGGAACAATCCATGACAAGGCTCTCTGATGAAGTGGGGTCACTCTGGGCACTTATTAGTGGAGCTAGATTTCTCAACCTGTGGGGCAAGAGAGCTGAGTGTCTTCCAGCCAGGATTTACTGGTGGCATGGGGTACCTCCACGAACTTACTGGTAGAATTAAAAAGCTGTGGAATGCTTACCTGGCCAGATGCTAGGGTGGCCCAAGAAGCCCAAGGACTTGAGGGCATTGTTGGCTATAGCCCTCCAGTGCCCACCTCAGGGTAACCCAGGTGGCCCCCAAGATCAAGACTTGGATCACCTCACTGTCTGATAAATACTGACCACTGTCAATACAGGTACTACCAAAATACGAGACCAGGAAAGTAGAATATCCTGAGCACCTCAAAACAGGACACCTAGCTGACGTTCCACAGGCCCAGATGGACAGGGCCTTCTATGATGACTCTTGGAAAAGGGATCTGAAGAGACAGACTATGGACAGAGCCCTGAGACCCACCCCTGGCACTTGGCTACACCATCAACATCTCCATGAGGAAACCAAGGGTTATACTTGGCATGGAAGGTGAGGAAATTAAATTTATCTTAGATACAAAAAGCCACCTCTGCCTTAAGTGCCCACTTTCCAAGTGGGACTGGCTTGGACTAAAAATCCAAGGTGAAAAGTTTGCTTTTGTGTCTAATAGGGTCACGATCAGTAAGGCCTTCCTTCCCATAGGTCCCTTCATGCCCTGTTGTATTGCTGGGATAAATATATGTAAAAACTCAACTAAATACAAAAAAGGGAGACTAAGAATTATACTGTTGGTTAATATCTTAAAAACTAAAGAACTAGACAGGAATATATCAAAAGAAATTCTCAGTCAGTTTACATAGAAAGTTTGAGAGTTGGGAAAGACAAAATAGTCTAGGGGGAAACACACAAGGGAAACCTTATCAAAAATGTAATACTTCTTTTGAGTCAACAGTCAGGAATAAGACAGGAAGCCTGAGAATCTCTATGGTGGGACTGATACTAGTAACAAATAATATTAACTGTGTTCTGAGACAGCGAGATAAGGCCCCAAACAACTGTGTAAACTTTCTCAAAGTTATTTTTCAGATGGAACCAACTCCAGGGATATGCACAGAAAGTCTCACTTTCACCACCACGTGTCCTTCAAACAGAGCTACAATCTGTACTGGGGAATTAAACCAAGGGGAATTAAACCATCCAAAAAGGAAATGCTTCAGAGCCCCATCCCTAACTTTTCCACAGCTTATCCCCTGGACATAGACAGGCTATAAAGACCCCTTATTAATCTTTCTGATTATGCTTATCTTTGGGCTTCTAATTCTTGATGTCTTAATTTGGTTTCTCTCTTCCAGACTTGGCTGGCTTCCAGACTACAATTCCAAGTTAAACTCATGGTCTTGTGAGAATACCAACCTATACTCACCAACAAGTGAATCGAATTCTGCTCCTCCGAGAGAATCAACACAATCTATACCAAAGCCTCCGTAAAAACAGCCAATGGACCTCCTTCTTTATGCTAGGAGGCCAGAGGACCTCCCAACTTCTCGTATACCCTAGAAGAAGTCAATGACCCTTGTCAGCAGGAAGTAGCTAAAAGATAATGATGCCCCTCTGTCCTTAAATCAAAAGTGGGGAGTTGAGGGAACTCTGTCCCTGAAATTCAGGGAGGTGGTCGTATCCAATGATCAGATCTCACCGTTAGCTGAAAACAACCTGGTATACATACACCACACGGATGACCAAAAAACAGCCAGGTATGACCAACCTGCTATAACCATACCCCTGCCATTGAGTTGTTTCCAACTCATAGCGACCCTAGGAGTCAGAGTAGAACTGCTCCCAGGAGTGCCTGGCAGATTTGAACTGCTGAACTTTTGGTTAGCAGATGTAGCACTTAATTCACTATGTCACCAGGGTTTCTGGTATAACCACAAAACCATAAATAACTTTCTGCCCATCTTCCTCACCCTCCTAATTGAAAGCTTTCCCCTTATCAAAGTCTTGACCATAAATAAACTTCAGCCGCTCCCTTTCTAATCAACACTTCTTCCTTATTCAGACTGTAAATCCCTAACCAAAATTTCTTGCTACCCTTCTTCTCTTTCTTTCCTTAGCAAACCATAACCCCCCTCACCCCATGCTACCTCACTGAAATTTTAAAACTATAAAAAACTTGCCCCACTAGAGAGAGGCAGGCTGAGCCACTCTAAGCTCAGACCTCATTCTCTTTCTCATCAAATAAACTTGACGGGACCCTTGGATTGGTGTGTCTCTGCCTCTGTTCAGGCCACTCTCTCCCCAACAGGCGTAAGGGTAGAGAGGCTGAGAAAACAGACAACAGAAGCTCAAGAGATAAGGAGCACAGAAACAGCTGCCTCAGTCTCAAAGGGTAGGACCATAACATCTGGGATCTCAAGGATGGAACCATTGCCTGCTGGGTCTCAAGGGGTGAACAACAGTTTCCTGGGTGTCATGTATTAAATTCTGTCTGCCCAAAAATAGATGTAGCCATGTGGCTGGGCCATGATTCCCAGTATCTTGTGTCTGTCCTCCATTTTGTGGTTTTCCTACTCTGTATGTTAAAGGATTAGGGTGAGACTGTAAATCCCTTCATAGGATTACCTCCGTGCTTCACTGTAAAGGGAGTTTCCTGGAGTATGGCTTGCCCCACCCTTAATCCTTTCATCCTATGAGAGATAAAAGAATAGAGAAAAAGAGTAGAGAATTGGGAACCTCATACCATCAAGCAAGCAGCACTGGGAAAAGAGCATGTCCTTCAGACCTGAGGTTCCTGCACCAAGACGCTCCCAGGATAAAGACTGATGCCGTACCGGACTTTCCTCCAGAACCGACAAGGGGAGGGCCTTCCCCTGGAGCAGACACTCTGAATACGGACTTGTAGCCTACCAGACTGTATAAGAATAAACCTTCCTTTGTTAAAGCCATCCACTCTGTTGTATTTCTGTTACAGCAGCCCTAGCTGACTAAAACACTGGGTTTCAAAGAATTAGATCTTCACCAGCTCATTTCCAAGGTATGGGGTTGCTGTTTGTGAGTGCCAGGGTGGTGGGCCAAATGTACTGCCCAAGGGGGCAGGGCTGCCAAGCCAAAGGGGCAGAAGAATGAGGCCTGCTAGGTGGAGGGAGTAGGGTTGCCAGTCAGACACACTAGGAGAATGAGGCTGCCCAAATCCAAGGGAGCATAGTTGGTGTTCCAGTGGGCCTGGAAGGCTGAGGTGAAGCTCAGGGCCAAAGGGCATTGTCATAGATTGATTGTGTCCCCCCCTGTTTTAGTCAACTAGGGCTGCTCTAACAGAAATACCACAGAGTGGATGGCTTTAACAAAGAAAGATTTATTCTTACACAGGCCGGTAGGTTGCAAGTCCATATTCAGGGTGTCCGTTCCAGGGAAAGACTTTCCCCTTGACGGCTCAGGAGGAAAGTCCGGTATTGCATCAGTCATTGCCCAGGGAGCGTCCTCACACAAGAACCTCTGGTCTGAAGGACGTGCTCTGCTCCCGGTGCTGCTTGCTTGATGGTAGCGAGGTTCTCAAATTGTCCTTGGTTGTTTTTCCTTTTATTCCTTGCAAGCTAAAAGCATTAAGGGTGGGGCAAGCCATACTCCAGAGAAACTTCCCCCATAGCAGGAATTCACAGCCCCACCCTAATCCTTTAACATACAGATTAGCAAAACCACACAATGGAGGACAGTCCCAAGATACTGGGAACCATATCCCAGCCACATAGCTGCACACATTTTTGGGGGGACACAATTCCAACCATGACATCCCACCCTTTGACAACCCAAAAATCACATCACAAAACATTTAACCCATTCATCTCACCATAGCAAAATTATGTCCATCCATATAACAGAAGTCTTAAATCAGTTCCAAGTCCAAAATACAAAAACTCTTCTACATCTGTGAAACTTAGAAGGCATTAACAGGCAACAGGCAAGTCAACAGAACACATGACATTAGCTCTCAAAGCTTTGGAAATACTCTTACATTTTCTGAGACATTCTACACAACAGCAATGCTCTCCAGACTCTAGGTATCGGCCACACTCTCAGGTTTCTGAGTGGAGACCTCCAGCCCCGTGCTACAACTCTGCCTTCAAGGCCCACTTGGACAGAAACTCTGTCCCATTGGCTTTAGGAGCACCCTAAGCCCAACTGAGTGGCAATTCCACCCTTACGAACACAGCACGCCGTGGTTCCACCCTTTCAAACCCCTGAGGTCATGGCCATACCTCTTGAGACTGAGGCAGCTCAGCTTCTCAGGCTATTTGTCTCTTCAGCGTCAGCTTCCTCTGGCCGCATGGCCAGGGCCTCAGGCCCACATCTGCCCTGCCGGGCAAGTGTTCCAAAGCTCTGTAGCTCCACTGGTTTAAGTGCCCGGAGGCACCCCACTCTTGCTGGAAAGTGTCCTGCCCAAAGGCACTCAGCTCTCTCACTCCGTGGGTCAGCAAGGCCGGCTCCACCGATTCAAGTGCCCAGAGGCACCCCGTTCCACGAGGAAAGCTCTGCGCAGGCACTGACCTTTCTCGCTCCACGGGTCGGCTCAAGCGCTGCCTCTGGTTCTGCTGCTGCTGCTGCCGCTGCCGCTGCCGCTGCCGCTGCTGCCGGTCCTCTGTTGTTTCTCACCATCTGTGCCTTCTTCGTTCCTTCTGAATCTTCTATCCATTCGCAGTTTCAAAGTGGCTTCCACATTTTAGGTATTTGCTAGAGCAGCACCCCACTCCTGGTACCAATTCTGTTTTAGTCAGCTAGGGCTGCTCTAACAGAAATACCACAGAGTGGATGGCTTTAACAAAGAAAGATTTATTCTTACACAGGCCGGTAGGTTGCAAGTCCATATTCAGGGTGTCCGTTCCAGGGAAAGACTTTCCCCTTGACGGCTCAGGAGGAAAGTCCGGTATTGCATCAGTCATTGCCCAGGGAGCGTCCTCACACAAGAACCTCTGGTCTGAAGGACGTGCTCTGCTCCCGGTGCTGCTTGCTTGATGGTAGCGAGGTTCTCAAATTGTCCTTGGTTGTTTTTCCTTTTATTCCTTGCAAGCTAAAAGCATTAAGGGTGGGGCAAGCCATACTCCAGAGAAACTTCCCCCATAGCAGGAATTCACAGCCCCACCCTAATCCTTTAACATACAGATTAGCAAAACCACACAATGGAGGACAGTCCCAAGATACTGGGAACCATATCCCAGCCACATAGCTGCACACATTTTTGGGGGGACACAATTCCAACCATGACACCCCCCACCCCGGAAATGTGTGTTACAACTTGCCTGGGCCGTAATTCTTGGCTGGAATTGAGTGATTTTCCTACATGTTGTAAATCCTGCTTCTGTGATGTTAATTAGGGAGGATAGGCAGTCTTTGTGAATGGATTTGTGTCTTGAGGTAATCTCTGGGAGATAAAGGAAAGGGAAGCAAGCAGAGAGTTGGGGACTTCTATCACCATGAAGGAACCGCTGAGAACAGAACATACCCTTTGGACTTCAGGGCCTGAGAAGCTCCCAGGCCAAGGGAAGAATGACCACAAGAACCTTCCTCCAGAACCAACAGAGAAAGCCTTCCTGTGGCGCTGGTGTCCTGAATTTGGATTCTTAGCCTACTTCTATGCGAGAAAATAAATTTCTCTTTGTTGAAGCCATCCACATGTGGTATTTTCTCTTAGGGCAGCATCTGATGACCAAGACTGTGTTAGCAAACCCAAAACAAGTTTGTTCCATCTGTCACTTCAGCCAAACTCAAAGATGGGGAAAGGTTCAAGTAAGCTTTATTAACGGGTAAGCATGAGAATCTGGGGAACAGTGAGAATGATTTCTCCACTTGGGTTACAATTCCAGTGGCTTTTAAAGCTAGATTACAAAAATGTTTGCATGTGGAAAATGTCAAACCTTGTCGTAGGAAAGAACTGGAGTCATCAGATTCATTATGTCTTTTCAAGCAATGTAAATTACCCCAAATATCATTACCTCCCTGGAGGTTGAAAAATTGATTTATTACCCCAGAGACAGGGAAAGGAATGCAAGTCTACTGATCCAGTGCAGACAGTGATAATGAAAACAGGCAATGGTATGTAGTTCAAAAGTCTAGGTGACCTTGATCAAGTCCCATTCCTATATCTACTAACAACAATTCTCCACACAGAATCCAGACAGTGTGGCCAAAACCCAGACTCTGGAGAGAATGGCAATTGCCTAAGTGGTCTTAGAGAACAGACGACTATTTTCAAGCCTTGAGAGTGGATGTAATATGTTCTGGTGATTTGCTTGATGCCTACTATATTTTCTTTCCCTCCAATTTCTCCCAAATGTGGTGGAAATGTCTACCTTGTTCCTGTTTCACCATTGTACTTTGGAAGCATAGATTAAGAGGAATTTCATACAAGTTGAGATTTAGGACTTTGAGTTGACTTAAGAGTTCTGAGATGATACAATGAGAAGAATGTGTTTGACATGTGGCAAGAACATGATTTTTTTTCTGGGTTAACAGAATCCAGGATTCACGTCTTCTGGGGTTCTTCTAGTCTCAGTCAGACCATAAAGTAGAGTCTTTCTACATGAATTTGAGTTCTGCACCATACTGTTTTCCTGCTCCTGTTGTGTTCCCTGTCAGGATAGCATTGGTGGTAGCTGGGCACCGTCTGGTTCTTCTGGTCTCAAACTGACAGAGTTTCTGGATTTATGTGGCTCTTTTGCATCTTGGGAGGACATGAAGTGACAGTTTACAATTCCAGTCAATTTCTCACACAAAGACTGACATACATTTTGCCATGATACCCTAACTACTCTCCCCACACCGTGACAGCACACTCCTCCCCTCCACCCCGTTTTTCCCATGTCCATTTAATCAGTTCCTGTCTCTGTCTGTCTTCTCATCTCATCTCTGGACAAGAGCTACCCAATTAGTCTTCTGTATCTACTCAAGCCAGGAAGCACACTCTTCATCAGTATCATTTTCTGTTTGTGTCTGAGGGGTTGGATTACAGACACTTTTAGTTCTGGGCTAACAAAGAGTCTGAGGGCCATGTCTTCCAGGAACCCTTCAGTCTGTCATACCATTAAATCTGGTCATTTTATTAGAGTTTAAGTTCTATGCCCCACATTTCTCCCACTCCATTAGGGACTTTTTGTTGAGTTTGGTGGTGGCAAGGCATCATTTAGTTCTTATGGTATCATGTTGATGTAGCTTCTGGTTTATGTGGCCCTTTCTGTCTCTTGGGCTCACACTTTTCTTGTGTCTTTGATGCTGTTCTTTCTCCTTTACTCCAGGCAGATAGAGCCCAAGTGATGCTTCTTAGATGTCTGGTTGCTTCTGAGACCCCAAACACCACTCACCCAAGTGGTATGCCCAATATTTTAGTAAACTTTTTTATGCCAGTTGACCTAGATGTTCCCTGAAACCATGCTCTCTAGACCACCAACTTCGCTATTCTGCCCCTTGAAGAGCTTGGTTTTATTTTCAAAATTTCTAAACTCTGAATTTAGTCCATGTGTACTGACTTCTCCTTTATTGTGTGTTGTCTCACCCATCACCTAACATAATTATTAGGTAGAACATTTACTTTTGAGGGCTGTGATCATCAAAGTTGTGTGTTAACTTGGCTGGGAAACCCTGGTGGGGTAGGGGTTAACTGCTATAGCAGCTATCCAGATCATCAGCAGTTCAAATCTGCCAGGTGCTCCTTTGAAACTCTATGGGGGCAGTTCTACTCTGTTTTTAGGGTTGATATGAGTCAGAATAAACTTGATGGTGGTGGGATTGCTTTAGTTTTTGTTTTTAGCTTCGCTGGACCATTGTTTTCCGTGGTTTGGCAGTTATGATGTAGTTAGCAGTCTTCTGATGACATTATAATGTGTATAAACTGGTCACCTCCATGATGGATTCTGCTGTGAGTAGCCAACCGACTAAAAGGGTGTTTTATTGGGTGTGTGGCCTGAATCCAAGACAGATGAACTTTCTGGCAGGCTCATGGTCTTTTGCTTACTCTGGATTCAGCAGCTGGCTCTTGTTCATTTGACCTCCAGTTCTTAGGACTTGAGCTACCAACTTACCTGCTATCTTTCTTGTCAATCTTCGGCTGTGTATATCTTCACAGCCTGCGAGCAAGAGTCCTGTTGTCTGACCTGCCAATCTTGGTTTCACCAACGCCTTTGGCTACATGAATCAGAAGCTTCCATTGTGAGCTAGAAACCTGGGACATTCCAGCCTCTACAACAGTGTGAGCCCTTTCCTTGAGCTAAATCTCTCTCTGTATATGTGTGTGTGTGTATTTACATACTTTTCTGGTTTTGCTTCTCTAAGGAATCTGTTCTATAACATTTGGTACCTAGAGAGAGATATATGGAGGCCAGGTGACTTATGGAGTAGCTCATGGCCATCTCATTGTAGGTCTAGTGGGTCCCTAAACCCTTCTGTAGTGATTTACGTAGTTCCATAATTGGAATAGATGCACTTAGCAACTGGCAAAACTCCCACATTTGATCCCGGACAAGTGAAATAAGGGCTATTGCATTAATAAAAAGGAAACCAAAGGCATTAGAACTGCCCATATGGAACTAAAAATGATATCATATTCATGGAGGGATTACAGAAAATACTGCTACCATTAAGGACTTGAAGAATGCAGGCTGGTGATTCCCACCACATACCCATTCAACTCACCTATTTGGCCTTTGTAAAAAACAGATGCATCTTGGAAAATGATAGTATGTTATAAAAAACTTAACTAGGCAGTGACTCCAATTGCAGCTGCTGTTCTAGATATGGTTTTATCATTTGAGCAAATTAATAAATCTGCTGGTAACTGATATGCAGCTATGCAGCTACTGATCTGATAAATGGCTTTTTCTCCATACCTGTTTTGAAGGACCACTAGAAGCAGTCTGCCTTTAGGTAGCAAAGCCAGAAACTCACCTCAGTTGCCTACTTCAGGGCTACTTCAACTCTCCGGCTCTATATCATAATTTAGACTGCAGAGTCCTTGATCACTTTTCCCTTCCATAAGATGTCACACCAATGACAGGGCTAACGTGGTAGAGTAACCAAAGACATCTTGAGATCCCTCTAACAACAAAGACCCCAAAAAACAACAGATTATATAGGACATTCTAGGAGTCCTGAACACCAGGGGGAAAGCTGAGAAAATGAACTGGATGACAGGGAAGGGAGAAGAAACCCAGATATACCTAGACAGGTCAGGTCAGGCCAATGTGAATCTGCACCCCCACAAGACCCTCTACTGCCAGCATGATGAACAAAGCCACTCTGGAGAGTATCTTTCTCAGTGGAGAAGTCGAGCTTCAGATAGTCACAACTAGAACTGCAAAACTATCCCATTTGAATGTCAAAAGATAAGTTCTTGCAGATATGTATGAATCAAAATTTTTCCTTTGAGAAAAACCTCTCTCCCTCTTCCTGACACTCCCTGCTGTCATCTCTGCAGAACACCAGCTATCAAATTCTGACACTGTACCTTATATGCACCCTGAGCTATTCTTCCAGAATTAGAGAGGGAACAAATAAACAAATAGAAGGGGAAAAAAAGTTCTCCAGCTGCCCTGAACCAGGAACTCAAAGAAGAAACAGATCCATTCCCTAGTCACAGAGTTGCTAGCTCCTGCCTTTCTCAGCATATGTGCAACCAGCAACTTTAGCCCATGCTAAGCACATTCCCCAGTGGGTACTACACACTTGGGTCCCAACTAACTGGGCTCCCAGGCTGAATACACATAAGAAAAGTAAACTGATACCCAGTCCCCTGTGCCTAGCAAAAGTTCTAACCACCAGGTGACAAGCATTGGAATTTCTAATGGTCCAATAATCATACTAGCTCTTTCTCTCTCTCTTTCTTTCTCACACATATACACATATATGAATGTTAGAACACAATAATCAAATATAAATAAATTACAACATTCTGATGGCTTGCAGACAACAGCCAATTTCAAATCATTTAAAGAAGAAAACAATGACGGCTTCAGGAAACTCCCAAAACAAAGACTCAAAATTTTTTCCAGATAAAGAAGACTTACTGCACTTATCAGAAGTATAATAAAAAAGAGTAATGTTTAGAGCTCTTCAAAACATCTGAAAGATTTGGGGAAGTGAAGTAGAGCATAATGAAAAATTCAATAGGCTCCAAGAAATACTTGAGCAACAGTTATCTGAAATTTGACAGATTAATAATAAAACTACAGAATTAGACAGTTCAACATAAAGTTAGAGGAGCAGAACTGAGGCAATGGAATACTCAGAATTAGTGAGACTGAAAATAAAGCAACTGACACCACATATTTTAGAAAAAATCAGATAAAACAATTTTTTAAAAAATGAAGATTCACTAAGAGTTATGTAGGACTCTATCAAGAGGAACAATGTGTGACTGATTAGAGTACCATAACAGGGAGAGGACAACAGAAAACACACAGAGAATTGTTGAAGATGTTTTGACAGAAAATATCCCTGACATTATGAAAGAGAGAAGATATCTGTCCAAGACACTCATCAACTCCACACAAGGTAGATCCCAAAAGAAAGATACCAAAATATGTTATAATCAAACTTACCAAAACTAAAGATAAGGACAAGCTTTTAAAGACAACTAGTCTTAAAAACAAACAAACAAAATAGCATACAAAGGACAATCAATAAGACTAAGCTTGGACTAATCAGCAGAAATCATGCTGTCAAGAAGGCAGTGGGAAGACATATATAAAGCCTTGAAGAAAAAAACTGCCAGCTAAGAATTATAGGAGGTCTGAGAATTAAGTCCACCAATGTAATTTTTCTAAATGCTACATATCTCACTGCTGAATACCTCTATGGTCACCTTTGAAATACTCCCCTTGGGAAGCTGTGCACTGATGCCAGCACCTAGTCCACCCTCCAAAGCAATTTTAGAACTCTTTCTGGAATGGCCATTGTGCACAGAAGTACAGTGACAAATTTTCAAATTTAATTGTATAGTTGTCTGTCACAGAGTTTTTAGTCAGCAATGAGTGTATTGGAACACACTCCCTACTCACCTGATCTGTCCCCCAGTGACTTTTTCCTTTACCCAAAGATAAAGGAAATATTGAAAGACTTTTTGATGACATTCAAGACATCAAGGATAATACGATGGCTGTTCTGATGGCCATTCCAGAAAGAGTTCCAAAATTGCTTTGAAGGGTAGACTAGGCACTGGCATTGGTGTATAGCTTCCCAAGGGGAGTGCTTTGAAGGTGACCTTAATGATATTCAGCAATTAGATATGTAACACTTTTTCTAGGATGAGTTCAAGAGCTTAATTGGCAGTCCTCTCATATTCAGCAAAATTGTCTTTCAAATACGACAGCAGTATTAGGACATTCCCAGATGAACAGAAGTTTAGAGAATTTTCCAAAAACAAACCAAAATTAAAAGAAACACTAATGGAAGTTCTTCAGTTAGAAAATCAATAGCACCAGATATATATACTCAAGAATACAATGCAGGACAGAGCATCCAGATATCAACACAAAAATAAATCAAAGCTAAAACATTAAAAGATCTCAGTATGTAAATGATGATAACATTATATCAAAAAGAGGAACTAAATAATGTATTGATAGATTCCCCCACACAGAGAGAAAGTCAAGGTGATATAAAGAAATTAAAGACTGGTTTACACTTAGAGCACTAGGGGTAAATATCAAGGTAACCATAAAGGAAATTAATAATCTTTTGCATCAAAATAAGAAACAAAATCAAGCAGTCTCAGAAAATATAAACCCAACAACAGTGAAAAACATGAAAACCCCTAAAGAACAACTCTGCACAGACAATAAGTGGAATAAAGAAACCGTCAACACACAGAAAAGATGCCAAAATGACAATGCTAACTTCGTATCTATCAATAATCACATTGAAGGCAAATGGGTTAAATGCACCAGTAAAGAGACAAAGAGTAGCAGAATGGATTAAAAAACATGATCCACTTACATGCTACCTAGAAGAGACACATCTTAGACTTAGAGATACAAACAAACTGAAACTCAAAGTGTGGAAAAATATATACTAAGCAAACAACATTCAAAAAAGAGCCAGAGTGGCAATATTAATTTCAGATAACATAGATTTTAAGGTAAAATCCACCATAGTGGACAAGGAAGGTTACTATATATTGTTGACAGAGTCTATATATCAGGAAGACATAGCTATATTAAATATTTATGTAACCAACAACACAGCTTCTAAGTACATCAAGTGAAATCTAAAAGCATTGAAGAGAGAAACAGACAGCTCTATGATAACAGCAAGAAAGTTCAACACACTACTTTCAGTGATGGACTGAACATACAGAAAGAAGCTCAATAAAGACACAGAAGATCTAAATGCCACAATCAACTAACTTGACCTCATGCACATATACAGAACACTCCACCCAACAACAGATAAGGATTCCTTCTTTTCCAGTGCACATGGAACATTTTCTAGAATAGTCTACATATGAGGACATAAAGCAAGCCTTAACAAAATTCAAAACATCTTTTCAGACCATAAAGCCATAAAATTCAAAATCAATAGCAGAAAAAGCAAGGGGTAAAAAAAAAAACACAAAAAACAGGGAGACTGAGCAACACACTTGCTCAAAAATTTCTGGGTTATGGAAGAAAGCAAGGACAGAATAAATTCATAGAAGCAAATGAGAATGAAAACACATTTTACCATAACCTTTGGGGCACAGCAAAAGCAGTATTCAGAGGTCAATCTATCTTTATAAATGTACACATCCAAAATGAAGAAAGGGCCCAAATCAAAGAATTAACCTTACAACTTGAACAAGCAGAAAGAGCAGCAAAAGAATCCCTCAGGCCCCAGAAGACAGCATATAACAAAAATTAGAGTAGAACAAAATGAATTAGAGCAGGAAAGGAATCAGCAAGACCAAAAGCTTGTTCTTTGAAACAAACTGACAAAAGAAAAACAGAAGAAGCAAATAACTTGAATAAGAAATGAGACGGGTGATATCACAATAGACCCAACTGACATTAAAAGAATCGTAACAAAATACAATGAAAACTTGTACTCTAATCAATTTGAGAGGAAATGGACAAATTTCTAGAAACATGTTATCTACCAAAACTAACATTAACAGAAGAAAAACAGCTTAATAAACCCATCACACGAAAGGTAATTTAAAACTTTTGAACCAAAAAAAGTTCTTGCCCTGATGGCTTCACTGGAGAATTCTACCGAACTTTTAGAAAATAATTAACATTACTATTATTGCAAGTATTTCAGAGTATTGAAAATGATGGAATACTCCCAGATGCATTCTATGAGGCCAGCATAACCCTGATGACAAAACCAGGTAAAAACAGCACAAAGAAGAAAAATTACAGACCAAAATCTCACATCAACTTAGATGAAAAAATCCTCAACAAAATTGTAGCCAATAGAATTCAACAAGATATTAAAAAAAAATTCACTATGACCAAGTAGAATTCATACCAGGGATGCAGGGATAGTTCAACATTAGACAGACAATTAATATAGTCAACCACATAAATGAAACAAAATGTAAGAATCATTTGATTTTATCAATTGATACAGAAAAGGCATTTGACAAAGTCCAGCACTCATTCACATTAAAAACTCTCAACAAAATAGGAATACAAGGGAAATTCCTCAACACAATCAGGGGCATTTGTGCAAAGCCAACAGCCGACATCACCCTATATGGAGAAAAACTGAAAGCATCCCCCTTGAGAACAGGAACCACACAAAGTTGTGCATTGTCATCATTTTTATTCAACTCTGTATAGGATATTCTAGCCAGAGCACTCTAAAAAGATAAATAAAAAGCATCCAAGTTGATAAGGAAGAAATAAAAGTATCTACTTGCAGGTGATATGATCTTAAACATAGAAGACCTAAAGAATCCAGAAAAAAACTGCTTGAACTAATAGAAGATGTCAACAAAGTATCAGGATATAACATACATAAATCAGCTGGATTCCTTTACACCAACAAAGAGACCATCAAAGAGGAAATCGCCAAATCAATGACATTTACAATACCCCCCAAGACAGTAAAATACTTAGGAATAAATCTAACTAGAGACACAGAAGATATATACAAAGAAAATTACAAGACCCTATTGCAAGAAACCAAAAAGGTCTACATAAATGGAGAAACCTACCTACTCATAGGTAAGAAAACTTAATATTGTGAAAATGTCTATTGTACCCAAAGCAATTTATGAATACAATGCAATCCCAATACAAACTTCAATGAGCTGCAGAAACAAATCACCAGCTTCACATGAAAAGAGAATAAGCCTCATATAAGCATTACTAAAGAAGAACAAAGTGGAAAGCCTCACATTACACTGCCATGGTAGTCAAAATAGCCTGGTACTTGTACAAAAACAGAAATAAACCAAAGGAACAGAATTGAGAATTCAGATATAACACCATCCACCTACAAACAACTGATATTTGACATAGGTCCAAAGTCTACAAACTGGAGAAAAGACAGTCTCTTTACCAAATGGTGCTGGCAAAACTAGATATCCATCTACAAAAAAAAAAAGAAAGAAACAAGATCTATAGCTCATGCTATACACAAAAGCTAACTCAAAATGGATCAAAAACTTAAATATAAGATGTAGAACAATAAAGATCATGGAATTAAAAATAGTGCCATTGCTGGGAGCCCTAACACACAGCAAAACAGACTACGAAATGTTACTAACAATACACAAAAACGAGAAGAGAAAATCAGTAACTGGGAACTCCTAAAAGTCAAACTTAAGCTCACCCAAAGACTTTGCCAAAAGAGTAAAAAGACTACCTACAGACTGGAAAAAACAAAAATTGGCAACCAGGAATGCAACTGGCATCTAATCTCCATAATCTACAAGGTGTGAAAAACTTCAACAAGGAAAAGACAAATAACCCAATTAAAAAATAATCCCCCAAATTAATGTCTTCACCAAAGAAGACATCCAAGCAGCTAAGAGACACATGAGGAAATGCCCACAATCATTATTCATCAGAGACATCCAAATCAAAACTACAATGAGATATGATTTCACCTCAATAAGGCTGGCATTAGTCCAAAAAACACAAAATAATAAATGCTGGAAAGGTTGTGAAGAGACGGAACTCTACTGAGCAGTTGGTGGGAATGTACAATGGTACAATCACTTTGGAAATTGATTTGACACTTTCTTAAAAAGCTGGAAATAGAAATATCATATGATCCACCAATCCCACTTTTTGAACTATATCCTAGAGAAATAAGGACTGTCACACAAATAGATACGGGTACGCCAGTGTTTATTGCAGCACTGTCCACAAAACCAAAAAGGTAGGACCAATCTAGGTGCCCATCAACAGGTGAATGGATAAACAAACTGTGATATATTCACACAATGGAATACTATGCAATGGTAAAACACAACTATAATTTCAGGAAACACGTAATAACACGACGTCATCTGAAAGACATCACGCTGAATGAATTTAGTTAGCTGCAAAAGGACAAATAATATATGAGGCCACTATTATAAGGACTTAAGAAAATGATTAAGCACAGAAAAAAATAATCTTTGATGGTTACAAGGGTGATAAAGGAGGAGAGTATTCATAGATGAGACAGTAGATAGGAACTTGACAGGTGAACGAAGTCACAGTATGCAGTAGAAGGGAGATTAACACAGCTGGATCATACCAAAAGCTAAGAGGTTTCCTAAATACAACCCAACTTTTTGAAGGACACAGTAGGAGGGGCTGGGGTCTGGGCACCAAGCTTTCAGGAGGCATCTAGGTCAATTAGCTTACCTTATATTTTTTAGGAAAATGTTCTGCATCCCAATTTGGTGAGTGTGTCTGGGGTCTAAAAGCTAGTAAACTGGCATCTAAGTGGCACCAGTTGGTACCAATCCACCTGGAGCAGAGGAGAGTGAAGGACATCAAAGACATGAGGATATTATGGGCCCAGGAAACAAAAGGAGGCCATAAGAACCCAACACTACATCAGCATGAGACTAGAAGAACTAGATGGTGCCTGGCCACCACCAATGACTGCCCTGACTGGGGAGATAGTGGAGAATCCTTGATGTAGCAGGAGAAAAATGGAGGTACAGAACTGGAACTCTAGTGGGAAGTCTCTTGAGGATGTGGCCCCCAGATTTTTTGTTAGCATCTGAAGACAACTCTTCAGACAAAGATTGTACTGGACCATGAGACACATAGTGATACTAGCAAAGAGTGTGCTTCTTGGTTTAAATATAATCACGAGGTGGTCTAGGCAGCTCCCATCCTGAGGTGAAAAGAGAGGGTGGAGATGGGGGAATATGAGTTGGTTGAATAGATATGGAAACTACTGAGTGAAAAGAAGCGTGCCGTCACAGGGTGGGGAGAGCAGCTAGAGTTGCTTAGTAGTGAGTGTGCAGGGTTTTATGTGGCAAATTGAGTAGGATTATCAACCATCATCTAAAGCACAATAAAATATTTTTTAAAATGTCGTATTAGTCCATCACACTGATGACGTTATGCTGATTGGATCTAGTAAGGAAGAAGTGACAATTGCTTTGGAGGTATTGGTAAAAGATTTGCTTGCCATAGGGTGAGAAATTAATTCTAGACAAATTCAGACACCTTCCACCTTAGTGAAACTGGTAGAGGTCCAGTGGTGTAGAGCATGTTGAAACGCTCCTTAAGTGAAAGACGAATTAGTTATTGCACCTGGCTCCTCCCAAAACTAAAAAGGAGGCACAACACCTGGTGGGCACACACAGCAGCAGTGCATCACTGAATGGAAGAAACATCTATGAAACTGGGCCCAAGCAGGATCTGAAGGCACAAGTAAATTGCATGAGTGTATGGCGCACCTGTCCACGGTCTTCACTTCTGTCACATTAGCTGTCTATCACAGTTTGTACCAACGGCCTCACGAGGAGTTCCTTATGATTAGTCACTTGAGGAGGAGAGAACTCACGCCTGGTTTACAGATGTGCAATATGCAGGCACCACTCTAAAGTGGACAGCAACAGCACTATAGGCCGTCTCTGAGACCTCCCTGAAGGAGAATATTGAAAAGAAATCCTCTCAATAGGCAAAACTAAGGAGTGTACCCAGCTGTTCACTTTGCTTGGAAGGAGGAACAGACATATGTAAGATTATATACTGAATCATGGGCTGTGGTCAACGATTTGGTAGGATGGTCAGGGACTTGAAAAGACCATGATTGGAAAACTGGAGATAAGGAAATGTGGGGAAGAGGTATGTGAATAAACCTTGTCTTAGTCATCTAGTGCTGCTATAACAGAAACACCACAAGTCAATAGCTTTAAGAAATTTTATTTTGTCACAGTCCAGCAGGCTAAAAGTCCAAATTCAGGATGTCAACTCCAGGGGAAAGCTTTCTTTGCTGGCTCTGGAGAAAGGTCCTTGTGGTCGATCTTCCCCTAGACTGGAAGCTTCAGAAGTACAGGGACCCCAATCCTTTCTAAAGTGTGTACTCAGCTCCCAGCACTGCTTCTCAGTGGTATGAGGTCCCCAAATCTCTCTACTAATTTCTTTGTATCTCAAGAGACTGTCTCAAGGCACAGGACACACACTGAGTCCTTCCTTACCAACACAACTGCTGTCCATCCACCCTCATTAACATCTTAGAGACAGGATTTACAGCATGGAGGAACATCACACAGCACTAGGAATCATGGCCCAGCCAAACTGCCACACACATTTTTGGGGAGCACACTTCAGTCCATGACAGATCTCTCCATGACAGATCTCTCTGAATGGGGCAAAGTGGTAAAGATGTTTGTCTCACTGAATGATCACTAAAGAGTCATCTCAGCAAAGCAGGATTTTAACAGTCAAGTGGATAGGATGATACATTCTGTGGAAACCAGTCATCCTTCTTCCTAGCCACTCCCATCATTTCCCAGTGGGCTCATGAACAAAGTGACTGTGGTGGTAGGGCTGGAAGTTGTGGATAGGCTCAGCAACTTCCACTCACCAACACCAACTTAGCTAGAGCCACTGCTGAGTGCCGAATCTCCCAGCAGCAGAGTATAACACTGAATCCCTGATATGGCACCATTCCTCCAGGTCATCAGCCAGCAACCTGGTGGCAGGTTGATTACATTAGACTGCTTCTACTATGGAAATAACAGTGTTTTGTTCTTACTGGAATACTTACCCTAGATATGGATTTGCTTTCCTTGCAGGCAATGCTCCTGACAAAACTACCATCCATGGGCTTAGAGAATGCTTTATTCACCATTGTGGTGTCCCACACAGCACTGCCTCAGATCAAGGGACTCATTTCATACCAAACAAAGTGCAGCAATGAGTCCGTACTTGCAGAATTTACTGGTCGTTCCATGTTCCTCATTATCCTGAAGCAGCTGGCTTGATAGAATGATGGAATGGCCTTCTAAAGACACAATTACAGCACTGGTTATGTGGCAAATGCTTTGCAGGGTTCAGCAATGTTCTCCAGGAGGCTGTATATGCTCTAAACTATAGTCCAACATGTGATGTTGTTTCTACCCTTGTCAGGATTCATGGGTCCAGGAATCAAGGGGTGGAAATGGGAGTGACACCACTCATTACCTCTAGTGACCCACTTACATGATGTTCACTTCCCACCCTCATGACTGTGCGCTCTGGCGGTCCAAAGGTCTCAGTTTCAAAGGCAGAAATGCTTCCACCTAGAGACACATCACTGATCCCATTTAACTGGAAGTTAAGAATGCCACCTGTGAACTTTAGGCTCCCCATTGTCTCCGGATCAACAGTCAAAGAAAGGGTTACCATATCAGCTGGTGTGATTGATCTTGATTATTAAAATGAAATTGGATTAATATTAGATAATGGAGATAAAGGAGATTATGTGTGGAATGCAAGAGATCCTTTAGGGCATCTCTTAGTAGTACCATGCCCTGTAACTAAAGTCAATAGGAAACTACAGCAACCCTTCTGACATCACTACTAATGGGCTAGCTCAGACTCTTCAAGAATTAAGGTTTGCATCACTGAAGGTGCTTGCTCAGGGTAAAGAGAATAAGGAATGGGTGGTAGAAGGTAGTTCCAAATACCTGTTACAACCATGTAGCCAACTAGAAATGAGGACTATAATTATTATTTGTCTTATATGTGTGCATAATCTTTTTGTCATTTATAAATGATGTAAGACTAGCATGTGTTTTGTTGTTTTATCATGTTAAGCATAAACATGACTTTATAATTGTCTTTATTTAGAGATTGCGTATGGTTTAAGGAGATAGGTGCAGATATCACATTGACAAGGGCTGGACTATAATTGTTAAGGTTGTGTTAACTTGGCTAGGGCATGATTCTCATTTATTTGGAAGTTATGAGACAGTCTGGCAGTCGTAATATAATGTGATCACTTCCATGGTGAGATATGATATAAAGTGATCACCTTCATGATGCAATTAGCTATGAGTAGCTAACCAGTTGAAAGGGAGTTTCCTTGGGTGTGTGGCCTGCATCCAATGTAGGTGGACTTTCTGATAAGGCTCATAGCCCTTTGCTTGCTCTGGATCTTGCAGCTGGCACCTGTTCCTCCAGCCTGTAGTTCTTGGCACTTGAGCTACCAGCTTACCTGCTCTCTTCCTACCAATTTTGGGATTTTTTTTTTTGGCTTTACTGTCCTGTGAGAACAAGCCCTGCCATCTAATCTGCTGATCTTGAGTTTGCCATTCCCTACATACTTTGGACATGTTGTAAGGAAAGATCAGTCCCTGGAGAAGGATGTCATGCTTGGTAGAGTGGAAGGTCGGTGAAAAAGAGGTAGACTCTCAGTGACATGGATCAACATAGTGGCCTCAACAATGGGCTTAAGCATAAAAACAATTGTGGACATGACGGAAGACTGGGCAGTGTTTCATTCTGCTGTTCTGAGGGTCTCTATGAGTTGGAACTGACTCAACAGCACCTACCAACAATGACAACAACAACCATAGGTACATGAATCAGGAGAAGATTCCAGCCTGAGCCATCGACTTGGGACGTTCCAGCCTCTACAATCATGTGAACCATTTCCTTGATATAAATCTCTCTATGTATTTATACCTTTTACTGGTTTTGCTTCTTTGGAGGACCCAGCCTAAGACAGGAGCTAAATAGCAGAATGTTATAGGTTCAACTGTATTTCCTAAAAATGTATGTCAAGCTGACGAGGCCATGATTCTTAGTATTGTATGGTTGTCTCCTATTCTGTAATCTAATGTAATAAATCGTAACTTCTACAGCATTCATGGGAAACCCTGGTGGCATAGTGGCTAAGTGCTATGTCTGCTAACCAAAAAGTTGGCAGTTGGAGTCAGCCAGGCACTCCTTGGAAACTCTATGGAGCAGTTCTACTCTATTCTACAGAATTTTTATGAGTCAGAATCAACTTGATGGCAGTAGGTAGTTGGAGTATGACGTTAATGAGGCAAGGTTACAGGCAATTATGTTTAACAAGGCTGAGCACAATCTTCAGGATTAAAAGGTATCTTGAGTCAATCTCCTTTGAGATATAAAAGAGAGAAGTGAGCGGAGAAGGACGTCATCATAAGAAACAGGAATCAAGAGCCAGGAATGCAGTGAGTCCTTTGCAACCAGGATCTGTGCCCTGAGATGCTCCTAGGCCAGTGGAAGATTAATCACAAGGACCTTCCCAGAGAGAGAGAAAGCATTCTACTGGAGCTGACACCCTAAATTCAGACTTTTAGCCTCTTAAACTGTTAGAGAAAATTTTTTTGTAAAAAGCCATGCACTTGTGCTATTTCTGTAACAGCAGCATGAGGTAACTAGCACACAGACTGTCAAAACTCATCTCTCAATGATCTGAATAGTTATTCTACAATTTATCAAATTTTTGACTAATTTTCTCTGTGCAGGGTTTTTGTTTTCTTTTTAGTGGTTGCTCTAGTGCAATGACTGGCAAGCTTTTGTTGTAAAGCGCCAGTGAGTAAACATGTTGGTCTATACCGTGTCTGTTGCAACAGTCAGTTTTCTTTCTAGAGCACAGAAACAGCCACAGGCAATATGTAAACAAAAGAGGTATGAACATGTTCCAAGAAAATTTTATTCACCAATCTAGAAACAAGTGCTCTGGATTTGGCCCACAGACTATAGTTTACTAACCCTTGCTCTAGGAATTACATCGTATTTACTTTTCAATCTATTCAGAACTTATCAATTCAAGGGAAATGTATAAATTTTAGTACTATATTGGTCCCTTTACCCTTTCTCCTTTATGTGTAGTTGGCATAGGTATTACATTTGTAATTCCTGAAAATCCCATCATTTCCATTATCATTTTTGCTTCCAATTGTCATACACATTTTACAGAACTTGAGGAAAATAATAATTTATTTCCAATTGCTGTTGCCCTTTCTTCATTCCTGATACTCCAAATTTCCACTACTATCATTTCCTTTCCTGAAGAACTTCCATTAGCATTTGTTTTAGAGCAGGTCTGTTGGTGACAAATTTTCTTAATTTCCTGTCACTTGAGAATTTCTTTATTTTGCATTCATTTCAGAGTGGTATTTTCACTGTATACAGAATTCTAGGTTAGCAGTTTTTTTCTTTCAGCACTTTAAAAATGTTCCACTTCATTCTAGCTTTCATAGTTTCTGAAGACAAGTCTGTAATCCTTGAAATAAGTTTTCCCACATATAAAATGCACAGTTTTTCTCTGGATGCTTTTAGGACTTTTTTTTTTTTTTGGTCTTTCATTTTTAGCACTTTGATTATACATCTTGACATGGATTTCTTCTGAATATGTTCTGTTTGCTGTTCATTGACATTCTTGAATCTGTAAGGTTGTCTTTAGCTAAATTTGGAAAGTTTTCAGCCATAATTTCTTATTTTTTTTTTCCCTCCATACTCTTCTCTCTTCCTGGAACTCTGAGGACTTGAACAATAGACCTTTTAGTATTTTCCTACAGGTCTTTGAGGCTCTGTTCATTTTAAATATTTTTTTTCTGTTGTTCACATCGGATAATTTGTATTGCTGTGTCTTTAAATTCAGTGACTTTTTCCTCTGTCATTTCCTCTCTATTGAGCCCACCTAGTGAATTTTTATTTCGGTTACTTTATTTTTTCAGTTCTAAAATTTTCATTTTTCCCCAGGGGCTTTGGGGTTCCCCTGGGAGCATGGGCCCTGGTGCTGATGCTAACCCTGTCCATAAATCATAATGAAAGTCAACTTTTTGGACAGCAATGGATTGGACTTGGTGATGCAGGATGACTGTATCTTCTGGGAACTTTATGGTTCTGTGTGTCTACAGGATGTCATCCTGCTGACCTGTTACTGGAGGAAGGGGTGTGGGTGGAGAGGAGGGGAAAGGAGACTATTGGGAAGATAGGACATATTTGGAGCAGAGAGGAAGGGTGTGCTGGCACCAGGCAGGGAGAGCAGTGGGAACTGCATATAGGTGAGCATGAGAATTTATATGGGAATGTACATTTTCACTCAGTCATAATAAAAAATAAGTAAATAAATAATATTTCCATTTGGTTGTAACTTCTCTCTCTGAAACTTTGTTTGCATTTGTTCAAGAGTGTTCTTCCTTTCTTGCAGCATGGCCACACTAATTTCTTTAAAGTCTTTAGATTCTAACACCTTTTCCATTTGGGAGTAAGTTGTCCTTTCCGAGTACTTTGCATGCTGAGTAGTTTTAGATTTTTATCCCAAATATTTTAAATATTATGTGTTGAGAATCTGGGTCTTGTTAAAATCCCAAAGAGTATGTTGATTTTGTTTTAGCAGGCAACTAGCCAGGTTAGGTCCAACAGCAGGTTCTGTCCTGCCTTCTATGCTTTATGGCTCCAATGTCATTTTAATTTTCAAGGCGTTTGCAGTATTATTTGGATTAGTACTGTATGGAGCCATCAGTGACCAGTCTGAGTCCTGGGCAGTGATCTACCCTGTAGCTCAGTTCACAGATCTTTAAATATGCTGTCTAGGATCAGATCCATGTTTGCATAGCTCAAAGGTGATCCTCAGAGTTCACATATGTTACGGTACTGTTCTCTTGACTTCCCTCTTCTCTGTGATCTCCCTGTTAATTTCTGGCTCCCCAAAGCCTTCTTTCCCAGTCCTCTGGCTAGAAGGCTGGGGCTTTAATTTCCCTCCTGCTGTGTTTTGCCCAGGGCAGAGTATTAAAAGAACACAGTGACGAAAAGAAGAAGGGAAGGGAATCTGCACACACTCTTGGGTCATAGAGAAGGGTCTCCTCCCTTGGAGTTTTAAGCACCTGCCCAGCCAGTGCTGCTGTCACTATGTCAACATTATACTGCCCGGAGGCTTGAGGCAGAAAGGGGATAAAGGAGAGATTTCTCCCACGGTCTGGCCCTTGAAAGCCGTTTCCTTCTCCTTAAGTCTATCTAAAAAAAAAAGAGCTTACCTTTGGAGCTCTACTAGTTTGCACCTACTATGCACTTCCAGATTTCAGGTTGCCTTAAGTCCAGTACAAGCAGTTCCAAAGGAGGGAAATCATAAACTCATCACCGGTTTAGTGCAACTTTGAATTCTGGTTTCTTTCCTTCTGCTACTTTTCAGAGGCCTCAGATAGTTGCTCCATGCATTCTGTCTGAGAACATGGGAGATTTAGGTTGGCATATTCCTTCTCTATTTCCCCCAGAATTGGAATATTTACTTGTGTGCCTGGGTTTGAATACTAACTCTTCTGCTTATTATCCACATAACCCTGGGTTAAGTTATGTAACTACTCTATTTTGTAATGCCTCGAAGAAGATAAAATGTTGCTATTACCTCAGATTTTGTAACAATTAGCTTATAAACTAAACGCATGCAGAGCATGCATGAAGCACTTAGAACAGTGCCCGATCACAGTAAGCACTTATTGTTAGCAATTATTCCAGAAAAATTAGGATATCCAAATAGACAAAAATCATCCAAAACTCTAGTGCACAGAAAGTACAGTATAAACACTATGATTTATGTTAAATTTCAGACTTTTCCTCATGTAAATAGATCCCTGATGCATTTAAATGAGTCTATCTGCAGACATCCAATTATGCAATTAGAAGGATATTTATGGTGTAAATAAGACACTTAACATCCAGAAACTCTCAGGGTTAGCCATTTGCTATGGCTACAGTGTAGGTTTCTCTGAGGTGCCTTCAAAGACGTTGTTTCAGAAGTTTAAGGCTCAGCTCTCATCTTGAGCTTTTCATTCCATACCAAATATTATCGTCTCTCTGCAACTGCAGAGCACTTATTTCTTTACTACTGAAGATAAACTGATTGACTGAATTGTTGAATGAACAATAATTAAAATTATAGGACTGCATTCCCTGCCCCATCCCAAAATTATGTATTTCATACTAGGGATGAACAGTGGGGCCCAGAATAAAAAGTCTTTCTGCCTTCAGGCCTTCACTCCATTATTATAGATTCCTCCCACTCAAGATGCTTATCTTCCTTTTTCTTAACAATTAACTCCTACTTTGGCTTCTAGTTTTGGTTGAAAGGTCACATCCTTGGAGATTTTTCTCTCAAGCAAGCTTAGATACTCTGTTACATGTGTTCATGTCACCCTATACTTCACAGCACTAATCATACTCTTAATTGTATAACTATGTATTTAAAGATGTCAAGCCCCAGGACAAGTCCTCTCTCTTGCTCTCTTGCCTTGTACTCAGCATTTCAACATTTTCATCCTCTGTTCCATGAGGTGATTCTGGACTCTGTTGCCTGTCCTCAAAGCCCTGCAGTAAAAGCCTTTTCAGTTGATGGAAGCTGTAACTAATCTGGGCAAGTCTGCTTATACACTTGGGGCTTCACAGCTCAGAGTTGAGTAAATTAGGGCAAATTTCCAGGTTATTTTAATGTGGTAAGAACTATAGAGGGGCTCTGGTGGCACAGTGGTTAAGAGCTCAGCTGCTATCCAGTAGGTCAGTAGTTCAAATCCACCAGCTACTCCTTGGAAATCCTACAGAGCAGTTCTACTCTGGCCTATAGGGTCACTATGAGTTAGATTTGACTTGATGGCAATGGCTTTGGTTCTTGTTTATTTTTTGAGAATGGTGAGAGTGTCCATGAATAGCCATTTCAAAAGATCTCATGATGCTGCTGATGCTGTGGTCCATGGAAACACTGCCTGTGGCAAGGACCTTAGGACATGACTGCATGATCACAGCTTTCTAGTAGTCACACCCTGTGTAATTCCTTCCCTTCAGTGTACAGTGGACCTGGTCACTTGCTTCTATAATAAAAGTGATGGGATGTCACACTTATGACTAGGTTACAAGACACGACTTCCATCTTGCTGGTGTTGTCTCTTGCTCTGATGGAGAAGGCCACCTGGCAGACTGTGGCCAACTGTCAGCAAAGAAATGAGGCCCTCAATCTAACACTCATGAGGTAACAAATCTTGCTGACAACTACTGAGTTTGGAACCAAATCCTCTCTAATTTGGACTTTGAGATGATTATGGCTCTAGCTAACACCTTGATTATAGTCTTATGAGATACTGAAGCAGAAGCCTTAGCTAAGCTGTGCCTAGATTCCTGACCCACAGAAAGTTAGAGATAATAACTGTGTTTTGTTTTAGGTAAGTTGTAGGGTAATTTCTTACATAACAGACTGCCTAACTGGCTCTCTGTTGCCCAGCCCTAGCTTCCAACATGCCCCTCTAAGCTCCCTTCTACCCATCCACATGGGGATTAAAAAAAAAAAAAAAAAATTGCTATGTCCACTTGGACTCATACTGACACTACAGGACAGAGTAGAACTGCCCCATAGTGTTTCCAAGGAGCAACCGATGGATCTGAACTGCTGACCTTTTGGTTAGCCACAGCACTTAAGTACTATGCCACCACGGTTTGCCCATATTGGGATACCCACCTAAATAAGGAATTTCTAAA
The DNA here is from genome assembly GCA_028571685.1 of Heterohyrax brucei. NCBI lineage: Eukaryota > Metazoa > Chordata > Mammalia > Hyracoidea > Procaviidae > Heterohyrax > Heterohyrax brucei. The sequence goes on along the minus strand of CM053142.1, from coordinate 68,499,669 downwards.
CCATCTATAACAGAGTATCATGAAATATTAACTTAAACATCATCTCTGCTCTTTCTGTGTTTAAAGATGGGCACTGTCTCCAACCATCATTTTTAGCTTCAGATACTTTGTCATCCATTCACATGCATGAACTATGAACTCTCTCAGGAGTAAGTTATTCTACATGGTCAAGCCCTAAGGTCATCAAAGATTGCTCTACAGTGGGGACTAGCATGTGTGTGTGCAAATGGGTGATAAAAGTTCTTCACAAGGAATATTCTCCTGGTGCCCTTGGCTTGATATACAGAATCCCTAAATACTGAACCCTCCACACTTCCCAACTAATCTGTTCCCTCTTACTCTTAGCCTTTGCAGCCAAGGGACCCTTCTTTGTAAACCAAAGATAGACAATCTGTGTTTCCAAGTCCCTGAGGATATGACATGCCCCACCTTCTGGTTTCTAGTGAAGCCAGTTAGTCCCTGCCAGCCCACATTCGATTTTAGAGCCCTTCACTGAAAGCTGGAAATGGAGGTCTACGAAGCAACAGGACCACTAGCTTGCACCAGAGATTTCCTCCAAGCTTACACAGAAAGGAGGTACTAGGTTTCAAAGGAAAACTGGGGCACTGGTGGGGGCAGGCTCAAGGCACCAGGATTTAGCAATTTCTATACACCGGACGGTATGGAAGGAAGAAGGGGTTTACTTCAGAGGCAGAGACTGAGAATCAAGATCCAACAGGCCCAATAAGCATGTCTAGGGCAAAGCTGAGAAGCTAAGAATGTTAACCCCAGAAACATGACTCACTATACTAGTCCCATTAAGTCTTTATTGTCCCTTCAAGACTACAGACCCACCCAGCCTCCTATTTCCATGTCTGACACCTTTAGGACCCATTAAGAATGTTACTACTGTTGTGAGCTGTTGATTCTGACTCACAGATCCCCTACAGGACAGAGCAGCACTGCCCCACAGTGTTTCCAAAGAGTGGATAGTGGATTTGAGTTACTGACCTTTTTTGGTTAGCACCCGAGCCCTTAAACACTACGCCACCAGGAGTGGTCTGTCGTGTATCTCTACCTCAGGAATAGCACAGGCTATGGAAAGTAGCCTACTCTACACTGGGACCTTCACGTGGCAGCTGCTTCCCGCACAATGGGGGCACTGAACGGTCCCTTAGACTACAGCTTCCCTGGTGCATAGCAGTATGTTGGGCCAAGGAGACCACTCCTCCCAGCACACTGCTTAGAAAGTTATGCCTTAGACAGAAGACAAGAGAATGACTGCTGCTTTCTGCTTCAGATGGATCAGTTCTTTACAGTTATGATGTAAAAACTTATATTTATCACCAACTCTTCCCCTTTTAATTTTAGGTGTGAGACGGACACAAGCTGAATTAAAAGCTTCTTGACAGTAGAGACCACCATTATGCATGTTCAGTGCCTATCACACTGATATGCAGTGAATAGCCATCACTTGTTATGCAGTGAATATACATTGTGGGTGGGTGGAAGGCCAGGCAGATGGATGGACGGGTAAGATACTGAGCAACTTGTCCAAAGTCACACAACCCAGAATCTAGGCCTTCTGGCTCCTGAGCTAGGACTCAGCACACAGTATTTAGTCTCTTCCTTTTCCAGAATTTTTGCTTTAGAGTGCACTGGCAATGATTCTTCTTCCCATCCACAAAGACCACACAGAAGATACCCAATTCAGGGCATGTTTGTAGATAGATTTCTCATAGATTTATTTGTGTCATGTTATATAGATATACGCATATACACTTTTTTTTTTTAATACAATCTGTATTCCCTTACTTTCCCCACCAAACTCACAAAAAGAAATATAAATCCTTCAGGGATCGCTATCAAGCCTCCTAAGACAGCCAAGACCAAGAAAGTGTCATCTCTAACATCTCAAGAAATGGCTACCCTTCTTGGGCTCTGGGACATTGAAGCAGCAGCACTCCTAGGGCCCAAGGGGAGAAGAGAGAACAAAACAACTGTAGTGTGACAGGATTCTACGATGAAAGTGTCCAGTGACTCCATGGATGGCTGAGTGGCTCCAAGGGCTCTCACAATGTGAAGGAAAGTAAGGGCCCTATGGCTCTTCAGATGCTGCCCAAATAGGCCAGGGTTAGGCAGTGAGAACTGGGGGTCAGGCATGCCAGGTTAGGGGGAGTAGGAGAACACCTGTGTGTTATGCTGGACACTTACTCAGTGACAGATGTAACAGACAGGGACAGATGCTGAGCTCTTAAAGGGGAGAGGGCATGGCAGGGAGGGCATGGAAGACATGGGAACACAGAGCAGGGAGGTGGGTAGGGGATGTGGGAACACATTAGAAAGTCACATAAAGCAAAAAGTACCAAGTGAAATATGTCTTCTACTTGCCTCCTCCCTAGAGAGGTATGATCTATGCTTGGGAGTATGGTAAGAGAAGAAGGGAGGCAAAGGGTCATGAATTTAGGATTATCAGCTGGCCAGAGGCACAGGATGGCTCTGAGGACTCCTAAGGGGCAGGCAGGCAGCTAGGACCCCACACTCCCAGGGATGAAACAACAGTCCCTTCAGTTCGACTTGGACCAAATCTTGGCACTCCCTCGGAGCCTGGCAAGGAGAAAAGAGAGAAGATGCAGGCAATCCCTACTTGTCCCCACATCTGCCCTACTCCCTAGTGCCATGCAAATGACTAAAGAAAGTGAGGGCATCCAGGTCCCTGAGGCAAAAGTGGGGCACCCCAGAAACAAGCAGTTCCTGCCACACTGGCTCACCCCTTGCCCTTTGAGGCTTTCTTGCTGGGCTGCCGCTGATTAGTGCCAGGAGCTGGTTCCCTCAGCTCAGTCAGGTGTTGCTCAGGATCCTGAGATGTGGCTGCGGCTGCGGCTGCCGTTGTGACTTTAATGGTTTTCTTGAGGTTGGCAACCTACCGAAAGAAAGGAATGTGTAATAACAAAGGGAGGTGACAGGACCTAACAGCCCCTGCCCACTGTATTTCCACTACAGCCACTGTGCAAACCCCTCTGCACAGGACAACTGGCCCAGGCTAGAGGAGCCTTCCATCCTGCTCCCCTATTGGCTCACCTCACTCTCAATCTGCTGCTTTAGGCCCAGCTGCTGCTCCTTGTGCTGGTTGGCCCGGCTCACTTGCTCCTCGATGCCTGACAGCACGACCTCACAGCCCACACACCTGCGGGGATCAGGAGATGAGAAGCATCAGCAGAAGAGGGCTGAGACCACACCCACAAGGCAGACAGATTCAGAAAGAACCCTAGATGATCATGGCATTCAAGCCCTTGTCTGTGTTAGGAACCCTCACCAGGGCACCAGCAGCCCGGTGCACACTCATGTAGAAGCAGAGAAGGGTACAAAGCACCTGGAGTGAGGTGCCATGATAGAGCAAGTGAAGACAAAACGGGATGGGAGATGCCAAAGAGAAAAAGCAGGTGTATTGATGAATAGAGACAATGAAGTTAGATGGGGAGTCAAAGGGAGAAACAGAAGGAGAAGAGCCCCACAGTCCATGGACAATGCTAGTGGGTGAATCTGGCCGACGACAGGTGATCAATATCCTCTGAGGATACTTCAAAGGGCTAACTTCTCCCTCCTTTCCCCAATTACTAAACCAAGAACACTGCCTCCTGCCTCCAGGATTCTCTTCCACACCCTCCTCTGCTCTGAAGGCTTCGAAGGGAAGAGCTCATTTCCTTTCATCCTCTTGGGTGCTACCTCTGCAGCCCAGCACACCCCCCGTCTGAAGCACCTCTTTCCCTCTTAGAGTGAAAAGGTGTAGTGCCAGGATGCAGGCCTCACCATTCCTGCAGGGTTCGGGCAATGGCACTTAGGTCTTGGCGCTGGATGTCCCGGCCGATGCTGTAGTCAACCTCCAGCCGCTGATTGCGCTGGTCGAGGGAGCCTCGAAGAACGTCAGCATATACAGCCTCAATCACCAAGTCTTCCAATTGGCGGACGTTGTGCAGGGCAAGAGCCTCCAGCAACACTGCATATGGGATGCACTGAAAACCAGGGTGGTCAGACTAAGGTTCTCCAGGTTCCGCAGGAGAGAAAGGCCTCTAATAATCCTTTTCTTTCTTCTTTCCTTGCCTAGACCCACCTTTCCTCCACTCCTTTTTCCTGAATCACTTACTCTAAAAAGCTAGTTCTACAGCAATATAAAGCATCCACTTTCCGCCCTTCCCCCCCAAAAGTCATGAGTAAGATGAAAAGGGAAAAACCAAACCCACTGTCACTCTGTTAATTCTAATTCCTAAGGACCCTATGGAAACCTTCATGGCGAAGTGAATTAAGTGCTACCTCTGCTCACCAACAGGTCAGCAATTCAAATCCTCCAGGCACTTCTTGGAAACTCTATGGGGTAGTTCTACTCTGATCTCTAGGGTCGCTATGAGTTGGACCTGACGCGATTGACAGTGGGTTTGTTTTAGAGACCCCATAGGAAAGAGAACTGCCCCATACGGTTTCCAAAGCTATGACCTTTACAGAAGCAGACTGCTACATTTTTCTCCCACATGAGAATGACAATCTTAAAAAACAAAATACAAGACTCACAGTCTCCTACCACCCCCACCTCCCATACCAAAGAGAGAGAAAGTGACATCTGCCGGGGTGTCATCCCTTCAGCCATAGTTCAAGATATCACACAACCCTCAGCCACAATCAGTTTGACATGAGCAGAGTGTGGACAGTGGGAGAGGTCTGGAGTTTACTGGTTATCATTTATACTCTAACAAACTCCAAAGAGGCATCCTGTCAGAGGCATCTCCCAACAGAGGACCTATTTTAAGTAAAATCATGAAAATGAAGGGACAGAGTCAAGTAACAAGTGGAAGAACGTACACTGATAAGGAAAAAAGTTACATGTTTCTCATTCTAACAAAAAAGTCTAGTGCTTTATCAGAAAAGAGCATCCTGTTCCCAGCTCTAAGACTCTGCTTACATGGTACTTTTACATCATGGAAAAGGGGTAAATGATGGACAACATGGTGCAACAATTTAGTTGCAATTTTTGACCAAAAACATAAAGGATGTTTTATTCAGCACTGATTGAAAAATGAAACAGAACACTAAAAGAATTAACATTCAGTCTAAAAAGCTGCACAGAAGGGAGTTTAGATACAGACCTCATGGGAGGAGCAGGAAGACACAACAGCTGGGTCAAAGGTTGTCCCGGTGCAAACTCCATGACAAAGGGCCCTTACACAGGAACATACAGAATGCTCCAGACCTCTTTGGCCCAGAGCTGCTGGAACTGCCACTCACCTTGACTTTGGCAGCCAGGGTGACAACTGACAGGTGTCGAAGCTTATTCTTCTGAGCCTCTGTGAGTGGGGGAAGATTCCGGGCTTCAGCTGGGAAAAAAGGACAAAGTGCAGGGAATCTTCATTTTGGTTTATGGAAAGCCCTAGCCCTCATCCCTGTTTTTTTCCTTTCTTTTCTTTTTTTTTTGGTGAGTTTTCTGCACCAATCCAGGTCTTGATCCTGTCCCAGTGCACCTAGATCAAACCAAATGAGGTACCCCAGGAGTTTCTTCCAATGAAATTCCTCCAGAAATTGCCTTTCTCCCATCTCCACCACTCCAGAGCTCTAGTCTATCCCTCTGGTTACCTAGGTAGTCAGCATATGTCCCGTAAGCAAACACCGTGAGCAGCCGAAATGTGGAAGCAAAGTCACTCTCAGCTAGCTGTGAGGATATGAAGGAAGACAAGTGAAAACATAGGCCTCCCTCCCCACTTTCTCAGTCTTACCCTGTTTTGAACTCCCTTTTCTTATCCTCTTTCCCCTCTAATGGTAACTCTTGTGCTTACTAAAAGGAACCCTCTGCCTCTCTTAGCACAATCCCCTTAAGAAGGGCTTGTTTCCACTTCTAAGCGTTTCTCTTTTTTTTTTTTTTTTTTGGTATTCCCCAATCCACAACACCATCTGCTATCCGCTTTGTATCCTAAATTCAAGGCTAAAACACTGAGTGTGCTCTCTACCTGACACACACCAGACATTGCACATTGTGTTGCCTGACCCTCAGAGTATACTTAATATTTCTAATTGTGAACATCTTTCAGCTGTCAGCTCTACTCCTCCACTCACCAAGGGCTCCTGCCTTAGCCTAACTCGTCTCTGACAGTTACACGGCCTAGGCAGGCATCTGTGACCTCTGCTTCAGACCCATTTCACTCTGGAGATTAGTATCTAGCCCACCAAGATCTCCTTTTCTACTATCATTGACACTTCGTCGATTAATCTCCACCTAACTTGTCAACAAGATTAGAGATCCAATGTCTGGTGTTCCATTCGGGATCTAGCAGAGCTATGCATGTAGTTGGCTCTCTCAATAAATACTTCCTAAATCAATTACTTCTAGATTCTTCAATGGGGACGTAAGCTTCAATGTGTCTTGCATTTTTCTGGTTTTCCCAGATGACTGGCAGTGTTAAACAGGCACTCAATAAGTAATTCTTCTACTGCAGGGGAGAGCAGGAGAAGAAGGGAGTTTTCTGTGTACCACAGAGTGCTCTAAAAAGGCTCAATCTGTGGACAGGCCTTCAAAAACTTGGCTTGGCTGACTCACTGTCATAGTATCTCTGGGCCCGGACAGAGCCAAACATTTTGGCAACACTCATTCTTCAAATTCTTAGTCCTGCCAATTTATTACCAGCAACTTGCAATGTCTTTGGGAGAAAAATCACCACCTATCTTACCTACCTTAAACAGATAGTATGTGGTACAAAGGAAGAACAGGGCATACTAATTGAACATGTTAACCTCTCTCATTCATACCAGGCTTTATACTTCTTGTAACTTAACTTGACTCCTACAATAATGGTGAAGAAAGCAGTATACCTCCGTTTTCAAGACAGAAAATAAAAGCGACCTGATCTAAGTGGTAACGATTATTAAGAGATATTACATTGGTGGAAAATACTGGCTAGAACTCAAGTCTTCTATTACAAATCACTTGCTCTTTCGCTTAAAAGTGAAAAACGTGGAATTTTACTGATCCCTCATTTCTAAACGGAAGCTTAGAATCTAACCTGTTTGCTTACTTTTGCAAGCTGCCATCATGGTCACATTCTTATTCAAAGGTTATATAGCTGCAAAATGAGTCTTACACACCCATTCTCAAATTCAAACTGTAACTCCAAGCTTCACTGTGAGCTATTCAGGCCAGGAACCCACCTCTCTAACATTAGGCATATCCAGCAGTTCCCCAAACACGTAGACACCAGGGGCCTCCAACACCTGGTGAATGAGTGTGGCCAGTGCTGCGCCCTTAGCCGACTTGGCCAGAAGCAGAAATTGCTCCTGGTTTTGCCCTGTCACCTTCACCTCCCCACTCATGGCTGCACTCAGTTGGGGGCAGCTGGGCTCAGGATGTCTGGAGCTGCAAGGAGAGAGGACACGAAGCTGGAGGCTTCTGAATGCTGGCAGGACGGGAAGTGCAGGGGGGAGGTGCTGAACCGCAGAGGCAGTGAGTCGCTTCTGCAATGGGTCTCAGAAATGAAGTGTTTAGAACTGAGATCTAGAAATCCTACAGCTGGTCGTTTTGATGTGAGCACGGATGAGACAGGAATGCCACACCTACCTTCTCCCCTCCTGCTCCCCTGACCCCTCGGCCTAACCCCAAGCCTCACCACAAGCACCCCATGAGCCCCAACGTACAAGATGCAATGGGAGAAAAACAGGCGCTCACGCCAACAACGATCCCTCAGTTTTCCCCTCGTGCCCCGCACGTGCCCCCAACCACGTGACCTCACCCCACGCCCCTTACGCGTTGCTCCGCCCCTCTTTAAAGAGGCCGCCCAGGGCCCGTGGGCTCCGGCAAGCTGCCCGTCGTACCCTCGGTCAGATTCTGTGGGCCGCTACCTGGAAGCTTCGTCGTCCAGCGCACCGGGCGGGGCCGCGGCTCCGTCACCTCCGGCAGCTGTTCCGAGGCTTTCCTGCCACCGGCCCCCAACCCCAGGGTCGCTCTAGCTACTAAACTCTATGGCCGGTTTCCGGCCGTACTTCCGCTCCCAGACGCAGGTTTAGGGCGCAAAGTGCCCGTCCCAGCTTTCTCACCACTGAAGCCTCGGTGAAGGACGCAAACATCCTAGTCTCTGATTGGTTGCGGGCAGAACGACGGACACCTTTTTTGTTTTTCCTCTTCTCTTCTCTGTTTCAATAAAACTTTATTGGTGGAAAGGCGCTGGATGCTAAAGCTAGACAACCTTTCATTTCAACTAGTGTCTGGTTGTGTTAACACCAAGTTGTAAGAGGCCTGGAGACCAGTTGCCGCTCGTGCCTGGACCGCGGAGTTCTAGTGGAAGGAGAGAGTAAGAAAGGGGAAAAAAGGGCGGGGAGCGGAGGAGGCGGAAAGAGGGAGGGAGACAGTAAGCAATCATAGAAGGTGAGCAGCAGTTACCTGAGTAGTTTAACCACTCATTTTTTGATGAACAGGGGAAAAGAAGTAGAAAAGGGAGAGCAAATAACAGAATGTATTGAGTTCTTATTTTGGTTTGGGCATCTTTTGAATTTTTATTTTGTTGAATTCCTGAAACTATAGTATTTTGTGAGACAGACTCCGGGACGTCCTCTATCCTGAGTACAACAGTACTTCAACCGTAACGCTTTCCACAGGGTGACTCTCTTAATTCTTGGGGAGGGGAGGAGGTGCATCCGTGGAAGACAGGCATCTGTTGTTATTCTCATTTTACAGATAAAGAAATTGAGCTTTGGAAAAATTCAGAGAATTGCCTGGAACCTAGATCTTTTAAAATTCAAAGGTTCTTTCCACTTCACCTGGACACTTTAGGGGGAAAAAAAAAAAAAAGCTGACATTTCTACAGAAGTAATTATAGTGAGTGGAAGAGCTGAAACATAAAATTGAGAAGGTATGAAAGGCATAATAAAATATTCAAAGTCCGAAGCGACGAAAGAATTTAGTGAATGCGACGAAAGAATTTAGTGAATGCGACGAAAGAATTTAGTGAATCCAAACTTGGACTTTAAAAGCATAACAAAAAAAGGAGGAAATAATCAACATCCATTATATATAAGGGGTTTATTTTTTTGTTCTTTTTTTTATTTAGTCATTACAGCAAGCATTTGAGGTACATCTTATTATCTCATTTAACCTGTGAGAACATGGGGATCACTAAGGAAAAAATAATTTGTTAAAATGTCACCGCTAAGATCCAAATGCAGGATTATCTGATTCTAAGACTGTGTTAAGAAACAGGGAAATGAAGAACAGAGAGGAAAAGAGGAAAAAATGGACAACTTGAGATATAGCCCTGATTCAATCTTAAGCTAGATGGAACCTTAAAGCAAATCGTTATGCCACCTTGTGGTATCATCTCTTCTATATCAGCCAAATGAGAGAGAGATTGTATGACAGAATCTCTAATGCTAATTTTGATTCTGATTTTTACAATTCTGTGAGAGAAAAAGAAGAAAAATGACAAAATGAGAGAACAATTAGTAAGTAGGAAAAAGGAAAATGGAGAAGAAACGAGGGGATGGATTACAGAAGTGAGGTTTAAAGAAGCAGAGAGAAGAAGAAAGGGAGTAGAGGGAAGAAAGAAAAGATAAAGGAATAGAAATGGGGAAGAGGGGTGATAGTGAGAAGAAAAATAAAGAAACTCTCCAAGGAGAGAATGGAAGCCAAGTAAACTTATACAAAACTCAGGATGTAGGATTCACTCATTAATACGTGACAGTTACAAACAAGGCTGTGTGCCAGGTGCTGTGTTTTTAATGCTAATGATAGAGAACAAGATGCACTGAATTAAAGCTAGAAAAGCTGACTGACATCCAAGGAATCACACACATAATAATATAGTCATTGTTGATCCGACAATATATATTAAGCACCTGCTACTGCCACACATTGTCCTAGCTGCTGGGGACCTAGACAAAATCCTGCCCTCTTGGTATTTACATGCTTGTGGTGGGATGCAGGCCACAAATAAATAAATACATAATGGTCAGGGTGCTAAATAATGAGGAAAAACAAGAGCAAGGTAAAAAAATCATTGCTGTAGAGTCGTGTCCAACTAACAGTGACCCTACAGGTCAGGGTAGAACTGCCCCATGGACTTTCCAAGGATCACCTGGTGGATTTGAACTGCCAACCCTTTGGTTAGCAGATGTAGCACTTAACCCACTACTCCACAAGGGTTTCCGAGACCAAAGTAAGGGGGATGGGAAATGCAGAAGAGATTTTCTATTTTATGTAAGATACTAAGAAGAGGCCTCTTTGAAGTGGTGACAGTACAGCAGAGACCTGAAAAATGAGGGAACAGATCATGTGGATTCTGTGGGGAAAGTGTTTCACACAGATTACAAGTGGAAAGGCCCTGGGATAGGAACATGCTTGGTGTGTCTGAGGAAGAACAAGGGGACCTGTGTGGCAAGAACTGAGTAAGCTGACAGAAGCAGAGATAGCGGAGTGGCCTGATCATGTCAGGCCATGTGGGCTACTGATGGACTTTGGGACTTACTCTGAGTGAGATGGGCAACCAGTGGAAAATTTGAGCCACGAAGTGACCTAATCTGGCCTACATGTTTAAAATACTATATGATAGCTGCATGGTAGAGAAGCAACAGGACCAACTGGGAGGCTACTGGAACAATCCATCAGGCAAGAGAAAGGTGGTGGCTTGGACCAAGGTGGTAGTAGTGGAAGTGGGGAGAAGTGGTTGGATTTTGGATTTGTTGTTGTAAATATTTATATAACAACACTTGCCAATTCAACATTTTTCAGATGTACAACTTAGTGATACCAGTTACGTTAATCTTCTGCAGTCATCACCCCTAACTGGTTCCAAATTTCCCATCACCATAGAAAGAAACTTTGCTTCCCAAACAGTGGCCCATCACCCCTTCCCTCCCACCCCAGTAGCCCCTAATAAACTCGTAGCTCTGTATACATTTTCCTGTTGGATTTTGGATTTAACATAAAGGTAGAGTGAACAGAATTTGCAAATGGATTAGATATGAAGAGTTAAGAAAAAAAATGACTTCATATAGGCAAGTTGCATCAAACTTTCAAAGTACAGATCATCTTAATTTTATATAAACTTCTCTGGAAAATAAGAAAAGAATACTCCTCAGCTCCATGTATGAAGCCAGAATTACTTTGATGACAAAATCAGAAAAAAGACAGAACTGGAAAGAAGATTACAGTTCACTATCACGCATGAAAAGATACACCAAAATCTTCAATAAAATATTAGCAAAGCAAATCCAGCATTGTGGAAAAAAGAAATAATACTAACCTGAATTTATCCCAGAAATTTAAGGGTGTATTAGAAAGTATATTTATTTTATTCACTATATTAACAGATTAAAGGTTTAAACATATAATCTCAAAAAACACAGGAAAATGGTGTCACTATGCACTTGCAATAAATCTTTTAGAAAATGAGAAGGGAACTTCAGACAGGTAAGGGAATGCCCACATTGCCACTTCCATTCAATATTGTAATGGAGATCCTAGCCAGAGAAGTAAGAAAAAGGAGTGAAAGATAAAATGAATAGGTACAAAAGGATCAAAACGGTTATTATTAAAAGATAATGTGATATAACTTGAGTACTCTTTCCATCTTAACCCAATGTTGCAAGGACAGAGCAGCTGGGTTGGGGGGCCGGGGACCATGCTCTCAGGCGAAATAGAAGCCAATTGGCACAACTAGCTTTTTGCTAAGAGGGCTCTCTGCACCCCACATTGGTGAGTGGCATCTGGGGTCTTAAAAGCTGTCAAGCTGCCATCTGAGGGCACAGCAAATGGTTCCAACTCAGCAGGAACAGATGATCACCAAGGACCAAAACAACATGGAGGAAAGAGAACCCAGAGGACAGGGAGACACACATGAGTGGGTGTCTACATTGACTCGTGACTGGAAGAACCGGATGGTGCCCAGCCATCACCAGTGATAGCCACGATGGAGCTCACAACGTTGAGTCTCACTGGTAACACAATAATAAAAAGGGGTGAACCCTGAGATCTCCAGTAAAAGACTGCAATTGATGGTCCAGGGGCTTTGGGGTTCCCCTGGGAGCATGGCCCCTGGCCCTGATGCTGCCCCTGCCCATAAATCATAATGAAGGTCTACTCTTCAGACAGGAATGGATTGGACTTGACGACGCAGAGTGGCCATATATTGGATGCAGTTTGTGGTTCTGTGCATCTATAGGATATCATCCTGCTGACCTCTTACTGGAGGAAGGGAGTGGGTGGAGAAGAGGGGAAAGGAGACTGTTGGGAGGTTGTGACATGTATGGAGCAGAGAGGAAGAGTGTGCTGTCACCAGGCAGGGAGAGCAGTGGAAACTGCATATAGGTGGGCATGCAAATTTGTATGGGAATGTACATTTTCATTCAATCATAATAATTAAAAAAAAAGATAATGTGATAGTATACAGAGAAAATTCAAAAGTCCACAAATGAATTATTAGGATTAACAAGAGTTTAGTGAGATTGAAGAATAAAAATATCAATGTATGAAAATCAATCCGATTTCTATATATAGGCATCAATTGATGATAAATAATTTTTAGAGTTATTACTTGAAATTGTATCACTATCAAAAGCTAAGGTGACTAACCAAAAGGTCAGCAGTTCAGATCCACCAGGCACTCCTTGGAAACTCTATGGGGCAGTTCTACTGCGTCCTACAGGGTTGCTATGAGATGGAATCAACTCAACAGCAATGTTTTTTTAAGTGTAAATGTAGTAAAATGCATGTAAGAACTGCATACAAAAGATTATAAATTACTTATTCTGAAACAGTGAAGAAGATCTAAAATAAATCAAGATATAGGTCATATTCACAGACTGGAAGATTGAATATCATGAAGGAAGTCAATTCTCCCCAAAGTGGTTTATGGATTCAAAACAATCCCACCCAGGAGGCAGAGTCAAGATGGCAGACTAAGCACACGTCTCCTTCTATCCCTCTGGAAACCAAGGCCTGAACTGGTAATCAAACGGAGCCCTCTGGTCACCTAGTGAGCCTCCAGGACAGGGCACAGGGCTGTTAATTTGGACTTCATACCACTGAGCGAAAAACCTCCTCTCTTTTGCTGACTCTCGTTCCTGGCTAGCCCTGGCTTTCACAGACTGAAGATTACCACTTGTTTCTCCACAGTCCTAAAGAGAATGCAAAGATTAGTCCTCAACCTTGAGAGAAACTGAAGGAGACAGTGGACTCCTGCTTAGAGACAGAATTAAGAAACAGAATGGTGCAGGTTTTGCTCAAAAAGTGGTCATTTATATTATTCTGCCTGTTCTGGATACTTCTGAGTTCCTGCTTGCTAGCCTACAAAAAACTCCTCTCAAAAACAGCTTCTGGGAATTTGACTCTTTCCACTCCTATCCTCCTCTGCCAGTATCTGGTGAACAGAAACCCGTTGGCCCAGTGAGGACCCTTCTGACCATCATCACCAAAACCCACACCAATGATTGTGAAGAATGTTGATTCAAAATATAGGATCACAGTTTCTAGGCAACCTGTGAAATGGTAAAGCCTTTGATGGTTTTGCCCACCTGTAATATTAATATATACTGATGGTTCTGTAACATTCCTGAAACTTGGGCTGACACAGCTGAGGTAGCATGCTTGTCTGTTTTCCCATTCTTGTCTAGTCTGTAATATTCCTTGGGCTCAGGTAGACATGGTTTTAGTAGCATGCTTGTCTGCTTCCTACTTTTGTGCATTTTGAATAAATGCCAAATAAAACTTTCTGCTTTACTAAAAAAAAGAACAATCCTACCCAAAATCCCTACTTTTTTTTTTTTTTTTGGTGGTGTTTGGAACTGAATAAAGTTATTTAAAAATTTACATAGGTACACAAAAGGCATCTTAAAGAAGATGAACACAATGGGGAATGCTTGCTTTACTAGATAGGAGAACATAACCAAAACAGTGAAGATATGTAGGACTGGCACAAAGATAGATAAATTGATCATTGAACCACAGAGCCCAGAAACTGACTCACACACATATATATATATAAAGACACTTGATTATGACAGAGGTGTGAGAGAAGACATACATTTCAATAAACTGTGATGGTAAGGTATTTGTATGGAAAAAAAATAACTCCTTGAAAGAAGAGTATTTGATAGGGTGGTGTTTGCTGTAAGAGATTTCTACATTTATTTTAAAGCTATAAAATTTAATTTTCCCCAATTTGGGTCTGTGCCTTGGAGCAGCTGAGCCAATGAAAATGTAATTCAAGTTAGAAAGAGGAAGAGGGTTTATTAGGAGGTATGATATCACTGAAGACCTGACAGCAACACAGGCTGTTTTCCATGGAGTCTCAAAAGACTGTTTTTACATCAGCATTTATATATAATTTTGGCGAGGAATAGTCTTTAAGCCCATGTTTTTAGGCACATAGCCCACAGATAACTGTATATATCACAAAACAACCACAAGAAACTCTCTTACACTACAGACATGTATGTCAGACACCTGGACTCTAATCTGCATGTTTGTAACATGCAAAGGCAAAACTCTTATACAAATTCCTCAACTAGTGAAACTAGTCTGCCAAGTCTACTCTGACCGAGATAAAGAGCAAGAAAGAAAGTTGTGGATATAAAAAATGTCAGGCAGCCTTCCTAGTTGCTGTTTTCCAGGCTGAAGGCCATTTCTCAGGAGAGCAAAGAAGAGGAGGGAGACCAAGTTCACAGAAGCTGAGAAGGCTCTGTGCCCCTTTGAAAAGAGGCCAGTTTAGAGGCCAGAGTAGCTGGTGTAGCAAAAAACAGATCGTTTTAGAGTATCATTACGGCACTAGTTATGTCAAGCTCTCAGTTGCCCATTTTGAAAAGGAGAAAACATGTTGCAAGGTATTATGGTTACATTTAAGTATGTTATTAATGTAGGTTTTAAAAAGTTGACCAATGAAACAGAACAGTAACCAGAAACAGATCTACACATATATGAAAATTTAATATGTAACAGAGAACTCTTACCTTAGGCCATACACAAAAATAAATTCTCACTATAGCATAGATGAAACATAAAAGGCAAATTAAAAGCTTTTAGAAGGTTATATAGAAGAATATATTCATGAATTCAAGGTAAGGAAATACTTCTTAAGATTCAAATATACTAACTGTAAAGAAAAAAACTGATAACCTCGGCTACCTTAAAATTAAGAACATCTGTTTATCAAAAAATGTTTGTAGCCAACAGCCAACAATATTCTAAGTGGAGAGAGACTGAAAGCATTCCCCTTGAGAACAGGAACCAGACAAGAATGCCCGTTGTCATCACTTTTATTCAACATTGTACCAGAAGTTCTAGCCAGAGCAATCAGACAAGGTAAAGATACAAAAGACATCCACACTGGTAAGTGTTATGGATTGCACTGTGTCTCCCCCAGAAATGTGTGTGTCAGTTTGGCTCAGCCGTGAGTCCCATGGTGTGGTTTCTCACATGTGTTGCGAGTGCTGCTTCTGTCATGGTGGTGAGGGAGACTAGGCAGCAGCTGTGTTAGTGTGGCAGAACTCAATCTACAAGCTTGGATTGTGGTGAGGTCATCTCTTGGGAGGTGAAAGGGAAGTGGACAGAGTACTGGGAACCTTGTACTACTAAGAAAGCAGCAGGGAAAGCAGAGCGTGTCCCTTAGACCAGAAGTTGCTGTGCCAGGATGCTCTTATTCAATTTGGACTCCTTGCCTTCCAGACTCTGATAATTTCTCATACTGAGTGGACTTGTAGCTTACCAGACTATGAAAATAAAATTTCTCTTTCTAAAGCCATTCACTCATGGTGTTTCTGTTAGAGCAGTACAAGATGACTAAGACAGTAAGAAGTGGAAGTATCTCAGTTTGCAGATGATGTAATCTTATACACAGAAAACCCTAAAAAGAATTTGAAAAAAAAAACCCTGCTGGAACTACTAGTTTAGCAAAGTATCAGGATATAAGGTAAACATTAGTAAATCAGTGAGATTCCTTTACACCAACAAAGAAACCATCAAAGAGGAAATCACCTAATCATCATCTTTTACAATAGTCCCCAAGAAGATAAAATATGTAGGAATAAATCTAACCAGAGACATAAAAGACCTATACAAAGAAAATTATAAGACTCTACTGCAAGAAACCAAAAGACACCTACATGAGTGGAGAAACTTACTTTGCTCATGGATAGGAAGAATTAATCTCATGAAAATGTCTATTTTTGCCAAAGCCATCTACAGATACTGTTTTAGTCAGCTAGCACTGCTCTAACAGAATACCACAGAGTGGACGGCTTTAACAAAGGAAGGTTTATTCTTACACTGTGCAGTAGGCTACAAGCCCATATTCAGGGTGTCTGCTCCAGGGGAAGGCTTTCCCCTTTGTGGGCTCTGGAGGGAAGTCCAGTATTGCATCAGTCTTTGTCCAGGGAGCATCTTGGCATAGGAACCTCAGGTCTGAAGGATGCACTCTTCTCCTGGTGCTACTTTCTTGATGGTGTGAGGTTCCCAAATCTCTGCTTGATGAAAGGATGAAAGGATTAAGGGTGGGGCAAGCCATGCTCCAGGGAAACTCCCTTTACAGTGGGGCAAAGAGGTGATCTTATAAAGGGATTTACAGTCCCACCCTAATCTTTAACATACAGTGTAGGAAAACCACAAAGTGGAGGACAGCCACAAGATACTGGGAATCGTGCCCAGCCACGTGGCTACACATATTTTGGGAGGGACACAATTCAATCCATGACAGATACTATACAATCCCAATACAAATTCCAATGTCATTTTTTAATGAGATGGAGAAATAATCAACTTCATATGGAAAGGGAAGAAGCCCCAGATAAGTTAAGCATTCCTGAAGAAAAACAAAGTGGGAGGCTTTACATTACTTGACTTTAAAACCTATTTCACTGCCACAGTAGTCAAGACAGGCTGGTACTGGTACAAAAACAAATAAATAGGCCAGTGGAATAGAACGGAGAATCCAGATACAGTACCATTTGACAAAGGCCCCAAGTTTGTGAACTGGGGAGATAATAGTCTCTTTAATAAATGGTGTTGGCAAAACTGGATATCCATCTGCAAAAACATGAAACAAGACCCATATCTCACACCATGCACCAAAACTAACTCAAAATGGATCAAAATATAAAACATAAAGCCTAGAACAATAATGGTGGAAGAAAAAATTGGTACCATACTGGGAGCCCTAATACATGGCATAAACAGACTGTAACGTATTACCTACAATGCACAAACACCAGAAGAGAAAATAGACAACTGGGAGCTCCTAAAAATCGAATGCTTGTGCTCATCCAAAGACTTTACCAAAAGAGTAAAAAGACTACTGTTTTAGTTACCTAGTGCTGCTCTAACACAGATACCACAAGTGAATGGCTTTAACAAAGGTAAGTTTATTCTTACACAGTCTGCTAGGTTATAAGTCCGAATTCAGGGTTCCTGCTCCAGGGAATTCTTTCCCTCCTTGTTGGCTCTGGAGAAAGATCCTTGTGTTGCATCAGTCTTTGGTCAGGGAGCATCTTGGTGCAGGAAACTCAGGTCTGAAGGACATGCTCTTCTCCCAGTGCTGGTTTCTTGATGTGAGGTTCCCAGCTCTGCTCACTTCCCTTTCCTTTTATCCCTTGTAAGGTAAAATAATAAAAGGTGGTACAAGCCATGCTCCAGGGAAACTCCCTTTACAGTGGAGCAGGGAGGTGACGTTAGTAAGTGATTTACAGCCCCACTCTAATGCTCTTTAACAAACACCGTGGGTAAATCACAAAATGGAGTACAATCATAAAATATTGGGAATCATGGCCCAGTCAAATGGCCACACACATCTTTGGGGGGGGGGGCACAGTTCAACCCATGACGACTTCCTACAGACTGGGGAAAAAAATCGGCAACCAAAGTCTGATCAGTGTCTAATATCCATAATTTTCAAGGTACTTCAAAACTTCAACAAGAAAAAGACAGCTAACCCAATTAAAAATGGCCAAAGGAGAGGAACAGGAACTTGATCAAAGAAGACATGTAGGCAGCTAGCAGATACATAAGGAAATGCTTGTGATCATTCAGCTGTGCTAACAAAGATATCACAAGTGGATGGCTTTAGCAAAGCAAAGTTTATTTTTATACAATCTAGGAGGCTAAAAATCCAAATTAAGGGTGCCAGTCAAGTGGAAGGCTTTCCCTCTATGTCGTCAGCTCTGGAGGAAGGTCAGTTTTTCCTTGGTCTGAGAGTATCTCAGTGTAGGAACTTCAGGTCCCAAGGACATGCTCTGTGATCGGTGCTACTTTCTCGACAGCTTGAGGACCTCAGCTCTCTCTGCTAGCTTTTTTCCTTTTTATCTCAAGAGACAGTCCTGAAGCACAAAACAATCACACACATTGAGTCCTGTCCTTCCAACAAAACTGCTGCCCATCCTCCCTCATTAACATTGCAGAGGCAGGGTTTATAGCATACACAATGTCAGGAATCATGGCCCAGCCAAATGTCTACACACATTTTTTTGGAGAATACAGTTCAACCCATGACATTAGCCATTAGAGAAATCCAAATCAAAACTATAATGAGATACCATCTCACTCCACAAGGCTGGCATCAATCCCCCCAAACACAAAACAACAAATGTTGGAGAGGTCATGGAGAGAGTGGAACTCTTCTACGCTGCTGGTAAGAATGTAAAATGGTAAAACCACTTAGAAAATAGATTTGGTGCTTTTGTAAAAAGCAAGATATAGAAATACCATATGATCCAGGAATCCCACTGCTTGGAATATATCCTATAGAAATAAGGCTGTTGCATGAACAGATACATGCACACCAATGTTCATTACAGTGTTGCCGAACCCAAACCAAGTTCATTCCACCTGTCACTATAGCCAAATTCAGCAATGGGGAAAAGCTTCAAACAATGCTTTATTAACAGATAAACATGCAAATCTGTGGAACAGTGAGAATAGTTTCTGTAAAACTGTTCCACTTGGATTACAATTCCAGTGGCTTTTATAACCAGATTATAAAGGGATGTGCATCTGGAAAATGTCAAACCTTATCACAGGATAGAACAGGGGGTCATGAGATTCCTTTACATCTTAGGCAACAATGTAAGTTACCCAGAATATCATTATCTCCCTGAAAGTTTGAAATAATTGATCTTCTACCCTGGAGGCAGGGAAAGGAATGCAAGTCTGCTGATCTGGTTTAGCAGTCTTGGCGCTCTTTATCCGCTAACAACAGCACTGTCCACAACAGCAAAAAGATGGAATCAACCCAGGTTCCAACCAACAGATGAATGGATTAACAAACCATGATATGTTCACACAATGGAACACTGTGCAATGGTGATTAGCATTAATCTTGAGAAACACCTGATACCATGGAGTCATTTGGAAGATACTACACTGAGTGAAACTAGTCAGTCACTAAAGGACAAATACTGTATGAGACCATTATTATGAGGACTCAAGAAAAGGGCTAAGCATAGAAGAAAATAATCTTTGATGGTTACCAAGGAGGGGAAGAAGGGAGACACGTATTCACAGATTAGATGTTCAGCATGGGTTAAGATTAGGTTAAGCATGGGAAGTGACAGCACACAGTAGCAGGGAGATCAACGATGCTGGATTTTACCATGAGCTAAGAGGTTTCCCAAATACAGCCTAATATTTCAAAGGTCAGAGTAGCAGGAGCAGGGGTCTGGGGACCATGCTTTCAGGAGACTTGTCAACTGGCATAACTAAGCTTTTTTTTAAGAAAATGTTCTACATCTCATTTTGGTGAGTGGTGTATGGGATCTCAAAAGCTACAAGCTGCCATCTAAGGAGTGCCTGGAATGGAGGAGAATTAAAGATATAAGACAGGAGGAAAGTAATGAGCCCAGGAGATACAGGGGCCATGTGACCCAGAGATTATATCAACATGAGACCAGAAGAACTAGATGGTGCCTGGCTGCCACCAACGACTGCCGTGACAGGGAATCCAATGTAGATCCTCTGATATAGCTAAAGAGAAATAGGGGTGTAGATCTAGAATTCTGTTAAAAGGCCAGAGTTGATGTTCCCACAATGTGGAGAGTCCCCCGAGAGCATGGCTGCTGAGCTTCCTGCTAGCCTAGAGCTCAGACAAGTGCTGAAGACAATTCTTCACACAAAAATTGAACTGCCCTATAAGACATGAACTGTCAGACAGCTCCTCTATAGAAATGAGATGAGAGGGTGGAGAGGAGGGGACAGAAGTTGGTAAAATGAATATGGGAAGTACAGAGTGGAAAGGAGGAATGTGCTGTCATAGGGTTGACAGAGCAGCTGGAGTTGCATAGAGTTGTGTGTAAAGGGTTGTACACTGACTTGTAAACTGTCACTGAGTTACATGTAACTGTCAAAGGATTTGTGTTCAGGATGTATAAAGAACTCCTACCCCCCCCCCAAAATCCTAACATTAAAATGTTGTAAAAGTTAACCCAAAGATTTGAGCTAACTCTTCACAAATGAGGAAATTCAGAAAGTCAATAAACATTGCTCAACATTATTAGTAATCAGGGAAATGCCAAGTAAAGCTGTAAATAAATATCTTTGTATCAGAGAAATGCAAATTAAAATCCCACAATGAGACACCATTTCACCCCAATTAAAGATGGCTAAGATAAAAAAGGAAAATAACAAATATTGGCAGAGATATGGGTAAATTGATGATGGAATGAAAAATGGTACAGCTGTTATGGAAAACAATGTGGCAGTTCCTCAAAAAACTAAAGGTAGAACCACCAAATGACCCAGAAATTCCACTGTTAGGAATAAACCCAAGTGACCTGAGAACAGTGACACCAACAGACGTGTACAGCAGTGTTCATTGCATCACTGTTCACAATAGCCAAAACATGGAAATAGCCTTATCATATAGTACTATACGCAAAGCAGACAAAACCCAATATTGTTAAGGAGTGCCTACACATATTCAGAAACTATTAAGAAAAGCAAAGACTATGATGAAGAGGGAATGATGTTTTACTGGGTGGGGACACACAGGACCTTTTGGAGTAATGAGAAGTCATTTTCATTGGCCTAGATGGTAATTATATGAGTATTCCCATCATAGTCATTACACTTTGTTTTTGTTTTATTGCACTTATCTTTTTATGTGTTACATTTTGCAATAAAAATGAGTTAAAAAAATTCAACACCCACATGTATCAAAAACTTTCAGCAAACTAGGAATAGAAGATAGTCTTTCCTAACTTGATTTAAAAAAACACTACAGCAAACAGCATTCTTAACAGAGAAACAATGGAAGCATTCCTTTTAAAACCAGCAACAAAACAAGGATGTTAGCTATCAGTGCTTCTATTCAACATTGTACTGAAGGCCCTAGCCAGCACAAGAAAAGGAAATTAAAGGTCTTGCATGGGAAAGATACAGAAAAACTGCCATCCTTTCAAGATGCTATGACTGTCTTTGTAGAAAATACAAAAACTGTATAGAAAACTTATTACAAATAAGAAGGGTGCTTATCAAGACACCTGGCTCTAAAATCTATATTTCAAATTAATTCCATTTCTATATACCAGCTAAGTAACTCTTCTGGCACAATGATTAAAGTGGTCAGCTTCTACCCAAAGGCCATTGGTTCAAGCCTACCAGCTGATCTGTCGGACAAATGACTTGGAGATCTGCTTGGGTAAACATTACAACATTGGAAACCCTATGGGGCAGTTCTACTCTGTTGTATGGGGTTGCTGTGAGTCAGAATCGATTCCATAGCACACAACAGCCATATACCAGAAAAAAAAGGCAATTTGAAAATGTAATCTTAAAAACTACCATTTATTGTAACACAAAAACAATGAAGTTCCTAAAACCAAACATAGATAATGTGTATTATCTGCATGCAGAAAATTATACCGACAGACATTTCTCTAAAGAGGAGATCCAGGTAGCCAAAAAACATATGCGGTCATGTTCACGATCTTTAGTTATTAAAGAAATTCAAATCAAGACTACAATGAGATACCATCTCACCCCAACAAGGTTGGCCATGACCTCAAAAACACAAAACAACAAATGCTGGAGAGGCTGTGGAGAAAGTGGAACTCTTCTACACTGTTGGTGGGGTTCCAAAATGGTCCAGCCTCTTTGGAAAGCAATCTGGTGCTTCCTTAAAAAAAATGGATATTGATACCCCATTTGACCCAGTAATTCCACTACTTGGAATATATGCTACAGAATCAAGGCCTTTCACACCAACAGACACTTGCACAAGAATGTTTATCGCAGCACAGTCCATGATAGCAAAAAGATGGAATCAACTCAGATGCCCAACAACAGAAGAATGGATAGGTAAACTATGGTATATATAGTCAGTGGAGCACTACACAATGATAAAGAATAATGATAATTTCAGGAAACATCTCATAACCTGGTTTCAACTGGAAGGCATTATGTTGAGTCAAAGTGGTCAGTGACAAAACGACAAATATTGTATGAGACCCCTACGATAAGATCTCAAAAGCAGACTTGTGTATAGAAAAGACTCTTTGACAGCTGCAAGGGAGGGGAGGGAGGGAGGGTGAGGGGCGGAGGGTTTAGATTAGATAGTTGGTAGAAATCTGGTTGGGTAAAATTGGTGATAGCACACATTAGAAACAAGAACAACATTAAGAGGGCTTCAGCATAACTTGAGTACTCCTTCCATCTTAACCCAATATTGCAAGGATAGAGTAGCTGGGGCAGGGGGCAGGGGACCATGGTCTTAGGCAAAATCGAGGCCAATTGGCACAACTAGCGTTTTGCTAAGAGAGATCTCTGTACTCCACATTGGTGAGTGGCGTCTGGGGTCTTAAAAGCTGCCAAGCTGCCATCCGAGGGCACAGCAAATGGTCCCAACTCAGCAGGAATGGATGCTCACCGAGGACCAAAATGACATGGGGTAAAGACAACCCAGAAGATAGAGAGACCCACATGAGTGGGTACCTACATCGACTTGGGATGGGAAGAACCGGATGGTGCCCGGCCACCACCAGTGATAGCCGCAATGGAGTTCCCTAAGTTGAGTCTCACTGGCAACACAAGAATAAAAAGGGGCGCACTCTGAGATCTCCATTAAAAGAGCTCAACTGATGGTCCAGTGGTTTTGGGGTTCCCCTGGGAGCATGGCCCCTGGCCCTGATGCTGCCCTTGCCCATAAATCATAACGAAGTTCCACTCTTTGGGTACAAATGGCTTGGACTTGGTGATGCAGAGTGACCATATATTGGATGCACTTTATGGTTCTATGTACCTATAGGATATCATCCTGCTGACCTCTGGCTGGAGGAACGAGAATGGGTGGAGAGAAGGGGAAAGGAGACTGTTGGGAGGATGAGACATGTATGAAGCAGAGAGGAATGGTGTGCTGTCACTGGGCAGGGAGAGCAGTGGAAGCTGCACATAGGTGGGCATGTAAATTTATATGGGAATGTACATTTTTACTCAGTCATAATAAAAAAAATTATATAACTTTTAAAAAAGATATTAAAGATTTAAATAAATTGAAAGACACCCTGTCCTAGTCACCTGGTACTGCTCTAACAGAAATACTGCTAAGCAGAAGGTTTTAACAAAGAAAAGTTTATTCTTACACAGTCCAGTAGGCTACAAGTCCAAATTCAGGATGTCCACTCAGCTCTGGAGGAAGGTCCTTGTGTTGCATCAGTCTTTGCTTGGGAAACCCGGGAAACTGGAGTCTGAAGGACACACTCTTCTCCCGGTGCTACTTTCTTGATGATATGAAGTTCCCCATTTTCTGCTTGCTTCCCTTTCCTTTTATCTTAAAAGAGATAAAAGGATAAAGGGTGGTACAAGCCACCTCCAGGTAACTCCCTTAGTAAGGGGTGTGGCAGTTGTACCCTAATCCACTTTTAACATAATCAGCGTATCAGCCACAGGCAGAGATTAGATTAGGATTTATATCATAGGAAAATCACCAAATGGAGGACAATCACAAAATATTGGGAATGATAGCCCAGCCAAATGGCTATATGCATTTTTGGGGGGACACAATTCAAATACATACCCCTAATCCATGATATAAAGTTTGACTATAAAAAGGTATCAGTTTGCCTAAAGTTGAATGATTCAAAGGAATTCCAGTCAAAATCATGTGAAACTTGACAAGCGGATTCTCAAACAGTGCAAGGGCCAAAAAGTGTCCAGACACTCCTGAAGACAAATGTGTTATTGGTAGAGGGGTATCTTAGATATCTAATGCCCCTATAACAGAAATACCACAAGTGGGTAGCTTTAACAAACAGAAATTCTTGTTCTCACAATTTAGGAGAACTGAAGTCCAAAATCAGTGTGCCAGCTCTTGATGACGGCTTCCTGTCTGTCAGCTCTAGGGATGACTCTCTTCAGCTTTTGTCTCTTGGCTCTTGGCGACCTTCACGTGCTGTAGCATCTAGGAGGTCTGACCACTGAGTTCACAAACTCACCCTAGAAAAAGTGCTACACACCTCATTGCTGAATGTCACTATGGTCACCTTCAAACTATATTCCTTCCATTTTCTTTTCACGCTTTCTGTATCATTCAATTTTTTTGGCTATAGCATCCTTCACTATTACAACTTGAGGTTTGAAAGTTTTTTCTTTGGTTCTTTCAGCTTAAGAAATGCAGAACATGTTCTTCCGTTTTGGTTTTCTAACTCCAGGTCTTTGCAACATTTCATTTTATACTTGACTTTGTCTTTGTGAAGCTGCCTTTTGAAATCTTCTGTTCAGTTCTCTTTATCATTTTTTCCTTTCACTTTAGTTATTCTACATTCAAGAACAAATTTCAGTCTCTTTTGACATTCATTTTGGTCTGTTTTTTTTTTCCCCATCTTTTTAATGATCTTTTGCTTTCGTTATGTATAATGTTTGTGACGCCGTTATACAACTTGTCTGGTCTTTGACAATTAGTGTTCAGTGCATCAAATCTATTCTTGAGATGGTATCCAAAGTCATGTGGAATATACTCGAAGATGTACTATGGCTTTCATGGACTTGTTTCAAATTCAGCTTCAATTTGAACTTGTATACGTGTGATCAGTTGATGGTCTGTTCTGTAGCTGGCCCCTAGCCTTGTTCTGACTGATGATACTGAACTTCTTTTCCACAGATGTAGTTGATTTGATTTCTGTGTATTCCATCTAGTGAGGTTCACAGGTATAGTTACTACTTATATTGTTGGAAAAAGGTATTTGCAATGAATAAGTCATTGGTCTTGCAAAATTCTATAATGCGAACTCAAACATTTCTGTTACCAAGATAATATTTTCCAACCACTGATCCCTATTCTTTGTTTCCACTTTTTGCATTTCAATTACCAGTAATTATAGAGCATCTTGATTGCAGGTTTGATCAGTTTTGGACCACACAACTTGGTAAAAATTTTCAATTTCTTCAAATTTGGCATGTAAATTTGAATAACAATCATATTAATTGGTCTTCCATGTAGGCATATGGATATTGTCTTACCACAGGCAGCACTGTATCTCAAGACAGATCTTAAAAGGTTTCCTTTGACAGTGAATGCAATGTTTTTCCTCTTTAATTTGTTATTTCTGGCACAGTAGACTATAAGATTGTCTGATTCAAAGCAGCCAATACTAGTCCACATCACTTTGCTAATGCATAGGATATCAATCTTCAAGCATTCATTTCATTTTTGACAACTTCCAGTTTTCCTTGACTCACACTTTGTATATTTCATGTTCCAGTTATTAATGTTTGCACTTATTTCTGCTTACTCTGAGTCATGCTACATCAGCAAATGAAGATCTCCAAAGCTTTACTCACCCACATTGTCAAGGCTGACTCCACTTTGAGGAGGCAACTCTTCCCTAATCTTACTTTGACTGCCTTCCCAACTGAGGGGCTCATATAATCCTGGCACTGTATCAAGGTTCTGCTGCTCTCTGTAAGGTTTCATTGGCTAATTGTTTCAAAACTAGATCACCAGTTCCTTCTTCCCAGTTTTGTCCTAGTCTGGAAGTTCTGCTAAGACTTGTCCACCGTAAGTGACCCTGCCAGTATTTGAGACACCAATACTGTAATTTCCAGCATCACAGCAACACGAAAGCCACCACAGTACTACAAATTGATAGATGAGTGGTAGTTAATAAATACACCTATATTAAAATTAAGAATTTCTGATAACTGAAATATATCATTTTTAAAAAGTGAAAGGACAAGTCACAAAGAAGTATCTTCACAAAGAAGATATTTGCAACACACATGACTCACAAAAGGTTAATATCTAGAATACACAAAGAACTCTACAAATCAATAAGCAAAACACAAATAACCAAAATGATTAGGCATTTCCCAAACAGGAAATTCAAAAGACTAATAAGCATATGAAAAGACATTCAACTGCATTAATAGAGATATACCAGATGAAACCACAATGAGATACTATTATACATCTAGTAGATTGGCAAAAACAAAGAAATCTAAAAATAAAAGTGTTGGAGAGAATTTAGATTGATAGAAACTCAAATACTGGTGGTAAGAGTGTAAATTAAAAAACAATTTGGCATTATATCTCAAAGCTGACTACTTTTATACTTCATTGCCTAGCAGCCTTACTCCCAGGTATGTACCCTAAAGAAACTCTGACATGCATTCAGAAAAGAAACAAAGACAATAATGTTCTTAACAACAATGATTATAACAGCAAAAAAGAAAAAAGGGAAATGACTCATAAATCTATCAACAAAATAAATAAATTACAGCATATTTATACTCACACAATGGAACATTATAGTCCAGTGAAGATGAGTAAACTCCAACTACATATAAAAGTATGAATAAATGTTGGAAACATAATACTAAGTGGAGGAAAAACTTTGCCATAAAACTACATAGCACATACAAGGACTGACAATTAAGTTTACAAACTCATCCTAGAAAAAGTACTACAGACCTCGTTGCTGAATATCACTATGGTCACCTTCAAACTACTCCCCTTGGGAAGCTATACATGGATGTCAGCTCCTAGTCCAACCTTCAAAGAAATTTTGGGACTCTTCTTCTGGAATGGCCATCAGAGCTGTTGTCATATTAGCCTTGATGTCCTGAATGTCATCAAAATGTCTTCCTTTCAATATTTCCTTTATCTTTGGGTAAAGCAAAAAGTCATTGGTGGCCAGATCAACTGAGTAGGGAGAATGCTCAAATACATTTATTCATTTACTGGCTAAAAACTCCATCACAGACAACTATACAGTTAAGTTTGTGCACTCACCACTGTGCCATAACAATGGCCATTTCAGAAAGAGTTCCAAAATTGCTTTGAAGGGTAGATTAGGTGCTGGCATTGGTGCATAGCTTCCCGAGGGGAGTACACAAAGTGTTCAGCAGTGAGGTATGTAGCTCTTAGAACAATTAAGTTCGTAGACTTAACTGTCAGATCTTGTAATACCATTTTTTAAACAGTGCTCAAATAAAGCAAGACTAAACAAAAATGTATTGATCTGACCTCATTGTGCATGGAGTTGCTGTGACTTAAAGGTAGACTTGAGGACAGCTAACACAGCAACCGTAAACAGTGTACTGTTTATGCTTATATCCATTTGTGAAACAATTGTATTTTAAAAACAATAAAAATAATTTTAAAAAGTTGAGAGTACAATGATTATAGGAGAAGGCTGGGGATAAGAGGAGAATATACAGAGGCAAGTTATCGGTAATTTTCAAGTTCTAGAATTGTGTGGTGTGTTCACTGGTATTCATTATGTTTTCTTATGTCATGTTGTTGTTGTTAGGTGCCATCAAGTCAGCTCTGACTCATAGCCATCCTATATACAACAATGAAATACTGCCTGGTTTTGCTTCATCTTCACAATCGTTGTTACACTTAAGTGCATTGTTGCAGCCACAAAGTCAAACCATCTCACTGATGGATTTCCTCTCTTTTGCTGATGCACTATTTTACCAAGCATGATGTCCTTCTCCAGGAACTGATCTCCACAGACAACAATTCAAGTATGTGAGACAAAGTCTCACCATCCTGGCTTTGAAGGAGCATTCTGGTTTTACTTCTTCCAAGAAAGATTTGTTCATTCTTTTGATGGTCCATTGTATATTCGGTGACATTAGTCCTTCTTCAGCCTTCCTTATTCATCAACCAGATTTCATATGCATGTGAGGTGACTGAAAACACCATGGCTTGGATCAGGTGCACCTTAGTCTTCAAGGTGACATCTTCACTTTTCAATACTTTAAAGAGATCTTTTGCAGCTGAATTGCCCACTGCAATGCATCTGTTGATTTCTTGACTGTTACTTCCATGAATGTTGATTATGGATCCAAGTAAAATGAAATCTTTGATACCTTCAGCCTTTCACTGTTTATCACACTATTAATTACTGATCCAGTCATGAAGATTTTTGTTTTGTTTATGTCGAGATGCAATCCATACTAAAAGACTGTTGTCCTTGATCTGCATCAGTAAGCGCTTCATTCAAGTCCTTATTACAATTCAGCAAGCAAAGTTGTGTCATCTGCATAATGCAGATTGTTAATGAGTCTTCCTCCAATCCTGATGCCCCATTCTTCTTCATATAATCCAGCTTCTCAGATTATTTGCTCAGCATACAAACAATATGCTATTTCATAGCTGACATATATTTTACATATTATATATAGTACCCTTTGTATCAAATTATATTCCTACTTATGGTGACCCCACGTGTCTCAGAGGAGAACTGTGCTCCACAGAGTTTCCAGTGGCTGATTTTTCCAAAGTAGATCACCAGGCCTTTCTTCTGAAGCATTTCTGAGTACACTCAAAACCCCAACCTTCCAGTTAGCAACCAAGAGAGTTAGTCATTTGCACTCCCCAGTGACTCTAGCCAGCTAGAGAGACACTGAAAATAATAATGATAATGACTCCAAAGCTTTTTTTCTGAGCTACTAGAAAAATGGAGAGACCACTTACTGAGAGAGGAAACACCGAAGGAGAGACAGGTTCACAATTGGACAGACAAGTCTAGGAAATGGGAAGGGGGGGATCTAGACATGTAAATTTGAGAGACATCCAAAGAAATAATATTTAAAGGCCAGAAACTGAAGGAAAGTCTCTGGGACAATAGAAAGGAGAGGGAAGCCAAGATGTAGCAGTCAAGGAGATAGAGAGGAACTAGCAAAGGAGACTAAAAAGGAACAACTAGTGTAGTAGGAAAAACTCAGGAGACTTTAGAATCGTAAAAGACAGATAAAATGCACACGTAGATGAACAAACAAACAATGTATGGTACATGCACATAATGGAATAGTACTTAATCATAAAGAGAAATTAAGTCCTGATGCATGCTACAACATGTTAAAAGCATCATGCTGACTAGAACAAGCCACAAAAGGACAAATATTCCATGGTTTCCCTTATATGAAATAAAAAAAAAAGAAAAACCCTATAAGAACCAAAGATTTTTAATGTTAAAGAAGCCCTGGTGATGCAGTGGTTAAGTGACCAAAAGTCTGCAGTTGGAACCTACCAGCCATTTTCACAGGAAAAAGATGTAGTAGTCTGCCTCCCTAAAGACCACAGCCTTGGAAGGAAAGATTAGCAGGGACAAAGATCAGGGGGCCACAGTTTTAGGGGATATCTAGACTAATTGGCATACCCAAGTTTTTTTCTGCTTCTTTTCTAAAGAAATTATTCTGCATACCACTTGGGTGAGTGGCATCTGAGGTCTTAAAAGCTAACAAACTGCCATCTAAATAGTGTCAATTGGTCCCAATCCACTTGGAATAGAGGAAAGTAGAGGACATTAAGCACAGGAGTAAAATATGAGCCCAGCAGACCACGGTGCCTTGTGATGCAGAGACTATTTCAGCGAGAGACTAGAAAAGCTAAACGGTGCCTGGCCACCTCCAGTGACTGCCTTGATGAGGTGCACAGTATACAGCCACTGATATAGCAGGAGGAAAATACATGTGGAGAATTAGAACTCTACCCAAGGACCACACTTGACGGTCCATCAGTCTAGAAGGTCCCGTGAGGACATGTCCCCCCGACTCTATTAACCCAAAACCACATCCAGCACTGAAGCCAGTTCTCCAGACAAAGACTAACCCACTGCCATCGAGTCGGGTCTGACTCATAGCAACCCTAGAGGTCAAAGTAAACCATCCCCCTAGAGTTTCCAAGGAGTGCCTGGGGGATTTGAACTGCTGACTTTTTGGTTAGCAGACATAGCACTTAACCCACTCTGCCACCAGGGTTTCCAACAAATTGGACTATATAAGACACAAAGTGATGCCAGTGAAGAACAACCGTCTAGGCTTAAATATATACATAAGGCTGTCCTGGAAGCTCATCACTGGAGATGAGATGATAGGGTGAGGTGGGACAGAGCTTGGCCAAAAGGACAGGGAAGTTCAGGGTGGAAAAGGGGAATGTGCTTTCACAAAGTGGAGAAGAGAGGGGAGAGCACTTAGAGTAGAACAGTGGTGTGAGTTCTGGGTGTTACAGGGCCAATTGATTTGAATTGTAAACATTTCCTTAAAACACAATAAGATATATTTTAAAAAAAGATTACAGCCTTGGAACCCCTATGGGACAATTTTACTATGTCCTATAGGGTCGTCATGAGTCAAAATAGACCTGAGGGCAACAGATCTTATAGGACCAGGGATGGGAGTAAGGAGGAAAGGAGGAGGGTTTTGTTTAGTGGTCAGTGGGTTTATTTTAATGGTGGTGGAGTTATTTGGAAAAAGGAGAGTGAAAATGGCTGCACTACTTGAAGAATGTAATCAGTGTCACCGAATTGTATACATAGGATTTTTTTTTATTACATATATTTTCGCAATCAAAACCACTGCTGGTCTAGCCATTCCAACTTACAGTGACTCTACAGAACAGAGCAGAACTGCCCCCTAGGTTTTCGAAGGCTGTAGTCTTTATGGAAGCCTCGTGCCACATCTTTCTCCCATAAAGCAGCTGGTGGGTTTAAACCATGAATCTTTCAGTTAGCAGCCAGAGCTTAACCACTGCACCACTAGGGCTCTTTGGTTTTACCATAATATAATAAAGATTAAAAGACACATAAAGAAAGTGTACCTAAAATGGGACATGATCAATTCCATCAAGGGCTGTTGATAGCCAAGTAAAATGACACTGACAACTGACCTTTGCATTTGGAAATATGGAGGTCACAGGTGACCTTGATAAGGAGAGTTTCAGCAGAATGGCTTGGTCAAAGGCTGACAGAAGTGGGTTAAAGAGAGAGTGGCAGTACAGTCATACATCAAAATGAGGCTGTGCAGAGGGTGAGGAAGCATGCTGTTCTCTGACATGAAATGATTGCAAAGATACACTGTTAGGTTGTAGAAGGAAAGACATAGAAAAGCATGGATGTTATGCCAACTTTTATGTAAAATTCATGGAAGAATAAGAACTTACATTACTATTTGCTTCTACAATAAAATCTATGAAAGCCAGAAACTGTGTAAGGCAGAAAAAAAAGTCAAATAAATATTTTCTATTAGAATGAGTGACAGAAAAGTGTTAAGAATGCATCCCATCAAGGTGGAAAACTTAGGACACTTAGAAAAAACAAGGCGGTCCTATCATCAAGTCCTGGCTCTGACAACTTTCAATGTACATGCAGAAAAAAACTTGAAGAACACATTGGATCCAGTCACATTGGGGGTAAGGATGGAAACAGGAAGGACAGTGGATGGAGGTGAAAATGAGAATTTTTACTATGTATCTTTTTGTATATTTAAAATATATCTTGAACACGTGACAGCATTACCAATTCAAAACAGTGAATTACAAAAATCAAAGAGAGTTAAGGTGACAGAAGACAACGAGAAGAAAGGGAAGGAGAAAACATAGCAGGGTGGGGGTAGGGGATGGTGAGTAGAGACCACCTTCTGAGAAGCTTCGCTGGAAAGTAAAGCAGAGTAGGACAGACCCTGGGGAGCAAACACTGGGAGGTAGGTTTGTTTGAAGCTGGGAGAAATTATAGCACGTTTGCATGCTGCTGCAAGAGGAGGGGAGTCAGTACCTTTGGATAGTTGAAAGGGGCTGGGACCTAGCACACTGGAGGACGATGGAAGGGGGAAACGTGGGAGCTGGGTCAGTGTCTTCTTACTGCTTCTGTTTTCTCAGACAAAGAGCTAGCAAAAGTACCTACTGAGAATGGGAAAAGTTCAGAATAAGTTCATTGGATGTTCGAGGCCAGAAAATTGGTAGAAATTTATCCAGACAAATACCGTGAGCCCTAAATGAGGGCAGAGATAGTGATAAAGATACCATCAGAGACAGAGACAGGAGGGGAATTTATAGAGGTTGTGGGTGTGGAAAGTTCCTCATATTCCTTTGAAGTCTCATATTTCATTCTGTATTGCATTGTCTCCCTCACTAGACTGTAAGTTCCATGAAGACACTGAGGAATTGCTTCTTCAGCCATTGACACAGCCCACTGTTGTTGAACTGATTTTGTGTCAGAGCAGAACTATGCTCCATAGGGTTTTCAAAGGCTGATTTTTTTGGAAGCAGATCACTGGGCCTTTCTTCTGAAGTACCTCTGGGTGGACTTGAATCTCCAACCTTTTGGTTAGCAGACAAGTGTGTTAACTACATTGCCCAGGAACTCTAGCCCTTGGCACAATAACCAACATACAGCAGTTTTCCAAATAACACTTGTTGAAAAAAAATAAACAACAAAAATACTAGACACAGTTGATAAGGACCCAAATCCTCACTATAAAAGGCCCTTACACAAGTAGTGAATATTCACTTAATAAAGTTCTTCCGCACCTGTCATGCAACAAGACCACTTAGAGTGCAACCTCAGAATGCACTGGGTTTGCTGTGCCCCAGGATGTGACATGATTTGCACATCCCTCATCAACGTGCACTGTCTTTGCATGGCTGCTGTTGTTTTGACCTCAGAATGAAGGACTGTCAGGGCATACAGGCAGGAGGGCAGCTGCTGCAGCTGCTGGCCTCAGAAGCAGGCTTTCTTCCGGGAGGTGGGAGTGTCAGGCTAATGATAGTAATAACCCAGTGGAGAGAGGGCAAGAGTCTGGAGGGGTGTGGGTGTGAGCTGAAACTCAGCCTGAATCATTCAGCAGAGGGCAGAGATCAGGGAGGGCAGGAAGATAGAAAGGAAAGGCAGGTGGAGAGCAGAGTGAATAAAAGTTCGAGAGTGGGCAGGTGTCCCAGGAGAGTCTCACTAAGCAAATAAACAGTGAACATTTACTATGTGCCAGACACTGAGGTGGGAGTCGGGATACAGGGTGAATAAGACAAATGAGATCTCTGCTGTCTAGTGTCCACAGAGGTGAAGGAGTGGTAGACAATAAACAGTAAACAAATATAAGATTATTTGGGAGAGTAAAGTGTTGGAAGGGCAAGGAAGCATAGTGATGAAATAGAGGGCAACCACTTTAGACTTTGAGCAGAGGCCTAAATGACAGAGTCAACCAAGTGAAGACGGAAGGGGGAGGCAACGCATTCCCAGAAGATGGAAGCATGGAAAGTACAAGAGTGCTAAAAGAGTGATGTTGGGTGTTCTCAAACAGCAGGGGGAGATCTGGTGGCACAGTTTGGCTGCTAACCAGAATGTTGGCAGTTTGAATCTACCAACTGCTTCTTGGAAGCCCTGTGGGGCAGTTCTACTCTGTTTCTCCATGGCAATGGGTAGAACAATGAGGAAACTCTTGGTAGTGCGAGGGGTTAAGCACTGGGCTGCTAACTAAAGGAATGGCAGTCCCAGCTCACTCAGAGGTGCCTCAGAGGAAAGGCCTAGCAATTGGCTTTTGAAAGGTTGCAGACATGAAAGCTCTATGGGAAGCAGTTTTACCCTGAAACACCGGGTGGCCATCAATGGGAACCGGTAGCACAGCAAGAAGTCCTATCTGATGGAAGCATTGCTTATGGGGGGCGGGTAACCAGTTGGTGGGCCTCTCCTTAGAAGGAGTTCAGATTTATTCCAAACACAGTGTCAAACCACTGGTAAGTTTCAAGCAGAAAAGAGCATGATAGGATTTAGGTTGTTAAAATATCACTGGATGTTGTAAAGGGCAAGTGGAGAATTAAAGAACCAGTTAGAAAGCTATTGCACTATTCCAGAAGGGAGATAATGGCTTGAACCAGGGGATAGCAACACAGATGGAGAGAAGTAGATGGATTCAAGATGTGTTTTGGAGGCAGGGCCCAGATGACTTGCCTACAGATTAAACACTATGAGGGAGTCAGTGAGAAAAAGGAAAAGGTGGACGGATGTTTCCCAGGTTTTTATCTTGAACAGCTAGGAGCTGCCATGTCCTGAGATGGGCAATATTGGGAGAGAAAAGGGTTGGGGGCATGGAGTGGGAGAATTCAAGACATCTGCTTTGGCCGCATTAGCTTTGCATGGCTATTAGACATCCCAGTCAGATGTCAAGTGGGCTGTTGGATAAATGAGTCTGGAGCTCTGGATATAAATTTAGGACTCACTGACATTTACATAGTATTTAAGCCCTGGGACTGGATGAGATCACTAGACAGAGAGTGTGAAAAAAGAAGAGGGCCAAGGATTCAAGTCCAAAGAGGCTCCAACATTTAGAGGTCAAGTAGAGGAGGACTGAGAAGGAATAGCCTGTGAGGCTGGAGGGAAACTGGGAGAGTGTGGCATCCTAGACATGCAATGAGGAAAGTAAAACAGGGTAACAATATAGACATGAATGAGGTGGGAGTTTCTATCAAAAGATAGAAAACCAGAAACCAAATCTATTGTCATCAAGTCAGCTCAGACTCATAGTGATACTGTAGGACTGAGTAGAATTGCCCCATAGAGTTTCCAAGCTTATAATCTTTATTTTGGAAACCCTGATGACATAGTCATTAAGTGCTACAGCTGCTAACCAAAAGGTGGGTAGTTCAAATCTACCAGGTGCTCCTTGGAAACTCTACAGAGAAGTTCTACACTGCCCTATAAGGGTCGCTGTGAGTAGGAGTCCACTCAGCGGCAGTGGGTTTGAATCTTTTTTTTTTTCAGCAGCCAAGCACTTTAACCACTGAACCACCAGGGTTCCTCTATGTTTGACAGAGAGCTTAGGAAAGCCTCCCAGAGAAGGAGACAGTGGATCTAAGTGAGACCTGAGAGCGAAGAGTGAGTCATTGGGAAAATCAAGGGAAAAGCACTCCAGGCAGAGGCAGTAAGTGCAAAGCCCTAAGGCAGGTTCAATTTACCTAATTCCAGCAACAGTTAAGAAATCAAAAGATACATTGCATTGGGCAAATCTGCTGCAAAAGACTTCTTTAAAGTGTTGGAAAGTAAAGATGTCATTTTAAGGACGACAGTGCCCTGATCCAGGCCAGGGTATTTTCAGTTGCATCATAGGCATGCAAAAGCTGGACAATGAATAAGGAAGACAGGAGAATTGAGCCTGCCTTTGAATTGTGGTGTTAGAGAAGAATATTGAATGTACCATGAACTGCTAAAAGAACAAACAGATCTGTTCTGGAAGAAGTACAATCAGAGTGTTCCTTGGAAGCAAGGATGGCAAGAGTGCCTCTTAAATACTTTGGACATATTGTCAGGAGCGATCAATCCCTGGAGAAGGACACTGTGCTTGGTAAAGTAGAGGGTCATCGCAAAAAGTCCTCAACAAGAAGGATTAACACAGTGGATCCAACAGTGGGATCAAACATAGCAACGATTGTGGTTATGGCACAGGGCCGGGCAGGGTTTCCTTTTGTTGTCCATAGAGCCACAGTAAGTTAGAACCTACTCCATGGCTCACTAACAACAACACAACAATTCTAGGAATACAGACCAGGTGCATGGCAACTGGAATACAGCAAGTGATAGAACATGAAATCAGAGAGCTATCTGATGGCGAGATCTGTGTATGGCTTTGTCTTAGTAAGGAGTCTGGATTGGAAAGTAAGAAAAACTCAGTGATGATTAGCTGTAGTAATCCAAAGATGGTGTGGGGTCTTCTGCTCCTGGGCTCTGACCCTGGGCAGTTAGGGATGGGGAACAGAGTGTTAGACCTCAGACAGAGTTGGGAACCAGAGCTGTGGGTGACTCAAACTCTCTGAAACTAATTGAGGCCATCCAGGCTGTCCATGGAGGTGGGGTGAAGAAGGTGAAGAACCCAGGTAACCACATGGTCCCTAGCCCTACGCTACCCGTTCCAACCTTCCACCCGGGGCAGAGCTGGATGCATCTCCTGCGGCGTGGCAGCAGGAGGGTTAAACAGTGCGTGGTCTGCAGCGGGAGGGGGAGAGGCGGAGACCAGGCGGTGGGAGCCGCGGTGCCGAGCCCAGCCGAGCCGAGCGGAGCCCGAGCCGAGCCGAGCTGAGTATCTCCCCGCCGCCGCCGCCGCCGCCGCCACCGCCACCGCCACCGCCGCCCCGCGCCCTGGGCGCCTGCCCCCTATCCGCACCAGCGCCCCGCTGCGGGCCAGGCCCTCCGACCATGCTCCGCGTCCCCCGTGTTCCCTTGATCCCTCAGCCCCGCGCATCCCTGAGCGCTAGCTACCGCCGTGCCGCCGTACCAAGCATGCAGGTGAGTGCGAGGACCCCCACATTACCAACCGTGGGAACCCGGCCCTACCCTTCCCGACTTGGAGTCCTTCGCCTCCCGCCCTTTCGGGCACCCACCCTTGCCTAGGCTCAAGCCTCCAGCTCCCAGATCGTAGAGCTCCTTCCCTGCCTTGGTCTCCATCCCTCCGCCGGTCCCGACTCCTCCATCCCGTCTTCCCTGGTGCAGCAGTCACTGTTCCCTCTGCTGCCTCCATCCCTCCTTGGGCTCAGCCAGCGGCTGGGTGCATCTCCCAGCCTCCAGCACCCTTTCTGCTCTTAGCGTTCCCTCTCTTGAGGTCCCTTTGCCGACCTCCTGTTCTCATCCCACCTCCACCCACCCACCCGCACCCTGGTCGCTTTCCAGCCCTATCTGAGGGGCAGGGGCCTGTAGGAGGGGTGAGGTGGAGGCCACGCTGGGAATGGGGCCCAGATCCCCCACTCCAAGCTCCCCCCTCCACCCGGCTGGTCTTCTGCGCACAACAGGTCGGTGAGGATCGAGGAGAGGATGGGGGTGGCGTGCCAACCTGGAGACTGCGGGCTTCCTGGAGGGGGTGGCTAAAGGAGGTGCAGGGTCCAGGAGGAGTTGACGTTGGTGTAGGGGATGCGCAAGGAGAGTGTGGCAAGTGAGTCCCGTCAGCTGGCCACAGACGTCCGTGTGAGCTCTTCTCCACTCCACTGGTTTAGTCTAACACTCCTTCTCCCTCCTAGCTTCAGCTTCTTCCTCCCTCCTGTCGTCCCACCAAGCTCCCTTTTACCATATCCCCATATCCTTTTAAATGAGAAAAAACAATTTTCAACTCCTCCATCTTTGTGATTCCTATTTTCTGCCACCTAATCCCTTCGGTGGCTCATTTTTTCCTCCACTCTTACTTTCTGTCCTTTCCCATTACCTTTCTCCCCATCACTGGCCTTCTCTGCCCCCTACTCTCCCTTTGCCTTTCACTCCCCTACTTCTCCCATAAGGCCTGGAGCCTGCTTTCCTTCTCTTCCTGCCCCTTCTCCCCTTTTCCTCTGGTCTGTGACCTCTTCACCCTCTTCATTTTCCTCCCCTGACCTTTTCTCTTACCCTTTCCTCCCTTCAGCATCCTCCAGTATTCTGGATCACCTTCTCTGCTCTTCAGATTTCCAGTCCACTCTCCTTCAGGGCTGACTCCTCACCTTCACTCTCTATAGCTCACCACCTCTTGCTCTTCACCTTTCTCCTCCCTTCTCACTCCCAACCAGCCTCTGTCTCTCAGCTCTTGCCCCCTTCACATTTCTTCCTGTTCCCCACTGCCCATTTCCATCTTCCTAGCCATTCCCATCCTATGTGCCTGTCATTCTCTGAGAGTACTCACTGTGCAGATTTTAAGACTCAGAATCCAGAGAACACCAAGTGTCACCATCTCATTCACACTGGGAAGCCTGGCCCACTGGGTTCATACTTAGCTCTGAGAACATGCCTGCTCTTTCAAAATTAATAGTCACAATTGTCCCAGGACACTTTGCCCAGAAGAGCTACATTTGTGGGGGTGGCCTCTCCCCAACACCACCTCCATTTAGAGGATACCTATGCATTTGGATGATTAAACATTCTGTAGTTTTTCACCCACCCACCTCTGTCTCTGTCTCTTTTCTACCATCCCTCCATCTCCTTCTCCCATCCTGCCATCTCCTCCTCCCCTTCTCTTGGAAGATACAGACTCCTGGGGGCAATCATAAGAGAAATGTCTCAGACTAAAAGTGGGATGGGCAGGCTGCCCTAATCTCTCTATTTCTTTCTGTCTCTGTGTCACACACACACACACACACACACACTCAGATTGACTTTCCCTTCCCTCCCCCAACCCTCAGGCTCCTTCCCTAGCGGTAGGTGCTCAAAGAATCACAAGGTTCTTGACTCTAAATTAAGATCTAAGAAAAGCTTCGAGCTGCAGGCAGAGGAAGTGAGAAGGAAGGGAGCTGAAGAGAGAGTAGACCTTGCGATAGAGTGATGACAAGGACCTGGCAAGTTGTAGAAAGGGGCCTGAAACTGGACAGGGAAACACTCTGGGAGTTTATTCCCCCAAAGATGCAAAGAAGCAGTGGATCCTGGGTGGCAGTAGCATGGCTGGTGGCCCTGCAGTCTGGGAGGAAATGAGGGGGTAGAACCGGTGGATGAATGAGCTAGGGGACATATACAAGTCAGGGTTGAGCTGTGACTGTCCCTTTTTCCCCCCCAGTAAAGGTAGAAAATCTGGGTCACAGCTGAAGAAGACCCCAGACATGGAATACAGGATGTGGTAAGTTTGGCACCACAGAGGAGAGCTTGGAGACCACTTTCCCTGGGCTCTTGACCTTTTCCTTCCTGGGCCCACCCAGGGTCTTTCATCCTGAGGGCTAGAACCTGGGGACATAGGACCAAGGCCCACCTATTTTTGCATAGCAACCTGGAAGGGAGACACTAGCAGCCCAGACCTCTCTGTCCTCCCTACACCCAGGCCCAGGGTGGGCCTATATCTTACTCAACTTTCTCTCCCTTCTTGCAGGCCTGCACTGCTGCTGTCCCACCTCCTCCCTCTCTGGCCACTGCTGTTGCTGCCCCTCCTGCTGCCTGCTCAGGGCTCCTCCTCCTCCTCCCCTCGAACCCCACCAGCCCCAGCCCGCCCCCCATGTGCCCGAGGAGGCCCCTCTGCCCCACGCCACGTATGTGTGTGGGAGCGGGCTCCTCCACCAAGCCGATCCCCTCGGGTCCCAAGATCACGCCGGCAAGTTCTGCCAGGCACTGCACCCCCTGCCACCCCATCAGGTTTTGAGGAGGGGCCACCCTCTTCTCAGTACCCTTGGGCTATCGTGTGGGGCCCCACAGTATCTCGAGAGGATGGTGGGGACCCCAACTCTGCCAACCCTGGATTTCTGCCCCTGGACTATGGTTTTGCAGCCCCTCATGGGCTGGCTACTCCCCACCCCAACTCAGACTCCATGGGGGGTGATGGAGATGGGCTTATCCTTGGAGAAGCGCCTGCTACCCTGAGGCCATTCCTGTTTGGGGGCCGTGGGGAAGGTGAGTGGGAGAGGCTGGTAGGGATACAAGGGGTGGGAAGTCTGGGTGAAAAATCTAAGAGGCAGAACAGAGGTCATGTCTGTTAGCTCCTTCAACAAATGTACCTGGTACTATGCTGGGCACAGGATGCAGAGATGAAGAGGCCATCTAAACCCTTAAGGAGTTCAGGTTCATTGAAGTAGACTGATGTGTAGACACTCAGAATGAACTGATGTAGTTAATGCTGTAATGGAAGCATGTACACTATGTCTTTAGGACAACAGAAAAAGGAGAGATTACTTCTGCTTGGGGATCAAGGAGCCTTCAAGGGATTGACACTGGAGATGGACCTTAGAAGACAGCGGGAGTGTTACAGGCAGAACAGCACCATGCCAGGGTGAAGTTTCAGCTCAGAGAAAAAGGTGGAGGGACAGGGCCAGTGGCTTGGGATGAGGCCAGGACAGAGATGGACATTTTCTCTCCGATCTTGGAGCCTCCTCCTCCTCACATGCATGTGTAAGATTTGCTGGAATACATTTGGGAAAGGAAGAAAAGAATTTGAGCAGAAAAGAACAGATCACTCAGTGGAAAGCTGATAGTGAGAATGAAATGGGTAGCTTCCGAGAAGCAAAGTTCGACAGTGTGCAGTCAAATGGCAGCACTCCCTGTGCTTTCGGAACCTCCTCATCCCTTCTGCTCCTGTGAGCTCAGGCCTCCCTATAACTTTCCCCCCACTCAACCAGGTGTGGACCCCCAGCTCTATGTCACAATTACTATCTCCATCATCATTGTCCTCGTGGCCACGGGCATCATCTTCAAGTTCTGGTAAGCTTTGAGGAAGCTGGTAGATAGGGGCTGAATGTTTGATAGGCTGGGCTGGAAGGAGGGAGGAGTAAAGGGTAAATTGGGTAGGCAATGATGGCTTAAGGCAAGCCC
This sequence comes from Heterohyrax brucei, assembly GCA_028571685.1. Taxonomy (NCBI): domain Eukaryota; kingdom Metazoa; phylum Chordata; class Mammalia; order Hyracoidea; family Procaviidae; genus Heterohyrax; species Heterohyrax brucei. The sequence goes on along the minus strand of CM053142.1, from coordinate 68,459,238 downwards.
TTGGAAAAAGGTAGTGAGCATGTGGAAGGGGGAAGCAGTGAGAAATCAGGGAGATTCCTTCTCCCAAGGAAATACAAGCATGATGGAAGAGATGGGGAATTATTTGTATACACTGGGACTTTGGAAGGAGCCCTGGTGGTACAGTGGTTAAGCACTTGGCTGCTAAGTGAAATGTCCCAGTATATACAAATAATTCCCCATCTCTTCCATTATCCTTGTATTTCCTTTCGAGCCCATCAGCCACTCTGAGGGAGAGAGATGCAGCAGTCTGCTTTCCTAAAGATGGCAACCTTATGGGGCAGTTCCACTCCGTCCTATGGGGTCACTATTTGTTAGAATTGACTTGATGGTAGTGGGTTTTGGAGTAGGGGCTTTGGCAAAAATCCCTTGTCTCCACTTTGTCCCAGAGAACAATGACCCAGTCTTAGGGCTGCCTGGAGAAAAGGATGAAAACCTGGTGCTTTATTTGCACACATTGAATAATAGGTCGCTCAGTCCTTCACACTTTTCTGAATCACTAGACTCAGGTCTCTAGGTCATTAGCTGACTTTGAACTGGAACTAAACCTGCCAGGCACCTGCTGAGGAGGGAAATGGCTCTTCTGGGTGTGTATGGAGAAGGGGGTGGGGCCTGGGAGCCCCTGTTATTGGTGGGAGAAGATGCTCATTCTGTGAATCTGAATCAGCCTCAAGTCTGGAGAATGGCTCTGGGAGTGCTGACCCTTGAGTCCCTGTTGGTCAGGGTGAGGAGTTTTATAGGCACACAGTCCCAGGAACTTTAATATAGGCACTGTGAGAGGCCAGGGTTTCTGCTGGGAGACATTGAGTGCTGGGGAGCAGGCTAGGGGTGACCAGGGCTGCTAGATGGGGAGGAGTGGTACCTCAGTATGTGAGAGAACCTTTTTCCTTCTGATACCCCAGCTGGGACCGAAGCCAGAAGCGGCGTAGGCCCTCAGGCCAGCAAGGTTCCCTGAGGCAGGAAGAGAGCCAGCAGCCACTGACAGACCTGTCCCCAGCTGGAGTCACTGTGCTGGGGGCCTTTGGAGACTCGCCCACCCCCACCCCTGACCATGAGGAGCCCCGAGGGGGACCCCGACCTGGGATGCCCCAGCCCAAGGGGGCTCCAGCCTTCCAGTTGAACCGGTGAGGGCAGGGCTAAAGGGATGGGAGGGAGGGTGGAAAGGCAACCTAGGTCTCCTGAGCTGTGGTGGGGTATTCTTCAGGGTGGGTGGGCAAAGGGCAGGGCTAGTCTTCCCATAGTCCCTAGCTGTCTTTCCTACCCTGGTCCCTGGTCTTCTAAGGGGCTGGACCTACTCCTCTTGGTGGGGTTCTTTCTCCTTCCCTACTTTCTCTGGATCTGTGTCCTGTGTACATATTGCCCTTTAACCCCAGCCCTGCCCTCTTAACCCTATTTCCCCTTCTTTGTCTTGGACCTCCCCTTCAATTCTGACCTATCCCCTGGTCCCTGACTCTGCCCTTTCCCTCTTCCTCTCAGGATTCCCCTGGTGAATCTGTGATGCCCCTCAATGCTGGGTTGCTGCCAAGCAGGAGGCCAAGGGGCTGTCACAGCCCCCACCCCGCTGAGGGTAGGGCAGCTGTGGGGAGCAGGGGCCACAGGTGCTCCTGGCTCTGCCCTTGCACACCATCCATGGAACACTCCCTGGCCCCATAGGCAATCCTACCTGCTCATCATCCTGTAGGTGGGAGCCTCATATATCGGTGGCTTCCGGTCCCCCATTCCCACCCTTGCACACTCACATGGAAGCCTTGCACACTCACCTCTACCCTCACAGGCTGTGCCCAGGTACTGCCGGTCTTCTGTACTGTCTCCCTGTCCGCACACCTTTCCCCTCAGCTGGTCTCCCACATTCTCCCTCCTGTTTCACCCTTTTGCTTCTCCCACATCTCATGCTCATCTCAGACACTCAATGGTGCGTGGTTCACGCACACGTGACTTCTCCATGCATTCCCCAGCCCAGTGTTGTGGTGTTGTGTGTTGTGCTCACGTTTTCCCTCTTGAACACCCACTGGTCTAGTTTCTGTGCCCCTGCATGCTGTCCTGTATGAGGGTGGGAAGTGTGTTGGGGGCTTCTCAGCCCTCATCTATCATGGTCCTGTCCCATTTCATGTCATGTGCTTCACTGCCCCCCTACTCCACTCCAAGGGCACACATTACCCTGTGGGCTCCCCCATGGGATTGGGGATAGTGATACTCCAAACTGCTCCCATACCCCCACTGCTAAATTCTATTGTCTGAGAGATGGGTTTTGGGGAGCCACCTGCTACACTACAGGAGAAAGGACCTCCCATTTGCACCTTCCTTCCTCCAAAGTTCCTTGTGTCTTGTCTGTGTGTGCATCACTCTTTGGGGTTCAGAGCCCCCTGAGCCAGTCCTCCACTCCCCAGCCTCCCTGACTCAGCTGCCGGGGACTGGAACCAGCTGGTTCAAGGCCATAGGGAGCTCTGACTCCAAATCTTTCCTCCCTATTCCCAGGCTCCCTCATGTCCCCCTCTTCCCTCCCTCCAGCTTCTTCCCCATTCCCCTCTCCTCAGGTTCAGCCCTACTTCTCACTGTCTCTCCACCATCTTTCCTTCTTCCCCTCTTATCTGGCTCCTATGCTGTGATATATATTTTTGTATTATCTCTTTTTTCTTCTTGTGGTGATAATCTTGAATTCTTGTGGGATGTAAGTTTCAAAATTTTCAAATAAAGCCTTTGCAAGATACTCAAGAGAGTCCCCTGGTTCTGCTTTGTGACGCATGTAGAGTGGAGAGGAGACAGGCAGCCAGGAGGGAGGGCAAGGATGAGGTGGGGAATCACTCACCCCCACAGACCTGATGTAACCTGGCTAGCTCTGACTCTAAGCTGGAAATCCGGGTCTTTAACTTGGGGCAGGAGAGAAGGAGGAAGAATGAGAAACTGACAGGAGCAGTTCTGAGGTCAGGAGCAGCTGCTGCAAGAGACAGAATGGAATAGTAGCTTGCTTGTTACTTGCCAGTGAAGGTCAAAAAACACCATGAGAAAAGAGACAGAAGAAAAAGGAAAATCACAAAGGACAGGCAATGGAGCAAGCAAGAAGAGAGCTGGTAAGAGACGGAGGGTGAAGGGTGAGAGAAAAGTAGAGCAATGCAAAGAGGTGAGAGGGAGCTACAGGAAAGAGGCTGTATTGCTTTATTTTCAGCCTTCCTTCTTAACCTGCCCCCACCTGCACCTGCCCCCTAAAAGCTGTGCAGCATTAGAGGTCCTGTGGTGAACTTTCACTGGCTTTCTCCACTCAGCCCTCTCAGAGAGAGGGAGGCACTGCTGGGCTATGGGGGTGGAATCATGGAGTGTGTTTGGGGGAGGGAACAGGCTGCCCAGCTGGGATCAGTCACCTCTGAGCCCCTATTCCAGGTCTGCCTCTTGTACCAGTCCTGCAAAGCCCACACATCAGCCTCTCAGCTGTTGCTAGGCTCTGTTGCCATAGTAACCACTCAGGTCCCATTCCCACCCCCAGTCTGTGCCCCACTTGCTCCCTGGAAATGGGGTAGCCCTAGGGAGGATGGAGGACAGTACAATGTGTCAGAGGGCCGTCTGGGCTGCCCTAGACTGCAAAAGTCTCCCCAGTATATTTATCTTTGAAGGTAGAATTGAGGATGTGTCTGTGTCGGTAGATGTGTGTCTTAGGTGTCTGGGAACTCTGCTGTGTACTGATGGAAGAGTGGTTAAGTCACCGCAGCAAGCAATGGTGAGAGTGGGGAGGAAGGAATATGTTTTTCAGGACCAGAGCAGTGTGTGCTTGCAGACTATCAGCCTCCCAAAGAAAGGGACAGATTGCTACAGAGGAATGAAGCACAGTGGGGCAGAGAGTGATAGGAAACCCTGGTAGCGTAGTGGTTAAGTGCTATGGCTGCTAGCCAAAAGGTCAACAGTTTGAATCTACCAGGCACCCCTTGGAAACTCTTATGAGCCAACTAAAAGCAGAGGTGTGAAGAAAACAAGCTTTGGAGTTGGCTGCAATCAACCCTGTGGAGCCTGAGGAGATCCCACCCAGCAGCAGTGGCCACCACAGCCCTCCTGGAAGGGAGAAATCTGGGGTGCATTTGAGGTGCAGCTAAGGTGCTGGTGGGATGTGGTGGGGACAAGGAGGAACTGAATGGTGGTATCTGAGGAGGGTGTGAGAGAAAGAGTCACTAACCTTTCCTTTCTTTCCCCACAGGAATCTAGTCCTTCTTGTTAGGTGAGGGGGTGGGGGTTAGGAAGTGGAATACTGACACAGCCAGGAAGGAGCTCAAGTGCCTCAAGAGCACACTGGGCTCTATTACCCTCAACTGTCAGAGGGACAGTGTGACCCTGCAGCTCATACATATGCAAAAGGCACACATGAAGGCCCCTAATGAAGAGAGAATTAATTGCTGCCTGATTAGACTGCTGTTTCTCTAAATTTAAATAAATTAAAATAACTAGCAAGACACTGGAAAATCTTCACATATTCCCTCTCCCTAACTGTTCTTCCACATGGAAAGTCAGAAGGTAGGGAAAGACAGAGAAAGGAAACCACCTTAGTTTCCTAGTGGTCCTCAAGGAATGTTCCCAAACTAGATCATGTTATCTTGCTAAAGATAAAATTTAAAGGCCCTGGGGAATGGGTCCTAAACCTTCTCTCTTCCTGGAGCTGTGGAGCCTTGGGAAATCCTCAGAAGGCTTTAAGTGGTTGAGCAGATAATCACTGCTCAGTGAAAGACCAAGAACATAAAGGGGCCATATTGCCCTCTAAGGGATCAGAAGGTTCTTCTAAAAAAGAAGAAAAACACTGCAATGTCGAGTTGATTCTGACTCACAGAAATCCTATAGGACAGACTACAACTGCCCCATAGAGTTTCCAAAGAGCGCTTGACAGATTTGAACTGCTGACCTTTTTCTGCTTAGCAGATGTAGCATTTAACCACTGCACCACCAGGGTTTCCAGAACGTTCTTGGGCAGGACCACAAATCACAGGCACCCCAGCATCTGCGATCACTATGCTTTCCTTGCCTCCTGGGCTGTACATGCATCAAATGACTCAGTCAAACTTCTCTTAGGAATTTTTCTGGAATCCTTACCATTGTGGCTCCGACCAAGCCAAAGATGAGGAAGTCCCCAGGAGGAGGGATCTCCCAGGCAGAGCTTAGGGTGTGGAACTGATTCAAGATAAAAGCAGTGTGCCAGCTGGAGAACCCCAGGCTAAAATTAACAGCCCTCCTCCCCCTACACCCCACATTTATCTCTAAAGCTTTCTCTAAGGAGTTCAAAGTGCTTAAAATTGCCTGTTATAACAAGGGCAGGAGCAGGACTGGCAGATGGAGACACTGAGGCTCAGGAAGTACCAAAAAAACCAAAAACCAAACCCACTGTCTTTGAGTGAGGGCCAACTTGTAGTGATCCTGTCAGTCAGAGTAGAACTGCCCCATCAAGTTTCGCAGGAGCACCTGACAGATTTGAACCGCCGACCTTTTGGTTAGCAGATATAGCACTTAACCGACTATGCCACTGGGGTTTCCTCGGGGAGTACCAGTTAATATAAACAGGAAAAGAACCGGCACTTACAGTGATTACCACTATTTTGCTCCCCCTTTTCCATTCTAGCCCCCAAAACCACGGTTTCTCAGAATCAGCAATGTCTAACCCATGTGGCAAACTAGGCTTTGGTCACATCTGAGCCCCGAAGACTTGTATCATTCTTGCAACTATTGTTGCGAGGTTAACAGACTGTGTGCTGAGTCCAAAAATGTGATACACTTTAAAAACAATGCAAACTACAATCACAAATCAAAGATAAACATCATCTGTTTAAATAAACCAAAAAACCAAGCTCATTATTGTGGATTCTGACTCATATTTATTTAAACATTTAATTTAAATGCTTATTTTTAGGTGTCTGTGCTACTTCCTTGTTGTAACCTTGGAAAAGTAACTAAAATCTTCAAAGTCTTATTTAACTATCTGTAAAGTGGGCATTCTGATGATTTCAGTTAGAGTTATTTTGCTGTCTGAGCAAGGGGCTATCATGTGCCACCTTGTGACAGCAGAGAACTGTCCCATAGGTTTCCGTGGCTGCAATCTTGACAGAAGCAGATTGCCAGGTCTTTCTCCAGTGAAGTTGCTGGGTGTGTCTGAATTACCAACCTTTATGTTAGTAGCCATGAAAGTTAACCACGTGCACCATCAAGACTTCTTAAGGAAGTTATTGTTAATAGGAAGAGTTTCAGTTCTGCTTCAGCCAATATAGAACTGAGCCCAGAAGGATTCTGCTCAGATCAGAGCACAGGCTAGTGGCAGCATTCATTTATTCCAACAATATATATTTCTTCAATATCTATCATGTACTCAGCAAAGCAGTGTGAATACCATGTATGAGACAGTTTCTTCACTGAAGGAGCTGATAGTCTTGCTGTGGAATCACATATGTACCCTAGTTGAAATTACAATAAGAGGCACAGATGGTAAGTGCTGTGGCAATTCCAGAAAGAAACCGTTATGGGATGGAGCAACAAGGAATGTCTTCCTTCAAAGAGTTCATGTAAAGTGTTCATAAGAAACTGCTGTTCATTTATGCAACAAAAGTTATTGTCCACTGATTAATGTCAGGCCGTGATGATCCAGCGGGCGAGCAGGCCAAAGTGTTGTCTTCATGGACCCTACGTTTTTGTGTTAAGAGCTACACAGTAAATAAGTAACAGCAGGTAGAAATAAAAGCTATATTTAAAAGCAATGCAAGGTATGGGGATAGAGGGCAACAGGAACCAAAGCAAAGAGAGTCAAGAGTATGGTGCAGGAAGGGTCAGATTTTGATGTCTGGGAGAAATTATTACTTTCTAGGCCTCAGTAGGGCCTTCAGAAAACTTACGGACACAACTATGCCCTTTACTGTATATGCAAAGAGCTGAGACATTCTTGGTATAATAAAAAATAACTTGCAACATTAGGCTATTCTACCAGGAGGCAGGGACAGGACTCTAGCCTTTTAGGAATCCATAGAGCTCCTCGACCCTTACTGCATAATTTATGAACCTACCACATTTCCATCCTCCCACTTTTCCAGAAGTCCCTTCCAGCAGTCCTGGACTACAATTTTTGAAGTCCAGCTTCTGCCCTTACCCGAACCCACCTCCACTTCCTTTGTAGCGTCACCTCAACAGAAGGGTCTCCCGCGTCACTGGGCAGAAGCCACTTCCGCCCCTACTTGTCGTCACTTCTGCCCTGACTATCCTGGAGCCCTAGCAGCGCCGGACGTGCTCTAGCCGCTCCCGGAAGTGACTCGGCCTTTGCACACACCCCCCCCCCCCCGCTTTCCCATTACCGCCCCCCGCCAACGACATTGCTATTTCCCTCCCTCCCCCTTTTCGTTTCCGGCTCCCGCCTTCTCTCTGAAGCGGCTCCTCTCTAAGCCTTTGCGGGGGAGGGAGGGAGGGCGGGAGGGGGCGTGGAGGAACTGGGGTTCTCGAGAGCACGAGCTGCAGCACCACTTCCGGGTGAGTGAACGGGGAGGGAGGGAGGGAGGGAAAAAGAGAGGGGGGCCACCCACTGCCTCGCGCCCCCGCCCTGCGGGTGTCTCGCGCGCATTCCGTGCGTGTGAGTGTGTGGATCTGTCTTGCGCCTCTAGTCCGTGCCCGCGCTTCGCCTTGCACTCTCCCACCTTCCTTCGCCCTGTCTTCGTCCTCCCAACCCACTTGGCTCCCTCCTGTCCCAGCAAACGCCACCCCCCCGCGCTCTGGCTCTGGCGCCGCCGCAGCCGTCGCCGCCGGGTGAGTCTCGCGCCGCTACAGCGGGCGCGCGCCAAGCTCCCTGTTCCTCCCCCCTCCCATTTTCCTTAGGGGGTGGAGAAGGGGGGTCCACGATGTGACTGTATGTGTGTCCGTCCCGGAACCGGAAGTGGTTGTGGAGGAGCGGGCGATGGGGAGGAATGGGGGGGCATAGGGGGCGGGTGTCTGTCTGGTGGGTAGCAGAGTTCAGCTCCCTGGAGGGAAAGGAGGGGCAACCTAAGGAAGGCCCTTTGAGGAAGGGCTGTGGGGCGACAGTAGAAGATTTCCAGGGGCTGTCTCAGGGGAGCGAAGGTTTTTGGGGGACAACTGGGTCCCCATTAAGTAGACCACTGTGCAGGCTGAGGGAGGTACTTTTTGGCACAAGGCCTTGGGTAGGCAGGGGGCGAAGTCCTCGCACAAGTAGGGGAGGCCAGAGGAAGTGGCTGTGCCTGAACTGGCACGGTGCCTGACACAAGGGTTGTGCATCCCCCCAGCCCATCAGCTTTGCCTTCTGAGTCACTCCTCATGGGCAGGGACCTTCCTCCTCTTCCAACTCTTATGTTCTCTGACCTCTGGTAACCTGTGGCCCTGGACTGAAGACAAGCCAGTGTCTGAGCCCTGGTGTGGATTCCATACACTGGTGATAGAGTTTATCTTAGAGTCTGGGAATTGGATGTATTTCCCTTCTATTCACATAGGGGGTGGCACTGCACTCCTGCTGTTAGATCATTCCATCTTTGAACTGTTGGTTGGGGGGTCTGTCTGCCCTCCAGACTGAAAGCTGACAGTCAAAAAATTCCTGAGGTTCTCCACAGCTCTGGTTGTGCCCTTACTGGCTCCTGTAACCCAGACAATTTGTTTACAGAAAGTTCTGGAGCCCTGGAAAGGAGAAGGAATAAGACGACAGGAGGAAGAGAGAGAGAGGGTAAGAAATTTGGGGTTAATTATTTTTCTTTGGGGGGAGGAGGGGTTCTAGCCATATGGACTTGTTTTTGACAGTGCAGCAGAATTCTTCAAGTAAATAGGACTTAGAATAGTGGTGCTTGCATTTATTACACTATTACATCTTGAGGGTACTAGAAAGTGTGCAAAAAGTTGGCGATGCACCTGTGTTACCCTCCATCCCCATCAGGACTCCTCAGGAATGAAATGTGGAATGCTCAGGTGAAGTCACTGGGTAGTGTTAACATTGTGTCCAAAGGAAACATTCTGTTTTGGGGGACAGATGGGCCCAGACTGCCAGTAGACACCTTGCGTTATAGCTTGTGGAATTGTATTCGAAACAAGTAATGCTAGGTTTAGAGTGTTGTTCCTGTTCTAGTATTGCAGTGGAGAGCTTGAAATGGATCTGTGGACTGATGAGAATCTGTGACACAGGGTTATTTGAGTTTGATGTGCCAGGGTGAAGTTTTTGGGGAAAAAAGCTGGTTTGTGGGTAAAGTGTATAAAACTATATGTAATGGACTCCAGAGGTAGATCTGGAAGAATTCAGAGTATGAGGCTTGATGGGAACTGTGAGAGTTTTAGATAGCCTGAAAATGACGGTGTATGGAACCAAAAGAATTTGAATTCAGAGTTTATAGTCCTAGAGGTATCTTTTTAAGAACCAATTACAGGCTGGTTTATAAAGTTTATTCCCATAGGTTTCATAGCCTAAGTAGGTGAATAAATATTAGGTGCATATCCTCTTTCCTCCAACCTTTTTTAAGGGGGCTTCACTTTCCCCTTTTCCATTATTATTAGTGGAATTGGCAGTGCCAGAGGAACCACACTGCTGTTTTTTCCACTGTGTACAATAGCTTAGCGATGCCTAGGGTACAAGCTGCTGGCCAGATTGCCACCTGTGTAATGATAGCGGTACTGTGAGTCTGTTAGGTGTGGTACGGTGGTGCTTCCCAGTAGAATTGGGAGAAACCCGTATTAGGTTATTTATGACTTTGAAGCGTTCACAGATAGTAGGAAAGTTTCATATTCTATTGCATGGCCTTCTTGGATATCCTTAAAACCTGTTGTTCCCCCCCCCCCCAAGTCAGTTCTTACTCCTACCAATCCTACAAGAGAATAAGACTGCCTATAGGGTTCCTAGGAGTGGCTGGTGGATTTGAACGTCTGACCTCGTGATTAGCAGCCAAGCTCTTAACCACGGTGCATTCAGGGCTCATGGGTGTCCTTAGAACCTGAGAAAAAGAGATTTTGTTTCCTTATTGAGAAAAACTGCTTCTCTGTTTTTTCAAGTCTTTAGCTAATACCTTTTAATGTTTTGGCAATTGTGCATTTTGGAGTGGCCTCTCCCTGGGTGGCACAAATGTTTGTGCTAGACTCCTAACCTAAAGGTTTGCAATTTGAACCCACCCCCCAGTGATGCTGAAGAAGAAGGTCCTGGCAGCCTGCTTCTATAAAGATTATAGCCAAGAAAACTATACATAGTGAAACCTGTAAGAGGTGAAACTTGATGGGACCACCTTATTTTTATGGGTCTCAAAAATTTTCCTGCCTTTGGCAGGGTGTACCGTTACCACTTTTCTGTCACGCATTTTAGTGGGAAATAATTGAGTTTTCCTTCTCTGATGTATTTTTGCCTATATGGGGTCTGGTTTTCATAGGCCTTGATGACCTCTGTAACACATGGGGTCACCATGAATTGGACTCAATTTGATGGCAGTGGGTTTGGCTTGGTTTCTCTCAAAAACATGGCTAAGATCCATGAGTCAAGTTGTGTCTATATTTGAATTTGAATGTCCTTTGTATCTCCTTTTGTTGATGCTGCTTTGCTGCATGTTGATGATTATTAAGTTGGAGGCTATAGATTTGATACTTCTGGATAATTGTCTTTGTAATTATATAGGATATGTAATTTTTGCTAATTATTGTTAATAGTTGTCACAGTAGAAATTATTTCTTTAGATCTCTTATTTCAGGAGCACTTTGAGAATTTTTTTCTTTCTTGTGCTAACTCCTACGGATAACCATATATGCCTTATGAAATGAGACAATAAATTATCCAGAGTCGTCTACGGATGGTGGGAACTAGAATTAGAATCTAGAAGTCTTGATTCCTAGGTCCATACTCTACCCACTATATTTGGTTGATGTGAATGTTTTGAGTTTTTCTAATGGTTGGTTGTGTTAAGGGAATGTTAATTTCTTGAGAAATGAAAATCATGCTGTACTTCAAAATCAATAATGAAGAAATAACAGTGGTAGCCACCAGGAAAGAGATGGTGGTCTTCACCATGCCCACCAAAACCACATGCTGTAGATAATGATATCTTTATCCTTCGATGGTTGATAGCACTGTGGAATAATGTGGTTGGGTGGACTAGTACTGGTCCAAGAGTTCAAGTCTTACTATGTGTTTCATGGATATTATTTAACATGGCCTCTTCTGTACTTTCGCAGCACTTCTGAGATTTACTCTGATTTGAGGAGAAAATTATAGTTCCTTAAAATTTCTTGAAAGAAAAGTGCTGTATAACTTGATGATAGCAAATCTTCTGTTGTGTTACCAGGACAGTTAAGGCTTGATGCAGTAGTAAAATTGAAATTAGAACCCCGATTTTTAATCTGCTAGCACTGTTCTTTCTGTTTATTAACCGTTTCTTTCCTGTTGCTTGGTGCTGTGATAGAAGCTGTTTTCTTCCTTCCCAGTCTAGGGTAAATTAGTTATTTTAAAATACATGTATTGACATAGTCACAACAACTAACACTTTTTGTGTATTGGTGAGTTTCCCTGTGTTAGTACACTTCTCATGATTGTAAGTTCTACTCTGTCCTACAGGGTCAGTATGAGTTGGAGTCGACTTGGTGAAACGGGTTTGATTTGGCTCAGGGTTCTAAGAATGTTGAGACATGCTTGCTTGGATGTTGCGGTGGTTTGATGAGATTTCCTCCATGAAAGGTAGAGAATAAGAAGGTAAGAGGTAAATGGATAGTGGACAGGTACTCCTGTGATCTGACAGAAAGGACACCCTGTTGCATAGCAGGAAGGGGCTCCATTTACAGTGTATTACAGCAGCAGACTTCATTCTTGATTCTCCACCTGGTCTCATTCCAGGGGTACACAGATTTAAATCCAGCTTACCAATAAAACAATGGCTGAGCATTCCTGAAGTGCCATTTTGCAGGCAAAAATTGCTTACAATTGAGCCAGCGTACTCTCCATGTACCCCGCCCCCCAGTTGAGCTGACATATTTATAAGCAGCCTATGAGGTACATGTCCCCAGGGCCCACTGTGGTTCAGGTCTTTAGCTTTGTCTTCTTAAGAACCAAATCAGATGTTACTGAATTGTATATGTAAAACTTGTGTTATTGTGTGCTTTTGTTGTGTGTATTCTCAGCAGGAACAACAGAAAAATCAAATCAGAGTATCCAACTAAATGGAACCAAAAAAAAAACCCAGATGCTCTGGAAGTGAGTTGATGCAACTTAGCAACCCTGTAAGACAGAGTAGGACTGCCTTGTAGAGTGTCCAAGGTTATAGACCCTTGTGAAAGCGGACTGCCACATCTCTCCCATGGATCAGCTGAGGGTTCAAATCTCTGATCTTTTGGTTAGCAGCCAACTGCTTTAACTGTGGCACCACCAGGGCTCCTTGAAGTAACTGGAAGGGCCTTTTATTTAACTCCCTCTCCAATCTGGCTTTTTTAATACAGATTTTATTTTAATACTGGTTATCTTGGCAGCCAAGTCGGACTTCACAGGATACAGAAAACAGTATGATTAAGACTATGTGTTGTTTCCCTGTTATTACAATCTTCAATTCTGAAAATAACTTATTCTAAAGAACTGCTTGGGATGATCCAAAAAACGCAAAACAACAAATGTTGGAAAGGCTGTGAGGAGGTTGGAACTCTCCTACACTGTTGGTGGGATTGCAAAATGGTGCAACCTCTTTGGAAAGCAACCTGTGCTACCTTAAAATAATGGATATAGATATACCATTTGACTCAGTAATTCTACTGCTTAGGATATATCCTACAGAATCAAGGCCATTCACACCAACTGATATATGCACAGGTATGTTCATTGCAGCACAGTCCACAATAGCAAAAAGATGGAATCAACCCAGATGCCCAACAACAGAGGAATGGATAGGTGAACTGTGGTATATATACTCAATGGAACACTATGCAATGATAAAGAACAACGATGATAACAGGAAACATCTTTTAACCTGGTTTCAACTGGAGGACATTATGCTGAGTGAAAGTAGTCAGCAACAAAAGGACAAATACTGTATGAGACCGCTATAATAAAAACTTAAAAACAAACTCATGTGTAGAAGACAAGACTCTTTGACAGCTGCAGGGGTGGGGAGGGAGGAAAGGTAAGGGTAGGGAGGGCTTAGATTAGAAAGTTAATATAAATTTGGGTGAAATCGGTGGCAGCACACATTAGAAAGAAGATCAGTAATAACCGGATTTCAACACAATCTGAGTACTCCTCCCATCTTAACCCGATATTGCAAGGACAGAGTAGCTGGGGCAGGGGGCCAGGGACCATGCTGTCAGGTGAAATCAAGGCCAATTGGCACAGCTGGTGTTTTGCTAACAAGGACTCTGTTCACCCCACATCGGTGAATGGCGTCTGGGGTCTTAAAAGCTGCCAAGCTGCTATCTGAGGGTACAGCAAATGGTCCCAACTCAACAGGAACAGATGATCACTGAGGACAAGAACGACATGGGGAAAGGAGAACCCAGAAGACAGAGAGACCCACATGAGTGGGTCTAGAAGAACCAGATGGTGCCCGGCTACCACCAGTGATAGTCATGATGGAGCTCACAAAGTTGAGTCTCATTGCCAACAAGAGAATAAATAGGAGTACATCCTGAGATCTCCAATAAAAGACCACAGTTGATGGTCCGGGGGCTTTGGGGTTCCCATGGAAGCATGGCCCCTGGCCCTAGTGCTGCCCCTGTCCATAAATCATAATGAAGGTCAACTTTTTGGACAGCAGTGGATTGCACTTGGTGACACAGAACGACCATATCTTGGAATTTTATGGTTCTGTGCATCTATAGGATGGCATCGTGCTGACCTCTTACTGGAGTAAGGGGAGTAGGTGGAGAGGAGGGGATAGGAGACTGTTGGGAGGATAGGACATGTATGGAGCAGAGAGGAAGGGTGTGCTGTCACTGTGCAGGGAGAGCAGTGGGAGCTGCATATAGGTGAGCATGCAAATTTATATGGGAATGTACAGTTTCATTCAATCATAACTAAAAAAAAAGAACTGCTTGGAAAATGTGTAGTCCATGCCTGGAAATATTCTAGATTTTAATTCCTGGATCATGCCCCAACATCATAGTTGTGTACTTGAGTTGAATGGCTTTAGGTTCTAGTAGAACCCCTTTCCCTAACTTGTTCTGTGGTACCCAAGTTGAGATCCCTACTTAGATTGTTCCACAGGTTTGACTCACCTGAAAAATGGGGATTGCGATACTTACTTTATAGCATGGGTGTTTGATTAAATTATGTAATAACTGTAAAGTACTTAGAACAGTACCTTGTATGGAATAAGTCATTAATAAATCCTAATGATAGTTGTGACACTGGCAATAATATGTTAGCTTAATCACTTTGTATGCACCTTTATAAGAATCTAGAGGGATATTTCCTTCAGAGACTGCTTCACCAGAGGACACTGTGAATGGATATAAATCTTACGTTTTGTGGGAAAGGTCGTGCTTACAGGAATCGTATCCGGGGGCATTTTTATTTTCACACTCTCAGTTCCTCCCTCCTAAAATTTCACATCCATATGCAGTTACTCCCTTGACTCAGGGAGGGAGGGCTTTCTGTGTTAGAGATGCCTATCTTTGAGTCTCTAATTCTGTACCTTTTTCTCACCGTGCACCACTGCTCTTGTCTGTTTCATTGCTCTGAGTTACAAGATTAGACAGATGGAGATTGCAGGTTAAGGTTGGATTGCCTTGCATTGTTTTTGAGATCTGTCCGTATAGATGCCACTGTCATTTCATTAAATGTGTGGTTGTTATGGGCTCCACAGTCCTGTAGTTCCATTATGTCAGGAACTATAAACCCACTGCCAAGTCAGTTTCAACTCATAGCAACCCTATAGGACAGAGTAGAACTGCTCCCTGGAGTTTCCAAGGAGCGTCTGGTAGATTTAAACTGCCGACCTTTTGGTTAGCAACTGTAGCACTTAATCACTACGCCACCAGGGTTTCCATCAGAAACTGTGGGGAGGTACAGATATAGAGGATATGATCTCTGCTGACCAAAGGGCTTAGATCCTTGTAAACTGTGATCTGATTGTCTTTTAATTCTGTTGCCTGAGTAGGACCTGAGCCCCCTTATAAAGCTAGTGCCGGAAGGGTTAGGTTAACACCATGGTTTTACTGTATTTTATAATTCAGGAAACAGGATTTGCCAGTGGTTGATCCTCAATCATTTAACACTGAGACTTATTTTTGTGAACGTGTTCTAGTCCCAGATTTGGTGCATTTTTCTCCTCTCCTTTGATACTTTTTAAGAAAATGTAGACTGAGATTCAGTTCTCCTTTCCTTTATAGGTTTTGTAGGAAATAAGGGTATTGTTTCATAGAGCAAAAAATGTGATGAGATTCCTGGAAAAATACAAGGAACAAGATTACATTTAGAATATGTTTTCTACTTCAATCCCTTTGTTGATGGTCTTTCCTAGTTTCCTTAACCATTACTTAAAATCCATTTTCTCTGTCTAGTTTAGCCTCTTAGCTTCCCCCAGCACATCCTCTATGGGTCTGATGTGGCCATAAGTCACCTGTACCTCATCACTCTTGGCTCAGAGTGGCAGTGTGGTGATAATGTTTATTTCCTGCTCTTCCTTTCCATTCCACCAATATTATATATACTGTCTGTTCTGCCTCCTGCTAGTCTACATCTTTCTTGCTCTAGGATTTGGGGAAGTTCTTTTTGACTAGGAAACACTGGTGACGTAGAGGTTAAGTGCTGTGGCTGCTAACCAAAGGGTCAGCAGTTTAAATCTGCCAGGTACTCCTTGGAAACTCTATGGGGCAGTTCTCCTGTGTCCTACTCAGTTGCCATGAGTCACAATGACTCGACGGTAGTGGGAGCATGTCTGCCAGCTAAGATTTGCCAGGGAAAGTATCAGAGTATGAAAATTGGGTAGTGGGGTACCAGGATTCTGTAGCTGTTTGTGAGTTGCTATATGATCCCCAGTGTTTACTTTTCTTATATCTTATTTCACTCCCAAAGTTTTAAGCTTAATTGTCATCCACATAGTATTTGAGGATACCCAGTTGTCCCTATTCTGAATCCTTTTAGGTGGACATCTGGGATGCTGCTGCTGCTACTGCTGGTGCCAGAATCCTTTTCTAAACTGGTAACTCCTAGGTTCTCACTGTTCACCCTGCTTGTGTGGGATCCACCACAGCACCATGGTTGTTCTTAGACTGTGGTAGGGCACAGTCACCAGATACCTGCTGGTACTCAAAAAATATCTTGCTTCTGATTCTTACCAGCTTCATTCTGTAATTCCCTTAAGCCTTATGTGCTCTAGTCTAGAACTTTTTCAAGTTATATAGAACTATAGGCATGTTGTTTGGAACACTTGGAATTTTTATTTCAAGGATGGTGAATTTGAGGGGTTAAGGAAAAGAGGAACAGTGCTAAGTACTAATGATTTGCTTTGTGTAACCTTGGGCACATCCCTTCCCCTCTCATGGTCTCATTTTCTCTATTTGTCAGCAAAGGAAAGTAATACTGATTCTGCTTCTTTCGGGTCTGGGAAACATTCTGTGGGTACGTGAGATATATGTAGATTATTTTACAAATGTTGACTAGGATAGCATCTGTTGGCTGAGGAGGGATATAGTGCCAAGTGGCTTCGATCAAGGATACTAATAATGCTAGATCCTAAGGCCTTGACTGCTAATCCCCAGCCTTGTGGTCAGTGCCAGAGAAGAGACCAAGAATTCCTCACCCCTCTTTCTCCATTGCTAAGCTTCTTCAGATTTCTTCCTGAGTGTGATATGGTTTCTTCTTTCTTCTTTCAGGTAGGATGGAAGAATCTCACTTCAATTCTAACCCGTACTTCTGGCCTTCTATCCCCACAGTCTCGGGACAGGTAGGTGGTGTTTGCTAACTTTGTTGCTCCTCACCCATTGTGTATTTTTTCAGCTCTGAATAGTAGGTTCTGTTACTGTGCAGACTGAAGCAAAAGATAAACCGTGTGCTGTTCATAAGTCCCACATCACTGAAAATTATACAGTGTTTCTGCTTAAGTTTTTCTGAAAGCACAAAGATATTAACTCCTAGATCCTTGATCTCCAGAGAGGAGGACAAAAATGAGAAATACTTAGGGAACAGACAAAATCAAACTGTGTTCCAGTCTGAAGATGACACCCTTCCTTCCTTTTCTTACAGATTGAAAACACAATGTTCATCAATAAGATGAAGGATCAGCTATTACCAGAGAAGGGCTGTGGGCTGGCTCCACCTCACTACCCTACCTTGCTGACAGTGCCTGCTTCGGTGTCCCTGCCCTCAGGCATCACTATGGACACAGAATCCAAGTCAGAACAGTTGACCCCCCACAGCCAGGCATCAGTTACCCAGAATATCACGGTGGTCCCTGTGCCGTCTACAGGACTGATGACTGCTGGTGAGCAACTCTGCTCTTCTCCAATCTGAGGTGTTGATCTTCAGTGATCAGTACCCCAGGCTGGAGGGCTCCAAGGATATGGGGAGTGGGATATGTGTTTGATTACTCAATCAGATTTTTATTAAGTGCCTACTGTGTGCCTAGCAATGTGCTAGGCATTGTGGGGGATACAAAGAAGTAGAAGATGCGTTCCCTGCTTTTGAGGAGGTGACATTCTTTCCTTCTCTGAATCAAGGAGTCTCCTGTTCTCAGAGGTGGAGAAGAGAAGGGAGTCAATCAAGGGGTAAATCTCACTGTTACCAGGGGGGTGGGGACAGGGGCTAGGAGACCATTGTTTTTCCATAGGGTTTGGGCTTTCCTGTATACTCTGGGCTGGGTGGTGGTGGTAAGGGGTTAATTAGACAGTTGTCTGGGGGAAGTAAAATGAAACAAGAGTCAGGATCAGGACAGGGCAATATAACACCATCTCCTTTTTCTCCCAATCTTAGGTCCAGGTTTGGTAATCACGTCCCCCTCAGGCTCTCTTGTGACCACAGCCACATCAGCTCAGACCTTCCCCATTTCGGCTCCCATGATTGTCTCAGCTCTTCCCCCTGGCTCACAAGCCCTGCAGGTGGTCCCTGACCTCTCCAAGAAGGTAGCATCAACCCTAACTGAGGAAGGAGGCGGAGGTGGTGGTGGAGGTGGCAATGTGGCTCCTAAAGCCCCCCGGGGCCGAAAGAAGAAGCGGATGCTGGAATCAGGGCTTCCTGAGATGAATGACCCTTATGTCCTGTCTCCTGAGGATGATGATGATCATCAGAAAGACGGCAAGACCTACAGGTAGGAGCTAGAGCCAGGGGGCAGGATGGGGTGAGGATCACTGCCCCTACCCCCTTGTGTCCTGCCCCAAATCAGGCTCCGTACTCTGATAGCTTTCCACCTCAGGTCCACTTGCATGTCAAGTGTTCTGTCACAGGATGGAAAGGCAGAGCTTTTAGCACTTTCTAGTCCTCTTTCCCCAGAATACAGACCAATTTCACTCTTTTTTAACCTAGTTTTGGGGATCATCAGCATTGACTTATTTTTGAGTGAGAGTGGAGTTTCCGTCTTGTAATAAGGCTTTAGAGTTGGTTTGGGACTTTATGTCCAGCTCTTGTTTGCTTTCTATATTTTCCATTCGTATTTTTCTGAGAAACCTTTCTGGTAAGCGTCTAACCTAACCTATGTGCCATCTTCTGGTTCTTGGGCCATATTTGAGCACTGAGCCTGTCGGACACTGCATGGTTGGGATGGAGGGGTCTGCATAAAAAGATGGGAGGAATAGGATGCTTCCCTCCACCCCCCTTGGGGGTACATGGTGATGAAATGACTGTTTGCTCGCTTACTAATTCATAAAACTTCTTTTGATCCTTATTTTCTCCAAGTTGTCCATTACCAAAAAGTATTACGTGTCATTTGCATGTGGTACTATATACAAAAGTAATTGTATAAGTAAACTCCTTGCCCTTTGAAAGTTGAAAATCTTTAATCACCTTGAGAACTATCAAGGGCCCTAGTGGGTTTGGGGAGTTTGCCCTCAGTTTATAGAGTGGGATAACCACTGTCACAGCTTTGATGTGGACAGGGGCAGATGTGCATGGCTGGGAGACTGGGTCTGTCCTTAGTGTACCGAGATGGGCAATGTTGTTCCCATTTTAGGAGCGAAGGGAACTGCGGCACAGGAAATGGACAGAGCCTTGGGCTCATGGATTCAGTTCCCGGCTCCACCACGAACTTGCTGTGTGACCCTGGGCAAGTCCTTTTCCCCTCTCTGGGCCTCAGTTTCCTCATCTGTGAAATGGGGAGAATTCTGTTTATGCCTCCCGTTTGTTGGGAGTATATATCAGATAAGATTTGAAATGTTGGGAACTTTAAAAGAAAGAGTCAACATAAGCATTTATTTCTGTTTGTATTGTATAGTTCTCCTGTGGAGAGTAGCTACAACTACAGATTGTTTAAATCCCTCTTTGTGTGGGAAAATGAGGGCAGCGTTGCTATGCAGAAAGAATTGAATGCTGCAAAATTCCAGCTTATAAACCAAAAGTTCACTGCAGCTTTATTGTTATAGGTGTGCCCGCTTGGTGGCACAGTGTTTAAGAGCTTGGCTGCTATCCAAAAGGTCAGCAGCTCAAATCAACCACCTGCTCCTTGGAAACTCAATAGGGCAGTTCTACTCTGTCCTATAGGGTTGTTATGAGTCAGAATTGACTTGATGACAGTGGGTTTGGTATTTTGGGGTTTTACTTTGTCTACTCTGTATGATAAAGTGTTCTTGGAAAATGTTTATATTGTATCATATTGTAAGGGTACCTGACAAGTTTGATTCATTTAAAGGCATTTGTTTATGTATGACTTCATAAATGAAAGTCTCTTTTCAATTTATTGTGTAGTTACCTGGATTTTTATGTATTTGCTTCAAGTGAGGTCACTGTTACATCGAGATTCACCTATATGAAATTTGTTGCAGGAGTAGTAGGAAGGTTCTGTAATACTCTCTGAAGCCCTTTAATTGGTGCTGGGTCCCCTGACTCTTCCAGGGTTTTATTTTTTATCTTTTTTACCTCCATTAAAGCTGTCTCTGAACTCCCCAAACTGTGTGTGTGAAAAGAAATGTGAATATACAGCTGGGAGGAAGCTCTGATAGAATTCTTCTTACCCTCAATGTTTTAGGAATCCTTGGCAGGCCCCACCCCCAGGTAATTAAAGAGAACTCTGAATTTTAAGGGGGACAAATTGTATTCTAGGTGAACAGGTGGAAGTTCTTCAGAAATTCAGAACATTGAAGTTCCAAAAGAATCTTTTTAATCACAGAGAATCCCAATTTACATTCATGTGTGAATAAAGTGCATCCATACCTGTGAAGAGTGGTCAGTGGTATTTGGCTAGATGTGGGGAAATTGAGTTATTTTACTTTGGGCAAATCACTTTAACATCCCTAGTAGCTCTTTGTTCCCATTTGTAAAATGGGAAGATCAGGCACAGCCGTCATCTATCTTGTGGAAATGTTTTGAGGGAAAAACACATCTTGGGAAAAAATCGAGGGATAATTCAAAGTAAATGTGACCAAGGCCTTTGCATTGGGTGCTTCCAAAGACACTGTTCTCACTGTGTCCAATGAGAACAGTCCCCTCTGGAGTAGTGCACTGAGCAGTAGTGGGTGCTAACTTTTCTGTCCCATGCTAACTGCTATTGCTACTGCCACAGCTCTCTGCTAAACTGAATTTCTTTCCATTCTTTAAGATCTCACACCAGAGGACTTTTACTCTTTCGTTTGACTTCATAGAATTTTAGAATTAGAAACACTTGGATGGTCACCTACCCAGCCCCTTTTCTGTAGCTTTAGCCTTAACATTCCTGGCAAGTATTTGTCCTCTGCTGAATACCTCCAGTGTTGGGAATCTGAAATTAGGTTAGAATCATCACATCATGATGAACAACTACTCGCCCCTTGACATAATACTTAACTTTTCTGTGGTTTTTCTGTAAAACGGGTAGTACCTGCCCAGATCTCAGTTCTCAAGAGGAGTAGAAATAATGCATGTAAAGTGCCTAGCGAAGGTCTGGTAAAGGCAGACAACAACAAATAGCAACTGTTTTTTATCATTGTTATTAGGTCTGTACCTAGTACCTCTTGAGACTGCCCGCTTTGCAGCCAGTTTATAATTAATGACTTTCGGTTTTGCAGAGTCTTCTGTCATTGGAAACTTTGATGAAGAGGATTATTTTCTTTTTTAAAGCGAACTTTAATGTTAAAGGTGTAGCTGGGTGTTTGCACTTTAAAAGCACCTTACACACATTAATGAGATTTTGCTTGAGTTCCAATGAATGTTGTTTTCTGTCTCTTGGAGAAATGTTAATAATCAGGTGAAATTATCTTGCAATGTTACTACAGTTGCCCTCCAATTGACAGTGTGTATATTTTCTAGTGAAATACATAGTAGCATGAGCTTGCCCATGGCACTGATTCTGTTGGTGTTAACACTATTGTGTTATTAGAGAACACTTAGCTTACCTGACTGTCCTGGGTGTTTGCTAGCCCTTTTAGGGGCACAGATATTTCTCTCCATTTTATAGACCATAAATTTGAGGTCTAGATTGATGAAAAGGTGTGTAACTGAACCTTGAGTAGAACCTGGGTGTCCAGACCCCTAGTGGCTGTGTCCTTGGGACCATGCTAACTATAAACAGAATCTTCCTGCCTCTTACACAGTGATTGAGCATCATAGACAACTGTCAGATTAGTAAACTGGCATCATATCTAAACTGCACTTCAGCATGTTAAGTGAATAAAGAAATGGAAATTGGCCTTAATTACTGGAATTTCACTAAACACGTTAATACAGAGGTCATATACCATCTAACAGTGATGTCTTTTTTCCTGAGGAATTCTGTGGTTCTTTTTAGTAATGATCTCATTTATTCTCTAAGAATTCACATGAGATCAGAAGACAAGTTGAAATTATACGCCATACCTTTTCAAGCCTCTCTTACAGAAGTAAGGTGTGGGGAGAACCCCAAGAAGAGGAGCTTGCCCCAGTTGCCTGGCTGCCAGGCTGCTGCCTTTATATGAGCCCACAGTGTGCACTGATGAGTTGTTGAGGAAAGTTTCAGGGTTCCACCCACACATGGATAGCTTTTACCCAAGAAAGTGAAATATGTCGTGAAATACATAGTAGCATGAGCCTGCCCATGGTACTAATGCTATTAGTGTTGACACTATTGTTTTATTACAGAACATTTAGCTTACCTGACTGTACCAGGTGTTTGCTGACCCTTTTAGGGGGCAGATGTTTCTCTCCATTTTACAGACCATAAATTTGAGTCTAAACTGTTACAGCTTAGCTAGTTTAGAGGCCTCCTTATTTTGATATTGTTGAACAGTGGCAGAGCATAGGAACTTTACCAACCTAAGTGATACGTGAAAGTATATCTATATAATCTGGGTGTTGACCCAGAGTTTGACATGGAAGGTACAGTTTCGCAGACCTTTTTCTCCTAAATACTTGAGGGATACAGCCCACCCCCAGCAGTTACCTTGGCTTACTCAAAAGTGATTTTCACTGGATTGCAAAGGAGGGGTTAGTTACAGGCAGTCAGGGCTGGTGGATGTAACATATGAAATAGAGAGTGGAGGCCAGACTTCATGTCGTTTGGAAAAGCTTCTCCAAATAATTGTGATATTTCTCATCCATCACTTTCTTTCTGAGAAGTACTGCCGGAAAGGAAGTAGGACAAATCTGAGTGAAGAAAATTACCTGAGACGATGTGATGAAGCCCTTCCAGAAACTCTTATCAGTTCTTCAGTAGTGTTTTGGGGCCCTCAGGATTCTTGAAGGATGTACTTTATACATGAAAAAGGAATTATTGAAAAAGTTTGAAATCAAGTTATAGGCAGAATCAAAACAAAATACAGTAGTGAGTATTCTTGGTCTAGTGGAATCCACATTAGCCCAGAGTCCATAATAAAATTTCCGTGTCTTACCTAGTTGAATTCTTGTTTTTGTATATTTAGAAGTTCAGTCGTTCGGCAAACATATGGAGTGTCTATAATATGCTGTGTAAGAAGTATAGGCTATAAAGGTGAACAAAATAGAGATCACCTCTCAAGGGTCTCACAATGTAGTTGGAACAGGAGAGAGAATAGATAGGCTGGGTTCTTTGGGAAGTAGAGAGGGGAGGGCTCAGCAGTGCCTTCTTGCTGGGAAGGGTTCTAACCACTTGCCCTCACTTGGCCAGGTGCCGGATGTGCTCACTGACATTCTACTCGAAGTCGGAGATGCAGATCCACTCCAAGTCACACACCGAGACCAAGCCCCACAAGTGCCCACATTGTTCCAAGACCTTCGCCAACAGCTCCTACCTGGCCCAGCACATCCGAATACACTCAGGGGCTAAGCCCTACAGTTGTAACTTCTGTGAGAAGTCCTTCCGCCAGCTCTCCCACCTTCAACAGCACACCCGGTAAGGCTACTCTCACTTTTACCCCACTACCTGGCTGTGCCCATCCTGTGCTCCCAGGGCCATGCTGCCTACATGTACTCCTCTTTCCAAAGGTCTTATTTTTTCTTTTCCCTTTCACCTTTGCCCTCTGGAAAAGAGCCTCAATTCTCTCCCATTACTGGCTGAAAAAGTAAACTATATCCTAGCACTGTGTGGGGCCTGGAAAATTCTGGTCTCCACGCCCAAAGTCTGGAACAGTTGTTGTGGTTTCTCTCGTGTCTGTGTTCGGAAATCTTCTGCAGAGCAGGCCCTGCTTTTACTATATGCTTCAGTTGTGAGCCAAGGTGTGCATTCAACTTGAGGTCCATGGGGAACAGTCGGTATTGGTCTTGGTTCAAATTACTATTTGGAAGCAGGGTATCTGTGGTGAGTGTATAACCTTAGAAACAGAACAGAGGGTTGAAGAGACTGAATGAGGTTACCAGAAGCCATGGGTTACAGCTATTCATCATCTCACTGTCACTCTAGCCAACGACTAAAAATCAGCAACAGCCTAGATCTGGGTGTCCTCTTCATTAGCCTGTCCAGGCCGGAGTGTCTTTGGGAGGAGGGAGGAGGGGTGCTTTCATCCTTCAAGCAACATCATTTCACCCAGCAGAGAGCTGAGCCCGTGGTGTCGAACTGCTTCCTCCTCCCCCCTTCCTTCCTCTCCTCTCCGGCAGGATCCACTCCAAGATGCACACGGAGACCATCAAGCCCCACAAGTGCCCGCACTGCTCCAAGACCTTCGCCAACACCTCCTACCTGGCCCAGCACCTCCGTATCCACTCGGGGGCCAAGCCCTACAACTGTTCCTACTGCCAGAAGGCCTTCCGCCAGCTCTCTCACCTCCAGCAGCACACACGGTAAGGGAGAGTGGCAGGCTACTGCCCCCGCCCCGCTGGCATGCCCTCCCCACCCCCGCCCTGGACATATACAACAACCCGCATGCGGGGGGCGGGGGAGAGACCTGGCTGGAGGAGAGACCTGGCTGGAGGAGAGCAGCACTGGCCTCAGGAAGAAGGAAGACCAAGCAGCATCACTGGAGGCAAAAGTGGATGCCAAGAGAGAACATTTGTGGAATGAGAGCTACATTGGGAAGATACAGTGTC
Source organism: Heterohyrax brucei (assembly GCA_028571685.1). Taxonomy (NCBI): domain Eukaryota; kingdom Metazoa; phylum Chordata; class Mammalia; order Hyracoidea; family Procaviidae; genus Heterohyrax; species Heterohyrax brucei. Next base: position 68,434,739 of record CM053142.1, on the reverse strand, counting down.
CCTGATAAATAAGAGGCAGACTCATCTGGAGCAGAGACAACTCTTTCACTCATCTCCCTTTCTAAAAACACTCAGTGCACACATCTTGCAAGAGTTTCTCCTTGATGTCAAAGCAGAGGTGTTTGACTGGGGAACCAACTCTGAATGGGAAATACAATCAAACTTTAGCTGGATACTAGCCTTGTAACATCCACACCAACAAGCAAGCCTCCATGGGATACCAGGAATTAGAGGGAAAGAATGTGCTAAGTATTCACAGAAGACTGGCAAACAGAAAATTTAAAGGCTCATACTTCTTCAGCATGCCCACTGTTTGTCCTATGAATCTGAAGTGATCACAAGGAAATTAACCTGCCAACTAGAAGAGAGTGATGATCTTTAACAGTATCTCAAGTTAAGCCACAGGCCTTTTCATCAGCTTCTTTTGGATGTAATGATTTCCACTTTCCTGCGGTCGGATGTCTTGACTTGAGGAGTCAGGCAATCCTCACAAGGAGGAAACATGTCCTGCGATGTTTTAAAGACTTGAGATCGGAGGTCCAGAAGAGCCGCTGGTCACAAGGATGGTTCTGAAGTCCCTGATGAGGAACAGGTGTCAGAGACCCTTGAGTTCTTGGCTTATCTCAGTAGAGGATCCAGTACTGTTGGGGATAGAAGTCAGATTGGTACCAAGCTAGGCATTTCCTGCTGTTGGGGTGCTAGGCTGGGAAAATCCCCACAGAGTTTCCATGAGTATTAATAACACTTACTCTGCTTCTCTTTGACACCAGAACTTCTCTGGTTGATGCTGAAGGCTAAGAGGATGGTTTCTGGCTGCAGGTTGGGGACCAAGGAAGAAGTGTTGTAATTTTCTTTTTCTTTACCATTGTGTTTAGCTTATGCTTCTGAACATTGATGAGGGACAGTTGCTGTAGGACTTGTATGTCACATCACGGAGTGCCTGTCCCTTGGGTGTTGAGCCATCAGGTCTCCTGCCCTGCAGTACAAAGGAGGCCCAGCTTAAGCTGATATAAGTAGTGATCAGAAATTAGGCCATACAGCCTGATCTTTGTCACAGAGGATCTAAGGCTGGTGCCTCCTGGAGACCCAGCTGATGTCCTCTTTTAGCGGGACAGGATTGGCCTTGAGGAAGTGTGTGAGGAACTAATGCTTGAGTGACATTTCTGACTCCTTTCTTTCCCTTTCTTCTTTTCTCATCCTGTGCAGAATCCACACCGGTGATAGACCATACAAATGTGCACACCCAGGCTGTGAAAAAGCCTTCACACAGCTCTCCAATCTGCAAGTAAGTACACCATCCTTCACACATGACCTGGAGTCTGAGTCTTGGATAGGAATGCCATGACTACTACTTCACATCTGAAGCTTTCTCAGAACTCCTTTACACTCTTACAAATTACTGACAGACCTACAGAGCTTTTTTGTTCATGGAGGTTAGTACCTTTCTACCTAGAGACTGAAAAAGTATTTATTAATTCATTTAAAAATAACAATAAACCTATTACATCTTAATGTAAGTAATGCATTTTCAAAAACCAAACAGAAATTAAAAATGGTGAGAAGAATGACAGTTCCACTTTTTTGCCAGCTAGTCTTTGGCTTAATAGAAGGAGGCTGGATTTTTAATCTACTATACTCAGTCTCTTGCTGTATCACATCATATAACCTCTAAAATGCATTGGAAGGGCAACCACTGTCCTACTGTTCAAAAATAATTTTGACCTTGTTGACTCCCTGAAAATGTCTTGGGATTCTCTAGAGCTCCCTGTCCCTCACTTTGGACCACACACTGTGCTAGTGGGACCAGGCAAAGGTCACCATTGTAATTTTCAGATCTTGTTCTGTGCTGTAAGAGATAGGCTTGTTTCCTTAGCCTCAAGCTCCTAAAGTTTCATTTGAAGCAATTTCTACTGGATTCAGATTGAAAGAAAGCCTAAGAGGCCTGACACTCTGCTCAAACCTTTCCATAAAAGTCAGGGAGACTAGAAGGAAAAGTAGTGAGCACTCATCTTCTTTTCTCCCAAATTGCTTAGTCCCACAGGCGGCAGCACAACAAAGATAAACCCTACAAGTGCCACAACTGTCATCGGGCGTATACAGATGCAGCCTCACTAGAGGTGCACCTGTCTACACATACGGTGAAGCATGCCAAGGTGTACACCTGCACTATCTGTAGTCGGGCATATACATCGGTGAGTGCTTTGTTTCATCTGTTTCTTCCTTACCGTCCTGTGTCCTGTCAGACTGCAGTCCACTGTACTCCAGTGTTCTGGGTAAAGGCCTTATCTGTTGCAGTGAAGGCCACGCCTTCCTCGCTCCAACTTAACAAAATCAGTAAAGAAAACAGGAATTACATAGATCCACATCTGAGGAATTTAGGGGATGTTTGGTCCCCTGAAAAATTCCCTATTCCTTTTAAGCATAGAGCAACATGAGGTTCTTTTTTTAGGGGAGGAAGATTTAAGTTCAGTCTTTTCTGCTAGACTCCAGAAGAGGTTGTAAAGTTGCTTGATTCTGTGATCTTTGAGAAGACGACATCCTTTCTTCTGCCAATTGAACGCCCTTGGGGACTTCTAAAAGTTCCCTCCCCATCCTACCCAGTAGTAAATGCTGAAAATGACTACTTGGGAGAACTTACCCATGGCTGTAGAATATCTGCATATAAATAATGTTGTATTTAAAGCAAAGTAAGAACCCAGGATGCTAGTTAGAAATAACTTTCCCTCTCTTTCATCCCTCATTTTTATCTCTTTCAGGAAACATACCTTATGAAACATATGCGCAAACATAACCCTCCTGATCTCCAGCAACAAGTGCAGGCAGCAGCGGCAGCAGCAGCAGTGGCCCAGGCCCAGGCCCAGGCTCAAGCTCAAGCTCAAGCTCAAGCCCAAGCCCAAGCCCAGGCCCAGGCCTCCCAGGCATCACAGCAGCAGCAGCAGCAGCAGCAACAGCAACAGCAGCCCCAGCCCCAGCCCCAGCCACCACACTTTCAGTCCCCTGGAGCAGCCCCCCAAGGTGGCGGTGGTGGGGACAGTAATCCCAACCCTCCACCTCAGTGTTCTTTTGACCTGACACCCTATAAGACGGCGGAGCATCATAAGGACATCTGCCTCACTGTCACCACCAGCACCATCCAGGTGGAGCACCTGGCCAGCTCTTAGAGACCTGTGCTGCCACCCACTGGGAAGAGGGGAGAAAAGTTCTCGTGTCTTCTTTCTCCAACTCCTCTTGGTGGGAAAAATCCTCTTCTTGACTGGCCTTGGCTCCATCTCCTTAGGCCTCAGGCACAGCCTTCTGTCACAGGATGCCATCCTTATTTCTAACTCTTCAAAAGGAACATCAGCCCTCCTGATTGGCAAAAGAATACTGAGCTGGTAGTTTAATCCAGCAGCCTCCCCTCACAAGCATAGCTTTTTAAAATTGGGGGTTGGTGCTCAAGGGAGGGATTTGATATGACCTCATAGAAACTTGTCCATTGTAGGCACTTACCCTCTCCTTAACCCTCCTGATCCCCAAAGTTTGGGCTGATAGAAGACTAGAGGCTGGCCCTCCCAGATATCAGAGACAAGGGTGCCCTAAATGCAACCAGCCTCCTGTTCTGTTCTTGCCTGCAAAAGAACAGAGGTTTCTCACATGCCCCCACCCTTGGGAGCCATTTCTTTCCCTAAATGGCCTCACTTCACTTCCTACCTATTACTGGAGGAAGGAACATTGGGTGGGGATCAGACCTCCCTTTATTTATAAGAGGGCAAGGGCTGAGATGTGGTCCCCAAGGGGCCAGAGATTTCCAAGGTGGTCAAGGGTGGCTTAGAAGTGTGGGTTATGGTTTTCCTTGGAGCCTGTCTCCCCCTTCTCTGTCAACCAAGGCCCTGTACACTCAAGACTCCCTATCCCAAACCTCAAGGAGCTATGGGAGCTTTGTGTTCTCTATGAAATCCCAAAAGAAGGGGTGTTGCAGAGAAGGGGGAGTTCAGGGCAGACACAAGGACTGGACTTAACTCCTTAGGTGCCACGGTCAGTTGCCGGACACGGATTTCTATATAAATATATATATATATATAAATATATATATACCCACTCATCACAGCCATCTTTGTTGTAACCATTTCTGTGTTTATAAATGCATTATCTGAGAATTTTCATATTTGATTTTTATTTTATTTTTGTCTTTGTTTTTCTTTTCCACACTGTACCTCTGACCATAGCATTTTTATTTCCTTTTGTCTTTTTTTTTTTTTAAATCATGGCAGATTTCAGAGAAAAGAGAAAATGAAAAAAAAAAAATGAGGAAACCAGTTGTTACAAAGCAATTTACAAATGAAGAAAAAAACTTATGTACAAAACAAAGGGTGTTTTTAGAACATTGTATAGAAATAAATTCGTGTAAAAGGATCAGAGGCAGTGGAGCTACTGATGTGAGTGAACACGGGGAAAAGCTGTTTGGGGAGATGTTCAAGGACAGTGTTGAGGATTTATACCCCAAGTGTGTTTGAGAACGACTGCCTGTGTAAAAAGGCCCCATGTGTGTAATTTGTAAGCTGTGCAAGATAACAGATTTGATCACTGAAATCGTAACTTAGTGGAGATTTCTACATAAATTGGCATTTTAAATTACATTTCCAAAATACAGGAGAGTAAGCTTTCAGTTTTAAACAAAAAAAAAAAGAAGGCTCTTTATTACAGAAATTGAAGGATTCTGTGCTTAGTTGTTAGCACAGGCAGGTATCTTGGTACCCTGTAACATTTGAAACTAGAGGTTTCCAGTGGCAGGAATCATCACCAACAGTTGGGGGCAGAATTGAGTAACTTGCAGGACAGCATGCTGAGGAGAAAATGGGTTCAGAAACGCGCACTTCAGCACTGGTGCTGTCAACCAAATTCATGGTGTTGGCCAGATTGCTGCTGCTGCTGCTGCTGCTGCTGTTAAAATGATGCAATTGGATTAGAGCATATCCAAGATTCTTTGTGAGAATTTAAAAAAGTTTAACCACTGAAAAGTTGTGACAAAGCTTTCATGTCTGAAAACTGGTGGTCGTTCTCTGTGGGACTGCTGGCTGGTGATACTTGCTACCTAGGTGGGTGTAGGTAGTTAATCATATAATGCCTTCTTTAGGGCTTGGTAGTCCTGGTGGTGGAATGGTTAAGACCTATGGCTGCTAACTAAAAGATCAGCAGTTTTAATCCATCACAAACTCCTTAGAAACCCTGGGAGGCAGTTCTATAGAATGACTTAGAATTACTCAACAGCAATGAGTTTTTTTGGGTTAAGTGTTGCAGCATATGGTAAGACACTAATGAATGTAACAGACAACCAAGTACACCAATGTTTGTTAGCTTTTTGAATATTTGACTGCTTTTCCCCTGGGTTTTTTTCTGTCCTACTTGTACCTGCTGTTGAGAGGCCCTGACAGTCCTGCCTTCAGCGGTACAAGAACTACACTGTTGTTTTGAAGCATACACATAACACTGATCATTGGGATAGTCCTATGAGGTAACTACTAGACTCACAGGGGAGCAAACAGGCACAGACTAGTGGCCCAAGGACATGACACATTGGTAATTGGAATGAGGGCTGTTCTGTATTGCTGGATAATACCTGCTCACTAGTAAACTTGAGGTTTCGCCAACCCTTCTTCACATACATGGTCTAAGACTGAAAATCTGTCCTTTAAAACAGCATGTGTCAACGATGATTGTCAAAGATGTGAGTTAGGAGTAAACACTATCTCCAAGACACTGTCTTACCACCAGTGTTGGGTACAGACTGAGTTCTGTTACCCTAGTGTGGTGGCATCCTGTCGTGCACTTGATTGGTTTATGTTCGGTGAAGAGCAGAGTTTTTACTGTAGCTGACTACAATGATGGTTGGTACATACCTGCTTAACAGGATGGGGATCCATGAACCACTCTCTCCATCACATAATGAGTGTTTGAATAAGAAAGGAGAGAAAATACCTGAGATTTCCCTCAGAGTTGCAGGAGGGCAAGGCCAGAATACTCCCATCATTTTAAATGTGAAAATGAGTGTTAATGGACAGGACCCTGACAAAATGGGTGGAGAATTACAGCTTTATTGTGTAATTTTACTTTGTATTTCTAAAGAGGTTTATAAGTCATGACTTGCTTCATGTTAAAAAAAAAAAAAACCTGAACTGTTCATATGAGTGAAGAGAAATAAAACCCACTGCCATCGAGTTGATTCTGACTGACAGCCACCCTACATAGAGCGTTTAATTTTCCCAATCCAGATACTTGCCTCAAACGTCATTAGGAAACAGCTGCCCCGGAAAGTCCTGCTCCGGCTACTAAATTCAAATTCTGTAAAAAGGAAACGTTAGATCCCTAGGTCCTGAAAAGGGATATTGATGGCAAACGATCCTAAAGACAGCAATATTTCCAGCATCACCTACACTGCCGTTTTGGAGGGAAAAAGTTTGGTAGAGAATTCAAAATGGCGAGCTCCAGTGACGTCATGCCTGGCTCTGTCATACTGGAGTCTTAGTACGGGCGGAAGCAGGCTACAGCCGAACCGTTACGGGCTGCGGTAGCCAGCCACGCAAAACAAAAAAGGTTCAACGTCGGGCGGATGTGTCCCAGCGGACAACTATTAAGGGCGGAAGTTATCTTAAGGGCGGAAGAGTTCTACCCAAAGATCGTTTCAGCGCCTATCACGTTTCAGTCACTTCCGAGGTGGGTCGGAAGTTGCTTTGTTTTGCTTCAAGATGGCTGCGGGGATGTATTTGGAACATTACCTGGACAGTAAGAGCAGGCTGGAGACGGGGGTCAGGGGTCATAGAGTGGTGGGGTGTTGGGGATGAGAGGGTCTATGACCTAGAAGTCGTGGCGGTGAGATGGTCACAATTGCGAAGAGGCTCCATGGGGGAAAATACTGGAGGTTGTGGAGAAAGAGGGGGCGGGGCAGTAGGGTCGAGGCCTCGCTGTCGGGTGTAGACGGGGGAGGGGCTGCGCGGTGGGACTGAAAGCCGTCTTTTGAAAAGCAGGTAGGTATAGCTGGAAGGCTATTTGCTGTCTCCACTCTTCAGGGTCTTCAACCTCCAGATAGCTTTACGTTAAAGTCGTTTAGAATCGGTCCTTTCACTGTAACACCCACTGCCATTTGGAGCAACTGTAAAAATCTGTTGACGGCCCGATCAGTTTCTCTAAACAGCAGCTCATCATAGGGATGGAGGTGGAGTGTTGGCTGTCAGATGCTGAACTGGAACGCCTCTCTGCATGCAGCATAGATTGAATTTCCATTAACCTGGAAATCTGGCGTCATGTTTCTGCCATTAGTGTAACCCACCTTTTCGTAAAGTCTCACCCTGTGCACTCGGAAGTCAATAAATATTTATTGAGATAGTGCGGTGAATCAGACGTAATGCCAAGCACTGGAGATCAACAGAAATTAATATGACAGACCTTGCCCCTCAAGAAGCTCACAGCTTCTTGTAGAAAACATTCTGCAATTAGATCATTATAAGGTGGTGTGACAAGAGAAACAATAGAAATTTGCTGAAAGGACAGTTGGTAACGCGCAAGACTCACTGTGGAGGTAGGAAAAGCTTTACAGGGGACATAGTGTTTGAATAGGGTCTTGAAATTTGCAAGAATGAAAAAGGAAGAAGAATTCCAGGTTAGAAAGCATCATCAGTGATGTGACAGGTTTGTAATAAAGGCAGGGAAGAGTGAGGTCAGAATATTTGCTGCATAGAATTTTAAGAAGATTGGCAAATGAGAGTAGAGAAAAAGACAGGTTAAATTGTACAAGATTTTTTAAGCAAAGCTAAGAAGTGTGCTTTTGTATTGTTTTTGAGTTATGCTGTAGATGAAAGTTTACAGCTCAAGTTAATGTCTCATTGGAAAATTTATACACATAATGTTTTGTAACATGGTAGCAATCCCCACAATATGACAACATGCTCCACTTTTAACACTTTGGGTTCCTTATGTGCATTTGTTTAGCTACACTTCTGCCTTCACATCTTGATTTTGGACAGGAGTTGCCCATTTGGTCTTGTATATGTGGTTGTGTTATTTTTTGTTTTGTAGGCCTGTCTAGTCTTTGTCTGAAAAGTGGGTTTCAGGAATGGTTTCACTTGTAGGTTAGCAGAGTTTCCAGGACTGTAGTTTCATGGGTTCCTCCAGTCTCTGTCAGAGCAATAAATTTGGTGGCTTTTTGTGATCTTGAATTCTGTGTTACATTTTTTTGTCGCTGTCTCTGGGGTTGTCTGTTATGATCTCTTGTCGTTGTTGGTAGCCAGACACCATTTAGTTCTTCATGTGTCAGGTTGGTAAAGTCTGGTTCATGTGGTCTTTTAGTCGTGTGGGCACATACTTAACCATTTATCTTTGGTTTTCTTTATTCTCCTTTGCTGCAGATGGTATGGGACTAGTAGCTGTGTCTTGTATGGCCACTTGCAAGCTTTTAAGACCTTAAACATTACTCACCAATGTGGGATGTGGAGTATTTTATTTATAAACTACAAGAATTGCCAGTTAAGTTCACAAACTCATCCTAGAAGAAGTGCTACATACGTCTTTGTTGAATGTCACTACAGTTGCCTTTGAAGTATACCTCTTGAGAAGCTATGCACTGATGCCAGCACCTAGTCCACCCTTCAAAGCAGTTTTAGAACTCTTTTTCTGGAATGGCCACCCTTGGTAGACACCCTTAGTGTCCTGACTGTCATCAAAATGTCTTCCTTTCAATATTTCTTTTATCTTCCGGTAAAGAAAAAAGTCATTAGGGGCCAGATCAGGTGAGTAGGGAGGGTGTTCTGATACAATTCTTTGTTTATTGGCTAACAAACTCTCCTACAGACAACTGTACAATTAAGTTCGTGACCTTGACACTGTGCCACTATGTGCAGTGACCATTCCAGAAAGAGTGCCAAAATTGCTTTGAAGCGTGGCCTAGTCTCTGGCATCAGTGCATAGCTTCCCAAGGGGAGTACTTCTAAGGTGGTTGTAGTAATACTCAGCAATGAAGTATGTAGCACTTAGAACAATTAAGTTCACTAATTGGCAGACCTCATATGTTATGCTAGCTGATCTAAATGTCCCTTGAAAATATGGTCCAGCCCCCAGGCGCAGATACTTGGTCCTTCAAAGTGTTTGGATGTGTCTAGGAAACTTTTTTTTTTTTTTTTTTTTGCTGTGGTCTAGTCACACTGATTTCCCCTGTATTTTGTGTTGTCTTTCTCTCTGCTGAAGCTGACACTTGTCTACTATCTTACCTATTTGGTGAAGGTATAGTAGAAATACCACAGGTGGATAGCTTTAACAAAGAGAAATGTATTTTCTCACAGTCTAGAAGGCTAGAAGTCCAAATTCAGGATGCCATCTCTGGAGGAGGGCTTTCTCTGAAGGCTCTGGGGAAAGGTCTTTGTCATCAATCTTCCCCGGTCTAGGAGTTTCTCAGCACAGGGACCCTAGATCCAAAAGATGTGTTGGCCTTTGTTTCTTGGTGATATTAGGGCTCCATATTTCTCTGCTCACTTCTCTCTTTTATTTCTCAAAATAGATTGATTTAAGACACAGCTGAGTCTTGACGTTGAGTCATGCATCATTAACATAACTTCTTTAAGTCCTGCCTTACTAACATCATTACAGTAGGATTTACAGCACCTAGGAAAATCACATCAGATGACAAAATGGAAGACAATCACAAAAAACTGAGAATCATGGCCTAGTGAAGTTAACATACTTGTGGGGGGCATAATTCAATCCATTATATCTACGATCTAGTTAGTAACTTCTCCCTCATCTTTCCTATCCTTGTAATCATCAAAGAATGCTTTTTCTATGTGTAAACCTTTTCTTGAGTTCTTACAATAGTCATGTCACACAATATTAGTCCTTTTGTGACTGATTTCACTCAGCATAATGCCTTGTGGATTCATTAATGTTGTGAGATGTTTCATGGATTCGTCGTTGTTCTTTATTGCTGTGTGGTATTCCATTGTGTGTATGTACCAGAATTTGTTCGTCCGTTCATCTGTTGATGGGCATTGAGGTTATATCTTTTTTCTATTCTGAATAGTATTGCAATGAACATGGGTGCATATGTCTATTTGTGTGACAGCTTTTGTTTCTCTATGGTGTATTCCTAGGAGTGGGATTGCTGGATTGTATGGTATTTGTGTTTCTAGCTTTTTAAGAAAGCACTGTATCATTTTCCAAAGTGGTTGTACCATTTTGCATTCTTCCTCCTTACAACTGCCCTGACATTTGTTGTTTTTTTTTTTTTTGGAAGGGGTGGATCAGTACCAGTTATCAGGATGAGATGGCTTGTCAGTGTAGTTTTGATTTGCATTTCTCTAATGCCTAATGATTATCATTTCCTTGTGTGCCACCTCAGAAGTTTGCATTTTAAATAGTAGGGAACCAACAGATTTTTTCCTTAATTATTCTTGGGGTGAAAGTTTATGGCTCAAGTTAATTTCTCATGCAAAAACTTACATTTTATGTCACTCTAGTTGCAATCCCTACAGTATAATAGCACACTCCCCCTTTCCAACCTGTGATTCCTGTGTCCATTAAGTCAGTTCCTATTCCTTTCTTCCTTATCATCCTGTCTGGCCGGGAACTGCACGTCTCATCTCTTGTATCTGCTTGAACTAAGAAGCACGCTCTTCATGAGTAATACATTATGTTTTATTGTTCAGTATAATGTTTGTCTGAAGAGTAAGTTTTGGTAATGGCGTCGGTTCTGAGTTAACTGAGAGGACAGATGCCACGTCTTACGTGATTCCTCTAGTCTCAGTCAGATCATTAAGTCTCATGTTTTTGTTGTTGTTGTTGTTGTTGTTCCGTATTTATTTATTTAATATGACTGAGTGAAAATGTACATTCCCATATAAAGTTACATGCCCACTTATATGCAGCTTCCACTGCTCTTCCTGTCCGGTGACAGCACACTCTTCCTCTCTGCTCCATACATGTCTCATCCTCCCAACAGCCTCCTTTCCCCTCCTGTCCACCCACTCTCCTTCCTCCGGCCTCAGTTCAGCAGGATGATATCCTATAGATGTATAGAACCATAAAGTGCATCCAATATATGGTCACTCTGCATCACCAAGTCCAATCCATTCGTGTCCGAAGTGTAGACCTTTGTTATGATTTATGGGCAAGGGCAGCATCAGGGCCAGGGGCCATGCTCTCAGGGGAACCTCGAAACCACTGGACCATCAATTGTGGTCGTTTAGTGGAGATCTCAGGATGCACCCTTTTTTATTCTTGTGTTATTGGCAAGAATTTTGTTGAAGATTTTTGCAACTAGATTCATGAGTGATAACAGCCTGTAATTCTCCTTCTTTGTTGGGTCCTTCCCTGGCTTTGGTATCAGGGTTATGCTGGCTTCATAGAATGAATTTGGGAGTACTCCGTGCCTTTCTATACTGTGAAATAGTCTCAAAAGTATTGGAGATAACTGTTCTCTAAATGCTTGGTAGAATTCTGCAGTGAAGCCATCTGGGCCTGGGCTTTTTTTGGTTGGCAGTGTTTTGATGACCTTTTCAATCTCTTCCTTTATGATGGGTTTATTAAGTTGTTCTGCTTCATGTTGTGATAATTTGAGTAGGTGGTATGAGTCGAGGAATTTGTCCATTTCCTCTAGGTTTTCAAATTTGTTAGAGTACAGTCTTTCATAGTATTGTTATGATATTTTTGATTTCTGTTGGATCTGTGGTGACAACTCCCCTCTCATTTCTAATTTGGGTCATTTGTTTCCTTTCCTGCTTTTCTTTAGTAAGTTTAGCCAGTAGTTTGTCAATTTTGTTGATCTTTTCAAAAAACCTGCTTTTGATCTTTTCAGTAGTTTTTCTATTCTCTAATTCAATTAGCTCTGCTCTAATCTTTATGACCTGGTTTCTTCTGGTGCCTGAGGGGTTCCTCTGTTGTTCTCTGTCTACTTGTTCAAGCTGTAGGGTTAGTTCCTTGATTTGGTTTCTTTCTTCCTTCCCCACGTGTGCATTTATGGAGATAAACAGACCTCTGAGCACTGCTTTGGCTGTATCCCATAGCTTCTGGTAGAAAGTGTTTTCGTTCTCATTGGAATCCATGAACTTCTTTATTTCACCCTTGATTTCTTCTATAACCCATGTTTTTTTGAGCAAGATGTTGTTCAGTTTCCAAGAGTTCCACTTTCTATCTATGTTTTTTCTGCTATTGATTTCAACTTTTATGGCTTTATGATCTGAGAAGATGCTTTGCAGTAATTCAATGGTATGGATTTTGTTGAGAATTGCATTATGTCCTAACACATGGTCAATTCTGGAAAATGTTCCATGTGCACTGGAGAAGAAGGTGTAGTTGTCTGCTGATGGGTGGAAAGTTCTGTATATATCGATGCGGTTTAGTTGATTAATTGTGGCAATGAGGTCTTCTGTATCTTTACTGAGCTTTCTTCTAGATGATCTGTCCAGTATTGAGAGTGGAGTGTTGAAATCTCCCACTATTATTGTGTAGTCATCTAACTCTCTTTTGAGTGTAGTCAGTGTTTCTTCGATGTACTTAGGTGCTTTGATATTAGATGCATAAATATTTAATATAGTTAAGTCTTGCCTGTGTACTGAACCTTTCAGCAATAAATAGTGTCCATCTTTGTCCACGATGGTGAGTTTTACATTAAAATTGATTTTGTCTGAGATTAGAATTGCCACCCCTGCTCTTCTTTGTTCATTGTTAGCTTGACATATATTCTTCCAACCTTTAATTTTCAGTTTGTTCCTGTCTTTAGGTCTCAAGTGAGTTTCTTGTAGACAGCATATGGATGGGTCATGTCTTTTGATCCAAGATGTCACTCAGTGTCTCTTGACTGGAGCATTCAGTCCATTCACATTCAGTGTAATTAGTGATAGGTATGTGTTCACTGCTGCCATTGTGATATGTTTATTTTTGTGTTGATGTTTTCTCTTTTGTTCTGATTAGTCTGTTCTGGGACATTCTTTTTTGTGAGTTGATTTTTCATCTTTTTCAGAGCTGGTTTTATAGTTGTTGAGGCTCCCATGTCACATTTCTCGAAATGGTATAATACATCTTTCTTGTGCTTTACAGCTGCCCCTATGATCCCCCTTAATAAACTATATATAAACCCAATTTTAATTACTACCAGTCTTGTCATCTTTCTCTTTATCTGGAAGGTCTATAACAACTGTAGTACATCCCTCTTTTTAATATGATGGCACCATAGATTTCATGATGATCACTGGATTCTTCTTTCTGTATTAGAGCTATGATTGACTTTGGAGCCTTCACTAACTGAGCAGAGTTCTGAGTAATGTGTTGTTCTAAAATATAAAGTTAGTGGTGTCGTTCTTCTAAGCCAGAGCCAAGAACTTCTTTCAGTATTTCTTGTAGTTTTGGTTTGGTTTTTACAAAGTCTCTGAATTTCTGTTTATCTGGGAATGTCTTAATTTCATTTTCATATTTGAAAGATAGTTTTGCAGGATATATAATTCTTGATTGGAAGTTCTTCTCCTTCAAGGCTTTGAATGTGTCATGTCACTGGCTCCATGCCAGCATGGTTTCTGCTGAGAAATCTGAAGAGAGCCTACAGAGTTTCCCTCTGAATGTTAGCTTTGCTTTGAGTCTTGCTGCCTTTAAGAGTTTCTGCTTATGCTTCATTTTGTTAAGCTTGATTATAATATGTCTTGGAGTCTTTCTTTTGAGATCTATATTGGTGGTATATGATACGTTTCTGAGATGTCTGTATTGTCTTCCTTCATGATTTCTGGGAAGTTTTCTGTCAGCAGCTAAGCAACAATACTCTCTGTGGTCTCAAATGTCTCACCCTGTTCAGGGACTCCAATTAATCGAAGGTTGTTCCTCTTAATAGAGTCCCACATGTTTCTTAATGCGTCTTCATTTTTCTTGTTTCTTTTTTCTGATTTCTGCTCATAGATGCTGGCATCAGTAGCTCTGTCTTCCAAGTCAGAAATTCTTTTTTCCATTTGTTCCATTCTATTTTGTTGGCTTTGCATGGAAGTTTCTGTGTCTTTGATTTTGTTCTTGATCTGTTGGTTTTCAGAGTGCTGGTGTTCCATCAGATTGAACAGCTTGTTTAATTTCTCCTTTTGTTCTGCTGCATTTTGTATAAGGTGTAGAAGGGCTCTGTATATAATCATTTTGTATTCACTTTCTGATGCTTTCATAAAAGTTTCTTCACCTGGAAAACTCCTTGGTTGCTTTGTTTGGGAGCCTTCTGAAGCCGTGGGTGATTTCTTGTATGCCACAAGTGTCTGTTGCTTTTTGGGTCCCATGTGAGTAAGTAGAGGCTGGAAGAGATGCTGTGAGGATGGACTGCAGATGTTTCTCTAGGCTATCTTAAAATGTAAAGCAAACGGTATCTGACCCCTTCCCAAGTCAGTCAGGTTTTCAGGTGTAGAGATCCCTCTTCCCAACTGGCAAAGTAAGCACCTGGATATCCAACCCCAGATGATACAAACGAGTTCAGAATACAGCAATGCTACTGCCCTGTTGGCTTCTGCTGACAGGGCCCAGCCTTAGGCAACACTGTGTGGAGTACTGCTTTTGTGGTAGAAAAGCACTCTCCTGTGGGCAAGTTCTGGCTCCCAAGCTAAGAATTAGGTCCAGCTGTGGCCACCATATCCAAGATGGTGCCCTCCACACAGGCAGCAGACAGAAGGGCTAAAGGTGCCCAGAGGTAGTGATTCCTCTGATTTTGTTGCAGGGCCCCCACCATAGATGGCACTGTGTAAATTACTGCTTTTCTGTTGGAGAAGCGCTGTCCTGTTTGCAGGCGCTGGCTTCCAGGCTAAGAATGAGGTCCCGCTAAAATCTCCGTACCCAACATGGCTTCCCACACACTGTGAATCTGTACAAACCACACTGTGGCAGAGATAAAAAGATAGGCCCAAAGTAGGTAGATTAACAGAGTCCTAAGCCTGGCTCTCAAAATATGGGAATTTTGCCTGCGTATCCCCCCAGCAGCGCATCTGAGTCTAGCGTCTAGGCAAGACCCAGCTCCGCCCACCAGCCAGGACAGAGAGAAAAAGGTCAAAATGGTGTGTTTACCTTCCGTCCGTGAGAACCAGGGCTAGCCAGGAGCGGGAGTCAGCAAGAGAGAGGAGGTTTTTCGCTTAGTGGTATGAAGTCCAGATTAACAGCTCTGTGCCATGTCCTGGGGATGATTAGGTGATCAGAAGGCTCCATTTGATTATCAGTTCAGGTCTTGGTTTCCAGAGGGATATAGGGAGACGTGTGCTTAGTCCACCATCTTTACTCCGCCCTCCTGGGATCAAGTCTGATCTTTTTATGTAAATTTCAGTTCTGCATCCACAATTTTCTCCTGCACCATCAGGGTCTCTCTGTTGTATTCCCTGTCAGGGTAGTCATTGGTGGTAGCCAGGCACTAGTTAGTTCTAGGCTCTGATGGAGTCCCTGGTTTATGTGACTTTTTTGTCTCTTTGGTATACATTTTCCTTGTGTCTTTGGTGTTCTTCATTCCCATATACTCTGGGTGGGTTGGGTCCAGTTGATACATCATAGATGGTCACAGACAAGCTTTTAAGACTCCAGATGCCACTAAATGGAGTACAGAACACTTTCTTAATAAACTTTGTTACACCAGTTGACCTAGGTGTCTCCCAAAATCATGATCCCCGGGGTCTTGTCCCTGCTACTGTGTCTGTCAGTGTTTGTGTCCAGGAAACTTGTTAGCTTTTGGCTTAGTCCAGTTGTGCTGACCTTCCCCATCTTGTGTGCTGTCCATCCCTTCCCCTAAGGTAATTCTTGTCTACTGTCTAGTTAGTTGGAATCTACTCCACAGCAATGGGTTTGGTTTGGGTTTGGTTATCTAGTTAGTGAATTCTCTCTCCCTCTCTACCTTCATAACCATCAAAGAATATTTTCTTCTGCATGTAAATGTTTTGAGATCTAATAGTGAGTTCATATAATGTTTGTCCTTTTGCAACTGACTGATTTCACTCAACATAATGCCTTCCAGATTCATCCATGTTGCGAGATGTTTCGTGAGTTCATCATCATCCTGTATTGCTGCATGATATTCCGTTGTGTGTATGTACCAGAGTTTGTTTACGCATTCCTCTGTTGATGGGCACTTAGGAGGTTTCTGTCTTTTTGCTATTGTGAGTAGTGCTGCAGGGAACATGGTTGTCCATGTTTATTCATGTGACAGCTCTTATTTCTCTAGGGTATGTTCCTAGTAGGAGTGGGCTTGCTAAATGTATGGTATTTCTATTTCTAGCTTTTTAAGAAAGCACCATATCATTTTCCAAAGTAATTGTAACATTTTGCATTCCGCCAGCAGTGCATAACAGTTCGAGTCTCCTCACAATCTCTCTAACATTTGTTATTTTGTGAGTTTTTTGGAGAGCGGGGGAGAAATTAGTATTGTCAACGTAAGATGGTGTCTCAGTGTAGTTTTGATTTGCATTTCTGTAGTGACTAATGGTTGTTAACTTTTCCTTGTGTGTCTGTTAGCTGCATAAGAAGTTAACACTTTTTAGATACTGGGGAACCAACAGATTTTTAAAATAGTATATGATTTTTATAAAAGAAATACTGGTATGTGGTAAATTGAAGGGCAATAACACTGGTAACAGAGAGATCACTTGGTGATAACAGTTTAGGCCAGAGATGAGAACTTGATTTCAGGGAGTGACACAGTATTTAGGATTTCATCTGATTGGACTGATGGGTTGACTTGAGTGGTTGAGGATGAGGGAGGAATCTTCTAGAGTTCCAGCTTGGGAAGTGAGGTAGATAATACATAGTATCTATGGGAGTGAATGAGATTATTCAGGGGAAACAAATGTAGTGGGAAAATCAGAGAATTAAAGTATAATCTCAAGAAAACATTACCATTTAAGGGACAGGCTCAGAAGATTTCACCATTTGAATTACCAGAAGGTATACGAGGTCTGACAGTTAAGACCACAAACTTAATCGTTCTAAATGCTACATACCTCAACTGCTGAGTATCACTATGGTCACCGTTCAAGTACTCCCCTTGGGAAGCTATGCACCAGTGCTAGCACCTAGTCTACCCTTCAAAGAAATTAGGAATGACCATTGCACATGGTAGCGTGGTGGCAGGTTCACAAACTTAATTGTTAGTTGTCTGTGAGGGAGTTTTTAGCCAGTAAACAAATAACAGTATCGGAACACTCTCTCTACTCACCTGATCTCACTCTCAGTGACTCTTTTCTTTACCTGAAGATAAAGGAAATCTTGAAAGGAAGACATTTTGATGACATTCAGGATGACAACAGTAATACAATGACATTTCTGATGGCCATTCCAGAAAATGAGTTCTAAAATTGCTTTGAAAGGTGGACTAATGCTGGTGTCAGCGCATAGCTTCCCAACAGGAGTACTTGAATGTGACCATGGTGATATTCAGCAATGAGGTGTGTAGCACTTTTTCTAGGATGAGCTTGTGAACTTAATTGGCAGTCCTTGTATGTCAAGATTTGGAATCCTAAGAGGAAATAAGTTACTCAAAGGAGAAAAGACAATGTCACCTGCTGTAGAGGTATTTTTTTAGGCTAGAACTAATAAAAGACCATTACTAATAAGTTATTGGTGACTTTAGGTAGTCCCAGTAAATTGATGATGGTAGACATGAAGTTGTAAGTTAAAGAACTGGAAGCATTTAAAAAGTGGAGTTATGGAAAGGCATTGTTCTTGCATGAGGAAGACTTAAGTATTATGCATTTATTCAGATATTTTTTGAGTATTTTCTATACCCAAATCATAATCTGAAACACTGGGAAATAACAGAATACAAGACAGACATGTTCTAACCATCCTGAAGGTCTGGGAAAACAGATAATAAGTAATCAAGTAGATATTTAATTACAGTTAAATAAGTATTTGAAAGGATAGACAATAGAATATATGATAGCATATAGCCAGGGTACTTGTCAGAGTCTGGGGAAGTTATGTTTGAGCTAAACTTTAAAAGACAAACAGGAATTGAGTAAGCTGAGAGGTCGGGTGAGCATGGGGTGAGGAAGACCAGGCACTGCATTCCAGGCAGAGAGAATAACATATCAGGAGCCAAGTGGCAGGAAAAGCACCAGCAAGCTGGAGGCACTCAAAGAAGACCAGTGTGGTCGGAGCAGAAGGAATGCACAATGGGGCTCGCAGCAGTTACGTCAATGTGAGGTCAGCAATGGTCAGAAAATGTACAGCCTTCGGAAGCAGAAGAAAGTTTCTAGAGGGTTATAAGGAGGAGAGTGACCTGATCAGGTTCAAATTTTTTAAAAGAACGTGGTGGCTACTATGTGGAGAGTAGATTGTGTGTGTAATGAGTAGCAGTGGATACCGGGAGGGTATTTCCAAGTTGAAGGCAAGGAGCTTGAAGGCAGAGATTGGAAATAAAGGAAAGGGAAGGGCTGGTTTGTAAAGTAAGGATGGGATAGCTGTGCAGAGATAAAGAGGTTAGTTTTGGAGTGAGAAATGGACACAGCTTTCTCTGAGAGAGGAAGCACAGGTGATACCACAGATCAGTCTACAGGTTCAAAGGAGGGAGAGCCAAAGATATCCTGTTTTGGAACTGCTCTTTAAAAAGGAGCTATACCCGCTGCTGTCGAGTTGATTCCACCTGTGAAACCTAGTAATTCTTAGTTTGTCTTCTTCTCCTTAGGTATTGAAAACCTCCCCTTTGAGTTGCAGAGGAACTTTCAGCTCATGAGGGACCTAGACCAAAGAACAGAGGGTATGTACAAAGTAAGGAGTCTGTGCAAATAACAAATGTGCATGATCATTTATTTTTCTACGTGGTTTTGTATATCATCTGGTATGATGTGGAGAGTTGTGGTTGCTCTCTGTCTCTCTTATTCTCTTGCAGTTCTTAAATGGAAGTGATGATGAGCCTCATGTCTAGATCAGCTTTTACATAATAAATGGAGTACTGAATCAGTACCTCAAGAACCAGGCACTGTGTTCTTTATACTTCCTCAAGAACTCAGAAAGCCTAAGTCAACTCTAAAGTCATCTCTGCTATCTATATTAAGTATATTTATAGGAAGACTAGAATCTATCTACTTCACTGTTTTGTTAATGTTGCAGTATTAATAATGTCACAGAATTCATGATGTGGCTGCAGTCTGTAACTCCGGTTGATAGATAGGGTTTTTGCTGTATGACAGATTGTAAAAAGAAAGCAAGGAAGAAAGAAGGGAAAATAACAATTCCTGTTAAGATCTCTATACTGTATTCTTCGGCCTCACAAAGGCTTTAATGTTATCTGTGGCCTTGGACTCTAGAAATTGTTAATCAGATGTGGCTGCATTGAGGCATTCACTTGCAGCCCGAGGCTGCACTATGATGATCAGGTTGATCTCTTCAGTGTCAAAGATAGCTCTTTGGAGCTATTCATCATGCCAGCTGAAGATGTATAGATCTTATCTTCCATCTTTATGTAGTTGTGCTCAAGGGTGTAACAGGGTGGTGTTAGGATACCTGAAACTGATTTTTACGTCATCATGGGCAAGTTTTAGTTGGGAAAAGGTGAGCATCATGTAAAATTCTGGACTAGATGTCTGAGGACCACCTGTGAGATGCTGAGGACCAGCTTGCTTTCTTTGTAAAATAATTCCAACTCTTGTTTGTGCACAGAAAAACCGGTTGGAGATTATGGAACTGTGTGCTTTCTCAGCCCCAAAAGGCCTGGAATGCAGTGGGGCATGAACTTAATGTGTCTGCAGATCCTCTCTATTTATATGTTGCTACACTGTGCTGCAGCCAGACCTTTGTCTTCTCGTGTCAGCATTGTTTATGGACACTACCAAATACTAGGCAGTGCACAGCTACAGTTGCAGAGTTTTGGAATATCACCCGTCTTCTAGTACTGAAATGTTTGCAGCAATAATGAATAAACAGAATGAATAATAATAATAATGAATAAACAGAAAAAAAGGTGATGGGAAATACAAGCAAGTTGCAAATGATGAGCAGACTATAATGAGTAATAAGGTAGGCAGGACTGTTCCATGGGTGAGCAAGGGTTTAACTTTCACTTAAGAGCTAAGCTGTAGAGACCTGGAAATCAGCATTAGATAACCCAGCCTGGTTTACAGCAGTCAGAGCTGCTGTGGACTGTTTTGGAGAAGAAAAACCAGGCAACTTTTGAGATAGGATTCAGGGTTCAGGCAACAGCAAGCCCTGCAAAGGAACATCTTCAGACATCAACAGAAATGATCTAGATATTAGTGGAGTGTGCGAAGGATTCCTCACTGTATTTTAATCATTTAAGTTCTAACTATGATAGCAGTGCTTTCATCACCTTGCAGGCACCTTTGAAACAAATACTGTCCACATGTTACATTACTTGAGTTTGTGGCAGTACAATACCTGTGAACCTATGAACATTCAGTACCTTTTAGTTCAAAGATTATGGTGAATGGAAAAGGCCTAAGGAACAAGAGGAAGAAATGTGTTTTACCTAGCCAGTCAGGGGTCATTGTAACCAGGCCTGTGTCTCTTGTAGACCTGAAGGCTGAAATTGACAAGTTGGCCACTGAGTACATGAGTAGTGCCCGCAACCTGAGCTCCGAGGAGAAATTGGCCCTTCTCAAACAGATCCAAGAAGCCTATGGCAAGTGCAAGGAATTTGGTGATGACAAGGTGCAACTTGCCATGCAGACCTATGAGATGGTATGGCTCTGTTCCTGGTTCTTCACCTACCTCCTATCTAATCCCTGGGGTCCTAGACCTCTCCTTCAGCTGTGTTGAAATCTGTTTTGGGTCTGGGAGATCAGTGAATATGCCTTAGCCTTTATTCCTTTACTGTATCCAACCTTGTATTTTTCCCTTCTTCTTCCCTCCCACGCAGGTGGACAAACACATACGACGGCTAGACACAGACCTCGCCCGTTTTGAGGCTGATCTGAAGGAGAAACAGATTGAATCAAGTGACTATGACAGCTCATCCAGCAAAGGCAAAAAGAGTGAGGAGGAGGGCGGGGTCCTCAGAGGTGGGGCAAGGATTCAGAGAGAGAAGCAGCCCTCTCTTCACCTATCAGGGTGGGTCACCAGGTTGGAAATGAAGAAGGAAAGAGGACTTAACCCATCTTTCTGTCTCCCTGCCTTCTGGCTTTCTCCCTTTTTCCTATAAGGTCGGACTCAAAAGGAGAAAAAAGCTGCCCGTGCTCGTTCCAAAGGGAAAAATTCAGATGAAGAAGCCCCGAAAGCTGCTCAGAAGAAGTTAAAGCTTGTGCGCACGTGAGTGCATCAGGAAGCACTTTCCTAAATGACAAACTCTTCTCTCCTGTGTACCCGCACTCACACTCCACACTGCTTCTGGTCACATTCATCTGTCTTCTGTCAGTAACTCTCCTCCTCACTTACTAGTTTGGTGCTTGCTGAATAGAGAGGAGAAACCACAGTCAGTGTTCCACCAGGATCTCCTACCACCTCTGAGAGTCTCAGGTTATATCTCTCCTTCCTGCAGATGATACTTTCTCTTCCTCTTGGCCTGCAGAAGTCCTGAGTATGGGATGCCCTCAGTGACCTTTGGCAGTGTCCACCCCTCTGATGTGTTGGATATGCCTGTGGACCCCAATGAACCCACCTACTGCCTTTGTCACCAGGTTTCCTATGGAGAAATGATTGGCTGTGACAACCCTGATGTGAGAACCAGTTTGCCTCAGGAAGGGGGGCTCTGAAGGGGATCTTAGGTTGTGGGTATAGGAGGGGGAAAGAACATGGTTAACAGTGAAACTTCATGATAGGATGCAGATGGTTGGTGCTGATTGGCCTTAGGACCTCCAAGAATTCTCCGAAGGGACAGAATAAAGGCAGACTCCTTAGGAGTCTGTATGTGGGTCTCCTTTCCTTCCTCAGCTCTTCCCTGGACCCCTGACTTATGCTTCTTCCATTATCTTCCTTTTCCAGTGTTCCATTGAGTGGTTCCACTTTGCCTGTGTAGGGCTGACAACCAAGCCTCGAGGGAAATGGTGAGTGAGAGAGTTGTGGTAGGAGCTGGACTAAGCGAGTGGCAGAGAGCATTCTCACTCTCACTCACCTTTTGTCTCCCCTTCTAGGTTTTGCCCACGCTGCTCCCAAGAACGGAAGAAGAAATAGATAAGGCCTTGAATTCCAGCAGAGTTTCTTCCATGTCCCTTGACCTGGGCTGGTGGGGAATGCCTGTGGTGGGGCCAGGGGGTTCAGGGAGAAGTGGGTGGTATGGTATTGTCATCCCTCCCCAGCCCCCTCCCACTCCTGGTGCTGAGGCTGTATCCAAACCCTGGTGGTGAGGGGTGCTGCAGCCGCTAACTGTATGTGCTCTCATTCAGCCCTCCCCCTTCAGAGGAAAGTGGTCTTGCCCACTCTCCTTTTGCCTCCATGCTGAGGTTGGTGCTTTATTTCAGAGGGGTGATCGTCTTTATTCCCCTTGCTTTATATTTAAGAACTGGAGCAGTAGCATGGGGGCATTCCAGCAGCCCTCTAGTTTCCTCCCTCCACCATGAGGGGGCTGTGGTGTGATAAACTTTCTTTTCCATTCTCCTGCTTTTTCCGTGGTGCGGGCTCCCCAGGTCATCTGGGCAAAGGCCCTGTTTGAAAGGGCACCCCTTCCTCCATGCCAGGGGGATTCATCCTGGTCTTGCGAATGGGGGAGGGCAGCGGTATCCAGATATGTGTAAAGGAATTTGGGTAGGTGAATAAAAGCTATACATGTTGACCTGCTGTGTTTATTATACATATGCTATTTTAGTATAATGTACTAAGGATTGTTTTTGCATCCTCTGGGGTGGGTAAGAGGTAAGAGGATGACATCCCAAAAGTAGGACATGTGCTGGAGCCTCTACACCAGAACCCACATTTCAGCTTTGGAAAGCTAAAGCTAAAGGGTGGTCCCTGAAATCAGGAGTCTTCAAACTTTTTTAAATTGTGTGCCTTACATTTTTCACTTAATCTCCAATAAATATGTGTTTGTGCTATATACATTCTGTACTAAATATTAGCTTGATGTCTTATTTTAAACACAGATTGACAGATATTTTCTTCCTGTACCGCGGTGGATTGTCTTGCTCACCTCCCACCTGAAAACGACTTGCTTAGATCACTGAACCATCCTTACACCTGCGCTCTCCTGATCTGAACCCTGCTCTTATTTTCCCTTTCCCCTTTTGGTACATTTATTCCATAGAAGTCTCCTCTGTAGTTCCTGCCTAAGTAGGCCTTGACCTTGTTTTATACATTCCATTTCTACCTGCTTCAGAGCCCTTCCTGTGCGTATCCATCGAAGCCTCATCACCTATTAGGCACATGACTTCTCTAAGCCATCCTCTCCTCGTGTAAAATACAGATGATGATACTGTCTACCTCACAGGATTACTGTGGAAATTAAGTGAAGTAATAAACTTGAACATCAAACTTACTCCACTGAAGATTCAAAAACGACTCAATACCATTAATGGATTGTTATGTAGGTTTTAAAAAAAAAAAAAAACTTGTATCCTGGTGGCGCAGTGGTTAAGAACTTAGCTGCTTATCAAAAAGTCAACAGTTCAAACCTACCAGCTACTGCTTGGAAACCCTACAGAGCAGTTCTACTCTATCCTGTAGGGTCACTATGATTTGAAATTGACTCAGTGGAACTGGTTTGGTTTGTTTTTTTATATAGGGTTAACCATGAATTTACAGCACGTACCAAATAAGTCAGTGCTCTTAACATTTTCATGGTGTTAATATACAGTGGTTAAGTGCTCAGCTGCTAAGCAAAAGAGTAGTGGTTTGAACCCACTAGCCATTTCATTGGAGAAAGGGGCTAGTGATCTGCTCTGGTCAAGGTTATAGCCTAAGAAACCCTAGAGGATAGTTTTGCACTGCCCTGTAGGGTCACACTGAGTCAGAATCGACTCAGCATGCAGCAACATGTAAGTTCATCAGGAACTTTGAAACAAGACATTTTTCGTTGGATGCTTACATCAGAATACATAGATCTTAGAACAGGATGTGTCAAAACATCAAAGCCAAAGTAGAAACATTACTAAGATCAATAAGCCAGAATTGCAAGACATCTGTAGGCTTAGGAACAGGATATGTTTGTTAATTGTTACCTGAAACAAGTTTCAAGTTCAGTAAAACTGAGCATCTAAATACAATTACACAAAACAAGATACTTTTATTTTTTAAAAAGTCATTGTACTTTGGAAACCCTGGTGGCGCAGTGGGTTAAGTGCTACCCCTGCTAACCAAAAGGTCAGCAATTAAAATCTGCCAGGCGCCCCTTGGAAGCTCTGGGGCAGTTCTACTCGAACCTCTAGGGTCACTATGAGTTGGACCCGACTGGACAGCAGTGGGTTTGGTCTTACTGTGCTTTAAGTGAAAGCTTACAGTTCGTGCTAGTTTGTCAAAAACACACACGCACGGTTATGTACCTCTAGCTGCTCTCCCCACACTGTGACAGCGCTCACCACCCTGTGTTGCCTGTGTCCATTCAGCCAGCTCTCCTCTCCGGCTGCCTTCTCATCTCACCTCTGAACAGGAGCTGCCACTTCATCTATCTAGCTAAACCAAGCACACTCTTAGCCAGCATCATTTTATATCTTGAGTCCAGTCCAGTCTTTGAAGAGTTGACTTCTGGAATAGTTTCAGTTCTGGACCAGCAGAAGGTTTGTAGGCCACGTCTTCCATGGACCCGCTAGACTGTCAGACCACCAAGTCTGGTGTTTAATAGAGTTCAAGTTCTTCACATCCTATTTCTCCTGCTACCCTTTTACTTCAGGGACTCTTTGTTGTGTTCCCCATCAGAAGATATTCTACTTTTTAAAAAGTCAGCTGTAGTTCAAGGCATCCTTAAAGATTATATACTTATGTATACATGTTTGTACACATAAATGTGATTATGCAGCACGTCGGCTTTTAACATTTAGTGTCGTGGTTAAGAGAAGCAAAACAATTCATTTCGCAATACTAAGCAAATGATCGCGCTCGCCGTCACTATCATCTTGGGTGGGGTCACAGCCCGCCAGCACCACATGCCCCAGCACCCCATGCCCCAGCACCCCTTGGGCCCCAGGACCCGCCCTGTGTTTCCCGAGGCCCCGCCCCTTGGTGCCTGCGGCCCCGCCCCCTGCTTTTGTGACGCCGGGTCGCACCTGGTTCTCACTCCCCGAGCTCCAGCCCGCGCCCCGCCGACTTTCTCCGTAGCTTCGGCCCGTTGGAGGCAGCTTTGGTGTGGGAAACGGAGGCAGACCTTTTGGGGCCATGAGGAAGCTGGCTGCTGGCTTCCTTCTCTCATTCCTGAAGGGTGAGAGGTTTCTTCCTGCTCTGGTGGTCTTTTTCTCCCTGCTTTCAGCCCCGTACTCCCTGAAAGGCCCTCTTTTACGGTTTCCGAAACAGGTTTCTTGGCTACCACCTTGAGTCTGATCCCTAGCATCTGACATTCTCCCCGAATCCTTACCGCCTGGGATCTCACCTTTGCCTCTGCCCCTAGAATCGCCTCACGTCTGGTCAGCGGAAAGATCATCCACCCGGGGCCCTAGGGGCTAGTCTAGGTCTGCCCTTTTTCCTGAATGGATTTTGGGGCTCCATCCATTCATCCCTCTGTCCCCCACCCTGCAGTGCTTCTCTTGAGGCCAGCACCCGCCCCCGCCCAGGATCCCACGCCAACCTTCACTCCAGGCAGCCCTCTCTCTGCCAGCGAGTACGAACTCTTCTTCAAACTGCTGACTCCAACCTGGAAGGCAGAGACTACCTGCCGTCTCCGTGCAACCCATGGCTGCCGGAACCCCACACTCATCCAGCTGGACCAATATGAAAACCACGGCTTGGTTCCTGATGGTAAGAGCCAGACTGGTGGAGGAAATGGAGGTACCCAGAATTCACCCGAAGCTCAGGACAGAAGTCCTGCACTCATCAGAGACAAGGGAATACTATGAATGACATGTTAATTTGCAACCCATATCCATCTTCCCACACTCTCCAAGCATGAAGCCCAAATTTCTTCCCAGGAGTGACTTCCTTGGGTGTTCATCTTTTCCTCCCCTGACCTTTCTTAGGTGCTGTCTGCTCTGACCTGCCTTATGCCTCCTGGTTTGAGTCCTTCTGCCAGTTTACTCAGTACCGTTGCTCCAACCATCTCTACTACGCCAAGGTGAGACCCGAGGCAAAGACTGGATCTGCTGTGCTAAGGCAAAGAGAGTACTGACGAGCTTCCTCTTTTGGATGCCCTCTTTTTTTTTTTTAAAGTTTCAAATGTACTTTATCTAATAATGCCATATCTTAATGAGTACACAGTGCTTTTACTCAGCATCAGTTGTAAGATGGTTTTGAAACAATTCAGTATTATACCACCAGGTGGTCTGATCACTGATCTGTCCATGCCTTTGGGGTGACTCTGCCAACAGGGGACAGGTTCCATTCTATTCCAATCTGTGTTGCTGTATATGTCCATGCAGCAACACAGAAAGTAGCTCCACTAGCTAATACAGCATTACCATATTTGTCATGGAAATCAGGTGCACGTTTCTGGTGGCTCTGCCTTGCCATCATTTGCTGAATGCTTTGAACTTGGAGAGGACTCAGTGCATTTTTGGCCACAGGAAACATTGTTTAGAAGTAAATAGAACTGGCTGCAATCTCAGCTGCTGTCTGGCTGCAGTTAGCGCTAGGTACCCTTGCCTGGGATGCCCTCTTAGGACGGCCTTCTATCCTTGTCATTTTACCAGTTACTTACCCAACTTACATATGATATACAGTCTCACCCTGGGCATTCAAACTATCTGAACAATCCTGTCATTGTGAGAAAAATAGGGAAGAGAAATGAGAAGAGGGAAAGAGATACACTCTTCTATTTCTTCTAAGAGATCAATGATTTCATTCAAGTCAGGTGCAAAAGAATGAAGGCAGATGTGTGATCCAGAAAAACTGTACTTTATCTTACTGACGGTCCCTTTCTCAAGTCTAGAGGCTTCTAGCAGGGATCACGTCCTTTCATCCATGCCCAGGAACTGTGAGAGATGAGAAATGCCTGGAAACGAAGGTGGTGGAATGTGCCCTTTGGGAAAGACATTCCCGCTTTCTGTCTCCCTGCAGAGAGTACGATGCTCCCAGCCTGTTTCCATTCTGTCACCTAACACTCTCAAGGAGATTGACACTCCAGCTGAAGTCCCGCCCACCATGATAACCTCCCCCATCTCATCACATGTCACAGGTGAGGCCCTCCAGGATGCCTGACAGACTATCGGAAATTCCTTCCACAAGTCCCAGAAGCCAGGGCTTCAAGCATCAGTGCAGGGGAAATGCAAACGCTGTTGAGAGGGTTGAGCTTTGGTAGCACAGGGCTGACAAAAAGGTCAGTGTTCAAATCTGCCAGCCACTCCCTGAAGACCCTATATCCAGAATCAAACCAAACCCACTGCTTTCAAGTTGATTCCTACTCACAGTGACTCCATAGGACAGAGTAGAACTGCTCCATGGAGTTTCCAGGGAACACCTGGTAGATACGAACTGCCAACCTTTTGGTTAGCAGACAGAACACTTAATCACTCACCTCAAGAGTTTCCTTTGAAACTCTATGGGGCAGTTTTACTCTGTCCTATAGGATTTCTAAAAGGCTTGGGAGGGGAAAGTATTTTACATAAGGGAGAGCCTGCTTTGTGTGAATGTGTTATGGTTTTTCTATCCCAGAATCTCACCCAGTATTTTTTGCAATTCTGCTCTAAATCCATTTTTTCTAAGTCCCAAAGATATTTTTGTATTTGGAAGTCCTCTGGGACCTTTTAGCTGACATCTTTACTTTAGAAAAAATTGATTGGTAGCTGTTCAGAGTACTTACTGTTTTCTAAGTAAGAGGGACAAAAGGTGGGTTTTGAAGTGGAAGTTAGGGAAGAGGGTCATTTGTGAGGGAGTAGGAAGGTGACATATACCAGCAACAGCACAATTTTGCCATGGTATTATTCTTTTAATACTCTTGTTTTTCTCCATGTATTTCATGCTTGACTATGAGTATGAGCATGATTTGGTCTACTTTCCTTTGCCTGTGTGTTTATGTGGGTGTCCTTCTGTGAACAAAGATAATCAAGGACTCTGAGCCTGACTGTCCCTTTCCCTTTTCCTCTTGGTCCCTCCTAAACACTGCTACAGCCACAGACAGACAGGCCTTCCAGCCCTGGCCCGAGCGACTCAACAATAATGTGGAGGAGCTGCTGCAGTCCTCCCTGTCCCTGGGAGGGCAGGAGCCAGTGTCTGATCACAAGCAGGAGCAAGGGCAGGAGCACAAGCAGGAGCAAGGGCAAGAAAGTAAACAGGAGGAAGAACAGGAACAAGAGCAAGAAGAGGAAGAAGAAGAAGAGGAGACAAAGCAGGAGGAAGGACTCGGGACAGAGGAGGGACTGGAGACCATGTCTGGACTGCAGACAGACCCAGAGTCAAAGTTTCAGTCTGAATCTTTATCTTCCAACCCTTCCTCCTTCACTCCCCGGGTGCGAGAAGTGGAATCTACTCCTATGATGATGGAGAACATCCAGGAGCTCATCCGCTCAGCCCAGGAAATGGATGAAATGAATGAAGCGTATTTTGAGAGCCCCTGGAAAAATGCTAACCGTGGCAGCAGGTAAAGGATGTTCTGACTCTTTTGCTGGCCTTGCCCTCTCAGTTGCCTTCTTCAGGAGTAAGAGACCCACCTTCCCAGCTTCTGACTTCAGACCCACTCAGAAGTCCTTGGCCTTCAGGCACACCTAGCAACTTCCTCTCACTGATGCTGTGCCCATCATTGGGTTAAGCATTGTGCTGGATGCTAATTCTCTATATGATGCAGTGGGATGAGCCTTGTACCTGGAGCTGTCAGGCCTGGGTTATTCTTGTTTCTGACACTGATTAGCTCTGCAACCTTGAGTAAGTCACTTCTCCTTTTCGGACCTCAGTTCCTCATTTGTAAAAGGAGTCAGTTGGTGCAAAAGTCTCTGAGGCCCATCCAGCATGCTCAGTGTATATGACCAAGACCGGATGCTAAGGGAAGGGGAAGAGAGGGGACTTAGCTTTCTGCCCCCAGCCAGTGCTGTTTTCTTACAGCCTCCTGAAGCTGCCCCACATGGAGGCCATGCTGATACTGTGCTATTCGATTGTGGAGACCTCCTGCATCACATCCGCCACTGCCAAAGCCTGGCAGTTCATGGAGGAGGAGACCCTTGGTTTTGGGAAGCCGGTATGCCCTTGATGTTATTTAATGGATATGTGCTGTCTGGGCATCCTCTCCACAAGGGGAATGGGCAGTTATACAGAAAGCATGCAGCAGGGTCAGGGAGATTCTCTCCCAGCGGGAATCCTTTCTATGGTAAGACATCTTCTCTGACTCAGCTTAAACGCGGAAGGCTCAAGTCCCAGTCTAGAGTCCATTCCAGTCTAGAATTCATTCTTCAGCTTTCTTGAGTTATTAGACCTTGAGTTACCCCTTGATGTCACTCACCATTGTTAATACCTGGCATTGCCTTAGATTGGTCCTCCTTTCCAGAGGGTTTAGAGAGTCCATTCCAAGGAACCTGTAAAGAGAGTCCAATTTTAATGTGTCCTCAGCACCCAGGAAAGTCTATTTCCAGGAAAATGCACCTTGGCCCAAAGCCACTGCTGTTAAGTCTATTCCTACTCTTAGCAACCCTATAGACAAAGTAGAACTGCCACATAGAGTTTCTAAAGAGCACCTGACAGATTTGAACTCCCACCTTTTTGGTTAGTAGCCACAACACTTAACCACTACCACACCAGGGTTTCTAAAATACATCTTAGGTTTTCAATTTATATACTTGTGCAAACACTGAGCATTACTATGCCATCCATTCATCTATTTGTTCAACAAATATTGGTTGGGCACCAACTCTGTGCTAGGGGTTTTGAGATCTTAGCAGTGAGTATAACTGATCTGGTCCGCTGTCTTCTTAGAGTCTAATGAGAGAGATAGGTAAGGACACAGACAGCACAGTTGTTGTTGTTAGGTGCCATCAAGTTGGTTCTGACTCACAGCGACCATATGAACAACAGAACAAAACACTGCCTGGTCTTGCGCCATGTCCACAGTCATTTTTATGCTTAAGCCCCTTGTTGCTGCCACTGTGTCAATCTATCTTGTCGAGGGTCTTCCTCTTTTTTTGCTGACCCTCCACTCTACCAAGCGTGATGTCCTTCTCCAGGAAATGATCTTTCCTGACAACATGTCTGAAGTATATAAGATGCAGTCTTGCCATTTTTGCTTCCAAGGAGCACTCTGGTTGTACTTCTTCCAGAACAGATCTGTTTGTTCTTTGGGTAGTCCATGGTGCATTCAGCATTCTTCTGCAACACCACAGTTCAAGGACAGCACAGTGTTATAGGGTAAACGCGGAGATAGTGATACGTACCAAGGGAACAGTTCTCCCGTGTTTCGGAGGGTCAGAGAATACTTCTTAGAGAAACTTTAAACTGAGACCTGAAGATAAAAAGAAGTTAGGCAAAAGTGGGCCCTCATAGAAAGTCCCTGGTAAAGGAAATTGTGTATGCAATGGTTCTGGGACAAGAGAGAATGGAGATTTTAAAGGGGGACCAAGAATAAGCATGCTACTGCTGCCCTTAAAGGACCTAGAACCCATTAAGGGGTTAATAACGCTACAGTAGTAAAAAGAGTGAGGAAGATGTTGAAGAGAGACTTAAAAAAAGTGGTACGAAGTTCAAGCATTACGGATTTCCCATTGACTGTTAGGACTTGGTGAAGGTAACGGTAAAGAGCATGTTTTACCTGGAGCAGAGCAGCAGGTGATAGAGTCACAGAGATAGGGTCATTCAGAGTCATGACTGCCAGTGTAAAGCGTTTGTTTTTAATTTGATAGGAAAGGAGAGTTCAGGAAAGTTTGGGGGCAGGGACATGCTAC
The DNA here is from genome assembly GCA_028571685.1 of Heterohyrax brucei. NCBI lineage: Eukaryota > Metazoa > Chordata > Mammalia > Hyracoidea > Procaviidae > Heterohyrax > Heterohyrax brucei. Next base: position 68,403,903 of record CM053142.1, on the reverse strand, counting down.
TGTACTGTGGAGAGTACTTGGGGCAATGTTAGAGGTTCCATTCACTGTGATGTGCTGCACCCATGGGTGAGGAAGGAAGATGATGGACTTGACTGGAGATGCTTCTTAGCAATGTCATTCTGATAGTGCTGGGAAAGCTAAATCAGGGCACAGAGTCCAGCTAGGAGATGAACAACTCTGCTCTAGAATGCCTTCCCAGAACCTGGAGGTTTGGGTACAGCGTGTTGTTGTTGTTAGATGCTGTCCAGTCAGTTCCCACTCACAGAGGCCCTGTGTACACTAGAAGGCAACACCGCCCAGTGCTGCACCATGCCCATGATTGGTTTTATGCTTAAGAGGGTAGAGCATAGATTTTGGAATTACAAGGACCTGACCCTATGTCCCAGCTCCACCATATATTAGATATATGCTGAGCAAGTTACTTAATCTCATTGGGCCTCAGCTTCAATATCAGTCAAATGGAGATATTGTTAATACCCATGCTATTATAGGAACCCTGATGGTTATGATGAAACCCTGGTGGCCTAGTGGCTGCTAACCAAAAAGTCAGCAGTTCAGATCTGCTAGGCGCTCCTCGGAAACTCTATGGGGCAGTTCTGCTCTCTCTTCTACGGTTGCTATGAGTCAAAAATCGACTTGACAGCAGTGGGTTTGGTTGATAATTTTTAAGAGGAAACCCTGGTGTTGTAGTGGTTAAGAGCTGTGACTGCTAAAGGCCAGGAGTTCAAACCCACCAGGCGCTCCTTGGAAACCCTGTGGGCCAGTTCACCTGTGTCCTGTAGGTTAGCCGTGAGTTGGAATTGACTCAACAGCAATAGATATGGTGGTTAAGAACTCAGCTTCTAACCAAAAGGTTGGCAGTTCAAATACACCAGTCACTCCTTGAAAGCCCTGTGGAGCAGTTCTACTCTCTTCTGTGGATTTACATTTGAGTCTATTATAGGGTTTTTTGTGAGGACCAAATGGCATTTATAGCCATAGTACCCAGCAATATGTCATTTCTTTATAAACATTAGCATTATTAGCAGAGTGAGAGAAGGAGTATGAGTTCTTTTCAGATATGCTAAGTTAGGGGTGATTGTAAGTCAGCCAATGGTAGACACCTATCACGCACTTGGCAATGAAGATTTGGAATTTGGGAAAGTGATCAGAGCTGATAGTAGAGATTTGGATGTCACTTGCAGAGATATGAAGGTTACCTGAAAGCAGGTAAGTCATCTAAGAAGAGGGTGCTGAAATAGTGAGCTGAGGCCAGATCTTTGAGGAACACTTGGGAAAGGAAGCAGGGAGAAAAGCTAGAGAAGCTTTCTAAAGATCCTTAGGCAAAGTCAGTCTACAACTGGTAGGGGTGTTCTGAGGGCTGAGGTATGGGATAGGGCAGACTGCCAAGTGTCAGCCTCAGTTTCTCTCACACTTGCATCCCAGGTCTGTGACAGTCTTGGGAGGCGACACACACCTACCTGTGCCCTCTGTGACTTCTGCTCCCTGAAGCTGGAGCAGTGCCACTCAGAGTCCAACCTGCAGCGGCAGCTGTGCGACAGCTCACACAAAACGACCTTCATCAGCCCCTTGCTGTCATCACAGACTGTATCCATTGGCACCAAGGTACCTAGCAGGGCTGCCCTCAGTGAGGGATTGTCACAGACCTAGGCCTGATAGGGAGATGGGAAGAGAGGTCTTCAGGGGAACAGGGGCTTGTGTCTCTCTCCTGTCACCTGTGCTACAGGCAGGACCCACACAAGAAGGCCAGTTTTATGGGCTGGATTTGTACGGCGGGCTCCGCATGGACTTCTGGTGTGGCCGACTTGCCACAAAGGGCTGTGAAGATTCTCGAGTTGCTGGATGGCTGCAGACTGAGTTCCTCAGCTTCCAGGATGGAGATTTCCCTACCAAGGTCAGAGAGTCCCCAAAGTATAGCCAGACCCCACCTGTTACTACTCTAGATAGTGTTGGGAGCTCAAATGTGGCTTGGGATCCTAATTTCTGAGAACCAGTCTTCTACTATGCTTCATCTCCCTCCACCACCCCTACTGAGCAGGATTATGTTTGGCAAAGGGGCAAGAACCAGAGAGACAGGATGCATAGAACTGGAAGGCAAGAGATCAAGGAAAGTTCTGATTCTTACTCCACCAGTGAGTGGCTTTGGTCAAGTTACTTCCCACTCTTGGTCAAAGTTACTCATCTCTGCAGTAAATGACTGGGTAGTACATAAGGTGCTGCCCAACACTGTGATCCAGAGCTTCCTGACCTCAGTCTGTCAAGCTCTTTCCCAGGTCTTCCAGAGCTTTCCCTGCTCAATGAAATCTACCTTGTACTCTTTCTCTTCCTTGCTTCTGAGAGCCAGCCTCCTCCCTCCTGTGGCTTATTGGGAAAAAAGGAAAGGCGAAGTAGGGGCAGCTTACGATGGATCAGTAGCTGAGCAGAGGGGTCTATGCCTGGATATTTTCTTTAGAGTCCTAGATTTGGAAAGAGTCTCAGAGACCATCCTAGCCAGCCCTGGATTTATAGCTGGGAGGGCAAGGACCAAAGAGGGGAGTGATTCACCCAAGGTCATACATTAAAGACTCTTCTACCCTCTTCTCACATCACCAGAGGAGCCTGATACTGGACCGCTTCTTGGGATTCCTTCCTGTGTTCTTTCTTAACCTCCCTTTCCTTTCCCCATGCCTTAGTGATTTTCCCAGCAAGCCGACCAGTGGGACATCCACTTTGCATTCTCTCAGGCCTCTGGGTCTTTCCCAGTAACTTAACTATTACTGAGGGTGGGAGGGGAGAGAGAGAAGGGAAGAAGAAGCCTGCTTCTTGGAGAGGAAGCCCATGGAGGGAGTACCAGGGTGTGAAAGGCCCACTCCTGGTTCTAACATTGTGGGTATTTCTCGGGTGGGTGGCAATGACTTGTGGGCTTCTAGACCCTTCCTCCTCCCCGCCCTAGATTTGTGACACAGACTATGTGCAGTACCCGAACTACTGTGCCTTCAAAAGCCAGCAGTGTCTGTTAAGAAACCAAGATCGGAAGGTGAGCCCCCTGCTGGCCCCTCTGCCTCCCACCAGCCTCTCAGTCACCAAGCTCGTTCTGCTCAGAGCCCTCTAAGAGCAGCCAGGAATGGAGAACAGAGGCTTCTACCAGAGCTCTCTCCTCCACTCCAGTCTTGGAGTAAACAAACCTACCCGAGCCAGGAGGGGGCAGGGAGGGATGCTGCAGGTAAGATCTGAGGCCCTAAGGGTATCCCCAGAAGAACCCTCAGCTGGGTTGAGAACTGGATATTGTCTCAGTCCTGCCTCACATTCTTACTCACCGAGAAACTTGGGTTAAATCACTTCCCCCTCTGAGCCTCAGCCTCCTCATTTCTGAAAGGAGGGGGTTGAGCTACTCTATCTCTCTCGCAGCTTTCTTAAAGCCCATATATGTTTCCTCCTACAGCCCTATGCTGGTGCCTGTGTTCCCTGGTTCCTGTGGGGCTTCTAACACACACAGCTCCCTCCACATCCCTGCAGGTATCCCGTATGAGATGTCTGCAGAACGAGACTTACAATGTGATGACACAGGCCAAAAGCGAGGACCTTGTACTTCGTTGGAGCCAGGAGTTTAGCACCTTGACTCTAGGCCAAGCTGGATGAACTGGGGCCTATCCTGCCCCTACCCTGAAGCCCACCTTTCAAGTTTTCCATCACTTCTGGATTCCCTGTCTGTCAGTTTGTTTCCAGGTCCCTTTGTTCACAGGTCCCTTATCTGGCCCCTCCTCATGTTTTCCTTGGGTTGGGGCAGCAGTTCTGGAGAGGCCCATCAGGGGATTTCGTCTACTCTAAAGGATGTCTTTACATAAAACATTTATTTTCAGCCTGTGTGACCTCTGCTTGTTATGATCCCAATCTGTAGCAATGTCACCGTGCCTCATAGTAATCAACCCCTCCAGCCCCGCCCAGGTTTATGGATCCATCCACAGGCAAAAGACTCCCATGGAAATGATATCCATGGAAGCAACCATCTGCATGAGAAGCAGAGGATCTAAGATGTTAGGGGCTGCAATTGAAGAAAACCATAGCTGGGGTCTTGGGGATCACATGGGGCATGAAAAGTATGTGTGTCTCCATTGCTGAAGCCCAATAGTCTCAGGTGTGAGTATGGGACTGTCCCTTTGTATGATAAAGGCCAGAGCCTGACTGGGATTGTGTCCAGGCAGAGTAACACCAGGGAAATGTGGAAAACTTGCACTTTATCAGAAAGGAAAAAACAGCTGTGGCCCAGAGCCCAGGAAACCCTTGATTTGACATCCAGGAATTTGCCCGATTGTCTGAATGACGATATGGTTGAATTGTGGCAACATACGTTGAGGTATGACTCCAGCGTTGCTCTTGAACAACTTGGAATTTCCCAAAGTGTTACTGGGGGTACATACATTTGGGCAACCGTACAATTGCTCCCCATTTCAGAAGTTCACACCACTTTTAAAAGCTTACAGGAGAGTTCCAACATGCACAAAACTGGAATGGTCTGACGTACCCCCAAATACCCTCCACCCAGGTTCACTTATCAATGTTTGGTCCATCTTTTATAGCCTATTAAGCCCCATAGTACAGAAACCTGTTTGGGGTGTCCCACATTCACGTGACCACAATACATTTTGTTACCTACTGTCCAGTGCTTTAACTTGTTTTGTTTACCAAGTATTGACAACATGCCCAATGCTGTGCTCAGCCACAGGATACAGGGACAGGGGGGCTGTCTTGGGAGCCGTCTGCCGTCTCAGAGCTCATGGCCTGTTGAAAATAGACATAAGCAAAGAGAAACAATCCATCCTGGCACTGGTGTGAGGGTGATGGGGAAGCTGCAAGTGCTCCAGCATCAGAAACAGCCCAGCAGACTCCAGCAGCCAGATGCAGCCTGAGGTACAAGCTAAAAGCAGCACAGGCCAAATCACTTGACAGATCCAAGAGAGGAAGGGAGACAACCAGGGGGAACTGGATGAGACTAGCAAGAGGTTGGTTGGTTAGTCATCTGGCATCCGTGGGGTGTGTGTGCCAGCAAGGCTTCCCGGAAACGGGTGAGTGTCTGAGTGTGAGTGATTGGTGGGGGGAATTATTAGTTGGTAAGAGTTGGGGGCTGGGTTAAACGTCATTACATGCTGGTAGTGAAGAAACTTTGCTGCCGTTTCTTGGCTGGCTAGTTGTGACAGTTGCTGAGAGCACAGTCTCCTCCTCTCGCTGTCACTGTCCTGCGTAGGGTTGGGTGAGCAGAAGGAGCTGGGAGGGAAGTGCTAGGAGCTGCCGAGGTGGGTGTGTCCCTACCTACCCCAGGAGCAGGTCCTACCAGCCAAACCCAGGCTGGAGCCAAGCAGGCAGGTAGCAGAAGCCCGTTTGGGACAGCGGCAGAGGCGCAGCGGCAGAGGCAGAGCGACAGGGAGCAAGGTATGTGGACTTGGCAAGTGGGGGCTGAAACCTCACAGGAGGCACAAGGGCAGCACTTCTTCCTCAGGAATGGAGACTTGGGTGGGGATGGAGATCAGGGTGAGTCATAAACCCTGGGAAACCTTTTTGAAGAGAGTGGAAAGCTGAAAAGGAGCTGCCTGGACCAGACAGACCTTCTCGGTAGACAAACCTGAGGGAGGCAGCCCTTGGAGGAAGCCTCTCCTCTGGGGACATCTTGGGAAGGCTGTGTCTTCTTCACCTGTCAGGCCCCCAGGGCCACGCTGAACCTCGGGCTGGCCTAGGCCCCTTAAGAGGGCTCTCCAGGAACTGTTGTAGCTTTCCACCCCCTCTCCTCAATTAAAAGGAAAACCTGGTGGCATAGTGGTTAAATGATACAGTTGCTAACTAAACAATCAGCTGAAATCCACCAGGGCTTCTTGGAAACTCTATGGGGCAGTTCTACCTGTCTTATAGGCTCGATTTGAGTTGGAATCAACCACAATGGGATATCATTTTTTTTCCTCAGTTAAAACTTCACCATAACTACCACCCCACCCTCTGCCCCACACCCACTCATCCCCAAGGGCCAGGCCCTCTGCTAGATGACAATTAGCTATCTGATTAAACTCTTAAATAGGGTAACTGGCACAGATGTGTTCCTATTGTTATCCTTCTCAGCTAACCAAGGTGTACGTTAACATAGTCTTCTAGAAACACCGCCTTCACCCAAAGGGTTCATCTATATCAAGGGACTCAGCCAGATGGCCTCTGATGTCCCTATAGCTCTGACAGCCTGTTGTTTATGAGAGGGGTGGCATTTCAGATAATGAGCACAAGTCAGGGAAATACTACTGAGGGCTGGCAGGACCTTACGCTTCCTTTGTATCACACCAGTGAGGACAGCTGTTAACCAATTATTAGCTGTTTATGGGTGTCCCCATGATAAGAGGGGTCACTCCCACCAGATTGTTGAGTCACATCCGACTCATAGCAACCCTAGAGGTCAGAGTAGGACTGCTCCATAGAGCTTCCAGGGAGCACCTGGTGCATATGAACTGCCAACCTGTTGCTTAGCCGACGTAGCACTTAACCTACTACGCTACCAGGGTTTCCTTCTAGGGTTCTAGGGTAAGCTGAAGTTGTACCCTGAGGGGAGATGGAGGCAAGGATTGAAGCAGAGATAGAAATTGCTACCTGTAAGCTTTACCTCCTGGCCACTCAGACACAGTAGCCCAACTCCGTCTGACTGTGCTTAGGCCTTCAGATCACCCCACCTTAGGCCCTCCCCTCAGCACAGACCCCATCTACAAGGAAACCTTTTATGACCAGACTTAAGGGGCAGGACAGAGCAGACAGGATAAGGGCTGAAGTGGGTGGTGCTGACTCAGTGCTGCCTGAGTGCAGAACTGAGGTGGGAAGGCTCAAGGAGAGTTTAGTGAGGCAGTGGCCTCCCACCAGGCCCAACAGAAAAAGGTAAGATTCCAAAGGCATGCAGAATCACAGAGAACACAGGTCTGCCGAGAGCTGATACTGTCTGAATTACCTGATTGGGACTTTATTTCCTGCTTTTCCAGCTCTTGAGATCAGGGTGTAGGGAGACGTGCAGGTGGTGAGGTGGCATCTGTACACGAGGGAGGGGGAAAACCAAAAATCAAACCAAACCCACAGCTGTCTAGTTGGTTCTGACTCATAGCAACCCTAGAAGACAAAGTAAACTGTCCCATAGAGTTTCCAAGGAGCAATTGGTGAATTTGAACTGCTGAACTTTTGATTAGCAGCTGTAGCAAGCACTTAACCACCACGCCACCAGAGAAGCAGGAATGGGGACCAATTATTAAGTGGTAAGGTTGACTTTGCTTTCTGCCTTTTTCTAGAAGTACATTGGGAGGAGTGAGATTTGAATACTCAGGGAGGGAGATAATGCCTCTGAAGATGATGATGGATATGAAGGAGGAGAGAGGTCCTGGTAGGGAAGGGTGGAGGAGAGGCTGGAGGAGAGAAGTTCAAGTAGGGAAGGGTGGAGGAGAGGCTGGAGGAGAGAAGTTCAAGTAGGGAAGGGTGGAGGAGAGGCTGGAGGAGAGAAGTTCAAGTAGGGAAGGGTGGAGGAGAGGCTGGAGTAGGAATTTTGTCTGGGGAGAGCAGAGTAAGCCTGAACCAGAGAGAAGGGTGGATGGTGATAAGACATGACACCCTCAAGCCCGTGCCAAAGATCGTCCTCTCTGGAAGAACATGGCCTCTGGGGTCGGAAGAGGCCACTTCACTCCCCCTGGTGACCTCAAACTATCTCCACACCACAGATCCTCCCAAATCTTCTCTGGCCCTCTGACCCAGGCTAAAGTGATGGGCAGGATTCATCTGTGTCCTCCAAAGAAGCTCTGGAGCACAGCTTTCCACCGGGTTAAGCTTTTGCTGAAGCCTCGGCCATTTGGGTTCTCTTAGGGAACCTGTAAACGTGAACATTAAAGGCTCTTTAGACAGGTGAAGCATCAATTAACAGCTGAAAGTCGGGTGGCTGGAATGCACCCAGAGACACTTCTGAAGACAGTCCTGCCAATCTACTTCTGAAAGGTCACAGCTTTGAAAATCCTGCGGAGCACTCCTGCTCTGTAATACACGTGATCACCATAAGCAGGAATCCACTAGATGGCAACTAATGACAGACAGCAATGGTGCACAGACTCACGGGGTATTTCCTGTGGGGAGGGGGTGAGTGGCTCAGTGGTCATGTGGCCTCTGGCATCAAGAATGAAGCTGGGGCAGAGCAAGGAGGGATGGAGATTTCTGAGAACGCTCTGCAGACTTCTGACTCTGGGGAATCTGAGTCATAGGAAATAGAAGTGAATTTTGAAAAAGAGGAGGCAAAGACCACAACGTGTATGGTGAATGTGAGGGTGGGGTGGGGAGGAGGTCAGAGGATGCATAGGACGGTAGACACAAAGAAGTCAGATAAAGAGGAGATATTCTCTCCCTCTCTCTTGTTCCACCCCTCCTTTGTGCCCCCATAACCTCTTCTTTTTTCTGTACCTCCCCTCTGCATCATCAGTCAGTTGCCAGACTGAGTGGAAGCCAAGGGCAGGTTCTGTGCAGCCAAGTGATAGACAGGGCCAGATGACATAGCCTCCTGTCCACTTTTGTTCACTTTTACTCTCACTTCCTGCATGGGACAGAAAACAGCCCTGCCCCTTTGGCTTATCTCAGCCAAGTGCCCAGCCCAGCTTGGAAGGGCAGTGATGACATGAGGGACCTGCATCTCAGCTGTGTCTGTGGGAACTGCAGCACAGACACAGGAAGGAAGAAAGTGAGTGGCTGTGTGTGCTCTGTGTTGTGAGTAGTGTGGTGGTGATGTGAAATGGTGCCTCTGTGCTCACGTGGGCTTCTTTCCCCTCAGTACCCAGGGCTGAGATCTGTTTGTACACACCTGCATGGGTGTGTATTTGTGGTGCTATGTGATTTGATGCGTCTGTCTGGGATGCAAGGATATTGTCCTTACGGTAGGGGCTATGCCCTCACTGCCATCTTAGGCCCAGTTGTCTGTGCCTGTGTGTGTGAACTTGCTAAGGTATTATCAGGTGCGTATGTATGCTGATTTGTATGTCGTTATGGACCCAACTGTGCACGTGTGCATTTCTTAGTGCACGGACACCTCTGCATGTCTTTGTGTGTGCACATGAGTGTACTGGTATGCTTATGTTACCACCCTGGTGTGTGGTGATGTTACTCAGCCTACGTGGGCCTCTAGGTCCCCTCTCCTCCCTGGTGAAATTAAACCCCATTATTGGGCTTTTCCTGGGGCAGCTGCTCTTTCTTTGCTTCCTACCTTTCTCACACAACCTGAACTCTTTCTCAAAGCAGGATTAGGGCAGAAGGTTTGGGTTTCCCCTCCCCCACGTCTAGATCCCTCCTTCCGTTTCCTATTTGCCTCCTTTTTGGCTGCTTTCTCCATCTTTGCCATCTGGCCTGGCACCGTGCCCACAGTTCCACTGTTGAGAGCCTTAGCCCCAGAGTTCAGGGAAGCAAGGAGATGAGGTGGGGCCAGGGCAGGGGCCTGGCAGCTCTTGTTGCTGTGCATTGGCCATTCTGTGAGACTCTTAGAAAGGGGTGGCTCTCTCACAAACAGGCCCCATAATAAAGAAGCCAGCAGACTTCTCGCAACAGAAGAACAGGGGCATCTCCCTTTGATTTACTGAAAGACGCCTAACTTTAGCAGCTTATCTAATACGTTTTGACCTGTTTAACATCGGAAAGTTTTTATCTAATAGTCTTGAGATTCTTGGGAAATAATCTTTTCCTCATTCATTCATTATCTAGCATGCATCTCCCACTGTTAGGAAGTATGTTTCTTCAGGAAACCCTGGTGGCCTAGTGGTTACATGCTGCATCTGCTAACCAAATGACTGGCAATTCAAATCTGCCAGGAGCTCCTTGGAAGCTCTATGGGGCACTTCTGCTCTAACCTATAAGGTTGCTGTCAGTTGGAATCAATTCAACAGCAGCAGGTTTATCGTTCTCCAAGTAATGGTTAAGCATGATAAAGTGTTCCATTCTGTGAGACTCTTAGATAAAGTGTAACTATAATGTAAATTGTTATTGAGATTTTAATGCAAGATATTTTCCAAACGTACCTTTTAAGGGACTTGGTCTTATACTAAGTGAGTTATACAAGATTGCCTGGAATATGACAAGAGGTTAGGTGACAGGATTGATAAAGGAACCGTTGTAACAGAATTATGGGATGGGTGAATAGTGAGCAGGGAAGGTTTTCTGCTGGCAGCAGGTGAGCCTGCTACGTACAAATCTAACTTGGAAGAAGTACAGCCAGAATGCTCCTTAGGAGGGAAGACAGTGAGACTGTCTCACGTACTCTGGACATGTTATCAGGAGGCATCGATTCCCGGAGAAGAATATCATCTTTGATAAAGTGGAGCGTCAGTAAAAAGAGGAAGACCTATCAATGAGGTGGGTTGACACAGTGGCTGCAACAGTGGACTCAAACACAGCAATGATTGGGAGGATGTGCAAGACCATTCTGTTGTACACAGGGTCACTATGAGTCAGACTGACTCCACAGCACCTAACAACAACACTACAAGTACAGAGACTGCTGGCAGGGCTTGGGGAAGGGCTTTGAAAGAATAGCAGTGAAAGCCATGGGCCCCACAGGACCTTACCAGCTGCTTGAATAACTGGAAGAAATACACATAAAACAACCGGAAGGGTTCAAAGCAGCAAACTAAGTATTTAAGTGGAAAAGAGGGACGTATTTGCCTCTCTCTCTGTCTGTGTGTGTGTGTGTGTGTGTGTGTAAGAGTGATGAGTTTCTGTTACCAGTGCTTAAATCAGGAAAAAGAAGGAAGTGGGTTATTCAAATACATATATTTCAACTGGACAAAAAAGGAAGTACAGTCATTTATTTATGGGCACAGATTTTGTGTAGGCAGCTGGAAAAAAGCCAGGTGCCCTGTCCAGCACCCATCCACACATTCTAGTGTCCATTCATTTGTTGGCCATCAGCAGTGGACAGCCTGGACTTTGGAGCCAGGTCGCCCGAGGTCTGAATCCTGATTTCACTCCTCATTGACTGACCTCTTGAGCCTCTTTCTCCTTTCTGATAAAAGTGAAGTTAAACACCTACCTCAAAAGGCTGTTAGAAGGAGTAGACGTTATGTACATAGAATACCCTGGGATATGCTGAGTGATCAGCAAACTGGAGTTATTTTTACTCAACATTTATTGAGGTAGGTACTGGGGACAAAGAGCTGAGTAAGCTATAGTCCACAGCCCCTCCCTCAAGGAGCTCACAGTCTAGTGGGAGGGGCAGACTAAGAACAGCTAATTACAGGACATGAGGTAACAGCTGTGATAACCCTGTGCACAAAGTGCCATGGCACGAGGACAGGAAGACATCGGCCTGTGGGGGAGGAAAAGCTTCACAGAATCAGGAGGAATGGCTCAGTTTGTCAGCTGGAGAATGGGAGGAAGGGGATTCCAAGTTGACAACACACCACTAACAAAGCCAGAGTCCTCAAAACTGTAAGGTACATCCAAAATTATGATCAGGTGTGACTGGAGCAAAGGAACAAGGGTGGGGCAGGTTGGGGAGTGCCTGAAAGTGTGCCTGGGTTTATTTGGTTTGGGGCATGTTTAATCCCCATTTAATAATAGTAGAGGCAGTCCCCAGTCCCTGGATGTCTCTAAGTCAGATTTGTACGTAAATCAGAGCAGTTAGGTATGGTTTGTATCTAATATCAGTTAGTCAAATGTTTTCTTAGAATATAGTACACATTTCTACCCTTAAAAAACATTAAAGAAATACTTCCATATACAATAAAACATCTTTAACATAATATAGTAATAATATTGTTTTCATGTATATCATAAAGTAACACCTGTTTGTTATGTTTGTCATTTCCTCAAATGTTTAATAGAACAGGCTTTACTTGGATTACTTCCTAACTACAGGTTGTATGTAAACTGGACATTTGTAAACCGTGGACTGCCCGTGCTGTCAGTGTTAAAATTGTTATCTCCCAGAGGCTACGTTTCTTTATTCCCTGTAACCACTCTACCTTTTACAAGTATCAAACTGGTGAGGATGGTGGCTGGAGGGGGAAGAAACAAACAAAAAAACTACGAGAAAACATGTTTGCCTCAGTTTTGTTTTTTTTAGTAGTTCCTTTTAAAACGAGTAAGGTCAGTGTTCTGGAATAATTGCTCAACATCTCAGACAAATTATCTCCCTAAGATGGTATCTGGGGCTGAGGTAGAGGGATAGCTTCTCTGGCCTTATGGCATTGAGGTAGGTGGGACCTTCAGACCATTTTCTGTTCACTGGCTCCTTTGCCTCTTAACAATGTCCTCTGTCTGCCTGATTTTGACTGAGGACTGCTTCTGTGATCTGCTCTTGGTCTCCCTCTCTACAGCTTGCTCAGTGCCTGTGGCACTTCCTTAACTCACTGTTACACTCTCTTGGCTTAGGGTCCCCTCTAAGATGGGTCCCCATTGACCCCTCTCTACCAAACTACCACCTCCCTCTTATCCCAGCAACCCCATCTGGGAAGTTTCTTAGTCCAGAAGAGCTCCTGGAAAAGCTCAGCCTTCTTCTGCCTGGCAAGATGGTGCTGTCAAGTTTACAATGGTGTAGCTCTTCCCAAGGTTGCTGCTGTACAGTTGACGACTCTTTGCATTTCTAACATTATTCCAAGATGATGCCAATACTGCTGGTTAGGGACCAGTTCTGAGACCCACTGACAGAGCAGTGCAGCCCTGGTGACACAGTGGCTAAGAGCACTGCTGTTAACCAAGAAGTCAGCAGTTCGAATCCACCAGCCATTCCTTCTAAACCCTGCGGGACAGTTTGTCTTGTAGGGTCACTATGTGCTGGAATTGACTCAATGGTGACAGGTTTGGTTGTTTTTTTGGCTTAGTAGAACAGTGGTTCTCAACATTTTTTTTACATAAAAATTACCTGGGAATCTAGTTAAAGTGCAATTCTGATTCAGTGCATTTGGGGTGGAAATGAAAATTCTCAGCAGGAGTTGGAACTGGAACTAACTAGTTCAAAGCCCTGCTTAAGAGAGTCTCATTGTATTATTTGCACCCGACAGATGAAGATAGAGCATGAGAAAGTTGAAACAAGCTGATCCCAGGTTGCTCTGACCTCAGACCTAGCCTACACAGCAGCAATGGTGGATATGATAAGTGTGCAAAGGAATTTGAACTTTATTCTTCAGATAATGGGGAGCCAGCATGAATCTGGCCTAGGGGAGGTGCTCTGAGTACTTCTCACCACCTGACACGTTTCCTATTTACTTGCAGTTTATTATCTCTCTCTCCCCAATGGAATGTAAACTCACTGGGGGCAAGGCCTTTTGTTTTGTTCACTAAGGTGAACATGCTTGGTACTTCCTAAAAGCTCAGTCCCCATCTGTGAAGAAAGGAAGGGAGAGATACTAGATAACAGAGACCTAAGAGCTTTACACACCTCATCTCATTCAACCTCCTAACAACCTCATGAACCAGGAACTATTAAAACTTTTTGTCTGGATAAGGAAAATGAAGTTGAGAAAGAGCAAGTAATTTTTCTGAGGTCACACAGCTAGTCAAGTTGGCAAAGCCAGGATTTAAACCCAGTCAGTCTAGCTGTAGAGTCTGGGCATTGAACACTGTGCTACATCCCTGCTGTAGAAGCTGTTCAGGCTGGATGGAAGGTAGGGGAAAGACTGGAGGAGCTCAGCTGGTTTAGCTAGAGAAAACTTTGTGCCTCCTCTCCTTACATTACCTTGACTTTGTCTCACCTTTCTATTCCAGGTTTCCACTTCTGATGAAGCTGTGACCAAAAGCACCCAAGGCTGGCAGCCACCTGCCCTGATGACTCTGCCTCGGCTTACTTTGAAACCCTCTGTGCAGCCCCCACGTCTACCTGGGCGGTAAATGCGATGCCAGAACCCTGGTGTGCCCGGTGATGATCCCAGTCTAGCTTCCCGTTACTCTGGCAAGATGTGGGCTAACTCCACAGACAACATCAATACCACCCACAACTCTGTTCCATGTCTAGATTACCAGCACACCCACCGCCTGCACATGGTGGTCTACAGTCTGGTGCTGACCACTGGGGTCCCCCTCAACGTGCTGGCCCTCTGGGTCTTCCTGCGCGCGCTGCGTGTGCACTCTGTAGTGAGCGTGTACATGTGCAACCTGGCAGCCAGCGACCTGCTCTTCAGCCTCTCGCTGCCCCTGCGCCTCTCCTACTACGCCCTGCACTACTGGCCCTTCCCGGACCTCCTGTGCCAGATAGCAGGCGCCATCTTCCAGATGAACATGTACGGCAGCTGCATTTTCCTGGCGCTCATCAACGTGGACCGTTACGCTGCCATCGTGCACCCGCTGCGGCTGCGCCACCTGCGGCGGCCCCGGGTGGCCCGCGGCCTCTGCCTCGGAGTGTGGGTGCTCATCCTGATGTTTGCTGTGCCCGCTGCCCGCGTGCACAGGCCCTCGCGCTGCAGAAGAGCAGACAGCGAGGTGCGCCTGTGCTTCGAGAGATTCAGCGACGAGCTGTGGAAAGGCCGGCTGCTGCCGCTCGTGCTGCTGGCCGAGGCGCTGGGCTTCCTGCTGCCCCTGGTGGCTATCGTCTACTCTTCGGTCCGGGTCTTCTGGACGCTGGGGCGACCCGACGCCACGCAGAGCCATCGGCGGCGGAAGACGGTGCGCCTCCTGCTGGTCAGCCTCGTCATCTTCCTGCTGTGCTTCGTGCCCTACAATTGCACCTTAGCGGTCTATGGGTTGCTGCGGGGCCAGCTAGTGGTGGCGAGCGAGGCGGCCCGTGACCAGGTGCGCAAGGTGCTGATGGTGATGGTGCTGTTGGCCGGTGCCAACTGTGTTCTGGATCCATTGGTGTACTACTTCAGCGCTGAAGGGTTTCGAAACACCTTGAGGAGTATGGGCCCTCCGCGCCAGACTAAGACCTCGGCCACCAACGAGTCTCAGGAGACGCTAGCCAACCCACCTGCTGAGACCACCCACACCATTATTCCGGATGCCACCAGCCAGAGGCTGCTTGGGTCCTCCAACCTCCCGGCACCCATCACCCAATGCCTTCAAGATTCAGCCCTTTGAATGCACATGGCGCCTTAGCGACATCAGTCCACCCATGCTCCGTCATCATCTGTCTTGTCTTGCCGGCTGCATGAGGTGGAGTGAGCACTTGTCCTTGAATGGCAATCTCAGCTCATCAGTGTGAAAAGAACAAGAAACAAGAGTTGATTTAATATAGACAGGATTGGTTTCCTTGCTTAAGTGATTTGTAGCAATGTACGCTCAATACTCAGCAGGGGGAAACCCTGGTGATATAGCGGTTAAGAGTTACAGCTGGGAACCAAAAGGTCAGCAATTCAAATCTACCAGGAGCTCCTTGGAAACTCCATGGGGCAGTTCTGCTCTGTCTTATGGGGTCACCATGTGCAAGGGGCACAAGGAAAGAAGCTGCTAGTAGAAATTCTTTCAACTGATGGTGAGCACAAGAGTCCTATTCTCTCATGGCAGGAAGTGATGCTGTAAGCCCACCCTTGCAGAAGCACAAGACTGAATGAGATAGTCTTGGTGAGAGTAGACAGCTTGTAGATGAGGAGAAAACACGTATTCTGGATTTAGACCTGCCACAGTAATCTGAAAGCTGAAGAAGAGCCCCAGGTCTTGGTGGGCCAAGCTACCCAGAGGTTCAATTGCAGGCTTCTCTGGGAAGGTCAGAGATGGAAGCCAGCACCTGTCACCTCAACCTGGGTTTGTTCTGCTCAGCACTGAGGTGTAGTAAAGATGGAGGAAAACAAGAGTTGATTTAATATAGACAGGATTGTTTTCCTTGTTTAAGTGATTTGTAACAATGTACACTCAATACTCAGCAGGGGGAACCCTGGTGATATAGCTGTTAAGAGTTACAGCTGGGAACCAAAAGGTCAGCAATTCAAATCTACCAGGAGCTCCTTGGAAACAAACTCCATGGGGCAGTTCTATTCTGTCTTACAGGGTCACCATGAATTGGAATCCACTCAATGGCAATGGATTTGGTTTGGGGTTTTACCCAACATGGGTAGTTGGGGGCAGGGCAAAACTGAGTTAGAGAAGTGATAGCAATTTCTCCCTTCCCCACAGAGATCCTGGTCCCAGTTCCCCTTTCTGGATCATCCTTTCTCCCTCCATGTCACTTCCCTTTTGGGGACTCCATTCTGGCTCCCTTAATGTTCTTTTCTCTCTCTCTCTCTGCCTGAGGTGAGAGTAAGGGGACGATTCTTTGTACTATTATGGGTCTGGGACCTCCTTTACACCTAAGAAACAAAGAGTTTTGGTTTATACTTTGTTGTGTTCACATTTACTGTATCAGAAATTAAAACCAGTAAGTTTTTAAAGCACAGAAATACACAAGCACACATTCCATCAACCATGACAGCAGTAATGCCATGACACATCATTAAGTCCCTGAAAAACTCCACTATGGCCTTGTGACAAAACAAGAGTGAAAAGGGCAAGTAGTGTCTTAGTATTATGAAAATTGTATGGGCCACGTTGAATTCCCCAAAGGCTTGGTGCCTGGATCATGCTTTGAGAACTATACCTGTACTGAAGTATTAGAGCTCATGTGTAAACTTCTCAGGGCACTCTATATTTATATACAGTTTTTTTTTTTTATTGTGTTTTTTTGGGGGAGGGAGGGCAAAATAGGAGAAGCACACCAAATGGGACTTTGCCTGGATCCTTGTGGTGAGGGTGGGACTTATCACACACTCTCTAAGGGCAAGGGGAGGAGCTGGGCCACAGCCAGCCTACAAGAGCTTATAGGGAAGTAAGAGTGAGACAAGACCGGCATAGGTTGTCTGTTCTTAGCAAGCTGGGGGCCAGGGGAAATGAAAGACTGGTTCATGTGCCACCTACTGTTCCCCTCTTTTGCCAAGTTGGTGGGGGCAAGCAGGATCTACAGAGAGGATACTACATCTTCAGACCCTGACTAGCAAGGGCATTATCGCCATGCATGTGTCCCATCTCTTACAGTTCTGTGGCTGTGCGTGTCAGAGGGGCAATGTCAGAGTTTTGCTGTGTGTCTCCTTGTGTTGTAGTTGGAGTAAGAAAACCTTTCATGTGTCTGTACTCGATGGCTCCAGATGGTGATTTACAGGGGTAAAATGACCCCTGGTGGCCAAGCCAGAGAACTGACCCAGATTCCTCAGGGGTAGCCATGAAGTCAGGGCTTTCTTGGACAGGTTTAAAGGCCTCTCTTAGCCAGGTCCTTCCCACACCTGCTTATCTCTGATTTCGCCTCCCAGTTCAAGACTTGTGTCCTTCCGGTCCAGGAGATACCAGCAGCACCCAACCTAGTAGCACAAAGCCTTAGAGCTTTGCCCTACCCAACAGAACTGAACAATCAAAAGTTTTAAAATGACTTGAGTTCATGCTCAGATACATAAATGAATTTCAAAGTATTTAAAATTCACACAGCACATCTCAGCCTCTAACATACTATATGATTTACTTATTTACTTATTATAATTTTTATGGCTTATTAGCTGTTTTCCCCTCCCACCCAAGTAGAATGTAAGCTCCTTGAGGGCAAGGATTTTTGTTTGTCTGGCTCTCCGATGTATCTCGAATGGTGCCTGGCACAGAAGTCCTCAATAAATAATTGGTGAATGAAGGAATGAATGTCTGGATTTTGCCTTGAAGTAGTCTACTGTCTACTATCTGAGGGCCACAGAGCAAGTGAACGATAACTATAGGCCAAGAATGCAGGGTAACTGTTGGTAGTTGATATAGTGGATAACATGAAGCCCCTGAAGCTTCCTGAGTGAGGTTTTGCTCACCCTGACATACTGTGTAGGATAAACTTAGAGAAACAAGAAGGGAACAGTCAAGGGAAAGAAAAGCTGGCAAGGGAGCTGTTAAAATGATCAGAAAAAGTGTAACCATGATCTGTGAACCGAAATCAAAAACAAACCCACAACCAACCGTTGAGTTGACTCTAATTCACAGGGACCCTACAGGAAGGACAGAGTAGAAGTGACCCATAGAGCTCCTGGTGAATGAGAGCTGCTGACCTTTTTGTTAGCAGCCGTAGCACTGAACCACTACACTACCAGGGTGACCTGCGCAAGGAAACAGAAATGGTTTGTCTCCAGCGGAATCCTGGTGCTCAAGATCTGGTGGGACACTTAACCACATTCATTATATTCTAAGGGTTTCCATCACCAGAATACAGGCAAGAAGAGAGAAAGGAGGTGTTGCAAGCAGAGAAGGAACGAGCAGAACCTAACAAATAACAGACAGTGGAGGCTCTAGAAAACCCATCCCCACTGCCATTTTCACAGGCTTCCCAACTGCAGAGTGGGCAGTATCACAGAGGCACCAGCCCACACCCTTGGGGTTACTCTGTCCGAGGTTTAGGAAAGGGAAGAAAAAGTCTTAGGGAAGAACATTAACAATTTTTGTTTGCTTGTTTTTTTTGTGAGTGTGTAAGAGTTTGTCTGCCAGTATTTCAATACAGTGCTCAAGGTGTATTCTCTCATTTAATTATATGATAACCCTCTGAGTTAGTAGGTATAATTAGTATGCCCACTTTACAGTCTAAAGACCCTGGAGGAACTGAGGTCTTAAGATTCACACAAGTGGCACAGTATCTATCTGGTTTCCAAATTCCTATTCTTTGCACCCCTCTTCCAGGTACCTGCAGCCTTCCTATTCCTGGCTCTAATATATCCCCCCACTTTCTTTCTTTTCCTTACCTCCTCAGGTGGACTGTCTCTCCCACTGTCCCCTTTCCTCCACAAAGAATCTGATGGGTGTTTTCTATCCCCCTTTCCCAAATCTTCATCTATGCCTATTATCTGCTTACCGGCAGCACACTGGCCCCTTCCCATGTCACCTACCCTAGTCCCTTGTGTGAGGGCTAAAAACTGGGCTCACTCAGTGAAACACACCCTGAAACACACCCCACTGAAGTGCTCAGGAAGGAGCAGCTTGGTGGTAGAGGTGGCACACACAGGCAGGATGGGTCAGCCTTCATATAGCTGGTCTTGAAACTCTCCCTCAATCTGGAATGTACTCAACATCTCTCCTACAGCACTCTTCGTTGTCTGCCACCTAAATTGACAAGGGGACCTCATCTTGGGTCTCCATTTCTTAAAGTCTGTCTCTTCTGTAGGAGGGTTTCCCCATGTGGTAGGAGTGGTGGCGGCGGTGGGGAAGAGTGACAATCACTTGGTTTTTAAATAAATTTGGGAGAACCGGGGCAGAGATGAAGGATCCTGAAGCAGAGAGAGATGCCTCTCTCTTAGGCTTGAACCACCTTGAGGGAAATCCTTGTTTGGCTGCTGTGTGAGGTTCCATGAGAGAAATGGAGCATGTGTGTGTGTGTGTGTGTGTGTTAATTTCACTGCAAGCCTCTCCTCTTCATTCTTTCAGGAGGTCCTGGAAACAGAGTGGCTTGGTGTGTGTGTGCGTAATCCTCAACATGTGATACTTTCCAGAGCACTGAAGCATTTTGAAAAAAGAAGTTTCTTACAAGGGTTTGGGTAATCCCAAGGTTTTCCAGAATTTGGGGGTCAAACAAACGTGGATACTGATTTCAGCTCTCCCATCTCTTGGACATGTGACTTTAGGCAACTTCTTTCACTTCTCTGAGCTTCTTGTTTTTCTCCTCTATGAAATGGGGATCATGATATATACTTATTGGGTGGTTGGGAAAGTCAATGAGATCACCTTTGAAAGGCACCTGAGAGAGTGCCTGAGAGCTTCTGTCAACAGGAGCTCTCTTTCCAACTAGAGTATGGAGGGGGGGTGCTATCGGCAAAGTTTATTTGTGATGCCCAAGGGGAGCACTTCTGGAAGACAGCAAAGGCTCCCGGTGAATCCTCACCAACACAGGGCTCTGCAAGCTACCAGAACTAGGGTCAGGGGACTGGGGTGAGCAAAGAAGGCTGGATAGGTTTCTGTGGTGCTAGGTCAAGAAGACAGTGTTCAGGAGTAGTGACGGGCCTGTAGCCTTCTGGGGGCACTCTCCCCCTGCTATGCCGATGTCCATCCCACAGAGACTAAGGAGTAGGTGCAAAAGTGGTGAGAGCAAGAGAAGGGGACAGAGGAAGAACCAAGGAAAGGAGAAAGGGCAAGGGAGGAGGCTGGAGGGGAAGTGAGGGCCCGGGGAGGCACAGGGTGGGGCCGGAGAGGGGCCGGGGCAGGAGGGCGGGCGAAAGCCTGGAAAGGAAGAGGCAACTGAGGGAGGGAGGGACCGGGAGAGAGACCAGCCGCGCTGACACAGCCTCGATGTGTGCAACGGGCTGGGGTTTGGCCCACAGGTCAGGCGTCTGGCAGTATTATGGGATGGAGAGGCCTTAGGAGACAGGGAGAGTATTATGGGCTGGAACAGTCTTAGGAGACTGGGGAATATTATGGGCTGGTGAGGCCCGGCTCCAACTGGAGGCGGGAGGAAGGGGTGCGGGGCGGGAAGGGGGGGTGGTGGTGGAAGGGAGTATTATGGGCTGGAGGCCTCCTGCGACCAGAGGCAAGAGTATTATGGGCTGGCAAGGCCTTCGGTGGCCAGAGGGGGGAGCAGCGGGGGATGGCACCGGCTGCATGTGACTGAGGGGGGGCCAAGTTGGGGGGGTGGTGAGTGGGGGTGGGGGAGCTTATTATGGGATAGCTCTTTGTACCTACTGCGGGGACTGCTTCTCCAGAAGATATTATGGGATGTCGTGTGTGGGAGGGGGAGTTGGGCTAGGGGGATTATTATGGGATGGTGGTGCAAAATGGGGAGGGCCTGAGGAGCTCTTTTCCAACCCCTTCACCCCTACTGTTTTACCATCCTCTCTAAGGTCAGCCCTCTGTCAGACGGCTCAAGAGGCACACCTGCAGCCCATCTCCCTGCACAGACACTTTGGGCACCTCAAGCCCTCCTAGGGATCCCCTTTACCTATCAGTCGCCTCCAGGGTGCCGAGGGGAAAGGCAGCCTCTGGAGAAGGGGAAAAAGCCCCAAAGCAGGAATGGTGGTGGCCAGTGGATCACACCTCCCACCTGCAGTCTCCTTTTGCTTTTTAAATGTTATGCCACCTTCCTTCCCCTTCCCCCCTACCATGAGGGGGGAGACCTTGATCCTCCTCCCCTCCCCCCCCATTTCCTCTCCAGCTCCCTCCACAGCCGTAACCAGTAAAACAGGCGGCCAGCTATTATGGGATGGCTGCTCCCGGCAGCTCTGCAGGGAGGGGGCGGTCACCGCGGAATGTCTCCTGTGGGTGGCTATTATGGGATGGCCGCCTCTCTTTTTGGGGGAGGGTGGGGGCTAGTGAGGATTATTATGGGATGTGCCCTGCACAGCTGGGTGGGGCTGCCCTCGGTAGGTAAAGCTCTGGGGAGTGGGGGGGATGGGGAAAGAAAGGAAGGAAGAGGGAGGGAAGGAGTTGGGGAGGGTGGGGTGAGCCCTGGAGCCAGACCTGAGGCCTGACAGGAGTAACTGGCTGGAGAGGTTTCTTGGTGACAGCTTTTGAAGGGCTCTCGGAGGCAAGCTGAAGCTAGCCGAATCTGAACCCTGGAAAACTGGGTATCTTCACAGTCTGTGGACCACAAGGTTGTGAAGTTCTGGGCTTGCAGTGCGGACTCTTAGGTTCTGGCCATTAGGCACACCCCCAAAGGAGATGAGTTCCAGGGTGACCACAATACTTAAGTCCTCCTCTTCTTCTTTGCCTTCCTTGGGACCGCAGCTCACTTAGGAGGGTTGTGCATGGGCAACTTGACCATCATGTGCAATCAGACCCAAGGAACAGAGACTGGGTTGGCTTGTGAAGGACATTGCCTCACCTGCCACCCTTCAAGCGCCAAACAACCTGCATGGTGTCTTGCCATCAGAGTGTACTGTCGATGTGGCTTCTTCTTCCCTACGCTGTCATCCCAGACTCCCTTTTTTGTTAGAGTAGGAGAATACTGGGGGCCTTTAGACCCCGTCTGAGCAGAGTTTCTTGATTTCACATAGACTACAGGTGTAGGGAGAGGAAATAGCATATTTTGAAAACTGAATAGACAACTCTCTGTGAGTGTTGTTCTCGGTTCTTCTGTACCATGGGATGGAAACAGAACTCTAAGGTAACCGACTAGAGGCTGTCCCCCTGGGTGCATGAATCAGGAGATTATCCCACCCTAGTCTCTGTGGGCCAGTCACGCCAGTGGTTTATTTATAATTTATCTAGAAGGGTAACATGGGACCAGGGTAGGGAGGGAGAGGCATAAAGACCACAAGTGCATCACATAAGCACACACATCCTAGCCCTCTCTGGAACTCAAGAAGGAAGGAACTTTAACCTTCTTGTGGTATCAGAGATATGGGAAGAAAGAGAGTAAGTGGGTAGAACCTGGCAGGACTAGGGAAAGAAGGGTGGCAGTGGGTAAAGGGTACCAGTATTTTTAATCACAGACAAGAGGTGTGAGTACTCAGTTGTAAAACTCTCTTCCTGATTTATATTATGAATCACTATGGTAGCCTGGTGTAATGTATAAGAGGGAAAGAGTATGGGGCAGATGGAGATATTGTACAGAAGAAAACTGGAAGCCAAGAGACAGGCTGACTCCCCTAGGGAAATGGGGATAAGGAGGGAATAATAGGTACCTGGCAGCTCTATCTACCAAGAAGAAACATCCTTGCAGCAAGATACACCTACATTATGGCATCTTAAAAGAGCTGCCTCTCTTCCCCCAGGGAGGGGTACAAAGTTCATTCTCAGTGCCCAGAATAAGCATGGGGCAAGATTTGGACAAATGAATGGAACTTAATTCTGAAGTCAAGAAAATTTGATGAGGAAGACTACCAACAGCCTAGCAGAATGGGGGAGATAGCCATCCGTCATGCCACATGAGTGTGGCAGAAAGGTGGTCCAGGGAGTTGGAGTGAATATTGGAAAAAGAATATGTGAACTGCAAAGCTAGCAATGAGAGTCCTTGGCAAGACCTGAGGTCTTTGATATTGAAAACTTCAGTCCTAAGAAGAGAAGAGGGTTAAATGTAGAATGCTGGTGGTTATACAAAGACAGGCAGCAGCTGGTGGAAAGACTTAGCATCATTGGAGCTCTGCTCAGGATTGTAAATTCCTGAAGAAACAAGCTCTCTAGCTCCTGAATTTGCTTCTCCTTGCCACTTCTTCCAGTCCCTTAGTTTCCAGAAGAGGGGAGAACCATCTGGTCAGGCACTTTCTCTAGGGAAATAAACTTAGAAGGACAATAATGGTATATGAGTGAGAGTCATTCCCTTAACTATGTTAAGAAAGGGCTCATTTTAGGAGGGGTCATCACCTGTGTGAAAAAAAACAGAAGCAGAAACAGCATCCCTGGCTTTAAGGAAGAGAGGCAGTGAAGCAGTGATGCTGGGATATTGCTCTCACTCAGGTCCTGCTTCTCTGGGAGCCAGGAAAAGTGACAGGCTTGTGGGCTTAGATTGTCTAGTGGGCCAAAGAGTTTTAAGACAAGGCACTTCTGACTTCCGTAGGGCCGGATCTCCAGGGTGGCTGGAGGGGGAAGCACCATCAGGGAAAGAAAGATAGCATGCACTAGAGGCTAATGGTGCCGTTGTTAATTGTTCAGGTGCTAACCCAAAAGTAGGCAGTTCAAATCCACCAACTGCTCCTTGGAAACCCGATGGATACTCAGTCCTAGAGGGTTGCTATGAGTCAGAATTGAGTCAAAGGCAATTGTTTCTTGTTTTTGTTTTTTAACCTTGTGTCATAATTGAAGTTGGAAGGCATCCTGTTAGTAGATATGCTGAAATTGTAAACGGGGGAGGGGAAGATGGCGAACATTATGCAACTTAAGTTTTTTTGGGTGGAGAATGGGGCCTCACCAAGATGGTATTATGAGACTTTGGGATGTAAAATGAGCAAATAGTCAAATAAATAAATAAAGTCATTGAGGCTAAGCAGAATTTTGATGTTCAAGAACGAGGGTAACGATTCTGGCATGTTGATGAGCCTCTCAAGGAGAAAGCACATGGTAAAATTACAAGATCTCATAATTAGGAATGCTAAGTGGATGAGCATTGCCTTCCTATCAAAGTCTGTTAGTATGTAGGGATTGAACAGATTATCTTGACTGTCCATTACACTGTAAACCCTTTTGGAATAACTTCCAGCCTCTGGAAGAACCACTAACCACCTGTATTAAGGTATGATCTGTCCTGAGACCGGTTGAACCTTGTTTTATTCTCTGTAACAGGAAAGTAGGAAATAGCATGCAATTGTTCTCCGTTGGCACCAGACATTTTGTATCACAGTTTGTTTAGATGTATATGTTTCTTTAAGGGAGGCGCCCATGGTCTTTGCATTCCCCCTGTGGTCTAGTTCCACGCCTTGCTGGTGCTCTGTCAACATCTGTTGAATGAGTGTGAGTAGTAGTGAATAGTTTAAATAGAGGGATAGCAAGTCCTGGCTTTTTGTGCATGTATGTACTGGGAGGTGGGGGGGTCAGTTCACATTAGAATCGGATGTCCAATTATGGGAGTGGCCTAGGAGTGTTGATGAATGGTGCCTGAACTGGGAGCTAAGGAATTTGGAGAGAACTGCTGGAATGTTGAAAAATAGTCTTTGGAAGGGAGTTTGTAATTATGGGATGTTCATTATATAAAGTTCATCTTTATATAAATGGTTCATCTGGCTTGCAAGGTATTTCGTTGATCTTACTCAAAATTTAAGGGCTGGAGATAAGCATCTGGGTTTAGTGTGACGGAGAGGGGCCCTAGGTTAGCTCTTAATTCCCAAGTATTTGAAAATTGTGGGTTGAAGAAGCTAGGGTCTTACATATGAAGAGGCTTTATACAGAATACAACTTTGGCCCAGAAAGAGTTGAAGGTGTGTTTAAGTGGGGGTCAGGGACAAGGCAGAGGTGAGTATCCTGCCTGCCCTGCCTGCTTTGGGTGTTAGAGTAGGCTTACAGCATTTGAGGGTGGGGGCAGGCTATATGAGTATTAAGGGATGCCTGACTGGAAGAGTACTACTGTATAAAGGTGGTGAGATGGAGATACGAGTATTACGGGATGACACTGGGGTGTCCTGAGAGTGTTATGGTGTGTCTGGTTGACCATGGCTCTCTTGTGTTTATTATGGGATGTCAGAGTGTGAGCGAGGAAGTAAAATTATTATAGGATATATTTCCAGTGTTAAGGAAAAGGATGATTAAATGTCCATCTGTGGGGTGGCAGTAGGACTGCTGTTCATTATGGGTATCTTTTTGATAGAGAAGGAGTGGCTGTTAAGGGCTGAGTTACTAGAATGAGAATGTGAAGCCTGGGGTTAGTGTGTCCATCTAGACCCTTGCCTGCAGGGACACAGCTCCAGGGGGTTAGTTATTATGGGATGTCAGTATGGAAAGTGGGAGACTGATTATTAGGGGTGTGTGTGGGAGGAGGCCAAGTGTCCGTTGTTGTGGAGGGGGGTGAGTTTCTGACTATTATGGGATATCAAACTGGGGGTGGGTGAAGTGATTATTATGGGATGTCTGTGGGGGATGGGATGAATATTATGGGATGTGAGGCTGGAGTGCTGGGAGGGGTGCTTATTATGGGATGGCCATGGGAAGGGAGGGGTAATGAATTATTATGGGATGTGAGCATTGGGGCGAAGAGTGAAGAAGTTGGCAGAAGGATGGTTATTATGG
Organism: Heterohyrax brucei; assembly: GCA_028571685.1. NCBI lineage: Eukaryota > Metazoa > Chordata > Mammalia > Hyracoidea > Procaviidae > Heterohyrax > Heterohyrax brucei. The sequence continues at coordinate 68,378,337 of CM053142.1, read as the reverse complement.
GATGCTGTAAGGGGTTAGTTGCAAAGGTCTGCGATATTATGGGATGCCAGCAGCCCTGACATATACGTGTATGGAGTGTGTGTAGGGGTGCGTGTTGTGGTGGTGGTGGGGTGTCCGTGTGTATTATGGGATGGCCAGGAGGTGGGCGGTTGCCCGGGTGACGCGCGCGCGCGCTCGAAGGGGGCGTGGCCAGTGGTTGCCTGAGCGACGAGGGGGCGGGGGTTGCCCGGGAGACCTAGGAGGAGGGTGGAGGTAGTGGGGGGGTTGGAGTTGGTTGAGGTTATTATGGGCTGTCCGCGGGGGGGCGGGGCCTGTGCGGTGGGATTTCCCGGCCGGTGTTTCGGGCCCTTTAAGAGGAGACGCCGGAGCCGGAGCCATTTTCCCCCCTTCGGCCGCGGCGAGGAGGAGCCGGAGCGGGAGTGACACCGGGCCAGAGTCTGCGCGACCTGCGACGGCTCCGGGGTGAGGAGAGCGCGGGGTTCCCAGAGAGACGCCCCTCAAAGCCAGACAAGCTCCAAGGGTCGTTCCTTCATCCATTTCGTCTTCAGGCTCCCTCAGACCCGCAGACTGCTCTCTGTCCGGAGGAACCGACCCTTCCTGTCCCTTCCCTGCAGGGTGCCCAGCACCCTCCCTTCTTTCCCCAACAGGGCCTGAGTCTTGTTCCCCGAGCCCCCAACCCCGGGTTTGGTCTCCCACAATGCCCGGCGCCTGGCCCCTCGCCCTTTGCTCTCTTGCCCCCCGGACACGTGGCCCTGCCCCTTTATTGATGGGGGCTCCCTTGCCCTTAGTCCATGTCTCTGGACCCCCGGAGCGCCCGAAGCTCCACGCCCCCTCGTCGCCGCGGCTCCTGAGGAGAACCTGAGTTGTCCCAGAGGACAGCCTTTGGAGAGCTGCCCTGTCTGGGGACTGGCCCCTCCCCGGGCGCAGGGAGGCGCCCCCCCACCCCCAAGTGACCTTGTGTTCCCGAGCGCTTCGCCACCCGCCTCTTCTCTTGGCCTCCCCGCGCCGCGGCCACTCGGACGCCCCCTACCCCGTCACACCCTGTTTAGTCCAGTGCTTTCTCCCCTTCCCACGCCTGCACCAGCCTGCCCTCGGGGGTGTCGCTGCTTCTCATCTAGGGGCTACTGTTGGGGAGCTGGCTTCCGGGCTGCCCCCGAGGAGTGTGGAACTAAGTTCAGCCTGAGTGGTTCGGGTGCCCTACTAGGGTGGCTGGAGGGGGGGCGGTGGTAGTGGTGGGCGGAAAGAGCGGGTGGGTGTGGGGGAGGGGGACTGCGCGTCACTGACTGTTCTCTCTTTCTCTCCCCCCTCCCCCGCACAGTGACTCGGGCCAGTGTAGAGGGCCCCAGGCCGCAGGCAGGAGCAGCTGGGCCAATTCCCTGGCCAAGAGCGGAAGGGGATGGCGTCGGGCCTGGGCTCCCCGTCCCCTTGCTCGGCGGGCAGTGAGGAGGAGGATATGGATGCACTTTTGAACAACAGCCTGCCCCCACCCCACCAAGGTAACATCTTCCCTAAGGACTCAGGGCAGGGAGGAGGCTTTCAGGTCCTCCCTAGTGACTCTGGTGAGGCAAGGCTGAGTTTCTAGTCTCTCTGCAGAGTCTCAGGTGGAGGGCATCCGAAGGGAGTGGTTTTCTTCTGCAGAGCTCTGTGTGAGGAGGGTGGAAGCCATGTATGTGTGCCTTTGGGCACCTGGACTGAGATGCCTGCTTGCTGCACTCTTCTGGAGGAATGCTCTGCAGTTCCCAGATGAGGGAGCACTGTTGACTGGCAAGCGTTACCATATGTGGGTCCTTGGAGGAGTGCGGGTAACTGGGGCTCCTGGAGGTAGTGGGGTTGGGTATTGAGGGTTTCTGTTTGAGGAACTCAGGAATCTGTGCTAGCTAAATACTGTAGTTGCAACTATGGAAAGGAAAGCGCATTTTACTCTGTATCTCATCATATTTAGCTTCGCATCAGTTACCGGTTTTCTGCGTTTACACTGTGTGAAGTTTGAATTGCGCTCCTCAGCCGGGATCTAGAGCGCTTTTAGCCAGGCAGATTGCTGGAATGTTTTGACTGGAGAAAGGGGCTAGAGGAGTATGTGATAGCCTGAAGGTTATACTAGGAGAGGCTGAAGAAGGGGAGGGTACACCCTGGGCACTACTCCTGCCATGGTGAGTGGACTTAATACTGGCTTTTTCCGCAGAAGCTTCCACCTGTATTGGTGGCCTGGGGGTTGGGGTAGTGGTATATAGAAGTTGTGAAGGCGTTAAGGGTTGTTGTGCTATCCATGTTTAGGGTATCTCCTTGGACCATTCAAACCCCTGTGATTGTCTAGGCTCAAAAGATGATTGATGTCATGCTCTGAAACTGATGTCTCTCTCATCTGCCTTTCCTTGTTTAGAGCTCCGAGCTAAGTCACTTACTTGTTCTTTTGACCTTCTTTTTTTCCAGTTTTGTTTTTTCTACATGCAGTATCTTTATCTTCTTTGCTTATGTTTTTTGCTTATTCTGGAGCCCAGTGGTCCTGTTTTTGTTTCCCTTCCAACCTCTTTCGTTTCTGCCTTCCCTCTTCTTAGCTCTAGCCGGAAGTTGAGGTAGTCTGGGAGAGATGCTTCCACATTTGGCATTTCTAAGTTGGAAGCCTTCTCTTTAACCTGAGGCCACTTAGGAGAGGAGTTAGTCTTGGTGTCCTGTGCTCCTGTTACTGAGTCTTCAGTTGTTGGGATAGAAAACTTAGGCTTGAGCTTCATTACTATGTAGGGTAGAATGACAGATTTCTGTGCTGTTACTCCAGGAGGCTTGTGAGTTGATCATGGTGGTAGATGATCTAGTCATTTCTGTGGTGGGCGTGAGAATTAGTAGTGCTGTTGAGCTGTTGTTGGCTCCACGTCTTGACCACTCAGTGGCCAAGACCACTCAGTGGCCCCACCACTGAGTGGGAGCCAGTGCAGACTCCTTGGGTGAACTCTGCCCCAGGCTGTAGCATGACCCAGTTTTTCCACTTGCCACACCCAATTCCTGCCCCTTTCCCAAATCTGGTTCTATATATTAGCCAGTTTGCCATTTGCCACATCAGCTCATTGTCTGCCTGAAAAGTTTGGAGGGTCATATGTAAATGGAAGGCTGTCTTTGCTTCTATGGGTTTGCCCAGTCTTCACTTCCAAAGATTACATAGGTGACAAGGGGAAGGAATGGAACTGTAGCTGACTGAAGGGGTGACTTGGGGATTGCTGGGGAGAAGCCTTTAAGAAAATGATTCTTCCTGGTGAGATACAGGCCGGTGTTCCATTCCCAAGGGAATGGGAGGGGCATTCTTGTGCCTGGCCTGATCCTGGGCTGAGTGGGAAGGAGGGAGGCTGATGGTGCTTTGTCCAGCCTAATGTCTCATGTTTCCTCATATCTGTGTAGCTCAGGAGGGGCAGGGCCAGAGATGCTTTAGGGCCACTTTCTGGGAGTCAGGAGCTAAGAGCATGTGTGGATTGAAGGAAGGATACTGTTTTCCACCACTCTCTGGATGCTGCTACTTTTTATGTTGGTGTGGACATGAATCCCCATGTTGGATCTGTAAAAGATGGTATATGATCAAAACTGTGGCCTGAATTCTGGGTGGGGAAGATAAGGTTGCTGAACTTTAGAGATTTTTTGTGGACTCCCACTCCTCAAGCTAAATCTTTTAGGTATCAGAAACTTGAGGGAAAGGTTGTTTGCTCTGACCACAGCTTTAGTGAGCCTTTGTTAAATGTTAAGCCCCAATAATTAAAAGAAATAAGTATACTTGAGGGAGTATACCAGTCCCTGTCACAGCCAGTATTACCCTTTGCATTTATATTGGTTGGTTTCCTTGCGTGATACATGAGTGTGACCTGTTGGAAATTCTGGTATCCCAGAGCAGGTAAGAGAGATAGGTGGCATTTGGGCCTGGGGTCAGGTATAATTTGGGAAGTCTCCTGGGAAGACAGTCTTTCCCTGACTACCTCAGTACCCTGCCCCCCTCCCCTGCCACTTCCTGTCTGTCCTGTATTGGCAGCTGGGTGCCCTGGGCTGGCTTCTGCGGTCAGTAGCCATTTTCCCTCTCCTCAGTGGGTGAGGCACTCCCTCCTCCTTTCCACTCCCTTCTCCACTCTCCCCCCCTCCTTGGGCGGGGGTGGCTTGGGAAGAGAGAGAAGGAGGGAGGAGGGAGCTGGTGTACTGGTGTGAATGTCTTATTACAAAGAAAGCTGCCTTCTGGCCTTCTCCTCCCCCCTCTGTGCCCCTTCCCACCTATCCCTGCCCAGGAGCTCTCAGCATTACCCAGGCTTTGTGTGTGCTCCCAGCCAGGGGAGGAGGTGGAGCCAGATGGGAGGAGGATTGGTTGAGGTGGGGGTGGGGGGGATGGTGACAGCTGGGCTGATTTGGGCCCCTGGGGAGAGGAGGCACTGACCTAGGAGAAGCTGAGGAGGAAACAGCAAGGCTGGAGATGAGGGGAAGGGAAATGATGTTTGGGGGTAGGCGGGAGATTGGGCTGGCAACTGTACCTAAGGGCTTGGTTGTTTTGAGCAGTGATGCCAAAGGAATTGCTGAGGAGTGACTTTGGGACCCCCTAGAACAAGTATTCTGGGACTATGGTAAGAGGAGGTCTGTAGCTCTTGCCTTCTAGATAGGACCTTCAAGTTCGTTTTTTCACTTGCAAAATAGTTGGTACCCAGTTGCAGCACAACAGGGTCATTAGAGGCCTAGACCTGGTTCTCTTATTTGGTTAACTCTGTGCAGCTTGATTCAGTTGTACTGGTGAACATATAGAGGACTGCTGTTAGGAATGGGGGGATAAGAGTCTGGACAGCTGCCCGAGGTGGGCCTGGTTTGGCTTGCAGTCCTATTTCGGGTATATACAGCTCTCTCTTTGTCTGTTTTTGTCCTGGGTATCAGCTTCCTTCTGTGGAGAGTATAGCAGTTCTCTTCAGTAGAATCTGGGACAAGAGGTGGAGGAATAAAGGCTAAAGCTGCCGGATTAGGCCTTAACCTTTTGCTTTTGATCTTTTCCCTGCCTCCCTTTCTGTGCCACGTTTATTTAGAAAATGAGGAGGACCCAGAAGAAGATTTGTCAGAAGCAGAAACTCCAAAGCTCAAAAAGAAGAAAAAGCCTAAGAAACCTCGGGACCCCAAAATTCCTAAGAGCAAACGCCAAAAAAAAGAGGTGAGTGGGTGACTGGAATGTTACGGGGAATGAGAGGAAAAAGGGAGGAGCTCTGAGAAGGACTAGAGGCCTTTATTTCTCCCCTGGAGTGCCGGGCCAGGTCCCGGGGTTGAGCCCTAGGGCAGTCCTGAGGTGAGCATGTGTGTAGCATGTGTGTGTCTGTCTCCCTCTCCCCCCTTCCCCTGCTCCAGCGTATGCTCTTATGCCGGCAGCTGGGAGACAGCTCTGGGGAGGGGCCAGAGTTTGTGGAGGAGGAGGAAGAGGTGGCTCTGCGCTCAGACAGTGAAGGCAGCGACTATACTCCTGGAAAGAAGAAGAAGAAGAAGCTTGGACCTAAGAAAGAAAAGAAGAGCAAATCCAAGCGAAAGGAAGAAGAGGAGGAGGAGGAGGAGGATGATGATTCAAAGGTGCCTGGACCTCCATCCTCTTCTCTATGCTGTTAACTTCTGTCATTTCTATTTCCTAGATACTCTCCTGCTCCATAGAGCATTTTCTCTCCAGCTGTTTTTTGTTATTTCCTCTTAGCTGTTTTACCTTGGTCATGTGAGCTTCAGTTTCAGTTCACATCCCCTAGTCAATATGGGGGCAAGGGGGCAAGTCTTTTGACTTTTCTGTCTCTGCAGGAGCCTAAATCATCTGCTCAGCTCCTGGAAGACTGGGGCATGGAAGACATAGACCATGTGTTTTCAGAGGAGGATTATCGTACTCTCACCAACTACAAGGCCTTCAGTCAGTTTGTCCGGTAAACAGGAGGATCTTGGGGATTGAGGGAGGAGAGTGCTTCTGTAATCTCTTCTTGCTTCTCTTTCTTCTGCTATTAAAGTTTTTTTCTCTTGTCTGTTTCTATGCCAGACCCCTCATTGCTGCCAAAAACCCCAAGATTGCTGTCTCCAAGATGATGATGGTTTTGGGTGCAAAGTGGCGGGAGTTCAGTACCAACAACCCCTTCAAAGGCAGTTCTGGGGCTTCAGTGGCAGCAGCAGCAGCAGCAGCGGTGGCTGTGGTGGAGAGCATGGTGACTGCCACTGAGGTCGCACCACCACCTCCCCCTGTGGAGGTGCCTATCCGCAAGGCCAAGACCAAGGAAGGCAAAGGTGAAATAGGACATAGTGGGAGAACTAGTATAGTCTTAGTATGTCAGAGACAGAGAAGGCATGGCGGCGCTGTTCTACCAGCCCTAAGTTAGGATATAGGAAGAAGGAATGAGTCTTGGGTTTAGGATGGAAATTTGGGGTGCTAAACAAATTTACTGAGGCTAGCTGAGATAGAGATTTTGTTTATTGTTTCTTGTATTTTCTTATGTGTACTTGGATTGGCTTACTGTGTCCTGATCTTAGGTCCTAATGCTCGGAGGAAGCCCAAGGGCAGCCCTCGTGTACCTGATGCCAAGAAGCCTAAACCCAAGAAAGTAGCTCCCCTGAAAATCAAGCTGGGAGGTTTTGGTTCCAAGCGTAAGAGATCTTCGGTGAGAGTGCAGTCTACCCTTTGGGTGGGAGCGCCATGTCTAATGGAAAGGCTAGTTTAGGGCAAGGGCTAGCCTTCACAGTAGGAGCATAAGAATGTGGAGAGTTGACCACAGAACAAAGTGTGAATGGGCTCCATATCTAACAGCCCACGCTGTATTCTAGTACTCCAGTCAGAGTATGATCCCCACACTGTCACTTTCTGCTTTCCCTTGACTTGAATCTCTAGTCTTACCCTTTTCATTCTGTCAGAGTGAAGATGATGACCTGGATGTGGAATCAGACTTTGACGATGCCAGTATCAATAGCTATTCTGTTTCTGATGGCTCCACCAGCCGCAGTAGCCGCAGCCGCAAGAAACTTCGAACCACTAAAAAGAAAAAGAAAGGTGTGTTTCTCTTCTGTGTCTTGTCTGTGATGGGTTGAGGTCGGAATGGTTGGGGAAGAATCTCCCTAAGGAGATGGGGTGGGGTGTTTTGGGGGGTGGGGTGGGGGGAGGTAGGTTTGTTCTAATTACTGGGCTTTCCCTCTTCCTTGCCCAGGCGAGGAGGAGGTGACTGCTGTGGATGGTTATGAGACAGACCACCAGGACTATTGCGAGGTGTGCCAGCAAGGTGGCGAGATCATCCTGTGTGATACCTGTCCCCGAGCGTACCATATGGTCTGCCTGGATCCGGACATGGAGAAGGCTCCTGAGGGCAAGTGGAGCTGTCCACACTGTGTGAGTACCTGGCTGTTGTGGCCTCTTGGGACCTACAAGAAGAAGGGTGGGATGATGAAAGCTTTTTTTGAGATTGGGTGGGAGTAGGTGTGATGCTGCTTCTTGTGAACTTTGGGAAGCATTCAAAGGAAGGATGGGCAATAGGTTCATATGTGGGTGGGGGGGTGGTAATAATGTGAATCTCCTGTTCTTTACCACAGGAAAAGGAGGGCATCCAGTGGGAGGCTAAAGAGGATAATTCAGAGGGTGAGGAGATCTTGGAAGAGGTTGGAGGAGACCCTGAAGAGGAGGATGACCACCATATGGAGTTTTGCCGGGTCTGCAAGGATGGTGGGGAGTTGCTCTGCTGTGATACCTGTCCCTCTTCCTACCACATCCACTGCCTGAACCCCCCACTCCCAGAGATCCCCAACGGCGAGTGGCTCTGTCCACGTTGTACGGTGAGTGACTGCCAGGCAGGGTGGGAGATGTGGACTGTAGCATCTAGCCAAGGCGTGTACCACTTTAATATGTAGGTATCATGAGGCTGAGGTGCACTGGAGAACCTTTTAGCTCTAAAACAGGCATTTTTTTTCCCTCACATTGGCTTGTCGTATCTTTGTCTTGGGAAAATGTAAGACTGGCTTTGAATAAACGAGCCAGTATTTTGCCTGCTTCAGAGGGATGGAGCACTATTTTAGCCCAGCAGTGCTGTCTTTGTCCCTGGGTTGACATCCTGCCTCAAGGTCTTAGTAGCTTAAAGGGACCTCTTACTGCTTTCAGATTGCTCGAGAGAAGAATTCTAGGCTCTAGGTCTGTGTGTTTACTGTGCTTACTTGCTCTGGGTCCATATTGAAGTGTAGCTTTTGGCAGTGTTAAGCAGGTGGGACAGATCTTGGAAGAGGTTCAGAAATGGAGAGGGAATTCTACTTTTTAGAAGGCTCCTGGGACTGGATATGCTTACTGGAAATAGGTTTTTAATAATCCTCAAACAAGTTGAGCTGTACCATCTCCTCACCATGGTTATGATTTGTTGTTGGATCATGTCTTTTTTTCTCAGTGTCCAGCTTTAAAGGGCAAAGTTCAGAAGATCCTAATCTGGAAGTGGGGCCAGCCACCATCTCCCACACCAGTGCCTCGTCCTCCGGATGCTGATCCCAATACTCCCTCTCCTAAGCCTCTGGAGGGCCGACCAGAACGGCAGTTCTTTGTGAAATGGCAAGGCATGTCTTACTGGCATTGCTCCTGGGTGTCTGAACTGCAGGTAAGCCTGAGATAGACTAGAGATGGGGGGCTACAGTGAAGAGGGTCGTGAGCAAACAGTCTTGTGGGTAGGAATGACCACAACTCTTGACGACTTAATCTCTTTTTGCTCACAGTTGGAGCTGCATTGTCAGGTGATGTTCCGAAACTATCAGCGGAAGAACGATATGGATGAGCCGCCATCTGGAGACTTTGGTGGGGATGAAGAGAAGAGCCGGAAACGAAAGAACAAGGACCCTAAATTTGCTGAGATGGAGGAACGTTTCTATCGCTATGGGATAAAACCTGAGTGGATGATGATTCACCGAATCCTCAACCACAGGTACCAGTGGCACCAGGCAAGAGTACTGTCTTGGGCAGCACATCTATTGGGAGATTCCTCTGGCAAAAGGATTAGAAAAATGTGAATCATTGATAACTTATATTTGAAAGGCACTCAGTGTATTATTTTTTAACCAGATGAATCTTGGGTCTTGAGCCATAGAGGGTATAGATTTACAGGAAACATTTGGTCCAAAGACTGGTATAATAATACAGGCTATTGACTGCAAGGGAGATCTGTGGCATACCTAGAGGTCTAGTTTGGAACCTACGTTGTTAGCAGTTCTTGAGCAAGGTTGACTCAGAAGGAAAGGACAGTTGGTCTCTGGCTCTGAGAGTTTTCTCTCTTTGACCTTAGTGTGGACAAGAAGGGCCATGTCCACTACCTGATCAAGTGGCGGGACTTACCCTATGATCAGGCATCCTGGGAGAGTGAGGATGTGGAGATACAGGACTATGACCTGTTTAAGCAGAGCTATTGGAATCATAGGTGAGTGACTTGGGTGAGGAATAGAGTTGCTTCTTACTGGGAAAGGCTCTGGGCAGCTGTTTGATATCCTCCTTCTTTAGGGAATTAATGAGGGGTGAGGAAGGACGGCCAGGCAAGAAGCTCAAGAAAGTGAAGCTAAGGAAGCTGGAGCGGCCTCCTGAAACGCCAACAGTGGATGTAAGTTGGAGCAGAGGAGGGAGGGCATGATTTGGTGGGTGGGAAGATGCCTCTTTTCTGCTCCAGTCTAATGATAGGATATTGATGCACAAAAAGTTTCGTAGTTGAGAATGCTTCATGAAGTCTCTCCTCCCTTTCCTCTGTGTCTCTGTGTACTAGAGAAAATATGGGATTATTTTATCATCAGAAAAATAAATACATAGTAGGTGGTGTTTTCTGTGATTGAGGAGGTGTTGTCTAGTGAGGAGTCAACAGCAGCCAGGCTTTCGGGAAACTTACATTGGAACCCTGGTCTTCTGAATTGTAATTCATGGCTCATATCCCCTGGGTTTTGGTTGTGTAATATGGTGTGAGGAGGGTTAAGGTTAAAATGACTGATCCAGGAGGGACATAGGATTGTATTTATCTGGTTGATCTTGACTGATCAGAATTACTGCACTGCTAAGGAAAGACCAATCTTAGAAAAGGACATTATGTTTGGTAAATATGAGGGTCTCCAAAAAGGGGGATAACTGTTAACGAGAGGGATTGAGGCAGTAGCCTTAACATGGACTCAAGCATCAAAGTCAGGAACATGGCACAAGACCAGCAGCATTTCATTGTGTTATACATAAGATCACCATGAATCAAAGCTAGCTTGCTGGCAGCTGACAGCAGTAGGGAGTCAATGATGTGTCTTTTCTCAGAGATCTGTGGTACCAAGGTCTTTATCTGCCTGAGAGATGAGTTGCCTTGCTTCCTGGAGGACCCTAAGTCAACACAGCAGTACAACCAATGGGAATCTTTTTCCCCATAATTTTTTGTAGCTGTTGAAGAGATAGTGAGGATGTGTGAGGAGGCAGCTGCTGCCTTATGGAAGGAAAGAATTCCTTGCTAGCTTTTGACTTCCGTTTCATCCTTCAGCCAACAGTGAAGTACGAGCGACAGCCAGAGTACCTGGATGCCACAGGTGGAACCCTGCATCCCTATCAGATGGAGGGCTTAAACTGGCTGCGCTTCTCCTGGGCCCAGGGTACTGATACTATTTTGGCTGATGAAATGGGCCTTGGGAAGACTGTACAGACAGCAGTCTTTCTGTATTCCCTCTATAAGGAGGTAAGAGACACCATTAGTTGGGTTCTGTTGTGATTATTTTGTGTTCGTGTGTTCTCTTGTACTCTGAGGAGAGTAACAGGAAGCAAAAAATGGTTGTTGATCTTGAACACATGAACAATAGTAAGACAAACACACGAAGACTTTGAGGAATAGAGCTATGGGTAGAATTAGTGGTGGGTACACACAGCCTGAGTACTGGGGGAATGACTGTGTTTTAAAGTAACCAGGATTGTGGGTGGAATTAGTATGGAAAGGTTTAATGGAAGAAGTAAGATTCTAAGCTTTCTGTGAAGGTGGGTCCTGGCTGGTGGAAAGGAGTGGGTGGGACGTTTTCATAGAGAAAGGTGAGCAGAGTAGTGGTACAGTTGGCGACACGCAGCAGGAGGAGGCTGGTGTTGTAATGTGGTCTGGGGAGCTGAGTGCCTTACTTTCTTCTCTCTCTCAGGGTCATTCCAAAGGCCCTTTCCTGGTCAGTGCCCCCCTTTCTACCATCATCAACTGGGAGCGGGAGTTTGAAATGTGGGCTCCAGATATGTATGTGGTGACCTACGTGGGTGACAAGGACAGCCGTGCCATCATCCGGGAAAATGAGTTCTCCTTCGAAGACAATGCCATCCGTGGTGGCAAGAAGGCCTCCCGAATGAAGGTATCTCAGTAGGGTGGAGATACCCTAGAGAGGCCTACTGTGGGCTGGCTTGCAGGGTAATAGCTGGGAGGTGGGGAAGCCCCCTAACTCTTCTGGTTTTGCTTACACCAGAAGGGTTGAACAGTAGTGACCAGGTTACCTTCATGTGCAGAAAGAGGCATCTGTGAAATTCCATGTGCTGCTGACATCTTATGAGTTGATCACCATTGACATGGCTATCTTGGGTTCAATCGATTGGGCCTGCCTTATCGTGGATGAAGCCCACCGGCTCAAGAACAATCAATCTAAGGTGAGGGGGTTCTAGTTCCTTTGTGTTGCCCACTCATTAAAAGGAGAGGGAAATGGAGAACATGGTCTTTGCCTCCCCTCCTCACTTACAACAGCCCTTGGGTCCAGGATGCGAGCCTTACCCAAGGGATGGTGGTGAGCGAGTCTTAGTATTAAGACAGTGAGACAGCTTGGAGTTTTGTAGAAATACACTGAAGCAATGTGTTTCATTGCAAATGACCTCCCCATCTGTTTCTACAGTTCTTCCGGGTCCTGAATGGTTACTCACTGCAGCACAAGCTGTTGTTGACTGGGACCCCATTACAAAACAATCTAGAAGAATTGTTTCATCTGCTCAACTTTCTCACTCCTGAGAGGTTCCAGTAAGTGTGTGTTTATCTGTAATTGGCTCATAATGGTGACTTTTCTAATTCTTTATGTCGCCTATTTCTTACATCACTTTTCTCTCTTCCTTTCTCCCTCCCCAACAACCTCTTCTCTTCCTAAAGCAACTTGGAAGGCTTCTTGGAGGAATTTGCTGATATTGCCAAGGAGGACCAGATTAAAAAACTGCATGACATGTTGGGGCCTCACATGTTGCGGCGGCTCAAAGCTGATGTGTTTAAGAATATGCCATCTAAGACAGAGCTGATTGTGCGTGTGGAACTGAGTCCTATGCAGAAGTGAGTTAGAAGGGATGGAAGCATTGACTCCATTTTGCAGACACAAATACCTGCTAATCACAAGTGTCAAGGCTTCGGGGGATAAGAGAAAGCAAGGCTTAAAGAAACGCAGTATCAGGGAGCTGGAGCACATAGTTCAGCTTTGGTCCAGTTCGTACTCAGTTTTGCTGTACCTTGTTTAAAGTAATGGTGATGCCAATAGTGGTGGTGGTGGGTAATCTGCTTTTAGGCTTGAGCTGCTTTTGTTAGGTTTGCATAGCTCCAAAGTGCAAACATTGGAAAGAAAATCTTAGACGTTGTGCATGAATTATTTGTCACTTAAAAGTGCTCTGTGTGACCTGCCTTTCTAACTTGCAGGAAATACTACAAGTACATTCTCACTCGAAATTTTGAAGCACTCAATGCTCGAGGTGGCGGCAACCAGGTCTCCCTGCTGAATGTAGTGATGGATCTTAAGAAGTGCTGCAACCATCCGTATCTCTTCCCTGTGGCTGCAATGGTATGTGGTACCTTTTGTTCCTCCCTGGATTAGAACTTCTCCATTTGGGCTTTTAATACTTTCTTCCATTTTCAGGAAGCTCCTAAGATGCCTAATGGGATGTACGATGGCAGCGCTCTAATCAGAGCATCTGGGAAATTATTGCTGCTACAAAAGATGCTCAAGAACCTTAAGGAGGGTGGGCACCGTGTGCTCATCTTCTCCCAGGTAATAATGTGAGCTGGACTGGGAGCAGTAGACAGCCCTGAGTGCTATGAGGGAAGGGAATATCACCTTACTCCTCCATAATTCAGCTGTGCTGCCTTTGCAGATGACCAAGATGCTGGACCTGCTAGAGGATTTCTTGGAACATGAAGGTTATAAATACGAACGTATTGATGGTGGAATCACTGGGAACATGCGTCAAGAGGCCATTGACCGCTTTAATGGTAAGAGGAAAGGAGTGGTTGATGTCCTGGCATCTTTCTTCATTTGTTTTATCTTTGGACCAGCCACGTGTTCTTCTGATTATTCTCTGTTTTTCTGTGTAATTCTTTTGGTTCTTCATCATCTGATAGAGAAGAGTAAAGATTTTTAAATGTCCTGATGGGAAAGAATGTACTGCACTAGTCTTAAAGGTTTTTTTTCTGTTTGGAGTTTCTGCTAGAAACAAAGGACCATTTTGTCTAGCCTTCCTCATTGTATCTTGAAAGTCCAGCAAAGGACCAGAACTTTTCCTAGCTCAAGCAGCAAGTTGATAGCAGACTTATCTCCGAAGAGACTACTTTTTTTTTAAGCTTTTCACTTTGAAATAATTTTAGACTTAACAGCTTTCAAAAATTGTAGAGAGTTCTGTGTATACCCTGTATATCCAGCTTCTCTTAATTGTAACAACATAACATAACCACAAGACAACTATCAAAATGAAGAAATTAATTAACATGGATATAGCATTATAAACTAAACTACAGACTTAATGAATTTTACCAGAATTTTTTTCTACTGTTCTTCTGTTTCAGGCACCAGTCCTGTACCCCACCTTGCAGTTAGTTGTTGTCTCTCTCTAGTCTCCTTGAATCTGTGACACTGTTCTTTCCTTTTCTTTCTTGACTCCGATACTTTAGATGAATGCTGGTCATTTATTTTTGTAGAATGCCTTCTAATTTGGGCTTGTTGGATATTTTCTTGTGACTAGGTTGAGATAATACATTTTGGACGAAAATGCCACAGAAGGGATGCTGTGTACTTCTCAGGGCATTGTGTTGGTGGGTGGACATGGTATTGTTATGTGGCATTAAGGCAGTGTCTGCTGAGTTTCTCCATTGTGAAGTTACTTTTTTCATTGTAGTTGGTAAATATCTTCATAAGTACTTTGAGACTATGCTAATATTCTGTGTTGCTTAAACTTTTAAGTACTGATTTTGGTATCCATTGATGGACGTTACTCACAATGATTATTACTGTGGTTTTGTATTAAGGGGGTTTTATATTTCTCTGATTTCTTCTCTATTTACTGGAATTCAAGAGATACTTCTAATGGTGTTTTGGTTTCCTTTCTTAGCCCCAGGTGCTCAGCAGTTCTGCTTCTTACTTTCCACTCGAGCTGGGGGCCTTGGAATTAATCTGGCCACAGCTGACACAGTTATCATCTATGACTCTGACTGGAACCCTCATAATGACATCCAGGTGAGCAAAGGTGGCAGTCTTGGTGGACCATAACTTACTGGTAATAAACAGTGTTTTCTGTGAGGGCTGCACCAGCTGGAATTAGTTCCTTAAGTGAGAAATAGTAGATTTTCTTCCAGTCTTTTACCTTATTGTGAGCCAGGGAGATAGGATTATTATCTATGGTCCTATTTTTGATAAGCTGACAGTGGAAAAGTAAGTTTTTTATGGAGGCAAGCTACAGCCCCTGCCCTGTACTGGATTTAGCTGTTATATGGCATTCAAAGCAAGAGCAAAAGTAGGAAAAAAATAATGGCCACTTCATTTTCTAACTTCGTTTGCTGCCCAACTCCAGGCCTTTAGCAGAGCTCACCGTATAGGCCAAAATAAGAAAGTGATGATCTATCGGTTTGTGACCCGTGCGTCAGTGGAGGAGCGCATCACGCAGGTGGCAAAGAAGAAGATGATGCTGACACATCTAGTGGTGCGGCCCGGGCTAGGTTCCAAGACTGGGTCCATGTCCAAACAGGAGCTTGATGATATCCTCAAGTTTGGCACTGAGGAACTGTTCAAGGATGAAGCCACAGATGGAGGTGAGCTGGTTAGAAAGTTAAATTTTGGTGTGGGGCTTGGCCTTCTACAGGAGTGTCTTTGATACCTAGAGTTCTGAGGCTTGAACCTTGTGTCCTGTGGAACTGCTTTTGGCATTGCAGCTGCTGCAGCTAACTGTGGGGTATGTATCTCTCCCCAATTACTTATAGGAGGAGACAACAAAGAGGGAGAAGACAGCAGTGTTATTCATTATGATGATAAGGCCATTGAGCGATTACTGGACCGTAACCAGGATGAGACTGAAGACACGGAATTGCAGGGCATGAATGAATATTTGAGCTCATTTAAAGTAGCCCAGTATGTGGTGAGGGAAGAAGAAATGGGGGTGAGTATGAGTCCAAGACTGCTGTGTATGGTGATTAGTGTGCAAATTGGAATTGACACCAAAGTGGTATTTGAGATAGGGGGAAAACATCGTAGGCAAGTTAGTACCTTGATACATTTGATATTACCTTTTCCTTTGGAAACAGAGACTAAATGTGACTGACCACCATCTCGTCTTTGCCTTGACTCTCAGAAAGCTCACAGCCAAATTGCAGATTCCCAACAGCTGAATTGGCTCTTCATCAGAATTTTGTTTTTCTGTTATGTGTTGTATTAATCCTATAAATAATTTTTGTTTGCTGCATCAGTATCTTGTGAGACAAGGCAGAAAATAAGTCAAAATACAGAGATCTAGGGAACCTATGACTGTGCTTTTTAAAAGATGTTGCTTATTTTCCCCCTTTATCTTTTATAGTTAAAAAACTTAAAACAGAGATAATGTGATTTAATCATAATATTTTTCTTTACCCAGATGATGTAGAAGGATATAAAAAGAAAATCTACTGTGTCTCCTGGTGACCTTTAAACCACTCAGCTCGGGGTTCTTTGAATTGGTGTAGAGTTCTGGTGGTCTTGGCCATCTCTCATTTTTGACTCTAGAATGTTTCCTCTTGCTGTGTTTTTTTATTTTTGTCATTTTTTTATTGTGATTAAGTGAACGTTTACAGTCCTGGACAATTTTCCATGTAAAATCCGTCTCTTTGTAATCTGATCCCTGTGGCAGCACTCTCTTCCTTTTCACCCTTTACTTGCAGTATCCACTCAACCAACATTTGTCCTCTCCTCTGCAGCTTCTCCTCTTTCCTCTTGTGGTATTTTTCTGATACATGCCTACTATCTTTGTGCTAGAAGATGGTGTTAGTAACCTCAGTTATGTGTAGCTGTGGCTAAGAAAGGAAACCCTGGTGGTGTAGTGGTTAAGTGCTATGGCCGTTAACCAAAAGTTTAGTAGTTCAGATCCACTAGGTGCTCCTTGGAAATTCTGTAGGGCAGTTTTACTCTGTCCTGTAGGGTTGCTATGAGTGGCAATCAACTCGATGGTGACAGGTTTGTGGTTTTCTTTTTTTTTAATGGCAAAAAAAATTTGACATAGATATACAGGCTAGTAATTTTTAATCAGACTCTACCAGATAGATTGGTGCCTCCTACTCCTGTGGGTAGCAGCGACCCCACAGAATTGTTAGGGCAACATGTGCTCTACGTGGTTGGGAAGTAAGGGCTGGTGCCCCCTCCATCCATTAGACAATATCTGCTAATGACTGTAAAGCACAGATTGCTCTCTGGTTAGTGACTACAGCTGCTGTTTACTTCTTTAAAAAAAAATATATAGTTTTAATAATACTGTCTTTGGTGTGAAAGTTTACACAGCAAACTAGGTTCCCATTTGACAGTTTCTGCACCAATTGTTTAGTGACATTAGTTACATTTTTTAGTGTGTCAGCATTCTCTTTAATTGTGTTTTGTTTCACTTCCAGTACTCTATAGTGTCCCTGCCCCCTTATTTTCTCATCTTTTAGAGTAATTGTACTTCTTCAAAATATTTTTAAAGTTTATGTTTTGCACTTGAATTGATTTATAACAATTCACTAGTTGGACATTGAAAAGTATGTCTTATTCCACCTCTATCTGGCCACCCAGCTCCTTCCTTAGTGAAAATCAGTGTTTTCAATTTCTTATATGTCATTACCGAAGTATTTTATTTGTATGCAAATTAAAAATTTATGTATTGTATGCACATACACGTATACTTTGTCTTCTAAACAGAAAAGTAGTGTATTATAATATTTTCTGTTTTGCTTTTGTCCACTTAATGTATCTTGTAGATACAGTCTGAATCAGGACATAAAGACATCAAGAGCTTCCTTTTTTTCTATTTTTTTTTTACAGTGTGTTCTTGTTCGGGAACACTGTATGTCCTTAATGGTGAACATCAGGTTGTCTCTAATCTTACGCTGGAAACCCTGGTGGTGTAGTGATTAGTTAAGCCTGCTGACCTAAAGGTCAGCAGTTCAGATCCACCAGGTGCTCCTTAGAAAGTGTATGGAGCGGTTCTGCTATGTCCTGTGTGGTTGCTATGAGTCAGAATTGACTCAGTGACACTGAGTTTTTTGAGAATCTTAACACTATTTGCAGTGATTTAATTGTAACGTAAGGGATTTGGAATCAGTCTGTGGTCCTTGAATGTCTGAAAAAAATATGTAAGACCTATGGAGGAATATAAATATTGGACCATGGGTTTGTTTTTTTCAGATAGATGGTAAACTTTAAAAAAAGAAATTGTGTTTTAAGTGAAACTTTACAATCCAGGTCAGTTTGTCCTGTAGAAACTTAAAACTGCTATGTAACTAGTTTGCTCTCCTTAGCATGTGACAGTACATTCCACTTCCACCTTGTATCAAACAGTTGCTTTTATGTATTTCATGAAAATCTTTGGCAGTGTTTCATAAGCGTCTTTATTCTGCCTTGTTAAAGGCTGTAAAACTGGCTGCTGTTGAGTCGATTCCTTCTCACAGTGACCCCCATGACAACAAAAAGATTAGTGGTTCAAACTCACCCAGAGGTGCCTTGAAACAAAGGTCTGGTGATCTGCTTCTGAAGGTCACCCCCTTGTGAACCCTATGGAATATGGTTCTATTATGTAACATGTGGGGTCACTGTGAGCTGAGGCTCTAACTTCTTTGTCCTGTCTTCCAAGCTATATTTCTAGCTCTAAAAGAGAAGAGGAAAAATGCATACTATCTTTGTATCCTTCTTGTGATAACAAGTTCCATGTTTTTCTTTAGCTACAGTGACTAATTGCTGATATGTTCACATTAAGAGGACACATGTCCTGCCGGTTAAATTTCTTCTATGTTCTTTAGATCTGAGCAGGCATATTTAAGAGCCCAGTTAGCAGAGTGGGAACTGTGAGGACCAGGGGTCGGCTGGTGGTGCTGACTTCAGCACCCCTGAGTCCTGGCCCTCCCTCTGTCCCAGGAGGAAGAGGAGGTAGAACGGGAAATCATAAAACAGGAAGAAAGTGTGGATCCTGACTACTGGGAGAAATTGCTGCGGCACCATTATGAGCAGCAGCAAGAAGATCTGGCCCGAAATCTGGGCAAGGGAAAAAGAATCCGTAAACAGGTCAACTACAATGATGGCTCCCAGGAGGACCGAGGTGTGTGTGGCCGGCCCCGCCCCCCACCCATGGGCCGTTCTACTAGAGCAGTGGGCCCCGCTCATCTGCCCTCTCTCCCTCCAGATTGGCAGGACGACCAGTCCGACAACCAGTCCGATTACTCAGTGGCCTCAGAGGAAGGTGATGAAGACTTTGATGAACGTTCAGAAGGTGAGAGCTGTGCCTTTCCATTTGTCTTTTGAGTAGTGCTTTGTCTGATACTCTTACCAGTGTCACTCATACATCCTTTTCTTCTTGCAGCTCCCCGTAGGCCCAGTCGCAAGGGCCTGCGGAATGACAAAGATAAGCCATTGCCTCCTCTGTTGGCTCGTGTTGGTGGAAATATTGAAGTAAGTACCATAAGATTCTAAGGCAGGGTGGGTGAGTGCCAGATACTGGGTTTTTGGTGGAGTAAGACCTGCTCTGTCTTCACATAGAATCCTCTTCTTCCTAGGTACTTGGTTTTAATGCTCGCCAGCGAAAAGCTTTTCTTAATGCAATTATGCGATATGGCATGCCACCTCAGGATGCTTTTACTACCCAGTGGCTTGTGAGAGATCTGCGAGGCAAATCGGAGAAGGAGTTCAAGTAAGTTAAGAACTGGAGCTGCTGATAGAGAGGACAGGTTTCTATTAATTCGTTTCACAGTTTTGATCTAGGCTGTGCAGGGAGATTGACTGTTAACCTCTGCTGAAGTTGGCAAGTGACACTTTTAGTAATGGAGTTCTTGGTGTTACTAGCTCTCTAGTAGTGAACCTGGGGCATCAGGTGGGGTCTCCAGCTTTCTAGTGCAATAGTGGGCTTTGCCTCAAGATGGAGCCATAGTCTTTGGCTGAGATAATGCCTAACTGGAGGCGAGAAAGAATCTGATCTGGGAGCTGGCATGACGTCTTGCTTAACTCATTTTCCTCCTCCTTTACTTCAGGGCCTATGTCTCTCTTTTTATGCGGCATTTATGTGAGCCAGGAGCAGATGGAGCGGAGACTTTTGCTGATGGAGTCCCTCGAGAAGGCCTGTCTCGCCAGCATGTCCTTACTAGGATTGGTGTCATGTCCTTGATTCGCAAGAAGGTAAGCCCTGACCCTCTCCCCTTGTTCACATTCGTTAGAGGAAAGTGGAGGGCCAGTAGAAAAGAGATGAAACCAAGTCTTTAACTTCTGTCGTTATAGGTGCAGGAGTTTGAACATGTTAATGGGCGCTGGAGCATGCCTGAATTGGCTGAAGTAGAGGAAAACAAGAAAATGTCCCAGCCGGGGTCACCGTCTCCAAAGACTCCTACACCCTCCACGCCGGGAGACACGCAACCCAATACTCCAGCACCTGCCCCACCCACTGGTAAGTCTCCCTGTAATGACATTTTCTGCCCTCCTCTTCTTGTCCTGGCCTGTGCATTCCTACTCCCCTGTGCTCAGCTCTCACAGAGGGGTCTGTGGCAGGACATATAGCAATCTACCTCTCAGTTTAGGAGTGCTATCCTAAGAATAAGGCTGGCTCTTAAAGGCACGAGAGGATAATTTAAGATGAGACAAACTGGGAGGGCATGACCTTCTCTCTTACCTAGGACCTTCTCTCCTAATTGATTGCCTTCTGTTGGTCTGCAGAGGATGGGATAAAAATAGAGGAAAATAGCCTCAAAGAAGAAGAGAACACAGAAGGAGAAAAGGAGGTTAAAGCTGCAGTCCCTGAGGCTACCGTTGAAGTAAGAGGATGGGAGTGACTAATTCGATGCCATACCAAAGGGAAACAGATAAGCCTACTCTTCCCTTTTGGTGCTGGCCTGCCTGCTTCATCTTCTGTCTTTTTTTCCTTTGAAGTGTACACAGCCCCCCGCCCCTGCCTCAGAGGATGAAAAGGTCCTCATTGAACCTCCTGAGGGAGAGGAAAAAGTGGAAAAGGCTGAGGTGAAGGAGAGAGCAGAGGAGCCTATGGAGACCGAGTCCAGAGGTACCCACGTTTTCACGCACTGTGGTCCCTGTGTGAGCCGCAGTAGCTCTTGACTTCCAGCCTGACCATGGATACCATGAGGAAGTGACTGGCTGAAGAGGCCTGAAACCTTGATTATAAATTTTAGGTCTTTTTTTCCTGGCACAGTGGTTAAGAGCTTGGTAGCTAACCAAAAGTCGGGCAGTTTCAACCTACCAGCTGCGCCTTGGAAACCCTATGGGGCAGTTCTGCTGTGTTCCATAGGGTTTCTGTGAGTCAGAATCAGCTGTACTTCATAGCAGTGTTTTTGTCTTTTTATGCTATTACAGCTGATATGATTTGACTCCCAGCTACAGTTGCCCAAATTTCCCTGGACTTAAATCAGAGAGATTTTTAGGATTATTCCAGTTAGATAGTAATGTAGAACAGAGGAGAACATTGTTTCTTTAGGTAGTTTACTAATGCTGTCTGTTTCAACTCTAGGTGTTGCTGATGTGGAGAAGGTGGAGGAGAAGTCAGCAATAGATCTGACCCCCATTGTGGTAGAGGACAAAGGTAGGTGTTGGAATAAGCTAATTGTGGACTATAAACCAGAAACCAAGACTTCATTCCGCCACACTCAGTCATTTCATGTTCGGTTAAAAGACTCCATTCTCTTCCCACGTGAAGTTGTCAGTGTTTTAGTGGCACCTGTCTCCTGGGTCTGAGAGAAGCCTGTGTGGAAACGGGGTGGAAGTGAATGGCTATCTTGTGGCATATAGTGCTGTTTTGTTGATGAGGCCATGGTGCTGTTGAACTTGTCTGCAGCTGACGTTTTTTTTCATGCGTATCCCATAGAAGAGAAGAAAGAAGAAGAAGAGAAAAAAGAAGTGATGCTTCAGAATGGAGAGACACCTAAGGACCTGAGTGATGAGAAGCAGAAGAAAAATATCAAACAGCGCTTCATGTTCAACATTGCAGATGGTGGTTTTACTGGTATGGAAATGAGGGTGGCACTGGAGCTAAAATGCTCTTTGGTGAAACTGAGCTCCCTGTCAGAAACCAGAGTTAGAGGCAGGACCCCTAGAAAAGTGCATGCCAGGCTGAGGGTGTCCTCCTCGGGGTTTGAGGTTAGAGAGCCAGAGGTGTACTTCTAAGATGGTGTCTGGGGGTGGAAACCAGTAGCTTATCTAATCCTGACAATTGTTTGTCTGTTTCCCTTCAACCTTCCCTAAATTCCTCCTTAGAATTGCACTCCCTTTGGCAGAATGAGGAGCGGGCAGCCACAGTCACCAAGAAGACTTACGAGATCTGGCATCGACGGCATGACTACTGGCTGTTGGCTGGCATCATAAAGTATCCTTTGCTTGAGTCTGGGATGCGGTCCCTGGTGAAGGGCTCTGAAGGTCTCCCTCTTTGAGATTCTTACTTCCCTTGTTTAGTTTTTCCTGAACACTTTTCCAATAGTCACGGCTATGCCCGGTGGCAGGATATCCAGAATGACCCACGGTATGCCATCCTCAATGAGCCTTTCAAGGGTGAAATGAATCGTGGCAATTTCTTAGAGATCAAGAATAAGTTTCTAGCCCGAAGATTCAAGGTGAGCAGTATGGGGAGGAATACAACTTTATAAAAAAGTACAGAAGGGACTGTAAAGGAGGGAGTCTGTTCATGCGTTCAGCCATACTGTTGATTTGGTTCTGTGTGCTGCAGTTGCTTAGCCACTCCTAGCATTTTATCCCATGAAGGGCTTTACTCCCCGGTAACTTAAGCATTAAGAATCGAGACATACCGACTTGAGAAATAATCAACTGTGCAACAACTGTAGATGACTGTGTACCTCATGAATGGTACAGACAAATACAATGGATTTGTTGGAGAACACTGTGGAATTGAATTATATCAATGAGGAGGAGGGCTGTCAGTGAGCTTTTGGTCCCTTTTTTCTAGGTTTAAGAGAGATCTGTGTGGAGAATGAGTGGGAATGGATACTGAAAGGAGATGTGAAGGCAGAGCTGTTTTCACTAGGGCTAGGCCTTGGACTAGAGGGAGTCTCATTCAGTAATTCAGTAAATGTTAAAGGCACCTTGTGTTTAGACACCAAATGGGATACTAAGAATATAAGACAGGGCTCTTAGCCTGAGAATAATTGGAGAGTGAGTGGGGTGCAGAGAAAGGTACACTAAAAAATCTTCAAGCATTATGTACAAGTTGTAACTTCATAAAGAAGATGACATTGAAGTTAAGCTTTGATCGGTGGGATAGAGACTGCTGAGGAGAAACAGAAATCTGTTTGAACCAAAGGGATTTCACTGGGCAAAGAGAGAGGTTTGGGGTGTTTGGAAATAGCAAATAGTTCATTTGGGCTGTAGAAAACATTTGTGTTGGGTGATGGTCGGAGGTAGGCTGGAAAGAGGTACGGGGTAGAGGTCAGTAGGTGGGTTTGGCACCGAATTAGCGAGTATGGACTTTACCCTATAGTTAATGGGCAACCATTGAAGGTTTGTGAACAGAGTTTTAATAAGACCAGGGGAAGTGGAATAGCATTCATGAGAACGGTCTTAGAGTCATGAGGTGTCAAGGGCCTGGCTGTGATGCTAGTTGTGGGAAAGGACAAAGATAGGATAAAGGAAACTTAACCATTTAAAAACATAAAAACCATTCTTAGCTCTTGGACCATATAAAAATAGGCAGTGGGCTAGATTTGATCCATGGACAATAATTTGCTGGCTGACTCTTGACTTACTAGATACATGGTATAAGGGAGTGAGACTCCAAGTGATGTTTTAAGCCTGTCACTGTTTTAGTTGCTGCTATAACAGAAATATTACAGGTGGGTAGCTTTAATGAACAGAATTTTATTTTCTCCCAGTTTAGGAGGACAGATGTCTGATTTCAGGGCATTTGCTCTAAAGGAAGGCTCTCTTTTCAGCTGTGGGAAAAGGCTCCTGTCTCCAGCATCTTTTCTCAATTCCTTGGCAGTCTTCCTGTGGTCAGGCATCTGTCTGCCTTCATCTGTGCTTCTGTGCCTTATCGGCCCTTTTGTGTCTCAAATGTGTTTAGTTTGAAACACACTCTATACCAATAAGGCCTCATTAACATAACAAGAAAGAAACTCCTATTCCCAAATGGGATCGAATTCTATGGGTACAAAAACAAAAAGCCCCAAACCTCTTGCCAACTCATAGCTGCCACATAGGACAGACTAGAATAGCCCCATAGAGTTTCCAAGGAGCACCTGGTGGAATTGAACTGCTGACTTTTTGGTTAGCAGCTATAGCACTTAACCACTACACTACTAGGGTTTCCATCTGCAGGTATAGGATTTAGGATTCACAACACATTTTGGGGGGACACAATTTGATCCATAACAGTCACTGAGAAAGTTATCGTTGGCAGATGTAGAGAAGTGCGAAGGAAATGTCTGTACAAAACAATGATGAGTTCAGTTTGGATAAGTTGGTGTTTCTTACAAGTACACACCCCCTCCCAACCTGTAAAAAAAAATAGGATCTGAGTAATGGGGTGTGAGATACAAGTTTGAGAAGCATCAGTCATCTGCACAGAGGTGGTGGCTAAAGCCAGGAGAGGAATGAACTCTTGAGAGAGTGCTGCAAAAGAACAATAGCCAAGGGTGGAACGTCAGGGCTGGAAGAGGGAGTTGTTAGTGAAGGACGCAAGAGTATATTGTTTGAAAGGAGATGCTTGGTCTGTTTGGGTAGGAGTTAGTAGGCCCTAACAGGGCCAGGTCTTGGAGGAAGAAACAACAGTGTATTATTCTCATATTCTTTTTCCTGGTCCCTAATAGATCCTTCTTTTTAAGAACCAGTGGTCAAATTAAATCTCATAATTTCTGAGCAGTTCTGTTCCTTGAAATACAATTCCCCTTATACAGCTCCATCAGGTGACACGTGCAAGGGGTTCCTTCTAATACGATTTTTGGCCCTGGAGGCCAGCCATATGTATGACATTGGGGGAGCGGGTTGATAAAATGTAGATTCAATAAAATACATGTGTAGTTAACATAGATGATGGACCTTTTTAAAAGGATGGATAGTGGGAAAAGTAAGAAATAGCATTTTACATGACAGTCTTCTGTAAATTAAAAACATGCATCTGGACCAATAACATGCAAGTCTTCAAGAACAAGTCCACAAAGATACACAGTAAGTATATTAATATAGTTGTCCATTGAGGGAGGTGAATGGAAATGAGATGTGGAGATAAAAATACATGTTTTTAAAAATCTGTTTATTGTGATTAAATGAAAGTTTATAATGTAAGTCAGTTTTCCATGTAAAATCCTGTGTACTCACCTCTCTGCAACTCTTACCTGCTCTACTTACCCTCTTCTTTTTCACTCTTTACTTCCAGTATCCACTCAACCAACACTTTGTCCCCTCCTTGACTCTCTCCTCTCCTTTCTAAAAAGAAGTGGTAGGATAACCTCATAAATATATTAAACCATAAAGTACACATATGACATGCATCCCTCTGTGTCCCCATGTCCAGGCCCATCTTTGTCTGAAGTATTGGCTTCTGTACTAGTTTGAGCTCTGAGCTAGCAGCAAGTTAGGGCCCCTGTTCTCAGGGGACCCAGGTTGTTGCACCATCAGTTCTGTTTTTTTAATAGAGTTCTTGGTCTGCACTCTTTCTCATGCTACGTCAGAAACTACATTGTGTCCCCTATGGTGGCTGGCTTTGGTGGTGGCTAGGCACCATCTAGTTCCTTCTAGTCTTGCGCTGATGTCTCCCAGTTATATGGGTCCTTCTGAAACAAAAATATTTTTAAAGAATAAAACAACCTAAATAACACAGATGGTAAGTTTATCCTAACCTGAGGAATCATGAACTCAGACTCATGCAGCCATTAAAAAAACAAGTTTTAAAGGTGAAAACATAATGCGGGTATTGATACAGTATGATCTCAATTATGTAAAAGATACACATGCATAGAAAAACTTGGGGGGAAGATCTTCAAAATGTTACAGTATCTCTAGTGGGTGAGATCATGCAGGATTTTTGATTCTTTTTGCATTCTGTATTTTTGAAGAGTTGTTATTTATATGTAAAAATCAATAAAAGACTTGAAATCACAATGGACTGCAATCCAGAAAAACAGTGCATCGTTGAACAGTGCAGGTGTGGGAGGCCCTCCATAAAGTTTTTATACAGGTTCTCATTACCTAGAGGAATGGACAGCCCACTGGATACAGTAGCATGCCATCTGAAATAAGAGTGTTGGTCCAACACCCCCTTCTTCTCATCCTTGTCCAGCTCTTGGAGCAAGCCCTGGTGATTGAGGAACAACTGCGCCGGGCAGCTTATCTGAACATGTCAGAGGACCCCTCTCACCCTTCCATGGCCCTAAACACCCGCTTTGCTGAGGTGGAGTGTTTGGCAGAGAGTCATCAGCACCTGTCCAAGGAGTCAATGGCAGGAAACAAGCCAGCCAATGCAGTCCTGCACAAAGGTAGCCAGTGGCTCCCCTGCCTCCTACTGGTTCAGCTTCCTTCCCTCAGCCGTTTCCCCAACACTCATACTTGTTTTTCACATCTTTTTAGGGCCCCTTTGGGAGTTTGGGATGTGCTGGGCACCTTTGCCTTTCTCCTTACGAACTTAATATTTTAGAGGCAATCAAGGACAGCAGTTCTTTCCCTCTTTTAATTCTTAATATATTCAGGTTCTTGGAGGTGGAAAGCAAAGCAGAATAATATAGTGTCATCTGGGATACTTTAGAGGTAATGTCAGGTTACTTAAGATTCCTTCAAATTCTAGACCCTTTTCAACATCTTGTTCCTAATTAAAGTAAGGCATTGCAAGAAACTTAGAGGGTGAAATGAGGGAAAAGGAGATGGTTATAAAGGGAATAGGACACACATCTAGAATGTGGAAAGACAAACGTGAGACGAGGAAACAACAGAAATAAGCTGCTCTTGACCAGTGGGAGAAATACAGAGAATAGACAGCAAGGGAGAATGAGAGTTTGGTGACTTTAAAAAGCATAGGATGATGGACACTTGAGACTGAAATCTGAGAAATAGGAATTTGAGCATGGTGGAGGGCCAGGTCAAGTGACTCAGTGACAAAAGACAACACTCTAGCATGTGACAGTCACTTGGTTATTAGAAGTGGTAGGCCGGCCCACTGTAGTAGAGGGATTTTTGGCTTGACCACCACAGCTCAACATCCCCCCCCCACCCTGCAGTTCTGAAACAGCTGGAAGAACTGTTGAGTGACATGAAAGCTGATGTGACTCGACTCCCGGCTACCATTGCCCGAATTCCCCCCGTTGCTGTGAGGCTACAGATGTCAGAGCGGAACATTCTCAGCCGTCTGGCAAACCGGGCACCTGAACCTACTCCACAGCAGGTAGGGCCATTTTTTTTAGGACCAACTGTTCCAGTAGAGCAATTCTGAAACTGGTAACTTTGCTCTGTGTCCCTAGCTTTACTTACTGAAGCAGGTGGGGTTGTCTTACCTGTGAGCTTCCTTGATGGGTTCCTGTGGTCTGGAATTCTCACTGTTTGTTCTCTTTTCTTAAAGGTAGCCCAGCAGCAGTGAAGATCTAGAATGATGATACCACCTCCACCGCTGAGCAGTGACCTTCCTCTTTCCCTGTCCCAGCTTCTCCCCTGGGGGCCTGAGAGAGACTCCTTTCTTCTGCCCCATCTTCCGTGTTGTAAAGGAACAGCCCCCCTTGTACTGAGGGAGGGGAGGGAGTGAGGGGCAGCGGTGCCCTTCCTGCTGGAGAGACATGCAGCAGTAGCGCCGGCGCCATCTGCAGGGAGCTGGTGGGCTGGCCCTTGTCTGGGCCCAGGCTTCTCCCCACTGTAACGTCTGTTACACACAAACTGTTGTGGGTTCCCGCCAGGCTTGAAGAAAATGATCTGAATTTCTTTTTCCTTTTGGTTTTATTTTGTTGGGTTTATTTTGTGTTTTCTTTTAATCCTTTTTTGGGATATTCAGAGTGGGCCGGGCCCCTGGGCGAGACACAGCTACCTCTGTTGGCATCTTTTTAATACCAGGAACCCAGCGGCTCCAGCCACTGAGCGGCTAGAACGAAATAAAGGAATAAAAATTCTAAAAAAAAGAGTAAAAGAACCAAAAGCATAAAAAAACACAGCAAATTTCTTGATGAAAATTAAAAATAAAGGTTTCCTTGTATTTTAGTGCTCTGGTTCAGTGTGGGTGTAGGTACAGGTGGCTAAGTGTGTATGACAGTTGGAACCCTGGAAAATGTAACTGACAGCTAGGAGCTAACTGGTGTTCTGATACTCCATGAAAGCCATGTTAATGTATCTGTAGGAGGTGTCTAATATGCTCTGATCAAGTGACCTACCTGTGGAAAATGGGAGGCTCAAACTGCAAGGGATCATGCTCTGTGACACCATTAAATAGTGCTGTGACCTTTAGCAAGTGGCCTAACCTTTGGGCTGTGGATTTCTCATGTCTAAAATAAAACCCAAACCATTTGTCCACCCAGCCCATTCAGACTCATGGTGACCCCATGTGTTTCATGGAATTGTCACACCACGGGATTTTTAATGGGAGTGGTCTTTCGGAAGATCTCAGGTGTTTCAAGTGACATGTATAAAATAAGGCTGCTTTTCAGTTCTGTGAAAGTAATTCAAAGTTTTGGAGACCTAATAAGCACTACTTGGTGTTTATGTGGAGAGCAGTGGTGTAGTGGTTAAGTGCTACAGCTGTTAACCAAAATTTAGTCGGGAGTTCAAATCCACCAGGCACTCCTTGGAAAATACGAGGCAGTTCTACTCAACAGCAGTGGATTTAGTTTGGGTTTGTTGTCCATGGGACGGAAGGCTAAAGTAGCTTTGTGTGACACCAAAATGTCTCCTGCCCTCCAGAAGTGAACGTAGGCAGAGGGGAACCTTATCTGAATGGGGCCAAGCAGTGACCTATGGGGTAACAAGGAAGTGGGTTTCTTAATCAGAGTGGGGGTAGAAGTGATAGGCAAGTCCCATGATCTATAGACTTAGGGTGGTAGGACACCAGGAAGAGGCTTCCAGCAGCTATGCCTCAGGGCAGGAGAGTAGTTTGCAGGCACTAACTTCTCAACTTCAAATTTGCCTTGAGGCGGAGATAGGAAGGCCGGGTAACGAAGGATGGTGGCGTCACCATTGCTTCCTCCTCGGCCGGCGTGAGCTGTCGTGTCCCGTTTCGGGTTCCCCCCGGCTGCACCTCCGCCCCGTCTGCGCGCGTTCCCACGGTGAGCGTGCGTTCCGGGTCCAGTGGCGGATTGGCAGCAACCGGAAAAGGCGGGGCGCGA
The DNA here is from genome assembly GCA_028571685.1 of Heterohyrax brucei. NCBI lineage: Eukaryota > Metazoa > Chordata > Mammalia > Hyracoidea > Procaviidae > Heterohyrax > Heterohyrax brucei. Next base: position 68,349,652 of record CM053142.1, on the reverse strand, counting down.
GGCGAGCTCTGCGCCTGCGCGAAGCGTTTCCGCGGAGGTCTGTGACTGATCGCTGGTTTCGGAGTGCACGTGGATTGTTGGGCCCGGTACCGAGGGGTGTATCCGGCGTGAGCCCGCTTTCGGGTGAGGGGAGGCTTCTAGTGGGTCTAGAGAAAAGAAGAGCGGCTGCACCGACCAGGCCTGGCGCGTAGGGAAGGGAGCTCAGTATAAATGACGTGGGACCCCAGGACACGGCTCTCAGGGCGGGATGGTCGGGCCTGAAAGGGCTGTCGCGGGTGCTGAGCAGGGTTTTGGTAGGGGCAGTGCAGGTCCCCACCGTAGTACATAAAGTTTGCGTTTTGCGCTTCCTCTTCCAACACGTGGGACTGTGCCTTCTTCAGTTTTTCTTTTCCGCAGTACAATGGGGCGCAAGTTGGACCCTACGAAGAAAGAAAAGCGTGGGCCGGGCCGAAAAGCCCGAAAGCAAAAGGGTGCTGAGACAGAGCTCGCCAGATTCTTACCTGCCGGTAAGGGTCAGTCATGGCTCCCGGGCTCGTAGCTTTGGAGCCAGTTTTTCATCTGCACCATAACGCCCTTCCTCTTTATAAGTCTCCCTTTAGAGGATCCGGACTAACTTTCTTTCTCAGTTGTTACGAGCTAAGAGTGAATGAAACATTGTCACTGTCATCCAAGTTTAGAACTTAGGAAGGATAAGACAGGGACACAAGGATCTATGCAAGAGGAAGTACAGTATAATCTTGTGGAACTTCAGAGAAGAAGGGGACCTATGCAGGTAAGGGAAAAAAGATATCTTTCACGCTGAGTTTTGAAAAACAAATATTTTGGCAAGTGGAAGTTGGGAAGGAGACGGGCCAGTCACACCTGTGGAAGTGCTAGAGATGGGAAAATACCGCCACCTGGTTTTGGTAGTGGTGCCTGGTCTCTTTGATGGCTGCATGCAGACAGGTGGGAGAGAAGAACAGGACAGGTAGTTTGTATTAGGCTTTGGATGAAACATGTGGATCGTGGAGGTATTAGCAAGTGTCTGGCTCTATACCAAACCCTTTGGGTATATCACTTCACTTTGAAGAGAGCCCTGCGAGGGAGACACTGTGGTGGTCATTAACAGTTGAAAAAATGGAAATGGAAAGGCTGGGTAGCTTACATACAGTTGTTAAGTGATAGATCTGAGATTTAACTTTTTTATTTCCTGGAAATTGTTTGAAAAACATCAGTTGTGAGGGTTGAATCTAGGACAGTTGGTGACTGAGGAAAGGAAGAAAAGATGCTTTGAATCTGAGTTGTTAATAGCATGTTGATGCTATTGAAACATTAAGTCTGCAGGGAAGCTGAGTTTAGATTTGGTTGATAAACAACACATTCATGTCCTTTGCATTTTTTTAATCCAGCTCTTGGCAAAGTACTGTGGATTGAGTTATAATTTATTCTGTTTAATTGGTGTGTTCTTCCCACTTTTTTCTTCTTCTATTGTTATTTCTCATTTGTTGAGTAACTTATTCTGCTGCTTTCCTTTTTTTTTTTTTAAACAGATGGTGATGAAAATTCCAAGAGGCTATCTAGTCGAGCTAGAAAGAGGTGAGTGTAGGTGTCTGCCCTTAGATTGAATTCATACTGCTTATCTTAAGACGCATCATATAGGCTCTTGGAGAAAGCTCGTTTGGGACACACATTGTGTCTGAGTGTGATGGGGAAGGGCAGGACCTGGAGGTGCGTTCTAAATTCCTGACCTCTTACATCTTTTCAGGGCAGCCAGGAGGAGATTGGGCCCTGCTGAAGCCCCTATGTCTAACAGATCTCCTGGGGCTAAGCCATTGCCTGAAAGGCTACCAAAAAAAGGTTGGTGAAGATAGCTAGGTGCTATATGAGGAGCCCTCTGTGCGCTGGGTGGGGAAGGACTTGCTGACATTTGGGGTGAGAGGAACAACCAGAGACATTTTTAGTGAGAAGTACAGGTTCCAGGGATGTGTAGCTGCTGTTAGTCTAGAATTTTTCAAACTCTTAGATATTATCTCTGCAGGAACTGTCCAGACAGCTGGTAAGAAGGGAGCCCCATCTAATGCCATTCAAGGCAGGAAGCGCCCAGCACTACCCCATAGCACTGATGAAGAAGAGGATGAAGAAGATTCTGAAGATGATGACTTGGTGAACCAGGGGGACCTCTGGGACTCTGAGGACAGTGATGTGGATATGGTGGATGACTATGGAGCTGACTCCGACTTGGAGGAGGGAAATGAGGATGAAGATGAAGAGGTGAGATTGAATGGGTATTCAGAAATGGATCCTTGCCTTTAACATCTGTGTTCTTGAGACTTTTCTTCAGTGACAAATGTAAGTCTGACTAGAAAAAGGGATTTAGTGCTCCATCACTATTTCAGCTTTCTCATGTCCTCTCTCAGTTTAGAACTCAGCAGTGTGAATTTGGATGTGGTAAGGTAGGTGCTTGTAGGCCTCCCCGGTGGGCATTGTATCTTCTATGAAGAATTTTGTTTCTAAGGATGGTGTTTTGGCTTATTAATGTGTTTATGAAGATAAACCAAAATGTTGCTATTTGCTTATTGAGGTGCAATAAGTTGTTTATTACAGAGCTACTATGTGTTAGAAAAATTTGAATAACAGATGATTCTGTAGAGTGAAAACAGTATCCGTGTTTGCACCCTTCCTCCACAACCCCATCTCCCTACAGAGTTACTACTGTTGGTTTTGGGGGCACCACAGGGGTAAAAATACCCTCAAAATTGGGAAACTTCCATAATACCTAATATACATTACGGTTCATGCATATGGTAAGTTAATCTTTATTAAAATGCTTGTGGTGTGTGAATGGAAAAAAATCATTTTAGCCGTATAGAAAACACATAGCTGAAGTCTAGGAAAAAAACAATAAAATGGGTACCAAAAGATAGTCTGTATCTGTCTTGAATACGAAGTGCTTTTTGTTACTGAAGAGGCAATTCACAGGGAAGAACAACAGTATACTGAATGCTCTGATTTGTCACCTAGTTTCCACATTGTGTCAGTTTTCATTTCTCTCAGCATCTTTCTTTCTGACAGCAAGCATTACATTTGTATCTAAAGAATAATAAAATACAGGGAGAGAAAGGCCTCCATGGGATGGTGGAAAGGCAGATTTCACACTACCAGCTGCAAGTCTCCTTTTGGCACCCCAGGGTGGTACACAATGTTAAGGCACTCAGCTGCTAACCAGAAGGCTGGTGGTTCTCATCTACCCAGAGGGGCCACAGAAGGAAGATGCAGCCATCCACATCTGAAAAGAGAAGCCACTGGACAGCACATGGAGCACAGTTCTCCTCTGATACCCAGGGGGTCTCCTTGAGCTGGAATCTGTGGTTTTTGTTTCTTTTCAGTTGCTTCCCATTGAAAGGGCTGCTCAGAAGCAGAAGACCCAGGAAGGTGATATGGGGTGAGTTTGTAAACTTGGGGTAGAAAGTGGGCAGTAGCTGGAAGGAGGGGAGGTGGGTGGCAAGTAGCAGTGAGGATGGAGGAGAGGCTGTTTTGCCCTACGGATCATCTTTTTCTGGACCTGTTTCTAGAGGCCAGTGGAGTGAAGAGGAAAGTGATGAAGAGGAGGAAAAGGAAAAAGTGCCATCTGAGTCAGGCCCAATAAAGGATGATGAGATGGATGGGGGCCTGCAAATCAATGTGAATGAGGAGGAGCCATTTATACTGCCCCCTGCTGGGGAGGTGGAGCAGGATATCCTTCTATTGCAGGATGAAGGGTAGGGATAAAGGTGCTTTGGGGGACGATTTCCAGGCCCAGACCCTGGTGTCATAATGATTAAATGCTACTACAAAGAACCAAAAGGTTGATGGTTGGAATCCACCAGGTGCTCCTTTGAAACTCTCTAAGGGCAATTCTACTCTGTCTTGTAGTGTCACTGTGAGTTGCAGTCGACTCAACGGCAATTAGTTTTTTTAAGAGCAGTATAAAACAGTTCCTTAACAGGCCTACGTGCCCAGGCTCCAGACCTTCAGCAAGTTCACAGACGGATCCAGGATATAGTGGGAGTGCTGCGGAATTTTAGCATTCAGCGGGAGGAAGGTCGGTCTCGCTCTGAATATCTAAACCGGCTTCAGAAGGACCTGGCCACTTACTACTCCTATGGAGACTTCCTGCTTGGCAAACTCATGGACCTGTTCCCTCTGTCTGAGGTACTGTTAGTCTAACCTCTCTTCTGTTTTTGTTTCTCATCTCTTAGTCGACGTAAAGAAGGCAGCCAGCCTCCTTGCTGTCTTCTGACTGAGCTTAGCCAACTCACCATCTTCTTTCCTCAGCTGGTAGAGTTCTTAGAAGCTAACGAGGTGCCTCGGCCCATCACTCTCCGAACCAATACCTTGAAAACCCGGCGCCGGGACCTTGCTCAGGTGAGGGTGGGATCTGAGGCTTGGATTCCCCTACCCTAGCCTGACTGGATGGGCTGTTAGTACCTAAGCCTTTCTTGGTAACGCAGGAGGATCACAGGAGGCAAACCCAGGGTGGCCTGGTGTCATGCTGGGTCGGCCTTACAGGCCCATGGCTTAGGACCTCTGTGGCATGGAACTCCATCCTTCCAACCTCTGATCCCTGTGACAGAGTTGAGATCAGGGTGAAAACACAGCCTTAGAAAGAAACTTGAGGGAGTTGTTTGCTTTTTAAAACACTGAGAACCAGGTGAAAGTGGTGATTTCTGCCCCCGGGAAATACATATTTTCATAAGTAATAATTTATTTCAAGGGGTCCAGGGGCCCCAGGTTAAAGCCAGTGTTGGGGTTCTGTGTTAGTGTATTTCCTGGTATGAAGATAACCCAGTGATTATTTTCAATATGCTTTAATCAAGAGTTAAATTTTAGGGTGATGAAGGGGCTGTGTATTGCAAAATGAGAGGACATTTTCAGGAAGTACAGGATAGGAGCTGAGAATTTGCTCATTGTGATGGAGTTAAGGTTTTGAGTTAGGAGTCTGACGAAAAGGACATCATGGGGTGGGAGGGAAAGAAACTGGGTGAGTCTGAAATGATTGTGTTCTGAGTAAGAGCTCCAAGAGTTGTAGTGCCTCAGGCCTACAACTGGGACTGTTTTATGTCTCTTTCTGAGCATGAAAGCCTCAGAAGTTTTCAATTCATCTTCCTAATCTTCAGGCTCTAATTAACCGTGGAGTTAATCTGGATCCCCTGGGCAAGTGGTCAAAGACTGGACTAGTGGTATATGATTCTTCGGTTCCCATTGGTAAGCCTCCTGCCTAGTAGCCTCTCCTGTTGTGGTCCCTGGCCCCTGTCCCAGCATGTCACAGGTGGGTCCTCCTCCACAGGTGCTACTCCTGAGTATCTGGCTGGGCACTACATGTTACAGGGAGCCTCCAGCATGCTACCTGTCATGGCCTTGGCACCCCAGGAACACGAGCGTATCCTGGACATGTGTTGTGCCCCTGGAGGGAAGACCAGTTACATAGGTATGCAAAGGACAGGTGTAATTGGGAATTCGTCTGTTTTCCTGCTTTTGAAAGCAGTGGGATGAGGAATGCATACTTGGAATCTACTCAGTTCAAATCCCACATGTGCCACTTAGTATACTTATAACCTTGGGCAAGCCCCTGATCCTCTTCACCTATGAAATGGGATAGCAATTGCTTGAGTTGTAAGGATTGAGGTAATACAGTTGAAAGTCCTTGATGCAGTGTTTGGAGCCGTGGTGCAGCAGTTACAAGCTATGGCAGCCCACCGAAAGGTCGGCAGTTCAAATCTGCCGTTTGCTCCTTGGAAATCCTATTAAGGTAGTTCTGTTCTGACTTACAGGGTTGTTATGAGTTGGAATTGACACAAGGCAATGGATTTTGGGTGTAGTGGTCAGCACGTAATAAGCAGTTGTCGCCATTTTATTAATAATTATCACTTAAAAAGTAATTTTAGTTTCTAGGGCCAGAAAGAAGTTCAGTAAAAATGGTAAAATCATGTCAGCAGCCTTGCTTATCACTAGGGGTGTGTTCCATCTGGGTAGATTTGTGCAGCAGGCATTGAGAGGTGGGGCTTACTGGGAGTCTGCTTTTGCCTTGAAGTGATGACACTTTGCCTACAGACTCCTGGGCTGGAGGGTAGGTAGTGAGTGTGGAGGCAGGATAGCTGGCTGGTCAGCACTGCAGCCCTCCCTCCCTCCCTGCAGCCCAGCTGATGAAGAACACAGGTGTGATCCTTGCTAATGATGCCAGTGCTGAGCGGCTCAAGAGTGTAGTAGGCAACCTGCATCGGCTGGGAGTCACCAATACCATCATCAGCCACTACGATGGGCGCCAGTTCCCTAAGGTGGGATTTGAGACTGCCCCTCTGTGTATCCCTTCCATGACTTTTTCACTTGTACCTGTCTCTAGGAAAGAAAGGATGATGTGCAGGTTGCAGAAGACATCTGATTAACCTGTCCTTTGCCGCAGGTGGTGGGGGGCTTTGACCGAGTACTGCTGGATGCCCCTTGTAGTGGCACTGGGGTCATCTCCAAGGACCCAGCTGTGAAGACTAATAAGGTGAGAAGTCAGGCAGCGGGACCAGCAAGAGGCCTTGGCTAGGCCTTACAGAGCAAGAGTGTGAGGTAGGGGATCACTGAGCAGTCAGTGGTAGCCCACCTCTCTTGTCCTGAGGATGCCTTTGGAAATTCTGAAATGTCTGGGTGTCTCCTTGGAACAGGATGAGAAGGACATCCAACGCTGTGCTCACCTTCAGAAGGAATTGCTCCTGAGTGCTATAGACTCTGTCAGTGCCACCTCCAAGACAGGAGGCTATCTCGTCTACTGCACCTGTTCCATCATGGTGAGACCTTCACCATGGAGGGTAGGGCTGGAGACTGACTGCCCGCTGAGTGTCCTTCACCTCTAGCTCTGGTTCCCCTCCTTCCATCTCCATTTGTGTCTCTCCCTGCTGTTTCCAGGTTGAAGAGAACGAGTGGGTGGTAGACTATGCTCTGAAGAAGAGGAATGTGCGACTGGTGCCCACGGGTCTAGACTTTGGCCAGGAAGGTTTTACTCGGTTTCGAGAGAGGCGCTTCCACCCCAGTCTGCGTTCTACCCGCCGCTTCTATCCTCATACCCACAATATGGATGGTTTCTTTATCGCTAAGTTCAAGAAGTTCTCCAATTCTGTCCCTCAATCCCAGACAGGTAAGTGATCCTTCTGCCTTTCATCACAACCTTTGTGCATTTGGATGAGAGAGCTCTGTCATCCCAACCACAATTATTCTTGAACCCTGGACCCCGTCAGAGTATATTAAAGTGTTCATGGGGATAGGGGCCTTTTTTCTACCAAGTGGCTGCAGCTGTTCAGCATAAAATGTGTTTCCACTGAGAGCTGTGGTTTTTTTTCCTTCATGGCCCACTGTTGACTTAGTGGAAGTGTTCTCTGCTGGGCCAGCATTCTTTGTGCTGGGTTGGCACAGGACTTCTTGGAGCTCTCAGCAGTTCTAAGAGCCCTTCGCACTAATTGCAGATCATTTTTTCAGCCATCCTGAGGAGTCTGGCCCAGATCTCCAGGGGAAGGGTGGGGTGTTTTCAAACAGGCTTGAGAGCTCTGCATGCTGGGATATAACACTGGGTTTTGTTGGAGGAGGGAGGAGGGAGGAGGGAAGAGAGAGCTTCTGAATACAAACTGCATGATTTACTGACTTGATTTCTTATATATATGTTAATGACCTTTGCAAGAGTTACATCTCAATGTTAACAGAGAACAAAAGACTTAAGAAATGCTAGCAAAATTTACTGTAACTTGAAAGTATGTATTCAGTGTGTCAGTTCTCATTGACATCTTACCAGTTTGTTTCCATTTGCTGTGGGTATTCCTTCTTTTTCTTCATTTCATCAAATTTAATGTAGGGGAAAAATGTCTTCCTTGATCAATAAAGCCCAGTCTGTGCTTCAGGTGGAATCCACCCTGGTGGTGTAGTGGGTTAAATGCTCTGTCTGCTAACCACGAAAGTTCAAATCCACCAGGCACTCCTTGGGAACTCTATGGGGTAGTTTTACTCTGACCTCTAGGGTCACTATCAGTTGGACCCGACTGGACAGCAGTGGATGGGTTGGTGCTTTAGGTTTATTCACCTTTCCCACTAGTGTCTTGTTACCCACTGTCCTCAAGGGGGCACAGCTTCCTCTTGAAACAGTTTTGCCTGAGCGTGGATAGTGCTCCCTTCTCTTAATACAAGGTTGGTCTATTCAGAAGGACTTAAGGCCAGATGATAAGTGATAGGAATCAAGGTGTTTGGCTCTTAGGGGCTCTCTTTAAGTATGTGGAATACTTGGTCAAGAAAAAATAACCAGAAAGTTCATGTATTTTCATACCATCTCTTTCATCTTAACTCCAGGAGATTCTGCAACAGCCACCTCTACCAACCCAGATTTACCTGACCTGAAGGGTCAGGTTGCTCCCAAGCCTGAGAACAGCAGTCAGCCAACCAAGAAGGCCAAAAGGGCTGGGAAGGTAATGCAGAAGCTGCAGAAACAGAAACATTCCAAGAAGATCACCTCCCAGAAACAGAATGGAATCTCCAAAAGGAGAGACTCAGAATTGTCCACTGTGCCTCCTGTTGCAAAGGCTCAAGCATCTTCCAAGCTGCAGGATAGCAGTCAGCTAGCTGAGAAGGCTGAGATCATCAGGGAACCAAAGGTGGCTAGAAAGCTAAAGCAACAGTCACCTAAACTGCCATCTTCCAAGAAAGTTGCCTTTCTAAAGCAGAAGGCCCATCCCAAGGGCACAGACTCAGAATCACCTGCTGTGCTCACCATTTCCAAGAAGAAGTCCACCCCCAAACCTGAGGACCAAGGTCAGCCGCTTGGTAAGGTCAAAGGACCTGAGAATGTAAAACAGCAGTTGCCAGAGCAGTCTTTCAGGAAAGCTACCTTCTGGAAACAGAGTGACACCCCCAAGGCCACTCATGTTCCCACCATGTACTCTCTTAGTCCCAGCCGGCCTCCACCAGCAAAGAGGCGGAAATCTGAGTCCAGAGGCAGTAGCCAGCCACCGCCATCTTAGATTGATGGTTGAAGAGTAGAATGGGGTGGCTCATTCCCATTGTCACTGACGTGGAACTCTTACCTCTGTGAGGATGGCTTCCCTGCTGTGTACACACATGAAATTGAATACACATATACACTTCTGGCAACGGTGTTGTGTTTTGTTTTGGAGTATTGGGAGGGGAAGGCAGTAGTACTAGCTCTGCAGCCTAGGGTGGGGATTGGGACTGGGACATTTTGAAGAGAAGGGACAATTCAGTACTGCTAATTAGATCTGTTTTCTCGGGACCCAGGAAGTGGGGAGAGTTGCCAGTTAGAGCTTGGGTGTTCTGGCTCTGAGGAGGGCAATATGGGATGTAAGAAGGACTGGCTTCCTGCCACCAAAGCCCATAGAGTACTAGAGGTACTGCGATCTGATGCCCCTGTGCCCCTGGCTGCAGTCCAGCATCATGAGAGGCGGCTTCTGGGGCTTCTATCGTCTTGGGTTCCTCATCATACCGGGAAAGGTCCAAGTCTCAGACTCGAATTGGAGTCTGTCATTGGCTCCCTATCTACCCTCCCCCGCCCTCCTGACCTCTGTCCCTCCTGCCGAGTCGTCTGATTGGTTGCCCCAAGTTCCCCCGCCGGCTCATTGGCTCTTCTCCCGCACTCTCCATCCCTGCTCCTGCACCGGTCTCCATCTCCCAGCAGAAGGCGCAGCCATGAATCCGTTATTCGGCCCTAACCTCTTCCTCCTACAGCAGGAGCAGCAAGGCCTACCCGGGCCGCTGGGGGACCCTCTGGGAGGTGACCACTTCACTGGGGGAGGGGACTTGGCCCCGGCGCCGCTTGCCCCAACGAGCCCCACCGCCTTCTCTCCGCCCGGGCCGGGAACGGTGCCGCCCGCAGCCATGGCACTCCGCAACGACCTAGGCTCCAACATCAACGTGCTCAAGACCCTGAACCTCCGGTTCCGCTGCTTCCTGGCCAAGGTGCACGAGCTGGAGCGCCGGAATCGGCTGCTGGAGAAGCAGCTACAACAGGCGCTGGAGGAGGGTAAGCAGGGCCGGCGGGGCCTGGCGCGCCGCGATCAGGCCGTGCAGACCGGCTTTGTCAGTCCCATCCGGCCCCTGGGGCTGCCTCTGGGCGCCCGGCCGGCCGCTGTTTGCAGCCCATCGGCACGGGTGCTGGGCTCGCCCGTCCGCTCGCCCGCTGGACCCCTCGCGCCCTCTGCGGCGGGCCACACGTCGTCCTCCACCGCCACCGGCACCTCCACCTACTCCTCGTCCACCCGTTTCATGCCGGGCACCATCTGGTCCTTCTCTCACTCCCGTCGGCTTGGGCCAGGACTGGAGCCCACCCTAGTGCAAGGGCCTGGCCTGTCGTGGGTGCACCCCGACGGGGTGGGTGTCCAGATCGACACCATCACGCCAGAGATCCGTGCCCTCTACAATGTGCTGGCCAAAGTGAAGCGGGAGCGGGACGAGTACAAGCGCAGGTAGGGGCTGGGGCCGGAAGAGGACAACCAGATGCTGTGGCAGAGGTTTGGGAAGGTGGGAGTGGGATCAATGCCCTGCCACAAACAACAGGCGGGGGTTGGTAAGGGGTTAAGAGAGGAGAGCAGTTGGGGCCCATGGATGAGAGGGTGAATGAACTAAGAGGATAAGGTGAGTCCTGTCGAATGAGGCACTTGGAAATAGATGGAGTTGTATCCTGGCAAATAGAATCCACAGGGGATACAGAAGTTAAGACTCATGACAGGAAAAAGGATGCCAGGAGCAGAACGTTGTGGGGAGTTACTGTTTTTCTCCTCCAGGCTTTACTTTCTGTCTTACTGAGGCTGCAGTGTTTGGATGATTGTAAACTGTGGGCTTTTGTCAAAGGAACACGCTCTATGAGAGGTGCTATTCCGGGTACTGCTTATCCCCACCAGTCTTGTCCCTCCGAGCAATCTAGGGGGTAGAAACTCCAGATACTGATCAAAAGTAAGAAGCAAAAGATAGAGTTTTAATATGGGAGACTCAGTTAAGTGACATTGGTGAGATGGGGAATGCACCCTGCAGAGGGTGGCCCTGCCACTTCTCAGGATTTCCCACAGCACTGTCAGTAGAAAGTGGGTCCCTGCCCTGGTTCCATGTGAATGGTTCTGGAGACCTGAAAGGCATTACTTGGTGTGTGTCAAAAGAGTGGGAACAGAGAATAAAGGGACTTTCCTAGGGAAAGGACGGAGCTGGTGGTTGTTACGGGCCTAGTGAAAGCTGGGCGAGTCTGAAAGGGTAAAGAGCCAACGGTGCAGAGTGAGCCAGAAAGTTGGGAGTACAGACACACCCTGAGTACAGCACAGCTGGGGACGGGTCCAGTGCACTCTGAGGATGAAGATTTGACTGTCTCAGGGGAACCCAGTGGGGTGGTGCAGGACGTGCTGCCAGAGAGATGACTGTGGACCAAGTGGGTCCCTGGGATGGCTGTAAGCAGACGACTACGGCAGCAGCCCTGAGCACACCCAGCATTTTGTAGACTTCATGGTGAGCACCCTGGTTGAAGAGGGAGATGACTGTTGGAAGGAGACTTCAGTTTTGGGGTCTTCAGGTTCTCCTGAAAGTCACTCATGTCAGCTACTGTGATCTCTTGTCGCAAGCCTGGAGACTACCCTGGCAGCCTGGTACAGCTGAGACTGGTGTCTGGTTTAGAGCTGGTAGGGCTTGACTAGGAAATGACTGCTGGGTCTGGGGATGCAAACTTCAGAGATCTCCAGTTGGCCAGAGTCTGTCAGGTCAGAGATTAGAGGGCTTTGTAAAACTGAGTTCTGTCCTCATGTTGGCTTCCTTAGTTCTCCGAGGGATAAGTGTCCTTAGAGGTCTCAGTTGTCCTAAAACCACTGTTCATATTTCATTCAGAATCCACCTGCTTCTGCAGGAGTTAACTAGCACAGTCAGCAATGGAACATGGACAGTTCAGATATATACCCATAACCACAGAAATAACTGCTGTTCTCAGAGGCTTGCTTTTATTTTTATTTTTTTTAAACTAACTGAAAAAGTGTTTCATCCAGCTGTCCAGAGCAGCAAAGAGTTGTTACTTGGGGTTATTAGCTCATCACTTTGCAGCACATTGCTATGCGGAGGGCCCTGTAGCTAGAATTGTGTGGTATGTGATGTGGGCACCTACTCAGGCTTCCACCCCAGATCCCCTGCCCTCATTCTGTTCTCTTTATAGCAGCACCATCCCTCCTTCCTTTTGTTAGCCTGGAAGGCAAGGGGATACCTAGAGCACTAAACCAGGAGGGAGCTAAGGCCTCCTGGTTCTATTTCCAGCTTCCCTGACTTGTGCGACCTGGGTGGGTCTCCTTTTCCTGAACTTCAGTTTTTCTGATAAAGGAATGGCCCTTGCTTTCTTTCTTCATCTCAAGGATACAGTTGACTTAGAAGAGAGGTGCCTGGTAAATGCAGAATCCATGAAAGGCTCTCAAATTCTGCCTGTGTTAAGGGAAACTTGTGAGACCAGATTTGAGTGGAGGCCCAAATGATCCTACTGTGTGAAAGTCTGGCTATAAACCAAATAGAATTCTACTGACCTTCCAGATTGTTTATCTTCAGGTTTCTGCCCCGTAAGATGTTTAAATTCTTAATCCTTTACTGGAAATCTGACTGGTGTAGTGGTTAAGAGATATAGCTGCTAACCGAAAGGTCGGCACTTTGAACCCACCAGCTGCTCCTTGGAAACTCTGTGGTGTGGTTTTACTCTGTCCGATAGGGTTTCTATGAGTTGGAATTGACTCAACTGGCAACAGGTTTTTTTTTTTTTTTAAATATTTATTAACTAACTTTTTTACCTAAGTTTGACCTGATTTTGTCAGACTTCACTTCAGACAGCATTCCCTGCCCTGTGTCTGATCCAGGGTCATTGTCCCCTGTCAGTCTTGCTTTCTTCCTCCAGAAACTTAACAGACTCCAAGGGTCATGAGGGTATAGTATCCCGTGCTTCGTTTTGTAAAGGAAGAAAGGCCCAGAAAAGATGGCATCTTATATCTAAGAAAACAAATAACCAGATGTTACCAGGACCCTTTGTCAGTTTTGACCATCTGAGGGAGAATGCCAGAACAAAAGGGAGGATGACATGTGGGGGCCAGAGGAGGAGAGTGGGCAGAGGAGGCAGGTGGAGAGCTGGGCTGCAGGACCAGCCTGCAGGGTGGTGGCCGGGCTGCTTCCTCTGCCCTCCCTGCCAATGTGGGAGGGGCGGCCAAGGTGATGTGGAGGAGTTATTATTAGGAATACTGCAGTGCAGATGCGAGTGAGGAGCCCAGAAGTGAGGAAAGACAGGACCAGAGAGAGTGCCAAGGGAGGAAAGGAGGGGGTGAGATAGGAAAGCAGACAGAGGGAAGGGCTAGAAAAAAGGATCTAATCCTAGACCCACAGAATCTGTTCTCTTTGGGTTTTAGGTTTCATTTTCTTGCAGTTCTCTTTTCTGCTTCCTAACCACTTATATTGAAATTTCTTTCTTGGTGTAGTTAGCCTTCTTTCTTGGACTGGAAGAAGCCTTTTTAGAATGTGGCCAGAGTAATGGGTTTTTATGAGTAAGGTATCAGGAGCTCTGCCATCCCAGCTCACCTTGTAGGGTCCTGAAATGACAGGACGCAATCTGTGGCAGTGGCAATGGCCCTACCTCCACTCTTCTGTCCCTGTAGTGTAATAGAATATGCACTGGCTTACTGTGGACTGTAATATTTAAAAATCTGAGTCCAGGGAAATAGATCCTCCTCATCGTGCCCTGGCGCCAGTAGTGCCTCCTAGCCTGCTCGTGGTCTTGGTGTCTGCATTCTCTGTGCCAGGTCCCAGAGTTCCCAGGAGGTGCTGCTTCTGATTTTCATCCACCATATTAACAAGGCACCTTGTCACATTCTCATTTTCCTCTCCCGGTTTAGGACCCATGGAGTACCCATTACTTAGGACCCATTTTGAGTGCTCAGAAACGCTGGGCTCCTGTTGTCCACTGCTTTAATACTGCTGGGGGCTTTATAGGGCCAGCCCTGTCACCTCTCTATGGCTCACTTAGCGGGGCCTGGGTGGGCAGTTTCTGGAGTGTGTGGGGATGGACTTTGAGCATCTCCTCCCAGGCCTTGACAAACTCTGTTGATGCGGTCTGTGTCCTGCAGCTGCTTTTACAGGGTTAAATGGTACCACAGGAGGCAGGGCAACAGGCTAGAGGAGCTCTGTTCTGGTGCGGGCAGGAGGCAGGAGACCGGAGCTGTGCAACTGAAGGTGGGAGACTGGGCCGGGTGGGCCTGGTGGTCTGGCATGGGTAGGAGGGGAGATGAGGCCAGTCTGACAGCTGGTTGGAGCTGAGGCCTGAGTGGGATGGGCACAGGAAGGGAGGAAAGCTGCAGCAGTTGCTCTTAAATATAGCTCCTGATGCGTGGCCTGCGGTTATGGGAAGGCAGCTGGTGAGCTCGGCACTTGCCAGGAAGTGTGGAGCCATGGGCCACGGCCAAGCCCAGCAGCTGCGCTGGCCACCACCTGGCCCACCAGACAAGCCTGTCCAAGCACCTCCCCATTTAGGGAGCCAGACCTGGGGCTTATGCCTGAGCAGGAGAGTGGGGAAGCAGGGAGCTGTAGGCAGGGCAGGGCTCTGTACCCATGTTCTCTCGTTCTCCCCGTGTCTGTCAGGTGGGAAGAGGAATACACAGTTCGCATGCAGCTGCAAGAGCGAGTGAATGAGCTCCAGGAGGTAAGGGTGGCCACCTCTCTGCCTGCGCTTCTTCACAGTCTTCCACTTGCCTCTCAGCCCCAGGGCTCTCAGCTCCTGCCCCTGTTAGCTGTCTTCACCTCCCTGCATTGGCAGTGCTCCTGACATAAGGGTCTTTGCCTTGAATGTAGGAAGCCCAAGAGGCAGATGCCTGCCAGGAGGAGCTGGCGATGAAGGTGGAGCAGCTGAAAGCTGAGCTAGTGGTCTTCAAGGGGCTCATGAGCAATGTGAGTGCAGCCACCTCTTGTCTCCCACACGGCGGTGTCCACCGTCAGATCCGCGGGGGAGACAAGCATTCTAGTCCAGTCTTGGCTAGTTGGTTTCCTGTCCCGCCCTTACTGACTCCATTATCTCTCTCTTTCCAGCATCTTCCTTTAGGAGAAACCCAAAACTGTTACCTTCGAGTGGATTCTGACTCACAGTGATCCTATAGGACAGAGAAGAACTGCTCCATAGGGTTTCCAAGAAGATTTGAACTGCTGACTTTTTGGTTAGCAGCCGAGCTCTTAATCACTGTGTTAGCAGGGCTCCATTTTTTCGTTTGTCACCCTCTGATTCAAGAAAAATAAACACTAGTGGCGCAGTGGTTAATGTGATTGACTGCTAACTGTAAGGTCAGCATTTTGACACCATCATTGACTCTCAGGAGAAAGATGTGGTAGCCTGCTTCCATATAGATCTACAGCCTTGGAAGTTCCTATGTGATCACTGTGAGTCAGAACTGATTCGAAAGCAGTGGGTTTGGTTTGGAACTCAAGAAAAAGGAAACTGAAGTCCTGCTGTGTGTCAGAGGTAGTATAGTCTCCATCATGACTAGAGGTTGTTAAGTCATTAGTAAAAGTATAGATTCCAGAGCCAGGCTGCCCAGATCCAGACCCAGCTCTGCAACTGGCTAGCAGTATGGCTGGGGCCAGTTGTTCCTCAGCCTGTCTGTGCCTCTGTGTCCTCATCTGTGGAATAGGGATAATGAAGGCACTTCCTGTGCAGAATGAGTAGGAAGACTGTATTGGAGCATTGCCTAGCACATATTTCATGCTAGGTGTTACCGATTATTACTGTCATCACAGTACTTCCCCACTCTTATAATTCCCAGTGATCTCTCTTTCTTTCTCCCTGAGAACATAAGTTCTTGGGATGTAAGGACTGCTGCTCTGTTAGTTGAAGTGCCCAGTTCTAGGGAGCACCTGCACGTGCCAGGCACTGGGCTGCTCCCCCAGGGACTCCATCTGGCCAGGGAGCTGATGCATGAGCAGGCAATGTCTGAGCAAGTGCTGGCAAAAGTGTCACTCTGCTCTAAGGGACAGGGGTCGTCTTCATGGATTTCCTCATGGAGGAAGTGATGGGCACTGGGGGACTTCCTCATGGCGGAAGCAACAGGCACACATGACTGGAGGAGCAGGAGGATCTTGCCAGGGCTGTGGTGGTTCCTGTGTAGAGTGTGGGTGCCTCCTCACTTCCTGTGCTCCCTGGACAGAACCTGTCAGAGCTGGACACAAAGATCCAGGAGAAGGCCATGAAGGTGGACATGGACATCTGCCGCCGCATCGACATCACAGCCAAACTGTGTGACGTGGCTCAGCAGCGCAACTGCGAGGATATGATCAAAATGTTCCAGGTGAGTGATGTGGGCACCTGCAGGCCTGGGCAGAGGTAGGCAGAGTCCTAGCATCCTCCGGCCCACATCCCCCAGTTCCTGAGGCCAGAGGAGGGTTGAGCAGGTGAAGAAATATCGCCATTGCTGGTGTGGGGCACAAGCCCTGCCCTCCTCCTTTGTGGGGGACCTTATCGTGGCAGCTGGGGACCCAAGTGGGCCTAGGCTGGGGGGCGAGGAGCAGCCTCTGGAGAGAGGTTTGGAAGCTGTCTCTAACACCATCTCTCCCTCCCCTCTCTCTCCTCTGTCTGCTGCTTGTCCTCTCTCTCTTCCTCACATCTTCTCTCTTGCTTTTCTCTACAGAAGAAGCTGGTTAGTTTTGATCTCATGCAAGCTTATTAATGTCCCAGCCCCAGTTTCCAAACTACCCAGGCCATTTGGCTGTCAATTTCGACCCACTGGGCTTTTCAGCACTGATGTCTTCCCTTCCTGTTTTCTTTGCTTCCCCCCACCCCCTTTCTTTCCTGTCTCTTCTTTATTTCTTCCTACCCCTTCTCCCTCTGGCTTTCCAGATCTGGATGTCATTCAGGTTCTCCTTTGCAAACGTTGTATCCTTCTCTTCCTTGAAGTCCTAAGACTTTCTTTTTAGTTTCATCATTTCATTAGAAAGACTTCTTTTTTAGGGGGAACACATCTTAATGTGGTCGTAACAAACCATTTTGCCCTTAATCTTACTGCTCTGTTTTTTCTATTTCTTTTTCTTCCTTCTCAGTCTGCAGCGTTGTCCCCACCTGTATCTGTCTGTCTGTCTTTGGTAACTCTCCATGTTTCTGTTCCTGTCATGGTAACTGTGTCTTTTCTCTCTGTCTGCCTCACCCTTCCTGCTGGTTCATGCTTCTCCCCCATCATACTTCCTCTGTCCTCCCCTTTCTCCTCATGCACCCGGCCTCCCCCCGCCCCCCCTTTTCTCCTCATGCACCCGGCCTCGTCTCTGTAGTCTCTGCACTTGTCTCCCATTAAGGTCCCATCCATGGGGGGGCGGAAGCGGGAGCGCAAGGCTGTCAGCGAGGAGGACCCCTCCCTGTTGGAGAGTGATGGGCCCCGCCAACCCGATGGGGATGAGGAGGAGAGCACAGCCCTCAGCATCAACGAGGAGATGCAGCGCATGCTCAACCAGCTGTGAGTCCCACAGCCCCGCCCCAGAAGCCCCGCCCCAGAAGCCCCGCCCCAGAAGCCCCGCCCCAGAAGCCCCGCCCCAGAAGCCCCGCCCCAGAAGCCCCGCCTCAGAAGCCCCGCCCCCAGAAGCCCCGCCCCAGCAGTCCCGCAGTCCCGTCCAGAGGCCGGAGCACCCCACCTCGCAGTGCCCCCTTCAGGAGCAGGCCCCCCCTGACACTTGGGTTCCCTGTCTCTAGGAGGGAGTATGATTTTGAGGACGACTGTGACAGCCTGACCTGGGAGGAGACTGAGGAGACCCTGCTGCTGTGGGAGGATTTCTCAGGCTATGCCATGGCAGCCGCAGAGGCCCAGGGAGAGGTAACACCCCTCCCGGCCTCAGGGCCCCTCCGGGCCTACCTCCCAAGCTTGATTCCCTTCCTCCTCCCCTCCTCCACCCTCACTCTAGTCCTCTTATGTGGCTGTCATCATTGTCATCATCGTTTACCTGCTCTGTCCTCCTCCTGTATCCGTCGTTTCTGTCTCCAGTGGCCTTTAAGCTGACTCTCTCTCTCCTCCCTGCCTTGGCCCTGTGAAATGCCCCTGTCACCACCTTCCTTGGCTGGCCTGCCCTTACCTCCCTTTCTACTCCAGCAACAGGAAGACAGTTTGGAGAAAGTGATTAAAGATACTGAGTCCCTGTTCAAAACCCGGGAGAAGGAGTATCAGGAAACCATTGACCAGATAGAGGTAAGGGCATGATTTGGAGCCATGGGGCACAGTCAGCCAGCAGGTCATGACGGGCCACCTGACCCACATCACTGTGTAACTCCAGAAGCTTTCTTTTCCTTTATGGGGACAAGTGTTCTCCCAACTGTGGTACCTTAGATTCTGGAGGCAGAGGGATGTGAGTCTGAGTCTTAGCTCAGCCACTTACTCAGTTCCCTTTGGACCGGTTACTTGTTCTTTGCTCCAGTGTCAAAACTGAGATTTTAAATGATACCTCTCTCCTAGGGTTGCTGTGAAGATCAAGTGAAATACTGAACATAAAATGTGTAGGACAGTGTCTGGCTTATACCATGATAGCAGTCTAGTATTCATAAGAGGTGGACTTGAACTTCCCTGCTTCTTTAGCTCAGCCTCTGAGATAGTGGAGGAATCTCTCTTCTCACCCCCTAGCCTTGAAGAACCTTCTACAGATGGCTGTTGGGGCTGGTGCTTTCCTTTTAACTTCAAATCTAGACCTTCAGGGACTGTCCAAGTAAGCTGGCTGATTCCCTGCAAGCCCTTTGTGTGTGTGAGGTGACCCTTTCTGTGCGGTCTGACTTGTAGAGGAGACAGGTGGACTTCTGTGAACATCAGTCTCTCTTCAAGCCCAGGGGAGTATTTATACTCTGTTGTTCTCACACTGCTTGCCTTTTAAGAAGAAAGCTAAGAGATTACCTTTCTGTGTACTCACTCTCCCAAGACCCATGGAATGTTCTGCTTTTGCCCAGCCTCAGCTGACAAATGTTCAGGTTTAAAGGCATTGTTGATTTGTCTCTTAGCTGAGGGGATGAGAAGGAGAACTGGTCTTCTCCATTCTCCTGTCTCTAGCTGTGTTGCTGTCCCTTCTGTCTTGCCTCCCTTGTCTCTTTTGGATGGCGGAGTCAAGTTTTCAAGTTTCCACTATACTTCCAAGCATGTGGAGCTTGAGAGCAAGTGACAGGGGGCTGCGGTCTCCACCTGGGTCTTCTGGACTGAAAGTGCCCAGGTTAAAACATGACCTGGAATAAAAGAAGGGAAAATCCTTGCCAGGAACATGCCTTAAAGTTTATCTATTTCAGTCATCTAACTCCTTGCTCTCATAGTAGGGTGATATGAGGAGAAATGCTGGGAATGCTAACCAGAGGGCTTTGGCTACAGGTTGCTCCTGGTGACCCATCTGGAACCTCCAAGACACCTACATCCTTGTGAACTTTGATCTCTCAGGTCATTGAGATGGAGACAAGGGCCATTTCCGATTACCAGAGGGTAAAGCCAAGGTCCAGGGCAGGGAGTAGGAAGGGTGTTTTCCCCTTTCTTCTCTTCTCTCTCCATCTGTTCTCATCCTTGCCTCTCCCCACAAATCACACAGCATAGGTAGTTGAGGATATCTTGTGACTTTGTATGGTCATCTCCTTACCTCACCCCTGCTTTAAATATGTGAATTAAGGGGCTAAAAACAAATAAGTAGAGAGATCTGCTGGCCTTGGAACTTGATAGAAATGTATTTGGTTATTTTCCTTCTTCTCCCCTTCCCCTCCCTGCCACCCCAAGAGTTCAGATCCACCAGGAGTTCCTTGGAAACTGTGAGACAGTTCTGAGTCTGTCTGGTAGTGTTGCTATGAGTCAGAATTGACAGCAATGAGTTGGGTTGGGTTTGGGTCCGCAGAGAGATGAGTTCCAGAACCTGGTGCCCTCCACTCTGGCCTTCTAGAGTTAGAGAAATCAGGGCACAGACGATGGCTGATCTGAATAAGCGTTGGTGATGCCATAGACTGAACAACCGTCATGTCCTGTTCCTCTTGCTTGTAGCATCCCAGCTGTGGGGCCAATCCTGCCGTTTGATCCATGCCCATGAGGGCTTCTGACCCCTGCAGCCACCATCTCATCCCAAATGTCACTGTCTTGACCATCTTCCTTGTCTTGCCCTGTGACCTATTTGCTTCTTCCTCCAAGTTCCCGCCTGTCTTTGACAGATTCAGATTACTCATGGGTAGTTCTCTACCCTTTGTCTCTTTTCAGGCATTCCAGCAGATTACCTCAAGAGGTTTTATTCTGCTTCCCTTCTGGCCCCTGTGCTTTGTACCACAAACAAAAGGAGGCAGTGAGTTGTCCCTGGCCCAGATCTTTTTTTTTTATTTTTTATTTTTATTTAACATAACTGAGTGAAAATGTACATTCACGTATAAATTTACATGCCCACCTATATGCAGCTTCCACTGCTCTCCCTGTCCGGTGACTGCACACTGTTCCTCTCTGCTCCATACATGTCTCATCCTCCCAATAACCTCCTTTCCCCTCCTCTCCACCCACTCCCCTTCCTCCAGCCAGAGGTCAGCAAGATGATATCCTGTAGATGTATAGAACCACAAAGTGCTTCCAGTATATGCTTCCAGTATATGCTTCCACTCTGCATTGCCAAGTCCAACCCATTCCTGTCCAAAGAGTGGACCTTTGTTATAATTTATGGGAAAGGGCACCATCAGGGCCGGGGGCCGTGCTCTCAGAGGAACCCCAAAACCGCTGGACCATCAATTGAGGTCTTTTAGTGAAGATCTCATGATGCACCCCTTTTTATTCTTGTGTTGCCAGTGAGACTCCTCTCTGTGAGCTCCATCGTGGCTATCACTGGTGGTGGCCGGGCACCATCCGGTTCTTCCAGTCCCAAGTCAATGTAGGGGCCCACTCTTGTGGGTCTCTCTGTCTTCTTGGTTGTCTTTGCTGCATGTCATTTTGGTCCACAGTGAGCATCCGTTCCTGCTGAGTTGGGACCATTTGCTGTGTCCTCGGATGGCAGCTTGGCAGCTTTTAAGACCCCAGATGCTACTCACCAATGTGGGGTTCAGAGAGCTCTCTTAGCAAAACACTAGTTGTGCCAATTGGCCTGGAATTCACCTAAGAGCATGATCCCCTGCCCCATGCCCCAGCTGCTCTATCCTTGCAGTATTGAGTCAAGATGGAAGGAGTACTCAGGTTATGCTGAAGTCCACTTAATGTTGTTCTTGTTTCTAATGTGTGCTATCACCGCTTTCTCCCAACTAGATTTCTAGTAACTATCTAAACGAAATCCTTCCCCCCTCACCCTCCCTCCCTCCCCTCCCTTGCAGCTGTCAAAGAGTCTTCTTCTATACACAAGTCTGTTTTAGAGGTCTTATTGTAGAGGTCTCATACAGTATTTGTCCCTTTGTCGCTGACTACTTTTACTCAACATAATGTCTTCCAGTTGAAACCAAGTTAGGAGATGTTTCCTGGAATCATCGTTATTCTTTATCATTGCGTAGTGCTCCATTGAGTATATGTACCATAGTTTACCTATCCATTCTTCTATTGTTGGGCATCTGGGTTGATTCCATCTTTTTGCTATTGTGGACTGTGCTGTAGTAAACATTCTGGTGCATGTGTCCGTTGGTGTGAAAGGCCTTGAATCTGTAGGATATATTCCAAGTAGTGGAATTACTGGGTCAAATGGTATATTGATATCCATTTTTTTAAGGAAGCGCCAGATTGCCTTCCAAAGAGGCTGGACCATTTTGCAACCCCACCAACAGTGTAGGAAGGTTCCACTTTCTCCATAGCCTCTCCAGCATTTGTTGTTTTGTGTTTTCTGGGTCATGGCCAATCTTGTCGGAGTGAGATGGTATCTCATTGTTGTCTTGATTTGAATTTCTTTAATAACTAAAGATTGTGAACATGTCCGCATGTGTTTTTTGGCTGCCTGGATCTCCTCTTTAGTGAAGTGTCTGTCCATCTCCTTTGCCCATCACTTAATTGGATGGTTTATCTTCTTCTTCTTGATATTTTGTAGTATCTTACAGATTATGGAGATCAGGCGTCGGTCTGACATAGAGTTGCCAAATATTTTTTCTCATTCTGTGGGTGTTCTTTTAATTCTATTAATAAAGTCTTTGGATGAGCAAAAGTGTTTGATTCTTAATAGTTCCCATTTATCTACTTTCTCTTCTGTTGATTGAGGTTTCTTTGACAGATTTTGGAGTCTGTCCTCATTGTGTATTAAAACTTTCATTGTTGTGCCTACCTTTTCTTGGATGAGCTGTATCATTTTAGGTTTAATATTTAGGTCTTTTATCCAGTTGGAGTTGGTTTTTGTATAAGGTGTAAGATATGGATCTTGATTCAGTTTATTGCAGATGGATAACCAGTTTTGCCAGCACCATTTGTTGAAGATACTGTTTTTACCCCAGTTTAATGTCTTAGGGCCTTTGTTGAATATCAACTGTTCATAGGCAGATGGTGTCATCTCTGGGGTCTCAATTCTGTTCCATTGATCGATCTGTCTGTTCTTGTACCAGTACCAGGCTGCTTTGACCATTGTGGCAGTGTAGTGTGTTCTAAGGTCGGGTAATGAGAGGTCTCTCAGTGTGTTC
Organism: Heterohyrax brucei; assembly: GCA_028571685.1. Classification (NCBI taxonomy): domain Eukaryota; kingdom Metazoa; phylum Chordata; class Mammalia; order Hyracoidea; family Procaviidae; genus Heterohyrax; species Heterohyrax brucei. The sequence continues at coordinate 68,327,076 of CM053142.1, read as the reverse complement.
TTCTTCTTTAGTAGTACCTTATTTATCCGGGGCTTCTTCCCTTTCCAAACAAATTTGGTGATTTGTTTCTCTATCTCATTAAAAAATGATGCTGGAACTTGTATTGGGATTGCATTCTGTAAGTAGATTGCTTTGGGTAAAATAGACATTTTCACAATGTTAAGTCTTTCTATCCATGAGCAGGGTAGGTTTTTCCATTTATCTAAGTCTCTCTTAGTTTCTTGTAGTAAGGGCTTGTAGTTCTCTTTGTAAAGGTCTGTTGTTTCTCTGGTTAGATTAATTCCTAGGTACTTTGTCTTCTTAGGGGCTATCGTAAATGGTATTGATTTGATAATTTCCTCCTTAACAGTCTCATTGTTGGTATAAAGGAATCCTACTGATTTACTTATGTTTATCTTGTATCCTGAGACTTTGCTGAACTTTTCTATCAGTTTGAGTAGCTTACTTATAGATTCCTTGGGGTTCTCTGCATATACAATCATATCATCTGCGATGGCCCAGATCTTTTACTGCCTTTGCCTCTGCCTCTGTATGCTACCTCACAACCTGCCTGCTGCAGAATTGGGCTCTCCAGGGAAGGAGACTATGCTTCCTGGACTGTAAGCCCACCTGCTTTCTCATAGGACATTTCAGAAATCGAGATACATCTGAGAATCAGTAGGGCATTCAGTGTGGCTGTCTTTCTTTTAGTCTCTAAAAATGGCTTACAAGCAAGGAAGTAGATGTATTAGCTTCCCAGGGCTGCTGTAGCAAAGTACCACAGGTTGGGTGGCTTATAAGAACAGAAATTGGAGGCTGGCAGGCAGCAGGGATGTTTCTTTCTGGAGGGCTCTGAGGGACAATTCACTCCATGCCTTTCTTCTAGCTTCTGGTAACAGCCAGTGAACCCTGGTGTTCCTTAGCTTCATGTGACTGTTTTTCTTCTGTTGTAAGGATGCCACTTATACTGGATTAGGATCCACGCTACTCCGGTACTCATGCCAGTTTAACTAATAACATCTTCAAGGACCCTATTTCCAAGCAAGTCACCTTCACAGACACCAGAAGTTAGGATGTCCACATCTCTGTTTTGGGAGGACACCATTCAGTTCACAATAATAAAGTAATGAGGGAATGGGAAGAGAACTGAGCCTCTTTCTCCAGGGCAGACAGCTTTCCTCATTGGTGCTGTGAATCTTGTCAATAGTTCACCAAATTAATGAATCTGCATCGAGGCATTGGGTGTGCAGAGGTGCAAATGCTTGAAGGAGCTTGCAGCGGAGCCCAGGAGACAGACCTGGTGCAGTACTGTACTGGGACAAAGGGCTGACTCAAGCCCTGAAGGCACGTGGGGGTGGGACTGGGGGAGACAAGCCAGTCCACAGATGCCCTGTGCTGTAGCAGGAATCTGGTCCTCTGCCTTCTGCCCACAGTGGCAGTCCTTTCTCTAGTGCACTTATTGATTATTGTTCTGTTACAAGAGCATGGGCTTCTTGCAGATACTGTTGCATTCCTCTGGCCACAGATCCCTAGGGCATTCAGGGGAAAGATACGGGGTGCCTTCTGTCTCAGACTTCTTTGTAACCCAAGCGTCGGACTGTGTCTGCCTGGGTGCCTCTGCCCAGCTGGTGTTCTTGGCATGTTAGGCTCTGGGAGTCAAGAGCAGGAGTGTTGTGCTGACCCGATGGCCCTTCTGCCCCTGCTACAGCTGGAGCTGGCCACAGCCAAGAACGACATGAACCGGCACCTGCACGAGTACATGGAGATGTGCAGCATGAAGCGGGGCCTGGATGTGCAGATGGAGACCTGCCGCCGGCTCATCACCCAGTCTGGAGACCGGTAAGAGCCTCCTCTGGGGCAGGCACACATGGCCAGGAGCAGAGCCCCTGGCTGGCCAGCCCTGAAGAGCCTGTGGCTGTGCTTCAGTCACATCTTGGTGCTGGGCTGCCTGTTGGAGGTCCCCTGGGACGTCCAGATGACAGGTGGATGATATGCATGTCCGTCTGTGGCTAGACAGCTGAAGCCCCAGTGCTACCAACTTTTCCAGTGGTAAACTGGAAAGAGGGAACAGAAGAGTGGTGGGGGCAGATTTTTATCTAAAGTCAGGACCGTGATTTGTGCATTTGGCTCTGTGTAAGTCATACCTCAACAGAAAAGTTTCAAAAAAGCAACAGAAATGTCACAGTAGCAATATGGATAAAAATAAAACCAGGGCCCTAGTGTCAGTGCACTCAGCTCAGGCAGTGCCTCTTGGAGCATGTCTTGAGAAATTTCTGACCTCTGAGCCTTTCAGAGTCCCCATGGCAGAGACAGAGCCATTTCCCCCACCAGGGTAGGACAGGAGAAGGTTCCGTCTCCTCTTGCCACCCGCCTCTGTCTCAGCCTTCCCTTGCCCTGTGATCTCCCATCTCCTGCCTAAGGTGCCCTTTACTTACCTGCTAGAGAATCAGGGCACAGGGCGAGAAACGCCTCATTGGCATTCCTCCCTGCCCCAAGGTGACAACTGGTGTTTTTTTCCTAGAAAGTCTCCTGCTTTCACTGCGGTCCCGCTTAGCGACCCGCCGCCACCGCCAAGCGAGGCTGAGGACTCCGATCGAGATGTCTCATCTGATAGCTCCATGAGATAGGGACCTGCCTCCGCCTTGGCTCCCCCTGTGCCACCGCCACCCTGTTGGAGACTCACTGGGGCAGAGGTGGTGGCAGTGGGCCCACAGAGGGGACTGCCACTTGCTCCTCTGCACCAAGCCTGGCCCCAAGAGCCTGGGTGCTCCTTTCTTGGCTTCTTCCTTGGCACCTCCAGGGTTGTGGGATCTGCAGCTAGGTTTGGCCCTGCCCTTCCTGGGTGACTTGCACCACAGTTGGGACTACCCTGCTTCCACACGTGGGTGTCTGCTGCTTTCCCATCTTTACAATGCTGTCACACTGCAACATGGCCCCTGGCTGGCTCTGTGTAAGAAATGTGTTGGCTGTTCCCTCCATCCCGTGGCCTAGTGCCGGCTGTCTTTGATTCCATACTGGTGCTGACTGGCCCGGGCATTGGTATCAAGTGGATTAAGCTGGACATTTATGACTTGTACAACACTTGCACTTGAAGGGTGTTCCCTCCCTGTTACAGGCAGAGGGAAGTGGGGCTGGGCAGGGTACAATCCCAAAGCTCATGGCTGCCCACATGATGGATGTGGCTCTGTCCTTCCTCTGGGAGGTGCCACGCTTTAAAAGGGCCGTAGTGCCCTCGTATAGGCGGTTCCTGGATCTGACTGGTCAGTATCCTGGAGGGATATCCAAGCTCTTGCTTGGCTCCCACTTAGCACTAAGTGATAGGGAAAAAGGTGAACGTGCTTGTGCGCACACACACACACAGTGTGCACGCTCAGGGTGTCTCGGTGTCTTCATCAGTTGAAGATGTGCCTCCTATCTGTCTGTCACATGATACCAGGAGGCTGAGTAAAGACTTCCTTGACTTGGAAAAGCTTCGAGAAATGGGGGAGACGTGATTGAGTGATACCTCAGTGTAACTGCCTAGGAAGGCTGTATGGATATTTGGATGAAATCTTTAATAATAATGAAACCGGCAGTTATTTATCGAGCACTTTTGTGTCACTGTCTCAAGCACTTTCTGGTTATCAGCTTCCTAGCCCTGCCGACTGACACAGCACAGTGGGCACCCGTGTCTCCGTCTCCGTCATTACCAGCATGTGCATTGAGGCTCAGGGGCCTTCTAACTTGCCTGAAAAAGTGGCAGTCAAGCCCATGCTGCCCCCGAACAAGCCCATGACCTACCCGAGGACCACAGGTACAACGTGGGACTGTTCTGTCCCTGTCCCGACTGACCTCAGTTCTGCCCCCACACCACAGAAGGTAGGCATTAGCTTAGGGCTTCCTGCATATTCTGTTTCTAGGTGCTTGTTAAGATTTTACCCACTTAAACTCTTCTAAAGACCTTGGGTGCTGCATACCATCATAGCAAGGTAAGGTGACAGTGTAAACACTTCATTGGAAATTTCAGTTGTAGTGCCAGAGCTGTAGTAGTTTGAACCGTGGCACTCCAGCCATTCCAGTTCAGGTAAAATAATCTGTTATGGTCACATGGACTCAAGTGCCAGACTCTTAACTATTAAATACTAATACCTTCCATAGGTTCATAGGAGCTCAGCCAATAGCAAGTAACCTGGTGCTGGAACTCAGAGCTGAGCTGTAAGCCAGTATTTTGTGCTTGGTTGTCATGTACAAACTCCCTGTTGTACCCGTATCTGTTTACTATCAAGTTGATCTGACTCATAGTGACCCTACAGAGTAGAATTGCCTGATAGTGTTTTGAAGGAACTGCCAGCCTTTCAGTTAGCCACCGAACTCTTAACCACTGTGTACCACCAGGGTTTATGAGTACCCTTACCAAGATACATTTCACCCCAACATTAGCTCAGCTTCCCTTCCCTCTATCCTAGACCTCTGGAAATGATGAAATCAACCAAGAGGTAGCTGGGTACAGTATACTTTATTGATGGTACACGACACAGTTAAACTAAGCCCCACCCCTCTTCTTCAGGGGGTATGGATGGAAAACACAGAGGATGGGAGATTCTCAGTGTGTTAAGTTGGGGCAAGGGCTCCCCAGCAGCTGAAAGGGCCTCTTCTCTTCCTCTAGTTCTATTGCTGGGGCTGGTAGTCCAGAGTGTTCTTACTCCTTGGAGGCCATGTGGACCATAAGGTCCACCACCCTATTGCTGTAGCCAAATTCATTGTCATACCTGGAAGAACAAAAGTAGGTAAGGGCTGTTGTTCTTCTTAGCTAGCCACCAGAGGATGCCAGACTCTTAAAGCACTTGTCTCCCACAACCCCAGTCTATACTTACCAAGAGATGAGCTTGACAAAGTGGTCATTGAGGGCAATGCCAGCCCCAGCATCAAAGGTGGAAGAGTGAGTATCACTGTTAAAGTCGCAGGAGACAACCTGGGAAAAAGGAAGAGGGCCATGAGTGGGAATCCAGCCTTGTTAAGTGGTGCCACATGGAAAGCAAGCTCCACGTTCTCTTTGTACCTGGTCCTCAGTGTAGCCCAGAATGCCCTTTAGGGGACCCTCTGATGCCTGCTTCACCACCTTCTTGATGTCATCATACTTGGCCTGATAAGGTAAAAATGAAGTGGTTACTCAGGTTCCAGCCTCACAGACACAAACCCATAGACCGCCAAGGCCTGATCCAAACTTACAGCTTTCTCTAGACGGCAGGTCAGATCCACCACTGACACATTGGGGGTAGGGACACGGAAGGCCATGCCAGTGAGCTTCCTGTGGACACAGGGTAACAGTCAGTCAGCACCTGTGCCTCTAGGCTCTACTCTCCCTCAGTTTCCTGGATCCCGGGGGCAGAAAAGCTCACCCATTCAGCTCAGGGATGACCTTGCCCACAGCCTTGGCAGCACCAGTAGATGCGGGGATGATGTTCTGGGCAGCCCCGCGGCCATCACGCCACAGTTTCCCAGAGGGGCCATCCACAGTCTTCTGGGTGGCAGTGATGGCATGGACTGTGGTCTGGAAACACAGAGTGAAGAGCCAGATAAAGCCTTTGTCACGACACCCCTTAACCACCCTCCCTTTCCTCCCCTTTAGAAGGAATTGAAGGACAGTGACCTGACTGAACCCTCTTGGAGTCCCCAATGCCCTGTGGCCCTGGTTCTTAAGGAGAATCCTGGGTAAAAACGCACTCCCAATGACTCTCGTACCATGAGTCCCTCCACAATGCCAAAGTTGTCATGGATGACCTTGGCCAAGGGGGCCAAGCAGTTGGTAGTGCAGGAGGCGTTGCTGAAAAGACCAGAGGCAAGTCAGGGAAAAGCACGTTTACCATGTCACACACAGTGCTGTCTGACCACTTCTCCACTCCCCTCTGCTGTCCTCACCTGACAATCTTGAGGGACTTGTCATACTTCTCGTGGTTCACGCCCATCACAAACATGGGGGCATCGGCAGAAGGGGCAGAGATGATCACCCTCTTGGCACCACCCTTCAAGTGAGCCTGTGGTAGCAGATGAGTAGTCACAAACCCAGGTTCTACCTTTCCAGGACTGTCAGCTTCCCCCTTTTCCTGCTACACCTCATCCAAGTACCAGTCTCCCTCATCTTCAGCCTGTCCACTCACCCCAGCCTTCTCCATGGTTGTAAAGACGCCGGTAGATTCCACAACATACTCAGCACCAGCATCACCCCACTTGATGTTGGCGGGATCTCGCCTGCGAAGAACAGGACAAAGTTAAGGGATACGAAGTATCATGTACCCAAGGAGGTCCCCCTAATCCCACTACCTCCCCACAAAGCAAATTTCTTCTGGTCCTGATTTCCACACTCACTCCTGGAAGATAGTGATGTGCTTCCCATTGATGACAAGCTTTCCGTTCTCAGCCTTGACGGTGCCATGGAACTTGCCGTGAGTGGAATCATACTGGAACATGTAGACCTAACAGAAAGAAGAGAAGGCATCAGGGGGCTGCCCCTCAGCCGGATCTTGTCCCTCCACCAGCTGCACGGCAGCACTCACCATGTAGTGGAGGTCAATGAAGGGGTCATTGATGGCAACAATGTCCACTTTGCCAGAGTTAAAAGCAGCTCTGGTGACCAGGCGTCCAATACGGCCAAACCTGAGGTTAGTTAACAAGTGAGAGAAGATGTAAACAGTGGTGTAGAAAGAATTTCCCTGGGTAGGTACAGAGCTGTAGGCCAACTCACCCTGGTAAAGACGGTAGAATGCATTTTGGTCCTAAAAAATCTGACTTTATAGGAGACAATCCTGCCAAGCCAGCCTGGCCGGCCAGTACTGCCATAAAGTGAAGCCTCCTACCCTGCTACAAGTGATGAGGCTCAAAGGCTTAACCACCTCTCCCAGCCATCAGAAGTCTGCACCAAGAAGTCATAGTGCAAGGCACTGCTGCTGCCACCCACAACTGGGGCACATGCCTACCACATGTCTCTCACCACCCCCACTCTCTGCCCTGGGAATGCTTGTTCTGCCAAAGACTTGTGCACTCAGCATCAAGCTCAAAGGGCAGGAGTAACGATTAGTTATCAAGTGCACACGGTAAGCCCACCCCTTCTCCAAGCCCCTCCTACCAACGGGAAAGACTGAGAAAACAGTTGCCTTTTAACCAGGGATTTGAACCTGTTCATACCCCTGCTGTGAATTTTCACTTCCACCCCAGATATACCTAATTAGAATCTGCATTTAAAGAAGCTCCCCAGGTTATTTATGCATCCGTTAACAATCACCTGGAGATCTGGTTAAGCTGTAGATTGATTCAGTGTATCTAGGGTGGGAATGAAAATTCTCAGCAGGGGCCCTGCTTCTGGTATGAAGCCCTGTTTTCACTCTAACCCGCTAAATCTCAGGACTCTAATATGCTGAGCTTCTGTCCTTCCTAGCTCTTTTCCAAAGATCAGGAGTAGCAGCAACAGATGTGTGTGGGGGTGGTGAGAAGGAGGAATGAATGGAAGAGAGAAGGAGAGAAGCCCAGGACCCCATCTACAGAAAGGTCAGGCAGCTATATTTAACCTCAGATTAGGCTGGAGTGGGAGATCTGGTTTCTAGAAGATGGATGAGGAGAAGGGCAGAATTCCCAAGGCTCAAACACCTAATCCTCCCAGTGATCTTCACAATGCTGCCCTTTACGGTTGGGTCAAGCCTAGGCATGGATGAGGAGCAGCTGTGTGATGAGCCAGCATGAGGGAAGAGGCTTCCGCCACAGGAGCCATTGTACTGTCATTTTCTTCTCTACTGCCCATGACTCAGCTCTCTCAGCTTCGTTCAGCCACAACTACATGCACAACTCCAAAAAAAAAAGGGGGGGGGGTTTCTCCCCACCCGAAACCTAGAAAAAGCAGAATCTTTTCAGAAAAAGCATCCGGCCAGAGGCTTAAAGGATGGTCCTGGGTTATGTTCAGGAGATTTAGTATCAAGGTACAGCTCTCTAAAGAGGAAAAACGGGCAAGCTGGTTTGCTGGATAAAGGAGACTCCACCCTACTGCGGCAGGAGTGGGGTTAGTCACAGGCCAGGAAGGAGGAAGCCCGGAGGGCTAAGGAAGGTTTCCTAACGGTGGCGCACTCGTTTCCTCCCCAGTTGCAACATGGCGGTTACCGCAAGAGCGGCCTCCCCGCCTGCTGGGCCGAGCGCGCACCGCGCCGTGCACTGGGCATCGCGGTGCGGGTGGCCGGTGGGGGGGAGACGCAGGGAGGAGGGGCGCCTCCCCGGGCACGTGACCCCGCAGGGCGCGAAATCAAAGAAAGGAGCCCTTGCAGGCGGATCCGGGGCAGCGCTCCAAAGCGAGAACTGGGGCTCTCCCGTTGCTCTGCAGCGCTGCGATGCAAGGCTCCAGCCTGCTCGTCCCGCGAGGGCGGAGCTACACGAGGCGCCAGAACCGGCGCTGGGGCACGCGGGGCCCTCGGAAGGAGCTTCCGCCAGGTCAGAACGCCGACCTTGAGTTCCCCTTGGGGAGGGCCGCGCGGACACCGCACCCACCTCCCAGGAGGTGGTCGAGACCCGCAAAGTCGATCTGGTGGGGGGCCGCCCGCAGGCCTTGGCCGCAGAACTGGATGCCCCACCCTACTCCGCCCCCTAACTCACCCGTTCACTCCGACCTTCACCATCGTGTCTCAGGGATGCGGCTGCGGGAGAAGACAGAGATGAGCATCCGAGCAGGGGTGCAACCCAGCCCCACCCACGGGACCGGCGCAGGGCCCGTGAAGCCCAGGCCCACGCCTCCGCCTCCGCGCGCGCCTCCATCCGCATCCTGCGCCGCATCACGTCTCCCACCCCTGCAATGCGGCGGTCGGACCCCGACACGTCGCCGGCTCCGCAGCAGCCCAGCCAGCGCCTGGCTCCCCCAGGCTTCCTACCCTCTCCGTCCCCTTCCATCCTCTAGCCTTTTGTTGCTCCTCAGTCCTTTTTTACCTGACACAGTACGTAAACTTGCGGCTACCTGTTCGATGCCGAGGAGCAGAGAGCAAAGCGGTAGGCGGCTGCCTCAATTTATATAGTCGGGGTTGGGGTGGAGCCGATGACGAGAACCCCGCCTCCGGTTCAGCTCGCCCACTCCCAGCCCAAGGGCGCTGAAGCCTGAGCTACGTGCGCCCGTAAGACTGCGAGTAGCCCGGCCTCCCTATCCCGGTCTCCCCGGCCCTCCCTAGCTCTCCAAATGGGCACGCACCGGACGTGTGGGCTGCGGGGTGAAGGGGGGAGGGGGCTGAGACTGGCCTGATTTGCGAGCGACGTGATGGAGCCCAGGACCAGGCTGCGGGACTATAGCCGGAGGATGGGGACCTTTATGAAAAATAAGGACATCATGGACCCACACACTTTAAAGTGGTTGTACCAATGAAAAAAATCCTAGTCGCTTAGTGGTTAAGAGCTGCGTCGGCTAACCCAAAGGTCGGCAGTTCAAGTCCACCAGGTGCACCTTGGAAACTCTGTGGGGTAGTTCTACTCTGTCCTCTAGGGTCACTGAGTCGGAATTGACTCCATGGCAGTGAATTTGGGTGCGAATGAAATGGCAGGAGTTTGGATGGAGAGGAAAGAGGCTGAGACTGGCCTGATTTACCGGGGTTGGGGGTGGTTATGGTGGAGCCCTGGGCCAGACTGTCAGACCACAGCTGGAGGATGGGGGCCCCGATAAGAAATAAGGACATCAGGCAGCCACAGACTTCAAAGCTGTTGTGCGAATGAAACGACAGGACTTTGGGAGCCGGTCGGTCTGCGGCTCCACACTGCCTCTCCACGTTTTTTAAAAAGCGAGGCAGAAAAGAAGAGGAACCTCTCCTCGAGGTTCTTCGGTAGTGACACCAGAAAGGCCCAGGAGGGGCGCACAACCCCCCTCAGAGCCCTCCCTAGCCTCTTACCTCCGCCCTATCCTACCCCCATAGCCCCCGGCTTCCGGCCTGTGAATTGGGGACCTGAGCTGTGGCCCCGGAAAACGTGGCTCAGCAGAAGGCCCGGGGGTTGGTTTCTGCACTGAAAGTCACTGTGTCCTGCAGCTCCTCCAGCTCAGTGTCCTGTTAATTGGAGCAGACAAACCAGTCCCTGTGTGCACCAGCTGCTCTCTTGGCCTCGGGCTGGGGCCCCAGGGGCACTGGGCTGGTGCGGAGCCAGAGGCTTCTCACAAAGTCGCTCCTGGGAAGCTGGGGGCTGTGCTGCCCAGGCTGGGCTGCCCCTTTCACCTCCTCCAGACCAGAGCCGGGAGAGCAGGACGTGAGGGCGGAAGTCCCTCCCCATCCTGGGACGTGCAGGCAAGCCTGTGAGCCAGGGACTCCTCTTCACTGGTTGCTCACCCAGGAGGTGATGGGGGCGGGGTGAGGAGTCCAGGAGAGGGAAAAATGGGGAGAAGAGGGTCTTTCTTGGGTACCTGGTGGGAGCAGCCCACCCCCCCATACTCACACCACACACAGGAGGGAAAGGAGGGCTGGGGTTCTGAGGTGAGCGGGGGGCGGGGGGGTAATGGACATTGCCCATCAGCAGGTGCAGGGGAGTGGGATCCAGAAGTCTCTTTGCTGGCTCAGTGTAACCTGAGACCAGCCCCCTGCCCTTCTAGCTGAAAGCCCGTGGCTAAGTTTAGCCGACCTTTTCTTAAAAGGCAGGGAGCAGTGTGTCCTGCACCCCCACTCCAGCTCCAGTCTTTCCCTTTCTGGGATTGCTTTCCCTCCTTAGGGCCCCAGCGCCAAGGCTGTGTCCATGCCTGGCAGCCCATTTGCGTGTCTGATGCCAGACTTTTCATGAAGAGCAAGAGCAGGGCAAAAGGACACCTGATGGTGAGAGAAGGTGGCCACTGCCATGCTGCAGAGGGAGCTTTCTATAGCTTGAGTCTGGTGAGAGGGAAGAGACACTTCAGAAGCAGACTCCAGTTCCTTCCCTGCTGAGACTTAACCAGGTCCATCACTCTTTCCCTACAGCGGGCCTTACAGCCTGTCCATGCTGCTGTGCTCCCTAAAGCAGATTCTGAGGTACCATCTTCCCCTTTGCTGCATGCTTGTCAGTTTTCATTACTGTTCTGTGCTAAAAAAAAAAGGGGAACTCTGAGCCCAGGAAGTACTATTGATGCAATCTGCTATTGTCATGACAGCAGAGACACCAGTATCACCAAGACAGCAGATTGGCTGCCTCTTGTTCCAGGTGATTCACCAGAGGCCTGGCTTGGGGACTTGCATAGGAGAGAACAGGCCTTGGGGGAGGTAGGTTTAGCGGTATGGCCTGCACCTGAGGAGTTCTACCTCCCACAGACCTTCCTCACAATAAAGAATCCCTGGTGGGCTGGAGAGGATCATGACCTGAAATGCCATCAGCGCAGCCAGGTCATTCACCCACATTTAGAGGTGAGATTAGGGAACATAGTGGGGGGACTGGAGGACACAAACAGCAAGCCAGACTTGGGTCCAAAGGAGGTTTTCTGGCACAGACTGTTGAGGGCTGTCTTGTGCACTGCAGAATGTTTAACAGATTTCCTGGCCTCTACGCACTAGATGGTAGCAGTCCTCTTCAACCCATTGCCATCAAGCCCACTCCAGTTCCTAGCAACCGTGTAGGACAGAGAACTGTCCTGTAGGGTTTCTGAGGAACAGCTGGTGAGTTCAAACTGTTCCAAACCAAAAGCCAAACCTATTGCCGTTGAGTCAATTTTGACTCTTAGACCCTAAAGGCCAAAGTATAACTGCCCCATAGTTTTCAGTGACTGCCTGATAGATTCAAACTGCTGACATTTTTGTCAAGAGCTGTAGCATGCAACGACTGTTGCAGACATTGTCAAATGTTGCCTGAAGGCTTGTAAAGCTGCCCTGAGGTTGGGAATCGCTGGCATAGCTCTCTAAAGTGGAGCAATCTTGTTACATGTAGGGGGTGGGAAGGCTAAGAAGGGAAAGATGGAGCAATGAGGAAGCATGAAATTTGCCAGACTTTGAGACAGGGCCCAGGAGTCCTGGACCCACCCTTTCTGGATTGACAACCCTCTTGTCTGCTGCCTTAGGAAAAATGTCTGAAAGTATCTAAGTCCTTATCCATTGCTGATAGGACTGTAAAATGCTATAGCCACTATGGAAAATGACATGGGGCTTCCTCAAAAACTAGAATTATTTTGTAATCCAGCATTTCCACTCTTAGGTATATACCCCAGATGAAAAGACACCAACAGACACATGCACAGCTATGTTCATTGCAGCACTACTCACAATAGCAAAATGTACCCACCAGTGGATGGATTAAAAACATGTGGTACATACACACAATAGATTACTGTGCAGCCATACAGGAGTTCTTGAAACATAAAATGGATGAATTTGGAGAGCATTATGCTGAGTAAAAAGTCACAAAAGGACAAATACTGTATGATGGAATTTCTTATAAGAAAAGGTCTACAGAGATCAATGTTCATTGGTGGTCACCAGGGACAGGGGTAGAGAGGAAATTCTGTAGATAGTAGACATTTGTTATTTTAGGTGATGGGAAATGTAGCACTGGATGCAGGTGAAGTATGCAGAACTTGGTAAGTGATGCCACTGAGGACAAGATAAAAGGATATTTTTGGTAAAGGATAAGGCATACATAATTTTGTAACACCAGAATCACTACTGTGTGGTTACATATGTATGCATTTATATGTGTGGGTACATACAGTCATCTGCTGCATGACACGTTTGGGCAATGTCTGACTTCACATCCATCTGACTGCATGTACATCTGCGGTCCCATGTTATACAGGCAGTTCCTGGGTTAAAAAGGGCCAGCTTATGTACAACCTGTAGTTACAAATGAACCCTCATGAAGCCTATCATATTAAAAATTCAAGGTACACATGATGGTCTGTAATAACAAATGGGCACTACTTTGTGATGTGTACTGTATTATTAAAGATATTTTGGTGCATCTGCAAGTATTCTGTTTCTTATGCATAGGAAGGTGCACTATATACTAAGACATTTGACTGATTGATGTTAGACATGAATCTTACCTAACTGTTCTGACTTATGGACAAATTCAACTAACCAACCTAGGAACAACTTGTTCATAATCGGAGGACTGCCTGTACAATATGGTGTCTACACAATGTCCATGTCACATGATGTCCTGACAGAACTTACTGCGGACAATGATGATGTATGACTGTGTAGGTGTGTGCGTATGTATAAATATACAGACATAACTGGAACCCTGGTAGTGCAGTGGTTAAGAGCTCAGTTGCTGACAAAAAAAATTAGCAGTTTGAATCTACCAGCCACTCCTTGGAAACTCTGTCCTGTAGGGCTGCTCTAAATTGGTATTGATTTGACTTCAATTTTTTTTCTTTTAATTAACTATGTGTTTACATATATGTAAGTATGTGTATGCATCAGTATATCTCATATACATAATAAGCCACAAAGGGGCACGGTTGTGGATACTCTCAGACATAGCCAAATACCTTTGAATCTGGTTTTCTGAGTTTGAAGGCTTAAGACCATAGACTTGTGGTATGGGACAATCTGGTCAATTGGCATGATATAGTTCATAAAATCTGTGTTCTACATCCTACTTTGGTGAGTAGTATCTGAGGATTTAAAAGTCTGTGAGTGGCCGTGGCTATCTAAGATATAATTACTAGTCTCTAAATTTCCAGAGCAAAAGAGAAAGAAGAAAACCTAAGACTCAGAAAAAAACTAGTCTATAGGACTAACAGACTACATGAACCATGCATGACCTCATCTATCCTGAGACCAGAAGAACTAGATGGTGCCAACTAACCATTGGCTACCAGCCACCGCTAATGACTGTTTGGATCAGGGCCACAGTATATGGATCCTGACAGAATGGAAGAAAAATGTGAAACAGAACTTAAATTCTTAGAAAATCTACGCTTACTGGATCCATTAAGGCAGAGGAATTGTCTAGACTTGCCCTCACTCTTGAAATCTTGAACCAAAACTATCTTGAGGTTATCTTTTAGCTAAACAACAGAGTGGCTCATAAAATAAAGAATATTATCTGTGAATACTGTACCCCTTTAAAAAAGTCATCTCTGTGAGACTAACTGGTCAACAATTACTCTAAAGCCATGATGAGAAAGTATGGGGCAAGGAAACTAAATGACTTTAAATACAACAACCAGAATGACCAACGCCTTGTGAAACATGCACCCAATGTCACTGAATAATCTGCACAGAAACTGTCAAGTGGGAACCTACTGTGCTGTATAAACACTGACTGAAAACACAATAAAACATTATTTAAAAAAATAAATAAAAGTACATAAAAACATTTATTCATTAGAAAACAAGGAGAATGACAAACATACTCCAAAGTGAAAGTGGCTCAACTTGGTTCCATTAGGCTAGTTTAAGAGAAATGTCTTCTGTTACAAAGATCGTATGTGAAAAACGAGGAGATGGGCCAAGCAAGTATTTTACAAGAACGGGATTCAGGTGGCCTCACAAGACCCCTGCACAGCAGGGATGGGAACAGGCGGGATGAGCTCTCAGGACCTGTGTCTGCGAGTGGATGCTCGGCGGATGGGGGTTGTTTTCTTGGGGGTTTCGTCTTCTGTCATCTCTGCTGAAAGCTCTAGTGGAAGAATTGGAGGAGTGAGAAAAAGTGGACACAAAGAAGGTGAAAAATAGATGTCAAAGCACTCATGGGAAACCCCAGACCAATTATGGAGACATAACCCAAACTGCACCGGAGGAAGACAACCTGGAGGTCTGTGGTTCTGAGAATCCACACAGTCCTGGGTCCCCTGCAGTGAGAGCTGATCAAACCAGCCTCAGCCCCCAGCTTTGTTCCTTCTGACCACGTCCAAGAGAGAGTGTCATACCTTCCTCACTAGACTCATCACTTGAGAAGACAATTTTGGGTTTCTTTTTAGAAGCTCGTTGCTGGGCGTTTGGACGACGATGGGCAGTACGGCGGGGCTCGGGTGTCACAAAGTCATTGTCTGAGGCAGGAGAGACCAGCTGCTGGAGCCTAGAAACTAAAAAAGGCAGGGAGACAGGAGTCAAAAATGGGGAAAGCATAGCAGGATGCAGACCTTGAGTATCCCCACCCATGGGAATGCCGCGCACACCGGCTGATTGTTTCTTGATGGCTGACGGGGCTCTCTGGCTGCCTCCCTGGCCAAGTTCAAGCTCCTCTAGTGCATCCATCCCTCTAGTGTGACAGGCCCGAAGCTTCTGCTCAAATTCATCTATTATAGCCTAGAGGGAAAACAAAGATTAAGAGCAGGCTCAGAAACATAGTTATCTCTATATTCAAAAACAAACAGGAATTGGAGACCCAAAGAGCTATCTCAGTTCTCTCTGGTAACTTGGTAGCCATCAAGCTGGGGCTAAGACAGTAATGCTGGTGCGCAAGGTCTTCCTTAGGAAGAGGGTGTGCCTCACCTTGCCGTCGGGCTTGGCTCCCCGCCTCAACTTGCCGACAACCGACAAAAATGCATTGAAGACAGAGGAATCTGATAGCTTATCTCCAAAGCAATCAAAATTGTCAAGCATCTTTCGGAGTCCTCGCTCAGTGAGGGGCAGCTGTGACACACAGTAGGCCAGGTCCCGGTATTGCCTTTCAGTTCTGTGGATGAAAAGGGCTCTTGAGGAGCAGAGACATCCAGGGAATAAAGGCTCAGCCCTCCTCCTCAGTCTCCCATAGCCCCAGGGATGCACTGGGTCGGGGAGGTCTCTCCCCTGAAGGGCCCCTGGCAGCACCAAGGGGGGGGGCAACATACTGGGCTGTGCGGAAGCGCTGACACAGCTTCTCCACCAGGCTCTCTGTCTGCTTGTCCCTGGTGATGTAGGAGAGGAGCTGCCTGCACAGGGAGGGGAGGTGTGAGGGCCCAGAGGCAGCAGGTCCTCATCCACTTGGACCAGCTGTACTAGCTGCACCCTCATCTCATACCCCTCAGTTAATGAATCTTCTCTGCCATGGCCCCCACCTACATCCTTGCTCCCCTTACCCTCTCCCACACCCCAGAGAAAGGTCCACACTCCCCTACCCCTGAATAATTTTCATCGTGAATGGAAATTAACTAATAAAACAGTTGCTATTTAGTAAACACCACGATGTGCCTGCCACAGCTTCAGAAACTTTTATCTTCTTAAGAAAACCAAGTGGCAGATATTATTAGCCCCATTTTGTAGAGGAGTAAAGTGGCACAGAGGTTAATTGCTGAAAACGACACAGCTAAGAAGTAGCAAAGCTAGAACTGAAATACCAAAACAAACAAAAAACCCTGTTGCTACCAAGTTGATTCCAACTCATAATGACCCTCTAGGACAGAGCAGGACTGCCCCATAGGGTTTCCAAGGAGTGCCTGGTGGACCCGAACTGCTGACCTTTTGGTTAGCAGCCAAGCTATTAAGCACGACACCAGCACGATCTTCTGAAACACAGGTTTATCTAATTCCTAATCCTGAACTTGCCCACCGTGCTACACCAAAATGTGCCCCAAGGCCAGGGAACTGTACTTCATGATGGTGTGGAAAGGCTCCTCCTCCACCCCACCTGTGGGGTCTGACAGGCGACTGATGATATCTGGAAGGAGATTATATACTGCATTGCCCTGGAAGAGACAGAATCCTGTTAAAGAGATGAGATCACCTACATGTTCCTTCTGCAGCAAGCCCTAAAGTGCCTCTCGGCCTCTTTACCTTGTGGGAAAGCTCACTGAAGAAGTTCTTGGCCAGGGCCACAATGGGGGGCTCAGGGTCGATGAGCAGTACTGCCATCTCACTGACTTGTCCCTTCACTTTCACCATGTCCTTCAGAATCAAGTGGGTCATCACCTGTGCTGCTGTCTTGCGCACTTGCTGAGCTGGGTCTCGAAGTCTAGGGAAGAAATTCCAAGTCATTGGCACCAAGGCAGGGGAAGAACCACAGCAGGAATCTATTACCCTCATAAAGCGTACCATTCAAGAAACACAAAGCCAGCTAGAATTGAAAACTGAAGCTGGGGAAAGAGGCAAAGGTTACAACCAAGGGTTTTGATAGGGGGTTACTCCCTTTAGGGTCACAGCCAGAGACTGCACAGGTTAGGCACCAAGCAGATGTTTAAGATGATGCCAAAGACAAGGATGACAGTCTCAGTGAGTCTCATACTGATGTAACTATGGATCCTGAGAGCCCTCAGGGGTCTCTTACCGGGCATACAGGTGAGGTGTCCAGGGGTCCACCAAGTTGGGAAACCGGATGGCCAGATCCCCAGTGGCAACCATGAGGTTAGACCGGACAATAGGCAGTGGGGACTTTTGTAGCATGGTGAACAGAAGACGAAGCTGGGAGTCACAAAAAGTGGCACTGCAGGCAAGGAGAGGACCATCAGGGAAGTCATTATCACCTCCATCCTCCTTGAAAAGGGAGCGCCAAGCCCAGGGCCTACCTGATCATGCAGAACTTGCCAAGGGCAAGTGAAGCGGCTGAAGAAAGGTCTGGGTTGCTGTAGAGACCAGGGCTGTTGCAGACTTTAAGCAGAAGAGGAACAAAGGCAGCCAGGACCTGTTTGCCTATTGGATCAACATTCTGGGTTTGTAACAGGTTATTTCATTTGGGGAGACAGTCACTCAGCAATTATCCTTACCATCCAACAATTCCATCTCACAGATGCTACGGATGAGTTCTGCCTCTGTGTCATCAGCAGTAGCCCCAACCAGCCCCATTTCCTCCTCCACGGTGGTGTCTGAGTTTATATTCTAAAGGGAAAGAAGCATACAGCCATGCAGCGAGCAAAGACAGCATTTCTGAATCCAGGCCTGCTTTTCATTTTGCCCAACATGAATGGATCTGGCCAGAGATGAATTCTGCAGAACCGTTCACTGAATTGCCAAATGTGGTTATAAAGAGAAAGGATTCCTGAATTAAATGGGGAGAGAACTAGGTCTCCTACATCTGTTTTTAAGTTGTCCAAGTAAGTTCCTACATTTCCTTTTAAACTTATTCTCACAGAACATATATAACTTCCTATGCCAAGTAAACATGTAAGATGATGCCAGACAACGATTTAAGGTCACAGAGAAGGTCAGACATCCCATTCTGCAAAGCTCTGTGCCTTATCTGTCTGCAAGACATCACTGCCTCTAGTGGAGAGCATACAAGGTTCCTATCCTGTGCCAGGCCCAACAACCCAGCCTGATAGGAAAGAGGGGTTGGTGTGTGTACTTTTTTTTTAAACCAACACTGCCTAGGACAGAGCTTCTATTTTATGCTGAGGTTTCTAACCTAATATTCTTTCTGTATTTACCTCAAACTTTCCCTTCTGGGTGCACATGGATAGACCGTTCTATCTTTGTTGGCACTAATCTTTAGTGCCAGATAGCAGCAGCAAGGAGGCAAACATTCCTTACTCCATTTAATAGAGAAGCTGAGAGCCCCAGAAGGAGATGTCAGTGACCCAAGGTAAATGCGAAAATATCTGAATGTGAACGTACATACCCAGGTGCTTGCTTCACTCACCTTTTCCTTTGGACCTTTTGTCTTGAGCTCCTGTTCCTCCCGAAGAATCCGGCGCCGACACAGCTCTCCACTCACTGCCTGCTCCAAATGGACCAGCTGCTGTAGAGCCACGTCCCCGGCCAAGGACAGCAGGTTCATCAGCAGGTAAGTGGGGAGCATGGGGGTCTCCTCTGGAGGAGGCATAGAGGGAAGGCAAGTAGAAAAATACATTAGCAAGCCTTGCAGGCCCCTGAATCCTGTTTTGACTGCTCCTCCTCTGGCTCATATGCTTCTCCTCAGACCAGTGCACAATGAAGGGATGAGGTGGTGCAAGGAGACGGGGGTGGTAACTAGCCCAGTTTCAGTGCAAAAATGAAGTCTTTCCTACTCTTCTTTCTTGGCAAATGAGGCAGTGTGGGCTGAAGGAAGAAGGCATTGTTATAAAAAGTGGTGGTGGAAGTGTGGCTTGTGGCCCAGCAGGAAAAGGGACCAAATTGCCTGCCCCCAACTGGGCCCATTATCTCTCGCCCTACTTACTCAGGTCCTCCTGAGAGGGGTTCTTCTCCAGCTTCTCTAGGGCCTTTTTTGCACAGTCCTGCAAAATCTGGGCACAGATCACCTCAGGACCCTCTGCCAGCTGGTAAATGAGGGTCACTGACACCTCTTTGAATGGGATCCAGAGTGGGTCTGGGTGGACAAAGCCTGTAGAGATGGGAGAAGTTGTTCACTGAAGAGAAAGGACTTGGTTCTGCCCAAGGCCTTCCTCGATAGCTCACCTTTTGTGACCATCTCCCTCAGTCGATCAAACAACTTGTGTCCCTGAGATAGCCGGAAGGGAGGGTGACGTTTCCCCAGAGACGGCTGGAGAGAACAAGAAAGTAAGAGAAAATGTGGGGGTGGTGTGGAGAGGGTGGACAGGAGCATCTTCATTCTCCTCAGTTTGGTCATAACCACCCACACACCTTTCTCCTGTCAGAGATGTTGCCAATGGCATGGCATACTTGCTGGGCCAGACGATAATCCTGTGGAGACCTCTCTTCCAGCCCTATTCTCACCAGTGTGTCTAAGTTGCTTCCCACAATTTCTGGCTTTCCTCTGCAAGAAAAAGAACACAGAGTTATAGCCAGGCATGGAATCAAACTCTGAGTGGGGGCAATGCTAATGGGGGTGGGCCCCTGCACCCAACACAGGGCTTCTAGAGCCTTGTGCATTACAGGGAGGCTCTGACCCAGGGACCAGCCCCTGTGAATCCCTCCCACTCTGTTCAATCTTGCTATTCATGCTAGACAAAGTGGGAAGGGGAACTGGTAATTTTCACTATTTTATTTTCATTTAGAGAGCCAACTCACATAGAGTCCAGCTGGCCTGACTGCTATTACTGAAGGAAAGAGAACCTTCCCAGACCTTCCTCTCTTCTCCTCTTGTCTATCTGGATCTGAGCCTCACCGTGCCATCATCCCCAGAAGCATGACAGAGGAACAGCGCTCCAGAGGAGAGCAGGGGACCTTCTCGGTTG
The DNA here is from genome assembly GCA_028571685.1 of Heterohyrax brucei. Classification (NCBI taxonomy): domain Eukaryota; kingdom Metazoa; phylum Chordata; class Mammalia; order Hyracoidea; family Procaviidae; genus Heterohyrax; species Heterohyrax brucei. Next base: position 68,307,167 of record CM053142.1, on the reverse strand, counting down.
CACGCTCCCACAGCAGCTGGGTCACGGCCGGTTTCAATTCATCCTTCTGCACAAACTCACAGAGCTAAAGAGAAAAGAAAAAAAGCTCAGGCCAATTTTAATTTCAGAAACAATAATTTTCCCTATCCTCAGCTCATCTCTCTGTAGAGAGTTTTGAGAAACTAAACTGGGCAAAAGGAATACAATACTTATTAATGAAAAAGGAAAAACGGGACTCAAAATGGGTGGAGCTTTTCTTCTCATTATCTACTACTTTTCTACTCTCATGCCTTCAAAACTATGTCCAGGAAGATGACAGTAAGAGTTATCTTTTTGAGTTCCATCAGGATCTACTCTTCTGACTATACCCCAGAGATTCCTAGTAGATTTTCTCACTGTTATTGCAACTTGAATGTCTGAAATAGAAGCTATCATCCTTCCTTCTCTCTTCATTTTGCCAATGGTCCCATCTTAAGTCACATATGTTTAAAACTTTAGTCACCTGCTACGGCTATCTCCCAGCCCTGAGTCTTGCCTCTTGTCACTGAACACCTACAGTGCCCAGCAGACCTTCCTGTCACTAACCTCTCGTCTCCATGCGTCTTGTGTGCTACTACTGTATCAGTGTCCCCAAGGGTCTATTTCAGGTGACAGCTCTGCTCATCATTCTGAAATCACTCTTCTGCCCAGCATAGGTGCTCCTGACCAGTAGACAGTCTTTGAGATCTCAGGCTGGCTGTCACTACCTGGCTTTGCTGTTCCCCAGTGAGGAGACAAAAAGGCGGCTGACAGTAGTGCTCCTCCCAGTGGGAGATGATGACTAGCACCATCTCTACCTTCTGTCCCCATAATCCAAATGCTTCAAAGCCAATCTGTCTCACTACAGTGCTGGTGGGGTCCCTGGCTACTAAGGTAAAATTCTAGACTCTCAAAGGCATTTAGAGACTTTTACAATTCAGTTCTGACCTACATTCCCAATTCTTATCATTTCCAGATAACAACCTTGAGCCAGAACATCGTTTTCTGAATTCCCTAATGTGAGTAAAGCTCTTTTTTGGCTTTCTGTCTAAAATGCTCTCCGTTCTTTCTCAAATTCTGTACATCCTACTCACCCTTCAAGACCCTTCTCAAGTCCTAATGCTTTCATGAAGCTTTCCTTGGCCATTCTACCGCACTCCTTTCTTCTATTCTCTGTACCCCTTAGCAGAACATAGAAATTAAGAGTGTTTTCTGGAGAGTTTATTAACTGAGTTTGAATCCCAACTTTCCAACTAGTCAGCTGTACTAAGCAAGTTTCTTTACTTCTCTCATTGTAAAAGGGAGATAATATTATCTTCTAGGGTTGTTGTGAAGTGCTAAGAAACGTACCTGGCATACAGTAAATGCCACAGACGAGTTGCTATTGTTATCTTTCTACTGCTACTACACATAGGACCTGTGCCACTTATTCTGACACTTAATCACACGTCTGCTGCATGGTTCTATAAGTGTTTTGTGTTTTTAAACTACTAACTAGATTGTTAGTTCCTTTAAAGTTGGGGACATGCAAGCAAATAGTCTTTCTTATACTTGAGTACATTTCTGAACACACAGTAATCACTAATACTCAGTGAATGAGTACAGAAAAGGGAAGTGAGGAGACTTACAATTTCCTCAAGGCACTGAATGGTCCCAAGTGAGGCATCTGCCAGCAACAAAGAGAGGTTCTGGATCAAAGCCTGGGCCTTGGCTCTGTGGGAATAGCAGAGGTCAGGGTCATCAACACTTTCCCCAGCTTTCCCACCTTTCACAGCATTCCAGGAAGCTAGAGATGGACTGATAAAATCTGTATGTTAAACTTGACAAAGAGGTAAGTAGGCCTATCCCACAGTGTCAAATAAGTACACAAGGTGGGCATCCCAGGAAGTTCGGCCCCACCTTAAGCTCATTACAGAGTGACTGCCTATGGATTCCTGACTCCTCTGGAATGATGCCTCCCCTCCTTCAAAGACTAGCAAGGTCCTGTGAGAAGCTGACCTCAAAAGTCAGAAAAGGCAAAAGTAGCCCACATACCTGGCAGAGTCCCCTTTGGGGTTGAGGTAGAGCTGGCGGTAGGCATTAAGCACAGCATCCCGGACACCAGGCTCCTTAGACCAAATGAGAGGCAGCATGCGGCGTACCCCAAACAGGGCCTGAGGTACCCCAAATTGAGACACCATCACAAAGAACTCAATCACCTCCTGTACCACTGGGAGGACAGACACAGATGTCACACATTTGCTTCGTCCGACTCACCTAGTACTAAACACACAGTCTTCCTTCATGTGGCAAATGTTCAAGTGGAGTCTTCGTTTTCCCTTAAAGTGCTGACTCCCCCTATAATTCTTTGTCATAAAATGCTTTAGGTATTATGACATATAAGCTCTACGGGGCTACACAAAGCAAACAGAAAGAATCTCTGCCTTTTAAAGCAGCAGAAAGGTATCAGTAAAATATGGATAAGGCTGGTTTTCCTAATCCCAAGACCCACTCCTTACAGAAAGGTGCCCAGTGTACCTGTGGCTGTATTTTCATACATCATTTTGCTGATGATGCCAATGGCCTCTGTAATCTTCACAGAGAAGTTGTAGGCATCCTGCAGATACTGCACCAGCATCTCTTGCTTCACCAGTTCATCCTTTTCCCTGGATTTTTCCGGATCTAACATGCTGGGTTTGTCCTTACAGACACTCTGTTCTGGGCCCATGTTCCCTGCAGACGCCTGTAGATTCTCCTCCTGTGTCAATGCTGCTGTGCCTAGGCATTATAGGATGGCTTTTATGCAGGTATATATGGGGGCATCCAACAACTATAAACACACCTGGTTATTTCCTTCTACATTAGGAAGGAAGGAAATTAGCATCTATTTTAAAATCTCTTGGTCCATTTCTCAAAACAGATTCCTGAAGTTCTCTACCATTTGGAAACAGTCTTTTAGACCCTGTGGCTATCAATTTTAGGCCCTTGGGCTGCTTCCATTCCAGAGCAGATATACTGCCCACCCTCCTCTGGCCTCTTTCAGCAGCAGGCCGTTGGGGGGGCCAGCCTATGGCATAAGGCAAATGCTTCCAGAATAATAGTTGAAATGTTTAGTTTGTTGACTGCAGGAAAAGGAAATTACCTTTGAAGATATTTCCTAAGATGTTCAAGAATCTGGTCTCCTCTGACTCCTCTGGGTCCATATGATTGAAGAGTTCACACTCCTGGAAGTGGGTTGTAGCTTCCTGGGCGAGAGTGATGGCCTGCCTGGAAGAACCAGCCAACCAGCCACTAGGTCAGGACCCAGAAGAGTGTCCCTACAAACTTCTTGGAATGCAGGCTATGATTCCACCAAAATCCTAAACCTGTTGCTCTAAAACAAAGGAGCCCTTTTATGCTTCAAAAGTGGTAGAGCTCAGAACATTGTTCTGTTCTTACTTCTGAAGAGCCAGGCCTTCACTGCTATCTTAAAGCATTCAAATACAGATTCTAAGAATTTTAAAATCACAAATCTACTCCAAACATCTGTTTAAAAACTTTGCAAAATCAAAGTTTGCACAATGTAAACTTTCAATAAGGAACTGGTTAAATAACGTATGGTATACCCATACAATGGAATTCTATATAGCCATAAAAAGTGTAGGAATAGGAAAACATCATCAAGATAAGACATAAAACACCAAACCTATTCTGTTAAGTGAGTGCCTACTCATAGCGACCCTACAGGACAGAACAGACCTGCCCCATAGTTTTCAGGGAGCACCTAGTGGATTCAAATTGCTGACCTTTTGGTTAGCAGCCACAGCACTTAACTGCTACACTGCCAGTTTCCATCACTAAGACAGTTAAGTGAACTGCAGCAAGGTGGTAGAGCAATGGGTATAGGATTCTATCATGTGTGCCAAAAGGGGGAAAAAGAACACATATTTAATTGTATGTCTGTAAGTTATCTTTAGATGAATGACCAATAAACTAATATGGCTACCCTGTGAGAAGGGAAACAGGTTTGGAAGGGGGATTTTTTTCATGGCATGTTCTTTCGTAACTTAAAAGTTTGGACTTTGTAAAGCTATTACCTAATTTTTAAAAAGTAGATTTCTGTTTTTTTTAAAAAAATCTATTTTAAAAAGTTTGTTCTGACATATATTTAAACTTGTAACTGGAAACAAAACAACTGTGGATTTATAGTCAGAGGAGTCAGGGTCAGATCTGCAACTTATTAGCTGGGTAACAGCACTCAAGTCGTGTAATCTCAGCCTGTTTATCTGCAACACAGGGAAGACCATGTGGTAACATCAACCACTCAAAAGGTTGTGGTGAGAAACTGTAAAAAGTTATAAACTTAGAATAGGAAAGCAGACAGCAAAAGCTGCTGGCTATCAAACAAAAAACTCAGAGATTAAGAAATAGCCTAGTGTTTATTGCTGGAGATTTTTTGGGTCAATAGAAAGGACCTCGTTTTTTCACATACTTGTAACTAGCTTTGGCAAGCAGCCGATGGATCCGTCCTTTCACCTCTTCAGCAGTCTCTGTATCAGCAATTTCCTGAAGAGTCTCTTCTTCCCCCTGGGGAAGCTTTAGCAGCTGCTGCAGGGTTGACGTCAGCTCTGGCAGCATGGCTGCCCACTCCTCCTCCGGGTCCAGCACTGCAGCTAAATGGGAAAGTCTAATTTTGAGTCCTGTCCTTGGTGTGTACTGACTTGTAGGGAGAAGGCTGTTGGGGGTGAGGATACCCAGGCAGTAACTAATTACTCACAAGCAAGTGCAGCTTGCCTCTGGGCCCTCATCTCTTGTAATTTCTGGGCCTCCTTCTGCAGTGGTCCAGCAAGGTCAGCATCACTAAGCTACCAAAGTAAAATGAATAACTAGGTCACTAAGTCACATACTATATTTTTCACAGATACATACCCATGTAAATAATATGTTTACATACGCATGTGTGTGAGCAAAACAAACACTATGAGCATAGCATGCATAGGAAAACACTGTAGGTGGGGTTGTGTGGTTGGTAAAAAAACATATAATGTGTTATTTGCATGAAAATATGTGATTTCACCCCCATTTCCATTGTTTTCCTTCTCTTTTGGGTGGACCAGTTCTACTTACCTTGCTGGAAAAGGGATTATTGGCTAGAAAACTGGCCAGCAGCTGGATGGCACTTTTACACACTAGCACTGACTTGTCTGCCAGACGTCCCACTGTTAGAGTTACCACTGTCTGGAAACGGGTCAGAGGGAGAGCCTATGGGGAGCAGGAGGAGAAGGGTCAGTCCACATTCCATATTACTCTGCACAGGGTGACTTGACATATACTCTTAATTAAGCTACCCACTCGTTCTAAAGAAATTCTCTGTGAGATTTAAAACTGTTAAGAAGTATTCTTTATAGTGGATAAGGTGGATTACTGTCCTTAAATGGAGCCAGGCATCCTTGTCCTTGGTAGAGGAAGACCTTTATTGCTGAGTAAAGATTCAAATGCTAAACTCTTTTTTGGGACAGATATTTATCTTCAGTGTTGGCTTCTGCTTTCTTGGCTTGTGGGGTACCACTGACCTTTATGCCGTAGGTTGCTCACCTTCTGCTGGACGATTTTGGTGAATAGCTGTAAAACACGACTTCGCACAAAAGAGTTGACATCATGGCAATGGGCCTGCAAGGTGTCCAAGAACTGGTCCCTGGTGTCTCGGGCTGTCTCCTCAAGTTGATCGCTATTGAGAACCTGCAGTACCATCTCTGCCATGGCTGCAAGCAGGGCATTGCGCATCATGTAATTCTGAGAGAGAAAGAGAAGCTGACACTAGGCTCTGCACTCCAACGCGAACTCTCCTGTCCCTAAAATCCCATGCTATTCCGGGCATGAAGAGGGGACAAGTCTTTCAGTCAAGGTAACCTTGCTTATACTTAGCTATGGAAACCCTGGTGGTGTAGTGGTTAAGTGTTATTTTCCACTAACCGAAAGGTCAGCAGTTCAAATCTGCCAGGTGCCCCTCGGAAACTCTATGGGGCAGTTCTACTCTGCCTTATAACGTTGCTATGAATCGGCAGTGGGTTTGGTTTGGTTTGCGTTATACTTAATTATGACTTTTCTAGTCAACTGCCTGTGTATTAGCCTCTGGGAGTATAGGGAAATGTAGAGTCCCAGAGAGGCCTGGTTTGCTGAGAGGTGAATGTAAGGACAAAAATAAACAAAAGCTGAAAACAAATTTCCCTGTTAAGACTCACCCAGGTAACCATGGTGGCAGGTGAATACGAAATCACATCTACCAACATACATTTAAAAAGCATTATTAACTTTCACTTGAGTTCTCAAAGTCTTTGATACTTAAATCAACATCCTCTTCTATTCCAATTCTTGTCCCACATCATACTGACACAGAATGAGATACAAAAAAGCAGAATTCAGCTCTAGAAGGCTAAACAAGTCCATTACAGAATACACTGGTAAACAGGGTAAGAGGTTTTCGCCAGGCCAAGAGCCAGACAACATGGTCTTGCACAAGAATTTAAAATAAACCAGTGAATGAGTAGACTGTCTTTGTCCGTGACATTCCCCTAAGAGTGCCCACTATCAGTCTGAGAAGCAGCCAGGTTAGCATCCAAGAATAACAGAGAACTGATAGATGATGTCAGCTGATACGAGAAAGCTCACTGTTTAGAGAAAGCAAGGTGAGCCAGATGGTAGCAAGAGGCCTCGTCTTGAGGAATGGATGGATCTCAGAATCAAAGCTGTCACTCTCACTGTAACTACAGCAGAGAAGGAACTTCATATCCCCTTATCAGACCTGGACAAAACCAATGTGATCATGAAATAAGAGTAACACAAGTTCCTTATTCAGAAAACTTCATCTGCTGCTCTACAGGAAGGAACTACCACATTGACAAGCCTGGACATCTTGACTTCATGTGAAAACTATCTTCTTGTTCTGTTAAGAAATAGCCTTTCAACAATGGATTTTAAACCTCCCAGGAAAGCCTCAGAGGACCCCAGGGGAGCACTTACTTCTCCATCCAGGTGATCTAGCAAAATGCACATGTTGGACATCAGGATAGCCGGTACACGTTCTGCTAGCTCTGTCAGGAAAGCTGCAAAGCCCTTTGCTCCTGAAGGGTCCCGACTCAGCTCCTGGGGGCACTTCTGTCCAATCTCCCTACACAGGGAAGAAAACACAGCCATAGCAAAATAACTCAGTTACTCAGTTCCCAGTATGGGAAGGTAAGACTAGGATCTAATATCTAAAAGGATCTAATGTTGCACAGAAGAATACATTTCCAATCTTGGTCTTCTCCCCCAGGAGGTAAGCATTAGAAACTCTGAGCTAGAAGAATCACCTTACAATCTCTCCCACTATGCTCTTCATTCCATAATCAGTTGCCCAAAGACTCACAGCTGTCACCAATACAGGTGCTAGGTGTTCAAAGTGCTGCAGCATCTGGATAATCTTCACAGTGGCACCTGTTGAAGTACTGACCATGAGAAATTACAGGCAACATGAGAAGGGTTGGGGGAAACAACGGGGTAACTTACTGAGCGTGTGATTGTAACGCACTAAGGCCACACCCAGCAGATGTGTTATGGCTTCCCGGGTGGGGCGGTTCTTCTGGTGACTAATGGTAGGATTCTCCAACAGGCGGTAGCAGCAGCCAGTAACCAAACTGAAGGAAGAGAGCCAGAAGATGGAATCAGCTGTCTAGACCCAAACCTATCAGGGTCCTGCCTTGTTAATATTTTATTCCTACTGCTCTAACAAGGTCTTCTAGTTTTTCTCATTCTATCTACCACCTTCTGTACCAAGCTGTTTTGTTCTGTTGACTCTAAATAGTTACTTCTTCTAGGATTACCAATTTTCAACGAGTTATGATGGTCTCACAGTACCTAAATACATAATAAAAGAGGACAAAGTCACCAATTACTTTTTGCTGGTAAACATAATGGCCCATCCATTCTCTTTTAAACTTTTCAGCTGTATTAGACACAGTTGACAGTTTCTTCTGGAAATGCATGCTTACATGGCTTCCAGGATACCAGACTCCCTCTAAGTTTCTTTGGCTGGTTCCTCCATCCCCTGAATGCTGGAGTGCCCAAGGGTGTAATTCTTGGATTTCTGCTGTTTTAGCTATATGTGCTGATTTCAAGATCTCATTCTGTTTCATGGCTCTATATACCATTTATAAATACCACTGTATTCTCAAATGTGTATCTCTAGCTCAGACCTCTCTCCTGACTTCCAGATTTGTGCATGCAATGGTTGACACTGCCATCTATTCTTAGATGTCTAATAAGCATCTCAGACTTTCTACTTCCAAAACAGAACTTGCGATCTTTCCCCACAGCCTCCCCATATCTTGGTTACTTGCAACTCTATTCTTCCAGATGCTCAGGCCAAAACTCTGGGGAAGTCATCCTCACAAGTCTCATTCTTATTCCCTCTCAGTTGTCCACTCTCCCCCATACCTCACACCCAACCAGCCAGTAATACTGTAAGTTCTACCTACAAAAACAAGGATGGGAAACAACAATGGAAGGTTTAATACACGATGTAGACAGACTTCAAGATCTGTCAAACAAACCACAAACAACAGAAGAGAAAATAGATAAATGGGAACTACTAAGAATCAATCACTTTTGCTCATCCAAAGACTTTATGAATAGAATTAAAAGGCCACCTACAGAATAGGAAAAAATATTTGGCAACTCTATGTCAGACTGACACCCGATCTCCATAATCTATAAGATACTACAAAATATCAATAAGAAAAAGATAAATCATCCAATTAAGAGATGGGCAAAGGAGATGGACAGACACTTCTCTAAAGAGGAGATCCAGGCAGCCAAAAAACACATGTGGACAAGCTCACGATCATTATCTATTAAAGAAATTCAAATCAAAACAACAATGAGATATCATCGTATCCCAACAAGGTTGGCCATGATCCAAAAAAAGCAAAACACTAAATGCTGGGGAGGCTGTGGAGAGATTGGAACTCTCCTACACTGTTGGTGGGATTGCAAAATGGTGCAACCTCTTTGGAAAGCAGTCTTGCGCTACCTTAAAATAATGGATGTAGATATACCATTTGACCTAGTAATTTGACTGCTTGGAATATATCCCACAAAATCAAGGCCATTTATACCAACTGACACGTGCACATGAATGTTCATCACAGCAAGTCCACAATAGCAAAAAGATGGAATCAGCCCAGATGCCCAACAACAGAAGAAGGGATAGGTAAATTATGGTATACATACTCAATGGAACACTATGCAATGATAAAGAACAACGATGATAGCAGGAAACATCTCTTAACCTGGTTTCAACTGGAGGACATTATGTTTAGTGAAAGCAGTCAGTGACGGAAGGACAAATATTGTATGAGACCCCTATGATAAGATCTCAAAAACAGACTTATGTATAGAAAAGACTTTGATGGCTGCAAGGGTGGGGACGACGGGAGGGCGCGAAGGGAGGGTTTAGATTAGATAGTTGTTAGAAATTTGGTTGGGTGAAATCGATAACAGCACACATTAGTAAGAAGATCAATATTAACTGGACTTCAACAACTTGTGTACTCCTCCCATCTTAACCCGATATTGCAAGGACAGAGCAGCTGGGGTGGGGGGCCTGGGACCGTGCTCTCAGGTGAAATCGAGGCCAATTGGCACAACTAGCGTTTTGCGAATGAGGACTCTCTGCACCCTACATTGGTGAGTGGCATCTGGGGTCTTAAAAGCTGCCAAGCTTCCACCTGAGGGTACAGCAGATGGTCCCAACTTAGCAGGAACAGATGATCACCGAGGTCCATAATGACATGGGGGAAAGAGAATCCAGTACACAGAGAGACCCATGTGAGTGGGTGTCTACATCGACTTGTGACCAGAAAAACAAGATGGTGCCCAGCCACCACCAGTGATAGCCACGATGGAGCTCACAAAATTGAGTCTCACTGGCAACACAAGAATAAATAGGGGTGCACTCTGAGATTTCCACTAAAAGACCACAATTGATGGTCCACAGGCTTTGGGGTTCCCCTGGGAGCGTAGCCTCTGGCCCTGATGCTACCCCAGTCCATAAATCATATTGAAGGTCAACTTTTCAGACAGCAATAGATTGGACTTGGCAACACAGAGTGACCGTATTTTGTGGGCACTTTATGGTTCTAGGCATCTATAGGATATCATCCTGTTGACCTTATACTGGAAGAAGGGGAATGAGTGGAGAGGAGAAGACAGGAGACTGTTGGGAGGATAGGACATGTAGGAGCAGAGAGGAAGAGTGTGCTGTCACCATGCAGGGAGAGCAATGGAAGCTGCATATAGGTGAGCATGCGAATTTATATGGGAATGTACATTTTCATTCAATCATTAAAAAAACAAGGATGGAATTCAGCCACATCACCCTATCTCCATTGCTACTCCATCTTTTGCCTGAGTAATTTCAACACCCTCTTAATTGGTTACCGGCTTCTCCCCTTTCCCACCACAGTCTATTTCAACATATTAGCTGGGATGATCTTACTATAGGGCAATTCAGAATACCTTACCGCTCGCTGAGAACCTTCTGGGGGGCCTCATCTCTAAGGAAATGCTAAAGTCACTGTGAAGGTCCACGAGGCTCTGCACTTTCGCTCCCCACTACTGCCTGAGCTCATGGTCTGTACCTCTTGCCCTTATCCAGCTGCTCTTTTTCTGGCTTCACTGTCATTGCTCATGCACACTAGACACTCTGCCTCCTCAGACACTGTGTGCACTTGTTTGTGATCTCCCCTAGAATATTCTTCCTCCAGATATTCTCATAGCTCTCATTCATCTCTTCTCAGTCTTTGCTCAAATGTCACCATCTCAAAGGGTCTTGCCAGAACAGCTCATTTAAAATTGTGACCCTCCTTCATCTTCCTACCCATTTTATTTTTCTCCAGAGTAATACACCACAAAATATTCTGCATATTTTATTTATTTTAAAAACTGTCTTCCTTTGACGGTACTTGGCTTTGGCTTTATTGTATAAACTCCAAGAGGGCAAATACTACAATTTCTAGTGCATGTATTGGTACCTGCCATAAACCTAGAAGGAGTCTAAGTAAACTTATTAATAGATAAATGGGCATTATATATGAGACATTCACAGCAGTTTCCAACATTCTATTATCTACTTTCTAACAAGTCTGTGCTATGGCCATATGTATATATATTATACACAGAGGTGAGGCATGAAATGAAATATTTAAAGGGGCTATCAGCAACAAGCAAACCCTAGTAGCATAGTGGTTAAGAGCAATGGCTGCTAACCAAAATGTCAGCAGTGCAGATCCACCAGCTGCTCCCTGGAAACAGTATAGAGCAGTTCTCCTCCGTCCTATAGGGCCACTATGAGTCAGAAGTGACTTGACAGCACTGGGTATGGTTTGGGTTATTCTAGCAATAAAACCCTCATTCCTCGTAGCTCAATATTATAGGCAGCCATTTTAATTACCCACCTGATAAATTCCTCTTCAATTATTGAGTGATTCCAGAGGTGACGGATGTCCAACTGGAGCAGCTGTGTTAATAGCTGAAGAACTGGTTGCCTCTCTTCTTCCCAGTCAAAGCCATGGGCTGCCTTGGCCCGGTTTTTCTTACCCTGGAAAGGATCATGCATACATTTAGAAAAAAAATAAGGAAACACTTAGGGCCAAGATGTGCTAGTCTGAGTGCTCAAACTATCCGGGATCAGGATAAGACAGAAGGTCATATAGAAGAAGAGGTACTACAAGTTTCAAAATACAGAGGAGCTGCTAATCAGGGAAGGATACATTGTGATGGTTTTGAGTATTTTCTCATAAACCTGAAATGAGGAGAGAGGGCTCTCAGATCCTTGGATTCCCTTCTTTCCCAGCAATTCCCTTACTATATCACAGCCCAAGTCAAATGAGCCAGGAACCCCAAATTACCTTCCCACCAAGGTCCAGATCTGTGAGGCTTGTCTGGCTGGTCATGGTCTCGAAGGATTCCAAGAGGCGGATCAGAGCATAGCAGTTCATTTTGAGGGCGTTTAGGTGGGCGCTTCTATTGGACACACTTGAAGTTGCATCATCCAGGATAGCTGGAAGTTCCTGGGAATGGCGGGATACCACTGTGAGGGGCAGAACCTGGGAATCAGTTTTCATTCACTTTTTCCAAATACCCCAACCTTAAAATATCCAGCATTTGCAGCCATCAGATTACCAAAGATCTGTGTTTCATCTCTCATTGGTCACAATACAAGCTAAGTCTTCTGGGACCCGTGACCCTGGAACCGTGAACACACCCTGTCCCTACTCTCCCCTTCCAGTTACCAAAGTTTCTCTCTGGCAAATGGAAAATCACCCCTGCTAAAGAGGTAATTCAAAAGTAGGACAAACTGCCTGTTGGTCTGCCCTTACAGCGGACGCACACAACTCTGTATCGCCTACCAAGATTACAGACCTTAATAGAAAGTCATAGGTCCCTGGACTTAGCGAAACCAAGTGAATCACAACAGCCTTGATATCATCATGTGGCTGATAAAATATAGGAAACAGTAAAAAACAAGCAACAACCAAAACCCGCCTTCCATCCAATATCCATGACCCATAAACAATAAAACACCTTTCATCAGGAATTCCAGAGTATCTTCCTTGAGGCCAGGATCTATACTTCGAAAGTGACTACGAGGGAAAGAAAGTCAAGGGGTAAGACAGGATACTGCAGAGCCCATTCTAACAGGTTTAACTCAAGCACACTAACACTTAAAAACACACATGAAATTGCTCAGCTGAATCAATATGGTGGCAAGCTTTGATAAATGGTTATCAATGGAGATATCAGCACTAAGAACCATTTATAAGTGAATCCATAATTTGAAATTTCAGTACTAACACACAAAATTAGGAAAAAGTCACTTGGTCCTTTTAAAGTACCAGCTGGATAGTTTACTTACTGTAAAATGCTGTAGATGGTATCAAAGTGCTCCAGCATAGCCAGGGGCCCCTGGGCTCGGAAGGCAGCCTGAAATGCTATAAAGATGCAAGAAACAGATTAATACAGAAGGGAGAACCCTTTTCAGTAAATTTTATCTATGACAGAAAATCAGGTTAACTGGTTTTATCCGCAGAATCACAAAAGACAACCAGTGTAATTCAATATTCCTTGTTATAAACACAATGATATCTTGCATTTGTGTCATGTCTTAGAATTAGCCAAGTCTCATGTGAGCTTCATCATATATCTGAGCTAGATGGAACAGATATTGTTACATCTATTTCATGGGAAAAGAAATCAAACCTCCATACGGTTATGTGTATGTGAGTTACACTAGTTAGTAGTGAATCCAAACCTAGGATCTTTATTTTTTTTAACTTTTTATTTTATAATTACAAAAAAGTTGGATATATATAGTACTGAATTTTTATACTCTTCTTGTGGATAATGTTAACAGCTTATATATAACCATGGTATAAGGATCTGTTCTAAACAAAAAACTAACATTAACTAATTCCATGACAGAGTCTCACTTTCCTTGTGCGAGAACCCTGGTTTGATTCCCAGTTAATGCACATCATACAGAGCCATTACCTGCCAGTGGAAACTTGCATGTTGCTGTGATACTGTCTTAGTTATCTAGTCCTGCTATAACAGAAATACCACAAATGGATGGCTTTAACAAGCAGAAATTTATTCTTTCACAGTTTAAGAGGCTGAAAATCTGAATCTAGGGTGCCAGCTTTAGGGGAAGGCTTTCTTTCTGTCAGGTCTGCAGGAAGGTCCTCATATCAATCTTTTTGCTGGTTATACGAGTTTCTCTGTGCAGGGACCCCAGGTCCAAAAGATGTCCTCCACTCCTGACTCTTCTTTCTTGGTGGTAAGAATTCCTTCTCCTCTCTGCTCACTTCTCTCTTTTATATCTCAAGAGAGTTACTCAAGATACAACCTAATCCTGTAGACTGTGCATGCACTGCCTCATTAATATAACTACCTTTAATCCTGCCTCACTATGTAATAGAGGTAGAAATTATAGCACACAAAATAATTACATAAAATCACAAAATAATGGGCAACTACACAATACTAGGAATCAGGGCCTAGCTAAGTTGACATGTTTTAGTGGGATACAATTCCATCTGAAACAGATGCTGAACAAGTTTCAGCAAAAGTTCTGGATGATGACAAGACTAGGAAGGAAGGTTGGGAGATCAACTTTTTTTTTTTTAAATTGTGATTTAAAGTGAAAATATACAATCCAAATCAATTTTGCCTGCTTGCCTACCTGCAGCTCCATCTCGTCTCCCCACACCATGACAACACATTCCTCCTTTTTACTCTATACTTCTAATATCCTCTTAACAAGCACCTGTCCCCTCCTCTCCACCCTGTTCTCTCCCATCTAGAAAGAAACCAGTAGGGCAGCTGCTATAAATGTATAAATGCATGAAGTATAAGACCTACTTCTGAAATCAGCTAATGCAAGCCCTATGGATCACAGTGGTCCAGTCTGCCATCAATCACTACGATGGCACAGGACTGAGCAGTGTTTTCTTCGATTGTATGAGATTGCCATGAGTTGGGGGCCAACTTAAGGGCAGCTGGCAACAATGACAAATCTACAAACATTATTTGAATTTTGCCAAATGTCCTCTTTATGTGCTTTTTCCGGCCCAGGATTCCACAATGGATTTAGTTGTCATGTCTACTCTAATCTGAGCCAATTCCCAGTCTCTGTCTTCCATGCTCTTTATACTTTTGAAGAGTATTGGCTAGTTATTTTGCTGAATATCCCTCAATCTGTGCTTATGGGCTTGTCTAATGTTTTCTGATAATTAGACTGAGGTTGTACATTTTGCCAAGATTACTACAGGATGGGAGTTGGGTTCTTCTCAATATGTCAGTGTCTTATTACTAGTGATGTTAACTTTGATCACTTGGTTAAGGTTGTGTTTTGCCAGGTTCTCCTCTGTCAAGTTTTTATTTCCTCCTAATTAACACATTTTCCCATCACTTTTGCACACTAATTTTAGCATACATCAATGATTTCTTGCCTCCCACAATTCTTATTCTGGTGTTTACCAAATGCCGATTTTCTATCCCGCCTTCTACATTTACTAATGAAAATCTCCTGTAAGGTTGAGCTGTCCCATCCACTTATTTATTCATTTATTTATAACAGATATTTCTTTTACTGTGTGTTTTAATCTATTACCGTTACTTGCACTTTTTCCATCCCAGCCCTGGAATCAGCCATTCTCAACGAACTTCTGGTTCCTTTTACAGAAGAATACTTAGAAATCAAACTACAGGCACTAGTTAGGCTCACTGCTATTGGGCTATCACTGATTTTAGGCCTTCTTAGTAGACAGAAGTAGTATAAACACAAGCACACCGCTATATGTCTGTTTCTATTTCTCTGCACATACATTGAAAACACCAGTTTATACTAGTGGCTGATTCATTCTAAACCTCTCCTTTTGTTATTTCTAACTCCTATCTCAGATAATGAAAAACTTAGCTCTCATTATTTGTAACATATTTAGATACTATTTGTTTAGTCCTTGTATGCACATAGAAACCCTGATTAAGAGCTTGGCTGCTAACCAAAAGGTCAGCAGTTCGAATTCACCAGGCACTCCTCAGAAACCCTATGTGGCTGTTCTACTCTGTCCAATAGGGTCACTATGAGTCAGAACTGACTAGATGGCAATGGGTTTCAAGTATATGCATGAAGCAGTTTCAGAACTGTTAACCCACAACCCTGAGAGAAACAAGTGTACTAACTAGCTTACAATATTTGAGTAAGCTAATACTGCAGATTAGTTCTTTTGATCTTTATTTGCATTACAGTGATTATGTCATATGTTGTAACATAGTTAGGTTCATTTGTTACTGTCTATACTTTGAAAACAGCAGGCTCTTTTCAGTGTTGTCTTCAGGATAGAGAAGAGGCTAATTAAATCTTACAAGTTACAAGGGTTTCAAAGCAGTGTGGAGGTCAGATAATTTTTGATCTAAGTTTTATATCTAGCCCTCTTGGTGGCTGTGGAGGGAAAGAATTCCATCACATTCTTTTCTGCAAGCCCAAGCTGGTTTGCCTAGCAAGTAAAAGCCTGACTCATGTATGTACTCCTGTATTACTGACTCATTACAGAGTTGCTGTCCAATTATAACTTCATTCCCTGTGGTTTTCAACAAGCTTTTTTTCCTCCAATTCCTATGGACTTTCTAGCATCCTACTCATATAGCGACCAGTCTAGACATTCTCCCTTTTCTTTATACTTTAATTTTCTTAACTTTCTCCTTAGTAGATGATTGTTTTCAACTTCATCAAAAAGAATGAGATCCTCACTAATCCTGCCTGTCAACAAATGACTCTGCCAACATCTTCCTATTCTTTGTTTCAGTTTCAAGTTTTCTCTTCTAAAGCTAATCTGTTCCACTACTGCCAAGACTTCTCACCTACCTACACCTTTGGTTTTCTCTTTTTCAGGGACAATTCTTTTCTAACCAGCATGCTCATTACTTCTTTTCTTTTTATTTAACATGATTGAGTGAAAATGTACATTCCTGTATAAATTTACATGCCCACCTATATGCAGCTTCCACTGCTCTCCCTGTCTGGTGACAGCACACTATTCCTCTCTGCTCCACACATGTCTCATCCTCCCAACAGTCTCCTTTCCCCTCCTCTCCATCCACTCCCTTTCCTCCAGCCAGAGGTCAGCAGGATGACATCCTATAAATGTATAGAACCATAAAGTGCAACCAATATATGGTCACTCTGCATGGCCAAGTCCAATCCATTCCTGTCCAAAGAGTGGACCTTTGTTATAATTTATGGGTAAGGGCAGCAGCAGGGCCGGGGGCCATGTTCTCAGGGGAACCCCGAAACCACTGGACTATCAGTTGAGTCTTTTAGTAGAGATCTCAGGATGCACCCCTTTTTATTCTTGTGCTGCCAGTGAGACTCAACCTAGGGATGCACCCCTTTTTATCATTACTTCTTTTTAAAACAAATAAATCAACACAATTCCTAATGCCTTTGACTTTGCTATCATCTCCCTTTTAAACTTTGTCTAATCTTTCTCAAATTCTGTTTCTGAGATCTACCAATCTAAAATGTATTCTCTCAAAGATTACCAATTACCTATTCTTATTATATCCAGTGAAGCTCTCCATCCATTCCATATCACTCTTACTTCCCTAAAGCATTACCCACTAGTCATACTGGTTTAGGTTTACATTCTGACTTAAGTCCCTGGTTGGAACAAGCAGTTAAGGTGCTTGCCTGCCAACCCAAAGACTGAAGGTTTATGTCTACCCAGAGGTACCTAAGAAGAAAGGCTTGGCAGTTTAATTCTGAAAAACCAGCCACTGAAAATCCTAGGGAGCACAGTTCTAATCTGGCACACATGGGGATACCATCAGTCAGAATCAACATAAGAGCAACTGCTTTACTGGTTTTAGGCCAAGTTACTTAGCTTACCAAGTCTCACTTTCCTCTTCTGTAAATTGGGTGTAGTAATAGAACCTCATAGGTTTATAAAGGAATATGAAGAGAAAGAACAAACACTACTAATATTTGGTTAATTTTCTTCAGCCTGCCATACATAGGTTTTCCATTGTTGACTTCATATCACACATACACTTTTCCATTCTGCTTTTTAAGTTTTATTACGATCATTTCTCCAATCTTATTATAAAGTCTTCATAAACAATTTTTAATGGCTGCATAATATTCTATTGACTGCCTATATCTTAATGAACTTACAATTCCCCTATTGTTAGACATCATGATACATCTAATTCTTTTGACTAATTAACACATTTACTCCCTTAGTAGGATAAGTGCTACAGCTACCAAGCGAAAAGTCAGCAGTTCAAATCTAGCTGGTGTTCCTTAAAAACCCTATGCAGCAGTTCTACTCTGTCCTAAATGGTCGCTATGAGTTGGAATCGACTCAGTGGCAATGGTTTGGTTTTACTCTCCTGGTTCACTTGGGCTAAATCCAAAACTGTCTTTACTCTATGTACCTGAGAAAAACACAACAATGCTGACTTCTCACTTTATGTTCATGACTACTAACCTCAAGACAGAGCCTTGGTGGTGCAGTGGGTCACTCAGCAGCTAACGAAAAGGTTGGCAGTCCAAATCCATCGGGTGCTTCCGAGAAACCCTGTGGTGCCCTTGTACTCTGTCCTATGACCATGAGTCAGAATCGACTGGATGGCAACTGTTACAGTACAGCCTCAAGTGAGCACTTAGTATTTCCTGGTAAGCTTATTATAAATTTCCAGGTCTATTCACTTCTCTGCTTATAACTTCAAGAATTTCTTTTTCCAAATCATTTTCAATTATAGACTCTGCTTCCTATTTCACTGACAAAACAGAAGCAGACAGAAGAGAACTTCCAATTTTCCCTAGCTCCGTTTTTACTGCACCTATACATGCTGCTTTCTATGATTCTTAAGTTGTCCATACCAACAGAGCCATCTCTCCCTTTGTGTACCACATCATACAAGCATTCTCTTACCAAATAAAGGGTATTGCTCCAACAGTTGTTCCTTCTTCCTCCTGCATAACTAGTGTTTCCCTCTCTTGGATCATTCTCATTCAGGATACACACATACAATACCATCTGTCATAGACTGAACTGAGTCCCTCCAAAAATACATAGTATTGTTGGCAAAGAATGTGCTTCTTGGCTTAAGTAGATACATGAGACTAACTGGGCAGCTCCCGCCTAGAGCTAAGATGAGAGGGCAGAGGGGGACAGGAACTGGTTAAGCAGACATGAGAAATTTAATAGAGTGGAAAGGCGTGTGCCGTCACGGTGTGGGAAGAGTTATATATCAGCGTGTGTAAGTTTCTGTACAACAAATTGACTTGGATTGTAAACTTTCACTTCAAGTACAACATATATTAAAAAATATATATGATTCCTAGTATTGTGTGTTTATTATATGTTGTAAAGTCTGCCTCCATATTAATGAGGATGGGCTTCAGTTGTGTTGGTGAGGCAGGACTCAATCTACAAGATTGTACCGTGTCTCGAGGCAATCTCTTGGGACACAAGAAAGAAGCAAGGAGAGATACAGAGGACTTCAGACCACAAAGAAAGCAGTGTTAGGGGCAGAGCACATCCTTTGGAGATAAAGCTCCTGCACTGAGATGCCCCCAGACTAAGGGAAGACCTGATGGATCACAAGGACCTTCCTCCAGAGTTGACAGAGACAGAAAGTGTTCCTATGGAGCCAATGCCCTGAATTCAGACTTCTAGCCTACCGGACTGTATCAGAATAAACTTTTCTTTGTTAAGCCACCCACTTGTGGTACTTGTTACAACAATCTGTCATGCTGTGGTGGCTTGCATGTTGTGATACTGGATGCTTTTCTGTTAGTATTTCAAATACCAGAATCGAATTATGTTCCCCCAAAATATCTGTCAACTTAGCTAAGCCATGATTCCCAGTGTTGTGTGACTGTCCACCATTTTGATGTGATTTGCCTATGTGTTGTAAATTCTACCTCTGTAATGTTCATCAGGCAGGATTAGAGGCAGTTACATTAATGAGGCAGGACTCAATCTACACAAACAGGTTGTATCTTAAATCTCTTTCAAGGTTTAAAAGAGAAAACTGGGCAGAAAGACACAGGGACCTCTTACCACCAAAAAAGCAGAAGCAGGAACATGCATCCTTTGGATTTGGGGTTCCAGCACTAAGAAACTCCTAGAGCAGGGGACCCTCCTTCAGAGCTGACAGAGAGAGAAAGCCTTTCCCTAGAGCTTGCACCCTGAATTTGGACCTTCAACCTACTCAAAAAGCAAATCCAAACTCACTGCCATTTAGTCAGTTCTGACTCATAGTGACCCTAAGGGACAGAGTAGAATTGTCCTATAGTTTCCAAGGAGGACCTGGTGGAATCAAACTCCCAACCTTTTGGTTAGCAGCTATAGCACTTAACCACTATGCCACCCAGGACTTCCTTTAGCCCACCAGACTGTGAGAAAATGAATGTCTCTTTCTTAAAGCCATCCACTTGTGATATTTCTGTTAGAGTAGCACTAGATAACCAAAACACTACCCATCTTAAAATATATAAAAAAAAGTTCCCTTGATCCAACCTCTGTTTCAAGTTACCATCTTATTTCTCTGCTATTCCTCATAAGAAAACAAATGGACAGAGTTAACTCTCTGTCTGCGATTTATCCCCTTCCACTTTCTCATAATCCTCCTCCAGTCAGGCATTTGCCTCTACCACTCCACTGAACACCTGTTGTCAAGGCACCCAATGAGAACCACATGACTAAATCAGTAGTTTATCCACAGTCCTCATTTTACTTGACCCATTAGCAACACTGACACAGTTGACCTCTGTCCTTTTTGAAATGTCCTCTTTATTTATCCCCCCTCTCTCTGCCACACTGACTGCTCTTTAGTTTCTTTTACTGGTTTTTCCTCCTCTTCCTAGTCTTTACATGTCGATTACCTCAAGTCTTAGTCTTGAAACTGATTCTTGTCTCCACATTCACTCTACTCTTATGGTTTTAAACATCGCCTACACAGAGAGTATTAAATCCCAAATATATAACCTTAGCTGACACTTCGCCCCTGAACTCTACACATTCATACAACCAAGTCTAAACCTGTACTTTTCATATTTTTCTCCATTTGAGTACACAGCAAATCCATTTTCCAGTTGCTTAGGTCAAAAAACATTGTAATCACCCCAGATTCTTCTTTATCTAACTCTTAAGTCTGATCAGTCAGCAAGCTTGCTGGTTCTAATTTCAAAATATACTCAGAACCTTACCTTTTATCAACAACCTCCAATGCTATCATTCCAGTCCAAGCAACTGCATATCATTGTATTAGCATCTTAACTAATGCCTTGCTTTTTTGTCTGCCCTCTACAGTCTTGCTCAACATAGTCATGACCTCGTCATTTCTGTGGTCAAAACCCAGTGGCTTCCAAGCTTATTCATTTGAAGCCAGAGTACTTACCATGACCCACAAACCTCTAAATTAGTTCTACTTCAGCTGAAGTGTGCATCCAAATTATCTAGAAAGATTCCTAAAATATGGATTTCCTGGTTTAGTGGCTCTGGGGTTGGTCTTGTATTCTTAATAAGCTCCCAGATCATGTTATTAATGCTGCTGGTCTAAGGACCACACTTCGAAGAAAAAGACTCTAAAATCTTCTGTACCACTTCTCATCTGACTTCTTTCTCAAGCTTATTTCACTACAACCATGTTGGCACTCCCTGCCGTAGAACCTCTGCACTGGCTTTTCTGTCTACCTAGAATGTCCTTCCCCACGAACATGCATGATTCACTTCCTCAAGGTCCCTGCTCACTTATCAGCAAGGCTTCACGATCATTCAACATAAAATAATGCCTCTTGGTCCCACAAACCGTATCTCCCTTACCCTGTATTACTTTCTCTTTGGCACTAACAATCATCAAATGTACTCCATATTGTTTATTTGTGAGTGTCTTGAGAGGAAGAACTTTTTCCTTTTGTCTGTATTGTTTAGTGTTATATGCCTGGTCCCCAGAACAGTGCCTGGCATGTAGCATATGATCAGTAAACACTTGTTCAATAAATTAAGTGATCTAACCTTGTATAGTTATAATCAAACTTGTATTTAGGATTCCAAACATTAAAATCATCAGTATAATCATTATAAAAGGGCTTTCAAAAAGTGATCATGCATTTTAAAAAAATGATGTACTGCAATAACTGAAGAACAATTTGCTATACTGTACAGCAGATCCATGTAATATGGACAGAATCGTACCACTGTGGACACTGTGGGTTGGCCACACATGAGTCAACCTCCATATCCCTGCCTTCTCCTTGCTTACCAAGTGGTGTTAAGTTCAGGTTTAGAGAGGCCCATATGTGGTTATCAGTTTAACCCATCTGGGTAATTCTATTTCCCTTACTAGGGAAATAGGCATGTGATTCAATTCTGGGTAAGTCTGTTGCGGGGCTCTGGTAACATTTAAAAAGAAAATAAAAAACAAAAGGTAAGGAACCCCCTTTCCCACTTCTGGACATCAAGGCATCAGAGTCAGAAGCTGCTTTCTGGTAGCCGTGATGGGAAGGCCAAGAGTAAACAGTACCAGTACTAGTTGTCATCAAGTCAACTCTGACTCATGACAACTCCATACATGTCAGAGTAGAACTATGCTCCACTGGGCTCCCAGTGCTGATTTTTCAAAGGAAATTGCTAGATTTTTCTTCTGTACAGCCTCTGGGTGGACTCAGCCAGCAGCTGAGTGTGTTAACCATTTATACCACCCAGGGACTCTAAGAGGCAACAAGATTAGAGTCATATCATCAAGGTACTATTTGAATCAACCCTTCTTACTGTTGGAGATGTTAAGTAGTTATTATCCCTGTCTTTATAAATAAGGAAACCGAGGCAGAGAGAAAATAAATAATTTTGTCCAAGGTCAAAATGGTGGAGCCAGGACTCAAATCCAGGCAGTCTGACTCCAGAGTCTCAATCTTTACTTAATCTACCCTTTTAAAGCAAACTGATAGAAGACCATCTCCAACAAGCACAGTGACATTCTGGGGTCTTACTGGTAATCATGAGTTGTTCTTGGTTATTCATAGGTTTCAGTGGACAACTGATTTGTAGCTGTTATGGATTGAACTGTGTTCCTCCAAAATATGTGTTGCCTATCTTAACTTCTATGCCTGTGTTTATAATCCCATTTGGCAATGGGATCTTTGATAATGTAGCAGGAGTAGGGTGTATCTTGAGTCAGTCTCTTCTGAAATACAAAAAGAGATCAAACAAGTGAGCAGACAGAGATGGAGGAAGACAGATGCCAAGATACATGCAGATCTCCAAGGAACCAGGAAGTGGAAACCCATGAGTCAGGAACCTCCCTCCAGAGGCAAAAGAGAGAAAGTATGAATCTGGACTTCTAGCCTCTGAAACTGTGAGAATATAAATTTCTGTTGGTTAAAGCCATCCTCTTGTGCTATCTCTGTTATAGAAGCCCTAGATAACTAACACAGCAGCTATACGTATGTTTTCTTTCCACTACTGAACGCTCTTAGAAACAAGGTATTCTGACTTCAGAAAAGCATTAACCTGAAATAAAAGGTCAAACCCCTGACATTCTGAACACACTGCCTTCTACTGTAACTATTAAATCCATAAGGACTATATCTCAATGTATGGTAAGGGATAAAAATCTAAAATAATTTCCACCCTTACATGGTAGTTAAGGTTGTATGTTAACCTGGCTAGACCATGATGCTCAGTGATTTGGATATCATGTAATGACGTAGTTTGGCAGCTATATAACGATATAATTTGCCATGTATGTAATGATGCAGCCATCCTCCATGACGTGATCAGCCAATCAGTTATAAGAGGTGTTTCCTCAGAGGCAGACTTGCATCTAACATATGTATGATTATGTGTTGTAGCTGTTAGGTGCTGTCAAGATGGTTCTGACTCATAGCGACTTTATGTGCAATAGAAAGAAACACTGCCTGGTCTTGCGCCATGTCCACAATCACTTTTATGCCTAAGCTCATTGTTGCTGCCACTGTCTGTCAATCCATCTTGTCTAGGGTCTTCCTCTTTTTCACTGAACCTCCACTCTATCAAGCAGGATGTCCTTCTCCAGGGATTGATCCTTCCTAACGTCTTAAATATGTAAGACACATTCTTGCCATCTTTGCTTCCAAGGAACACTCTAGTTGTACTTCTTCTAGAACAGATCTTTTTGTTCTTTTGGTGGCCCATGATATATTCAACATTCTTCTCCAACACCGCAATTCAAAGGCATCAATTTTTCTTGTCTTAGTTGCTTGTCCAGCTTTTGCATGCATATGATGCAAATAAAAATACCATGGCTTGGGTCTGATGCACTTTACTCTTCAAGGTGACATCTTTACTTTTGAATATTTTAGATACTTTGCAGCAGATTTTTCCAATGAAATGTGTCTTTTGATTTCTTGACTGCTGTTTCCATGGGCATTCATTGTGGACCCAAGTAAAACGAAATCCTTCACACCTTTAATCCTTTCTCCATTTATGATGATGTTGCTTACTGGTCCAGTTGTGAGGATTTGTTTTCTTGATGTTGAGGTGCAATCCATACTGGAGGGTGTGGTCTATGATCTTCATCAGTGTTTCAAATCTTCTTGACTTCTAGTAAGTAAGGTGGGTCATCTACATAATGCAGCTGGTTGATAAGTAGTCCTCCAACCCTGATGCCTTGTTCTTCTTCATATAATCCGCTTCTCAGATTATCTGCTCAGTATACAGATTGAAAGGTATGTGAAAGGACACAACCCTGACACATGCCTTTCCTGATTTTAAACCATGCAGTGCCCCCTTATTTTATTTGCATGACTGTCTCTTTTTTTTATTTAATATGACTGAGTGAAAATGTACATTCCCGTATAGATATACATTCACACATATATGCTGCTTCCACTGCTCTCCCTGTCCAGTGACAGCACACTATTCCTCTCTGCTCCATACATGTCTCATCCTCCCAACAGTCTCCTTTCCCCTCCTCTTCACCCACTCTCCTTCCTCCAGCCAGAGGTCAGCAGGATGATATCCTATAGATGTATAGAACCATAAAGTGCATCCAATATATGGTTACTCTGCATCACCAAGTCCAATCCATTCGTGTCTGAAGAGTGGACCTTCGTTATGACTTATGGGCAAGGGCCGCATCAGGGCCAGGGGCCATGTTCCCAGGGGAACCCCGAAACCGCTGGACCATCAATTGAGGTCTTTTAGTGAAGATCTCAGGATACACCCCTTTTTATTCTTGTGTTGCCAGTGAGACTCAACTTAGTGAGCTCCATAGCAGCTATCACTGGTGATGGCCGGGCACCATCTGGTTCTTCTGGTCCCAAGTCAATGTAGGCACCCACTCATGTGGGTCTCTCTATCCTCTGGGTTGTCTTTACCCCGTGTCATTTTGGTCCTCAGTGAGCATCCGTTCCTGCTGGGTTGGGACCATTTGCTGTGCCCTTGGACGGCAGCTTGGCAGCTTTTAAGACCCCAGAAGCCACTCACCAATGTGGGGTGCAGGGAGCCCTCTTAGCAAAATGCTAGTTGTGCCAATTGGCCTCTATTTCGCCTAAGAGCATGGTCCCTGCCCCCTGCCCCAGCTACTCTATCCTTGCAATATTGGGTTAAGATGGAAGGAGTATTCAAGTTATGCTGAAGTCCACTTAATATTGTTCTTGTTTCTAACGTGCGCTATCACCGATTTCTCCCAACCAGATTTCTAGCAACTATCTAATCTAAACCCTCCCCGCCTCGCCATTCCTTGCAGCTGTCAAAGAGTCTTTTCTTCTATACACAAGTCTGTTTTTGAGATCTTATCATAGAGGTCTCATACAATATTTGTCCTTTTGTCACTGACTACTGTCACTCAGCATAATGTCTTCCAGTTGAAACGAGGTTATGAGATGTTTCCTGGAATCATCGTTATTCTTTATCATTGCATAGTGCTCCATTGAGTATATATACCATAGTTTACCTATCCATTCTTCTGTTGTTGGGCATCTGGGTTGATTCCATCTTTTTGCTATCGTGGACTGTGCTGCGATAAACATTCTTGTGCATGTGTCCATTGGTGTGAAAGGCCTTGATTCTGTAGGATATATTCCAAGTAGCGGAATTACTGGGTCAAATGGTATATCTATGCCCACTGTTTTAAGGAAATGCCAGATTGCTTTCCAAAGAGGCTGGACCATTGTGCAACCCCACCAACAGTGTGGGAGAGTTCTACTTTCTCCACATTCTCTCCAGCATTTGTTGTTTTGTGTTTTTTGGATCATGGCCAACCTTGTTGGGATGAGATGGTATCTCATTGTAATCTTGATTTGAATTTCTTTAATAACTAAAGATTGTGAACATGTCTGCATATTTGCATGACTGCCTCTTCTTGGTACATATACAGATTTCTTAAGAGCACAATTAAGTGTTCTGGAGCCATAATTTGTTGTGATCCACATAGCCGAATGCCTTCACATAGTCAATGAAATACATGTAAACATCTTTCTGGTATTCTCTGCTTTCAGCTAAGATCTATCTGACATCAGCAATCATATCCTGGTTCCATGTCCTCTTTTGACTCCAGCTTGGATTTCTGGCAGTTCCTCATCAATATACTGCTGCTGTTGCTTTTGGATGATCTTCAGCAAAATTTTACTTGCATGTGATATTAATGATATTGTTCACACCTTTCTTTTTTTTTATTTAACATAACTGAGTAAAAATGTACATTCACATGTAAATTTACATGCCCCCCTATATGCAGCTTCCACTGCTCTCCCTGTCCGGTGACTGCACACTATTCCTCTCTGCTCCATACATGTCTCATCCTCCCAACAGTCTCCTTTCCCCTCCTCTCCGTCCACTCCCCTTCCTCCAGCCAGAGGTTGGCAAGATGATATCCTATAGATGTATAGAACCATAAAGTGCTTCTAACATATGGTTACTCTGCATTGCCAAGTCCATTCCATTCCTGTCCAAAGAGTGGACCTTTGTTATAATTTATGGGAACGGGCAGCATCAGGGCCGGGGGCCATGCTCTCAGAGGAACCCCAAAACCGCTGGACCATCAATTGAGGTCTTTTAGTGGAGATCTCATGATGCACCTCTTTTTATTCTTGTGTTCACACCTTTCTTTATGAGCATTGGTGTACGTGTATATACACATACGTATACACACATGACTCGATGGCACTTGGCTTGGCATATATACATATATACACACATACATACACATACGTGTCTGTGTATACATACACACACATAAGGACATTCTACTTGCTATGGATCGTGCAGCTCCTTATCATCTTACTTCTGGTTCTTGGAACTTGAGCCACCAGCCTGCAGTATCACCTGACAACCTTGGTTTTGTCGGCTTCTGCAGCTACATGAGTCAGAAGCCTCCAGCCTGACACACAGACTTAGGATTTACTAGCCTCTAAAACCATATGGGAAACCCTGGTGGTGTAGTGGGTTAAGTGCTACGTCTGCTAACTGAAAAGCCGGCGGTTCAAATCTGCCAGGTGCTCCTTGGAAACCCTATGGGGCAGTTCTACTCTGACCTCTAGGGTCACCATGAGTTGAACCCAACTCAATGGCAGTGGGTTTGGTTTCTTGGTTTTAAAATCATATGAGTTGGAATCGACTTGACAGCAATGGGATGGGACAACAGTATGAGCCATTTCCTTGAGATAAAGCTCTCTCTCTCTAAAAATAGCTTCATTAGTTTTGCTTCCTTAGAGAACCTAGCCTAAGGCACTGAAATAGTAACTATATACACCAAGATTATTTCTTAAATAACCCAGAGAAAGTGGTTAATGACTATGTTCTTCACGTCAGATAACTATGCAATGCTAGGGCATAGAGTCAGGAATACGAAAAATACGTTCCTAGCCCTCATGGAGATGAACAGTGCAGCACAACAGACCAGCAAAGTAACTTCACGTGGGATGGATGGCTGGTCCAAACGGTTAAGCACAGTGGCAGCCACGTACTCTTACCTTTAAGCTGTGATGGAAGATGTCTGACGGACAGCACCTCTTGTACAACATACTGATTCACTCCTCCACTTTTCAACAACTCTTCTGGGCATAATGGCAGATGGAACTCATACATTTGGGGAGACATCTTTCCCCCACTAGCTCACAGGGCTAGAAACCAAATAACAGAAATGTCAGGGTATAGATGTAAGCCGTCTTTTTATCTGATATTATTTTTCTCCATACATCCCCATGTGTCTTGTCAGTTTACCGTACTGTGGTGGCTTGCATGTTGCTGTGATCCTGGAAGCTATGCCACTGAGATTTCAAATATCAGCAAAGGTTATCAATGATGGACAGGTTTCAGCTGAGCTTCCAGACTAGGAAGGACTTGGCAGTCTACTTCTAAAAAATCTGGCCAGTGAAAACCTTATGAACTGCAAAGGAACACTGTATCATACAGTACTGGAAGACGAGCCCTTGAGGTTGGAAAGGTACTCAAAACACAAATGAGGAAAAGGTGCCTCCTCAAAGTAGGGTGACATGGATGGAGTCACTCTTTCAGGACCTTAATCTGTTGATGTGGCATGACTCAAAATGAGAAGAAACAACTGTAAGTATCCCTTAATGATGGAATGTACAAAGTATGAACATAGGAAAATGGGAAATTGTCAAAAAAGAAATGGAACTCATAAACACTGATATCCTAGGCATTAGTGAGCTGAAATGGACTGGTATTGGCCATTCTGAATAAATCATATGGTCTATTACTCAGGTAATGGTAAATTAAGGAGAAATGACATCACATTCATGGTCAAAAAGGACACTTTGGGGTCTATCCTGAAGTACAATGCTGTCAGTGATAGGATAATATCCATATGCCTATAAGTTACACCTGTTAATACTGGAATGCAAAAGCTGGAAACAGAGAATTGGTAGTTGGAAAATATGGCTTTGGTGACAGATACGATGCCAGAGATCACGTGACATAATTCTGCAAGACCGATGACTTCCTGCTAACACCTTTTTTCAAAAACATAAATGGCAATTAAACATGTGGATCTCATCAGACAGAATATACAGGAATCAAACTGACTACATATGTGGAAAGAGATGACGGAAAAGCTCAATTGTATAAGTTAGAACAAGGTTGAGAGCTGACAGTGGAAAAAGGCCATTGATTGCTCATATGCAAACTGATGTTAAAAAAAATTACAAGTTCACAAGAGCTAAAGTACAACCTCAGATATATCCCACCTGAATTCAAAGACCATCTCAAGAACAGATTAGATGCACTGAACACTAATGACTGAAGACAAGATGAGCTGTGGAATGACATCAAGGATATCTACACATGGAGAAAGCAAGCCCAAACCAAATGCCCACTGCCACTGACTTGATTTCACTTCAACTCATAGCAACCCTAAAGTTCATTTAAAAGACAGGCAAGAAACAAAAAACCAAAATGGGTGTCGGAAGAGACTCTGAAACTTGCTCTTGAACAAAGGGTAGCTAGAGCAAAAGGAACAAATGATTAAGTAAAAAAACTAAACATAAATTTCAAAGGTAAATTCAAGAGTACCAAAGAAAGCATTATTATGAAATGTGCAAGAACCTGGGATTAAAAAACCAAAAGGGAAGAACATACTCAGCACTTCTCAAGCTGAAAGAACTGAAAATTCAGACTTCGAGTTGCAATTCTTAAGGATTCTACATGGAAAATATTAAGTGACACAGGAAGCATCAAAAAGGAGATGGAAGGAATACACAGAGTAACTGATGAAAAATAGAATTGGTTAAATCATTTCAGAAGGTAGCATATGATCAAGAACCAATGGTACTGAAGGAAGAAGAAATCCAACAAGCTACACTGAAATTATTAGTGAAAAATAAGGCCCCAGGAATTGAAGGAATATCAATTGACATGTTTCAATGAACAGATGCAGTGCTGGAGGTACTCCCTCATCTACGTCAAAAAATTTGGAAGACAGCTACTGGAAGAGAGTTACATTTGTACCCATTTCAAAGAAAGGTAATCCAACAGAATGTGTAAATCCTCAAAATATATTATTATCACATACAAGTAAAATTTTGCTGAAGATCACTCAAAAGCCACTGCAGTAGTACACAGACAGGAAGGAAACTACTAGATGGATCTTGTCTGAAAGCAAAGAAAACCAGGAAGACATTTACTTGTATTTCATTTACTATGCAAAGGTATTCAACTGTGTCGATCATAACAAATTATGGATAACATTGCAAAGAATGAGAATTCCAGAACACTTGTGTTGAGGAACCTGTACATAGACCAAAAAGCAGTCATTCAAACAGAATAAGGGAACACAGAATGGTTTAAAATCAAGAAAAGTGTGCATTAGGGTTGCACCCTTTCACTGTACTTATTTAATCTGTATGCTGAGAAAATAATCCCAGAAGCTGGAACACAGCATCAGGACAGGTGGAAGACTCATTAACACTCTGCAGTGTGCACGTGACGCAACCTTGTTGCTTAAAGAGGACTCAAAGCACTTGCAAATGAAGATCAAAACCTACAGGCTACAGTTTGGATTACATCTCAATACAAAGAAAGCAAAAATCCTCATGATCGGACCAATACACAACATCATAAAAATGAAGACAAGATTGAAGTTAAAAAGGATTTTATATTACTTGGATCCACAATCAATTTCCACAGATCATCAGTCAGGAAATCAGAGATAATGTACTGGGCAAATCTGTAGCAAAAGATCTCTTTTAAGTGTTAAAAAGCATAGATAGCACTTTAAGGACTAACGTGCCTATGACCCAAGCCATAATATTTTCAATCACCTCACATGCATTCGAAGCTGGACAATGAATAAGGAAGACCAAAGAAGAACTGATGGCTTTGAATTACAGTTTTGGTGAAGATACCAGATATATCACCGACTGCCAGAAGAATG
Source organism: Heterohyrax brucei (assembly GCA_028571685.1). Taxonomy (NCBI): domain Eukaryota; kingdom Metazoa; phylum Chordata; class Mammalia; order Hyracoidea; family Procaviidae; genus Heterohyrax; species Heterohyrax brucei. The sequence goes on along the minus strand of CM053142.1, from coordinate 68,276,732 downwards.
AACAAATCTGTCTTGGAAGTACAGCCAGAACACTCCTTAGACGTGAGGATGATGACACCTTTGGACATGTTATCAGGAGGAACCAGTCCCTGGAGAAAGACATCATGCTTGGTAGAGGGTTAGCGAAAACAAAGAAGACCCTCAGTGAGGTGCACAAACATAACAACTGCAACAGTGGTCTCAAACAGCAGTAATTGTGAGGGTGGTGCAGGAACAGGCAGCGTTTGGTTCTGTCGTACATAGGGCCACTATGTGTCAGAATTAGCTAGATGGCACCTAACAATTATTTTCCCTATTTCCAATACAAGAGGACTGCCAGTTAAGTTTGGAACTCATCCTAGAAAAAGTGCTACATCCTTCATTACTGAATATCAATCACTATGATCACCTTTGAAGGACTCCCTTTGGGAAGCTATGCACCTGCGCCTCGTTCACCCTTCAAAGTAATTTGGAAAATCTTTTTCTAGAATGTCAATCAGAATCGTTTTCGTATTACCCTTGATGTCCTGAATAGTATCAAAATGTCTTCCTTTCAATATTTCCTTTATCTTCAGAGGAAGAAAAAAGTCACTGGGGGCCAGATCAGGTAAGTAGGGAGTGTGTTCCAATACAGTTTTTACTGGCTCAAAACTCCCTCACAGACAACTATACAATTAGTTAGAGTTCCAAAATTGCTTTGAAGGGTGGACTAGGCACTGGCGTAGGTGTGTAGCTTCCCAAGGCGGAGTACTTCAAAGGTGACAGTAGTGATACTCAGCAATGTGGTATGTAGTACTTAGAACAATTATGTTTGCTGACTTAATTGTCAGACTTCATATAATAACGCTTTTTATTCTGACAACAAACTGATACCGTTATCTTAAAGTATGTGAGGCACAAGAACAATCCAATTAGAACCTAATTCTAGTTGTGACTCTGCCACAACTGGTCATGTCACTTAACTCTTTGGGCCTCATCTGTAAAATGGGATTACTGATCTCTGATTACCTGAGGATTAAATGAATCAAAGGGTACAAAACTGTTCAAATAACTGTCAAGTGACATATTAAACGTGTAAGTTATCATTAGTTCCATTTTTATGACAGCTCCTTAAGTTTAGATTTCTCACCGGCGGCCAGGGCAGTGGCTGAGCGCGAGGCTCCAGTTGTTGACTGCCCACCGGGCTTTTATGCCTCTTTGAAAATACCGTATCTGCTTTAATCCTCCCAATTCCAAATCTATGGAGTGTATATGTGAATCCAATTTAGAGATGCGGAAATTTAGGTTAAGAAAGGTTAAGTGATTTGCCTCAATGATGATTCGTTGCGAATCTGTCTGGCTTTCTACCACATAGCACTCCACAGATACACCCAGTATATCTTGCCTGATACCGAGTCATACTGCCCGTACTCCATTTCCCAGCCTTCCCTTCTCCTCTTCCCATTAATACTACACCTTAGTCGAGCCCCTTACCCGTCGCTCCTCCGACTCAGGTTGTTCGACCTAAATGGAAGGAAAAAATACAGACTCCACAATCAACGAGGAAAAAAAAAAAAAAGGACTGCACAATAGACACCAATGAGCTGGGGGGCTTTCCAGCCGGTCCAGAAACCAGCCAATCCCCACCAGGCAGAGGCAAAAGCCCGCCTCTGGATTAGGCGCCACGAAGCCGAAGCCGCAGGAGTTCAAATCTCAACGGCTGTAAGGGGGCCAATCGCGATGCTCGCTGGAGGCACCGGCCAATCACAGGAGAGAAGCTGAAGGGCCTGGCCAAGCCGCCGAGTTTCAGGATTTGGATCCTGACTCTGATCCTTCTTCCTCTCCGTTTCACCCCTGGCTTCTCCATGTGGCTGCAAAATGCCCTTTTTCACGGAAGGTGGGGAGGCTTTGGCAGTGCCTGCCAGGAATGCTGCGTTTCTAGCTAGGCACGGCTAGTTCTCTGGGATAGTGACCCACTCAGTCACTCCCAAGACAGCAAATCCCGGGCGGGAGTTGGAAGGCCTGGGCTCTAGTCCAACTTTTACCATCTGCTGGACAAGTCACTTCGCTCTCTGAGCGTCAAAAGTTTTCCTCTGTAAAATGGAGTAATAAAATAGACGTAGCATCAAGATGGATTGTTGTCTTTGTACACTCCGAAGCTCCAGGTTCCAGACTTTCAGGCCCTTCGCAGTCGAAGAACGCCCAAGGGATCAAGAATGGGCGAACTTGCTCGAGATTTGCGTTCGGGAGAGCCCTACGTGGCCACCGGGCCGTCCCCTGACCCATTACGTAGCTCGGCCACTCCTCGGAGCCGCAGAGGCTGGGCCCACGTTTCCGCGCGCCGGCATCTGGTGGGCGGAGCGCATCCCGCACGCAGAGCGCCCTGGGAAAGGCCCAAGATGGTTGCCTCCAGCCTAATACCGGTGTGGGGCCCGCAGTGACGGTTCTCGTCGTTGTCTCCCTGAGGAAGACGTCTGCTCCTCTCATTTGGAATCGTGCCGTGTCCTGTTGTAGGATAGACGACAGCAATGGCAGGGAGCCTCTCTTGGGGGGCAGGAAGGGCCCTGTGGGGCTGGGTGCCCCTGGCGTGCAGAAGCTTCTCTCTGGGTATGCAGCTGATGTAGAAAGGCACCACGACAACTGCTTTTAGCAGACGTCTCAGACTCATTCTTTTCTCCCCGTATTCCTAGGCGTTCCTGGATTGTCCCGTGTAAGGCTTACCCTCCCACCCCCTAAAGTGGTTGATCGCTGGAGTGAGAAAAGAGCCATGTTCGGCGTGTATGACAACATTGGAATCCTGGGTAAGATTTGACCCTCTGTGTAGTACAGAATTCAAAATGGCAATTAGGCCGTAATGACTAACATTTTTGAAAAAAAACCTGTGTGTTGTTCTCGGTGATAATGGTGTCGTTCTTAGTAAGAGCAACCACTTATGTGGCTGTATAACGTTGTCTTCAGCGCCGAGTGCCCAACTTATAATAACTGGCTTAATCCTCATAATTGGAAGCGCCAATGGCGTATTGGTTAAGTGCTGCGGCTGCTAACCAAAGAGTTGGCGGTTGAAATCCACCAGGGGCTCCTTGGAAACCCTATGGGGCAGTTCTACTCTGTTGTATAGGTTCGCTATGAGTCGGAATCCACTCGATGGCAATGGGTTTGGTTTGGGTTTTGGGTTAGCACTGAGTGCCCAACATGTATTAACTAGTTAAATCCTCACAATAGCCCTTTCGCTTTACAGATGAAGAAACCAAAGAACAGACAGATTAAGTAACTTCATAGTTAGTAAATAACAGTGCCAGAATCTGACCCCCAGGCAGTCTGACAGCAGAATCTTCTCTTGATGCTATATGTAACGTGTCTTGAGTACAAGTTGAATAAGTTGAAGTAACCTCTAGTTAACCTTTAGTTAATGTCTAGATGGGTTAACCTCTAGATGGGTTAACTAAAGGTTAACCTGTCTTCTCAGGAAGACGGAACTGTCTGTTGAAAGCTTAGTTGGCACTGGAAGAACCAGATGGTGCCTGGCCACCACCAGTGATAGCCGCAAGGGAGCTCACTAGGTTGAGTCTCACTGGCAACACAAGAATAAAAAGGGGTGCATCCTGAGATCTCCACTAAAAGACCTCAATTGATGGTCCAGCGGTTTCAGGGTTCCCCTGAGAGCATGGCCCCTGGCCCTGATGCTGCCCCTGCCCATAAATCATAACGAAGGTCCACTCTTCGGACACGAATGGATTGGACTTGGCAATGCACAGTGACCATATATTGGATGGACTTTATGGTTCTATGCATCTATAGGATATCATCCTGCTGACCTCTAGCTGGAGGAAGGAGAGTGGGTGGAGAGGAGGGGAAAGAAGGCTGTTGGGAGGATGAGACATGTATGGAGCACAGAGGAATAATGTGCTGTGACCGGACAGGGAGAGCAGTGGAAGCTACATGTAGGTGGGCATGTAAATTTATACGAGAATGTACATTTTCACTCAGTTATATTAAATAAAAAAAAAAAAAGAAAGCTTAGTTGGTGTAGGCTGAGCTCTCTTGTCTTGGAAATAATGTGTTCTCTCAACATTACACAGGTAACTTTGAAAAGCACCCCAAAGAACTGATCACGGGTCCTAAATGGCTTCGAGGTTGGAAAGGGAATGAACTACAGCGTTGCATCAGAAAGAAGAAAATGGTTGGGAATCGAATGTTTCTTGATGACTGGCACAAGCTTAACAAACGTATCAGTTATCTTTACAAACACTTTAATCGGCATGGAAAGTACCGATAGAAGATTGAAAATTGCGGAAGTGGAACATCTATCATCCTGAATAAAGGAAACAGTACATTTTCTTATGAGGAAGGGGCTTTGTATGTTTTCTGTAGTAAAGCGGGTTTCTTTGGAATTTGCTATCCATACACTTTAACTTAGAGGTTACTTCAACTTATTCATGTGAAATAAGAAATCGGACATATCCCTCAGTCTTTTGGTCTTAGGTTTATACTTCATTACTTGCCCTTTGCAGTCTGAGCATACATATAGTCTTTAATAAAGAAAACTTTTCACTCTGCCAACTCAGAACTGAGGCCACCATGTACCATAATATCTAATCACTACCATTTTGATGAACATTTACATTGTTTCCAGTCTTGCTTTTTCAGAGTATGGCTCCTGTAATTTGGGTAGTACTAATTTTAAAAGTATCTTAGGTGATTTTAGGTCACAAGGTGATATAAAAAGTTTGCACTGGATTGCTAATGAAAGGTTGGCAATTTGAATTCACCCAGCAACACCACAGTAGAAAGTTCTAAGTACTTCTATAAGATTATAGCCACTGAAAACCCCGTGTGACATGTTTCTACTCTGGAACGTGGGATCATTGTGAGTTGGAATTGATGCCAGTGTTTTTTGTTGTTTTTTACTTTTAGGTGATTTTAATAATTGGCCTTGCTTGGAAGCCACTGATATGGACAATAAATAGCCTAGATAAGAGAATGTGTCTGACTGGTCTAGTCAGGAGAAGCTTCATAGAAGCTGAATTTTGGAAAACAAAAGAAGCTGGCAGAGCATTTCCAGTGGGAGAAATATGTGGCAGTCTGTTTTCATAAAGATTTATAGTACTTTGTAGTATGAAGTACTTACAGTACTATATATATAATATAGTGTATATAGTATAAAGACTTGTAGTACTAATATCAACATAGTTTAGTAAACTATGATTGTTGGTATTATATTTTACCAAAGTATATTGATTCTTCAGAATGCTTTGCACTTAGCAGACACTCAAGTATATGACTTTTTCATTCCAAACCCAAACCATACCATTAATGTCAAGCTAATCCTGAGTCATAGCAACCCCATGGGATACAGTACAACTGTACTGTAAGTCAAGAACAGAGTAGAGCTGCCTCATAAGAGGTTCCAAGGAATAGGTGGTGGGTTCACACTGAAAAGCTATTAACTACTGCATAACCAGGTATTAGGAAATGTTAGCTGATGGAAATGAGAAATCGATGTTAAATATAGACCATAACATCTTTGTCATGAAGGCCTAGACACGTGAGCAACAGTGGGGGTGACTGGCACAGGTCAGTAGGACTAAGTTCATGGTCATGTACAACAAATAGGCTTTTTCTAAAAGTAGTATGGGAGTTTGGATAGCAGATCTATTGCCAGATAACTAGGAGTCTTCAATGCTGGCTAGGATGACTATTTAAATTTTTTTCCCCTGGTAGAACAAAAAGAACAATACCAAATCCATTGCTGTTGAGTCAGTTCTGACTGACACTGATCCTATAGAACAAAGCAGAACTGTCCCCCGGAGACCAGAGCTGTTTAATGTTAGAATTTTTTTTTTTTAGCTTAAAAAAATTAGTTAGGACCCTATCGTAGGCCAATTAAATCAATCTCTGAGCTGGGGTCCCAGGCATGGCATTTTTAGAAATTCTCCAAGAGATTCTAATTCAGCTAGGATTGAGTATCACTGCTTTAGAAAATGGGGGAAGGAGAGGGAATGTTTTGTTTTAAGGTCCCTTTGCTTTGTCTGATCCTCTGAATGCATACTGCTTTTGATTTTTGCTTTTGCTTAGTTATATGTATTTCTGTGTCTGTCTTTCCTGTTAGCTAGGTATTTTTCTCTATTCAGGGCAGAGACTATGTGTTACATTTGATTATCGTGGTAGGCTAATAACTGATGTCCTTGATAAGTATCTGTTGAGCCAAGCCAAGTGCCGTCGAGTCGGATCCTACTAAGTATCTGTTGAAGTCATTCATTTAACAGCAATTTATTTGAAGCCATCTGATTACTAGTTAGTATAGTGGGTGCTCAAGCATAACAGTGATTTTGGACATAGCGCAGGACCTAGCAGTGTTTAGTTCTGTTATACATGGGGTCGCTGTAAGTCTTAACTGACTCGACAGCATCTCTAACAACAACACAGTAGGTGCTAGTTTATCTCTAAAAGAGATAAACTGGTTTATCTGAAAAAGAACCAAACCTGTATTTAAAGAATTTCTTCTAGTGTAGGAGATAGCCACAGAAGCATAATTATAAGATTCGCTATATGCTGGCATTTTTATAGCGTGTTAATATGCATAGATCATCCAGTGGGAGCAGGAGTGGGGACAGGGAAAGCATCTTGGGAGAGCTGATCACTGAGTTGTCTTAAAAGGAGTGGAGACTAACAGACTTTCTAGGCAATTGAAGCAAAAATAGTCCTAGAGGTAAAAAGCAATGTGGTATATGTGGGAAAGCTATAAGTAGTTTATTGGTGGAGCTAATGTGCATGGCAAAAGATGAAACTGGTGATGGAGGCAGCAGATATGAAAAGAGCTGTAAGGTGTTAAGACTTAGCAGTTAGTAAAATGGTGCAAACTCCTTGAGAAACAGTTCGCAGTTGCTCAAATAGTTAGACACAGTTACCATTTGACTCAGAAGTTCTGTTTTTAGGTATATATCCAACTGTTGCCATCTAGTTGATTTTGACTCATAGTGACCCTATAGGACAGAGTGGAACACCCCATGGGGTTTCCAAGGAGCAGCTGGTGGATTTAAACTGTAGGCGCTTTAGTTAGCAGCCAGCTCTTAATCGCTGTGCTACCAGGGCCCCTTACACCCAAGAGAATGGAAAACATTCACACCAAAACTTGTATATGGATGTTCATAGTAGCTTTCTTCATAATAGTCAAAAAGGGGAAACAATCCAAATATCCACCAACTGATGAATAGATAAAATGTGGTATATCTATACCATTATTCAGCCATTAAAAAAGAATGAAGTATATGCTACAATATGGTTGAACCTTGAAAACATGCTAAATGAAATGATCAGAACAGGCAAATCCATACAGACAAAAGATAGATTAGTGGTTAGGAGGGCATCTGGTGGGCAGGGAATAGACAGTAGCTGCTGATAGATACGATTTTTCTTTGTGGGGTGATGAAAATGTTTGGAATTAGTGGTGATGGATGCAGAAACTTGTGAATATACTAAAAGCCATTGAATTGTACAGTAAACACAAATTATGTGATAAGACTTTCAGTATACTCATAAGAGTTGGGCAACTGTCACCACAGTAAATTTTAGAACATCTTGACTAACCCAAAGAGAAAGGAAGTAGTATATAATCAGTGACGGATGGTACTGAAGGAAGAAGTATAAACTGTACTAAATGTACTGGTAAAAAACAAAGCTCCAGGAATTGATAGAATACCAACTCAGATGTTTCAACAAACAGATACAGCACTGGAAGTTCTTCGCTCATGTGAAAAAATTTGGAAGAAGCTACCTGGCCAACTGGCTGGGAGCGATCTATATGTATGCCTTTTTCCAAGAAAGGTGATCCAACCAAATGTGGAAATTATTTTATTTTTTTTCACTATGATTGAGTGAAAATGTACAATCCTGTATAAATTTGCATGCGCACCTATGTGCAGCTCCCCTTGCTCTCCCTGCCCGGTGACAGCACACTCCTCCTCTCCACTCCATACATGTCATATCCTTCTAACAATTTCCTATCTTCTCCTTTCCACTCTCTCCTCCACCTGCAGTAAGAGGTCAGCCGGATGATATCCCGTAGATGCATGAAACCATAAAGTGCACACACGATATGGTCACTCTGTGTCATCAGGTCCTAACCATTCCTGTCCAAAGAGTTGACCTCCATTATGATTTATGGACAGGGGCAACATCAGGGCCAGGGGCCATGCTCCCAGGGGAACACAGGCCCTGGACCATTGATTGCTGTCTTTTAATGGACATCTCAGGGTGCACCACTTTTTGTTCTTGTGTTGCCAGTGAGACTCAACTTTGTGAGCCCTATCACAGTTATAACTGGTGGTGGCCGGGCACCATCCAGTTCTGGTCACAGGTCGATGTAGTCACCCACTCACATAGGTCTTTCTGTCTTCTGGGTTCTCTTTCCCCCATATCATTTAGGTCCTTGGTGATCATCTGTTCCTGCTGAATTGGGACCATTTGGTGTACCTCAGATGGCAGCTTGGCAGCTTTTAAGATCCCGTCACTCGCCAATGTGGAGTACAGAAGACTCTCTTAGCAAAATGCTAGTTATGCCAGTTGGCTTTGATGTCCCCTGAAAGCATTGTCCCTGGACCCCCTTCCCAGCTACTGTGTCCTTGCAATATTGGGTTAAGATGGGAGGAGTAATCATGTTAAAGTCCAGTTAAAATTGATCTTCTTTCTAATGTGTGCTGTCATTGAGTTTCACTCAACCGAATTTCTGTCAACTATCTAACCTATACCTCACCCTTGCTCTCCCTCCCTCCCTACCCTTGCGGCTGTCAAAGAGTCTTCTATGCATGAGTCTGTTTTTAAGTTCTTAAGGGTCTCATACAATATTTCTCCTTTTGCCACTGACTGCTTTCACTCAGCATAATGTCCTCCTGTTGAAACCAGGTTATGAGATGCTTCCTAAAATCATCATTGCATAATGTTCCATCGAGCATATATACTATAGTTTACCTATCCATTCCTCTGTTGTTGGCATCAGTTGGTTCCATCTTTTTGCTATTGTGGACTGCCCTGTAATAAACATTCATATGCATGTATCTGTTGATGTGAATGCCCTTGATTCTGCAGGATATATTCCAAGCAGTGGAATTATTTGGTCAAATGGTATATCTAGTTCCAGCTTTTTAAGGAAGCACCAGATTGTTTTCCAGAGAAGTTGTACCATTTTGCAATCCCACCAACAGTGTAGGAGAGTTCCAATCTCTTCACAGCCTCTCCAGCATTTGTTGTTTATGTTTTCTGGATCATGGCCAACCTTATTGGGGTAAGATGGTATCTCATCCTAGTTTTGATTTGAATTTCTTTAATAGCTAGTGACCGTGAGTATTTCTGCTTATGTTTTCTGGCTGCCTGGGTATCCTTTTTAGAGAAGTGTCTGTCCATTTCCTTTGTTCATTGCTTAATTGGATGCTTTATCTTTTTCTTATTGATAATTTTGTAGTACCTTATAGATTATGGAGATGAGACTTCAGTCTCACATATAGTTGCCAAATATTTTCTCCCACTTTGTAGGTGGTTTTTTAATTCTTTTGATATAGTCTTGGATGAGCAAAAGTGTTTGATTCTTAGTAATTTCCATTTGTCTATTTTCTCTTCTGTTGATTGTGTTTTGTTTGTCAGATTTTGAAGTCTGTCTACACTGTGTATTAAAACTTCCATTGTTGATCTTATTTTTTCTTGGATATGCTTTATCATTTTAGATTTGATATTTAGGTCTTTTATCCAGTTAGAGTTGGTTTTTATATAAGGTGTGAGATATGGGTCTTGTTTCAATTTTTTGCAGATGGATATCCTATTTTGCAAATAGGGAGATTTTTACTTCCTGTTTGCTGATGTAGATGCCCTTTATTTCTTGGTCATGTCTAATTGCTTTGGTTAGAACTTCTAATACAGTGTTGAATAGGAGAGGTTAGAGTGGGCATCCTTGTCTAGTTCCTGTTCTCAAGGGAATTATTTCAGTATGTCTCCGTTCAGGATGATGTAGGCGGTTGGCTTTGTATTAATGGCCCTTATTGCACTAAGGAATTTGCAGTCTATTCTTATTTTGGTGAGAGTTTTTAGCACGAATGGGTGTTGGACTTGATCAAATGCATTTTCTGCATGAATAGACAAAATCAGGTGATTCTTGTCTTTTGTGTTGTTTGTGTGGTTGATCACATTAATTGTTTTTCTGATGTTGAACCAACCTTGCATTGCTGGTGTGAATCCAGCTTGGTTGTCATGAATTATTCGTTTGATATTTTGTTGTACTCTGTTGGCAAGGATTTTGTTGAAGATTTTTGCATCTACATTCATGAGTGATATTGGTCTTTAGTTCTCCTTTTTTGTTGGGTCTTTCCCTGGCTTGGGATCAGGGTTATGCTGGCTTCATAGAATGAATTTGGGAGTATTCTATCCTTTTCTATGCCGTGAAATAGTCTCAGTGGTACTGGACATAACTCTTCTCTAAAAGCTTGGTAGAATCCTGTGGTGAAGCCATCTGGGCCAGGGCTTTTTGGTTGGTAGTTTTTTGATGACTTTTTCAATCTCTTCCTCTGTGATGGGTTTATTCAGTTGTTCTGCTTCACCTTGTGATAAGCTTGGTAGGTGATACGAATCTAGGAATGTGTCCGTTTCCTCCAGGTTTTCCAACTGTGGGAATTATTGAACTATATCATTAATGTCTAATGCAACAAAATGCTTCTAAAGCTACTACAGCAGTATACTGTGATGGTTGATATTGTGTGTTACATACTGGTACAAGAACAGACAGATTGATCAATGGAACAGAGATGACACCATCTGCCTATGAACAGCTGATATTCGACAAAGGCCCTAAGACGTTAAACTGGGGTAAAAACAGTATCTTCAACAAATGGTGCTGGCAAAATTGGATATCCATTTGCAATAGATTGAAACAAGATCCGTATCTTACACCTTATACAAAAACCAACTCCAACTGGATAAAAGACCTAAATATCAAACCTAAAATGATAAAGCTTATCCAAGAAAAGGTAGGAACAACAATGGAAGTTTTAATACATGTCATAGACAGACTTCAAAATCTGTCCAACAAACCACAATCAACAAAAGAGAAAATAGATAAATGGGAACTATTAAGAATCAAACACTTTTGCTCATCTGAAGACTTTATTAATAGAATTAAAAGGCCACCTACAGAATGAGAAAAAATATTTGGCAGCTCTATGTCAGACCAATGCCTGATCTCCATAATCTATAAGATACTACAAAATATGAATAATAAAAACATAAATCATCCAATTAAGCAATGGGCAAAGGAGATGAACAGACGTTTCTCTAAAGAGGAGATCCAGGCAGTCAACACGTGCAGACATGTTCACGATCTTTAGTTATTAAAGAAATTAAAATCAAGACTACAATGAGATACCATCTCACCCCAACAAGGTTGGCCATGATCCAAAAAACACAAAACAACAAATGCTGGAGAGAATGTGGAGAAAGTGGAACTCTCCTACATTGTTGGTGGGGTTGCAAAATGGTCTAGCCTCTTTGGAAAGCAATTTGGTGCTTCCTTAAGTCAATGGATATCGATATACCATTTGACCCAGTAATTCCACTACTTGGAATATATCCCTCAGAATCAAGGCCTTTCACACCAATGGACACATGCACAAGAATGTTTATCGTGGCACAGTCCACAATAGCAAAAAGATGGAATCAACCCAGATGCCCAACAGAGGAATGGATAGGTAAACTATGGTATATATACTCAATGGAGCACTACGCAATGATAAAGAATAATGATGATTCTAGGAAACATCTCCTAACCTGGTTTCAACTGGAAGACATTATGTTGAGTGAAAGTAGTCAGTGACAAAAGGACAAATATTGTATGAGACCCCTATGGTAAGTTCTCAAAAACAGACTTATGTATAGAAGAAAAGACTCTTTGATGGCTGCAAGGGAGATGGGGGAGGCAGGGCGAGGGGGAGAGGTTTTAGATTAGATGGTAGAAATTTGGTTGGGTGAAATTGGTGATAGCACACATTACAAACAAGAACAATATTAAGTGGACTTCAGCATAACTTGAATACTCCTTTCATCTTAACCCAGTATTGCAAGGACAGAGTAGCTGGGGCAGGGGGCAGGAGACCATGCTCGTAGGTGAAATCAAGGCCAATTGGCACAACTAGTGTTTTGCTAAGAGGGCTCTCTGCATCCCACATTGGTGAGTGGCATCTGGGGTCTTAAAAGCTGCGAAGCTGCCATCCGAGGGCACAGCAAAAGTTCCCAACCCAGCAGGAACAGATGCTCACTGAGGACCAAAATGACATGGGGTAAAGACAACCCAGAAGATAGAGAGACCCACATGAGTGGGTGCCTGTATAGACTTGGGACTGGAAGAACCGGATGGTGCTCGGCCACCAGCAGTGATAGCTGCGATGGAGCTCAGTAAGTTGAGTCTCACTGGCAACACAAGAGTAAAAAGGGGTGCACCCTGAGATTTCTACTAAAAGACAGCAATTGATGGTCCAACGGCTTCAGGGTTCCCCTGGGAGCATGGCCCCTGGCCCTGATGCTGCCCTTGCCCATAAATCATAACAAAGGTCCACTCTTCAGACACGAATGGATTGGACTTGGCGATGCAGAGTGACCATATATTGGATGCACTTTATAGTTCTATGCATCTATAGGATGTCATTCTGCTGACAGGGGAGTGGGTGGAGAGGAGGGGAAAGGAGACTGTTGGGAGGATGAGACATGGATGGAGCAGAGAGGAAGAGTATGCTGTCACCGGGCAGGGAGAGCAGTGGAAGCTCCATGTAGGTGTGCATGTAAATTTATATGGGAATGTACATTTTCACTCAGTCATAATAAAAAATAAAAAAAGTTTGTGTGTTACATTGGTTTAGCCATGATTCTTAGTGTTTTGACAGTTATATAATGTTGTGATAACCCCTATGATGGAATATGCTGAATAGTACCAGTGGAGGTGGGGCCTGTGGTGGCCCACTGCCTCCTCAGCCTTTATCTCCCTGCCTTCCACTGCTGTGCCCCTTGCCAAGGTTTTCAGCTTGTTGTGGATCCAGCATCTGCTTCTCTCTTGTCTTCTGAACTCCAGATCTTGGGATTTTGAGCTAGCACCTTACCTGTCAGTCTTGAGATTTGCTGATCTTCATAGCCTGTGAGTAAGAGTCCTGTTCCATGACCTCCTGATCTTAGGTTCACCAGCCCCTGCAGCTACACCAGGAGAAATCTTGCAATCTTGCCTGCTCTCTTGGGTTTCTTCAACCTTCACAGTCTGTGATAAGGAACCTTGTTCTCTAACCTGTTGACCTTGGGTTCACCAGCTTCTGAAGCTGGGTGAATTGGGAGAGATCTGCATCCTGATCCAGAATGTGGGATGTTTCAACCTCTATAACTGCATGAACTGTCTCCTTGGTATAAATCTCCTTCTCTCTCTACATACCCGTTGCCGTCGTGTCAATTCTAACATATATTCATGTGTTTTACTGATTTTGCTTCTCTAGAGAACTCAGCCTAAGATATACATTGTCAGAGAATGCATGAGAATCTCCCAGTCCTGGGGAAGATTGATGACAAGGACCTTCCTCCAAGCCAACAGAAAGAACCCCTGGAGCTGACACCCGTGGCAAACCATCTTCCCTACCTCAATCTGAACTTTCAGCTTATTTGACCATGACAAATAAATTTCTCTTTGTTAAAGCCACCTACTTGTGGTATTTTTGTTGTAGCAGCACTAGTTACCTAAGACAATACCCACAGAAGCTGCAGTAAGAAAGCAAAAGACACATTGGTATTGGGCAAATCTATTGCAGAAGACCTCTTCAAAGTATTCAATAGCAAAGATTTCACCTTGAAAATGAAGGTGCATTTAACCCAAGCCATGGTGTTTTCAATCTCCTCAAAGGCATCCAAAAGCTAGACCATAAATAAAGAAGACTGAAGAAGAATTGTTGCCTTTGAGTTGGTGGTTTTGGCAAAGAATACTGAATATACCATGGACTGCCAAAAGAACAAACAAATCTGTGTTAGAAGAAGTGCAACCAGAATGCTCTTTGGAAGTGAGGATGCTAAGACTTCGTCTCATACACTTTTGACATGTTCTCAGGAGGGGTCAGTCCCTGGAAAAGGTCATGTTTGGTAGAGTATCAGTGAAAAAAGAGGAAGACGTTATGAGATGAATTGACACAGTGGCTGAAACAATGGACTCAGGCATAACTATGATTGTAAGGATGGTACTAGACCAGGCAGTGTTTCCTTGTGTTGTATATAGGGTCCCTGGTGTGGGAACCAACTCAGTGGCAAACCATCTTCCCTACCTCAAGAATCCTCCCATCCACTTCCTTAATCTATTGTCTATAAAACAGAAAAATCAAACCCAGTGCTGTTGTGTTGGTTCCGACTCATAGAGACCCTATAGGACAGAGTAGAACTGACCTATAGAGTTCTCAAGAAGTGCCTGGCAGATTTGAACTGCCAACCTTTTGGTTAGCAGCTTATTTTGGTTATCTGGTACTACTCTAACAGGAAACACCACAAAGTGGATAGCTTTAACAAAGGTAAGTTTATTTTTACACAGTCCGGTAGGCTACAAGTCCAGATTCAGGATATCTGCTCTAGGGGGAGGCTTTCCTTATGTTGGCTCTGGAGGACAGTCCTTGTGTTGTATCAGTCTGATAGCGGAACATCTTGGTGCAGGAACCTCAGGTCTGAAGGATGCATTCTTTTCCTGATGCTGCTTTCTTGATGGAATGAGGTTCTCAACTCTGCTTGCTTCTCTTTCCTTTTATCTCTTGTGAAAAAAAGGATAAAAAGTAGTGCAAGCCATACTCCAGGTACACCCTCTTCACAATGGAGCAGGAAGGTAAACTTAGGAAAGGATTTACAGTCCCACCCTAATCTGCCTTAACATGTTGTTGTTGTTATGCGCTGTCGAGTTAGTTCTGACTCATAGCGACCCTATGAACAACAGGGCAGAACACTGCCTGGTCTTGTGCCATATCCGCAATTGTTTCTATGCTTAAGCCCATTGCCATGGCCACTGTGTCGATCCACTTCATTGAGGGTCTTCCTCCTTTTTGCTGACTCTCCACTCTACCAAGCAGGATGTCCTTCTCCAGGGACTGATCTTTCCTGACAACATGTCCAAAGTATGTAAGACGCAGTCTTGCCATCTTTGCTTCTAAGGAGCACTATGGTTGTACTTCTTCCAGAACTGATCTGTTGGTTCTTTTGGTGGTCCATGGTGCATTCAGCATTCTTCTCCAACACCACAATTCAAAGACATCAATTCTTCTTCTGTCTTCTTTGTTCATAGTCCAGCTTTCACATGCATATGATGCGATTGAAAATACCATGGCTTGGGTCAGGAGCGTTTTAGTCTTCAAGATGACATCCTTACTTTTGAGTACTTTGAAGAGGTTCTTCACAGCAGATTTTCCCAGTGCAATGTGTCTTTTGATTTCTTGACTGCTGATTCCAAGGGCATTGATTGTGGACCCAAATAAAATGAAATCTTTGACAGCCTCAATCCTTTCTCCATTTATGACAATGTTGCTTACTGGTCCAGTTGTGAGGACTTTTGTTTTCCTGATGTTGAGGTGCAATCCATACTGAAGGCTGTGGTACTTGATCTTCATCAGTAAATGCCTTAAATCTTCTTCATTTCCAGCAAGTAAGGTGGTGTCGTCTGCATAACACAGGTTGTTAATGAGTTGTCCTCCAATCCCGATGCCTCGTTCTTCTTCATATAATCCAGCTTCTCGGATCATTTGCTCAGCATACAGATTAAAAAGGTATGGTGAAAGGATACAACCCTGACACAGGCCTTTCCTGACTTTAAACCATGCAGTGTCCACTTGTTCTGTTTGCATGACTGCCTCTTGATCCATATACAGATTCCTTAAGAGCACAATTAGGTGTTCTGAAATTCCCATTCTCCACAACACTCGCCATAGTTTAGTATCATCCACACAGTTGAATGCTTTTGTGTAGTCAATGAAACGCAAGTAACATCTTGCTGATATTCTTTGCTTTCAGCCAAGATCCATCTGACATCAGTGATGATATCCCTGGTTCCATGTCCTCTTCTGAGCCCAGCTTGAATTTCTGGCAGTTCCTTGTCAATATGTTTTTGTAGTCACTTTTGAATGATCTTGAGCAGAATTTTACTTGCGTGTGATATCAATGATATTGTTCAGTAATTTCCACATTCAGTTGGATCACCTTTCTTTGGAATGGGCATAAATATGGATCTCTTCCAGTCAGTTGGCCAGGTAGCTGTCCTCCAGATTTCTTGGCATAGACAAGTGAGTACTTGCAGCGCTGCATCTGTTTGTTGAAATATCTCAATTGATATTCCATCAATTCCAGGAGTCTTTTTTTTCACCAGTGTCTTCAATGCAGCTTCAACTTCTTCCTTCCGTACCACTGGTTCCTGATCATATGCTACCTTTTCAAGTGGCTGAACATCGACTAGTTCTTTCTGGTATGATGACTCTGTGTATTCATTCCATCTTCTTTTGATGATCCCTGAGTTGTTTAAGAGTTTCCCTGTAGAATCCTTCACTACTTCAAGTTGAGGCTTGAATTTTTTCTTCAGTTTTTTTAGCTTGAGAAATGCAGAATGTGTTCTTCCCTTCTGGTTTTCCATTTCCAGCTCTTTGCACATCTCATTATAATACTTTCTTTTGTCTTCTCGAGTTGCTCTCCTAAATCTTCTGTTTAGGTCTTTTGCTTCATCATTCCTTCCTTTTGCTTTAGCTGCTCTATGTTAAGAGCAAGTTTCAAAGTCTTCCCTGACATCCAGTTTGGTCTTTTCTTTCTTTCCCGTCTTTTTAATGACTGCTTGCTCTCTTCATGGATAATGTCTTGGATGTCCTCCCACAATTCATCTGGTCTTCAGTCATTAGTGATTGTCGTGGATTAAATTGTATCCTCCCAAAAATAGGTGTAGCCATGTGACCACGATTCCCTCTTCATAGCCTGTCCTCCATTTTGTGATTTTACTGTGCTGTATGTTAAAGGATTAGGGTGGGACTGTAAATCCCTTCAGATCACCTCCACGCTTCACTGTAAAGGGAGTTTCACCAGAGTGTGGCTTGTCCTACCCTTAATCCTTACATCCTACAAGAGATAAAAGGAAAGAGAAACAAGGAAAAACTTGGGAACCTCACACCATCAAGCAAGCAGCACCAAGAAAACAGCATGTCCTTCAGACCTGAGGTTTCTGCACCAAGATGTTTCCTGGACAAAGACTGATGCAATACGGGACTTACCTCCAGAGCCAACAAAAGGGAAAGCCTTCCCCTGGAGCAGACATCCTGAATTTGGACTTACAGCCTTCTGGACTGTGTAAGAATAAACTTTCCTTTGTTAAAGCCATCCATTCTGTGGTGTTTCTGTTAGAGCAGCCCTACTTGACTAAAACAGTGATCAACACATCAAATATATTCTTGATATGGTCTTTAAGTGATATATTCAAGGCTATATTTTGGCTCTCTTGGATTTGTTCTAATTTTCTTCAGTTTCAATTTGAATTTGTGTATGAGCAGTTGATGATCTGTGCCACAGTCAGCACCTGGTCTTGTTTGGACTGCTGGTATGTAGTTTTCCATCTTCTTTTTCCACAGGTGTAGTCAGTTTGGTTTCTGTGTATGTCGTCTAGTGAGGTCCATGTGTACAGTTGCTGTTGTGTTGGTTAAAAAAGGTGTTTGCAATTAAAAAGTCATTAGTCCTACACGATTACTCCTCCCATCTTAATCCAATATTACAAGGACAGAGTAGCTGGGGT
This sequence comes from Heterohyrax brucei, assembly GCA_028571685.1. Lineage (NCBI taxonomy): Eukaryota > Metazoa > Chordata > Mammalia > Hyracoidea > Procaviidae > Heterohyrax > Heterohyrax brucei. The sequence continues at coordinate 68,258,980 of CM053142.1, read as the reverse complement.
GGGAGGCCAGGGACCATGCTCTCAGGGGAAATCGAGGCCAATTGGCACAACTAGCATTTTGCTAAGAGAGCCCCCTGCACCCCACATTGGTGAGTGGTGTCTGGGGTCTTAAAAGCTGCCAGGCTGCCATCTGAGGGTACAGCAAATTATCCCAACTTAGCAGGAATGGATGATCACCAAGGACCAAAATGACTTGGGGGATAGATAACCCAGGAGACAGAGAGACCCACGTGAGTGGGTGACTAAATCGACTTGTGACTGGAAGAACTGGATGGTGCCTGGCTACCACCAATGATAGCCATGATAGAACTCACAAAGTTGAGTCTCACTGGCAACACAAGAACAAAAAGGGGTGAGCCCTGAGATCTCCATTAAAAGACTGCAGTTAGTGGTCCACAGCCTTGGGGTTCCCCTGGGAGCATGGCCCCTGGCCCTGATGCTGCCCCTGTCCATAAATCATAGTGGAGGTCAACTCTTGGACAGAAATGAATTGGACTTGGCAACACAGAGTGACCATATCATCTGTGCACTTTATGGTTCTATGCATCTATAGGATGTTGTCCTGCTGACCTTTTACTAGAGGAAGGGGAGTGGGTAGAGAGGAGGGGACAGGAGATTGTTGGGAGGATAAGACATGTATGGAGGAGAGAGGAAGATTGTGCTGTCACCGGGCAGGGAGAGCAGTGGGAGCTGCATATAGGTGGGCAAGCAAATTTATATAGGAATATACATTTTCATTCAATCATAGTAATAATAATAAAAAAGTCACTAGTCTTGCAAAATTCTATCATGCAATCACCAGCATTGTTTCTATCACCAAGGCCATATTTTCCAACTACCAAGCCTTCTTCTTTGTTTCCAACTTTTGTATTCCAGTCATTAATAATTATCAATGCATTGTGACTGCATGTTCAATCAATTTCAAACTGGAGAAGCTGGTAAAAATCTTCAACCTCTTCATCTTTGGCTTTAGTGGTTGGTGAATAAATTTGAATAACAGTTGTAGTAACTGGCCATCCTTGTAGGCATATGGATAGCATCCTATCACTGACAGCATTGTACTTCAGGACTGATCTTGAGATGTTCTTTTTAATGATGAACACAACACCGTTCCTCTTCAAGTTTTCATTCCTAGCATAGTAGATCATAGAACTGTTGGATTTGAAATGGCCCAAACTGGTCCATTTCAGCTTACTAATGCCTAGGATGTCAAAGTTTGTGTGTTCCATTTCATATTTTACAATTTCCAGTTTTCCTAGATTCATACTTAATACACCCCATGTACCAATTATTAGTAAATGTTTGCAGCTGTTTCTTCTCATTTTGAGTCGAGCCTCATCAGAGAATGAAGATCCAAGAGGCCTTACTCCATCCACATCATTAAGACTGACTCTACTTTGAGAAGGCAGCTCTTCCTCAGACATACATACTAGGAAAATCACAAAATGGAGGACAATCATAAAATATTGGGAATCATGGCCCAGCCAAATGGCTACACACATTTTTGGGGGGGTACAGTTCAGTCTATGACACAGCTGTAGCTCTTACCCACTATACCGCCAGGGTTTCTATCTCTATAGATTTGCTTATTTTGGACACTTTATGTAAATGGAATTATCTTAGTCATTTAGTGCTGCTATAATAGAAACACATTAAGCAAATGGCTTTGACAAAGAGAAGTTTGTTTTCTCACAGTCCCATATTCTAGAACTCTGAATTCAGGGCTCTAGCTCCAGGGGAAGGCTCTCTCTCTCTGTTAGCTCTGCAAGAAGGTCCTGGTCATCAGTCTTCCCTTGGTATGGGACCATCTCAGAACAGGAACCTCAGGCCCAAAGGACGCACTCAGCTTCTAGCACTGCTTTCTTTCTTTCTCGCCTTTGTTCGTTCCTCCTTCCCTCCCTCCCTCTCCCTTCTCTCCTTCCTTATTTTTTTAAAATATATTTTATTGTACTTTAAGTGAAAGTTTACAATCCAAGTCAATTTGTCATACAAAAGCTTGCACACACACTACTATGTAACTCTAGCTACTGTCCCCACCCTGTGACAGCACACTCCTCCTTTCCACCCTGTATTTCCTGTGTCCATTCAACCAGCTTCTTTCTCATCCTGCATCTGTACAGGAGCTGCCCAGTTAGTCTCCTGTAGCTACTCAAGACTAGAAGCATATTCTTCATCGACACCCTTTTATGTGTTACAGTCCTGACCAATCAATCTTTGTCTGAAGAGTTGGCTTTGGGAATGGTTTCAGTTCTGGGCTAACAGCATCTGAGGGCCATGTCTTCCAGGGACACTCCAGTCTGATGGACTGTCAACTTTGGTCTTTTTAAGAGGGTTTGAGTTCCATACATCCATTTGTCTTCCGAATCAGAGAGTCTCTGTTGTGTTCCCTGACAGGGCAGTCATTGATGGTGACCGGGCACCATCTAGTTGTTCTGATCTTGAGCTGATGTAGTCTCTTGGGCTCATATTTTCCTCATGTCTTTGATGTCTTTGATTCATTTCTGCTCCATTTGGGTTGGGACCAATTGATACTACTTAGATGGCTGCTTGCTAGCTTTTAAGACCTCAGACACCACTCACCAAAGTGGGAAGCAGAACATTTTCTTAAAAAATTTGTTATGCCAACTGACCTAGATGTCCTCTAAAATCATGGTCCCCAGCCCCTGCTTCTGCTACTCTGTCCTTCCACCTGTTAGGTTATTGTCATGGATTGAATCATGTCCCCCCAAAATGTGTGTAGCAATTTGACTGCGCCATGATTCCTAGTACTGCATCATTGCTCTCCATTTTGTGATTTTTCTATGCTTTAAATCCTAATCTTTGCTTGTGGTTAATAGATTGGTTTATATTAAAGAGGATTAAGGTACGATTGTAACACCCTTACTAAGGGAGTTTCTCTGGAGTGTGGTTTGCACCACCTTTTATCCTACAAGAGATAGAAAGGGAAGCAAGCAGAGAGTCAGGGACCTTACACTATCAGGAAAGCAGCACCTGGAGCAGAGCACATCCTTTGGTCCTGAGGTTCCTGTGCCAAGATACTCCCAGACCAAAAACTGATGAAAGACCTCACTCCAGAGCCGACAGAGAGTGTGTTCCCCTGGAGCCAGCACCCTGAAGTGGGACTTTCAGCTTACAGGACTGTTTAAAAATAAACTTTTCTTTGTTAAAGCCATCCACTTATGGTATTTCTCCTGGAGCAGTACTAGATGACTAAGACAGTTACATTTAGGAAACTTCTTAGCCTTTGGTTTCGTCCAGTTGTGCTGACCTCCCCTCTATTGCAACACTGTTCTTCCCTTCACTGAACCCAGTTCCTGTCTGCTATCTAATCAGTGAATATACCCTTCCTTCCCTCCCCACCCTTGTAACCATCAGACTGTTTTCTTCTGTGTTTAAATCTTTTCTTGAGTCCTTACAATAGTGGTCTCATACAGTATTTGTTTCTTTGCTACTGACTGATTTCACTCAGCATGACGGTACTGCTTTCTTTGTGGTATGAAGTTTCCATGTCTTTGCTCATTTCTCTTTTATATCTCAAAATTATTAAGATACTATCTAATCTTATTGAGTTTATCAACATAACTGCCATTAATCTTTCTCGTTACATTGTATTGATAGAATTTGCAACAGGGAAATCATCCTAGGTGACAAAATGGTAGAGAATCATACAACACTGGGAATCACAACCTAGCCAAGTTGGCAGATATTTTGGGGGACACAATTCAGTCTGTGACAAGAATCATAATATGTGGTCCTTTGTCACTGTCTTCTTTCACTTAGCATAGTGCTTTTGTTTCATGTTTTATCATGTATCTGTACTTTTTTAATTTTTGTTGAATAATATTTCACTGTATGAAGAGACCACATTTTATCTGTTTACCAGGTGATAGATGTTTGAGATGTTTATATTTTTTGGCTATAATCAATAGTGCTGTTTCTAACATCTGTGTACAAAATTTGTGTATAATATGTTTACCATTTCAAGTTATTTTACATGTACAATTCAGTAATTGTCTAGTTATTATTGAGTTATATGAATTCTTTATTTACCCTAGATACAAGTCCCTTATCAGATATATGATTTTCAAGTATTTTCTCTCATTCTGTGGGTTGCCTTGTGACTTTTCTATAGTATTCTTTGAATACAGATGTTTTAAATTTTGGCAAAGTTCCATTTATTCTTTTCTTACGTTGCTTGTACTTTGTTGGCATTTCTTAGGAAATTATTGCCTAATTCATGGTCATGAAGATTACCACTCTTACAGTTTTTAAGAGTTCTATTTATTTGTTCATTAATAGTTTTGGCTTTTACATCTAGGCCTTTGATACATTTTGAGTTAATTTTTATATGTGGTATGAGGTAGGGGTTCAACTGATCTTTTATCTAGTTGTTCCACTATGATTTACTGAAGTACTGTTTTTTCTCCATTTAACTGCCTTGACATCCATATTGAATATCAATCATAAATGTGAAGTAATTTCTGTTTCTTATTCAACTTTTTGTTTTTCCTTAACAATTGCCTCCTTTTATATAATTTGCTGTGTATCTAGCCCCCTAATTTTTTCCCACTTGTTCAAATTATTTTTCAAATGCTTTAACATGTCAGATCTTTATGAGTTCTGCTCCCTTCCCTGCCCCCAGAGTTTGGCCTGCAGTGCTTTCCAAGCTCTTACTTCAGTCAGGACTAGTTGTTTCTGAGTCAGCTTCATAGTTTCCATCCCAAGGATTTTCTTTCACCAGCTTAGTGAAAGAAGCTGTGTGTTTAGGGACCAAAATCCTGTTTCTTTGATCCATCGTCTTCCTTAAAGGTACCTAGGTAGCACAAATGGTTTGTGCTCTACCTAGCAGCTACAGAAGAAAGGCCTGGGGATCTGCTTCTGTAAAGATTATAGCCACATTCTCTTCTGTCACACAGGATCACTTTGAGTTGGAATCAATTCGACAAGAATGGATTATTTTAAATTGTCTTCCTGTTTCCTGTTTGCCAGAGCACATCTGCTAGTATTTTACTTAGAAAGGAAGCTGAAACTCTTGACTTCTTACACATCCGAAAACATGTATTCTATCTTTATGCCTTATTGATAGTTTGTTTGTTATAGAATTCTACGTTATTGATAATAATCTATTAATAATTTTATTTTATAATAATTATTTTAAGTAGTAACAATTTCCTTCAGAATTTTAAAGGAACTACTTACTGCATTGTCTTCTATATTCCAATATTATGTTGAGAAGTTAGATGCCATTCCGATTTTTATTATTTTTTTATAAAGAAGTTTCTTTTTGAAAGCTTTTAAGATCTCTTTTTCACTCGTATTCTCAGATGTTACTGTCATGGAATAAATTGTGTCTTCCCAAATAAGTGTATCGGTTTGGCTAGGCTGTGATTTCCAGAGGAAACCCTGGTGGCGCAGTGGGTTAAGTGCAATGTCTGCTAATCAAAAGATCAGCAGTTCAAATCTGCCAGGAGCTCCTTGGAAACTCTATGGGGGAGTTCTACTCTGACCCACCTACTCTGGACCCGACTTGACGGCAGTGGATTTGATTTTGTTTTTATGATTCCCAGTACTGTGGGGTTGTCCACCATTTTATCATCTGGTGTGATAGAACACCCTTGCTTTGGTCATATCCCTAATCCAATATATAACAGGAGTTTTCCTGGGGTGTGGCCTATATCACATTTTATCTTACAAGAGGTAATTGGAAAAGGTAGTGAGCAGAAAGTTGGGGACTTCATGCCTCCAAGAGGGTAACACCAGAGCAGAGTGTGTCCTTTGGACCTGAAGCTCCTGAAGTTGAGATACTTCTACACCAAGGGAAGATTGATGACAAGGACCTTCCTCTAGAGCCAACAGAGAAAGCCTTCTTCTGGAGCTGATACCCTGAATTCTAGGCTAACAGACTGTGAGAGAATAAATCTCTTTATTGAAGCCATCCACTTATGATATTTCTGTTATGGCAGCACTAGATGACTAAGACAATTACAAAAATGTATTTTGATGTGATTCATTTTCTTTCATTATGCTGGGTACATAGTGTACTTTTTAAAATGGAGAGATTCATTTCAGAAGTTTTTTGTATTTCTCTTATAATCAGTTTTGTGTTCATACACACTCGCTCTTCCTCTCCCATGCATCGTATTTTTTGTTTTTAGAACTGTTAATCAGATATTGGACTACATGAATGATGTTTTGATTTTCTTACTTCCTATCTATATTTCTTTTGGCTCTTGTTTCTGGCACATTGTCCTTTATTTGTTTTCAATTTTTGACCACAAATTTATGTTTATTGGAGCTGTATCTGTGGAAATTTCCTCAGGTCCAGATTGAAAATGAGTTTGTCCAGAGAGGATACTCACTACTCTGCCTTGTCAACCCAGAACCATGTTAAATTCTTGTCATTTTGTTTCTAGGATCCACAAGCAATTCATGTGGAAAAAACACAGGATGATTAGCTTGTAGTTATAAATTCCCTGCAAATATTTAAAAGAAAAATAAGATCTGTAGGCATTCAAGTTCTAGACAAGTAATTTTTAATGCAATCCTCTGGGGGTAGTTTGGGGCTAGTATGTTTTTTGTCATTCAATTGTTTATTTATGGTGCTAGCATGTTTTTAGTCTCCTCTAACCTGAGGATGTAGTCTTTTGGAGTCTCAGCTTTATGGCTGATGCTTTCCATTAGATTTCTATCTTTAGATGGGTACTAGGCTTTGTTTCCTATAGCAACACCTTGTGAAGTCACCATGCTCAAATTCAAATTGTTAGCAAAGGCTGTCCATTGAAGAGGCTTCCACGCTTGGCTTCACTCTCTAGGTACCAGCTTTCACTTAGTTTTTGATCTTTACATAGTCTTTACTTTCTTACTAGCTTATAAAAACACTTTTAAAGTGCTTTCTTAGACAAAGAACCTAGAGTAACTAAAACAATTTCAAAAAAGAATAAAGTGGTAGGAATCTTGCTACCATATGTTAGTTAAGGCTTACTACGTGGCTGTAGTAATCAATAGACAAGGAAAAAGGTGTGCCTAAAGCTGAAGGAGCAGAGTTTCTGTCCCATTGAGCCTGGAAAGTGAAGCTGAGGCATCTCCATTCAGAATCTGGAGAGTGTGGCCAATACCTAGAGTCTGGAGGGCAGACTATTGTGTAAAATGTCTCAGAGAATGGAAGATTATTTTCAAAGCTCTGAGGGCTAATGTAATGTGTTCTGCTGACTTGCTTGTTGCCTGTTTTGCCTTCTTTCTCCCATTTGTAATGGAAACGTCTAACTTGTGCTTGCCTGTCCTTCATTGTATTTTGGAAACAAATAACTTACGTTCTTGGTTTCACAGTTAAAGAGGAATTTCTGCATTTTGGACTTGGACTTAAGACTTTTGCTATGATGGGGTGAATATGTTTTACACGTTGTAAGGATGTGACTTTTGGAGGACAGAGGGTGGAATGTCATGGATTGAATTATGTGTCCCCCCCAAAATGTATGTAGCAGTTTGGCTAGCCCTTGATTCTCAGTATTGTGAGATGTTCCTCCAGGTTGTAAAGTCTGCCTTTATGAGGTTAATGAGCACGAATGGGTGGCAGTTATGTTGGTGGGATAGGACTAACGTGTAAGATTGTTTTGTGCTTTGAGGCAACCTCTTGAGATAAAAAGAAAGAAGCGAGTAGAGAGAGTTGAATACCTCACACCAAGAAGGAGTGCCAGGAGCTGAATGTGTCCTTTGGAAAGCACGTGGCATCCCTGGGTCTTAGAAGCTCCCAGTCCAGGGGAAGATTGATAACCAAGACCTTCCTCCAGAGCCAGCAGAGAAAGCCTTCCCCTGGAGCTGACACCCTGAATCTGGACTTACAGCCTACTGGACTGTGACAAAATAAAATTTCTCTTTTAAAGCCATCCACTTGCGGTATTTCTATTAAAGCAGCACTAGATGACTAAGACCAGTAGCTAAAACAATTTCGAAAAAGAATAAAATGGTAGAACTCTTGCTACCATATGTTAAGGCTTACATATGGCTACAGTAATCAAGTCTGTGTGGTACTGGAAGAATAGATATATAGATCAACAGAACTGAATAGAAGAACCTCAAAATAGGCCCATATGACTATATCTGATTTTTTGACAAAGGTTCAAAAGCACTAAATAGAGGAAGATAAGTAACACCCAGGCAAGAAATGAACCATGACCTGAACAACAATGGAAGCTTTAATACACAATGAGGACAGACTCCAAAATCTGTCAAAGAAACCTCAATCAACAGAAGAAAAAGTAGATAAATGGGAACTATTAAGAATCAAACACTTTTGCTCATCCAAAGACTTTATTAATAGAATTAAAAGAACACCCACAGAATGGGAAAAAATATTTGGCAACTCTATGTCAGACTGACGCCTGATCTCCATAATCTATAAGATACTACAAAATATCAAGAAGAAGAAGATAAACCATTCAATTAAGTGATGGGCAAAGGAGATGGACAGACACTTCACTAAAGAGGAGATCCAGGCAGCCAAAAAACACATGCGGACATGTTCACGATCTTTAGTTATTAAAGAAATTCAAATCAAGACAACAATGAGATACCATCTCACCCCAACAAGATTGGCCATGATCCAGAAAACACAAAACAACAAATGCTGGAGAGGCTGTGGAGAAAGTGGAACCCTCCTACACTGTTGGTGGGGTTGCAAAATAGTCCAGCCTCTTTGGAAGGCAATCTGGTGCTTCCTTAAAAAAATGGATATTGATATACCATTTGACCCAGTAATTCCACTACTTGGAATATATCCTACAGATTCAAGGCCTTTCACACCAACGGACACATGCACCAGAATGTTTACTGCAGCACAGTCCACGATAGCAAAAAGATAGAATCAACCCAGATGCCCAACAATAGAAGAATGGATAGGTAAACTATGGTACATATACTCAATGGAGCACTACACAATGATAAAGAATAACAATGATTCCAGGAAACATCTCCTAACCTGGTTTCAACTGGAAGACATTATGTTGAGTGAAAGTAGTCAGCGACAAAGGGACAAATACTGTATGAGACCTCTACAATAAGACCTCAAAAACAGACTTGTGTATAGAAGAGAAGACTCTTTGACAGCTGCAAGGGAGGGGAGGGAGGGAGGGTGAGGGGGGGAGGGTTTAGTTTAGATAGTTACTAGAAATCTAGTTGGGAGAAAGCAGTGATAGCACACATTAGAAACAAGAACAACATTAAGTGGACTTCAGCATAACTTGAGTACTCCTTCCATCTTGACTCAATACTGCAAGGATAGACTAGCTGGGGCAGGGGCCGGGGGACCATGATCTTAGGCGAATTCCAGGCCAACTGGCACAACTAGCGTTTTGCTAGGAGAGCTCTCTGCACCCCACATTGGTGAGTGGCATCTGGGGTCTTAAAAGCTGCCAAGCTGCCATCCGAGGACACAGCAAATGGTCCCAACTCAGCAGGAACGGATGCTCACCGAGGACCAAAATGACATGCGGTAAAGACAACCGAGAAGACAGAGAGACCCGCAAGAGTGGGTGCCTACATCGACTTGGGACTGGAAGAACCGGATGGTGCCCGGCCACCACCAGTGATAGCTGCGATGGAGCTCACAGAGAGGAGTCTCACTGGCAACACAAGAATAAAAAGGGGTACATCCTGATATCTCCACTAAAAGACCTCAATTGATGGTCCAGCGGTTTTGGGGTTCCTTTGAGAGCATGGCCCCCGGCCCTGATGCTGCCCTTTCCCATAAATTATAACAAAGGTCCACTCTTTGGACATGAATGGATTGGACTTGGCAATGCAGAGTGACCATATATTGGAAGCACTTTGTGGTTCTATACATCTACAGGATATCATCTTGCTGACCTCTGGCTGGAGGGAGTGGAGTGGACAGAGACGAGGGGAAAGGAGGTTGTTGGGAGGATGAGACATGTATGGAGCAGAGAGGAATAGTGTGCAGTCACCGGACAGGGAGAGCAGTGGAAGCTGCGTGTAGGTGGGCATGTAAATTTATACGTGAATGTACATTTTCACTCAGTTATGTTAAATAAAAATAAAAAAAAAGAAATGAACCATGACCTAAACCTCATGCTTATAGAAAAATTAGCTAAAAGTAATCATTGACTTACACATAAAACATAAACTGTAAAAGTCTTAGAAAATAAAATAGGAGAAATCCATCAGTCTCTAAGTCTAGGCAAAGAGGGTTTAAAATCAGTCCAATTCATAGAAGGACAATTGATGAATTAGGCTTTATCAAAATCAAAAACTTTTACTCCATGAAAGGCCATGCTAAGAAGGTAAGAAGTGACAAATATTCAAGGCACATATTTGAAAAAGGACTTGTATTTAGAATATTTAAAGAATTTTCAAAACTCAATGTTTAAAAAAATTCAACTAGTAAATGGGTGAAAGCCATAAACAGACATTTCACCAAAGAAGATACACAAATTGCCAAAAAATATATCAAAAGATAACGACATCATTAGTCATCAAGGAAAAGCAAATTAAAACCATAATCACATATAACTATATATCTATCAGAATGTTAAAATAACAGTAACAACATCAAATGCTGGTGAGGCAGTGGAGAAACTGGATCACACATGCATTGCTGGTGAGAATATAAAATGGTAGAGTCACTCTGGAAAACAGTTTGGAAGTTTCTTATAGAAATAAATATGTAATTACCATACTACCTAGCAGTTGTACTCTTGGGCATTATCTGAGAGAAATGAAAATTGATGTTTATATAAAACCTGCGTCTGCAACAACTCAAAACTGGAATCAATCCAAATGTCCTTTAGCAGGTAAATGGTTAAAGTGTGGTATATTCATATCATGGAATACTACTCAGCCACGAAAAGGAATGAACTATTGATACACACAGTACCAGCTGTCTATTTATGCCTTGCTGGGAGTTATGCTTCTGGCATTTTGAACATACTTAGCAGGTCATTCAGGTAGAGAGGTGTTAGTGAAACCTCCAGATAATCTACTTCTAAAACTTAGCCAATGAAAACCTTATGGATCATGATAGACCATTGTCCTACTTGCTTGCTTTGGATATATCATCAGGAGGAATCAATTGCTAAAGGAGGACATCATGCTTGGTGAAGCAGAAGGCCAATAAGACAGACTGGTGCAATAGTTGCAACAATGGATTCAGACATGCCGGCGATTGTAAGGATGATGTAGGGCTGGATAATGTTTCATTCTATTGTACATAGACCACCAGGAGTTGGAGTTAACTTGACAGCAGCTTTCACTGAAAGGTTGATGGTTCAAACTCCACCAGCCCTGGAGAAAGACGTGGCTGTCTGCTGGCTTAAAAATTTACAGCCTTAGAAGCCCTATGGGTCAGAGTTCTACTCTGACCTTAAGTCCACTGTGGGTAGGAATCAATTCAATGGCAACATCTTTGGTTATCTATGTTTGGATCTAAAAGCAGTCCTGGCATGCCAGGGTTAAGATGTAGCAGTTCACATCCATGAAGATTACAGCCTTGGAAACCTTATGAGGCAGCTCTACTCTGTCCTATAGGGTTGCTATGAATCAGAATCCACTGGACAGCAATGAGTTTTGATTTATAGTTACACAAAACATTATCATTTGGGGAAACTAAAGAGGTTCAGGGAACCTCCTCCTTATAATGTCTTTTCAGAGGAAGAATTGGTCTGGACACTTTGGCATCCATACCGCCCAAAAAAGAGCTTTTGCTTTTTTCTTTTCTTAGTGGGTTTATAATTTGTTTCCAATTTTTTCAATCTGTTGTTTTAATGTGATTTTGGGGAGGTGAGATAAAAACATAATCAATACATTATGTTTCTAGAACAGATTGTCAAAGGGTTTTAAGTGGGGTTGTGGCAATTGGGTAGATCACTCTGGTGGTTTTCTAAAAGGTGAATATGAGGGAGAGGAAGACTAGAAGCAGAAAAATATTATATTTCATTGACTCTTAAGATATACATTTTTTTGCATTTTAACATCTCCTAAGTGGGGATGTATAGGTGTTAGTCAGATGGTAGTCACACTATGTTTGTCATTTCCTGCTCATGAGCATCCAAACTTGCAAACTGGGTATGATGGTAGGAAGACAGTTCCAGAGAAAGAAGAGGAATGCTGTTTTTAAGAAATGTTACATCAGGAAAGCCCTTGGATGGCACACACAGAGGATAACATTGTGTGGAACATCGTGCACATCCAAGACTCAGTAAAAACAATGAATTACAAAAGCCTCTGAGTGTGAAATTTTAGAGATTGTCACTATGTTATTTCATTTCTATTTTCCGTTTCATGTATGCAGAATTGATATATTATAAAATCTATAATTAAACCTACACTTTCAACAAGTGTAAAATAAATTTCCAAGTGATAAAAAAATCATTGTATCACAGTTTATTTGCAACCATTTTTTCTCAGCGGGAAGCAAAGTAATGATGAGTTTAACACCTGATGTCTTCCCGACAAGAGAGAAAAGTCAAGCAGGACCGTGAGACGACAGGAGGGAAACCTTGCAATACTAAGAAGGCAAAATTGACTCAACTTGATGAATTATTGAAAGTGGGGATAAAGATGAAAGGGAAAGAAATCCAGCATGGCTTCCAGATCTCTGGTTTGGGCAAATGAGTCAACATGGTAGCCAGTTTAGAAGGATAGACGTGGTAGGTTTGGCGGAGGCTAACTTAGAATATACTGCGTGAGTGCTGTGTTGAAAGCAATGTTGTCTTAGGCTGGGTTTTCTAGGGAAGCAAAACCAGTAACATGTGTAGGTACACGGAAAGATTTATAATATATATATATAGACAAATAGATAGATACAAATATAGGAAACAGCTCACGTAATCACAGAAGCTGAATGTCCCAAACTCTGGCACAAGCCTCACGTGTCCACGGAAGCTGAGGAACCCAAGGTCAGCAAGTCAGAGACCAGAGTTGCAGATCACCGGTTGTGTAGGTCAGTGGATCCCAAGCTGGTGGCGAGACGAAGTGACAGAGGCTGGTGAACCCAGGATTGGCAGGTCAGGGATCAGGACTGGGCAGAGGCTGGCGAGCGCAGGACTGGCAGGTCAGGGAGCAGGACTCTCACGTGCCGACTGTAAGGACTGATGAGCCCAACAGCTGCTAGCTCAAGTCCTGGAACCAGACGCTGGAACAAGAGAGCAGGAGCTCCTGGCCACGTGAGCGATCAGCAGCCGTAGTCCAGGGTCACGAGATGAGAGCTGAGGGGCAGGGAGCCACCACAAACCCCGCCCTGCCACTTAATACAGCAGCCAAATAGGTAGTAGCCAAGTTGACATAATCCTGACCACCACAGTCCACCCCTTGTCAATTTGGCATCTGTACACATCTCACCTTACCATGCACAGTCTCTGAAGGGGTACAGTTACAAAGTCATACTTATGTCAACATGATATAACTAACACATGTACAACTGAAAATGCATTAACCTATTTACATCTTATGTTTCATAAGTAAACAAAATATCCAATACACACATACAAAGCAGGAATACTCATAGCAATTACAGTCCTCGTTTCTGCAACTGGTCGCGTGGCCGTAACTGATATTTAGAACTACCTTCTTCTACAACCCATTCTGTATTCCCTTTGCCCTCAGCAAGTACCTCAGCTGGTTGTGGTTCCTTGCCTGGTGAGGTGACCCAAACCTTCATTCCTGAAGGGTCTGCGCTATTATCACTCATTTTGGAGTTGGGTTGCTGTAGTTTTCCACTGACCTTAATCACAGGACATGGTAGTACCAGGAGGCGTCCTAAGAGATCTCCTGCATTCCAAACATACTCTTCTTTACTTCCGTTATGTAATGTCAATCCAATTTCATCTTCATAGTCAGGATCAATCACACCGGCCAGTATTGTAACTCCCTTCTTTGTCTGTTGATCCAGAGGTACAAGGAGCCCAAAATGGCCTGGTGGCAATTTTAGCTTCCAGTTCAGTGGAATCGTTGATGTGTCTCCAGGCGGCAGCATTCCTCCCTTTGGAACTAAGACATTTAGTCCTGCAGAACATAAAGTCATGGGGACAGGAAGCAAAAATCTTGCAAGTGGGTCACTAGGGGTAACAGTGAGTGGTGCCACTCCCATTTCCACCCCTTGATTCCTGGACCCATGAATCCTGGCAATAGGAGAAACAGCACCGTATATTGGACACTGGTTTAGAGCATACACAGCCTCCTGGAGAACATTTCCCCAACCCTGCAAGGTACTGCCACCTAGCTGGCAGTGTAATTGTGTCTTCAGGAGACGATTCCATCGTTCTATCAAGCCAGCTGCTTCAGGATGATGGGGAACATGGTAAGACCAGTGAATTCCGTGAGCATGGGCCCACTGCCGCACTTCATTTGCTGTGAAGTGAGTCCCTTGATCAGAGGCAATGCTGTGTGGGATTCCATGACGGTGGATGAGGCATTCTGTAAGTCCACGGATGGTAGTTTTGGCAGAAGCATGTCGTGCCGGGTAGGCAAATCCATATCCAGAGTAAGTATCTATCCCAGTAAGGACAAAACGCTTTCCTTTCCATGATGGAAGCGGTCCAATGTAATCAACTTGCCACCAGGTTACTGGCTGATCACCTCGAGGAACAGTGCCACATCGAGGACTCAGTGTTGGTCTCTGCTGCTGGCAGATTGGGCATTCAGCAGTGGCTGTAGCCAAGTCAGCCTTGGTGACTGAGCCCATGCATAACCACTGTCCCTGCCACCATGACCACTTTGTTCATGGGCCCACTGAGCAATGACAGAGGTAGCTGGAGAAAGAAGTGATTGGTTCCCACAGAATGGGTCATTCTATCCACTTGATTGTTAAACTCATCCTCTGCTGAGGTTACTCTTTGATGAGCATTCACATGAGACACAAATATCGTCACTTCTTTGGCCCATTCAGAGAGGTATATCCACATACCTCTCCCCCATAAATCCTTGTCTCCAACCTTCCAGTCATGTTCCTTCCAAGTCCCTGACCAACTGGCCAAGCCATTGGCCACAGCCCATGAATTGGTATACAGCCGCACATCTGGCCACCTCTCCTTCCAAGCAAAGTGAACAACCATATGCACTGCTCGAAGTTCTGCCCACTGGGAGGATTTGCTTTCACCACTGTCCTTGAGGGAGGGCCCAGAAAGGGGCTGTAGTGCTGCTGCTGTCCACTTTCGAGTGGTGCCGGCATACTGCGCAGAATCATCTGTAAACCAAGCACGAGTTTTCTCTGCCTTGGTCAGCTGGTCATAAGGAATCCCCCATGAGGCCATAGGTGCAAACTGGGAGACAGGAGGTAATGTTACAGGAGTGGAGACCATGGGCATTTGGACCACTTCCTCATGCAATTTACTTGTGCCTTCAGGTCCTGCACGGGCCCGATCTCGTATATACCACTTCCATTTAATGATGGAGTGCTGCTGTGCTTGTCCAACTTTATGACTCTGTGGGTCAGACAATACCCAGTTCATGATAGGCAGCTCAGGATGCATGGTGACCTGGTGTCCCATGGTTAAGCGCTCAATCTCTACTAAGGCCCAGTAACAAGCCAAAAGTTGTTTTTCAAAAGGAGAGTAGTTATCTGCAGAGGATTGCAGATCTTTGCTCCAAAATCCTAAAGGTCTGCGCTGTGATTCGCCAATAGGGGCCTGCCAAAGATTCCAAACAGCATCTCTATCTGCCACTGACACCTCGAGCACCATTGGATCAGCTGGATCGTATGGCCCAAGTGGCAGGGCAGCCTGCACAGCAGCCTGAACCTGTTGCAGAGCCTTCTCCTGTTCTGGGCCCCACTCAAAAGTAGCAGCCTTTCTAGTCACTTGATAAATAGGCCAAAGTAGCACACCCAAATGAGGAATATGTTGCTTCCAAAATCCAAAGAGACCCACTAGGCACTGTGCCTCTTTTTTTTTTTTTAAATTTTTATTTAACATAACTGAGTGAAAATGTACATTCATGTATAAATTTACATGCCCCCCTATATGCAGCTTCCACTGCTCTCCCTGTCCGGTGACAGCACACCACTCCTCTCTGCTCCATACATGTCTCATCCTCCCAACAGTCTCCTTTCCCCTCCTCTCCGTCCACTCCCCTTCCTCCAGCCAGAGGTCAGCAAGATGATATCCTATAGATGTATAGAACCATAAAGTGCTTCCAATATATGGTCACTCTGCCTTGCCAAGTCCAATCCATTCCTGTCCAAAGAGTGGACCTTTGTTATAATTTATGGGAAAGGGCAGCATCAGGGCAGGGGGCCATGCTCTCAGAGGAACCCCAAAACCGCTTGTGCCTCTTTTTTAGTTGTCGGAGCAGCCAGGTGCAATAACTTATCCTTCACTTTAGAAGGGATATCATGACATGCCCCACACCACTGGACCCCTAGGAATTTCACTGAGTTGGAAGGTGCCTGAATTTTTGTGGGATTAATTTCCCACCCTCTAGCATGCAAATGTTTAACGAGTAAGTCCAGAGTCACTGATATTTCTTCCTTACTAGGTCCAGTCAGCATAATGTCATCTATATAATGGACCAGTGTCACATCTTGTGGAAGAGAGAAGCAATCAAGGTCCCTGCGGACTAGATTATGACATAGGGCTGGAGAGTTAATGTAGCTCTGAGGCAGGCAAGTGAAAGTGTATTGTTGGCCTTGCCAGGTGAATGCAAACTGCTTCTGGTGGTCCTTGGAAACAGGTATGGAGAAGAAAGCATTAGCCAGATCAATAGCTGCATACCAAGTACCAGGAGATGTATTAATTTGTTCAAGCAGTGAAACTACATCTGGAACAGCAGCTGCAATGGGGGTTACCACCTCGTTAAGTTTGCAATAATCTACTGTCATTCTCCAAGATCCATCCGTTTTTCGCACAGGCCAGATAGGCGAATTGAATGGGGATGTGGTGGGAATCACCACCCCTGCGTCCTTCAAGTCCTTAATGGTGGCAGTAATTTCAGCAATTCCTCCAGGAATACAGTACTGCTTTTGGTTCACTATTTTCCTAGGCAGTGGCAGTTCTAGTGGCTTCCATTTGGCTCTTCCCACCTGTCATGGTTGGAATTGTGCCCCCCCAAAAATGTGTGCAGCCACGTGGCTGGGATATGGTTCCCAGTATCTTGGGATTGTCCTCCATTGTGTGATTTTGCTAACCTGTATGTTAAAGGATTAGGGTGGGGCTGTGAATTCCTGCTGTGGGGGAAGTTTCCCTGGAGTATGGCTTGCCCCACCCTTAATGCTTTTAGCTTGCAAGGAATAAAAGGAAAAAGAAACAAAGGACAATTTGAGAACCTTGCTACCATCAAGCAAGCAGCACCGGGAGCAGAGCCCGTCCTTCAGACCAGAGGTTCTTGTGTGAGGACGCTCCCTGGACAAAGACTGATGCAATACCAGACTTTCCTCCAGAGCCGACAAGGGGAAAGTCTTTCCCTGGAGCAGACACCCTGAATATGGACTTGCAACCTACCAGACTGTGTAAGAATAAATCTTTCTTTGTTAAAGCCATCCACTCTGTGATATTTCTGTTACAGCAGCCCTAGCTGACTAAAACAGAATTGGTACCGTGGGAGTGGGGTGCTCCTCTAGCAAACACCTAAAATGTGGAAGCCACTTTGAAACTGCGAATGGATAGAAGATTCAGAAGGAACGAAGAAGGTGCAGATGGTGAGAAACAACAGAGGACCGGCAGCAGCGGCAGCAGCAGAACCAGAGGCAGCGCTGGAGCTGACCCGTGGAGCGAGAGAGGTCAGTGCCTGCGCAGAGTTTTCCTCACAGAACGGGGTGCCTCTGGGCACTTGAATCGGTGGAGCTGGCCTTCCTGACCCATGGAGTGAGAGTTGAGTGCCTTTGGGCAGGACGCTTTCCATCAAGAGTGGGGTGCCTCCGGGCACTTAAACCAGTGGAGCTACAGAGCTTTGGAACACTTGCCCGGCAGGGCAGATGTGGGCCTGAGGCCCAGGCCATGAGGCCATAGGAAGCTGAAGCTGAAGAGACAAATAGCGTGAGAAGCTGAGCTGCCTCAGTCTCAAGAGGTATGGCCATGACCTCAGGGGTTTGAAAGGGTGGAACCATGGCGTGCTGTGTTCGTAAGGGTGGAATTGCCACTCAGTTGGGCTTAGGGTGCTCCTAAAGCCGACGGGGCAGAGTTTCTGTCCAAGTGGGCATTGAAGGCAGAGTTGTAGCACGGGGCTGGAGGTCTCCACTCAGAAACCAGAGTGTGGCCGATACCTAGAGTCTGGATAGCATTGCTGTTGTGTAGAATGTCTCAGAAAATGTAAGAGTATTTCCAAAGCTTTGAGGGCTAATGTAATGTGTTCTGTTGACTTGCCTGTTGCCTGTTAATGCCTTCTAAGTTTCACAGATGTAGAAGAGTTTTTGTATTTTGGACTTGGAACTGATTTAAATGTTTTGTGATGTGATTTTTGGGTTGTCAAAGGGTGGGATGTCATGGTTGGAATTGTGTCCCCCCAAAAATGTGTGCAGCCACGTGGCTGGGATATGGTTCCCAGTATCTTGGGACTGTCCTCCATTGTGTGGTTTTGCTAACCTGTATGTTAAAGGATTAGGGTGGGGCTGTGAATTCCTGCTGTGGGGGAGTTTCCCTGGAGTATGGCTTGCCCCACCCTTAATGCTTTTAGCTTGCAAGGAATAAAAGGAAAAAGAAACAAAGGACAATTTGAGAACCTCGCTACCATCAAGCAGAGTGCGTCCTTCAGACCAGAGGTTCTTGCGTGAGGACGCTCCCTGGACAAAGACTGATGCAATACCAGACTTTCCTCCAGAGCCGACAAGGGGAAAGTCTTTCCCTGGAGCAGACACCCTGAATATGGACTTGCAACCTACCGGACTGTGTAAGAATAAATCTTTCTTTGTTAAAGCCATCCACTCTGTGGTATTTCTGTTAGAGCAGCCTAGCTGACTAAAACAGATGTCTTCCTTTTTTTTTTTTATTGGTGGGACAGAACCCCACACTATTTGGTACCAAAAGCCTACAGGATCCGCATCCTCACAGCTGTTAGCCAGAGCACGGAAGGAGCGCAGGCTAGGAGTGGGAGCCCAGCTGTGTAGACTATCGAACCACCGCCCTTTTCCAAGACCGGCCCACGGCCGTCTCCGGAAGCGTTATGACTGGCTGGAGCCACCGGCGCTGCCCGCGGACAGGCTCAGGACCAGGAACTGCTCAGCGATTGGTTGGCAGGTACCAAAAATTCTTTACTCAAACTGTGGCAGCCGCCCTTCCAGGGTGCTGGCGGGTATTTCTACCCTACCCTGTTGCTTAGCGAGACAGGTAAGCAAACTTGAGTTGTATTGGTCAGTGAATTTTCCGAACAGGAACCTCACCTTCCCGAAGTCAGGATGAGAGGAGATCTGTGATTGGTAAACTTGCCTGGGCGGGGCGGTCTAGGTATCAGCGGGGCTTCGCCCTAGGACTCAGTGCCTGCTCTGGTCACGGATTGGGTCGCGGGATTGTGAACGCTACCGGGGAGGCGTGGCCAGCACTAATAAAGACTGGAACCAGCGCGGCAGCTGCAGTGAGTTCCACCGCACCTAGAGCTCCGGGTGGTCAGCTAGAGGCGGATCTCGGAAGTTCCGTCGACTCAGCCGCAGCGTCTCTCTTTTCGTCGAGCGTCTAACCTAGCCGCAGCCTCTGGAGGAGACGGACTTACACTCCCTCTGTCAGAAAAATGTAAGTTGACTGTGGTGCTAGGATCCAGCACCTCCTTGCTAACTCTCACCCCCAGCTTGGACTCTGCGGGGCGGAAAATGGCGCATTGCAGCAGCTGCGGCGACGCTGGGAAGCACTGCCGCGTGCCGCCCCTAGCCTGGGCTTAACCCAGGGGAGGGGACCAGAACCCTATTCCTGCATCAGCCGCCGACAGCAACCCATGAGCGGGTTGGGAGTGTGGGGGTCCCACATGAATGTACCCTCTCGTTTCGCCTGTAGGGTGCTTCATTCTAGGTCTCTGAATAGTGGAACGCCTGAGAGGGGAAACAGGGGCTTAGAAGGGGGTTCTAAGCTCTTTCTTGTGTCTGACTGAGTGTGCACCTAGGCTTCTGGAAAGACAGTCGTGGGTGCACTTGTCAGTAACATGTGTTGCTGTGCAACCTCTGGTTTTGTATATGCCCACACCCTCAAAGTGAGATGTGCGCCCCTCTAATGGCTGTGAGCAAAGCTCCAGAAACTTATCTGCTGCTTTTCTGGCTCCAAGTGGGCAGCTCAGAAAGACTCAAGGGATCATGGCATGTGGTTCCACGCAGCCATTCATTCCAGTGCCACCGTATAGAAGGCGTTTTCTCTTGTGACAGAGTCTTAGCCAAGTAGCTGGAAGAGAAAACAGAGCTGAGCATCCTCACCCCTGCTCAACTTTCTCAAATTTGTCTCTGCCATCTTCAACATCACCCCTATTCCAAGATCCTGAGGAAAATCCATGACTAGACAAGTGAATTACTTCCCTATCAGGACTACAATATGCGTAATAGACGTCTTTTCCCATTATACCTGGACTCCAGGTCCTAGGTGTTTATTGGTGCTGCTTCTCCTAGTAACAGATGGGGGGAAAAGTTTACTAGTGGTTACATAAGGATTATAAGTATCCCTGGGTATTTTGCACCTGAGTGTTTCCAGTGCCCCAAAAGTAGTAAGTGAAATGAGCCCCCCTGGTGGAACCCTCTATAGCAGTTTCACTTTTTTCCCTTCATTTCTGATTTGACATTTGTGCTGTTAGTTGTGTTTGATAACTCAAGCATTCTGGTGAAGTCCTGGGATTCCAATTGTTTTCATTCTGGGGAGAGGGGCCCTTTCAGCTGACTAGTTCCCAATAGCAGCCATGTGGGATGAGAGGAGGGAGATGGAGAACCATGGTGGCTAGCAGGGCATCACGAGGTCTCTGACCTTAATCTTGTCATTGGTGCCACCATTCTGGACTGCTTCCAAGACTAAACACGGAGTGCTAAATGCTCATTGGATTTTCTGCTGTTTGAGAACTAGCTTGCTTAGCTTAGTAGCAGCACAAGAATCGTGTAGTACACTTGGCGTGACATGATTCCTCTGCTTCACATGTACTTCAGAGGGAATTGAAAAAAATGGTTCTTTAAATGGGGATGAGTCAGGTGTAACCTGCTAGTACGGCCCCTATTCTCTGTTTTAGACTGAAAGAAACTCACTTATGGAGGCGGACTTTCTTGATGGCTTAATGTCTATCACATGTACTCTCACCTGCTCCTGTGAGAGATGTTTTCTGAGGTTCTGCTTCTGTTTGATGTGGAGTTCTTATTGTAATTTCTATTCTTTATTGACTTTGAGAGAACTCCCTCCTGCTTATGGGTTCTTTCTTTGCAGAGACGATCTCATGCTTTAGGTTAGACTCTGTGAATCCTTTAGGAGGTAAATTCAGCATCCGTACATTGGGACTTGGAGGAGTTCATCTTGAAGAACAGATGCTAGGTGATTCTTGCCTGATAGCTAGCATTGAAAGAACAGTTTGTGTGTATGTAGGGAGGGTAAGCAAAGGTGTCTCTTTAGGGGATGAGGCACTAGCTAGGGAGGTCTCTGGAGACTTCATGCCAAGTCTGGAAAAGGAAGGGACAGAATGTTTATGATACATGTACATTGAGGACATTTTTGCTTCCTGTCTGTACTCTTGGAACAGTGTCCATAACTAATGAAATTGCCTTGGGCCTCAAGTTCTAAGTGAAACCCCTATCTTCTCTGCCAAAAAGAAAGTAAGCCAACAGCCCTGACTCATTCCACCTACATAGGCTTTGCTTTTGGTGATCATCCAAACTGTCCTTATTCAGAAGCTGCAATAAACTACTAATCATCCTGTGAAACATAACCAGTAACTGGATCCCCTTCAGCAGAGTGTGTTACCTTGCCCTTTCCTTTTATGTTAAGACTTTGCAAGGAAAAAAAAAAAAGGAAGCTTTCAGTTCATAGGCTTGTCCCAAAGGTTTAGTCTTTCCTCTGTGAGCTTCTTCTAACAGGATTGGCGGTTTCCAGTTTGACTTCACGTGAAAGGCTCTGACAGCCAGGGAAATGGCGTTTCGGCCAAGGCTGGTACATTTGCCCCTGTAGCCATTGCACTAGAGGGTGTATTTGAGCCGAGTCTAACACTGGAAGATGGCCTAAACAAAAATTTCATGATGCCACCTGGACGTCCCTTGAGCCCCATCTAGATGTTGGCCCAGGATTTTTCATCTTTTACTTGCTCCTGTGCTGTGGCTCCTGGCTTGGAGTTACCAAGGAGCAGGCATCCTTTCTGTTAGCATATAACCTCATTGTAATTGCCTTGGTAGTCTGGAGTGAGAGATGCCCCAGTGGGAGGATTCCTTTCTTGTCTGGATTACTTACCGTACTCTGCCCACTTCTCTACACAGGTCTGCTCCAGCTCAGCCACCCGCCCAGGGGGAAGAAGGGGCTGCCCCGGGTGGGGGTCCCCCCGGCCCTCCTCCTAATATGACCAGTAACAGACGACTGCAGCAAACTCAGGCACAGGTGGAGGAGGTAGGTGGATAGCTGTTTTCTGAATCATAGACTTCTAGAAACAGAAGGAAACAGCTTGTCTTTTTCTCTGCTTTTTTATAGAGGGGTAGCCAAAGGCACTGGGTTTAAGGGTAAAGCAGCCCTTGGAGTTCAGTAGGGTGAGGCTCATGTGATTGCCTGGGCTGTGATCCCTCTCATCTCTAGTAGGAAACTTAGCAGCTTTGTTTCTCTGAACTCCTCAGGTGGTCGACATCATGCGTGTGAATGTGGACAAGGTCCTGGAGAGAGACCAGAAGCTGTCGGAGCTGGATGACCGAGCTGATGCCTTACAGGCGGGAGCATCACAATTTGAGAGCAGTGCTGCCAAGCTAAAGAGAAAGTATTGGTGGAAAAACTGCAAGGTGAGCTTTCTTTGCTTCTCCCCTTCCTTTCCTGGGCCCTGTCTCACAGAAAAGGCAAGAAAACCCCTCAGATTCTAATTTCTTCCCTCTGAAGGTGCCGCATCTCTTCCCGGCAGAACTCAGGGAGGAAAGCTTGCTCATGAGATGCGTTACCCGCAGTGGCCACCAGGGGAGGCTAGAGTACTCAGAACCACTGACAGAGAAACTGATACCCGGAGGAGTTTGGAAATGATTAGTCAAGTAGCCTTCCCTAAATGACTCTCCTGTAAAAAACTTCTCACCTGGCCCTTCCTCAGGCACACCAGTATCAACACAATGGCTCAGGTATTTTCACTTCACAGTGAAAAATAATCCAAATTCTGTAATTCCCTTAGCATTCCTGTTAAAGCCTCAAAGCAAGTAGAAATCAGCAAAAAGGCAGAAACTGGTGTTTCTGAGATGCTCCTGTTGTGATCCTGCAATCATTCTCTGATCGGGGAACAGGAGGAGAGGCTCGCCAGTCTCCCTAGTGATGCGTGTTTACTTCCACTGTCTCAAGGATGGAAGAAATTCTGTCCCCACGTCTCTTGTGCTGCTTCCTTTCCTCCTTCCCAAATCCAAGGGCTCACTTTTTTTGTAATGTCTCTTCAGATGATGATCATGTTGGGAGCCATCTGTGCAATCATCGTGGTAGTTATTGTAAGTAAGTATCGCTGAGGTTGCTGGTGGGGTGACGAGGTGGGAAGTTCCCGGAGTCTTCTCCCAGCCCTGCCTGCTGCCTGCCTGCCTGGGGAGTGGGGCTGCTCTGATTGAGGTATGGAGACTGCTGCTATGGGACCATCACCTGGTTTGGGAGGGAGCAAGGGTGGGTACGCTGACAAGGTCAAGGGACTTCCTTGATGGACAGGCCTTCATTCTGCAAGATAATCTGGGGAGATGGCCTCTCCTGTTCTGAGGAAGTGAGGCTGTGCTGTTTATCACTGCTTTGGGTCAGAGGGAGACTGTGGGAATGGGACACCTACAACAGAAAGACTTCAATGTCTGTAACTTGATGTAATGTGCCCTCTTGTTTTTTCCTGTCTCTTTCTTTTTTCTGTCTGGGACTTCTGATTCCTGTGTCCAGTCTACTTTTTTACTTGAGAATGTGCCGCCCCTCCCCTGTTCTCCCTTGCCATCCAGACTCATACCCTTTGCCCTCTGCTCTCTCAACAAACTTCCCCATCTGCCTTCTTACATCCCAACCCAGGCTTATCTGCCCCCCATTCTTCTTCTTTTTGTTGCTTCCATTTGCACTGTGTCCCTCAACACTGGAAATGCTGCTCGTGGCACAGTCTTGTTGACGAGCAACAGCTGGCGTCTCCTCCCTGCTGTTCCTTCTTATGTCCTCTCAGGTTCTAAAGCTGAGAAGGGTTGGAGGCTGAGAGAAGGGGGAGGTAAAGGGAAATAGCTGAGCAGACATGCTTAGGATTGGGAGAGGAGAAGGGTGTCAGTGCTCAGTGTCTTCAAGAAAGGCAGTTGGCAGGAAGAGGCTGAGCACAGTTAGGACAAGGACGGCTCACACAGTGCTGCCTCGGCTACTTTGCCTGGAACGTCCCTCTTCTGCCAGCCCTGCAAGAGGACCCTGTGCATGTACCCACTGCCCCACCTGGGACCTGGTGAAATACTCTGTTAGAAAGTGAAACCTGTTTGATTTTGGCAGTTCTTTATAATCTGTTAGTCCAAGATTTTATATATCTTCAGGGATTTTCAACCTCGTGGTTTATTCTCTGTAGGCTGGGAGAACAAACCACTTTATTGAGAAAAGACTGGGACTCTCATTTCCATCCTAGAAGCAGTCCCATAAGCTCTTCATTGGAAGGGGCCGTCTCTTCTCCCCATTCTCAGCAGCATTCTGTATTGTTTGTAAAGGGCACCAAATAATTTCATATAGCCAAAGGTTTGAACTTGCAGTTCATTTTAATTGTTAACATAAAGAGAAAATGTTAGTTAACAGAGAAACTGAGTCAAGGGTTTGATTTAAAAATAAGCTTGAAGAAGAAGGAAAAAAAGCTTAGAGGAAGGTTTTTATGCCCTATCCCTGAAGAGAGTCCTGTGGGCTCCCCCCCCCATTGATAAGAGACTGTGTGTTAGAAGAGCGAGGGTCTAGGGAATTCTTCACCATCACCCCTGTGTACTTGCCAAAGACGAGGATAATGCAAGACATCCTTTCTGGGGTCTGGCCTATCCGAGTGTTTAGAGAAGCGTGGTGTACCCAGCAACTCATCCTTTGGGTGGGAGGTGTGACAGTCTGTAGACAGGTGTGCTTGTGTGTTGCTGTGCTGTCATGGGACCTTCTCCACTAGAGCCACCTCTGTGTTCTTCCTGCTGCATGTTCCCCTTCAGCACTTCCTGCCTTACCTGTCTGAATTCTAGTTTGCCTCTTTTCTTTTTCAGCTTTTTGCTTGGTTTATGGGTAGAGACAGTGGCAGCAGAGGATGGGAGTAGCTCATTCTGTCTTGGGGGCTACTGCTTGCCTTCAGGATAGGATGTTGCATGGGATAGACCAAGGTCCTCACCAAAAGGGTGAGGGGAGCAGCGCAAGTGGCGAACAGAGGAGGAACACCTGTAGCCCTTTATGTCTTCCGTCTCCGAGCCCACAGGCAGGGACAGACAGAGGCCATGCTGGGCTGGGTCTGGATGCTCACTTTCCATGCAGCAGCATTTCATTGTGCAAAACCATCCTTCCTCTCCCTTTGCCCCTGTTTCCCACGTTCCCTTTGTCCTGCCCTGGGCAGGACTGAAGAACTGGAAGAAGTCAGTCAGTGTACCCTCCCACCGGCCCCCCTCGAAGGTCTCCACTCTCCCCTGGCTCCTCCTTCTGTAATGCAGGGGTCACCGCTGGAGAAGAAACACCACTGTCCTCGATGTGTCCCAAGCCTGGAGCAAATCTGCCCTCTGGGTCCACCTAGCCCTGTCATAGGAATGATTTCCTGAGTTTCTACCCCTCTGAGGCTCACCACAAATAGCTGGCTTTGTTCTTTGAGGGTGTTAGCCCTTCTACTTTTCTTTCTCACCCCACCCTGTACCCTCCTCTGTGTCTTTGCTCTCCCCCTCCCTCCCACCACCATGTGCATGAGCAAGTGCAGCTGAACCCCAGGACTTGGCAGTCACATGGAGCCGAGCTTCCCACAGCCCCTTCTTCGGTTTGCCATGGGCTGATGTGGGGTTTCCACTATGTGTCTGTCATCACCTCTTTGTCTTTTTTCCTAACCCTGATCTCATACTTGTATAGTGTAGTAATAGTTATATCTCCACCAAAGGCATGTGGCATATTGACCAATTTCATGTATTCTGAACAAAGGCAGAAAAATATAAATTCCTACCATTAAACTGTCTTGGTTGTTGTTTGGGTTGGAGGAACTGGGAGGGGAGGCGGGGGGTACCAGTTCTTTCTGGCAGTCTAATGTTGGTGGGCCGGAAGGGCTGACTTGGTGTGCTCTGTGGTCTTCAAGAGATTAAAGATCTGTGTGTTGGCAGAGGAAGTGGCCTCTGCTTTTAGCATTCGTACCTGAAACAGCGTGACTCTTGCAGGTGCTAGTGAGAGGAAGTGATGACAGGAAGCTGAGTGGGCTTCTCACGCTGGCAAACAACTGCAGGCTTCCTCAGGCGTCTGCCGTTTACCTCCTTCCTAGGCCCTTGGCCTACCTGGCCTTTCCCAGGGGACGCCCTCTGTTCCCCGTCACCCTCACATGGAGTTTTCTTTGCTAAGTTCTACTGTTTCAACCACATCCATTTTAAAAATGAATTAAACCTCTGCCCTGCAGTTGAGGGGACAGGGAGTGTGTAGGTCTCCTGAAGTACCTGGTCAGTGTCTGAAGAAGCGGGAGGGTGTGCAGAGCAACTGAGATGAAGCCACAGGGCTGCTTTTGAGGGCTTTGTTTCCTACCGTGCACATGCAGCACGTTGGCGCAGTAAGGCTTGGGGACGGGGCTCTGGAGGATCTAGCATGGGGACAGGGAAGTGCAGAAGCTTTGCCTCAGAGGATACAAGGGGGTTTTATTTTGACAGACTCCAGTGTTTGTGAGAGGTGACTCAGACCCCACACCTTTGCCTTCTTGTTCTTCAGTTTTGTAATTTCTTTCTGTTTTTGTTTCTCAACCATTTTATCTCAAGTCTGACTCTTCTGTTTTAATCTCCACCGAGACATTCTGCCTTCCTGATGCCCTTTCACCTCTTTACATTTTCGTCCTTGGCATATCTGCCCAGGGCCCACAGTGAAGGAAGGTAGAGACTGCACAGCCAGAGCCAGCCAGGGTCCTGGAGATCTGGTGGTTCTGTCACACTTTTCTTGGGCCTTTTTTAACTCTAGGGCTTATGGTCTCTTCAGAGTCCCTCTGAGAAAATATGACTGTTCACCTCTGAGGCAGGAGAGTGGCTACCCGGAGTTCCTCAGAATCTTTACAAACCTTGGCGAGGTAGCTAGGAGGACATAAGAGGAATGAGATTAGTTTTAGTTGGAGTAACCCCAAAAGCAGGGGACTGTGGTGGCTGGGCCACTTGAGAGTTGAGGTGCTTGGCCTTTATCCTTAGTGAGGATGGGGAGGTGGACAGAGGAAACTGATCTGTTGGGAATGGGGGATGGTTAGGGGCCAGAGCTGAGGACTACCAGGATCTTACCTTGCCGTCTCTGAAGCCCCAGGAGCAACAGTGCAAGAACAAAGAGGCTGCTGGCCACGATGATTCCAAAGGCCATTGTTGTCTCTGTAGGTTAAAGCAGTGCCAGGTGGAATCATCAGCTGAGCCCTCTCTGCTGGTGTCAACCCCAGGGGGATGAATGGGAAGGACAGTGTTTTGTGAGTCGCTGGTGGAGAGGCTCATGTCTGAAATCCTGCCCTCACCTAGGGCACTTTGGAACACTGATACTTGCTGAATGTGGCTACATGTTTGTGTGTGTTGCCCCATGCAGTTCTCAACCTCTCACTACCTCAGGACAATTTTTTTTGCTAGAGAGATTCAGGTGA
Source organism: Heterohyrax brucei (assembly GCA_028571685.1). NCBI lineage: Eukaryota > Metazoa > Chordata > Mammalia > Hyracoidea > Procaviidae > Heterohyrax > Heterohyrax brucei. The sequence continues at coordinate 68,231,140 of CM053142.1, read as the reverse complement.
GATTAACTGTGACCAGGTAAACTGATTTTGCAGACAGTTTGGGAAGAATGGGAGTGGAGACAACCCCTGTTCTCAGGAAGCTTGCAGTCTAGTGAGCAACCAGATCGTACCCAGTGCTGCTGTGCTTGCATTTCTGAGTGCAGATTTGTTCCTGTAACCCTCCCGTTTAAAACCTTCCACTGACATTCTGTAGCTTTCAGGATGAAGTTCAAGCTTGAAGGCCATCATGGTCTGGCCACTGACAGCAGGGGAGGGTTTAAACCTGGAGGGGAGGCAGGTTGTCTATTTTTCACTTTTTCTGTTTGACTAGTTAGTAGGATAGGTGACTCTGGACAAATCTGTAAGTGCCAGCTTACTCATCTGTAAAGTGGAATCACAGGAATACACGCGATAACACAGCTAAAGGGCCTAGTCCAGTGCTTGACGCAAACTCAATGCACAGTAAGTATAATCACCACCCCCCAAGCCTCAGTGCCTTCCACTTCGCCTTTTGTCTATATACTTTGGCTCTAGCTGTGCTGAGCTTTTTGCAGTTCCCCAAAGTCTTAGGCTGCTTTAGGATTTGCTGTGACATATGCGGTTACTTTCTGTCTTCAGTGTTCATTCTCCCTGAGCTAGTGGACTGGACTGAAATGTGTCTTGCCATCTTCCCTGACTCCTGGTCTCTCTCCAGCTGGACTAAGCTCCTTACGGGCAGGATCAGGAAAGCCTTGATGTCTGGCTGCAGCCCAGTGCCCAACACATGGGACACAGTGGGGACACAGTGATGGGACCTTTGGAGGCTGCCTAGCAGCAGAAGTAGGACATGAAGAAGCGGGGACTAGGAACAAAGCCATGGAAAGCAAAACAAGACTGTAGAAGTGGAAGGGAAAGGAGAGTCAGGAGCCCAGTTCTGGGTGGGGAAAAGAGGGCAGTCCAGTACCTGGTGGGGCGACCCAGATGCTGGCCCCAAGGGGCTCCTCCAGGGAGACGTGGGTGATCTGGCAGATGTAAGTGGCGCCTGCAGGGCCAGGGTCTACTGTCAGGGAGGAAGAGGTGCTGTAGGTGCCGGTCATACTTTGCCTGAGGCTGGAGAAGGAGGCCCCGGAGACTTGGACTGGGGTTCCACCTGGCTCCTCTCGAGTCCACGTCACAGCCACATCCAGAGGATAATAGCCAGCAATGTTGCAGACGAGAGTGGGTAGCGGAGCTTTATTTATGAGGTTCAGTTGTATTTTGGGGGAAGCTGGAAGAAAGAAGAAGACGATTTCAGAGAGATCCAGCGAGGGACAACAGAGGAGCCGGAAGCGTTCTCTTCATGATGAGTGTGCCTGTGGAGGCTGTTACCTCACCAGCAGCACGCCAAGGAATAGGCTGTAAGAGAACCACCCTGGATGCAGGAGTAAAGGGCACATTTTCCGTAGATAACATAAAAACAGTAAAGCCAGCTAAAGGTTGACTTGGTTTTAATGTGACAGTTTTAAAGGATATTAGTGATAAAGTACTCCTCCAGATCAAGACTACCGATCGTCTCACCCAAAAGGACGGGTGATGAAAGCCAGCCAGCCAGGGCAGGGCAGCAGCATCCCGGACTGGGAAGTCCTCAGTGGGATGATTCTGCAATCCAGTGGGACACTTTATTTTATGCCACATATACTTCTGGGGTGGAAAAGCATTTGGGTTGTAGGAAATCAGTCTGCCACTCTGAAGACTGCCCTTGTATTTGAACCCCAATCTGGAAAACACTCCCAATAGAGGTATCTCTCCTGCTTCCCCAGGATAAGTGTCCTGGCCTCACCTTGGACGTTGAACTGGATGATTTGTTGAGCTCGGTATAGAGAAGTGGTGATCTGGCAAATGTAGGCCCCCTCGTCCTTTGGAGTGATGTGGGGTAGGGTGAGTGAGGCGTCCCCAGCCAGGAGGAGCTGCTCGGGTTCTAGGGCAGCACCCTTACGCTTGGCCTGTCCCTGCCCTGTGGTCCAGCTGTACACCTGCTGGCCACTGCCCTTGTGCTGCAGCCGCCAGTCCACACTGATGAGGTCCAAGCCTGGTGCCGTGGAGAAAACACAGTGCAGGGAGGCTGAGGTCCCCAGCAGGAAATTCAGGGATGGAGTCTGTGTTGTCACCTGGAACTCCACTGTGATGAGAAAAAGTAAGATGAGAGAGGGCTTGTTTCTCCTTCAGGTCACTGGACTGGTGAGCTATGGGTATGCTTGCGGGGAGTATGGCAGGCTGTGGGCATGCACTAGTCCCTGCTTCCTCCCTCAGACAAGGAGGCCAGTTGAGCTCATTCCCAACAGATGGGACAGGAAGAGAGCAAAAGTGGCAAATTGTCAACAACTGGTCAATCTGTGAAGAGTACATGGTATTTATTATATTTATTATTTTACCTTTTCTGTAGGTTTGAAATAGCCCAAAATAGAAAGGGGGGAAATGTCAGTGCTAGGACTATGGTAGACATCACACAGCTGTGAGGACCCCTCTTTTCTGATGCAGCAGGATAAATTTAGGTTAAATAGCAGAAAGGGTAGCGTATTTTGGCCCTTTCCACAAATAGGAGGGTAGCCCCTCATCTTCTCTGGGCTTGAGTGTATCCTGGAGCCAAAATAATGGATTAGAAGGACTCTGGAAGGTCCTTTCATCATGACCTCACTTTCCTGTGCCCTCTAGGAGAGTTGAATTGGAGAGGCCAAGGACTTTGCTAGTAAGAGAAGAGGGATACATTCTAGTTTATCTCTGTGTGAAAGATACTTAGTGGAATACATCCTTTTGCTCTGCTCTGATTATCCTGAAGCACCAGAATAGGCTAAATTTTCACTAGGAGAAAATGTGTTTTACTCAGTCAGGACTATTATAGACAACATAGAAATAGCATCTTGATTTCCTTGTAGCCACCCACCCCGTAAGCTGAAATTATCCCCACTTTGAAGATGACACAGAGGTTAACTTTGTGCCTGGACCCTCAACATTGTCTTCTGGACTTGAGTCTTTAAGAAGCAGGAGCACTGAGGCCTGGGAGTACCCTGAGATGACCTGTGAGGTGCATGGAAGTGGACTTGTTCTCTTCCTTCTCCCCCATCTCTGCCCTCTTAAAAAATGAATACTTCTAGCATAACTTGAGTACTCCTTCCATCTTAACCGAATATTGCAAGGATAGAGTAGCTGGGGCAGGGGGCAGGGGACCATGCTCTTAGGTGAAATCGAGGCCAATTGGCACAACTAGCGTTTTGCTAGGAGGGCTCTCTGCACCCCATATTGGTGAGTGGCTTCTGGGGTCTTAAAAGCTGCCAAGCTGCCATCCGAGGACACAGCAAATGGTCCCAACTCAGCAGGAACGGATGCTCACCGAGGACCAAAATGACATGGAGTAAAGACAACCTAGAAGATAGAGAGACCCACATGAGTTGGTGCCTACATCGATTTGGAATCAGAAGAACCGGATGGTGCCCGGCCACCACCAGTGATAGCCACGATGGAGCTCACAGCGTTGAGTCTCACTGGCAACACAAGAATGAAAAGGGGTGCATCCTGAGACCTCCACTAAAAGACCTCAATTGATGGTCCAGCAGTTTTGGGGTCCCCCTGAGAGCATGGCCCCTGGCCCTGATGCAGCCCTTGCCTGTAAGTCATAATGAAGGTCCACTCTTTGGACACGAGTGGATTGGACTTGGCGATGCAGAGTGACCATATATTGGATGGACTTTATGTTTCTGTACATCTATAGGATATCATCCTGCTGACCTCTGGCTGGAGGAAGGAGAGTGGGTGGAGAGAAGGGGAAAGGAGACTGTTGGGGGGTATGGAGCAGAGAGGAACAGTGTGCTGTCACCGGACAGGGAGAGCAGTGGAAGCTGCATATAGGTGGGCGTGTAAATTTATACAGGAATGTACATTTTCACTCAGTTATATTAAATAAAAAAAAAAAAGAATACTTCATCCCATGTCACCTGCTGCTTATTTTCTCACCTGCAGTCCGCACAGTGCCCTGGGGGCTCAGGGGCAAGTTCAGTGTGGGGTGCCCTGCAGCCCCCGTCTCAGCATCCCCGAGAGTCTTCATCACCATGGAGATACTAGGTCCACCTTCCGATACCTGTATGTTAGTGATGAACCAAGCTGCTGTATCTGGAGTGGCATCTTGTCTGGCTAGGAGGAAGTAGTGTGAGATCTCACAGGTCACCTCCTTCCCATTGCAGTCAGCATGGAGCAATGCCTCGGCCTGGGGGATCTGTACCAGGTCCACTGGGGGAGAAGGGTGGCGCACAGGTTAAACTGGATTGAGAACACAGGGCTGCTGGGAAACACGTGGGTGTGTTTACTCAGGAACTGGTTAAGAAGCAGGGCTGTCTCCTCCGTCTAGGGATCCCAAAAGGACTAAAAACAGAGTGGAGGGCTCTTACCTGAGGCCTCAAAGATAACAGGTGCATTGTCTTTGTCCAAAGTGTTGCCTTGGAAATCCGTGAAGCCTTCCAAGGAACCGTCATCCAGTACTGGCACCTGCTTCAGCACGAGCAAGGCCTTGGCCCTATTCTCATTACTGGCAAGTGTTCTATGGTGCCCACCATCCTTCACCAAGAAGCAATCTAAGATCACATCCACTGGTCTTTCGGTCCTAGGGAGCTCTGTAGGGAGAAGGCGGGATAAGCATCTTCTTGGTATTCACTCTCCACTTTACTCTCCTCAGATGGGGCAGCACCAAAGGGTGTAAGTTACCTTCCAGGATCCCAGCTGTCTCTGTCCTTTTCCCTTATTCTCCAAACCTGCTTTCTGGGAATTCACCTGCTACTCCAGGAAAATACTTCTGGGTGAGAATGTTTAATATCCTAGACTTGCCTCGCTCCGTTTTGGCTCTTATTTCTAATTTTTGAACAAAAGACCATCCCCTCCATCAGAGGAGTTCTCAGCAGAAGCAGCCAGACTGGCAAATACTGGGTCAGTGGCCGTGGGGGGAGAGGCTGCTACTGCTGGAGACCCTGGCAGCCATCTCGCATTTCCCAGCCACCCCAGGAGACAGCGTTGTCCTTGGCCATTGCAGGTAGCCTGCCCTTCCTACTTCTAGGGTATGGGGGGGACTGCCTGAGAGGTTTTCCTAGCCTGGGGAACAGCATCATCTTCTGAAAGTGTCTGCTCCTAGGTTATTGCCTGCGCCTGTAGGACCGTATCGGCCAGTGACTCCCCCACAGCATCCACCGAGGAGGCCCCTCTGTATTCAGTCTCTCCCTATATACTGTGAGGTCTCTCCGTCCTTGCCAGTTCCTGAGCCTTTTTTCTGTTGGGCTCAGAAGGCTATTGGAAGCTATCCCTAACCTCTCTGCCCTTCTGGAATCTAAGGGAGAGTGGCTACCAGGTGCTTACCTTAGCCCCAGCCCCCACCACTTCCCTTTCCTGCCCCCCCTGCAGACACACACTCACCGGCTTCTGCTGCTCGGCACAGAGCCACGCAGAGCAGCAGGTACCACACTTGCCCCGTGCCCATGGGGGCTGCTCGGGCCCCCCTCACCCGCTCCCTGCTCCACGATCCCAGCGTTTGCGAAGTCCTGGGCTAGAGAGGAACAGGTTGGCTCCCTGAGCCCGCTGGGGCCAACGGCAGCCTGTCAGTGTCTGCTTTCACTTTCACTTCGCCGAGTCTTTTCTGTGGCTGCCTTTGGGTGAGGCTGTTTGTAGCCACTTCTGGAATCCTGCTCACTGCTCTCCCTGCTACACACACATGCACACACGCATGCACACGCACGCGTACACACTCCCTGATGATTTTGAGACCTGACTTTAGTGCACTCCTTTGCTCCCTACTAGTCCCAAGAACGTGGGAATGTAAGTGTGGGAAAGTTGGAGTGGGATAGGGAGACTGGCAGCCAGAAGGAGGATAGCTGGTGACCGGGGGACCTTGTCTCATTTTCTGTTAGTGCCTTGCACATATCCCCACTTTCCCAGGGCAGGCTCCAGTGGAAATCTGCAGGGAGCAAGCACCTGCTGCAGATCCCCAATCAGAGAGCCTGGGAGTGGCCTGAGTTCTGGGATGGGAATTCCAAAGAGCCAGACAGCTGCAACGTGTGGTACCTGTCACTTTATTTTGCCAGTATTCTGGGTCAGCAATACAGCATGTGGGGCTTTTGTAGCTGGAAATGTGTTTTACATCCAGGGTCCTACCCCTCTTGCAGCCCAGAGAGGAAGCTGTTTGGGCCAGGAGAGCACCGATGGGGGCTGCTGCTTCCCACCCCAGCTCATCCCCACTTGTCCTCCACATTGTCAGTCTGTTTGTTTTGTAATTTTTCAAGTCTGTCCACAGGATAGGGTCTTGATGAGAGGATTGTACTGAAGTTGGGATGCCAGGCCCAGTTCCCTCTGGAGTACAGGCTAGGGCTTTCCAGCCGGGCATGACCTCCACCCTCACCCCAGCTGGCTCATGGGTAGGCTATGGGCTCCGGTTTGCGGTAGTCTTCCTGAATGGGAAGGTTGCTACCCTCCTCCTCTCGGGGGCAGCTGTAAGTACAGGCCTCTGCTGGCTCCATGGGGCTTTCTCCTTTGTCTGCAGAAGGGGAGGCGGATGAGTCTCAGCCAGCAGTGGGGAGGTGGTGAAAGGTGCAAAGGTGGGAAAGAAGTGGGGAGGACTGGCAGCTAAAGAGAAGAGTAGGAGGGGTGTAGGGGTGGCACAGCTGGAGCTGGGGGAGCTGCAGTGAGGTCAGAGGAAGGGGATGGGGCTGAGGTGGTGGGGTGGGGTGCAGCAACAGGACTGCAGACCTATATGTTGTCTCTTACTTGATCCATGTTTTCTTTGTTGGTGGAAGAACAGAACTCCGCCCAGGATGAAAGCCACTAGCATTCCAGAGAGAACCACAAAGATGCGGATACAGTCTGAGCTACACAGGGACCTTTGGGCTGTGAGAGGCAGGAAACACACGGGAGTTTGGAGGAGGGTCTAGCACTTGAATCCCATCAGTTTAGCCTCCTGTTCCCTCGCCTGTCTCCTTTCACCCCCACCTTCCCACCCTCACAGTTGGACCAAGTCCTCTGCTGATTGCTAGACTTTGCTTTTCCCTGTCCCTCTTACCCCTACTCGCAGGAACTTTGTCTTGCTTCCCTCCTGGCCTTTCCCGTGCGTGTTTTCTGGGGTAGGGGTTGGGGAAGACACTCACGTGGCCAATGGGTAGAGTGTGCAGGGGCAGGTAGCCACCTGGAATGAGCCAGAGTCTGCATGGGCATGATGCTTCTGGCCTCTGCCATCTCTGGAAAAACAGGCAGGATGAGTACAGCAGATGGCCTCATGAGGTCAAAGAGGCACTGTACAACACGAAACAGAGACAGGCTGACCAGGTGCTAAGGTGTGGGAGAGCGAGTGGGTGTAATAGTGGGGAGTGCAGGCTGCCATCTCACCCTTACCTCGACTGAACAAAGGGTCGCCTTGAACTTACTTTCAGCGTAAGGTAACTTGGTGGGTTGTAGAAGTGGGCTTGGGGCTTGAGACAGACGAGTGGTCAACAATGGGTTTGGGATCTGGTCACATTCAGTGCACTCCTTGTCTCGGCATTGCCAGCCGTTGGGGCAGGTACACTCGGCATTGGCAGTGATGGTGCAGTTGCGGATGTGGAGACCTGGAGAAGGAGAAGGGCTAGAGATGCATGGATGCTCTGGTCCTCAGAAACCTGCAGGGTCCATCTGCTTCTTCCTCTCCTCAGACCCCCATCCCAGGTCCACTGCTAGGACAGGCTTCTTTCTCTCTTCCCACCTCCCCAGGCTGGAAAGGCTGCTCTCCCGCACTGTCCCCCAGTGCCTTTGTCCTGGGAGCGGTTACTGCTGTTGTTATGGAAAGCACTTGGACCCTTCAGAATATTCATAGGTTCAGAAATAGAAACCCTGCAAATAAATACAGCTTAAATAATGTTCTATCTTGCTCGCTGATAACTTTTTATTGAAGTATGTATGTGCTTGTAGGGAAGTACGATATACATATAAGTATGAAGCTTGATGAATTGGTATGAATTAGACACCCATGTTTAACCAGCACCCAGATTAAGAAACAGAAGATGACCAGCACCCTGGAAGACCCCTGATGCTCCCTTTTAGTCACAAGCCTTCCAAGAGTAGCCACAAATTAGATGGCCTGTTTGTATACTGTAGAGATGGAATCATGCCGTGTGTACTCATTTTTGTGTCTGGCTCCTTTTCCTCAGTTCTATGAGACTCATCCACAGTGTTGAGTGAAATCACAGATGGTTCATTCTCATTGCTGTGTGGTATTCCATTGTATGAATATACTGCAATTTATTCATCCTATTATTAATAGGCAATTTCCAGTTTTCACCAATTAGGAGTACTGTTGCTATGATTCCTGATAGTTGTTAACTTTGTTAGTCATTTGATTACTGGCATTCTTTGCCATTAAAATACACATTTTACTCAACTGTAGGGATCGGGTGCTCGGTAGCTATCCGTCCGCTGCACTTGGGGGGGTTGAGCTCACAAGTAGTTGGGCGTGAGAGGAGGGTGGTTCTGAGGCAAGCACCATGTCTGGAGGTAGGCTGGTTTGAGTAGCGTATGGTTGGACCTTAGGGCAGTATACTCCTGGGGACCCAGGGAGAGGAGCGACAGGTGGAAGAGGAGTGTCGAGGAAGGAAGTTTGGAGGATGCCAATGACTGCTATCTACTCTAACAATTTTCCTTAGAATATGCTTTTTGCAACAAAACGGAGAGGGACAGTTGGCATCTTTTCATCCTTATGTCCCTGTGGGCTCTTCCTTATGAGTACTGGCATGAGTATCCTCTAGAGATGAGTTTCTTTGTAGCTTGCCAGGAATTTCAAGGCAACCTGGATAAGGAGCTGCAAGGGAAGAGTAAGAGGAGACTTAAAAGGAAAGAGATTGATAGGCAAAGGTGGGAAAGATTGGGGATGCTGTCTCCTAAAGGGAGGAGGGAAGAATTAAAGAAGAGGGCAAGGTGGCCAAAATGAATGAATTGGCATAACCTGGGCATTTCATTCACTGTGTACAACTTGTGATCTAATTTTAGGCACTTTCCTGTCTTAGATGGAAATGCTGAGGTCCAGAAAGGGCTAAACTCATCTAGCCTCCTCCCCCATCTCCTTCTTCTCTACAGTGCCCTGGGGCCTTCTCAGCCCTGTGCTTTGGGGACCTATTGGCCGCACCAGGTACTGGGCTGGTCTGGAATACAGTGGAGGAGTGGGGATGGCTCTGTCCTGAGAAAAAGGCCTTTTGAGGGGCTGAGGCCTTGACTTAAGACATTTCAACCATAGTGGGGCTGCAGCAAAGAAGAGAAAGTCATTAACAAGCTTACTTGTGAGCTACGTGGACTGAGGAATATGCCTTTTGTATTAAAGATATTGCTGCTTGACTCATTCACCATGCAAAAAAAAAAAAAGACAACTTTTTAAAAAAAAATGTAGTATTAAAAACTCTAGTGAGATGAAACATATTTTTACAGTTAAGTAGTGTACCACATTCAATCCTGTCTGGCTAAAGAACATTTCTTTGATGGGGCTGCTTTAAAATCTGTGCTTTAGTGTGTACTGGTATGTTGTTTCTGAAATTCTAGTCAAAATGGAGAAATAGTGAATTTGTCAGCACAGCTGCCGCTGTTGCATTTCATAGTTTTAAAGAAAGATGTAGTTACAAAGGAAATACAAAAACACTGGTCATTTTCATTTTCCTAAATTGGCTTTTGTGAAAAAAAAGTTTGCTCTGCCACTGGCTTACAGTGATATTCTCATACAGAGATGTATTCCAAGTTTTCAACAACCAGCCCACCCTGGTGTGCATGTTGGGAACACAACCAGTCCATCAGTTGGGGGCTGCTTGTCTGAAATATGAGGTCTTAGAGCCTCTTCCCTTTCTTACCTTTTTAATCCTGTCCATGATACACTTAGACCGGTCCCTCAAATTCTGCTCATCCCTTCCTCTGAAATACTGGATTCTCTCTACATCAATACACCCTTGCTCCTCACAGCCTCCCAGTGTGGGCTCCACTTGCCAGTGAGCTTGGAAGGCTGAAGCCTCTACTCCGCATCCTCCCTGATTCTTCATGCCCACCTTGCTTCCTAAATGCTGCCCAGTGTCACCACCCATGCACCGCAAGCCCTCTGCCCCCTTGCCCATCTCACCAAAGTTACAATGACGACAGCTCTCACAGTGGGGCCGGGTGTGGTGGTCCGGTGAGAAGGAGAGCCCTGGCACACAAAGCTCACACTGGGCAGCCTTTCCGTTCTGGTCACAGTCCTTTACTAGGAATGTTCCTGTGGGACAGGGTTGAACATCGAGACCACGGAAGGCCCCTTCCCTTTCCCCTTCCCCTTCTCCACCTCTTCAAGGCAGTACCTGCCAGCTGCTGCAGGATTCCTCTTCTTGCTCAAGCCTTCCCACCCTCTGTTTCCCTTTACCTTAAACTGGGGGACTCTCTCCCTCGCTCTCTCAGCTCCTTCCCAGGCCCACTGTCTTACCTGGTTCACACATCCGGCAGCACAGGTCTCCCTTAGACCGGTAGTGCTTCTCTGGACAGCCCTTGGGGCCTGGGGCAGCTGAGAGCCCCACCATGGTCCCTAGAACCCACAGCCAGCAGGAGGGAGGCCAGGCCATGGCTCCTGCCCACAGAGCTGTTTGCTTTCTGTTGGTTTACTTCTGGCCTCTCTGGCTGGTGCCTCTTGTCACTTCTCTGGCAGTGAGCACGGTTGGTTCCTCACTGAGCTGCCCTGCTTTGAGTGGCAAGCCAACCTTTGATGGCAGTTGTGATCCTAAAACATCTGTTGTAGTTGTTTTTTCTCTCACAGTAGCAACCTCCGCCCTCTTCTGCTTTCTGAGTGCTGGGAGGGTATTAAAGGGCAGACCTCGTCAGACTTGCTTCTCTTCAAAGGTGCCCCTCCAACACGCCTGCCTCTCATTGGTTTCTGTCCCTCGCATGCTCGTGAAGAATCCGACTCATCTGTGCCTGCTGCTTTTACCAAATGTTGCTTGTCACAGTTGTCTGCTCCTCTTTATGTGCTTAGACACAAAGACACTCAAACATCTCTGTTCACAGCTCACAAGGTAATCTGAACATCCCCTCGCTACCCTCCACATATCTCTCTTTTCACAAAGATAACCAGCTTAAAGAAGGAGGGGGAACCAGAAGTGAATACAGGTTCACAGCTTTTTATCTGCACCTCTTGGAATCAGATATGTTTTTGGAATTCAGACTTTTTCAGGGTTTAGAAAGAAACTATCACCATACCACCCAACACCTGTACAGGGCTGGGACAACATTTACAATCAAACACAGTGTTTCAGTAGCCAAACAGTTGAGCATTCACACTAAGTGGAATGAATGATGACTTCAGCCTTTGCATCCATTGAGATCTGATTTCATGGCCAAAAGAATTTGCTACAGAATCCTTCAGAATTGCATACAAGGGGCTGTAGGCCTGTTTCTCTTGTTCTGTAGCCACTAGGCTAGGAAGTCACGAGCGACCTCATTTTGTCTTCATGCCAGCCTGTGGTAGAGGTGTTGCCCACTGCCAAGTTGGCTCGTTCCCTCCCAGACCCCTGCTGACTCTCCTCACTGAGCCCGCTCTTTACCTCTCCCCTCCTCACTCCTACCTAGGTCAGTCACTGGTGTCCTGGAGTCCCCATGGTATCTCCTCTCCTGGCCTTGGGTTTCTGGGGTTAAAAGTAACTGACTTTCTTTATGGGTCATCTCTTCCCTATTTCTCTGGTCTTCCTGCAAAGACTGACTTGGGGATATTGGAAGTACTTGGACCCCACTCTCTTTGAGCCCAGGTGCCACATGGGTCAGAACCCCTTCCTGATTTTCCCAGTGACTGAGGTGTGGGGTGTTATATTTCTGTCCCCCCGGGCATTTTTCAGATAGAGGTTTTGCAGTTGTTTCCATGCTGCTCATAAAATGTCACACCCTCATGGTCTTGCCCATTAGATCTCTTCTCTCTCTTATTTTGGTTTCCTTTCCCCTCATTTTTTCCATCCCCCTGCCTTTCCCCAGCCCCCTCTGTAGCTCCTCATCAGGGTCTGCTCAAGCAAGAACCACATATGAGTGTGATCTGAAGTAGAACTTCTGCAAAACCACCCTTTTCACTATCTATCAGGCAGGGCGCCTGAAATCCCCCCTCAAGGAGGGTTTCCTTTAAGATCTGAGGACTTTCTGTCACTCACAGACCCACACTGTTCCCAGGTCATGCTGCATATCTTCACTGAATCTTAAGCCTCAGGATTGGTGTGAGATTAAGATGGGAAAAATAATACTTCAAGATTATGCTTTACAACATAAAAACTTTTTTGCTCTCTCTAAAATACTAATACATACATAACAGTTTTTTGCAATATAACAAAACTTGAATAATATATTTAGTAAGAGCAATGTGATTTGATTCATTATTTTTCAAATTCTGGCTTCAATACTACATAATGACGAGCAGAGCTGGGTTTAAATTCAAATACTTGGTTTTAATGACTGACTTAGATGAAAAAGATGCTCCAGAACTGTTTCATGTACATTTTCTAATTTTGAACCTTAAGTGTGTCTTCAGTAAAGCTTTTTCAGTAGGTCTACTTGGTGGCCTAGGTTGAAGACATGTCTCTGCAGTGTAGTTTTTGTCAGATACTCCAGGGATATTACTGGCTTGAGATTGATTTCTGTGTTATTTTCTAAGGGTGGGGGCGGGAAGAGTAGGTTTCCAAACCATGTTGGCAATATAAACTTGAATCCCAAACCTAGGAGAGCATAGACCTGTAGTCATAAATTTTCAAGACATATTTTTGTCACCCAGAAGACACAGAAAGTTCAGCTTCTCAGTTAAGGCTCTATGTTGGTGAGTAGATTTTTCTAGACATCTGTTAATCTTCTCCAGGTTTATGTGGGAGGATGTCTTTTCCAGTTCCCTGTCTGATGAGGCCAAGGTCTTATCTTTCTGACTCACATGAGCATTAAAATCTCAGCCCTAAGGTACTTGGTCATGACAAACTCTCATTGGTGGCTCAAACACTCGACCCAATAATTTTCAGTTCCCTTGCTTCTGTGGTACCCAGGGACTTGAGAACTCATGTAAAGAATATCGTTATGTAGCACTTCAAGGTGTTTGTGTAGGTGCTGAGAGCCATGTCTTCCTCATCAGGCGTTGTTATGGCCCTCTCTTCCCAGAGTACTCTGTGATCAGGCTCACAGACTCCCATGATTTTATGTGAGATCATGGATTAGGAAAATAAATTTAGTTTAAGGGAAGCTAGTTTCTGAGACCCTGGTAGAGCTACTGCTACTAACCAGAAGGTCAGCAGTTCAAATCTACCAGGCTCTCCTTGGAAACCCTATGGGAGGTCTTATTCTGTCCTGAAGGGTTGCTATTAGTCTGAATTGACTTGATGGCAATGGGCTAGGTTTAATTTCAGAAATCCGATATGTAAGTTCACTTGTGTAAGATTGGAAGCGTTGACCGAAGTTTTTCTGGCTGGCTGTGTATGCAGCCAGGGAAAAGCAAGGCTCATGAAGGAAACATCTCAGAGGTATCTGGCAGGGGAAAAGCAATGAGGGGAACATAGATATAAAGGGACCAGTCTTGATCTGGAACTGAAGGTGGCTTTGGGGCCCAAACTCCACTGAAATAAGAGGATCCTGGGGTGAAGGGAGAAGCAGCACAGTCTTCACAGTCACACAAATCAGTGGTCCACATGGCATCTCTGACAGTTGTTACCAAGCTTCCAGCACGGCCCAGAAATCTCTGAATGAATCTTTAGCTACTTGGAGACAGTGTTGTCTACCATGCATTGTGCTGGGAGAATTAAGTATAATAATAGAAATGGAGCGCCTTGCCTAGTTTGGGTATTCAATAAATGTTCATGTCTTCTCTCCTTTCCTGGGTGCTTGAGGCAGCAAGCCCCAAGAAATGGGGTTAAGGGAGCCAGTTAATCTGGGAACTAGCCAAAGTGTGTGAAAAAGGGAGAACAGTTTTCTAGACTGAACAAGCCATGCATGTGCACTATGTCAGCTCCGTGGATTATTCACATGCAGCTGTCTCTTCATCAGGCCAGACGTGATTTTGTGCGGGGGCAGGGGCTATTCCCCGCACAGTGGACTCCTGGACTCCTGGCATTTTCCGCTCCTTTTTTTTTCTGAGCATTTCCTCTTGTCCACCCGGATAAGCATCAACTCTGTGTTTGCAGCCAGTGTAGTAATCTTGCCTGCAGTGGAAGTGAGCATTACTGGGGCCCACGTCAGTCACCTGTGACTTCCCACAACTGTCTTCTGAGTCTAAAGCACCTTGAACTTCTAAGAATAACCACTGCCTTCATTTCCTTTCTTTGCCTGTTACCTTCAGCCTCAAGGCTAGATCACTCCCAGTGCTATGCTGGAGCCAGCTGCTGGTGTCTAGCCAAAGCCAGACTGTTAAATTGTCAGGAATTTTGTGAGCTGCTTATGTCTTGGTATTTACATTTTGAAATTGGTTGTGGTGGGAGTGTTTACACCATGTAAATCATCAAATGCTACAAATCAAGGCCTCCCTGCCACAGAGAATATTCACCCCCACATCACTGCTGTTAACTTTTGTTAATTGCCTTTAGTCTGTGTTTAGTTTCTGGAGAGGTGGCAGGGGAGTCCTTGGACGTGCAGGTGAAGGCACTCAGCTGCTAAACGAAAGGTTGGAGGTTTGAGTTCACCCAGAGGTGCCTTGGAAGAAAGGTCTGGTGATCTACTTTTGAAAAACCAGCCATTAACAACCCTGTGAAGCCCGTTTCTGCTTTCTTCTTGTAAAATTATGATTGAATGAAAATGTACATTCCTGTATAAATTTACATGCTGACCTACATGCAGCTTCCACTGCTCTCCCTGCACGGTGACAGCACTCTCTACCTCTCTGCTCCGTACGTCTTATCTTCCCAACAGTCTCCTATCTTCTCCTCTCCACCCAATCCCCTTCTTCCAGTGTGAGGTCAACAGGACGACCTCCTACAGATGCCTAGAACCATAAAGTGCCCACACAATATGGTCACTCTGTGTCACCAAGTCCAATCCGTTGCTGTCTGAAAAATTGACCTTCAAAATGATTTATGGACAGGGGCAGCATCAGGGCCAGGGTCCCTGCTCCCAGGAGAACTTCAAGGCCCCTGGACCATCAATTGTGATCTTTTAGTGGAGATCTCAGGGTGCACCCCTGTTTATAACTGTGTTGCCAGTGAGACTCAACTTTGTGAGCCGTTTCTGCTTTGACACATGTGTGGTCACCACAAGTCAGAATGGCTCAGTGGAAAACTGGTTAGTTGGAAAGGCAAAGTTCTTTCTTATGTTGGCTCCACACCCTCGCCTTCTGGCTTCTGGGTGGAACTACTTTCAGTAAGTCACCTGTCTCACTGCTATAGGCAGCTTAGGATCCCAGACTAGTGGAGCTAGAGGGAACAGTTCTGATGCTATGGCTGTATCCCTCATTTTACAGAAGTCAGAACTGCTGGCCTGTGAGCTGAAGTGACTTGCTGTTTGTGACAGAGTTGGGAGAAAACGTAGCCTCTGCCCTTTTACTCTGTGAAGCCATCCCATCTTTCTGTTCTTTTTTAATTGAAATTTAATTATATACATAATATATTCACATAATCTTCTTATAGAAAATGCAGCTTACAATCCATGAATTCCACTGCTAGTTATCTGCACTAAGAAGTCTTGTACATGTGTCCCAGATGTGTATGAGAATGTTCATAGCACTGCTGTTCATAAGAACATTCACAGTATTGCTGTTTGCAATACAAGAAAGAAAGGAAGGGAGGGAGGGAAACAACTCACATGTCTATAAATAGTAGATTAAACAATAAATTATAGTATATTCACACTTTACAGGAGTAAAAATTAATGACCTACAGCCATGTATGGGAGTCCTTGGGGGTGTAAATGGTCAAGTATTTGACCACTATCTGAAAGATAAGCAGTTAGAAACCAACCAGAGGCACCTAAGAAGAAAGGCCTGATGATCTGCTTCTGAATGGCCACAGCCATGAAAACACCATGGAGCAGTTCTACTTTGCACACATGGGGTCTCCATGAGTGAGAATCAATTCCATAGTAACCAACAAGAGCCACATACATTAATATGATGAGTCTCAACATCAGTGCTGAGTGAAAGAAGGAAGCCACAGAAAGATACCTGAGTAAGATTCTGTATATATAAGCCCTCAAACAGGCAAAACTAAACAATTTGTTACAAGTAAGGAAATATTGGCCACAACCCCGGAGCTGGTTGGGGAATATCTTAGTCTGGGTTCTCTAAAGAAGCAAAACCAGTGGAGTATATGTGTATATAGAGAAAGATTTATCTCCAAGGAAAGGCTGGAAATTCCCAAGACAGTGGGTCAGACATCAGGCTGGAGGCTTCTCCTAGTTCACACAGTTGCAGGGCCTGATGAACCCAAGATCTGCAGGCAATATGGCAAACCACTGTCTCAAATCTTAAGAACTGGAGGTCAGATGATGATGGGCCAGATACAGGATTCAGAGCAATCCAGTGAACTTTGGCAGAGAAAACCACTTACAACTGATTGACTGGTTATATAAGATCATGTATCATAGAGGATGACCATGTTATTACATAACTGCCAAATTACATCATTGCATAACTACCAAACCACTGAGAATCACAGCCCAGCCGAGTTGAGATACAATTTGAACCATCACAAGGAGGGAAGGGTGTGATTTGGTAGGAGCACATAGAAGCTTCTAAGTTTCTAGTAAATGTTCTGATCTTAATATGAGTTTCCATATACCATTTTTTAAAGGAGGATTTATAAACTATTTTGTATGATATAGTTCACAATAAAATTTTAAATTTTACAGCAAGGCTGTAGGGGTTTTGGAACTCTTATACATTGCTAGTAGAATTGTAAAAAGATACAACTACTCTGAAAATGGTGTGATACTTCTTCAAAAATCTAGAAATACCTTATGATTCAGCAATCCCACTCCTAGGTATGTATCCCAGAGGGGTAAAAGCAGCAGTGTGAACAGATACACACACACCTATGTTCATTGCAGCATTGTTCACAACAGCCAAAAGATAGAAACAATATAACTGCTCATCAACGAATGAATGGCTAAACAAATTGCAGTACATGCATACAGTGGAACACTAACACAACTATAAAGAATAACAGTAAGTCCATGGAAAATTTTATAACATGGATGGATTTGTAGGACAGTACGCTAAGTAAAATCAGTCAATTGCAGAAAGATAAATATTGTGTGATCTCACTATTATAAAAAGTTAAGAATAGGCATACACACAGAAAGCAACATTCTTTGATAGTTACCAAGGGTGGGAGAGTGTCTTAGTCATCCAGTGCTGCTGTAACAAATACAACAGATGGATGGTTTTAAAGAAGAGAAATTTATTTCTCTTAGTCTAGTAGGCTACAAATCCAAATTCAGGGTGTCAGCTCCGGGGGAGGGCTTTCTTTTTCTGTCAGCTTGGGAGGAAGATCTCTGTCATCAATCTTTCCTTGGTCTAAGAGCTTCTGAGTACAGGAACTCTGGGTCCAAAGGATGTGCTGTTCTCCTGGCTCTTGTTTCTTGGTGGTGGTAAGAGGTCTCCATGTCTCTCTGCCCACTTCCTTCTTTTATATCTCAAGAGAGGTTGGTTTAAGACACCATCTAATCTTGCAGATCTCATCAGTGTAACTGCTGCTAATCCATCTCATTAACCTCATAGTGATAGGATTTATAACACTTAGGAAAATCACTGTTAGGCTGAAACCCAAGCCCCCTTCCCTACCATTCCCGGAGTGGCATGGCCTGAGTCAAAACGTTTTATCTGGCAGCTATTCCTGAAATTCCATTCAAATGAGACGAGCTGCCTGGCCCGAATAGCTATCACTCCTTTCCCATAGGCTCAACTCCATTGAAATGAGACCCCCTTATGTTAATTAAGTCACTTTAATTGTCTACAACCCCATAGGCTACTTGCCACGGACACCATTCACTGGCGCTGTTTTCAGCGCTGTCCTCAGTAAGGTCCGCCGGGCCCCTTTATAAACCCCCAACCCCCGAGCCAGTGCGCGGTTTTGCAGGCTCCCTCCTGGGAGCCCTGTAAAGCCGCCCGGGACTCAAATAAACTTTTCTTTTCTTTTTCCTCCTCTCTCTGGTTTTTCCTCTGCATACTTTGGATTAAGCGAAACTCACTGCACCCAAACAGTCTCTAACAATCACATCAGATGACAAAATGATGGACAGTCCCATGATACTGACAATCATGGCCTAGCCAAATTGATGCATGTATTTTTTGGGGACATAATTCAATCCATGACAAAGGGGGAAGAGAAATCACTTTATAGATAGTAGCCAAGCCAAGTGCCATCGAGTCAGATCCGACTCATGGCGACCCTAGTAGACACTTCTTATTTTGGGGGACAGGAGAGGCAATATCCAATATGGATGATATCTGCACAACCTGACTGAGATAAATGAAGATGTGCATGTGCACGTATAGGTATTTCTGTAGGCACATGTATATTTGTGTTTGTGTATGTTGCTTGTATATTTATATAACAAAACACATAGGGGGTGCAGTTATGGAGACTTCCTTGACATATGCAAAACCACCTCATGGAACTGGTTTACTGGGTTAAAAGGCTTAGGACTGTGTTCTCATGGGACAACTTGATCAAGTGGCATAAGATAGTTTATAAAGATAATCTTCTATACCCTAGTTTGGTGTGTAGTGCTTGGGGTCTTAAAAGCTTGTGAGCAGCCCTCTTACATACCACTGTTGATCTCTACTCAGCTGGAGTGAAAGATAGGGAAGGGAATGAAAGATTCAAAGAAGAAACTAGTTCACAGGACTAATAGCCCACGTGAGTCACAGCCTCGTTTAGCCTCAGACCCGAAGAACCAGATGATGCCTGGCTATGACTACAATTGTTCTGTTCAGGGATACTATAAAAGGTCCTGGGTAGGATGGAAGAAAAAAGGTAGAACAAAGCTGAAACTCCTAAAAAAGTTCAGGCTTACTGGACCAATATAGACTAGAATAACCTCAAGATACTCTGAACTTGGAATTGAATCCAAGCCTGGAGGTCCTCTTTCATCCAAATAATAGACTGGCTTATAAAATAACAGCAAACCTGTGAGTACTGTGCTCCCTTAGGAAACTGAATAGGTGAGACCAGATGGTCAACTTTTACCTTAAAACAGTGAGGAGTAGCTAAGGAGGGGCAAGGAAGCGAGATCAATGGAAACAGAACAAACAGAATGGAAATAATGAGAATGCTCACTGTGAAAAATGCAGCCAATGTCATGGAACCATTTGTATAAAAGTTTTTAAATGGGAACTAATTTGCTGTATAAATTCACATAAAACACAATAAAATGTTATTTTAAAAAAATCAGGTCAAGTGAAATAAGGAGACAACTGCCGTATGGCCCCACTTACATCAGCTATCTAGAACAGGCAAATATACAGGGACAGAAAATAGATTAAAGGCTACCAGGGTCTGAGGGGAAAGGAAAGTAACTGCTGTAGGGGTGCAGAGTTTCTGTTTGGGGTGATGGAAAAATTTTGGAAGTGGATTGTGATGGGGTAGCACGAAGCTATGAATGGAATTAGTGTCACTTAAAAATGATTACACTGACACACCTTTTGTTATATTTATTTTCAATAAATTGAAAAATTTTAATTAAAAACTAGAAGTAGAAATGAAAATAAAATTGAACAGTTACAGATAAGACTGAAGTTCCCATCAACCAGTCCCTTCTCTCACCCCAGGCCATCTCTGCTTCCTCAAAGGTAAAAGCACTGTTTCAAATTAGTGCATATTCTAGAACTGTTTCTAAACAAAAGTGTGTGTGTGTGCATAAAACAATAAAGCAAACTGTTTTATTGTTTTAGGGATAGTCATAGCTATAAATGAGGGTAGCTCCCTTCTCTTTGCTGGGATGCACATTAATAAACAGTTTTGCTTTTTAAATAAAGCAGGAATAAAATTCATAACTCCCCAAAACAGGCATCTGTCAAACGGATTTTTTTCCAGCTACAAACAAACAACAAACAAAAACAAACCCATTGCTATCAAATCAATTTCAAATCAAAGTGACCCTAAAGGACAGAGTAAAACTGCCCCATAGAATATCCAAGGAGCATCTCACAGATTTGAACTGCTGACCTTTTGGTTAGCAGCTGTAGCACTTAACCACTATGTCACCAGAGTTTCCTTTTCCAGCTAAGTTGTTTTATTTTCTACTTAAAATATTATTTACTGATAACCAAATATCCCTTACACTGACTTCTCAGCATCTCTCTCACTGAGGCCTGACTTTTTTAATTTTTCAAAACAGGGAAGATCTCTCGTTTTAGGAGAGGTGGGTGAAAAGCCCAATATATATCATCATCCAGTCACTGCTTCTCCCTGGCAAGGACTTAGTCCTCTTTTACCTGAGATGATCAATAGTGGTGACACCTAATTTTAACTTTTCCTTTCTTAATTGGGGCTTAGTAGGTTATCATCTTCTCTGCTGGAAATAATATGCAGCCTATAGTACTTCTAACACAGAGCAAGAAGTAAAGCCTGAATAACAAGTGCATTGGTTCTCTTCACTCATTAAAAAATTATCTCCTGAAAATGAAACAGCCTCTGTCTGGCAGTTCATGTTCTTGTGGTCCCTTATAAAGTCCACCTGTCTCCAGATGCAGAAAGGGTTGTTAATTGGCCTAGTTGGCTGGCTCTACTTACTGGGAAGAATTCTTCAAGGGCTCAGCATGTTTAGGAGTTTGTTTTTTTTTTAAAAAAAAATATACAGTAGGTGTCCTTCTAGTAGTTTTTTTTTTTTTTTTAACCCAGTAATACGACATGGGGTTCATTGTATGTTATACTTATAGAACTACTCATCTTGTTTTGAAAATGGAAGTACCTAGTCTTTTTAGTCATTCTCCTCTTCATGAATACTTAGATTGTTTCCAACCTTTCACTGTTACAAAGGGTGTTGAACAAGCATCTTCAGCACGCTCCCTGTGTATGTGGGAGTGCCTTTCTAGAATGATACTGGGTGCTGGAATTGCTGAGTCACAGGATGTGCACATTTTCATTTTAACAAATACTGGCCAGTTGCCTTCCAAAGTGCCTCTACCAGTTCACACTTACCAGCAGTGGAATGAAAGTACGTATCTCCTCACATCCTGCCAGCATTTCGTATTAGCAGTCATCTTTTGACAGCGTAACTGGGGGAAAATGCTGTCTCACTGTTGTTTTGGGGTATTCCTCTATTACTGGGAAGGCTGAGCACCTTGCTATTCTCCTTCCCATACTCATCATCTGTTTGTATCTCCTCTTCTGCGACTAACGTCTTTCTGTCCTTATGTCACCACCAGTGTTCCGAAGCCCACTGTTGGCTCTTCCTCACATCCTCCCTTTTCCTTGCTCAGTCTGCAGGGTCTCTGCCAGCCACCTGGATCCCCTCAAACATTCACCATCTGTTCCTAGAGCTGAGAAAAGCCTCTTTTCCTGTCCCTGCCTCACAAACTGTTCTAGAGCCTTCAGGTCTGCGGGAAAGGTGGACTTTGTGCC
This sequence comes from Heterohyrax brucei, assembly GCA_028571685.1. NCBI lineage: Eukaryota > Metazoa > Chordata > Mammalia > Hyracoidea > Procaviidae > Heterohyrax > Heterohyrax brucei. Next base: position 68,209,643 of record CM053142.1, on the reverse strand, counting down.
TCATTTGTAAATGTCAGCTGGGACTTGGATGACCCCTAGACTCCTGGTCCAGCACTTGATGCCTCTCTTAGACTGCACCAGCTTCTAGTTTGGCCTGAGGGCCCCTTGGTGCACACTGACTTTTTAAAAAATAAGGTCAAATTCACCTAACATTTGCCATTTTAATGCATATAATCCTGTGTATTTTGGTAGGTTCGTGGAACTCTGCTGTTGTCATCACTATCTAATCCCGGAACATTTATATCATCCCTGCTTGCTTTCTCCTCCTCACTGCCCCCCAAGAAATATCCCCAAGCAGTCACTGCCAATTCCCCCTCTCCCATCTTCTGGGAACCACTAAGATATACTCCTTTTCTATGGATTTGCCTATTGTAGATGTTTCATGTAAATGAAATCACACAATACGTGTCGTTTTGTGTCTGGCTCCTTTCACTTAGCATAATACTTTTAAGGTTCATCAGTGTGCTAGTATGTACCAATACTTTGTTCCTTTGGGAGAATAATATTCCATTGTGTGAAGCTGCCACAGTTTGTTTATTCATTCATCAGTTGATGGACATTTGGGTTATTTTCACTTTTCGGCTATTAAAAATAATGCTGTTACATTTGTGTACAAGTTTTTTGGGCATATAAGTAGAAATGGAACTGGTGGATAATATGGTAATTCTGTATTTAAACTTTTTGAGAAATTGCCAGATCTTTTTTCACAGCACCTGCAGTGTTTGACATTCCCACAGATGTGTGAGGGTTCTAATCTCTGTAGTCTTGCAAACACTTATTATTTTCTTTTTTAATTATAGCTATCTGTCCTGGATTGAATTGTGTCCCCCCAAAATTGTGCGTAGCAATTTGACTGGGCCATGATTCCCAGTAGTGTGGATTGGCCTCCATTTTTTTTGAAAAGTAATTTAACTTTAATTTTTTTTTTATTATGACTGAGTGAAAATGTACATTCCCATATAAACTCACATGCCCACCTATACGCAGCTTCCACAGCTCTCCCTGCCCGGTGACAGCACACTATTCCTCTCTGCTCCATACATGTCTCATCCTTCCAACAGTCTCCTTTCCCCTCCTCTGCACCCACTCCCCTTACTCCAGCCAGAGGTCAGCAAGATGATATCCTATAGCTGTATAGAACCATAAAGTGCATCCAATATATGGTCACTCTGCATCGCCAAATCCAATCCATTCATGTCTGAAGAGTGGACCTTCATTATGATTTATGGGCAAGGGCAGCATGAGGGCCAGGGGCCATGCTCCCAGGGGAACCCTGAAGCTGCTGGATGCAGTCTTTTGGTGGAGATCTCAGGGTGCACCCCCTTTTATTCTTGTGTTGGCAGTGAGACACTCAACTTAGTGAGCTCATCGTGGCTATCACTGGTGGTGACCGGTCACCATCTGGTTCTTCCCATCCCAAGTCAATGTAGGCACCCACTCATGTGGGTCTCTCTATCTTCTGGGTTGTGTTTACCCCATGTCATTTTGGTCCTCGGTGAGCATCCATTCCTGCTGAGTTGGGACCATTTGCTGTGCCCTCGGATGGCAGCTTGGCAGCTTATAAGACCCCAGACACCACTCACCAATGTGGGGTGCAGAGAGCCCTCTTAGCAAAACACTAGTCGTGCCAATTGGCCTCGATTTCACCTAAAAGCATGATCTCCTGCCCCCTGCCCCAGCTACTCTGTCCTTGAAATATTGGGTTAAGATGGAAAGAGTATTCAAGTTATGCTGAACTCCATGTAATATTGTTCTTGTTTCTAATGTGTACTATCACCGATTTCACCCAACCAGATTTCTAGCGACTATCTAATCTAAGCCCTCCCCCACCTTCCTTCCCTCCCTTGCAGCTGTTGAAGTCTTTTCTTCTATACATAAGCCAGTTTTTGAGATCTTATCGTAGGGGACAATATTTGTCCTTTTGCCGCTGACTACTTTCACTGAACATAATGTCTTCCAGTTGAAACCAGGTTATGAGATGTTTCCTGGAATCATCATTATTCTTTATCATTGTGTAGTGCTCCATTGAGTATATTTAGCAGGTTGGCCTTCATTTTATGATTTTTCTGTGCTGTAAATCCTAACCTCTGCCTGTGGTTGGTGTTGTTGTTAGGTGCCATCAAGTTGGTTCTACTCGTAGCGATCCTATGAACAATGGAAGGAAACACTGCCCAGTCTTGCACCATGTCCGCAATCATTTTTGTGTTTAAGCCCATTGTTGCAGCCACTGTGTCAATCCGTCTTGTCAAGGGTCTTCCTCTTTTTCGCTGACCCACCACTCTACCTGGCATGATGTCCTTCTCCAGGGATTGATCCTTCCTAACAACACATCTGAAATATATAAGACACAGTCTTGCCATGTTTGCTTCCAAGGAGCACTCTGGTTGTACCTCCTCCAGAGCAGATCTGTTTGTCCTTTTGGCAGTCCATACTACATTCAACATTCTTCTTCAACACCACATTTCAAAAGCATTAATTCTTCTTCTGTCTTCTTTGTTCATTGTCCAGCTTTCGCATGCATACGATGCAACTGAAAATACCATGGCTTGGGTCCAGTGCACTTTAGTCTTCAAGGTGACATCTTTTGTTAAAATCATTTAAAGAGGTCCTTTGCAGCATATTTTCCCAATGCAGTGCATCTGTGGGAAATATACTAACACTCTTGACAAGACCGCGGACATCTTGAGCCACCCTAATGTTACTTATCACAACTCTGCCTAACCTTTTGTACTGGGGACATGATATTAACATCTTGAGTCCTTTAACTTAAAAGTGACCTAATAGTATATCCAGATCAAGGAGATAAGTCACATAGGGACACAGAAAACTGTGAGAAAACAAAGGGTGCGGAAAACCGCTCCCATTAAGATAAGGAACTAGACAGATCTGGACGTCTTCAATTCTTTAAAGAGCTTAACCTCCTCTAGTAAACATGATAAATACTTCAATAAAACTCAGTTCTGGGCTCTCAGCAGCGATGGCCGTTAGCCCCCTACTTCCACTTTAGCTAGTCTTATTTCTTATCCTCGGCAAAGCCCCTACCTCCTACACTGTTCATCGGAGAAATGCTCCACAAGTGGCGCCTGAACAGGGACCGAAGGAGGAAGAATCATGGGGGGGTGAGGGGGTGGAACCAGAAGTGACACTGCGCCGCCGAGGCCCGAGGACAACACCAGGCTGGGGAATCCTCTCCAAGAAAGGTCGGTGCATGCTCAGGAATATACATCAGGGTAACAATGGGACAGGATCAGTCTTGCTTCGGGACTTAAAGGCTTTTGCTTAAACACCTCCTCCATTCTGGAGGGGTGAAAGTTCTCGCCACACTTCTTTGATCTCATCTATCAATATTGCCCGTGGTTACCAGAGGAAGGGACGCTGGACATCCTAAGCGAGCGCACAGACAGTGGGTCACCATTCCGGTCTATAGCTGGTCTTTGTGTAACCTTATTCCTGTAGCTCTAGAACCTCTGCAATTGGAGGAGGCAGAGGGTGAAGAGGGCGAGCAAGATCTGGAGAGGGCGAGTGACTCCTCCATAAAAAAGGCTGTAATCTCCTTGGAGCTTCCTACTCTCCAGTTGAGGAAACCTGGGACCCATCACAGCCTCCACCCTGTCCTAGCCTCGTGAGGAGCTCAGGAACCAGTTTGCGGCCTTTCTCTGTGGTCCTGAGGGAATTAGAAAGGCAAGAGCAGAGGGCGACTTGGAAGTCTACCTTTTCCCTGTAACTATTAGGAAGGTTATTCCACCTGGGCAGAATAATGAAAACCCCGATGGGGTCTATCATTGTGATCATCTCCCTATCCCTTTCCCTTTCTTTAAAAGAAATCAAGAAATCTGCCAGCCAGTATGACCCCACTACTCCCTTCACAATGGTATGACTAAAGGGATTAGCAGAAGGGGAGTGTCTCATCCCACATTATTGGACATCCTAGGGCGGACCTGCTTATCCTCCGCAGGGTTTTTGCGGTTTCAGACATGGTGGTCCCACGTCGCCCAGCAGCAGGCCCAGGGGAACCGTTCAAGCTCAGATCAATATTTCTGCCTAACAGCTGTTAGGGGCAGGGGCTTAGGCTGGCATTCAAAATCAGTTAACAATGAATGATGAAGCCATATCCCAAGTTAGGTTGGTTTGTCTAAAGGCTTGGGAAAGGATTAATCGGACGGGACAAGAGACCCCGGCATTTAGCTCTGTGAGGCAGGGAGCTAAGGAGCCTTTTGCTGACTTCCTTGCTAGACTCAAGAGGAATGCTTTGCAGAAGTCTATTGAGAATCCAGATGCCAGGGATATGATTCTACAAATTATGGCATTTGATAATGCCAACCCAGGTTGCAAAAAGGCCCTTTGTCCCATTAAAGGGTGGGGAAATTTGGAAAACTACATTAGAACTTGTCAAGGGGTTGGAACTGAGACTTTTAAGGCTGCTGCCTTGGCAGAGACGGTGGCTTCATTAAATATGAAGGATAATCTCTGCTTTGGCTGTGGCAAGCCAGGCCACATGAGAAAGGATTGCAAGAAAACTGGTACTGGGTTCAAATCTTGAGCCGAGGAAAAGACATCAGGGCTGTGTGCCAGATGTAGAAAAGGGAATCACTGGGTGTCATGGTTTGAATTGTGTCCCCCCAAAAATGTGTGCAGCCATGTGGCTGGGATATGGTTCCCAGTATCTTGGAAATGTCCTCCATTGTGTGGTTTTGCTAACCTGTATGCTAAAGGATTAGGGTGGGGCTGTGAATTCCTGCTATGGGGGAAGTTTCCCTGGAGTATGGCTTGCCCCACCCTTAATGCTTTTAGCTTGCAAGGAATAAAAGGAAAAAGAACCAAGGACAATTTGAGAACCTCGCTACCATCAAGCAAGCAGCACCGGGAGCAGAGCGCATCGTTCAGACCAGAGGTTCTTGTGTTAGGACACTCCCTGGACAATGACTGAGGCAATACCGGACTTTCCTCCAGAGCTGTCAAGGGGAAAGTCTTTCCCTGGAGCGGACACCCTGAATATGGACTTGCAACCTACCGGACTGTGTAAGAATAAATCTTTCTTTGTTAAAGCCATCCACTCTGTGGTATTTCTGTTAGAGCAGCCCTAGCTGACTAAAACACTGGGCGAACCAATGCAAATCCAGATTTAACAAAGAAGGTCAGCCTTTGCCGGCGGGAAACAGAAAGGGGGGCAGTTCCCGGGCCCCGTTCAATCAGGAACTCTATCCCATCCAGTTCTCCAGCCTGTCCTCTCCCTTGGCCCAGCCACAGCCCCAGAGTGCAGCCGTAGATCTCTGCTCCCACGTTTCCACCCCTCTCTATACCCCAACCAACCACCTTGTAAAGTTCCTACAGGGATCTCTGGGCCCCCGTCCTAGGCAAAAGCAGCCTTAATGCTCAAAGGGTGCAAGTCCATATAGGAGTTATCAACTATGATTATACCAGAGAATTTACAGCCATGATGACTTCATCAGTCCCTCTCCAAATTCAAGAGGGTCAGCAAATAGCTCAATTCCTCCTGCTTCCTTATATCATGATTGGTCATTCCAATAAAAAGTGCATGGGGGGATGGTTTGGAAGCCCCTCACATGCAATATTTTTTGCAACAGTCTATTTCTAGTGATAGACCTCAATGCACCATCAAAATTTCAGGAAAAACTTTTGTAGGATTATTGGACACTGGAGCTGATATTTCTATTGTAGGTGAACACCACTGGCCATCTCAATGGCTCTCCAAGGTTGTGCCAACACAGTTGCAAGGAACAGGTCAGGCCCCTTATGTTCATCACAGCCTTCATATTTTACTGTGTAAAGGACCAGAGGGCTGACCCAGGACCTTTCGTCCCTACAATGAGAGAGGAAGAAAATCTTTTAAGAAGATACCACTTAAATTCCAGAAGGCCTGGGTACAGGGCTTGTGAGCCTGTGAATGAGTGATTGTAAACAGCTGAAAACAGCTGGAATGCAGGACATCAGACCCTCGAAAACAACAGGTCTGGCTTGCTGAATGTAACCTCTGCACCCACACCCAGGCCTAAGTACTTTCCTCCTTGAGAGGTGAATTCACCTGAGGAAGTAGCCTTTGTTATACTGTTTAGATAAGAAGGCACCAGTTTGCTTTGTGAGGAACTTCCAAAACCCTCTTCAGATTGTTAAAATGAGATATAAGCAACATTGTCAAGGAAGAGAGCAGTAAAGACTTAAGTTGTTAAGACAAAAGTCCCCAGGAAATTTAGCAGAGAAAAGCAAAAATTACCATAGATTACTTAACACCTGACAGAAACAAACCCAGGAAAATAGCCTTGAAGCTTAGAAACAACTTTACAAATAACCTCTTGACCCTGGACCCTCTGCAAAGAAAACATTTCCAGTGACTACATTTTACAACCTACAAAGCTCCAGGTGGCCTCAACCAATCAATGAAGGGATCTGCTTTCTCTCCCTGCTTTGAAGTTTGACTATAAAAATGCTGGATAGGAAGTTACCCGGGTCGCCTTCCCACTCTGTTGTTTGGAGTGTGTCTCTGGTGCACCAGTCTTTCTTTTATTGGACATATTTTTAATAAAACTTAACTTTCAAAACAAAAGGAGTCGCGTCTTGAAATCCTAGAGCCTTTCAAAATCAATGCCTGCTTTCTGCCTGATCCCATAGAAATCCTGAGATAAGCTCAGTTTCTAAGGATAAGGTGAAAGTCCAGATGCCTCTGTCCGGTGCCAGCCCAGGATGCTCCCTCCTCTCCCCAACAGAAATCCCTGATAAGCCCAGTTTCTAATGAAGAGTAGCTTCTTCTCATATAACAATGCTAACTGCTTATCTAGTGCCTCTTTAAATATGCTGGACCAATAGAAATGTAATATGAAAATCTATATACCTGTAAACTGCCAATGAAGACTATATATGGAAATTCCGTTGTCTGATCTCTTGGAAAAATGTATAAACAGACACGTCTGATAACAGAACAGGGTGCATGGCTATTTTTCAGACTTGAGTATATCCGCCTCACCATAGCTAATAACAGCCTCTTCTACAAACAAGAAGGTGCTTGAGGTGTTTTCTGCTCCGTGGGCCAAACTTACTTTTTTTCTGCTACCGCATAGCAAACATCCCAATTAATTTGTGGGGCAGGGATTTGTTAGAACAAACAGGAGTGACTCTTAATATTCCAGAAACATCACCCCCTGTAGATTGTGATGAGGCTTATAAATCATGCTGCCTATGGGTTACACTCCTGATAAGGGGCTGGGGAAAAATGAGCAAGGTGTTAAGCAGCCTGTAGAGTTGAGACCTAATAGAGGAAAATAAGGATTAGGTTACCCAAATTTATCATGAGGGCCACTGCTGATCAAAACCTTACTTCACCCATACCGCTAAAATGTTTGATGATAAAGCCGGTGTGGGTAGAGCAGTGGCCTCTTACTAAGGAAAAACTGTCAGTCCTACGGAACCTGGGGCTTGAACAACTAAAACAAGGGCATATTGAGCCCTCCTTTAGTCCTCGGAATTCCCCTCTATTTGTAATAAAAAAGAGAATGTTGACAGACCTTCGAGGCGTCAATGCGGTTATTCTGCCTATGGGGGCTTTGCAGCCTGCAATGCCTAGTCCGACAGTCTCATTGCCCAGTTAGTCATTGCTCATTGTAGATCTCCAGGATTGCTTTTTTACTATTCCTCTTCATCCCTCTGACTACGAAAAATTTGCTTTTACTGTTCCTTCGCTAAATAATCAGGAACCTACTAAAAGATATCACTGGAAAGTTTTGCCTTAAGGAATGCTTAACAGCCCCACAATGTGGCAAACGTTTGTTAACAGAGCTCTATATCCTGTCAGAGAATCTTTTCCACAAGGTTCTATCTTCTATTATACGGATGATATGCTTTGTGCAGCTCCCAACCAACAAGTGTTACAGTCAGTTTATGCTCAGTTGCGAATGTTTATGCAAAGAGCTGGGTTAATCATAGCTCCAGATAAAATACAATTGTCTACTCCCTGTTCCTATCTTGAGCATAAGCTACTTGAGACTAAAGTACTCCCTCAGAAGGTACAAATCCGTAGAGACAATTTAAGTACCTTAAATGATTTTCAAAGACATTAAGTGGCTAATGCCCTACCTTGGGCATTTCAGCTTACCAATTAACTCACCTCTTTCAGACACTCAAAGGAGATCCTCAGCTCCATAGCCTGAGAATATTAATCAAAGAGGCTGAAAAGGAGATTCAATTCATGGAACAAAGGATCCAGGAAGCTCAGTTAGACAGGACTGACCCTACACAACCCTACCAAATTTTAATCTTACCCATTCCACGTTCCCCTATCAGAGTTGCAGTACAACAACATAAGATTGTAGAATAGGTCTTTTTGCCTAATACTGAAACCAAAAGATTAACTATATACCTAGATAAGATGGGGAAACTAATTTTTGCAGCCAGAAAAAGATTGTGAACCCTTGCTGCCTTGGATGCCTCCAAAATTATTTTACCCTTAAATAACAATCAGGTACAAAAGGAATACATTAATAACCTGGAATGGCAATTAAGATTGTCTGATTTCCTCAGACTGCTGCATAACGCCTTCCCCAAACATAAACTTTTTCAATTCCTAAAACAGATATCTTGCATACTTACCTGTTACTGGCCCTGAACCTATTGCTGATGCTGCCACCTATTTTTACTGATGCAAGTGAAAGTAGGAAAGCTGGGTACCATGGTAAACTTGATAAAGTGTGGCGAAGACCTTATTCATCTGTACAAAGGGCAGAATTAGAAGCCGTGATCCAGTTACTACATGATGAGCCTTTCTCATACCTGATTCACATTATGTAGTAAATGCTACAATGGTTATTGAGACAGTACCCTTGTTTCTTGACATAAGCACATATTGGCCTTCTGGGGCCACTATGAAGCGGAAATGCAACTATTGACTCCTTGTCAATAATTCCATTCTCTTACTCATGTTAATTCTAAAGGCCTAAGGAAACACTTTGGCATTTCTAATCAACAGGCTAAAGCTACAGTTGCTTCTTGCCCAATTTGTCAACAATTCGCAAAAACTCCTTTCCCCTCAGGGCAAAACCAAGAGGAGATATGCCCAACAGTTCTGGTGTTACCCATGTGCCTTCTTTTGGTAAACTTCTGTATGTTCATGTTTGCACAGACACATTCTTTGATTTTGTTTGGGCAACGGCAGGAGTGGGGAATCTGCCAAACAGGTAAAAACAACATCTCCTCTTCTGTTTTGCAGTGATGGGTATGCCATCACAAATCAAAACAGACAATGCCCCTGCATATATAAGCAACTCCATACAAACCTTCTTTGCTCAGTGGCAAATTCATCACACTACAGGTATTCCATATAATCCCCAAGACCAAGCCATCACAGAACACACTCTTGTGACTCTCAAAATATGCATTAAAAAAATTAAATGATAAGGGGGGAGATACCTACTCCTCTGCGATAATCCTACAGCAGGCACTGTGCACTCTTAATTTTTGGAACATCCCAAAAGCCTCCGCAATTTCAGCTGTTGAGGCTCATTGGTCTCATACATATAATTCTAAAAGATCCCAAGGCAGCTTACATGGTGGAGAGAGCTTTCAGCTAATACCTGGCATAAGAATGAAGTAATTACCTGGGGAAAAGGTTTTCCTTGTGTTTCTCTGAGTTCTGGGACTGACTGTATTTGGGTCCCATCACGAAAGATTTGGTGGAGGTATGGACTTCCCGCGAAGGAAGAGGTACCCCCCCTTGCAACAGCGATATGGACCCCCCAGCAGAACAGATGGGAAGATGACGTCGAAGAAGACCTGGCACCAACCTCTCACACGCAAGAGGCTCCTCCGCAGACCCGGGGACAACTAAAGAAGATGGTACAGGAGGTGGAGAACCTACTTCGTAGTACAGACACTCCTTGCTCTCCCATCTCCCTTTTCCTCGGTCCGCAACCTAACCGTATGTATGGCTCCCCCTCCCCCCACCCCATGCCTCCGCTGTCCATAGTACAACGTACTGCCTGGGCCCTCTGTTGACTGTGTCACAGACAGAGGGACTCTTATCAGAAAAGGAAGGGTCAGTAATTGTCCTGCATTGTAAGGTATCAGGACTATGGCCTATAGGGCCAGTAAGTGGCTCAAAAATGTTGATCATAATGAAACAATGATTTGGGAACAGAAGATGTCAGACCCTCGTATCACTCCTTTATGGGATCAAACAACTCCTGATAATTTAGACTTTTCAGTAATTATAGATCCCTTAAATAAAGAAGATGAGGGCACTTATTTTTGTGTAAAGTACCAAAAGTCTAGCCCATAAGATTAAATTTACATGAGAGGAGGTGGAGTTCAACTGGCAATCATACTGCTGCCCAGTGCTTGGGAATGGGCCTCAGATGGTCTGGTGACTGCCTCAATCAGTAGCTAGAGGGGCTCGACTGAAGAGTTGTTGGATTTGCCATCATACTCCTAAATCAGGGGCACCTCTACATTCGCTGGCAGTCCCCCTGACTCATCATACTTTTCATTATGTCTACGGAGGTGGAAATGACTGCTTGCCCCTAAGGGCTCAAAGAGTCACCTATGAATATACAACACAATGTGTAACTTGGAACGGGACTGTCTCAACATCCAAAGATCTAGGACTAATGCCTCACTGTTCAGGAGAACTCCTTAGGCTAGGCTTACAAAATCCTTACTTTTGCGTGCTGCCTGGCTTAACTTTTCTTTGTGGTGGCACTGTGACACCCTGGTCATGGGCCCTACAATGCTTGTCTCATATCAGTTACACAGGCCGATGTACCATTGGAGTCCTTGTCTTCCCCTTACATGTTTATCAAAACGCATCAACCATCTCCCTTAAAGTGACTAAAAGAGATGTCACTTCAAATCCCTTTGTGGAGCATACTGGATTAATTGGTGGCTCTTAAGAACCATCATTCCTGGGCTAGGAATGTATCAGCTTGATATGGCGATACACAATTTATCTGACACTATCCATCTATTGGCATCCAATACAGGAAAGTCTCTAAAAGCAGAACAGACTTCTTTAAACTCATTAGTTGAGGTTGTCTTGGACAACAGAATGGTGTTAGACCTCCTATTGGCCAAGATGGAGAGGCTTTTGTGCAGTCGTTAATAAAACTTGTTGTATCTGGATTAATGCCTCTGGTGAAGTAGAAGTGAGTCTAAATCAAATTCAATGTGTAGTCAATCAAACTCAACATGACCCACATTGGAAGCCCTGAGGCAATTGGTTTACCTCTTGGTTTCCTAACAATGGGTCATTTTTGGCCCCGCTGTTACTGGTAGGTGTAGGGCTCGTTATTTGTTGTTTAGAACCCATTTTAATGAAAATTTATTAATTTTTTGCATAGAGATCAAAGTTTATTAGTGTTTATCACAGTGGGAAAGGCAATTATTGATTATGTAGCACTGAGTTTTAGTTTATGGTGACGGAAAAATTGCATTGATGAAGGGTAGCTGATTAATGTAATTTTATCAGTTGTACACCTATAAAATTTGAATTAGCACAAGTTATGTCATAGATATACTTACAACAATGACAATAGAAAAGACTAGCTGCTGAGACTGCTTGTATACAGCCAGACACCTCCTGGGATTAGATTGCTTGCTTTTGAGGTTTAGGGTTGTGGTTTAATGAGACAACCCAGTTAACTGGTCTAATATGTTTAGTGCTTCCGTTCTGTTCCATTGTTTTATAGTGCCTGGTGTCTTAAAGCCTTGCAAGCTGTCAGCCACGGTACAATTGACCTCTATTTGCTTGGCTTGCCTGGCTGAAAAGAGGAGGAAGGAGAGTCAGGAATAGGAAGAAACAACGAAATGTGTGGCTAACTGCCGCTGTGAACAACTGCCTCCTATGCCATGAGGCTAGTAGAACGGATGGTGCCTGGCTACCATTACTGAACTTAAAAATATATGTATATTTCATTGTACTTTCAGTGAGGGTTTATGTAGCCATTTAGGTTCCCATTCAATAATTTCTACATGAGTTGTTCAGTGACATTGGTTACATTCTTCACAATAAGGAAATGTTCCCCCCTGTTTTCTTTTTATTATAACTGAGTGGAAATGTACATTCCCATAGAAATTTACATGCCCACCTATATGCACTTTCCACTGCTCTCCCTGCCCGGTGACAGCACACTCTTCCTCTCTGCTCCATACATGTCTCATCCTCCCAACAGTCTCCTTTCCCCTCCTCTCCAACCACTTTCCTTCCTCCAGCCAGAGGTCAGCAGGATGATATCCTATAGATTCATAGAACCATAAAGTGCATCCAATATATGGTCACTCTGCATCACCAAGTCCAATCCAGTGATGTCTGAAGAGTGGAATTTCATTACGATTTATGGGCAAGGGCAGCATCAGGGGCAGGGGCCATGCTCCCAGGGGAACCCGCTGGACCATCAATTGAGATCTTTTAGTGGAGATCTCAGGGTACACCCTTTTTTATTCTTGTGTTGCCAGTGAGACTCAGTGAGCTCCATTGTGGCTATCACTGGTGGTGGCCGGGCACCATCTGGTTCTTCCGGTCTCAAGTTGATGTAGGCACCCACTCTTGTGGGTCTCTCTATCTTCTGGGCTGTCTTTGCCCCATGTCATTTTGGTCCTCGGTGAGCATCCGTTCCTGCTGAGTGGGGACAATTTGCTGTGCCCTCGGTGGCAGCTTGACAGCTTTTAAGACCCCAGATGCCACTCACCAATGTGGGGTGCAGAGAGCCCTCTTAGCAAAACGCTAGTTGTGCCAATTGGCCTCAATTTCACCTAAGAGCATGGTCCCCCGCCCCCTGCCCCAGCTACTCTGTCCCTGCAATATTTGGTTAAGATGGAGGAGTATTCAAGTTATGCTGAAGTCCACTTAATATTGTTCTTGTTTCTAATGTGTGCTATGACCGATTTCACCCAACCAGATTTCTAGCGACTATCTAATCTGAACCCTCCCCTCCTCGCCCTCCCTTCCTCCTCTCCCTTGCAGCCATCAAAGAGTCTTTTCTTCTATACATAAGTCTGTTTCTGAGATCTTATCGTAGGGGTCTCATGCAGTATTTGTCCTTTTGCCGCTGACTACTTTCACTGAACATAATGTCTTCCAGTTGAAACCAGGTTATGAGATGTTCCCTGGAATCATCATTATTCTTAATCATTGTGTAGTGCTCCATTGAGTATATATACCATAGTTTACCTATCCATTCTTCTGTTGTTGGGTATCTGGGTTGATTCCATTTTTTGCTATTGTGGACTGTGCTGTGACAAACATTCTTGTGCATGTGTCCGTTGGTGTGAAAGGCCTTGATTCTGCAGGATATATTCCAAATAGTGGAATTACTGGGTCAAATGGTGTATCTATGTCCATTTTTTTTTAAGGAAGTACCAGATTGCTTTCCAAAGAGGCTGGACCATTTTGCAACCCCACCAACAGTGTAGAAGAGTTCTACTTTCTCCACAGCATTTGTTGTTTTGTGTTTTTTGGATCATGGCTAACCTTGCTGGGGTGAGATGGTATCTCATTGTGGTCTTGATTTTAATTTCTTTAATAACTAAAGATCGTGAACATGGCCACGTGTGTTTTTTGGCTGCCTGGATCTCTTTAGAGAAATGTCTATCCATCTCCTTTGTCCATCACTTAATTGGATGATTTATCTTCTTGTTATTTATATTTTGTAGTATCTCATAGATTATGGAGATCAGGTGTCAGTCTGACATAGAGTTGCCAAATATTTTTTCCCATTCTGTAGGTGGCCTTTTAATTCTATTAATAAAGTCTTTGGATGAGCAAAAGTGATTGATTCTTAGTAGTTCCCATTTATCTGTTTTCTCTTCTGTTGATTGTGATTTGTTGGACAGATTTTGAAGTCTGTCTACATTGTGTATTAAAACTTCTATTGTTGTTCCTACCTTTTCTTGGATGAGCTTTATCGTTTTAGGTTTGATATTTAGGTCATTTATCCAGTTGGAGTTGGTTTTTGTATAAGGTGTAGGATATGGATCTTGTTTCAATTTATTGCAGATGGATATCCAATTTTGCCAGCACCATTTGTTGAAGATACTGTTTTTACCCCAGTTTAACGTCTTAGGGCCTTTGTCGAATATCAACTGTTCATAGGCAGATGGTGTCATCTCTGGGGTCTCAATTCTGTTCCATTGATCAATCTGTCTGTTCTTGTACCAGTACCAGGCTGTTTTGACCACTGTGGCAGTGTAGTATGTTCTATGGTCGGGTAATGAGAGGCCTCCCAGTGTGTTCTTCTTCTTTAGTAGTACCTTACTTATCCGGGGCTTTTCCCTTTCCAAACAAATTTGGTGATTTGTTTCTCCACCTCATTAAAAAATGACGCTGGAACTTGTATTGGGATTGCATTCTATAAGTAGATTGCTTTGGGTAAAATAGACATTTTCACAATGTTAAGTCTTCTCATCCATGAGCAGGGTAGGTTTTTCCATTTATCTAAGTCTCTCTTAGTTTCTTGTAGTAAGGGCTTGTAGTTCTCTTTGTAAAGGTCTGTTAGTTCTCTGGTTAGATTAATTCCTAGGTACTTTATCTTCTTAGGGGTTATAGTAAATGGTATTAATTTGATGATTTCTTCATTAACAGTCTCATTGTTGATATAAAGGAATCCTACTGATTTACTTATGTTTATCTGAGACTTTGCTGAAGTCTCCTATCAGTTTGAGTAGTTTATTTATAGATTCCTTGGGATTCTCTGCATATACAATCATATCATCAGCAAACAGGGAGATTTTGACTTCTTTGCCAATGCAGATGCCCTTTACTTCTTGGTCTTCTCTAATTGCTCTGGCTAGAACTTTTAGTACAATGCTGAATAGGAGAAGTGAGAGTGGGCATCCTTGTCTAGTTCCTGTTCTAAAGGGAAAGTCTTTCAGTTTCTCTCCATTCAGGATGACGTGGGCAATTGGCTTTGTATAAATGGCCCTTATTGAGTTGAGGAATTTTCCATCTATGCCTATTTTGCTAAGAGTTTTTAGCATGAGTGGGTGTTGGACTTCACCAAATGCCTTTTCTGCATCAATGGACAAAATCAGGTGATTCTTGTCTTTTGTGTTATTTGTGTGGTTAATCACATTAATTGTTTTTCTGATGTTCAACCAGCCTTGCATCCGTGGTATGAATCCAATTTGGTCATGATGGATTATTTTTTTGATATGTTGTTGTATTCTATCAGCAAAAATTTTGTTGAAGATTTTTGCAACTAGATTCATGAGTGATATTGGTCTGTAGTTCTCCTTCTTTGTTGAGTCTTTCTCTGGCTTTGGTATCAGGGTTATGCTGGCTTCATAGAATGAGTTTGGGAGTACTCCATCCCTTCCTATACTGTGCAATAGTCTGAGCAGTATTGGAGATAACCCTTCTCTAAATGCTTGGTAGAATTCTGCAGTGAAGCCATCTGGGCCCGGGCTTTTTTTGGTTGGCAGTGTTTTGATGACATATTCAATCTCTTCCTTTGTGATGGGTTTATTAAGTCATTCTGCTTCATGTTGTGATAATTTGGGTAGGTGGTATGAGTCAAGGAATTTGTCCATTTCCTCTAGGTGTTCAAATTAGTTAGAGTACAGTGTTTCATACTATTCTGTTATGATATTTTTGATTTCTGTTAGATCTGTTATGACAACTCCCCTCTCACTTCTAATTTTGGTTGTTTTCTTTCCTGCTTTTCTTTAGTAAGTTTAGCCAGTGGTTTGTCAATTTTGTTGATCTTTTAAAAAAACTAGTTTTTGCTCTTTTCAATTTTTTCAATGTTTTTCTATTCTCTAATTCATTTAGCTCTGCTGTAATCTTTATGATCTGGTTTCTTCTGGTGCCTCTGTTGTTCTCTCTCTACTTGTTCAAGCTATAGGGTTAGTTCCTTGACTTGGTTTCTTTATTCCTTGCAGATGTGTGCATTTATAGAGATAAACAGACCTCTGAGCACTGCTTTTGCTGTATCCCATAGGTTTGCGTAGGAAGTGTTTTGATTCTCATTGGAATCCATGAATTTCTTTATTTCATCCTTGATTTCTTCTATAACCCATGGTTTTTTGAGCAAGATGTTGTTCAGTTTCGAAGAGTTCCACTTTCTATCTATGTTCTTTCTGCTATTGATTTCGACTTTTATGGCTTTATGATCTGAGAAGATGCTTTGCAGTAGTAATTCAATGGTATGGATTTTGTTGAGAATTGCATTATGTCCTAACACATGGTCAATTCTGGAGAATGTTCCATGTGCACTGGAGAAGAAGGTGTAGTTGTCTGCTGATGGAAAGTTCTGTATATATTGATGAGGTTTAGTTGGTTAATTGTGGCAACAAGGTCTTCTGTATCTTTACTGAGGTTTTTTTCTAGATGATCTGTCCAGTATTGAGAGTGGAGTGTTGAACTCTCCCACTATTATTGTGGAGTGATCTAACTCTTTTTTGAGTGTAGCCAGTGTTTCTTTGATGTATTTAGGTGCTCTGATATTAGGTGCATAAATATTTAATATAGTTAAGTCTTCCTTGTGTACTGAACTTTTCAGCAATAAATAGTGTCCATCTTGGTCCACGATGGTGGATTTTTCATTAAAATTGATTTTGTCTGAGATTAGAATTGCCACCCCTGCTCTTCTTTGTTCATTGTTAGCTTGATATATATTCTTCCATCCTTTAATTTTCAGTTTATTCCTATCTTTAGGTCTCAAGTGAGTTTCTTGTAGACAACATGTGGATGGGTCATGTCTTTTGATCCAAGATGACACTCGGTGTCTCTTTACTGGAGCATTCAGTCCATTCACATTCAATGGAATTATTGAAAGGTATGTATTCACTGCTGTCATTGTGATATGTTTATTTTTGTGTTGATGTTTTCTCTGTTGTTCTTATTAGTCTGTTCTGGGACATTCTTTTTTGTGAGTTGATTTTTCACCTTTTTCAGAGCTGTTTTTGTAGTTGTTGAGACTTCTGTGTTACATTTCTTCAAATGGTATGATACGTCTTTGTTGTGCTTTACAGCTGCCCTTATGATCCCCCTTAATAAACTATATATAAACCCAAATTTAATTACTACTAGTTTTGTCATCTTCCTCTCCATCTGGAAGGACTGTAATGACTGTAGCACATCCCTCTTTTTAATATGATGGCACCATAGTTTTCATGATAGTCACTGGATTGCTTCTTTCAGTATTAAAGCTGTGATTTACTTTGGAGCCTTCCCTAACTGAGTAGAGTTCTGAGTAATGTGTCATTCTAAAATATAAAGCTAGTGGTTTTGTTCTTTTAAGCCAAAGCCAAGAACTTCTTTCAGTATATCTTGTAGCTTTGGTTTGGTTTTTACAAAGTCTCTGAGTTTCTGTTTATCTGGGAATGTCTTAATTTCATTTTCATATTTGAAAGATAGTTTTGCAGGTTACACAATTCTTGGTTGGAAGAAGTTCTTCTCCTTCAAGGTTTTGAATGTGTCATGCCACTGCCTCCATGCCAGCATGGTTTCTGCTGAGAAATCTGACGAGAGCCTACAGAGTTTCCCTCTGAATGTTAGCTTTGCTTTGAGCCTCACTGCCTTTAAGAGTTGCTACTTATGTTTCATTTTGTTAAGCTTGATTATAGTATGTCTTGGAGTCTTTCTTTTGAGATCTATATTTGGTGGCGTACGATATGCATCTGAGATGTCTATATTCTCTTCCCTCATGATTTCTAGGAAGTTTTCTGTCAGCAGCTCAGCAACAATACTCTCTGTGTTCTCAGGTGTCTCTTCTTGTTCAGGGACTCCAATTAATTGAAGGTTATTCCTCTTAATAGAGTCCCACATGCTTCTTAATACTTCTTCATTTTTCTTGTTTCTTTTTTTGGATTTCTGCTTGTAGACACTGGCATCAGTAGCTCTGTCTTCCAAGTCAGAAATTCTTTTTTCCATTTCTTCCATTCTGTTTTCTTGGCTTTGAATGGAAGTTTCTATGTCTTTGATTTTGTTCTTGATCTATCAGATTTCAGAGTACTGGTGTTCCAGCAGATTGAACAGCTTGTTTAATTTTTCCTTTTGTTCTGCTGCATTTTGTGTAAGGTCTAGAAGGGCTCTGTATATAATCATTTTGTATTCACTTTCTGATGATTCTCGTAAAAGTCTCTTCATCTAGAAAACTGCTTGGCTGTTTTGTTTGGGAGCCTTCTGAAGCCATAGGTGATTTCTTGTATGCCACAAGTGTCTGTTGCTTTTTGGGTCTCATGTGAGTAAGCAAAGGCTGGAAGAGATACTGTGAGGATGGACTGCAGATATTTCTCTAGGCTGTCTTAAAATGTAAAGCAAAAGGTATCTGACCACTTTCCAAGTCAGTCAGGTTTTCAGGTGTAGAGGTCCCTCTTCCCAACTGGTAAAGTAAGCATCTCTATATCCAACCCCAGATGATACAAACTAGTTCAGAATACAGCAATGCTACTACTCTGTTGGCCTCTGCTGACAGGGCCCAGCCTTAGGTGACACTGTGTAAACTACTGCTTTTCTGGTAGAAGAACACTCTCCTGTGGGCAAGTTCTGGCACCCAAGCTAAGAAATAGGTCCAGCTGTGGCCACCATATCCAAGATGGTGCCCTCCACACAAGCAGCAGATAGAGGGGTTAAAGGTGCCAAGAGGTAGTGATTCCTCTGCCTCTGTTGCTGGGCCCCCACTGTAGGCGACACTGTGTGAATTACTGCTTTTCTGTCGGAGAAGCACTGTCCTGTTTGCAGGTGCTGGCTCCCGGGCTAAGAATTAGGTCTTGGTAAAATCTCCATATTCAACATGGCGTCTCGCACTCTGGCAGTGCGGTTCTGTACAAACCATGCTGTGGCAGTGATAAAAAGACAGGCCCAAAGTGGCTAGATGAACAGAGACCTAAGCCTGGCTCTCAAAATATGGGAATTTCACCTGCCTACCCCCCAGCAGTGTGTCTGAGTCTGGCTGCTAGGCAAGACCCAGCTCTGCCTGCCAAGACAGAAAAAAAAAGTCAAAATGGTGCATTTACCTTCAGTCCATGAGAGCCAGGGCTAGCCAGGATTGGGAGTCTGCGAAAGAGAGGAGGTTTTTCTTTCAGTAGTATGAAGTCCAAATTAACAGCCCTGTGCCGTGTCCTGGAGGCTCACTGGGTGACCAGAAGGTTCTGTTTGATTATCGTTTCAGGTCTTGGTTTCCAGAGGGATATAAGGAGACTTGCTTAGTCCTCCATCGTGACTCCCTCCCCAGTGTAATGAAAATTTATATGACAGTCACTGATTCTATTTTACATGTTTAATATTATCTTTTCAGTCTGAAGCGACAGTGGGCGGACCCTTGAAGAAAGAAAATTAATATTTGTCAAATAAAAAGGAGGGAGTTGTGGGAAATACACTAACAGTGTAGGAAATATACTAACTCTTGACATGACCATGGCCATCTTGAGCTGCCATAGTGCTGCTTATCACAACTCTGCCTAACCTGTTGTACTGAGGACATGATATTAACACCTTGTTTTAGTCAGCTAGGGCTGCTCTAACAGAAATACCACAGAGTGGATGGCTTTAACAAAGGAAGGTTTATTCTTACAGAGTCTAGTAGGCTGCAAGCCCATATTCAGGGTGTCCACTCCAGGGGAAAGCTTTCCCCTTGTCGGCTCTGCAGGAAAGTCCAGTATTGCATCAGTCTTTGTCCAGGCAGCATCTTGGCACAGGAACCTCATGTCTGAAGGATGCGCTCTTCTCCTGGTGCTGCTTGCTTGATAGTACAAGGTTACCAATTCTCTGCTTGCTTCTCTTTTATCTCTTGCAGGCTGAGAGGATTAAGGGTGGGGCAAGCCATACTCCAGGGAAACTCCCTTTACAGCAGAGCAGGGAAGTAATCCTATGAAGGAATTTTCAGCCCCACCCTAATCCTTTAACATACAGTTTAGGGAAACCACAAAATGGGGGACAGTCACAAGATACTGGGAATCATGTCCCAGCCACATGGCTACACGTAGTTTTGGGGGGACACAGTTCAACCCATGACACACCTTGAGTCTTTTAACCTAGAAGTGACCTAATGGTGCATCCAGATCAAGGAGATAAGTCATGGGGGGACACAGAAACCTATGAGAAAACAAAGGGTGCAGAAAACCTCTCCTGTTAAGATAAGGAACTAGACAGATCTGGACATCTTCAATTCTTTAACTTTAGAGAGCTTACTCTCCTCTAGTAAACACTATAAATACTTCAGTGAAACTCGGTTTTGGGCTCTCGGCAGTGATGGCCGTTGGTCCCCTAATCCCACTTTAGCTTGTCTTGTTTCTTTCTTATCCTAGGCATTGCCCCTATCTTCAACCATGTTCATCAGAGAAATTCTCAGACAGTGTCTTTTGATTTCTTGACTGCTGCTTCCATGGGTGTTGATTGTGGACCCAAGTGAAATGAAATCCTTGACAACCTCAATTCTTTCTCTATTTATGACAATGTTGCTTACTGGTCAGGTTGTGAGGATTTTTGTTTTTCTGATGTTGAGGTGCAATCCATACTGAAGGCTGTAGTGTTTGATTTTCATCAGCAAGTGTCTCAAGTCTTCTTCACTTCCAGCAAGTAAGGTGGTGTCATCTGAGTAACACAGGTTGTTGATGAGTTATCCTCCAATCCTGACGCCTTGTTCTTCTTCATAAAACCCAGCTTCTCAGATTATTTGCTCGGCATAGAGATTGAAAATGTATGATGAAAGGATACAACTCTGATACGTGCCTTTCCTGACTTTAAAATGTGCCGTGTCCTGTTGTTCTGTTTGCACAACTGCCTCTTGGTCTATGTACAGATTCCTTACACAATTAGGTGTTCTGGATTTTCCATTGTCTGCAATGTAAGCTATAATTTAGTATGATCCACACAGTCAAACGCTTTCGCACAGTCAATGAAACACAAATAAACGCATTGCTGGTATTCTATGCTTTCAGCCAAGATCCATCTGGCATCAGCAATGATATCCTGGGTTCCACATCCTCTTCTGAATCCAGCTTGAATTTCTGGCAGTTCCTTGTCAATAAATTGTTGTAGTCACTTTTCAATGATCTTTAGCAAAATTTTACTTGTGTGTGATATCAATGACATTGTGTGGTCATTTCCACATTTGGTTGTATCACCTTTCTTTGGAATGGGCTTATAAACATGGATCTCTTCCAGTCAGTTGACCAGGTAGCTGTCCTCCAAATTTCTTGACATAGACAAGTGAGCACTTCCAGTGCTGGATCTCTTTGTTGAAATATCTCAACTGATGTTCCATCAATTCCTGGAGCCTTGCTTTTTGCTGATGCCTTCAATGAAACTTCAATTGCTTCCTTCAGTACCATAGATTCCTGATCACATGCTACCTCTTCAAATGGCTGAACATCAACTAGTTCTTTCTGGTATAATGACACTGTGTATTCCTTCCATCTTCTTTTGATGCTCCCTGAGTTTAAGAGTTTCGCTGTAGAATCCTTCACTATTGCAACTCAAGGCTTGAATTTTTTCTTTAGTTCTTTCAGCTTGAGAAATGCAGAACATGTTCTTCCCTTCTGGTTTTCCATTTCCAGCTCTTTGCACGTGTCATTATAATACTTTCTTTTATCTTCTTGAGCTTCTCTTTGAAATCTTCTGTTTAGGTCTTTTACTTCGCCATCCCTTCCTTTTGTTTTAGTTGCTTGACATTCAAGAGCAAGTTTCAGAGTCCTCTGACATCCAGTTTGGTCTTTCTTTCTTTCCTGTCTTTTTAATGACCTCTTGCTCTGTTCAAGAGTGATGTCTTTGATGTCATTCCACAGTTAGTCTAGTCTTTGGTCGTTAGTGATCAACACATCAAATCTGTTCTTGAGATGATCTTTAAACTCAGCAGGGATATACTCAAGGTCATACTTTGGCTCTCGTGGACTTGCTCTGATTTTCTTCAGTTTCAATTTGAATTTGCATATGAGCAATTGATCTGTGCTGTGTTACAGCAACAAACAAGCCTCCACTGATGGACAAGTGGGGGCTAGTCACTGTATCTTTAGCCTCCTTACCTGATGGTGTTACCCTGCTTACCTTATGGTATTACCCTCCTTATCTGATGGTGTTACCCTCCTCGCCTGATGCTGTTACTCTGTTTACCCAATGCTATTATCCTCCTTGCCTGATGCTATTACCCTCCTTACCTGATGGTGTCACCTTCCTTACCTGATACTGTTACCCTGTGACTAATAGATAGGATTATTGTTAAAAGAGGATTAGGGTAGGACTGCACTCTTACTTAGGAGTTTCTCTGGAGTGTGGCTTGCACCACCTTTTATGCTTTTATCCTACAAGAGATAAAAGAAAAAGGAAGCAAGTGAGAGTTGGAGATCTCATATCATCAAGAAAGTAACACTGAGAGCACAGTGTATCCTTCAGACCTGAGGTTCCTGTGCTGACATGCCCCCTGACCAAAGAAAGACTGATGCAACACAAAGAGCTTCTTCCAGAGCTGACATAGAGAGAGTGTAATCCTGGAGCTGGTACCCTGAATTAGGAACTCTAGCCTACTGGAGTGTGTGAGAATAAACTTTTCTTTGTTACAGCCATCCACCTGTGGTACTTCCATTACAGCAGCACCAGATGACCAAGACACCATCTGTCCCAGTCATCAGGTACTGCTCTAACAGAAAATACCGTGAGTGGAAGGTATCATGAGGAGAAGCTTTTATTGTCACAGTCCGGTAAGCCACAAATCCATTTACAAATTGTAAGTCCATTCGGTAAGAGAATGTATCACGGTCCGGTAGTTTAAGTCCAAATCCAGTGAGAGCATCTCGGCACAGGAACCTTGAGTCCAAAGGACGTGCTCTGCCCTCGGTGCTTCTCTCTCGGTGGTAGGAGGTTCCCAACTTCCTCAGCTCACTTCTCTCCCTTACATTCCACAAGCTTGAATCCTGCCTCACTAACACAACTGCAAACCATTCTCCATCATCGATATCACAGAGGCAGGATTCACAACACATGGGAGGAAGGGCACCATATTAGAACTCCAAACCAAGTCAAATCAACTCATACATTTTTGGGGGGACACAATTCAATCCATGACACCATCCTTGAGTATGTGTGGTAATATCTCGTTGTGGCTTTGATTTCCATTTTCCTAATGCTAACAAGAAAACCCTGGTGATGTAGTGGTTAAGTGCTATGTCTAATAACCAAAAGCTCAGCAGTTCAAATCCACCAAGCATTCCTTGGAAACTCTGTGGGGGCAGTTCTACTCTATCCTATGGGGTAGCTATGAGTCAGAATTGACTCAACGGTAGTGGATTAAGGCTAATAATGTCAAGTATCTTTTCTTGTGTTTATTGGCATTTGTTTGTCTTCTCTGGAGAAATGTCTATTCAAATTCTTATTTTTAAAAAGGAATTGTCATTTGAATTTTAAGTTGTAAGAGTTCTTTATATATTTTGGATACTTGTTAGGTTGTTAGGTTCTGTTGAGTCAGTTCAGACTTACAGTGACCCCATGTACAATGGATCAGAACACTGCCGGATCGGGCCATTCTCTCAGTCACTGTTATGTTTCAGCCCATTTTTGTAGCCACTGTGTCACTCCATCTCAGTGAGGGTCTTTCTTGTTTTTGGTGCCCTTCTATCAAGCATGATGTCCTTCTCCAGTGACTGGCCCTTCTTGATAAAACATCTAAAGGTTATAAGAAGCATTATTCTTCATCAGTTTTCCTTATTCATCTTCCAGCTTTTGAATGCATGTGAAGCAACTGAAAATACCATGGCTTGAGTCAGATGTACCTTAGTCCTCAAGATGACATCTTTGGTTTTGAACTTTAAAGAGGTCTTTTGCAATGTGTTTGTCCAATGCAATACATCGTTTTTTTTTCTTGATTGCTGTTTCCATGGGTGTCAATTGTGGATCCAAGTAAAATGAAATCCTCGACAGCTTCTCTGTTTGAGGTGATGTTGCTTATTGGTCCAGCTGTGAGGATTTCTGTTTTCTTTATGTTGAAGTGTAATTCATACTGAAGTATGCAGTCTTTGATCTTCTTTAGTAAGTACTTCAAGTCCTCTTTGCAAGGTTGTATCATCTGCATATCACAAGTTGTTAATGGATCTTCCATCATTTCCAGAGCTGTGTTCTTCTCAGATTATTTGCTCAGCATATAGGCTGAATAAGTATGGTGAAAGTATACAACCTTGAGACACATCTTTCCTGATTTTAAACCACACAGTATACCCTTGTTCTGTTCAAATGACTGCATTGTAGTCTATGTACAGGTTCTACATGAGCACAATTAAGGGTTCCAGGATTCTCATTCTTTGCAATGTTATCAGTAATTTGTTATGATCCACACAGCTGAATGCCTTTGCATAGTCATATGTCTTTCTGGATATTAGACCCTTAGTGCATATGTGATTTGCAAATAATTTCTCTCATTCTTTGGCTGGTCATTTCACTTTCTTAATGTGTTCTTTGAAGCACAAAAATTTTAAATCCTGTGTAAATCTAATATCTATTTTCTCTGTTGTTGCTTGCAGTTTTGGTATTGTATCTAAGGGTTCATTGCCTAATTCAAGATCACAAAGCTTTACACCTATGTATTCTAAGAATTTTATGGTTTTAGCTGTTAACATTTAGTTTTTGATTCATTTTGAAATAGATTTTGTATCTGGTGTGAGGTAAGTGTCTGAGTTAATTCTTTTGTATGTGGATGTTTATTTGCCCAGCACCATTTGTTGAAGAAACTATTCTTTCTCCATTGAATTGGCTGGGATACCTTATCAAAAACAATTGACCATAGATGTAAGGGTTTATTTCTGGACTCTTGATTCCATTTCATTGATCTATATGTCTATCCTTATGCCATTACCACATTGTTTTATTACTGTAGCTTTGTAGTGTGTTTTGAAAGTGAGAATTATGGATCCTCCACCTTTGTTCTTCATTTTCAAGATTCTTTCGACTGTTGTGTGACCCTTACATTTTTATATGAATTTTAGGATTAGCTTGTTCATTTATTCAAAAAAGGCATTTGGGGTTTTGGTAGATACTGTGTTTGCTCTGTAGATCAATTTGGAGGTACTGTCATTTTAACAATATTTAGTCTTCCATCCAGCAAACACAATCTTTCTATTTATTTAGGCCCTTAATTTCTTTCAACAGTATTTTGTAGTTTTTAGTGTACAAGTCTTAACACTTTTTTGGTTAAATCTATTCTTAAGTACTTTGTCCTTTTTGATCATATTGTACCTGAAACTGTTCTCTTACTTTCTTCATATTGATCATTGCTAGTGTTATCATGCTGATTTTTGAAGGAGGTGATTGTTGCTTCGTGGAGTTGGACGGCGATGCCTTGAGGTGGAGGGTGTGCTGTTGACATCCTGTGGGCTGTTGCTGGGGCTCTCTTCTGACTTATCTGAAGTTACAGATGGAGAGCTTGATTCTGTGACGCAAAGGGAAATAAACGTGTCTGACTCACCTTTCCCACACACTCCCTCCTGTTGTTCCTGACAGCTCCCTCTGTTGAGAGAGGGAGAGCAGAAGAGAGTGAGTGGGTACAGGGCCCTCTGAATCTCTCACAGTGGTTTCTTCTTAGCCTTTTCTCTGAGGTTTTTGAGGTGCCTCCCAACAGGGTAGGCATTCCTGAAGGATAAGGGTTTCGTCAGCCTTCTCTCTTATCCCAAATCAGTACTGGATCAGTGCCTCTTTTCTGATGGGCATCTTGCTCTTTAGGTGACAAGCACAGTCAGGACACTGAAGGCTAATAGGGTTAGAAGGAGCTGGGGAGGGGATATAAAGATCAGTCAGATAGTAAACAGCTGAAAAGAGTGGAGGACCATGGAAGGTATATGTGCAGTGCTTGTCTGTGTTACCTTGGCCATGTCCATGGTCATGTCTGTGCTCATCACTCGCTAGCTGGGTCAGTTACTTAAGTTCAGTGAGTCTGTTTCCACAGTCACACGGGAATGTGGTTGCTTGCCTTATTGGGTGGACGTGAGCAATCAAGAGCAGTAACATACAAATGCGGAATAGATGCTGGTAAATGTTCCTTGGAGTACGAGTCAATCATCAAGTCCTTTCCGTCTTGATCCTGAGTCGGGGCAATGTGATTCCAGGGGGTGAGGCAGAGCTTGGAGTAGCAGGGAAATAGTAAATCAGGAAGGAGGAAGTCTACGGAGAACTTATTGGACAAATCTCACCTTTACTAGAGTTTTCAGACAAGATGGAGAGTGTGGAAGCTTCTGGGGCTGAGGCAACCCCGTTGCATCTTCATGTTAAAGGAGACAGTGTGAGCTGCACAAGATAGGGGAGAAGGAGCACCAGGGAGAGGAAGGCTGAGGCTGAAAATGGGACAGCTTGGCCAGGGGCCACTGCAGGAATCAGGATGTTGTGAGTCTGTGTTTTGATATCTGAGGGCATGAAAGAAAGGTCTACCTACAGTTACAGGAATTTTAAGCAAGTATTAGTTTATTAACCAGTTTAAAAACATTTTAAGGAAACCCTGGTGGCATAGTGGTTAAGTGCTATGGCTATTAACCAAAAGGTTGGCAGTTCAAGCCACCAGGCACTTCTTGGGAGCTCTGTGGGACAGTTCTATTCTGTCTCATTGGGTTACAATGAGTGAGAATTAACTTGACAGCTATGAGCGAGCTTTTAAGTTCAAATTAGAATTTTGTTGTTTTATTATTTATCTAGCAAAAATTTTCAACTTTGTATTTTGGTTTTCTTTAATTTCAAGCTACAGATTCTTTTTCATTATTTACAATATAGTATAATAAAGACAATCTACTTTTTATTAAAATTTGATAAACTCAAGTTTGAAAAATATAAATTGTCATTTCCATTTGCAAATATAGTCCACTGAACCCCCTTAAACATTGTAAGGGATATCCAAATTTGATATGTTTGATTTTTCTTGTGAGTACTTCGGTGCATGATTGACCAGGTATATGACCCTAAAAAGGGAAACTTCCCTAATACAAGTGTGTGGAAACCCTGGTAGCATAGTGGCAAAATGTTGGCCATTCCATCTATCAGGAGCTCCTTGGAAACTCTATGGGGCAGTCCTCCTCAGTCCTATAGGGTCGCTATGAGTTAGAATTGACTTGATAACAATGGGTTTGTTTTTATTTCTGGTTTAATAAGTGTGTAGAAACACTGAGTCTTTAGTTCCCCCAAACATTAAAATTCTGTCTAGAGTCAACATCTTTTATACCCTTCAACTTAGAATCATTAGCTGAAAATCAATGATTCATTTTTAATAGAATGACAGAAATAATCAGTTACTCTACTATGCTAAATTCTTTTAAGCATTACAAAAACTATGAATACCAAATACGTATACTCTGTCTTGATGCTGAAAACTGATTTCAGGTTGAACACGTGGTTGAGTTACTTTTGATTTGTATCAGTTTAGATCTGATCAGAGGGGATAAACAAAATATGGGATACCTAATACAGTGACATATTATTCAGCCATAAAATAAAATGAAGTTCCTGGTTTCAGGAGACGTCTATGTCAACTGACATAACAAAGTTTGTTAAGAAAATGTTTCATGTCTCACTTTAGTGAGTAGTGTCTGGATCTTAAAAGCTAGCAAGTGGCCGTCTAAGAAGCATCAATTGATCCCAGTCCACTTGGAGTAAAGGAAAATGAAGAACATCAAAGATACAAGGACCCCAAGAGACGGAAAAGCCCACAAAAACAGAGGCTACATCAGCATGAGACTGGAACTAGATGGTGCCTGGCTACAACCAATGACGATCCTTATGGGGAACTCAGCAAACAGTCCCTGATGAAGTGGGAGAAATGTGGGGTGCAGAACTCAAACTCTAGTAAAAAGACCAGACTTGCTGGTCTGACAGACTGGAGGGTCCCTGGAGGACACAGTCCCTAGGCTCTCTGTTAGCTCACAGCTGAAACCATTCCTGAAGCTAACTCTTCAAGCAAAGATAGTACTGATCTGTAAGACATAAACTGATACTGGTGAAGAGTGTGCTTTTTGGCTTAAGCAGGTGCAAGAGACTAACCGGGCAACTCCTGTCTGGAGGCAAGATTAGACGACAGATGGAGAGAGGAGCTGGTTGAATGGACACGGGGAATTCAGGGTGGAGAGGAGGAATACACTGTCGGCTTGGGGAGAGCAGCTAGGGTCACATAGCAAAGTGTGTGTAAGTTCTTCTATGAGAAACTGACCTGAATTGTAAACTTCACTTGAAACATAATTTAAAAAAAGGAATGTTCTGATTCATGCTACAACATGGATGGGCCTTGAAAACATTATGTTGAATGAAAGAAGCCAGCCACAGAAGTCTACATATCGCATCACCACGCTTACACAGAATGTCTACAACAGGCACATTTGTAGACAGGAAGTAGATTAAAATTTACAAGGGGGAGAGTGAGGAGTTTTTGCTTAATGGGAACAGAGTTCCTATGTGGGGTGGTAAAAAAGTTTTGGAAAGAGATACTGGTAATGGTTGTACAATATCATGAATGTAATTAATGTCTCTAAATTGTACACTTGAAAATAGTAACAGCAGCAAATTTTATGTTATATGTGTTTTACCATGATGAAGTTAAATGAGAAAAAAGATTTGATCGAGAAGCAAAACTACTATGACTGATAAGGAATAAGAAAATTGTTACAGGAATTACACATCATGTAGTTGTGGGAGTTGGTGTCAAGGGTGTTTACATTAATGAGGTCACACCAGTGTATGATGGGTCCTAAACCAAATCACTTCTGAGTTATAAATAGGACAGAACCGACACAGAGACAGACACCGAGATGGAGAGACACCACATACAGATACACCTGACACGTGAAACTGCAAACCCAGAAACACCAAGAACTGCTCGTAGCTGCTAGAAAATGAAATAGACAAAGGACCTCTCCTGGGAGTCACACCCTGAGTCCAGACTTTTAACCCCTTGAACTTTGAGAAAATAAATTTTTATTCTTGAAAGACACCTACTTGTGGTATTTTTGTTAGACCAGTACCGCATAATAAAACGTTCTGCATCCTCCACAACACTTTTTATCTCCCCTTTTGATTATAGTCATTTAGTGGGACTGAAGTAGTATTTCGCTGTGGTTTTGATTTGTGTTTCCCTAAAGCTAATGAGGAACCCTGGTGGCACAGTGGTTAAAAGCATGGCTTCTAGTCAAAAGGTCAGCAGCAGTTCCAATTCACCAGCCACTCCTTGGAAATCCTGTGGGGCAGTTCTACTGTATTCTATAGGGCTCCTATGAATTGGGATCTACTTCATAGCATTCGATTTGGTGTTTCTTTGCTTTTATATTTGTATAAGGCTGATGAGGAGTACCTGAGTGGCAAAAATGGTTACTGAAAGGTTGTTGGTTTAAACCCACCCAAGGTGCCTCAGAATAAAGGCCTGGTAATCTTCATTCATGAGGTCACAGCCTTGAAAATTCTATGGAGTTCAGTTCCACTCTGCAACACGTGAAGTTGTCATATGATGAGATGGAACCGATTTGATGGCACCTGGGAAGGCTAATGATGTTAATTATATTTTCATGTTCTTATTGGTCATTTGTATATCTTCTTTGGAGAACTCTCTGTTCAAGCATTTTGCCCTTTTTAAAATTGGGTTATTTGTGTGTTTTTATTTCCTGAGTCCTTCTGACATAAATCCCATCAACCTTTTAACTCTCTGGCACCACAAGAAGTCCTAGGCTCACCTTCTATTTCTTCACCTCTGTCTTGGAATCAGTCATTTCTCCAAGGAGTCCTCATTCCTTTTAGTGGAAAGATATTGATAGCCTTTGGTTGAAATTTTGCTAATGCAAGTCAAGCAGCCTAAATCCCTTTAAGTAATCAGTTGCATTTACGAACTTAGTCCACTAAGTTGCCTTTAGCCAAGCCAGGTGCCGCTGGATAACTTTTAAACTGCATTTATAAACTTAATATTTTTATTTTGTCTGAGTCTGAACCTCTCTGATGGGTTTGGATTTGCAATTTTCTATCTGGGTCCAAACTGCTGCCTCGCTAGTGTAGATGGAAGTCTGAGGCTCCCCTCCCTCCCAGCTGAAGCTATTCTTAGAGATGCTTCCCTTTAGCTTGAAGGAATACTGGAACTTTTCCTTATTCTTCTGGTCTAAGTGGGTCACAACTCTTTAGATACTTTAATTGCATTCCATAGGTGGCTGCAAACCTCTCCTCACAACCTCGAAGTCATGCCTCCTGACCCTGAGGTTTTGATCAGCACCCTGCAGGGACCCAGGGGTCACTCTAGAGAGTGGAAAGTAGATTTCTGCACTTGTGTACCACCTTCATCCAGGGTCAAGATAGTCACAATTCAAATTACACATCCAGGGCAGAAAGGAGGGAGGAGAAGGAGGTCCAGAGACACCTACATGGAATCCCATACTCCAGTCTCAAACATGTATTAGAGACTTTTGCTCAAAAGGAGCAGAGGAGGTGTGAAAGGCCTTGATTCTGTAGGATATATTCCAAGTAGTGGAATTACTGGGTCAAATGGTATATCTGTATCCATTTTTTTAAGGAAGCACCAGATGGCTTTCCAAAGAGGCTAAACCATTTTGCAACCCCACCAATGGTGTAAAAGTGTTCCACTTTCTCTACAGCCTCTCCAGCATTTGTTGTTATGTGTTTTTTGGATCATGGCCAACCTTGCTGGGGTGAGATGGTATCTCATTGTGGTCTTGATTTTAATTTCTTTAATAACTAAAGATCGTGAACATGACTGCATATGTTTTTTGGTTGACTGAATCTCCTTTTTGGGGAAATGTCTGTCCATCTCCTTTGCCCATCACTTAATTGGATGATTTATCTTCTTCTTATTGATATTTTGTAGTATCTTGTAGATTATGGAGATCAGGTGTCGGTCTGACATAGAGTTGCCAAATATTTTTTCCCATTCTGTAGGTGGCCTTTTAATTCTATTAATAAAGTCTTTGGATGAGCAAAAGTGTTTGATTCTTAATAGTTCCCATTTATCTATTTTCTCTTCTGTTGACTATGGTTTGTTGGACAGATTTTGAAGTCTGTCTACATTATGTATTAAAACTTCCATTGTTGTTCCTACCTTTTCTTGGATGAGCTTTATTGTTTTAGGTTTGATATTTAGGTCATTTATCCAGTTGGAGTTGGTTTTTGTATAAGGTGTAAGATATGGATCTTGTTTCAATTTACTGCAGATGGATATCCAATTTTGCCAGCACCATTTGTTGAAGATATTGTTTTTACCCTAGTTTAATGTCTTAGGGCCTTTGTTGAATGTCAACTGTTCGTAGGCAGATGGTGTCAAGGCCTTTCACATCAACGGACACGTGCACAAGAATGTTTATTGCAACACAGTCCATGATAGCAAAAAGGTGGAATCAACCAGATGCCCAGCAACAGAGGAAAGGATAGGTAAACTATGGTATATATACTCAATGGAGCACTACACAATGATAAAGAATAATGATGATTCCAGGAAATGTCACATAACCCGGTTTCAACTGGAAGACATTATGTTGAGTGAAAGTCAGTGACAAAAGGACAAATATTGTATGAGACCCCTATGACAAGATCTCAAAAACAGACTTATGTATAGAAGAAAAGACTCTTTGACAGCTACAAAGGAGGGGAGAGAGGGAGGGCGAGGCAGGGAGGGTTTAGATTAGATAGTTGCTAGAAATCTGGTTGGGTGAAATCGGTGATAGCACACAGAAACAAGAACAATGTTTAAGTGGAGTTCAGCACAACTTGAATACTCCTTCTATCTTAACCCAATATTGCAAGGATAGAGTAGTTGGGACAGGGGGCAGGGGACCATGCTCTTAGGTGAAATCGAGGCCAATTTGCACAACTGGTGTTTTGCTAAGAGGACTTTCTGCACCCCACAATGCTGAGTGGCATCTGAAGTCTTAAAAGCTGCCAAGCTGCCATCCGAGGACACAGCAAATGGTCCCAACTCAACAGGAACGAATGCTCACCGAGGACCAAAATGACATGGGGTAAAGACAACTCAAAGATAGAGAGACCCACATGAGTGGGTGCCTACATCGACTTGGGACCAGAAGAACCGGATGGTGCCCGGCCACCACCAGTGATAGCTGTGATGGAGCTCACTAAGTTGAGTCTCACTGGCAACACAAGAAAAAAAAGGGTTGCACCCTAAGATCTCCACTAAAAGACCTCAACTGATGGTCCAGTGGTTTCGGGGTTCCCCTGGGAGCATGGCCCCTGACCCTGATGCTGCCTTTGCCCATAAATCATAACGAAGGTCCACTCTTCGGACATGAATGGATTGGACTTGGTGATGCAGAGTGACCATATATTGGACGCACTTTATGGTTTATGTGTCTATAGGATATCATCCTGCTGACCTCTGGCTGGAGGAAGGAGAGTGGGTGGAGAGGAGGGGAAAGGAAACTGTTGGGAGGATGAGACATGTATGGAGCAGAGAGGAATAGTGTGCTGTCACCGGGCAGGGAGAGCAGTGGAAGTTGCATATAGGTGGGCACGTAAATTTATACGGGAATGTACATTTTCACTCAGTTAAAAAAAAAAAGGAGCAGAAGAGACTGCCTGGAGATGCTAGGATTGGGTTGAAAGGTCCTTGTGGACGACTTGTATAACCAGGAACTTTTTCTCTGCCCGCGAGAGCCATGCAGCATCAGTTGTGTAGGGGTGAATGCTCGCTATCCTATCTGCACGAGCTTTGGGTGCCCCCTTGTGACAGAAGAGAGATTCCAGCCTTCTGCCCCTGGCTCCCAGGAACCTGATCACAGCTTCAGACCACAAGGGCCAGGCATCTGACACCCCTGCTTCCAAGACTTTCCTGTGCCTGCAGGACAGGTTGGATTTCCTAGAGACCCCAGAAAGTCCCATTAGGGAGGATAGCTGATGTGGTTGCAGGGCTCAGTCCAAAGCGTTCGTGTTGGTGGCTGTTAACTCTTCATTCTTTTCAGTTTAATGTAACTCGAAAGAATGCTCCACAGCATTATCTGCCCTTGAAAGTCCCCTCATTTTCTAGCTTTTATTAGCCCAGACTCTAGACCGGTAGTTCTTGCTTAACCTTTTTGGGGTCAAGGGGTTCCTCTAAGAATCTGAAGAAAGATGTTGACCTTCCCTTTAAAGAATGCACACACAGACAATATTGTGAGTAGAATTTCAGGAAGTTTGTGGACTTCTTGAGCACTCAGGAACCCCTAGCGTTTCTCAAAACTTCTTCTCTAGCTCCCTCAGATAGATCTTCTGCCCTTCTGAGGAGGCTGACAGTGTTCACTTATGAAGAAGATTCCTGCAGAGGCAGGAAAGACCTAGGGTAAAGTACCTTCTCATGAGAGAAGCAACGTTTGCCTCAAAAATC
This sequence comes from Heterohyrax brucei, assembly GCA_028571685.1. Taxonomy (NCBI): domain Eukaryota; kingdom Metazoa; phylum Chordata; class Mammalia; order Hyracoidea; family Procaviidae; genus Heterohyrax; species Heterohyrax brucei. Next base: position 68,176,389 of record CM053142.1, on the reverse strand, counting down.
TGCCTAGAGATCAAGAACTCTTCTAAAAGACCATGCTCGATGGTCTGACAACCTGTAGGGTCCCCTGAGAACATAGTCCCTAGGCTTGCTGCTGGCCTGGAACTGAAACCAGTGCTGAAGCCAACACTTTAGACAAAGAATGGACTGAACCTGAGGGCACAAGTGACGCAGGCAGTGTGTACACTTTATGGTTTAATATATATATGAGGTTCCCCTACTGGTTTCTTTTTAGAGGGGAGAGGAAATGGTGGAGAGAAGGGTACAAGCACTGGTTGAGTGGATACTGCAAATAAAGAGTTAAAAAAAGAAGAGCACACTGTCTGACAATGAGAACAGACAGAATTGCAGAGAGGTGAGTGCTCAGGGTTTTATATGGAAAATTGACTTAGATTGCAAACTTTCACTTAACCACAATAAAAAAATTAAAAAAAAAATCTGCCTCGAGTTTCCTTGTATAGAGAAACAGATGTTCCTTTTGTGAAAATGTCTGAGATGACAGAGATAGGTGATTTACATAATTTCAACACAGACAAAGTTTCCAAACCACCACATTGAAGGCATGTGAGTGAAATGAAGGAAGAGCTACTTTCAGAAAGGATTTCCTAAAGCACTTCCTCCAGAACTCTTTAGTTGATCACAGATGATCTCAAATACCTCTTGAAAGGTTTCTAGAAGCAAGGTGAAACATTCCAAAAGCTCATGCTGGCCTCCATGAGAAGAACCAAACTAATTTGATCCATGTCCCTTTAAGACACATGTTTAAAGGTATTTTCTTTTGGTTGGGTACCACTCATTTGCTCAACAAATATTAATTTAGTGCATATTGGAACAGAGGATTTTAGAACTGGCAGGGATTTTGGAGATCTTATTTTGATTCCTTTATCCTCAAATCAGAGAGATAAAATGCCATTCATTCATTCATTCATTCATTCATTCACTCAACAGGTATTATTGATCATCTCCTATGTGTCAGAAACTTGGCTTTGTGTGATCAATACAAGAGGAAAGGCCCTGAGAATAATCTACTGGGGAAGAGAGATGTATAGGAAAACAACCAAAATTCAGTACAGATAGTTGCTTTAATGGAGGCTGTTCAAAGGAAGAAGGAACTCAGTAAAAAAAACTGATTAAATCTGCAAGGGCATCTGGAGATGACTTCATACAGGAAGTAGCATCTCAGTTGTGGCTTGACAGGTAATAGGAGTTTGCTAGATGGACAAGTCGTGTTTGTAGGGGTTGAGCTGGGAAATACGGTGCCACGCCCAGGGGCAAGTAAGCCTAAAATACTTGTGGAGTGAACAAAGGCGCAGTATAGGCTACCAAGCCTAAGATGTGGGCAAAGACATGGAAATATAATAGAGCAATGTGTGTTCTAAGAATGGTTAGTCCAGCATTGCTAGTGTAAAATGCCAGAGAAGTGGTGAGTCCAGATAGGAAGCAGGGCAGGTCATGGATAGCTTTTCCTGTGCCCGTAATGTTAGTAGGTAATGTTGAGGGCAGAACCTGGCTGCTTGCGTTCCGAACTAGTACCCTTTTGGCTGTACTAAACTGCCTGTCATAGACACTGAGCTCTGTGCTGGGTGCTGGATACAGTGATGGATATACACAGGTCTTGTCCTAAGGAGGCATACGTTTAGGTGGAAGTGTTAAGACCTGGCCCTGTGTACAAAGAATGATAACAGAGAATGTATTAAGTGGCCAAATGATGTTGTTAGCTTCCATCAAGTGGGCCCTAAATCATAGTCACCCCACATATAACTGGACATAATGCTTCTCAGTCCTGTGTCATACCCATAATTTGTTGTGGATTGGACCGTTGTGATCTGTAGGGTGTTTACTGGATAATTTTTGGAGATAGATCATCAGGCCTTTCTTCATAGTCCATCTTTGTCTGGAAGCTCTGTTGACGCTTGCTCAGTATCACAGCAACACACAAGCCTCATTGACAGATAAGTGGTGGCTGCACTTGGTGCTCCGTGAATACTCTAGATGGCAGTTCTACTCTGGCCTCTAGGGTCACCATGAGTCGGATCCAACTCGACGGCACTTGGCTGACTGGCACTTGTAGTTCATTAGCCTGGAATCAAACTTGGGTCTCCCACTCGGGAGGCAAGAAATCTACCACTGAACTACTTTTGTTCTCTAGTGAGTGTGAAGTGGTATCTCACTGTCATTTTAATTTGTATTTTCCTAATGACTAGTTCTACTGAGGATCTGTTCATGTGTTTATTGCTCATTTGCATATATTTTTGGAGAAAGTCTATTCAAACATGTTGCCAAGCCAGCCATCATACTTTAATTTGATTTACTACTACAGTTAACCAAGTGACAATGTGTTATCATCTTTTAGAATTAAACTGTCCAATAGCATTGTCACGAGATACATGTGACTACTGAGCACTTCATATGTTGCTAGTCCAAAGTGAGATGTGCTGGATTTAAAAGACTTAATTAAAAAAAGGAAATTATCTACCAAAATTATCTTATTTTGATTTCATGTAAAAATGATAATATTCATTGAATTAAATAAAGCATATTATTAAAATTAATTTCACCTCTTTCCTTTTGTTTTTTAAAATATGACTACTAGAAGAATTTTAAATTACATATGTGACTCACATCATGTATCTATTGGATAGTACTGCCTTAGATGATAGATTCCCTTTTGCAGTGTTGTGATTAGTATAGCCTCAAAGTACTTATCAATTTATCTATAGCTCTGATGAGAATGAAGGGAAATTTGTAAATGCTTATCCCAGATTATCATGTCGGATTCCAACACTGAAGAAACTATTTCTGTGTTATCTCTAAGGGACAACTTCTCAAATCAAAGAAGAAGTCATCTGCTTCAACTACCACTGAGAGTGTAGAGAAAATTATGTTTATCTCTCTCTATATATATATTAAAAAAAAATTCAAGCATCAAGTTGCAATATTGAAGGATTCCATGGGCAAAAAGTTGAAGGATGCGGGAAGCATCAAAAAAAGATAGGAGGAATACACAGAGTAACTGTACCAAAAAGAATTAGTCCATGTTCAACTGTTTAAGCAAGTAGTGTGTGATCAAGAACTGATGGTAACTGAAGGAAGAAGTCCAAGTTTCACTGAAGGTATTGGTGAAAAACAATGCTCCAGCAATTGGTGAAATACCAGTTGAGATGTTTCAACAAGTGGATGCAGCTTTGGAGGTATTCACTTGTGTATGTCAAAAAATTTGGAAAAGAGCTGCCTGTCCAGTCAGCTAGGAGAGATCCATATTTGTGCCCATTCCAGTGGAAGGTGTCCCAACAGAATGTGGAAATTATCAATCAATATCATTAATGTCACTCATAAGTAAAATTTTGCTGAGGATCATTCAAAAGCAGTTGCAGCAGTAGATAGGGAACTGACAGAAGTTCTAGCCAGACTCAGAAGAGGACATGGAACCAGAGTTATCACTGCAGATGTCAGATGGATCTTGGCTGAATACAGAGACTATCAGAAAGATGCTTACCTGTGTTTTATTGACTAGGCAAAAGCATACAACTGTGTGGATCATAGCAAACTATGGATAGCATTGTGAAGAATGGGAATTCCAGAACACTTGACTGAGCTCATGAGGAAACTGTACATAGACCAATAGGCAGTCATTTGAACAGAACAAGAGGATACAGAGTGGTTTAAAGTCAGGAAAGGTGTGCATCAGGGCTATGTGCTTTCACTATACTTGTTCAGTCTGTATGCTGAGCAAATACTCCAAAAAGTTAGACTATATGGAGAACACAGCATCAAGATATGAGGAAGACTCATTAACAACCTGTCAGATGCAGATGACACAACGTTGCTTGCTGAAACTGAACAGGACTTGAAACATTTACTGATAAAGATCAAAGACTGCAGCCTTCAGTATGAATTGAACCTCAACTTAAAGAAAACAAAAATCTTCACAATTGGACCAATAAGCAACATCATAATACACAGAGAAAATACTGAAGTTGTCAAGGATTTTATTTTACTTAGATGCTAAATCAGCACCAACGGAAGCAGCAGTCAAGAGGTCAAATGATGCATTATATTAGGCAAATCTGCTGCAAATGACTCTTTAAAATGCTAAAAAGCAAAGATGTCACTTTGAGGACTAAGGTACACATGACTCAAGCCATAGTATTTTCAATCACCTTGTATGCATTAGAAGGCTGGATAGTGAATAAAAGAGACTGGAAAAGAATAGATGCTTTTGAGTTATGATGTTGATGATGAATATTGAATATACCCTGAACTGCCAGAATAACCAAGAAACTTGTCTTGGAAGGAGTACAACCAGAATGCTCCTAGAAGTAAGAATGCCAAGGCCTCATCTCATGCACTTTGAACATGTTATCAGGAGACACCAATCCCTGGAGAAGAACACCACACTGGGTAAAGTAGAGGGTCACTGAAAACGAGGAAGACCTTCAACAAGATGAACTGACACAGTGGCTGCAACAGTGGGCTCAGGTATAACAATCATTGTGAGTGTGGCATAAGACCAGACAGTATTTCACTCTGTTGTACATGTATATACAATATTATATATATAACCACCCTAAGATCTTGAAATTCTTTTGTGAGTTCCTTGAGGGCTCCAGGAACTGTATCCCCAGCACTTGTCATGGTGTTTGATCAACAAAAAGTATCCTATAGGGGGCAGAGTCAAGACGGTGGACTAGACACACATCTCCTTAAGTCCCTCTGAAAACTAAGGCCTGGATTGATAATTTAATGGAGGCTTCTGGACACCCAGTGAGCCCCAGGACATGGCACAGGGCTGTCAATTTGGACTATATGTCACTGAAGGGAAAACTTCTTCTCTTTTGCTGACTCCTGCCCTAGTTGAATGGCCAGCTCTTGTGGACTGAAGATAACTGGGCTTAACTGGCAGCAAAGCTCAGCTGCACTGCTGACTTGATTAGTGGGTGGAATAGTCCCATTTTGAGATCCCAGCTCTGGACTGACATTACCATGGCCCCTCCACCCTCTCTTTCTGAACCTTCACTGTAGATTTGGTTATTTCACAGCAGGCAGGACAGCTTGTGAGGGATGCCATCTTGGGAAGCACTTTCCAAGCAGAAAAGCTGTGTTTAGCACAGTGTAGCCTTACAGGTGGGGCCCAGCAGTGGATGGCAGCAGGGCAGTAGCTTGTCTGTACTATGAACTAGATCACAGCATCTGGGGATGGATATACAGGTGCCTCCATTGCCAGCTCGAAATGTACACCTGACAGCCTGACTGACTTGGGAAGCTGTCAGATAGCTTTTACCTTTCAAAGTTAGACTAACTAGAGAAATAACTGCAGTACAGCCTGAAAGGATCTCTTCCAGCCTTTATTGACCCACATCATAGGGTCAGCTGATGGCCCCCTAGTGACTCCAGAAGCAGGGCCACATCTTTGCCTGCCAGGAGGTGGAGTCTGCTACTCCAGAGAGTCTACTGGGCTCAGTCTCTGGGGTACATAGAAGTGACTGATGATCAACTTCCTTCTCAGACTGCACCTTAGCTCCTGTTAGGGCAACACCAGAGAAACCAAACAGCCTCCAGGTGTCCAAAAAACAATAAACCCTGACTAGACACTTAAAGAAAAATCCTCCCATAGCTCCAGAAAGCTCCCAAAAGAAAGAACCAAAGGACTTTTGAGATGAAACTATCAGAGGCCAAGTACAAAAGAATTGTATAGTGAGCCCTTGTAGACATTTTACACAATGCAGCAGAGCAAAATGAAAAATTAAGCAACATGTTCAAACTGATGGAATACCAGCATTCTGAAATCTGTCGGATCAATAACAAAATTAAAGAATTAGACAATTCAATTTGAAGTCAAGAGAACAGAACTGAACAGCTGGAAAACAGACTTTGTGACGTTGAAGACAGAGCTGCTGACACCAGCATTTATGAGGAGAAATCAGAGAAAAGAAAAGAAAAATGAAGAAGCATTAAGAAACATGTGGGACTCTATTAAGAAGAATGCTCTATGATTAATTGGAGTCCCTGAACAAAAGGGACATTTGAAAACACAGAGAGCATTGTTGTTGAGTTGCTAACAGAAAACTTCTTTGGAATCATGAAAAAAAAGAACATAGATATCTAAGATGTGTACCAAATGCTACACAATCTAAACCCCAAAAGAAAGACACCAAGATATATTAAAATCGAACTTAACAAAATGAGACATAAGCAGAAACTCGTAAAGGCAGTGAGACTGTAGGCTTTCATCTCACTTCTCACCAGAAACAGTGCTGGCACAGAGGCAGTGGGATGACACATTCAAAGCCTCGAAGGAGAAAAACGTTCAATCAAGAATTATATATCCTGCAAAACTGTATTTCAAATACAAAAATGAAATTAAGACATCTGCAGATAAACAGAAACTCAGAGACTTTGTAAAAACCAAACCAAAGGTACAAGAAATACTTAAGGAAATTCTTGGCTTAGAAAAACAAAACCATTAACTCTATGTTTAAGGAGACAATACAGGACACATCATCCAGAAAACTACTCAGTTAGGGAAGGCTCCAAACTCAATCAAAGCTATAATATTAAAAGAAGTGATTCAGTGATCATATCATGAAAAATATGATACCATCACATTAAAAAAAGGGATACACTGCTGTAGTTACAGTCCTTCTAGATGGAGAAGTTACTAAGATATGTAGAAGTTAAAATTGGGTTTAAACAGATTATTAAGGGGGATCACATGGGTAGCCACAAAGCACAATAAAGATGAAACATATTAAAACAAGAAATGTAATATAGGAGTCTCAACAAACACAAAACCAACACTGAAAAGGGTGAAAAATCAACCCATAAAGAACAATGACCCAGAACACAATATTAACAGCAACAGAGAAAACATCAACACAAAAATAAATACGTCAAAATGACAGCACTAAATACACACCTATCAATAATTACATTGAATGTAAATGGACTGAATGCTCCAGGTAAGAGACAACAGGTGACATCTTGGATCAGAAGACATGGCCTGTCTATATGTTGCTTACAAGAAACTCACCTTGGACTTAAAGATATGAACAAACTGAAAATTAAAGGATGGAAGAGTATATGAAGCTAGCTAAGTGCCATGAAGTCAAGCTAACAATACAAAGAAGAGCAAGTGTAGAAATGCTAATCTCAGATAAAATAGATTTTAATGTAAAACCCACTATCATGGACAAGGATGGACACTATTTATTGCTGAAAGGTTAAATACACAAGCAGGAATTAACAATATTAAATATTTATGCACCAGATATGAGAGCATCTAAATACACTGAAGAAACATTGACTACATTAAAAAATGAGATCGATCACTCCACAATAATAGTGGGAGACTTCAACACTCCACTATCAGTGTTGGACAGATTTTCTAGAATAAAGCTCAGTAAACACATAGAAGATCTTATTGCCACAATCAACCAACTAGACCTCATCAACATATACAGAACTTTTGTCCATCAGCAGATAACTACACCTTCTCCAGTGCATGTGAAACATTTTCCAGAATAGACCATGTGTTATGACATAAAGCAAATTTCTATGAAATCCAAATCATTGAATTATTGCAAAACATCTTCTCAGATCATAAAGCCATGAAAGTAAAACTCAATAGCAGAAAAAACATAGATAGAAATTGGAACTCATGGAAACTGGACAACGTCTTGTTAAAAAAAAACATAGGTTATAGAAGAAATCAAGGATGAAATAGAGAAATTTATGGATTCCAATGAGAATGAAAACACTTCCTACTAGAACCTGTGGGATACAGCCAAAGCAGTGCTCAGAGGCCAGTTTATCTCCCTAAATGCACACTTCCAGAAAGAAGAAAGAACCCAAACCTAAGAATTAGCCCTACAGCTTGAACAAGTAGAAAGAGAACAACAGAGGAACACCTCAGGCACCATAAGAAAACAGATAATAAAGATTGCCAAGCCAAGTGCCATTGAGTCAGAGCAGAGCTAAATGAATTAGAGAATAGAAGAACAGCTGAAAAAATTGATAAGATCAGAAGCTGGTTTTTTGAAAAGATCAACAAAACTGAGAAACCATTGGCTAAACTTACTAAAGAAAAACAGGAAAGGAAACAAATAACCTGAATAAGAAATGAGATGGGAGATGTCACACAGATCCAACACAAATAAAAAATACCATAGTAGAATACCACAAAAGACTGTATTCAAACAAATTTCAAAACCTAGAGGAAATGGATAATTTCCTAGGTTCATATCATCTACCAAAATTATCACAAACAGAAGAATTAAATAAACAAGCAGAACAATTTAATAAACCTATTACAAAGGAAAAGATTGAAAAAGTCATCAAAAAACTACCAAATAAAAAAAGCCGTGGCCCAGATGGCTTCACAGCAGAATTCTACAAAGCTTTTAGAGAAGAGTTAATTCCAGTGCTACTGAGACTATTTCACAGTATAGAAAGGGATGGAATACTCCCAAATTCATTATATGAAGCCAGCATAACCCTGATACCAAAGCAGGGAGAGAGCCAACAAAAAAGGAGAACTACAGACCAGTATCACTCATGAACCTAGAAACAAAAATCTTCAACAAAATCCTTGCCAATAGAATACAACACTGGATCAGAAAAATAATCCATCATGACCAAATTGGATTCATACCAGCAATGCAAGTCTGATTCAGCATCAGAAAATCAATTAATGTGATCAACCACATAACACACAAAAGACAAGAATCACCTGATTTTGTCAATTGATGCAGAAAAGGCATTTGACAAAGTCCAACACTCATTTATGCTCAACTCCCAGCAAAATAGGAATAGAAGGCAAATTCCTCAATGAAGTGAGGGCCATGTGTACAAAGCCAACTGCCTACATCATCCTGAAGGAGAGAGACTGAAAGAATTCCCCTTCAGAATGGGAACTAGACAAGGATGCCCACTCTCACCTCTCCTATTCAACATTGTGCTAGAAGTTCTGTCCAGAGCAACTAGACAAGACAGAGAAATACAGGGCATCCGCATGGGCAAAGAAGTAAAAATCTCCCTATCTGCAGGTGATATGATTGTATATGCAGAGAATCCTAAAGAATCCATAAGTAAACTACTCAAACTATTAGAAGAGATCAGCAAAGTATCAGGATGCAAGATAAACATAAGTAAATCAGTAGGATTCCTTTATATTAACAAAGAGATTACTAAAGAAGAAATCACCAAATCAATATCATTTATGCTAGACCCCAAGAAGATAAAATACCTAGGAATAAATCTAACGAGAGAAATATGAGACCATTAGAGAACTACAAGACCTTACTACAAGAAACTAAGAGAGACTTACATAAACAGAGAAACCTACCCTGCTCATGGATAGGAAGACTTAACACCGTGAAAACATCTATTTCACCCAAAGCAATCTATATGTATAATGCAATCCCAATACAAATTCCTGTGACACTTTTAATGAGACGGAAAAACAAATCACCAACTTTGTTTGGAAAGGAAAGAAGCCCCGGATAAGCAAGGCATTACTGAAGAAGAAGAACATCCTGGGAGGCCTCTCACTGTCCAACTTTAGAACCTATTACACTGCCGCAGTTGTCAAAGCAGCCTGGTACTGGTGCAAAAAGAGACATATAGACCAATGGAGCAAACTTGAGACCCCAGAGATGCCACTATGCCCCTACGAACAGTTGATATTTGACAAGGGCCCTAAGACTTTAAACTGGGTTAAAAACAGTCTCTCTAACAAATCGTGCTGGCAAAATTGGATATCCATCTGAAAAAAATTGAAACAAGATCCATATCTCACAACTTATACTAAAACCAAGTCAAATTGGATAAAAGACCTAAATATCAAACTTAAAACGATAAAGCTCATCCAAGAAAAAATAGCATCAACAATGGAAGTTTTAACACACGTCATAGGTAGACTTCAAAATATGGCAAAGTAGGTCAACAGAAGAGAAAATAGATAAATGGGAATTACTAAGACTCAAACACTTTTGCTCATCCAAAGGTTTTATCAAAAGAACTAAAAGACCACCTTCAAAATCTGAAAAAATATTTGGCAACTGTATGTCAGATCGATGTCTGATGTCCACAATCTACAAAGTACTGCAAAATATCAACAAGAAAAGAATAAATAATCCAATTAAGTGATGGGCAAAGGAGATGGACAGACACTTCTCTAAAGAGGATATCCAGGCAGCCAAAAGACACATGTGGAAATGCTCACAATCATTACTTATTAAAGAAATTCAAATGAAAACTACAATGAGATATCATCTCACCATAACAAAGTTGGCCATGATCCAAAAAACACACAACAGTGAATGCTGGAGGCGCTGTGGAGAAAGTGGAACTCGCCTACACTGCTGGTGGGATTGCAAAATGGTACAACCTCTTTGGAAAGCAATCTGGGGCTTCCTTAAAAAGCTGAAAATAGATATACCGTTTGATCCAGTAGTCCCACTCCTTGCAATGTATCTTACAGCAGTAAGGGCAGTCACATGAACAGATGCATGCACATGAACGTTTATTGCAGCAGTCCACAGTAGCAAAAAGATGGAATCAACCCAGATGCCCAACAACAGATCAATGGAGAAATAAACTATGGTATATATATTCAATGGAACACTGTGCAATGATAAAGAACAATGATGATTTTAGAAAGCATCTCATAACCTGGTTTTCATTGGAAGACATTACGTTGAGTGAAATTAGCCAGCAGCACAAGGACAAATATTGTATGAGACTCCTACTATAGGGCTTAAAAACAGGTTCATGTACAGAAGAAAAGACCCTTTGACAACAGCAAGGGAGGGGAGGGAGGGAGCTAGAGGGTTGGTTATAGATTAAATAGTTGATAGAAATTTGATAGGGTGAAATCAGTGACAGCACACATTGAAAAGATCAGTTTAATTGGACTTCAACGTAACCTGAAAACTCTTCCAATCTTAACCCAGTATTGCAAGGACAGAGTATTAGGGGCAGGGGTCCGGGGACCATGCTCTCATGGGACATCGAGGCCAGTTGGCATACCTAGCCTATTGCTAAGAGAGTCTTCTCCACCCCATATCGGTGAGTGGCGTCTGGGGTCTTAAAAGCTAGTAAGCTGCCATCTGAGGTACACCAAATGGTTCCAGCTCAGCAGGAACAGATGGTAACAAAGGACAACAATGACAGGAGGGAATGAGAACCCAGAAGACAGAAAGACCCACATGAATGGGTGACTACATCAACATGTGACTGGAAGAACCAGATGGTGCCTGGCCACCATCAGTGACAGCAGTGATGGGGCTCACAAAGTTGAGTGCCACTGGCAACATGAGAATAAAAAGGGGTGCACCCTGAGAACTCCACTAAAGACTTCAACTGATGATCCAAAGGCCTGGAGGTTCCCCTGGGAGCATGGCTCCTAGACCTAATGCTGCCCCTGATCATAAATCATTACTGAGGTCAACTCTTCAGACAGGAATGGATTGGACTCGGGGACACAGAGTGACCATATCGTGTGTGTGTTTTATGGTTCTATGCGTCTATAGGATGTCATCCTGTTGGCTCTTACTAGAGCGAAAAAGAGTGAGTTGAGAGGAGGGGACAGGAGATTGTTAAGAGGATATGACATGTATAGAACAGAAAGGAGGAGTGTGCTGTCATTGGGCAAGGAGAGCAGAAGGAGTTGCACATAGGCGGACAAGCAAATTTAAACTGGATCACTCAATCACATTAAAAAAAAGTATTCTATATTTGTTGGTTTGCTGTTAATAGACTCTGCTTATCCAGAGGTGACAATCTTAAATTATGTTGAAGATGATAATTTCTCCATAACTCTTTTTCTTTGTTGTTAATTGCTGTGTCTCTAGACCTCTAGTGGCAGTGTCCTTAGTACTTAAAACTATGCCTGGCATATATTAGTTATTCAATACTTATTGACTGAATGAATAAATATTGAATCTTATTTTCTCTGAGCTTGTAGTCTAATTGAAAAGTTGAGATAGAAAGATTAAATTGGGTGGAGAACTGTTTGTCTAGTATTCTTCTTTTCTAGGCAAAATATGTCTGTTGTTTGAGGGATCTTCCCTGCTCTCCTCCAACTCCATGGTATTGGCTAGAGAAAGAAGTTGTTGACTGTACCTCACCCAGCTGTATTGAATTAGTGCATGGGTGAGCACATAACCCTAACTAGATCAGTTAGCATCTTTCCACAGGATTTTTCAAAGTGGATTAAGAGGACAGGGGCCATTTCTTTTCTTGGTGAAGCAAGTAACTATGTTCCCTACGTCATACAGAAAACCAGAGTTGAGAGATTCAGAGTCTTGACACTGGAATTCGTTCTTCTAGTTGTTCTCAAGACCTGTCCATGCCTAAACTCTTTCCAGAGTTTTATGAGATACCCAGTACCTTTCCATGAAGAATTGTTTTGTCTACATTTGAAGACAGAATTCTTTCTGTCTGGTACACAGTGGAGTAATACTATGTCTAATTCCTTAAACTAAACACATTATTGCTTTTGAGGGAGAGTTTCTGCTTTAACTGTGGTCCATTGGGTAGCAGAATTATTCCAGGAAAGAAAATAGTCATTATACCACCTGGATTTGATAGAGGCTACTACCAGTTCCAACAATTAACTCCATGAACTTAATTGTTCTCAGTGCTACATATCTCATTGCTGAATATCACAATAGTCACCTTTGAAGGACTGCTCTTGGGAAGCTATGCACCAATGCCAGCACCTAGTCCACTTTTCAAAGCAATTTTGGAACTCTTTCTGCAATGGCCATTGTCCACAGTGGCATGATGGTAAGTTCACAAACTTAACTGTATAGTTGTCTGTGAGGGAGTTTTTAGCCAGTGAACAAATAACTACATTGGAACACACTCCCTGCTCACCTAATCTGGCCCCCGATGACTTTTTCTTTACCTGAAGATAAAGGAAACATTGAAAAGAAGACATTTTGATGACATTCAGGACATTAAGGGCAATACGATCACAGCTCTGATAGCCATTCTGTAAAAAGAGTTCCAAAATTTCTTTGAAGGGTAGACTAGGTGCTGTCATTGGTGCATAATTTCCCAAGGGAAGTACTTCGAAGGTGACCATAAATGATATTCAGCAACGAAGTTACGTAGTGCTTTTTCTAGGATAAGTTCGTAAACTTAATGGTCAGACCTCGTAGAAAGTCAAGGAGCCCTTGGGGTGTGGTGGTTAAACACTGCACTGCTGACAGGTTGGCTGTTGGAACCCACCAGCTGCTCTGTGAGGGAAAGATGTGGCAGTTTGCTTCCATTTGCTCCAAATTGCCTTGGAAACTGTCTTAGGCTGGGTTTTCTAGGGAAGCAAAACCAGTAACACGTGTAGGTATAAGGAAAGATTTGTAATATATATATATAGACAGATAGATAGATACAAATATAGGAAACAGCTCACGTAATCACAGAAGCTGAATGTCCCAAGCTCTGGCACAAGCCTCACGTGTCCACGGAAGCTGAGGAACCCAAGGTCAGCAAGTCAGAGACCAGAGTTGCAGATCACCGGTTGTGTGGGTCAGTGGATCCCAAGCTGGCGGCGAGACGATGCAACAGAGGCTGGAGGTCGGTGGATCCCAAGCTGGTGGCGAGGCGAAGTGACAGAGGCTGGAGAACCCAGGATCGGCAGGTCAGGGAGCAGGACTGAGCAGAGGCTGGCGAGCGCAGGATTGGCAGGTCAGGGAGCAGGACTCTCACGTGCCGACTGTAAGGACTGATGAGCCCAACAGCCACTAGCTCAAGTCCCGGAACCAGACGTTGGAACAAGAGAGCAGGAGCTCCTGGCCACGTGAGCGATCAGCAGCTGTAGTCCAGGGTCACGAGATGAGAGCCGAGGGGCAGGGAGCCACCACAAACCCCGCCCTGCCACTTAATACAGCAACCAAATAGGTAGTAGCCAAGTTGACATAATCCTGACCACCACAGTCCACCCCTTGTCAACTTGGCATCTGCACACATCTCACCTTACCATGCACAGTCTCTGAAGGGGTACAGTTACAAAGTCATACTTATGTCAACATGATATAACTAACACATGTACAACTGAAAATGCATTAACCCATTTACATCTTATGTTTCATAAGTAAACAAAATATCCAATACACACATACAAAGCAGGAATACTCATAGCAATTACAGTCCTCGTTTCTGCAACTGGTCGCGTGGCCGTAACTGATATTTAGAACTACCTTCTTCTACAACCCATTCTGTATTCCCTTTGCCCTCAGCAAGTACCTCAGCTGGCTTGATAGAACGATGGAATGGTCTCCTGAAGACACAATTACGCTGCCAGCTAGGTGGCAGTACCTTGCAGGGTTGGGGAAATGTTCTCCAGGAGGCTGTGTATGCTCTAAACCAGCGTCCAATATACGGTGCTGTTTCTCCTATTGCCAGGATTCATGGGTCCAGGAATCAAGGGGTGGAAATGGGAGTGGCACCACTCACTGTTACCCCTAGTGACCCACTTGCAAGATTTTTGCTTCCTGTCCCCATGACTTTATGTTCTGCAGGACTAAATGTCTTAGTTCCAAAGGGAGGAATGCTGCCGCCTGGAGACACATCAACGATTCCACTGAACTGGAAGCTAAAATTGCCACCAGGCCATTTTGGGCTCCTTGTACCTCTGGATCAACAGACAAAGAAGGGAGTTACAATACTGGCTGGTGTGATTGATCCTGACTATGAAGATGAAATTGGATTGACATTACATAACGGAAGTAAAGAAGAGTATGTTTGGAATGCAGGAGATCCCTTAGGAAGCCTCCTGGTACTACCATGTCCTGTGATTAAGGTCAATGGAAAACTACAGCAACCCAACTCCAAAATGAGTGATAATAGCCCAGACCCTTCAGGAATGAAGGTTTGGGTCACCTCACCAGGCAAGGAACCACAACCAGCTGAGGTACTTGCTGAGGGCAAAGGGAATACAGAATGGGTTGTAGAAGAAGGTAGTTCTAAATATCAGTTACGGCCACGCGACCAGTTGCAGAAACGAGGACTGTAATTGCTATGAGTATTAGGAAGCTGAAGCTGAAGAGGCAGATAGTGTGAGAAGCTGAGCTGCCTCAGTCTCAAGAGGTATGGCCATGACCTCAGGGGTTTGAAAGGGTGGAACCATGGCGTGCTGTGTTCGTAAGGGTGGAATTGCCACTCAGTTGGGCTTAGGGTGCTCCTAAAGCCGATGGGACAGAGTTTCTGTCCAAGTGGGCCTTGAAGGCAAAAGTTGTAGCACGGGGCTGGAGGTCTCCACTCAGAAACCTGAGAGTGTGGCCGATACCTAGAGTCTGGAGAGCATTGCTGCTGTGTAGAATGTCTCAGAAAATGTAAGAGTATTTCCAAAGCTCTGAGGGCTAATGTAATGTGTTCTGTTGACTTGCCTGTTGCCTGTTAATGCCTTCTAAGTTTCACAGATGTAGAAGAGTTTTTGTATTTTGGACTTGGAACTGATTTAAGACTTCTGTTATATGGATGGACATAATTTTGCTATGGTGAGATGAATGTGTTAAATGTTTTGTGATGTGATTTTTGGGTTGTCAAAGGGTGGGATGTCATGGTTGGAATTGTGTCCCCCCAAAAATGTGTGCAGCCATGTGGCTGGGATATGGTTCCCAGTATCCTGGAAATGTCCTCCATTGTGCGGTTTTGCTAACCTGTATGTTAAAGGATTAGGGTGGGGCTGTGAATTCCTGCTATGGGGGAAGTTTCCCTGGAGTATGGCTTGCCCCACCCTTAATGCTTTTAGCTTGCAAGGAATAAAAGGAAAAAGAACCAAGGACAATTTGAGAACCTCGCTACCATCAAGCAAGCAGCACCGGGAGCAGAGCACGTCCTTCAGACCAGAGGTTCTTGTGTGAGGACGCTCCCTGGACAATGACTGATGCAATACCGGACTTTCCTCCAGAGCCGTCAAGGGGAAAGTCTTTCCCTGGAGCGGACACCCTGAATATGGACTTGCAACCTACCAGACTGTGTAAGAATAAATCTTTCTTTGTTAAAGCCATCCACTCTGTGGTATTTCTGTTAGAGCAGCCCTAGCTGACTAAAACAGAAACCCTGTGGGGCAGTTCTGCAACATATTAAAGGGTTGCCATCAGTTGGAACTGACTCAGTGGCAGTTGGTCTTTTACTAGAAAGTCCAGAAATTCCATTAAGGGAAATTGGTTCCTTCATTCAATAATTCATTCATCCTTCTAACACACTGATTAGGCATCTGGCGCTACGCAGGAGGCAGGAGTATCCGAGACATGATTTCTGTCTCCAAGAAGCTCACAGCTCACTGAACAAATAAGCAAATCATGTTTAACAGTTTATAAAGAACATGTTCTGTCTCATTTAATCCTCATCACAATTCTAGTATTTCTCCCATTTTACAGATCTGGAAACTCTGACCATAACCACTAGTTCTTGCTCAATCAGTCCTGCAACGCCTACACTGCACTTAGGACTGGAAATCCACTGTCTGCCTTATTTGATTTTCAGTCATCAGCTTCTTTCATTTTCACTTCTCTTTCTGTCCATGTTAGATCTTACAATCCATTATATTTGCCACTCTCTTATTAATACTATAAACTCCTTTGCTCCTCTGACACTTAAGCTAATCTTTGTGGCAACAGTGCAACCCTGGATGAACTGAACTGTTTTGTTTTTTTTCCCCCCATTCTCCATGTGTGCAACCCTGAGTACCACTGGGCAGTCTCACATTCAGCATAGACGGTACCACTTCAAGTTCATGGTCACTGTCATAGAATTGTGTCCCCACAAAAAAAGTGTGGGTCAAAATGTGTGTTGTGTTAAAGAGGATTAGGTGGGATTGTCAAACCCTACCCAAATCACATCCCTGATCCAACATAAAGGAAGTTTCCCTGGTGTGTGTTCAGTACCATCTTTTATTTCTCACGAGATCAAAGGAAAGGAAAAGAAGCAGAAAATTGGGGACCTCAAACTATCAAGAAAGCAGCACCAGGAGCACAGCATGTCCTTTGGACCTGAGATTCCTGCACTGAGATGCTCCCAGACCAAGGGAAGACTGGTGTATCACAGTACCTTCTTCCACAGCTGACAGAGAGAAAACCTTCCCCTGGAGCTGGCACCCTGAGTTTGGACTTATGTCCCAAAAGACTGTGAGAGAATAAATTTCTCTTTATTGAAGCTATCCGCTTGTGGTATTTCTGTCATAGCAGTGCTTAGATAACTAAGTCACCTACTGGGCCTTCAGCACTGCCTGGTTATCCTGTAAGTCCTGGCAGTCAGCCTAGTCTTCGTGCAGTGACCACTGAAGCCTCTTCTACTTTACCTAGTTTTCCAAGTCCTATTTTATCATCCCACTCTCAGCAGATGACTTGGCATACATCTTCACCAAAAAACTAAAATCTCCCAAATTTACAAGTTACACTTGCATTTGTACCCTTCTCGCCCTCTTCCCTCATTTACAATGAACAGATCCCTGTTTCTGTCAAAAGCCAGTTCCCTCACCTGTGCTCCGAACCTCATTTCTTGTGTCTGCGCAGGAATCTTTTGCTATTGATTATGTCCTCTCTTTTGAGTCTTCAGCCTTTTGTCTTGAAACTTCTAATATGTTCAAGTTTCTTTCCATTTCCCAAAAGACTTCCTTCAATTCCACACCATACTCCAGATATTGTCTTATCTCTCTCTCCGTTTGTAGCCAGGCTTCTCGAAAGAGTTACGTAAGTGATGCAGAAATTAATAACTCGCACTGATTGAATTCTTATTATGTGTGTGGCATTGGGCCAAAGACTTGATGTAGATTGTTTAACTCACTCCTCACAACAGTCCTGTGGCATTGGTGTTAGTTTTACAGATTAAGACCTTGAGGCTGAATAAGTGACTTGGCCAGGTTCACACTGTTAGTAAGTGAGAGATCCAGTGTTCGGGGGGCAGGCAGCTGGGCTGGAGAGCTCTGACCCACTTTATGCACGGGTGCCAATTTCCTTACTAGCGTTTCTGCATTGCACAGCTCTAGGGGGCACCATTATCCTGTCGTCTGTGCAGACAGTACCTCCCTGAGCACAATTTGAAAGGTGCCTCCTGGAGCTGTGCTGTGTAGGAGCCTTGCTTTACCTCCTCCCCAGCCTTTATCCCACTCCATCCCTCTCTCTTCACTCTTGCTAAGGTCAGTGGCTGTATTCTGCTAAATCCAATGGCCACTTTTCAGTCTTCCTTGTATTTAACCTCAGCGATATTGACAGAGTTGATCACCCTCTTCTTAAAGCATTCTCTCTGACATCATGCTTTGTTGTTTCTCTTCCTATTCTGTTGGCTCTCCCTCCCCATTCTCCTTTGCCAGCTCTTCCTCCTTTGTTGTTGTTGTTAGGCGTCTTTGAGTTGGTTCTGACTCACAGCAACGCTATGTACAACAGCTTGAAACACTGCCTGGTCCTGTGCCACCTCACAGTTGTTGTCATGTATTTAGTGATCCAGTGCTGCTTTAACAGAAATACCAGAAGTGGATGGCTTTAATAAACAGAAGTTCATTCTCTCACGGTCTAGTTGGACAGAAGTCCAACTGGAGGAAGGTTCTTGTCATCAGTCTTCCCCTGGACTGGGAGCTTCTCCATGGTGTAGGAAACCCAGGTCCAAAGGATGTGCTCTGCTCCCGGTGCTGCTCTCCTGCTGGTACGAGGTCCTCAACTCTCAGCTTGCTTCCCTTTCATTTTATGTCCTGCAAGGTAAAAGGTGGTGCAGGCCACACCCTAGAAAACTCCCTTTATGTTGGCCCAAGGATGTGACCTGGGCAAGGGTGTTATATCCCACCCTCATCCTCTTTAACCACAGCAGAGATTATGATTTCTAACACAAAGGAAAATCCTAAAGGGAGGACAACCACAGAACACTGACAATCATGACCTAAGCAAGCTGACACATATTTTGGGGGGACACAATTCAATCCATTATGTCATTATGCTTGAGCCTACTGTGCTAGTCCATCTTGAGGGTCCTTCTCTTTGTTGCTGACTCTCTAGGAAGCATGATACTCTTTTCCAGGAAATGGTCCCTCCTGATAACATATCTAAAAGTAAGTGAGACATAGTTTCACCATATTTACTTCTAAGGAGCATTCTGGCTGTACTTCTTCCAAAACAGACCTGTTCATTCTTTTGGCACTCCATGGTATAGTCAGTATTCTTTACTAACACCATAATTCAAAGACAACAATTCTTTGGTTTTCTGTATTCATTGCCCAGCTTTTGCACGCATATGAGGTGACTGAAAATACCACGGCTTTGGATTTTATAGTTATGCTTCTATGACTTCCTCTTACACTTGATGAAATTCTGTAAATGCAGGTTTGGTTCTTTTTCATCTTTGTATCTCTAGCACCTACTATGTTCTTGTTGTTAGATATCTTCAAGCCAGTTCTGACTGACAGTGATCCCAGGTACACCAGAACTAAACACTGCCAGGTCCTGCTCCATGTCCCAAATCACTGTTATGCTTTGAGCACCTACTACACTATCTGACAGAGGACTTCAAATAAATTGCTCTTAAATGGATGATTTCGACATATACTTATCAAGGATTTGTTAAGAGATGAAGAGATCAGTTATTAGTCTACCATGGTAATCAAATATAACACATAGTCTCTGCCCTGAATAGGGAAAAAGGCCTACCTAACAGGGAAGACAGACACAGAGATACCTATAACCAAGCAAAAACAGAAAGCAAAAGTGGCATGAATTCAGAGGCTCAGACAAATCAAAGGAATCTTAAAAGAAACATTTCCTCCCCTTCCCACATTTTCTAAAGCAGTGATAGGCTATCCTAGCTGAATCAGAATCTCTTAGGGAGCTTTTAAAAATGCTACATCTCGGACTCCAGCTCAGAGATTGATTTAATTGGTCTAGAATAGGGTCCTAGCTTTCTTTTTTTAAGCTTTCAAAAAAGAATTCTAACCCTGAACTGCTCTGGTCTACCAGGAACACTATGGGGCAGTTCTACTCCATTCCGTAGCATCACTATGAGTCAGAAGCGACTTTAAGGCAATGAATTTGCCTTGATGTGTTTTTTTTTTTTCTTTTGGTGGTGGTGGTGAGAAGGTAAATACTTCATCCTAGCTAGCACTGAAGACTCCTAATTATTTGGTGATAGATGTGCTATCCAAATTCCCATGCTACTATTAGAGAAAGCCTATCTGTTGTATTTGTGATCATGAACTTAGTTTTACTAGACCTGTGCCAGTCATCCCACCTTTGCTCACATGTCTAGGTCCTCATGACAAGCATTCCTTCTCCTTATTTCTCTTATTCAACTGAATGCATTGTTATGCTTCAAATCTCCTTCCTGTAGATTTTACAGGCTATACTTAACACAGATTTCTCATTTCCATCAGCTAACATTTTCTAATACCTTTGGAGCCCTGGTGGTACAGTAGTTAAGAGCTTTTCAGTGTCAATCCATTACCCATTTCTTGGAAACTCTATGTGGCAGGTCTACTCTGTCCTATAGGGTTGCTATGAGTCAGAATTGACTCCATGGAAGTAATAAGGCTTTTTTTTGGTTTGATTTAGTTCAGATGGCATCTCAATAAATACCTTTCTGGACCTACCTAACCAAAAACAAAAAAAGGAAATGCTGGTAGCATAGTGGTTAAGCGCTACATCTGCCAGGTGCCCCTTGGAAACTTGATGGGGCAGTTCTACTCTGTCCTATAGAGTCACTGTGAGTTGGAATTTACTAGATGGCAGTGTGTTTAGTGTTTTTTTTTTTTTTTGGTAACCAAAAAAGGACTCTCATAGAAATCCCTAATTTTCCTGTGCAATTATCATATTGGAACTTATGTATACATATGCATTTTTAAAATACACATCTCTTAAGTAGAGTGGAAGCAACTTAGAGGCAGGAATCAGTTTTGCCCATGTGATTTATGTCCCTTCACATATTTTTATGGTTCAGCGCTTATTAAATAAAAATGTGACCTACTGCTTTATACCAAAAATAAGATTCTGGAAAAGAATTTAGTTGGTCAGTATTGCAACAATGTTAATTTCTTAGTTTTGACTAATGTATCATGGTTATGAAAGACGTTAGCGTTAAGAGAGACTGGCTGAAGGCTATGCAGAAACTCTTTGTACTGTCTTTGCAACTTTTCTGTTATTCCAAAAATTATTTGAAAATAAAAAGTTTATTAAAAGAAACCCCATAATGAGAAACACAGCAACTTGAGTGGCTAATGTTAAAAAGGAAAACTTGGTGGTATAGTGGTTAACAGCTGTGGCAGCTAACTGAAAGGTTGGCAGTTAGAATCTGCCAGGTACTCCCTGGAAACCCCGTGGGGCAGTTTTACTCTGTCCTCTAGGGTCACTATGTGTCAGAATCAACTCAGCAACAATGGGTTTGGTTTCTTGGTTTAATGTGAAAAAGGCTAACAATACCAAGTTCTGGTGAAGATACTGGTGGGACTGTAAATGACTTCCATCAGTTTGGAAACCCTTTTGGCAGTATTTACTAAAACTACACTTGTGTCTGACTTATGATTTAGTAGTTCCCCTTCTAGGTGTACACTCAAGAGAACTGAGTGTGTGTATTTATAGAAAGACAGAAATATGTAATGATGTTTGTAGTAGCTTTATTCATAATTGCAAAAAAAAATTGAAGCCATCTTTAAACTGAAAACAACCAGGAGAATGGATGAATGAACCTGTGTGTATTCATACAATAGAACACTACATAGTTGAAATAAAACTAGAAGTCTCTATACACCCAGAGCAACACAGAAAGAAAGAGAGTCAGGAATAAATGGAATGTGTGGCTTATTGCCTTCGTGAACAACTAACGGCCTCCTTTGCCATGAGACCAGAAGAACTGGATGGTACCCAGCTAACATTATTAAACATGTTAATCAAAGATCCATAGAAGAATCCTCATCAAAAGGGGTAAAATGTAGAATAGAACTTCAAATTTGTGTGGAATTCAAGCTTTCTGGAGCCATAGAGGATGGATGAAACCCCTAAACTATTGCTCTGAGAGTCTTTAAATCTTAAACCAAAAATATCTCCTGAAGTCTTCTTAAAACTAGACAGTAGTTTAGCTTAATTATTCAAGAATGTTTACCTAATATCGAAAAGATGGAACAACCTACATGCTCATCAACAGATGAGTGGATAAACAAATGATGGTGTATACACACAGTGGAATGCTACACAACCATAAAGAACAATGGTGAATCCACAAAACATCTTGCAGCATGGATCAATCTGGAGGACATCATGCTGAGAGAAATTAGATAAATATTGCATGAGACCACTGTTATAAGAACTCAAGAAAAGGTTTAAACACAGAAGAAAACATTCTTTGATGGTTGTAAGGTTGGAAAGGGAGCAAAAGGGGAATTCATTAAGTAGACAGTAGACAAGAATCATCTTTGGGGAAGTCAGTATAACCGGACTAAACCCAAACTAAGAAGTTTCCTGAATACAAGCAAACACTTTGAGGGACAGCGTCGCTGGGGCTAGGGACCATGGTTTGGGGGGACATTTAGGTCAACTGGCAAAGTAAATAAGAAAATGTTCTGCATCCTGCTTTGGCGAGTGGCACCTGGGGTCTTAAAATCTTGGGAGTGGCAATCTAAGATCTGTCAACTGGTCCCAATCCACTTGGAGCAAAGTAGAATGGAGAACACCAAAGACACGAGGAAAATGTTAACCCAGGAGACAAAAGAGCCACATAAACCAGACACTCCATCATGCTAAGAGCAGAAGAATTAGGTGGTGCCCAGCTACCACCAATGACCATCCTGACAGGGAACACAACAGAAGAGTCCTTGATGAAGGAGGATAAAAGTGTAGAATAGAGCTCAAATTCATGTAAAAAGACCAGATTAATGGTCTGACTGAGACTGGAGGAATCCCTAAAGCCGTGGCCCCCAGGCCCTGTGTTAACCCAACACTAGATGGACTATAAAACATGAAATAATTACTCATGTAGAGTGTACTTCTTAGTTCAAGCAGCTACACAAGACTGAAAGGACAACTCCTGCCTGGAGGTGGAATGAGCAGGCAGAAAGGGACAGGAGCTCGTTAGATGGATACAAGAAATCCGGGTGGAAAACTGTCACATTATATAAGAGGTTGTAGTGTCACATAACAGTATGTGTATCAATTTTTGTATGAGAAATTATCTTGAGCTGTAACCTTTCAGCTAAAGAACAATAAGAAGAAGAAAAAAGAATGTCTGCCTTGAGCATTATATTAAGATCTATTTATATGGGCTGAAACTGAAACAGCAACTCAGAAGATTAGAAAGGAAACTTAGGAGATAGTGAGTTTATGTTAATAGGGGAGGAACAGTTGGGAAAAGGAGGGTGAGAATGATTGCACAATTTGAAGAATGTAATCAATGTCACTGAGCTGTACATACAGAAATTGTTGAATTGGTTTGTGTTCTGCTGATACATTCTCAACAACAACCACAAAATAAATTATAGAGCATTATAACATATATGTTATAATTAGAAATACTAAAAAAATCAGCCAACTAAACAAAAAACAATACTAATACATTAGGGATATGGATGAATTTTAAAAATATGACATTTGTCAAAAGAAGCTATATACAAATGAGTTAATACTATGTGGTTCCATTTATATGTATTTCAGTTATAAGCAAAATCAATGGAGACAGAAGTAAAAACAGTGGTTATTTCTGCAACAACAGCTACTAAGTGGAGTAGGGTACTGAAGTCATCTTCTAGAGCACTGAAATATTCTGGGTTATATGGCTGTCTTTCTACATACATGTAACAATTCTTTAAGCTATATGTTTAAGATCAGTTTACACACTTTATATATGCTATACCTTAAAATGTGAGATAAAAAAATAATGAAAACTACAATGAAAAAAGGAAACAAAAACATCTTGGTTTCCTATTATTCTTAAAGTCCCAAATCCTTATTGTGGTTTATAAATTTGAATGATCTGGCTTCTGCCTACTTCTCTAGCTTCATCTCTCTGTTCCTCAGTTGCAGCTAAAGCATTCTTCCCACCACAGGGCCTTTGCATGTGACGTTCACTTTACTAGGCTAATTCTTCCTTCTACCTCCCTTTCACTTAGCTAATTCTTAATTATTCTTTAGATCTTCAAGCCTAGATAAGGTCTTTGATATTATGTTTCTCCTTGGTATCTCACTGTAATAAAGATTAAGGATCAAATCTATCTTGTTTGGTGATATATCTCCAGATGCCTGGGACATAGTAGATACTGAGTAGTATTTACTGAATGTTACTTTTTAAAGTAAGGCTCCGATTAGTTTAGTAAACCAGTATTCCAACACTGCAGATACTAACTGGGACCCAAGTCCATCAGTAAATTGTGTTGACGTTACTTCAAGCTGTATGAGGACTGCCAAATAAGTTCTTGAACTCATCCTAGAAAAAATACTACATATCTTATTGCTGAATATCACTACAGTCACCTTGAAGTACTCTCCTTGGAAGCTATGCACCAATGCCAGTGCCTAGTTCACCCTTCGAAGCAATTCTGGAACCCTTTTTCTGGAATGGCCATCAGAGCTGTCACTGTATTACCTTTGATGTCCTAGATGTCATCAAAATGTCTTCCTTTCAATATTTCCTTTATCTTCAGGTAAAGAAAAAAATTACTGGTGGCCAGATCAGATGAATAGGGAGGATATTCCAATACAATTATTTGTTTACTGGTTAAAAACTCTTTCACAGAAAATTATACAAGGTCTGAAAATTAAGGTTGTGAACTTGCCACCGTGCACTTACGTTGCCAGCACTGTACAAACAACTTGGTAAGGTTTCGTAACCCTGGTATATCAGTGTCTCACAGCGGTGCTCCTGTCGACATGTGGTGTTCGCTATTGTTGTTGTGTGTTTTTGTGTGCCGTTGTGAGAATTTGGGAGCTTGAATTAGA
This sequence comes from Heterohyrax brucei, assembly GCA_028571685.1. Classification (NCBI taxonomy): domain Eukaryota; kingdom Metazoa; phylum Chordata; class Mammalia; order Hyracoidea; family Procaviidae; genus Heterohyrax; species Heterohyrax brucei. The sequence goes on along the minus strand of CM053142.1, from coordinate 68,151,484 downwards.
GCAACAAACATTGAGTTTCTTGTTAAAGTTGGTAAGAGTGAAACTGAAATCAGGGACATGTTAGTCCAAGTTTATGGGGATAATGCCATGAAGAAAACGGCAGTGTACAAACGGATCAAATGTTTTTTCTGAGGGGACAGAAAGGGACACCGATAAAGAGAGGTCAGGGAGGACAGTAATGAGCAAAATCGAAGAACACAACTCAAAAATTCTTTGAATTGTGCTTCAAAATTGCTGGCTGACTGTGAGAAGCACAGTAGACCAAGTAAACATCGATGGGGAAATAGTTAAGAAAGTCTTAACTGAAAATCTTGGCATGAGAAAGGTGTGTGCAAAAATGGTCCTGAAGGAGCTTAACAATGAACAAAAGCCACAGAGAGTGAAAGTTTGCCAAGACCCTTTGGGGAGGCAAAACAATGTTTTGGGGAGCTTACCACCAGTGATGAAATGTGAGTGTACCAATAAGGTCCTGAAACAAAGTGTCAAAGTGCACAGTGGAAGTCAGCCAATTCTTCAAGACCAAAAAATTTCAGTCAGTCCAAATCAAGAGTCAAAACGATGTTACTAGCCTTTTTCTTGACATCAGATTGTCCGTTATGAATTTGTACCAACTGGACAAATAGTTAACCAAGTCTACTATCCGGAAATGCTGAAAAAGCTGTGTGAAAAAATTAGGCAAAAATGACCTGGACTTTTTGCTGACAACTGAAGGCTCTTGCATCATGACAATGTACCAGCTTACATGACACTGGCTGTGAGGGAGTAAACAAATAACTGTATTGGAACACCTTCCCTACTCAACTGATCTGGTCCCTGATGACTTTTTTCTGTACCCGAAGAAAAAGGAAATACTGAAAGGCAGATATTTTTATGACATTCAGGACATCAAGGGTAATATGACAACAGCTCTGATGCCCATTCCAGAAAAAGTTCCAAAATTGCTTTGAAGGGTGCACAGCTTCCCAAGGAAAGTGCTTCAGAGGTGATCATACTGATATTCAGCAGCAAGTTCTGTAGTACTTTAGCTAGGATGAGTTCATGAACTTAATTGGCAGGCCTCATGAAGTTAAGTTTTTGAACTTTCTACCTTGCCACTGTGCGTAATGGCCATTCCAGAAAGAGTTCCAAAATTGCTTTGATGGGTGAACTAGGTGCTGGCATTGGTGCACAGCTTCCCAAGGGGAGTACTTTGAAGGTGACCATAGTGATATTCAGCACTGAGGTATGCAGCACTTATAAAAATTAAGTTTGCTGTCTTAATGGTCAGACCTCATACTCCAAGGCCATCTTCCTATTGCAATAGCCTTCTGCTTGGTTTTTCCATTTCTGCATTTCATTCACTAGCCACTGGATTATTATGGCTAACAATACACCATTGACTAGTTTCCGTATAGCAGCTAGGTGGATCTTTTTAACATGAAAAGAAATTACGTCCCTCTCCTCTAATGGCCCCACTGCACTTAGAATACAGACAAACTCCTTACTTTGGCTTATGCTATCCTCGGCAATTTATTTCTGATTCCATCTAGAACTGCTCTCTTCCTCACCCACCAGATTCTAGCTTAGACTCAAAACTTCCTAGTTCCTCTGATGTTCCATGCTCTTCCGGCCTTTGTATAGCTGTTTCCTCTGTCTGGAACACTTCCTTCTGGTCTTCCTGTGGCTGGTTCCTTATGGTTATTCAGCTCTGATGTGCCTTCTTCAAGAAAGCCTTCCATGACTGCTCAGTCTCAAGAAGCTATCTAGTTACTATTAATTTCCCTAGCTCAGTTTTTAACATAGTGCTTGTTTATAGCTTATTTCTTTTCATTACCGTCTCATCTCCTGAGAGTAAGAACTGTGTTCAGCTTGGTATCCCTGATTTCTAGAACAGTGCCTGGCACATAGTAGGAGCTCAGTAAATATTTGAGATTTAATGAATGAATGAATGCAATATCAAAGCCTGAGCTCTTTCTACTGCCACAGTTGTCTTCTCAGCCGTTGGCAGTCCCAAACCAACCAAACCCTTTGCCACTGAGTCAATTCTGACTCACAGAGACCCTATAAGACAGAGTGGAACTGCTCTATAGGATTTCAAAGGAGCAGCTGGTGGGTTTGAACTGCTGAACTTTCAAGCAGCTGTGCTCTCAACCACGGCACCAACAGGGCTCCTATTGGTAGATATAGGCTCGTTTAATCACGTTTCTCCATAAACCACTTAGAACAGTGCTGCCTAGTACAGTAGTCACGAACTACATGTAGTTATCTAAATATACATTAAGACTAAACTAAATTAAACAAAAAATTCAGTTACTCAGTTGTACTAACCGTATTTCTAGTGCTGAAAAGCCACATGTGGCTGGTGACTGCCTTACCAGACAGCACAGATACACAGAATGTTTCTACTGCTACGGAAAGTTCTATTGGACAGTGCTCACAAAGCCTTCACAGACGGGACTGATCCCAAAGGGAGATTTTATGCTCAGTCCTCGTGCATGATAAGAAGTGCCTTTAGGGGTTTTATTGCCCTGGAATGGCTTCTATACAAATCATCCCAGATGACCAAACAAACCACTTTATCAAACAGATGTTTTGAGGCTTACATTGCAGTCTGAGATTCTCAGAGACACACTGACTGGAACAAGCAACTCCTTTCATGATAACCACTTAAAGTGAACAAATGCCTCCTCGAAGATGCTCTGTTAACATAGAAACATACACCTCTGTGCTGAGCAGAAGATTGGGGGTAGGGGAAGGCATTGTTCACAATGACATGGGGAAGTTGAAAGGCTCACAGTCCTGAATAATAAACTAAGCTAACTCTAAGGCATAATCCTTTTAAGACGCGTTGTTATATCAGAAATGCTTTCAGCCATATGAAACATAAAGCGGATCAATGCTATAGACCAAGCTTAGTTATGAATATCAGTTTACAAGCAGGAAATAAAAGATTAGCAAACAGAATCCCAGAGGCAGATTAAAAGAAAAATAAGTCAAGGTTGTTGCTGTTGAGTAGATTCTAACTCATGGTGCTCCACGTGTGCAGGGCAGAACTACCTACTCCACCGGATTTTCAGGGCTGTGACCTTTCAGAAACAGATTGCCAGGACTGTCTCCTGAGGAGCTGCTGAGTAGGTTTGAACTGCTAACCTTTTAGCTAGTAGTTGGGTGCTTAACGTTTGCCCTCCCCAGTAACTCTGAAACCAAGATTAAATGAGATTTATGCTGGAAAGTTCAGTATTGGAAAACTGATTTATATAGTCCATTGTATTAATAGATTTAATGAGAAAAGTAGTATAATAATTTCTACTTTAATTTAGCTCAATCTAACTACTAATAATTTCTATAGATGCTTAAAAGATTTGTTTTTCTCTCATAAAAATGCAGCATCCATTGTTGATTTTTAAAACTCAGTGAAATAGTAAGAGATGGATACTTCCTTAGTGCAATAAAAGAAATGCATCTATTTCAGCTCCTATTTAATGAGGAAATACTAAATGCCTTTCCATTAAAACTAGGGTCAAAATAGAGATGCACCTTAATGGCATTACTATTTAACATTATTCTGGTTTGATTAGGCAGTGTATTTAGACAAAATTAAATAAATTAAAAGTAAACATCAGGCAACAGAAACTGATTTTACATTTATAGGCGACAACCTAAGAGAATCAACTGAAAAACAATTACACATGAGAATTTAGTAGGTAGCTGAGTAAAGAAAATATGAGATAGAAAAGACTTCATATCTATAGCACTTACAAAGACAAAACACCCCAAGAATAAACTTAATAAGAAATGCTCAGTGTTTATATGAAGAAAATACAACATGTTACCGAGGAACATAAAACTGTGGTTAGTTACTGTTGAATCAATTCTGACTCATGTTATTACAGGGTAAAACTGAGCTCTGTAGGATTTTCTTCACTGTAAGCTTAATGTGAGCAGACCAGCAACTGTATCTTCTGTGGTACATTTGGACGGGCTCGAATCACCGCCCTTTAACATTCAAAGTCAAACTGTTTGCACCATTGAGAAACTTTGAAGGACACAGAAAAAAACAAATCAGGGAGTATGCCAGGTTACCCAAAGGAAGACAATCCAAGACACCAACTCTCTCTAATTCATTTATATGTTTAATACACTCTCAATACAAATGTCAACAGGGTTATTTTTATTTTTTGACACTTCACAAGGTGATTCTCAAGTTTGTGTGGGAAAAATTAGAAAACATAGCTAGGACAATTTTTTTTTATTATGATTGAATGAAAATGTACATTCCCATATAAATTTGCATGCTGACCTACATGCAGCTTCCACTGCTCTCCCTGCACGGTGACAGCATACTCTTCCTCTCTGCTCCATACATGTTTTATCTTCCCAGCAGTCTCCAGTCTTCTCCACTCCACCCATTCCCCTTCCTCCAGTATGAGGTCAACAAGACAACCTCCTATAGATGCCTAGAACCATAAAGTGCCCACACAATATGGTCACTCTGGGTCACCGAGTCCAATCCATTGCTGTCTGAAAAGTTGACCTTCATTATGATTTATGGACTGGGGCAGCACCAGGGCCAGGGTCATACTCCCAGGGGAACCCTGAAGTCCCTGGACCATCAATTGTGGTCTTTTAGTGGAGATCTCAGGGTGCACCCCTATTTATACTTGTGTTGCCAGTGAGACTCAACTTTGTGAGCTCCATCATGGCTATCACTGGTGGTGGCCGGGCACCATCTGGTTCTTCAGGTAACAAGTTGATGTAGACATCCACTCACATGGGTCTCTCTGTCTTCTGGATTCTCTTTCCCCCGTGTCATTATGAACCTTGGTGGTCATCCGTTTCTGCTAAGTTGGGACCATTTGCTGTACTCTCAGATGGATGCTTGGCAGCTTTTAAGGCCCCAGACGCCACTCACCAATGTGGGGTGTGGAGAGTCCTCATTAGCAAGATGCTAGTTGTGCCAATTGGCCTCGATTTCACCTGACAGCACAGTCTCTGGCCCCCGCCCCAGCTACTCTGTCCTTGGAATATTGGGTTAAGACCGGAGGAGTACGCAAGTTGTGTTGAAGTCTCATTAATACTGATCTTCTTACTAATGTGTGCTGTCACCAATTTCAACCAATATTGTATGAGACCCCTATGATAAGAACTTAAAAGCAGACTCATGCATGAGTCATAGGGATCTCATACAATATTTGTCCTTCTGTCACTGGCAAATTGAAAGGACAGACCAAGGAAAGGAATTAGAAAGTTCAGGAACAAATTCAGTGTTACTTGCAAACTTGGTTTATGATATGAGTACTAATTAAAATCAGTGAAGAAAAAAATTAATAAATAAATGACTTGGAGATAATAGTATTACATTTGGAAATTGACATATAGGAAAATTATGAAAAGACATGAGTGACTCACAATAAGAAAGGCAAATAAAAATTACAGTGAGATAACATCTGTAACCTGTCAGACTGGCGAAGATCAAAGTGTTTGACAACACACCAATTTTGGTGTTTGTGTGAAAATGGGTACTTAAAAAAACTGCTGATGGTCAATCTCTGTGGAGAGCAATTGGGACTATTTATCTAAACACAAAATGTATATACCCTTTGACCCAGAAATTTTATTTTTAACATTTTTTTCTATAGCCATACTCCCACATGTGCAAAATAACATAGGTTATGACTGAAGAACTGTTTGTAATGGGAAAGATTAGAAATGAATTAAAAATCCTCACAGGATCTAGTTAAATGGTACAGCCATATCATGGAATACCACACCAGATATAAAAATTAATGAGGACCAGAAGAACCAGATGGTGTCCAGCCACCACTGGTGACAGCTGCGATGGGGCTCACAAAGTTGAGTCTCAGTGGCAACACAAGGATAAAAAGGGGTGCACCCTGAGAACTCCATTAAAAGACCACAATTGATGGTCTAGGGGCCTTGGGGTTCCCCTGGAAGCATGGCCCCAGTTGTGATGCTGCCCTGTCCATAAATCATTACTGAGGTCAACTCCTCAGACAGTAATAGATTGGACTCACTGACACAGTGACCATATTGTGTGTGCACTTTATGGTTCTATGCATCTATAGGATGTCACCCTAGTGGCCTGTTTCTAGAGGGGAGGAAGAAGGTGGAGAAGAGGGGACAGGAGATTGTTAAGAGGATATACCACGTACAGAACAAAAAGGAGTGTGCTGTCATCGGGCAAGGAGAGCAATAAGAGCTGCAAATAGGCGGGCATACAAATTTAAACTGGATTGTACACATTCACTCAATCACAATAAATAAGTAAAGTAAAATAAAAATTAATGAGGAAGGTTGTATTCATTTATTTTTAATGACAGGAATTATGGCCAAGCTATTTTAATAAACGAACAGGGCAAGAGGAAGAATATGTACAGAGTGTGTGACCATTTGTAGGAAAAAGGAGCAAAAGAATACACTTTTGTATATTTGCTTAAATATACATGAATTACCTCTGGCAAAATTTCAGAAACATAACACTGGTTACCTTCAGAGAGGGGACCTAGTGACTGAGAGATGAGAGTAGAAGAGAGACATTTCACTGTTTGCTTCTGATATTTTTGAATTTTGAACCATGTGAATAAACTATCCCAAAAGAGGAAACATGAAATTCAAGCTAAAGAGGAAAAAGAAAACCTGACTTACTGACATTTACCCAAATGCCAATCTTTTTTTTCTTCATAAAAAGAATCCCACAAGTAATTACATTCTTCCTCTTTTTTCAGGTCCTACATACTCATGGCTTTTATCCCCATGGCTGTTGCTTCATGATGGCAAAATAGCTGCCGTAGCTCAGGCTTCATGCAGTCACACAAACACCTCTCATATTATGGAATCTATGCCCTAGTGCAGAAGAGGGCTTCTGTTCCTGAGAAATACGAAGACTTCTCTTGGGTAGTCAAAAGAAAGGGTCTGTCACAGCCGTCAGTGTGAACCAGTCTTTTGAAAGAGAACATTCTTAATTACTGAGGGACTACATGACCTCCTCCCTTACTCCTTGCCCTGATGCCACTGTATACCCAGTTGTGGCTTTCTCTCTTCTGAACTACATCTCTGCCTCCTCACAACTCTCCTGGACATCCACATTGACTTTGGCTGGACTCAGTATTGGCTTTCTTCTCCATATGGTACAACAGTGAGGTTCTCAAACAATACAGGGATGAGCTGGATTCAGACTGACTTACCCACTCTCAGCTACTCTTGTATCCCCTCCATCTTTTGAAGACAACAATCAAGAGGCTGTTAGCAGTCTTCACTGGTTTTCTATGTTTTCATTCTAGAGGGGTGCTCCCCTCAACGCAGGGTGTGATCTATTAATGTGTTGTGGAGCTGTATTAACTCAGCTCTGGGAAAATAAGCATGGGCAGGTAGAATCCAAAATTTAAATGATGTCCCTTAGGGCTGTGCCTTAAGCTCTATTTCTTTAAACATGTTCCCTCTTTTCATTTTACTGAAAAGTATACAATTTTTTATTTTTATTTTCATTTTTAAATTCTTTTTATCCGAGCACCCTGGAACAATTATTCAGGCTTTGCATTGTCTAGCTCTAGTGTAAGTAGTGGAGGGAGGATTTAACTCTGCCTGAAGATAGAGCTCAGCATTACTTATTCTCAAAAAGAAGCTGGATGGAATACTTTCATGGTCAACCTTAAATAACCTATCCACTCAGCTGGCTCAGACAAGGCCTGTGGTATGTGTTTTCCAGCCACACCGTCTTGAAGAGCCCCAGCCGCAGAGGTCTTCAAATCAGCCCGACAACAGTGGCCTTTTATGGAAGGCACGATCCTCGGCAGCCGCTCCTCTGACCATCTGTCAAGCAAAGATCGCCTCTCCTGGGCTGCACGCTCCATGATAGATCAACTTTAGCGGCTCAGACATTTACCAGTAGGAAAGCTTGGAGAGATGTAAAGCTCTTCTTGGGGAAAATGCAAAAAGAGGAGAAATCATGAGAGTGCCTTCTGTGTTGAAGAGGATGGGCCTAAATTTTACGCTTCACCAGTACAATGCTGAACCGAGGCCTCTCGCATTTTACGTCTCAAGCGCACACCTTCTGCATTATGGCTGTAGGTTTAAGAACTGACTGAGGCTTAAGTCCTGTGGGACATGCAAGAGATCTGAGAAGCAGAAAAAGCTCGCTCCTTCCACCTACTCAAAGAAATTCTGTAACGGCATGGCAGATAAAAGATTTTTATCCTGAAAGTCCTCTGGAGTCAGATCCCAGTTTTGCCATTTGCAGCTGACTGGGCAAGTTACTTACCCTTCCTGTGCCTCAATTTCCTCATCTATAAAATGGGAATAATAATAACATCTACCTCATGGGGTTGCTATGAAGATTACATAAATTAATATTGTAAAGCATTTACAACACTGTGTGGCACACTGCCAGTTATCAAAGCCTGTATTATTACCTGAACTACATGTGCCAGTCCTTCACAGAAATGCCTTTGTTGGATTATATCTTAATGTCTTGACACTGGAAGGAATAATGTTTCCATATAAATCCAAGAAAATAAATTACCTGGGTCACAAGCTCCTCTTTATTTGCATGTAGTTAGAATTTATAAATACACTTGCCATTTCCTCTCCCTACAAAACTCTCCTAGAGTAACCCTATCCAAACCCCCAGTTTTTTAATGACTCTCTTTCTTCTCCTCTAGGAGGCCAGCAGTGGAGATCCTCCCCACACACACCCTTCCTCATTGGCGGGGTATCTCAGTCCATGCACAGTGTGGGCCCTCAGAGGGCCTCTGAAGCTTGGGGATGAGCACCACAAATCCTTTAGAGGTCCTGGTGATGTCCTTGCAAGTGACCATGCTCTGGCTTCTGTGCTTAGGGTATAGAGTTCCACATGGCAGCAGCTGACACATCTGCCCTGTCAGGCCTGACACTGAGCTGCTGCAGCCCAGTGGGCAGGTGGGTCTGCAGGGATGGCTCAGGTTTGCCAGGCGCTGGGAGAGTCCTGTGCAGGGCATCATTCCCAGCCAGTGTCTGGCACTGCTCTCCAGAGTATCTGAGGCCTGGCCCCGCAGGGACTCTGCCTCTCGGGCGCCGTACGCAGGTCCCCTGTGAATCCTGGGTAGGGAGGCCAGCCTCAGGAGAGAAGGCGCTGTGTGCTCCTTTCTTCTTTTTCTCAGACACGATCAAGCATGAGTGACAAATGGGCTCTTTGACTCTGTCAGAGGGCATAGCACCCCCGTGTCTCTGTTTCAGCCAGGTGCCAAGCTTTACCATCTTCCTGGTGAGGGGTAGAGAGGCCGGGAGGACCAGGAGTACCCTCTTCTGGGATGGGGTATGGAGGCTCTGGGGGAGCTGGGGGGTCTCCAGGACCTCGTGCCCCCCCCAGTACTGGCCCATTGTAGATGTAGATGTTGCCAGTGACAGTCATGGACCCGCCTGTAACATGAATACCGTTGGTACCTGTGGGACGGTGGGCAAAGTAAGCGGGGCTGAAAGCTGGGTGTGCCCCCAACATCAGCCCAAAGAGTCCTGCATGCCCTTTTTCTTCAGCCTTCTCCTTCTCCCTCCCTGTCCTCTCTGCTGTTGCTATTGGTTTCTTGACCTCTGTGTTTACTTCTCTGTTTCTGGGTTTTGGGGTCTCTTCCGTTCTCTCTAGCTGTGACACACTGGCTGGCAGTCGGGGTTCTTCTTCTGCCTGTTTTTGTCTTTACCTTTCTGTCTGCCCCATACTCTCTTTTCCTGCTACCCATCCTTCCCTCCCCTCCTCCTGCATACCCGCTTCTCATTGCCAGCCTGCCCCAAGCTCACCATGGGCCACCTGGCCTGGCTCTCCGAACTCAGCCTCAGGCTCCCTGGCCTGACATAGCAGATTCTGTTGTAGTAGCTCCTCCTCTTCCAGATTTGGGGTTGCTGGGTACCCATTGGGGGCTGGCTGTAAGGCTCCAGAGTTGGGCAGAAGTGGTGAGTCTACCAGGTGCGGGAAATGTGGATTGGTTCCCTGAAGGTCCCAGCTTGCATCACCACTGGGTTCTGTTCCCTTCAGGACAGAGGCAGAGAACCAACCAATGATATGGCCCCCGAGCCACCTTTCTTTAATTTTTATATCCTACCCCATGCTTAGGCAGCTCACTGCCCTCCTCTGCCCATCATTGTGCTTTCTGCCTCAGGGCCTTTGCACTTTCCTCCCAGATACTCTCAGCGCTGGCTCCCTCACTACTTCAGGTCCCTGCTCAGATATCAGTTTATCAGAGAGGCCTTCCCAGTCCACTGTCTTAAAGAACATACTCTGTCTTCTGCCAGTGTCAGTTTCCATCTCTAGCCTTGTCTAATTTAGCAGTTATAACCACCTGATACATATATATACACATACCAAATATATGTATATGTGTGAACATACATATGTATATATATATGTTTAATTTTATTCTTGTTCCACTGGAACATAAACTACAAGAGGGCAGGTAGTTTGTTTTGCTTCCTGGCATATCTCCAGTGCCTAGAACACTTCCTGGCACATGGTGTGCTCAATAAGTTATTAATTGAATGAATGAATGTTGAAAAGATGAAGTCTGCACTCTCTTTCCCTGCCTCCCTCCACCTTGCTCCCCCATCACTCTCTGTCCTCCCTGATGTCTTCTCAGTTGCCCCCATTACCTCTGGATGCCTCTTGAGCAGGAATCCTGCAATGAAAAATGAATCGGATGTAGCACTTCCGGCAGGCTTCAGATTCCAGCCTTTCACGCTCCACACTCCACCCCTACCCTGGGGCCCCAAAAGGAGCAGGCTGTCCTTAACCTTGTCTCCAGGCCCAGAGTGAGGGGCTGGATGAAGACGACCATCACGTCTGCTGGGGACAAGCCCTGGGAGTCTTGACGGTGTGGGAACCAAAGAGGTTCACTGTTTCCTTCTTCCTCCCAGCCCATCCATATGGGGACAGAGCCCATCCTGCCTGCCCGCAATGGCTGCTTCCTACCGAGCTTTCTGCAGAGAGAGGGGTGGCTCTTCCAGGTGCAGGCAAGGACGGTGGTGAGGAGCAGGAGCGAGAGGAGCGGCAGCAGGATGGCCAGCACCAACACAGTTCCTGCTGGGATGCAGACAGCAGAGGGGTGGTAACCCCGAGAGAGGAGCAGAGAAGGGGTTAAGGAAGAGCTTTCCAGTTCTCTGGACAACCCAGACAGAAAAAGGGGGAGCGGGTTTTTTTTTTTTTTTTCCCTTCTAGCCTCACTGAAGTTCTTTGAAGCAGAATTAGAGAAAGTGAACACAATAGGATGTGGGGAGATCATCTGACAGTTGAGAGAGACTCCATCCTGGAGATGTTTGAGGTGGTGCGGGTGCCCTTTTACCTAGGCATCAGGGGCTGGGGCAGTCTCATGGGTAAGGGACAGGAGCTTGTGCAGCTGGTTTTGAAGGGCTGGAAGTGGGGGCGGGAAGCAGTACAGGAAGGGTGGAGCTCGGGGTTGTAAACAGACTCAGGCCACAGGGTAGAGCAGCAGCACGGCTGTGGACTTGGTATCTTTCTGAGGGGCCACTGTAGAAGGATTTGGGGTTGTCCTCTTCCTGTAGGAGCTTTTACAGGGGTGGGAGCTTTTACAGGGGTGTGAGCCTCGCCCGTGAACTCTACCCATGGCTGCCTGGAAGAGTTGGGGTTGCAGGGGTTTCGCCCCTTGCTCAGGACAGGCTTCAGGAGGAGCCGAGATGGGGAGATTGGAGTTCAGTTTCTCAGGCCCCCATTGTAGCAGTGGATAATTTCTGTCCTAAGGCTGCTAACTAAAAGGTCAGCAGTTCAAATCTGCCAGGTGCTCCTTGGAAACTCTGTGGGGTAGTTCTATTCTGTCCGTAAGGTCGCTGTGAGTTGGAACTGACTTCATGGGCACGAGCAGTGAGTTATAGGTGTCAGCACTGCCATCTATAGCACAGAGTCAATAATTGCTGCCGGTCACCTTGCGGAAAGTCAGCAGGACTTGGACTTTGGCCTATTAAGAGTTTGCTCCCATCGGACCCACCTAAAGCCGTGGCTCAAAGGAAAACAAAACGAGAGGCACTGAAAGAAATTGGAGTACGAGTCAGGACGCCTGGGTTCCTGCCCAGCTGCGTAACTTTTTAAGTCACTTTGCCTCTCTAGGCATCAGGCTTTTCACATACACAATGATGGATTAGCTTACATATTCTCTGCAATCCCAGCTCTCAAATGCTAGTAGATTGATAGGTAGTTAAAAAGTAATAAGAAAACACGGAAAAATATTTATGATATATTGCTGAATAAAATATCAAGTCACAAGGCACTAAAATGACCCTACTTTTAGAAGAGCAAAAAAAGATGTGCTTATATGCACAGAATAATGTCTGGGAGAATATAAAATAGTAAGAGTGCATATGCTAGGTGGTAGCACTGTGGTGATTTTTAATTCTCCTTATGTGAATTTTCTACTCTTCTACAACTTGGCAGGCCTTACAGTTGGGGTTGGAGTCAGAAAGACCTGAGCACAGTCTTAGTGACACCAGTTACCAGTGGATGATCTTGAGCAAGTCACTTAACCTCTGAGTCTCTGTTTCCTCATTTGCTCAATGAAGATAATGATCACCCACCCACTGCTATTGAGTCGATTCTGACTTGTAGACACCCTATAGGACAGGCTAGAGCAGCCCCATAGAGTTTCCAAGGAGCATCTAGTAGGTTGGAACCGCCAACCTTTGGGTTAGCAGCCCTAACACCAGGATTTCCAAGGATAATAACAGGACAGACGTTACAGGATCGGTAAGAGGAGTAAGAGTTAGTGAACATAAACTGTCTCACAGAGCACCTGACACAATAGCTCTCTATATATGGAAGCAGTGATTATAAATACTTGGTAATTTTAAAAAGCTAATAAGATAAACTCTGCTCAATTAATAACAATTACAGCCAATGGGTTAGAAACATCCTGAAATCCATCTACTTGGCTAGGAAACCAGTCAGTCCACAGAAATAACTAAGACAGAGTCAATGGTGTAAGACCATCTCTATAACAAAGTGTGCATCTTAATTAAGTGGTATTTAATCTTGTGAATGAGCTATATATGATGGTGCCATGTCCAAAATGACAATAATCAGTGTCATCAGTGTGGGAGCGTCTTTTAGCATGATATTATGTGTAGTTTATGAGTAACACGCATTATATATAGCTTTTTAAAAGTGTGTTAAATGTGTGCTTGTGTATATATGTGTGTGTATGTAGAACAACTTCAACATTCTCCACAATTTCTCTTTAAGAAACGTTTCTTCTTGCCCCCAATCCTGGGAGGGAAGGATTAATCTTTTTGTCATTTTTTTATACAGACAGAGTTAAGGCCTGAAAGAAGTAGAAGTGTTTTTCCAGACCAAACTGTCCTGTGCCCCTCAGCCCTGGCCCCTCACCTGGCAGTGGCTTTGATGGATGCCTGCAGCTAGTGTCATTCTGGGCTGTGCCTGGAGCTGCCTCCACCAGGCCCTGGTCCTCACACCTATGCAGGGAAGAGAGGCCCATGACCTTTGCATGCTCCCATCCACCAGTGCCTCCACTCAAGTGGACACAGGGGCCTGGAAGTGACAATGTGAGCCAAAGAGTCCAGTTTTGGGTGGGTGAAGGGGGTAAGCAGGTGGGATTTCTGGGAGTTGGGGCAGGTAAGGGAGAAGGGGCATACTCAACCTTGTGTGGGGCTGGCAGCGGGCGGTCGGGGAGAAGGTGCTCTGGAAGTGTCCTGCCTTGCAGGGAACACAGTTGTTGTTCATCTCTCTGTCTCCACCTGGCAAGAGAAAGCAGGGCCAGCCAGGGTGAGCGGGCAGCAGGGAATCTTCCTTTATGCTCACTGGATGGCTTCCCTGCCCATTCACCCTCTTTTGTAGCTCTTACCCACCCTTATCCTTGAGCCATTCCAAAATGCCTACCATTTGCCCAGGCTTCCCCAGGCCCATGAGGAGCGCCCCCAGAGCCTCCTGCACCTGCCCCAGTTCCATTTCTCTGCAAACCCTCTGGTGAGCCTCTCCATGGAGTGAGAAGCAGCACCACATGCCAAAGAGAACCCACCTGGGGCATCCCCCTAGGCACAGGACCATGCTCCCTGCTCCTACTCCAGATAGCCTCCTTATCACCTATCACCCTCTGCCCTCGGGGAACCTCTGACCTTGGAGCTCAGCTTCTGTGCCTGGTGGGCAGTCAGAGAGTGATTCACAATGTGTACACTCAGGATCACGGTGAGCACAGAACATTCCTGGCCGACAGCGGCACTGGGCCTCCTGAAACTCAGTGCAAGGCATGATCTCCTCGAAGCCCATCACTGGTGGGGACACAGGACTGCTCAGTGAAGGGGCTGTGCTCCAGGAGATCCCAGCCCACTTCAAGCACATTCTACTTACCGTCATCACAGGGACGGCACAGCTGGCATTTGGTGAGGTAGTTCCAGTGCTTGTTGTAGGAGTTCTTGGCACATGGGGAGCAAGCCGTATTCTGGCTGCGGGTACACTGAGTCATGACATAAGTGCCTAGAGTACAAGTGGGGCAGTAAGAGTGTCAGGAGACCAGAATTCTACTCTCACAGCTACCACTTGCTGTGTGACCTCAAGGTGGTTCCTTAATCTCTCTGGGCCTCTCCCTAGATAGCCTTCCAGCTACACTCAGTGAGATAAACGCTTGGTGAGGGGCCGGGTAAAGATGACACTTCTCGGGCCTACACATGAGGGATGGCTAGTAATTCTCACTGTGCCAGTTAGTGCTTCTGGGAGAGAAGCAGTGAGGGGACTGGAGCCCCCGGTACCCCATCTCCAGGTTCCAGGCTTCCTCCAGCCATGGCATCTCACCTGGGGGGCAACTGGAGCAGCAGACTCCATGATTGGGCTCATAGTACTCCTTTTCCTGGTCCTGGCAGGTCCGGTTCTCCCATGGGTATGGGGGCACCTTCAGAAGAGGCAATGGAGGCAGAGGGAGAAGAACTTAAGAGTCCAGTTGGGGAGGACAGAGGAATTAGAGAAAGGCCAGGTTAGACCCCTCTTTCCAGCCCTCACCCGCCCTACTCAGCCTGAACGGCCTCCTTACCAGTTGGGGCTGGGTCACTGCCAGGAGCCCGCCGAGCCCCAGCACGAGTGGCCCCCAGGCCAGGCCGCAGAGGGAGGCGGCCCAAGGCAGGCGCATGGCGGCCAGTTGGCGGATCAGCCAGACGGGGAGGCCTGGGAGGAAAGTGGGAGGCCGGGATGTCCTGGGCCGCGGTGGGTCAGCGCGGTGGGTCAGCTCCCTGAGCCCAGGAGCCGGGACGGGACTCGGGGCCGACGTGCCCCCGGGGGCCGGGAGCGGCCGGGCCTGGGCTCCAGGGCTCCGCCGCTGGGCTCAGGAAGTGGGAGTGGAGTGAGCCGGCCGCGGGGCGGGGACAGGGAGCTGGGAGCAGAGGCTAGCCTGTCGCAATCGGGAAGAGGAACAGGCTTGGCTGCATCGACGACGCGCGGCCCCGGAGGGCAGGCGGCCGGGAAAGCATGTGAGGGCAGCGTCTCCGGAACCGGGGCCGCCTCCCTTCTTCGGAAGGCTGACCTGAAGAGGAGGCCGCGGGGACAGGCCAGGAGCAGCTGGTGGGAAAGAGACGAGCCAGAGGACAGAGCTTAGTCAGGCCTCAGCGGGGGCCGCTGGGGCAGAGCTCACCAGGGAACAGATGGGGTTAGAGACGGAGCAGCGGACCCGGGGCTGCAAAGGGGCAGGTCTGAAAAAGAAGGCCTGGGATAGAAAAACATGAAAACTGCACCAGACAGACACCGCAGACAACATTGAGACACTGCATCTGGGAACCAGAAGTCCTAGTTGGCAGCCTGGGGGTGGGGGTGGGGGGCATCGTCCTCTCTTGAAGACAAGTACAAAGGTTTAACAAGCCAGCCAACACTCCACTCTGCCTGGACCAAGCCCACTGACGCGTTTCTGGGAACAGATCACTGTTTCTCTGTCCACAGTGGCCCTCCTTCCAATGAGAGAATGGGCAGGAGGTGCAGACCGAGTTCTCCAAGAGTAAGGGCTGGAGGTGGGCAGCTGAAACCCTCACTCCCAGCTCCCTCACCTGTCAGCGTTTGAATGCCTTTGACCTGGCAGAGACCTCAGACCCTACCCAGTCCAGCCCTTCACCTGAAGGATGAGAAGACTAAGGCCCAAGATGCCGTGCAGACATGACCAGGATTCCAGCGTGGTGCCTGCCCCTGTCTTCCTGCCATTTCCCCTTGATCTGTGCACTGCTCTGTGGAGCTCTTTGCAGTTGTTCTCCTACCTGTTCCCCTGGTCTCTGAGACTCTGCACTCCTGGCTCACTCCTATCTATCCTGAGGATTCACTTGGGCTGTAGGTAACATCCCCTTCCTAGCCAGGACAGTCACCATGCAGACTAACCTCCTGCTCATTGTCCATCTCCCTACTAGGCTGGGAGCCCTGCAAAGCCCGGACTGAGTCTTTACATCTGGGTTCCCAGTGATCAGCACAGAGGCTGGCACATACCGGGCATTCAGTGTACATTTGTGGAATAAATGGATGAATGAATGACATCTTGCCCAGGTCACATAGTCATGGCAGAACTAGCCTAGAGTCCAGGTCTCCTAATTTCTAGTTCCCAGCTCATTCTAGCTGCCTCTCTATGACTCGTGTGTCTCCCATGGGCTAAGGGGGCAAACATATCCTCAAGATAGGTCACGTGGGGACCAAGTACCCTCCCTGTAGGACTTTGTTCAGTATGTATCCTTATTCCTTCATATCTGTGTCTCTCCTTTAGCCACTCTTCTGTTATTCTGAAGCATATTCCAGATACTGTATCATTTCATTTGAAAATATTTCAGGATTTTCTTTAAAAGTCATTTTTTTTCTATCTTAAACCTTGCATAATTGAAGCACAGCATAAATATAGTAAAATCCATAAAGCACATTATTCTTATGTGCACAGATTAATAAATTTTTAATTTTATGTAGTCCCAGGTGCTAGTTTCAGAGTGTTACTATTGCATACATACTGCAAATAGAAGGCTTTAATGAACAGAAATATTGTTTTATACAGTTTAGGATGCTAGAAGTTCCAACTCAGGGCACTGGCTCTAGGGGAAGGCTAGCTTTCTGTTCATTCTGGGCAAAATCCTTGTCTCAGCTTCTCCAGCCCCAGCATTCCTTGGTCCCTCGGCAACCTCCACATTACATCTATCTTTCCCTAATTTGTGCTTACTTCTGTGCGCCTCCTGTTTTTATAGTTCGAAAGCAATTAGGTTTAAGACACACCCTACTCTGATATGGCTTTGTTAACATAACAAATAAAACCCTATTTCCAAATGAGACTACATCCCGAAGTATAAAAAACCCCACACCAAACCCATTGCTGCTGATTCCGACTCTTAGCGATGCCACAGGACAAAGTAGAACTGCCCTATAGGGTTCCCAATGCTGGAAACCCTGGTGGCATAGTGGTTAAATGCTACCTGTGCTAACCAAAAAGCCCACAGTTCAAATCTGCCAGGTGGCTCCTTGGAAACGCTATGGAGCAATTCTACTCTGTCCTACATGGTCATTGTGAGTCAGAATCTACTCAGTGGCAGCGGGTTTGGTGTTTTCTTAAAAATCTTTGCTGAAGCATACTGCCACATCTTGCCCTGCAGAGCAGCTGGTGGGTTCTAAATGCCCATCTTTTAGTTCGCAGATGAGCGCTTAACCACTGCGCCACAAGGCATCCTTACCCTCAGGTATTGTGGTTGAGTGCTGTCAAGTTAGTTCCAACTCTTTGCAAGCTGTTGTAGGACAGAAGGCAACACTGCCTGGTGCTGTGACCTCCTTGCAATTGCTACTACGTTTGAGCCCATTGTCGCAGCCCATTGTGTCCACCCATCTCAGTGACGTTTTTTCTCTTTTTTGTTGATCTTCTACTTCACCGAGTATGGTGTCCTTCTCTAGAGACTGATCTCTCCAGATAACGTGTCCAGAGGACCTGAGACAAAGTCTCCCTGTCTGCACTTCTAAGGATTATTCTGGCTGTACTTCTTCCAAGACAGATTTGTTTGTTCTCTGGCAGCCCATGGTATATTCACTATTCTTTGCCAACACCATAATTCAGAGGTGTCAGTTCTTCTTTGGCCTTTTTTAATCACTGTCCAACTTTCGAATGCATGTTAGGCAATTGAAAATACCACGGCTTGGGTCACGGGTACTTTAGTCCTCAAAATGACTTCTTTGCTTTTGAATACTTTGAAGAGGTCTTTTGCAGCAGATTTGCCTGATGCAATACATTGTTTGAGTACTTGACTGCTGCTTCTATGATCACTGATTTTGGATCCAAGTAAAATTAAATCCATGACAACTTTAATCTTTTCTCTATGTAGTTTGATGTTGCTTATTGGTCTAGTTGTGAGGATTTCTGTTCTCTTTATGCTGAAGTGTAACCCATACTGAAGGCTATGGTCTTTGATCTTCAAAGCAAGTGATTCAAGTCCTCTCCACTGTCAGCACATAAGGTGACATGTCACAGAATGTTAATTAATCTTCCTGCAATGCTGATGCCACATTCCTCTTCGTATAGTCCAGTCTTGGATTTTTGCTCAGCATACAAGTTGAGTAAGTATGGTGAAAGGATACAATCCTGACAGCTATCCTTCCTGATTTCAAATCCCTTTGTTCTGTTCAAATGACTGCCGCTTGGTCTAAGTACAGGTTCCTCATGAGCAATTTAGTGTTGTGGAGTTCCCATTCTTCACAATGTTATTCGTAATTTGTTATGATCCACACAACTGAATGCCTTTGCATAGCCAATAGCACACAGGTAAACACCTTTCTGGTATTCTTGGATTTCAACCAAGATCCCTCTGACATCAGCACTGATATCCCTGGTTCCGTGTCCTCTTCTGAATCTGACTTGAATGGGGGTTAGGTTTTCAATATTTTTTGGCAGTGTGATTCAATCCATAATACCATGTATCCCACTCAGAACATTTCCTACACTCCCAAAAGATTTATTCATGCTCTTCCCAGTTACCTGCTTCCCAAGTAACCACTGTCTCTGATCCTTTTTAATCCTAGCTACTGAACTGTATTCTCTTTGCTGCCAGTCCTGTGCTGTCTCCTCAGCCTTCAAGGGCTTTCTAGGT
This sequence comes from Heterohyrax brucei, assembly GCA_028571685.1. Taxonomy (NCBI): domain Eukaryota; kingdom Metazoa; phylum Chordata; class Mammalia; order Hyracoidea; family Procaviidae; genus Heterohyrax; species Heterohyrax brucei. The sequence goes on along the minus strand of CM053142.1, from coordinate 68,132,434 downwards.
CCTAAAGAAAGAACCCAAAGACCTAGGTTTTAATCCTGGCCCCTTTACTCTTTTGTATAACCAACTGCCAGCTTGCTAGGAGATCAATTCTCTTATCTTCCCCTGCTGTGCCCTGTATCATTGGAAACTACATTTCCCAGACTTCTTTTCCCTCTGGCTTCTGGGTAGGTTCAGCTAATAGAAGACTCTGGTAGAAGACAGGCAGGTGAGAGGGTGGAAGAAGTCAGGCTATTTCTACCCATCTCTGCTTGCTATGTGTGGATCTCTGGGTCATGCAAATCGTTAAGCTCTTGATTACTAGATGAAACATTAGCTGTTCAAGCCCATCCAGAGGTGCTTCAGAAAACTGGCCTGGTGACCTGTTTCTGAAAGGTCATAGCTTTGGAAACACTATGGAGTAAATTCATTATGGGGTCATTATGAGATATAATGGTAGCTAGCAATACAACTGTTTGCTTTCTGGCATCTCTTACTGAGACTGTGTTTCCTCCCGTCTCCTTTCCTTTCTTCATGATCCCATCTCCTGGCAAGCAGTCCCTACTATTTGGTTTCTGCCAAATAGTTCTGGAGGCTTGTCTTTCTGGTCCTAGAAATGGTAGCCTCACCTTTCCCTGTTGCTCTTCAGCTATTCCACCACTCATGTACCCGTTCCCTGTGTTAAATTTCTTTTGTCTGAATGACTTAGAGTATTCCCTATTTCCTGGCTGAACCATGACTGACAAGTGCTATCAATAAATAGTCATTATAATGCCTACCCAGTTTACTCCAAGATGAAGAAGGGAGACGTATTTGGGTGAGAAGTCTACAAATTCTTTGTGGACAAGGCATTGTCTTTGCTTCTTTCCTTCTAAGTCCTTGAAGTTTTATTGAGTTTCATTGGGTAACACCAGACCTAGACAGAGTACTTCAGAGAATTCTAGAATGTGGGAGGGGGCTTTTCTCCCAGGTCTTCTTTATAAGGGAGGGGATTGCTGACACATTCTTTGTCCCACAGGTATGTGAATAATCCACAAAGGGAATAGTCAGCAGGAGTGGATCCTTCTAAATACCCTTTCTCCCTTCTTCTCCAAACTGCTCTCAGCCAACTGGTTACCTTGGGGAATGTCTGGTAAACATGAAAAAGTAAGTGACTGATGAGGACTACAGAGAATACAGTTCTTACAGATGTTTGCATTTTCACAGGGATCAATGTCTCAACTTAGTTGTTCTTAACTGGGGACAATTTTGACACTCAAAAGACATTTGGCAATGTCTAGAGGCGTTTTTCATTGACACAGCCCAACCATTGATGGAGGAAGTGTGCTAACGGCATCTAGGAGGCCAGGGCTAGGGATGCTGCTAAATATCCTCCAATCCACAGAACAGCCCCCAACAACACAAATTATCTGGCCCCAAACCTTAATAGTGCTATAATTGAGAAACTCTGTTTTAACCTGAGTGCCAGCCAAGCCAGAAGGAATAAGATTTTAACAGTGAACTTCTAAGCATCCTGCCACATAGCTGAACTAAGAGTGGCCGGGAAGGATTTCCTGGTACATCACTTCAGATTAAAGAGAAATTTATACTGTAAGTGCAGGTAAGGGGACTATTACTTTCCACAACGGGAAGCCCAGCATAGAGAGCTCACTAGCTTGAAGTAATGAGTATAACAAAGTGCATTTAATTGATTAACTCATTTTTAATGTGGAGGAGATGAAAACTTAAAGAAAAAGTTCGAAGGACATTTAGATAAAGTAATGGACCACAAATCGATCAGTACTAGGTGGAATGAGAGGACCAACGATGGTGTAAATCTTTGTGCTTGATTGTTAACTAAAAAATTGGCAGTTTGAACCCATTCAGTGGCTCCAGGTAGAAAGACCTGGTGGCCTGTTTCTGTAAAGGCTACAACCAAGAAAACCTTCTGGGAGAGTTACACTGTGTCACATGGAGTCACTATGTGTTGAAAGTGACTTGATGGCACCCATCAACAACAGAGGAAATTAGGATGTTTGATGTTTGGAGGATGCTTTCTCATAGCCCATCCTGGATGCTAATTCTGCTCTCTGCTGTTGAATGGACCAACAAATAGAGAATACTAGACACTGGAGTTGCCCAGATGAATAACCTTGGTTCCTGTTCTCAGGGAACTCATAATGTGATCCACACATATGTAAACACACCCAGAACAATACTAGGAAACAGCAGTAAGTGCCTCGACAGAGTTATAAACAAGACTCTTTCATTAGGAACGTGGAGGAGAAAGTGATGAATTCTGACATCTCCAGCTCTCAAGGGAGCCAGGGGCAGGAACTCATAGCTCTCACTCTACAGCAGACTCTCTTGTTTCACTTCTCTCTCTGTAGCCTATGTGCATCTCATAGTCACGCCACAGGGCTAGTGGATGGCTGATGCTGGGAGGAAGAAGGCAACCCTGGGTTGAAAGGAAAGGCTAAGGCTCTGGGAGAGGCTGAGGGGAGACTTGGGAGAGAACGTCCTTTCCAGGCATAGTCTACAAGGCACTGGCCCCACAGAACAAGACTGGAATTCTCTAAAAGTCACAAAAGTGGCACTGAACTTCAAAAAGAGAGGCTTAGTTCTCATTTGGGGCCTGTCTATAACTCCTGGGTGACTCTCGAAGCTGAAAAGGCCCTTTGTGACCATCTAGTTGGTCCTACCCACCCTTCCTACTATTTCATTTTTTCTATGAGAGGATTGAGGCTCAGAGAGATAATGTCCTTTTCTGAAGTTATATAGTTTAAAAGCAAAAATAGAAGTCATAGAATAACATCTATGTATTTTTTAAAAATGTAATCTAAGATGTAGCTATTGGTCTCTACTTGTCCAGAGCAAAAGAGGAAGAAGGAAACCAAAAAGTCAAAAAACAAACTAGTCTACAGGACAAATAGTCAAGATGAACCATTGCCTCATCTACCTTGAGACCAGAAGAACTAGGCAGTGCCTAGCCACTACTACCAACTGTTTTAATCTAGGCCATGATAGATGGATCCTGATAAAATGAGAGAAAAGAATGGAAGAAAATATCACATTCCTAAAAAAAACAAACCAAAAAACCAGACTTACAGGACTGATTGAGACTACAGGACTCTGAGAGGCTACTGCCTGGATATAGTCATCACACCTTGAACTGACACTAATCCTTGAGATAACCTGATAGCTAAATAACATATTGACCCCCAAATATTGACTATCACCGAAAGTACTGTGGTCTTTTACAAAACCAAAAGGTCAACAATTATCTTAAAATCAAAGATGAGAATGTAATGGAGCAAGAAACTATGTTAATGGAAATAGAGTAACCAGACCAGAAATAATGAAAATAAATGTTCACACATTATGAAGAGTGTAACCAATGTCACTGAACAACTAGTATAGAAATTGTTGAATGGAAAGCCAAACTGCTCTGTAAACTTCCACTGAAAACACAATAAAAAATTGTTTTAAAAAATACACGGTAAGTGTATAAAGCACACAAAAATACAGAGGTGGGGTACACACAAATCACACACTCCTGTTGCACAGAGAAGTGGGAGTGGAATGTGACAAAGGGGGCTTCTATGTATCTCCATATTGTTGAAAACTTGTACTGCAACAGAAATTGGTTCTGTACTTTGAAAGATAATATTTAAAATGGGACTGTGACAAAGTGCAGGTGTTGCACTCTGATTTATCTTGTAACAACCAGCTTGCTCAGGTGTATTTCAGATCTAGAATGTTGAGGTGTCTAAGACCCAGCTGCCACTCTTATCCACCTGAAGGCAGTGCCAGGTCCCCAGGCATTCTCCAGCTGAGCCCACACCAGGCCTTACCATGCCTCTCTCAGTCCTTGATACGGAACCATGCAGCCTTAAGTCACCAGCTGGGACTTGAGCACCAGCTAACAAATAGAAAAGCTAGGGAGGTGCTTCTCAGAACTTTTGTGATCAAACAGGTGGGGTGCTACTTACCCCTGTCTGTAGGTAGGTCTTCCCTAGCTTAAGGGTCTGGTTCAAGGGAGGTAGAAGTTTCTAAGGATATCTGGGCCCCATGGGGAAGGTGAGGCAGTGTAGAGAGCTTTTCACAGAGCCAGGGAGATAATCAGGACCCAGACAGTTGATCCCTGGACTCTGTGGGTATGTGAACCTTTCCTGGCCCTTAAAACCAGGTCCCTTGATTTGCTGAGTCAGGGAAGTAAATAGCAGAAGTCTCAAGTAGATCACCGCAGACGAAGAAGAGAAATTCTGAACTCTGTTTTTTAACTCTGCTGCTATTTTACTTTGTGACCTCACTAAAACCAGTTTATCCTTGTTGAGGGTTCATTTCTTTCTGTGAAAAAAGAAGAAGTCAGCCTTTCCCTCCCCAGATGCAGTGTCATAAGCTGGTGTCAAGGTCAGCACTGAACCAAGCTTGAAGTCATAGTTGACTTCAGCTTTTACTTCGAGAAGCCATAAGATCGGGCTGCATGCCCCACTGGCCGGGAATAATTCTCTCCTCCTGGCTTGGTAAACTCCTTCTTGTTCTTCAAGATCCAGCTGAGTTGCCACTTTCTCTGGGCCATATCCCCAAGTCTCCTCACAAAGAGCCTTGCCTCACCTTCTCCTTACTCCTGTAGCACTTTGCTCTTATCTTTGCCACCAAGGTCCTTACCTTATTACAATGCAGTTTAGCATTTACAGACCTAACTCCTTCCATAAGTCTGTGTCAGTGCTCACTGGGGCCTGTGTCTGCATGTCTGCTTAGGGACGCCCAAGCCTGCTGCTTCCAGGCATGTCCACACATGGTAGACCCCCTGCAGGACCTGGGCTGTGTGCACAACTCTCCTGTGTCTCTTTGGGCCTTCTTTGGGGGCCTGATTCTCTGCCTTTTCCTCATCTACTTGCTCACCCGTTCAGCAGCTTCATTTGGTATCCTCTTGCTGCACGAGGTCTGGGGCAGATATTGGAGGAAAAACTTAGCACCTACCAATTAGCTTCTCTTTCCTTCCAGGGCTGGTGGAGACTTCAGCCATGCCCACTGCCTCCCTCCCGCCCCCCCAGCACTGACCACCACCCTGCTACTTGTCACTGCCTGCTGGTACTGCCCCTTTCCAGGCTCTAGCCTGTGCCCACAGTGCCCTGCGTGGCCCTGAACTGCCTCTCTGTGCCCACATTCCTACAACCCCGTGACCACAATAGGGGACATTACACATTCCTGGCCTGGCAGCCAATGGTATGAAAAAGAACAGAATGTCCCTGGGCCCCGCCCAGCCCCCAGCTTCACCTGAGCCCCTCCCTGGCTTGGACAAAGAGAGGGAGGTATGAGGAGTCAGGGAAGAAGAAGATGGACCCAGAGGAAGAGGCAGAGGGACTCCCCCTGAGCCTGAGTGCCAGGTGGAGTCCGGGGGTCTTCCTACCCTCTTCAGCAGGGAGGAAGCTGTGCTGGACCCTCTTCTTCCTCTCCCAGACCCAGAGGTGTGGCTAACTCATAGGTGCCCTTGGAGAGATGCCCATGGGCAGGGATTCTGGCAGTCCACCAGGGCTTCCCCCCTTTGCCCTCTTGTTAGTCTCCCTCCTCTCATTCACCCCTCTGTCTCTGTTCCCCATGTGCCCCTCCTCCCTCCTCCTCCCTCAGTCTTTACCCCTCCACCTCCATCGGCCTCCCTTTTTCTGCCTTCCCTGGGCCCCTGTCTTCCCACCCTTCCCTCAGTCGTCCTGGCTCATCCTCTCCCTTGTTTTACCCCTCTGGCTTTGTGTTCAGGGTCCTTCTCCTTGTTCAAGATCTTTGACCCTCACCTGCCATTCCTTCTCCCAGACTCCTTATTGTCAGTTCCCCACAAATCTTTTGGTCTAGACTCTTTTCCAGAATCTTCTCCCACCTGGCTCACCTGTTCCTGGGCCTTACTGCCCTTGAAGAACTGCCAGCTCAGACTCCTCCTGGCCCCTCCCCCTCCCCTGCTCACTTAATTGAGATGCTAATGAGGCTTCTGTCACTTCCATCCCTGGGCGGGCAGGCTGGCAGGCGGGATCCCAGGCTGGGCCACTGCACCTGTCAGGTGAGGGGGAGGAGAGGCTCAGCTGCCAGACACAACTGGAAAGGAACCAGTTCCAGTCCAGTGACAACCTGGGAGTGTAGAGCAGGAGACAGCTCAGGACTCCAGGAGTTCTGAGTCCCTGGGTGGAGAGGGAGTCAGGACACAGCACTGGGGACAGGACCAAGACAAAGGGACAGAGTCTGGACTGAGAGCGGAAAGACAGGGAGCAATAAGAAGAGAGGCAGGACCAGAGAGCACACTGACAGGTGAGCAGACAAGGAAGAGGAGTCAAGAAAGACACCCAGAGGGAACCCGAAGCCAGAGAGAGAGAGAGAGAGACAGAGAGAGAGAGAGAGAGAGACAGAGAAGGAAGAGAGGCCCTGAAGGAAGAAGACCAAAGAAAGAGACTAAGAAAGGCAGAGATCTACTATTGTGGGGACAGGAAGGCAGGTGCTAGAACAGAAACCAAAACAGTAGCTTTATCAGGGAAGCAGAGGAGAGGCCACTTCAGGGAAGCCCAGCTCCAGCCCTTCTGGCTCAGATTCCAGAAGGTCCCCTGGCTCCTAGGAAGATGGAGGGAGGGAGGGTAAGGCGGAGAAGGCAGTCTCAGGGTGGGAAGTGGGCATGGTCTTGGGAGACTTCACTTTCAGTTCAAGGTGGTCATGGGGTTGAGATCCCAGAGCCTGGAGCTCAGCCCCGATCCTTACCCTTACCTTTGCCCTCTCTATCCCATCCAAGGGCTCAATGAAGGGGGACAAGAATGAGGAGCAGGGGCTGGACCCTGAACCACCTGCAGCCCCAGACCAGCCCACAGAGGAGGAGGAGGCCCTGATAGAGTTCCACCGCTCCTACCGAGAGCTCTTCGAGTTCTTCTGCAACAATACCACCATCCATGGAGCTATCCGGCTGGTGTGCTCCCAGCACAACCGCATGAAGACAGTCTTTTGGGCTGTGCTCTGGCTCTGCACCTTTGGCATGATGTACTGGCAGTTTGGCCTGCTGTTTGGAGAGTACTTCAGCTATCCTGTTAGCCTCAACATCAACCTCAACTCAGACAAGCTTGTCTTCCCTGCTGTGACTGTTTGTACCATCAATCCCTACAGGTTAGTTGACCTCACCCCCCACCCCCCTGGTGCCTTGAAGGGTGGCCTGGCTTTCCTGTTAGGGTGCAGAGGTGCTCATTGGACAGGCAGATCCTTAGACCCTCGGTAGGAGTCTATATGCTTGTCCCCAGGAATATAGGGATAGACATCCTTTGGGGACCCCATGGCCTGATAAACTGGCATCTCTGCCCAGTGGAGCCATCTGAGTGCCAGAGGTTTCTCCAGAGTGTGGCTTTTGGTTCCATGGTGCATTTCTCTTCCTTTCTCCTACAGCAAGTGGGAGGGAGTACTAATGAGGCCAACCAAACACCACTGCCATTGATTCTGACTCACAGCGACCCTATAGGATGGAGTAGAACTGCTCCACAGAGTTTCCAAGGTGCATCTGGTGGATTCAAACTATCAACCTTTTGATTAGCAGATGTAGCACCTGACCACTATGCAACTAGGGTTTCCAATGAGATCAAAATGCTAGTAGCTTTCAAAACGGCAGGGTAGAGATCAGCCCCATCCCTTCTCTGGAGACAAAAGACAGCAAAGAGCAAGACTTCCTCGATCACTGAAGAGTTAGATGGAGAGGTGAGGCCATAGCAGGTGTTGTGGTGGTGGATGGTGGGCTTGGGTCAGTCTTTGTTTAGATGGAAGAGTTTGTTTTGGAGAAAGCAAAGCTGGGTGGTAGTGGTTAGAGACGCAAAGCAATGTGAGAGGCTGGGAGCTGGGGATGGGGGAGTTACAGAGCCAGGAGGAGAAGGGGACAGGATAGAAAGCAGTCACTTGTCAAGCTACTTCCCAAAGACCCAGGCTAAAATATGGAGGTGATCCCTGCCAAGCTGTACTGTTTATTTGCCCCAGGACCTGACCTTGAATGACTTGAGTGTCCAGAAGTTTTGGGTTTCATTACTGGGCTTTGCCAGTTTTCCGTCTGGGAGCTGAAGGGGGTGGTAACCATGGAGAAGAGAGGAGAGCAGGGCTGGGTGTTTACCTTTGATTTGTATTCACTCAGTTATGCCACACCTTGGAAACGCTTGTATCAAGCACGACACAGTACTAGTCACCTGACAAAATATGAGGACTGCCGATGAAGTTGGTAAATTCATCCCAGAAAAAGTGCTACCTACCTCACGGCTGCATATCAGTGCAGTCATTTTCGAAGTACTCCCTTGGGAAGCTATGTACCCATGCTAGTGCCTAGTCTGCCTGTCAAAGCAATTTTGGAACTTTTGCTGGAATGGCCATCAGAGCTATTGTCCTTGATGTCTTAAATGTCATCAAAATGTCTTTCTTTCAATATTTCCTTTATTGTCTGGTAAAGAAAAAAAAGTCATTGGGGGCCAGATCAGGTGAGTAGGGGGGTGTTTACTGGCTAAAAACTTCTTCACAGACAGCTATACAATTGAGTTTGTGAACTTGCCACCTTGCCACCATATGCCATGGCCACTCCAGGAAGAGTTCCAAAATGACTCTGAAAGGAGGACTAGGCACTGGCATCAGTGCACAGCTTCCCAAGGGAGTACTTTGAAGGTGACCATAGTAATATTCAGCAGTGAAGTATGTAGCACTTAGAACAATTAAGTTTGTGGATTTAATTGCCAGACATCATAGATTCACTAATAATTCATACTATTGTTATTGAAAGGTCTCTGGGTGGCAGAACTACTTGCCCTTGGCTACCACCCTAGGATGGTAGTTTGAAATCACCTAGCAGCTCCTCCGAAGAGAAGGTCTGACGATCTGCTTCTGTAGAGATCACGACCCAGAAAACCCTGTGGAATTCAGTTCTACCGTGTAACACACGGAGTTGCCACGAGTCAGCCTCGACTTGATGGCAGCTAAAAGAACAACAACATCTTTATTGAAGGCTGAGTGCTCTGCTGGATACTGGGTACAGACTGACAAAATAAGATGAGGAGACAGGTATAACTGCTCGGTGCATAGCTACACAATGCAGCAGCCCCTGATTAAGTCAGAAAGAAATAGTGTCAGCTGTAGCCTTTGCCTTCAAGGAGTGTAAGACCCTTTATGAGGGTGCTTGTGTGGGTGAGGTGAGTGACTATGTATGTGAAAGTGTGTCTATGTGTGTGAACACACATATTGGGTATGTATATGATTATGGATGATTAGGTTGGTCAAATATTGTGGGTGGAGACCCACATTTATGTGTGTCCAAAGGTGTGTCGTGGAATGGTAAGGGTTGGGATGACTTATCCTGGAGAGAAAAATAAAACCAAACTGCTGGGCCATTTCGTTGATTAATACAATGGCCAGGGAAGGGACCATTTACTAAAAGACTGCTCTGTACATCAGACACTACTAAGTGCTCTACAGACATCTCATTTAATTCTCAGGACAACTGTACAAGGCATGTATTATTACTATACTTATTTTACTGTGAAGAGAAGCTAAGCCACAAGGTCACTGAGACAGTAAGTGACCTAGCTGTGACTCATTCTCTGTTTGCTTAATCCCCAAACCCTGCCTCTTTTTAATACCAACACAGTGGACGTGGAATAAACAAAACTTCCAGTTAGATACTGGTTACATCTCCTTTCAGGCTCTCTTTGCTTTCTCCCCCAGCCTCATTTCTTGTTCCATGGTGTCGTGAGGTGTGTGGGGGGGAGGGGCGGGAAATAGACCCTTTTCTTTCTGATTCTTTGTAGCCCACCTGCTCTAACCTTCTCCCCTCCCCACCCTTAATTCACTCAGGCCGTGGTGGGTTATAGGCTGGCCTGAGTCAGCAGGAACTGGGGCAAGATAGAGGAAGAAAACATCAGGCATCGTAGCAGGCCCTCAGTATAAATATTTACGGTTGCAGAGATGTCCTTGAGGGCCAGGGAGGGCCAGGGTGGGCCAGTGTGAATCTGCTGAGGCTGGCATGTTTTCTAAGTTTCTTCTGGGTATGGGCCCCTGGACAGTCCAGGAAAGAGCCCTGAAAGTGGATGCCTTAGCTTCTGCCTCCAGGGACTTGCAGGCTGGGGAGTCCCACACTCACAAAGACACGCAGATAATCCCACCTGCGTGAACAGCTGAAGTCCCTGGGTGGTGCAGAGGGCCGCTGCAGAAGTTAGGAGGGAGTGAACACTCGGGGAAGAGGGGATCAGGGAAGGCCCTCTTGAGCACGTGCTGTGTGCTATACCTTGTGCTAGGTATTACCATAACCGTTCTCTCATTTATTCCTGACAAGGCCATGCAAGCAGGTATTATTATTTCCACTTTGCAGATGAGGAAATCGAGACTTAGCAAAGGTGTAAGGATTTTTGCTGCTGCTTCCAACTCAAGGCAACCCTGTGTGTTTCAGAGTAGACCTGTGCTCTACAAGGTTTTCAATGGCTGTTAATCTTTTTCTTTTCAAATTGTGCTTTAGATGTAGGTTTACAGAACAAACTAGTTTCTCATTAATCAGTATACATACAGTATTTTATGACATCGGTTAACAGCCCCACAACTGGTCACCACTTTCCCTTCTTGACACTGAGTTCCTTATCAAGGTGAAAGAATTTAATCAGATAGCTAATAATAATAACAATAATAACTGATATTTATGTAGTATTTAATATATGCCAGGCACTTTATAAATTAATATAAATATCAAGGAAATTATTATAGTGATTAAATTATTTAGTTCTCACAACAGATCTCTCTTTTGTGTGTGTGTTTTAGGTGAAATTTCACAGAGCTAATTGGTTTCTCATTCAACAATTTATATGCAACTTTTTTGTGCCATTCATTGCAGCTCTCGTGATGTGTCAACACTCCCCTTCACACGGTCATTCCCTGTTTCCATCCATCCATTATTCTTGTCCCTTCTTGATTACTCATTGTTGCTTTTCGCAGGTGTTGACCTTTTGACCTCATATCCACGACTGAAGTAAGAAATAGATTCCTTGTGTGTATTATTGTTTGTTTTATAGAACTGTCTTGTGTTTGGCTGAAGGGTGAATCTGAATTAAAAGGCTGTCCAGGGACCACAGTCCAGAGGGTTCCTTTAGTGTCGGTCAGATCAGTAAGTCTGGGTTTTTTGTGTGTGTGGGAATTTGAATTCTGTTCTACATTTTTCTCCCTCTGTATCTGGGACTCTCTTTTGTGATCTCCGTCGGAGCAGTTGGTGGCGATAGCTGGGCATCATCCTAGCTATGCCGGGCTCAGTCTGGTGGCGGCTGTCCCATTTGTGGTCCATTAACCCTTTGGACTACTCTTGTCCTTCGGCCTGGTTTTCTTCACTCTCCTTTACACCAAAGTGGGTGGGACCAGTGGATGTAACTTAGATGGCCACTTGGAGGCTTTTAAGACCTCAGGATGCTACTTGCCAAAGTTGGAGATAAAACGTTTTCTTTATGAATTTTGTTACCCCAGTTGACCTTGATGACCCCGTTAACCACAACTGTTCCCAGCCCTCAGCCTCAGTAACTCAGTCTCTCAGGGTGTTTGGATGTGTCTGTGAAACTTCTACGACTTTGGTTTGGTCAAGTCATGCTAACTTCTCCTATGTTGTACACTGTCTTTCGCTTTGGTAAAGTTAAAACTTATCTGCTGTCTAGTTGATGATTTCCCCTTTCCAATCCCCACTTCTTTGTAACTGTCAGATTGTTTCTTTCTATGTATAAACCCTTTCTTGAGTTTTTATAATAGTGGTCTCATACAGTATTTGTCCTTTGGTAATTGACTTATTTCACTCAGCATAATGCCTCCAGAGTCATCTGTGTTGTGAAAAATTTTATAGATTCATCATTATTTTTTTATCATTGAATAATATTCCATTGTCCATATGTACTGTAATTTGTTTCTCCATCTGTTCATGGATGTTTAAGTTGTTTGCATCATTTTGTTGTTGTGAATAATGCTGCAGTGAACATGGGTGTGCATATATCTATTTGTGTGACAGCTCTTGTTTCTTTAGGACATAGTCTTAGGAGTGGAATTTCTGGAACATATGGTATTTCTTAACTTTTAAAGGAAGTGCTATATTGTTTTCCTTAGTGGTTGGACCATTTTATAGTCCTACCAGCAGTGCTTAAGAGTTCTAATCTCCCCGCAATCTCTCCAACACTTTTTATTTTCTCTTTTCTTGATTTGTACCAGTAATGCTGGAATGAGCTGCTATCTGTGTAGTTTTGATTTGCATTTCTCTAATGGCTAATGACTGCAAGCGTTTACTCACGCATCTGTAAGTTACCTTAATGTCTTTTTTGGTGAAGTGTCTGTTCAGATCCTTAGCCCATTTTTAATCGGATTATTTGTCTTTTTGCCGTTGAGTTGTTGAAGTCTCTTGTAGATTTTAGAGACTAGGCCCTTGCTGGAAATGTCATAGCCAATTCTTTTCCCCCCCATCTGTAGGTTCTGTTTTTACTCTTTTGGTGAAGTCTTTTGATGGGTATGTTTGATGTTTGGGAGCTCCCTGTTATCCAGTTTGTCCTCTGGTGCTTGTGTATTGTTAGTTATGGTTTGTATCTCATTCATGCAGTATACTAGGGCCCCTAGCATTATTCCTATTTTTTCTTCCTTGATCTTTGTAGTTTTAGTTTTTATATTTTGGTCTTTGATTCATTTTGAGTTAATTTTTGTATGTGGTGTAATTAATGGATCCTGTTTCATTTTTTTTTACAGATGGACATCCAGATATGCCAGCACCATTTGTTAAAGGTGCTGTGTTTTACACATTTAGTGGATTTTGGGCATTTGTCAAAGATCAGCTGACAATAAGTGGATGGATTTACTCCTGGGTTCTCAATTCATAAAACATCTCTTGAAGTAGCTATCCAAGTTATTCCCATTTTACAGATGAGGAATCGAAGGCATAGAGAAGCGAAGCAACTTGCCCAAGTTTAGACAGGTAACAAGTTGTAAGACTGGAATTCAAAACCAAATGATCACATCTAGGAGCAAAGTGGCCCCATGTTAGTCCCTGAGTCACAAAACAAGTATGTTTAATTTCAAAGCTCTTTGTCCCATCACAGCTCAAGGAAGAGCCAGGACAAAGGCAGTCCAGGGCTGGGGCAGCTGATGGGAAACAGCGGTAATAGGAAGGGTGAATATTTGTCAGGAGTGCAGGAGGGAAGATCCACATGTTTCTGGTCCCTGTTCAAGTTGAGACATGGGTGTGGTGGCCCAGTTAATGCTGCCTGGGATGCTCTGAGTCTGAATCATGGCTAATGGCTATGGGTGGGGGACTCAGTGGCTGAGCTGAGTGGTTCCTTTGAGAGGAAACAGCGGTGTGGACATCAATGGATTAGAGAGTGAGGAGCACATGAGCTAACTTGAGGAAGACAAAGTCAAACCTGGAACACACACCTGCGGGGACCTGAGCACAGACAGCAGACAGGAGCTAGCGCAGAGGGAGAGAGATGGAGGTGTGGGGCCTTATGCTGTTTTGCACCTTCCAGGAAAGGGGAAAGGACTGAAGGCCTTCTGACTCAGCAAAGTAGTTCCACATTCTAAGGGTCAGCTTTTGCAGTCCTTGTCTTTCCAGCTAAGAGATGGTTTTTTTCATCCAAGGCAGAGAGCCAGTCACAGTTGCATCCTTTGAAAACAAAACCCAAGAAAACAGTTTCATTCACTCCTGGGAGGGATTTAAGCTGGACTTAGGGACAAACTTAGACTTTTTGAACCATAAAGGAGGTCTTGGAATGTTCTTTCTAGAGATGGCAGAGCAGGGGACATGGCAGCAGGAAACGATGAGGAGGGGCAATGCTTCAGAAAAAGAAGCTACAGGAATCAGTGGGGTAGGGGCGAGGGGAGGCTCTGAACTGGGGAACCTGTCCCTAACCATGGTGGGGAGAATCGTATCCCCTCGCAATCTGGAGGTTCTGTGAGGCAGGGAACAAGCCCAGTATCTCAGCACTGACCCCCTCACCCTGACATAATGATTGAAACTTTCTCACATCAAGAACTTCACTACCTCTGAATTAGCTGCTAGAAGGTTCTTTCTTGGATAAAGTTGCAGTTTACCTCATGATAACTTGTACTTTCTGGTCCTGGTTTTGTCACTGAAGCAACTCTAACGATGTCTCCTCCTTCCTTACCCAATAGCTATCAGTCCCAATGCAGCTATGATAGCAATAACTGGACTGCAGTTTGCAAAGTCCACTATCACAGTTTGATTCTTATAGCCAGCTTGTTAGGGAAGGAGGGTAAGAACCATCCACACCTCCTATAGCCAGAGAGAAAACAGGCTCTGAGAACCTAAAAAGTAACAGCAAAAAAAAAAAAACCCCAAGCTCACTGCTGTCGAATCAATTATAACTCATAGCAACCTATAGGACAGAGTAGAACTGCCCATAGGATTTCCAAGGCTATATAAATCTTCTTGGAAGCAGCCTGTCTTATCTTGTTCCCATGGAGCAGCTGGTGTTCTACAACCTAAAGGCTTTGCAAAGGTCACCCACTCAGCTGTTAGCCGAGGAGTGAGAATTGGAATCCAGGTGGTAGGCTCCAGTTTTCTTAAGACTACAGTCACACAGTAGCTAAGTGGCAGGCAGCTCTCCTGTGTCTCCTTAGCCTTTTCTTCTCCAAGATGAACATACTGCTAATAATAATTGTTTTAATTATCTAGTGTTGCTGTAGCAGAAATACAAGTGGATAGCTTTAAGAGAAGTTTATTCTCTCACAGTCGAGTTGGCTAGAAGTCCAAATTCAGTATGTCTGCTCTAGAGGAAGGCTGTCTCTGTTGGCTCTGATGAAGGGTCTTCGTTATTAATCTTCCCCTGGTCTGGGAGCTTCTCCTGCAGAAAACCTAAGTTGAAATGACGTGTTCTGGTCAAGACGCTGCTTTCTTGGTGGTATGAGGGCCCCCTGTCTCTTTTTTATATCTCAGTAGAGACTGGCCCAAGATACAACACAATCTTGTAGACTGATTGAGTCTTGGATTCTTAACCTAACTGCTGACCATCCCACCTCATTAATGTCATAGAGGAAGGATTTACAACATAGAGGGAAATCACATCAGATAACATCATAGTGGATAATCATACAATGCTAGGAATCATGGTCTAAGCCATACTGATACACATATTTTTGGATGACACAATTTAATCCATGACAGTAATGATAATAAAAACAATAGTAGCAGTTACACCGCACTTAGTTGGCTAAGAGTCCCTTGTGTGGTGCAAATGGTTAACGTGCTCAGCAGCTAACTGAAAGGTTGGAGGTTGAAGTTTGCTTAGAAGTGCCTCAGGAGAAAGGCCTGGAGATCTCCTACCAAAAAACTGGCCACTGAAAACCACATGGAGCACAGTCAGAGTCAGCTTAATGGCAACTGGTCTACTGGTACTCTGCCAGTACTGTTCTCAGTGCTTGTTATATGTTAACTGATTCAATCCTCATTACCACCCTATGAAGTAGCTATTATTAGTTCCTTTTTACAGATGATGAAACAGGCACAGAGGAAATAAGTACTTTCTCCAGGGCTAACCATCTAATAAGAGGCAAGGTTAGGCTGTGAGCTTGGAAAACTGGTTAGAACTTAGTTCCTTCAACGTTTCCTTGCATGAAATGGTTTCTAGACTTCTTACCATCTTTGCTGTCCATTCTCCTTTAAATGATCATTGGCCTGTGAACATCTGTTGTTCTTAAAATGTCAAGATTGGATTCCACATGAGGGCTGAGAGTGCAGAACCTACCTGTGAACATGTCATAGTACAGACTGAGTTCACAGGGGCCATGTGCAGAGGAACTCCATTGGGGTTGTATGTTCACAGTCTCTTGCAAGTGACCATGATCAGAGCAGAAGGGGCCGGACTATATTATTGAAACCCTTTCTAGGTATGAGTTGGAATCACCTTGACAGCACTGGGTTTGGTTTTTTGTTTCTAGGTATTCTTTATCCCCCTCTCTTGTACCTTCTTACTGGAACCCTTCTTATTGTAGGACAAGATCTGATATCATTAGTAATGTAACGTGTAAAAGCACCTTGCATTAAGCAATTTGGCCTTTGTTTTTTGATGTCAGATCAAGAGAGACCACCTGTGGAATAATCTGAAGAGATAAGATACAATCTACAATGGTTATGTAGAGAGGTCAGTAAGAGCTCTGCACCCTGAGACTCAGATGAGCTTTCTGATTGGTGAAAAGATAGCTCATTTCTCTTAGAGACAGGAAAGCTTCATGTGAAAACTCTTCCCAGGGCTCACCCTATGTGTCTCTTCATTTGTATCCCTTCATAGTAAACCTAAGGAGTTTGGGTGATGTAAGCAGTTTGTGATTGGCTGCTAACCGAAATGCTGGTGGTTTGAGTCCACCCAGGGGCTCCGTGGAAGAAAAAGCTTGGTGATCTATTTCCATAAAGATTATAGCCAAGCAAACTCTTTGGAGCCATTTTATTCTGTAACACATGGCGTCTCCATGAGTCCTGCAACAAGTATGGTATATTCTCCATGCATTCTGTGAGTCATTTCAGTGACTTTGTGAACCCACAGGGGCAGTTCGAGCCAGTAGGGGTGTCTGCCTTATCTCACAGTCTGAAGGAAGATGTCCTAACTTGTGAGCTCTGACCTAACTCCTGGTGGCTAGGGTTAGAAAGAGAGTATGGCTCCTTGGGTGGCAGTTGACCAGGATGGAGAGGTGGGAAGGCCAGGACTGGCCCCATTTCCATACTTGGGCAATTGAGTCCATGCTGATCCTTACCATGAAGTTAGTGACAAAAGTAGAATTTGGTGTAATGATTAAGTACTCAGCTGCTGACCAACATGTTGGTGGTTCAAATCCACCCAGCAGTTTACACAGGAGAAAGACCTGGTGATCAGCTTGTGTAAAGAATACCAAACCCAAACCAAACCCAGTGCCGCTGAGTGCATTCCGACGCACAGAGCACAGACCATGAAAAAAACAAATCAAACCCACTGCCATCGGGTGCATTCCAACTCATAGAGACCCTATAGGACAGAATAGAACTGCCCCACAGAGTTTCCAAGGAGCACCTGGTGGATTCAAACCGCCAACCTTCTGGTTAGCAGCCATAGCACTTAGCCACTATGCCACCAGAAAACTATGAGCCAATTCTAATTTGTCACATGAGGTCACTACGAATTTTAAGAAACTAAAAAAAAAAAAAAAAAAGAAAACAAACCTGTTCCTCTAGCATAGTGATCCTATAGGACAGAGTAGAGCTGCCCCTTAGTTTCCAAGGAGCGGCTGGTTGAGTTGAACTGCTGACCTTTTGGTTAGCAGTTGAGCTCTTGACCACTTGGTCAGCAGGGCTCCTACAGCAACAATCACAGCTTGCTGAGAGCAGGTATGTTTTATCCAGTGGTCAATTTTCTTAGCTCTAGATGTAAACTGAAAGGCTCTGCCTCCTGTTATAGGAATTTCAAGTATCAGGGTGTCGGTGGGAGAGAGGTTTCTTTTAAGAGGGAGTAATATGGAAGTATTTCTTCCTATGTTAAGCCAACAGGAAGGAGAGAAGTAGATCTCGGAGAAGGAAGAGGTTCTGTGAGGAGTCTCTCCTCTCCTTTTCTGGAGGCCTTGTCACAGGTGTGTGTTTGGGGATTGAAGGTAGGAAAAT
Organism: Heterohyrax brucei; assembly: GCA_028571685.1. Lineage (NCBI taxonomy): Eukaryota > Metazoa > Chordata > Mammalia > Hyracoidea > Procaviidae > Heterohyrax > Heterohyrax brucei. Next base: position 68,114,847 of record CM053142.1, on the reverse strand, counting down.
CAAACCTGAAGAACAGGTTGTGTGTGTGTAGGGTCATCAGAGGCCACTCCGGAAGAGCTAGGAGTTGGATAAGATGAGGAGCACTGGTAAAGAGCAGTAGGGAGCTAGGTAGAGAGTTGTGATATTGGCCAGAGAAGGGACAGATGACTTGGAGTTGGTGATGTGAGGGAGACAGGTATACAAGGCAGAAGAGAGGCACAGAGCAAACCAGGGCTGGTGGTGCTAGTGAGAGCAGGGTGGGAAGGGAGACTCAGCCAGAGACGTGGTAGAAATAACTTTACCTATATTGTGTGCAAGTGTGTGTGTTGTGTATTCTTCCTATATCACCTTGAGAAAGATCCTTCACTTTCCTTTCTGGGCTTCAGGATCAGTGCCTTCCTGATATTCTATGGCCTCCTGTACTATTTTCTCATTTAACCTTCCAAGAACCTCATGTGGATCTCACATTATGCCCATTTTACTAATGAAGAAACTAGGGTTAAGATTCAGAAAGGTTGAGTTATATATCCAGTACGACACAGCTAGAAAGTATGTTTGAACACAAGTCCCCATATCTGGCCAACCCTGGTTATGGTGTTCTTTCTGAGTACCATGTCCTGACTTAAATCCAAACCAAACCCCTTGCTGTTGATTCTGACTCATAGTAACCTTATGAGACAGAGTAGAACTGCCCTATAGGGTCTTCAAGACTGGAAATCTTTCCAGAAGCAGACCACCCCATCTTTCTCTTGTGGAGAGGCTGGTGGGTTCTTAGTCAGGCTGTCAGTTTCCTCAAAATTGTCTGCTGAAATTTTGATAGGGATTGTGTTGAAGTTAAAGATCAGTTTGGGGAAGACAACTGACCAATAATGAGTAGTCTTTTGATCTGTGAACATGAATATTTCTTTATTTTGGTCTTTCTTCAGGCTTTTGTAGTTTTCAGTGTAGAGGTCTTGCACATTTTTTAAATTAGGTTTATTCCTAGGTATTTGATGTTGTTTATGCTATTTTAAACGGTATTGGCTTTGTGACGTTATTGGTCACCTATTTGTTATTAGTATATGAAAGGTTCGTTTCCTGAGACCTGGGTTGCTTCACCTCTTAGTTCTAGGTGTTTGTTTTCTTTTTGGTAGATTCTTTCCCTAAGGCCCTGCCATTCTGAACTCTTGGGTGGCAAACGTAATATGGCATGTATTGAGAAGAAAGAACTTGAGGATTTGTGACAGACAGTGTTTAACTTCTGATGTTCCAGCCCTACCTGAAATTCACTAAACTGAATCTTTAGGGGTGGAGTGGGGAGTGTGGCATCTAGAATTTTGAAAAGGTCCTCCAAAACCCCAAACCAAACCCATTGCCCTCCAGTCGATTCAGACTCATAACGACCCTATAGGACAAAGTAGAAGCACCTCAGTTTTCAACGAACACTTAATGGATTTGAACTGCTAGTGGTAGTACTTAACCACTGAGCTACCAGAAATTCCTCAGGGGATTCTAAACTCGCAGCTAATAAGCCCTGCTCTGGAAAGTGTCCGGGGGCAGGCCAATAGAGGCCCAGAGGTCATCCTTGTCCTACTGGGTGAAGGGCAGGATGGCCAGCACACCACTGGCCCTCGGGGATTCTTGGCCCAGGCCCATCCCTCTCCTCCCTTGGGAAAGGGTAGTTAAGTTCCGGGTTTCTGTTCCTAGGTCCTGGAAGGCGGGAGGAGAGCACCCTACAGATAGGCGCCTCCAGACTTTTGAGTAAACAGGTGGTAATAAATGTTGTCTCCGCCGGGGCTCGCTGTCACCTCTGCTTCCTCTGTCAGACACACCTGTCTGCACCTCCTCCCTCACCCCTCCTCCCTCAACCCCTGAGAAATCTTGAGTACCCCCCCCCAAAGGCTCCAGCACTCTCACCTGCTTTGCAGGATGAACTGACCTCACGGGTTACAGATGAGGAAGGCCCAGAGGGCCAGAGATTCCTACTTGGCTGCCTCCTAGTCCGACCCTTTTCTTGTTGGCCCCCTCCAGGTATCCCGAAATTAGAAAAGAGCTGGAGGATCTGGACCGCGTCACGAAGACGACGCTCTACGACCTGTTTAAATACAATTTGTCTACCAACGTCGGGGCCCACCACCGCAGACGCCGGGAACTCGGGGGCACTCTGCCGCACCCCCTGCAGCGTCTGCCTGTGTCGCCCCAGCCCCGCCAGGCCCGCCAGGCTCGCAGCGCAGCTTCCAGCCTGGAAGATAACAACCCCCAGGTGAACAGGAACGACTGGAAGATCGGCTTCCAGCTGGTGAGCCCCGCCCCCGGGAGGCCGCGCCCATTGACCAGGGGCAGAAGCCCCGCCGGCCGCCCCGCCCACTTCCTGTTCCGCCCACTCACTGAACTTCACTCCCGTTTTCGCTCTGCCTCGGTTGTTCTCGCAGTCTTGCTGGCAATGAATGAACGAACTAATGAATGAATGATAACATCTCTCTGTCCTGTGCTCGTGGGGTCTCCTGGCTGGAGGCCTATGATGAGCATTTAAGAAGCAGGGTGTGAAATCTGCTGAGGCAAATGCACCTTTCAGAGTATCGGAAATGTCCCCACCCGGTCTTCCACTCCCATCCCTCGATCTCCGTCTAAACCTCTAGTGTGGTGGGAACCTGGCACTCTGATGGCCTGAGAAGAGATACGGAGACAGTGAAAAAGGAGCATTAAGGGAGAATTTTTTTTTTTTTTAAATACAAGACAGAATAAGACAGGAAATGGGAAAGGAGGAGAAGGAATGAGAGAGGGAGGCTCCCTCTAGTGAGAATGGGCCATTCTACTAGGAAACTGAGTTCTAGTCCCAGCTGCTGGGACAAAGCTCTAGATCCCTCAGTCCCCGCTTCCGTGAAATGGGGGGTGATCTCTTGCCACATCGTTCTTTGAAAGCTGTATCTCAAAACCAAACTATTTACTGCTGAGTCTGTTGTGACTTATGGCGACCCTGTGTGTTGCTTCAGAGTAGAACTGGGATCCAGAGTTTTCAATGCTGCCCTTTTGGAAGCAAATCACCAAGCCTTTCTTTCATGGCCTCTGGGTGGGTTCAACCCAAGGTTTCTTTTTCTGTTCGATTGCTCTTCTTTTTCTTATTTTTCAAGGTGACATTTTTATTTGCCTTACAAATGGTATGAATATGAGTGGCCTCGTGAAAGAGACGGTGTCTGCTCATCTGCAAGCCCAAATCAATCACCCTTCCAAAGTGTAGAGAGCCTCCCAGATAGGCTGGGTTCTGTTGGAATTAGCTGTGTTCATCCTTTTTTTAAAAAAAAATCTATCATTTTATTGTGCTTCAGGTAAAAGTTTACAGCTCAAATTAGTTTCTCATTAAAAAAATTATACACTAATTGTTTTGTGACATTGGGTTGCAATCCCTACATTGTGACAACACTCCTGCACTTTTCACCCGGGGTTCCTCATGTCCATCCAGTTTTCCTGTCCCTTTCTGCCTTCTTGTCTTTGCTATTGGCTACTTGGTCTTATATGCTTGATTGAACTAAGTAGCATGTTCCTTACCTGTGTTATTTATTGTTTGTTTTATAAGCCTGTCTAATCCTTGGTAGACTTTTTAGGAGTGGTTTCAGTTGGAGTCAGCAGGCTGTCCAGGGGTCATAGTCTTGGGGTTTTGGGTTCCTTTAGCCTTTCTCAGACCAGTAAGTCTGGTAGGTTTTTTTTTTTTTTTTTTTGTGAACTTGAATTTTGTCCTATGTTTGTCTACTTCTCTGACCAGGGCCCTCTATTATGATCCCTGCTGGTGGTAGTGGGTGGGCAGTACCTATATTTCTTCTGGGCTCAGGCTTGTGAAAGCTGTGGTTCATTATTAGTCCTTTGAACTAATGTTTTCCTTGTGTCTTTGGTTTTCTTCATTCTCCTTTGCTGCAAAAGGGATGAGAGCAATAGATATATCTTAAATGGCAGCTTGCAAGCTTTTAAAACCCCAAACAGAACACTTTCTTTACGATCTATATTATGCCAGTTGACCTAGATGTCCCCTGAGACCATGGTCTGCAGCACTCAGTCCCAGTAATTCAGTTTCTCCATGTTTGGATGTGTCTGGGAAGCTTCTGTGACTTTGCTTTGGTCAAAGTGTGCTCACTTCCCTTATATTGTGTGCTGTCTTTCCCTTCACCAAAGTTAACACTTCCCTACCATCTAGTTAGTGACTTCCCCTCCCATCCCTACCTTCTCTCATAACCATCAGAGATTTTTTTTTTCCTATATGTAAACCTTTTCTTGGGTTTTTATAATAGTGGTCTCATACAATGTTTGTCCTTATGTGATTGACTTATTTCATTCAGTTTAATGCCCTCCAGATTCATCCATGTTGTGAGATGTTTCATGAATTTATCATTGTTCTTTATTACTGCATAGTACAAGCCAGTCCTAGTAGCTGACTCCTTACTGTAACTGTTTCTGCCACCTAGTGATTGCTTCCTTTTGCTCACCACTCCCTTAATCCTGTGCTCTCCTGGCTCATTCTTTCCCTCTGGATTTCTGCTTCTCTCTGTTTCCTCTTTCTTTCTCACCCTAGCTCTCCACCCTTTTCTAGAAATCCTTAGGACCCCAGAACTTCTGCTCCTTGACCCTGGCCCTCCTTGAGGCTTGTCTCCCACTGCTAGTCTTCTGACCCTCTGGTTTCTTTGTTCAGTGCAATCAGAACAAATCGGACTGCTTCTACCAGACTTACTCGTCGGGGGTGGATGCGGTGAGAGAGTGGTACCGCTTCCACTACATCAACATTCTGTCACTCCTGAAGGACATCTCACCAGCCCTGAAGGACGACGTGCTGGGCAAATTCATCTTCGCTTGCCGCTTCAACCAGGACTCTTGCAACCAGGCGTGAGTTCCTTCTTCCCTGGGCCGGCCTGGGCAAGACACGGGAAATGCTTGTCAGTTAACTAAGTGCTGCCAGCTGAGAAGGGGGTGGCCTGGATCTCAGGTGCACACCGTGGCCTGTTGGATCACCCTGCAGACTTCTGCTGGGGCAGCTCTGTATGCACGTCCTTGGGAAACTTGGGCTGTGAGTTCTGGCTTTGAGAAAGAAAGCAAGGGCTGGAAGCCTGGTTGTTTATGAGGCGTCTTTTTCACTAGGATCAAAACTCAAAAGGGCCTGGGAGGTTACCTGGTCCCATACTCCCCTTTCTCAGATGAGGCAGGCGGTAATGGTGGATCAAGGGAGTCCACGTTAATTCCAGCTCTGGCTGTGTTACTCCCTGGCTAGGTGACTTTGGGATTTCACATTATTCCTCAGAATACCAGTTTCCTTATTTATAAAATGGGGGGCTGGGTGGTAGAAGGGATGTGATTCAGTGTTCACTCAACAAGTATTTTTGAATGTCAGGTTATATGATAGTCATTTGGGGGTACATCAAAGAAAAAAATATATAATTATTGTCCTTTTGGCCCTTTGACTCCAGTGATGAAGATGGTAATACCCACTTGAAAGTTACGCCAACAGCATAGAGAGCAAATGTGAGAGCTCTTTGGAAGACATGAGGTGTTCTGGGAAAGTTGAGTCTCATTACTTTTGTACTCAAAGAGGTTAAGTGACTTACCCAAGGTCACAGGCAGCCCTAGCTAAGGATTCTTCCCACTCTATTATAATGCCTGTTAGGCTTTTTTCTGTTACATCCCTTGTCAGAATGTCCTTGCATACAAGTCAGGGTGCATGGGCTCTTGAAGCCGGGGGGAGGCCAGGCCACCTCTGCAGCCCCTGTAGCCTTTCTGCTGCTACCTGCCCCTCCTGCCTCTGCTCCTCAGTTCATTGCTCTGCCTCTGCCTGCCTGAGGAAGGACCTGACAGAGCCCTCTACAGGGAACCATCCCTTCCTATGTCACTGGAGAACAGCACCAGGGCTGGGTATCGCCTGCTTCTGCCCCTCACCCCTCACACTCTGACTTTGCCTAGCGAGCCAGTTTGCTCCCGTCTCTAGTTTTTGTGTTTATTTAAGTTCAGAAGCTGCCAGTGGGGGAATGCGGCCGTAGCAGCACCTTCCATACCTGCCACTTGAGTTACTCTGGCATCTTCTCACCTCCCCACTTGTAGTTTTCATCCCAGTCCCCTGACTCTGCCTTCTGTGCGTGCCCATCCTCCTCACTGACAGCAAGTCTACAGTTCATCTTTGCCTTGGCACTTAGGTCGCCTTCGCTGACAGCCTCACCATTTCTCACCTGGGTTGTTGTCATCACCTCCTAATTTGCCTCTAAATCCTTCCTTCACTCTGCAACCACAGAAGGCTTTCTACTTCCCTGTGCTGATCCAGTTAGCATTGGAATCTTTCAGTGTCTCTCTCACGGTTGTCAGGATCAAGTCGAAGCTCCCAGCTTGGGCTTCCCATTCCACCCTCCCGTCCTAAACCGATCCCTCCCTTCCGTCCCTATAATCATGTGTGTACACACACACATACACACACGTAAGTAAGTATGTACATATATGGAAATCCTGGTGGCACGGTGGTTGAATGCCATGTCTGCTAGATCGGCAGTTCAAATCCAACCAAAGGATTAGCAGTTCAAATCCGCCAGGTGCTCCTTGGAAACTATAGGGCAATTCTGCTCTATCCTATAGGGTCGCTATGAGTCAGAATCCACTTGATAACACTGGGTTTTATATAGATATAATTTTATTGTTGTTGTTGAGAAAATACACAGCAAAACAAACCAATTCAACAATTTCTAATGTAGAACTGAGTGGCCTTGATTACGTTCTTCCAGTTGTGCAGCCATTCTCACCTTCCTTTTCTGAAACGTGCCTCACTGCTCCCGCAGCACGAACTCACTGCCCTCTAAGGTTCCTGTCTAATGTTTCCAGGTGCTGTTGTCAGTTTGGTTCCATGTGAATAGATCTTCTAAGAGCACAATGCTCAAGGCAGACATTCTTTACTAGTTAAGCTAAACTATTGTTTGATTTTAAAAAGACTTACGAGGATGTTTTTGGTTTAAGTGTCTTTTTTTTGATAACCACTTTGTTGAGATAGAATTCACATATCATAAAATTCACCCTCTTGATGTGTACAGTTCAGTGCTTTTTATTGTATTCACAGAGTTTGATAACCATCACCACCATCTAATTTTAGGACAGTTCTGTCACCCTGAAAAGAAATCTGCACCTATTAGCAGCTGCCCCCCATCCACTCTCTCCTAGCCATCACAGCCACTAGCATACTTTCTGGATCTCTGTGGATTTGCTTGTTCTGGCATTTCATGAAAACTCTGCTGGCACAGTGGTTAAGAGGGACAGCTGATAACCAAAACGTTGGCAGTTTGAATCCACCAGGCGCTCCCAGAAAACCCTATAGGGCAGTCCTACTCTGTTACACAGGGTCCCTATCAGTTGGAATCAACTCAGGGGCAACAGATTCGATTTGGGCATTCTGTAAAAACCAAATCATACAATATGTGGCCTTTTTTGCTGTCTTCTTCCCTTTAACATAAAGTTTTCTAGGTTCATCTATGTCATAGCATGTGTCATAAATTCATTCTTTTTTACGGTTAAGTAACATTCCAGTGTATGACTGTATTGTTTTCTTTACCTATTCATGATCTGATAAGACATCTAGGCTGCTTCCATTCTTTGTCTAATAGCGAATAAGGCTGATACACACATTCATGTATAAGTTTTTGTGTGTACATATGTTTTCAATTCTCCTGAGTATATCTATAACTGTGAGTGGAGTTTCTGGCGGTGCAGCAGTTAAGCATTCAGCTGCTAATGGAAAGGTTGCTGGTTTAAACCCACCCAGTGGCTCTTCCACTGGAGAAAGATCTAGTGGTCTTCTTCTGTAGGATTACAATCCAGAAAAACCTATGGGGCAGTTCAACTCTGTGACATGGTGTTTCTATGAGTCAAAATCAGCTCCACGGCAGCTGACAACAATATTATGATAACTCTGTTTAACCATGCCGGGAACTGCCAAACTGTTTTCCAAAGTGGCAGCACTATTTTATAATCCCAACAGCAATGGATGAGTGCAGGGTGTTCTTTACATCCTCCCCAGCATTTGTTATTATCTGCCTTTTTCATTTGATCCATTCTGTCACCCTTTAAAAAAAAAAAATTTGACTGTGCTTTAAGTGAAAGTTTACAATCCAAGTCAATTTGTCATAGAAAACCTTGCACACATACTACTATGTGACTCTAGCTGTTCTCTGCACCCTGTAACAGCACATTTGTCCTTTCAACCCTGTATTTCCCGTGTCCATTCAACTATCTCCTGTCCCCCTCTGCCCCTATCTGTCCTCTCATCTCACCTCTGGACAGGAACTGCCCAGTTAGTCTCATGTGTCTGTTTAAACCAAGATGCATCGTACTCTTCGCTGATATGTCTTAGACTGTGGTCCAATCTTCTTCTGAAGAGTTGGCTTTGGGAACGGTTTCAGTTCTGGGCTAACAAAGGCCAAGGGCCATGTCTTCCTGGGACACTCTAGACTGGTGGACCATCACCTTTGGTCTTTTCAATAGAGTCCAAGTTCTGTACACCCATTTGTCTTCTGGTACATCAGGGAGTCTATGTTGACAGGGCAGTCATTGATGGTGACGGGTCATCATCTAGTTGTTCTGGTCTCATTCTGATGTCGTTGTGAGGCCAATTGACTTACATGTCCCCTGAAACCAGGGTTCCTAGGCCCCTGCCCCTGCTATTCTGTCCTTTGAAGTGCTGGGTTATATTTAGGAAACTTCTTAGCTTTTGGTTTAGTCCAGCTGTGCTGACCTCCCTGTACTGTGCTCCGTCACTCCCTTCACCTATCCCAGCCCCTATCTGCTATCCAATCAATGGATATGCCTTTCTCTCTTCACTCTTGTAACCATCAAAGACTTTTTGCTTCTGCATTTAGACCTTTTCTTCCATCCTTATAACAGTGGTCGCATACAATATTTGTCCATTTGTTGCCTTAAATCTTAACTGCAGACTTACACATTTCTTATTGTTTACTAGGCACCGTTCTAACTATAAATCTCACATCGCTGTGGAATTGGTACCTTTATTATTCCTGTTTCACAGATGAGGAAAGTGAGGTACTGAGAGATTAAGTAATCTGTTTAGCTAATGCTCTTTAAAGTTGTGATTCAAATAAGTAGTTTAGTTTCAGAGTCTGTTCTCTTAACCATCACATTATACTGCCTCTCATAGATATTAATTGCTTAATGTGTGTCTTTTTGTATGTGTTATGCAAAATGTGCACTTAATTTACACAAATGGTATTGTGTTACACATCTCATTTCCCCTTAATTCTTTTCAGTAAACCCCATGTTTTTAAAATCCATCTGTGTTACTCCATCTAATCTTTTGCTTCCCGCAAGATAGGCACTGGCCACGCTGTATCTGTCTGTTCTCCCGAGCTGAGTTCTGGGAGCTGAGTTCCGGCCTCCACTCACTCTGCTGTGTCTCTGCCACCGCTTCCTGAACCCAGCCTGTGCTCTGAAAATGTTGACCTCCTAGCACATCCTAGAAGTTGCCACAGTGTTTCAGCTAATCACCACCACAATAGCTAACAATTATTCTGTGTCTTTGCTCTTCAAGGCCAATGGGACGTTCAAGAACATCTAGTTCCAATCACATTTTACAGATGAGACAGTGAATTTAGAACAAGAGACTTGCTTGAGTTTATACAGCTAGAACCCAGCCTCCCCATTCCTTATCTTCATCTTCATCCCAACTCTGCCTCTCACCGGCCAAAGCCCCATCTCCTTCCCTCTGCTCCTCCTCCCAGGATTAAAAAGTCAGGGTGGTTAGAACACAAATCCCTCTGCTTCGCAAGCTGTTGCTGCAGCCAGACACAGTCTTCCTGTATTTGGAACCAGTGATTTGCTGTCAAAGTGTATTTCTCTTGCAACAGTGTTGCCACTGTGATTCCTTTCACTTTCTTTTCAAACTTGTTACAGCCCAGCTTTGGCTCCTATAATGGGGGACATGCTGATGCAAGGGGCTCCAGGAAACCTCTTGGCCTCATTCTTGCCCTGGAATCTGATCTTCCTCTTCTCAGCTCCATGCTCTCCACTAGGTCTCTTTCTTCCTCTAACCCTGATCCCTCTGCCTCTCCATTTCATTCATTCAGCTAACAAATTTACATTAACTATCTCCACGGGTTGCTGTGGAAACCCTGGTAGCACAGTGATTAAGTGCTACATACACCTGCTAAGGTCGGCAGTTCAGATCTTCCAGGCACTGGTTGGAAACTATGGGGCAGTTCTACTCTGTCTGTGGGATTGCTGTGAATTAGAATCGACTTGATAACATCAGGTGTCATTTGGTATCCAGCAAGAGGAGCCCTGGTGGTGCAGTGGTTAAGAACTGGGCTGGTAACTGAAGAAGGTCAACAGTTCAGATCTACCAGTTGCTCGTTGGAAACCCTGTGGGGCAATTCAACTCTGTCCTAGAGGGTGGCTATGAGTCAGAATCAACTTAGTGGCAGTAGGTGTGGTTTGGTTTTATGTGGCAAGCACTTGGCAGTTAGCCAGGAGGGTATTAAGGGGATACAGAGATAGTGAACTATGGCTCCTGTCCTCAAGGGGCTTACAATCCAATTAGGGAACCAAGACTCAGACATGTGAGAAGTTACTTCAAGAGTTTTCATAATGCAACACAGCAACATGAGAGAGATCACAAGGCAGCCCCTGGGTCAAAGCTAGTGAGGCTGGGTGGCCTGGTGGAAGAAGCGTTGGGCTAGAAGGTGGATAATCTGGGTGTGAGCCCCAGGTTCATCATCACTGACTGCCTGTCCTTGGGCCAGCGGTTAGCCAAGAGGGTATTAAGAGGATACAGAGATAAGTGAACTATGGCTCCTGTTCTCAAGGGGCTTACAATCCAATTGGGGAACCAAGACTCAGACATGTGAGAAGTTACTGCAAGAGTTTTCATAACGCAACACAGCAACATGAGAGAGGTCACAAGGCAGCCCCTGGGTCAAAGCTAGTGAGGCTGGGTGGCCTGGTGGAAGAAGCATTGGGCTAGAAGGTGGATAATCTGGGTGTGAGTCCCAGGTTCATCATCACTGACTGCCTGTCCTTGGGCCAGCTACTTGACATCTCTGAGCCTTAGTTTCCTCTTCTGTGATATAGGGATGATACCCTCACAGGCTGTTGGGAGGAAACAACTAAGGGAGCTTATATAAAACTGCCAATATTGTAAAGCACATAGTAGGTGATCAGGAAACAAATGACTCCCAAAGGGATATGTGTAGCCAGAGTTTGGGGGCGTAGAGATTTTCCTCTGCTTCACTTCCCTGCTCCCTCTGATTCCCAACACTTTCCCTTCTGACTGTGCTCCATCTCTACTGATAAGGAATTACTCTCACTTTCACCATCCAATATATGGGAACTGCTACACCTTCAATCACAAGAATGACTCCAACCTGTGGATGTCTTCCCTGCCTGGGATCAACAATGGTGAGTTCCTCCCTCTGCTCTCCATCCCAGACCTTGATCTTAGCCCTTTCCACCACCTGGCCTACATTTGCTGGCCTTGAGGTTGCATCCCCCCAGGTAGAGACACTGTATGCCTTCCGGGCCTCACTACCACATGCCCGCCTCTGCTGTAGACAGAGTCCTGTCTCTTCCGCCCCCCTTGCCACCCCACCCCTCTGTGGGCACCATATGGTCCATTCCAGGTGTGATAGGAATCCTGGCCTAGGGCTTCCTGCCTGCTCCCATACACCAGCTCTGTTGTTGTTGTCATGTGTTGCTGAGTCGATTCCAGCTCATAGTTACCCTATATGACAGAGTGGAACTGCTTTATAGGGTTTCTCAGGCAGTAATCTTTGCAGAAGCAGATTGCCAGGTCTATTCTCCTATGGAGTAACTGGTGGGTTTCAAACAGCTGATGTTTCATTAGCAATCAAGTGCTTTAACCATTGCATCACCAGGGTTCCTTCAACTCCAGCTCCCCAAATCCAGCTCAGGGGTTGCCAAATCCATTTGTAGGTCTTCCTGGCCTTTATCTCCTCAGAGCATTAGAGACTAGGCAGGGTGGATGGGTGGGTTTCTTTCACCTGTCTTTTCTCTATATTTGTCACCCCGCCCCCGCCCCATTGTGTTTCCAGGCCTGTCCCTCATGCTGCGCACAGAGCAGAATGACTTCATTCCACTACTGTCCACGGTGACGGGGGCGAGGGTCATGGTGCACGGGCAGGACGAGCCTGCCTTCATGGATGACGTGGGCTTTAACCTGCGGCCTGGCGTGGAGACCTCCATCGGCATGAGGAAGGCAAGGGTGCTGAGTGAGAGACTGGGAGGAGAGCCTCAGGTTGGAGAGGCTCTGGGAGGTGGACTTGGCATCCACAAGACTGTAAAGGGAGATCATGTAGGGTGGGCATTGGGCTTGTGGAGGTCCTTAGGAACCGAAATGAAGGGCTAGTGGACTGGCAGAATGGGTGTTGGGAGGCAGGACCCTGGGGAGTAGGCTTTGGGTGGTAAGATACTCAGAAAGGGGTTAGAAGATGCTCAGGAATACCTCTCTGGGTCCAGTGTACTTGAAAGTAGCATTGGGTGGGCAATGGGGGCTGTTAGGTACACATCTTTTGAGATGATGAGCTGATAGAAAAAGCTGGCAGGGTGTGAAATGCTCCTGGGACTGAGAGAAGACAGAATCCCGGCAGCAGCCTGAGCTGCTTGCTCTGATTTCTGACCCCTTGGTGTGGGAATTATAGGAAACCCTGGACAGACTTGGGGGCAACTATGGTGACTGCACCAAGAATGGCAGCGAAATTCTTGTGACGAACCTTTACCATTCCAAGTATACTCAGCAGGTGAGATCCCACCTCTCAACCTGTCAGTAGGTCAAGGATGTATGTCTGTTTTGTGGGGTAGGGGCGCTGGAGGTGGGGCATGGTGAGAAAGCTTGTGGAAAGAGAGCTGGAGGCTCCCTGCAGACAGTTTTCTTCCTTCCTGCCCTACATTGTCTGGGCTGTGTAGAGGGAAGAGGAGGGGTCTGTGAGGTCTGAACCCCCTTTCCTCTTTATTTTCCTCTCTTTCAGGTGTGTATTCATTCCTGCTTCCAGGAGAACATGATCAAGGAGTGTGGCTGTGCCTATATCTTCTACCCAAAGCCTGAGACAGCCGAGTATTGTAACTACTGGAAGCATCCCTCTTGGGGTAAGGCTCCAGGGAGCCCCCTGACCCTCTCCACTGCCCCAGGACTTTCCCATTCCCTCTTTGAGATTTCTGTGGGAATAGCCTCTGACTGCCACCCTTCCTCATGCATTGTCCCTCTCAGCTTGTTTTTCAGCCCTTAGTCTCTGTTTTCTTCTCCCTCTGTCTCCTCTCTGTGTTCCTGCTTGACAGTTTCTCTTTCTTTGTTTTGGCTTCTGTGTGTTTGCCAAGAATCACCCCATTTAAAAATAACCTGCAGCATAAGGAAGGAAGAGCATGCGAGGGAAGTCTTGAGAGGAAGGGGCCAGTTGTTCCAGCAGTTCTGCCCTCTGCCCACTGAGATCACAGCCAACACTCTGCGCATTGCTCCCCTGGCTCAGCCCTTGGGCTGCTTAGCAGGGATGGCTAATGCCAACACCTTACACAGCCTCTAGGGTGCTAGTCTTCAGAATGGGATGCTGGGGAGTGTGAGATAACTCATGGGGCAGGGTGGGTGCAGGACAAAAATATTAACAGTTACATGTGGTGATCTCATCCCTTTAGATTTTCCAGTTTATGTATGTTTTATAATATACAGATATGTAATTTATAAATCAAAAAGTAAGTTGGAGGTGCTTGTGTTAGTTATTTTTCCCTGTGGAATGACACAATCACAAAGGTTGTCAAGCACTGGAATCTCCTTATCCTGGTCTAGCAGAGACAAATCCCTTTTTCCTTCCACTTCAGTGGAGTTATTCAACAGGAAAACTACTAGAAAGCTGAGAAACAAAGCAAATCCCAAACAAGAAAACATAGAAGTTGGAGAGTTTGGGTTTCTGGTACACATATTATCTTATTTGGCTAGAGATAGCCTTGGCTGGCACAGCTGACCTCCTCCTCCCATAGGGTGGTGAGGACACAGGTGGGTGGCCTCTGCCGGGGGACGGGAAGCCTTCACACTGCTCTGGAAACATGGCCATGGACGCTGCAGACACGGAGGTATCTCCTCTTCCTTCCTCCTGAAGGACTGTTGTACCCCAGAGTTTAGTGAATTTCCCCATCCTGCTTCTGTTTGTTTGTCTTTCTGCCTCATTTCTTTTCTGGGTCTGTTCAGGTACCATTTGCTCCTGGCCTGTACTTCCTGTCTCCGGCAGCCTCCCACTTCCTGTCTCTCTGACCTTGGAAGATCATAGCACAACAGAACTGGAGGGAAATTCTTGCCTCACCTTCTCCTTTCACTGATGAACAAACTGAGGCCCAGAGGCTCTGATGTGTCATTTCCCAGGATTTGCAGAGTTGGGACACTTAGCCCACTAACCTCTACCCCCACCATAAAAAGTTACTGCTAAATTCTTGTGAGTTTGAAGATCTGGGAGAGAAAAATAACAATATTGATTTCCTGGGAAATGGTGAGGCCTAAAACTGGGAACTGGGGCTACAGATAAGGTCTGTTGAATTTCCTAAGGACTGTGTACTCCCCAGGGAGAAAGACCCAGCTGCTTCTCATTCTTCCTTGTGTCAGATTCCCAGAGCTGGTAGATGTGGTCCCTTGGCTTAGAAATGGGTCCCCAAGCAGGGGGAGATGTAAGAGAGAAGGCTGAGTGACTAAAAATTGCAAGAATGATGACATAATCTTACTTAGAGTTTGGGAAATAGGAAATCCATAATCCCATTATTTTTTTAAAAAAAATGCTCATGTTTCAGTTTGTTTTGGTCAATACCTTGTAGAGGAATAGTTAATTTGAATAGGGCATATGTTTGACCTCTTGGGACACTGCTACATCTTTTCCAAAGAGAGTACCATTTTACAGCCCTACCAACAATAGATGAATTCTGTATGAAAATTCTCAGCAAAACTGGTATTCCATCTTTTTGTTTATGCCATTCTAGGCATGGAGTGATATCTCATTGAGATTATTTGTTTGGTTGTAGTGGAGCATATGTAAGACATTTGTCATTTCAGCTGTTTTTATGTGTACTATTTAATGACATGAGTTACATTCACCATCATCACTATCTATTTCCCATTTTTTTCTTAAGCAGTGTATTCTTTTTTTGGTAAGTTTGAGGGAGATGTAATTCATGTTGTATATGATTTACCTATTTAAAGTGTATAATTCAATGGTTTTTCAGTGTATTCAGTGTTGAGCCACTATCACCATAATCAATTTTAGCAGATTTTCATCATCCTGAAAAGAAACCTCATGCCCACAAGTCTCTTCCCAATTCCTCCACCCTACTTCACTCTACCCCAAGACCCTGGAAAGCACTAATATATGTTCTGTCTCTGTAGATTTGCCTGTTCTGGACATTTCATATAAGTGATTGTTTATAACTGGCTTCTTTCACTTAGCAGTGTTTTTAAGGTTCATCCATGTTGTAGCATGTAGCAGTACTTCATTTCTCTTTGTGACCGAACAGTATTTTATTTATTCATTGATGGATATGTGGTTGTTTCTATTTAGTTATTACAGATAATGTTGTGATAAAAGTTTCTGCAAGTTTCTGCGTGAGCATGTAGTTTCAATTCTTATATATACGTCTCCCCTCCAAAAAAAACCCCAGAAAACCAAACCTGTTGCCATTGAGTTGATTCCAACTTACAGCAACCCTATAGGACAGAATAGAACTGCCCCATAGAATTCTCAGAGTGCTTGCTTGGTGGATTTGTACTGCCAACCTTTTGGTTAGTAGCCATAGCGCATAGCCACCATACCACCAGGATTTCCTTTACATATTTAGAAGTAGAATTTCTGGGTCATATGGTAACTCTATGTTTAACTTTTTTAGGAACCATCAGATTGTTGTCCAAAGTGGCTGCACCCTTTCACATTCCCAGCAGCATGTGTGGGTTCCAATTTCTCTGTATTTTTGCCAGCAAGTTTCATTATCTGTCTTTTTGATAATAGCCATCATAGTAGGTGTGACTGTGGCATCTCATTGTGGTTTAATCCCATTGTTCTTACAAAACAATTGTTCTTATTTTTGTTTTTGACTTTAGAATTTTTGTCTACATCCCATACATCTTTACTTAGGTATCTCTTGTTTTTGTTTTTTCTCTTGGCTTAATTTCTTACATGCTTTTTGATGCTGCAAGAATACTCACAAGAATCATTGTCATGCTGTATGATACTCTTGTGAAGTGGATACCTAGGGGTCTTTAAGATAAGACGAGAACTCTTGAGTGTGGGGTGGAGAAGGTTGTGGCACTCTAGGGAAATGGGTACCTCTCTGCACCCACAGGCTATTGCTACTATAAGCTCCAGTTTGCCTTTTCCTCGGACAGCCTAGGCTGTTTCACCAAATGCCGGAAGCCATGCAGGTGAGTGTCCCCTTGCCCAGGTCATAAGTTGGGCAAACTATTGAGAACCTAGCTAAGTGCTGGAAACCCTGGTGGCACAGTGGTTAAGTGCTACATCTGCCAAGCAAAAGGTGGCAGTTCAAATCTGCCAGGCACCCTGTGGAAACTCTATGGAACAGTTCTACTCTGTCCCATAGGGTTGCAATGAGTTGGAATTGATTCAGTGTCAGTGAGTGGTGGTGTAGTTAAGTGTTTGAGTGGGAGAGCCCCACCCTGTATCACTGTGCACCTTTCTTCATCTGCAGTGTGACCAGCTACCAGCTGTCTGCCAGTTACTCACGGTGGCCTTCAGTGACATCCCAGGTAAAGCAGGAAAGGGGAGGATATGGGAATGTGTGTGAGTGTGTGTGTGTAATGCTGTGGTCCTTTCTGGGCATAGGTGTGTAAGGTATGTTTACTTCTACTCCCCAATCCCACAAGTCTAAAAACTATCTGGGTGACCCCACTGATGCCACTGTTGTTTCCCAGGACTGGGTCTTCCAGATGTTATTCCGACAGAACAATTACACCATCAGCAACAAAAGGTCAGTCCTAGCCTGGTCCTTGCCTTGGAAAGCAATCCCTGGGAGGGAACAGATCAAGGAAGAGGAATTAATACACTTGATTGGAGGAGGGTATTTGTGAGGGTCTGAGAGTTAATCCTCTGTCATTTTTTCCACCGTCTCCTTGACTCCAAAGAAATGGAGTTGCCAAACTCAACATCTTCTTCAAGGAGCTGAAATATAAAACCAATTCTGAGTCTCCTTCTGTCACGGTATGTCCTGCCTTACTGAGCTTGTGATTCCCTGCGGATTCTGAGCAGGGTGTCTTTCAGAGAAAACAAGGGTTGCCACGAG
The DNA here is from genome assembly GCA_028571685.1 of Heterohyrax brucei. Taxonomy (NCBI): domain Eukaryota; kingdom Metazoa; phylum Chordata; class Mammalia; order Hyracoidea; family Procaviidae; genus Heterohyrax; species Heterohyrax brucei. The sequence continues at coordinate 68,097,597 of CM053142.1, read as the reverse complement.
GGGGCCAGAAGAATTTTAGCCCCTAAGGTAGGAACCAAGAAAAAGGAGTAAGAGGTCAGGGGTGAGTTTGAGAGGGGTTGGACTAAGGGGAGCTCAGGCCGTGGGAGGGTGAGGTTTCTTGGTTGGTGGAAGGGATGGGAATAGCAGATGACAGAGAGAAGGCCCTTGAGACATGTCTCAGTTTCAGCTGTCTTGCACTATGGTACGAACTGAACTGATGGCACCGACTAGAAGTTGTGTGCTCCCGGGGGAGAGGAGCAGAAGCAGGGAGGGTAGGCCGAGTCAGGGGGTGGGCAGAGTCCTAGGAATTGAAGATGATGTCTTGGTTGGGGGTATGGGGCTGTGGAGCTGGAGAACAGCCTCTCTGCCCCCATGGTCAATGTGATTCTCCCTCTTCACAGATGGTCACCCTCTTGTCCAACTTGGGCAGCCAGTGGAGCCTGTGGTTTGGCTCTTCAGTACTGTCTGTGGTGGAGATGGCCGAGTTCATCCTTGACCTCCTGGTCATCACATTCCTCATGCTGCTCCGGAGGTTCCGAAGCCGATACTGGTCTCCAGGCCGAGGGGGCAGGGGTGCTCAGGAGGTGGCTTCCAATCCCACTTCTTCCTTCCCCTCCCATTTCCGCCCCCACCCTACTTCCCCCTCCCCACCTCAGTCAGGTCCTGTGGCCTCCCCCGCCTTGGCAGCCCCTCCACCTGCCTATGCTACCCTAGGCCCCCGGCCATCTCCGTTAGGGTCTGCAGAACCCAGGTTCCCTGTTTGTACTGAGGGGAAGCCCTGAGGGTGATTCCCTTGGTGAGAAGGCGTACCCTTGGCAGGATGAAAGAAGGTTTTGGGCTTTCTCTCAGAGCTGCCCAACAGCTTTTGATGTGAGGGAGGGAAATAAGGTCAGGAAGGGGCTCAGGAAGTTGCCCTAGAGAACAGGGTTCAATGAAGTAGCTCCAGAATTGCCTGAACTCTTATTCTGTACCCCTTGCCCCTCTCTCTAGAGCACTTTGATTTTCCCACCTAAGTGCAAACAAGTCTCCTTTTCTCTTGGATCAGCCAAGTCAGACTTGGAGCTTTGGCAAGGAACTGTCTTAGGCAACGACTGCTGGCCAGAACAAAACACAAACAGGAGCACACAAAGGCATGCACAGGTTTCCTACCCAAAGATGACTGAAGCCAGCCCCAGATTGGCCTGGCCCCACTGCTTTCCTGTGACACAGACAGCTGCTCCTTTTCTTGAACTTGGGTGGGGAACCCCACCCAAAAGCCCCCTTTATTCATTCTTGGGCAAGTCCCCTTCCCTGATTTCCTAGGGCAGGAGCTAGAGCAGACCAATGCATTGATGGCTTGGCCATTCCCAGTTGGCCCTAGGACTTGTCCAGCCTCATCTACCTGACGCCCCCATGGAGCTGCAGCCCTGTGCACCTACGCTGTGTCCTTCACACCTTGGTGTATTTGCTCGAGTTATTTCCTCAGCCTGGAAGTTCCCCCGACGTCTGATGAAGACCTCCTACACATCCTCTAGGCGCCTGCTCAGATGGCAGCACTTCTGTGAAAACTTCTGCTCCGTCTTGTCTTGTCTAGAAGTTGTCACTCCCCTCTCCCTTGGGCTCCCACAACACATTGTGCCATGTATTAGAGTGTTGATGTTGCCTTGCACTTTCTTGTGTACCACCGGACTGAGAGGGAGCTCCTTGTTGTCCAGGACTGTGTCTTGCTCATTTGTCTGTATGTTCAGGGCCTAGCCCCATGTCCCACTTGGAGCAAGTAGGCAGATGCTCAATAAATGTTTGTTGCCTAAAGAAATGTCTAGAGAGTTGGGTAGGGGAACCACAAAGGGAGGAGGGGGTAGATGTAAATCCCTGGAAGGTCCTAAAAGGGGAGGAGACAGACTTTCATGCCCCTTGGCTTCACCATGGAAGAGACCATTCTTTGGGGGTCTTAAGGAAAGTTGGGCTGTCCTGCTGGTTCTGGAGGGCCCTTCCTCTATGGGCATTGGTAAGCATCTGATCAGGGCTCATCACTGTGTTTGAGTGCAAGTGGGAAGGCAGAGTGCCTCCCTTCAGGAGACATACCACACAGGGGTAGGTCTAATATCTGAACCTCACTTTCTTTCCCAATTTTTGTTACCATCATCATTAATCCTCTGAGTCCTATTTGCTGAGTCCCACCCACCACCCGACAGCAACATGACATCCTTACCTGTCTACTTCTCCATCTCCCCATCAACTTTGAGATACTGATGGAGGAGGATGACACTCAGGCCAATATCTTTTGGAACCTTAAAACCTGTATATTCTCATTCTCATGCCATTGCAGAAGGAGGGAGAAAGGGGATTCTCCCAGCTTTATTAAAGAGAAACTGAGGATCAGGGAGAGGTTAAGAAACATCCGTATAGAAGCTCTGGTTTTCAAACACCCAGTTCCCCACCTCACACCAACATTAGTCTTGGGACTGAGAGTCAGCCCTCCTCCTCATCTCTGGGGGATGCCTCCCCTGATGTCTTGGTCTTAATCCCCTTCATTACATTCTCTCTGCCCTGAGGAGCCAAAGGAGTCAGTGAATATCAGAGGAGGGACAAAGGAAGAGGGGAGGTAGATAGGGTCACGATTCCATTTCCTTGATTAAAGGTGGCCGTCTCCCAACAGTCTCTTCTACTAGGGCCCTCAGGCTCAGCCTGCTTTCTTGGCTCTCTTCCCCAGCCTCAGCCTTGCCTGACCCCACCATATGCCCTTTTCCTAGCTCCCTATCCTTGGGTGGAATGGGCAGAACCTGTTGGGTAAAGCTAGATCTCTTATGGATAGCAAACAGCTACTATTTATCCTCTCCTGATCCTCCAGTTTTTCCTTGCCTGCCTTCATTTCCACCCTGAGATGTTCTCTTATCTCCATCCCTCATGTAGGGGCTAGCCCTGGATCCTAGAGTTAGGAGTTAGAATCCTAGCTTCAGAGAAGAAAAGGTTTAAGTTGGCCCACTTCAACTGCCTCATTTGCCATCTGGGGCTTAGTAGGTGAAGTAACTTGCCTGAGTTTTTACAGCTGATTCTTACAAAGCCTGGGATCCAGGTCTCACCTTATAACCTGCCCTGAATTCCTGTCACAGAATCTGAATGGTAAAGTTGAGGCTAAAACCTGCATTAGCTGGGCTTGAAAATGCCCATTTGATCATTAGGTATTGCTGTGAGTGGAGAGAGGGAGAAAGAGAGGGCTCTGTGTGTGTGTGTGTGTGTGTGTGTGTGTGTGAAAGAGACAGAGAGAGCGAGCGAGAGAGAGAGAGAGATAGGGAAAAGGGAGGTTTATGCTTTCTGAAGTTGTTTTCTCTTAACCCTATGTTCTCACTGTTGTGTGCCATCAATAACCTCTCCATAAACCGTAACAGTCCATTCTGTCCTATTTCTCTACCTCTTTCTTCTGACATTCACCATTATTTCTTCTTTCCCAGAGGAGGAAGGGAAACCCTGGTGGCATAGTGGTTAAGTGCTACAGCTGCTAACCAAAAGGTCAGCAATCTGAATCCACCAGGAGCTCCTCAGAAACTCTACAGTCAGTTCTAATCTGTCCAGTAGGGTTGCTATGAGTTGGAATTGACTCAGTAGCAATGATTTTTTTTTTTTTTTTTGGAAATAGAGTCTTACATTCTCATCTCATGAGACTAGGCAGCTTCTCATATTCTTAAATTCACCCACCTCTCACCATCTTTTTTTTTTTTTAAATCAAAAACAAAAGCAGAATTGCTCTGAACAATCTAATACCAAGTTTCTCAAGGCTGTAAACTTGAGTATATAAGCATTTATTCTAAATAATGAAAGAAATTCTCCATTTGTGCCAGGCTATGTGTAATGGCCTTGTCAATTTGCATAGACTATTGAAAATCCTTTGTGATGTTAACAAAGGACATTGGACTTATTAATACAAAGTATTAATATTGTTATCATTTACTGGCTTACCACATGACCAACACTAGCAGATATTTTTCGTACATTTAATCAAGAAACCAGCTCCATGAGAGGTACTGGCACAGCTCTCATTTTTCAGATAAGGAGCCTGAGGCTCTCCTCTCTTCACCTTGGAAACAGGGCAATTCACACTGGAGCACTTTAGCCTAATGACGCTGTTTTTCAAGAGCTCTGCTTCCCGTCCACCCATCGTGTACTTTGGTCCTCCCTGTGTGTTGGTGGAGGTGAGCCTCCTCCCTCCCCCGTGAGTCTGGCTTCAGTCCTCACTTCTCCAAAAGCAGGAGGGTGGGGTGGAGTGAAGACGGCTCCCTCCAGTGGTAGGGAGCAACTAAGCTCCAGTCTCAAATTGGTTCTCAGGATCACTGAGGGACGGAGGCAAGGGAGAGCCAGGGAATGGACTCTGGGGGAGGCGGTCAGCCGGTGGATCAAAGGGAGAAGAGGCTATGGGCTCTGACTCAAAGTCTCAAAAGCTCTAGGAACTTGGTCCTCTCTGGTCCACCTGCAAGTCTGGCATTTCCAACAGATGGAGGACCTTTATAGCCTGGGCTGGACGTTGTTGTTGTTGCTGTGTGCCGCTGAGCAAATTCTGACTCACAGTGAACCTGTACGACAAAGTAGAACTGTCCTGCAGCATTTCCTAAACTATAGTCTCTACAGAAGCAGATCGGCTGATAGGTTGGAACCTTTCGACCCTTCAGTTAGCAGCTCAGCAGCTTAATCATTGCACTCTCAGAGCTTCCTGGCAAGGTCATTTTACCCAGACTATATTTGGGTGAATGTTGTGCCCTCATAGTGGGATTCGTTTGGGAGATGTCCTGCGTAAACGGGAGGGGGTATAAAATACCAAAGAGTCAGGCTGTGGGGTCTGAGAAAAGCAGAAATGAGTGTGTCTGTTGTAGTGAACAAGCACCCCGGAAAAGAAACCAAGAATCCAGGATTCCCTGCAGGCTATAGAAACACACTGTGTGTCTGCAAGCCTTAGTCTCCTCACCTATGAAACAAAGCATTTGCAGTAGATATTTTTAGGGTTCATTTTGATTGATGAGTCAGAATATTCTGGGGAAGGGCATTGGGATTCAACTAGTAATACCTGACAAGGACTAGAAGGCAGAAGGTGACTAGAAGGTAGGAGGGGACAGGAAAACTGGGAACCCAAAGTTGAGAAGGGAGAGTGTTAACATGTCATAGGATTGTTAATCAGTGTTACTAAACAGTGTGTGTGCTAACTGTTTAATGAGAAGCTAGTTTGTTTTGAAAACTTTCATCTAAAGTATAATTAAAAAATTAAAATCTAATGCCCTTTTGGTCTTTGAACCCTATGAGATGGATATTGTTAGCTCTCTTTTAGAGAGTTAAGTAACTAGTCATATAGCTAACAAATACTGACATTAGTATGGAAATGAGTTATCTGATCCGAGTCCTTTTGTGATTAATAATGCAAAATTTAATTTCCAAGTAACTTGAAAGGTTGTTACGGATTGAATTGTATCCCCCCCAAATATATGTATCAATTTAGGTATGCCGTGATTCCCACTATGGTGTGATTGTATGCCATTTTATCAACTGATGTGATTTTCCTATGTGTTTTAAATCCTATTTCTATGATGTTGATGAGATGGGAATAGTGGCAGTTATGTTGATAAGGCAGGATTCAACCTGCCAGATTAGATTGTGTTTTAAACCAATCTTTTTTGAGATATAAAGGATAGAAATACAGAGATAGGGAGACCCACACCACCATGAAAGAAGAGCCAGGAGAATACTGTGTCTTCGGGACCCAGGGTTCCTGCACTAAGAAACTTCCTCCACCAGGGAAGATTGATGACAAGGACTTTCCTCCACAGCTAATGGAGAGAAAAAGTCTTCTCCTGGAGATAATGCCCTGAATGTGAATTTCTCACTTACTAGACTGCAAGAGAATAAACTTCTGTTGCCATCAGGTCAATTTTGACTCACAGTGGCCCCAGGTGACAGAGTAGAGCTACCCCATAGGTTTTCTTGGATGAAACCTTTGCATAAGCAGATTGCCAGGTCTTTCTTCTGCAGTGCTGTTGGGAGGGCTGCAATTACCAGCCTTTAGATTAGCATACAGCTGCAACCCATTTGTGCTACCCAGGGACTTTATAAGGATATCTGTAATTTCCAAAGCTTTCTAGTGAATGTGATCTCATTAGTCTTCAGGTAGGCAGGCCAGCCATTATTACCCCACATAATAAATAGTGAGCTGGGGTTCAGTGGAGGTCCTGCATGTGGTCACAGTATTGGCTGGTGGCAGAGCCAGGATTAGTAATTGGGGACCCGGCCAAAAAGTAGGTGTTAGGACCCAAGGCAGGGCATAAAACTAAGGGTAGGACTTCCTCTGAGGTTTGGATTGGAGGGGTTAATTCCCAAGAAAGGGGGAAGGTATCAGTGGGAACTCTGGGAAAAAGCAGCACTGTGTACTTACCACATGTCAGGCACTTTTTCTCTTTTCTTAATAAATCCTTACAGCAACCCTAGGAGGTAGGTTATTTCCATTTTACCATTTGGGAAACAGGCTCAGAGAGGTTGGGGTATGTGTTGAAGACCACTGAGCTGAAAAGTGACCTGTTATAGAAGAATGTAACCAATATCACGAAGTTGTACATGTAGAAATTATTCAAACGGTCTATCTCTGGTTGCGTATATTTTCAGCAAAATAAAAATACTAAGGGGAAAAAGAAGTTCAAGCTACAGTTATGTAGCTATGGGGAAAAAAATGTGGAGGATTCTGTACTGGAACCCAGTGAACTTGGTGCCAAAGACCCATCTTTCGGTCTTTCCGTAGTTGTTCAGTTTGGGAGGGGCTGTCTGGGCTTGGGAAGGGAGGGAGTTTACTGCGCCCTGGTGACACGCTGGGACTGTAAAATTGGCGAGTTGGGGGCAGAAGACCTCAAGATCTGGAACCCCTAGCTCTCTGACTGACAACAAAGGGTTAAGAACCTTTATCACCACCCCCTCCCGCCTCCTGCCTTGGCTAGCTTTGTCCTACGGAAGTTGCAACACAGCCACACTCCCTACCCCTCCCACTTCTTCTCTGCTCCTGTCTAAGTTTCTCGGAGCTCTTTCGATTCAGGCCTTCAGGGTCCAAGGTCCCCGAACGAGGACGTGATCTCCACTGGCATCTCAGCTCTCGAAGTCCTGCTCCCCAAGGCCTAGGCTCCACTCGGGATCCCGCAGACCCCAGGGCACCACCACCGCCAGCCGCCACTGCCCTGAGTCCTGATGGGGGAGTGAGAGGCCACCCTGGCCGGACATGGGCCTCCCCACCGTCCCTGGCCTGCTGCCGTCATTGGTGAGACCAGGGATCTAGAAAGGTGTGGGCTGGGGAGAGGGTGTGCGCTGTAGGGCAGAAAGGGGTTAAGATTCCAGCTGGCCCCAGCTTCGGGCCTGATCAGCCCCAAACAGCGTTCAGGCCCCCTCATTCATCCATTCACCTGCCGGTGCAGGGAGGGAGCTGGCGAGGCCGATGATCTGGGGACATGGAGATGTTTGAAAGGAAGAGAGTAGAAGGGAGCCCTGGCCCCTGAGAGCCGAAAGAGTTTGGTGGAGCCAGGGGGGTCAGGAAATGTGAGGCAGGTGAAGGGCCAAGGATGCGGGGAGATTTGGCAGGGACAAGACAGAGTGGAAGAAAGAAGATGTGTTCTTTCAGTTCAGAACATTCAGGATTCAGGATTCTGCCCCTCTGGTCAAGTGGCAAGCACTGGGCTGCTAACAGTAAGGGCTGCCATATGAATCTACCAGCGGCTCAGTGGGAGGACAGTCTGCTTTGTAAAGATTTACCGCCTTGGAAACCCTATGGAGAGTTCTGCTCAGCCCTATAGGGTCGTGATGAGTAGAAATAGAAAGACAATAGGGTTTGGTTTTTAGTTTGGCCAGCTGGCTGGTCTGGCGGGTGCAGGGCTGTGGCAAGGTGAGGCTGCCTGTGGCACCTGGTTGAGAAAACCCTGTTAGAGGGCTGCAGTGGCTGGCTAGTGAAATGGAGAAACTGAGTCCATGAGAAGGGATGAATTGTGAGGTAGGTTTGGCATGCTGCAGAGTTGGGAGTCGTTGGGAATGGAGTGAGAAACTGGAATGGAGAAGGACAATTAAGTGGAGAGCACCCCAGTGCCCTCCCACGCATCCCAGTTAGGGCATTCTTGGCCCTGTCTGTGGGCTCTACCTCTGTTGGACTGACACCCCCACCTTCCTCCAAGTCTCTGGTATCACCCGCACTCAGTATCCCTGCCCCTGTACTCCTAGCCCCTTCCCCACACAACTGAACAACAATCCTTTGGTTTCTCGCTGTGTTCCTCTGCTTAGTTTGGGGAAGTTGGTAGAAAGTTGTTTTCGTCACTGGAAAATGACCCTTTCTCTTTCCTCTGCCGTGTTTCAGTACATCCTTGATCGTGACTCCTTGTTCCAGACTCGTCTTGTCCAAATGCCCTGAGCCCCCACTTCCCCCATCTAGTTGGGTGGATTATCCCTGCCTGTGCTGACCAGGCCTCCTCTTTCTTCTAGGTCCGCACACTTCCCTGGCTCACCTCTTGTGCTTTCGATCCCTGCTATCACAGGCATTTTATGTGCTTTCTCTCCCAGTCATTCCTTGCTTTTCTGTCATTCTCTCCTCAGAGTCTCCTTTTTGAAATACTTTCTAGTACTTCCTTGCTCTTGCCCTTCTCTGCTCCAGTTCCCTGTTTGTAGATCCTGGTTCCCCCAAACACCTGTCTCTCTCATGGTCTCACTATTCTCATTCCCTACGTACTGCTACCCCAGTTACATCCTCTCTTCCTTTCTTTCACAGCTGTTAGGCCTCCAGGATCTTCCCTCAATCTCTTGTCCCATCAGCTTACTTCTGTTCTATCTTTGGGGTCGATTATCTGGGTTTGAACCCTGGCGGTACCATGTAATAGTGGAGCAAGTTACTTAACCTATAAGTTTATGTATCTGCAAAATGGACATAAAGGCACTGCTTCCTGAAGATTAAATGGATTAATGCATGATAAGTACTCATTCCTTTAATTAAGTGCCTGGGTGATGCAGGTGTTTAGTGTACTGGGCTGCAAACTGTGCAAGTCTGAGTCCATCCAGAGGCACTCAGAAGAAACACCTGGTGATCCACTTCTGAAAAACCAGCCACTGAAAAATCATATGGAGCGCAGTTTTACTCCAATGCACGTGGGACCTCAGTGACAACTGCTTGTTATTCCTCTTCATTAGGCACTATTTTAGGAGTTGGAATTACAGCAGAAGCAAAATTTTTGCCCTCATGGAGTTTACATGCTAGTAGAGGACTGCTGTTTTTGTGCTGTGATTTGGTTGATTGCCATGAGTTAGGAAGCATACAAATGAAGGAAATAAACATGCCTAGCTTTGTGCCATCCCAGTGATTGCAGATCAGAACATTATGCTCTGTAGGGTTTTCCTTGGCTGATTTTCAGAAGTAGATTGCTAGGTCTTTCCTCTCGGTCCGTCTAAGTCTGGGAGGTCTGCTGAAACCTTTGAGCATCATAGCAACAGACAAGCCTTCACTGACAGAGGGGTGGTGGCTGCGTATGAGGTACCTTGGCTAGAAATCAAACCTTCCACATTGAAGGTGAGAATTCTAACACCGGGCCACCAGTGTCCACTAAACCAGAAAACCAAACTCACTTACTGATGAGTTGATTCTGACTCACAGTGACCCCATAACCAAAACCAGACCAAACCTCTTGCTGTTGAGTCAATTTCAACTCATAGTGACCCTATAGGAGAGGGTAGAACTGCTCCACAGAGTTTCCAAGGAGTGCCTGGTGGGTTCAAACTGCTGACTTTTTGGTTAGCAGACACAGCACTTAACTACTACATTACCAAGATTTCCATAGTGATTCCATAGGGCAAAGTAAAACTATCCCTATGGAGTTCCCAAGGCTGTAAATCTTTACGGAAATAAGGCTGCCACATCTTTCTCCCATAGAGCTACTAGTGGGTTCGAACCACTGACCTTTTGGTTAGCAGTTGAGCTCTTTAAACACTGCCACCAGGGCTTCTAATCCCCACTACAACCAAATGTTGCTGTTGAGTCAGTTCGAACTCACAGCAACTTGAATGCCCAGTAGGGTGTAGGATACAGAAGTCACTCAATAAAATTTAGGGTTTTTTTTTAACATTAAAAAGAGCAAAAACAGAACCCACTGCTACCCCAGGGTGAATTCCTGGTGTATTTGAACTGCAACCCTTTCCATTAGCAGCCTTAGCACTTAACCACTATGCTACTAGGATTTCCTTTTGAACTTTAGCTTTTATATTATTAGTCTTATTGGTAATTGTAAACCCAGGTGCCCTAATGGTTAAATGCTACCTTTGCTACCCAAAAGGGCGGCAGTTCAAGTAGTGGATTATATACTAGTCTGCTAACCAAAAGGTTGGCAGTTTGAATCAGCCAGGTGCTCCTTGGAAACTATGGAGCAGTTCTATAGGGTCTGTTGTGTAGAGCCACTATGAGTCGGAATAGCTTGACAGCATTGGGCTTGATTTTCAGTAATTACTCAATAAACATCTGTGTTTGGAAAACAAAAGGTAAAGTTAGCCTGAACAAATAAAGGAAAATGCCTAGGGGCTGGGGGCTGATCCATTGCTGGAAAGAAGCCTAGCTAAGAGCTGGAAGGGTGGGAAACAAAGGAAGATACTTAGCACTGCCTTAGGCTGGCCTGGAGTTTTGCAGTGTCTCTTCATCCATCTGCTCACACAGCAGCCAATGTCTGCTTGTGCACGGGGAGTGTCTGCTTGTGCGTGCGGGAGTGTGGGCCTGAGTGTGAGAGTGTAGGCGTCATGCGTGCCTACAAGGCAAAAATGAGCAGGCCTGATGAGTGTGTGAACCTGCAGGCAGGGGCAGAGGGGGATAAGAGGAGTGTGACAAAGCAAACAGGAGACTGATCTCAGCTCTCAGGAGCTTACGGTTGAGATCCAGGTGCCTTTCACATCTCCATAGTTCAGACGCCTGCAATCCTCTTGTCTCCGATCTAGCTGAGAGCTCTTGAGTATGTGAGCTGTGTATTATCCATCTCAGCTTCCTGGGCACCTAACACAGGGCCAGAGGCTAACAACAACACAGTTGTTAGGTGCCAGCCAGTCAATCCTATGTGATAGAATAGAACCGGCCCATAGGGTTTTCTGTGCTGTAATCTTTATGGAAGTATAACAATTATGAGGATGGCACAGGACAGGACAGTGCTTCATTCTTTTGTACCTAGGGTCGCTATGAGTTGACATGGACTCAGCATCTGACAGCAACAACAACTGTTATGGGAGCAGATTGACAGGGTTTTCTCCTGCGGAACCAGTGAGTGTTTGAACTACCGCCCTTTGAGTTAGCAGCTGAACACTTAACCGTTGCTCCGCTAGAATATGTTCCCCACCCCTCCCCCGAATCCACTGAGTTGATTTGTACACATAACAACCCCATAAGACAGAGTGGGACTGTCCCATAGGGTTTCCAAGGCTGTATATCTGTATGTCACATCTTTCTCCTGTAGCGTGGCTTGTGGGTTTGAACTGCTGACCTTTTGGTTAGCAAGCTAAGTGCTTTAGCCAGTGTGTCACCAGGGCTCCTCCCAGGGCACGTGAAACCAAACCAGTTGCCACTGAATAGATTCCACCTCACAGCAACCCTACAGGACAGAATAGAATGGCCTTATAGGGTTTTCAAAAAGCAGCTGGTGGAGTTGAACAGCCAACTTTTGGGTTAGCAGCCAAATGCTTAATGACTGACATGAGAGTCCCCGACTGCCTAGGTGTGTACGCATGCACACACATACCCCAAAACCACTGTCTTTGAGTCAATTCTGACTTGTAGTGACCCTAAGGGACAGAGTAGAAATGCCCCATAGAATTTCCAAGGAGTGCCTGGTGGATTTGAACTGTTGACCTTTTGGTTGGCAGCTGTAGCACTGAACAACTTCTGTGACTCTTAAATGTTCGTCGAGTCAATTAAGGAACAAGGGACAGGGGATAGAATGGGGGAGGGAAAGTGTCAGAGAAAAGTGAATTTGGAGCTGACGTTTGAAGTCACTGACAGAGTGGCTAGAAAGGAGGGGAGCAGAGGAGCAAGGAGACTGGTTTGTGGGAGAATGGAAGAATGGGGAGGTGGGGTTTTGTAGTGGGGTGATGGTGGTGGCAGGAGGCGGGACCTTCTCTGAGGTAGAAGGACCTTGTGGAGAAGAATGACAACTTTGCAGTGAAGGATGAGGGGATGAAGAAAAACATCCTGAATATGACCTCAGGTAGAGGATTTCATTCATTTGCTCATCCGTTCACTCATTCAGAATATATTCTTGAGGGCCCACTGCCCAGGACTGTGCTCAGAATAAAAGTGAAGTATGACAGTGACAACTTGAAGCAGATGGGGAGTGACCCAGTGGAAATGATGTTTCAGATCAGGCCCTGCAGAGGAAGGTTTGTACACGGCTGGGGGCGAGTGGAAGCCTGAAAGGAGATGAGACTGTGGGGGGTGGACTGGCGCAGGGAAGAGCTGGGTGGCTGGGAGACCCTTGTGCTCATCTGTGTGGGATGCATCCCGTGGACGTGGAGAAGACAGAGAGACAGAAGATAGGCACTGGAGAAGTGACTTGAGATTCTGACTGGCAGCAGGGGAAGGAAGGAGGCCTGAAGAGAGAAGCGCAGAAAGGCTCTTGGCATTGGCGCCGCCTGTCAAGAAGTTGGTGGCATGCCATTTGTCTAGGTGAGGAGATTAATGATTTTAGCTGGGGGCATGTTAAAGGTCAGCTGAATAGCCAAGTGGAAGTGTGAAGCTGACAGGCTAGAGCAGAGGTTTTCAAACTGTTTCTCCTACCTTCACAGCACTTACATAAGAACCCTGGTGCTGCAGTGGTTGAGTTCTCAGCCGCTAACCAAAGGTTGGTGGTTCGAACCCCCACTGCCGCCCCGATGGCTCCGAGGAAGAAAAGACCTGTAGAAATTACAGCCTAGGAAACCCTGCAGGGGCAGTTCTACACTGTGACATGGGTGGCTAGGAGTCCAAAATTGACTCAATGGCACCTCACAACAAGAAGCATTCTCATGGGCTGTGTATACTCCTCAGGGAGTGATTCTAAGAAGGGAAGGAGAATGGGCAGAATCTCCAGGAAAGGCACTGTGTGTGTGTGTGTGTGTGTGTATTTGGATAACTCTCCCTTGGGAGATGAATATTTCTACGGGGGAGGGAATCGTTGCTTAACTGAATTGAGTTAGATCAATTTAGCTGTTAGATGAGTCAGTCCTATTTATTTTGCTCTGCCAGTTCTTCAGGCCTGGTTTTGGCTGCTGAGAGGAAACGAAGGACGCGATAAGACTCTCTGTCTGACCGAGATTCTCTCTGATCTCATCTCACAGGGCTATGGTCTGTTTGGGGAGATCATATCTGTTCCCCCAAGATAATCATATTATGATAACCAAAAGGCAAATATGGTTAATTCATGTGCTTCGGGTTCACAGGAGTGGAGCTAAGGAGCCTAGGAGGGGGAACTTTCACTGATGGCAAGCTTCACGGGAGGGATGGGACCCCAGTGGGACCTTGCAGGAGATGCTGTCTTGAGCTCCCAAACATAGTGACATTGAACAAACAATTCTAAGTTAATGAGCAGATGGGGAGAGGGCGTACCTGAGCAGGTCCATGGGAGGGTGGCTGGGTCAGGGTTAGACCACAGGGTCTGTCTTAGCCTATCGGCCCCACTCTGCAGCCACAGCACAGGAAGTCACATTTTAAAGCCTCCTCAGGCGGAAGTTGTGGGGGAGTTGGAGGGGTGCGGGGGCCACCTCCTCAACTGTCTCTCCACACAGCCCACGCCTGTGTCCTGCCCTTCCTCTGTGCACCTCACCAGTTTGGAGTCTGGTTGCTCACAGCTTACCCCCTGTTTCGGCTGTTTTGCTTCTAGATGGTGCCTTCTCAACAATTGTCAAACTCTGGGCTCCCTGGAGCTGGCTGTTGCCAGCAAATGGTGCCTGGGTAAGGATCCTCAGGGCTCTGGCTTCTAGGGGTCAGAGTGGGCTGGCCTGGGGACCGCCAAGAGACCTGGGCAGCAGTGTCGGTTTTCCGTTACACGCCTTCTTACTTGCTCATCTGCTCAGGGTGCTCACATTATTATTATTTTTTTCCTTGTGTGGCCAAGTGGGCTTGGGGGAGGGGCTGTAGAGACTCAGAACTGATCTGATTTCCTTGGGGTTGTCTGGGGACTCAAACCCAGCACCACTGGCCAGAGTCAGCCAGGCTGTGGGAATGCAGTGAACCCAGGGTGGAAGGGCAGCCTTGGTTTGCTTCCTGCTTGAACTGGGGAGTGTCAGGGGGCTGGTGCCAGAGCCCAGGGAGCAAGCTTATCAGCCAGAGACCTGGAGGAGGAGTGGGGGTGGGTGGGGCCAAGTCTAAAGAAAGGATGCCGACGGGCAGCTCTGGGAGGGGTGGGTAGTGATCTGATGGGAGGAAGCCAGGGGTCATCGGGAGATTTCCCTTTGGGATAGGGGAGGGAGAGCAATTTCCTGAAGTAAGGGGGCCAAGTAGTACAGAGGTCCATTGCTTGGCTCTTTTAGGGGAGAGAAAGAAAAAGGGGGCTCGTACTGGGGGTGAGAGAGACTGGACCATGGGAGAAAGGGATCAGATGGGGACTCGATCTAGTCCCTTCCATCTTTCTGCTGACTCATGACCATTGAGGAGTTGGGGAAGCAGTTAGTTCCCTCTCCCTCCTTTCTGCCCCCTCCCTCCTTCTGGCTTGAGTCACTGGGGCGGAGCTGCTGGGAAAAGATTTCCCTTTCCCGGATCTCACTTAACCCTCCAAGTGCTGGAAAGGGAGGGGAACACGTGGCCTGACAAAGCCAGGCCCCTCACCTCCCTTTCTTCGAGGCCCATCCCCCACAGGCCAGAGACCCCTGGAAAGCCCCTCCAGAGGCGGGGGGGGGGGGGACTGCAGCCTCCTAGTTCTTCTTCCTGCCTCTGTCTGCTGTTTGGCTTTGCCTTGAGCCTCCTGATGGGATTCAAAGTGGCAGTGACCTCAGGTGCTCAGAACTTGTTGTCTTCTGGGAAAGGAATCACAACTTAAGGATTGGGAAGTTCTTCCCCTAACCACCCGAAACTTCCTGTTTCCCTGGTAGCTCCAGTCCTGTTTGTTGGAGAGATGGCACAATGTGGGGGCCGGCCAGCAAAGTGGGGGAGCGCACCCCTGCTGGGATTTGTGAGCAGTGGCTGCCCCTTTTTGTGGCTGAGGCTCTGGCTTGGGGGGCGGGGTTGGTGTGCACAGCTGCAGCGTCTCCCAGCGGGTGACTCAGGGTGTGACCTGCTCCACAACGGGAGGCTGCTCGGGTTGCAGGGCTCTTGCTGGGCTGGCTGTGGGCTGCCAGCCCCTTCTTTCGAAGGCTGGGATTTTTGTGATCTGATTAGTCTGTCGCCCCCCATTGTTTACCAAACTTAAAGAACCAGCTTTATCTTTACATAACGTGACTCTTGTAGCAGCTTAAAAAAAAAAAAAAGTCAAGTCCTGGGGAAGGCCA
Organism: Heterohyrax brucei; assembly: GCA_028571685.1. Taxonomy (NCBI): domain Eukaryota; kingdom Metazoa; phylum Chordata; class Mammalia; order Hyracoidea; family Procaviidae; genus Heterohyrax; species Heterohyrax brucei. Next base: position 68,082,141 of record CM053142.1, on the reverse strand, counting down.
GAAGCTAGTCAGAGATCAGAGAGCAAAGTTTGAGTTAGAGGTTAACACTGACTCCTAGTTTCACTTTCCTGGTAGTGAAGCCAGAACAGGCAAGTGATTCAGCTGCCCAGTGCTTGGCCTGAGGTCGTAAAACTTGCCTTCCAGAATGCCCTGGCGTGCCTTGGGCTGCAAGTCTTCCCAGCACACTCTCAGCTCTTAGCTGCTTACCACTTGCATCCCTTTGCATACTCCTGTCCCTACCTAAGCTTTGTGACCCACTTAGTTACCTAGTGCTGTTGTAACAGGAATGCCGTGAGTGGCTTTGAGGAACAGAAATTTCTTTCCTTACAATTCAGGAGGCTGTTGTTGGTGGCAATTAGTTGTCGTTGAGTTGGCTCTGACTCATGGCCACCGTATGTATAAAGAGAACAAGACGTCACCTGGTCCTGCACTGTCCTCATAATTATTTGAGCCCTTGTTGCAGTTACTGTGGTAATCCAGCTCATGAAGAGTTCCCTCGTTGTCACTGACCCTCTACTTTACCAGGAAACCCTGGTGACATAGTGGTTAAGTGCTATGTTTGCTAACCATGAGATTGGCTGTTTGAGTCTGCCAGGCGTTCCTTGGAAACTGTATGGGGCAGCTCTAATCTGTCCTGCAGGGTTGCTGTGAGTCAGAATTGACTCACTGGCACTGGGTTTTGGTTCTGCTTCACCAACCATGAGGTCCTTTTCTCTGGATTGGTCTTTGCTGATAACGTGTTCAAAGCAAGCAAGACAAAGTTTTACTGTCTTCACTTATAAGGCGCATTTTGGCTGTACTTCCTCCAAGACTGACTTCTTCATTTTTCTGGCAGTCCACTGAGTGCCAGAAGTCCAAGTTCAGGGTGTGACTCTAGAGGGACATCCTTCTTTGTCTGTTTCAGCTTCTCATAGCTACTAGCAATCCTTAGAGCTCCTGGGCTTATAGATTTGTCTTCAAAGTCAGATAGCGTCTGGCTTTCTCTGTTTCTAGGTGCCTGTCTCTATGTCCATGCTGTTCTTTATATAACTCAGAAGTGATTAGGTTTAGGACCACCCTATACTGGTATCACCTCAGCTAATTGATTACACTGCATTATGGAAAGGGATGGCATTGCATGAGATGAGGTTGCATCCCCAGGTAGAGGGTTGGGATTCCAACACATTTTGTAGGGACTCAGTCAATTCATCGTATCCATCAACGTCATCCTTGACCCCTGAACTTTCCCTTTTACTCCCTTCTCCATATGTCTTTGCCAGCCGGGAGTGTTTGTGTAAATTTAATGGTGGAAGGGGATGGAAAATAGGGTATGAGGGCAGAATCCTGAGTAAAGGTTTGATACAAATTTATTTATTCAGAAACTTAATTTTTGTTCCCACCCACTCACCAGGAATGGTGCCCACCAGTACATCACTCACCTCTGCCCCATTTTGACTGAAAAAAAGTTTTTTGTTTTTTTTTTTTGCTAGTGTAACACAACATAGGCAAGTACATGGATCCTCATCACTCACCGCAGTGCATCTGCACCAAGCGAGCGTACTGTGGACACAGCACCCGGGTGGGGAAACATGTTCCCAATATGTGGGGCTGCTTATTGGAAGGAAGGGCTGTAACTGAGGCAGTGTGTGAGTTCCTAACCCCAAAACATTTGTTTTCTCTAGCATCTGCCCTGTGCTGGCACTGTTAGCTGCTGTGAGGGACCTCGGAATAAGGATTAATAGAGTCTAGGTCTGAAGCCTAATAGCCTTTAGTTGGAAGAACAAAGTTAGCATCCAGAAAACAGTTGGTCTTGATCCATCTGGGACAACAGAGGATGAAGGTGAATCAGGAATGGGAGGAAGAAATAGATGTGTGGCTTACTGCTTCCATGAACAACTGCCAGTTTGCCATGAGACCAGAAGAACTGAATGCTGCCCAGCTAACATTACTGAATATGTTGATCAAAGATTCTATAGAAAAATCCTCATCAAATGAGAGAGAATAGAGAACAGAATTTCAGTTCTCATGGAGTCCAGTTATTCTAGAGCCATGGAGGCTGGCTAAACTCCTGAAACCATTGCCCTGACATAATTTTTAAATCTTAAATGAAAAATACCCCCTGGAGTCTTCTTAAAACCAAATAGTCATTAAGCTTAACTAGTAAAGAATGTCTGCCTTGAGCATTGTCCTCTTAGAAGATTTTTCTATATGGGATCAAATTGACATCAACAAGTAGAAAGACAGGAACCTTTGGGGGTAGTAAGTTTCTGTTAACAGGGGAGAAACAACTTTGAAAAGGAGGGCAACAGTGGTTGTACAGCTAGAAGAATGTACTCTGTGTCATTGAATTGCACACGTAGAAACTGTTGAATAAGTATATGTTCTGCTGTGTATATTCACAGTAACGTCAACCAAAACGAAAATAAATTAGCACCAGGACAATAGAGTAGAGTTATGCACTTGATTAGATGGTGTGTGGATGATCGAGGATCAGAGGAAGAACATTGCGTGTGAGTAGGGTGGCCTAGGGAAAGTGTTCCACTGGCTGGGGAAGCAGGGAGATGGGGAGGGTTCAACTGGTGACCTCTGAGAGTCTCACCCCTTCCTCTCCTGACGGGTGATCTGGTTCTTCCCTAGGTGCTCCTGGCTTTGTTGGTGGGAATATCGGAGGTTACCGGACTGGTCCCCCACACTGGGGACCGAGAGAAGAGAGATAATCTCTGTCCTCAGGGGAAATACATCCACCCTCATAATAATTCCTTTTGCTGTACCAAGTGCCACAAAGGTAGGAGAAAGTGTTAACCATGATTCCCTTCAGTTATGGGGTTCTGTTTCTTCTCTTTGCTTTTTTCTCAGATATTCTAAAACCTAGGGTCCCTCCCTGCAAGTCTCCTAACTCTGCTGCCTTTCCTGGACTGGAATCTTCTCCCTCCTTTCTTCTCCTAGAGGCTTCAGGGAAGTGGCCCTGGCCATGCTCCCTACCGGGGCTCCTTCCTCGAGTACTCAGCTGCAGGCTGACCCTGATACCCAATCACAGGTACCTATCTGTATGATGACTGCCCAGGCCCGGGGAGGGACACAGTCTGCAAGGAGTGTGAAACTGGTACCTTTACTGCGTCAGAGAACCACGTAACACAATGCTTCAGCTGCTCCACGTGTCGGAAAGGTGTGTCTTAGGGGAGGGCAAGGGCTCTAAAAGAAGTATGTGTGTCTAGAGAGTCAGGTGGGTGTTAACATGTTTCTGGTGCATGTCCATGTGTGAGGATGTGCAAACATGCTGGTGGATGTGGGTGGGAATGTGTGTACATCTGTGGGCAGGCATGGGTATCAGCATGTGTTAGAGTGATACTGTAGGGTCAAGAAAGGGTGCAGGGAGAGGATAAGTGGAATTAATAAGGGGGTGGGTCACAGGACTCATGCTGTCTCTTCCTCTCCCTAGAAATGGACCAGGTGGAGCTTTCTCCTTGCACAGTATCCCAGAACACCGTGTGTGGCTGCAGGAAGAATCAGTACCAGCATTACTGGAGTCCTAATCTTTTTCAGTGTTTTAACTGCAGCCGTTGCCCCAACGGCACTGTGCATATCCACTGTGAGCATGGCTCTTCTGTCCCCAAGCCCACTCCTCACCCCAGGGGTCAGCCTAGTCCTTGCACTAAGGGGGTCTCTGGCTTACTGCACCCTTTCCCTTCCCGCGGTTCCTGAGTCTGAGCACCCTTCCCCTTTGGCCCTCCACCCGTGCCCGTCCTCACTCTTCCTCCTGTCCTCACGGTGCAGGGCTGCCCTCCTGCAGCTGTGCCATACTTCTCCCAACAGGCAAGGAGAAGCAGGACACTGTGTGTACCTGCCATGCGAGGTTCTTTCTAAGAGGAAACACCTGTAAGCCCTGTAGCGAGTGAGTATCCCTGCCAACTGCCAGGCACGAGGTGGGGTGCGTGGGGTGCTGTGGGGTGGGATGGCTGTGGGGAGTAGACACTGGCAAGGCATGGGAAACACCCCAGGGTGCTCTGGCTCCTACAGGCTATCTGAATGGGAGGTGCATTGTGTCAAGACACCAGATCATCTTCCCTGCCCAACTTGTCCCTCAAATCTTAGGAAGTCTTTGGTGATAGGTGTTCATATCTGTGAAAATTGGATGTACCACATGACTAACTGTGTTCAGTGGTTTCACTGGTAGATTTATGTGTGTGGTGTGTAAGTAGTGGTGCCTCTGACTTCTTACTGATGACCTCTTAGCTTTGATTACTCATCTGATGGTCTCTTTGGCTGGACCGTTGCACTCCCTCCTCTGGCCCCACAGGCTGCCCCTATACTCTCACTGGGTCTAGGTGCCTAGGCTGTGTTTAGGGACCTGCAGTCCATGATGACAGAGTGATGACCTTTGCACACCTGTCTCTGACCCCACTTAGACCTGTAACCAACACCTTGTTGTTAGGCACTGTCCAGCCAAGTTTTGACTCATAGCAACCCATATGAGAGAGTAGAACTGCCTCTTAGGATTTTGTAGGCCGTACTCTTTATAGAAGCAGATCACTGGGTCTTTCTCCCTCAGAGGCACTGGGTAGATTTGAACGACCAGCCTTCTGGTTGGCAGCTGAGTGTTCAACCGTTGCTCCACCAGGGCTCACTAACCAACATGTAGCCCTTAGTCCTACCACAAATGCAGGGTCTTTTATGGTTTACAAGAAGCGTTTGTGCACATTCTCATATGTAATCCCCTCAACAAACCTGTAACAGGCAGAGGTACCGAAAAAACAAAGCAAAATAGAAAAACTCTAACACCCCTTGCTGACTAGTCAGATTCCAACTCATAACAATCCTGCAGGACAGAGTAGAACTGCCCCGTAGAATTTCCCAAGGGGCAGCTGACAGATTCAAACTGTCACCTTTTTGGTTAGCAGCATGGGCTCTTAGCCACTATGCTACCAGGTTGCAGACAGAGGTAAACCAAAAACCCAAACCTGCAGCTGTCAAGTCAATTTCAACTCATAGCGACCCCACAGACAGAGTAGACCTGCCCCATAGAGTTACCAAGGAGTGCCTAGTGAACCTTACCCACCACACCACATGAGTTTCCAGACAGAGGTATCAACCAGACCAAATCCACTGCTGCTGAGTGGGGTCTGACTCATAGCAACTCTAGAAGTCAGAGCAGAACTGTCCCATAGGGTTTCCAAGGACTGCCTGGCAGATGTGAACTGCCAATGTTTTGGTTAGCAGATGTAGCATTTAACCCACTATGCTACCAGGGCTTGCAGACAGAGGTAAGGCAGTGCATATTTCTAACTTTATTTAACACATGCAGAATTGGGAAGGTTAGGTGACAAGATCAAGATCACTCAGTAAGATCCTGAACCTACACTCAGGTCTGTTAACTCACTCTGAATCCAGTGCTCCCTCCACTAAAGGATGCAGCCCCCTCAGGTGGCCATCTGAGCTGAATTTTACAGAAATGACTTCAGCCTCTCCCAGTTCCCTTAGTCCCCACTGTCAGCAACCTCCATTAAAGCAGCGTGATGTCTGGTACATAAAATAAATACAGCTAAACCACAGAAACACAGCAACATAGTAAGAGCTAGTGTATTCCATTTCACTTTTTTCCCTTTCACAAAAACTACCCCTCAAGTCCCTTTAATAGGGAAGCATCTATTTATAACGATGCTCTGTTTAGGCACCTGTGGCTACAGTTTTAAAAAAGACCTTTCCAAGAGGTGATCTTGTGCCTACTTTGTACATATGTAAATGACCTTCCTACTTTCCTGCCCTGCTCTGTTACATGTGCACTGTGGGATAAGAAAGAAACTGAGTCCTCTGCAGTTAAGTAACCTAGGTTCAGTCCCCCCTCTAGCCACTTCATGGCTGTGTGACCTTGGGTGAGTTACTTAATGCCTGAGCCTTAGTTTTCTTACCTTTCAAGTAAGGATAAGGACACCTACTCCTTGAAGCTGTGAGGACTACAAAGAAGACCTATAAAGTACTCACCCAAAATTGTTTAGTTTCCAGTTTTTCCCTGCAAGTGTTGTCTCTTCTTGAAAAAGCTTTTGAACCCATTCCCTGTGGTTCTTAACTAAGATGGTGTGAGGTGGGCAGGAAATGCTTCTTCCTGCTTTTAGACGTTTGTGCGGGCCTCACCTTCCTGAGGTCCTTCCAGGCCTGCCTCATCGCTTCTTGCTCCATGCTGCCCTGTGACAGCTCCCCAGGGATGTGCTTGCTGTGGAGCCACCCTGGCTGCCACTAGCCATAGGGATTTTTGGAAATTTTACATGCACACTTGATCCTATTTCAGTCAGTATTTAATAGTGGCATCTTGAGACTTTAACCTCTGTCGCAGAACTCACATAGTGTAAAACAGTGATGAAATAACAACACAGTATTAGTCACCATGTATGGGACACTTACTCTGTGTTGCTGTAAGTAGGAATTAATTTCATGGCAATGGTTCTTTTTTTTTCTTTTGTGTTCTATGTTGAATCCCTGTAACAGTCAACATGCTCAGCTGCTAATGGAAAGGTTGGAGGTTAGAGGTGCCTCGGCAGAAAGACCTGGCAGTCTACTTCTGAAAAACCAGCCAATGAAAATGGGGTCATCATGAGTTGGAATTGACTCATTAGCAATTGACTTCTGGTTATTCTATGATGGGCATACTTATTTACTCTTTAATCTTGAGAGGTAGCTATGATCCATATTTTATTGATGAGGAAACTGAGTTTTAGATGTTAAATGCCTTGCCTAGAGTCACACTGCTAATCAGTGAGCAGGAATGTATATCTGACCGGTTTTCAACTCTTTTTCCACAGTCTCTTCAAGACCCCTTCTAGTTCTAAAATTAAATTTTTTGCTTAATTATGGAAACCCTGATGGAATAGTGGTTAAGTGCTGCTGCTGCTGCTAACCAAAGGTTGGCAGTTAAAATTCACTAGGTGGTCCTTGGAAACTCATAGGGCAGTTCTCCTCTGTCCTATAGGGTCACTGTGAGTCGGAATTGACTCAGTAGCAATTTTTTTTTTTTTTAAGAGCAACCATCTATAGCCTTCTTCCCATGTTCCTCCTATGGTAGGACCCTACTCACTAATGTCATCTGCTTTTTTTAGGTGTCAAAATGACTCGGAGTGTGCAAAGGTGTGCCAACACCCTACTACTGAACCTGTTACGAGTGGGCAGGATATAGGTGAGGAGAAATAGGTCCCCTGCCCTCTCCCTAACCCTTGACCACCCACCCATCCTTGCTGTCTTCTGTCACCTCTGACCACCATCTACTTTGCCTCCAGGTACCACAGTGCTGTTGCCCCTGGTGATCCTTTTTGGTCTTTGCCTTTTATCCCTTTCCATCTACATCATGTGCCGCTACCAGCGGTGGAGGCCCAAGCTTTATGCCATTGGTAAGGAGGGACTTTGAGAGGGGAAAGTGTGCTGGTGGTTATGTGGGAAGGGCTTTGGTAGCTAGATGGATAAACACAGAGGGAAATGAGAGGTTCCCGCTAAGGACTCCTGGTGGGAGGTGGATGGCTGGTGGGAGGTCATGCTGCATCAGTAGTTCTCTTGTCCCTAGGGCCGCACAGGTTCTGAAGCGTGTCACCGCAAGTCTCTATAGTCATCGCTGGTAGAGATTATGAGAGGTGGGGGATGACATGAGGGGAAGTGAAATTTGTGACATTCTGTTTCTTTTTTTCCCATCTCAGTTTGTGGCAAACCAACACCTGAAAAAGAGGTAAGATAAAATCAGGGACCTACCTGAAATAGCCAAATCACTGGTGTCAACATCCAAAGAGGGTGGGGCCGTGCTTCCTCTCTTGCGGCTAAAGCCATGCCTTGTCTCTTTCAGGGAGAGGTTGAAGGAGTTACTACAAAGCCCCTAGCCCCAGGCTTCAGCACCTCTTCAAGCTTCAGCCCCACCCCGGGCTTCAGCCCCACCCCGGGCTTCAGCCCCACCCCGGGCTTCAGCCCCACCCCGGGCTTCAGTCATAGCCTGGACTTCTTCAGTCACACCCAGAACTTCAGTTCCACCTTCAGCACCAACTTCTCCCCGAGTGACTGGCCCAACTTCCAGCATGTATCACCTCCCAGAGAGGTGGCCCCACCGTACCAGACTGCTGGTCCTATCCTCACAGCATCTCCTGCCGCCACCCCTATCCCCACACCTCAGAAGGAAGAGACCAGCTCACATCTGCTGCTCCCTGATGGTGAGTTTCCTGGCGGGATCCCTGCTGGGAGGTGCTCGGGCGGAGCTCATAGAACTGGTCTCATGACTGACACATGCGGCCGGATTCCCATGTACTGGAGGCTCAGGGCACTGTTTTCCCTACAGCTGACCCGGCTACCCTGTATGCTGTGGTAGACGGTGTGCCCCCTTCGCGATGGAGGGAGTTCGTGCGACGCCTGGGGCTGAGTGAGCATGAGATTGAGCGACTGGAGCTGCAAAACGGGCGCTGCTTGCGTGAGGCTCAGTACAGCATGCTGGCAGCTTGGCGACAGCGGATGCCACGACGCGAGGCCACGATGGAGCTGCTGGGCCGCGTGCTCTGTGACATGGACCTACGTGGCTGTCTGGAGGAAATTGAGGAGGTGTTGATTGGCCCCACCGCCACGCCCATGCCCCGCCTCCTCCGATAAGGCCACGCCCACTATTCTTTGGGCGAGGATTGCCCTTATGACAGCTGTGTCCTAGAAGGATCCTTCAGGGAGGACAGTCCTGATGCCCTCTCAACCTTTTTTTTTTTTTTTGGTTTTTCCTAGAGAGGAAGGATCGTGGAAGAGCAGCTATGAGCTTATGAGCTGGTAGCCACTTACTCGGTGCTACTCCTTTGGTGTATATAGTTTTTCCCAGCAGTGAGTGTGAGAGGTGTGGTGCGTGAGTGATGATAAGAGTGAGCGTCTGCTGTGAGCTCAAGTGGGTGGCTGCAAGAATAAGGGGCACCATACTGCATGACCATTTTGGGTGTGGATGGCCCAGCATGGCTGCTTAGGGGCCCCTGGTTGGTCCCAGAGCCTTTTTTACAGTAGATAAGCATTTTTTTTATCAGTTATGTTACTCTAATAGAAACTCTGCCTGGACAAGCACAAAGTAAGCTCAACTATCCCTAGGCAGGACAAGCACAGAACAATATGCTGGATCTATGGACTTTTGTAAATACACTAAAACTCTGAATTAAAACTCTGCCCCTAGAGGGAGTAGTCTGTCTCTGGGGCTGGTGTGGGAGGCCTGGGCAGAGACCCAGATCCTGGTGAGTGGCATGGGAAAAGCCCTGAGCTAGGGCTAGAGGAGGAACCCCTGGTGGTGTAGTGGTTAAGAACTAGGGCTGCTAGACAAAAAGTTTGCACTTCAAATCCACTAGGTGCTCCTTGGGAACTCTGTGGGGTAGTTCTATTTTGTCCTGTAGGGTCACTAAGAGTTGGAATTGACTGGATGGCCATGGGTGTGTGGTGAGTAGGGCTAGGAAAAGGAGCCTTAGGGGCATAATGCTTAAGTTCTTGGCTGCTAACCAAAACAGGTTAGTAATTCCAACCCATCAGTGGCTGTGCAGGGGGAACGACCTGATATTTCAGTCTGGGGAAACCCATGGGGCAGTTATTCTGTCCAGCAAGGTTGCAGTGAGTCAGGATTGGCTAGATGGCTCACAACAATAGGGCCAGAGACCCCACCACCTCTCATACCCACTGTCAGAGGAGCAGACAGTGATACTCTATGACCCTCCCCTCCTTCCAGGTTCTCCTTCCTGCTCAGCACTGTGCAGTCATTTTTATGTACAACTTTATGTGGGAGTCAGATGTGTCTGTGATACATAAATTTACAGTTCTCGATCCCAAAGCCCAGAGTGCTTGGGCCAGGCTTCTCAGCAGGAGGTCCTTGAGGTAGAGAGTCCAGGGGTGGGGTGGTGACCAGTACTCTTGGTTTCACCGTTTCCTCTGGGAGAAATGCCAGTGGTCCGTGGTATCCCTCACACCTCTCTGAAAAGAAAGGAGGTAGCTATTAGGTGATGTCGGCGGCAGTGAGAACATGAGGGTCAGATGTTGGTGAAGAGTCAGGTAAGGACCCTTCTCCCTCCACCAGCCTTGCTCTGGCCTCTCCTCTGCCCGCTCTATGCCAGCATCCCTTCTGCACTTACGATGTGGACAGGGGGGTGTCCAGCTGTATGATGTGGGTCCCTCGCATCTTCTGCAGTTGTGTCCGTGTCAGCTTCTGAGGCCCATTGCTCCTTGGTGACTCTGGGGCATCCTCAATTCTCTGGGTGGCCAGTTCCTCACGGATCTCTCTGAGCATGTCCTCTGCCCGGAGGGGGCGTGGAGAGGGGATGTGGCTGAGTGTCGGGAAGAGAGACTCCTCGTCTTCATCCCCAGAGGAGTCCCAGGGGCTTTCCCCAGCAGAATCCACGTGGGTTGGGGAAGGGGAGAGCTGCCCCCGAAGTCGGGCCCTGTGTAGGGTTTCTACCACCACATTCCCGCTCCCTGAGGTTCCATCTTCTTCCTCAGACCAGGTAGAAGGGTCTCCCCTGGGAAGACTGTTTCCTCTTTGGATGCCTTCCCCTGGCAGGTCAGGAGCGCTTCTGCGCTGGGGTGCGTGGGAGTTAGGGGGCTGGGGACGCAAAGGAACATTCCGGAGTTCCAGGGTGGAGAAGGTGAGGCGAGGGTCCCGCCGAAGGGCTCTCTGGCGTTGACGGCTCAGAGGGGCGTGGGGCCCCTTGGGGGAGCCTGGGATCAAAGTGCCATAGCCAGAGTCTGAGTTATCATCTGGCACTGAAGGAGCATCTTCATCTGTGTCTCCAGTCACCACTAGGTGGGGAATGATGGTTGAGAACTCAGGAACCCTACCATGAACAGAACAAATGGTCAGAGTCAGGGGACAGAGGCCTAGGGGTCAAGTTCAGGCTTAGGAAGTCTCCCTTGATCAGTCCTCCCAGAAATGGCCCCACTGGACCAATGAGGTCTGACAATTAAGTCTGTGAATGTAATTGTTCTAAATGCTACATATTTCACTGCTGAGTATGACTATAGTCACCTTTGAAGTACTCCCCTTGGGAAGCTGTGCGTCGATGCCTGCATCTAGTCTACCCTCAAAGCAATTTTGGAATTCTTTCTGGAATGGCCGTTGCACATGGTGGCAAGGTGACAAGTTCACAAACTCAATTGTATAGTTGTCTGTGAGGCAGTTTTTAGCCAGTAAACAAATAATTGTATTGGAACACCCTCCCTGGTCACCTGATCTGGCCCCCAATGACTTTTTTTTTACCAAAAGATAAAGGAATTATTGAAAGGAAGACATTTTGATAACATTCAGGGTATCAAGGGTAATATGACAATGGCTCTGATGGCCATTCCAGAAAAAGAGTTTCAAAATCACTTTGAAGGGTGGAGGAGGCACTGGCATTGGTGCATAGCTTCCCAAGGGGAGTCTTTGAAGGTGACTGTAGTGATATTCAGCAGTGTGATATGTAAACGCTTTTTCCAGAATGAATTTGCAAACTTAATTGGCAGTCCTCATATTTTAGTATCACTTTTACACAGCACTGTGCGCTTAGTTTTCTTCTTATTTCCTGGCTAGACCAGGGCTTTGAACCTATGCTGAGAATTCGCATTTCTAACAGGTTCCCAGTCAATGTTAACACTGCTGGTTAGGGACCAATTCTGAGAACCACTAGTAGAACAGTGGTTCTCAAAACTTATTATACATAAGAATCACGAGGAATCTCATTAAGGTGTAGATTGTTATTTAGTACATCTGGGGTGAAAACGCTTTGAACTATTTTAAAGCCCTGGGCTAGCTTATTGGAAAGCCTGGTGGGGTAGTGGTTAAGTGCTAACCAAAAGGTTGGCAACTCAAATCTACCCAGAGCTCCTTGAAAACTCTATAGGGCAGTTCTACTCTGTAGGGTTGCTAAGAGCTGGAATCAACTTGACAGCAGTGGGTTTGTTTTCTTTTGGGGCAGGTGTGGGGGCGGGGGCGGGGTGTGCTAGCTTGTAAACTCCTTAAAGGCATGAACTGCCTCTGAGCTGTTTTAGCTCCAGCACCCGGGCCAGGACCCTGCATCAAGTAGATGCTCAGAGGTTGCCCGAACAGCTCTGAATATGGATTCTTTTTTCTCCGTATCAACCATGCTGCTAAGCAAGCTGGGTCACTGAGTGAGCCTCTTACCCTCTCTGGGCCTCATGGGATTTGTACCAGCTGTATCCCCGCAGCTCCAATATTCTGTAAGTCCATCCTCTCCTTCACTCTCCCCTCTGGCCTGGGAGTCTGCTCCTCTCAGGGTCTTTAAATCTCATGTGCGTCCTTCACAAGCCTGACTAGCCCTGGAAGCTGCCTCATGTGTTCCTTCAGATGGCTGGTGCCAACCTACTTGGCCCCAACCTGTAGCCTGTGTTCCCAGATCTAGTTCCAATCTCCCCAAAAGCTGGAATACCATTTCTCAGTTTCACGGATTCCCTCTTTCCACTTCTCGAACCTGCTTGCCTCCATACTTACCTCCCCTCTGCACTGCTCTGAGAGCCCTCTGGGGAAGGAGTGGAGGGTCTGGTGCCCAGGGACTCCCGGTCCTGGTCCTGGTCCCGATAGAGGGCCAGAAGGTCCCTCTTCTGCTGAACATACTCTTCTGCTTTCAGTTTCTGCAGGGCTTCCTAGGGCAGGGAAATTTCATTATTACGAATTATCAAGAAATGGGAAACCCTGGTAGCATAGTGGTTAAGTGCTACAGCTGCTAACCAAAAGGTTGCAAGTTCAAATCTGTCAGGTGCTCCTTGGAAACTATGGAGCAGTTCTACTCTGTCCTATAGGGTTGCTATGAGTTGGAACTGATTCGATGGCAGCAGATTTGGTTTGGTTTTACCAAGAATTGAGAGCTTGCTATATGCCAGGCATTGTGCTAAGAGTTTTTTTTTTTTTTTTTAATCATTTATAGGTTATCTTATTAATCTTCACAGCAACCTTATGAAGCAGATATTATTTTTTTCTATGCCTGAGAAATAGAGACTTGAAGGTGAAACAACTTGCCCAAGATCACACAGTTAAAGGATAGAGCCAGAACTTGAGCTCCAGATGGCCATGGAACTGTAGGGCCGGGATAGGGCAAGGTGAACAGAATGAACACAACATTCCCTTTCCTACTTGTGCAGTTCTTCCTGCTTCTCATACCCTTTTGGCAAGCCCTCTATCCAGGTTTGCCACCTCCCTTAGGAAGCCCACCTGGACTGGTGGTGATGATGGTATAAATGCTTTTAATGGTGCTGGGCCCTCAGGTTGCTTCTTCAAGAGCATCTCTCTCCTCCCACCTGGGCCTCTGCCAGAAAGCTGGAGAAGTAGGAGTGCAGAGGGTGGGCTGCGGTGGATTTTGCCCTGGGCTAAGGGTGCTGTCTTTCAGAGGGATGACAGCAGGGCTGTTCTGAGAGGCATGAGGGGAGAGCTTGTTAACATTTTGTTTTCCTTCCTCAACATTTTCATTCAGGTGCCATCAGAATAAAATAGTGATACCTGGGAAGCAGATTACAGAACAGCCTCGCATGCCTGCGGTCACCTGAGACACGCCATCACTCTACTTGAGTACTGGCTTATTTTGCAGATGGAAACTAGACTTTGAGAAATGGAGTGATGTGCGCAGGGCCACGCTACTGGGGAGAAGTATGAGTTCTTGTTCAGTAGCTGCACTGCTTTTCAGGTTGCAGCCTTGAAGGGCAAAGGGCTACTTAAGGCAGTATTCCCTCGGGGAGAAGGAGAGAAGGCAGAAGAGAAGGAGAGGCGGACTGGTGGAGGTGTGGCAAAGGGACAGCGAGTGGTGACTGCTTGTGGGCAGTGCTGATAGCAGCTCTTGACTGGTATGGCCATATCGTTGTTAAAATACTGAAACACTTCCATGTGGTTTGCCACCTGATTCTCCTACCTTCCTTTCCCAGACTTATGCTCCCTAGCCATGGTCCAGCAACAAAAGGTGACATAGCAAGTGACATAGCAGGAGGCATCTCATTCTGATTGGCTAGCATCCACGCCACAGTGATTGTTCAATATTTAGAATATCTCCCAACTTAAGATACATGGACTTTTCCAAAGCTTCCCAGAAACACTGGCAGCAGCTAGGTCAAACCCAGAAATATGCTGGGGACAAAGATGAATAAGAATAGGAAAATGACATCAGGCTTATGTTTCCAATTCTTCTTTCCCTACCTCTCCAGTCTCTTGGTCCCTGAAAGTGACAAAGCAGTGTAAGGTAAGGGTTGATTTGATGACCTGGGGTAACCAGCACACCTGAGTCAGGTTCTGTGACCATCTGCCTTCCCCAGGCCACATCCCACCTCAGCAAAGAGTGTAGGGAGGAGCAGTCACAAAGGAGGGTCCCTCTGGGGGTGTGGAAGGGGCTGTATTTGGGGCCAGCGCTGGGCAGAGCAGTCTGCTTGTCCCATGTGACTCCAATTCAGTTTTGTGTCAATGATGTCCAAAATAGGAATGGTGTGTGGAAGAGAAGAACTGAAAGGAAGAGGTATCTGTGAAGAGCATTCAACGACAGCATTTCTATTCTTCCCTGTTTCCCTAAATTTTTTTCTTGTTCTATCCTGAGCAGCAGCAGGAGGTGCGGAGGTGGGCTGAGGGGACAGGGGTTATCTGAAGTGCCCTCTTGCTACGCCAAAGCCTCTCCAACAACCCTGTGAAGGTTTTCTTGGCCATTCTTGCAGTTTGAGTAAGATGAGATGTGAAGGGTAGGACCAGAAAGGAAGAGGAAATTGGTACCTGAGCAAAAATGTGACCCCCACAAAGCTGGGAAAGGAAGGGAGGACTGTCCAGGAGCAGACTCTTCTTTTGTCCTTCTGGGGAAATGAGCCTTGAAAGGAAACACCTCCTTTCTCTGCTGCTTCTGTAGCAACTCCCAGATTCACCCACTTCTCACCCGGAGTTCCCCAACACTGGACTAGAACCGACCTCCTGACAATCTTCACTGGCTTCCACAGCGACAGATGTGAGGACGTTCCCACTCAGTATCTGGTCCCGTCCAGGGAACACTGACTAGCCTTCTAACGGTGACAACAACCACCAGTTGCCACTGAGCAGATTCCACCTCATGGTGACCTCACATGTGTCAGAGTAGAACTGTGCTCCACCGGGTTTGTAGTGGATAATGTTTTTGCAGTAAATCGCCAGACCTTTCTTTGCACCACTCAGGGACTCTAAAAATGACAACAACTGACTCATACTGAGTGCCCATTAAGAGTTGGGCCTTGGGCCAGTCAGTTTACAGACATAATTCTCCCATTTTCCTGCCTGGTAATTTACATTATTACCACAGTTTTCCAGGTGGGGGCCAAGCTTAAAGAAGTCAAGTAAGTTGCCCAGGAAAACCAAACCAAACCCACTGCAGTCAAGTTGATTCCGACTCAGTGAGACCCTGCAGGATAGAGTAGAACTGCCCCATAGAGTTTCTAAGAACTGCCTGGCAGATTTGAACTGTTGACCTTTTAGTTAGCAGGCATAGCACTTAACCACTATACCACCAGGGTTTCCAGCTTGCCTGAGAACCCAGATACATGAGAGGGCGGGCTCTGGACTTTGTTTAGATTGTGATTCTCATTCTTGACAGCCTTCTTCAGCCTTTCCTTTCATTTCGTGGCCTCGGTCTCTGACAGCTCTTTCTCTGTTCCCCTCTCTAGTTTCTTTTCCTCTTACCATCAGCTAAACATGGGGAGCCAAGATACATCTTTCTTCTTTTAGAGAAATCCTTTTTTCCCCAAAGTTTAAGCTACCATTACTAGGGCTATGAGATAATCTATATCCACTCTTCTGTCATGGGGAGAAGAGCAGAGTTTGATCCTTGAGGACTGCTCTTTCTAGGGGGACAATAGATAATCTGTTGCCCTCCTCAGTTTACAAAGACTGAGGGTAATAGAGGGAAGGATTACCTAAGAATTTAGTGTGAAACAAGCAAAGAAAACTCATTTCAAAGTTTCAGGGTCTTTGTTTTGCAGAAAGTGAAGGCCCAGAAGTTTCAGTGAACTGCAGGATTTGCTCTAAAAAATGATCTCCTTTCCCCCAGTAGGTGAGACTAGGTTAGTTTCCATAATAAAATACCAGCAACTTGACTCGAAGGCAGCGGGGTGGGTTTCTAGTGGCTTCATGGGGGATTCTAAGGAGTCCCTGGGTGGTGCAAACTATTAAGGGGACTATTAACTGAAAGGTTGGCCACTGAAATCCACCCAGAGGCACCTCGAAAGAAAGACCTGGCAATCTGCTTCCAAGATGTCGCAGCTTGGAAAACTAGGGACCGCAGTTCTACTCTGACACACGGGGTTGCCATGAGTTAGAACCAGCTTGCTAGCAATGAGTTTTCTTTTTCTTTCTCTTTTGGAGGGATTCTAAAGGGAGAAGGTGAGGGGTTGTGGTATCAGGGTACTAGGAACTGAGGCAGGAGGAGAAAGTTCTAGGGCTGGTGATGGTAAAGAAAAGAGGCTGCGTGCCAGCAATGGCCAACCCCTCACCCACTCGCTGTCCTCACGAGGTGGGTGCTTTAGGAACATCAATGCTAGTTTGTAGTTTTGTTCTCCAGCCTCCTCTACCTCCATCCTTTGGTAACACCTGAATTGACGGCACGTGGCTGGCTGGATTAGCCCCTAGAATGATGTCAGCTGCCAATCAGTACAGCATTGTTTCCACAAGGGAGAGCTGTGTTTAGGTTCAGAAAGAAGCAGCGGGAGAGAAGGCAGCTGACATGTGGAAAGAAAGAACGTGAGCTGACCCCACAGCAGGGGTTAGGCCAGCTGTGAGACCACCTCCGCCGAAGGAACTGGGCATTCCTTCTCCACTCTGCCCCCTTGCCTTTGCCCTAAAAGATCTCAGGAACACCAAGCTGGAGCAGCCTAGGCTTCCTGTGGACCGCCACTGTCTTGTTTAGATATCCAAGGAAGTGGCAACCCCACAGGAGTGGAGGACAGACACTCTTGAGGTTCCATTGTTCATCCTTATTCTCACCTGAACTCCACCACCATGCTTCCACATTTCCAAAGGCCCTGAAGATCGCCCCACTTAGCTATCTCCTATTACTGCAATTTCAAAGAGCTTACAGACCTCTAGTGGTGCAGTGCTGAAAGCACTTGGCTACTAAGTGAAAGGTTGGCAGTTCTAACCCACCACCTGCTCTGGGAAAGAAAGATGTGGCAGTCAGCTTCCATAAGGACTTACAGCCTTGAAAACCGTAAGGGGCAGTTCTACTCTTTCCTATGGAGTTGCGGTGAGTCCGAGTCAACCCAGTGATTACAGGCTTGTGTATTTTGGTTTTCTGTTTAAAACTAAATATTGCAACCTAGCCTCACTCCTCCCAGGAAGTAACACCTAAACAAATAGGTTTCTCTTTCTAATTATTTCATTTCTCTCTGGGGTACCACTGCCAATCCAGTTTTTCAAGCAGAAAACTCAGGAGGCAAATCAGCCTTTCTTTGTCCTTGAGTAATTTGAGTTTCTGAGGATTTCCCGAGTGCTGGCACCACGATACCTGCTTAACCTAATGATTTCTTGGAATCTTTCTTAGGAGACAAGTACTGTTTTTATTTATCTCCATTTTGCAGCTGAAGAAATTAAAGCTCAAGGAGACCATGTAACTTATCCAAGGTCACACAGGTAGCAAGTGGCAGAACTGGTATCTGAAGTTAGATTTTTTGGAGTTGAGTTTAGGTTTTCAACCATGGTCTCCCTAAGATTCACCTGTTGTTTTCCTCTTCTTTAGCTTTTTATTTATGTATTTATTGCAATGTCTCCCTAAAGCAGGGCATTGAACTTTCAGTGCTTTATACCCAACTAGTACCTCTCCTACCACTGGTTTCTCCTTCCTCCAGCCTGTCTAGTCACATTGCTTCCTTAATTAAAGACACAACACAGTGATTTCACCATCTCATTTCCCTGCCCAAGAATTTGATGGGGGTCTTCTCTTTTCAGTCCACCTCAATCCACTCTTGCCTAATTCACACTATTCTGTAGCTCTGAAAGCCTGTAGAACCTGGTCTCTCATCTGTCTCTCGCATAAACCCTTCGCTCTGGACCGAAATAGTCACCATTCTCAGAAATAATCTAGGCTCATTGGTCCCCTGATTCTTCTGCTCACAGTCTCCCTCATCCTTAAAAGTCTAACTCAGATCTTCTCTCTTCTCTGGTCATCTTGCCCAGTTAGAATCTCTCTTCTTCGGAACTTCTCTAGCTTTTATCAGGTAAATCTGGTCATGTCACTGCCTGGCTTAACACTTTTACTGGTTGTGTGGTGTCTATAGAACAGAGTTCAAGTTCCTTAGCATGGTATCCAGGGACAGGCAAGATCTGGGTGTGCCAACCTCTGCAGCTTATATCTTGCTGGACTATTTTCTTGCCCTAGCAGTATAAAACTACTGTGTTGGTGGTTCTCTCAACACACACAACTACTTTATATTTCAGGCCTTTTTACAGTCTGCTTCTTCACTTTGAATACCTTTCCTCCCTACCCTTCTTTCTCCCAGGTCATCCCTCCAAAGGTGGCTTAGACATCAGTTCTTCTCTGAAGACTTAACTTACTTACCTACCTTGTACTATTCCCTAAGGCTGAATGCATTATTATTTCTTTGTCTGGGTTAGTTCCGTTCTGTCTGCAGGTGTCTGTTACTTGTATACTGATTTGTCTAGTCAGATAGCAGCACATATTCTTTGAGGGTGGGAATGCTTCTTTCTTTCTAATTGTATAGAACCCAAAGCAGTGCCTGGATACAAGTGCCCACAAACATCTATTGAATGGAAGATAAAGTTTAGGAGTTCAGTGTTTCAAGGTGGTGGAACTTTTAGGGCATGTTTGATATGTCTTGGGTTCTCCCAGAGATGAGTCAAAGGATTTCTTCCATCCTCTTATAGGTGGTCAAGACTGTGTCTGCCCTGAAGGCATGCCTGAGAGGCTGACAGTCCAGATGGACTTTGTGTTTACCAGAGCCCCTCACTCTTCCTCCTCTCCACTTGTTTCCCATTTCTGAGCACGGGGGTCCCTGCACATCCCTTCCCATACCAGGCGCTCACATACCTGGGCCTTGCGGGTCTTCTCCAGCCACTGGGCACGGTCTGTAGAACTGGGGCAGTACACAACAAGGGCACTAGAAACACACTGGAATTCAGTGAGGCTGATCACCAGGAAGCTGCCTGGGTGGAGGAGAGGGTCTACTTCAAGGCCTGGGCCTTAACTGGATCCCAAGCCTGGCCCCTCCTTCTTCTGTTGCTGAGAAGAAGGCAGAAGGAAATGACACTTGAGAAAGACCCCCAGTGAGAAGACATACTGGGATCTCGGAGTGGTTGGCACACAAGCTTCTCCAGCATGAGTGGGGGACGGATGACCTTGGCTTTGTCTGCCTTGCGTTGGGGCTTGGTCACCAGGAGCACGTCAGAGAAAAGGAACAGGTACACGTCCAGCTGAGAGTGCAGGAAATAGAGACAAGGGTCAGCTGGAGCAAGGGGAGGTGCTGGCCAGGCATGGGGCTCACACGCAGGTGTGAATATATGGGTGCATACATACATACATGCACATACACACACAGACACATACATCAGAAGAGATGAACCATCGGATGCTAGGGCTTAACCCAAACTCCTGTTTCATTGGCTGGGAAAGTGGCTGGCTCAGGGTCACATAAATAACCAGACTTTAGCAGGAGCAGGTCCCCTTCTCAACACACACACACTCATACATGTACCCCAGTTTCATTTCCCAGTTTCATACATGTACCTCCTGGGTCTCATCATCCCTCTCTCTTCTTCACTTCATCTCCTCCCCACATCTCCCTCACCTTGGCTTCTCGTCCTTCCTTCATTCGTACGGGGCCCTCCAGCAGCAGCTGCCTGGTATGCTCAGGGCCAACCCCCAACATGGGGGAAGTCAAGTCCAGGGTAGAGAAGGGACACAGGTTCTGAGGGACACAGAGTGGGAGAGGATCAGAGGATAGAGAAGGCTCATCCCCAGATCCCTACTGAAGAAGCCCTCTATTCCACCACCAGTACCTTCTCTCTCCACTCTTTCTACTCTTGGAGGGAGAGTAACCTCCTTCTTAATCTTTTGAACTCTGATTCTTGGACCTTCATCACCCAGAGGAAAATGGGCACAGCCCTTCTGTGACACCCAAGTACACGCTTTACCCCCAGACCTCTACTCTGTCCATTTTCCCTGGCCATCACTTTTTCCAAGACCCCTCCCCTGTCTCACCTTCTCTACCTCTTCACTGGATGGCTCCAGTACCTCATAGGGCCCAATACGTTGGGACACAGCCACCAAGCTCTCTTGATCCTCACCCTGCCGGACCTGCCTATTGATGTGTCGCAGGAATGACTCCACAGATGCAATCTAGGAGGTAAAGGGGGAAGCAGAGGAAGCACAGCTGAGCTCTGCACACTGTATCCTCTACCCAACAACTAAAAACATAGCACCACAAATAGGCTGAGCCCACAGGGGCCATTGCCATATTCACATGAGAAAAGACACCACCCTCTTGAGACCCTGATCTGTTTCTACGCACCAGACTCCAACTCCCAATGCTGGACCAGCCAAGGCACCTACCATGGTGTTCAGGGCCTCTTGGGCTCTGGCCTCAGGACTTCTCTTGAGCACAGCCTGAAGCAACAGTGGGTATTTGGTGACACGCTGGTGGGGCTTGATGAGCAAGTCACCAAGCATCTGCCTCCCTGAGCGCTTATGCTTCTCACACCACTGTCAAGGGAGGTGGCCAGGGGTCAAGAGGCTGCATGTTCCCTCCTGTCCCATCTAGTGATAAACTCAGCCTTGGGCCCAGCTGCAGACTGGGATGACCTGGTTGTCTGGGGTCCACTCCATCCCTCTTCCCCAAGCACTCCCTCTCCCACCTGCACAAAGGCCTGGAAGAGAGGGTTGCTCTCTTGCTGTTCCCGGGCATAAGCCATGGTCTGTTTCACTTGCAGGCAGTATTGAACGTAGGGCTGGAACCGCTGGCCAAACTGGAGAGACAAATATGTGGGCAGGGGACAGACAGGAGGAAGAAGGTCATGAAGCAGGGGCTCTGAGTTCGGAGAGCATGGGAGAACGGTGGGTGATGGCCTCACATAGACTCTCCATCCAGCTCCTGGCAATCCCTGTCTCCCACAACTGCTTTCACAGCCAGAACACTGTCTCTGGACTCCAAGGAGGTCCTGAGAGATAGACCCATAGCCCCGGTCATGCCCTGCTGCTCTGGCCTTCCTGTCCACTCTCCCACCATCAATAATTCAGTTGGAACGTTTTCAGGCCACTGCAGATCCTATTTCACCCAGAGGGAGTGGCAACCTGAAAGTTGCCCATAAGCCCCGCTCCTACGGAAGCGGGTGCCTAAGGTTTCTGGGAGACTGGTCCCTCACCTCTCTTCCCCATCCCAACTCAGCAGGGCCCCTGTTTCCTCACTGGGTAAACGTGTGGAGGGAAGTTTGATCCTAGGCCCTCTTGTTTCTCTTATCACTCTTCTCCATGCTCCTGGTACCCCTGCTCCCAGTCACCCTAAGGAACACCTCTATAAGGCTCCTTTCTTGCTCCCAGCTGTTTGTCAATGAGTCTCTGTGCAAGTCTAAGATTTTGTAGTTTGATAAGAGCTTAAGTGTAACCCTTCCCCAAAATAGCTGCAGTTTCATTTCATAATGGTCTCTAGAAGATCAAAGAATGTTGAGACAGGGGTTCTCTGGCAGAACAGAGGGCAGGGGTGAGGTGGTATTTTAGGGTAGGGGCTGTGCCCTGTGGCATCTTCAAATCATGGAAGAATTTGAGTCACATAGGCAAGTGTTAGCAGCAAGGTCCCTCCGGGGTCTCCTGATTCTGCTCCATTCAGATGTGGCCCTTCCCCATGCCTCACCGTCAGAAAGCCACTTTGCAGGCTGACAGGGTCCAGAGGCTGGCCTGAGGCTCGAGTCTCCTCCAGGGTGGGCCCCAGTACCTCCTCCCAAAAGCTCCGGTGGGCTCGGATCAAGCTGGGAACATTTCCAAATAAGGTCTCAGCAGATACCTGGAGGAGGGAGTAGAGCTTAGCAATATGCCTTCAGTAAGCTCATCATCAGGCAGCACTGGCTGTGGACAGGAGGGACCCCTAGGCTGGGGTCTGGGCAGGAGAAGGGTAGATTGAAAGAGTAGGGAGGAGCTATAAGCCTGAGAGTGGGTCTGAAGAATCTAAGGGCTCCAGGTTTCTCTTTCACTTCCATGACTTCAATTGGCCTAGTCCTGGGGGACTAGGAGCCTGCTTGGGGTCTAGATCAAGAAGAGGTGTAGACAGACTAGAAGGTCTCCAGAGAAAATGCCCCCTGGACTCTCTATTAGCGTGGAATTGAAACCATTCCAGAAGCCAGCTCCTTGGACAAAGGATTGAATTGGTCTATAAGATATAAAATGATACTGGTGAAGAGTGTGCTTCTTGGCTTACGTAGATACAGGAGACCAACCGGGCAGCCCTTTATGCAGAGGTGAGATGAGAGGGCAGCGAGGGACAGGAGGTGGTTAAATTGACAGGGGAAATTCAGGGTGGAGAGGAGGAGTGTGCTGTCACAGTGGGGGAGAGCAGCTAGGGTCACATAAAAAGTGTGCTAAGGTTTTGCGTGAGAAACTGACTTGCAGTGTAAACTTTCACTTCAAGCACAATTTAAAAATCAAAGGAGGTGTAGAGAGTGGGCATTCAGACTGGGCAGCCTAGAGGGCCTTGTGTGACGCCAGGCCTCACTCCCTGGGCTCAGACCCCTCCCCTCCTCTCCGGTTCCTACTCACTTCGGTCAGCAGGCCCACTCGCTGTAGGTTCAGCAATCCTGCGGCCAGGAGCTAGACACAGGGGGAGAAGTGAGGGTCTCAGAGTGTGACTTCACTCCTCTTGGGCCCCCAGCCGACCCTTTCAACATCCTCCATCCCCATCTTCAGTACAGCCAACCTCTCTCCCCACACCCAAGGCAACTTTGAAATTGGGGTCCTGCTCTTCCTGGGAGAATGGGGGGTAATGCAAGAGACGTGAGTAAATGGCTGAGGATGGGGCCACAGCTGAGCCTGAGGGAGGCTCACATCAGTCATGATCTTGAGCTTTGTCACGTAGATCACCTCTGTGGTCAGTAGCTCCCATAGTGCTTCCTGCTGGTGACAAAGCTCCCGGCTCATCTCCTGGGGTGGCGATAATGATGATGCAGTTGGGGTGATAACAAAAACAACAGCTCCCCCCAAAACCCAAACCCATTGCCGCCAAGTTGGCAACCCTATAGGACAGAGTAGAACTGCCCCATAGTGTTGCCAAGGCGTATCTGATGGATTTGAACTGCCAACCTTTTGGTTAGCACCCAGCTTTTAACCACTACACCACCAGGCTTCCAAAGCAACAGCAGCTACCTTTTATTAAGTGCTACTGGAACCTACTTAAATTTTGAGTACCATGGTTGTTGTTAGTGCTGCTGAGAGGATTCTGAGTCATGGCAACTGCATGTGTGTTACAGCAGAGCTGCTCCATAGGGTTTTCTTGGTTATAATCTTAACAGAAGCAGACCACTCGGCCTTTTCTTCCATGACACCACTGATGGGTTCAAAAAACTAACCTCTAGGTTAGCAATTGAACACAAACTGTTTGTGCCACCTAGGGACCTTTGGGTACTCTAGTAGACATTTTAAATACTGTGTGCTCTTCTAACCCATCCTCCAACGTATAGGTGGTATTATCCACATTTTACAGAAGAGATGACCTAGGCTGCAAGTTGTTCACTGTCTTAACCAAGGTCTCAATAGTAAGAGGTAGAACCGGGATTTCAACAGGGCTATGGCTGTCTCCATGTGCTTTTTCACAGGGCTACAATTTCACAGGCCTTTCCCTCCTCCCGGAGCATGGAATGAGATGTGTGTCCGTAACAAGGTGGGGACAGACACTTTTACAAGCTCACCTTGTGCCCAGGCACCAGGTCCCTCCAGGACTTCTCGATGGCGAGGCTGCTGTCACTGCCTTCCCCTATCTCCCAGTGCTGCCGGTCCTCTGGGGGTAGACGAGGCATCCCAAACATGCTGAATGTGTGCAGCCGCACCTCCAGCTCGTGGGCTCTGGTGATCTCCTAGGAGAGTTGAAAAAGGGATTAGTCTTGAGCCCAGTCCTGGTGGCCTGGGCTCTGTGTAGGTGTGTGTGTCTGGAAAACAATGGCAGGTGGCAGGCAGCACTAAGTAAGAGTAGGGTACAGAGGACTTGAGGGCAGGGTTCAATTCTAGCTGTGGTAGTTGGGAAAACGGCATTGTTGGAACATGGACAGAGAGACATCTTGACCTGCTGAAAGAAGGCCCTTTCTGCAGGGGCCTGACATAGACTCTCTGGCCAGAAATACTTCTAGAAGTTTCCTGAGATGAAACCCTGGGAGTGGGGTGCAGACTCAGACCCTTCAGAGAAACCTTCTGTTGGAGACCACAGTAGGACTTAAGGAACCAGTGGGCTCAGCCAACGTTCTCATAAGGACATTTGTTTTGAGGCAACATGGCTTAACTTGTACAAACAACTTTTTCTTTGTACCAAGTAATGTATACAAAAATATTTCTAACCTTCACTCCATCTTCAGTTTGGCTAGAGAAAAGAAGATGCGAGGCTCACAGCTGGGGTGAAGGGTGAAGCAAGACATGGAGTGGAATATGTGTATCTGGTTCTCACAATATTTGGTAATTTAAAAAAGCTGGAAGTTTAATATTAACACTTTATCCTTTACAGTATATCAAAATGTCTTCAGTCCAAGTCACTGGGCCCAGCGGAGGGGCTCCAGGAAGAAGCAGCCTCTTTGTCCTATACTCGCAGCCCATGGGGTTCACTAGGCCTGATTTGGGTGAACACAGGGTTGGGAGAAGTGCAACCCCTTACCTTGAGTTTAGGGGAGTGAGGTGGGCCAGCTCCCAAGTGTCCCCCATGCCGTTTCTCAGGCTCTGGTTCTCGTAGCCACATGAAAGCCAGGCCCCGGGCCTGGCCAGAACTCTTGGTGAAAGGAACATAGTTCTGCAGGCGACGGCGACTGGGATCCTGATAGAGGAGCAGGACAAGTGGTGAGGGGTCCCTCCCTTTCCTCAGCAGTCCCAGACAGATAGTGGGAGGCCAGACTTGGCTCCAGAAATGGCTTTCTCCTGAAGTTGGGTTGGCTCATCTCTCCCCTCGAACCAGTTTGGTGTGGCTGCTACTGCCTGAGTCATGGCCACTGATGCCAGCCAGGCCAAGCTGAGTCGGGCAGGGACATGTTGACCTGGCTTCCCAAGCAGGCCCCCAGGCAGAGTTCTCAGCCTCCCCCAGAACTAAAGCACACGCAGGCACATGTCACCAGTACTTGCTCTGCACACCTGTATGCTCTGCATCACAGGCACACACGGACAACACAAGGAGCACACTGCATCCGGGTCCCGCACCTGTTCCCCATCCGTGGCCAGCCTCCTTTGCACATGGACATGAAGGCACACACACGTGTGGCCTCTTCCCTTGGGGCAACAGTTAGTCTCTCATCTAGGCAGGAGCAGTTGCTTTTCTGTGTGAGACCGGTGAGGCCACATCTGACAGTCCCCTTCCAGGCAGGCCTGGTCACATTCCTCCTTCAGCCTGTGGCCTGAATTACCCCACATACTCCCTAGCCTCCTTTCCCACCCTCAGCCCGGGGAGTTTCCCCATCTGTCCTCCTTCTCTGAGGGCCAAGTCCTCCTGCAGTGAGGCAGGGGATACCCCAGCAGGAAGAAGTGTTGTCAAGGTGGAGGGGAAGCCTGGAGGCTGAGGGAAAGACCAGAGCTTCTGCCTTCCTCTGTCAGGATTGGAGGTGGGCCAGGGGGGTGGGGCCACATACCCTCCACTTGTAAACTAGGGACACTGTGAACCTTTGCTCTTCTTTCAGCTCTGACTCAGAGCAGGCAGGTCTCAGGGAATCCACAAGCTCCTCCCAAGTAGAGGTGGGAACCTGGGAGGTGCCAGCCCTGGGGTTTGGTGACCTTATCCCCCCAGCCCTGTGCCTCAGACCTGTTTAACAGCACCTCCTCTGTGGGCCTGGCTTCTCCTGGCTCTCTGCCTCACCTACCAGGCTGTTTGGGGCTGGAATTCCAATTCCAGGGAGCCTGGCCCAGGCAATGCCTTTCTCTTTCCAGCAACCCAGAGAAGAAGAGTGAGAATAAGGAACAGAAATAGAGTGGGCATGAACTTGTAAGGGGACATAGACCTGAAAGCCTGGGTGTCCTCCCTCATGCCCCACCCAGGTCACATTCAGGGCACAGTGTAGGGAGCAGCCTGGACTTACCAACAAGGCACCTCCTCGGGGATAGAGACTGTCATCAGTGCTCTGGGTAGAGGCCCGATGCCGGCCCCCATAAGTCTCAATGCGAGAGGCCACAAGGCCTTGGAGGGGGCCTTCATCTGCAGGACCAAAGGTCTGCATCCTTTCCCTCATGGGTCACTTCCGAAGGGCCATAGCTCCAACATCCAGGAGAGGCTGTAAGAAAGAAAAGAAGAGTGGAAGAGTGAGGTCACCGGGTGACACTGAGCCTAGATCAGCGGGTGGCACCACTCTGGGGATGAACAGCTGGGAGGAGGGAAGTGGGATGCGAAGAAGAAAGCCAGTGGCTCGGTCAATCTGTGGGTGTGTGTTGGGGCACATGGCTGTGTCATCTACGACTTGGTGAGGGTGGGGGATGCCCAGGCACATGCTGGGTAGAAAGCCCTTCGGAGGCACGTCTCCTCCCTCACATGCGTCACATGTGCACACATCTGAGGTACAAGCTACTACGCTGACCTCAAAGGATGCTGCAGTCCTGAGAATAGTTGGTAGCCAGGGTCACAGGTAGGATTCTGACTTCCTGGTTGCTCCAGTGGGAGGACTCCCCCTGCACATGCCCCTCATAGGCAGCCTGCAGAAAGAGTGGGGAGAAGGGGAAGAAGAGGGCTGGTGACTGACTGCCCAACCCACAGCCTGTTTTTGCACAGACTACAAGCTAAGTGAATGGGTTTTACATTTTTAAATGGCTGGGGGGGTGGGGTGGGGGGGGGGAAGGCTATTTCATGACACATGAAAATGACATGAAATTCAAATTTCAGTGTCCATTAATCAGCCACACTTGTTCCTTACGTACTGTCCATGGATGCTTCTGAGCTAGTTGTGACAGACATCAGGTAAAGCTTAATGTATTTACTATGTCATCCTGTACAGAAACATTTGCCCTTCTGGACCCTTCTGGCCTCAAACAGGAAGGTGAGCTTGGGACAGCTATCAGCCTTAAAGGTCAGTTAGGTAGGAGCAGGGTTTCTGGTCGTGGGCTACCTCTGGTTTCCCACAGCCTGGGAGAACACTTGCACGGAGCTGGGAGCCAGGTACGGTGCTCTGTTCCTTTCCCTTAAATTAGGATGGAGGACTCCCTCTCCTCCAAGTGGGCAGGGCTTGGAAAGGAGAGGTAATCTACTGAGGGTGTGGGTTCAGGTACGCCCTGTTGGTGCTGGTCCACCCATCAGAGGAGCTGGAGAACCCCTTCTACTTTTTCTCTGATTCTGCTCTTTTTATGAACAGGAGAAAAAAATTGTGCATAGTCTCTCTGCTCCCCTCCGGATCAACGGATCGGTAGTCTTCCCTTGAAGCACTCTGTCTCTCACTCCGCGCTACTCTTGGTCCTTTTACAATTTTGCCGCATGTCTCTTCCTCTCTCCTTGCTTCCTCTCTCCTTGGGGAGGCCAGATCTTTGTCCAAATCTGGGGTTCCCAGGGTCGCCGACCTGCCCGCCGCCCCCCCCCCCCGCGCGCTCACCGCGCTCACCGCGCTCGCGCCGCTCACCTGCGCCCTCAGGTGTTCCGCCACCCGCTCTCTGCTCTGCCCGAGAGCCAGCCCCGGCCACGGGGCTCCAGGTCGCCCAGGGCTCCTCCTGCGATGTCAGCCCCGCTGCCAGGCTAGGGACTGGGACCGAGCGGCCCGTGGGACCCGGGCGGCGCAGAGCCCGGGCGGGAGGAGATGGTGCAGGGAGAGGGGCGGGGACGCGGTTGGCACCGCCCCGTCACAGCGGACACCTGCCGGGTAGTGCCATGCCGGTGCTAGTCTAGCCCTGGGGGCCGGGACACAGCCACTGCTGTACTCCGCAAGTGGTGCTCACTTCACCTTGCCCTCTTCCTCTTTTTCTTTCTGAGCTGAACTTGCCACCCACCAGGTCCTGGCGGAAGGACTGGCTCCACCCGCCGCTCTTTCACCCTTGCCTCCGGGTCAGACCCTTAGGAGGCGCTGGAGTAATGACAGGTAAAGGGGAGGCAATGCGCCGAGGGAGGAGGTGCCGAGGGAGGAGTCCACGAGGGCGCAAGAGGCGACCTGGTGCTTTGTGACAGGTACCCGCCCTTTCTGGGTGCAGTGAGTAGCCAGTTGTTCCCTCCTCTTCCTGGCTTGTCTTCCTCCATGAACTGAGCACCGGCTCCGCACAGTTCATGGGACTCTGGCTGTGCTCATGCCACTCTCTGACTGTAGAGTCCAAAGTGTGACTTTTATCTCTCAATAGGCCCCACTTCCCAGCCTTGACGATGGGATGGTACCTTCTTCTGGACTTTGCTTTCACTCCAGGGATGGAGCTGACTGCCACGCTAAGGACTGACCCACTGCCTCTCCCGTTATCTAGACTGGCGTGGATGGGAGGTTGTCAGATAGGGGGCCCTCACATTTCACTGCCAAGTGAGTTTACTCCAGGTTTCACAAAGGCCACCTCTCCTTCTGACCCCCAGCACCTCTGCATCTATCCTATGGACCCTCCAGTCCCCAAACCAAACACACTGCTGTCCAGTTGGGTCCAACTCATAGCAAGTCTAGAGGTCAGGGGAGAACTGCCTCATACAGCTTCCAGGGAGCCTCTGGTGGATTTGAAATGCCGACCTTTTGGTTAGCAGACGTAGCCCTTAACCCACTAGCCACCAGGGTTTCCATGGACTCTGCAGTACATTAGGGCTAAGAGCCACACTATAGGACAGAGTAGAACTGCCCTATAGGGCTTCTGTAAACTTAATGGCTGGGAAACCTTAGTGGCTAGTGTTGAAGTGCTATGGCTGCTAACCAAAAGGTTGGCAGTTCAAATTCATCTCTTTGGAAACTATGGGGCAGTTCAACTCTGTCCTATAGGATATCTATGAGTTGGAATGGACTGGATGACAACGGGTCATCCTTCAGCAGATGGTTGCATCTCTTCTCCTGCAGGACAGCCGGTGAGTTCCAAACTGCTGATCTTTCAGTTAGCAGATGAGTGCTTCAGCCACAGCACCACCAATGCTCCTTCAAAAACCAAAAAAACCAAACCCTTTATCAGTAGCTTCTATTGTGACTCCTAGGGACCCCATGTGACAGAGTAGAATGGCTCCATAGGGTTTCATAGGCTTTAATCTCTACAGGAGCAGATTACTGGGTCTTTTTCCCAAGAAGCAGCTGGTGGCCTCCAATCTCAGACCTTTTGGTTAGCAGCTGGTTTCTTTAACCACTGTGTCACCAGGGTTCTTTAAGCATCTATAGTTGCTGCTAAAATAATCATTGTTCTAGAAAAGGCGCTTAGCTGTAAATTACATGAAAGACATCATTTTCATATCCCCAACTCTTGACACATTGTCTGACACCCATCTGACAAGTATAGGGTATTTGAAATCATAGTTGAGATGATGACAAAGGAATGGGCAATGAAGAGATTGGTGCAACTCCTTACTTCCATAGAACACTCTAATGCTTGTGAAACACTTTCAGAAGCATCGTCTCATTTGCTTAGTAGGGGAAGAGCCTCCATTCTCCTCTCCTGTTTAGCGTATTAATTACATAAATGATGTGACTCTATTTTGTTCAGGGGAGGAGTTTTTTTAAAAGAATCATTTGATGGTTTCTAGTTTTGCTTCCTTATTTGCCTGCCAAGAAACCCTAGTGATGCAGTGTTTAAGTGCTACATCTGCTAATCAAAACTCAGCAGTTTGAATCCACCAGGCTCTCCTTGGAAACGTTCTACTCTGTCCTATTGGGTAGCTATGAGTCAGAAATGACTTGAGGGCACTGGGTTTGATTTGGTGTTTACCTTCCAGTATTCTCTTTTTCTGACCTATTACATGCTTGCTCCGGTGGTTCAGAAGGGTCCCCTGTACCTCTAACTGCACCCTGCCTCCTGCTTTCTAGATCAGTGCGATCAGTTTCAAGGAGAGGAGTGTGACGAGGCAGAAACTGCAGGGTGAGAACACTACATTTGTCTCTTTCCTAGCCCTTTCCTCTTCCCATTCAGCATGTGTGTGCCTGTGTCTGTGTGTGTGTGTGTGTGAGAGAGAGAGAGAAAGAGTTACAGACCAAGAGAGAGACAGACTGACTTATCTAGGGCATGCCAAGAGTAGCCATGAGGGAAATCACCACTGGGGAGATAGTAATTACTGACAGTATTAAATGACACCCCAGAGAGAGCTGGTGCCAAGGGCCCCTAGTGCTGCTCCTCCCTGTGTCTCTCAGAAGGAGGTGGAAAGAGGAGTAAGAGGGAGATTGAAATTGAGAGAGCACCAGAAACAAGCCCGGACTTTCAGCCCTCTGGGGTGAACTGGCTGGATGCCTGGTGGACACACAGGAGAGTTAACCCTTTCACTCTCCTCAAGGCTGAGACCCAGCCTCCACCTGCTGTTGCCTAAGGGCCTGTCTTCAGCCTCTCTGGGAGGACAGGTTCCCAGGGAAAGTTGGAGTCGAGGTGTGGCAGCTCTGCACAGGCTGTGGGCTGTGGGGCGGGACTGTATTCTATAAATTCTATTCTGGGCTTGTCAGATTGTCTTTCTTACGAACTGTTTTCCCTATCTCTGCAGTGGACAGAAGACTCCACTGATGGGTGAGAGGGAACCCTATGCAGGAAGCTGGATGAAGTTGAGAGAACTGGGGGCTTGCAGGCTCCTGGCCTTGGACCAGACTGGGACGCCTGGTTACTTCTCTTTCTTCCCAGCTGTGCTCTAGACTTTCTCATGTCTGTGGCTTAAGTCATAGCCCTTTTTCATGCCTCATTTTCTCCTCTGGTGCAGTAACTTTTTTCAGCACCTTAGCCCAACCCCACAGCTGATGAGAGAGTTTCTGTCTGTCCAGGATTGGAGCTCTGAGGACCAAAATCTTCTGATGACAGCTTGAGGTTGACTCTCTTGGGCTGGTATAGCGGTGCTAGGTCCCTTCTCTCCATCCTCACCTGGCAGAAAGGGCAAGGAGACTCACTTCAGCAGCTGGAACCACTGAGCCTTGAGTTCTGTCCAGCTCACACCTCTCTGGGTTGGGGTGGTGGCCATCTGGGTTAATGAAGTGCTAGCAGTCACCATCAGTAAGGAGCAGCTCTTGAAAGCTTGTGTCCTCCTTGTCCTGGAGTGGAGGAGAGGAGGGGAAACCAAGGGCTTGAACTAAGAGGTGCAGGGACACGTGAAGCAGATGAACACCACTGAGTACAGCTGCCAGGTCCTCAGACCAGAAGTTTCCTTCTTGTGCCCTCCACTCCTTCCTTCCACGTCCACTGGGGGTGTTCGCAGGAAGGTGAATATAACATTAATCTACGTTAAAAAGAATGAACCACGACCTGTGGGAGCATTTTGGGGGACTAGTGTGTGCTCAGGAGAGCCCAGGAAGGCTTCATACAGAAGGTGAATTTTGTTGTTGGAACTCTAAGAGTGAGTAGGAGTCTGCTGAGTAGAGAAGGGGAAGGGCATTTCTGGAAGAGGGAACAGCATGAGCTAAGATGCAGAGATTTGGAAAAGCATGCTTAACAAGAAGGCAGGGAAGGCCAGGCTTTCCCAAAGGTCTCCAGAGTCTGACCTGATGGTGCCTTGGGGACATCTCATCCTCTGAGCAGTGGTCCCTGGGTAGTGGCTTAGGACGGACTCTCTTTCTGACATTCAAAGATCTCCACAATATGACCCACATGATACTTTCTTTTATTTGCTAACTCTTCTAGTTCATCCCTGGACATGTCTCTGTTCCCTAAATCTGTGTCCACTGTCCTCATTTCATGCCTTTGCTCAAGTTGTTCCCTCAGCTGGCCTGGCATTTTGGGGCCTATGTCCTCCCATCTCCTCTGACTCCTCCTTCAAAGTCTTTCCCAAGGATGCCTCTTTCAGGTGACTTCCTGACAATCCCCTAACGAGGGCGATCACTTTTCTTACTGGTTTCAAAGGCCTTAACTACTATATTTCTTTAAAAGGCACTAAGCAAAGATGGGGAGACTGCATTTTATATACTTTGGACATGTTGTCAAGGGGGATCAATCCCTACAGAAGTACATCATGCTTGGTAAGGTAGATGGTCAGCAAGAATGAGGAAGACCCTAAAGAGATGGATTGCCACAGTGGCAGCAACAATGAACTTAAGCATAAAAATGATTGTGGGCATGGTGCAAAACTGGGCAGTGTTTTGTTCTGTTGTACATAGGGTCGCTATGGGTCAGAACCAATTTGACAGTACCTAACAACAGCAACCCTTATTCTGCCTGTTACTGTTGCTATTTGCATGTATGCCCATGTTCCTCACTAGTCAATGGAATCCCCACCTCCTAGCACGGGGCCCGGCATAAGGCTGGCATTTAGTGTTTGTGGGATGGAACTAAACTGACTTGTTAGAGGAATCAGGCAGTAGATAAGCAGATACTACATACATACACACAGGCTGTCCAGCTGTCTTTGACTCATGGTAACCTTACCTATAACAGAGTGAAATGTTGCCAGTTCCTGTGTCATCCTTGTAATCACCAACATATTTGAATCCACTGTTGTGTATATCGTGCCAGTCCGTCTCACCAAGGGTCTCCCTCATCCCTGATTGCCTGCAATTTCATGAGGTGTCTCAGGCCTTCAGGCCTTCTCCAGCAGCTGATGCTTTCTGATGATATGTCCAAAGTGAGTCGGATGGTGTTCTGTTGAAATTCATAAGGTTTTCACTGGCTAATTTTCAGAAGTAGATCACCAGGCCTTTCTTGGCAGGCTGTCTTAGTCTGGAAGCTACACTGAAATTTGTCCACACTGGGTGACACTGCTGGTGTTTAAAATGATGGTAGTATACCTTCCAGCATTACAGCAAAATGCAAGCCATCACAGTCTGACAGACTGACAGAGCAGACTTGTAGGTAGACTTACCTGCACTGTCTTCTCTCTATCCTTTACCAAAGGAACCATCTTTGTTTTGTAAATACCTGGCGTTCTTTCATAACCGCAGTTTGGCATTCTTCTTTTGTTACTCTAGCACCATCACTTCCTCCTTGCTCTTTCTGAAGTTCCTGATCCCATTAGGACAGACACAGTCACGTTACCTTGTAGGCCAATCATGGGAGGTTGGTAGTGGAGTTCTAGAATGTTATGTTACGAAGAAGGACTCTGGGATGATGTGGGACCAAAAGCAGAAAGTGTGTGGTGCTGTGTGCCGAAATGGCTTAGCAATGTCTGCCTTCAGGGAGGAGCATGGTTTCCCAGCTTCAGTTAGTTTATCATGTACTTTTCTTGTATTGAGTCAGCACTGGGACACTGTAGGAGCCTGGAGCCTTTATCTCTCATGAAAGTGACAGGGTAAAGCGAGCAGAAGGGGAGGTGGGGGGAAGTTTTCCTGGAGCAGACCTTCCAGTCAGATGTCTGAACGTATGGCTATGTACTTTGGCCACACCCCCTTCTGCTCTTGGCATCGACAGCCCCACGGAGCCTTAACCAGACCAGTGGGCCCTCTTGACTCAGGATCTCCAGTAGGGTGGAGTCAGGAGGTGAAGGCAATGATGCTGGGCTCACCACCTGCAGGAATGTGCCCAGCTCCTCTTTCCTCCCAGGTGTCTCAGGACTTCAGGAATAACAATGCATCCAAAGTGAATGGTTTCTCGAAGCTTTTTATTTCATGGCTTTCTACCTTTTTTTCTTTACTCCTGGGGGCTGTGGTCTCCCCTAGTAGCATTTTCTGGAAATAGAGTTAGATCTGACTTGGTCTTTGGGACCAGAAGGGTATCCCTAGGTGCCTCAAACAGTTAATGTACTTGGCTGGTCATCAAAACATCAGAGGTCTCTCAGATGCACCTTGGAAGAAAGACCTGGCAATCTACTTCTGAAAAATCAGTCATTGAAAGCCCTATGGAACCAAATTCTACTCTGACACACATGGGGTCACCATGAGTTGGAGTCAACTTGATGACAATTGTAGAATTAATGGCAGACCCCAAACCCTGTCTTCTCTGAATTGAATGAGATGTATGTGGTCTTGTGGTCCAGTATTTCTCCCCGTATAGGAATGCTGACCTAGTGTTGGCAGATGGTCCCTGGCCTCTGACCAAAACCCTCCAACAATGATTCTCCCAGTGTCTGCACCTTTGTTCAAGTGGTTCAGATGAGTGAAAGTGCGGTCACTTCCTTTAAAACCCCTCCTCCAAACAGTCATCTGATTTTCTTCTTCAAGTTTATACTGACACTGAGTCCCACCTATTCAACTTGAGGTGATTCAAAAGTGCATGAAATTAGGCAGTTTACAGCTCAGGGTCCTCGTAAATGTTGTTCAAGCTATGATAACTCCTGGTCTTTGTCTCTTAGTCCAGGGTCACGGCCAGCCCTCACTTGCAGCATGTGGATTTTGAGGCTCGTTTGCCCAGCTGGTTGACTGTCTTGGCCCATCTAATTATGACACATTTTGCTCAGTCCAGGAAGATGAGCACATGTTTTCTTCTTAGAGTAAGACATTAGCACAACAGTCTTTAATGATTACTTCTAATTTAATTTCACAATCCTGACTTTCAGGAAGTTCTTTCTCATCTTTGACCTAAATACCACCAGCTCAAGCTTAATATTAATTTCCTCATGCCCTGGGGAATATTGTTCTCTGTATCATGAAACCTCCCTTTTGCATAATTGAACCATGACTGAGGTTGTTTTAGCAGATTCAGAAGCCCTGGGTTCTTTCAGAGATCTAAATTCTTAGTTTCCCTTCATATGAGCTGATGATTAGGTTTTAAGAGACTCTCCTATGTGTGAGCACTTTGCTGGGCATTCAGCATTGATGGTTCAATTTTCTCCCTATGGCAACCAAGTGAGCCAGGTACTACTGGTATTAACCCATTTCGGAGATGATGTATCTGAATCTCTGAGGTAGAATAACTTGACTAAGCTCACAAAGTCAATATGTGGAAAATTGGGATCTAATCCCTAAGTCTAGAAAGGCTTTGGAGGAGGCATTTCATCCAACGACCAGACTTCAAACCAGAGACCACTGAGAACATCTAAGACAGATGCCTTTCTCTGACCTTGCTTCCATTTTATGCTGCTGTCCACCCTAACTGTGCATTAATTCCTTCCTCTTGCCTAAATGACCTTCAGTTACTGTCATGTCATCCCGCACTGCTCATGAATATCTGCTACGGTGGTTAAAGTTGTGTGTCAACTTGACTGGGCCATGATTCTCAGTGGTTTGGCAGTTATATGATGTTGTGATCACTTCCATGATGAGATTTGATGTAATGTGATCACCCTCACCATGGGTTCTGCTCTGAAGAGTTGATCAGTTAAAAGGCAGTTTCCTTGGGTGTGTGGCACACACTGAATATAAGTGGACATTATGGCAAAGCTTGTGGGCTCTTGCTGTCTCTGGATCTTGCAGCTGGCTCCTGTTTGCCTGAGTTTGGTTCTTGGGACTTGAGCTAGCACCTTACCTGTGGTCTTGCCTATCAGCCTTGGGGTTCATCCATCTTCACAGCCTGTGAGCAAGAGACTTACTCTAAGACCTGCTGACCTTGAGTTTACCAGCCCCTGCAGCTATGTGAATCAGGAAAAGCATCTATACTGACCTACGAACTTGGGATATTCCAGACTGTACAACCTTGTGAGCCTTTTCCTTGATATGTCTTTTTCTCTACACATTTATATGCCTTACTGGTTTTGCTTCTCTAGAGAATGCAGGGTGAGATGGGTGAGACACCTAGGTTTGTTATGTTAGACCACAGATGTGCTATGCAGAGCCCACAGGCATAGCCTTTAAAAGCCAGAGCCATCTCTGTTCCTGTCTGTGTCTTTGCTCAGAGGGAAACCCTTCACATAAGCTTTTGGGGCAGGCAGCTTTGGGTTCTTGTTCCAACCCCTGTAGCTAATAGCTGTGGGTTCTTGGACAATACTGGACTTCTTTGAGTCTCCATTTCCTTGTGTGTAAAATGAGGAAAATAACTAGACTTTAGGATTGTTACAACGATAGCAGATAACTTTTTTTTTTTTAAAATTATACACGAAGAAGAACTCTTCATCAGGATTGGAGGAAGGCTAATTAACAACCTGCATTATGCAGGTAACACAAGTTTGCTTGCTGCAAGTGAAGAGAACTTAAAGCACTTTCTTATAAAGGTCAAAGACTACAGCTTTCTTTTTTTTAAATTTTTTTTTACTTAATATGACTGAGTGACAATGTATATTCCTGTATAAATTTACATGCCCACGACTATGTAACTTCCATTGCTCTCCCTGTCTGGTGACAGCACACTATTCTTTTCTGCTCCATGCATGTCTCATCCTCCCAACAGTCTCCTTTCCCCTCCTCTCCACCCACTGTCCTTCCTCCAGCCAGAGGTCAGTAGGATATCCTATAGATGTATAGAACCATAAAGTGCATCCAATATATGGTCACTCCGCATTGCCAAGTCCAATCCATTTGTGTCTGAAGAGTGGACCTTAGTTATGATTTACGGGCAAGGGCAGCATCAGGGCCAGAGGCTGTGCTCCCAGGGGAATCCTGAAACTGCTGGACCATCAATTGAGGTCTTTTAGTGGAGACCTCAGGATGCACCCCTTTTTATTCTTGTGTTGCCAGTGAGACTCAACTTTGTGAGCTCTATCGCAGCTATCACTGGTGGTGGCTGGGCATCATCTGGTTCTTCCGGTCCAAAGTCGATGTAGGCACCCACTCGTGTGGGTTTCTCTATCTTCTGGGTTGTCTTTACCCCATGTCATTTTGGTCCTCGGTGAGCATCTGTTCCTGCTGAGTTGGGACCATTTGCTGTGCCCTTGGATGGCAGCTTGGTTGCTTTTAAGACCCCAGACGACTCACCAATGTGGGGTGCAGAGAGCCCTCTTAGCAAAACGCTAGGTGTTGATTTCGCCTAAGAGCATGGTCCCCTGCCCCCTGCCCCAGCTACTCTGACCTTGCAATATTGGATTAAGATGGAAGGAATACTCAAGTTATGCTGAAGTCCCCTTAATGTTGTTCTTGTTTCTAATGTGTGCTATCACTGATTTCACCCAACTAGATTTCTAGCAACTATCTAATCTAAACCCTCCCCAATTCGCCCTTCCTCCCTCCCCTCCCTTGCAGCTGTCAAAGAGTCTTTTCTTCTATACACGAGTCTGTTTTTGAGATCTTATCGTAGAGGTCTTATACAATATTTGTCCTTTTGCCGCTGACTACTTTCACTGAACATAGTATCTTCCCATTGAAACCAGGTCATGAGATGTTTCCTGGAATCATCGTTATTCTTTATCATTGCGTAGTGCTCCATTGAGTATATATACCATAGTTTATCTATCCATTCTTCTGTTGTTGAGCATCTGGGTTGATTCCATCTTTTTGCTGTCGTGGACTGTGCTGCGATAAACATTCTGGTGCATGTGTCCATTGGTGTGAAAGGCCTTGATTCTGTAGGATATATTCCAAGTAGTGGAATTACTGGATCAAATGGTGTATCAATATTCATTTTTTCTAAGGAAGCGCCAGATTGCTTTCCAAAGAGGCTGGACCATTGAGCAACCCCACCTACAGTGTAGGAGGGTTCCACTTTCTCCACAGCCTCTCCAGCATTTGTTGTTTTGTGTTTTTTGGATTGTGGACAACCTTGCTGGGGTGAGATGGTATCTCATTGTCATCTTGATTTTAATTTCTTTAATAACTAAAGATCGTGAACATGTTCACATGTGTTTTTTGGCTGCCTGGATCTCCTTTTTAGTGAAATGTCTGTCCATCTCCTTTACCCATTGCTTAATTGAATGGTTTTATCTTCTCCTTATTGATATTTTGTAGTATCCTATAGATTATGGAGATCAGGTGCCGGTCTGACAGAGTTGCCAAATATTTTTTCCCATTCTGTGAGTGTTCTTTTAATTCTATTAATAAAGTCTTTGGATGAGCAAAAGTGTTTGATTCTTATTAGTTCCCATTTATCTATTTTCTCTTCTGTTGATTATGGTTTG
This sequence comes from Heterohyrax brucei, assembly GCA_028571685.1. Taxonomy (NCBI): domain Eukaryota; kingdom Metazoa; phylum Chordata; class Mammalia; order Hyracoidea; family Procaviidae; genus Heterohyrax; species Heterohyrax brucei. The sequence continues at coordinate 68,044,086 of CM053142.1, read as the reverse complement.
TTGGACAGATTTTGGAGTCTGTCCACATTGTGTATTAAAACTTCCATTATTGTTCTTACCTTATCTTGGATGAGCTTTATTGTTTTAGGTTTGATATTTAGGTCTTTTATCCAGTTGGAGTTGGTTTTTGTATAAGGTGTAAGATACGGATCTTGTTCCAGTTTATTGCAGATGGATATCCAATTTTGCCAGCACGATTTATTGAAGATACTGTTTTTACCCCAGTTTAATGTCTTAGGGCCTTTGTCGAATATCAACTGTTCATAGGCAGATGGTGTCATCTCTGGGGACTCAGTTCTGTTCCATTGATCGATCTGTCTGTTCTTGTACCAGTACCAGGCTGTTTTTGACCACTGTGGCAGTGTAGTATGTTCTGAGGTCGGGTAATGAGAGGCCTCCCAGTGTGTTCTTCTTCTTTAGTAGTACCTTACTTATCCGGGGCTTCTTCCCTTTCCAAACAAAATTGGTGATTTGTTTCTCCATCTCATTAAAAAATGACACTGGAACTTGTATTGGGATTGCATTCTATAAGTAGATTGCTTTGGGTAAAATAGACGTTTTCACAATGTTAAGTTTTCCTATCCATGAGCAGGGTAGGTTTTTCCATTTATCTAAGTCTCTCTTAGTTTCTTGTAGTAAGGGCTTGTAGTTCTCTTTGCAAAGGTCTGTTATTTCTTCGGGTAGATTAATTCCTAGGTACTTTATCTTCTTAGGGGCTATAGTAAATGGTATTGATCTGGTGATTTCTTCATTAACAGTTTTGTTGTTGGTATAAAGGAACTCTACTGATTTACTTATGTTTATCTTGTATCCTGAGACTCTGCTGAACTCTTCTATCAGTTTGAGTGGTTTCCTTATAGATTCCTTGGGGTTTTCTGCATATGCAATCATATCATCTGCAAACAGGGAGATTTTAACTTCTTCTTTGCCAATGCAGATGCCTTTTATTTCTTGGTCTTGTCTAATTGCTCTGGCTAGAACTTCCAGTACAATGTTGAATAGGAGAGGTGACAGTGGGCATCCTTGTCTAGTTCCTGTTCTCAAGGGAAAGTCTTTCAGTCTCTCTCTATTCAGGATGATGTGGGCAATTGGCTTTGTATAAATCGCCCTTACTGTGTTGAGGAATTTGCCGTCTATGCCCATTTTGCTAAGAGTTTTTAGCATGAATGGATGTTGGACTTAATCAAATGCATTTTCTGCATCAATGGACAAAATCAGGTGATTCTTGTCTTTTGTGTTATTTATGTGGTTTGTCACATTAATTGTTTTTCTGATGTTGAACCAGCCTTGCAACACTGGTATGAATCCCACTTAATCATGATGGATTATTTTCTTTTTTTTTAAATTTTTATTTAACATAACTGAGTGAAAATGTACATTCACATATAAATTTACATGACCCCCTATGTGCAGCTTCCACTGCTCTCCCTGTCCAGTGACTGCACACTATTCCTCTCTGCTCCATACATGTCTCATACTCCCAACAATCTCCTTTCCCCTCCTCTCCATCCACTCCCCTTCCTTCAGTCAGAGGTCAGCAAGATGATATCCTATAGATGTATAGAACCATAAATTGCTTCCAATATATTGTTACTCTGTGTTGCCAAGTCCAATCCATTCCTGTCCAAAGAGTGGACCTTTGTTATAATTTATGGGAAAGGGCCGCATCAGGGCAGGGGACCATGCTCTCAGGGGAACCCCAAAACTGCTGGACCATCAATTGAGGTCTTTCAGTGGAGATCTCATGATGCACCTTTTTTTATTCTTATGTTGCCAGTGAGGCTCCTCTCTGTGAGCTCCATCGTGGCTATCACTGGTGGTGGCCAGGCACCATCCGGTTCTTCTGGTCCCATGTCGATGTAGGCACCCACTCTTGTGGGTCTCTCTGTCTTCTCGGTTGTCTTTACCACATGCTATTTTGGCCCTCGGTGAGCATCCGTTCCTGCTGAGTTGGGACCATTTGCTGTGCCCTTGGATGGCAGCTTGGCAGCTTTTAAGACCCCACACGCCACTCACCAATGTGGGGTGCAGAGAGCTCTCTTAGCAAAACGCTAGTTGTGCCAATTGGCCTGGAATTCGCTTAAGAGCATGGTCCCTCGCCCCCCGCCCCAGCTACTCTATCCTTGCAGTATTGAGTTAAGATGGAAGGAGTACTCAAGTTATGCTGAAGTCCACTTAATGTTGTTCTTGTTCCTAATGTGTGCTGTCACTGCTTTCTCCCAACTAGATTTCTAGTAACTATCTAAACTAAACCCTCCCCCCCTCGCCCTCCCTCCCACTCCTCCCTTGCAGCTGTCAAAGAGTCTTTTCTTCTATACACAAGTCTGTTTTTGAGATCTTATTGTAGAGGTCTCATACAGTATTTGTCCTTTTGTCGCTGACTACTTTCACTCAACATAATGTCTTCCAGTTGAAACCAGGTTAGGAGATGTTTCCTGGAATCATCATTATTCTTTATCATTGTGTAGTGCTCCATTGAGTATATGTACCACAGTTTACCTATCCATTCTTCTATTGTTGGGCATCTGGGTTGATTCCATCTTTTTGCTATTGTGGACTGTGCTGCGATAAACATTCTGGTGCATGTGTCCGTTGGTGTGAAAAGCCTTGAATCTGTAGGATATATTCCAAGTAGTGGAATTACTGGGTCAAATGGTATATCAATATCCATTTTTTTTAAGGAAGCGCCAGACTGCCTTCCAAAGAGGCTGGACCACTTTGCCACCCCACCAACAGTGTGGGAGGGTTCCACTTTCTCCACAGCCTCTCCAGCATTTGTTGTTTTGTGTTTTCTGGATCATGGCCAATCTTGTTGGGGTGAGATGGTATCTCATTGTTGTCTTGATTTGAATTTCTTTAATAACTAAAGATTGTGAACATGTCCTCATGTGTTTTTTGGCTGCCTGGATCTCCTCTTTAGTGAAGTGTCTGTCCATCTCCTTTGCCCATCGCTTAATTGGATGGTTTATCTTCTTCTTCTTGATATTTTGTAGTATCTTATAGATTATGGAGATCAGGCGTCGGTCTGACATAGAGTTGCCAAATATTTTTTCCCGTTCTGTGGGTGTTCTTTTAATTCTATTAATAAAGTCTTTGGATGAGCAAAAGTGTTTGATTCTTAATAGTTCCCATTTATCTACTTTCTCTTCTGTTGATTGAGGTTTCTTTGACAGATTTTGGAGTCTGTCCTCATTGTGTATTAAAACTTCCATCATTGTTCCTACCTCTTCTTGGATGAGCTTTACCGTTTTAGGTTTGATATTTAGGACTTTTATCCAGTTGGAGTTGGTTTTTGTGTAAGGTGTAAGATACGGATCTTGATTCAGTTTATTGCAGTTGGATAACCAATTTTGCCAGCACGATTTGTTGAAGATACTGTTTTTACCCCAGTTTAATGTCTTAGGGCCTTTGTCGAATATCAACTGTTCATAGGCAGATGGTGTGATCTCTGGGGTCTCAATTCTGTTCCATTGATCGATCTGTCTGTTCTTGTACCAGTACCAGGCTGTTTTGACCACTGTGGCAGTGTAGTATGTTCTAAGGTCGGGTAATGAGAGGCCTCCCAGTGTGTTCTTCTTCTTTAGTAGTAACTTACTTATCCGGGGCTTCTTCCCTTTCCAAACAAAATTGGTGATTTGTTTCTCCATCTCATTAAAAAATGATGCTGGAACTTGTATTGGGATTGCATTATATAAATAAATTGCTTTGGGTAAAATAGACATTTTCACAATGTTAAGTCTTCCTATCCATGAGCAGGGTAGGTTTTTCCATTTATCTAAGTCTCTCTTAGTTTCTTGTAGTAAGGGCTTGTAGTTCTCTTTGTAAAGGTCTGTTGTTTCTCTGGTTAGATTAATTCCTAGGTACTTTATCTTCTTAGAGGCTATCGTAAATGGTATTGATTTAATAATTTCCTCCTTAACAGTCTCGTTGATGGTATAAAGGAAACCTACTGATTTGCTTATGTTTATCTTGTATCCTGAAACTTTGCTGAACTCTTCTATCAGTTTGAGTAGCTTACTTATAGATTCCTTGGGGTTCTCTGCATATACAATCATATCATCTGCGAACAGGGAGATTTTAACTTCCTCTTTGCCGATGCAGATGCCCTTTATTTGTTCGTCTTGTCTAATTGCTCTGGCTAGAATTTCCAGTACAATGTTGAATAGGAGAGGTGACAGTGGACATCCTTGTCTAGTTCCTGATCTCAGGGGAAAGTCTTTCAGTCTCTCTCCATTCAGGATGATGTGGGCAATTGGCTTTGTATAAATGGCCCTTACTATGTTGAGGAATTTGCCGTCTATGCCCATTTTGCTAAGAGTTTTTAGCATGAATGGGTGTTGGACTTTATCAAATGCCTTTTCGGCATCAGTGGACAAAATCAGGTGATCTTTGTCTTTTATGTTATTTATGTGGTTAATCATATTAATTGTTTTCCTGATGTTGAACCAGCCTTGCATCCCTGGTATGAATCCCACTTAATCATGATGGATTATTTTCTTGATATGTTGTTGTATTCTATTGGCAAGAATTCTGTTGAAGATTTTTGCATCTAGATTCATGAGTGATATCGGTCTGTAGTTCTCCTTCTTTTTTGGGTCTTTCCCTGGCTATGGTATCGGGGTTATGCTGGCTTCATAGAATGAGTTTGGGAGTACTCCATCCTTTTCTATACTGTGACATAGTCTCAGTGGTATGGGAGATTACTCTTCTCTAAAAGCTTGGTAGAATTTTGCAGTGAAGCCATCTGAGCCCAGGCTGTTTTTGGTTGGCAGTTTTTTGATGACATTTTCAATCTCTTCCTTTGTGATGCATTTATTAAGTTGTTCTGCTTCATGTTGTGATAATTTGGATAGGTGGTATGAGTCAAGGAATTTGTCTATTTCTTCTAGGTTTTCAAATTTGTTAGAGTACAGTCTTTCATAGTATTGTTATGATATTTTTTAAAAAAATTTTTTATTTAATATAACTGAGTGAAAATGTACATTCCCGTATAAATTTACATACCCACCTATATGCAGCTTCCACTGCTCTCCCTGCCCGGTGACAGCACACTGTCCCTCTCTGCTCCGTACATGTCTCATTCTCCCAACAGTCTCTATTTTCCCTCCTCTTCACCCACTCTCCTTCCTCCAGCCAGAGGTCAGCAGGATGACATCCTATAGATGTATAGAACCATAAAGTGCGTCCAATATATGGTCACTGCATCGCCAAGTCCAATCCATTTGTGCCTGAAGAGTGGACCTTCGTTATGACTTATGGTCAAGGGCAGCATCAGGGCGAGGGGCCATGCTCCCGGGGGAACCCCGAAACCACTGGACCATCAGTTGAGGTCTTTTAGTGGGGATCTCAGGGTGCACCCCTTTTATTCTTGTGTTGCCAGTGAGACTGAACTTTGTGAGCTCCATCGCAGCTATCACTGGTGGTGGCTGGGCACCATCCGATTCTTCCCGTCCCAAGTTGATGTAGGCACCCACTGATGTGGCTCTCTTTTTGTCTTCTGGGTTGTCTTTCCCCCATGTCATTTTGGTCCTCAGTGAACATCCATTCCTGCTGAGTTGGAACCATTTGCTGTGCCTGTTATGATATTTTTGATTTCTGTTGGATCTGTTGTGACAACTCCCCTCTCATTTCTAATTTGGGTTATTTGTTTCCTTTCCTGCTTTTCATTAGTAAGTTTAGCTAGCAGTTTGCCAATGTTGTTGATCTTTTCAAAAAACCAGCTTTTGATCTTTTCAATTTTTTTTCTATTCTCTAATTCATTTAGCTCTGCTCTAGTCTTTATGATCTGGTTTCTTCTGGTGCCTGAGGGGTTCCTCTGTTGTTCTCTCTGTACTTGTTCAAGCTGTAGGGTTAATTCCTTGATTTGGTTTCTTTCTTCCTTCCCAATGTGTGCATTTATAGAGATAAACAGACCTCTGAGCACTGCTTTGGCTGTATCCCATAGGTTCTGGTCAGAAGTGTTTTCGTTTTCATTGGAATCCATGAATTTCTTTATTTCATCCTTGATTTCTTCTATAACCCATGTTTTTTTGAGCAAGATGTTGTTCAGTTTCCATGAATTCCACTTTCTATCTATGTTCTTTCTGCTATTGATTTTGACTTTTATGGCTTTATGATCTGAGAAGATGCTTTGTAGTAATTCAGTGGTATGGATCTTGTTGAGAATTGCATTATGTCCTAACACATGGTCAATTCTGGAGAATGTTCCATGTGCACTGGAGAGGAAGGTGTAGTTGTCTGCTGATGGGTGGAAAGTTCTGTATATATCAATGAGGTTTAGTTGGTTAATTGTGGCAATAGGCCTTCTGTATCCTTACTGAGCTTTTTCCTAGATGATCTGTCCAGTATTGAGAGTGGAGTGTTGAAGTCTCCCACTATTATTGTGGAGTCATCTAACTCTTTTTTGAGTGTAGTCAGTGTTTCTTCAATGTACTCAGGTGCTTTGATATTAGGTGCATAAATATTTAATATAGTTAAGTCTTGCCTGTGTACTGAACCTTTCAGCGATAAATAGTGTCCATCTTTGCCCACGGTGGTGGATTTTACATTAAAATTGATTTTGTCTGAGATTCAAATTGCCACCCCTGCTCTTCTTTGTTCATTGTTAGCTTGATATATATTCTTCCATCTTTAATTTTCAGTTTGTTCCTATCTTTAGGTCTCAAGCTGAGTTTCTTGTAGACAACATATGGATGGATCATGTCTTTTGATCCAAGATGTCACTCGATGTCTCTTTACTGGAGTGTTCAGTCCATTCACATTCAATGTAATTATTGATATGTATGTGTTCAGTGCTGCCACTGTGATATGTTTATTTTTGTGTTGATGTTTTCTCTGTCGTTCTTATTAGCCTGTTCTGGGACATTGTTTTTCGTCAGTTGATTTTTCACCTTTTACAGAGCTGTTTTTGTAGTTGTTGAGACTCCTGTGTTACATTTCTTGATATGGTATGTTACATCTTTGTTGTGCTTACAGCTACTCCTATGATCCTCCTTAATAAACTATATATAAACCCAATTTCAACTGCTAGCAGTCTTGTCATTTTCCTCTCCATCTGGAAGGATTCTAACGACTGTAGTACATCCCTGTTTTTAATATGATGGCACCATAGTTTTCATGATAATCACTGGATTGCTTCTTTCAGTATTAAAGCTGTGATTGACTTTGGAGCCTTCCCTAACTGAGTAGAGTTCTGAGTAATGTGTCATTCTAAAATATAAAGTTAGTGGTGTTGTTCTTCTAAGCCAAAGTCAAGAACTTCTTTCAGTATTTCTTGTAGTTTTGGTTTGGTTTTTACAAAGACTCTGAGTTTCTGTTTATGTGGGAATGTCTTAATTTCATTTTTGTGTTTGAAAGATAGTTTTGCAGGATGTATAATTCTTGGTTGGAAGTTCTTCTCCTTCAAGGTTTTGAATGTGTTATGCCACTATCTCCATGCCAGCGTGGTTTCTGCTGAGAAATCTGACGAGAGCCTACAGGGTTTCCCTCAGAACGTTAGCTTTCCTTTGAGTCTTGCTGCCTTTAAGAGTTGCTGCTTATGTTTCATTTTGTTAAGCTTGATTATAACATGTCTTGGAGTCTTTCTTTCGAGATCTATATTGGGCGGCATATGATGTGCATCTGAGATGTCTGTATTCTCTTCCTTCATGATTTCTGGGAAGTTTTCTGTCAGCAGCTCAGCGACAATACTCTCTGTGTTCTCAGGTGTCTCATCCTGTTCAGGGACTCCAATTAATCGAAGGTTGTTCCTCTGAATAGAGTCCCACATGCTTCTTAATGCTTCTTCATTTTTCTTGTTTCTTTTTTCTGATTTCTGCTCTTAGACGTTGGCATCAGTAGCTCTGTCTTCCAAGTCAGAAATTCTTTTTTCCATTTGTTCCATTCTGTTTTCTTGGCTTTGAATGGAAGTTTCTATGTCTTTGATTTTGTTCTTGATCTGTTGGATTTCAGAATACTGGGGTTCCATCAGATCAAACAGCTTGTTTAATTTTTGCTTTTGTTCTGCTGCATTTTGTATAAGGTCTAGAAGAGCTCTGTATATAACCATTTTGTATTCACTTTCTGATGCTTTTGTAAAAGTTTCTTCATCTGGAAAACTCCTTGGTTGCTTTGTTTGGGAGCCTTGTGAAGCCATGAGTGATTTCTTGAATGCCACAAGTGTCTGTTGCTTTTTGGGTTCCATATGAATAAGTAGAGGCTAGAAGAGATACTGTAAGGATGGACTGCAGATGTTTCTCTAGGCTGTCTTAAACTGTAATGCAAAAGGTATCTGACTACTTCCCAAGTCAGTTAGGTTTTCAGGTGTACAGGTACCTCTTCCCAACTGGCAAAGTCAGCACCTCTATATCCAACCCCAGATGATACAAACTAGTTCAGAATACAGCAATGCTACTGCCCTGTTGACATCTGCTGACAGGGCCCAGCCTTAGGTGACACTGTGTAAAGTACTGCTTTATTTGGTAGAAAAGCGCTTTCCTGTGGGCAGGCTCTGGCTCTCAAGCTAAGAATTAGGTCCAGCGGCCACCGTATCCAAGATGGAGCCCTCCACACAAGCAGCAGATAGAGGGGCTAAAGGTGCCCAGATTAGTGATTCTTTTGCTTCTGCTGCAGGGCCCCCACCGTGAGCAACGCTGTGTAAATTACTGCTTTTCTGTCAGAGAAGCGCTGTCCTGTTTCCAGGCGCTGGCTCCCAGGCTAAGAATTAGGTCTCACTAAAAGCTCCTTATCCAACGTGGCGTCCCACCCACTGGCAGTGCGGTTCCGTACAAACCCCACTGTGGCAGTGATAAAAAGACAGGCCCAAAGTGGCTAAATTAACAGAGTCCTAAGCCTGGCTCTCAAAATAGGGGAATTTCACCTGCCTTTCCCCCCAGCAGCACTTCTGTGCCTAGCCTCTAGGCAAGAGCCAACTCTGCCTGCCAGCCAAGACAGAGGAAAAAAAGTCAAAATGGTGCATTTTACCTTCAGTCTGTAAGAGTCAGTGAAAGAGAGGAGGTTTTTTCTCAGTGGTATGAAGTCCAAATTAATAGCCTTGTGCTGTGTCCTGGGGCTGATTAGGTGATCAGAAGTCCCCGTTTGATTATCAACTCAGGTCTTGGTTTCCAGAGGGATATAGGGAGATGTGTGTTTAGTCCACCATCTTGACTTTGGCTCCTAATTCCAGAACACTTAATTGTGCTCATGAGGAATCTGTGCATGGATCAAGATGTAGTCATCCAAACAGAACAAGTGGACACTGCATGGTTTAAAGTCAGCAAAAGTGTGTGTCAGGGTTGTATCCTTTCACCATACCTTTTCCATGTGTATGCTGAACAAATAATCCAAGAAGCTGGATGATATGAAGAAGAACTAGGCATTGCGATTGGAGGAAGACTCATTAACAACCTAGTTATGCAGATGACATAACCTTGCTTGCTGGTAGTGAAGACGACTTGAAGCACTTACTGATGAAGCTTAAAGACCACAGTCTTCAGTATGGGTTGCACCTCAACATCAAGATAACAAAAATCCTCACATCTGGACCAGTAAGCAACATCATGATAAATGGAGAAAGTACTAAAATTGCTAAGGATTTCATTTTACTTGGTTCCACAACCAACACCCTTGGAAGTAGCAGTCAAGAAATCCAAAGACACATTGCACTGGGAAAATCTACTGCAAAAGGCCTCTTTAAAGTTTTGAAAAGTAAAGTTGTCACCCTGAAGACTAAGGCATGCTTTACCCAAGCCATGGTATTTTCAGTTGGACCATATGAATGTAAAAGCTGAACAATGACTAGGAAGACAGAAGAAGAAAATTGATGCCTTTGAATTATGGTGTTGAAGCCAAATATTCAATATACTGTGTACCATCAAAAGGACAAACAGATTTGTTCTGGAGTTCTCATTGGCAGCAAGGATGGGGGTACTGTATCTTCCATACTTTGGACATGTTAGGAGGGATTAATCTGTGGAGAAGGACATCATGCTTGGTAAAGTAGAGGGTCAATGAAAAAGAGAAAGACCCTCAATGAGACCGATTGACACAATGGCTGCAACAATGGGCTTAAGCATAAAAACAGTGGCGGTCACATTAGAGGATCACTGTCCCCTTCTGTTGTGCATGGGGTTGCCATGAGTCGGAAACTACTCAATGGCACCTGACAGCAACAACGGTGGACTAGAGGTCCAGATACAGGGCATGAGCTCTGGGGGAAGGCTTTCTCTCTTTTGACTGTGGATGGAGTTCCTTCTTGTCAATAGTTCCCTGGACCAGGAGCTTCTCCACTCAGGAGCACAGAGTCCAAAGGATGTGCTTGGCTCTTGGTGCATCTTTCTTGGTAGTGTGAGGTCCCCTACTCTTTGTTTGCTTCCGTTTCCTTTTATCTCTTGTAAGACAAAAGATTTTGCAGGACATACTCCAGGCAAACTCTTTTTACATTGGGTGAGGTATATGACCTCAGGAAGTGTGTTACAGTCCCGCCCTAGTCCTCTTTAATGTAAAATTACAATCACAAAATGGTGGACAGCCCCACAATACAGGGAATCACAGCCTAACCAAGTTGACACATATTTAGGGGGAACACAATTCATGACAGTTAGTAAGAAGAAAAACTAGGATTTGAACTCATACTTCTGACTCCAAAGGTTGTACATTTAACCACTATTCTATAGTAAATAAATGAGTTGCTGTGTGTAAACCTGCCACAGGGTAAGGAAACCAAGTATAACTGGGCCACTTTGTCTTCTCAGCTTGCAAAGAAACAGAAATTTCACTCTCAAGGCATTGAGAAGTAACATATATATATATATTTAATGTGTTAAAATATATACAACAAAACATTTGCCGATTGAACAATTTCTACCTGTGTAGTTCGTGGTTGATAGTTTTTGATGAAGGCTGTTGGCGCTGAGCACAGGGTCTGGTGAATTACCACACAGCAACCTTGTCTAAAAAATTTCTTCACACATCTCTTTCTCTGCTCAAAATGTCATATCTCACAGCATATATCCAAATCTCTTTCACTCTCTTTTCTTTCTGCCTCCTTCTGTCTTTAGTCATCTCTTGCTAGTATAACAGAAATGCCATAAGTAGATGGCTTTAGCAAAGAGAAATTTATTTTCTCACAGTAAAGTAGGTCAAAAGTCCAAATTCAGGGCATCAGCTCTCAGGGAAGGCTTTTTCTGTTGGCTGTGGGAGATAGATCCTTCTAATCAATCTTCTCCCAGATTGGGAGCTCCTCAGGGGCTTGGGGACCCTGAGTCTAAAAGATGTACTCTATTCTTTGTGCTTCTTTCCTGGTGATGTAAGATCTCCTGTCTCTCTGCCTGCTGTCTTCTTTCTTTTATATCCCAAGAGATTGCCTCAAGAAACAGTACAATTCTATGGATGGAGTCCTGTCTCACCAAAGCAACTGCTGCCCATCCTTCTTCATTAACATCTTAGAGGAAGGATCTACAATGTATAGGAAAGTCACACTATACTGGGACTCATGGCCTAGCCAAGTTGATACACACTTGCTTTGGAGAACACAGTTCAATCAACGACACCTTCCAAGCTGCTTCCCAAACTTTCCCCTCCCATAGCTCCATTCCTTTTCCTCTATAGAGCCATCCACCCTTGTTTTCCTTTTGGCAAACTTGTGTTTTGTTATGCTTGGTGAAACCAAAGATTTTTCAGGGAAAAAAACCATTCCCCAAAAGGGGATAGTAAACTAGTATAATAATGACATACATGTTCTTGTCCCTAGCATGCTAGGAGCTCAATGTATGTGTGAGGCAGATAATAGGAAACCCTAAGGGACTGAGAGAATAACAGAGAGAGAATTTAGGAAATTACTTTCTTCATGAGTCCCACATCCTCTCATGTTTTTCCTCCTCCATCGGTACCTGGGGGATGGAGGAAGACATGGGGTTATTTGCTCCTCCTTTACTCACCTTCTGACTCAATTCTGTGCATTCTTCAAGACTCAGATCTGTCCCTGCCCAGACTGTCCCAGGCACTCCTCAGTACCCTCTCTTACTGCTGATTCTTGTTGCTTTTGCCACCTGTATAATTTGTCTTGCCTTTATTGTTATCTATGGCAAATGTCTTATTAACTATATTGTAAGCTCTTTAAAAGTAGAACCTTATCTCTCCATGATGCCCATTTAGGTGCCCAGTGAATGCACTGATGGAACTTTGAATGGCTACCAATAAAAGTTTTGATAGGGAGGTAATTGTGGAATAATGGCTAAGAGCAAGGTCTCCGAAATATCCATTCTGGCTCCATCACTGTGGAAGAGGCCCAAGATAGCCTTCTGGAGGATGATGTAAAGAGCTGAGCCATTCCAGTGGAGATCATGCTAGACCAGATGGAGTACAGCTAACCCCTGACCACTAACTAATTCATGAGAGAACCTAGCTAAAATTAGCCCATTTTTAGTTGGTGTACAGTTATATTAACTCAGACTCATAAGAACTCCATGTGCACAGGTCTTCCAAGGTGCCTTTGGGTGTGTTCAAACAGATAACCTTTCACCTAGTAACTTTGTACCACACAGGGATTCGGAAATGAGCCTAGTCTGTCTCGGTTCAGAAGAATCACTTAGCCACTCTATAGACTCATGAGCAAAAGTCACTGTTTATTGTTACTAGCAACTGAAGATTTATGGTTGTTTGTTATGTAGCATTAATGTACCAGTGGATTACTCATACATTTATAGCTCTGTGGCCCTGGGCAAACTATTTAAGCTCTGTACACCTCAGCTTCCTTGTCTGTAAAATGGGGATGTAGCAGACATTGTTGATGCCTTGCAGCTGAGTCTCCCTTCCCAGCATTGCAGGAGAAAAACATCACAAAGTTTATCTAGTTAAGTAGAAAATTTTATTTAGCAGGTATTCAAAAAAGTCAACAGTAGGAAGTGGACAAGCATGCTGCTGTCTGTCTGAGTCCAAGGAACATTACAGAACCATCAGTTTACAATAATATTAGAACTGGGAAGAACCATTGAAAGCTTCATCTTTTCACAGATCAGCTGGAAACTGTGATCCTACATTTTGTGTCATCTTTCTTAACAATCATTGGTACAGGTCTTAGTGATGACCATCAGGAGGGTCTTTGTTGGTCCAACACATATGTATTCACTAAATGCTAACAGAAAAAGACTGGAAAGTCTTTAGTGTTCTGGTTAGCTGAGAGCCAAGCCAAGCCCCTGCCATCGAGTTGATTCCAAGTCATAGCAACTCTATAGGTCAGAGAAGAAGTGCCCTATAGATTTTCAAAGAAGCACCTGGTGGATCTGAAGGACTGACCTCCTGTTTAGCAGAGGTAGCACTTAACCACTACACTTCCAGGGTTACATAACAGGGATAAAAGATATTTTCCAAGAGTATTCTATCTATTGTCTTTATAGCTCAGGATCCAGTTGATAAGTTCTTGTGAGACAAGCTGGGTCATATTCTTTATGCTCAAAGACAGGGAATAATGATTCTGATATTATTTCCTAAGTCATTCATTCCCTCCTTTTGATCAGAGACTGAAAGTAACAAGGTTGAAGATGAATACCTAGATTTAGTTAAGCTCCTAGATGGCAACCATGGTGTTGCTTTTCCATCAGGTACCATTTGGTTCTTCACCAGGGTCTTAAGTAAGATGGACGTTGTCATCAGTTGCATTGCCAAGAGTGAGCAGACTCAATGTAAACCAACATTTTAGCCTGAGGCCTTCTTTGCCTTTGAAGTGCAGAAGACAATAGAAGATAAATTTTATTATGCCTAACACTACCAGGATGCAAACTAAAAATATTGCTAAGTAATCTAGCCCATGTACTTATTCTTGATGGTGATGAACCAAATAAATCTGGTATTTATAAGGATGTTACAGGGTGTAACAAAGTAGCTTGCTGACCAATTCTATGGGTTTCTTGTTTACAGTACAGACTACACTTTCTTGGGCTAATAAAAAACCTTAAGTCTGTTCTGTTACCTCCCGTCGGCTTAGTTTACGAGGCCAGAGGACACAGTGGGATCTCTGCTACTGGGATAGAAATCCCATGCTGTTGTTAATGGTGCAGTTGAGTCGGTTCTGACTCATAGTGACCCTGTGCACAACAGAATGAAACACTGTCCTGTATTGCACCATAACCACAATCATTTTTATGCTTAAGGCCATTGTTGCAGCCACTATATCAATCCATCTTGCTGAGGATCTTCCTCTTTTTTGCTGACCCTCAGTGTTACCAGGTGTGATGTCCTTCTCCAAGGATAGATCGCTCCTGACAAAGTATACAGAACACGGTCTTGCCACCCTTGCTTCCAAGGAACACTCTGGTTGTACTTCTTCCAGGACAGATCTGTTTGTTCTTTTGGCAGTTCACGGTATGTTCAATGTTCTTCAATTCAAAGCTGTCAATTTTTCTTCTGTCTTGCTTATTCATTGTTCAGCTTTGCATGCATATAATGCAGCTAAAAATGCTATGGCTTGGATTAGGTGCACTTAGTTTTCAAGGTAACATCTTTACTTTTCAGCACTTTAAAAAGATCTTTGCACCAGATTTTCCCAATGCAATGAGTCTTGATTTCTTGACTGCTGTTTCCATGGATATTGATTGTAGAACCAAGTGAAATGAAATCCTTGACAGCTTTAGTATTTTCTCCGTTTATCATGATGTTGCTTACTGGTCCAGTTGTGAGGATTTTTGTTTTCTTGATGCTCAGGTGTGACCCACACTGAAGGCTGTGGTCTTTGATATTCATCAGTAAGTGTTTCAAATCCTTTTCACTTTCAGCAAACAAAGTTCTGTCATCTGGATAATACAGGTTACTAACTAATTTTCCTCCAATCCTGATGACTGGTTATTTTTCATATAGTCCAGCTTCTCAGATTATTTGCTCAGTATACAGATTGAATAGATATGGTGAAAGGGTACACCCCTGACACACACCTTTCCTGACTGTAAACCATGCAGTGTTCCCTTGTTCTGTTTGAAAGACTATGTTATCCATAATTTGTTATGATCCACACAGCTGAATGTCTTTGCATAGTCAGTAAAACATAGGTAAATATCTTTCTGATATTCTCTGCTTTCAGCCAAGATCCACCTCACATCAGCAATAATATTCCTGGTTCCAAGTCTCTCTTTTTTAGTCCATGTAGAATTTCTGGTTGTTCCCTGTCTATGTACTGCTACAGTCACTTTTGAATGCTCTTTAGCAAAATTTTACTTGCATGTGGTATCCGTGATATTGTCCGATAATTTCCACATTTGGTTTGATCAGCTTTCTTGGGAATAGCATAAGTATGGACCTTTTACAGTCAGTTGGCCAGGTAGCCATCTTCCAAACTTCTTGGCATAGAAGAGAGAGCACTTCCAGCACTGCATCTGTTTGGGATTCCATCAATTTCTGGAGCCTTGTTTTTTGCCGTGCCTTCAATGAAACTTCAGCTTCTTCCTTCAGTACCATTAGTTCCTGATCATATGCTACCTGTTGAAGTAGTTGAACATTGACCTGTTCTTTTTGGTATAATGCTTCTATGTATTCCTTCCATCCTCTTTTGATGCTCCCTGAGTCATTTAATATTTTTACCTGTAGTTCTTTCAGCTTGAGAAATGCGAGGCATGTTCTTCCTTTTTTGGTTTTCTGTCTCCAACTCTTTGCACATGTCATTATAATACTTTACTTTGTCTTCTCTGGTAATCTTTTGAAATCTGCAGCCATTTTACTTCATCATTTCTTCCTTTTGCTTTAGCTACCTGATACTCAAGAGAAGATTTCAGAGACTCTTCTGATATCTAATTTGGTCTTTCTTTCTTGTTTTTTAATGACCTCTTGCTTTTTCCATATATGATGAACAAAGTTGATGTCATGCTACAACTTGTCTAGTCCTTCATCATTAAATGTTCAGTGCATCAAATCTATTCTTGAGACGGTCTCTGAACTCAGGTTGGATATAGTCAAGGTTGCACTTTGGCTTTTGTGGGCTTCTAATTTTCTTCAGTTGTAGTTCGAACTTGCATGTGAGCAATTGACAATCAGTTCTGCAAGTCAGCACTGGTCTTGATCTGATGGCATTGAACTTTTCAATCCTCTCTGCCTACAGATGTAGTAGATTTGATTCCTATGTATTCCATCTTGTGAGGTCAGTGTGTATAGCCATTGTTTATGTTGTTGAAAAAAGGTATTTGTAGTGAAGAAGTAATTGGTCTTGTAAAATTCTATTATGCGATCTATGGCATCATTTTTATCACCAAGGTCATATTTTCCAACTACTGATTCTCCTTCTTTGTATCCAATTTTTGCATTCCAATCATTAGTAATTATCAATGCATCTTGATTGTGTGTTCTACCAGTTTGGACTGCAGAAGCTGTTAAAAATCTTTTCTTCTCAAAAACAGACTTATGCATAGAAGAAAAGACTCTTTGACGGCTGCAAGGGAGGGGAGGGAGGGTGAGGGGGAAAGGTTTAGATTAGATAGTTGGTAGAAATTTGGTTGGGTGAAATAGGTGACAGCACACATTAGAAACAAGAACAATATTAAGTGGACTTCAATATAACTTGAATACTCCTTCCGTCTTAACCCAATATTGCAGGTCAGAATAGCTGGGGCAGGGGGCAGGGGACCATGCTTTTAGGCGAAATCGAGGCCAGTTGGCACAACTAGCATTTTGCTAAGAGGGCTCTCTGCACCCCACATTGGTGAATGGCTTCTGGGGTCTTAAAAGCTGCCTAGCTGCCATCTGAGGACACAGCAAATAGTCCCAACTCAGCAGGAACGGATGCTCTCTGAGGACCAAAATGACGTGGGGGAAAGACAACCCAGAAGACAGAGAGACCCACACGAGTGGGTGCCTATATTGACTTGGGACCAGAAGAACTGGATGGTGCTCAGCCACCACCTGTGAGAGCCATGATGGAGCTCACAAAGTTGAGTCTCACTGGCAACACAAGAATAAAAAGGGGTGCACCTGAGATCTCCACTAAAAGACCACAATTGATGGTCCCACGGCTTCAGGATTCCCCTGGGAGCATGGCCCCTAGCCCTGATGCTTCCCTTGCCCATAAATCATAATGAAGGTCCACTCTTCAGACACAAATGGATTGGACTTGGCAACACAGAGTGACCATATATTGGATGCACTTTATGGTTCTATGCGTCTATAGGATATCATCCTGCTGACCTCTGGCTGGAGTAAGGGGAGTGGGTGGAGAGGAGGGGAAGGGAGACTGTTGGGAGGATGAGACATGTATGGAGCAGAGAGGAAGAATGTGCTGTCACTGGGCAGGGAGAGCAGTGCATATAGGTGGGCATGTAAATTTATATGGGAATGTACATTTTCACTCAGTCATAATAAAAAAAGAAAAAAGAAAACATCATCTTTGGCCTTAATGGTTGGAGCATAAATTTGAATAAAAACTGTATTAACTGGCTTTCCTTTAGACATGTGGATATTATCCTATCACTGACAGCATTGTAGTTCAAGATAGATCTTGAAATATTCTTTTTGATAATGAATGTAACACCGTTCCTCTTCAAGTGGTCATTCCTGGCATGGTAGACCATGTGACTGTCCAACTAAAAATGGCCAGTACCACTCTATTTCCGCTCATGGCTAGGATATCAACGTTTGTGCATTCCACTTCATTTTTTGATGGTTTCCAATTTTCCTAGATTCATGTTTTGTGTATACCATGTTCAGATTGTTAATGGATGTTTTCAACTGTTTGTTCTCATTTTGAATCACACCACATCAGCAAATGAAGGTCCTGAGAGCTTGACTCCATGCATGTCATTAAGGTTGACTCTATTTTGAAGTGGCAACTCTTCCCCAGTTGTCTTTTGAATGCCTTCCAGTCTAGGTGAGCTCATTTTCTGGCATCATACCTGACAATGTTCCACTGCTATTCGTAAGGTTTTCAGAGGCTAATTCTTTTCAGAAGTAGAAATAGCTTATGAAAACCTTATGACTAGCAAAACATCCTTCTAGTCTCTCTTAGTCTGGAAGCTCAGCTAAAACCTATCCTCAGTAGGTGACCTTGCTGGTATCTGGATACTGGTGGCATAGCTTCCAGCACCACAGCAATTTGTAGCCTCCACAGTATGAAAAACCAACAGACAAGTGTGTGTCTGTGGCGGGGGAGTGGGTGGGTGTGGGTGTGAGTAAAATCACAGAGTGATAGATAAGTATCTTGAAGATTTCTCCAATTCAACTATACCATAAGTAGGAATTAAAGCTATCAAGCACCCTGAGTATTGGATGAACAGAATTCCTTCTAATTCTCATTTTATAATGTGTAACAATTTAACATTACCTGTCCAATATTTACTAGCATTATTACTGTGAGTAGCCAAGGTAACCTTAAAGTTCCCAAAGTACAGTGCCCAAGCATTTATCAAGAATCTCAACAAAGGGTTGTCTACATAAAATTCACTGTCAGTTGGAAAGGGGTCATTTAAATTTGTGTAGTTGGGTCTACCACATAAAAATGTATATCCATAAGCAGCACACAAAATTTTTCTAGAGAAAACAAGAGACATAGAAAAAGTTAAATGTAACAAATAAGTTTGTATTAGAGAACTCAATGATTAGCAATATAATACAGGATGGACCTCTTATTGCTGGAGGTTTCCAGTTAATCTACCTAAAACCTAAGTGTTCTTCCCAAGGACAAGCTATCCCTCTTTGGTATACCTGTTAACAGTTGTGGGTCACTTTCTCAGAAGTTGAAGTGGAACCTAAGACAAAATGGAGTCTGAGCCATGAAGTTGATTTCTTCCAAGAACTTGTTTTTTCAAAGATATATAGTTATCTGTATAGCCAGAGGGTGAGAATGTGATTACAAGCATTAGACATGTGTGTCACACAACATTGTCTTGAAGACTGATTTGCCTTAAACATAGCTCTCAATCTGATCTCTGGAGACAATTCACAAAACAGAATTCTTCAAAAACCATAATGCCTAGATCAAAATTGTCTTACTATTTTATCTAGACCACTGTTTGACTCAAAGTGGCTTCAGGAACCAGTTTGTTTTCTTCACACCTCAGAGTTCAAAGGGACACCCAAAGGAAGTAACCCATGTTGGTTATCCTCTCTACCAGGGATCTGTATTCCAGGAGAATTAGAGCTCTTCCTTTGGATCATGACCTTGCTCGTGGACTCTTTGATCAAAAAATATTCAATAAATAGTAATTGGGCATTATTTGGATTTTAAGATTCCAGGCACCATACAGTGAATTAGGAAGTAGAATAGAAGCGTTAGCAATAATATTTGGCCGACTTTCTGAAATAGCCAATAAAACCATGATGCTAAGGTCTTCGAACAATAAAACAAATCTCATGTGTTTCTTTATGTGTAGGCGGCATCAGTAACTTTTTTCAAGTGCCTCAGAAGCAACTGCATTTGTAAAACTTCAGCTTGTGTATTAATATAAATACAGTAACACTTGTCTGCTAAGGCACAAACTTTTTTGATAGAATAGGAAATCTTATGCTGTTTTGATTTGTCAAATCACAATTCAAATTTCAGATACTTCTTTGGTTATGATATTTGCAACTTTGATAAGTTTACCCACAAGAGCTTCTGAGAGTTATAATATCTAAACCCATTCGTTAAATAATTTAGGAGAAAGCAATATGGTTTCTTATATCCCAAAAGAAGGACCGTAAAACTTCAGTAATTTACCACATGAAACTCATAGTTTCCTATAGTTTACTAGGTCTTATGTAGTTATTTTTTCCATGTGATTCTGGATCAGCTGTAGTCTGTGAATTCATCAGATTTTGATTAGGCAGTCCAGAAGTCTTGACTTAGTTTAGTCAGTCTTTTTTGTAAGTCCATTATCATCCATCTTTTTTGTTGGGATGTTCTGGTCAAGCCAGCCAAGCCAAGTGCTGTCGAGTCGGATCTGACTCATGGTGACCCTAGAGGCCAGAGTAGAACTGTCCTCTAGAGTATTCAAGGAGCACCTGGTGGATTTGAACTGCTGACCTTGTGACCAGAACTGCTAACCACAAGGTTGGCAGTTCTGGTCAAATGTTTCTGCAAATCAGAAAAGTTTAACATTTATCTGTAGATGATGAAACTTAATATTGTCATAATGAATTTAAAAAAATAGTACTCTTAATAGTGAAAGACCTGAGAAAAATTGAGTACAAGTACAATCTAAAGGCCAGACAAAATCAAATCAATGAAAAACTTTAGATAATTATACTTTTAAAGATGAAGTCTGACAATTAAGTTCATAAACTTAATTGTTCTAAATGCGACACACTTCATTGCTGAATATCACTATGGTCACCTTTGAAGTACTTCCCTTGGGAGGCTATGCATTGATGCCAGTGCCTAGTCTACCCTTCAAAGCAATTTTGGAACTCTTTCTGGAATGGCCATTGTGTACAGTAGCATGGTGGCAAGTTTGTGCACTTAACTGTATAGCTGTCCATGAGGGAGTTTTTAGCCAGTAAACAACTGTATTGGAACACCCTCCCTACTCATCCAATCTAGCCCCCAATGACTTTTTCTTTACCCAGAGATAAAGGAAATATTGAAAGGAAGACATTTTGATGGCATTCAGGACATCAAAGGTGACACAATGACGGCTCTGATGGCCATTCTAGAAAGAAAGTTCCAAAATTGCTTCGAAGGGTGGACTAGGCACTGGCATTGTTGTATAGCTTCCCAAGGGGAGAACTTCAAAGGTGACCATAGTGATATTCCACAATGAGGGATATAGCACTTTTTCTAGGGTGAGTTTGTGAACTTAATTGGCAGTCCTCGTGTAACCACTAATCATACTTTTAATGAACTTCAGATATATAATAATCTTGAGGCATAATATCATATAATCAGGATATACCAAGGTTGTATATACCAAGATTAGCAAGTCTCTAAATACCTGAAAAGTAATAAATGTAACTTTGTAAGTAAATGATTTGAATTCCACAACGTATTTGCTTTGATGATGCTATATTAAAAAAATAAAATTGCAGCCAAGTTAGTAATTAAGAAATAGTAATAAAATTATGACATAATATTATGTATTGGTTACCTAATATTAGGCAAAAACATAAGAGGAAATACTAGTGTGTAAATTTCAATCCAACAAGAATCAGATGTTTCTCTGGATTTTAACACTTTCAGTATCATTTATTAAATAAAACCTTTTAGCTCTTTTTGTTTAGAAAAATATTTGTGGCTTCCCACAAAGTTTCAGAGTTGAAATGTTATCAAGAAACCATACTTAAATTATTTAACAAAAAATCTTAGAGTAAAACCTTTAGCTTTTTTTTTTTTCTTTCTCAATTCCTACAGTTTGATTTTCAATTTCAGGAATTTTATTCTAATGAGAGGTGAAACATTCATCTTCCAGGCAGAGTACACAAAGAATAAATTGTCTCTCTGATTCAGAAATCAGATCAAATTTTCTTATTTTAATAGCAAAAATCCAGATTTTTATCTCATTTTCTGTGTAGCATTAAAGCTCCTAAAAATCTCATAAATTAGCCCCCTAAACCTCAGTCAGACAGATAAAACTTTTAACCATATCAAATACATTTCTTTTTTCAATAAACCTCTTAAAAATGTTCTCTTTCTTGCCTACTTCTTGTAGTATAGCAAAAATGAACTTACTCATGAACAGACCTAAATACATATATATTCTTTCTCTTGTGGCATAAAAAGCAATAGTATATAAGTTTAAATTATAACAAATATCTATTAACTCAATTTAACATCAATAAATTAACTAAAATGTCCTGGAAAGTATAAGCCTATATACCATAAAATATTACTGTAATTGAAATAAAGTTTATTTAAACATTCCAGGTTTTCATTGAACTTTTACTATTTAGCAATCTAATTTTAGCCTTTAAAGCTTTTTTTATCAGCTGGCTTTGGAAATCAGGAAGTCTCTGCTCAGCTGGCCATTTCATGTGATGTGGTGGACATAACGTTAAGTTTCTGGCTACCGCTGGAAACATTTTTCTAGGCCATTTCAGATGTGTCTCAGTGTTCCGCTACAATAGACAGAACTTGTTTATATTCTTTTATAATTGAGATCCACCCAATATTTGGTAACTACAGCAATGTAACAGTTCTTTCCTGTCTTGTTTTTGACTTAATAGTTCTCCATCTAGTTGGACAGGGTCTTTAAAAAGCTTCTCTGTAACTATATGACCTTGGAGACTGGGACTGGGGAGGCCTGATCCTGTACCACCCTCCCTAATTTTTAGCTCAAGGTAGAAGACAAGATTGGACCATAACAAATCATTCACATACGTTTAAGTTCACCTATCCAGCTTGAAAAGGAAAAGGTAATTTCTTTCCTGTTACTGTTTTGGAACTCTTTAAGACTAAATTACCCTCTTTGTTTAAATAAAATACATTTCCTATAATATCTAGCTTAAGTTACTTAGAAAGGTTTTACTTAGGAAAGGGTTTACAGAATATAAAAATCTTAGTGTCCTTTTCAAGTAGATCAATTTATATCAGACTTTCTCCAAGTAGCTAAATTATAAGACAGACACAAGATGCAGTATTTCTGGAAGAAGAAAGAACTGAGCTTCTAAGGCAGCCTTACAAAAATAGCAGTTCTATGCCACAGCTACTAACCTAAGATACAAACTTAGACATAATGCTCTAGGCTAAATGCAAGATTTTAGAACAAAAGGAGGCAGAAAGATCACATAAACTCACTGAATAGTAGTACCACACAAAACAAGGATGTGGGAATTCTAGTTTCTTAAAGTGTATGTAGCAATATTTGGTAAGATTAACTCAATTCAGTGGAAAAAAAAAAAGGTTCTAGATAAAGCTTATTAACTTCCCCAAGTCTCTGACAGAAGAATATTAGACCTTGGACAAAATCTGAGCATCAAGAAAAACTACCCTAAAAAGAAAAGGAAGGACAACGCAGACAAAAGCTTGTTTTCCCAAAACGGTCACTGAAATTCCAGATGACTTCTAGCATACTCCGTTTATAGCATTTTTAAATATGAACCCCAAACCAGTGTCTCAGTAGTAGGGTAGAAATCCAGACTGATTTATCAAAGATACTAAGCTCAATGGTGCAAGTTTTTGGTTTCCTTCTTTTTGAACTTAATTCATTGTGATAATTGGAGAACTAATCTCTTATTTTAGACCTTAAAAGTGCTAGTTTCTGCAACTCAAAAGTACTCAAAAGCAACTGAAAATTTTAATTTTAACATTATGATCCTTCATTGATTAGCTCTCTCATAAAAAAGATACGAAACTACCACTTCTCCTTAAATTTCACAACACAGATCAGGGCCTGCCTCCCCTTCCCCCCAAATTTGGCAAAACAGCACCATTTTCCATATTTTCTCTGAGTCACAAACAAGTCTGAATTTTGTGGCTTTTGGTGGCTCAGAATTCTTTGAAAACAGGATTACCTCTTTAATGTTTCAAATGCCTGAATCCAGACCTAAACTGCAGTTTACCAAGAGTTACTAAGTACCAGTCTCAAGCAAAGGATCAAGCAAAAATCTAATAAAGATTCTCCTTAATCAGACAACTGATTTTTCAAACAAATATGACAGAGACTTAACAAAACACGAGAAAAGCAACAAAAAAGAATAAGGAAAAGCTTATTTTCCTAGAGCACTGATCCTGCTATTATCAAAGGGACATGAAATGGGAATACACAGGTCCTGAAGATAAGACCTCTCTTTTGCCAGCTTCTGCTCCACGGTCCAGGGCTCCATGAGTTTGATTGAATTCACAGTTTCAGAAATCCTGCTGACTACACCATTTACTGCTGTTGGGGGAAAACATCACAAAGTTTAGTAAAGCAGAAGGCTTTTCGTGGCAAGTATTCAAAAGGGGCAAAAGTAGGATGTGGATGAGCCTGCTGCTAGAATCATGTCTGCCCAAGTCCAAGGAATACATATTACAGACTAGGCAAGAATGGGAAAACGGACAGGCGTGTTGCCATAGTCATGTCTGCCTGAGTCCAAGGACTGTTACAGAATCATCACTACATACTAAAATTATAACTGGGCAGAACCAGTGAAAGCTACAGCTTTTCACAGATTGGCTAGAAACCGTGATCCCTGTGTTTTGAATGATCTTCTTAACAATCATTGGTACAGGTGTTAGTAATGACAGAAAGGTCTTCACTGGTCAACATATTTCTGTTCCCTAAATGCTAATAGAAAAAGATAAGTCTGGAAAGTCTTCGGTGTTCTGGTTACGTAAAAGTTTCCTTAAAAGGTATCTTCCAGGATTATCCTATTGTCTTGATAGCTGAGGGCCCAGTTGATGTGTCCTTGTGAACCCTTGTGAGGGCAGCTGGGTCATACTCTGTATGCTCAAAGACAAGAATAATGATTCCAATATTATTCCCTAATCACCCATGACTGCTTCTGTTGGGAGCTTCTGCCTCTTCCCTGGGCAGCTTACATCCAATGACTGGCTGATGTGAAAGTATAAGCATCTGACTCCTTATTCCAATCTGGGACTACTCTGCAGGGCCATCTGAACTCCAGAGCTGCCCGTGGGATCAGCTAAGGCATTTGGTTTTACTGCTTCATAGTCTGTCTTCCCTTTCAGCCTAGTCCTGCTTTGTTTTCTCCTCTGAAGAAGATGAATCTAAGAGTACATCCCAACTCACTTCTTAAATGCAAGGCTCCATCTTAGAGTCCGATTTCTTGGAACTAGCTTGTGAGAGGGGATACAAGTGGTCCTGTGGCAAGTTCTGGCCAATGGGAAGAAAGCAAAAGGATCCAGTTTCCTGGAATGTCTGTACTTGTTATAATACCAAGTGAGTTTTGGGAAACTATATAGGTTTTTTTCTTTTTACTTTATGGGAGTATCATGTATATGTAATAAAACATTTGCCATTTTGCCCATTTTTTATATGTGCAATTCAGTGACATTAATTCCATTTGCCATGTTGCATTGTAGCACATATTCAAGATCTAAAAATGTTAGCACATTATTGACATTACCATATTAAAGTAAAACAAGTCACTTTAATTTTAACTTAAAAAAATTCAAAGTTACAAAAAAGTTGCAAGAATAATATATCCATTACCAACACCCATTTCTGTTGAGTGAATTCTGACTCCTAGCAACACTGTAGGACACAGTAGAGCTGCTACATAGGGGTTCCAAGGCTGTAATCTTTATGGAAGCAGACTGCCATGGCTTCTGCTAGCAGAATGGATAGTGGGTTTGAAAGCTAGCCTTGTGGTTAGCAGTGAAGTGCTTAACCACTATGCAACCAGCGTCCTGAAGAGTAACAGAAGAATCTTGTTTTAGTCGTTCAGTGCTACTGTAACAGAAATATCACATGTGGGTAGCTTTAACACAGAGACGTTTATTTTCTCAGTCTAGGAGGCTGGAAGCCAGAATTCAGGGCGACCGCTCTGTCTCTGATAGCTCTGGGGTCAGATACTTATCATCAGTCTTCCCTGGTCAAGGAGTTCTCAACTCAGGGACCCTGGTCCAATAGACAGGCTGTTTTCTTGGCTCTTGTTTCATGATGTTATAAGGTTTCCTTGGCTCTGCCTCTTTCTGTCTTTTATATCTCAGAAGACATTGACTTAAAACACAACCTCATCATGTAGAATGAATCCTGCTTCGTTAACGTAACTGCCACTAATTAACATCGTAGAGATAGAATTTATAACAAGTAAGAAAATCAGAGCAGATGACAAAATAGTGAACAATCACACACAATACTGGCCATCATGAACTAGCCAAGCTGACATACAATTTTTGGTAGGGAGCACAATTCAATCCAGAACAGACCTCCTATATATCCTTCACCAAGACTCAGTAACATTTTTGTCCCACTTGTTCTCTCTTTCTCCACATCATTACAGTTATTATTAGAATATAACTGATCAAAACAACAGAAATATATTTCAGGTACACCCAAAAAGAAAAAATTTTATTGGACTTATATGTCCCAATGAGATAGAGCTTTCCTTCCCCTTCAATTTTTTTTATTTTTTTACAGCGAGGCAGCATAGCAGTCTTAGCCAACTAGTGCTGCTTTAACAGAAATACCAGAAGTGGATGCCTTTAAAATGAGAAATTTTATTTTGTCACAGTCCAGTAGGCAAAACGTCCAAATTCAGGGTGTCAGCTCCAGGGGAAGGTTTTCCTGCTGGCTCTGGAGGAAGGTCTATGTTGTCAATCTTCCTGTGGATTCGAAGCTTCTGAGGAACAGGGACCCTGGTCCTTTCCAAAGGATGTGCTTACCTTCCAGCACTGCTGTTTGCTGGTATGAGGTCTCCAATTTTCTGCTTGCCTCCCCTTCTTTATATCCCAAGACACAAAACAATCCCACACAAGGAACCCTGTCCTACCAACTCAACTGCTGCTCATCCTCACTCATTAACATTATAGGCAGATTTTACGGCATAAAGGAACATCACATAATACTGGGAACCATGGCCCAGCCAAACCACCATATACATTTTTGGGTGAACACAATTCAATCCATGACAGTAGCACAGTGGTTTAGATCATGTATGGAGTTGGACAGTCTTGATTTGAATCCTAGGTGGCACAAATGATTTTGACTCAACCACTAATCTAAAGGTTGGCAGTTGGGACCCCAGCGGCATAGTGGAAGCAATCTACTTCTATAAAGATTGTAGTTAAGAAAATCCTTTAGACCCGTTCTGTTCTACCTGACCTATTGTAAGCACAATTTGTATTTATGATGTAAATAAAATGCATCAATGGATGAAATTCATTTACTGCTAGAGTAAGTATTCAGAGCAATCTCTAGTAAGTTTGAAGATTGTAAAAGATATATCAATGATTGTTGTTTAATGTATCATTTACTCTTGAGGCAAATCACAGTCTTGGTAATTTAATGTGACCATGATAAGAATGAATAAGGACTCCTTAGGTGGTGCAAACAGTTAACACATTTGGCTCCTATCCCAAAGGTTCAAAGTCCGAGGCCACCCAGCGGTGCATCAGAAAAAGTCCTGGTGATCTACTTCCGAAAAATGACCATTGAAAACCCTGTGGGACATGGTTCTACTCCAACACACATGCAATTGCTGTGAGTCGAAGCTGAGTTGACAGCAACTCATTTTAAGAATAAATACATGCTCAAAGAAGTGATTGGCAATGATAGCATATAGGAACCGTGCACCCAAATTTAAAAATAAAAAAAATGTAGCTTATAACTATCCAATGCTTTGGGGGCAAATTTAATGATATTATTTCTTCTAGAAGTCTAAATATATGTTTACGAAAATAGAAAACACTAAAGTGCCTCTGATATGTATTCTTTTTGTTTGAAGATGTAATGTTAATCAGTGGGAGAAAGACGTGGCAGTCTGTTCCCATAAAGATTTTCAGCCTTGGAGACCCTATGGGGCAATTCTACTCTGTTATGAGTTGGAATCAACTCTATGGCAATGGGTTTGGTTTTGAAATGTTGTTATGAGTTGGAATTAACTCTATGACAATGGGTTTGGCTTTGAAATGTTAATTTGCTTAAAGTAAATATGAAACTCTTTGCTTCCTCCTTCTTGAAATCATACAAAACATGCAAAGGAGAATAGATCCAGACAGACTGGCTGAGTCTGACTGCCAAGCTCTTTCTTTTCCCAAGAACAATGTGAGGGCAGAGAGTGCATGACAAGGCAGATTAGAATTGCCCAGGTGCTTTTGAAGAATCTTGAGGGTTCTATTTTTAAGACAGATTGCCGCTATAACACAAATACCACAAACACATGTCTGTAAAGAACAGAAATTTATTTTCTCATAGTTCTGGAGGCTAAAAGTCCAAATCAGGTGTTCAACCACGGTGATCATTCCTTGTAAGTAGTCTTGGGTGTTCCATGATTCCTTGGCTTGCAGAAGATCCTCACATGGTATCTGTCTTTCCTGGTGTATTGGTGCCTCAGTGCCTAATTTTCTTTTTCTTTTTGTAACAACTCAGAAGAGAGTAGATTTAGAACTCATCCTATGCCCTTTATCTCAATTTTATTCAACATCATTCTGGAAATCCTACCTAGAGTAATAGAAAAGAAAAAGAAGTAAAGGACATCCATATTGGTACGGAAGAAGTAAAACTGTATGCTCCTATACATTAAAAAACCCCAAAGATTCCACAATTTAACAAAGTTGCAAGATACAAGATTAATGTTCAAAAATCAGTTTAATTTCTCTACACCGTCAAACAATGCCATTTTCAGTAGCCACACAAAAGATAAAAACATTTAGGAGTAAATCTAACTAGGTACATAGAGGATCTACACAAAGAAAACTACTGTAAAAAACCAAAAGACATGAATAGACATAGGCACACATATGTTCATTACAGCATTATTCACAACAGCAAAAAGATGGAAACAATCTAGGTGCCCATCAATAGATGAATGAATTAACAAACTGCGGTACACACAGACAGTGAAATACCATGCAGTGATACAGAATAATAATGACTCTGCAGAACATCTCATGACATGGGTGAATCTGGAGGGCATAATGCTGAGTGAAATAAGTCGGTCACAAGAAGACAGATACTGTACGTGACCATTATTATAAAGAAACCAGCATCAGGTTTATACACAGGAAAATAAAAGAGGTGGTTACCACGGGTGGGATGGGGGGGGGTGATTACCAAAAAAGACAGAAGTTGTGTTAATATTGGTGAAGGGAAAGACAACATGCAATATGGGAGGAGTCAGAAAACATGACCAAGATAGGGGAGGACGCTGAGAGGAATGGGAGAGCAAAGAGCGACAACAGTAATTACTATAGTATGGACAATTGTGCAACAATAGTATTAACAAGCATTAATTTAAGAATACATGACAGGATACAACCCTGACTCATACTTTTCTTTTTTTTTTTTAATTATGACTGAGTGAAAATGTACATTCCCATACAAATTTGCATGCCCACCTATGTGCAGTTCCTAATGCTCTCTGTGCCAAGTGACAGCACACTCTTCCTCTCCGTTCTATACATGTCATATCAGCTTAACAATCTCCTATCCCCTCCTCCCCACGCTCTCGCCTTCCTCCAGTAAGATGTCAACAAGATGACATCTATAGATGCATAGAACCATAAAGTGCACACACGATATGATCACTCTGTGTCACCAATTCCAATCCATTCCTGTCCGAAGAGTTGACCTCCATTATGATGTATGGACAGGGGCAGCATCAGGGTCAGGGGCCATGCCCCTGGACAATCAATTGCAGTCTTTTAGTGGAGATCTCAGAGTGCACCCCTTTTTATTCTTGTGTTGCCAGTGAGAGTCAACTTTGTGAGCCCCATCACAGCTATCGCTGGTGGTGGCTGGGCACCATCTGGTTCTTCCGGTCACAGGTCAATGTAGTCACCCACTCACATGAGTCTCTCTGTCTTCTGGGTTCTGTTTCTCCCATGTTGTTTTGGTCCTTGGTGATCATCCATTCCTGCTGAGTTGGGACCATTTGGTGTACCTCAGATGGTAGCTTGGCAGGTTTTAAAACCCTAGGCACCACTCACCAATGTGGGGTGCAGAAGACTCTCTTAGCAAAATGCTAGTTGTGCCAATTGGCCTCAATTTCCCCTGAGAGCGTGGTCCCCGGCCCCCTGCTCTAGCTACTCTGTACTTACAATATTGAGTTATCATGGGAAGAGTAATCATGTTATGTTGAAGTCCAGTTAAAACTGATCTTTCTAACGTGTGCTGCCACAGATTTCACCCAACCAAATTTCTATAAACGATCTAATCTAAACCCTGTCCTCTCTATGCCTCCCTCCCTCCCTTGCAGCCATCAGAGATTCTTTTTTTCCATGCATGAGTCTGTTTTTAAGTTCTTGTTGTAGGGGTCTCATAGAATATTTGTCCCTTTGTCACTCAACATAATGTCCTCCAATTGAAACCAGGTTATGAGATGTTTCCTTTATCTGTGCATAATGTTCCATTGAGTATATATTCCATAGTTTACCTATCCATTCGTCTGTTGTTGGGCATCTGGGTTGATTTCATCCTTTTGTGATTGTGGCCTGTGCTGTAATAAACATTCGTGTGCTGAGTTGATGTGAATCGCGTTGATTCTGTAGGACATATTCCGAGCAGTGGAATTACTGGGTCAGACGGTATGTCTATCTCCAGCTTTTTAAGGAAGTGCCAGATTGCTTTCCAAAGAGGTTGCACCATTTTGTAATCCCACCAGCAGTGTAGCAGAGTTCCAATTTCTCCACAGCCTCTCCAGCATTTGTTGTTTTGCATTTTCTGGATCATGGCCAACATTGTTGGGGCGAGATGGTATCTCATTGTGGTTTTGATTTGAAAACTATGTGGCCGGGCACCATCTTTAATAGCTAATGATTGTGAGCATGTCTACATGCTTTTTTTGACTGCTGGGATCTCCTCTTTAGAGAAGTGTTTGTCCATCTCCTTTGCCCATCTCTTAATTGGGCTATTTATCTTTTTCTTATTGATATTTTGTAGTATCTTATAGATTATGGAGATAAGATGTTGGTCTGACATATAGTTGCCAAATATTTTCTCCCATTCTGTAAGTGGTCTTTTAATTCTTTTGATTGTCTTTAGATGAGCAAAAGTGTTTGAATCTTAGCAGTTACCATTTATCTATTTTCTCTTTGTTAATTGTGGTTTGTTTGTCAGATTTTAAAGTCTGTCTATGCTGTATTTTAAAACTTCCATTGTTGATCCTATTTTTTCTTGGATGAGCTTTATCGTTTTAGTTTGATGTTTAGGTCTTTTATACAATTTGAATTGGTTTTTGTACAAGGTGTGAGGTATAGGTCTTCTTTCAATTTATTAGATGGATGTACAACTTGTTGAAGAGATTGCTTTTACTCCAGTTTAATGTCTTAGGGCCTTTGTCGAATATTAACTGTTCATAGGAGGATGGTGTCATCTCTGGGTTCTCAACTCTGTTCCGTTGATCCATCTGTTTCTTTTTGTACCAGTACCAGGCTGTTTTGACAACTGTGGCAGTGTAATAGGTTCTAAAGTCAGATACTGAGGCTTCCCAGTGTGTTCGTCTTCTTCAGTAGTGCTTTACTTAGTGGGGCTTCTTCCCTTTCCAGACAAAGTTGGTGATTTGTTTCTCCATTTCATTAAAAAGTGCCATAGGAATTTGTATTGGGATTGCATCATATAAGTAAATTACTTTGGGTAAAATAGATGTTTTCACAATGGTAAGTCTTCCTATCCATGAGCAAGGTAGGTTTCTCCATTTCTGTAAGTCTCTCTTAGTTTCTTGTAGTAAGGCCTTGTAGTTCTTTTTGTAAAGGTCTGATATTTCTGTGTTTAGATTTATTCCTAGATATTTTATCTTCTTGGGGGCTATAGTAAATGGTATAGCTTTGGTGATTTCGTCTTTAATAATCTCATCATTGGTGTAAAGGAATCCTACTGATTTACTTATGTTTATCGTGTATCTTGACGCTTTGCTGAACTATTGGTTTGACTAGTTTACTTATGGATTCTTTAGGATTCTCAGAGTATACAATTAACATCTGCAAATAGGGAGATTTTTACTTCCTCTTTGTTGATGCAGATGCTGTTTATTTCTTGGTCTTGTCTAGTTGCTCTGGCTAGAATGTTGAACAGGAGAGGTGAGAGCGGGCATTCTTGTCTAGTTCCCTTTCTCAAGGGGAACTGTTTCAGTCTCTCTCTATTCAGGATGATGTAGGCAGTTGGCTTTGTATAAATGGCCCTTATTGCATTAAGGAATTTGCCATCTATCCCTATTTTGCTGAGAGTTTTTAGCATGAATGGGTGCTGGACTTGTATTGCCTTTTCTGCATCAATAGACAAAATCAGGTGATTTTTGTCCTTTATTTATGTGGTTGATCACATTAATTGTTTTTCTGATGTTGAACCAGTCTTGCATCCCTGGTATGAATCCAACTTGGTCGTGATGGATTATTTTTTTTGATATGTTGTTGCATTCTATTGGCAAGAATTTTGTTGAAAATTTTTGCATCTAGATTTGTGAGTGATATCGGTCTGTAGTTCTCCTTTTTTGTTGAGTCTTTGTTATCAGGGTTATGCTTTCTTATCAGGGTTATGCTGGCCTCATAGAATGAATTGGGGAGTATTCCATCATTTTGTGTGCTGTGAAATAATCTAGGCAGTATTGGAGATAACTCTTCTCTAAAAGCTAGGTAGAATTCTGCAGTGAGACCATCCAGGCCAGGGCTTTTTTCAGTTCGTAGGTTTTTTAAATGACTCTTTCAATTTCTTCTGTTGTGATGGGTTTATTAAGTTGTTCTGCTTCATCTTGTGATAATTTGGGTAGGTGACAATAATCTAGGAATTTGTCCATTTCCTTTAGGTTTTCAAATTTGTTAGAGTACAGTCTTTCATAGTATTCAGCTATGATAGTTTTGATTTCTGTTGGATCTGTGGTGACAAGTCCCCTTTCATTTCTTATTTTGGTTATTTGTTTTCTTTAGTAAGTTTAGCCAGTGGTTTGTCAATTTTGTTGATCTTTTCAAAAAACCAGCTTTTGGTATTTTCAGTTTTTTCAATTGTTCTTACATTCTCTAATTTGTTTATTTCTGCTCTAATCTTTATGATCTGCTTTCTTCTGGTGCCTGTGGGGTTTCTCTGTTGCTCTCTCTCTCTACTTGTTCAAATTTTAGGGTTAATTCTTTGGTTTGGGTTCTTTTTCTTTCCGGATGTGGATGTGTGCATTTGTAGAGATAAACTGTCCCCTGAGCACTGCTTTGGTTGTATCCCATAGGAAGTGTTTACATTTTCATTGGAATCCATACATTTCTTTATTTCATCCTTGATTTCTTTTATAATCCATGGGTTTTTGAGTAAGTGTTGTTCAATTTCCATGAGTTCCAATTTCTATCTATGTTTTTTCTGCTATTGATTTTGAGTTCTATGGCTTTGTGGTCTGAGAAGATACTTTGCAGTAATTCAATGTTATGGATTTTGTTGAGATTTGCTTTATGTCCTAACACACAGTCTATTCTGGAACATGTTCCATGTGCATTGGAGAAGAAGGTGTAGTTATCTGCTGATGGATAGAAAGTTCTGTATATGTTGATGAGGTCTAGTTGGTTAATTGTGGCAGTAAGATCTTTTGTATCTTTATTAAGCTTTTTTCTAGTTAATCTGTCCAATATTGATAGTGCAGTGTTGAAATCACCCACTATTATTGTGGAGTGATCCATCTCATTTTGGATCAGTGTTTCTGATATAGTCAGTGTTTCTTCAATGTATTTAGATGCTCTAGTATTGAGTGCATAAATATTTAATACTGTTAAGTCCTGCTTGTGTATTGAAACTTTCAGCAATAAACAGTGTCCTTCTTTACCCACAACGGTGGATTTTACATTAAAATTGATTTTATCTGAGATTAGTATTGCCACATCTGCTCTTCTTTGTGTATTGTTAGTTTGATATGTATTCTTCCATCCTTTAATTTTCTGTTTGTTCATATCTCTAAGTCTCAAGTGAGTTTCTTGTAAGCAACATATGGATGGGTCATGTCTTTTGATCCAAGATGTCACTCATTGCCTCTTTACTGCAGCATTCAGTCTATTCAGATTCAACATGATTATTGATAGGTATGTGTTTAGTGCTGTCACTGTGATGTGTTTATTTTTGTGTTGATATTTTCTCTGTTGTTACAATTCTGTTCTGGGGCATTCTTCTTTATGAGTTGATTTGTCACCTTTCTCAGTGTTTGTTTTGTAGTTATTGAGACTCCTGTATTATGTTTCTTGATTTGATATGTTGCATCTTTATTGTGCTTTGAGGCTACCTCTGTGATCCTTTTTAATAATCTATGTTTAAACACAGTTTCAACTACTGCAAGTCTTATTAACTTCATCTCCATCTGGAACGACTATAATGACTATAGTACATCCCTCTTTTTTTTTTTATTACGACTGAGAGAAAATGTACAATCCCATATAAATTTACATGCCCACCTATATATAGCTTCCACCTCTCTCCCTGCCCGGTGACAGCACACTATTCCTCTCTGCTCCATTCATGTCTCATTCTCCCAACAGTCTCCTTTCTCTTCCTCTCCACCCACTCCCCTTCCTCCAGCCAGAGGTCAGCAGGATGATATCTTATAGATGCATAGAACCATAAAGTGCATCCAATATATGGTCACTCTGTGTCGCAAAGTCCAATCCATTCGTGTCCAAAGACTGGACAGTACATCCCTCTTTTTAATAGGATGACATCATAGTTTTCACGATATGCTCACTGGATCACTTCTTTCAGTATCATAGCTTTGATTCAGTTTGGAGCCTTCCCTAACTGAGTAGGTTTTGGGATGATGTGTCCTGTATTTCCTCTTAAAATATTGAGTTAATGGGTTTGTGCTTCTAAGCCAAGAGCTTCTTTCAAAGTCTCTGAGTTTCTGTTTAGGTGCTAATGTCTTTATTTCATTTTCATATTTGAAAGATAGTTTTTCTGGATATATAATTCTTGGTTGGAAGTTTTCTTCCTTCAAATCTTTGAATGTGTCATCCCGTTGTCTCCTTGCTAGCATCATTTCTGCTGAGAAGTCAGATGAAAGCCTACAGGGTTTCCCTCTGAATGTTAGCTTTGCTTTGAGTCTCACTGCCTTTAAGAGTTTCTGCTTATGTTTCACTTTGTTAAGCTCGATTATAATATGTTGTTTTAGTCAGCTAGGGCTGCTCTAACAGAAATACCACGGAGTGGATGGCTTTACCAAAGGAAGGTTTATTCTTACCCAGTCCAGTAGGCTACAAGTCCATATTCAGGGTATCCACTTGAGGGGAAGGCTTTCCCCATGTTGGCTCAGGAGGAAAGTCTGGTATCGCATCAGTTTTTGTCCAGGGAGCGTCTTGGTGCAGGAACCTCAGGTCTCAAGGATGTGCTCTTCTCCTGGTGCTGCTGCTTGATGGTACAAGGTTCCCGATTCTCTGCCCCCTTGTCTTTCCTTTTATCTCTTGCAGGATGAAAGGATTAAGGGTGGGGCAAGCCATACTCCAGGGAAACTCCTTTTACTGTGGAGCAGGTAGGTGATCTTATAAAGGGATTTACAGTCCCACCCTAATCCCCTAACACACAGCATAGGAAAACCACAAAATGGAGGACAGTCACAAGATATTGGGAATGGCCCAGCCGCATGGCTGCACATATTTTTGTGTGGACACTATTCAATCCATGACATCTGTCTTGGAGTCTTTCTTTTGAGATCTATATTGAGTGGTGTTTGATATGCATCTTGGATATCTATATTCTCTTCTTTCATAATTTCAGGGAAGTTTTCTGTCAGCAGCTCAGCAATAACAGTTTCTGTGTTCTCAGGTGTCATGCCCTGTTCAGGAACTCCAGTTAATCATAGATTTTTCATCTTAATAGAGTCCCACATGTTTCTTAATGCTTCTTCTTTCTTTCTTTCTTTTTTTCTGTTTTTCATTTTTCTCGTTTCTTTTTTCTGATTTCTCCTCATAGATGCTGAATTCAGTAGCTCTGTCTTCCAAATCAGGAAGTCTGTTTTTCATTTGTCAATTCTGTTTTATTGGCTTTGAATTGAAATTTCTATCTCTTTGATTTTGTTGTTGATCTGTTGGATTTCAGAGTACTGGTGTCCCATTAGATTGAATAGCTTGCTTCCTTTTTCATTTTGCTCTGCTGTATTTTGTATAAGATCTAGGAGGACTCTCTATATAATCCTTTCTTACTCACCCTCCAATAGTTTCAGAAAGGCTTCTTTGTCTGGGAAGTTCTTTGGTTCTTTCTTTTGGGGGCCTTCTGAAGCCATAGGTGAGTTCTTTATGTTTTTATCCAAATTTTGTTGCTTTCAGGCATCTGGAGGTTGTTTTGTTTCTCCTGCGTTAACTTAATGGGATCTCACGCTCAGTCTGAAAAGGACACCTCTGTGTACTCCTGTGACTGGGCTCAGTGGAATCTCTGGGGCAGCATGCTCCACCTCCTGATTGGAAAAGACATGGAACTACCTATACAGTCCCTGGAGAGCCGTCAGCTGACTTTATAAAGTGCGTCAATAAAGGCTGAAAGAGATGCTGTCAGGATGCACCACAGTTATTTCTCTAGGTAGTCTTGTAACAAAAGGTAAATGGTACTGACAGCTTCAAAAGTCAGGCTTTCAGGTGTATAAGTCCCTCGTCACAGCTGGCAAAGTAAGCACCTCTATATCCAACCCCAGACGCTGTAAACTGGTTCAAAATATAGGAAGGCTACTGCCCTGCTGTCATCCGCTGCCAGGTCCCCGCTGTCCCCCCCCAGGCCACACTGTCCGAAATAGCGCTTTTATATGGGAAAAGCCCTCTCCTCCTGTCAGGCACTGCCTCCCAGCCTGGAAATTAGGCCCAGCTGAGGCCTCCATATGGGTATATCCGCTTGCCAGCCAAACAAGATGGCATCCCACACAAGCTCTGCCGCCTGCCTCCAAACAGGCTACTCTATGGCAGAGGCTTGGAGAGAGAGGCCACCAGTGCTGAGGTGCACAAATTCCAAAGCTGGGCTCACAAAATGTGGTGATTCTGCCTACCAATCCCACCAGCAGTGCATCTCAGCTTAGGTGCTAGCCAAGCCTCTGCCCCGCCCACTGGCTAAGACAAAGAGAAAAAAGTTAGAATGGCGAGTTACCTTTGGTCCATGGGAACTGTCACTTGACAAGGGCAGAGGTCCTCAAAACAGAAGAAATTTCCTGTTCAGTGGAATGTATTCCAAATTGACAGCCCTATGCTGTGTCCTAGGGCTCACTAGGTTTTCAGAAGCCTCTGTTTAATTGTCAGTTCTGGTCTTGG
The DNA here is from genome assembly GCA_028571685.1 of Heterohyrax brucei. Taxonomy (NCBI): domain Eukaryota; kingdom Metazoa; phylum Chordata; class Mammalia; order Hyracoidea; family Procaviidae; genus Heterohyrax; species Heterohyrax brucei. The sequence continues at coordinate 68,007,380 of CM053142.1, read as the reverse complement.
TTTCCACAGGGATTTAGGGAGACGTGTGTTTAGTCTGCCATATTGACTCCGCCCCCACAATTTTCTTGACTTTAAACCATGCAATATCCCCTTGTTCTGTTTGAACAATTGCCTCTTGATCAAAACACAGACTACTCATAAGTACAATTAGGTGTTGTAGAATTCCCATTCAATCTTTATGCCAAGCAAATAATCTGAGAAGCTGGTCCATATGAAGAAGAATGAGGCATCAGGATTGGAGGAAGACTAATTAACAACCTGCATTATGCAGATGTCTCAATCTTGCTTGCTGAAAGTGAAGAGGACTTGAAACACTGATGAAGATCGAAGACCATAGCTTTCAGTATAGATTATCCTACAACATTAAGAAAACAAAAATCCTCACAACTGGACCAATAATCAGCAGCATGATAAACAGAGAAAAGGTTAAGGTTATCAAGGATTTCATTGTATTTGGATCCACAGTCAACACTCGTGGAAGCAGCAGTCAAAGAATCAAAAGATGCATTGCATTGGGAAAATCTGCTGCAAAAGACCTTTTTAAAGTGTTGAAAAGCAAAGATGTCACTTTGAAAACTAAGCTACATCTGACCTAAGCTGTGGTATTTTCTGTAGCGTTATATGCATACAAAAGCTGGTCAATGAATAAGAAAGACAGAAGAAGAATTGATGTCTTTGAATTGTGGTGTTGTAGAAGAATATTGAATATGCCACAGACTGCCAAAAGAATAAACAGATCTTTCTTGGAAGAAGTGCAATCAGAGTGCTCTTTAGAAGCAAGGATGGCATGACTACATCTTACATACTTTGAATATGTTGTCAGAAGGGATCAGTCCCCAGAGGACATCATGTTTGGTAAAGTTGAGGATTGATGAAAAAGAGGAAGACCCTCAATGAGATAGATTGACACAGTGGCTGTAACAATGGGCTCAAGCATAATGACTATGGGCATGGTGCAGGACCACGCAGTGTTTTGTTCTGCTGTACATGATTTGGAACCAACTTGGCAGCACCTAGCAACAACAACAATTTAAGGATGGAGACATAAGTAGATAAGTATATCAAGAGGTATAGGACAATATAATGGAACATATCCACCTGCAGATACATGTTTGGTGGTGGATATTTCTACATATATGATTGCAGTGCTGCTTATATATTAATACAAACAATAGAGCACACAAAGGTCAGAGTCAAGGCAACTTGTTAGACATAACCAAACATCTCATGAGACTTAGGCTTGAAAGTGAAGGAACATAGATTCAGGGTCATCTATGTCAATTGGTACAACATAGTTCCTAAAGGCAAAGTTCTATATCCTTTGGTGAGTAGCGTCTGGTGTCTTAAAAGCTTTTGAGTGGTGAGATAAGACGTAACTATCGGTGTCTTCCTGTCTGGACAAAGGAATGTGGAGAAAACCAAAGACTTGAAGGAAAAATTAATCCAAAGAACTAATGGGTTACAGGAACCCAGAGACATGACCCAGAGACCAGAAGAACTAGAAGGTTTCTAGCTACCAGTATCGACTGCTCTAACTTGGATGACAACAGTAGGTTCTGGAAGCAGTGGGAGAAAAATTGTAGAACAAAAAATCAAATTCACAAAAAGACCAGACTTAGTGTTCTTTGAGAAACTGGAGGAACTCTGGAGACTACTGACCTAAGACCTCCTTCTGACCTGTGACTGCAGCCTTTGTGGAGATCACCTTTCAGCCAAACCATAAAATAAGCAATCACGCCTGAGAGGAACATATTCCTTAGAACAATCAACTGTATGAGATAAAAAAGGCAACATTACCCCAAAACAAGATGAGAGGGCAGGAAGGGATAGAAAATTAGGATGAAAGGAAATAGGGAATGTAGGATAGAGATGGGGAGAGGGCAACACATCGCAGGGAATGAAACCAATGTCACGGAGCACTTAATGTATGAACTATCAAACAGGAAGCTAATTTGCTCTGTAAGCTTCCACCTTATGCCAAAAAAAAAAAAAAAAAAAAAAAAAAGAATGAATCTACTAATCCACTAGGTGTATGTAATTAATGGAACAAAGAAAACCCTATTTCCAAACAGGATTATATCCACAAGTTGTACCAGTTACCTTTCAGGCAATTCCAACTCATAGTAACCCCATGTGTACGGAGTGTAATGACTTCACTGGGCTTTCCAGGCTGTCATCTTTCACAAGTAGATCATTAGACCTTTCAGGTTCATCTGGGTGGGTTTGAACTGCTCATCTTTAGGTTATTAGTTGAGTGATTAACCATTTGCACCACTTAGACATTCCTCGGAGCCCTGAGGGCACAGTGCTTAAGAGCTTAGGCTGCTAACCAAAAGGGTGGCTATTCAAATCCTTCAGCCACTCCTTGGGAACCCTATAGAGAAGTTATACTTTGTCCCGTAGGTCTCTATCAAATGGAATCAACCAAATGGCAATGATTTATTATTATTATTAGGGACTCCTGACACACAGGCATGGGGCTAAATTCCAATACATAATTTTGTGGGATACAATTTAACCCATAACAGCAAGGCATGGAGCATTGCCTTGAGTCTGTCACCTGGATGGTGTAAGGGAATATTACCTTCAATATTTCCTACCGTCATTCGTTTTGCTTTGTGTTCAAGGGAATTTCTCAGAGTCAGGCATTCTTGGACAATTTTGAGAGTATGGAAATGAATGTTATCACTCCCACTGCCCACTTTATAATACATCAGAGTCCAAAACAACTCAACATTCTGTTTTAATTCCACATTTCACTCTTAATAAAACATACATATGACAAAGAAGACATGAAGACCTACTACCAATTTATGGGGACTTGATTAAAAGAGACGCCACCAAAACTAATATTTTAAAGTATCTGTTGAGGTCATGGAAGGAGATTTCACTCTTTAAGCACTATATCTTAATAAAATTCGGGTTGATTGAGTGGTTTGAGTTGCACTTAAAGTATCTGACACTTGGCTTATTTTCAGTGGTAATCGTGAAATGAAATGATTATATCTCATGTGTGAACTAAAGCTTGCCCTCATCAAGTAAAAATATCACAACTTGCAGTTTACATTCTGTTTTACTGTTTTGTTTAAAACTTTTTTAAAATTGTTGTTCAAAGTAGATGCAACAAAACACAGACTAATTTAATGATGTCTACATGTATAATTTGGGACCCCTTGTGTTGTTTTGAGTAAGTGCTACACCTGCTAATTAAAAGGTTAGCAGTTTGAATCCACCAGTGCTCCTTGAAAACTCTGTGGAGCAGTTCTACTCTGTCTTACAGGGTTACTGTGAGTTTTTTTGCTATTGACTCAATGGCAGTGGGTTTGGTTTCTTCAGTATATGTAGAATTCAGTGACACTGATTACGTTCTTCAAATTCTGCAGCCTTTCCCAGTCCCTGTCTTAGTTATCTAGTGCTGCTGTAACAGAATTGTCACAAGTCGAGGATTTTTACAAATAGAAATTTATTTGTACACAGTTTAGGAGGCTGGAAACCTGAATTGAGGGGGCTGCTTCTGGGGGAAGGCTTTTTCTCTCAGTCAGCTCTGGAAGAAGGTCCTTATGTCTTTTCAGCTTCTTTTCCTCAGCAATCTTCACATGATTTTGGCATCTAATCTTCTCCCATCTTTGCCTGCTTGCTTGGTTGCTTGTTCAATCAGCTCTTTTAAAAAAAAATCTCAGTAAGTCAATCATGGACAAATATGGTGTAAGAACACTATCATAAAAACTGAGCAAAAGGTTTACACACAGAAAGAAATAGTCTTTGATGGTTATGGGGGAGGGAAGGGGAAATCACTAATTAGACAATAAACAAGTGCTAACTTGGGTAAGGGAAAACATAGTAATGCAGTATAGAGGAAGTCAGCACAACTTGACCAAAGCAAAGAAAGACACTTTGAGGAACACAAGAGGTGGGGGGTGGGTGGGGGTGGGTGGGGAGGCGGGGAGAAGAGGAAGCAGTCACAGTAAACACTATAGTATATAAATACTATAACAGCAGTAAAAATAAATAACTTTCAAGCAGATACATATGCAGAAACATGTAAGCTGAATAGGGGAAGAAGAGTGCATAGGAGTATACCCAGGTGCATATACTTGTGGACATTTTTACACACTTATTTGTAGGTACAGCATGTGTATTGATGTATATATATTAGAGCACAAAGCGTGCACAGTCAAAGAAGTTCCTAGTCACATCCAAACACGTTAAGGGACCAAGTTACTAGGGCTGAGGACCATGTCGTGGGGAAAGTCAAGGTCAACCAGCATAACAGAATTCATGAAGAAACTGTTCTACATCCTACTTTGGTGAGTGGTATCTGGGGTCTCAGAGGCTTTGTGAGTAGCTGTCTAAGACATACCTATTGATCTCATCCTGTCCAGAGCAAACGAGAATGGAGAAAATCAAAGACACAGGGAAAACATTAGCCCAAAGAACTAATGGATCACATGAACCACAGCCTCAACCAGCTAAGCCCAGAACTAGATGGTGTGCAGCTGCTACCATCGACCATTCTGACAGGGATCACAACAGAGGGTCCTAGGTAGAGTGGGGTAAAAATGTAGAAAATTCGAATTCACATACGAAAGGGCACTTACTGGTCTGACAGAGACTGGTGGAACCCCTGAGATTATGGCCCCCACACAATGCAGACCTGAAGCCACTCCCAGAGCTCACCCTTCAGCTCAAGATTAGACCGTCCTATAAAACAAACAGTAACACACATGGGGAACAAGCTTCTTAGATTAATCAAGTATAGGAGATCAAATGGGCAACACTGGCCCCAAAGCAAAGCTGAAAAGGTAGGAAGGGATAGGAAAACTGGACAAACAGAAGGACAAATGGGTGGATAAAGAGAGTACTGACACATTGCAGGAATTGCAATCAGTGTCTTAAAGCAATTCATATATAAAGTGTTGAAGGACACACAAATTTGCTCTGTTAACTTTTACCTGAATCACAAACTAAAAACCAACAGCAAACATTAGCTTAACCAGTGAAAAAATGTCTGCCTTAAGCATTATGCCCTTTTAAAAACTATCTATATGGGACCAAACTGACAACAATAATTCAAAACATTGAACAGGAAGCTTAGGGAAGCAGTGAGTTGATGTTAATGGAAGAAGAACAAGATGTTATCAATGTGGCTGAATTGTATGTGTAAAAATGGTTAAACTGGTGAATGTTTTGCTGTGCATATTTTCAACAATAAAATAAATAAATTTTTTAAAGAAGAAGAAAAAAGAGATTGACTTAAGACACAACTTGCACTAATGTGGCCCTCATTAAAACAACGAAAACAGAGGCACAGTCAAGATGGCAGACTAAGCACACATCTCCTTATATCCCTCTGGAAACCAAGACCTGAAATGACAATCTAACGGAGCCTTCTGGTCACCTAGCGAGCCCCCTGGACATGGCACATGACTGTTAATTTGGACCTCATACCACTGAACGAAAAACCTCCTCTCTTTCACTGACTCCCACTCCTGGGTAGCCCTGGCTTTCACAGACTAAGGTAAATGCACCATCTTGACTTTTTTTTCTCTGTCTTGGCTGGCGGGTGGAGTTGGGTCTTGCTTAGCGGCTAGACTCAGATGCACTGCTGGTGGGATAGGCAGGTGAAATTGCCATATTTTGAGAGTCAGGCTTAGGACTCTGTTCATCTAGCCACTATGGGCCTGTCTTTTTACCACTGCCACAGCATGGTTTGCATGGAACCGCAGTGACTGTGTGTGGGATGCCATGTTCGATACAGAGATTTTGGCAGGACCTAATTCTTAGCCTGGGAGCCAGCACCTGCAAACAGGACAGCACTTCTCCGACAGAAAAGCAGTAATTCACACAGTGTCACCTACAGTGGGGGCCCAGCAACAGAGGCAGAGGAATCACTACCTCTTGGCACCTTTAACCCCTCTATCTGCTGCCTGTGTGGAGGGCACCATCTTGGATATGGTGGCCACAGCTGGACCTATTTCTTAGCTTGGGTGCCAGAACTTGCCCACAGGAGAGTGTTCTTCTACCAGAAAAGCAGTAGTTTACACAGTGTCACCTAAGGTTGGGCACTGTCAGCAGAGGCCAACAGAGAAGTAGAATTGCTGTATTCTGAACTAGTTTGTATCATCTGGGGTTGGATATAGAGATGCTTACTTTGCCAGTTGGGAAGAGGGACCTCTACACCTGAAAACTTGACTGACTTGGAAGTGGTCAGATACCTTTTGCTTTACATTTTAAGACAGCCTAGAGAAATATCTACAGTCCATCCTCACAGTATCTCTTCCAGCCTTTGCTTACTCACACGAGACCCAAAAAGCAACAGACACTTGTGGCATACAAGAAATCACCCATGGCTTCAGAAGGCTCCCAAACAAAACAGCCAAGGAGTTTTCTAGATGAAGAGACTTTTACGAGAATCATCAGAAAGTGAATACAAAGTGATTATATACAGAGCCCTTCTAGACCTTATACAAAATGCAGCAGAACAAAAGCAAAAATTAAACAAGCTGTTCAATTTGCTGGAACACCAGTACTCTGAAATCTGATAGATCAAGAACAAAATCAAAGACATAGAAACTTCCATTCAAAGCCAAGAAAACAGAATGGAAGAAATGGAAAAAAGAATTTCTGACTTGGAAGACAGAGCTACTGATGCCAGCGTCTACAAGCAGAAATCCAAAAAAAGAAACAAGAAAAATGAAGAAGTATTAAGAAGCATGTGGGACTCTGTTAAGAGGAATAACCTTCAATTAATTGGAGTCTCTGAACAAGAAGAGACACTTGAGAACACAGAGAGTACTGTTGCTGAGCTGCTGACAGAAAACTTCCTAGAAATCATGAGGGAAGAGAATATAGACATCTCAGATGCATATCGTACGCCACCCAATATAGATCTCAAAAGAAAGACTCCAAGACATACTATAATCAAGCTTAACAAAATGAAACATAAGTAGCAACTCTTAAAGGCAGTGAGGCTCAAAGCAAAGCTAACATTCAGAGGGAAACCCTGTAGGCTGTCGTCAGATTTCTCAGCAGAAACCATGCTGGCATGGAGGCAGTGGCATGACAGATTCAAAACCTTGAAGAACTTCTTCCAACCAAGAATTGTGTAACCTGCAAAACTATCTTTCAAATAGGAAAATGAAATTAAGACATTCCCAGATAAACAGAAACTCAGAGACTTTGTAAAAACCAAACCAAAGCTACAAGATATACTGAAAGAAGTTCTTGGCTTTGGCTTAAAAGAACAAAACCACTAGCTTTATATTTTAGAATGACACATTACTCAGAACTCTACTCAGTTAGGGAAGGCTCCAAAGTCAATCACAGCTTTAATACTGAAAGAAGCAATCCAGTGACTATCATGAAAACTATGGTGCCATCATATTAAAAACAGGGATGTACTACAGTCATTACAGTCCTTCCAGATGGAGAGGAAGATGACAAAACTAGTAGTAATTAAATTTGGGTTTATATATAGTTTATTAAGGGGGATCATAAGGGCAGCTGTAAAGCACAACAAAGACGTATCATACCATTTGAAGAAATGTAACACAGAAGTCTCAACAACTACAAAAACAGCTCTGAAAAAGGTGAAAAATCAACTCACAAAAAAGAATGTCCCAGAACAGATTAATAAGAACAACAGAGAAAACATCAACACAAAAATAAACATATCACAATGACAGCAGTGAATACATACCTTTCAATAATTCCATTGAATGTGAATGGACTGAATGCTCCAGTAAAGAGACACCAAGTGTCATCTTGGATCAAAAGACACGACCCATCCATATGTTGTCTACAAGAAACTCACTTGAGACCTAAAGACAGGAACAAACTGAAAATTAAAGGATGGAAGAATATATATCAAGCTAACAATGAACAAAGAAGAGCAGGGGTGGCAATTCTAATCTCAGACAAAATCAATTTTAATGAAATATCCACCATCGTGGACCAAGATGGACACTATTTATTGCTGAAAAGTTCAGTACACAAGGAAGACTTAACTATATTAAATATTTATGCACCTAATATCAGAGCACCTACATACGTCAAAGAAACACTGACTACACTCAAAAAAGAGTTAGATTACTCCACAATAATACTGTGAGACTTCAACACTCCACTCCCAATACTGGACAGATCATCTAGAAAAAAGCTCAGTAGAGATACAGAAGAACTTATTGCCACAGTTAACCAATTAAACCTCACTGATATATACAGAACTTTCTAGCCATCAGCAGACAACTACACCTTCTTCTCCAGTGCACATGGAATATTCTCTAGAACTGACCACGTGTTAGGACATAATGCAATTCTCAACAAAATCCGTACCATTGAATTACTGCAAAGCATCTTCTCAGATCATAAAGTCATAAAAGTTGAAATTAATAGCAGAAAAAAGAGATAGAAAATGGAACTCTTGGAAACTGAACAACATCTTGCTCAGAAAAACATGGGTTATAGAAGAAATCAAGGATGAAATAAAGAAATTCATGGATTCCAATGAGAGCGAAAACACTTCCTACCAGAACCTACGGGATACAACCAAAGGAGTGCTCAGAAGTCTGTTTATCTCTATAAATGCATACATCGGGAAGGAAGAAAGAAACCAAATCAAGGAACTAGCCCTACAGCTTGAACAAGTAGAGAGAGAACAACAGAGAAACCCCTCAGTCACCAGAAGAAACCAGATCATAAAGATTAGAGCAGAGCTAAATGAATTAGAGAATAGAAAAACAATTGAAAAACTGAAAAGACCAAAAGCTGGTTTTTTGAAATGATCAACAAAATTGACATACCACTGGCTAAACTTACTAAAGAAAAACAGGAAAGGAAACAAATAACCCAAATTAGAAATGAGAGGGGAGTTGTCACATCAGATCTAACAGAAATCAAAAATATCATAACAGAATACTATGAAAGACTGTACTCTAACAAATTTGAAAACCTAGAGGAAATGGACAAATTCCTTGACTCATACCACCTGCCCAAATTATCACAATGTGAAGCGGAACAACTTAATAAACCCATCACAAAGGAAGAGGTTGAAAATATCATCAAAAAACTGCCAACCAAAAAAGCCCAGGCCCAGATGGCTTTACTGCAGAATTCTACCAAGCTTTTAGAGAAGAGTTATCTCCAATACTACTGAGACTATTTCACAGTATAGAAAGGGATGGAGTACTCCCAAACTCATTCTATGAAGCAAGCATAACCCTGATACCAAAGCCAGGGAAAGACTCAACCAAAATGGAGAATTACAGACTGATATCACTCAGGAATCTAGACGCAAAATTCTTGCCAATAGAATACAACAACATATCCAAAAAATAATCCATCCTGACCAACTGGGATTCATACCAGGGATGCAAAGCTGGTTTAACATCAGAAAAACAATTAATGTGATTAATCACATAAATATCACAAAAGACAAGAATCACCTGATTTTGTCCACTGATGCCGAAAAGGCATTTGGTGAAGTCCAACACCCACTCATGCTAAAAACTCCTAGCAAATAGGCACAGATGGAAAATTCCTCAATGCAATAAGGGCCATTTATACAAAGCGAACTGCCTATGTCATCCTGAATGGAGAGAGACTGAAGGACTTTCCCTTAAGAACAGGAACTAGACAAGGATGTTCACTCTCCCCTCTCCTATTGAACATTGTACTAGAAGTTCTAGCCAGAGCAATTAGACAAGACCAAGAAATAAAGGGCATCTGCATCAGCAAAGAAGTCAAAATTTCCCTGTTTGCTGATGATATGATTGTATATGCAGAGAATCCCAAAGAATCTATAAGTAAACTACTCGAACTGATAGAAGAGTTCAACAAAGTCTCAGAATACAAGATAAACGTAAGTAAATCAGTAGGATTCCTTTATACCGACAAGACTGTTAATGAAGAAATCATCAAATCAATACCATTTACTATAGCCCCTAAGAAGATAAAGTACCTAGGAATTAATCTAACCAGAGAAATAACAGACCTTTACAAAGGGAACTACAAGCCCTTACTACAAGAAACTAAGAGAGACTTACAGAAATGGAGAAACCTACCCTGTTCATGGATAGGAAGACTTAACATTGTGAAAATGTCTATTCTACTCAAAGCAATCTACTTATATAATGCAATCCTAATACAAGTTCCAGCATCATTTTTTTAATGAGATGGAGAAACAAATCACCAATTTTGTTTGGAAAGGGAAGAAGCCCCGGATAAGTAAGGTACTACTAAAGAAGAAGAACACACTGGGAGGCCTCTCATTACCCGACCTTAGAGCATACTACACTGCCACAGTGGTCAAAACAGCCTGGTACTGGTACAAGAACAGACAGCTCGATTAGTGTAACAGAATTGAGACCCCAGAGATGACAACATCTGCCTATGAACAGCTTATATTCGACAAAGGCCCTAAGACATTAAACTGGGGTAAAAACAGTATCTTCAACAAATGGTGCTGGCAAAATTGGATATCCATCTGCAATAAACTGGAACAAGATCCATATCTTACACCTTATACAAAAACCAACTCCAACTCGATAAAAGACCTAAATATCAAATCTAAAACGATAAAGCTCATCCAAGAAAAGGTAGGAACAACAATGGAAGTATTAATACACAACATGGACAGACTCCAAAATCTGTCCAACAAACCACAATCAACAGAAGAGAAAATAGATAAATGGGAACTATTAAGAATCAAACACTTTTGCTCATCCAAAGACTTTAGTAATAGAATTAAAAGGCCACCTACAGAATGGGGAAAAATATTTGGCAACTTTATGTCAGACCGATGCCTGAGCTCCATAATCTATGAGATACTACAAAATATCAATAATAAGAAGATAAATTATCCAATTAAGCAATGGACAAAGGAGATGGACAGACATTTCTCTAAAGAGGAGATCCAGGCAGCCAAAACACACATGTGGCCATGTTCATGATCTTTAGTTATTAAAGAAATTAAAATCAAGACTACAATGAGACACCATCCCACCCCAACAAGGTTGGCCATGATCCAAAAAACACAAAACAACAAATGCTGGAGAGGCTGTGGAGAAAGTGGAATGCTTCTACACTGTTGGTGGGGTTGCAAAATGGTCCAGCCTCTTTGGAAAGCAATCTGGCACCTCCTTAAAAAAATGGATATAGATATACCATTTGACTCAGTAATTCCACTACTTGGAATATATCCTACAGAATCAAGGCCATTCACACCAACGGACACATGCACAAGAATGTTTATCACAGCACAGTCCACGATAGCAAAAGGATGGAATCAACCCAGATACCCAACAACAGAGGAATGGATAGGTAAACTATGGTATATATACTTAATGGAGCACTATGCAATGATAAAGAATAACGATGATTCCAGGAAACATCTCATAACCTGGTTTCAACTGGAAGATATGTTGAGTGAAAGTAGTCAGCGACAAAAGGACAAATATTGTATGAGACCCCTACGATAAGATCTCAAAAACAGACTTATGTACAGAAGAAAGGACTCTTTGATGGCTGCAAGGGAGGGGAGGGAGGGAGGGCGAGAGGGGGAGGGTTTAGACTAGATAGTTGGTAGAAATTTGGTTGGATGAAATCAGTGATAGCACACATTAGAAATAAGAACAATATTAAGTGTACTTCTGCATAACTTGAATACTCCTTCCACCTTAACCCAATATTGCCAGGACAGAGTAGCTGGGGCAGGGGGCAGGGGAACATACTCTTAAGTGGAATTGAGGCCAATTGGCACAACTAGCATTTTGCTAAGAGGGCTCTCTGCACCCCACATTGGTGATGGCATCTGGGGTCTTAAAAGCTGCCAAGCTGCCATCCGAGGGCACAGCAAATGGTCCCAACTCAGCAGAAACGATGTTCACTGAGGACCAAAATGACATGGGGTAGAGACAACCCAGTAGAGAGACCCACAAGAGTGGGTGCCTGCATAGATTTACGACCGGAAGAACTGGATGGTGCCTGGCCACCACCAGTGATAGTCACGATGGAGCTCACTAAGTTGAGTCTCACTATCAACACAAGAATAAAAAGGGGTACACCCTGAGCTCTCCACTAAAAGACCAGAATTGACGGTCCAGCAGCTTCAGGGTTCCCCTGAGAGCATGGCCCCTGGCCATGATGCTGCCCTTGCTCATAAATCATAATGAAGGTCCACTCTTCAGACACGAATGGATTGGATTTGGCAATGCAGAGCACCCTTATATTGGATGCACTTTATGGTTCTATGCACCTATAGGATATCATCCTGCTGACCTCTGGCTGGAGTAAGTGGAGTGGGTGGAGAGGAGGGGAAAGGAGACTGTTGGGAGGATGAGCCAGGTATGGAGCAGAGAGGAATAGTGTGCTGTCACCAGGCAGGGAGAACAGTGTAAGCTGCATATAGGTGGACATGTAAATTTATATGGGAATGTACATTTTCACTCAGTCATAATAAAAAATAAGAAAACCTATTCCCAAATTGGGTTATAACTACAGATACAGGGGTTAGGATTTTGAATGTGCTTTTTTTTTGGAAGAGACAATTCAGTTAATAACACAGGTCTTGTCTGATTTGTTGCTCCCCTGTTGACTTAAACTTCACCTTTGGTTCCTATTTAACCTTTGAAGTTGCTGTTACCAATTCGATCCCATGTAGTTCTTTACAAGAGCTCAGTGCTCACAGCAGTCACTATTTTCAATTTTAAACACATAGAAAAAGTCCAAGTAGGCAGACGTGAAATAACTCATGTTATTTCTCCATTTTTACAACCAGTGTGCTATCTATTAATTTTTCTCTTCAACCTGCTCTTTAGAGGCAGGGATACCTAGCTTCACAGGGATGGAGGTGCAAACCAGCCTGAAGGGAGATGGGATGATATGGAAGGAAGTATTATAAACTTAATCCGGAAAAAAGTGCATGCCGCTAAGCCTGCAGCTGTCAGGAGCCCTCTGTATATTCAGCGTGCTCCAAATTAACTTCTATGTTGAATACTATGTTTACTAAAGGATAATTTAGAAAACTGTGCTAATTTGAAGTTTACATATGTTACTCAAACTCAATAGTAACCACAGCAATCATTTAAATTTAGAATTTACACTAACAAAGTGTCTTTTCAGGGAGGAATATTTTATCATGACATTGTTTAGAATTGTTGGCTGCGGGGCTAATACAAAGCAGCAGGCTTTGGGCTGGTTTATTATTGTTTGAAGAGTCTCTACAGACAATGCAGATTCTAAGAGTGCTGCAAATAGTTAACATGCTCAGCTGTTAGCTGAGAGGTTGACAGTTTGAGGCCAACCAGAGACACCTTGGAAGAAAGACTTGGTGATCTTCTGAAAAATCAGCCATTGAAAACCCTGTGGAGCACAATTCTACTCTGACACATACGGGGTGGCCATGAGTCGGAATCAATTCTGACAGCAACTGGTTCACAGATAATGCACCCTTATCGCCTGTTTTGAGGGGCAGTTCCCATTGCCTTCCTCTTGTGAGCTATTAGAGGCCTCCCTTTCTTTTATAAAGTGGCAAAAGGGTGACTCATGTCCAAAGACAGGGGGGACAGGAGAACTGGCGGCAATGCCTTGACTGTCAGTTGGTGTATCCTGAGAGAGAAAAATTTTAAGAGGGAGGTGATATGGACTTGAACAAAACCAAACCCACTGCCATCGAGTCGATTCCCACTCATAGCAACTCTATAGGACAGAGTAGAACTACCCCCATAGGATTTCTAAGCAGCACCTAGTGGATTTGAATTGCTGACCTTTTGGTTAGCAGCGGACTTGAGTTGGTGGAAATTAAGTCCCTTAAAACTCTGCAGTGAGTACTTTCTGGTAGATTTAAAGACCCTTGTTTTATGCAGTGGAGTTCCTGGGTGGTGCAAACAGCATACCAGGCTGCTAAAGAATTGAAGGCTCAAGGCTACTCAGAGGTACCTTGGAAGAAAGCCTTGGCAATCTAAGTTTGAAAAAACCAGTCATTAAAAACCTATGGAGTGCAGTTCTACTCTGACACACATGGGGTTACCATGAGTCACAGCTGACTTGATGGCATAAGTCCTCAGCCCCTCTCCTGCTTTGGTCCTTTGTCCATCTGTCTAGATGAAATGTAGATGCTGTCCTCATGGACCACGAGGCTGAGGGACTCACCACAGAGGTGGCAGAACAGGAAGGGAGTCTGGGACCCTGGGGACTCCACAGGGAAGGCCCCTTATCTCAGGATTTGGTGTGTGAGAGGAATGAGATTCTGTCTTTTACCAGATGCCTCGCATTTCTAGGGGTCAGGGAAGATTCTGACTCTGAAGCTGAGTTCTAAAGGATGAATAGGTGTAATCTGTGTAAAAAGGGGGGAAGAGAATTTCAGTGACTGGGAACATCAGGTAGGAAAGGCAGGAGGTAAGAGACAGCGTGGCAGGTTTGAAGAATGGAGAGAAGCTCAGGCTGGAGGACTCAGACCTCAAGGGGTGTCCTGAGAAGCAACTCCAAGAGAATAGCAAGTGATCTCTCTGTGCCCACTGACATTGCCTCATATTACAGTTTTTTTATCAGCAAGTGCTTCAATCAAGATCTGAGATCACAGCCTTCAGTATGGATTGTACCTCAACATCAAGAAGACAAAAATCCTCACCAATAAGCAACATCATGATAAATGGAGAAAGGACTGAGGTTGTCAAGGATTTCATTTTACTTTGTTCCACAATCAGTGCCCATAGAAGCAGAAGTCAAGAAATCAAAGATGCATTGCACTGGGAAAATCAGCTGCAAAAGATCTCTTTAAAGAAAAGCAAAGACATCACCTTGAAGACTGAGGTGTGCCTGACAAGTTATGTGTTTTCAATTATATACATGCATGTGAACGCCGGACAATGAATACCCAAGACAGAAAAGCTGATGACTTTGAATTACAGTATTGGAGAAGAATATTGAATACAGCACAGACTGCCAAAAAACCCAAACAGATCTGTCCTGGAAGAAGTACCAGAGTGTTCTTTAGAAGCAAAGATGACAAACTACATCTTACATACTTTGGACACGTTGTCAGGAGGAATCGGTCCCTGGAGAAGTACATGGTGCTCGGTAGAGTCAGTGAAAAAAAGACCCTGAGCGATGTGGATTGACACAGTGGCTGTAACAATGGCTCAAGCGTATCAGTGATTGTGGACGAGGCTCGGACCGGCAGTGTTTTGTTCTATTGTACACAGGATGACTATGAGTCACAGCGGTCCTGACAGCACCTGATAGCAACAACAATACCACAGGTTGGGAGCTCTCATATCCCGGA
The DNA here is from genome assembly GCA_028571685.1 of Heterohyrax brucei. Taxonomy (NCBI): domain Eukaryota; kingdom Metazoa; phylum Chordata; class Mammalia; order Hyracoidea; family Procaviidae; genus Heterohyrax; species Heterohyrax brucei. Next base: position 67,992,100 of record CM053142.1, on the reverse strand, counting down.
GGTTCTCAGAGGCCAAAGGAAGAAGTCCAGAGCCCAGCCCTCCCTGGGTTGCCCCAGGCAACTTATGTTAGTAAAGAATCCTGTTTATGATCTTCTGACTCACAGTTGCCTGTGGTTTCCATGGTTCCCACGAGGATGAAACATAAATGCATTCTGAGAGGGTGGGGTCTGCAGGGTGGGGCTATCCTCTCCTTTTTCCGGCTCCGAATCTAGCTGAGTTCCCCAGCCTCTAGAGTAGAGGCTACTGAGTGTTTTTTGTCTCTGAGAATCTCAGTCAAGGGTTTCTTTGGGAGGGGATGGGACAGAGGCTAGGCAGTGAGGTGGGTAGGGCTAAGAGACAGACATCTTCAGTCAGGGATGGAAGGTGTGCAGAGTATGAGAGAGAACTCTGCCTCTCCAAGCTGATCAGGAGCCCCACTCCTTCCAAAAAATTACAAAAGGAGTCCAGAAGATGGAGAGAGACAGAGAAATGTAGGGAAGAGAAGAGATAGAACAAGATTTCAGGAGAAAGGTCCCTCGGTGGCACAAATGGTTTGCACCTGACTGGTAACTGAAAGATTGCTGGTTTGAGCTGAACCAGCAATACCATGGAAGAAAGATCTTCTCCTTCTGTGACCATTACTGACAAGAAAACTCTAAGGAGCAGTTCTACTCTGTAACACACAAAAACCAAACCAAACCCACTGCTGTCGAGTCAGGTCCGGCTCATAGCGATCCTAGAGAGAACAGCCCCATAGAGTTTCCAAGGAGCACCTGGTGGACCAGGTCTCCTAAATCACAGATCAACAACACAAACAAAATTAACAACAAAAGATTTCAGGTGGTCTGGCCACTCCCTTCATCAGGGACAAGTGTAAGATCAAATATGGATAGAAAAAAAAGTTTTCCCTCACACACAAAAAAGAGACACTTCCTCCTTTCTTTAGAGTATGGACTTTAGAAAACTTTTAATTGGGACTTCTTTGTCTGCCTCTCTGGGGTGTATGTAACCCTTTTTAAAACTCAAATACCTTTTTATGGGATTTATAGAGGACAACCTTGAGGACGGGACAGCCATCTCTTTGAAATGTAAACAACCAAGGAAGATAGCGGAGAGAACAGGGACTTCAAATGGCACTTGTTTCCAACTTGCAAACCTACCTGTGGTTGTAAAGATATGAGAAATGTATTTTTTTCTGTTGGATAATGGCAATTAGCAAGCATAGGTGGCGACTCCAATTACCGGGTGAATTTAGGATGGTGCAAACGGCTGGCTAAACTGCTAACTGAAAGACTGGAGGTTTGGGTTCTCCCAGAGGCACCTCGGAAGAATGGCCTGGTGGTCTCCTTCTGCAAGATTAATCTTTGAAAATCCTACCCTGACATATGTGGGGTCACTGTGAATTAAAATGATCTTGATGGCAACTGGTACAACTGGTATTGGTATATGTGACCCACACATGGGGTCACTCTGAGGTGGAAATGACTCAATAGCAACTGGTTTCATATGTGACAAGGAGTCCCTGGGTGGGGCAGAAGGTAAACACACTCAGCTGCTAACCAAAGGATTGGAGCTTCAAGTCCATGTAGGCACCTGGAGAGAAAGGCTTGCTGATCGACTGCTGAAAAACCAGCCTCTGGAAACCCTGTGGAGCACAGTTCTACTCACACGCTTGGGGTCCCCATGAGATGCAGACGACCTGATGGTAACTGGCATAGGTGACAAATGGTAGGGTCAATATCTCTTATTCAGGACTAGATACTGCTGATCTTGAGAACATGGATAGAATGAGTTGCATCTGCTAGACGAAGGATTAGGTTTCTTTCTGCTTTGGCAATCTCTTCAGTGGATTACCAGTGATGCATCACATTTGATAATTTGTTAAAAAAACCTGCTTTGATAATAAATAAAACTTACTTGATAATAAAACTGCTTTCTTTGTCTTCAGCTTTTGAAGAGAAGTTTTCTGGGTTGGTAGTTACTTTCCCCAACACGAGCAGGGCTTCTCCTTCCAGGTGTTGGTGGGACAGACAGACTAGATTTATGAATGAAAAGTCATGGGGAACAGGCTGACAACTGGTGTGTATGAGACGAAAAGACCCAAAAAACAGCAGCCAGAGAGACAGACAGACTTTTAACAGATTATTTTAAATTTTGTCAGTACAGTGCACGTGTACGTCTGTTTTTTCATTTGTTCTTCATAGAAGCGCAGGAAATTTCAAAATGCAGAAACTAAGATTTATAGAAGTTGATTAACATAAACGAAATAAAAAAACAAGAATAGACAGTGGCCATCTGAGATACATCTATTGGCCTCATCCCACCCAGAACAAAGGAGAACTAAAAAAACCAAAGATACAAGGAAAGTATTAGTTTAAAGGACTAACGGATCACATGACGCAAAGCCACCTCCAACCCGAGCCAGGACACCTACATGGTGCCCAGCTACCACCAAAGACTACTCCAACAGGGATCATAGCAGAGGCTTCTGGTTGGAGCAGCAGAAAAACGTAGAGCAAAATTCAAATTCACACTTACATGAGTGTGCGTGCACACCCAGAAACATACACAACACCAGACTTAAACTAGTTTGACAGACTGGAGGAATCCCCCCCAAGACTGTGGGCCCCTGATACCTTACTAACCCGAAACTAAAGCCACTCCTGCAGTTGACCTTTCAGGTAAAGATTAGACAGGCCTGTAAAGCAGACAGTAACACATAAGAGGAATGTGCTGCTTAGTTCTACCAAGTAGATGAGACAAAATGGGCAACACCTGCCCCAAACCAGAGGAGAAAGTGAGAAGGGACAGGAAAACTGGACAAATGGATAGGTGGAACCCAACGTGGAAACGGAGACAGTGCTGAAACGTTGCAGGCATTACAACCAGCATCACAAAACAATTTATGTATAAATTTTTGAAGGAAAAATGAGTTTGTGTAAACTTTCACCTAAAGCACAATAAAATCAAAAGAACAAAAACAGGAGTGGAATTTAGACCTCCTGACTTACAGAGCTTGCTCAACTAAGTCAGTGTTTCCCAAACTTCTGGTGTGCATGGACCACTTTAATGGGTGGCAGTTACACATACAAAGCACCAGTGTGCAAAAGTGTCACAGATTGCAAGAGAAGGTAATAAATAAGACATTTAAAAATTAACCACAACAGCTGTGTTTTAAAACAATGAGCAAGAATTATCTGTAATCTTCACTTGAAAAACAAACTAGTAGATGTGTGTCAGAATAGAACTGTGTTGCGTTTTCCACGGCTGGTCTTTTGGAAGTAGGTCACGAGGCGTTTCTGTCAAGGCACTTCTGGGTGGACTTGAATAGGCACCACACTTTTGGTTAGTGGCTGAACATGGTAACCGTGTCTATAATAGCGGGACAGTGGTAACAATAATAGTTAACTTTTACCGAGTACTTTCTATATGCTAGACATTGTCCTAAGTACTTTACATGTAACCTTCTTTATCTTCACCACAACTATGAAATAGGTATTATTATTATTATGATTATCATCACTCCCAATTTGCAGAGGGAAAAACTGAAGTACAGAGACTCTTAGTTTCTTAGTGTTGCTGTAACAAATGCTGCATACAGGTGGGGGCTTTAAAGAACAGTTGCTTATTTTCTCACCGTTTAGGAGGCCAAAAGTCTGAACTCAGGGCATGTGGGGGCAGGCCTTCTGTCTGTGGTTCTGGGGAAGACCTTTGACTCTTTCAGCTTCTGCAGCCCTGATGTGTCTCAGGTCTTGGATGATCTTCACTTGGCATCTGTCTTCTTCCTACTGGTGTTTGCTTCTGTGTCTAATCTGCTTCTTTTGTAACTCAGAGGTGATTGGGTTTAGAACACACCCTGAGCTGATATGACCTCATTAACATAACAAAGAAAACCTTATTTCCAAATAAAATTACACCCACAGGTATTAACAAATCAAACCAATCCCCCGCTGTTTGAGTAGATTCCAACTCATACTGACCCCATAGGACAGAGTAGAACTGAACCATAGCATTTCCAAAGAGAGGCTGGTGGATTTGAACCATTGACCTTTTGGTTAGCCACTGAGCTCTTAATCACTGAGCCACCAGGGCTCCAAGATTATAACATACACTTTGAAGGAAGAGGACACAATTGGATTCAAAACAGACAGGCACAACTTGTTTCATTAAAATTTCAACTCTCCTTTGTTGTTCCCAAAGCTAGTACTCCATCAGATTCCAGGGTGCCTCTGTGCCTCACAGGATCACCTCTAGTAAAACAAAACATTTTATCTTTTATTTCTTGTACTTTTTTGTAATATACATTTTCCCCATTTGGGAAGCGATTTCATAGTCTATTCATCAACGATTTTGGCCGACTGTACAGAGAACTACCTGCTGGTATGCAAACTTGATGGCAACGGTCCCTCCAAGCATTTGCTATTGTAATAGGGCATCCGACAGTGATATTTGATCAGACTACTTTCTCACTACGTGTCTATGTCGTTAACAACACAGCTGGCTGTCTGGCTTTGCTCTTTCTTTTTGTTTATCTTTATATATTGTTGTAGAAATACAGATAGCATATTTGCCAATTCATCATTTTCCATGTCACAATTTAGTGATCCCAATTACAGCAACCATGTGGTACAACCATCCTAGCTCCTCTTTCCTGTGGGGCTTGTCCCTGTGTTTTCTCTGAGGAGTGAGGGAAGGCAAATGTTGAACTGTGGTGTCTTTACCACCTTCAACATAACATTAAATTTTTATTCTGGGAAATGTTATTGTACATATTCTGAAAAAGCCAATAGGCTGTGAGTACACTGACATAAAGCCTTGGATGACTATGAGCTATGATGTGACAACATTTTATAGGAGGCAATGCATTAGGAGCAAGGGTGAACTGTCAATAAAACCTAGTTGCCAGATCATCTTTGCGGTAGCTCCTAGCCAAAGTTTCTTTTTGGCCACTTGTATAAAAGAATTACTCTTACATTTTCCCTTGTTCCAGTACATACAGACATCGCATATTCCCACTGAAACCCTGTTCATTGCATCAGTGATATTGTGCTGAGCTCTCAGATCTTTATGATCATCTTCATTGTCAGATCTATATTACTATCTTTATTGCTCCATTTGTAAGTTGGTGAAACAGCTGTGAGCCATTAATGACTTTTTGTAATTTGGAGGTGTAACACAGCACAACTAGGAATATATATAAAACTGCTGGGAGCCAGCCCCGCATGGGTTTCAGGAACACGAAGGGCTTGGGGGGGTTGGGCGTCGGTGGAGGAAGAAACGAGACTGAGACAGAAAGAGTTTTAGAGAAAATGGCAGCCCATAAAGGTCTGTCTGTCTTTAGTTTTTATAGATGAGATGTTGTGATTTTCACCCTATTTTTTCTATCATATAAGCTATTGGCTATCAAGAAACTAACCCATCATTATTGGCTAGTAAGAAACTGACCTCTCTTGGTCTTCTTTTTCTAGTTAATTGTCAAGGCTTTTTGGATAATGGCCTGAGGCAGGTGTTCGTGGTGATAAATGTCAGTGAAAACAAAGTTAACAGTGAAAACAAAGTTATGCTTTGAACTTAATGGATCTATTCGTACCTCAAGGTGAAAGGCACAGAAGCGTAGACTCCTCAAAACTTCACATTATTTGACTGTCTCTATCTGTTTCTATAAGTTTTTATTTTATCTCTTCCTGTGCAGATAGTGTCTACCATCCCCCAACCCAACCCAGCTGCTCTAAGAAAGATGTTTCTTTAGTGATTATTCATTTGCCATACCAATTATAATGAACTTGGAAGTTTATCTATCTTTCTGCTGTAGGGAGTGAGATGCTTGTATAGCTTTAAGGGCTGTGTGGCGAATTGTCCTTGGGAAGCCTTTCAGGGGCTTTTCTGCAAACTTGTATTTCATATGTGGAAAAGGGAGGGGGGAGACGCAGTTGGGGGAAGCCAGTGGAGCTGGGCAGGCCTCGATGCTTTCAGGCATGCTGTATTGAAGTTCATTCCTCTGAGTTCTTTTCCCTAGAAGTTCCTAGTCAGACATTCTCAATATAATTTCATAAGCTGAGGGGGTTGTAAAGCCCCTCTTAGAAGGCATCTTCCTTGATCCTCGTGCCAGGGGATAACAGGGTATTTTTGAGGAAGACTCAATCAGGGGCAGTAGGCTAAAAAACATGTCACGGGTGAGATGTCTCTGCCTGTCATTTACAGAAGTTTGTGACTTTGTCTACAGGGGCTTTTGTGGATGGCAGACCTCGACATAAAACACTTTCAAAAGCACAGGCAAATAAACAACATATGCTACATACATACAGTGGAATATTATTCAGTCACAAAGATGAATGCAGTTCTGATACATGCTACAGCATGGAATAACCTTGAAAACACCACACTAGGTGAAATCAGCCAGAAACAAAAAGACAAATAGTGTATGATCTCACTTACATGAAGTATCTAGAACAGGTGAATGATTAGAGGTAGAAAACAGATGAGAGTTTACTAGGAGATAGAGGGAGGGTAACGGTGAGTGGAAATTGACTCAGTGGCAATGGATTTGTTTTTTCTTTTTTTAGGAGGAAGGAAGGAATGGGGAGTTACTGTTAATTGGATACAGAACTTCCATTTGGATGATTAAAAAAAGGCTTGGAAATAACTAGGGGTGATGGTTGCAAAAAGGAAAAATTTTACATAATTTAAGACACATGTGTATGAACAAAAAAATAAACAGAAACATGCAACAAGAAAATAAGATTAACCAAGGTAAACTGTCCATATTAATAAAAGCCAACCAGTTGAAACATTTGACTGCTCCAAGATATTTTAGATTCCCAAGAGATGGAGTTCGAAGAAGATGGCTGAAGGGTAGCTAGGTAGATGAAGCATTGAAAGGCGACAGAAGAGTGGAGGAGAGCATTTTGCCGAAGTCATTTCTTCCTCCGGCAGGAGAGCCCTGCGCGATAGCCATAGTCTACCACCAGAGGGCACTGTGGAACTAGGGATGCCAACCTTGGTCTACCAAACTAAGCCAAACCCACAAGAAACAACAACAAAAGCCTTCGCTGGATTTTGACTCAGTGACCCTAAAGGACAGAGTAGAACTGCCCCATAGAGTTTCCAAGGAGCAGGTGATGGATTTAAACTGCCAACCTTTTGGTTAGCAGCTGAACTCTGAACCATTGTGCTGCCATGGCTCCAGAAACCAATCTTCAACCGGATACCGTGGTGGATAAGACCACACCTGCTAATCAAGAGGGTGGCAGTTTGAATCCACCAGGTCCTCCTTGGAAACGCTATGGAGGCATTTCTAGTCTGTCGTACAGGGTCTCCATTGACTTGGCAGCATGGTTTTTTTTTTTTTCATGACAACCTCATATATGTCAGATTAGACTATAATCCACTGGGTTGTCAGTGGCTGAGATCTCCAGGAAGCAGATCTCCAGGCCTCTCTTCCGAGGTGCCTCTGGCTGGACTCAAACCTCCACCATGCAGTTAGCAGCAGAATACTTAATTGGTTGAAGCATCCAGGGACCCTAGCCTTGAACAAGATGAGTCTGTTCAGTCCTTATATTCCAGGCATTCTTGAATGCTACACAGCCTTCAGCTCTTGAACAATATTAATTTTGTTTTTCTCCCTATATTTAGGGTTCTTAACCCAGTGACGAACCCTGGTGGTGCAGTGGTTGAGTGCTTGGCTACTAGCTGAAAGGTCGGCTCTTCATACCCACCAGCTGCTCCATGGGAGAAAGAAGTGGTAGTTTGCTTCCGTAAAGATTTACATCCTTGGAAACCCTATCGGGCAGTTTTACTCTGTCCAATAGGTTGCTCTGAGTCAGAATGACTCAATGGCAATGAGTTTTTTTTTTTTTTTTTAAACTGATGATCATGGTGGAGCTCCTGATGGTCAGCAAATACCCAGAATTTATACATAAAATATGTTTACCTGTGATTCAACTTTTCTATGACGTTCAGGGCTCCTAGAATGTCACGTACAATGATTTATTTCATTTTATGGAGTCTTTGTTGTTAGAAAGATGACAAGAAGTATCTGAGTACTCTGCTATCTTAGCCTGTCTTCACATTTTTCAGTCTGGAAGGTTTTATGTGTTTTCTAGTTTAATCAAACTCTCAAAGGAATTAGTAACTCATCTGTTTCCTCAACAAAAATCAAGAACTATTGCCAAAGCACCTTGTATCCCTTTGAATGTGTAGAATACAGCGATATTAGTGACTGATTTGTTGATTGTCTACCAAGTGGTAAGCACTTATTTAATATAATAATCAAAGCTATGTTTCAAGATATCTCAATTTCCTAAATAAAGAACCTGCTGTTCAAAAAGGTTGAAGTGGTTTGTCCCAAGTCACACAGCTAGTCAGTGGTGAGGCTGAGATTCCTTCTCTGGAATGTTTGACTCCCATTTGTGCTCTTGCTACTTTGAGAAAAAAGCAGGTGACTCATTCAGTCTGGGTGCTGAGTGCTAGCAGGAAGCAGGGCTGCTTCCTGTCTCCATGGAGCTTAGCACATGGCGGTGATGATGGTGGTGATGTTAGTGCTAGGTAGACAATAAACAAATAACCTATTATTATAAAGCGAGAAAAGGGCTCTGATGAGATCAAACAAGGGTAGCAATCTAGAAACATGGGGAAATTACTCAGGTTGACCAGGGAAGGGCTGTCTGAAGTAATAGCATATTATCTCAGACTAAAGGCTGTGAGTGAGGCACTGGTGGTTCAGTAATAGGATTCTTGCTTCCCATGCAGGAGACCTGGGTTTGATTCCTGGCCGAGGTACCTCATGCACAGCCAACGCATCTGTCAGTGGAGGCTTGTGAAACAGATTTCTTTGGAGCTTCCAGACTAGGAGGGACTAGGAAGAAAGGCCTGGTAATCTACTTAGAAAAATCAGCCAATGAAAACCGTACGGATTATAACGTAACACTGTTTGATCCACACCCCATCATGTAGGTGGTGCAGGACAGGGCAGCATTTCTTTCCATGGTGTGTTGGGGTGGTCTGCGGACAACGATGTCAACTAGAACAAAGGATGAAAAGGAGCCTGCCTGAGAAGAGGTGGAGATGGCATTCCAAGAGGAGGGACAGGTCAGCCTGTGAAGGTATCTAGCGGTGGCTGGAGCAAGGACCCGTGACCAGAGGAGAGGCTGATAGGGAACAGACATCATCAGGGCTTTCTAGGCTGGGTAAATAATTCAGTTTCATTCTGTCTGAGATAGGACTCTATTGTTGGGTTTAAAATGGGAGAAACATGATCTCACTTATGTTTTTCTGTTCCTTTTAATTAATGTTTTTGAAATTATGATACATATACTTGGTACAAATTTTAAAAGGTACAAAATTGCTCTGGTTGGCATGGAGAAGAGAATAGCGGCAGTCAATGAAAGTGCAAGGATGTTACCTCATTCAGGTAGGGGACGGGTGGCCTACCCTACGGTGGTAGGTCTGCTGGGGGAGAAGAGTGGTAGTGTCATTCTGGGATGAGTGTATCCCAGTGGCGATACCAGTTAGGCAGTTGGCTATGAATCTGGAGCTCGGAAGAGGTCTGGGTGGGAGAAAGTCTTTAAGAGTCACCAGCATACAAAGATGGCCAGGCAGAGTATAAAGGGGTAAAGTGGGGACCTAGGACCGGACACTGACAGAATTGGGTGGAGAAGGTGGAAGCTGAAAAGGAGACTGCAGAGTGGGAGGAAAAGTCGGACGATTAATGGGTGGAGGACAGAAGTGTCCAGAGGGCTGCTGGGGACCTGGACGAGGGCAGTTCCCAACAAGTGCAAGGGGTGGAGACTGGATAGAGCCGGCACAAGAGATGACAAAGAGGAGAAAGTGGAGACAGGGTGAGCAGGCAGTTCTACTCATAGACTGGGCCCTGAAACCTAACAGGGAAAAGGGGCTGTCTCGAGCCTGGGGACAGAGGTATGGGAAAGAGGAGGGTTTTGAGTTCTTTTTTAAAAAACAGTTTGTTACAAGGCCATGTTTCAATTCTGAAGGGCATGGAGAGTGATGAGCCAAAGTGAAGACAAAGCAAGCAGACTAGGGGGCAACAGAGGAGAAAAGTGAGAGGACGGAATTGAGGTATGTGGGGATGCTGGCCTTCGGCAGGAAGAAGCCCTCCTCTGTGGTCACAGGAGAGGAGAAAGAGCTGGGTTCTGATGCAGACAGGTAAATGTGGTCACGGGAAGTTGTGGACGGTCTTGCTGTGACTCTACAGTCTCAGTGATGTGAGAAGAAAACCATCAGGAGAAATTCGAGTGGAGGAGAGGGGTAGGGCCGTTCCAAGGAGCAATGGCTGTGTGGGATAGCCATGGGAAGAGCAGGAAAGGGGAATGTCGGGATTGCTGGATGCTGTTGGGACCGGCTGGTGAGGTGAGGTGAGGTGAACGTAAACCTAGAGCACATCAACCGCCTGGCTGGTTGTGTTTCTCAGAAATGCTTGATTTCATCTTTGCGGCCTGGAGAAGCTCATGCCAGGCTGAAGTTTTGTTAGCAGAGCATGATTGGGGTGCGAGACAGGGAGGGGAATCACGGAATTTTGTAAGGAACTGTATCTAATCAGGACCCATTGGCTCTCTGCAGGATGGAGAGAGAAGACAAGCCTGAGAGGGACAGTAGGCAGGACACCAAAGAATGGTTTCAAAGGTGGTCCTTGAGCAGGTGGTCAGAAAGTGGGATGACGGAACTGGTACCCGTGCAGGTGGTTCAGTTTCAGGTAAATGACAAGATCCAGGCGTAGCTCTGGGAATACTCGGAGGGCATGGTCATCAGAAAGGGGACAAGGAACAGAGAGGCCATGGTGACGCAGGGGTCACCCACGTGGATGTCTGGGGTGCTGAGAATACTGAGAGGCCTGGGAGTGAAGAGGAAGATGGAACCTGGTGCTCAGTCTTCAGGAAATGAGGCGGGGTGATCAGGAGGTAAGAACACCAGCAAGGAAAAGGTGCAAGTGGCAGACTGTATGTCTTCATTCTTCAAGGAGAGATTGTAGGGGCCAATACAAATGGAAAATTAATGGGTAATTTCCCCTGGTGAAAATAGAGGAAGCAGTTCCTGTCTTCTGGTGCTTTCTTTAGAATTTAGATAACTTGTAAATCTGTCTTTTTAGAAAGTATGTAAATATAGTTTCAGATTTTCCTCTGTTGTTAGGTGCCAGTCCAGTCGATTCCATTCTGATTCATAGTGACCCCAAACAGAAGGAAACACTGCCCAGTCCTGTCACTTACACGTTATGCTTGAGCCAACTGTTGCCGCCACTGTGTCAATACATCAATACATCTCGTCGAGGGTCTGCTTTCTCACTGACTGTCCAACGTGAGACAAAGTCTCCTCTACCTTCCTGTTTTTCTTGGAAGGAGATTAACATAACTCAGGTGGCCTAGCTCAATCTCTGGGCTACAGGGATTAGAAAATCAACAAATGTAATGATTGTACCCTCTTACCTATATAAAGGTTAAGATTCCTTTCTGTCTTTGCAATCTGTTAGCATCATATGCTGGCTTAATGCTTTAAAAAACAAAACCTGTTGCTATTGAGTTAATTCTAACTCCTAGTGACGCTATAGAAAAGAGTGGAACTGCCTCTTAGGGTTTCCAAAGATTGGCTGGTGGAGTCAAACTGCAGAGCTTTCAGCTAGCAGCCAAGCTCTTAACCACTTATTCAACAATAAAATTTTCTTTTCCTTCTAATTTTGTGAAGAGGTTGTTTGGGTTGGGGATAGTTTCCGGTTTTTAGTAATTGTTCCCCAACAGTTTCCAAGGGGTTTCTTGAGCGGAGGCAACCGTGGGGAGCCATCCTTGCTTCCTGGCCCTGAGGTATATGTGGAATATGAGAATATGATCAAGGCTAAATTAGAGGAGGCGTTTCCTGATCCTGTCAGGACAGGAGACGTGAAAACTGGCCAAATGAACAGCCCTAAAATAAGAAACTCATTGCCTTCAAATCAATTCTGACTCATAGTGATCCTATAAGACAGAGCAGAATTCCCCCATAGGATTTCCAAGGAGGGACTGTCACTTTCAAACCACTGACCTTTTGGTTAGCAGCCTTAGGCTTAACTGCCTGCAGGGTTTTGAAAGAGCTGTTGGAGGTGTCATTCTCCCCCCCCCACCCCGCCCCCGGGACGTTCAGGAACCAAACCAACACCACCTCATCCTTCGTTTCATATTCTTCCAATGTTTTGGAGACTTTCTGGGGCTGTCTGGTATTGGTTGAGGTTTCATTCATTCAACACAAATTCACTGAGCTCCAAGACAAGTAGGCACTCACTGTTTTAGGCACTAAAAACAGGTTGAACACTGAACAAAGGAGAGAAAAAGAAACCCCTGCCCCCCTGGAGCTCACATTCAGGTGACGTTGGGGGGTTTGCTTTGCTTTGCTTTGCTTTGTTCTTGATTCCAAAGCTACCAGAAGGCAGGTTACTCACAGGTGCTGGAATCTGGATGTGGAGATAGTTAAGGAATTTTGTGAGTCACTTCCGTTGTCTGGGAGGGGTGGATGGGGTGGGGGTGGGTGGGTGGAGTCGGTGATGAGGGTTGCGGGTAGGGTGGGGGGACGGGGTTAGAGGGTTAGGAACAGGGTGTCAACAATGCAGGAAAGTGGAAAGAGTGCAAGACTGGATGTCTCCAGCCTGGGACTGTGCAACACTGAACAAATCATTTCCTTTTCCTGAGACTGTTAGCCGATCAGTAAGCCAGCCAAGTGCCAAGTGCCGTCGAGAAGCGGGAAGAATTCCTGAGTCCCTGAGTTGCTGGGGAACGAAATGAAAGTGTCACCTAAATACTTAGGTGTTACACAAATGATCAGTATGCCGTTATATAAATCTTTATTTCCTTCTCTGGGTATGGGCACCATAATACCACCTACTTCCAAGTGTTAGGAAAGCCTGGTAGGCTAGTGGTTAGCTGTAAGCCTGCTTACCAGAGGTCAGCAGTTCAAATCCACCAGGTGCTCCTTGGAAACTCTGTGGGGCAGTTCTACTTTGCCCCATAAGGTCACTATGAGTTGGAATTGACTCACGGCAGTATGTTTGGGTCCCTGTGTTTAATAAAACAATACGTGTAAATGTTGACCACTATCATTAATGGAGGCATCTCCAGTGAATTCTTTGTTGTCTGAAGACCAACCTCCACCTGAAATGGGAAGTAGGTAACTGTTCCAGACTGAGGGTTGGGGTGAGGCAGGGCTTCAGGCTTAGAGGCAGGTTGGGGGCTCATTACTACAGTCTTAGTTTCTTGGAGGAGAAGGAGGAGGAGGAAGAAGGCACTGATGAGGATGCCCTGTGAGACTTTTAGGGGGAGTATAGTTGTAGAGGCACCCTGGTGGCACAGGGGTTCAGAGCTCAGCTGCTAACCAAAAGGTCAGCAGTTTGAATCCACCAGCTACTCCTTGGAAACTCTGTGCGGCAGCTCCGCTCTGTCCTACAGGGTCACTATGAGTGAAGTCCACTCAGCACAAAGGTTTTTGGTGGCTGGAGGAAGAGTGGCTGGGATGTCTGCATTCTTTTTGCCTGCTTCCTTCCCCTGGTGCCCCAAAGGGTACATTTTTACTAAGGACCTACTATGAAGAAAACACTGTGGGGGAACAAGAAAGAGAGGTCATTGGTTTTAAGGACCTCCATTCCAGAGGTGGATGGCAAGCTCACCTTCTTCCTGGATAGAAGTTATTTCTGGTCTTTCCTCCTAGAAGAGGTGTGGGTCAAGGGTAAGGAAGGCTGTCCTAGCCTCCAGTCCCAATTTGGACTTGGCTTGTCGCCATGAGTCGGATCCGACTCGACGGCACTTGGCTTGGCCTGGGATCCCTAAGAAAGGAGCAGAAACTTACATTTGAAAAGCAGAAGTGCATGGTTCAAGAAGCTGCCCCTGTCCATAAATCATTACTGAGGTCAACTCCTCGGACAGGAATCAATTGGACTCGGAGACACAGAGTGACCATATCGTGTGTGCACTTTATGATTCTATGCATCTATAGGATGTCGTCCTACTGGCCTCTTACTAGAGGGGAGGGAGAGGGTGGAGAAGAGGGGACAAGAGATTGTTAAGAGGATATGACTTGTACAGAACAGAAAGAAGGAGTGTGCTGTCACTGGGCAAGGAGAGCAGTAGGAGCTGCACATAGGCAGGCATGCAAATTTAAACAGGATTGTACACTTTCACTCAATCACAATAAATAAATATTTTAAAAAAATGATCCTAAAAAAAAAAAAAAAAAAAGGGGAGTCCTTGGGTAGTGCAAACTTCAAGGGCTCCACTATTAGCCAAAAAGTTGGCACTCTGAACCCACCCAGAGAAGCCTTGGGAGAATGGTCTGGAGATCCGCTTTTGAAAAGTCACAGCCTTGGAAACCTCCGCTTGAAAACTTCTACCCAGCGAACACCGAGTCACCGTGAATAAGAAAGAGGATAAGGGAAGAAGGGGAGAGAAGAGGAGGGAGAGACGGTCCCCCTCCTCCAACTTTTTATTCGGAAAATGTTTATGTCCACAGGAAAACTGAAGAAAGTGCTACAATGAACACGTATTCCTTTAGATTCCCTAATGGTCAGCATTTTGTCAGGACTCAGGACGCTGATACAAGAACCTCAAAGAGAGGGATCCAGAAGAGGGCTGAAGGGGCGCGGTAGCCGCAGGCAGGGTCAGGGGGCGGCGCCTGCAGAGAGCGGGCCTGGGTCAGAGAGGGCTGGGGCCCCTGCTGAGCTCCCGGGTGTGGCCAAGAGGAGGGGAACCCAAAAGGTTCCAGTGGGACAGAGTCGTTTTGTGGGGCCGCCGTTGTCGCGGGTGACTCACTGTAGCGATGGGAGGAGGGGTCATCCCTCCTTGGGCTTCCAGCGCCCCTTCCGTCCTCACCCGAGGGCCGCACCCTCTCCAAGCTGGCTCCTAGGAGAGGGCTGACCCTGGGGTGGGGGGCGCGGGGGACAAGGTCTGGGCCCGCCTTCTCCGGTCCAGCCTTCTCCGGTCCAGCCTTCTCCGGTCCAGCCTTCTCCGGTCCAGCCCTCTTGGGCCTCGTTTCCCGCCTGCAGCGGGGGCCCTAGAGAACCCGGACCTTCCCCCAGCCCTGCTCCGAGCTGCCGCCGCGCCTCCGCATTGCGTGCTCGCTCCAGCTGTCTGCAGGTTGTTTCTGGGGTCAGGGCTTCCGGAAGAAGCTTTGTGTTGTCCGGGCCCCCCGGTGCTCCCCGGGGACTCCGCGCTACGCCTCTTCTCTCTCCTTCCCGGGAGCTTTCTTGCAAGAGACAGGAGTCCTTTCTGCCTGAGATTAAAGAGCACAAAGCCCCGCTGCGGGCCCAGTGGCTGTCCTGTGGGGAGGGGCGAGGCCCAGAGCTGGGGAGGCTCTGGGGTTCCTGGCTTTTCCTAAGGCACCGGTGTACCTTACCGTCCTGCCCCGCCTCTCCCTTGGGCCGGCAGTGGCTGTGCAGCCCCATCCCTCAAGAGCGTGGTTCAGGGCCTTGTACCCACGAGACGGTTCTGTGTGTGCCAAGGCTGGACTGCGGCCAGAGGCCGCAGAGGGAAACGTGTCTCCTGCCAAAACCACACCTACAAAAATGCCTGGTCTGTTTCTTGGGTGTGCCAGGGTGTTTTTGCCTCTTCTACAAGAGTAAATCAGAAGAGATTCTTTCAGCAGGTTGAAAAAGATATCTGGAGAGGCTCTGGCCTGGACCAGAGATCACACAGAGCCTAGATCACCAGCGAGACTCACCCAGGAAGGAAAGTGACTTGCCCAATGGACCCCAGATAGAGCCCAGAGCTCCTGGGTCTGGGCCTCTACTTACAGGGTGCATGCGAAGTTCCTGAAGTAGTGCCTGGCGTATCAAAAGCAAACAAAAATGTTGTTGTCCAGTCACCTGGACTCATTGCGACCACAGAGGGCAGAGTAGATCTACCCCATAGGGTTTCCACAGCTGTGATCTTTAGGGATGCAGACTGCGCATCTTTCTCTTGTGGTCTTACCTTTCATTTACTCAGCAGCTGAACTCTAACCACTGTGTCTGGCGCAGAGTCAGCTCTTGATAAACATTCTATGTATTATGCTACATCTGGAAGCCTAGTGCTGTGTTCATTGTCAGACTGTTCAGCTTCTGACTGTTTGCTCAGCATACAGATTGAATAAAGATGGTAAAAAGATAGAACCCTGACTCCCATCTTTCCTGTCTTGACATAGTATCCCCTTGTTCTGTTCCAGTAACTGCCGCTTGGTCTGTGTACACATTCCTCATGAGCACAACTAAGTGTTCTGGAATTCTCATTCTTTGCACTGTTATCTGTAATAATGATCCACACAGTTGAATGCCTTTGCGTACCCCAAACCCAGTGCCGTCGAGTTGGATCCGACTCATGGCAACCCTAGAGGCCATTTGCGTAGACCACCCCCCCCCAAAAGGAAATAGCTTCCTGGTATTAGTGCTTTCGGCCAACATCTATCTGACGCCAGCGATGACATCCCTCATTCCATGTCCTCATCTGAATCTGGCTCAAGTTTCTTGCGGCTCCTTGTGGATGCAGCTGTTTTGTTGTTACCATTTTTGAGAGGAGTTGAAACACCTCAACATCAAGAAAACAAAAATCCTCACAATGGGACCAGTAAGCAACATCATGATAAATGGAGAAAACATTGAAGTTGTTAGGAATTTTATCCTACTTGGATTAACAATCAATACCCATGGAAGAAGTAGTCAAGAAATAAAATGCTGTGTTCTTGCATTGGGCAAATCTCCTTCAAAAGACTTCTTTAAAATATTAAAATGCAAAAATGTCATTTTGATGACTGGCTTAGGCTGGGTTCTCTAGAGAAGTAAAACCAGTAGACCATATTTATATTTACATTTATGCTTCTATCACAGAAACAGCTCATGTGATTGTAAAGGCTGGGAAGTCCCAAATTGGTGAATCAGGAGAGAGGCTTCTCCTGATTCACATAGCCTCAGGAGCTGGTGAATCCTCCCACATAGGCAGGTAAGAAAGCAGGGCTCTTGATCACAGGCTGTGAATATCAAAAGTTTCCAAGATTGGCAGGCAAAGCTTCTCTGGATTCATGTAGCTTCAGGGGCTGGTGAGCCCAAGATCAGCAGGTAAATTGACAGCTCAAGTCCTAAGAACTGGAGTTAAAAGATCAGGAGGCAGCTGCAGGATCCGGAGCTAACAAAAAGCCAGAACATCTGTCTATTTTTGAATGCGAGCCACACTTGCAAGGAAACTTCCTTTGCATTGATTGGCTACTCACAGTAGATTCCATCATGGGAATGATCACATATAAAAACTGAGAATCAGGTCTAGTCGAGTTGACACACAATCTTAACCATCACAGTGACGGAGGTGTGAAAGCCATGGTATTTTCAGTAGCCATACATGCATGTGAAAGCTAGATAATGAAAAAAGAAGACTGGAGAAGAACTGAAGTCTTTGAATTATGGTGTTGGTGAAGAATATTGACTATACCATGGACTAGAAAAATGAAGAACTGTGTCTTGGAATAAGTACAGCCAAAATACTCTTTAAATGGGAGGATGGCAAGACTTTGTCTTGTTTACTTTGGATACATCATTCGGAGGGACCAAGCCCTGGAGAAAAATAGCATGCTTGGCAAGGTAGAGGGTCAGCAAAAAATAAGATCTTCAAAGCATGAACAGTTGCTCAAAAAGCAAAGTAGGCATACTTTGCTTACTATAAGCCCCCTCCCCACCCCCAGTACCTTGTTTACTGGTTAATCTGCCCCTGTCAATGAAATGGATTGACATAGTTGCTGCAATGATGGGCTCACACAAACATACTTACTATTGAAGAGATGGCGTAGGACTGGGCAGTGTTTCATTCAGTTGTATATGGATCAATATGAATCAAAAGTGACTCAACGGTACCCAATGACAACAACATGCTACATCTGCCAATGCTTGTTTCTGTTAGTTGTCCAACTCTTGGTCCAATGGATCAAAACAGTGCCCAGTCCTGGATCATCTTCACAATGGTTGGTATGCTTGAGTTCACCGTTACAATCATCGTGCATTTTGAGTGCCTTCTAAACTCAGCAGTTCACCTTCCAGCACTGTTTCAGACGTTATTCTGTTGTGGTCCATGGGATTTTCATTGGCTAATTTTAGGATAGATTGCCAGACTCTTCTTCCTACTCTGTCAGGAGACTATGTTGAAACCTGTTCACCATGGATGACACTGCTGGTTTTTGATATACTGGTGGCATAGCTTCCAGCATCTGAACAATATGCAGTTCAACCACAATATGACAAACCTTCAGCCAGGTGGTGGACACATATGTGTGTTTGTGTGTGTGTGTATGCTAATAGCTGTTTTAATTATCTAGTGTTGCCATAATAGAAATGCTACACATGGACGGCTCAACAAAGAGAAATTTGTTTTCTCACAGAAAAGTAGGCTGAAAGTCCAAATTCAGGGCATTAGCTCCAGGGGAAGTGTTCTTGTGTTTGCTCTGGAGGAAGGTCCTTGTCATCAATCTTCCTCTGCATTGGGAGCTTCTGAGACACACAGACCCTGGGTATTTTCCAAAGGATGCACTCTACTTGCAGCACTGCTTCTTTCCTGGTGGTATGAGGTCCCCAACTCTGCTTGCTCCCCTTTCTTTTATATACTGAAAGATTGTCTCAAGGCACAATATTGTCTTACACCTGCAGTCCTGCCCCACCTACACAACTGCTGACCCTCCTCCCTCATTAACATCGTAGAGGCAGGGTTTACAGCATACAGAAACATTATACAATACCAGGAATCATGGCCTAGCACCATTTTTTGGGGGAAACAATTCAATTCATGGTGCTAATCTTTATAGGGTACTTTATGTGTGCCAGGCATTGTTCCAAGTGCTCTTGTGTATTAATTATCTCACTTAATTCTCACAGCTACACTAAGATGTAAGTTCTATTGTCCCTGTATGGCATCTGAAGAAATGGAAGCTCAGAGAAGTTAAGTAAGTTGCTTAAGATCACATAAGCTAGGAAGTGTGGTATAGAATTTAAATCTGGAAACCTTGGCTTTAAAGGCTATGTGCTTATCTACTGCACAGACTGACTTAATATATTGATAGATTCTATTAGTAAAAATGCATTGCACCTTCAGAGTGTCTGAAGAGCACAGAGTTAAACTCAGCCCTGAGAGGAGGAGCCATTTCCCTTACAGAAGCCCTCTGATCCTCTGTCAGCAACCCAAGCTACAGTTTTCCCAAGGTGACACAAAGCCAGAAGATAATTGCTATGTCACTGCTGTTACTTTTGTTGCTATCCCCTATCATCACAGAATCTGGCCTCTCATTTTCACCATTCCCACCTGTTGACTTTGTAGATCATACTTCTTGTTATTGGGAGAGTTGCTTTTGGCAGAGTTTCTCAAACACCTGCTAACAGAGTGGGGCAGACTGTGATTCATTAGAACTGCTTGAGGAATGTTTTAGATTGAATTGGGTCCCCTAAAAAGATATGTTGAAGTCCTAACCCCTATATGTATTGATGTGACGTTATTTGGAAATGGGGATTTTTCTTTTGTTACCAGTTAAATGAAGTCATACCACAGTAGATGGGTTCTAACCCTAATCCCTTCTGAGTGGTGTCTTATAAATAAAGTCACACACTAAGAGAAGACCCCACAAAAAGATGTGTCTATAAGCAGAGGAACATCAAAGATGATTGGCAACCACCAGAAGCTGGGAGAGAGGCCTATGACAGTTTGTCTCTCTTAAAGCTCTTAGAAGGAACTGACATGACCAATGACCCCAATTTGGATTTCTAGCCTTCAGAACTCTGAGGAAATAAACGTCTCTTCTTTAAAAGCCATCCACTTTGTGGTCTCTTGTTCCTGGGAAAGAAACTAAGACTGGGAGTATGTTAACACACAGATTTCTAGCCCATTCTACAGCAGCAATTCTCAGCTTCGGTTGTCCGTTGATACCCAGTGAGCTTAAATAAATCACTGATGTCTGAGTCACATCCTCCAGATATTTTGCATCAGTACATCTGGGATTCAACCTGGGCAATGAGTGATTTAACAAAATGTTCAGGTGGTTGATTCCAAGGTGCATCTGAAGTTGAGAATCACCGCTCTAAAGAATGAGTTGGTAGGGTTGAGGTGGTCTCAGGAATCTGTAGTTTTAATCACTTGTTCATGTCATTTTCATGTGCAGCCATGTTTACAAAACCTGTGGTCTAGAACTCACTTTCTTCTCATTGGCTTTGGAAAATCTTCAAGATTTTCCCAGTGGGATCATCAGTATCAAGCATGAGAGTCACATGCATTCTCAACCTCTTCTGGTCCCTGCCTTGGTTTATAAAGTTTCTCTCTTACTGTACACCAGTTTTCTCACACACATGATAGTGTTCACTTGTCATAGGCTCTGAGCAGAGTGGTTACTCCTACGAGACTCTACCTGAAGCTGGAATTCTTGGATGCTGGTGACTCAGACCAGCCGTGGTAGTAGTTGAAGGATGGTAGTGAACTCATATACATCTTCTTCCTATTCTCTAGTAGGTATTATGATATGAAAGCTGGATGGAGTTAACTGTTTCTTCCCTTTCTCTGGGGCAAGTTGTTTATCCCTCTCTTTCAGAAGAAAGTGAAGTCAGATCTGTTATTTCCTAGTTTATAGTCTTTTTCACTTGTCTTTCATTGATTGCCCATTTTGTTAGGCTAGGAGTCTTCTGGACTGTGTACCCTTGAGCATGTCACTGACTTTGATCTTTAATTTCCTTGTCTGTTAAATGGGCTTACATGCCCTTCCATTTTACAGGTTGTGAGTTCAAATAAGACTGTCTGCAAAGATGTGCTTTGGTGATTGCAAATCACAGCACTCATGTTGTTTATGGTTAATAAGTTGAATAAATGGAGCTTTTTCTTTCCCAGGCTCAGGAAAATTTCCCTTTCTTAGAGAGTGCCCAAGATGTCAACAGAATCTGATATTAAAGTTCCTGAGATTGGTAGAACCTAGAATCTTACTTCCCTTCCTATTAAATCAGAGTGTGCTCATTGAGATCCTATTGTATGCACCTAGCACTCAGTTAGATATATGGGGAATTCAGGGTGTTTGTAGGAAAGTAAGACAATAGAAAAACAGGCAGGTAATGTTGGGTGAAAACAGACTGCTATAGCAGTGAATACTTTGAGATTTCAGAGGGACAGTGCAGCATAAAAGGCCAGAGAATAAATATCTTTTGCAGAAGGAAGGACCTGAACCGGACAATGACAGAAGCACAGCCAGGGGTTGGGTGGACCAGAAAAGAACGCAATCAAAGTTGCCCTGAGAGGACAGATCACAGAGGTCCTAAAGGAAAAATGGTTGTATTGGTAGACTACCCCTTACCCTTGCTGCTATAGTAACCCAGCTCACTAAGACAGATGTGGGCATGGAGGCCTCCTAGGCACCAGCATCAAAAATGGTGTCATACCCAGGAGCTTCCTGTCTTCTAGAACTTATGAAAACTAAAGCATACTAATTTGTTGTCTTGTAAGGAGGGTAAAATCTTGGACCCTGGTCATTTCTTGATACACGAGGCTGAAGTAAATGTTTTGTTACCTGAGGCAAACACCTAGAAGCTGGGTGAGAGGATCACAGGGTACACACAGCTTCTTCTCTGTGGGTTCTCCTCAAATGGCTTCCCACGGTGGTTATGTCATAGGCTTCCCACCAGCGGTATCCTGGCCAATACTTGGTATTTTTAATTTTTGCCAGTCCAGAAAGTAAGAATCTTTAGGGCATGGTTATTTGTACATTTTGTTCACAACAATGTCCTCTGAAGCAAGAACAATGTTCACACACAGACTATGCTCAATAAATGTTTGTTGGTGGTGAAAAAAAGAAAAGCATTAATGTGACAGAAGAAAAAAAATGGTGCCATAGCCCTGACAGGGAACATAATGAAGGGTCCCTGACAAAGTGGGCAAAAAACGGGGTGCAGAACTTGAACCCTATTAAAAAGACCAGCTGTGATGGTCCAACAGACTGTAGAGTCCCTGGAAGACATGGTCCCCAGACTCCCTGTTAGCCCAGCACAGAAACCATTACTGAAGCTAAATCTTCAGACAAAGATTGGACTAGACTGTAAGACAAAATAGTACTGGCAAAGAGTGTGCTTCTTGGTTTAAGTGGATACAAGAGAGTAACTGGGCAGCTCCCGTCTGGAGACGAGATAAGAGGGTGGAGGAGGAGTGGAGCTGGTTGAGTGGACACGGGAAAGGCAGGGTGGAGAGGAGGAGTGTGCTGTCACATGGTGGGGGGAGCAGCTAGAGTTACGCAGCAGTGTGCCTGTGTAGGTTTTTGTATGATAAGTTGACTTGGATTGTAAACATTCACTGAAAGCACTATATGGTAATTTAAAAAAATTAAAAAAATAATGGTGTCGTAAAGCAGCCCACAAATGAGGCTGTTGCACTGTTGTTTCCTTGCCTTTGTTTTTCTAAGAGACAGGGATCATCCATCTTTCTTCTTCCAGTTATTCTCCTAAAGTGAGATCTGGTGCCTTCTCCTCCGGAATCTGTAGTTTACTGGCAGTCGTTCTGGTGCGTTTACAAAAAGGATGAATAAAAAGCCCCTTTCATCTGGGGCTTCTTCTGTTCTCTTGGCAGGAGCAGAAGCAGGGGCAGCCGAGCAGTTCCAACACCATAAAGCCTATTTGTTGACAATAGTTGTGAAGTGTTAGGTTGCCAGGCCACACCTCATGTTAGCTACCTTTCCCCATAGTCCTCTCTCCTCTCTGGCTTCTCTGGAAACACCTGTGCCATGTCATTTTTTTTTTTTAATTTAATTTTATTTTTTCTATTCCCACCCTTTCCTTCCCTGGTAAACATCAAAGATTATTTTTCTCTCTGTGTAAACTTTTTCATGAGTTTTCATAGTACTGGTATCACACAACATCTGTCTCTCTGTGACTGACTCATTTCACCCGGCATAATGCCCTCCAGTTTCCTCCATGTTATGAGATGACATCAAGTTTTGCCAGCACAATCTTCTAAAAAGGCTGTCCTTTTCCCATCTGATGGATGTTGGGCCCTTGTCAAAGATCTGGTGACCATAGATGGATGGATTTACATCTGGGTTCTCAGTTGTGTTCCATTGGTCAGTGTATCTGTCATTTTATTAATACCATGTGTCTTTGTTTCTAGGTGTGTCTCTTGTAAATGGCATATTGATGAATCCTTTTTTTTTTAAACCCATTATGTCAGTGTCTCTTTATGGGTGCATTTAAGTCATTTACATCTAGTGTAGTTGTTAATACCTGTGAGTTTATTGCTGGCGTTTTGTAAGGTTCTTTTTGTGTGTATGTGTGTGTGATGCTGACATTTTCTTTGTCCTCTTATTCTCTTGTGCTGAATTCCTTTGGTTTATGGGTTTCTTTTTCTTTTCTTTTGTTTTTGTAGATTTTATTTGCATTGAGACTTTGTGCTTTCCTTCTTTATTTTGATGACTAGATTGTTAGCTTTCTTTGGGGTTACCTTGAAACTTACCCTTATATTCCTAGGTTTGAACCAGTCTGTTGCTACTTGATAGTGCCTTGCCTTCAACTGCATTAGAAAGTTCTATGTCTGCAGTGTTTATTTCCTCTTCTATTGTTCTGATGGCCTCTCTGGCTCCCTGTTGTAATTCTTATTTTGGATAGTCCTTGAGAGTTCATTTTGTAGGTTGGTATCTGGCTGGTACAATCTTCTGCTCCAGATTCAGGCTGTGGTCTGATACTGGTTTTTCTCAGACTGAGGACTCTTTTTAATAATTCTTGTAAATTTGGTTTGGTATTTACATATTCTCTTAAATTCTATTAATCTAAAAATGTCCTAATTTCACCATTATATTTGAATCAGAGTTTTGCAGGGTATGTTATTCTTGGCTGGTAAGTTTTTCTTTCAAGGTTTTATATATATATCGTCCATTGCCATCATGTCTGTGTGGTTTCTGCTGACTAATTCAAACTTAGTCTTACTATTTCTCCTCTGAAAGTGACTTTTTGTTTTTCTTGGACTGCTCCTAGAATTTTTTCTGCCTTTGGTTTTAACGAGTGTAATTACAGTATGCCTTTGTGGTTTTCTTTTAGGGTTTATCCTACGTGGGGTTCATTGAGCTTATCTGATGGTCAGCTTTTCAACTTTCATGATATTAGTGAAGTTTTCTGTCAGCAGTTCTTAAATAATCTTCTGTGTATTTTCCATTTTCTCCCTGTTCTGCAACTCTGATCACTCGCAAAGTTTGACTTTCAATTCTCAGGGTTTCTTCTTTTTTTTGATTTTTCCTCAAACAGGGATGTATCTAAGTGTTTATGTTTGTCATAAATTGCACTGTGTCCCCTCAATAAATGTGTGTATCAATTTGGCTCTGCTATGAGTCCCAGGATGGTGTGATTTCTCTCATGTGTTGTGAATGCTGCCTCTGTGATGGTAATGAAGGAGAATGGACAGCAGCTGTGTTAGTGAGGTGGGACTCAGTCTACAAGCTTGGACTGTGTTGAGGTCGTCTCTTGAGACGTAAAAGTAAAGGGAAGTGAGCAGAGTGTTGGGAACTTAAGACTAGCAGGAAAGCAGCACTGAGAGCAGAGTGCATCCTTTGGACCTGAGGTTCCTGCACTGAGCTGCTCTCATACTGAGTTTGGACTCAGCATACAGGACTGTGATAATTCCTGATACTGAATTTGGACTTGTAGTTTACTGGACTGTGACAATAAACTATCTTTTTAAAGACATCCACTGGTGGTATTTCTGTTATAGTAGTATTGGATGACTAGGACAATGTCCAGCTTCACTTATTCTGTCTTCTGTCATTTCAAACCTGCTCCTCAGCCCTTCTATGACATTTCTGAAATCTTGTTTATCTTTTGGATTTCTAATTGTTGTTTTCATATTATTTCTAGGCATGAGTTTATTTTGGCACTTTGTTTTTGTATTATTTTCATGAATTCTTCCATGAATGTCTGCCTTTTCCATAAACTTGTCAATTTTTTCCTCACTTTTGTCTGCTTTTTGCTTCAGCTCTTGAATAGTACTGGATATTAGAGATTTGAATTCCCTCTCAGGTAATTCTAGTGCCTTTACTGCTACCAGAAAATCATCTGGTGTTTTATTTTGGATACCTACTGAAAGCTTGCTGTCCTGCCTTTTTTTTTTTTTTAGTTATGTTTTGATATTGCCTGCTGTCTTTGGGCCATTCAGTAGTGATTTTTCTTTGCTTACTGATTGTAGATCTGTTTAGTTCATCTGTGCCTCCTCATTCTGCTACTTCTTCCCCACTCCCTCCTTCCCTAATGTCGCATCTCTCCCTGCCAATGCCCCCACTCCACCCAGAGCATCATCCATTGTTCTCGTAAAAACTCTGCTTGGAAATAAATGCCAGAAGGGAAATCGTTGTTCAGGGCCAAGGAGAAAGGAAATAGAGTGGGAATGGAATGGGTGGGTGATGGAAAAAGTGACTTCTAGCCATTCCCTGGACTTAGGCCTGAAGGCAGCTCCAAGAGCTTGCAGTGGTGTTGACCAGAAAAAGCTCACTGCCTGCTTCCTTCCCTGAGAAATGAACAGTGATTGTTGTGCCTTCTTCTTCCTACTTGTCAGGCCTCTGCCTGGTATGGACTGCAGATTCCCCAGGCTTATTAACTCTTGCCTCAGTTTCCCAACTGACTAAAGGAGGCAGGTAGTAGTCAATGGAATAGAGTGGGCTGGATGTTTCCTGTTGGCCCTTCTAGATCTGCTCTCCATCCTGACTCACCTGCTCTGTGCCCAGGAGGCTGACCTATCTGGGCAGCTTCAGCTGGGCTCCTTTACCTCTGGCTTCTTGTTAGCTTGTAGAATGCTCCAGTAGGGATTGAAATGGGAGAGGTGAATGGGATGGGCTCACTCCCTGCTAGGCTGCTGGTTGGCAGTGTCTGTGCTTTTTTGAAAGCCCACTCAGAGCCCGCTGTTCTTGTCAGGTAGCCGTTTCCTACAGCTCCAGGTCTTGCTGGGGTTTGCAAACTCCTCCCTTCCCCTTGTTTCATCAAGCCCCAGAGTGGCAGTGGTTTCCAGCTGTTGCTAGCCCTGGGATGTATCACTATCTTTATCTGGTTTCCCTCATCCCTGCCCACCCTTCTATGATCCATTAAACTCTTCTCAGTCAGCCCTCATGGATACATTTTCTTTGCTTCCATCATAGTGACTGATGTAGAGGAAGGAAGGCAGGTGACGCAGGACTCTTCATAAAGGTCAGGGCTCTGACATACATATATAGCCAATAGGATACGTTGCAGTGATGGGATGTTGTTTTTGAAATTAGGTTATAAAACATCATGACTATTATTTTATGAACATTCCTTCTCTCTTTTGCCCATTTAGCTTTCCTGAAGCAAGCTGCTATGTTGGAGAAGCCCACGTGGCAAGGAACTGAGAATGGCCTCTGACAAATGGCCAGAGAGGAACTGAGACCTGAGTCCAATAACCAGTGAGCAACTGAGTCCTGCCAACAACTAGGTGCCTGAGCTTGATAGTGTGTCCTTTTCCAGTTGGCCTTGAGATAACCACAGCTTTGCCCGACACTTTGACTTTAGCCTGTGAGAAACCCTGAAGTAGAGGACCCAGCTAAGCCCTACCCAGATTCCTTCCTTCATGACTTCTGGGAAGTTTTCTGTGAGCAGCTTAGCAATGATACTCTCTGTATTCTCAGGTGTTTCTTCCTGTTCAGGGATTCCAATTAATTGAAGGTTGTTCCTCTTAATAGAGTCCCACATGTTTCTTAATGCTCCTTCATTTTTGTTGTTTCTTTTTTCTGGTTTGTCCTCATAGACACTGGTGTCAGTAGCTCTGTCTTCCAAGTCAGAAATTCATTTTTCCATTTGTTGCATTCTGTTTTCTTGGCTTTGAATGGAAGTTTCTATGTCTTTGATTTTGTTCTTGATCTGTTGGATTTCAGAGTACTGGTGTTTCAGCAGATCAAACAGCTCACTTAATTTTTCATTTTGTTGTGCTGCATTTTGTATAAGGTCTAGAAGGGCTCTGTATATAATCCTTTTGTATTCATCTTCCAATGATTTTTGGGTCCCATGTGAGAAAGTAGAAGCTGGGAGAGGTACTATGAGGATGGACTGCAGATGTTTCTCTGCCAAGCCACTGTCTTAAAATGTAAAACAAAAGATATCTGACCACTTCCCAAGTCAGTCAGATTTTCAGGTGTAGGGGTCCCTCTTCCCAACTGGCAAAGTAATCACCTCTATATCCAACCCCAGATGATACAAACTAGTTGAAAATACAGCAGTGCTACTGCCCTGTTGGCCTCTGCTGACAGGGCCCAGCCTTAGGTGACACTGTGTAAACTACACTCTCCTGTGGGCAGGCTCTGGCTCCCAAGCTAAGAATTAGGTCCAGCTGTGGCCACCGTATCTAAGATGGCAACCTTCACATTGTTGGCAGATAGAGGGGCTAAAGGCGCTGAGAGGTAGTGAGTCCTCTGCCTCTGTTACTGGGCCCCCACCAGAGGTGACACTGGGTAAACTACTACTTTTCTGTCAGAGAAGTGATGCCCTGTTTGCAGGCCCTGGCTCCCAGGCTAAGAATTACGTCCTGCTAAAGTCTCCATATCCAACATGGCATCCCTCACACAGGCACTGTGGTTCCATATGAACTGCTCTGTGGCAGAGATAAAAAGACAGGCCCAAAGTGGCTAGATGAACAGAGTCCTAAGCCTGACTCTCAAAATACAGCAATTTCACCTGCCTCTCCCACCAGCAGTGCATCTGAGTCTAGCCTCTAGTCAAGACCCAGCTCTGCCCAAGACAGAGAAAAAAAAAAATAAAAATGGTGTGTTTACCTTCAGTCCATGAAATCCAGGGCTAGCCAGGAGCGGGAGTCAGCAAAAGAGAGGAGGTTTTTTGTTCAGTGGTGTGAAGTCCAAATTAATAGCCTTGTGCCGTGTCCTGGGGACTCACTAGGTGATCAGAAGGCTCCATTTGATTATCAGTTCAGGTCTTGGTTTCCAGAGGGATATAAGGAGACGTGTGCTTAGTCCACCATCTTGACTCCACCTCTCCTACCCGGATTCCTGACCTACAGTAGCTCCAAACCAAAAACTCTCTGCCCTTGAGTTGATGCCAACTCATAGTGACTCTATAGGTCAGGACAGAACTGTTCCATAGTGTTTCTAAGGAGTGCCTGGTGGATTTGAACTTCTGAACTTAGGATTAGCAGACATAGCTCTTAACCACTACACTACCAGAAACTACAAGATAATAAGTGTTGTTTTTGTTTGAAACTGCTAAGTGTTGGGATCATTTGTTATGCAGCAACAGAGAACGCTGGCAGTCTCCATAACTTCACTCACTATGCGTTGTCATCTCTGTCACTGGGTAACTTTATAACCTAACCTTCTACTGCCACCCCTCCATTTGCTCTGCTCAACCCTGAAGGGGCTCCCTTAAGGTTCCTCAAGGGTGCCACACCCTCCCTCATTAAAGTCTTTACACTTGCCCTTTGCTGTGTCTGGAATACCTTTCCCCCAGGTATCTGCCTGGCTAACTCTTCTCCCTTATTGCCTTCTCAGTGACACCTACTTTGACTCCTCCATTTGAAAGCAAAGTATCTGTGAGTGGCACAAATGATTTATGCTCATCTATTAAACTAAAGGCTGGTGATCTGAACCCGCCCAGCGTGACTGCAAAAGAAAGACCTGGCTTATTGGCTTCTGTAAAAAAAATTCTAAGGAGCAGTTCTACTCTGTAACACCTAGGTTGTCGTGAATTGGAATCAACTTGATGGGAATGGGTTTGGTTTTTTTGGTGTGTTTGAAAGTACAGTCTGTTGCTACCACAGGAACCTTTAATCTTCATTTGGCTCTTTGTTCTCATAGCACTCACGGCCTTCTACCATATTATGTAATTTGTTTATTGTAATCTTTTTTTGATTTGCTGTCTCTCATTGCTAGTGTGTAAGGCCCACAAGAACAGGGAGTTGGTGAGTCTTGTTCACTATTGTGTTCCAAAGGCTTAACACAGTGCCTTACACACAGGAAGTGCTCACTAAGAACTTGTGAAGGAATGAAGAGTACACCTAAGAACGAAGCCAACACTGAAGAGAAGAGAAGTGCACATAGCCAGACGAGCCCCTGGTGGTCCCACTTGTGTGCCAGGGCCAGCTGCACCAAGCTCCATTTGCAGACTCACCAGTTACATAAACACAGTGAATCTCCTTTTATGGAGCAGCAAATCTGAATAAGATTTACTGTGGCTTGCAACCCAGAGTCTTGAGTAATTTACAGGATTAACGAGGAATGTGGTGTGGCTATGATGTTGGGGATGTCTAAACTACAAAACAAAACACAACAGAAAACCCCAAGCCTATCGCTGTTGAGTTCATTCTGACTCATAGAGACCCCATGTGTGTCAGAGTAGAACTTCTCTGTAGGGTTTTCTTGACAGCAGTCTCAACAGAAAGGAGCCATGGCAGCACAGTAGTTAAACGCTAGCCTAAAAGTCAGCAATTCAAAGTCAACAGCCACTCCTTAGGAGAAAAATGTGGCGGTTGGTGTCCATAAAGATTATAGACTTAGAAACCCTATGGGGCAGGTCTACTCTCTCCTATAAGGTCACTGTGAGTTGGAATTGACTTGAAGGCAAAAGGTTTTTGGTTTCAGGTTAATCTTAAGGAAAGCAGATTGCCAGGCCTTTTCTTCTGAGGTCCCACTGGGTGGGAGAGACCATCAACCTTCAGTTTAGCAGATAGCAGAGGAGAGAAAACAGCAAGAGAGAAGCAGTGGGAAACACTGCTGCTGTAGCTGTTAGATGCTGTTGAGTGGATTCCAACCATAGCAACTGTTACAGATTGAATTGGCCCCCCCAAAATATGTGTTGTAAATCCCAACCCCATATTTGTGGTTATAATCTCTTTTGGGAATGGGTTTTCTTTGTTGTGCTAATGAGACAGTATTAGTACAGGATGTGCCTTAAATCCCTCTCTTTTGTGATATAAAAAGAGGAGATTAAGCACAGCAAGCAGAAAAGAAGAGATGGGGGAAGATTAATGCCACTCCATGAGGAGATTGCCCAGAAGCCAAGTAAAAAGGACCTTCCCCTGGAGCCCACCAAAAGAGAAAGATTTTCCCTAGAGCCAGCACTCTGAATTTGGACGTCTGGCCTCCTAAACTGTGAGAAAATAAATTTGTTTGTTATAGCTACCTACTTATGGTATTTCTGACATAGAAACACTTGATAATTAACACAGTGGTCCTGTATGATGGAGTAGAACTGCTCCCTAGGGTTTCCTATGCTGCAGTCTTGATGTGAGCAGGTTGCCAAGTTTTTTCTTCTTCAGAGAGGCTATTACATGGCAAGCAGTGGGCCAGGTTTGTCATACACACAATTTCTTTCAAGTCTCACAACCACCCTGTGAACTGTGTATCATTACTCCCATTTCATAGATGAAGAAACTGAGGTTCATGAAGGCTGGGGGCGTGTCTAAAGTCATATACCTACTAAGTGGCAGAGGTAGGAATAAAATCCAGTTCTTTTTTTTTGTAGAAGTAAACTTTTATTTTGAAATAATTTTAGATTTACAGAAAAGTTGCAAAGATAATACAGAGAGATCCCAAATATCCTTCACTCAGCTTCCCCTGATGTTAGTATCTTACATGATTCTGGTACATTTATTAAAACTAGGAAATCTAAGTGCTATTTAGATTTCACTTGTTTTTCCACTAGTTTCTTTTTTCTGATATAGGATCTAATCCAGGAAACCATATTGCATCTAATAGGTTCACTTAAAAAAAAAAATCTCTCCCAGTCTTTCCACAGTAATGTATATATTTTTTGTCGTGACCATCACAATATCCAGTTGTGTCTAGCTTTTGTTTTTTACTTAATATATCTAAAATTATTTTATGTATCAGCAGAGCTTTCAGACTTAGATAGATTAGGAAGAAAGATCTGGTGATCTACTTCTAGAAAATCAGCCAGTGAACACCCTATGGATCACAGCGATTCCGATTCCGCTGTGTGGGGCATCACCATGAGTTAGGGGCCAACTCAACAGCAGTCAACAACAACAACATCTTAATGTATAAACATTTTTAAGGTTGCTGAATTTAACTTACTATATTTACTAAATCATCTCTTATTGTTGGACATCCAGGTTGTTTCCAGCTTGAGGGGATGATAGAGACCACAAAGCAGTGCATGTGTTAATGCAAAAGTTCCTAGATGCTCATTGCTGTTGTTAGGTGTCTTAGCAACTCTACATATAACAGAAAAAGATGTTGTCCTGTCCTGCAACATCCTCACAATCAGTGCAAAGCTTGAGCCCATTGTTGCAGCCGCTGTGTAAATCTGTCTTCTTGAGAGTCGTCTTCTTCTTCACTCACCCCTCTACCTTACCAAGCCTGCTGTCCTTCTCCAGGGACTGATCCTTCTTGATAATACTGGACATTATAAGATGAAGTCTTCTGAGGGACATTCTGGCTGTGCTTCCTCTAAGACGGACTGTTCATTCCTCTGGAAGTCCATGATACGTACATTCAATATTCTTCACCAGCACCATAATTCAAAGGCATCACTTCTTCTTTGGTCTTCCTTACTCATTTTCCAGTTTTCAGATGTATATGAGGTGATTGAAAACACCATAGCTTGGGTGGTGCACCTTACTCCCCAGGGTGATGTTTTGTTTTCGAACACTTTAAAGAAATCTTTTGCAGCAGATTTGCCCAACGCAATGCGTCACTTGATTTCTTGACTGCTGACTCCATAGACATTAATTGTGGATCCAAGTAAAATGAAATCCTTGACAACTGCATTACTTTCACTGTTTATCATGATGTTGCTTAATGGGTCATTTGGTGAGGATTTTTGTTTTCTTGACGTTAAGGTGTAATCCATCACAGAGGCGGTGGTCCTTGGCCTTCATCAGTAAGTGCTTCAAGTCCTCTTTACTTCATACATCCCTAAACTTCTCATGGCGTCCCAGGCTAAAAGTTCTGTTAAGAAAGTAGTTAGGGCATACCACTTAACACAGTATTCATGTCCCAACAACTTTATGGCTATTTGAAAAAAATAATATACATAAATCAAAAGAAGTATTTTTTTAACTCTTCAATACCTGTAATTACAAATGGGATTTGTGGACTTGCTGGGCTCTGCACAACTTCTTAAACCTTAGAATCGGATTGGATACCACCTGTGATGGTTAAGACTGTCAACCTGGCTCGGCCAATGAGTCTTAAGTGGTTTGGCTGTTGTATAATGTTATAATCACTTCCATGTGGGAATTTGATATGTGATTAGCCCCGTAATGGGATCTGCTGTGAGTAGCCAGCCAGTCAGTTGAAAGGGAGCTTCTTTGGGTGTGTGGCCTGCACTGAATATCAGCAGATATTCTGGCAAGGCTCGTGGGCTTTTTCCTCATGCTGGATCCTGAAGCTGGCTGTGGTTCCTCTGACCTCTGATTCCTGGGATCTGAGCTAGCAGCTTGCCTGTGGTTTTGCCTGCTGATCTTGGGGTTCATTAATCTTTTCAGTCTGTGAGCCAAAAGCCTGCTTCCTGACTTGCTGACCCTGGGTTTGCCAGCTCCTGTGGCTATGCGAATCAGGAGAAGCTCTATCCTGACCCACGGATTTGGGAGATTCCAGCTTCTACAACCCAGTGAGCCTTCCTTGATATAAATCTCCCTTCCCATATATTTATACACTTTATTGGTTTTGCTTCTCTAGAGAACCCAGCCCAAGACATTTGGTACTGGGAGTGGTTTTAGAGAAAACTCTAGGTCTTTGTTTTAAAATCCTATGCTCTTTCCATGGTTTACTTCCTTCTATTTTTGTACCCATGAGTTGTCTAAAATCTGCAAATATTTTCACCACTGCTAGGTTCCTGGCAAAGGCAGCAAAGGGAATGGCCGTCAGTGGCTACAGCAGAGGAAAGCAGACCCCCCTGCGGGAGCTCTCTGTAGTCAGGTATTTATAAATCCGGGCCTTCTCCCTTGTAACAAGTATGAGATATTTCCTCTGGCTCTTGCACTCAGGGAAGTGCCTGGCCTCTGTTGACAGGAACATGTCCAGGAGAGGTAGTGCTACAGGTCAGGTGAGGCCAATGGGCCTGCAGAGTGAACTAAGGCTCCTGACTGAAGGAGTCCTGTTTATCCTGTGGCTGGGCAGCCTGCAGCCCCTTCTGAGAGAAACAGAGCTTTTCATAGGCTACTGCCCAAAGGGTGCTAAGGCATAGGTTTTTGGTGCCATAGCACACAGCTCTGTCCCTTTTAGCTACAGCTCATTGGTCCCAAATTTGCACTGGTGTGAGGGCTGTGCCCAGCTAGGAGGAGCCTTGAACCGAGCCTCCTGGTAGAGGGAGCAGATGCAGGTAGATGCAAAGGAAAGGGAGAAAAGAAGGCAGCTCACCAGAGAGAAAACACCATCTCGAGTGCCGTAGGGTCCCTGGATGGGGAAGCAGGTAATGTGCTGAGCTGCTAATGAAAGGGTAGAGGTTTGAGTCTACCCAGAGCGGCCTCGGAGGAGAGGTCTGGGGTTCTGCTTCTAAAAAATCAGCCATTGGTTACCCTGTGGAGCACAGTTCTACTCTGACACAGACGGGGTCACCATAAGTTAGAGTCAACTCAATGAAAACTGGTTGACTGGATATGGAGTGCCCTGGGTCCCCACCTCTGCCTGGGACCTGAATTGTGAGGCTCCCTGGTTCTGCTGTCCTTGGCTTACTGTGAAGTATCCCTTAGAGTTTGCGTGTGTGTGTGCGTACGCACGCATGCACGTGTGAGCTTCCAGGGAAACCCAGAGACGAGCCTTAGAAGACCTGGCACTAGGTCTGGGGTTCTGGTAACAAGCCTGGGGCCTCAACCCCGACCTTCTTAGTTTCCTCCCAACAAAGAGGAATGACAAGACTACTCCCTGGGGTTGCCGAGAGGACTGAATGAGGGAAGCTGAGAAACTGCCTTGTGAACCCTCCAGCCCCATGCAGGGAGTCATCACCAGTGTGACAACTAGCTAGTTTTCTCCTCCGCTTCCCATCAAGGTGATTTCTGACCTCTTCCTCTTAACCTCCCACACATCTCCTCATTCCCAGCTGCTGGTGTCACCTTTACTGTCTGGAGTAAACAAAAGGTGGCTTTCCCAGGTTCTCCCCACCCCAACGATTTACTGCCATCTGTCCTACGTCACATCACTGCCATCCCTGGGATACCCGAAACCACTTGCAACCACCCTCAGCCTCCTCCTAAGGGCTCTACTGTTTATGCAAGCCTGCCCCACCCAGCCTTACTGCCCTGGCCTCACTGGCTCCTTCCATCAGCAGCAACTTTGCAGTCAGTATTCACACCTGTTCAGCTTTTCCCACCTTAAAAAGCAAATCCTTCCTTGACCCCATATCTCCTTCAGCTGTTGTTATTCTCTTCTAGCTGACAGCTCACTTTTTGAAAGATTAGTTTACTCTTGGTACTAACCCATGGTATTTTTTAATCTAACTTTTGTTGAGCTGTATATTGAATATACTAGCAAATCTATCTTGGAAGGAATACACCAAGAATGTTCCTTAGAAGTGAGGATTGAGAACTTTATCCCCCTGACTTTGAACATATTATCAGGAAGGACCAATCCCTGGAGAAGGAAATCATGCTTTGTAAAATAGAAAACCCCATTGCCACCATTCATTCCCACTCATCAAGACCCCGTAGCATAAAAGTAGAGCTGCTCCATAGGGTTTCCAAGAAGCAGCTGGTGGATTTGAACTGCTGACCTTTTGTGTAGCAGCCAAAAGCTTAACCACTGCACTATTAGGGTCCTTCATAAAGTAGAGGATCAGCAAAAGGACCCTCAGTGAGATGGATTGACACAGTGCCTGCAACAAGGCACTTAAACTTAGCAGTGATTGTGAAGATGGCTTAGGACTGGGCCGTATTTTATTCTGTTGTACATAGGGTCTCTGTAAGTCAGTATTGACTTGATGGCAACTAACAGCATGCTAGATAAATCCCTGGATGAAGCAAGCAGTGACGCACTCAGCTACTAACTCAAAAGTTGGCAGTTGGTATCTATCCAGGGGCACCTTAGGGGAAAGGTCTAGTAATCTACTTCTGAATGGTCACAGCCACTGAACCAGAGCACAGTTCTACCCTGAAACACATGGAGAGGCCAGGAGTTGAAATTGATTCAACGGCAACTGTTTTTTTTTTCTTTTTTAAAAATTAGTTGTGGAATCTAAACGAGCTAAACAGAAAGTAACATGACAAGGGTATTAAAGACAGTGAGAAGATGAAAAGGTGGATGAATCAGAGGTTCCAGGTAGGTAAAAAGCACTTGGATTAGGAGCACCAGAAGCAGCAGGTTTGAATAACAGGAGGTGATAACAGTGTCCTACTTGGATTGAGCTAATGAAGGGTCTCTTTGTTCTCTTGCTTCCTTGGCTACTCTAAGTCTCCTTTGTTGGTTCTTTCTCAAATTTTTGATCTCTAAAGCTGGAGAGAGTGGTAATACGGCAAGGTCTAGGGCAGTATTTTTTGAATGGAGAGATACAGGCTGTTAGTGGAGCATAAAATTAAAGTCATGCATTGTAGTGAGCCCTTATAAAAACAAAATAGAACAGGAAATAGCAGAGCCTGGTGCATGTAGGAAGGGTAAGTATTGCATTGTAAAAATTTATTTCACTTATATGTGTGTAGGGGAAACCCTGGTGGTATAATGGTTAAGTGCTATGGCTACTAATCAAAGGGTTGGCAGTTCAAATCCACCTGGTGCTCCTTGGAAACTGAGTGCGGCAGTTTTGCACTGTGCTATAGGCAACCTTGGTGGTGTAGTGGTTAAGTGCTGCAGCTGCTAACCAGAAGGTCAGCAGTTCAAATCTACTAGGTGCTCCTTGAAAACTCTGTGGGGCAGTTCCACTCTGTGTCAGTTCCACTATGAGTCAGAATGGACTTGATGGCTGTGGGTTTCGATTCTTTTGGTATTGGGTCTCTATGAGTCAGAATCAACTCGATGACAGCGGCTTTTGTGTGTGTGTGTGTGTGTGTCTGTGTCTGTAGAGGAAACTCTGGTGGTATAGTGGTTAAGAGCTACAGCTGTTAACCAAAAGATTGGCAGTTCAAATCCACCAGGCTGTCCTAGGAAACTGTATGGGGCAGTTTTACCCTATCCCATAAGGTCACTGGAAATGCTGGTGGTGTAGTGGTTAAGTACTATGGCTGCTGACCAAAAGGTCTGTAGTTCGAATCTGCCAGATGCTCCTTGGAAACGCTATGGGACAGTTCTACCTGTCCTACAGGGTTGCTATGAGTCTGAATTGACTCGATGGTGATGGGTTCTCATTTTTTTTCTTTTTTAGTACAGGGTCACTATGAGTCAGAATGAACTCAGCAGCAATGGGTTCTGGATGTATCTGCATGTCTACTGAGATACACACACACTTGGGTGGTGAACAAATATGTTTGAAAGCCTCTGGCCATGAGAGTGGGTGAGGTTGAAGAACTGAGTGAATGGGTCACTGAAAGGATTTTACTGGGTATTCTGAACTCACCAACATTTTACAGGGGTGGCATTGGAGAGAAAGGTATCTTACCAGGTACGATAATCTTCAAGAAGTAGAGTTTGGAGGTGATTGCAGCGAGATGATCCTTATTTCTTGTTCTCAGGCTTCTAATCCTCACCCTGCCTACTTTTCCCCAGGCCTGAGGCTGCTGCTGGCTCTTTCCTCACCAGCATATTCCAACCTGCCTCAGCAACCCCAGCAACCTGGCTTCAACCTGCTGGGTCACAGCACAGGTCTGCGTGTCCTCATTCATGCCTCTCCCACTCAGCAGTGGGGGAAAATCAAACAAACAAAACCCCAGAAGCAGTTGAGTCAGTTCTTCCACATGGCAACTTCTGTATATGTTAAAGTAGAACTGTGCTCCATAGGACTTCCAATGGCTGATTTTTCAGAAGAGATAACCAGGTCTTTCTTCTGAGGCACCTCTGGGAGGACTCAAACCACCAACCTTTGAGTGAGTAACTCAGCACCTAGCTGTTTCTACCACCTGGACATCGATACAAGCAACATAACAAGGTGAACAACTATCCCCACTTCACTGGACTGGCAACAAGTTTGGTTTAGTTTGGATTGATAAAGTAGAAATTATCCCTCATTTTATAAAGGAGAGACAGAAGTTCAGAGATTAAAGTCACACTGCAAGTGGCAGAGCCAGGACTTGAACTCAGGTCTATTTCCCCCTCAGCGAGGCCTTTGAAGTCTACCCTACAGCCTCCCCCATTGTCTAATGGATTCAGTCTTGCAGGCCTTCCTCACAGTATGAGATTGGGACTTCATACTTAGCTACTGCTCCAATTCAATACATTTCATGGCTATCAGGTTCTCTCCTAGAATCAAACCATCAGTATTAAAAGTCTTGTATGGATGCTCTCCCTACTGAATGCCAGTCCAGCAGCTGGAGCTGTGCCCTGTCTTAGGGACATAGAGAAAAAAATGAAGACTCGGCCCTTGACTGTGGGAGACTCAGAAGACTTGAGGCCTTAGAGATTATCCATATTAAACACATGACAAAGCAGAGGCCTATGTCACAGGGCAGGAAAGGACTAGAAGTTGTGGAGCAAAGAGTAACGATTATCTCACTGTTATCATTTGTAGACTCCTGGGTCATTCCTTGTCATTTCTTGAAGATTGTAAACTAGTGACTGTACTGTCAGTTCCAACTCATGGTGACCTTGTGTGTCTGTGTGCGCCACAGGGTTTTCAATGGCTGCATTTTCAGAAGTAGATTGCCAGTACTTTCTTCCAAGGCACCTCTGGGTGGACTTGAACCTCCAACCTTGTGTTACTGGCTGAATGCATTAACTGTTTCCCACTGAGGTACTCCTTAAAGATTGCAGTACCCTGATATAAAGTGTCTCTCTCAACACTCTATCATAAAATGTTGGTAATTTCCCAAAGCAGGGTTCCTGCCTGGCAGTTTACGCCCTTGGAAGAGTTGAGAAGCTAAGAGGACAATATGTGAATCCAGCTGGCATATTAGAACCTATCCAGTAGCCATGCTCCTCCCCATTCCAGGTACCTGGAGGCTGGACTCTGTGCACTCTGGGCACATAGCTGTGAGTGTTACTTATGACTCAGAATCAACTCCATGGCAACTAGTTTGTTTGCTTGTTTGTTTTTGCCTTGGTTTATAAGTTCCAGGGTTGAGCAAATGGTTTATGCTTTACTACTAACCTGGAGGTTCAAATCTACCCTTCAGCGCTGTAGAAGAAAGGCCTAGGAGTCTGCCTCCATTAAGATTGTTGTTGTTAGGGGCCATGGAGTCAATTTCTGCTTTCAGTGAGTCCATGTGGCAGAGTAGCACTGCCCCATAGGATTTTCCAGGCTGTGATCTTCGTGGAAGGTTACCAGGTCTTTTTCCTACAGAGCCATTGGACGTGTTCGGACTGCTTGTCTTTCGGTAACAGCTGAGCACTTAACTGTTGAGACACCAGGGCTCCTGCTATAAAGATTACAGTCAAGAAAATCCTCTGGAGCAGTCCTCTGCAACACACTGGATTGTCATGAATTGGAATTGACTTGGTAACTTTTTTTTTTTTTTTTGGTAATAGTTTATCCACTGCTGTCAAGTTGATTCCAACTCACTGTGACCCTGTAGGTCAGAAAACTGCCACATAGGGTTTCCAAGGAGCACCTGGCAGATTCAAACTGCTGACCTTTTGGCTGGCAGACGTAGCACTGAAACACTACACATCACCAGGGTTTCCAATTATTATAGTTTAGGGATGGGCAATTCCCTTCTGAAAGAATTCTGGGAGTGCCTTTCATATTCTTAAAAAAAGAAGCATTTTCTCACATAGGCTTTACACATAGACATTGGAAAAGCAGATGAAACCTAGAGCTGTCACAGCTACCTTGTGACCGTAAAGGGACAAACACAAAAGTAAAAGCCAGCCTACTGATGATGGTTATGCTGGTTTCCTGCGGCTGCTATAACAAAGAGTCACACACTGCGTGGCTTAAAACAATAGAAATTCACTCGCTCACACTTGTGGAGGCTAGAATGCCACAGCTAAGTTGTCAGCTGGGCCATGCTTCCTCTGAAGGCTACAGTGAAGGATCCTTCCTTGTCTCTTGCCATTGCTGGCAAGCCTTGGCTTGTAGCTACATGCCTCCAGTCTCAGTCTTCACAAAGCCATCTTCCTCTGTACGTGTCTGTTTCTGTAAGTCCCCAAATCTCCCTCCCTTATAAGGACACCACTCATTGGATTTAGGGCCTGCCCTAGCCCAAGACAACCTTATCTTAACTTCATTATATCTGCAGAAGCCCTATTTCCACATAAAGTCATGGTCATGGGTACTAAGGGTTAACTTCCTGCCATTCAGTTGATTCCAGGGGCTAGAACGTTAATGTACCTTTTTGGGAGACACAATTAAACTCACAACGATGGTCAATCAAGGAATTGCCCTACCTCTGAACTTCTTGTATTTGAGATAATTTCCTACTTGCTTAAAAACATTGCAGTTGCGGCTTCTGATACTGTAACTCAAAGTGTCCAAATAAGACAAAGGGCAGCATGAGATAGAATTGACTTTAAGGACTGTAGAAGGTCAAGCAAAGAGTAGTCATGGCAGTCATAGCTGTAATGCTAGTTGCTGTAGCAGAGAACCCAGACATCTCAGCGTTCAATTAAAAATACTTCTTGTTTATGTTACAGTCAGGGCAGTTATTCCTGGCGAGGTGGCCTTTTGTGTGGTCATTCAGGGATCCTTCTATTTTGTGACTCTTCCCTCCTCTAGGCCCTCAGATTCCTTTCCATTTAGTCAGTGGATGGGGGGAACAGGGAAGGCAGAAGCACTCTAGCCTGGAAGTTACGTTGATCACTTCGACTTTCTTTCCATGGCAAGAAGTAGGACTTATTCCCTCAGAATGCAAGGACACTGGGCATCACTTTCAGCAACATCTGCAAGCTACATAAGAGAGCAGGGATCTCTTACAATCAGATGGCTAACTCTGCAGAAGCTGTTAGGTGAGGTTGAGAAGATGCACTTTAAAAGGGGCATTGTGGATAGACCTCACCTTTATTACTAACTGTGTAGCAGGGACCAGCATGAATCCCTTTCCCTGCTGAAAGTGAATCCAGGCCTCACCTTCCCACATTTCTACTTCTTATCACAGCCACTTCCAAGACAATTCCTCTCTCTATGTTAGATAAGAGAGTTAGATGAGAGTTAGACCAGATCTAATCTCTGGCTATCCTGAACAGGGTCAAAACATCTCTGGCCCCTGAAACCAGGTCATCTGAGAGCAGCCAGTAGGCTCAGGAGTCTGCACAACTCCCTACACCTCAGACCAGCTGGCCTCCTTCCCTCTTTCTAGTCTCCTGGCACTAGGTCACAAGTTAGAAGGACTCTATCCTTTCTCTGTCACCCAGCCACCTGGAGCTGGGTCTACACAACTTACCTCTGTACTGCCAGCCTCTGCTGGTTCATTGCCCCTGTGGGTTTGTAAATTCTCTGTAATGACTCACAGAATTCACTATTAGGAGACTATTAGCTACATGGAAACCCTGGTGGTGTACTGGTTAATTGCTATGGCTGTTAATCGAAAGATCAGCAGTTTGAACCCAGCAGGTGCTCCTTGGAAACTCCATGGGGCAGTTCTACTGTGCACGATAGTGTCACTATGAGTCAGAAATTGGGTCGATGACGTCTTGTTTTTTTGGTATAATTTATATTTACAGTTACCCATTTTCTATAATCAGAAAGTGGACAAGTGAAGAGACCCATCAGGCAAGGTCTGGGAGAGTTCTCAGAGTGAGACCCAGGTCTTGTGTCCTGTAGTCATTAGGACCTCAATGAATATGGATGACTTGGTCCTTAATACATAGTTAAATGATCTATCCAGTAAGTAAATACACATGACTTCATTAGCCCCTCTCCTTTCTGAAGTTAGTTTGCTGGGTATGGACACTGTGTAGGCCCTACTTGCTCAACTGTTTTGGAAAAACAAAGGCATCTTGATTGCTTGGATAATTTTTAGAAACCAGAGTCAAAGGGCCAAACTAGGTTCTTTGTCTCACAGTGGTGATGATGAAAATCAGAGCTGGGCCTTAAAGGGGAGGAAAAGGCACTAGCAAGATGAGCTGCAGGTGTGTGTGTTGTGGTAGAGACAGTCCACATTAAGGTAAAGAGCTGATTTGGAGAGACCTGATAGGAGCAGGACCTGCGTTTGGGCGAGCCAGCCAAGGCTAGAGAGGTATATAAACTTGGGTAGACAGAATGAGACCAGAATAGAAGGCCTTGAATGTTTCAATCTACTTTTGCTTTATTTTCCCCAGAGCTAATTTGGAACTGTTGTACAAGATGGATTCCATCTGGGTTAAGCACTGAGGTTCTGGATGCACCCCTCAATGTCCCATAGTATGAGCAAAGGAATAAGCTTTATTTATTTGGTGGGTGGTAAGAAGAGGGGAAAAACTTACAAGCCCAAGGTGATCAAGACAAATTTGGCATGTTATAGGAAAGGGAATCTGCCCCTTTTTATAGAGCAAACACAAAAACAACATTATCAAGGAAGGAATCCACAAACTGCTTGGGACCAAGGAATCTGGATTTGTGTGCCAGTGTTAGGGTATCTTAGAGGCTGGAACACCTAATTAACTAGTACTCCACCAGTTATCAGAATACTTCTAGTCACCTCTCTCACCATGTCACTCCTTCGCCTAAGTTATTTTGCATACTGTCTAGAAATCCCTGCATGAATTCAGATCCAGCTAGTTCAGAGTAGCCCGACGTGTGCAGAACAGACAATGATGACTGAAAAATGACCCTCGACTACCTCACATGTCCAATA
The DNA here is from genome assembly GCA_028571685.1 of Heterohyrax brucei. Classification (NCBI taxonomy): domain Eukaryota; kingdom Metazoa; phylum Chordata; class Mammalia; order Hyracoidea; family Procaviidae; genus Heterohyrax; species Heterohyrax brucei. The sequence goes on along the minus strand of CM053142.1, from coordinate 67,950,385 downwards.
AAGCATGAGAACTCATGTCAAGGAACCCACAGACTCATGCCAAAGAACCAAAATTCACTGGATGTGTGTATCCAAGCCCATCGGAGAAGCAAAGGTCCCTGGGTCACTTCTGGGCCAAGTCTTAGCCCTGTCTCATAACAATAATCAGTAGACTCTGTGAAGAGTTAACACTTTCTGATCCTGCCTATTATGGGTCCTCCATCCTTAAATGAGTATTTATAAATATAAAATCATAATTGTTCAAACAGACCAGGGAGCTCAATCTGAGGTTGATACCTCTGAATTCCCACTTGTTAGCCTGTGAAATAAACCCTTCTTCCCCTCAAAAACAGTGTCTGAGAGCTTGACTTCTTGCATGCTAGGTGTGGACCCATGGGTCTGGTTTCATCAGCTGTTAACAGCAGTTGGGAATGCCAGCTACCCAACACCTGAAAACACTGGACCCATGAGATGTTACCATCTGTCTACAGAGGGAGAAGGTCAGCTGGGGATAGATTTCCCACTCAGAGAAGGTGAATCTCTGATCTCAATGAGCTCTTTGTCCATGCAAAGTCACAGAGTCAGTTGTAGACAATCCTGCTCTGGTACAACTGAGAACTGAGGATTCTGTGATCTTTCTTTGAGGTTGGGTTCAAAGATTTTTATGTTACAGGCAGTGTAGCAGTACAAGAAGAAGTAGAACCCGGGATTTGATAATAACAGTGCCTTTTATTGTGTGTCTGCAGTGTGTCGGGCAATTTATATTTATACATATAGATCAAACCAGCAGGGCCCAGGGGTTACAATCTTAGAGCAGCTTTCCTTTGTCTCTCACTATACCTGGTTTGTGTTCAGTGGATAGTGTTGGGGAAATAAAATTAAAAACAAAATCAGCTCTCAATCTAGACAATCTTCCATAAAAATAGAAGAAAAAGAAAGTTTTATTTCTGAATAAGCATTAGAATGGAATGCGATGCATGACATGCAATCTGCCAGAGGTTGTAAAGACAGAAAGCTGTCTCTTACGTAAAGCCAAGCCCACTGCCATCAAGTCAGTTCCAACTCATAGTGACCCTACATATAACAAAACATTTGTTGTTTAACATTAATTTTTTTAAAGACTATTTGATTATGTTTTAGGTGGAAATTACACAGCAAATTCGGTTCCAATTTGACAATTCTTATACAAATTGTTCTATGACATTGGTTATGTATTTTTTTTATTGTGATTAAGTGAAAGTATATAATCCAAATCAATTTTGCATGCCTGCATATCCGCAGCTCCATCTGCTCTCCTCACCCTGTGACAGCATGCTCCTCCTTTTCATTCTTTACTTCTAGTATCCTCTTAAGGAACACCTGTCCCCTTCTCTTCATCCTCTCCTCTCCCATCTAGAGACACTGGCTGCATTTTATTCAGTGTGTCAGCATTTTTGTTATTTCCATTCTATTTATTTTGTTTCCATTTATCTAGCTTCCCTGTCCCTTCTTTGCCTTCTTGTCTTTGCTTTCAGGTAAATGTTCACCATTTGGTCTTGTATAGTTTATTGTTTAAGGAAGCACGTTCTTCATGGGTAATATTGTTTATTTTAGAAATCAGTCTATTATTTGGATGAAAGGTGACCTTTGCAAGAGGCTTCATTTCAAAGTTCAAAGAGTATCTTAAAACCAACTGTCTCAAGGGTTGTTCTAGTTTCTATGAATCTGGTAAATCTGATCTTTTTTTTTTGTAGGAATTTGAGTTTTATTTTACATTTTTCTCACATTCTATCCAGGACCTTCTATTTTGTTCCTGGTTAGAACCGTGGAAGTGGTGGTAGCTCAGTGTCATCTAGTTCTTTTGGACTGGAGCTAGTAGGGGCTATGGTTCCAGTGAGCTATCAGTCCTGTGAACTGCTTTCTTTTTTGAGCCTTTGGTTTCCTTCATTCTCTTTTGCTCCAGATGTGAAGAAACCAATGGTTGTGCCTTAAATGGCTGCTTACAAGTTTTTAAGACCCATACCCTGCTCAGCAGACTAGTATGTAGAACATTACCTTTATGAACTCCGTATAGAACAGAGTAGAGCTGCCCCACAGGGTTTCCAAGGCTGTGACCTTTTTGAAAGCTGACTGCTACATTTTTATGCACTGTGCTATGCCCACTGACTGAGTTGTTCCACGAGACTATGGTCCCAAGCACTTTAATCCAGTAAACCTCTTGCAAGGTGATTGAATATGATGTGTCCGTAACTGTGTCTTTTGTGTATTTTATCATGCATACGAATGTATATGTAGCACACTCAAACATGTATCCCATTCTAACATTATTAACATGTATAATTCACTGATGTTAATCACATTCATCATGTAGTTTAACCACTTGTCTGGTGTCTTCATGGCCTCAGAGCCACCTGAGGTTATGCTGCTCTCCTTCCAGGAAACCGGAAGGTAAGGGTGGCGTGTTCCTGGATTACGTTTCCAGAGATAGCTCCCAGGTTCTTGGAGAAACGTCAGGAGTTACACAATTTTTAAGAAGACGAAGAAAAAATTTACAAGTTTCCTAAAGGTAACTGCTGAAAGTAAAGGGAGTGGGGTGTCTCCTCCTTTCTTTAATTGTTTATTTGTCCTTACAATAGCTCTTTCTTTGCCCCAGGATACCTGTGTAGTAGTTTATGACTTTTCTGACCAGTGATGAGTTTCATTCTATAGGGACTTTCACTTGTGAAACAGTCTCGTTCTGGAATCACAATGTTCAATTGCAGGTAGCAGTCTAAGTTTCCGATACATGTGAAGTTATGACCAATTTGCCTCTGCTAGCTGAGGCGGAAACCCTGGTGGCGTAATGGGTTAAGTGCTACATCTGCTAACCAAAATGTCAGTAGTTCAAATCCACCAGGTGCTCCTTAGAAACTTTAAGGGGGGCAGTTCTACTCTGACCTCTAGGGCCACTATGAAGTGGACCTGACTCTACGCAATGGTTTTTTTTCTTTTTTTAGGGAGAAGCCTGCTGCTAGGCATGGAAGTCGGGCCAGGTTTATTTTCTCTTTCCCACTTGCTCACCTAACTGTGTTTTCTAAACTCAACAGTTAAAGGATGTTTTACAAATCTCTGACTGTTACCGGGTGGAAACTCCAGGTTCCTGCTTGGTGTGACTTGTATTGATTAATAAATGAGAGACTGAGATGGAAGAATAGGAAAGGCACCAGTTCAAGGAAAAGAAGTCAGTTGGAGCTGCTCCCACCAAGACTACCTTTACGGGCTTTACAAGCAGGGAATTCTTTTAAGTCACATCAGCAACATTCGTAATCCTACCATCAGTGTACGATGGGATTTACATATAACTTCCAAGCAACAGCAGGATTCAAATACAAAGTTGTGTGAGAGGAAGGCCAGCAAAAGAAACAGGATTCGTAATGCAACACTCTGGGGGACACTGCTTTGTGTCTTCTTTTTTTTTGATGTGGGTCGTTTTTGACCAGTGTCCATTTAGAAATACTTGATCTAGATGTTTCACTGTGGCCACTGACCTCCTATTAGTTTACAACTGACTACTAACTATTCAAAGAAAAAGATGAGTAGCTGTTATGCCCTATTTATGTGAATATTTCTGTAAAAGATGTGTATGTTTTAAGATTGTCCTACTTACTGTCTTTATACCTCTAGGCCCAGCTGATGTGTCCTTATGAGTTGAGTTCTGGTCCAGCTGGGTCACATTTTTATACTTACAAACAGCGAATAATGGCTTCAATACTATCTCTTATATCATTCTTTTCTTTTGATGGGGGATCGGAAATAACACACTGATGGTTAATACCTAAACTTAGTCAAACCCCTCCATGGCAGCCATGGAAATCTCTTTAAACTTACCAAATGAACCCATAACTATATTAGACTTAGAAAAAGACTGCAACTTTTGATTGAGTGACAAGACTGAATCAAGATTGCGAAAACTCTTATGTAGAAGCTGATGGGCTCATGTACTGCAGTTGATCCAGAATCACATGGAACAGAAGTTAACTACATACCCGTAACTAAACTCCTTCCTCTCATACTGACCCAATAGGACAGAGTAGAACTGCTCCATAGGCTTTCCAAGGAACACCTGGTGAATTCAAACTACCAGCCTTTTGGTTAACAGCTGTCACTTCTACCGCTGTGCCACTAGGGCTCCGTTATAAGACTGAGCGAGGGAATGTTATAGGCTTCGTGAGGGAACACTGCTGATGTTTCAGGGTCCTACTTTCTGGATGTAAGAAACCATTTTCTTTTCTTGTAAATGATTTAACTAGTGGGTTTAGATATTGTAACTCTTGAATTAGAAATTCTTACTATTAAGTTTAGCTAGGTTGTAAATATCAACCAGAAAAGTGTCTAAAATTTAGTCCAGTTGTGACTTTAAAAATAGAATAGCACTACATTTTCTATTAGTTCTCTTAAAAAACAATTTTGTGACACTCTTGCTTCTGACTGTTAAATATGTAAACCAAGGAGGGGGCAACTTGCCCTCGAGAACACTTACTGTGTTTTAAACAGATTAACTAAAGACCTCCAACTGGAGAGGTCCATCCTGTATTATCTTGTTAATCATGTATTCTCTAATGAAAATATAGTTGTGGTATGTAAAATTTTCTATTCCTTCTGTTTTCTGTAGACAAACTTTGTGTGCTTCTTTTGGATATATGTTTTTTTGTGTGATGGAAATAACTATACTAGTTTAAATGATCCTCTTGCAGCTGACAGTAAATTCATGTGGACAGTCTCTAGATTCCTGATGAATGTGTGGGCAACGCACTTTGAGAATATTACAATTACCATTACAGATTTGTTGTGATGTTGCCAATAAATATTGAAAAGTAATATTAAATTGTTACACATTATGAAACAAGAGTCCAAAAGAAATCCATAGATCTAGTACTCAGTGTGAGGTTGGTAGCTTTCATTCCTATTATAGTACGATCAAATTGAAAAAAATCTTTAACAAATTTATCTATTGTTTTGGGGCAGACAACAGATGAAGTTGCTAGTGAGATAAAAATACAATAGTAACCTTTCACTTCATTAGCCACGGTGACATGAGATTAGGACATTTTGACTCAAGAAAGGGTTATCTGTATGGTAGCAAATACCTCTTGTAGTATTCAGAAAAATAACACAAGAGAATTACAACAGGATACACACAGCATTAGATGGCAAGCTTCTTGGTTACACACTACAACGCTCTTACAAACACCAGATTTATTTGGTCAGTTACCATCAAGAATAAACACATGAGTTAAATCACTATTGCAAGAAATAACGTTTTTAGTGTGCATCCCAATAGCATAGGCATAATAAAACTTATCTTCTGTTGTCTTACACACTTCAAAAGGTGTACTTTGAGTCTGTTCACTTAGATAATATGATACATGGGAATGGTGCTCTTAAGATACCGGTGAAGAACCAGATGGTACAGTCAACAGGGCTGGCCTTGGCTGTTCCAACCCACAGACAGAGTTCTTGTTCCCTACTGAGTAAGGGTAATGAGGAGAGATCTTAGTTTCCCACAGTAGCAGAGATTTATTAGAAAGGAGCTCGTAAGTAGAGATGAAGAGGGCCTATGCAATGCTTACCCTCATCTCTTCCAACTATGGCTTTGTTGGGGCTTATAAAGAACTCAGGCAGGAAGGATCTCATGTTTTATTCATTACAAGGTGAGGAAAAAGCAGGGTTAGGACAGTGAGGTACTTGGGCAAGTGACTTCAAGACAGCTTCTGCCACAGGGGCTTTGGGGACTGGTAGCAGGACTTATTATGCAGTATTGCATTTGCACAGATTCTTGCTCTCTATGTTCGATTTCCTGGTCCTGCTTGTAGCTCTCTGGTTCTCCTGTTGGAAGGACATATAGCTATCACCTCTGTATCATCTGCGCATGCCTCTGAATTTGTTCTAAACTAGCTTTTCTGAAAAACAATTTTAGGGATAATTTAAGCAACTTTTCTCCAGGGTGTGGGTGGTAAAATAACTCGCTTATCACTCCAGAATGTTCCAAAGTGTGGTTAGGCTGGCCCTTCACATCCTGTCTCAGTATTCAGTGAAAAACAGCACAGTGAATTTAAAAAGCCTACCATGGCAACCATCTAGGGGCTTGACTAAGTTCAGGTATTAGTCATCAATGTGTTATCTTCAGTGTCCTATTAAAAAAAAGATGATTTAGGAGATAGTACTGAAGACATTAGTCCACGTCCGTGAGCATAAAGATGTGAGCCAAGTGGACCTGGACTCAAAAAGACTCGTAATGATACATCAGCTAGGCCCTGAGGTAAGAAGACAATAGCTAGGATAATCTTAAAAACATGTATCTTTTATGGAAATATTCACATAAACAGGGCATAAAAGTTACTCGTCTTTTTCTTTGAATAGTTAGTAGTCAGTTTTAACCAAGAGGAAGTCAGTGTCCACAATGAAACACCTAGGTCCAGTACTTGTCCCTACCCAAGCACATGCTGAAGAATTCTGAGCCAGGCTATAGTTCCAAATGGACACTGGTTCTAAATGACCAGTGTCCAAAAAGAAATGGAAGGCATGAGGCGGTGTCCCTCACAGTGTTACATTACAAATCCTGTTTTCTTTGATGGGCTTCCTCCCCTACAACTTTGCATTTGAATCCTGCTTTTGCTTGGAAGTTAAATGTAAATTCCATTGCACCTGTGTGGTATGATTAAGAATGTTGCTGACATAACTTACGTGAACTGCCTAGGTGTAACCCCCTTAAAGGTAACTTTTCTCCCTATCCTTGGGGAACATTCTTGGTGGCAGCAGCTCCAACTGACTCCTTTTTCCTGTACAACAAAATAAAATTATCTTTCCTGTTCTCATACCTTGATCTCTTGTTTATTGGCTGAAATAAATTATGCTGAGCAAGAACCTAGGGTTTCAACTCCGTGACAAGGCCAGTGGTTCAGAGGCGTAGAATCTGGTACTTTCGGTATGAGCCTTCCCACGCCCCTCGGAGGTCCCCGTGCAGCTGGCATATGTCCCCTCCTCAGAGGTCTGAGTCCTAGCTCTGCAAGACCCTGTCTTCTGAGCTTCTGCTCTTTAATAGCTGTCTTTGAGTGGGCCCTGATAGCTGCCCTGTCTTCACCATTCCTAGGATGCGATCGTTGTGATCCATAGGGTTTCATTGGCTGATATTCATAAGTTGCTCACCAGGCCTTTCTTCCTAGTCTATCTTAGCTTGCATACTCTGCTGAAACCTGTCCAGAATCACAGCAGTGGAAACCTCCCCTGACAGATGGGATGGGGGTGGTGGCTGTGCCAGAGGAATAGTGACTGGAAACCAAATATGAGTCCCCCACATAGAAGGTAAGAACTCTACCATTGAGGTACAGTGTGATGAGTGTCTTAGATCACGTAATCGCACCTGTTCCCTTTGTTCCCTAGCCGTAGGGGATTTAGCTGTTTCCCGAGGCTATCACTTCTTTCTTGTTGTTCTATTTTGGACTTTCCAGTCCTTGAACACCTGTTTAATCGATTTCCACGTATTACAACATTATGCTCTCTTTCTCATGAATTACCTACTTCGGATTCTGTTTTCCTAACTAGAACCTGATATACATTGATTTTTCAACAATTTCCGACCTACCACAACTGAAAGATGCAGTAAATGATATTATCCAGCCAACTGTTTAAAGAGGAAATCATGCAACCTTTGCATGATTTAGTATTATGTATTTAGTATTTAGAATTAGTAAAATACTAGTTCTTCTGGGAGAGAGAGGCGTGTACTTAAATTAAGGGCTATTGCTTCCCTTTTCTTTGCCTTTGTTTTAAACCTGAAGGTTGGCCCATATATCACTCATTAACTAAACTATTAACACACCTTCTAGTAAAACAAAAATCATATTAAACCAATAATATAAATTGATTTGAAGCTTATTTAATATATAATTTGCAAATTGGGTGACATTTCTGACTACAAAGTCAGTGCTCCAAAGAGGAAAGAACTGCCACAGATTCTTACACACCACACCATCTTACCAACATTGTCATGGAAAAGGGCCAGCCAACAATGTTTGCATGGTAACAATTTACTTAAAACAGAGTCAGGCCTTGGATTTTCCATTTCTTGAAACTGTGTGCAGAAGAGTATGACAGAACACAAGACCCAAGGCCAACAGTCTCGACTAATTAACAAGGCTGTTGTACATGGTCATCATGAGTCATAATCGACTTGCCAGCAATGGGTTAATGGGTTATTCGACTTAAAGGTGACTGGTTTGCTCAAGGCTCATGGTTCAAAGTTCAAAGGAAGATCTCAGGACAATGACTGTGTGGGTATCTTCGTCATCTAGTCCTGCTGTAACAAAACTGCTATAGTCATATACGTTCTCCTATTAACAGAAATACCACAAGCGGATGGCTTTAACAAAGGTAAATTTATTTCCTCACAGTAGAGTAGGCTGAAAACCTAAATTCTAAGGGTCGGCTCCAGAGGAAGGGTTTCTCTGTTGGCTCTGGAGGAAGGTCCTTGTCAATTTTCCCCTGGACTAGGTAGCAGATTCTAAAGCACAGGGATCCTGGGTTCAAAGGTCCTTTCCAAAGGTTGTGGTCTGTTCCCAGTACTGCTTTCTTGGTGATGTGAGGTCCCCAACTCTCTGCTTACCTCTTGTTCCTTTATATCCCAAGAGATTGTCTCAAGACACAGTACGGTCTCATAGATTGAATCCATCCTTGTTAACACAAGCATCGCCCATCCTCTCTCCTTAGCATCATAGAGAGAGGATTTACAACATAGAGGAAAATGTTACAACATTAGGAATCATGGCTTAGACAAATTGCCACGCACATTTCTGGGGGGACACAGTTTAATCCACAACAGTCAGTCACTCTAACTTTGTGCACCCTGAAACCTGGATTCTAGGAGAATTAAAAATGGATTCTCCGAACTGTTGGTCCAACAGCCTGGAGGGTCCCCTGGAAATAGGGCCCCTAGATTTGCTGCTGGCCCTGATGTGAAACCAGTGCTGAAGTCATTTCTTCAGACAAGAATGGACTGGACACAGCGTGAGCTTGTGGTATATGTACTTTGTGACTTAACACATTTATAGGAAACTGTTCCAGTGGTTTCTTTCTAGATGGGACAGGAGAGTGTGAACAGGAGGGGACAGGTGTTCTAAGAGGATATGAGAAGTGAAAAGGACGAGTGTGCTAGTCTATGGTGAGGAGAGCAGATGGAGTTACAGACAGGCAGGCATGCAAAATTGATTTGGATTGTATACTTCCACTTAATCATAATAAAAATAAATGGTTTCTCACTTTCAAGTGTTAGCATCTTTAGGAGGACATGGGGGAGGTAACTTCTGACTTCTAGTAAAGTTTTTCTAGGTCAGGAGCATGATGGAAAGGTGTAAGAGATTTCCTGAGTCTCTTTGACATCATGGGATTGTGTTTGGTTCTGAGCCATCAGGAGGATTCTTAACTTTAATTTGCTGAATTCCGTCTTTGCATTTCATAAAGCAAAGCAAAGCAGCTAGGTTAATGCTGCTGCCTTTTGTCCAAAGGACAGAATGAGTCTCAGTTGTTGCTACCTGTGGACTTGGATGGTTCTCTTTTTTCCTTGTGCTTCTTAACAGACTTTCTTTTTATGAGTTTCACATTTTTTATCAGAAGCTTTAGAAATGTCACCATTTTGAGTGCATTCTTCTTCTTTTATTTCTTTTGCTGCTTTAATTATTTTTTGTTATTGTTTGAGAAGGTACACAGCAAACTATTTCTGCATGTAAAATTCAGTGACATTGATTACATTCTTGGAGTTGTACAACTATTCTTATCCTCCTTTTCTGAGTTGTTCCTCCCGTTAGAATCACTGCCCTCTGAGCTTGCTATCTAATCTTTCCAGTTGCTGTTGTCACTTCGATCCCATCTAAATCATTTTAAAAGAGCATAATGCTCAAGGCAAACAGTTGTTACTAGTTAAGCTTTGAGGAATATTTTTGGTTTAAGATTGAAAGATTATTTTAGGGCAAGAGTTTCAGGGATTCATCCAGCCTCCATGTCTCTAGAAAGTCTGGATTCCATTAGAATTTGAAATTCTATTTTGTGTGTTCATAGTGCTTTACATGTGGAAACTTATTCAATCCTGTCAACAATTTAGTCAGTTATGTACTGTTTTTGACCACATTTTAAGGAGTGAGAAAACTGAGACTATGGTTGCAAATCTAGTAGGGGGAGCCATGATTTCAACCCAGGTACTTAAGACTTACTACGTATTTGATTATTCATGATGGGTAATATTGTCTTTAAATATTTTGATAGTACAACTTGGTAGCTGTAATGTTGGCAGAATATTGTTCTGTCATGTTACCTTAAACTTTACTTTTCCATTAATTGGAAACTTATTCTACTCATGCTATTCAATACAAATAAGAATTACACATAGGGTCACTATGAGTCAGAATTGATGGCAGTGGGTTTGGTTTGTTTGTGTCTTATAGAATAATCATGAAAAGCTGTATTAGCCACATTTATTTAATCATGAAAAGCTGTATGTTCCAGAATAACAACTACTTATGATTTGAATCCAGTTAGCTCTTGAGTTGATTCCAACTCATAGAGACCATATAGGACAGAGTAGAGCTGTCCCATAGCGCTTCCAAAGAGTGACTGATGGATTAGAACTGCTGACCTTTTGGTTAGCAGCAGTAGTTCTTAACCACTCCACCAACAGGACTCCACGATTTGAAAAGATTGGTCAGTATTCTCTTGGTAGTAATGTATAACTACTACTCCTATAATGAGTGATAGAGTGTGATAGAAGGAACTTTGAGGCTGTTTACTTAAAACATTGGTTTATCTGAGAGAAGAGAACATAAATTATAATCATATTTTTAAATGCGTGGCATACATAATAATGATTAGAAACTTCCAATCTAAATTTTAGATGTAAGTAAGTACACTCCAAATTGTCTGTCTGTCATCTCTAGATCCAAAGATACATTTTAAAAAACAAGAACAACAAAATATAAACAAATTCCTTGCTGTTGAGTCAATTCCAACTCATAGCAACCGTTTAGAACTGAGTAGGACCACCCTGTAAGGTTTCCAAGCAGTGGCTAGTGGATTCAAATTGTAAACCTTTTGGTTAACAGCCACACAAGTCTTTTTTTTTTTTTAATTATAGTTTTACAGAGCAAACAAGTGTCTCATTAATTAATACACATTGTTCTGTGACATTGGTTGCCAGACTACTGACACGTCAGCATTCTTCTGTTCTTGACCTTGGATTCCCTATAAGCAGCTTTCCTATCTGCTCCTCCCTTCTCATTTTACCCCTGGGTGAGACAGGAACATGAAGGGCCAGCGTAACTATACCTTGGAATATTTCAGAGTGATAAGCAACTATTTCTACCAGTTTTGCAGCCGTAGTCTCAGTTTTCTCGCCCCTTAAAATGTGGTCAAAAACAGTATGTAACTAACTAAGTTGCTGACAGGATTGAATAAGTTTCCACATATAAAGCACTATAAACATACAAAATAGAATTTCAAATTCTAATGGAATCCAGACTTTCTAGAGACATAGAGGCTGGATGAATCCCTGAAACTCTTGGCCTAAGATACTTTTTAAATCTTAAACTGATTTATACAAATTCAGAGGCATGTGCGGGTGAGACAGAGGTGACTGCTGTGTGTTCTTCCAACACAGGCTCAGATAGCTAAAACTAGGCCCAGAGAACTGAACCAAGGGAGAAGAACCTGTCTAGGTGTGATATCCTGCAGCGGGTCCTGCTACCAGTTCTAGAAGCCCCCTGTTGCAGGAGCTGTTTTGAAGTCTGCTTGTGCATGTACCTCATTAACTTAGTCTCTCCGTTCCCCCACCTTTTAATAAATAAAAGATCAGATCCTTCCCATTTAAAATCATCTAGAAGCCCCAAGAAAACCTTAGTTAGAAGACAGGAGGGTAAGTGCTGCCTAGGCCCTCCTTATTTCCACTTGCAAGCTCCTTTCTCATAAATCTTGCTAGTGTGGGAAACTGTAAATTGTCTCCTAATCATTCTTACTCAGTAGAGAACAAGAACCTGGTTTGTGCACTGGGATGGCCGAGGCTGTTCCAGTATCATGTGCTGGTGGGTCCGGTTAGCCACATTTATTTATTTATTTATTTTATTTAATATGACTGAGTGAAAATGTACATTCCTATATAAATTTACTTGCCCACCTCTATGCAGCTTCCACTGCTCTCCCTGTCTGGTGACAGCACACTATTCCTCTCTGCTCCATACATGTCTCATCCTCCCAACAGTCTCCTTTCCCCTCCTCTCAACTCACTCTCCTTCCTCCAGCCAGAGGTCAGCAGGATGATATCCTATAGATGTATAGAACCATAAAGTGCGTCCAATATATAGTCACTCTGCATCGCCAAGTCCATTCCATTCGTGTTCGAAGAGTGGACTTTTGTTATGATTTATGAGCAAGGGCAGCATCAGGGCCAGGGGCCATGCTCCCAGGGGAACCCTGAAACTGCTGCGCCATCAACTGAGGTCATTTAGTGGAGATCTCAGGATGCACCCCTTTTTTATTCTTGTGTTGCCAGTGAGACTCAACTTAGTGAGCTCCATCGCGGCTATCACTGGTGGTGGCCGGGCACCATCCGGTTCTTCCCGTCCCAAGTCGATGTAGGCACCCACTCATGTGGATCTCTATATCTTCTGGGTTGTCTTTACCCCATGTCGTTTTGGTCCTCGGTAAGCATCCATTTCTGCTGAGTTGGGGCCATTTGCTGTGCCCTCGGATGGCAGCTTGGCAGCTTTTAAGACCCCAGATGCCACTCACCAATGTAGGGTGCAGAGAGCCCTCTTAGCAAACTGCTAGTTGTGCCAGTTGGCCTCGATTTCGCCTAAGAGCATGGTCCCCTGCCCCCTCCCCCAGCTACCCTGTCCTTGCAATATTGGGTTAAGATGGAAGGAGTATTCAAGTTATGCTGAAGTCCACTTAATATTGTTCTTGTTTCTAATGTGTGCTATCACCAATTTCACCCAACCAGATTTCTAGCAACTGTCTACTCTAAACTCTCCCCCCTCCCCCTCCCACTTTCTCTACCTTTGCAGCCATCAAAGAGTCTTTTCTTCTATGCATGAGTCTGTTTTTAAGTTCTTATTGTAGGGGTCTTATGCAATATTTGTCCTTTTGTCTCTGACTACTTTCACTCAACATGTCCTCCAGTTGAAACCAGGTTAAGAGATATTTCCTGTTATCATCGTTTTTCTTTATCACTGCATAGGGTTTCACTAAATATATATACCATAGTTTACCTATCCATTCCTCTGTTGTTGGGCATCTGGGCTGATTCCATCTTTTTGCTATTGTTGACTGTGCTGTGATGAACATTCATGTGCATGTATCAGTTGGTGTGAATGGCCTTGATTCTGTAGGATATATTCCAAGCAGTGGAATTACTGGATCAAATGGTGTATCTATATCCATTTTTTTAAGGGAGCTCCAGATTGCTTTCCAAAGAGGTTGCACCATTTTGCAATCCCACCAACAGTGTAGGAGAGTTCCAATCTCCCCACAGCCTCTCCAGCATTTGTTGTTTTGCGTTTTTTAGATGACGGCCAACCTTGTTGGGGTCATTTATGTTTTGAGATGCTTCTTGGATTCATCATTGTTATTTATCATTGCATAGTACTATGTTGTGTGTTTGTACCACAGTTTGTTTATCCATTCATTTGCTGATGGGCACCTATATTGGTTCTGTCTTTCTGCTATTGTGAATAATACTGCAGTGAACATGGGTGTGTGTGACAACCTTTTTCTCTAGGATATATTCCTAGGAATGGGATTGCTGGATCATGTGGTATTTCTATTTCCAGTTTTTTAAGGACTTACTATATTGTTTTCTAAAATGGCTGTACCATTGTGTATTCCCACAGGCAGTGCATAAGAGATTCAGTCTCCCCTCAGCTTCTCCAACATTTGCTATTTTCTGTCGTCTTGATTCATGGCAGTAATGTTAGGATGAGATGGTATCTCATTGTGGTTTTGATTTGCATTTTTCTAATAGGGTCGCCATGAGTCGGATCCGACTCAACGGCACTTGGCTTTAGTTATTGCAAGCATTTCCTCATGTATTTGTTAGCCATCTGAATGAATGTCTCCTTTGGTGAAACGTTCGTATCCTTTGCCCATTTTTTTTAAATTGGATTATTTGTCTTTCTGTTGTAGAAGTATTGGATTTTTCCTGTAGATTTTAGATATTAGGCCTTTGTCGGATCTGTCATAGCCAGTCCTTTTTTTTTCCCCAGTCTTTAGGTTGTCTCTGTATTTAGTGCATCCTTAAATGAAGCTATGGCTTACCATAAACCTTACTCAAAGTTGACCATCTCACATGTTACTCAGCTTGCAGCCTGTTGTTCCTGACTCCTCACGGAAGTTCATGGAAGATGCTGCCCCTCAGCGATACTGTGGCAAGGAGTTCCAAGAGCTGTATAACTGGTTTGCAGATGAATCTGTAGAAAATTTGTATCTGGCACCTCGTAGCTGTTGCGCTTTGATATCTAAGTTGAAATGTCCATGTTACCATCCTGTTTCATAGGTATTAATATTTTCAATTTTCAAAACTACCTTGCAAGGTATATTTCATTAGCTCCAACATGAAGAATCTGAGGCCCCAAATCATGCTCACTGAATGTCATAGACAGCTGGCCTGTAGGTCTACCCCAGTGTTTGTGTTCTTTGCTCCATAGCGATGCTGCTTCACTAGGCTTGTTTGAGCTTTGTGGTAGTGCCAAGTCACTGCCTCTTTTTTCTGAGTTTTCCATCTTATAAGAATAGACCACAATTTCCATGCCTCCCCAGTTCCCAGTATAGTTACCAAGGGTCGACTGGGCAGCCACACTATGCTATGAGATCTGTGGTTTCTGGTGACTGTCTTTGCAGGGTGTGTTATAACGGCCAAGGAACTTGGCTCTGGTTGCTAGGAGGCCAACCAAGGGGCACAGTACCTTGCAAAAACAGTGGAGCTTATACACTGGGATAAGATCAGATCCTGCTTGCATTTCCCCAGGCGAAGCAGATGGTTTGGGGAAATCCAATTTAAAATGAAAAGAAGAAATGGAATTAGCTCTCCAGGGGTCAGCTGGCCAGGGCTTTGAGGAAAAACAATTACATTGAATGCTCGGCCTTCACTGAGCCAGCAAGAAGGGTGAGGGTGGGTGAGTGGGAGCTGGTCTAGAGTCACTTTTCTATGGGTGGGTTTAAATCCCTGGCTGAGGGGAGGGGAGCTGACTCTGTTGTGTGACTTTGCGTGGTTGCTGTTTTTCAAAGGCCTGCGACTGTATTCTGAGCGCTGCTCTTGAAGTATGGTCACACTTAACTGGAAGGAGAACATTCTTCAACAAGTGCTATAACTTTCTGATAAAAGTGTCCTAGAATGCCATGGTAAGCCCCGTGGAGTGTAACAGTTACAGTGTGGGGTTCCTCCAAGGTAACAGACCCAGGTAGACCTTGAGGCAGCCACTCTAACCAGTGAAGGTAACCCAGAAAGTTCATTCTCACTAATTATCTGTGCTCAGAAGGCCATGGAGCATCCTGAAAGCCAACAGTGCTCCCTTGCCACAGTGATGGGACCAGGGATCCATGTCCTACTGTTTGTACAGAGGTTAGACAGCCAGGGGCAGGGTAAAACAAAAACCCAACATTTACACACTAAAAGAGTCAAGAAGTGCCTGACCCTAGGGCAGACAAAGAGCCAGCATTGCCCCCAAGGAGGACAAAGGGACAGCATTTGCCCGCCAAATGGACCAATGGGCAAAAAGAATAAAAAATTCCAGGGAGAGGGGAAAGCTAGTGTATGAAACCCCAGAGGAGGAAGGGAGTGGAGCTCTCAGACCTTTTCTCTGAGGAGCCTGCTTGGCACTCCTTATTAAAACCAAACACATGTTTGACTTTGTGTACATGTCTCTTTGTTTGAAATCTTTCTTACATTGAAGACAAGAACTGAGGGACAACTTTCTGGTTACACTATCAAGGGATGCCAATAGGTCTGCTTCTCATTGGGTGATACCAAACATCCTGTCCGCATCCTGTCTGCCGCGGGAGCTTAGTTGTGAGTCTCACAGACAGAAGCAGAGACACTGGGGGCAGGTGCCATGTGCAAAGATGGGATGAGCTGTGGTCTGCAGAACCCAGGCTACAAAATGCAGAAATTCAGAAGTTGTGGTATGGCTCCTGAGGGACTGAATATTTTTAAAAGAAACCTTATTATTTAAGCATCTGGGTGCTTGCTTCCTTGCATCTTGAAGAACATAACAGTGGTGCAGAGTGAGAGAAATGCAAAAATATCAGAGATAAAACTTTATTTTAAAGAATTTTGGGGTTTCCCACAAAAATGTTCATAATTCTGATTACTTTGGAAACCCTGATGGCATAGTGGTTAACTACTACATCTGCTAACCAAAAGGCTGACAGTTTGAATCCACCAGGTGCTCCTTGGAAACTCTACGGAGCAGTTCTAGTCTGTTCTGTAGGGTCACTGTGAGTTGGAATTGGCCTAATGGCCACAAGTTTGGCTTTTTTGGTTTATTCCAATTGCTTTAACCTCCCCTTCCTGGCATCACTATGGGTGGGATCAACTTGACAGCAGTGGGTTTTGCTCCCCGCCCCATTACGAATACAGACAAAGACAGAGCTGGTTTCCTGGGTATTTGCTCAGAGACCTGCATTTTATAAGTTGTTAGAGTTAGAAGGAATATGAGGGCTCCTCAAGCCCACATCAGGACGAGGGTCCACAGTACCTCGTTTCCAGCCTCTCCTGGAGTCGCCTTGTATCCTGGGGTCGACTGTTCCTGGGGGAGTTCCCAGATGGCACAAACAGGTAAGGGCTCAACACAGCAGGCTGGTGGTTTGAACGCACTCACAGGCTTTGGAAGACAGGCCTGGTGATCTGCTTCTGAAAGATCATAGCCTTGAACACCTATGGTATACCGTTGTATTGTGCACATAGTAGGGTCACCATGAGTTGGAACTGACTTGGTGGCAACTAACAATAACTCTTGGGAGCCTCTCCTCTGTTGGACAGTCATGGTTTTAAGACATCTTCCTTGTATTTATGCAAAATTTTTCATCCATTTCACTTAGTAAACTCTTGTTCTGGCTTCTGGGGCAGCAGAAACCCCTGGTCTACCTTATAGCTCCTTAAAAAAAATAAACCAAACCCATTGTTCTCAGGTCAATTCCAACTCATAGCAACCCTACAGGACATAGTACAACTGCCCTATAGAGTTTCCAAGGATAGCCTGGTGGATCTGAACCACCAACATTTTGGTTAGCAGCTGTAGCACTTAACCACCCCACCACCAGGGTTTCCCAGATATTTGAAAACAGGGATTGTTTTCCCCCCTTCTGGGTTAGAATCCTCTTCCCTCATTCTCCTCAAGGATGACATTTCTTTTTCTTTTTTGCTTTTTAAAAATTGTGCAGTAAGTGAAAGTTTACAATTCAAGTCAGTTTCTCAGACAAAAACGTATGCATACAAGGACTGACAATTAAGTTCACAAACTTGCCACTGTGTGCTTATGTTGGCAGCACTCTACAAACAATTTGATAAGGTTTCATAATCTTGGTGTATTAGTGTCTCACAGCTGTGTTCATGTCTACATGTGGCAGTGTTTTGCTAAGTAGCATTTATTATTGTTGTGTGTTTATGTGAGCCGTCACGAGAATGTTGGAGCTTGAATTAGAGCAAGGAACAAACACTGAATTTCTTGTTAAACCTGGCAAGAGTGGGAGTGAAACCAGGAACATGTTAGTCCAAGTTTATGGGGATAATGTCATGAAAAAAATGGCAATATACAAATGGATTAAATGTTTTACAGAGGGGAGAGAAAGCATCACTGATGAAGAGAGGTCAGAGTGGCCAGTAATGAGCAGAACTGATGAAAACATTGCAAAAATTCTTTGAATTATGTGTCAAAATCATTGGCTGGCTGTGAGAAGCATAGCAGAACAAGTAAACATTACTAGAGAAACAGAAATATCGTGGCATGAGAAAGGTGTGTGCAGAAATGGTCCCAAAGAGTTTACCAATGAACAAGAGCAAAGGAGAGTTGAAGTTTGCCAAGATGTTTTAGAGAGGAAAGACAATGTTTTGGGCTGTGTTATCACTATTGATGAAACATAGGTGCGCCAATGTGACCCTGAAACAAAGCGTCAAAGTGCACAATGGAAGTCAGCCAATTCTCCATGAACAGAAAAATTCCGTCAGTCCAAATCAAGAATCAAAACAATGTTGCTCACCTTTTTTGACATCAAAGAGATTGTTCATTATGAATTTGTACCAACTGGACAAACTGTTGACAAAACTTACTATTTCATGCTGAAAAGGCAGTATGAAAAAGTTAGACGAAAATGACCCGAAGTTTTCTCCAATAACTCAGGGCTCTTACACCATGACAATGCACCAGCTCACACGGCACTGTCTCTGAGGGAGATTGTAACCAGTAAACAAATAACTGTATTGGAACACCCTCCCTACTCACCTCTTCTGACCCCCAGTTACTTTTTTTTTTCATCTGAAGATAAAGGAAATATTGAAAGGAAGACATTTTGATGACACTCAGGACATCAAGGGTAATATGATGACAATGCTGATGGCCATTTCAGAAAAAGAGTTCCAGAATTGCTTTGAAGCGTAGACTAGGCTCTGGCATCAGTGCTTATCTTCTCAAGGGGAGTACTTTGA
The DNA here is from genome assembly GCA_028571685.1 of Heterohyrax brucei. Classification (NCBI taxonomy): domain Eukaryota; kingdom Metazoa; phylum Chordata; class Mammalia; order Hyracoidea; family Procaviidae; genus Heterohyrax; species Heterohyrax brucei. Next base: position 67,931,712 of record CM053142.1, on the reverse strand, counting down.
AGGTGACTGTAGTAATATTCAGCAATGTGATGTATAGCACTTTTTCTAGGATGAGTTTGTGAACTTAATTGCCGGAGATTGTACATTGCTATGTGACTCTAGTTGCTCTCCTTACATACAACATGACAGCATGCTCTTTCTCTCCACCCTGTATTTTCTATAAGATGGTATGGTTTTTAGGCCTTTCCCCAGTTCTTTTCAGTTTGTCCCCTTCCTACTTGAGGGGTGGTTCCTAGAACAAAGCACCACGTTCACCTGGGCCCTGACCACTTAGCTGGGGTATATTTTCTACTTCTGGATATGCACCACTGTGATAAGCTTGTGATAAGCTAAATGTCCAGGTTTGTAAATAAGATGATTTCTTCAGCCTGTCGTTACGTAATGGGTTCTTTCAATCAGAAGATGTTCTAGTAGGTTCCTGTTAATGACTTCCAAGGTTAATCTTGGAAGGCAGCAATGTATGAAACATGCAATCAGGATTTAGAGTAAATTCTGGATTCAGATCTTCAGCCATCATACTAACTGTATGACCTTGGGGCAAATACTTCACTTTTTGAGTTCTCCAACTGTAAAATGAAATCAAATGCTGTCATGGATTGAATTGTCCTCCCCACCAAATATGTGTCAACTTGGTTAGGCCATGATTCCCAGTATTATGTGGTTGTCCTCCATTTTATGAATGTAATTTTTATATCAAAGAAGAATAGAGTGGGATTGTAACACCCTTGCTAAGGTCACATTCCTGATTCAACGCAAAGGAGGATTCCTTGGGGTGTGGCCTGCATTACCTTTTATTTTACAAGAGATACAAGGAAATGGAAATAAGCAGAGAGTTAGGACTTTATATCACTAAGAAAGAAATACCAGGAGCAGCAAACATCCTTTGGATATGAGGTTCCTGTGCGGGGGAAGTTTGATAAGAATGACCTTCCTCCAGAGCCAACAAAGAGAAAGCCTTCACCTCGAGCTGATGTCCTGAATTTGGACTTTTAGCCTACTAGCTTGTGAGGAAATACATTTCTCTTTGTTAAAGCCATCCACTTGTGGTATTTCGGTTATAGCAGCACTAAATGTGCCTAAGACAAACACTCATAACCCACTTGTATTTTTTCCACCTTCATTAAGGATTAAAAAAGCTAAATTCTCAATGTTCTCAGCCCTCCTTAAAACTAAAATGGCCACGTGTCAGCTTCACCTCAGTAATGCACAAGTGAAATCTGCTGGAAATTTCTGGAGAAGGGATAGCTGTGGCTAGCACTTGTCTACCTTGTTTTATGCTGTGAATGCAGATGAAATGGCTGGAGCCCCAGCAGCTATCTAGTGATCATGGGGACACGCCACAAGTATTACAGAAATGATATTCTTGACAGTGCAGAGCTGCTGAGTCAATACCTGTGGTTGCCTTCAGACGTTGTTGTTGTCATGTGACATTGAATTAATTTTTGAATTAACAATGACCCCATGTGACAGACTAGAAATGCCTCATAGGGTTTTCTAGACTATAATATTTATAAGAAGCAACATTGGTGGTGCAGTAGTTAAAGTGCTTGGTCACTAACCAAAATATCAGTGGTTTGAACCCATCAACTTCTTCATGGGTGAAAGATGTGGCAGTCTGCTTCCATAGAAACCTACAACTTTGGAAACTCTTGGGTCACTATGTGTCATAATTAACAACAGTGAGTTTGGTTTTTGGTAGCAACCCTGTGACATAGGTGCTGTTATTATTCCCTTTTTACAGATAAGGAGACAGGTTCAAAGAGGTGAAATAACTTGTTAAAAACCACACAGCTACGACGTGACAGAGCCGGAGCTCAGGCTCAGCTCTGTCAGACTCCAGACCCCGTGCATAACCAAGAGGAACTAATGCTTCTGTTCCTCCATACTGATATGGAAACATCTCCAAAACTTAATGTAGTCACTTCCTGTTGCTGCTGTAACAAATTATCGCTAACTCAGTGGCTTAGACAGCACAAAGTTATTGTCTTAAGGTTCTGTAGGTCAGAAGTCTGGTACAGGTCTCATGGGCTCAAATCAAGGGGTCAGCAGGGCTGTGTTCCTCTCTGGCAGCCCTAGAGAAGAATCTGTTCCTTGTCCTTTCTAGCTTCTGAAGGCCACTGGCATTCCTTGGTTTGTGGCCTTGTCTTGGCTCTCTAGTGTCATGATAACAGGAATGCCATAAATGGGTGGCTTTAAGAAGCAGAAATTTATTTCCTCCAGGTTAGGAGGCTAGAATTTCAAAATCAGGGTGCTGGCTCTGGAGCAAAGTTGTTGCCCCTTTTGAGTTTCTGCTCCTGGGTGGTCTTCATGTGGTATGGTCTCTCTTTCCCCCATCTCTGCCTACTCACTTGATTGTTTAATCTCCTTTATACTTCAAAACTGATTAAGACATACTGTTCACTAATACTGTATCATTAACATATAGGCAACCCATCCCTAAATGGGATTATAACCACACGTACACAAAAAAACCCTAACAAATTGCTACTGAGTTGATTCTGACGGTAGTGACCCTATAGGACAGAGAAGAATTAATTGCCTTACAGGTTCCTAAGGGATGTTTTGTAGATTTGAACTGCTGACATTTTGGTTAGCAGTGAAGCACTTAAACACTGTGCCACCAGGGCTCCGTACCACAGGCACAGGGGTTAGGATTTATAACACATGCTTTTGGGGACACAATTCAATCCATGGCAGGTCCCTTCCACCATCTTCAGACCCAGCATTGTCTCATCATCCTCTGAAGACAGCTGGGAAAGTTTCTCCAATTTTAAACATTTAGGTGATTAGGTTGGGTCTACTAACTCAGGATCATTTCTCCAGCTTGTGAGGGGAAATATTCTACTGTTTAACCAGTCCAAATATATGCCGAACTGATTCAACTAACTTAAAGAGCTGTGGTAAGGATCAGAGACTACGCTAAACATGTATCAATTGATCGGTTTAATTTGCTTATTATTCATTCGTGTTAGGATAGCCTTTGGTTATTACGGCTCATTATTTCAGTCCCTGAGGTTTCTTTGAATTACATCATTTCATTACTGAAATTACTGGATGTCCCTCCAAGTTTTGTGTAACGTGTAATATTTAGTAATGTTTCATGTTATTTAAAACATTAACTTGGACGTGGCAAAGCAGTTCCCAGAGACCACCCATAGAGACCTTTCTCCTTGTGTGGGGATGTTCACCCAACAATGGATATATCTGACTGAGCTGTAATTTCACCCATATGTCTATGTCTTGTACCCAAGAAGCTCATGAGATGTACTAGCTTTTCAACAAAATAAAGTTTACTGTACCCTGATACAAAAAACAGAAAACAACAAATGATGTGGGGAAATCAGAATTCTTATTCATTGCTAGCAGGACTATAAAATGGTACAACCACTATGAAAAATAATTTGTTACTTCCTCAATAGCCAAGTGCCGTCAAGTCGTATCCGATTCATGGCGACTATCTATCTTATGATCCAGTAATTCTAGTTGTAGGAATATGACATAGAGACCTAAAACTACTGACACGACCTGAGATGTGCACCCCTGTGTTCACTGCAGCTTTATTCACAATGGCAAAGCAATGGGAAACAACTAGAGTGCCTATCAGCAGATGAAGGGGTATGCAAATTGTGGCACATACCCACAGTGAAATTTTGCACAACCATAAAGAACAATGATGAGTCTTTGAAACATAACATGAATGGACCTGGAGAGTATAATGCTAGTTGAAATAAGTGAAGTGTATAAGGACAAATACTGTATGATCCCTCTAAGACAAGAACAGATAAATTAAAAAAAAAATTGCTTTGGAGTCATGTCCAACTCATAGTACAGAAACTAACATTCATTTGTGTTTACTAGGGAAGAGAGAGGGGGTGGGGTAAGTATGCTTTGGAACTTAGACACTTGTTACTTTTGGTGATGGATAATGTGTTTCTGAGTGTGGAAGTACTGAGCACAGATACAAGGGTATAGACACAATGAAAGAGGACATGCGTTGGGAACAGTTTATCTGGAAATTTGTAAAAGAAATTCACTGAGGGATATACAACTTTGCAATAATAGCAATAACTAAAAATATGTACTTGGTTACATAGATATTTAAGTATGCATAAATGTGTACAGGAAGGTATATATGAATAACTATGGCTGTTATTTATATAGTTGTATATATATGTGTGCTGTATATAGTTTCAAGTATAACACAAAGCACATGGGGGCATAGTTATGGATGCTTCCTAGACACAACCAGACACCTCTTAAGATTGGTGTACTGAGTTTGAGGGCTTAGAACCACAGTCTTGCGGGGCAGAACAGTCAGTTGGTATAATAATAGCCCATAAAGATAACGTTCTGTATCCTCATTTGGTGAGTAGAACCTAGAGTCTTAAAAGCTTTTGAGTGACAATCTAAGATAAACTATTTGTCTTTACTCAATGTGGAGCTACAGAATGAAAGACAGCAAAGACTCAAAGAAGAAATCTGTCTGTAGAACCAATAGTCTATCCAAAAAATGACATCACTTACTGTGAGATCAAAAGAACTAGATGGTGGCTGGCTACCAACGTTGACTGTTCTGACCTAGGACTCAGTAGATGGTCTTGGGCAAAACAGGAGAAAAAGTGTTGACCGAAACTCAGATTCCTAAAAAATAGGCTAGACTATGTGGACTGACAGAGACTAGGTGAACTCCTGAGACTGTCACCCTAAGATACTCTTTAAACTTGGAACTCAGACCACTTCTAAAGGTTACCTTTCAGCCAAATAACAGACTGGACCATAAAATAAATTTCATCTGTGAGTACTGTGCTCCTCAGAATAATTGTCTAGGTAAAACTAAATGGTTAGTGTTTACACTAGACGAAAGATGGGAAGGTTAGAGGGGACAGGGAAGCTACATTAAGAGAAACAGAACCACCAAAATTAATTAGAATGCTGATATATTGTCAGGAATGTAACTAATGCCACTGCGCAATATGTAGAAACTGCTAAATTAGAACCTAATTTCCTGTATAAATGTTCACCAAAAACAAAATACATATTTTTTTAATTAAAAAAATTATGATGCTATGGAATGTCCTTATGTATTAGTTTAACCCATTCCCCTCCCTGTCCATTCCAACTAACAAAGAAAATGACAGCATTATGGAGTAAACACTGGGGTAGTTGTGGAACCTTGGCTCCACCCTTGTGTCACTCAACACAATTCTAGACAGGCCCTTGTGAGGAGGGTCTGGAGAGCTGACATATTTTAAGGCACTTGAAGTCCTCGAAGGGTGCTGGGTGAAGAAATAACATTTTACTGTACAGCTAACTCACTTCAACTCAACTGGAAGAAATGATGAAGAAGATTTCAAAGACCAGCTCAAGAAGACAAAGTGACGCAGTATAATGACATGTACAAAGACTTGGAGATAGAAAACCAAAAGGGAAGAACAGCTTTAGTATTTCTAAAGCTGAAAGAACTGAAGAAAAAATTCAAGCCTTGAGTTGCAATGTTGAAGGATTCAGTGGGGGAAAATATTAAAGGACGCAGAAAGAACCAAAAGAAAATGGAAGGAATACACAGTCACTGTACTAAAAAGAATTGGCCCATGTTCAACCATTTCAGAGGCAGATATGATCAAGAACCAACGGTACCAAAGGAAGAAGTCCAAACTGCATTGATGGTATTGTTGAAAAATGAGGCTCCAAGAACTGACCAAATATAAACTGAGATGTTTCAACAAACAGATGTTGTTGTTAGGTGTCACTGAGTTGCTTCCTACTCATACTGATCCTATGTACAACAGAACGAAACACTACCTGGTCCTGTGCCATGGCCACAATTGTTGCTACGTTAAAGCCCATTGTTTCAGCCACTGTGTCAGTCCAGTTCATTGAGGGTCTTCCTCTTTTTGGATGGCCCTCTGTTCCACCAAGTATGATGTCCTTCTCCAGGGACTGATCCCTCCTCATAACATGTCAAAAGTATGTAAGATGTAGTCTCCCCATCCTTCCTTCTAAGAAGCACTCTGGTTGCACTTCATTCAAGACAGACTTTGTTCGTTTGGAAGCCCATGGTATATTCAGTAGTCTCTTAATATTAACAATTCTAAGACATCAATTCTTATTCTGTCTTCCTAGTTTATTGTCCAGCTTTCTCATACATATGATGAAACTGAAAATGCCATGTATTAGCCTGGAGGGTCTTCTGGAAACATGGCCCCTAGACTTGCTGCTGGCCCTGACCTGAAACCAGTACTGAGGTGAACTCTTCAGACAAGAATGGACTGGACTCAGGGATACAGTGTGAGCATGTGGTGGGTGTACTTTATGGTTTTATACATTTTTAGCAGGCTGTCCTAATGGTTTCTTTCTAGATCGAAGGGGAGAGGGTAAAGAGGAGGGGACAGGTGCTCATTAAGAGGATACTAGAAGTATAAAGCAAAAAAGAGGAATGTGCTGTCACAGGGTGAGGACAGCAGATGGAGCTGCAGATAGGCGGGCATGCAAAATTGGTTTGGATTGTACACTTCCACTTAATCATAATTCAGGAAAAAACTGAAACAACAAAAAAAGAAAACAACATGGCTTGAGTTAGGCACATCTAAGTCTTGAAGGTGACATCTTTGCTTTTAAACACTTTAAAGAAATTTTTTGCAACAGATTTGCCCGATGCAATGTGTCTTTTGATTTCTTGACTGCTGCTGTCAAGGTCATTGATTATGGATCCCAGTAAAATGAAATCCTTGATTTTTCAATCTTCATGATGTTGCTTATTGGTCCAGCTGAGAGGATTTTTGTTTTCATTATGTTGAGGTCTAATTCATACTGAAGGCTGTAGTCTTTGATCATTATCAGTAAGTGCTTCGAGTCCTCTTCACTTTCAGGGAACAAGATTGTATCATCTGTATAATGCAGGTTTGGCTAATGAGTGTTTCTCCAATCCTGATACCCTGTTCTTCTTCATATAGTTCAGCTTCTTGGATTGTCAGCTCTGCATACAGATTGAATAGATATAGTGAAAGGATATGACGCTGACACAAACATTTCCTGACTTTAAACCATGTAGCGTCCCCTTGTTCTGCTCAAATGACTGCCTCTTTATCCATGTACAGATTCCTCATGAGCACACTTAAGAGTTCTGATGTTCCTGGTCTCTGCAATGTTATCCATAATTTGTTATGATCTGCACAGTCCAATGCCTTTGTATAGTCATTCCTAATATTCTTTGCTTTCAGCAAAGATCCATCTGATGCCAGCAGTGATATTCCTGGTTCCACACCCTATTCTGAATCTGGCCTGAATTTGTGCAATTCCCTGTCAAGATATTCCTGCAGTTGCTTTTAAATGATCTTAAATAAAATTTTACATGTATGTGATGTTAATGACCTTATTTGATAATTTCCTCATTTGGTTGGATCACATTTCTTGGGAATAGGCATAAATATGGATCTCTTCTAGTCAGTTAACCATGCAGATGTCTTCCAAATTTCTTGGCATCGATGAGTGAGCACTTCAGCACTGTATTTGTTCATTGAAACAACTGATGTTCCATCTATTTATCGAGGCTTGTTTCTCACCAATGACTTCAATGTAGCTTTGACTTCTACCCTCAGTACCATTGGTTCCTGATCATATGCTACCTCTTGAAATGGTTGAACATTAATCTTTTTTTTGGTATAATGACTCTGTGTATTCCTTCCATCTTCTTTCACTATTTTCCCTGTAGAACCCTTCACTACTGCAACTTGAGGTCTGAATTTTTTCTTCAGGTTTTTTCAATTTGAGAAATACAGAGCATACTCTTCTTTTTCGGTTTTGTATCTCCAACCCTTTGCACATGTATTATAATTCTTGACTTTGTCCTCTTAAACTGTCCTTTGAAATCTTCTGTTCAGTTCTATTACTTAATCATTTTTTCATTTTGCTTTAACCACTTGATGTTCCAGGGTAAGTTTCAGAATCTTTTCTGAGATCTGTTTTGGTCTTTTCTTTCTTTCTTGTCTTTTTAATGACCTTTTGCTTTCTTCATGGATGCTGTCCTTAATATCATTCCACAGCTTGTCTGGTCTCTAGTCACAAGTGTTCAACACAGCGAATCTATTCTTGAGATGGTCTCTAAACTCATGTGAGATATCCTCAAGGTCGTACTTTGGCTCTTGTGGACTTTGTCTAATTTTCTTTAGTTTCAATTTGAACTTGCATATGAGTAATTGATGGTCTGTTCCACAATTGTCCCCTGACCTTGTTCTGATGATATTTAGCTTTCCCATCATCTCTTTCCACAACGGTGGTTGATTTGATTCCTGTGTGTTCTGTCTGGTGAGGTCCATATGTAGAGTCACTATTTATGATGATGAAAAAAGGTATTTGCCATGAAGAAATTGTTGGTCTTGTAAAATTCTATCATGTGATCTCCAGCATCATTTCTATCACCAAGGGCATATCTTCCATCCTTCTGTTTCCAACTTTTGCATTCTAATCACCAGTAATTACCAACAAGTGGACATTGCCCTGGAAATTCTCACTCGTCCATGACAAGAAGTTTGGTAGACAGCTACTCAGCTAACCAACTGTAAGAGATTCATATTTATGTCTATTCCAAAGAAAGATGATCCAGCTGAATGTGGATCTTATCAAACAATGCCACTAATATCACACACCAATAAATTTTTCCTATAGATATTAAAAAATGTCTGTGGCAGGGCATTGCCAGAAATTCAAGCTGGATTCAGGAGAGGACATGGGACAAGAGATGTTACTGCTGATGTCAGATAGATCCTTATCTGTCTCTAAGCAAAGAATACCAGAAAGGTGTTTACTTGTGTTTTATCGACTATGCAAAGGCATTCGATTGTGTGGATCATGACTAAATACGGATAACATTGCAGAGGATGGTAATTCCAGAACACTTAATTGTGCTCATGAGGAATCGTTACATAGATCAAGAGGCAGTCAGTTACTTGAGCAGAATAGAGGAATGCTGTGTGGTTTCAAGTTAGGAAAGGTGTGTGTTGGAGTTGTATACTTTCACTCTGCTTATTCTATTTGTATGCTAAGCAAATAAGGAGAAGCCAGACTAGGTGAAGAATGGGGCATCAGGAGTGGAGGAAGACACACTAACAACCTGTGTTATGCAGATAACACAATCTTGCTTTCTGAAAGTGAAGAGGACTTGAAGAAGATCAAAGACCACAGCCTTCAGTATGGATTACACATCAACATAAACAAAACCCAAATCCTAACAGCTGTATCAATGTGCAACATCATGGTAAACAGAGAAAGGACTAAAGATTAAGGGTTTCATTTTACTTGGATCTGCAATCAATGCCCATGGTAACAGAAGTTAAGAAACCAAAGGCACAGTGCATTGGGCAAATTAGCTGCAAAAGACCTCTTTGAAGTGTTAAAAAGCAAAGATATCATCACTTTGAAGATAGGTGTGCCGTGGTGTTTCAATCACCTCATATGCATGCAAAAGCTGGATGATGAATAAGGAAGACAGAAGAACTGATGCCGTTTTTTAAAAAAAATTATGGTGTTGGCAAAGAATACTGTATATTCCACAGATTGCCAAAAGAACAAATCTGTCTTGGAAGAAGTACAAGCAGATTGCTCCTTAGAAAGATGGCAAGACTGAGTCTCACATACTTTGGACATATCATCAGGAGGGATCAGTTCCTGGAGAAGGAAGACGGTCAGCAACAAAAAAGGAAGACCCTCCACGAGAAGGAGTGACACAGTGGCTGCAACGAGTCAAGTGTAACAAGATTTTGAAGATGGCACAGGATGGGGTAATGTTTTGTTTTGTTGTACACAGGATCACTGTGAGTTGGAGACAATTCTATGGCACCTAACAACAACACCACAACTAACCTACTGTCAAGTTGATTCTGACTCATAGTGACCCCACAGGACAGAGTCCAACTGCCCATAGGACTTCCAAGGAGTGACTGGTGCATTCAAACTACCAACCTTTTGGTTAGCAGCCTAGCTCTTAACACCACACTACCACACAGCTATCCCTACTCAAACTGAATTCCTGGATCTGCTTGTAGGTTGAGCCAAGAGGCCAAGATGCCTACTGCTTGTTCTTTCATTGAAGGAGATGCTTTCTGAACCCACAGCTATTGTTGGTATTGGCAGCCTGTTGCCTGTGACCCAAAATTCCCTGAAGGCCTTGGCTCCAAAAGATCTTCAGGTCCTGAGAGCTGCAGGTTGTATTGGTGTCCCCGTAACTGCAAAACTACTGGGATCTAAAGTACACATCAGGAAAGCTGGTAGACCCTCAGGGCAGTGTGGATGAGTTAGCTCCTTTTGGGGTGTCTGCCAGCTCTCACTGATCTCTTCTTGTACAGGTCCCATACACAGGCCAGAAAGTGGCTGAGTCGTTACTACCTGTGTTCCCCCATGGCCACCCCACCTGTCAGTTGACTGGACTGGTTTGACTGAAACTGGGTCACACTGTTTCTTCTAAAAATTAAAATAGGAGATGATCTCTTTGTAACCCCTTTGGAAAGCAAAATACAGCAAGCAGATGTCAAGAGGTTCAGGCTTTCTAACCTATGGTTGCAGAAGCTTCCTAAGGCTCTGCTGTATTTGCACTCTTGGGATAAGATATTGTGATGGTTAATGTTGTCTCTCGGCTCTTGGAATGCAACTGTGATGGTTAAGGTTGTGTTTTGGCCCTTATGATACAGTTTGGCAGCTAGCTAATGTAATTGCCTCCACAATGATCTCTGATAAAATGTAATCACCTTCATGATGAGATCTGCAATGAGCAGTCAATCAGCTGAAAGTGATTTTCCTTGGGTATGTGGTCTGCATCCAATATACATGCTTTTTCTGGCAAGGCTTGATGGCTTTTGCTCACTCTGGATCCTCATCTGATGTAGTTCTTGGAACCTGAGCTAGTAGCTTACCTGCTGCTCTTGGGATTCATCACCCTTGGCAACCTGTGAGCCAGAAGCCTGCTACCTAACTTCTTAAGTGGAACTCCTGGTGGTGTAGTGTTTAAGTGCTACATCTGCTAACCAAAACATCAGCAATTCAAGTCTGCCAGGTGTTCCTTGGAAACTATGGGACAGTTCTACTCATTTTACAGGGTTGCTCTGAGTTGGAATGGACTCAGTAGCAGTGGGTTTGGTTTGGCCAGCAATATTTGAATCAGCAGAAGCCTCTAGCCTGACCAACAAATGTGTGACTGTCCAGCCTCTGCAACCTCGTAAACCATCTCCATCTCCTTGATATAAATCTCTGTATACACGCTTCACTGGTTTTACTTCTCTAGACAATCCAGCCTAGCACAGATGCTATCTGCATTTTTAATTGATTCCTCAGGATATAATGAAGTGTTGCTGAATATTGAAATAGCAGTGGGTTTGGGTTTTTGGGGGCTATTTCCTTCTTATATAACTAACTCCACTCACTTCAGCCAAGAGGCAGAGTGGAAAGAATGTACAAGGCCTGGCTCTTCCTAGAAATAGCTGCACTCTTAAGCTGGGTGGGCATTATAACCAGGAATTGTGAAGCCTTAAGACAGTCCATCCACTCTTATCCATCATGTTACAATGAATGGCTGACTTGTTATTTCCACAGCTGAACTAGTTCATCCTCAAAGGCTCAAATTAAAAAAGGAACCTGGGGTCACAGAGTATCCATATCATGGATGTTAACCCTGCCTGCCTGACTCTTTTGTTTCATATATTGGCATTCAGCGCTATTTTCATTCTTTCTGTTTTTCAATGTTATGAAAGAATCCAAATTGAATCAAGGAGTAGAAAATAAAAATAGGTTTCTTAGGGCTGTATGCTTCTCTCAGTGTTTACCTCACCGTTGTAATTGCCTGCTTCATTCTCTGAATGGCCCACTAGATTACAGACATTGGAAGCAGGAACTCATCTCCCACACTGTGGTGACTTTGTAATCTAGTTGGTTCAGTTGAACTGTTCTTCCCAGAATTCTCCTCTCTGTTTCCAGTTAGGGGGGGGAAGCACAAGAAGATTATTGTGGGAGGCCTGGAGGGTGAAAACGAAGCAGCATTTTGTAGCTCACACAAATTGTCCCTTATCCAGCTTAGCTTCTCCAACTTTGGAGACATGTGTGTTTTGCTTCATTAGGAAGGGCCCAGCCTCTGTAGAACCCACACACCAAGGCAGAGGCCAACAAGAACAGATACAGACTTGTCTGCCCTAATGGCCTCAGCTTGTTCTTGCTTCCCTCAGCTTTACATCTATGCTCCCTTCCTAACTGTCTGCCCTGCGGGCTTCAAGTTCCAGCACCAGGCACAAAATGATAGTCCTATGAAGACTGCTTTTTATAAAGAACTGATGATTTTAAGGTCAAATCCCTTTGAATTTATCTAACTTAGTCGTTCTCCTTCTCTGACTAAACCCCAGTGGATACAGATTTCTTCATTCCAACAACTACTAACTGAACACCTACTATGTGCCAGACACTAGGTTCTAGGTGCCGGGGTATCGCCAGCTGGCTGTCATCAAGTCTATTCTGACAGGTAGTGACCTTATAGGACCAAGTAGAACTGCCCCACAAGGTTTCCAAGAACTGCTGGTGGACTGGAACTAACTTCTTTTAAGCAGCTGAGCTCTTAACCACTGTGCCACCAAGGCTGTGCTGGGATTATTAAAAAAAAGAACTAAACGTGCTGCCACTGAGTTGACTCTGACTCACAGTGACCCTGTAAGATAGAGTAGAACTGCCCCACAGTTTCCAAGGAGGGCCTGGTGGATTTGAACTACTGACCTTTGGTTAGTAGCACTTAACCACTACATTGCCAGGGTTTATAGTACGCTGATGACAGTAGGTGAAACAAAGTCCTGCCCAGATGGAACTTCTTCCTGCACACTGTTGCGTCCCCAGGATATAGCACACTGTTGAATGATGGGCTCCAGAGACTAGGCTCCAGTTTTGTCTCTTCTATTAACAATTGTGTGTCCTTAGATCCAACTCCCTTAATCTCTCCATTTCTCAATTTCTTCATTAGTAAATCAGGGAGGTCAGCCTCCTAAACTCTCTTGCACATAAAGGAAGACATTAAAGCAAACAGTAGTTGCAAGGCAGTTGAAAAAATAAATGATTTTACACAAAAATGAAGTATCATTCCTTGAGATGACCCCCACTGCTCCATTCTCTTACATCAGCTTCCTGAGAAGAAAACAGTGGCAGGAAAGTTCATGTAGAATTACATTCTCTATAGACCACCCACATGTGTATAAAAAGACTTCAGTCACCAGGAAAACAGCACGAGATGTAAGACCAATGCCATTTCAAAAAACTGTAGGATATTGTCATAATTTTTTATTATGTACCAAATTGTCTTCAACATAAGTTACAACCTGATTAAAGATGATAGATATTTTTATCTATTTAATGACAAAAAAAATTCTCTTTATATACAATATCTTTTGTCTAGAGTCTAAGCATATATAGTACCTTTCATTGCAGGACTTCTGCTTAACATAACAAGCAAAAACAGACAATAATAATAAAAAAAGGAACAAAAATGAATGAAAGCAAAGCAAACCCCTATATGCCTCAACTATAAATGCCCATATCAAATAAAGTTTATTACAAAGACAACGTGGAATAACTTTTTGCGTAGAAATGCAGAATGAATACTAAAGTTAGTAGCAAAAACAAAAACAAAAAAACTCTGCAGGGGCAAACTTTCCTGCTCGGCACTGGAAGTGACTCTAGACCATCTCCCGATTCCTGCGGATGGCACAGCACAAGATCATGCTGAAGATCATGCCGAATATCTGGAAGACAGGACAGGGAGGCTGTGTCTCAAAGGAAGGTCAGGGGAAGGGAGAAACATAAGTCATTCAGCCTAAGACAAAAGACAACCAGGGGAATGCTGTCCGCAAGGCCAAACAACTTAAAGGGCACTGCAGCAGAAGAGACGTAGGTTAGATAACAGGAAGGGCTGCTGGGCTTGTGGGAGTCTGAGCCAGCAGTCATTTGCTACTGGAAGCTGCATAAACCCGGAGATAAATTTAATGGTGTCCTTTGAAATATACCAACAGTCCACACTTTTGCTTCTTCTTTTTTGGAGAGGGGGGTGTGTGTGTTTATATTCTACTTTAACAGATGCTGTTATGTCTTTCACTGAAAGTTGCTTCAAGCTGTTTTCTGAATGCAGATATGGAGGTGTAAATAACCAGTGAGAACGGAGGCAATTCTCTCTTTGGAGGCAGTCTCACTGGAGACAGAGAAGGGGTGGTGAAGATTCTAGGTTTTTTGGTAAGTCAGGCATCCTACCTGAGGGCTGTGTCCCCTGTGAGTTTCTCATCTCTATTATAGGGAGGTAAGAGGACACCAGGGAACTTGATTGGCCCTGGATGATTCCCAGAGGCTGATTAGCAGGAGTGGGTTATTTAACGCTTTCTGTCTTCTCTTCTTACTGGCCATCTCTGGATGCCTTTCAGACTATAGGGGAGGTATAACAATGCCAATTCATGAAGCTTCTACTCAACCATTTTCTTGAGGAAAAGAAAAGCAGATATGAGAACACATTCTGAAGATTTTCCCAGACTAGGTAACAGGTCTGGGTGATCTACCTCCTTGTTATTCAAAGTGTGATCCATAGGCCAGTAGCTCTGGTATCACTTTACCTTAATGGTTTCTGGAGACACACTGGAGTTCAAATCCTGGATACTCCGTTAATGAACGGAGAGACTTTGATCAACTTACTTGCACTCTCTGTCTGTCAGTTCCTGGTTTGCAGAATGTAACAGTACCTACCTTGTAGAGACTGTGAGGACTAGATTAGCTGATGGGCGCCCTGCACTTACAACAGTGCCAAGCACACGGCATGAGCTTTGGTAAATGGCAATCCGCAGGAGCCCCATTCTCTCCTTGGAGGCTCCCTGTACTCACCATCACCACGGCGATCCCGATGCCCACTGCGCCAATGATGTGGAACTTGTTGGTGAAGACCTCGTCGATGGCCTCAGGGCAAGACTAGAGAAGCAAAGCAAGAGCTGGTCACACGCCATCCCAGCTCTAGGTGCACCTCCCTCTCCCTCCCATAGCACCCACTTCATGCAGGAACACTGGTGATCCCAGGGAATGGGTGGGGACAGGAGGCAGGGAGAAGAGATGTCTTGGCTGGTGGATGGAAGGGCAAACCAAGAGAGGTGGACCCCTAAAACTGGAGTAGGAAACCAGAGAAAGAAGAACGTTGAGCCTCTGCTTTGGGGTCTCTTTATGATCTGTTTGTAGGGTTGCTTCCTATTCCAGAGCTTGGACTTAGATCTAGCTATAACATTCATAAACCATTTACAAAGTTGGAAAAGTAGCATCAGGCCATTACTACAGCAAGAACTCACAGATCTGTCCTCAATAGAATGAGGGTTTGGGGATCAAAAGCTGGGTCAGCAGTAGGAAATCCCAGGTGTCAAAGCCCATTTGGGAGCTAGAATGCTTTGCTCTTTCCCTCGCCTGGCCTTTGTTTTACTGTGCTCGAGGGAAGAGAGGCCCAGAGTAGAAGAGAAATGAGACGGCCAACCTAGGCCTCTTTCACAGCTGGGAGAAATCTCTGGGAAGTGCCTGGACACCTGTCATCCTAGAAAGAGATGGCTGATTTTCCAAACACCCTTGTAGGATTAGTCCAGCACAAGTGGACCAGGCCCCAGAGTCTTCTTCTGAAGTTCACCTTTATTGTGATGGTTGCGATCAGCTCCTTTTTGGGGCAAATGTCCACAATAAATTGTTCTGCACCTCCATACATACCACAGCAGTCCAACTGCAGAAAGAGGGACAGGGATAAGGGTGAGAAGAAATAAAATAAAAAGATGATTAAAAACCGGTCTGGCACCTGTGTGCAAATGTGTTCTGAAGAAGGGTCAGGGAAAGGGCTGGAATCATACCGCATAGTGGATGGCTTTCAGTGTCTCCCGCTGGGGCTCATCTTTTCCTTTTAGCTTTTCGTAGGTGTCCTTGTAAAACTTCTGGATCTCCTTAATCACCTACAATGAATGGACAAAGAGTACCATAGATAATTTTTTCATATACTTCTTCTTAACAGGTATCATCTGCTCCATGTTAGTTATTCAATTCAAGTTCTGTCAACAATGTCTAGATTCAGAGAAGACTTCAGTCCCTGACTTAGAAGACTGAAGCCACTAGTTCTTTCTCAGTGCTCCCATGGCACCTCTGACTCCTCCTCTGTGGACGCCAATGCTTCCCACACCCTCTAGGAACTGGCTTCAGCAGTCATCCCTCCTACCTTTCGATGGTCTCTTCAGTTTCACTTGGCTCCTTCCCTTCTCCCTCCTACCTAACAGCAAGATTCAACCTCTTTAGTCTAACGAATCTGCTCCTGACCTGGCGATTTCCTCGTTTCCCCCTTTTTTTTCCCTTAAAAAATTTTTTGTTTTTGTTGTTTTCAGTGGAAATTCTGGTGGTATAGTGGTTAAGTGCTACAGCTGTTAATCAAAAAGGTCAGCAGTTTGAATCCATGAGGCACTTCTTGGAAACTTTATGAGGCAGTTCTACCCTGTCTTGTAGGGTTGCTATGAGTTGGAATTGATTTGATAGTGACAGGTTTGTTGGATTTGTGTTTTCAGTGAAAGTTTATATAGGAAAATTAAGTTCCCATTTAACAACTTCTATACAAGTTATTTAGAGACACTGGTCATGACGTGTTAACATTATCACTAACTCCCTTCTGGGTGTTTTGCTTCCAGTAATCTAGCTTCCCTGTCCCTTGTCCTTTCATGTTTGCTTTACAGTAATTGTTGACCATTTGGTCTCCAACAGCTACGTTTTCAAAGGTGCACAGTACTCACTGGTAATGTCTTTGTTTTTATAAGCTAGTCTGTTATTTATCTAAAAGGCGACCGCAGGGAGTAGTTTTGGTTCAAGGTTTATGGGCTATGTCATTGCAATATTCTTGGGAAGTCTTACAGTCTCAGCCAGTCCAATAAGCCTGGACTTCTAAAGAATGAATTCTGTTTCACATTTTTCTACCATTCTTTCAGGATCCATTTATTGTGGTTCTGATCATAAAAGTTGTCAGTGACAGCCAGGTGCCACCTAGTTCTGGTTGCAAGGTAGCTAAGGCTGTGGTTCGTGTAGACTGCTAGTGCTGCAGACTAGAGTCTTTATCTAGTCTTTAGTTTGCTTCTTTCTCTTTTATACTTAGAAGCTGTGTGATGTATTACTAAACCTCTCTGTAGCTCAATTTTTGTATATATAGATAGCAACTATAACAATGTCTACCCTGTGAGTTACTGTGAGGAGTAAACAAGACATTGCATGTTAAGTCTTTGACATATCACTCTGTTTACCGGAGTAAATGTGGAATGGGAGTGAACTATTAATTGCAATTACTATACTCTTATACTTAGGTACATCCCAGTTGAATCCATGCCTGTTCCCTTGACTTTCACATCCTAATAACTGATCCAACATCCAACAACTTCCCTTTAGCATCTCTGTAATTCTCTCCTCCTACTTCCATGGTGGAAATCTTAGTGGTGTACTGGTTAAGTGCTACAGCTGCTAACCAAATGGCTGGCAGTTCAAATCTGCCAAGTGCTCCTTGGAAACTCCAGGGGGCAGTTCTACTCTGTCCTGTAGGGATGCTATGAGTCAGAACTGACTCGACGGCAATGGGTTGGTTTCGTTTTTTATATTTCCATGGTGGCTGTAGCTTTTAAAAAATCTCTCCATAAAAATTTTGGTAAGAATATATACAGCAAAACATACACCAATTTAACAGTTTCTACATATATAGTTCAGTGACATTGATTACATTCTTTAAGTTGTACAACTATTCTCATCCTCCTTTTCTGAGTTGTTCCTCCCTCAGTAACATAAACTTACTGTCCTTTAAGGTTCCCATCTAATCTCTCAAGTTCCTGTTGTGAATCTGATTCCATGTAGTTTCTAAAACAGCATAATGCTCAAGGTAGACATTTTTACTAGTTATGCTGAACTACTGCTTGGTTTTAAGATGACTTCAGGGAATATTTTTGGTTTAAGGTTTAAAGATTATCTCAGGGCAAGAGTTTCAGTGGTTCATCCAACCTCCATGGCTCTAGAAAGTCTAGGGGCCATGAGGTAGCCATAGCTTTTAATGCTTAGATTATGAAATCTTTTTTTTCTTCTTTTAAGACAGGGTTCCTGCCTCTAGCATCTTGCCTCCTTTCTTTCCCCTCCTGCTAAACATTGTAAGATGGCCCTTTCTGAAACACTGTCATCATGGCCCATCTTGGCTCAAATCTCTTCAGTGGCTCCCCATGGAAGCCCAAGCTCAGCTGTACTCAGACTCTTCCTTTGTCTTGAAGTCCTTCTTCCCACCAGCTCACCTCCTAAAATCTTCCCTCTTATTCAATATTTAGGCCAAGCCCAGAGAGATCCTCCTGCCCAGGCCTTTTCAAATCCCATGATACTTTTTGATACAAATCACTTGTATGAAAGTTTTCAGATGCATGTCTTCCTACCACACTAGAAGCATATATACGCACATGCATATACACCCATCTACTATGTGCCAGGCCCCATTCAGGGAACTGGATATTCCGTGGTTGGCACAATACCCACAGAGTAATAAATGCTCATGTTCCCTGTCCCCACGGAAACACGGGTTCTGATGGCCTATGGGAATGTGGCAAACCACAGGCATGTTCGAGGGTTGAAAGCTGACCAGCCTAACCACCCTTCCACCCTCATCACCTCCACCCCCACCCCACCCAATCACTGCAGGACCCAAGAGACCTTTGAGAAAAACTTACCTCATTTTTGTGGGAATATCCCCAGATGGCTGCAGCTATTTCAATGGCAAATATCACCAAGAGGAAGCAAAAGAACTGTAAGGCAAATAGGGGACAAAAATGAGGAAAAATCTCAGCTAACCAACTGGAAGGTCTGGCTCAGGGATTTCAAAGGGGCCTGTTCAGCCAGATAATTTTTTGGAACAAGGAAGATCGGTTAAAGCTCTGGGGCACAAAAGAACAACCTAGAAGGAGGAGGGAGAGTTTACAGAACAGGAGTGTTAAACAAAGGTAAGGACAGTGCAAGTTGTAGCAGGAAAGTGGACCCATTTAGGTGGAAAGAACTGAGCACAGCCACCCCCCAAACTGGTATTTTATAAGGTGTTAGTTATGAGCAATAAAATACCATTGCTCACTCATAAAAATCATAAAGATTTGGGGAAAGAAAATGGAAGTGAACACACCCTGTAGAGTGTGGGGTAAACTGGGACCAATTTTGAGATCAGAAAGAGAGGAGAGGGCAAAGGTACCTGTGGATTCAGGGTAAAAAAGCAAACGTGGTCCTCGAGAAAGGGAAAAACAAAGTCCTGGCATATAGTTGCCTATGGGAAGCGATAAGAGAGGCTCCAGAAAGGCAGGGGAGTGATGCATCGCCACTGCAGAGGGGAACCAGGGTGGAGGGCAAGACGGCTGCCTGGCTAGGGGGCTGGGCAGAGCCTAGAGTGAAGAGCACTGGGGAGACCAGCTCACGTCCTTTAGGTACCCTCTTCACCCTATCCCATCCCTTCCTACTTCCTTCCATCTGTTATATGAATCTGAGCCTGCTGAGACTGAGTGGTGGCAAGTGGGAGTCAGGGTGCCTAACTGTAACCAAAAGGGATACTCACCAATCCCAGCATGCACTGGGACTCTTGGACAGCCCCACAGCAGCCCAAGAAACCCACCAGCATCATGAGGGCTCCAGCTCCAATCAGAATATAAACTCCTGAGGGAAGATGACAGAGGAAAAGGACACACGCGTAGAGATTAGTTTGGGTACCTGGGCATCTCCCGCAATTCCTTTCTTCCGTCTATGTGATGCTGTGTCTCTCCCTGTTCTTGTTGCTATGGTCTCAGCAAAGTACCCTTACTCAAAAGATAGCATCTCTCATCTCTGCTCTCGATCTTGCTCCCAACAGTCTTTCCCCTAGGCCCTGTCTTATCAAGCCTTTGCTTCTATTTCTCCCTCAGCTTTTCTGGAAGGTTACCATTATCCCTCTACTCTAACATACAGAACATCCATGGGAACACCCAGATTCTACTCAGGACACAAACTGGTTCAGTCCATCAGCTTTCTTTGGCAAGATGAAATCAACTCAAGTCAGTTACAATCCACCCTTCACACTTAGGCCCACTTCTTGGACTCTGCCAAGTTTCCTGCTGGCCTCCGCTGTCAGGAGAGGTTGCCAGGCCAGTTTCACAGGAAGGGGCTGCACATTCAGATACGCTGCTTCTGGGTGAGTGGGTCGGCTCTGTCTGGTTCCCAGAAGGGATGCTTTCCCACCCCACTACACACAGACACGCGCAGCCATGCCCAAGGGTACTGATAACTGTTATGTGATCTTAGATGCCTTATTGGTAAAATTCAAGAGGATGGTTGCTAGAACATTTCAAAAGACGCCTTACAGCACACTAAGGAAATCTCACAGCTGCCGTTCAATTCCTCTAAGTTGAGGGTGAAAAGGATCCTCCTTGCTAAAAGAGAGTGATACCATTACTAGTCTTCAAATTTAATGACTGACTGGGGAGGGGGCAGGGAGAAGGGTAGTGACTTCCATAACCCCTGTCTTTGGCCCAGCACCATGCAAGGTCTGGGTCAGTGGACCATGGCCAGTAGCCGCGGCTCTGTTCATTCCATGACCCCCCCGCCCAAGGGGCTCTCCCCCATGTCCTCTTCCCCAGCAGCCTCTGTGGAAAAACTGGTAGAGCCGTCCCAGGGCCTCCCTGTGTTGTAGGTTTTTTTTTTTTTTTTTTTAAATCTAACTTAGGAGAAGCAATGGTTACATGTTGAGAACACCAGTTCTGAAGATTTGAAGGCCAGCTCTGTGACTCTGGGCAAGCCACTGCATCTCTCTACACAAGTTTTCTATCTGCAAAATGTGGATGGTAGAAATACCTACCTCACCTAAGGGGCATTATGAGGACTGAATGATATAATCCTCAAGTGTGCAATAAATGCTGGCACAAAAGTTTAGTAGTCAACTACTAGTCAAAGATTTGAGATTTGAATCCACTCAGAGGTGTCTCAGGAGACAGGCCTGGCAATTTGCTTCCAAAAAGGCCACAGCCTCAAAAACCCTATGGAGCAGAGTTCTACTCTGCATACAAAGGGTTGCTACAAATTGGAATCCACTTGACAGCACTAACAATTGTTAACCTGTAATGCACAGGGTAGCTGATCATTACAAAGAGCCATAGGAATGATTTTTCATATTTCTGCTGCTTCCTCCCTACTGTCTTTGCACTGGGACCATAGAGGCTTCCCTAAAGTATAAGGTGAAAATGACAGCATCTGTGATGTCGCCCTACAATACACAAGAGGACGCTGCAATGAGAATCCTCTGCAGTGACACAGTGACCTCACTGTCTCCCATCTGTACTCTCAGCCAGGTCATGGCTCTGTAGGCTACGAGCCGTGCAATCTGCCTGCAGCTGAGAGTCCTAGGCGACACACAGAGCACGACACACACAAGGGAGCATTTGTGCCTCCTCTTTCCCACATCTGTTGTGATGTCAAGTCACGTGGGATTCCTGGCAAACCTCTGCGTGTTATGTGAATGTGGGCATTGTTCCCGTGCACGCCTGGCTTAGACTGGAAAAGGGGACAAATGTAGTCCAGTCCCATCCTTCTGTGCCATCAGCCCACGAGGCCAGGCTGGACTTGGGAAGGCAGCACAGTGTCTCATGCCATGTGTGCAGAAGGAGGGGCAGCCGTCCTTGGGTCTTGGCTCTAACGTGGGGACACTAGTGAGCAGAGGCAGAAAAAAGGGTTCAGTCTCCCCCCATCTTGTCAGGGCAAGACTATGGAGGATGAGGCCACTCCTTTAAGCCTTGTAGCATTAAGAGATCAAAGGGATTTAGCAGCATATAAAATATGGCTAAGTGGGAACTGAGCACACAGATGCGTTTTTTCTAAGTCCAGGCCCAGTTTGTGAGTTCAGGTGGCCTTGGCAAAAGCCAGGGGAGTTGGGCCAGTAGCAGTTGTGGGCTACTAAAGGAAAAGGCATTTCCCATGTAGAAAGAGAGAGTACATTCTCCTAATGGGACTCTTGATTAGTATTAAGTATTCAGTGGCTCAGCAGAGTAAGGTTTTAAGATACAAAAGCTGGTTGCCTTTACATACTACACAGACAGCTGCAGATCTGGAGGGCCCAGCTCTGCCCTCTCCAGTCGGTGCTGAAGGCAAGTTCTCTGGCACCTGTCGTTGGGGATTTGAGCAGCCAACATCCAGCTGCGGTTGGCTCATCTGAAAGCAGCCCGCCTGGAAGCCCTGTTGCTGCAGCAGTGCTGGGATGCTTCTTAAAAGGGCCGTCCAAGTGCTTCCCCTGGAAAGGCCAGTTGGGGCCTGCACCCCAAGCTTGTTAGGAAGTCTGGTGGTGACAGATGACAAATTGCTCCTCTTTTTGAAGAAGTGTATGTTAGCTTTCTGTCTGACTCATGGAAAAAGTTATTAGTCATGGAGCCTTCTCTAGGATTACTATTATTAATTTGCCCAAGCGCTGTTTATTCTGTTTTTTTTCAGATTGATATTATTAAAAAAAAAAAAGAACAACAAAAACCCACGCAGACTTTGGTGTAGCAGTAGCCTCTGTCAGGGTACCCTATACACCAGAAGTGGGGCACTTCTCTCTCCCCTGTTGTGCAGGGCTCTGGGATTGGGTGAGGGAGTGGATGCATTAGTCTCTTGTCACCGGCCCCACCCCAGCTCCAAAAAAGCATCACTCATTTATAAGAGGCTCCGCTTACTCAGAATATTTTATTATCTCAAAAAACCTCAGCCAGGGGTTCCAATGATCCCTAACTCCAACTCCCTCCCATGGACCACAGTTAGCCAAGCAGGGTAATTCTCAGCCTCAAAGAGGTGGGTGCGGAAGCTACATCTGTGTCAGGATGGGGAAAATGAGGCAGAGCAACCACACAAACTGGTCCAGCCCAGCCTATGGGCCAGCAGGGGTATAGCAGCATGCTGAGGACAAGTGCCCCAGATTCTAGAAGACACCTGGCATTTGTTGTAAGAAGGAGGATGCTCCTAGGGAAGGGTGGGCAGCCACTGCTGCTGGCTGGAGCCCCCAGATACCTTGTTCGGCAGCCACGATTCTGGAAGGGCATTAAGGAGTTAAGAAGGGCTGTTGGCCCGGCACCAAGAAAACACAGTTCCCCGCCATGTTCGCAGCCTGGGATTACGGATTCTGCTGACAAGCTGAATCTCCCAAGGCCTGACTCAGAAAGAAGGCCCATATAAGGCCATCGTCTGTTCTGGACTCACTACAGACTGTTCTAAACATTGGAAAAGTTTCTGTTTGCACTTGCTTCTCTGCCAGGTTATACAATCTTTCCCCTGCTTTGAAAGTTGTAGACCTGCTGGAGAAAAGAAACCTCTGAATTTTTCAGGTTTTTGGTGGCATGTTCAAGCCAGCCTGGGGATGCCTGCAGACAGTACCTGGTGCAAGGAATGGTCACCCTGTGATGTGGGCACAATGCTAGGGTAGAATAGCACTCCAAGCTCACCTGTTACAAGAGGCTAGTCTACAGCCCCAGAGGGAGGGAGACACAAAGTGAAGCCCCCTTTGCCCTTGCCCATGGGGTATAGGGATTCCATTGCCCTAAGCAGTGGGTGAGGCTGCCCCAGTCAGACCCAAAGAGCTGCCCAGCTCGCTGATGTTCTAGTATCATTCTCTGTTCGTCGGCTGCTGGCCTTGAGGGACCCTGTTTCTCTGGCAGAGCTAAGGAGGCAGCGGCCACTAACCGCTGTCTAGGGACTGCTGTGTCTCTTTGGGATTGTGCCTTCCAGTTGTCCTCCCGATCACTTCAGGCAGAAACACTGAGGGGTTCGCACAGTTATCTGGGTGACCTGAATTCCATGAGGTTTCCAGAGACAAGCCCAGAGTCCTCCACCTGTATGCTCATTCCCCCTGCTGCTCTCTGTGAACCTTTCCCACTTGTCACCTGCTTGCTAGGGCCTCTGGGGCTGGGGACTTTTCCCTGAGGACTGAAGTTTGGGTTGAAGTCACAGTGCCAATAGAGCCTCTACCCACCCCTGCAAATGGGGAACAACAGATCAGCTCAGTCAGTGGAGATACTTTCTTTTTCTACATACGGTGTCCACCTGCAACCTAGCACAGATAGACTCTAAAAAGTGACTTACACAGGCCTGGGTTCAAATCCTAGCCCTGCCTCTTGAGTGGCATGAGCTTGGGCATGCTCTCTAACGCCCTGAGCCTTGGTTTCTTTCCCCGTGGGATGGGCATCATTCCACACACCTTGCAGAGTTACGAGGTGTAAACTCTTAAGACAATGTGCATAACACAGAGCTTGACACACCAAGAAGGGGTCCAACAATGTTAGGGTTGTCTTCCTAATTCCATCCGCTTACCAGTGAGAACCTTACCTTTCACAGCTAAAAATACATGGAACTAGCTAATGAGTCCTAGATCTCCCTCTGTCTCCCTCCGTCTCCCTCCGTCTCCCTCCGTCTCCCTCCCTCACTCCCTCACTCCCTCACTCCCTCACTCCCTCACTCCCTCACTCACTCACTCACTCACACACACACACACACACACACACACACACACAGACACACACACACACAGACACACAGACAGACAACCTGGCCGCGAGAACGATCAGAGGGTGCTGAGCCACAAACTCTGCAGCAAGCAGTGGGCTGACAGAGTAACCCTCCTGGTAAACATCCAGAGAGGCTTGTAGGGTACTTGTTTACCAAAATCTTCCAGAAATGCATGCCGCCTGCTTCCACACTCCTGTCGGCAGATCTGTTCTCCTCACAGAGGGAGTTCACAGCTTCCTTGTGATGTGGAGTGCATCGTAGGGGAAGACGCAGGGATGTAGGGCATTAAAGGTCTCCCTGTCAATCCCTGTGCCCATACTCCTTAAGCTAAACAGCCCTCCCTGGCCCCATTACTCCAGCTCTACAGGGTGGCATTCCAACCTGTACACATACAAAAGCTCTGTTGCTAAAACAAGTCGGAGCACTATGGAAACTTGTTCCTCAAAAACTGTGTCTTTAAAAAAAAAAACAACAAAAAAACAGAGGGCGGTTTTCTTTCTGACAATGGGCAGATGTGCCCTGAAGAAACTCCAACTAATAACAACTGAAAAAGCAAGAAGGCCAGGAAAACGACCCACAAGGCGCAGGTGCTATGCAACCCAAAGGCCTGTTTTCAGAGTCCCCAGCGGGTCCAGGCCTGGCTTCTGGAAGGTGAGCAGACAGTGGTACGGCCACCCAGCCCTGTCCTCATGTGGGCATGAGAAATAATCCTCTCCAGATGTTTCCTCCATCTTTTGTAAAAATAACTTCTCTGGTGGGTGGGAAGGAAATGACCAAACTTACACTTTGAGCCTGATGATATGCCAGTGTCACCCTAAAAATAGGGGGCTTCTTTCGTTTCTCGCAAATGAAATGTTTCCTACCCCCAGACGAGGCAGAAAGTAAAGCCACAAATGCTGTTAGTTTACTTGGAAACTGGGAAGTTGCATTTGACAGGCATCAGAATTCTGAGTCCTCTTAGGGAGGATATCTATGTGAGGATGATGAGAAAAAAGATACCAAGGGGTCCATGTATAGAAAGAAACCTGTTAAATTTATCCAAATTCACAGGATCCCTGGTCCAAATCAAACCAAACCCAAAAAGTCCCCACTGCCGTCAAGTCAGTTTCAACTCAGAGACCCTACAGGACAAAGCAGAACTTCCGCACAGGATTTCCAGTGCTGTACATCTTTATGGAAGCAGACTGCTACATCTTTCTCCTGAGGAGCAGCTGGTAGATTCCAACAGCAAACCTTCTGGTTAGCAGCTCAGTGCTTTAACTACCATCCCACCAGGGCTTCAAAACCACCCAGTTGGTGTCAAGCTGATTCCAACTCACGGTGACCCTTTGCGTTGCAGAGAAGCACCATACTCTATAGAGTTTTCATGGCTGTGACCTTTTAGAAGCAAACCACCAGAGCTTTCTTCTGAGGTGCCTCTGGGTGGGCTCAAACTGCCAACCCTTTGGTTTGCAGCCCAAGTACTTGTCCATTGTGCTCCACCTGGGGGTTCTTTCACAGGACCCCCTAGGCATGCTTAAACAGGAAGCCTTTCCTCTAAAGCAAAAAGCAAGCAGTTCAGAAAACAAACCAACATCCATGGCACCCCAGGGTGGAAAGGTGAAGGGTCTCCTCAACTCTCTTCCACGGACATGACTGTATTTTCCAAGAGGTGGGGCTTATTCTGTGTCTCAGAGTTCCTATCTGAGCAGTGCAGCAACTAGTGACCTAGACTCTTCCTTGACACTGTGGACTCTCTGGACAACATCTTTTGAATTAGGCAAATGACAAAGCCTCAGATGACATGGAATTAGGGGAGAAGATCAAGGGCAAGAACACAGGTTCTTAAACTTTCAAGGGTGGTAGCAATTTGGGCACAGCCCACTTCAGTCAGAGCAGAGAATGGTCAACATGCCACATTTAGCCAACATGAAAAGAAACCACATCAGTCAATACAAATTCATGGGCATGACAACACAAAGATGCAGCTTGAAAGGGACAAGGCCGACCAATATGACAAGGCCATGCTCTATAGAGTTTTCCCAAGGCCAGGTTGCTGCAGTGACACTGAATTCCCACAGTTGTAGAAAGCACCAAGTCAGTCTTCTTCCCTCACCTGTGTAGAAGCTGTAATTATTATTTTCTTGCTCAAAGATGCTCTTGGTCTGAGAATCGAATCGGAGCCACAGTCCAATGGCAAGGACAGCGATCCCAGCAAGCTGCAAGACATACAGGATATTGGTATTAATACTGGTTGCCAAGGATCATACAGTTCCATTTACAAAGGAACCTGGGACCACCTCTGGTCTGAAGCCTTCACCAAGCAGGTGGTGGTAGTAGTAGCCAATGAGGGAGAAAAAAAAATTACTCCATTTGCTAAAAACATCAAGTTGAGAATAAACAATTACCTACGAGCAGCAGAACGGGTACTTTATAAGGACAAGAGAATAGTATACAGCAATGAAAACGAGCCAGTGACAGCTACATGTATCTCACAATGATCAAGAATAAGCTCTACTAAGATACGTATGATTCCACAGAGCTAAAATGATTATTCTACTATTTAGGGATGCACATATATGTGTACATTTATAGGTACATACAACTGCAAAAACAGAGTAAACCCAAACTCATTGCCATCAAATTGATTCCTACCCTACATGACAGAGTAGAGCTGCCCCACAGGGTTTCTAAAGAGTGGCTGGTGGGTTCAAACTGCCCACCTTTTGGTTAGCAGCTCTTAACCATACCACCAGCACTCCTTTATAGGTATACACAAATGATAAAAGAAAAGCAAGAAAATGATGATCAAGTCAAATGAATCATCTCTGAGGGAAGAGGAATTGATGGCCATGGAGGACTGTGCAGGAGGAGTGGTTCTAGGGTGTTGGCAGAAGTTTTAGCTTTTGACTTGGGTGGTTATTACAACAGATACTGATTTCACCATTATTCTTTAAACTGTTCATATGCTTCATGCACGGCTCTGTATATATAATCACACAGTGAAAAAGAAACCCTTACACAAAGGACACAGACATACGTGCTGATGCAGGCAGCTGAGACATACTTCTCAAACTACACTGATTGGTAAATTAAGGATCAGAGCCTCGTCTCACTTTGCACTGGGCCCTTCCCTCTTTACACAATGACATTTCACAAGCTGGCCAACCCAACCCCAGGGTACATGCTCCCTCCTGAGGATCCTTACAAACATCAGATGACAAACCTCTAAGTAATCTTCATTTTAAAATGTCATGAGAGTCTCATAGGTGGGAAAGCTGAGATACTGAACCAGAGTGGGCAGGCCTTTTCTCAGTAAGGAGCAGACCCATAGGTGACTGAAACCTGGCCTAGCTCTCAAATTAACTGGATGCCTGGGGAGGACAGCTTCTTGCCAGGGCTCCACCCGACCTCCCCACCCATGCCCAGAGTCAGCTGAGCTCCTTTGGTGCCGGTACCAGGGCTTGCCAGGAGAGTGAGTCACAGGCTTCCAGTGCAGTGGCCGGCTGGATGCTTGGGTGGGTGGGCTCCAGGCCAATGCCCAGGCCCCAAGTTTCTGTGGCCCACCCCCCTCAACAGTAGTGCCCTTATGCCAGAGTCTGGCTCTTCAGGCAGCCTGGTTCTTGTGACAGCCCGTGGCTCTGGATGCTTTCAGTGGAGAGGGGAGAGGGAAAAACAGGCAACTCAAGGCTTGTAGGGGGATCCAAATCCTGCTTATACCCCTAGGTGGTATGGGCTGGTTTGGCTCTATCACATCAGGCATGTTTCCACAAGTAAGGAAGCAGTGAGGGTCTGAAATTGCTGGCTTAGAGGCCTACTGCTTCAGTTTTCTCAACTGTAAAACAAAGACAAGACCTGACCTTTCTTTGTCCTTTGTTGTTACCGTTGACCGGCCCTCGAGGCAGTCTCACGGCAACTCTATCCACAACAGGATCAGACCACTGCGGCCCATAGTGTTTTCCTTGGCTCAGTTCTGGCAAGTAGACCACCAGGTGTTCTCCCCAGTCTGTCTTAGCCTGGAAGCTAAGTTCAGTAGTAGTGTAACAACATGCAAGCCTTCACCCACCGGTGGGTGGTAGCTGCACTGGAGGTGCACTGGCCTGGAACCCAGCTCTGGTCTCCCACATGGGAAGTAAGAATTCTGCCACTAAGCCAGCACTGCCCTCCCACTCCTTGCCTTTTAAGTACAGTTAAAGAATAAACACAACTGTATTGGAAGATGTGCTTCTGTTAAGATGGTTTTGTGAGAATAATTGTATCGGCACTAAGGTCAACCAGTGCTCTACTACCAACCCCTGTGGCCAGCTTCCCACCTCTGAGTCCTCATGTTAGGTGAGGAAACACCAAACATCTGTAAGTATGTATGGCTGGATGATTTGAGAAAGAAAAGCTCATGGATGCCAGGCCTGAAGGCATAGGCTGTGACAGTTAATATGAACCTCAGAGCTTTGGGTTCAGGCACAAAGGTAAAGTTTTCCTTCTCATGAACTAAAAGGCATGCAGGTGAGTGAGGGTCCCCCGGCCAATGCAAAAATAATAGAATAGTGCCTCACAGAGCAAACCATGCGTCTCTCCCACCCTGTGCCCAGCCAGGTTGGTTTGTTTCTTGTTCAGACTGTAGATTCCCCTTCTCTGCTACAGGGGATGATGGGGCCCAGCTGAGGACATTTCAGGATAGAAAACATGTGTGGTTTAGACCCCCACACACTGTGCACTGGACAAGCACACACTAAGTAGGTCTTGCCTCCACTGATGGGCAGGACCTGGCTCAGGCTAACCCACTTGGGGTCCTAGAGAATAAAAAGATACTTTTTCCTGCAACGTATGGAAGGCCCACGGGGATATTGAAGACTGAGGCTATCTGGCTTCCTTCTGAACATGAAGAATTGACCTAAAAACCCGGTAGGATGCTGTTTACAGCACAGGTAGACTGGTAGTTTTAAGTTTGGTTAACAGGACACAAGTCTTCCCTCAGACTGGTTCTCCCTCTTGGCAGTGTCTTTGTGATGCTGTGGCTGAAAAGCAGCTGGGGCCCTAGAGAGGCCAGCCTTCCTTCCTTTCTGTTCCAGGTTTGTGCTTAGAAAAGAATTCTCCTTGAGTCATTTTATTCTTCATGTTGGGTCAAGTTACTCACCTATCCCTTACTCTGCCAGGGAAACACCTAACCAAGTCACCATGAAAGATATTAAAACAACCCCATCCATAATAACTAGGCTACAAGTGATGCTGTAAAACTTCAGTGTATACAGAAGCTTCTCGTGGAAAGGAGCTGGGTGGCTCTGGAAGTAATTCCAGGCAGATGGTTAATGCACTCAGCGGCTAACTGGAAAAGTTGGCACTTGAGTCTACCCAGAGATGCACTGGAAGAAAGGTCTGGTGATCAAAACAACACCACATTTCTTTAAGGTAAGACCTCCTACCACTTGAAAGAAAGCCCTACTTTTAAGGATCTTGACCCAATCTGCAGAAGTCCAGTCATTCATCTGGCCTACAAGCACAAGTGGTAAGAAAGATACTGAACTGGAAAACTTGAACCAGAAGGGGAAAGAAGGCTTTCAGGGCTCACTCCAGCCAAGGACACAGCCCATTCAGGAGCCAGGAGCCTGGAGTCCCAGACAGCATGTTGCTTGATCATCAAAGATATTACACTTTCTGATGCTGGAAAAACAAACAAAAAGCTGCAATGGGTTTCAGTCTCTAAAGCCTAAAATTCACCATAAGAAGAGGAGAAAGTTTCAAGAAACCCACAGGGAAAGAAAGCCTAGGGGTAGGCCTGGGAGTATCTGATTTGCAAAATCACAGAGGAATGAATCCTGCAGTCTTTCCTGATGGATTACAAAGTTAATTGATCCGAGGGGATGATAAGTAAGCCATTTTTTGTCCTATGTCCTGTAATGCTAATTGGAGAAATCACTTTAGATGCCTGGGTCACAAAGGCTTGGGGTGACAGGGCCCAGAAACCACTGCCATCCAGTAATGGCTTTCATGGTTATTCAGGCCACACTATCTAAGGAGCTGTAAAGCACCTCCCAGGCCAGCTTCTCACTCATTATTCAGTGAGGCACAGATGACCCCTCCCTCCTTTCAACACCTACCCCTACCCATTACAGAATGAGAAGGTACCAGCAGTGAGCACCAAAAAAAGCTTTCACTTTTAACAGAGGATGCCAAGTCAATTACCAAAAAACAAAAACAGAACACCAAAAAACAACAACAAAACAAAACATAAAAACACAAAAAACCCCAAACCCACTGGAGTTGAATCAATTTAGACCCATGATGACCCTACAGGACACAGCAGAACTGCCGCACCGAGTTTCCAAGGAGCCTCGTGGATATGAACTACCAGCGTAGCACTTAACTGCTAGGTCACCAGGGTTTCTATTTCAATTACTCCCTAAAATGAAACAGGGCTGTGGGAGGCGGTCTTTAGGCACCTACTGGCTGCTGTAACAGAGACGCCAAAAGTGGATGGCTGTAACAAATTTTTCTCTCATAGTCCAGGAGGCTACAAGTTTGAATTTAGTGTGCCAGCTCTAGGGGAAGAAAGCTTTCTCTCACTGTGAGTTCTGGGGGAAGGTCCTTGTCACTGATCTTCCCCTAGGCCAGGAGCTTCTCCCCACAGGAGCCCTGGGTCTAAAAGTTATGACCTGCTCCTTAGCTGCTTTCTTGGTGGTGTGCTAGCTTCTTTTTTTTATACTTTAAAAGAGACTGGTTTAAGACTAAATCTGATCTTGTACAGCTGCCTTACTCTTGTCCCCAAGACCCGAACAGATGTGATGGGTGCTCACACCAAACCCAATCCAATTTGCTGCAATAGAGATGGTTCTGATTCACAGTGGCCCTATGTGTGCAGAGAAGACCTGTGCTCCACAGGGTTGGGGTTCTCAAGGCTGTGACTTTTTGGAAGCAAACTGTCACGCCCATCTTCCAAGGTGCCCCTGGGTGGGTTGGAACTCTCAATCTTTTCGTTAGTAGTTGAGTACTAACTGTTAGAGATTTTTTTGGGTGCAGTGAGTTTCGCTTAATCGAAAGTATGTAGAGGAAAAACCAGAGAGAAGAGAAGAAAGAAAAGGAAAAGTTTATTTGCGTCCCTGGCGGCTTCACAGAGCCTCCCGGGAGGAAGCCTACAAAACTGCGTGCTAGCTCGGGGGTTGGAGGTTTATAAAGTGGCCCGGTGGATCTTACTGAGGACAGCGCTGAAAACAGCGCCCGTGAGGGTAAGAATGGTGTCCGTGGCAAGTAGCCTATGGGGTTGTGGACAATTAAAGTTACTTAATTAACATAAGGGGGTCTCATTTCAATGGAGTTGAGCCTATGGGAGAGGAGTGATAGCTATTCGGGCCAGGCAGCTGGTCTCATCTGAATGGAATTTCAGGAATAGTTGGCAGATAAAACATTTTGACTTGGCTATGCCACTCTGGGAATGGTAGGGAAGGGGGCTTGAGTTTCTGCCTAACACTAACCATTTGGGCCACTCAGGGACTCAACCTTATTCATGGGGCCCTAGAAGGAATACAGCTCATGATAACCATCTGTCCTGGTAGAAAGGAGGTCTTGCCACCAGTGAGCAGGGCTCCTCTTTCATTTCTAGCTAATTGCAAATATTCAGGCTGTGCTGGGAAAAGCTTCTTGGTGAGCAGGCCAAAAATGGTTCCATCTACTTGATTGTGCAGGAGGAAAAAGGATTCTCCCCAATCCCCTATCATTTTATTGGCAATTTTGCCACGTCTTCACTCACATTCATTTTCTTCCTAGAGGATGGACCATAAGAAAACCATCAGAAAAGCCAAATTGAGGCCATTCTCCTTCTTGAAACTGTCAAGATCATGAAAAACAAGGAAAGACAGAAAACTGTCATGGCCCAGAAGAGACTAGGAAGGCAACTTGCTCTCATGTGGTATCCTGGACAGGATCCTGGAACAGAATAATGACATGAGCGGAAAAACTGGTGAAAGTCCAAACAAAGCCCGGAGTTTAGTTAACAAGTAATGTACCGGTGTGAGTTTCTTAGCTGTGAAAAATGTAACATGACAGGATATTAGTAACACGGGAATCTGGGTGAGAGATATATGGAAAGTATACTATCTTTGCAACTTTTCTATAAATCTCAAATTATTTTAAAATAAAAAGTTATATACATAAAGAAGATGGGGCTTCTGTCTCTTCCAGAGCTTCCTGTCTCCCTCAAGCAGTTGACCTGTGAATTCAGCTCTTTCTTGCTTCTGTATGTCTTTGCCACCTTTTCACTTGTGCCAACAGAACTGGCTGGGCAGCTCTCCCTACCCTAAAAGGCAAGCAGAGCAAACAGACACAAAATCCCCTCTCTCTTCACCTTTCCGGTTGCTGTGTTTTCCCTTGCTCCCATAGCCAGAAGTTGACCACCTCTATGTCCTCACTGACCAGGACTGCTCAACTGCCCCCAATCCAGAGTGGCGGCTCCTCTCTGAAAGGCCACAGCCAGCCTTGGTCAGCAGCCAACTTCTACAGCTTTTTCCCCAGTCCTCACATTCTTTGATCTCTCAGCAGCATGACAACACTGTCTGTACCCTGCCTCCCCCTCATCTGCTCCCCAACGTGTCCCCAAATAGCTATGTATAGTCCTGCTTCTGCTCATGCCAAGTCCTTTCTGGAATGCTGCCCCCAACACCTAGACCTCTGCTTCTTTCCCGAGATTTCCCCAGTCTTCTCCCAAGGGAATGCTATCTCCCTTTCCCAGACTCCCAGATGCTGTTTTTGCTCTTTTGCCCAACCTCTCCCATTCCCCCTTCCTCTGATCTGTGTGCAAAACTGATGTCAGAGCTACTTCTCAGTCATCTGTGTATCTCCCCTGCCCCACCTAGACTTTTAAAAGAACCTCAAACCAAAAACCAAACCCACTGCCGTCGAGTTGATTCTGACTCATAGCAACCCTACAGGACAGAGCAGAACTGCCCCATAGAGTTTCAAGGAGCACCTGGTAGATTCGAACTGCTGACTTTCTGGTTAGCAGATGTAGCACTTAACCATTATGCAGCCTGGGTTTCCTTTAACAGTCATCAGTAAATAATTCTCGACCAAACAAATGAATTCTTCATGGAAAACAACTTCCGGAGTCCACCTGAATTTCATATCCCACTTTCCCACACAGCTTTCCACTTCAGGTCTTCCTTCAAATACCTAATACAAGTGTCACAAACTAGAAAGTATAATTACTTGCCCAGAGTAAAATACTGAGACGATTCATGCAGGCTAGTTAGGGACTATTTAGTGTAAGCAACAATCTCTCTCTCTCCATTTCATGAAAGTCACAATGAGATATGGGGGCAAACCCACTGAAAGTCTTCTGGAAATAAAAATTTATGAAAATCCTGTGCACTGCTCTCCTTAATCTTTCAGGGCAACTCTATCAGTATTTCTACCCCTTAAAAGTCCACCTAGACCTAGACCCCCCACATTCTGATGAATACACAGGTAACCTAGTCCCCTGAGGCTGACACCGAGTTTCCGGAGACCTCAAAAGCCAGCACTGCCCCAAACTCAGCCCCTGTCATGGCCCAGGAACATGGTTTCTGGCTCATCTCCTGTCCTGCCACTATTTACATGTCACTGAAACCTTAGCCTCCAGAGACACTCAACAAAAGCTCAGGATTTCTGTTGCGTCATGCCACAAACTTCTCTGAAAGAACAGGTCCAGAAATCTTACACTGAAATACAAACCTAGAGCAAAAAGAAACTTTCCAAGTCCAGAGGAAGATTAAAGCAAACAAACAAACAAACAAAAAATCCAAGTGTAATGGAGCTTAGGGCCCCAGGCTGCTTTCTGGTCTTTTCTGGCTCAGTTTGCAAAACCGGTTTCAGTTGGAACATGAGGAAGTTATTTACACACTGGTGGCCCTATTATAGAAAGAAACACTTAAAGGTGTGTACAAAGAAGAGGTGGTGACAGTAAAGAAAGGCACAACAGGCTCAATACAGGTTTCAGTGTGTGTGTGAGTGTGCGCATGCGTGTGTGTGTGCATGTATGTCCCCCTGCACCCCACTCTTCAAGGAGGAAGAGCATTGCCTTTGGGACAAAGCTGTTTCATGGCAAACACACTACATGGGGTGGAGAGCAGGCCATTCTCCTCTGGGTGGTTTGTCTTATAGGCCAGTCTCAGACTTGTAGTCGTCACACCTGCCATTTGGGGAGGAGCTGAGGGGGTAAGTGGTGGTCTAGTAGTTAGGTGCTCATGGCTGTTAACCAAGTTCAAATCTGCCAGGTGCTCCTTGGAAACCAGATGGGGCAATTCTACTCTGTCCTATAGGGTGACGAGTCAGAATTGACTCGATGGCAGTGGGTTTGGGCTGAAGTGGGAAGTGGTGTGCAGATGAGGCCAAGAAGAACGGGGTGCTTTTTTTCCTTACTTCCCATTGTCCTTCTGGAAGAGCATGGGCTATCTGGTTACTCTGCTCAGACCATCAGAAAGATGGGGCAAACTTTTTCGGAGGGGGCAGGTGGCATCACAGGAAGAATGTGGACCAGACATCGAAGTTCTGACTTTTTTGTCAATGGCACAGGGCCTAATTCAACCAGAAGGGGGTAAACGGGGATGTTGGAATCACCTGGGGCTTGTGCCTATCACCGGCCTCAGCTCCTTCCCCAGGGATTCAAGGGCTCCCAGGTGATCTTCTTGCATACCTCTCTTTGAAGAGGAATGAGCTAAAACAAAGGGTGTGGACTCTGGGCTCTAGTTCTGCCACTGCTACTTGTGAGCTGTGTGAGCACTTTATTTAGCTTCTCTGAACCTGAGAGTTCTCATGTATTAAAAAACAAACAAAATTATGATACCTGCCCTGCCTTTTACCTAAGTCGAAGGTAAGGACGAAATGAGGTGATGCATGAGAACACTTTGAAAACCGTGAAGTGCTATGCTCAGGCCAGAGTCTTTGGGGGGTAAAAAAGCACCAACAAGGATAATAACATACTCTGAGAAAGATACAAGACAACGGTGGGGTGACTCATGGGCATATGGGCATTCTGTGGATGTCCCTGTGTGTCCACCTATTATCTGGGCAGGGCTTGGCTGGACAGCTCTGTTGTCTGTTTCCGTGAGAGTGTGAACATTGTGTGGAGGAGGGAGACGGATAATCGTGCTCTCCTCACACATGTAAACTGCCTCCCAGAGCTCCCCCAAGATCAGATGGGAAGAGGAAAGCAAAGTGAGAAAGGAAGAGTAAAGGGAGATTGCTGAGACTTTTAGACCTCTGTCCTTCCTTGGATCACAGACGGCTTCTGTAAGCTACTTAGCTATGCTGAGGGGAGTTACTAAAACAGTCAATAAGAGAGGGAAGGATTTTCCCGGGTTGGGCAGAAACAGAAATCTCTACTCCTTCCTTCAACCCAATGTATCACATCAGACCTTTTTTTTTTTTTAATGTACTAGACTAGATGTGTTGTTGTTACCAAGGACTAATTCTGACTCACTGTAACTCTAGGTGTGCAGAGTACACCTGTGCTCCAGTCTTTTCTTGGCTGTAACCTTTCAGAGGCAGTTCATCCGGCTTGTCTTTCAAGGTGCCTCTTGCTGAGTCTGAATCATGAACCTTTAGGCTAAGCTGGTAGTAAAGCACGTGTGCTGCTCAGGGACTCCCGAACCAGGTGTAGTGATAGTAGCGTGTCCACAGGCAGAACTGCCCCCAGCATCCAGAAAGTTCCTCATAGACTGAATTCCCCCTTACCAGTCTTTCCAGGCCCCAAGCTATCCCTCACGAAAAAGCCTCAGAGATGGAGATACCGGGCTTGTTATCTCCAGGAGAGACCAGTCCCTGGAGAAGCACATCATGCTTGGTAGAGTGTCAGTTGACAAGAAGACCGTCAACAAGATGGATTGATGCAGTGACTGTGACAATGAGCTCAAACACAGCAACGATTAGGAGGATGGCGCAGGACCAGTCAGGGTTCCCTTCTGTTATACCAAGGGTTATTGTGAGTCAGAACTGCTTGACGGCATCTCCCAACAACAACGTTCATACAGGCTTCAACATTTAAAAACAAGTCAGGCCAACCCAGACCTGTGGGTTCTGGGCCTCACCTATCTCCATGGAAACCCCAGCTGCCAGTGAATGCCAAGCCAGCAACGGGCTGATTCCCACTAGTCAGGAGGCTGGACTGGACCTGGCACCAAGCACAAACAGGATCCCAGTCCCGGCAGCCTTT
Source organism: Heterohyrax brucei (assembly GCA_028571685.1). Taxonomy (NCBI): domain Eukaryota; kingdom Metazoa; phylum Chordata; class Mammalia; order Hyracoidea; family Procaviidae; genus Heterohyrax; species Heterohyrax brucei. The sequence continues at coordinate 67,895,006 of CM053142.1, read as the reverse complement.
TCTTCTAATCCTCTCCCTGCATCCTCCTCCCCCGGTTCCAAATTAAGGCTGGAGTTGTTGTCTTTGGAGGTGCAAACCCACTTGGGCAGGGCTAGAGGTCTTAGGGAGCCCCTCCCTTATCCAGTGCTTTCACGCAGTAAGAGAGTAATAAAAACAACCATAACCTCTACTGTAATCAGCAGAAAAAAACTGCCATGATTTGTATGTATTAAAGATTACAAATAAGCTACTAGTTCAGGCAGAATTGAAAGGTGACGGGTTGCCACGTTGCAAAGCAGACGACCTCCACTCAGTTCACTTCTACCCAGAGGAACCCCCTCCACATGCCCCTCCCAACTGCCCCCATTGTTCTCATGAGACTGAGACCTCTGAGCGCAGGCACCCTTTGTTTCCTATATAAACCCCCGTTCAGCCTGCCCAATTTGGACAGCCCTGGAGATTCCAGTATGTCTGCCCTTGCAGAGTACAATTAATAAACTTCCTTTCCAACACTCACCCAAAATACTGGCCTCAGAGACTGGCTATTTGGGGTAGAGAAACCTGGAGTTTTGTTTGGTAACACCACTACCTTGAGACAGGGCTTAAATATTCAGTAGTCTGTATCCTCAAAGGCAACCTGGGAAACTTATTTCCAGGGCAGTGGGGCTCCAAGTGTGATCCTCAGATCAGCTGCAGCAACATCTGGGAATTTGTTAGACACGCAAATTTGCAGACCAGATCCTGTTGCTGTTCCAACTCCAGGCGATCCCATCCTGGCCTTTACTATATTAGAACCTCTGGGTGGGGTGGGGCCCAGCAATCAGGCGATTCTGATGTGTACTCAAGCCTGAAAACCACTCCTCTGGATGTTATTTAAAAATGAATCCATTAGAAAAGACCTCTCTTGGGGATCTGACCCCAGAGAACAGAGAAGAGCTTTTTAAATGCCAGTGCTGAAAAGGGTGAAGACATGGACTGGAGGTGTGAGCTTTCTCTGCAACCCCCTACCCCTCCAAGTTCCTCGTCCATGCAAGGCCAAGCTCAGAGCCTCTCAGAGAGCCCAGAGAGGGAGCAGCACCTTATCCTGCCACTCTATACTAAGATTTGTGGAGGGCGGACCCACTGCCTGGTGAGAGTTAAATGGTAAGCGGAAAGAAGCCTGAGGCAGGAAGAGTATTCACTGGACCACTCCACATTGAACCCAGCAAGCCTCGGGTTCAAGCTGGAACCTGTCTTTGACTCCCAAATGTGCATTCATCACTACAGCATCAGCCCAGGGGATCCCCCTTTTCACAAAGAGCCATAATGACTCAGTGGGCATGCCTTACCAGGCCTCTGGAGAACACCCTGGTGGGTAAACAACTTCCCGTCTGGTTTCTGCAGCCTGTCTTTCTCCCTAGGCCAGGCTACTATTTATTATGCATGAGAGAGTACACTCTTCCCAAACCAGTCCATGCTCTAGGACAAAAAAAAAAAATTTTTTTTTAAAAAGAATACATTCTGAGGCTGATGGTAAAGTTGTAGGTTATCTAGCCTGAGTTAACTTGACTTCCAGCTGTCTTTTCTGTTCATTAGCAACTCCTCTAGATACTGGGAAAGGGAAAATAAAATAATAACAGCAAAAACAGTATAATAGTCAAGCAGCTATTATCTCCTGAGTTCCCACTGGGAGGGTTAGACCTTACAGGAAGTGATTTACATACATCATCCCATTTAATCGTCTCATCATCCTTATTTTTTAGATGAAACAGGCTCAGAGATGTTAGGCAATGTACCCCAAAAGACACTGCTAGTGAGTGGCAGAGTTTAAACTGACAACTCAGAGGTCCTTGTAAACAACTCAAAGCTACTCTCCCCAGTGTACTGTGTTCTCTTACTGCCCAAGGGGAGAGTGGAAAGAAATTTTCTCGAAGGGCAAGAGAGTGGTCTAGGCATGGTAGATTTAACAAAATGTTTTGACTGAACCTTAACCTGGACCATGTATCTCTTGGCTTTGTTCTCTGTCTCTCTCTCCTTCCTACCCTACTTTCCCTTCTCTGTTGAGGCCAAGGGAGGGTAGACACTGCTGGGAGAGACGGAGAAAGGTAGTGGTCCCAAGACCTCAGTGATCAGATTCCAGGGAGGTAAACCCTTCAGATAACATCTCTACTTTCTTCTTTTTTCTCTGCGGTGTCCACTGGTACAGAAGCAAAGGTAACTCAGGCTCTGCCCTTCTCAGGGACCTGGTCTTGTAGGTTCTAGTTGTCTAGAAAGTTCTAAGTAAGATGAATCAATGCTCTTTTGGGAGGCACAAGGAGTGAATGAAGGAGAGGTGCTGAGGCCACACTTTTTGGTCTGGAACAAAGTGGGTTTTCCTCTGATTCCTTTTGTTAAATCAGACTTCAAGTTGGGCTCCTAACAACTGGACATAATCACAGGACCATTTCCAGCAAAGAACAAAACTGACCCTCTCTCCACCAACTTTCTCCAAAGCAGGGAATCTCTGACAGGAGTGTTTTGTAGATTGATGGAGAAAGAAGGCCTTCCTCTGGAAGGATGAAACTAGAAGACAAGAGGTAAAAACTTCAGCTTTAAGCAATCCTGTGTGACATGGTTTCCCAAATGAAAGCAGTGAGACATCAACGAACATGGAAGTTAAGGACAACCTCAAGCTCTGTCTAAGAGGTGCAGCAGCTAACCCTGAGCTCCACAAGCTGGGCACTCTCGTAAGACCACCTCACCATTCTGCATAACAACCCTAGGATGTTTTATGATTGCCTTTATTACGCATGCTTAAGAGGCATTCATTTGTTGGCACTGCACAGGAAGCTGCACTTCTAACCAGCAATCCCCTCCCATGCACCATTCTGTTGCCAATGGTGGGCTAGGGCCACATGGAGGGAAACATCACAGAGACACTTAATCCCTGTAATTAATTGTGTTACAAATGAGCCCCTGCTACGATCCACCTCTCTCTAATAGCATCAGGGGGAGGCCTGGGAAGGGGTATTAAAATCAAATAATCATAACCACCCATAAGAAGCCCAGGGGGATTGGGAGTGGGGTGGGAAGGAGGGCTGAAGGGCTGAAGGGCTCAAGGTTGTGGGTAGCCTTTCACTGGGGGAGGAGCCTTCTGCCTCTTGTGGCCATTTAGTGCTCTAAACACTGAGAAGATTATGGTACCCACCCAGTTACTCCTATAATTAAACATACAATTGTGAAATAAGCATACAGAAGTTTGAAAAAAAAGTGCTTATTTGCCCATGATTACTTAGAGTTAACTGCATTGCTGGTGCTGTAAGTCTGACCTTGTGGCCTCCCTTCAGGGGGATTCAGTAACCTAAGGGCACCCAGGATGGAGGGATCAAGGTAGCTGTGGGGGGGTGGGGGTGGGGGTGCTAGCATTGAGCTATGCCCTGCTGTTTTGGCTAACTGTGTTTCAGTGTTCAGGCCTGGATTCAGGTTGGCACAAGGTGTCAAGGGGTAACAGTGATGAATATTGAGGGGTGAGGGTTATAACATAAGGCCCTGCAACCTGGCCTCACACTCTGTGAGGTAGTAATTATCCCAGTTTAGATGACCAGTTTAGAGATGTAACGGTCACAGAGCAGGTATGGAGTGACAATGGGATTCAAATCCAGGCTATGGACCCCTCTCACTGTTGCAAGCACACCACATACATGCCAAGACCCAGCTACACCCTTACTCATCTCACCCCTGGTGGAAGAGAGGTGCTCCTCTGGGGGGTGGTGTCGGATGAACAGCCCTATTAGCTAGCTATTTCTCAATACTCTTTTATGGAAATTAGGTGGCTACATGGTCTAAACAAGTTCAAGAGTTGAGAAAGCCTTCCTGCCAAGGACAGAATCAATATATTAAAAAACCAGAGCCCTTCCTTTTCCTCAGAGAGGTGCAAAGGTTCAGCTAACATAGTGTGCTGGTATAAACTGTTTGAGGCTGAGAGAGTGGGCAGTAGGCCTCCCCAGCCCCATCCAAGGTAACCTCTTTCTAAACAAGAAATCTCATTTCAAGTTTCCACTGCCTGCTTGCCAGACATGTTGCGTACACAGCCAACCCATAAATCTCTTTCTGCTGAAAGCTGCATTCTGATCTTAACCAAAATCATCTGATCTGGGGATTGTTTTAGAGATGTTTTGCTTTAAATTTCAAAACACCATACACTTGTTTTCCATTGTGTATGTCTCACTAAGATGTCTGGCCGTCTCTGTCTCCCAAATACACACACATTTTAGCAGTGTTGATCGATCAATTCAGTTAGTGCTTGTCCCATCTGGGGAGCCAGTTACCACTAGCCGAGATGTCCTCAGTGGTGGCAGATCCTTTCTTTCACAGAGCTTTCAAACAATGCCGTATGGTGTGCGGATTGCCACTGTAAGCAAAAGGCACCCTGGTACCGTTCAGCTGAATGGCCCTTCTCCCCATCATGGGACATTCAGAGCATCAAGCCAGCAAGGCGAGTACGAGCCAAGGTTCCCAAATTGCTATGTCTAATGCACTGCCTGCCTATTATCCCTTTGCTGTGACCCTTATCTTCATTTCTGGTCTCTTAACTAGGTCACCAGTTCGAATCCACCAGATACCCCCTGGAAACCCTATGGGGCAGTTCTACTTTGTCCTATAGGGTTGCTGTAAGTTAGAATTGACTTGATGAAAAAAAATTTTTTTTGTTTTTGTAATTATTAGATAGCAAGAACTCAAAGGAGTCCGCATTGGTGAAAATGGTTAAGATGCTTGGCTGCTAACTGAAAGGTTGAAAGTTCAAGTCTATCCAGAGGTGCCTTGGAAGGAAAACCTACTATGCGCCTACTTCTGAAAATCAGTCTTTGAAAACTCAATGGAACACAGTTCTACTCTGACAAACATGAGGTTGCCATGAGATGGAGGTGACTGACTGGCAATCGGTTTTCTGGTTTCAGTTGACATCTACTATCTGTCCTGTACTCTGCTCTAAGCACTCATCTCAATTATCTCATTTAATTTTCACAATTGACCTACGAGGTTAGTAATACTATCTTGCCTTTTTTTAGACCAGAAAATGTGGGCACAGAAGGAGCTTGTCTGAGATCACACTGTAAATAAATGCAGAGCTGGAACTTGAACCCAGAACCACCTGACTGCAAAGCCCACATTTGCAGTCTCCTAAAGAGTCTTTTTGATCTGTTTGTTGGATCCCAGAGCTCGAGTTTTTCCCTTTTGTTGTTTTTCTCTTACATAGCAATGTTGCTGTTATTAGTAGTTTCTGAGTGGACCTTAATCACAATACAGTGAACTACTGCCTGGTCCTGTGCATCTCCGTGATTGGTTGTGGATCTATAGGGTTTCCATTGGTTGATTTTTGGAAGCAGAGTACCAGGCCTTCCTTCCTAGTTCATCTTAGCCTGGAAGCTCTGCTAAAACCTGTTCAGTATCTTAGCAGCACACAAACCTCCACTGGCAGACGTCTGTGCAGGAAGTGCACTGGCTGGAAATTGAAACTGGGTCTCTCATATAGAAGGGAAGAATTCCACCACTGAACTGCTACCACCTGCACCCACCTACCTCCTCCTGCAACAGCAATACCTGATCCTATTTCAAAAGAGGTATCTTCTATCCTTTTAGGGCCCAGAGAGCCCACGTGCAAGGAGAGAGGGCCCTACCTCCTCCCTAACAGGGAATCACCTGCAGTGACCACTTGGGCTGTAGATGTCACCTGAACTTGGCCTCTTTCTGAGGGAGGTGCTGACACACAGCATCTAGCGAAGGAATCTGTACTCCTTCCCTGGCCACTGGCCCGAGAACTGTATCCATACCCTTGCTCCAATGGCCAGAAAGCCAGTGTGGACACAGGCACTACTTTGGGAAAAAGGTTCCTCAGAGGAACTTGGCTGCAAGTTTAGCCAATGCAGATGCTGCTGCAGCTGCCATTGGTTATGTATCCACAGATGGGGCCATGGTCCATCAAGTGGCCCTTGTTCTTTCATGTCCTACAGCTATGGCCCCAAAGTGGGGGGCCAGGGCCTCTCTTCTTTGGCCAAAGTAACATCTTGTCAGCAAATGGCAAAAGTGATGACATCATCACGGGCTATGTGATAGCACTGCTCAAAGCTCTCAAGATTCACCATAGGGTCCTGGGACATGAGAATGATACCAGGTTCCCATTGTAAAGAAAGACTAAACGTCCCTCCCCAGCACAAGAGAATCCGATTTCCATTATGAAATGAGATTTCTGGGGTCCTAAAGGGTTATTTCTTGTATGGAATCAGGGCTACTGAGGAGAGTAGGAGACGGCTGAGTAAAAAGACTTGCCAGGCTTATGGAAAGGAAGCTTTTAACCCACAGCACCACATTCCAAGGTGTTCACACTGCATTAGGTGAATAGGAAGCAGACAAGTGGGCTCTCTTGCCTCTCTAGCAGAACATTCCTCTAGAGGAGCAGAGGCATGTGAGGGGGTGTGGGTGCCTTCCTACTCCTAAGGGGAAAGGCATTGATCGGAGGTGACCGGATTACATGGAGGTTAAAGGTGTTTTCCATGCAAACCTGTAAGCAATTTTCTCTTAGAAACATCAAACTTTTATCAATTTGAGTGAAAAGCAACAAGCGCACACACGTAGGTATGGGTTCACACACAGGTATAAAAAGTTTTGTTATTTCTTCATTCCAAGTTTTAATAAAATAACCTTACCATTTATCATGCTAGTTATCACTGACTCAAATCAATGTAGATTTAAAAACTAAAACTAAAATGCTGCAGAGCATCAGAACACTAATTCAATGAAACTGTTCAATTTACTTGTAACCCCAAGTCAAGGATTTTCTCCTCTGACTCACGTGTTGCATTATTTCTGCAGCTCGACATTGACACAGGTGAGAAGGAGAGTAAGCAACGCATCCCTCCTTTTAGAAGCTAAGAACTTCAGTGTGGAGAAGGCTTCAGAGAAGTTATGAGCCAGTGGCCTGCCCAGGTCTGAGCCATGTTCACTGGAACTCTGAATGTGCACTGGACAAGCTCTGAGGGTTACTTTCCTAATGGAACCAGCTAGAGTTGTCATTTCAGCTCCCCTGAACAATGTTGGAGCCCTGGTGGCCCAGCAATTAACAGCTTGGCTGCTAACCAAAAGGTAGGCAATTTAATCTATCAGCCAAACTGCTGCTCCTAGGAAACCCTACGGGGCAGTTCTATTATGTTCTACAGAGTCACCAAAAACTAAAACCCAGTGCCGGTGAGTTGATTCCAACTCATAGCGGCCCTGTAGGACAGAGTAGAACTGCTCCGTAGAGTTCCAAGGACAGCTAGATGGATTCCAACTGCCAACTTTTTGCTTAGCAGCTGTGGCACTTAACCAGTATGCTACCAGGGTTTCCTATAGGGTCACAGTGAGTCAGAATTGACTCGAAAGCAATGGTCTTGCTTTTGTTTCTTGCACAATACTTGGCAAGAGGACTGAGTAAGAAGCCTCCTTAAATCCAAATTTCTGATTCTCCTCCAAGTCAACAGTCCCAAATCTCTCCACCAAGGGACCTTCTCTGGGCTCAAATTAATTCAGGCCCCTCTCCAAGTCAGACTGCTTAATTTTTCCCTGCAACTTAACCAGGCTGCTTATCATCTCCTCAGGAGTTCAAAGCCGCAAGAGACACCCAAGAGACATTTCTCCCTTCTTATCAGCCTCAGAGGCAAGACCATAGAAGGTCAGGCCAAGCCTCGAGTCTCCATTTGGTGGGAAGGAGGAAAGGAGAGAGACAGAACATGGCTGTTCCTGAACAAAGACAAATCACTCAAGCTATGGGAAAATCTAATCCAAGAGGCCAAACTTGGCTGGAAGCTCATGAAGTTGGATTCTTCACGTAGACTGGAAACTCTGAACAACACTCATTAATTTAATTGAGAGTTCAAAGCCACTCTTTGGGCAATGATTAAGCTGAACGTCAGAGCAAGGCTGGGCATAGAGGTGGCTCTCCAGTCTGGGCTGCCTCTATCATCATAGAAACTAAAGGTTCTCTAATACTTTTCTCAAAGTTCCCCTATGATTCTCCCATGTGGTCCCCAAGGAGCAGGAAGATAGCCTGCTCTGCAAGGAACATGGGATTCAGGACAGAGCAGGAGCTGCCTGGAAACTGATGGGAAAAAAAACCAACCTTGGGAGAGAGGTTCACAACCTGAGGTCAACAGACCTACAGAAAAAAAAGGCAAAAAATGGACATAACATTTTTGCTGAGGGAGGTCCCCCTGATTTTATGGGACTCCCTAGAAGGTTATGATCTGCTTGTCTGGGATGTGAGCATACAGTACTTAAAAACTATCCCCAACCAAGTTTTTTTTTTTTTTTTTTTTTTGGAGGAGAGAAGAAACTACTGGATGGGTGTAATTATTACAACATCATCTCATCTGGGGGCATGATGCTGCTCTCCATAGCTGCATGCCATCACTTGAGGGAAAATGAAAAAGTCCCTGGATCAGGATTACTTTTTCCATAAATGAAAACAGGCAAGTAATCTGCCATCAGACCTCAAAAACAAAAGTTTTTAAAAAAGTATTAAGATTAGCTATTTGGTCTTCTGAATTCTTTCAGTTGTAAAGAGGATTACCTCTTGTGGTTGAGGACAGGAGTCCCCGGATGGTATGAATGGTTAAGAGCCCCACTACTAGCTGAAAAGTTGATGGCTGGAACCCAACCAGAGGGACCCTGGAAGATAGGCTTTACAATGTGTTTCTGAAAGGTCACAGCCTTGAAAATCCTACAGAGCAGTGCTACTCTTCACGCATTGTATAGCTGCGTGTTGGAACTGACTTGCTGTCAGCTAACAACAATTGAGGGTTTGGGATTGACAGGCTGCTACCCAGACTTTCAAACCCTGAAACCTAGGAAGTCATTGCTCTTCTGTAAGAAGTATCTTGGTAACTGTTTCACAAGTTCTGACAGAAAGACGTACGGTGTGTCCAAAGAAAACAACAACAACAACAAAAACCCCAAACCCACTGCTGTCGGGTCTATTCTGACTCATAGCGACTCCACAGAACCAAGTAGAACTGCCCTCCGAGGAGCGCCTGGTAGATTCAAATTGCTGCCCCTTTTCGTTACCAGCCACAGCACTTAACTACTATACCACCAGCGTTTCCATGTTCAAATAAAACTGAAAAAACAAACCAAAACCATGACCGCTGAGTCGCTTCCAACTTATAGGGGTGTTATGTTGAAATAAAGTCCCACTGAATTGAACCTGGGAAGGAACATCAAACAAACAGGCAGATCCCTCACACTTCTCCACCCTTGCCTCCAACAAAGTAGCAGCCTGACTGTGGAAGCCAAGGTAATCTGATTGACCTTGGTCCTTTCACCTTTACAGCTAGACATATCCAGGGGAAAGCTGTCAAGGCTGGTGTTCTTTAGAAAAGGTGCTTTTGTAAATCCAAGGTATTATTAAGTTCCAAACCCTGTAACCAATTCTAGAAGCCACACCTCCTCATAAAATCCAACTGAACAGGAAAACAAACAGAGGAGGCAAACACAGGGCCTGGCTGTATCTGTGTGAGGGATTATCCACGGCCAACATGCCTCTCGGAAGGACAGTGTGAGAACATGCAGTGTGAGGGCTGAAGCCACAGAAGACTCATTTAGAAGACAAAGTGCTGGTGAGGACGCCCCTCTATTAGGCTGTTTTTAAAGCAGCTCCAAATATGGGTCTTCACCAGTAGCTGCTTTGGGGCACAAAGAACAGGGCCTAGAAAATGGTGCTGCTGGCCACTTAGTAAAAAAAGGGGTAGAGTGTGCTTGTGCATGTGTGCGTGTGCGTGTGTGTGTGTGCGTGTGTAGACTAAATACAGGAAAAAAACCCATTAAGATTCTGAGCAGGGGAGAAGTCCTACTTTCCTTAGCAGATACAGACATCTGGCCTCGCCTCACCTTTCTCCAGACCCGCCAACTTCAGTACACACAGAGCCAGCTTCACTGCTTGCTCGGCTGTCAGGATGCAGGAGGTGGGAAGTTGTTTTTTCCAACAGTCCCACAACTCCTTGTTTAGCCCCTAAACTGAAGTCAAATAGCTTGTGAGTGAAGGGGCAAGCTGGGTGAAGCACCACCACTCCTCCTGGTCCATACCCTGCCCAGACCCAGAATTCTGTCTTAGAGTTTCTCTACAATGCAGTTTTCATTTTTAGAAGTGGGGCCACCCGGAAGTCAAATGTGTAGTAACGCATGAAATGGAGTCAGTGTTTTGATGCTGGACTTGCATGAATGAGGTTGGCACGAGTGCAGGAAAAGAAGAAAAAATGGGGAGAATATGTGTCAATTCGGAGTATGTTCCTGGTACAACTGTGGTTAAACATCCACACATCTTAGGGAATTGCTCCTGCCTCCAGAATTGCCTTCATCTATCTTCTTCTAATAAGTAACAACAGCTATTGTCAGCTGGAAATTTACTATGCATCTAGTACTATGGTATTCACTTACTGCATTACTGTACGTATATCCTTTTATTTAACCCTCCCATCGACCCTGCTGGGTAGACACTAGCCCCATCTGGTGATGGACAAATCAACTCCAGAACTGAGGCTTTAACCTCTAGACTGTGCAACCACAAACAGCTAAGGTTCATGGGCAATGACCAAGTGCCTTTCCACAGAGAACCCCTAAGCAGAGAGGCTGCCGTCCCACAGCAAGGACATGTGGCAAGAATTAGACTACAGAAGTAAAGGTGAAGAGGCTAAAGAAATGAAGTCAAGTTCAGAGCACAACGTTGGTGTCCACTGTACACTTCCATCTCCTGATTCCTATTCTGGTAGTGGGTGGGTGGATGGGTGTGTGTTGGGGAAATGATGGCTGGCTAGTTGGCTAAGCTTGAAGGGATCTTTTGGACTATTTGCTCTGACCCACTGGTTTTACAGATGAGGAAATTGATGTCTAGAGCACAACCATGGCCTGCCCAAGGTTGCAGAGGGAGATAGGGCAGTGCTGTACCAACACACAGGTTTCTGAATTCCTGGATCAGGGTTCTGTGTGTGTTTTCAAGTACCCTCTGTTACGGCCAGAAGACATCATCTTTTGGTAAAAGGGCACTGCCTGCTATTTCCATCAGTGAGTGGGGAATGGGGTCAGTGAGCAAAGTGGTTGAGGGAAGCAGGATAGGGAACTGGGCTCTTTCAACACAGCCAACCCTCTCCCTCCTCTGCCCTGAGCTCATCTCCCTGCCAGACCATGTCAACAATGAAGCCCTTTAGGTGCAGGCCTAGGATTTGAGGGGGTGGGCAGGGGTGGATGGGAAAGACATGTTCCTGGCCCCATCTTAGCCCAGGCCTCCTTGAAATAGTTGTATCATCTGTCACTTTGACATTAGTAAGATGTTTTTCCTCTCAACCTTTTTGCAGGGGGTGGGTGGGTAGGGAGGTCTGAAGGAAATGCAGAAACAAGTGAAACAGCATTGGGAGGTTTGGTTACGCGGGCACTGGATGAACAGACCGGACTGATTGCTAGTCTGATGACTGTGGGCATCAGAAGCCCTGCTAGGGCCCAGGCCCAGGTTCGGCTGTCACCGAGTGTCCCACCAGGATGAGGGCCAGGAAAGCAGTACCACCTGACCACCTCACCGCCACGAAGCCTGGCTCCTTCTCGGCCAGACTCGGGTCCTCTGCTCAGAGGCACTACTGGCCCTTGGCCCCCAGGCTACTTTTCAAAGTCCTTATCAGGTCCCAAATGCCAAGTTTGTAAGTGTCTGGTCTCAGGACAGAAAGAGAAGTAGTGACTTCATAATCACCCAAGTAGTTCCCTTAAGTCATAGCTTCCTTTAAAAGACATTTTTTTGAGAACTTGTTCCCACCCTTCTACCATTTCTGCCTAGCAGCCAAACCTAGCTGGGTCAGGTACTGTGGCTCCAGTGGCAAATGCGCCAGACTGGAAACCAGACTGACACGCATTCAAACAGATTTCTGAGATCATCCTGCTACATGTGTGACCCTGGATAAGTTACTTAACCTCTCTGGGGACTAATTTCTTGATCATCTGTAAAATGGCAACAGTGCTTCTTGTTCTGGCTATATCATGGGCCACACGCAAGGTCGTGGAAATGAAAGGCCATTGAAATCTTTAAAAGTCTGTATACGATGGATCACAATATTCCTTTATTCAACTAGCCCCTCGGAGATGGGGTTTTCCCATTATAGACTAGAGTATGTGGCAGCAGGACAATAATTAACACAGGAAATCATAGCAACTGCTCACTTGCTCACATCAGCCCATTATTAGATTATTTGGTGATTGTGTGATGGAGACTAAGAGGACAGAACTGAAGTACCGAAGTAAGAGACTAAGGAGTTATAGTCTTGGCTTGGTTTCTGCCTAGCTGTGTGATCCCAGGCAAATCACTGCCCTCTCTGGCTCACTGGGAATAAGAGGACTGGGGTGGATGATCTCTAATGTTTTCCCCAACTCTAAACCCAAACATTCCAAGATTGACTCATGCTGTTTCAGACTATAAAGGACCAGGACCACCTAGCATTGGCAGGACAGTTCTAAACACAAGGGCAGGCTGGGACAGAAACTGACAAACTGTCAGCCAGCAGGCAAGAGACCAGGAGTTGCTGAGTGGTACAAATGTTTAACATGCTTGGCTGCTAACTGAAAGGTTAGAGGTTCAAGTCCACCCAGAGCAGAAGAAAGGCCTGAGGATCTTCTTCCTAAAAATAAGCCATGTGAGGCCCTGTGGAAAACAGTTCTACTCTGACACACACAGGACTGCCATGCGTCAGAGCTGACTTGAGGACAGCTGGTTTTAGGCAAGAAAATGAGCAGATATAAGGGTGGCCCTGGAAGTCTCCCATCAGGCTCCTGCTGATGCCACAGGGCAGATGGGTGTGTGTAGAGGTACACTGTAGCACGCACAATAGTATTCTCCTTCCCTCAAATTCTGACGCAAAGTAGGCAGACAGCAGACGACTAACAGATGTGGCAGACTAGCCTAGCTGGGGAGAGACTGTACTGGGCAGTTGGAGCTAAGAAGAAAACTCCCTAAAGGCCAAGGGTGGGGCCAGTCAGCCTTCAATATCTTTCTGGTTCCGGGGGTTTGATGAAAAAAGGCTACCCTGCCTGGCAGCTGGGTGGGTCCCAGCTGGAACACAGGTCGAGCGGGTGCCCACCACAGTCAGGATCTCCCTAAAGCAGGTCAGAGGCTGGGCAGGGCCACACCTTTGTGCCACTCTCACTAGGGTGTGTGCTGGATGTGATGACTTGTAGGGGCTGGGCAGTTTCTGCAGGCTGGAGAACTGCTCTCCTATCACCCCTCAGTTCTAGGAGAGGATTAAATCATAGATTTATCCCAAAGTTTCTGGGGACCCCAGGGACCAGCATGAGCTGAGCCAGTGCATTTTTGGTGACAACTCACAGAGGAGACGTCTCCACCTACACACCAGCTCTCTTCACGCACCAATTTCCTTGGTCATCTCCCTTGCAAATGGCATAAGGGCTGCCTTTCCAAAGCCCTTCTTGCTTCAAATGTTGTCTCCCTGGGTGCAGGGAAATTGGTCTTGGGTAGTGCCTTAATCCCCCAAGAGAAGGTGTGGAGTGGCCACTCTCCTTTTCTGTTGCCTTCCCATCTGCAGAAATACTCTCGGTGGTTGGCTGTAGGTGGCCCTGTGGTTTTCTGTCTAGGTATGCCCCTGTCTCTAGGGGGGTGAGGCTACAGGCCCTCCAGAGTGGACAGCAGGAGACCTGCACCTGGTCCGTTTCGGAAATGGAAAAGCACCACGACTCATTCCACTAGAGATGCTGACAAGCATCAGGCACTGGCATCTCCCCTGCCCAACTCTCCCAGAGTTCTCTCCAGTTAAGATACTTATCGCCCTTGAGGGAAAAATCAAGACGAACGAGTCTTTCAGGTAGCTTTGTGGAAGCTCGGATTTTCTACAGAGACTCAGAATCAAAGTCTGAGAGAACAGGCCTGCCAGGTTCCTCAGAAGAAGGGCTGAGTTTCCACTTTGCTGCCCACCCAGGAGTAGTAAGAAAAACACCGTCTGCCCAACTCTCACTCCGGGACACCTCTCCGACGCAAAAGTGTCCAACAGCTCTTCGCTGAGCCCTCCTGACGCCATCAAGCCACGAAAAACAACCGCATCGCCCCATCTGGGTGCCCACATCCCTGTGGAACTCCATCCCGGCCACAAACAGCACCCTCCCGGTTCTCCTTGGCCGGGGAATTGAGCTCCCGCACTAGGGGTGTTCCGTTTCTCTCGGTCGTCTTTCCTTTCTGCACTCGGAGGGGCTTGAGTGGGAGCAGACAAACTCCAGTCCAAAACCCCGGGCAAAGAACAGGGCCAGGGCAGTCTCTAGGGCAGCCCACTGGAGACCCCCACCTTCTCCGAGCCTGCTTGCTTCAGATGAGCCTCCCCCCAAGGCACCTGCCCCGCCTGTCTCCAGACCGGGACCAAAGCCTGCTGGCGACCGCAGCGCCGTTTCTCTTCCCGCCCGGTATCTGCCCAGCTGTTGGCGCCCTCAGCCGCCGGACACCCCGGACGCGGACAGTGCCCCCAGGCTCGCGGCCTCCGGTCGGGAACAGGTGGCCTCGGAGAGCAACGCGCTCGCTCACTTACCCAGAAGATGAAGTTAAACCCGAAGAGCAGGTACTTGATGCACTTGGTTCCTCCTTTGACCGGCATGGTGCGAACTAGACTGGACCGAGCCGGACGGATGCGGGACTATACCGGACTGGGGCAGGTAAGACAAACGTCGGACTGAGACGCGACCAGCTGCGAGTCCTCCTCGGGGCTGCACTTTTTAAAAAGTGCCACTCCTTAAGGCGCGCGGCCGGCGCGGCGCGCATGTGCATTGGTGTCGCCCCTTGGCCCCCGCCCCTTGGCCCCACCTGCCCCGCCCACCCACCTGCCCCACCCACGCCCTCGGCCCGCCCCACCCAGATTCAGAGCGACTCCGGCCCCAGCCCCTCTCGGGCCCACTCATTTACCCTCCGGCTTGGCCGTGCTCTGCCTTCTCCTCTTTCCTCCTAGCTACCCCGGAGTTTTTCCAGCCCTCCCTCCCTTGCCACTTTTACAAGGAGTTACGAGAGATCTCTGCCTTCTGGTACTCCTCTGTAGATTCTGGGCTTCCTGCCGAACTCTCTGCTCTGGAAGATCCTTCTCTGGTCGACTGGGCTATAAAGGCTCCTTAGCCAAGGCCACCTGCCAGGTGAACTAGGGCTCTTTTTCTTTTGGCCACATCTTGAAGGGCAGTTCCCTGGCTTCTCTTCTTTCCTGGGCGGTCCTTGCAACCCTGCGCTGATTGAGAATACTTTTTTTTTTTGGCTCATCTTGCAGAGTAGGAGGAATTACGAACTTGCAATCCAGGTGAGAAGGCAGATCGGAGGCGTAAGGAAGTAATTGTCAAATACCATCACCGGATAGTAATATGGTTGAGGGTTGGGGCAGTCCAGGAGGAGGGCTTCCTGGATGTGTAGTTTTAGAGGCCCCCAGTAGGAACAAAATTGTAGCCAGTTCTTGCCTGGACTCAGCTACCCAACCTCTGTCTTGTGTTGATTAAGCCACTGCCGCCGCTGGTCCATTTGCCGAGCACCGAGCAGACTTTTGAAAAACATTCCCTACATTCAACGATGACAGTCGAAATTCCTCTCCCTTGGCATTCAAGGTCTTATTCATAATGCTCGTAGCCCACCTACCCTAACTACCATCATACATCCTAGCTCTGCATGTGGGGCGCTCTCTGGCTGGCTGGCCCACCCCCTTCCGTTGTAGAAATTCTGTGTCTCAGACACCTCTCTTATTCTCACGACTGGATAATGAAGTTCCCCTTATTTTGAAGTCCCCAAACTTTTGTATTTCTTTTTCACCTGTGTTGTTTCATTTGGTGTTCTGTTTTATTACGAAAACAAAACAGTCATTACAGACACATCGGAAAATAAAAACAAACGAAGAGTGCATAAATTCAAGATTTCACTCCCAGAAACAGCTAGTGTTAGCGCTTTGTAGCTTACTTGGCTGTTCGTTATCATTTAAAAATTTGAGTCATTGATAAATTCATTGATAACATTCCTTCAAAAACGTTTTCAGAATCTCTTTTACGAAGGATAGATACTTCGTAAGGTGCAGAGACTGCAATAAACATAGTCGATCCTATTTCTGCCTTCTTGGGGTTCAGTCGGGGAGGCAGATACCTAGCCAGACAATGGGATGAGGGTGATGATGCGGAGTCATAGAGACGGGCTTAGGGGCTAAGTGAGCTCATAGGAGGGGCTTCTGACCCAGACTGGGAAGTGATGGTGTGGAGCCACAGGGAAAGTTGTTACAAGCAAGGGAGAAACATGAGCTCCCACTGGGGGTAGGAATGGGGGGGAGGGGAGCTGAGGAGGCTCTCCAATGATTTCACACTTGAGAGTGAGGGGTCACTGCAGGGTTCAAGTGGGGAGTGGTATGATCAGCTGTGGATTTTAGGTAGATTCCTACTTGTAGGTTAGGTAAGTGGGTAGTGGAGGATAGGAGGGGCAAGTGGTAAACTCCTTAAGGATAAAAGACATTATATCTCCAGACGTTTCAGCGATAGGATGAAGTTGGGAGATGCTGAATGAGGGGAACATGGGAGATGAATGGTCAGCTAGGAACTTAGGGAGGCTGCTCCCCTTAGCTGTGCAGGATCAAATGGGAAGCCCATAAGGGCTAGTGAGCAGAGGGGGCAGTGGACTTGAGTAGTTGGTTGTTGTGTGTTTGCTGTGGGTGGTGGGGAGATGTTGAAGAAGGAAGATGAGTTAAAAGATTGCTGAACAGTCTAGGTGGGAGATAAAGAGGACTGAACTAAGGTGGGGCTTTGGGATGGAGGCTGGAGAAGGTGAGGTCAAACCTAATGGAGGGTCAGGGTGGTAGGGGAAGGGGAAGGGAGCAGAGGCAGAAGGGCATAAGCCAGGTTGTAGAGGACTGAATTCATTCTTCTTCTGTAAACGGTTTATTGAAAACCTACTACGTGTCATGTACAGTGTGGCTATGAAGATGAAACAACCTGTAAATCCTGTATGGAAGAAGCCCAGAGTAGGGGAGGGAGACCCATTAACAGACAAGTGCATGGGATCATTTCTCTGGGGGAGACGTGGTTCAGGAACAAGGGGGACACAGGCCCCAAGTCGGCTGAGTCAGAGGAGGCTCCCCAGAGCACAGGGCACTGATGCTGACTGTGAGGGCGGCTCAGCATGTGAGGCGGAGGAGGAGGGAATTCTGGGCCAGGAGGGAATTCCAGGCCTAGGGAGCTGTTTGCACAAAGACATAGAAACAGGAAACCACATACTGGCTGGCTGGCTCCCGGGGAACTGTCAATAGTGAGGGAAGAAAGAGAGTGCAGGAACAGAGAAGCAGAGAGAAGGAGTTCCCTTAAATTGAGCCTGATGCCACTAGTGTCCAAGCAGAATTTCAGTAATGTTGTAATTCAGTGATTCACCCTAATCTAGTGTCCACTGGAGATGGTTCCTGCCCAGCTGCATTTGAGACCCTGAGTGGGAGACAGAAAAACAAAGTCGCTTTGTGGTGCTGTCAGCTAGAGCCCAACTTACCTAGGGAGACAGTCAAAGGAAAGAAAAGATTATATCTCTGTGATTCTCCAGGTGTTCAGTAAATATTTAAATTTATAATATAAACCATTTCTTAGAGTAATTGTGAGTATTAAATGAGCTAATCCATATGAAGGACTTTCTGCAGTGCCTGCCACAAAAGTGCTCAAGAAAGGCTATTGTTACTGTTGCTCAGGAAACAGTTGTCATTGCTGTTAGGTGCTGTCAAGTCACTTCTGACTCACAGGGACCTATGCACAACAGATTGAGTGAGACATTTTCTGGTCCTGTGCTATCTGCACAACCGTTGTGTGCTCGAGCCCGTTATTGTAGCCACTGTATCAATCCATCTCCTTGAGGGTTGTCTTCTTTTTTGCCTATCCTCTGCTAGGACATCTTGGTGGTGTAATGGTTAAGTGCTATGGCTGTTAACCAGAAGGTTGGAAGTTCAAATCTGCCAGGTGCTCTTTGGAAATTCTATGGAGCATTTCTACTTTGTCCTATAGCATGGCTATGAGTTGGTATTGACTCGACGACAGTGGGTTTGGGTTCTTTTTTCAACTCTACCAAGCCTAATGCCCTTCACCAGGAACTTGTTTCTGTTAAGA
This sequence comes from Heterohyrax brucei, assembly GCA_028571685.1. NCBI lineage: Eukaryota > Metazoa > Chordata > Mammalia > Hyracoidea > Procaviidae > Heterohyrax > Heterohyrax brucei. The sequence goes on along the minus strand of CM053142.1, from coordinate 67,876,916 downwards.
ACATGCCCAAAGTAAGTGAGTTGAAGTCTTGCCATCCTTGCTTCTAAGGAGTATTCTGTTGTACTTTTGTTCATGTTATAGTCCATGTTATAGTCAATGTTCTTCACCAACACCATAATTCAAGACATCAGTTCTTCTTTGGTTCTCCTTCCTCATTGTCAGCTTTTGTGTGCATAGGAGATGATTAAAAATTTCATGGCTTGGGTCAGGTGCACCTTAGTCCTCAAACTGATATCTTTGGTTTTTAACACTTTAAAGAGGTCTTTTGTAAAGATTTGCCAGAAGCATCACGTCATTTGATTTCTTGACTGCTACTTCCATAGGTGGTGGAAACTCTGGTGGTGTAGCAGTTAAATGCTATGTCTGCTAGCCAAAAGTTTGGCAATTTGAATCTGCCTTTCCAGGTGCTCCTTGGAAACTCTATGGAGCAGTTCTACTCTGCCTTATAGGTCACTGTGAGTCAGAATTGACTCGATGGTACTTTTTTTTTGTATTTATGTAAGTAAAATGAAATCCCTAACAACTTCAGTATGTTCTTCTTTTGTGATGATATTGCTCTTTGGACAAGTTGTGGGGATTTTTGTTTTCTTCATGTCTGTACTGAAGGCTATAGTCTTTGAACTTCAGTAAATGCTTCAAATCATCTTCACTTTCAGCAAGCAAGGTTGTGTCATGGGCTGAGGCAGGTTGTTGACAAGCCTGCCTCCAATCCTGATGCCAGATTCTACTACATGTTTGTAAGTTTACTTTCTCAGACTATTTGCTCATTATACGGACAGATATGTGTGGTGAAAGGATACAACCCTGATGCACATCTTTTCTGATTTTAAGCCATGCAGTATCTCCTTGTTCTATTCCAAAGACTGCCTCTTAGCTTATGTGCAGGTTTTGCATGAGCACAGTTAGTTCCCATTCTTTCCAGTGTTATCCATAATTTGTTATGATCTACACAATTAAATGCCTTTGTGTAGTTAATAAAGCACAAGTAAAGAAGGATATCTCTAGGTCTGCACTGTTGATTACCTTCAAGTCAGTTTTGACTTATGGTAACCTGACGTGTGTTGAGTAGAGTCATTTCATAGGATTTTCAAGGCTATGGCCTTTCAGAAGTGAATTACCAAACCTGCCACTGGATAGATTTGAATCTCCTGCCTTTCAGCTAGTAGTTGAGCACTGACTGCACCACTGAGGGGCTCTCAAGAAACCAGTGTTGTTGTTGTGTATCATAGCAACACTATAGGACAGAATAGAACCACACTGTAGGATTTCCTAGGCTGCACTCTTTATGGGAGCAGATTGCTGGATCTGTTCTCCTGCCGAGTGGCTGGTGGGTTTGAACTGCCAACCTTTCAGTTAGCAGCCAATTGCTTAACCACTGTGTCTCCAGGGCTTCTTTATGAAACAAGTGAGAATTTCATATAATCCAGAGGTCCTTTTAGAATACTGAATTGAAAGTGGGAAGATCTGGATTGTATTCTTGGCTCCCATTCTTTGGTTTATTTTAGAAAAGTCAGTCCTCTAGGCCTCAATCTCATGTCTGTCCTACGAGTATCTGAATTAGGAAATGTTGATGCCCCCCACCAACATTTTACTGTGTAGAAAACCTCCACACCAAAATGTGTTTGTTATAGATACTTAATGTTACAGGCACCCAGGCAAAGGAGTGATGGAAAAAATAAGGCTTGCTTTAATTGGAAGAGGAAAATCTGGGTAAGCCCCTGAGTCATAGATCACATGGAAACAGCTGGCTTTGTGGTTCTGGAGTGGAATAATTTTTCTATCCTTCCCTTAAAGCATCCTGTTTTGGAAAACCTCAGGCTCAGCCAGAAGGTCCACTTTGCCTCTGTGCACCCCCTGGTGGTGAGATTTGAGCCCGCAGGGGCCAGATGTGATGACACCCAGCCACACCCATTGCCAGCAGTGGGAGATGGTTTTATGAGGCAATAGACAGAACCCCCTCTCTCACAGGCCACCAAGGCTGTCCCAGCACCACACGCAGTAGCAACTTTTGACTCTCCTGACCATTCCTTCTTTCCTCCATATCCTTAGTGCTACGCCATCTTTGGTTGCTGCCTTCATTTCTAGAAACTTCTTTGATATTTCTTCCTCTTGTTAAGCTCAAGTGTGACCTCCTCAAGAAGCCTTGGACATTTTGGTCTTTCTCTCCATGGATTCCCTTGTTGGGATCCCCCTCCTGGGCCACTCACTTGCCTTCATGTTCTTTTGTGTGTATGTACATTGATGGTGAGCTCCTCCAGTGTTTGGTTAAATTCTGTGTTTCCTATAGCCTATTTGCCTGTTGATTCACAGTAGGCTCTCTGTAGATGTTTGTGGAATAACTGCACGGTGAATGTCCTTGGTCAGGGGCTAGTCCTCACTCAGCCCTCTGCTTTGCTTGCTCAGCTGACCTCTCCCTAAATTCAAGTCATGATCTGAGGGTCTGCTGGGCATTCCAATTTAATGCCCTACTGTTAACTGTGGTAGGCTGAACAATGGCCCCTCAAATATGTCCATGTCTTAATCCTTGAAACCTGTGAATGTGTTACCTTACATAACAAAAGGAATTTTATTGATTTTATTAAGCATATTGAGATTGAGAGTTTACCCTGGAAAGTCCAGTGTAATCAGAGGGAGGTAGGAGGGTCCACGTCAGAGAAGGAGATGTAACAACGGACCCAGAGGAGTGATGTGAGGCCATGCACCAGAGAATGCAGGCAGCCTTTAGAAGCTGGGGAAGTCAAGGAAATGAAGTCTCCCTTAGAGTCGCAGCCCTGCCACTCATTTTGCACTTCTGACTAAAAGGTGATAAATTTGTGTGATTTGAAGCCACTGAGTTTGTGGTGATTTGTTAAAGAAGCAACATAGTAAATTAATACAATTATTTCAAAATAAATGTTGAGATCTGAATCCGTAATCTATTGGGGTGGGTGAGAAGGGTCTCTCTATACCTTGAGTTGACTTCCTCTCTCTTCAGCTCCCAATTCCACCCCATTGTCTCATCAGCACCTATGACTCCTTCTCTGTCTTGGTTATTTAGTGCTTCTATAACAGAAATACCACAAGTGCATGGCTTTAACAAACAAATGTATTTTCTTAGAGTTTAGGGGGCTAAAAGTACAAATTCAGGGTGCCAGCTCCAAGAGAAAACTTCATTGGCTTTGGGGGAAGGTCTTTGTTATCAATCTTCCCCTGATTAAGGAGCTTCTCAGCACAGGGACACAGGTCCAAAGGGCACATCCACTCCTGGTGCTTCTTTCTTGGTGGTATAAAGTTTCTCTGCCTGATTCTTTCTTTTTGTATCTCAAAAGAGATTGATTCAAAATAAAACTTAATCCTGTAGACTGAATCTTGCTCATTAACATAACTGCCTCTAATCCTGCCATATTAATGTCATAGAGATTAGGATTTTAACACATAGGACAATCACATCAGATGAAAAAATCACACAGTACTGGGAATCATGATGTAGCCAAGTTGACACACATTTTGGGGGGACATAATTCCATCCGTAACACTTTACTTCTAGTCTCACACCATGTGATCTTTGCCACCAAATCACTATATTCCACATGGCGTTTGGTTCCTCATCTTTGACTTGGACAACCTCTATGATGCCTCCCATGTCATTAATATCACATGTAAGTAAAATTTTGCTAAAGATCATTCAGTGGTGGCTGTAGCGCTCACTGTGTTGACAGGGAACTGCCGGAAATTCAGACCAGATTCAGAAGAGCACACTGAACCAGGGATATCATTGCTGGTATCAGATGGATCTGGTTGAAAGTAGAGAATACCAAAAAGATGTTTACTTGTGTCTTATTAACTATGCAAAGACATTCAACTGTGTGGATCATGACAAATTATGGACAACATTTCAGAGAATGGGAATCCTAGAACACTTAATTGTGATCAGAGGAATCTGTACATAGATCAAGAAGCAGTCATGCAGATAGAACAAAGGGAGAGCATATGGTTTAAAGTCATGAAAGGTGTCAATCTGGGTTGTAGTCTTTCACCATACTTATTCAAGCTGCGTGCTCAACAAATAATCTGAGAAGCTGGACTATATGAAGAAGAAAATGGCATCAGGGATGGAGGAAGACTCATTTACAACCTGCATTATGTAGATGATACAACCCTGCTTGCTGAAAGTAAAGAGGACTTGAAACACTGACGAAGATCAAAGTCCACAGCCATTAGTGTGGATCACACCTCAACATATGATAAAAATTTTCACAACTAGACCAATAAGAGATATCATAATATATGGAGAAAATATTGAGGTTGTCAAGAATTTCATTTTACTTGTATCCACAATCAGTACTCATGTAAGCAGCAGTAAAGAAATCAGAAGACACAGTTTGCATTGGGCAAATTGACTGCAAAAACCTCTTTAAAGTTTTTTTTTTAATTTTTATTTTTATTTAACATAACTGAGTGAAAATGTACATTCACATATAAATTTACATGCCCCCCCATATGCAGCTTCCACTGCTCTCCCTGTCCAGTGACAGCACACTATTCCTCTCTGCTCCATACATGTCTTATCCTCCCAGCAGTCTCCTTTCCCCTCCTGTCTGTCCACTCCCGTTCCTCCAGCCAAGAGATCAGCAAGATGATATCCTATAGATGTATAGAACCATAAAGTGCTTCCAATATATGGTCACTCTGCATTGCCAAGTCCAATCCATTCCTGTCCAAAGAGTGGACCTTTGTTATAATTTATGGGAAAGGGCAGCATCAGGGCAGGGGGCCATGCTCTCAGAGGAACCCCAAAACCGCTGGACCATCAATTGAGGTCTTTTAGTGATGCACCTCTTTATTCTTGTGTTGCCAGTGAGACTCCTCTCTGTGAGCTCCATCTAGGCTATCACTGGTGGTGGCTAGGCACCATCCGGTTCTTCCGGTCCCAAGTCGATGTAGGCACCCACTCTTGTGGGTCTCTCCGTCTTCTCGGTTGTCTTTACCGCATGTCATTTTGGTCCTCAGTGAGCATCCGTTGCTGCTGAGTTGGGACCATTTGCTGTGTCCTCGGATGGCAGCTTGGCAGCTTTTAAGACCCCAGACGCCACTCACCAATGTGGGGTGCAGAGAGCTCTCTTAGCAAAATGCTAGTTGTGCCAATTGGCCTGGAATTCGTCTAAGAACATGGTCCCCCGCCCCCCGCCCCAGCTACTCTATCCTTGCAGTATTGAGGTAAGATGGAAGGAGTACTCAAGTTATGCTGAAGTCCCCTTAATGTTGTTCTTGTTCCTAATATGTGCTGTCACCGCTTTCTCCCAACTAGATTTCTAGTAACTATCTAAACTAAGCCCTCCCCCCCTCACCTTCCCTCCCTCCCCTCCCTTGCAGCCGTCAAAGAGTCTTTTCTTCTATACACAAGTCTGTTTTTGAGATCTTATCGTAGAGGTCTCATACAGTATTTGTCTCTTTGTCGCTGACTACTTTCACTCAACATAATGTCTTCCAGTTGAAACCAGGCTAGGAGATGTTTCCTGGAATCATTGTTATTCTTTATCATTGCGTAGTGCTCCATTGAGTATATATACCACAGTTTACCTATCCATTCTTCTATTGTTGGGCATCTGGGTTGATTCCATCTTTTTGCTATTGTGGACTGTGCTGCGATAAACATTCTGGTGCATGTGTCTGTTGGTGTGAAAGGCCTTGAATCTGTAGGATATATTCCGAGTGGTGGAATTACTGGGTCAAATGGTATATCAATATTCATTTTTTTGAGGAAGCACCAGATTGCCTTCCAAAGAGGCTGGACCATTTTGCAACCCCACCAACAGTGTAGGAGGGTTCCACTTTCTCCACAGCCTCTCTAGCATTTGTTGTTTTGTGTTTTCTGGATCATGCCAATCTTGTTGGGGTGAGATGGTATCTCATTGTTGTCTTGATTTGAATTTCTTTAATAACTAAAGATCGTGAACATGTCCGCATGTGTTTTTTGGCTGCCTGGATCTCCTCTTTAGTGAAGTGTCTGTCCATCTCCTTTGCCCATCGCTTAATTGGATGGTTTATCTTCTTCTTCTTGATATTTTGTAGTATCTTATAGATTATGGAGATCAGGCGTCGGTCTGACATAGAGTTGCCAAATATTTTTTCCCATTCTGTGGGTGCTCTTTTAATTCTATTAATAAAGTCTTTGGATGAGCAAAAGTGTTTGATTCTTAATAGTTCCCATTTATCTATTTTCTCTTCTGTTGATTCAGGTTTCTTTGACAGATTTTGGAGTCTGTCCTCATTGTGTATTAACACTTCCATTGTTGTTCCTATCTTTTCTTGGATGAGCTTTATCGTTTTAGGTTTGATATTTAGGTCTTTTATCCAGTTGGAGTTGGTTTTTGTATAAGGTGTAAGATACGGATCTTGATTCAGTTTATTGCAGATGGATAACCAATTTTGCCAGCACCATTTGTTGAAGATACTGTTTTTACCCCAGTTTAATGTCTTAGGGCCTTTGTCGAATATCAACTGTTCATAGGCAGATGGTGTCATCTCTGGGGTCTCAGTTCTGTTCCATTGATCGATCTGTCTGTTCTTGTACCAGTACCAGGCTGCTTTGACCATTGTGGCAGTGTAGTATGTTCTAAGGTCGGGTAATGAGAGGTCTCTCAGTGTGTTCTTCTTCTTTAGTAGTACCTTACTTATCCGGGGCTTCTTCCCTTTCCAAACAAAATTGGTGATTTGTTTCTCCATCTCATTAAAAAATGATGCTGGAACTTGTATTGGTATTGCATTATATAGATAAATTGCTTTGGGTAAAATAGACATTTTCACAATGTTAAGTCTTCCTATCCCTGAGCAGGGTAGGTTTTTCCATTTATCTAAGTCTCTCTTAGTTTCTTGTAGTAAGGGCTTGTAGTTCTCTTTGTAAAGGTCTGTTGTTTCTCTGGTTAGATTAATTCCTAGGTACTTTATCTTCTTAGGGGCTATCGTAAATGGTATTGATTTAATAATTTCCTCCTTAACAGTCTCGTTGATGGTATAAAGGAAACCTACTGATTTACTTATGTTTATCTTGTATCCTGAGACTTTGCTGAACTCTTCTATCAGTTTGAGTAGCTTACTTATAGATTCCTTGGGGTTCTCTGCATATACAATCATATCATCTGCGAACAGGGAGATTGTAACTTCCTCTTTGCTGATGCAGATGCCCTTTATTTCTTCGTCTTGTTGAATTGCTCTGGCTAGAACTTCTAGCACAATGTTCAATAGGAGAGGTGACAGTGGGCATCCTTGTCTAGTTCCTGATCTCAGGGAAAAGTCTTTCAGTCTCTCTCCATTCAGGATGATGTGGGCAATTGGCTTTGTATAAATGGCCCTTATTGTGTTGAGGAATTTGCCGTCTATGCCCATTTTGCTAAGAGTTTTTAGCATGAATGGGTGTTGGACTTTATCAAATGCCTTTTCGGCATCAATGGACAAAATCAGGTGATCTTTGTCTTTTGTGTTATTTATGTGGTTAATCACATTAATTGTTTTCCTGATGTTGAACCAGCCTTGCATCCCTGGTATGAATCCCACTTGGTCATGATGGATTATTTTTTTGATATGTTGTTGTATTCTGTTGGCAAGAATTTTGTTGAAGATTTTTGTATCTAGGTTCATGAGTGATATCGGTCTGTTGTTCTCTGTCTTTGTTGGATCTTTCCCTGGCTTAGGTATCAGGGTTATGCTGGCTTCATAGAGTGAGTTTGGGAGTACTCCATTCCTTTCTATACCGTGAAATAGTCTCAATAGTATTGGGGATAACTCTTCCCTAAATGCTTGGTAGAATTCTGCCGTGAAGCCATCTGGGCCTGGACTTTTTTTTGGTTGGCAGTGTTTTTATGACCTTTTCAATCTCTTCCTTTGTGATGGGTTTATTAAGTTGTTCTGCTTCATGTTGTGATAATTTGGGTCGGTGGTATGAGTCAAGGAATTGGTCCATTTCCCCTAGGTTTTCAAATTTGTTAGAGTACAGTCTTTCATAGTATTCTGTTCTGATATTTTTGATTTCTGTTGCATCTGTGGTGACAACTCCCCTCTCATTTCTAATTTGGGTTATTTGTTTCCTTTCCTGCTTTTCTTTAGTAAGTTTAGCCAGTGGTTTATCAATTTTGTTGATCTTTTCAAAAAACCAGCTTTTGGTCTTTTCAATTTTTTCAATTGTTTTTCTATTCGCTAATTCATTTAGCTCTGCTCTAATCTTTATGATCTCATTTCTTCTGGTGCCTGAGGGGTTCCTCTGTTGTTCTCTTTCTACTTGTTCAAGCTGTAGAGTTAATTCCCCGATTTGGTTTCTTTCTTCCTTCCAGATGTGTGCATTTATGGAGATAAACAGACCTCTGAGCACTGCTTTGGCTGTATCCCATAGGTTCTGGTAGGAAGTGTTTTCGTTCTCATTGGAATCCATGAATTTCTTTAATTCATCCTTGATTTCCTCTATAACCCATGTTTTTTTGAGCAATATGTTGTTCAGTTTCCAAGAGTTCCACTTTCTTTCTCTGTTTTTTCTGCTATTGATTTCAACTTTTATGGCTTTATGATCTGAGAAGATGCTTTGCAGTAATTCAGTGGTATGGATTTTGTTGAGCACTGCATTATGGCCTATCACGTGGTCAATTCTGGAGAATGTTCCATGTACACTGGAGAAGAAGGTGTAGTTGTCTGCTGATGGGTGGAAAGTTCTGTATATATCAATGAGGTTTAGTTGGTTAATTGTGTCAATGAGGTCTTCTGTATCTTTACTGAGCTTTTTTCTAGATGATCTGTCTAGTAATGAGACTGGAGTGTTAAAGTCTCCCACTATTATTGTGGAGTCATCTAACTCTCTTTTGAGTGTAGTCAGTGTTTCTTCGACATATTTAGGTGCTCTGACATTAGGTGCATAAATATTTAATATAGTTAAGTCTTGCTTGTGTACTGAACCTTTCAACAATAAATAGTGTCCATCTTTGTCCACGATGGTGGATTTGACATGAAAATTGATTTTGTGTGAGATTAGAATTTGCCACCCCTGCTCTTCTTTGTTCATTGTTAGCTTGATATATATTCTTCCATCCTTTAATTTTCAGTTTGTTCCTGTCTTTAGGTCTCAAGTGAGTTTCTTGTAGACAACATATGGATGGGTCGTGTCTTTTGATCCAAGATGACACTCGGTGTCTCTTTACTGGAGCATTCAGTCCATTCACATTCAATGTAATTATTGATAGGTATGTGTTCACTGCTGCCATTGTGATATGTTTATTTTTATGTTGATGTTTTCTCTGTTGTTCTTATTAGTCTGTTCTGGGACACTCTTTTTTGTGAGTTGATTTTTCACCTTTTTCAGAGCTGGTTTTATAGTTGTTCAGACTCGTGTGTTAGATTTCTTGAAATGGTATGATACATCTTTGTTGTGCTTTACAGCTGCCCCTATGAACCCCCTTAATAAACTATTTATAAACCCAATTTTAATTACTACCAGTCTTGTCATCTTTCTCTCCATCTGGAAGGACTATAACGACTGTAGTACATCCCTCTTTTTATTATGATGACACCATAGTTTTCATAATGATCACTGGATTGCTTCTTTCCAAATCAAAGCTGTGATTTACTTTGGAGCCTTCCCTAAATGAGTAGAGTATTGAGTAGTGTGTCGTTCTAAACTATAAAGTTAGTGGTTTCGTTCTTCTAAGCCAAAGCTAAGAACTTCTTTCAGTATTTCTTGTAGTTTCGGTTTGGTTTTTGCAAAGTCTCTGAGTTTCTGTTTATCTGGGAATGTCTTAATTTCATTTTCCTATTTGAAAGATAGTTTTGCAGGATATATAATTCTTGGTTGGAAGTTCTTCTCCTTCAAGACTTTGAATGTGTCGTGCCACTATCTCCATGCCAACATGGTTTCTGCTGAGAAATCTGATGAGAGCCTACAGGGTTCCCCTCAGAATGTTAGCTTTGCTTTGAGTCTTGCTGCCTTTAAGAGTTGCTGCTTATGTTTCATTTTGTTAAGCTTGATTATAATATGTCTTGGAGTCTTTCTTTTGAGATCTAAATTGGGTGGCGTACGATATGCATCTGAGATGTCTATATTCTCTTCCTTCATGATTTCTGGGAAGTTTTCTTTCAGCAGGTGAGCAACAATACTCTCTGTGTTCTCAGATATCTCACCCTGTTCAGGGACTCCAATTAATCGAAGGTTGTTCCTCTTAATAGAGTCCCACATGCTTCTTAATGTTTCTTCATTTTTCTTGTTTCTTTTTTCTGATTTCTGCTCATAGACACTGGGAGCAGTAGCTCTGTCTTCCAGGTCAGAAATTCTTTTTTCCCATTTGTTCCATTCTGTTTTCTTGGCTTTGAATGGAAGTTTCTATGTCTTTGATTTTCTTCTTGATCTGTTGGATTTCAGAGTACTGGTGTTCCATCAGATCAAACAACTTGCTTAATTTTTCATTTTGTTCTGCTGCATTTTGTATAAGGTCTAGAAGGGCTCTGTATATAATCAATTTATATTCACTTCGTGATGCTTTCATAAAAGTTTCTTCATCTGGAAAACTCCTTGGTTGCTTTGTTTGGGAGCCTTCTGAATCCATGAGTGATTGCTTGTATGCCACAATTGTCTTTTGCTTTTTGGGTCCCATGTGAGTATATAGAGGCTGGAAGAGGTACTGTGAGGATGGATTGCAAATGTTTCTCTAGGCTGTCTTCAAATGTAAAGCAAAAGATATCTGACCAGTTCCCAAGTCAGTTAGGTTTTCAGGTGTAGAGGTCCCTCTTCCCATCTTACAAAGTAAGCGCCACTATATCCAACCCCAGATAATAACAAACTAGTTCAGAATACAGCAATGCTACTGCCCTGTCGGCCTCTGCTGACAGGGCCTAGCCTTATCCAACACTGTGTCAAGTACTGGTTTTGTGATAGAAAAGCGCTCTCCTGTGGGCAGGCTCTGGCTCCCAAGCTCAGAATTAGGTCCAGCTACGGCCACCGTACCCAAGATAGCGTCCTGCACACAGGCAGCAGACAGTGGGGCTAAAGGTGGTGAGAGGTAGTGATTCCTCTGCTTCTGTTGCAGGGCCCCCAATGCAGGCAGCACTGTGCAAAATCACTACTTTTCTGTCGGAGAAGCGCTGTCCCATTTGCAGGTGCTGGCTCCCAGGCTAAGAACGAGGTCCCGCTAAAATCTCAGTGCCAACATGGCATCCCGCACCCTGACCGCGGAGCTCTGCGCAAACCCCACTGAGGCAGCTACAAAACGAAAGGCTCAAAGTATCTAGATTAACAGAGTCCCGAGCCTGGCTCTCACAACGTGGGAATTTCGCCTGCCTATCCCCCCAGCAGCGCGTCTGAGTCCAGCTGCCAGGCAAGACCCAGCTCCGCCCGCCAGCCGCGACAGAGGAAAAAAAGTCAAACTGGTGCGTTTACCTTCCGTCCGTGAGAGCCGGGGCTAGCCAGGAGTGGGAGTCAGCGAAAGAGAGGAGGTTTTTCGCTGAGTGGTATGAAGTCCCAATTAACAGCTCTGTGCCGTGTCCTGAGACTGATTAGGTGACCAGAAGGCTCTGTTTGATTGTCAAACTTGGTTTCCAGAGGGATATAAGGAGACTGGGCTTAGTCCGCCATCCTGACTCTGCCTCCCTCTTTAAAGTTTTGAAAAACAAAAATGTTACCTTGAACCCTAAGGTGCACCTGACCCAAGCTGTGTTGTTTTCAATCATATCATGCATGTAGAAGCTGGACAATAAGGAAGACAGAAGATGCATTAACATCTTTGAAATGTGGTGTTGGAGGAGAATATTGAATATACTATGGATTGCCAAAAGAATGAACAGATCTGTCCTTAAAGAAGTACAGCCAGAGTGCTCCTTAGATGCTAGGATAGCAAGACTGTCTTACATACTTTGGACATGTTATCAAGAGGGATCAGTCCCTGGAGAAAGACATCATGCTTGGTAAAGTAGAGGGACAGTGAAAAAGAGGAAGAGCCTTAACAAGACGGGTTGGCACAGTGTCTGCAACAATGGGCTCAAGTGTAACAATGATTGTGAGCATGGTGCAGGACCGGACAGTGTTTTGTTCTCTTGTACATGTGATCCCTATGACTTGGATTTGACTCTATGGCACCTAACAACAACACAACAACAAAATATGTGTTGTAATCCTAATCTCTATAACTGTGGATATAGTCCCATTTGGGAATAGGAATTCTCTGTTTTGTTAATGAGACCAATATCAGTGTAGGGTATATATTAAACTAATCACTTCTGAGATACAAAAGAGAAGAGTAGACACAAAAGCAAGGAAAGACAAACAGGGAAAGACAGAGGCAATGCCTCTTGAGGATTGCCAAGGAACAGAGCTGAAGAGACAAGGACTTTTCCCTTTAGCCGACAAAGAGCAAAAACTTCTCCAAGAGCTGGTACTCTGAAATTGGACTTCTAGTAAATGCTGTTTGTTAAAACCATCCACTTGTAGTATTTCTGTTACAGTGGCACTAAGAAACCAAGAAGAGTCCCTTGAGGGTGCAAAAGGGTAAGTGGTTCACTACTAGCCAGAAGGTTGGCAGTTCAAGCATACCCTGAGGTGCTGCACAGACAGGCCTGAGATCTGCTTCTGGAGGTCACAGTTTTGAAAACTCTAAGGAGCAGTTCTACTCTGCACACATGGGGTTGAGGGTGATATGTAGAGTCACAGAGGTAGATTTAGGGGCTAGGTGAGCTCATGGGAGGGGCCTCTGACCCATGAAACTAACAACTCCATGGCAGTGACAACAACAAAGAAACGAATACAGAATTTGGTGCCAGGAATGGGGTGCTACTAGAACACCTAAAATACCGAAGTGGGTCACATTTGATGATGGGTAGAGGCTGGAGGAGTTTTAAAGTGCTTCATAATAAGGACCTAGTTTACCTTGTAGAAACTGCTGGGAGAATTATGGACATTAAGAGCAATTTTGATGAGAGCTCAGAAAGAACTGAAAGTTGTGGTGGAAGCTTCTATCACCATTAACAGAAATGTGGACACTAAATGTGCTGTTAAGACTTTAAAAGGAAATTATGTAGCTGTGATTGAATACTGGAGGGAAGTGAGGTTTTTTTATGCAGTGGCAAATAACTTGTCTGAATTATGGAGGTAGACTTTTAAGTGATGAACTTGGGTATTTGGCTCAGGAGATTTCTAAGCAAGATCTTAAAGGTACCTCTTGGTTTCATCTTGCCAAGTATAGTAAAATGCAAAAGGAAATATACCCTTAAAAATGAATTGTACAAAATGAAAACAGAACTTAGATATTTGAAAAAAGTTCTGTGGTACAAACTAAGGAATTGTGTCCTGGAAAAACTTTCACCCCCCAAATGGCTGTTTAGTCTTTTGTTAGAGAGATTAAGCTTGTGCCTGATGGATCTGGTCAACCACTGCAGCAGAAAGGGATAGAGACAATAAAAAATGAAGGAAAGCTGGCTGCCTCCTAGAATTCCAAGAGCAAGAAATGGCTCAATGGAGTGAGGGGGTTACAAGCATCTGTTGTCTTTCAAGCAAAGGAGGTCACTAACCAACCAAAAAAATCCATTGCCATCAAGTCTATTCTGACTCATAGCAACCCTATAGGACAAAGTAGAACTGACCCATAGTTTCCAAGGAGCACCTGGTGAATTTGAACTGACAACCTTTTTCCAGCAGTCTTAGCACTTAACTGCTTTGATGCCAGGGTTTCCACCTGGGAATAATTCAGAGATCAACAGAACTATTGGAGGGACCTAGGCAAGTAGAACTACCTCAGTTTCAAAGGGTGGAAAAACTACTTTCTAGGTTTCAAAGAAAGAGCCCAGGTGGTGCAGTAGTTAAGTGCTCAGCTGCCAACAGGAAGGTCAGTGGTTCACATCCAGCAGTCCCTCTGCAGGATATAGATGTAGCAGTCTGCTTCCATAAAGATAACACCTCGTAAGCCCTTGTCATGGATTGAATTGTGTCCCCCCCAAAATATGTGTAGCCACATGGCTGGGCCATGACTCCCAGTATCTTGTAACTGTCCTCCATTTTGTGGTTTTCCTATGCTGTATATTAAAGATTAGGGTGGGACTGCAAATCCCTTTATAAGATCACCTCCCTGCTCAACTGTATAGGGAGTTTCCCTGGAGTGTGGCTTGCCTCTTTCTTAATCCTTTCAGCCTGCAAGAAATAAAAGGAAAGAGAAGCAAGCAGAGATTTGGGAACCTCGTACCATTAAGAAAGCAGCACCTGGAGAAGAGCGTGTCCTTCAGACCTGAGGTTCCTGTGCCAAGATGCTCCCTGGACAAAGACTGATGCAATACCAGACTTTCCTCCAGAGCCGACAAGGGGAAAGCCTTCCCCTGGAGCAGACACCCTAAATATGGACTTGTAGCCTACCAGACTGTGTAAGAATAAACTTTCCTTTGTTAAAGCTATCCACTCCATGGTATTTCTGTTAGAGCAGCCCTAGCTGACTAAAATAGCCCTATAAATCAAACCAAAACCAAACCTTTTGCTGTTGATTTTATTCCAATGCAGAGCTACCCTATAGGACAGAGTATAGCTATACTCATTGGATTTCCAAGGGGCAGCTGGTTGATTAGAACTGCAATCTCTTGGCTAGCAGCTGAGCTTTTAACCACTGCACCACCAGGACCCCAGAAACCCTATTGGGTAATTCATATGTGTCCCTATAGGATCACTATGAGTCTGAATTGACTCGAAAGCAGTGGGTTTGTTTTTGGAGGGGGTTATGTTTCAAAGAGATTCTTATTACCTCAAGTATCGGCCTACCATTCAGGTGGGCCAAGAGGATGGCACTGCCATGCCCAAAGGCCAAAAGAATGGAGCTGCCCAGGGCCAAGAAGCTGGGGTCATTACTCAAGTGGATGAGGAGAAAGAAACTACTCAAAGTCAAAGGGGCAATGTTATTTTTCTTAGGTTGGGTTCTCTACAGAAGCAACAGATATATATAGAGAGAGAAATAAAGGAAGTGGTTCATGTGGTTGTAGAGGCTGGCAAGTCCTAAATCTGTGGGCCGGGCTGGAGGCTTCTCTTGACTCACGTAGCTGCGGGGGCTGGTGAACCCAAGATACAGATATTGAAGATCAGTGAATCACAAGATCAGCAGGCAATCTGCTAGCTCAAGTCCTAAGAACTGGATTTCAGATGAACAAGAGCCAACTTCAGATCCTGAGTGATCCTTGCTAGAAAGTCCACCTGTCTTAGTGATCTAGTGCCACTATCATAGAAATACCACAAGCAGATGCCTTTAACAAAGAAATTACTCTCTCAGAGTTCAGTAGACTACAAGTCCAAATTCAGGGTGCTGGCTCCAGGGGAAGGCTTTCTCTCTCTGTTAGCTCTGGAAGAAGGTCCTTTTGTGGCATCAGTCTTTCTTTGGTCTGGGATCATCTCAGGGCAGGAACCTCAGGGCCAAAGGATGCACTCTGTCCTTGGTCCTGCTTTCTTGATGATGTGAGGTCCCCTACTCTCTGCTGCCTTCTGACCTCGAGGGCTCACTTTCTGGTACCATTACCTGACAATGTTCAGCTGCTATTTGTAAGGTTCTTCCTGGCTAATTCCTTGTAGAAGTAGACTGCTGGGTCTTTCACTGCCTGTGAGCACCCCTAGGTTGGAAGGCACTCAGAAGATTACTGGGGAAGAACTGCCTTTTCAAGGTAGAGTCGACCTTAATGATGTGGGTGGAGTAAGGCCTTTGAGATCTTCATTTGCAGATGTGGCATGACCCAAAGTGAGAAGAGACAACCACAAACATCCACTAGCAACTGGGACATGGAATGTACGAAGTATGAATCTAGGAAAACTGGTAATTGTCAAAAACGAAATGGAACACATAAACAGTGACATCCTAGGCATTAGTTGAAATGGACCGTTGTTGGCCATTTTGAATCTGACAATCATACAGTCTACTATGCTAGGAACAAAAACTTGAAGAGGAACAGTGCTGCTTTCATCATCAAAAAGAACATTTCAAGATCTGTCCGGAATTCCAGTGCTGTCAGTGGTAGGATAGTACCCACATGACTACAAGGAAGGCCAGTTAATACTACTATTACTCAAATTGATGCACCAACCACTAAGGCCAAAGATGAGGAGGTTGAAGATTTTTACCAGCTTCTGCAGTCTGAAATTGATTGAACATGCAATCAGGATGCATTGATAGTTACTGGTGACTGGAATTCAAAAGTTGGAAGCAAAGAAGAAGGATCAGTAGTTGGAAAATATGGCCTTGGTGATAGAAATAATGCCAGGGATTGCATGATAGAATTTTGCAAGAATAATGACTTTTTCATTGCAAATACCTTTCTTAACTAACACAAACGGCAACTGTACACATGGACCTCATCAGATGGAATATATTGGAACCAAACTGACTACATCTGTGGAAAAAGACAATGGAAAAGCTCCATATCAGGAGTCAGAACAAGACAAGGTGCCGACTGTGGCACAGATCATCATTTGCTCATGCCAAGCCATATGCAGATTCAAACTGAGACTGAAGAAAATTAGAACAAGTCCACAAGAGCCCAAGTATGACCTTATATATATCCCTCCTGAGTTTAAAGACCTTCTCAAGAACATAGTTGATGTGCTGATCACTAATGACCAAAGACCAGACAAATTGTGAAATGATATCAAAAACATCATCCATGAAGAGAGCAAGAGATCATTAAAAAGACAGGAAAGAAAGAAAAGACAAAATTGGATGTCAGAAGAGACTCTGAAACTTGCTCTTGAACATTGAGCAGCTTAAGCAAAGAAAGGAATGATGAAGTAAAAGACCTAAACAGAAGATTTCAGAGAGCAGCTTGAGAAGACAAAAGAAAGTATTATAATGACATGTGCTAAGAGCTGGAAATGGAAAGCCAGAAGTGAAGAACACATTCTGTATTTCTCACTCTGAAAGAACTGAAGAAAAAAAAAATTCAAGCCTCAAGTTGTAGTAGTGAAGGATTCTACAGGGGAACTATTAAATGACTCAGAGAGCTGCAAAAGAAGATGGAGGGAATACACACAGTCATTATATCAGAAAGAACTGGTCGATGTTCAGCCATTTGAAGCGGTGGCATATGATCAGGAACCAATGGTGCTGAAGGGGGAAGTCGAAGCTGTTTTGAAGGTATTGGCGAAAAACAAGGCTCCTGGAACTGATGGAATATCAGTTGAGATAATTCAACAAACAGGTGCAGCGCCAGAAGTACTCACTCATCTATGCCAAGAAATTTGGAGGATAGCTATCTGGCCAACTGATTGGAAGAGATCCATATTTATGCCCATTCCAAAGAAAGGTGTTCCACCTACAGAACAATATCGCTGATACCGCATGCAAGTGAAATTCTACTCGAGACCATTCAAAAGTGACTACAACAATATATTGACAAGGAACTGCCAGAAATTTAAGCTGGGTTCACAAGAGGACATGGTACCAGGGATATCATTACTGAAGTCAGATGGATCTCGGCTGAAAGCAAAGAATACCAGAAAGATGTTTATTTGCGTTTCATCAAGATGCAAAAGCTTTCGACTGTGTGGATCATACTAAATTATGGTTAACATTGTGGAGAATAGGAATTCCAGAACACCTAATGGTGCTATTAAGGAATCTGTATATCAATCAAGAGGCAGTCTTGCAAACAGAATAAGGGGACAATGCATGGTTTAAAGTCAGGAAAGGCGTGCATCAAGATTGTATCCTTTCACCATACCTTTTTAATCTGTATGCTTAGCAAATAATCTGAGAAGCTGGATTATACGAAGAAGTACAAGGCATCAGCATTGCAGGATGACTCATCAACAACCTGTATTATGCAGACGACACCACCTTATTTGCGGGAAATGAAGAAGAGCTGAGACACCTACTGATGAAGATGAAGGACCACAGCCTTCAGTATGCATTGCACCTTAGCATCAGGAAAACAAAATTCCTCACAACTGGGCCACTGAGCAACATTGTCATAAATGGAAAAAGGATTGAAGTTGTCAAAGATTTTATTTTACTTGGGTCCACAATCAATGCCCTTGGAAGCTGCAGTCAAGAAATCAAAAGATGCATTGCATTGGGAAAATCTGCTGCAAAGGACCTCTTCAAAGTATTCAAAAGTAAGGACGTCACCTTGAAGACTCAAGTGTGCTTGATCCAAACCATGGTATTTTCAATTGCATCATACACATGTGAAAGCTGGACCATGAATAAAGAAGACAGAAGAATTGATGCCTTTGAACTGTGGTGTTGGAGACAAATGTTGAATGTATGCTAGACTACCAAAAGAAGAGATCCGTTCTGGAAGAAGTCCAACCAAGTCCTTGGAAGCAAAGATGGACATGTTGCTAGGAATGATCAGTCCTTGAAGGACATCGTGCTTGGTAGAGTCGAGGGTCTGCAAGAAAGAAGAAGACCCTTGATGGGATGGATTGACACAGTGGCCACAACAGTGGGTTTAAGCATAAAAGTGATTGTGGATGTGGTACAAGACCAGGCAGTTTTGTTCTGTTGTCCATAGGGTTGCTATGAGTCAGAACCAACTCGATGACAACAACAACTCTCTGCTTGCTTCCCTTTCCTTTTCTCTGTTGCAAGACAGAAGGTGGTACAACCACGTCCCAAGGAAACTCCCTTTATATTGGATTAAGGAGGTGACTTTAGTAAGAGGATTACAGTCCCAACCTTATCCTTTTTAACATAATCCAGTCTTGCCTTATTAGCCACAGGTAGGTATTAGGATTCACAGCATAGGAAAATCACAGAATGGAGGACAACCACACAATACTGGGAATCATGGCACAGCCAAATTGCTACAAACATTTTTGGGGGGATATAGTTCAATCCATGACATCACCTATATTGAATGCAAGCCACATTCTCAAGGAAACACTGTCCACTGATTGACTACTCACAGCAGATCCCGTCATGGTGATGATCACATTATATCAGATTTCACCATGGAGGTGATTACATCATTATATGACTGCCAAGCTATATCAAAACTGCCAAACCATTGAGAATCATGGCCCAGCCAGTTTGACACACAGTCTAGCCATCATACGATTCCTGTGGGCCTGGAAGGTGAGGCTGATGCCTAGGACTGAGAACTCCACCCAGAATCCGGAGAGCATGGCAAATGCCCAGATGGTTCCCAAGGACAGAGGATTCTTCTTCTTTTTTTAAAAAAAAAAAAAAAAAAAATTATTGTGCTTTAGATGAACAAATTAGCTTCTCATAAAACAATTAGTACAGGTATTATTTTGTAACGTTGGTTACCATCCCATGACTTGTCGACAGTTTCCCTTCTCAAACCGAGGTTCCACATTACTGGCTTTCCTCTCCCTCCCTGCCTTCTAGTCCTTACCCTTGGGCTGGTGTGCCCCTTTGGTCATGTTTTGTTTTATGGGCTTGTCTAATCTTTGGATGGAGACCCTGTTAGTATAGTGGTTAAGTGCTACGTCTGCTAACCAAAAGGTTGGCAATTCAAATCTGCCAAGTACTCCTTGGAAACTCTATGGGGCAGTTCTACTCTGACCTGTAGGGTCACTATGGGTAGGTATTGACTTGATGGCACTTGGTTTGGTTGGTGATCTCTGGCTGAAGGTGAGCCTCAAGAGTGACTTCATTATTGAGCTAAAAGGGGGTCCATGGGACATACTTCCAGGATTTTTCCAGTCTCTGTTTCAGTTGTAAATTTCTTTTGTGAGTTAGAATTTTGTTTGCCATTTTTCTCCTGCTTTGCCTGGGGCCCTCTGATCCCTGTCAGTTGGTAGTGGTAGCCGGACACCATTTAATTGGGCCGAACTCAGTCTGATGAAGGCTGTGGCTATTGTGTTAATCTTTCCCTTGTGATTTTGGTTTCCTTCTTTTTCCTTTGCTCCAGACAGATTGAGACCAGTGGAATACCTTAGGTGGTTGTCTATAAACCGTTAAGACCTCAGATGCTACTCACCAAGGTGGAATTTATAAGCTATTTTAAGCCAGTTGAACTAGGTGGTCCCAGTAATATGGTCCCTCAGGGAGTTTGGATGTATCTATGGTGATTCCATGACCTTGCCTTGGACAAATTATGCTGGTTTCCCCAGTATTGTGTACTGTCTTACCCTTCACTAAATTTAACATGTATCTATTGACTTTTTAGTGTTTTTCCACCCTCCAACTCTCCTTTCTGTCATAACCATCAAAGATCATTTCTTTTTGTGTGTAACCCTTTCCATGGGTTTTTAAAGCAGTGGTCTCATAGAATACTTATTCTTTAATGATTGGCTTATTTCACTCAGCATAATGCTCTCCAGATTCTTCTGTGTTGTGAGATGTGCTGTGGATTCATCATTTTTGTTTACTGTTGTATAGTACTCCATTGTGTGTATGTACCATAGTTTATCCATTCATCTGTTAATGGGCATCTAAGTTGTTCCATCTTTTAGCTATTGTGAACTGTATGTCTTCATGAGGTGGCTCTTACTCTCTGGTTTTTTTTTTTTTGTTTGTTTGTTGTTTTGATTTGTGCCAGTGATGTTGGAGTGAAATGATATCTGATTGTAGTTTTGATTTCTGTTTCTGTAATGGCTAGTGATAGTGAGCATTTTCTCATGTGTCTGCTAGCTGCTTGAGTATTTTCTTTGGTGAAGTATCTGTTGATTTCTTTGCCATTTTTTAAAATTGGGTTATTTGTGTTTTTGTTTAGAGGTGTTGGATTTTCCGGTAGCTTTTAGAGTTTAGTCCTTTGTTGAATCTGTCACAGTCAAACATTTCCACCCTGTCTGTATGTTCTGTTTTTATTGTTTTGGTAAAGAGTCTTTTGATCAGCATAAGTAGAACAGAGGATTCTTTGAAGCCTTGAGAGCTAATGTAATTGGTTCTGCTGATGTTGGGTGGGAAAACTTTTCCTTCCAATTTTCTCATGTTTCTTTTAATGTATTTTATTGTGTTTTAGGTGAGAGTTTACAGAGCACTACTTTCTCATTTAACAATTGATACACAAATTGTTTCATGGCATTTGTTGCCAACCACACAATGTGTCAGCCTTCTCCCCTTCTCAATCTCAGATTTCTTATTTTCATTTGTCCAGTTTTCCCGTTGCTTCCTGCCCTCTCATCTTTGCTTTTGGGCTGGTGTGCCCATTGAATCTTGTATACGTGGTTGAACTACATGTGTTATTGTTTGTTTTATAGGCTTGTCTGATCACTGGCTGAAGGGTGAACTTAAAGAATAACTTCAGTATTGAGTTCAAAGGGTGCCTAGGGGCCATAATCTTGGATTTCTCCAGTCTCTGTCAGATTAGTAAGTCTGGTCTTTTTTGTGAGTTTGAATTTTATTCTACATTTTTGTCCTGCTCTATCCAGGACCTTTATTTTGATTCCTGCAAGAGCAGTCATTTGCGGTAGCTGTGCACCATCTGGTTATTCTGTACTCAATCTGATGGAGGCTGTGGTAGTTGTGGTCCATTAGTCCTTTGGGCTAATCTTTCCTTTGTGTCTTTGGTCTTCATTCTCCTTTGTTGCAGACAGGTGAGACCAGTGGATGTATCTTTGACAATCACTCACAACCTTTTAACACTGCAGCCACTACTCACCAAAGTAGGATATAGAACATCTCTATGAACTATGTTATATCAGTTGAGCTATATATCCCCCGAGACCATGGTCTCTTTTCATTTGTAATGGAAATATCTACCTTGTATCTGTTCTACCACTGTACTTTGTAGGCAGGTAACTTGTATTTTAGGTTTCACAGGTCCACTGATTGAGAGAAGTTTTGCCACATGTTGGAACACACCCACAGTCTTCCTCATACTTGATTTAGTTTATCCAGAAAGTGAGATTTTTGGATTTAGAGTTGATGCTGGTATAGGATGACTTTTGGGATGACATGATGGATTGAATTCATTTTGCATGTGTCGAGGATATGAATTCTGGAGAGCAAAAGAGTGGAGTGTTATGTGTTGAATTATGTGCGTTCAAATTTCTAATTGTAACGCTTATACTTGTGGATGCAATCACATTTAGGAACAGAGTTTTCTCTGTTTTGTTAATAAAATCATTATCAGTATAACATGTATTTTAAACCAATCACTTTTGAGAGAGAAAAGAGCAGACTAGGCACAGAAGAAGGGAAGCGCAGAAGATGCAGATGGAGGAAAATAGAGGCCAGACCACAGGGAGACACACAAAGCACTGAGGAGCAGAAGCTGAAAGAGATAAACACACTTCCACAGAGCCAACAGAGAGAAAAAGTCTTCCTCTAGAGCAGGTGCCCTGAATTTGGGCTTCTAGCTTTCTAAAATTTTAGGAAAGTAAATTTCTGCTCAATGAAGCTACCTGTTAAAGCAGCATAAAAATAAAGTAAGAAGGATTATGTCCCTGCAACTCATTGTCAGCCCAAACAACATTCTATCCTCTTTCTTCCTCCCTGTCATTCACCTGTTCAATCTGCTTACATTATTGGGCTGATGGTTTTGTGTTCTCATTGGGATTGGGCTGTTTTGGGATGTTTTGCTTTTATCCACAGTGTACTGGGTAGAACAGTATCTCCAAAGTTCATGTCCACCTGGGAGCTCAGAATATGCTCTTATTTGGAAATAGAGTCTTTGCAGATGTGATCAGTTGGGTTAAAATTAAGTTGTCCCGGATAGGATTGAGCCCTAAATTCAATAGTGCTGGTATCCTTATAAGAACTTCTTATAAGGACACACTGAGAGATATAGATACAGCAAAGAAGGCAATTTGACATCAGAAGCAGGGATTAGAGTGAAGCGGCCATAAGCCAAGCAACACAGCACTCATCACCTTCTAGGAGAAAGGAGAGTGTTTTTAGTGTGTGTATTGTTTATCACCTGCCTCATCCCTCTAGAATGCAAGCCAAGAGTTTTCACTCCAGTTCTGTAATGTGTCACAAGTGTCTTGAATAGTGCCCAGAACAAAGTAGATGCACAACACCTATTTGTTTAATGGCGAAAAGCTAATGTCCCAATTCTCAAATCATCATAAAGACCTGCTCTCTAGTTTTCATCTACATTTCCCATTTGGTTCTCTTTCTTGAGGTATCATTTGTATTCTCATTTCTGTGCCTGGGTTCTTTACCTCCTCTTCTCTCCTGTCTTGGCTCCGGTGCCAGGCCCTCTTTATATCTTTGCTCCCTGGATAAAGCCTTCCTATCTTTGAGGATTTCATTTTACTTAGATTCACAATCAATACCCACGGAAGCAGCAGTAAATAAATCAAATGAAGCACTGGGCACATCAGCTGCAGGAGACGTCACCTTGAAGACTAAGGCATACCCGACTCAATTATTGTGTTTTCAGTTGCCTCCTATGCATGTGAAAGCTGGATACTGAATAAGGAAGACCAGAGATTTGACGTCTTTGAATTGTAGTGTTGGTGAAGAATGTTGAGTATACTGTGGACTGCCAAAAGAATGAACAAATCTGTCTTTGAAGAAGTACAACCAGGATGCTCCTTAGAAATGCAGATGTCAACATTGCACCTCACATACTTTGGACATGTCGGAAGAATCAGTCCCTACAGCAGGACATCATGCTTGGTAGAGTACCGGGTGAGTGAAAAAGATGAGGATCCTCAAGGAGATGGACTGACACAGTGGCTGCAACAATTGGCTCAAGCATTAACAATGACTGAGAGCACTGCCCAGGACCAGTATTTAGTTCTGCTGTACACAGGGATCATTAAGAGTAGAAACAGACCTGACAGCACCTAACAACATCTTTGAGGCCAGCCTAGCCTCTTTCCTAGCACCCTCAGTCATCTCAGTTGTAATGGTTAATTTTATGTGTCAGCTTGGTTAGCCTATGGTTCCCCATGTTTTGGCAAACATTAGTTATTTCATAATGTAATCTAATGTAATACAATGTACTGAAATCACCTTCCATAATACAATCTAATGTTATGTAGTCAATCAATCAGTTGAAATGGGAGCTCCTTCAACTGACTGTAGTTTGTCTTCAGACTATAAGTAGGTATTTTGGCAGACCTGTCTCACTCTCTCTGGACTCTTCACTGTTTCCGTTGCCTGACCTGCAAGTTTTGAACTTTCCAGTCTCCACAATTGTCTGAGCCATCCCTTGAAGTATCTCTGTCTCTCTCTTTATATATATATGTGCATGTGTGTGTATATAGAAACCCTGGTGGCATAGTGGGTTAAGTGCTACATCTGCTAAACAAAAGGTCAGTAGTTCCAATCTGCCAGGTGCTCCTTGGAGACTCTATGGGGCAGTTCTCCTCTGGCCTCTAGGGTCACTATGAGTTGGACCTGACTCTATAGTGGTGTGTTTGGTTTGGTTTATGTGTGCGTGTGTGTGTGTGTGTGTGTGTGTCTGTCTGTCTCACTAACTTTGTTTCCGGAGAAAACCCTGACTAAGACACTGAGTACTCTGATATTTCCTCTTAGCACACCTGTAGCAATGTCTTTCTGAATTCCTCTTTAGACTCTTACTAGATATTGTCCTGGATAGTAACCGCAGGTTTTATGCATCTTTAAAAAAAGTCTTGTTCAACTAGGTTACCAACTCTAGTTGTACCCACAGCAGATACTTTCCAAACACTGAGTGAAAAAATAGTCCAAAGAACCAGTACTTGGTTGGGCACATGTGATGTACTAGCTGCTGTTTTAACGGCTACATACAACCTCATTTAATCTTCGAACAACTCTATGAAGGTGGTAGCCTTATTACACCCATTCTACAAATGGGGAAATTGAGGCTGTGCTGCTAGGAAGCAGTAGAGTCGGAATTTGAACCCAGGTGGTCTGGCTACAGAGCTCAAGTGCTAAGCCCAGGGGCTAAGCCTTGAGTTCATGAGGTGAGTGAATGTGTCATGAGCACTACTCTTGGCCTTTTGGTCTTTGATTGTGGAGTGGGTGAAGGGGCTACAGGTGACTCCCTGGAGGTTATGTGTCCTGAAGTTGCCCCCAGTAAATTGACTGTCTGAGTCTTATGGGCTGAGAACATGTGATCAATTTGCACCTTCGCCCTGCCTCTGCTACAGTCTACTTGTTTCCTCTTCCATAGCTACAGAGCAGGGAGAAATACTGCTCTTTTTCCACCACACAGGGTGGGGATGGGTGAGGTTGGTGCCCTTTAGGGGCCTGTTTGCACAGTGGTGGTGATACCGGCCCTTGGTTAGCACCTGTGTCTTCTCTCCACTTTTCAGCTTTTCTGGTGACCATAATGGATTCAGGAAGAGGATCAGAGGCTCTGGGGGTATATGTGTGTTAAATTTATATAATTACAAAAAAAAAAAAAAAAATCCAATCTGATAATCTGTATTTTTAATTGGATTTTTTTACTTTGTTGAGTTTTAAGAATTCTTTGTACAATTTTGATACAAGTCTTTTATCAGATATGGGTTTTGCAATTATTTTCTCCCAGTCTGTCTTTTCATTCTCCTAGCAGTATCTTTTTAAAAAATATTTAAATTTATTTTGTTGTTGAGAATATATCCAGTAACATATATCACAATTCAACAGTTTCTACATGTACAGTTCGGTGACACTGATTACATTCTTCAAGCTGTATGACCATTCTCATCTTCCTTTTCTGAGTTGTTCCTCCCCATTAACAAACTCACTGCCCCCTAATTCTAATCTTTTGGGTTACTGTTGTCTATTTGGTTCCACATAAAGAGTTCTTCAAAGAGCATAATGTTCAAGGCAGAATTTTTTTTTTCTTTATTAGTTAAGCTAAACTATTAATTGGTTTAAAGAAGACTTCAGGGGGGTATTTTGGGTTTATAGATTATCTCAGGGTAATAGTTTCAGGAGTTCCTCCAGTGTCCATGGCTCCAGAAAGTATGGATTCCATGAGAATTTGAAATTCTATTCTATAGTTTTCCCCTTTTGATCAGGATTCTTCTATGGAAATTCTGATCAAACTGTTCAGTAATGGTAGCCAGGTACCATCCAGTTCTTCTGGTTTCATGACAAAAGAGGCAATTGCAACTAGCCAATGTTTCATTTCCTCCTTCTATTCCTGACTCATGCTGACCTTTGGTTTGGGTTTTTTTTTTGGTTTTCTCTTGCTGACTGTCCTTCTTCTTCTGTTGCTCCAGGCAAATGGAGACCAATTGTTCTTGGATGGATACTCACAACCTTTTAAGACCCCAGATACTATTAAATGCACTAGGAGGTAGGACAGGAGCAGTAAACATTATTTAACTGGGATGTTTTAAAATTTTAAGAAGCAGTCTCTGAAAGTTGGAAGTGAAATGAAACATGATCCTAACTGTGCATCCAGTTAGTGCTGCCTACACTTCTCTACCTGTCCAGTGAGAAAGTGTTATCCTTCACCTTGGATCCCTCTCCCTTACGGCCCTCAAGGCCAGTTGAAACCCCATTGTGTGGCACATGGGGCCCCTGGTTATCTGCCCCCTGCTGGTATTCGCCCCCTGGTTCTTGCTTCTGCACTGTATATGCTCTAGCCATTTTACTCTCCTTTCTTTCCTCTCTCTCTCTCTGACTCCTTCCTTTCCTCCTCTGTCTGTCTTAATAAACTTTTTAATTTTAGGTTTATGAAAAAGTTGCACAGATATCACAGCTTTTCTTAAGATCAGTAGATTACATTTTTTTTTAATGGAAAGACAAAAACCAAACTTATTGCCACTGTTGCCACTGAGTTATTTCTGACTTATAGTGACCCTATAGGACAGAGCAGAACTGCCCCATAGTTTCCGAGGAGCAGCTGATGGATTCAAACTGCCGACCTTTTGGTTAGCAGCCATGGACCTTAACTGCTGCACCACTAGAGTTCCAACAGATTGCATACTCACAGTATGTTTGTTAAGATGAAACATTTGACATTGGTACAATACTGCAGGCTTTATTTGGATTTTAAAAAATTATTCTTTCACTAACATCCTTTTTTTAATTCCAGAATCCAGCACAATATATCACATTGTTGTTAGTGTTTTGTATTCTTTTTAATTCCCTGAAATCACTGGACTTATTCCTGCCTCTCTGCCTTTGATTCTGGTACACCTTATGTCTACAGTAACTTTCCTGTTCTCAGCAAGCTTCTATTCATCCTGCAGCAACCCCTCTTTTTTATTTTAAAATGTTTTATTGTGCTTTAAAGCTTACGGTCCAAGTCAATTTGCCATATAAAACCCTGTACACTTACCTCTGTGCAACTCTAACTGCTCTCCTCGCAGCACACTCCTCCTGTCCACCCTGTACTTCCTGTATCCATTCAGCCAACTCCTGTCCCCCTCCACCCTCTCATATCTCCTCCATAGAAGAGCTGCTCAGGTAGCCTCATGCACATATTGAAGCCAAGAAGCATATTTTTCACTAGCATCACTCTATGTCTTATAGTCCAATCCAGTCTTTGTCTGAAGAGTTGGCTTTGACAATGGTTTCAGCTCTAGGCTAACAGAGAGTCTGGGGGCCATGTTCTCAGGGGACCCTACAGTCCAACGGACCATCAAATGTGGTCTCTTAATAGAGTTCTAGTTCTGTGCACCTATTTTGCTCCCACTGCGTCAGGGACTTTACACTGTGTTCCCTGTCAGGGCAGTCATTGGTAGTAGCTAGGCATCATCTGGTTTTTCTGGCCTCACAGCAACCTTGAGGTTATAGCTAATGCTCAGAACTTGGTAAGATTGGGGTTTTGAGACCTGTCAGTAATACGTGGGGAGAATGGACACTTCCCCCTACAGGTCTTCCAGCAGTGGTTCTCAAGGGAATATGTCTACAGGTGACAGTGAACAGGATGGTGCAGGTGGTAGAATTTGAACTCAGGACTCCTGATGTCCACTTTAGTTTGTCTCCTCTGCCCTTCACACTTCACTCTTCTTCTCCAGTTTTCTGTCTTGTGCAAACTGGGGTGTGCTTTGGTTTAACATTTGGGTCTAGCAAAATTGTGTAGCTCAGCTTGGTAGGTGGTGGGTTTCCTGTGGGTTCTTACCACCCTACACATTTATAATAATCACACCATCCTTGGTTTTGTGGACTTTCCTCAGGCTACCTCAGGCTAGGCTTTGTTGCTGGCATCCCCACCGTTTTTCTGCTTGCTTCTGCCCAAGCAGGCTAGGAAACACCCAGAATGCCAGGCTCCTAAGATGCTGGACTCCATCTACCCACCTGGGGCTTTGAGGGGCCTTTCTATTACTGCTGCTGTCCTCCCTGCCACCTGAGCCCTCACTGCTTGGCCTGCTTTCCCTCTCCCACCCTGCTATGAGGCCCTTCATGAGGACCACAGAAGCATTAGACTGGTCTTTTCTTCTACATTTTATTTTTAAACCGGTAGTTCATTTACTTAATACGAAAAATAAAAAAGGTTGAATGAAAACTGTCCCTCCTGGAAACTGTTATAGATTGAGAATTAGGAGTTGAATCAACCAAATGCAATGTGTGGGCCTTGATTAGATCAAATAGACCGACTGATTCAAATAGACCGACTATGAAAAAGAATTTTGGAGCCACTTAGGAAATTTTAGGTAGGGATTAGGAATTAGATCATATTTAGGAAATATTGTTAATTTTATTTAGTGAGAAGATAGCATTGTGGTTATATGTTTGAAAAGTCTTTATCTTTTAGAGATACTGAAGTTTTTAATGGGTAGGATGGTAATTGGGAAAGCCTGGCCACGTAGTGGTTAAGTGCTATGGCTGCTAGCCAAAAAGGCCAGCAGCGTGAATCCACCAGGCTTTCCTTGGAAATTCCCTGGGACAGTTCTACTCTGTCCTGTAGGGCTGCTATGAGTTGGAATTGACTTGACAGTAATAGGTTTGGTTTGGTTTTTGGCTTATGAAGGTATGATGTCTGAGATTTGCTCTAAAATTTCCAACCTCCTCCCCCAAGAGCAAGGGAGAACAATAAAACAAGAACGGCAAAGTGATAGTAATTGCTGACACGAGGAGACAGGTGCATGGGATTCAGCGTACTATTCTGTCTTCCAGCATCCTATTTATTCTCTCTTCCTTGTGTGTGTATGTTTGAATATTTTCATAATTAAAAACCAAATCTCCTGCCTGTCCTCTCTCAGCCTAGATCTCCCCACAGTAACCAATGCTAGTTTTGAATGTATCTTTTTAAATGCTAATATAAATAGTTATTATTATCCACTCTTTTTCCTCCCTCCTACCCTTTTTGGTACACTAAAAATGGTGTTACGTACTCTTCTGATTTGCACTTTGCTTTTTTTTCTCACTATTATATGTGGTAGATAAAACAGTGCCCCTCCCTGCCAAAGATATCCAGATCCTAGTGCCTGGAACCTGTGGATGTGTTATTTTACAAGGAAAAAGGGACTTCGGGGATGTGATAAATGTTAAGGTCTTGAGATGCAAAGATGCTCCTGAATTACCCGAGGGGATCCAATCTAATCACCTACATTCTTCAAGTTGGAGAAACTTTCCTGACTGTGTCATCAGAGGAAGATGACACAATGCTGACTTTGAAGATGGTGGAAGGGATCATGGATTGAATTGTGTCCCCCAAGACATGTGTAATTATAATCCCATTTGGAAATGGGTTTCTTTTATTATGTTAATGATACAATGCTAGCATAAGATGTATCTTGGGTCAACCTCTTTAGAGATATAAAAGAGATTAAATGAGTTTGTGAGCAGAGATGGGGGAAAACAGATGGCAAGCCACATGAAGAATGCCCAGGAGCAGAAACTCAAAAGAGGCAAAGACCTTCCTCCACAACCAACAGAGAGAAAGCCTTCCTCCCGAGCTGGCACCCTGAATTCAGGTTTTTAGCCTCCTAAACTTAAGAAAATACATTTCTGCTTGTTAAAACCACCCATTTGTGTCATTTCTGTTACGGCAGCACTAGAGAGCTAAGACAGGGCCATAAACTAAGAAATGTGGGTGGCTTTCAGAAGCTGGAAAGGCAAGGAACAGATTCTTCCCTGGAACACAGCCCTGCCGACAACTTGATTTTATCGCATGAGACCTGTATCAGACTTCTGACCTACAGAACTAGAAGGTAGTAACTTTATGGTGTTTAAGTCACAGTTGTCATTGTTTTTAGGTGCCATCGAGTCAGTGCTGACTCCTAGTGACCGTATGCACAACAGAATGAAACACTGCCTGGTCTTGCGCCAAGTCCACACTCGTTTTAATGCTGAAGCCCATCATTGCAGCCACTGTGCCAATCCATCCTGTTAACAGTCTTTGTCTTTTTCACTGACCCTCCACTCTAGCAAGCATGATGTCCTTCTCTAGGGACCAATCCCTCCTGACAACGTGTCTGAAGTATGTAAGATGCAGTCCCACCATCTTTGCTTCCAAGGAGCACTCTGGTTGCACTTTTTCCAGAACAGATCTGTTGGCTCTTTCCGCAGTCCATGGTACATTCAATATTCTTCTCCAACACCGCAATACAAAGGCATCAATTCTTCTACTGTCTTCCTTATTCATTGTCCAGCTTTTGCATGCATGTGACATGATTGAAAATCCTATGGCTTGGCTCAGGCACACCTTAGTCTGAAAGGTGACATCTTTACTTTTCAATATGTTAAGGAGGTCCTTTGCAGCAGATTTTCACAGTGTAATGCATCTTTTGATTTCTTGACTACTGCTTCCGTGGGTGTCGATTGTGGACCCAAGTAAAATGAAATCCCCGACAACCTCGTTCCTTTCTCCATTTGTGATGATGTTGCTTACTGGTTCAGTTGTGGGGAGTTTTGTTTTCTTGATGTTGTAGTGCAATCCATACCGAAGGCTGTGATCTCTGAGCTTCATCAGTGAGTGTTTCAAATCCTCTTCATTTCCAGCAAGCAAGGTTGTATCATCTGCATAACAGAGGTTGTTAATGAGATTTCCTTCAATCCCGATACCTAGTTCTTTGTATAATCTATCTTCTCAGATTATTTACTAGGCATACAGGTTGACAAAGTATGGTGAAAGGATACAACCCTGATGCACACGTCTCCTGACTTTTAACCATTCAGTTCCCCTTGTTCTGTTTGCACAACTGCCTCTTGATCCATATACAGATTCCTCATGAGCATAATTAAGTGTTCTGGAATTCCCATTGTCTGCAATGTTAGCCATAATTTGTTATGGTCCATATAGCTGAATGCCTTTGCATAGTTGATGAAACACAAGTAAACAGCTTTCTGATATTCTCCGCTTTCAGCCAGGATTCATTGACATCAGCAGTGGTATCCCTGGTTCCACGTCTTCTTTGGAATCCATCTTG
Source organism: Heterohyrax brucei (assembly GCA_028571685.1). Classification (NCBI taxonomy): domain Eukaryota; kingdom Metazoa; phylum Chordata; class Mammalia; order Hyracoidea; family Procaviidae; genus Heterohyrax; species Heterohyrax brucei. The sequence goes on along the minus strand of CM053142.1, from coordinate 67,845,793 downwards.
AATTTCTGGCCGTTCCTTGTCCATGTACTGTTGGAGTCACTTGAATGATCTTGAGCAAAATTTTGTTTGCATGTGATATTAATGATATTATTCAGTAGTTTCTGTATTCTGCTGAAACACTTTCTTGGGAATAGACATAAATATGGATCTCTTGCAATTGGTTGGCCAAGTAGCTGTCCTCTGAACTTCTTAGCATAGGTGAGTGAGCACTTCTAGTGCTGCATCTGTTTGTTGAAATATCTCAGTTGATATTCCATCAATTCCTGGAGCCTTTTTTTTTTTGCCAATGCCTTCAATGCTGCTTTGACTTCTGCCTTCAGTACCGTTGGTTCCTAATCATATTCTACCTCTTCAAATGGCTGAACATTGACCAGTGATTTCTAGTATAATAACTGAATATTCCTCCCGTCTTCTTTCGATGCTTCCTGAACCATTTAGTATTTTCTCTGCAGGATGCTTCACTATTGGAACTTGAGGGTTAATCTTTTTCTTCAGTTCTTTCATCTTGAGAAATGTAGAACATGTTCTTCCCTTTTGGTTTTCTATTTCCAGCTCTTTGCACATGTCATTATAATACTTTATTTTCTCTTCTTGATCTGTCCTTTGAAATCTTCTTTTCAGTTCTTTTACTTTGTTATTCTTTGCTTTAGCTGCTTGACATTCAAGAGCAAGTTTCAGAGTCTCTTCTGACACCCAGTTTGGTCTTTTCTTTCTTTCCTATCTTTTTAATGATCTCTTGCTTTTTTCATGGGTGATGCCTTTGGTGTCACTCCACAAGTTGTGTGGTCTTTGGTCATTAGTGTTCAGTATGTCAAATCTGTTCTAGGGTGGTGTTTAAACTCATGTGTGATATACACAAGGTACTACTTTGGCTCTTGTGGACTTGTTTTGATTTTCTTCAGTTTCAGTTTTAACTTGCATATAAGCAATTGATGGTATATGCTGCAGTAAACATCTGGTCTTGTACTGACTGCTGATATGGAGCTTTTCCATAGTCTTTTTCACAGATGTAGTAGGTTTGGTTCCTGTGTATTCCATGTAGTGAGGTCCATGTGTATAGTGGCCGTCTATGTTGGTGAAAAAAGGTATTTGCAATGAAGAAGTCATTGGTCTTGCAAAATTCTATCATGTGATCTCTGGCATCATTTCTGTCACCAAAGCCATATTTTCTAACTACCAATCTTCTTCTTTGTTTACAACTTTTGCATTCCAATCACCAGTAATTATTGATATATCCTGATTGCATGTTTCATCAATTTTGGACTGCAGAAGCTGGTAAAAATGTTCAGTTTCCTAATCTTTGGCCTTAGTGGTTGGTGGGTAAATTTGAACAATAGCCTTATGAACTGGACTTCTTTGTAAGTTTGTGGATATTTTCCTGTCACTGACACAGCTTTGTACTTTGGGACAGATCTTGACATTTTTTTTTTTTTTTTTAAATGATAAATACAATGCCATTCCTCTTCAAGTTTTCCTTCCCAGCATAGTAGACTATATGATTGTCTGTTTCAAAATGGCCATCACTGGTCCATTTCAGTTCACTAATGCCTAGGATGTCTATATTTATGTGTTGCATTTCACTTTTGATAATTTTCAATTTTCCTAGATTCATACTTCATACATTCCATGTTCCAATTATTAGTGGGTATTTGCAGCTGTTTCTTCTCATTTTGAGTTATGCCACATCAACAGATGAAGGTCCCTTAGGCTTTACTTCATCCACGTCATTAAGGTCGAGTCTACTTTGAGAAGGCAGCTCTTCTCCAGTCATCTCCTGCGTGCCTTCCAATGTGGGGGACTCATTCTCTGGCACTGTATCTGGTAATGTTCTGCTGCTGTTCATAAGGTTTTCACTAGCTAATTCTTTTCAGAAGTAAACTGCTGGGTCCTTCTTCCTAGTCTGTCCTAGTCTGGAAGCTCAGCTGAACCTGTCCACCATGGGAGATCCTGCTGGTATCTAAATACCAGTGGCGTAGCTTCCAGTATCACAGCAACATGCAAGCGCCCACAGTATGGCAAACTGACAGCTACTGAGTTAGTGATAATTTGTTATAGCAGCAACAGGAAGAGACTACATTAAATTTTGGAGATATTTCCATATCGGCACATAGGGACCAGAGGCATTAGCTCCTCATGGTTATACACAAGGTCTAGAGCCTGATAGAGCTGAGCTTGAGTCCAGGTACTGTCTCTTTCCCCAGATCCCTCTTCTCCAGAACCTTCATGTCCACCCCTTCTTCCTCAGGTCTCTGCCCTCTTGTGCCAACATCAGATATGGCTTTTCTGTCTTTACTTATAATCTAGCCCAACCCATGTATCCTATCTCACTCTCCTTTGTTCCCTCATTACCCTCATCTCCTATGCGTTTAAGGTTTTGGTCTTTTGTCTGTCTCTTTTCACTTGACTAGAACCCTTATGGTGGCAGGGCTGCTCCTTTTGTTGCTGCTGTATCTCTAGGACCTAGACTATGGCCTGGCCTGTTGTGGATATTAATAAATATTTGTTGAAAAAGGGAAATGATTGCTTAGTATGTGTGGATGAATGAGTGACTTGCAGTGGAAGCTTCTGGAGTCAGGACAGCTAGGTCGCTAAGTGGGCATTGTTAGGGGAGAGATGGGCTCACTTGGCTGACCCTTTGAAGCTCAACAGCTGCATAGTGGCCAGGTGGGACTCTCTGAGTGGTGCAGGGAATACAAATGGGGTAGGCTGCTGTTTAGGGTTCCCTAGAAGGCCTGGCTAAAAGTACTAGGCTCCTGGCTCACCAGCTGGGGCTTCCTGTTCTCCCTTTCCTATCCAGTGAGTCAGCCAGGCTTGGAGGAAGTAACTCCAGCTGGGAGTACACGAAAGGTGCTTAAGGGTCAACAAAACAAGAACTTGCCCCTCCTACCCTCCCACACTACCCATCAGCTGCTTTCCTGTATTCCCCATCTCTGGGCCAGTGTGGACCTCTCTGTGGCTAGTGAATGATTCCTTCCAGCTGCCTTGATTTCTGGGATTCCCTAGAAGAGTGCTTTGTAATGTCTCTTTTTGCTTTGGTTTTCTCCCATTCATTTATTTTCTTTATTGTTCCTTGCTTACCTTCATCTCCCTTCCCATCTCCCCTTTCTACCATCTCATCACACTCATTAGTACTTGTCTGATGTCTCTCAAAATGGGCCCTGCGTCCAGGAAGCCAGGGGCCTTTTGTGCTCATTCACTGATGTGTCTCTGTGCTTGGCACATCAGAGACCCTCAGTGGGGATTTGTAAACGAAGGAAGGAAAGAATGAGTTTCTCCCTATGGGCGCCACTCTCCTGGATGTAACAGCCATAAAATAATGGTATTTCCAATTCAAACTGAGGACTACAAAATTTTTAATCCTTTTCATCTTACATTTATGTCTCCCTGTGGCCTAGTGGTTAAGTGTTATGGCTAGTAACCAAAAAGTCAGCAGTTTGAATCCAGCAGGTGCTCCTTGGAAACTCTATATGGTAGTTCTACTCTGTCCTATAGGGCTGCTATGAGTTGAATCAAGGTTTGCTTTTTCTTCCATTCCACGAATTTCAATTCTGAAATCCACTAAGGATGGTTGAGTTAGGATATCACATGATTACTCATTTGCTTCAGCCCAAGTTAAGTACAGAGCAGTCTCAGAATAACAGTTGTGATTGATCAAATCAGTTAAGTTTTTTCCAATTCATTTGGTCCTTAGAACAGATCCATGTAGTTTTATGTTAAAGTCACTTAGATGGCTCTTGTCTGAGTGACTGCCACTAACTGAATGCACAGTTAGATTGATTTGTTTTATTTCATGTTCAGTTTTCAGAGGTTGCTTTTTGAAAACTTTGAATTTTATTTTATAATTATATAAAATATCTAATGGTTCCAAAGTCAAATCTACAAAATAAAACACTGACATATTTAAGGAAACCCTGGTGGCATAATGGTTAAGTGTTGCATCTGCTAACCAAAAGGTCAGCAATGTGAACGTACAGGTGCTCGTTGGAAATTTTATGGAACAGTTCTACTCTGTCCTATAGGGTTGCTATGAGTCAGAATTGACTTGATGGCCATGGGTCTGGTTCCGATAATGTATTTAAGGAGTACATTCAACCTTTTCTTCTCTCCTCCTTTCCCTTAGATGTAACCACTAAAATGACTTTATTTTATAAAATATGAAATAGTCACATTCTTCTTTATCTGCCCTTTCTTAGCTAAGCAGAAGCATTCTGTTCATACTCTCTTTTCTTTTGCCTTTTCCACTTAACAATATATCCAGGAGACATCCCACAGTAGTGATATGAAGGTAGCTTTTTTTTTTTTTCCAGTTGCATGGTATTCTATTGTGTAATGTATTCAACCAGTTCCCTTATTTAAAGACATTTGACATATGTCTTGCCTTATTATGAACAATCTTGCCTTATTTGTATGGCTTTTGGTTCTTCTTTTTCTAAGAATCTTTGAGATAAATTCTGGGTCAAAAGTCAAATGAATATGTAATTTTGCTAAATATTGCCACATTCTTGAAAGATATTATACTATTTTGTATTTCCCTCAGCACTATATGAGAGCTCTTGTATACCAGTAGGCTTGCCAAAGTAGTGTATTGACAAACTTTTGGACTTTTGTCCATCTAAAAAGTATCCGTTATGGATTGAATTGTATCCTACCAAAACGTGTGTCAGCTTGGCTAGAGACTGTGATTTCCAGCATTGTGTGATTGTCTACCGTTTTGTCATCTGATACAATTTTCTTACTCATTGTAAATTCTAGCTCCGTGATGTTAATGAGGCAGGATAAGAGGGAGCTGTGTTAATGACGCAGGACTCAATCTACAAGATTAGATTGTATTCTGAGTCAGTTTCTTTTGAGATATGAATGAGAGAAGATGGCAGAAAGACAGGGGGACCTCCTACTACCAAGAAAGTAGAGCTGGGAGTGGAGGATGTTCTTTGGATCTGGGGTCCCTATGCTGAGATGCTTTTAGACCAAGGAAAGATGGATGAGAAGGATGTTCCCCCAGAGCAGAAGGAGAAAGAAAGATTGTCCCTGGAGCTGGCACCCTGAGTTCAAACTTCAAATCTCTTGGACTGTGAGAGAACAATTTCTTTCTGTTAAAGCCATCAACTTGTGGTATTGCTGTTATAGCTGCACGAGATAACTAAGGCACTATCTGTGTAGTTCTAATTTGTGGTTTCCTACTATGAGCAAATTTGTGTGTTTTTTCATGAGGTTAAGGGCAATTTATATTTCTTTGTAAATTGTTAATGTTGTCAGTCATTGTTCTACAAGATCATTCTCTAGTTTTAGAAGTTTGTTAACATCAGGAACAAAGACTATTCTTTGTGGTATTGGTTACAAATATTTTCCCCAATATCCCATTTGTATTTTTACTTTGTGTTTCAGTCAGCTAGTGCTGCTGTAACTGAAATACCACAGAGTGGATGGCTTTAACAAAGGAAGGTTTATTCTTACACAGTCTGGTAGGCTACAAGTCCAAATTCAGGATGTCTGCTCCAGGGGATGGCTTTCCCCCTTGTCAGCTCTGGAGAAAAGAGTGGTATTGCATCATTCTTTATCCAGAGAGCATCTTGGCACAGGAAACTTGGGTCTGAAGGATAAGCTCTTCTCCCGGTGCTGCTGGCTTGATGGTGTGAGGTTCCCAATTCTCTGCCTGCTTCTCTTTCCTTTTATCTCTTGCAGGATGGAAGGATTAAGGGTGGGGCAAGCCACACTCCAGGGAAACTCCCTTTACAGTGGAGCAGGGAGGTGATCTTATAAAGGGATTTACAGAGCCACCCTAATCCTTTAACATGTAGCATAGGAAAACCACAAAATGGAGGACAGTCACAAGATACTGAGAATCATGGCCCAGCCACGTGGCTACACCTATTTTGGGGGGGACACAACTCAGTCCATGATACATTGTTTATGGTATCTTTTGCTGTGCAAAATTTTTTTTCCCTTGGAGTTAAATACATACATCTTTTCCCACTCCCAGATTACACAGGAATTCATCCAGGTTCATTCTAGTGCTTATGAAATTTCACTTTTTTTGGTAGTTAAACCCACAATGCATTTGGAACCCATTGTGGTATATGGTGTGAAGAATTGAACCAGATTTACATTTTTTCCATATGGCTCTCCAACTGTCTATCTCTGACAGTTGTCCTCTGAGGTTATGATTTGCTTGCTAATGGTAGAAATTTGTTAATCAATGAGAGGAGGATCCAAGAATCATAGGCAAAGCCACTGAATCCAAATGAGGCATGTTAGAGTTTTAATTCATTTTTATATATTTTATTATGGTTTCTTTCAGGTAGCCCAGGTATTTTTTATTCATTTTGCTTATAAGTTAACTGGTAGGTAAACAAATGTCATTAAGTGGCTACTGTGGATAGCTGTAGTGGGCGTCTGTGCAGGTGCAGAGCGGAGCCATCCAGCATCCATTCATCCTTTAGGTAAAGCATGATCCCAAATTTCCTTCCAGAACCCACTCTTTCCACTTTTGGCCCTATGATTATGACTTTACAAGTTGGCCCTGACTGGCCAAAGCCACCTTCTGTCTACAGGGTGATACTGGTCTGTTCAGGAATGGTCTTGTGCTCCAACCAGCCAATGATACTTTAGTTGAGGTTTCTGAGAGAGAGGCAGGCCTCTTCCTTGATTGACTTGACCCTGGAGGCATAAAATCCACTGTCACTATATTATTATCACAAGTAGGCTAAGAAGACACCAATCCAGGTGTCATGGATTGAATTGTGTCTCCCCCCCCCCAAATGTGTGTCTTGATTTGACCGGCTATGAGTCCCAGTATGGTGCCAATTCTCCCATGTGTTGTGAATCCTGCCTCTGTAATATTGATGATGGAGAATGCGCTGCAGTTGTGTTAGTGAGGCAGGATTCAAGCTACAAGCTGGTAGGATGTCAGGGAGAGAAGTGAGCAGAGGAAGTTGGGAACCTCACACTACCAAAAGAGCAGCATGACTGACAGCAGGCACATCCTTTTGACTTGAGATTTCTGTGCCAAGATGTTCTTAAATTTGGACTTTTGGCCTACTGGACTGTGATGATTTCTCACATTGAATGGACTTGTAACTTATGAATGGATTTGTGGCTTACTGGACCATGTCAATAAAATTTCTCTTCATAAAGCATTTCATTCTTAGTATTTTCTGTTATAGCAGTACCGGATGATGAAGACACCAGGGAAGAGATCAAAGCTGAGCTGAGAAGTGGAGAGAAACTAGGTTTGTGATATAACCAGCCCTAGTCAGGCTGTACCTGAAGACAGCTCAGCCCTGCCCTGGGCTTTTTGGTTATATGAGCTAATAAAGGCATCTCTCCTAAAATCAATTTGATATCTGTTGTTTTGTTTATTTGTCATTGAGAGAGTCCCAAATGAGACAACTAAAAAAACAAAACAAACCCGTTGTTCAGTTGATTTTGATTCAAAGCAGCTCTGTAGGATAGAGTAGAACTACCCTATAGGGGTTCTAAGGCTATATATCTCTATGGAAGAAGACTGCCACCATCTTTCTTTTTTAAAAAAACTATTGTGCTTCAAGTGAAAATTATGACCAATCAATTTGTTGTGTAAATTACACATATATTGCTATATAATTTTACCTGCTGTCCCCACTCTGTGATAGCACACTCCTCCTTTCCACCCTGTATTTCCCAAGTCCATTCAGCTAGCTCCAGTCCTCCTCTGCCCTCTCATCTCGCCTTCAGACAGGTGCTACCCAAGTAGTCTAATGTATCTGATTAAGCCAAGACGTACACTCTTCAACAGTATCATTTTATGTCTTATAGTTTACTCCAATCTTTGTCTGAAGAGTTACCTTCTGGAATGATTTCAGTTCTGGCCTAACAGCGAGTCTAGGGCCCATGTCTTCTGGAGATCCTCCAGTCTGGTAGACCATCACGTCTGGTCTTTTTAATAGGGTTCAAGTTCTACACCTCAGTTTTCTCATTTGTCAGGGATTCTCTATTGTATTCCCTGTCAGGGCAGTCTTTGGTGGTAGCCAGGCACCATCTGGTTCTTCGGCCTCATGCTGATGTATTTTCTGGATAATGTGGCCCTTTCTGTCTCTTGGGTTCATATTTTTTTTTTTTTTATGTCTTTAATGTTCTTTGTTCTCCTCTGCTCCAAGTTGGTTGTGATCAATTCTTTCTTCTTAGATGGCTGCTTGCCAACTTTTAAGACCTAGATGCCACTCACCAAACTGGGACACAGAACATTTGTCTTAGTCATCTAGTGCTGCTATAACAGAAGTGCCATAGTGGATGGCTTTAAAAAGAAAATTTTATTTTGCCACAACCCAATGGGCTAAAAGTCTAAATTCAGGGTGTTAGCACCACAGGAAGGCTTTCTCTGTTGGCTCTGAAGAAAGGTCCTTGTTGTTGATCTTCCCTTGAAGGGGACCTCTGGGACACAGGGATTCTGATCCTTTCCCAAGGAAATGGTCCGCTCAGGGCACTGTTTTTTTGGTGGAATGAAGTCCCCAACTCTCTGCTTACTTCCCTTTCCTTTATGTCTTAAGAGATTACCTCAAGGCACAACAAAATCTTACACAGTGAGTCCTGCCCCATAACACAACTGCTACTCATCCTCCCTCATTAACACCACAGAGGCAGGTTTTATAACTTGGAGGAAAATCACACAATACCAGGCATCATGGCCTAGCCAAATGGCTACACACATTTTTGAGGAGACACAATTCAATCTATATAACACATTCTTAAAAAACTTTTTAATGCCAGTCTGCCTAGATGTCCCTTGAAACCATGATCTCCAAATCCGTACTCCTTCTACTCTGCCCTTCACAATGTTTGGTTATATTTAGGAGACTTTAAGCTTTCAGTTAAGTTCTGTTGACTTCTCTACTGTGTTTTCTCCCCCTTCACTTAACTTAATTCTTATCTACTATCTAATTAATGAATACCCCTCTCCCTCCCTCTGCACCTTTATAAACATCAAAGACTGTTTTCTTCTTTGTTTAAGCCATTTCTTGAGTCCTTATGATACAGGTCTCATGCAATATTTATCCTTTTGCAGTTAATCTCACTCAGCATATGCCTTCCAGATGAGTCCATGATGTTTCCCACATTCATTGTTGTTCTTTATCCTTGCACAGTATTTCATTGTGTGAATATACCCAAACCAAAAAACCCACCACTGCTGGGTTGATTCCGACTAGTAGAAATCCTATAGGACAGAGTGGAACTGCCCCATAGAGTTTCTAAGGAGTGCCTGATGGATTTGAACTGTTGACCTTTTTGGTTAGTAGCATAGTGGTTACTATGTTACTAGGATTTCCATGAATATGTAATAGTTTGTTTATTCATTCATCAGTGGATGGACATATAGGTTGATTCCATCTTTCTGTTAAACAGTGCTGCCATGAACATTGGTGTGCATATATCTATACATGTGACAGCACTTAGTTCTCCAGGATACATTCCCAAAAGTGGGATTTCTGGATTGTATTTCTATTTTTAGCTTTTTAAGAAAATGCCAAATGGATTTCCAAAGAAGTTGTACCATTTTACAGTCCTACCAGCAGTGTGTAAGTGTTCTAGTCTCTCAACAGTCTCTCCAACATTTATTATTTTGTGTTTTTCAGGTTAATGCCATCCTTATTGGGGTTAGATGATATGTCATCATTGTGGTTTTGCTTTGGATTTCTCTAATGGCTAATGATTATGGGCATTCCTTCAAGTATCTGTCACCCAACTGGATTTTTTTGTGAAGTGCCTGTTCATCTTTTGCCCATTTTTATATTGGGTTATGTGTCTTTTGTTGTTGAGGTTTCTCCAGTATCTTGTAGATTTTGGAAATTAGATGCTGATTCATTTGTTCTATTCAAAAATTCCCAGTCTGTAGGTAGTCTTTATACTCTTTTGGTGAAGTCTTGGGACGAACATAAGTGTTTGATTTTTAGGAGTTCCTAGTTGTCTATTTTCTCTTCTGTTTGTTTGTGCATCCTTGCACAAACATTTTATATTCTCTTTCAGCCTTGTAATATGGCTCCCATTGTTGTCCTTATTTTTTCCCATGATCTTTATTGTTTTAGATTTGATATTTAGGTCTTTGATCCATTTTGAGTTAGTTTTTGTGCATCATGTGAGATATGGGTCTTATTTCGTTTTTTTGCAGATGGATAAAAAAAATTCCAGTTATTGCATGGTAAAGTATGGGGTTGGCAAAAAAGAGGAAGACCTTCAACAAGATGGACTGACACAATAGCTGCAACAATGGGCTTATGCATAAAAAGAATTGTGGGCATGGCACAAGACTGGTCATTATTGTGGTTTTGTGCATAGGGTTGCTGTGAGTTGGAACTGACTCAACAGCACCTAACAACAGCAACAACGTCTGGTTATTCCAACAGCATTTGTTAAAGAAACTGTCTTTTCCCCAGTGTACAGACTTTGGGTCTTTGTCAAGTATCAGCTGCTCATAGGTGAATAATTTTGTATCTGGATTCTCAATTCTGTTCCATTGGTCTAGGTATCTGTTATTGTACCATTCATTACAAGGCTGTTCAGATTACCACAGCAAGGTGATAGGTTCTAAAGTCAAGTGGTGTGAGGCCTCCCACTTTGTTCTTCTTCAGTAATGCTTTAATTATCTGGGGCTTCTTCCTTTTCCATATCAAGTTGGTGGTTTGTTTCTCTATCTCAATAAGAAATGCCACTGGAATTTGGATCATGACTGCATTGTATCTATAGGTTGCTTCAGGTTGAATAGACATTTTCATGATGTTAAGTCTTCCCATGAGCAAGGCAGGTTTCTCCACTTATGTAGATCTTTTTTGGTTTCTTGCAGTAGAGTCTTATAGTTTTCTTTGTGTATTTTTTTCATATCTCTGGTTAGCTTCATTCCTAAGTATTTTAACTTCTTGGGGGGGGGGCTGTTGTAAATGGCATTGATTTGGTGATTTCTGTTTAGACATTCTCTTTGTTGATCTAAATCCAAATGGTTTTTTTAATGTTTACCTTGTATCCTGATAACTCTGCTGAACTCTTCTGTTTCTTCCAGTAGTATCTTTGTGGATTCTTCAGGGTTTTCTGTGTATCGTATCATCTGCAGATGGAGATATTTACACTTCTTCCTTACCAATTTGGATGCCCTTTATTGGTTTTCCTTGCTTGATTGCTGTGGCTAGAACCTCCAGCATAATGTTGAATACAAGAAGTGACATAGGGTGTCCTTGTCTGGTTCCCATTCTCAAGGGGATGCTTTCAGAACCTTTCTGTTTAGGATGATGTTGGCTGTGGGCTTTGTATAAATGTCCCTTTTCACTTTGAGGAATTTTTCTTCTATTCCTGTTTTTCTGGTTTTTAACATGAACAGGTGTTGGACTTCGAAAATGCCTTTTCTGCATCAATTAATAAAATCAAATGGTTCTTGTCTTTTGTTTTATTTATATATTTGATTACATTGATAGTTTTTCCAATGTTGAACCATCATCTCTGCATCTCTGGTAGGACTCCCAGTTTGTCACGGTGAATTATTTTTTTGATACATTGTTGAATTCTGTTGGCTGGAATTTTGTTGAGGATTTTTGCATCTAAGTTCATGAGACATATCTTAGTCATCTAGTACTACTTTAACAGATACACCACAAGTGAATGCCCTTAAAAAGAGAAATTTTATTTTGTTACAGTCTGGTAGTCTAAAAGTCCAAATCGAGGATGTCAGCTCCAGGAGAAGGTTTTCTCTGCTAGCTCTGGAAGAGGGTCCTTGTCATCAATTTTCCCCTGGACTGGAAGCTTCTGAGGTGCAGGGACCCCAGTCCTTTTCAAAGGAAATGCTCACTCCAGGCACTGCTTCTTGTTGGTATGAGGTCCTCAGCTCTCCATCTGCCTCCCTTCCCCTGGTATCCCAAGAGGTTATCCCAAGGTACCGTATAGTCCTACACATTGAGTGCTGCCCTACCATCGCAACCACTGCCCATTCTCCTGCATTAACGTTGCAGAGGCAGGATTTACAACATAAAGGAACGTCCTGTAATACGAGGAGTCAGGACTCAGACAAACCAACATGCACATTTCTATACGCAGTTTTTGGGGAACACAATTCAGTCCATGACAGTAATTTTCCTTTTGTGTTGTCTTTATCTGGGTTATGCTAGACTGCCACCGTCTTTATCCCAGTTGCTGCTGATGGGCTCCAACCACTGAACTTTCAATTAGCAGCCAACTGCTTTAATCACTCTGCTACCAAGGCTTCTTAAATGGAAAACAAAACAAAACAAAACAAAACCACCAAAAAATCCATAACCAAACCTGTTACTGTCAAGTTAATTCCTACTTATAGCGACCATATAGGATGGAATAGAGCTGCCCCATAGGGCTTCCAAAGAGTGGCTAAAGGATTTGAACTACCAACGTTTTGGTTAGCAATTAAACTCTTAACCACTGTGCTACCAAGGCTCCAAATGAAACCGCAGTCCTCATCAAATGTTGCCTTATAATCTTGGATGTTTCAGAGATAGTGCCTCCAGGTGGGAAGTGTAGTAGGGTTAGACCAGAATTCCACATTTCTCTCCCTCTGTCAGCTTCTTACATCTCAGGGTCCGTAACTGTAAAATAGTGCCAGCAAGATCTGCCTGTCATTTCAAAGAAAAACAGAGAAAAAGAAAACTGTGAAGTGCTCTTCAGGTTTTAGTTATTTTTATTACACACTCCTGCAGGGCAGAGACTGTGTATGTGTGTGTGTGTTTTGTATACATCACAGACTAGTAAATAGCCTCACAACAAGCAAGTACTTAATAAAACATGTAGTAATTTAATTTGAGTCAAAATTGAATACCCTTTATGATTATTCTGTCAGTGTTACAGATGAGGAAAATGGAGTCACAGAGAGATGAAGGGGCTAGCCACTAGCCGGGAAGAGACACAAGAATTCTGTCTCCTGACTCTGTTGAATCCAACAGTCAAGTTTCGTCCTTCTGAGATGGTAGTGAGACAGTGGAGTGCCTGGCTCAAGAGCCAACTTTGTTATTAACCTACTAACTTTGGACAAATCACTGGAACCCTCTGTGCCTCGGCTTCCTCATCTTTCAAAGAGAGTCAGACTCACCTGTAAATATTGGGTTCTATCTGAGGGTACTTTGAAATGGCCATTGCACACATAGATTCAAAGCTGCAAGGTTGCCTTGTAAGACGTGTTTGGAAGGTGCTGGATGAGTAATCAAGCTGTGGTGCTCACCAAATGTTTTCACGCAGATGGTTTCTTTGATTTTACCCAAGCTGCAAGATAAATCAGACAGGTGCTGTTTCTCGCAGGTGAGGGATGAGTGAGCTGCAGCACGGAGAAGCTGAGTAACTTGCTTAGGCCATCTAGCTAATTAGAGGCTGAGCCACATTGGCACCCAAGTTTTATGGCTTTTGACTCAGGGCTGTCACAGACTTCCATTCCACTGTCAGGGAAGCAAGGTGACCCTCAGGGACTTGCTTACAGAGGAACAGATTTTTTCAAGCCAGATGCTCACCTGGTTCCTTTGTTTGAGATGGCCTTTGTTGTGGTCTGACTGGTGGGGGCGCTGGAGGCCTCGGTTACGCAGTACTTGATTTTGGGTGGTGCATCCGAGTTCCTGGTGAAGGTGGCGGAAGCTTCTAAATGATTTGGTGAATAACCCTTGGGTACTGAGGGGGAGGTGGCTGACACCAACTGTTTTGTTAGGCCTCGAGTAGCTCTTCCGGGCATTGTGCTCACCAGTGTGTCCCGGTTATGAGCACAGAGACCAGGATGTCTTTGTAGTAATCACAACAACACCCTGTACTTCCTCTGGCATTCCAAGGAGGCTCCTGTCTATGGTCATATACGGCAGCTCTCTCAGATACCTCCTTCCTCCTTTTCCTCCTGGACTCCATCCCCTTCAGCCTTCTAGATGGCTTGATATGTGGGACCTGGAGGCCTTTACCACAGATGCCTCCCCTGACGGGAAATCCTCTTATTTTGGTCACAGAGGTCACAGCTAATATTTCTGACTCATACACTACACTGAGAGCTGTACATACTTATCATCTCAATAGTTCCATGAGTTAGATCCTTTTGTTGACACTCCTTTCTCTCCATTATGTAAAGGAAACTGAAACTTAGAGGGTTCTAGTAATTCACCCAGGCAAGACATGTATTAACAATAAATGATAGAGCTGGGTCTCAAGCCTCACGTATCTGGGACTGGAGCTATTTTTAACTACCCTGGCACACTACTGTCTTAGGTAAGCATGGTACTTCATACTTTGGAGATGGGTAAGGATGAAACAAAGCCATTATCTTAGACTGGTTTCTCTCAAGACATGAAACCAGTGAAGCATATAAATATATGTGTAGAAAGATTTATAATAAAGAAATGACTTGCACAGTTGTGTCACTGTTGTTAGGTGTGGTTTTGACTCAAGTGATCTTATGTACAACAGAATGAAACACTGCCTCATGTTGAGCCATCCTCACAATCATTATTATGCTTGAGCACCTTGTTGCAGCCATTGTATCAATCCATCTCATTGAGGGTCTTCCTCTTTCTTGCTGTCATGGATTGAATTGTGTTCCCCTCAAAGTATGTGTCTGACAAAGCCATGATTCCCAGCGTTGTGACAGTCCACCATTTTGTCATCTGATGTGATTTTTCTGTGTGTTATAAATCCTATCTCTATGAAGTTGATGACGCAGGGTTAATGACAGTTATGTTAATAAAACAGGGCTCAATCTACAAGATTAGATTGTGTTTTAAGACAATCTCTTCTGTGATAGAAAAGAGAGAAGTGAGCAGAGAGACACGGGATCTTCTTTCACCAAGAAACAAGAGACAGGAGAATAGCATGTCCTTTGAACCCAGGGTCCCTGTGCTGAGAAACTCCTTGACCAGGTGAAGATTGATGCAAAGATCTTCCTTCAGAGCTGATATAGAAAGAAAACCTTTCCGAACAGCTGGCACCTTGAATTCAGATTTCTAGCCTCCTAAACTGTGGGAGAATAAATTTTCTGCTACAGACATCCAGTTGTGGTATATCTGTTACAGCAGTTCTAGATAACTAAGACATCCTACCCAGCATGATGTTCTTTTTGAGGGACTGATCCCTCCTGGCAGCAGGTCCAAAGTATGTGAAATGGTCTTGCCATCTTCACCTTCAAGGAGCATTTTGGTATGCTTCTCCCAGATGGATTTGTTTATTCTTCTGACAATCCAAAGTATATTCAATATTCTTCACCAGTACCATCATGAGTCAGAATCCACTCAATGGCAGCAGGTTTTTTTTTTTGTTTTTTTTTTTTTATGGTGTTTAAGCGAAAGCTTGCAATTACAGTCATTTCTCATATAAAAAATTAAACATACTCTGCCATGTGACCATAGCTACTCTGCTGACACTTGACAGCATACTCCTCCCCCCAACCAATATTTGTCATGTCCATTCAACCAGCTCTTGTACTCCTTCAACATTCCCTCTCTCCTCAGAGCAGGAGCTGTCCAATCAGTCTTCAGTATGTGCCCAAGTCAAGAAGCTCACTCTTCATCAGTATCACTTTATGTCTTAGTTTAGTCTATGTCTGAAGAGTTGACTTCCAGAATGGTTTCAGTTCTGGGTTCACAGAGAGTTCAGGGACCATGTCTTCCAGGCACCCTCCAGTCCATCAGACCATCAAATCCGGTCTTTTTACTAGATTTTGAGTTCTGCATCCCATGTCTCCTGCTGTTGAGTTCCTTGTAACAGCAGTCTTTGGTGGTGGCCAGGCACCATCTAGTTCTTCTGGCCTCATGTTGATGTTGTCTGTTGTACATAGCCCTTTCTTTTTTTAAAAAAATTATTTATTTTTATTGTGATTGAGTCAAAGTATACAATCCAAGTTAAATTTGCATGTCTGCCTATCTGCAGCTCCTGCTCTCCTTGCGTGATGGCAGCACATTCTTTTCCATACTATACATGTCATACCCTCTTAATCTCTTGTCCCCTCCTCTCCACCCTTTCCTCTCCCTTCTAGTAAGATGCCAGTAGGACAGCATCATATGGATGCATAGAACCATAAAGTGCACACACCGTATGGTCACACTGTGTCCCCAAGTCCAGTACATTCCTGTCTGAAGAGTTGACTTCAGTAATGATTTCTGGTCAGGGGCAGTAGCAGGTCTAGGGGGCCTGCTCACAGGGGAACTCCCAGGCCTTTAGACCATCAGTTGCAGTCTTTTAGTGGAGTTCTTGAGGCACACCCCTGTTTTTCTCATATTGCCACTGGAACTCGACATTGTGTGCCCCATCATGGCTGTCTTTGGAGGTGGCTGGGTGTAGGCAGCCTTTTCTGTCTCGTGGGCATGCACTTTCCTCTTGTCATTGATGCTCTTCTTTCTCCTTTGCTCCAGGTGGTTTAAAACCAATTAATGCTTCTTAGACAGCCACTTGCTAGCTTTTAAGACCCCAGGAACCACTCACCAAAGTGGGATACAGAACATTTGTTTAAATATTATGTTATGCCAATTGGCTTAGATGTTCCCTGAAGCCGTGGTCCCTAGACCCCTGACCCTGCCATCCCTGGAAATGTTTGGTTTTGTTTAGAATATGTCTAAGCTTTGGGTTTAGTCCATGTGTGCTGACTTCTCCTCGCTGTGTATTATCTTTTCCCTCACCTAGAATAATTTCAGTCTGTTATCTACTTGGTGAATACCCGTCTCCCTCACACCCTCCCTCACAACCATTAAAGAATGTTTTCTTCTATGTTTAAACCAATTATTGAGTCCATATAATAGTGGTGTTACATAGTATTTATCCTTTTTCAATTGACTAATTTCACTCAGCCTAATGTCCTCCAGATTCTTCCATTTCATGAGATGTTTCCCAAATTCATTGCTGTTCTTTATCGTTGTATAGTATTCCACTGAGTGATAAGCTAGTTTGTTTATTCATTCTTCCCTTGAAGGCACCTAAGTTGATTCTATATTTTTGCTATTGTGAACAGTCCTGTGACAAACACTGGTGTGCATATATCTATTTGTGTGGCAGCTGTTATTTCTCTAGGATGCATTCCAAGAAACAGGATTGCTGGATTGTATGGTATTTCTATTCCTAGCTTCTTGAGGAAGTGCCAGACCAATTTCCAAAGTGGTTATACCATCTCACATTCCCACTAGCAATGTGGAAGTATTCTAATCTCTCCACATTTATTATTTTGTGCTTTTTGTATTAATGCCAATCTTGTTGGAGTGAAGTGGTATCTCATTATAGTTTTAATTTGCAGTGGTCTGGTAACTAGTGATCAAGAGCGTTTTCTCATGTATCTGTTAGCTGCCTGAGTATTTTCTTTGGTACAGTGTGTATTCATAATCCTTTGCCCATTTTTTCATTGGATTATTTGTCTTTTTGTTGTTGAGGTTTTGCAGTATCTTGTATATTACAGAGATTAGACACTGATTGGATTTGTGGTAGCCAATTTTTTTTCCCCAGTCTGTAGGAAGTCTTATTACTCTTTGGTGAAGCCTTTGGATAAGCATAAATGTTTGCATTTTAGGAGTTCACAGTTATCAATTTTCTCTCTCAGCATTTGTTCACTTTGTAATTTGTTTATGTCTTGTATTAAGGCTCCCAGCATTGCCCTTATTTTTTTTCTTCCATTATCTTTATCATTTTAGATTTTATATTTAGGTTTTTGATCAATTTTGAATTGGTTTTTGTGCATGGTATGAAATATGAGTCTTGATTGATTTTTTTTTGTGGTTGGATATCCAATTATGCCAACACCATTTGTTAAAAAGACTCTTTTACCCAGTTTATAGCATTTGGGCTTTGTCAAATATTAGCTGCATATAGATGGATGATTTTATGTCCAGATTTTCAATTTGATTCCACTGGTGTATGTATCCATTATTATACCAGTACCAGGCGGTTTTGACTACAGTAGCAGTGTAATAGGTTTTTATGTTGGGTAGTAGAAGCACTCGCACTTTATTTGTCTTCTTTAATATTACTGCTTTACTTAGCTGGGGCTTCTTCCGTCTCTATATGAAATTGGCAATTTGTTTATTCATCTCAATAAAAATGCCACTGAAATTTGGATCAGGATTGCATTGTATATATAGGTTGCCTTGGGTAGAACAGACATTTTCACAATGTTGATTCTTCCTGTCCATGAGCAAGGAAAGTTCCTCCATTTATGCAGGTCTCTTTGAGTTTCTTACAGTAGTGTCTTGTAGTTTTCTTTGTATAGGTCTTTTACAATTCTGGTTACGTTCGTTCCCGAGTATTTTATCTTCTGGGCAGCTATGGTAAATGATATTGACTTGGTGATGTCCTTTTTGACATTATCTTCGTTGATGTAAAGAAGTTGAACTGATTTTTGTGTTTATCTTGTATCCTGGTGCTTTTCTGATTAGTTCCAGTAGTTTTTAATTTTTTTTTGGTGGTTTCTTCAGGGTTTTCAGTGTATAGGATCATATCATCTATGAGTAGAGATAACCTTACTACTTCTTTGCCAATTCACATGTCCCTTATTTCTTCTTCTAGAGTGATTGCTCTGGCTAGAACCTCAAGCACAAGGTTGACTAGAAGTGGTGACAGAGGACATTGCTGACTGATTCCTGTTCTCAGGGGAATAGTTTCAGAGCCCCTCCATTTGGATGATATTGGCTGTTGGCTTTACATAGATGTCTCTTATTATGCTGAAGAATTTCCCTTCTATTTCTATTTTTCTGAGAGTTTTGAACACAAGTGGGTGTTGGACTTCATCAAATACCTTTTTGCATCAATTGTTAAAAATCAAGTAGTTCTTTTATTTAAGTTTAATTACATTGATTGTTTTTCTAATGTTGAACATCCTTGAATCCCTGGTATGAATCCCACTTTGTCGTGGTGATTTTTTTTCCTTTTAAACATGTTCTTGAATTCTATTGGTTCGAATATTGTTGAAGATTTTTATATCTAAGTTAATGAGAGATCAGCCAAGCCAAGTGCCGCATATTGGTCTCTAATTCTTCTTTGTTGTTTCTTTATGTGGTTTTGGTATCAGAGTTATTTTGGTTTCATAGAATGAGTCTGGGAGTATTCCTTCTTTTTCTGTGCTCTGAAATATCTTTAGTAATAGTGGTGTTAACTCCTCTGTAAATGTTTGGTAGAATTCTTCAGTGATGCCATCAGGGCCAGGGCTTTTTGTTGTTGTTGTGGAGAGTTTTTAAAATTACCTTTTCAATCTCTTCTTTTGTTGTTGTTGTTGTTAGATGCCACTGAGTCTTTTTTGACTCATAGCATCCCTAAGCACAACAGAACAAAACACTGTCCAGTCTTGCACCATGTCCACAGTCATTTTTCTGCTTAAGCCTATTGTTGCAGCTACTGTATCAATCCGTCTTGTTGAGGGGCTTCCTCTTTTTCACTGACCCTCAACTCTGATGTCCTTCTCCAAGGACTGATCTTTCCTGCCAACATGTCCAAAGTACGTAAGAATCTGTTCTTTTGTTATGGCCTTATTTAGTTGTTTTACCTCTGTTTGTGTTTGTTTAGGTAGACAGTGTGTCTCTAAAAATTTGTCCATTTCCTCTAGGTTTTCAAATTTGGTGGAATCTAATTTTTCACTGTATTCTGTTACGATTTTTTGAATTTCATTTGGGTTTGTTATGATATCACCCCTGTCATTTACTATTTGACTTGTCTCCTGTTTTTCTTTCGTCAGTGTGGCCAATGGTTTGTCGATTTTATTAAGTTTTTCAAAGAACAAGTTTTTGGTCTTGTTAACATTTTCATTTGTTTTTGTAGTCTCTAACTCATTCATTTAGTTTTGTCTGAGGGGTTCTTTCTTTGCTGCCCTTTTGTACTTATTTGAATCAAAGGGTTACTAGTTTGATTTGGGCTCTTTTTTCCTTTTGGATATGTGCATTTATTGAGATAAACTGACCTTTGAGTACTGCTTTTGCTGAGTCCCAAAGGTTCTGGTATGATGTACTTTCATTTCCATTTGTTTTTGTGAATGTATTTATTCTGTCCTTGATTTCTTTGATAATCTGAAAGTTTTTGAGCAAGGCATTGTTCAGTTCCTGTACATTACATTTTCTTCCCCTTGCTTTTTCTGTTACTGATTTTGACTTTCATGTCTTTATGGTCTGAAAAGATGCTTTGCAATATTTCAATGCTTTGGATTTTGTTAAGGCTTGCTTTATGGCCTAGTATTTGGACTATTCTGGAGAATGTTCCATGTGCATTGGAAAAGAAGGCATACTTGTCTGCTGTTGGGTGGAGTGTTCTGCATATGTCTGTGAAGTCAAGTTGGATGATTGTGGCATTTATATTTTCTGTGTCTTTATTGAGCTTTGTTCTAAATGTTCTGTCCATCACCAAAAGTGGTGTGTTGAAGTCCCCTACTGTTACTAAGGAGTTGTCTATTTCACTTTTCAAGGCTGTTAGGGTTTATACAATGTACTTAGAGGCCCTATTATTGGGTGCATAAATGTGTAATATGGTTATGTCCTCCTGATGTGTTGACCCTTTAATCAGTACATAGTGTTCTTCTTTGTCTACCGTGGTGAATTTTACTTTAAAGTCTATTTTATATGAAATTAACATTGCCACTTCTGCTCTTTTTAGAATGTTGTTAGAGTGACATATATTTTCATATTCTTTGAGTTTCAGTTTGTATCTTTAAGTCTAAGGTGTGTCTCTTGTAGACAGCATATAGATGGATTGTGCTTTTTATTTTTATTTTTTGAAGTCCATTCTGCTACTCTTTTTCTCTTTATTGATACATTTACATTCAGTGTAATTACTGATAGGTATGAATTTAGTGTTGTCATCTTGGTGCCTTGTTTGTATGTTGTTGACAGTTTATTCCACTTAATGTTTTGTGCTGCATTGCTTTTCTTTATGGGTTTTCTTTTCATTTTTTTCATTGGTGTTGGTTTTATATTTGCTGAGACTTCTTGGTTTTGTTTCTTATTTTGATATGTAAGATTGTTAATTTCCTTTGTGGTTACCTTAATATTTACCCCTATTAAACCAGTCTTTAATTTCTTTGTATTGCCTTAACTTCCTCTGTATATGAAAGATCTGTGAGTATATTACTTAGTGCCTCTTTTTGATATAGTTTTGTCGTGTTTTACATAGTGTCACCTCTGTTTCCCTGTTTTTAGTGTTTTACTTTTGATTTATTATTGTGGTTTTCCTGTCTGGGTTGACATCTGGATGCTCTGTCCTGTATTGTAGCCTTCAGGTTTTTTTTTATCTGATGTTTTATTCATTTTCAAATTGAAGAACTTCCTTCAGTATTTCTTACAATTCCAGTTTGGTTTTCACAAATTCCCTAAACGCTGATCTTTTGTATTCTACCTTGGATAATTCTCAGAAGTCCTGTTTATCTGCAAATTTTTTTTGATTTTTTGTTTTGTTGTTGTGGGAGTTTTATGAAGCCATAGTGGTCTTCCTTTTTAAGTGATTTGATATTGATTGCTGTCTCTGAGTTATCAGAAAGTTACTGTAATTTATTTATTTATGTTTCCTTACTGTGCCTTAGCTTATACACGTATGTGTTTTTTATTGTTATTTTAAATGCCCCAATAGCCTGATCATGTGAGCTAGCTTGATTAATAGAAATCCTAA
Source organism: Heterohyrax brucei (assembly GCA_028571685.1). Classification (NCBI taxonomy): domain Eukaryota; kingdom Metazoa; phylum Chordata; class Mammalia; order Hyracoidea; family Procaviidae; genus Heterohyrax; species Heterohyrax brucei. The sequence continues at coordinate 67,824,229 of CM053142.1, read as the reverse complement.
CATCCCTCCACCAGGTGGTTAGAACTGTTACTGGACATGCAGGCCCAGGTTTCAGTTTACTTTTCTTCTATGTATTCAGCTTGGGAGCCCAGGTAGTCAACCACCAAGTGTGTATTGCCTGCTTTTTCCCAGAGTTCTAGCTGGGGAAGGGAGATTGCTGTAGGTATAAGTTGCTGGTTGTGGACACTGAGGACGGCAGGGGGGTGACAGTTGTCTGCACCTAGGCAAGTCATTTCTTTCTGCCTTGAATGCCAGCTCAGGGGTGCTGACAGAACTCTTTTTTTCCATTTGTTAAAATGTTCCCTCTTCAAATCTGGGAGAAGAGCTCAGGGTGCAAGTAACGGATCCCAGTTCCAGTCCAGGAAGAGCATCAGAGTTTTGTGCTTGTTGCAGTGCAGAGAAGGGGAAGGAAAGTGCTTGGAAATGGGGGAGAGGATTAGCCTGAAGGAAAGTCCCAGATCTTCAGTTTGCAAACACTTAGCTTATGACACTGAAGTGGGAGTCCTCTGTGATTCTGCAGGCATGACTGTCTGAAGCTCAGCTTTGCCACTGAAAAAGATGCTCTCTGTGTGCTGCTCTGTTCACCACATTGGCAGTAGTGGGTCCTTTTGTGGAGTACAGATTACCACTGGACCAATTCTGGCTTATCTAGGTGCTTCTGGACCCACTCTCTCCTCCTAGTCACTCAGTCTAATCTCAGCTTTCCCTCTAATGTTTAGGGATCCTAGAATGCTCTATATAATCTGTTCAGTTGTTTTTCTAGTTCTTTGTTGTTAGAGGGATCACAGGATTCATGTGTCTACTTTACAATCCTAGCTCCACCTCCAAGACTTGGTTTTTAACACCATAATTCAAAGACATCAGTTCTTCAGTCTTCCTTATTCATTGTCTGGCTTTCACATGTAGTTGTAGAGGCTTGAAAATCCCAAGTCTATGGGTATAATCATTAAAGTTGTCTGTCAGCTTGGCTGGACCATGATTATCAGTGGTTTGGCAATCATGTGAGTTGTGAACACTTCCATGGCAAGATTTGATATAACGTGATCAACTCCATGATGAGATCTGCCAGTCAGTTAAAAGGGATTTTCCCTGGGTGGGTAGCCTGCATCAAATGTGAGTGAACATCTGGCAAGGCTCATGGGTTTTTGCTTGCTTTAAATCCTGCAGATCGCTCTTGCTTGGTTGACCTCTCATTCTTGGGGCTTGAGCCAGCAGCTTATGTGTGCTCTTGTCTGCTGATTTTGGGGGTCATTGGTTTTTGCAGCCTGTGAGCAAGAACCCTGTTCTCTGAACTGCTGATTTTGGTTTTATCAGCCCCTCCTGCTATGTGAATCAGAAGTCTCTATCCTAACCTGTGGACTTGGGACATCCAGTCTCTACAACTTTGTGAGTCATTTCCTTGATATAAATTTTTCTTTCTCTATATTTACACACTTTACTGGTTTTGATTCTGCAAAGAACTCAGCCTAAGACAGCATGTCAGGCTGGAGGTGTCTCCTGACTCATATTGCTTAAAGGGCTGGTGACTCAGTGATTAAGAGCTCAGCTACTAACCAAAATGTTGGCAGTTTGGAGCCATCAGCCACTCCTTGGAAACACTTTTGGGCAGTTCTACTCTGTCCCATTAGGTTTCCATGAGTCAAACTTGACTTGACTGCAATGGGTTTGGTTTTGTTTTATCACACAAATGTTTTGTCTGTTGGTCCAGAGTCACTGACACTTTTTCCTTACTAGGTTCAATTAACATAACATCATAAATATCATGGACCAGTGTGACATCTTGTAGAAGAGGAAGTCTGTCAAGTTCCCTGAGCAATAAATTATCACACAAGGCCCAAGAGATGATATAATTGAAGTAGGACAGTGAAGGTATATTGCTGGCCTTGCCAACGAAAGGCAAATTGTTCCTAGCAGTCCATCAAAACAGGTATAGAGGAAGAGGCATTAACTAGATCAATAGATGCATTCTGCTTACCACCAGCCCCTGCAGCTACATCAATCAGGAGAAGCCTCCAGCCAAATCTACTGTCTTAGGCTAAGTTCTTTATAAAGAGAAGCAAAATCAGTAAAAATGTGTGAATATACACAAAGCTGTAGAGGCTGCTTACCAGAGATTTATTAATTTGCTGAAGTTGTGAAACCACATCTGGAACAGCAGCTGTAGTTGGAGTCACCACCTGGTTAAATTTTTGATGATCCACTGTCACTCTCCAAGATCCATCTGTTTCTTTTTTTTCTGCAAAGGCCAAATAGGTGACTTGAATAGTGGTGGGCATCAGTGCCCCTGCATTTTTCAAGCCCTTGATGGTGGCAGTAATTTCTGAAATCCTTCAGGAATATGCTATTCCTTTTGCTTTACTCTCTTCCTAGATAGGGGAAGTTCTAATGGCTTCCACTTGGTTTTGCCTACTGTAATAGCCCTTACTACATTTGTCAGGTATCCATTATGGTGTTCTGCCAGTTGCTAAGTATATCTATTCTAATTATGCATTCTGGAATTGATAAAATCACTACACAATAAGTTCAGGGACCCTCTGGACACAGTATGAAGTTAACCTGAGTTAAGACTCCATCAATAAGCTGAGCTCCATATGCTCCCATGCTGACTGATGGGCCACAGTGATGTTTTGTGTCTCTTGGAATTAGTGTCAGTGCAGAGCCAGTATCCAGTAATACCTGAGAAGTGTTCCTTTCCTCAGTGAGCAGTCGTTCTTGAAAAACATTGTAGAGGCCTTTGGGAAAGGCTAGGAGAAGGATTAACAGTATAATGTTTGGCAATGTAATGGGATCCTTCCTCAAGAGGACTCAATCTCCCTTTCATTAAAGGAATTTTGGGTCTATAAGTCTAGGATTTGACTGAGGGACAGTGCGACTCTCATATCTGGTGATTCAAGTTAAATTGCTACTCATTTGACCTAGAATTCTTCCACTTTTACAGATCAGGTAAATATTTAGTTATTTTCTTTCTATTTCATCCCTCAGGAACCATGATTAAGTAGCTAATGCTCTAAGTCCATATGAATCAGGCTATTTTGATTACTGCTTTGAGTCTGCTGTCCATTGTGATAACCACGTCTTTGTTGCTACAGTGCTACCACTTGGTCCCTACCACCACAGGGTCCAATTAGCACTGTTGTTGTCAGGTGTCTGAATTCACTTAGTGCAATTCTTACTGTCAGATTTCACATAAAATAGTAGTTAATCAGTTTTCAAGTATTTATTCCTCACCATTGTGGTAAAAGATGTGTCTTCTGACGGCACTTGGCTTGTCACTCTGAGCACTCCATAATTTGGGTCTGTGGGGCTAATCTGATAAATCCACTCGAACAGGCCAATTTCCCTAAGCCTTTGGATCCTTCTTCTAGGGTATACCAGGACAGGCCTGGTGCTTCAATCTGATTTAGTGAGAGCCATGGCATACATAATGCATGCTTTAGTGAACCAACCAAATAAACTGTTAGATCCTTTCCCAACCTCTTGAGCTGAAACATTGAATGAAGTATCTGTACTTAGTGGGCCCATATCAATAAATTTAGAATGATCCAACTTTATGTTCCTTGCACTGCTATCTCATGCTCTTAATATCCATTCTCATGGAATATCCATATATTCCCCAGGTTTCTGTTTGTACATATAGAAAACTCAAGCTGTTCTTTTAGAGTGTAGTGTACCTTCTCCCAGGTCACACTTTACTTTTTGAAGCTCACTGGGACTTAAGTCTGGTCATAGGTCTAGAAGTTAAAATGGGTGATGATGACGTATTCTGAGAACATTCATCAAAGTATTGTAAGGCATCTTCCTCACGTGGTGCCCCAGGCAATGATGCCGGCAAAGGCTCTTCAGACACAGTCAGGTTAATCTCATCAGATAGTGGTAGAGGAGCCAATGATTTTACTGGGAAGGGTGATTTAGCAGACAAATATACAGAAAACTCTTCAAATGGAGATGGACAGCTGGTCTTGTTGACAGGAGTGATTTAATGGAATTTAGGGGCTCAGTGTCCCATATGCCCCCATTCCAAGTTGCAGGATCCCATTTCTTTCCAATCAATGTCCTCATTTTAACTTCAGACACTGCTTGAGGTTGAGAATTTATTGGCATTGAAATTCAGCCACTCTTGCGGTATCAGCTCTGTTACTGCAAGAATTCAGCCTTTCTTTCAAAGTACAAGTGGAAGCTTTGAAGTTGTGGGTGAGCTGTGACTCTGAAGCCTTGAGCTCACCTCTTTCTTTTACCACTTCAGCTAGTACAAGTAGGGGAACAAATCAGCTTCCTTATACCTCTCATTCTGAAAAAAATCATAGCAGTGTATCAAGCATGTGAACACCCAGAGCCTTGCCTCTTACCAACACCTGGTCTATTGGTGATATTTTGCATATTTTTATTGCCACTTCACTACATGGATTAGGAGTCTCCTTGGCTTGGCTTTTTAATAATGGATGCAGAGGCAGGGACATCTTTTAGACTGACTAAACTTGAGAAGAAATTTAGAAAAACTCATCCTTACAAATCTGTTTCTCTAGAACCATTCTCAGTACCAAATATCTTAGGCTGAGCTCTCCAGAAAAGTAAAACCAGAGAAGCGTGTAAATATATACACTAAAAAAAAGACAGCGAGAGGTTGAGATGTATATCAAGGGAATGGGTCACGTGGCTGTAGAAGCTAGAATGTCCCAATTCTATGTGACAGGGTGTGGGCTTCTACTTATTCAAACATTGCTACAGGAGCTGGCAAACCGAAGATCACCAAGTCAGAAAGCAGGCCTGGCTCATAGGTTGCAGATAGAGGCTGACGAATCCCAGGATAGCCAGGTAAGCTGCTAGCTCAAGTCCTAAGAACTGTAGGTCAGATGAACAGAAGCCAGTTACAGAATCCAGAGCAAGCAAAAGCCAATGAGTTTTGTCAGAAAGTTCACCTATGTTGGATGAAGGCTATGTTGCTTTCAGCTCATTGGCTGCTCACAACAGATCTCATCATGAAGGTGATTATATTATATAAACTTTCATTACAAAGGTGACTACATCATTCCATAGCTACCAAAGTACATTGTAACTGCAAAGCCACTGAGAATTATGCCCCAACCAAGTTGACATTAGAGTCTTAACCATCACAGTCATTCATTCAAGAGTCTATTTATTTATTTATTACTGTTTAAATTATGATTGAGTGAAAATGTACAATCTCATATAAATTTGCATGCCTGCCTATGTGTAGCTTCCACTACTCTTCTTGCCCGGTGACAGCACACTCCTCCTCTCTGTTCTGTACATGTCATATCTTCCTACAATCTCCTATCCACTCCTCTCCACCCTCTCCTCTGCCTCCATTAACAGGTCAGCAGGATGATATCCTATAGATGCATGAAAACATAAAGTGCATACATGATATGGTCACTTTGTGCTGCCAAGTCCAATCTGTTCCTGACCGAAGAGTTGACCTCCATTATGATTTATGGACAGGGACAGCATCAGGGCCAGGGGCCATACTCCCAGGGGAACCCCAAGGACCTTGGACCCTCAATTGTGGTCATTTAGTGGAGATCTCAGAGTGCACCCCTTTTTATTCTTGTGTTGCCAGGGAGACTCAGCTTCGTGACTCCATCACAGCTAACACTGGTGGTGGCTGGGTACCATCTGGTTCCTGTGGTTACATGTCGATGTAGTCACCTATTCACATGAGTCTCTCTGTCTTCTGGGTTCTCTTTTGCTCATGTCATTTTGGTCCTTGGTAATCATCCATTCCTGCTAAGTTAGGACTATTTGGTATGCCCAGATGGCTACTTGGCAGCTTTTAAGACCCCAGACGCCACTCACCAATGTGGGGTGCAGGAGACTCTCTTAGCAAGATGCTAGCTATGCCAATTGGCTTTGATATCCCCTGAGAGCATAGTCCCCGGACCCCCACCCTAGGTACTTTGTCCTTGCAATATTGGGTTAAGATGGGAGGAGTAATCATGTGATGCTAAAGTCCAATTGCTCTTCTTTCTGATGTGTGCTGTCAGTGATTTCACCCAACCAAATTTCTATCAACCATCTAATCTATTCCCTACCCTCGCTCTCCCTGCCTCCCCACCCTTGCAGCCATCAGAGTCTTTTCTTCTATACATGAGTCTGTTTTTAAGTTCTTATTATAGAGGTCTCATACAATATCAAGAGTTGTTTTTTAATAATAGAATTTTATTTTAGAAAAATTTTCGATTTACAAAATTATTTCAGAAATAGTACAGAGAGTTCCTTTGTACCCTGTGCTTAATTTCCTCTTATTAACGTCTTGCACTTATATGGTACATTTGTCATGATTAATGAGCCAACACTGATATATTGTTATTAACTAAAGTCTGTATTCAGATTTGTCTAGTCTTTCTCTAATGTCCTCTTTCCATCCCAGATTATCACATTATATTTAGTTGTCATGTCTTGTTTGGTTCTTCTTGGCTATTACAGTTTGTCAAACTTTCCTTATTTTTGATGACTTTAACTGTTTGTGGCATGGTGGTTAAGTGCTATGACTGCTAACCAAAGGTCAGCAGTTCAAATCTAACAGGTACTCCTTGGGAACTCTATGGGGCAGTCCTACTCTGTCCTTCAGGGCTGCTGTGAGTCAGAATCAACTCAGTGGCATTGGGTTTTTGGTTTAGTAGTCAGGTACTTTGTAGAATGCCCTCCAGTTGGAGTTTGCCTGATCTTTTTCTTAAGATTAGACTAGAGTTATGTGTTTTGACGAGGAAGACAACAGAAGTCAAGTGCCATTCTCATTACACCTTATTTTGATACACACAATCAAAGGGACTTATCACTGTTGATGTTGACTTTCATTGAGGTTGAGGTTGTATTTGTTGGGCTTTACTCTTTTTCCTCCATTCTATATTCTTGTACTGAGGAGTCATTGTTGAACACTAAGAAGAGATGCTACTGACTTCCCTTGAGGCAGGGAGGGAGCTGGAAGGGCAACAAACAAACAACCCGCTGCTGTCTAGTCAATTCTGATTCATAGCCACCCTAAAGACAGAATAGAACTGCCTGCTTGGAGTTTCCAAGGACTGCCTGGCAGATTTGAACTGCCAACATTTGGTGAGCAGCCATGGCATGTAACCAGTAAGCCACCAGGGTTTCCAGTAAGGGCAGAGGAGGGGAAAATTCTCTAAAAATAGGTAATCATAGGTCTCTTAGGACAGAAAAAGAATCTGTACTTGACTTAGAGGAGAAGCTGGTGACATTTGAGCAGGCTTAATGCAAAAGAAAACAGTCTGGATCTAGGATTCTTGTCTTGACCCTGGGGTGGCCAGAGTAATGGGCTCAGAAAAATGACAGCTGGCTAGGAATTCCCTGGAGAGTCAGGCAGGAGTGCTTTACTACCTGGATTGGGCCTCATTTTCACAGATTTCATCTCCTAATAAATTGATGCTGTAATCAAGTCACAGAGATACACAACTGAAATATGACTCAACTTTAAACTCACATCCCAGTTTTGGACTGATTTGCATAACAGTTGAGGATAAGTCAATATTTATTACAGTTTTCATATTAATTTGTGTACTAGCCAACCAGTTGCTGTGGAGTTGACGGTGACTCACAGCAACCTCAGGTGTGTCAGAGGTGCTGCAGAAGAAAGGCCTGGTGACCCACTTTTGAAAAATCAGCCACTGGCAATCTTATGGAATACATTTCTGCTCTGACACACACATGAAGTCTCCATGACTCAGAGTCAGCTTGGTGATAAGTAGTTTTTTTAAAAATTATTGTTTGAAGTGTTGTCTGTAATTTTTAGCACAGCCCCTACCTCCTGCTATTGTGCCAAACATTATACAATTAGAGGTAGAAGTAAATAGCTTTGGATATTAAAATAAAAATACCTCTAGGATATGAAATAACTTTAGCTGTCAGTAACTAATGCAACAGAGGGAATCAGCTGGTTTCCTGTAAAGAACAAACCCCTGTGAGAATTGGGCCTGAGTCTGGAGAATGGTGGTGGATAGGGCTGGGAAGAGCAGGAAGGGGGACACCGAAAAAGCGACTGGAAGGGAGAGCCCCAGAGACTTATTCTCTGGCCATCACGAGTCTTTGGAAAGCTGTTCTGAAAACATTCTGTTGATAGCCAGGACACCTCAGGTGAGTTACCCCGTGCACACCCCCAACCGTGATTCAGTTTCTGCATGTCTCTGAAACATGGAGATCGGTTTGTCAGGATGGGACCATTTCCCTAGCAGTGTCGTTAGGGGGTTAGGGGAAGTATGGATTGTACCCTCTAACACTGTCAGAGAGGGTGACAACAAAATGACCCCAGGGTCCACACCAGCATTACCAGAGAAGGGATTGCCAAAGCAGTGGTGTTACTAGGTTGGTGTCACCTGTCCTCCAGCAACTCATCCCCCTGTCACTTGCCAGTGAGAGTGCTGTGGCCAAGCTGTGGTGCCTATCATTGGGCAGAGACCAGTGAAAGGGGCTAGTGGAAGAGGGTGAGTAGGTGAATGGTTATGGCTGGAAGGGGTGGGCCTGCACAGGGCTGTGCTTGTTTCTACTGGGAGGTAGGGCTGCTCTATCTACCAGGGAGGGTTCCCTGGCTGGCCTACCCACAGGGAGGGTGTGATGCCGTGACTTGCCACGCTGGCTGATTCCAATTCTAGAGGTACCGCTGCCCTCCACCCCACCGTCTGTGCCTCTGTGGCTGCCGTCACAACTGCCTCCGTCAATTGACAGACACTAACCTGCACACCCTGGGCTGACGGCTTGACATGGAGCACCACTGTTAACTGTCCTCTCTTTAAAGATGAAGTGGTACAGATCCCGGGAAACTGAGCCCTTTAGAGGTTAATTCACATACCAGACATCATGTATCAGTGATGGGTGGATCCATGCAACCTTACCTTGGTTGGCCAGGGCTTCACAGCTAGATCGAGATGGGGGAGGAGCTGGCAAACTTCTGCAGAAAGTAAATATTTTAGACTTTGTGAGTCATGTATGGTCTCTGTTTCTGCCTCCTTCCCTTAGTTAATGAGCTGTACACACATAGATCACTGAGTGAATTTAGCTTGTAGGCTGTAGTTGGCCTACTCCTGATAAGGTGTTTTTTTTTTTTTTTTTTTTTAAGTAAGTTGCTGTAGAATGGATGGCCCACTTTCCCAGATTTCAGAGGGGATCTAAAATCCACTCACAGACTCAAGTCTGGAGGGTGACAGGGTCAGAACCTGGCCTCCTCGGGTTTTGCTGAGGCCCTAGTGTGGTGTGGGCAGCACAGCCTCCCTCAGCACCTATTCCAGGGGCTGACAACTGCCCCTCACCATGTCTGCTGTCTGACTGTCCTCCTTCTGCCTGTCTACCTTCTGAGGAAAGCCTTGCTCCAAGCTGGTGGGGCTCTTGAGCCCAGCGTGGGCTCCTCTTCACCATCTTGTTCTCAATTTCCTTTCTTTCGGGATTCTTGTTCTAGGTCACTAAGGCTGGTCCTGCCCACTGGGGGCCCTGGCTGAGCAGCTGAAGAAACTGAGGATTTCCAGCCCTTTTTTGGGCTGCTTAGTGGCCAGAGTAGGTTAAGACAGTGCTGTGGCAGAAGGGGGAAGAAAGGAAGGGAGCTCAGGACCCTGTGGGGAGGAATTCCAAGGCCTAGGGTGAGGAACAGGGAGGTGGGAACCTGCTTTGTTCTTAAGGCGTCACAGCATTAAGGACATTTGAGAAAGGAAGCACTTGCATAAACACAGAGAATTTTGTTTGCGTGTGTTGGCACAGCCAGGATGTGCGCTGTGGGGAGGCAGCACGGAGTCAGCAGGGCTGTCTAGTTCTGGGTGATGTCGGAAATAGTTAAGCTGGGACGGTACATAGCTTGGAAACCCTGGTGGCTTAGTGGTTAAGTGCTATGGCTGTTAACCAAAAGGCTGGCAGCTGGAATCTGCCAGACACTGCACTCCTTGGCAACTGTGACTGGCAGTTCAAATCTTTCAGGCCCTCCTCGGAAATTCTATGGGACAATTCTACTCTGCTCTATAGGGTTGCTGTGAGTTGGAATTGACTCAATGGCAGGTTTTTTTTTTTTTTTAACGAGGACGGTCAGTTAAGTTTGTGAAGTCATCCTAGAAAAAGTGCTACATACCTCATTACCTGAATATCATTATGGTCACCTTGAAAGTACTCCCCTTGGGAAATTATGTGCTGTAGCCAGCACCTAGTCAACCCTTCAAAGCAATTTTGGATCTCTTTCTCTGCAATGGCTATCAGAGCTGTCGTTGTAGTAGGCTTGATGTCCTGAATGTCATCCAAATGTCTTTCTTTCAATATTTCCTTTATCTTTGAGTAAAGAAGAAAGTCATTGAGGGCCAAATCAGGTGAGTAGGTAGGGTGTCCCAGTACAATTATTTGTTTACTGGCTAAAAACTCCCTCACAGACAACTATACAATTAAGTTTGCAAACTTGCCACCATGCCACTGCACACAATGGCCATTCCAGAAAGAGTTCCAAAATTGCTTTGAAGGGTAGACTAAGGCGCTGGCGTCAATGCATAGCTTCCCTAAGGGAGTACTTGGCAGGTGATCATAGTCGCTATGAGTTAGACCAGACTGAATGACAGTGGGCTATTTTTTAAATAGTGGTATTCAGCAATGAGATATGTGGCACTTGAACAATTAGGTTCTTGATCTTAGTTGTCACACCTTGTATGGTGCCCTCACTGACCAACTCTGTGACCTTGCTTCAGTTCTTTAACCTGTTGGACACTCTCTTTCCTCATCTATAAAATGGAAACAGCAATATCTTTCATAGCAAGGTATTCCAAAGCTTACAAGGTATGTTAGCTTCCTAGGATGCCCATAGCAAAATACTCAAACTTGGTGGCTTAAGCAACAGGAATTTATTCTTTCACAGTTCTGGAAGCTACAAGTCTGAATGAAATCCAAGTGTCAGCAGGACTTGTTCCTTCTGAATGTTCCAAGGGAAAGTCTGTTCCATGCCTTTTTCCCAGAATCTGGTGGTCCAGGCATTCCATAGTTGTGGCAGCATAGCTCCAGTCACATGACATTCATCCCTGTCTGTCTCTGTGTCTCTCCTCTTTTTATAAAGACATCAGTCATGTTGGGTTACCAAACCAAACCAAACAACCTACTGCCGCTGAATTGATTCTGACTCTTAGCAACCCTACATTGGGTTAGGCTCACCCTATTCCAGTATGACCTCATGTTAACTAATTGCATCTGCAAAAATACTATTTCTAAACAAGGTCATTGTCACAGGCTGCGGAGGCCTGTCACCAAAGCCTCTGTGAAAAAACTCACAAGCTTCTGTGCTGACAGGCGGAGGCATTTCACCCGTGACATATTTTCTGTCCGTATTCTCCTTGATAATATTTTGCAACTTGATCAAATCTTCCTCAAAAAAATACCCCTTCCTCTCCTGGCACAAGAATCAGGGGAGATGCCTTCTAAGAGGGGTTTTACAACCCCCTTGGCTTATGAAATTATATTGGGAATGTCTGACCAGGAACTTCTAGGGAAAAGAGCTCAGAGGAATGAACTTCAATACAGCGTGTCTGAAAGCATCGAGGCCTGCCCAGCTCCACTGGCTTCCCCCAACTGCGTCCCCCCCTCCCTTTTCCACATATGAAATACAAGTTTGCAGAAAAGCCCCTGAAAGGCTTCCCAAGGACAATTCTCCACACAGCCCTTAAAGCTATACAAGCATCTCACTCCCTACAGCAGAAAGATAGATAAACTTCCAAGTTCATTATAATTGGTATGACAAATGAATAATCACTAAAGAAACATCTTTCTTAGAGCAGCTGGGTTGGGTTGGGGGACAGTAGACACTATCTGCACAGGAAGAGATAAAAATGAAAACTTATAGAAACAGATAGAGACAGTCAAATAATGAAGAACTGCGGAGTCTACCCTTCTGTGCTTTTCACCTTGAGGTATGAATAGAACCATTAAGTTCAAAGCGTAACTTTGTTTTCACTGTTAACTTTGTTTTCACTGACATTTATCACCACGAACACTTGCCTCAGGCCGTTACCCAAAAAGCCTTGACAATTAACTAGAAAAAGAAGACCACGAGGGGTCAGTTTCTTGTTAGCCAATAGCTTACATGATGAAGAAAATAGGGTGAAAATCACGTTACCTCATCTATAAAAAATAAAGATAGACCTTTACGGGCTGCCATTTTCTCTAAAACTCTTTCCTGTCTCAGTCTCGTTTCTTCCTCCGTCAATGCCCAACCCCCCAAGCCCTTCGTGTTCCTGAAACCCCTGCCGGGGCTGGCTCCCGGCAACAGGCTGGTGGATTTGAACTGCCAACAAGCTTGAACATATCTTTTGAGGGGGTACAAATCAACCCATAATGCAAAAACCAATTGCCGTTGTGTCAATTTGGACTCTTGATACTATAAGACAGAGTAGAACTGCTTCTTAGGGTTTCCAAGTAGCCACTGGTGGACCACAGCTGTCAGCCTTTTGAATAGCAGTCAGACATTAACACTTAACTATTTACTGAAAGCTTCTTCTACACCAGGCACAGCGCTAAGGGCTTTATATACGTTAACTCATTTCATTGTCACACCTCCCTGTTAGGTAGCTGCTCTCATTGTCATCTATGCTGAGCATCTAATTTATCCCACAGCTCTAAGTGGCAGAGCTGGGATCAAAGCCAGGCAGTCTGGCCTTGAGACACCCCTAGCTGCTGCTCTGTTGATTTTTTGTTTGTTTGTTTTGGGTTATGATGGTGTGGTAGGCAGAATAATGGCCTTCAAAGATATCTACATCCTTATCCTTGGAACATGTGACTGTGTTACTTTATGTGACAAAAAGGACTTTGTAGATGTGATTAAAGTTAAAATGGGGAGAGAATCCTGGATTATCCAGGTGGACCCAACCTAATCACAGTCCTTAAAAGTAGAGAGTCTTTTTCAGCTTTAGAGAACCAGACTTAGCCACTGTTATTGGCTTTGAGGACGGAAGAAGGGGCCATGGACTTGGATGTGGGTGGCTTCTAGAAACTGTGGCTAGACCTCAGTTTGTTGCTGGCAGCAAAACGGAGACCTTGGTGCTACTACTGTGTGGACGTGGGTTCTCCCAGCTGCCTAAGCAAGCAGGAAACTACTCCTCCCAGAGCCTCTGGGAGGAGCTCAGCCTGCCAACACTGTGACTTCAGTCCTGTTAGACCCAACTGGATCTTTCACTCCAGCATTGTCAGATATTAAAAACAAACAAACAAATAGAAAACAACTCACTGCCATTGAGACGGGTCTGACTCATAGCGACCCTGGAGGTCAGAGTAGAACTGCCCCATAGTTTCTGAGGAGTGTGTGGCAGATTTGAACTGCTGACCTGTTGATTAGCAGATGTGGCACTTAATCCACTACACTACCAGGGTTTCCTGTCAGATATTAAGTCTCTGCTATTTTCAGCTACTCACTATGTGGCCATTGATGATGGTGTCAGTAGAAAACAAATACAGCTATTCTGGTTTGGCATTTGAAATGTTTAAGGAAGCTGAATGCTCTAGTTTAGCCACGCAGTTTTAAATGTTGAAGGATATTTACAGCCGAGCTTGAAAATGGAGGTGAAGCGGTCTGAGAACTGAGAGGCCACAGCCTTGGGAGGAGGATATTGAACCTCTCAGACACAGACAGGACTTGAGTAGAAGAGAGACAGGGAGCCAGGGGCTGACATCCTTAGGAAGTCAGAGGGGGTGAGTTTGAGGGGAGGAGCGGGGAAGACCCTGACCTCCCTGGACCTGGGTATGAAGGACAGAATACAGACCCTTGAGGCAGCTGCAGGGATGGGTGGAAAAAATGTCATAGAGGGCTACAGGTCCCAGTGTCTAGCAGGTAGAAGGAGCAGAGTAGGGGCCCAGAGGTCGCCGGGCATTCATGGGGCTTTACTGAGTGGAACACCAGAGACTGTGAGAGATGGCAAGAAGCAGTGGCAGATAGTGGCAGCAGCAGACGCAGCAGAACTAGGAGCATGGCAGAGTTAATTTCGTGGGCTTGTGGACCCCCGGAGCGAGAGAGCTGATAGCCTTCAGACAAGAGGCTTATTGGTAGAATGGAGTGCCCCCAGGCACTTATTGGGAGACCTCAAGCGCTTTGTAACACTTGCCCGAGCAAAGCAGAGGCTGGTCTAAAGCACACCAAGGATCAGAGAGGCCTGCCTGTAGGCATGGCTGAGAAAAAGATGTAGGATCCAAGAACTATATCCCGAGTTGTTTCTAATCCTGAATTGCAACCTGTTACTTCTCTAATAAACCCCATAATTACAAGGACTATCCTGGATTTCTGCATGGCCACTGTAACAAATTACGAAACCCTATATACAGACTGCGGGAAACTCTGATGGCATAGTGGTTAAGTGCAACATCTACTAACCAAAAGGCCGACCTTTCAAGTCTGCCAGGCTGTCCTTGGAAACTCTATGGAGCAGTTCTACTCTGTTCTATAGGGTCGCTATGAGTTGGAATTGACTCAATGACAGTGGGTTTGTTTTTTTTTGTTTTTGCTTATAAGAAGTGCTGAGGCCTTGGTGGTACAGTGGTTAAGCGTTTGGCTGCTAACCAAAAGATCAGTAGTTCAAATCCTCCAGCTACTCCTTAGAAATCCTGTTGGGTAGTTCTGTTGTGCCCTATAAGGTCACTATGAGTCGCAGGTGACTTGATGCCAATGGGTTTGGATTTTTTGGTTTGTGTAGAGACTGCTGTGGAGAGGGAAAGCTAGTGTAAGAACTGGTAAAATGATTTGAGGCTGGAGGCAAGTCTGATGTCCACTTTATAGGAATCAGCCTTGAGCAGTTATCTTGATTCTCCTTTTCCCTTGTGAAGTTATGAGAGGTCAGACACTGCTGCCACAACGTTTGTACAAATTGTTCCATAGTTCTGTATTTCATGTCATAGTCTTTGTAACTCCCACATAATTGATTAGGTGGAACTATGCAAATATGGTGTTTATGACCCACCAAGGGGATTGGACAGCCTGCTAAGTATACAGATAATGTTCTTTGAACCCTAATGAAGTGATTGGTCAATTTTGTCATCCATTTAGTCTTAAAAGAGAGCCAACTTCAGAGGGGAGGGAGATTTCGCTACCACCAGGAAAGAAGAACTGAAAGCAGAGTGTATCCTTTGGACCTGGGATCCCTGTGCTGAGAACCTGCTAGACCTAGAAGACAGAAAGACCTGAAACACTGGAGACAGCAAGAGACAGCAAGGAACAGCAGGAGAAAAACAGTGGCAGCAGAGGCAGCAGAACTAGGAGACAGTGTCGTGGGCTTGCTGGCCCATGGAATGAGAGAACTGAGCGCTTTTGGGCAAGAGGCTTCCTGGTAGAGAGGGATGCCCTTGGGCATTTGTTAGTGGACCTAGACTTGCCAAAACATGTAGCTAGAGAGCTGGGTGTCTTTGGACCAAAGCTTACTGGAAGAGAGTGAGGTATTCCCAGACACTTAAGGATAGAGCTAAAGAACTTGGTAACACTTAGGGAAGGGGCCAAGGGACTGAGGGGCCCACAGAGAGGCCTGCCTGTGGGGACAACTGAGAAGTTGTGCTGACTGAAGAACTGTATCCTGATCTTCAGAGTATCCTGATCTTAAGAGTGGTGCGGTAAGGGCATCTGACCGCCTCTCTCTTCAGAATGAGGAAGTAGAATCAAGATCAACAGGCCGGGCTGATTCCTACGGGATGGGGGTTAGGCAGATGTCCTCTCTCCAGCGTTTTTACCAGTGCTTGACACCAACCATCCTTCTTATGGCATTCTCTACTCCTTTGCTTGATTCATTAGTTCACTGCAGTGGCCACACAGAATTCACAGACAATGCTCATGATTATGGGGTTTATTAGGAAAACAACAGGTTGCAATTCAGATTCAGGAAGGAATCAGGATACAGTTCTTTGGTCACGACAGCTTCTTCTCAGCTGTGCTTGCAGGCAAGCTTCTCCTGGTCTTCAGCCCCTTGGCCCCTGCCCTGCTTGGGCAAGAGTTACAAAGCTCTTTAGCACCATCAGTAAGCGCTCAGAGACATCCCATTAGGCCAACAAACCTCAGCCCAAAGGCACTCAGTTCTCTAGCTCCAATTAAATTAATATTTTCTTTTATCAGGATCAGTGCAAAGGTGATTCCTATGAAACCCAGAAAACCAAACCTGCTTCTATTGTTCCGACTCATAGCGACCCTATAGGACAGGGTAGAGCTGCACCATAGAGTTTCCAAGGATCACCTGGTGTATTTGAACTGCCAGCCTTTGGGTTAGCAAGTAGAGCACTTAACCACCACGCCACCAGGGTTTCCAATGAGGTGGGGGTTAAAAGTGTCCCAAATGTCCGACTTTTCTAAACTGCTGTACCGCTTGACTGTCTCTAACATCAACTACTCCCCTTCCCCTTAGTACTCTTCCTCCAGTCTTTGCATTCAGTAATGGACTGCAATGTCTTGCAAAACTCATGAAGCATTCTTACGATTAAGTGGTTTATTGGGGGAAGTAACAGGGTACAACTTAGGATGGGAATCCTTTTGGAAGCAACGATATTGCCAACTCAGAATGCGGTTTCTCTGTCAGGACAGCTTCTCCTAAATTCTCTGCTGGTGGATCCTGCTGGGACCGTTCAGCTGCCAGGCCCTGATGCACTGTAAAAATGTCACGGCGGATGGGGAGAGGGCGGGGGTGGTGTCTGACCTCCTCTAACTGTATGAGGGCAAAGGACAATCAAGATCAACAGCTCAAGGCTGATTCCTGTGAGGCAGCGGTCAGACATGTCTCCTCCCTCCAACCTTCTGTCCAATTCTGTCACCAGCCATCCCTCTCGTGGCACTTGCTACTCTTCTGCTGGGTTTGAGTTTGATAATTCATTGCAATGGCCACACATGACTTAGCTGTGGAGTTTGTCTGGGAAGTAACAGGTTACAATTCAGGATCAGAAACTCAGAACATCTTAGCTGTGCCCACAAGCAGGCTTCTGGCTCTCAGCCCGCAGCCTCTGTCCTGCTTGGGTGTTAGAAGGTCTGTAGTTCCACCAGTAAGTGCCTGAAGGCACCCTACTCCACCAATAAGCCATGGCCTGAATTTGAGGCCTCAGCCTTTTCACTCTGCTGTTTAGCAAGCCTAGCTCTGCCAAGTACCTGAAGGTGCCCCGCTCAGCTAGCTCTCTTGCTTCGTGGGTTGGTGAGCCCCACCGCCCTGTCTCCTGCTGGTCTCCTGGTTCTGCTGCTACTTATCATCTCTTGTCACTTACAGCTCTCTTGTTCTCTGTTTCCAGGTTCTAGGAAGTTCTCGGCGTAGGGATCCTGCGTTCGAAGGAACTTCTCTGCTCTCAGTCGTCTTTTCTTAGTGGTAATGAGTTCCCCTTCTCCTCTTTAAGCCTAGTGGGGTGGCAAAACTGACGGCACCCCTTGTTAGGGGTTCAGACACCTCGTTTGCATGGTGTGTGAACCGATCTCTGCTGGATTGTGTATTTTTACACAAATAATGTGTGCTTTCTACATTTGTTTTCCAGCTGCATCCTTCCCTCTGAAAGATATTTGCATAAGCACTGCCACGCCATTTTTTTTTTTTTTTTAACAGCAGCATGAAAAAAGTTGGCATGGTGGTGCTTACGACAACATCTTGAGAGGGGAGGGTGTGGTTGGACAACAAATGTACAAGATACGCATTATTTGTATACAAATATGGCAGGTGACGCTGAGTGCTGAAAGCCTCAGAGAGTGCTGGACTCTGTGTGCGCTCATCGAGGTTCCGCCATGAACGGGACTGCTGAGGCTAATGAATTAGATGGGGTTTGAGGTCCCTTCCTTTCAGATAGTCTGAAAAAAAAAAAAAACAAACCCACTGCCATCAAGTTGGGTTTGACTCACAGAGACACTAGAAGTCAGAGTAGAACTGCCGCATAGAGTTTCCAAGGAGTGCCTGGTGGATTTGAACTGCTGACCTTTTTGGTTAGCTCTTAACCACTGTGCCATCAGGGTTTCCCAGATAGTCTAAGGCTCTGTCATTTCTGCCACCCTTTCAAGCCTGCTTTACCTTGTAGGGAAACCCTGGTGGTGTAGTGGTTAAGTGCTACAGGTACTAACCAGGTTAGCAGTTCAAATCCATTGGGTGCTCCTTGGAAACTCTATGGGGCAGTCCTATTCTGTCTATAAGGTTGCTATGAATCAGAATTGACTCAGTGGAGGTGGGTTTTTGATTGCCTTGTAGGAATGGGCTGTTTGTTAGCTGGGAGGGTGGGAAGTGGAGTGGGAACTGAGGCAGAGAGCTGTGGGGTGGGGGTGGGAAGAAGGAAGACAGTAGATGAGAAACTCTTGAGGGCTTAGGTGTTGTGTCTGGGGGACCTGCAGGAGGGCCTTGGCTATTACCTTTCTTGATTATACCAGGGAGAGAGCCTCTTTACCAGTTGCGAGCAGTCGGAAGGGTAGGACTGACTTGTTCTTTCTTTCAGTGTGGAATTTGAAGCTCAGAGAGCTCCTCCAAGGTGACAGACTACTTTGGGACTGACCAAGAACAGATCTCACTAGGGGTGATATTAAAAATATTTAACAAGCCGTGTAGCACAGGCACCATCCAATGACAGAGGGTGTGGTCAACAAGGAAGCTGTCTACCGGCTGAGCCAGACTTGCTCCCAGGGTCTGTCCTGGCTGCTCAGTTCTGCCTTTTGTGCCTTGGTACCACCCTCATGGATTTGCAGGGGTGGACTGGGCTTTTCTGCTTCGGCAAGAATGATGAGACCGTGTATGCTCCATCGAGTCACATCTCTCTTTAGCAGCTGGCCACTTTCCTGAGAAATTCTAGTAGTAGTATGGATGGCCAGGGTCTGACTGTGTCCCTCTCTCCCTCATATCACAGTTAATTATCTGTTAAATGAGATCAAGGAATCTGCAGAAAAGCTCTGAGTTCAGATCTCAAACATTCATACATGTAAATTCAGTTTTCTGAACCTCAGTTGTCTCATGGGTAAAATCTGATAAGATGACCTACCTCATGGGGTTATTGTGAAGATCAAGCACAATAATATGCGTGAGCATGTTTCATACTGAAAAACACTGTACATGAAATGAGTGGAATGAAGTGGGATCCTATTCCATGAGGCTCGCACAGTGAGTAGGAACTTAAATTTAAGTCAGAGTTCCTAGTTGTCCCCCCAAATTCCTCTCCAATTCTTCCATAGTATTTGAATTTTAACTGAATTTTACCAGACTAAACTCTATTTCCCAGGGTCCTTTGCAATTGGGGTGGCTGCATGACCAAGTTCTGACCAATGGAATATGAGCAAAAATGGTGGGTGTAATATGTGGGCATGTCCTTAAAGGGCAGAGGACTCCACACTTCCCACCCTGTTCTAATGCCCTCTTTTCTGCCCTGGTTCCGAGCTCCTCAGTCCTGCTGGGCCCTGCCCTGCTTTTTCCTTCTTCCTCTTGGCTGTCCAGAGTACAGATGGGTGATAAGCTATCTGGGACCATGCCATGAGGGCAATCCATCTTCCCCAGGGATGGTGCTGCAAAAATCAGTGATGCTCAGTCTTCTCCTTGTGGAGCTGCTGTAGCAGTCCTGGATTACTTATGTACATACAGTGTTAGGCGAGAAGAAATGCCTTCTACCTTATTTATACCATGGTTATTTGAGGGGCCTGATATACCAGTTGGGAAATCCTGGTGGCATAATTGTTAAGTGCTACGTCTGCTAACCAAAAAGTTGGCAGTTCAAATCTACCAGCTTATATTGGAAAACTCTATAGGGCAGTTCTACTCTGTGCTATAGGGTCACTGTGAGTTGGAATCACTCAAGGGCAGTGGCGGATTGACATCAGTCAAACCTATAGCCTAACTAATCATGTCAAGGTCAACACGATAGTGATGTAAATGGGATAAACTACTTCTTGCCAAGCTAGCTACTAATTTGCATTAGTTTTGTTCAGGGATGGCAGGTGGAGTTGGGAAATGTGGAGGGCAGATGGGCTTGAGAAGGCTCCTGAGAAGGCCAGGTAAGCTGTTGGGCCCTAGTTAGGTCAGTCTAGGAAGGCTTGATGGAGGAGGTGGGACTTTAGGAATATTAGTGGCATAAGTATTCTTTCCTCCATCTCTCCACTCCCTCATGCCTCTCTCTCTTCCTTGCTCCTGTCCTCTCTCCGTTGTCATTGTTCTGGCTGAGAATACAGTGATGGGAACTAAAACTCAGTGTCTGTCTTCAAGGCATGATGTGAAAAACAGACTCAGGTCACTCAGGTCACAGACTGCAGAGCCACATTGACTCTTCTTTTCCCTTCCAATCCCATAAAGCACCCACTAACATATCCTATCAGCTCTGTCTTCAAAATATAACCCACCATAACCCTCTCCTGCCTCTACTATTCTGTTCTAAACCGCCATCATCTCTTGCCTAAATTTTTGCATTAGCCTCCTAACTGGTCTCCGTTCTTCTAGCCCTCATCACCCTCCATAATAGTTTGTTCTCCGCAGATCATCCAAAATGATTTTCTCAAAACATAGGTTATGAGATTCTCTGCTCTGCATTCCCAGTGGTTCCCAGTCTCTCCCAGAATAAAACCCCAGTTCCTCTCACTGGCCCACAAAGTCTCACCTGCTTGGGCTCTGGTCTGTCTCTCTGGACTCATCTCCGCTGTCTTCCCCTTGCTTCTTTCACTTGTACTCCTGCCCCAGGGTATTTGTGTGCAGTTGTTTTTACCTTGAATGTTCTTCCCTAGATATTTCCATGGCTTGTTCCCGCTTATCAGGCCACTGACTTGAGTGTCCCCTTATCAGCGTGGCCCTTCTGGACAACCCTGTGTAAATCTCACTCTCCGTGTCAGCTCTTATCCCCGTCAATCTAGAGTATTCTCTTTCTAGCAATATCTCCATCTGACCTGCTTCTGGTTTATTGACTTCCTCTCTCCACCAAGTATAAGCTCTTGGAGGGATAGTCTAATGCTCTGGATCTCTGTTGCCTACAGTTGTGCTAGCCTACCTTTGGGCTCAGTAGATGCTTGCTGAATGGTGAATGTTGGGTGAATTGCTGCAACAGGGCTGTTAGAGCAGAGCAGTCCTGCCTGAGACAAAGGGAAAGTGAGGCTGGGCCTGATACTTGAAGGGTGAGCAGGAGGGAGTGCTTG
Organism: Heterohyrax brucei; assembly: GCA_028571685.1. Taxonomy (NCBI): domain Eukaryota; kingdom Metazoa; phylum Chordata; class Mammalia; order Hyracoidea; family Procaviidae; genus Heterohyrax; species Heterohyrax brucei. The sequence goes on along the minus strand of CM053142.1, from coordinate 67,803,171 downwards.
GCCTGGGTCTGCTCAGATGGCTCACTGGGACAAATGGGTCATTGCTTGACCTTCATCTTGGAGAGTGTAAGGTTGGTAGCAAGGGCCAGGCAGGCAAGGGCTGGACAGAGATGGCTCCCTTCATCGTGGAACTTTGCCCAGAGTGATCAGAGGAGTGAGATGGGGTTAGAGGGAGAGAGGGGATTAAAGAAAGGGCTCTGGTGGCAGGGGAAAGGCTGCTGGGTAGAGAGGCATGTGTGGGAGACTTGGGGAATTCGGGGCTGGCTTCTCCTGGCCAGGCTCAGAGTATCTCAGACTTTGTGGCTGCTTCTGCAGTCCTAAAATCTGCTGGGCGCCCACTGTCTCTTCTAGGCCTGGCTGTTTACTGGCCAGTGGTTTGGGCAGCTTTGGGCTTTGCTCGCTGACCAGAAGTTCCGTGAAGAATTAAGTAAATATTGGCTCCTGGATCTGGGAACCAAAGTGGCACAGGAAACACTGAGGTGGGCAAGAGTGTGAGGGCCATCCTGGTCTTGCCTTGCAGTGGTCCCCAGGAACACACACCCAGCTCTTTCATTCAGTCCTAGCCCCTATTTTTCCAAGGGAACTCTTCTTGGTTCTTCTTCACAGAGACAATTCATTCACATAGTTGGCAAACATTTATTAAGTGCTATATATCACTAATGAGCTAGGAATATAGAAAAGCTTAGTGTGGCAAAATTTGTATTTAACATTCGTAACTTCCCGTTCTGCATACTTTTGCCTCTCCTAAAAGTATTCCCCCATCAATCCCATGGCCTAGACGTTTGTTATTAACCTGGAAGAGAGGTACTCTGGTAAGTACTTAATAACCACTGTGGGAAAAAAATTGTGATTTGTAGTACTTGCTGATCTTCATGGTATAAATACTACCACTGTGGCATATTTTAAGTTACCAATGCGCTGTCACTGAATGCAAAGTTGGGGAGAGTTGCATGGCAAAGCATCGTGACACAGTATTTCCACCATACAGATACAGTAGTCTGCATCTATAATCTTAAAGATACAAATAATAGTAAAATTATGTAGTAATAATTTGGAAGTGATGCATTTTGAGAGCGTATTACCTGTTTTAAAATTAATTAAATTATACTTTTATATAACTTGTTTTTTAATAATGACTATATTTAGTAACTGACTCATAATTCCTGAAAATGTAACACTTACTTTTCACAAGCTGGTATGAGTTGGCTCTAGCACACCATTGCCTGGGAATTTTTCAGAAATGCAGAATCTCAGGCTCACTCCAGATCTACTGAATCTGAATTTAATGCCTTTGGCAATATCCTCAGGTAATTTGTGTACATTTTAAGGTGTAAAAAATGTAGCCCTAAAGGTAACTGTTGTTATGACTTTATTTATGTCTTCTTAGACCTTTTCCACAACATAGATGCATAGTGTATATTTTTTGCTTTTCTTTTTTTAATAAAAATATGGTCACACTATAAATATTTTGCAGTTGTTTTTCCCACCTAATGACATGTCTGATATCTTTCTATCTCAGTCTATATAAACCAAAAAATCAACCCCCCTGCCGTTGTGTCGATTCTGACTATTAGTGATCCTACATAGATGTAGCTATTTTTAATGTCTCCATTAGTATTTTAGGATATGGATGAATTATTGTTTTAAAAATAGTATCTCTCTCCAACTGCTTCAAAAAACCTCTTAATTAAAAAGATTTTACCCTCAAATTTCTCTAAATTCTCCAATCAAAATCTACCTTAGAGAAAAATAGAATTCTGAAAACTATGCTAAGGAGTTGGTGACTGACAATAATTGTAGATGGTTTGCCCCTTCTTCCCTAGATTTAAAAAATTTAATTAAAAGCTTCTTTTTCAGTTTAACTAAATTTTATCAATTGAGATGTTTCAGGCATGCGGTTCTAAGGAGACTAGGAGGGAGCATGAAGAAGGCAAGGTATAGCCCTGCCCGTAAAATGCTGATAGCCCAACAGAGACAGTATAGTTTGTGGACAAATCATCATAAAATGAGGTCTAACGTATGACTGATACTAGACAGTTACAAACAGCTTCAGTGTCCTGAGAATATGGGAGAAGGAAGTGGTGTAAATCATTAATGGATTTTAACAGTGGCATCTGAAGCATTAACCAGGAAATGAGGAGGTGTCCTCTTGTCTAGGGTCTTCAAACCTCAGCCTTAGATGGGACAATGGGGTCAGTCTTAGGCTCATGGTTAGTGGAGGTGGTGGTGGGTTCAGAAGAGAGCACCAGAGGTCACAAAATACTTTATCCTTTTCTTTACAAAAAACCTAAAGTAAGATTTTTTTTTTCCTCCATTTGTTTTCTCTAGGTCTAGTGTTCGGCTCATTTTTCTCTAGAAACGTAAATCCGCAAGGATGATAGAAGCTGTAGTTGGTTCCTTTCAAGGCTGCAGTCTAGCTTGGTAGGCTCTGGGTAGTCTGTCTTTTCTTGTTTTGGTAGCGACTTGATTGTGATCATCGGTCTTGGGGTCCAGTCCAGTGCTGGCTGTAGCCTCATGCCTCTTTGGCCTGGCTGGCTTTGGTGCTACACATCATCCCTTGTGTGTCTGTTGACAGGCAGTCCACGAACCCTGAGTTGTTCCCATCAGTGAGTATGTGGCAGTGAGCGTGCCCCACCCTTCTCGAGGTCCTCTGCAGAGTACAGGATAACCTTCTTCTCTCGGACATGACTCGCCTTCACAACTTGCCAGGCAGGCTTCCAGCTGATTCTAGCAGCCCACATTAAATGTGCCTGGAAATTGGCTGCTGCAGGAGCTTAAGTCTTTTAATCTCTGTAACTAAGGCCTTGCCTGTTTTTAAGTTTGGCTGCTCTCTTTGAGGAAGATATATGCTTTCTTTTAAACTTTTGTGTGTAAGATAGTAACTGTAAACTATGTAAGACATTGTAACAAAATGAACTGCTGTGAACATACTATCCCATCAGAAAATTAGAGCATGGCTGCATCTTCTCGTGTGCCCCTTCCCTGTTCCATATGCTTGCCTCACAGCAAGAGCTACAGCTCAACTAGCTCTGAATTTTGTATTTATTATTGCCTTGCTTTAAAACAATGTCTTCACCACAAATAGTAAACTTTACCTACTATTTATAGTTGGCTTTCTGTGTCCACAGGTTCTGCATCCAAAGATTCCACCAATTGTGGGTGGAAAATATTTGGGGAAAAAAAGTGCTGTGTAGGCATACCCTGCTACAGTCGACTGCCACCTCACAGATCCTCAGTCTCCACACTGCTCTTCACCTGGTGTCTGATATGTGCTATGCAATGCAATGGTGGTGTTCGTACTGAACATATACAGACGTTTTTCTTGTCATTCTTCCCTAAATAGTATAACTATTTACATAGCATTTATACTTTATTAGGTGTTACAAGTAATCTGGGTATGATTTAAAGTATACCGGAGGATGTGTGTAGGTTGTTTGCAAATACAACATCATTTTATATAATAGATTTGAACATCCAAGGATTTTGGTATGGGGGAGTTGGGGAGGTAATCTTGAAACCAGTCCCCTGCAAATACCAAGAGATGACTGTACTTTTGTGTGTTTTTGAGCTTTATGAAAGTGGTGAAGATCTTCAAAAAGCCTGTTGGGATTTTGATTGATATTGTATTGGGTCTTTATGTCAAAGTGATGAGAACTGACATTGATTTTGAGTCTAAACATCTGTGATATATTTCTCAATCTATTTAAAACCTCAAACCAAACCCACTGCCATGGAGTCAATTTCAATTCATAGTGACCCTGTAGGACAAAGTGGAACTGCCCTTTAGAGTTTCCAAGGAGTGTCTAGTGGATTTGAACTGCTGATGTTTTGGTTAGCCATTGTAGCTCTTAACCACTACATCATGAAGATTTCCTCAATCTATTTAGGTCTCAATTAATGTACTGTAATAATATTTTATTATTTTCTCTTTATGTCTTCATATTTTGTTACATATATTTTTATATATTTTATGGTTTTGGGTTAATGTTAAATAAGTTTCTATTTTTTACAATTATGGTTTCTAACTGTTGCTGGTATACCTGAATGCAATGAATTTTCTAATATTAATTTTATCTTTGGCTAACTTTCTACTGATTTTTAATATTTTGCTGTAGATTGTCTTGGACAATTGCATCCTACATGACTGATGATAGTTTCATTTCTTTATGACTTTAACTTATTTTTCTTGTCTAGTTGCATTGGCCAGCACTTCCAATGTAATTTGAACAGAAGTGATAAGAGTATGCATCCTTGTCTTAACTTTTATTTGAAAAGGGCTGCTGTTACATTTTTTCACTAGAAGTATACTTACCATGTAGTTTTTGTTAATCTTTATTAGATTCAGAATGTTTTCTTATACTCCCAATTTGCTGTTTTTTTGATGAATAAATGAATTTGTCAAATGCTTTTTCTACATCCATTGAGGTGATCGTATTTTTTTAACCCTCTCATCTGTTAATGTGGTATGTGATAATGACAGATTTTCTAATGTTAAACCACCTAACCACCCTTAAATTTCTGGAATAAATAAAAATTTGTCATAATGTGTTATCTTTTTTATATGCTCTTGAATTCATTGCTGATATTTTGTTTCTAACTTTGCATTTATGTTCATGAGTAAATCAGGCTAGTAATTTTACTTTCTTGTACTATTCATATCTGTTTTTTGTATCAAGATTATATTGATTTCACAGTCTGAACTGGTTTCACAGATAATTTCTTTTGTATCACTGTCTCCTGATGATTCTCTAATAGTCATTGAAGCATTCTTACTTTAACACAGAACCCCAATTTTTAGCCAAACACATAATGAAAGACTTTATTTCCATAACTTCCCTGATAGGTGTTGTCATTGCTGTGTGCTGTTAATTCCAATCTGATGCATAACTATTCTACATGACAGAGTAGAACAGTTCCATTGTGTTTTCTTGGCTGTATTCTTTATGGAAGCAGATTGCTAGGTCTTTCTCCTGCAGAGCTGCTGGGTGAGTTTGAGCTGCCAAATGTTTGATACTAGCAGCCAAACTACATAGCTGTTGAGCCACTAGGGTTCCTTCCCTAATAGTTAAGTATGACCATGTGATTAAATTTTAGCCAGCATTTCTTCAACAAGAGTGATGACTGCAACTACCAGGTTGTGTTCCTCAAAGGAAAGGAATATATCTTTGTTTCTCATCCTTTAACACTCTTTACATTGAATGGAACAGACATACGGTGGCAGAATTTGGAGCCCTGGTGGCACAGTAGTTAAGAGCTCAAGCTACTAAACAAAAGGCAGGCAGTTTAAATCCACTAGCCACTCCTTAGAAATTCTACCAGGCAGTGTTACTCTATTTTACAGGGTGGAACTTTGTCCTATAGGGTAGAATCCCTGGTGGTGTAGTAGTTAAGTGCTATAGCTACTAGCCAAAGGGTCAGGAGTTCAAATCCATGAGGTACTCCTTGGAAACTCTATGGGACAGTTCTACTTTGGCCTCTGGGGTCACTGTGAGTCACAGTTGACTTGATGGCAGCAGGTTTCTTTTTTCGTTTTTTAAGGGTCGCTATGAGTCAGAATCCAGTGGACAGCACACATTATCTTAGACCAATAGACAAAAGTAAGGCAGGACTCTCTATTCCCAGTGTAACAGAGACATCTCACTAACTTTGAACTATTTATATTTGATCTGTTACATGAAAGACAAATAAAATTCCATCTTGTTTAAAACACTGTAATTTGATCTTTGGTAGAGAGTTGAGCTTGTTTTCTAGTCTCTGTGATATTCTTCCTTGAAATTCTGATAGAACTTCCCTATAAAGCCATTTGAATCTCATGTTGCCTTTATGGGGACATCCTAAATAACCTGTTTAGCTTGTTTAGTGGTTATAGCACTATCCAGTTTTTCTATTTTTCCTTAAAATTGTATTTTCTAGATATTTATCTAGTTCAGCTAAATTTCTGAATTTATTGGCATAAAGGTATTATTTTTTTATCTATTTCTTGCTCTATCTGGATTATACATACCTTTCTATTCCCAGTATTATTTCTTGTATTCTCTTTTTCTCTTGATCCATGTCACTAAAGTTGGTCAGTTTTATTGATCTTTTCATAGAACTATCAGCTTTGTTGATTCTCTCTATATTATCTTTGTTTTATATACTTTAAGATCAGCTTTATTATCAGGTGTAATTTATGTACAATAATGTCCACCTGTTTGAACAAATGTACACAGTGTTTAACAGTCATTCAAATTAAGATAAGAAGTACTTCCACCTCCACTGTGCTTAATGTCCTTCCACACCCTCTACATCAGACAACAACTGATCTGGTCCGTCTTACTATAAGTTAGTGTTTCCAGTTCCCAATTTTCTTATAAATGGAATCATCTAGAATGTAATGTTTTGGATCTGGTTTCTCTTATGCAGCATAATGTACATGGGGTTCATTCATCTATCAGTAGTTTGTTCCTTTTTGTTGCTGTTTGTTTTGTTTTTGATTTATTCTACATGAAGTTTTATATATATTTTTTGATTTATTTAGGTTTGATTTGTGTTCTTCTGATTAAGTGGAGTTGAATACTGTCATAGATTGTATTATTGTTTCTAATTTTTCAAGGCTCTTTTAATAAGAATGTATTTCCCTGCCTCTTGGACGACAACCTTGGTCATGTGACTTGCTTTAGCCAATGAAATGTGAATGAAACTGTCATGGGCCATTTCTGAACAGAAGATTCAAGTGTACTTTTGCTATCACTTTTTGCTCCCTGATACAGGTTGGCATGTCCTGGGAGGGACTACTCCTTTAATTTGGACTCCAGAAGAGAGAGTACATATTGGAGAAGAGCCACTTAACCCTCAACCTACATGTAGCATAAGCAAAAAAGAAATCTTTGTTGTAAATGACTGAGAGTTTAGGGATTGTTTGCTACTGCAGCAAGCTCTGACTAAGACAGATGCTTAACTTGTTATTTTCAACCTTTTTCTCCTGCATAAGCATCAGTGGCTAAACATTTCTCTCAATTGCTGTTTTTGTTACAGCTCCAGTATCTTAATACAAAAAATTTATTTTAATCATTCAGTTTTATGTATAGAAATTTCTGTTATGATACCATGCTGAAGTCTTCCTGAAAAACTTAGCTTTCTAAAAAATTGCACACTAAAAATACCAGTGTTTATGGAGGAAAAAAAAAAACCAGAACAAAACTGAGAAGGGGAGCTATCATTCAAATCTATGTCACTTAGTAATGAGCACACCAACAAAAACAATGACAGTGCTAATAAGAATGCTGGCTCATTGAATCTCCACTGGCATTTACCCTTAGCTCCAAAGCAACTCAGTTCTTTGTAGCCCTGAGCTCTGAAGTTTATGATTCCTTCTTTCAGAAATTGGTCATTAGGGGATTTGTTCTAACAGCCACTAGTTTCAACAATACTTATGCTATAACCTAGTGTGTTGACTGCTTAATTTTTTCATGTACTGAAGTAGGATTGGAGAAATATCTTGATTGTGTCTTGATTTATACTTGCAGTTTCTTTAGAAACTTCACTACAGTAGGAAGAAGAACAGTTCTTGAAGCCACTAAATTGTTTACCTGTAAGGAAGCCGATTATGAATGATTGTCACCTTTATTCCTAAGGTCTTTAAAGACTTACTTTTTAATTGTAAGAAAGTTTGCTGCCAGGCAAACACCAACCACGATATGAACTAACAAAAATTCCATAATAAACTGACAATATTCCATCTATCAAGATAGACTTAATTTTAAGCTTTTCATGATGATTTGATCTTTGATTCAAGAACTATTCAGTAGTGTGTTTAAATTTTTCCAAACATATATAATTAAAAATAGTTATATCGTATTTACTTCTAATATATTTCATTTATCTGAGGAATGCATTGATATAGATACTTCAAAATTTATTTAGATTTGTGGTTTTATAGCTGGTGAATTTTTGTAAACATTCAGTTGTGTCATCTTAATTGTTGGGTGGAGAATTTTATGTAGGACCAGTAAAACAAGCTTTTTGTTTGCTTTGTTCAAATTTTCTGTCTTTTCTAATTTTTTTTGTCTCTGTCTAATAATAGAGAGCGATATGTTGACATCTCCCACCGTAATGGCAAATTGGTTAATTTCTCCCAGAGTTCTATTAATTTTTTGCTTAATATGTTTTGAGCCTATTTATTAAGCTAATTTTATTAGATTTGTAATCATTATATCTTCTTCATAAATTGAGTTTCTTCCTCATTATTTAATCTTATTCTCTTCATAATAATGCTTTATATGAAAGTCTATTTTATCTGATATTATCAGTACTCTAGCTTTACTCTTAACTTTTGCATGTCCTTGTGTTTTAGGTATATTCGACGGCACTTGGCCTTGGCTGATAAACATCATAGAATTATGAAGTATCAAGCTTCCAAGATGGCCCCCAATGAGTCTTGTCTTCTGGTATTCACATCTTTGCGTTCTCTTCCCATATTGTATAAGACTGATTTGTGTAACCAATAGGATATTGTGCAAATGACAGGATGTGACTTCTGAGGCTCTCTTCTCTGGATCACTTGTTCTGGTGGCAGCCAGCCGCCATGCCATGGAAACATTCAGCAGCCCTATGGAGAGGTTGGAAACCCTAGTGTCTAGTGGTTAAGTGCTACCTCTGCTAAACATAAAGGTCGGCAGTTCAAATATGCCGGGTGGTCCTTGGAAACTCTGTGTGGCAGTTCTTCTCTGTCTTGTAGAGTCACTGTGAGTCAGTATGTATTTATAACAGTGCGTTTACATTTGCTTTTGGTATGGAAAGGTCAAGAACCCTGGTGGTGTAGTCATTAAATGCTCAGCTGCTAATCGAAAGATCGGTAGTTCTGGCTCACCAGGAGATCTGAAGGAGAAAAGTGTGACAGACTGATTCTGTAAAGATTTACAGACTTGGAAGCCCTAAGGGGGCAGTTCTACTCTGTCCTACATGGCCCCTAGGAATTGGATTTACTGAACAGCAGTGGGTTTGGTTTAGGGAGAGAGCCACATGTCAAGGAATCCATGCCGCCTGCCAACAAACAGCCCCAACTTACCAGCACCGTAACTGAGCCATCTTGAGAGGAGATCCTGCAACCCCAGTCATCCCTTGTGATGGCCAAAGCCCCAGGCAACGGCTGGGGAACTGAAACCAGAACAAGCCGGAGAAGCTACTCCCGACTTCTAGACCTAAAGACCCTGAAGCCTAGAGCTGTTTATTGTTTTAAGCTGATATGTTTTAGCAGATTTTATTATTCAGCCATAGGTAACCAATAGAAATCAGAACTTTAAAATCTACTTTCAAAATATCTAAATAATGATTTTAGTACATTTATTGCAATTATTAATGCATAGGCTTGTTTGTCCCACTTCTGTTTGTCATATTTGTTTATTTAGATTTTCCCCTTATTTTTCACTTTAAGAAAGTAGGATTCCCCTCCACCGCCTGTATTCCATTTTTTCCTCTTTACCAGTTTGGAAATTATACACTCTCTTTATTCTTTGATGGATGGTTTGCAATTTTACAGTATGTACTTATTTTAATAAAATCTGAAAGTTAGTATCTGAAGGCGCTTTGTGATTACTGTAATAAGACCCTAGACCACATTCAAGTCCAATAATTTCCTTTAACTCACATGCTATTGCCTGGTGTTTTCTTCACTGATGCAAATTACGTGTTATCATTTACTATTTACAGGCCATATTTGTTTAGATTATGTAAGTTTTTACTTCAAATTACTTTGCTGATCTTTTCTTCTTGACTCTCAGGTCATTCTGAGAGTCTTTTTTATCTAAGGTACATCATTTATGTTCCTCTAGAGTAGGTTTAATGGAGTTAAATTCCCCTCCTCTTCCTCTTTCCTTGTTAGTAGGCTATTAGTATTTTATCATTCTACTTTACTTTCAAAATGAGCCAAACTCCTTGTCTTGGTGTTGATTCCTATCCTTAGCCATTAAATTTCCTTTTCCTTTTCTTTCCCCTTTCTTCCAGCCCATGCATGTCACTGCTTACAGGGTTTTGGTTTTTTTCTTTTCCTGTATTTCTTAAACAGAACTGCATCCACAGATGTAGCTCATGTCCCCAGTAATGTGTAATGACTTCAACTGGTATTCCTGCTTTCATCGTAAATCTGCTTTCTGCATAGCAGTCATACCCATCGCTCTAACACATAATCAGATCATGTTACTCCTTGTAAATCCTTCAGTGGCCGTCACTGAATTTAGAATATGCTGAAACCTTGATCATAACCTTCAAGGCTCTCCTGCAGGTGTAAACCCACCTACCTTCTGAGTACAGGGAGGGGTTGTAACTGAGTAAAGTAGGCTAGGCTAACCAACGCAGAGAAATAATTTTTTAGCTTTTACAAAGAAATATGGTCTCTCTTTTTTCTTGAAGCTGACAGCTCTATTGTGTGTCTTATTTTTGTCATGCTTAATACTGAAGTGGCTGCAAAGAAATGTTTCTCCACTCTTAAAAAATGAGGCAAGTGCAGTGATAAATGGTAAGTATTGCGGGACCTCACTGTTGCAGGCACTGTGGTATGTGAAAGTGGAGCAGATCTGCCTGTGGGGGAGGGAAGATCCCTATCTCCAGCTCCTTGTTCCTTCATCGGAACATCACCCAAGGGTGCTGGCCCGCAAGGCTTCCAGGAAATCTATGTTTTAATGTAAAAGACTTCAAATTTTAAATGTTGAGTCGAAATTTGAAAACACAGGCAGACATTAAACACAGGAATACGCGTGCCTGCATGTGCGTGTGTGCAAATGCGCGCGCGCGCGCGCACACACACACACACACACACACACACAGACACACACACACACACACACACACAGACACACACACACACACAGACACACACACACACAGTTACTTCTGACTAGGGGAAGGTGAAGAGGGCCAGAGAGCTTAGGTTACTTTCTCCTGGGAGAAATAGATGGAGGATCTGACTTCTAGGAGTTGAAGTTTTTTCTTTTTCCGAGATTCTGTGATTAAATATACATAGCCGTTAATATAGAAAGGAACACTGCGAGTACTACAGTGAAGTGCTTAGCTACTAACCGTAAGATTGGCAGTTTGAGTCTACCTGGTCTCCCTGTGGGAGAAAGACCTGGCAATCCATGAAGATTGCAGTCAATAAAACGTATGAGGCATTTCTACTCTGTAACCCATGGCATTGCCATGGGTTAGAATTGACTCAACACCACCCAACATTAATACAGATCATTTCTGTGACTATATTCCTCTTTTTTTTTTTTTTTTTTTTTTTTGCCACAAGGGCAGTATCCTAGATGCCCCTGGCCTTCTTCTTTAGCTGAGGTTCCACTCTTGAGATAAATGGCAAAGAGTTGGGGATGGTGGCAACTTGTCCAGGGCCCACAGTTGAGGGTGCGTTAAATTTTCAGTGTAAATTATAGCAGCTAATTCAGCTTCACACAGAGACGCAGAGAATTTAAGACAAAAAATATTTGGGAAAGAAGTGAGTACAGTCCTGCGTCTGTCACATCCACGATATGTTCTGTGAAACAGGAAGTTACGTGGTTTGGACATTGTGCAAACACCATGTTATGGATGAAGGTCCTCGTAGGCATTTGCTTCCAGAATAAGGAGACTTCATTTGTATGAAAAATGTGCCAGGGCAAATAACCTCCCTTTACAATTAGTTTATGGAGGATTTCAACACGTTCTTCTGCTGCCTTTGCATCACCGCCACTCACAGACTCACCACTCACTCTTATTACGTAGCAAAAGACGTTTGCAATGCTTCAACCACCCAGAGCTACCACTAAACTGGACATTGCGGTCTGGTGCTGCTTTTTCTTCAAGCGTACAGAACAAGCTTCATTCCTTGGCATCACTTGCGTGCTTGGTCCTCAATCCATGTCAGTAGCGACATCTCCGTATTTGATGTATTTTCCTCTCACGTTTTTGTTGGCCTTGTAGTTTTTGTTGAAGCAAATCCTTCAACAGCTTGGTGAATTTTTTCTTTGTTTTGGAGAATCATCATTATGGTTGAATGTGAGCTGCCTAAATTTGCTATGTTCTGTTCTGAACTCTATTACAACCTCTTGGGACTGTGGGTATGTATGCAGTTGGATTCTGACCAAAAGGACATTATGCAGTGCATGACTGTATTATTTTTTTAAATCAACAAGCAATCTGCAGTATGGGAGAGGCCATTTCAAATAGATAATGATCTTTGGGTTTCGGGAAGGCACAGAGACAAGAGAAAGTTCCTGTGGTTCATGAATATGTGGGCAAAAAAACAAAAAACAAAAAACAAAACCCTGCTGTGACAGAGCGCAGGCTTGTTCATAGGGGCATTTTCCATGCCTCAAGGCAGATGCCTGGAGCTGTGGACCAAATGAATTAAAAGCAGAGATTCCTTAGTCCAAATCATGTCATCCCAAGCCTTTCTCCATTAGTGAAGCCTGAGCTAAAAGGATTCCTGCCAGTGTTTCAAAGTCAACCTGGGAGAGCTCTAAAGGAGTTCTAGGAGCCCTCAGCTCTGATAGGAGCCGAACTGGGAAGGTCCTAGAGAAAGAACCAGTTCCTAAAGCCCATCAGCTATGTGACTGATAGCTTCACTTTGGGATTTGAGTACTAGGAAAAACTCAACTCGGACTGGGTGAAGGGAGAAGGTGGTGGCAGTGTGGGGAAAAGCAGGAGAAGTAAATGTATAAGCAGTGGGTTGGTCAGAGAGGAGACCTTCTGTACTGGACTTCTTCATTTTAAGGATCCCAGTTCAGGCGCTTAAACCCCAAATCTCTGCTATCCTATGTGGATGAGGAGAAGGAAGATTAGGAGTGAGAATAAAACATGGTAGTGTAATGGTTAAGTCTCCGGCTGCTAACTAAAAGCTCAGCAGTTCAAATTTGCCAGGCGCTCCTTGGAAACTCTATGGGGCAGTTCTACCCTGACCTATAGGGTCACTGTAAGTCAGAACTGACTGGATGGCACTGGGCTTAGTTTTGGGTATGGACTTCTCTACTCTTTAACTGTGCAACTTTTGGTAATTCACTGAGTATTCACTTCTGTAAATTAACAACATAACTGCATACTTTTGCTAACTTCTGGTGGTGGTACAAGGCTCACATGGGACCATGTCTGTGAAAGTGTAGTGGAAACTGACAAACACTGCAGAAAGGATTTGCACTGTATCTAGTACCTTCCTACCTCTCCAGCCCTATTACCCATCAGCCATGCAGACCATCTTTTAGTTTCTTTGTAGGTAGCTTCCTCTTGACGCTGGGCTTTTGCACAGGCTATTTCCACAGCTTGAAGTACCTCCCCATTTTTTGTTTGCTTCCTACTATTTCATAGAACTCAGTTCATTTGGCCATTTTCTAGGGAATCTTCTCTGATTATAGGCCCCTGAACCCATCAGTTTAGGTTGGAATTCCCTATTACATTTCCATAGCACGTTTCTGACACAACTCCGGTGACCAGAATAGCAGTAATAATTTGTTTCGATTCATGTCAGTCTTTGTCACTTGACTGTAATCTTCATGAGGATGGAGAATGATGTGATTTTTTTTTTTTTTGAACTCACTTCCGTATCCTCAGGGCCCAGCCAAGACAGTTATTAGTTATTGCAGAGTAGATTCAGAAATTGAGGTAGGATAGCAGAGATTTTGGATTTAGGCCCCTGGATTAGGATCCATGGAACGAAGAAATCCAGTAAAACTCTCCTCTCTGAATAAGCCCAATGATTACACTGTTTCCCCCTTGTTTTAAGCCAAGTTGTGATGTCAGTACATATTGTCTACATAAAATCACAGTGACTAATTGTCAGAGTTAGGCAGGGGATGGCTCCCTCTGGGAGAGGCATACAACTTTGGGTGCAGAGGACAGCCAACCAGAGCAGGAAGCAAGCTTCAGAACAAGAGGCACAAAATGTGTTAGCAGCTGCTGCCTTGTCTGGAACACTGATTGAGAGACTGAATTATTAATAAAAATTCTAGGAAGCCCAGTAGCTTTTCAGGAACCCTTATCCAATTAAAGGAAAATAAATTCCAAGTGTGCTTCCCAGCACCATTATTTTTTTTTCATTTCAAAACCTTATATTGCTGTATAATCTTTATATAGAAAAGTACTCAGATTTTATGCATGAAGTTTAATACATCTTCACAAATTAAATACCCCCTCTTGACAACAACACCAAGAAGTAGATTGCTGGAACCCTAGAAGCCCCCTCTTCCTCCCTTCTAGTCATTTGCACCCCAAGGGTAACCTGAGGTTATGCTGACTTCTGACAGCGTAATTAGCTCTGTCAATTTTTGTATTTTATGTAAATGGAATAATACACTAAATCATTTTTAAAAGTGTGTCCTCTTTCACTCAATGTTTTATTTATGAGATTCATACATATTGTGTGTGGTTGTAGATAATTCTTGTTGCTGTATAACACTTCATCGTATGAATAAAATGCAATGTATTCATTCTATGGTTGACAGTCATTTGAGTAGTTTCCAGTTTGGGGCTATTATAAATAGAAGCACCACTAAGCTTGCCTCATGTTAAGGGGGTATTAGAAAGTAAATCAAGGTATGAGGGTTTTTTTTTTTTGTTTTCCTTTCTGTGTTCTTCTAGTATTTCCCCCTCCCCGCCCCCATTTCTCCCATCCCCTAGGGAAGCTGGGATCTGATTAGGTCAAGAAGAGTTTACCCTTTCTCTTTAGAATTAATAGGTAACCTCTTCCTCCTTCTCTTACTTCCAGTTTTGCCTTGTGTAGTTGAAAACTTTCTGTGTTTAAAACCTCTTGTCATTTTTTAATCTACTAAATGAGTATCATTTTAAAGACATTTTAAGGAGCATTATAAGGACGTTCTTAACACAAATTAAAAAACACAACGTTTAGATAAGAAAACGACAACTACCTGCCAAGCCAGAGACAACAGTGCAAATATAATACCGTATTTCTTTCCAGTACTTTCTTCTCTCCCTATTTTACACGGTATATATGTATTCATATGTTCTTGCACTTAGCATTATATCATAGTTATTTCCCCAGGTCGTTGGCAGCTATTCTTCATCATTGTTTTTCACGGCTACGTGAGAATCCATCCCATGTGTATGCCAAAAGTTATTTAACTACTCTCCTCTTCTGGGATGGCTGGGATGCTTTCACTTTTCTTTTGACGATTGCAAACAATGCCACAGTGACTATCTTGTGGGTAGATCTTTGTCCTCATTGTAGGTTATTCTCCCAAGAGAGATTCATAGAAGTGGAATTTGTGGGATGAAGAGTATGAACACTTATAAAGAGCTTGAGGCATTGCACGTTGTCAGGCTCATTTTAGAAAGGTACTATTTTTATACTTCCAGCTTTAAAAGCTGCCTGAGATCACAGTGCTTCTTCACATGCATTGAATATTATTAATTCTTAAAACTTTCCTAACTTGGTAGGCAAAATTGATAGGTAAAGAAAAAGCACGATGAGAGTTTTCACATCACTGACCCTCTCTCTTGTAACCTTTCAGGTCCCTGGGTGGCACAAATGGTTTGTACTTGCATGCTAACCAAAAGGTTGGAGGTTTGAAACCACCAACTGACTCCATAGAAGAAGGTCTGGAGATCTGCTTCTGTCTTACAACTGTAGCTGAGAAAACCCTATGAAGTGCAGTTCTCCTCTGAAGCACACAAGGTTACCATGAATTGGAACCTACTGGACGGCAACAGGCTATTGTATCTTTAATTACTTTTCTTAGGTTTCAGCCCCTACCTTTGTCTCACCCCCTCTGCTTTTTAAAAAATACTGTTGTATTTTTCGAACTTCCTAACTTGGACACTCCACTATTTATTTTCAGACTTTTTTCTTTGTTAAGGTAAAAATCTAGGCCTACATCATTTTCCACTAAAGTAACACTTCACTGCAAAACCACAAGTTTCATATGGGGTATTTCTGTATTGCTGAGTTTTAAGTATTTTAAAGTTTTTCTTATGATTTCTTTTTAGAGCCTTGGGTTGTTTCAAAGTTTGTTGAAAAGTTTCCAAGTATCTAGGGGGTTTAGAGTCTTTAAATAGATTTCTAATTTACTTGTATTTTGGTTAGAGAATATTCTTTGAAATGTGTTGAGAATTGCTTTTTGTTGAGAAATGTTCACAGTCAATTTTTGTAAATGTTAGGGTGACCACCCCCCCCCCAGTTTATTTGGGATGGGGTTTCCTGGGATAAGAGACTTTCAGTGTTAAAGCTAGATGGGATGAGGCAGTCACCCAATGTGTGCCTGAAAAGAATGTGGGTGTTCTAATTGTTGGCTACAGAATTCTAAATATATATACTAGATCAAGTTCATTTGTTGGTTCTTTTTTTTGACCTTTAAAAAAAATTAAAATTCACCATCGTAGTTAAGTGCTACAGCTGTTAACCAAAAGACTGGCAGTTCAAATCCATCAGGCAGTCCTCAGAAACTTTATGGGGGCTGTTCTACTCTGTCCTATAGGTTCGCTATGAATTGGAATCGACTTGCCAGCAGTAGGCTGTTAGAGATACTTGAAGATTCACCTGCTTTTGTAAGAAATAATATAGAGAGGTACTTTGTACCCTTTACTCACTTTCCCCCAATGGTAACATCTTGCAAACTGATAGTACAACATCACAGTCAGGACACTGATGTTAATAAAATCCGTCTCTCTTCCCAGTTTTACTCATACTCATTTGTATGTGTGTGCATACATGTGTATGTTCAGCTCTATACAATCTTGTGTAGGTTTGTGTACCCACCACCACAGTGGTGATACAGCCATCACCACGAAGATCACTCTCATCACCTTTTATAGTCACAAACACTTCCCCGCTCCCACCTCTCTCCATCACCTATTCCAGTGCCTAACCTCTGACAATGACTAATGCCTGTCTCATTTTTTATCGTTTTAGGAACATCATGTAAATGGAATATGCAGTATATAACCTTTTTGGATTAGCTTTTCACTCAGCATAATTCTCTGGACATTCATCTAAGTTGTTATGTGCATTAAAAATTCATTCCTTTTAACTGTTGAGTAGTATTCCATGGTACAGATGAATGATAATTTGTTTAATCATTCACCTACTGAAGGATGCCTTGGCTGTTTCTACTTTTCGGCTGTTACCAATAAAGTTGCTACGTTTTTGTACAGGTTTTTGTGTGGATCTCAGTTTTCATTTATCTGGGAGACACACCCAGGAGCGGAACGACTGGGTTCAATGATTGTTTTGGAAATGGATCTGTTTATTGCTATTATCTACTTGACATATGAATAACTGAGAAAAACTTGGAGGTAGGTTTGCTAGTTTATGTACACTGAAGCTATTTTATTAGATTCTTATAAACTTAGAATTGTTATAACTATTGTCAGTAAAATTAGAACCGTAAGTCCTAGGGTAGTGATTCTAGGGCCAGGGATCCCACTATGCTATTAGGACCAGAAATTTCACAAAGCATAATGGTTGAGTTCTGTCCAGCTCTCTGGCGGTAATCATGTGGCTTCACAGTTACAAGATTAGCCTGAAGTCGTGGCATTCTTCTAATGTTGTACTGAAGGGATGTCACCACTACGATGATTACTGTAAGGGAGGGAAGTAAACATCCAGTTTAGCCCACAGATGTCTGCAGCCCTAGAAGACAGGAAGTGGAGGAGGATCGCTTCCCCTTAGCTGAAGTGCTGTGATTATGCACTGAGAGCTACTAGTCTGCCTGAGAAATATGTACTGTAGTACTGCTTACTTGGGGTGAAGTATAAAAAGTTTTACCTTCTGACATCTAGGTCAATTGGCATAACTAAGTTTTTGTTTTTTTTTAACTAATGTGTACTGCATACCTCTTTGATAAGTGGTGTCTGAGGTCTTAAAAGCTAGCAGGTTGTCATCTAAGGAGCATTAGTTGGTCCCAATCCACCTGGGGCAGAGCAGGATGAAGAACATCAAAGACAGGAGGAGAATCTGAGTCCAGGAGACAGAAAGGGCCATATGATCCAGAGACTAGATCAACATGAGACCAAAAGAACTAGATGGTGTCTGGCCACCACTGGTGACTGCCTTGACAAGAGCACAATGTTTGACTCCCTGATGTAGTGGGAGAAAAATGGGGTGCAGATCTAGAATTCTATTAAAAGACCAGACTTAATGGTCTGATATCTTAGAGGGTCCTGTGAGAACATGGCCTCTGGATTCACTGCTAGTGTGGAGCTGAAACCAGTACTGAAGACAACTCTTCAGACAAAAATTGGACTGGACTATAAGGTATGAGGCTGTCAGAGCAGTATCTCTATAGAACAAGATGGGAGGGTGGAGAGGAGAGGACAGGAGTTGGCTGAATAAATACGGGCAGTACAGAGTAGAAGGGAGGAATGTGCTGTCACAGGATTGGGAGAGCAGTTAGAGTTGCATCCCGACTGCTGTCCAGTTGGATCTGACTGATAGCGACCCTATAGGACAGAGTAGAACTGCCCCACAGAGTTTCCAAGGAGTGGCTGGTGGATTTGAACTGCCGACCTTTTGGTTAGCAGACATAGCACTTAACCCACTACACCTTGAGTGTTTCCCTTAGAGTTGCATAGAGGTGTGTATATGGGGTTTTGTATGGCAAATTAATGTGAATCATAAACTCTCACATAATCACAATAAAACTTTAAACAAAAAGTTCCCTTTCCTGTGGAGTTTATGTGGGAGAAGTGATGCTTCAGAGCTACAAAGACAGAAATGGGGCTCCTGCAGGCAATTACTCTCCTGAGGTTCTTTGGCACTGGCATTAGTTTCACCCTGAAGAACTTGTGCCTCAGCCAGTCAGAGGTCCACTTGCTCATCCCCTGCGCCTGGGCAGTGTGGCTTTAAATGCCTCTAGCAGTCACACTCCACTGGGGGCTTTTTCAGTGTTTGCATCAGTCTAAGGACCATCTTTCAGGCCCGGTTCAAGACACTTAATCATGTCTGGAATGCCATATTAATTAATATTAATATATAATATAATATATAAACTTTTGGGATTATAACCAAGTAGCCTTCACCCTCTGGCTCTCAGGGATCCTTCCTTTTTGGGTCTCTTAGACTTATTCTTGTCTCAGCACTTACATAGCAGTGCTGCCCTCGGCCACTCTGTGTGACAGCAGGAGTGGGTGCCATGAGATCTCTGCCTGTGTTAGTTTCCTATCATTGCTGTAACGAATTGCCACAAATTTAGAGGCTTAAAATAACACACTTTTATTATAGTTCTGAAAGTCAGAAGCTGAAAATGGGTCAAAATCAAGGAGTCGGCAGAGCTGTGTTTCTTCTGGAAGTTCTAGGGGAGAATCCGTTCCCTGCTTTTTCCAGCTTCTAGGTGCTCCCCACATTCCCTGGCTCATAGCCCCACATCACTCCAACTTCTGCTTCCGTCGTCACATCTCCTCCTCTGACCCTCATTTCCTGTCTCCCCTTATAAGGACTCTTGTGATTAGACTGGGCCTGAAAATCCTTAGTTTAACCACATCTGCAAAATCCTTTTTGCCATAAGAGGTAACACACAGGTTTTAGGAATTAGGAAGAGGATGTGTTTGGGGACCATTATTCTGCCAACCATAGGACCTGATGGTTGGTTGTATTTGCTCTTTTCAAGTCCCATTAATGTCTTCAGGCTCTCATTGTCCCTCTTCTGGAGAAATCCATCAGCCACCTGACTGGTCTTCACTTTGCCCCTGACCCTAATATAATCTGTATCCACTGTTGCCAGAACATCCTCAGCTGGGCAGCTGCTCTCTGGTTTCCAGGTGTCTGCAGGATAAACACAAAGCCCTTTCACCTGGTTCAGGGTCCTTGATGGTTTGTCTCTTTCCACCAGTTTCTGTACATGCCTTAACTACTGATTTCCTTCTCTTTCTACTTCTTTCCATACATCTGAAATGCCCTTTGTCCCCTCTATTTTCACTTTTCAAAATCCTGCACATCAAATGGCAGCACAAATGAAAACCACTGCAGTTTCTTGGGAGAGCTAATTTACCTTATGATCTTACCTAATTTACCTTAAAATGTTCATCGAGGTTGACCCAGACATTCTACTTGCAGGAATTTCATACTGTGGAAATAATCCTGAGGGTTGTAGATAGACAGAGCTTCAGAGCTGTTCACTGCAACATTTTTAGTAAAATAAAAAAAGAAGAATCTATCTAAATAAGTGTCCAACAGTATGGAGTTAGTTACATAAACTGTGGAATATCACTAAGTTAATATTATATAATAACCAAAAGTGCTGTGTAGGAAAAGCCTTAATTAATTGGAAGATACTAATTGTGTATTTTTAAGCAAAAAAGCAGATTAAAAAAAACCTCTACATAGTAAAATTTTGTTAAAAAGTATATACGTGTATACATGTATATGTATATACACTTTTTTTTTTAAAGAAGAGTAATATGCTAACCTGTTATTGGAAACCCTGGTGGCATAGTGTTTAAGTGCTACAGCTGCTAACCAAAAGGTCAGCAGTTCAAATCTGCCAGGTGTTCCTGGGAAACTTTACTCACTCCTGTAGGATTGCTAGGAGTTGACATTGACTTGATGGCAATGGCTTTGGTTTTTGGTTTTTAACTTATTTTTGGTGGTTGTCTTTGGGTAGTAGAGTTATGAGAGGTTTTTATTTTCTTCTTTTTATTTTTTACAATGACCACATGTTACATTTATAATAAAAATTACACATATATACACACACACAGACAGACATACACACACACCTACATAGGGTTGCCATGAGTTGGACCCGACTTGACGACAGTGAGTTTTTTGTTTTTGTTTTTTTTTTTATGGTGCCTAGGCCAATTCAAACTACTGTCCTTTTTCTGAAACTTCCACTATTCAACAGTCTGGATGAAGGTGAATGCTCTCAACACTGTTTGTATAGCTCCTGTTGCTTTTAACTGCTGTTGAGTCAGCATGGACTCCTGGGGACCCTTGACTCATGACAACTCTTGCACAATGGAACAAAACATTGCCCAGTCCTGTGCCATCCATCCGCATGACGGGGTGTGATCCACAGGGTTTTCACTGCCTGATACTAGGAAATAGATAACTAGACCTTTCTTCTCGATCCATCTTAGCCTGGAAGTTCCACTGAAATCTGTTCAGCATCAGAGCAACACACAAGCTCCACTGATAGATGAGTGGTGGCTGTGCATGAGATGTAGTGGCCAGAGATAGAACCAGGTCTTCTGCATGGAAAGTGAGAATTCTCCAGCTAAACAACCACCATCTTTGTAAGGAGTCAGTTCTGACTGCACCTCATTTATTTTTATTTAATTAATTGCTACAGAGCAACTTCTGGGTGTAGCACTCTCTCTGGGTGGCCTGAGAGTGCAGGGATCTTCTCTGCCCTTGGGGAGCACTCACTGTAGGGAAGTGCACCTAGATTGTGCACAGCATGATTTGCAATAGGAAGCCCTGAGTGCAAGGCAGGGGTGATTGAAGGGCTAAGTGAGGACCTGCTGGGTCCTAGCCTGGTGCTGAGGTGTGCTAATTTGGAAGGCAACCTTCACTTAGTATTCTGACCTTTATTGGAGGTAGGGTGTAGTCTGGTAATGCAGCCTGCTTTCAAAATTCCATTCCTGTTGTCATGAAACTGGTGGTCTGATAAGACAGATAAGCATCAGCACATTGAATGTTTATAAAACAACCCAAAAAATTGCCAGAAGATATCTTTTCAGTCTTTGGCAAGCAAATAGTATGAGGTCAGAGCCTAGAGAGGTTACTGCTGGCTATACCAGGGGAGACATGCTATAGGTGTCTGAAGCTTCAGGTCAAGGCAATTAGATCCCCAGGCTGATGGTATATATAAAAATGTAGTTCTAACATGTTCACCACCACTGGTTTGCCAGTTTGTCATGCTGTCATGGTGTGTAAGTTGCTGTAGTGCTGGAAGCTATGCCACTAATATTTCAAATACCATCAGGATTATCCATGATGGACATATTTCTGCAAAGCTTCCAGGCTAAGACAGACTAGGAAGATGGGCCTAGTGATCTACTTTCAACCAAACTGGGCTGTGAAAACCCTATGAACAGCAGCTGAGCATTGTTTCATATAGGGCATGAAGAGAGCTCTTTAGGTTGAAAGGCACTCAAAATATGGATAGAGAAGAGCTGCCTTCTCAAAGCAATGCAAAACAAAACAAAACAAAACAAACAAAAAACCAACCCATTGCTGTCAAGTCCATTTCAACTCATAAAGTTAAAATTGAAGCTGAAGAACATTAAAACAAGTCCAGGAGAACCAAAGTATAACTTTGAGTATATTCCACTTAAATTTAGAGATCATTTTAAGAATAGTTGTGATGTGCTGAACACTAAAGATTGAAGACCAGATGACGTGTGGGTTGATACCAGGGCCAACACACCTGAAGGAAGGAAGAGGTCATTAAAAAGACAGAAAAGAAAGAAAAGACCAAAAGAGATGCCAGAAGAGATTCTGCAACTTGCTCTTGTATGTCCAGTAGCTAAAGTGAACAAAAGAAATGATGACGTAAAAGAGATTCCAAAGGGCAACTTGAGAGGACATAGTAAAGTGTTACAATGAAACATAAAAAGACCTGGAGTTAGAAAACCAAAAGGAGGAATGTGCTCAGCATTTCTCAAGATGAAAGATCTGAAGGAAAATTCCAGCCTCCAGTTGAAGTATTGAAGGATTCTATGTGCAAACTACTGAATGACACAGGAAGCATCAGAAGAATATGCCGTTGAATGAGCACACAATCACTGTACCAAAAATAATTGGATGACATCTCACCGTTTCAGGGGTAGCATACGTGGTACTGAAGTAAGAAGTCCAAGCTGCACTGAAGGCCTTGGCCCAACACAAGGTTCCGGAAATATCAGTTGAGATGTTTCAGCAAATGGATACGATGCTGAAAGACAGGTACCTGGCCAACTGGACTGGAAGAGATTCACATTTGTGTCTATTCCAAAGAAAGGTGATCCAACAGAATGCAGAATAATATCGCATATAAGTGAAATTTTTGCTGAAGAGCACTCAAAAGCAATCACAGCAGTAAACTGATTGTGAATTGCCAGAAATTCAAGCCAGGTTCATAAGAGGCTGTAGAACAAGGGATACTGTTGATGTCATGTGGATCTTGGCTGACTGAGAACAGAGCACACCAGAAACTTGTTTACTTGTGCTTTACTGACTTTGCAAAAGCATTCAACTGTGCAGCTCATAACAAGTTATGGATAATATTGGGAGGGATGGGAATTCCTGAATACTTAATTGTGCTTACAAGGAACCTATACATAGAACAAGAGGCAAACTTTCAAACAGAACTGGGAGACACAACAAGATTTAAAGTCACGGAAGGTATATGTCAGGTTTGTATCCTATCACCATACTTACTTGGTTTGGATGTTGAAAAATCATCTGAGAAGCTGGACTGCGTAAAGGAGATGTTAGGATTGGAGGAAGACTCATTAGCCCCCTTTAATATGCAGATGATACAACTTTGCTTGCTGAAAGTAAAGAGGACTTGAAGCTCTTACTGACAAAGAACAAAAACCAGTGTTCAGTATGGATTATGCTGCAAAATAAAGAAGTCACATTCACCACAACAGGACTGATAAGTATCCAGTGAGCAACATCATGATAATGTTGACAAGAAATTCATTTTACTTGGATCCACAAGCCATGCCCATGGACTCATCAGCCAAGTTCAAGTTAATGTCTTATACAAAAATATATACACATATTGTTTTGTGACATTAGTTGCAGTCCCCCCATGTGACAGCACACTCCCTCTTTCACCCCTGGTTCCCTGTGTCCTTTCAATCAGTTCTTATTCCTTCCTGCCTTCCCATTCTGCTCTGGACAGGAGCTGCCCATTTGGTATCACGTAGCTGATTAAACTAAGCCGCACACTCTGCATGTGTATTATTGTTTGTTTTATAGTCCCTGTCCTATCTTTGTCTGAAGAGTGTGCTGTGGGAATGGTTTCAGTTCTGGGTTAACAAAGTGTCTGGAGCCCTTAGTTTTGGGAGGTCCTCTAGTCTCTGTCAGACAATTAAGTCTTGTCTTTTTACATAAGTTCGTGTTCTGCTCCACACTTTTCTCCAGCTCTGTCCTAGACTCTCTGTTGTATTCCATCAGGACAGTTATTGGTAGCAGCTGAGCACCATTCATTTTTTCTGGTCTCAGGTTGGTGGGGTCTATTGTTTGTTTAGATCTTAGCGTCTTGGGATAATATTTTCCTTATATTTGGTATACTTTGCTCTCCTTTGCTCCAGGTGGGTTGGGCCTATTAACGCATCTTACAGGCTACTTGCAAGCTTTTAAGATCCCAGACGCCATTCACCAAAGTGAGATGCAGAATATTTTCTTAATAAACTTTAAGCTGATTGACCTAGATATTCTCTGAAACTCTGTTCCCCAGTCCCTAGTCCCAACTACTCTGTCCCTCAAAGTGTTTGATGTGTCCAGGAAACTTCTTGGTGCAAGAGATCTCTTTAAAGTATTAAAAAGCTTAGACGTCACCTTGAGGAATAAGGCATGGCTGACCAAGCTGTGGTGTTTTCATTTGTCTCAGATACGTGTGAATCTAGACAACGAACAAGGAAGACCAAAGAAAAATCGTTGCCTTCGAATTACGGTGTTGGTGAAGAATATTGAGTGTGTATGTACTACCAGCAGAACTAATACATCTGTCTTGGAAGAAATATGGCTGGAATGCTCCTTAGAAGCAAGAATGTTATCAGGAGGGACTAGTTCTTGGAGAAGGACATCATGTTTGGTAAAGCAGAGGTCAGTGAAAAAGAGGAAGACCCTCAACGAGACGGACCGGTGGACCCAGCGGCTGCAACAACAAGCTCAAACATAGCAACACTCGTGAGGACGGTGTGGGAACCAGAAGGTGCTTTGTTCTGTGGCACACTGGGTTGCTATGAGTCAGAACTGACTTGCTGACAGCTAACAATAGCAGCAGCCCTCCTGGGGAGCTCAGGGCCGTGTGGCTAAGGCTTTCTTCTCAAATAGCATGTATGACAACCTGTAGATAACCCCAAGAAAATCAACAACCTCAGTTGGAAATATTCATTCTGAAATGACTCCCTGGTGAATTTTCATATTTGCTAGTCGATTATTTGCATTGTGTATGTCTAAATACCTTTTAAGATCACTAGGTTTAAGCTGTTGAACGTAATTCTTGACAGTTGGGTCTTTGACTTTGGGTTTCCTTAAGAAAATGTTTCTGTGGTGGCAGCATGAGTCTAGCTGTGTTAAGTGGTGTTAAATGGTTGGAGAGCTGGTCACCTTGCTCCCGGTGACCCTCTCTCCCAGTTGCACACTTCACCATCATTGTGGTTTATGCAACTCTCTTCTTATCGGATCAGGAGTCCTGTGAGAACAGAGTCTAAGCTGCTTTAATCTCTGTTTCTCTATGTTTAGAGAGAAGAAACAACAAAACCAAACAGCTGCTTCTGAGTAAACCCTGTCTTGTGGCAATTCTGTGGGTCAGAGTAGACCTTTACTCCGTAAGATTTCAATGGCTGATTTTTCAAAAGTAGATTACCAGGCCTTTCTTCTGAGATGCCTTTGGGTAGATGTCTACCTCCAAACTTTTGGTTAGCAGGTGAGTCTAGTGAGAAGATGGACTTTAATATTCCAGTCAAATGTGTTCTTCTGTGATAAAACAGAAAATTGAGTGTCATTTCAAAATACCCAGTCCAGAGTGTAAGAACAACAGTTAAGGCCACAGAATGTCAAACGGAAACATGACCCTAGGGTGACATCACTGCCCCTTAGCAGAGCAGTCCTGTGACTTTCACTGTCAAAGTTTCCAGTGAACCTGGTGACGAGTTTTACTCTTTTGTACCTCTGTGCTGATGACAAGAGCAGCTGACAACTTCCTCAGGTGTTGAGCAATCTTTCTCAACAGCTTTGGCCCTATTGCTTCATTTTAACACTGCATGCTACTTAGTTAGCGTCTGGGTGTGCAAGTGGACAATATGCTCGGTTGCTAACTGCAAGATTGGAGGGCCAAGTCCAATCAGAAGCACGTCGAAAGAAAGGGCTGGTGATCTAGTTCTGAAGAAAGAGGCATTGAAAACCCTGCAGAGCACAGCACTACTCTGACACACAGGGGGTCACTGTGAGTCAGAACTGACTCAGTGGCAACTGGATCGTTCTACTAGCGAGGTGTTCAACAAGCTTCTGCTAAGTACTTATTATGTGCCATGATCCACGCCTAGCACTTTGGAAGACCCACAGAGAAGAGTAAGTTCTGGTCCTTGTTCTAGGAGAGCGCAGACTAGAGAAGATAAGCCTTAGATGAAACAGTGCACGAAAGGATGGGTTCTGCTAGGGAGATGTAGAAGTGGCTTAAAAGTGGGAAATTTGGCTTATTCTCCAGAAAGTGGGTGGTGGGGGAGATGGGGGAAGCATCAAGACAGAGAAGAAAGGAGAAGACGCTCATAGAAGAGTTACATGTGTAGTGGAAATATGGATTGTCAGCCAGAGGATGCTGGCTGCCTTTCTGTAGCAGTGTGATGCTATGCAAGTTATGTAGCACTTCTGAGCCTCAGTATCCTCATCCGTATAATGAGGGTGACGATATATTTGTTGTGAGTGGTTGTTAGGAGGCGTAACAGGTTAAATGATGGCTCCTCCCAAAGATGTGTCCACATCCTAACCCCTGGAACCTGCAAATGTGCTCTTATTTGGAATAAAGGGCCTTCGCTGGTGTAATTAAAGATGTCAGGGTGAGATCATCCTGGACCACCTAGGTGGGCCCTAAATCCAGTGACAAGAATGCCTATAAGAGGATAGACACAAGGAGGAGAGGAGGACACCTTGTGTAGACAGAGGAAAAGACTGGAGGAATGCAACCACAAGCCAAGGAACACCTGGAGGTGGCAAGGAAGGATTCTCCCCTAGAGCCTTCAGAGGGAGCACGGCCCTGCTGCCGCCTTGATTGCAGACTTTTTCCTACCAGAATTATGAAAGCATAAATTTCTGTTGTTTTAAGTCACCAAAGTGGTGGTCATTTGTTGCAGCAGCCCTAGGAAATTAATACAAGGGGATTAAGCAAAGTAATGTTCATAAAGCAGTTAGCAGAATGCCTGGCACATGGAAAGTGCTCACTAAAAAAGAAATCCTTTCTCAACTAGGAGAGGGTCATGGAAAGATCAATAGACGACATGAGAAAAGGGGAGGAGAAGAAAGCCATTTTGCACAGAGGAACCCCGAGTGGAGCACATGCTGAGTTTGGGGAGCACTGCTGTTGAGCATCTGATGGTATAGTGGTTAAGTACTACAGCTGAAACCAAAAGCCACCACGTGCTCCTTGGAAACTCTGAGCCAGTTCTACTCTGTCCTACAGGATGGCTATGGGTTGGAATTGACTCAGTGGTAATATTTTTTATTTCTTTTTTTGTTGTTGTTGAGCAGCAAGCAAACTTTGGGAGGTTCCCGGTGTGTGTGACGGGATGGGCGTAGCCCACAGTGGGGAGCGGAGGAGGACAGGAGGAAGTCTTGCTGATGTTAGACGTGAGCCCAAGAAGAAGAATGACCCCACAGAAAGGGGAAGAAGGTGAGGTAGTGGGTGAAGAGGTTCCGGGGCTCACCCTGCTGTCTCCCCCTGGCTGCTCCCACCCTGTCTACACCTTCTGTGGTGTTCAAGATAGATCCAGAGGCTGCAGGTCAGAGGTCAGGCCCGGAGGCCTGGGAGTCTGGACTGCTGGTCTCTAAAGGAGTCATGTGGGCTTGGGAAAGGCAAAGGAAGAAGCAGCAGGCAGGATGGACTAAAGATGAGAGGGCCTTAACCTTGCTTTCTGAGTACTCTGAAAACTCAGTTGGCTTCTTGTATTCCCCTGACCATGAAGAAAGGTAGATTTAGAACGATTTAAAAATAATAATGAAATGATGTGACCTGTCTTGCAAAGGCAAGTTGGTGGAATAAGATTCATATTTCTGACAGTAGATTTGAAGATGAATGTTTAAGACTTTGCAAATACCTCTGAAAGGAGAGCCCAGTGTAATCTAGTGTCAGGCTTATCTACACCTAGGAGGAGGGCTGAGAAGCAAAATCAGCTCAAAGCTGGTTCCCATGGAAGGCAGACAAACTTCCCTTCTCTAGCTTTTTCCCCACTTTTGACATCAGCTGCCCAACCCCCCCGTCACCCGCCACCGCAGCACTCGCCTCTTCACCAACAGCTTCTTGTCGTAGCCACGCAGAACTGAAAGACCATACTTCTGATAATGTAATTCGTTAGGGAAATAACTGGCTACAATTATGGATGAGGATCAAGCTGGAAGCAACTGAATACAGTTCAGGAGGCAGAATATGGCTTGTGAGCCTGGACAGTTTCCAATTAAGAGAGCTGTTAGCATCTTCTCAGCTATACCCAGAGGCAGGCCCTTCTCTTGGCGGTGCCAGCTGACAGTCTCTGCTACCGGTTCTTTCTTGGCTGTTGCCCTGCTCTGGCAAATGTTACAGCAATTTAGCTCCGCCAGCAAGTCTGCTGTCAGAAGGGCCTCAGCGTGCTCTCTCTCTCTCTGAGGGCCAGCAAGCCCATTGCAGCTGCCTGTCTCTTTCCTGGGCTGACAAGCTCACTGTGCCATCTTGTGCCGGTCCCCTGGTTCCTATCGATTGTGCCGCTGCAGCCTTTTCTCAGCCACTGGGCTCTGCTGTACTTCTGTCACGTCTTGCTATCTTCAGTGTTACAGCTCTCTCCTAGGTCTGGGATTTTCTCAGCACAGGAATGCTGGGTTCAGGGGACCTGTTTTATTCTGGACACTTGAATGGTAGTGAGACCCCCTCTCAATATTCCTTGGATGGACCCTTCTATTCAATTTCAAAACATGAGCAGCTGAGCCACAAACTGACTAATTCTCACAAGGTCACTTAATCCTTGTTCGGTGGTTTCATGCACCCTATCTGCACTGTAAACTAATCAATTCTGCAAGGTGCATGAAATAGACAAATTAGAGGCCAGATTGTGGCCTGATCAATTATTTTTGGCAGAATTATAGACTCAAGGTCAGAAAGACCATGAATAAAGAAAAATTCATTGTATTTTGTGGGAAAATATATTAACTCTCTTGACATGACTGCAGCCATCTTGGCTGCTATAGTGTTACTTCAACTTTATATAATCTGTTGTACTAAGAGCATGATAATCAATTACTTAGATTATACCTTATGTCCAGTAACCTAGAAGTAATGAGATAAGCCATGTGGGGATGCAGAAAATCGTGGCCCAGGCATGTAGGACAATGGGCAGCAGAAAACCGTTCCTACCTTAACAACTAACTAGATAACTGGGTGTTTCCAAATCCTTGGTTCCCAGGATACTAACTGTTCTCAGTGGATATATAAATACTTCAATAAAGCTTGATTCTGGGCCCTTGGCTCGGATGACTGTTAGCCTTCTGATCCCAAACTTTTGTCTGTCTGTCTTTTCCTCAGCCTCAGCGTGGCTTTTCCTCTGTCCATGTTCATCGGAGAACTCTCTGATTCCGACAGTATTACACCAAGGAACTGATAACTGTGTGTCATGGCTTGAATTTTGTCCCCCTGCAAATATGTGTAGTCATGTGGCTGGGCTATGATTCCCAGTATCTTGTGACTGTACTCCATTTTGTGGTTTTCCTACGCTATATGCTAAAGATTAGGGTGGGACTGTAAATCCCTTTATAAGATCACCTCCCTGCTCCACTATAAAGGGAGTTTCCCTGGAGTATGGCTCGCCCCACCCTTAATCCTTTCATCCTGCAAGAGATAAAAGAAAAGAGAAGCAGGCTGAGAACTGCGGACCTTGTACCATCAAGAAGGCAGCACCAGGAGAAGAGCTCGTCCTTCAGATCTGAGGTTCCTGCACCGAAATGCTCCCAGGACAAAGACTGATGCAATACCGGACTTTCCTCCTGTGCCAACAAGGGGAAAGCCTTCCCCTGGAGCAGACACCCTGAATCCGGACTTGTAGCCTACCGGGCTGTGTAAGAATAGACCTTCCTTTGTTAAAGCCATCCACTCTGTGGTGTTTCTGTTAGAGCAGACCCAGCTGATCAAAACACCTTGTGTCTTAGGCCTCTAGTGCTGCCACAACAGAAATACCACAAGTGAATGGCTTCAATGAAGAGAAACTCATTCTCTCACAGTCCAGTAGGCTACAAGTCCAGATTCAGGGTGTCAGCTCCAGGGTAAGCTTTTTCTCTCCTTTGGCCCTGGTCCAGGATCCCCTTCATCAATCCTTCCCGTCTGAGAGCATCCTAGGGTGGCAACTCCAGATCCAAATGATATATACTTTGAGATCCCCGTGTCTCTGCTTGCCTCTCTGCTCTGCATCCCAAAAGAGAACAGCCCAAGACACCACCCAGTCTTAGAGATCTCATCAATATAATTGCCACTAAGAAACCCTGGTTGCATAGTGGCTAAGTGCTATAGAGGCTAAACAAAAGATTGACAGTTAAACTCTACGGGAGCAGTTCTACTCTGTCCTATAGGGCAGCTATGAATTGAAATCGACTCAGTGGCAATGAATTTTGTTTTTTTGGAATCCATCTCACTACATCGTAATAATAGGATCCACAACACAGGAAAATCCTATCAGATGACAAAATGGTAGACAATCATTACAGTACTGGGAATTATGACCTAGCCAAGTTGACAGATTTTTGGGGGACACAGTTCAATCTGTGACACTGTGGTTGCTTTAAGGATGGGAAAGAAGAGGTGACTAGGATTCCATCTGTTTGTGTTTCAGTGTTGAAAATCCCACATCCCCCAACTGCATCAGACAGGGCAAAATCAAATAGTTGGTCACCCAACTGGAAAAAGAGACATTGGACTTTTCACTGTGTGGCCCTTTGTACACTTTGCATTTGTGCTTTTACCTGGCACCTGTATTACCTAGCTCCCTAAAAAAGGAGCATCAACCAATCCTCTAAACTCCTGTACATCAAAACAGCAACAAACCCTATAGACAAAGGTAAATGAAAGAAAAAAATGTTTACATATTAATGGGAGAAAAAAAGAATAACATTCTTAATCCATAAAGAGATATTATAATTCAGTAGGGAAACGGAAACATTTCAGTTTAAAATGAGCTAGAAGAGCTGAGCAAGCGCGTTCTGAAGTAATTCAGACAGACAATATGGGAAAATGTTCACCTAGCCATTAAAGGAATGAATATTAAAACAACAATGTTATTTCCATTTTTGCTAGTTAAGTTACCAAATAATAATAAAAAAATTTAAAAAATGCCATGGAGTGTAAACTGATAAACTTCTTGGCAGAAAGTATAAGAAGTCTTAATTTCTGTGCCCTCTGATCCTGCAAGTTCTTTTGCTTTTAGCAGTTTGTTGTGACAAAATGGGCTGAGTGTGGGAAGACAGACAGACAGACAAGGGAGGTGGTCACTCTGCTGTTTGTAAGGGCAAAGCCAACACTCAGAGGTCACTGGGCTACTTGTTTCAGGAAATGATGTTTTATAACAAAAAATTTAGCCTTATGGAAAACTGGAGAAGATGATACAAAAATGTCCACATTCTAGCCAGCTTGGTCCTAGCTTACCATTTTTCCATATATGCTCTATATTTTTGAAAGTATTAAATAACCAAAGGATAGAGAGATGGAGTCCCTGGATGGTACAAATGGTCAATGCCCTTGGCTGCTAACCAAAAGTTTGGAAGTTTGAGACCACCTACAGTCACTTTGGAAGAAAGACTTGGTAATCTGCTTCCCAAAAATTCAGTCATTGAGAACTTGATGGAGCACAGTTATAGTCTGACACACGTGGAGTTGCCATGAGTGGGAATCACCTCAAGGTGAACTTCTAATGGAGCATATGTAGAGATATAGCCTCCTTCCATGTGTCTCTCTGTGGATTCCATCTCCTCTCTTCCTCCCCAGAAGTAGCCACTATCCTGAATTTAGTGGTTATCACACCCATGCATGTTTTTACACTTTAATAGCTATTAAATAATTTGTAAGCAATAATATACAGTTCCATTTGTAAGTAATAATACGTAGTTTCATTTCAAATGCTATTTAACCTCATATGAATGGTATCATACCATACACATCCTCTGATGCTTGTTTTGGTTCATCATTATTTTGGGGGATTTATCCATGTCAGAATGTCATTTACATGATTTTTAACTGCTGTTTGGTATTTCATAGGTGAATATACCATGAATTATTTATCCACTGTTTTGCTGAAGTGTATTTGGATTGCTTACACATTTTGGGGACTACACACACTGTTGGAAAAAACACACCGTGCACATTGCTTTGTGCACATAGATGAACATTTTTCTAGGGGAGTCTGACTCCTGGGATATAGGAAAGAGCATCTGTGAACTAAATAGATATTTCCAGACTGTTCTCCAAAGTAATAGACCATTTGCCCTTCTAACAATAGCATATAGGAGTTCCGGTAGCCTCACGTCTTTGCCAATCCAGTGGGTAGGTAACTAACTGCGGTTTTGTTTTACACTTTACTGAAGGCCAGTGGGCTTTAATGGTTTTTTCATACTTTTACTGGCCAATATGGTTTCTGTCTCTTTCATGAACTGCCTTTTCATATCAATTATACATTTCCACTGGCTTATTTGTTTCATATTGATGACTAGTCTTAATCCTTTGCTTTCCACATGAATTTAATGATCAGCTTGTCTAGCTCCATGAAAAACTCTGTTAGACTGGGATTGCATTTAATTTATAGACTAATCTGGTATCTTTGGCACCTTTAAAATACTGAGACTTGTTATACACAACTGCAGAGTCTGTCTCCCTGGATTATCTTTTATGTCTAGCCACAAAACTTAAGATTTAACATTACGCAGATTTTATTATATTTATTCTTAAATATCTTGTAGTCTA
This sequence comes from Heterohyrax brucei, assembly GCA_028571685.1. Taxonomy (NCBI): domain Eukaryota; kingdom Metazoa; phylum Chordata; class Mammalia; order Hyracoidea; family Procaviidae; genus Heterohyrax; species Heterohyrax brucei. Next base: position 67,770,370 of record CM053142.1, on the reverse strand, counting down.
TATTGCTCTAACAGAACAGTTTTAAAAGATTGCGTTTTCGGATCACAGTGTGTATAATAACATAACAGAATTTTAAAATTAATAATGTTTCAGCAAACTCACTGGCTCTTAAAGTCTCTTGCATAGATTCCTTTGATTCTTTGCTTTGTAAATGTCTTCAAAGAATATTTTGATTTTTCTTTTCTAAGCCATATACCCTTTATTTCTTTTTCTTCTTTCATGCACTGGCTCAGGAATCTGAGCCGGTGTTGACTGACAGTGGCAGTGCTGGGCATCCTAGTCTGCTTCGGGTATTTAAAGGGCAAGTGGCTAACATTTTACTCAGGTGTGAAATTTGCTCTGTTTCTTGTTAGATGTCCTATCTCAGGTCAAAGACTTGCTTTTTTTCCCCCTCAGATAACTAAGATGCTTAGGTTTGCTTGTTTTTCATAAGTGAATGTTGCTGACTTCTACCCAAAGTGTTTTCTGCTTAGTTCCGTAATTCAATCACTTTTCACATATTTTAATATGCCTTTATATAGTTTAAGACCATATTATTAAGGGCATGTAAGTATCTTCTCGGCGCACTGATCTCCTTATCATGATATGGTGACTCTCTTTATCTTTTTATTCTTAATAATGACTTTTACCTTAAAGTCCATTCTGCTTACTTTTACCTTCCTTTTACTTCTCGTCTGTGTTCTTGTGTTTTAGGCCTGTCATTTGAACATAGCTAGATTGTATTTCTTTTTAAAGAAATCCAATTTGGAAATCTCTTTTTTTATTGTTGGTTATTGATGTATTTGAATTTGTTCTACTGTTTCATGTTATGCTCTTTGTGGTGCCTTTTCTATTTTTTTCTTTCCCGGATATATCTGGTTTTCTCAATGTCCTGTTTTCTTTCTACCAGTTTTGAAAACATACATACAATTCTATTCTTTCAGTAGTTACCCTTAAAACTTTACTAAGCATCCTATCCTTAACAAAGTCTAAGTTTATCATCTCTTCATTTCTTTGGCACTGTGTTGTTGTTGTTAGGTGCTGCTGAGTCAATTGTGACTTATAATAATGCCGCATGACAAAGCAGAACTAGCTGTAGGTTTTCCAGGTTGTGACCTTTGTGGGAGCAGATTGGCGCATTTTTCTCCCAAGTTGCTGCTGGGTGTGTTTGAACCACCAGCCTTAAGGATAGCAGCCAAGTGTTTAACTGTTGTGGCACCAGGGCTATAAAGGACTGTAATAAAATTTCACTTGTACCTCCCTTTCCCATCTTACGTGCTATTACTGTTACTGGACCAAACTTCAGAATCTCATTACCTGACCCAAAAAGCCCGTCTCTGAGAGAGGTATTAGGGTGAATAATCAAAAAAAATTTTTACAGTGTACCAGCAGACACAGGGAGCAGGGAGGAATCTCTCCATCAAGAACCTGCTCGAAAATCAACAAGTAAGGTTGGGGTATATAAGGGAGCAGGAAAACAATGTGATTCATTAGGGGTGAAAAGGAGTATCCATTTGTGGGCCTCAAGGGTTCTTCAAAGATATGCATCAGGAGCAGGAATCTGGAGTACTTTTCGTTGCCATCTGAGGCAGGGGGGATCCCGACTGGTACCTGGCATCTCTTGTCTGTTTTGATGTTTCTAAAACAACTATGAAAACTGCAAAGACATTATTTCTGTGATTCCTGTCAATTAATGTGTGACTTCCTGCCAGGGCCTAGATGAAAGAAACTAGAAATTTTTAAGACAGGAGAAAAGACAACTCAACTTTATAAAAAGGGTTAAATTCTAGTCTATTTTCACTTTCTTTTTTAAACTCAGGGTATCTTTTCTCCTGTTTCATTACTGTCTAATATTTTGGTTCACTCTTATTTTTAGCATTCTTCAATTTATCACTGTTATTGTTTTACACAGTCGCTGCCTGTTCATAAACCCAAACCAAACCCACTGCTGTCAGGTTGATTCCTACTCATAGTGACCCTATAGGACAGAGTAGAATGGAACTATAGGGTTTCTTAAGTTGCAATCTTTAGAGAAATAGACAGCCATAACTTCCTCTCATGGACTGGCTAGCAGGTTCATACCATCAACCTTTTCCTTAGCATCTGAGCATTTAATCACTGTTCCATCATCTTATATTTATCACCTTTTTTGTTTACTGTTTCTTTTGGCACCTTCTTTCTGGGTTTAATTTTCCTCTTTCTGAAGTGCCTTCTTTAGTAGTTCTGGTTTTCTGAGAAAGAAGTCTCTGTTATTTCTTAACTTTGTACGACAATTTAAGTAGGTAGAGGAGATGAATGCTACAGCCCCTTCTCTTCGCATCCCTCAGACCTTCATTTTTCATGTGCTTTGCTAGACTGCCAGGATCTCTATCTCTTCGCTTGAAGACCTGAATTACTGGGGAGTCAATGCTACCCGGGGAGCATCCCTTAACCCTAACTGAAAGGAGGCAGTCGATAAATACCTCTGCTCTCTTGACCCCAGAGTGGGATAGTTCTAAGTGATGTGTTACACACTCTTTCCTAGATTTCCTCACAAGATGAAGCCACTGTTGCCACTATGGTGCTGGCTTAACAAACATCCTCTACTTGCTGCTTTCGCTTCCCCACGTCATTCCCTGCTTCCCTGCTGGTATTTCCTGGTCTTCCAAACAAATGAGCTGCTCTGAAATTCTCAGGGTCTGCTTCTAGGGGCATGGAAATAAGGCAGTGTGTTTCTCTTCAGATTAAATTCTGTCATGCTTCTTAACCTCTCTCTTGTTTTTGTTTTTGTTTTTCCCCTTATCTCTGTGTGCTTTGCTCAGAGTAGTTTCCTCAAATTTATTTTCCAGTAAATTTTTTCAGAAGTGTTTGGTGTTCCTAAGTTTTTTAAATTAATTTTCTATGTATTTTCATTTCTACAAGTTCTTTCTCAAGATTTTCTTTTTTTCATTATATCTTTTTCTTTTGATTCCAATTTCTATTTATTATAATTTTAAACATTCTTATATTTTCTTCTTTGGTCATTTTATTATCTAAAGTTCTTGGGGGATTTAATCTTGCTTTTCATTTTGCCTGTTTATTCATGGATATGGTAGATTGTTTTCTCAAGTGTTTAATGTGCGATTTTCAACTCATCTTTAGGAAAGCTTTAGAGGTGGGACTTATAGATAGTCTGGGAAGGATTTTTTTCTTTATGGATAGATTTGTCTTATTTCTGCCAGGATGCCAGAGATCCAGGTCCTGAAGACTAATGCCCGTGTCAGTTTCTCAGCTTGGTAGTTTCTGGACCCTGTGGGTAACATAAATCTGAACCTCAAATCTGCGTGAATGTAGGCTCATGGCTACAAATGCTAAAAAAGGTTTAACTTTTCCATCTGAAGAAGAGACGGTGACAGACAAACTTCTATGTTGGTGGATGCATTTTTCTTTCCTGCTCTATCATTCTGTAGGAAGTGTTTTCCCCTCTGACATTTTCCATTTTATGCAGGGATCTTTGTTCCCAGTCTTTGCCTAGGGGGGCCCAAAGCCTTATTTCCTGTTCTTGCAGTGTTTGGGCTCAAGCCTAGAGAGTAGCAGTGTTGGCTAACCCCCCTAGGCCTGCACTGCTTCACGTTCATGGGATTTCCTGATCAGTATTGACCCCTGGAGATAGTCCTTCCTTTCCTCCCAGTTCACCTGAAAAATTGGTTACATTTAACATGACACTTCCATCTGTTTTGTAGTGGGAGACTTTTCAGGTTTTCTAGTAACAACGACAACAACAAAAAGCTAAAAATGGCAATTCTTAAGTACCTTTTCTATTATATTGTGCTAATTTTGCCTCCTCTATGCTTCTAACATTTGAACATTTTTCTTTCTTGGGAACTTTTATGTCCCTCTCCTGGGGTGTTAAATCGAGTGATGAAATGATCAGGTTGGGGATATAATTTTCCCCAAATCTTAGGGTAGTGGTATGACATGAGAGGTAATGAAGTGGACTTCTATCTCTAAATAATTCTCAGGCTGTCTGTCCTAGTGCCTAGAGTCTCACTGTGAATGAATCATCCCCCTGTGTTCCCCTCCCTATTTCATCAGCTACCTCTTTTAGCAGGGATTAGTTTAGCAGATGATGCTGAGAATTAGGGTCTTGAGAAGAGGGAGTTGGGAAGAAGGATTGATGTATGTGTGTATGCATGAGTATAAGGTCAGATGAGGAATCAACACACCAGAAGTTGGGTCAGAAGTTGGGTTGAAGAGTCTTTGGAAGAGGTATTAGAATCAAATCGTACCACCCTATCATGTGACAAAGACCTGGACTTGTGACCAGAGCCCTCATTTTTAATCTGCTCATTAAACCCTGGCCAAGACCCAAACTGACTCTGTCAGGGACCAACACTGGATCTTTCATACCTGGTATGGGCAGGAAACCTCAGTGTCTGTTTTCCTCTACACATAGCATTAAACTGGCTCAAGTTGAGGTGTTTTTCCAAACTTTTCCAGAGTCCAGCCTGAAAATCTGGATTCGGAAGCTGTGTTGATCTGCCCTGGGTTCCGCTCTGGCTCAGACCAGCTTACCCTAGGATGGCCAGAATTCATGGTCACACCTATCTGTTTGGGGTATTCAGAGAGGGCCAGGGACTGAGTGTAGGAGTTTTAGGAGTGGGAGGGTGGATGGGAGTGCACGGCAATTCATTACTACTGTTACCAGGAGGTTTCCCACTAAGCTGTTCAAAGCCTTATCGGTTTGGAAGTTTTTCTAATACCATTTCCTTTCATTGTTTCCTTTTGGCAATTAGCAGGCCAATCCTGTGTGGTGGTAGCTCACAGCTATTGTGGTAGGGAAAGGGAGGGTTGGGTTGGTGGAAGCCACAACTCAGGCTTTATCTCCGGTGGTGAAGAGACCCTGAAGTCCCTAGGCTGCTCAACAGCAAGACACTTCAGAGCTGCCACAGTTCAGACCCAGTCTCAGCCAGTTGTTAGGGGATAGGCCATGGCCTAGGGACCTACACGGGCTGCTACATCGACAGAGGCTGAGTCTCCCAAGAGACCTTGGGGATATGTGCAGCCTTGGATTGCAGATAAAGGTATGGTCTGCTGGGAGGGCAGCTGGCGTGAGTGTGGGAGGGGGATGCAGGATTGATTTTCCCTAGGGAGCTGAGACTCTTCACCTCTTGAACTAGAAGGACTTTGTTTGAATGGGGAGATTCAAAGGCAGGGATAATCCTAACATCGTCTTCCTCAGTTGGCTCTGAGGATCCTGTGGATACTTTTGTTCACGCAGTGGGCTTTACTGCTTGGCAATACTTGACTCAGATGAAGCTAGAGTGAACTTCACCTTTACCTCTGTGAACCTTGCAGGAACATTCTGATGTACCTGTGGATTGCAAAGGGTGAGAGAAGGGCACCTGAATTGAAACCAAAACAAAAAAAGAGAAGCCCAAGCCAGTTGCTGTTGTGTGGACTCTGACTCTTGGAGACTGGAGACTCTCTGTGTGTCAGAGTACAAGGCTCGAAAACTAAGTCCAAGAACTTAGTTGTTCTAAGTGCTACATACTTCGTTGCTAAATATCACCACGGTCACCTTTAAAGTACTCCCCTTGGGAAGCTATGCACCCATGCCAGCACCTAGTCCACTCTTCATACCAATTTTGGAACTCTTTCTGGAATGGCCATTGAGTGTGGTGGCATGGTGGTGAGTTTGCAAACTTAACTGTGTTGTTGTCTGTGAGAAAGTTGCTAGCCAGCGAACAAATAACTATTGGAACACCCACCCTATTCACTTGATCTGGCCCCCAGTGACTTTTTTCTTTACCTAACGATAAAGGATATATTGAAAGGAAGACAGTGTGATAACCTTCAGGTCATCAAGAGTAATATGATGAGAGTTCGATGGCCATTCCAGAAAAAGAGTTCCAAAATTGCTTTGAAGGGTGGGCTAGGTGCTCACATTGGTGCACAGCTTCCCAGTGTGAGAACTTTGAAGGTGATGTAGTGATATTATCAATAAGGTATGTAGCGATATTATCAATAAGGTATGTAGCATTTTTTCTAGGATGAGTTCATGAACTTAGTTGTTAGAACCACACCATGTTTTTTTTTTTTTTTTTTTTAAATAATATTTTATTGTGCTTTGGGTGAGCATTTACTCAGCAAATGCAGGTTCCCATTTAACAATTTCTACATAAATTATTTTACAATATTGGTTACTTTTTTTTCCCCCACAGCATGTCCATACGAATTCTGTTCTGGTTATTTCCAGTAATCTAGTTTCCCTGCCCCTTACCTTTTTATCTGTGACTTAGGGTACTTGACGGCACCGGGTTTAGGGTAATTGCTGACCATTTGATCTCTTATAGATGATTCTTTTAAAGGAGCATAGTACTCACATCCACACGGTTTTCAATGCTGATTTTTTTTAAAAAATAGATTGCCAGACCAAGTTTTGGTTGTGTCTGATTATTGAAATTTTCCTTCCACAGAGATACAGTGATTGGGTACATCTTTCCTTTGTTTGGCTAGATGGAGCATAAGGTGGGAGAGGAGTTACCCTAGTGAATCCCAGCTGACTGATTTTGTACTAATTTAACAAGCCTTCTTAGAGGAAAAGGGCTGTGGCAAGGAGCATATGGATTTAGGGGTGTTCCCTGTCATCCAGGGACAATTGGCCCTCTTCAGAAGGGCCACTGATTCCTGGTAGCGCAATGGTTAAGAGCTTGCCTGCTAACCGAAAGATTGGCAGTTCAAATCCACCAGCTGTTCTTTGGAAACCCTGTAGAGCAATTCTACTCTGTCTACAGTGTCGCTATCTCACTATGAGCTGGAATTGTCATGATGGCAATAAGTTTTTGTCAGGGAGGGCCACACAATGGCCCAAGTTAACCAGGCCTGGGCTGCTGTCCTGAACGCCTGTCTGTTTATCAGATCAACTCAGCAAACACTTTACTGAGCATGTCCTGGATGCTGGGCACCATGTTACGTGCTGGGGGTAGAAATGGGAAAGGTAGCTCCTCTGTGCATGCTTTCAAGGTACAGATAGTAACCAACAAGCATACAGTCTGATCAACAGTTCCCGAGACTTCTTTAGGTCTGGGTGCCTGTGGTTGGAAAAAAAGTGTAAGGCAGTTCCCATTCCCTGAAATTTGCAGCAAGCATGGAAGGAGGATGAAGAGGCAGGAAGGAATTAGGTGCTCATCAGCAACCAGCTGCTGCAGGATACAGAGAACAGGGAGAAGGAAGAGTGGGGAAGGGTGTTCAGGGGTTCTGACTCGTAGCCATTGTACTCTTGTGACTGGCCCTGGCCAGGAACTTTTTTGGGGACCAACAGTCTTGGTTTAACCCATGTTCAAGGGGAAAGTGGGATACAATAGGTTCAATACTTTCTCTGGCTTTACAAAAAGGGTTTTTCCCACTGCATGCACCAACAGAAGCACATACCAGCAGCAATGTAACTGGGCAGTAGTGACCAGCTCATTTCCTTTGCTCTCTGCAGATGATTCCTGTCCGATTTGTGACAGTGTTAATTGTGCTGGTTCTCACCTTACCAGGTAGGTACCAAGGTGTTTGTACCCCTCACTCCCTCCTCATGGCCATTCAGAATAGTCTCCATTCCAGAGGTCAGCAGCTGTGTCTGAAATCACCTATGTGCCCAGCCCTGTATCACGCCCCAGCTGGGACTGCCAGAGCACTTGTTGCTGGGGTGATTCCACCATGAAGGTTCTGCGGAACTCCCTGCTCCTGGCCTTGTATCCCCCAGGGAGCAGGTGCCTACATAGCCTGTTTCTTCTATGGGGCAATTAAGAAGTACTGGGTTACTCAGGACTTTCCTATGCGAGGGGGTGGAAGGAAGGCAGAGAGAGGGAATTCAAAGCTTGAATCGAATGTTAGTTTCAGTAAGGATTATGCAGGTCATCTAGTTGACCCTTTCGTGGTACAGAGGAAGAAACTGCGGATCAGAGAGGCTAAGATCAGTACCACCTCCTGCATCCTAGGCCCATGCTCTTCCCACTACGCGACGTGGCCTTTCTGTCCTTACTGAAATTCTGCATCCATCATTGACAGGAGGGGTACTTTCCCGGCGACTGGCTTATCTCTACTTAGACCGTGTGGGCCAGCAGTGTCCTGGCTGGTTGGTCTGGGACCAAGTGTATATTTGTCATCCTATTTGTCTTTTCTTATCAAACAGGTCCTGTGCTGGGGGTCTGGAATACTTAGAGAGTTAGTGCTGTTCCCCACCTGCCAACACACAAGTACACACACATAGTGAACGAGAGTGATGGGAGAATCTCTTGAGAGTTTAATGTGTGACTACAGTGCCAGGTGCACAGGCTGATCTAGTTATAATTTAATCTGTTCAAGATTTGCAGGTAGATTTATGTGTAAGGGTGCTCATTGCAATGTACTTATCATAACAGAAAACTTGGAAAATGCAAAGAAACTAACAACAGAAGTTTAGGCTGTATACATTTAAATGGCAAATATGACACAACCATTAAAATCATGTTTTAGAGGTCCGTAAAATGGCATGATAAATTCTTTACAATATAGTAAGAAAAAAAAGGAGGGGGAGGATTATAAAGTTTGCACAGTGTGATTGCAAGTTTATAAAAATTCCACAACGGTGTACATGCTGTGAGACAGACTGGAAAGGCAGACACTAAAATGTTAGCTCTGGTTGTCTCTGAATGGTAGGTGACAGGTGATTTTGATGTCTTTGTGTTTTTTCCCCAGAATTGTTCAAAATAAATCAGTAAATAAATGTCATTAAAACTCACCGTGCAGGGATAGCAGTGGAAGCTGCGTATAGGTCAGCATGCAAATTAATGTACATTTTCATCAATCATAATTAAAAAAATAAAAATAATACTATGGAGGGAGGAAAAGACATTCCTTCATTATTACTTTAAGACTTTTTTCATATTTGGGGGTTGAAAGAAATAGCTTTAGTCTTCCTTAGCATAGAAAGTATTCCCTCACAGCCCAATTTCTATCAGGCCCTGCCTCATTTCTATAAGACCAGAGTTGTTTGGGCTGGGGGTCCTAGTGTTGCTCACTTGTGGTTTCTCCATTCAGGGACCTTTTACACAGAAAAGACTGGTGACTGGCTGTCTATAGCCCGATGCAGCCTCTTTGGAGATGACTTTATTAACACCTTTGACGAGAGCATGTACAGCTTTGCGGGAAACTGCAGTTACCTCCTGGCCGGGGACTGCCAGAAACACTCCTTCTCAATTCTGGGTAAGTCCAGGGCACTGAAGGAGGAACCCAGAGCAGAGGCAGCTGAGCTCAGCCCTGGTGTGTGTAGGGTACATGGGGCAATGAGGAGAATTCCTAATTGTATGGCAGTGCCTGAGATCACAGATCACTGCTCAGAACAGGGTCGAGAACGGCCTTTCCCACTTATTCCCTTAAGGGAGCCAGGTGGAATGAGGGGCATCCTCATGCTCCTCCCACAGTTGTGTGTCCATTGCTCATGGTCCAGACAATGAACTCTGAAGCATCAAAAGAAATGATGAAACAAAAAGTGCATTGTAACACTGTAAAGCTCTTCACAAAAGGGTAGAATCATTATTTTTTTAGTGGCCTGTGTAATTTAGATTATCTGCTATATGTCGGGAAACCCTCGTGGTGTAGTGGGTTAAGAGCTATAGCTGCAACCAAAAAGTCAGGAGTTTGAATCCACAAGTGCTCTTTGGAAACTCTGTGGGGCAGTTCTACTCTGTGCTATAGGGTCACCGTAAGTAGGAATGGACTTGATGGCAACGGGTTTGGTTTTTATCTTCTGTCGGCAGTCCCTGAATGGAACAAATGATTAATGTGCTTGTCTGCTAACTAAAAGGTTGTTGGTTTGAGTCTACCCAGAGGCTCCTTGGAAGAAAGGCCTGGTGGTGACCTACTAAAAAATCACCTATTGGATACTGTGGCAGCACAGTTTTACTCTGACACACATGGAATTACCAGGAGTCAAAACCGATTCAGGGGCAGCTGATTTTTAGCTTATGTTTAGCAGTTTCTGTGTTCCTGGATGGAAACTCTGCTGGTGTAGGGGTTAAATGCTACAGCTGTTAACCAAAGGGTCAGCAATTCAAATCCACCAAGTGCTCCTTAGAAACTCTATGGTACAGTGTACTCTGACCTATAGAGTCACTGTGAGTTGGAATCGACTCAGTGGCAATAGGTCGTGGTTTGGGTGTGTTCTTAGGAAGTGCTGGTACTTCTTAGTGCTATCTCCGCATCCCACAGCAACTCTGAGATGTAGGCATATTCATCTCTGTCACAGATACAACCTTTCAAAGGCTTGACAAATCATAAATGAAGGAGCTGGATTTTAATCCTGTATCTTTCAGGTGGAAGTAACTTTCCTCTGTGCTAAGCAGAGATCAAATTTTCATAAGACAGAAAGGCAGAGCTGGAGGCAGTGATAGAAGCTTCTAATATGGCCATCTCCATACCCTAATAATTAATCTGATGTATGTGATATATGAGAAGATCCGGGTGGTGTGAACGGTCAATGTGCTTGACTGCTAACAGAAAGGGTGGAGGTTCGAGTCCACCCGGAGGCTCCCTAGAAAAAAGCTCTGGCTCTATACCTCTGACAAACACATCATTGAAAATCCTATGGAGCACAACTCTTCTCTAACACACATGTGGTCGCCATGAGAGGGAATCGATGCAACGGCATCTGGTGAGGTAAAGACGCAAAAAGCCAAGGTCTTCAACCTTGGAGAGTAGACATGGTAATAAATAGACCCCAGCCCAACTCTGATATGAGATGCAGGCAGTAGGACTGGTGGGGTCGCAGCCAACAAGGATTGATGCGGCCCCTTCTGTGAGCTTGCACTGGGCTAGGCTCTGTTTGACAGTTCGGAGAGCTGACAGTAGCCCAAAATATGAGGTTCTCTTGCCTCTGTGGTGGCCTCTATAGCTGACTTCACCTTCTTCCTTCTCTCTTCTGGAGGACCTATCCCAGTCATGATCCTGTGAGCCCCTCCAGAGCAGGAATGACTTCTCATTCGTATTTGGTTCCTGCTGCTTAGCTCTCTAGAGTCTCTATAATCACTGGTCGTCAGGGGATCAAGAAGCATGGTGCTCTTTTGTACCCAAGAAGACAGTGATATCAGCTGATTTCATGAAAGCAGGATAGCAGTGTATGAGCAGTCTTGGGCAAGGGAATTTGGGGAGGGTAGAAAGGACTAAGGAGGATGTTCCAGGCAGTGGGACAGTATGACCACGGGGAAAAGGGCTGGCAGGAACAGATGTTCGTTAAGTAGAGTCCAGTGAGGAGGTCAGTGTGGCTGCAGTGGTGGTCCTCAAACCAGCATCCATCAAGATCACCCGGAGGGCTTGTTAAACACATATCACACACAGGGCCTTACCTGAGGGTTTCTGAATGGAGAGAGTGGGAGAAGAGCCCACATAACTACACCTCTAACAATATCCCAGTGGATGTTGCTGCTGCTCGTCTTGGGAGCAGCCTTCAGGGACCTCTAGGTTGGAAAACAGTGGGATGTAAAGCTCGGTCACAGGGTGAGGCTTACTGTAAAACCTTCAAATCTGATGGGGTGTGTCCAGCAATTCAGCAGCCTGTGAGGAATTAGTGTCAAGGGAAGGGCCAAGAGGGAACTGGCAATGTGCTGAGATGGTTTAGAGAGGGAAAGAGGAAGGAGGCAAGGCAGCTTTGGCCAGGGTTGACCAGTTGAGAGGTAGAAAAGGCTCAAGACATCCTCGGATGTCACAATTCAAGAAGCTATCTTGAACACTGAGCTTCAGGGCCCCACCTTGCTTCAGAGGCAGCAAGTCTTGGGAGAGCAGCTGGAGAGAAAAAAGTGCCTCCTCACTTTCCTTGGGCAGCTGACGGCCCAGGTGTTTCCACCTGAAGGGGCTCCAATGTTAATTTTCACTGGATTTTTCCGCTTTAAAAATCCAGCATGGTGGTGGTTGCACAACTGATAACCGAATCAATATCATGAAATTATACACGTAAAAGTCGTTGAATTGAGAAACTTTTTATTATATATATTTTTATGACAATTAAAAATGTGTGGCCTGACAAGTCTACAAACTTAATTGTTCTAAGTGCTACATACCTCATTGCTGAGTATCACTGTGGTCGCCTTTGAAGTACTGCCCTTGGGAAGCTAGGCACTAGTGCCAGTGCCTAGTCCACCCTTCAAGGCAATTTTGGAACTCTTTCTGGAATGGACATTGTCCACAGTGGCATGGTGGCAAGTCTGCAAACTCAATGGTAAAATTGTCTGTGAGGGAGGTTTTAGCCAGTAAACAAATAACTGTATTGGAACACCCTCCCTACTCACCTGATCTGGCCCCCAGTGACTTTTTTCTTTACTCAAAGAGAAAAGAAATATTGAAAGGAAGACATTTTGATGCCATTTGGGACATCAAGGGTAATATGATAACAGTGCTGATGGCCATTCCAAAAATTTCTTTGAAGGGTGGACTAGGCACTGGTTATAGTGCATAACTTCCCAAGGGGAGTACTTTGAAGGTGACTGTAGTGATACTCAGCAATGAGGTGTGTAACACTTTTCCTAGGATGAGTTCACAAACTTAGTTGTCAGACTCCGCATCTGAGATCGCTAATAGGGATGTCAGTGGGAACAGAGGGTTAGAGGTGTCAATAGGGATATGTTGAAGGAAGAAATAAAAAATAGCATCCTATCCACTTTATGGCTGTGGAATTCCCATGGAGGGTGGCTTTATGGAGACACTGTGGTGTCCTGGAGGGGTTGTTGACCTGACCCCAGGGTCTGGTTAGCTCAACTCTCCTGTGGACTTCCTACCCCAGAAGCACCCCAGAAACAGAGTACGCATTCTGGGCTCGGGGAGCCAAGTCAACATGTTGGAAAAGTCCCTTCCCATATACTTAAGGAAAACCACAGACCTCAACCCCCTTAAGGGCATCCTTTGTTGTCAGGAAACTAGGCTGCTCTGTGCCTCTGTGGTATTGCTGTCCTGTCTTCTTGGGCCTCCTGACTACTCAGGCCCCATCTAGCACTGGCACATTCAATTTGCACTGACTGGTTTTCCTCTTCTTGGGACCTGGTGGAGTTACCTACGTGGTGCAAGCCCTTAATGCACTCAACTGCTAAAAGAAAGGTTGGAGGCTTGATTGCAGTCAGAGATCACTCAGAAAAATGGCCTGGTGATCTACTCCTGAAAGGTCAGTCACTGAAACCCCTGTGGAGCACAGTTCTACTATTACACACTTGGGGTCACCATGAATCAGAGTCAACTTAACGACAACGGGTTGGGACTTGATGGCCCTGCCACCAGCAGGAAACAGAAGCTGGAAAGAGCCATGGAAAATTTCCATTCGTATCTCTATTCTCCCATTTCACTGTGTTTTTAGGAAAGTCACCCAGAATGTTTCAGTTTCCATCTCCATGTTCTCATATCTAAAATGGAGATAGAAACCCCAGTGGCGTAGTGGTTAAGTGCTATGACTGTTAACCATTAGGTCAGCAGTTGAAATCCACTAGGTGCTCCTTGGAAACTCTATGGGCATTCTACTCTGTCTGTAGGGTCCCTGTGAGTTGGAATTGACTTCACAGCTCTAGTTTTTTTTTTTTTTTTTTTTTTTTTTTGGTTTAAAAGGGAGATGCTCTGAGGACCAGGTAAGATAAAGTATTTAATGATGTGGTGACCGAAATATTAGTCGTTAAGGCACCTAGCTTACTATCCAGATAGTCACTTGTTAGGCATGAATATGCACAGAGCTCAGAGACTGCTATGGTCTTCGGGTATTTCTAGCAAGGTCAAGGTAATATCGTCAATTATCCACACCTTCTCTCCACCACATCCACATAGGATTGCACCAGAGGTACAACCTTTTCTAGGTTTTATTGACCAAGAAGGACATTGAAGCACTGTGGATAAGCTCTCTATCTCAAAAAATCTCAGTGGGGGTCCCCACCAGGTAGTTATTCTTTTCTTATAGCAAATTGTTCTCATCAAGTCTCAATTTTCTAATAGGAATTGACTTAGATCAAGTTACAGACCAACTACACTTTAACACAGTTTAGTTTAATTTACACCCAAAATTGTATTAGTAGCATCAGAGAGATGGGGTAGTGCATCATTTTGGGGGTCAGGGGAGAAGTAGTGGTGGTGGTGCTGGTATTGGTGTGTGTGTATGATGATAGGGTGTTGGGAGGAGGGGAATAATCTGGAAAAGGCTAGACCTGGGAAGGTTGGGCTAGCAGTGGTGTTTGAAGGTGGGGCAGAGGCCCCAGCGGACAGGGATGGGGGGCCCAGCACCCCAAAGCCCCAGTTTCAATGTACATGACTCCCCTGACTGGCCTGCACACCTTCTAGTCTATTGTTCTCAATGACATCCTGTTTCCTTCAGTTTGAATTGCAAATTCACATTCCTGTCTGAGTGCCAGTGGACCTTGTTCACTTCCTAGGTAAAGTGTTTATATCTGTGCACAAAAGCCACCTGGTACAAAGGGAAGACCACATTTCTTGATCCTGTCTCCTGGTCAGTCAGCTTAGGTCTGAGGCCAAAGTTACAGGTCTCTGGCCAGTCAGTACAAGGGCCTGAAGGAAATCGCAGAAGTCCTGGTTCCTCCTGCTCTGTAGACTCTGTTATTCCTAAGCCAGAGCTGCAGAAGCTGGCTCCCAAACTAATGCAGAGAGAGAATCAAAAGCAACCACCAACCTGCTGAGTCAGGTCCCCAGCCAGATCTTGTTTTCCACACCAGTGAAACAGGGTGGTCAGATGTGCTCACAGTTTTTCAGAGTTTGGATGGAGGATCTCCGGTCAGAGGGAGGGTGGTGAGATTGTTAGAAGTGCAGATGAGTGAATACCAAGATGAAGTTCAAGAAATTGCTCAGACCAGACTCTGGTTCCAGCTGCCTGCCTGCTGCTAAAGGGCTCCTGGCTGTCTCTCTCTCTCTAACACACTTGGGAGGTCTTGCCCTATAGTTTAGGCCACAGGGATAACTTCATGGGGTTCTCTGGCACCTCAGGGTGGACACCCAGCCCCTCTTTTCCTAGATTTATAGGGAGCGCCAGCATAGAGATCAGTGAGTACAGGAGTCCCTTCTAGGCTCAATGGTACTTTCTAATGGGTCATCTTCTTCATGGCTGGATGCTGTCACATTCCCTTCCTACCCCTGTCACCCTCACAGAAAGTGAACAAAGCGAACAAGATACAAAGCTAGTATGGAGTTTTCTGCACCAGAGGTTAACTGAATCTAGAGCACTCACGAGCCCTAAGAGGCAGCTGTATATTTGGAGTCAGAAAAGCTGTATGTGGGCTCTGGCCCATTACCAGTGTAAATCAATACATTTAAATTCTCCCCTACTGAGGGCATTTGGCAATGTCTGAAGACATAACATTATGGCTGTCACAATTGTGGGTAGGTAGGTAGGGTGATAGTGATGATGGTTTGCTACTGGTGTCAAATGGGTAGATTTGCTAAGGATCCATAATACACAGAATGGTCCCCCTCCCTAAATTACCTAGCTCCAGATGCCAGTAGTGCTAAGGTGGAGAAATCCTGTTGTAAGTTTAGGCCTCAGTTTCTCCGTCTATAAAGTGGAGTCAGTCCAGATCAGTGTTTTCAAACTGTGTTATAACCCATGGGTCACAGAATTAATTTAATGGTTGTAATAAGGAAGATCAGTTAATAGGACTATTATTCAAATTTATGTACAACCCCCTAGGGCCAAAGATGAAAAAATTGAAGACTTTTGCCAATTTATGCAGTCTGAAATTGATAGAACATGCAGTCAGGATGCATTGATAACTACTGGTGACTGAAATGTGAAAGTTGGAAACAAAGAAGAATTGGTAGTTGGAAAATATGGCCTTGGTGATGGAAATGATGCTGGAGATCGCAGGATAGAATTTTGCAAGAGGAATGACTCCTTCATTGCAAATACGTTTTTCAACAACATAAATGGTGACTATACACATGGATGTCAACAAATAGAATGCACAGGAATCAAATCAACTACATCTGTGGAAAGAAATGATGAAAAATTCTGATATTATCAATTAGAACAAGGTCAGGAGGTGAGTACAGAACAGACTATCAGTTGCTTGCATGCCAATTCAAGTTGAAACTGAAGAAAATTAGAACAAATCCATGAGAGCCAAAATACGACATTGAGTATATCCCACCTGAATTTAGAGACCATCTCAAGAATATGTTTGATGCATTGAACATTAATGACTGAAGACCAGATGAATTTTGGAACAGCATGAAGGACATCACACATGAAGGAAGTTGAAAGTCATTAAAAAGACAAGAATGAAAGAAAAGACCAAAATGGATGTTGGAAGAGACTCTGAAACGTGCTCTTGAATGTTAAGTAGCCAAAGCAAAAGGAAGAAATGATAAGTAAAAGAACTGAGCAGAAAATTTCGAAGGGTGGCTTGAGAAGACAATGTCAAGTGTTATAATGACATGTGCACAGAGCTGGAGATAGAAATCCAGAGGTAGAACTGAAGAAAAAATTCAAGCCTCAAGTGCAATATTAAAGGATTCTATGGGGAAAATAATAAATGACACAGGAGGCATCAAAAGAAGATGGAAGGAATGTATAGAGTCATTACACCAAAAAGAATTGGTTGATTTTAAACCATTTCAGGAAGTAGCATATGATCAGGAACTTACAGTTCAAGAAGTTCAAGCTACACTCAAGGCATTGATAATAAACTTCCAGAAACATGGAATATCAATTGAGATGTTTCACCAAACAGATGCAGCACTGGTGGTGTGTTCTCCTCTATGCCAAGAAATTGCAAGACAGCTACCTGGCCAACAAACTGGAAGAGATCCATATTTAAGCCCATTTCCCTGAAAGGCAATTCAACTGAATGTGGAAATTATTGAACAATATCAGCAATATCATGGATTGAATTATGTTCCTCGAAAAATATGCCTACAAGTTTGGTTGGGCCATGATTCCTGGTATTGCGTGATGTTTCTATATGTTGCAAAGGCTGCCTCTATGATGTTAATGAAGAAGGATGGGAGGCAGTTGCATTCATGAGGCAGAACTCAGTGTGTGACACTGTTTTGTGCCTTGAGGGAATCTCTTGAGATACAAAGGAAAGGGAAGCAAGCAGAGGGCTGGGGACCTCATACCACCAAGAAAGCAGCACCAGGAGCACAGTGCATCCTTTGGAAAGGAGTAGTGCCCTGAGCCTCAGAAGCTCCCAGTCCAGGGGAAGATTGACAACAAGGACCTTCTTCCAGAGCCAACAGAGAAAACCTTCCCCTGGACCTGATGCCCTGACTGTGGACTCTTAGCCTACTCTGCTATGAGGAAATAAATTTCTCTTTGTTAAAGCCATCTATTTGTGGTATTTCTGGTGAAGCAGCACTAGATGATTAAGACATATCACACACAAGTAAAATTTTTCTGAAAATCATTCCAAAGTGGCTGTAGCAGTATATTGAGAGGGAACTTCCAGAAATCCCAGCCAGTTTCACATGGAGCGAGGAATATCATTGCTGATGTCCAATGGACCCTGGCTGAGAGCAGAGAATACCGAAAAGATGTTTACCTGTGTTTTATTTACTATGCAAAGGCACTAGATTGCATGGATTATAACAAATTTACGGATAGCATTGTAAAGAATGGAAATTCCAGAACACTTGATTGTACTCATGAGAAACCTGTAAGAAGATCAAAAGGCCATTGTTTTAACAGAACACTGTGTGCTTTAAAGTCAGGAAAGGTGTCTGTCGAGGTTGTGTATCCTTTCACCATACCTATTGAACCTGTGAAAACTGTGGTCATGTAGTGGTTAAGTGCTACAGTTTCTAACCAAAAGGTTGGCATTTCTAGTCCACCAGGTGCTCCTTGGAAACACTGTAGGAGTAGTTGTACTGAGTCCTATCTGGTTCCTGTGAGTTGGAACTGACTCCACAGCAAGGGGTTTGTTTGATTTATCATTTGACTTGGAGCCTTGGTGGCACAGTAGTTCAAAACTACATCCGCTAATCAAAAGGTTGCCAGTTTGAATCCACCAGCTACTCCTTGGAAACCCTGCGGGGCAGTTCCTCTTTGTCCTATAGGGTTGCTATGAGTGAGTGTTGACTCAACAGTAACGGGCTTAGTATCAGCTTGTTTGACTTGTGCTTGGCTGCTAACTGAAAGGCTAGAGGTTCCAATCTATCAATGGCTCCATGAAAGAAAAGACCTAGAGATCTGCAACCATAAAGATCACAGCCTAGAAAACCCTATGGGACAGTTCTACTCTGTCATGTACGGACCCTATGAGTTGGAGTTGACTCCACAACACATAGCAACAACAACAACAACATTGTTTGACTTAGAGGCAACTTTTAGGAGATCAGTTCTCTCAAGACTCAGAGCTTAACGGTACCTCAGGGCGGTAGCTCAGGTGGGTCACCTCACCTCTGGTGGAATCCTTCCCTCACCGTGGTACAGCCTTGAGAGTCTGGAAAGACTATGATCTGCAGCTGCAGGCTGGTGACTGACCCCAGGGTGCCTTGCTATGTCTGAAGTGCTTCTTACCCATCCTCTTGCCTTGTGGTTCCTGGTGAACGTGGTCTTGTTTTCCCTTTCTGAATTCTTGGGGGAGGGAGTGTCTGCAAGGAGAGGTGCACAGGGATTCCTTTTCCATTTCCAGGGAGGAGAGACCTTCGATGAGAAGTGAGATACTGGTCCAATTACTCAGGGAAACAAGGACAGAAACAGAATCAGACTGATGACAAGAGGGTTCTGTAGTTATAGGGGATCAGAGGTTGAGACCTTTGGACTGGTTTGTACACCCCTTTCTAGGAGATGGGGGTGTCTTCTCCTCTCGCAGTATCCAGTGAGGAGGTCATGGCATGGGTTGTGTTGTACGGGCTCACCCGAAGCTTGTATGTGTGTTCAGGGTGTTGCGCTCAGGAGAAGCTGAGGAAGGGATTTGGACTTGAGCCTGTTGTGAAAATCCAGGGGCCAAGAGTGCTCCTGGGAGGGGTCATAAAGCAGAGGTTTTTGCCAGGTGTGTCCCATTTGTTTGTTTTCCCTAGCATTTTACTATGGAAAATTTCAAAAGTCCAGAAAAATTGAAAGTTTATAATAGTGACCACCCATATTTCCCATTCTGTTTCTATCATTAGCATTTTGCTAAATTTGTCCTATCCATTATATATTCAGTCCTGTTTCTTATTCTTTGGATAATTTCTCCTGCGCTTAGAAACTATGCTCAACATCTGAAGATAGGCTTGTTACAAAAGTTGTTCTGGTGAAAACTCAAATGAGAAAAATCCTTCGACTTGGCTGGTGATGCCTTTTCTCCAGGTCACAGCTCTGTGGGATGTGGTTTGTGGGCTGCGGGTGGTCTGGGAACCCTTCCTGGAGGTCTCCAGCTGCTAATGGCATTACATTCAAGACTCTATTCTTAGAATAGGCTTGTTATTTACATGTGACAGTCATCACTGTAATCTTACCAGAAGCAAGTTTATTTTCTGGCTCATCCTGAATGGCTGAAACTGTTTATGTGTTTGAGTGTGTGTGTGTCTGTGTGTGTGTGGTGCACCTCTGTGGGCTCAGATGTCTACTGATAAACTCCTCTCAGAGTGAGGAGATCCCCTTCTCTGGCCTTCTCTACCAGTGATACTGGACGCGGCAGCACCGCTTCAAGTCAACAAGCCTTCTCAAGGTCCCTGGACTCAGTTGTCAGATCTCCTTGTCCCCTCTTTGGCCGAGGACCTGGAGCTCACACTCTCTACTCCTCCTAGAAGATTTATTTCCAAATTCTCAAAGATAACCTTTCAATCTGGATTCTATGTCCTATCATTTGACACTTTTTCTGTAGCATTTTCAATCTCTCTGTCTTCACTAGCTGCTCTTTCCCTCCTTCCATCAGTTTCTTAGTCTTCAAGTCTCGAAGATTCTTCCCCTATGTCATTGCTTCAGGTTCTTCCACTTCCTATAGTTCTCTTTGAATCCCGAGGGCCCAGCACAAATGCCAGTTGTCAGTGACTAGCTGTGAGTTAGATCTCGTTAATACTGTATTGATCCCTGATGGCACAGAGTTAGGAGCTAAGCTGCTAACCAAATGGTTGGAAGTTCAAATCTGTTGACCGCTCTTTGGGAACTCTATGAGGCAGTTTTACTCTGTCCTATAGGGTTGCTGTGAATCAGAGTTGACTCACAGCAACAAGTTTTTTTGTTGTTATTGCTGTAAGAAAATGTGTCCCTTGCCTGTGGTCCCCCTGCATGCCGAATGCCATCACCTTCATCTTGGTGTTTACCCTTCACAACCAGACCACCATTGGACACTATTCTATCATATTCTTTGGCTGTTCAGACACCTCAAATGGCAATGTTGTTGTAAATTAGCACTGAGTCTGCCCTGACTCACAGCGATCTTATATAAAACAATGAAACACTGTCCAGTCCCGTGCCATCTCCATGTAATCACTGGTATGTTTGACTCCATTGTGGTGGTTATTGTGTAGTATGTATCAACATATAAGGCTTTCATTGGAAATCTTTAATTTTGGGGAGTTGATTTCCAGATCTTTCTTCCTAGCCTGTCTTACTGTGGAAGGTCTGTTTAAACCCACCCCCTGCGGATGACCCCACTGGTATTTGAAATGTCAGCAGCATAGCTTCCACCACAGTATAACAAAGTGACGAATGAGGGGTGGACTAATTTCAGTATCAGTCATCAACTGACTGAGTTCTTATTGTGTTCCAAGCATGGTGTGAGGCACTTTAACTGCAATATCTCTAAACTCCCAGGGAATCAAATTCAGTAAACTAAGGTGGGATTCAGGAATTTCCATTTTGAACAAACAGTCCTGAGATTCTGATTGGGGTTATCCTAATACACATTTTAAATAACATTATCTTAGAATATTTGTTGGTGGTGTAGTGGTTAAACGCTATGTCTGCTAACCAAAATGTCAGCAGTTCGAATCCACCAGGTGTTCCTTGGAAACTCCATGGAGCAGTTCTTCTCTGTCCTATAGGGTCACCACGAGTTGGATTCAACTCATTGGCAGTGGGTTTGGTTTGATTTAGAGTACTTGTTGAGGAGCCTTGTGGTGCAGTGGTTAAGTGCTTGGCTGCTAACCAAAACGTTGATGGTTTAAACCCATCCAGTTGTTCTACTGGAAAAAGACCTGGTGATCTGCTTCCAAGAAGATTACAGCCAAGAGAACCCCTTGTGGGCAGTTCTACTCTGTCACATGGGGTCACTGTGAGTCAAAATTTAATAGTAACAGCAGAACACCTATTACCAGTAATAAGTAGTATATCTACTACCAGTAACTCTCACTATTGCTGCCTTACCATGTGTTCAATTGCTGCAAGCCTCTCTTTTCTTCATACTTAGGTGATAAACTCCCAGAGGGAAGATGTCGTCCTTTTGCGTTTTTCTTGAAATGTAAGGGTCCAGTAGAAGGCTATACACCCAGAAGGCACTCAGTAAATATTTTTAGATGAACAGAAGGATGAGTGAGTAGATCAGATTTTCATGTAGATTTTTGTTGCCCATTGGTTCAGATTTTAGGGGGGAGTTTCCTGCTGAGATACAATTATAGGGCTAATGATTATAAATAATTAAATAAATAATAATGACAACTTATTAGTATTATTTTAAATAATCACCACTACTGATACTTTACTCTTTCAGGAAACTTCCAAAATGGCAAGAGAGTGAGCCTCTCTGTGTATCTTGGGGAATTTTTTGACATCCATGTGTTTGTCAACGGTACTGTGATGCAGGGGGACCAAAGGTAAGTCAGAAGTCCAGAAGGTCTGAATTAGAAAGAAATCTGGGGATACCCTTGCACACCCTCATTTTTCAGATGAAGGAGCTGTCACTCAAGAGGAAGTAAGTATCCCCAGAAGACGTGAGTAGCCAGGCTGGGTGAGAGCTCAGTCTCCCCACGGCTGGTCTTCACCTTCAGCCACATTCTACTGTCATCTGAACCCTGTAGCCTGGAGGGTGGCAGGACATCCAGAAAATCTGAGAAGCCCACTTCCTGAGTGAATCCTTCTGCCTGCAGTGTTTCCATGCCCTATGCTTCCAATGGGCTGTATCTGGAAATTGAGGCTGGGTACTACAAGCTGTCCAGTGAGACCTATGGCTTTGCGGCCAGGATTGATGGCAGTGGCAACTTCCAAATCTTGATGTCAGACCGACACTCAGCTAAGACTTGTGGGTTGTGTGGCAACTTCAACATATTCGCTGAAGATGACTTTATGACCCAAGAAGGTAAGCTTCTGTGAGATACCGTTTCCCTGAAGCATTGCTATGCTTGTTGCTTCTCTGCACTTAAACTTTCGCTAACATTCCTCCCCTGGCATTCAAGCCTTCTATAACTGCATCTCAGTTTATCTTGCCACCGTCATGTTTTAGCATTGTACTTCACTGCCTTGACTTCTGGTCCTACCAGATCTTGGAGCTCCTCAAGCTAGACTTAGTTCACCTTTGAATTCCCCATAGCACTTAATACATGGTAGATGATCGGTGAATGTTTGACAGTTTGAACAGAACCCCTGTAGCCCACTACAATGGAATGGATGAAATCTGCAGAGTGGTCCTTAACTTCTCCAAAGAGATCAGTTTATGAATGTGTGTTCATGAGTAGCAGAAGGTAATCTGATTAACTTGAAAATCATTGGTAATATTTAATCATCTTTTGATAATTTTAATCACATAAACTTTCAATTATTGATGTTTCCTTGCAAAAGCCAAATGTCTGAATGTGAAACAGCCTTCTTCCTCGTGAGCCAGGCACATTCTATTTAAGAACTACACTAGAATTTCACATGGTGTTGGTAAATTTGTCAGTTTCTTTATGTCCTGTTAAGTTTGCTTTGTATATTTGAGTTTTTTTAATAGATGTGTATGATTTTGGAAATGTTGAATCTTTCTGAAGAATTTTTCCTTTTATGTAATGACTCATAATTTTTAGGACTATCTTAAAACCTGTCTCATATTAATATAGGTTCTCCACCTTTCTTTTGGGTAGATGTAGCTCATGAAACAGCACACAGATTGTAGTGCTATGAGTTTTCTTAAAAGTATAGAGTCAGGTAACCCCTTGTAGTCAACCTCTACCCTGACTTCTCGCCAGTGGTAGATACTGATCTTTTTTTCCTGTCCTTCCAGCTGTGCCTATTGGTTGTGTAGTGGTTAAGTGCTATGGTTGCCAACCAAAGTGTTAGCCATTTGAACCCACCAGTTACTCCCAGGAAACTCTACAGGGAAGTTCTACTCTGTCCTCTAGGGTGACTATGAGTCAGAATCAACTGGACAGCAATGAGTTTGGTTTTTTTATTTTATTCCAAAATTCATGTAAATGTAGTCATATAGTAATTAGTTGTTTGTGTTTGGTTTGTTTAGCTTAGCATAATCCTTTTGAGATTCATCTGTGTTATTCCATGTATGAGTTCTTTGTTCCTATTGATTGCTGAGGAGTACCCCAGTTTGTTTACCCATCACTCTTGATTGTTTCCAGCTTTTTTGCAATTATGAATAAAGCTGCTATAAATATTAGTTACAGGTTTCTGTGTAGACATTAATTTCCCTGAGTAACTATTAAAGAGTAGGATTTCTGGGATGAGTGTTTATGCTGGTAAGTGCATGTTTAAACTTCATAAGAAACTGCAAAACTGTCTGTCCCATTTTCCGTTTTGAACAGCAATTTATGAACATTCCAGTTGCTCCACATCCTTATCAGCACCTGGCATTATCATTTAAAAAAAATCAGCAATTTTGTAGGTATACAGTTGTGTCTCATTATGTCTTATTACTGGTGTTTTAATCTAACCAGATATTTTCTGTATTCTCATTGGAAATTTTGCCTCTTGTCATGTATTTTACATTAAATGTGCTGTGATACATTTGGATTTACATTTATCACTGTGTTTGTGCTTTCTACTATGCCTAGTTCTACGCTACTTCTTTCTCTACTGTCCCCATCTTCACTGCATCCCTATTGTTCTCTTTTCATTTGGACTAAGTAAGCTTTCAATTGACATGAGATTTTACATTCTGTTTGTATTTTTATTGCTTTCTCTTAAAATTTTAAGTTGCATTCTTGACTTAACAAGGTCTATTTTTTTATACCTTCTTCCCAATACAAAGGCTATTTTATTTCAATCATTTCTTATCATCTTAAGTTATATTCTTGCCTTTATTTTTTGTTTAAATACTGATAAATTTGGCATTATTGTTATTACTATTATAATGATTATAATAGTCTTAAATAATCAGTGCTTGTTTAGATATGCCTTCATGTTAACAAGTTCTATGCTCATAATTTCTTCCTGTATCTTACTGTTTTCCCCTGGGTTCAATATCTGTTTTCCTGAAAAACATCCCTTATTATTTTCTTTATTCAAGGTTGTTGTGGTCATCTAGTGCTGCTATAACAAAAGTACCACAAGCGGAAGGCTTTAACACAGAGAAGTTTATTCTCTCTCAGTCCAGTAGGCTTGAAGTCTGAATTCAGTGTGCTGGCTCCAGGGGAAGGCTTTTTCTCTCTGTTGGCTGTGCCCGAAGGCCTTTGTGATATATCAGTCTTCCCTTCGTCTGGCAGCATCTCAGGTCCAATGGATGCACTTTGTTTTCTTAGAGGGTGAGGTTTACACCCTCTGCTCACTTTCTTTCCTTTCATCTATTGTAAGATAAAAGGATGTAGGCTACACCTCACGGAAACTCATTTTACGTTGGATCAAGGATATGACTTAGTAGAGGGTGTTATACTCCCACCCTAATTCTCTTTAATATAATCCAATCTTGCCTCATTAACCACAGGCAGAGATTAGAATTTGCAACACATAGGAAAATTATAATCACAAAATAGAGGCCAACCATATAGTACTGGACATCATAGCCCAACCAAATTGACACACATGTTTTTTGGGGGGCACACAATTCTATCCAGAACAAGGGTCTAGTGGTAAATTGAAACAAACACTCCCATATTATTATATGATGCTTTAGCTGGTTAGAGAGTTCTAGGATTATAGTTGTTTCTCAAAGACTTTGAAGATGCTATTTCACTGTTGTTGTTCACTAATGTTTAATTGCTATTCTTTGCAGAGTACGTCCTTCCTCTTGGGGTATAATTTATCTTTTTGTTTTTGGTATTCTGAAATTTCAGTATGTCATGTCTGGGCATAGTTTGTTTTTAAGTATCTTGCTTGAGGCTTAATGTGATGTCTGAATCCTTTGATCACATCTTTCATTAAATCTAGAAAAATTTCAATCGTTTTCTCTTCAAATATCAACTTTCCTTATTTCTCTGTACATTTGTTGTAGTCTCTCCCGGAATTCTTAGACAAATGTTGGCTATTTTACTCTGTTTGATAGACTTTTGGATATTTTTATTCCATCAATTTTTTTGCTCTTCGCTTCCATTTTTCTGTCTCTTTACTCCTCTATGTTGCTTTTCTGAGCAGTTTGCTCAGTGCAGGTGGTGCGCTTATTCCTGTTGGTGATAACAGATGGTGTGCATCTCCTCCCAGCTGTGCTGCATCATACTCGTAGCTTGAAATTGGTCATGGCAGAAGTATTTATATCCTGGAAATCAGCAAATGCTACAAATTAGGGCTTCTTTTTGCCCCCCCCCCCGAGAGCAGGCTTACCAGCACATCACTGCTTATGTTTATCTTCAAGTTCACTCATTGTTTTCCAACTCTGCCTAATCTGCTGTCTAAGTCATTATCTTAGTTAACCAGTACTGCTGTGACAAAAGTACCACAAATAGATGGCCTTAACAAACAGAAGTTTATTCTCTCACAGTTTAGGAGGCTAGAAGTCTGAATTCAGGTTGCCTGCTCCAGGAGAAGGCTTTCTCTCTCTGTTGGTTCTGAGGGAAAGCCCTTGTTGTCCACCTTCCCCTGGTCTAGGAGCTTCTCAGTGCAGCAATCCTGATGCCAAGGGACATGCTCCCCTCTTGGCTCTTCTTGTTTGATGGTAATGAGATTCCTCTTCGCTTTCCTTGATTCTCTCTTTTAAATCTCAAAAGAGATTGACTCAAGACACAGCCTAGTTCTGTAGCTCGCATCCTGCCTCACTGGCATAAATTCGTCTAATCCTGCTTCAGTAACGTTGTAGAGGTTAGGATTTATGACACACAGCATAAATATATCAGATGATAAAATGGAAGACAGCCACACAGTACTGGGAATCACAGCCTATTCAAGCTGACACACATTTTTGGGGGACATAATTCAATTGCGTTTTCCCCCCACTGATTATATTTGTAATTTTTAGAAGGTCAGCTTGTTTCTTTTTCAGCTCTGTACTTTCTTAGTTTCTGTTCTTTTATCAAGTTTTTGATTCTTCCTTACATCAGTAATTTTAAGTATGCTTGTTTCATAGCCTTATGTAAGAAATTTATTATTGGAATTTTTTGAGATCTAATCCTATTCTTTTAGTGTTTACTCACAGTGGATTGTTTCCTTGTTTATTTGATAATTTTGGATTAGAAGTTATCTTTAATAAAATTTTTGTTTATTGTGGTGAACATGTACACTACAAAGCATATACCAGTTCAATAATTTTACGTGTATAATTCAGCAACACTTATTACTTTCTTCAAGTTGTGCAGCCATTCTTGCTATTCTTCTCCAAATCATTCCACCACCAGTAGCATTTAGTCAATGTACCCTAAGCAAAAAAAAAAAAAAAAAAAAAAATCCGTCTTCCCTCCTGCCTCTCACCCTTGATAACCACTAATTTTGGATTTCTCTCTATTTGCTTATTTCATGTGAGTGAGATCATGCAGCATTCATTCTTTTGTGGCTGATATTTTGCTCAGCACAATCTTTTCTAGATTCATCCATATCATGGTTGAGTAATATTTTATTATATGTACCTACTGCACTCAACAGGAAGAAATAGCAGTCTGTTTCCAAAAAGATTATAGCCTTGGAGACTCTCTGGGGCAGTTTTATCCTTTCCTATAGGGCCACTCTTAGGATGGTCTTGACAGCAGTAGGTATGGTTTTGGTATACATCACGTTTTGTTTATTCATTTATCAGCTGATGGACAGTTCTCTTGTTTCCACTTTTAGGTTATTGGGAATAGTGATGCAGTGAATATTTGTGTAGATGTTTTAGTAGGGTTTTTGTATTAAGTTTTCAATATGAAATTACTGAATTCACAGAAGATAGAAATTGGAATCTCAGTCTCACGCGAAGGTATTCCCACCGCTACAAAGTCTCACAAGAGACTCTTTCCCCCTTCTCCTATTCAAAGCACAAACTGAGGAAACACATGTTATTATTGTTTCCCTGTTCCTCAGAACGGCCTTTTTTCCTTGTTTACTTTTTTATGGAGGATATAGCCCTTCAAGAGTCTCACCTTCACAAAGGATTCTTAAGTCTAACTCCCCACATCATGCAGACTTGTGGTGCGATGAATCATTTTTATACGCCCCCTTCAGCTGTGCGTGGTTTTGTGACTCCCATAAAATAATTGGATAGGATTATGCAAATAGGGTGTTTGTGGCCCAGCAAGGGGACTGGAAAGCCTGCTAAAAATGCAAGTCAGGTGCCTGGAATCCCTGCAGAGGTAGAACTATCTAAGTAATGTGTATGGAACTCTAATGAGAGGATCGGTCGGTTTTGCCATCCCCAAAGGCTTAAAATGAGCTCATCTCAGAGGCAAGGAGATGTGGGCAGTAAAGAAGGGAAACTTACTACTTGCAAGAAAGAAGAGCCAGCAATGGAATACATTCTTTGGACATAGGGTCTTTGTGCTGAGAACCTCCTAGACCTGAGACAGCTGTAATACTGGAGATGGTACAAGACAACAAAAAGTGGGGGCAGAGAAACAGCAGCAGCAGAACCAGAATATCAATGTGATACCAGTGCAGTGGACTTCCTGGACCACAGAGTGAGGCAACTACAGTGAATGTGCTGACTCACAGAGTGGGAGAGCAGAGAACCAGTGGGTTATCCCTGGTCACTGACTGCTTGCTGGAGGAGCTAAAGAACTTTGTAAAACTTGCCCTAGCAGGGCAGAGGCAAAGCTTAGAGGTCAAGAGGCCAAGGGTCAGAGAGAGGCCTGCTTCTGGGAATGGCCTGATTGAAGACTTGTATCCTGAGTTGTCCTTGATCCTAGATTGTAACCTGTTACTTTGCTACCAGAAACCAACACCATTGCCATTAGGTTGATTTCAACTCATAGCAACCGTACAGGACAGAGTGGAACTACCCATACAGTTTCCAAGGAGCACTGGTAGATTCAAACTGCTGACCCTTTGGTTAGTAGATGTGGCTCTTAACCACTGTGCTACCAGGGTTTCTGTTACTTCTCTAATAAATCCTATAATTATGAATATTGTCTGTGAGTTCAGTGTGGCCATTATAAAGAATTATTGAACCCAGTGGAGAAGTAGTAGGAGGGACAGGTGGTATCATAATTGGTAAAAAGATTGGAGGATGGAGATTATTTAGCCTCCTCTCCCAAAGAATCTGGTGTTGATCTAGATTCTCTCCCTGCCCCCTTGTAAAGTTGATAGAAGATGTCTAATGCAGCCATGCCACCCTTAGGAGACCCAAGACTCATTTCCATTTTGAGGGAGCTTTTAGAACCCAGGTCTGTTGATTGGCAAAATTGCTACCCTTACTCTAACACTGTCTAGCCAGAGCATTAAGTCATACTAACCAGTATTATTTTTCAATTTTCTTTCCTTTCTTACCTCTTCCTTCTTTTTGTTTCTTGACTGGTCTCTGTTTTGTTGTGAGATCAGCCATAAATTCAAAAGGCTATTTGTCGTATTTTACACAGTATTTCTGTGTCTTTTGTAGTGGCACAGTTTCCAGATATTTCTTATTTGCTACACTGACAGAAATAAGTCTCAGAATTAAATTATCTTTCTCTCTTATTTCAAGTTCTAAGGTTTAAAAACCCCAAAGTGGAACCCTTTCTATGAGTGAGTGGATGGTGTCTGCAAGTTAGACGTCAGGGTAATGGCGATATTTTTGGAGCAATGATCACCCTTAGAGGACTGTGGCTTTGGTTTTCTTTGGTTGGTGAAGTCTCAACAGTTTTTATCCCCAAATGGTTAACCTTGCTTCTTGACATTCCAGAAGTTTTCCCAGCTTGGCTTTAACTCTGGCTTTCAGAGGATTTTCTCTAAGCGAAACTTTTTGTAATTCTATTTATCGGGCCTTCTTATGCCTTATTTCAGGTTTACCCCAAAGAGTTTTACTTCACAGAAGTTCCAGGCTGGAAAGGATTTTGAAGGTCATCTAATCTAAACCCTTATTTTATATACAGGCTTAGATGATTGATGAGACCAACCCAAGATTAACAGGATGAATGAGAGAGAACTGAAACCAGATCCAGAGGTCTTAATTCTCTCGAGGGCTTTCTCCACTCAACGCAAAGCCTCATATCAGCCTGTCTCTTGGTTCCTTACTGTGGTTTCTTAGGAAGTATACAAGTGTGTGTTGCTTGGAGTGACTAAGTGTTTATAGAGCAATGATCACAACACCTTTGCACAGTGAAACTCCACAAATTTAGGCTCCCTTATATATTAGTTTTCTGTAGCTGCCATAACAAAATGCCACAAATTTAGTGGCTTAAAGTGACAGATATGCGTTGATCACAGTTCTGGAAGGCAGAAGTCCAAAATCAAGGCATCAACAGGGTTCAACTTTTGGAGGTGCCAGGGAAGAGTCTGTTCTTTGCCTCTTCCGGCTTCCTCCCAACGTTTCTTGGCTTGTGGCTGTATCATTTCAATCCCTGCTTCCATCCTCATATGCCCTTCTCTGTGTGTCTAAACTCCCTCTGCCTCACTCTATAAGGATACGTGTGGTTGCATTTAGGTGTACTCAGATAACCTGGAAACCCTGGTGGTATAGTGATTAAGAGCTACAGCTGCTAACCAGAAGGTTGGCAGTTCAAATCTAACAGGCACTCCCTGGAAAGGCTATGGGGCAGTTTTACTCTGTCCTGTAGAGTCACTATGAGTTGGTGTTGACTTGTTGGCCGTGGGTTTGGTTTTTCGGTTTTCAGATAGTCTAGGATAAGAGCTTCCTCTCAAGATCCTTAGCTTAATCACATCCTTTGTTGTATGAAATGATATTTACAGGTTCTGGTGACTAGGAGGCAAATACGCCTTTATGGCGTGGGGAGTAGGGGCATTTTTTTTCTGCCTACCACACCCAGCTGACTGTACTTCCAAGGCCTTGCTTTTCTTTCTCTCAGGGACAGTTGATTTCCTGCACCCATGTGCATCATTTTACTTTGAAATATACTTCACTCATCTCGTCCTTTGTATGCTAAAAGAATGCTTGTCACAGTGCTCTATTAGCTTTCATTATAATGAAAATTCAGCAGTGCTATTAGGCACCCACTTTGTACCAAGCCTTTTAGGCGCATGGAATCCCTGGGTGGTGCCAAGGTTAATGTGTTTGTCTGCTAACTGAAAGGTTGGAGGTTCAGGTCCACCCAGAGGCACCTTGAAAGAAAGGCCTAAGAGTCTACTTGTACAAAGAGAGTGGTTGAAGGCCCTATGGAGCACAGCTCTACTCTGATACACATAGGATCACGGTGAGTTGGAATCAAATGGCTATTTTTGTTTATGTAAGGCTATGAGGTTGTGGTTGAAAAGCTAAGATGTCACCTCACCTTGAAGACTAAGGTGTACCTGACCCCAAGCCATGGTGTTTTTAATTGTATCACGTGTACGTGAAATCTGGACAATGAACAAGGGAGACAGAAGAAGAACTTATGCCTTTGAGTTGTGATTTTGGAGAAGAATATTGAATATCCCATGAACTGCCCCCCCCCCCGCCAAAAGAACAGAGCTGCCTTGGAAAAAGTACACCCAGAGTGCTGCTTAGAAGCAAGGATGGGGAGATTATATCTTACATACTTTGGGCATGTTGTTGGGAGGGATCAATCCCTGGAGAAGGACATCATGTTTGGTAATGTGGAGGGGCAGCACAAAAGAGGAAGACCTTCAAGGAGATGTATTGACACAGTGGCTGCAACAATGGACTTAAACATATAAGCAAATTGTGGGTATGACATAGGACTAGGCAGTGCTTCCTTCTGTGGTACATACGGTTGTTTGGGGATGGAAAAGACTTGACAACACTTAACAACAGCAACAGTAAGGTTGTGGGTAGCAGAAAAAGGCATGACTGTTTTGAATACTAAATCATAGATGCCATGAGACTTGGAGGATACGATGACTGGGGACATAACCTCCATGGCACAGCCTTGCCTTCACTCCACAAAAATTTTTCCATGATTTAGAGATAAGAAACAAATCTGAGCCCTTAATAAGAAGCTCATAGTTGAATGGAGGTTGAAGATAAGCAAAAAGAGCATTAGCACAAGCTGTGTTGAAAGCTTTGATAGCGGTATGGCCAGGATGCTGAGAGAGCACAGAGAGAGGGCACACCCTATCCAGACTAGCCTGAAAGAAAGGCAGTACAGATAGTCCAAGACGCACAACAGGATTCCTTTCTGATGTATGTTCCATTTTTCTTGTTTTTGTTTTTTGTTTGGTTTTCATCATTATTGCCTTTTTTTAAATCACTATCATTTGAGTCAGATCTGACTCGATGGCACTTGGCTGGCTGGCTTTACAGATCTAATCTTTACGTGTCTTAAATATAAACATATAGCTTCAACCCTGGTGCTCCCTGCTTCTCCAGATTTTTGCCCATTATGAAAGCCAGAAACAAACAAACAAAAAACAGGTGGTCGTAAAGTCATGAGTGCCGTAGGATGTAAGTCAGGGACTACCTTTATAGCTGGTCCAGATAGACTTCCTGGAGTAAGCGGTTCTTCAGCTGCTCTTTGAAGTATGAGTGGAGGCAACCAAGGCAGTAAGAGGCATGTAGAATGTCGCCCACAGTGATAGAAAGGCATGGACAAATGGGAGTGGACAGGCATCTTCCTCATCATTTTTCACGTCGTCTTCCTAATTGTCCCCATCCATTTAGCCACCATTCACCAAACATTTGCTCAGTTCTGATAGTCATGCCTTTGTAGCGTCATGCTGAGTACTGCACTAGAAGTATTCGTCACCCAAATGTGTATGTTCTAATCTAATGGGTTGTTGAGTAATAACAGACCTAGAGTTTTCACCAGACACTCTGAGACAAGTATAATTGTGACTTCATTTTCCTGAAACTTTGATTCACAGGGACCCTGAGCTCAGATCCCTATGACTTTGCCAACTCCTGGGCCCTAGGCAGTGGAGAACAGAGGTGCAAGCGGGCATCCCCTCCCAGCATTCCCTGTAACATCTCTTCTGGAGAAATGCAGAAGGTAGGTGCAGTTCATTCTGAAGTGGTCTGTATACATGTGTGACTTCTGGAGTTAAGAGGCAGAGGGCACAAAGTTTCAGGTCTTCTATTCATGGGAGGAGTAGACTTACCTCTGTGGGTCCTTCTGGCTGTTCAGTGCAGGGTTCCTATGTGCCCCTTTCACCCTGAAAACAAGCTGTGGTTAGAGTTTGGTTATCTACATCTCAAATACTATTCTTTGCTCCATCTGTTTGTGGAGGATGGGGTCTACTAGAATGTGGGTGAACTTAGATCTTTTGGCTCTGGGTAGTGCCTGAGGGTAGGGATTGTTGCTTGGGGGAAGAAGAGGCAGTTCCGTGGACCTCTGATTCATCTTGAGACTGGTACAAACAGAGTTGGCACTCCCAGTATTGGCCAGGGCTGGAAAGATTGCCCTATACTTTCTACATAGCTCTATTTCTGTGGACACAGAAACTCTTTAGCAGCTCTTTCCCCATTTGAATGCTTGTTATGATCCCATTAACTAGAACTTCCCTCTTAGGGAGAAGGTTGGGAGTGGGAAGGAGTGGTC
Source organism: Heterohyrax brucei (assembly GCA_028571685.1). Lineage (NCBI taxonomy): Eukaryota > Metazoa > Chordata > Mammalia > Hyracoidea > Procaviidae > Heterohyrax > Heterohyrax brucei. The sequence continues at coordinate 67,737,622 of CM053142.1, read as the reverse complement.
AGAACTGCATCCCTCCTTCTTCGTATTAGTGGGCGATCTTTTGTGTCTCTTTGGATGTGGGTGTTGGGAGGGATGGCCTTGGTTGGACTGACCTGGGCTGAGGGATGGAGCATGACTCAAGGATGAAGCTGGACCCATGCAGTTTGCTGTTTTGAGTCTGTGTTCAGAGACTCACAGTGGTAGGAACAAGATCACTTGGAGGTGTTGTAAATCAGGTTTGCTGGAAGCTAACTCTGAGTGAGGTGTGTTTGCAGGGGTTGCTGGAGACTCAGGAGCAGCCCCACGAGTCAGAGAAGCAGGGTCGGGCATGGGAGGAGTTAAACCTTGATATATTCACAACCCAGGCCTCAGCCAGTCCCTTCAGGATTTGTAGAAGCTAAGGTGGCCCTTCAGAGATGGCTCAGCTTGGGGCAAGTGTGTCCACATTGACCAGTCAGGAATTGGATGCATTCAGTTTGCCTCTAGGAGGAGGCTGGGCAGCTCCCTCAGGCTGAAGGTATTTCTGAAGAGAAATTTAGCTGTGAGCCCTTAGCAGCCAAGGATCTTGGCAACTGATGGACTGAGTCTTTTGGCTCTAATGGGGAATCCACTGTAGAGTTGCTCTGTTTAACAGTACCACCTTCCCTGCCCTCCATCCAGACAGAACCACACTGTTAAAACCTACAGTACTCGTAAAGAAGGCAGACACTTGCTTACACCCAGGATGGTCACCATGATGGAACCTTCCAGACCACACTAAAGCCTTCCTTGGTGCATGTACCGTTCTTTTGAGTGCTCACACATGCAGTAGTGACTAAGCTGCACAGCCTCTCAGGGGATGGGTAGGCAGACACTGTTTTGTAATTTTCTTCATAGATGAGGAAGCCAAAGCAATAAGAGTTACAAAACTGCCTGAAGTTGCTCTGGTAGTGCAGTGGTTAAGAGTTCAGCTGCTAACCAAAAGGTCAGTGGTTGGAATTGACTGGCCACTACTCAGAAACTTGCAGTTCTACGCTGTTCTACAGGGTCTCTATGAATCAGAAACAACTCAAAGGCAAAAGTTTAGAAGGCTGTAGTCAGGATTCAAACCTACCTGGCTTCTCTCTCTTTGTTGCCTTGGTTGCCTTGCCTCAGGTTACTGAAGTATATCTACTCACAGGCCATTGCCTTTTTCTTCAGGAATTGGGCTCGATAATTCTTACAGTTCTTTCTTTTCCAAAGTTCTTGATTACATGTTTCTTCTGTGTATTGGGCTGGAGAGACAGCATCATAAAAACAAAAACCCATTGCCACGGGCTTTACTGGAAACCCTGGTGGCGTAGTGCTAAAATGCTACCCCTGTTAACCAAAAGGTCAGCACTTTGAATCCATCAAGTAGTCTTTGGAAACTCTATGGAGCAGTTCTACTCTGCTACATAGGGTCGCTATGAGTCACAACTGACTCAGTGGCAGTGGGTTTGGTTTGGGTTTTATGGACTTCATTCTAACTAACAGTGACCCTATAGGACAGGGCAGAACTTTTCCACAGGGTTTCCAAGGAGCAACTGGTAGATCAAGCTTCCAAATGTTTGATTAGCAGCCATAACACTTAACCACTATGCCACTGGGACTCCAGTATATCACAGTTTTCAAAAAATCCAATGAATGGATAAATGAAAATTAGATGGTATTATTTAGATAAGGATTGTTTCTATAGCCACAGTAATAATCTAGAAAGCTTTACTTGTAGCAATCTGATTTACTCAATTCCATAAGCAGAGGGAGAAACTCCTGCTCTCTCCCACTCCAGAAACAAATCTCTTTCTCTCCTCTTTCTCTTTCCCACAGACACAGACACAGACACGGACACGGACACGGACACGGACACGGACACGGACACGGACACGGACACAGACACAGACACAAGCGCGGGTGCAGGCATGCGTGTCTTTGCATGAGAAAGCCTCATTATTAGCTGGTTACTCATTTAGTAATTCTTTTCCATTGCTGTGGAACAATCTGACCTGAACCACAGAGCATATCAGGTTCGGGAAAACATTCTGGGTTGACTCCAAATCCAGGTGCCTAAATCATAAACACTCATAAACAAGTACACTCCAAAGGACTTTTTTATCCATTGAGTTTCTAGTGTTTCAATGGTTCTAGGTCCTCTGGCTAGTCCATAAAAGTCTGTATCACTTAGAATGGAGCCCCAAAATGTTGTCATTGTTGGATACTGTTGAGTAGAGTCTGACTCATGGTGATCCATGTGGTAAAGCAGAACTGCCCCATGAGGTTTTCTAGGCTGTAATCTTTACAGAAGCAGATCACTTTGTCTTTCCCCTGTGGAGTGGCTAGGTGGGATTGAACCTCTAAACTAGGTAGCAACTAAGCATGTAACCACTGTACCACCAGAGCTCCTTAAGCTGCAGAATAGCCCTGACACAGATAGACTTGCAACACTGAGAGGAGGGTACTAGAGTGCCCCAGGAAGCAGGGAGCTTCCCTTCCAGGAGAAACGTCTGAAACTTGCCCATGGCAGCCCCTTGAGTTCCTCTCACCTCTGGGCCTTGGCATTGTGGTAAGTCCACTCAACTTGGGGTCAGGCCACTTACTGGCTTTGTAATCCTGAGAAAGACATTTGTCTTCTTCAAACCTCAGTTTCCACAGGTGTGAAATAGGCTTAATGGTAGCCATTGCCACAGAGAACCATTGTGAGGATAAAAAAGAGATACTAGTATGGAGTGCTTAAAAATCCTGTTGCCATCGAGTCAATTCTGACTCATAGTGACCATATAGGATGGAGTAGAACTGCCCTGTAGGGTTTCCAAGGAGCATCTGGTAGATTCAAATGGCCGACCTTTAGTCAGCAGCCACAGCTCTCAACATTATACCACCAGGGAGTCTGTGGAGTGCTTAAAAAAAACCCCGAAACTGTTGAGCTGATTCGAATTTATGGCAACCCTAAAGGGCCGAGTGCAACCACACGATAGTGTTTTTAAGAAGTGCCTGGTGGATTTGAACTACTGACCTTTTGGTTAGCAACTGTAGTGCTTAACCGCCATGCCACCAGGGAGTGCTTAGTGGGGTTTAGTTGTATGAGCCATTTATATTACCATTATTCATGAAATCCCAGTCAGTGTCTTAATGCTGTCCTGCATTTCCCACTGGAGCAGACTTACAGCTTCCTTGACTGTAAGAAAATCAATATCTGTTTGTCAAAGCCGCCCACTGAGCTATTCTGTTATAGCTGCACTAAATAACTAAGACAGTGGGGATACGGTGGCCACATATGTACCTCTACTGCGGAAACATCTCTTTGAGGGCGTGAATCTTGCCTTATTTACAGACCAGTGTAGAGTGAGAGTATGAGAAAAGTTCTTCCTGTCTTCAGAGTGCAAGAGGATCATTTAACTGATCTCTAAGATGTGGGAGGTGAAGACAGATTTTCAAGTGGAGAACCTGATACTGAGAATGTGTTGAGGAGGAGCACTGGGCACTGTATCCCGGAGACAAAGGGGAGAGAGACAAGACCCAAACAGCCTTGCTTTCCTCCCCAAGTGCCTTCTGAGACTGCAGCTGCACACTTGCTACTCACTTTGTCTCCCAGGTGCACGGAAATCCTCACTAACCAGTGTCCTGGGAGCAGCTTAAGAAATTGGGTACCAAGTTCCTAGTGCCAGGCTGCGGCCCCCAGACACTTCAGATCTCCTAGCGGGATGGTGCCTTCAACAGAGAACTCTTGGTTTCAGGTTGTTTACAGGAGAAGAGAGGCCTGGTGTTCTCTCAGCCAGTCGGGTTGCGTTTGTCCATGCTTGGAGATCCCTCGTTGGCTGGGAAGCACAATGACTTACCTCCTGGGAGGTGATTACTGTAGTCCTTGAAACTGCTGGCAGCCTGCTTAGCCCCACTGGGGCACCAGATTCAGAAATCAGATCTGGTAAATGGGGCATCCTTTGCAACTGTTTTCCATGGACTCTGTGGTTCCAAGAGCCATTTGGAGTGGTGAGGTGTTCCGTGGAGGAGAATGCATGGCTCTGAGAACTGTCTTGGATGGTAGCCAGAATCTTTCCTCTCACTCCTCTGAAACTTTCCATCTTTCCAGGTCTGTAGCTAGGAGTTCATCATACTTTTACCTAGGGGACGGCCTCTTTTACTGGTTCTGGTAATGGCTTGTTGAATGCATGCAAATTTGCAGTTTTTTCACAGCTTTTCAAACAGATTAGAACTGCTGGAGTCTGGAGCTAAGGGTGCAGACTTAGTAATAAGAAGCCCCAAGCTGTGAATGTGTAAGTAATTGATTTACACAGTTAGGTTTAGTTTGCTTTTTTTTTTTTAAACTCAGGGGCCTCAGCAAGGGCCTACCTTACAAAGGGGACTTGGGTTTGGCCTGCATTCCTGTCTGCAACGTGAAGCCCAAGGATCTAGGAGAGTGCACTAGGCCCACAGCTAATCCACACTGTGCTTTTGCTGATTAGAAATAGACACCCCTCCTTTAACACATTTTACCAATCCCTGCTAGAAAAGTGTCATACTAAATGTAAGGTTGCTGGGTGCTGTCAAGTCTATTCAGACTCACAGTGAGCCCACAGGACAGAGCAGAACTTCCCTACAGAGTTTCCTAGGCTGTATTCTTTACAGTAGGTGATCCATTGATGTCACTAGGGAAGTGTGTGTGTGTGTGTGTGTGTGTGTGTGTGTGTGTGTATGGGGGATCTGCACTGGGTGACACAGTCAGAGGGGTGACACAGAGGCTTAGAGGGTAATGAGCACCCAGGGGCAATCTCTAAATTGCACCACCTTCCAGCTCAAGCATTCAAGGACAATCTCTAAATTGCATCCCTCTCCTCAATTTCAAGAAATGCTGGCAGTGTGGTGGTTAAGGACTGTGGCTGCTAATCAAAAGGCCAGCAGTTTGATTTCATCAGATGCTCCTTAGAAACTCTATGGGGCACTTCTACCCTGTACCATAGGGTCATTGTAAGTGAAAATTGATGACAATGTTTTTTGAGGGGTTTTGGTTCTCCAATTTCAAGAAGAATGGAGGTTCAGCTTCAGGTCAGCAGGACACAACTCCCCCTCCACCCTCAGCTGCCTCATTCAGGCATCTTTCATATTTGTGGTCTTAGAATGTCATTTTGACAACTCGTTTGGTGATCCCTTGAGTTGTAATCCACTCTGTGGTAGTGAATTTGGTTTTGTCTTTGGTGGACTTGTACCAAAGGGTAAGTGCTATCTCTGCTCTAACTCATCCATGGCTCTGGGATGGCATTAAAATGATGTCTATAAAAATACCTCTGTAGTTATTTAAGAAAACAAAAACATTTTTTGCAAGCCCAGCTTGCATGTGTCGGTATAGCCACAAAGCTAAAAACCACTGTGCTAATTTACTTTTCGAACTTTCTAATGCACCTCAGTCAGAGACCACTAGCCAGTTACAGTGACACTTTGCATCATACAGCTTTGGCTGATGTGCTACAAGCATGTTACTGTGTATTTGTTGTTGCTGGTCTTTTGTCAGCTGCTGATTCTGTTAAGTTTTCTGGTGTGTTAGCTATAATATTGTGGTAATCAGTATTTGTGAGCCAGTATCAACAACCGCTGTTGAGAATGCAGTAGGAATTAAAGGAAAACAAAGAGTGATACATAGGAATCACAACTTCACACGGAACATTACTGCAAAAAACCATTATTGAGGACTCTGTATGGTCAAGTATAAGAGGAAGTCCATGTGTGGGCTGACACCATGAAGTAAAGCGCTGGGTGACTCCAGCCCTAGAGTTCACTGAGTGTTTCTCCCACGGGGCTGCTGGTGGGTTTGAATCAGCAACTTTTCACTTAGTAGCCAAGCGCTTAACCATGGCACCATCAGTGCTCCTTACTGAACATAATAAACATATAAATGTCTGTGACATGAGCTGGAGGCCCTGGAGGCCCTGCTAAAGCCTTTCAGCATCACAGCAATGCACAAGTCCCCACCAACAGTGTGGTGGGGGGCGGCTGCACAGGAAGCGCCATGTGTCTAGAATCGAACCCTGGTTTCTGGCATAGCAGGTGAGAACTCTACCACTGAACCAACACTGCCCTCTCTGCCGGGAGGTGTAGTTGGTGTCATCCTTTATCACCAGGATCACTTTCCCTGCAATGGAAGACTGTCCTCTGCTTATGCAGCTGCAGTCTGAGTGTGATGCCCAAGGTACCCTCCAGCATGTCTTCTCAGAGGTGAACCTCAAGACTACAACTAAAGAGTCCTGGTTGGGAATGAGAGATATCCTTACCAGGATCTTTCTAGCTATCTTGTAGAGTTTGCTTTCTAGCTATCTTGTAGAGTTTGGTGCTACACAGCCCCTCTTAGCTCTCTAAGTCTCTCCTCTCTTTTTCATCCTCATTTCAACTCTTTAGGGCATTGTCTGTCCAAAAAAAGAAAGAAAGAAAGAAAATCAAACCCACTGCCACTGAGTCAATTCTGACTCCTAGTCACTCTGGGACAGAGTTAGACTGTCCCATAGAATTTCCAAAGAACACCTGGTAGATTTAAACTGCCAACCTTTTGATTAGCAGGCATAGCATTAACTACTAAGCCACCAGGATTTCCACTGTCCCTGAATACTAGGGAAGCAAGGTCTTTTCAGTCTCATTTCTCCAGGTCTTATTCAGCAGTGCAAGTCCAATTGTACCCCCGAACCAAAAAAGCCATACCCACTGCCATCAAGTTGATTCTGACTCACGGTGACCCTATAGGGCAGAGTAGAACCACCCCATAGGGTTTCCAAGGAGCACCTGGTGGATTTGAACAGCTGACCTTTTGTTTAGCAGACATAGCACTGAACGACTACACCACCAGGGTTTCCACTGTGTCCCCACAGGGCGTCTACAGCCCCACGATTCCTATTGTCTACTGGCCTCCAAAATTGGACGTTTATTTGCTCAGTATAATCCTTATTCTTTTTTGTTGTTGTTGTTGCTGCTCAAGTCTTCACATTTTCTCTCTTTCCCCTTATCCTGGAGAACACTTTCTTCTTCGACGGAAACAGCAAGCTCTTCTGTCCTACGTCCTCATCCTCCCAGGACCTCACTTGTCCCTCACATGCTAACATTTGTAAACACTCATGCTCGTTTTAAATAGCCATAACATGTTTCCTTAGTGGCCCAAAGAGGCTCATAAAGTACTCATTCTGCTGGCGACAGGGCAATTCACTCTTCATGTCCTCATTAAGGATTGCTCACATGATATTTGCAAAGGACGTCCTCTGCTCTTGCCAGCATTTCTGTCACAGTTGTGCTGAAATGAGAGTCCATGGGCACAGAGGGAGGTACTTTAAAGACAGAGGATCTGACTCAGCATCCTGGGAGAGTCGGGAGACTCACCAGCCAGGTCTACTGGCATCCCTGCTTCCTTGCTCTGCCTCTTCTATTCAATTAATTGGGTGATTTGGCAGAGAAAAGGCTTATCTTGGAGACTGAGGAGAATTTTGTTGCAGCCATTTTTTTGGAAGAATAATTGTGATTAAGAGATAGACCAGTTCTAATGGGAGAGTCTGGCTCAGGGAAGGTCAGTAAATCTCAAGGGAAGCTCTTGTCACCCAGGATCTCCTAAGGAGTTAGTTTTCAGTGTCAGAGGCATAGCTTGGTTTTACAGAAAGGATGCTCAAGTGATACCTAGTTAAGAGTTGGGGTTTGAATAGAAGCATACACACACACACACACCCATTTTACTCTTTTACAGAGTGAGAAAGCCTTTCATAAAAGGACCAAGTCATATAAAGGCTAAAGGATGAGGATTTATTTTGCATGCTTTACTGATAACCAGGAGACCAGGGTGCAGCCCCTGGTTTTGACTGGTTCTCCGTGTGTCCTCATGTAAGTCACTTTTCCAGTCTGTCTATATTGTGGTCCTCCTTCTCTAAGGTAAGCAGAGCTCTACTAACCACTGGCGGACCAGTTGCTGTTGGCCTGACTGCAACTCATGTTGACCCTATGTGTGTCAAAAAGAACTCTGCTCCATAGGGTCTTTGGTGGTTGATTTTTTGAAAGTAGATCACCAGGCCTTTCTTCCAAGGTGCCTCTGGGTAGAATAGAACTTGCAACCTTTCAGTTGGTTAGCTGCAGAATGTGTTAACTGTCTACAACATCCCAGGACTCCAATACCTACCTCTTTTCCCTTTAGAGCAAATTCATTTCCCTTGGTGCAGAGCAGAAGCGAGCCGACGTGGTTGTAGTGGTGACCCTGAAAACTACTCCTGTGCATTTTAGCCTTACAGCAGGGCTTTGGTTCTGCCACTGGGTTTCCAAGATTTTCCTCAAGTTAAACAGAACTTGGCCATTTAGGGAATTTACTTGATAAACCTAAAGGAAGAAATGGTAAGGGTCAAACCTTCAGTACAAATGTCTCCCTAACTTAGCAACCTTGAAATCCTTTAATAAAGTGTCTCTTAAGTGGCTTGTTCCCCCTTCTTTCCCTGGCTGAGGACCAGAATGAGCCAGAATCTGGTGGCACCTATCAGTACATATTTATTGAGATGTTTTGTGTAGTTTGGGCAATACTAAACATGTACCAGTTAGACTTGCAATATACTTCAAGGGACAGACATCTATCAGAAGTTAAATAAATACGAAAGTACCAACAGAAACGTACCATGGGTCAGTAAATGACATTGTCAGAGGAGCAGGAAATGGTACAGGATTCAGCTCTTATTACAGAGGGTCTTTCTTCTCTGGGTCAGGGAACGGTGACATGGTTCAGATTGGGATGTTTTCCACTCCCCGAGATAAGGCAGACCTCAAACCAAGAACCAGACTGTGGTGAAACTTCCAGTCAGCTGACTTCTGCGCCTGGTCTTTGAGAATCACTCAGATGCCTCTTCGTGAGCACTGAGCCAGAGTCCTTTGGAGGGTTCCCTGACACTTTCTTGCTGGCCAGAGGGACTTCTGGGACATATCCAGTTACCCTACCTCTCAGAGGGCTGCACCCTAATTATCTCAGAGAGAGGAACGTCCAGCTCTATAAAAGCCACACCTTTGATGGAAATCTATCAGTCGTCTTCTGGGGAACTTTGCTGGCCAATTCTTGGAATGTGGTGGGAACCCCAGGCCAGCCAGAGGTTATTAATAGAATGGGCAACCCTCCCCCATCCATCCTTGCAGGCTGAGCAATGAAAAACCAATCTCCTCTGTGGCCTGAATTCTTAAACCTACTGCTTTGGTCCAATTCAGGCTCCTGGTGGCCCTATGCCTCCTCCAGGCCAGAGGCACCCACCCACACTGGAAAGACCAGGCATGGCTGAACAATCTTGTATTTTGTTTGTTTCAGTCCTAGGAATGCCTCCCCTCCCTTCTGCTGTCAGCTGTTTGACGACAAACAAACGCTATAGCTAAGTTTCAGATCTGTTGCTATTGCTTTCTCTCCTCCCCCTACTGCCTCTGGGGAGATGTGCTTATTTTTTCTCCCCCTCCCTTGAACCAGCCTTGTCTCTGGGGAAGAGGCCTGGTACTCTCTAATGAACTGAAAATGTGATTAAGATGGGCTACGACTGGGCCTGCATAGCCGCCTTGGCAGGGTGAGGTCATGGATTGATGGAGCTGGCCGGGAGCTCTTTCGCCAGCTTCTGGCACCACAGACAGGACTTGAAGAAAGACAGAAGAGCTGATGCCAGGCACTGGAGCCAAGGAAATGCTGGAAGTGCACAAATTAGCTGCCCCCCATTTGGGGTACCTGCCAGATGGGTTTAGCAGAGAGCTGAGGCAAAGCCTTCTTCTGGCTGTTTGTCTAGTTTTGACAGTAGGCAAAAGATCATGTTGTTGTTGTTAGGTGCCGTTGAGTCAGTTCCAACTCATAGCAACCCTATGCACAGCAGGATGAATCACTGCCCAGTCCTGCACCGTGTCCAGAGTCACCTTTGTGCTTAAGCCCTTTGTCGCAGCCACCACGTCAGTCCATCTCCTTGAGGGTCTTCCTCGTCTTTGCCGACCCTCTATCAAGCATCCCTCCTGACAGCATGTCCATAGTATGTAAGATGCAGCCTTGCCATCCTGGCTTCCAAGGAGTACGCTGGTTGTAGTTCTTCCGGAATAGACCTATTTGTTCTTTTGGCGGCCCATGGTATATTCAATATTCTTCTCCAACAACACAATTCAAAGATGTCAAATTTTCTTGTCTTCTTTATTCACTGTCCAGCTTGTCTGTCAGTTTATCGTAATGTGGGGGCTTGTGTGTTGCTGTGATACTGGAAGCCGTGCTACTGATTCAAACACCAGCAAGGTCACCCATGGCGGACAAGTTTCAGCTGATCTGCCAGACGAAAGCTAGGAAGAAGGACCCAGCAGTCTACTTCTGAAAAGAATTAGCCAATGAAAACCTTATGAATAGCAGCAGAACACTGTCAGATACAGTGCCGAAAAATGAGCCCTGAGGTTGGAAGGCACTCAGAAGATGACTAGGGAAGAGCTGCCTCCTCAAAGTAGAGTCAGCCTTAATGACGTGGATGGAGTCAAGCTTTGGGAATCTTCATTTGCTGATGTGGCATGACTCAAAATGAGAAGCAACAGCTGCAAATAACCATTAATAACTGGAAGGTGGAATGTACAAAGTATAAATCTAGGAAAACCAGAAATCATCAAAAATGAAATGGAATGTAAATTATACACGTCAGTGTCCTAGGTGAACTGAAATGGACTGGTATTAGCCATTTTGAATTGAACAATCACATGGTCTATTATGCTGGGAATGAAAACTTGAAGAGGAATGGTGTTACATTTATCGCCAAAAAGAACAGTTCAAAATTTGGCAGTTCAAATCCACCAGTACAATGTTGTCAGTGATAGGATAATATCCATATGCCTACAAGGAAGGACAGTTAATGTGACTATTATTCAAACTTATGCACCAACCACTAAGGCCAAAGGTGAAGAAATTGAAGATTTTTACCAGTTTCTGCAGTCTGAAATTGACTGAACATACAATCGGAATGCATTGATAATTACTGGTGATTGGAATGCAATAGTTGGAAACAAAGAAGGCTGGTAGCTGGAAAATATGGCCTTGGTGATAGAAATGATCTCGAGATAACATAATCTTAAAAGAATTGTATACTGTTATGTACCCATTCCCACTGAGTTGATTCTGGCTGATGGAGACACTATAAGTTACAGAAGAACTGTCCCATAGTTTCCTAGGAACAGCTGGTAGATTTGAACTGCCAACCATTTGGTTAGTACTGGGACTTCTAGTAAAAAATCCACCCACTGCTGTCGAGTTGATTCTGACTTGTGGTGACCCTAAAAGACAGCATAGAACTGCTTCATAGAGTTTCCAAGGAGCGTCTGGCAGATTTGAACTGCTAACTTTTTGGTCAGCAGATCTTTTGGTTAGCAGATGTAGTATTTAACCAGTATACAACTAGGGTTCAAAAGCTGAAAGCTGTGTAAGACAGAAACCTGTTAGAGAAGGAAAACTCAAATATTTTCCACCAAAACAAATGATGGAAAAGTGGCAAGACTGTACCCTGTCAAAGATGGAAAACTTTTGAGGCCTGGAAAAGCTAGTCCTGTCAAGTTCAACTCTCCTAGTTTTTGCTGTATTGTTAAAATATTATTGACCTCACATATCCATCTAAGGGTCTCTAAGAGGTCTGTGGACCACACTTTGAGAACTACTGACCTCATAAATATATGGTTTCCAAGTCTGAAAGGCTATATTTAGCTAGCTTTCTCTATGGAGGAAATTCTGGTGGTGTAGTGGTTAAGTGCTATGGCTACTAACCAAAAGATCAGCAGTTCAAATCCACCAGGATCTCCTTGGAAACACTATGGCCCAGTTTTACTCTGTCCTATAGGGTTGCTATGTGTCAGAATCAACTCAATGGCAGTGGATTTGGTGGATTCTCTGTGGAGATTTATGTTCTTTGAAGGTGACTTCTGGTCTCTGAGAAGCTGATTTATGGTAGTGGGGGACAAAGTATTCGCTGAAAACAGAACTTTATTCCGTGGGGCTAGAGGAAAGTAGGTTTCTTAGGGACAAATGGTAATGTGCTGTACTACTACTGAAAATGCAGAAGTTTAAGTTTACTCAGGAGTACCTGGAAAGAAATGCCTTGCTGTCTACTTTGTGAAAAATCAGTCACTGAAAATCCTGTGAAATACAGTTTTATGATGACACACGTGGAGTCACCATGAGTCTGAGTTGACTTGATGGTAAGTGGTTTGTTGTTTGTTTAGGGGATGGTGTAGTCATCTCTGAAGGACTAGGGAGGGGGTTTGAGTCAGTCTTAAAGTGGGGAGATGGTTAGAGGGTCTGTGGAGTGTCTGGTGGCCCAGGACTTCTCTAAGTCTATATCCTCTCATGACTGAGTGAGCAGTGAGAGGCTGGTGATGACCCACTCGGGTATCCAGAAACTTGTCTCCTCGTGGTGTGTGCACCCCAACACACTAATGCACAACTACGCTCAGCTCCACCAGGAAAGAGGCACGTGGGAGATATTCCTAAATCATGCATGGCTGGGATAAAGTGAATAAAATCCTGTTCACCAAATCCTAAAACACTGTGTGGATGGAGTGACCTGGGATGAATTAGAGAAAAATATCTGTGAGTTCCTCACACAGGGAGCAACTCATAGGCAGAAAAGACACTTATTCAAAGAAAGTTTGGTGAGGTTTTTAGTATGGCAGGTCCAAAACTAGCCGTTAAGTGGCTTAGGCCGCTAACCACTGACAACAGTGTCCCAGATGGCAGTGGGTTTTTCTTGGGATGTGTCTGGGCAATGCTGAAAACTATTGTACTCTTTACTGTTAGGTTTGATTCAGTATTTTCTTACCGCCTGCTCTATGTGCCCAGGGAATACAGCTTCTGTCTTTGAAAAGCTTGCAGGGAAATGGAGGAGATGGGTAATTGGAGGAGATGCAGTGGATAATTTCAGTGCAGCAGTAGAAGGGCCCAGGGAACTGTGGAAGCCTCTACCTCAGCCGAGCAGGAGAAGGGGACCTGGTCAGAGAAGACTTCCTGGAAAAGGTGGTTCCTGGCCTGAGGCGTGGAGCAGGGATTAGCTGGGCAGAAGGAGAGGACAAACTGGAGGACAGAGGCCGTGGAAAGAAGCATACAGAAGCTTTATGAGGACCAGGACCAAGCCTGGTTACTTTCTATAGTTTAGGGATCAGGAGGGATGGGACTAGAGAGGTGTGCTGTGGTCAGATCGGGAGGATTTGGCCTCTCTTTCCCATGTGCAGAAGGCTCAGGTTGGAAGTGGCAACAGAGCTGGTAACAGCAGTCTTCCTTTATTGATTGCCTACTCTGTGCCAGGCAACTGCATGAGACAGTGTGAGTACCATTGTTGTTCCCATTTAATGCAATGACACCCCCATCGAGGAAAGTGAGGGGATTCGCCTCAGTCCCTGTGACCAGGAAACAGCTGAGCTGGGCTTTAAGCCTTTGATTTTCCTACTCAGGAATCCTCTGTGGGTACAACGTTGCCGACCTGACCAGAGGTAACCCAAGGGGCAGGTCACAGAGGGAGTGCTGGGGTTAGCAATGGCTCCTGAGGCTGGGAGAGCGGCTAATCACCCTCACCCAGAAGCTGGCCTGCTGTGGTTTTGCAGCTCAGCAGCCCTCACCTGCCCCATTGCTTTTCTCAGGTGTGGAGTGAACCAGCCACGTCCAGTCTGAGCCACAGCCCTGGCCTCTCCTTGGATATCCTGGGTCTGCTGTAATCTGAGAGCCCTGTTTGCCTGGTTCTGATGTCGATTCAAAGACCCTGTAACGTAGCACTGTGGGTAGAATAGGGCTCTCCGGTGCAGCTGGGTAGTTCTTGAGGATAGTAAGATTTCTATCCTGCCCGCTTTCTAAGGTGCTGTAAAAACAGGAGGCCGGTAGGCCTGGTGTGTGGGACTCGTTCTCAGTTTATGTGGACTTGCTGTAGAGATTCTCTGTACAGTAAGAGCAGATTTATCTTTTTTTCAAAGCTGGTTCATTTCTTCCCTCTCTTTATTCTCCCTTTATGAACACTGATTTGCTCTGGCTTACTCTTTAGGGCTTGTATCGTCCCTGTAAATATTCTGGTACTTTTCTCTTTTTTAGTGGAAGGTTAAGTCTTCCCACTAACTGCTGGCTTCCAGGACAGCTTGTATATGCATGAAAGAAATTGTGCAACCTCGCCCCCTCCATCATTTCTACTGATAATACAGTATTGTGTCAAATCTGAGACACTTGATTCTAAGATTTACTGCTAGCGTCTGTACCACTAACAAAGAAAAAGCTGTCAATTAAATTATGCTGCTGTCAGGAGACTTAGGGGGTTTACGAGTAAAATGCAGTGAGTTTATGTTAACCTGGAGGAACAACTCAGAAAAGGAGGGTGACAATAGCTGCACAACTTGAAGAATGTGTGTAAGTCAATGTCACCGAACTGTGAAAGTAAATGCCGAGTTGCTGTATGTTTTGTGCATATTCTCAACAAAAAATAATTTTAAAAATTATGATACTATCAATTATAACATGTACCCCAACTTCAGAGATGTTAACTTATGAAAAAAAAGGTGTGCTAAAAATCATTAAAATGCAGAATGTAAAGATGTTTATAAATAATGCATGCAGTGGTACTTATACTGAAGAGTTAGCAGAAGTAATAAATGACAAAAATTGCAAACCTGCCTTACGTTATTAGGTTGAGAAAGTAAACAAAGTGATAAAATCACTTTGCAGAATATCTCTGTTTTGTAGAATCTTAGCATGGTTTTGCTGATGAGAAATAGGTGAGCATGGACATCCCCTGGGGGAATGCCTAAAAACATACTGCTACACCCCCAATGTACTGAATTTAAATCTCACAGGGTAAGGCCTGGGAATCTCTACTTTGTAAAGCCCTTGTCCCACACTGTCTTTTACAGTGAGAAGATCAAGGTTAGGAGGGGGAGGGGGACTATATGGTGAGCTTCATTACCGGACTCTGAAATCAGATCGATGGCCAGCGCCAGGTCCAGAGCCCTTTATGGGTCACCGCCTGCCATAGCAATTCAAGGGTCTGAGACTCTGCATTTCCAGGGCTCAGTCCACAACTCAACCTTAGTCTTGGTCCACTTGCCATAGCCTGACTCCAATATCTTCCCTTTGATTGATAGGTTAATTACCTACTAGGTGTCAGGCACTGTGCCAGGAGCTGGGAGGACAGTGGTGAATACAAAAAGCCTGTCTCTGTCCTGAGGGAGTTTCCTTGGTTAGTCCAGTAAAATCACTCCCAACTATCAGAAAGCTCAGGGAGGCACTAACAGGGTACACGGAGGTGCTGGGGCCGCGCGGCTCCGCCCCACTGACGATGCCATCTTGCTCCGCAGGGCCTGTGGGAGCAGTGCCAGCTCCTGAAGAGCGCCTCTGTGTTCGCCCGCTGCCACCTCGCGGTGGACCCCGAGCCTTTCGTGGCTCTGTGTGAGACGACTCTGTGCCGGTGCGCGCGGGGCCAGGACTGCCCCTGCTCTGCGCTCCTGGAGTACGCCCGCGCCTGCGCACACCGGGGCGTCAAGCTGAGCGGCTGGCCTGCCCAGAGCGCCTGCCGTGAGTCCGCGCCCGCCTGTCCTGGGCTGCGCCCTGGCTGGGGAAGGCTCTCTGGTGATGCTGAGTGCTGTCCAACCTGAGTGTGGGCTCACTCCAAAGCCTGAGGGGCTGTGTTAGGATTGTTTATCTTTGCCACACCCGCTCTTAGTTCCTGCCTGCAAATCCTCCAGGTTCCTGGACGCATTTCTTGAATGACTCCCGCCCTCTGCTCCTCGGTGCGGTCCGCGCTGGCCCTCAGAGGGCCTCCTCTCCCCAAGAAGGCTTCCGCCAAGTTTGAGAGCCCTTCCCCGATCCTTTCTCCAACCTCCGTTTTCTCATCACCACTCACACGCTCTCCGTGACTTCCCCCGGGAAACCCATTCCTTGATTTGCAAAATGTTCTCTGCTTCTGATGAAAATCTCAGCAACTGCCATTTCAGTTGATGTCTTCCCCCTCCGCTTGTCTGCATCTACAAGGCACGAGGAGTTGGCCCAGGTGTCCACGTGATGATCTTTCAGCTGCTGGAAGGCTTTTATTAAGTTCTTCCCTTTTATTAAATCAGCCTTGTGTCTTCCAGGCTGAACACGCTCTTTATACCTCACCCCACTGGCTCCTGTGATTTTGATCTAATCTTGTTGGGTCCCTCATCATTGTCACCACCAACCCCAAATTATTGTGGTTAAGTAGGGCCTTCTCTGGTCACTTGCAAGAAACTTCCTCTCACCCAAGACCTTTCACTGATCAAAAGCTGTGTAGGTGGACAACCAGTTTGGAATAATTACACAGATAACACACACTGATAGAGACATAGGAGCAGGCAGAATATTTACACTGCACACGTGTTTTTCAGTTGGCAGTAAACAGGTTAGACATGAAATCTTTTCTTCTTTGCCGTGGGGATGTGAGAAAGGTAGATATTAGCAGCTGGTTTCTGTAAGAAGAAACCTGGTGCACTGGCAGTTTTTTGGTCTTTGAAAGTTGGGTGGGGGAAATACTTGATGTATCTTGGAGGAAGAGGTTCTTGGATGAATTGTGGTGTGATGAAACCGGGAAAGAGCTTTGCTATGGCCCAGACTTTCAGTATGTCAAAGCATCAGTTAGGCAACCATCCTTGGCCCAGAGGAGCTAGGTCCAGCAGGGTGCAATAGTAAGACACTTAGGTGATAAGACCCTAATGTAGCGCTGCAGCAAAATGGAAGTAACTTCAGAGTTTGCCCCTGCTAGGCGGGGCCCTGGATTGGAGTTGATTTCATGGGAGAGAGAAACCTTCAGAGGGGGGATGTGATGGAGGCTTGCTTAGCCCCAGAAAAGTGTTTCTTTTTTTCCCCCAATGTTAAAGGGTTTGGTCTCACTCTGAAAGGATTTCAAGGCAGAGCACAGGGAAGCAAAGTGATGTCACATTGTATATGGGGGACAGATGACTAAGGAGATAGGGGCTGATCCTCAATGACCCTAATGAGCCCTAGTAAGGACTTCATGATAGGGAAAGTGTTCCTTCAGATTAGGGTGGTTTGGCAATGGGGAGGCCTCAAAGGGATGTGTTGGACTTTGGGGTAGAGATGGCCTTTATTTCAACCAAAGGCGGGGGTCAAGGAGGCTCCAAATACGGTGTGGCTGATAGTATGCTGCACTTGAGGGGAAATGACTTTGGTGTTCTATTTCAGGACCAGTGTGCCCTGCTGGCATGGAATATAAGGAGTGTGTCTCCCCTTGCACCAGAACCTGCCAGAGCCCACACATCAGTGAAGTGTGTCAGGAGCCGTGCCTGGATGGCTGCAGCTGCCCTGGTAATAAACTTACCACTTTATTTACAAACCTGAGACCTCGCCAGTGCCCTTGGCTTTGGGAGGCAAGACGAAGACGACTTGTATTTGTTCCCCACTGCTGAAATCAGAGGCCTTCTGTTTATTTTTTAAGTCTGTGCAGAGTGATCAGGATTGAGCTGGTATTTGTTTTTGATTTATGTTTTCCTGTTGTACTGTATCCATGAAAGCACTTCTGTCGAGGGAGCTGGAAGTATGGTCTGGGCTCCAGCCGTGAGTTTGTTTGGGCAGCATGTGGCCCAGTCTGGGCTGTGGCTTTGTTTTCCCAGCTAGGTGGCAGGGAACTATTCTGGGAGAGAGATTTAAAAATGTTTTGTGAGTTTTTCACGTGAGCTCAGCTGACAAAGAGCTGTGCAGTAGAAAGTCTCAAGAGAGACTTTGTGAGCTTTGATGAAAAGACATGTTTAATTATTGAGAGTGAGTCCCATATATGGGGACTCAAGATGCCATACTGAAAGGCATTGAAAAAAAAACACTCTCCCCCATTTCTTCATGTGAAGAACGGAGATTCCTAATGTTCTCCCACTTCCCCACACTGTATTAGTGTGAAAGTTCTTTGAGTGTCCTGGAAGAAACCCTAAGCCTAGACTTGTGACTTCCCTACCGGATGACATTGAACAAAACTCTTCTCCAAATTTCTTTATATGTCTAATGGACATGAATAATCCCTCTCCCTCACACTGACTAATGTGAAAGGTAAACATCACAGAGCTTCTTTAAGTTTCCTGAAAGAAGCCCAAGCTGGCTGCCTGTGGAGATTATATATTTGTGAAGTGATTTATGACAATAACAATGTTAAGAACTTTGCTTTGGTGCCCTTGAACCCAGAGGGGCAGCTACTTGATGCTGGCCGCTGTGTGGAGCATGCTGAGTGTTCCTGTGTGCATTCGGGGAAGCAATACCCACCAGGATCCTCCCTCTTGCAAGACTGCAACACATGGTAATTGAGATCGCACAGAATGGGCTGGCCAGGGTCTTTGGGAGGGGACACAGGGGCAGTAGGGACAGCTGTGGGTGGGACAGGGGCTGGCCTGGGCTGAGGAAGGACAGACTGAGATTTGGGATGGGTAAAAGTTTTGGAAACCCTGGTGATGTAGCAGTTAAGTGCTGTGACTGCTAACCAAAAGGTTGGCAGTTCAAATCTACCAGGTGCTCCTTGAAAACTCTGTGGGAGAGTTCTACTCTGTCCTATAGGGTTACTGTGAGATTGACTCAACTTGATGGCAGTGGGTTTGTGTGTGTGTGTGTGTGTTTTAAAGGCATTGAAGTCAGTGATGAAGAGCAGGGATTATATTACAATATACCTGGAGGATGGGGGAGGTCAAGGATGAAAAGATCATTTACAGACAAACCACAGCTTTAGTTTTTCCTTCAAATTAGGGGGTAAAACCTGATTTTCTCCCCCTGAAGAAGGGCTATATGGGAGTCACCAAGCAGCATGCATTTTCTTCTGTCCTTGAGATCTTCTAATAGGTGGTGGCTTAATGGTTACAGGCTCGGCTGCTAACTGAAAGGTGGGTGGTTTTAACACACCCAGCAGCTCCATAGGGAAAAGACCCGGCGATTTAATTTGGTAAAGATTACAACCAAGAAAAGATTATGGGGCAGCTATGAGTTGGACGTGACTCTATGGCACCTAACCACAACAACCACAACAACAGAGAATTCCTAGAGGGCACTAGTGGTTCAGTGATGGACTTCTTGCCTTTCATTTGAGAGACCCGTGTTTGATTCCCAGCCAAGTCCTCCTTAGTTGCAGCCAGTACGCCTCTGTCAGTGTGGAGGCTTGTGTGTTGCTATGTGCAGGTTCAGTGGCACTTCCAGACTAAGACAGACTAGCAAGAAAGGCCTGGTGATCTGTTTCAAAAAATCATCCAGTGAAAATCCTATGGACCACGATGGTGTGATCACATTGTACACAGGTTGGCATGAGTTGGAGATCCACTCAAGGGCAGCTAACAATGACCACAGGGAGTCCCTTGGGGGTGCAAACAGGCAATGCACTCAGCTGCTAACTCAAATGGTGGAGGTTCAAATCCACCCAGAGGTACTTGGGAAGAAAGGTCTTGTGACCTATTTCTAAAAAATCAGCCACTGAAAACTCTGTGGAGCACAGTTCTCTTCTGACACACATGGGGTTGCCAGGAGTTGGAGTCAACTCAATGCCAACCTTTTTTTTTTTTAAGAAAGCACCTATGCCCAGAGGGAAAAATGCACCAATTGGCTAGGAACCTGCACCCCTATCTCTGCTTAGCCCAAGTCATCTTCTCAAGAAGCCCCCTTGGGTGTTTGCTCTGGCTAGCTTCGTCTGTTGTCTGTGTACCCTGGAGAAATAACTTCTCATTCAACTCCGGGCCTCTTCCTTTTGCTGCCTTCCCTGCTGGGCAGGGCAGGCTTCAGCCCTCACTCAGCCCTCAGTCAGCTGAAGGGTCTCTGTCAGCTGCCCAGTGTGGTTCTTGGCATTGCCCTTTCCAACAGTTCTCCCTTGTTCTCTTCCACTGGCTGAGTGTGCAGGTAGAACTGGACTCTTAGTGCCTGGGTAGATCGCTTTCAGGGAGGCTGTATTCTTTCTTCTTCAGCTTCTCTGTCAGGGTTTCGTCCCAATCTCTCCAAGATTCCTGTGCAGCCCTGTTGTGCACAACTTCAGCCGCATCAAGACCTCTGTGGCATCAGCTCCTTTCCTTCCTGAGATCCCTTCCTTTGAGGGCTGTGCTATGTGTTGTGGGCTCTAAATCCACTCATGTACCCTTGGGTTTAGGTTCCCAGGTGGTGCCAATGGTTTGCACTTGACTGCTAACCTAAAGGTTGGCCATTCAAGCTCTCCCAGTGGAGCTGCAGAAGACAGGCCTGGTGATCT
This sequence comes from Heterohyrax brucei, assembly GCA_028571685.1. Lineage (NCBI taxonomy): Eukaryota > Metazoa > Chordata > Mammalia > Hyracoidea > Procaviidae > Heterohyrax > Heterohyrax brucei. The sequence continues at coordinate 67,717,469 of CM053142.1, read as the reverse complement.
GCTTCCAGTTAAAGATTACAGCCAAGACAACTCCACTGAGCAGTTTTACTCTGTAACACGTGGGGTTGCCTTAAGTTGGAATCAACAATGATAGAATAGATCTGGTTTGCAGTGCTATCAATGACGCGTGTTTCTTTCTCCAACAGCATTTGCCGAAATAGCCTGTGGATCTGCAGCAACGAAGAATGCCCAGGTAGGCTCATTTCAGCCTTTCTCTGGAGGGAGAGGTGTGTCCTTCCGTACTAGACAGGGAGGCTACATGTCAAGACAGGGGAAGAAGGCCCCACTGCAACCACCTGACCACAGCTCAGGTTTCAGACAGCAGCTGTGCTAACTTGCCCATGGGCCAGCAGGGGGGAGTCCTGCAGTGGAGTAGAGAATGCACCTGGGCTCAGGTTCCTTTTCCTTTTCTCATCACCTGTTTGCTCAAAGAATTAAGGCTGAATGAGCCGCAAGGCTATAAGGTCATGGTTAACCAAGCAAATAAATCTCTAATTCTTTGGAAAATTAAGAGGAAGAATGGGGTTGGTAAGTTTTTAGGCCGGAAATGAGTTTTAATAGAATTTTCTGGAACGCCTGATATGAAGACCTTGCATATTCCGAGAACCAAGAAAACCAGGCCACCGAGGGATTTTCCCAGCCCTTTTCCTGCCTTGGAAAATGTGTTTAGGAAAAGTTGTCTTGCAGTCTCTGCCCTTCACTTTCCACTCTGGTGCCAACTCTGCAAACCTTAGTCATTCTCGGTCCCCTTCCACTTCACTCTCCAGTGAGCCTAGCTTTTCTCCTGATGATTTTTCGTCATATGCTGGACTCTTCACTAAGACTTTATGTGTACTACCTCATCACGACAACCTATGAGGCAGGTACTATTTATTCTCACTTTATAAAAGAGGAAAAAGACCCAGAAAGGCTAAATAACTTACCTGAAGTCACACAGCTGCTAGGAGGCTGAGCTAGGATTCAAACTCACAACTGCCTTACTCTTACCTTTGCCCATACTTTTTCTGTTTCCTAGTCCTTGATCCAAGATCTTTGTCATTTCTTCATGAGCTAATGAAACACTCTGCCTACCTCCCTTAGTTAAAGACAAGCTCACCTTTAGCTTAGAACTTTATGAGCCCCTGTGCTTGCAAAGTGCAATGCAAAACTGGGGGGCAAGCACCTAGATGAAGGGCTCCCCACTTTGCCTGAAGAGGTCACACTGGCTTTGGTGGGGGCTAAACTTGGCAACCTGGGATCACATTTGGGGTCTGTGGATTAAAGACTTTAGGGTCTCTTAGGACCTTCCTGTGTGCCCCATACATTGGGAAAAGTCTGGAAGTGGGCAATAAAGCTAAGTCAATTAGTCTGTCTGAGGGATGAATCAACCAGCAAGTTTATCTTCTGTGCAATCATTGAAGGAAACATGAAGGACAAAATATTTACCCTGTAAGTGATATCCATGCTTCAGTTTAACATAATCACATTTGTGAAAGACCTAAAGAGCCTGCTGAAAGATGTAAGAGGTTGCTGCAATCCATCTGCAAAAAAAGGTTTAATGTCTAAATGCATCACCATTCATTGTGTAAGGTCTGTGGTTGATGAAACTGGGAACTTGGTTTATTGTGTTTTGCCAGACTGGCTACCAGATTAGGGATTCTTAACTATCACTTACTTACTGTAAGGAGGGCCATTCATCCATTCATCTATCGAGTCACCTACCCACTCATCCATCCATCTATCCACTCTCATATTGTGTTGTGTACTTGGTGGAATTCTTGGTCTGGGAAAGATAATATGATCCCTGGCCTTCTATTCCAAATTGAGAAGACAGCTTTACTGAAGATGCAAGACCTTCTTCTGATGCCCTGATGGGAGATAATAGTTTTCAACTCTGTGGTCTACTGAGTGGCTTGATATTTTGCCAGTAAAACCACTAAGCTCTTGCTCTACATTTTCAGATTCTTGGCTCTGGCCCTCTTTATTTAATTCTAGAGTTTAGTTGACTGTTGCATCCCATTCCATTTCTGTCATGGCACATGGGTGTATTTCTATGTCTTGCTATGGTTCAGCTGCTAGTTGAGCTGTCTGATGCCCCTCTCTACCCAGTGTGATAATTGCAGGCCCACTCCTATGACATGAGCTAGTTTCCCCTAGGACAACGGCTATAAGATGAGACACAGCCCTCAGGAGAGAAACCAGGCTTTCTGAAACCTCATCTCTAGGTTACACACGTGAATGAGTCCACTGCTCACTTAAGGGGAGGCATTACCTGAAGATTTACATGAAGGAAATGGAGGCCATCGGGACCATCTTAGAGGCTGCCTAGCACAGAGAGTATAGCATGTGGATAGTACTAGGGAGGAGGAAGAGCCCAGGAGAGCAGCAGTCTATTTAGGGAGCCCTGGTGGTGTAGTGGTTAAGACTGGCTGCTAACCAAAAGGTTGTCAGTTTAACTGGTGCTCCTTGAAAACCCTATGGGCCAGTTTCACCCTGTCTTTTAGGGCCACTATGAGTCCAAATTAACTCGATGGCACAGGTTTGGTTTGGTTGATTTGGTAGAGCAGTGGTTAAGAGCTATGGCTGCCAACCAAAAGATTGGCAGTTTGAATCTACCAGCTGCTCCTTAGAAACCCTAGGGACAGGTTCTACTGTGTCCTGTGGGGTCACTATGAGTTGGAATTGATGCTCAGTTGCTCACTGTATACTTCTGCTTAACCAAGTAAGCAGCCAGCCAGCCAGCCAGTTGCTTTTGAGTCCGTTTTGACTCAGGGTGCCCTCGTGTATCAGAGTAGAACTGCGCTCCCATAGGTTTCCTGTGGCTGCGATCTTTCGAAGTGAATTTCCAGGTCTGTCTGAGGAGGTGTCTCCTGGTAGATTTGAATTGCCAGCATTTCTGTTAACAGTTTGTACCATCCAGGACCTCCTACACTTCTACTAACTGGGGAAACCTCAGCCAAAGTTGTGGTTTCCTCATAGCCTGCAGACTTCCCTTTCTGTAACCTTGAGCCTCTCTTCCCTTCCTGCTTAAAATGCGCTGCCTACTCAAGCTCCACTAATCTAGTTCCCACTGAACTATGAATGTCTAGTTAGGTTCAATATGGAAGGAGCTTGCACGTTAATAGATCTCTAGTTAAAGACTTTCAAATTCCTGGTGGAGATTATGGAAAGTCCTTTTCTAGAGCTAGGAAGGCATGAGTGGTGGGCTTTTCATTTGTGGCCCCAATCCTATGAGCCTATAGAGGTGGCATAGTATGAGGGTTCTGAGCATGAGCCCACTTGAGTAGGAATTCCAGTTCCACCATTTACCAGCTGTGTGACTTTTGGCAAGGCTTACTCATTCAAAACCTCAGTTTCTTAATCTGTAAATAGGGCTAATAACAGGAGTTTCATTGGAGGGCGGTTGAGAGGGTATTGTTACTTGACACACAGGAAGCATTCAGTAAATGTCAGCTGTTACCATCTTTGTAGAGCACAGAGGTAGCTGTTTGATTAAGCAGGGGCCCAGAATGATGGAAACACAGCTTTGTGTCCAAGGGAGCGGGAAATGGACATGAGGCAGGGGTGTGGCTGGGGCTGGTGGAGCAGGAGGTTAAGAGAGAGCTGCAGCGTGGCCATGCAGGAGTCTTGTTGACCTGCCCAGGTAGGTTGGAGCGGATGCTATGGGATAGAGCTGTCTCTTGCTGTTCCAGTAATTCAATATATTCTTAACATGGCTCTGTAATTCAGCTTTGGAATCCAAGCTCAAGCTCAGTCTATTCTGAAGGCCACATGAAGGATGATAAACTTGCATTCCTGGTCAACAGACTCAGTGATGAGTGAACCAGGGCAGGTGCCTCTCCCTATCCTGGTGTCTGTTTCCAGGTGTCTGGTACTGAGATGGGGGTTCTGACTCCCCAGGTTCATGGGAAATGTCCTGTAGCATACCCTGGCCCATGTTGGGTCTTCTGGTGTCACACCAGACTGCCCTGAGGCCAAAGCAATGCATTTCCCTTCACGTCCAGGGATTTCTTCCACCGTTCTCTATAGGCAGATCTGCTGTGTCTATCTCCCTTGGCATGTGCCCATGTCAGAATGACATCAGGGGTGGCTCTGAGGAAATCAGGCCTCTGAGCAACTGTAAGAGCCCATTGTGAGGCAGAATGGGGTGGTATCAAGTGCTTTGGGTTCTGGAGGCAGATTTCTTGTTGTTGGTAGGTTCTGTCAAGCAGATTGTGATTCATAGTGACCCCCAGGGGACAGAGTAGAACTCCTTATAGAGTTTTCTAGGCTGTAATCTTTCACGAAGCAGATTGCCAGGTCTTTCTCCTAGGGAGCCACTGGGTAGGTTTGAACTAGTAACCTTTCAATTAGCAACCAAGTGCTCAACTGTTGTGCCATCAAGGCTCCTGAGATTTAAATCCCTACTGTTTTGGCACCTTGGGTGAATTCTTTAACTCCTCTGCCTTAGTTTCCCCGTTTGTAAAGTACCTCACAGGAACAACAAAGGAGTTGGTAGCCACAGGGCCCTTGAAATGTACCTTGTACACTTGGGCGAGATGATTTAGAGGTAGGTTTTGATGAAAATTTACATCAGGAGGAAGTCTGAGCTGCTTTGCTAAAAACCTGTGGGCTGGTATTTGTGTGTGCTGTTATTATTAGGTGCTGTTGAGTTGGTTCTGACTTACAGCGACCCCGTGAACAACAGAATGAGATAGTGCCTCGTCCTGCATCATGCCTGCCATCATTTTTGGGCTTAAACCGTTCCCTCCCCCCACTTGTCAGTTTGTCATACTGTGGGGGCTTGCGTGTTGCTGTGATGGTGGAAGCTGTGCCCCTGATATTCAAATACCAGCAGGGTCACCCATGGTGGACAGGTTTCAGCTGATCTTCCAGACTAAGACAGACGAGGAAGAAGGAACTGGCAGTCTACTTCTGAAAAGAATCAGCGGGTGAAAACCTTATGAATGGCAGCGATATTTGTGTATGCAGTATGGAAAACAGTAGAAGACAATGACTTGAACAGAACAGTCACTTGTCAAGGACCCATTGCAAAAAAAAGGGGGTGGGGGTGGGGGTGGGGATGGGGGAGGCAGTGATGTGTTCATAAACCATAATATGGTTTCATCAGATGAGAAATTTATTTTTTTCATGAGGGAGGATCTTTATGCTTGTAGGAATAAATCTGCTTTAACTGTTGAATGCTATGCTTTGTACGCTATTCTAATGGTCACCTGCTTTTGTTTCATTTACTGCTCTTTGTCCATCAGCTGCCTGAGTCTGTCTTTTACTGACTGATGGATTGGGGTTGTCTTCTGCGTCCTCTCTGGCAGGGAGTGGGACAGCATTGTCCCATGGCTCCATAACCAGCTACCGCTCAGGAACTCACCCTCCATGTTCCTGGGTTTCCTGTGTCTGCAGCTCTGTCCGTGGATTATGCCAGAGAGATAAGATGCAGAATATAATACTTAGGCTTTGGGTCCTTGAGAAGCTTGGGACCACAAATTAGTGGGAGTCAGAGCAGGAAATCAGATTGGAGGATTAGATTCCAGATCTGACCACTACGCTTTCGGGTATTTGCACATTTTCTTGATGACCTCCCGTTTCCTGGGCATTGTCAAAGATAATAGGGTCCAATTTCTTATCAGATAAGAGTGCTCCTGAGAAAACAGAGGAAAGATTAGGGGAAGAATTCCCACCCATTTTACTGCAGCAGGGTCAAGACATTTGACACCAGTGACTGTGCCACTCTTTGTAGAATGGTGGTGATTTCTGAAAAATTACAGTTTTAAAAAGGGTTTCCTCTGACATCACTGTGTTTGGAATTCCAGTCCATATACAATCAGCTGGAATGACCTCTGCCCCTTTCTTGTTGCCTGCTCTGTTCTGATTTCCACCAGCAGTGACCGTCGTTCTGTCCCTTCTTGAGGGGCAGTGGTACTGAGGAGAAAGTTCTCAGGCCTCCCTGTGTTCCCCAAACTTCTATCCTGGCCCCTGCCATCCCTTAATGGATCAGCGTCCCTGGGGACCAGACATCTGGATGCTTACCAGCAGCCTGGGGCTACTCCCCTGCCCCTTGCTCCAAACAATACCAACAGACAGGACTATATCCAGAACCAAAGCTGTGCACTCTAGCCCTGCCCCTGCCTGTGCCTGGATTGCAAAGATGCATGTGAAGGCGGCAGGCAGCGGGGGATCTATGTGGTCCTTCACTGACAGGAGGGCAGCTTGGAATCTCCCTGTGGCTCTGCTTTGAGCAACCCCTGACTGTATGACAGGATTCAGCCCCAGCCCCTAGAGATGAGTCCAGAAGGGACTGGCTGTAGAACTGTCCCAGGAGGAACTTTAGGCTTCGGCAGGATCAGTGCAATGGAGAGCCAAGTCTCTGCGGTTTGGAGGATGGGGGTGGGTGGGAGGAAAGAAGGGCCCCTCCTTTGTGGAACTGCCATGGTATGCGTGACTTCTTTTCCTACAGTGTGGAAGGCGAAGATGAGAACACAGAGAGGAAATACATAAAGGGAGATTGGGAAGGGCTCCAGATGTCTGGTTCAGCTTCAATGGGCCCATTGTGGCCCTAGGGTAGGGTTGCCCTGAGCTGGGGTGAGGCTGATGGGGAATCACTAGAGGCGTTGCAGAAACCTCCCCATGCAGGGACTCTTTCCAGGAGGGGCATCTCTGGTCTGGGGTGCATTGGGCCAGAGACACAGGGCCTGGGCTGGGCTTTGGGGGAGGACGATGGTGGCTGGGTGTGAGGTGAGTTCAGTGGTCTGAGTTGCAGGGTGGAGGAGGGGAGTCCTCATCACCGCCTACAGATGTGTCAGCGTGGGCTGGGAGCTGGCTCTGCAGAGCTCAGTATTGCCTCGGTGCTGGTGAGATCATGGGCAGATGGCCTGCTGGGCCCCCCATTGGCCCTGGCTGAAGTCACAGATGGATGGCCTGTGAGGAGGCCTCAGAGCTGCCCCTCAGCTGAGGCAGCACTGATGGAGCTGTACACACTCTTCATTGCTGAGCCCTGAGAGTTGGCACCCCCACCCCTCCCTTGGGGTCTCTCCCACAGAGCTCTCCATGGGCAGGTGGGGTGAGGTTTGTATCCTGGGGGTTGTAGCACAGTTCCAATCTGGAGAAGGTGGTGCATTTTGAGAGGCCTCTCCTTGCAGCAACCAGGTTGTCACCGGCGCCTGGGCTGGCCCCTGACTGACCCCAGTAGCAGACAGCATGATGGTAGGGAATGGACCCGTGGACACAGGGTCAGGAGGTTTCACTTCTTGTGCAGGCTCTACCAGTGACCCCGTGTGACCTCGGTAAGCCACTTCTCCTAGTTTCCCAGTCTATAAAATGAGCAGTGATCCAGCTCTAACATCTTACAGGTGTAGGAACTGGAACTGACTTTGAGTCGTCTGGTTAGAACTAGTGTAGAACACGTCCATGGAGTTTGGGTGTGAGGCTCTCTGCTCATATGTCATTCCACCTTTGCCCCTGTCTCAGTTATCTAGTGCTGCTGTAACAGCAGTACCGTAAGTGGATGGCTTTAACAGAGAGAAATTTATCTTCTCACAGAAAAGTAGGCTACAGGTCCAAATTCAGGGCATCAGCTCCAGGGGAAGTCTTTCTCCATTGGCTCTGGAGGAAGGTCCTTGTCCTTAACCTGTACCTGGACTGGGAGCTCCTGAGGGGTAGGGACCCCGAGTCCAAAGGATGTGGCCACCTCTCAGTGCTTCTTTCTTGGTGGTCTGAGGTCCCCAACTCTCTGCTTGCTTCCCTTTCCTCTATAGCACAAGAGATGGCTTCAAGGCAAAATATGATCTTGTACATTGAGTCCTGCCTCCCTCACAAAACCACCGCTCACCCTCCCTCACTGACACCACAGAGGCAGGATTTACAGCATATAGGAACACCACCCACTACCATCAAGGCCTAGCCAAATTGCTACACACATATTTGGAGGGATACCCTTCAATCCATGACAGCTCCCATCAGAAGGCTTTCCCTTCTCCTCCCATTCTTTCTCTTTTTCTCTGCATTCCTCTAGGTGAGTGCCTGGTCATGGGACAATCCCACTTCAAGAGCTTTGACAACAGGTACTTTACCTTCAGTGGAATCTGCCAATACCTGTTGGTCCGGGACTGCCAGGATCACTCCTTCTCCATTGTCATAGAGAGCGTCCAGGTAAGCTCTGCCAGCCCAGCTGGCCGGGGGCCAGCCCCAAGTGGCTGGAATAGCTGCCAAGTGAGAGGGCAGCTCTTGGTGAGGAGGAGGGTAAGAGCAGTGACTGTGCAGGAGGCAGATTCCTTTGTCTGGACTACAGTTAGCCTCTCATTCTTCCAGAAGCCCTGCCCACCCCTCTCTTGCTAGCACCTCCTCAGGGCTGCTCAGCTCAAGAGCTAAAAATCTCCTTTAGGCCTAGTCTGCTGTTCCATGGCTGCAGCTCTGCTATTTGGAGGTGGGAGATGATAAGGGTAGGGACAAGGTGGGCCCATCTTCTTCAGTGAACTCTATGGTACAGGTTATGTGTGTGTGTTTATGTATACACACACACATACACATTATATATACGCTTGTATATATGTATATATATTCCTTTAGATAAGGAGACAAAGATGAAGACAGGCAGAGAATGTAGGGCTCACCTTGAGATCAGGGACCCTGATTCAGTTTGAAACAGCAGGCCCAAGAAGCCAGAAGCCTAGAGTTCTAAGAAAAGCCCAGGACAGGAGGGAAGGGTATGGGAGGCTTAGGCTTGGGGCATTCTTGTTGCACACCTCTAAGGGCCCCTTTCACATAGAATGTTCTGTGAGAATGAGATGCACAGTGTGAGAAGGCTCTCAGAGGCTCTCTGGGGCTGGGGTCTCTCTCTGAGATGGCCCGGGTGCGGTGATGGCACTCTTGCATGTCCCCCATGGTAGTGTGCTGATGACCCTGATGCTGTCTGCACCCGCTCAGTCACCATCCGGCTGCCCCTCCTGCACAACAGCCTTGTGAAGCTGAAGCATGGGGGAGGTGTTGCCATAAATGGCCAGGATGTCCAGCTCCCCTTCCTACAAGGTGAGTTCTCTCCTTCTCCATCAGTTCACTTACAATGCCTCTCCTCTCCATGTTGCCCACCGCTGAAGGCCTACTACTTTGGTGTGGATGTGATAGAGAGTTACTGTTGAAGGGGAGGGTGGGTGTCCTTGGCCTGCATCCCTGCAAGACAGGACGGTGTCCTGGAGGAAGAGGATGAGAAGAGGGAGGTGGCCAGATGCCTGGAGATGAGGGGGCTGCTTCAGGCCTGAGAGAGAGCACAGAGGGGAGGAAGGAACCAAGAAGGATTCTCACTTGACTTTAGCCCAAGTGGCCAGTTGAGGGTTGGGCAAGGTGGTTCTTCTCTTAGGCAGAAAAGGAGCAGAGACTGATACTCAGAGGTCAGGGAGTAACTAATGACGCATCAGAGCAGAAGATGGCACTCAGGGCAAGGCCCAGTAACTTTGTGACCTGTAGAAAACGTACCTGTCTAGTGATTGCCTGTGTTGTACTGTGCCCTGTCAAAACAAAACCACTTTTGTACAGCTGAATTCTCGGCCTTTACCTTCAAATGCCTCCTCTTTTCCATGACAACTTTCCAGCTGATCTAGCCACTCCATGGCCAATTTTAACATCACACACAAGCTGATTAACTTGGGCTGAGGGTACACACCATGTCCAAGTGTGTTTAATACTGTGCATATGTGTCTATGAGGTGATAACTTCCTAGGATTTGACTCTTGTCTGTTCTCCACCATCCCATAGCAATGAGAACTGTGACTTTCAGCTTTGCACAGTTGTGTGCACACAGCCGTGAAGACTGAGTAACTCAGCCTGGAAGTGGCATGCAATGGCATAGGGACTGAGGCGTGCTCGTGTGTCATGGGTTTCACCGTAGATCAATTCCTCAGGACCGTGACCAAGGGGAAGGATGTAGGAGTCTCTGCTTCCCTCTTGTGGTAGGAGGGGGAATAGCATGCTGCAGCAGGGATGCTGAAGTTTCCGTAGGGAATCCCGTTCCTCCTACATCTAACCTGTTCCCCTTCCTCTTGAGACCTTCTTAAGCCTCGTAGACACCTCCATCTACACCCTGTCTACAATACATCTGCCCACCACCACCTTCCCCCCTCTCCATCTCAGCTTAGATCCTGCCCCTCCTTGGTTCCAGGTGATCTCCGCATCCAGCCCACCGTGATGGCCTCTGTGCGTCTCAGCTATGGGGAGGACCTGCAGATGGACTGGGATGGCCGCGGGAGGCTGCTGGTGAAGGTGGGTCCCTTCTCAAGTCTCTGCCTCCTGCAGCACAACCCTGACAAAGTCCTCCTTGTCCTCCAGCAGAATGGCTTTGTGTTGTGGGAAAAGAATTCCATTCTCCTCCATTGCTACACCCCCAGAGTGGGGAACAGGCTGCTCTTGTTTTCGAGTAGCTGGCACTTTTTTTCTGGATGTCCCTAGTAACTCTGGGGGTTCTCATTTCTGGGGCTTGGGGACCCCAAGGGTCTCCAGAAGGGAAAAGACTGTTGTGGGGAAGGGAAGGTAGAAGACTTTCTATCCTACCTCCTGGCTGGGACACAGCCTGGAAGTGGGGTGTGCTCTCAGGGTGCCCACTCTGGGAAAAGCCAGAGCGAAACTCATAGCCAAGCCCCAGTGTCATGCACCCTTGCTCAGAAAGCTTTCGCTGCCAGTGAAAAGGGTGCACGGGAAACTCTCCAGGTGCACGGGAAGCTCCCCAGTTTCTCGCCCTATCTCTCGGCCTCTGCTTCTCACTCTCACCTGTCCTCGGAGAACCACATTTGTGTGTCGGGTGGCATTTAGTCATCTCTGACTCATGGTAGTCCCATGTGTGTCAGAATAGAACTGTGCTCTATAGGATTTTCAATGGCTGATTTTTCACGAGTAGATCACCAGGCCTTTATCACATGGTACCTTTGGGTGGACTTGAACTTTCAACGTTTTGGTTAGCAGCTGAATGTGTTAACCATTTGCCAGGGCTTTCTATTATTTTTGAATATTTTATTGGTTTTAAGTGAAAGTTTATGCAGCAAATTAATTTCCTATTTAACAATTTTTATACACACTGTTTCATAACATTGATTACAATTTTCACAGTGTCAGACATCTCATTATTTTCTTTCTGTTTGTTCTAAGGCTTCTGACTGTTTCCAGCTGGTTCAAACCCCTGCTGAGAATTTACATTTCCACCCTAGGTAGAGTGAATCAGAATCTACATCTTAATAGGATCCCCAGGTGATTCTTTTGTATAACAAATGTGAAGATCCATTGGTCTACTAGGAGGATCCCCTGTGGCACAGTGGTTAAAGTGCTCAGCTGCTAACTGAAAAGTGGCTCTGCTGGAGAAGGATGTGGCAGTCTGGCTTTTGTAAAGGTTTGCAGCCCTGGAAACTCTATGGGGTGGTTCTACTCTATCCTGTAGTGTTGCTATGAGCCAGAATTGACTCAACGGCCATGGGTTTGGTTTTTGGTTTCATTCTACTAGTGTTCTCAGAGTTGGTCCCTGATCAACAGCACTGGGGTCACCTGTTAGAAATACAAAATATCAGCGGGAGCTCAAACTTGAAAGACCACTCATTCAGAGCCCTGCTTTGTTCTGTTTCAGCCGATCTATCTTCCCTGCCTCTCCTTGCCTTGTCATCTTTACTTTTGGGGAAATATTCACTGTTTGGTCTCCTATAGTTGATTGTTGAGGAGCACGTTCCTTCAGGTGATGTTGCTTATTTTATAACCCATTGCTATTAAATTCATTCTGACTCACAGTGACCCTACAGGACAGAGTAGAACTGCCCCATAGTGTTTCCAAGGAGCAGCTGGTGGATTTGAACTGCTGATCGTTTGGTTAGCAGCCAGATGCTTAACCACTACGACCACTTATTTTATAAGCCAATCTGTTATTTGGTTGAAAGGTGATCTCTGGGAGTGGCTGCAGTTCCAAGTTAGAAGTGCAACTTACGGTGATAGCCTTAGAGGTTCCTCTTATCAGTCCAGTAACTCTAGTCTTCTTTAAGAATTTGAGTTTTGCTCTACATTTTTCTCCCATTCTGTCCAGGGTCTTCTGTTGTGTCCCTGGTCAGGACTATAGGTAACAATAGCTGGGTACAATCTAATTATTCCAGACTCAGGCTATAAGAGGCTGGGGTTTATGTGGGCTGTTTTCTCTCTGAGTCTTTGGTTTCCTTCATTCTCTTTTGTTCCAGAAGGGAGCAGACCAGTGGTTGTATCTTCAGTGGCTGTTTGTGGGCTTTTAAGACCTCAGACTCTACTCACCAAAATAGAATAAAGAACATTGTCTTTATGAGCTGTATTATGCCAGTTGATTGATTATCCCTCAAGACTATTGTCCCAGACCCTTTAACCCAGTGAAACAGTCTGCAAGGTGTTTGGCTATGTTTGGGAAGTCTTTATTACCATGCCAATATGTGCTTTATTATATATATACACATATACCAACAAATTTCATTTTACTTGGGTCAGCATTCAATGCCCATGAAAGCCAAAGAAATCAAACCCCTTGCTGTCAAGTCAATTTCAACTCGTAGTTACCCTATAGGGCAGTGTAGAAATGCCCATAGGGTTTCCAAGGAGCTGTTGGTGGATTTGAACTGCCTATCTTTTGGTTAATGGCTGTGTAGCTCTAACCTTTTGTGCCACCAGCCCATGAAACAACAGTCTAGAAGGCAAATGATGTATTGGAGAACTCTGCTTCAAAAGACGTCCTTAAAGTATTAAAAGCAAAGATATCACTATGAGGACTAAGGTGTACCTGATCCAAGCCATGGTATTTTCACTTGCCTCATATGCATGTGAAAGCTGGATGATTAAAAGGAAGACTGAAGAAGAACTGATACCTTTCAGTTATGGTGCTGGCAAAGAATATTGAATATACCATGCACTGCCAGAAGAATGAACAAAGCTGTCTTGGAAGAAGTCTATCAAGAATATTCCTTAGAAGTGAGGATGGCAAGACTTCATCTCACGTACTTTGGACATGTTATCAGAAGGGACCAGTTCTGGAGAAGGACGTCATGCTTGGTAAAGTAGAGGGGCAGTGAGAAAAGGAAGACCCTCAAGGAGATGGACTGACACAGTGGCTGCAACAGTGGGCCAAGCATAGCAAGTATTGTGAGGATGGTGCAGGACTGGGCAGTATTTCCTTCTGTTGTACATAGGATTGCTGTGGGTTGGAAATGACTCAATAGCACCTACCAACAACATTTATATACTCATGTCTAACAGATACATATGCACATGCATGTACTCACATATACCTGCTTATACATATATACACATATTCTTCAGTTGTTATTATTGTTGCAAATGTGTGTATGTAATAACTTTTACTGTAATTGTTCTTTTGTCTTGTGTACCTCTCAGTGCCTTCATTTACCTTGGTCATGTACTGCTGACTTCCCCTATGTTGTGTATTGCCTTTCTCATCATTGAAAAACCCAGATGTCTACTATTTAGCATGTAATTCCTCCTCCCCTGCCTCCACCCATGGTAACCATCAAAGAACATTGCTTTCTATGTTTCTACGTATTCCCAACTACTTATAATAGTGGAACTGTACAATATCTGTCCTTTTGTGATTGTTTTATTGCATTGAACACAGTGTCCTCTAAGTTCATGCATATATCACTAGCTGTTTCATTATTCTTCATAGTTGCCTAGTACTCCACTATATGTATGTACCACAATTTGTTTACTCATTCATCTGCTGGTGGGCACTCTGGTTGTTTCCATCTTTCTGCTGTTGTGAATAGTGCACAGTGAACATGGGTGTGCTTATTTTGCATCACTACTCATATGATTCTGGAATATATTCCCAGGAATGGGATTATCTGAGCATAAAATATTTCTATTTCTAGCTTTTTGAGGAGGACCATACCATTTTCCGTAGTGTTTATACCAGGTTACAATCCTACCAGCAGTGTATACATGTTTCGGTCTTCCCACAGTCTTTGCCAGCATTTGTTATTTTGTTTTTTGGATCACTGTCCTTTTTCCAGAGGTGAGGTGGTGTCTCATTGTGGTTTGGATTTGTATCTCTTTGATGACTAATGATCTCGAGCATCTCTTCATGTATTTGTCAGCCACCTTAGCGTCCACTTTGGTGAAGTGCTGGCTCTTGTCCTATGTCCATTTTTAATAGAATTGTTTGTCTCTTTTGTTGTTGAGTTGATGATGTTTTCTGCATGTTTCATACATTAGATGGTTGTCATATATGTTGTTGCCAAATATTTTTTCCCAGTCTGTTGGCTGTCTTTTAATTTTTTGGTAAAGTCTTTTGATGAGCTTAAAAAAAGTAATTTTTAGGAGGTCTCAATTGTCTAATTTCTCATATATTTTTCATATATTTTTATTTGTGCTTGATAATGTGTTTATGTCAAAAATTGGGACCCCTAGTTTTGTCCTCAGGTTATCTTCCAGAAAGTTTACAGTTTTAATCTTAACATTTAGGTCTTTGATCCATGTTGAGTGTGTGTGTGAGGTATGGATCCTGTTTTCTTTTTCTGCAAATGGACATCCCATTTTACCATCCCTGTGTTTTATAGAGGCTGTTATTCCCCCATGGAATGGAATTTGGTTCTTTGTTGAAAATTAGCTGCCCACAGATGGGCGAGTTTATATCTGAGTTCTCAGTTTTCTTGCATTGATGTATGTGGCTGTCATTGAATCAGTACCAGGCTATTGTGGCTGTATAATGTGTTTTAAGATCCATAAGTGTAAAGGATCCTACTTTGTCCTTCTTCAATGTTTCTTATCTATTCATTGCCTCTTTCCTTTCCATATAAAGTTGGAGATCAGTTTTTCCATTTCTTTAAAGTATGTTGTTGGGATTTGGCTTGCATAATACCTATAGATTGCTTTGAGTAGTATCGACATTTTCACAATGTTAAGTCTTCTAACCCATGACCATGGAATGTTTTTCCATTTATGTAAATCCCTTTTGGTTTCTTGCAGTAGTGCTTTATAGTTTTTCTTGAATATGTCTTTTATGTTTATGATGGATTGAATTGTGTCTTTCCAAAATATGGGTAAATCTTAACCTCTATGCCTGCGGTTATAATCCCATTTGGGAATAGGTTGTATTGTTATGTTAATGAGACAGGATTACCGAAGGGTATGCGTTGAGTCAGTCTTTTTTTGAAATATGCAAGAGATTAAACAAGAAAGTGAATAATCGAAGACAGGAGAAGAGAGATACCAAGCCGCATGAAGATCACTCCGAAACAGAAACTCAAAGAGACAAGGATCTTCCTCCAGAGTTCACAGAGCCAGCACCCTGAATTCAAGCTTCTAACTTCCTAAACTATGGGAATATAAATTTCTGTTTATTAAAACCATCCGTTTGTGATATTTCTGTTATAGCAGCATGAGGTAATCAAGACTATTGTAAATAGTGTTATTTTCTTCTTTTACTGTAGAGGAATCCAGCTGCTTTTTTGTGTGTTGATCTTGTACTTTGCTGAACTCTTCTGTTAGTTGCAATAACTTTTTGTTGAATTACTGGAATTTTCTATTGTACTAGATTATGTCATCTGTGAATACGGATAGTGTTACTTCTTCTTTTCAAATCTGGATACACTTTATTTCCTTCTTGCCTTATTGCTCTGGCAAGGACTTCTACAATTTTGAAGGCCAGTTCTTTCTTTGAAGTGCCCCTAAGTGGACTCAGCAGCGTTTTAGTTCACAGGAGAGCACACTAACCATTTAATTGGGGGCTCTGTCTTACACATTACAAAGTGATAAATAAAGCAGGGAAGGGGGCAGGAAATGCTAGGGTGGGGAAGGATTTTCATTTTAACTACAGGGGTCATGAAAGGCCTTAGTGCCTGATGTGACAACAGTTGGTATTTGCAAAGTAAAGATAGAAAAAATCACTCTGTCCATTTTCTTATTAATTGTGTTTCCTTGGGAACATTTCATACAGTAGCCCATGGTGCAATGATTAAAAGCTTGGCTGCTAACTGAAAGGCTGTTAATTTGAACTCACCTAGTGGCTCTGTGGGAGAAAGACCTGGTGATTCAATTCTGTTAAGGTTACGGACGATAAAACCCTACAAGGCAGTTTGACTATAGTCTTGATGGCATCCAACCCAACAGTAGCATTTTATATGAGTTTAACAACCTTCTACTGATTTGTTTACCCTGCATCTGAAATTGGAGCTGTAAACTGGAGGGAGCTGTAAGATGTGAGCATTCTGGGCCTAGCCCTTGAAAGTTTCAAAACAAGAGAGGATATGGTATCTTAGTTTCCTAGGTCTGCCGTAACAATTTGCACAGAATTCATGGCTTAAAACAGTAGATCACATTTCTGGAGGCAAGCCCCCCCCCCCCAAAAAAGAAAAATCCACTGCCATTGAGTTGATTCCAACTCATAGTGATCCTATAGGTCAGAGTAGAACTGCCCCATAAATTTTCCATGGAACACCTGGCAGATTTGAACTGCCAGTTCCTTGGCTAGTAGACATAGCACTTAACCACTATACCACCAGAGTTTCCATTTTCTAGAGGCCAACAGTCTAAAATCAAGGTATCTACAGGATTTCCTCCTCCCAATCTCTGAGGGAAAATCTATTCTATGCCCCTCTTAGCTTCTGGTGGCTTATGACAACTCCTGGGGTCTCTTGGTTGGTAGACTCGTCACTTCTATCTCTGCCTTCACACTACCTTCTTCTTGGTGTGTGTCTCTGTCCCTTCCTTTTCTGTTTCTTTATAGCACACATTGGATTTAGGGTAGACTAATCCAGAATGAGCTGATCTTGAGATTCTTACCTTCCTTACATCTGCAAAGCCTTTTTTTCCAGTTAAAATCACATTCCCAGGTCCTGGAATTAGGATGTAGACTATCTTTTGGGGGGGTTACACTTCAACCGACTCCATGTGGCCTCACCAATTGCATGCTATAGTGTGGTTCCCAGTCCCTGTTCCATCTCTGAGTCAGGGTCTTATTTGTAAAAACCACAGATGGCCCAACTATACTGTATGAAAGGCAAGTTTGACTTCCCAAATCATCCCTGAATGTGCATTTTGGGTTTATTACTTTGGCCCCAAGCATTGCGAATAAACCACATGCTCTATAGCCTGAAGTTTGAACCTTGTGCTGTTCCTCGTCACCCTGTGACAGGCTGCCCAAAACTCCTCACCGGCTTCACCTCTTCTTTTGTAACCTCCAGAGTCCTCCTTGGCTTGTGGCCTTTGCCTTTCGATGACTCTCAGTGGCTGAATTAAATACTGAAAGTTATGTGAGCTCCAAAAGGGCTTGGGTAATAGTGAACTCAGCCTTGCTTTACCCAACTATGTGATCAATGCAAGTATTCAGTTAAGGGATATTTATTTTGAACTTGACTCCGTGCAAGTCAGGGCCCATTGTTTTAGACCATCTCTCCTGATGGCTCAACCTGATTATTTCTGCCTGCTCTATGCTGCCTCTGTGACCAGGGTTTCTCCGTCTTTAAGTCACTAGATGATCTCTAAAATCCTTCCTGCCCTGACAGTTCTCCAACTCCCAGTGATGTATGAGTGGGGGTGCAGCCAGCAAGTTTATGCTGCAGTTGCCTTTACTTTTCCTCCTCTGGCCTAGGGTGTAGCTGCAATTTATTAAATTCATTTCTGTCTTTCACCCAGACAGCTTTTTGGTTAAAACCGTCCAGTAGTAAAATGAAGCTGTTGCTGCTTTGGAGGCAGCAGCTGTAAGGTGGCCTGGCCTCTCTCTGCAGCTGTCCCCCGTCTATTCCGGGAAGACCTGTGGCTTGTGTGGGAATTACAATGGCAACAAGGGTGACGACTTCCTCACTCCGTCGGGCCTGGTAGAGTCCCTGGTGGAGGACTTCGGGAACTCCTGGAAGCAGCACGGGGACTGCCAAGACCTGCAGAAGCAGGACAGCGACCCCTGTAACCTCAACCCGCGCCTCAGTATGTGAGCCTGGTGGGAAAAACGGTGCTCTGCAGAGCCCTGTACCTTCCAGTACATTGCGCTGGACAGTGTCCCCACTCTGGCTTGGGTGGCATGGAGCTGGGGGTGGGGTGGAGGTCTTTGTTCATATCATCAGCATTTGATTTTCTGCATCTGGGTCATATATTCTTCAAAGTTTCCTTATCGCATAATGTCTATGGGGCCAAGCCAATGAGAAAAATGCAGTGTGGTTCCTGCCCCAGGACCCTCTCTGTCCATGGGAGCAGCAGGCATACAACCACAGAGTGAAACTGTTGTAAGAGAGATGACAGAGGTGGTCCTTTACGCATTCATCGGTATGGCACCGTTTCAGCCCCACAGTAATTCCCCTTCTTCACGAGGCATCCCTGGACAGTCTCCCCTCTGGCAGCAGGTGGGGGCTCTGGGGGTGCAGTTTAGCATTTTTTAAAATGTAAATATGGTTAAGAAAGTAAATTGGCTGTGGAGAAAAAACCCCAATGACTCCCAGAGCCAGCAGAAGTAGTTTCTGCTGTCCCTGCTGCTTACGGAGAAGTTGGCATAGGGGGCTTCAGAGCAGACAGGAGGGCTTGGGGCATGGGCATCAGCAGGGCCTGACCACGCCAGGCTCACACTTCTCTCTCCCCACACAGCCAGGTTTGCAGAAGAGGCATGCGCTGTCCTGACGTCCTCCAAGTTCGAGGCCTGCCACCACGTTGTCAGCCCCCAGCCTTATCTGCAAAACTGCCGCTATGATGTCTGTTCCTGCTCGGATGGCAGAGACTGCCTCTGTGATGCCGTGGCCAGCTATGCCTCCGCTTGTGCTCGGAAAGGCGTGAGCATCGCATGGCGGGACCCTAGCTTCTGTGGTGGGTACCCTCCCTGTGCACCCCCCTCCAGGCCACTGAGCTGAATCAGCTGCTTCTGCTCTACCATGCAGCCCACTTGTCCTTTTCAAAGTGCTTCTAGGCATTGTTTCATCTGGAAGCCAGCCCAGTGCACTTAGAGCATGATGCATGCCAACAGTTCATTTGCCATCACATTTCCCTTCTAATTCCCAGTAGCGAAAGGTGGTGGAGTCTAGCTGACTTACAGGACAGTCTGGCTACTCTGCTAACTCCCAGAGGGCAAGCCCAGACCCTCTACTGGGAGACATAGAGCCTCGAGGTCTTAGTTAAGCCTGTGGCTGCAGCTACGTGAGTACAATCAGGTTGTTTAGTGGGTGGATCCTAGATCCAAAGGGGTCCCTGTATGTTTTCAGAGTCTGATAAGGACATTGGGAAATGTGCCTATGAATCCTTGCTTATAACTTTAGGAAGACCATTTCTGAGCTGCCAGCCGGAATCTCTGGCACCATGTAATGTAGTATAAAGTTGAACATCATTGTCTCCAGCTGACTTTAGATTCTCACTCTGCACTGCTAGATTCCTGGCACCAGCGTTTGGTATGTGCCCCTGAACTGTGGTCCCTTGAGTGGCTGCATTTTTGTCACCATTGTGGTGGAGTTGTTGCCCTGAGGACGTTTGCTTGGTGCCTAGGCGAGAGCCGTCATGTAAAGTTTGAACTTTGCTTTAAAAAAAAATATTGTGTTTTAGGTAAAAGTTTGTAACAAAAATTAGTTTTTCATTCAAGAATTTATACACAAGTTGTTTTATGACATTGGTTGCAGTCCCTCCAATGTGTGTGCACCTTCCTTTCCCTTTCCACCTTGGGCTCTCTGTGTCCATTTGTCCAGTTCTGTCCCTTCCTGCCTTCTTATTTTGCTTTTTGGTAGGTGTTAAGCAACTGGTCTCATATACTTTACTGAACTAAGAATCACATTCCTCATGTGTTACTGTTCGTTTTATAGGCTTGTCTAATCTTTGACTGAGAGGTGGGCTTCAGGAGTGGCTTTAGTTCTGAGTTAGTGGGGTGTCATGGGGAGAATTGTTCTTTTTGAGGCACAATGGACAGCTGTCTCCCTACTAGGTACTTATCACACTGTCTAAAAGGATAGTTAAATTGGGGCTGAGACAACTGACAAAGGCTTTTTCTGCAGGAGGTGCACTTGATCATGATTTTAAAAAGCTATTTTTTTTTTGATCAAAAAGTGTTGCTTCCACTGGTTGAATAATAGTTGTGAGGTATAAAGGTGGAAAAGGGTAAGTTATGGATGAACTATAGTGGGTATTTTGAGTTTTAGGGGTACAGTAGGTATGTTTGGAAAATAAAATATAGGTGGTCCTAATGGAAATGGGAAAACAGGAGCTATGAAGAAGGATAGACAGAATTAATATCATATATTTGAAGAGATATTTAGGTTCAGTGGCTCTAGAAGTGCTGTATTTGGGGTCTTGTAAGCCAACTCATGTTTTCAATCTAAGTAATGTGAGAAAGAAGAGGGACAGAGAAAAAAGTGAAGAAGAAGCGAGCAGATCTCTAGATGCCTGCCTGTGCTGTGACCTCCTCCCTCCAGCTCTGGGATGTCCAGAGTCCTGGACTGAAGCTGGAGGAACTGAGTCTGAGTCCTTCCTGGTGACATGTTTGTGACTTACTAGCTACATGACCCTAGCCCTTCACTTGACCCTTCCAGAGTTCAGCTTTCTCATCAGTGTGTGCTGTTTAGAAATTGGGGAAAGCAGTGGGGAGTGCATGATGGATGTCCTTTGTTTGTCTACCAATATTAGAAATTATGTATGCCACACAGCATCAGAAAGATTTCCTAATTTAGGACATCATACCAGAATGCTAAGGGCCTGCTGAAATATTCTTTAATCTCTCGTAAGCAGCTGTTTGCAAACCCCACAGAGAGGAGAGAAAGAGGAAATGGCTGTTGCTGCAGTAGCAGGGTCTAAGATTAAATTAAAGAATTTCCTGATTCCTGAGGTTTTATGCTAGGGCACAAAGTCCTAGGTGGTGGGAAGGACCTTTCCCTGGAGAGGGATGTGTCTCTGGGGGTTTATGTGGAGGTGAACCAGAGACAAGTCTGGCCAGATGGCCTGGGGCTGCTGTTCTGAGTCCAAGGAGGGTGGGCAGGCCTTCTGGAGCCTGGCCTCTCTTCTTTCTCAGCTCAGAGAGGGGGTCAGGTTCAGCTGTCTCTTTGACCTCATTTATAGTGACACTATAAGACAGAGGAGAGCTGCTCCATAGAGTTTCCCAGGAGCACTGGGTGGATTTGAACCGCCAATCTTCTGGTTAGCAGCCGTAGCACTTACCCAGTATGCCACCACTGTTTCCAGCTCTCTAAACCACTGGCTCCTGTAGGAGCCGTGAGAAGAGGCCACATTCTTAGAGAAGGGTTTGTTAATCAACTACTTGGTGGAGTACTGTAAGGAGATTCAGGAAAAGCACATACTTGATGTTCTTGTAAACTGGTTATATTTCCTTTGGGAAAACAAGACCTGGACTCCTTGATGGGAGGGACCATGTCTCACTATCATTGCATCCCAAGCCTAGCAGAGCCCCTGCCCACACTGGGACCGTGATAAATGTCTGTTAGACTGAGATGTTCATGATTTCTTCGGTGGAAAAAGAAACTGAGGGAGATACTTAGTAAGGCCCCAAGCCGGCTCTAGAGACAGTCTGTTAGAGGAGAAAATCTTTCAACTCTAGCTGATCTTTAGCGGGTGAAATTAAGCCTTGTTGTCATGTGTTTATTGGATTGGGAGAGATCTCCCTCTTTGTTGCCCAACATTCCCCAATTCAACCTGCCTACCCTCTAAATAGTGACCTCCCTCCCTACTGATTCAGAGAAAATTGCTGGCTAATGAGCTCAGAGAAAACCTGGAGTTGTAAGTGGTTAAGTGCTATAGCTGCTAACCAAAAGCTTGGCAGTTCGAATCCACTAGGTGCTCCTTGCAAACTCTATGGGGGCAGTTCTAGTCTTTCCTGTAGGGTAACTATGAATTGGAATTGAGATGACAGCAGTGGGATTTTGACTTAATAAGCTCAGAGGTGTCCCTGGGTAGTGCAAATGCCTAAATATTCAGCTGCTAACCAAAAGGCTGACTGGTGAAATCCGCTGAGAGACCTATTGCTGAAAAGCCAGCCTCTGAAAACTCTTTGGAGCATGATTCCCTGACACACATGTGATTGTCATGAGTTGGAATTGATTCAGCAGCAGTTAGTTAAGACACTTAGAGAAACTCCTCCATTTCTAGCTGCCCTCAGCACTGAGCCCAAGGCAGAAGTTGGAGCAAAAGTTTGCAAGGTCTCTCCAGGTGTCCCTCTGTCCCTGTTTTTGAGGCTTGTGGCCAGGACTTACTTTCACAGCTACTGAAGTATTCTGCCAGGGGTTTCTGCTGCAGAAATGGATTCTAACAGAAAGGGGAAAGATTCTAATGGTCTCAGGAGGAGTATGCCCAGAGCAAGGGTTCGCGTTTCTTGGACAACAGCTGATCCGCGTCATGAAAGGATTTTGAAAGAGCACAGTGCTCTTTTCACCTCTCTAGCCTTCCCCTGAAGAATTTCATCAGCAGTGCTCGTGAGACTACTGTTACCCCAGAAAGTGGGCTGTGTGCTGGCCAGAATCAAGAAGTGTAAGGTCTTCTCAGGTCTGGAACCTTCTCTGGAATAGCCACTTTCATCTACAGCCTACAGACCTGGGGCTGGGTAGTAACAGTGATAATGATTTTTGATAATTATTAAATAATGATAATGTAATAATAATGATAGTAACAGCAGTGAACGTTTATCACGTACTAGGCATTACTCTCGGTGTATTTCATTTAATCCTTATACCGTCCTAGAAGGTGGATACGATTATTATAGTCTAATAAGGAAGCCGAGCCACCGGACCTGGAGCACACAGTTAACTAATGGAGGAGCTAGGGCTTACACTCAGGTGGTGGAGATAGGAAGCCCATTGCTGTAGCTGATTTGCTACTTTGTTGCGCTGTCTCCTGTCTTGTCTCTGTTGTGGCGTTTCTATGTGGAAGTATAGGGTGAGCGGGGCTGTGGGCCAGTGAGTATGCTCCCCTTTGCTGGGCTAGGTGTAAGAGCTGTAAGAGCGTCTCCGTCCTTTGTCTCCAGTGTGTACTCAGAAATGTGGCTTCTAAGTGACTACTTCCTTTTTTAGAGCATGATGGTTAAAAGCATAAGCTTTAGGGTCACAGAGAGGTAGGTTGAAATCCTGCCTCTTCTTCCTGGGAGACAGGACAGACAAGCCATTGTAACTTTCAGTTTTCTCACCCATAGAAAAGGGGTGATAAAATCTAATTCACTGAAATCAAATCAAACTCACTGCTGCTGAGTCAGTTTTGCATCATAGCACCCCTATAGGACCGAGTAGAACTGCCAGAGGATTTTAAAGGCTGGAAATGTTTTCAGAAACAAACTGCCACATCTTCCTTCTGCAGTGGGTTTGAACTGCCAAGGTTTTGATTAGCAACTGAGCACTTTAACTGCTGCACCACTAGGGCTCCTGAGAGAGGTGTGAAAGGCATACAATGCATGTGAAGAGCAGGGGAAGATGCTCAGTAAATAGTAGTTGTTGTTATCATCATGGGAAATGCCCCTAGCCCATTACTCCTAGTTCTTTTTATTATTCTCAGCTTCAAGGTCTTCCAGAACTTCTCCTCCATCCCAGGCTTCGGGAATGCAGACGTGACTCCAGCATGGTCCTTGTGGCTATAGAGAGAGAAAAATGTGTGCATCATAATTATGATATACAAAATATACCACTGTTCATAGTGGGAAAGAAAGGCAGTGACCATACAGATGTGATGGGGGTCACATTTGCAAAAGCTGGCACCCCAAGTCCTGAGGCCCACAGCCCTGGTCTTCTCAATGCCTCTACTGATACCATCTTTTTCCTCCCAACTGTCCCAGCGCTGAGCTGCCCCCAGGACCAGGAATACCTGGAGTGTGGGACCCCCTGCAATCTGACCTGCCGTTCCCTCTCTTACCCGGATGAAGAATGCAATGAGGTCTGTCTTGAGGGCTGCTTCTGCCCCCCAGGACTGTACCTGGATGAGAGGGGGCACTGTGTGCCCAAGGCCCAGTGCCCCTGCTACTATGATGGTGAGCTCTTCCAGCCCGAAGATGTCTTCTCAGACCATCACACCATGTGGTGAGTGCCAGCAGCAGGGCCAGCGACTCTGGAATGGCAGAGCTAGAGAGGAAAGTAGCCCTCCGAATCCTTCACTTCGTGGATGGATACACTGAGACAAAGGAAATGAGCTGTCCGGAGAAGCAGAGATGGGCTTTCACCCACGTCTTCTGATTTCCTTACTGTGTGAAGAGTTAGAACAGCGGGCTGGCGATAGGGATTCTTGAGCTCATGGGTCCCATTGCTTTGCTCTAGAACTCGGTTTCCTTGTGCTAGAACAAGGAATGGGAGGTCTAGCACCCACCCCCCTTCAGACTCCTGTTAGTGTTCTCAGGCTGAAGCACTCGGAGCTAAGCAGGAATATACCCGGGCAGCACTGTGTATGTCAGGCGTGCAGGATAGCCCCACATCATGCTGGACTCTTGAAGCCTGTTGCCTGAGTCCTCTGTGATGGTCAGTTTGGGTTTCAGCAGGACTGTCATGGTCACAAAAGCAGCTTGCAACAGAACACTGGTTGGGCAGCCACTTACTGGGTACCTTTTCTGTTCCAGGTTGTGGGCTAGTGATTGGTGACAGATTTCCCTGACAATCTACGAGCAGAGATCAGTTAAAATGTCCTTATTATAGAACATTTAAAACATACGTAAGCAGAGAGAGCTTAGCCTTTCCACCTTATGTACCCAAAGCAGATGGTTTTACATTGTTATTCAAAGAATCCTCTCTATTGGACTAGAATTTTAGTAAACTGTGTTTCTCTTCTCTAGACTGTGAGCTCCCCCAGGGTGAAATTACAGCATAGGTCCTGATCCCCAGCACCTAACACAGGTCTGGCATAAAGTGGGAACTCCGCAAATGTTTATGAGATGAAATACCTGTAACATCCTGTGATACTTGCCGTATCATAAAACTCTCTACTCATTCAGAAAAGGGGAGAATTGCTTCCATTTGGGAGGGTTTAGGGAAGAAATTCCCATGGAGGGTAGCTTCTGAGCTTGGGGACGTTTCCAACAGCAAAGGTGGGTAGATTGATGGGAAGAGAAACAGAGACCAAGAGACTAAAGAGTGCTCAGCCCTCAGCCAGGTAAGTCTTGGTGGGAACATATGTTGTACGAAGAAGAGAGAAGACTGGAGGGATGCTGGGACCAGGTTGAAGGGATCTTCAAAAGGCAGGGTGGTGACTGATTGTTTAAGCAACAAGCAGTGGGCGTCCATGGAAGGGTTGGAGCAGGAAACAAACAGGATCAAAGTGTAGCTTTGGAGAGTGGACTCTGGACTCTGACTGAGCTGTGGAGGCAGGGATACTAGTTAGGAAGATGTTGAAGCCAACTAGTCACAGGTAGGAGGGCCCTGGACTAAGTAATAGTCACGGCAGTGGAGAGTGGGGTGAAGAAGCTACAGATAAGGGGAACGTCAACAGGCTCTTGGAATGTCTGGGAAGAAGAGTTATTACTCAAGATTGTTTTCTATCTTGAAGTCGAACCCCTAGGACTACAATTATGTTAAGAGCAGCAAGAGAGCAATCTGGAGGCAGAGCACATTTTGAAGAGGGATGATACAGAAGTTGGTGTTAACCTTAATGCCTTTGAGTCACCAAGAGGGCATCTTGGTGAATGAGTGGCACCAATAGCTTGAATGAAGGGTTTGGAACTTGAGTGAGAGATTAGGATGAAGAGTGTGTATGGAGATAAGAGCTCTAGCCAGGGCAGCAGCTGGGCTTGCTAAGGGGAGTAAAATAACGAGCAGAAAAGAAGACTGAACTCTTGGGAAGGTTCAGAGGGTAAAGGAAAGAGAAAGAGGATTTTGTGAGTGAGGCCAGTAGAAACAGCTAGCAAAAAGGGCAGAATCAGGACAGTGCCATAACGGAAGCTAATGCAAGAAGGGAGTAATCACATCTTTTGTTGGTTTAATCTTTTGGTCCTTGCCCAGTGGTTCTTTCATTGCAGTTGTCTGCCTACACTTTTCAAAGTGCTTCTCTCTGGGACCTTAAAACAACACTGTGAGACAGGCAGGGCCTGCCTTTTCAATCAGGTATTTTAGGCTTAGAGAGATTATCACTTTCCCACAGTCGTCCAGCCAGGGACTGGAACACAAGGACTTTGAACCAGTGTTCTCTTCACTGAGAACAGGCTGTTCAATTGAGTGATCAGAAGGTCTCGGTGGCCCCGGTGTTACAGCACTGTGGTGGGGAAAGAAGCCAGACTGTAGGAAGCTAGGGTAGCTTGGAAGGCAGCAAGTGTCACCGGTTATTGTACTGCATCAGTGGCACACAGAAGATGGGAGATGGGGGACAGCAGCTTGTGGGCAGGCAGGATTGGGGACGGGGGATGGCTGTGGCCTTATGCTCTTTTCACAGTTTGCTCATTGGTGACCTTTGCATGATTATGTCCTCTCCTCCTTTTTCCATTTACAGTACCAGGTCTGAAAATGGCCATCTGGTCTCTTCCCTTCATTTAGAAAGTTAGATTTCTTGGAGAATGTATGCCAGAGGAAGCTCAGGGCTGCTCTTTATTTTTGTATCTTTAGATAATTCACCAAAGAATGAGCCCCACTGGGGCAAATACTGACTCATGTATGTCATAGTAGTACTGTGCTCTGAGTCTTCAATGGCTGTGATCTCAGGGAAGTATATCACCAGGCCTTTCTTCTGTGGTACTCCAGAGTGGATTTCAACTGCCCAGATTTTGGTTAGTAGCCAAGTGCAAACCTTTTGTTGATACCCTAGCTGTTAAGAAGGCACTAACATATGTGAGCTGGAGGCTCTTCAAGCCATTCATTTGATCATTCAGGCAGCTTTCACACAGCAGAGGGCTACCTCTACCAATGGCCAGGTCCATTGGTAAACTATCTGCAAATCCTCTTAAAAAATGAAACTTTCCAGTCATGTCCAAATGACAGATAGAACATGGCATTTGTAGGAGGACTTTATTATTTTTTTAAACCAGGTCTTAATTAAAAACAAAAATGCACAGATTCTACAATAGCCCAAAGAGAGATGGGCTGATTCTTTTGCTGATTCAACAAATATTCACTGAAAATTAGCTGTAAAAATGTTCAAAGTTATTATAATCAGAGAAATGTCAGTTAAAATATCAAGAAGATACTGTATCCAATGGACTGGAAAAATTGGAAATCTGGATAATTCTACTGGTGCTACCATTGGGCATAAACTGGTTCAGCCACCCTGGAAAGCAACTGGCACTGCATATACAGATATTCACAACATGTATGCGTGATGAACAGAGCCCTGGTTGTACAGTGGTTCAGTGGTTGAGCACTCAGCAACCAAACGAGTGACCGGTGGTTCAAATCAATCTGGCGGCTCTGTGAGAGAAACCCCTGACAGTCTGCTAGGAAAGCCATGAGGCAGTTAGTTCTGCTGTGTCACACGGGGTCGCTATGAGTAGGAATTGGCTCAATGGCACATAACAACAACAGCAACAGCAACACATTCAGAATGTATCAGTATCCATGCCCCAGTGCTCTGTATTTCTGCGCCTGGTATATATGAGTTCCGACAATGAAGTCTGTGAACTTAATTGTTCTAAGTGCTACATACGTTGCTGCTGACTATCGCTACAGTCACCTTCAAAGTACTCCCCTGGGGAAGCTATGCACTGACACCAGTGCCTAGTCCACCCTTCAAAGCAAATTTGGAGCTCTTTTTCTGGAATGGCCATCAGAGCTGTTATTGGATTAACCCTTGATGTCCTGAACGTCATCAAAATGTCTTCCTTTCAATATTTCCCTTATCTTTGGGTAAAGAAAAAGTCACTGAGGGCCAGATCGGGTGAGTAGGAAGGGTGTTCCAATATAGTTGTTTATTGGCTAAAAACTCCCTCACAGACAACTGTACAATTAAGCTTACAAACTTGCCACCATGCCGCTGGGCACAGTGGCCATTCCAGAAAGAGTCTGAAAATTGCTTTGAAGGGTGGACTAGGTGCTGCCCTCAGTGCATAGCTTCCTAAGGGGAGTCAAAGGTGACCATAGTGATATTCAGCAGTGAGGCGTGTAGCACTTAGAACAAGTTCGCAGACTTACTGTTGAACTTCGTGTTAATGGATTTCAGTTGATGTTACCATTAGTCGGGTGTTTGGTGTTTTGTTTTTTGATCCAGGTCAGTGCTCAGTAAGGTACACTGGTTTGCCTGTAGAGTCTTACGTGGGCAGAATTCATCTGGTATTGTTCTTGCCCCTCATGGATAGAAAGATGTGGGCATGAATTCCGGAAGTATTTAGAGAAGGCAAAGTCCACAGGTCTTGGTGATGTATCCCATATATGGGGTGAGGGAGAGGCAGTGCTAAAAATGATCCCTGGGTTTTTAGTTTGTGAAACTGGATGGATGGTGATGCTATTCAGTGAATTTGCATCTTGGAAGAAGACTGACATTGTGGGGTAGATCATGAGCTCAGTTTTGGCCATAATGAGTTTGAAATGTCTTTGAGACACCAAAGGTGGCTATCACGGCAGCCTTTATGACGTTGGTTGAGGATTCAAAGGAAAGGTCTGAGCTGCTGCTGTAAATCTGTGAGTTGTTTCTGTAACCAGAGCTGGGGGGTAAATGACAGTGTGGTATGAGAAGACAAGAGGGAAACTAAGATGAACCTAGGGGATGCTGACATTTAAAAGCCAGGTAGAGAAAGACTAGCTATAGCGGAAGCTGAGAAGGAGCAAGCAGGAAAGTAGAAGGAAAACTGGGAGGGATTCCCCCCTCTCCACCCCCATAAGAATGAAATGGTCAGCAGTGATGAATAATACTGAAGGAGAGCTAGAGAGAAAAGAACTAAAAAGTATTCCATTGTTTTTGGTGACATGAAGGTCATTGGCGACCTTGGCAAGGTATGTTTCAGTGGAGTTATGGGGCCCGAGAGTTTGGTTAGAGCGGATGGAAAGTGACTGGGAGGTAGAGAAATGAAGGCAGTGGGTGTAGACAACTTTGGCAAAGGTGGGCTGAGATCTTCCTCTTTGCAGCTATTGTGAGGACGGCTTTATGCACTGTACCATGAGTGGAGCCCCGGGAAGCCTCTTGCCAGATGTTGTCCTCAGCGGTCCCCTGTCTCACCGCAGTGAGTATTACACCCCTGGCTGGGCTCCTGGCCTTCCTCTGTTCAGACTTCAAACTTGTGGAATCAAGGGAAGGCAGAGTTGCCCTGTATGTGTACATGAGCGTTCAGGCATAAATCTGGCATTGACTAGGTTTTTCTCCATTTCTGCTTACCTGTGAGTGATGTTCATGCTTAGGCATGTCTTTACACATGCAGATTCAAACTATTAAGCAAGAAGTATTTTATTTTGGAGAAGGGAAAAAGACTGAGTTATATGCAGGACTGATTCAGTGAGACCTCTGTTTTGCCTGTGGTGACTAACCCACACTGAACAACTCTTGAGTTGCCTTCAGTGTGATAAAAAACACCCTTCTTAAATGGCCTGGGTCTTTTTTCCTATGAGCATGCTGATGAGGTTAGCTCTTTAGAAATCTTCTCAAAGGGCTTTGGAAGGGGAGGGCTTGTACCAGTTGTTTTTAGCTTGAAGGGCCTGATAGTTACTGTTCTGGTTAAGGAGGAGAAACAGAAGAAAGAAGAAGGGGCTGACCCGGTGCTGGAGGACCACATTCGTGTTTATGGATCATGATGGTTTTGTTGGCCTCCAGAAGGATGCTTCTTGCTTAGAAATGTCTCTTCTGCCAAGAGGGAGAGTAGCGTCAGTTGACAGATAGTTGGGCTATTTTCAGCTACCAGCTTTGACCTCATCTCTGCTTCTCACTTTCTGTAATACGCCCTCTCTCCAAGTGGCCAGCTGTCTGTGCCATGCCACTTGTTTCCCAGGTTGCCCTGGGTGACAAGTTTGCTTTTCCAGATGACTTGAGGACCATCTTTCAGCCTATGCTTAAGGCAAGCTCTCGAGCATGTGAGTGGCTGATAAGCTGAAATCAGGACTTGTGATCCCATCATCACCAAGTTCTTCTGCCTCTTCCTTTCTCTGTTGCAGTGTCTTCCTTGCACCCCCTCTGTAGACCTGTCTTTAATGCTTCCTGCCTGTCTTACTGAAAGCCTTCTAGTCAGAAGCTCAGATGAGTGGATGAGGCTGCCATCCCTGTCCTACCCAGGGGACCGAGCTCAGTGGTAGATCTGACAAAAGCCCAGGCAGTGCCTAATACTACGGTGTGGGCAGCTTGGAATCTGTCAAACTGAGTGGCTTGTACCAATGGGACCAAAGGACAGTGTTGAAGATAAATCTATTCATTCCTTCACTCGTTATCTCTTTGATTTTACTACCTTCAAGGCAAAAGGAGCCTGTCCTGCCGCACCCCCATGGTCAAGTTGGTGTGTCCTGCTGACAACCCGCGGGCTGAAGGGCTTGAGTGTGCCAAAACCTGCCAGAACTATGACTTGGAGTGCATGAGCACAGGCTGTGTCTCTGGCTGCCTCTGTCCCCCCGGCATGGTAAGATGGTAACCACCCCATAGCCACAAAAGTGGGCAGCCTTCCCTTCCATTTTCCTGCAGGCTGGGATGAGAGTGTAGGCTGTGGAGCCACAGACCGGGAAGAAACAAGCTGACAAAGTAATGAAGGTGGTGGCGGTGAAGAGGTAAGGGGCTGGGGGAGTCCTCTGTGGCCCCACCAGCTGCCGAAGCCAGGGAGGGAGCTGGTAGGAAGTGTCTGAATTGATCCTGATGAGACCTGACAAGTAGGTAAGAACTGAGCTCACAGGATGCTGTAAGAAGCAGGGAAAGTATTTCCAAAAAATACAAGTCAAAACAGGCTTTTCCAATAGAATTTGCCCAAGGTCTGCCATCTGCTTGTTACTTTCTATTTCAAGATGTTCTAGGCACCCTACTAACAAGCTGCAGGCCCAACAAATCCTTCTCCACAGTGAGGCTTGTTCTCATCTGTAAAGTGAATTGTAAGGTTCTGGGCAGCACTGAGCGTTCCGTGGTGCTGGGGCTGGGGCTCCTGTCATGCAGAGCATGGCCTCTGGTTCCAGTCTTTGGAGCCACCCATAGTCCATGGCCATGCTGGTTTGCATCCGCCTGGCAACTTCATGAATCCCCCAGGGCTGCTGCAGGGGTCAGGGTCTGAGTATGCACAGCCTCCTTACCTTTCTCCAGTCTAATTTTTGTCTGATTTATGGTACACATTCTTATTACCTAGAAGGATCCAACTTTTGGATTTTTCACTTTCAAATGTTTCCTGTCTTCTTGCTTCTCCTGAGTCCAATTCCCCATATTCAGAGTGAGTGATGAGGGGCTGGGATGGGGACTGTAGAGATGGGAGAAGGCAGGATGCCTGTCACGTGGCTATGGCATGGCATTAGTGATTCCTGGGTCTTGACCTGAGGACCAGTGTTCTCCTGGCTGTGGGAACAACTCATGTTTTGTAGATAGAACTTTGGCCGTCCCTTATGAGGGCTGCGACGGGTGTTTGTGCAGGGTGGATGGTCTATCTACTTTCTCTCTAAACCTTTCTCTTCTAGAACAGAGCTAATCAGTTCCTATTAATTCTCCCCTGACTGTTTCCCTCTGTCATGGCCTTTGAAGATTCTGGAAATGATTTTGGTAGCAAGGGAGCCAGAGACTGGCTAGTAAGTACTCCTAAACCTGAAGGTCTTCCTTGGAATCTTAGGTCTCTGAGAAGGGGAACTGAGACCTAGGCAGGGACAATAAATAGGAGAGGGGAGTGAGAAGCTTCCTTCTTGTTCTTTTTATCCCCTGGCTTCTTATTTTGAGTGTCTCAGAGATTTGGGAGACATGGCTCATTGTCCCTTCACTGTATCTAGAAGAGGAAGTCTCCTGACAGCACAGAAGACGTAGGCAAAGAAAGAGACATTCCCTTAAGAGATTATGTCAGCATCAGACACCTTTTACAATTAATTTTTCTTTTTAATGAAGGAAAAAGCAAAGATAGATGTAAATATTACTAACCACAATCATTACTGTCCCAAATCCCAAGAGGAGAGCTAGCCCTCAAGTCCAGATGTAGCCTGCTCATCTGGCATTCCTGAAGGGCTCTGGCTGCATTCTGAAAGCAGTATTTGGATGCCTGTTACATAACAAGCTGATGCTCACTTCAACAGCGGGGAGTTAGAGTAGACTCAAAAACTCCTGTTGTGTGAGATTGGATTATTTTCACAACTGTTTCATTGTGACACCAACTAATGTGCAAATTGTTGAGGCCAGCACTGGCAGCACAGAAAGGCCGTGTAATTTACGAAGTGCATGCCGTGTGCTGGCAGCAGTGCAGGACACGTGCTCCTGGCTACAGTGCAAAGGGAATGAGGCTGCAAACACCCTCTTTGGGCCCAGCCGATGGTGCAGACATTACACCTTGGGGGTTTTCTCCACTTAGTTTGTCCTCTGGGTAAAACAGTAAGGCTGTGGCTTGTCACTGAAGGTTTGTGGGGGAAGGTGTCAGGAATTCTTTAAAGCGAGGATTGTGAAGAGGAGGGAAATAGCTCTTTCCAGGAGATAGCAGTACTGGAGCAGAAAGGGCCCCCAGGTAGCAGTTGGAGGGCCAAGCTGTCACCCTAGATTTCATGACTTTTTGGCCATGCAATATTGTATTCATTGCTTCTCCAAACTTCGTTTATGGCATCTGTAATGGACACATCATTCTTGTTCTGCCTTTAGTCTATGTTGGCTATAGGCACAGAGGAAATTCGTGAGAAGTCGCTCAAAAACCAGGAAGTGCTAAAGAATTGTAAGAAATTGCTTTAATTTAATTATGATAAATAACCAAGGTTGAGACTCAGACTTCATCAGTCAGCGTCCCCTCCTGTCCACATGGTAGGCTGGTGGAGGACCAATTTTCTTCTTTCCAACCTATTGTGGACCAGTACATTTGGAAATGCAGTAAAATGAGTTGTTGGAAAAATGAAACAGAAAACAATGATATATTAAATGAGTCCCCCTCCCCCAGTTATTATTAGATACAGCAGACAGGATGTTCCTCTGTCAAATGACCGTCACAATTCTCGAACAGTCTCAGTTTCTGTCATGACCTCACTGAGCAGCCTGGATCCCTGGCTCATACTTTGAACAGCTCTTCTCTGAGCTGAAGATTGCCTCTGCTTCCTCAAGGCAACTTCGAGTGTCCGTCTGAAGCTCAGCGGCACCTGTTTGTGGTCTGCTGGAGGCCTGGCTCCTGCTTAAGCGTAGAGAGTTCTGGTTCTTTGCACAAGTGGCAGATCCTGTCTGCTCCTGCCACAGCTGCAGGGGGCACCCTGCCTGGAATGGGGGAAACAGGGCTGTTTTTGAAAAGTGGTCAGTAGCATGATAAATGGCTGTGAGACACTGGGGAAGAGGCAGGGAGTTGGCACCACATACTTTTAGGTTTGAATCCTGGCTCCTTATGTTTACCTAAAAACCGAAAACTGCTGTGTCTTAATTTTCTGACCTGTAAAACTGGATTAGAAGAGTTATTGAGAAAGACTGCAAATGGCCAAGGCAGACACATTGCAGATGCTTAGTAAGGGGAGGTTTTAGAACCATAGGTACCCGGGTCGCAGAGACGGTTTATGCTTGATTACTGTGGTGGCACAGTGGTCCAGTGCTACATCTGCTAACTGAAAGGTTGGCAGTTCAAATCTGACAGGCATTCCTTAGAAACTCTGTGGGGCAGTTCTACACTGTCCTATAGAGTATGAGTCGGAGTCAATTTGATGACAGGTTTTTTTTTTTTTTTTTAACCCACTAAGCAGAACTCGAAGGCACTTGGCTTGGCTTGGCAAGCAGAACATGGAAAAAAGGCCTGGGGATAGACTTCTATAGAAATTATAGCCAAGAAAACCCTACAGTTATGCTCTGTAACACATGGGCCCCTGTGAGTCAGAATTGACTCCATGGCTACAAGTTTTAGGCTTTTTACTGCTGTTGTTGTTTGTTTTAGTAAATACTATTCTCCTTGGAAACCTTATGGGGCAGTCCTACTCTGTACTATAGAGTTGCTATGAGTTGGAATAGACTCAGTGGCAATGGGTTAAAATTTTTAATTTTTATTCTAGTAAGTTTGTGGAGGAAAAGTATGAGTCATGAACAGAGAAGGCGTAGGAAATTAGTCAGCATGCACTGGGAACAACTTTGCAGACCCAGCGTTCACATGATGAGACCCACTGGATCAATAAAATGAGGGAGTTGCGCTAGAAGATTCTCAGGTCTTTTAAAAAATTAGCTCAGTAAGTGTTGAGTGAAATTGCCTGAAGCGCCCCTCCTTTAAATTAGAATATTACCAACTTCCACTAGGTGGCAGCAAAGCACAACCCATTGTGCCATTCGTATCTTCCAGATTCCAACCAGAGTCATTGTGGCTTGTCCAATAAGCAAGATGAGCACAAGCTTGCTGGTGCATATTTACTAATCGCTTGTGAACAGTTTCGCATGGGTTTCACTCTGATGTGCTGTGGGGGCCCAGAGTTGTCCTTCTTTCCAAGAAGATCATAGAATGCAGAGTTAGAAGTCGAAAGGACCCTTTGAGATCCACTCTTTAAACCTGTTGCATCACATGTCAGAAGACTGAGGACAGAGGGGAAACTGAACCAGCTTGAGAATGCATAATCATTTAGTAGGACCTCTGGTCTTCTGTCCTAGACCAAGGCTCCTTCATCTCTGCTGTCTGTCTCGCTCTTGGAGACCAGGCCATGAGATGATCAAATACTTAGGCCTCTGGGGAAAGTGCAGTACAGCTGTCTGGAAGATGCTCACTTGCCCTCTGGAACCTAGTGGTACCCAGTCCTGCTGGTTTTAGGATTCTTCTTGGCACCTGGGAAGGAAGAGTGTGCATGTCCGTGGTCCTTTTTTGCCCAGTTTTTTCACTGGCTCGGTATGAAGGCTACAGAGACTTGCTGTTGTTTTTAACCTAGAGCTTGGGCTCAGGGGTCCATCCGGAGTGGGCTTCACATGTGGGCATTGTAAATCCTGTGAACATGATTTTAAGAAGCTCAAGAAAGCCCTGCATGCCCTGCAATTTGTCACCTAGTCAGACTTACCTACTGAAATATATATATATACACACATATATATATAACCCACTGCTGTCAAGTTGATTCTGACTCATAGTGACCCCACAGGACAGAGTAGAACTGCCCGCATGGAGTTTCCAAGGAGTGCCTGGTGGATCTGAACTGCCGACCTTTTGGTTAGCGGATGTACCACTTAACCACTACACCACCAGGGTTTCCTACTGAAATGTAATAACTATAAACTCACTTTGATTAATAAGTAAGAGCTCTAAAAAACAAAAAACACTTCAAAAAAAATCAATTACCGCTATGTCAACCCTGGATTTTCAGTGGCAGTGTTTTAGGGATGGATCACCAGGCCTTATTCCAAGGCACTTTGAGTGGAGTCAGACCTTGGCACTTTTGGCTGCCAGCCAAGAGCATTAAGCATGCACACCACTCAGGAACTCCCAAAGGTCACAATCTCACAGATCCTCATAGTGGAATCATTTACACTGTAGAGTGAGCTATTTAATCAGATTCCTTTTGTCCTAGCATCCATGTAGCTGAAATCAGCTGTGAGCTGGAGTATTGATGGGGTAGGGTAGCAGTTATAGGCAAAAGGATTTTGGAAAATGGGTCAACATAGTGTATGTATGGGACTGGGGGAACAGCGGGGACTGCCTATTCCAAAACGTAACAATTTTTTCTTCTGCTTTTGTAAGTTTTGTTGGGGCTGATCATGACCTAGTACCCTGGCCTCATCTTAAGCCATTCTTATTCAAGAAGTCATGAGTTAATGAACCACAGTGACAAGTATTTCTGCCATGTTGGCTTCTGAATTCTTCATCAGTATTACACACATTCTCAAGTCTTCTGAAGGACATCACAAACTGTATCTTTTCATCCTCCGGGTATTCTAAGTGGATAAACACTGGGCAGAGATGATTCTCTTAATTTTAAGCATAAGGCTTAAGTGATCTGCTACAAAATTCAGCTGGGTACTGCTACAGTCTTAGGCTCCATACCTGGTCAGCTCTTACCCAGATCTTACTCATTTCTTATATTACGGCATTATCTATCTCCATGAATCTCTTAATGCTTTGGGATTCTCTGGGTGTCTGTGGCTGCGCTGATGTTAGCTGACCTCTCCCTAGTGAGGAAGCCTCCTGCTGAAATGTGGACCAGAAACTGTTTCTTTCCTCTCCTTTTAAGGTTATGTTTTATCCCTTCTCCAACTCTAATTTAATGGATCTAAACCCTACCACTGGTGCTTTTATAGAAGTCCTCATTTACCCTCAAAGTCCTATTTTAATATTGTAATCCATCAATTAGTAATCTCCTTTTACTAAAATTAGTCAGGGCAAATTCATCAAACTTGTCAGTGAGAGCTCAGCAGGAGATGGGGGAGGAGAGCGTGGCTGTGGTGGTGGCAGTGGCTAACCTCATGGCCGAGTGGGAACTTGAGTTTTATGCTCCTCTGTGGAGGTCTGGGTTTCCGTGGGCTCACGTCTGGGCAAGGGGAAGAGCTAACTGGGCTATGGATGTCTGAGAGTTTTTGTCAGTGACTGAACACCTTGTAGAAAGGTCTGGGAGTCCTCAACCCATCCTGCTTGAATGGGAGGGAGAAGTACGTGTTCTTTTCAGGTGAAGTTGGTGGGCCCAGTTTCTTGGAATCCTTTTGTCTTGGGTGATACCTGTTGCTGGTATGGTCTCCATTAGCAGCAGGAGTCAGTGGTGGAGAGCAGGGACAAGGCTCCCCAGCTGGATGTGTCCGTTATTCCGACAGTGACCACCAGATGGCAGGCCTTGGACTTAGTTGGAGCTGACAAAGCTCGTGGGGATATAGGGAACTAACACTGTGACAGAGCTTTCAAGACTTGATAAGAAAAAGAAAAAAGAAAACAATTGCCATTGAGTTGATAGGATAGAGAACTGCCCCATAGAGTTTCCAAGGAGTGCATTGTGGATTTGAACTGCCAACCTTTTGGTTAGCAGCCACAGCACTTTACCACTACACCACCAGGGTTTCTTGGAGAATTGGTGGAGAGACCTTTTTTTAGCCCTTCCCTGTTCCTATCAAGGGAAAGAAACTCTGGTGGTATAGTAGTGAAGTACGGTGTTTGCTAACCAAAAAGTCAGCAGTTGAAATCCACCAGCTCCTTGGAAACGCTATGGGGCAGTTCTACTCTGACCTATAGGGCCACTATGAGGCAGAATGGACTCAATGGCAGCGGGTAGGTTTGGTTTCGGTCAGCCTTCAGTCTCTCACTACTGGGTGCCTAAGCTCATTGTTTTCCAAGAAGAGTGGTAGTAGAAAGCAAAGGCGAACGGGAATGTGGTTTGCCTGCCTTGTCCTTGCTCCCTGCTCTTCCGTACTGCATTATCACTTAGACTTTAAGGCACTTGAGGACACTGTCTGAGGTTGGGTGGAGGTGGTATTTAAGTTGTTGGAGGTTCTTTTTTTTTTATCTCCAGCTTCCCCAACACACACTGTACACAGACACACATGCACATACATTTACATACATACACATGTGTGCGTGTATACCCATCGGATTTTCAGCTGTCATCCTCAACACACAAGACTTCGCTCAGTCCAAGATCTCTCTATTTCTAGGACTCTATCTAATTCCAAGCCCTGGGGACTTAGGCTTATCTAGGGGGTGACTGGATCACGCTGGTCCTGAGCCATCAGGCCCAGGAGCTCTTGCCTCACAGATAATTCTAGAGCCAAAGTGGCAGGGTCCTGTCATCTGAGGGTAACCCAGGGCTCTTTTAGATCACCTAAGATTAGTCCAAGCTAGAAATTACCTCTTGAAGCTGGGCCAGAGCAGATCTATATTTAGGGGTCAGAGTGGCACCAGCTCTTCCTGAGTCTGTTGAAGCCACTGATTCTTAGTTCTTATCCCCTCTAACCCTGTCCCAACCCCAACAGACCTGAAGAGTATAACACACTCATATAAGTAATCTTTTAAGGGTTGATGGGAGAGGGAAGCAGAGCATGCCCTCATGGAGAGTGTGTCAGAGCATCAGGGGATTGGGTAGGGAGGAGGAATGAGTGACTTGTAAAAACCACAGAGACCGCTTTTGGTACCACTAAGCCAACTGCTGTTGAGTTGGTCCCAACTCATACAGACCTTAAGTGTGTGTGTCAGAGCAGACTGTGCTCCACAGGGTTTTTAGTGGCTGATTCTTTGAGAAGTAGATCACTAGGCCTTTATTCCAAGGTGCCTCTGGGTGGACTCAAACTGCTAACCTTTTGACTAGCAGCCAAGCACATTAACCATATGCACCACGCAGCACGTCTGCCGCATTCCAATATTCAGCTTTCATCCCAGGGCATTAAATGCGTATTAATTTTATTAGTTACGTTATTCATTGTATTCAAGTATAAACACAATACCTCCTCATTGAGGAATGTTTGGAAAAAAGTTCTTTAAGTTAAAAAAAGACATTCCTCCCTTCCCTATCCCAGACTGTCATTTGGAAGCAACTTCTATATTTTCTTCTAATTAAAAATAAATGTATATGCATATGTATATGTGTGTGTGTGTGTGTGTGTGTGCGTGCATGTTTATGTATAGATGGAAACCCTGGTAGCTTAGTGGTTAACAGTTCAGCTGCTACCTAAAAGTTCAGCAAAATCCTCCAGACACTCCTTAGAAAGCCTATAGGGTAGTTGTACTTTGTTCTATAGGGTCTTTATGAGTCAGAATCGACCCCATGGCAGTGGCTCTGGTTTTGATTTTTATATGTATATATAGTGCTTCTTAATTGGGACCGTATGTATATACAATTTACTTCTCTGTTTGACAAATTAACAGCACATGTATTTCCCACATCATTTACAATCTCTCCAAAGAGCTATTCTAATAACTCCACAGGACATCATCACATTGAGATTCCTTAATGGATTTAATCATTTTTCTGTTGTTGGACACTTGATTGTTTCCATTTCTTTTTGCAATCGTAAATAATTCTACAGTAATCTTTGGCCATAACTCTAAGTATTTCATTTGGAGAAATCCTCTAAGTGTAATTACTGGGTCTAAAGATGTGACAAGGACCCCTGGTGACCCAATGGCTAAGTGCTTGTCTGTTAAGCAAATGCTGGTGGTTTGAATCTGCTCAGTGGCTCCATGGGTGAAAAGACTTGGTGATCTACTCCTGACAGATTGTGGCCTTGAAAACTCTATGCAGCAGTTCTGCTTGTCACATAGGAATGCGTCACATAGACAGCATCCAAAAACAAGGATATACACTTTTCAAGGGCTTCTGATATATGTTGCTGAAGTCTTCACAAAATTGTGCCTCTCAGGTTCCAGCAGGGGCTGAGAGAACGGAGGGCACTTAAGAGTTTCAGTATAGGTGGGAGCCCATGCTCACCAAGCCCCAGCCTGGGTGTGCCTAGGACTGGCCTGTGGCCAAGGCTGCACCTCGGTCAGTCCCACTTCTGGGGGTGACCTAACTGGACAGTTCAAGCCACAGATGATACATTCCCAGAAGGACTTATAGACTAATCACTATGGCTGCCATGACTTTTGGGTTTTTTCCCTTTAGGTCCGACATGAAAACAGATGTGTGGCCCTGGAAAGGTGTCCCTGCTTCTATCAGGGCAGAGAGTATGCTCCAGGAGAGACAGTGAAGATTGACTGCAACACTTGGTAAGGCCCTGGGAGAAGCTTTCCTGGGGACAGAGCCATGAGAGGGAAGTACAGGTCTAGAAGCTCTGAGGGACAGTCCTGGCCGCAGGACCTTTGGAACTTGCTTTCAGCACCCTGCGGTACCCTGTTTTTCTTTGCCTCTCTCTCTCCATTAGTAAAATGGAGAGAATGTTCATCATCACTTCTAATCACCCTGCATGGGCACTACCCTAGAGATTATGATTTTCACACAGGGAGATGAAGCTCAGGGAGGGTAAGAGCTTTGGCCCATGTCAGTTGTTGTGTGTGTCACCTATCTGGCCAAGTCCCTTATGTGGCCATTGTAAGCAAGTTCCAAATGTTTGTAACAGTGGTCTGAGGAGGGAGCTTGGTGAGGGCAGCTGGATTCCCTTCTCCTGCGTGACCCCACTCACCCTCGGTCTTTGACTTGTGTGCTATCCCCAGCTTTCAGGAGAGGCCTTCTTGCACAGAGGCAGCAAGGGATGGGACCCCAAAGGGCTTAGCTGTTTCTGAGGCCTGAGGTCTGAATTTACCACCTCTGACGCACAGAGTCGGCTTCCTGATGTCAGCTCTGGTTACTGTGTGGCTGTGGTGGGATGGGGTATGTGGCAGTTGACAGATCACTATAGATTTAAGCATATAGCTATGTACACATGAAGCCTCTCCTGGCAGAAGTCCACCGCCTGTCACTGTTGTTCAGACTCAGAATTTTCCTGCTGTTCTGTCTTGGTTTTTCCTCATTAGTCTCAGAAGGATTTAATCTCCATGTCCTTCTTTCATGGAGATCCTATGGACACTCTCAGGCGGCTTCCAGGGAGAGGCTGAGCTTTAGAAAATCTGTAGCAGGTGGTCTGAAGAGAATCCAGCTTCTTCCCTGGCTGCCTGGATCACCAATAGCTTCTTCCCTCCAGTATGCCTCAGTTTCCCCCTTGGTGGTTTACCTCTCTTCTGTTGGGTCCCATGCTCTGAAAATGCATGAAGACACTCCAGACGGCCCATGAGCTCCCTGTGCCGCAGGCTGCTGGTCCTCTCTCTTCTCAAGGTCTTCCTGGCCAGCACCCTAGAGGAATTTATGTCCTCTACTCTTTCCTCATCCTTAATGCCCAGATGAACTCCTCACACATGGGTGCCCCATTGGTCATCTTTGCCATTACTGTTCCTAGCATCTGTCGGGACCGGAAGTGGAACTGTACGGACAACGTGTGTGATGCAACATGCTCCGTGATGGGCATGGCTCACTATCTCACCTTCGACGGGCTCAAGTACATGTTCCCCGGGGAGTGCCAGTATGTCCTGGTGCAGGTGAGATGAGGAAGAGGTGGGAAGGGTGCTGTTTCTCTTAGAGAGGGTAGGAGGGACTAACTGCAGCTCAGAAGTGGGTGTAACACATTAGCTTCTGTCTCTGGAAACCCTGGGGTTGGTGTTTACTGGAGTACCTGCAGAGGCAGGGGTCTGAGACCCAAAGCACTTGTCCATTTCCCTCCAGTTCCCCTGGGGACTTGTACAAACAGGTCAGAAGCTCATTTTTTGACCAGAACTGGTGTGGGCAAGGCTGCCATCAGCCCGTGTTAGTGCCTGTGTAGAATTAGGAAAAGGCATCCATTCTTTTAGGGAGACCCAGCCTCAGCTGGGATACACAGATTGGCAGGAGGAGCCCAGTCTGTATTCCAGGTCCCACCTATCCTCCCTTGCTAACACCCTTGTGCAGTGAACAGCCTGTATGGCCATCCATAGCCCTGAGCTGGGAGAATGGTTGAAATAACCCCTGGAATTTGCTTCCACGCCTATGACCTATTGCATTCTCTGCCATTTTCATTTCTAAACCAGTGTAGTTTAGAATGGAGAGGCAGTGGGCTGGGGCACAGAAAGTCATACTGCCTGACAAGATGAGAAAGTGCTCAGGGACTCCTCTGCCTCACCCTGCCCTGTGTGCAGATTCCTATAAATTTGACTCACTGGTTGACACCACTGGGTAACCAAGGAGGTAAAGCTTTAAACAAATGTGGTCTCTCTGTCTCCATGCCTGGGTGGGAAGGGGTTTTGGTGTGGCCTGAAGGACAGACCACAAGCCATGGGTGGCTTTGCCCAGAAACTAAGCTGCAAACCCCGTGAGTCAGCGATCATCGTGACTGGGTACTCCACCTGCAGAGCATGCTGGGAGTGGGGCGGGAGTAGTGGCAGCAGCTTCAGCCAGCTGCACCTCTGCCTCCCATCCCCCAGGCCCAGCCCAGAGAGGCTTACAGCACAGGCGAGACAGAAATCACCCTACAGACGCTGTGACCTTGAGGTGTTTTCCCATTCAGAGCTTCTGCCCATGTTATGTATGCAAGCATTTCTTTCGATTATTTTCCTGCCTCCCATCCTTGGTAGCAAAAGGTGGCACCAGTTTTGGAGCTCAACTGCTGAACCAGTTTCAAATTAGAATATCATGGAAAAGACAACTAATTTGTTGCACCCAGAATCAGCCAGATCAGCATCCACTAATTCCACCTCTTCCCCTGCCAGGCAAAGCTTTTAGAGTCCAGCAGGTTTAGAGTCCCCTTTTAGTGGGTGCTGCCTTGTGGGTTGCAAGGAGTCTCTGGGTAGCTTAGACAGTTAAGCACTTGACTGTTAACTGAAAATTGAGCAGTTTGACTCCACCCATAGATACCTTGGAGGACAGGTCTGGTAATCTGCTTTTGAAAGGTCACAGCCATGAAAACTCTCTGTGTATATGGAGACAGAGAGAGAGAAAGACTGCTACCGCCGTTGAGTCGATTCCAACTCATAACGACCCTATAGATCAGAGTAGAACTGCCCCATAGAGTTTCGAAGGAGTGCCTGGCCCATTTGAACTGCTGACCTTTTAGTTAACAGATGTAGCACTTAGCCACTATGCCATTAGGGTTTCCATTGTATATATAGGAGCCCTAGGGAGGCAGTGGTTAAGAGCTTGGCTACCAGCTGAACGGTTGACAGTTTGAACCCACTAGCTGTTCTGTGGGAGGAAGATGTAACAGTCTGCTTCTGCTAAGTTATGCAGCCTTATGCAGCCTTGGAAATCACACACACACACACACACACACACACACACACACACACACACACACACACACACACACACACACACAATCAAACAAAACCCTATGGAGTAGTTCTGCTCTGCACACATGGGGTCAGTTTAGTTGAAATCAACTCACTAGCAACCAGTGCTTATTGCTGGCCTTCCTTCTCTGACGGCAGTTCCGTTGTTCCCTTCTGATACTTTGTCTGGGATTTCCCTTCCCTTTCTCCCTCTCTTCTTTGGGAGATATCAAGACTCAACCACCTTCTGAAAAATCTCAGCTGATAATGTGAATACATTGACAGTTTACAAAGCACTTGTACACTTGTTCCTCCTTGTCACCATCACAACAGTCCCATGAAGTTGGCTGGTCCTTGTCTTATCACAGAGTAGGTGGAGGGTGTTTGTGTGTCTGTGCACATACATGACGTACACGACGTGTGTATTAGAGAGCGAATGACTTATTCCAGGTTCCACAGTAAGTGGTAGAACTAAGGTTCACACCTCGTTTTTCTAAGATGAGTATTGTATGTTTTCCCTTCACACCATAATAATTAATAGTCATAGCCACTGTGGGAAGGTATTTGCTAGGAACATGTCCCCTTTTGTTCATTTTCTACACAGCAGACCGAAAATGACCAGCGATCCCCCATCTTCTTTTTCCAACCATGTAGCGCTCCCTCACATGGCCTTTGGTTACTTTTCTGGGCCAGTGGACCAGAGGGGTCTAACCACAGTTTGGATCCATCAGATGCTGTATCATCAATCTGTTCTAGTTACCTGGGTGGGCCCAAGGACCAGCACACTGTAGGTAAGGGCATTTAGCTTGATACACCGTAAAAACGTGCCACAGGCCACTTTTCTCTTCCCTTCTGCCTCCTTTTCTGTCTTGCGCTGCTTACCACTCCTCCTCCGATCACGGACAGAAGACACACGGTTCAGTATGTCAGTGGCTGAGAATGACAGACCTGAAGGAGCTAACCTGAGCTTGTCCCTTCTCTCTCTCTCTCATGCAGACATGCAGATACACAGACACACAGACACACACAGAGATATGGTGAAGCCTGTAACACACATTCAAAAGCCTGAGATGACGAGATGCCAATCTTCTGATCCGGGTAGAGGTAGCAGGTATAATGTTTCTCTCCTGGAACCCCTCTTTCCCTAGGATTACTGTGATGGCAAACCTGGGACCTTTCGCATCCTAGTGGGGAATGAAGGGTGCAGCTACCCCTCAGCGAGATGCAAAAAGAGGGTCACTATCCTGATTGAAGAAGGAGAGATTGAACTGTTTGATGGGGAGGTAAGCACGGGCCTTATCCTTTCCTCC
The DNA here is from genome assembly GCA_028571685.1 of Heterohyrax brucei. Lineage (NCBI taxonomy): Eukaryota > Metazoa > Chordata > Mammalia > Hyracoidea > Procaviidae > Heterohyrax > Heterohyrax brucei. Next base: position 67,673,579 of record CM053142.1, on the reverse strand, counting down.
TTCATTCCTGCTTTTGTTCTCTGTCAGCTTATGAAGAGCATGTATAAGGCATTTACTTGTAACTGGTATGGATGAATAATGGACAACCATTAAGAGAATGAGATAGAGATACAAGGTTGGACAAGTTTGCAAATTCATCCTAGAAAAAATGCTACACACTTCATTGTTGAAAAGCACTACAGTCACCTTTGAAGTACTCACCTTGGGAAGCTATGTACCAATACCAGCACCTAGTGCACTCTTCAAAGGAATTTTGGAGCTCTTTCTCTGGAATAATCATCAGAGCTGTCATTGTGTTACTCTTGATGTCTTCAATGTCATAAAAATGTCTTCCTTTCAATATTTCCTTTATCTTTAGGTAAACAAAGAAGTCACTGGGGGCCAGATCAGGCAAGTGGAGAGGGTGTTCCAATACAGTTATTTGTTTACTGGCTAAAACCTCGCTCACAGACAATTATACAATTAAGTTCTTGCCGCCTTGCACAATGGCCACTCCAAAAAGAGTTCCAAAATGACTGTGAAGGGTGGGCTAGGCAGCTGACATTGGTGTGTAGCTTCCCAAGGGGAGTATTTTGAAGGTGATCATAGTGATATTCAGCAACAATGTATGTAGCACTTAGAACAATTAAGTTTGTAGACTTAATTGTTGGACCTCATAGATCATCTGATCTTGACATATTGACCAGTATAGGTGTTATGATCCCATCTTAGTAACAAAGTATAGATAAATGTGTGGAAAAAGATCTGTTACTCTATCTATATCAGTATAAGAAGAATCAGTGCTGACTTCTAATATTTTTAGAGCTCTCTGTGTAAGGTTCTCAAAACAGATCTTTTCAGAAGAGTACCCAAGAATGAGCCAGGAGATCTCATTTAAAATGCTGATCCTGGGGTTCCACCCTGAGATTCTGACTGAGTAGGTTTGAGCTGGGCCCCAGGAGTCTGCATTTAAAGTGGCAGGGATTCTAAGGCAAGTGGTGCCTAAACCTCACTTTTAGGAAAACCCAGTGGGTTCAGCTGGTGTGATTATATGTAATCCCAGCAATACTCAAGCTCTGGGATAAGACCTGTCCTGGGTAGTTACCTGCACTTTGTTCCAAGGCCTCGGACTACAGCCTGGACTTTTTGCAAATACATGTCACTGAGCTCAGAGGATGGGGGATGACTTCTATACCATTGTGGAAGAAAACTGTTCAGCTAGCATCACTGTTGACTGTGGGCTAGCATTGTGAACTCTCTTTCAAAGGATCCTATTTGGGACAGGTGACAGTGGTGATATTGAACAGATGTGCAGACATACAAGCCATAAATCTGCACTGCATGTTCTGTGTCATCAGGAGAGGAGCTTTGCAAGGGGTGACAGGTTCTCAGTATCAGTCTCAATTTTATGGGTAGGTAGCCAGCCACACATGCTGAGATGGGCTTTGAGGAAGGCACTGGCAATGGTTGGGCCAAGTCAAGGGCTTGGGCCATGGTCCTTCTGGAATCACAATATGTGATTCCTGGCATAGCACTGTGCTCCTCAGTCTCTTTGTTCTTCTTTGGCCCTGATCCCTGATCACAGTGACTCAGGGGAGTGAGAAGTGAGAAGACACACGAAAGATTGGAGTGTGGTGCTCATTTTTATTTAGGAGTAGATTTTTTAGTGAATTGGTCAGAGGTACTTAAAATCTGTGTCACATTTAAAACTCATTTAGGAGACCACACATATTTAAAGACCAAGTGCCAGGAAAACTATTTTTTGTGAAGTGATGGAAGATCTGCTGATTGGTCTGGTTGTAATTTTCATCTTTTAATTATGATTTGGCTGCCACCTCTATAATCGTCCCTTAGTCGTAGGCTTCTTGGAAGGTGGCAGGTGAGGTGGATGCAGGAATGTCCAGGCATAGTCCTGTCCATGGCAGGGGGAGCCCTGCCTCAGTGGGGCAGATGACAGAGTGACTGTGGAGGGCTGTGTAGACAGATAGGGTGGGTGTGAGATAGAAGGAGGGTCTGGAAAAGCGTGTCCCTCCTCCCTCCTCCCTGCTTTCATACCTTGTCTTCTTTCAGGTGAATGTGAAGAAGCCCATGAAGGATGAGAGTCACTTTGAAGTGGTCGAATCTGGCCGGTATGTCATTTTGCTGCTGGGCAAAGTGCTCTCTGTGGTCTGGGACCAGCACCTGGCCATCTCGGTGGTCCTGAAGCAGACATACCAGGTCAGTGGCCTTTCTCACCTAACTCTTCAGCTTGTCTATGACTTGAACTTTCTTCACCTTCCTGATTGGCTGCCCACTGCCCCTTCCCCATGTTTCTAGAAGAGGTGGTCATCTACTCCAGCCTCCTTGACTTAAGGTTTACAGTTGGCCATGGCTGGCTCCCTCTGAGTCTGCCTGCGTGTGGGAAGACACTGAGGGTTGCACCATACACAACGAGTTCATTGGCTGGTTTTGCCAGATGTGCAAAAAAAAAAAAAAAAAAAAAAACAAAAAACGGAGAGAAAAGGTTAGGCAATAGCTTTTCCTTAGGTGGACTCAGCTGGTGTGATTATATGTAGTCCTAGCAAGACCCAAGCTCTGAGACAAGACCTGTCATGGGTAGTTACTTGCACTTTGTTCACCTTTTTCAGGGTTGGTTTGTGGTTATTGAGACTTCTGTATTACATTTCTTGATATGGTATGTTGCATCTTTATTGTGCTTTATGGCTGCCCCTATGATCCCACTTAATCAACTATGTATAAACCCAATTTTAATTACTACCAGTCTTGTCAACTTCCTCTCCATCTGGAGGGACTTGGAGGGACTGTAACGACTGTAGTAAATCCCTCTTTTTAATATGATGACTTCATAGTTTTCATGATATGATCACTGGCTTATTTCTTTCACTATTATAGCTTTGATTGAGTTTGGAGCCTTTCCTAAGTAAGTAGGATTCTGGATGATGTGTCCTTCCACAATATAAAATTAGTGATTTTGTTCTACTAAGCCAAAGCCAAGAGATTCTTTCAGCATTTCTTGTAGATTTGGTTTGGTTTTTACAAAGTCTCTGAATTTCTGTTTATCTGTAAATGTCTTAATTTCATTTTCATATTTGAAAGATAGTTTTGCAGGATATGTGATTCTTGGCTGGAAGTTCTTCCCCTTCAAGGCTTTGAATATGTCATGGCACTGTCTCCATGCCAACATTATTTCTGCTGAGAAATCTGATGAAAGCCTGCAGGGTTTCCCTCTGAATGCTAGCTTTGCTTAAGAGCTCCACTGTCTCCACTGTCATCTTGTTACCCCCTTCTCCTTCATTTTATTTTTGCCTTGACCATGAAATTTGTTTTACCCAAAGAAACGTGGTCAGGAGACAGTGTGCCAAGTATTGAGATATTGAGACAAGATCTTCAGAGACCTTGTATATGTACACTTACTCTACTGTCTTGTATATGTACACTTAACTTACTGCATTCTCTTATCACCAATAACTTTCCCGGGGTAACTACTTCCTTGATGCTGAGCCCCAGGATCAACACCCATGGAGGAGAGTTGCCCTCATCAAACCTATCTTAGATGAAACACTCCAGCTGATGTAAATGCCCACAAGAAATAAATGCTTATTGTTGTATATAAAAAAAAAGTTTCTGCTTATGTTTCATTTTGTTAAGCTTGATTATAATATGTCTTGGGGTCTTTCTTTTGAGATCTATATTGAGTGGTGTTCAGTATGCCTCTTGGATATCTATATTCTCTTCCTTCATGATTTCTGGGAAGTTTTGTATCAGCAGCTCGGAAACAATACTCTCTGTGTGCTCAGATGTCTCACCCTCTTCAGGGACTCCAGTTAGTCATGGGTTGTTCCTCTTAATAGAGTCCCACATGCTTCTTAATGCTTCTTCATTTTTCTTGTTTCTTTTTTTCTGATTCCTCCTCATAGATGCTGGAATCAGTAGCTCTGTCTTCCAAGTCAGAAAGTCTCTTTTCCATTCGTTCCATTCTGTTTTCTTGGCTTTGCATTGAAGTTTCTATGTCTTTGATTTTGTTCTTGATCTGTTGGATTTCAGAGTACTGGTCTTCCATCAGATTGAACAGCTTGCTTAATTTTTCATTTTGCTCTGCTGCATTTTGTATAAGGTCTAGGAGGGCTGTATATGTAATCATTTTGTATTCACCTTCCAACAATTTGAGAAAAGTTTCTTCGTCTGGAAAGCTCTTTGGTTGTTTCATTTGGGGGCCTTCTGAAGCCATGGATGATTTTCTGGTTACTGTTTTCTCCAAAATTTGTTGCTTTGGGGGCTTCATATAAGTCAATAAAGGCTAGGAGAGATGCTGTGAGGATGGACGGCAGTTGTTTCTCTAAGTCGTCTTAAAATGAAAAGTGAAAGGTATCTTACCACTTTCCAGGTCAGTCAGGTTTTCAGGTGTATAGGACCCTCTTCCCAACTGGCAAAGTAAGCACCTCTATATGCAACCCCAGATGTTATGAACTAGTTCAAAATGCAGCAAGGCTACTGCCCTGTTGGGCTCTGCTGACAGGCCCAAGCCTTAGGCAACACTTTGTAAATTACTGCTTTTCTGCCGGCAAAGCTCTCTCCTGCAGGCAAGCATTGGCTCCAAGCCTCACTGAGGCTTCCATACTTAAGGTGGCATCCTGCACAAGCTCTCCGCCTGGCATCTCTGTACAAACTACACTGTGGCAGAGGTGGAGAGGCCAGAGGTGCCGAGATGCAGAGTCTACAGTCTCTGTTGCTGGGCCCCAGCTGTAGGCGATACTGTGTAAACTACTGCTTTTCTGCCAGACAAACACTCTGCTGCAGGCAGACACTGCCTCCCAGGCTAAGAATTAGGTCCAGCTTAGGCCTCTGTATCTAAGGTGGTATCCTGCATGAGCTTGCCACCTGGCGTCTCCATACAAACTACACCATGGCAGAGGCAGAAAGAGAGGCCAAAGGTGGCGAGATGCAAAGTCCCAAGCTGGGCCCCCCAAATATGGCAATTTCACCCACCTATCCTACCAGCAGCATGTCTGAGACTAGCTGCTAGTCAAGACCCAGCTCTGCCAGCTGGCCAAGACAAAGGAAAAAAAAAAAGTCAAAATGGTGAGTTACCTTCAGTCCATGAAAGCAAGGACTGGCCAGGAGCAGGAGTTAGCTAAAGAGAGGAAGTTTTCCCTTCAATGGTATAAAGTCCAAATAAACGGCCCTATGCCATGTCTTAGGGCTCACTAGGTGACCAGAAGGCCCCATTTAATTATCAGTTCAGATCTTGGTTTCCAGAGGGGTTTAGGGAGATGTGTGCTTAGTCCACCATCTTGACTCCACCTCCTCCTTAGGTTTCTTAATTCAAGAGGCAAACTGATTGTGCAAAACACTGTTATGGATACTGAAGTGTTGACTTACCATTACTGCTGATAACCTACTTTTGAGAAAGTTTATAGTACTTGTCTAATATCTAATGGTTTGTTAGAACTTTAACTTTTTCTCTAACTGGCATGCATTTGATAAGCAGCTTTGTCTGCTATGATGGCTGATTAAGTCCTTGCAGGAATGATGCTCACACCATCTCTGATGGCACCATCCATTTTCAGCTTGCTCACACAAGTGAGGGGAGGATCATGCTAACTTCTTCATGTGGGCAATCCATTCCTTTCCTGGAAAGCATTAATAATTCACTCATTCATTTATTTAACAGATACTTATTGAGTTCTTAGTATGTATCAGGAAATCTCTGGGTGGTGCAAATGGTTAACAAGCTTAGCTGGTAACTGAAAGGTTGAGATTCAGGCCTCCACTTCAGTGTCTTGGAAGAAAGTCCTGGTGATCTATTTCTAAAAACATCAACCCCTGAAAATTCTGTGGCACACAGTTCTACTCTGACACACGTGGGGTTGCTATGAACCAAAGTCAACTTGATGGCAGCTGTGTGTGTTTGTGTATATGTGTGTTTTAAATTATGTGTCAGACACTGTTCTAGGCACTGTGGAAACAGCAGGAAAAACACCAGACTTTCACAAAAGCCTTTATATTATTTTCTTATTGCTGGTGTAATAAATTACCACAAACTTATGGCTTAAAACAAGATAAATTTATTATCTTATATTTCTGGAGGACAGAAGCCTAAAATTTGTCAACAGAACGGCATTCCTTCTGGAGTGCTAGAGGAGAATCTGTTTCCATGCTGTTCCTAGATTTTGTAGGCCACCTGCATTCCTTGGCTTGTGGCCCCATCCTCTGTCTTGAAATCTCTCTTTCACTCTCTGCTTCTATTTATCACATTGCTTTTTTTTACTCTGACCCCCTCCCTTTGTCTTATGAGGACATTGTGATTACGCTGGGATCACCTGAATAATCAAGGATTATCTCCCCTTCTGAAGATCCTTAATCACATCTGCAAAGTCCCTTTTGCTGTGTGTCTTAGCTCCCTAGAAACCCTGGTGGCATAGTGGTTAAGTGCTTGGCTACTAACTGAAAGTTTGGCGGTTTGAATTCACCAGGCACTCCTTGGAAACTCTATGGGGCAGTTCTATTCCGTCCCCCAGGGTCACTATGAATCAGAGTTGACTCTATGGCAATGGGTGTTTTTTTTTTTTTTTTTCTTAGTTACCTAGTACTGCTGTAACAGGGAAACATCACAATTGGGTGGCTGTAACAAACAGAAATTTATTTTCTAATAGTCTGGGGGGAGGTAAGTCCAAATTTAGGTTTCTGGCTCTGAGGGATTGCTTTCTCTGTCTGTGACCTCCTTGTCTCTTTGAATTTCTGCTCCTGGGTGATCTTCATGTGGCTTGGATCTCTCTTCACCCACCTCTGCTTGCTTCTTAATCTGTTCCTTTTATACCTCAAAACAGATGGACTCAAGATATATCCTATACTAATACTGTCTTCATTAGCATAACAAAGAAAACCCATTCCAAAATCGGATTATAATCACAGGTGTAAGGGTTGGGATTCACAGCACATGTTTTGGGGTGGCACAATTCAAACCACAATACTATGTAAGGTAACATAGTCACAGATTATGGTGATTAGAATGTAAACGTCTTTAGGGGAGACACCCTCCTTACCTTCTACCTACCATGACCCTTGTGAAGATGATGTTTTGGTGGGAATATTATTTTGGATAGGGTAGTCGGATGAGACCTGTGTGAAGTGGTGATATATGAGCAGGGAGGGAATGGAGTGAACCATGTCAGTATCTGGGGGAAGAGACATGAGTGCAGAAGTTCTGGCATGTGCAAAGGCCCTAAAGTGGTAGGATGGGCTTCAGGTGCTTGAGCAACGAGGCCAGTGTGGCTGGAGAGGAGAGACTGGGGGTGGTAAGAATGGTAGGAAATGAGAGCAGGGACCATACCAGGGAGGGAGCTGTTAGACTATGTGAAGATCTTTGCCCTGTTGTCTAACTGTGAAAACATTCTTTCTGTGTATTTCCCCAGTGATTTACATTTGTTGTATCAAGCTGAATTCTGTTTGACATAAAATACAATAAATCCCATATTTGTGTCCCAAGAGAGGGTTCTGAATATGTTGTGAGAGTAGATCATCTTTTTCAGCCTAAACAACTTCATTCTTTCTGTAGTTTCTGGTTGTTCTTGTTGAGGATGTGTTGCGTACTGCACGTGATGATCAGTGAATGTGTATTTGAATAAGGTATTATGTCTTCCCTGGTGGCATTAGTTATAGAGCAGCTTGTCTGCTCTGGCCAGTTCTTCAAGTAAGGCAGTACGCTTGCCTCATGGTAAAGTTTGTTGTTGTTGTTAGCTGCCATTGAGTCTATTCTGACTCATAGCGACCCTATGTACAACAGAACGAAGCACTGCCTGGTTCCAATTACTGTTGTACTTGAGCCAATGGTGGCAGCCACTGTGTTAATCATCTTGTTGAGAGTCTTCCCCTTTTTCAGTGACCTTCTTCTTCACCAAGTATGATGTCCTCTAGGAACTGTTTTGTAACCTTGGATCTCTGTGCTCTTATTAGTGTAACACTGAACCAACATCTCTTTCTTCCCATATTCTTTATCGGGCAGAGGGGAGGTTTAAACTGAGGGGTCTACACCAAGGCTGCCTTGTGTATACTTCTGCCCTTGGCTCACTATGTGAGCATCACTGAGTGATGGTCTCCTTGTGAATCACCTTTATTTCCTTAACTTTAAAGTGAGGCCAGCGAGGAAGGTGAGGGTAAGGCTCTGCTGATGACCACGAATCCCCCTCTAAGTCCCCATCCGTAACCTCTGGCTGTCCCCCTCTTCGTCAGATGATCCTTGCCATGTTTACTGCCTGGAACTTCCTTCTTCACCTTCACAGAGTGTGTCCCTTGAGATTTACAATGCTCACTCTCTCTACTTGTCTTTCAAGGAACAAGTCTGTGGCTTGTGTGGGAATTTTGATGGCATCCAGAACAATGACTTCACCAGCAGCAATCTCCAAGTGGAAGAAGACCCTGTGGACTTTGGAAATTCTTGGAAAGTGAACCCACAATGTGCTGACACCAAGAAAGTATGTTTGGGTCCATGTGGGCTGATCCTGAGATCTGCTTCCTGAATGTCTCCCCCATTTTCACAGGGGCATGGGGTATGAACTGCTGGTGGTGGCTGGGGAAGGGGACCTCTGGATCCTTGTGCCTGGAGCACACCCAATCTGTCTGACTGTCAGCTGGTCTATCTGTGTGCTCTCACCTTGCTTCCCAGGTGCCACTGGACTCCTCCCCTGCCATTTGCCACAACAACATCATGAAGCAGACGATGGTGGATTCGGCCTGTGGGATCCTGACCAGTGATCTTTTCCGGGACTGCAACAGGCTGGTGAGGGCTTTGGGGATAACTCAAGGCATAGTAGTGTTAAGGGCACTCAGAGCTTGAGCTTCTAATGTGGAAGTCTTTGGAATAACATGTATTTTGTTTTTTAAATTATTTTGTTTTGATTAAATGAAAGTTTACAATCCAAGTCAATTTGCCATATACAACCCTAAGCACCCGCCTCTGTGCAGCTCTCTCTGTTCTCACCCTGTGACAGCACACTCTTCCTTCCCACCCTGTACTTCCAGTGTCCACTTAGCCAACACTTGCCCCTTCCTGGCCACCCTCTCTTTTCCCCCCTTGAAAGAAACCGGTTGGACAGCTTTACATATATATTAACCATAAAGTACACATATTACCTGCATCACTCTTATGTCCCATATTCCAGTTCAATCTTGGTCTGAAGTGTTAGCTCCAGTACTGATTTCAGCTCAGGGCTAGCAGCAAGTCCAGGGGCCATGTTCCCAGGGGACCCTCCAGGTTGTTGTGCTATCAAGTCTGGTCTTTTAATAGAGTTCTAGATCTGCTCCCCTTTATCTCATGCTTTGTTGGGGACTCTACATTGTGTTCCCTGTCAGGGCAGTCTTTGGTGGTGGCTGGGTACCACCTAGTTCTTCTTGTCTCCTGCTGATGTAGTCTCCCAGTCATATGGACTCTTCTGTCTCCTAGGCTGTTGTATTTCTCAGGTCTTTGATGTTCTGCTCCAGGCAGGTTGGGACCAGCTGATACTCCTTAGATAGCAGCTTGTCGACTTTTAAGACCCAAGGCGCCACTCACCAATAGGGGCTGCAAAATAAACATGTGAAAAGACTAGTTATGCCAGTTGATTTTGATGTCCTCTGAAACCATGGCCACCAGATCCCTGTCCCTGCTACTCTGTCCTTTAAATTGTTGGGCTGTATTTAGAAAACCTTTTTACTTATGGTGTATGCAACCTGGGCCTTTTTAAGGAGCCCTGGGGGCACAATGGTTAAGTGCTTGATTGCTAACTGAAATGTTGGCAGCTCAAACCCACGCAGAAGCTCTGCGGGAGTAAGACCTGGCAATCTGCTTCTGTAAAGATAACAGCCAAGAAAACCCTATGGGGCAGTTCTACTCTGTCATGTTGGGATTATTGTGAGTCAGAATTGAATTGAGGATACACAACAACAGACAACTCTTTAGTCCTGGGCAACAAAAAAGGTAATGGACAGTCTAAGGAAAGCAATGCCTGAAAAACACTTTCCTTCTACACAGTGTACAGCTTTTCTTGGCATCTGCCAATGTTTCTCTTTTGGACTTGTTCATCTATTGAATTATCTTGTCACAAACTACAGCCAGAGATTTCCTTTCCTGTCACCCCACTATGTCTCCACACCTAGGCACTTCCCCTTAGAAAGGCCTTCAACGCTCAATTATTCTTCCGTAGAAACCCTTTTCCGGTCCTACTTGGAGTTTTCAGTTTTGACTCAATTTTGTGTCTTTATCTCAGATGGTGGTTAGGACTTCCCAATACGAAGTTGAATGCAATACTCCCTCTCTGTCTCTCTATGTCCGTATACATACACACATACACCTGTGCCCATGGGTGTGTGTGGATATGTGTGTTTGTATATGTACATGTGTACACACATACACAGCCATGTACATACACATGCTGCTGTGTAGCTTGGCCACCATGGAAGTAACTGGTTGAATATATGGTATCTCAGCTCTGTTTTTGTCCATCCAGTGAGTTTTAGTCCCTGAGAACTCCCAAGGATTCTTAGTCTTCCTGGACTTGGTGGAAACACTGGACATTGAAACTGAAAGAGGGACGACAGTGAGAGGAATCACAGAAATCAGGACTGTAGAATCTTCTTGAAGTAGTGACCTCACTTAATTTCTGAATTCCTTTCAAACAGAACTTCCTTTAAAAAGGCTGATGTGTGCAGTGGTGTGTTTTGGAAGCCAGGGGAAGTGACAAATGATGACTGTAATTGTGCATAGACGGCAGGTGGACAACCCCTTGCAGCAGATTTGGGGTCAGGATCCAGGGCAACTCAGTGCTGCCACTCTATCCAGCATACCAGCCCCATAGCACCCAGTGAGTCAATGTTAGTAGGTCTTGACATATTTTCTCATTGTCTTTGCTGAATTGAAGAAGGACAGAGAGTGACTAGTATATGTGTGTTTTTATGTTTGCATAAAAACACTCAAATACCCTTGTGGTTGGGGAAGGATAGGCAACTGGTAGGCAGACAGGTAAGTGGAAGTATTCATTTGAACAATGCTCAGGCAAAAGGCTAGAAAAACTGCTTTATCCAATGTTTCTTGTAAGATCCAGGTTAGAACCTAGGAATCTTGTTTTTTCACCCATTTCCTCTTTGGGACCATTGCGTTACATTTCTCCCTCAACCCTGGAGCCTCCTTTCCTGTACTCTGACCACCATAACATTCTTTCCCAGACCAGGAGCCAGAGTTCCTAAGTCCTGGCTCCAGGCCCAGGCTACCCTGAGGCTCCCTTTGCAGGTGGACCCTGAGCCGTACCTGGATGCTTGCATTTATGATACCTGCTCCTGTGAATCCATTGGGGACTGCACTTGCTTCTGTGACACCGTTGCTGCCTATGCCCATGTGTGTGCTCAACATGGCAAGGTGGTGACCTGGAGGACAGCCACACTGTGCCGTGAGTCCTTATGTTCCTCATGGCCCTCAGACACCCCTACCCTCACCACCCACACGTTCAGCGTGAAAAGTTATAAGGTGCAGGAGGACAGCATCATGGGAAAAAAGATAGAGTCCTGATATGGAGATGGATGGCCAAGGGCCGAAGATTGCTGAAAGAGGTTGATGGATGTATGGAGTTAGTATTATGGGGAGAGAAAAGGTCAGAGATTCAAAACATGAGTATATAGAGTCTTTTCTTCAAGAGAAATTCTGGAAGAGGGAGCATAGATAGAAAGAAGGGTATGAAAGACATCACAATGTGTTTTCAGTTAGTCACCGTCATATTTGTCAACATGACTGATCAGCTCCTGTATTTATGTAGGACCTTCCTTCCTCAGGTGCAAGCAGCTACTCTTTTCTATATGCTTATGGAAAATGCTGGTAGCATAGTAGTTAAGAGGTATGGCTGCTGAAAGATCAGCAGCTTGAATCTACTACACACTCCTTGGAAGCTCTGTGGGGCAGTTTTGGTCTGTCCTATAGGGTCGCTGCAAGTTGGAGTTGACTTGATGGCAACGGATTTTTTTTTTTGGTGTGGGAAACCAACTCAGGGCCACTTGGCTCCTGGTTGAAGTGCTTTAGAAATCCAGAAGTCTCTAATATTGGTAATTCTCTGTGCCAGAAATATTGTTGCCCTTAGTTCTCCAATGTAACTATCGCCTCCCCAAAGCCGTCACCACCATCCATCTTACTCCTGTCTATTCTGGGCCTTCTGTGCAGTCTTGGCTTCTTGGGTTGCATAGAACTGCTTGGAGCTTGAATAGTCATGACCTGGTTCCTCTGTCTCAACAGCCCAAAGTTGTGAAGAAAGGAATCTGCGGGAAAACGGATATGAGTGTGAGTGGCGCTATAATAGCTGTGCTCCGGCTTGCCCTGTGACGTGCCAGCACCCTGAGCCCCTGGCGTGCCCTGTGCAGTGTGTGGAGGGCTGCCATGCATACTGTCCCCCGGGTAAGTCCTCTTTGGGGCAGGTGGAGCATTCCATTCCTGGCTGGGGTTCTGGCTGGAGGGAGGAGTAAGTTGTTAGGAAAGACGTTTCCTTGTCCTGTCCTCTTAGCCTCTAGCCACGGGTGGCTTGTCTCCAGCCATGGAGCCCTAGTTTTTTTTTTTTTTAATAGATTCTTTCATCAAAGCCACGCTAGCTATGATTTTTGCTAAGTTGAGCTCCTATAAAATGATTTGGTATGACTCTTAATGGGTTTGGAGTCCCTGAGTGGCATAAACAGTTAAGCATCAGGTGCTGACAGAAAGGCTAGGAGTTTAAATACACTCAGAGGCATCTTGGAAGAAAGGCCTGGTGATCTGCTTCTGAGAAACTAGCCACTGAAAACCCAATGGAACATAGTTCTACTGTGACACGCTGGGGTTGTCAGGAGTTGAAATTCACTTGATGTCAACCCATTTTTGGTTTATGAGCTTATCACCTCTAGTAGCACTTTCTGATGCAGGGTTGGACATACTGTATTGAACTGTGACTCATGTGAGTGAGAAATTAATTTTAGATTTCATGTAGTTTTGCTTTATTTAAATAGCGGCATACAGCTAATGGCTGTTGTGTTGCACAGCACAGGTCTAGAGCTATTGATACGTTCTTCTGTGGAGTGAAAAGGCTCTTACAGATAAGATTTCCTTTATCTTAGGCTTGGGGGAGGTGATGTAGGGATATGTCAAGGTACAGAGAAAGAAGGGGTTCCTCCCTAGGTGCTGCAGGGGTCACTGGGGAGAGGCAGGAGTAAACCCTGAGCTGGCTTAGGGGTGGACCCCTTTAGTCACAAGAGGATCCTCTTTGTGGGTAGGGTGGGAGTTCTGATAAGAGTTTATTGTGCAGGGAAGATCCTGGATGAGCTTTTGCAGACCTGCATCCACCTGGAAGACTGCCCCATGTGTGAGGTGGCTGGCCGGCGCTTGCCTTCTGGAAAGAAAGTGACCTTGAACCCGAGTGACCCTAAGCACTGCCAGATCTGGTAAAACAGACTACCTGGTTGTTTGAAGTGATGATTCTTACCATTGTTCTCTGAGGCTTGCTCAGAGACTCAGATTTTGGGTAAAACTAGCTAATGAGTTGAGAGCCAGCCAAGTGCCGTTGAGTCAGATCTGACTCATGGGTTGAGAGACTAAGTTTTTTATTTACTTTGTAAAATTTACTTTTCTTTCCTCAAAGACAGGTCTAATCTCCGCCCCTAAATATATTTCTTCAGAGGTTTTTGCATACACCTTTCTCACCAAAAGCAGAGCATGGTTTCTTGTTGTCCCCAGAGGTCATGTTTAGTCCAAGGACAGGCAACTGTGCAAGTCAGATTTATTTTTTACTAGAGATAGATGCACTGGAGAGGAAAGTGAGATGGAGCCCTCTACTTCTCAGTATAATGTAGAAACCTGGGGGGCCACAGCCAAGGTCACTAGACATGACTTGAATAATTAGGGGGAAAACACCCATGTCTGTGACTCTAGGCCATCCCTAGAAAGAGTTGCACCTGGGAGGTGAGCAGGAGTGCTCAGGGTAAGTTTTGAGCTTTCTAAAGTCTTGCACATAAGTGGGGAACATTTATTAAAATAGTGATTTATTCAACACCACTCTCTGACACTGAGCAAGCCTTGTGGGAACTTAAACTTGAGAACTTAGATTTGCTGGGGAAGGGGCTGTGGCCACAGCTGCCAGAGTCGGATCCTGCCACCACCATCTGTACAAACAAGAGCAGACACTGCCTGGGGTGAGTGTTCTAGCAAACACAGGAAACTAGGGAGTATGTCACTCATGTACTGTTAGCCAAGGATTAAAGCAATGAATTGTGTGGGCCATGAGGAAGGAGGAATTAACTGCCTGCCCTCCTTATGGTGTAATGGAGACTGTAAGGAAGAAAGGAGGGGTGAGTCCAGTGCTGGCTTTGGGGTCTGAGCCACAGGGCATGAAAGCTTTGGGCACTCTCATACCCTTCTCCACTGGCACGCGGGTAGGGTAGCCACCAGAGAACATGCTGTGGCTTCCAACAGGGTACAGACAGTCACTGCAGAGCAGGCTGGGGACATTGCCTGGGAGTCAAGCCACAGGTCAGTCTTCCCAGGGCTCAGGGCACAACTGCCTTCTCCATTCTTCTGCATGTACTGAAGACAAGTGTCCTCAAGGGCTGAGGAAGAAGGTCCTAGGCTGTGTGGCCTCTGGGTAAGTGGATTTCACATGGAGTCAGGCACAGGCATTCCTGGGTGGTGCAAACAGTTAAAACACTTGGCTACTAACTGAAAGGTTGAAAGTTCAAATTTGCCCAGAGGCATCTTGGAAGACAGGCCTGGTGATCTGCTTCTGAGAGGTCATGCCTTTAAAGTCTTATGGATGGCAGTTCTAGTGTGTAACACATGGCAAACTAGAGTTGACTTGATGACAAGTTGTTCGGTGCCTTGGTTCCTGGTGGTCTGGCACATCCTGCCACTTTCTAGGACATTGGTGAAAGGGTGATGTGATCAGATGGCTTGAAAAATTGGCCTGGTAGCGTAGAAGTTGGTGTATGGGACAACTGCTCTGCTATGGGTTTGTGTCGTGTCCTTGTGGCTAGGTACAGGGTCTACCTAGTACCTGGTATTTACTAGGTGTTCCATACATGTCCACTGGGAGAATGAGTGAATAAGCTATGCCCTTTTCCTGTGTCTAACACCGTGGACACTCCCATAAACTACCCCCAAGTACTTTATCCTGCCACATAAAGCTGTGGGTTTAAATCTGTATCCATCTTCCCCAAACTTTTTTACTTTGCTTTTCTTCTCCTCCTTAAGGCCCAGCATATTAAGCATGGTTCAAAATTCAGACAGGTAGAATTCTATTCTAGTAAGTATTGCAAAGCATTCTTCCATAGACTGTTTACAAGTCCTGGTTAGTGTCAACTTTTTATAGCAATATTTGTCCGTAGACATACTTACAATAAGGTTCGGATTATAGTTAAATATCTATGTTGCCACAGCCTTAGGTTGAAAAGAAGTTTTGAATAACTAGTAGCTTTCAGTGCATGGTCTAGAAGTAAGAAAATCTCTCTACTACCAAGAATGGGCTGAAGCATAGGCTTCTAGAATCAAGAGGAGGGTGTGCTTCAGAGAGGGTGAAGCTATTTGGAGATGCGCTTAAAGTGTCTCCACTATGGAAGGTGGAATTTGCAGAGGACAAGGAGAATGTGGAGTGCATTCCCTGGGAGCAGGAATGGCGTGTGCAAAAGCACAGTGCCATGGAGTGGTGGGATGAACTTTCCTAGCTGCCGACAGCCTGGCATAGCTGGGGTGTTTGCAAGAGTGGGAAATGAGGATAAAGTGGTGGTCAGGGGCAAGGACTTAGAAAGTCTGTATATTTAGAAGAGGTGAAATGCCTGCAGGTGCTAAGGGGAATAATTTCCTGCTTTAGCCAGAGGAGGAAACCCCTCTTTAAAAAAAAGATGCATTTCACTTGGGTGGGGAGTGTTTGGTGGGAACTCAGACTCAGGTGGACCAGGAAGGAAGTTCTGTCTTCAGTGGTTCTTATCTTAAGGCTCTCTAGAGAAAAGAACCAGTAAGATATCTATAAATATAAATATGGTGTTGTTGGGTGCTGTCAAGTCAGTTCCAACTCATAGTGACCTGGTGTACAACAGAACAAAAGAATGCTTGGTCCTGTGCCATGCCCATAATCACTGTTAGGCTTGAGGCCACTGTTGCAGTCACTGTGTCAGTCCATCTTGTGGAAGGTCTTCCTCTTTTGTGCGGACTTTCTCCTTTACCAAGCATGATGCCCTTCCCCAGGACTTGATACAGACACACATACAGCTACAGACACAGATGCACATACACAGCTTGCTTGACTTCAGGGGATGGGCTCGTGGATTGTAGGGATTGGCACGTCCAGAATCAGTAGGTCAGGCAGCAGGCTAGAGATTCCTGGAGGTTTGCACCCCCAAATCTGTAAGTCACTTGGTAAGGAGTTCAGAGTAAAGTTCTCCCAAAATATCTGTTTGTAGTCTGGAGGTAGAACATACCCTAAGGAAAGTCTCTTCAACTTATTGACTGACTGTATTATATTAGATTACATTATGGAAGGCAATTATATTATGCATTAGATTATGTTATAGAAGTTCAACTAGTGTTTGGCCAAACAGCTGGGAAATGCAGCCCAGTCAAGTTGATTGATAAAATCAACCATCACAGTTCTGTCTCAAGCTGAGATGTGCCCATAGGTTCTTCCTGACCCATTTCATGTCTCCTTTGTGCTGCAGTCACTGTGATGGTGTGAACCTGACCTGTGAAGCCTGCCAAGAGCCCAGTATTGTGCTGCCCCCAACGATAGTCCCAGTCAGTCCCACCACGCCATATGTGGAGGACATTCCAGAGCTGCCTTTGCATGACCTCTACTGCAGCAAGCTGCTGGACATAGCCTTCCTGCTGGATGGCTCCTCCAAGCTGTCGGAGGCTGAGTTTGAGGTACTGAAGGGTTTTGTGGTGGACATGATGGAGCGGCTACACATCTCCCAGAAGCGGGTCCGTGTGGCTGTGGTGGAGTACCATGATGGCTCGCACTCCTATATTGACCTCAGGGACCGGAAGCGGCCCTCAGAACTGCGACGCATCGCCAGTCAGGTCAAGTACGTGGGCAGCCAGTTGGCCTCCACCAGTGAGGTCTTGAAGTACACGGTGTTCCAAATCTTTGGCAAGAATGACCGCCCCGAAGCCTCCCGTGCTGCTGTGCTCCTGACAGCCAGCCAGGAACCCCCACGGATGGCACGGAATTTGGTCCGCTATGTGCGGGAACTGAAGAAGAAGAAGGTCATCATGATCCCGGTGGGCATCGGACCCCATGTCAACGTCAAGCAGATTCGCACTATTGAGAATATGGCCCCTGAGAACAAGGCCTTCCTGCTTAATAGTGTAGACGAGCTGGAGCAGAGAAGGGACGAGATTGTCAACTACTTCTGTGATCTGGCGCCTGAAGCACCACTCCCAACTCATCCACCTGACATGGCAAAAGTCACAGTGGTTCCTTACCTCTTGGAAATTCCTCCTTTGGGGCCTACAAGGAGCTCCATCGTCCTGGATGTGGTGTTTCTCCTGGAGGGGTCAGACGACATTGGTGAAGCCAACTTCAACCGGAGTAAGCAGTTCTTGGAGGAGGTTATTCAACAGATGGATGTAGGCCAGGGCACCATCCACATCACCGTGCTGCAGTACTCATACACGGTCACAGTGGAGTACACCTTCAGCAAGGCACAGTCCAAGGCAGACATCCTGCAGCATGTGCGGGAGATTCGCTACCAGGGTGGCAACAGAACCAACACTGGGCTGGCCCTGCAGTACGTCTCTGAGCACAGTTTCTCCACGAGGCAAGGGGATCGTGAGCAGGCACCTAACTTGGTCTACATGGTGACAGGAAACCCTGCCTCTGATGAGATCAAGCGGCTACCAGGTGACATCCAGGTGGTGCCCATTGGAGTGGGCCCCCATGCCAATGCACAGGAGCTGGAGAGGATCAGCTGGCCCAATGCCCCCATTCTCATCAAGGACTTTGAGACTCTCCCCCGAGAGGCTCCAGACCTGGTGCTGCAGAGGTGCTGCTCTGCAGAGGGGCTGAGGATTCCCACCCTCCCCCCTGCTCCAGGTAATGCAGTGCCTTTGTGTCCATGTGGGAGGACTGTGCGAGGGCTGGTACATGGCCATGGGGCTGCGTCATCCATCGAGGTGGGTTGTTGGGCTCTAAGCCTGGCTTCCCTACCCTGTGCCCTTGGTCCAGTCCCTGCCTTCAGCCACCTTTGTTTCCTCACCTCCCATGCAAGGAGATAGATTCATGGTGATTGGCAGGCGGTAGGATCTTCTCTGATTGTGTGTGCTTTCAAATTCAAGAGTAACTCATGGTTATTGTTGAAGTTTAAACAATACAAAGTATATGGGGTATAAATGTAAGTCTTACTTAATCACAAAGCCTCATCCTCATGCAGCCCACTCCCTGCCTCAGAAGTAACCCTGGTTAAATTTGGTTAACTATCAGCTTCCTTTTGACCACAGTGGGTGGATGGAATTATTCTAATTAGCCAGCCTTCGCTGGAGCAAAGCCCTAGAGATACACATGTCAGGGAAGTCAGGTGATAGGTAGCAGAGTAAGTTCTCAGACTGCAGCCACACTGCATGGGTTTGAATCTCACCCTGACTACTCCTAGTCTGATTTGGGACTAAAAGCTTAACCTCTCTGGACATCAATCTCCTTATCTGTAAATTGGCGATAGTAATAGTTGCTATTTGTAAAATGCTTAGAACAGTACCTAGCGCGTAGCAAATGCTAAAAACAAAACAACCACACAAACAAAAACAAACTGGCTACCACTACTATAATTATTGCCTTCTGAAGAAGTACCGATATCGAATCAATTCTCAGTTCTGCATGTCTTTTTTTTTGTGTGCTTTGGGCAGTGCCGGAATAGCTAGCTTTCTTTTGTGTCTGGATCCTTACACTTGTTATCAGTGCCTCTCTTTTTTTAAATCAGAGCTGCAGATTTATTTAGGTTCACATGGTATTTCTGTTGAGGAGAATAGTCCTGGACATGGATAAGACATTATCTTATCTCACAGTGGTATTTATACCAGAGTGTGTTTCCTTACTATGATCATGGCTTTGTCCCCAAACATTAACGTAAGCTCTGGGGACTTATCGTTAGAGTACCTTATAGTGTCTGGCTGGTCCGAAGTTTACTGTGCTTGGCTGCTAACCTAAAGGTTGATGGTTTGAGTCCACCCAGGGGTACCTAGGAAGAAGGGCCTGGATATCTACTTCTGAGAAATCAACCATTGAAAATGCTATGGAGCACAGTTCTACTCTGACACACGTGGAGGTAACTGTGAGTTGAAATCAACTCAGCAGTAACTGGTCCTTGGTACTTTCGTACTCTTTGTACTTTTTAGTACTTTAACCTACCACATGAGGTGTGAAGACCTAGAAGCTCATTTTCCAGGGTATGGTGCTGTCTCATTTCCTTAGGACATCTCTCAGTTTGACCACTCCAGTATTTCACTCAATTTTAGAAGAGTTGCAGGCCCCCTGTTATTGAGTGAGCTGGTACCTCCTGCTTTCCTTGATAGGATTTTATAGTAACTTTGGGTGGACTTGGAGTCGTCTCGGTGTCTCCAAACCTGGAATACTCCTGGGCCTGTCTCCCTATTCCTTTATCTGTAGCCCATGTTGCCATCACGGAGGACCAATGAGACAACCCCCCGCCGCATGGAGCTGTGTGGTAGGTGGTGTCCTGTAGAGGTCATTGATGTGGATGTTTTGCTGCTGTGGGCTTGTTGACCAAGTCTTCCTTTCCCTGCTTGTACCTGTGTGCTAACCTGCCCAGTCCTCTTGGCAGACTGCAGTCAGCCCCTGGATGTGGTCCTTCTCCTGGACGGCTCCTCCAGCTTTCCAGCTTCTTACTTTGAGGAAATGAAAAGCTTCGCCAAGGCTTTCATCTCCAGGGCCAATATAGGTGAGTGATGTGCCTAAAGGAACAGGTTAAGAAGGGGCTGCTTTTGGGGTTCTGCCTGATTCAAAGTGTGATTCCTCTTTTCCCTTTCTTCTCAGGGCCCCATCACACTCAAGTGGCAGTGCTTCAGTATGGGAGCATCACCACCATCGATGTACCATGGAATGTGGCCCAGGAACACACCAACCTGCAGAACCTCGTGGACCTTATGCAGAGAGAGGGTGGCCCTAGCCAACTTGGTAATGTGGGGCTGTGGACTGGGATGCAGGAACCTATCTTCTGGTTTGAATTCTTGGTATAAGTGATTAAGTGACCTCAGCTAGTCACTTTGCTCTTTGGGCCTTAGTGTCCTCTGCTGTCAGCTGAGGGACTACTGCTCCCCACATCCCTTGCAGATCTACATTGTATGTTTCTCTGAATATCTGAATCTAGCGTTTCAATGACTTAAAGATTCACTGTGAGGCAAGATGCAAGCTGGCTTAGAAACCCCATGTGTCACCATACTGACTTGGGGGTGGTCTGCTCTTTATTCCCAGGGGAAGCTTTGGGCTTTGCTGTGCGATACATAACTTCAGAAATCCACGGTGCCAGGCCTGGAGCCTCCAAGGCGGTGGTCATCCTGGTGATGGATGTCTCTGTGGACTCAGTGGGTGCAGCAGCTGATGCTGCCAGGTCCAACCGTAAGTGTCCATGTACCAACCAGAAACTCACCTAGAGTGCTAGAGAATTGTAAGTAGATGGAAGTTAAGTTTGAATATCCCAGGTGACTTTAAGTGCTCCATAGTCGCCTGTGGCCTGGTTTCAAACAGTACAAAATTATCCAGTCATTGTGTTATGTGGAAACCAAATGGGAATAAATGTCTGTTTCTCTTTCCCTGTCTGCATGCTTTGGGTGGCAACCTTTCATTCCTCCATATTTGCCCTCCATGCTTAGGGGTGGGTCGTGTCTCTAAACTTTTAATTTTTAAAGCGGTAACCTTTAAATTTCAGTCTGTGATAAAAATGCCATGTCTGAGGCCAGAGTGATTCATTATGTTGTCCTGAGGTTGGTCAGGGGCCTTCATGGATTCAGACCCCTTGACCAATACTGTCCTAATGGGCTGGGGAGGGGAGAAACAAGGCTGGATGGATAAGAGACAGACATGCTTTAGGAAGAATGCAGGTGTATCCCAGACTTGTGCCCTGCAGGAACTTGTGCTATAAAATCAACAGTGTAAGCTAGGACAGGTGGCAGAGCACCAAGGGAAGGCTGGGTGAGGGAGTGAGCTTAAGTCCCCAGTGACCACCTGGAAAACTGTTCTTCTTTGAAAACTCTGCTCTTCTCTGAAATCTTCCTGACCTTGATCCTGAGAAAATTATTCACTCCCTCCTCTGTACCATGTCTAAACTACTGAAAATGTGAAAAATGTGTGAACCACATTGGATTGCCTTGATTTGTTACATATCTATCTCTTGCATATATTCAGAGTTCTTTGAAGGGAAGGGCAAAGTCTTGTTTATTTTCATATCATTTGTGCATGAAGTACAAAATAAGTGCTCATGTAATGGTTGCCAAATGAAAGAATGAATATGACCAGTTTATGAGATTTATTATTTTTGGAAAGGGGCTACTGAAAAGATCAGCAATATATATTTAGATGGCACAGGTTGAGCTTACACAAACTGACAAGTTGCTGCAGAAAACCAGCTGTGACCTCAAAGAAATTGCAAATATCTCGAACTTTCTAGAAAATGGAATAAGAATTTCAGCATGGAGATGTTGCTCCTTTAGCATCAAAAATTCAAATAAAGACTTTCTTCAAGAAAGGAAGCAATTATGGTATGGAGAGAACAGCTGTAAACTTGGGCAAGTCCTTTAATCATTCGGAATCTCAGTTTCTCCGTGTAAATGGGAATGTACATATTTCAACCGAGCCCAGTGACCTCTTCTTACCTTACCCTCACTTCCTTGATGATCTCAGTGTCACGGGTCTAAATATATTCATATACCAGTGACTCTGAGATCCTTATTTCCAACCTCAACATCTCTTTTCAATTCTACCTAGATGTCCTCATAGGCAGTTAGATTTAAACTGAACTCCTGACTCTCACCACAAGTTGTCCTCTGTCAGTCTTCCCATCTTGTTGTTGTTAGGTGCTGTTGAGTCAGTTCCGATTCAGAGAAACCCTATGCACAGCAGAAGGAAACGCTGCCCAGTCTTGGGCCGTGTCCACAATCATTTTTCTGCTTAAGCCCATCGTTGCAGCCACTGTGTGAATCTGTCTTGTTGAGGGTCCTCCTGCTCGCTGACCCTCCGCTGTACCAAGCATGACGTCCTTCTCCAGGGACTGATCCCCCCTAACAGCATGTCCAGTGTGAGACTCAGGCTCACCATTCTTGCTTCCAAGGGGCACTCTAGTTGTACTTTTCCAGAACAGATCTGTTTGTTCTTTTGGCAGTCCCCGTCTTGGAAAATGGAAATTCCAGTCCTGGTTGCTCAGGTTAAAAACCTTGACTCCCTTTTTCCCTTATACTTCACATGCAGTTCCTCACCAAACTATAGCTCCATCTTCAAAATATATTGAACATCACACTACTTCCCAGCACACCACCACTGACGACCCCCTCGAAGCCCCCACCTTTTCTCAACTGGATGCTGTAACAGCTTTACACTGGAACCCTTGTTTCTACTCTTGTACCCTATGGGTCCATCTCAACGTGGATGTTGTGGTGTTGCTTTAAAAATCAAGGTCAGCTCATGTCACTCTTTGCTCCAAACTCCTTAATGTGGCTTTGGGTCCTTAATGTGGTCCTTAATGTGGCCTTTGCATGATCTGAGCCCCACACCCTTTCCTGCCTGCTGTGCTCCAGCCACCCTGGATTGTGCAAGCAAGCTTCTGTTCTGGGCCTCTGCGTTTCCTGCCCTCTCTGTTTGGAATGTTCTTCCACCGGCTATCATCTTTGATATCTTCCGTCTTTGCTTAAAGTCTCTGCTCAGATGTCACGTTTTCACAGAGCTCTTCCCCAACCACCTTATAACATCTACCCCTGGGCATTCTTCATCCTCCTTACCCTGTTTTATTTTTTCCATAGCATTTATTCACATCTGAAATACTATGTATTTATTTGAGTGTTTATTGTCTGTCTCTTCTCAGAGTAAGATCCATGATGATTTATCTGCTTAGTTCACTGCTGTGTTCCCATTACTTAGTATGGTACCCAACATTTTAGTAGGTGCTTGGTTAATATTTGTAGAATGTGTAAAGGGAACCTGATGGTGTGTGGGGCCAAGTCTGTATATGAGAGCCTCTATATAGATGCTAGGTATAGCTTCAGGCCAGTCTGATTTGAGCATATCTGATGAAAGCAGGTTGACATAGACCTTTTCTTGTTCCTCTGCTACTTCTAGGAGTGACAGTGTTCCCTATTGGAATTGGGGATCGCTATGATGTGTCCCAGCTGAGGATCTTGGCCGGCCCAGATGCCAGCTCCAACGTGGTCACACTCCAGCGGATTGAAGACCTCCCCACCATGGTCACCCTGGACACGTCCTTCCTCCGCAAGCTGTGCTCTGGTGAGGCTTAGAAGATCATTATTCATCCCCCTTTCCTCTAAAGAATCCCTTATAGAGATCCCAGAGTGTCTAGTCACAGCCTTTGGCCTTTGGCCTTAAAAGAAGATTGCTGTACAGACCAGGAACTTCAAGTTTCTGCTCTTGGTAGGCTTGTATTACAAACTTTCAAGGAGTCACCAGAAGGTTCTCTGTGGATAGTTCTTCTTAAACCCTACCATCCATCCAAACTTTAGGGTAGAAACCCATGCCTGTTTGTGTGGAAGGACCTCAATTAAACAGAAGCAATGGAAGATACAAACAGGAAACCCCAGCATCCTACAGATCGTTGGGTTCCCATAGCTCTGTATCCACCCTCAGCTTGTGTCCAAATACAATAACATAGAGTCTGATATCAGCATCCCATAGTTTGTAAATTATGAATTAAAAAAATTATATATATACATGTATGTTATTTTTCTTTGGTTTTATATGTTTTCCTAATGTGATGGTTAAGTGCTGTGGCTGCTAACCAAAATGTCAGCAGTTAGAACCCACTAGGTGCTCCTTGGATATTCTACAGGGCCAGTTCTACTCTGCCCTTTAGGGTCGCTATGAGTCAGAATTGACTTGACAGTGGGTTTTTGGGGGTTAATGAGCTGTCAATCAAAACCTGCTCTGGAGTTATTCCCCTTTCCTGCTAGATAATAGGTCCTTGTGGGAGTCTTCAGATAGATCTTTTTTCAAGTTTTTAGGATCTTGTCTTATAATGCAAGAGTCACTGATCTACTTATGAAGGAAGAAAAGGAGATAATGATAGTGAAAATGCTGTGTAAACTGTACTTGTTGCCATATTATCAGTGTTGTTATTATCATCATTGGTATTAATAACTACAAAGCATGTTTGAAGAACCACAGGATGACAGCCACTTAATCTTGTGTGCCTATGTTGTCACTCAGATTTTTTTTTTCCAGAATTGTTTTGACTTCCAGCACTAGCCTAGGTCATCCAGGCAGTCACTGTGAATGGTTTATTGTTACTGGGTGATGGGTGGAAGCTAAGGTCTTATTTGTGTCTCTTTCAGGGTTTGTTAGAGTTTGCATGGATGAGGATGGGAACGAGAAGAGGGTAAGTTCCTTTCTGTTGGCTTTGACAGAAAAAACATAATTGTATGTTAGGGGTCCTTGTTCTTACTGGTTAACTTTTCCTCCTTTGTTCCCAGTCCAGGTCTCCCTCTTATCAGAGTTCCTGCTTTTGCAGACCACCTGTATATTTGTATTCTGCACCCTATCTCATGTACAGGCTTCTTGCCGTTTAGGCCTGTATCCAAACCCTGGTTTCTGTGTCCTCAGGGATGGTCGGTGACCTGGCAGATGGGTTTAGAGTTGGAGTCCCTTAACATATTCTTTGCTTGAATCTTGTTCTTTCTTCTGTGCAGCCTGGGGATGTGTGGACCTTGCCAGATCAGTGCCACACAGTGACCTGCCTGCCAAATGGCCAGACCTTGCTGCAGAGTCACCGGGTCAACTGTGACAGGGGGCTGAAGCCTTCCTGCCCCAACAGCCAGTCCCCCATTAGGGTGGAAGAGACCTGTGGTTGCCACTGGACCTGTCCCTGTGAGTCTTTGCTTCACCAGCCTGAGCAGTGTTAAAAGAGCTGTACATTTAGGTTGGCTTTGCAGAAAGATAGACAAGAAACCTGCCGACCTAAAGCACACTTTCCCACCTCACCATATACACACAGTACTACCTTGAGTAGTACTGAGTTTCCCAGCCCCCACTCCCCAGGCTCCTTGGATGTCCTTTCATCCAGTCTCAGAGGTCATTGTTGTCTTCCTCCACTTTTGGAAGGCACTTCCATGACCTGAAGGGAGAATTGTTTTTCTGATGTCAGTGCTCAGCTTGGCTGTTGGCAGGTCAACATTAGGGGATCTAATGTTGGCGTGTAGCAGTGGAAATCAAGTAGTGATGGAGGCACCTCCCCAAACTCTCCATTCACGCTCACAGCTCTAGGGGGTGGGAGTAACGGTAGGCCACCATGGTAGTCCGGTCTAAGAGGAAGTTATGTTTAACTCTTCCATCTCATATAAGCCAGTGGGGAGCATTCGCCCAGGGCAGTGTGTTAGCCTTCTGTCTCGTGGTTGGGAGGGACTGGTTGTTTACGACAGTCCTACTCGCCAGTAGATAGATCATAATCGTTATGTTCAGTAGATGCAGCTTGTGGGATACAGTTCAAACCATAGTTTATGTTCCACTCTTCCTTTAGAATATGTTTAGTGGGACAGGTATTCTCCCTGGCCAAGGAGAACCTGGGAAATTGTAGCTGACCTCAAGACATTTCTGCTTAGTCAGAAACAATTCTACAATCAATTTAACTCATAAAACAGAGTCTCAATGTGGTAATTAGAATGTCCATTCCAATGTAATAATAAACACTTTGAATTTGATTTAGCGTTAAAGCTTCTCCTCAGCCCGACTTGGGCTGGCTGCCCACTGGGAAAGGGATGTGATAAGCTCCTTTCCCAGCTTGGACCATGGAGTGGTGTTGGAAGGGGAATTCAGAAAGTTCTTGCCTAATTGGCACAACTTTGAGATGGCTCTGCAGTCTGGCCTGGCAGATGTTGAAAGCAGCCTCTCTCTTGCCAGCTCACTTGAACGCTTCCTCAGAGGCATCCCTGCTGCTGCTCATTGCTACCCAGTCCTGTGAGAAGTCGTTCATTTCCTTTGGCTAGCTGCTCCTTTTATTTTTCTATTTTGAAGAAACTACAGACTTCACCAAAAAGGTGCAAAAATAGCCTATAGAATTCCTGCATATCCTCTGATTCTCCAGCTGTTACATCTTATATAACCACAATATAAGAATCAAATCTGGGGAAGTAACATTGGTACCACAGTCAGATTTTGCCGATTCTCTTAGTAATGTGTCTCCTCTGGTTTAGAACCCAACTCAGAACCACACCTTATATTTAGTTGTCACGTCTCCTAGGCTTTGTAAATCTGAAACAGTTCTTTAGTTTTCTTCAATTTTTGTGACCTTGACCCTGGTGGCATACTGGCTAACCAAAAGGTCAGCAATTTGAGTCTTCCAGGTGCTCCTTGGAAGCTATGGGGCAGTTCTACTCTGTCCTATAGGGTTACAATGAGTCGAAATTGACTTGATGGCAGTGAGTTTTTTGACACTTTTGAAGAAAACTGGCTATTCGTTTTGTAGACTGTCCTTCAGTTTGGGTTAAATGCAGGTTATACATTTTTTTTTTTTTTTGTCTTAGTACAGAATGGAAACCCTGGTGGCGTAATAGTTAAGTGCTATTGCTGCTGACCAGAAGGTTGTCAGTTTGAATCCCCCATGTGCTACTTGGGAACTGTAGTGGGCAGTTCTGCGCTGTCCTGTATGGTCACTATGAGTCAGAAATTGACTCAACATCAGTGGGTTTGGTTTTGGTTTTAGTGCCTAATATCAAGAGGCACAGGATGTCGATTTGTCCCATTACTGATGATTTTAACTTTGATCATTTGGTTGTCTGCCAGATTTCTGCACTATAAAGTCACTGTTTTTCTCTTTGCACTTAATAACTATCTTGGAGATACTTTGGAACTATGGAAATATTCTGGTTTTCATTTTACTTTTACCTGCTAATTTTAGCATTCCTTGATGACTTTTGCCTGAAATAGTTTTATTGTAGTGTTTGCCAGGCAGTGATTTTGATTTCCATTGTCCTCTCCACATTTATTCATTGAAATTCTACTGAAAGAGATTTATTTTATTGATTAATTAATGTCTCCTTTTATTAATCCAGTTAATTATTTATATACATATGAATTAATGGATTCTTATAGGGTACACAATCAGTTATTAGTATTATTTATTTTGTTGCTCAAGTTGTCCCTGTTTGACCATCAAAAGTCCTTTCAATTCTAATTTCATTTCTGTGTCTTTTAAACATCTCCCCCCACCCCCCAGAAACCTTGGTGTTGTAGTGGTTAAATTCTGCGCAAGCTCACCAAAAGGCCAGCAGTTCGAATCCACCAGGTGCTTGTTGGAAATCCTAAAAGGCAGTTCTACTCTGTCTTATAGGGTCACTGTGAATCAGATTCCAAATCAACTTGACCACAGCAGGTTTGGTTCTTGGTCCTCCCCTGCCCCCCAACTCCTAGATTTTAATTAAAAAAAAATAGTATTCTTTCTTCTTTGCTTTCTAGTATCTTAAGATGTTCTAGACTCACAGTTTTCTTATGTCCTTCCTGGAGTCAGCCATTTCTTTAAATGACTGTGGTTCTTTTTATTGGAGAATTGTATTTAGGAACAAAGATCTGGGTGCCGGTTGTGCTCACTGATAGTGGGATGTTGTTACTTGTTCAGCAGGTAGAGCTAGGCACCATAAATGTGCATATGGACATCGTTTCTCTCTGTCATCTCTTTCACTTACCGTCTATCTAAACTATGAGTTTACAAACTGACAACTCCAGTTCTAATCCAACACAACAGAGTTCATTCTAGCCTTCACCCTTTTCTTTCTCAGACAATGAGAAATGTGTCTCACATTTCCACCATATATTTATATATTTGCTTTATCTCAGAATTTACATAAAGTGCCAGAATTACCCATGCTTTCATGAAAAACAATTTTACTGAGTAGTATGTGTATAATTTTATTTTATATTTAGATACTTGATTCATTTGAAGTTTATTCTCATGTGTAATATAAAGTATAGTTGTAATTTCATCTCCTGCAAATAGCTACCTAGTTGTTCCAGTGCCACTTACTGTTTATCTTTACTCGAGTGATTTAAGGTGACATATTTATGTACTAAAGCTACATATGTGCTTGGGTTTGTTTCTGGATTTTTTGTTCTATTCCATTGATCTGTTAGCCCCTGTATCCCCTAGTACTGTGCATCTTAATTATAGATTTGTAGGATGCTTTAGTATCTGGCAGGACTGCTACTTTTGCATAACTTTTCTTTTTTGGCTTTTTTCCAGCTATTTTTTTCACATTTCATTGTCCATCTCCACATTTCAGCCTTTCTGAAAGTTAAGACTGTCTCTTGGATAGACCATATAGGTTGATATTTCTTTGAGCCAAATTGAAATATATGTAATATATATATATGTACATATGCACACACACATATTTGTAGTAGGTGAGTTAAGTCTGTTGCCATTAATTGCCGTGATTATGTTTGGTCTCACTGTCTTAATGTTTTATAATGATGTATGTCTGTTATAACTCTTTCTCTATGTGGAGTGTATTCTTTGGCTTTTTATTCTATTTTATTTGGTATTTGGGAAGGTTTATGCTTTTGTTCTTATCATTACTTTGTATTTATACTCTTTCTAGTGCCCTAGGTTCCTTGTTTTCTTTCTTTCTTGTGTATGAGGTGAAAGCTTACAGCTCAAGTTAATTTCTGATACAAAAATTTATATAAGTATTGTTAGGTGACCCTAGTTGCAGTCCTAATAATGTGACAGTACATTTCCCTTTCCACCCCGTGTTTCCCATGCCCATTTCACCAACTGCTATCTGTGTCTGCTTTCTCATGTCACTGCCACACAGAAGCTGTCCATTTAGTCTTGCAAACCTGCTTGCACTAAGAAGCTCACTCTTCACGAGCATGACTTTATGCCTTATAGTCCAGTCTAGTCTTTGTCTGAGAAGTTGGCTTTGAGAATGGTTTTAGTTCTGGGTTGACAGAGAGTTCCAGGGGCTGTGTCTTCACATGTTCCTCTAGTCTCAGTCAGACCATTAAGTCTGGTCTTTTTACATGAATTCAAATTCTGTACCACACTTTTCTTCTGTCTGGGACTCTTGGTTGTGCTCCCTGTCGGGGTGATCATTGGTGGTAGCTGGGCACCATCCAGATCCTCTGGTGTGAGGCTGGTGAAGTCTCTGGTTTATGTAGGCTTTTTATCTCTTGGGCTAATATTTTGCTTGTGTCTTTTGTGTTCTTTATTCTTTTTTCTTCCCGGTAGATTGGGACCAACATATGTATCATAGATGGCTGCTTACAGACTTTATAATACTTCAATGTTTTCCATTCTTTTGAGTTTTGCTTTGTGAACTAATATGTGATCTATTCTGGAGAATGTTCTCTGTGCATGGAAAAGAAAGTATACTTGGCTGCTGTTGGGTGGAGTGTTCTGCATGTGTCTGTGAGGTCAAGTTTGTTGATTGTAGCATTTGAATCTGTGTCTTTACTGAGTTTCTTTCTGGAGTTCTATCCTTCACTGAAGTGATGTGTTGAAGTCTCCTACTACTATTGTGGGGCTATCTGTTTCTATTCTCAGTGTCACTGGAGTTTGTTTTACATGTTTTGGAATCCTTTTGTTGGGTGTGTAATAGGGTGTGTTGAACCTTGAATCGTTATGTGGTGTCCTTCCTTATACTTTGTGATGGATTTTGCTTTAAAATTAATTTTGTCAGAGATTGCCACTCCTCCTCCTTTTTGATTGTTGTGTTTGCTTGATATATTTTTTTTCCCATCCTTTGAGTTTTAGTTTACTTTGTGTCTTTAAGTCAAGGCACATCTCTTGTAGGCCATATAGATAGATTGTACTTGTTATCCCTTCTGCCACTGTCTGTCTCTTTATCTGTGCATTTAGTCCATTTCTATTCAGCATAATTGTTGACAGGTATGGATTTAGTGTCATCATTCTGATGTATTTTTTTTTGTGTGTGTATGTGTGTATTGTTTACAGTTTCTTTGTTCCACTCAATTTTTAGTGTGGAGTCATTTTTCTTTATGTATTTTCTTTATATCTTTTTCGTTGTTGTTGGTTTTGTATGTGCTGAGTCTTTGTTTTCTTGTTTTTAATTTCAACGGGTTGAACTGTTTCCTTAATAGTCACCTCTGTTGTTCTAAGTTTAAACCAATCTTTTATTTCTTGACACCACTTTGACTTCCTCTGTATATGAAAGTTTTATGACTACATTATTTAGTCCTACTTTTTTGTTTTAATATTGTCATATTTTCTGTGTCTGTTTCCCTATTTTCATTGTTTTAGCTTTGATTTATTTTTGTGCCTTCACTATCTGGGTTGATATCTGGTTGTTATGTCCTGTGTTCTACTCTTGGGTTGTTAGCTGATATTATTGATTCTCTAACTGAAGGACTCCCTTTAGTATTTTTTGTAGTTTGGTTTGGTTTTTAAACAAATTCCCTTCACTTCTGTTTATCTGGAAATGCTCTAATTTCACCATCTTGTTTGAGAGACAGTTTTGCTGCATATAATTCTTGGCTGGCAATTTTTTTCTGTTGAGCCTTCATGTGTATCATCCCATTACTTTCTTGTTTTCACTGTTTATGCTTACTGAGAGTTTGGTCATGTTGACTGTTCTTTGCAGATGACTTTTTGTTCATCTCTAACCATTCTTAAAATCTGTCTTTGGTTTTGGCAAGTTTGATTATCATATGTCTTGGTGACTTTCTTTTGGGGTCTGCTCTGTGTCAGATTCCATGAGCTTCTTGGATAGATATCATCTCATTTTTTACAATATCAGGGAAATTTTCTGTCAGCAATCCTCAGTGATTCTGTATTTTCTGTTTTTCCCCATTCTAGTACTCCAATCACTTGTAGGCTATTTCTCTTGGTAGACCCCAACATTATTCTTAGTGTTTCTTCATTTTTTAAAGTTCTGGTATCTGATTTTTCTCAAATTATTGCCAATTGCTTTATCTTCAGTTTCACTAATTCTGACTTTATTAATTGCCTGAATTCTGCTCCTGTGACTTTCTATTGAGTTGTCTAATTCTGAAATTTCATTGTTAATCTTTTGGATTTCTATTTTCTGTCTCTCTGTGGACTCTTGCACCCTGTTAAATTTGTTATTATGCTCTTGTGTAACCTTCTTAAGTTCCTCTGTTGTTTTGTTGTTTGTGTGTTCCTTAGCTTAGTCAGTGTTTTGTCTGATATCCTTCCTGAGCTGTTAAAGAGCTCTTTATATTAATCTTCCAAATTCTATTTCTGGTAATTCCAAGACTTTCTCTTTCTGTGGGAGGCTTCTTGGTTCTTTGTTTTGGGAACTTTCTAATGCCGTTATGGTTTGCCTCTTTATGTGATTTGATATTGACCATTGTCTCCAAGTCATCAGTAAGTTATTATATTTATTTTCTGTTTGCTTACTGTGACTGGCTGGCTGACTGTGTTCTGGCTTTGTTTTGGTATACACAAGTAGACTGGATGTGTTACCTACTTTGATTATTGGTGAAGATCTCATGTCCGGCCATCAGGTTGTTAGAGCTGCTACTAGGTATGTGAGCCCAGAAGTCTGTTTACTTTTCTTTTGTGGATTCAGCTCAGCTGTCCAAGTTATCTGTTACCAAGTATGTCATACAGGCTCTCACCTACAGTCGTAGACAGGCAGGGATGTGTAGGGATGATTGGAGTAGCCACAAGCATCTGGCTGCAGCAGGGGGTTATGAGCTGAGCGAAGTAGGAGACTGATGGATGCTTCTAAGTGTCTGGGTGAAAGGCATATCCCTATTCTCTAGAGTGTGTAGATGGATGGATTCTGCAGCCAGACTTTGGGTACCTAATGCTGTTGGCTGTAAGGACAAGGAAACACCACTTATTATTGGATCTCTGTCTTGGATGGCTAGGTGGAGTAGGTGTAGTTACCAGTCCTCTTGCCCCTCGTGTGGGTAGGTGAGGATCCTGCTTGATGGGTAGGGTAGTGTCAGATGTCACAAATCTGCCACTCCCCCTTAGCTGTTGCAGTTGAAAATAGGCTTCATGTACATACTCTCTTGTACTATGCTGATAAAGGCCTACACTGTTGAAATGGACCTGTATAGGTCTAGGCAGGGGTAAAAGATATTCAAAGTCTGTGGATCACTTATCCATCTGCCTAGGCAAGGGGGCTGTGTCTGCTTTGAGGTCCCAGTGTAGGGAACTGGCAAATAATTTTTTCCTGTTTGTTATTTATATATTAATTTGCTCCCTCTCCAAAGCCAAGAGAATGGCTCAGAATGTGTGAAGTATCCCACTTCCATGCCAGGGTTTAGGGACTAGAGCTGAGCAGGGGAAAGTCAAGTGAATGGGACAAAGGTACTTCCCAGAGGGGGAAGTGTTGTTTTTTTGATTTTATGAAGTAGACTAGACACTTGAACCTAACTTGCCTAGATCCAGCTCCACCTTCTCCTGATTCCAAAGCATTGTGCAGGCTCTCCATAGCTCATTTTCTCCCAGTGTGGAGAGTGTGTCCCGTCCTGAGTTCTGCTGCTAGCCTCAGCCTATGTGCTCCAGCTGTTCCAGCCTGCAGGGTGCTGGTGAGGTCATGTCTGGCAAATCTCTCCGGCCTGTCTCTCAGTCTCCCTGCCACTCAGCCCAACTTTTCAATTTTGCCTTTGATGTTCAGGGCTCCTAGATCACCATATGTAATTGATTCACTTGTTTTGTAGGGTCTTTATTTTAAGAGGGACCACAGAGAGTGTCTGACTACCTTCTCGGCCCTGCCTTGTTCACTTGTTTTCTTATTTAACTGTTCATTTTTTGATTTTCAGTTTTCAAAGACATCCTGTTGTGTGTACAATACAATAATCTCCACTCTCCCATATTTTGGTTACTTTGTTTCTACTTTGACACAGCCTATAATATTTTTATGTTAGTCTTCCACTCTTGTTTTAGTTTTAGACCTATGATTATGTGCATAAAAGTATTCATTTTCACTTGTTTTGTTATTTCCCAGTCATCTCTTTGTTGAAGGAAATTTGTCCTCTAGTAGATTATGCAAAAAGGTGTCATGGGTGTAGAATTCCCTAAATTCTTATGTACTCACCACTGCTTTTCTGTAATCTTGATACCAGAAGACAGCTTGGCTAGGTATAAAATTCTTTCTTTTAAACATTTTATTGTTCTTTAGCTGAAAGTTTACACAGCAAATGAGTTTTCCATTCAGTAATTCATGTGCAGATTGTTTTGTGACATTGTTTGCAATCCTTGTAATGTATCAGCACTCATTCCACTTCCACCCTGGGTTCCCTGCTTCCTTTTTTTCCAGTTTCCCTGACCCACCATGCCTTTTGAGCCTTAATTTTGGGCAGATGTTGCCCTGTTACTCTCATGTAGTTTATTTTTCCTATGGAGCACATTGCTTATGGGTGTCATTGTTTACTTTATAGGATAATCTCTGTATTTGAAGAGAAAGTGATCTCTGGGAATAGCTTCAGTTCCATGTTTAAAGGTTCTCTTAGGGAAATAGTTTTAGGGATTCCTGCAGCCTCTACCAAACCAATTAGTCTGGGCTTTTTTATGAATTTGAATTTTCTTCTACATTTTTCACTCATTCTGATAGGGACCCTCTGTTGTGTTCCTGGTCTTGACAGGCAGTGATGGGAATCATGTACAGGCTAAGGAGGTTGTGATTTATATGCCCATTATTCTTTTGAACTAATTGCTTCTTTGAGTCTTTGGTTATCTTTGCTTTTTTTGATCCAAATGGGAAAAGACCAGTAGTTGTATCTTAGATCCTTGCTTGTAAGATTTTACTACTACAGACACTACTCATCAACCTAAGAATACTGTCTTTGTGAACTACATAATACTTGTTGACCTAAGTGTTGCCCTAAATGTCCTTAGCATTCAAGCCCAGTAGCTCAGTCCTGGGAAGTGTTTGGATATGTCTAAGAAACTTCTATAACCGGGCCACCTGTGTGCTCTATTGTATGTATAAATATACATGCAGTGTATACAAATTTATATGTAGAAATATCCACAATCATACCTATATATCCATGCAGGTATACTCCTGTATGACCCTCCACACCTCTTTAGCATAATGTCTACCTATGTATCCACTTACAAATTTTTGTTTGTTATTGCTGTTATTGCAGTATTGTCTTATGTTATAGTATTTCCAGTAGTTGCCCTTTATTCTTGTGTACCTTCAGTTACTGCCTTGGTTACATTGTGCTGACTTCCTCTTTATTGTATATTGCCTTCCCTTTCATCAGAATTAATACATGTTTACTATCTATTTAGCGATTCGACCTCCTTTTCCCTCCCATTCCTGGTATCTGTCAAAGAATGCTTCTTTCTATGTGTAAACCTATTCTTGACTTTTTGTAATCCTGGTCTCAGACAATATTTGTCCTTTTGTGATTGACTTATTTCATTCAGCATAACTGGATATAAAATTCTTGACTCAACCTTAATGTTGCTCCATTTTTTCCTTGCTTTGTATGTTGTTTTTGAGAATTCTGGTATGAGTCTAATTTGTTTGCCTTTGTACATTATTTGATCTTTTTCTTGGAAACCTGAAGGATTTTTTTCTTTATTTTTAAAGTTTAATAGTTTTACTGTAGTATGTCTTAGAGTTGATTGTTCTGGGTTATTTTTTTTCCCTGATATTTGGCATGTGCTTTCAATATTTAGAATTGAGGCATTTCGAGTTTCAGAAATTTTATATATAGTTTCAAACATTAGTTTTGTCCCATTATTTTGTTTTTCTTCTTCAGGAAACTCCTCCCCACACTTTTGTTTTCTTATAGTTTCATCACTTTTCTCTGACTCTTCTTTCATTAACTCATATTCATTCTCTTGGTTGTTTTCTTGTTTTTCTTTAGTGTGTCTTATTAAATTTTTACTTGGTTCGTTACCCATAGGGCCCTTACGTCTTCATTTCTAAGATGATTTTGCCTTTCTTCTTCTCTTTTATTCATGAGTTCAATCTACTATATTTTATTTATTCCTCTTTTTTTTTTTTTGGTCTGTTTCTTTAGGGTTTGAAATTCTGCTTCCAGGTAGCTTTCATTTTCACAAAAATTTGAGTATATTTAGTTTGGAGTGTTGGCTTAGTTTTCTTCTGTTTAATGGTTGACTTTTTAAAAAGTGCAATTTTCTTTAGCTGAGGGGTGTTTATGCTCATTTTCTGATATTTTTGAAGTAATTTTTATGTAAACTTGCTTAGTTTTGTTTTCTGTAGATCTGAGATTTGAGAAGATTTCTGGTTCAGTGATACTCTATTCTGTCAATGTAGCAAAGTTGTTTCTTTAGATTTTTGTGTTTTTATTTGTTTTTGGTGTGCTGAGGAGTTAAATGCACTCTAAATTTTCTACTTATTCCTGTCTTCCAGAACATTAATTTTTCCCTTTTGCTTCTTCTTTTTTTAATAACTTTTAAAATTTTTTATTAATTACAATAACAATAAAATCTGTAACATCTATCAATTATCTCATCTATGATAAACCCTCAGCCCCCACCCACCCATGCAGCCAACACAGTCATTTTCTTCTATGGATAATTTTCTTGTTAAGTCCTTATAACACGGGTCTCATACTTCTTTTTTTTCTATCATCAGCTAACTGCCAAATGCATCTTGCCATTCCATTTTGCTGTTTTCTCTCTGAGAAGCTATGTCTTTCAGAGATTGTTACTTCACACTGTATGTATTTTAAGTCCCTGATCTGATCTCCCAAGACATGTTTAAAATCCTTTTATACTTAGCATGGACTCCTGGTAGTAGTTACACAGACATTTCATGCTTTCTGCCAGCTCCCTTCTGTGCCTTCTTAACAGTTTTTCTCAGAGTGCTCCTGCTCGTGGCAAAGGCTGCTGGATTTAGTGTTATTTTTCCTATTTTACTTAGCATTATTTAGAGTTTGGGCATCCTCTGTCTTCTAGTCCATGTTGGAGGCATGATTTTTGTGTAGTTTAATTTGTTCTGTACTGTTTTAGGAGGATATATGGAAATGTGGACCTAGTCAGTCACCACTGTCTTTGGTTACCTGGATGTCTTTTTGAAAAATTTTGATCTGCCTAACAATTCACAGTATCTGATATCCATTGTCTTTTGTCACTTCAGTCAAAAACTTCATATAATCTGTCACAGATACTTATGTTGTCACTCTTTCTGCCTAGGGCAATGTTGAAGAAAAGGAGAGATATAGATAAAATAATCACAGGCGTACTTATACCAGGTATACTTTATTCCCTATTGAACTGCTGTTTCTATCTGACATATTATTTTTCAGTTGATTCAACCTAACTTTTTCTGTATTCTGAACACTGAAATACATTAATATATATGGTTGATTTAGACCTATCAGTAAATTGGAGTATGATGTGACATTTTGCTGAAATGCAGTTTGGTTTGGTATTTCAGAGATGAAGTGACCTCAATTTTTAATAAACTGACAATCCCAGAAATCTTCCTGTTTCTACAAACTACTGAATTTCTTCTGTAGTATTGGTTTGTTCCTATGATTTGTAGATCTATGTATTGAATGTGTACTGGGTATATGTAATGTACTTTATCTATACTGTAACTGATTCTCATAATAATATCATTGTGCAGTGGAGATAGGAGATGATCACTGAAGTTATTTGTCCAAGTTTACCTTGCAGACATGTGGTAGAACAGAAGTCAGTCCTGGGTTTCTCTGGCTCTAATGTGTTCGTTCTACTGTAATGGGTTATCTTTCTGATAGGCAGAGCCATTTTCATTAATCTGCTGAATGTGAGTTAAAACCATTTCTTCGCTTCATAATTTATTACGTTCTTCTAGAAGCTGGTGACGGGCTCTTTAAGACTTGACAATGTCCACAGGTGGAGTGTTAAGAGTCACTTGCAGCATGGATGCCAGGAAACCAACAGGGGTCAGAGCTGTCACTTGAAAATTACTGACTACGCAGGGATTTTTCGTAAGGGATTATGAGTTTATGCTTCTAGGGAGGCTTCTCAGCTCAGACAAATGGTGCATCCAGAACCATCATTTGTTAGTGAATGTACTACTTTGTAAGTGGAGGTTGCCCAGGCCCAGCTGTGAATGAGGGATGTTGGTGCAGCCTTGCTCTTCCACTGAATCTGCCTCTCACTTCTGGGTTTTTTATTCACTTACCACTGTAGTAGGGGTTTATCTGGAAAGCTCATCTCCAACTTCATTTAGCTCCAAGATTTACTTTCAAATGATTCATGGCAGTGGCGCCTTCCATGTGGGGATTTTTACTGAAGCATCTTAGGTAGAGGCAAGATGGTTAGTATTTGCAAATGTTGTTTTAATAGGAGCCTTGAGAATTTGCTGATTATGTGAAAGAATGAGTGGCAGATGAGGGAGTGCTGAGACCCAACCATTTGTTTTGGCTCTGGAAATATTTCTCTTCTGCGATCTCTTAAGGGATAAAGTCAACATTACCACTTGTACCATTAGTCATTGGCAGCTGAAAGGACACATATGTCTTTAGGTGAATTCTCTTTACAG
This sequence comes from Heterohyrax brucei, assembly GCA_028571685.1. Classification (NCBI taxonomy): domain Eukaryota; kingdom Metazoa; phylum Chordata; class Mammalia; order Hyracoidea; family Procaviidae; genus Heterohyrax; species Heterohyrax brucei. The sequence continues at coordinate 67,635,961 of CM053142.1, read as the reverse complement.
TGAGATCATGAGCTTGTGGCTTGCTTAGCTTCTTGTGATTTCAACGAGTCATAATACCCCTGGAACTTTGTTTCTTGGGCCAAAACATCCTATACAGTGAATCATTCGTTCAGTGCATTTTAATTTTTTTTTGAAGGCTGGTTCTATAATTTGCCATGTTTTTGTGTAACACTTAATCCTTCTAAACTTAGAATAGGAAACTATTTAATGACCAGGTGTGACATCTCTACGCCACTCTGTGTCTCAAGGTTATGGTTTCCTAAATCTGTAAAATGAGGAAATTGGACTCTGTGACCTCAACGGGCCCTTTTTCTTTTCAGCTCTATCTTTGTACAACTTGGCAGCACCTTGTAGGATGTTTAGATGCAGCAGGTATGGGAGTTTGGATAATGTTGCATCCATTCTTTGCTCTCCCCTGTCTAGGTGTGTGCACGGGCAGCTCTACTCAGCACATCGTGACCTTTGATGGGCAGAATTTCAAGTTGACTGGCAACTGTACCTACGTCCTATTTCAAAACAAGGAACAGGACCTGGAGGTGATTCTGCATAATGGTGCCTGCAGCCCCGGGGCACAGCAGACATGCATGAAATCCATTGAGGCAAAGCATGATGGCCTCTCAGTTGAGCTCCATAGTGACATGGAGGTAAGAAGTACTTTCTGTAGGTCCTGTGGCAAAACAGCTGCAGAACCTCGGGAAAATTACATGTACCTGGTGGGAGTTGGTTATAGATGGTGCTCTTACTAACTCAGAGTGCTGACTTCTTGAAAAAAAAAAAAGATTGCTGTCGAGTCGATTCCAACTCATAGTGACCCTACAGGGCAGAGCTGAACTGCCCCATAGAGTTTCCAAGGAGTGCCTGGTGGATTTGAACTGCCAGCGTTTTATTAGTTTGCAGCCATAGCACTTAACCACTGTGCCCCTAAGGCTGCCTTGTTAGGAGGGGCTTATTACTGTCTCCTTTGTTTTGGTGGGGTTTTCATTTGCTCTGGGCCCAGATTTTGAAGAAGAATCAGTTTTAGGCAACATTAAACTGCAAATTTAGTGCCAGTTTCTGGTGCTGGAAAGGAATTGAGGTTAACATCAGAGCTGTTTATCCACTAGACTTCATGGGCCCAGAGCCTAGGGCCTGACGGCTTTTTAATGACCTTTGAAATTATTTAGGGCCTGAACAAAATTTATGACTCCAAAAGTTGAAAATAAAACTGCAAAACTAGTATAAATATATGTTTAATTAAATGTTTGCAAAAGGTTACATTATGCCAGCTTCGTTGCTTGTTTTATTGTAGAAGTCATAAAGACTTCATTATGTATTTGAAAACAATTTGTAAGTTAGATTTTCTCACTTTACAAACATCCCAGAATATGCACAACAGTTGCTGAAAAATCACAGCTAGGTGTACATTACATGAGTAACTCATGTCAAAAATTTTAAAATCAGGATGATAAAAGCCATTCTAAAATATTTATAGCAAAACTACATTTATTAGGAAATGGGGTTATATCTTAATACGTTTGATGTGATATGGGGTAGGGCCCCCAAAGCAAGAGGTTATAGGGACCAAAATTTTTTTTTAAAAAAATAGTCCTGTTAGATACTTCTGGAGGTAATTCCATGGTGACTTTGTACAATGGCAACTTTCCCAGTCTGTTTGTAAGGGATTGTCCTATTACTGGATAAAGGTCCAGAGTTCTCGTTACCTGCCGCTAAAAAGCCAGTCTCAGAGACAGGAGGTTAGGTGAATGATCAAAAGTTTTATTTGCTGTCAACTCTTCAGACAGCAATGGAGTGGACTTGGTGACACAGAGTGACCATACCTTGTGGGCACTTTTAGGTTCTGTACATTTATAGGATATCATCCTGCTGACCTCTTACTGAAGGAAAGGGAGTGGGTGGATAGGAGGGGATAGAAGACTATTAAGAGGTTAGGTTGTGTATGAAGCAGAAAGAAAGTGTGCTGTCACTGGACAGGGAAAGTGGGGGGAGCTGCATATAGGTTAGCATGCAAATTTATATGGGAGTGTACATTTTCATTCAATCACATTAAAAAAAATAAAGTTTTATTTTCTGTGTGCTAGCAACACAGTGAACAGGTAACATTTTCGTTCTCAAAGCCTGTTCAAAACCGCCAGGTAAGCTTGGGGCTTTTAAAAGAGAGGCTATGTGCTGTGTCAGCACAGGGGGAACTGTCAAGGGTAACAGGGAGAGCAATGTGTCCAGGAGCAGGCCTCAGGGGTCGATATGCATCCAAACTGAAGTCCACGTTGGGGCTCTCTTGCACTCTTTTCTCTGGCCCCTCTACTCAGCGCCTCCACTGGCCCCTCCAGTTTCCTAAGAACAAGCTGCAAAAAAAAGCTGCAGAGATTTTATTTCAGTAGCTCCTGCAAGTTAATGTGTAATTTCCTGGGTCAGGTAGGCTAGGAAGCTGGGATTTTTATAAAAGAAAAAAGAAAGAGTCCTGAAAAAGATAGGTAAAAAATTAGTTCTGACTGCTTATTTCAATTTCCCCTTTGAAAACACAGCCTGAAGCACCCCCCTCCCCTTTCTGTACTCTATTGAGAGCATATAGACTCAAGGGTCACTTTAACAGGTATGGCCCACTGTACCGTTTTCTTAATAGGCTGCTCTTTAGTCAAGCTCTATAAAACCCCTTTTCAGCAGAAGCAGCTGACAAATATATGAGTTTGTGGATAACACTGGAGATGTGTGTGATGAACATGCTGTAACTTCAGTCAGAAATGAATCCTGGAGTTCAAGGATTTCTTGCTGTTGTGACTACTGATGAGTTCATTTTCTCTTTGGGCAGGTGACTGTTAATGGGAGACTCGTCTCCATCCCTTATATTGGTGGGAATATGGAAGTCAATGTTTACGGGGCCATCATGCATGAGATTAGATTCTACCATCTTGGCCACAACTTTACATTTACTCCCCGAAACAATGAGTTCCAGTTGCAGCTTAGCCCCAAGAACTTTTCTTCAAAGATGTATGGTCTCTGTGGTAAGAACATTTTCTCGACTTCCCCCTTGCTTACTGTACTCTGAGGAGTCCTGGATGCTTACATTTCTGTCTCCTGTAACAAGGACTATAGTTCAGACCCAGTGGGCATGTGGAGAGGCTGGGTCCGTGGCATCCATGTGTTGGCACCCAAGGCTTCCAGGCTTGCCTTTCCTTATTTCTTTAGGCATCTGTGATGAGAATGGGGCCAATGACTTCATGCTGAGGGATGGCACAGTCACCTCAGACCAGAGGACATTCATCCAGGAGTGGACCGTGCAGCAGCCAGGGCTGACGTGCCAGCCCATTCCTGAGGAGCAGTGCCCTGTCTCCAGCAGCTCCCACTGCGAGGTCCTCATCTCAGCCCTTTTTGCTGAGTGCCACAAAGTTGTTGCTCCAGGCACATTTTATACCATCTGCCAGAAGGACAGTTGCCACCAGGAACGAGTGTGTGAGGTGATTAGCTCCTATGCACACCTCTGTCGAACCAGTGGGGTCTGTGTTGACTGGAGAAGAACTGATTTCTGTGGTAAGTTTCCGTATGCACCCTTTGGAATTCTTAAGCTCAACTAGCTATGAGCTTATTTAACCTCTCTAGGCCCCAGATTCTTTATTTGAGTAATGAAGATAAAAAACTCTGTATTTCTTATTGCCTGGGATTCCAGTTAGGATCAAATAAGATGGTAAATGTGCAAATCATTCAAATACAAAATTTCTATGTAAATCAAATCATGGTGCTTTCTGTTAGTATTTATATAGATGCAATGAATAGGATTTTAATTAGAAGCATCATGAAAATGCAACACAGATAAGTCCCTATTGAGTTTAAAATCCCACCAAGCCTTAGCAAAGGCTCACACAGTAAGTCATGCCTGAGCAAGATTTTGAAGGATGAGTAGAATTCTCTTCTTCAACACTAAGAGGCTTCTTCTGAATTACGAATAGCACCAGATGGGTAGTGTCAGCCTTTCCCCCTCAGAATCAGCTTCTTACTTGGACTTTGCATGTATTCATTATTTAAAATGTAGGGAATATAAAAAATGAATCAGATCTGGATCCTGTCCTTAAAGGATGCTGGGGTAGACAGAACACTAGACATCACCACCCTTAATTGTTGAATATAATCCCTGATTTTTTTTGAGGGAAATCAATTCATGCAAGAATCTTAGTGTTCTTAGAGTGCTATAATTAGTGCTGTCACAGCTCCAACCCAGGGCTGGAGGACCTGGCATCTTCATCTCAGCTTTTCGCCTAGCCTATGCAGACCTATGTTTCAGAATGAGAGTTAGGTTCCTTCCAGTTCTAACGTCCTGAGTCTATGGAGATGATACTCCCTGTAGATTAAGGGGTGTTAGTTCCTAAGTTACTTACAGCAGCTTCTCTGTTTACTAATCTCTTTGTATAACTCCTGGCTATATATTATGCATATAGAAGGAAATCCTTCTTCTTACACATCCTTTAAAACCCTTTTTCACCACTGCCTTGACACTGTGAGGATGTGAAGAAGGGATTGAGCAGGGACAGAGCAGAAGTGAATCACTTGTAGCTTCTCTCCCAAAGCAACTATTTGTTCTTATGGATTTCTTATTTAATACTTAGCAGTATTAAAAATATCCTCTTTTTCAAATGAAGAAAAAAGGGGAAAAAATCCTTTTATTCAGATGAAAGGATGACAGAAACTTCCCAAGATGACAGAGGTTCACATAATCAGGATTAGATTTAGTTGCAAGTAGCTGATCAGAGGGAGGTAGCACCAGCTGTTTCTGGCTCTCCAACTTGATTCCATCTTTTTGCTCTGCCCCTTCTTGGGTGGGTCTTTTCCTCAGGGTTGAAGATGGATCTCTTGCTATCACACCCTTGTTCCAAGCAGCAAGCTAGGAGGAGAAAGCTACAAAGGGGATGCATAGCTGTCTTCTAAAAAAAGATTCCCTGGAGCTGCCATAGGGTACTGCATTTCCGCTTCCAGTCTATTGACCAGAATTTAGCCACATGGCCATGCTTAGTTGCAAGGGAAGTTGTGAAATGTAGTCTTTATTCTGGATGGTCAGGTACACAGCTGAAAGTTTCATTTCTATAGAAGATGAGGAAAATAGAAATTGGTATCTCTGCCCAGCAAGTATGCTCTACCACCTATCAGATGTGCCTTGGTTCTCTGGCTGATGTATGCCATTCCAAAAGCCTCCTTTTGTGTTTGCAGCTATGTCGTGTCCATCCTTGCTGGTGTACAACCATTGTGAACATGAGTGCCCCAAGCATTGTGAAGGCAATTCAAGTTCCTGTGGGGACCATCCCTTGGAAGGCTGCTTCTGCCCACCGCACCAAGTCCTGCTGGAAGGCAACTGTGTCACCAAGGAGACCTGCACCCAATGTATCACTGAGGATGGAGTCCAGCACCAGGTAGAAGCCCTGACCTCTCACCTTTCCCCCAGGGCTGCTTCCCTTGGGGACTGTTGGGGTAAACTGCTCACTGATGATTGGCACCTGCAAATTTGGCAGCAGGGGTCAACTCTTTAAGGAATCATCAGGGGATAAACAAACAAAAAACCAAAACCAAAACCTACTGCTACTGAGTCAATTCTGACTTATAGCAACCATGTAGGATAGAGCAGAAGTACCCCACAGAGTTTCCAAGGAGTGCCTGGTGGATTTGAACTGCCAGCTTCTTGGTTAGGAGCCACAGTACTTAAACTCTGTGCCACCAGGATCTCTACAGAGAAGCAGTTTTGCATGGTGATTTTGGAGTCAGACAGATCTTGGTTCAAATTTTGAGTCTCGTATGCATTACCTATATGCTCAAACACCAAAGTGTTAAAATTACTACATTATTTTTATATTTACATAAACAGAATGCTATAGGAACCCAGAAGAGGATGGGAAAAGAACATTTTGTGGCACTGTCTACCATCATTAAGATATACTATGTGCCTGGCATTGGGTTTACCAATTGCTGTTAGTTGATTCCAACTCATGGCGTCCCCATGGGTGTCGGAGGAGAACTGTGACCCATAGAATTTTCAGTGGCTTATCTTTCCACCCTGGTGGCATAATGTTTAAGCATTTGGCTGCTAACTGAGAGGCTAGCAGTTCAAATCTACCAGTCGCTCCTTGAAAATCCTTTGGGGCAATTGGTGGTATAGTGGGTTAAGTGCTACCAGTGCTAACCACAAGGTCGGCAGTTCAGATCCACCAGGCGCTCCTTGAATACTCTGGGGGTCAGTTCTACCCCGGCCCCTAGGGTCACCATGAGTCGGATCTAACTCGACGGCACTTGGCTGGCTGGTCCTAAACAGTTACTATGAGTTGGGCTCAACTTGATGGCAGTGGGTTTTATTTTTCAGAAGTAGACTAGTAGGTATTTTTTCTGAGGTACTTCAAGGTAGGCTCTAACCACTCACCTTTGGGTTACTGGCTGGGTGCTTTAACTGTCTGCACCTGGAACTCCACATCTAGCGCTACGGTGGTAATTTCAAACGGGTTTTACTCAGCGGTAAGGTGCACCCAGAGGGAGGTAGTAGTGGTCCTTATCCTCCCCCTTGGCGTACTGCAATGAGAAGTAGGCTCAGGTTTGTGCAGTGTTCCTCTTTCCTGGAGTGTCAGACGCCTTTAGGGCCCTGAAAGCAGGAAACTTGTGAACTTTCTTTTAGTGTCTCCTACCTTCCTTCTCACTGACCCGGTTTCCCCTTTTCACTGCCCTTTCACCTTCACTCTAGCATACTGGAAAATGCATTTGAGTTTTATGAAGAATTAGATAAATGCCTCCAAATAGTGCAAAATTTTGGTGCAGAAATAGTCATACTAATGTATATATTTTAAAACAAGCAATAAAAAAATCACTCCATCATGAACTTTGAAGGGACTCCATCCAGATTTTATTATTTCAGAAGGTATAGTTTAAATGGATAAAAACATGTTATCCAGCCACCTGGATTTCCAGCTTTTTACTTCCACAGCAGAGAAAGAATCAAATTGTAATTTAAAGAACATTTCCATTTAAATGAATTTCTTTTTTCTTTTAAAATGAGAAACAAAGCCTAGAAAACTTTCCTTCAGGGAAATAAACCAGAGTATAAATCTATTGTGGTAACTTCGGAATGGCAAAATATTTACCAGTTTCCATAGCTTTTGTTTATTTTACACAATACACTCTAAAGATGTGAGCATTTGGAGTAGGCTCAGAAGGAAGCCAGAGCTGTGCACACTCCATCCCTCTCTCAGCATTGGTGGTGGTGGCAGCTGAGCGGGCCCTGACTAGGTTCAGCAAAAACCATGGCCAGTAGCCAGAAACCTATCACCTAGAGCCTCCCTTTCCTTTCTCTTGGTCTTTGGTATTCCCTAGCCCAGCTCCTAACAAACAAACAAACAAAAAAATAAAAAAAAAACCCTCCTATTGCCATCAAGTAAATTCCAACACTATAGGACAGAATACAACTGCCCTGCTGGGTTTCTAAGGCTGGAGGCTTTACAGAAGCCCACTGCCATACCTTCCTCCATAGAGTAGTTTGTGGGTTCAAGCCACTGACCTTTTGGTTAGCAGTCAAGCACTTGACTACCGTGCCATTAGGGCACTTTTAGCTCAATGGTGGCGTAGTGGCTAAGTGCTATAGCTGTTAACCAAAAGGTTGGCAGTTTGTATCCACTTTGGAAATTCTATGAGGCAGTTCTACTCTGTCCTATAGGATCACTATGACTCAGAATTGACCTGACAGCAATGGCTTTGGTGCTTCTTTTTTTATTCTTACTATCTACTTATTTATTTTTATTTATTTATTGTGATTGAGTGAAAGTGTACAATCCTGTTTAAATTCGCATGCCCGCCTACGTGCAGCTCCTGCTGCTCTCCTTGCCTGGTGACAGCACACTCCTCCTTTCTGTTCTGTACAAGTCATATCCTCTTAACAATCTCCTGTCCCCTCTTCTCAAGCCTCTCCACTCCCCTCTAGTAAGAGGCCAGCAGGACGACATCCTATAGATGCCTAGAACCATAAAGTGCACACATGATGTGGTCACTCTGTGTCACTGAGTCCAGTCCATTCCTGTCCGAGGAGTTGGCCTCAGCTGCCCTGACCATAAATCACTACTGAGGTCTGGTGCTTCTTAATCATGTCCTTTGTCAAATCTTAGTACTGGTGGTCGTGACTGACTGGCTTGTGTTCCTTTTCTGAGCTTGGATTTGAGGATTTTGATTTTTCCCTTACCACAGTCTCAGTAGGCTGTTCTTGTGTAGCCTTATTAAATGATTGACTACAGTCACCTGCATTCCTGTCCTGTCTTGGTCCTAGTCACGCTCCAGTCCTGGACTTCGGTGGATGTGATGGGACTGCATGGAGTTGGCCTGTGGCTGATGCAGGAGTGCCCTCTGCTGGCCTGTTTGCTACAAAATTTGGCCAAGGCCAGACAGGCAGCCACAAGAGGTGTAACTAGAAGAGTAGCTATGGGAAGGAAAAAAAAAAGAAGCCCTTTTCAGGAGTCTTTAATTCTGTCCCCTTCCTGAAGTGGGCCTCATGAAGTCTTCCTAGGAAAATGAAAATCCCTGGAGAAGAAAGTGTAACAACTTCTTTTGGTCATCCATCTAGGTGTTGCCCAGTATTAAAGTTAGAAAATTGTATTATTAATTCTTGAGTTTAGTTACCTGAGGTACACATTTATAAAGAGGGCATGTGATTAAAAAAACCCCTAAAAATATGGCCCCTTCATTTCTTATCTCATCACTTTTACCATTTAGAGATCTAAACGTAGACACTTAGATTTGCCGTATTCTTGGCCTCACCGCACCCTCAGTGCAGAGCTCAGGGGAAAGTCTGGGTGAAGAGAAGCCTGAGGAAATAGGAGGCATTTTCTCCAGCCAGGCCCCTCCCCACTCCTTCACCTTCACCCTCACCCCACCCCCACCCTCACCCCACCCCCACCTAGCCACAAGCTGTCTTTGGCCAGTACCTGTGCTGGAGCATTCTGGATCTTCCCTCCCACTTAAAGAAACACTGTCATAGTAGCCACTCAGTTCACATCTACCAGCTGCTTTTGGAAACCCCATGAGGCACTTCTACTCTGTTCTGTAGGGTCCCTATGAGTCAGAATCAACTTGACAGCAGCAGGTTTGGTTTTGGTTTTATTCGCAGTCCTTCCCTTTTCCATCCCTCTTGTGGTCACCCGCTTTTTCTTTAATACTCTGTCTTTGAGGCAGGGCCCTGCTTCCCAACCTTCAGAACTATACTTTGTCTACTAAAAGTTTGGGAGGGCCCTGAAATCATCTGCACCCTGCCTGCCTTGCCTCCCAGTGTGCCCCGGCTACCCTACCCCACCCCCACATGCCCACCTGAACTTGCCATCCTCTGTGCCTTTGTTGGCTCTTATCCCCACCTGGACTTCTCCCTGCTTCCCTCTTTTCCTGGATCCTTCCTATCTTCCATAGGTGCTGCTTTCCAAAACCTGTCTGTGGCAGCATCCCAGCCCTAGTGAGCTTTTCTCCTGGACTCCTGTGGTTCGTCTCTACTTTTCACTTTTAAAGGCAGCTTTACTGTGGTATACTTTATATACAGTCACCTGCTTGTATACCTTGTATATATGTTATTATTGTGTTGTTAGGTGCTGTGAGTTGGTTCTAACTCATAGTGACCCTATAGTTCAGAGGAGAACTGCCCCACAGTTTCCAAAGAGTGCCTGGTGGATCTGAACTGCTGACCTCTTGGTTTGCAGCTGTATCACTTCACCACTATGCTACCAGGGTTTTCACTGATATGTATATACCTGTTATAAACTGTCATTGCAATCAAGACAATGAATATTTCTGTACACCCCCCAAATTTCCTTGTGCCTCTTTTAATACACTCCCAACCTCTGTCTCTCATCCCTTGGCAAAAACTAGTCTGCTTTCTGTCACTACAGGTGACCTTTTCTGGAATTTTATATATGTGAAATCATGCAGTGTGTTCTCCTTTTAGTCTAACTTCCTTCATGCAGCCTAATCCTTTTGAGATTCATCCATGTTGTTGCTTGTATTCTATGGTATAGATGTATCACAATTTATTCATCTAATTCAGGTTTTATTTGGTTATTCAGCTTTTCATGGGTGGGTCTTATTTCCTCCACTTAACCATCAGTAGTGTGAGGGCAGGGGTGGTGTGCTCAGTGCCTGTCACCCCCGTAGCTCTGGCAGTGGGACCTTCTGACGGTACGCACTGTGACTGTTAACAGGAGAAGGGTAGGTGTTATGAGCATCATGTCTGAGGCCAGGACACCAGGTTCGAAGCCTGGACATGCGTCCCAGCCAAGTTCCTGAGCTTTATTGTGCTTCCCTTCTGTCATTACTCGGTGACGACAATAATGGTGCTTACCTGAGGGGGTTATTAGAAGGATAATAAAGTAATAAATTTAAAACTCTTAGGAAAAAAATGCCTCAAATGTGGTAAATATTGCTTACAATCAGAACGAAGCAGAGCACAATTTTATTGTTGTTAGGTGCCATTGAGTTGGTTCTAACTCACACTGAACCTGTGGACAAGAGAAGGAAACACTGCCCGTCCTGCTCTGTCCTCACAGTTGTCATGCTCGAGCCCCTTGTTGCAGCCACCGTGTCAGTCCATCTCACTGAGGGGCCACCTCTTTGTCACTGACCCTGCCTTTTACCAGTTCTTTCCCGGGACTTGATCATTCCCGGTAACATGTCCAAAGTACAGGAGGTGAAGTCTCACCAGCCTCACTTCCAAGGAGCATTATGACTCTGTTTCTTCCTAGACAGATTTGGTCATTCTTTTGACAGTCTATTCAATATTCTTTGCCAGCAACATAATTCAACAGATGTATGAGGGTCAGCAGAGCATAGTGGTTAAACATGTGGACTTTGAAGTCCAACGGTCTGGGTTCAAATTCCAGCTCTACCATGATGCCTGAATGACCTTAGGCATATGCCTCAGCTTTCTCATCTGAGAAGTAGGCATAATAAAAAAAATCTTTACTATCAGGTTATGGTAAAGTTTAAATAAGTTAATTTGTAAGAAGTCCTTAAAACAGTGGCTCATCTCATAATGGCTGCTATTCAAATGTTAGCTACTGTTACTTATTCAATAAGCGAATGATGGCAAAGTCAGGACCAGACAGCTTAATTTTGAAGGATGATGGGGCATCTTGTAGAAAGATCTCTTACTTGAAGTGTTCTTTCTTCTGAGCTGCTGTCACTGACTGTGGATGCAGCAGGAATAAGTAAGGCCCTTTTTTAAAAAATTTATTTATTGTGATTGAGTGAAAGCGTACAATCCAGTATAAATTTGCATCCCCACCAATGTGCAGCTCCTACTACTCTCCTTGCCCAGTGACAGCACCCTCTTCCTTTCTGTTCTGTACATGTCATATACTCTTTTTTTTTTTTTTAAATTATGATTAAGTGTAAGACCTTTTTGATGCAGGAAATTTCTAGAGTCTTTTGAGCTGCTGGGTAAGAATGGCAAGGGGATCCTTTAAATTTAACTTAATGTCTAAGTCTAGAGAGAAGCCTAGTCCCGGCTCTGCAGGTCCCATCTGTCAGCATGTAGCTGTGTACCAGGCGCTATGCTAACACAGGTTATCCCTCTTGATAGCAGTCCTATGAGGAACAGGCAAGGAAAAGGAGGCATGAAGGAGTGAAGCCGACATTGGGGTTAAAGGACTTCAGAACCTGTCCTTATGCTGCAGGGCTGTGCATAACTCTGAGAAGTTGGATTTACCCCTTGGGTGAGCCTGCATCTAAAATCAGAGAGCTGTTCTCTGGTCTGTAACATCGCTTGCAACCTCAGCACTGGGACAGTCTAAGAACTTTGCTGTCCTACCGTCAGTTTGTCTACTCCATGCCTTAAGTCCGTTCCAAGAATAAATGGTATTACTTTTTCACACTAAGTTATATCCTAAGTTTTCCTTTTGTTTGAAGAATGATTAGTAGTGGTTAAAAATATCATCAGTTTCTGCTTTATTGATTTCAACTTCTGCAATCCCATGTGTGCTGGAGTGCAACTGTGCTCATAGGCGTTTCTTTCTTTCTTAAAAATAATGTATTTATTTTGTTGTTGTTGTTGAAAATATATACAGCAGATCGTATACCAACTCAGGAATTTTGACATATACAATTCAATGACATCAATTACATTTTTCAAGCTGTACAACCATTCTCACCTTTTGTTTTGCTTATCTAGTACCGCTGTAACAGAGATACCACAAGTGGATGGCTTTAACAAGGAGAAGTTTATTTCCCCCGCAAAAAAGCAGGTGGAAAGTCCAGTTCAGGGTGTCAGCTCCAGAGGAAAGCTTTCTTTCTCTGTTGGCCTTCTCATCAATCTTCCCCTGCATTAGAAGCTTCTCCAGGCAGCAACCTGGGTCTAAAGGGTGTGCCCTGCTCCTGGCACTACTTTCTTGGCCGAAGGAGATCCCCAACTCTCCACTTGCTTCCCTTTCCTTTTATCACTTGGAAGATGAAAGGTGGTGTGGACCACATCCCAAGGAAACTCTCTTTATGTTGGGCATGTGATCTTAGTAAGGGTGTTATAATCTTACTGTAATCCTGTCCAACCTGAACTCACTGTCACGAAACGGAGGACAACAAAAACATACTGGGAATCATGGTCCAACCAAATTGATACACAAATTTTGGGGCAGACATAATTGAACCTATGATATCTTCCTTTTCCGCACTGTAATATAAGCTGGCTGCTTACTGTCTAAACTTTCAAGTTGCTATTGTCAGTTTAATCCCATACAGATAATTCTTTAAGAGAGTATGCTCAGGGCAGACATTTCTTTACTAGTAAAGCTAAACTATTATTTAGTTTAAAGAATACTACAGGAGATTTAAAAAACAATTTGTAGATTAGATTTTCATTCAAAAACTTTACACACAAATTGTTTTGTGACTTTAGTTTTAATCTTTGTAACGGGTAGGCACTTGCCCTCCCGCCCTTTACACTCTGGGTTCTTCACGTCCCTTTGTTCAGTTCTGTCCCTTCCTGCTTTCTCATCTTTGCTTTTGGGGAAGTGTTACCAATTTGGTCTTGTGTACTTGGTTCAGTTACGAAGCACAGTCTTCACATGGGCTGCTGTTTGCTTTGTAGACCTGTCTAATCTTTGATTGAAAGGTGGACTTCTGGAATGGTGTCAGTTCTGAGTTAGCATGAGGTGTTGGGGTCGCAGCTCGGGGGTCCTCTAGTCTTTGTCAGACTAGTAAGTCTGGTCTTTTCTCACAAATTTGAATTTTATTCTATGTTTTTCTCCTGCTCTGTTCTGGACTCTCTAATGTGATCCCTGTCAGAGAGATGGGTGGTGGTAGCCAGACACCACCTAGTTCTGCTATGGTTCATGTGGTTCGTTAGTCCTTTTTTCCTTGTGTTTTTGGTTTTCTTTACGCTCTTTTGCTCCAAACATGATGGGGCAATTAAATGTGTCTTAGATGGCTGATAGCAAGCTTTCCAATCCCCAGATGCTACTCACCAAAATAAGATGCAGAACATTTTCTGTATGAACTATGTTATACCAGTTGAGCCTTAAAATTCCCTGAGAGTATTGTTCCCAGCTCTCAGCCCCAGTAACTTGGTCCCTTACAATGTTTGAACATGTATAAGAAACTTCTGTGACTTTGCCTTGGTCAAGTTGTGCTGTCTTCTTCAGAGAATATTTTTGGTTTAATGTTTAATGGTTATATCGGGGCAATAGTTTAGGACTTCAGCCACCCTCAGTGGCTCCAGAAAGGCTAGCTCCTTGAGAATTTGAAAATCTGTTTTGTATTTACCCCCTTTTGATCAGAATTCTTCTATAGATTCTTTGATCAAAATGTCCAGTAATAATAGCTGGACACCATCCAATTCTTCTGGTGTCTTGGCCAAGGAGGCAGTTGTTCATGGAAGTAATTTATGTATTCCTAAAGCAATGTATTCATGTTTCTAGGAATGTATTTCCTATTCCTGTATTGCTTTAGGTGAACAGAGACCAATTGTTGTATCTTGATTGGCTGCTGCAAGGTTTTAAGGCCCCAGGCACAAGGTAATAAACTAGGCAGTGGAGAAGAAGCACCAAACACCTTAGGGTAATTAACTGGGATGGCTGATTTATTTTTTTTAATTTTGTTTTTGTAAAAATGTTTACTTTTGCCAGTTTATCATTTTTTCAGGTGTGTGTATTTTAGTGATACCAGTTACACTAGCCATATTGTGCAAGCATCACCCAATTTCCCAGCACATAAACAGAAACTCACTGCTTCCTAAACAATGGTTACTGCTTCCCCTGCTCTCCCTTTCCTGGTAACCACTGCTAAATGCTGATCTTTGTACACTTGCCTCTTCTAATTGCTGTTTTTTTATGCAAGTAACATATACTTTCTACATTTCTTTACCAACCATGCCCCCCCTTCTTGAGATATTTTCATAAGCATGCTATGGTATTTTTTTTTTAAAGCAACATGACAGAAGAAAAGGTAGAGCAGCCCTCATGAAAATACCTGGGGGGAGGGGAGAGCTCAGATGGCAGACAAGCTTAGAAGGCATGTGTCATTTGCTTAAAAAATGTGATAGTTCATATCACTGAGATCATACAGTGTTGTCCTTTCAGAGGCTGGTCTTTCAGAAGTAGAGCGCTAGCCTTTCTTCCGAGGTGCCTCGGGGTCAGTAGCCATGAGCGTTAACCATTTGTACTACCTGTGGACTTCAGTGTGATATAGGAAATCTCATTTTCTTCTTTTCTATTATGGCATCAGCGCCAGAGAAGACTGTCATGAATGCCCCTAAGCTTTCTAAATGGTCGCTTGTGACTGGCCCTGAGTTTACATAGCAGGATGGAGATGCCCTTTCTGAAAGAACCTGATGTTCCTACAGCTTTTTTCTCTTAGAACCTCTTTTCAATTTGCTTTTATTCATCTTTGGGGTTCTGAAAGAGGATGCCAGAGGTGGGGGACAACTAAATCCATGCACTCCAGGCTTTATGTCCGGGGGTTTCCTAGGACCTTTCTAACCCTTGTTTTCCTTTCAGTTTCTAGAAACTTGGGTCCCAGCCCACGAACCTTGTCAACTCTGCATCTGCCTCAGTGGACGGAAGGTCAACTGTACCACACAGCCCTGCCCTACAACCAGAGGTGAGTAAGTCCATCCCTTCTTGGGGCTGTTGGACGATGCAGAGCCTTAAAGGTCATCCAGCTACTGTGTCTTCAGAGCTGGTAGACCAGATCCAAACCTTTGGCCTCTAGATTGATTTTCTTGACACAACCTGTGTCTCTCATGCCAACCCCACCCTTTACCTTGCTGGGCTTGGGAATCCCCATTCTGGGCCTAGAGTGGACCCTCTCAGAGCCTAATTCTGCTTGTCTTTCACTGCCTTCACCTTCAGATTCATAGCCCCCAGAGGGTAAATTTGAAAGTGCCAACAGGACACATAGGGAGTCTCCTTTTAAGAAGTCGCATGCCTGATTACTCTGATGAGCCTTCTGTACAGGCTTCAGGCGGGGTTTCAGTAAATGAGAGTCTGTAACAGTTTTGACCCTTCTTCATGTGGTACTGCTGTTTATTATTTCCCTCTGACTTAGTGGCTATTCTTTCTGTCCAGCTCCTACATGTGGCCCATGTGAAGTGGCCCGCCTCCACCAGAATCCAGACCAGTGCTGCCCAGAATATGAGTGTGGTATGTGTCCTGCCTTGACTTTTCTTCAGAGTCTACGACTCAGCCCGAGGTGAACCACGTGATGCATGCTAAAATGTAGATGTAGTCCACAGAGATTTCAAAGGCATTGGCAAAACTGAAAGTGCATAACAGCTGATTGGATTTTCCAGAAAGTGGAAAGGGTAACCTCTGTAAAATAACATTTGTTTGCTAGAAATATTCACAGGGGTTATTAAATGTAAAAGTTGGAAGTTTTTAGAAAAGAGTGGCATGCTAACTAGGTGAGGAAACAGAGATTTATTTAAGAAAAAGTCATACCAAAGTAGTCCATTTTCCTTCTGAATAAGGTTCTAAAGATACTAGACCTGGAGACAGCCACACACGGGGCACCTTGATTCTGCAAATTATTTGTCAAAGGGTTTCACCATGGGTCTGCACACTGAATGATGAATAGTGGGCTGAATAATGGTATAATTAAATGAATTCAGAGCTGATGGAAATAAAGCTAATACGACAGGAGATCTCCAGTGCCCTCATCTCTTTTCTGTTCAATGCTTTAATTATTTAGGTGGGTAAAGATATAAAGGATAGCTTGTAACATTAGCAGTGATGCAAACCTTCCAGAGAGATCAAATAGATAAAGGTACTGTTCAAGGATCTAAGAAGAATGAAATAATATGAGAAATTTATTTATGTTGATGAAATTTATCAGGGAAAAACAGAGGTCCTGTAGAGGAGGGAAATCTGTCTGGAGAACAATTCGTGTCAAGTAGATCTTAGAATGTTAATGGTAGAGAGAACTAGAAGGTCATTTAGTCTAAGTCCCTCATTTTAAAGATGTTGTCCAACTCCTGTGATGTGCTAGGTACTTTGTCTACATTACTTTATGAAATTGTCAGACTGGCCCTATAAGGTGGACTTGATGCGTGTGAGAGAGGAAACTGAGGCATGGGGGAGTTTAAGTGTTGCAGTTGAGATCTGGAAGTCCTAGCAGATGACAAGAGTAATTAGTATGAGATTATCATATAAGTTGGATCTACCAGTTTATCAACCTTTCTATTGTGTGTGTATACATATATATGTATATATATGTGTGTGTGTATACTGGTCTGTCCTTCCAACCACTGATCCATTGATCTATCCATTGAGCCCACCCTCCATCCATTCATTCATCCATCAATCCATCCGTTGATCCCTTCCTCCCTCTCTTCTTCCCTCACTCTTCCATCCATTGATCCATCAATCCGTCTATTTCTCCATCCCTCTATCCTTCCTTCCCTCCTTTTCTCCATCAACCTGTCATATCATTATCATCATCTATCTAAAATAGTTCAAATCTGCATGTGTTGAAATGTAGGATCTCACTTACAGGTAATAAAAGAGTAACCTCACTGAACTCTGAGTGGAATCTTTCTTTCCTGGTCCTCAGTGTGTGACCTGGTGAGCTGTGACTTGCCCCTGGTGCCTCACTGTGAAGGTGGCCTCCAGCCGACATTGACCAATCCCGGCGAGTGCAGGCCCAACTACACCTGTGGTAAAGTCTTTGTGGATGAGGAGGGGTTGAAGTGGTCACTCTTGCCTGTCCCAGGGAAGGCATCCTCCTTCTTGGGGACCTGTTTCAAGACTGTATCATTTTGTGTATTCTAGTTAGCTGAACTTGGGCTCAGGATATGTCTGTAACAGAGGGGTTAAAGTCACACCTGGACTGAATCCTATGAAAAGCCTTTCCAGCTGCATGCTGCTGAAGATGTGCTGGAGGTGGACACAGCCCAGGCACCTCCCTTTTGGGTCATATTAAGAGGCAGTTGGGTTTGAGATGGGGAAGACTCCAGAAACCAATCTTTAAATTGCCCTCATCTTCCCCTACCTTCACCTTCCCATATCTTATGGAAAGGAGGAAATGTCATCTTGGCTTCTCCTCATCACTGGACTTTATTCTTAAATAAATTTATAGTTTTCTTTTTCTATTTTGGCTTACTATTTAATCACTAAATGCCATTTAAGCATAGGTTTACACTGAAGTAAGAAATGTGAAAAAAACTAAATTCTGTATTTAGCTATTGAGAATAACTATTCTATGTCAAGTGGAGCTCTTGTCCTGTCGGTTTAGCATCTGACTTCACTTGAGTTCTGGATGCAAGACCTTGAGGGTGTGAGGTAAGACACTGCGTGTGATGGAAGCTGGGAATAGACAAAGGACACCAGATTAAGATTTGGCACTTTTTAAATGAGATCCAGGACTTGAGGGCTACAACTGCAGAGTATTGTTCTGGGTACTGACGAGTGGCTAGCCCTGCAGATAGGATCAAATAAGCTACCAACATGTTAAAATGCTTACCACCTCATTGTGTGCTCAGGTCTTTCTACAGTTACTTGGGTGCTTGGTGGAAATCAATAGCTGGAAGAATCCTGAGCCTGAGCAGCCTTCACTTGTCCATGAGAATTCTTACCTTCATATTGCTCCTTTTGATTAATATTCTTATTCTTCTGCAATGTAATAGCTTTTAGGTATAATTAAATGTTCTGCAGTCCCTGAGCTCAGCTAATGTTCACTACTGCTTTAATATTCTGGATCTAAACCTTACATTATAGCGGAATATTCCTGAACCCTAGATGGGTGCAATGCTTACGTGGTAAGACTAAGGGTATCTCCTTGTGCTGCATCTCAGCCTGCAGGAAGGAAGAGTGCAGAAGGGAGTTACCGCCCTCATGCCCCCCACATCGTACACCAACCCTTCGGAAGACCCAGTGCTGTGATGAGTATGAATGTGCTTGCAACTGTGTCAACTCTACAGTGAGCTGCCCACTGGGATACCTGGCCACAGTCTTC
Organism: Heterohyrax brucei; assembly: GCA_028571685.1. NCBI lineage: Eukaryota > Metazoa > Chordata > Mammalia > Hyracoidea > Procaviidae > Heterohyrax > Heterohyrax brucei. The sequence goes on along the minus strand of CM053142.1, from coordinate 67,617,535 downwards.
ACCAATGACTGTGGCTGCACCACAACCACCTGCCTCCCTGACAAGGTATGGGCTACTAGCTCTGGCAGGGATGATGGCTAAACATGTACTCCTCATTAACGATTCATCTCTATCCAACCTTCCCCTCTTGCCCAGACCAAGCATTGCATGGCTTGGTGGGCAGGTAATCAGGATTCCATCTGCAGCCTAACTGAAAAGTTAGTTAATTCTGGAGGTATAGAGAACCTACTGTACACTGAGCATGGTAAGTGCTGAGTTACACACAATGTATAAGACATGGTCCCTACCTATAAAGAACTTATTTGTAGGCTAGATAAGAAAATGGTATTATTGTGTGGATCATTTAGAGAGTAGTTCATAGTTTACTCATTCGTTAGTTTGCAGTTAATTCATCCATCCATCCCTGCATGCATGGATTCATCCGTGCATCCATCCGTGTGACTATCCATTCATGCATACATCCAACTGTGTATCCAGCCAACCATGCATTCATGCATGCATCCATGCATTCACGCACCCGTGTGTCCATGCCTTCACGCACCCGTGCGTCCATGCCTTCACGCACCTGTGCATCCATGCATCCATCTAGCCAGTGTTTACTGAGAAAGTACTATGCTCTATCAAAATTGGTATTGTGTTAGATGATATGGGAGAAAGGTAAGACGCACTCCCTACTTGTGACCTTGTTGGTACATGTAAGAGGAAAATTTATAAACAGACTACAATAAGGTATTGATAGAAGGTGCAGACATTAAATGTAAATAGCAGTCATACAGGGGAGAGATCACCAAGAGAAGCTATCAAGAAAGATTTAGTTTGGGGACAGTAGGGATGAGGAAGGGAAACCCTGGTGACATAGTGGATTAAGTGCTACATTTGCTAACCCAAAGGTCAGTGGTTCAAGTCTGCTAGGTGCTCCTTGGAAACTCTATGGGGCAGTTCTACTCTGACCTGTAGGGTCGCTATGGGTTGAACCCAACTCGATGGCAGTGGGTTTATTCATTTATTGTTTTAGGGATGGGGAATGGGTTTTAAAATGAGTCAGAATTGCAGCATAAGCTTGACAGTAGTCACAGCTTGCTGGTTTATTGAGGGCAAGTCCTAGAATGAACAGCCAAAGGAGGCTGTAGTTATCTTTCCCTGGAGCCTGCTAGGGCAAGAACAGACGCTCATTTACCTGGATGCTGTAGATTCTGGTTCCTTCTTGGTGCTTTTCCAGCTCATGGTGTCTAGTGTCCCAGCTCCAGAGAAGCAGAAGCAGGTCTGAGAGGTCGAGGCCGTTACTGCTTCTTTTGTCTCTATTCTTTTTCTCTCCTTCCTCCTGTCTCCTTTGTTTTTTTTTTTTCTTTTCCTACTAATGTTTTTTTTGTGTGTGTCTCTTTAATCTGTGGTAGCTCCCCATTTTTAATAACTTGGTTTGCTGGAGAAACTGGATCGTTTGTTCTGTAGAATGTTATATGCTCTGGATTTGACTGATCACTTCCTCATTATTGTTGCTTGATGTGTTTCTTTATCCTCTACATTTCTGGTAAACTAGAACTTAAACCTTGAGATTAATTGCAGTCAAGTTCAGTTTTTGAGGGGGCAGTATGTGGCAAAAATATATCATAGGAATGTTGTGTGTTTTCTATTGCATCATACCAGGAGGCCCATAATTTTCAATGGTCCCACTTTCAAGGATAAGACAGATGGTATCAGCCTTTCTCCAACATAAAGTTCCCCCATCCACATTTTAATGAATAGTCTTAATAGCCATTGATGATTGTTGCTTAAGATTCCTTATTATATTAAGGTTTGAAAATGTATGACTTTTTTCTAATTCTATATCCTTCTGCATTTATTATCAGGAAACTTTTTATAAGGAATAACTTTCCCCAACCACTTTTTGGTTACCTGAAATGCAAATTCTGTGGCAGTGTCACTGTTGGTAGGCTCTGACTCGCAATGATCCTGTGGCCAACAGAACACAACGCTACCTGGTCCTGTGCTGTCTGCGTGATCATTGCTGTGTTTGAGCCTGTTGCTGGAGCCACTCTGTGAGTCCGTCTTGTCATGGGTCTTTCCCTTTTTCACTAACCCTCTACTTTATCAAGCATGATACCCTTCTCTAGGGACTGCTCCCTCCTGATAACATGTCTAAAGTATGTAAGGTAAAATCTCATTACCCGTGTTTCAGAGGAGCATTCTGGCTGTGCCTCTTCTAAGACAGATTTGTTCATTCTTCTGGCAGTTCATGATATATTCAGCATTCTTCACCAACACCATAATTCGAAGTCATCAGTTCTTCAGTCTTCCTTATTCATTGTTCAGATTTCACAAGCATATGAGATGATTGCAAAAGTCATGGTGTAGGCCAGTTGTACCTTAGTCCTCAAAGTGATGTCTTTGCTTTTGAATACTATGAAGGGTATTTTGCAGCAGATTTACCCAATGCAATGCATTGTTTGATTTCTTGACTGCTGCTTCCATATAAATTTATTATAGGTATCCAAGTAAAATGAAATTCTTGACAACTTCAGTATTTTCTCCATTTATCATGATGTTGCTTGTTGGTCCAGTTGTAAGGATTTTTGTTTTCTTTATGTTGAGGTGTAATCCATACTGAGGCTACAATAATTTATATTGTCTTCATCAGTAAGTGCTTCAAGCCCTCTTCACTCTCAGCAGGAAAGATTGTGTCATCTGTGTATGGAGGGTGTTAGTGAGTCTCCCTCCAATCCTTATGCTGCATTCTTCTTCATGTAGTCTGGAAACTCAAATTATTTGCTCAGAATGCAGACCGAATATGTATGATGAAAGGACAGAACCCTGACACGCATCTTTCCTGACTTTAAACCATACAGTATCCCCTTGGTCTGTTCAAATGGTTGTCTCTTGACCTGTGTACAGATTCCTCATGAGCACAATCAAGTGTTCTGGAATTCTCTTTGTTTGCAATGCTATCCATAATTGGTTGTGATCCGCACAGCCAAATGCCTTCGCATAGTTAATAAAACACAAGTAAATACCTTTCTGGGATTCTTTGATTTCAACCAGGATTCATCAGACATCAGCAATGATATAGCTGGTTCCACATCCTCTTCTGAATCTGGCTTGAATTTCTGGTAGTTACTATGTTGATATACTGCTGCAGCCACTGTTGAATGATCTTCAGCAAAAGTTTACTTGAGTGTGATTTTATGATATTGTTTGATAATTTCTGCCACCTGTTGGATCACTTTTCTTTGGAGTAGGCGTATATATGAATGTCTTCCAGTCAGTTGGCCAGGTTGCTGTCTTCCAAATGTCTTGGCATAGAAGAGTGGGCACTTTGGGAAAAGCAGAACAAATACTTTTTTTTTCTTTAGTCATTTTCACAGCAATGAGTTGGTACCCTTGCACTTTCTTTTTTTTCTTTATTTTTATTATGATTCAGTGAAAATATATATTCCCACATAAATTTCACCTATATGCATCTCCTGCTGCTCTCCCTGCCCAGTGACAGCACACCCATGTGTTAGTAGTTGTCTTAACTACTTGACTGCCAGCAATCCCTAATCAAATACATAAATACTTCCATGTATTTATAATGCTGCTAAACATATACACACACAAAAAAACTCCCTGTTCATCATTTGAAAGTGCAAGGGCATGAGATGGTGGTTCAAATCCACTAGCAGCTCCACCCATGTCCTATCCTCTCAACAGTATCCTATCACCTCCTCTCCCATTCCCCTTCCTCCAGCAAGAGGTCAGCAGGATGACATCCTATAGATGCATAGAACCATAAAATTCCCACAAGATATGGTCAGTCTGCATCACCAAGTCCAATCCATTGCTGTCTGAAAAGTTGACCTTCATTATGGTGTATGGACAGGGGCAGCATCAGGGCCAGGGGCTGTGCTCCCAGGGGAACCCCGAGGACCCTGGACCATCAGTTGTGGTCTTTTACTGGAGATCTCATGCCCTTGCACTTTCAAATGATGAACAGGGAGTTTTTGTGTGTGTGTATATGTTTAGCAACATTATAAATACATGGAAATATTTATGCATTTGATTAAGGATTGCTGGCAGTAAAGTAGTTAAGACAATCAACTACTAACTGAAGCATTGGCGGTTCAAATCCACTAGCAGCTCCTCTAAAGAACATGGTGGCAGTCAGCTTCCATAAAGATTTGCAGCCTCAGAAATCCTGTGAGGTTGCTGTGAATCAGAATCAACTGTATAACAGTAGGTTATATATTTGATTAGTTTGAATTCATTGTAATCTTTATTCTTTCTGATGCTTAATTTTTTAAATCTGGTCCAAATGGGAGCCCCTTCAAGCTGGTTTTGGAGCCTTTTGACACAGCCTCATTAGTCTCTGAGAGCTCTCTTGGTTTTTGAAACAACAGTGTGAACCAGGCTCATCTGTGATGTTTTCTGTCCAGCCTTAAAACTAGATATTTCACTGAAGAATCTTGGAACCTTTTAATGGAAATGATAGACACTACAGATGGGGTGCCAGAATGCTATTGTGCCTAGGATTTCATTGCCTCTAGGTGTTTTTGGTGGACAGCACTTAGAAATACACATTTTTAAAGAGAGAGCAAGAGAAACCTCGTCAGTTCATAGTGATGTTTCCAATTAAAATTTCAGAGTATAGGGTTTTACTTCTTCAATTTTGCACTTGTGTTACTTGTCTTTTAAGTTGAAAATCTTGGTTCAAAACATAATTACTTATTGGTTTTATCTTACAATATGCCTGTGATAACTCATTTCTGTCTAGTCAGTTCCAACTCACAGGGACCCTATAAGATAGAGTAGAACTTCCCCATAGGGTTTACAAGGAGTGTCTAGTGGATTTGAGTTGCTGACTTTTTATTTAGCAGCCACAGCTGTTAAGCCCTATGCCACCAGGGTTTCTGTATGGATAATAGCACATCTTAAAAATTCAAGTTATTCATTTATAATAGTTTCAAAAATAATAGTACCAATAATACTGCTAGCAACTTAAGACTACTGAAAACAGTTAAGATTTCTTTTCAGTTCTTTTCATCCAAAGAATATAATCTGTTAGAGATGTATAGTCAAAATACTTGGTTTTAATACCTCTTGAAATAATTGTTTTCTCTGTATGGGTATGCCGGTGACTAGATATCTAGTTAATCGGATATTTTAGTTTTTAGGGACTATTTCTTGCTATTTTTTTTTTATTAAGTAAAACACATAAATGGTTCCAAAGGCAGATTATAAAGCCAGATACACTCCTAAAGTCCCACTGCTATCGTTGTCTTTTCTACCTTGTTCCTTCCCTCTTCTGTATGATTTACCATTTTTATCAGCTTTTGATACTTCTTCTTTTTGGAAATGTAAGAAAAATTGTTGTATTTGCATTTCTCACCATTTATGTCAGAAAGGTTAGAATATTATACATTCTGCCCCGAACTTTTCTTTTTTCATTGAACCATACATACATGCTGGAGGTTATTCTGTGTCGGTAGGTTGGGATCTTCCTTATTTCTTTTTGCATAGTTATCTATTGCATTGATACATCCTATTTTATTCAATTAGTGCCCTACTGATGGGCATTTGGGTTGACTCAGTCTTTGCTGTTACTTGTAGCCCTGTGCATCAGGCATCTGTTTTTGCCAGTGTGTCTTGGGGATAGATTCTTAGAAGTGAGAAACTGGGTCAAGTGGTAAGTGAACACATACTTGTGCTGAGTACTGTCAAATTCCCCTCCTTAGGGTTAGTAACATTTTCTATCAAACTTTTCAATAGGTCTCACTCAGTAAGTTCATTATACAGAAGCTAGAAGACTGAGCAAATACATAACAATGAATTAAAAATATTTATGCTGCTCTTAGGTGAATGAGGGTGGGGACCTGTTGTGTATAATCTTGGAGGGCTGACTTAGAACTAATTTAAAAATGATTATTAAGTCCTCTGGTGAAATAGCTTCATTAGCACCTCATTCCTACAAAATAAACGTGTAAGGCGTCCCAGGCTTTACATATTGTGATCCCAGTCATCCTTTGTGGCCTTTTTTCCTTATATCCTTTCCACAGCATATAGTCCTTTCAAACAGGATCCCTTTTCTCTCAAATACAATACTCTTTGTCTCAGACTGGCCTGTGTGTTCCCTGTCACTTGTGGACCTCGAGGGGATGCTCATTCATAGCCCTTGCCTAATCCCCCTTTACCATCCACTCTAAGGAGGCAGAAAGTTGTCGTAGATGGGCTCCAAGTTCAAGGACATTGCTAGAGCTGAGAATTAAGGTTCAGCTTTCTGTGTAAATAGGAAGGTGATCTGACTTGACGGCACTTGGCTTTGGCTTGGCTGTCAATCAAGGACCTGGAGAAACCAGGCGGAGGCCGCCAGTGTATTATACCTGGGCCTGTGGGCCATGAAGGACTCACAAGGGACCGCTCTCAGGGTAGACCAGGGATGGCTCTTCTAAAGTTGGTAGGAAGAAAATGGAAAAGGACAAAATCTACCTAGAAACATCTCCCTGGCTTTATTTATTGCTGTATTCTCAGCATCTAGCAAAGCTTCTGACACATAGTAGTCACTTGTTGTTAGCTACCATCAAGTGAGCTCCAACTCATAGCAACCCTGCTTAGAACAGAGCACAACACTGCCCAGTCTTGCACCATGTCCATGATTGTTTTTATGCTTAAGCCTATTATTACGGCCGCTGTGTCAATCCATCCTGTTGAACGTCTTCCTCCCAAACATGATGTCCTTCTCCAGGGACTGATCCCTGGAGTAGCCACTTACTCACTGTTCAAATGAACTGAATGAGTTCCCTCCTGGCAACTTTTGTGTCTGCAGGTGTGTGTCCACCGAGGCACTGTCTACCCGGTGGGCCAGTTCTGGGAGGAGGGCTGTGATGTGTGCACCTGCACGGACATGGAGGATGCTGTGGTGGGCCTGCGGGTGGCCCAGTGCTCCCAGAAGCCCTGTGAAGACAGCTGCAGGTCGGTAAGTGGGGCACATGGGCGGGTACTACCGAGTAACCAGGGGAGAGAGCCTCTGGAGGGGGTAAGAAAGGCCTTTTCTTAACCTCCAGTTCAAGGCTAGAGGTGAGTGGCAAGAAGTGGATTGGGCTGGGTAAAGAGGAAGAAGCTTCAAAAAAGGATTGTTATATTAGCCTTCTGTGATTCAGCCCTTGGCTTGTAGTCATGTCAGTTGTAAGCTCGAGAGGGCTGTGGAGTTGGTTTCAGACATGGAGAGGATTCAAGCCCTCAAAAAGAGGGCCTGATACTTTGTCCTCACTCTTCTGCTTTCAGACATCACTTAGCTTTTTCCTAGAGCAGGCATATGTTCTGAATTTTCTGAGATTGTCCCAGTTTCAGTGCACTACACTATTTCCCCACAGATAGATGATTTTCAAATCATGTTTATAGTTTGAAGTGCAGAACACATGGCCACTGTTCCTCAGATTCTGTTTATAATGTCTTTTGTAGTGATTTGCCCCGAAGGCTCCCATGTGTTCTGAGGCACCCCATTCTTGCATGGTTAAGACTGATCTGATCTTAGAAAAAGGAAATAATGGTCAGTGGGAAGATTTGTGGGTCAGATTCTGCTTGTGGGCTTAATGGTGTTCTCTGTCAGTAGATAATAATCAAAGAAGTTTTTTTCAGGGCAGGCAAGCGCATATATCTTGTGGCTGCTTTGTAAATGTTAATAACAGTGGAGATAATGCCTTTGGTACTATTTTCAAGGTGTATAGTTGGAGAAAAGAAGGGAAGACCTCGGAAAGAATCCAGCAATGGGAGAGTTCATCTGCTTTTTTTGCCTGAACTGCTGGAAACTCTTTGGGGTACTTCTACTCTGACCCATATGGTTGCTATGAGTCAGAATTGACTTGATGGCAATGGCTTTTGGCTGGTACTAAGGATAAGTGGAAGTTACTAGGCACCTTTGGGAGAGCATTTCTTTGTGGTATCCGTGTGAGCCTTTGGGAACATTAAGTTTTAGAAACCCATTGATCTCTGTCTTCCCACATAGGCTTGGAAGGCAATGGAAATAACTTGCTGTCAGATAAAGAGAGTGCTGTTTGCCAAGCCAAGTGCCGTCAAGAGTGCTGTTTACAGATCATTTTTATAAAATTGGCACCCAGTTAATTTTGTGTTTCTGTAGGGCATTTTGATTGCCAGGAACAGAACCTACTCACAAGCTGAGTAAATAAAAATGGGATTTATGTAAAGTACTCAGGGGGCTCTCCCAGAAATGAAGTGCAGGAAATGTGGATGAGTATCATGAGAAAAAAGGGCAGAGGTGACTCAGTGGTTGAATTCTGGCCTCCCATGTGGGAGATGTAGGTTCAATTCCTGGCTAACACACTCATATACTGCCACCACCCATCTGTCAGTGGCGGCCTTTGTGTTGCTATGATGCTGAAAAATAGCTGTTAGACCTGCTTAAATTTATTTTAAACTGGGAAACTAGTGACATAGGATGGGAGAGAAGGGTATGAGAAGTATATTTTGAATAGTTGCAGTCTAGAGGATTGGGAGGAATAAGGGGAAAGAAAGAGAGATGAACACACAGAGTGGAACTCTGTGTGTGCAGCAAGCAGATAGAAGTGCTCGGAGTGTCAGAGGGAATCTTGGAAAGGTGGTGGCTAACAATTTGGTGGCCTGACTGGAGTACCTGAGCATGAGAAGTTTGTGGGGCTTTGAGGAACAAGGCACCTGGCCTGGGAGCCATGCATATTCATAGTGTGGTCCCTATGCCAGCAGTTAGCAGAAAACACAAAGAATTCACAAGTCCAGATCACTCGGCACTTTCAGAAAGATGTGAAGAAGAGGCACTATAATGCTAAAGGTGTTAATTACTCTTTTCTGTGTTCCCTTGGGTCTTCGTTTCTAACTGCCATGAGACTTCATTTCTTTTATGGCATTTTGTGTATTCTGTTTTGTAATGTGGGGTGCATGGATTTTACTTAGTACCCAATACATCATAGTTGCGCAGTAAATGACATAGAATCTTAGGTGAAAGAGGTTGGGGACAGCTCACTGTGTACTGCTGTGACGTGGGTAGGGACATCGGTAGGTCCTGTGGAGATGGTGTGAAGTTGAGTCAAGTCTCTAGAGCTCTAGTGCTCCTCCAGAGAGAGGCACTTCCAGACCAAGATGGAGTGTTGTGTGCATCTTCTAATTTGCCCCTGGTTGTGGTTGCACCTGGGGAGCAGGACAGCCTTGGCATCTGTGTCTGTTATCAGCTTATTCCTTTTCTCTTAAGGACACAGCTCCAAGACAAAGAATAGTCCTGAGTTCTTTCTCCTTGGCTCCTGGGACAACCACATCTGTCATTGTTTTCCTTATTCTTTGTACACTGCTTTAGACTTTTGGTGGAGGGTTTCAATCCAAGTTCCTAATGCTTTGGCCAGATTGGAGGATCTCCAAGAGGTGAGATGGGCTGGCAAACTCTAAGATGCCAATCTCCCTGGCAGGCTTCCTGGGGAAGGTTGGTCTCTGTTGCACTTTCATCCCACTTTGCCTGTGTAAAGAGTACTTTGCCCCATAAACTAGTAGAAAGGCCATCACTGCAGTTTGCTGAAAGGTTTTGGGATTAGACACTCATATTGTATAGGTATTTAGCCCTGTTAGAGTAGACATTATGTCCACTGTGTCATGGATTGAATTGTGAAACCCTGAATATGTGTGAAACTCTGTTGGCATAGTGCCTTAAGTGCTATGTCTGCTAACCAAAAGGTTGGCAGTTCAAATCTACCAGGCATCCTTTGGAAACTCTATGGGGCAGTTCTGCTCTGACCTCTAGGGTCACATGAGTTGGGCACGACTTGATGGCATTGGGTTTTGGGTAGAACTATGTGTGGCAATTTGGCTAGGTCGTGATTGCCAGCACCGTGATATCCCTGTATGTTGTAACTCCTACCTCTATGATAATGAGGGATGATGGGCTGAAGTTGTGTTGGTGGGACAGGACTCAGTGTGTAGGATGATATTTTGCCTTGGAGCCACCTCTTGGGATATAAAGGAGAGGATGGCAAGAGGAGAACTGGGACCTTATACTACCAGGTAAGCAGTGTAAGAGCAGAGCGTGTCCTTTGGGAAGGACTCTGTACCTTTGGGTGGTCTCTATACCTCAGAAACTCCCAGTCCAGTGGAAGATTAACAGCAGGGACTTTTCCCTAGAGCCAGCAGACAAAGTCCTGCCCTGGAGCTGACATCCTGAATTTGGACTTTCAGCCTACTGGACTGTGACAAAATAAACTTTCTATTTTTAAAGACATCCATCTGTGGTATTTCTGTTAAAGCGGCACTAGATGACAGAGACAAGATGCTAGGATAGTAACAATTATTTTGTTGAGATTCATCCTGAATATTCTCTCCCAGTCAATGAGATGCCCTAGATATGGCCATGATAAAGTCGGTCAGTAATCTTCTCCTAATTGAATGGTGGAACACCCTTAATACTCCCTTGGACTGGACCTGGCTCAAAAGAGAAGCTTTCAGAGGGCAAGGATAAGTGTCTTATGCTGGTTTAAATCCTAGGTTGGTGTCTCAGTGGTTGATGCTTTCCAGTTGCTTCTTGGATTGGTGCTGAGACTGAGTGATGACAGAGGTGAAAATACCAAGTCCACCCCTTTCCTGCAAAGCTCTAGGGCCTAATACTCATGTTTTTGCTGATGGCCTGTTCTCCCTCTTTGTGCCTCTGTCCAACCAGGGCTTTACTTATGTCCTCCGTGAAGGTGAATGCTGTGGAAGGTGCCTACCCTCTGCCTGTGAAGTGGTGATTGGCTCACCACGGGGCGACTCTGATTCTGACTGGAAGAGTGTAAGTCTGGGCCCAGGGGCAGGTGGGAAGTAGGGCACTGATGTCATCAGCCTGAGAGTCCATGTTTGTGGTCCAGCACTGAACTCAGTTCATGTCTATATTGGAGTGTGTCCCTTGTCCTTTACTTTCTCCATGGAGAGTTTAATCCAGCTGTTGGTGTAATACAGATGTCAGCTAGCTTTATCTTACCCCTTAGGAACTAGATAAGATTTCTTATTTTGTGACTTTGGGGAGAGTCCAATGTCCTCCCAAAGATTGATGTGAAATCCTATGAAACTGATGTTCTCTGGTCATCTGTGAATCTGAGGCCCTGTTTCTACTGACTGACTGGCATCAGGAGGCCTGGTCTTCCTGCACATGTTGTGGTCCCGCCACTCTCTAAGTCCCCATAGGCCACAAGTTGTGTTCTATACCACAGCTGACCCAGGCATGGTCCTCAGACTTTCTGCTGATTTCCATCAGAACCTTGCTGATGGTTTTAGGTAGGTGAAGATATTTACAAATGAGAGAAGCAAAGAATATTTATGTTCCTAAAAAGTCCCTCAGCTGCTTCTGCAACTCTGGTTGTAGTGTCTTGCCATGTTATCCCTTTTCCAGTCTCCTGCCTTCTCCTGGCCAGTGTTCTGTCGCTGTTGGGTCCCACCTCATTCGCTAGTGCAGAGTGGTTTAGCTTTCTTTTATGTGGGCTGCATTCTCACTCTCCTGCCTGCATGTGCTCGTGTTAACAGAGGGTGTTCACCAAGCCATTCTCATGAACACAGAGGACTGCTTCCTCAAAAATTGTGGTCCAAATGCTGGGGTAATAATGGTTCTTCTGCTCTGATTCTTAGGAATGAAGTGGGTGGTGCTAACCCTGGGAGCCTCAGGAGATGGGTTCTGGGACAATGGGAGGTACACACATAGGCCTTCCTTTTCTGTCTCCTTTCGGTAAGACTGAAATATACTTTAGAGAGGAAGGCAAAGGATTAACTATCTTGGCTTTGAACCTTCTTATTCCTTTACTCAGGTCAGTTTCCTTTCTGCTCAGTAATAACAGAATGACTCATTTAGCTTTTTCCAGACGCGTTCCTACTTCCCCACTTCTAACCTGAGTTTCCCTTCCGTGTGTGGGTTTCCCTTCCGTGTGTGTCCCCCTTTCAGCCTGCCTGCTCCCCTCATCCAGGACTGAGGCAGGTTTTGTCCCTCCTCTCCAGGGCGAAAGCCCAGCTCAGGCTACAGGCTGGTCCATCCTGGTGGGCTGTGGGAGTGGCCCTTTTCAGGCTCAGTGCTCTTGCTCCTGCAGTCTTTCTTCCCACTTGGGGCTCACGCAGCCCTGCCTCACAGCTGGAATCCCAGCATGAGTGTTTATAAAACAATGTGAGACTGAGCTGCCCTCTCCCAGCTCAAGCCTCTATCTTACCTACAAGACTTGGGTGTCAGCGAAGGTGCTGCTGCTGCTGCTGCTGCTGCTGCTGCTGCTGCTGCTGCTGCTGGGAGCAGGTCAAGGACCAGAGGGAGTTGTGGGAATGGATCCTCTTGATAGGTCATCTTAATGGATCCCATAGCTAAGCTCATTGAGTAAGTAATCACAAGAGGCAGAGATCAGAGATTGGATTCTGATGGGAAGGTCGGGTTATGGCGACCTAGAGAGGGAAAGGAAAGAGAAGCTGCAGATGTTTATTGGCATGTTCTGCTCCTCTTCGTAGGAGAGAGAAGAAAGTAAGCAAGAGCTGAGAGCAGAGGTCAGGGTCTGAAATGGGTGGCCAGAGTGTACTGTTTACACATTTGAAGCCTGATCTGCACAGACAGTGCCCATTGTAACACACTGTGCAGGCAGAATCTTCCTGGGGACTTGATGAACCATGGTCTTGGCCACTTTCAGTGTTTTACATATATGGAGTCAGCCGTTGAGGCCAAATCACCCATCCACAGCCCTGGATACCTCAGAGATACATGATAGAGCTGTGAGTGTCAGGGGCCAGTGCTCCTAGCCTCTTCCTACCTTCTCCGAGGAGTGGGGCACGGAGCCAGACTAGAGAAAGAATTAACTCCCTCTCTGCCTCTCCTCTATGCCAGCCTATGCTGTGACTTCTTGGTCAGAGTTTGCTTGAGTCTCTCTGCTCAGCACAAAGCAGTGTTGAGGCTTGAAGGGAGTGTTTCCTGACTTCCCTAAGGGACTCACTCAAGTGGTTGAAGATGGTGGCTGTTGGGGAACAAGGGCTCAGCTAGCATCTTGGTCCTGGTGGCTTTGAACCTGACTCACTGAAGGACTTGCAATGAGCTGTAGTCCTTCCTTTGGTGGACCTTACCTGCCTCTCACCCGGAGATGCTGCCTGGTGGGATCTGGGCATTATGCTGGGGCCCACCTCTAGAGGCCACTTCCATGGCCAGCTTCTAGGACCCAAATCAGCCCCTTGAGAGAACAGCACCTTCCCATTCTGACCTTGGGTGCTGACCTGTCCCAGCAGATTTGACTAACTCGGTGTTCCACAGGTTGGCTCTCACTGGGTCTCCCCCGAGGATCCTTGTCTTCTGAATGAGTGTGTGCGGGTGAAGGAGGAGGTCTTTGTGCAGCAGAGGAATGTCTCCTGCCCACAGCTGAACGTCCCCACCTGCCCCACAGGCTTCCAGTTGAGCTGCAAGACCTCCGAGTGTTGCCCCACCTGTCGCTGTGGTAAGGCGTGCTGGCCAGGAGCTGGGCTGGGCCTGCAGCCCCACCTTCAAGCCTGCTTTCCTCTACTGGCCCCTGAGGTCTTTACCCTTTTAGCAGTCAGGGAAATAAGCAGGATCAGAATTTTCTTACCTGTGCCTAAGACTTGTATGAGAAAGCAAATAGGATGAAAAAAACATAACAATTTCCTGAAGATCACCCTATGCCCAGCACTGTGCTCCATGAGGGGATTATACCGTTATCTCGTGTGAACCTGTATGGTGGGAACTGCGACTGACTCCCTGGTGCAGGTGAGGGTGATGAGTGGCAGGGCTGGGATTCAATGCCACACTTCCCTTCTCTGATTCTAGAGACTACCTTCTTAACTGTAGGTTGTGTCACTTCTGGCGGATAAAGGCATTCCAACTCCTGGGTGGTGCAAAGGGTTAAGTACATGGCTACTAGGTGAAAGGTTGTTGGTTTGAATCCACTCAGGGGCACCTTGAGGACAGGTCTGGTGGTCTACTCTGTAAGGATACAGATTTGAAAACTGTATGGCATCAGTTCTACTCTGCATGCATGGGGTTGCAATGAATGGGAATCAGTGTAATGGCTTTGACAACTCCTGCCCACAAGCAAGCAAACAGAAATGAAAACAAAAGCCAGCTCTCTCCACCACGTTGCCCTGGATTCCTTGTGTGACTTTATTTTGCGATTTAAATTTTAAGAGTAACACTTGTTCTCTCATAAACTCAAACATGCTTCCACTCATTCCTTCCTGTCAGTTCACTTAAACAAGTGCTGTCCCCTTGAGCTGGGACACGGATCTTCTCACTGTGCACTGGCTGGTGTGGAAGCTGTCCCTCTGCAGGTCTAGGGGACGAAGACCCCAGGGATTCTAGCAGTAGGACTCACAAGCTCTGGAGGAAGGCCTGGGAGAAGGACAGGCAGAGGGAAGAACGAGGCCCAGAAGGGGAGAAGCAGGCCCTGAAGGGAAGCCGCTGGGCCTTGCTCCCAGCCCACATGCCCGTTCTTGCCAGCTTGTGTTCTGTATACTCATGCTCTACACTTCTCTCTCTCCCTCAGAGCCTGTGGAGGCCTGTGTGCTCAATGGCACCCTCATTGGGGTGAGTAGAGGGACAGGGGTGGGGTTCCACATGAAGAGTGGGGCAGATGGGTCCGACCTGCTGTTCTTAAGTGGAATGCAAAGAACCTGGGAGACATGCCTCCAGCACACTTTCCATCACCGACAGGGCCTCTGAGACATCTGAGAGCCTAGGCTAGGAGAGTCTTCACTCAAGACCCTAGGCCCTCCTTTCTAGCACTCGTGTCTTGGCACCCATCCCAGGCACGTGGCCGTTCCTGTGCATATAGAGAAGCACCCACAAGTTGTTGTGCACATTCTAATCTGTCTCCTGCTCCCATGAAGCCCTCACTTTTATCATACTTGAGGTGGGAAGGCAGGACAGGAGACAGGACAAGCATCAGGTGATGGTTTATGGCTGGTACAGGTCGGCAGGTGGATAGGTGGGTAAGGGTCAGGGTGCTGGGGAGTCCAGAGGAGCCTGACCTGATGCCTTTGTTTCTAGCCTGGGAAGCATCTGATGATCGATGCATGTACAGTTTGCCACTGCACCAAGCAGGTGGGAGTCATCTCGGGGTTCAAGCTGGAGTGCAGAAAGACCACCTGTGAGGCCTGCCCACCGGTAAGAGACGATCAGACAGAACTGAGAAGGTCCCCAGCGGAAGGGGACACACAGACCCAACACTTGTATGACCCAAGCAATGGGACCTCCCTGGGGTGTTTAAATAAACCTTTCATTAGTTTCTAATTAGGGAAACTATTTGACAGCTCTAAAGAGAGTAAAAGTTACCCCCCCAAAGATGCACTTCAGAGATATGTATAGTTTTATTTTGTAAATTTTAAACATTTTCCTCCTGTGCTTCTTAATGCACATAATATTTACAAGGCTTATGATACTATAAGAAGCCCTGGTGGTGTGAGATTTAAGGGCTTGGCTGCTAATTGATAGGTCAGCAATTTGAACTCACCCATATGCCATCTCCTCAGGAGAAAAGACCTGGTGGTCCACTCCTGTAGAGATTATAGCCTTGTATACCCAGTGGGCAGTTCTACTGTCTGCTGTAGGGTTTTGATGACTTGGAACTGACTCAGTGGCATGCAGCAACATAATATAATACTACATTTATAGTTTATAGCATATGTATTTATACTTACAACATTGTAAGAAAACCACTAATTTCTGAAAACATGAGCAATTAATAAGTTAAGAAATATTTGTTAGATACTGTGTGCAAGGCTGGAGCCCTGGTGGAAGAGCAGTTAAGAGCTTGACTGCTAACCAAAAGGATGGTGGTTGGAATCCACCAGCTGCTCTTTGGAAAGCCGTGGGGCGGCTCCACTCTATTCTGTAAGATTGCTGTGAGTCTGAATTAACTGTATGACAGTGGGTTTGGTTCTTTTGGTTTTATGTGCAAGGCTACATGGCCACATAATATTCATTTGGATAGAGGTATCTCTATCTATACATTTTATTACTGGGGCTATGAGATGGTTTAAAGTATTTCACCCTGATTTCGCAAAGTCAGGATGACTTTGAATGAATGCTTCCTGAGAAGAGTTTCTGAGGTCAATCATCCTTTGTAATTCAGTAGATGAAAAACAACAATTTCTTAATTATGTCTTTTTAAATAGGATCAACAATGGAAGTTTTAATATACAACTTAGACAGACTTCAAAATCTCGCAAAGCATGATCAACAGAAGCGGAAATAGATAAATGGGAACTACTAAGAATCAAACACTTTTGCTCATCCAAAGACTTTACCAAAAGAATTAATTATGTCTTTTAGCCCCAACTCTCTGGGATTTTGAGTCCCATGCAGGTGAAGCTGGGTGTCAGGACAGGACTTGGAGGAGCCCTTAGAGTCTTCCTCGAACTCCCCTCTGAGTTCAGCACTTTTGCTGTTGTACGAAATCAGTTGGTCCAATGAGTTTCTTGTGAATCAGATGCACGAAGTATAGTAATACTTCCTTTAGATGGCATGTGGGGGACTTCTCCCCTCATCTCTGTGAGGCAGGAGGCTGGCACCACTGGGGAGTAGTGGTTGGGGAGGGGAGTCCATTATAGGCAGAGCAGCACAGTTGATGTGTAGGGAGAGCAGGGGAATGGAACAGGATGGGAACTAGTAGGTTATGCAGATAGTTTGTAATGCTCTTGAGGATAAGGGTTAAGCGTTCTACAAGTGTATTCTATATGGCACTTAGCACCATGTCATAGTTCAAAAAAGGGCTTAATAAAATACCTTGTATATTGGAACAGATGGTTCTATAGGAGACACAGCGATTTCTGATAGAGTGACTCAGAGAACATCCCAACCTTGGTTGGAAAGAAGCCAGCTAAGCATGTGTTTTTTTTTCCCTTCTTTTTTTTAATGTCAGTTGATGTTTTAGGGCTGTGGTACAGTTTGTATATATGTGTGGCTAACTCCGTGGAATATGTTTGGCCTTAGTATGGAGTAATGCTGTCTAGGGTTGTGTGGTGTCACTTTTCTATGTGTGTTCGTTGAATTACTGTCTAGGCAGTGACGGAAGGGGAAGAAAGCTGTAGATACCTTCTCCGCAACAGCACTCTCTGGTGGTCAGAAGACAGCATGCCTGAGAAATGCTGCTTTAAAATCCAGTCTAGATGCAGGTTTCTAAGTATTTTCTAAATATTATACATAAACACCTTTTGGCTCTTGTATTTTTTTCTCCTTCCCCCTGAAATTCTGAAATCTCCCGAAATATACTCATCTCCTCTCTCTTGAGAACCCCGACATCAGCCCTCCTATGCGTCTCGCACGGTCGACGGAAACCTGCCCAGGTGACTGCACGCTAACTCAGCGTCCTTAACTGGTCTTGTTTTTCTCCTCCCCCATGAAGGGCCTTAGTGAGGCCCCCTAGAGCTAGGAGAGGTGGTGGTGAATTAAGTCCAGGTCAGTGTAGACTAAACTAAACTCTTAACAGTGCCCAGGAGATGGGAGTCCAGGCAAGACAGTGCTTACATCTAAAAGGACACCAGCAGAAGGTTGTTTGCTGTTGAATGGTGAAGCTGAGGCTTAGTACTGGGACTATGAGGGAAACAGGAGAAAGGGAGGTCACCCTGACATGGAGCGTCAGGAAGCATCCTGAGGAACTTGATCTGCGCTTGAGAACTAGGGGAGGCAGCGTAAAGGGTGATGTAGAAGAGAGGACCTTCTGGGGAGAGGCAGACTGGCAGATGGAAGTGAGTGTTGGAAAAGGGACGGGAGAAGACTGAGGACCTTTGAGAAGCTCATGAAATTTGGGGAAAGAAGCTCTGAAACACGTGCAAAGCGGTATTTGGGGGGGATGAGGGAGCAGAGGAAGCAAAACTAATTGGTTGCTCAGAGCTGAACAGGAGAACTTGGCTCGGCAGGCAGAGGAAGTGAGAGGAATTTTCTAGCAGTGATGGAATGTTCCATCACAGGCCTGTTCAGCCCTGCCCTGGTGCGCCTATGGCGGCATATGGAACGTATAGCCCCTGTCAGCAGCAGCCAGGAAGTCCAGCAGGGCTGACACAAGCCCTCGTCATCCTGTGCAGCTGTGGTCTGTCTTGCTGTGCAGGGCAACAGGCACACCGGAGGGCCTGTTTTCCTTCTTCAATCCTGCACGTGGTTCTCTGGTGCTCTCTCTTCCTCAAGTCCCACCACATCCTTAAAGTCACTCCCCTTTCCTTATTACTTTCCACCCCCTTTTTTTCCTTCTTGCTCTGTCATCTCCTCTAATTCCCCTCTACCTTTTCCTACTTTTTTGCTTAACTTTGCCCTCTGTTTCTCTGGCATCTGGATTTTGCCTCCCAGGCCCCTTCTTCTTCACTTTGCAGTCCCCTCCTCCACTTGTCTCCCCCTCCCTTATTTTGTAAAGGTTTTGTTCCTTTTCTTCTCCTCAGGCTCGCTGAGGGAAGGGCATTTCCTAGTCTCTTCTTCCAACACTCACTAAAAAATGCCCAAGTCCAAGCTCCCATGAAATCCTGCCTGACTTAAGCCTCATTTTATTTCCTCTTTCTGATGCTTAACCTCTCACATTCCCTCGTAGTGTTTATTCCATTTCTTTTCTTCCTTTCCCATGTACCTCAGTCATGTACCTTCCAGGAATTGTGCATTCTTAAAAATACAGCTTAAAGTTCACAACTGAAACCCTGCCTAATGGCCCTCAAACTCTAGTAGTGTCATTTGGAAGTGGTGTTTTTGGCCTGGGCCCCAGTCTCCCTGTTTCTGTACAGAGCTTTGTCCTCGTTGCTTTCTCTACACCCTCCTCCCTGAGGACACATTGAACTCATGGCTTGATTTATGGGAGGCAAACTGTTGAAATGCACTTATGCACAGGCTTGCTGACTCCTACCCTGTCCTACTGGTTAGCAGCCCTCAGTCCACGCAGGCTAACCGAGGACAACGATGTAGAAGGACAGGTTTTCTGTCTGGCTGCTCCAAACGTTCCTGTTACAGACTAGTGCTGGAAAACCCTTCATGACCCCGGTGTATGGATTGCCAAGTGTTGATTACCACTGTGGAAAAGCAAGAAAAGGAATGACAGTGCAGTTAGTTTCTCACCTAAGGAAATGTGTCCTTTTAGAAACTTCCAGATGCCTTTTCTTGAGGGGGATGGTGGTTCAGAGAGAGTTTTAGAAAAATTTTCTTTTTTTTTATTGTGATTGAAAGTGTACAATCCAATATAAATTTGCATGCCTGCCTATTTGCAGCTCCTTCTGCTCTCCTTGCCTGGTGACAGCACACTCCTCCTTTCTATTCTATATATGTCATATCCTCTTAACAATCTCCTGTCCCCTCCTCTTCACCCTCTCCACTCTCCCCTCAAGTAAGAGGCCAGTAGGATGATATCCTATAGATAAAAGTGCACACACAATATGGTCACTGTGTGTCCCCAAGTCCAATCCATTCCTGTCCCAAGAGTTGACTTCAGTCATGATTTATGATCAGGAGCAGCATCAAGTCTGGGGGCCATGTTCCCAGGGGGATCCTCAGGTCTTTGGACCATCAACTGGGATCTTTTAGTGCAGTTCTCAGGGTGCACCCCTTTTTATTCTCATGTTGCCACTGAGACTCAACTCTGTGGGCCCCATCACGGCTGTCACTGGTGGTGGCCGGGCACCATCTGGTTTTTCTGGTCCCATGTTAAAATTTTTAATTTTTATGAAATGGTGAGATAGTTGATGTGGCTTTGTAGTGGTTATTTTATTAAAATTATTTAAAATATCTTACTTTGCAAAATTAAAAGTTGGTAACTCTATGTTGTAGGGCCCTGGTAGCAAAGTAGTTAAGCATTTAGCTGTAAACCAAAAGGTTGGCAGTTTGAATCTACCAGCCACTCCCCGTAGGGCAGGTCTGTTCTATCCTATAGGATCACTATGAGTTCTGATCCACTCTGCAGCGATGAGTTTGATTTTTGATCCTATGTTGTCTCCCAGATTTAGGGGTCGCCATGAGTCGGATCCGACTCGACGGCACTTGGCTTGGCTTTATAAGATAGTAAAATCCAGCAGTTAGGAAGCTACTGCTTTTTCAAAAACATGTAATTGAAGGAATCTTGCCTTAAGCTCTACCGGTGAGCTCCTAGCTGAAGTCATCTGAACTCACCTGTCAGCGCGTGTAGGAGAGCCTGTGAAGTGCCGAGCGTTAGGGATGCACAGTGTAGACAGTTTGGAACTACCACACTTATCAAGTAGAGAAAAAAAAATCTAAGACGCATTTGTAAAAATCACAAATTGTGTGAGTATTGTAAACAGAGAGTGTGTGTAGTGTCAGTGGTCTTGATGACCTTTCTGATCAGATGATATTTAAAATGAGGCCTAAAGGATAAGGGAGAGTTATTTACAAAAAAGTGGTGGAAGTACATTCCAGGTGGGTGGAACAGCATATACCAAGGCCCCAAGGTGAGAAAAAAGTTGGCAATTTCATGGTCCTAGAAGATGCATGGGGATGGATTTCTGAGAGTTAGAGAGTGGTGGTATAAGATAAGGTCTGAAAAGGAGATGAATTTAGTTATTTTTAAATGATATATAATTTACCTGCAATAAAATGCAGATATTGAACATAGTTTAGTGAGTTTGGTTAAATGGCTAAATGTGTGAATTACCACCTTTACTTCTGTCAAGTTTCGCTTCATGTGTTATGACGCTCTGTTGGTAGATACATATGCAATTAGGGTTTTTGTGTCTTTTTGACAAATATCCTATTTTATCATTAAGGAATAATCTCCTTTATTTTTTTGGTCATTTCCTCATGTTAAAGTCTGCTTCATTTAGTATTAATATGACCCTGTCGATGGCTTTCTTAGTGTTTACATGGTAAATCTTTTCCCATGTTTTTATTGTTAATTTATGTCTGTTCAAATTCAAAGTGCATTTCTTGTAAACAGGACATAGTTGGGTCTTGACTTTTATTTTGGCTCTATTTTAAATTAGGATTCCAATCTTCATTTACATTTAATTTGTTGATATGTTTGGGTTTAAATCTGCCTTACTTTCCTATTTATTTCACATGTGTCCTCTGTTGTTTCTCTTTTCTATGTTTTGATTTAACTGAGGGTGTATTTTGGTAGTGCAGACAGTCCCTAGATTATAAATGTTGACCTTAAGTATAACTTATAGTTCCAAACCAGTCCCATGAAGCCTGTAACATTAAAAATTTGAGGTACATACAATGGCTTGTGATTACAAACAGGTGTCACTTTGTGACTTCCATCAAAACATTGTTACTAGTACTGTACTATTATGTTAAAGATGTTCTAGTGTTCTCAAAATGTTTCTTTAATTTTTTTGCGCATAGGAAGGTACACTATGTACTGTATACTAAGACAAACATTTGACTTACTGGCATTAGATATGAAGTATATCTAACTGTTCCTATGCAGAAATTCTACTTAAAAAACAGATTTGGGAAAGGAGCTGGTTTGCAATCCAGCACTGTATCTGTTTCATTGTAGCACCTGTGTTGTCCTTGGAAACCTCGTGTGACTGTTCTGTTCTGTCCTGTAGGCTCAGTGTAAGCCAGGATTGACCTAATGCCAATGGGTTTGGCTTTTGCTTTTGTTTTATCAGCCTTTGAACTGTATTTCTTTAGATGATTATTTTAGAGATTGCAATATGTACCCTCAGTTTAGCACCGTCTACCGAGATTTAATATTGTACTGATTTGTGTATAATGTCATTTTCTCCTATACTCTGTGTGGCTGTTGTCACATACTTCCAGGTAAGAGATAAGCCCTACAATACATTGTATCTGTTGTTATTGTTTATTTGTTCAAAACATCTGTCTTTTACAGAATTCAAGAAAAGAACTAAAAATGATATTTTATATTTACCTACACATTTATCATTTCCAGTATTCTAAAAACCCACTGCCACCGAGTTAATTCTGACTCATAGTGACCCTACAGGACAGAGTAGAACTGCTCCAGAGACTTTCCAAGGAGTGCCTGGCAGATATTTTCAGCATTCTGTATATCTGAATGTCATTTCCTTTCAGCCCAAAGAACTGTTATATCACTTGTCTTCAACCTAAGCATTTCAGCATTTCTTTTAGTGTGGACAACATATACAATACATTCTCTCAGATTTCATTCGTCTGAAAATGATTTTATTTCCTCTCATGTCTGTGCTTGGTAGAGGGCCAATGAAAGAGAGGTACCCCCTTGACAACATGAACTGACACAGTGGCAGCAACATAGCAGTGATTGTTGGGATGGCATAGGACCATGCGGTATTTCATTCTGTTGTATACAGGGTCGCTATAATTTGGCACCAACTCAGTGGCAACCTAACAACAAGTTTTCTTTATACTTTACCTACTTAGGATTAGCTTCCTGGTTCTGTGGGCTGTCTTTTTTGTTTTTTTTTTTTAAATCAGATTGGGAAACATTTCAGCTATTACTTCTTTAATGTTTTCCTGTGCTGTTTTCCTCTCCTTTCTTTCTGGGATTCTCTTACACGTATATGAGACAACTTGATACTGCTCCGTTGGTCACTGGGGCTGTGAATGTATATATCATTCTAGCCCTTTTCTCTTCTCTGTGCTTTATTTGGAGTATTTTCTGTTGATATAGTCTTAAAGATTATTGGTGCATTCTCTTCTTGTGTCCTCTCTGCAGTTAGTTTCAGTGAGTGAATTTTTTTTTTATCTATTGGATTTTTTAGTTGTGGGATTTCTGTTCTTTTTTGAGTCTGCAGATTTCTTTTGAAATTGTTAATATTTTTTTCCTCCATTATATCTATCTGTAGACTCTATTACATACTTACTGTGGTTGTTTTAAACTGCCCCTCCTCTCACTAATTCCAGTGCCTGAGTCTTTGTGTATCTGTTTCTATTGAGTAATTTTTTGAGTGTTGACCAAAATTTTCCATTTCTTTGTATAGCTAGAACTTTTTATTATGTGTTAGAAATTATGTATACATTGAAGAGACTTAGAATTATTATTTTTGTTTGAGAGAATTTGGTTCTAGCACAAGTTAAATTATTGGTGGTTTACCTTGAACTAAAGCAGTTTTGATTTTAGACCACATTGGAGAGGACCTGTTTCAGTATTTCCCTTAGCACTAGGGTGAATCTCTTAGCCCTGGGACATAGTTTTCATTCCTAAGGCCTGGCACTTTTGAGATTTCAAATGCAAACCTGAGTTTTTTTTCTAGTCCCTCTAACTTGGTGGGATTCAGACGCTAAACTGTGTCTCCCCTGTGATGTTCAGCAGCTGAATTTTTTCTTCTGCTCTTTCTGCCTTCTAGCTGTTGTGTTGTTCCTGTACTCCTTGGTGATTCCTTTGTACATAGGTAGTCCAAGGACCAACTAAAGATTTGAGAGGCCTCCCCCTTTCTGGCTTTCCTTTTCTGGGATTTTTCCTTTAATTTCTAGCTTCTTCAAAAAAAGATTAAAAAAAAATCAAACCAGTTGTAGTCGAGTCAATTCCAGAGTAGAACTGCCCTATAGAGTTTCCAAAGAATAGCTGGTAGATTCAAATTACCAACTTGTTAGTTGTCAAAACACTTAAACCATTTCCGACACCAGGGCAGCTCCTCTTGCGGTCTGAAACTCTATCCTCTGACTCCCTAGGCCAATGTGAAGCCAGCTTTCTGTTTGACAGAAACGCTGGTGGTATAATGGCTAAGTGCTATGTCTGCTAACCAAAGTTTAGCAGTTCAAATCTACCAGGCGCTCCTTAGAAACTCTGTGAAGCAGTGCTACTCTGATCTGTAGGGTCTCTATGAGTCAGAATTGACTTGGTGGCATTGGGTTTCTGCCTGAGTTCCAGCTGCCCAGTGCCATACAGATAGCCCTGGTAGAAAAAGTTATTTAAACTCAAATCTCACTTACTATGGTTCTCTCTGTCAAGGATTTAGTACACTAGTTTATTCCTACTTTTGGTCATCCTCTAAAGCCTTTAAATGACTCTTATACATATTTTTTCAAGTATTTGTAATCGACAGTACAATGTAAGCTACTTTGCTATCACCAGAACTGGGATTCCATTGGAGGTTTTTAAGCAAGGGAGTGACATGACTAGACTTATATTTAAGAAGGCCCTTCTAGCAGTTTTGGGGAGATCCATAGTAGGGGGGTAAGTGTGTAGGTAGGGAAACAAATTAGGACTGTTCCTAGTGTCCAGCTAGGTGGTGGCAGAAGACATTGGTCAGGACAAGCAATGAAGATGAGATCTATTTTTTCATAAGATTTGGTAATGTCTTGGAGGGGTAAGAAAAAGGCAGGCGTCAAGGATGACTCCCAGATTTCTAGTGTGAGCCACTGGATGATGACACAGTTTGTTGAGAGGAAATAAAAGGATGAGATTTGGGGCTGTCCTCAGGTTTCATTTTGGATGTGCTGAGTTTTAAGGTGACAAGAAGATAAACAATTTTTACACAACAATTGAATTTGTATGTGTGGAGCTCAGGGAGAGCTCTAATTTAATGAGAACATATGGGAGATGTACATACGGGGAGGGAATGAGCACTTCCTAAGGGGTGAGAGCAACAAAAGTTAGAATTGGGTACTGCTGACTGTCTGATCTCTAGGTGGATTGGAAAGATGAGAAGCCAACAAAGTAAGGCTACATTTCACCAGGATGCCCTGGCGATGCCAACTATGGTTGCTTTTCCTCCTGAATACAGAGTTACAAGGAAGAGAAGATCCAAGGCGAATGCTGTGGGAGATGTGTGCCTATGGCTTGCACCATTCAGCTAAGAGGAGGGGAAGTCATGACTCTGCAGGTAAGAGCAAGTTGAGCTTGAGAATTCCTCCTCATACCACTCATGGCTTCTTACTTGGGCATTCTTTTTTTCAAGAAAACTTGGCTTAATACTGGCTTCTTTTCCCACTTTTTTTCTTACCTTACAAAGAAAATATTAATACCTTACAGAAGGCCCAGAAACTTTTCTTTGATTTACTGTTTTGTTGTTCTTTTTAACAAGTGTATAGTTGGTATAATGCCTTATAACGGGGAGGTGGTTTAAGATTTTCTCCTGTCTTGAGAGTCTATAGGTCTATGAGACTGAATAAGAAATCTGGGTGAAACAAAATCTGCTCTATTTTATGAAAGTCAGAGTTAGCCAGTGGGGCTGGGAGATGATGCCCCTGGCTCACCTGTAGTTCAGTTATCAATTAGCCGTCTTACTCTGGCTGAGTCTCAGTCTGAACAATCTAGGGATTCTCTGTACTTATGCACAGGACTCCCTGGATGATTAATGTGCTTGACTACTAACTGAAAGATTAGAGGTTTAAGTCCACTCATAGGCCCCTCAGAAGAAAGCCTGGTGATTGACTTCCAAAAAGTCGGCCACTAGGGAACATGGTTCTACTCTGACACACATGGGGTTTCCATGAGTTGGCGTCAACTCATAACCACAAGTTAGTTTGGGCTGGTAGTAAATAGGGTATAAAACTAGAACTCTGCCTCTTTTATGTAGTCTAGGCTTGGGGACTTTATGTACGCTGCATCATTCTCGTTCTATAATATCCCAGAAGATGAGAAGTCAAGGCCAGAGTTTGAAGTGGCCTTGTAACCTACATGTATCTTCAAATTTGCTCTGCCCACCTCCCCTCTTTCCTTTCAGCGTGATGAGACAATCCAGGATGGCTGTGACACTCACTTGTGCAAGGTCAACGAGAGAGGAGAGTACATCTGGGAGAAGAGAGTCACTGGCTGCCCACCCTTTGATGAACAGAGATGTCTGGCCGAGGGAGTAAGTAGTCAACTTCAGGCTCTGCTTTCTTCTTGACTGTCTCAGTCTTTGACTCGATGAACAGAGTCTTTCGCATCTGTAGATCATCCAGCAGCCTAGCTGAACTGGGATTTCCCAGTGTCCAAGGGAAAATCAGTGACTCAGTTTAAGAATTGATGGAGTTAGAAAATCAGAGTCTGTTGGAGGCACGAAACTCTCTACAGTATATGTTGGACCTTTAAAAAGTCTTTCTGTGGTTAGAGACTGAATCTGTGATCCTTAAGTAGAAAGATGAGAGTTCACACTGATTTCCAGACTCCACTGGGAATGATGGGAGAAAATTCAGAATAATCAAAATTGTTTCAGCATGGCCACGTAGGGTTGTCAGTCTGCTGACATTTGTGATGGGAAAGCAGAGTTTGTATCTGAGAATTTAAGCTTGGGGCACCAAGCCCAGAGCCCAGAATGATCTGAAAGCTGTCTACTATGTAGTATTCATGCCTAATCTGGGACTTTACTGTTTTCTTAGGGGAAAATCATGAAGATTCCAGGCACCTGCTGTAACACATGTGAGTACATTACCAATAGCGTGTCCCTTGAAACCCATCAGACCAACTCCAGGGGCCATTTTTGGAATAAACCTTATTCCAGAAAGATGATTTCTCATTCACAGGCCCATCACTGTATTTAAGACTATGAGGAACAGCCTCCTCTCCCAGGCTGTGTCCTCTGCTCAAATCCCCTTTCAAATGCCTATGAAGCAATCCCTTCATGCTACCCCCTCACCTTCTTCCTAATTCCTCACTGTCTCTAGCTTCTGATATGCCTTTCCCCTCATAGAACCATCTGTTACTCCTGTCTTAATATGCAAGAATGTCTTCTCTTCCATTCTGAGTGTAGGGTCCTCAAGAACAGGTATCCTTGATTCATGATCTTGACATGGAAGACAGCACACATCTGTTCATTGAGGGTCATACTGCTGTCTTGGAGAGAAAGAGAAGCCATCTGCTGGTGTATATTTGACCCTTCTATGTGCTGCGGGGCTGCAGAGAACATAGAGTACCCCCTCCCAAGGGCTCTTAAGACTGGTCCAAGTTCCTTCTTCATTCTTGGCCCTTCTCAAAGTTACAGTTATACTGGTTGGTCCTAGTAGCTCACAGCAGCTTTGGAGATGGGACTCAACAGATTTGCCTATCAGTTAATACTCCTGACACACAGTCTTATGTTCATGAGCACAGGTAGCTTTCAGAGTCTCAGTACTGATGCTATATTTTCTGAATATACAGTTACTTCCATGGATAAATTGCTTCTTATTTTTAAAAAATTTTTGGCATTGGGCTCATGTAGGGAAGAGTGAAAACATGAATACCTTTGGTGTTCAGCATTCATTCTTTATTTGGTGACATAGTCTGACAGCCCCTCTAATTGCTGTAACTAAATCACTGATTGAAGAAACACACTCCGAAAGCATCCCTTTTTATTATCCCCATCTGAATGGTTTAAGAATGTGAAGTCAGGGAACCATCAGAGAAGATGAATTCTCTCTAGGTATATTGCTCATGGAATTTTGTTATCTGCAAAACCAGCAATAAGGGGCTTTTGTTGATCAGTGTGTTCTGGAGGCTTTGGGGCCCTTTGTAAGGAAAATAAACTAGGCTCAGGGATTTAAGTCTATGGAAAAAAAAGAATGTGCTGGCTTAAATATGTTTTCCTTCATTCTCTTCATGTAAATAGTAGGCTTTCCCTTTAAAATGAAATTATGCGTAAGTTGGGAGGTGGGCTACTATACAGTTAGGATTGGTTTAGTTTTAGAGCCAAGTAAGAGTGTAAAACTCTCAGTGTTCAAAATGAGATTGGTGAACTGCCATTAAGTCTTAGGATTCTCAGGGGGACAAGCAGAGATTCAGTTCTGGATGCCTCCAGCTCTTTTATGTAAAGAAACCTATGTTGGTAATTTGAAGACAGTAAAGGAAAGGACTCCATGAGGACTCCTGAGGGTCGTCTTGGCTCCCACTCTGTGCCCTTGTATAGCCATGGCTTTTGTTTTGCTTCTTACCTGAAGACAAGGATCAACAGATATTAATTATATTTGTTGGCTACTTCATTGCTCATTAGTTTCTGGAAGTAGCTGGAAGCATGAGAGGATTGCCCTAGCTCTTATGGATTTCAGAGTCTACAGTTACATAAAAGCAAGTCTCATACATCACCAAAACACAGAATCTAGATTCCTCTTCAATTAAAGTTATACCATTAAGTAAGTTAAACCCAGCAATGACTGGGTCTCTGAATGTGAAAGACTAGGAGCAGCTGAAGGGAACCAGGATAACTTAACTCCCCTCCCTGTGGCTGGCCTTCTTTATTAGTTTACTGTGAAACTGACCTATTGGTAACCTGGCGAGGGGCCTGGGACTAAAGAGTGTCCTACAGGACCCCAGCTAGGACCTAAGTCTCATGTCTTGCCTGTCCCATAGGTGAGGAGCCTGACTGCAAAGATATCACTGCCAGGCTGCAGTATGTTAAAGTGGGAGACTGTAAGTCCCAAGAGGAAGTGGACATTCATTACTGCCAGGTAAAGAGTGCCTGACATCAGTGAGGCCTGAGGTGGGGTGGACTGAACCTCCTTGTTTGGACATGTCTTTTCGAAAGGTTATACTCTAAAAGTATCCAGAGAATGAGAGGTGAAAGGAATTGGAAACCATTTTTAAAAACACATTATTTTATTGACGTAATTAGAAACTTCGGGTCCCAGAAGAACAAAACTGAGGAATAGCTCAACAAGTCCCATACAGAAACGGGGGTGTCCTTCATGAAAGATGAGGACTGTGTTTCCTGAAGTTCAATCAGACATGCATAGAGATTGCAGCTAGAGGTATCTGTGTGAGACATTACTGTGTTGTTGTTAGTTGCTATTGAATCCATTCAGGCTCATTGCAGGTCCATGTGTACAGCATGGAACTGCTCCATAGTGTTTTAAGACTCTGAGCTTTTGAAAGCAGATTTCCAGGTCTGTCTTCCAAGGTACCTCTGAATAGATTCAGCTAGTAGTGAGGCATACACCACACAGGGACTCTAAATATTACTTGAGGATAGAGAAACACAGAATGAGAGGAAATTTTGGAAGTCCTCAAGAGACCAGCCTTTATACATGGCCAGCTCTCATGGGTTTCTGTGGCCCAGGCAAGCGCAGCCTTGCTTGGAGGCAAGAGTAGGAAGCTGGCTGCCCCAGAGTCCTCCGCACTGAGGGTTCTCATCATACAATGCCCACCTGTCTCTGCTGTATTGCAGGGCAAGTGCTCCAGCAAAGCCATATACTCCATCGACACCGAGGATGTGCAGGACCAGTGCTCCTGCTGCTCGCCGACACAAACGGAGCCTATGCGGGTGGCCCTACACTGTGCCAATGGCTCCGTGGTATACCACGAGGTCCTCAACGCCCTGCAGTGCAAGTGCTCCCCCCGGAAGTGCAGCAAGTGAGGCCTTGTCCAGGCCAGCCAGTGGCCAGCATGCTGCTCAGTCCTCCGCATGTGCTGCTGTTGTGCCCTGCTGGGCCCACAATAAAGGCTAATTTCTCATCTTGCAAAAGTCTGATGGTTCACTGTGTCTTGCAGGCCAAGATGGCAACTGTAGGCCGTGGAAGTTAGTAGGGAGAGCACACTGCAGCCCTGGTGTCTGTGGGTGGGCGCTGCTGACCTCTTGGGAAAAAGTAACCTCTCGCCTCTGTTTCTGTGTGTTCTTAGTGCCCTGGAGAATGGAGGGGGTATAGTGTAGAGAGATCAGGTCTCGTGAAACTCAGCCTGGTAGCCTGAAATGAAGGGGACTTGCTCAGGAACACCAAGCTCTGAAATCTCCGAATCCAGAGACTCTGAGCATAGCAGAGGGGTGGGCCCAGGAGCCTGGATGGGTACGGCTGTCTCTTGTCATCATGGCTGGCATTGTGGAGAAGGGTTTGATGAGATGTACAATGGTTTTTCTGAGCCTTGACAGACAGAGTTCCTGTGTTTCCTCAGTGGCCCTCGTGGGGGCTGTGGGGAGAGGGGGCTGAGCACTGACGGAGACCTGGAAGTGAGGCTCTGGTAGGGGCAGGAATGCGGCCTCCACAGATGCAGCCCCAGACTTGGAGGCAGATGGGCCAACACATATGGCCCTAGCTGAATTGTATGGCCTCAAACAAGTCCCTTCATGGTTCCAGACTCAGTTTCCTCATGGAATACAGGAATGTCAGTCTCACTCATGGGTTGTTTTGAACATTTTATTGTTCTTTAGGTGATGGTTTATGTAGTAAATTACTTTCCCATTCAGTAATTCATACACAAATTGTTGTGTGACATTGGTTACAATCCCCACAATGTGTCAGCAATGTCCCCATTTCCACCCTGGGTTCCCTGTTTCCATTCATCTTTCCCTGCCCCTTCCTGCCTTCTCATCTTTGCTTCTGGGCAAGTGTTGCCCTTTTGGTCCTGTGTAGTTGATTGTTCTAAGAAGCACCTTCCTCACAGGTATTATTGTTTATTTTATAGGCCTAAGTATCATAGTGGTTAAATTCTGCAGCTGCTAATCAAGAGGCTGGCAGTTCAAATCTATCAGCTGCTCCTTAGAAACATTATGGGACAGTTCTATTCTGTCCTAAAAGGTTGCTATGAGTTGGACTTGACTTGATGGCAGTAGGTTTGGTTTTTTTGGTTCTATCTATTATCTGGATCACTGTAGTTAACCAAAAGATTGGCAGTTCAAATCTACTAGCCTATCCTTGGAAACCTTATAGGGCAGTTCCACTCTGTTTTATCAGGTTGCTGTAAGTCAGAATTGACTGGAAAGCCATGGGATTGGTTTGGTTTTGGTCTGTTATTTGGCTGAAAGGTAATCTTTGGAAGTGGCTTCAGTTCCGTGTTAGACTGGTATCCTAGGGCTACAGTCTCAGTTGTTCTTGCAATCTCTGTCAGACCAGTCTGCTCTTTCTTATGAATTTAGATGTGGTTTTACAGTTAGTCTATAGACTAATTGCTTTCTTGAGTCTTTGGTTTTCTTCAATCTCCTTTGTTTCAGACAGGGAAAGACTAACAGTTGTATCTTATCTGGCAGCTTGCAAGCTTTTAAACTCCAAATGCTACTGACTACGGTAAGGTGTAAGACATTATTTTTAAGGACTACGGTATGCCAATTAAATGAATAATTTGTTTTATAAGAATCAGCATAAAGCTTGTTCCTAAGAGGTAGAGGTTAAAGATATCCCAAGTGTCCAGCCTTTCTAAGCTGCTGTACCACTGCATCATCTCTAACACCAAACTTCCTCTCCCCCAGTCCTCTTCCTCCTGTCTTTGGGTTCCCTAATTCACTGCAACTTCTCTTAAACTTACAAACTGTGTAAAGAAAGTGGCCCACACAGTTGAGAAGACTGGCAAGTCCCCCAATTCATGGGTCAGTTGTAGGCTTCTCCCTGGCCCTCAGTCTCTGCCTAAAGGCATTCACCTTTCTTGTTTTGTGAGCCAGGAAGCCCACCATACTATCTGCTGTGGGTCTCTTCTGCTGATCACTCTTGCTGGTGTCTCCTTCCTTAGTGGTAGTGGTGAGCTTTCTTTCTGCTCTGGAATTGGTTCTGTTTTAAGGGCCCTTTGATGGGTCATGACAGCCTTATTTGTGCAGCCCCACTGTCATAGATTGAATTGTGTTTCCTAAAAAATTTGTAGCAATTTTGCTGGGCCATAATTCCTGGTATTGTGTGGTGTTCCTGCCTCTATGGTATTAATGAGGGTGTATGGGCAGCAGTTGTGTGGGTAGGGCAAGATTCAATGTGTAAGTTTGTTTTGTGCTTTGAGGCAGTCTCTTGGGATATAAACGTCAGAAGCTAGCAGAGACATTTGGGCATCTCATACCACCAAAAAGCAGTGCTGGCAGCTGAGGACATCCTTTGGAAAGGACTGAGGTCTCTGAGATTCAGAAGTTTCCAGCCCAAGGGAAGACTGATGACAACGACCTTCCTCTAGTACCAGCAGACAAAGCTTTCCCCTGGAGCTGACACTCTGAATTTGGACTCAACCTACCGGACTGTGACAAAACAAAATCTCTCCTTTTAAAGCCATCAACTTGTGGTAACTAAAACACCCACCCAGTCACCTGAGTGGGAGCTACAAGACCATGGAGAGAAAGGTGACACTAAGTGATTCATCATACTGCACCAGTTGACCCAGATGTCCCCTTAGACTATGGTCCTTGGCCTTCAAGCCCAGTATCTCAGACCCACTGAAGTGTTTGGTTATGTCTTAATAGTTCCCATAACTGTGCCCCCTATGTGTTTTATTTTATGTATATACATGTATATGTATCTATAAATTAATATATATACACATGTGTAGAAGTATCTACAACCACACCTATATATGCACTTTGGAATACTCCCCTATGATCTCCCACACCTGTTCAGCATACATATCTACCTGTATATCCACTTGTAAATTACTGTTTGCTATTACTGTTGTTTAGGATTGCATATGCTATAGTCTTTAGTGGTTACCCTTTTTTTATGTTTGTTTTTGTTTCACTGTATTTATTGAGTACTTAAGAGGGGTCAGACACTGTGGTAGGCATTTACATACATGGTTTTACCTGGTCACTCACAGGGTTTTGAGGGTAATACAAAACTTGAAAGTCCTGTGGAAGCTGTAATTTGCTCTCCACATGTAAGAAGTAATTAAAAAAGAAATGGGGGAAATCAAGCTTCATATGGAGAAATAAGTGACTTTGAGTCATGGGCAGAGCATTTAGAATGTCCTTCATCCCGGGCGGTGAAACAGCTGAGTTTATTATTAACTTTATGTTGGATGTCAAGTCTCTACCTACCACAGACATCCTTTAATGAAAGTGGAAGTGGTATACACCAAACATCACCAAGTCCTCAAATCACTAATTAGTACCATTGCTTTCAATTAAAAATTACTCTTCCTTAAAATTTATGAAAAATATTTACACGTGTATGCTGGTAAGATGGTGGAGCCCAATATTGTGGGAGAGGATACCCACGACGATGAAGGAGATGTTATAATTTGATGTGCTATGAGAATTTCATGGAGATTTTCCTTCCAAACTCCTCTTACACAAGGAGAAATGGAGCTCATTGAAAGTATTGGATGATGGAGCTAGAAAGGACTGAGATATCATCTAATCTGTTGCCTAGCCATTGTCCACTACAAGGTCTAAGTCTGTGAACTTCATTGTTCCAAGTACTACATACCTCATTGCCAAATCACTATGGTCACCTTCAAAGTTCTCCTCTTGAGAAGTTATACACCGATGCCAGTGCCTAGTCCACCCTTTGAAGCAATTTTGGAACTCTTTCTGGAATGGCTATTGCATATGATAACACAGTGGCAAGTTCACGAACTTAATTGTATAGCTATCTGTGAGGGAATTTTTAATCAGTAAACAAATAACCGTATTTGAACACCCACCCTACTCACCTGATTTGGCCCCCAATGACTCTTTACCTAAAGATAAAGGCAATACTGAAAAGAAGACATCTTGATGATATTGAGAACATCAAGGGTAATACGAGAGACAATTCTGATGGCCATTCCAGAAAAGGAGTTCCAAAATTGCTCTGAAGGGTAGACTGGGCACTGGCGTCAGTGCGTAGCTTCCCAAAGGGAGTACTTTGAAGGTGACCATAGTGATGTTCAGCAATGGGGTATGTAGCACTTTCTCTAGGAAGAGTTTGCAACCTTAATTGTCAGAACTCGTACTTTACAGATGATGAAAGGAGCTCAGAATGCTCAGGTGACTTGACAGGGACATACAGCTGCTATGGGGTAGGGCCTGCTTCAGCATGGAGGTGCCTTGATTCCTAGCTGAACTCCCAGGCCAATCCACCGGAGCTGCATGGTCCTTTTTGCCTATAGATTCTTTCATCACTGCCGTGGAGCCTGGTGACTGCTGCATTGTTAGGTCTCACCCATTTCTGTAGCTGAGATTAGCCTGAAGAGAAGATATGTTACAGGAAAATGGCCTGGATTATATTGAGTAGATCTGGTACAGTACAGTGGCGTAGACGGAAGAAAGAATGGATGGACGTTTTATATAACTGCTCAATAATTCAAAGGTTGTCATCTCTCCATCCATCACCCTGCCCCCAACTTTGAGTAGCCTCTAAGGTCTCTGCAGACAGAAACCAGATCCAGGGACAGGGAATTAACTGTCTTTCTGACTGATCGCCTAACACTCTACCTGAGGACAAGGTGTTGTTGGAGGCAGGGGCCACAGAGAAGCTCAGCAGGGAGGTTGCTTCTTCAGCATTAAGTTGTTCATTTCCCAGTGGCCTGTGCCTTGATTGCCTGATTTTATATTTACTGATTTTATTGTCCAGAAAAAGCCAAATCAAGAAAATTGTGCATTTGATTACAAAGATGTTAGGATGCAGACAGAAAAACTGGTAGGAGGTGTGTCTTAGCAGCCTTGCTTTATTTTAGAGCTATTGGAAGGGCAGAGTTGGCCTCTGGTCTCAGGGGTCCTCTCCTGAAACCAGATGAGACAGAATTGTCCAAAGCAAATGTTTTAGGAGGAGTCTGAGCTGGAGAGTACACAAGGACTAAGAAAGCATTGGAAGAAGCAAAAAAAAAAAAAAAAAAAAAAAAAAATCAGATGGATAAAGGCACCATGGTGGAAATTTTAAAAAGGCACAGGAACTGTAAAGACAACAGAGAAAGGTCCCTGAAATCAGTGGGGAAGCAGGCATTATTTGGGAGACAGCTAGGGCTATAGCAAAGAATTTTGAGTACAGATTCAAAACTGCTTTGGGGTCCTGGTTCTCCCTCTCAGAGGTAGGTTACTTGAGCTTTTACACTGCATTTGTCTGTAAGATGGGCATGCTAGCAGTAATTACCTCAGAACTATTGTTAGAAGTAAAGTAATTATTAGGGTAAAGCACTGAGAAGAGTACCTGATGAAAAAACAAGTCCTGTTTAACCATTACTCATTATTACCTGTAGTAGCTAGAAAAAGGCGTGGGTTGGGACACAATAATGATTTTCCTTCTGGCTCTGCCGTTGACTCATTATCTGATATTATACACTTAACTCCTCTTTACCACCTCAGTTCTTCATCTATAAAACAGGGAGAAATCATCTACAGACTACCTTATTGGTATAAGGAAATAGCATGTTTTTCCTACATGAAGGTCAGTAACTGATCATAACAGGATAAGCTTGATTTCAACATAATTCTTTTTCATTTCCTGTGCCCTGAGTATTAGTGAATTTAACTTGAGGGCATCTCGGAACTGTAAATCCACGCATCCACAATGAGCCTTTGAAGGTCTTCTCTTCCATCTGTCTCTGGCCAGGTGTCCAAAAGTTTCCAGAGAGACAGTGCAGTTTCTTTTTCAGGGATGGAGCTTGCTGTCACTACTTCCTCAGCGCTCATTAGCCCACTGCCATCGTCTCCCAAGGAGGCTCTTACAGTACCTCTCCTCCTCCCGCCTTTTGTCCTCCTTCTGCTCTACCTGCCTCTGGTGTACTTTCTCCCACCTCCTGCTCCTTTTCTTCTTGCCTTATCCAGAAAAAGGTGAGGGCAGCTGGTGGTGAGGGGACTTGAAGGCAGGTGTAGGAAGGAGGCGATCCCTTGGACAGTGGATAGCCCTTTGGGGGCGGTGAGATTTTGCTAGCGAGATTGGAAACTAATCAGCCACACGGCTCTCTTGCGATAATCCGATTGAAATATTCACGCCGGAACCAGTCTGAGGCGCCTGCGAGGGTCGAGGAGAAGAGAGAGCCATTTCTGTCTTGCCCCTCCATTAACCTCAGCTGCATTAACCTGAGCGTGTCCTGAACTTCACACGACCACTGGAACGTCCCCCTTTCTCGACGCTCCGCTGGCGGGGCCAGTGCTCTCTGGGCACCGGCGGGACCTCCCGGTGGCCGTGGCTTGGGCAGCAATGGGGGAGGAGGCGGCGGCAGGCGAGGGGCGGGCGTGTCAGACCCAGTTGAGCCGCGATGGAATTAGCCTCGCCGCCGAATAAGCCTGTCCAGAAGAGAGCGAAGCGGCGGGCGAGTCCGGGTTTCACGTTCCCTTCGCCCCCGCCATGGCCACACCGGCGCTGCGCGGTGAGTCTCCCCTGCTAGGGGACCCTGGGCAATCGGCAAGTTGTGGGAGGGAGAGGGGCTGGTGGGAGGCGAGGGGAGCGGGGAGAGGAAAAGGCATCCTAACTCTCATCTTTCAGAACTGGTGACTCCAAGTGAACCTGGAAAGTGGAGGGGTTGGTAAGGGGAGCTGAGCCCTCTTTGCTGACCCTTTCTCCCCTGAGTAGGGAAGCTTAGGCATCCCTTAGCAATTTCCAGGTCATTTTCTGATTTAATTTTTTAAAACTTTTATTATTTTTTAAATAAAGGAGCAGGAAGGTAGGACAACAGGCAGAGGATTGGTGCCACTGTTGTTTTGATGGATGGTTACAAATTCCAGCCCCTGGGATTTTGTGGCTCTTGGTTACAAGTCCTTGAACATTTAGAGTCTATCTGAGGTAAGCGGACAACTAGGCTGGTTTGATTCAAAGTCTAGTGAGGGGTTCAATTTCACCCTGAGCAAATCTGACTTGGGCATCGCTGGACCGTCCTCACAGTTCAGAAAGTCTGTTGCAGCTCTTTGGAAAATCTGTCCTTAGCAAGGTCTCAGTCATTTGCATCTCAGGTGGAGAAACACAAAGATGTGCCTTTCTTGGGGTTTTAGAAGAAATGCAAATTAAGGTGGAGTTTGAGGAGGAGATTATTAGAGTGCAGCACCTCCCAAATGATACTGTTAGATGTTAGAGCAGTATTAACCTTGTTGGGAAGAGGAATTTTGTTGGATATCTCATTCTTGTGGTTCTTGAGAGGCATGACGAGGGGGGAGGTTTCCATTCCTTTGGCAAGAAAAGGAGCCCTGGTGGCACAGTGGCTAAAGCGCTTAGCTGCTAACAGAACTGTTAGCTGTTGGAATCCACCAACCAGCCTCTCCACAGGAGGAACTGTGGCAGTCCGCTTCCTTAAAGATGTTAGCCTTGGAAACTGTAAGGAGCAGTTAGCTCTACTGTGTCCCATAGCGTTGTTATCACTGGAATCCACTCTAAGGTAACAGGTTTCTCTGGCATGAAACGAGTTGAGGAGACTAACAGGCAAGTTTTGGTCACAGTCCTGATGCTTTGTGAGCACGTGTGGAAGACACTCTTTGGGACCATGTGGACCCTGGTCCAGGGTGGAAAGTCCTGTTGAGTAAGGTTATCTCTGAGTCCAAAGGAGAGTTTACGGGTGGAGGGAGGACGAAGTGGGGTTCTCTCAGAGGACTGTGACACTCTCAACTCCTTCATTTTGCTGGACTTTGTCTTTGTGACTTAATATCAGAGCACTTTGCCAGCTGTCTTGTCACCCTGCGCTGCTGGGCATCGAGGGCCCATTTGTTCCTCACTGTACCCTGCTGTGTAATTATCATTTGGGGAGCAAAGGACCTGGTGAAGTCTCTGTTAGCACTCTCTTCTGCTCTCTGAGTTACTTCTCTGTGGTACCTGAACTGCTTTCTTGCTGATTGAAGAGGTTGTGTTGAGGGGTGGGTAAGGCTGGATTCAACACCAAACTCCAATTCTGGCCCAGTTGTTATGTGTATCATCTCTGCCACCTTCCACCATGTGGTGAGGCTGGAGGTTGAGAGGCATTTGGGCCTAAAGTGGCTTGTCTGTGTTTTTTAATGATTAAAGGGACCTCTTTTCTATAACAAGGGACTGACTTTCTGGAAATTCTCTCAATGCAATTATTTTGTGTTCCTCCTATCATGGGGTTTCTAGAGCACACAGAGAACAGAAATTAGACGGTTGGAGATGAGAGTCTTGCTACTACTATAAAACAGAATCAGTCTCTTCTTGGGATGAGGTAGTTAGAGAAGTCCTCTCCGAGGAGGTGGTCTGATCAGAGATTGCATTAAATGAAGAACAACCCGTGCAAATATCTGGGGAATATTCCAGGTAAAGAAGTTTAGGTGAAAAGATCAGGGCAGATATGTGCTTCAGCTATTCAAGGAACAACAAGGAAGCCTAGTGGCTGGAGCAGCAAACTCAGGAATAAGAGTAGGGAGAATGAGACAAAGCCTTGACGCTCAGGCCATATGTTCTTTGCACTCAAAGGAGAAGGGAAAACTAACATTTATTGAGCATCTATTATGTAGCAGATGCTGTGCTAGGTACTTTGCCACACAACAACTTTGGGCACTGATATTAAGCTCATTTCATAGAAGAGGAATTTGAGATTCAGAGAGGTTAAGAAATATGTTATAATATTGTCATCTTTTACATCATGACATCTTTGTTTCCCTATTTTCAGTATTTAAGCTCTGATTTATTTTTGTGATTTCCCTATCTGCATCTGGTTGCTCTGCCCTGCATTCTAGTCTTGAGCTGTTATCTGATGTTATTGATTTTCTAACCAAAGGGCTTCCTTTAGTATTTCTTGAAATTTTGGTTTGCTTTTTGCAAATTCTCTAAACTTCTATTTTTTTCTAGAAATGTCTTAATTTCACCATCATATTTGAGAGACGGTTTCGCTGGATATATAATTCTTGACTGGCAGTTTTTTCCTTCAAGGCTCTGTGTATGTCATCCCATTGCTTTCTTGTGTGCATGGTTTCAACTGAGTAGTCTGAGCTGTTTTAGTAACTTTCCTTTGTAGATTATTTCTCATTTCTCCCTGACTGCCTTTAAAATTATCTCCTTGTCTTTAACTTTAGCAAGTTTGATTATAATATGTCTTGGTGTCTTCCTTTTGGGATTTACCTTGCATGGAGTTTGATGAGCATCTTGGATAGGTATTTTCTGATCTTTCATAATATCAGGGAAGTTTTCTGTCAACAAATCTTCAATAGTTCTCTCTGTATTTTCTGTTATCCCCCTGTTCTGTTACTCCTATCACTCACAACTTATTCCTCTTGATAGAGTCCCACATAATTCTTAGTTTTTCTTCTATTTTTAAATTCTTTTATCTGATTTTTCCTAGAATATGTTGGTGTCAAGTGTTTTAGGTTCAGTCTTGCTAATTCAACCTTGTATTGCCTTGATTCTGCTCTTTGGACTTTGTATGGAGTTGTCTAATTCTGTAATTTTATTATTAATCTTCTTAATTTCTTAATGATTTTTCTCTGCTTTGTTGCAGCTTACTCAAGCTGTCATTCTGTTCTGCATTTTACATCATATTCTTGATCTCTTCAAGAGTTCTAAATATTAATCTTTTGTATTCTACCTCTGATAACTCTAGGAAGTTCTCTTCATCTGGAAGATTAACTGATTCTTTGTTTGGGGAACTTTCTGAAGCCATCATGGTCTGCCTCTTTAAGGGATTCGACTGTTGTCTCTGAGCCATAAATAAGTTGTTGTATTTATTTACTTTATGTTTTCTTACTGTATTCTAGCTTCTTGTTTTGTTTTAAAATGCCAGATTAGTCTACTTGTGTGAGCTAGTTTGATTATTGGCACCTTTAAGGTTCTAATGTGCTGTCACCACGTGGTTAGAGATGTTACTAGGCAAGTGACCCTGGCATCTGTCTGCTTTTCTTGTAGCATGCAGCTCAGGTGCCCAGGTAGTGTGTCAATAAGTGTGTGGTGCACATTGTCCACTACAGTCCTAAATGGGCAAGGGTGTTTGGTGTAGGTACAAGTATCTGAATGCATGCACTGAGAAAGGTAGGGGGCTGAGAGCAGTCAGTGAGTATTTGTGAGAAAGGTGTATCTCCTTATGCTTGAGCCTATGCAAAGGAACTGTTTTTGCCCTGATTTCCTGGCTTACATAAACTGGCAGGTTATTTTATTTATTTATTTCTCCCACCCCTTGTTTGTTAAATTATTCTCTCTCTGAGTCTAGATATATGGGTTAGAGCATGTGTAACAAGTCCTACTTCTGGCTTTGGTAATGGCATCAGACTTCAGAGCTGGGTGCAGTGCAGAGAAGGGAAGGGGAAAGTGCTGGAAAGAGGGAGAAAAGTTTATTCTGAAGGAAAGACATATCCTTTCATAGCAGATTAGATGTGACCCATTTAGCTTTTGATAGTCAAATGCAGTCTTTCACTGAGTCTGGAGGCATGAATCCACCACTTGGTCTCTCCCACTGAGGGAGACACCCTCTGAAAGCCATCATTCTGCTCACCAAGCTCACTGCTGCCAACTGCTGGCAGAGCGCTGACTCCCATTGGGTCAGATCTGGCCAGTCCTGGGTACTTCTGGACCTATTCTCCCTTCCTTGATGCTCAGTCCAATTTCTCAACTTTCCCTTTGATGTTCAGGGCTCCTAGAATGTCATATATAATTGATTCATTTGATTCTTTGGGTCTTTGTTGTTAGAAGGATCACAGGAAGCATCTAATTTCTCTGCCATCTTAGCCTCACCTTCACTTTGACTCTTTAGATCAATGAGCATTTCAATAGTATTGAGATTTCCAGTCATTAGCGATCAAGGTATATCCTAGGCACTCCAGATGTCACTATTATCTTTCAGTCTCCTTTGCTTTGATGAAGTCAGCCTTAATTAATTTTTTAAATTCATTATTTTATTTATTTATAGGTTTTTCAATCTGATAGCTTTCATATTATTATTATTTTTGGTTTTCAGTAGCTTGAGTATGATTTGTGTAAGTGTGGTTTTCTTTGTATTTTTCTTGAGTTTGTTGAAATTCTTGAATCTGAAAATTGTACTTTATTAAACTTTGGAATGATTCTATCCATTGTTTATTCAAGTAGGTTTTCTACTCTATTTTCACTGTCTTTTTTTTCTGGAACTCCAGTCACTTGTATGATTGACTGTTTGATATGGTCCCATTTGTTCCTCAGACTCTTGTTAAACTTTTTCCAATCTTCAGTCCTTGGTTCTTCAGATTAGATACTACCTACTGATCTGTTTTCTAGTTAAGGAACTCTAGTGGTGCAGCAGTTAAGCACTTGATTGCTAACAGAAAGGTTGGTGGTTCAAATCCAGCAGCTGCCCATAGGTGAAAGATGTGGCAGTCTGCTTTTGCAAAGGTAGCAGCTTTGGAAACTTTGTGAGGAAGTTCTCCTTTGTCTGATAGGGTCACCATGAGTGGTAATCAACTCACTGGCAATGGGTTTGGTCTTAAAATTCAGTGACTGCTTCTTCTGCCCTTTCCAGTTTGCCGTTAAGTCTATCCAGTGAATTTTTCTTTAGGTTTTTGTAGTTTTCAGTTCTAGCAATTTCATTATTTTAAAATGGAAGCTTTATTGAGCTAAAATTTATGCATCATAAATTCATCTCTTTAAAATATGTAATTCAGTAATTTTTAATATATATTCACACAGTTGTGCAACTATCACTGTGGTCCAGCTTTAGAGATTTTTTTTTTTTTTAATCACCTTAGAAAGAGAATTAAAGCCCATTTGACAGTTGTTCTCTATTCCTGCCCCTTTGTAGTACCTGGAAATCACTATCTACTTTCTGTCTTAGGAATTTGCCTACCCTGGACAGTTTATGTACATTATGTGTTCTTTTATGTGGGGTTTCTTTCACTTACTAAAAACCCAGAAGTAAAAACCCGGTCTATTCCCACACATAACGACCCAAATAGGACAGTGTAGAACTGCCCCATAGACTTTCCAAGGAGTACCTAGAGGATTTGAACTGCTGACTATTTGGTTAGCAGATGTAGCACTTAACCACTATACCACCAGGGTTTCTGTGATTAGCATGGTTGAAAATTTTATCTTTTTATTGTGCTTTAGGTGTAACTTTACAGTGCAAATTAGTTTTTCATTAAAAAGTTTATACATGAGTTGTTCTTGCAGTATGTCAGCACTTACTCCCTTTCCCTTCCCACCCTGTATTCCCTGTGTCCACTGAGCCTAATGTTTCTAAGGTTTATCCATGTTGTAGCATGTAACAGTGCTTCATCTATCTTATTACTGAATAGGATTCCAATGTATGTTTTGTTTACCCATTCATCTGAGTTGTTTCTGCTTTTGGCTATTGCGAATACTACTACTATGTGCAAGTTTTGGTGTGGTCATTCATACATTCTTAATTATCTTGGATGTATACCTAGGAGTACAATTGCTGAGTCATATAGCAACTCTGTGTTTAAATTTTTGAGCAACTACAGATGGTTTTCTAAAGTGACTGCACCATATTATATTCCCACCAGCACTGCACCTGGGTTTCAGTTCCACCACATCTTCACCAACTCTTATCATTGCCTATATTTTTTATTCTAGCTATCCTAGCGGGTGTGAAATGGTATGCCTTTGTGGTTTTGATTTGTGTTTTCCAAATCACTAATGATGTCAAGCATGTTTACATGTGTTCATTGGCTATTTGTGTATCTTCTTTGGAGACTTGTCTATTCAGGTCTTTTCTAGTTTTTTAAGTAGGTTATCTATTATTGAGTTGTAAGCATTCTTTTTATATTCTGAATGTCAAATCCTTATATATCCTTTACAAATATTTTCTCCAATCTGTGGGTTGTGTTTTCACTTTCTTCATGATGTCATTTTCAGCAAAGAAGCTTTGATGAAGTTTAATTCACATATTTTTTGTTTGTTTGTTTCCACTTTTGGTGTCATATTTAAGAAATCATTGCTTAATCTATGGCCGTATAGATTGACTCCTATATTTTATTTTAATAGTTTTATTTGTAACAATTAGTTCTGTGATCAGTTGTGAGTTAATTTTTGCCTATGGTATGAGTAAAGAATTCAACTTTATTCTTTTGTATGTGGATATTCACACGTAAATGTTGAAAATGCTATTTTCCCCCATTTATTGATACCGTTTGTCAAAATTCAGAGATTTCTGGGCTTTCAGTTCTACTAATTGATCTATTTGCTGTTCTTATGCTGTACCACATAGTACAGATTACAGTAGCTTTGTTGTTAAATTTTGAAATCAAGAAGTATGAATCTATTTCCGTTTCTTTCTGTTCCAGTTTGTAATTTTTATTTCTTTGCAATTTCCCTGTCTTTTATCCTATTAAGGCCATATTTACCTTTAATTATTATTAGATATTTATATTAAACCCCCAAAACTCATTGCTGTGGAGTCAATTCCAACTCACAGCTACCCTATATGACAGACTAGAACTGCCCCTAGAGTTTCCAGCTAGCACCTGGTGGATTTGAACTGCCAACCTTTTGGTTAACAGCCATACCACTTAAAAATTATGATGCCCATCAATTAAGTCTGTGAACTTAGTTGTTTTTAAGTACCTCTTTGCTACAGTCACTTAAAAGTGCTACAGTCACTACAGTCACCTTGAAACTACTCCCCTTCAGAAGCTATGCCCTGACGCCAGCACCTAGTCTATCCTTGAAAGCAATTTTGAAACTCTTTCTGGAATAGCCATTTCACATAGTGACATGGTGGCCAAGTTCATGAACTTAATTGTATAGTTGTCTGTGAGGGAGATTTTAGCCAGTAAACAAATAAATAACTGTATTGGAACACCCTCCCTACTCACTTGATCTGGCCCCCTGTGACTTTTTTGTTTACCTGAAGATAAAGGAAATATTGAAAGGAAGACATTTTGATGACATTCAGGATATCAAGGATAATATGATAACAGCTCTGATGGCCATTCCAGAAAAAGAGTTCCAAAGTTGCTGTGGAGGGTGGACTAAGCACTGGTGTCAGTGCATATCTTCCCAAGGGGAGTACTTTGAAGGTGATCATAATGATATTGAGCAATGAAATATGCAGTACTTTTTCCAAGCTGAATTCATGAACTTAATTGTCAGAACTTGTATGTCACCAGGGTTTGCAATATTTGTACTAGATATTTTAAATTCTTTGTAAAATG
This sequence comes from Heterohyrax brucei, assembly GCA_028571685.1. Lineage (NCBI taxonomy): Eukaryota > Metazoa > Chordata > Mammalia > Hyracoidea > Procaviidae > Heterohyrax > Heterohyrax brucei. The sequence continues at coordinate 67,574,095 of CM053142.1, read as the reverse complement.
CAAAACATAGGGTATCTTGAGCTATATTTGTTTTTTCCTTTTAATATTGGTCACATTTTTCCAGTTTGTTCCATGTCTAGTAAGTTTTGGTTGTATATTAGACATTGTGGATGATGCCTTAAGCTCTGTTATCTTCCTCCAAAGAATTTTTTTTCCCTCCTTAATACTGGCTTATCACTTTGAATTTATTTCGGCTTGATTTTCTGCTTTGTTAGGGCTTATTTGTGAAAATTCCAAGGTATTTCACAAACTGTCTGGCTTTGTCAGAATCAACCTCTAAACTCTGTCTCCCCTAGTGATCTTTTCAGGACTTGTTTTCTTTGATTTCTTAGGGCAGGTCTAGATTAAGCCTTTTTTAATGGTTCTTACGCCTAAAATGAGGCCCCTGTTGTATTAGCTGGATATGTGGAGTGGTAGGATATGATAACAAAATCTTGTTACTCTGGCTGGGATGGAACTTTATGTTCAACCTCTCCCTGTACTGTTTGACCCCTGATATTTCTGTTGTATCTCAGTTTTGAGACAGCCTCTCTCTGGGATCTCTCTTTCTCTCTCGTTATATAGACATGTGCAAAAGCATGAGGGGATTGTTAAATCTGTTAGAGAAGTTTGTGAAAGGCTTTGTTGAGGAAGACTTTGAAGTATTTGAAGTAGATGGTGTCACAGTGGGCTAAGTTATTGTACTTGTAAGTTATTATTATTCACTTTGATAGCAAAGGATACTATATTAATTAGGGTAATGCTTACCTGGCTGCTATAACAAATAGACTAAAAAGTGAATAAAACACGATAGTTCACTTCTTACTGAATGACAAACAGATTGGTAGTGTGGCTGTTTTCCACACTGCTGTACAGAGACTTGGGGTAATGGATGCTCTATAGAATTCAACTATGACTTCCAAAGTGGGCTAAGAGTTGTCATTCAAGTTATCTGAGAGGGGTAAAGAGCATGTAGGAGCATGTATGGGAGGTTTCTATGGGACAATTCTAGAAGTAGCACATGTTACTTTTGTTCACATTCCTTTGGCTAGAATTCAGTCTCATAGCCATCTCTAATTGCAAGAGACGCTTAAGGGAAGCTGAGTGTTTGGGAAGAAGAGGTGGATATGGATTTTGGTACACAGCTTATTGTCTCTGTTGAAGGGGCCTATCAAAAATAAGTTTGGCTTGGTGCATTTACACTGAACTCTTAAAGTTACACATCTACACCTTTACCTCCCCACACGGACTCTGTGGTCTTCATCTTTCTTTATATCTCCAACACTAAGCATCCAGAACAAGGCAGGATATGTATCAAATGCTAATTAAATGGTTTTTGAAGGAACGCACTACATTAATAGTAAGCTGGTGTGATGGTACTAAACCAACAGATTCAGTTACTTCTTGTATCTGCTCCGGGAATGTCTTGTATCTATGATGTCAGCTTAGAGAATGATGCTTGCCTCTCTGTTATGGTGGCCAGACATACCATTTAGGCACAATTAAATGCACTTAATGGTATTTAACATTTGAAGTTATTTGGATATCTTAGAATCTACTCCTGCTTCCTCTGATTCTCAAGCTGGTATTATGATCAAGGCTCTAAGGGATGTTTCAGAAGTTAGGGAGCCAAAATGAAGCTGCTTAAGTGGACAGTCTTACCTCTGGTTGAAGGACATATCATTGCCATAGACTATGGGCCAAAACATGCTCGTGATTTGCCAGGCATGGCAGTTTTTCTTTCTTGTTCAGTGTCAAGATTCCTTTGCTCCTTGATTCATTCAGGACCCACATTTTTTATTTTATGTTTTATTGTATTGAAAATATACACAGCAAAACATGCACCAGGTCAACAATTTATACTTTTATAATTCAGATGAATGCATCTTTCTTGGGAGAAGTACCACTGGAGTGTTCCCTGGAAGCAAGGATGACAAGACTTTGCTTCACATAGTTTGGATATGTTATCAGAAGGAGTAAGTTCCTGGAGAAATAACATCTTGCTTAGCAGAGTAGAGGTCAGTGCCAAAAAGTAAGACCCTCAGTGAGATGAACTGACACAGTGGCTACAACAATGGGCTCAAACAGCAACAATTAATGAGGATGGTGCAGTGTTTCATTCTCTTGTTCACTGGGTCACTGTAAGTCAGAATCAACCAAACAGCACAACTAACAACAATTTAATTCAATGACACTGATTATATTCTTCATGTTGTGTAATCCTCATTTACCAAGTTATTCACCACCATAAGTAAAAACAATGCTCTAAGCAAAACCTCCCACTTAACCCCTTCCTATCCCAGGTAATACCTAATTTTTGTGTAAGTTTGCTTCTGCGACTGATTTGTTTTGCTCAGCATAATGTTTTCAAGATTTACTCATGTTCCAGCATGCATCAGGATATCATTTTTCTTTAGGGCTGAGTGATATTTTACTGTATGTATATGCCACATTTTTGTATATTGGTTTATCTGTTTATCTAGACATTTTGGTTGTTTCCAAATTTTGGCTCTTGTGGAGTGCTGCAGTGAACACTGCTGTACAGGGTTCTGTTCACATTCCTCTTTTCACTTCTAAGCAAACACTTGGGATTAGTACTGTGGGGCCACATGATTGTTCCATGTTCAAATTTTGTTTATTTTTAATTTTTTTATGCTTTAGGTAAAAATTTACAGAGCAAATTAGTTTCTCAATAAACAGTTAATACACATATTAACAAAACATATTGTTTTGTGACACTAGTTGCCAACTCTGTGATGTGTCAGTACTCCCCACTTCTCAACCTTAGATTCCCCATTTCTATTCATCTATCTTTCCTGTTGTCTGCTGCCTTCTTTGCCCCTGAGCTGGTATGCACCTTTAGTTTCATATACCTTGTTACAATTATGAATGTTATTGTTTACTTCATAGGGCTGTTTAATCTTTGGCTGAAGGGTGAACCTCAGGAATGACTTTGCTGTTGTTTGATAGGTGCCACGGAGTCACTTCTAACTAATAGTGATCCTATGTGCAACAGAATGACCCTGTGAACAACCTCAGGAAGGACTTTAATACTGAGTGAAAAAGATGTCCAGGGGCTGTACTCTGGTTTTTGCCAATGTGTATCAGACCAGTAAGTCTGTTTTTTTTTTTTTTATTTTCTAGATTTTTTTTTTAATTATTATTGAGTGAAAATATGCAATCCCATATAAATTTGCATACCCTCCAATGAGCGTCTCCCACTGCTCTCCCTCTCTTGTAACAGCACATTCCTCCTCTCCGTTCTGTACATGTCCTATCCTCCTAACAATCTCTTATCCCCTCCTCTCCACTCTCTCCCCTGTGTCCAGTAAGAGGTCAGACAGTTGACATCCTATAGATGCATAGAACCATAAAGTGCACACATGATATGGTCGCTCTGCATCATCAAGTCTAAGCCATTTCTGTCCATAATGGAGTTGACCTCCATTATGATTTATGGACAGGGGCAGCATCAGGGCCAGGGGCCATGCTCCCAGAGGAACCCTGAGGCCCCTGGACCTCAACTGTGGTCTTTTAGTGCAGATCTCAGGGTGCACCCCTTTTTATTTTCATGTTGCCAGTGAAACTCACCTTTGTGAGCCCTATCATGGCTATCACTGGTGGTGTCTGGGCACCATCAGGTTCTTCTGGTCTCATGTCAGTGTAGTCACCCACTCATGTGGGTCTCTCTGTCTTCTGGGTTCTCTTTGCCCAGTGTCATCTTGGTCTTTGGAGATCATCCATTCCTGCTGAGTTGGGACCATTTCATGTACCTCAGATGGCAGCTTGGCAGCTTTCCAGACCCTAGACGCCACTCACCAATTTGGAATGCAGAAGACTCTCTTAGCAAAACACTAATTATGCCAGTTTAGCCTTGATGCCCCCTGAGAGGATGGTCCGCAGACCCCCACCCCACCTACTCCGTCCTTTCAATATTGGGTTAAGACTGGAAGAGTAATCATGTTATGTTGAAGTCCAATTAAAATTGATCTTCTTTCTAATGTGTGCTGTCACAGGTTTCACCCAACCAACTTTCTATCAACTATATGATCAATACCCCACCCTTTCCCTCCTTCCCTCCCTCCCCACCCTTGCAGCCATCAAAGGTCTTTTCTTCTATGCATGAGTCTGTTTTTAAGTTCTTATCGTAGGGATCTCATACAATATTTGTCCTTTTGTTGCCGACTACTTTCACTCACCATAATGTCCTGCAATTGAAACCAGGTTACGAGATCCTTTCTAAAATCATCACTGTTCTTTATCATTGCATAGTGTTGCATTGAGTATATATGCCGTAGTTTACCTATGCATTCCTCTGTTGTTGGGCATCTCAGTTGATTCCAACTTTTTGCTATTGTGGACTGTGCTGCAATAAACATTCTTGTGTATGTATCAGTTGGTGTGAATGGCCTTGATTCTGTAGGGCATATTCCAAGCAGTGGAATTACTGGGTCAAATGGTATCTCTATTTCTAGCTTTTGAAGGAAGCACTGGATTGCTTTCCAGAGAGGTTTCATCATTTTGCAATCCCACCAATAGTGTAAGACAGTTCCTATTTCTCCAAAGCCTCTCCAGCATTTGTTGTTTTGTGTTTTTTGGATCATGGGTAACCTTGTTGGGGTGAGATGGTGTCTCATGGTAGTTTTGATTTGAATTTCTTTAATAGCTAATGATTGTGAGCATGTGCGCATGTGTTTTTTGGCTGCCTCAGTCTCATCTTTAGAAAAGTGTCTGTCCATCTCCTTTGCCTTTTGTTTAACTGGATTATTTATCTTTTTCTTATTGATATTTTATAGTACCTTATAGACTATGGAGATCAGATGTTGGTCTGACATATAGTTGCCAAATATTTTTTCCCATTCTGTAGGTGGTCTTTTAATTCTATTGGTAAAGTCTCTGGATGAGCAAAAGTGTTTGATTCTCAGTAGTTTCCATTTATCTGTTTTCTCTTCTGTTGATTGTGGTTTGTTTGTCAGATTTTGAAGTCTGTCTACATTGTGTATTAAAACTTCCATTGTTGTTCCTACTTTTTCTTAGATGAGCTTTATCATTTTAGGTTTGATATTTAAGTCTTTTGTCCAGTTTGGGTTGGTTTTTGTATAAGGTGTAAGATATGGGTCTTGTTTCAATTTATTGCCAATAGATACCCAATTTTGCCAGCACCATTTGTTGAAGAGATTGTTTTTACCCCAGTTCAGTGTCTTAGGGCCTTTGTCAAATATCAACTGTTTATAGGAGGATGGTGTCATCTCGGGGGTCTCAATTCTGTTCTATTGATTTATTTGTCTCTTTTTGTACCAGTACCAGGCTGTTCTGACAACTGTAGCAGTGTAATAGATTCTAAAGTCGGGTAGTGAAAGGCCTCCCAGTATGTTCTTCTTCAGTAGTGCTTTGCTTATCTGGGGCTTCTTCCCTTTCTGACCCAAGTAGGTGATTTGTTTCTCCATCTCATTAAAAAATGTCATGGGAATTTGTATTTGGATTGCATTATATAAGTAAATTGCTTTTGGTAAAATAGACATTTTCACAATGTTAAGTCTTCCTATCCATGAGCGGCGTAGGTTTCTCCATTTGTGTAGATCTCTCTTAGTTTCTTGCAGCAAGGTCTTGTAGTTCTCTTTGTAAAGGTCTGTTATTTCTCTGGTTAGATTTATTCCTAGGTATTCTGTCTTTTGGGGAACTGTAGTAAATGATATTGATTTGGTGATTTCTTCTTTAATAATCTCATTGTTGGTATAAAGGAATCCTGCTGATTTACTTGTGTTTATCTTGTATCCTGACACTTTACTGAACTCTTCTGTCAACTTGAGTAGCTTACTCATGGATTCTTTAGGATTCTCTGCATATACAATCATATTATCTGCAAATAGGGAGATTGTTACTTCCTCTTTGCAATGCAGATGCCTTTATTTCATGGTCTTGTCTAATTGCTCTGATTAGAACTTCTAGCATAATGTTGAATAGGAGAGGTGAAAGTGAGTATCCTTGTCTAGTTCCTGTTCTCAAGGCGAGTTGTTTCAGTCTCTCTCCATTCAGGGTGATGTAGGCCGTTGGCTTTGTATAAATGACGGTTATTGCATTGAGGAATTTGTCATCTATTCCTATTTTGCTGAGAATTTTTAGCATGAATGGTTATTGGACTTGATCAAATGTCTTTTCTGTGTCAATAGACAAAATCAGGTGATTCTTGTGTTTTGCGTTGTTTATGTGATTGATCATATTAATTGTTTTTCTGATGTTGAGCCGGCCTTGCGTCCCTGGTATGAATCCAACTTGGTTGTAATGAATAATTTTTTTGATATATTGTTGTATTCTGTTGGCAAGAATTTTGTTGAAGATTTTTTGCTTCTAGATTCATTACTGAAATTGGTCTGTAGTTCTCCTTTTTTGTTGGGTCTTTCCCTGGCTTTTGAATTTGGGAGTAGTCCATCCTTTTCTATGCTGTGGAATATTCTCAGTAGAAGTGGAGATAACTCTTCTCTAAAAGTTTGGTAGAATTCTGCAGTAAAGCTGTGTGGGTCAGGGCTTTTTTTTTGGTTGGTAATTTTTCGATGACTTTTTCAACCTCTTCCTTTGTGATGGGTTTATTCAGTTGTTCTGCTTTACCTTGTGATAATTTTCATTGGTGATATGAATCTAAGAATTTGTCCATTTCCTCTAGGTTTTTAAATTTGTTAGAGTACAGACTGTCATGGTATTCTGTTATGATATTCTTGATTTCTGATGGGTCTGATGTGACAACTCGCCTCTCATTTCTTATTAGGGTTGTTTCTTTTCCTGTTTTTCTTTAGTAAGTTTAGCCAATGATTTGTCAATTTGGTTGATCTTTTAAAAAAATCAGCTTTTGATCTTTTCAATTTTTTCAATTGTTCTTCTATTCTCTAATTCAGTTTTGCTCTAATCTTTATGATCTGTTTTCTTCTGCTATCTGAGGGGTTCCTCTGTTGCTCTCTCTACTTTTTCTAGCTGTAGGTTTAGATCTTTGATTTGGGATCTTTCTTGCTTCTGGATGTGTGCGTTTATACAGATAAATTGACCTCCAAGCACTGCTTTTGCTGTATCCCATAGGTTCTGGTAGGAAGTGTTCTCATTCTCCTTGGAATCGATAAATTTCTTTATTTCATCCTTGATTTCTTCTATGGCTTTTTGAGCAAGATGTTGTTCAGTTTCCATGTGCTACACGTTCTATTTATATTTTTTCTGTTATTTATTTCAACTTTAATGGCTTTGTGGTCTAAGAAGAGGCTTTGCAATAATTCAATGGTATAGATTTTGTTGAGATTTGCTTTATGTCCTAACACGTGGTCTATTCTGGAGACTGTTCCATGTGCACTGGAGAAGAAGGTGTAGGTGTCTGCTGATGGATAGAAAGTTCTGTAAATGTCAATGAGGTCTAGTTGGTTAATTGTGGCAATAAGATCTTCTGTGTCTTTATTGAGCCTGTTTCTAGACTATCTGTCCAATATTGAGAGAGAAGAGTTGAAGTCCCCCACTATTACTGGGGTGATCTATCTGGTTTTTGAGTGTAGTCGGTGTTTCTTTCATGTATTTAGATGCTCTAGTATTGGGTACATAAATATTTAATATTGTTAATTGCTGTTTGTGTATTAAATCTTTCAGCACTAAATAGTGTCCATCCTTGTCCACAGTGGTGGATTTTACATTAAAATCTATTTTATCAGAGATTAGTATTGCCACACCTGCTCTTCTTTGTGTATTGTTAGCTTGATATATGTTCTTCCATCCTTTAATTTTCAGTTTGTTCATATCTTTAAGTCTAAGGTGAGTTACTTGTAAGCAACATATAGACAGGTCGTGTCTTTTGATCCAAGATGCCATTCATTGTCTCTTTACTGGAGCGTTCAGTCCATTCACATTCAATGTTTTTTTTGATAGGTATGTGGTTAGTGCTGTCATTGTGATATGTTTATTTTTGTGTTGATGTTTACTCTGCTGTTCTTATTATTCTGTTCTAGTACATTCTTCCTTGTGAGTTGATGTTTCACTTTTTTCAATGTTGGTTTTGTGGTTGTTGAGACTCCTGTATTATGTTTCTTGATTTGATATGTTGAATCTTTATTGTGCTTTGTGGCTGCCCCTGTGATCCCTCTTAATAGTTTATATTTAAACCCAATTTTAACTACTACAAGTCTTACTGACTTCCTTTCCATCTGGAAGGAGTATAATGACTGTAGTACATCCCTCTTTTCAATATGATGACATCATGGTTTTCATGATATGATCGCTGGATCACTTCTTTCAATATTACAGCTTTGATTGAGTTTGGAGCCTTCCCTAACTGAGTAGGTTTCTGGATGATGTGTCCTGTAATTCCTCCTAAAATACAAAATTAATGGTTTTGTTCTTCTCAGCCAAGAGCTTCTTTCAGTATTTCTTGTAGCTTTGGTTTGGTTTTTACAAAGTCTCTGAGTTTCTGTTTATCTGTGAATGTCTTAATTTCATTTTCATATTTGAAAGACAGTTTTTCAGGATACGTAATTCTTGGTTGGAAGTTCTCCTTCAGGGCGTTGAATGTGTTGTCCCATTGCCTGCATGCCAGCATCATTTCTTCTGAGAAATCTGACGAAAGCCTACAGAGTTTCCCCCTGAATGTTAGCTTTGCTTGGAGTCTTGCTGTGTTTAAGAGTTTCTACTTGTGTTTCATTTTATTAAGCTTCATTATAATATGTCTTGGAGTCCTTCTTTTGGGATCTATATTGAGTGGCATTTGATATGCATCTTGGATATCTATATTGTCTTCTTTCATAATTTCTGGGAAGTTTGCCATCTGCAGCTCAGCCACAATACTCTCTGTGTTCTCAGGTGTCCCACTGTGTCCAGGAACTCTAGTTAGTCATAGATTTTTCCTCTTAATGGAGTCTACATGCTTCTTAGTACTTCTTCCTTTTTCTTGTTTCTTTTTTCTGATTTCTCCTTATAGATGCTGGAGTTAGTAGCTCTGTCTTCCAAATCAGAAAGTCTATTTTCCGTTTGTTCAATTCTGTTTTCTTGGCTTGGAGCTGCATTTTCTCTCTCTTTGATTTTGTTACTGATCATTTGGATTTCAGAGTACTGGTGTTCCATCAGATTGAACAGCTTGCTTAATTTTTCATTTTGCTCTGCTACATTTTGTATAAGGTCTAGGAGGGCTCTCTGTATAATCCTTTTGTACTCACCCTCTGATAGTTTCAGAAAGGCCTCTTTGTCTGGGAAGTTCTTTGGATTTTTCTTTTGCGGGCCTTCTCATGCCATAGGTGAATTCTTCCTAATGTTTTGGCCCAAAGTTTGTTGCTTTTTGGGCATCCAGAGATTGTTTTGTTTCTCTGGTCTTACCTTAACAGGATCTAAAGCTCAGTCTTAAAAGAAAGTTGATCACCAGATACCTCTATGTATTCCAGTGACTGGGCTCAGTGGAATCTCTGGTTGGCAAAGAAACCTCCTGATTGGCAGAGATACAGCCCCTCTGGTAGAGTCACTGGGGAGCTGTGAGACCCTATAATGTGAGACAGGAAAGGCTGGAAGAGATGCCGTCAGGATGCACTGCAGTTATTTCTCTACTGAAAGGTAAAAGTTATCTGACAGCTTCCAAAATTAGTCAGGCTTTCAGGTGTGCAAGTCCCTCTTCCCAGCTGGCAAAGTAAGCACCACTATATCAAAGCCTGCTTTACTGCCAGAAAAGTGGTCTCCAGGCAGGCCTTGCCTCCCAGCCTGAGAATTAGGTCCACCTGAGGCCTCCATATAGGATACTCTGCCTCCCAGTGAATCATGATAGCGTCCTGTAGAATCTCCCCTGCCCGCCTGGAAAAAGGTTATTTAATGGCAGAGATTCGGAGATTCTGAGACAGAGGTCAGAGGTGCCAAATCACGCAGATTCCAAGGCCAGGCTCTCAAAGTATGGTGACTCTGCTTGCTCATCTCATCAGCAGTGCATCTGAGGCTTGCTGCTGGCCACCTCAGCCCCTCCCGCTGGCTAAAGCAGAGGAAAAAATAAGTTAAAATGGCGATTTACCTTCAGTCCGTGAGAGCCGGGGCCCAGCAAGGGTGGGAGTCTGCGAAAGAGGAGCTTCCCGCTCAGGGGTATGTAGACCAAATAGACAGTCCTATGCTGTGTCCTAGGGCTCACTAGGTGTCTAGAAGACTCTGTTTAATTATTATCAGTTCAGGCCTTGGTTTTCAGAGGGATTTAGGGAGACCTGTGTTTAGTCCACCATCTTGACTGTGCCCCGGTCTTTTTTTTTTTTTTGTGAGTTTGAATTTTGAATTATTTTTCTCAAGCTCTGTCTAGGACCCTCTATTGTGACCCTTGTCAGAGCATTTGATGATGGTAGCTGAACACCATCTAGTTGTGCTGGATTTCTATGTTCAACTTCTTGAGGAACCACCAAACTGTTTTCCACAGTGGCTGTATAATTTTACATTCCCAGAACAGTAGATAGGGGTCCCAGTTTCTCTACAGCCTCACAAACACTTGTTCCTTTTTCTTTTGTTGTTGTTGTTCCTTGCCATTCTTGTGGGGGTGTGATGGTATCTCATTGTGGTTTTCATTTGCATCTTTCTAATGGATATAGGGAAACCCTGGTTAAGTGCTATGGCTACTAACCAGAATATCAGCTGGTCAAATCTGCCAGGCTCTCCTTGGAAAATCTGTTTGGGACTGTTCTACTCTGTCTATGGGATCACCATAAGTTGGAATCAACTTGGTTTGGTTTTGGTAATGGAGATAGGGTTACTATGAGTCAGACTCAATGGCAGTGGGTTTTTTTTTGAATGGCTAATGACTGAGCATCTTTTCATGTGTTTGTTGGCTATTTGAATATATTCTTTGGTAAAATGTTCATGTCCTTTGCTCCATTTTTTGATAGGGTAATTTGTCTTTTGGTTGCTAAGTTTTAGCACCCACATTTTTAACACCCAGGCCAAGGTAGTTCTCTAGTTGTAATTTTTTTTTTATTAAATAAAAAAATGAAAGTGTACATACTCTGTGCTTACAATATTGGGTTAAGAGAGGAGTAGTACACAAGTTGTGTTGAAGTCTCATTAATACTGATCTTCTTACTAATGTGAATTGTCACCAATTCGCCCTACCAAATTTCTAACAATTAACTAATCTAAACCCTCGCCCCTTGCCTTCCCACCCTCCCACCTTCCCCACCCTTGTAGCCGTCAGAGAGTTTTCTATTATGTATGAGTATGCTTTTAAGTTTTTATTTTAGGGGTCTCTTATAATAATTGTCCTTCTGTCGCTGATTAGTTTCACTCAATATAGTGTCCTCCAGTTGAGACCAAACTGAGAGATGTTTCCTGCTACCATCGTTGTTCTTTATCAGTGAATAGTACTCCATGGAGTATATATACCAAAGTTTACGTATCCACTCTTCCGTTGTTGGGCATCTGGGTTGATTCCAACTTTTTGCTGTCGTGGACTGTGCTGCAATGAATATTTGTGTGCATGTAGCAGTTGGTGTGAATGGCCTTGATTTTGTAGGATATATTCCGAGCACAGGAATAACGGTCAAGTGGTATATCTATATTCATTATTTTAAGGTAACGCCAAATTGCTTTCCAAAGAGGTTGCACCATTCTGCAATCCCACCAACAGGGAAGGAGAGTTCCATCTCTCCACAGCCTCTCCAACATTTATTGTTTTGTGATTTTTGAATCATGACCAATCTCACTGGGGTGAGGTGGTATCTAATTGTCGTTTTGATTTGAATTTCTTTAATAATTAATGATCGTGAACATGTCTGTATGTGTGTTTTGGCTGCCTGGGTCTCCTCTTTAGAGAAGTGTCTGTCCATCTCCTTTGCCCATCGCTTAATTGGATGATTTGTCCCTTTCTTATTGATATTTTGTAGAACCTTATAGATTATGGAGATCAGGCGTCGGTCTGACATAGAGTTGCCAAATATTTTTTCCCATTCTGTAGGTGGTCTTTTAATTCTTTTGAGGAAGTCTTTGGATGAGCAAAAGTGTTTGATTCTTATTAATCCCCATGTATCTATTTTCTCTTCTGATGAATGTGTTTTGTTTGTCAGATTTTGAAGTCTGTCTATATTGCATGTTAAAACATCCATTGTTGACCCTATCTTATCTTGGATGAGCTTTATCGTTTTAGTTTTTATATTCACGTCTTTTATCCAATTTGAGTTGATTTTTGTATAAGGTGTGAGATATGGGTCTTGTTTCAATTTTTTGCAGATAGAAATCCAATTATGCCAGCACCATTTGTTAAAGAGACTGTTCTTACCCCAGTTCAAAATCTTAGGACCTTTGTCAAATATCAGCTGTTCATAAGAGGATGGTGGCATCTCTGGGGTCTCTACTTTGTTCCATTGGTCTGTATGTCTCTTTTTGTACCAGTACCAGGCTGTTTTGACTACTGTGGCAGTGTAATAGGTTTTAAAGTCAGGTAGTGAGAGGCCTCCCAGCATGTTTTTCTTTTTCAGTAGTGTTTTACTTATTCGGGGTTTCTTTCGTTTCCAAATAAAGCTGATAATTTGTTTCTCCATCTCATTAAAAAATGTCGTTGGAATTTGTATTGGGATTGCATTATATAAGTAGAGTGCTCTGGGCAAAATAGACATTTTCACAATATTTAGTCTTCCTATCCATGAGGAGGGCAGATTATTCCACTTATGTAAGTCCCTCCTAATTTCTTGTAGCAATGTCTTGTAATTTTCTCTGTAAAGATCTCTTATTTCTCTAGTTAGATTTATTCCTAGGTATTTTATCTTCTTGGGGGCTATAGTAAATGGAATTGATTTGGTGATTTCTTCATTAATAATTTCATTATTGGTATAAAGGAATCCCACTGACTTAGTTATGTTTATCTTGAATCCCGATACTTTGCTGAATTCTTCCATTAGCTCTAATAGTTTACTTATGGATTTCTTTGGATTCTCTGTATAAACAATCATATCATCTGCAAAGAGGGAAATCTTTACTTCTTCAGGGCCAATACGGATGCCTTTTATTTCTTTGTCTTGTCTAATTGTTCTGGCTAGAACTTCTAGGACAATGTTGTATAGAAGTGGTGAGAGTGGGCATCCTTGTCTAGCTCCCGTTCTCAAAGGGAATTCTTTCAGTCTTTCATCATTCAGGATGATGAAAGCAGTTGGGTTTGCATAGATGCTATTGATTATATTGAGGAATTTCCCTTTTATTCCTATTTTTCTGAGAGTTTTAAGCATGAATGGATGTTGAACTTTGTCAAATGCCTTTTCTTCATCAATTGACAAAATCAGGTGATTTTTATCTTTTGTGTTATTAATATGGTTGATTACATTAATTGTTTTTCTGATGTTGAACCAGCCTTGCATCTCTGGAATGAAACCAACTTGATCATGATGAATGATTGTTTTTATATGTTGTTGAATTCTATTGGCTAGAATTTTGTTGAAGATTTTTGCATCTAGATTCATCAGTGATATTGGTCTGTAATTTTCTTTTTTGTGGGATCTTTCCCTGGTTTTGGTATCAGGGTTATGAATTTAGAAGTATTTCACGTCTTTCTATAGTGTGAAATAGCCTCATTAGTATTGGAGTTAATTCTTCTCTAAAAGTTTGGTAGTTTTCTCCAGTAAAGTCGTCTGGACCAGGACTTTTTTTTGGTTGATAGATTTTTGATGACTTCCTCAATCTCTTCCTTTGTGATAGATTTATTAAGTTGATCTATTTCTCCTTGTGATAGTCTTCGTGAGTCATATGAATCTAGAAATTTGTCCATTTCCCCCAGGTTTGCAAACCTGTCAGAGTATAGCTTTTCATAGTATTCTGTTATGATATATTTTATTTCAGATGGGTCTGTTGTAATATCTCCCAACTCATTTCTTAATTGGGTTATTTGTATCTTCTGTTGTTTTTCTTTTGTAAGTTTAGCCAATGGTTTATCAATTTTGTTGATCTTTTTGAAGAACCAACTTTTGGTTTTGTTAATTTTTTCAATTGTTTTTCTATTCTCTAATTCATTTAGTTCTGCTCTAATCCTTATAATCTGTTTTCTTCTGGTGCCTGAGGGGTTTCTTTGTTGCTCTCTTTCTACTTGTTCAAGCTGCGAGGTTAATTCTTTAATTTGTGTTCTTTCTTCTTTCCACAAGTGTGCATTTATAAACTGTCCTCTGAGCACTGCTTTTGCTGTATCCCATAAATTCTGGTAGGATGTTGTTTTAGTCAGCTAGGGCTGCTCTAACAGAAATACCACAGAGTGGATGGCTTTAACAAAGAAAGATTTATTCTTACACAGTCCAGTAGGTTGCAAGTCCATATTCAGGGTGTCCGCTCCAGGGAAAGACTTTCCCCTTGTCGGCTCTGGAGGAAAGTCCGGTATTGCATCAGTCTTTGTCCAGGGAGCGTCCTCACGCAAGAACCTCTGGTCTGAAGGATGCGCTCTGCTCCCGGTGCTGCTTGCTTGATGGTAGCGAGGTTCTCGAATTGTCCTTTGTTTCTTTTTCCTTTTATTCCTTGCAAGCTAAAAGCATTAAGGGTGGGGCAAGCCATACTCCAGGGAAACTCCCCCTACAGCAGGAATTCACAGCCCCACCCTAATCCTTTAACATACAGGTTAGCAAAACCACACAATGGAGGACAGTCCCAAGATACTGGGAACCATATCCCAGCCACATGGCTGCACACATTTTTGGGGGGACACAATTCCAACCATGACAGATGTGTTCTTGTTCTCATATGAATCCATAAATTTCTTTAATGTGTCTTTGATTTCTTTTATAACCCAAGGCTTTATGAGTAAAGTGTTGTTCAGTTTCCACAAGTTGGAATTTTTACCTATGATTTTTCTGTTACTGATTTCAACTTTTATAGCTCTGTGGTCTGAGAAGGTACTTTGCAATAAATCAATGTTTTGGATTTTATGGAGAATAGTTTTAGGACCCAACATATGGTCTATTCTGGAGAATGTTCCATGTGCTTTGGAGAAGAAGGTATATTTATCTGTTGATGGATGAAAAGATCTGTATATGTCAATAAGGTCAAGTTGGTTGATTGTTGCAACAAGATCTTCTATATCTTTACTGAGCTTTTTTCTGGATGATCTATCCATAACTGAAAGGGGAGTGTTAAAGTTCCCAACTATTATTGTGGAATGATCAATCTCATTTTTCAATGTTGTCAGTATTTGTTCAATGTATTTAGGTGCTTTGGTATTGGGTGCATAAATACTTAATATTGTTAAGTCTTGCTTGAGTATTGAACCTTTCAGCAATAAATAGTGACCATCCTTGTCCATAATAGTGGACTTCACATTAAAATCTATTTTATCTGAAATTAATATTGCCACACTTGCTCTTTTATGTGTATTATTAGCTTGATATATATTATTACAACCTTTAATTCTCAACTTGTTCTTATCCTTAAGTCTAAGATGTGTTTGTTTTAAGCAACATATAGATGGGTCATGTCTTTTGATCCACGATATCACTCGCTGTCGCTTTACTGGAGCATTCAGACCATTTACATTCAATGTGATTATGGACACATATACATTTAGTGATGTCATTGCAATGTGTTTATTTTCATGTTGGTGTTTTCTCTGTTGTTCTTATTAATCTGTCTTGGGACATTCTTCTTTATGGATGGTGTGAGTTTTGATTTTATATTTATTGAGACTCCTGTATTGTGATTTTTCATTGCAAATGGTTTATTGTTAATTATTTCTATGGCTACATACCTAATCCCCCTTAATGTATAATTATTGAAATCAATTTTAATTATTTTAGAAGTCAGAAACTGTTGCTGCATCAAAAAAACAACTGTAACTATTATAGTGTATCCCTCTTTAAATGTAATATTATAGTTGTCATGATATGACCATGAATTCCCTTATTATAATATTGTAGTTTTTGGCTTGTTTTGATGAAGTTTTGTGCCTTCCTTAGCTGATTAGAAATTTGGATGAAGTGCTTTAAATTATCACCTAAAACATATATTTAGGGAAGAGCTTCTTTCAATAATTCATGTAATTTGGGTTTAGTTTTTATGAAGTCTTTAAATTTCTCTTTATTTTCAAAAGTCTTAATTTCACCATTATAGTTGATAGACAGTTTAGCGGGATAGATTGTTCTGGGATGGAAGTTTTTCTCGTGCAGGACTTTGAACATGTCTGCCCATTGTTTTCTGGCCAGCATTGTTTCAGCAGAAAAGTCAGATGAACGGCTACTGGGTAAATTTTTATCCCTGTTGTACTAAGTGGCACTTTATTATTTTTGCCCTAGAATTATCTTGTTCAAATTCTAGGGACAGTCTTCCTTCTGATATTTCAGGAGCTTATGATTAGATCTGTTACCAACTTTTTGATACTGTTAGTGATTCTGTAGACCAATGTTCTGAGCCCTGGCTACACAATGGAATCACCCAAGCAGATCAAATTCAGATTTGTGGGGATGGAACCCAGGCATTGTAACTTAAACTTGGGTCATTACAATGTGCATCCAAGTTGAGAGGCATTCTATTTGCCCTGACCTGTCCCAGTTGCTGAATCCTAATATCTTAAATCTAGGTTCTCGTGGCAGGCTTCCACTCCTCTACAGAGTAGCTCTTGTATGCTTATACTTTCCCTTCATCAAGGGTACTTCTCCTACTTCTCTCCTTGTGATGTGGTGACCAGAACTTCACTGATAGTCAGGTATGGAGATACCGTAAATTTAAGTAAGAGCTATCTGCTTTGAAGCCACACCACAGCAGCCTAGTAGAGATTGAGTTATAAGAAGAAAAAAGTATGCCTCTCAAGGTTTGCCCCTGTTAGTTATTACAAGGTCTACAAGAAACTAAACCCATTGTCATCAAGTTGACTCTGACTCATAGTGACCCTATAGGACAGAGTAGAATTGCTGCATAAGGTTTCCAAGGAGTGGCTGGTAGATTCAAACTGTCAACCTTTTGGTTAACAGCTGTTTTAGTCAACTAGTGGTGTTCTAACAGAAATACTACAGAGTGGATGGCTTTAACAAAGACAGGTTTATTCTTACACAGTATGGTAGGCTACAGGTCCAAATTCAGATGTCTGCTCCAGGCAAAGCTTTCCCCCTTGTTAGCTCTGGAGGAAGTCTAGCACTGCATCAATCAGTCTTTGTCCAGTGTCTTGGCACAGGAACCTCAGGTCTGAAGGATGCATTCTTCTCCCGGTGCTGCTTGCTTGATGTTATGAGGTTCCCAATTCTCTGTTTGCTTCTCTTTACTTTTATCTCTTGTAGGATGAAAGGATTAAGGGTGGGACAAACCATACTCCAGGGAAACTCCCTTTACAGTGGAGCAGGGAGATAATCCTATGAAGGTATTTACAGTCCCACCCTAATCCTTTAACATACAGCACAGGAAAATCACAAAATGGAGGACAATCAGAATACAGGGAATCATGATCCAGCCATATGGCTACAAATATTTTTGGCAAGATATAATTCAATCCATGACAGCCCCAAATTTTTGGGACTCCCAAAATCACATCATTGAAACATGTAACACGTTCATCGCATCACAGCAAAATCATGTCTACTCCACATGATAGAAGTCTTAAATCTGTTCTAAGTCCAAAATACAAAAGCTCTTCTACATCAGTGAAACCTAGATGGTAAGCTATCTGCTTCTAAAGGTGCAGTGGCAGAACAGGCACAAGTTAGACATTCCATTACGTACGGGAGAAATTGCAGGGAAAGAAGGCATTAAGAAGCAACAGACAAGTCAGCAGAACTGGTTACATTAGGTCTCAAAGCTTTGAAAATATGCGTACATTTTCTGAGACATTCTGCACAATGGCCCTGCCCTTCAGACTCTAGGTATTGACCAAACTCGCTGGATTCTGAGTGGAGATCCCTCAGCCCTCTACTACAACTCTGCCTTGAAGGCCCACTTGGACAGAAACTCTGCCCCATCGGCTTTAGGTGCACCTTAAGCCCAAATGAGTGGCAATTCCACCCTTTCGAACCCCTGAGGTCATGTCCATAACTTTTGAAACTGAGGCAGCTCAGCTTCTCATGCTGTTTGTCTCTTCAGCTTCTGCATCCTATGGCCGCATGGTCTAAGCCTCAGGCCCACATCTGCCCTGCCGGGGCAAGTGTTCCAAAGCTCTGTAGCTCCACTGATTCAAGTTTCAAGTGCCAGGAGGCACTGCCCTCCTGCTGGAAAGCGTCTTACACAAAGGCACTCAGCTTTCTTACTCTATGGGTCAGCAAGGCTAGCTCCACCAATTCAAGTGCCTGGAGGCACCCCGTTCTGCAAGGAAAACTCTGTGCAGAGGCCCTTAGCTCTCTTGCTCTGTGGATCGGTTCCAGCACTGCCTCTGGTTCTGTTGCTGCTGCTGCTACTGCCACCAGTCGTCTGTTGCTTCTCACCATCTGCGCCTTCTTCATTCCTTCTGAATCTTGTATCCATTCACAGTTTCAAAATGGCTCCCACATTTTAGGTGTTTGCTAGAACAGCACCCTACTGTCACGGTACCAAATTCAGTTTTAGTCAGCTATGGGTGCTGTAACAGAAATAGCACAGAGTGGATGGTTTAACAAAAAAAGGTTTATTCTTGCACAGTCCGGTAGGCTACAAGTCCATATTCAGATGTCTGCTCCAGGGGAAGGCTTTCCCCCTTGTTGGCTCTGGAGGAAAGTCCGGTATTGCATCAGTCTTTGTCCAGGGAGCTTCTTGACACAGGAACCTCAGGTCTGAAGGACGTGCTCTTCTCTTGGTACTGCTTCTTGATGGTGTGAGGTTCCCAATTCTCTGCTTGCTTCTCTTTACTTTTATCTCTTATAGGACAAAAGGACTAAGGGTGAGGCAAGCCAGTGGGTTAAGCCATACTCTAGGGGAAACTCCCTTTACAGTGGAGCAGGGAGATAATCCTGTGAAGGTATTTAGAGTCCTACCCTAATCTTTTAGCATGCAGCACAGGGAAATCACAGAATGTAGAACAATCATAGAATACAGGGAATCATGGCCCAGCCACATGGCTACACATATTTTGGGGGGGACACAGTACAATCCATGACAGCAGCTGAACACTTAAGATCTGGCTTAATAACTCTGGGAGCTCCAGGGGTATCTTAAGTGTGTGCACGAACAATTCTTGTAGCTTCTGCATGGTTTTACCCTAAAGGTTATCCCACTGTAGTTGATGCTTGCCACTGAGATTCACCTCTTCTCAAAGTTGTACAAAAACATTTGTTCTGCCCCTAAAACTGATTGCATGGTAGGGCCTGGATTAGGGGCTAAGGATCCAATGGTCAACAAGAGAGACTCTATACTTGTACTTAAGGAGAGTACAATCTAGAAGAAGAAGTTTACTGTCTATATCATATAAATTTACAGTTAACAAAGGTCTAACATAGGAGAAATTTCTGAATAATATTTAAAACCAAACCCACTGCCGTTGAGTTGGGTCTGACTCATAGCGACCCTAGAGGTGAGGGTAGAACTGCCCCATAGAGTTTCCAAGGAGTGCCTGGAAGATTTGAACTTCCAACCTTTTGGTTAGCAGACGTAGTACACAGCGATTGGTCCCTTATGCCACCAGGGTTTCTGAGTAATACTTATAGTCCATAAATGTATTTGGAATTTTTCATAAAATTCTCAGTTTCCATTGGTATCCTTCACATCTGCTTTTTTTTTTTCTTATGACTGTAGCATCTCCCCCAGACCCAGAGCCTCAGTGGGTTAGGAATGGGAGTTATAATTGGAAGAGCTACCTTGGGATTTAACCTTAGACCAAGTCCATTCTGGGCAACAGAAACCTGTTCCACTTTCTACGAAAAGATGGGAATAAGAAAGGCATCTTTAATCTTGGCTATCAGGAGAAAGAGATGGCCCAGAGATGGGAGATGCTTGGGATTGCGGAGGGGTGTGATGGACATGGAGAGAACCCACCAAATACACCCAGTAGATTAGTTCGTCAACCTCCTTTAATGTGTGCTTGTATGTGTATGTCTCTGTAGAGGGACCCAGGGCAGGATTATATTTTGTTCACTGTTGAATCATCATGTTCCTTCTTGTCAACATTCTTGCAAAACAGGTTGCAATTAAGTAATTGAACTGTTTTGACCAATTATGTCTTAGATGGGATACTTCCTTCTTCATGACATACAGGAAGGGACATTTACACCTTAATCTCATTAGCCACATTCTAGACAGTAGTGTAGGATGGGCTTTAAATAGGTAGGTTTCATTTGGGCAGTTCATCAAAGTTCTAATTTGTGAATTTTGTTATTGAGGGAAGTGCTTCCTGAAATGACTTTCTCATTAGTTTCTCATCCTTGATCCTACGTTTTAGGATTTTGAGCCTTGACTTAGGCTGAATTCTCTAGAGAAGCAAAACCAGAGAAATATGTGTGTGTATGTTACATATGTACGGTTGTAGAGATTGGCAAGCCCCGAGTTTGTGGGCCAGGCATTGGGCTGTAGTTTTCTGATTCAAGTAGCTGCAGGAGCTGATATATCCAAGATCCACATCAGGCTGCTGGCTCATGGCCATGGACGCTGATGAATCCAAGACTAACTGATAAGACAACAGACTACTGGGCCAAGTCTCAAGAACTAGAGGTCAGATGCTGACGAACTGTATGCAGAAGCCAAAAGAGAGCAAAACCCAGTGAGCCTTGCTAGGAATTTTACATATTTTGCATGGAAGCTGCATTCCCAAGGAAGCTCCCTGATTAGCTAACACACAGCACGTCCCATCATGGAGGTGATCACATTATATCAGAGCTCATCATGGAAGTGATTACATTACCATACGAGTGTCAGACTACATCGTAACTGCCAAATCACTGAGACTTGTGCCCCAGCTGAGTTGATATATAACCTTAAGGATCATAGGCTTGAATATTGATTGTAAATGCTATTAATAAAAAGATCTGTATTAAGGGGTTGTTGTGGATTGAATTGTGTACTCCCAAAAATGTGTGTAGCAATTTGGCTGGGCCGTGATTCCCAGTATCGTGTAATGTTCCTGTTATGCTGTGAACCCTGCCTCTATGATATTAATGAGGGAGGGTGGATGGCAGTTGTGTTGGTGGAGCAGGATTCAGTGCATAAGATTGTGTTGTGCCTGGGGCAGTCTCTTGAGTTATAAAAGAAGCTAGCGGAGAGATTTGGGACCTCATACCATCAGGAAAGAAGCAATGCTGGAGCAGAGCTCATTCTCTGGAAAGGAACCAGGGTGCCTGTACCTCAGAAGCTCCCAGGGGAAAATTGATGATAAGGACCTTTCTCTGGGCTAACAGAGAAAGCCCTCCCTTGGAGTGGATGCCTTGAATTTAGACTTGGAGCCTACTGGACTGTGACAGAATAAAATTTCCCTTTTTAAAGCTATTCCCGTGTGGTATTTCTGTTATAGCAGTACTAGGTGACTAAGACAGGGATGAGGGATGTTAGGAATGTCCAGTTGTAAAGGGAAAAATAAAGCTGTCTTGGCAGTCCTTCTTCCTTTTGTGCTAGATAGCTTAGTGGTTATAAATGGTTATAAGTGTGTATTGATTTGTAAGTCACTTACTAGCTGGTGACCCTGGTGAATTAACCTGACCTGTCTGTGCCTCAGTTTCCTCCCTAGTAAAATGGGAACAACACTAGTACCTATCTCATAGTGTTATCATAAAGCTAAAAAGATAAAATGAGTTGATATATGTGAAGTGCTTTGAACAGTACCTGGAACATGTAAAGGCGTTAGGTTTTGGTGTTGTCATTGTTGGTGTTGACATCATGATGATGAGGGCAGGTCTGTAATACAGGGGAATCCATCCTGCTTTAACTGTCACTTTGTTTTAGTCAGCTAGGGCCGCTCTAACAGAAATACCACAGAGTGGATGGCTTTAACAAAGAAAGATTTATTCTTACACAGTTCGGTAGGTTGCAAGTCCATATTCAGGGTGTCCGCTCCAGGGAAAGACTTTCCCCTTGTCAGCTCTGGAGGAAAGTCCGGTATTGCATCAGTCTTTGTCCAGGGAGCGTCCTAACGCAAGCACCTCTGGTCTGAGGGACGCGTTCTGCTCCTGGTGCTGCTTGCTTGATGGTAGCAAAGTTCTCAAATTGTCCTTTGTTTCTTTTTCCTTTTATTCCTTGCAAGCTAAAAGCATTAAGGGTGGGGCAAGCCATACTCCAGGGAAACTCCCCCTACAGCAGGAATTTACAGCCCCACCATAGTCCTTTAACATACAGGTTAGCAAAACCACACAATGGAGGACAGTCTCAAGATACTGGGAACCATATCCCAGCCATGTGGCTGCACACATTTTTGGGGGGACACAATTCCAATCATGACATCCCACCCTTTGACAACCCAAAAATCACATCACAAAAACATTTAACACATTCATCTCACCATAGCAAAATTATGTCCATCCATATAACAGAAGTCTTAAATCAGTTCCAAGTCCAAAATACAAAAACCCTTCTACATCTGTGAAACTTAGAAGGCATTAACAGGCAACAGGCAAGTCAACAGAACACATTACATTAGCCCTCAAAGCTTTGGAAATACTCTTACATTTTCTGAGACATTCTACACAACAGCAATGCTCTCCAGACTCTAGGTATCGGCCACACTCTCTGGTTTCTGAGTGGAGACCTCCAGCCCCATGCTACAACTCTGCCTTCAAGGCCCACTTGGACAGAAACTCTGTCCCATTGGCTTTAGGAGCACCCTAAGCCCAACTGAGTGGCAATTCCACCCTTACGAACACAGCACGCCATCGTTCCACTATTTCAAACCCCTGAGGTCATGGCCATACCTCTTGAGACTGAGGCAGCTCAGCTTCTCATGCTATTTGTCTCTTCAGCTTCAGCTTCCTATGGCAGCGTGGCCTGGGCCTCAGGCCCACATCTGCCCTGCCGGGCAAGTGTTCCAAAGCTCTGTAGATTCACTAGTTTAAGTGCCCGGAGGCACCAGGTCGGTGGATCCCAAGCTGGTGGCGAGATGAAGCGACAGAGGCTGGTCAACCCAGGATCGGCAGGTCAGGGAGCAGGACTCTCAAGTGCCGACTGTAAGGACTGATGAGCCCAACAGCTGCTAGCTCAAGTCCCAGAACCAGACGCTGGAAAAAAAGAGCAGGAGCTCCTGGCCGCATGAGTGATCAGCAGCCGTAGTCCAAGGTCATGAGATGAGAGCCGAGGGGCAGGGAGCCACCACAAACCCCGCCCTGCCACTTAATACAACAGCCAAATAGGTAGTAGCCAAGTTGACATAATTCTGACCACCACAGTCCACCCTTTGTCAATTTGGCATCTGCACACATCTCACCTTACCATACACAGTCTCTGTTAGGGTACAGTTACAAAGTCATACTTATGTCAACATGATATAACTAACACATGTACAACTGAAAATGCATTAACCCATTTACACCTTATGTTTCATAAGTAAACAAAATATCCAATACACACATACAAAGCAGGAATACTCATAGCAATTACAGTCCTCGTTTCTGCAACTGGTCGCGTGGCCGTAACTGATATTTAGAACTACCTTCTTCTACAACCCATTCTGTATTCCCTCTGCCCTCAGCAAGTACCTCAGCTGGTTGTGGTTCCTTGTCTGGTGAGGTGACCCAAACCTTCATTCCTGAAGGGTCTGGGCTATTATCACTCATTTTGGAGTTGGGTTGCTGTAGTTTTCCATTGACCTTAATCATAGGACATGGTAGTACTAGGAGGCATCCTAAGGGATCTCCTGCATTCCAAACATACTCTTCTTTACTTCCATTATGTAATGTCAATACAATTTCATCTTCATAGTCAGGATCAATCACACCGGCCAGTATTGTAACTCCCTTTTTTGTCTGTTGATCCAGAGGTACAAGGAGCCCAAAATGGCCTGGTGGCAATTTTAGCTTCCAGTTCAGTGGAATCGTTGATGTGTCTCCAGGCGGCAGCATTCCTCCCTTTGGAACTAAGACATTTAGTCCTGCGGAACATAAAGTCATGGGGACAGGAAGCAAAAATCTTGCAAGTGGGTCACTAGGGGTAACAGTGAGTGGTGCCACTCCCATTTCCACCCCTTGATTCCTGGACCCATGAATCCTGGCAATAGGAGAAACAGCACCGTATATTGGACGCTGGTTTAGAGCATACACAGCCTCCTGGAGAACACTTTCCCAGCCCTGCAAGGTACTGCCACCTAGCTGGCAGTGTAATTGTGTCTTCAGGAGGCCATTCCATCGTTCTATCAAGCCAGCTGCTTCAGGATGATGGGGAACATGGTAAGACCAGTGAATTCCGTGAGCATGGGCCCACTGCCGCACTTCATTTGCTGTGAAGTGAGTCCCTTGATCAGAGGCAATGCTGTGTGGGATTCCATGACAGTGGATGAGGCAAAGCGACAGAGGCTGGTGAACCCAGGATCGGCAAGTGAGGGAGCAGGACTCTCAAGGGCTGACTGTAAGGACTGATGGGCCCAACAGCTGCTAGCTCAAGTCCCAGAACCAGACGCTGGAAAAAAAGAGCAGGAGCTCCTGGCCGCATGAGCGATCAGCAGCCGTAGTCCAAGGTCGCGAGATGAGAGCCGCAGGGCAGGGAGCCACCACAAACCCCGCCCTGCCATTTAATACAGCAGCCAAATAGGTAGTAGCCAAATTGACATAATCCTGACCACCACATGCTTGTAAGAAAGGATTCAGTAATTCCTTACCTTTATTACCCCAGAACATTTATCAAGCACCTATTGGATCAAATGTCTTGTGCTAGGAATGAAAAGATATAGTTCTTAGTAATTTCACTAAGCAGTCAGGGAAGACTTGGGGTGAGAGTCAGATGTGAGCTATGTGGAACACAAACAAGTGAAGAGAGCATTCCAGGCCAGGATAACTGCACCAAAATAAGAATCAGTTTGGGTATTGGTTTGGCTTAAGAAGGATGCTCTTATCTGATAAAAGGATTAGATAGCAGAGATATGTAACAGCCACACATGCAAGTCTCTGAATGCCAAGTGGTTTGTAATTCATTCTCAAGATAATGGAGGTTTGTGAGTAGCAGGGTGACCAGTGGAATAAATGTTTTATGGTGGGTAACGTGTAGTAGCAAAGGAATTAGGAACCTGTCTGTCTATCCGTTCATCTGTTGGTCTGTCTGTCCATCTATCCATCCATCTGTCTATCCATTCATGCACCCATTTTTTTCCTTCCTTCACCTGTCACCCCACTGTAGCTAGGATGGTCCTTCTAACACATTTATAATCATGTTGCTCCCATACTTAAAATCCTTCAGGATTATTAAAACTCTGCATGTTAATACTGCAGCATTTTTGATAATTATATAGGGACAGGGAGCAATATTTAGGAGTAAAAGAGAAGAACATTTCAAAAACCAAAGGTAAAAAAAGCAGGTTGTTTTCTGGAAGTTGCAAGTAGTTCATTCCCTTTGGGCTGTGTGTGTCTGTGAGTGTGAGTGTGAGTGAATGGAAGAGTTTAGAAGGGTTATCAGGAAAGACTGGCAAAGGGCCTTGCAGGCCATGTTAATGGGTATGCATCATAAACCAGAAGAGTTCTTTCTGGGCCTCACAAGTCCATCACATAGTTGACCAGTTGTTAGGACTATGTGGATGGCAAAAAGAGCAGAAAGAAGGAGGCATTCCTTGCCCTTAGCAAACATACATCTGAAACCATCAAGCCAGGACACAGATTGCAAAGGACCTTATGAATGTAACTATCTTCCTCCCTGAAAGTGCCTTCCCTGCCTTGCCCATTTGGCAGAAGCCTGCTCATCTTTTGTAGATGGACCTCCCAAGTCATCTCTTCAGGAGGTCTTTCTTGAAAGCTCCAGGGGGTCCTTGTTCATATTCCAAGTTTAGCCCCTCTCCTGTTCCTGAAATTTTATCCTTATTAGTCTAACTTCCTTGCTAGACTGTAAGCACATAGGGGTTGTGTTTTAGTCAGCTAGGGCTGCTCTAACAGAAATATCACAGAGTGGATGCCTTGATAAAGGAAAGTTTATTCTTGTACAGTCCAGTGGGCTACAAATCCATATTCAGGGTGTCCACTCCAGGGGAAGGCTTTCCCCTTGTTGGCTCAGGAGGAAAGTCCGATATTGCACCAGTCTTTGTCCAGGGAGCGTCTTGGTGCAGGAACCTCAGGTCTGAAGGACGTGCTCTTCTCCCAGTGCTGCTTGTTTGATGGTACAAGGTTCCCAGTTCTATGCCTGCTTCTCTGTCCTTTTCTCTCTTGCAGGCTGAAAGGATTAAGGGTGGGGCAAGCCATACTCCAGGGAAACTGCCTTTACAGTGGAGCAGGGAGGTAATCCTACGGAGGGATTTATAGCTCCACCCTAATCCCTTAACATACAGCATAGGAAAACCACAAAATGGAGGGCAGTCGCAAAATACTGGGAATCATGGCCCAGCCACATGGCTACACATATTTTTGGGGGGACACAATTCGATCTGTGACAGGTTGGGAAAAGGATCATGCTCTATGTAGCTTTGTATTTCCAATGTATCATGCAGTGCGTGTAAATTAATAATTAATAAATGTTTTGGAATAAAAGAACAGACATATGAAAGAGTTTATGTATGTATGTGTATATAGATGCTTGGTAACATAGAGGGTCAGTGAAGAAGAGGAGGACCCTCAACAAGATGGATGGACATTGTGGCTGAAGCTGTCAGATTAAGCAGAAACAATGATTGTGGGCGTGCGTGGTGCAGGACTGAACAGTGTGTCTTTCAGTTGTGCCTGGAGTCACTGCGAGTCAAAACCTATATGATGGTGCCTAACAAGAGCAACATGTGTGTGTATATATACGTGAAGTCCAACAGTTAAGTTGGTTAATTCATCCTAGAAAAAGTGCTACAAACCCCGTTGCTGAGTATCACTATGGTTGCCTTTGAAGTCCTCCCTTTGGGAACTGTGAACTGATGCCAGAGCCTAGTCTACCCTTCAAAGCCGTTTTGGAACTTTTTTGGGGAATGGCCATGAGAACTGTTGTCATATTACCCTTGATGTCCTGAATGTCATCAAAATGCCTTCCTTTCGGTATTTCCTTTATCTTCAGATAAATAAATAAGTCATCAGGTGAGTAGGGAGGGTGTTCCAATATAGTTATTTATTTGTTTACTGGCTAAAAACTCCCTTGCAGACAACTATACAATTAAGTTCATGAACTTGCCACCGTGCCACTATGAGCAATGACCATTCCAGAAAGAGTTGCAAAATTGCTTCAAAGGGTGGACTAGGTACTGCTGCCAAGTTCATAGCTTCCCAAGGGGAGGACTTCAAAGGGGACTGTAGTGATATTCAGCAGTGAGGTACGCAGTACTTAGAACAGTTAAGTTTGCAGACTTGTTGGACCTCGTGTATATATTTATACACACGTCTGTATAAATATATACACATGTGCATTATACAGGAGGGTAAGTCAAAACATATTGCTACGAATTATCGAAAACATTATTAATCAAAAATGCCCTGACATAGCCTCCACTTTGGTCTGTGTACTTCTGTAGGTGACGTTTCCATCTCTCTAGCCCTTCTTTAAAGAATTTTGCACTCTCTGAGTTACACCACACCAACATGTCAATTTTGGCACCCTCAGAGGACTCAAATTGTGCTCCTTTTAAACACACTGAATTTGGGGAACAAAAAGAGGTCCAAAAGGGCAACATCAGGGCTGTAGGCTGCTGGAGGAAAGTTCTGCATTGAAATTCTTATAGGGCAGCCCTTGCTACCTTCAAACAGCAAGTGGATGCATTATCATGATGGAAAAAAATTTCTTGGTGCAAACTTCCTGGACTTTTTCTCACCAATGGCATTTTCAGTTTTCTTAAAGTTTCTTCCTAATAAGCCACTGTGGTTGTCATGTGTCCTTAGAGAAAATCCACAAAGATTACTCCTTGGGAATCCTGAAGAACAGAAGCTATAATCTTCTCAGCAGTCTTCCCTTTGCTGGCTTGTCTTTGAGGTCTCCCTGAGCTTCCTTAAAATGCTTGATCCATTTAAAAATTTTTGCTTTATATGGAAAGGCCTTCCCAAAAACTTGTTGCAAAGCTTCAGTGGTTTGGGAAGATGTCCATTTGAGTTTATTCAAAATTCTATTATTAACCCTGACCCCAAAGTAATTTTTTCTATGGAATAAAAAGTATCTCTTTTTCTGGAAGGCACTGTGATGAGACCAAGGTAAGTGTGCTGCTGAGAGAACTTGTCTGCAGCCATCCACTGTCACTGAGACATGTTTAAGCATGTTTTGTTTGGAATAAACCTGTGCACATATGAACTAGAACCCTAACAGCAATACCTTCTGACCTACCCCCGTGTGTGTGTGTGTGTGTGTGTGCAGCCCTGGTGACATAGTGATTAAAAGCTCAGGCTGCTAACAAAAAAGTTGTCAGTTTGAGTCCACCAGCTGGAAAACGTACAGGGTGGCACTTCTACCCTTCCCTATATGGTAGCTATGCATCAGAAGTGACTCACCAACACACACTAATAATATATGTACACACACACACATACACATGTTGTTGTTGTGTGTTCTTGAGTCAATTCTGACACATAGTATTCCCATGTGGCAGTAAAAATGCTCTGTAGACTTTTCTAGGAAATATTTATGGAAGCAGATTGCCAGGTCTTTTCTCCCAAGGAGCTGCTTCCAAGCTCTTGGTTCATAACTGAATATACTCTCTGTCTCTCTAGTATACATCATATGTACACGTACAGATATATTGCGTGCATGTGTGTATTTGCATGAATTTACTTGGCTTGGAGCATGGTATGATAGTATGTGTGGACAGCAAGAGTGTCAAGGTAGGCTGTGGATAGATGTTGGGAGATGAAGCAGTTAACATAGGTAGGCGGGGGACCAAATCGTGAAAGCCCTGCATACCATACTAGACAATTTAGTTTTTATCCTTAGAACAAGGAGAAGTCACTGAATGGGAAGTAACTTGGCCAGATTGTTTGAAAATGGCAATTCTAGCCCTAGTGTAAACTGACGATTGGAGAGGCATAAGGTTAGTTGCTGGGAGACCAGTTAGCTCTTACCTGGGTACAAGGTAAGGGTGCACACTGTGGCTGTGTCACTGTCAGGCAGGGGACAGTTGGGCAGCAGGGAGAGAGGGCTGTTGTTAAGCCAAGGCTGCAGTACAAGCAGAGCTAAGGGGATGAACTGGCAAATGGCTCTTTTCAGAAAGCTTCACATGTCACCTGCCAGTGGTTGGTAATGAGACAGAAATGATGCCAAGAGGGAAACTTCAAGGAAAAGACCGCTGTCTGGAAGTCTGGCTCCCTCGGGAAGTCTTCTCCGCCTGCTGTGCTCTCTTGAAGGCTTTGGAAACCTCCCAGGGCCTGGTGACTCACCTGACCCTTGGTGCCTGGTGAATCCAGTTCCTGCTCATTCTCTGCCCAATCTGGTCCTGCCTTGCTTTTGACCGTGTTTCCCAGTCTCCTTTGCTTTATTTTATTTTTTTACCATCAACTACTTCATGAGGTTTTCTTCCTCTCACTAGCTCTCCAGATTCTGCTCTTGCCCTTCTGCTTTGTTTAGAAGATGTCATTAAAGTGTTAAAAAGCGAAGATGTCACTTTGATGACTAAGGTGTGCCTCACAATTCATGGTTTTTTCAGTTGCCTCGTATGCATGCAAAAGCTGGACAGTGAAAAAGAAGACAGAAGAATTGTTGTTTGAGAAGTATAGTGCTGGTGACAAATACTAGTATATTGTGGATGGTGAGAAGAGTGAATCAATCAGTCTTCGAAGAAATACAGCAAGAAAGAGAAAGCAGAGTACTAGACATGAAACAAGTAGAAAGCATAAAGAAAATGTGGGCACATTGTGAAAAATGTAGCTAATATTGCTAAACATTTTGTGTAGAAATTGTCAATGGGAATCTTATTTACTGTGTTACTTTTTACGGAAAACATAATATTGTTAAGAAAACAAAAAACAAAAACAACCAGAATGCTTTTTGAAAATTATAATTAAGTGAATTTATACAATCCAAATCAACTTTTCATTCCCTCCTATCTTCAACTCCATCTGCTCTCCTCACCCTGTGACAGCACACTCCTCCTTTTCACACTTTACTTCTAATATCCTCTTAACAAACATCTGTCTCCTCCTTTCCACCCCCTCCTCTCCCATCTAGAAGTAAACCAGTAGGACAGCCTCCCATAAATGTATTAAACCATAAAGTACACATACCACATGCTCACAGTGCTTCTTTGAGTCCAGTCCATTCTTGTCTGAAGAGTTGACCTCAGTACTGGTTTCAGGCCAGGGCCAGCAGGAAGTCTAGAGGCCATATTAGCAGGGGACCTCCCAGGCTATTGGACCATCAAGTCTGGTCTTTTAGTAGAGTTCTTATCTTTTCCAGATGGGTTGGGACCCAGAATGCTTTTCAGAAGCAAAGATGGTGGGAATTTGGCTGATTTGTTTGGACACATCAGGAAAGACAAATGTTTAGGAAAGGACATCATTTTGGGTCAGGTAGAGGACTAGCGAAAAGCCTTCAATGAGATAGATTGACATGATAGCCACAATAATGGATGCAAACATATCAGAGATCATGTAGATGGCACAGGTAGTGTTTTGTTCTGTTCTGTGTAAGGTCTCCATGAATCGGCATCAACTCTGTGGCAACTAGCAACAACGACAACAATGACCACAATAGTAGGTGGCTCAAGTAGGGAAGAGTAGGAGGGAAGCGTGGTCTAGGCAGAGAGAACGCATGCAAGATCTTGGGCTAGGAGGGAGTATAGTGTATTAAAGAGACTGTAAACAGGACAGCCTGGTGCTGGAATACACAGCTAGCAGGCCACAAGGTGAGAGATGAGGTGGGGACATGGGCAGGGGTTAGTTATCCCTCAGCTCACAGCCCAAGAGCTATGGAAGCCCTGGAAGTTGCCAGGACCCAATCTGCATTTGAAAGGACATTCTAGCTGTCTTGTGGTGAACAATCAAAGGGAGACTTGCTAGGAGACTGTAGTAGTAATTCAGGTGCATGAGGATAGCTAGTTTGGACTAGGGTAGTAGTCGTGGAGGTGGTGAATAAACAGATTTTGGAGATATTTTAGGGATGAAAGTCATAGAATTTGTACAAATTAAAAATAGGTGATTATGGAAAAAGGCTGTCAAGGCCATGTTTAGATTTTTGGCTTGTGGAGTGTCACTGATTGAACTGTGTCCCCTCCAAAATAGGTGTAGCCATGTGGCTGGGCCATGATTCCTTGTAGTCTATGATTGTCCTCCATTTTGTGATTTTGCTGTGCTGTATGTTAAACGATTAGGGAGGGACTGTAAATCCCTTCAGAAGATCACCTCTCTGCTCCACTTGAAAGGGAGTTTACCTGGAGTGTGGCTTGCACAACCTTTAATCCTTTCATCCTGCAAGAGATAAAAGGAAAGAGAAGCAAACAGAGGGAACCTCACACCATCAAGAAAGCAGCACCAGGAAAAGAGCGCGTCCTTCAGACCAGAGGTTCCTGTGCCAAGATGCTCCCAGACAAATACTGATGCAATACTGGACTTTCCTCCGGAGCCAACAAGGGTGAAAGCCTTCCCCTGAACATGGACTTCCAGCCTACTGGACTATGTAAGACTAAACTTTCCTTTGTTAAAGCCATCCACTCTGTGATATTTCTGTTAGAGCAGCCCTAGCTGACTGAAACATGGAGTGAGTGGTAGGTGGCCCCATTGGTAGGGATAGGGAGTGCTGAGAGAGAATCCCATTGTAGGGAAGACTGTAGTAGCTTAGTTTTGGACATGTTGACGTTGAGGGGTCATCCAGAGTGAAGGTACCAAGTAGGCAGGGCGATGTATGGTCTTGGTGCTTAGAGGAGGAGAAGGGCTAAGGGAAACGTTTCAGGGTCATCATCATGTAGGTGATAACTAAGCCTCAGTAGTGGAAGACAGTGTCCAGGGAAAGAGAGTGTTCAGCAGAGGCCCCAGGTCTAAGCCTTATCTATGTACTTGATCCAGAGATGACTGAGCTGTGACCCCTGCCCTCAGGGCACCCATAACTTGGAAGGGCAGGTAAGTCATGGAGACATCAGGCATGTCCAGAGAGCCAAGCAAATAGAGGAATTAATATGCTCTGTGTGGTGACTTTGATTTCTGTTTGAACTGTTTATCTCTTCTAAGTGTCTGACAGAATTCCTAGTCATGTGTTCACTTCCCCCACGCTTCCTGGTAACCACTTCCTTCCATCCCCTCAGCCTTCATCTCTCCTCTCAGTCCAGCTATCCTGTGGCTCTCCGTATCAGTGTCATTGTTACCTGGTATGTCTTTCTGGGAAGTCCCCTGGGTGAAGCAGATAGTTAAGCACTTGACTACTAGACAAAAGGTTGGTGGTTTGAACCCACCTGGAGAGGCCTGGTGATCTGCTCCCCAGAGGTCACAGCCCTGAGAACCTATGGAACAGCTCTACTCTGCACATCAACTGGACAGCAACTAACAAGAGCAATGTGTTTTTCAGGAGCTATAGAAATTGAAGGCAGAAGGCGGGAGCATGAAAGCAGGATCCCTAGTCATCTGTGATCCATGTGTCAGAGAGCAAGCAGAGGGAGCAGCCAGAATGTCTGAGGGTAGGCTTGGAGTTGGAGGCGGCACCTTGAGGGCATGGTGGCTCCTGGACAGTGTTTAACTAACGCTTTGAGCTGACTCTGAGTTGAGCTGTCCTGAGTCATGTGTGGTTGTAAGTATGAATATAGCTGCTGAGGAAGGGTGGTCCTTGGGTGGGCGTCATCTTGATCCCCTGCCCCAGTTATGCATAAGGATACCCTGTGCTTACTAGACATGCATTCGGATGACTTGAGGCCTTTTCTGAGCAAGAATCCTTCTAAGTTCTGTCCTGGGTCAGTTGAGGGACAGGTACGCAGAAAGAAACAAGAGGAGATGATCCCAAGAACAGTGACCAAGGAAAGATGCCCATCCCTTAGTGTGCTGAGCTGGAGGACCCCACCACGCTATTGGTCATCTGGGTTTTCTATCTGGGGAGTGCCTTCACAGACTCCCTTTCAGAAACTGCCCATTCTTCAAGAGCCAGCTCTTGGCTCAATTCCTCCTGGATGGTTAGTTTGGCTCTCTACCCTGTCTAGTCTCCCTTCTCTGTGTCCTCCCCGGATATCTATAGGCTAGAGCCCACAATATAGAAATGAATTAAGAAAACTGTCTTCTGCTGGTCACAGTTGTTCTTCCTGCATGTCAGCTCCATTTTATAAATAGGTAATGAACTTCTTAAGTATAGGAACCAAATGTTCTAGGCTTCCTGGAACTGTCCAGCACACTCAAAGCTGAGCACATCAAGGGCTGCTTAGTAGCTTGATAATTGAACAGGGCTTTCTGTTGAGTTTATACCTGATAGAGTCACCTTTTGTTCATTCATCCATCTATCCGTCTGTCCACCCACCCATCCACCTGGTACTCGGGGTTGAGTTTAATGTGTAAGGTGTGATTTCTGTTCACATAGTTATGTTTTAGTATGATAAGATTGCAGTAACCATTGTTGATGGCACACTCGTATGCTAATCACTGCTCTAGATGCTTTGCATGTATTATCCCTCATTTTATTTTCACTCTCTTTATCTTGTAAGTTTGAGATTCTCCTCATTTTACAGCAGAAAAATGAAGACACAGAGCTAACTGAACTGAGGTGAAGCCCAGGTATACTGGACTGTTTCTTAGACACGGGAATAGGTCTAGTCCGATTAGCCGTGAGACCTTGACAAGTTGTGGGCTCTGCTCCGTCTGGGAGTGTTTAATCTCTTAGCTGTCCCCCTTCCCCAATTCTAGCATTCTGTGATTCGGTCACCTAGCAGGGGTCCTTCCTCTCTAGGTAGCCATTCCAGAGGTCTGAATAGCACTGTTGTTCAGAAGAGCTACTTGGGATAGGTGACAGAGGTCTGTGGCATACTGATCCCTTGGTCAGGGCAGTAGGTGAGTGGGAACCCTTCAAGGATATCAGAGGACTGCTCTCTGTTCAGAGGACACCGCAGTAGACGCACTCTCAGTCTGTCTCTTGCTGTCCCCTGGAGAAAGCTCCGTGAGCTGGAAGGGCGTGGGGCTGGCTGGCGGGCTGAGCTGGAAGAGGCCCTGAGGCCTAAATCATTGGCATTAGTTTCAAGTGTCTCTCCAGTCAGTGCCCTCCATGTGCTGGCTCACCTGACACCACCCTTCCCGTCTGGGAATTATGAGAGATGATGACAGCTGTGATCTAAAGGACCTCTGCCAGCTGCTCTAGGACCTGTGTGTGGCAGAGGCTGGGCAGGACCTTCCACTCCTGCTTTCTTCAGCATTCTCCACTGTCCTGTGGCCAGTGTGACCCTAACTGAGACCAGAAGAGGGGACTGGGCCACCAGGTTTTTCTCCATCAGTACCTCCTGCCCAGGGTTCCTCACAGCCTGATGTTGTCCCTCTCACAGATATTCCCCTGCTCCCCGGCTCTCCACGCCGGCTGAGCCCTCGGGCAGAGTCTGGAAGGGGCCTGGGACCCAAGCATGGACAGCACTACCACCAGGTGCCTGGTCCCCGAGCCCTTGGTCAGCGAGGAAGTTCCCACCGAGATGCTGAGCAGCCGTGCAGTGCCGAGAGGTCCCACAACAGCTCTGTGAGTACTGGGGAGGCGGGGTAGAGAGGCTGCTCTGATGGAGGGCCCAAGGGAACCTCTAAGTGGGGGACCCTTAAGTTGGGAGGCTTGTGTGTGTATGTGTAAGATGCCCTGGATTGCTGTTAGGGCTTTTTCTCCATCTCCAAGGCAAGCATGATTTTCTGGCAACATGGTGTCTTGTGGTCAGAGGAGGCTCTGGAAAGGAGAAGGTGTGAGTGGTCAGGTGATCCCACCTGTTGGTCCTCAGGCTCCCTGGCTCTTTGCTCCCAGATCTGAGGAGCCAGTCTCCTCAGCTGTGGTGGCTCTGAGGCTCTCCCCTGGGCCTGGCACTTCATCTGGTTGCCCTGGTGACCTCCTCAGGTGGCTGCAGAGGCAGCTGGATACCAAACCGGTAATAAACAGGGAAACACCCAGAGGGAGGGAGGCAGGTCCCTCCCCTGCTCCCGCCTTGTGCTTCTCTCGCCCTCCTTGCAACTGCCCCATCACTGGGAGTAAAGAGAGCAGGAGGCAGTTCTCCCTGCTGTCATCTTTGACTAGGTCCTCACTAGGGGCTCCAGAGGAAAAGGAAGAGGACAATGTGGGACTGTGAGGGGCTCAGTGTATAGTGAATTCCTGTGGGGTGGGCGGGTGGGGTGTGGGCCAGGTGACTGGGATTTGGCCTTTGTTCCAATGGATCCAGAGAACCTGCCGGTAAGTACCATCTGTTTGTACCAGTGGAGTGTTTGCACGCTCCTCTGCAGACATGCAAGGATGTGGTATGTGTGATGTGTCACAGTGCACATGGAGGACTGTTTGTGTGTGTGTGTGTTGGAGTGCATTTGGCCATGTGCGTGCATGTACAGACACGTTCACGTGTGCAGGAGTGCCGGTGTAGTGAGATGTGACTATATGTGATTGTATGTGTATTTGTAGGTGCTTGTGTGCATGCATGTATTGAAATGAGTGTGGATTCTCTGTGTAGATGCAAGTAGTGTGGATGTGCAGGGTTGACTGCTGTGGGTACAGTCTGAGTATGTGAGTGTGTATGCGTAGCTGGATGTCAGACTGTGTGTAAAAAGTTCTGACACCAGGACTGGGGACAGAGGGGTGGAAGGCTGTCTGGGCTGGATGTGGCAGGTGAACTGAGGCCAGTCTGTCCTTTCTCAGGGGCAGTTAGCATCTTTAGACCTGAGGGGCTTCCTTCCTAGGTCAGCGCTCTGGGCTCAGAGCATGGTATCAGCCTCCTCTCTCTTGCCTCTGACTCACCAGGCCTCGCCATCCCTGTCTTATTCTCTCTGGCCAGGTCATCAACAACTACCTGGATGGCAGTGAGCCAGTGTCTTCGGAGGCCCGTCTGAGCCGCATGCACTTCCATGACAATCAGAGGAAGGTTGACTATGTGCTTGCCTACCACTATCGAAAACGCGGGGCACACCCGGGCCACGGCTCTCCTGCCCACCAGTTGGCTATCGTTTCCAATGGGGAGACGGGCAAGGACGCACATTCTGGGGGCCCTGGTGACATTGAGCTAGGTCCGCTTGATGCCCTGGAGGAGGAGAGGAAGGAGCAGCGGGAGGAGTTTGAACACAACCTGATGGAGGCCGGGCTGGAGCTTGAGAAGGACGTGGAGGTGAGGTTGCGCAGCTGGCGGGGCCAGCAGGGGTGAGATGGCACCACAGAGCCAGGCTCCTGGAGGTTTGTGCTGTCTTGCAGGAAGTCTTGGCTTTGCTCTGCAGGGACATGGTTTTCTGGTGGGGAAAACAGATTTTCTTGCCCAAGTGAGGAAGAGTCTTGGTATTGCTGGTGTCTCTGCCTAGGGGATTCTGGCTAGTAGGGGAGGGTGGTGAGGTGAGAGTCTGGTTTTCGGGAGTTGGCTAGTCAGAAATTGAAGATAAGATCTTTGTTTCTGGCTCTCTGACGCCCCATCATGTGATCCTCTCCACAATATTTCCTTAAGTTTGTGAAGACTGAGTTTGGATTAAAATTCCTGTGCAGGGAATCTAGTTCACTAAGGAATGTATTCACCTGGGTGTTCTTGTGAAGCTGATTATTTGGACACTGAATTGTGACATGCATCAGACACATTTTCAACTTGTCAGCCTCGATCAGTAGTCAGGCTAAGGGAATCCCTGGAAATCTGTTCATCTGTTCATCTTTATATCCAGCCATCTGTCCGTCTGTCATCTACCCATCATCATTGCATCCTTGCATCCATCCTTGCATTCACCCATCCACCCATCCATGCATCCACCCATCCACGCATCCACCCACCGACCCACCGACCCACCGACCCACCCACTTATCAGCCCATTTCTCTATACCATAGTGATACTTTAAAAGTGACCTAATCCCTACCATTTGCTCCAGGCTCATCTCCTGTTCCTCTCATCCTCTTGCACCACGCTAAAGCCCACTAGCCTTACCTTGTGTTCAATCAGTCTCACGCCAGGGCCTTTGAGCCTGTTGTCTCTCCATCTCAGGAATTCTTCCTAGACTTGTGTATACTCACTCCCTCACTTTAGGCCTCTACTCAAATGTTACCTCATTTCAGATGTCTTCATGACAGTTCTAGCTACAATACTCCCACCTGTCACTCTCTGTCCTTCCCTTGACCTCCTCATTTTTCTTTATTACACTTGGCACCGCTACCTGAAATAATGTGATAGATTTATTTTTTTTTATTGTCCTTGCTCCCTGCTAGCTCCATGAAGGCAGGGATCTTGTTTACGTCTCTGCTCAGTGCTTGGCCACCAGGACAGAGCTTAGCCCATAGTAGGTGTTCAGTAAGTGCTAGTCGAATAAATGGATTATCTCCCTCAGTCCAGAGGATCAGAATGAGCTGGACTCAACTCTCTGAGTATATGTTTCCCCTGAGTCTCAGGTTCCACATCTGCAAAGTAGTAGACATCTGCTGGGTTGTAATGATGGAGTATGTAAAACATTTAGTGTAATGTCTGGTACATAGCAGGCACTCAATAAATGTCTGTTATGATTATGATCAAAGGTGTTATGCTGAGGATTGGAACATTATTCTCATTAGAGACTTGATTTGAAGAATTTAAGTTAATGCTGTCCCCAAACTAGAAACAACCCCAGAGGCCACTTATCCATCCTTCTGTCCTCAGGCAGGATGACATGTGGTCTGGCTCACACTTTGTTGTGCTGTCCATCTAGACCCTTAAGACAGGAGAGTCTCTTCTGACTATTCTTGCCAAGGTGGAGAGAATGTGCTCTTTTAGGGCTACTTTTTGAAACCCAAAGTTTATTTGGTCCTGTGATTAGAGTCCAGTGGGAAGATCTTTCCAAAGTGGGGACATGTTTTGAATGTCATACAAGGAATTCCTGTCATTGAACACTGTGGGTGACTGCAGGTCTCACTCCTGTCTCTGGTTTCCAGGGAGCAGAGGCTTGAACTTGTTCGGCTGCTTATCAAGAAATAAACTATGAAGACAGTGAACTCTGGAATTCATCCACACATATTCACACCCCAGTCCTGCTGTCTACTAGCCTCAGGAAATTGGGCAGGCTACTTAACATCTTTACAGAGTTTCTTCTTCTTTAAAATGGAAATAACAATATGTTGTTCACTAGGTTATTATGAAGATGAAACTACATAACCTGTATAAAGTACTGCTGTGTATTGACTTGTATCCTCCTAAATTGTCTGTCAATTTGGCTAGGCCACAATTCTCAGTATTATGTGATTGCCCACGACTTTGTCATGTGATTCAATTTTCCTTTGTGTTGTAAATCCTGTCTCTATGATGTTAATGAGGCAGGATTAGAGGCAATTACATTAATGAGGCAGGACTCAATGTACTGGATTAGGTTTTGTCTTCAATCAGTCTCTTTTGAGATTTAAAAGAAGAGAAATGATCAGAGTGCTGGGGGACCTCATACCAACAAGAAGTGAGATCCAGGAAAATAGTGTGTCCTCTGGAGTTGGAATCTTTGCACTGAGAACTTCTTGACCAGGGAAGCTTGATGACAAAGACCTTTCCTTAATGCCAACAGAGAGAGAGAAATCCTTCTCCTGGAGTTGGCACCCTAAATTTGGACTTCTAGCCTCCCAGACTGTGAGAGAATAAATTTGTCTTTGTTAAAGTCATCCACTCGTGATATTTCTGTTATAACAGCACTAGATAGCCAAGAGAACATGGAACGGTAATACTAAGGTTGTGTGTAACTTTGTGTGTAAGGCTGCCTAATATAGCAAATAGGATGCCTTGGCTTTGGCTGTTCAATTTGAATTTCAGATCAGCAGTGAGTGATTTTTTTAGTATATGTCCCATGCACTTTGTGGGACATACTTGTATTAAAAAAAAAAAAAAAAAAAGATCATTGTTGATCTGAAATTCAGATTTATCTGTCCTGGCAGTCTTGGACTCTAATTTTAGTGTTATTGCCAGCCTTTGCGCTCCTCCACTGTGTTTTACTTTGGTTGCTGTTGGATTTTCTGGGCATTGGCAGGAACTAGAGGACACAGAAAGAGCTCTTGGGAACAACCAGTGTTAGATGGAGAGAGAGGCGTGTCCTGCAAACAGTGTCATCAGACAATCACTACTCATTTAGTTGCCTGAATCAACTGCTATGTGGTAGTCTCAATTTCTCTCACTCTTCTAGAGTTTGAGATCTCTGATGCAAAGAGTTGAGTTAATCATGCTTCTTAATTCATGGCATGTTATACTATTGTTCTGTGCAAGCATTGTTGTTGTTGTTGTGTGCCATCAAGTTGATTCTTCCTCATCATGATTATTAAAACCAAATCCATTGCCATTGAATTGATTCTGACTTATAGCAACCCTATAGGACAGAGACAAACTGCCCCAATATGGTTTCCAAGAAGTTGCTAGTGGATTCAAACTGCCTTGTTTTTGGATAGCAGCCGTAGTTCTTCTCAGTGAGACACCAAAGCTCTCCAGTTCCTTTTCCCACCATAGGCAGTATTCTATATTTCTGGAAAATATATAGTAGTGTGTTGGCTGTTTCATTTTTCCCCGATTTTAAAATAGTCTGTTAGTTAGAACATTCAGATTGAGAAAAGTTGAAGATAGTTTGGGGTTCTCATGTACCCTGAACCCATTATTAACATCTTTTATTAGCATGATGTAGTTTTGCAGTTAATGAAGCAATATTGATATATTATTAACTAAAATACATACTTAATTCAGGTTTCTTTAGTTGTTAGCCTGGTGTTCTTCATCTGTTTCAATGTCCCATCCTGGTTGCCTCGTTACGCTTGTCAGTCTTTCAGCTCCTGGTAACTGTGACAGTCTTTCAGAGATGTATGCATTTTTAGTTTACATAAAAAGCATTGTACCTGAGAGAGCCCATTCTGTGTTTCACTTCTTTCTCTCAGCACCATGTTTTTCAGACTATTTATGTTCTGTACATACATCAAATTCATTATTTCTAACAGATGAGCAGTTGTGGCTATCAGTTACCAAGTCACTCCCCTCCTAACAGACACCCAGTTTGCCTCAACCTCTGTCCCACCCCAAACAAGACTAAGAATGAATTAGCCTCTCCTTTAGGACTGGCATCCCGTGATTTTCTCTGTTTCCTCCAGCCCAACTCATCAGATACGCTGTGTATTTGCTAAATACTGGTTGGAGATTCATCAGCTGGATCTCCTGTGAGGGTCCCCCAGGGGGTCTGCTGGGGTCTGAACTAATCCTAATATTCTCTGTGTCAGGATACTCTGCTTCTGGCCTCCAGCACCTGAAACTGACACTTCACTAGAGAGAGGACATCACCTGACTGTACTTGGTGGCAGTTTGGACAGCAGATATGAGGGGTCCACCTGCCCAGCTGCTCTACCCTCTTGGGCTGGGCTGTCTTTTACAGGCTCGGGCTTCACTTTGACTTTAAGATAAATGGAGAGGAAATGGGTTTCTATTAGAGACAGTGAAAATTATTCAAAAGAACTTTTTGCATCTACCAAACTCTGATTGAATATCTTAGTATTCAGTTTCTATCCTAGTTGATATCTGGGCCTGCTTCTGACAGGATTAAAATTGGCACATACCTGCCGTTTCAGTTTGCTTTTCCTTACTGTGCAGGTTTCCATGTGCTGAAATTGTCCATGTTCCTATTGTATAGACTGTTCAGTATTTTATTGATGACTATATATTGGTTGCCCTATATATTTCTTATGTTTGGCCATTTGATTGGCATTTCATTTAGAGACATCTTTGGGGATGCTTATGGGTGACAGAGACACCTGCACCCTCAACTGCAAGTTCACATGGATGAAGTCCTCCTGTTTGGGGAGGTGAAGGCTGATTTAAGCAGTTCAGGAAACTCACCGAGACTTGAGCCTCCAGAATTAGTGTCCACTTGTCTTGATGAAACTGTAGGGGGGTTTAGCTGAACAAGGTCTCCTTTGATACATCTCTGGGGAGGTGGACCTGCCCACCTTCTGTCTCATCTGCCTTGGCCCAAAAGCCAGCAGCACAGAGGCGGAGACTGAGATGCCTTGGTGCCACCAGAAGTGCATCTGGGGTGGAAGTGGGGAGGATGAGCACTGGGTGACTTGGAGGCCATGTCTGTGGACCTTTGTCTACCCTTCAGGACCTCAAATTCCAACAGGTGTGGCCCAGAACTTTATCTCTGTGGGCATCTAGATCTTCCAAACTGGGAACGGAGGAGGTGCCTCTTTGCTCAGAACTAGCTTCTCTGGAGTGAGGGCACCAGAGAAATGAGGTCACAGGCTGGTTTTGTCGAGTGTGGCCTGCCATCTCCAGCAGGTCTATGAGCTGTTTTTGGTGGAGTCAGGCTGGAAGGGACAGAATGCCCAAGGGGAGGCCTCAGAGGTCCACATTTCATTCAGGAGGCAGTGTTGTTCTTCCAGATTTGATGTCATGTAGGAACTTAAGAATGTCAGGAATCTTTTCAATACAGAGAGGAGATTTTCTCCCCAAGTCAGATGATGTTCTGACCCCTGCTTTCTCACTGTGTAGGTCAGGCAGAGCTAGAAGTCTGACTTCTCAATCCATGTTCCTGCAACAACATGGGTGTGTGACATCATGCTCTCCCAATAGCTCTTTGTGTAGGGTTTATTTAGGGGCAAAAGTTGAACGCCAGAAAAATCAGAATGTCTTCTCGCTTTTTTAGACCCAAAGGTCTCTTGACTTTTGTTACGAGCCCCTTTTCCCATCGTCTTTCGAGGAGGAATTTTATACTTTGGATGAAACAGCTATCAGGACTACCTGTCCTCCTAGGCCTTTGGGAGTGGAGTGGAGGGCCCCTTGGAAGGAGTTGAGGGTGACTTTGGGAGATTCCTCTGAATTTAGAGTTTGATCTAATCTATTTTGGAGCCCTGGTGGCACAGTGGTTAAAAGCTAGGCTGCCAACCAAAAGATCAGCAGTTTGAATCCTCCAGCCACTGGTTGGAAACCCTATGGGACAATTCTATTCTGTCCTATAAAGTCGCTATAAATCAGCAATTTTTGGTTTATGTTTGGTTTTAAATAAGGAAACCAACTTTATTGAGTGTCCTCTGTATGCTGCCCAGTGTACAATGCTCCTGGTACTTGTGCCTTATTTAGTCCTCGTGAATACTGCACACCACCACCCACTGCTGCTGAGTCAGGTCTGACTCACAGTGACTCTAGAGGTCAGAGTAGAGCTGCTCATAGAGTTTCCAATGACCGCCTGGAGGATTTGAACTGCCAACCTTTTGGTTAGCAGACATAGCACTTGACCCACTACACCACCAGGACAGAAGATGGGGGTTATTTCCATCATTTTGAAGAGATGAGGAAACATGCTCAGTGAGGCTAAATGACTCAGCTGAGGTAATATTGCTACTAAGTGACTTAGCTGAGATATGAACCTTGCCTGAGCTAGAGACCCTCTGGGGTCTTAGACATCCCAGGGAAAGCTGCCAAGCACTTTGTGATAATTTCCTATTCCTCCCTTTCCAGGAATTTCTGGAGATTCTCTACAGAGAATCAGAGTTATTTATTTAAACCAACCAACCTTAACCTACCGATCAGTCAACCTGCCGGTTGCTGTTGAGTTGACTTTGACTCATGGCAACTCTGTGTTTCAGAGTATAGATATGCCTCATAAATTTTTCAATGGTTGATTTTTTTGGAAGCAGGTCACTAGCCCTTCCTTCAGGGGTACCTCTGGGTAGACTGAAACCCCCAACATTTTGGTTAGTAGCTGTTGTGGATTGAATTATGTCTGCTACAAAATGGGTGGATCAATTTGGTTGGGCCATGATTCCCAGTACTGTGTGGTTGCCCTCTGTTTTGTGACTGTAATTTTATGTTAAAAAGGGTTAGGGTGGAATTATAACACCTTACCCAGGTCACATCCATGATCCAATGTAAAGTTCCTTTGGGTGTGGCCTGTATCACTATTTATCTTTCAAGAGATAAAAAGAAAAGTAAAGTGAGCAGGGTGGTTGGGGACTTCATACTACCAAGAAAGCAGTGCCAGGAGCAGAGGGTATCCTTTGGACCCTGGATCCTTATATGGAGGATCTGCTAGTCTGAGGGAAATGTGATGAGAATGCCAATAGAGAGAGAAAGCCTTCTGTTGGAGCTGATGGCCCGAATTTGGACTTTTAGTCTTCTTTACTATGAGGAAATACACTTCTCTTTGTTAAAGCTGTCTACTGTGGTATTTCTGTTATGGCAGCACTAGATGACTAAGACAGTAGCTGGGCACGTTAACCACTTGCACCATCAATGAACTCCCCACCAAAAAAGACCCAAACCCATTGCTGTCTAGTTGACTCAGATTCATAGTGATCCTATGGGATAGAGTCGAACTACCGTATGGATTTCCAAGGTGTATCTGGTGGATTTCAACTGCCAGCCTTTTGGTTATCAGCTACAGCCTTCAACCACTACACCACCAGGGTTTCTAAGGACTCCAAGAGGGACCGATAGAGGAGGCAGTTGATCCTCCCTATAAAGAAGGAGCACATACTTTCAGAGCAGTGAGCACCACCAGATGTCCTGGACTCGGCATTTTGCTCCTCTCTGAAGCTCCAGGCCAACTCTGGGTGACCGTTTCTCATTTCGTGGTATCAATCTGATGCCCCACAGACTGGACACTTCAGTCTTGCTTCTATATTCCTCTCTCTTAGCCTTTCAGAACTCATGTTGAACCAGTTTCTCCTCATAGAGTTCTTGAATCTTGCTTGGCTTTGCTTTACCTGGGGACTAAGAGTTATAATCCTTAGAAAAAGCTGCTGCCTGGTTTTCTAGGCTGACACTGTCCCCTGGAGGTCTTCCTGTTCATTGCTCTTCGTTGGGCATTGACAAAGAGCTAGCGTGAGGGGAGTGGTGGATTTCCATGGGATTATGGGGTCCCAGATTCCAGTATGGGAGTTGTCTATTTACTCCTCAGGTGTGAGATGGTGGGAGTTCACATTCTTAGAAAGGACTATAGCAAATGCAGGTTTTAATGAAGCCCTGATGTACTGTTTCTTGGAGATGGCTGCCAAGCACTTACGAGTGTGGGTAGCAGTCACGCTGCTGCTGACTTGCACTAATGACTGAGGAAAATGTGATGATTTCCCCTGGCCTAGGCAGTGCTCCTGTCCCACTTGTCCCATCTGAAGCATTGTATTGGAGTCTTGGGCATCTCACCTGCTTCTCTTTCCTACCCCCAGGGATCT
Source organism: Heterohyrax brucei (assembly GCA_028571685.1). Lineage (NCBI taxonomy): Eukaryota > Metazoa > Chordata > Mammalia > Hyracoidea > Procaviidae > Heterohyrax > Heterohyrax brucei. Next base: position 67,529,985 of record CM053142.1, on the reverse strand, counting down.
TCAGGGAACCAACAAAGACAGCTCCAGCCCCTGCCCCAGGGGCTTCACAGCTGAGCTGAGCAGAACCACTGCAGGGCAGTTTGGGCTGGACCTCAGAGTGGAGGCCTTTAGACAGCCTGGGGTGGGGGTACTGAGGGAAAGTGAGGAAGGGAAGCCAAGCCCCCTGCTCCCTCCCGCACTCCCAGGAAAGCATTCACTTCCCTTTTCAAGGATTTTTATAATTAAAAAATGCACATTTGGTGCTGTCATTTGATGCCTATAGCAGATCCACTGTGGTGGGCGGAGCACTGTCCCTCTGTTACTCCTTATTGTTGGTGTTGTCAGTGGCCATCCAGTTAATTCCCCATGTTTATAGAGTGAAACTGTTTCATTGGGTTTTCAAGACCATATCTTTTTAGAAGCAAATCACCAGACCTGTCTTCCATGGCACCCCTGGGTGGCCTCAGGCTGAAACTGCCAATCTCTCAGCTTTTACCATTTGTAACACTCAACTCAGACCAAGGAACTGAGTTGCTGGAATATAAGATGCCTAAGCTGGTAGGTAGCCAGGGTCTGAGTTGAAACCAGGCCTCCTAATTCCTTCTTTTAAAACGACTCTCCAGGGATGGTGTTTGTTGTACACAGTCACCCAGCCGTGGAGATAAACGTTGCCCGGTGGGTCCAGTGAGAAGCAGACAGTGTTTAAACAGAGGTAGAAGGGAGATGAGGTGTGCCCTTTCTCATCCTTGTGTCTGATGTCTTTCATCTCTCAATACAAGGTTTCTGGTGGTCTTTAGGATTCCTCCAAAGATGCTGGAGGGGAGTTTATCAGACTTCGATTTGCTAGAGCTCACCCTGTGGTACCAGAGGGCAGGGGTCAGTAAGTGGCACGATTAGGTTTCCATGTATTCTCAGACGTAGTACGGGAAGGTGAGCCCTCTTGGTTGGCAGGCACTCAAAACACACAGAGGCTGCAGTAATCATTAAGTGTTCCAATGATGATGATGAGGGTTTGGGACTGGGCAGTGTTTCATTCTGTTGTCCACGGGGTCACCAGGAGGTGGAGCTGGCTCAGTGACAGTGACAACAGTGGCCTCTGGCCTGTGCACCATCTTAGTTGTACGCCTGTTGTCATCACATGCTATATATGACGTACAGGAAAGTGAGGTCATAGATTTTAGATGTGGAGGAGACCTTGAGATCATCTCTTCCAGTTCCATCACAGAGCAGGAACTGAAGTCCAGAGAGAGGATGCAGTTTGCAGAAGGCCATGCTGCTAGTTAATACCTTAAGCAAATTAGATATTGATTAAATAGAGTCTCTGGGAAAGAAAAAAAATAAATAAAGTCAAGAAATTCTAACTTCCTTCTCTTAGCTCTTTCTTCCTTGGAGCTAAATTACCATCCTCCTGTGGGGCTGATTCCTGCATAGTGTTTCTGGTGAGCTGTGCTGGGAGTTTCTGGTTGGTGGCTGGCCTGACTTAACAATATGTCCTGCTGATTGTTAAGTACTTTGAATATCACACCTGCTTCCTACTATCATTTTATATCAGTTTTTGCATTTGGTGGAGACAAGACCGTGTGGCAGCTGGTCTGTCTTGCCGACCATTCTTCTCCATGTCCTTGCTAGATGTTTTGGTCTCTGAGAAATGTTTTGTCATTTGGCAAATGCAAAATCCTTGTTGTCCAGAGGCTGCCTGGGCAGTCACTCCACCTGCAAAGACACTTGAAAGGGGAGCAGCTGGTTGGGGTGACCTGCCAGACTCAGTCTTCAGCTCCCTTTCTCCTGACTCATTTAGCAAACACAGAATACGTGCTAGGTGTCAGTCCCGGGCTGGGGGCGAAGGACACAGTGGTGATCAGATGTAGCCCCTCACTTCACAGACTACTTCCTTTGGTCCCAGTCCGTCCTCCTTACAGCCTATTAGGGGAAGCTGGCCTGGCTACAGATAATCACACAAGCATGGAAATGCAGTCACAGGAGTTGAACACAGTACTGGGAAAGTGACTGATGACATGGGGGACCCAAGGAAGCCTTGCTTCTGCCTTGAAGCTCTTTGCTGAATCACTTTCTTCTCCCTGCCCCTAGATGCTCAGGGCTCCAGCAGAGATGAGTGGACTGTGTCTCCGACTGTTATCACATTCCCAGGAGGGACCCACTCTCAGCAAACTCAGATGCTGGTGAGGACTGTGACATTTAGAAGCCAAAGTGGATGCTGTGTTTGACAGACTTCTTTTTGAGCACTGAAGGTCTAGAGATGAACCCAGTGGTTGTATCTGGTGCTTGTTAAATGGGACGGTGGATCTTGGATCATCTTCATCCTTGATTATCTCATTCTCCTCACTGAGACAGGATCTTCCTGCTAGCCCTGGTCAGCTTATTTGGGTGCTGCTGGTGTCTTACATCTACTTGATGATCCCTGGGGTTATGTGGAAGCATCAGGGGTTCTTGTGGATAGAATCCAGGGATACCAGAAAACGCCCCCAAAACAAAAACCCAAACCTGTTGCCAGTGAGTCAATTCCAACTTCTAGCGACCCTGTAGGACAGATAAGAACTGCCCCATAGGATTTCTAAGGAGCAGCTGGTGGGTTTGAACCACCAACCTTTTGGTTAGCAACTGTAGCTCTTAACTGCTACGCCACCAGGGTTTCTGAGTCCAAGGGCAGAATTCATAAGCTTGGGTGGGAGAAAGTTATGTTTTTATTTTCACTAAAATTTAATTGAAATGTAGCATTTGCCTCAATTAAGAATATAGGCAAAAACCTGTATTCTGCATCGTGAGTTCTATGACTTTATCACTACTCGAAATCACATGTATTTCATAGCAAGTGATAAGGACGCACAGGTCCATCCTTATATTTATGTTCATTGTTACTCTTAAATTATGATACTTTTAAGATAGATCTTGTTACGTACTGTGCTAATAAACAAGTATATGGTATATTACTATGTATAGATATGTTTAAGTATTTTGATAGCTACATCCCTATATACTTAGTCTCCTTGTAATCCTGTATAATTATCTTATGGGTTTATAACATTCCGAGAATGGGACTTTGCACTTCTTCAAATTACCGTAGGAGTCCATTGCTCAGAAATGATGAGGAACCCCTGACTAGCCCTTTGAGAGTCTAGGAGAAGCCCTTGGGGGTGAGCAGCAGTCCTGCCTGGCTGGAGTGTGAAGGGAGATAGATGGAGACATCTACCAACTTTTGTCCTAGGACTGACTGGTTCAGAGAAAGTTCCTGCTGAGTCCCAGTGCAAAAATATGATTTGTGAGCATGTCCACTGAGCCTACCTGTGACGTCAGTGGAGCACCTATGTCCTGCTGCTGCTCGGGGCCCATGTGGCTAACTCCTTTGGAGGCATGTACTTTAGTCCACGATATTCCTAAATCTAAGAATGAAATGGAGTGGAAAGAGGACTTGGCCAAGCACCAGAAGACCTAGCTTCTACGTCCTGCTCTGCCATTAATTAGTTTCTTTCTGAACCTCAACTTCCTTGTCTGGAAAAAGAGGAGGTGGTGGCATAGCCAAGGACTCTCAGAGGGTGTTCCTGAAAAGATTCACTTTCTGTGCCTTGGACCAAGGTAGTGTTGTTGTTGATAGCCACCACTGAGTCAGCCCTGACTCCGGGTGACTCTGTGCACAACAGAATGCAACACTGAGGACCACCAGTGTGATCCTCAGGGTTTTTGTAGGCTGATTTTCAGAAGTGGACCTTCAGGCCTTTCTCCCTAGTTTGTCTTAGTGTAGAAGCTCTGCTGAGACCTGTTCAGCATCATAGCAACTTGCGTGCCTCCACTGACAGACTAACAGTGGCTGTGCTTAAGATATATTGGCTGGGAATTGAACCCAGGCCTCCTGCATGGCAGGTAAGAATTATGCCACTGAATCACCACTATCCCTCTGCCATCAAATCAGGTCTGACTTATAGTGACCCTAGAGGTCAGGAACCACCCCATAGAGTTTTCAAAGAGTACCTGTCAAATTTGAACTGCTGACCATTTGGTTAGCAGCTGTAGCACTTAACTCATTACGCCAGCAGGCTTTCTGAATCACCACTACAGTCTATGCTAAAGTAAAAAATGTTTGCAGTTTTCCAGTTTACTAAAAAATTACATTAATAAGGAACATTTTCTAAATTTAAAATTGTTCTTATACAACTTTTCCTTCAATCTTTGGAATCTGCTACTTCTCTTCTGCCAGCAGGTGTTTAAAGAAGACAAAAGGAGTAGATGAGAAGAAGAAGAATATTGATGGCCAAGTGTGGAATTGGCCAGTCATGTTTACTTTCATGCCTAGTTCTGTTTGTGATTCTCTGTTGCCTATCCTTACGGGTTCTTCTACTAAAATTGTTCTTAGTTTGAATGTTGAATTAAGCATATCAGTATTTTAAGTTCTTTGCAAAGGGTTCTAAGAAGCCCTGATAATGCAAATGATTGAGCACTTGGCTGCTAACTGAAAGACTGGCAGTTTAAACCTACCCAGTAGGTCTGCAGGAGACAGATCTGATGATCTGCTTCCATAAAGTTTACAGCTAAGAAAACCCCGTGGGACAGTTCTGCTCTGTGGCATGGGGTCATTATGAGTCGGAATCGACTTGAGGGCACTCAGCAACAACAAACAAGGGGCTCTACAGAGCGTGCTGGGCTCTGAGTGGTGCTCTCTAAGCTCTCACGAGTCTCCAAGGCCTTTTCCTGCTCTGATATTGTGTGAACCTGCAGTGCCTCAAAATACACCCTGCTATGAAGATTGACTTTTACTCTGGATGAGCAAAGGGATAAGTGATTGTGGGACTCTGTGGAGGATGGTGACTTTTCTCCAGAGGAGACAATGCTTCTGTTGACATTCAGGCCACAGACAAAAACAAGGGTGCATCTGATTCCAGCCTGCCTTGTTCTGTGTACCGTGCTTGTAAGGGAAAGTAAACTAATGGTTACAATAGAGGTGACAGGAAGAGCAGCTGGTAGGGTAGTTAGCTGAAGCCCCAGCTTCCCCATTTCTCTGTTCCCCTTAGCTCAGCTAGGCCCAGAGGGTTGACATTGGTGAATCTTCCCAGTAAGAGTCGTGGAGATCACCATTTACAGCCTGAAGGCTCCTGGGGAGCCCTGGATTCATTCTAATGTTTTCCAGGATGAGTTTTAACAATCATTGCTGGTGTGAGCGTTTCATCTGCGGCACCCACTGGGCCAGTAGACACATTCTCTTTTCAGCTTAGCAGCCCAGGAGACTGGGGTGTCGGCCTAGGTGAGGGGTTATTGGTATTCTTATAACTGTTTTGCTGAGTTTCCTCTCAGGAATCTGTTACTGTCAGGTGTCGAGGGCTGGGGTACATCTGGCTGTTGATGTTTTAGTCAAAGTGGTGCTTCTCCCTTGTCTCTGAGCTCTTCCAGCTCTGGGAACTTACACTTAGCTCATCTGTAAGCCATTGGAGGGTTGAGGCTTCCCAGGCCTTGGAGAGGGCCTGTGGGTTTAGCACCTTTTTAGGAATAGGAAGTCAGAAGGAGTGGGAATTGATGGGGTGGGTGTGTGATTATGTTATGTTTTCTTCTTTGTCAAATGCAGACACAAGAACCCCCAAAGACTTCAGAGTTGGGAGCCCTCAGATTTGCGTGGGTCCACTGCAGGCTCCCTGCACGCATTGCCCACCCCTGGTTACAGTGTTGTGTGTGTTGCTATGTACTATTCTAACTATGTGCACTGGAGCTGGAAAGGCTTCCTTCAGACCAACTCTGGCCTATGTCTGTGAGTGGAGTCAGGGGTTCTCTGCAGTGCTGGTTGAACTTTCAGAAAATCAGTGTGGTTCTGTCTAGGCTTTATCTTCTCTACCCCTCTCTGTGTGGACTCCTCCAGCATTATGCTAAAGTGGGTGAATCTTTGGGTGTAGAGACCAAAGAGTGGGGTACACTTACTTGTGATTTGTACAAGTCTCCTAGCCACGCTGGGTCTATTTTCTTATCTGATATCTGTAGGCAACACTGTCCGGTGATAAAAATACTTGATCAATTACGTCATTGTTGTTATTTGCCACTGAGTTGGCTCCCACTCATTGTGACCCTGTGTATTTCAGAAGGCAACGTTGCCCAGTCCCGTTCCATCTTCATTGATTGTTGATGTGTTTGAACCCATTGTTGGAGCTGTTACATCATTCCATCTCACGAAGGTTTCCCGCATTTTCATTGACCCTTTGCTTACCCAAACTCGATATCTTTTCTAGTGACTGGCCTTTCCTGATGGTGTGCCCAAAGTAATTGAGTTGAAGTCTTCCCATTCTTGCTTCTAAGCAACATTCTAGTTCATAAATTACAGAAAGCCATGACATCAAGTGTCATTGTTTTTGTTGTTCTGTTTGAGTGGTGCGCAGTTTATTCTTGTCCTAGGCTTGTCTCGTGGCCAGTGGACCTATGTTGGCTCTGCTGCTCTGTGTTTGTGCTTAAACTTTCTCACTTTTCTGCTCACCTTCTTAGCTGAGTTGAATTTCCTGAGTGAATGAAAATGCCTAACACGTGAATTAAACACCCCCAAGAGGAGTCGGTATCAGGAGTTTCTGTCTAGTTGGGAAATAAGCGAACATTCATGAGCAGAGAACTAACGGATCAAAGTGTTTTTATACTGACTGCTTGTTCCCTGGGATCCCCAAGCAAAAGGGATCACAAATGTCAGTTATTTGACTATCATGATCGTGATTTTGAAAACCACTGCTTCCCAGTTGCAAACACTGGTGGCCTAGTGGTTAAGTGCTATGGCTGCTAACCAAAAGATGGATGGTTTGAATTCATCAGGCACTCCTTGGAAACTCTGTGGGGCAGTTCTGCTGTGTCCTGTAGGGTTGCTATGAGTCAGAATCGACTCGATGGCAGTGGGTTTTTGACATTTCAAGATTTTAGATGTAGCCATTTTATTATCTCTCCTGTTACTTGCTGAATATTTTGGTGAAATGGACTCAATTCTGAAGCTTAAATTTGTTTTAAAAGGAAATATATCATTATCAGAAATGGAGAACCAACATAGACAATAACTGCAAAAAAAAAAAAAAAATTCACAACAAAAACAAAACAACATTTTTAACTTCTAGCTAGATACTGTTGGCTGTAGAAGGTCTGAGGCTGGGGTGTGCTCACCCTATTTAATAAAGGAAGTTTAACTAGCACTGAAGAAATGTTAAAGATGTTATCACACTGAGGCCTTGCAGGACAATGGAAAAGGGGCTTTTTAAAAAACAGTGTTTGATGCCGTTTTGTATCTCTAACTGCTACCCCTTGTTCTGTATTTGGCCAACTAACAACATCATCAAAACACTTAATGCTCTATCTAGAGCTGTATCTGTCCCTGGATAGATGGAACTATTTGACAACACGGCTTGTCAAATGTAGTAGCTGATGATGTTTGCTGAGTTGATCCAGAGTGTCGTGAAGTTGTTTGGGATAGGGACCAATCCCCAGTGGCTGGGGCTGGCAAGGAAGGCTTTGCAAAGATGGAAGCCTTCTCCCCTTCTAGCCCTGCCTCACCAACAGCAGCTCCAAGTCCTTCCCCAGTAGTTCCTTGTCCTTCTCCCCACTGGAGGGCCCTCTCCGATTCTTACCCATTTTGTTTTCTGTAATACTTTCACTTCTGGTTCTTTCAGCTCTGACCCTAAGCAAGGCAAAAAGAAATTCCTGACAATCTCCAGACCCTCAGAGTCAGCTATCCTGAGGAGAGAGCTCAGGGGAGCCAAAACCAGAAGTGGGGACGGGAGAAAGGCAGAAGGAGAGAGAGGGAGAGGAAGAAGAAGTGGGAGGCGCCTGGGCTCAGGAGGCTGGAGAGGTAAAAGGAACCCCTGGACTGACTGCAAGTATTTGTTGACCTCCTGGAGAAGTAGGTTGAGCCCCGGGGTTGCTAGCAGATTTTTTCTTTCCATCCTTACTTCCTCTCTTTAGTTCTCTCCATTTCTTCTTTCAGCACCCTATAGCTCTGAACCATTTGGCAATTTCCATAGCCATGGTGATGACTGTTGTCGTGGGTTTCATAATGTTTGCATTGATGTCAGTCTGTTCTCCATAATTAATTATAAAATCCTTTAGAAAAAAAATCACACACACTATTTCCCGTGGATGATATTCAGGAACTGTCTGCATGAGCTGTGTTCTGGAAGGCCTCTCTGGTGGTTGACCTGACTCTGATCTCATCACCAGAAACCTCTTTGTCGTTACCAAGAGGAGAGGTACTCTCCTTCCTGCCAGTGAGACCTTGGGACTTCTAGATTCTTCCCTCTCTGATCATCTTGCTGCTACTTCTGAAGATATCAATTATGATAACAAATACTTCTGTGGTGCAAGGAACATAAAATAACTCATTTAATTCTTAAAATGTCCCAATAGAGTATTTGGAGTCCCTGCTTGGTGCAAATAGTTAATGCACTTGGCTGCTAATGAAAGTTTGGAGGTTTGAGTCCATTTAGAGGCATTGTGGAAGAAAGGTCTGCGGATCTACTTCTAAGAAATCCACCACCGGAAAGCCCTAGAGAGTGCGTCATGAATCTCAGTTGACTCAGTGACAATGGGTTTTATAGAGCATTTATTCTTGTCCCTATTTTACAGGTGAGAAAACTGAGGTTACATAACTTTCTCAAGGTCAAACAGCCAGTAAGGGGCCCAGACCCTGTGTTCTCAATTCCTATAGGCTCCTGCCCCTCAAGGAGAATACTCCCTCTGTCTGGGCTTGATGTGAGAAGTGGGTGTCCTTGCTCCCTCTACTGGGATTGTCAGCAGTTTTAGAAGGTTCAGGGCTGGAAAGGAAAGCCTCTGAAATGGAGCGTACTCTCCTGAGGGCACTGCTAACAACTTGGTCCCCTACTTGCCTGTTCTGCCCACCTGATCTTTCCTCCTGTCAGCCTAGGTGGGAAGGTATGGTTTGAGTGCACAGCTGGATCCTTGCTGGCTGTTGTTAGGTGCTGTAAGTTGGCCCCTGACTTGTGGTGACCCAATGCACAACAGAATGAAATGTTTCCTGTTTCTGTGTCATCCTTTTGATCAGGTGTTGGTCAGACCATTGTGTTTCGTTGGGCTGAGTTTTGGAAGCAGATTTGCAGGCCTTGCTTCCTTGTCTGTCGTAATCTGGAAGTCCTGCTGAAACCTGTTCAGCATTGTAGCAACATGCAAGCCTCCACTGACAGACGGGCGGTGGCTGTGGATGAGGTATACCGGCTGGGAACCTGAGTCTCCCACATGGAAGGCAAGAATTCTACCACTGAGCCACCATGGCCACCTTTTCATTACTCACAGCTGTGCTTGTGGCAGGCCTCAATCTGCTCAGGGAGACCTCTGAGACTGTTGGGTAGATCTGGAGCCAGCAGGAAGGGTGAGAGAAAGCAAGGTTCCCGGTAGGGAGTAGCTGGGCAACGACAGGGAAAGATTGGAGAGTGCACAGGGACACTGTGCAGCCTGGGCAGCCTGGTCTGAAGCTTGGGGCCTCTGGCAGGGAGGACAGTGGAGCTAGTGTGGAACAGGGCTGGGCTGATCCAGAGGTGCGCATACGGCTCACAGCTGCTGGTGGGTGTCGGGAGACATGATGGTGGGACCCGGGTGCGTCTGCCTTGGCCATTCTCAACCTTTCTCTTCTGTGGCTTCCCAGTCCATGCAGATTGCCTGCCGGGCTGCTGCTTTCAAATCAGCTCTCAGCTTCCTCAGTGGGACCCTTCAGTGTAAGCTGCATTGTAGCAGCCAAAACCTCCTTAATAGGGATCAAAGCTTTGGGCACCAGCTGGTGGGCAAAGTGCTGAAAATCATGCCACATTGGATTTTTCATTTATCAAGGGCTGTGGACCCAGATGAGACTTTCTCCTTCTTTTGCCACAGCCTTCATAAGCTGCTTACATGGGAGTCTAATGCTGTGTCAAGCAGGCAGCTTTCAGGGTGGAGTGCTCTTTAAATGCAAAGGCCTCTTCTGGCCTGGAATGAAGGTGGAGGACAGTGACATCCTCAGCAGGATTAGGGATGTGAGGACTTAATGAAGGAAACAGAAGGCAGAAGCAGCCCAGGGCCCTGCAGGATGACCCTCGTAAATGTGTAGGTTTATTCCATGGCTGGGCTACTTATGGAGGGTGAGTGGTTAGTCTGCTCACTGTTTCTTGCATTCTGGGTCATTCCCTCCTGTTGTTAGGATACTGAGGGAATGGAAGCCAGTTTGGTCATTAATCTCAGCCCAAGCCAAGAGGAATTAGGCAGATAGGCTGTAATCTTCCTTCCTCTAGTACAGAGTGCATTTCCTTCCAGGACCAAAGGGCTGTGGTTTACCTGTGCTACTGCCCACTTTCTTGAGTTTGAGTAACTGCAGATCAACTTCACAGGCTTTTCTGTCTGCGTATGTAAATAGCTTTCTATAATGACTGGAGCCAAGATGCGCAGGACTGGGAAGAATTCCTGAAGGAGGAATTTGCCATGTAAACCCACTGCCGTTTGAGTCAGGTTTGACTCATAGTGACCCTAGAGGTCAGAGTACAACTGCCCCATAGAGTTTCCAAGGAGCGCCTGGCGGATTTGAACTGCTAACCAAGCCAAGACTAAACATTAGACTGCAGCTGAGACTCCCAGTAGCCACTCACTAATGTATGTTGCCATTGTTAGCTGTTGTTGAGATGGCCCCTGACTTATGGTGACCCCGTGCACATCAGAGCAAGATGCTGCTCAGTCCTGCATCATCCCCACGAACTGTTGAGTGTGGAATTACTGCAAGCCAGAGGATTTTCACTGGCTGGTTTTCAGAAGTAGATTGCCAGGCCTTCTTTCCTAGTCCGTCTTAGTCTGGAAGACTGAAACCTGTGTAGCATCATAGCAACACACAGGCTTCCAATGAGACATGGCTGGTGGCTGTGTACGAGGTGCATTGGCTAGGGTCTTCCACATGGAAGGCAAGAATTCTGCCACTAGTGCCCCTCGGTAATGTATAACCTTGGGCAGATCGTATGATACCACTGAAGTTTTGTTATCTCTAAAAATTATCTGATGATGTTATTTTGAAGAAGGTTGGCACATGATGTTGTTGTTAGGTGCCGTTGAGTCGGTTCTGATTCATAGCAACCCTATAGGTTACAGTGGAACTGCCCCATAGTTTCCAAGGAGTGCCTGCCTGGTAGATTTGAACTGCAGACCTCTTGGTTGGCAGCCATAGCCCTTCAACACTGTGCCACCAGGGTTTCCTGGTACATGATAGGTACTTAATATTTGACAAAGGAAACAGATGATTAAATGACACAGTGTATGTCAAAGTGCTCAGTGCGGGGCCCAGCATATGTCAAAAGCTTATTGTTAATGTCTCTTCTATTTCCTTACTTCCAGATTTAGAGATGCGTAAAATATTTTTGTCTTTTCCCTGCCTCTGGCTGACCTACCTGTAAATTGATTGTCTATCCTAATTATTTCCTATTCCTCTTCTGACCTGGCCTTATGGACCAGGGTAAGACCCTAATACCTTCCTAATGGTTCAGATTCTATGGCAAACATCTTCATAAAGACAGCTGCTTGTTTCCTTTTTGTAGTCTCTCGAAAGGTCTCCAAGAGCAAAGATACCATAGTAAACACATCAATGGAAGGCTGAATGGGTTTCCAGGAAGACTCATCTAGAATCCCAGAGGCCGTTATATTCCTTGGCTTTGTACCCTGGTTTGAGGTAGAAGTATAGTTCGCTACATTGAAACTCTATGTTTAAAATTCGTGTAAAATTTTAAGCATAGTAATAGTTTAGCTTAAGTAGTTAAAAAGCTTCTGTCTTGAGCTTTACACTTTTTCTAGAACTTTCTATATAGGATCAAATTGACCACAGCAACTTGAAGGATTAGGAACTTTCAGGGCAGTGAATTTATGTTAATGGAGAGGAACAATTCAGAAAAGGAGGTTGAGAACGGTTGTACAACACACAGAACATAATCAATTGTCACTGAATTGTTTGTGTAGAAACTTGAACTGGTGTATGTTTTGCTGTGTATATTCTCAACTACAACAATAACAAAACCAATAAAATTTTAAAAAGCCCACAAAATTTTTTAAAATTATTTTGCTGTAACTTATTACAGTGAGTCCTGTGGTAAAGTGAATAATCAGCTATAATTTATCTGCTTTATAAACTTGGACTTTCCAGTATCAGGTGTGTTGGAGGTGCCTCTGTAACTTTCTCACTGTACTCTTATCGAAGAGCTTCTAAGCATAGTGTAGCCTGTGACTCTACTGCAGGACGAGAGCATATTAAATGTCTCTTTGGCTTGTTCCTTCAGTACCTCAAAATGCAGGAGAAAAGTTCTTCTTAAAGTCTAGACTGAATCCCTCCAGAGCAACCTTATGTTGGTGAAGGAATGGATCAAATAACGTGCATTTGATTGGTCCCTCTGGGTCCAGTGTGCACGGGGATTTGTCTCCGGAGCCTCATTTTAAGGCTTCCATGTCCTAGGCAGTGGAGCCAATGGGAGGGATGGAAAATATCCTCCTTGAAGGCCTGAGGAGACAGGGGGGAGTTTGGCCATCTGCAGGTCAGAGCTCTTTTCCCACCTCTGTCACTGAGTCAAAGGAACCCTGGTGGCTTGGTGGTTAAGCCCTCTGTTGCTAGCTGAGAGATTAGCCGCGCAAACTTACCAGCTGCTCCGAGAAAGATGTGACAGTGTGCTTCCACAAGAATTACCGCCTTAGAAACCCTAGGGGGCAGTTTCTACTGTGTCCTGTGAGGTTGTTTTGAGTCAGAACTGACTTGATGGCAGTAAGATTTTTGGGTCTGTGACTCAGGACAGGTCCCGTGACTGTTCCAGTTCTTGAATTTTGGTGTTTGGGTTCCTCCATCTCCTGACTCCTGTGGCCTCTGCAACTCAGTTTTCTGTAGAACCACACATTCCTGGGTGGGCTGTGTACAAAGGCTGGAGATCATCTTGCTGAGACCTTGCTTCTGAAGCAGGCTGCCCATGTCCCATCCTTTAGATATCTCCCCAGGGACTGCTCCATCTCTTGAGCCAACCTCTCCCCATGCTTTGTAGTAAGAAGGTTCTTTCTAGAGTCTGACTCTAGCCTCTCTTGCTACCACCTCAATCCCTTGGTCCACTTAGTCCTGGCCTCCAGGGAGGCAAAGAGCAGCTGCGTGGCCCCGCCCCTGTTCCTTCCTTGTTCTCGTTGGGGTATCACCTCTGTGCATCCAGCCCGTGAATCCCTGAGCAATTTCTTTGTCACCAGATCACGTTGCAAGCTCCTGTCCAAATGCTGTCTGGCTGCTTCCTGTTCCAGGCATCTCCCTCCCACCTGAGTATTTGTGTTTCTGATTATTTATCCCCAGATGCAAGGGCCGCATTTTTCCAGGTTGAATCTGCTGGTTGTTACTTCCTGCCTGGGTTTGCTAACATCTCCAGGTCTCTTTTGCAGCCCCGGCTGCAGGCTTACTCAGTGGGGAAATGTGGATTTCCAGCCTTGAGAAAGCAAACCATGTATTGAATGGGATGGGGAGAGCCAGTGACCCTGCTGAGAGCAGCTCCACCCAGCCTGAAGTCAAGCCCTCCCCATGAGGATGTCTGAATTAATGGATAGGAAAACCATCAAAGTGCTACCAGCAGGAGAATGACCTAGACTGAGACCTGTCCCAGCTGTTCAGCGGCTTTCTCTTAGTCTCCTGAGCTGAGAACAAGGAGACATCTTCCTGCCCTCTTGGCCTTGGCTTGTTCCAAACAGCCATCACCAGTTCTAATTAAATACTCAGCAGATGAAGTGACCGAGCGCCAGATGAGAGAGTTGGGACTGTTCTGTGTGCTTGGCCATTTCCTGTCTAGGCCTCATCCTTTGGGAAGGAGGCTGTGAAGGGATGGCAGGGGCCACTAGTTGCATGTAGATGTAGAGTGGATCACTTCCATTTTTTTTTTTTTTTTTTTAATTTAAGGAACAGTTTGTTTTATTTTGCTTGTTCTTATTTTACTGGACATCCTTGATGACTCAGAAAGTCAGAGCTGAAGGGGCCTTTGAGAGCCTGTAACCTGTTGAGTCTCTTATTGTACAGAAAGAGGCCCAGTGACATTTAGTAACTGACTCAAATTCACTGAAAGCATTTTAAGTTGCTATCTACCCTCGAGGTGAGTGCTAAACATCCGGTGTGGGAAGTTAACTCAATGGCTGGGAGAGGCAGAAAGGGATGCCTGATCCACATTAATGCATCTTCAAGGCACAGAGTCTCAGCTGGCTTGCTTCTTTCCAAAGGGTGGCTTAGCCAGCAAGTAAGCCAGGTATGTATGGGCTCACTTGTGTTTACTTACTAACCTGCAGTGCAAAATTTCCCAGGGGTTTCCTTGGGTAATCTGTCTCTGCTTACTGGGTAGTCCATCCTGCTCTTCCCTTATTCTTCTGAACCAGAGTTAGCAGGTGGAGCTGGGTACGGTGATATCTCTCCAGTCTCTCAGGGCTCTTGACTCATTGTGATTAATTGAAATCCAGGGTATGATATGGAGTGAGTTGAATGCTGCTTGTGGAAGATTGTGGCTTAAAAAATGACTCCAAGCATCCTGTCCTCCTTCCCAATTTTCTTCCTCTCTTTTCCACTGTAGTTTCTGGGTATTGAACATGTTGCTAGTTAGGAGAGTCCCTCAGATGATGTTGATGAATTCAGAGTGATTTTAAAATTCATCTGGGGAAATAAACAGCTGCAGCTTGAAACACAAACACACATACTGGGTTGCTGTGTCCCCCCCTCCCTTGCCCCCTCCCCGGTCAAGGAAATGTGCACACACCCAAACCATGTGGAAATGCAGAAACCTATATGAATGATCTGAAGGATCACTGAGCAAAAGAAAAGGGATTAGCTGTCCCACAGCCCGGCAAATACCATGCCAGGAGGTTGCATGGTCCTAAGGCTGCCTGTCTGGACTTCCAGGACCATTGCACCCCTGGTATTCAGGCTCTTTGCAAAACAGAGCTGCTCCTCTCTTCTAAGAGCCCTTAGGGAAGGTGAAGGAGGAAGGGAACAAGACATATGTTGGTCACCTGAGAACAAGCCAGACTGATACTCTTAACAAAATTATTGTGGAGTCATAGTTACTGTTCCCGTTTTATAGAAACTGAGGCTTCTGGAGATTAAACTGTGATTTCATTTCCACCTTCCACAATGCTGAGCTGTCTCTTCATTCCCCTGAGTGCTATTGACCTACCCAACTACTGATCTCAGAATCCACAGACTCTGGGGGACCATGTGATTTTGCGGGGCAGTGGCTAACCCACTAAGTGCCACTCTTTTCTCTTCTGAAAATGGAAATTATGCAATTTGGTGACTTGTCAAAATTCCTAATAACATGAACTTCACAGCCTTCTGAGGTATAATGAGAAATGATTTATTAAAGAGATATTAGCAGGCCCTCTAAGCTGGAAGTGTCATCTAGAGACAGTCCTTTCGGTCAGAGTCTACTATGTGCGGCCACTGTGGTGGGCAGAACTGCAGGGTCCCAGCTCAGGCAGGCAGTAGGGGATTCTCTTCCATCTCAAGGAGACACGGCAAGCTTCTAGGACCACGGCTTTGTCTCACATACTCTTTGTTCCTTATTTAGAAACTCCTCTTTGAACTCTGTTACCCCTGTGAACTATGCCCTGCCTACTTTTTGTTTTTTTAATAATATTTTATTATGGTTAAGTGAAAGTTTAAAAAGAAGTCAATTTGCTGCATCAAACCCCGTACATAGACCTCTGTGTGACTCCATCTGCTGTCTCAGCCCTATGACAGCATACTCTTCACTTCTGCTCTATACTTCCCATGTCATTCAACCGCGTCTCCCCTCCCGTTATATCCTCCCTTCTCATTACTGTTGGGGAGCTGCATCGACAGCCTCATGTCTTATAGTCCAGACCAATTTTGGTCTAAAGAGTTGTCTTTGGTGCTAGTGTCAGGTCTTGGGTGACCTTCCAGGGTGCTGACCATCAAATCTGGTCTTTTAACAGAATTCTAGATCTGCACCTCCATTTTTCTCCCTCTGTATCAAGGAATCTGACATTGCATTGCCTCTCAACGCAGATGTAGGAGGTGGCCAGGCACCATCTAGTTCTTTTGATCTCATGCTAGTGTAGACTTTGGCTCATTTGACCCCTTCTGTCTCCTGGTTTCAGATTTTCATCTTTGATGTCCTTTGTTCTACTCTGTTCAAGCTGGATTGAGACCAGTTGATGTTCCTTAGATGGCAGCTTGCTAGCTTTTAAGACCCCAGATGCCACTCACTGACTTGGGATGCAGATCATTTTCTCAAAAAGAAAAAGCTTAGTTGTGCCACTTGACCTAGATG
Organism: Heterohyrax brucei; assembly: GCA_028571685.1. Classification (NCBI taxonomy): domain Eukaryota; kingdom Metazoa; phylum Chordata; class Mammalia; order Hyracoidea; family Procaviidae; genus Heterohyrax; species Heterohyrax brucei. The sequence continues at coordinate 67,513,747 of CM053142.1, read as the reverse complement.
TCCCCCGAACCTCTGATACTGCTACTCTAACCTTTGAAGAGTTAGGAAATCTTTTAGCTCTTGATATAGTCCAACAGTGTTTGTCTCCCTTTTAGTGTGTGCTTCAATCTCCTTTTAAAATGGAAATATGACATATAAACATAAAAGTACACAGAGTGGACAACTTGATGATTATTGCAAAGTTGGCACGTGTCATGGTTTGAATTGTGTCCCCCCAAAAATGTATGCAGCCATGTGGCTGGGATATGGCTCCCAGTATCTTGGAAATGTCCTCCATTGTGTGGTTTTGCTAACCTGTATGTTAAAGGATTAGGGTGGGGCTGTGAATTCCTGCTATGGGGAAGTTTCCCTGGAGTATGGCTTGCCCCACCCTTAATGCTTTTAGCTTGCAAGGAATAAAAGGAAAAAGAACCAAGGACAATTGGAGAACCTCACTACCATCAAGCAAGCAGCACCGGGAGCAGAGCGCATCATTCAGACCAGAGGTTCTTGCGTTAGGACACTCCCTGGACAATGACTGATGCAATACCGGACTTTCCTCCAGAGCCGTCAAGGGGAAAGTCTTTCCCTGGAGCGGACACCCTAAATATGGACTTGCAACCTACTGGACTGTGTAAGAATAAATCTTTCTTTGTTAAAGCCATCCACTCTGTGGTATTTCTGTTAGAGCAGCCCTAGCTGACTAAAACAGCACGCTTATATAGACACCACCCAGATCAATAAATAGAACATCCAGTCTCCCCAAAATTGCCTTTGAGACCCTCCTAAGGGCAATGACTATCCTGACTTCTGGTATTACAGATTATTTTTACCTGTGTTAAACCTGGTGTAGATGGAATATGGTCTATATTTTGTGTCTGGATCTTTTTGCTCATCATGAAGTGTATGAGGTTCATCTGTACCACTGAATGTAGCAGTAATTTATTATTACTGTATAATATTTCATTGTTTGAATGAACCATCGTTTACTTTCTCATTATACTTTTAGTGGGATTAGAGTTGTTTCCTGTTTTAAGGTATTATAAATACTGCTGTTATAACTCTCCTTTTACATGTCTTCCGGTGGATGCATTTCTGGTGAGTATGTACCTCTGAGTGGAATTGCTTAGGTGTATGGTATGTGTACATTGAGCTTTAGTAGATTCTGCCAGTTTCCAAAGTGTTTGTATCAATTATATTCCTCAAGAGCAGTTTATGAGATGTCTGGTTTTTCCACACCTTTGTCAACACTTGGGATTGTCAGTCATTTTAGTTTTAGTTATTCTGGAATGTATGTAGTAGTAGCTCCTTGTGTTTTAGTTTTTAATTTCTGATAACTACTGAGGTGAAAACTTTTTGTATATTTTTTGGACCCTTTGTGTATCGTCTCTTTGGAAGTGCTTGTTCAGGTGTTTTTACTGCTTTTTACCCCCCTTTTTTAAAATGGGTATTTGCCTTTCCTAAAGTGATTCGAAGTTCTTCATATATTCTTGATACAAATTTTTTGTTGAGTGCATGTTTTTGCAAGTATCTTCTTCTCACTCTGTGGTTTTTCTTTTTGCTCTTTAATGGTGTCTTAAACAAAGTCTTTAACTTTATTTCAGTCTAATTTATTAACCTTTTTCTTTTTGTGTCTGTTTAATGCTATATTTCTGAACCTTCGTTAACATTTCAAGTTTAGATCTACAATTCAAATGAAATGTTTTTTCCTTTCTTTTTTTTTTTTTAATGGTATGTAGTGTAAGGTGTGAGGGAAAAGCGATTTCTCTCCCGATATGAATACTCAGTTGGCCCAGTATCTCTCATTGAAAGAACCATCCTTCTCCACGGCTCTGCAGTGTTGTTTGTGTTACAAATCAAGTGTCCATATATGTGTGACCCTGTTTCTTTACTCTCTGTTTTATTGCATTGGTCTGTTTGACTATCTTTGTGTCAATACTTCATTATCTTAACTTTGGTATTATATAACAAGTATTAACATCTCTTTTCCCAAAGCATTTGAAGAGTATGACTTTTTCAAAAGGTACTTCTACTTATTGTTACCAGTTCTACACCTCTAACTCAGCCTACTTCAAACAAGACCAGACCAGACCAGACCAGACCAGACCAGACCAGACCAGACCAGACCAGACCAGACCAGACCAGACCAGACCAGACCTGACCTGACATGACACGACACGACACAAGATATATTGCCACTGAGTAGATTCTGATTCATAGCAACCCTGTACTTTAGTCTGCTGAAGTTCTCTTCTCCAGATCACCAGACTTCCAATAAATGAGGAACTCAGCAGAAATCTTAAAAAAGTTTTTTTGTTATGATTAAGTGAAAGTATACAATCCAAGTCAATTTTGCTTACGCACCTCTCTACAACTCCATCTGTTCTCCCCATGCTGTGACAGTGCACTCCAACTTTTTGCTCTTTACCTCTAGTATCCTTCCAGTGAGCACGTATCCCTTCCTCTCCACCCAATTGTCTCCCCTCTAGAAAGAAATCCATAGGACAGTCTTCTATACAGGTATAAAACCATGAAGTACACATACCACGTATTCACTCTGTGCCCCAAGTCCAGTCCATTTTTTGTCTGAAGTGTTGACCCTGGTGTTGGTGTCAGGTCTGTAAACCCAGCAGAAATCTTTTAATTCTCAGCTTCCTTGACTTTTAAGCCATGTTCAGGATAGTTGGCTATTTCTTCCTGTTTGAAGCATTATCTTTCCTGCAGCCCTGCTTTCCTGGTTTTCCTCCTACTTCTCTGGGCACTTTCGATAAGTCATTTTCTTTGGGTTATTCTGCTCTACCTGATTTTGAAATGTTGAACTTCTTTAAAGCTCATTCCTAGGCTCTCATTGTACAGTCACTTCCATAGGGATTTATTTTCAACATTTCTGTTGCAATCTTTATTCTAAGAGTTGTTGTTTAGGTATCTTTGAGTTGGTTCTACTCATAACGACCTTATGTACAACAGAATGAAACACTACTTGGTCCTGTGCTATTCCCACCATTGTTGTCATGCTTGAGCCCATTGTTGCAGCCACTGTGTCAATCTGTCTTCCTTAAGGTCTTCCTCTTTTATTGCTGACCCTCTACCAAGCATGAAGTCCTTCTCCAGGGATTGATAAGAGAGTGCTCAAATATTTGTCTCCAGTTCAAAATTTTCTTCAGAGCTTGAAACCGTGCATTATCTCAGTCAGAATCTTTTCCTCAGAGTATCTCTTCCTGAATTATTTTTAATACAGTTTTATTACCTTTCTACTTCTTCTCCCTGGACTCATACCCCAGAAAGTTGGGGCTTCAGACAGGGATTTACTTGTCAAAAATGATCAATTCGGGGAATACTATCTTCCCATCACAAGGAAGTTGACAGAATAAATTGAATTATTTCTGTAAATTACTTTGTTTAGGTAAAGATAACATCCTTACAAAATGTTAGTTGCCATCCCACTTCAGTTTGTATATGCACCCGTCATCATCAGTGTTACTATTTTTATCTTCATTCTGACCATGCAGAGTGGTGGGGATTGAAAGGAAGGGAAAATGAAGACACAAAAATACCTAGTGTACTGATTTCACCACAGTGATCAAACAACAAGGCTTCCTATTTCTTCCATCAGCTTCCCCTTGCAAAGAATGTTCATAATCCTCAGAAACCCAGTAGTACAAAGGTCCTATTTCCAGTCTTGACTGCTAGTCCAGGGAAGGGAAAGAGAAGTGCAAAAGTTGCTTTTTACCTCTACTGAGGGAATGCAGAACAGATGGGACTCGGGTGTCCTCCATTTATCCTATGTTCACCAAAACAGGGACTTCGCATCATTTATGTGCTTATTTCTTTGGCCCTGTGATTTCCCCTGTTCTTTATTTTAATCACTGTAGATCCTTTGTATCTCAGCAAGAGGAACTAACCTGCCAGAAATAAAGGAAAGGGAAGCAAGTAGGGAGTTGGGGGACCTCATACCATCAAGAAAGCAGTGCCAAGAGGAGAACATGTCCTTTTGACCTGCTGTTCCTCTTGCTGAGAACAAGGGAAGATTGACAAGAAGGACCTTTCTCCAGAGCTGACAGTGAGAGAAAGCCTTCACCTGGAGCTGGCACCCAGAATTTGTACTTGTAACCTACTGGACTGTAAGAGGATAAACTTATCCTTGTCAAACTCATCTGCTTGTGGTATTTCTGTTACAGCAGCACTAGATGACTAAGACACTGGGTGTGGATTTCATTCCGTTAATGCCGTTTGGAATTTGCTGAGCTCATTATTTCTTACATCAAAATTGGAAAGCCTTAGGTATTATTTAAAAATATATGTATATATTTCTGTATAGCATTCTTCTCCATTCTGGAACTTTAGTGATGTGAATGTGAAGTCTTTCTGGCATTATTCCAGAGGTCCCTGAGGTTCTGTTCATTGTTTTCAATCCTTTCTTCTTTAAGTTTGTTTAGATTTGATTATTTATATTGATTTCCCCAAGTACAATGACTTTTGCCACTCTCCTCCTTACTGTGCTATTGAGCTCACTGTGTAAGGCTTTTGTTTTTGATTATTATATATTTCAGTTTTTAAATTTCCATTTGGTTCATCTTTAAATTTTATATTCTTTGTTGAAGTTTTAGAATTTTTCCATTCATTTCAAGAATGTTTGCCCTTACTTCTTGGAGCATTTTTATATTAGACACTTTTAAAATGTCTTTTGTAGAATGCCAATATATCTATCATCTTGGCATTAGCTTCTATTGTGTTTTCCCATAAAAACAGATCCTTATTTTTTGCATGCTGAATAATTTTAGATTGTGTCCTGGACGTTTTAGATATTATGTTGCTGGCTGTTATAAGATGCTGGGTCTTGTTTAAATCCTGCTTGCATTTTAGTGGGTAATTGATCTGGTTAGTTTCAGGCTACAACTTCTAACTAGTTTTCTATGGGTTGTGGTTTCAATATCAGTTTTGTTTTCAAACACAGTTCTATTTGGAACTATCCTGTGGGTGCTATCCAGTGATTGGTTTGAGATTTGGGGTTTGGTCTAGCCCGTGGTATGGAACCACATTTTGAAAATTACTGATATAGTCTGTCTTTTAATACAGATGAGAAATGTCTTCATACAGGGTATAATATACTCCTCAGAATATATGGTACGCTATTTAGGTCTGATCCATGCACGTGTAGGTTGGTGGTAGTCAGTGAAGTTCATGAACAGCTTTATGGAGTCACTTTGCTGAGCTCCTCCGTCTCCATTACCTTCCCAGTACCTTCCAGGTCTCTGAGATACTCGTTTCTATTTTCCATCCAGAAATTTGGGACTTTGATTATCCTCACTGCCACATCTTCCTACAACTGAGTACATTGTCTAGGAGGCAAGTGAAGGGAAGACAAAGAGGGAATAAAACAACAGGAGTTCACCCACCCTCTTGGGAACATAGATGCTGTGTTCACAGAGGAAGATTCCTCTCTCTCAGAGTTTTAGGTGCCTGTTGGCTGGGGTGCAAAAGGAAGGAGAAAAAAAATGGGAGGACTTACTTTACTCTGTCTGAGTATTAAGAGACTCCTTTCATATTTCTCAAGCCATAATGAAAGGATTCATTGTGGGGTTCTCTCAATTTTTTTAAAAAAGCATTTTCTCTGTCAATGTTGATACCCATTTATGGGTTTTGGGCTTTCTTGAGTCTAAACTAGGGAATACTACAGGGAAAAATGCCATATTGATTAACAGTTTGGTGGTAGTTGAAATTATATTGTTCTCCCCCAGTCTACCTGTTATTGTTTACTTTTCAGAGTCCTCAAATTGCTCTTCATGTATTCTATTCATTTTATAGCTGTATTTAGTGAGACAGTCTTTTTAGTAGAAGACACCTGTTTGCTCTATTTTCTTGTAACTATATAGAGCTTGTTAAAACACAGTTTTCTAGACCTTACCCTGAGAGTTTCTGAATCTGTAAGTTTGGAGTAGGGTAGTGCCTGAGAATTTATAAATTCTAAGTTTCTAGATGCTGCTGATGCTGCTTGTTCTGGAAGCACATTTTGAGAACCACTGGTGTAGTCTATCTTTAAATAGAGATGGGAAAAGTCTTCATCCAGGGTAGAATATAAGTCATGTTCTTTAATTTTATTAACAGTGAGTACCTTATTATCTACCATTTGATAAGCTAAGAGTGAAAAGACAATAGAAATTCTTTGGTTGAGCATATGAGGAGATTAAAAGATCCAAAACATGGTGGAGTGTTCTATGAATTGCTTGGCTAAGCAGGAGTCATGGACAATGCTTTCTTCCTGTAGAACTCAGAATGGGAAGAAATAAAAGAGGTTGTTGCAGTGGAGAATCTCCATTATCAAGATACCAGCTTTAAGTATAATTCTTTAACACAGAACATCTAGCAACTTTTGAATTGCTGTTTCTAGACTCTGCCCTTGAATCCAGGAGCAACAACATTTTGGTCTTAATTCTAAATAAAAAGGAAGAGCTGACTGACAAAAGAAACCCAAAGTCCGTATCATATTGGCAAGGATGAAAGTACAGAACATGAAGCCTGGGGAGATGTGTGTCCTAGACTTAGTGAGTGGATTTTTTTTTTTTTAATTATAAGAAAGTTAAATATTACCTGAATGTGAATCAAAGGAGTCACAGTTTTAGAAAAAATAAATTGTGGCAACGGTAAATGATTTCTAGGTGGCATAGAAGGAGAGGATGTTTGGAGAGTAATGTGTGGCTCTAAGCAGCATATCAGGATTGTAAATGGATATACTCAGAGGATGGAAAGAGTAGAATATGATGAGATCTGAACACAAATCAAAAGGTGAACACTTATATAAAGTGAGTTAGGGAAGCCCAAGTCACCTTGTGAAGCATGGTAATGGCAACAGTATTTGTTTGTGTCACTGCAAAAGGAAGAAGATGACAACTGACCAAATCTGTGAGTGGATGGCTAGATATTCCATTATACTGAAGAAGGAGACACTCACTGAGTGCACGTTTGTGTATGAGGCAGTAACTGAGAATCACTTGTGTGCCAATTTAGATGTTGCTCCTTTGTGAATTGTCAGCTTCGTGCCTCCTCTGAGATGCCACTGTTTCCTATACATACCTTTACTGCAAACTTCCTTGAACTGCATTGTAATTAAACTGCAAAGTCACCTCCACTTTGAGACAGTGAGCTCCTGCGGACAGCAGCTGTGTCTTTTTCCTCACCAACCCTTATTTCTCTAATACAGGGCTTGGTAAGCAATTGCTGAGTTTAATTCTTTCTATCTTGCACTTTTACATGTTCTTTTAGAAAAATCATAGAAAATTGTGTGCTAAGAAAACACAAACTTCAGATTGAGATATTGATAAAGATGGAGCAGTATGTTGATCTGTTTGATTTATTTCAACCTCCACCCAAGTATGTAGATAGAAGGGCCTCTCTTGATTGGACCCTAAAAGGCTGAAGATAGGATTTGGTTTCATTGCCCAATGGGAGTGACAAGGTTACAGTCATTTTCTTCAGTCTTTGGACTGACATAGGGACTATTAGCATTTCAAAGCAGCTGTCCTACTAGAGGAATGAGCTCTGTGACCACAAGGGACCTTGCCATCTTTCTCAGATCCCTAGGGGAAGTTTTCCATGCTGCCAAAGACTCAACACTGCTGGGAATTAGAGGCTGGCTTATCACCTCTGGGAAGAGCTGGTGTCCCCAGAAACACTGTCAGGGCAGTAAAGGAAAAAAAAAAGTGGAATGTTTAAGCCCCAGGGGCCACAAACCAGAGAGACCCAGACCTGAGGAGTTCTGTTTTCCATATGTGTACCCACTCTTGCTTGTTCACACAGATGTTGTCTCTGTCTTAAATTTCTGAGCTCTTATCCCTGAGAATGCGCATTATTTGCACAACTACCTTGTGTTCCTGAGGCCACTACGAAGTAGTCAAAGGCTTTGGAGAGAGACCCTTTGCTAAGTGGGATTTTACAAGCCTGACTGCATTAATATCCCTTGTAAGTAGGGATTGGAGTTTCTGGTCTATCTGGAGGCAGGCTGAAAGAAAGATCTGGTGATCTACCTCTGAAAAATCAGCTATTGGAAACCTTTGACATACATGGTAGTGCCTTGAGTTTACTTCTCTATGAGGCACCGATCTTAAATCCTTTATTTTTTCCCACCTTTGGAAGTTTACTTTAATAGCTTTGGGTTAATTACCCTCTGATGGCCAGCACATTCCAAGCTCAGCTGTCTCAGTGTGGAATGCAAGGCTGTACAGAGAAGGAGAGGAGACAAAATCCAGTCTCCCAAGGAAGTCACAGTCAGGGAAGGAGATCAGTTTGTTGCTGGAGAGTTGATTCACACTATAGGACAGAGAGAAACCTTCGTGGTTAGTGGTTAAGTGCTATAGCTGCTAACCAAATGGTCAGCAGTTCAGATCTGCCCAGTGCTTCTTGGAAAATTTATGGGCCTGATTTACTCTGTCCTGTAGCATCGCTGTGAGTCATAATTGACTTAATGGCAGTGTGTTTGGTTTTGGTTTTATAGGACACAGTAGAACTGCCCATAGGGTTTCCAGGGAGTGTGACTGGTGGATTCAAACTGTGGAACTTTGATTAGCAGCTAAAATGTTAACTACTACATTCCCAGAGTTCTAGTGGCTCTAGAATCCTCCCCAAGTGAAGCTATCCTGACTCTTTCCACTAGTTGGAGAGGGTGCCCCTTCTCTTATTGTGCTCCCAGGCACGCATTACACATTGGACAAGTTTCTTTCTGTGTTGTGATTGCTTTTTGCCCAACTATTCTCCAGCTTCCTGTAAGCTCTTTGAGGGCAAGGAATGTGTGGAATTAATCTCTGCATTTCTAGGGTGAGCTGTGTAGAATAATTTTGGGCGAATAAACATGGATTCAAATCTCTGTGCAACCATAAAAAGCTTGTTTTACTGTTTGACAGAAGTTGTATTTTTATTATAAAGGGGGATGGGGAGGGGCAGGGAGGTAATTAAGCAGCACCTACCCTGTAGAGGTAGCTGAGAGTTGCAGAAGACAGAGCTCATAAAGAGCTTGGAGCTGTGGTTGGTATATTTTGAGTGCTCATAGAAAGTTAATTCCCTGCTTCCTTTCTCAAGTCTCTTTATTCTTCTTTCTCCTCCTTCTCTTTTATTTTTAGAGCCTCACACAGTGCCTGTTACAGAGGAGATGCTCAACAAACATTAGTTGAATGTACAGAGACAAAATAGACTTGTGGTTACCAGGAGCTGGGGAGAAGGGAGAATGGGGAGCTATTGCTTAAAAAAAACAAAAAAAGTCACTCATAGATAACCACTCTTAACTTTTGGGTGTTTTAGCTTCCAAGGTTTCTAATATACGTGTGTATATATTTTTTAATATGCAAACAATATTCTATAATCTGCTTTTTTTCCACTTTTTCTTAGGATAATGAACACTTTTTTGTATCAACAAATATACTCTGCTTTTTGAAAAAATTATTTTGTTATGCTTTGATTACTCTGGGGGTCAGTTCTACCCTGGCTCGTAGGGTCACCATGAGTCAGATCCAACTCAACGGCACTTGCCTGGCTTTGAGGGAAGGTTTACAATTCCCATCAATTTGCCTTATAAAACCATGCTCACACACCACTGTGCAACTCTAACTGTTCCTCCCCCCAACCCCTACTTCCCTGACAGCACTCTTCTGCTTTCCAGCCTGTACTTCCAGCATCCATTCAGTCAACTCCTGTCCCCCTTCACCCTCTCATCTTGACTCTGAACAAGAACTGCCCAGACAGCCTCATACATATTTAAGCCAAGTAGCATATTCTTCGCCAGCATCATTATATGTCCTGTAGTCCAGCCCAATCTTTGTCTTAAGAGTTGGCTTCAGTAATGGTTTCAGCTGTGGGCTAACAAACAGTCTGGGGGCGATGTCCTCAGGATACCCTCCAGTCTGACAGATCATCACGTGTGGTCTCTTAATAGAGTTCTAGCTCTGCACATTCATTTTTCTCTCACTACATCAGGGACTCTAACATTTTAGTGTTCCCTGTCAGAGAAGTTGTTGGTGGTGGCTGAGCACTCTGGTCTCATACTGATGTGTTCTCTGGATCATACAACATCTTCTGTCTTTTGGGCTCTTGTTTTCCTATGTCTTTGATGTCTTTCATTCACCTCTGCTTTATGTGGATTAGGGGCAATTGATGCTACTTGTATGGCTGCTTACTAGCTTTTAAGATCCCAGATGCCACTCACCAAAGTGGTATGCAGAACACTTTCTTAAAAAAGATGTTAGCTATGCCAAATAGCCTGTATGTCTCCTGTAACAGTATTTCCCAGGCCATTGTCCCTTCTACTCTGTCCTTGAAAATCTTGAGTTGTATTTAGTAAACCTTTAGCTTTTGGTGTAGTCCAGTTGTGTTAACCACTCCTCTACCACCTATTGTCACTTCCTTCACCTAACCTAATTCCTAGGTACTATCTAATCTATAAATAACCCTCTCCCTCCCTCCCCACCCTTGTAGCCATCAAAGCTTATTTACTTTTATGCTTAACACTTTTCTTACGTACTTATAATAGTGGTCTCATGCAATATGTGTCCTTTGCAACTGACTAATTTCACTCAACACAGTGTCTTCCAGATGACTCTGTGTTATGAGGTATTTCCTAAAATCATCGTTGTTCTTTATCATTGCATGGCATTCCATTGTGGGAATATACCATAGTTTGTTTATCCATTCATCTGTTGATGGGAACCTAGGTTGAATCCATCTTTTTGCTATTGTGGACAGTGCCATGATAAACGTTGGTGGGCATGTATCTGTTCATGTGACAACTCTTATTTCTCTAAGGTATATTCCAAGAAGTGGGGTTGCTGGATTATATATTTCTATTTCTAGCTTTTTAAGAGAGCACCAAATCTATTTTCAAAGTGGTTATACAATTTTACATACCCACCAGCAGTGTAGAAGAGTTCCAGTCTCTCCACAACCTCTCCAACATTTATAAGTTTGTGTTTTTGAATTAATGCTAGCCTTGGTGGGGTGAGATGGAATTTCATTGTAGTTTTGTTTTGGATTTCTCTGATAGCTAATGATCATGAGCATTTCATTATGTTAATATCCTTTTTCTTGAATGACTGCATCATACTCTGTTTCATTGCATGTTAAACCAATATCCTATAGTTATGCAAAAGGCTGTTTCTAATTTTTCACATTAAAAAAAAAAATAACAAACCCAACAGATAGTTGAATGACTAAGGAAATGACTGAAAAGAGAAAGCAAACTGTGACCTGGTACTGTGGCTGGCCAAACCACCTGCAGATAGTCTTTCTTCCTTTTCTTGGACACTGGTGGCCTGGCTCTGCTGCAAGGCAGAGGAAGATGGGCTGGTGCAGTGTCAAACTCCCCACTGTGGAAACTGAGTTCTTTGGGTCATTCTCAGACCCCTTCATGAGTGATCTGCTTGAATCATACATTTTTACTGAAGGTACTGCTGTCTCAGGTAGGGTCACTTATGTAAATAATTTAATATTGGGAGACTTTCACTTTTCCACATTTCAGTGAATCTGTCATTACATTTCATTGGTTACCTTGCTCTATTCTCCTTTTAATCTTGCTTGGGAGGATCAGGACAGCTTGGATTCGTAGGCTGGGAAGGACTTGAGAGAGTTTGTCCATGATCCAACTCTAGGCTTGAGACTTTCTTCCTAAAATGTAGGTGCTAAGTCCTAATAAGTGAATAAGGAAGACTTAAGAAGAACTGATGCCTTTGAATTGTGATATTGGCAAAGAATATTGAATATACCATAGACTTCCAAAAGAACAAATCTGTCTTGGGAGAAGTATAACCAGAATTCTCCTTAAAAGCAAAGGTGGTGAAACTACGTCTCAAATACTTTAGATGTGTTATCAGGAGGGATCGGTCCCTGCGTGGTAAAATAGAGAGTCAGCAAAAAAGAGAATGACCCTTAATGAGATGCACTGACACAGTGGTTGCAACACTGGGCTCATGTATATTGTGAAAATGGTACAGGTCTAGGCAGTGTTTCATTCCATTGTATAAAGTGTTGCTATTAGTTGGAAACAACTCAGTGGCAGCTAACAGCAAGTCTGAGGTAATGACTCTGTTTGGATTCCTCTTTGCCCACTCTGGTCACCTCCTTGGCCACCACTGGTGATAGGACTTGCAGTTGGTTCTGGTTATTCCTGCTGATGGAGGGGGCAGTGGTACAGATATCGAGAAAGACAGACAAGGGGAACCATTTGCTTTGGCTTCAGTTGGAGTTAACCTTGATGAGCTAATATCTATTGTTTCTTGCCTATATGTGGATTTGTGCTCAGGGTCTGTAATCCAGATGAACTCAGTGGCTATACAGAGGTTGTAATTAGCTACATACAGTCTTGAAATCGTCCCCCCTGTGGCTCTTTACAGATTTCATGGTTTAAAAATTGTCCCAAAGGATTCTGGACACTAGCAGTGTCACTCAGTTTTTAAGGGCTTAGACTCTGAAGTTAGGCTGCCTAGGCTTAGATCCTGGCTCTGCCATTTGCTGACACCTCAGTGATAACCTTGAAACTTTGGCAAGTCACCAAACCTTTCTTAGGTTCTCCTTTTTTTTAGTCTATAAAGTGGGAAAAATAATACTATCTACTTGGTAGGTTTGTTGAAAGAATTGAATACCATCATGCATTAAAAGCCCTTAGTACAGTGCCTAGCATACAGTATGTTGCTTATTAAATATTTGTTATTATTATTATTGTCATCTGCTTTGCCCAGCCCTGGTCATTCGTTACTAAACAAGAACCTCAGACATAGTCTGCTCTATGTCTTTGGTGCCTTTTCCATTCGGTAACTCTCTGCAAAACCTTGAGACCAGTTCGTCCAACCCGAAGGCTTGGTGAAAGCTTTGACACCTTGTAAAGCCTCACTCCTTCCTAATAACTTTCTATATGAGTCAGGGGCCACCCTGGGTGTTTACACTTCCGGACCCCAGGGGTGGGGAAGGGCTGGTGGCTGCCACTGGCTTTGTAAGCTTCCAGGCAGCCAACTGGAGAGGTCAGCCCCACCAAAGGAAATTTTGTCTGGCTTCCATGGAATAGGAATATTAATCTGACGTGAGGCCAGATCAGGCTGGACCAGAGGGAGATGAAATATTAGAGCAAGAATGTAGTGCTTTCGAACTCTGGTGGAAACAGGCAAAGGATGGCTGCAGCAAATCAGAACCATATTTGTGAATATGGTTTTATGGTGGTTGATGGGAAGGTAGTGATTGTGCCTTGGGGTTCCCTCTGCTCTCCATTAGCAGTTCTGCCCTGGGGCTGTGTTCACCCTTTTTCATTATACTGGAAGAAGAGAGTGGGTTTGTGGGTCACAGCCTGCTGGCTTCTTTTCGTTTTTGTTTGGTCCATTTTCTGTCTGGATGACGTAGCACAATCTGCAGACTTAGCTTGTTTTCTTAGGTCCTAGACCTAAGTGACTCATCACCACCCAGGTTGTTATGAGTCGGACTCCGCTTGATGGCAGTGGATTTGGTTTTTTGGTTTGAGACGTGAGTGGGTGTTGTTTCCTTCCAGGGCACACTTGAAAGCAAGGTGGAGTTGCCTTCATAGGGCAGGTTGGGCACCTTCGCACAGGCACCAGAAGAGTCTCCTGGGGTTGAAGTTGTTGTTACCTATTCACTGCCTCTGAAATGATGTGGAAAGTCCAAACTGTCTTTGAGGCTGTCCAAGGGTGGGATCTAGGTGCTTTTGATCCGCCCTTGCCTTCAGGACACTGTCTTATCATGCAGTGACTACACATTGTCACGAGATACTTGTTCCCCAGGGCCATGAGGTTTAGAAGGGGGGAGGAATGGTGAGCAAGGAGGCACAAGGATAGGCTTTCAGGTCTGTGCTTGGCATTCCCATCAGTCTGCACATGAGGCGGGAGAAGGAGAACACCACTGAAACTGAAGCTGCCCTTGTGCTTTGAAGGGATGGATGCCAGTAATGTCATTCCCTTCACTCGTGAATATTTCAAAGCCCTATGAAAGTAGCTGGAATCACTGCCCATACTGGGTGTTATTTAGTATTGCCTGGCACCTTAACCAATGAGAGCTCCAGATTAAAAAGGGTCTTCCCTTTATTTACTATTAGAGGGCTCGTATAAGGTTAAATCTATCTCCACACCTGTGAGATAGACTACCTGGGCTTCTTATCTCTAAATTTACTAGTTGTGTGATTTCAGTCCACATTTAAAAAAATTTTTTTGTGCCTCAGTTTCTTTATCTGTAAAATGGGGGTAATAATATATGCCTCATGACGCTGGTTTTAGGATTAAATTAGATAATACACGGAAAGGACTTACGGAGGTACCTGCCACACAGTTATCAATGTTAGCCAGCCAAGTGCCGTCGAGTCGGATCTGACTCGTGGCGACCCTAGGGGCCAGGATAGAACTGACCCCCAGAGTATTCAAGGAGCGCCTGGTGGATTTGAACTGCGTATCAATGTTGGCTATTCTAATTATTATTATTTATAAATATATGACATTGTTTAAATAAAACTGGAAAATGTCAGAGCTAAAACTGACCTGTAAGATCAGTCATCTCCCCTGTAGACAGAGAAACTGAGGCCTCGAAATACAGCACGTCTTGCCAAAGCCCTCATTCCAGACAGTAGATGAGCAGGGACTCAAAGGGAAGACCTGGATTCCCTGTCGTGTGCATCACCATGAGGTCTTGAAGCTTGATGTGCAGAACATCTAGAGACCCGGATAACTGAGCAGACCTTAGACACGTGCTCACACACAAACTCAGCCACTTACTTGTGCTGTTTCCTATTGATGGATAAATGACTACGAGAAGATGACTCAGGATGCATACTAAACAGACAGCTGGGTGACATTTTTATGAATGTGTGTACACAGTGGTTGTAAATTTACAAGCAAGCTCATAAGGACCTGAGCAGTCAGCTGAAGCTCTTTAAGTGCAGTGCTCAGGCAGAGGGTGTCTCTAGCTTTGATTCAGCACTGTCAGAGTAGGTGGACCTGTCCCTGAGCGATGTGTGTCTTCTACATTGAGTCAACCAGAGTTCTCCTGGAGTGTGTATAAGGCACTGTGCTTGAGCCCTAGATATTTAATTGGCCTCAGTTTTTAGTTTGGTGGGAACTGTCGGGAAGCTAGGGAAGGGAAAACTGAAGGCCATCTCTAAATCAATAACGAGATTTTAGGCTGACACAAGTATGCATGTTAGTGGGCTTAAGGGGTTTCCGCCAGGGCATGGTGTGAGCGGTTAACCCTCCCTGCTATCGAGGGGTGCAGGTGTAATCTCTACCAGAAAGCCACCTGACAGTGTCTCGCTTTCTGCCATTTGTCTTTGCCTCATGTCTCCTCATTGGCTTTAATTTGATTCTCTTCTTTAAAATTTTCCCTTTGTCCCCTCTTCTTCCATTCCCACATCCATTGTCTCTTTCTCCTGGACAGTATCATGGACAGACCCCAGAGTGACCTAGCTGGCACCCTTTGGCCTCAGTTTGATTTGGGTCCCTCTGTGTTTTCTCATGGGTCTTTAGTCTGTGGCTGCTGGACTTTGAGTCAGGAAAACAAAGACAGTTTTGTTTGGAAGAGTGGGCGACTCTGGGTGTCCTTTTCTCTATTCTGTTGCCCCTCCCTAGTTATTCCCAGACCACACAGCTAACACCTCTCATGTCTTTGATGTCAGTTTCCTCCAAACCTTGGAAAAGATGTGTCACATGGCTTTGGTCCTTTGGCCACTAGTCCCTCTGATGTCTGACCAAGTTGTGAATGTCCTCTGTCCAGCCGGCAGGCCAGGACCTGGAGCTGGCCCACTCCCTGTTTTCTTGTCTGTGAGAAGTGCAGATCCTAGCCTTTCTGCTTGAAGGCATCGTGATATTCCATAGCTCTCAAAGTTCCTTTCCTCAGGATGATAGAGTGAAGTAGAAGGATCTAAAGTAGACACGAAGAGGGGATCTCATCCTCAAAAATCACTTGTCCATCTCCTCCTGAGGTACCTGGGGTCTGATGGGACCTTGAGCTGAACAGAGGCAATGGACTGCAGTGGCAGTTGATCCAGATCAGAGTCCGTTAATACTGCCATCGTAAAATCCCAGTATAAACCAATAAACTTTTCTGTTTCTTCCTTTCCTTTCCGTTCTTAAAATTCTTGAAGATAAAGACTGCACATTTTTTCTCAGTGACATTCAGCCTTTGACTTTCTCTTTAAATAGTTATTTACATCTTTACACTGTCTTTTTCACTGACTTCCCTAGTCATCCACTCCACCTTGCCTCTCACTTCCAACCATAGCCCGAAAGAGTTAATCCACTTCTCAGTCTTAGCCAGGAAGTCTCTGTTTGCCAATAGGATCAACCCAGGGTGAGCATTATTGAAATTGCTAATGTGTTTCTATAGCTTCAGTCTCTAGCCTGGAATGGAGCAGTAAGGACCCAAAGTGTTCCAGACACATTGTTTGTTTAACAAAGGAGCATTCTTCCAGCTGAACTCTATGGCTATTGGGGTTTATGGTTTGATTGGTTAGTGCTTTTAAGTGGTACAGATTTCTCTTGTTAGAGCTGGTGGAGTTGGGGGCTCAGGAGTCCTGATCCCTTCTAATTGTTATATCAGTAATTCCTTGACACTGGTCTCTTACCCAGTTAAAAGCTTTGACTTTTGTAACGTTGTGCCTGCATCCAGAGAACTGGTTAAAGCTGTAAATCTCACAAAATGAGTATGCTGTATGGCCATGAGAAATTTCAGGATTGCCCCTTCTGAATTTCAACTGCTTTGGCTTTGAGAAGGCTGTTGATTTTATTATTGATCATTGAGTTTGATCTGATGCATTTCACAGAAACTTGGCTCCTGCGACTGTGTGTTGGCTCCAGGGGCGGCAGCTATGTTGATGATGAGTTTTTCCGTTCCCCCCGCCAGAAGGCAAGAGGTGGTAGGGTAGACACACGCTTACTCCTCTCTTCCTTCTGGAAAGTCTGATTTGGATACACGCATGTACAGGCTTCTTTAGAATACTGATGGTGTGTTTTAAAATTGCTCACGACATTCTGCCAGAGGCAGAGAGATAGATGGAATGACCTTTGGAAGACCCTTCTCAGTAGAATAGTAAGATTTTTTTTCTTGTTATTCTATAGATTGTATAATTCTTCTTTCTGTGGATGTATGTAGAATACTAGAAAATGTAGCCTGCAAGTAATGCCCTGAAGTCACATTTATCTATCTTTCTGGCTCTGAATACAGTCACCACAATTCCATTCCATAATATAGACACTGAGTTCAAATGGGGTTGTGGATGTGGAAATGCTTCCAGCCATCCACCCATTCACCCTCCCACCCTCCCATCTACCCACCCAACCATTCATCTTTCCAATGTTGTTGTTAGGTGCTGTCAAGTTGGTTCCGACTCATAGCAACCCTATATACAACAGAATGAAACACTACCCAGTCTTTGTCACGTCCATAATCGTTTTTATGCTTAAGCGCATTGTTGCAGCTACTGTGTCAACCCACTGCGTTGAGGATCTTCCTCTTTTTGCTGACCCTCACTCTACCAAGCATGATGTCTTTCTCTAGGGACTGGTTCTTCCTGGCAACATGTCCAAAGTATGTAAGATGCAGTCTTGCCATCTTTGCTTCCAAGGAGCACTCTGGCTGTGCTTCTTCCAGAACAGATCTGTTTGTCCTTTTGACAGTCCATGGGACGTTTAATAATCTTCAATATTCTTCTCTAACACCACAATTCAAAGGTGCCAATTTTTCTTCTGTCTTCCTTGTTCATTGTCCAGCTTTCCATGCATATGATGCAATTGAAAATACCATGGGTTGGGTCGGGCACATTTTAGTCTTCAGGGTGATATCTTTACTTTTCAATAATTTAAAGAGGTCCTTTGCGGCAGATTTTCCCAATGCAGTGCGTCTTTTGGTTTCTTGACTGCTGCTTCCATGGGCATTGATTGTGGAACCAGGTAAAATGAAATCAACCTCAATTCTTTCCCCATTTATGATGGTTTTGCTTACTGGTCCACTTGTGAGGATTTTTGTTTTCTTGGTATTGAAGTGCAATCCCTACTAAAGGCTTTGGTCTTTGATCCTCATCAGTAAGCATTTAAAATCCTCTTCATTTCCAGTAAGCAGGGTTGTGTCATCTGCATAATGCAAGTTGTTAGTAAGTCTTCCTCCAATCCCGGTGCCTTGTTTTTCTTCATATAATTCAGCTTCTCAGATTATTTGCTTAGTGTACAGATTGCAAAGATATGATGAAAGGATACAACCTTCACGTACACTTTTCCTGACTTTAAACCATGCAGTGTCCATTTGTTCTGCTCACCAGACAGCCTCTTGATCCATGTATGGATTCCTTATGAGCAAAATTAAATGTTCTGGAATTCACATTTTACAAAATATTAGCCATAATTTGTTATGATCCACACAGCTGAATGCTTTTGCATAGTCAATGAAATACAGATAAACCTATTTCTGGCATTCTCAGCCAAGATCCATCTGATATCAGCAATGATATCCCTGGTTCCACGTCCCTTCTGAATCCAGCTTTAATTTCAGGAAGTTTCTTGTCAGTATACTGTTGTATTTGCTTTTGAATGAACCTTAGCAAAATTTTACTTGCATGTGATATTAATGGTATTGTTCAGTAATTTCCACATTTGGTTGGATCACCCTTCTTGGGAATAGGCA
This sequence comes from Heterohyrax brucei, assembly GCA_028571685.1. NCBI lineage: Eukaryota > Metazoa > Chordata > Mammalia > Hyracoidea > Procaviidae > Heterohyrax > Heterohyrax brucei. The sequence continues at coordinate 67,495,132 of CM053142.1, read as the reverse complement.
TAAGTATGGATTTCTTCCAGTCAGTTGACCAGGTGGCTGTCAGTACTTTCAGTGCTGTGCCCATACGTTGAACTACCTCAGTTGACATTCCATCACCTGGAGCCTTGTTTTTCGCCCATCCTTTGAATGCAGCTTTGGCTTCTTCCTTCAGCACGGTTGGCTCTTCTGATCATGTTCTACCTCTCCAAATGGCTGAGCATCGACCAGTTCTTTCTGGTGTGATGACTGTCTATTCCTTTCATCTTCTTTTGATGTTCCATGAGTCATTTAACGTTATCCTTGTAGAATCCTTCATTATTGCAACACGAGGTTTCAATTTTTTCTTCAGTTCTTTCACCTTGAGAAATACTGAATGTGTTCTTCCCTTTTGGTCTTCCATTTCCAGCTCTTTGTACGTGTCGTTATAATACTTTGTTTTCTCGAGCTGCCCTTTGACATCTTCTGTTTAGTTCATTGCTTCCTTTTGCTTTAACTGCTCAATGTTTGAGAGCAAGTTTCAGAGTCTCTTCTGACATCCAATTTGGTCTTTTCTTTCTTTCCTGTCTTTTTAGTGACCTCTTGCTTTCTTCATGGATGATGCCTTCAGTGTCATTCTACAATTCGTCTGGTCTTTGGTCATTGGTCAACACATCAAATCTGTTCTTGAGGTGATCTCTAAACTCAGGTGGAATATACTCAAGATCATACTTTGGCTCTCATGGACTTGTTTTAATTTTCTTGTTTCATTCCAGCATTTCCAGTTACTAAGTTCAGGATATTATGAGGCCTGACAATTAAGTCTGCAAACCTAGTTGTTCTAAGTGCTGCATACCTCATTGCTGAATATCACAATAGTCACCTTTGAAGTCCTCCCCCTGGGAAGCTATGCACTGGTGCCAGTGCTTAGTCCACCCTTTAGAGCAGTTTTGGGACTCTTTCTGGAATGGCCATTGCACACAATGGCAAGGCGGCAAGTTTGTAGACTTAATTGTGCAGTTGTCTGTGAGGGACTTTTTAGCCAGTAAACAACTGTAGTGGAACACCCTGCTAGTCACCTAATCTGGCCCCAGTGACTTTTTTCTTTACTCAAAGATAAGGAAATATTGAAAGGAAGACTTTTTGATCACCTGAAGAGCTTCAAGAGTAATATAGCAGCAGCCCTGATGGCCACTCAAGAAAAAGAGTGCCAAAATTGCTTTGAAGGGTGGCCTAGGAGCTGGCATCGGCGCATAGCTTCCCAAGAGGAATACTTTGAAGGTGACTGTAATGACATTCAGTAATGAGGTATAAGGACGAGTTCATGAACTTAATTGGAAGTCTTTACATGCTAATCTGTGTCCCTATTATTGAATTTTTTTTTGCAAGGGACAGTGTATCTATTCTGTGAGATTAGAAAGCCATTTTTTTCAAAACATTTCATTGTGCTTTAAGTGAAAGTTTACAATACAAATCAGTTTATCATACAAATACACACACATTGCTGTGCAACTCTAGCTGTTCTCCCCGTCCTACGACAGTGCACTCCTCCTTCCTACCCCGTATTTCTCATGTCCATTCAGTCAGCTCCTGCCCCCTCCACCCTCTCATCTTGCCTCTTGACAGGGGCTGCCCAATGAGCCTCATGCATCTACTCAAGCCTAGAAGCGCCCTCTTTCCAGTGTTGTTTTCTGTCTTACAGTCCAGTCCAATCTTTGCCTGAAGAGTTGGCTCCAGGAATGTTTTCTGTTCTGGGCTAACAGAGAGTCCGTGACCATGCCTTCTAGGGATCTTATGGTCTGCCAGACGATCAAGTCTGGTCTTTTTAATAGAATTTGAGTTCTGCGCATGCATTTTCCTCCTAGTACATCAGGAACTCTGTGTTGTGTTCCTTGTCAGGGCAGTCACTGGTGGTGGCTGGTTCTTCTGTTTGATGATGATGTCGTCTCTGGATTACATGGCTGTTTCCGTCTCTTGGGCTCATGTTTTACTTGTGTTTAGAAGACCATTTCATCCTGGTTTTGTTTGATCTTTCCATGATATTTGCCACAGCTGACCACTTCTTCCTACTTGATATTTTCTCTTCCTAAGGTTTCCAGGGTCTGTGACATGATTTCTGGGTTATCTCTGTATCCTTGGGCATCCTTCTCATTGTCTTTCATGTCTTATTGTCCCCCATCTGCCAGTGAGATACTGGTTTGTCTATAGCTTTCTTCTCTCCTTTTCCCTTTCCCTTACTCTTCTCTTTATGTAGAGCCAGCCAGCCAAGCCAAGTGCCGTCGAGTCGGATCCGACTCGAAGGCAGTTTTATTAAGGACAATGGTGTAAGTTGGAGCAGTGTTGGTGCAATTGTTAAGAGCTATGACTGCTAACTGAAAATTTAGCAGTTTGAATCTGTTGGCTGCTCCTTGGAAACTCTATTGGTCAGTTCTACTCTGTCCTACAGCATCAATATGAGTCAGAATTGACTTGACGGCAACAGATTTGATCTGGTATGTTATGTTTTTATATACTTATATAAGATGACTCCCCAGTACTCTGATTTATCCTGCACGTATCTCTTGGGCTGCAGGCTCTCATTCTGCCTCCTGAACATAAGTTCATAGATATTCAAAGACATCTCAAACTCAATGTATTTATACATGAACTCAGCATTTTCTATGTAATACCTACATCATCTTTGTTGCCTGTGTTGGTGATTGTCCTAACTATTGTCCCAGTGACTCAAGCCAAACATCTGGGAGCTACCTTCTATTTCTTCCTTCCGTCTTATCCAGTTGGACACTAAGATATGTCTGTTGCATTTCCCACATCTGTCTCCCCATCACCTTCCCCACTGCTACAGTCTTATTTCCAGCACACATTGCTTCCCTTTGTGTGATTGCAATATCTTTTAACTGTGTGTGGATTTGTGCTATAGAAGCCATCTTTATGTTGCATCAGAGTGGTCTTTCTAAAATTCTCATCTGATCAGGTCATCTCCTCATTTAAAATCTGATGGCTTCTAAGCATCTATAAAGATGAGGTTCACACTCCTTAAACATGTTGTACCAGGCTTCCATGATTTGCCTCTTATTTGTCTTTTTAGCTTTGTCTCCAGCAAGTCTCTCCACTCCCTAACTTGACACTAAAGATACATGCTGGGATAGAGTCAAAGCAAACCATTGCCAGCTACTTCTTGCCTCCAGGCTTTGTTCAAGCTCTTCCCTCCATCTGAGATGTTCTTTCCTCTGAAGTCTCCCCTGACTCCTTAGGTTTCTTCCTCCCCACTTCCACTGCACCTTGTAGATGTCATCATAATTTATTTTCAGCTCTGTATCTCTTCTATACTGTGAACTCCTTCTAATCCCTATAATCCTGATGATTCTCACTAGGTCCTGTATATAGAAAGTGCTCAGTAAATGTGGCTGTGCAGCCCCCTAAGATTAAATTTCCTTTTAATCTGTATCTGAGATACAGATCCTTAAAAACTTGTCTGTTTATACTTTTTAGTTTATCTTACCACTTGAGAAATCCGCCAGAAAACATGTGGCCTTTTGACTCTGGCTTTGTTTTCCTGCAGCTTCAGCTGCTGGTTTAGTTGAACTAAAATTGCTAACATGGACTCTCTCTGCTTCACGTGGCTCCTTAGCCCTGAGGCTGGCCCAGCTTCCCTTCCATTTGCCCCCATTCTCCTACCTGGGGAGGAGGACATGCAGACAGCTTTATTAGCAGGCCGTATTTTAAGTGGAAATAAGTTAAGAGCACACAGTTATTTTTTTTTCAAGTCTTCTATGCTTGTGGATGCAGCAACCATCCAACTTGTAATTTTTCCCAATGATCGACTCCACTTTCTTCTCTCATAACAAATGTCAAGCTGGACCAGAACATGGTTAGTGATCTGTTTCAAACAACATTAGAGGTAGGTAGTAACCCTTAGCTTCCTACTCTGTTTCCCACTAAAAATCTAGTTGTTAGTGGAGCTAATGGACAATGTATTCTTTAAAAAAAATTAGCCCTCATTAAGTGGATTCCAATTCATGGCCACCTCATGTGTGTCAGAGTAGAACTGCGCTCCACAGGATTTTCAGTGGCTAATTTTTTGGAAGTATTGCCAGGCCTTTTCACAGAGGTGCCTGTGGATGGACTTGAACCTTTACCTTTTGGGTTAGGGAAAGAGCATGTTAACCATTTGCATCACTCAGGAACTCTGTGTTCCTTCAAGAGAGCCAAACAGTGGTGCCTCCTCTCCTAGATTCTCAAAGCAACAAAATATTCCGTTCCCACCAAGTTTCTGTGCACAAGAGATGCTATGTACTTCACTATAGGAATGTGATCCCATTTTCCTGTTGGCTCATTCAGTGATCTCTAGCTTTGTTGGTGTCGGGTTGGTTCTTATGCTGTGTGGGCTCAGTTTAAGAGCAAGTCACTAATGCTATTATCTGTGACATTTGTATTATAATTATCAAATGTTTAAGAGACACCTAATCTGACCTAGCCTTTGTGCTAGGTCTGGCACTACCGGGTTAGTCCTCCTGATTAGGCAGGATGGAGTTGTGGGAAAGCACTCAAATCAGACAGATCTGAGTTTCAGTCTTGATTCTATTTCTTTCTGTATAGTCCTGAGCAAGCTACTCAACCTTTCTGAGCTTCAATTCCTTCATCTCTAAAATGAGGCTTGTTCTATTTCTCTTACAGTGTTATAGTAAGAATTAGAGAGAAAATATATCAGGCATAATCTGGTTGGTACAGTGCCTCACATTAATACACATTTGTAGAGTCATAGTAATTTTCACTGTTTATATATGGATAGCAACAAAATACAAAACCAAAACTGAGGTCTGCTTTTGGTGATAATAATGGGTAAAACTTATGGTGTCTTAGTGAGTCATACATATTAACTTATTTAATCCTTACAATAATCTTATAGGGTAGATACTGTTATTATTTTATAGATCAAGAGTGAGGCATAGGCATGTAGATTTGAACACAGGCAACCTTGTGTCATATTATTTCCTCTCCATAAAACATCCACTTTATTAATGTTTCTAAGTTAGTGACCATTAGCTCTGTATGTTAAAATGGGAATTAATGAAGAATGTTTATTTACTGTCTTATTCCATAAAGCCAGTAAAGTAGTTAAAATAGTGTGACAAGATCTTAATCATATTTTAGAACATGATTCCTACTGGGTCTTTGGGGCCACAGGCTGAACAGCAGACTCGGTGGGACACTTTCTTCCTCCTCGACTGGCCCTTGCCTTGACCCTGGGCACTATTCATAATAAGTCTGCTCCATGTTGGCAGAGGTGTTTGAAACTAAAGGATAGCATCCTGTCTTACCCACACCCCTGTCCTGGACTTCTCTTTAATAAATAGTTTAGCATCCTTCATCCATTTCTCATAAAATGTGGCCTTGTGTTCTTTTAGTCTTTTCACCTCTCTGGTCTCTGGTCTCTGGTTTGTCTGACCTCGTAGAATGCGTCATTTGGTTTGGTTTTGATGACCAGACTAAAACTTGCAGCATTTTAGTGATTCATGTATATTAACTTATTTAATTCTTACAGTCATCTTGTGAGGTAGATACCATTATTATTTTGTAGAACAGAGAGTAAGGCACAGGACAGTCAAATAACCTACACAAAGACAGCTGACATATGGTAAATGGCTGGCTAGGGATTTGAATGCAGACAATCTGGCATTGTATTACTTTCTTTTACCATCAGAGGGGGTCTTCCTCTTTGTCATCCTAGCCTCAGCCTAGGCCACATCAGCTTTTTATAGTGGCCAAATCATATCAAAGTCCTAGACCTGGAACTGCAGCTCACTGTTGTGACTGAGCAAGTCATAATCTTTCTGAACTCAATTTACTCTTCTGTGGAATGGGTACCATTGAACTTAATCACAAGAACATCAAGGGAATCAAGTGGCCTAATGTGTTTGTTTGGTCTCTATTACCTGAAAAACATAATGAATGCATTAGCTGTAGATACGGGGAATCTGCTGTGGGTTCAGATGAAAGGAACTGGACATTCCCACAGATGTCTGCCTCCCTGCGTTAATCCCAGTCCCTGGATGACTATCAGTCGGGGACGGTTAGTGTGGGAGGGGGTGGAGGAATGGATCCAAAAGGTGGAGTGTCTGGTCTAAACTTTTGATCAGGAGACTCACCCTTTGATGTAGTAGGATGGAGTTTCCTCCAAGAGCAGCACTGAGGCCAGCCAGCCCATTGGCCCTCCCATGCATTATCTGGAAGGCATGGTGCAAACTTGTGTGTCTGGGACTCGGCTCTGCACCACCCTCCCATGGAGGCCCAACTGTCTGCCTGAAGTCACGTGGGCTGTCTTCGTGATGATCTTCCTAGGTTATGAAATGTGAAATATGTATCAGATCAGAGCATTAACAGAGCAAGCATTTACTGGACACTTAAGACATACAAAGCACAGTGCTAGACACTGAGGTTCAAGAGTTGAAAGACACAGAGCTAGCCTTCAAGGAGCTCACAGTCCATTATGGCAGACTGACAGGTTAAAAAGCCTAGTGATGAGAGGAAGGCTGGGTAGAGGTGTGTCTGTCGGTAAGACCTCTCCTAGAGCAAGGCTGGCACACTATTGCCACTATTGAAGTAATAGTATAAATAAAGTTTTATTGGAATTCAGCTACACGTTTTCATCTATGTGTTGTCTATGGCTGATTTTATACTTAACAGCATAATTAAGTAGTTGTGATAGGAGCCATGTAGCCTAAAGCCTAAATTATTTACTGTCTGTCATTTTACAGGGAGCTCTGGTGGCGCAGTAGTTAAGTGCTCGGCTGCCAACCCAAAGGTCAGTGTTTGGAACTCACCAGCCTCTCTATGTGATAAAAATGTAGCAATCTGTTTTCATAAAGGTTATAGTCTTGGAAACCCTGGGGGGCAGTTCTGTTCTGTTCTGTAGAGTTAATATGTGTCAGAATTGATTCTGTGGCAATAGATCTTGGCCATTTTATAGCAAAGTTTGCTAACGTCTGTCCTGTGTCCTAGGTAATAGGTCAGCAGACTGGGAGTTCCAAATAAAAAACAGCTATGCACGCTTTTCTGGGAGAACTTCCTGGGTTTCTGTATGTGCAACTCCTGTACAGAATCCAGAGAAAGACGAACTGCAAGAACTGACTGGAGAATAGCTTTGGAAAATTATGGGAGTGTTTTGATAGGGGAGGTGGTAAACATTAGCATAGCAGGTAGGTAGGACTTGGAGGAAACGTGAGCCCATAGGTACATTTGAATAAGTGCACAAAGCAACTGAGAGTGAGGGTAAGGACAGAGGTGTAGGGGGCTGTGATAGCAGAGGTGACAGTGTGGATTGAAGACTATGTCATGACCTTAATGAAGGTATTTCAAAATAGTCTCAAGGAAACACACAATTCTAGAGTTGGAAGAGTCATCAGAGATCATCTTGCTCAGTCCTGTCATTGTTTAACTGAAGAGAAGTAAAGTGAAGGGAAGTGCCTTATCTGGGAAAGTCAAAGGCAGATGAGGTTTAAATCCTGTTATGATCTAGCCCAGGACTCTCTTCCCCAACTGTTAATTGAGGCCTTGGACATGATTTTGTGACCTAGTTCATTAGGGAGAAAGGGCTGGAAGCTAGCTGCGTCCCCAACAGCCCCTCTCTGTTGAATTTTCTGCAGCCTTTATATTCCAGTCTTTTTCTCCCTAATCTTTTGTATGCTTCCCTAGCCTGCAGGCTCCTTGAGGGCAGGGTCGTGTCTGATTCATTGTTATGAGTTCCTGCTTGTTCATATCAAGGACTACCTGTAAATAAGGTGGTGACTCCACATACATCCCATCCTTATACTGATTTGTTAACATAAGAGACAACTAACTCCCAGATGGGAAAATAATCACTGACATAGAGACTAGGATTTACAACGCATCAAGAAATGGAGGCTGATAACATCAGATCACAAAATGGAGGATGACTACATCATTGCGTCACTGCAAAAATACTGAGCATCGAAACCTCTATGAGGATCTCTTTTAACATGCAGACTGCAGAGATGGCCAATCTGGGCTCCTATGGGCGTCCTTTGGTTGGAGTGGGTGTAGGGTTATGTTACAGCTGTGCAGCCCCAACTGGTGTTTTTGGAACTGAAGAGCTCCTCTAGGGGGCTACATGACTGCCACTGGGCCCTGGACTGGTGTTGCAGCTCCTCAGGCAGTTAGTTATATACTTTCTGGCCACCTGTAGAGCCTTTCCTCCCAAATGTCTCACCACCACTGATCAAAGACCTTCTTCAGATGCTGAATGCCTCCCAAGCAGTCCCATTAGCACAGGGAGGATTCAGCTGGGATGCCATGTATCTTTGGTGATTGACAGAAGCACCTAATTTTTCCTGGTGTGCTGATGGGAGTGCTAGAAGAGCAGCCAGAGATGACTCTCCAGACCAGCCTAGCCCCAGTCGACAGGACATGCTTCTCCCAGCTTCCTTCAAGGTTTGAGAAGATTCTTCTTGGCTTGCCTTAGCAGGCTAGCAGGCTGGCCAGGCCCCAGCCTAAATTCCTCCAGTGAGACAGAGATGAGCTGGGAACTGGATGGGAGGGGTGAGAGCTGGGGCATGTGGTGCAAAGTGAAGTTGACAGCATGTGCTCTGGTGTCCTGGATGTATTTGTCATCTGTGCGGCATCCCAAAAGATGCCACAGCCACTGGTTTACTTGGCTCAGCAATAGGACCAGAGGACAGCACAGGGCCAAAATTCAAGAGCCCAGAGACACCAGGCATAGTGAGAGAGACAAAGAAAGCTGCTTTTGGTGCTTTCAGGCAAAATCACACGTTTCTGGTCCTGGTAGTGCCTATAATTCTTCATCTTCACCCCTTATTTTTCATTCCCTAATCTAGTCTGACTTACAGAAATATAGAAATCACTCATTTATATAGCCTTGCAAATAAAGATGGAGTATGGTTGAGGCCAGGTCACCAAATAGTGAAAAAAGACAACTTTCAAGCACAAAACACCCACTGACCAAATGAAACTATCACTGTGTATATACCTGTAGTTGGTTGAAAGAATAATTTCTATTAGAAGGATCAGAACAAAGTTGGTTCCTGTGAGGTGGAGGTTGAAGGTGTCCCAAATGTCCAGCTTTCCCAAACTGTTGTATCCCTCTATCATCTCTAACATCAACTATTCTGGCTGCCCTCAGTGCTCTTCCTCCTGGCTTTGGGTTCTCTTAATTCAGTGCAACAACTCACAAAACTCATGAACCATCAAGGAAATGGCTCCCATGGCTGTGGAGGTTGGCAAGTTCCAAATCTGTTGATTCATCATCAGGTGGAAGGCTTCTCCTGACTCGTGATTTTAAGGCTGATGAACCCAAATCAGTGAATCAGATGACAGGTTGCTGACTCACAAGGGTGAGAAAGCTGATGAATCAGGTCAGAGGATAGGAACTCGTGTTCTAAGAACCAGAGGTCAGATGATGATAGATGGCAAGAGGGAGAGCTTTGCTAGGACGTTCATATGTATATTGGATGTGGACTATACTCTCGAGGAAGCTCCCCTTGCTTGAGCAAAGAGCAGTGCAAAGATGTGACTTGAGTAAGAGTGATGAGTGATGAATGGGGTAAGGATGGTGACTTGAGTCACACCCTCCAGTAGGGTGGTGACTCAGGATATATATCACCCTAATCTTGACTTATTAACATAATAGATAACTCCCAAGTGAGACCATAATCACAGATACAGAGGCTAGGACGTCACAAAATGGAGTATAATTACATCAGATCCCCCCAAATCAGGTCACAAAATGGAGGATGACTACATCATTACACAATAGCTAAATCACTGGAAATCATGGCTGAGCCAAGCTGACATGGAACCTAAACCATCACAGGTTTTGTACACCTTATTTGTATTCACAACAAGCTGTCCAGTCCCCTTGATGGGCCACAAGGATCTTATTTGCATAGTCCCAGTCAATATTGTATGGGAATAACAAATAGTATGGCTTGAAGGGCAATATTAAATAATTCATTGCTCTGTGGTAGTGTTTGCCACACCCTCTTCCACTTAATCTATATAATCATCCTGGGAAGGAAGCTGTGTTCCCTGTTTTATGAATCAAGGCTCAGAGAGATTAAGTAACTGCCAAGGGCATGCACACAGTGACCAAAATGCTCTCAGATCCTCAAACCTGTTTCTTTTCCATACATGAGTTCTCTCTCCAGGATCTTGTACCCATCCTTTTCCTGGAAAAGGGCTATCTGGTAGTTTGTCCAGAGTTGTGACAGGACTGGCCCTCTTTGTGGGCAGGAGAAGTGATCATCAAAATGGTGTGATTTTCTGAAAATAAATAAATACATATCGAGATGTAATTCTTGTGTCATAACTTTCATCCCTTTAAAGGTTCAGTTCAGTGGTTTTCAGTGTATTAGCTCTGTTGTACAACCATCTCCTTGGTGGCATAATTTGAGCCTCTTCAGAAAGGCCCTTGGGACTGCGCATCCCTATCAGCCTCCACGTGAGCCTGTCTGCTAATAATCATCTGTTCGAGTTAAAGCATTTATTGTGCATTGCCTTGTGTCCCCCTCAAAATATGTGTTAGAATTCTAACCCTGTGGATATGATCCTAAATTTGTGGCTATGATCTTGTTTGGGAACAGGATTTTTTTTGTTATGTTAATAAGGGCATATCATTGCTGGGTGTGTCTTAGACCTGATCATTTCTAAGTTATTAGAAGAGCAGATTAGGCACAGAGTGTAGCATACCTATATGGGTACCCCTGTAAGCCAAGGAAAGCTCAGGAAGGAATGGATGTAAACTGGGACTCTGAATTGGGCTTTCAACCTCCAGAACTAGGAAAATAAATTTCTGTTCTTTAAAACCACCCACTTGTAGTGTTTGTGTTGTAGCAGCACTAAGTTATGAAGACAGCAGTCAGTGCTCTGTTCCAGTACATCTGAGTGGAGTCTGATCTTCATTAGTCTCCGATGCCTCAAAAGAGTTTTTTTTTTTTTTTTTTTGTCATAGCTTAATGAACCAGTCACTTCACAGGCCTCGAATAAGGGGATCTGGGTTAGATAGAGCTCCTTGAGAAACTTCCAAGACTTCCTTCCTGTTTGTGGGCAGGATGTGGGTTGACTGTCAGGTAAACTTAGGTAGGGGAATGCTCCAGGCATGGACCAATCAGAGCAAAGCTAGAGAGAGATGGCTGCTCCCATGGAGAGCGCTGAGAATCAGCTGGAGCACCTGAGAAGGAGCAACAGGATGATTGAAAACATTATTCCTGCCTCATCTACTGGACATGGTAAAAGCTGTTGAAGTCCTGGCACCATTTTTTGGATTGCATAACTGATTCTGTCGGTTATAGGGGTAAAAAAAATGAGCTTAGAAGATTGTACATCTTGATAGCTTCCTCTGGTCTCAAAAACATTTATGAAACTTTCTTGAGCATGCCTTACATACAAGGTCTGTGAACGATTCTAAGTAGTTTACACTTGGCTTTCCAGGAAGAGCCAGCATGGGTCTGATTGTATGCTGTGATTTAAAGAACCTGGATGCTTCCACTACTCACTGGTAGGTCTCTGGAATCCCTCTGTTGCCTCTGTTTGGTCCAGGGAACTGCAGAGTGCTTACTCTGCTCTTAGCCCTGAGCCAGGTGTGCAGGCACCCAGGATTTGATGGTGAACCGGACAAAGACCAAGTCTTTACAAAGTCATTATTAAGTCCTTTTAAAAACATAAATATCTCTGGGAGGGGTTCTGCTTTAGTCTGCTAGTCATTTACAGAATGTGTAGATGACTTTTTCAGATCATATTCCAGAGTGTGGGCTTTGCCTTGAGGCAGTGGAAAGAACACTGAGTGCTCTTATCATCTCTCTCCTGCTGTGAGCATCTAGTGGGTTAAGACTAGGGCCATGGTGAGTCCATATGGTGCCTTTGTGCCAGTTATGAAAAGGTATACCTTCATCAAGGTACTTCATTTTCCTTTTTTAAAAATTGTCATGATAAGCTAATTTTGTTAGAACAATATGCGTTATGACTAGCTGCCAGAAAATTGGTATATTTATGATACCTTCTATATCATCCCATCTAGTTGATTCTGACTCATAGGGACCCTCTGAAGTCCCCGAAATGTAGAGCCTTGTACAGTGTATGACCTGCACAATAACATGTGGCCTACCCCCTAGCTCCCCACCCCATTAGGAAAAAGGAATACCACAGTTCAATAAATATTCTTATTTAGCTGATATTTGATACATTTATTACTTGGCAGAGAGAGGCTTCACTCTGAGTAGGAACTTTGATCTTTTCATGGATTAAAATGTAAGAACAGGGAAGGGACCCTTGAGGCAAAAAACAAGGAAAAATACAATTAATTCTATCTAGATTGTGACTCTGTGTTCTGGCTCACACCTAGGTTCTCCCAGGAGTCTTGGAGATTTACAGCCCATTAAATTACATTTGCAGTAAAATGACTGAAAGACCAGTTCTTCAGGCTAAGGTGCTGATAGAATTCTCCTTTATGAAGTCAGAGGATCTTTCAGTGGGAGAGGACCTTCAGAGTTCAAGCCTATCAGTTTATAGGTAGCAGAAAGCAGGGGCTTAGAGGCTCAGGTATGCTTTCCTAAGGTCCCACAGCAAATGGCAGACCTGGCACCAGACCCTGGGTCTTTTGTCTGTTCGCTTGTCCCTCATCTCTTCCGTGTCCCTAGGAGGCTTAGCAGTTCTAGAGTAGTGTGGGCTACATGAACAAACTATGGGCTTTGTCCCTCAGAGATCTCTGAGGGTGTTGGAGTATCCTGTTAGCTTGGGTGGCAGTGGACCTGCTTGTGTAGAAGGTAACTGTGAAGACGTCTTTGTTTCAAGGCTTCTCTGAGGGAGATTTTCAACACATTTGGCTTTTTACCATCTGCTGTCACCCTGAATGCCAAAGTAGGCTGAGCAAGTTTTTAGTATTTGTTTCCTTTATCCCTTAAAACACAAGTGGTTAGTGAGAACTACAGTGTTCTTGGATTTATGAGGGGCTCCTGTCTTCCTTCCCAGGAGCATGATTTCACAGTGACCCAAGATAGCAGTGAGATTTCTCTCCAGAGCCAGTGAGCCTTAAGTAAGTTCCTTGAGAATGACTTTACACCACATTCTCCCCTTATTATTGATATGATTATTGATTATGAAGTTTTCAGCTAAAAGAGGGTGGGTGCCTCAAGGGACCCCTGCGTTAGTGGAGAAGCCACTACCTATGCCATGCCTAAGTCAGAAGAGTCCTCATCAAATTTGAGAGATATAAAGGCAGAACTTAAAGAAATTAGGTTATGGACATAAAGTCTAAAAAAATAAGCTAAATTCTAGATCATGGATCTGGAATTGATGAGTTGTTCAGGGGCACTCTGGAAAAGGCCCATCATTATTATGGGGAATTAAAAACAAAAAAACAGTGGAATTGGTTATTTTGGAGGCTGTCAAAAATATCTGGAATTAGCTCACCTGTCAAGTGTACTGTGAAAAAATTCACTGGCTTAGGGTGGTTTGGGGGCAATGGGTAAAGTAGATGAAGTCTCTGAGAAGCAGGGTGCATTGAAGAAAGAGCTCAGAGCTCAGAAGATCTGGCTTAAAATCCCAGCTCTGCTACATTACTTCCTGTGTGACCATGGATAGGCTCCATAATTTTTTGGCCTCAGTTTCCTTTTCAGTAAAACAAAAAGATAATACAGAAACAGTAGTAACCTCACAGGGCGTTTGTAAGGATCAGCAATAATACAAGAAAGGCACCTAGCACGATGCCTGGCACACAACAGATGCTAATAATAACTAGATTCAGCAGACAGTGTCTTTTGGCCAGAGGAATTTGAATTGAGGGGTTTGTGCAATCCAGTTTCCAGCATCCTCCCTTTTTTCCCAGAAAAACCTGGCTCCTGGGGCATTTTTTCCCCCAATATGAGGCAAAAGCCCAATTTGGAATGTGTCCCCTCTACACAGCCAAAACAGGCTTTTCCACAGGCGTGACCCTGCACGCATACACCTCTGTTGCACTGGCCCCTGAGACGTCAGTCCTTACTCTCAGCCTCTAGTCTGGAAGAGAAGAGGTCATCAACCATGCTAATTAAATCTGCAGATGATAACAAACTGGGCGGTGCTGCAACAGCACCAGAGAGGATGGGGAAGTAAATGAGAAGGGACTGGGGGAGTTTAGAAAATATGGGACAGGAAACAACAAAATGAGATTCAATGCAGAAAAATGCAAGTAACTTCAACTGGGGGAAATAATCAAACATAAACATTGGAGGGGAACGGGGAGCTAGAAACAGGCTGCAGAGATGAGGTCTTTGAGGTGGGACAGATGGCGGGTGGCAAGAAGTGAGCAAAAAGCAGGGGTAGAGAAGCCAGGAGCTGAGACTAAGTGGAGAACATGCTGGCCATGACTGATCAACTGGCCATTTAATGTTCTCCCACACTCACTTCTAAAGGTGAAAAGCTTGAATCCTCCATTCAAGCTCTAGTTCACATCTTGTCTTGTCCAAACAAGTCATCCTGGCCTCCTACGGTGAGTTCTGCCTGTCTTCTCACTTGCAACTCATCTGCAATATGCAGAACTGTATTCAAACACGGGCATCTTCCCATGCATGGCTCTCTTATTTCCAACCAAACTCTGTGCTCCAGGAGGACAAAGACCTAGCTCTGGAGCTCATTGTGTCCGTTTTGGCATTGGTCTTAATTACCTAGGGCTACCATAGCAAAAAACCAGTAGAAGTTAGTAGCTTTAAAGAATAGGAATTTATGATCTCACAGTTTTGAAGCTATGAATTGGAATCCTGAGCATCAGCAAGCTGACCTTTCTCTATCCTCTCTTCCCCTTTTCTCCTTCCTGTCTGTGGGCTCTTAAGAAAATCTTTGACTCTCTGTGTGTGTGTGTGTGTATTCTACTCTTTGTAAGAGGCCACACAGAAGGGATTGGGTTTAGGATCCATGCTACAGAGTATGGCCTCATTAACATAACAAAAGACCTGTTTCTAAACAGGGTCATATTCAAAGGTACAAAGATTAGGACTTCAGCGTAACTTTTTTGGAGCCACAATTCGATCCATAACAGTAGGTTTTGAATAAAAATGAGGGCTGACTTATTATCCTAAACAACATGACACAGAAGAAAAATTTCTTTCCCCAGTCCCTCGTGAGTCCAAATTATGCCTGAAGCTTCTCGATCTTTATCTCTACACACGATGTCAGTGCGACGCCAGTGTGCTATAGCCTTGAATCAAATACATGTTGTCCATTTCACACTTATTCCAGCTAGAACACAAACCAGATGTCACTCGGGTCCAGGATTAAAGAGAACACTTTGAATGACAAGTGTGGGAAGAGTAATGAGGCAGATGCATCCCTCAAATAATGATCTCAGA
Source organism: Heterohyrax brucei (assembly GCA_028571685.1). Taxonomy (NCBI): domain Eukaryota; kingdom Metazoa; phylum Chordata; class Mammalia; order Hyracoidea; family Procaviidae; genus Heterohyrax; species Heterohyrax brucei. The sequence goes on along the minus strand of CM053142.1, from coordinate 67,479,821 downwards.
GTGGAGTGTTTCCGATGATTGGCAACACAGACTTTAATGTCACATCTGCAAGATTTGAAGGGCAGGACAATGGTTTTGATATCCAACTCCTTGAGTCCTGGGGCAGTGATCCTCAGTGGAGTGCTCTATGCCTCAGAGAGAATTATTTTGCCTTCTGTGAGACTTTCCAGTGCATTGACGCATATGTGGTGTCCTTCCCACATACGCTAAATGTCAGTAGTTCACCTCAGCCACTGTGACAATCAAAAGATGCCCACCTGTTTCTAAGCAGGATGATGTAGCTCTTGGGGCTTGCCTAGGGGTGTCACAAGGGCCATCCCAGGGTCTAAATGAGACTGGAGGAGTGCTGGCTCTGCAAAGCTCAACTAGGGTAGCCTCTTGAAGCATTTGGTTTGAAGAAAGTGTTTTTTAGTTGAAGAAATAATGCAGCCTGTATTGTAGGAGATTCTGTAGTTTCTTTGTTCATGTTCAAATTCTACCATGTCTTTATATGTAAGGTCTCTATTATGAAGCATTAATGGCCTCTACAAGAAGGAGTCAGGGCCTTGACTTCCAGATAGCTACCTCTTTTGGCTAGAAAGTTACAGTCTGGATCTGTGGCACATGGGAGGTCTGATCTTTCATTCTGTTTGACCACAGCTTAAACTAGCTTCAGAGTAAGTGGACAGTACCTGAATTACAAATCTGTTGCATTTTTTTTTTGGTCTCTCCGGAGAATGGGGAGAGATTCTCAATTTAGAGAACAGTGTCTCCTAAAATCCTTGCCTATCTGGAACTTAAATGTGACCTTATTTGGAAATAGGGTCTTTCCAGATATAATTAGTTAAGGATCTTGAGATGAAATCATGCTTAATATAAGGCTATCCCTAAGTTCAATGACTGATGTCCCTACAAGAAGAGTAAAAGATACTGAGAGACAGAAAGACCAAAAGACTGTGTGAATATGAAAGAAGAGACTGGAGTGATGCTGCCACAAGCCAAGGAATGCTATAGTAGCCCCCAGAAGGGTAGCTGCCTAGAGCCTTCAGAAGGAACGAGATCCTGCTGACACCTTGATTTCAGGCTTTTGGCCTCCAGAACTGTCAGAGAATAAATTTCTGTTGGTTTTAAGTCACCAACTTTGTGACAATTTGTTATGGCATTACTGAGAAACTAATACAGGCTCCATCAAGAAAGGAAGAAGACATTTTCTCAAAAGTTCCCTAACGAGGGGCATTCTCTATCATCCTTTGTATTGTTGAAGGTATAATGGATCTAGGTGAAGAATGGATCAAGCTGGTTTATCAAGATCCCTTGTGTGAAGTTCATGGGTAACAGCAGCATGGTGGACAGTGGGGCCAGCACAGGTCGAGTCTCTGTCTTCTCACTCCACTGCTTCTCCTTTGCTTGAGCAGGCCAGTTTCTACAAGCCATGCTTATTGTTCCCCCATGCCTTTGCTCATCTTATTCCTTCTCCTTGATGATACCTACAACTCTTTTTGCACTTGCAAATCCTGTCAGGACTTTCAAAGTACCATGCAAGTTCCCTCTCCTTTATTATAGATCATCTTTGGCTTCTCTAGCCCAGATTCAGCTCTTGGATCAACTTCTATCAGTTAGGGCTCTTGGTTGCTTTGACAGAAATCCCAGCACAAACAGACAGAACAAAGAAAGATTATAAGCTCGTGTGATCAGACCCTAAATAGGTCTGATGAGGCTTGGTCCAGCACCTCAAATGATGTCCCCAAAGACCTAGTATTTTTCCATCTTTATGCTGGACCTTAAGCAGGGTCCACTTAACTCTTACTTACTCAGTTTCTCCTTGGCTTACCCCAGCTTTCCCTTTATGGAGCAAATTGAGCACCACTGTTATTTTCCTCAGAAAGTCCTGATGTCCAAGGGATTAAGAGCTTGACTGCTAACCAAAAGGTCAGCAACTGGAATCCACCAGCTGTTTCTTGGAAATTCTGTACAGTGGTTCTACTCAATCTTGTAGGGTTCTCGTGACTCAGAATTGCCTCGATGGCAATGAGTTTATTCTCCCTAGAGCTCTGGAAGAAAGAGAAAGCTGTCTTCCTCACAAACCTGAGCCAAAATCTCCTCCCATCCAATTGGTTATGCTTACATTATAAACATATTCTAGAACCAACTGTCATGGATTGAACTGTGTTCTCTAAAAGATTTGTAGCAATGTGGCTGCACCATAATTCTTGAATTGTGTGATGTTCCTACATATTGTAATTCCTGCTTCTGTGATGTTAATGAGGGTGTATGGGCAGCAGTTGTGTTGATAAAGCAAGATTCAATATGTAAGTTTGTTTTGTGCCTTGAGGCAGTCTCTTGACTTGTAAAGAAGAGAAGCCAGCAGAGACTTAGGAAAGAAGCTTACACCATCAAGGAAAAAAGCAGTTTTGGGAGTTGGGTGCCTCCTTTGGAAAAGACCAGGGTCCCTCTGCCTCAGAAGCTCCCAGTCCAGGCGAAGATTGATGACAAGGACCTTCCTCCAGTGCTGGCAGAGAAAGCCTTCCCTAGGAGCTGACACTTTGAGTTTGGTCTTTTAGCCTACTGGATTGTGACAAAATTTCTCTCTTTTAAAGCCATCCATTCTTGATATTTCTATTAGAGCAGTGCCAGATGACCAAAACACCAACCACTGTAGTTAGGGGGATGTGTAGGTAAATTGGCTCAAACTAACCGAGCTTATCTCTAGAGTTGCTGGTAACATCAGTCCTACTAAAAACATGTGGCTGAGAGTCCAGAGGGCTATTTCTGTCAGACAAAATGTGGTAACTATTGATGGGTGAAAGGAAAGACAACAAAGAAATGAGCATTCACTAGTTTCCCTTTCCCTTTGGACATTAATCACCTTAGTCATGATGTTATTCGTCTGTCCCATGTGTTAAATATCATTTATATGGTTTCCAAAGAGACTGAAAGCCATGTGATGGTGCGAGGGCTTATATTTCTTTTGTATGCCTTTAACTCCTAGCAGGTTGCTGAACATGCAGTTGTGGCCCAATAAATGCTTCTTGAATTGAAGTATGTTGGGCTGATGGAAGTATAGGAAAGAGTGGAAATATTCCTCAGGGGAGAGGCCAGTTACCAGTAAGAACAGACAAGGTCTCTAGGGGGGAGGGAGGGCTGATGACCGATAACATGAAGGCTTTGCAGGCATGTCTTTTGGAGGAAAGAAAAGTATCAAAATCAGGGATTCACGTAAGTTTTGAGTTAGGAGGGACATGAGAGGTAATATGATGAGATTTTAAATGCCTGAAAATGCTGCTCCATGAGTGTAGCATATATTCTATGGCACAAAAGGAAAGAATGTCAGGAAGAAGATACCCAGCGGTCCTGCGCAGAGGTTTTATGACCATTGAATTTAGTGGTGTTCGTCGCCGACCCACAGAGTAACCATACAACATATTGTCCAGACTAGAACACTTTTAAGAATGCTCAAATGGTAAACTAGATGGGGTAATGAGGAAAGAGAAATAAATTATGTCTATTTCATGCCAAGCCAGACCTGTTGATTGTTTTGGGTCTGAGTCTATCTACCCAACACCAGCTCTGCCCGTAGTTCTCCTTTGCTTCTGTTCTTCTGGGCACAGAGATGCTCGCAGTGTTCTGAAGGGGGCGAGGGTGAAACACACATGCCTTTGAGGGTTAGGATTCTGCAGCATCGGATTCCACTGGCCGCAATATCCACTGTCCAAAACAGCTTTGCTGTCACACACAGGAAAGGGCAGTGTTTTCCTCTGGTCTTTCCTCGTGGTTTGTCTGTGACCTTTTCCCCTTTGTTTAGGGCTGCGCCTTTGTGTGTGAGAAGGCCAGTTGTTAGCCCCTTGGCCTGCCTTTGTCAGCCCTGTGCTCTCTGCCAGTATCATCATGGGCTTGTGGATTTCCATTCTCTTTTTTGGTAGAAATTCAGTCTCTGGCTCCTGGATTCTATTCAGTCTGTTGCTTTCTGCACTGTAAACTCCCAAAAGAAACATGGTCTTATTTTCAACCTCGCATGGTGGTTTTCTGAAAGATGCCAGTAGCTGTTTCGGTGGACTCAATTGTGAGTTTCCTTGTGGGGGATCCAAGAAACATAGTGTGATCCTGGCAGAAGTCAAGGGGCATGTGGTCAGTGGCCAGAGGGCCATGGCTATGCTGTGAACTTTGCGTAACAAGGCAGTGATTTGGCACTGGATGTCTCAGCCCTGGAAAGCTAGGTGGCTTAGTGGTTAAGTGCTGTGGCTGCTAACCAAAAGACTGGCAGTGTGAATCCAGCAGGTGTTCCTTGGAAGCTATGGAAACTCTGTCCCATAGGGTTGCTATGAGTTGGAATCAACTTGATGGCAGTGACTTTCATTTGTTTTGTTTTCTTTTGGCCTGAGCCCTAATAGCGCAGTGGTTAAGTGTTTAACCACTAACCAAAAAGCTGGTAGTTCAAGTCCATGAGCCGTTCCATGGAAACACTATGGGGCAGTTCCACTGTTCCCTGTGGGGCTGCTGTGAGTCAGAACTGACTCCATGCTAATGGATTTTGTTGTTTTTGCATGAGCTTGGCCTTGTAGGAACTAGTTTTTCAAGAAATCTTTCTATATATACTTTATCATTTGCAAAGTATTTTCATGCATGTTATCTCGTAAGAGCCTCTGAGTGACACATATGATTAAGTGCTTGGCTACTCACTGGGAGGTTTGTGGCTCTAATTCATCCAGACATACTTTAGAAAAGAGCTTGGTGATCAACTTGTGAAAGGTCACACTCATTGCAAACCCTCTGGAGTGGTTCCATCTTGAGACACCTGGGGTTGCTGTGAGTTGGAGTTGATTAGATGGCAGCAGGTGTCTTATTGCATATGATCCAGAGATACTGTGGAATTATTATTTTTAAACATTTATTAATTTAAAAGCAATAATTTAAAATTCATTAAATATTAATGTGGATAGTATCTTTTAATGAAAATGATGGTATTTTTCCAAAACAAAAAAAATTGTGAGAAACATGACGTTCCTTTAAATTTTTGTAAATCTTTTTCCTCATTTATTGAGAGATAATTGATATATGATCAACTGGATATATTTAAAATATATAATCTGTTGTATTTTTTTTACAGGTACGCATACCCCATATGTACTTATCCGTGAAACCATGACCATAATCAAGATAATGAGTCATATTTTTCTCATATCCATTTGAAATCCATCCTTCTCTTCTCCATATAGTACTAGCATTAATCATTACTATTATTGCAACATTATCTCTATGTCTTAGAGAGCTTTCAGGGTTTGTTAATAAAGGATGCAATTGGTATGTAACCAAGTTGGGGCTAAGACCAGGTCCTTGGGGTCTAGTGCCCGTGGTCTTTTCATGACCTGTGTGGTGAAGTCCATTTCCTGTTTCTTTCAACTATTGAATTTTCAGAAACCTTGATGAATTTTCAGAAACCTTGATGAATTTTCAGAAACCCTGGTGGTGTAGTTGTTAAGTGCTTCGTCTGCTAACTGAAAAATCGGTAGTTCAAATCCGCCATGTGCTCTTTGGAAGCTCTATGGAGCAGTTCCACTCTGTCCTGTAGGATTGCTATGAGAGTGAATCATCTCAACAACAGTGGGTTGTGGGTTGAACTTTTCAAGTAGAACAAAACTTAGCCATTCTAGAGGAGCATCTGCAGCTCAGAGTCTGGGTCGGGAACAGGTTTCCTTAGTCCCTGGTATGTAAGAAGGTCTGAGTCTTTAGGTTTCCTAGAATTCCCTTGCTACTTCACCTCTGTCTGCATTTTAAGCAATAGTTTCCTGGGCAGCTCCAGTCTTGGGTACAGTGACTTGTGACCAGCAGAGTAGAGACTGTGGTAGAAGGTCCAGAGAAAACCTCTTCTAGGACCCTGGCTCAGTTGTCCCTGGTCTTCAGCTGGGGACTGCATGAGCTGTTTTGTAGAAGAGGGGTCCTGGTACTGGTCTTTTTTCAGTTCTCTGAAACAGTGTTGAGTGAATATTTGGTTATGCCCCTTCCATTTGAAGATCATTGCCCCGTGGCTAGGTGAGGACAGGGTTGGAGAGAAGACTCCTGTGCTTTCATGTAGGGGCTCCCGGGATAATGGGTGCACATCTTTCCTTCCCAAGTCTAGAAACTCTTCTCTGTGCTTAACTCACTGTGTCCCTGGGATGTCCAGACAGAGTCAGCTCCCTGATCACAGGTCAGAAGTTCCTGATTGCTAAAAGGTTAAGCCTTTGGTCTTTATGGTAACACTTATCAGCCTCGGTATTCATCAAAAGTTGTGAGTCCTGGACCACGTAAGTAACTGCTCTCATTTCAGTGGAGACCGTGGTGGTGCCGTGGTGAATTGCTAACATCTGCTAACTAAGAGGTCTGAAGTTTAAATCCTCCAGGTGCTCCTTGGAAACTCTGTGGGGCAGTTCTGCTCTGTCCAATAGGGATGCTATGAGTCGGAATCTACTTGACAACTGTGGGTTTCTGTCTCAGGGGAAATTATGCTGGTGTAGTGGTTAAGTGCTTTGCTACTAACCAAAAGGTTGGCAGTACAAATCCTCCAGGCACTCCTTGGAAACTCTATGGGGACAGTTCTACTCTGTTCTATAGGGTTTCTATGTGTTGGAATTGCCTTCACAGAAATGGATTTGGTTTTTTGGGGGGTTTTGTCTCAGGAGTATACCTCACACTTCTCCTTAGTCTATACAGATAGCTGTCCTGGCCACAATCTTGGCACAGCAGCATCGTGTGGGTACTAGCTGTAATGTTTTGAGAACTCAGGACTCCCTGAGGGTTCTCTCACTCCTTCTTTGGCACCATATGCCTTTGGCTCTTGGTGATCCAAGGACCTAGGGTGGTAATATCTTAGAGGTTCGGGGGATCTGTCTCCCCTTCTTCTCCTGTTCACTGCCTACAGGCTCATCTCTCCACCCTTCCTCTGGCTGCCCCATGACTGGGCCACAATGTGCTGCAGCTGATGTTCTCGGCTCACAGCAGGGCCCGGGACCAGAGTACTCACAGGCCTCTGGGGTCAGTGTTGAGGTGGCTTGGCAGGACTGCGTGGGAAGGAGGCTTGTGGAGTATCGGTTTCCAGTGTTTGGCTGAGGCTGCCTCCCATTCGCTCTTGTCTCTCTAGAGGGAAAACGTGGTCTTGTGAAGCCACATGCAGTCTTTGGATAATAACAACAAGACATAAACAATACAGATCATCTCAATGGGAGTACATAGCCTCCAGTCCCTGCTGAGGGCCTTGAGCAATGGCTGCGGTGCTGTACAGCAGTGACTGAGGGTGCAAGTCCCCCCTCATCTCCATCCCTCATCTATCTAATGTCTCGTGAAGGGAGGGCCTGCAACATTGTCCTCGGCATGAGTTGAGAACTCTTGGGGTTGAGTAACACTGTCCCTCACAGGCAGTGTGGGATGGACCCTGGACTTAGGAGACTGGATTCTATTCCTGGCTCTGTTACTAATTAGCTGTATATCCATGCCCAAGTAACTCAGCCTCTTGAGCTTTGGGTCTTGGGAAAGATATGTTAGATGTTTTGGAGGTGTCCTCTGACTCCAGAGTCTTATGGTCAAATCAATTCACTCTTCTGAAATTTCACCATTTCTATAGTAGCTTCTAGAAACCCTGGTGGTGTAGTGGTTAAGTGCTATGTCTGCTAACCAAAAGATCAGTGGTTCAAATCTGCCAGGTGCTCCTTGGAAACTGTATGGGGCAGTTCTACTCTGTCTTATAGGGTCATTATGAGTCAGAACCTACTCCATGGCAGTGAGTTTTGTTGTTGTAAGTTCTGCTTTGAGCTATAGGCATGGGGATGCTGAATAGAGTGGAAGGAGGTGCCTTTGGTCACTGTGGGAGTCTGATGGTTGGCAAGTAAAGCTACCAAAGACATTTACATTTGAAAAGTGTTTTATTTTCCAGGGTATCCCTGATTCTTCTCCTCATTAATGCAATGATACCACTTTAAGCCTGTAAGGCAGAGAAAATCAGTTGCCACTGAGTTGAGTAACTCATGGCTACCCAGTGTGTGTCAAAGTAGAACTGTGCTCTACAGGGTTTTCAGGAGCTGATTTTTTGTAAGTAGATCTCTAGGCCTTTCTTCTGAGGTACTACTGGGTAGATTTGGACCTCCAACCTCTCAGTAGTTCAGCACACAAACGATCCCCATCCTACTGGGATTCCTAAGGCAGAGAAAGAATTTCAGGCATATTCAGCCTCATTTCAGTTCAGGTTGTGTTTGGTGAGCACCACACTGAGTTCATGCCTATGTGTGAAGCCTTCTAGAAAAGAGAGCAGTGATCTGCACATGCGGTGAGGACCTGGGCTACCAGGAAAATGGAGAAGACACCCTGCCATGTTTTATAAGGTCCTTGGTCACCTGGACACTTGAATAACTTTAGCTGAAGGAATGAGAGAAACATTCAGAAGTGATACTTGGGGGGTGATTTGAATTATTTCCTTAAAATTGAAATTCTACTGACATAGGTTACCACTTACTTTCTGGACCATGGTAGCCATTTTTAGGAATTGTTCCCAAGATCTGAAAGGGGAGCCTCCTAGGTATAAATGTATATTGAATTTGCAATAAAGTTCTTTTGTTCAATAAATATTTACTGAGCACTTACTATTTGCCAGGAACTGTGGTAGCTGCTGGGGTCAGTGCAATGAAGACAGACCTGTTCTTTGTCCTCATTGAGTTTAAGGTCTTGTCAGGAAGACAGGCATTAAATACCTAACTGCACAATGATTGTAGTGGTGGAAAATGCTAAGGAGGAGGACAGGGAACTGTGTAAGCAAAAGTAGGGGGCAGAGCATAATCTAAGGGCTCAGGAGAGGCCCCCTGAAAAGGTAAAGTTTCAGCTGAGACCTAAGCAGGCGTTGGCTGCACAAGGAGTGGAAAGACCTTTGTGAAGGAGGAGATGGAGTGTGATGTCATTCTGAGGTAAGAAGGTGGGTGGGTGAGGAGGCTCCAATGTAGGGGAAGCTGGCAGGAGCAGTTGGAGGCCAATGAGAAGGGCTGTGTGACTGGAGCCTGGGGAAGAAGTAAAGAGATGCTGGTGCTTTTACCAGTTGCTGCTGAGTTCATTCAGACTCATGGTGAGCTTGATGCTGCACCAAAAGCAAGTTCGTTCCACTTCTTACTGTAGCCAAAATTCAGAGATGGTGAAAGGTTCAAGCAATGCTTTATTAACAGACAAGCATGCAAGCATGGGGAACAGCAAGAATAATTTCTCTAAGACTGTCTCACTTGAGTTACAATTTCAGTGGCTTTTATAGCCAGATTTCAAAGAGATTGGCATCTGAAGATTATCACAGAACAATAACAGGGAGTCGCAAGATTTCATGACATCTTATCAAATAGTGCTAATTACACCAAATTTCATTATCTCTCTGAGGTCTTGGAATAATCAATTTACTACTCCAGAGATCGGAAGAGGAATGTAGTCCTGCTAATCTGGTTTGGGGACAATGATTGGGGCAGGGAATGGAATATAGTTTAATAACCTAAGTGACTTTTATTAGATTCTTATATTCACTAACAAACATGTCTGTCAGAATAGAACTGTGCTACATAGCATTTTCAGTGGCTGATTTTTTGAAAGCTGATCCCTAGGCATTTCTTCTAGGGTTCTTCTGGGTGGACTTGAACCTCCAGCCTTTGGTTAATAACTGAGTTCATTAACAGTTTGTACCACCCAGAGACTCCCGTGCCTTTTACAGATTGTGCAGGTTATCAGTTCTTCTGTTAAGTCAACTTCGAAGAAGAAAGAAAGGAGGATCCCAGAGAGACTGGTGGATCACACAGAGCATGGATTCAAGATCATTTAACTTAGTGGTAAACATGTCCGGGCAATCATATGACAAGAACACAACTTAAAAGAGACTGATAAACCCAAGAGTCAGGTTATGATGGAGGAGTATTAATTTCCTTTGGCTAGAGGTCTCACACCTCTGCTTGGGAACTCTTTCCTGACACCAAGGAACTGGATAAACTGAATTTGTAGGCTGGTTTATGAAAATGGAATTACAATGGAAGGAGCTAGGTAGTTCTGTGGGACATTTCAGCAAAACTGGAAAACCTTATCTGCTCTCTTGCGTATTTCATGTTTCTTGCCACTGGTATAAGTGTGTCCCTCATATGTACCTACTTGGGGTTCCCTGGAGAAAATTTTGTGCACTGGTGGCTCTCCTTTCCCTGATGACAAGAACAAATTATATTACAACTCATTTTACATGAATTTTAGTTGCCTGATGAAATTTGGGAGCCCCTCCAGTTGTGTTGGCTACTCATTTATAGACTCCCTTTTAGGGGCGGATTCTATCCTCTAATGGCTGATCTCTTACTCTTTGTGTTAAATCTTATTTGTGTCAGTTTTGAAAAGTGAAATGCACTGTGTTTTGAACCTTTGAACTCCTTTGGGTTACACAGGGCATTTAAAAAATCCTGCAAATGATTTTAACAGTGAGGGCAGTAAGCAGGTCAGGATAAATTATTCACTATTTTAATCTAGTAGGAACGGATTTTCCCAAAGTCTTTTCCATCAGTTGCGGGTATTGTGTGCTTATTGAAGAGCTGTTGTGTGCCCAGCCTGTATTAGGTGCTTGAAGGATGCAAAAGATGTATCAGGCAGTGAAGAAGGCACTGTGTTAGCTGTGTAGAGTGAATCGTCATAGTAACGGCTGCCACTGCTCTGTATCAGAGGCTTCACATCCTTTAATCCTTTCAACAGTTCCAGGTTTTCTCATCCTTTCATGCAGATAAAAAGCCAAGGCTCATTCGGTTAAGTAATTTGCTCAGAGTCCCACAGCTATAAAGTTTAAGATTAAATCTTAATCTTTCTGGGTCTGAAGTCTAAATTCATTCAACTCCCCTACAAGTGGTTTACATTTGGCTAGGAACTAACGGAGAGGTTGGCAGTTGGAACCCACACAGCTCACTGTGGAAGAAAAGACTTGACAATCTGCTCCCTTAAAGATTCCCCAGATCAACCAAATTTGCTGCCATAGAGTGGATTCTGACTCATAGTAACCCCATAGGACAGAATAGAACTGCCCCATAGGGTTTCCAAGACTGTGTGTCTTTGTGGAAGCAGACTGCCATATCTTTCTTCCACGGAACCTGCAAACATTTTGGTTAGCAGCTGAGCACTTTAACTTCTAATCCATCAACTTTTCTCTTTAGATTTCCTAGGGTTAGTGAAAAAGAGCTTCTGCCTTTTGGTGATGGCTTTGCTCAGAGATGTTCAAGTATTTGTTTTCCGTACAGGAGAGTAGCCAGTCACACAGCTAATATTTCACATTAGCTCTAAGTTACTCTTTTTATGACTAGGTAACAATATTGTGTGGCATAAAAGGAAGAGGATGACTCTATGTTAGTACCACAAAACTGCATTCCTGCTTTTATTTTCATTTTAAACAAGTTCCATTTGAGGAGAATAGAGGAGAAGCCTGCCTTGCTGGAAGGAGTTAATCCCTCCACTTTGGGAAAAAATTCTGCTTTAGTTGGTGTAATATTAGCTTACAATCGACAGAGACTCTAAAATCTTAGTTACTAAACAAGGCAAGATTTTATCTTTCTGTCATGTAAAATCCTAGAAAGTGGCCCAAGGCTGCTATGCTGTGGCTTGTCATGGAGTCAGGACCCAGACTATCACAGGATACATTGCTGTTTCTGTCCTTGATTTTGGATTCAAGTTTAAGCAGCAGACTGTAGAAAGGGAAGAGGAAAGGGCAAAAGGCATCTACTTACTGTTTCTTAAAAAGGTTGCTGAGGCTGCCTGATGAAATTTTGACCTGTATTACATGGATCAGAAATTAGTGATGGTTACACCTAACTGCCAGTAAGGGTGGGAGATGTAGACTTAATTCTGTAGGGCCCTGTGCTTAGTTAAAATCAAAGACAGTGAGAATGACTATCGGGACAGCTAGCAGCCGTCTGCCACCAAGGCCACGAGATTGGATCCTTGCCCTCCCAACAACCCTTCTTCAAACTCTAAACATCTGTTGCCGCTTAAGAATTTGTTGTACAGCGGAGCCACTGACTCTATAAAGTTGAAAAAGATTCATCACAATTTAAAAATAAAGAAAAATGCATATAAAAGCAGTAAAGTCATCATTTCAGATTCGTGAGAGAGATGGTACTGTTGACATCTTTCATCCTTAACATCGTATCTGGGTCCGTGATGGGAGGTGGGGTTACAGGTCAGGTTCTCTTTATTTTCTCTAAATTCAAAAAGCTTAAGCTATGCTTAAAAGTAGCCTGCAAGTGATTAATGACTCTAATAGTTCCGGATATTCCAACCGAAGATGAAAATGAGAGCAATTTCTCACTGAAGGCCACTTTCTGGGCTTTGTTAGAACTTTGTCACACTTGGAAGCTGGGAGGTTGAATATTTCATCTTAGAACTGTCACATCAATTCCTTATTCACTATTTGATACTATTTTAGTCTAGAAAGAGTGACTTCGTGTTCTGTTATAGCCCTTGGATGTAGCTTTTAAATATACCCAATGGCATCATCTCATTTCTGTTTCCAATAACAGAAGAAAATTGTCAGGTAGGGCATAGTCTACTTGGTTTCGAATACTATTTTTACTGTGGCTATTGTTACTTTCAAATGTTAGGAAACATTCCATATTATCCAAGCCTTTTGCACTACAGTTCAATCTTCTTCTTTTTTAAAAAGCATTTTCTTGTGTTTTAGGTGAAAATTTACATAGCAAACTGGGTTTGTGTTTAACAATTTGTATGCAGCTCATTCTGTGACGTTGGTTACATTTTCACAATGTGTCAACATTCTAATCACTTCCAGTGTTGACACAGTAACAAAAATAATAAGTATCTACTATCTAGAAAGTGGCTCCCTTTCCCTTCCCTTCCAATCCCTGGTAGCCGTCAAAGAACATTGCTTTTTGTGTGTGTACCTGTTCTTGACTTTTTATAAATATGAGCTCTTACAATATTTGTCCTTTTGTGATTGACTTATTCAGCATAATGGCCTCCAGATTCACCCACGTTATGTTTCATGAACTCCTCTATTTCTTTATAGTTGCACAGGTCTCCATTGTATGTATGGACCATAATTTGTTTATCCATTCATCTGTTGATGGGCACTTCGGTTGTTACATTTTTTTGCTATTGGGAACAATGCTGCAGTGAACATGGGTGTGCATATGGCTTTTCATGTGGTGGCTTATATGTCTCAAGAATATATACCTAAGAGTGGGATTGTTCAGATGGTATTTCTATTTCTAGCTTTTTAAGGAAGTTCCACACTGTTTTCTGTCTTGGCTGTACCATTTTACAATCCCATGAGCAATGTGTAAGAGTGCCAGTCCCTCCACAATGTCACCAGCATTTATTTTCTTCTTCTTCGTCTTTTTTCAAATCATTGTCATTTTTCAAGGATAAGGTGGTATCTCATTTTTGTTTGATTTGTATCTCTCTAATGACTAATGGTTGTATCTTTTCATATTTTTTTTGGTTTTCTGAATGTCATCTTTTGTGAAATGTCTATTCATGTTGTTTGCTCTTTTTCTTTATTCTATTGTTTATCTTCTTGTGGTTGAGTTGTTGAAGTTTTCAATACATTGTAGAGACCAGACTCTTATCAGACATGTTGCTGCCAAAAATTGTTTCTCAGTCTGTGGGTTCTCTTTTTATTCTCTTGGTAAAGTCTTTCAGTGAGCATAGATTTATAATTTTTATGAAGTTCCAGTTACCTCATTTGTCTTTCTATCATTTCTGCATTTTTAGGTTTGCTTGGCTATTTATGCTGAAAATTAGATCCCTTAGTTTTGACTGAATGTTATGTTTAAAACCATTTTTAATTTAGCTTTAATGTTTAGGTCTTTGATCCACTTTGAGCTACTTTCTGTGCATGGTGTGAAATATGGATCCTTATTCATTTTTCTATACATGGATATCTAGTTTGTCAGTACACTTGTTAAGGAGACTGTTTCTTCCCCATTGAAAGGACTTTGACCCTTAGTGGAAGTCAGCAGCCGGTAGATGGATGGACTTAGTCCTGGGTTCTCAATTCCGTATCACTGGCCTATGTGTGTGTAATTGAACAAGTACCAGGCTGTTTTCATAACTGTGACTGTCTAGTAAGTATTGCGATGGGAAAGTGAGATGTCTCCTACTTCGTTGTGTTTCTTCATTTCATTAAAGAATGTTGTTGGAATTTTGATCAGGATTGCATTATATTAATAGATTGCTGTGGTTATTATTGGTGTTTTCACAGCGTTAAGTCTTCTAATCCCTGGGCATGGAATGTTTTTCCATTTGTGTAGATCTCTTTTACTTTCTTGTAAACTGCAGAACCAAAGCCTTTTGCAGTTTTTAAATTCTGACCTGTAGCTACCATATAGTTTAAAGTAGAACTGCCCCATAGGGTTTCCAAGGAGCAGGTGGTGTATTGAACAGCTGACTTTTTGATTAGTATCTGAGCTCTTAACCAACCAATGAGCCATCAGGGATCCTTAGTTTCTTGCAGTAGTGTTTTATAGTTTTCCTTACAAAGTCTTTTACATCCCTGGGTAAGTCTATTCCTAGATATTTTATGCTTCTGGGGACTAGTGTAAATGATACTGATTTCTTGATTTTCTTTTCAGAATCCTCCTTGTTATTGTAGAGGAACTCAGATGATTTTGGGGGGGTTGATCTTGTACCCTGTCACTTTGTTGAATCCTTCTATTAGTTCCAGTAACTTTCTTGTGGAATCTCTTGAGATTTTCTATGTATAGGATCATGTCAGCTGTGAAAAAGAGTAGTTTTACTTCTTCCTTAGCAGTTTGGATACCCATTATTTCCCATTCCTCTTATAGCTCTAACTAGAACTTCCAGTACAGTATTAAATAAGAGGGGTGCTACAGAACCTCCTGGTCTACTTCTCTATCTGGAGGGGAATACACTCAGTCTTTCTCCACTGAGAATAGTGTTGGATGTTGGTTTTGCATATATGCTATTAATTATACTGAGGAGTTTCTCTTCTACTCCTATTTTGCAGGAAGTTTTTAATCAGGGGGAGGTGTTGGATTTTACCAAATGCCTTTTCTGTGTTGAGATGATCATGTGATTCTTTTCCTTTGTTTTATTTCTTTAGTGAGTCAAGTTGATTGATTTTCTAACATTAAGCCAAGCTTGCATCCCTGGTATAGATCGCACTTTGTCATGATGCATTATTATTATTATTATTGACGTGTTGTTGAATTCTGTTGGCTAGAATTTTTTTCTCTTTATTATGATCGAATGAAAATGTACATTCCCATATAAATTCTCATGACCACCTATATGCAGCTCCCACTGCTCTCCCTGCCTCTTTCTCTCCGCTCCATATACGTCTTATCCTCCCAGTAGTTTCCGATCCTCTCTGCTCCACCCACTCCCCTTACTCCAGTAGGAGGTCAGCAGGACTGCATCATGTAGAAGCATAGAACCATAAAGTGCACACATGATATGGTCACTCTGTGTTGCCAAGTCCAGTCCATTTCTGTCTGAAGAGTTGACCTCCATTATGATGTATGGACAGGGGCAGCATCCGGGCCAGGGGCCATGGTTCCAGGGGAACACCGAAACTAAAAGACTCCATCAATTGCGGTCTTTTAGTGGAGATCTCAGAGTGTACCCCTTTTTATTCTTGTGTTGACACTGAGACTCAGCTTTGTGAGCTCCATCACTGCTTTCACTGGTGGTGACCGGGCACCATCCTGTTCTTCCGGTCACAAGTTGATGTAGTCACCCACTCACGTGGGTCTGTCTGTCTTCTGGATTCTCTTTCCTACGTGTCGATTTGGTCCTTGGTAATCATCCATTCCTGCTGAGTTGGGACCATTTGGTGTACCTCAGATGGCAGCTTGGCAGCTTTTAAGACAACAGATGCCACTCACCAATGTGGGGTGCAGAAGACTCTCTCAGCAAAATGCTAGTTGTGCTAGTTGGCCTCAATTTCCCCTGAGAGCATGGTCCCTGGCCCCCACCCCAGCTACTCTGTCCTTTCAATATTGGGCTAAGATAGGAGGAGTAATCCTGTTATTTTGAAGTCCAGTTAATACTGATCTTCTTTCTAATGTGTGCTGTCACAGATTTCACCCAACCAAACTTCTATCAACTATCTAATCCAAACCCTCTCCCCCTTTGCCCTCCCTCCCTCCCCACCCTTGCAGCTGTCACAGAGTCTTTTCTTCTATGCATGAGTCTGTTTTTAAGTTCTTATCGTTGGGGTCTCATACAATATTTGTCTTTTTGTCACTGACTACATTCACTCAGCATAATTTCCTCCAGCTGGTTGTTCTTATTAATCTGTTCTGGGGCATTCTTCTTTGTGAGTTGATTTTTCACCATTTTCAGGGTTGGTTTTGTGGGTGTTGAGACTCCTGAATTATGTTTCTTGATTTGATATGTTGCATCTTTATTGCGCTTTACAGCTGCATCGATGATCCCCCTTAATAAACTATGTCTAAACCCAATTTTAATTGCTACCAGTCTTATTAACTTCCTCTCCATCTGGAAGGACTATAATGACTGTAGTACATTCCTCTTTTTAATATGGTGACATTATGGTTTTCATGATATGATCACTGGATCATTTCTTTCTTTATTATAACTTTCAGTTTGGAGCCTTCCCTAACTGAGTCAGTTTCTGGGTGATGTGTCTTGTATTTGCTTCTAAAATATAAAGTTAGTGGTTTTGTTCTTCTAAGCCAAGGGATTCTTTCAGTATTTCTTGTAGCTTTGGTTTGTTTTTTAAAAAGTGTCTGAGTTTCTGTTTATCTGCAAATGTTTCTTCATTTTCATATTTGAAAGATAGTTTTGCAGGATACATAATTCTTGGTTGGAAGTTCTTCTCCTTCAAGGCTTTGAATGTGCCATATGACTGTCTCCATGCCAACATTGTTTCTGCTGCGAAATCCGATGAAAGCCTACAGGGTATCCCCCCTGAATGTTGGCTTTGCTTTGAGTCTTGCTGCCTTTACAAGTTTCTGCTTATGTTTCATTTTGTTAAGCTTGATTGTAATGTGTCTTAGAGTCTTTCTTTTGAGATCTATATTGAGTGGCATTTGATATGTATCTTGGATGTCTATATTCTCTTCTTTCATAATTTCTGGGAAATTTTCTGTCAACAGCTGAGCCACAATACTCTCTGTGTTCTCAGGTGTCTCTCTGTGTTTAGTAAATTCAATTAATTGTAGATTGTTCCTCTTAATAAAGTCCCACGTGCTTCTTAATGTTTCACTTTTCTTGTTTCTTTTTTCTGATGTCTCCTCATAGATGCTGGAGTCGGTAGCTCTGTCTTCTAAGTTGGAAAGTCTATTTTCCATTTGTTACATTCTGTTTTCTTGGCTTTGAATTGAAGTTTGTCTTTGATTTTGTTCTTGATCTGTTGGGTTTCAGAGTACTGGTGTTTCATCAGATCGAACAGCTAGCTTAATTTTTCATTTTGCTTTGCTGCATTTTGTATAAGGCCTAGGAGGGCTCTCTATATAATCCTTTTGTATTCACCTTCCAATAGTTTCAGAAAAGCTTCTTCATCTGGGAAGTTCTGACATGGTTTCTTTTGGGGGCCTTCTGAAGCCATGGGTGATTTCTTGGTTATGCTTTTCTCCAGAGTGTGTTGCTTTTTGGGCACAATGTAAGTCAGTAGAGGCTGGGAGAGATGCTATGAGGATGGGCCACAGTTGTTTCCTTAGTCATTCCTTAGGCCATCTTAAAATGAAAGGTAAAAGGTATCTGACAACTTCCAAAGTCAGTCAGGTTTTCAGGTGTACAGGTCCCTCTTCCCAGCTGACAAAGTAAGTACCTCTATATTCAACCCCAGATGTTATAAACTAGTTCAAAATACAGAAAGGCTACTGCCCTGCTGGTCTCTGCTGTCAGGCCCCAGCCATAGGTGACACTGTGTAGAATACTGCTTTTCCACCAGAAAAGCGCTCTTCTGCAAGCAGGTGGTGCCTCCCAGACTAGGAATTAGGTTCAGCTGAGGCCTCCATATGAGTAGACTGCCTCCCAGTGGAACAAGATGGCATCTGCACAAGCTCCCTGCCTGCCTTGGTACAGGCTACTAAATGGTGGGGGCAGAAAGAGAGGCTAAAGGTGCCAAGATGCACCAAGTGTGAAACCAGGCTCTCAAATTATGGCAATTTCACCTGCTGATCCCACCAGCAGTGCATCTAAGATTACCTGCTATTTAAGTCCCAGCTCCACCCACCAGCTAAGACACAAAACAAAGAGTTAAAGTGGTAAGTTGCCTTCCATCTGTGTAAGCCAGCACTCACCAAGAGTGGGGGTCAGTGAAAGAGAGGAAGTTTTCCATTCAGTGGTATGAAGTCCAAATTAACAGCCCTATGCCATTTCCTACGGCTCCCTAAGTGTCCAGAAGGCTCCATTTAGTTATCAGTTCAGGTCTTGGTTTCCAGAGGGATTTAGAGACATGTGTGTTTAGTCTGCCATCTTGACTCCACCCCCCTGTTGGCTAGAATTTTATTGTAAATTTTTGTGTCTATATTCATGAGTGTTTTAGTCAGCTCTTGCTGCTTTAACAGAAATACCACAAGTGGATGGCTTTAGCAAAGAAAAGTTTATTCTTACACAGTCCGGTAGGCTACAAGACTGAATTCAGGATGTCTATACTGACTCAATGGCAGTGGGTAGATGGTGGTAACAGGGGAAGATTTTGTGTCTCGGCCGGCTCTAGAAGAAGGTCCTTGTGTTGCATCAGTCTTTGATCAGGGAGCATCTTGGTGCAGGAACCTCAGGTCTGAAGGACATGCTATATTCCTGGTGCTGCTTTCTTGATTATGTAAGGTTCCCACGTATCTGCTTGCTTCGCTTTCCTTTTACCTCTTGTAGGATAAAAGGTGGCACAAGTCACACTCCAGGTAAGCTCCCTTAGTAAGAGCACTGCAGTCCCACTGTAACCCTCTTTTAACATAATCCTATCTATTACCCATATGCAGAGATTAGGATTTATAGCATAAGAAAATCACAAAATGGAAGGCAGTCACACAGTACTGGTGATCACAGCCCAGACAAATTTCTATACATATTTTTTGGGGAACACAATTCAATCCATGACAATGCAGAATATTAGTCCATAATTTTTGTTTTTAGTGGTGTTTTTGCCTGGCTCTGGTATAAGGGTTATGCTGGTTTCATAGAATGAATTAGGGAATATTCCTTCTTCTTCTATGATTTAGAATAGTCTGAGTAGAACTGGTGTCAGATCTTCTCTGAATATTTGGTAGACTTGTCCAGAAAAGCCATCAGTTCATATTTGTTGTGAAACTGGTGTGTTCTTCTGACATAAAGCATATTTCACCTGTGAAATTGGAGTAAGTTCCAGATATTTGAATTACTGAGTGTATTGGGGAGCTGCCATCTGAATTTGTAGAAATAGCCTTTACTCACTTTGTCAGAGTCCCTCGGTAGGACAATGGTTAAGTGCTTAGCTGTTAACTGAAAGACTGGTGGTTCAAGTCCACCCAGAAGCACCTTGGAAGCAAGCCTAGCAATCTACTTCTGAAAAATCAGCCACTGAAACCCCTGTGGAGCACAGTTCTATTCTGATTCACGTGGGGTCACTGTGAGTCACAGCCAAATCAATAGCAACTGATTTGGTTTTTGTTTGCTTCGTAGGCATTGTAATAAATATTTTTTCATCTCACTTATTAGTTCACTATCACTAAGTGTACTTCAGTGGGGATAAGCCATCTGTCATGTGCTACCTGTTTCTCTGCTAAGGACACCGAAAGGTGGATAGGGTGTAAGTTGGTGGTTTTCACCCTTAGCAGCAATCCTAAACCAAGGTCAGAAGGCATATTGTTGAACAACTGTTGTTCATGAATGAAGCCAGCAAATGAATTTCAGAAGGGACCACTGCTTTTAGGAGGATAGTAGCATCTTTGTTACACACGGGGTACCTTTTCTGTGCTGCTCTCCTTGTGTCCTGCTTCACAAAACACATATTACACAAACACACACTTTCTCATGTAGCATGGTCTGTCATGGGGGTGAATGGAATCAAAAACTGTGAACACTTCTCTCTGTATAGTACTCTTGCTGGGACCTGGTTCACACTCTGTTCCCAAAGGTTTCATTCAGATACAAATGGCACATGGTCTATAGATTGTGGTTTCCAACAGTCATTTGATAAAGAATCTTGCTCTCAGCTTGTTATATAAGCATCTTTCTAGAGTTTTTTTTCCCCTGCTTGGCTTTGATATCCTTTTATTCATTATGGCAAAACTAAGTTAATGCTGATAACTATATTTTTCTGTGTGTGCTTGTTGTGAAAAAAACTCGAAGTTATATGAATCCTTGGCTGGTACAAATGGTTAAACCATTGGCTACTAACCAAAAGATCATCAGCTTGAATTCACTCAAGGTACCTCAGAAGAGACCAGGTGGTCTACTTCTGATTTTTTATTGAAAACCCTGTGGAATGTAGTTCTCTTCTAACATTCCTGTGCTTGCCTGAGTCAGAGTTGACTATGTAACAACTATTTTTCATACCTTATTTGAAAGTGAGGCAAAAACTCTGATGGTCCAATGTTATAATCTGACAAATTGTTGTAAGAGACAGTGCACTGTGAACCACCAGGCTCTGGAGGACCACTTGGGAACACTACCCTACAGGTTTCAGTGAGAACATGTGTGGAACAGAGCTGGTAGATGGGTATGGGTTGGCGAGGACTGGTCCCTGATGGAGTTTACAGAGAACAAAAGATAGAAAACAAAGGAATAGTAAGTCCTTTAAGGCTTCTGATTGCAAGGAGTTGGGGAGCCAGAAGTTTAAGCTTTGTTCTTATAAATTTTCTACTTCTTCTTCCTTTTATACCTTGCAGAGTAAAAGCCAGGGATCCATCTTTGTCCGGATACATGCCCCGTGGCAAGTGCTGGCCAGAGAAGCAGAATTCTTGAAGATCAAAGTTCCCACCAAGAAAGTATGAGCATGTTTCTTCTGAGTTCTGGGGTCTCATGAAGGCTAGATGGACCAGGTGGGGTGTGAGTTTTGCAGATTTGAAATCACTTTTACATCCTCAGGGAGCCTGTTTGTGACTGTGGTGTGGGGGGTGTGGGGAGGATAGTTGAGGTGGCAGAGGGGCTGGATGTGGGAGAGAGTCTTTCACTACAGAGTACCACCTTGGTTGTGCTCCACAGGAATCCAAAAGTCACAGTGATCTTCCTGCTTAATTTCTCTGTTATACCTTCTTTTTTCCCTCCTTCTTGGGCTCTCCACACTGCCAAGTGTTTCTTAGAGTGAAGGTAGCAATTCAAGCAGACAGCAATCCAGGTTGATAACAGTGAACTTGTGAAGACACCTGTTCCAGTTCTGATCTATCATTAAATATGTTATGGCAGTGGCTTTATCACCTGTAACATGGAAAGTTCTTCATCTGGTGAATTCAACAAAATCATCTTAGAAGTGTTTTCAAAATGTTTGTGCCAGTGTCTTACTTCCGGGATATTTCATTCAATTACTTGGTATGGAATGAGGTCTTGGCATTGGTACTGTGGAAAAAAAAAATTCCCAGGAATTCTGATGCCCATCTAGGTTGAAAACCACAAAGTTTACATAATTTCAGTGGTCTTTTTAAGCTATAACAGTCTATGTATGATTCAAAATATGATTCAGGGAATTCCTAGATGACATGTTTCCTTGTAAAACAAAACTCAACAAATAGCTCCAAAGAGAAAGAAATGTGTGTCTATAGATTCCTTGCTCTTCTTATTAGGCATTACAAGGGAAAGTGTAACCATTGACTTTGACCATCTGAGATATCTCTAGAAATGGTACTGTGGCAGATAATGCTCTAATTTAACTATGGGTAAAAGTACACACTTGTGTGCACGTGTGCATGTGTGCACACGTGCGCATGCACACACACACACACACACACACAAACACGATGTTGTTTCACAAGTGATGACCCAGCTTGGCAGAGCTCGTCTCCATCATTCTAACTACCACTACCATAACTTCCACTTTCCTCTCCATTAACAGGATTTCATAGTGACTACCTTCGGTACCAGCCTTCTCATCCCTTTCCTACTATCAAGTAGCATTTTTACAGTCAACATCACCATCTTAATTTACATTGTTAGCTATGTTAACACTATCTTCACTACCAACAATCTACTGTCTCTATGAAAAACCACCAATTCTCACTTTTCAGCTAAATGATAGATTGGACTATAAAATAAACATCAACACATGTGAGGAATGTGCTTCCTTAAACAATCAGCTACATGAGATCAAACAGTCAACATTTACACAAAGGCAAAGATGAAAAGGTAAGAAGGGAGAGGGAAACTGGATGGATGGAAAGAGGCAGGTGGAGTGGAAATGGTGAGAGCACTGGCACTTGATGGGATTGTAACCAGTGTCACAGAGCAGTTTGTATATGAATCATTGAATGGGAATCTAATCTTCTGTGTAAACTTTCACCTGAAACACAATAACATATTTTTAAACAAAAACAAAACAAAATTCCCACTAATCAAATCCCTGCATGTGACTGATGGAATCACTACTCCCCTACTCAAGAAGGCTAAGGTCTGTAGGTTCTGTTCCTAGAGATTTATTAAGATGGAAAACCTTCCACGGCAGGTGGACCAATGACTATTAAACAACGAACAAACATAGACATGAATATTAACCCCAAACATATTTTACCAATAAAAGGTAAGTTTATTTTGGGTCTCATTCCTAAAGTGCCTTCTTTTACATAGGAAGGCACAAAAGAACCATGCTGTACAGTTCTGTTTCAACTGAATTGCTGTGTTGTCTCTTACTTTGAGTTCCCTCACTCTTAACACCACTGTACTCAAATGCAGGCACCGTCTTAGTGCTAGAACTCATCTCCTCTTGAACTGATGTTTCCCTGCTCTCTTGGCAGCGTGACCCAAGTGTCAGCCTTATATGGAGCGTCTCCTTCCCTCTGGTGGTATCCTAACTTGGTCAACCCTTTCCCTTCTCTTCTTTCTGTCTTCCTTCTAACTCCTTTCTCTTTGGTTTGTCTGAATGTGTAATAGTCTCTCAATGTCATTCTATTTGTATCCTCTTTCCTATGTTTTTGTCTCTGCTGGCTGGTCCTTGGAAAGAAGCTGAGGTAAACTTCAATGTCCAGGCTGTTGTATCCACCCCTGCAGGGTGATCCATTTAGCAGGAAATCTAGAGGCATAGAAATGTGTGTATTCCCTTGTTACCTCTCTTCTTTGTTCTCTTTTGCATCATCCTTTCACTCTCATCTTTTCCTTCCCTTCTTCTCTCTTCCTTCCACTTCCTTCTCCTGATGCCTTTACTTAGTCTCCCTCTCTGCTCTTTGCACACTTCTTATTTTCTACTACCTTCTTCTACTTATTCCCAGGCTCAGTCCCCAAGTAGTACCTGCCCTTGGTTTCTCTGGTGTCCTCAAACTCATAAATTTGAAAGTATAGTTCTGCTTAAATGACATATCTGCCACCAAGAGTTTAAGTGCTGTCATACAGTTAGCCTTTTGGAATTTACCCTCTGTAGTTTAGGCAGAACCTACACTTTAATTTTTAGATGTGATGATTAGGGTGAAGGATATTATAAGCCAACTGTGTCTGGGTTTCCCTCAGCTTTCATCTTGGTACCACAGGATGGCAGAGTTCACTAGACTAGTCCCCAGAAGATCAGACTTGTAGCTTTGCTTTAGGACTTATTTGCTCTGTGGTTTGGGGACACCGCCTGATCTCCCAGTGTCTTGGTTTCCTTATCTATAATATGGGCATGGTAATGCCTACCCTGTTTTTTGGGAGGTTGTTGTAAGATTTTAATTCTTAATCAGTGCTATGGAAATATAGGAGTTTACTATAGCAAAAAAGTTGTTCTCAAATTTTTATATGTATTTTCAGTTCCTGGTCCTCCAGCCAATTTCCTTTCTGACTGAATAGCCAACTACCTCTGATGGAATTGGTGAGAGAGCCTTTGTAGAAGTACTGAAAGGCAAAGAAACAACCTGTGCCTCAGAGAGCTTACAGTCAGCGGGTATGGCAGAAGACTGGATGGTGCTTAGACACTAAAACCCAACCCAAACCAAACCCGCAGCCATCGAGTGAATTCTGATTCATAGTAATCCTATAGGACAGAATAGAACTGTCCTATGGAGTTGCCAAGGAGCAGCTGGTGGTTTCAGACTGCTGACCTTTGGGTAGTCCTTAAGCACAATGCCACCAGGGTTTTCAAGACACCAAAGCACTAGCTAAATGCTGTCAAATAGTGGCTGACAAGCTCAGCATATAAATGTGGTGCGGTGGAGAGATGGGAAGAAGCAGAGCAGGTAGTTGCTCCTGGAAAGTTTTGTATAGAGACACAGCAGGCACAGCTTTTCCCAGTTTCTGGCTCCCACAGTGGACACAGGTGGACTATTCTGCATCCCTCCCATGGTTTGGCAACATGGCCCTGGATCCTGTTTGTGTTATCAGAATGTAGCAGCTTCTGGTTGACCTCATAGGGGTTATCATAAGCAGAAGGAGGTACAACTTGTATTTGCAAAACTTAATCTGAGAATATGATCCCCAGAGGGCATGTAAAACCTAGTTCCTGGGGTTGGAAGAGGACCTTGGAGAAGAGGGTATGAGATAGGGCAATCTGTACAGGACTAGCTTTGGGTCTAGTGCCATCTATCTTTGTTACTTGGGTTTGGGAAGTGAAAATGAGAATGAATCACATTTGCAGAGAGTCACATCCTGGGGAGGGGAACATGGAGGAGGAATAAGGTGTGGTATGGGGTCAGTTAAGCATCTTTCAGGCTAGTGGAGGCCTGGATTGCAGGGAAGATGAGGAGGAAATCATGAAATTGAGGTCTCAGACCGGACAAATACATAGTAATGCATCCAGGGACTCAGAGTCCTGAGCAGAGATATTAACTGGGAGGGAGAATCTTGGAAGGAAGCATTTGTTTTCCAAAAACAGCAATAGAGGAGCCAGCATTTTGTGAGGGACACTGAACATCCATGTACAGGAAGGAGCTGGAAATGGGTAGCTGGGAAAAGTTGGAAATGGGTGTCCGGGGACAGGTAGCTTTCTTACTTAGGCTAGTTATGAGGATGGCTCTTCTACCACTTGGGATTTTGGCGTCACACTCATTTACTCCCCAAGTCCTGTGTCTAGCAGAGACAAGGCAGGGGAATGGGCAAGGGAGGGAGAACCGAGTCTATGAAGGAAGACTTTCTTCTCAGAGTAATCCCCTTAGTCTAGCCATATTGCATGAAACTTTGAAGAGGCGGCATGCCTGGGCTGGGGAAAATCACTCTTGTGGCTATCATTAATAGGGTCATGCTGGTCATCTCAGGGAGCCTGGAAGGAATTTAGCTTATGAGTCCTTTGCATGCAAATAGATGCTATTATCTTTCAGGAAATTATACATTTTTAGGAAAGCAGGTTCAGACCTCTGCTTCTCTTCAAAACAGGAGTAATACATGTTTTACAGTAGTGATGATATATGTAGAATGCCTAGTGTAGGCATACACACGCTCATTGCCATCAGGTTAGTTCAGACTCATAGTGACCCTACAGGACAGAGCAGAACTGAGAGTTTCCAAGCCTGTAATCTTTATGGAAGCTGACTGCCGCCTCTTTCTCCAGGTAGGTTCAAGTGCTGACCTTTTGGTTAGCAGCCAAGTGCTTAACCACTGCACTACCAGGTCTCCTTCCTAGCATAGAGGCCTGCACAATAATATTATTATTTATATACTATAATGATAATAGCTGTTATTCTTACTGATGTTAATATTGGTGCATATACACAGTGTATATGGCCACACAGTTGGCATCAGACTGGGGCTGCCCCATCTTGCTCTTTTCTTCTTTTCAATTCACAGCCAGTATCTGTAGCATTAGGAGTGGGCAAGTGAGAATGAGAATTCAGCAGTGGCTTCTCCATTTATACTTAAATCTGCCAGGGCAGCCAGAAGCACAGACAGGGAATCAGTGGAGAGGTGGGAACAGATGGCCTTTGAACAATGTCTTGAGGGATTTCTGTTTCCTAGAGCACAGGTCCTTGGGGCATTTGAAAATGTGATGTCCCCATGTGTGAGGTCTGTGAGGTAGTCACTGGGAAAGCCAGCAAGAAGACCTCACAGGCAGGAGTGAGAGCTGGAAGTGTACCTTGTCAAGGGATACACAACAGATGTGACAAAGAAAGGCTGTGAGACCTGTTACTGGCTCTGCCCTATGAACCTGGGATTATTTGATTCATATCTTAGCCTATTTCCAAAAAACAGAACTTGAGGTAGATTACAATTAAAGGCATGAATATAACTGGATCATTTTAAAAAGAACACACAAAGAGCAATCATGTAATTGGTAGGAAGGAAGTAGGTCTGTTCCCATAACTCATCTGTTAGTTTGTCATACTGTTGGAGCTGGCATGTTGCTGTAATTCTGGAAGCTACGTCACTGGTATTGTCAATACCAGGAGGGTCACCCATGGTGAACAGGTTTCAGTGGAGCTTGCAGATTCAGACTGGAAGACAGGCCTGGAGATCTACTTCCAAAAATTAGCCAATGAGAACCTTGTGGATCACCACAGGGTGTTGTTTGACTTGCTGGCTTTGGACTGACCCATCATCAGGAGGCGGGCACCCTGATTAGAGAAACAGGGGACACCTGAGGGTGAAATGGTTTTGCACAATAGCCATGATGAAGGACTTGAATATCCCAGTGATTGTGCAGATGATGCAGGACCAGGTGACATTTTGGTCTATTGAACATAAAGTCACCTTGAGTCAGAGTTGGCTTAATGGCAGCTATCTATTTCCATCTGGCTAGGGATGTTCAGGAGACATAATACTAGAAATAAAGCGTAACGGTGATTGATAACATGTGAGACAGAATTTCACTCTGAAATTCCTGGTATGCCTTTTTCCTATAGTTAAAGTCCAGTTAGTACATAAAAGACACGAACAATATAAAGGGCTGTATTTTCATTAATGAACTCATATTTGGAAACCCTGGTGGCATAATGGGTTAAGTGCTACATCTGCTAACCAAAAGGTTGGCAGTTCAAATCTGCCAGATGCTCCTTGGTAACTCTATGGCATTGACCTCTAGGGTTGCTATGAGTTGAACAGAACTCTATGGCAGTGGGTTTGGTTTGGGTTTTTTTTTCGAGCTCATATGAAGTGTTGGAATGTTCTTTGTGGGTCAGTTTCATAAACAGATCGTGGACAGAAACTGAGGATGTAATGTTAAATATCATGTCAGGTAAAAAGCAAACAAACTTGAATTTTAGTTAGCCCAAGTGACCCCTTGGTGGTTGTTGTCACTGCTGAGTTGATCCTGACTCATGCTGACCTCGTATGTGCAGAGTAGAACTGCTCTATTATAGGGTTTTCAAGGCTGTAACCTTAAAGAAGCAGAATCACCAGGCCTGAGTAGATTTGAACAGCTAACCTCTTTGTTGGTAGTCCAGTGCGTAACTGTTTGTGCCTGTAAGGAACTCTTTGAGTGGCCCCTTGGGAGGAATACTTTAATTCCATCAGATTTTATAAACAGCTGGAGATTGTGCACAGATATGTTACTATAGAGATTCCAATTTGGTAGCCATGGCTTTTGGAAAAGTTCCATAGGAGGGCCTCCCTGCTCCTGGTACTTACACAGCCTCAGGGGCCTTGCTCAGCCAAGACTATGGTACCTCTTGCTTCTCAGTTACCAGACTTGATGCTTGTGCTTTTGAAGGCCACAGTCCTCTTTCTCTGGGTGTCCCACAGTCAGCAGTTGGCAGACAGTTCAAGATTTGGGTCTCTGACAGGCTCATAGGATGGTTTAGCTTCCCAAGAATCTGCTTGGCATCTTCTTTGATCGCCTGGACTAGATTTGTTCGCTCCTTGACATTGGGTTGGGGGTTGGTCAGAGCTGTCTTTGTGCAGCGTTTAAGTAGGGAGCAGGGTCCTCCTGTCTGTCTACTTCTTTGCATTGCGTTTCTATTTTGAGGAGGTAGAAAAGCCTGGGAGAAGTTCACCTTGAATGGAAAAGTGGAGAAGATGTGGTCATGGCTAATGTTGGTAAGAGGCGCTTATTTAATTCAGTAGTGGCTTCTCCATTTATACTTCTCTTTTCGAAAACAGTTGTTGATTTGATTAAATTGTAGCTTCTGCTTTTGTAAAACAGCTCTGTACATAATGATGTTTAATATTTTTTAAACTGTTCAAATTCATAATTCTTATATTTGACTTCGAGAAGGAAGTTTAATAAAACCATTCTCAACAATGTCAGTCAAAACAAAAAAGATCTTAAAATCAAAAACTTTGTAGCCATAGGCATAAGTGGATAAATAGATAATTAAATGAATTCAGGCATAAATATGGCTACCCATGTGCTGTATTTTTTGCTAAGAGCCTTTAAAAAAATAGACAACACAACAACACAACATGAAAAAAACATTGCTGCTGTGTCAGTTCCAACTGACAGTGACTCTATAGGACAGAGTGGTACTGCTGCTAGAGTTCCTAAGTAGTGCCTGGTGGATTTAACCTGCTGACCTTTTGGTGAGCAGCCATAGCTTTTACCCACTATGCCAAGAGGGTTTCCCTAAAGGCCTTAGATGCGTTATTCTGTTTTTATCTTCTCAGCAGTAATAGGAGGTAGGTACTAGCTTCAATCCCATTTATGGATGAGAAAACTGCGCATATGAGAGGTTAAGAAGCTTGCCTGACGTCACACAGCTTGACAGAGATAGAACCAGTACCTAAACCCATGTCTGTCTGACTCTCCAAACCAAAAGTTGCTCCTACTTCTCATTTCACTGAAGAATCTGGGCTCGAGGCAGGGTGGCCTTGAATAGCATTTCTCCAAGTATATTCTGTAGAATGATAGTATTTCTCTTTGTGTATATATGTGTATATTGTGTATATATATTTACATAAACATTTGCATGGTCAAACAAACTCAAGAATCATGACCGTTTATCTGACCAATTAGCAGTTATGAGAAGTTTGGCAGTAAAGAAAATGGTTCAATGCTGTTTACCCTATTTCCTGCTCATATTCACATGATGGGAAACCAGTGTTCTACAGAATATATTCTGGGGAGTTCTGCCCTAAATTAAATGATCCTGGACTAGTGCAGTTAATTAATTTAAATTTTTGTTGTTGCCATGAACCAGCTAAGTGAATTACTCAACATTCCTGGATTCCTCATCTGTAAAGTAAGGAGGTTGGAACACAAATTCTCTGCGATGGCTTTAAAATACTATAGTCTGCAGATAATGCAAAGGACTGTTTGTTAAGCACCCCCTGCCATTGTTGATGTTAGCTAAGTGACCTGTGGACATATATGGTTTGGGGTTGGTTGGCCCACTCTTGCCATCTTCTAAAGCTGTGCTTTTACATTGGTTACCTTTTACCCTAAGGAGTCCTGGTGGTGCAGTGGTTAGAAGCTCAGCTGCTAACCAAAAGCTTGGCAATCTGAACCCACCCTTTTCAAAGGAGAAAAGACCAGGCAATCTGCTTCCGTAAAGATTACAGCCTAGGAAACCCTAGGGGGCCAGTTCTACTTTGTCATATGGGGTGGTTAGGAGTCAAAGCTGTCTTGATGGCATCTAACAACAACAGCACTTACCCTAAGTGTGCCTTTTCCTCACCTGGGGCTGGGCAGTATCCCAGTATCTCCTGGTACTATCTTTCTCTGAGTTCTCCTGCCCATGCCTAACTGCTCTACTCCAAATCTCTTTGTGGAGCTACCGAATTTAGACTTTCCTCGAAAGCAGAGTACTTTATTCTCTCTTCCAGGGGCTGGAACCTTTTCAAACATTTTAAATTTTTCCCCCAGGTGCTAAAATGATCTTCCCATCTTTGCTAAATAAACAAATCCTATATATCCTTTGCATTCAGCCAAAATCTCACTTGCCTTATACCCTTTCGTTTATTCTTCAGCTGGGACTGATCTCCTCTCTTCCTGTACTCTTAGTCAGCCTAGAATCAGCAGGTATCTTGCCCTTTAGCTTTTCTCTAACTGCTTTGAGTGCCTTCCTCTTCTGTCTCCAAATGTCCCATAAGCCTCTGAGAGCAGAAACTATATTTTGTGCTTTTTCACAGAAAGCAACCATAATGAAGACTATTATAAAACCCCAAACCCAAACTTGTTGGTGTCAAGTCAATTTTAACACAAAAACAACCCTATGAAACAGAGTACAACTGCCCCATAGAGTTTCCAAGGAGAACCTGGTGAGTTAGAACTGCAGACCTTTTACTTAGTACCTGTAACACTTAACCATGACATCACCGGGTTTCCAGCTCTAGTATACCCAGCAAAACCAAACTCACTGCTGTTGTTGAGTCAAATCGATTCACAGCAACCATATAGGACAGAGTAGAACTGCCCTGTACAGTGTCCAAGGAGTGCCTGGTGGATGTGAGCTGCAGCCTTTTGGTTAGCAGCTGTAACACTTAACCACAGTGCCTCCAGGGTTTCCTTTCTGCTCACAACTGTGTGCAAACCAAACCAAACCAAACCTGATACTGCCAAGTTGATTCCGGTTCCTAGTGACCCTATAGGACAGAGTAGAACTGTCCCACAGATTTCCAAATCTGTAATCTTTGGGGAAGCAGACTGCTACATCTTTCCTCTGCAGAGTGGCTGGTGGGTTCAAACAGCTGATATTTTGGTCTGCAGCTGAGTGCTTAACCTCTGCGCTGGCACAGATGTACATAGTTCATACTAAACTCAGTATCATGAATCACTCTTTTCCCTCCTCACCATGACCAATTCTTTCCTCCATCAGATGGTGATTTAATTACTTGTTGAGTCTGTTTCCATAGTGTAGCAAACCTCTTTGATGACCAGAAAATAAAAAGCAGGAGAAACTTCCTTCATTTTTTACTGAGGATGGAGAACTTGTGGATCTTGTTTAGAGGGTGAAGGGTCACTGTCTCCTCAGTTCTCAAGATGCCTTTCTGGACAGATTCATTCATTATTATCATTGATAACTTTTAAATGAAATAGAACTGTTACTGTTAACATAAGGCTGCCTGTAGCCGGGGGCCTTTCTCTTGTCACTGCCTGTTGGCAAACATTTGTTTTTAATAGATATACAGCTGAAACGACAGAGTTTATATCTGATATCATGATGGGCTTTTGTGGGCATGCTCTTTGATTGCTGTTTAAATAGGTTGGAAAGAGTATAGAATGCTTTGACTTTTGTTTTCTGTAATGCTTTTCATGTTCAAAAGTTAGGAAAAAAGTCTGTGGCACCTAAGTGCTGTAATTTCAGTAAGAGGCCCAAGATGACATACGGATGTCTTCTAGATAGGTGTGCTTATTGGCCGGTAGGACCACAGACCCTGCAGACTCAGCTGCAGATCTCTTAGCAGACAGGTCTGAAGCTGAAAGCATGGAACCATTACAGACAGTAAATTTAAACCTTTTTATTAACGTGTTTTTAAACTCACAATCGACTCGACGGCACTTGGCATATATAGCTTTTTTTTTTTTTTAATGCTTGTAAGAAACATACTGGCTTGGCTTGGTTGTAAGAAACGTCTGTCTGAACTGAATAGCACGTCGCGGACTGGGTTGGTTGGGACCTGGACCCTAGAACCAGTCCCTGTGGAGCCAACAAGCAGAGAGCAGTGGACAGGCTGACCGTCTCCTCTGTCATCTAAAGTGGGGCACTTTTGAGGGTGAAAGAGTTATTAATAAGACCAGGACAGAAGGTACACTGGGGCATGTGGTCACCTTCCTTCTGGGAGTCATGCAGTCCAGTGTGGCTGTGTCTGCCCCTGTATAGGTGTAGGCAGGGTGTTAGCAGTAGGTGGGCAGCAGAGAAGCAGAGAAAGCCAGTCAGCTTCTGGACTCAGGCCCTGAGGGCAGAGCTCTGACCCAGTAAGCACTGCGGTCAGTGACATGCTGGCTAGTAGCAGCTCCTGAGACCTGATGGTTAAGTTTTCAGGAATTTTCCGAGCCGGTTTTTATACCACTGATAGCTTGAAGTTGGCCTAAGTGGCAGTCTTCACACCATGGAAATGAGGTTACCGATCAGGCTGTCTGCCCACAGCCCCCGTGGTTGTTAGCCACTTAGCTGCAGTAGGTGAGGGTGACGATGGTGATGATGAGGGCTCCGAGAAGGGAACTGGGAGCAGAGTCAGGGTGGGAGCTTAGGCTGCATCTGTCTCCCGGTCAGAGCGAAGTTGAAGTTGGGTGGTTCTTGCTGTGGGTG
Organism: Heterohyrax brucei; assembly: GCA_028571685.1. Taxonomy (NCBI): domain Eukaryota; kingdom Metazoa; phylum Chordata; class Mammalia; order Hyracoidea; family Procaviidae; genus Heterohyrax; species Heterohyrax brucei. The sequence goes on along the minus strand of CM053142.1, from coordinate 67,447,677 downwards.
TTAAAAGGCTGCTTATCAATGAGAGGTCAGAAACGATGGTGTCTCTGTCAGGGACTGAATGATTTCTGTATCTTCCATCTCTGATGCAGAAATTAATTCCCTGCCATGCTTGCTCAGTCTGCTGCCGCCATACGGGCCTCCTTACAGTTCCTGCAAAATGCCAAGGACACTTGCACCTCGGGAACTTTTTGCTTCATGTTCCCTCTGCCTAGGAGGTCTCCTGCAGACCTCTACAGCACTCTCTCCATCTTTCCGCTGGGTCTCTGTTCAGATGGACCTCCACGGAAACGTGCTTTCCCCGGTCTCCCTACCTGAAGTTGGTCCCTCTGGCACTCTTCATTCCGCTATCTTGTTTTCTTCTTTATAACACTCAGCACTACCTGATATTAAGTCATGTATTTGTTTCTTTTTTTTATTATCTGTATCTCCACTAGATTGAAGCTCCATGAAGACTTTGATTTGCTGTACAGCAGCAGCTAGAACAGTGCCTGGTATTATAGCAGGCACTACTAAATAGGTTTTAATGAAAGAAAGAATGTGTCCCACCTGGCAAATCCTATCCATTGGTGGCAGCTTCGTAGAGAATGATATTCAGATTGGTTCTGGGGCTCTGTCCAAGCACAGTAGGGAGGAATGCTGTTTGCAGAGAGCATCAGTAGCCATCTCTGATCTAGGTCATCAATAGCCTTTTTAGTTACTGAAAAAAAATTAGGGAAAGTCTAGTGATCCATAGAATACAGCTAAGTTGTGAAGTTGTGTAGTAGATCTCCTTGCCCTTTGAAAGCTTACATTTTTGATTCATTTATTCACTCATTCATTTATTCACTCTATAAACGAGATGCTCTGCTGAGGGTTGATGATTCAGTGGTGACTACAACTGCTCTCCAGCTCCTTGTGATTGTCAGTGTGGAGAGGATTCAGATATTAGATGGACGGTTATGAATTACGAGGTACCCATGGAAGAAAAAAGAGCATGGCGTGTTGAAGAAGGAAGGAAAGCAGAAGAAACAGATTTAGATGAGGGGGTGTAGTGGGCATGGAAGGTGCCATCTGAGTTAAGACGTGAAGGCTGAGTAGCAGTTTGCCAGGAAGAAAGGGGAGGTGAGTACCTCCTGGAAGAGGGAAAGACATATTCTCAGGCCCCAAGGTCAGAAAGTCCTGGCTGATGTGAGGGACTGAGACGAATCCAATGTGACTACAGTGCAGGGACCTGGGCGGAGGGGCCTGAAGCTAACGTGCGGGCGCAGCTCATGCATGGCCCTGTTGGACACATCAGTATTTTCAGTGTCATCCCAAGTTTTGAAAGTCAGAAACATTCAATCATGTGTAGAGGACATACTGAGAACAGAATTAAAAACCATAAAGGAATACAAAATTAGGCAGTAGAGAACTCATGTTCTGTAAATAAAGGGCTGTCCGCATTCAGTGTTGCTACTGATAGGAAATTTACCTGGAGTCACAGGAGGCCTTCTGGAGGCTCTCAAGGAAGGATCTGTTTGCTTTCCTTCTTGACATAGTGGTTAAGTGCTACAGCTACTAACCAAGAGATTGGCAGTTTGAATCCACCATCCTGTCCTTGGAAATCTGTGTGGCATTTTCCTCTGCCCTGTAGGGTTGCTGTGTGTTGGAACTGATGGCAATGGAGTTTTTTTCAGTAGACAACTATATTCTTTGGCTTCTGTGCCTCCTAAAATCACATCACTCTAACCTCTTGGTTAGCCCTTTTTCTTGCTGTGCCCATACATCGCCCCTTTTTCTCTAAACACCCCCCCAAAACTTCACTATCTCTGAGTCGATTCCAGTTCATAGTGACCCTATAGGACAGAGTAGAACTGCTCCATAGTTTCCAAGGAGCACCTGGAAGATTCGAACTGCTGACCTTTTGGTTAGCAGACGTAGCATTTAACTTTTGCACCACCAAGGTTTCCCTTTAGGCACTAGGTTGCAGTCATCTTAGCAAGCCCTGGCAGTGTTTCCATTTGATTATAAATGGTTTGACACTCAAGGGTTAATGAGCTTCTGGACAGTGGATGAGGATAAATGTGCAACAGCATAGGAGTCTCAGGCCCTGGCGCAGTGTGGGGAGTGTACATCCTGTGCTCTCTCAGGCCCCTCCTTAGGGCCATTCCAGCTGGGGATGAGAAGAGTGGGATGAATCCAGCTGCATCTTTTAGCATCTTTCTCATGACTTCTTTAGCTCCAGAGGCTTCTACCCTTCTCCAGCTAGTGACTGGCTGGCTGCCACATTTCTACACTGATAGACTTCTCCGTACATTTGAGCCTTTTGAAATTAAAGGGCCTAGAGGGGTGCAAGGAGTCTCTGGTTGGGCCAGAGGTTATGATCTTGACTACTAGCTGAAAGTATGAATCAATTTAAAAAGCAAAAGATCTAAATTAGTGTCTTACCCGGAGGCCCCTCAGAAGACAAGTCTGGGTATATGCTTCCCAAATGCCATAGCCTTGAAAACTTGATTGAGCAGAGTTCTACCCTGCAACACGTGGGGTTGCCATTAATTGGAATCAATCTAACCGCAATTAGTAGAAGGGTGTGAAGGCCTGGTGATCTAATTCTGAGAATCTGTCCCACATTGAAACTGTATGGATCACAGTGGTCAGTCTGCAGCCCGTTGTGGGACTGGTGCAGGACTGGGCCATGTTTTGTTCCGTTGTGCACAGGGTTGCCATGAGAAGGGGACTGACTCAGCAGCAACCAGCAACAAAAGAAGGGTGTGATGCCAATCGCCAGTCCAGCCCTACCTGGGGATGAACAAACCTACAAACCAAACTGTTGCCATTGAGTTGGTTCCGACTCATAGCAACCAGTAATAATAGTTGGACTTCAGTTACCCACAGCGACTGCAGAAGAAGCAGAGAAAAGTATGAATCAGTTTAAAAAACAAGTGATCTGAATTAGTGTCTGCTTAGTTATAGGGTGTAACTAGGGACTCAGGCTCACAGCTGGGACATGTGTTCCATCTCTGTGCCTGGTCTGACTCTTCCTGACTGGTCTTTCCAGCCAGCGGCTGAGGGAAGTCCTCTTAGGTCATGGCAGATAAATGACTCATGGATAATCTAAATGCTGTTTATAATCGTATGAATGTGTTAGTACAATTTTCTGTGCCTGTTTCTTTATCTGTAAAATGGGGACAGTGATACACATACACGTTTCACATTAGATATCACTATTGCCTTGGTTCCCTGTTCCCCTCCCCAGGAAGGCACATGATGTCAGTGCAGGAAGGAAACAAATCAGCCCCCAGACCACACTGCTGTGCCCCTCTGGAGGGGAGAGACTAAAGCAGACAAGGAAGGTGGGGGTCGGGGGAAAGCAAGAAAAGAAGGAATCTCAATAAGCCCATTAGACTGTGACGACGAGGCCAAGTGAGCCTTTATGAGAACCACATTTGAGCCCTGGAATAAAATATAAGAGCAGCATTCTTTACAAAATTATTTATGATTTTAAGCACATGAAAGGCATATCGTGTACCCAGGGAGGGCATAATGGGGAACAGCTGGCTAACATGTGTCTCACCATTTCTGGGGAGGTTCCTAATTCTCTGATGTCCAAGAATAACAGCAATAATAATGCTATTGATGATTGTATTAGTAATAATAAAGAGGACAGTGGTGCCTTCCTGGATCCTGCGGAGCTTGAGGGAACCTAAACTAATGAGTGCTGATGGCGGCTGAAAGAGGAGCTGTAGCCCACTCCCGTCTGAGGGCAGACCTTAGAGCCCCAGCTAAGAGCAAAACCTGGGCAGCAGTCAGGAAACCTGCGTTGCAGGTCCGATTTTAGCGTTGATTCTAGAAATTCCCTCACCTCCCCAAATTTCGGTTTTCTCATCTATAACATAGAAATGCTAATATTATCAGAGCAGTGGAGGTCCAGTGGTAGAATTCTCACCTTCTACACAGGAGACCTGGGTTTGATTCCCAACCTGCCACAGCCTGGAAGCTTGTATGTTCCTGTCATACTAAACAGGTTTCAGTGGAGCTTCTAAACCAAGAGAAACTAGGAAAAAAGGCCTGGTGACCTGTTTCTGAAAAGCAGCTAATGAAAACTCTGTGGATCATAACAGTTTGATCCCACTGTGCAGTGAGTCCCCAGGAGTTGGAAGCCACCTCCACAGCAGCTAATCACCACAATAGTGTTATCTGGTAGGCCCACATGGACTCCAGATGAAATGATGACTGTGTAAGTGCTGGGCACATTGTGAAGCACTCTGTCAGGGTAGGGATTGTTATCCCCTTTGCGCTTCTCCAGGACTTGGCACAGTGGACCTCCAAGCTCAGGAATCTAAAAGGTGCCTATACATATTTATGCCATGAATGAGTACTTTTTTCTCATTGCATATTTAAAGCCATAGAATATTACACTTGGACAATATCATAAGAGCCGTTTCGTTGATTATGACTTGTTAGGTGGGTTTGTAGCAGTATTCAGTCTAAGGTTAATTATCTTCAATTAGTGAGTCAAGATATTCTTGAGTATTCTATCCAGCACCCTGTGAATTAAGTGATTTTCCAGTCTGGTTGGTGGGAATAGGTGCTGTCTCCACCCTTTCCAAATGGTTGTTTCTCTAGTTGCCAGTAGTTTCTTCACACATAAGCGGCTGAACACCCAGGGGAGGACCTTCTGTGCATCTCTGGGATTGTGTGCATCTCTTTCCTTTCAGATACTCTCTCCTACGAACTCTAGCTGCGTTGATCTCCCCAGAACTTCAGCTCTGTCTCCTTGACTCAGGTTGTCTACTGAACTTCCCTTCCCCTTCTTGCAATGTAACTGGGGACCTCTCTCAGAGCAGTAAGGTAGGGTAGTTGTAGGACTTAGTTCCTCAGGGATTACTGGTTTGAAAGCTGATGTCTTGAAGATCACCATTTCAGGTATTTTGTTTGGGTGTTTTATTGTTTCAGGTGGGAAGGTAAATCTGGTTCCTGTTATATCACCATAACAGAAAGTACTGTTTCCCCATCTTCAGCAATGAAGAAACTGAAGGAATGGGTGATTTGTCCCCCAAGGTTGCACAGTGTAGTGGTGTCAGTGAGGACAAGGGCCATTCCTTCGGTAAACAAGATTGTGTTCCTACTGCATGCTAGGCCCTGTGGCTGCAGCGGTGCTCCCTAGACGTCTGGTATGGAAGTAGATGAGCAAGCCAAGAATTAAAGAAGAGGATGATAAATTTTATGACACAGTTATTCATTCACAGGGTACTCGGGAAGCATTGCAGGAAGGGAAGAGACAAGGGAAGTTTCCTGGGAAAGTTGATATTTGAGCCTAGTGGTAAGGGAGAGGTAGGAGAAACAGCTGAAAAGGAGGGGGCTGCTTCAGAAGGAGGTGTAGCACATGCAAAGGCATGGAGATAAGAAGCAGATCCTTCTGAGCCTAGGGCCCACAGTTTTACACGACAGGCCCACCTGTCCCCATTCCCTATAAAGTTCCTGAAGTCTGAGGGCCTCCTCATGGCAAATCTCTTCCTAAAATAAGTCCATAGTGTTTCAGCCTGAGAGTCTGTGTGTAAGGTCTTATTTAGGACTATGGAGCCAAATGTTACCATGATGTTTCTAGTGGGACTCTGGTCTTCTATAACTTTTACATTGTTCTGATGGAAATTACTTTTAGTGATTTGCAGTATCTTCTATCAGCAAGTAATCAAAATTGACCCCGGTACCATTTCTGGTCCCTATAAAGATACATCATGGAAGCCCACTCCTTTTAGCCAATTCTCTAAGTGAATCTTACCAGATCATTTGCCAAGACAGAACTTGGGACAAAGCCCTGAGACAATAATTCGTCTCTTACTGGATATAGACATTGCTGGCCCTCACCAGGAGTGGGCTTCTCAGGGTATTTGGTGGGGCTGGGAGAGGAAGCTTGCCAGCCAGATAGAGGCTTCAGACTTTTGACTTTACTCCTCAACCTGTTTTCTGTCCAGCAAGACCCGTTATAACTGCTCTGATTCCAGTCTGGGCTTTTCCAGTGGTGGCAACTGCTCTCATCAGTGCTGGTTCCCCAGAGGTTTATTATTCATTTATTCACTGGTTTGGAATGTTTTGGACATTATCCTACCTTCATGGAGATTATAGGCTAGTTGGGTGCCACCCATCAATTAATCATTCAAACAAATGTCAACTTATAACTGTGCTAAATGCTATGAAGGGCAAGAATGTGAGGCCATGGAATACTGTGAAGGAGGGATTTGACATTGTCTGGAAGCCTAAAGAGAATTCTCCCAGGAAGTGACAATTGAGTGTGGTGAGAAGCTGATGAAATGGAAGGAGGGGATGAAGAGTGTAGGGAGCTCTACATGCTGGAAGAATTGAAAAAGGGTCAGTGAATGGACGCCGTGAGCAAGGAACTGTGGGGCGAGATAAATGTGGACACTTTTATGGGGTCCTGTGGCCTGTGCTAAGAATCTTGTTCTCTGTCATTAGAACAATGAGTAACCATTGAGGACTTTGTAGCAGAGAGGCAACGTGATCAGATATTTGTTCCAGAAACATCAGTCTTGCTCCAGAGTGAAGGCTGAATAGGAAGTGAGCAAGAGGAGAGTTACCCATGATGAATGTATTGAACATCACTGAACTGTACACGCGAAGACTGTTGAAATGACATTTATTTTGCTACGTGTATAGTCACTGCAATTAAAAAAGAAAATTTAAAGTAGTGTTGCCAGATAAAATACAGGATGTCAGTTAAATCTGAATATTAAATAAGCAGTGAATAATTTTTTTAGTATAAGTAGTATGTCCCAAATATTGCATGGGACATATTTATACTGCAAATTATTTATGTAGTATAATTTTGTGTGTTTCAAATACTGTATTGGACATAATTATACTAAATAAATTGCTGATTGTTTATCTGAAATTCAAATTTAACTAGACACCTGCTACTTTTATTTGTGAAATCTGGCAAGAGAAGATGCGGAGAAACTAGTTATTATTATAGCTGAAAGTTCTTCAGATGAGAGTGCCGGAAGTGCCGATGGAGAGGAGTGGACAAAGAAGAAATATCCTTGGTTTTTTCAAATCTATCATTCCAAGGCATTTGAAGGACAGGATCCATCATCAGCTTTCCTCCTGCTCTGAAGCTTTGATTGTCACACTCATGCACATTTAAAGACACATGGTTACGGGTGCAGGGCATGTGCCTGATCAAAGCTTGCTCTAGATGACCTTTGAGATATGCCTACTGCAGCAGAGTGAGGAGTCACTTTTATGCCTCTGGCCTGCCAGGCCCTCACATACCTGAGAGGTGAATGCTGCATTGCAGTGACTGATGCATGTGAAGGGAGGATGGTCAAGAGCCTTTTGATAATAGAGCCCATCTTGTAGGTTGCGTATTGTTTTTTCCCATGGCAATGCATGTCTTAGCATATGATGCAATAGAATAAAGCAGCAGAAAAACACAGACTTTGCTTGCCAAGCCAAGTGCCAAAGGTTCAAATACTAACATTTACTAGTTGAGTCTATACTCTGTAATGTCAGCTGAGATATTTAATTCCTCTTGATTCTGTAGCATATCTATTTTTATTTTTCAATTTTATTTTGTTTCTTCCTCAATACACAGAGAATTAGAGAGGGTAGTACAACCAACACCCATGTAATCATCAGCCAGGCATGATAATTGTTAATGTTTTGCCATATTTAATTTGTCTGATTTTTGCTTCAGTGTGTTCAAGTATGACAAGAAGAATAAGATGGCATTTTATTTCTACTGTTTTCATATACATTTCTAAAGTTAAGAACATTTTCTGGAGAATCTTGAATACCATTTTTATACCCAATAAAATGAAAAACAATCTCTCATTATCCTCAAATATCATACCTGTATTCAAATTCAATCATTGCTCCCTAAAATGACATAGCTGCTGTTTTTACAATATCTAGAATTATATCAACAACTATGCCTGTTGTATGAGACCACTGCTGTAAAAACTCATGAAAAGGCTTCCACACAAAAAGAAATGATCTTTGATGGTTACAATGGAGGAAAGTGTTGGCGATGGAAAAACACTGAGTAGACAGTCTGTAAGTGGTAACTGTGGCTAAGGGTAAGACGGTACACAATATCCCCAGCACAACTTTTACAAGACAAGGTTATAGAAGATCTGTAGACACATCCAGAGTCCCCAAGGGACCAAATTGCTGGGCTGTGGGCTATGGGGACCAGGGTCTCAGGAACATCTAGCTCAATGAGCATAACATAGTTTATAAAGAAAACATTCTACATTCTACTTTGGTGAGTAGTGTCTGGGGTCTTAAAAGCTTGTGAGTGACCATCTAGGAGACTCCATTCGTCTTACCCCTTCAGGAACAAGGAAGAATGAAGAAAACTAAAGATACAAGGGAAAGATTAATCCAGAGGACTAATGGGCCACATCTACAGTGGCCTCCACCAGATTGAGTCCAGTACAACAAGATGATGCCCAAATGCCACCACTGATTGCTCTGACAGGGACAACAACAGAGGATCTTGGATAGAGCTAGAGAAAAATGTAGAAAAAAGTTCTAACTCTAAAAGAAAGATGAGATTTGCTGACCTGACAGAGACTGGGGAAACCATAAAAGTACGGCTCCTGGACATCTTTGCAGCTCAGTAATGAAGTCACTCTTAAAGGTTCACCCTTAAGCCTAAGATTGGACAGACCCACAAGATAAAAGGAGATGAAAGGGGCACACCAGCTTAGGTGTGAGGACTAGAAGGCAGGAGGGGAGAAGAAGGCTGGTAATAGGGAACCTGAGATCAGGAAGGGAGAGTGTTGACATGCTATGGGGTTAATAATCAATGTCATAAAACAATATGTGTACGAAATACTTAATGAAACCAATTCGTTCTGTAAATCTCTCTGTAAAGTACAAAAAGAAAAAAAGAAAAAAATTGCCTAGATTGAATTCATAATCTTTGCCAGCCAAAGCCAAGTGCCGTCGAGTTGGATCCGACTCATGGCAACCTTTGAGGTTACTGAAAACACTAGAGTTTTTGGGAGCAGGATGGAGTATCCCAGAAATATCCAAATGTGTTAAACGTGGGAGAATCGATTGGAGACTGGAAGAGCCCCTGAAGCTGTGGCCCCTGTACACATTGTTAACCCAGAACTGAAGCCATTCCCAAAGCCCACTCTTTAGACGAGGATTAGACAAGACTGTAAAACAAAAGATAATACATGTGAAGAGTGTGCTTCTTAGTTCAGTCAGATATACAAGACCAACTGGGGAGCTCCTGTCTAAAAGCAGAATGAGAAGGCAGGAAGGGACAGGAACTGTGAGTGGACACAGGGAATCCATGGTGGAAAGGGGAAGTGTGGAGTCACCTTGTGGGGATTGCAACTAATGTCACAAAACAATGTGTGTATAAAACTTTGAATGAAAAATTAACTTGAGCTGTAAACTTTCCCCTAAAGCACAATAAGAAGAAGTACACACATACACACACACACACACACACACACACACACACACACGAGTGCAAAAAAAAAAAAAAAGAATAAGCAGTAAAGGAAATCAGGTACTTTCATATTAGTTCTGTGGCTGCTAGTGAAAAGAGTGGCAGTTCAAATCCACAAGGTGCTTCTTGAAAACTCTATGGAGCAGTTTCCAAATTACCTCCCTCTTGCAGGGTCCCTATGAGTCAGAATCAACTCAGTGGCGGTGGGTTTTGTTTCACATTAATTGTAAATACTTAAGGGACAAAAAAATCAATTAGACTTGTTCTAAAGAGATTGTAGGAAGATTTATGTGATCTGCAGTATATCTTTAAGATGAGCATTGATATATACCAAGAGCCAGGTATGTAGCAAATCATAAATGTATATTCTACTCGTTTTAGTCAGCTAGTACTGCTGTAACAGAAATTCCACAAAGTGGATGGCTTTAACATAGGAAAGTTTATTCTTACACAGTCCAGTAGGCTACAAGTCCAAATTCAAGATCTCCCCTCCAGGAGAAGGCTCTGGAGGAAAGGCCAGTATGGCATAAGTCTTTGTCCAGGGAGTGTCTTGGTGCAGGAACCTCAGGTCTGAAGGAGACACTCTTCTCCAGGTGCTGCTTTCTTGATGGTGTGATGTTTCCAATTCTCTGCTTGCTTCCCTTTCCTTTGATCTCTTGTAGGATGAAAGGATTAAGGTGGTGCAAGCCATTCTCCAGGGAAACTCCCTTTACAGTGGAGCAGGGAGGTGATCCTATCCTTTAACATACAGCATAGGAAAATCACAAAATGGAGGACAATCATAGGACACAAGGAATCATGGCCCAGCCACGTGGCTACACCTATTTTGGGGGGGACACAATTCGACCCATGATGCTACTAGGAATAACATCCCCTTGTTTCAGAAAGCTAGCTCGTTCTTCTTACACTGTGTCACTCAATTATCTTCCTTATTCCTAGTTTTGGTTTTGTCACTGACTAAACTGTTTCCTGACTCCCCGTAGCATGTGCAGCAGAATCGCTGCGCCTGGCCTCGGTCTGCCTTACTGCTATACCGTCACTACTACCCCACCGGATCTCCATGAGCCAAAGAAACCAGACCACTCAACTTTTCTTAAAGTCAGCCTGAACTTTTCTGCTTTTGTTTGCCTGCAGTTTCTTTTGGTGCCTGCTGACACCTTATTCATTAAACATATTTATGAAACAATGTCAAGAGAAAAAAGTGGCATGCAAAACTCTATAATATGAGGACTGCCAATTAAGTTTGAGAACTCATTCTAGAAAAAGTGTTACTTATGAGGTCTAACAATTAAGTATGAGAACTTGATTGTTCTAAGTGCAATATACTTCATTGTCAAATATCACTATGGTCACCTTGAAGTACTCCACCTTGGGAAACAATGCACTAATGCCAGTACCTAGTGCACGCTTCAAAGCAATTTTGGAACTCTTTTTGGAATGGGCATTGTGCACGGCAGCATGGTGGCAAGTTTGTGAACTTAATTGTATAGTTGTCTGTGAGGGAGTTTTTAGCCAGTAAACAAATAACTGTATTGGAATGCCATCCCTACTCACCTGATCTGCCCCCAATGGCTTTTTTATTTACCTGAAGATAACGGAAATATTGAAAGGAAGACATTTGGATGATATTCAGGACATTAAAGGTAATATGATGACAGCTCAGATGGCCATTCCAGTGAAAGAGTTCCAAAATTTCTTTGAAGGGTGGACTAGGTGCTGATGTCAGTGCATAGCTTCCCAAGAGAGGTATTTCACAGGTGACTGTAGTGATATACAGCAATGAGGTATGTAGCACTTGTTTCTGGGATGAGTTCATGGACTTAATTGTCAGATCTCGTAGATACAGCATGCAAAGAAACCCCAAAAATGCCCATTTCTAGGGAACTGAAATGAATTAGAATCTTTGTCTACTGTGTGATGCTATGTATGTATACATTAAGGTTGCTGTATGTGAACTGACCTGGATAGATATCTATGATACATTGCTAAGTGAAAAAAGTGAATTATAGAACAAAGTCACACTTATGTTTAAAAGGTGAATGAGTTATATAGTATGAAAAGTGTTGGAGTAAAATATACTCCAAACTGTTAGTAGAAGTTTCCTCTAGACCAGAGAATGGGCTTGGGTTTGAAGTAAGCAGAAATTCTTATTTTAGTTAATACACTTACATGGTTTTGGTTTGATAGTTATCAGAACTGTGTTAGTTTTATAATTAAAAATTAAAGTAACATGCACAGAAAAATGATTAGAAGAAATAAGTTGGTTATGCTTCAGTTGTTATTTTGGGAACTCCCCCTCCCCCACTTATTATTTTATGAAAAAACAAAGTGACAACAACAACAGCAGCAAAAGAAAAGGTTACCTTTTCTTTAAAGTCTGACTGACCTGCCACTCCCTCCATGAAACTGTTCTTATTCTGCAGCTGGATGTGCTGTCTTCTTTCGTTGAACTCTCAAAGCACTTCACGTTATCTTTTGTGGTATTTATTTTAATCGGCACTTGCCTGGCTTTATTAGTATTTGTCTACATAAATATCACCTTTCTAGATTTAAGCAACTTTCAGATATCATAATAAAGAGAAAAAACAGGCTTTTGAGTCAGAAGATCTGGATGTTGACTCTTGTTCTGGTTATCTTTCACAGCAAGACGTATTGCTCAGACTTAGTAGTTTAAACAACAATTATTTTATTCTGCCTGATGATTTATTGCTTAGGAATTTGAACAGAGCTGGGCTGGGTGATTTTTTTGCTCTGCATGGCATTGCTTGGAAACTCTTGGTGATGTTCAGCTTATAGCTAAGCTGGTCAGGAAGGTCTATGGAGACTTCCCTCCCTGCCTGACAGTTGGTAGGCAGGTGGCAGGCTGGGCCCTGGTATTCCCCTTTCCCTCCCTGAGTAGTCTCAGGAACTCTCTATGAACTTCTTCTACAGAGTGGCTCAGACTCCAAGCAACCAAGGCAGAGGCTGTACCTGTCCTCTTAAACGCAAGGCCTAAAACTGGCGTAGTGCCACTTGAACTGTCCTATATTGGTCCATGTCACCTACACTCAAAGGGAGGGGACAGAGATGCCACCATTTGAGAGAATTTATGTCCAAAAATTCATGCCCTTCTTTAATGCACCAGAGCTTTGCTATTACTAAGTATAACTTCCTGCCTCAGTATTACTGTCTTGATACCAATCCTATGACTTACCTAAGATACCCCTATTTCCAGTTCCTGTTGAGTTGGTTTTAACTTATGGCAACCCCATGTGCCTCAGAATAGAATTGAGCTCCATGGGGTTTTCTATCCTGAAATTTTGGGAGTAGGTCACTGGGCCATTTTTCTTACATAATTCTTGGTGGACTTGTTTCTCTTAGCAGACTCGAACCTTGAACATTTTGGTTAGCAACTATCTTAGTTATCTAGTGCTGCTATAATAGAAATAACCCAGATGGGTAGTTTTAAGAAACACATTAGTTTTCTTACTTTAGGAGACTAGAAGTCTTGAATACAGGGTGTTGGCTCTAGGGGAAGGTTTTCTTTCTGGTGGCTCTGGCCGCGGGTCCCCATCTCGTCAGCTTCTGCTCCTGTGCAATATTCACGTGGTTTGACATCTCTTCCTCTCCATCTCTGCCAGCTCACTTGCTTGTTTACCCTCTTTTGTATCTCATTAACGTAGCAAAGACAGAAGCTATGCGCATGAACTGTTTGTACCATCCAGGGACTCCTCACCTAAAACAGATACTCATTGAGTATTTAATATCTTGAAAGAAAACTCATTAAAACACAGGTATTTCTTTCAAGAAACTTTCCAGGACAGTGATGCCGGATGTACACAGAGCATAGTGGAGTTGTAGATTACAGATTGGATTAGGTGATATGAGTTAAATCCAATCTTTGCTGCCCAGTAACTCTGTCTTCTGTAGGCCTGCTTCACATTTCTCACCTTTCATTCCTGAAAGCATGGTTGTGGTATTACCTGCCCAGCCGCGTTGCTGTGAGCATTAGAGCTAATATGTGTAAAGCTCTTTACATAGTCACTGGCACATAGTAGATTTTCAGGTTCTCTTATGATGATATACCAAAGTCATATGGACAGTTTGTATTTCTTGTTTATCTTAACTGACCACATCATTTAGCTCAAAGAATTGATAGAAGGTTCACAACTCATGTCTTTGTGAAAACAGTGGGGCAAGGGGAGGCTCCTACTTCTTGTTTCTTCTAGTCCTCTCCTCTCTCCAAGTGTCCTCTTCCAAAGGCTCTGTGTCCATTACAGGTTGGGTTGAGAAGTCATTTTTCTTTGGGTGTTGAATGTGGCTTCCTTGTCAGATCTGTGGCTTTGTCTTTTGTAGATGTATGAGATCAAAACAGATGGCAGCATTGCAAAGAAGTTCAATGAGGTTTTGCAGAAGCTGAGCTCTCCTCTGCAGCCCAGAGTCCCAGACCACAGCAACAACAGGATGAAAAACCTCTCCTACCCATTCTCCAGAGAGAAAATGTATCTGTGAGTATTGAAGCTGCTGGGGCAGGGACATAAGAGGGAATGTATAGAAAAACTATACATTCAGTACCTTAGCCCTGGGACTCACAAGTGGGTAGCCCAGTGCCCTGAAGAGGGAGAAGGAAACATGCTCTTATAGTTAAACATTCCCTGTGCCTACTTTATGATGTTGTCTTCCCTTTGGCCATGTATCCAGTATCTCCTGGGAGAACCTGTAATTGTGACCGTTTTGTATGGTGGTTGGTAAATCAAGGAGTAGTCAACCATAAACTTTAGGACTCTGTAAGAAAGTCTTCTGTAGGGACAGTATTCTGCCCAGTTGCCAGTCTAATAATAAAGCTCCAACATGATGTGATAGACCAGGGAGAAGGTGGGTGAAGCTTCTGTGTCTCTCAGCTGCTTACTCATGCAAACTCTCCCAGCCCTCTGTTCCCAGGGGAGAAGGAATACAAGTTTTTCACAAGGAATGGCCATTTGGGAAACATCTGGACTAGACAACCATGATTGAGAATTTGGAAGATGTAAGGAATGAGCATTACGTATTTCCACTTTAGCACCTAATGACAAAACAAGTAACTGTCAGCTGTGACAAGAGAATTGAAAGAGGCGAGAAAAGAATGGGACATGGAAAGGTGGAGAAGATACAAGGACATGTCCCTTGGGAGATGGTGTTCATACAGTAATTTTTCTGCCACTTATTTGAGAATATCTCCTGTCTACCTTTGCCATGTTAGATAGTAATTCTATATACACACACACACACATATGCAGTTCCTTTTGCCTTTAGTCCCTCTTTCAATCTCTATACCCCCAGGCCGTGTGAGGCAGCCAGCTAGATATGACTATCTCTCTATTATATAGAAGAAACCAAGGTGACAGGTCCTCCCTTCCCCAAGCGTCCTTCACACCAGTGCTCATGTCTGGGCTGCCACCTCCCATGTATCTCTGTTCACATAGCTTCTGCTATCTTTCAGGTCTAGCTCACCAATACCTTCTTTTAGAAAAATCTTTCATTTTTCCCAACTCAAAATATGCTCTCCGTACTCGGTGTACCCACAGCAATGATCTTCACATTACTGTCTTCTGCTCTGCATTTGTTACTTGAAGACAGGCATTCTCCACTGTCCGGGGGCTCCTGGTGCACTGGGAGCACGTTTTACTCACCTGTGTATCCTCCGACGCAGTGACCTAAGCACAGGAAACATGCCACAAGTGTGATTTTTTTTTTAAGTGAAAGATAAATGTATGAAGTTTACAGCAAACATAGGTCTTGCATAGTTAGAAATATGGCATCTAGATAAGACGTTAAGTAAAATTTTGAAAAAAATAACCCCAACATCCTAGAACTTTTTGTTTTTCTTGTCTTTCTCCATGCCCAGGCATCTTTTGTGTGTGTGTGTGTGTGTGTGAATATTTTAACGTTTTAAACTTAACATCATAGTAAGACATTTCTCTGTGTAAGTTTATGAAGTTTTCATAATTATAATTAACAAAGGTGGCATGTTGACCTATTATTTAAAAGGTTGACAGTTCACATCCACCAGGTGCTCTTTGGAAATCTACAGATAGTTCTGCTGTGTCCTGTAGGGTCACTCTAAGTCAGAACAGACTCAATAGTCGTGTTTGTTTTTTTTTTTTTAAACATGGTAGTTAAGATTTTCGAAATGCAGCATATCTCCACAGTCTTTATTACAAATAACTTTGTAGTGAATATTTTTATTTAAGTAACTTTTTCTTCTGCTATCTATTCCTGATGATAAACGTCCACGGAAAATTCTCAGAATTATTGGATTGTGAATGTGTGTATATCTTATATGTCTTGCTATGTTGCTTTCTGAAAGTTTGTACTAATCACCACAATCATCAGTGATGTTAGTATGAGATTCACCAGATCTTCACAAGTATTGGATATTAACATTTTTCTGCTGTGGTTTATAAATAGAAGTGTAGGTCCAGTAGGAAGACGTTTCTCCAGGGACTAAGGGTAAAAGTAATCATATTTGCTATGTCGATTCTTTGTTTGGTGGTTAGGATAGGATTTTGCTGAGGTATAGGGTCATTATGAGTCAGAATTGACTCGATGCCATTGATTTTTTTGGTATTCTCCTTAAAATGTAACAAATAAGTTCTCATGAAACTAAAAACTGGATAAAACTCATTTAGCCATTACCTTAAAAAAAAAATCTCAGATCTTCCAAAAAATTTAAAAAGTTCTTGTCTTCCATAAACAACTGAACATCTAATTGCTTTCTGAGATTGTTCCATCCTGAAACAGGATTCTTCAAAAGAGCTCTAGACCTTCTTTGCCACTATGGTGAGCTCTAGGACACAGATGTAGTGGTGCAGAAACATTCTTTTGTGGTCTTTTGGACTCCACATAGAAGGATTCCTGATTCAATGTGGCCATGGGGTGATAGTGGTCTCAGAACAAGGGTAATGAAGGGAGTTTACTATCTGCTTTTTTGTTGTCTCCAGATACAACATCCAGGATAAGGACACCTTCTTTGATAATGCCACCCGTAGCCGCATTGTAAGTAAACAGAAGGGGAAGCGGTGCTGAGGCGGGCGTGGGGCAAATCTGAGGACCCAATTTGGCAAGGTTTTCTCTTGGCCCTCTTTGCTACCTTCGTCTCTATTTGCTTGGAGTTGCCTAGCAACTGAGAGAGGTATCCCAGCAGCAAAGAAGTAATGATCAGCCCCACCTCTGAGATGGAAGAAAGTGTCTACTGTTCTTGGGTTCCCCATTAAAACCCTTCTTATAATCACAAAACTAGGGGGTGTCAGAGCTGGTGGAGACTTTAAACCCAACAGGTAATGTCCTTTGGTTTACAGTTGAGAAAACTGAGGCTCTGAAAAACAGTGAATTGTCAAGATTCATACAGATTTGTCAGTGTCTGAATGAGCACCAGAACCAGTCCTACTGATGGCTGGGCCAGTGGGATGCTTTCCTCCCTCCTTCCCTCCCTGCTTCCTTCCTTCCAGTATTTAATTGTGCTTTAAGTGAAAATTCATAATCCAACTCAATTTGTCATACAAAAACTTACACACACATTGCTGTGTGACCCCAGCTGCTCTCCCCACACTGTGACAGCGTGCTCCCCCCTTCTCTGTGTATCCTTTGTCCATTCAACTGACTCCTGTCTCGCTCTGCCCTCTCATCGCACTTCTGGATAAGATCCGCCCAGTTAAACTCATGTATCTACTTAGCCAAGAAAAATGCTGTCTGCCAGTGTTATTTGATGTCTTATAGTCTTGTCCAATCTTAGAAGGGCTAGCTTCAGGAATGGCTTTAGTTCTGGGCTAACAGAGAATCCAGGTGCCATGTCTTTTGGGGACTTTCCATGTATCAGACTACTAGGTCTGGTCTTTTTAAGAGAGTTTGAGTTCTGCACACCCGCTTTCCTGCTGCTACTTCAGGGACTCTGCTGTGTTCCCCACCAGGCTGGTGGTGCCTGGGCACCATCTAGTTCTTCTGGTCTCATGCTGATGTAGTCTCTGAATTGTGGGCTATTGGGATTCCCTATGAATTTATGTCACAGGGGAGTGCTAGAGCTCACCAATTTGTCCAAGAATAGAAGACCAGCCCATTGACAGGAGGTCAAAATTCATGACTGAGCCTTTTTTCCTTGTCCAGAATCTTAACTAATGACTTCAAGATTTTTAAATCTGCAGGATGGTTGATTCTGATGAAAATCTGCATCTGGCCTATGTGCCTGTAGCCTTAGCCTGAGCTGTAGGGTGTCTGTCTTGAAGGATCAGTTTACTTTCTACTACCCTAGAGGTCATTCTACTAAGGGCAGAGGAAAGAAAGAGGGGCACAAGGAGTATTAAAAACTTACTCATTCCCTCAGTGGGAAACATAGGAGTATGTTTCCATTGATTTCTGGGAACAAAATTACATTCCAAGTCAAGAAGGTGATAAGAAGGATAATTAACAAGAGATGGGTGATTAAAGGAAGCTGCAGGACATTTCCCAGGCCTGTTGAAAACATGATCTTGACTCTTGGGTTGCAGGATGGACAAAAATGTATCCCTGGTCCCTTAGTGTAGCACTTAAGGATATTTTAAAATAGCATATGATTTTCCTCCCTATGGAAAAAAGAAGACACAAATCTTCCATTTTCTTGGTTGATGCTATTGTGAGCCATTGAAACCTTGCCATGGCTTGAGTACCATGTCTGTAGGGGAGTTGTAGGGTGTTGTAGGGATTAGCATGTTAAGTGGAAAGTGCTTGTAAAATAATACAATGCCATATAAGTGCTGTTTCTAATTATTACTACTGTTGAATTACAGCATGATATTATAAACGGAATTGAGCACTCTTGGGCCCCAATGTGCTGGAAGTTATTTATTCCCCATTCCCTTTAAGTCTGTGGCTGGAGTATGGGAGTGTGAACAATGATGGAGTAACACTTCTTCTCTCATTCAGTTCTCCTTTTCGAGGTTTCTTCATTCCTTTTGTGCCTTTTCCCCAGTCTACCCTACACTGTCAATTGTGTCCTGGGGTCTACTTTGCTCTGGGCTTTTAAAAGTCTAAGAACCTTGCCTACCTCATAAATGTCTTCCCCGAGCAGCCCAGCTATGTGTCCAGAGCAGACTTTCTTGCCTCCTGACACAGGATGTAAACTTCCCCTGGACTCACTAGAAGGTCACCAGTTGACCAGCAGGTTTATACTGACCCACTTATGTCATTATCACCTGTACAAGGAGTGTTCTCAGCAACCCTCCTTCCCCTGAGAAAGGGGAAGTCCTTTGAAAACCCACAGGGGTGGAAACGAGGAATGGGCTTCGGGGCCTCTCCAGGCATGTTTCCGGGGTGCGGTAGTCACTGAGCCTGCCTGGTGCTCAGCGGTGAGCTCCAAGCAGCGGAGTCTCAGAGGAAGTGTATAACATGCTCTGATTGGAGAGGCGAGACTGAGACTTAGGAAAAAACAGAAAAATAATAAAGCTAATAACCAACTTGTGGGCAGCCCTTTCCCAGTTACAAACACTGTCATGTGCACTGCCTTGCTTCTTCTTCCAAGTGGCTCTGAGCCAGTTGTAACAGATGAGAAAACAGACCCACAGAGAGAGCTTATAGAGGACCTCTCTTCCAGGAATATCAGGACTAGCACTGGAGTTGTCTGACTCCACGTCTTCGGCTTTCCCTGCTTCCTTGTGGCTTTCCTATTTGCAGGAATCTAAGCTGGTGGAGACAGCATGCCTCTTCCTACCCCTCTTCCAAGCACCTTGCCGAGGAGGGCTCCCACTTCCTCAAGCTTCCGCATGTGGGAGGCAAATGCTGTTCCCTGTGCAGACTATGCCCTTCCACCCTAGCCCTCAAGGGGGCTACGTGGGTCTCAGACTGCCTGGTATGTTTTCCTTAACTCCTGTAACTGCAATCAATTTATAGTCTTTTATTTACTTTTCCAGGGTGGGCTGAAAGGGGGAAATGTGTGAGAGGGGCTTAAATTCTTTGTTTCCTCACGCTATTCAAGTCTGAATGGATCTGACGTGCAGTACATGAGCTTAGCACACGCTTGGCTTCCCCTCACTCAAAACAGGTCCAGACTGACCTCTGAGCCATCCACTACCCGGTGCCTCATAGGCTGTGGTGACACACAGTGGTCAAGGCATTCACAGCTCTGCTGTTGTCCTGTTTCAGGTACACGAGATTCTGAAGCGCACGACCTGTTCCCGAGCCAACAACACGATGGGTAAGGACCCCTTTCCCCACCCGTAGGCCGAGTGCTGATGGAACACCAAGGGAGCCAGGGCTGTCCTTTCAGCAGCTCACTTGGTGGGCAGCAAGGAACGAAACAAACACCCCACATGGTGGCGGCTGCCTTAGCTTGCGCTGAGAAAGGCTGCCTTGTCTTCCAAGAACAGTGGGCACCCCATTCCCGGTTGTGTGCGGTGGAGACTGCTACCCAGGATGCTGCAGCTTCTCTGTACCATCACCCCGGGTCTCCCACATTTTCTCTCACCACCTCCAGCTACCTACATACTTTTTACCTTCATTCGGGAGCACCTCTCCTCAGACAGTCCAAAGCTTTTTAGTAGGTGACTACAACATGGTAGGTTTTTATTTTGTTTTTTTGAGGGAAGGCACATTAGAGGTCCTTTAGTCCAACCCCTTCAACTTCAGGATGAAGGAACTGACATACAGAGAGGGTGAGTGGCTTGCCTGGTGCCACACAATGAGTGATGGCGGGTCTGAATGTGTCTCTTCTAAGTTCAGCGTTCTTGTCACTGTATCTGACTGAATCTGTGTCTTGTTTTTAAAATATGAAGGTATTGATTTTAAAGTAGGAAACTCAGCATTGAGAGCCTGCAGTATAGGGAAGACAGTCTGGATGCTGACAGGTTGTTCCACAGACACACATGATAGCAGAGTTGTAAGTGTGAGAACCCATGTAAACAGTTGTTCTTTCCACATTAATCACTTCGTCAGGTTGAACTCTCATTTCAGAGTTGCTGCCGTCACTCACGATGGCTTTTGAAACCTTTGAGGGAACTTTCTGTCCAATAGTCTTTCGGTCATGCTTTGTGGTGTCCCATCTCTGGATTCTGAGAGAAAGGTGCTGTTGAAAAGTGTCCAAAGTCATTTGGAGTCAAATCTAGTGAATAAAGTGGGCAATCCACCTGACAGATAAGAACAATGATGGTGGAGATGAGAGCTAATATTTGAGAATTTATCTTGGGGTTTGTAAGCTGCCTGAATACCACAGGAGGAGTAGTGAAGGAGGAGTCAGAACAGGTTTTATACAGTGACAGTATTTTAGACTGAGGTTCACCTGACCAAGCCATGATACTTCCAGTTGCCTTGTATTCTATGAAATCTGAACAATGAATACGGAAAACCAAAGAAGAGTTGATGACTTTGAATTATGGGGTTGACAAAGAATACTGAATGTACTATGAGCTGTCAGAAGAATGAACAAGTTTGTCTTGGAAGAAATTCAGCCAGAATGTTCATTAGAAGCAAGAATGTTGAGATTTCATCACAGGTACTTTGAACATGTTATCAGGAGTGATCAGTCTCTGGAGAAGGACATCATCCTTGGTAGAAGGTCATTGAAAGAGAGGAGGACCATCAAAGAGATGGACTGACACAGTGGCTGCAATAATTGGCTCAGGAAATAATAACACTTGTGAGACATAGCATATAACTAGACAGTTTTTGTTCTGTTGTATATAGTTTCACTATGAGTCAGGACTGACTTGGCACCTAACACCAACATTATTGTTAAAATAGTGCATAAACTCTCGAAGGGGTAATTACGTAGGACTAGGAGGATTGCCAATTAAGTTCATGAACTCATCCTACAGAAAGTGCTGCATATCTCTTTGCTGAATGTCACTACAGTCACATTCAAAGTAGTTGCACTGGAAGGCTATGCACTGACACCATGCTTCAAAGCAATTTTGGAGCTGTTTCTCTGGAATGGCCACCAGAGCTCTCTTCCTATTACCCTCGATGTCCTGAATGACATCCAAATGTCTTCATTCAATATTTCCTTAATCTTTGGATAAAGAAAAAAAAATCACTGGGGGCCAGATCAGGTGAGTAGGGAGGGTGTTCTAATACAGTTATTTGTTTACTGGCTAAAGTACTCCCTCTCAGACAACTATACAATTAAGTTAGTTAACTTGCCACCTTGCCACCATGTGCAATGGCCATTCTAGAAAAAGTGTTCCAAAAGTGCTTTGAAGAGTGGGCGAGGTGCTGTTGTCAGTGCTTAGCTTCCCAAGGGAAAGGTGATCATAGTGATATTCAGTACTGAGGTATGTAGCACTTAGGACCATTAAGTTCATGGACTTAATTGTCAGACTTTGTATTTTTTTTTTTTATTGTCATTGAGTGAAAGTCTGCAATCAGTTTAAATTTGCAGGCCTGCCTATCTGCACCTCCTTCTGCTCTCCTTGCCTAGCACTCCTCCTTTCCGTTCTATACATGTCATATCCTCTTAACAGTCTCCTGTTCCTTTCTCCCCATCATCTGCACTCCCCTCTAGTAAGAGGCCAGTAGGATGACATCCTATAGATGCATAGAACCATAAAGTGCACACATGATATGGTCACTCTGTGTCCCCGAGTCCAATCCATTCCTGTCCAAAGAGTTGAACTCAGTAATGATTTATGATCTGGGACAGCATCAGTTCTAGGGGCCATGCTCCCAGGGGAACCACCAGGCCTTTGGACCATCAATTGCAGTCTTTTAGTGAAGTTCTTAGGGTGCACCCTTTTTTCTTCTCATGTTGCCACTGGGACTCAACATTGTGAGCCCCATCACGGCTGTCATTGGTGGTGGCTGGACACCATCTGTTTCTTCTGGTCACATGTTGATATAGTCACCTATTCATGTAGGTCTTTGTGTCTTCTGGGTTCTTTTTCCCTCATGTCATTGTTGTCGTTGGTGATCTTCTGTTCCAGCTGAGTTGGTGTACCTCAGATGGCAGCTTGCTAGCTTTTAAGACCCTAGATGCCACTAATCTATATAGGGTAAAGAAGAGTCTCTTAGCAATAGGCTAGTTATGCCAATTGGCCTTGATGTCCCCTGAGAGCATGGTCCGCAGACCCCTGCCCCTGCTACTTTATCCTTGTAATATTGGGTTACGATTGGAAGAATTTTCAGGTTATGTTGAAGTTCAGTTAAATTGATCTTTTTTCTAAGGTGTGCTGTCACTGATTTCACCCAATCAAATTACTGTCAACTATCTAATCTATAACCAGTCTTCTCCCTCTTTTCCTCCCCTCCCTTGCAGCTGTCAAAGAGTCTTTCCTTCTGTACATGAATCTGTTTTTAAGTCCTTATAGTAGGAATCTCATATAATATTTGTTCCTGTGCCACTGACTGATTTCACTCAACATAATGTCTTCCAAATGAAACCAGTTTGTGAGATGCTTCCTAAAATCATCATTGTTCTTTATCACTTCACAGTGTTCCATTGGATATATATACCATAGTTTGTTTATCCATTCATCTGTTGTTGGGCATCTGAGTTGATTCTATCTTTTTGCTATTGTGGACTGTGCGGTAATAAACATTTGTGTACATGCATCTGTTTGTGTGACTGCCCTTGCATCTGTAGGATATATTCCAAGTAGTGGGATTACTGGTCAAATGGTATATGTATTTCCAGCTTTTTAAGGAAGTGCTAGATTGCTTACCAAAGAGGTTGTACCATTTTGCAATCCCATTAGCAGTGTAGGAGAGTTCCAATTTCTCCACAGCCTCTCTAGCATTTGTTGTTTTGGGTTTTTTGGATCATGGCCAATCTTGTTGGGGTGAGATGATATCTCATTGTAGTTTTGATTTGGATTTCTATAATGGCTAATGATTGTGAGCATTTCTGCATGTGTCTTTTGGCTGCCTGGATCTCCTCTTTAGAGAAGTGTCTGTTCATCTCCTTTGCCATCACTTAATTGGATTATTTATCTTTTTCTTATCGATATTTTGTAGTACCTTATAGATTATGGAGATCGATGTTGGTCTGACATATAGTTGCTAAATATTTTTTTTCCCATTCTGTAGATGGTATTTTAATTCTTTGGATAAAGCCTTTGGATGAGCAAAAGTGTTTGATTCTTAGTTGATTGTGCTTTGTTTGTCAGATTTTGAAGTCTGTCTGTGTTGTGTATTAAAACTTACATTGTTGATTCTATTTTTTCTTGCATGATCTTTTTCATTTTAGGTTTGATATTTAGATCTTTTATCCAATTTGAGTTGTTTTTTGTATAAGGTGTGAGATATGGGTCTTGTTTCAATTTTTTGCAGATGGATATTCAATTTTGCCAACACCATTTGTTACAGAGACTGTTTTTACCCCAGTTTACAATGTTAGGGCTCATATGTTTGTTTTGATAGATTTACTTTTGCTATAAAATTACGAAAAGCACTCAAATTTTAAAAAATCAAATCTTTTAATATTATGTAGTTTGTCTGAAGCATAGTGCTGATGAGGCAAGAGAGTGAGTGAGTGAGGCTATTAGCCCAATTCCGTTCCACAGGATGGCTTGAATAGTTCAGCTGGAGCAGCCGTGTTGCTCTTGGTTACAAGGAAAGCCAAGTATTGGTATTAACAGACCTTCTTACACCATTTTAATTAAACACTTATACATCACTGGTGACATGGGTGAGAACTGCGAGTATCTTCACAGTTTTGCAGTGGGATGAGGAGGAAGGGTGAGTGAGTAGAGACTGCAAGTATAGGAAATGGGCAGGAAGTTTGGCTGTGGATGGGAAGAAAGACAGCACAGTAGCTGAAGGACTGACGGACAAAAGAGGGTTTTGTTTGTTTAGATCTTTCTTCAAAGGTCAGAATATACTGAGTTTTGTTACTATCATTACGTAGCTCTCCTTGTAACCAAGAACACAGGGACTGCTCCGAGTTTGTCTTCTCAAGCCACCCTTTGAAGTCTCTGTTCAGCATTTTTACTTCATCATTTCTTCCATTCACTTCAGTTACTCTACATTCAAGAGCCAGAGTTTCTTCTGACATACATTTTGGTTTTTTCTCTGATTCCTTACTTTTTAGTGACTTTCTGCTTTCTTCAGTATGATACCCTTGATATTGTTCCACAACTCGTGCGGTCTTTGGTCATTAGTGTTCAGTGAGTCAAACCTTAGTTCTCACATTTTATTACTTTCCTTCAGTCTGTCTACCTTAACGTTCTACATCTTCTCCAACCTTCTTTATTCAAACTTCATCTTCCGATAGTTGATATCCAGCAAAGTATTGCTGATCTACCAAACTTTCATTGTTTTCTTTCTGCCTCATGGATCACACTTTCTTTGGTTACTCTTCCTTCTCCAACATTTTAAATGTTGTCTTTTGCAACTTTCTTTGGCCTTTTTTCTCTTGTTACTTCTGTATAGATAACTTGCAGCCATCCATTTCTATTCCTACTTCTTTCACCAATTCCAGTGCAGTATTTCCGTTTCCAACTGCTGGATGGATAACCCTACTTGGGTGTTCATAAGCACCTCAAAATCGTTATGATGCCCACTTTTCTCTGTCATTCAACTATTTCTCTTCCATTTATCATTACATTATCCTCCTTCTTTTCTCTCAGGCTATTCTCTTTGTCTGAATATCTTTCCCCTAGTGTCATCTATCCTAATCTCCAAATCAAATATCACTTTCCCAGAGATTCTCCTGAATTCTCATCCTTGGAGTGCTCATTAACTTAGTCTTCTCCTTGCTGATTATATCATGGTTTAAAATCTCAAGACACCTCTTAAGGTGGATTTTAATCATCTTTGTGTGCTCAGTGAGTTTAGCTGTTTGCTTTATACATTCTACTCAGTTAGTTTTGTTTAGAAAATTAGTTTAAAAATACCCAGCTGCTAGTCAACCTCAACTGCTGGTAAGTTCTTGAATGTGTATGTCCATGGACAGATGACTTAGTATCTCCACAACTCTGTTTTCCTGTTATACAAATTGGAGATAACAGGACTGATCTTATAGAGTTTTCATAAATACTAAATAGGATGCTATTAGTTTATTTTTTAAATTGGAAAATTCTAGAAAAACAAAAGTTAAGGGTTTGTGTGTATAGGCGTGGTGTGTAACCACAGCCTCCAGATTGTTTAAAGCTCGCTAGACACCCTCTACTTTAGCACTGATAGTTTTTATCTCTGAAGAACTAAATATATTATGATATCTCAAGGTCAAAAGTCATAAGGATTTTATTGTTATTTTTGAATGACAACACTGAGCACCAGCTTTATCTGAATGTTGTAGAAATCCAGGGAAGCCAAGATGAATTTCTATCCTTGAGAAGATTATAATTTACTGTGAAGACAAACTTCTAAACAGATCATTTTGAGATCAGGTGATAGAGACATACAGAGTACAATGGGAACACAGAAGAGGTAGAAATTAATATCTATATATGCTTCTAAGTATCCACATATGTCATCTAGTATTAGCTTCATAGCTCCCAAGGAAAGTAAGTATGCCAGGGATTATCATATATAAGTACTAATGAGTATAGAGGAAATACATAAACTGTTCAGGGTCATGTACTGAGTCACTGACAGAATTGGATCTAGAACTGGGGTTCCCTGGCTCTAGTCCTATTTTCACTAACTTCAGGATACCACTAACTAGGGGTGCAGTTAGGTTTGATCTTCAGTCTGTTGATCACAAACTTTAAAGCTTTGTAACAAGGGACACATGGCTGCACTTCTCTGCTTCTCAGCAGTGGACAACTCTAAAATTCAATTTTCCACATGGTGTAACTTCTGTCTGGGAACATCAAGTACTCTCTAAGCCCTTTGGCCAATACTGTCTCATCTGGAATAGTAAAAAGAATGAGAAATGCTTAATGCCGTGAAGACTCAAGATAATACAGGTCTTTGAACCATGGGGTAAATTTTGGTCTTATTTCTCTTGTTCCTGGATTTAGAAATGTAGAGGGGAAGCAAGAAGGGCCAGAATTAGCCTATATTCTTCTAGAAAGTTGTTTCATCATAAAAAGAGAAAAAAGGGGACTGTAACTGTGCTCGGAACTGCCGGTATTTTCACTGATCCTTTATCCTTGAAATTGTTAACTGTATTTTGTATGGTTACTACTCTTGTAACCAACTTATGAAGCTTTATTCCTTTTCCCATTGTATCCAAGGAAAAAAAATTAGAAGGTGAAAAAGATAATAAATATAATAAAAACAAAACCAAATCCAGTACACAGAGTCAATTCCAGCTCATAGCAACTCTATATGACAGAGTAGAACTGCCCCATGAAGTTCCAAGGAGGGCCTGGCAGATTTGAACTGCCAACCTTTTGGTTAGCAGCCATAGCACTTTACCACTATGCCACCAGGTTTTCCAGTAAACATAATAGTAATTCAAAAATACCCATTTATCTAATATTATTACTTTCTTCTTTGTAGAGAATATATTTTTGTTGACTGCTTCATTTGCAAAGCATTGAGCTACACACAAGTTGCATGCATTGATTTATTTATATTCCTGTTCCATTCCACAAAAATTCTGAGGTAGCTTACAAGAAAAAGAATAAAACAGTGTAATATAAATAATAAATTAAAAAATAGGAACCAGGAGAAGCACAAATTAAAACAGAATGCGAGAAGTGAGAGGAGAATAAATAGAATGCAAATACGCAAGCCTTAAGTTCCCTAAGTTGCTGTAGTTGGGCTGCATATTTGACTTCCTACCAAAGTGAAAGGGGGATATGACCAATGGTGTGGTTCTCACTGTCTACAGCAACATCTTTTACTACAGAAATACTCTGAATCCTATTACACAATTCCTTATTTTCTTACATTGAACATACCAACATACCAGTACATACATCAATACCTATGTAACCTTTTCTGGATGATTCAGGATCATCATTAAAAGATAAGATTTTATTTGTTTCTTCAAGGATTATTATAATACTATTAGGATTGTTTGTCCCACCCTATTCTGATTTCTTAAATTCTTGACTCTGGTAAGCCTTTTCCTTCCCTGAATTTTGCTGTCAGTTTTTCTTTGGTTTGGGGAGACAGAGAGAAGAAGCTCACTAGAATTTGGGGTAAAGAGAGAGTGAAATGCACTGAATGAGGGTCTGAAGGATTCTGCTGCAGATAAAGTACATAGAGTTAGGGAGTAAGTTTTCTGAGCCCTACTTTAGATGTTAAGGGATAGTTTTTGTTCTGGGTTATTTGTTGTTTTAGCTGAGACAATCAGAGAAGAGAGCTTTGTTAAGTAGTGAGTTAGTGTAACCAAAATAATGAGGAAGCCTTATGTATCTGTAGTTCTATGTTTTTCAAAGCACTTTCACACTCATTTCATTTCAGCCTTCAAACTACCATGCAAATAAGATTCACCAGATGTTAACCTAATTTCACAGGATAGGTTAACTAGTTTGCCCAAGATTGTGGTAAACTGGTGTCACAGCAAAATTTAGAACTCAGATTTCTTGACTTCTTCATTGTTCTTAAATTATCAGATAGTAACTGAGTGAAGTTATTGGGGAAGCTTTCCCAAAGAAGGTAGAAACTAAGTGCTTCCCAGTGCAATTCTCATTCATTTAATAAACAGTTATTGAGTACCTATTATGTGTTCGTGGATGGTACACAGTTAACTGCTTGACCACTAGTTGAAACGTTGGTGGTTTGAACATAACCAGAGACACCATGGAAGACAGACTTTGGGATCTGCTGCTAAATGGTCACAGCCTTGAAAATGCTATGGAGCAATTCTGCTCTGCTCACACAGGGTCACTGTGAGTCAGAATCAACTTGATGGGCAACTAACAACAACACTGTGTCATTCATGGTGTAGAACTATGGAGTCACGGAGTGTATCAGTCTGACACAAATCCTTGCCATTGTTGGGTTTGCATTCTAGTGGTGGGAGACAGAAAATAAACCAATAAATAATTAAATGTATAGCATATCATTAGGGATAAATGTTAGAAAGAAGAACTCAAACCAGGTAAGATGATAGAGAGAGGCAGAGGGATGCAGTGGGTAAGAGTGGCATTTTAAGTAAGGTGGTCAGGGAAGGCCTCAATGATGAGGTCACATTTGAGAAAAAGAGAAAACAACCCATGTGGCTGTCTGGGAAAGAAAGCAGAGTGCAAAAGACATAATGGAGCCATGTCAGTCAGTTGGGGTCACAACAGGAATGAGTGGCACACTCCAATCAGGATAATTTACGATGGGATGTTTATAAGGAAGCAATTTGCAAAGGTGTGGGCAGGAAGCAGGGGAATGCCAGGGTCAGTATAGTAACCTAGAGTTTGCAGCAGTGGAACTTCCCATTTCCAGATGCACAAGGGAGAGAGAGGATACCAGGAACACAGAAGGACAGAGTCAGGTAGCAGATAGCAGAGGCCACCTTGACAGGAGCAGTGACACAGCCAGGATAGTTCAGGGAGGAGACTGGGGAACTAAACACTTCTTCCACCCTCTAGCCTGCTGAACCCAGTGAGAAGCCGGAGAGCTTGTGAGCCTTTTCACATCAGACAGAGAAGTGAGGAGAGTGCGTCTAGAAGGGGCAAGTGGAAGTTTTCGGGCACATACTCAGCAAGCGTAGTTCTGGACCTGGGATGAATAAATTGTGAAACTTCAGCTGAGTCACTTTTTTTCTCTGGATCTGTTTCTTCCCTATAAAACAGAGGTGGAGGGTGGAGTCCCACAGTGTTCCCTAAGCTCCTCTGAGACTCTACCATTGCCTAGACTCCTGATTCAAAGGAACCACAGAATTGTTGTTGGTGGTGGTTTTTTTTTCCAACACATGGGCCAATGAGATTCAGGGAAGGGACTAGCTTTCCTCTAAGTTCACAGGGAACAGGTCCCAAGGCTACGGCAAGGCCTCGGGGTGGCTGAATATTCATGGACCTAAGAGAGGACAGGGATAGACAGTTACGAAAGAGAAAGTGGGAACAGGTAGGATTTAGTGCTGTTGGTGAGACTGGCTGGAAGAAAAGATTATACTGCTGCATCAACTGCTTGCTTGTAACCACAGGCAACGTTTCTCAGGTGCGGTCACACTGACCTGCATCAGATCACCTGGTGTTCTTGTGCAAGTCATGGCTGCCCAGGTTCCATGCCTGATTTACTCTGTAAGGGCAATAACCAGACATGACCAACTTACGTTATGACCAACTTACATTTAGGAATATGAACAGTGGCACAAAGTACCTTTTTTGCATGGTAAAATACACTTTCAAGTCATTTGACCATTGATTTTCCAGAGTACCCAAGGATAGCCACATCTAGCATGTCTGTGAAGGGCCTGGTTCATCCTTTCTGCGGTGATTATTTTTCTAGCATTTGTTCATACATTTGTAATGGTTCTAACATTTGAGCATTTATTTCCTTTTTATGCTCTCACCAGCAGGTGGGATTCTCAAATTATCTTTGTCTCCTTTTTTAAAAAAATTATTCATTTGTTCATTATTTGTTAAAAATTAGTGTAAGAAGACAAAGCAATGGAACTGACCTTGAAAAAAGATGGTTGGACTGGCATTTGGTGATGATTGCCTAGTTGATAACATTTTTGGATTTCCTCAATAATCTTTAGAACAGAGCTATTCCATCCTGTTTAGCCTTGGAAGTAAGAGATTCACTACAGATGCCCAAGTGATGTTCAGTATACTGAATATACTTGCAAATTGGGGTTCTGCCTGGTGGTAGAAGTGTGAGAGTGATCAGAAACTTGGTCCAGCACCAAGAGGCCTTCTTCATTAACATCGTATCATTGAAAGTCAGCTGTCAGGGCCCTGGAAGTTCACCCCGTTATTGAATGACTTTAAAGTACATTTTGCTATGGGAAAGAAACCAAAGCATCCTTGACCATATCAGAGGAGGGCAAACACCTTTCCTGGCCCTTCATATGGAAGCTATTGTTGCCTTTCATGGACAGAAAATTACAGATTGATGGAGCTGCATTTTCTTGGACGTTTTGGTGTCAGAGCATTTAAACAAATGTGTGCTTTGGGCATACCCCCTCCACACTCAGAAAACGATGTCTTGATTATTTTGACTGAAGCCAGACCATGTTGTGTGTTGTAAACATCTGGTTTATCATTCATCCAGTTGAACTGGTTTGTATTTTGTCAGAAGAAAAGCCTTTGGATTAAGGGCATTTAAGTAATTAAGCACACAGCAAGACAATTTGGTGATGGGTAAATATAGTCTCTGTTAAACGCGCGGTCTCAGGGTTCTGGTTTAAATTTGCATCCGGCTGGAGCGCAGGGATGAAAGCAAAATGCCGGGTAGACTGGGCCTTGTTCTGGGGCGGGGAATCAAAACCAAATGGGTTTTCAGGAGCTCAGCACCATTGCTCTAAGTACCTGTCCTGGGAGATAAAAGTTTCCTCTGAGTGTGGCCTGGAGGGAATAGAGCTGTGGTCCCTGTCACTCAGCAGCACTTGCTGCAGGTTTAATGAGACTCTTTTTGGGAGGCAGACAATAAATTCCTGTTCTTTAGTTATTCTTTTGTGTCCAGAAAACCAGAACTGTCTCTGAAGCTAAATGCTTGGTCTCTGGTTTTGTATTTTGAGTGTGTGTTTTCAGGTATCAGTCCTGGGGTCTGTGCCCTTCTAGATTGCGTTTCTTTGCCCGAAGGGACGGTGTTGCAAACGGCTGGCTGGATCATATGAAGAAAGGGCTTTTTCCCTTTGGGGCAGCTGTTCTAAGCAGCAAGTGTCAAGTACCTGGTGATTTGGAGGAGAGAGAGCCCTGGAGAGGTTGAGGATCAATGAAGGGCCCTCAGTGGGTCATGCTGTGTTTGACCTGAGGCATGCCTCTCTTCAGGGTCACAGGAAAGGGAGCATTAGGACAAATGATTGGATTGCTATCTTTCTGTTTCCCTGAGTCTATAGCAGAGAGAAAACAATATAGATGCAATCATGGAGAAGAAAGCTTGGCCATTATGGCCAGATGGATGATGCATGATGGAACCAATTAGCCCATTTTTGCTGAAAAGAAAGGAAAAAGAATCCAGAATTTCGATTTTCAAAGCAGGGCCTCTTTTAAAAAAAAATGCTTAACTAGTCTCTTCTTTCAGACTGATTTTCATGCTTGTTTGGGGTGGAATCTAGGTTTCTGAAGTCTGTGGGTAGAGCAAGAGACCAAAGCAGTCCCCATTCTTGGGCAAAACGGTGGATGAATAGTTGTTTTTTAGCTTGCTGCTCCTGCCCCCATTCCTTCTTCCCTTATGAAGGGGTACCTTGTTGGGGCCAATGGTTAACATGTTCAACTGCTGATAGAAAGGTTGGTGGCTTATATCCACCGAGAGGCACCTCAGAAGAGAGGCTTGGTGTTCTACTGAAAAGTCACACACTGACAATTCTATGGAATGCAGTTCTGTACACATGGGGTCATTATGAGTTGGAGTTGCTTCAATGGCAACTGGTTTGGTCCCCTACCCCAGCAGCTGCTGATGGGGACTGCCCATAGTGTCCCCTCTGAAAAGGAGGAAGTGTATAGCCATGAAAGAGAAACATTCAGTTACAGCAGTTGGAGACTCTAGTTACTGTATGAGTTATGGGAACTCAGGTTTGACAGCTTCAGTCATCCTAGTTGCAAGACAAAGAACCATTTGTCTGGACTTCCTCTGCTAGGAAGCAGACAAATCAACAGGTATTTAAAATTTTCACCTCTGCATCAGCAAGCACAGGGTGATGAAGAAAGCTGGAGTAGCAGGGAAGGTGGGTGTCTAGGATAAAGGAGAAGAGATACTCAGATAACTTCAGCCGTAGGATTGGCTTATTCTTAAAGACCATCATCCCTTCGTTTGTTCCTGGCGGTGAGCTAGGTTTCATGAAGTTCATAAGTAAGAGAAGTGTTCTCTGCTCAGATACTTTGCAGGATTTGAGAGGGTTGCAAAACAATTTGCAAACAACGCCCCAGAAATGAAGTGAGCCACCCTGTTAGATCATGCAGGGAAAACCAAAACCAAACCAAACCTATTGCCATTGAGTTGATTCTGACTCACGGGGACCTTATAGGACAAGGCAGAAGAGCTCCATACAGTTTTCACAAAGCATCTGGTGCATTTGAACTGCCAACCTTTCGGTTAGCCACGGTAGCTCTTAACCACTGCACCACGCAGAGCGAAGGAAGCTTATTTGAGATAGGGGTAGTATGTGTGACTGTTGACCCTCAATGATTTGAGATCTTTAGGAGGATCTGACAGCATGACACAGAAGTTCAGACTCTCAGATTAGTACCCAGTAATCCTGACTCAATGGCACTTGGCTTGGCAATAGAAACCCTAGTGGTGTAGTGGTTAAGTGCTTTGTGTGTTATCCAAATGGTCAGCAGTTCACATCCACCAGTCTTCATGGAAACTGTATAGTGCAGTTCTCTTCTGACCTATAGGGTGGTTATGAGTAGAAATTGACTTGAAAGTGTTGTCTTTGTGTGTTGGAAACCCTGGTAGCATAGCGGTTAAGTGCTGTGGAAACTCTGTGGGGTAGTTCTATTCTGTCTGTATGGCTGCTGTGAATGGGGATCAACTTGACGGCTGTGTGTATGTGCAAAGCACCTCAAGGGAGCTACCATACTGAGCAAAGCTGAGAATTAACAGAAGGGTGAGTAGGTGAAACACCTGTTTAGCCTTTTCTATGTAGTTCTGAGGCAGTCTTCCTGTTTGCTGCTGTGGCAACCGTGAAGTGTGAGTGCAGGGGCTGGGTGGGGTAGTGCACTAGGTGCGGTCTAGTTGGGGCTCTCCCTGCCTGTGATGTTTCAGCCTCTAGCCATATTGACAGCCCTTTTGTAGCTTTGAACTATGTCCCACCTCTCCACTGCCCCTTCCCGACTTGACTTAGGGCTCCACTTCTTGATTATTGTGGAGTGGCTTCACATTCTGTGGCTATGCCTGTTGAACTGACTGATGATGTTCAGAGTGAAATTGTAGTCTTGTGAGTAAGACAAATCTGCAGCTCACTGAGCTGCCGGGGCAGCCTACCACCGACCTGCACTCCCTTTATTCATTCTCTAGCTTCTCCCATGCCCCCCAAAGTTAATCCTGATGTTTTACTTTCAAGCTGAGGAGGAACTTTAAAATCAAGGAAAGAATGGCCCCTTGGTGGCTTGGCAGCACGCAAACACTAAGCTTTCAATTCACTGCAAGAGCGGCCACTCCTGTGCCCTCTCCAAGGCTCCACTCCCATATGGTGTCGGTGCTGGCACTGGCATCCTACGTCCTGGAGCTGCCACAAGGCAGGGAAGGCCTGAGGAAGAGGAGGCTGATGGATGACAGAGGATTACTGGAGAAGTTCTGGTGTCTCTGAGCATGTGGTTGGGGCATTGAATGGGAGCAGGAGGTAGACAAACCGTGAATTTTAAGGAGTAAATACTGTCTAGATTTGCTATCCAATCTTGTTGTTATCCAGATGTGTGCAAAAGCAGTTTATTTTGCATTTGGGTATCATATTGGTTTCCCTCCAAAACTAATCATCTCTGTATCTCACTACTGTCTATAGTCTCTCTGGAGCGAATAGTTCAAGGCAGAGTGTGCAAGGGAATTTGTCATGCACCGGAAACTTACCGTCCTCTTCTCTCTCCATGATTAAAACTGGATCCTTGCAAGGCAGCATCTTTGGTCCTGTGAGTTACAGAGATATAGTCTCTCCCATCTGGAAGCCAGCAACCCAGGCCAGACTCTCCTGACTCAGACAGAACATACAGACTACTTTATAGTCTCTGAATAAAACCATGAATGAACCAAATAAATAACAAAGACTTGATGGTGAGCAGAAAAGCTTCTCTGCTGTGACTGTATTGGAGCTGTAGGGTCAGGGCTGTTCATTCAGTTAGCATATATTTAGTAGTGTCTGTTGTGTGCAACTTAGGTCAGCTATCTGTGAGAAGGATTATAAAATGAATCACTTATTGCATAGTTTTCAAACTTTTGGTTTTAGAACCTCTTTAAGCTCCTAAAAATTATTTAGCATACACTAAGTTGTGTTATAGGTAGGTTATAGCTACTGATATTTATGTTAGAAAATAAAACTGAGAAAAATGGTAAAGCACAAATACATCAGAGTTTTGATGTCATCATCTGTTATGTGTTGTTGTCATTGTATTGCTAGGTGCTATCAAGTTGATTTTTGATGCATAGAGACCCCATATGACAGAGTAGAACTTCCCTGTAGGGTTTTGTAGGCTGTAATCTTTATGGAAATGGATCACCGAATCTTTTTCCTGTGGAGCCTCTGGTTGACTTCCAGTTGCCAACTTTTTTTAGCAACCAAGTGCTTACCTGTTGTACCATCATGTAACTTCTTTTTTTTTTATTATGACTGAGTGAAAATGTGCATTCCCATAGAAATTTACATGCCCAACTATATGCAGCTTCCACTGCTCTCCCTGCCCGGTGGCAGCACACTATTCCTCTCTGTTCCATACATGTCTCATCCTCCCAACAGCCTCCTTTCCCCTCCTCTCCACCAACTCCTCTTAACTCCAGCCAGAGGTCAGCAGGATGATATCCTATAGATGCACAGAACCATAAAGTGCACCCAATATATGTTCATTCTGCATCGCCAAGTCCAATCCATTCGTGTCCAAACAGTGGACCTTCGTTATGATTTATGGGCAAGGGCAGCATCAGGGCCAGGGGCCATACTCCCAGGGGAACCCCAAAGCTTCTGGACCATCAATTGAGGTCTTTTAGGGAGATCTCACGGTGCACCCCTTTTATTCTTGTGTTGCCAGTGAGATTGAACTTTGTGAGCTTCATTGTGGCTATCACTGGTGGTGGCTGGGCACCATCCGGTTCCTCTGGTCCCAAGTTGATGTAGGCATCCACTCATGTGGGTCTCTCTGTCTTCTCGATTGTCTTTACCCCATGTCATTTTGGTCTTTGGTGAGCATCCGTTCCTGCTGAGTTGGGACCATTTGCTGTGCCCTCGGATGGCAGCTTGGCAGCTTTTAAGACCCCAGACGCCACTGACCAATGTGGGGTGCAGAGAGCCCTCTTAGCAAAAGACTAGTTGTGCCAAATGGCCTTGATTTCGCCTAAGAGCATGGTCCCCTGCCCCCTGCCCCAGCTACTCTGTCCTTGCAATATTGGGTTAAGATGGAAGGAGTATTCAAGTTATGCTGAAGTCCACTTAATATTGTTCTTGTCTCTAATGTGTGCTATCACTGATTTCACCCAACCAGATTTCTACCAACTATCTAATCTAAACCCTCCCACCCGTCACCCTCCCTCCTTCTCCTCCCTTGCAGCCATCAAAGAGTCTTTTCTTCTACACATAAGTCTGTTTTTGAGTTCTTATCTTAGGGATCTCACATAATATTTATCCTTTTGTTGCTGACTGCTTGCACTCAACATAATGTCTTCCAGTTGAAATCAGGTTATGAGATGTTTCCTGGAATCATCATTGTTCTTTATCATTGCATAGTGCTCCATTGAGTGTATATTCAATAGTTTACCTATCCATTCCTCTGTTGTTGGGCATCTGGGTTGATTCTATCTTTTTGCTATCGTGGACTGTGCTGTGATAAACATTCTTGTGCATGTGTCCGTTGGTGTGAATGGCCTTGATTCTGTAGAATGTATTTCAAGTCATCATGTAACTTCTGAAAAACTTGGTAGTACACTTGTAAGAGAATAAAGAGTGAAAAAGCAAATAATGTTTTGGAATAGTTGTAAAAGTAGTATTGACCTCACAGAATCCCTGAAAGGACGTGGGGACTCTCAAGGGTCCCCAAACCACACTTGGAGTAACTGCTGCCCTACTGCCCTATCGTAGGTATGTTACGGTTGAGGCTGGCAAAGAAATCACAGATATTAAGTAGGCACATCCCTGTGAAGGACTGGGAAAGGGACAGAAATGAGTTCAGGTAAAATGCTGTGAGATACTTGGATGCATGCTTTTATTGACTGTCGTGACATAATCCCGTAAAGCATTCCTGTGTTGTCAATGAGTGCAGAGATTGGCCCTGGTGGCTGTCGTCATGGCAGTGGTGGTGTTGCTGGAGGATAACTAGACTGGGGCACTCTGAATATCTGAGGACAGGAGGAACGTGAACTTGGAGAGAGTATTTTTGACACTGAAATACAGCTCTGTGTTTGGGAGATGAAAAAGTTTTAAAAAAATTTTTTAAAAATAAGAACCAAGGCTTGATGAAAGCTTCTAGGCTGGGAAGACATAGAGGAGAATGCAGGGATTCTCAGGTGAGGGATTGGTAGAATATTTATCACAAGACAAGGGTTGAGAAGTCCCTGCCTTAGAGTTACTATTTCCATCTTCCTTTCTTCTGTAGGTATTAACTCTCTGATTGCAAACAATATCTATGAGGCTGCCTACCCGCTTCATGATGTAAGTATCTTTTTAATCTATGTGCTTCCTGTATTCCTCAAATGTGGAAATCGTAGGCTACACAGTGGGTGAATAAGCTCAAGGTGAAGTGACAGTGACTCATGGACTTTCACATGTCTTGACCAACTCTGGACTGTTACTGCTGACAACAGTCCCTAGTTTGAATTTTGCCCCTCATCTCCAGCTTTGTCTCTGCTATTATTTCCCCAGATGGTGAGAAGAACTAGTTTTGGTTTGAGCTTTCCCTGTACTCCCTGATCCTGTTTGGAGTAAAAGTATGAAAATGCAGACATGCAGGTAGATGATTAACAGGAGGGGATGGTGGTACAGGTGGATGGTGTCAGTGGAAGGGACATCAAAAGCCTGGATAAGACACAATCTCATTTCCATCATTTTACATCTGTAAATGACTGGAAATGCTGTTTTGTACACGACACTTTTGTGCTGATATGAAATTCCTCATCTCCTTGCAGCAGTTTTTTATTATTTTAATATTTTTGAAGAAAATCTCTCAAAAATTCTTTATACAGTTCTTTGACTAAACTAAAAACAAACAAACAAACAAAACAAGAAAGAAATAATGGTCATAACTAAAGGTTTCCTTGAATGGAAATAATGTTTTGAAAACCCTATAATATAATAAAATGATACTTGCCAAGGTGATTCATGAAGGACTTACCTAGTCCTTGAATTAAATGCCCTCATGGCTTCAGAGTTGACCTGATTTGTCATAGCTAACCATATGTCTTGTCACACAATGATGCATATGAGGCTGATCAGATGGGAGCCCTGATGACCCCAATGAGAATTTCCTAGATGACAATCTTCTCATTGGCTTCTGGGAAATGTATGATATTATCAAAAGGTGATTGTGATGCCAGCCTAAAGTGATTTTCAGATGAAGTA
The DNA here is from genome assembly GCA_028571685.1 of Heterohyrax brucei. Taxonomy (NCBI): domain Eukaryota; kingdom Metazoa; phylum Chordata; class Mammalia; order Hyracoidea; family Procaviidae; genus Heterohyrax; species Heterohyrax brucei. Next base: position 67,410,058 of record CM053142.1, on the reverse strand, counting down.
CCAGCCCATTCCAGGCAAAGGCACTGCCACTGCATTTGCTGTGGGGAAGTTTGGGCTGGTCTCTGAAGCATGTGAAGGTGGGTATCTTTGTGTGAGAAGCTATCCACTGTTAACCTTGCAAGTACTGATGACTGAGAGAATATAGTTACCCTTACCATGTCATCGTTTCCAGTTTCATTAAATGGGAATGAAAGACACGATGATACCAAAGAATGAAAAGAGAAAATGCTTTCTCTTTTGGAATCCATTTTTTATAATTCCTTGGCTTCACACAGCACCTCTTTCCCTCCTACAGGGTGAATATGATAGTCCAGGGGAGGACGTGAATGACAGAAAGGTAAGCTGGTCTTATATTGCACAGAGTAGAGGGAGACCAATATTTTTAGACACAGAAGATTGTAGACGGATATGGAACTGGGTAGAAGAATCCTAATTCTTCTATCTACCTGCTTTTCTATTTTGGTAGTTCTTCCTCCAACTTCTCCCCACCTCAAGGAGGCATTTGGAAATTGAGAGGCATTTCTAATTGTTACAGTGACTGTGGGTTTTTGGGGTAGGATGGTGTTACTGGTATCTAGTGCCTGGGGTGGGGCAGCACTGCCTAACTGTCCTAAGATACACCCAACGGTTTCACACGGAAGTGTTATCCTCTCCCCAGTTGTCAAGAGAGTCACGGCTGAGAAGCAATGAAGCCCAAATCCCAGGCAGGGAAACTGAGGAGCAGAAAGATTGAGCACCTTTGCCAAGATCATATTGCCACAATAAATAGAAAAGGGACTTGGAACATCTCTTACTCTAAATCCAGTGTTACTGCTAAAAATGTATTATCATCCATGCCAACATAAATAAAATAAAATAAAAACAACCCCAAACCCACTGCCATTGAGTCAATTCTGACTTATAGTGACAGAGTAGAACTTCCCCGTAGTTTCCAAGGAGAGACTGGTGAATTTGCATTACCAACATTTTGTTTAGCAGCTGTAGCACTAAGCTATTATGCCACCAAGGTTTCCATTATCCATACCACTGTGCCTTTTTTGGGGTCATCTCTTAAGTTATTCTTCTCACCTTCTGGGCAAATGAGTGGTGAACAGCCCAAATTATAGATAAGAATTCTGAAGGACACAGGAAATCAGCTATGCTGCATGTTCTGGGAAGCTAGGAAGTCGAGATTACAGTAGGAGATGGAGAAGGTTCCTTTAGAAGGATTCTTCCAAAGACAGTCATAGCTCTTGACTGTATAGCTCTTGTCCCAAGCATCCACCTAGATCTAGTTCCTTCTGTTTGCTCAGAAGGAACATGAGTGTACCTGCCTCCCTGCTATGATCTGGCACCCTAAGGACCACCCTAACCTCTTTAAGAGCAACTTCCCTATCTGTCTGTCAACCTTGTGCCATTCTCTCTCCCAGCTTCCCCAAACCTTCAGCAACTCTGGTGAGCAGAGAAGGGTCAGGGGATGAGGGATTGAAGCCCAAGACGTTCCCTTCTCTCCCAGCTCTTGTCTGGAAAATCGTTCATCCCTCCAAGTTGCCTTTTGAGCAGCCTTCTTTTTTATCCTGCCTATTAGTCCTTGTTATGAAGTGTTAAGTATTAAAAACATAAAAGGTCTTTTCCAGAAATACTACTATGATTGCTTACACATGTCCCCTCCTTGACTGCCCAGGGAATCTGCTGTAGTATTTCGATGTCTTAACCTCATCTGTTTTCTATCTGATGCTAATAGTCTCGGTGTTTAATTTCCTGAAAAGTCCCGGATCAGATTTAAAGGCAAAGGAGGAAGCCTTTCTCTCCACATCTCACCTCTCTCACTCCAAACATTTTCTGTCCTCCTACTCTCTAATTTCACATTCCTCCCCTTTAAATGGTAAGCATCATCCACTGCTCACCTAGGAAACGCCTTGCTGGGTGGTGGTAACCCCAGCCAGTCAAAGTGGAGCAATATAGGAACATAGGAACCTATGAGAGAAATCACTCAGCCCTCTATTGTCTGCACTAATGGAGAGAAGCAATCTCTAAACAATCCAAAATAGATATGTCTTTGTCTTTAGAATGTCATATGATTATTATTAATAACAACATTTTCTTTTACCAAAATATTTTCCTTCTAGAAAATGATTTGCTTAAGCCAATATAATTCTGCCCTGAGTACATCACAGCTGGTAGAACGGGTTGAATCCGGGAGGCAGGGAGACACCAGCTGGATACAGACATGCATGTTGGTGGATGATTTCCCAAGTCAGTTATCAGAAGGATGCACAGTGAAGATGGACAAATATGTTTGAAAGACAGAGGGCTCTTTTCTTGTGGCTTATCCTTGGATTTGCTGGTCAGTTCTGGTGTCCTCTTTTCCTCTGTCATGGTCAGGGAAATAAGCTTGATTGTTATGGAGGATAAGAGAAGCTATGAGTAGATGCCAAGATAGCGGAAACTTTTTTCTGTTCATCATTCGGAAACTGATGCTATTCTGGGAGAGGATACTAATTGGAATGTCCACAAATGATAGTGAAGTCAGGGCTAAGAAAGACTCCCTGAGTCAAAATCCCAGCCAATGCACACAGCCATGTTGACATCATTTCTTGTAAGCAGCAATAGGGATTCTCCTTAACAGTGCTGGATTCATTTATGTGGTTTCAGTGGTGTATGGGTGATGCCTAAGGCATGTCCTGAAGAAGAAAGAGTAAAACCTGTGAGTATGTGCTGCATATTGATTTGTCTTTTATTATATTGTAGCAACATAGAATTCTTAGAGATGGCTGAAAGAAGGATTTTGGTTAGCACAAGGGAGAATTTTATGAATTCAGAGCCAGAGAATATAGAGAAGGGTCACTGAGCGGTAGTGTGGGATTGCTTGTCTGGGGACCTTTAGGGATGGGGTCTCCCAAGCTGCTCACCCTTTCTGCATCACCTGGATGTTCTGTTTCACTTTTCTCAGACATTTGTGGCCGTTCCCAGGAGTTCTCTGAGGCTCAGGCTCATCTTAGGTGGATCCAAGAAAGCTTGAAGGCCATTGAGAATGGGAATTGGCCCCTCCAGCTTGTCTAGTAAAGTTGTGCAACCTTGGTGACTCAGCCCCAGCTAGGGGCAGGAAGTTTCTCTTTCTCCCTTCCTGGAAGGCAATTAAGAAGAAGCTGCCTCCCTCTGGAGAACAGGGCTTTCCTGCCTTCCTCGAAGCCGGGGTTTCAGGAAGAGAACAGCCTCTGCGTGGCTGGATCCCTCCTGACTTCAGCAGCCAGCCGCCTAGCTCCGCATTTGTTAAACCTGCCTGGTTCCTTGAGGATCCCAGAGCAGTGAGCTATCACCATCTACTGTTTTCTTCCTGGCCACTGCTGGCTCCTGTAGTGTCCCCACCCACTTACAGCGGAGAATGCAAGGCACAATATTGCAATGTGATTTTCTTCAGCATTGTTTAAACACTTGATCCTGGGTTTTCCAACTTTTGCAGGTGATAACCTTCTCTTAAACAACAGCAAGACCAGACAAAATAAAGACAAGCTCGTTGCCATCAAGTTGTCCCAGCTCACAGCAGCCCAATGGGGCAAAGTAAAACTGCCCCTATAGGAGTTCAAAGGAACAACTGGTGGATTCCAACTGCCCACTTTTGTAGCAGTCATAGCTCTTACCCACCGTGTCATCAGGACTCCTACCTTCTCTAGGGTATGGTTATAAAGTGACCCACTAAAAGATGGCATGCAAAGAGTCCTGGCGTCTTTAAAAGCTTACCTTTCTGGAAAACTTTTCTTCTTGGATCCATTTGGAGGATTAATTTTCCTACCCCGCACAGTTACCATTTTACTTAGTGGAGAAGTTGACGCCTAGATAGTGCAAGTGACTTGGCAAAGATTACAATAGGTCAGTGCAGTCTTCAAGTATTTCTACTCCAGGCCCACTCCCTGCCCCCAAGAATGACTCTGGGTTGGGTACAGCTGACGTCTTGCCTTAGCTATCTTAGCTCCGGCTGCTCTCTGAGGACCTTGTGACCTAAGAGAGGACCAGGAAGCACACGTACCTTACTGTTCTTGGCCTCTGGTCTTAGTGAAGCGTTTTTAACACTTGGCTGACTTATCAGCTAATCCACTGTCAGATGTTCCTTGTATGCCCCACGTCTATCAGGTGGGCTGGTCTCTATGGGTTGTTGCTTCTTGCTATAAAAATTTGTACTCATACAGATACACCTGAAATTTTTGCTTCTGAGGAAAGGAGATTGCCCATTAAGTGGGAGCTGTAGGCCCTCCCTTCTCTGTTTTTGGACTTGGCCAGTCAATGAAGAGAGAACACTGTATGTCGGTAAGAGTGAAAGTGAATTTGATAAGAGCTGTGTTGGAAGGTCCTGGATTCTGAGAATTTAAGGCACTGTTACGAGCTACCATGGCCACTGCCCTGCACTTGATTCCCACCATGCTCAGGCATCATGGGGCAGAGATTCCAGGGCAAGCCTGCTTTCTCCTTGACGTCTCGTCTGTTCTGGGATCCTGGAACCTGGAGTTCAGCGTAGTCCACATGGTCTCTAGCCATATGTGATTTAACTTGATCAAGCTAGGGGAGGATCCACAGCACTCTTCACCTCTCTCCCTGCCTCCCTGGGGCAAGTGACAAAAGGATGTGTGAGGTAGCCTGGGCAGAGCCAAGTGGGCATCCAGGCATAATTGCTGTATCGCCTTCTGGACTTGGTGCTCTGGCTCTTTTTTTAAGGGCTTCCTTGTGATCCCCTTCTTTGTATCCATGTAGAGCCTCTACATCAAGCTCAAGCAGCTCTCCTGGCTCCTTTCTATGCCCACAAACTGCAGAAAAGGAGCAGGGATGTTTTACTTTGTGCTGAGAGGGTAACACACTGGAAAAGAGATATTCTGGAAGTTTCTCACAGTAGGTTTTGGATCCAATCAGGGCTAAGCCTTATAATCTTGAATCTTAGTTTAGGCCTGGGTCAACCAGGTCATTTTGGCTTGTTGGAGCTTTGTTCTTTTTCTTCTTTAGTGTGGTGGCAGATATGTGCTCCCAGATCCCAGTTTTGGCTGGACACGTGACTTGGAGCCGAATGTGCTCTGGAGGTCAGAGCCTAGGAGGCTGGCAGTAGCATCCTGGAGTTCCCAAAGGGGGGCCCTGCCTCTATCTCCTGACGCACGCTTGTCTTCCTTGGGGACACAAATGATGTCACTATGACAAACAGGTGCTGGTTTGCACTCGGGAGAGGGAATCAAAACCCAGTGCAGTAGATGTACCCCAGGTGGGGAGGTGTTTGTGGTGGTGATGGCAGAGATGGAATAAAAACAATAAAATCAGGTTAAGAGCTACCTCCCTGCAATGAGCAAGATCAACATTCACGAGTTCAGACTGTCCTCTTCTCATCACGCCCGTGTAACCCTGTTTTGTTTCTGAGTTTCCTCCTTTGCAGTTGGTGGTCACTGTGGGTAGAGTTTACTTTGCTGCTATTTGTATGGTTTCTAATTTTATTTTCCCATTGTTGAAAGACATGATAACAAAAGTCTATACCCATTAAGTAGCAGAACTAGTTCTCATTCCAGTTTTCATATACTGTCTTTAAAAATTCGTATGGGAAAAGAATGACATTCTTTAGGGCTAACGTTGAACTCATGTTCAACTAAATATCTGGTTAGAATAGTTTCTTATTAACAGAATTCCTTGTGCATTCTGGGTGATGTGTGAGGAGCTGTGATGTGTAAGGAGAATAAAGACCACAATAAGGCAGTAACTATATTATAGTAATTTATTTTATAGACATATGTACAGTTTTTAGTCAGCAATGTCTTAGTCAGCTCTCTTGCTGCTATGACAGGGATGCCACAAGTAGTTGAGTTTAACAAAAAGAAGTTTATCCTCTCACAGTCTGGTAGGATAGGGGTCCAAATTCAGGGTGTTGACTCCAAGGGAACACTTTCTTTGTTGGCTCTGGAAGCCGGTCCTTGTCATCAGTCTTCCCTTGGTCTGGGAGCCTCTCAGGGCAGGAACCTCAGGGCCAAAGAGTGTGCTGTGCTCCCAGTATTGCTGACTTTGTGATGAGGTTCCCATGTTTCTTTCTTTTATATCTCAAAAGAGATTGGTTTGAAACACTCTCCAAATCTTACAGATATCATCAGTATAACTGCTGCTGATCCATCGTATTAAATCATAGTGACAGGATTTAAAACACATGACTGTGTTTGCACAGTCTGTGAGAATTCCATCAAATGACAAACTGGTGAACAGCCATATAATACTGGGAACCGTATCTCAGCCAAATTGATACACACGTTTTGGGGGTACTTAATCCCTGACAAGCATGGATAGTTGGGTCATGTCCAACTGCTAGTCCATTATTCAGTTACTTTATTAATGAATGGGTGATCTATGAAGCTTTCTGATCAAATGTTTGATACTGTCTTGGTTATCTAGTGCTGCTCTAACAGAAATACCATCCATGGATGGCTTTAACAGGGAGAAATTAGTTCTCTCCCTGTTTAGGAGACTAGAAGTCCATATTCAGGGTGCCAGCTCCTTCTATCTCTGTTGGCTGTGGAGAAAGGCCCTTGTCATCAATCTCCCCCTGTTGAGGAGTTTCTCAACACAGGGACCCCGTTGCAAAGAATGTGCTGTTCTCCTGGCTCTTGTTTCTTGATGACATGAAGTCCCACTTCTTTCTGCTCAGTTTTCTCTTTTTATAGTTCAAAAAAATTGACCCAAGATACAATCTAATTTTGTATATTGACCACTGTATCATTAACGTAACTGCCTCTAATCCTGTGTCATTAACATGTTAGAGGTAGAATTTACAACATGTAGGAAAATCGCACTAGGTATCAAAATGATGGATGATCATAATGCTGAGACTCAAGGGCTAGACAAGTTGAAACACATTTTGGGGAGACACATTTGAATCCATAACACATGCTAAAATATTGGAAAGGTTGTTTCCTCTGGGATTGATCTTCAAGTTGTGTCTATAGGCCATTTTTGCTTGAGTTGCTGTGAAACTACTACGAGATGGCATTGTCTCGTGTGTTTGATGCATTGTTTCTGCCTTTAACCACTTGAATGTACTCCATTCAGGTTTTTGTCTCCAACCCTCCACAGAACCATTCTTGTCATGATCCTTACCCCCATTGCCGTAGAGTCAATTTCAATTCATAGCAACCTTTTAGGACAGAGTAGAACTGCCCCATAGAGTTTCCAGGGAGTGCCTGGTAGATTTGAACTGCCAACCTTTTAGTTAGCAACTGTAACTATTAACCATAAGGACCCCAGGATTTCCTCATGATCATCATTGACCTGTAAGTCATTGAATTCAGTGACCAGTTCTCCATTCTCATGTGATCTGACCTCTCAGCAGTGTATGACATTGCTGGTCATTTTCTTCTCTTTGAAATCTGTTCTTCCCTTGGCTTCCAGGACACTGTACAATTAGGATTCTCTTCCATGTCACTGGCTGTTGCTGCTGTCTCCTTTGCTGGTTCTTCATCATCTTCCAGACTTTTAAATGCTGGAGCAATCCAAAACTCGGATTTCAGACCTCTTCTCAGTCTATTCTCTCTTCCCTGGCGGTTGACTACATAGTCTAAGGACTTTAAAAATCATCTCTTTTCTGATGATTAGCAGTTTTCCATCTCCAGTTTGTACCTCCTTTGTGCTCCAGATTTTTGTGTCCATCTGCATGCTCTACATCTCTGTGCAAATGCCTGCGGGGCACATGGACACTTCCCAGAATGGAATCCTTGAGTTACCCCTCCTAGTCTCTTCTTCGTGTATGTCTTCCACATTTTAGTAAATGAAATCACTGTAAACTCAGTCTCTCAGCCCAAGTTCTCATTTTCTTTTGCCCTACATTCAATCCGACAGTAAATCCTGCTGACTTGATGTTTACGATATAAGCAGAATCAACAACTTCTCAGTGTGTCTCCCACTACCACCAGGGCTCAAACCACAGTCATTTCTTTCCTGGACCATTATAGTGGCTTCCTTGTTTTTACACTCACTTTCAGTCTTCTCTCCATACAGCAGCTACAATGAGCATTCTATCAGCTAAGTCAGATACTCTCTCTCCTCTGCTGCAAACCTCCCAATAGCTTCCTTTAAGAGCAAAGCCCCAAATTCTTAGAATGGCCTACAAGTCCCTGACTGATCTGGTCACTCCAGGATTCTCCAGGGTTGACTTCCATTAGTCTCCCTATGCTCACTCTGACTCAGCCACACTTCCTCGCTTCTCCTAAGACTGTGCACTTAGCTGCCTCAAGGCCTTTGCGTGGAGTACTCATGTGCCTGAAGCGTCCTGATTTCTCTTCAGGGCTCACTCCCCAGCTTCCTTCAGGTTTCAACTCAGATGTCCTCCTTAAACTCTGAAGCGGTCCTCAGGGAGTCCTTTCCTGAGTACACTGTATAAAATGTCACTCCCCTCTCTTTGACGGTACTTGGGGGGCCCCTCTCTTTTTTTTAATCTTGATTTACCTTATCTTCATTTATTTTGATTTATGGTATTTGTACATATTATATATTTACTTGTTTACTATTTGTTTTCCCACACCAAGGTGTAAGCCCTGTGCCAATAGTGACTTAGTTTTGTTCATTTCTGTGTCTGGGGTCTGGACACTGCCTGACACTTAATAGATGTTCAAGAAACACTTGTTAAGGGAGTGAATAAATGAATGCCAGGACTCATTTTGCTGGACTAGGCAAGACAAGGGAAGAATGAAGGAGAGGTTGTGTATCTTAGGTGTAGGACTTCCCCAGGGTGTGATAAAGTTCACTTTTATTATTTGGGGAATAAGAAGCCAGTTTCTATAGCCTATTGCTGTTGGACATCTTCCCTGTGGGTGTCTCATGAGAATTTTCCTGGAAGCTGGGGTTAAAATTTTGACTTGATGGCACAGACCGAATAAGGTAAACGCTTTCCCCTTCCACTCCTAATTTGTTTTCCTGTTTTTCTTTTTTAGCTTCTTTACCAAGAATGGGCACGCTACGGAGTGTTTTATAAGTTTCAACCTATTGACCTCATCAGGTAAGATGTGGGAGGGGACTCTTGGGAAGATGCAAATCTTGAAAGATCTGTTATCAAACCTCTTGGTCCCGGAAGTCTGTTGGTCAAGCAGAGGTGTGTCTGTTTTTTGTGATTGCCTGCTCCATGTTTTATGAGTGGGGAATCAGTAGAGGGTGGAGGAGCAGGATGCATCAGTGGGGACTAGCAGATAATATAGATTGAGTTTTCAGTGCCTTGAGTTTTCAATGTTGTGGTTTTTCTTTCCATGCTTGCTCTATGGAAGAGGTGAATGGAGCTCTCTGTCTTAGTCTTTTCCTTCAGATTCATCTGGTTGTCCAGGAGAAGGACCTGGGTGAAGCATACTCTTGGGTTATGTCCAAGTAGACACAGTTCTGGGCAGAGGAAGAGAAGATACGACAAGTCACATGGGGAGTAAGCCACTGGCCTAAGAGGGAATATAGGAGTTTTATGCCTTCTGAGATTATTAAGAGAGGTGAAAATGGTCTTGGAATTCCTCCCTTCAGTGCTGTTCCTAGACATCATGTACAGTCCCTGGGACCTTTGGAATTTCCTGCGCTTCTATATAAGATTGGTGAAAAGTCCTTTGAAAGAACTTACTGGAATGCAGTAGATCTGACTAGCCTGAAATGAGCTAAGGGCACTAGAAACCCAATAGTCTCTTAGAATCCAGCCTCCTTCCTGACTGCAGTGTTGGGAGGCCATGCTGTGAAGTAGGAACTTCTGTGCTGAGGGTTCTAGTCCAGGTCCTGCCACTACATACTGTTGTCTCTTTGGAGAAGTCAGATTCCGTCTTTGGTCTTCAGGATCCTGGCTGTCCTAAACTGGGAGGTTCAGCTGAGGAATCTGAGAGGTAATTTGGTAGAGGATGCTTGTTTGGGGGACTTGAACTTCCAAGGGGACATCCCAGGGCTGATCTGATGGACTCACTGCCACACAGTCACTTGTGGCTTTTTTAATGAACTAATTAATCAGCCTGAAAATACATAGAGTGTTCCTGGCTGATTGCCCCAGCTGGGACTGTGAGGGGGCAGCAGCCAGAAGGATTGAGTCCAGAGGGAGGAATTCCAGCTTCTTTGTGGAAAAAGAAAGCAGCAGGGCGGCCAGAGTTTGGGCAGGTTCATCTCCTCTACAGACACAAAGATGTGATGGGCCTCCCAGGAATCTGGGAACTGGATTGGATGTCTCCTGACAGCAGGTGTTTGTTCCAGCTGAAGGCTTGACCAAAATGTTGGGTTCGGGGAGCAAGGGACTGGGGTGCTTGTGATTAAGGCCCCTTGCCCAGCACCTCCCATTCCCTGGCTGCCTCTTAGGCGGCATAGGCCACCTAGATTGTTCTCTGGGCCACACCAAGGCTGCTTCCTCCATTCTTGGTGGGCTTTGATCTTTCTCTCTGGATCTCAAGTGGCCACCCACTCTGTCGCCTGTTTTCTCCAACTACCAGTTGTTTTTTAAAGTATGATTAAAAAATAAAAAATATTCTTCCATTTCAGGGAGCTCTGTCTTGCTTCCCCACCACTGAGGCTTCAGGTGACTTGCCGCCAGCTAAGTGGGAAATGGCTCCAATATGTACTCAGTTTCGGCCACCAAAGCAGCCTCACTTGCAGGGGAAGAATTGCCTTTGGAGCTGAGCCCTGTTTGGGGGCCTGGCGTTTCCTGAGGACTCCAGAAACCTGACAGAGCACAAATCTGTCTAGACAGGGTATAGTATGCTGGAGTGGGGGTGGAGGCTGTCCCCTGATCCTGTAGATTAGATGATTCAGGTAGCTCTCAAGGCCAGCAGCTCAGCCAAGAGGGTGGGAAAGGCTGGATCCTCTGGCCTCTGCTGGCACCATTGGCTGGAGAGGAAGGGAAGGTGATAAAGAAAGGGATACAATGTGGTGTGAGGAGTAAGGTGAGGACTTTCATTGTCTATCCAGTGGCATGAGGACCTCCTGGACCTCAACATGCTGCTCGAAAGAGAAAAGTGATATCAATGGGAAAGTGGAAGCAGAGAGGGAAGGAGCAGAGACATTAGGGTCATGAGCAGGCAAACAGAGGCAGAGGAGGCAGGAGAAGATGCATAGAGAGCCCATAAAGAGGAAACTGGGATGTGAGAAGAGGCAAGAGCTACACTCACTCGGTAGGCTCTGCCCTGTCATCACTCTTGTGCATGCTTTTCCCGAATGGCCCCCTTTTGATCTCTGATTCTGTCAAAGGCCTCTTCTTCCTTTTTTTCATCTTATAAGCTTGGGACCTTAGTAGTCACTGGGTATGCCTCCACTCCCCAGCCTGACATCAAGAGCTACCGTCATTTCTCCCTCCTGCCACTTCTTCTCTATCTTTGCTGACAACCCCTGTTGAGACTCATCCCAGCTACGGAGCCCTGCATCTCCCGTCTTGGTAATTGCCATGGTGGCTCCTTCCCTGAGTCATCAGTGGCTCCCACCCTGATAGGTTTTGTTCTATGACTAATTTCTAATGTAAATTGTACCCTCCTTGTGAACCCAGGAGGCACAATGGTTAAGAGCCTAACCGCTAACCAAGATGATCAGCAGTTCAAATCTGCCAGCTGCTCCTTGGAAATCCCATGGGGCAGTTCTGCTCTAGGGTTACTGTGAGTCAGAATCAACTCAACAACAATGGGTCTGATTTTGGTATACCTCAAGTAAAAGGTGAACAATGCGGTCTGTGCTGAAAGATAGTCGGAAACAGGGGAGTCTTGTACAGCCAAGCCAGCCAAGTGCCGTCGAAAGTTGGTCATAATTCATACATAGGTCTAGCCGAGGCATTTCCCTCTAATTCATGGGCACTCACCTCTACATGTTTAACACTGATCTTCTATTCCTTCTATTGAACCCTAATAGTCCTCCCCACACCAGTCCTTTGGAGCATTCTAAAGCACTTTCCAAGAATCCATGGTAGCACAATGGTTAACTGCTTGGCTGCTAACCTAAAGGTTATCGGTTTGAACCCACACAGCAGCTCCATGGGAGAGAAACCTGGTGAATGCTGCCATAAAGATTACAGTCAAGAAATCCCCATGGGGTGGAGGGAGCTGCAGACAGGTGGGCATGCGAATTTGAATTGTGTTGTAAATTTTCACTCAATCACAATTTAAAAAAAAACTTCATAGGACAGTTCTACTTTGCTACAGGGGATTACTGTGAGTTGCAGACTGACTCAGCGGCAACTAACAACAACAAAATACTTTTTGTTGAGCAGTGAAAGCTCGTGGGGGTGGGGGGGAATCTGCCTTATAAAGCTCCAGGACTAGCCATGTTCCCTCTTCCACAGGCCTGAAAGCCTGAGCTTGAAACTTGGGGTTTCAGGCTTCTTTCCCAGATGTTGCAAGTGAACAGAAGCACGGTAAGTGCCTTTCCTGTACCCCTGTCCCCTCCTCCCACTCAGTTGCACCATCGCTTGTGCCCAGCAGGCTGTGCTGTGAGACTGCTGATGGATCTCTCCCAGCCCAAAGGCCTCTCTACCCTGGATCTTACCTTTGTTCTGGAAAGCTTTGAGCCTACAGACCTGAGTCCAGTGTGTGTTTATGTGTGTTTTTAAGAGTGGTCTGAAAAGTTCCACAGGGAGATATTTACTAGGGTCTTAGGTGGTGAGTGCCGCTCAGCTCACAGGAGCTTGTTCTGGAAACTTCTAGGTAACAGGTTTTGCACCATGAGAGAAACAAAGTTTGTGACTAAGAAAACAGGGGGGAACAATGCCTGAGCTGGAAGGAAATGGCTCCTGTAGCCCTTTGACTCCTCTTAGGGATCTATAATCGGGTCCTCAGAGAGAATAATAGATTTCTGCCCTGTATTTAACGTCTAAGACCCCAGGAAGGAAACCACTTTTATTTTGTAGGGGACCTTGGTGATTGGGACTTTTGATTTATACAGGTCCGATCCAGTATCGGAAACCAGGTGGCACAGTCCCTGGTGGTGTATTGGGTAAGTGCCACCTACAGCTGCTAACCAAAAGGTTGGCAGTTCAAGTCCACCAGGCACTCCTTGGAAACTCTGTGGAGCAGTTCTACTCTGTCCGATAGGCTCCCCATGAGTCAACATCAACTCGATGGCACTGGGTTTGGATGGCATAGTGGTTAAGCAGCTATAGCTACTAACCAAAAGATCAGTAGTCTGAATCCATTAGTTTCTCCTTGGAAGCCCTATAGGGCAGTTCTATTCTGCCTATCTTTTCCTAAAATTGATATCTACTAACAGGGTAACTGTTTTGGCCTGTAGATTTTAATATAGATGAGACAAAACAATAATCTAAACATCATCTGAGTTTGATTTAGCTCCTGACTAGACATTGCTGAAGCTGATGTACAAAATAATTATTTTTTTCCTACACATCTGCTACTGCCTGCTCATGACAGAATGAGGAAGAGAGCGATGCAGAAGTCTGCTAGGGCCAGGAGGTTGCAACCCACTGACCTTGGATAATCTGCCAAGAGGGTAATCCATAGGCAGCATTCACGATAACACAACAGGATTATAATCTGAAGAGGGGCAAATGGCCCTTTTCATTCCTTCTCTTTCAAAGATGCCTTCTTCTGCAAATGAAGCTTCCTGCATGTAAATCAGGCCCAGGCAGGAAGCCCATCCATGTGGCAGCTCTAGAGTTCACTTCAAGTCTGGAAGATGAAGCAGGTTCCATAGTTATCCGAGAGAGATGTAAGCAGTCTTACCACCTCAGCAGCCTTTCATTAGTTTTTTTGCTGCCTTTCCTGGTAGTTAGCTGGGGTGACACTGTGCAAGTATCTAGTAACATGTTGTCTACCGTTTTAGAATCCCAGGCCTCTCATGACTCACCTTTGGAGAGACTGGTCAGCAGCCTGGTATTCCGGGAATTTACCTTCCCTCCTCCCCGCTCAAGACAGGAGGCAATAGTGGTCCAGTGGTGGAATTCTTGCCTTCCGCGTGGGAGTCCCCAGTTTGTTTCCTCCCCGGTGGCTCTGCCATCTGTCAGTGGAAGCTTGCGTGTTGCCGTGATGCTGACAAGGTTTTAATAGGACTTTTAGACTACAATGGATTAGGAAGAAAGACCTGGTAATCTACTTCTGATAGTCAGTTAATAAAGACTAGATGGATCACAGTGGTCTGATCCACAACCGGTTATGGGGATAACTGCGGACAGGGCAGTGTTTCCTTTTGTTGTGCATGGGCTAGCCATAGGTTGGGGGCTGACTCAAAGGCAACAACAAGAGCTTGAAAAAGAGGCCATTGTCCTTGCCAGTGTTCTCCAGGACTGCCACCAGCAGGCTGTGTGATTTGATCCCTCCTCCCTTCTCTGGACCCCACTTCTACCCTCCTGAAATGTGACCCATCTAAATCCCTCCAAGGGGGAGTTAGAGGGGCCACATTCTTTCTTAGGAGGCTTTTCAACAAGCCCAGCTCAGGAAGAACTGGCCACAGCTGGTTTGGGGGAGGGAAAGGGAGCAAGGGAAATGTTGATTAATCCATGATTAATTATTTCCTGAGCCCTACTGCTCCCCTTGATCCGTCCCTGGGATTTATAAAGGCTGTTCAGCTCAGTGCAATAAACATTTGTGAATGCTGACAAAGAGCAAGGCTCTGTGCTCCGCAGCATGGAGAGGTGCAAAATGACTTCGCGCCATTAAGGATCTACCAGTGAAGTAGAGAGACGGGTATGTACAAGGCAGCCTGAAGTGAGGGCTAGGAGGGCGACAAGTACAAACACAATAGGAGGAGACAGCAGATAGAGAGCGAAGGCTATTAACAGAGTAAGACAAAACTTCATGGTAGAGGTGGCCTTGGAATTAGAAATGTTGCTTTCTCAAGGACAGAGCTTAAATGTCTTGACTGTGTCTTCACTTCCAGTCTGAACTGCCCCATACATGGATTTATTGCTTAGCCATTCAGCCAAAGTCAGATGCTTCCACACTGTTGATTGACATGGTCATATCAATAACTTGCTTTGTAAACTGTCTGTAAGGATTACTGTGCCATCATGGCCCGTGTCCCTTGCTCGTCTCTGTAGATTAGCCTGGATCCCATAGCTAGAAGGAAGTGAGACTGGATCAAAGAGGGGAGGCTGAGTGGAGATGAAGTATGGGAGCAGCACGTTGTTATCTGCAAAGCTATCAGCATTTGAGGTACTGGATTCAGTGAGGAAACATTTTGCAGGCTCGAAGGAAAGAATATCTCCTGGATCTTAACAAGAATATTTTTCTTGTATCTCTGAAGGTACAGGAGTAGAGAAGACACAGCAAAACAGGCAGTCACTAGTTGAGGCAGATCAGAAGGGAGGATGATAATACTAGATGCTAGTGTGTTCTAGTCTGTTTAACAGACCATGAAATAAGTCCAAAACCCAAACCAAAGCCCCTGGCTGCTGAGTAGGTTTCCAGCTCGTAGTGACTCTGTGGAAAGTGGGCCGTATAGTGGTTATGTGCTACATCTGCTAACTAAAAGAAGTTTGGCAGTTCAAATTGCCAGACTTTTCTTGGAAACTTTTCAGGTCCTCTTCATTTTTAGCAAGCAAGGTTGTATCGTCTGCATAATGCAAGTTGTGAATGAGTTTTTCTGCAATCCTGATGCTACGTTCTTTTTCATATATTCCTTCTTCGTGGGTTATTTGCTCAACCTTACAGGACATTTGAGCTCTGACCCATAGTGTCACTATGAGTTGGAATTGATTTGATGGCAGGGAGTTTTTGGTTAGTGACCCTGTAGGCCAGGGTAGAATTGACCTGTAGGCTTTCCAAGGCTGTAAAACCTTTACAGATGCAGACTGACACATCTTTCTTCCATAGAGAAGCTGATGGGTTTGAATCACTGATCTTTTGGTTAGCAGCTCAATGAGTGCTTTAACCAGTGCATCACCAGGCCTCCAATTGAAATAAGTCAGGCTACTAATGAAATATACCTGTAAAAGGGCTCTATCCTAGTTTTCTTTTGTGCTCTCCCTCTAATGAGTGCTACTTCACTCCACTTTGTACCTTCCAGAGGAGAGGTTGCTGGGCCTGTGATTGACTCATAGGAACAGGGATTAGAGTATGGGATTCTCGGCTGTGGTTCAAGACTACAGCTCAAGACTGTACAGTCTTCTGGGGGTAGACTTCCACATCTCAGAAGAGCCTTCCATGGATGGTGGCTATGTTTGATCAAACTTGCTTTCTATCATCTCAGCCATGTGGTACAGATAGTGGAGCCCAAAGCACCAAGAAGCCACACATATTCCCCATTGTTGTTAGGTGTCTTCAGGTTGGTTCAAACTCATAGTGATTCTGTGTACAACAGAACAAAGCGTGGCCTAGTCCTCTGCCATCCTTACAATTATTGTTATACTTGAGCCCATTATAGCAGCTACTGTATCAATTCGCATTAAGGGTCTTCCTCTTTTTCACTGGTCATCTACTTTACTAAGCATGATGTCTTTCTGCAGGAACTGATCCCTCCTGATCACATATCCATACAATGGGAGATGAAGCCTTGCCAGGCTTGCATCTAATGAGCATCCTGTCTGTACTTCTTACAAGACAGATTTGTTGGGTTTTCTGAAAAACCACCACAACATAAAAAAAAACCTCAACCACTGCCGCTGAGTTGATTCCAACTGATGGCGACCTTGTAGGACAGAGTAGAACTGTTTCATAACTTTCAAGGAGCATCTGGTGGATTCTACCTGTTGACCTTTTGGTTAGCAGGCTACGCCACAGGGTTTCTGGTAGTCCCTGGTATGTTCAGTATCAGCACCATAATTTGGAGGTATCAATTCTGTATTCATTGTCCGGCTTTCACATGTGTATGAGGTGATTAAAAACACTATGGCTTGGGTCAGGAGCTCTTCAGTTCTTGAAGTGGCATTTTTGCTTTTTAAAACTTCAAGGAGGTTTTTTTGCCACAGATTTGCCCAATGCAGTGCATTGTTGGATTTCTTGACTTTTCCTTCCATGAACATTGATTGTAGATCCAAGTAAAATGAAATCATTGACAACTTCAATCTCTTTTCCATTCATTGTAATGTTACTTATTAGTCCAGATGTGACGATTTTGTTTTCTTTATGTTGAGATGTAATCGATGTTGAGGCTATGGTCTTTGATGTTCTTCAGTGTTTCAGGTCCTCATCACTTTCAGCAAGCAAGGTTGTGTCATCTGCATAATGCAGATTGTTCATAAGTTTTTCTCTAACCCTGGCACTACATTCTTTTTCACATAGTCTTTCTTCTTGGATTATTTGCTCAAGATATAGATTAAATAAGTGTATGGTGAAAGGATGCAACTCTGGCACACACCTTTGTTGATGTACACTATGTAGTATCCTCTTGTTCCGTTCCCTGTGGCAACCTAGAATTTCATGGCACGGTCACTTCCATTTTCCCTGTGACCCTCTATATAATATCCTATATCCCAGGGAGGCAAAGAAGCTAATATTGTTCTGAAAACAGTGTGACAAAGTTGTATATTTAGGGTTCCGTTGGCCACTGACTTGACAGCACTCGGCTTGGCTCTGCTGGCCACTGTGTGGAGTCACTGGTTGGCACCAGTAGTTAAGCACTCAACTACAGACTGGAAGTTTGGCAGGTCAAACTACTCAGAGGCACCTTGGGAAAAATGTGTAGTTACCTATTTCTGAAAGATCACAGCCTTGAAAACCTCTACTCTGCACACACAGAGTTGCCATGAGTTAGAATTAACTCAAAAGCAACTAGGTTTTTTTTTTTTTTTTTTTTTTTTTTTGGCACTGTGTATGGTAAACACTCAGGTATTGAAACTTCTGGGGACAAACCACAGCATCCTAGCAGTGGAAGAAATCTCAGAGGTCATCCATTTTAGCACTTGACCCCAGAGTATGGTAATAAAGAATTATTTCCATAGTATATTCATCTAACAGAAGCCATGGTGGCATAGTGGTGAAGTGCTGTGGCTGCTAACCGAAAGGTTGACAGTTCAAATCCACCAGGCACTCCTTGGAAACTCCATAAGGCGGTTCTCCTCTGATCTATAGGCTTACTGTGAGTTGGAACTGACTTAACAGCACCCAACAACAACAACATTCATCTAACAGTTGGCCAGCCTCTGTTTGATTTTTCTTAGGATTGGGAGTACCCTGTCTCAGTGACAGCTTGTTTCTCTGTTGGACATTTCTAGCCATTAGTAGGTCAGGGAGCCAGAGTGAGGACTGTGCTGATTTCTCCTTCTCTTTTTGCTTCCATTTCTACTTCCTGGAGCCACGTTCTTTAGATTAGGAGCACTGGATTAAGAATGAAAAGGACTCAGTTTTAGGATCACCTTTATTTCCTGTTGATATAGCATTTGGACAAGCCATTCTTTGAGTGTTAGTTTCCTTAGCCGTGAAGTAGGGGTCATGATGTCTGTCCAGCCCATCCCTCAATATTATTGTAAGGGCTTAGGATTGTCCAGATGCTATGGTGGATGGGCAGAGATGTGGTGAAGTAAAGCTATTATTTATGTCCTTTATGGCAAACAAACAAACAAATAATATTCCAAGTAGAAAAATTTTCTACTGTTCTTCAGCTCAAAGGTTTTGACAAATACAGTATAATGATAAGGTAATGTTTTTTAAAATTGTGAGTCAATGCATTGTACCTGTACACTTTACGTACATGATCTAGCAGCTCCAAAAAAGGTGAGTATTATTACTTCCAGCTCATATATGAAGATTTGGACCTGAATAAAGTAAATCTAAAAGTCAAACCCTCTACCACTGAGTTGATTCCAACTCATGGCAACCCTATAGACAGAGTAGAACTGCCCCATAGAGTTTTCAAGGGTCACCTGGGGAATTTGAACTGCTGACCTTCTGGTTAGCAGCCATAGCACTTAGCCACTAGGGGATTTCCTAGTACAGAAAGGGCTTCCTAAAGCCACAGAGCTTTCTCATGTGGGATTTGAACCCACTCTTGTCTAACTCCAAAACTGTTTTCTTTCCATTGTACCATGTGGCATATGAGATCTGACAATTAGGGTCATGAACTTAATTGTTCTAAGTGCTACATACCTTGTTGCTGAATATCACTAAGGTCACCTTCAAAGTACTGCCCTTTGGAAACTATGCACCAGGGTCAGCATCTACTCCTCCCTTCAAAGCAATTTTGGAACTCTTTGTGGAATGGCCATTGCACATGGAGACACAGTAGCAAGTTCACAAACTTAACTGTTTAGTTTTCTGTAAGGGAATTTTTAGCTAGTGAACAAATAACTGTATTGGAACACCCTCCCATGATCTGGCCTGATTAGACCGCTAATGACTTTTTTCTTTACCCCAAAATAAAGGAAATATTGAAGGAAAGACATTTTGATGACATTCAGGACATCAAGGGTAATATGACAACAGCTGTGATGGCCACTCCAGAAATAGAGTTCCAAATTGCTTTGAAGGGTAAACTGGGCACTGGTATCAGTGCCTAACTTCTCAATGGCAGTACTTTGAAGGTGACCACAGTGATATTCAGCAATGAGGTATGTAGCACATTTTCTGAGTGTGCAGACTTTATGGGCAGTCCTTGTAAGATGGTCTAGAGTGTCATCCACCTGGTTATCAGGAGAGCTGGGTTTCTAGCTGTCCAGTGTTAATTCCTTCAACCACCCATTTTGGAAGGAACACTGTGAAGTCTGCTGGTTAAGTGGAGCACATAAACTATAGTCAACCTCCATTCCGTGATAGGATTATTATGAACATCTTTGTTCTTTGGAAGAGAGGCATGACAGTCTGTTTTTGAAGAAAAAAATCAACCATTGAAAGCCCTACAAAGCATAGTTCTGCTGACACATACTGGGTTGCCATGTGTTGGAATCAACCCTATGGCAACTGGTTGGTCTTTGTTCTTAGCAGGTGATTTCTGTAGAATGTAGGCAGGTAGCAGAGCAGATCTTGGAAAGGTGAGAGGGATTATTATGCTCCTGTCTGTGAGGTGAGAGTGGGCACACCAAGGTCCAGTTCTTTTCGCACCTTATCTCCTAGGGAAATTTTGGACAAGTCACATTCAGCCCCTTTGGACCTGATATATCCTCCCACTACTTTGATATAGCAAGAGGGCTCTGCATCTCTTACACAAAACCTGTAGGCAGATGCAACCCTCTCTGTGGGAGCCAGAGACTTCAGGTAGATTGTAGGGACTGATTTTACCCTACAAAAAGGGAGAAGACTAGCATCTTGTTGAGTTACCATGGACAGGGCTCAACTGTTTGATCCCGTGAGCCAGGGTTCCACCACGTGTTTCTGGAACCCCCGAGCTCCTCATTCCTGCTGATGATATTCCCTTGAGTGATATTCCCCACCCACACCACACAGATATGTAACCAACATAAACAGAAAGCATCTTAACGTATTGAATGACAGCAGTGAAGCACGTGTTGCAGCAACCACTGCAAGATAACTAAATTTAATTAGCCCAGCATGCCCAGGATTTTCATGCAAGCATATGCCTCTGTTTTAGAAGTGGAACATCACAGTATTTTGTGGGTCTGGAAGTCACAGACATAAGCAAAGAGGGAAAAAACAAAACGAAACTCCCAAGATTCCTGCCTGGAAGACCACTGTCCTCTAGTATCTTTCCTGGGATTATCTCAAGGTGTTTATAGATGTTGATAGCTGGGTAGCTGCCAAAGCTTTCTGTCTACCCCTTGCATATTGGTTGATTCAGATGAGAAGGGGTGGTGGCACTCAGCTTGAGTCACATAACCTGTAGAAAGAACTTACAAAAATGACTGGAGAGGTCTTGGGCCTCAGGGTAGCTAACCTGGCCTTGCTAGTTTCTTTCACAGAATCCATAATCCACTGAGCATGGCCAGGAGAGATTCAAAGGGAGTTGGAGGACTGGAGCTTTAAACTTTTCATCTGGGCGTTTTAGTCAGGAAGAGGGAAATGGTGATGGCTTAACTTTAGGTTATTATCAATTTTGACAAAACAGAAGCAATCTCTTAGGTTGATAGTGTGCCCAGTCTTCTACTTTTGGCCAGGAGTGCAAGGTGTTCAGCAAAGAGAAGTGAATCTACCATATACTAAGGGTGTCTCCTTGCCCCTGAAGGAGCACTCAGTTGCCTGAAAGCCCACCTGATGCTTCATGCAGATTCTTTTTCTGTGGTTCATGGATTTCCTTCTTGCTCATTCCTCAGTGGGGTATTCTGTTTACCATAGTCTATTTCCCCTTCATGTCGGATCTTGTGAAACCACATCCCCATGTGGATAGATTAGCCCTTCTCTGAGGGTTTGGCTGCTGTGAATGATTAAGCCCTCTGATGATCTATCAGCTAGCCAGAAGCATCTCTCTGGGACAAGATAAATAACTGGTAGAGGCCCCCAAGCTCAGACCTTTTTCCCATTCAGTTGAGTAGACTCAGTGCACTAAGAATAAGACTTAGGAGAACAGTATAATTCAAAATATTTATTGAATACCTATTCTAGGTATTCAAAAATCACAATTTTTTTTTTCGTGGATAAGATAGATATGGACTGACTTTGGGTGATCATATATTTATCACCTAAACTGAGGTGCTTTGGAAAGTGAAAGTGTTACTCATAATTATGCTGAGTGTAATAGTCAGCTATCGCTATAATGGTGCTGTATAGAAAAATACACCAAACTCAGTGACTTACAACAGTAATTTATTTTTCTTGTTTATATTGTCTGTGGGTTGACTGAGAAAACTCTTCTTCATGCTGAGGGCTGGCTGGGCTTGGCTGCAGTTCTCTGTAGGTCTTCCCATTTCCTTAGATGAGCAGCTACCTGGGGCAAATTCCTCTTATGGTGGATCATAAGAGCACAGGGAAAGGGAGAGAAACATACATTCCTTTTTAAGGCATCTGCTAGCATCGCATCTGCTAACGTTCTATCGGCCAACGCAAGTCACATGGCCAACCACAAATCCATGGAGCTGCGGAGTGTATTCTTTCTCAAGGGGAGAGGAATTAATATTTGCTAAACAGTAATACCATCTGCCATGCTAAGACAGCAGATATAAATTAGGACTGTTCCAGGCAAATCTGGAGCTATTGTCCTCACTAGTCTGACCTTAATCAGCACAACCTAGCAGGGAGCACACATGCTACATAGTTAATTGTAAGAGTGACAAAGGTTATCATAGTGGAAATGTAATGATTAAAGGGATTATAAGTATAGGAAAACTCAACCTAGCTGAAGGAGACTCCTTGAAAAAGTAACATTTAAATTACGAGGTCTGATACTTAAGTTTGTATACTTGACTGTTCTAAGTGCTGCACGCCTCACTGCTGAATGTCACTACAGTCACCTTTGAAGTAGTCCCCTTGGGAAGGTATGCATTTGTACCAGTGCCTTGTCCACCCTTCAAAGCAGTTTTGGAACTCTTTCTGGAATGGCCACTGAACACGTTGGCACAGTAGTAAGTTCACGAACTTAATTGTATAGTTGTCTGAGAGGGAGTTTTTAGCCAGTAAACAAATAACTGTATTGTTTTTGTTTACTGTATTTTTAGCCAGTAAACAAATAACTCTCTACTTACCTGATCTGGCCCCAATGACTCTTTTCTTTACCCTAAAATAAAGGAAATTTTGAAAGGAAGACATTTTGATGACATTCAGGGTATTGTGGGTAATACGATGACAGCTCTTAGGGCCAAAATTGCTTTGAAGGGTGGACTAGGCACTGGTGTTGGGGCATAGCGTCCCAAGGGGCCTACGTCAAAGATGACCATAGTGATATTCAGCAATAAGTTATGTAACACTTTTTCGAGGATGAGTTTGTGAACTTAATTGGCAGTCTTCATAAGACTTGATGAAGGAGGCAAAGCTAGTTGGTCAAAGATGAAGGAATGATGACAACAGTTAACAGATAGTGTTTCTCATGTGCTGGGCTGTTCTAAACCTTTTGCATTTGCTAACTTACAACAACCTTTACGATGGATACTATTCTCTTCGTTATACTGATTAGGAAATTGAGATACACAGAGAGATTATTAAGTTGCCAAAGTTCACACAGCTAGTGCATAGTAGAGGTAAGTTTTGAACTCCTATGTCTAGCTCTTGAGTCCACTCTCTCACCACAGTGCTACAGTGCCCTACACCTGTAGAAAAAGCCTCAGATACTGGAGAATTAGCTCTGTGGTGCCAGATAGAGATGGCAGGCCAGGCTGGGAAGGGAAGCAGGGTCCACATCAGGGAGCATCTTGTAAGCTGATGAAGAACTTGAAGCTTTGTCTGAAGAAGACGAGTAAGGTCTTACAGTGTTCAGTATATGTGGGTGCTCATGTGTGAGTGGTGCTGGAATGATAGGTTAGCTGTTACTGTTAAAGGACCTGAAGTTTCTCTGTTTGGCACATAGGATTACATGTGTTATGTCACACAGGGTAGAGAGGTGTTCTGAGGGGTCAGGAAGGAGAAAATCTTCTCCTGATATTTGCTGTCCCTCAAGAGGACTTGCAGCTAGTCTCTACGGCATGACTCTGTGCAGATTCTCTGTTTCCGTCTCATCCCTACCTCTGCACATCCCAACCAATGGTTAGGTTCTCTAGATTCGATTGCAATCCAGTGGATGCTCACCAGTGGTGGCTGTATGTATTGGGAGTGATACTAACCATTGTATAATTCCGTGAATCTTCACTGTAAACTTAGGAGGCTGGCACCATTATCGTCTCCATTTTCAAGATGAGGATACTGAAGCACACGGTAAATAAGTCACTTGCCTTAAAGTCTCAAGCACGTGACTCCAAAGCTTATTATCTTAACTACTCTGCTACATTTTTAGGAAGGAAGCCTGTGTTGGTGAGGCACGAAAGTATTTCTGGGAAGGGATCTGAAGACAGTATAAGGGAGGATATTGGAAGAATCTGGTGAGAGGTTAGATGGGATTGTAACAGGGCACCAAGATCCTTTAGAGTAAAACTGACCTCGTTCCTTAAAGAGATATTGCCATAAATGATGGAATCTTAGGAATTTTCGGATTTGGAAGTACCTAAAAGCCACCCAGACTGGTCCCCTCACCTTATAAGAGAGGAACTGAGATGCTCTAATAGAACAGAACTAACGAAGGAGAGGGGCAGGGAAATCATGTCTGAGGCCAGCTTCGCTTGAGAAATCTTTAATCTGTGCCACTATCACCTGCTAAAATTTGAATCAGGCAGCAGTGACTGGGAGGTGAAGAGGTGGGTGGGATGAGAGGTGGTTGGTGATGCTCCAGGCAGGATGATTAGCGCACTACCTTCCTCATTCTAAAAATAAGAAGGTAGGGCCAGGTGGTTTGTGACATCCCTCAAGGTTTAAGTTTCTACAACTTTGCAGAGATAGAAACCTGATCCTGGAGCTGGTCTAGGGGCAAGATTCAAGGTATCCCAGTGGAACCACATTGAACTTGGGGTTGGAACCCAAGTATCTGAACTCCAGTTCTGAACTCCATCCACTGGACTCACTGTAGCATAGGGGAACTACCTACCCCTGCATCCCCAGATTTCTCCTTTTTTTATTACCCAACCTTTCCTCCTTCCTGAGCAACCCCGTCTCTGTTTTCTTTAGCTTCTCTAGCTTTGATCACATCTGGAGCACTTTGTAGAGCTGATGAGTATGTGTTTCCTGTTGGGACACATGGAGTATATCAGAGTTGCTTAAGAAGCTCTAGATGAGTGGAAAAGTCTGCATGGCATCTCAGGGGCTGCTGGCCTAGAGGGTGGATGGCAGCTGCATGGCAGGGGACCTGGCATTAGGGCTGGACTGACTCCACGGGAAAGCCTAGAGGCCCAGCCTGGGGACTGCTACTTCAAATTGCTTTGACCTGTCTGCATGGGGTTGGTGTAGGGGAAGTCTCTCTCTGTCTCCTTCTGTCTGTATGTGTAAGTAGAGGTAGACTTGAAAGGTATCCAGCCTTTCTGCCATGGGATACTGCCTTTAGGGATTTGCTTTCCATTGCAGCTGGGGCCTCATCTTCATGTCCAAGGACATAAACCAACGGTGTGTTATCTACAGGTGGCCACTAGATGAGGCGTGTGATGTAGGGTACTGTATCTGAAAGGTGACAGAGCAATTTCCATGGAGTCTGCAGGTAGGACCAGAAAGCAATGAGGATGGAGGCATGCAAAGTGAGTTTCTACAACCAAAGAACTGGCAGCAGCCCAGCCCTATTCCTCCTGATCAAAAT
Source organism: Heterohyrax brucei (assembly GCA_028571685.1). Lineage (NCBI taxonomy): Eukaryota > Metazoa > Chordata > Mammalia > Hyracoidea > Procaviidae > Heterohyrax > Heterohyrax brucei. The sequence goes on along the minus strand of CM053142.1, from coordinate 67,385,005 downwards.
CCTCTTGTGCTGTCTACCACTTCCCCTTTCCTCAGTGTTGGCTCTTAGTTCTCAGAGCTCCAGGGGATGGACAGGGATTGATCTTGGATGACTCTCTCTAGATGAAAAGATGTTTTTGGCAGTAAGGGTAGTGGTGACCGAAACTGATCGACTGTGACTGTGACTCTGAAAGCCTGAGGTCATAGTTGCTGTTTATGGGGTTGGGGGGTGGTCACAGACCACTCTGTTTCCCATTCCTTTGGAGGCTGACGCCTGGCAGGGTATTTCAGAGCTTCCCTTGGCTCCCTTCAAGTTTTCTGTTTAGCACTTCCCACACCCCCAGGGCCTGAATGTCCCAGTTGTGTGTGTTTGTCCCCCTTTAAGCCTCTCTCTGATTGCCTTGAATTTTCTCCAACCCTCAGCCTTTGTCCCTTTTTCCTTCTGTCTCCAGTCCTTACCAGTCCATCAGAGCTACTCTGTGTCCATTCACTGCTAGTGACATCTTCTGGCCTTGGAGACAAGTCATTATGGTCTGGTCATGCCCAAAATGATCTTGAGAAGTGACAGAAGGCATTTATAGGCCCAGGGTCTTGGTGGAGCTGGGGAATGCCACACAGTTATTCTGGAAGATTGCTGGTGCTCTTGCCACTCAAACAGAGAACAGCCCATGGCTCAGGTTAAACTGCCAATGCTCCTGTACTCAGGGCTAGGATATAAACAACTGGTATACTGTGAACATTGAGGAAACTTGGCAGGGGAGAGGCTGTTGGAAGTTTGGCCAGTAATGGATTTCTCTAGCTGATGTTGTTCAAGTAAGCCTCCCCAACTTCTTGGATTCCAGAGACTGGAGCACCACTCTTTGGGTAGCACAGCTGAGAATATGGGTCCTCCTTGGTTGTGAGCAGTGAGAGAAGAGAGGAGAGGAGATTTACTAGCTATTCATCTGTTTCCTTGCCCTGTTCAAAGAGGGGACTTAGAATGAGTCTAGGGAGCCGAGTGAATGGAACAGGGCTGCTCATCACTGCTATGTCTGACATTGAGATTGATGTTTTGTAAAGGTAGAATCAGGTAGGCTGAGCCTCAGCTCCAGATGGTGTGATCAGGGCTCAAGATGGTCAGGTTTGGCCTATCTATTATGGGAAATAGGCAGTCAACTGTGTGGTCTGACTTACTCATTCACTCATTCATTCATTCTAGTCAGTTACTCAACAAAGTAGCTGTACTAGGGCAGGAACTGTCCCAGACAGTGCTAATGAAAATCCCTGGCTCTCAAAGAGCTTAGAGTCCAGTTGAAGAAAAAGGTACGTCAGCCAAGACCTGCAGATGAGTGATGGATGCTGAGGCAGAATGTGAGCCATAGCTTGTATAATAGAGCAGCTACTGAATCTGATGGAGGAGGCCTCCTGGAAGATACAAAGCTGAGCTGAGGCTTGACCAATTAATTGTTGTTAGTTAGGTGAGGAAGAGCCATAAGATGAGTATTCCAGGCAGGGAGACCAGGATGGATTAAGGCATGTTGCTGTTGTTACTTCTTGTTGAGTTGGCCCCAACTCACAACAACCCCATATTCAATGGGAGGAATCACTGCCTAGTCCTGTGTCTTTCCCATGGTTGGTTATGGATCAGACTGTTGTGATCCATAGGACTTTATCATTGACCAATTCTTTGGAAGTCTATTACCAGGCCTTTCTTCCTAGTCTGTCTTAGTCTGGAAGCTCTGCTGAAACCTGTTTGGCATCATAGGAGCATGCAAGCTTCCTTTGACAGGTGGGTGGTAGCTGCACATAAAGTACATTGGTTGGGATTTGAACCTGGGTCTTAGAGGGTGAAAAGCATTATTATTCGGGGGTTTGCATATAGCTGAGTATGACTGGAATGAAGAGTGTATGTAAACGTAGGTGGGATGTGGGGCAGGAAAGGTGGCAAGTAATAGATCAACTGGCAAGATTAGACTGTAATAATGGTATCGGAGTGGTAGAAAACATTCCTCCTAACTCCTTCTCCCAGAAGTACAGTATAGCCAGGGCAAAGTAAGGCCTTGTGGAAATGGAGCCAAGGCTGGGCCTCTGGTAGGAGAGAGGGTACCACAGTAGGAGAAGAATAATAGTTGCTTGGAGAGGGAAATCCCAGATGAGGAAACTGAGGCTCAGGAAAGAAAACTCAGCAGCCCAAGGACACATAGCTAATTAGTGGCAGAGTTGGAACTTATGATTGAAAGCCAAGCAGAAACAGTGACCTCACAGCCTTGCTCGAGGGTGGCCCTGTCTTCTCCAGTTTCAGTATTACCTGTTACCTGTGGAAATGAGTGGCAGGAGTATTCATGGAAATGTTTATATAAAACCCATATGCACACCGCAAATTCACTATCACCCTGGCATTCTGCCATGATACTTTCTAAGAGCTGGGTTTACTTGCTTGTGTTTCATCTCCTTCTGTTCCCTGTTCCCCGGGGGATGGAGGTTATAAACAGCCAAGATGAGACTGAGTGGCCAGCATCAGTGGAGGGGGCTGTATCGTGTGGTCCAGTCACTAGCTCTGTATCCTTGATAATTGGAAGTACACTTATCAAATTTTCAGTTAATGTACATCTGGGTAGAGTCATTACCTTGAAAGATAAGAGACTCAAAGTTCAAAATGTTCTTGACAGGATGGAACCTTGAGCCAAAACCAACAAGGGGAAATTTAATAGTGGTAAATGTGAAGTCAGTTAACACAGTGCAGGGCAGAGAGACCTGGTTTGACAGGCATTTGTGTGAGAGAGATAGAGGAGTGGTGGTGAGGGGACCACAGCTACATGTGAACTCTCAGTTTGTTACCAAAATGTGAACTTGTCTTACACTGAATTAATGAACTCATAGAGTGAACTCTGATGGGGTAAACCTCGGTGGTATAGTGGGTTAAGTGCTATGTCTGCCAACCAAAATGTTGGCAGTGGGAATATTCTAGGTCTTCCTTGGAGACTTTGTAGGGCAGTTCATTTCTGTCCTACAGAGTTTTATGAGTCAGAGTCAACTCAACGGCAATGGGTATTTTTTTTTTTTGAAACTCTGGTGGTATGGTGATTAAGAGCTAAGGCTGCTAACAGAAAGGCCGGCAGGTCAAATCTACCCTTTGGAAATTCTGTGAAGCAGTTCTACTGTTGAGGGTCCCTATGTTGGAATCGACTCAACAGCAGCACGTATGGTTACGGAGTGCAGATTGTTGGTAATTATGGTATCACCACTCTTGAGGTATCAGTCTATTCTGGCACATGGTGTTTAATTTTGGGCCCTACATTTTAAGAGGTATAGTGACAGTAAAGAAGATTCATGAATATTGCAAATTGGGGCTTAAGGGATGATTGCAGTGAGTAGACATTTTGTTTGTTTGTTTGTTTAATTTAGCTGAAAGGTGTTTCAAAAATATTAAATGTGAATATTTTTAGTTGTAGCCTATGCTCTGTAATCTCCCACATTCCTTATGGCCATACCCAGAAGCTCGCATTTCCCTTACATCTTTACCTGCTTAAACTTGTGACTTTTGGGCTAAAGCAGTGGTTCCCAATTCTAGCAGCACATCAGAATCAGCTGAGAAGTCTTCTGCATACAGGCTCCTTACTTCCACTTCTGGCCATAGATGGGGTAACTCACACAAGAGAAGCTTTTGTGCTGTAAACAAATAGAAACTTGGTTAAAATACACGAAGTAACTATTTTCAGGCAATAGTCAGGGAATTCATGAAAAAACAAGGTGAGTCCTATAGCTGCATTGAACAAATAAAATAAGAAAATAGTAGACTTAAACCTAAGCTTATTGAGATTTATATTAAACGGCTTAAAGATGAAAAATTAGTAGAAATTGTGAGATGGAATGAAAAAGCAGTATTTAACTGTATGTTGCCTCCTAGAGACTTTTTTGAAAACCTAGGGGAATTGGACAAATTTCTAGATTCATGTGACTCACCAAGACTATCACAAGGAGAAATAGATCAACTTAATAAATCTATTGCAAAAATCTACCAACCAAAAACAGTCCTGGCCCAGATGGCTTTACTGGAGAATTCTACCAAACTTTTAGAGAAGAATTAACTCCAATATTAATGAGACTATTTCACACCATAGAAAGAGATGAACTACTTCCAAATTTATTCTATGAAGCCAGTATAACCCTGATGCCAAAACCAGGGAAAGATCCCACAAAAAAAGAAAATTACAGGCCAATATCACTCATGAATCTAGATGCAAAAATCTTCAAAATTCTAGCCAGTAGAATTCAACAGCATATAAAAAAAAAAAAAAATTATCATGATTAAGTTGGTTTCATTCCGGAGATGCAAGGCTGGTTCAACATCAGAAAAACAATTAATGTAATTAACCACATTAATAACACAAAAGATAAAAATCACCTGATTTTGTCAACTGATGCAGTAAAGGCATTTGACAAAGTTCAACATCCATTCATGCTTAAAACTCTCAGAAAAATAGGAGTAAGGGGAAATTCCTCAGTATAGTCAGTAGCATCTATGCAAATCCAACAGCTTTCATCATCCTGAATGGTGAAAGACTGAAAGAATTCCATTTGAGAACGGGAACTAGACAAGGATGCCCGCTCTGACCACTTCTATTCAACATTGTGCTAGAAGTTCTAGCCAGAGCATTAGGCGACTCAAAGAAATAAAAGGCATCCATATTGGCAGTGAAGAAGTAAAGATTTCCCTCTTTGCAGATGATATGATTATACAGAGAATCCAAAAAAATTCATAAGTAAACTATTAGAGCTAATAGAAGAATTAAGCAAAGTATCAGGATACAAGATAAACATAACTAAATCAATAGGATTCCTTTATACCAACAGTGAAATTATTAAAGAAGAAATCACCAAACCAATTCCGTTTACTATAGCCCCCAAGAAGATAAAATATCTAGGAATAAATCTAACCACAGCAATAAGAGATCTTTACAGAGAAAACTACAAGACCTTACTACAAGAAACTAGGAGAGACTTACATAAGTGGAGTAATCTGCCCTGCTCATCAATAGGAAGACTCAATATTGTGAAAATGTCTATTTTACCCAAAGCAATCTACTTATATAATGCAATCCCAATACAAATTCCAGCAACATTTTTTAATGAGATGGAGAAACAAATTATCAGCTTTATTTGGAAAGGGAAGAAACCCCGAATAAGTAAAGCACTACTGAAAAAGAAGAACATACTGAGAGGCCTCTCACTACCTGACTTTAAAACCTGTTATACTGCCACAGTAGTCAAAACAGCCTGGTACTGATACAAAAGAGACATATAAACCAATGGAACAAAGTAGAGACCCCAGAGATGCCACTATCTTCCTATGAACAGCTGATCTTTGACAAAGGTCCTAAGATTTTAAACTGGGGTAAGAACAGTCTCTTTAACAAATGGTGCTGGCATAATTGGATATCCATCTGCAAAAAATTGAAACAAGACCCATATCTCCCACCTTATGCGAAAATCAACTCAGATTGGATAAAAGACCTAAATATAAAAGCTAAAACAGTAAAGCTAATCCAAGATAAAATACAGTCAACAACGGAAGTTTTAATACACATATAGACAGACTTCAAAGTCTGACCAACAAAACACATTCATCAGAAGAGAAAATAGATAAATGGAAATTAATAACAATCAAACACTTTTGCTCATCCAAAGACTTCATCAGAAGAATTAAAAGACCACCTACAGAATGGGAAAAAAATATTTGGCAACTCTATGTCAGATTGATGCCTGATCTCCATAATCTATAAGGTACTTCAAAATATCAATAAGAAAAAGACAAATCATCCAATTAAGCTATGGGCAAAGGAGATGGACAGACACTTCTCTAAAGAGGAGATCCAGGCAGCCAAAAAACACATGCGGACATGCTCACGATCATTAATTATTAAAGAAATTCAAATCAAAACGACAATGAGATATCATCTGGCTCCAACAATATTGGCCATGATCCAAAAAACGCAAAACACTAAATGCTGGAGAGGCTGTGGAGAGATTGGAACTATCCTACACTGTAGGTGGGATTGCAGAATGGTGCAACCTCTTTGGAAAGCAATTTAGTGTTACCTTAAAATAGTGAATATAGATATACCATTTGAGCCACTAATTCCTCTGCTTGGAATATATCCTGCAGAATCAAGGCCATTCACACCAACTGATACATGCACACGAATGTTCATTGCACAGTCCACGATAGCAAAAAGTTGGAATCAACCCAGATGTCCAACAACAGAAGAATGGATGGGTAAACTTTGGTATATGTACTCAGTGGAGTACTATGCATTGATAAAGAACAACGATGATAGCAGGAAACATCTCTCAATTTGGTCTTAACTGGAGGACATTATATTGAGTGAAACTAGTCAGCGACAGAAGGACAATTATTATATGAGACCCCTATGATAAAAACTTAAAAGCATACTCATGCATAACAGAAAAGACTCTTTGAGGGCTACAAGGGTGGGGGGGTGGTAGAGCGGGAGGGTGAGGGGCAACGGTTTAGGTTAGACAGTTGTTAGAAATTTGGTTGGGTGAAATTAGTGACAATACACATTACTAAGAAGATCAATATTAATGGGACTTTGACATGACTTGTGTACTCCGCTCCTCTTAACACAATATTGTAAGCACAGAGTATGTACACTTCCATTTTTTATTTTTTAAAAAAAGGATGGGTTAAAAGTAAGAGGATGAACAAAGATATACACTAGCCCTAAAAAGGTTTTAGTAGCTGTGTTAGTATCATAAAAAATAGACTTCAGGACAAGGAATATTATGAATGTGGATAATATTTCCATCAATTAAAGAGTCAGTTTACTATGAATGCAACAATTATAAATATGTATGCACCTGCTCACAGAGCTTTCAAAATACAGGAAGCAATTGACAAAACACAAAGGAGAAATAGATGCATCCATAATTACAGTTACAGTGATTTTGTCTCAGTAATTAATAGAACTAGTAGACAAGCAGTAATGATAAAGGAGTCTTGTGTGACATTATGTGTGAACTTGTCTTAGTTGATATTTATCAGAACACTACACCCAAACTGCAGGAGGCACATAATTTTCTTGTGCACATGGACCAGTTATGAAGATAAAACATATTTTAGCCTGTAAAACAAGTTCCAATGATGTGAAAGAACTAAGGGCATACAGAATATAGCCTCAGACCATGGTGGAACTAAATCCAAGGTCATTAACAGAAAGGCTTAACATTTCATCTTGCCTCCTGCCCCTTCATTTATACAGCATCACACCTCATTCATCTGTTGCAAGCTGACCTAAGCCAAGTTGGTCATGCACAATTTATTTATTGTTTTGGATAAACACTGGTAGCTTCTGAGTAAGTTTTGAACTAAGTGGCATGTATTAATTATTTACTAATAAGTGCGAATAAAGAAACAGCTCATACAACTTGTTCATAGGCTTGAAAAAGTCCCAATTTATTGTTTTATTGTATTCTCTGACCATCACTTTGCATGAAAAGTTTACTCCAGACAAACATTTGAATTCTAGAGACAAAACACGGTTGTCCTCATAGCCATTGTCAGAGAAACTGAATCTAGAGACATTATTAGACATATGACACTTTTGGAGTTTAGACCAAGGTATCATCTCTGAGGATAAAGCCTTCTGATCTTTATAGATATTTGTAATCCGTTCATGCCCTTGTTGAGAGTGTGTCTCAATTATGTCCATGCAGTCAATGTTATTTAAGTACTGGTAGTTTAACCAAATGAGAATTTTTTTCTAGCATAAATTATGCTAGTCAACAGGATATAATTTTTGCCAGTTAAAATCCATTTCTGGCCTTCTGCATGCTAGTTACTAAAGCTTTGGTCATTGATAAAGATACAAAAAGTAGAAATGCTTGTAGAAGCCACCTCTGAGCATGAGCTTTCTGATTGGCAGCTGAGTTGTTGCAGCCAAGTAAAACTCACACTCTCAGACTTCATATGATGAAGCATTTTAAAGCAAATTCTACACCTTATAGTATTTTCCTAGGCTGTTCTCCCTTTCTTTAAAGGATGTCCGGGAAAGGATGCCTGTTAGTCTTCCCTTGCAGTGTCTCACCAGGACATCAAGGTTTCCTTTTTTCCCTTCCAAAATAGCTTCCAGAAACACATTTCTCCTTGTTTTCAGAGCCCCTCTCAGAATGTGCACAGCTTCTACTGCCTGTGCTGCCTTTCCTTGTAACGTTGATTTAAGACTTGCTGTTCCTGAGGGTAGGCAGTAGGTTTGGCTGTGTTTCATCACCAGTGTATTTACTAGTGAAGGCTCGTCCTGCAACCACATAAATAGCTATTAACTTTCTCTCTGTGGTTGTCACCCTAATTGTTTTATGCTTAGGTAATGACTTTTCAGCTATCACTTTGGCTTGCAGTTGCTATGCTACTGAAATCAAAGGAAGGGCTGAGCATCTTATGAGGTAGGATGTACTAATGGAAGTTTCTGACATTGTTGCTTAGAGGCCAATGCATGGGCTAAAGGACTCCTGTAAATGAGGAGATGTTTCTCCACTAAGCATTTCCAACTCACTCCCCATGCTGATATTGGTAGTTTCAGGAATATGACATTTTATTTTATTAATTAATTTTAATTGATCAGTTCATTCATTTATTTCTATTTTGAAATACTTTCAAACATACAGGAAGATTTCAAGAATAGTACAAAGAACTTCCTCTTATCTGCACTCGTTTCATTAGTTGCTCACATTTCACCACATTGGGTCTGCCATTTGTTTTCTCTCTCTGTCTCTGTGAACATATTATTGGACCATTAAGAGCATGTGACAGAAATCATGCCCTTCTACTCACTAAGTACTTCAATGTGTATTTTCTAAAAACAAGAGTGTTTTTAACAATGTGATTTTTGAAATCAGAAAATTTAACATCACTGTTGTGATGTATCAGAACCGACTAGACAGCACCCAACAACAAAACTGTTACCTATTTTACAATCCATATTCAATTTCTAGTTGTCTCTCTAATGTCTTGTATAACAATTTTCGCAGTCCAGCATCCATTTAGTTGGTGTATCTCTTTTAAAAAACCAACCAACCCCTTTGTGGTCCCTTTGATTCTCACTTACAGCAACTTGGTAGGACAGAGCAGAACTGCTCCATTGGGTTCCTAAAGCTGTCAGTCTCTGTGGAAGCAGACTGCCACATCTTTCTCTCGTAGAGTGGCTGGTGGCTTAGAACCCCCCCTTTGCCTGGCAGCCTAACACCTAACCACTGTACTGCCAAGGCCTCCTCATGTTAGCTTTAGTGTCCTTTAATCAGGAATTCTTTCATGACATTGATGTATCTGAAGAATAATGGCCAATTATTTTATAGGTCTCCCAATTTGAGTGTGACTAGGTTTTCTAATGATTGGAATCAGATTATGCGTTTTAGCCTAAGTGATGTATGTCTTTTACCATATATTACACCAGGAAGCACATGATGCCAGTATGTCCATTTTTGGCAATGTTAGCTTTGAGGATTTCCTTATGGATGGTGATCCTGCCAGACTCCTCCACCTTGAAAGTACTGTTTCTTCTTTTATAATTATTAGGTACTTTAATGAGGAGATTTTTTTTTTTGAGGCCATGTAAATATTCTGTTCCTTATCATATTTCACTTACTACTTTTAACATGCATTAGTTGTTTTTGGATTGTCTATTGGTAGTGCGTCTTGAAGGAAGAGACGTTGGTGGAACTCTTTATTAAAGTCTCTGGCTTGTGATCATTCCTTGTCCTGGTTCTCTAAAACCATTGAATACTTTGTGAAGAAAGCAGACTTTTTGCATGATTGAAGTGAAATGTCAGTGTGTTGGGAGTTAGGGGCAGTGAGTAAACATATGGACATCAGAGAAGAAAGCTTGATTAGGTAGATGGACATAAACAAAATCTCCTTGTTGAGTGAGCTCTTGATTTGATATGTTAATGCATGGTGAAGTTCATAATCAGCCTGCAAGCCTTGCATCTTTTTTTTTTTTTTTTTTAGTTGTGATTGAATGAAAATGTACATTTGCATATAAATTTGCAAGTGCATCTATATACAGCTCCCACTGCTCTCCCTGCCTGGTGACAGCACACTCTTCCTCTCTGCTCCATACATGTCTTATCCTCCCAACAATCTCCTATCCCCTCCTCTCCACCCAATCCCCTTTCTCCAGTAAGAGGTCAGCAGGATGACATCCTATAGATGCATAGAACCATAAAGTGCACACATGATATGGTCACTCTGTGTTGCCAAGTCCAGTCCATTCCTGTCCAAGAGTTGACCTCCATTATGATTTATGGACAGGAGCAGCATCAGGGCCAGGGGCCATGCTCCCAGGGGAACCCCGAGGCCCATGGATCATCAATTCTGGTCTTTTAATGGAGATCTCAGGGTGCACCCCTTTTTATTCTTGTGTTGTCAGTGAAACTCAACTTTGTGAGCTCCATCACGGCTATTGTATTGAGTTTTTCTATTAAGCACATTCGTAGCACATTGTACTTCTCCTTAGTAGTGTTCATTAAAATGTCACATTTCTGTCATTTGAGTTACATGTTAAATCTTAAGAGATTTGTGTATCTCTGTATCTTTTTTTTTATTATGACTGAGTGAAAATGTACATTCCTGTATAAATTTACACCCCAACCTATATGCAGCTTCCACTGCTCTCCCTGCCTGGTGACAGCACACTATTCCTCTCTGCTCCATACATGTCTCATCCTCCCAACAGTCACCTTTTCCCTCCTCTCCACCCACTCTCCTTCCTCCAACCAGAGGTCAGCAGGATGATATCCTATAGATGCATAGAACCATAAAGTGCGTTCAATATATGGTCACTCTGCATCACCAAGTCCAATCCATTCATGTCCGAAGAGTGGACCTTCATTATGATTTATGGGCAAAGGCAGCATCAGGGCCAGGGGCCGTGCTCCCAGGGGAACCCTGAAGCCACTGGACCATTAACTGCGGTCTTTTAGTGGAGATCTCAGGGTGTACCCCTTTTTATTCTTGTGTTGTCAGTGAGACTCAACTTAGTGAGCTCCATCATAGGTATCACTGGTAAGCCTTTCATTTGATAAAGAAACCTGGATCTAGAAGGATGCTTCAGAGGTCATCTAACTCAACCTTTGGCCTCTGGGCAGAAATCACCAGAAATATCAAGCAGATTGGGCTTTACTTTTAGGTACTTCCAGAGGGGAGCCACTAGTCTTTCCTATAAACCTGACACTATATTCCAAAAAAACCCAAACCTGTTGCTGTTGGGTCGATTCCAACACACAGTGACCCTATAGGACAAAATAAAACTGCCTCATATGGTTTCCAAAGAGTGCTTGGTAGACTCAAACTGCTAATCTTCTGGTCAGCAGCCACAGCTCTTAACCACTATGCAGCCAGGGTTGACATGGTGTCAGGTGACGCTAATGTAGTTTTAATGGAGGCAAAAACAAAAACAAAAACAAGTCAGTAGATGTCCCTACTTTTTAAGAAATTCATACTTTTCTGAGAAAGAGTCCTCAAACGACTGTCTTCATCCCTATCAAAATTGTACCATCTTTTAACTCTAAAATGGTTCCTGCTCTTTTTAGACTTCTCTATGCCCTAAATATTTTTCCTCTCACTTGGCTTTCTATATTACTTTTGTTATTTATTAACATTGATGGCCCTATTGTGTTCATTATGTTTCCTCATGGAAATGATCTTGGTTCTAGATAACCATGTTTCATCAATCTTAGAAAACCACTGATGGTCAGATGCACATTTATTTCATGGAATACTAAAAAAAGGAAAAAGATCTGCCAAACTAAATTAAGCCATACTATCTATTATAGCTGCATCCTTATTTCAGAGATGTTAAAAAGCAGAAAAAGTGTATTTAAAATTGAAGATCTATGGTATAAGAACATCAGTGGCAGAACCCATTATTCATGCTTCTTCATTCATTTTTAAAAATCTCTTCCCTCATTCAAGATTTGTTAAACATAAGATGGCTTGCTGGTTTTGGGGGGTTTATGTGAAAAATATTCCCTTCCAGCAACTAGATAGTCTTGAGTTTTAACTGTAGCTCAACCACTTGCTAGCTTTATGATCTTGTGAAACTCACTTAAAAATCCTTTCAAGACATTTTATTTTCCTTTGAATTTTTTTGTTGATACCATGTGTTTTCACTAATGGAAGGTATACTGATTAATGGGCTAATTCAAAATTTTGTTATGATTTATGGATTTTGATAACCATTATCTGGGATCACATATGTTTCAGTAATCCTAATACTACCCAACAATGGTTTTCCTGTTCAAAATGGGCTACTGAGAGCTTGACGTAACTAATGCCATGATGAACCTATAACTTTTGCCTTTTTCTCTGCCTACCTTCTCCTTTTCTTATAGCTTTGTTAAGGATGTGGTTTCTATCTAATGCAAATAACTCTGTGTTTTAGTCTTATGCTAAGGTCTTTGTTTTGTTCTGTCCAGCCACCTGTGACCTACTGTCTCCCCACCTTCCATGGGGGTTAGACCTCAAATGTCAGGCATGAGTATCTTTAGCCTGATATGGAAATATCTGGCATGTATCTTTTTTGCCTAATTAAGAGTCTCTTGTCACTGTCATGTAATAAATAACACCTCAGGCCATGCCATCTGTAGACAATGAAGACAGTTTTAATCCTTGTAAAAAGTCTGTATAAACTCTAATGTAAAACTGCTTTTTGAGACCCTATAAGAGGCAGTCTGTACTACTGCATTACTGTACTGCTGGTCCCTGTGGTGTCACCTCCTAATAAACTTTCTTATTCTTTCTGACTTAGAGTACATTTCATTGGCCCAACTAATCCAGGGCCCAGACCCTAAATGGGCAATACCAGCAGATATTAGCAGTCATAAATGTTGCTGATATAGCCAGCCAGCCAAGTGTGGTCGAGCCAGATGCGACTCATGGCGTTGCTGATATAAGTCAATGATAAAATTTGATTTTTTTAATTTTTACATTTTATTTCTTGAAAATGTGGGAAATATGAAGACATCTGGCAGTGACTACATATATATTTTATTCTAGTCTCTTTCTTCTTAGCCTTTTTTGTTATTTTTCATGAAACTTTTCAAAACATGGTACAGTGTATCCTTCCTAACTGCAGAAGCTGTATTTACAAACTGAATAAAGCCAAGAAATTTTTTAATCAGAAAAATTATGACTACAAAGCAGTTTTCTTTACTGCAAAAGCAGTGTTGGCAGTCCAGACACAGGGGGTGGAGTCAAGATGGCAGACTAAATGCATGTCTCCCTAAATCCCTCTGAAAACCAAGACCTAAAGTGGTAATTAAAAGGAGCCTTCTGGACACCTAGTGAGCCCTGGGATGCAGCATAGGGCTGTTAGTTTGGACTTTGTACTACTGAGTGCAAAACCTCCTCTCTTTCCCTGACCCCATTCTCAGCAAGCAGAGGCTTGCACAGACCGAAGGTAACTCACCATTTTGATTTTTTTTTCCTCTGTCTTGACCAATGGGCAGAGCTGGGACTTGACTAGCTGCTGGTCTTGGATGCACTGCTGGTGGGACTGGAAAGCACAATTGCCATGTTCTCAGAGCCTGGCTTTGGATGCTATACATCTTGGCTCCTCTAGCCTACCTTTCTGCCTCTTCCATGTGGTAGCCATACAGATGTGCTCATGTGGGATGCCATCTTGATCCACTGGGAAATGGAGAAGCCCAGGCAGAGGCCCCGGCTGGACTTGGTTCCTAGGCTGGGAGGTGGCACCTGCTGGGGGGACAGTGCTTTTCTAGCAGGGAGGCGATGTTTTGCACAGTGTCACCTGGGGCTGGGGCCCAGCAGCAGAGGCTGTGGACTCTGGGCATTTCAGCACTCTTGGCCTCACTTTCTGCCAGAACCCTGGTCCTGGCCAGTTGGCAAGCTTGTGTGGGACGCTATTTTTGTTTTGCTGCGAGGCAGAGTCATCCATACAGAAGCTTCAGCTGGACCTAATTCCTGGGCTGGGAGGCAGTGTCTACCCCGAAGACACCACTTTTCCAGCAGAAAAGCAGAATTCTGTACAGTATCGCCTACAGCTGGGGCCCGACAGCAGAGGCCAGCAGGCCAGTAGCCTTTCTGTATTTTGAGCTAGTTTATAACATCTGGGGTTCAATACAAAGGTGCTTACTTTGCCAGCTATAAAGAGGCATATATATACCTGAAAACCTGACTGACTTTGAAAGTTGTCAAGTACTTTTTACTTTTCATTTTAAGATGGCCTAGAGAAACAGCTGTGGTCCATCTTCACAGCATCTTTCCCAGCCTCTATTGACCCAAATGAAGCCCAAAAAGCAACAAACTTTGGAGAAGACAGTAACCCAGAAATTACCCATGGCATCAGAAAGCCCTCAAAAGAAACCACCTCAGAACTTCCGGACAAAGAAGCTTTTCTGAAACTATCAGAAGGTGAATACAAAAGAATTAAATGTAGAGCCCTCCTAGGCCTTATACAAAATGCAGCAGAGCAAAATGAAAAATTAAGCAAGCTGTTCCATCTGATGGAACATAAATACTTGGAAATCCAAAAGACCAGTAACAAAATGAAAGACATAGAAACTTCAATCCAAAGCCAAGAAAACAGAATGGAACAAATGGAAAAGAGAATTTCTGATTTGGAAGACAGAGCCACTGACTCCAGCATCTATGAGGAGAAATCAGAAAACAGAAACAAGAAAAATGAAGAAGCATGAAGAAGCATGTGATACCCTACTAAGAAGAACAATCTATGATTAATTGGAGTTCCTGAACAGAGCGAGACACCTGAGAACACAGAGAGTATTGTTGCTGAGCTGCTGACAGAAAAGTTCCCAGAAATTATGAAAGAAGAGAATATAGATATCCAAGATACATATTGAACACCACTCAATATAGATCTCAATAGAAAGACTCCAAGATGTATTATAATCAAGCTCAACAAAAGGAAACATAAGCAGAAACTCTTAAAGGCAGCAAGACTCAAAGCAAAGCTAATATTCAGAGGGAAACCCTGTAGGCTCTCATTGGATTTCTCAATAGAAATGATGCTGGCACAGAGACAGTGGCATGACACATCCAAAGCCTTGAAGGAGAAGAACTTTCAACCAAGAATTATATATCCTGAAAAACTGTCTTTCAAATATGAAAATGAAATTAAGACAGTCCAAATACGTAAAACTAAAAGGATTTGAATCTCAAGAAAATATGGTGTATTCTTGATTGTAACAAAAGCAGCACTAACAGCTAAGAAGTGGAAACAGCTGCCCTGGAGTACTGCAGAACTGCTCACAAAGATACATCCCATTGGTTACACAGGGAAGGAATGACTGGACCCTAAGATTGAATGCAGGTTTAAAAATAACTTTTAGGGGTTCAAGTCTTTTGAAAAGTGCCAGTATATTGCATTATTCCTTATTGCACAGGCATTATTTACTGTTCAGAAACTGGAAAGCAGGGAGTCAGTAACACTAAGAAGCAATAAAAATGGCCGTTATGCCAGAGTGAAGACTGGGAATAGCTTATTCTCATGATAAATACATTCTCACAAGAACATAGTAACTGGGAGACATAGTGAGGAGGTTTATTTTACAGAAATAAAAGCAAATTTGTTAAAAGTTTAGAAAATCCACACTTCTAGGTGGCATCACCTAAGACAATGCTCAGTCTATAAAAAAATGAGGTTCCAATGAGGGTTCTTGAATTTCACTCATTTCAAAAGGTTCCCACGTGGAGGCTAAACATGCTAAAATCAGGCTACCTCCTTCTCAAAGGACTCCAAAAAACCAAACCCATGGCCTTCTGACTGATTTCATACTGATAGTGACACTACAAGACAGAGCAGAACTGTGTCATAAGGTTTCCAAGGAGTGCCTGGTGGATTTGAATTGCTGACTTTTTGGTTAGCAGCTGAACTTTTAGCTGCTATACCATCAGGGTTTGCCAAAGAACTCCAGAGGCATAAAAAGTGACTGGGATATTGCATGTTGCACAAGTCACTAAAGAATTAAATTCTCTATCTCAATCCTTATCTACAAAATGTGGTTCATAATACTCATCTCTTAATGCTGTTGTGAGGATTGAAATGATGTTTGAAAATCATCTAGCTTCATGTCTGACCCAGAGTACCATTGTTACTAATGTAGACACTCAGTAAATATTTGTTAAGATTGATTTATAGGCATGCAATTAGTATGCTTTGTTTTAAGAATGTATTACAACCAAGCATGTCTTTTGATGTCTGAATTGCGTTCCCTTCAGTCTAGTGGAAGCCATTTTATTCCATTTCCCAGTGGAGCTGGAGAACAGCTGGGCACCATCCCTTTAATAAAATTTGAGGACAGAGGTGGTGCCATCCCTCCAAATTAACCCTGAAATTGTAGGGGGCTAATGTGTCACCTTACCCATCTAAGTGCTAGACGTTTGGGGGCCATTTCTTTCTAGTCCCCACCAGCAGTCCAAATGTCTGCGCCCATCTAATTGTAGTTGCTTTGCTGTCAGTGAATGTTCATGACGGGCTGGATACTGCTGCCAGTTGGATTTGTTGGCCACTTACAATTGTTTTCCTCACAGTCTTCAAGGCTGCTTAAAACCATACTATCCATTTTGGTCCCTGGCCCTTCTTTTCTTGTTTTCCTTTTTCATTTTGAAGTCTGTTTGTGTTTTTCTGGTATGAAGAGAGGAAGATGGGGGTGGGGGTGTGGAATTGAGTCCATATGTTGTTAATGTACTTGCCCTGAAATAGTAAGAAAGCATTGTCGGGAGAGAGTCTTTAGGTATCCTAGGAGTTCCTTCTACATGCCCCACACTGGCCTCTTCATTTCCTCAGCCCACGCTGCCTCTTGCCAGGCTTTGAGACGCTCAAGTTCCTGTGAGGCCACTGCTGTTTTCGCCCGTTTCTTGCTGCTTCATCCCCAAGACACTGTCTTATCTGTACTTTCAACTTGAGGAGAAGGATAAACAATTAAATCTTCACTTCATTCCAGAGCCTTAGTGAGGCCATAGCTGATTATTGCCACCCAGTGACCTGCATGCCTTATCTAGAGACCATTGCTTTTGTTTATCTGCAGTGCTGAAGACACTCAGCTAATGCTAGTGCTGAAAGCTCCATAGGCTAACTGATCCCTATGAGCCTGACTCTGAAGGTGATGTTTTTTTTTTTTTTTTTTTCCACTCCAGGTGCATGTCAGAATGTGGTTTCCTGTTTGATTCCTGTTGAGCCCAGTCTCCCTCCTCCCACCCAGTCCTTTCTGCCTGTATTTTTAGAAGGTGATGGGTTTGGCTTTTTAGATGTACTTACTCTTCATATATTTGCACATGAGCTATCATGTGTCCATGGCTTGAAAGAACTTTGGAGATGTTTGAATAAGAGATTTATGACATTTCTCTAGAAACAGGCAATTGAGTTCTTTGGGAACCAAGTTCAGTAGTCCTGTCCTCAAACACTGCAGTGACCTTCCGGGTTATGGCATTACCCAGACATCGTAGCAACCAGGTTAAGGATCTGAAAGCATGAACCTTTATTTAAGTGGCAGATTTTCGTTAGTCTGTTTAAGTCCTATAATTGTATATACCAGCGAGAAAAGGGCAATGGGGACCAAGATTGCACTGAAAATTATTCTTGAGTTCTTAAGTTCTAAAATGCTTGAGTTAAAGCTCAAAAAGAGCAAAGGTTATGTACATGTAGATTCTTCTGGAAAACCACAAGCCTGATGACAGAAACTGGAGCTGGCCATGAATGATTTTATTCCTAGATTTCTCCCATATGAATCACCTGGAGCTTTCTTCTACTTCCATTTCTGGATGCACTAAAGGTGCTTGGATCACTGGCTTACCCATTTATGTACTCAGCAGGGATTTATCAAGTGCTTGGAAGGGTGGGGGCTTGTGCTCTGCTTTGTGGGGGAAGACAGAGATACAATGTAAAACTTGCAAAAGTTGGAAGCTGTGTAAGGCACAAACCTGTCAGAGAAGGAAAACACAGGTATTTCCTACTAAACACAGAGTTATAGAAAAGTGGTGCTTGCACCATCAAAGGCAGAAGACTTGTGAGACCCAGAAGAACAAGGCAGTCACATCGAGTTCTGTCTTTCCTAGATTTTACTGTAGAAGCACTTGAAGGGCTTGCAGTAAGTTTGGGGAGAAAAGAGACACCGGTTAAGTAACAGGAACCAGTAGATTTGGAAGAGCTTAGGTTACAGAGACAGAGGCGTGGTGTAAGTTCCAGCTTCCCCTGTTGTAGCTCAAGACATTTCTTGGTCAACATTTCATGTAACTTTTCCCTTGGTATGATAGTTATTCATCATCACACTGCCTGTCCTTCCCACTGAGAACGCTGAAGAGTAGTTTTTTCTTTTTTTGGTCATTGTCACAAAACAAGGGAAAATTTTATATACATACTTTACTGGCAACCCTACATACCAGTGAACTGCGAACTTGAAACTGTTCTTTACTGTCTTTTTACTGTAGTCTGTGGCCTTTTTCATAAGAATTCAGAGTACAGGCCCATTGCTGCAAAGTCGATGAAGACAAAAGTAATTCGTGCCTGAATCCTTTGCCTGAGAGTTTTGAAAGCACTTTTTATATGTTTTTTTCAATGGATATTTGCAATGACTCAGGGAGATGAAGATCATCTATGTGTAACAGTGACACTAACTTGCTGGGGGACCTTAGGTCAGGACCAATATGTGGCAGCTGGAAATGTTGTTAGTTGCACAGGGCACCTACCACAGGAGTGTATAGGGGCTAGAATTCATCACCAAGCCACGAGCCCTGATGCCTTTCTCCGTTGTGCACTTTAGTGCTAATGGTGGACAGACCTTTTCTGTTCAAATAGAATTAATATCTGAATCTTTGTGCTAGAAGTATTACATGCTTTTAAAACCAATGCCTTCTTTTTTCTCAACTGGATTGGGAATTGGGATATGATGATGTTGATAGCTAACTTGTGTATATAACAATGGCTGTTGAGTCAACATTTTTTATATATACAGTTCAGTGACTGATTGCAGCTATCATGCTGTGATAGCTAATACCTTTTATGTAATTTACCATGTGTCAGATGATCATTCAAGCTTTTAATATGAATTAACTCATGTAAGTCTCCAAACAATCTTATGAGTATCCCCAAGTTAACTTTGGGTTACTGATACTGAGTTTTAATAAGTCATGTACAAGGTTCCTCAGCCTCAGGTCCCTAATCTGTAAAATGAGAGAATTACAACTGACCAATTACTTCCACTCAGCCTCTGTTTTGATTTTTGAAAGTTATATAGTTTAGGGTGCTGACAGGGAAGATGTGGAACATTCATAGAGGTAGCTGAGGAATAAGGAAAATCAGCAAGGGATGGGACAGCACTCTGAGGGTCAACAGTAGTGGAGGAGTTGTTAGCACTTCTAGAACAACAGGGACAGGAGAAAAGGAGTAGTTCCAGAATCAACCCAGAGAGAGGCATGGCTGAAGCACTAGTGTAGGAGAAGGCGCTTCTATTGATTTCTGGCTGGTACTTCCCACTGGCAGACCCAGGGGCCGGGGACCTAGCGAAGCTGGTTGACGCAAACCAGGAAGGCAGCTCTCTGGGGCACAGATCAGGCAGGGCCCGGTCTATAGCTCCTCTCAAACCCCTTTCACAGCAACACAGGTTTAATCCTCCAAACTCTTAGGAATTAGGGTTTTAAGTCAATATTATGCAGTATATGATTAATGAATAATTTTATGTAAATATTTTATTATACATACATATGTGCACGTTATATATTGGATATTATACTGTAAAATTTATTTACATACAATCTATAATGTTCATTACACATAAAGGCAGTTTTATCCTTTTCCTTTTCAACAGGTGTGGAATATGTTGTCTATGTTAACAAAGAAAGAAAGATGCTCCAATAAATATACTTTTTTAAATAGCACAGTATATAATCTTTGGTTTGAGTAACAGTGTAGATAAAAACTTGATGAAAATGTGTATTCATGTTATGGCCTCAAAAATAGACTCAAAGCCTACTGTCCTGACCAGAAATTTGGTATGATTTCATTTTCAGATAAATATTTAACAAGTGTGTTATCTAATATGTATCTTTCGCTTGTAACTAATGACCTAAAAGAGAAGGGTTGGGCTTCTGTTACAGAGACTTCTATGTGAATTATACCTGGGAGGTGGGGACAGTTTTTAATTTAAATAAATGAGAAGTCAATTGGATATACACATTACTCTGTATATGTAAGATCTGACAATTAAATTCATCCTAGAAAGAGTGCTACATAACCTCATTGCTGAACATGTGTTGGTGAATAGCTTCCCAAGGGAGTACTTGGCAAGTAACTATAGTGATACTCAGAAGTGAGGTATGTAACGCTTTTTTCTAGGATGAGCTATTGAGCTTAATTGTCTGACCTTGTGCTATGACAACTCTGATGGCCATTCCAGAAAATGAGTTTCATGGACTAGACACTGGCATTGGTGCATAGCTTCCCAAGGGGAGTACTTTGAAGGTAACTGTAGTGATATTCAGCAGTGAGGCATATAGCACTTTTTCTAGGATGAATTTGGGAGCTTGTCATACCGTGTGTGTGTGTGTGTGTGTGTGTGTGTGTGTATTCCACCTTTTTAACACTGGGTTTTGGTAATGGGGATATCTTGATATGTCATATAATTTTGATCAGTTGTGTGCAATTTGTGGATCTGTGTGAATATTGTCTGGCTTCAAATTTATTGGACTTTTTCTTACCACTTTTACCCTCTGCATTAAAGTGTTCTATTTCACCATCAGTCTTTATTTAAAGATGTGTAGTTAGTAAAAAGCTGTCTTTAGTTGCTGTTGACTTGCCTCTGACTCAGGTGATCTTATATGTGACAGAACAGAATGCTGCCTCATCTTGTGCCGCCTATGATCTCAGGTGTGCTGGAGCGCATTCTTTAGGCTCTTGTGTCGGATCATCTCACTGAGAGTCACCCTTGTTTACATTAACCCTCTGCTTTGCCAAACAAGGTGTTCTCGTCTAGTGATCGCCCTTTCCTGATGATACATCCAGAGTAAGCTAGTCAAAGTCTGGCCATCCTCATTTCCAAGCAACATTCTAGTAGAATTTCTTCTAAGACTGATTTC
The DNA here is from genome assembly GCA_028571685.1 of Heterohyrax brucei. Classification (NCBI taxonomy): domain Eukaryota; kingdom Metazoa; phylum Chordata; class Mammalia; order Hyracoidea; family Procaviidae; genus Heterohyrax; species Heterohyrax brucei. The sequence continues at coordinate 67,363,921 of CM053142.1, read as the reverse complement.
TTCATTCTCTTGGCATACCATGGTGTATTCAGTGTTCTTTACCAGCTCCATAATCCAAATGTATCACTTCTGTCTTTTTTTTTTTTTTTTTTTTTGCATTGTCCAGATTTCACATGCATGTGCGGTGACTGAAAAGATCATGGCTTGGGTCAGGCATAAAACTGAACAATATTTAAGAATTAGAATAAAAGCTATGTAAAATGGTCAAAACCACTGAGTGATAAATCCTGGGGGAGTAGGCCTGGACATGTGTCTCTGATCAGTACTTGGTGCATGCTTGGAAGCTCTCACACTGCTCGTTAACAGACAGTGTTTAAATGACTATTTTATTTATCGTGTTTTTGCGAAGAGAAATTAGGACAGATGTCATCACATTCTTTTCTGATGTTAATCTCCTTCTGTAGGTCATAAAAACCAAAAACCAAACCTACTGTTGTCAAATAAATTCTGACTCATAGTGACCCTATAAGACAGAGTAGAACTGCCCCATAGAGTTTCTAAGGGATATATGGTGGATTTGATCTGCCAGCCTTTTGGTTAGCAGCCATAGCACTTAACCACTATACTACCAGGGTTTCCCTGGAGGTCATAGGATTTTAGAAACCATTGAATGGAGAATTCAGATTCAGGTGATCTTTTCAAGGCTTCCTTCCACTTTTTATTAAAATGAAGACTAAATGATGATACAATTCTAGGAGGCTCAATTCTACATGGTCACTTACTCTGTTACTTAACAGACATACACAGTGAGTGAAGTGTGGACTTGAAATCAGGTAGTCCTGAGTTTGAGTCCGGCAGCAGTGTTACACAAGTTAACCCAATTGCTCCAAACTGTGCTCACTTCACTTACATAACAGGGATAATCCTAGTAACTAGTAGGGCTGTTGTGTATTTCTGTACTCACCGGAGAAAACTCCCAGGCCTGTTGATTCTGAGAAAAGAAAGAATTAGCACTTGTAAAGTGTCTTTACACATGAAATTTTTAGATTCCCTTTTTATGTACCTTTTCCAAAGACCCTTCTATCTTTTTTTTTTTTTTCTTTTCCTCAGGCAGGGGAAGGCAAATAGTTCCTAGGAGGAGGGTGAGGGTACGTGGCAGAAAATGTAAGGCAAGGGGAGAGTCCAATTAACCAGGGAGGACTTTTCTCTTGAGAGAGGATTTGCTAGGAGAAAGTAATAGAAGAATGAGAGTTGAGATGTGATTATTCTGGCTCTTCCCTGTCTCAGGGAAACAGTTAGCTCTGTGGGGCAAATCATAGTGGAAGGGGCTTACACTAAAATCTCCCACTGCGTTGTTGTTGTTAAGTTGCTACTGAATCAGTTGAATTCAGTGGTGATTCCTGTGTACAGCAAAAGGGAAACAATACCTGGTCCTGCACCAGGATCACAGCTGTTATGATTGAGCCCTTTGTTGTAGCCGCTGTGTCAGTCCGTCTCACGGAGGGTCTTCCTCTTTTTCATTGACCCTCTACTTTGCCAAGCATGAGGAACTTCCCCTGGGACTTGTCCCTCCTGATAACATATCCACGTAAGTAAGATATAATCTTGCCATCCTTGCTTCTAAGGAGCACTCCAGCTGTCCCGGTTCTTTAGGCAGTCCATGGTAGTGTTCTTCACCAACATCAAAATTTAAAGGCGTTGATTCTTTGATTTTCCTTATTCACTGCAAAGCTTTCCCTCGTGTATGAGGTGATTGAAATTCTATGGCTTGAGTCAGGGGCACTTTAGTCCTCAAAGTGACATCTGTGCTTTTGAACACTTTAAAGAGGTCCTTTGCAGCAGTTTCCCTAATGCGATGTGTTGTTTGGTTTCTTGACTACTGCTTCCATGGTTATTGATTACGGATCCAAGTAAAATGAAATCCTTGCCAGCTTCTGCCTTTTCTCTGTTTATCATGTAGCCTTAGAGAATTACAGGTTCATAAGGGAAGCTGCAGGTCCAGCATGATGCCAAAGGAGCATGGCACTGCCAGGCAGCTGATTAGAAATGGCTGCAGGAAGCATCTAGGTCTTTGGGCCTGAAATAATGTCGCTTGTGCTCCACAGCCCATGTATGAGGTCTGGTTCTCATGAACCATGGACCTGAAGAGGCGAGGTCAGGACATGGAAGAGGGAGCATGTGCTTTAGGTGCTGACAGGATGCCCTAGAGGTCCCTGCTAGCCTGTCTGTACCTTGGCAAGTGCTTACACAATACTAAGGACTAACCTAGCCTGGCTCAGTTTCTGTGCAGCGGATACTGGTGCTGGGCTCCAAGGTCTGGATCAGGAAATCCACAGGGGACAGCCAGCAGGCCAGAAGCTTCCTCCCCTCCTCTGATCTGAAGATCCATTGGCTTCCTCTGTACCTACATGTGGTTGTTTGTTGCTGCTGAGTCAGTGCTGACTCATGGTGACCCCGTGCAAAATAAAGCAGAGCACTGCCAAGTGCTGCACCATCGTCACAGTCATCGGCATGATTGAACCCATTGTTGCAGCTTTGTGCCAATCCATCTTGTTGAGGCTTTCCCTCATTTCTGTGTCATTTCTTCCAAATATGATAACCTTTACCAGCAACTGGGTTTTCCTGATGTCACCACCTGTCAGTTTCTTATAGTGTGGTTTTTGCATGTTGTTACCTATGAAACTGCAGGCTATGCCACTTATATTTAAAACACCAGCAAGGTCACCCTTGGTGGACAGATTTCTAGGAGGAAAGGCCTAGCAATCTGTTTCTGACAAGTAGCAAATGCAAATCTTATGGAAGCCCCTAAATTCCACCTACTAAAAGGTTGGGAGGGAGATTGCTTGACAAAGGAGAGACCATGCAATTACAAAGCTTGAACCCTGAGTTGACAAATATTGACCATAAAAAGATTGTCTTTGAGACTAAGTTCACTTCACCAGTTTTATCCATCTGAATCTAACATTAATCCTAACACTATCTTTTAACTTGTCTTACAAGGTTTCATGGGAACCCTGGTGGCATAGTGGTTAAGTGCTACAGCTGCTAACCAGAAGGTTAGCAGTTCAAATCTGCTAGGTTCTCCTTGGAAACTCTGTGGGGTGGTTCTCCTCTCTCTATAGGTTTGCTAAGAGTTGGAATCAACTCATCGGCACTGGGTATAAGGTTTCATAGGCATTAAATGATCATAAAAAACTTAGGGCTTGGTGTGTGGTACATGTGATAAGACAAACAAACCAGTTGCTACTGAGTCAGTTCTGACTTACAGTGATCCCATGTGTGTTACAGAACTGTGTGCTACAGGGTTTTCTGTGGCTGTGGTTTTTTGGATGTAGATTGCCAGGTCTTTCTTTTGAGGCACCTCTGGTTGAATTTGAATCACCATTCTTTCAGTTAACAGCCAAGTACTTGACAGTTTGTGCCACCCAGGGACTGCAGATGCAGAATAAATGTTGCATTTCTTTCCTTTTACTCCGATGCTGATGGTTCATTAACCATAGTCCACTGACATCATCTCAAAGGGCCAAGGAACAGGAAAAGGATATTTCTGATGGTGAATATAAAGTTCAGGATGGCTGTGTCTCACATTTTCACCAAGAAGAGACCTTTGCTGACTCACTTGCCTTCTTTTCTAGTTGGGAATTTCCAACTGTCTTCTAGAGAACCCAAAATTGTGCTCTTTAATTAAAGAGCCTTTAATTAGAGAACCTCCTCTCCAGTGTCATTGTACCTGCCCACAACACTGCTAAGCCAAGTGCCGTCGAGTCGGATCCTTAATCTGTTTGCCTTTAATCTGTCTCTCAAGGGGGCAGGAAACTCTTGACAGCTTTCTCTAAGATCAGGAAGGAAGGCGCTGGGCCTGCCCTCCTGTCAGGCTGATGTGGGGTTGTTGGCAGGAGTTGAGAGCAGGAGTCACCCCCACAGGCTACAGGGCAGGCTCCAGGAAACGTTCCCTGTTGGCACCTCTGCTCTAGATAATCATCTCCTGCTCTCCTAATCACCCGAGAATGGGGCAGGCTTTATTCTGTCTCCATCACTGCCCTGGGCTGCCCTGCCCAATGCAGACCTTGCATTCCAGGGCTGGCTGTAGGCTCTTGTGCCTACTTTCTTGTGCTTCACTCAGGTGAAAACTCTGCCTTCAGGTCTGATGACAGACTGAGCTGGAATGATGTGGATGCCTGATACAGATTAAAAGCTGTCTGTCTTTTGAGGGGGATAGACAAGAAGGCCTTTAGGGAATCCTGTTGGCCTGCAGATTATAGTAGATGTGGTATCTTCTTTTAACAGACTATTCTTTAGAGCAATTTCAATTGGAAAAATTGCACAGAAAGTACAGTACATTCCTATTATTCTATCTCTGCAGCTTTTCCTATTAACATCGTGCATTCCTGTGTTGTTACAACTGAGAAGTCAATATTGACACATTATTATTAACCAAAGTCCATGATTTGCATTAGAGTTCTCTCCTGTGTTATAGTCTTATGGGTTTTGACAGATGCCTTACGTCATGTGTTTACTGTGACAGCATCCTATAGAATAGTGTCACTGCCCCAGAAACGCCCTGTGCTCCACTTACCCATTCTTTCCTGCCTCTCCCTGAGCCATTGACAACTCCTGGTCTTTTCACCATCTCTAGTTTTCCTTTTTCAGAATGTTTTGTGGTTGGAATCATGCAGTGTGAGTTTTTTCAGACAGTTGTCTTTCACTTAACAATATGAATTTAAGGTTCATTCATTTCTTTTCATGGTTTGGTGGTTCATTTATTTTTATTGCTGAATAATAGCTCCATTGTATGGATGTACCACAGTTTGTTTATCCATTCACCTATTAGAAAACATATTGGTTGCTCCTAGTTTTTAGCAGTTATGAAGAAAGCTGCTATAAACACTCTTGTGCAGGCATGTGGCATATTTTTAAACCCTTTGTTACTGAAGTATAATATGCATATAAAAAGGCTTAGGTACCATAAGTATTCAGCTTGCTAGATTTTTACAAACTGTCACGCCCATGCAATCAGCACCCAGATTAAGAGAAAAATATGGTCAGCACCAGAAGGCCCCTCATGCTTCCTTCCAGTCACTACTGTTAACCACCATCCTGACTTCTAAAGACAATTATTTTGCTTTTGAACTTTGCATAAATGGAATAATACTGTATATATCCTTTTTGTCTGGTTTCTGTTGTTCAACATTATATTTGTAAGATTGGTCTATATTGTTGGGTGTAGTTATATTTATTCTTAGTGCTGAATAAAATTCAGTATTTCATTAGGTAAATATTGTTGTTGTTGTGAGGTGCCACTGAGTCATTTCTGACTCATAGCAATGCTGTGTACAACAGACCAAAACACAGCCTTGTCTTCTGTCATGCCTACTATCATTGCTGTGCTTCAGCCCGTTATTGCAGCTACTGCGTCAATCAGTCTTCTTCAAGAGCTTCCTCTTTTTCACTGACCCTCTACCTTACCAAGCATGATGTCCTTCTCCAGAGACTGATACCTCCTGATGACATGTCCAGACTATGCAAGATGTAGTTTTGCCATCCTTTCTTCTTTTTTTTAATGGGATTGAGTCAAAGTGTACAATCTGGTTTAAATTCGCATGCCTGCCTACGTGCAGCTGCTACTGCTCTCCTTACCCAGTGAGAGCACATACCTCCTTTCTGTTTCATACAAGTCGTATCCTCCTAACAATCCTCTGTCTCCTCTTCTCCACCTTCTCTACTCCCCTCTTGTAAGAGGCCAGTAGGACGAAATCCTATAGATGCATAGAACCATAAAGTGCACAGGTCATTCTGTGTCACCGAGTCCAAACCATTCCCATCCGAGGAGTTGACCTCAGTAATGATTCATGATCAGGGGCAGCATCAGGTCTAGGGGCCATGCTCCCAGGGGAACCCCCAGGCCTTCAGACCATCAGTTGCAGTCTTTTAGTGGAGTTCTCAGGGTGCACCCCTTTTTATTTTTGTATTGCCAGTGGGACTCAATTGTGAGCCCTGTCACGGCTGTAACTGGAGGTGGCTGGGCACCATCTGGTTCTCTGGTCGCATGTTGATGTAGTCACCCATTCACATGGGTCTTTCTGTCTTCTAGGTTCTCTTTCCCCCATGTTGACTTTGTCCTTGGTGATCATCTGTTGCTGCCGAATTGGGACCATTTGGTGTACCTCAGATGGCAGCTTGCTAGCTTTCAAGACTCCAGACTCCACTCACCAATATGGGGTGGAGGAGACGTCCTTAACAACAGGCTAGTTATGCCAATTGGCCATGATGTCCCCTGAGAGCGTGATCCCGGGACACCCACCCCTGCTACTCTGACCTTGCCATATTTGGTTAAGATTGGAAGAGTTTTCAGGTTATGCTGAAGTCCAGTTAAATGGATCTTCTTTCTATTGTGTGCTGTCACTGATTTCATCCAACTAAATTTCTGTCAACTATCTAATCTATAATCAACCCTCTCTCCATCCTTGCTTCTAAGGAGTACTTTGATTATATTTCTTCCAAGACAGATCTGTTCATTCTTTTGACAGTCCGTGGTATATTCAATGTTCTTCTCCAGCACCACGATTTAAACATCAATTCCTCTTCAGTCTTCCTTATTCATTGTCTAGCTTTTGATTGTCTTCAGTGTTTCCAGTCCTTTTCACCTTCAGCAAGCAAGGTTGTGTCGTCGGCATGACACACATTTTTAATGAATACACCACAGTGTTTTTATTCAATGTATTATTTATATCCATTTAGATGTTTTCCAGTTTGGGACTGTTATAGCTAGTGCTGCTGTGAGTGTTCTTGCATTTTTGGGGGATGGGGTAGGGTGGATGTAGATGCATTTCTGTTGGCAATATACTTGTAAATAGAGTGTCTAGACCATAGAGGATGCCTATTCTCAGCTCTAGTACATCTGCTAAGCAGTTTTACCAAAGTAATTATCCCACTACCACTATATGAGAGTTCTAGATTCTCCACATTCTGGCCAATGCTTGGTGTTTTTCTTTTTTTCATTTTTACAATTATGATAGGTGTGTAAAAGTAGTGCATTATGGTTTAATTAGCATTTCCTTAATGATTAATGAAATTGAACAGCTTTTCATGTATTCACTGATAACTTAGTTATCCTCTTATGAAGTATTTGTTCATCTTTTGCTCATTTTTTAAAAAAACTATGGGCATATGAATTTAAACTGAACTGCACGCTTTCACTCAGTCACCAAAACAAAACAAAATAAAAAAACAAAAAAACTGAATTGTCTGTTTATTTCTTATTGATTTGTAGAAGTTCTTTATTTATTCTGGATACAAATTTATTGTTGGATATCTGCACAGAAATATCCTTTTCCATTCTATGGCCTATCTATTCACTCACCTAATGGTGTCTATTGATGAACAGAAGTTCTTCATTTTAAAGTAGTAGATCATATGGATTTTTAAGAATAATATCATCAACAGCACTTAACGTGCCAGTTCTGTGGGTGTAAAAAGTAGTTAGAAACTCAGATCTTTGGCTGAATGCTTTAGTTAGGATGCTGTGGTAGTGTAACTTGAAAAAGCCTCAAATATAGGGCAGTACATGAGGGGTATTTTGTATATGTAATCCACACTGATAACTTTGGTCTTCAACAGTAGGTGCTTCAAGTCCTCTTTCCTTTCAGCAAACAAGGTTGAGTCATCTGCATATTACATGTTAATAAGCCTTCCACATACTGCATCGGGCAAATCTGCCGTAAAAGAACTCTTTAAAGTGCTGAAAAACAAAGAGGTCACTTTAAGGACTAAGGTGTTCCTGACCCAAGCCATGTGTTCTGGATTGAATTGTGTCCACTCAAAAAGTGTGTCAACTTGCTGATTTTCAGCATTATGTAATTACCCTCATTTCATGATCTGATATACTTATCCTCCTGTGATCTGATGATTTTACTTATGTGTTGTAAATCCTAACCTCTGTGATGCCAAGGAAGCAAGATTAGAGGCAAGTATGTTAATAAGGCAGACTACAATGTATAGGGTTAGGTTGTATGTTGAGCCAATCTCTTTTGAGATGTAAAAGAGATTACATAAGTGAGTAGAGATGGGGATGGGGAGAGAGATGCCCAGACACCTTATGATCACCCAGGAGCAGAAGCTCAGGAGAGATAAAGACCTTTTATAAGGGCTGACAGATAAATCCTTCCCCTAAAGGTAGCACCCTGAATTTGGACTTCTAACTTCCTAAACTGTGAGAGAATACATTTCTATTTATTAAAGCCACCTTTGACAAACTTCTGATATTCCCGGTATAGCAGCACTAGAAAAGTAATGCAGCATGGTATTTTCAGTCACTTCATACACATGCAAAAGCTGGGCAGTGAATAAGGAAGACTGAAGAAGAATTGATGCAACTGAATTATGTTGTTAGTGAAGAATACTGAACATGCCATGGACCGCCAGAAGAACAAACAAATCTGTCTTGGGAGAAGTACACAGCCAGAATGCTCGTTAGCAGCGAGGGTGGGGAGAGTTCACTTCATGTACTTTCGACGTGATTATCAGGAGGGGCCAGTCCCTGGAGAAGTACATGGTGGTCCGTAAAGCAGAGGGTCAGTGAAAAAGAAGAAGACCCTCAACGAGATGGATTGACACAGTGGCTGCAACAGTCGGCTCAAACACAGCAATGATTGTGAGGATGGTCCAGGACTGGGCAGCGTTTTGTGCTGTTGTACATGAAAGGCTTTGATGAGGCAGAATGGACTGGATGGCACCTAACAGCAGCAACGAACGAGGGGTGGGTGTGTAGCTACGTGTGGTCATCCTCCAACTCAACAAATTTTCCCTGGCTATTTCCCTTCCTTCCTGTAATCTCCCCTTAGAAGTCAGTACAGGAACTCTGGTGGTTCGAGAATTGAGTGCTTGGCTGCTAACAGAAAGACTAGTGGTTGAAACACACCAGCAGCTCCATAGGAGAAAAGACGTGGTGATCTACTCCCGATAAGACTGTAGCCTAGGAGACCCTAGGGGATAGTACTGCTTTGTGCTGTAGTGTTGTTAGGAGTCAGAATTGACACAATGGCCACGATAACAGAACACAGTATAGGGTTAAGAGCTGGAATCTCAAGTTAGATTTCCCGGATTTGAATGTTGTCTGCTTCTTATTAGTGAATGGCTTTGGGTTAGTTCATCATTTTGTACCTTAGTTGCCTCATCTGTAACACCTGAGTGTAATAGCATTTAAAAAACGAGAACAAAAGGAAACCCAAACCCTCATAAAGTTGTGAGAACTTAAACATGAGATATTTTTAATGTTCTTAGAACAGAACATGACAAATACTACATCTTAATAAATAACAGTTGTTATTGATACTGTTATACTGGCTAAACATTAGACATGTAGAAGGTCAGATAACAAGACCTCAAATTCTTGCTCTGGCATGCAGTAGTCATATGACCTTGGACAAGTCTATCCACAAGGTGCCAGTATCCCTCTGGAAAAGATGTGAGGATTAGAAGTGTGGTGAAATGTAGAGCACCAAACTGTCCCAATCTACCTGGACCTGAGGCAAATGGAGGACATTGAGGACAGGAGGAAAACATGAGCCCACCAAATGGAAGGGGCTGTATGAACCATAGTCTGCTTCAACATGGGAACAGAAAACTCAGTAGTGCCTAGCCACCCGTGACAGCCTGGATGCAGTACACGGAAAGGAGCTCTGGACCGAGGGGGTGACAGAAGAGAAGGCAGAGCTAGAACTCTACCAAAAGATGACATTTGATGGTCTTACTGAGTGGAAGCCCCCTGTGGGAGCTTGGCCCTCAGACTCTCTAACTCCGAACTGCATCCAGCATTGGGGCCAGCAAGACAAAGACTGAGCTGTATCATACAAAACACAGAGTGATGCTGGATGTAAACAAACCTTCAAACATGTGCACGGGGCTGTCTGAGGGACACTTTGCTGGAGCCCAGTTGGTTGGGTGAGGAGGGCCAGACCTTGATCAAAAGGTCATGGGAAGTTCTGAACAAAAGGGGAAGTGTGCTGTCATGCGGGGATATTGGGGCAGGGCAGCTAGAATAGAATAGAGGTGAAAGTATTGGGTTTTATATGGTAACATCACGTAGACTGTAAAACTGTTCTTAATTCACAATTTAAAAAAAGAGGTGTGGTGAAACAAGACAATTGAGGTGAAAGGGCTAGGACAGTGCTTGGCCCGCCATTTGTGTTTACTGCATTGCACCTCTCTCTTGCCTTCTTTCTTTCCCTGTCTTCTTCCAGACCTGATCATGCATGCAAACTAGTGCATGGATAAACAGGAATTATAATCAAGTCCCTTCTTTCATTCCTGGTAACTTGTGTCTTGTATTTTCTTGATTACAAAACCTGAAAAACCAAACCAAACCCACTGCTATTGACTTGATTCTGACTCATAAGGACCATATAGGACAGAGTAGAACCACACCATAGAGTTTCCAAGGAGTGCCTGGTGGAAGCAAACTGCCAACTTTTTCTTTAGCAGACTTAGCACTTAACCACTATGCTACAAGGGTTTCTTCATTAGTCTGACTAAATGTTTATAATGTTTTTAAATCTTTTTTTCCATTGGTTTTCTGTTTCTAATTTTGTTGGTTTCTACTCTTACGTTTATTATATTTGCTTTGAATTGCTTCTGCTTACTTTGAGTTGCTATTTTTTTGTGGTTACTTGAAGTGCAAGACTTAATAATTGATGCAAATGTTATTTTTTTATTGTAGTAAAATATACATAACAAAACATTTGCCATTTCACCAATTTTTATGTGTACAGTTCAGTGACATTATGTTCAGTATGGTGTGTAACTATTATTGCTCTGCTTCCAGCTTTTTTCTTGTTTTGCAGTACAAGCAAACATTCAGTGCTATCAGTTTCCCTCTAAGCATTGCTTTAATAGCATCACACAAATTTTGATATGTTGTGTTTTCATTTTTATTCAATTGAAAATGATTTCTAATTCCTGTTGTGATTTTTTTCTTTGACCCGTGGTTTTCTTAGAAGGGTGTTTTTTAATTTCCAAATAGTTGCTAAAAATCCAAATGGAGGATTTTTTCCAGATACTGCTCTGCTGTTGATTTCTAGTTTAATTCAATTGTGGTCAGAGAACATAATTTTTTATTATTTCAATCCTTTTAAATTTAGTGATATTTGTTTTATGACTCAGAATATGGTCTATTTTGGCGAATGTGTATTGAAAAAGTATGTTTTCTGCTGTTGTTTGGTAGAGTGTTCTATAAATGCTGATTAGATTAGGTTGGTTGACAGTCACTTCTATATCCTTAGTGATTTTATGTCTACTTGTACTCTTAGTTACTGAGAGAAAAATGTTGAAGTATCTAATTAACACTTTTTTAAGTTTCGGTTTAGTTTTTTCTTCATGTGTTCTGAGGCAGTGCTGTTAGGTGAATACATGTTTCGGATTATTAGATGAATTGACCTCTTTATCATTATATAATGTGTATCTTTTTTTCTGATAATATTCTTTGTTCTGAAGTCTACTTTGTCACACTTTTCTCTTATTACTATTTGCATGATATATATATTTTTCCAGCCCCTTACTCGACGATACTTGGCTGGCTTCGCTTCTTGTATACAGCACATGATTGGATCTTCCTTTCTTTTCCAATCTGACCATTTCTCCCTTTTGACTGGAACATTTTGACCATTTACATTTAATGTAGTTATTGATACATCTGTGTTTTAACTCTGTGGTCTTACTATTTGTCTCATCTGTTTTCTGTTTCTATTTTTTACTCATTTCCTATCACTTTTTAAACTCTGTATACTTTATGACTCTATGTTATTTCTATTGGCTTGTTTGTTATACTCATTTTAGAATTATTTTAATGTTGCTCTAAGGTTTAAAAATACATGTGTAACTTATCACATTCTGCTTTCAAATAATATTACACTACTTCACATATAGGATAAGAACCTCACAACAGTCTACTTCAGTTTCTTATCTTCTGTCTTTTGTACCATTATTCTCATATATTTTACCTGTGCATATGTTATCAACTTACCATATAGTGCTGCTATTTTGCTTTAGACCACTGTTTTGTCAATCATTTTTCATTATTGCTCACCTAAGGAGCATTTTTAGACCTTCTTTTTTTGGCTAGTCATTCTCTGTCCTCCATGAAATTTTTAATACCATTGAAAATGCAAGCCAAAGATAGTCACTTATGTTTTAAAGAGATTTAAAGAAAAAAAAAAAAAAAACCCACTGCTGTTGAGTCAGGTTTGATTCATAGCAAACTCAGGTGGTCAGGGCAGAACTGCCCCATAGAGCTTCCAAGGAGTGCTTGGTGGATTTGAACTGCTAACATTTTAGTTAGCGGATGTAGTACTTAAGCCACTACACCACCAGAGTTTCCTTAAAAAGATTAAAAATTAGAAAATTATTTTTTATATTATCGTTTTTACATTTCTGGCCGCCTTTATTCCTTTATGTAGATTGTTTTTTCCCTCTGGGATCATACTCCTTTTGTCAAAATTTTCTTTAACGTTTTTTGTAGTACGCATAATGCTGGCAATGAATTCCCTCCGCTTTTGTTTGCGGAAATAGTCTTTATACCACTTTCATTTTTGAAAGATATTTTTGTAGCATGTAGTATTCTGAGTTGACAGGTTTCTTTTTCTTGTTTTTTTGCTTTTCCTTTCTCTACTTTCAAGATGTCACTCTACTGTCTTTTGGCTGGCATAGTTTCTGTCAGTAGATTGCTATAAATCTTACCTTTGTTCCTCTGTATGTAATATTTCTTTTTCCTCTGGCTAATTTTAAGATTTTCAACTTCTGCCTGTGGTTTTCAGAAGTTTAGTTAGAATGTGTCCAGATACTTGGGTTTTTACTTTTGTTTTTGTACTTACTCTTCTCAAGATTCTCTGAGCTTCTTGGAATTATGGTTTGTTATTTTTATTAATTTTGGAAAAAGCCATACTCAATTCGGGTGTTTCGTTTGTTCTATTCTGTTTCTCCTATGCTTCTGAAACTCCAGTTACATATATGATAGACTTCTTTTTTGGGGTATCTCAGTTTTTTTATTGAATACCAGACTTTGTGTATGACAGGACAGTAGAAACGAGTCAATAGTCTTGCTCTCTGGAAATAATTATGGCTCTTCTGTCAAGCCATTAATATTGGGGGTTGGATTGTTCTGGTCAGATTAAGCTGGGTTAGGGCCTTGTGGTTACTAGAGTCACTTTTAGTGTACCACAGACTGTCGAGTCCTCTGGCAGTGGGCTGCTGTTACCTTGTGCTTCATGTAGGCTCTTTAGTGCTGAAAATGTATTCCCACTGTTCTCGCTTTACCTTGCTTGTCTGTGCCAAAAAACAAAGTCTCTTTCCATGATCCTTCCCCTCTCAACAGTTACCTGCTGTTCCATGTTACTAGGTGCTGAATTGGAGATGAGGACTTTGGTTCTCTTGTCTCTCCTCAGTCTTAGCAGGCCCTGTGCTTCTAGGCCTGAGAAATGGGATTTTATCAACATTCTTGACTTCTCTTCACCCTCTAGAGGTGAGGAGGATCTTGGGCCTGCTAAACAAAAGCCAAACCCACTGCCATCGAGTAGATTCTGACTCATAGCAACCCTATAGGTCAAAGTAGACTTGCTCCATAGTTTCCAAGGAGCACCTGGTGGATTCAGACTGCTGACCTCATGGTTAGCAGATATGGCACTTAACCGCTACACCACCAGAGTAAATATGTATGTATGATAAATCAAACAAGTTTCTGTCTAGGTGATTCAGCCTCATGGAGACTCCATGTGTGTCAGAGTAAAACTGCCCCATAAGAGTTTCGATGGCTGATTTTTTGGAAGTGGATCACTAGACCTTCCTTTCAAGGTGCCTCTGGCAGACTCAGACTTCCAACTTTTTGGTTAGCAGCTAAGCTATTTACCATTTACATTATCTAGGGGACTCTTCATCAGGGCAGACACTCTTACATTTAACCTTTCCAGAAGCAGTGAATTTATACCTAGGAACTAGATTTGAGACTCTTCTACCATTTTGCTTAAGACTTTTCATTTGAATGAGACAGGTGCCTGGGAAATGAGGGAGGTATAGTGCCCATGTGCTACTAAAGGGACTTTCTCTGGTCTTGTACATTATCTTTTTTTAAGAGCACAAGATAGAGGCTAAAGGAAAAGAGCTTGTAAATAAGTACAAATTCCTATTGGGTCTGGAGCCTCCAGTTACGTTAAGCTATATCTTAGTCCTCCCTTGGCCTTTTGGAACTTAAAGAAAAATTAGTTATTTTCTCCTTATTTTTCCTACTTACTTTTTTGGTGACTGCATCTTTCTCCCAGGCTCTGTCAAAGATAAAACTGTTCATGTGTTTCATCTTTCCTTGACTTTTTCAGAATTCAGTTCACCTGATTACGATACAACCTTAGTTTTCTGGTAAATCATAAAAAATGAAACCTATTGAAGTTGAGTCAATTTTGGCTCACAGAAACCTTATGGGCAGAGCAGATCTGCCCTGTAGGGTTTCCAAGGAGTGGATGGTGGATTTGAACTGCTGACTTTTTGGTTAGCAACTCACCTGTTAGCCACTGTGCCTCCACCGCTCTAGCTCTCTGATGGATTAAAAAAAAAGTCATGATTTCATAGGTTATATGGATTTCTCTTGTTGTTGGAGTGGAAGCAATGTTCTTTTGCTGCTTTCTACTTCCTAAAGTGGAAGAATGCAGAATAAATGGTTGTGGATAAGTAGATTCTAGTCCATGTTCTTCTTACTTTCTTGTACTTCCAATCGAGAGTGGTCTGGGTTCACACTTCCCGCTGGTGTTTTATGGAAGAAACTCATGAGAAATGAAGTAAACTCCTCCTCTGAAGATAGAATGTTTCTCATCAGGCATTCATAGTCAATATTTATCAAAGGGAAAAATCGCTTGGTGTGATAATTTACTGAATTTATAAACTAGGGGCAAAAACATATGGGTTGGTGAATTTTCTTTTTAAAAGAATTTTTGTTTATTGTGAAAGTAATTTATTAACAAAGTAGAGAGTTTGAAAAATACAAAAGATAAAAATGAAGAAATAAAAACTGCTTGTAATTATCCATATCCAAAGTAACCATTGCCAATACATCATTGCGATTTTCTAGTCTTTTTCTATAAATGTCTGTACATTTGTTGTTTATGCACATGCACATGATCAAATATTTGTGTCCTTTTTTAAAATAAGTTGATCCCAAAAATTGTGTTTTTCTGTGGGCTGTATACTGTGGCACTCATAAAATGCTAATGTGTTCTTATGTCGGTTGCTGGTAAAAATGCCAAAATTTGTGGTTAGGTTTTAGTTTGGTCTTAGGGCTGGATTCCTTCTCATAGCTATCTATTTCACGTGAACAGCCAAGACAGGTGTGTATATGTGATTCTAGTGTGTATATGTGATTCCATGTACTTCTTTGTAGAAAAGGCTAGTTGTTGATTCCTTCAACTGAGTTTCCCCTCCACCCATGCAGCTTCCATCTCTTTTTATTTATGCTGATTCCTTACTAGGTTTAGAACAATCAGAAGTGAGGAAAGTATATGACATCCATAATATGAGTCTTATTTTCTTTCATTTCTAGAAAGTATTTTGGAGAAAAAATTGGACTTTATTTTGCCTGGCTGGGATTATACACATCATTCCTCATCCCATCTTCTGTAATTGGAGTGATCGTGTTTCTTTATGGATGTGCAACCATTGAAGAAGATATTCCCAGGTAAGTTAGTTTTAAAGACAAAGGCTCTATTTTCATCTGTTAGCCATTTGGAGTTTTATCCCAGTTGTAAGTACATTTCACATGTCTCCTTCCAAATTCCTCACCCTCTGTCTTTCTCCTTCCTTTACCACACGCATGACTTCCTTCCAGATAGAAGTGTGGGAGCGACAGAATCTGGGAATGACTGCAGAGCCATGCTGGGCATTGTCCACTTAATTTCCTGGTCCAGCTCTTATCCAGGGCCAGGATCTTATGTAGGCAGGTGGATAGTAGCTGTGGGGAACATAATAATGTGTGAGAAATGCTTTTTTTCTTTCTCCATTTCGTGACTTTATTCTCTGATTCTCCATAAGACCCAAGATAGTAGAATAAGGTTGGGTAGAAATTGTGTGTCTCAACTTCACTTGGCCACGTGGTCAAACATGGTTGGAATAAAATGCTGAGGCTACCTATCCAAGCAGGCAGCTCTGGACCTGAAGAAGCCTCAGGCTGTGGCTCAGGAAGTCAGAACCTGCAGGAGGTGACAGGCCCCTTGGTGGGGTTCTTGGAGAGCTAAGAGAGAGAACACAGACTGGTCAGCAGGAGAAAGGCAGGCTAAGAAGAGAGTAAGCAATTAAAATAGCATCCTTTAGGACTGATGGTATCACATGTTAGCTTAGTAACTGTGTAGTTTGCCTGAGTCTTAGTTTCTCCAGCTGTAAAATGGTAGTAATAACAACACTCATTTCATGGTATTGATGTGAAGACTGAAGGACAAAATGTCTGATGCATAAACAAAAACAAGCAAAAAGCAAACACATTGCTATCAAGTTGATTCCAACTGATAGTAACTGTATAGGAGAGAGCAGGACTATGCCATAGGGTTTCCAAGCAGAAGCTAATGGACTTGAACTGCTGGGCCTTTTGGTTAGAAGCCTGAGCTCTTAAACAGTATGACAGCCATAGTATAAGATTAATAATAATTGTTGAATGAATAAGTATATGCAGAAATACAGTACAAGACATAAAAGAGACAATCAATACTTAGAATTTAAATGTCTCACCATTTCCAGAACTGTCCTGGCAAATTGAAAACATGGTAAGCTTATTTTAATGCTCTGTTTATAGCTTAAGCAAAAGAGAAGGAATTTAGTATAAGTGTTCTAGGGTGCTTCAAGGAATCCAATGACAGGCATGTGGTTGGCTTTAGGAGCACTGTAAGAAGGGATGCCTCCTATTTATTCTCTATTCATGATGCTTTTTAGTATTTATTGACTTCACAGTAGGTTTCCTCCATTTGGATGTAAACACTGTCACCAGTAGCTCAAGAGTGTTCAGTTTTCAGGCTTTGTATTTGCTTGGAGGGAAGTAGTGGTTAAGTGGTATAATTCTTGCTTTCCATACAGGAGACCTGGGTTCAGTTCCAGCCAGTGCACCTCAGGCATAGCCACTACCCATCTGTCAGTGGAGACATTTGTGTTGCTGTGATGCTGAGCAGGTTTCAGCAGAGCTTTCAGACTAAACCAAATCAGGAAGCAAGGCCTGGTGATCTACTTCCAAAAATCCATTGAAAAACTTAGGAGTCGCAACTGTTTGATCCATACCCGATTGTGGGGATGATGCAAGATAGAACAGTGTTGTTTTGTTCTGTTGTGCATGGTATTGCCAGGAGCTAGCAGCAACACATTCTATTGATCCCAAGTGAAAAAGTCTTATTGGTTCAGCTGGGCTTTGGTGGATGCCCCGGACACGTCAGTAGTGGCCATGGGACAAGATCCCACAGTGGCAACAGAGTGTTTCCTCACCATGCAGATGAGGATACTGGACAGCTATGGGTACCCGCTGTAGTTAGGGATAGTAACAGGGAAAGTAATAGCCGTGCTAAAGACCTGTGTTTTTTTTTTTTGAGGAAAGGGTGTTTACCAGTGGACAGGAATCGTGTGACTGTTTTTGCTACCGTTTCAAGCTATAGAGATGGTTTTGCAAGTTAGATAAACTGGAGATGCCATTGTCTTTTGCAATCTTTATAATTAAATATCTTGGTGTAAATAACAAAAGTTTAGATATTTTTGTGTATGAAACCCCTTTGTCATCTGTCAGGTGATATTGACCATGAGTTCTGGGATGTTTATCACCGGAGACAGACTGTTGGGCTTCTGCCTTTCTCAGGCCCTTTAGCAAGAGGGAAGAACTAGTACTTATCCAGTACTACCTTCTACCAGCATCATGACAGGTAGTTTTTGTATAGTAGTTTCTTTGATCTTGTAAGAGATCAAAGTTGTAAACTTCATGAGACAGAAATCATTATTCCCCCTTGAGAGAGATGGAGAGGCTAAGTGTGGCCACATAACTTGTCAAGTTCACACAAGTAATCCTTGCCAGGGCTGAGATTTGAGCCTTGTTATCTCCTGTTTGAAAGGCTTTGCTTTTTCCAATACACTGTGAAGTACTCCAGGGGATTCCTACTCTTCTCAACAGCCCAGTAGCTTTAGCTGGGCTTGACTAGAAGATATGCTTTCTATAAAACATGGTCTGAGTGTTTTCCTTGTTCAGCTGTGATTTTTAGAGATTGGAGCCTCAGGTTTACAGAAACAGTGGAAGAATCCAGACAGTGTGTGGACAACTGCCACTGTGCTGGTTTCCATCAGGACTTTTAGAACTTGTGCCCTGGTTTCCCACATGGGAAAACATGTGACAACAGCCACTGCAGCTACATGTTACCATGGCCTCACGTGCTGCAGAGATATAGGTCTGCAAGTATGTACAGACTCCAAACACTGATACACACTCATGTATGTGTAGGTATAGATACATGTAAACTGTAGTCGTTAACATTACAGATGAATCCTGTTGTCTATCAGGATATGTGGCATTTTACGGACTAAGGCTAGTGACCTTTTGTTGGGTTGTGGGGTCAATTTAATATATGTATATATTTTTAATGAGATAGAATGAGACAGCAGTTACTGTTGGTACAAACACTTAAGCACTAGACTGCTAGCTGAAAGACTGGTGATTCAGATCTACTTGGAGGCACCTTAGGAAACAGACTTAGCAATCTACTTCTGAAAAGTCACCGCCTTGAAAACCACAGGGAGCAGTTCTGCTCTATACACATGGGGCTGCCACTGGTCGGGATCAACTTGATGATCACTAACAACAACGGAGTAAGAAAGGACAGGATAGAATGAAATATCAGCATTCATCCCAGGTAGAAAGGATAAGTATTATTTCATGAGACTTCATTTCAGTAATATGTTTGTGGAAAGCAAATGCGCACATATTTACATACCAGTATGTGATGTATTATTATTATTTTTTAATGTGGGTCCCAGTGTAAAAAGCTTGAAGTTGACTGCATTAAAATTGAAATTCTGATTGTCAGTTTCAGAAAAGGATATAATAAATCAGAAAGGCATAAATAATAGAAAAAGATTAAATCTTTCATGAGGAGTCTTTTTTTTTTTTTTTAAGAACTGGTTTTCAATCATAGCCATATATTCATTGGAATTACAGATTCTACAAATCTGATCAGAAGCTCATGAAAACATCATTCTTCAACAAAGGAATATTCTCTAGATCCCAATATTGAGAGGCTAAGCAAATTTCATTCTCTTTAAGTGTGTATTGGGAACCCTGGCAGTCTGCTCCCGTAAAGCTTACAGCCTAGAAAACCGTATGGGAGACAGTTTTACTCTGTCACATGGGGTTTCTGTATGTCTGAATGCACTTGAAGACTTGTAACAAATGTCTTGGCACACATTTCTAAACATCATTAAAAGCTTGTACTATTCTCAGGGTTATCCTAGAACTGCTAATTTTGACATCAGACCTGGAATTTCCTATGCATATACTCTCTAAATAACATTTTATTTTGAAATGTGGATTCACAGGCAGTTTCAAAGATAGTGAAGAGAGACCTAGTACACCTAGTATACCCTTCATCCAACTTCTGCCAGTGGTTAAATGTTTCAGAACTATGGTACACTATCAAACCCAATGCTTGTGTGGAATTTTAAATAGTAACTTTTTTGCCAGTAACTTTGATATGTGAGGTGTAAGCATTATTTGTAATAATTCCATGTGTGCATGATATATCTATAGAACTTCTCTCTGTCTACCAAGGGATTAGTTTCTTTTGTTAGGTACCTGTTTGAGTAAAGAAGTTGAGAAGATGAAAAAAAAAAACAGTTACTTTTGGCCTGGGGTCTTAACAGCAAATGTTATTTTCTAAGTAATTTTTTGAATAATTGCCTCATTGTGCCTTTCCCCTTTGTGTTAGCACAGCCCCATGTCATCTAATTCACTCATTAAAAACACCACTGGCTTTGGTGTCTTGGTTCAACTGATTCATCAGGTTATTTATCAGCCTTCTTAGGAGTTTTAGAAAAAAAATGGTGAGTTGAAGAAATAGGCTGTTGGGTTTGTACCACAGTTACTTCTAAACTAGGAATCTGTACATCGTGCAGCTAGTGAATAACTTAGCATGATTTCAGTTGTAAATGGGCTTTCCTCATAGTTTCTCTTGTTTGGAGGCTGCCTCCAAGAGGGAATGCAAACTTTAACATCATCATGAGGTAGAATTTCTCCAGAAAGTTAAATTTTCTTTTAGCAAAAAGAAGAAACAAACCAAGTTCTTGAATACATATAAAGCTTCCTGACTTCAAATTGAAATAATTTGAGGAGTGTCTATACTAGAATGACTGCCTTTTTGTATAAATGATGGCCAACTGTGTTCTGATTTAGAAACCGATAATTTACCCAGCACTTACATTTTAAAGCGCTTTGTACCAAGTTAGTTACTAATAATTTTTTCATTGCTGACCTTTTAGCATTGACTAGACTTGGCTAGGATTAGGTTGACTAAGATTTCCCCAGTCTACATGTTTTAAAAATAAACAAAAGCTGAACAATGAAATGAAGTTCCTTTGAATGGTGGCATCGGGGAACTCATATGTCCTTAGACATGGTTTAAAAGCAAGAACTCTTTACTAGGATTTATTCAGACAGTCGTTTTCTGTGTGAACCCTTTTTTGTTTTTAAGAGGTAAGTACCTCTTTGAATACAGTAATGCCTTTTCTACTGCACAGTGAACTGGTTTGACCCCGTAAGATTTAAAATGTCAGTCGTGTTCTGTTATCAATAAGAACATGCCGAGGTGAAAAGAACACAGCCAAACTTGTTAAGCTATTACTATTTAATATTTCTGATGAATGAGTCACTTTTATTGCCACTTGCCAATGGAAAGCATACCAACGAGTCAGTAGAGGAACTAAGATTTGTCCTCAGAGACCTAGAGTTTCCACTCTCTCACACAGAAGGCCTTTCCCGGATGTAGACTTCATAGCTCATTAGAAACAGAAGCCTGAATGCTCAGATGTAGCGGACAGTGACAGCCCCCAGTAAATCACCTAAGATTTGACTTCTTAATGAATAAACCCAAGCATCACTTTGGCTTCATAGATTCCATCTCAGCCCTTGCTTTAGGACCCAGGGTACCAGCTTCCTAGCTCTGGGCAGGGGACTCTGTCTTGCCAGCCATGTTCTGGAGAACCCTCTGCTGACTCTTTCAGTGGGAAACACAGCTGTGCTTTCTGTATGGGATCTGCTGCCTCCCCATCACTGCGTCTGTAGCTGCTCCCTGAGAACAGTCAGTGAATCCTTTCCCTGAAATCTTGAGGTGTTTCTCCACCCTTCCCCTAGAACCAAGAGCTTAACCATCCACCCATTCAGTCAGGGGAATATGACACATCAGAAGGATGATTTCATTTGTTTTCCTACCAGTACATGGTGTGGAAGAACACTGGGGAAGCCATTTAGGACTGGTAATTCTTTGGTTCTTATTTATAAACATTCAAATGAGCCTGAGTTTATTGAGTTTGCTTAGTGATCTAACAGATGAGTGGAATTTCAAACATACTCACCAGTCCATTAAACGGAGACATACTGAGGACCGGTCGGAATAGAGACCACTGGAGGTTATCTGGCTCATGCTTCTCGTTCCAGGTGTCATAGAATCTAGACCCTGAAGGACTTTATTTTACTCTTTTATTCTCCCTAATCACATTTTATGGTTATAATAATTCTGAGTTGAAAAAGAAAAAAAACAGTTGCCACTAATTTGACTGTGATTCAGGGCAACCCCACGTGTGTCAGAGTAGAACTGTGTTCCATAGAGTTTTCAACAGGTGACTTTTTCAAAGCAGATCATCAGGCCTTCTTGGGCACCACTGACTGTACTTGAACCTCTGACCTCTCAGTTAGCACCTGAGTGCATTAAACATTTAATACAATGGAGGAACACAATCCTAATGAGGTTAAGGTCATTACTCCCGATTCCACAACAGGGTCCAACCCAGATCTGACTGCATTTTTCTCTTGCCAGGCTTTTCCTTCTAGAAGTGAGGGCTCGCACTGGGCTAAGCACACACGCGTGTTTGTTACTCCTTGTGCTAGTGTTTACACTTATGAGGTACCTGGTAGAGTTTAAGAAGACAGCCTGTGTGTGAAGAATGGATGAGGGGATCTATCATAAACTGGTGATATAGTTGCAACTGTTGAAGTGCTCTCCAGCCTCATATACTCAAGATATTTTGAAGAGATTTTATAAGGCATCATTCAATCCACGACATTTTCAACAGATGGTCACTAACTTTCTGTTGGGATGTTTTTAGTGACAAGGAGTTCCATACCTCAAAAGATAGCATATTCATTTTTTTTTTTTACCAAATATGAGCAATACTTTCAAGGTGAATACTAATTTCAACTTCTTTCTCATTCATGGAGTGAATAAGCTTAGCCACGGATTTGGAGGTGGGAGATGTTTTGGGGTGCTTGAGGTGGGCCCTGTTCAAGTTTTCGTTAAACTAATAACCCCTATCTACTGCAGCAAAGAGATGTGTGACCAGCAGAATGCCTTCACCATGTGTCCTTTGTGTGACAAGTCCTGTGACTACTGGAACCTCAGCTCAGCGTGTGGTACAGCACGGGCCAGCCACCTGTTTGACAACCCTGCCACAGTTTTCTTCTCCATCTTCATGGCCCTATGGGGTGAGTAGTCACTGTGAAGCTTGCTTACATGGGAGACGTCTTTAAATGGATACAGTGATCAAGCTCTAAAACCCCTGTCCTTCTGATTGTGTCTTTTAGTCTTTTGTCCTTATGTCCCAAGAATTGTTTTTTAGGGACAATAGAGTTCTCTTTGTTACTCTTATTTACTCATGTGAACAGAAATAGGAACATCTTCCAGGACTTTATCTTCTTTTTCCGTAGGTATAAACCAAATAAACCAAACCCTCTGCTGTCAAGTCGATTCTGACTCATAGTAATGCTGATGGAATAGAACTGCCCCATAGAGTTTCTAAGGAGCTCCTGATGGATTCAAACTGCCAACCTTGATAAATCCAAAAAACCCAAACAAACTTTTGCCATCAAGTCAGTGCTGACTGACAGCAACCCTATAGGACCAGCTAGAACTGCCCCATAGCGTTTCCAAGACCACCTGGTGGATTTGAACTGCTCACTTTTTTGTTAACAGCTGTAGCTCTTAACCAATACACAACCAGATTTCCTAAGTATAGATAGTTAACCTGTAATAGCCTCAAAAGACAAAAAACCCAAACTCAGTGCCATCAAGTTGATTCTGACTCATAATGTGGCCCTGTAGGGCAGAATAGAACAGCCCCACAGAGTTTCCAAGGAACATAGATTTGTAATAACCTCATACATGATTTATTCAGAATTTGAACCAATGCATTTTTGACAATTTATCTAGCACACTTGTAAGACCTCCAGCTACATGTATGTAGTCATGTTGATTCGTAGACATCACCCAGCATGAGACTCAGACTAATAGAGTGACTTCTGCGATCACAGGGTTGGCTGTTGCTACCTGTGGGCTGAGACCTGGTCTCTTGCTTAAGATTTGGTGCTATTTGCAGGACAACCTGAGTGTAGACCTATAGTGGTTTTATTTAGGGCCACAGTGATTTTTTTCAATATCCCCACAAAAGGGATTTCTAAAGAAAAGAACAAATAGTTCTATCCATTTTTCTCCTCTTGCCCCTCCCTTGCAGAGTACCAAAGTAATAAAACTTTCTCTGAATCACCTATCTGACCATAAACACACATATACACACTTCTATTCTCTCAAATGAGAAAAACAATCTAGTGGTGACTGAATGTTTCTAAAGAGACAGACATGCCTGCATTAAGAAGAGGAACAGGTCAGTGTGTTTCAGCCCGTTTTGAGTAGCCATCTGTATTTTACTCCCCAGTTTCCTTATCACTGCCGTGCAGGACCTTTGCTTTGCTATTGGATCACAGCTCATGAGAACTACTGTCTTTGTGCAGGGATTTTGATTTATCACTAGCTCCACGGGGTCCAGACAACAGGCCAGGATCAGGCCATGAGTCATGTATCCCTGCTACTGTCAAGACTGAGGAGAGAGGGAGAGATCTTTTTCAGTAACACTGGGAGAACTGGAATGTAACCTTTCTCTATTCCCTATATGGCCCTCAACTTGGGTGGAAGACAGATTATGCTGGAAAAATTCCTGTATTACTGGGCCATCAATAAACAAAAAAATTTCAGGGAACACTATTTTCAAGCAGCCACTCCCAAGAGACAGGTGGTTAGCAGTCATCCCATCAAAAGTCAGGACAGGGAGTAAGAAGAAGTGGAGCTCATGACTGTGTAGCTCTGGAATCATTCACAGGAAGAACTGGTGGAGCAAACCAAAGCTGGGGCTTGTTGCCTGGCAAGTCATAGGCAGCTGTGCATCTCCTTGTCAAACAGCAACATTTTGTAGTTACTCCAAAGTCCAGTGTCCACTGGAACTGATTCAGGTGCCAGAGTACACGTCTTTAGTGTATACAAGGTCTGCCAATTAAGTTCACATACTCATCCTAGAAAAAGTGCTACATACCTCACTACTGAATATCACTATGGTTACCTTTGAAGTACTCCCCTTGGGAAGCTATGCACTGATGCCAGCGCCTAGTCCACCCTTCAAAGCAATTTTGGGGTGCTTTCTGGAATGGCCATTGTGTACAGTGGCAAGGTGGCAAGTTTGTGAATTTAATTGTATAGTTGTCTGTGAGGGAGCTTTTAGCCAGTAAACACCTGTACTGGAATACCCTCCCTGCTCACCTGATCTGGCCCCCAGTGACTTTTTTCTTTACCCAGAGAGAAAGGAAATATTGAAAAGAGGTCATTTTGATGACATTCAGGGCATCCAGGGTAATATGAAAAAAGCTCTGATGGCCATTCCAGAAAAAGAACTCCAAAATTGCTTTGAAGGGTAGACCAGGCACTGGCATTGGTACATAGTTTCCCAAGGGGAGTACTTCAAAGGTGACAGTAGCGATATTCAGCAGTGAGTCAATTCTCACTCATAGTGACCCTATAGGACAGGGTATTATTGTCCCATAGAGTTTCCCAGGAGTGCCTGATGGACTCAAACTGCCACCCTTTTAATCAGCAGCTATAGCACTTAACCACACACCAGTCTATCTATATCTGTATGTCACAGCTTTAATTCCCATTTGTCTTGCAGACATTGCCACCACCAAATTAGCTGAAGCTTAATAACTCTGGGTCCAAGGTTCCATAATAACCTCCCTGGGACAAATAATCCTTCGATTTAGATGAACTTGATTTTCAATTATGTTTTCCCAACTTCAAGTGCCAACAACTGTCTCTTCCTTTTCCTCAATAACTATAATGAGGAGACACTTCTCACCCCTTCTGGGATTCTCCATAATTTACTGCCCTCCTGCCAACCGGCTCCTTTCTCTTCCTCTCATGTAGAAGTATAGAGAAAGTACAGAGGGGTGGGGATTGTGTCAGAGCCTTCTTGTGTAGGGTAGGTGGATTTTTTTTTTTTTTTTTACAGCTTTGCTGTGTTTTATGTGATTGTGTATTTGGTTGTAGCAGCCAAGAGCCGCTAGGCATGATTACCTACAAATTACAGTAAAACATAATAGTAATGCCTCATTACCATGATTATTATGATTAATTATACTGTGCTGGGTGGCCCTGGCCCATACCTGCCAGGAATAAAGCTAGGAAGAAGCTAAGTAGTTCTATGCAGAAACTGATTTGGGCTGTTGGTGGCAGTGGTCGGGGTGGTGGGGTATTCGAAAGATACTAGTCAGCAAGACTTAAGTCTACTGGAATCTTCAAAAGACTCTCTGCAGTTTTGACTTCAAATTGCAGAGAGTATTGGAGATGAGACAATGGAAACAAACAAAAAATTCGTTGTCATTGAGTCAATTCTGATTTACAGTAACCCCACAGGACACAGTAGAACTGCCCTATAGGGTTTCGAAGGAGCCCCTGGGGAATTTGAACTGCTAACCTTTTGGTTAGCAGCTGAAGCTCCTAACCGCTATGTTGCCAGGGTTTTCAAACCCTACTGAAGAAGGAAATAAAGAGGTAGAGTTTCTGAACTCTTTTCTGAATAGAGGTTGAGGACACTGACTTAGGGGCTAAGCAGTGCTAAATGTGTGTCTCAGTCCCACCCGTTACCAGCTGTGGATCCCATAGAAAGTAAGCAGGATCCTGTCCGTGGTCATGAAAGCCAGTGCTTTTAGCCACATTGCTGTACTGCCGTGGGTACACTACCCAGTCTTTGAGCATCATTGTCCTCATCTGTGAAACTGAGTGAAACAGCACCTTCCTACGCCAAGTGTTCTTGTCGCAAGAGAATGAGATACGTGTACAAAACACGTGGAATAGTACCTGGCGTGTTGTAAGTGCCTGGCAGCTGTGAGATCTCTTTATTATTAGTTTGGGTCTCCTTTGCCCTTAGGGCTCCTCTTCCAATTACTCTTTGCTCATCTCATCTGTTGCTATCATCTGCCTTGTTTCCTTCATGAGGACCCCAGTTAATGAGCACACTGTGAGCCTTGCTGGACTCGCAGCCTTCCTCAGGCACTGTGAAGAGCCGTAGGGAAAGGAAGAACTTTCCCCCTGTTCTCTGAGCATGCCCAGGCCAATGCCAGTGTCAGGTCAGGATAGACACACATGAAAAGACTCCCATTCCAAGGAAGAAAAACATACAAATCCATGCACCATGCTGTAGCTCCAAGTAACGCAAATGAAACGTTAAGTAACTGTGTATTCAGCCACTCTGTAGTTGTGTATTATACTCCGTCCCATGCTGCTCCCAAGGTAAACCTGTTGTTGTTATTGTTGTTAGGTGTCGTTGAGTCAGTTCTGACTCATAGTGACCCTATAGGTCAGAGTAGAACTGCCCCATAGAGTTTCCAAGGAGCACCTGGTGGATTTGAACTGCCGACCTCTTGGTTAGCAGCTGCAGGTCTTCTCCACTGTACCACCATAGGCAATTGAAAGTCTAACTATGCCACTGGAAGGGTTTATAGTCCTTTTACTATATCACAGACCCCAAATGGCAGCCCATAGGCAAGAACAGTTGGCAGTGAAATGCTCTGAGAGCTATCCAGGCCCTTATTAGGGGTGATGTAGAGGAAGAGGGGTGGCCCCAGTGCTTTGTCAGGTCCCATCCCTTCCCAGGGCACCTTGACAGAAAGGGCAATAGGAGTGCAGAGGTGAGGATGCCTGTGAGTCCTGGTTTCATGAAGAAGTGGGACTTGAGCTGAGTCAGAACAGGGTATAGGCAGCAATTGGTGGATGGGCTAGAAAAGGAGGACAGTTGCACAAGTTGCAGATGGAGCGGAAGTGAGGTGATGACCTCAGAAGCAAAGCAAGTGTGAGGTGTATATTGATAAGAGATGGAGTTAGATAGGTCAGATCAGATATCCAAGGTCCCTGTCATGGATTGAGTATGTCCTCTCAAAATGTGTGTTAACTTGGCTACCTCCTGATTTCCAGTACTGTGTAACTGTCCACTATGTTGTCATCTGATGTGATTTTCCTGTGTGTTGTAAATCCTGCCTCTGTCGTATTAATGACAAAGGACTAGCTTCAGTTATGTTATTGAGGCAGGGCTCAATCTACAAGATTAGGTTATCTCTTAAGGCATTCTCTCTTGAGATATAAAAGAGAGAAGCAAGCAGAAAGAGCTGGGAACCTCAAAGCATTAAGAAAGTAGAGCCAGGAGTACACACACTAGGGCCCCTGTGCTGAGCAGCTCTTAGAGCAAGAAAAGATTGGTGACAAGGACTTTCTCCTAGATCCAACAAAGAGAGAAACTTTCCCTAGAGCTGACATCCTGAATTTGGATTTCTAGCCTCTTAGACTATGAGAGAATAAATTCCTGTTTGTTAAAGCCTCCACTTATGTATTTCTGTTCTGGCAGCACTAGGTAACTAAGACAGTCTCACTATCTAGAGAGAACTGAGAGCCGAAGGAGTCGGTGAAGGTTCACTCAGGTGAGCGTTGTCGTCCTCCCTCTCTTCATGCCTTCTTCACTCAGCTTGTTCTTCAACACTCAGCTCAGATAAACCTTCCCTGGCAGCTAATACTCTCTCTTCTGCATGCTTGTAGCTTTTTATCCCCATCTTTCTGAAGGCCCTGATCACTTTATTCCTTGTATTGTAGTTATTTATGTTCTGTCGTTGGAAACTGTAAACCACTTGGGAGTGAAATCTATATCACATTCACCTGATCACATCTACCATACCTAAAACAGGATTCTGCACGTTGTAAATACATTAGTTGGGGTTATTTTATTTTTTTTAAGGATTAAAAATTCACTCCTCTGGTTCAGACAGGAAAGTTTAAATTGTAAGAAAGCAATACAGGTTTCTGAATCCAGGAAAAGAAACATAGGTATGCTTCTTGGGAACTGGAGCTGGAAGGGCTGCCAGAAACAGAAGTGCTCTCATCTCTCCTTTCTAGAGCTGGATGATTTTTCTTTCTTTCTTTTTTCTCTTTCCATCTCTTAGTTTCAATTTCAAAAGATAGAATTTGGCTGATTGATTAGGAGTTTCTGGATTTGATGGCCAATCTAGTATAATAAACCACGGCTGTAGGGTTGGAGCTATCAGGTCCTCCAGAGCATTTTGGGTTTGCCCTTCAAGGGCTGTGGTTAGGGAGGGCAAACTGACTGATGTGTAGGTATGCTAGGGATTCAACAAATATTAGCTAACCAAATGGAAGAATGAATGAACTCTACTTAAGGGAGATTATCCTATCAGCCGCATGCAGGATGAGTTAGAAGACTGAGACTCTGGTGTCAGGAACAACTCTCAGGAAACTTTTGTGTATCTCAGAATTGATGGTAAGGACTAGAAAAGGGAAGTGGTGCTGAGAACAGGAAGAGAATATAGATAGGCAAGACAAAGTTTATAAAAAAATATTCCAATTCTTCTTTATTCTTTTATCCTTCCTTCATTCTCTGAGCTCAGTGATCACCCTCTCCTTATAAGCCAGAAATGGAGGAAGGTGTGTGTGACCTTATATATTTGTGCATGACTTTATATATTTGTTAGCTTTCAAGGATGTGGAATACTTCAGACAGTTTCAGTTAGAAGCAGGAAGAAGGGGCTGAATGTTTTAAAGGAGCCCTTAAATTCAAAAGCTGTAGATTTATCCCTCACCTCTGTGGTGAACCTAAAGCATACTCAGAGAAGCCAGTCTTCAAGAAAAAAAAATAATGAAACTTCTCTTTCTTCTCTTTTAAGCTACCATGTTTCTTGAGAATTGGAAGAGACTACAGATGCGCCTGGGTTACTTCTGGGACCTGACCGGTATCGAAGAGGAAGAAGTGAGTTCTCTTGCATACTTCCCTGGTCCTTGCTTTGCTTTGACTCTAAAAATAGACAGTCTGGAGTGAGACAGCCACTTATGTTTGCTGTCACATCAGCCAGTCACTGAACCGGGTCTTACTGTGGCTGCTTTTTTTAAAGTCTGGCTTCATGAATTAAGCCAAGGTTGATTTGCACTTAGGCAAGGATTGCAAATCTTCTCTCTTCCTTTGAGTGTAAGGCATTTGACCTGAAGGATAGCCACATTTCCTAGTGCCTGCCCTGGGAAAACAAATGACACACGAGACAAGGCTTGCAGTGGCCTTGAGATTTAAGTCAATGTGCTTGTATCTCCCATATCATTCATGCATAGGAATCACTCCAGTATGACCCAGGGCATATATATGTCTAAATGCATCTGTGACACTACTGAGGGACAGGGGAGAAGCCTGGGGACCAGATACTGGTTGCCTTTGATCTAACAGAAAAACAAAGAACCGTTAAACAACTATAGTGTAAGCCAGCACACAGTGTGAATCTGGAATGTGAGCTTCATGGAAGAGGTAGGTTCTTCTCTAGAGTGTAGTTTTCTGGGTAGATGATGTTTAAAGAGTAAAAGCAAAGCAGCTTTCTCTCAGATCTGTTTTTGAGATCTAGGTCTCCAGTATTGCTGTTGAGGAGTTATTAAGGAGAATTATGTGCATGGCTGCTCACGGTTGTCTTTTTCTACTGTAACCCTTCCTTTTCCAGAAACCCCCCTCCTCTGCTCAATACTTTATCCCCTCTTCTTCCACTTCCAGTTTCAGCTAGCTCACTCTGTCAGACCACTGAAACTCCCAAGGGCTATTGATACCATATATCACCACTGATTGAACAGCAAGTGTTAATACAGGGAAGGAACCCCCACCAGCTAACCTTTGTAAATGGAGGGTTGAGGACAGTGTCTAAAAGGACAGAGGCACTCTCAGTTGCCTGAGTACCCGTTTGCAAAGACTGACCACAAATATTATGGTAAATGTGTGGGCAGCAGTCTTTTTCTTTAAGCTAAATGATAATTGATGAGCCTTGGCTTGAACTCAGGACCTCTAGTTTTGTGGCCCTGATGTTCTATGGCAAAGCAAATGAAATTCCAAATTTAGTCTTATTTTAAAGGTTCTGTGGCTCCATATGTCTGTGATGTGGCATCATTTCTGTTCCTTAATTCTCTAATTGGCTTACCTTTGAGCAAAGAAGCGTTAAGAAGCAATGAAATCTACCGAACA
Source organism: Heterohyrax brucei (assembly GCA_028571685.1). Lineage (NCBI taxonomy): Eukaryota > Metazoa > Chordata > Mammalia > Hyracoidea > Procaviidae > Heterohyrax > Heterohyrax brucei. Next base: position 67,333,360 of record CM053142.1, on the reverse strand, counting down.
GACTTATGGAGTAGAATCCACTAATCCAAGTTGTGCTGCCCCAAAGTGTTAGAAGAAGAGATATAGTAATGTGGCTTCTTCCCACCTACCTTGAGTTTTCACGTACTTCTATCCATCCTACTCCATGGCATTACTGGGTAAGGAGTACATGTAGCCACTCCAGTCTATTCCTATGTATTGACCATATATCTTGCAACTAACACCGTCAAGGATTCTGTGGCAAATGGAGAGACTGTAATATGGATTCCATTTCAGAGAGGATACAAATTAGTAAGATAAGCAACGAAGTAATAAAGGCAGTTTTATTTTTGAGAGAGAAAATGTCCAAACTATCACTTCCAATCAATAGTAAGAGCTACAGCAATTTGACTTTGTGGGTTATGTGGTCAGAACATCTTTGTCCTATTGGTCTCTTTGATTTAGCTGAAATATGTCAGAGAGAGAAGAAAGAGATGGACAAACAGTTGTGGCTGGGTGTGGGGAAATGGGGGGCTGCATTTCCTACTCTCTTAATGCAGAAGACAAAGCTATTGCCAAAGAAGAGGAGACATCCTGGCATCTGTGCTTAGGGCTGTAGACAGGCTAAGTGTGTCTGTTAAGCGGAGCTGAGTTGGCTAGAAAGTCTCTTTTAGAGAGGAAGTGTAAACACACGTACATAAAGCTTTCAGTTATGACTCAATGCCCTCGAAATCTCAGGAAAATCTCCCCGGCAGGAGAAGGATTATGATCTATTTCTTGTTCTGTAACCAGATCTCCTGTTTTCTCTTTAACCCAGTGAACCATAATAATATCCTGAGAGGTACACGCTTTGATGAAATCATGTGCAGACTGTGAATGGCCTGGCCAAGACTGGGCTTAGCCCACGGTGCAAGGAGATGTTCCTGAGGGGTTCTGGGTGAGGTTTCTTCAAGGCTCGTCAGCTCTAGGCTACAGTTGGTATACTGCCCTGTGCCCCACCCAGGGCCAGGCTTGGCTGAGAAGAAGGGCATTCAGACATGTCTTTTTCTTCCATGCATTAATATTTCACACTTGGATATCAAATACACATGGAATTCAGTCTAATTCTGAATATATTCATTAAGAACCTGCTACACCAGGTCTTTGGGGAACGTGTGGGTGATGGTGAGGTCCCTGAGTAGGGCAAACAGTTAAGCACTAGTCTACTAACCAAAAGACTGTCAGTTCGAACCCACCCAGAGGCACTTTACAAGAAAGGCCTGGCATTCTGCTTCCAGAAGATCACAGCCATAAGAACCCTATGGAGTGAGTTCTACTCTTTTTTTATTTTTTATTTTTTTTATTTTTCATTTTTATTTAACATGACTGAGTGAAAATGTACATTCACATGTAAATTTACATGCCCTCCTATATGCAGCTTCCACTGCTCTCCCTGTCCGGTGACTGCACTCTATTCCTCTCTGCTCCATACATGTCTCATCCTCCCAACAGTCTCCTTTCCCCTCCTCTCCATCCACTCCCCTTCCTCCAGCCAGAGGTCAGCAAGATGATATGATATAGATGTATAGAACCATAAATTGCTTCTAATATATGGTTATTCTGCATTGCCAAGTCCAATCCATTCCTGTCCAAAGAGTGGACCTTTGTTATAATTTATGGGAAAGGGCAGCATCAGGGCTGGGGGCCATGCTCTCAGAGGAACCCCAAAACCGCTGGACCATCAATTGAGGTCTTTTAGTGGAGATCTCATGATGCACCTCTTTTTATTCTTGTGTTGTCAGTGAGGCTCCTCTCTGTGAGCTCTGTCATGGCTATCACTGGTGGTGGCCGGGCACCATCCGGTTCTTCCGGTCCCAAGTCGATGTAGGCACCCACTCTTGTGGGTCTGTCTGTCTTCTCAGTTGTCTTTACCACATGCCATTTTGGCCCTCAGTGAGCATCCGTTCCTGCTGAGTTGGGACCATTGGCTGTGTCCTCGGATGGCAGTTTGGCAGCTTTTAAGACCCCAGACGCCACTCACCAATGTGGGGTGCAGAGAGCTCTCTTAGCAAAACACTAGTTGTGTCAATTGGCCTGGAATTGGCCTAAGAGCATGGTCCCCCGCCCCCCACCCCAGCTACTCTATCCTTGCAGTATTGAGTTAAGATGGAAGGAGTACTCAAGTTATGCTGAAGTCCACTTAATGTTGTTCTTGTTTCTAATGTGTGCTGTCACCGCTTTCTCCCAACTAGATTTCTAGTAACTACCTAAACTAAACCCTCCCCCCCTCCTCCTCCCTCCCTCCCTCCCTCCCCTCCCTTGCAGCTGTCAAAGAGTCTTTTCTTCTATACAGAAGTCTGGTTTTGAGATCTTATCGTAGAGGTCTCATACAGTATTTGTCCTTTTGTCGCTGACTACTCTCACTCAACATAATGTCTTCCAGTTGAAACCAGGTTAGGAGATGTTTCCTGGAATCATCGTTATTCTTTATCATTGTGTAGTGCTCCATTGAGTATATGTACCACAGTTTACCTATCCATTCTTCTATTGTTGGGCATCTGGGTTGATTCCACCTTTTTGCTATTGTGGACTGTGCCGCAATAAACATTCTGGTGCATGTGTCCGTTGGTGTGAAAGGCCTTGAATCTGTAGGATATATTCCAAGTAGTGGAATTACTGGGTCAAATGGTATATCAATATCCATTTTTTTAAGGAAGTGCCAGATTGCCTTCCAAAGAGGCTGGACCATTTTGCAACCCCACCAACAGTGTAGGAGGGTTCCACTTTCTCCACAGCCTCTCCAGCATTTGTTGTTTTGTTTTCTGGATCATGGCCAATCTTGTTGGGGTGAGATGGTATCTCATTGTTGTCTTGATTTGAATTTCTTTAATAACTAAAGATCGTGAACATGTCCGCATGTGTTTTTTGGCTGCCTGGATCTCCTCTTTAGTGAAGTATCTGTCCATCTCCTTTGCCCATCGCTTAATTGGATGGTTTATATTCTTCTTAATGATATTTTGTAGTATCTTATAGATTATGGAGATCAGGCGTTGGTCTGACATAGAGTTGCCAAATATTTTTTCCCATTCTGTGGGTGTTCTTTTAATTCTATTAATAAAGTCTTTGGATGAGCAAAAGTGTTTGATTCTTAATAGTTCCCACTTATCTACTTTCTCTTCTGTTGATTGAGGTTTCTTTGACAGATTTTGGAGTCTGTCCTCATTGTGTATTAAAACTTCCATTGTTGTTCCTACCTTTTCTTGGATGAGCTTTATCGTTTTAGGTTTGATATTTAGGTCTTTTATCCAGTTGGAGTTGGTTTTTGTATAAGGTGTAAGATATGGATCTTGATTCAGTTTATTGCAGATGGATAACCAATTTTGACAGCACCATTTGTTGAAGATACTGTTTTTACCCCAGTTTAATATCTTAGGGCCTTTGTCAAATATCAACTGTTCATAGGCAGATGGTGTTATCTCTGGGGTCTCAATTCTGTTCCATTGATCGATGTGTCTGTTCTTGTACCAGTACCAGGCTGTTTTGACCACTGTGGCAGTGTAGTATGTTCTAAGGTCGGGTAATGAAAGGCCTCCCAGTGTGTTCTTCTTCCTTAGTGGTACCTTACTTATCCGGGGCTTCTTCCCTTTCCAAACAAAATTGGTGATTTGTTTCTCCATCTCATTAAAAAATGATGCTGGAACTTGTATTGGGATTGCATTATATAAATAAATTGCTTGGGGTAAAATAGACATTTTCACAATGTTAAGTCTTCCTATCCATGAGCAGGGTAGGTTTTTCCATTTATCTAAGTCTCTCTTAGTTTCTTGTAGTAAGGGCTTGTAGTTCTCTTTGTAAAGGTCTGTTGTTTCTCTGGTTAGATTAATTCCTAGGTACTTTATCTTCTTAGGGGCTATCGCAAATGGTATTGATTTAATGATTTCCTCCTTAACAGTCACGTTGATGATATAAAGGAAACCTACTGATTTACTTATGTTTATCTTGTATCTTGAAACTTTGCTGAACTCTTCTATCAGTTTGAGCAGCTTACTTATAGATTCCTTGGGGTTCTCTGCATATACCATCATATCATCTGCGAACAGGGAGATTTTAAGTTCCTCTTTGCCAATGCAGATGCCCTTTATTTGTTTGTCTTGTCTAATTGCTCTGGCTAGAACTTCTAGTACAATGTTGAATAGGAGAGGTGACAATGGGCATCCTTGTCTAGTTCCTGATCTCAGGGGAAAGTCTTTCAGTCTCTCTCCATTCAGGATGATGTGGGCAATTGGCTTTGTATAAATGTCCCTTATTGTGTTGAGGAATTTGCCATCTATGCCCATTTTGCCAAGAGTTTTTAGCATGAATGGGTGTTGGACTTTATCAAATGCCTTTTTGGCATCAATGGACAAAATCAGGTGATCTTTGTCTTTTGTGTTATTTATGTGGTTAATCACATTAATTGTTTTCCTGATGTTGAACCAGCCTTGCATCCCTGGTATGAATCCCACTTGGTCATGATGGATTATTTTCTTGATATGTTGTTGTATTCTGTTGGCAAGAATTTTGTTGAAGATTTTTGCATCTAAGTTCATGAGTGATATTGGTCTGTAGTTCTCTGTCTTTGTTGGATCTTTCCCAGGCTTAGGTATCAGGGTTATGCTGGCTTCATAGAATGAGTTTGGGAGTACTCCATCCCTTTCTATACTGTGAAATAGTTTCAATAGTATTGGGGATAACACTTCTCTAAATGCTTGGTAGAATTCTGCCGTGAAGCCATCTAGGCCTGGACTTTTTGGGGTTGGCAGTGTTTTGATGACCTTTTCAATCTCTTCCTTTGTGATGGGTTTATTAAGTTGTTCTGCTTCACGTTGTGATAATTTGGGTAGGTGGTATGAGTCAAGGAATTTGTCCATTTCCCCTAGGTTTTCAAATTTGTTAGAGTACAGTCTTTCATAGTATTCTGTTATGATATTTTTGATTTCTGTTGCATCTGTGGTGACAACTCCCTTCTCATTTCTAATTTGGGTTATTTGTTTCCTTTCCTGCTTTTCTTTAGTAAGTTTAGCCAGTGGCTTATCAATTTTGTTGATCTTTTCAAAAAACCAGCTTTTGGTCTTTTCAATTTTTTCAATTGTTTTTCTATTCTCTAATTCATTTAGCTCTGCTCTAATCTTTATGATCTCCTTTCTTCCGGTGCCCGAGGGGTTGCTCTGTTGTTCTCTTTCTACTTGTTCAAGCTGTAGAGTTAGTTCCTTGATTTGGTTTCTTTCTTCCTTCCAGATGTGTGCATTTATGGAGATAAACAGACCTCTGAGCACTGCTTTGGCTGTATCCCAAAGGTTCTGGTAGGAAGTGTTTTCGTTCTCATTGGAATCCATGAATTTCTTTAATTGATCCCTGATTTCCTCTATAACCCATGTTTTTTTGAGCAAGATGTTGTTCAGTTTCCAAGAGTTCCACTTTCTATCTCTGTTTTTTCTGCTATTGATTTCAACTTTGATGGCTTTATGATCTGAGAAGATGCTTTGCAATAATTCAATGGTATGGATTTTGTTGAGCATTGCATTACGGCCTATCACGTGGTCAATTCTGGAGAATGTTCCATGTGCACTGGAGAAGAAGGTGTAGTTGTCTGCTGATGGGTGGAAAGTTCTGTATATATCAATGAGATTTAGTTGGTTAATTGTGTCAATGAGGTCTTCTGTATCTTTACTGAGCTTTTTTCTAGATGATCTGTCTAGTAATGAGAGTGGAGTGTTAAAGTCTCCCACTATTATTGTGGAGTCATCTAACTCTCTTTTGAACGTAGTCAGTGTTTCTTCGACATATTTAGGTGCTCTGACATTAGGTGCATAAATGTTTAATACAGTTAAGTCTTGCTTGTGTACTGAACCTTTCAGCAATAAATAGTGTCCATCTTTGTCCACGATGGTGGATTTGACATTAAAGTTGATTTTGTCTGAGATTAGAATTGCCACCCCTGCTCTTCTTTGTTCATTGTTAGCTTGATATATATTCTTCCATCCTTTAATTTTCAGTTTGTTCCTGTCTTTAGGTCTCAAGTGAGTTTCTTGTAGACAACATATGGATGGGTCGTGTCTTTTGATCCAAGATGACACTCAGTGTCTCTTTACTGGAGCATTCAGACCATTCACATTCAATGTAATTATTGATAGGTATGTGTTCACTGCTGCCATTGTGATATGTTTATTTTTATGTTGATGTTTTCTCTGTTGTTCTTATTAGTCTGTTCTGAGACACTCTTTTTTGTGAGTTGATTTTTCACCTTTTTCAGAGCTGGTTTTATAGTAGTTAAGACTCGTGTGTTAGATTTCTTGAAATGGTATGATACATCTTTGTTGTGCTTTACAGCTGCCCCTATGAACCCCCTTAATAAACTATTTATAAACCCAATTTTAATTACTACCAGTCTGGTCATCTTCCTCTCCATCTGGAAGGACTATAACGACTGTAGTACATCCCTCTTTTATTATGATGACACCATAGTTTTCATGATGATCACTGGATTGCTTCTTTCCATATCAAAGCTGTGATTTATTTTGGAGCCTTCCCTAAATGAGTATTGAGTAGTGTGTCGTTCTAAAATATAAAGTTAGTGGTTTCGTTCTTCTAAGCCAAAGCCAAGAACTTCTTTCAGTATTTCTTGTAGTTTGGGTTTGGTTTTTACAAAGTCTTTGAGTTTCTGTTTATCTGGGAATGTCTTAATTTCATTTTCGTATTTGAAAGACAGTTTTGCAGGATATATAATTCTTGGTTGGAAGTTCTTCTCCTTCAAGACTTTGAATGTGTCGTGCTTTGCCTTGAGTCTTGCTGCCTTTAAGAGTTGCTGCTTGTGTTTCATTTTGTTAAGCTTGATTATAATATGTCTTGGAGTCTTTCTTTTGAGATCTATATTGGGTGGCGTACGATATGCATCTCAGATGTCTATATTCTCTTCCTTCATGATTTCTGGGAAGTTTTCTTTCAGCAGCTCAGCAACAATACTCTCTGTGTTCTCAGATGTCTCACCCATTTCAGGGACTCCAATTAATCGAAGGTTGTTCCTCTTAATAGAGTCCCACATGCTTCTTAATGTTTCTTCATTTTTCTTGTTTCTTTTTTCTGATTTCTGCTCATAGACGCTGGCATCAGTAGCTCTGTCTTCCAAGTCGGAAATTCTTTTTTTCCATTTGTTCCATTCTGTTTTCTTGGGTTTGCATGGAAGCTTCTATGTCTTTGATTTTCTTCTTGATCTGTTGGATTTCAGAGTACTGGTGTTCCATCAGATCGAACAACTTGCTTAATTTTTCATTTTGTTCTGCTGCATTTTGTATAAGGTCTAGAAGGGCCCTGTATATAATCAATTTGTATTCACTTCCTGATGCTTTCATAAAAGTTTCTTCATCTGGAAAACTCCTTGGTTGCTTTGTTTGGGAGCCTTCTGAAGCCATGAGTGATTGCTTGTATGCCACAATTGTCTGTTGCTTTTTGGGTCCCATGTGAGTATATAGAGGCTGGAAGAGGTACTGTGAGGATGGATTGCAAATGTTTCTCTAGGCTGTCTTCAGATGTAAAGCAAAAGGTATCTGACCAGTTCACAAGCCAGTTAGGTTTTCAGGTGTAGAGGTTCCTCTTCCCATCTGACAAAGTAAGCGCCACTGTATCCAACCCCAGATGATAACAAACTAGTTCAGAATACAGCACTGCTACTGCCCTGGTGGCCTCTGCTGACAGGGCCTAGCCTTATCCAACACTGAGTAGAGTACTGGTTTTGTGATAGAAAAGCACTCTCTTGTGGGCAGGTTCTGGCTCCCAAGCTAAGAGTTAGGTCCAGTTGCAGCCACCGTACCCAAGATGGCGTCCTCCACACAGGCAGCAGACGGGGTGCTAAAGGTGCCGAGAGGCAGCGATTCCTCTGCTTCTGTTGCAGGGCCCGCAACGTAGGCAGCACTGTGCAAAATCACTACTTTTCTGACGGAGAAGCGCTGTCCCGTTTGCAGGCGCTGGCTCCCAGGCTAAGAACGAGGTCCCGCTAAAATCTCGGTACCAACATGGCGTCCCGCACCCTGACCGCGGAGTTCCGCACAAACCCCACTGAGGCAGCTACAAAACGAAAGGCTCAAAGTGTCTAGATTAACAGAGTCCTGATCCTGGCTCTCAGAATATGGGAATTTCGCCTGCCCAACCCCCCAGCAGCGGGTCTGAGTCCAGCTGCCAGGCAAGACCCAGCTCCGCCTGCCAGCCGAGACCGAGGAAAAAAAGGTCAAAATGGTGTGTTTACCTTCCGTCTGTGAGAGCCGGGGCTAGCCAGGAGCGGGAGTCAGCGAAAGAGAGGAGGTTTTTCACTGAGTGGTATGAAGTCCCAATTAACAGCTCTGTGCTGTGTCCTGAGGCTGATTAGGTGCTGAGAAGGCTCCGTTTGATTGTCAATTCAGGTCTTGGTTTCCAGAGGGATAGAAGGAGATGTGGGCTTAGTCGGCCATCTTGACTCCGCCCCCCTCCGAGTTCTACTCTTGAAACACAGGGGTCACCATGAGTATGATTGGATGTCGACTGTTTTCTTTTTTCAATTTTTGGGGGGGTGGTAAATATTGCACTACTGCAGGCATGGTCTCTGACCTCCACAGGATTAGATTCAACAAGAGTCTGGTCTCTAAATATTTAAAATATAGTGGAAAGTGTATGAGAGAAATTCCCCTGGCCTCTATAGGAAGAAGAAATGCATTTTTTTAAAAATCAGAGTTTGAAGCCAGGTAAATTTCAGTAAGCAGCAATGGGAAGGAAGGACCCGCAAGGAAGAAAGAGCCAGCAGAAACCTTGGGGTGGAAAAGCTCAGAATGTGGATAAGAAACGTAAAAATGTCTACAAAGTCTGGTTGGCTGCCCGAGACTGGGGGTGGGATGCAATGGAGGGCAAAGCAGCCAGTGTAGGCTGGTGGCTGGTGTGAGCGGCATTCCCTGCTAGTCTCGGTCTCTGCGGGCTGTGCAGGCGGCACGTGTGGCTTATATGAGAACACTGTGACTTGTGAGAAGTGTTGGGGGCAGTTTAAACCTATATTCTTAAAAGGCGGGACAGGAGGATGGCAGATATTACCTGGGCACTAGGAGAGAGAGACAGGGGTCCTTGAAGGTCTTAATGGGACTTGTTTTCTGTTTTAACTAGATGTCGTTTCCAGGGCTACTCCTGAGATTAGCTGTTTGTAACCCAAGAAATCATTCTTCCCTGTGGGCTTTACTTACCTCCTCAGGTGAGGGGAGGGTTCTGTCTCACACATAGACCTAAGCCCACTCACCCTCTGTCCTTCTTGCCTAAGGTGTCCTCAAACACACAGTCTACCCCAGGAGGTGGAGCCCTGGTGGTGCAGTGGTTAAACACTTGGCTGCTAACTGAAAGGTTGATGGTTAGAATCCAGCCAGTGGCTCCATGGGAGAAAAGATTACAAGCTGGGAAACCCTGTGGGGCAGTTCTACTCTGTCACACAGGGTTGACAGAATCGATTCAATGGTACATAGCAACACCCAGGAGGAGTGGGACAAGCAAGTGTCTCGAATCCAGGGAGAAGCTGGGAAAAGACTGGAGACTGCTTTCTTACCAGGACAGAGAAGGAGTGAACAGCCAAACCTATGAGACCCCTTACTGGGTCTGTGTAGGCCTGCATGTGGGGGCCACCTAGGAAGCCAGCAGGGCTATCTGGGAGGGACTTACTGAAACACTGCTCTGCATTCCCTCTATATTTGATGCAGGGAGACCTGCCAGGCCTCTGCAGTGAGGTCACCCTTGACTAAGCAGGCCTTTCTTGCCCAATTAGTTTCTGCCACATCCGATTTCAGCTATTCCCGGTACTTCATAGAAAGTGTAGGTTTATCTGAGCAGTGATGTCCTGCCTTTTCACTTCTCTCCTACCCCTCACCTATCAGAATGGCTTTAAATGTGCTTAATGGATTTGGAAACCCTGGTGGTGTAAGTGGTTAAGTCCCATGTCTGCTAACCAACAGGTGGGCAGTTCAGATCCAACAGGTACTCCTTGGAAACTCTATGGAGTAGTTCTGCCCTGGCCTATAGAGTTGCTATGAATTGGGATTTACTCAACAGCAGTGGGTTTGGCTGTTTTTTTTTTAATGGATTCCCCAGGAGTGCTGACGGCTGTTAACGGAGAAGCTGGCTTTTGAAATCCACCCAGGGGCTCAATGGGAAAGAAGCCTAGTAAGTGCCTCCTGAAAGACTACAGCCTAGGAAACCCTATTCGGCAGTTCTTCTCTGTCACATGGGGTCCCTATGAGTCAGAATCTACTTGACAGCACCCAACAACAACAACAAAAATGGCTTCCTAGCACGAAGGACAACAAATTCTTTGTCCACCTGTAACCTCAACTCATGTCTGTCTCTTCTTTGCTTAGGCCTCCTAGCCACCTAAGCCTGCCTCTGTCCCTCTAACACACCCAGCTCAGTCTAGCCCAAGCCCTTGCGGTATCTGTTTCTTATGCCAGGAATGCTCCTCTCCATATGGCCTGTTTTTTCCTGGCTTTCCCATTTCAGCTGAAATGTAACCTACCTTACATTGGCCTTCCATGACTTCCCAGTGTGAAGAAGCAATCCTGATTTATTTTCTCTGTTGTTCTTATTGGAATTGGCTCAACAGCAGTGGGTTGGGTTAGGTTCTTATCCCCATCTGCTAGTTTATTTGTGTGTTTGCTCACTCACTGTTTACCTTCCTCAACTTGAAGATAAGCTCCATCAAAGACACCTACCCATAGGACCAGTGCTGGCATCCCAGTACCCAAGAAAGAACATGGCACATAGTAGGTGCTTGGTAGCTCTGTGTAGGAGACATCTGTGGAATGTCTCTGGGTTTACCTCTTTAGATCAGTGAAGGCTGGTCCTGAGCTAGCCTTGGTCCTTCCTGAAGAGACCAGCCTGGTAAAAATAGCTTCAAGAAAAAGTTCCTAGAGTCTTGGTGGAAAGAATCATACATTTGTGCTGATTTGGGCATCAGACCACCCATCCAGGAGGTAGTATTTGGGAGATACCAGGAATAAGACTGATCTACCCTTGGCTGGATGTGCTGAGGCAATTCTCACAGGGTCTAGGTTCCACTATGGCCAGGAGCTCAGTTGTCCAGATCCCTGCATTTCAGGAATTCTGTAGCCTCACCCAGTCTGCTTGGCTGAACAGGAGGTTCTTGTTTGATCTGTTTTAGCCAGAATTCAGAGAAGCCTAAGACTCTGCTTTGAGTGTCTCAGTGTCCTGTCTGTGTGCCAGGAGAGCTGTGCTTGTTCTAAACAAAGGAGGGGATCCAAAGTGGGGCCCAGTGTGGGGAAGGTAGGTCACAACCACAAATACAGGGATGTGAGGAAATACTTCTATGTAGCCTCATGTGTCTTTGGAAAACCACCTTGCCAATCAGTTGGGAAATTCTTCTCCAGTACTTTTGCAGGTTATGAGAGGGTAGGAAGTCTACTAACTAGACAAGGTTTGCGAAAGCCAAGTGCCATTGAGTTTGGAATCCATGTTATGACACTCACTGAAGGTATTCCTGCAGAACAGTCTGTGGGGAAAAAACAAAAACCAAACCCACTGCTGGTGAGTTAATTCTGACTCATAGTGACCCTGTACAACAGAGTAGAGTTGCCCTATAGATTTTCCAAGGAGTGTCTGGTGGATTTGAAATGCCTGCCTTCTGTCTAGTAGCTGTAGCACTTAATTACTATACCACCAGGGTGAGTTTAAGAACATCAGGTGAGTGTCTTTACAGTAGGACTCTTGAGAACTTTTCACATACTCATTGTGACTCATAAAAGTGATGTATTATGTGGCATTTTCCAGTTCTTTGCAACTAGAATCCTTCGGTAGCTGAAAATTTCTTGGTACGTACCTTAGGAAATGTATTAGATAATGGATGAAGGTGAGAGACAAAATCAAGTGAACTTCATAAGCATTTAGAGATTTCTTCGTGTTTGGCATGGTGCTAATTACTGTGACAAACACAACATAATACAGACCAGGTAGCTAATCCTTGGGTAAAGGTAAGAAGACTGTCACATGTAGAACAGCTAGGAAGTAATCCACCACTAGTCTATCAATGTGTCGTACTCTAGTGACTTACCTGTTACTGTGATGTTGAAAGCTATTCCACTGGTATTTCAGATAGAAGTAGGGTTACCCTTGGTGCAACAGGTTTCAGTGGGGCTTCTAGATTAAAACAGACTAGGAAGAAAGGCCTGGTGATGTACTTCTGAAAATTAACCAAGGAAAACGTTATGAATCCTAGTCAAATAATCTCCTGTGCAATGCTAGAAGATGAGCCCTAGGTTGGAAGGCACTGTACAACGGCCCCAGCAATAGACTCAAATGTACCAATGATCATGAAGATGGCACAGGACTGTGTATCATTTTGTTTCATTATCCACAAAACTGGCATGAGTCAGAGCTGAATCAACAGCGACTAACAACAAAAACAATAAGAAATCATAAAAGAAAAATATGTAATCAAGAGCAGGAATGTTGGCATAAGCCTTAAGAATTCTAGAAATTCTAACCCTCCCATTCATCCCCTACCCAGCTCATGCTAGTGCAGTTGTAGAAAATCTCCTGGAAAGGGTAGGCGGATGTAGTAGTCATGGAGATTGGAGTGATGATAGAACATGTTAGTGAATAACCCCACCTCCTGTTGTGTTGGTCATGCTTATTAATTACTTGCATGGCTTCTTCTCTCCCACCATTTTGCCTTAGCTTGTTGGCCTTTGGAATCTCTGAAATGTGGCCAGTGTTAAGGAAAGCAGTCTACTGTTAGCCAGCACCAAGTCCCTACCTAGGAGTTACCAGTAAATGATGCAGGAATGTCAGGTCCTCACTCCTGTAGATACCCAACCTTGAGCTGAAAGCTGCAGAGAAAGACCTGTCATTAAGAACAGAAGCACACTGTTAAATTTTCTTTGAAAATTTGGAGGGTACCATGCACATTCCTGTCCCCACATCTGCACTGATTTCACACTGATCTTCTTGATGAGTGTAGGTGCTTTTCCCATGGTGACTCACTCTTCAGGTTTGTATTAATGAATGGCCCAATGATATCTCTTGAGCACTGGTGTACTTGCCAGTGAGTTACTTACCTAGGCTGTGCAGGAAAGAGGTCCAGGCAAGTGAGTTTTAAGGTTTACTTTGGCCTTGTGCCCTAGTGGTTGTGTGCTATGGCTGCTAATAAAGAGGTCAGCAGTTCAAGTCCACCAGATGCTCCTTTGGAAATTCTATGGGACAGTTCTATTCTGTTCTGTATGGTCACTGTGAGTCATAATTGATTTGACAGCAATGGGTACCCTGGGGTATGATCACTTTTGACTTTGATGTTTATTGGTCACCATCTTGCTTGCAGTCTCACAGAGCAAGGAAGATTTGTCCTTGCCCCAACTTCCAAATGTGAAGCACATCTGTTTTACCTGCTGCAGTTTGTCTCGTTGAAACTGAAAGTTTAGGTGTGAGGATATTTGGTGGGTGATCAGATGTATCTGCCTTTGGTCAAACTGCTATGCAAAGCATGTGGCTTCTGTGTATCAGCTATGCAGTTAACATTTCTTCTCTCCTTTCTCAACACTGGCGTTATCCCCAGGAGCGTGCTCAGGTTTGGTTTTCAGTGTGATGGCAAACGTCCTGTGTCCTCTCTCTCTTTCCCACATTGTGTTCTCGGTCTAGACTCCTTGTGATTGTGTGTAGTGTGGCAATTCATGTCCATAGTGCCCAATCCTAAGCCCTGATTTAATGTACTTGTGATCTCTAGCTATAACCTGTAGGCCAAAGTCACTCTTCCTCTTATTTACTAACCACTCTTGGACTCTCTGGCTTTTAGGAGCATTCCCGGCCTGAGTATGAAACTAAGGTTCGAGAGAAAATGCTAAAGGAGAGTGACAAGTCAGTTGTCCAGAAGCTGGAAACAGATAGGACTGAGAGCGTTGATGAGGTAAGATATCGGTGCTTATTGCTTTTTGTTCTTTTTATTTCTGAAGACCCTGGTCTCATTGTATCTGGAACACCAGAGTGAACAGGGGATTGGGCTGCAAGAAAGGGTTGATGTGGGGCAGGCTAGAATGAAAGCGTGACATCTCCCATTGCCCTGCTCTCAGAGCTTTGGGGTGACAGGCTTTATTTATGACTTGGTCAACGTCTCTTTTCTGGGTAGTACTGTCTGGATGAAATAGGAGAACTGGATGGAGAAGAAAGAGACAGTGTAGGCCTGGTTCCTACAGACCATGTCACCTAAATTTCCAGCCACCACCACCACCACCACGTCAGCTATCATAAAAGCAGCTGTCCCTCATCAAGGGCTTGTCCTATGCTAGGCACTGTGCAAAGTGCATTATATTATGTCATTCAATCTTCACCATAAATTGCTGAGGCTGGCACTATCATTATTTACATTGTAACAGTGATAAAAATTTTGTCCAGGGATTAAGTCATTTGCCAGAAGTCACATAATGAGGGTTTGAATCTGGAATTCAAACCCAGGTCTGTTAATTACAGGGTCTTTGCCCCTAACTACTATGCAATGCTACCTATTAAATGCAGTGAGGAAGCCAAATGAGAAAGCAAAAAATGGATCCAAAGGGCAGCAGAGGCTTGTCCATGGCTGTGTTGACTTAGGCTACACACACAATGTTCCTCACACTGTGGTGTATGTAGGTGGGCCTCAGAAAGTAGGGACGTGACACTGAACATGCTTTCTGAGTTTTGTGGTGCCATTTAGATATTGACACGAAATCTGCACTCTGAGCTGTGATTGCTCAGTGTGTGTGCGCGTGTGGTGGGGGTGGGTAGAGGGTAGTGACGGTGGGGTGAAGGACTCCTCTTTGCCATCTCTGTCTCTGAGTGCCAGCCTTTGAAACTAAAAGTGCGTGTATGTGTTTATATCTTTCCTAATCTGGTTCTAGAAAAAAATCAATAAGATTGGAAAATCTGTTGTTTTTACATGAGTCTTTTCTCAATCTTGGATTTGAATTCAAGTTTCATTTCATTTTACGTTAAGTTGGAATCATTCGTGTTAACATGCAAATTTATGCAAGCACCAAAACTGAAGAATGTGGTGTTTTTGAGCTCAGAATACTGGCATTTTATTTTAAACAGGACTTAAACAGAAGAGAGTAGAGAAAGGGTGACCTTCAGAGCGATTTTTTTCCTAGGCAAAGAGCAAGTCGAAGACTACCAGTTATTTAGGGCAATAATGAAAATCACTCCTAGGAAAGACTAATCATCACCACCACCCTCATCAGACAGCAAGCATTCTGTGTACTGTCAGTTTCAGCAACTCCACGCAACCTTCTTTCTCCACCCATGCAATATACAATGGATAATTTTATGGAAATCATATGTAACTTTTATTGACCACTGACTCATTTAATTTTAATTCCATCGACGGGAATACCAAGGAGCTGGAATTGTGAACACTGAGCCTGTGGTTCTAATATAAACATTGCCTGGCTATATATGCATGATAGGTCAGATAACTTTCAGGAAACATGAATAATTAAAAAAAAAATCTGAATGCATTATGAATGATACATATGTTTATGTTTTAGCCTTCGATATCTATTTTCATTACACTGTTGAGAATGCAAAGCTGAAAGCATCTAATGCCTTCTGAGCGTTGAGGGGAAATGACCTTCCCAAGTGAGCAAAGTAAGATCAAAGTAGCCTGGAATTGGATGGTCAGAATCGTATGTGCTTCTTGCTGGCGATATAGCCACAGGTGAGAGAAACAGGATAGAGCACGTGCTGTTATCTGATGGGAGTGGTGCTGCTCTTGCCTATGTGGCTACAGGGACAGTGGATTACTGCCTATGGCACCATTCTGGATGTGATATTTAGGAAAGGTACCGTCTCTTAGGGGTAGACAAGGACTAAGTCTAGCTGGTGGTCTTGGGTGTGCTTTCATCCCAGAGGGTCTCCTTGGCTCTGCTTTAACTGTTACCCTAAGACTGCTTATCCCCACTTCTTACTTTCCTGTCTATTGAATGATGAAAATTTCCCATTTATTGAGGCCCAGGGCAGTGCGGTAACTTGCCCGTGACCACATAGGTGGTTGTGGTGGAGCTGGCAAGCAAACCCAACTCTGCCTAACCCTCGAGGCCCATTGTATTTTTAGTTTTAAAGTTATTGAGTCCATTTTTAAAAAATATTTTTATTGAGATAAGACTTTCATACTGTAAAATTCCCCTTTGAAGTGTACAATTTAATATTTTTAGTATATTCCTAGACTTGTGCAGTAACTCCCACCAGCTAAATTTAAAATATTTCAAATTTCCATCCCCAGAAGAAACTCCATACCCATTAGCAGTAATAAGTCCCCATTTCCTCTCTCTACCATAGAGCCATGGGCCAACACGAATCTACTTTCTCTCCCTATAGGTTTGCTTATTCTGGATGTTTTGTATCTATGGAATCATGGAATATGTGGTCATTTGTGACTAGCTTCCTTCACTTATATTTTTACTTTATTGATGATATCATTTGAAGTGCAGAAGTTTTTTATTTTAATGTAGTTCACTTCATCAGTCTTTTGTCTATGTGCTTTTGATGTCATATCTAAGAAACCACTACCTAATCCAATGTCAGAAAAAATATACTCCTATATTTTCTTCTAAGAACTTTATTGTTTTAGCTGTTACCTTTTGGTCTATGATGCATTTTGGGTTAATTTTCCCATATAGTATCAAGAAGGGGTCCAATTTCATTCTCTTACATGTGGATATCTGGTCATCCCACCACTGTTTGTTGAAAGACTTTTTTTTTCCCTGTTAAATTATGTTGACACTCTAGTTAAAGATCAAATGACTGCAGGTTTAAGAGTTTATGTCTGAAAGCTCAGTTTTCTGTTGTCCTGTATGTCTGTCCTTATGCCGGTACCACGCTATTGATTACTGCAGCTGTGTAGTTAGTAAGTTTTAAAATTGGGAAGTGTGAGTTCTCTGACTTTGTATTTCTTTTTTGGGATTGTTCTTCTGGTCCCTTCCTTCCCATCTGATTTCATGAGCAGTTTCTCAATTTCCATTAAAAAAAAAAAAGCTGGGATTTTTATAGGGACTGTATTAAATCCATAAACTGATTTGAAGAGTATTACCATCTCTTTACAGTACTAAGCCCTGTGATCCATAAACAGGGCATGTCGCTATATTTATTTGGACATTTGAACTTTTTTGTAGCTTTAAATGTTACAAAGTTTGCACCTCTTTTTTGAAATTTATTTTTAAATATTTTATTATTTTTTTATTCTGTTGTAAATATAATTTTTTAAATTTCATTTTTGGACCATTAATTTTTAGGATTCTGTAGTTACTGTATAGAAATGCAATCAATTTTTGTATGACAATCTTGTATCCTCTAATTTGGCTGAATTCATTTATTATTTCTAATAGTTTTTTAGTGGATTCTTTAGGGTTTTCTGTATATGGGGTCTTGTCATCTGCAAGGAGAAATAGTTTGACTTTTTTCTTTTCTTTTGGATGCCACACTGCCCTGGCTAGATCCTCTAGTGATGAACACAAGTGGTGAGAGCAGACATGCTTATCTTGTTCTAGGCATAAGGGGGAAAGCCTCTAGTTTATTACCTTTAAAAATGATGTTAGCTGTAATCTGTACACAGAGACTTAAAAGGCACAGCTTTTAATTCTCTTTACAAGGCTTTCCTGAGAACAGTTCCCATCACATCAATATGATGCTGATCTGAACTCAAATGTTCTATACCTGATGGAGGTGATAACTCTATAACTGTATCAGGGATGGGTAACATGGTAAGGCCAAGAGGTGGCAAGCTAGGAATTAGAACCTGGAATAGTCACTTGGTGTTTTTATATTTTCTCGGTTTCTCCTGACTTTGTGGTCATGTGGGGACATTGGATTCTATAGCCTCTGCAGTTCTGAGAGCCAAAGAGTTTCTTTGATGATGGAGCCACAGAGATAATGTTGAGCATCAGCTCATCTCTTTGGAGGATGAGTCTTTAACTGTCCTTTTATTTATCTTAAATGGTGACAATTTGACATTTTTATTTCTGCTGTTGGTGCTAGTCAAAGCTGTGGTACAGCAAGGATGTTGATAATGATGAAATTGTAAGCAACATATACGGAATACTTTCTATATACAAGGCTATACAAGCATTACTTCATTTAAGCCTCAAGACCATTATTATTCCCACTTTATGGATGAGAAAACTGAGGCTGACAGAGATAAGTAACTTGCTTAAGGGCATAGGCTTAAGTATGAGCCAAGAGATCTGACTCAAGAACAAGGCCCTTGACCTCTGTGCTCCTTTGCCTTTCCAATGCTTTCCCTTCACAGATCGTTACACTTGTAGAACATAATGCTAGGTTTTTATGTCCTATAGAAGAGGTGGGAAGAACTGTGGTATTTATTGGAAAGATGGGTAAGAGACAAACTTGCTACCCTACTATTTATTTGGTGGTTTTGTGTAAATTTTAGTGGAGTGATGCTCTATTTCTTTCTACCATGGAGTCACAGGGTAGGTTTGACCTACCAACATTTTGTAAAGCAGCCAAGCACTTACCAGCTGTGCCACCGGATTCCTTATTGGGGAATAGGGATAAGAATATAGCAAAAAGCGCAGTCGTGTTCCTCACTGACTAAACCACTGACTGAATAGACAAGTGATCAGCTGTTCAGACTGTACTCGAGCTGTGGAGAGTATAGGGGTGCATGTGAGTGTGGTAACATGTGTGAGTATGTGTATGAGTGTGTGTGAGAGAAAGAGTATGTCTTGATGTCATTGGATTGATGCACGTGAGGTCAGATAACTGAACGCTTCCAAGAGGATGAAGAGCATACTTTTGAGTTCAAGAGCTAGGAGCATGTGACAAGCTGGGGAAATAGCAAGTGTAGGTCTTGAAAGAGTCTTCCCGTATAAAATGTGATCACTAAAGGGCAATTAAAATACAGTGCGTTTCAGCCCTCATCCCTGGAGTTTACCTTGTCAGACTTGTTGTCACCCAAATATTTATCTAGCATGGATGCAGGCACCTGTCCTTCTGTCACTGTCTGGCGCTGCCACGGTACTACATCTAATGACTATTTTATGGGAAACCTTGAAACTAGGAGAACAATTTGCCAAGAGAAGGCCTGTAGATAGATGGGTGTTAATTTACTGTTCAGTGTACCACCCTGGGGACAATTTTATTTCAAAAGAAAACTCATCTAAAGTTAAAGCATTGAAACATTTACGACAGATGCCTCTGGCAGGCTCAACAAACAAACATATGGAATAAATTATGCATAATTGTATGCCTTTGACAAGGCTAAGAGAACAGCTACAGGAAGCTGGGAGACTGTGAGAGAGAGCAGGAGAGAGGGAGGCCCAAGAGAGGAGAGAGAGGAGCTGTGAGAGAGAGGAGATGGAGCACCCTGTCTGGCTCTCTCGCTCAGGGCCAAGGAGGACACGGGGCAGGCTTTCCATAAAAGCCTGTGCTTGTTTATCAGGATGTTCTGTGAACAGACTAAAAGTCCCTTGGATCCTCATTTGGATCATTAAATGAATAACCACTTGAGGGTCAAAAATACAAAGAATCTAAATAATTATTTCAGACTCTTCATACAGATTAAAAAGCTCCTCTTTGGCAAAGGGAAAAACTGGGGCACGGAAAAAGGAAGCAATTTGCCAAAGATTTACATAGCGAGAAGCTGGTTCCATTTTTAAATCTTTTTATTTGCGCTAAAGCCTTTAAGGACTCTAAGCATCTGTATTGCTTTTTAAAGCATTTCTGACCTTGGCTATCTGCTTTAGTCTTGAATCTCTGTAGAACTTAGAAAATTCTTTAAACAATAGTTCCCAAGCTTTCTTGGCTCGTGGTACTCTTACTATCTCAATTTTTACCCGGTGTCCTTAGGCCAAAAGAAATATCAATAAAAAATTTCTCGTGAGAGTTTGAAAGTTGCAGGAACTTATTTGGGGGTGACAACTGTCTGTGGCACTCTGCAGACTGGGGTGGGCTTTCTTGAAACTTGCTGTTTGGCTCTCCCAGTCTCTTTTTAGCTGTACAGTAAGGCTGCCCAGGATTCATTCATTCATTTTTTCCTTCTTTTTCTCAAGTCTGTCTCTATCACCTTTTCCTGTGTGTGTGCACACGTGTATGTTTGGGGGGATACATGTATGTTAGGAGGGAACTGAGGGTTTCTAATCAGGGAAATCCTTTTAAACCTTTGGGACTTAAAAACAAACTCAAAGACTGCTAACTTAGAGGACACTGCTTTGCTTATAGTCTCTAAGGTTAGACTTCATGGAGAAAGGTGCCAGAGAAGGGTAGAATGTGTTCGTAAATATCTCACTGCATGTAAATTACTCATCCCGAGTAGAGACTTGCTTGGGTGGCCTGGGCCATCAGATGAGGAGCTCTGGCGCTTTTCAACTGACAGCTGTTCTCAGCATCAGGGGTTCTGGCTAAGCTAAGGCCTTCTCGTCTACTCACTGTATACATTTCTACTAGCCTGGATCTAAATTAAAAAGTTACAAATAAGGAGAGCCCTGAGGCCTGGTTATAGAGGAGAAGATGGGGAAGAGACTGAGCAGCCTGTGAACGAAGACCGCTGTGGGTGGAGAGGAGGAGAGAAGCAGCAATCTAGCCTCAGAGCTAAGGCAAGGCAAATTTAGGATGGTATTTCACATCAGATCCTCACTGCTTCTCACATAATACAAGGCCCAAATATGTGCAGTGACTGAGAGTGCTGGAATAGCAGCACTGTTAACACAGGCCAGCACATACCAGTGGGATGTGTGATGTTTGCCACTATGGACTTGCAATTTGGACTTTTCTTGGTTTAAATGATTTTTCCATATTTGGTTTAAAGCATATAAATTAAATTTGTCTTTTGCTGTCTTTACTAAGGTCATTATTTCACTTTCCTAGAATTCACTGAAAGCACACACAAGTCCATCAGGTTCTCTTGCTTTCTCTGTCTCTCAATGTGCCAGAAATTCAAAAGTGTGGTTTCAAAAATTCCTCAGGGGTCAAAAGGTGTCCTGGCTCCTGGTCATGCTTTTGATGTGATGGCCACAAGGAGCTTTCAAAGAACGTGGGCAGGATAGCCCTTCTGTGTATGGGAAGAAAGAGACTTCAAGATCGGCCTTCTGATGATCATTGCCCAAGCTTGAAGAGGTTCCAGGAAGCTTCTCCATCCATTCCTGCTGGTTAGGTGCTCCACCTGGGAGAAGGGGCTTAGCACCCACAGCATCTGTTGCCCCCCCACTGTGCGGCTCTGTGTCTTTCTGGATGCTGCTTTCTTAAAGTCGATGAAGAATGGAAACTTAGGAGGAAAAGAAAAGAAGTCTCATGCTTTGATTTGGGTTCCCCAGAAGCAGACGCTGAGCCAGTTATTCAACTGCATGAGTTTGTATGGGAGGGGATGATAGCAGACACCAGTGGAGGAGTGAGGGAGCAAGATGGTCAAGGGAAGGGTGCCTTAGCAAGCAAGGTACCACCGTGGGCATCCAGAGCTTCAGCCTACTGGGAGATTCTGGGCTATGAATCAGTACTTCAGAGTTTTCTTGCCTGAGGAGTGAGAAAGCTGGGTATATACCAGTTCCCATCAGTTGTCTCTTTCAGACTGCTCCGTGTGTGTGTGTGTGTGTGTGTGTGTGTAAATTCCCCTGTGCTCCAGCCTGCCTTGAACATTCGTATGAGCAGAGAAAGCTCAGGCCACCAAAAAGAGCCCTCAGATAACAAGGAACAGATGCTAGCACTTGAAGCTGGGTCTCTATAAAGTATAATATTGAGGCATGAGGAGATTTGAGTTAGCTATCCACAGTATCAGGATACCCTAAGGTGCCTTAGTCAAGATTCAGTAAAAAAATTGGAGCACCAGTAATTTAGTTCTCATTGCCACTGAGTTGATTCTGACTCGTGCAACCCCATGTGTCTCAGAGTAGAAGTGCGCTCCATAGGATTTTCCATGGTGAGTTTTTTTCAAGTAGATTGCCAGGTTTTATTCTGTGGTATCTTTAGGTGGACTTGAACAACTGACACTGGTGAGCAGCCAGTAACCAGCAGGTTGTGGTGGATTCGACCTGCTGCCCTTTTGGTTAGCAAACACAGCACTTAACTGCCACATCCCCAGGGTTTCTGTTTGCACCACAGGGAAGTTAATTCAGGCAGCTAGTTAGAAAGGTATCAGAAAAGCCAAACAGTTTATACATGCATAGTGAAACCATCAGAGATTTGCAGCAGCAGAAAGATGTTACCAGTCCTTGAACTGAGGAACCAAACTTGGAGGCGATGTTACCAGAGCCAGAGCTCCTGGTGGGAATTGGAACCATGGTGGGACCATTAAGGGAAAGACAGGCCAGCGGGAAATGGAAGTATGGGGGAATTGCGTAAAGACGAAATAGAAAGGGGAGAATATTTTGGATTCTCCTATCTTTCTACCCACCTGATACATCCCAGTGGCTGAACGTAGCCAGAAGCCTGTTGTCAAGGGAGCCTGAGAAATGTATCTTTAGATACATCCCTTGCATTACATATGAGATCAAAGAAGGGGTGGATCTGAGAGAAAAATGGAAGAGGACTACCATGTATGTTTTAATAGTTGGAAGCCTTGACCTGAAGTCCTGGTGCCATGGTGGTTAAGTGCTACATTCGCTAACCAAAAGGTCAGTAGTTGAAATCTGCCAGGAACTCCTTAGAAACCCTATGGAGCAGTTCTACTCTGACCTATAGGGTCCCTATGAATCAGAGTTGACTTGACAGCAATGGCTTTGTCTTTTCTTTGAATTTTTCCTGATTTAACTCACATGCTTTTGTAGGTCTTTCTACTACATGACTTTGTTGAGTTTATCATCTCTAAAGCTGACTCTGAGGATCTCTAAGGAGTTTTGGAGAACCACGTTTTGGGAACTAGGAAGAAAGACCTGGTAATCTACTTCTAAAATACCAGCCAGTGGAAACCCTATGGATCACAACAGTTGGATTCCTTTATGCCCGGGGTCCCCATTAGTCAGGGGCTGACTTGATGGCAGCTAACGCCAAACAACAACACATTTGATAGGATGGGAGAACGTGCTTCCCTCCCTGATTCACCTCTTACTGTGGAATATCTTAGGGGATGTTCCAGGGCCTTGTGCATTGCCCCTATTCAGCCACAGAGTAACTTTTGGTTTCTGGTCTCCAGTGTATGGGATCAATGAGAAAACATTCCATATTAAGTACACCTTTTGGTTGTTTTACCCTTATTTAGGCTTGCCAAGACTTGGAGTTCTTCTTTCTCTCTGAATGACGCAGATTTCCTTACATTTTGAAGAGTAAGTTGCAGGGCCTTGAGCACACTTGTCTTCTTTCACTCTCCTAAGTTCTTGCCATTTAGACAAGTTGTCTTTTTTCTTTTCCATAACCCCAAATGTCAACATCACTAAAAATAACAATCTGAATCCATGCCAATGTCGGCCTTTTCCCTGACATACCGCATACTTACAGTGGTTGTCTTATTCATCCTCCCAACCTTTGTGGTAATATGTATGTCCAGGAAGTCGCCTGTTCTCTTAGATTGGGAAGCCCGTGTCAGAGAGGTTTTCCTGGCTAACCGTGCAAGAAGTCCGGAACAAAGTTGATTCCAGTCTGTGATTTACTTGGTTTTGCTTTTTCTGAGTATGATTCACTTAATAGCTGACTGAATTCATGATAAGTCCAAGAACATGGCTATACATAATTCCATTCTGTTGATTGTTATTGTTGTTTTGAGTGTCCAAGACCAGATCAAGAGGTGTGTTTCATATTCACTGGCTACTACATACTATAAGGATGATGTACCACTATTTCAGGCATGTGAGAACTGGAGCACAAGGTGAAATATACACTGGAAATGGATTTCATGGCGGTACTAAACCTAGTGGCAAAGAAAGGAAGTAGGTTCTTTTAAGGGAGAGATGAGCAGAGACTGTCTCAGACGTCTCACACGTCTTTAACTGTCTCAAGTGTAGGGGACTGGAACAGGGTGATGTGGGGAGGGAGGAGAGCTGTGATTTAACTAACTTTCCACATCTGTAATCTCTAGATCTGTAAGTCACAGGTTTCCACATCCATAAATGAAACCTTTTTGAAAGAAGATGTCCAACTCCCCAGGAGCCTTTCAGATTTCCATTATCTTGCCTTTTGGCTGAAATATCTGAGGTGTGGTTAGAAAGGAACCTCTGAAATGTAATCCTGTATCCTCTGGGCTAACTCAGGTATTCTGTTTTCTCTGACACAGGAGTACTGGCCAGTTGTCCTGGTGGTTGGAGATACAGGGAAGGAAAACTGTATCCCTAGGCCTTGAGGAGTACCCTAGGCCTCTGCACATTTCCACATACTAGTCTCACCAGACATTTTCCACACCTAGTCACTTTGTCAGAAGTAACACAACCTTAACCAAGTGCCAGCCTTTGCCAAGGGACAGCTCACTCTATAGCTTTCCAGAGTCAATAGTTGCACATTGTGATTGATGTCATTGGTCCCACTGAATTACACAAGTGAAAATATTTGGAATAAAAAAAAAAATTTGTTATCTATATTTTTACCACAGCAACAGTAAAATAAAGAACAAAGTTATCTCCTCACCTGGGCATCTGGTACTGTTACTGTTTTTCTGCATGAAGACTTCTAGTGCTTGCTTAGCATTCAGATGTTGCATCCATGCTTCCCTGCATCATGATTATACTTATGCTCAGTCCAGGACCTGTGGGCCTGTGCTGATTTCCATTGCACCTTTGGACCACTTACATTACTTTTAATGTGATGGGCAATATACGTAATTTTGGAAAGGTTAATACTCACCCAGAGTCAAGCAATTCTGCTCATCAGTGGCCCAGAGTTTGTCTACCTCTGTGCCTGTTGTACCTAGCCTCATGATTCCTCAAGACGGCCTGGCGTGGTGGTTTTCAGCTGGCTATAGACATCCAACATCCAATTTATTTTCATTGTAATAGTGTACAATGTACCAGCCAACTAACATAAATCTTATCCTGAATTTGGGCATCTGCATTGAGTTTAGATAATTTGTGGCAGGAAGTTTGCCCTGAAAATGTACTTAGCCGAATACTTGTACTCCTTAGTGTGGAGTGGCACCCTTCCAAGAATTTCAGTGAGCTTGTCTATGAACATGAATGAATTAATCCTCCCAACACCACTGTGTGCTCTTTGCCTTTGGAATATTTTAAGGGTCAGGTGTGAAGTGACCAGTCCAGGGGCCTACAGTGAGTCATGACAGAGCATGCTTGCAAGCACAGAATTTGGACTACAGGGACCTGGATGGAGCCAGGGACCACTCTGAACCCTTACAGCCCCGGTGCTTTGAAAATCAGGAGGGAGGTCAGTAACAAGCAAAGAAACTCAGGGGATGCCTGGCCACCTTTGGAATGAATGCATCCTCCTTCAGTGTCTTCCTCACCACCCTTTAAAACAACAATTTGATCAAACGAAGTAACTTTTATTTTTTTAGATTATAGAAGTAATGTGTACTAAGTGTAGAAAATCTAAAAAAGGAAGAAAAGTAGAAAGAAGGAAAATAAAACCATCCATTATTTTATTTCCCAGTAAATCCCTTTTTAATGTATATTGTCACATCATTGAAGACAATCATACTATAAATTTAATTTTGTATCCTGCTTTTTTCAGTTAGCCTTGGAACGAAGGAATCTTATCAAATACAATTTGTAAACATTGTTTCAATAGATACATAATATTATAAATTTCTTATAGCCCTTCCTCCAGTTGTTTAACTTGAATATACTTGCATATACATGTATACGAATTTTGGGTTATTTCCGCAGGGTAGGAGCCCTGGCAGTGTCTTAGTTAAAGTGATTGGATGCCAAGTGAAGGGTCAGTAGGTCACCGCCCCCCGGATGATCCATAGGGGAAATATGTAACAGTCCACTTCTGTAAAGATTTCAGCTTTGAAAACCCTGTGGGGCAGTTCTACTCTGTCCTATAGGGTTTCTGTGAGTCAGAATCAACTGCGTGGCAATAGGTTTGATTTGCTTTTCTGTAGGATGGATTGCTGGAAGCTCAAGATCTTTATTTAGTTAAATCAGTTGTTGTTGAGTCAACTTTGACTTATGGTGATTCCATGTGTGTCAGAGTAGAACTGTGTTCTGTATAGTTTTCAGTGACTAATTTTCCAGAAGTAGATGGCCAAATCTTTCTTTCCAGATACCTCTGGGTGGATTCTAATCTTCAACCTTTAGGTTAGTGGCTGAGTATGTTAACTATTTATACCACCCAGGAACTTCTCTTTATTTAGCTACTGCGTTCCTAATTGCAGGTGCTTTGCAGTTGGGCATAGCACTCCTAGACAATGCTAGTGTAATTATCTCTCTTGTTGCTGCTCAATCACTCTGTCTGAAAGAATGGATTATGGGAAAGTCACTTAATCCATGCCTGAGACTCTCCCATTGACTTGGGAGAGCAAGAGGGCTTTGCTCTGCTTGTATCTGTGACAGGAAGAGCAGAAGATGTTCTGGAGCATAGGTGGATGGTTGTCATAGGCACAGGGTTCATTTCTGGCCAGGGAGACATTTATCTCATCCTGGGAATGCAACGGACACAATGGGCTTGGGCTGGGCTGGGAATGGGTGGGTCACTGGTATAAGATCCTGGAGCTGTCCTCATCTTTTGACTCCATCAGTAATGTGGAAAAATGATTTTGGGGCAATGGATGGATCACAAATGCTTCTCCAATGAAGATAATTCATCAGTTGAACTAAGGCCAGGTTTTGGCAGGAGAATCAGTGGGACAAATTGTGAGCTGTGGTTTCAGCTCCAAAAGGAAATGTGTCCCGGTTGGTGAGTGATCAACCAAAATATTATGAAACTCCCTTTGATAACTTTAACTCCTGGAAGCAATTTATAGGGCAAGTAGGGTCAGTTTGACTTCTGAGAAATGGGAAGGTTGTCTTGTGGTTGGGATGCCGATTTTTTTTCAGCTTTACAACATGTACGTGCAGTGTTGACCTATGGAAAGTATTATTAATCCACAGATGAACACTTGACAAATGCTTCAATATGATGTTCTTTACTTTAGTATCATTTTTCACTTGACTGTCAACCCTCTATCAATAATAATTTTATCTTCCCATAGTACTGAGGGTACACCTTCATGCCCTTTTGATGAATCATGGAAGTTCAATATCAGTCCCCAAACTGATCAGAGCTCTTTGATTTGGTGTGTATTTTATGCTTTTCCTTATCTTTGCTTTTCCAGTCATATATGGTTTAGGATAGTTGCTCCCAACTATCTCATACTCTGATTCTGAACAAGTCACCTTCAAATTCTGAAAATGTTCATTTTTAATCAGAGCTAAAATAAGTAGACCTTACTGAAGAAGAAGAGGAAGGAGGATGATAAAGGAAAAAGAGGGGAAAGAGGAAGTAAAAAAGGAAGAAGGAGAGGAACAGGGGGAGGAAGAAGAACAATTGCTATTATTCATGGATAAAAATGGATGCCATATTATGGCCCAATTTTTCAGCCTTTATCCCATAAATGGAGTGTTCCAGGCTATTTCTAGCTCTCTGGAGACCCAAGCAGAAAACAAATCTGGCAGTAGCATTTGCAGTCTTGTCAGACCTGGTGCGTGGCTGGTATTTCTTAGGCATGATATAAGATCTTCTGTGGTCTTTGCTCTGGCTAAAGGCCCTGGATCCAGCTCTCTGTCTGCTCCAGCCTTCTTGAATCAATGTTGGGATAATAACGAAATGAATGAGTCTTTGAAGTTTCTTCTTGACCTTTTTTTGACTCAGAGATTGCACTCGTAAGCAGAGATTGTGGATTGGTATGAATTTGTTTAAAATGTTTCTGTGTTCTTTAAGCCTTTGTCAGTCAAGAGTCCCTCTGGAGTGATCTGGTTGAGTGTTTGATAATCTACATGTGAGAGAATGAAAAGAATAGGCCAGAAGTTGTAGCAGTTGTCAGCATTAAGGAGACAGGGAGGTTGCTCAAAGTCAGGAGGTGCTGGGCCTTACCCTTATACTGAACCTTGTTTCTGATGGTGTTAACATCCCTCCACTCTTTCTTTCCTCTGGCAGAACTGGGGAGCTGGTGACAGAAGGCGGGCTTAGGTGGGTCCCCAAGAAAATGAGATTAGTATCTTTGGGCCAGCTGAGCCCTGAGGGGAAGGGTGGAGATAGCCTAGTCTTTTTCAGCCTATATCGTGGAGAGTGGAGGGTGGAAGAAGAATTCAGGATTCAGTCTGAGTTTTCCTTGTTCTGGATCCAGCAGAGGAGTTTGGTGACATGAAATCTGGAAGGCAGTTGAGTTGTCTCTGTGAGTCACAGCACAGGGGGCTTGGTAACAACAGTTCCGTAAACAGGCTGGGAGTTCCCAACTCCCCAGAGCCCACCATGTGTCATTTTCCATTTTCCTTCCAGGATGCTCCATAAATTTTTTTTTTTTTAATTCGTACTCTTCCAGGATGTTGAATTCATGTGGTGTCACAGTTGATAATAATGTTGGTACAGAAGGCTGAGGGAAATTTTAAATTCTTCTTAGCGACCTGCCAAGGTTTTCCCAAATGGGAATCATCGTTTGACCTTCTGCTTTATGGGTGGAAATGTTTAAAACACTTGGAGATCTCAAAACACTAAAATTTATCTAATATTTATATCATTTGGATAAAAAAAGAAAATAGAAAGAAATCCATGTGTTTCATTTATTGTTAAATCTCTTTCAAAAGACCCAGTTGTCCATGCCAGAGCCTTTGGAGTCATCCTGAACTACTCTCTTCCTCTCACTGTCTGCATCTAAAGAGCAGCTCATCCTTTGGAGTCTACCTGCTTAGCATCTCTGTGCTTATCCCTCCGTCTTCATCCCCTGAGTTCAGGGGCTTATTACCTCTTGTTTAGACCACTTCATTGACTACCTGCGTAATCTCCTTGCCTTTTGTCTGGCCTCCGTGTAACCTATTTACCACAATGCGTCAGAAGGATCCATCTAGAATGGGTGATGCTGCTTTGCTTAAAATCCTCTAATGCTCTCCCGAATGTTTGGGATTATTTTCTAAAGTCATGGCTTTATCCTCAACCCTATAGGATCTACTTCTCCAACCTCATCTTCATTCCCCTTTATGAAACCTCTCTTCCAAACTTTTACAAACTACTTAGAGTTCTCTGAGTAGTACATCATTGTTTTAATCATCTAGTGCTACTGTCACAGCAATACCACAAGTAGGTGACTTTAAATAGACAGATTTTTATTCTGTCACAGTCTATTAGGCTAAGAGTCCAAAATTAGGACGTTACCCCTGAAGGACATCTCTCTCTGTTGGCTCTAGAGGAAGGTCCTTGTTGTCAGTCTTCCCCTGAACTGCAAGTTTCTGGGAATCAGGGTCCTTGCTTTTTTCAAAAGGGTACCCTCTTGTCCCAGCACTGTTTCTTAGTGGTATGAGGTCCCCAACTATCTGCCTGCTTCTTTTCCCTCTATATTCTGAAAGATTGCATCAAGGCACAATACAATCTTACACAGTGAGTCCTACCCCACCAACACAACTGCCACCCACCATCTCTCATTAACATCATAGAGACAGGCTTTACAGCATATGGGAACATCACAGGATACTAAGCATTATGGCCTAGCTAAAAGGCTACTTAGGTTTTGGGGGAGACACAATACAGTTATGACAATCGTGCTATGTCATACTTCAGTGGCTCTGTAAATGATAGTCTCTTTGCCTGGAATATGCTTCCCCCCTTTTATCCAGCACACTCCTTGTACTAGAAAAGTTAAGGCTAATGTTACGTCTCTGTAAACCCCAGTAGCATAGTAGGTAAGTGCTACAGCTACTAATCCAAAGGTCGATGGTTCAAATCCACTGGTTGCTCCTTGAAGAATCTGTGGGGCTGTTCTACTCTGACCTATAGGGCCACTATGAGTCGGAATTGACTGGATGGCAGTGGCTTTGGCTGGTCATCCCTTTGGGAGGCTGTCTCTCACTCCCTAGCCAGAGTTAAGTGTTGGATCCATAGGATACTGGGTGTTTCTTTTAGCAGGAAGTTTTCCATGGGCATTTTTATGCACCTACTGGTATTCCTATCTTCCTTTCCAGATGAAATCTCTGTGAAGGAAAGTCTTCTCTGTTGTTGAATCTTGTATCTTCAGTTTTGAGCACAGAGCTTGGCTGTATCTCATCAAGACATTTTCATTAAATGTAAGAAATAACTACCTAAGAGCTATAAAAAAACCAGTTGCTGTCAAGTCAGTTCCTACTCATGGTGGGCTTCATGAGTGTCAGAGTAGACACGTGTTCTATTGAATTTTCAGTGGTTGGTTTTAATTATTTTTAGCTTGAACTGATTTAGGTGTGCTTGGGGGCAGGAGATTAGGCTGTCTTGGGCTGCCTGACTCTCATAAAGCATATCCGACTCAAGGAACTGGTCTCTAGTTTTGTTTGGGTTAAAAGTATATTTTTACACTAATTGACTTTAAGGACTATCCAAAGAAAGGCCTTGGAATATTCTAAACTGTAGGAAGAGCTAGTTAATCTACATTCTAATGTGTTTTGTCTAGTGTATTATGATTACATGCACTTTTTCTTTTAAGGTCGTCAAATGACTGAAAAGGAGTTTTGCATGTTTTAGCGTGTATGGGCATTGCCTGCATTCCTCCTATTTCAAATGACAGCTTCTTTCAGGGGATGGGCAGATTTTGGGGGACTGGTTAGTACATTAAAGTTTCTTGCATTTATAAGGCCTGTAACTTTAATTTTCTGGTCCTCAAATTAATTTTTTTCTTTAAATGGAATTGATAAGAGCTTGGCTTCTGATTTCCTGACTTTAACCATCAGCCTGTGTTTGGAATTTACCCTAGGAGTTGTAACTACCAGTCAGTCATCAAAAATTGATGTGGCCCTACTATGTGCTAGGAAACTCTGGTGGTGTAGTAGTTAAGTGTTATAGCTGCTAACCGGAAGTCAGCAGTTCAAATTCACCAGCTGCTCCTTGGAAACTCTATAGGGCAGTTCAACTCTGTCTATTTTGTTGCGATGAGTGAGAATCGACTCAGCAGTGGTGAGTTTTTTTTTTTTTAGATTTTGGTACTGTGTGCAAATGCCAGCAGGTATTGATAAGTAAAGTCATCCACTGACAATCTCACAGTACTTTGGAAACATGAAGCTTACATTTTTCAGGGAATTTTGGTTATAGACAGAGAATGTGAAACGAATTTGGCAAGTCACATTCAACTCCTGTTTAAACACTGCCTCCTTCTTTGAAGCGTCCCCACCCTAACCCCCATGAACAGCCTGAAAATCCACTGCTGTAGAATCAATTCCGACTCGTAGGGACTCTACAGGACAGAGCAGAATTGCCTCATAGGGTTTCCAAGGAGCAGCTAGTGGATTTGAACTGCCAGTCATTTGGTTAGCAGCTGTAGCTCTTAATCCCATTACCATCAGGGCTCCAGTGTTTGTGCAGAAAAACCTATAAACTCAAGCTATTATTTCAGAAAATGGAGGATGCAAACTAATTCTTAATGCTGGGTAAACTGTTTACAAAAGGCTTAAGTGTTCTTGGTCATCTCTGCCTTTCCTCACTGACAGAAAGAGACCTCTGAGTGCCGGGCCTCCTTCTCTCTGGGAAGTTGAGTACACCATTAGTCTCCCTGCAAAGCTTTTGCAGGTACCTCTCTGTGGCAATCACCTGTTACCAACTGGCCCAACTTTGAAAGCAAAGACTGTAACACTGGAGTTTCAAGGAGGCCTTCCTACCTGGCAGGAAAGATATGTAATCACACTAATCTCACTTTCAGCTTCTCACCCCTTCTTAATAGCTTTCTGTCCTCTGCAGCCTCCCTCTCAGCCTCCTGGCCCTTATTTGTCCTTTGTTATTGAATCCTTGAACTCAACACAGCAGATATAAGTTTCCGGATCCGACTCAACAGCACTTGGCTTGGCCTCCTCCTCAGTGCCCTGCCCTTTAGCTCCACTCCCACTCGTCTTCTGTAACTTTTCTAATTCCTGCCGTTGTCATGGACCCTGGACCCTCACTTCAGCCACATCCATTTCTCTTTTGTAGTTTTATCCATGAACCCATACCCTTCTGCTCCAACATGCTTCCTGTCTTTACAAAACAGTTCTCTTGGGGCATGGGTTCTGGATCCCAGCAGAATTCAGTGGAACTGCCTGTCCACCGTGCCAGTGAGGCTTGGGCATCTCCAGAATGTCTCATGATTACATCATACTGTTAAGAGAGGTGAGAGTAAGGAAAACGGCAGTGATGTTGGGAATGGGCTCACATCTAACTAACATCTATTGTGTTGAGTCACTTGAGTTGGGTAGCTGGGATTAGTATGATTTCAAGTTTTCTCTGAAGAATAGGAAGCTGTTTGAGTGACAGGACCATGCATGGTGACTAAAGAAGCCAGGATGAGCCTAATGGGTGAGGATACTATAGAGGAGGGTCGTGCTGTCTTACGGCTTGTCTGGAAAGCTCTGGTTGATGGCGAAACCCTGGGCTGAACGAAATATGAATCTGCCCCAGAATTTGATCTCTCTTTGGCTGTAGCAGCTGGAAGGCTTAAATATTTGGAAGATGTTGAAATTAAAAATAAATATACAACATATCAGAGAGTGGTGAGTGAACTGAAGAAGGAGGATAAAGCCTGCTATATGGAGGGAAAGATGCTACTGTTTAATATGGTGCAATGAAATGGTCTCTAATAAGATAACATCTGAGCAGACACCATCATGACATGAGAAAGCAGGCTGTGTGGATGTCCGGAGAAAGGGCGTAGCAGACAGAGGGCGGTGTAAAGGCCATGAGGCAGGGATCTACCAGATGTGTTTGAAGAATGGCCGGGAGGAAAGCAAGTGTGACAGGATCAGAAAGAATGACAGAAGAGTGGAAGTGGATGCAGTCCTAGAGGTGGCTAGAGACTAGATTATGTAGGGCCTTGTCACCTGCACCAAGAACTTTAGATTTCTGAGTGAGATGGTCAGTCACTGAAGAGGTTAAATGATAATGCTTCTTCTATTGGTAGTTTTTGTGACTAGCAAATATGATAATGTGCATAATAATGCTTTATGAACTGGGAAGATAAGTTAAAGAGTGTTTCCAGAGTCATCTAGCTGGCTAGGAGATCACAGAGCAAGACTCAAATGTAGCACCCCAGAGACCCAGGTCACTCGTTTTTCCACAACTTCCTGAATCTTTCCCTAGAAAGCAAGGAGACAGTGTCAGTCCAGGACCAGGTAGAACCCTTAAGCAAAATCATAAATACTCCCTCCTTTCCAAGTCAAAAGGCTTGTAAACCTCGTTGACCTGACAGCATTTGACTTTTGGAAGGTGATGCAGGAGCTTATGATCTTAGATAGGTAGAGAAAAGAGAGCTGGAATAATCCAAGGCAGTTGGAGTCTGGGCAATAGAGACCGTCATAAATTAAACGCAGACTTTCTGTGTTCAGAGCTGGATGAGGGAAATGTAAACAACAGAACTTAAGAATTATGACAGGTATTGGAGAACTCCTTTAATATCCGTGTAAGAAGCCACAGAGTGGCCAAAAACAATAGAGTCAGAATTTGTAAGTATTCATAGTTGTTTGGGCAGTATTAGGCATGGATTAAGGGGATGTAACCGTGCATGAACTGGGATACTGAGAAGAGACCCAGCACACCCCTCCAGGGGACCAGTTTGTATAGATCGTGCTCTGCTCAAGGGCTCTGCCTGCCCTCCTTTTGTGTGGATTAGCCATGTGATTACTTGGGTGAGGAAGGGAAACAAATTATGGTCTGGGGCTGTGGAGCCCAGGGATGGAAGTCTGGCATCCTTGAATCCTTGGTGTTTCTTTAAGTAGGTTCAGTTTTCTCTTTTCCTCTGCCCTCCATTTCTTACTTTCTTTTTTCCCTTCTCTCTTGCTATGAGCAGAGGATATTAAGCAACATTTGCTTTGCCCTCTGTTAAATTCATTATTGTTCCTAAGATAACCACCCACGTATCACATACCCCAGAAGAAAACATCATCAAGATATCTCCATTCCGAATAAAATATATTTCTATACGCCTACTAAATGATCCTGATAAATCACCAGCTCTTAAGAAAATAAAGTGTCATCATTTTTTTTTCAAGGAAACAGTGTTGGAATCCAACTGTATAAAAACCATAATGATGTACAATCTGTTAGTGAAATTATGTTTCATAACCAACGATACGATTTTCCTAGAATTGACAGGCAATTGATGTCCCAATTACATTAAGTAGATAAATTTTAAACCATAACCACTTTAAGATCTATGTATTTTTCTAATCATTCTTGTTATAATCTAAGGTTTCTTGGCATGTGGTTTCCTTCATATGTGAATCTTGACAGACTCATATTAAGAGATCTCAAAAAGCGCAGAAAACATGGGATATGTTGGAAATACATATACGATATGTGTATGAACATGCATGTAAACACAGTGACACACACACACACACACACACACACACAAACATACATCCCAAGCACTTACCTGTGCTAGTGATGCTCATGCTAAGGTTCCCGTGGGCAGAGTCAAGTTCAAGTGGTAGAAGTTTCAGGGAAGACAGATTTTAGATTCCTTGGGGGAGAACTTTTTTAACAGTCAAATCTGCCCAACAACAGAATTGGCTGCATCACAAAGTTCAGAACTTTGTTTTCCAGAACTTTGTAAATTCCAGAAGCTTCCAAAGACAGAATTGTTATAAAAAGATCATTCTTTTATGCCCACCCATTTAAAAATCATGCTATCATAAAAAACTACAGAAGGAGTTGCTCTCACGGCACATGGTGAAAGTGTGCCCTGTTGAGCTGTGAATGACGGGTTGGTGATGCCATAGAAGCCACATGGCTGGGGGCAGGCACAGATTGGAATAGATGAGTATGGCAGTCTTGATGGTAACTAGGTGTAGTGAGGGGTCTCAGACATTCACTGTTTTGGCAAGTACCAAATGTTTTGAAATTGTCAATTGCAGTTCTGCAAATGCAGTATGTGCTAGAGTCTCTCCCTCACCCCTTTTAAATCCTTGTGCTTTTTTGGATGTAAGGCAAAAACAAACAAACAAACAAACAAACTTCAAAATATAGTACTTATCCATTTCTGATCAACTGCTGGGAATCGAATAAATAATCTATTGTAGTGAGCTCTCCACTTCTGGAAGTGATCAAAACTGAAAACCAAACTCATTGTCGAGTTGATTCTGACTCACAGTGACCCTATAGGACAGTGTGGAACTGCTTCACAAGGTTTCCAGCAACTGGTGGATTTGAACTGCCAGCTTTTTGGTTAGCAGACAAATTCTTAATTAGTATGCCGCGAGGGCTCCAGAAATGATCAAGTAGTAAACCAAAGATGTTAAACAAGGAATTTCTGCATTGGGTGGATGGAGGAAACTGATGATATATGTGTTTAAAGATACGAAATAATTTGAGCCTACAAAAAATTCTGCCCAATAATACAGTGAATGCTCATGTAATCCTGACACAGCTTTACCTAAAAGGACATTGTGTCGTATTTACTTCTGGTCATTTGTGATAAAAAGGGCTTTACAAATATGTTCATACACTCTTTCACTTCTTCCTAGCGGTTACCAATGTTCAGAATGTCGTGTATACAATTCGCCTGGATATTTTTGTAGTTTTGCTGCACATGCGTGTATTCATAAATACTGTAGAGTGCTTTTCATGCTTGTAAACTTTGTCTAAATGGCATAATACTACACGCATTATTTTGCAACTTGCTTTTTTCATCAGTGTTGTTTTCAAGGTTTCTTTATGTTGGTGTATGTAGCTGTAGTGTATTTATTTAGACTGAACTGCCATATTTTGTAGATTACATTGTCATTTGTCCATTTTGCAGCTGAAAGCCACTGAGATTGATTCTGTATTTTTTACTAGTAGTAATGCAGTTATGAATCCTCTTACACATGTGTTTAGGGCA
Organism: Heterohyrax brucei; assembly: GCA_028571685.1. NCBI lineage: Eukaryota > Metazoa > Chordata > Mammalia > Hyracoidea > Procaviidae > Heterohyrax > Heterohyrax brucei. Next base: position 67,297,524 of record CM053142.1, on the reverse strand, counting down.
TTTATGTAAGAATTTCTGTAGGAATGAAATTGCTTCATTTTAGATACACATATCTTTACAGGATATAAGCAAACTGTTCTTTAAAATAATTAATTTATCCTCCCACAAGTATTCTATGAAAATATCTGTTGTTCCACATCCCTGCTACCTCTTAACATCAGTTTATTTTGCCAATTGATGATTATGAAATGATATTTCATCATAATTTTTAACTTAAATGTAAGCATATGAATCAATTTTTTTATTTTATTGTGCATATTTGTAACAAAATTTGCCATTTTAATCATTTTTGTACAGTACAGTGACATTAATGACATTCACAGTGTTGTACAGTCATCACCACTATTTCCAAAACTTTTTCATAACCCTGAACAGAAACTCTGTACCCACTGGGCAATAACTGCCCACTTCTTACTCCCACTAGCTCCTGATAACCTCTACTCTATCTTTTGTGTCTATGAGTTTGCCTGTTTTAGATATTTCATGTAAATTAAATCATACAATATTTATCCTTTGTGTATGGTATAGTTCACTTAGTATTATGTTTTCAAGATTCATCCACATTGTGAGAGTATTAGAACGTCATTCTTTAATGGCTGAATAATATTCCATTGCAAGTACATATCATAGTTTATCTATTCATGTGTGGCACACAGGTTGTTTTCACCTTTTAACCGTTGTGAATAATGCTGCAGTGTACATTTGTGCACAAGTATCTTAGTCTCTGCTTTCACTTCTTCAATATCCAGAAGTGGAGTTTTTTATGTATATTGTAATTCTGTGGTTAACTTTTTGAGGAAATGTGAAACTGTCTTCCTCAGTGGCTGTACTATTTTATGTCCCCACCATCAATAGACGAGGGTTCCAGTTTCTCCCTATCTCCACCAGTTTGTTTTCCATTTTTTTATGTACTTAGTTATTTATCCATCCATCTATTTACCCATCTGTGTATTTATTTTTTACATCCTTCCCCTCCTCTCCCTCGTAACCATCAAAGATTGTTTCTGTCTGTATGTAAACCTTTTCACGAATTTTCGTAGTAGAGGTCTCACCCAATGCTTGTCCTTCTATGACTGACTTATTTCACTCAAGATAATGCTCTCCAGGTTCCTCCATGTTATGAGATAACATCATGTTTTGTAAGCATCATCTGCTAAAAGATTATCCTTTTCTCATTTGATGGACTTTGAGCCTTTGTCGAAGATCAGGTGACGATAGGTAGATGGATTTACATCTGGGTTCTCACTTTTGTTCCATTGATCAGTGAATCTGTTGTTGTGCTAGTACCAGGTGTCTTTGTTTCTAAGGTGTGTCTCTTGCAAACAGCATATTATTGCTTTCATTTTGGAGTGCTTTTTTTTGTGTGTGTAATGCTGACATTTTCTTTGTTCTTCTTATTCTCCTGTGCTGAATTCCTTTGGTTTGTAGATTTCTTTTTTCATTAGTTTTTGTAGATTTTGTTTTTATTGAGGTTTTATGTTTCCCTTCTTTACTTCGATGAGTAGGGTTATTAACTTTATAGTGACCGTGAAATTTACTCTTGTCTTCTCACGTTTGAAACAGTCTGTTATTACTCAATAGTGTCTGGCCTTCAACGCCACTAGAAAATTCTATATCTACATTGCTTATTTATACAATATTTTGTTTTTATGTTGCTATTATTTACACATTAACCTCCCTAGTTCCCTGTTGTAATTCTCTTGGTTTGGGATAGCCTTTGAAAGTTCATTTCCTAGGTTGGTATGTGGCTGGTACAATCTTGAGTCTTAGATTCAGGCTGTGGTCTGCTATTCTTTTTTCTCAGACTGAAGAACTCTGTTTAACAATTCTGCTAAATTTGGTTTGGTTTTCACACATGTCTTAATTCCTGTTTATCTGGAAATGCCCTAATTTCACCATCATATTTAAACAAGAGTTTTACAGGATATATTATTCTTGGTTGGCAATTTTTTTTCTTTCATGGTTTTATAAATCATCCTATTCTACTCTGTTCTACAGGGTTGCTATGAGTCAGAATCAACTCTCCAGCAGTGGGTTTATTGCCTCCTTGCCTGCATGGTTTCTGCCAAATAATCAGGGCTTACTCTTTTGTTCAGTTCTGTTCTCTTGGCCTTGAATTGACTTTTCTAATTCTTTAATTTTGTTATTGATCTGTCAGATTTTAGAATGCTGGTGTTCCATCAGTTCAAAGAGCTTGCTTAATTTTCATTTTGCTCTGTTGAATTTTGTATAATGTCTAAGAGGGCCCTCTATAGAATTCTTTTGTACTCAACCTCCAAAAGTTTCAGAAAGCCTTCTTCATCTGGGAAGTTCTTTGGTTCTTTCTTTTGGGAGCTTTCTGGAGCCATGGGTGGATTTTTCTTTAGGTGTCTGGTCAAGGTCTGTTGCTTTTTGGGCACCTAGAGGTTGTTTAGTTTCTCTGGTGATGCCTTAACAGGAGCTGAAGCAGACATTGATCACCAGTCACCTCTATGTACTCCAGTGACTGGGCCCAGTGGAATCTCTGGGATAGGAGGCTATACTTCCTGACTGACAAAAGACACGGCCCTACTTAGGGAGTCACTGGGGGGCTGTTGGCTGGAAGAGATGCTATCAGGCTTCACCACAGTTATTTCTCTAGGTAGTCTTATTTTTAAAAGTAAAAGCTATCTGACTACCAAAATCAGTCAGGCTGTCAGGTGTGCAAGCCCCTCTTTCCAGCTGGCAATGGAGGCATCTCTATATCTGTCCCCAGATGCTGTGATCTATTTCAAAGTATGGAAAGGCTACTGTCCTGCTGTCATACACTGCTGGGCCCCACCCGTAAGGCTACAATGTGTTAAACAAAGCTTTTCTGCTGGGAAGCCACTCCCTGGGCTGGCACTGTCTCCGTGCCTGGGAATTAGACCCTGCTGAGGCCTCCATTTGGGTAACTCCACCTCCTAGTTGAACAAGATGGCATCCCACAGTAACTATCCCCCCCATTGCAAAACAGCTGAATCAATGGCAGAAGTTCGGAAAGAGAGGGTGGAGGGGCTGTGGTGCTCGAAGTCCAGAGCCGGCTCTCCCAAGTGTGGCTATTTTGCCTGCTGATCATGTCAGCAGTGTGACTGAATTTTGCTGCCAGTTAAGCCCACTTGCCATTGCCAGCTAGCCAGCCAAGCCAAGTGCCATCAAGTCAGATCCAGCTAACAAAAAGAAAAAAAGTTACCTTCAGTCCACAAGATCTGGCCATTCAACAAGGGTGGGGGTCAGCAAAAGAGAAGAAGTTTCCTGTTCAGTGGCATGTAGTCCAAATTGACAGCCCTGTGCCATGTCCTAGGGCTCACTGGTTGTCCAGAAGGGTCCATTTAATTATCAATCCAGGCCTTAGTTTTCAGAAGGAATTAAGGAGCCATGTGTCTAGTCTGCCATCTTCACTCCACCCCTCAAGAAAAAGCAATCAGGGCTTATTCTTATTGTTTCTCCTCTGTATGTGACATTTCGTTTTTCTCCAGTTGCTTTCAGAATTTTTTTTCTGTTTTTGGTTTTGCCAAAGCCAAGTGCTGTTGAATTGGATCCGACTCATAGTGACCCATTTTGGTTTTAGTGAGTGTATTTATGGTATTATGCCTTGATGATTTTCTTTTAGGGCCTAGATATATGAGTTTCAAGTATTTTCTCCAATTCTGTAGGTTGTCTTTTCACTTTCTTGATATGTCCCTTGATGCACACAAGTTTTAAATTTTGATGAAGTCTAATTTATCTGTTTCTGTTGTTGCTTGTACTTTTTGTGTTATAGCTAAGAATCCAGCATCAAATCCAACATCATGAAGACTTACACCTGTACTTTCTTCTAAGAGTTTTATGATTTTAGCTCTTAATATGTTGGTCTTTGGTTAAATTTGTGATAATTTCTTGTACATGGTGTGAGGTAGGTGTCCAACTTCATTTTTTTTGCATGTTGCAATCCAGTTTTCCTAGTGCCCTTTATCAAAGAGATTCTAGTCTTTTTAATTTATGCTTTTTTAGTGTGCCTTATTTAAGAAATCCCTCCCTACCTAAGATCTTAAAAATACGGTCCTTTTTTTCTCTACTTTTTGAAAACCATTATTCTTATTTTACATTTAAATTTTGTAACTAGTTGGAATTTCTTCTTGTGCATGAAATAAAATAGGAATCTTTTTTAAAATTGTTTTCTATGTGATGATTTTATTTTGTGTTTTCTGAGTTAGTAGTAAGCATGAAGGAGCACTGGAGACACAACAGTTAAGTACTTAGCTGCTACCTGAAAGGTCAGTAGCTAGAACCCACAAGCCATTCCACAGAAGAAAAGATTGATCTCGTATAAAGATGGTTGTTGTTAAGTGACACTGAGTTGATTCCAATTCACAGCAACCCTATGTACAACAAATGAAATGCTGCCCAGTCTTGCACCATCCTTACGATTGTTATGCTTTAGCTCTTTGTTGCAGCCACTGTGTCAGTCCATCTTGTTGAGGGTCTTCTGTTTTGCTGACCCTTTACTCTATGGAGCATAATATTTTTCTGCATGGACTGATTACTCCTGATAACACGTCCAAACTATATGAAATGAAGTTTCATCATCCTTACTTTCAATGAGTGTTCTGGCTGTACTTATTCACTTTCAATGAGTGTTCTGGCTGTACTTATTCCAAGACAGATTTCTTGGTTCTGGTGGTCTACAGTATATTCAGTATTCTTTGCCATGAAGATTATAGCTTAGAAAATCCTATGGGACAGTTCTGTTCTGTAGGGTTGCTCTGAATCGAAATGGACTCTGTGGCACACAACGGTAAGCATGAGCACCATTTTGTGTTTCTTGGCCACATGAATTTTTTATTTTTTGTTTTGTCATTTTTATTGAATCGTCTATCTACTGATTTATAGCTCAGTAGCAGTCCTGGGGTGGTATGAACAGTTTGTGTTCAAGTACTAACCGAAAGGTTGGCAGTTTGAGTTCACCCACTGATACTGCAGGAGGAAGGCCTGGCAGTTTGCTTCCACAAAAACTACAGCCAAGAAAAACCTATGGAGCAGTTCTAGTCTATAACACATGGGATCATTGTGAATCTTAATTGACTTAATGGCAATAAATGGTTTTGTTATTATGGATACTATTCTTTGTTAGTCATATGTATTGCAAGTATCTTTTTCAGCCCGTGGCTTTTCTGTACTCTGACTGTGATATATCCTGTGGTAAATATTGGCATTATTTTGTCTGATAGAATTCACTTACAAAACAAGGATCTGATATGTATTCTGTAGCAGTTGGTACAGTGTTCTTTATTTGTTTATAGATAAGCTTACCTATTGTGGTTTTCAAGTTGTCTATATAGCTGATAACTATGTTATGTTATCAATTACTGGGAAAGTTATGCTAAAATCTCCTCTATGATGGAATATTTATGAAAACTGACCATGTTTCAAGCCATTAAGCAGGTCTGAACATATTTCACAGAATTTCTATAAGATTACTCTCTCTGATCACAATGCAGTTAATTTAGAAATACATTTTTAAAGATTGCCAAATTTACTCTTATATGTTTGAAATTTAAAAACTTTCTCCAAAAAAACACATGGGCAAAGACAGAAATGGGGAAATAATTGAAATTGAATCATGAGAAACATATATTTAATTAGCCTGTTTCTGATTATATTCTATCAGCTTTTGATTGCTACTAGGTGTCTATTCATTTATAATTAGTATATTGGCATGTTCATTTAAAATGAATTCTTTCTTTACTGTACCACCAGCTCAACCATACTTAAAGAAAATGTTGCTTAATATATTTTAACATACATTAATATATTTTCTGTACTAGGATTGGGTCTTCTCCACATCTAGTTAACCACAATGACAGAAAAGGAAGTATCCATTATGATTTCTGTGTAGACAATTACACTTTCTGTAAATAATGACAATTTCATTTTGTTCTTTCTGATTCTTACATTTTATTTCTTTTTCTTGTTCTGCAGTACAGCCAATGTCTTTAATACAGTGTTGAATAGAAATGTAGATAGTAGGTGTCCTTACTTTTTATTTTAAATAGAACACTTTTCATATTTTACTCATAAATAGGATATTTGCTATGAGGTTTCTGTTGCAACCATTTATCAGATTAAAGGAAACTCAGTTCCTATTTTGTTAAAGTAATTTAAATGATCACTTTTTCCACTTCAGTGCAAACGGTCATACAGTTTTTCTCCTATAATCTGCTAATATTTTGAACTTTGTTAACAGGGTTGTTAAACTAGACACATATTCTTGATAAAAACCAACTTGGTTTTAACATGTTTAAGCAATTATGTACTTGTTTAATATGACATACTTAGTAATATTGTTGTGCTTGGTTTGCTTATTTTTTAGTTTTCTAGTGTTAGAATTTTTGCATCTATGCTTATTAGTGAGGTTGACCTAGAGTTTTCCTTTCCTGTAGTGTGCTTCTGGCTTTGGTTTAAAGGTTGTGTGTACCTCATGGCATGGGTTTAGAGCGTTCCTTCTTTCTCTATCCTCTCAATACATTATAAACCAAAAAACCCACTGCCAATGAACGAATTCTGACTCATAGTGACCCTATAGGACAGAGTAGAACTGCTGCACAGAGATTCCAACAAACACCTGGTAGATTTGAACTGCCAGCATTTTGGTTAGCAGATGTAGCATTTAACCACCATGCAACCAGGGTTTCCTAATACATTATAGAAGGGTGGAATTATTTCTTTCTCAAAAGTTTGATAGAACTGACTTTAAAAATATCTGGGTAACTGCTGGATTTGGTGGGTAGATTTTTAATTTAGGATTTTATTAGTGTTTTCTTTTTTTTTCCTATTCAGGTTTTCATTTTCTTCTTGAGTCCATATCATTAAATTATATTTTCATAGGATACTGTCCATTTTGCATGTATTTTGAAATCTATTGCTATGGAGTTCTTCATAGCTTTGTCTTTTGAACTTAATAACTTCTGTTGCATCTTGTTTGTGATTTCAGATATTGATTTTTTTCTTTTTAAAAATTGTATCAGTGTGCCAGATGTTTATTTATTTGATTAGGCTTTTTTTAAAAAATAGATTTTGCTTTAGTTTATTGCCTCTATTATTGTGGGTGGGTTTTTATTGTCTCTTTGTCCTCTACTTCATTCATTCCTGCTGTTCTATTTATCATTTCCTTTCTCCTTGTTCCTCTGGGCTTATGCTGTTGTTCTTTTACTTCTTGAATTGAGTGTTTAACTTATGAATTTCCAGCCTTATTTTCTTTTTAACAAAAGCATGTGAATGTCCTGCCATTTAACTTATTCATTTATTTATTCATTTCTTAATTCAGAAAGTACAGGCATTGTTCTAGGTTTTATGGAGTCATCAATGAACTTAACAATTAAAAAGCCCTCCTCTAATATGTTATAAATTCTATTATGAATTCTTTATTCTGTGAGTTATTTAGAAGTGTGTTTTACATTTCCATTGATGTGAGAGTGGAGAGGTTGATAATCTTGGCTATTTCTAGTTTACTTGCATTTTGTTTAGAGAATGTGGCATGTATAATACTTTTGGGGTAAGTACTTTCAAGATTTCCTTTGTAACCTAAAATATGGTTATTTGTTGTCGTTCTTAGGTGCCATTGAGTTGGTTTCCACTCATAGCTACCCCATGAACAACAGAAAGAAACATAGCCTGGTCTTGTGCCATGTCCACAATTGTTTTTATGCTTAAGTCCATTGTTGTGGCTGCTGTGTCAATCCATCTTGTCAAAGGTCTTCCTCTTTTTCGCTGACCCTCCGCTCCGCCAAGCATGATGTCCTTCTCCAGGGACTGATCTTTCCTGCAATATGTCTAAAGTATGTAAGATGCAGTCTTGCCATCTTTGCTTCCAAGGAGCACTCTGGTTGTACTTCTTCCAGAACAGATCTGTTTGTTCTTTTGGCAGTCAGTGGTACCATCAACATTCTTCTCCAAAACCACAATTCAAAGGCATCAATTCTTTTGTCTTCTTTGTTCATGGTCCAGTTTTCACATGCGTATGATGTGATTGAAAATACTATGGCTTGGATCAGGCACATTTTAGTCCTCAAGGTGACTTCCTTACTTTTGAATACTTTGAAGAGGTCCTTTGCAGCAGATTTTCCCAATGCAGTGCGTCTTTTAATTTCTTGACTGCTGCTTCCAAGGGCATTGATTGTGGACCCAAGTAAAGTGAAATCCTTGAGAACCTCAGTCCTTTCTCCATTTATGACAATGTTGCTTATTGGTCTAGTTGTGAGGATTTTTGTTTTCCTGATGTTGAGGTGCAATTTATACTGAAGGCTGTGATCCTTGATCTTCATCAGTGTCTCAGATCTTCTTTATTCCCAGCAAGTAAGGTGGTGTTGTCTGCATAATACAGGTTGTTAACAAGATGCCCTCCAATCTTGATGCCTTGTTCTTCTTCGTATAATCCTGCTTCTTGGATTATTCGCTTGGCATACAGATTAAAAAGGTATGGTGAAAGGATACAACCCTGACACACCCCTTTCCTGACTTTAAACCATGCAATGTCACCTTGTTCTGTTTGCAAGACCATCTCTTGATCCTTATACAGATTCTTTAAGAGCACAATTAGGTGTTCTGGAATTCCCATTGTCCGCAACATTAGCCATAGTTTAGTATGATCCACATAGTCAAGTGCTTTTGCATAGTCAATGAAACACAAGTAAACATCTTGCTGGTATTCTTTGCTTTCAGCCAAGATCCATCTCACATCAGTGATGATATCCCTGATTCCACATCCTCTTCTGAATCCAACTTGAATTTCTGGCAGTTCCTTGTCAGTATATTATTGTAGTTGCTTTTGAATGATCTTGAGCAGAATTTTACTTGTGTGTGATGTCAATGATATTGTTCGGTAATTTCCACATTAGGTTGGATCGCTTTTCTTTGGAATGGGCATAAATATGAATCTCTTCCAGTCAGTTGGCCAGGTAGCTGTCCTGGCACAGATGAGTGAGCACTTTCAGCACTGCATCTGTTTGTTGAAATATCTCAATTGATATTGCATCAATTCCTGGAGCCTTGTTTTTCCCCACTGCTTTCAGTGCAGCTTTGACTTCTTCCTTCAGTATCTCTTGTTCCTTACCATATGCTACCTCTTCAAATGCTGCACACCGACCAGTTCTTTCTAGTATAATGACTGTGTATTCCTTCCATCTTGTTTTGATGCTCCCTGAGTCATTTAATAGTTTCCCTGTAGAATCCTTCACTATTGCAACTCCAGGGATGAATTCTTTTTCAGTTCTTTCCACTTGAGAAATGCAGAACATGTTCTTCCCTTCTGGTTTTCCATTTCCAGCTCTTTGCACATGTCATTATAAAACTTTCTTTTGTCTTCTTAGGCTGCTCTCTGAAATCTGGTTAGCACTTTTACTTTGCTATCCCTTCCTTTTGCTTTAGCAGCTTAATGTCCAAGAGCAAGTTTCGAAGTCTCTTCTGACATCCAATTTGGTCTTTTCTTTCTTTTCTGCCTTTGTAATGGCCTCTTGTTTTCTGATGTCTTTGATGTCATTCCATAATTCATCTGGTCTTTGGTCATTAGTGATCAACACATCTGAAATGTTCTTGAGGTGGTCTTTAAACTCAGGAGGGATATACTCAAGGTCATACTTTGGCTCTGGTGGACTTGTTCTAATTTTCTTCAGCTTCAGTTTGAATTTACATATAAGCAATTGATGATCTGTGCCACAGTCAGCACCTGGTCTTTTTTGCTGACATGGAGCTTTTCCACTGTGTTTTTCCACAAATGTACTAAATTTGGTTCCTGTGTATTCATCTGGTGAGGTCCATGTGTACAGTCATCATTTGTGTTGGTTAAAAAAACTATTTGCAATGAAAAAGTCGTTAGTCTTGCAACTTTCTATCATGTGATCTCCAGCATTATTTCTATCACCAAGGCTGTATTTTCCAACTACTGATCCTTCTTCTTTGTTTCCAACTTTTGCATTCCAGTCATCAGTAATTATCAATGCATCTTGATTGCATGTTCGATCAATTTCATACTGCAGAAGCTGGTAAAAATCTTCAACCTCCTCATCTTTGGCCTTAGTGGTTGGTGTGTAAATTTGAATGTGGTGTTAACTGTCCTTCCTTGCAGATGTATGGATATTGTCCTATTACTGACAGCATTGTACTGCAGGACAGATATTGAAATATTCTTTTTGATGATGAATGCAACACCATTTCTCTTCAAGTTTTTCTTCCCAGCATACTAGACTATATGATCGTCAGATTCAAAATGGCCAAAACCAGTCCATGTCATCTCGCTAATGCATAGGATGTTAATGTTTATGCGTTCCATTCCGTTTTTGACAATTCCAGTTTTCCTAGATTCTTCCTTTGTACATTCTATGTCCTGATTATTAGTGGATGTTTGCAGCTGTTTCTTCTCATTTTGAGTCTTATCACATCAGCAAATGAAGATTCCAAAGGCTTTACTGTACCCATGTAGTTAAGGTTGACTCTACTTTGAAGAGGCTGCTCTTCCTCGGTTGTCTTCCAAGTGCCTCCCATCATAGGGGGCTCACCTTCCAGCTCCATATCTGACAATGTTCGGCTGCTATTCATAAGATTTTCCATGGCTCATCCCTTTCAAAAGTAGATTGCTGGGTCCTTCTTCCTAGTCTGTCTTAGTCTGGAAGCTCAGCTGAAACTTGTCTACCATGGCTGACTCCACTGGTAGCTAAATACCAGTGATATACTTTCCTGCATCACAGTAATAAGCAAGCCTCCACTGAGGGTCGCCATGAGTTGGATCCGACTCGATGGCACTTGGCGTGGCCACTGACAGATGAGTGGGGACTGCTCTCTCCGTCCTTACCTGATGGTGTTACCCTCCTTATCTGATGCTGCTATTCCCCTTACCTGATGCTGTTATGTGCCTTACCTGGTGCTAGTAACCCCTCTTACTTGATGCTCTTACCTGCTTTACCTGATGCTGTTATCTGCCTTACCTGGTTATTTACTTTTTTAAAATAGAAATTCCATGTGTGCTTGATAAAGAACGCTGACTAATGATCTAATTCCATGTCAGTGTTAAAAAACCCTGCCTGACCTGCCATGTTGTTCAAAGTCAAAGTTGAATGGCCCTAATTCACGTTAAGGCTGATTAAAAACAGTGAATGGTGTTTAGAGTGAGTCCTCTCTCTGCTATGACTAGAGTTTAATGAGGGCTGTTTCCCCTTGTTCTTCTAGAAAGCAGTGGGGCAGAGATTCATGCAATATTAAAGCCAGAAAAATCTGCTGGAGGTCGTGCATAGCCTGCAGTAACCTAGCTGCATGAGTGATTATTTAACAAACACTTACATAGTACTTTAGTGTATACTGGGCATGGCTCTGAGTGTTTTATAAGTATCAATCCACTGAACCTCCACATGGGCCTTGACAGAGTTAGCATTATTAGAACCATTTCTACAATGAAGAAACTGGGCCAAAGAAAGATTAAGTCCTAAGGTCTCGCAAATAGTAAGTGGCAGAGTCAGGATGGAAATCAGTTAGTTTATGACCCCTGAGGCTAGGCTGTCAACCATTCCATGATGCTAACTCCCACATGGAATCTTTGCTAAATTCTTATTAAAAATGCTTATTTCCTCACCCCAGGCTTCCAAAATCAGTAATCAATCTCTCGGCGGTAACATATTGAAATCTATATTCTTAAAGCAGTTTCAGATTTATTCTGATATGTAGCCAGGTTCTGAAACTACTGCCAGGTGGTTCCTTTCGTTTTACACACAGGGAAACTGAGGCCAGAAGTACTTTGCTCACTATTTCACAGCATGTAGAGAGAAACTGTTATTGATTCCCTGAAACTTGCTATTCTGTGAGTCCCGAGTGAGGATACTGTGGAGTCTAGGCACACTTGCATTGCCAAAGCCTAGTCCACCGCTCTGCTGTGGCTTTGAAAGTCTTGTCCTTTCTCTGTCTCTGGAGCAAAGTCCTGTTCTAAGAAATCACGGCAGAGATCCTGGAAGCTTTAGAGATTGGTATGGGTTTGTGAAGCACATTATTTTGTAGTGAGTGAGCTTTCAGGTAAAACAGAGCTGGCTCAAGTGTCAGTTCTGCCACCAACTAACTTGGTCATATTGGGCCACGACTTAACCCCTCACATCTTACTCATCTGTAGAAAGGAGCATATTAGTGCCTACCTCTTAGCAGTATCGTAGGAGTCTCTGGGTGGCACAAATGGTTAAGTACTAGGTTGAAGGTTCAAATCCACCCAGCAGCTCCTCAGAAGAAATGTTGGTGATCTGCTTCAGAAAATCAGCCATTGAAAACTCTATAGAGTGTTGTTCTACTCTGCCACAAGTGGGGTTGTTACAAGTAAGAACAACTTTGATGGAAACAGATTTGTTTGTTTGTTTTGGTTTATTTGTTTTACTAACATTGTGAGCATTTAATGGAAACACAAGTGTATGGTGGCTGGTGCGTGACAGCATCACTGTCACCACCACTACCACCTGTTTATCAAGGTCCAATTTTTTTGCCAGGCACAGATCTAAGTTTTGAGGATACAGAATTGAACCAAGAGACAAAACACCATGCACTGAAAGGATTTGTAGTCTAGTAGAGACAGATAAAAAATAAAAAAAAAAAAATGTAGTGTGTCTGTTGACAATATGTAGTATGGAGAAAAATCAAAACAGAACAAGAAGATAGAAAGTGAAGAGGCAGGGAAGGATGCCAGCACTGGCTCCTGGTGACAAGTGAATAGAAACTATGTGCAGGTGAAGGAGCAGCTCAGGCAGCAGTAAGAGGGTAGCATTCCAGGTAGAAGAGAGAGCAAGTACAAAGATCCTGTGTAGCACAGGCTTGTTGTAGTCAAAGAACAGCAAGCAGGCCAGTGTGACTGGACCAGAGTTCTTAAGAGAGAAAGTGGTTAGAGATGGGCAGGGATGTAGCAAGGCCAAGTCCTAGAGGACCTCTTCGACCCTGTGTTGAATTTACTATGAATGATAGGCCACTGAAGGCTTTTGAGCAGAAAACTGACATGATCAGACTAACAGCTCTAAGATATTCACACTATTTGCTTAGTAGAGCCTAGACTGTGAGGACAAAGGACACCACTAGGAAGCTATTGTAATGACCCAAGGGGAGACAGTGATGGCTTGAATTATAGTGATTACCATGGAGATTGTGAGAAGTATTCAAATGCTGAGTATATTTTAAAGGAAAAATTTTCAGGATTTGTTGGAGTGTGATGTATGAGAGAAAGAAGTTTAAGATGATGGCAAGATTTTGGAGTGGTAATTGGAAGAATACTGACAAAGGGAAGAGTTAGGAAAGAATTGGAGTAGAAAGGGGAGTAGATTTAGGGAGGAAATCAAGTCTTTCATTGTGAACATGTTATTTTTGTGATACTCATTAGACATTCAAGTGGTGAGGCAGTTCGGTATGGAGATCTGTAGTTCAGAGGCGTGTCTAGGGTAGTGAGTGATCAGGATATAGATGTTTATTCATCTATGAGATTATTTGCACTCAACAAGGGGGTGAATATAAGCAGGGAAGAGAGATGCTCAAGAACTAAGCCTAAGCCCAACCAAAGTTTGGGGGCTGAACAGACGATGAGGGACCAGCCAAAGGAACTGAGAAGAAGCATCCAGAGAGAGAGAGACAGACAGAGAGAGAGAGAGAGCTAAGTAAAAGTGGATTCTCAGAGGGTCAGATGAAGAAAATTCATCAAGAAATAGGAAATCATTAACTGTTCATTGCTGTGATTGGATAGGAATTTAACAGTTTGATCCTGCTCAGAAATGTCAGTGATCATTTTACCTCATTCTCAGTCTGTCTCTTCCTTTCTCTGGCTCTGTAATTCCATCCCACTATCTGCTTTATGACCTCTGATCTGGGAACAGGCACAGGTGACCTCCTGCTGTCATTCCCAGGCCATCAAGGCTATTGGCATCTCGCTCCAAATTCAAGCTAGCTCCAGATGTAAGTCCCATAGTAACACTGCAGGGAGGATCATGATATTCCATACTTTTGCACTGTAAACTGCTGTGAAGATTTGACCTTAGACTACTACAATTATTTGAGTCTAAACCTGCTAAATCCAGGCCTGGACCTAAGGTCTTAAAGACTTTGTCATGGAGGCTGGGCTTAAATGAACCCAATAAATTGTGGCAACCTAAATTCAAGAGTATGACTTCAAACACTCTAAACATATCCTTAGATTTAGCTTTCACTAACAACTTGACGTCAGCCAACTGAACCACATGAGCATCTCATATCACAGATCTCAAGCTTAAGCACTTGTCTTGAATACCTCACATAAAGAAAATCCATAAAAAGGTGCAAATCCTGGAAGTCACCATTATTCCTCTTGTTCCCTCATCCCCATATTTAATACAACAATAAGTTCCATTGACTTTACCACTAAAATATGTCCCTAATCTTCAGACATTTTACCATCTCTGTTGGATTACTGCAAACCTGGTCCAAACTCTTATCATGTCTGTCCTTGGTACTAATGATGCTGTCTCTTGCTGCATCATTCCCTTTCAGTTTATTGCACACAGAAGCCTAATGAGCTTTCCAAAGCATAAATCAGGTAATACGATTCACTCACATAAAATGCTCCAGAAGCTTCCCTCAGACATGGTCTGTAAGACCTCATCATATCTGGCCCCCTGTCTCCCTCTTTACCATCACACTTTGCCTCATTCAGTACACTTTAGTGGTATTGTTGTTTTAATCTGTCTCTCAAATACAACCAGTTTATTTCCATCCCAGGTCTTATGATGTGCTGTTTCTGCTTCTGGAAGGTTATCAGTGTTCTCTTCGGCTGGTACTTTGTTCCGTTCTCATCTCATCACCCACACAGGGGTACCTCTCCCAGGCTTCGCTACAGTGTCCCTCCTGTCTTAGCCTATGAAATTTCCTCCACAGTGTCTATTATGACCTGAGGTGGTCTTATATGCTTACCTCTTTGGTGGCTGTCTACTCCCTCTAGTATGCATGCTCCTTTAAGACAGGGATCCTGTTGATGTTCTATGCCTGGGATAGCGTATATCATTGAGTTCAGTAAGTGCCTGCTAACTCAACAACAAGCTGAACTTAACACAGTTTATGAAGACTGCCAGTTAAGTTCATGAACCCATTGTAGAAAAAGTGCTATATACCTCACTGCTGAGTATCACTGCAGTCACCTTCGAAGTACTCCTCTGGCAAGCTATGCATTGATGCCAGTGCCTAGTCCACCCTTCGAAGCAGTTTTGGAATTCTTTTTCTGAAATGGCCATCAGAGCTGTTGTATATCTTTGATATCCTGAATGTCATCAAAGTATCTTCCTTTCAATATTTCCTTTATCTAAAGGTAAAGAGAAGAGTTATTGGGGGTCAGATCAGGTGAGTAGGGAGGGAGTTCCAAACATGGTTATTTGTTTACTGGTTAAAAAATCCCTTACAGACAAATACATGATTAAGCTTGTGAACTTGCCACCATGCCACCATATGGAATGTCCATTCTAGAAAGAGTTCCACAATTGCTTTGAATGGTGGACTAGAAACTGATTTTGGTGCTTAGCTTCCCAAGTAGAGTAGTTTGAAGGTGGCCATAGTGATACTCAGCAATGAGGTATGTAGCACTTAGAACATTTAAGTTTATGAACCTAATTATCAATCCTCATATTTTAAGTCTATTTTCTGATTTTCATTAGGTTTCTAGCTTTACTTTTATGCCCAGATTGGGGTGGCTTTTTCCACGTGTAGTAAAAGAGGAGATTCTGCATGAGCCTGTGAGTCAGTTGAGACCTCAAATGAGGGATCCTCTTTCCCAAAGTAGGAGTCATGGGGTGTGCTTACCCTCCACTCCCAGCCTTTGTCTTCCTACCAACCAAGCACCACGAAGGGTGGCGATACTTGGAATGCTTAACGTCTGCTGAGACAGGAGGAGACCTGGGACAGCCACTCTTTGGGATTCCCCCTTCAAGGTGACTTGGCCTATGCCCCAGTTTGAGATATTAGAGGCTGGCACAGAGGAAAGGAGAATTTCACATGTTGAGGTTATAGACTTTCTGGAATTTATAGCGCTGGCCAAGTTATATTGACACAAAGCTGGCCAAGAGCTTTGCCTGTCTCCTTTTCCTCCTGGAAATCCATTGTCAATAACAACAGAAGCTTCTCTGTTTTTAAAGCAACTACTCTGTTTGGCTCTGTTTTCCGAGAGTACAGGTAACCCTAGCTTAATGACATATTAAAGATACAATGGACTGCACTTGATGACTTTCTGGTTTTTGTACACCTTATTGTTGCTAATATGTACCACATACAGTGTTTCAGTATATAATTTGCTAACACTGTCGTTCTCAGATGTTCACCTGCAGATGTTTAATGTTGTGATTTATAAAGATATTGATAATAAAGGAAGCCTGGTGGCATAATGGTTAAGTGCTACAGCTGCTAACCAAAAGGTTAGCCATTCAAATCTGCCAGGTGCTTCTTGCAAACTCTATGGGGCAGTTCTGCTTGGTCTGTAGGGTCACCATGAGTTGGAACTGACTAAACAGTTAGGCTATTGATAAAAAAGGCAATAATAAAGAAAATAGAGAGAGAGAGAGAGATGCAACTTACATCAGAACTAACTTAACAACAGAGTTGTTGAAACTGAACCTCATGTACATCATGGACTACCTGTATGTTGTTTTAGGGAAATCTTAAGTGAGAAAATAATGAGGTTCAGAGTCAATCCCAAGGCTATGGATTTGACCCTGACTTTGGGAACTGGATTCTGAGTGGTTTTGAGACCCCTGCCATCTTCACCTCAGTGTCTCAATGTCTTCCTCAGTCTCATGAGTTCTGTTGAGAACGCTTGTGCTAGAGAGTGATTTCATTATTAAATCCAGACTGTCGATCAATCCATTCTCAGAGGAAAAAAATCCACTTGACTGCAGTGAGTAGCTTTAGAATTGACTTTGCCCCTGCTGGGTCTGGCTGTGCAGGATCTATGCAAAGTGGGTTTCTGCAAGTGGTCTGAGACTTAAACATGTCACAGCTAAACTCACACTCTGCCCAAACCGAGCATTCACGGTAGGAGTCTGTCTTATGTCAGCATCTCACACAAGAAGCACTTTAGCTGACTTGCTCTGGGAAAAGTCATTTTTCTACTAGAAGAACCAAAGAAGGGAAGAAGAAGAAAAACAAAGCTTAAGTTCAATAGCTATTGCTTTAGTGCTTACTACATGCCAGAAACTAGGATGGGGCCTCAACAAGGTAATAGCCTAACCTGGCCCCATAAGGAAGATAAAGATCATGATGGGTCAGGTGACTCTTTGAACCTACCCCATTGCCATAGGTACCCTCTGCAGGCAGCTAACTTTACCTGCTTCTGTGTTATACTTGGATTAAAGGGCACCAGGTCTCAGAGGTTAGGGGAATGGGGCAGCCAAACTCAGAAATCCCAAGTAAGTTTGAAAGGAAAGGTAAGAGTCTGCCATGAGTAGGCCAGGCAGAATCAGTAAGAGCTTAGATAGAGGATTTCACCATCAGTGAACCAGGAAACCAGGCCCTGAAGCTCACACCTAGTAAGAAGTGTAGGAGAGGACAGGCTTTATTCAGAAGAACGGGTTCTGTGTTCCGCCACAGAGGTGTTGAAATGAGTCAGTCCCCGCCTCCTTGTGCCTTTCCTTGTGCTCTTGACTGCATGCATCCCTTCCTACCAATTCATGGGCCTTTACTTTAAAATTACTTTCTTGTATTTAAAAGTTCTAACACCTCAGTATCTCCTGTTCTGTCCTCAAAATCAGGTAAGTGATTCCGCTTTCCTAATTAAAACCAACCAACAAAAAACAGTTACTGTTGAGTCAGGTCTGACTCATGCTGACCCCATGTGTGTCAGGGTAGCCCTGTGCACCACAGAGTTTTTAGTAACTGAGTTTTTAGAAGTAGATTGCTAGAAATTTCTTTCAGAGTTTCTCTGGGTGGACTCAAGCCTCCAACTTTTCTGTTATGAAGTTGAGCATATTAACCATTTGTACCACCCAGGGACTCCAATCATAATTAAACTCACTCTCAAATGTATATCCTCCTTAAGTTTTTTGCCTTTAGTACCAGTGTTTTGCCTTTTCAAGTTACTATTCTTCTTGAAATTCCTACCCTGATTTTCTTGCATCCTGTTTGTCCCTCTCATATCCTTCTTTTCCTCCCCCAATCTTTTGTACCTGTTCTCTCTAAAGATAATTAAAACCCAAAACCAAACTTGTTGCCGTCGAGTAGATCTGACTCACTGTGATCCTATCAGACAGAGTAGTACTGCCTCAAAGAGTTTCCAAGGAGCAACTGTCCTTTTGATTAGCAGCTAAATGCTTAACCACGGTGCCAGTAGGGATCCTAAAAATCATTGATTAGCTTTATAATCAATATATCTGGTGGCCTTCACTTTCTGTTTCTCAATTCCTTTACACATCTCTGTTTCACACCTAGTGAGATCATATCACCTCTGTTTGAGAGCCTAAAAAGGCTTGCACTTCTTATGTGGGGCAGCAGGATTAGGAGTAAGGAGACTGCCATGGTGATTATAATCCTGAAGTGTGTTCGTTAGGAAGCAGACAATCTTCCCTGGCACCTGAAAAGCTGTAAAGCAAAGACACAAGACTGGGAAGAAGCACACCAGCTTGTGTGAACCCAGTGCAACCCCAGCTCAGTGACACTTTGACGTGTTTGTGGAGTAATAGGCAAATCTAGATTAAGCTGTGTGCCATTGTCCCTTGGGTTTGGATTAAGCAGCATGCCTAATTGAGATTTTTCACCTTTTGGATTTCAGCTCTTCAGATCCAGGTTCCCAAGGACTTCAGCAGATGCAGATAGGATTAGTCAGTACTTTAAATCTTCCTCAAAAGGAGTACTTTAAACCTCCTTCAAAACAAAGAGTGGAGTGAAGTCTTTGTTTGGAAGCAGCTGGGGCATTAAGGATTGAGTGGGAGAAAATCTTCTGTGATGGTTATAACCAAGGCTTTGGATTAATTAGGACAGCCCACTGATTATGGCAGAGAAGGGTGACTGATCTGATCATCCTTGTGAGGTTTGTCTTTGCTCCAAGCCTCTTGTAGCTCTCAGCTGGTCTTTGCCTCTTGAGTTCCTTTTCAGGTCAGGCTTTCTTCCCTCACTAATTTCCCCAAGAATACATGATCTAAAGTCATCCCTGCTTCCCAAAGGAACAGATGGGCTGAGCCATACTGCTTACTCTACTCTGATTTGGGTAGAGTTTGGCATCTACTCCATCATAGTTGTTGTTCCTGAGTTTCATTTTATTCTTTATTTCTGTTCTGCCACCAAGGTCTTAACCATTGAAGTGGGAACCTGGAAGAAGATGAGAGCGTCTCATAATGATTAGTACCATTTTTTAGTGGTCTTGTTGGTTCTTACTGGATCCCATAATATATACATTCACGCAGTGCTTTGAACTCTCAAAGCAATGTCAAGGCAAAGTCGGAAAAAGGAACCAGTGTAGGGCATTGGTCCAGACCTTCTGTTTTAGCTATGTCAACATGAGAAAGTTTTTCTCTTTCTCTGTGCCTTGTTCATGCATGTGTTTCACAGAGGTAATCATGCTGGTTCCCTCCCTGTCTCAGAGGGAATGAGTGAGATCATGTCTGTAAGTATGTTGAAGAAAGATACTATGGAAGTCCACAGATGTGGGGCATTTGTACAGCACTCCAAGTTCTTGGAAAATGGGGCCTCTTGCAAAGGACCCCTTGCAGGCTGCTAGCATTTGGCTGAGAGCCACAGCATCCACAGTATGCAAGGGGGACTGGGTGTCCCCAGCCTTACACAGAATCCCATCTGACCAGCCAGATTGATGGGTGCCAATACTATCCATAGAGTTTCTTAAGAAAGGAAATTGTACAAGTGCATGGGAAGTATATTCCAGGGCTTCAGAATTCCTAACTTTAGGAAGGACTTTCTCATTGTTGAGCTAACTTAGCTCCTCTCACTTCCTTTTGAGTCATGTTCAGTGTGGTGAGAAAACTATAAGCTGTTCATTGTATTTATTGAGTAACTTGTCTCAGCCAGGCTCAGAGTTAGGGTTTAGTGGAAAAGGCAAATAATCCAAGAGAGTCCAATAGGAATTATAGGATCCCTGGGTGGTGTAAAAGTTTTGTGCTCATTTAGTAACTTGAAGGCTGAAGGTTTGAATCCACTTTCTGGTACCATAGAAAAAAGGCCTGGCAATCTTTCATAAAGATCACAGTCAAGAAAACTCTACAGGGCAGTTGTGCTGCTGTATAGCATATCAAGTTGCCGTGAGTTGTAATTGACTGGATGGCAACAACTTTTTTTCTTAATAAGAATTATACATAATAGATAAGAGGCAGTATCTTGTCTAATCATTTAATAACCTGGTTTACCTCAGTTGACTAACACAATTTTTCTCAACTATTCTCAGTACAAGACATGCCAGATGTTTAGTAACTCAGTTGGTTAAAATGATGTTTTTCCATTTTTCCTAAGTGGTCTTCCTTTTTTTTTTTTTTAACTCTGTGCTCCAAACAGCTGTGTCTCTATGACCCTTTCCCTCCACACATTTGGATTACCTGCATACACCCACCCATTCCTCAAATCTCCTGTTTTGGATATTTCCCCCTCACTCTCTCAAGAGTATCTTAAAATCTCTGAACTGTACATAAGAATGTTGGAATGGCACAGGGTGTCTTACATGTGTCTCCCATAATAAACAACAACAACTAAGTACCAAAACTTCCAGAAACACTGAGACTTGGTGGGTATGATTGAGGCCGAGCTAGCAAGGTGGGCTCATCTCTCTGTATACTTTCAGTGTCTATACAAGGACTCCATTGCACTGTAACATGTATACAAGGAGGAGGCTCAAAGAATATTCACTGAAGAAAAAACACTCCGGAAAACAGTGTTCCTACCTCTGACAATGACCCACCAGTGGAAAGTCAGAGAAGCTGGCACCCTTGCTTGGGCTACTTGCTGCCGGGTTCTGGTACCACCTACTAGCTCCCCAGAATTGTGGCTGTTATGAGATAAGGGGTCCCCTGGCCTGAGGGAGGGATGGATGGCCCCTCTGGCATAAAAGCCCCAAGCCTTCTCTTAAAATGTCTCTAGCCCTTCAACAGACTTAGATGCTCTCTCTTTGTGTGTCCATTCTATTTAAATGTACTTTTATTTTATAACTGGTAACAACTGACCACAGTCTGTGGCACTATTTAATGGTACGACTCTGTTTCCCCTTCTTGACCATATACCCCTTGAAGAAACCAACCATGTTTAATTTGTCTTTGTCTCTCCATTAATCCTAAATGTAAACCAGAAACCAAACTCATTCTTGTCTAGTCAGTTTTGGTTCATAGCAGCCCTAATAGGACAGAGCTGAACTGCCCCATAGAGTCTCTAAGGCCATAAGTTTTATGGACACAGACTGCCACATCTCTCTCCCGTGGAGCTGCTGGGGGATTTGATTTGCTGACCTTTTGGTTAGCAACAGAGCACTTAACCACTATGCCACCAGGGCTTCTCAGTCCGGTACATAGTAAATAAAGTGCTTGATAAATGTTTGCAAAGGAAGTAAGGAACACAGGAATTTTATATGTTGAAATCCAGAGGGGGAGTTCTGTAAATTCCTGGTACCTACTTAGCTCCACAAGGAGTTTGGTGTTTATTAAAAATATTTTTTGATGCAAACAGTATAGGTAGTACTTTAGGGGTCAAAAAGTGTCACTGATTACTTGTGAGATTGCAGCTGTGCTGTTAATTTCTTGTAGGTGACATGGGAAGGCAGTAGCAGTCTTTGCAAGGGCAAGGCAGTGGTAGTCTTGCCCTCCCAGGGAGCTGCCTCAGGACCTGCTTGCTATGTAGAAGTTGTCCCACCTTAGCCTGAGGCCAGTTTGTCTCTGCCCCCTGATATCAAAGCTGTCCCTTTTAAAAATGGGAGAAAACAAACAAACGAAAACCAATCTCAACAGAATTATCACTTCTGCCACTTGAGGGGAGTGCTGCTCCAGCTGACAGCTCAGTGAAGTGGCTAACTCCTCTGTGGGCAGAAGCTATCTGCAGAGAGCCAGGCTGGCAAATGAAGGCTGCTGGGCAGGCAGCCATCCTATCCAGTCTTCATCACTGCCTTGTGACCTGTCTTCTCCATTCTCCTTAGGTAGAGGTAGAATGGTGAAGGAAGGGACAGAAGTGAAGGAAGATACTTGACCTGAACAGGAGGGGTGGGCTGTCACTGGACACCCCATGAACCCCCAGTTTTTCCATTGCTGCATGTCCAAATTGGAAAACAGCCCCTGAGAGCCATGCCCTTCCCAAGCGTGCCTCTTCTTCTACTAGGCAGCCCAGGAGTGAATAGGGCTTATTCCTTATAACCAGGATGAGGTGTGCACAGGCAGTCACCTGGTCATACTGAGTTTACCATGTGCACTTTTGTGTAACTTCTTGAGAATCTACCACCTACCAGAGAACTAGACCTTTTACCTCTATGATCTCAGTTAATTACCCTGATACTATTTCCTGGAGGTGGGTTACTGCCAGCATTATACAGAAGGGGAATAAGGTACTCCAAAGTGGGTAATACGCCTAAGTTCCCTAGGCTAATAAGCAATAGAGCCAGAATTTACACCCAGAGTCACCTGACTCCCCAGCCTGTGCTTTGAACCACGGTCGCAGCACTGGTCTCTCTGGGATCTCCACAATGCGTCTGCAAGTGTGTAAATAATATGGGCCTCTTTCTTGAGTTGGAAACCTCCGGTGGCCTAGTGGTTAAGTGGTACCCTGTTAATCAAAAGGCTGGCAGTTCAAATCTACCATGTACTCCTTGGAAACCCTATAGAGCAGTTCTACTCTGTCCTGTACGGCTGCTACGAGTCAGAATTGACTTGATGGCAGTGGTTTTTTTTGAATGATTCTTTCTCAAGTGACTAAATGGTCTAATGGAAGTCAGAATAGCTACATGGGAAGGAGACATCGAAAACATCTGTGGATGAGTGGTCCAGTGTCATGTCCCACATATTCAGAGGGACAAAGGGAGACAGAGTGGAATCTGGCTGGTTAGTCAGGGTAGGTTTCTAGCAGTGATTTTTGCTGAGCAAGACTTTGGAGGCTGGGTTAAAGATGATTAGGGTTGTTGGGAAAAACCTGTGCTCTGCAGAGAAGTGACATTCCCAGGTAGGAAGCTAGCTCACTCTCAACCGAGACCATCTGCTTTCCTGTAGTCCCTAGAGAGTGACGACTCCCTGCACAGTGTCCAGGCTGTGTACACTGACTGCCTGCCACTTACTGGTTTCCCCTACTGGACTATCAGTGCCTCGATGGTCAAGGCCTTCTCTGGTTAATTATTGTATTGCCAAAGTCGGATACATGGCAAGAATTCAGTAGAAATTTGTTAAATTGATGCTCTGATCCCTCAGAGGAACGGTGGTCCCACAGTTGGAAGTGGCTCAGGCTGCTGGAAACTAGAGCAACTGGCATCTCTGGCAGTGCTGCTTGCTGCCA
Source organism: Heterohyrax brucei (assembly GCA_028571685.1). Taxonomy (NCBI): domain Eukaryota; kingdom Metazoa; phylum Chordata; class Mammalia; order Hyracoidea; family Procaviidae; genus Heterohyrax; species Heterohyrax brucei. The sequence goes on along the minus strand of CM053142.1, from coordinate 67,274,076 downwards.
GATCTGGGTGCCACCCACATCATGAGTCGAAGAGCCCCAGGGTTTGGTGGAGGTTCGGGTGGCACACCTGGTGTGAAGTCCCCAGGGCAAAAGCTGAACCTGCCTGTGCTTTGAGTATGACTGGGGTGGGGTAGGCGTTGTTTACAGTCTCCTCTCTCCTCTCTGCTGCCTCCTGCCCCCATCTGCTGCAGTGAATTATAGATGTTTGGACACTGTGCCAGATGAGCAGAGGGATGTCCCAGGTAGAACAGAGTCAAGAGAGATGGTGAAAGTAGACGATCGAGGTGAGACAGCTGAGGGACTGAGCCCGGGGGGAACCAGGCTAGCAGGTGAGGCTAATGTGTTCGTTGTGCCTGTCCCTCAAGGCTCTGACACGGACTCCTCCAAGAAGCCCTCTTGGACCCTCCCCACCCCCTGAGCTCTCACTCCTCTGAAGATCTGTTACAATATAGTCCCTGTTGACTCATTGCCATACAACCGTGGTGACTGTGTTTTCTGAACTAAAAATGAGGATATGTGATCTAACAATGAGACTGAATGTTAACCCTGAGGTTATCCAGGAAAGTCCAGTGTATGTAACCTCTCTCCATTCAAGAAGATAACCATGGCCATCATTCAGAATCTGATTAGCTTGTTACAGCCTGTTGTTGCTTGTTTTTAAAGTTCTTCTCTAAGCTTTATCTACTCAACTGGATTAAATGTACCCTGAGGGATCAGACTGTACATTGCATTTCCTTGCTATTTTTGAATTATCTAAAGATCTCTACCAGTTCAGCCCAGCTTGTCAGGGTGGGAGAGAGTATTTGTATCTGTTGTTTTTTCTTCATTTTTTTCCCCCAAATAAGATAATCTAGGTTTTCCCCTTGCCTCTGTTTTCAGTCCCTAATTGTGCAGTTAAGCAACATGCTAGTGGCCAATGAGTTGATTCCAACTCCTAGTGACACCACGTGTGTCAGAGTAGAGCTTATTTTGGGGTGACTTTTCCAGAAATAGATTACGAGGCCTTTCTCCTGAGACAGCTGTAGGTCAAGACAGCATGTTAACTGTTTGCACCACCCAGGGTGGTAACTAGAGACAAGAAAGAGAGAAGCCTTATGATGATAATAAGGGTCACTGTAGCTTAGTTGTTTAGTGTTCTGCTGCTAACCGAATGGTTAGTAGTTCGAACCCACCAGCCACTCTGTAGGAGAAGATGTGGTAGTCTGCTTCCGTAACAATTATAGCCTTGGAAACCTGGGGGAGCAGTTCTGCTCTGTCCCATAGGATCACTAAGAGTTAGGATTGACAGTTCACAACAACAACGTGGTGATAACAGGGCACAGATCTGGAAGTAGTATGCCTACATTTCGGATTGGGATATAGTTTAACACAGGGGTAGAGGCCCAGGACAAGATGACAGTAGAGAGGAAGCAGCTGTGGGAGTCATTCCTCTCTGCTTTCTCTTGATAAGAACAAACACCTCAGGATGAAACAAACAAACAAAAGCTCATTGTCTTCTTGTCCCTCTGCCTCCTCCAAATAAGACCAAACTTCACTCATTGCACCGTGATTTCTTTTTATGTGCTCAAAGTGATACAACTAGATATTTAACCTGTGGATCCATCTCTACTGAGTGAATCCCAACTCATAGGGACCCTGCAGGACAGAGCAGAACTGCTCCATAGGGCTTCCAGGGAGTGGCTGGTGGATTCAAACTGCCGAACTTTTGATTAGCAGCCGATCTCTTAATCACTGGGCCACCAGGTCTGTGCTAGATGTTTAGCTCCTAGAAAGTGGAGAACTTTAGTTTATTATTTAATCAGTTTATTATTTAATCCCCATCATTCTTGACATGACATTAGACACAAGGCAGCAACACAGTAAATCCTTAATACATAAGAGAAGAGATGAGCTGGCCCTTCTCTGTCCCTTTGTCTGTGTCTAACTACCTTTCTTAGCACAGGGTTCTACCGATGCCTGACACCGCATTTCTTGGCCTTCAGGACATGAACTGAACTGGAGGGGCAGGAAGTTCTAGGACACAGGAACTGTACGACACGGCGGGCACAAGCTCTTAGCCTTGCCTCCAGCCCATGTCTATCACTGCTGTGAGCACTGCTGTCTTCACTCTAGCCCCCAAGCTTCACCATCACCACTCACCTTTTACATCTCTCCCCTTTGCCTTGCCCTGCCTTGAGAAAGAAGATAACCCATAACTCAGTCAAGAACCTAGATATTTCCTTAGTAGAAATGCTCATTTATTTCTTAAAATCCCAGAAGACCTGACTTCCCAGCTACCTTTTGGTTTTGATAAATGACTGGGAAAATTTAATCTAAAGGTCTGAGATAAAAAGCCTAGGAAGGGCGAGACAGGTATTAGGATAAAGAAATTCAAGATTCACTGATCTGCAGTTACCTTTATGCATTTGTTTTCTTCCTCCTTCTTCCTTAGAGAAAAGCAAATACGACTGAACAGAAAGAACTGAGACTATTTTAAAATAAGTTAATATGTGAAGAAAGGAAGGCATCTCTTTTTCCTTAATTTTTTCCAGTTATGCCTCCCACTCCTCTGCTTTCTGTTTTTATCCTGTGGATTCATGAAGACAGCTTTCTGGTATTGACCCTTCTTCTTTCTTTAATGCTTTGTGTCAAAGGGAAGGTAGATTTCTACATCAAACAGGGAACCAACAGGGAAGAAGGGCTGTCAAAGAATAGACTTCAGAAGTTAACTCAAAAAATAGGCTCGGGACCTACAAGTAATAGTACATTCCAGGGAGTCGAAAGAGGATATGAAGGTGAATAAGGAAGAAAAAGGTTAGAGGACGACAGTAAATTTCCTCCTGGGCCGAAGTGATCCCGAGAGCAGTAGGGCATTTGGTTATTAATGTTTCATGGGATTTGGATGTTTCATATTATTCCCAGGGATATGAGTGGGCATACCAATGGGGTCAGGACTTCTCGGCCATTACATTTACTCTATGCCAAGCCAAGTGCCATCGAGTCGGATCCGACACAAACCCCAAAACTATCCATGTGGAAATTTTCTCTGGGGAACGCTGTTTTGGTCTGATCCTTGTGGGAAACTAACTAGCACTTGGATACCTTGCCTCACTCTGATTATTCTGCCCAGTGACCTTGATGTCACTGAAAGAAAAGTCACAGAAGTCATAAAACTTATTAAAAATGTGAGACATAGAAGGGACTGACCTTACCTGCTGCTAGTCTTCTCTTCACTTTACATCTGAAAGCATGGGGCCCAGCAGGGCAGGTGACTTCCATGAAGTCCCAGGGCTCACAGCTGACTCTGCCTCAGGTCTTTTAATTGAGATGCCACCTGTTATTCTGGATTTATCTGAGGTCTCTTTCTTAGCCATCACATTTCTAGATAGTGCACAAGGCAGTGCCCTGGTGCAATCATTTGGACAAGTTCTATAGCAAGGAGCGAGGGAAGATTCTGCTGTCACTGGCATCTTGGAAAGGGACAAGTTATGCTCATCTTCTTCTACACTGGACTTGTCTTGCTGTCAGCCTTGGGCAAAAAGCTCTTCAAATCTTCTTTGCTAAGACTTTTTCTCATTTTATGCTATTTTATCATTTTAAGTTGTGTCATTTTCTTCTGTCTAAATTTACTTAATCTCACAAATTAAAGAGTCAGAACTCTGTGCTTAAAACAGGTTAACCCTTGTCTCACTCCTTTACCCTGAGATCACCTGTAAGGCACCTTCCATTAATCAATAATGACCAGAATTCAAGCAGGTGCTAGCTCCTGCTTATCTGTACCTGGGATGGCTCTCCGGGCTCTTTCACCCTCACATGGCACTGAGTTAATGGGATCCCGTGGTTGGAATGGAAATCAGAGGGGCTTCTGTAATATTATTACCTTAGCTTTGCCAAGCGATCATTTAGCCTGTACTTGACTGCTTGTAGAAACCAAACTAAAACCCGGTGCCGTCAAATTGATTCTTCCTAATAATGGATGGATATTCACAGCTTTATAATGCACCCTGTCCCCCTTGTGAGGAGCCCTGATGGCATAATAGTTAGCTTACCTGCTAATCAAAAGGTCAGAAGTTCAAATACACTGGTTGCTTCTTTGAAGTCTTTTGGAGGAGTTCTACTCTGTCCCACAGGTTGCTATGTGTCAGAACTGACTTGAAGATTCTGGGTTTGGGTTTGGTTTTGGTCCCCCTTTAGAACAGCAATAGCGGATTTTCACCAGTGGGTGCTAGCGCTGCTGTCTGAGCCACTCAGAGGAGGCAGAGATGCTCTTCACAGGACAGTTCTTCCGTGTGTGAAGGTAGCTCCAACCTCGCTTGAGTGTTTTCCACTCCTAATAAACCATTTTTATTGTTTCAGTCATTCTTTGCTTGACAGTATTTCTAGACTCACTTGTATTCTGATCCTCTTTGCTCCTTTGTCAATTACCCTTTAATAAGAGGGTCCCAGAGGAAAAAAGTTGTCTCCAAAAGTGGTCTGACCAGAGCTGGGTACAGTGGGACTCTTACTCCATTTGTTCTTTTGTCTTATGTTGAGCTCAGATTCAACAGAAACCCACAAGTCTTGTTCATGTATGCTAATAGTGGCATGGCTGTCCTGGGACCCATATGTTTTTCTGACCTTAAATGGTTCTTTACAGTTGTACCATTCAAACCCATCTAGTTCATCAGCCAATTTTGCTAGGTAACTGAGATCTTCAATGATATTCGTGCTACCACCCAGTGTGTTTTCTGCTCTTTCCAGCTTGGTTATGTCTACAAATTTTATAAGCTTGCTTTCCTTGCCTTTATCCAAATCATCAATAAAAATATTGACCAGAAAAAGGCAAAGAACAGTACCCTGTGACATACTATCCAAGACCTTTTCATTGTTTTATTAATGCTTCTTGGATATATTTACTCAACCCATTACAAGTCCGTCTAATTCTATGTAGTGCAGAAGATTACTGCGTAGAAGATGATATTCAGCCCATCTCAGCAATGTGTTCCAGTAAATCCCTTGGAAAATTCTGACCTCAGTCACCATTGTTTTGCTTGAGATGTCTCTTTACACAGAGCCTGTGGTCCACCCTGCCCAGACGCGTCAGGCTTTCCTTTGGCAGACAACGGACTGATGATCTGGCTTCCTGACCTAGAGCCCAGAGATACCCCCACCACCCTGTTGGTGCCCTGACTATTTGGGCTGAAGTATGAACTAACTGGCCTAGAGCCAACTTCTAGGCACTGGTCCAGAGCTTTGGTTGGATAGCTCTTCAGAATTCCTAACATTAATTATGCTGTCACATCTGGTGGAGGATGGAGGTATAGGGATCAAGCAATACAGCTAGCATTCCAAACTTAGAGTCTTTCTAAATTAGCATCAGGACATCTTCAAGGCCACCCCGGGAAACTACATGTCAGAATCTGCCACCTTCAATTATCCAGGCAGCCACTACCTCAGAACTGAGCCTGAAAAGTGAAGCTTCTCAGAAAGGAGCTAAGTCCCCATTAAGGCTCAAAGACTGATTGCTTAGGGAAGGGAAGCAGTGTGTCTGTATTGTCACTGTTTCCCTAGAGTGCATTTTCTCCCCTTCTTCTCTCTGATCTTGCCTCTGGTTTACCTCATCTAAACTCAGAGAATTTGTTTTCATACCCTTTCCCCTCATCATTCCAAAATGGTACTCTACTTTCTGCACTGGTCGGCTCCTTCATTACATTCCAAGAGGGTATGGACCATGGGAAAATGGGGAGCCAGCTAGGGTTATTGCTGCCATCTTGGAAGGGGAACCCTGGAGAAGAGGCCCCTATTTTGCGTTAAAGAAAAGATGAGACAAGTGTTCCTTTAATCTTATAAAAATGAAGTCCCTACTGAAAGGTGTAAATTCTCATGTGCGGTTGTTGCCTTTGGTTAGGGTAGCCGAGACTTCCGCTGCTCTCAGTGCTAGGAGAGGAGGACCTCCCTTCCACAGGTGAGTGTTGTGGTGATGTGGTATGGGATCAAGTTGAATGAGACTCTTGTAAACGTAAATAGTTCCCCAACTCACCTAGGAAAGACATCTAACGAACCCAGACAGAACTGAAACATCTATTCCTCCCTTTTCTACAAACTTGCCAGTTGCTGAAGGGAAATGGAAACCCTCAGGAGGGGTAGAGAGGTATGATAATGGTTCCTATGAGCTTTCTTCTTCCTTAAGAAGAATCCCAGCCACCACGTGAGTAATAACACTTCTGTACTTTTTTGAATCTTCAGACTGAAAGGGATTGAATGATGTTCCCTTTGCTTATATTCTGAAACAAGATTGCTGCCTTGTGGGGCATACCTGCCCCACTTGTCTTGTGTAGGCATGAATTCTGTATAAACAGCAGTCAGTTCTCTATGCCTTATTCTCCCATTGTTTCCTAAATGTCCCCTGTAGTGTCTTCCTTTGCCTACATCCTCCCCCCGCTCAGTCCTGTGATGCTTCCTCTCCTTTCTGGTGCCTGCACAGGGACAGATTACCTACTAATCAAGGTACGCACAGGCTTACTTGTGCTTACTTACTAGTGTGCTATGCACAGTTTCACGTGAGTTTCACCACATCAAAGATTAGTGAGTAAGCACAATTAAGCCTGTGTGTACCTTGCTCACTGATTAATTCGCCCCTGCTGCAGCTCATATTTCTTTCTTTTTGGTTTAGTATCCACTTTGAAGTACATTTTTAATAGGAAAATTTCTATTTTAAAAATTTTTATTTTCAAGATGTCAGGATGAAAGACATTAAAAAAACTACTATCTTTTTTCTCTTTGGAAAATTATCCCTGTTGGTCAGAGAAAAATCTGTAGCTGCAGATACATTTGCCAAAGCAGAGAATAGTCATTCACAATCTGACCACTGTGAACATTTCTGTGTATTTCCTTCTAACCTTTGTATGCTTTTGTATGTCTCTGTGTATAAATAAAAGGGGACGTGCTGTACATTTTGTGACTGGAGTTTTTCACTCGGTAATTGTTGTCAAAGACTGGTGCTCAGCATGTTTGTCTTAGGACATGTTCTTTTCATTCCACTCCATATGTCCTTGAGATCTTCTTTCTGTGGCTGATGTCTTTTCAGACTTCACTTCTGACTGTGATATCCATGGAAATCCAGGTAGTGTAATGATTAAGAGCTATGGCTGGTAACCAAGATGTTGGCAGTTCAAATCCACCAAGCATTCCTTGGAAACCATCTGGGGAAGTTCTACTCTGTCTTATAGAGTCACTATGAGGTTGGATGATTAAGTCTGTGAACTTAATTGTTCTAAGTACCACATACCTCACTGCTGAAAGTCACGGTAGTCACCTTCAAAGTACTCGCCTTGTGAAGCTATGCACCAATGCTAACACCTAGTACGCCCTTCAAAGCAATTTTGGAGCTTTTTGTGAAATGACCATTGCACATGGTGGCACAGTGGCAGGTTTGTGAACTTAATTGTATAGTTGTCTGTGAGGGAGTTTTTAGCCAGTGAACAAATAAGTGTATTGGGACACATTTCCTACTCATCCAATCTGGCCCTCAATGTATTTTTTCTTTACTCGAAGATAAAGGAAATATTGAAAGGAAGACATTTTGATGACATTCAGTATATCAAGGGTAATACAACAACAACTCTGATGGCCATTCCAGAAAAAGACTTCCAAAACTGCTTTGAAGGGTGAACTAGGTGCTGGCATCCATGCATAGCTTCCAAAGGGGGGTACTTCACAGGTGACCACAATGATATTCAGCACTGAGGTGTGTATCTAGGATGAGTTTGCAAACTTAATTGGTAGTCCTGGTATGAGTCACGATCGACTTGGCAGCAACGTGTTTGGTTTTCTGAGTATTTATAATGTCCATGTGCTTGGATATCATCTTCTCCTTCAGTAGAGGTTGCTAGAGGCTCTTTCTGAGAACCTTGTCCCTTCTTGCCCCTTTTGGCTTGTGTATCTAGGAAGGGCAGTGTGTCTGGTCCCTGGTGAAGAGGTAGAAACACAACAGAGGAAGGAGAACCAAATGATTCACAGAGGTGCCAACCTGAAAGACGGGATGTGGCTTCAAGTTCAGAAGCTGTCTGCCCAGGATGAGTCTGGAGAGAGATCTCAGAATCACAGAAGGAAAAGGGGAGGTTGAGGTGAGGCAGACGGCCCAGCCTTTGAGAAATTGTTCAGCTGGTAGTTGATTGTCCTTTCTTCATTGCCTTCCAGAAAGTGTAACCTCTGTAGAAAGGGTAGAGGCAGACAGAATGTAGATGTCATCAAGACCTTTATGTTACAGATGGGAAAACTGAGTCCCAGAATGAGGAAGTTGTTAAAGCAAGTAAAAGCAGAGTTGGGACTTCAGACCAGGACTGTTGACTCCTTAGACAGAGTTGTTGTTTCAGCCCAGAGTTAAAGCTGATCTGATGGGTTGGTGGGCACTGGGTCAGGTGTCCAAGGGGGATGAGGGGCTCTTGGCAGACATGAAGAATAGGGCTAAATTCCCTTCTCTTCCCTGTAAGAAAAGCTAATGTCTGGGGCAACAGGATCCAGAGCAGGTAATAGCAGGTGTACATCCCCCCAAAGAAGTCACTCAACCGTTGTTTTAGTCAGCTAGTGCTGCTCTAACAGAAATACCAGAGTGGATGGCTTTAACAAAGGAAGGTTTCTTCTTATACAGTCCGGTAGGTTACAAGGCCAAATTCAAATTGTTCGCTTCAGGGGAAGGTTTCCCCCTTGTTGGCGTAGGAGGAAAGTCCAGTATTGTATCAGTCTTTGTCCAGGGAGCATCTTGGCACAGGAACCTCAGGTCTGAAGGAGGCACTCTTCTTCAGGTGCTGCTTGCTTGATGGTGTGAGGTTCCTGATTCTCAGCCTGCGTCCCTTTCCTTTTTTCTCTTGCAGGATTAAAGGATTAAGGGTGGGGCAAGCCACACTCCAGGGAAACTCCCTTTACAGTGGAACAGGGAGGTGATCTTATAAGGTGATTTATAGGCCCACCCTAATCCTTTAACATACAGCATAGGAAAACCACAAAATGGAGGACAGTCATAAGATACCGGGAATCATGGCGCAGCCGTGTGGCTACATATATTTTGGGGGGGACGCAATTCAATCCATGACTACCATGAAGTGTTTCTTAAGTGCCTGGTTTAAGCTGAAACTGAGACTAAGGAGTCTATGAACTAAAATGTGATCCCTGCCTTCAAAGAGGTGAAGATCTAACTTAGTGTTAAATTGCATGGTGGGGACATTGTATGTTATGGAAGTGGAGAGAAAGGAGTTTGGCAGTGAAGTGCAGCTGGATGGATAGAATTTGTGTATCTAGAAAGACAGCAGAAAGTGGATTGAATCTAGCTGTGGAATCACCCTGACACAGGCTGAAATTTCAGTTTCTTAATTGCCTTCGTCCACACACTTATTCATTCAACTAATATTTATTGTGGACCAGGAAATGTACCAGCTACCAGTTGCTACTGAATCATTTCTGATTTACAGCAACCCTATGTGTGTCAGAATAGAACTGATCTCCATGGGGTTTTCAGTGGCTGAATTTTTGATAGTAGATCTCTAGGACTGGGTGGATTCAAACTGCCAACCTTTTGGTTCGCAGTCAAAAGCATTAACTGTCTAATGCATTTCTTGAATGTGCCACCCAGGGACTCTGGGAACTGTTCTAGGTATTTGAAATACAATGGTGGGCACAACAAAACCCTGTGCTCTCTAGATCTTAAGTTCCAGTATGGATGCATTGTGACCTTAGCAAATACAACCTTTAGTCCCTTACCTTTAAGGCCAGAGTAGTGACTCCTACCTCACATGGTTGTTATGAGGTAAGTATGAAAAGGCTTGAGTGAGATAGCATATGCAAAGCCCTTCACCGTACCAAGAACATGTCATCTGCAGACTGTCCCTATTGTTTTAACTATTGTAAAAATAATATTTTTAGAGCACAAGGGTTGAAAGGTAGGCACTCACCAGAATCTAGTGGTGCAAGATGGCTGGTAAGGAATGGTGGGAAATAATTTCAGGAATACCGTGTGGGATGAAAGCCTGCAGGGAGAGAATAAAAAGCCAGTGAGTAGAATTCAAGCCCGATACAGCAGACGGTAGAGGTAGTTGGGGTGGTTTAGTTATAGATTTCTGAACAGAGGCATTGAGTTCGTAAGACCCATCATAATGATAATAAAATAAGTAATAGTTATCTAGAACTAACAGCCTACCCTGGTGGTTCAGTGTTTAAGAGCTCAGCTGCTAACCAAAAGATCAATAGTTTGAATCTACCAACTGGTTGTTGGAAACTGTGTGGGGTGGTTCTACCCTGTTCCATAGGGTCAGTGTATGTCAGCATTGGCTCAACAGCAGCAGGTTTGGTGTTTTCTGTTTTTATTTTTTGGTTTTGAACAACCTACCAGATACTCTACTAATCATTTTGCAAGAATAATTTCATTGTTCCTCACAACTTCCCCTAAGAGACAGGTGTTGTTATCACTCCTGTATGGTAGATGAGGAAACGGAGGCACAGAAAACTGAAGGTACTGACCCAGAATCGAATGGCAGACCCAGGATTCTAACCTAGCACATATAAATACCACGTTCATGGTGGCCTCCCTGAAGTGTGATGGAAGTAGCTGGCACCTAAGGAGGCTCTGTGTCTCAACAGAGCTTTGTACTCTTCCCAGAGAGGGCTTCTAGGTGGAGGTGGCTACCACAGTTGAGTGCAGGCTAAGGCTTGGAGAGGGAGCTTCATGCTAGCCATTTTTCTGTATTTGAGACACTGCTGCTTACCAGAAGTTGTTAAGTTCCATCAGTTCTGATTGGCTGGGAGGGACTTTCCAAGGTTGTATATGGAGAGGGTTGACATGTTTATATGGAGGTAATGACTGTGTTGACTTCCTAAGGGAAGATTACGGGGAGAGCCTAGGCTACTGTTTGGGTCTTGAACTGAGATCCTCTTGTGGTCTGGAAAAGATGCATGCCTTGCAGATTAAATCAGAAAGTTACCAGCTCATGGCAGTTTTGTTTTACTCTCCTTTACTTTGCCTGTTAGCAACAGCAAGTGTACAATTAGCTCCACCACAGAGGGGAGAGTGGTGGTAGTCTCCATCGAAAACAATGGATTCCCAGCGAAGTTCTTCACTTTTAGAATCTCTGTGTAAATATTCTTTTCTCGATGGGATTACTCTCTCTTGAATGACTGAAAGCCAAAATAAAAAAAAAAAACTGTTACTGTTGAGTTGGTTCTGACTCATAACAACCTTTTAAGATGGAGTAGAACTGCCCTATAGGGTTTGCAAGGCTGTAATCTTTATGGAAGCAGACTGCCACATCTCTCTTCAGTGGAGCAGCCGGAGAGTTTGAACCTCAGATATTTTGGTTAGCAGCTCAGCATTTTAACTGCTGTGCCACCGGGGTTCCTTAAGTGACTGAGGCAAGTCTTAAAGAAGTGTGGCTTCCCTTAGGCCAGTCTAATCACAGACCAGAGCAGTTCTGTTGGTGAGGACACTTCAGAGGAGGGTGCGGAAAGGCCAGAGCCCCAGAAGAAGAAAGGAGAGGGTCAGTGAGTGCAACCCTGGAAGAGAATTTCTCATTCCTTCCCCAAATCTTGCCCTAGCATTTGACCTTCACCTTGCTAGTCCTTCCAACTCAGCTCGGTCAAGGGCAATCTCAGTATTATCAACAGGTAACTGTTAGAGGGGTCTCTGGTTGCTGCAGCACAGATGCTAACTAAAAAGTTGGTGGTTCCATCCAGTGGCTTCTCGGAAGAAAGGCCTGGTGATCTACTTCTGAATAATCAACCACTGAAAGTTCTTCAGAGTTGTTCTACTCTGATGCTCACGGGGGCCCCATGAGTTAGGGTTGATCCCAACAACAACTGTGTTTTGTTTTGACTACCAGAACCTGTACAAGCCATGAAATTAATATTGAGTACAGAGAAAAGTATCATTTCTGCGTCTCTTTTAGAAGAGTAGGAAGTGACCACTGATTTAAGAATGACTTGTGCTACCAAAGTAAACCATTTGCTGGGCTGGCTCTAAAATGTACCAATTCCCACTTTTCCCCCATTAATCTCTTTAATCCAGGTTCCATTAAATTGACATTTAGTGATCGTTCGGACTCAACTAATATTTATTTCATGGAGTGGCTACTGTGTGCCAAACACTGGCCTAGGCTTTTGCGTAGTTAGGTCATTTAGTCATTTACCCTAGAGTTTACCTTTGCATGATCTATGAGGAAAAGGTTTACTAAGCAAGTGAGTGGTGTTTGCAAGATTGCCAAAGGAAAATTTTAAACTACTTAAGAGGACAAACTGCTTTTAAGAACCCTGCCAGTACTTCAGAAATACTCCATTATGTGGGGAAGCAGCTGACTCAGGAGACAGGGCAATAGACTGAGGACAAATAGGCAGTAGAATTCTATGCCATGTCTAGTTCTCTACCAAACTAGTTGTGTCCCTGCCACCACTTTGCTTTTCCAGATCCAGTGCTTCACCTTATCTACAAAGATAGCACAAGCCCTTGCCAAAAGTCTTGCTGAAGATTCACAGCAAGACGTACAGTGTGTCTCCTTTGTTGTACCAAGACCAAACCAGTTACTGTCAAGTCGATTCTGTCTCATGGTAACCCCACGAATGTCAGAGTAGAACTGTTACAAAAGGGAGAACATTAGGATAAATTTACACATTCACATTTGCTTCTATGTTCCTAAAGACACTCTATAAAGTTATTCAAGAAACTGATAATAGTGGTTACTTATGGGTAATGGGGAAACCTTGGTGCCATAGTCGTTAAGTGCTACATCTGCTAACCAAAAGATCGGCAGTTTGAATTCATCAAGTACTCCTTGGAAACTCTGTAGGGAAGTTTCTACAGGAGTAGGAGGGAGAACTGAGAAGCTGAGGAGGATATAGATGGGCGGAAAGCTCCTCACCATGGATTATTTTGGACCATGTGAACTATCTCAGTCATCTAGTGCTGCTCTAACAGAAATAGCACACATGGATGGTTTTAGCAAAGAGAAATTTATTCTCTTACAGTCCAGTAGGCTACAAGTCAGAATTCAGGGCACTGGGTCGTGGAGAGGGCTTTACTTCTCTGTTGGCTCTGGAGGAAGGTCCTTATGTTGCATCAGTCTTCCTTGGTCTAGCAGCATCTCAGCACAGAAACCTCAGGTCCAAAGGATACACTCTTTTCCCATTATTGCTTTCTTGATAATTGAAGTCCCCAATTCTCTGGTCCCTTTCATCTATTCTTGGATAAAAGGATTAAAGGTAGTACAAGCCACACCTGAGGGAAACTCCCTTTACATTGGATCAGAGAGCTGACCTTAGTAAGGGTTTTACAGACCCATCCTAATCCTCTTTAACATAATTCAGTCTTGCCTTACAGTCTTGCCTCACAGAAAGAGAATAGGATTTACAACATAAGAAAATCCCCAAATGGAGGCTAATCATACAATACTGGGAATCATGGTCCAGCCAAATTTCTACACACATTTTTTGGGAGACATAATTCAATCCATGACACTAACAAAAGGCTGGCAGTTTGAATCCACCAGGTGCTCCTTGGAAACCCTGTAAGGTAGTTCTACTCTGTTCTAGGGGGTCTCTATGAATTAGAATTAACTTGATGACAACAAAGATTTTCTTTTTTCCCTTGGGGGAGTGTGCAAATGTATTACCTATTTAAAAATTAAGATCATAAGAAAGCCTTGTTAAAATTGGACATAATATCACACAAGACTTCTAAACCAAAAGGCAGTTATGTTGACATTACTTATTCTAAGGTACAAACATAAGATCTTTTCAATCATTATTTCTCTAAGTACTCCCAAACTATCTTTTAATTTGTTCATTCTAGACTTTTGTCAGGGTGGTCACTGGGCAGACTTAAATTTTTTTTTTTTATTGTGACTCAAAGTATACAATCCTAGTTAATTTGCCATATAAAACCCTGAGCACCTACCTCTCTGCAACTCTGTCTCTCTTCTCACTCTGTGACAACACACTCTTCTTTTCTGCTCTTTACTTTAATTACCCACTCAAGCAATACTTGTCCCCTGCTCTCCACCGTCTCCTTTCCCCTCTAAAAAGATGCCGGTAAGACAGCCTTATATATATGTATTAAGCCATAAAGTATACATACCACATGTGTCACTCTGTGTCCCCAGGTCCAGTCCATTCTTTGTCTGAAGTGTTGGCTTCAGTCCTGGTTTCAGCTGTAGGCTATCACCAAGTCTAGAGACTGTGCTCTCAGGGGATCCTTGAGTTTGTCATACCATTAAGTCTGGTCTCTTAATAGAGTTCTAGATCTGCACACACCTTTCTCTCATGATGTATCAGGGACTGTACAATGTTTTCACTTTCAGGGCTGTCTTTGGTGGTGGCCAGGTACTATTTAGTTCTTCTGTTCACCTGATGATGTAGTTTTCCACTCACATGGGTTCTTCCGCCTCCTCACCTCATTTTTCTTAATGTCTTTGATGTTCTCAGTTATCATCTGTTCCAGGTGGGTTGGGACAAACAGATATTCCTTAGATGACAGCTTGCTGACACTTACCAACATGGGGTGCAGAATGTTATCTTAGAAAAAGACTAGTTATGCCCGTTGACCTCAGTGTGCCCTGTAAACACGGTTCTCAGACCCCCGTACCTGCTACTCTGTGGGTTGAATTTAGAAAGCCTTGGAGCAACAAAAAGGGGTACACCTTGAGAACTCCACTAAAAGACTACAATTGATGGTCTGAAGGCCTGGGGTTCCCCAGGACCATGGCCCCTAGATCTGATGCTGCTCCTGTTCATAAAGCATTACGGGGGTCAACTCCTCACACAGGAATGGATTGGACTTGGTGACACAGAGTGACCATATCGTGTATACACTTTATGGTTCTATGCATCTATAGCATGTTGTCCTACTGGCCTCTTACCAGAGGGGAGTGGAGAGGGTGGAGAAGAGGGGACAGGAGACTGTTAAGAGGATATTACCTGTATAGAACAGAAAGGAGGAGTGTGCTGTCACCAAGCAAGGAGAGCAGTAGGAGCTGCACATAGGCGGGCATGTGAGTTTAGACTGGATTGTATACTTTCACTCAATTACAATAAATAAATAAAAAATATATATAAAGAAAACCCTGTAGCTTATAGTGTAATCCAGTTTGCTGACTGGGCAGGTATTTTTGATGGATTAATTTTCTGCTGCTTTCTCAACTCCCTTATGCCTGCAAGCATATGTGTGACACATGCCTCAGTGGCCACCCAGATAAAAGATGACTCTTGAATGCAGGGCCAACATGGTGGAGTAGTCAGATGCCTCCTGCAATCTCTATAACAACAAGATCCATAAAAACAAACCAGTCACTTTCATGTGATGTCCTAGGAGTCCTGAACATCAGTAGGAAAACTGGGAAATTGAACTGAGCTACAGGGAATGGAGAGTGGGTCCAGAAGAAATACCTAGTACTGGCCAGACCCAACCTACTACTATCACCTGTGGCCAGTTTGGTGAGCAGATTAGTGGCATTTGGAGGGTGTCCTCCACAGCAGAAGTGACTGAACAAAGAGTATACTCACATCACTAGAATCAGTGGAAAATGACACTAGATTATCAAAAGCTAGATGGTTTTCTTCTAACTTACTGCACATAGATCTAAATCTTTCCTTTAGGATAAACTTCTGTCTCTTCTTTCAGTGCTGTCCCCCTTCTCTGCACTGTGCCTAGATCTTGAGTCTGATGCCATTAGCTGAGCCTGAAGTAGAACTCCTCAAAGCCTGCCCTGAGCCAGTCTCTGAAACTGAGAGACAGAATAATTTAACAAACTTGAGAAGGGGAAGAAGTCTGCTGACTGCCCTCAGCCAGAAATTCTGAGCAGACACAATTCCTTCACCCAGAATCACACATAGGGAAACACACCATTGTCACAGACACTCAGGGACAGCTATTAGCCTCCTGCCTTTCTTAGCTCCTTCAGCCAGATACCGGTGTCTACATTAATCACTCTTGCCCATCTAGGACAGTAGGGGAGAGCCTGCACAACACACTTTATGACTGGTGACCTGGGTAACTGAGCTGAATCCATATAAGGCAAAAAAACAGACTCTCGGCTCTGATCACCTGGTGACAGGACATTAGAGCTTCAAAGTCACTGATAACCAAACTAGCACACATGACCAGCCTATTTGGACATTATGAGACAAAAGAAGAAACTAGAACACAACACTAAGCAAACATAGAATAAATAAATTCAACAACTTACTGATGGCTTGGGGAAAACAGTCCATCCATATCAGATCACTTAAAGAGGCAGACCATGATGGCTTCAGAAATCTCCCAAAACAATGAATCAAGAAATTTTCCAGAAGAAAAGAGCTTCCTGGAATTGTCAGAGGTAGAATACAATTGATATTTAGAACTGTTCAACAGATCGAGAAGCAGATGAGGCAAAATGCAGATACCATAATGACATAACTGATCAGGCTTTGAGAAAGCATACAAAGGCAAGAAGTAGAAATTCAGAAAATTAATAATAAAATTGCAGAAATGGACAACTCGGTAGAACGTCAGAGAAGCAAAATTGAGGCAATGGAAGGCTGAATTAGTGAGATTGAAGATAAATCATGTGACACGAACATATTTGAGGAAAAGTCAGATAAAAGAATTTAAAAAATCAAGAAACACTAAGAATTATGTGGGACTCTATGAAAAGGAATAATCTACAAATGACTGGAGTACTAGAACAGGGGACATAACAGAAAACACAGAGAGAATTGTTGAAGATTTGTTGGCAGAAAACTTTCCAGATACCATGAAAGATGAAGAACTATCTATGCAAAATGCTCATTGAACTCCACACAGCATAAACCCTAGAAGAAAGACACCAAACCATACTAGAATCTAACTTGAAAAAACTAAAGAAGATAGTGACAAAAATAATCTACAAAGGAGAATCATTAAGACTAAGCTTGAGAAGAGGGGACAGGAGATTGTTAAGAGGGTATGACATGTAGGGAATGGAAGGGAGGGGTGTGCTGTCACCGGGCAAGGAGAGCAGAGGGAGCTGCAGATAGGCAGGCATGCAAATTTGAATTGTATTGTAAACTTTCACTCAATCACAATAAAAAAAAAAAAAAGAAAGAAAAAAGACTAATCTTGGACTACTCAGCAGAAACCACATAGCCAAGAGGGCACTGTAATGACATATACAAAGCCTTGGAGGAAAGTAATTGCCTGCCAAGAATTGTATATCCAGCAAAACTGTCTCTCAAATATGATGGCAAAGTTTGGATATTTCCAGATGAACAGAAATTTAGGAAATTTGCAAAACCAAACCAGAATTACAAGAGATAACAAAGGCAGTCCTTTGGTTAGAAAATCAATAAAGTCAGATAACAAGCCAAGACTAGAATACAAAACAGAGCAAGTAGATATCAGCCCAAATAGGGAAATCACAAAAACAAATCAAAGGTAAAACAATGAAAATAGAAAATCAGAGATGCTGTTATAGAAACATTATAATAAAAAAGGAAGACTTAAAAAAATGTAATCATATCTTTCATATGGAGAGTCAAGGTGCCATAAAGACTGGTTTAAATTTAAAAAAATACAGGAAAATATTAATGTAACTACAAAGGAAATGATCAATCCTATGCATCAAAATAAAAAAACAAGAAAAACATGAAGTCTCAACAAATACAAAACCAACAAAAATGGAAAAAATGGAAAGCAACACATAAAGAAAAATGACTCAGAACAGAAAATTAAGTGGAACAAAGAAATAGAGTACAACACACACAAAAAGACATTAAAACGCCAGCACTAAACTCATGCTTGTCAATAATTACACTGAATGTCAGTAGATTAAATGCCCAGTATAGAGATGGAGAGAGGCAGATTGGATTAACAAACATGATTCATTTATGTGATGCCTATAGGAGACATACCTTAGGTTAAAGATGCGAATAAACTAAAACTCTAGGAATGGAAAAAAATGTATCTTGCAAACAACGTTAAAAAAAAGCAGGAGTGGCAATATCAATCCCTGCTAAAGTAGACTTTAAAGTGAAATCCTCCACATTGAATAAGGAAAACCAAACCCAACCCAGTGCCATCAAGTTGATTCTGACTCATAGCGACCCTATAGGACAGAGTAGAACTGCTCCATAGAGTTACCAAGGATTCGAACTGCCAATGTTTTGGTTAGCAGAGGTAGCACTTAACTGCTATGCCATCAGTGTTTCCATGGATAAGGAAGGCCACTGTATAATAATTAAAGGGGCAGTACTCCAAGAGGACATAAACATATTAAGCATTTATGCACTCAATGAGAGGGCTCCAAAATACAACAAACTCTAGTTGCATTGAAAAGAGAAATGGCTCCATAATAATAAGGGGTGACTTCAGCATACCACTTTCAGTGAAGGACAGAACATCCAGAAAGAAGCTCAGTGAAGATATGGAAGATCTAAATGCCACAATCGACCAACCTGGCATCATAAACATATACAGAACACAGTACCCAACAGCAGCCACGTATACTTCCTTTTCCAATGCACAGGGAACATTCTCTAGAATAGACCATATTCTAGGCCATAAAGCAAGCCTTAACAAGACTTAAATCATTGAAATATTACAGAGCATCTTTTGAGACCATAAAGCCATAGAAGTAAAAGAAATCAGTAACAGAGAAGGGAAGGGAAAACAAAAAAAAAAAAACCAAAAAAAAAAAACCTGCATGTGGAAACTGAACAACATCTTGCTCAAAAATGACTGGGTTGTAGAAGAAGTCAAGGACAGAATAATGAAATTCACAGAATCAAATGGGAATAAAAACTCGTACCAGAAACTTTGGGACAAAACAAAAGCAGTACTCAGAGGTGAGTTTATCTCAGTAAGTGTACTCATCCAAAAAGAGAAAAGAACCCAAATCAAAGAATTAACTTTACAACTCAAACAAGTAGAAACAGAGCACCAGAAGAAACCTTTGGGCACCAGAAGAAAGCAAATAATAAAAATAAGAGCAGAACTAAATGAATTAGAGAATAGAAAAATGACTGAAAGAGTTAACAAGACACAAAGCTGGTTCTTTGAAAAGATCAGCAAAATATACAAATCACTGGCCCAAATGTCACAAGAACAGGAGAGGAAGCAAACAGCCTGAATAAGAAAGGAGATGGGCAGTATCACAATAGACTCAACAGAAATGAAAAGAACTAGACTACTGTGAAAACCTGTACTGCAAAAATCTGAAAATCTAGAGGAAACGGATAAATTTCTAGGAACACACTACCTACCTAAAATAACACAGAGGTAGAATAACTAAATAAACCCATCATAAAAGCGATTGAAAAGGTAATTTAAAAACTCCCAACCCCAAAACGTCCTGGCCCAGATGGCTTCACAAGAGAATGCTGTCAAACTTTTAGAGAAGAATTAACACCACTATTACTAAAGTCATTTCAGAGCATACAAAATTATGGAATACTCCCAAATTCATTCTATGAGGCTAGCATAACCCTGATACAAAACCCAGGTAAAGACAGCACACACAAAAAGGAAAATCATAGGCCTATATCTCTCATGAACATAGATGCAAAAATTCTCAACAAAATTCTAGCCCATAGAATTCAACAACATAAAACCCAATAATTCACCATGATAAAGTAAGATTCATATCAGGGATGCAGGAATGGTTCAGCATTAGCACAATAATCACTGTAATGAACCATATCAATAAAACAGAACACAAGACAAAAGCTGACTCATAAACTAAGAAGCTGGCATCCAAGAGTTGGCCTTCTATGTTGGGCCCAAACCTAGTTGGAAAGAAAGGGAGCCTAAGGCAGCATGTGTTCTGACAACTTGGCTCTGACTCAGGGTCTCTACTTTTCAAATTAGAAGTATTCAGAAAAGCACAGACTGCAGAAAGCTTCAAAACCACTGTTGTCATTAACATAGTCCTTGCCAAGCACCACATGAACAGCCTCCCGAGAACGCACTGACAATACAGCGTATTTTGTAATGGACCACAATTATAGAGCTCAGGCTTGACTCTTTTTTCCAGTGTCTTACAGCTGATATATTTTTACATATTCCTGGGCTGGAGAATGGGGGCATGGTTATGGGTTGAACTCTTGCTCTGCTGATTGCTTCTTGGCTTTGTGAAAAACCTGGAAATGCCACCAAGCGTTTAGTGCAGTTGCAGTGGGACTCTGCAGCATGAGCTGAAGAAGTTAACTGATGGGGAGACCAAGACCGAAGTTAAGGTGACAATCTGGCCGAAGTTTTTAGGGGCATTCCCTTCCCACCCGCAGCCAGGAGGAGACACTTGGGTATAACATGCATAGTGATGTGTGGATGTGGCGTGTCACACGACAGACCCAAGAGGAGGTTCTGAGGTTGGAGTGATGATGGGGTAGTGGTTTCCAAGATCCTTAGTATAGTCTTCTGGTTTGGCCAACCAGTGTGTTGCTCAAGAGCTTGAGATAAAGCTAACAAGTGGGAGGGGAAAATAGGATCCGTTAGGTGACCTACACTGAATGAGCTGTCTTGGAGCAACAAGAAGCGATAAGAAAGTGGAGAGGGTGGTGTCACTCCGTGGTCTGTGATTTTTCCCTTCAGAGGATTGCTTGGGGAAAATTGTATATATCCCATAGTGGAACTTCCAGAGAAATGCAAGCTGCAGCCAGCCCCAGAGCTGTGCACAAGTGTGTCCCTAGGGTGGACTTACAGAAGTGTGGATCTCTGTCTCACATGCACACTTGCACCTGTACACACATACACACTCACTCATAAACACACACTCCCATGGACATACATTACTGCACTCACGTGCACATACACTCTCACACATACTTGCACTATTTCTTTCTTTGAAGGACAGATGGTCAGACCTTTCTCTCCACTGTGGAGCAAACCCCTTTGAAGGCAAAGTTGGCCGTAATGATCTGTTTGTCCTTTTGTACAGTTTGTTAACATATTTTAAAATGTCATCATGAGCAGGCTTGAGAACATTGTTGAGGGTCACAGCTGTGTATTACACACCTTTGCATCCTTTAGCAATGCCTGCCCAGTGGGGGACTCAGGAGGTCTTTTCAGATGATAATAACTTTGGGGAGCCCCACATTTGAACTTCTCATGATGAAGTCCAGAAGGGGGGTTACTAGACAAGAAAGAAAGGGAGGAAGCTGTTTGCCCTCATCTCTTGACTTTCTTGGAATAATGCATCTCTTCTGAAAGCCAAGGTAAAATTTCAAAGATCCCTTTTGTGGGTAAATGTGGTTCTGAGAATGGTAGTGCCAGCCAAACATGACAGTGGTCTCCCCGGAGAGCAGAAGTGGGGAGTGTCGGAAGCTGCACGGAGGCAGACCAAGGTCCTAGACCCGGCTCTGCCTCTAACGTCTTGAGGACCCCACAAGTGAACTTAGCTCTGAGCCTTAGTTTCCTCAGTAAAAAGGGGCTAGTAAGACTCACCTCCACACAGTGTCCAAGAGGGTTGTTCTAAATATTTTTTCAAATGTACACAAACATAGAAAAAAAATATGTAATGAACTTGTATGTTCCTTCATCCGAATGAACTCATGACGAGGCTTGTACCATCCATATCCTGATTCACTTCCGTCTCCCCAGTATTAACCTCTGCAACACCAGAATATGAGGATATAATAGAATGAAGCAAGTTTATAGAAGTACACGCTAACCAAAACCAAACCCACTGCTGTCTAACTGATTCTAACTCACAGCAACCCTATAGGACAGAGCAGAACTACCCCACAGAGTTTCCAAGGAATGCCTGGTGGATTCAAACTGCCGACCTTTTGGTTAGTAGCTGTAGCACTTAACTACTATACCACCAGGGTTTCCGAATACCTGATAGAATACCTCCAATACCTATGGAATTCGAACATACAGTAGTATTGAGCCTTATAATCCCTACCCCCTCGTATCTATGAGGTGGCCAGTAGGCACATTGTTTCTCTCTGTCATTCAGATAATAAGACCTAGTTTCGGGTCAGATGACTTGTCTAAGGTCATGCAGCCACCCAGGAGTAGAATTCTTCTAGAACCTGGGTCTCTCAATTCCCATATATATGCTCTTGGTTTTCTGCTCCATTGGCTCTGTGTTGACTTTTCTTTTTGGCTATCTTCGTAGGGAGGAACAGGAGGCTTGTAAAATTTTATGCAGCTCACAATTTAAAGAGAACCTGTTTATAGGACTGTAATAAGCACACATTCTTGTATACATCCTCTTACTGTCTGTGTAGGATCAGCAGATCCTGTTCAATTCATCAAACACTTACTGAGCTACTTTTCTACCTGGTGGGTGGAAGCTGACTAGGAGAGATCACTGCTGTCAGGGAACTCACAATTTCCTATGACACCAGGACATGTCAGTAACCAACCTAAGCAGAAAAGGAGTGTGTGACAACAGCATAAACCAAGTGCTGAGGGTGCCTGGAAGAAGGCTGTTTGACTTCAACTGCTGTCTGTTAGAATTACCAAAATTTCTAACCACTGTGACAGTGGAAGGTTGTGTGTACTTTAACACAACTGTAAAAGCTGATGGCTAGGTTTAAATAATTTAAGTATACATTTTTATGAACTAAAGGTCCTTGTTATGTTATTGTAACAGTGTCTGGGTGGTTTAAATGGTTAACATGCCCACTGCTAACTGGAAGTTTGGAGGTTCAGATCTATCCAGAGGAGCTTTGGAAGACAGATCTATAAATCTGTATCCTAAAAATCAGCCATGGAAAACCCATGGAGTATAATTCTTCTCTGAAACACTTGGGGTCACCATGAGTTGGAGTCCACTCAGTGGCTACTGGTACTGGTAGATTAAGACTGGCCATGCCACCGGAAATCCAGTCTGCAGACCTGTTGGTCAATATTAGCTGTCATGGAGTCTTCACTGAAAACATACCAGTGGTCAGCTTTTGGAGACTATGGATATCTTAGTCATCTAGTGCTGCTATAACAGAAATACTCCAAATGGATGCCTTTAATAAAGAGACAATTTTATTCTGTCACACTCCTGTAGGCTGCAAGTTCAAATTCAGGGCATCAGTTCCAGGGGAAGGCTTTTTCTGTCGGCTCTGGAGGAAGGTCTTCCTTGTAAGTCCTTCCCTCGAATGGAAATTTCTGAGGTGCAGAGACCCCGAGTCCTTGCCACAGGATATGCTTGGTGTGCTTTCCAAGGATACTTCTTGGTGATATGAAGTCCCCAACTCTCTGCTTGACTTCCTTGCCCTTAAATCCCAAGAGATTGCCTCAAGGTACAGTACAGTCTTAACATATTGATCCTGCACCACCAACCCAACTGCTGCCCACCCGCCCCCATTAACATCATAGAGGCAGGATTTACAACACATAGGAACATCGCTAATACCAGGAATCGTGGGCTAGCCAAATTGCTACACATGCTTTTGTGGGGACACAATTCAGTCTGTGACAGCAGGGAAGAAAGGAGATAAGAGTAGTGATGAGCACAGTTCTAAGGATCATTTAATTTTTTCTGAGGTAAAATCTGGTAATGTGGAATCTGACCACGTAATAGTACTGAGCTTTATAACAGTGGTGGTCTTCTGGTTGTAAAGTGTCACACAGCGTGAATTGTAGCACCGGGGCTAGAACTTCGTTTTGAGAGAGCTTCTTAATACAAATTAGCGGTGATTGAGTCCCAGACTCTCAGGCAACCTTGGGTAACTGTCTGAGGTTTTTCTAGCAGAAACGGTGAGGGAAGAGGACAGCCAGGATGCTGCCCTTTGGGGGAAGCGGAATTTGAAGTTCTCTTTCCTTTCCTCGGCCTCCCCCGCATCGACATTTATTAACTGTGTGGTGTCTAAAGATAAAGGAAAGAAGGTGAAAGAGGAGAGGGAAGAAGAGGAGTCTCCTCATGTCTATTAGGTATTTGTTACCCAGGTGGCATTTTTCCAGGTCCAGCTGACCAGTTGCTTTTGAGTCGGCTCCATCTCATGTGTTGGAGTAGAGCTGTGTTCCACAGAGTTTTCAGTGGTCAGTGTTTTAGAAGTAGATCACTAAACCATTCCTCTACAGTGCCTCTGGGTGGACTTGAACCTTTAACTCTTTTGGCTTGTAGTGAAGCATGTTAACTATCCATACTACCCAGAGAGTTCTAGCCTAATTAGGCTGGGGTTATTAACCCTGTTCTCCAAAGCTTCCAACCCACATCTAACTCTGTTATTCCAGGTCAGCCGCTTTTTTCAGGGAGTTAAGTTTCCTTTCTGTTTTCCAGCCCCCATCTTCACCATTCTGTTTCTGTATCATAGTACCATCAAACGTGTCACATACTTCACCTGCAAATTCTGGTCTGGCTTGTGGAGAATTCCGGAGGGCTCTGGCTGCCCTTTGTCCAGGGCCTAGGCATGAATGGATGGTGATGACGCTAACGGAAGACAAGTTTTATGTGACACTGTGGACTTTATTTAGTGAGTAAAGGGGTGCCCTGTGCGTGCTCTGGGGAACAGCTCCAGCCACCCCTGAGCACCAAGCATTTGGGATGACTTGAGCTCATTGGAAAAACCGCCGAGCTGGCGACAGAGGCGGTGGCTCTGTACCCTGCGGTGCAGAGCAGCAAGCCTTGTTGGAATGGATGAGGCTGTGGATTCCCTGGCCGTCACTCCCCAGCAATGTGGTGAGTCAGGGCTTGGAGCGCAAGGAGATGATGTGTGCAGACTCCCTGGGTGGGGGTGAGATGAGGGACAGGCTGCAGAGTGGAGGGGTTCCCCTGGGGGAATGTGTTATTCTGCACCACTGCTCCTGGTTTAGGTCTTAGGTGGAAATGGGCGGAGCCCAGACTCTCTGGGCCTTCGAGCAAAATCTTTTCTGGGTGTGGGGCTGCTTTTGTGTGGGCTAGTCCTGCTGGTCTGTCCCTTTATAGCTGTGAGAGAGCAAGGGAGAGGAACAGAAAAAACAGAGTTGACTGTCTTTCCTGGTAGGGAGGTGATTGAGAAACTAACTGTAGAAAAAGAAGGCCACTACCCTAACAGTCCAGAGGCAGAGAGTAAGGTGTATGGCGTAAAATTAGAATAACATGAGAATAAGTCCTCATTCTGACTCAGTAGTAGTTTAAGACTCAGAGTTTGGAATCATGGTGAGAAGGTTCCAGGTGACAGTCACCAATAACTTGCAGTTGGAATCTACCAGCTGACTGAAACCTAACGATCCTTATGCACTGTGCTTCCTAGACACTCACTGCAGTTTAAGGCAAGAACAGGGGTAAAGGGCCTGGGGACAACAAACATCACTGGAATACAAGGGGTTGGTTTACTGAATGGCTTAAGGTTAAATCATTATTTTCTGGGTGAGGAAAAACTACTTTTCTAGAGCGCAGGGCTCCTGGGTTCCAGTCCTTAGTCAGCTAAGAGCCTGGGCAGAGTAAAGCAACTGCTCTCAAACTGCCATGGAACCAGGGAGCTGAGTACTAAAGCAGTTCCATGATCAAGTAAATCTGTAAAAAGTTCCGTGATCTAGTAAATGCTGGATCAAACTGTGATATTGCAGGACTTCTCAGAGCCTTTAATATTCCAATATACAATGCACTTTCCTAAGAGACAGATGCTGTTCATGTAACATCTGTGAGTACCTGGAACCTCAATATACTATAGTGAATATAGAACAGATAAGCAAATACAAAAACATAGGGTTGGAATTATTTAGATCCAGATTAAAATCTCAGCTGTCACTTATTAGTATATGAGTGTAACCCTGATTGGATAACCCCCTCAAGTCTCGATTTTTTCATAGACAAAATGAATCTAACAATTTCTGTCTCATAAAGTTCTTGTAAGATATAAATGAGACGTAAAGAACACATAGAAATACCTGTAACATAGTGAGCAAACAATAAAGAATAGATGGATGGATAGATGGTTAGGTGGGTGGATGGATGGAACAATCCAACTGTGGACCACCACCTGAAGTAGGGTGGGTCAGTAGACTGGGGCACACCCAGGTCACCAAGCTGGTTTACGTGTGTGTGTGCATATACGTGCAAACACTTATGCCTAGGTTTCCGTGAATCTTTTTCAAAGAAATAAAAGTTAGCTCCTCCACCATGCCTCCACAACACCCTGCGCATGACTGTATGACAGCAATTACTCAGCTACACTGGACTGCTTAATGATTCATGTGCCTCATGACACTGAGGATTCCTAGGGCACAAAGGCCACAGCACAGTCCCTGGAACGAGGTGGATGCTTATAATATCATTGTTGAAGGCATGGTTTTTAAAATGACTTGTTAATATCTCTTCTCAGTTGTCTAAGCTGGGAGGCTACTATAGGTAGAGCAGAGGCCTGGTGATACCTGAGAGGCCTGACCCCACCTAGCCTGTTCCTGTATCCTAACTATTCCTGGTGGTGCAGTGGTTAGGTGCCCACCTGCTAACTGAAAGTTCAGTGATTCCAACCCACAAGCTGCTGCACCAGAGAAAGATGTGGCAATCTGCTTCTATAAAGATGTCAGCCTTGGGAATTCTATTGAGTAGTTTTAGCCCATCCTATAGAGTTTCTGTGAGTCAGAATCAACTTGATGACACATAGAGACAGTGGTGGTACAGTGTTAGAATTCTCACCTTCTGTTTCGCATACCTGACTTTGATTCATGGCCAGTGCATGTCATGTATAGCCCCCTCTCATTGGTCAGTGGAGGCTTGTGTGTTGCTGTGAAACTGAACAGGTTTCAGAAGAGTTTCTAGACTAGGACTAGGAAGAAAGGCCTGGCAATATACATCTGAAAGTCAGTCAGTGAAAAACATATGGATCACAGCAGGCTGAACTGCAGCCAGTCACAGGGATGGCGCAAGACCAGGCATCACTTCATTCCAGTGCCTGGCATTGCTGTGAGTTGGGAGTTGACTTGACTGCAACTAACAACAATAACTCTCTTGAATGTTGAAGAATAACCCTCTGGACTCACCCCTAACTAGTGAGCTGATGACAAGGTCCACATATGGTGTGGGGATGAGACATATGCTTGGAACTTCTTACATGTAGGCTGGGTAGGAACACTGCAGCTGCTGTGGGTCTGAGTTGGTTCACGGAGCTAGCTCCATCTGTCCTCCCCTGCTAGGGGTACCACATTCTGAGTGCTCAGTTGGTCCTCCTTGTGCAGAGGCTTATCCTGAGCCTCTGAGGAGAGAGCGCGAAAGGAAGTAGCTGGACAGAGACTCTACCTGCACATTCAGCCACTGAGCAGCCTTCTGGTCTCTTCTTCCTCTCTTTCCTCCCCTCCTGGGTTTTCCCTCCTCTTCACAGTTCTGCTTCACACTCTGTGGCAGGGCCTGGTGAGCTGATACCATGCCCAGCTGAAGCTGAGCATGCCAAGGACACAGACTTCTGCTCCTACATGTTGCTCTGTCCAAGGTGCCCTCAGCCTAACAGGACAGAGATGACTTCTTGGTCATGGAGAGTGCCAGATCAAAGAAAGGGCAAGAGGGTTGAGGCTTGATCTTACCTTACCTACAGTCCATACGGGAGGAGATCCCTTTTATGGATTATTTCACCTATGGATTTCAGAAATGGTTACTGACCACTGTGTGTTGTGGTGTGTCTGGGTTTATCTGTAGGAGATGCCAGGGCCTAGCTTTGGAAAAACCCTCTTCTTCTGAAACATAATCAAGGACTCCCCTGTTGGCCTATATTTTCAAATTTCAGGGAGATATGTTGTTGTTAGGTGAATTGGTTCCCCAACTCACAGAGACCCTGTGCGAAACACTGCCCAGTCCTACACCATGACCACAATCATTTTTATACTTAAGTCCACTGTTGCAGCCACTGTGTCAGTCCATCTTGTTGAGGGTCTTACCCTTTTACTCTGACCCTCTACTTTGCCAGACATGATGTCCTTCTCCAGGGATTGATCCCCCCTGACAACGTGTCCAAAGTATGTAAGACATAGTCTCTCCATCCTTGCTTCTAAGGAGCACTCTGGTTTTACTTCTTTCAGGACAGATCTGCTTGGTCTTTTGGCAGTCCATGGTATATTCAGGGGAGATCTAGGGAAGATCTTCCTCACGTCTTAGCTGATTTTCCTTGCTGAGGTTTCATCCCATTTGTTGTGGCCCCTTGGAGGAAGAGAAACTAGCCACTATTGTCTATTGGTTAACAAAATCTGGCAGCAGACCAGCAAACAAATGTTACATGTGGAGGGAGTTAGTATTACCAAATGCCATGCCAAGGACTACTTGCAGCACCTTTTTTGCCAGTTTACTCTTACTGCAAGTTGCAGAAAATCATTTCTTGTGTATTCAGACTTAAAAACAAACACTGTCCTGGATGTATGATGCCTACAGCCTGGCACAGCAGTGACCGCTCTGCCCATAGCTGAGGCCAGAACTGATTGATGTTGTTAACAAAGCCACAAACAATATGCCCTTAGTCTTTTGACTAGAACACATGGATGCTGGCTGGATTCATTATTTTTTTGCACATGAAATCTATTTCAAAGGACACAGTCTTCAAGTGAACCTTACCAGCACATTTCAGAATGTCATTTTTCATTTTCAGCTGAGAAGCAAGCCACCTCTGCTTTCACATGGAGGGCTGTGACCATCCCTTAATGGGCAAGATCTACATGGAGTCCTTGGGGGGCACAGATAGTTAATGCACTTTGCTGCTAACAAAAGATTGGACGTTTGAGTTCACCCAGCAGTGCATCAGAAGAAGGGCCTGGCAATCCACTTCCAAAAAGCCAGCCATTGAAAGTCTTGTGAAGCACAGTTCCACTCTGACACACATGAGGTTGCTATGAGTCAGGATCAACTAAAGGGTAACTAGTTAGGACCTGAATACGGTGCTCGTTATAGTGCTTTGTGCAGAGTGGGGATTTAAAAGCCTGTTAATTTCATGAAACGTAAAGTGACACTGATTAAATGAAATAATTAGGTGATGCAGAGGCCTTCTTGGAAACTCTGGTGGCATGGTAGTTAAGTGTTACAGCTGCTGACTGAAAAGGTCAGCCAGGTACTCTTGGAAACTCTTTGGAGCAGTTCTTCTCCATCCTGCAGGGTCACTATGAGTTGGAATCCACTTGATGGCAGTGGGTTTTTGTTTCTGGGTGTCGGCCTTCTCTGGAATGTCATACAAATGGTTTGAAAATCAAATCATGCCCTGGCTGCCAGCATCCCACTGTGGCTGATGACCAGGCAGTTTCTTCACCTTCAGCTTGGGCCCATCTTACCCCATGAGCTGTCAGGAAAGTGCTGGATCTGGGTTTCTCCCTGGAGTCAGTTTAATCAGTGTTTCCTCTAGCCCTGTAATCAGCTTGAGGGTGGGATAAGGAGGGGAAGGCACATGATGAGAGCCAGTGGGAAGTTAGCTGGGTGAGCAGTGTCCCTGGTACGAAGGGGTTTATGTGGACTCTGTACATGAGGGCGTGATCTTCAAGCCTGTTTCCACCCTGAGAGTTCCTCTTGGAGACTCTGTTCACACAAGGACAGGTCATCAGAATGTAGGCCCTGGAGCCAATCAACAAGGAGGGTGAGGCCCAAAGACAGTGTCTCTCAAATTTGGTTGATTTTCAGTATCACTTGTAAAGCATCTTCAGAAACTTCCCTTCAGTCTCAAGATTCTAATCTAGTAGCTCTGGGCCAAAGCCAGAAACCTGTATTGTTTTGTTTGGTTATTTAAAGACCCCTAAGTGATTCAGCGGAGCCTTGGTGGCACAGTGGTTAAGAGCTCAGCTGCTGACCAAAAGGCCAACAGTTCGAATCCACTAGCCACTCCTTGGAAACCCTATGAGGCAGTTCTGCTCTGTCCTGTAGGGCCACTATGAGTCAGAATTGACTGGATAGCAATGGGCTTAAAAAAAATTTTTTTTAAAGTGATTCAGAAGTACAGTGGTTGTGTTCTGCTGCTAACCAAAAGGTTAGTGGTTCAAACTCACCAACTACTTTGAAGGAGAAAGATGAGGCAGTATAAGATTATGGCTTTAGAAATCCTATGGAGCTGTTCTACTCTGATCTACAGGGTTGCCATGAGTTGGAATCAACTTGACGGCAAGTTTTTTTTTTTTTTAAGTCATTCAGATGATCAGCTAATGTAGGGGGAGGTAGCAATATTATGCTGGAAATTCCGTTCCAACATCAGTCTTACACAGCGCAGCCTATCTTTGTTCTGGCCTGAGCATCTAGTGGTTGCTGAGTCCCCAGCTCTCTTCTTTCCATTCTTCAGGGCTCAAGGCCTGCTTCTGCAGCCCTCCTGGCTGTACCCAAAGCACAGTAAAATGTGGCCACCCCTTAGAGAGTCTTCTTCCTGGTCCAGAGGGGAAGAGATGCAGACAGGCAGGCAGAGCCACTGCTGTCCTTCCAGATGGATTTAGAAGGAAAAGTTGATAGGAATTAGGAGTGTTAAGCCTAAAAGAGACAAGAATAAGGGGAATTTTTTTTTTAAATTATTGTGATTTATTGAAAGTGTACAATCCAAGTTAAATTTGCATGCCCACCTATCTGCAACTCCCTCTGTTCTCCTTGCCTGGTGACAGCACACTCCTCTTTTCTATTCTATGCATGTCATAACCTCTTAACAGTCTCCTGTCCCCTCCTGTCCACCCTCTCCACTGCCCTCTAGTAAGAGGCCAGTAGGACAGCATCCTATAGATGCACAGAACAATAAAGTGCACACATGATATGGTCTGGTCACTCTGTGTCCCCAAGTCCAATCCATTCCTGTCTGAAGAGTTGTCCTCAGTAAAGATTTATGATTGGGGATGCATCAGGCCTAGAGACCATGCTCCCAGGTGAACCCCCAGGCCTGTGGACCATCAATTGCAGTAAGAATAAGGGGAAATTTAATTCAGAACATTAAGTCTGTATGTAAATGTTCTGTAGGGTGTTACTGCTTTCTGCATGCTACAGCCTAAGAAAAAAATCCCCCAGATAAAGTTGGAGGACTGCAAATTAGACTAAGAAACGATATGTGACCTGAGGGACAACAAACACTAGGAGGAGTTAACCGAGTGCAACTACAGGATTTCTGTTGTAGGAATCTTCAGTATTAGTCCAGGAAGGTTGATGACCTCCTGACTTAGAGACAGGAGGTTAGATCAGAAGACATCTAGGTATCATTCGCAGGCTAATACTCTTCCCAGAGTATTGCTCTGCATGACAAAAGCTGTTCTTACTGTGTCACATGCACCTGGAGCATGCCCTTGAATTTTTTTTTTCTTTTCTTAAACTGTTGAAGAGTTCCCACTAACCCTTCTGCTTTTTCTGTATCAGTTTTCCTCATTTCACTGAGAGACTGATGCTGGCATGTAAACTGAGGCCATAGCTCAAAATTTATTTGTGAGCTCTTCCTATGTGAAACTACATTTGACCCACTTGGCAGCTACTCAGTCCAAACTGTATGAACAGTGGACATTACCCAAACTAGTCAGGCTATTGTTTCCAAACACACATTCATCCACTAAGTAATAGGTGTAAGTGAGTTCTAAATGCCAGGCAGCTCTAAGCGCTGGGGAGCCAGTGGCCAACAGGACACAGAGGCTCCATGCTCTACCATAGCTTGTGGATTGTTGTTGTTCGGTGCCATTCAGTTGGTTCTCATTCTTAGCAACCTTGTATGCAACAGAACAAAATACTGCTTGGTCCTGTGCCATCCTCATCGTCTTTTGTTATGCTGGAACCCACTGTTGTGGCTACCGTGTCAGTCTGATAGAGGGTCTTTTTTTTCCTGACCCTCTGCATTACCAAGGGCTTTAGTCAGCTAGGGCTGCTCTAACAGAAATACCGCGGGGTGGATGGCTTTAACAAAGGAAGGTTCATTCTTACACAGTCCGGTAGGCTACAAGTCCAAATTCAGGATGTCTGCTCCAGGAGAAGGCTTTCCCTCTTGCCAGCTCTGGAAGAAAGTTCTTGTGTTGCATCAGTCTTTGTTTAGAGAGCATCTTGGTGCAGGAACCTCAGGTCTGAAGGACACACTATTCTCCCGGTGCTGCTTTCTTGATGGTGTGAGTTTCCCAATTCTTTGCTTGCTTCCCTTTCCTTTTATCTCTTGTAGGATGAAATGATAAACGGTGGTACAAGCCATATTCCAGGGACACTCCCTTTACAGTGGAGCCTGGAGGTGATCCTATAAAGGGATTTACAGTCCTACCCTAATCCTTTACATACAGCATAGGAAAATCACAAGATGGAGGACAATCATAGAATACAGGAAATCATGGCCCAGCCACATGATGTATTTTTGGGGGGACACAATTCAATCCATGACACTAAGTATGATGTCCTTCTCCAAAGACTGATCCCTCCTGATAACATGTCCAGGGTATTTATGTAGCTTATGTAGTCCTAAAGGAAACAAAGTATAAATAAATGAATAAACAGGATAATTTTAGATAATGATAAATGTTGTGATAGAGAATACTAGGGGCCGAGAGATGATCCAGAAGGATTGGAGAAAGCCTCCTTCCTTGGAAGGGGCTTCAGTTGAAACCTGGAGGATGAGCAAAGGACCCAGCTGGGTGAAGAGGCAGAGGGTCAAGCAAATGTCTCGAGGGTGGTATTAGCATAGTGTGTTTCAAGAATAGCAAGGAAGCCGGTACCATTGAAGTAGAGTAAACAAGGGACTGACTGGTAGGAGGTGAAGTCCAAGGGAAGCCTGAGTCATCCCAAGCCTTGAGGCCACAGCACAGAGTTTGGATGTAGCTAAGTCCATAATCATTCAGCTTAGAGTCTTTATGTGAGGATCCAGATAAAGTTGCATATCAGGGATTCATACACATTGTACTGGAAGAGTGCACACTATCCTTCAGTCCATACTCCTCCTTTCACAGGTAAGGAGACCTGGAAAGGGATAGACACTCACCTCCTGTTAATAGCAGCCCATCTAAAGCTCATTTCATCACTACCACTACATAGAAGGGTCTCTTGGTATAGACAGTGCGAGAAGAGGAGCTGTCCCTGGAATCTCAGCAGAGCATACAATACTGTAGCTGAAATAAGGGATGGGGAAGAGGAGAGTGAACCTCACTCTATACTGGAACTCATGGAGGGAAGGCCAAGGCAGCTAGCTGAGAAACAGGGAGAGTGAAGCAGCAAGCTGTCTGGGAACCCAAAGGAGCAGAGTAAGGGGGCTGACCACAGAAGGGGAGCAAGGGAGCCAGAGTCTGGTTTTCTGTGTCTGCTTGGAAAACCAGTGGGAGGAATAAGAATGTTTTCCATTTTAGCTGCAAATTATACTTCATTTGCCCTGGGCTTCAGGAATGCCTAGAGAATTAGGTGCTATACCATATGAGTGTCCTGGGCTCTTTCCCGAGATTCCCCTCTTAGACTGAGACCATATCCCTAAAAGACTTTCTTTACCACTGAAAAGCTCTAGGAGTCAGTCATGGATGAATCCACAGGGCTGAGGGGTAGGTCCTGGGGCTGTGCGTGATTGGACTGAGGGTCTTACTCTTCTGCTCAGGCCATGAAGGCTTCCTGGAGGAGGAAGTATTTTAGGATAGATTACTGGAGAGAGCAAGAAGATGAAGTTGGTGGAGATCTCTGTTCCTAAGATAAGTGTTATTTGTTGGTGAGAATTCTTAAAGGCAGGAGTGGGCTCACCTAGTAGAGGGAGCTCGGAGAAGCCGTGTTTGAGGGAGAACAGAGTCACTCAGGATAGCTGTTTGGCTGTGGAGCGTGGGGAGTGGCTCCTGGGTCTGTTCTGTAGGAGGGCATGTTCATAGTGAACTTAGATTTTCCTTGTCGGTTTTACAAAGAAAGTTCAATACTGTATCCTAGTTAGGATCAGGGACTCTAGTGTATAAGGCAGAAGACCACTAACGATGATATGATGTTAGGTACCAGGTAGTTGGTTCTAGTTGTGTGCCAGGCACGCTCCTGTGAAGGTTACATGCGTTACCTGATTTCGTCTCCACAGCCACAGGCTTGTATGGTTGACACTGTTTTCAATCCCTTCTATAGAGTGAGGAGACCGAGGTGTGGAGAAGTTGGTAACATGCCTGAGGTCACACAGTCAATAAAAGACACAAGCGATGGAAACCAGGTCACTGCTTCCAGTCTAGGCTACACTGTAATGTCCCCGGAGTACCATTAGTCCTCTCAGCCAAGCCAGTGCAATGAAGAAAAAGAAGTTAAAAGAGCAAAAAGAGTCTTAAATCGTTTATGGCACTGTTTCACAGATTGCTAGCTCTGCTCCTGAGCCTCACTCTTCTCTTCAACCTTGTTTCCTTTTTCACATCTACCTGGAAGCCTGAAGTGGCCTGAAGTCACAGGCAGTAGTTCACAACATAACTTTTATCAGTTTATGGTTTCTGGTCCTTTAGTGAAAGCAGCCTGAATTTTCCTGCCATCTTTGCCCCTAATACATACCATCATGTGAGTGGCTGAATTTGTGCTGGCTCCTGAATTATTAATCTTCGCCTGAAACTGTGTTGAAGTATCCCCTATGCCTAGGATAATTTATGCACATGGTGGACCAGCTCGTGAAAATGCATGAAGCTTATCAACCTTGAGACTGCCAGCCACATGAAACCAAGTTGTTCCCCCTCACTGCTCCCAGAGTCCAGGAGCCCCAGGGATTTCTTTAATTCCGGTACATGGCCACCCCAAGGATGCTCTAGGGGAAAAAACATCTTGGCTTCTTCTCGTTGCCAGTATCTTTTCTATATTCTACCACTTCTAAAGCCCTCCTTCCTCCAAGGTTTCCTGACATTCATGTTTCCTTCAGCCGTCTATGTCAGTTCATGATTTGTATAGAGACATGCCACATAGGAACTCAGGAGTCAACTGAGTTCAACTGATCAACTTTGGGAGCTTGGGTTCTTGTTGCAGACTCTGGGATCAACTCTTGCTTTCAGACCTATTCTAAGTTACAGTTGAACTTGGGACAAGACTTTTCTTTAGTTCTCCACCTTAGCTTGTTTTAAGTCAGTGTTCTAATCCCACCCTTCCACTGGGGACCTTTGTCTGGGACCAGCTCCGCATCTGTCACACAGTTAATTAGTTCATGTTTACCAAACATGAAAACAGGTACCTACCTCAAGTGATTTCCTTCAAAAATCCTGTATAGGGACTAGCAGTCCTTTCCATCCTGTGTTCTCCACAGTGTTGCCTCATCTGAAAAATGAGGGACTGGATTCTTTAAGGCTCCTGTAACATTCTCTTGAAACTCATAGGGTTTTCATGTTTGGTAAAAAAGGTCGATGAAAATGAGGGAAATTTTCAGTGCAGTGGATTGATGCAGTGGCTGCAACAGTACGCTCAAACACACTAACAATCATGAAGATGGTGCAAGACCAGGCAATGCTTTATTCTGTTATACATGTGGTCACTGTGAGTTGAAGCTGACTGGACAGCAGCTAACAGCAACAAAGGTATCTGATGGCCTGGGCTTAGGTGACCCATTATCTACTTGCTGGGTGTGGTGGTCTGCTTCGATTGTTTGGTTCTTTGCTTGATGGTAAGAGCTACGTAGTCACCACATAGTCAGGAACTGATGTCCTGCCCCAAATCCTGCTACTGTCTGCAAAACCTCCCCTCTTGCTGCACTGAACCACTTGGAGTACTGTATGTGTATACAGATAAATATATATAGTTCCACATGCTTTTAAAAGGAACAGATATCGTGTTTATGGCACTTGGCTTGGCTTAAGTAATATATATTTTTATAATAGAAATATAATTTTATAAATTAAATAAATATAAAGGTATATAAATATATGTGTATAAATTATGTAAATATAAATATATCTTATAAATATATATAATTTATATATATTATATATAAAACATGATATCTGTTCTTTTTAGAAGTAGATGGTTCTTTCTCTGGAATATCTTCATCCCTCTTTTTTCAGCCTAGAAAATTGTTACCGTCCTTTAGTCACAAATAAAACATCTCGTTGTCTTTGACATTTACCTTGATTTTCCTAGGCAAGTAGTTACCTCCTCTGACACTTTGCATGTGTAGTACCACATCAGTTTCTGTTCATCTGTTTCAGTTTCTTCTGCTAAATATGGAGTTCCTCAAGGGCAAGGAGCGTGAGCTGTTCTCCTGTATATCCTCAGTACCTGGCTGTAGCACAATGCCAAGTGCATGTTCCATGTTCAACAGGTGTTTCCTGTACAGAAGCACAAGTAGTAAGAATTCACACACAGAAGTTGATACAGTAAAACCCATGAAAGCTGGAACATGTCTAAGGTGAAAACCTGCCAGAGAAGGAAAACTCAAATATTTTCCACTAGTAGATAACAATAGAAAAGTGCGAATGCTGCCTTCTGTGAAAGGTTGAAAACTTGTGAGACAGGGTTCACTGTAATTTCCCAATTACTTTCACATGTGATATACTCACTGAATCTCACCCATTAGAGAGGAAGACAGTAGGGCACAGAAATGATATAGCATGACCAAGGCTGCTCAGCCAATAAGGAAGTAGAGATAGGGAGTAAGACCAGGTCTTGTGAATCCAAGTCTATTGTTGTTTCCTTTCTTTGTTGATGCCCTCAAAATAATTGCAAAAACCTCGGCTCCGTGTATAAACACTGTAGCGGGAGGACAGAAAGCAGATCAGGCCGGGAGCTGAGGGTGGGGCGTGGGGAAGTGTGTGCACGTGTGTGCAGGGAGAGTGGGGCGTGGGAAATAGTTCTGTATCTTGCTTTTGGTGGTTGTGCAAATGACTATATTTATCAAAGCTCACAGAATTGTACATTGATAAGAGTAAATTTAATGGTCCATAAATCATACTTTAATGAAAAAATACATTAGAAAAGGAACACAACTCTGCAATGATTAGCCATTTTTCAAAACCGTTCTCCTAGGGATTTGTTAAATACATAGTACTCTCGTCCTTTGCATTCTTAGTGGTTTCATTTCCAAGTTTTCAGTTTGCTGAAAGCTTTTCAAGGGCACTTTGTGTCACTTGCTGTTTAGAGACTTTAAAGCATGAGGCGTACATAGTCAAGGAACACCATAAAACAGAAAAGACAAAGGGACAAGTGCAGATGACAGTGGGCCTCTTGTTTTAACAATGTTAGCTCAGTGCTTCATCACCACCTGCTTTTGCCATAACCATGAAGCTAAGTAGACCTTACTTTCGTGCGGTGTGTTACAGTTTAGAAAGGTCTTTCACATGCATTCAGTTCACGTGATCTGCACCGTGACCCTGCCAGCTAGGTGGACAAGTGTTGTCATCTCTGTTTTAAGAGGAGAGGGTATCACGGATTGAATTGTATCTGTCAGCTTGGCTAGGGCATTTTATCATTTGATGTGCTATTTCTGTGTGTTATAAAGCCTACCTCTGTGATGTTAATGAGGTGGGATCAGAGGTGGTTATGGAAACCCTAGTGGCTATAGTGGTCATGTGCTACAGATGCTAACCAAAAAGTTAGCAGTTCAAACCTACCAGATGCTCCTTGGAATGCTAGGGGGCAGTTCTACTCTGTCCTGTAAGGTCACTATGGTTTGGTTGGGTTTTTATGTTAACAACGCATGATTCAACCTGTAAGACTAGGTTGTATCTTAAGCCAACTTCTTTGTAGATGCAAGAGAATCAAGCAGAGATCCAGGGGACCTCATACCACCAAGAGGGAACATAGTGTGTCCTTTTAACCTGGTGTCCCTGATCTGAGGAGCTCCTCAATCAGGGAGAATTGATGACGAGTTACTTCCTCCATAGCTGGCAGAGAGAGAAAGCCTTCTCCTAGAGCAGGCACTCTGGCTTCAGATTACTAACTGTCCAGACTGAGAGAATAAATTTCTCTTTGTTAAAGCCATCTGCTTGTGGTATTTCTGCTGTAGCAGCACTAGATGACTAAGACAAGGACATTAAGATTTCTGAGTGCTGCTGTGAGAGTCACTTCTTAGTGTTCTCCAAAAACCAGCTCATTTAATACTCATGGTCATTTGGTGTAAAATAGGTATAACTGTTTTACAGATAAGGAATATTTTACAGACAAGGAAACTGAAACTCTGGAAAATTCCCAAAGTCATCTACCTAATAAATATTAGAGTCAAGGGTTAAACCCAGATGTTCTGGTCTCAAGTCTACTTCTCTTTTTACTGTGCCATATGCTGGCTATGTGACTTCTACCCAATATGTATTTAAATTAATGACATGAATTTTCACATCTTTAATATGCTAGTGAGTAGAGAGTTTTAATTGGCTTCTGTTATCAGAGCCAAATTATTATAAGTAAAGCCTGCATTAGTCACTGTCATCTTTATTATAACTTTGGAAACTTGGAAGTAATCTGTAATCTTTCCTTCTTCACTGGCCTCCTGTGTTTGGACAGTGTCTGAATGCATGAGTGCTGTGTGTATGTTGGGAGGTACAGCTTCCAGAAAAAGGACTCAGTGATGTAAACATGAGAGTGGGGTGATTTTTCAACAAGCATTGGAATATCAACATTAAAGTGAGTATTTTCCTTTGAAATAATTGCCTTCAGAGAACATCTAATTCAGCTACTTTGTAGTTATGCCTCATTTTTATGCAAATTATAGTGGCATTTTTCTTATCAGTTTTATCTCTGAAAGAGTTTTCGTGGCTCTCTGATGGCACTGGCTAACAGCCAAACTCTGGTGGCATAGTAGCTAAGTGCTATGGCTGCTAACCAGAAGGTCGACGGTTCAAACCCATCAGCTGCTCCTTGGAAATTCCATGGAGCAGTTGTGTTCTATCTGTACGGTTGCTATGAGTGAGAATTGACTCAGTGGCACTGGGTTTGGTTTGGGGATGGCACTGGATCTCTGTCTGGGCAAGATAGAGCCTTCTCATCACTGTGTACCCAGAACCTGGCATGGAGTCTAGCCCATCACGGGTGCTCAGACAGTGTGTGTTGAATAGAACTGAAATAAAACTCCATTCTAAAGACAGAGTTGTCACTGCAGGCTAGAGGCTGGTCCAAGAAGATCTTGTCCTAATTGGTTTCTGGCTGAATGAGGCTAGACAGTGACCTGTAGGAAACTTCACCCAAAGCTGTCTGACTCCTGACTCCCTCATGTATTGATTAGTCATCATATACAAATGGGTGGGAAAATGGTTAACACACTTGACTGCTAACTAAAAGTCCACCGAGAGTCACCTTGGAAGAAACGTTTGGCAGTCTAATTCCAAAAAATCAGTCATTGAAAATTCTATGGAATACGGTTCTCTTCTGATACACATGGAATTGCCATGGGTAGGAGTTGACTTGATGGCAGTTAGTAATATAATTGTGGTTATTTTGTTGAGACTGTTTCATCTTGGGGTATAGGAGCTTCTGCTCATTTTTCCTTTCCCCAGATTCTTTTAGGACTGTCCCAGCCCTACCTCGAGGGCCACTGCAAGCCCTGTCTCACCCTAGCAGTCTAATACTTTGTGCTTCCTCGTTTCCCCTAAGGGACCAAGCACAGGGAATTTTTGCCTTTCCTTTCCTTGTTTCCCTCCCAAGGAACCCTACTGGAAAGGAGTTGGTAGCATAGAACGTATGGCTGGAGTTCCCTCTCCCCTACTTACTGCTGATTTTTCAGAACATAGTTGATTGACTGAAGTTTAAGGCTGAGTCTCTCATCTCTGTGTTGGAGAGCAGGGAAAGAATCCAAGAAGTATCAACACCTTCACCGTAATTAGAGCGGTCACAGGAAGAGTGTCCCCACGCACTCAGAGTTCTCTCGAGAACCCCTATTTGAGGGCTGTCATCCACCAATTTATCTTCAGTATACTTCACCAAAATCTTAAAGGGAAATACCACTAGTGTAAGTGAAACTAAAAATATTGAAGGAAAAGGAAAACTCATTAGTGCTTCTTTAGGTTTGGCCTACTTTAAAAGAAAAGGAATGAGTCTTCTTCTAATCCAATTAGAAATAGTTTTACATGCTCCCAAGACCCTGGTGGCATAGTAGGTTAAGTGCTACATCTGCTAACCAAAAGTTCAGCACTTGAAATCCACCAGGTGCTCCTTGGAAACTCTATGGGGCAGTTCTACTCTGACCTCTAGGGTCACAGTGAGTTGGATCTGACTCAGCAGCAGTGGGTTTGGGTTTTTTTTTGTTGCTGTTTCATTTTACTTGCAATGGCCATATTCTGTAGTTTGCCTTGTTCTTATTATATGATGGAAAGTCCACTCTGGTCTAGAGGTCTGGAGACCAGATTCTGCCACTAAGTCCCTGTAAAACTGAGTAAGTCGCTTGTTTATATTATCTGTAAATGAAAGCACTAAATAACCTTAGCTTTAACACTGAATTCCACCATTAATTAAGCCAGCTCAACCCTATGCTGAGCTCCAGGCATACAATAAGAAAGATGCCTTGTTGCTTTCCTTAAGTTCTTCACAGATTGGAAATGGAGAGAGAATACTCCCAAACTGACACATGATTTGTAAACCTTTATGGCATGTGGTGTCATCTCACTAGATTAGGTGCACCCCCAATAATCATAAGTCTGTTTTTCTGGTTTCCCACCGTGCCTGGCACCAAGGTCTAGAGTGCACTCAAAAGTTTTTAGGGAGAAGTCTTTTAGGGCAAGACATCCCCTAGCCTACAGTACAAACTTTCAAAGGCTAGATGGCACTGTTGCGAGAGCCAAATGAGGTATATTCTGTAATTCAGGGGTGAGGAAGGAGGGTAACAACATAAAGGAGATGCCCCTAGAAGGTTCCGGGTGCTGAGTATCAATTCAGATACATTGCAGAAATACAGGAAGGCTCCTGTCTTGCCTTCATAGAGTGTTTTGCCATTTCACATTGACTTTGCAAACTTGTCTTCAGATAGTCTTCACAGCAATCTCGTGAGGTAGGCAGGACGGCTTTGTGGACCCTAATTTTATAAAGCTGCAATTCAGAGAAATCAACTGCCGGGTCTAAAATTACAAGGCAGTTAGTAGAACATTTTACTGTGACATCTCGTTGACATCACACTATCAATGGAGGGCCCTCAGAGTGTCCCAAGAGAGCTGCCTGTGTGAACTGGACCTAGTCTCTGGGGAGAAAAGGTAAGGTTCTCCACCATACTGACTGAAAGGCACTAGTGGGTTGAACCATCCACTTTTGTGACAAGGGCAGAACACACTCATTTAGGAGGAAACAGTTAGTACCTCCTACAGGTACTTTGAAGAACAAAAATTGTGTGTACTGTTTACAATTATTAGGATCTAATCAGTGGTTAATGGTACAGTTAAAGAATGTTGTATTCATAGAATTCTGCCCTGTGGTTGGGTTGCATCTGTAATTTGTCTATTACTTTACTGTGTTCACATGTTTTGTATTAAAACAAAACAAGCAAAACTGTCCTGTGTGGTAGCCAGGGTAGCTGTCACTACTGGGCCCATTTTACAGGTAAAGAACTAGATAGACAGAAATATTAAGAGACATTTTTGTAAATTACACAGCTAAGTGGTAGAGGAGAACTTCAGCTTAGTCCAGGTGACTTCACATCTTGTCTTCTTTTCACCGTAGTTTGTCCAGGGTGTGTCACCTCATCTAGCAGTCCCAAAATTAAGAGGGGTGGTGTTGATATGGAGGCTCAAGCATCAGACTAAAAAAAAAAATCTGTATAGAGTGACAAATGATCAGTAATATGCAAACTGATGTAAAACTGAGAGCAGGATAATCTCTGAGCTTTGTGCCCTCTGATTGGTTCTACTTTCCTCTTTCTCCCTAGGATGATGAAGATAAGCTGGACTGGAAAGATCGGTTCCCAGGCTACTTGATGAACTTTGCCTCCATTTTGTTCATGGTAATTGCCTGTGGCTGCATGCGTGTAGATCCTTTCTCTGAGTACCCAACCCACTGCCACTGAATCGGGTCTGACTCATAACTGACCCTAGAGGTCAGAGTAGAACTGGCCCATGTAGTTTCCAAGGAGCGCCTGGTGGATTTGAATGGTTAGCAGACGTAGCACTTAACCCACTGCGCCACCAGGGTTTCCTCCCTGAGTACAGTAGAGTCTTTTTCAAAGACTCAGACAGTCTCAGTTTGTGCCTGGGTAAGCCAAGGGAGGAGTCTGTGGTTCATATTTGATTAGGAGCAATAAAGTGGGAGCCTGATATTCTTGGGAGCTGGATGGTTGAGACAGACAGCAGTAACTGAGGTGAGGAGACCTTGGATAATGTGAAAAACGGAGACAGTTAGGGTCACTAAGCCAGTCTGTCTCTCTTCATGGGAAACAAAACCAAAAAACTAAACCTATTGCCGTTGGTTGATTCTGACTCAGAAAGACCCTATAGGATGGAATAGAACTGCCCTACAGAATTTCCAGGAAGCGCATGGTAGATTCAAATTGTCGATCTTTTGGTTAGCAGCTGTAGCATTTAATCACTACATAACCAGGATTTCCTCTTCATAAGAAGACTCATGTATTCTAGCATTCAGGAATGGAGGTTCTTCTTTAGGAAGAAAAGTTGTGTTCTTACAGCTTAGAGCACTCAGATTCAGGGGCAATAGGGACATTTCTAGGCATGACTACAGACTTAGATGGGGAGTTGCTTTTTCAAAAAATTGGGGTGAAATCATCATAATCTTACGGACTTACTGTGCAGAGAAGGCCACTGACTGCTCCATAGGTTTCTCTTGGCTGTAATCCCTACAATAGCAAATCATCAAGTCGTTCTCCCATGGAGCCATTGGATGGGTTCGAATATCCAACTTTTCGGTTAGCAGCCTAGCATTTAACTGTTTGTGCCACTATGGCTACTGTGAAGAGGTTTGTTGGTGGTGCTAGTGGTTTATGCTGGACTGCTAACATGAGGGTTGGCAGTTGGAACCTACCCAGTGGTACCACGGAAGGCCTACTGGTCTCCTGCTGTAAAGTTTACAGCCAAGAAAATGTGTGGAGCAGTTCTACTTCGACACATGGAATCACTGAATTGGAATCTACCTGATGACAATTAACAATAACAACTGGCTACAGGTAACTCTGGCCCTGGCCTGGGGTTGTAATTGCCATTACCATTGTCAACATGACAGCTGAGGAAAGAGAAAGTGCCCTAGTCTTAGAAATTTAGCACTGAAAGATGCTCAGACACCATCTAATTCAGCTCTTCAGTTTGCAGATGAAACTACAGAACTGATGAGTGTTTTGTCAAAGCTTAGAAGTCTAAATTTGTTTTTTTTGTATTGTTTAACAAATGGAAGGCATAGAGAATTTATTCAAGGATGTATGGGGATCGGCAGTGTGGTAATATAAAATGATACATAGTTTAATTTAGAGTTAGTGCTTTGAAGTTTCCCACATATGTATATTGTTGCCTCAAGACCTCAACAGGGAATTAATTATTCAGGAAATATTTAGTGAGCGCCAACTGTGTGCTCGACAGTATTCTCAGGAACTGGGGATACAGCAGAAAACCATACAACATAATCCCTTTTCTTAGTAAATTTACAAACAACATATGAGTAAATACATAAAATAGACTTCTATCTCTGGTAGTGGTGGGTTAGGATATTTAGACTATCACATCTTGCTGAAAATAACAAAAAATACAAAATGACTATATATTTTTTCAACTTTCTTAAAGCTTAGAAGAACTGAGAAAATAATAAGGAATACGAGCCTAAAATCTAAGGTGAAATGGGAACCTAGGAAATAAATACCTAATGTTGCTTTTACCTGAGGACATTTTCCCACGCAGGCGAATGTGTATTTTTGCTCTGGCAGTTTTAGGAGGATAAGGGAGACAGAAATCGGGGATTATGACTGGCTCTGGGTAGGTATTCTGACGGGAAGTCCTAATCAAACTGGAGCTTCAGAGTGCTGTACTTGCAGAATAAAGATGAAACAGAAACTCATCCCTTCTCTCTTAGAGGACTCTTAGAGTTCTGTGGAGAAACAGAACTAGTGATACAGATTGATGAATGGATAGATAGATAGATAGATGGTAGATACATACATAGACAGACAGATAGACAGAAATTCAAGGGATTAGCTCGCGTGATTGTGAATAAGTTTAACAGCTAATTAGACACAGCTAAAGAGACTTATGAACTGAAATACAAGCTAAAACAAATTATTAATAATGCAATGTGGGGAAACAAAAGATGGATACTATTTTTCT
Source organism: Heterohyrax brucei (assembly GCA_028571685.1). Lineage (NCBI taxonomy): Eukaryota > Metazoa > Chordata > Mammalia > Hyracoidea > Procaviidae > Heterohyrax > Heterohyrax brucei. The sequence goes on along the minus strand of CM053142.1, from coordinate 67,230,167 downwards.
CCTTGGCATTTGTACAATTTCTTTCTTATGATTGAGTGAGAACATACAACCCCATATAAATTTTCATACCTGCCAATGAGCGGCTCCCACTGCTCTCCCTGCTCAGTGACAGCACACTCCTCTTCTCTGTTCTCCAAGGATGGAAACTATTGAAGGGAGGTTATGAGATATGGAAATAGAGTGATACAATTTAACATGCATTTAATTGCATTATTGGAAAGAGAATAGGTAGTGGATGAGATATAATGACATAATTTTGCAATGTGTTTCAGAATACAAATCCAAAGATTGAAAGGCTCAGGCATAAAAAAATGATATCTACATCTAGATCCACTACAGTAAAATTACAGAATAGATGTCATAAAAAAGAATCTCCAAAGTATCAAGAATAAAAAGAGAGATTACCTTCAATGGAGAGACAGTTGATTTCTCATAGCATATTGGAAGTCAGATTATAGTAAAATATTATCTTTATGAATTGAAAAGGAAATAATTACTAATCTCAGATTCTACATCCAGGAAAAATGTCATCTAGAAATGTGAATAAAATAAAGATATTTACAGACTAAAAAAAAAAATCACAACAGTTTGCGACCAACTGAATCTCTCATTAAGGAAATTATAAAAGTGTACTTTAGAAGTGATCCCACGTGGAAGCTCATAGATTTAGGAAAGACTAAAGATTAAAGCGGTAAGTATGTGGGGAAATCTATATGAACTTAACTTTGAAAACAATTGTGATAATATGAATTGAAAGTAAGATAGATATACAACAATAGCACATAAATTGAATGGGCAATAAATGGAGATAAACTATTTTAAGGTCTTTATATTATCTACTTAGGAAGTAGTAAAGGCTAAGAATAGTCAAGACACTCTTGAAGAGGAAAAGGAGGGATAAGTTACTCTACTAAATACAGACTTAGTATAAAGCTATAAGCAGCACAATGTGTATTATTGTGGGAATCATTAGACCAGTTGAATAAAGTAAAAACCAAGAATCAAATTCATGGAGTCAAACATAACAGGGATTGGGAGGGTGGCACAGAAATGGGCATTGTTTTGTTCTGTTGTACATAGTGTCACTGTGAGTCAGAACCACTGGATGGCACCTAACCACAACGTTGTTTGTAACTGTGTGATAATTTTTATTTTTCCTCTCTTTGCCAACCCCATGCCCCTCCAAATCTTTAAATGCAAGATTCTGTATCACACACAGAAACTAACTGATGTATTTTTCATTATGTCTGGAGTCCTCTGTCTATAAACAGCAAGTGCTGAGAACTGTGATCTGTGAGTAGATTGGTAGGAATGGAACAGAGCACCCTTTGAATTATTACAAAATCAAGGTATCTAGACCACTCCTGGTTTAAGCTTGTTGACCTTGGGTAATTATTGGGTGATAGAGGCTAGCATAGACACAAAGATATTGGGTAATTATTAATAGCACCCCATTTTACTCTCAAAAGTAAATTATGTAGTTCTCCTACCTCTAGGAAATCCTAGTAGTGTAGTCATTAACAGCTATGCCTGCTAATGAAAAGGCCAGCAGTTCAAATCTACCAGGCGCTCCTTAGAAACATGGTAGGGCAATTCTACTCTGTCCTGTTAGGTTGCCGTGAGTAGGAACACATGCAACTGCAATTTTTTTTTAGTTTTAAAGACCATTATTTTATACTAGCCTTCCCTCTTTTTTTGCCTGCTTTTTTAAAAAACCCAGTCTCTTAAAGAAAAGAGCTTATGATTTCCCTAGAGCAAGGCATGGAGCAGAGGATAAAAGGGTCAGGATGGTATTTAAGAAAGTATTTTTCATCATGAGGTTAGGGTACCTACTGCAACAAAATAAATATCTCTTACCTGCTCACTCTGTCCTCCTCCCCACCCCCCACGACTGAGCCCAGGCTGAAGACGACACTAGGACCACAGGCATCAGGCGGAGTCTAGGGAAACCCACTCTGCCGGTCAGTTGGGGATATGTATCATGGGATCATGAGAGCACAAAAATATCCTACTGCTGTGTTCATCTGCCTGACCTTTGATAGACGCTAGCATAGACACAAAGATATTTCCTCTCTTCTTCAACTCAGTATGTAAAGCTGAATTTTCTTTCCTTTTTGAATTAACTCACTTTTTGTTCTTTTTGTACATGAGGTGATTATCAGAGGCACTGTTCTTCCTCTAAGGCTAGCTGCACGTGCTTTTCCTCCAAACTTAAGACAGTCACGTACTTGTACACTGGGTACGAGCCATCAGAAATCCTCCTCAATTGGCCACCTTCCCTCCCCAGATTCCAGAGGCCTTCTTAGCCTCCTGACAAAGGTCCTAATCCACCCAAGTACCAAAGGTGTGGACTGCCAATATAATGCCCTGCCCCTTCCCCTTTCATGAGTTTATGTGGCAGAATCTTTCCCCTTTCACTTCTCTTTTGACTGTAGTTTTTAACACATAATAACAAGGAGTGTGCTACCCAGAGGGCCAGGCTCCTGTATGGTTTCCGAGTGTGTGACCTCAGGTGGCCTCAAGTGAAGCAGGATCACGTCCTTGAACACTCCTTTGTCTCCAGAGTTGGCTAGGTGTCAAGTTATTCCTACTTTCTCTTTGACAAGCAGAATGATGCAGGTTTTAGTACTCAGACCACATGTCTTCTCCATCCATACTCATTCCTTTGGTAATGTCATCCAGTCTCAGAGCTTTAAGTGCCATTTATATTTTGATTACTCCAAAATTTCTATCTGCAGTTCAGATTGCTCTCCTGCACTCCAGACTTCCATAGACAACTGCCTATTTCATTTCTCTCCTTGAATGTCTAATAGGCATCACATACTTAACACATTCAAAACTGAATTCCTGATTGTTCCTCTAAACCTCATCCTCCCACATTGTTACCTATCACAGTTAACGGTCACTGTTGCCTTCCAGGTCTTCTGACTAAAAAGTCTGGTGCTCCCTCTGACTCCTCTCTTTGTTTTCTAGTCCCAGCCAATCTGTCAGAAAGCCTGACTGAGTCTACTTTCAGAATATATCCAGAATCCAAGCACTTCTCACTGTCTCCATTGCTTTCGCCCAGGTCCTGGCCACCATCATCTCTTGCTTGGGTTCTTGCAGTAGCTTCCTAACTGATGGCCTAGGTGTCACACTGGCCCCTACAGATTATCAGCATATTGACCTTTTTTGAATGTAAGTCAAGGGATTTCACTCTTCTGCTGAAAACTTTCTAACGCTTTCCATCTGATGAGCTGTAGAAGCCAGCATCTTTACACGATAGGGCTGACTCACTTTTCCTCCGCCTGTCCTCTCTCTCCCCAGTTCTCCAACTTTGTTCTGCTGTTGCTCTCCCTTTGCTCACTCCGCTTCAGCCAAGCTGGCCTCTGCACTTTTGGAGTTCCCCCTGCCTGAAACCTTCTCTCCTCAGATTCCTTCCTTTAAGTCCTTGCTGAAATATCATTTTCTTGGCTAAGCTTTTCCTGACTACCGTGTTGGCCTTAGTCGTGTCATGCTGCTCTAACAGAAACACCACGAGTGGATGGCTTAAACAAAGAGAAATTTATTTTGTCACAGTCCTGTAGCTTAAAAGTCTGAATATAGGGACATCAGTTTCAGGGGAAGTCTTCGTGTTGACTCTAGAGGAAGGTCTTTGTTGTTAGTCTTTCCCTGGACTGGGAGCTTCTAAGGCACAGGAACCCCAGGTCCTTTCCAAAGGACATGCTGTGCTCCCAGCACTGCTTCTTCTCTCGTGGTATGTGGCCCCTAATTCTCTGCCTGATTCTGTTTCCTTTGTATCGTAAGAGGTTACCTCAAGGCAGAATTCAGTCTTGCATATTGATTCCTTCCCCAGCAACCCAAATGCTGCCCATTATCCCTCATTAACATCATAGAGACAGGATTTATAACATATAGGAACATCACACAGTACCAGGAAACGTGGCTTAGCCAAATTGCTACATACATTTTTTGGAGGGGGTCGGGGGGGCATCATTCAATCCATGACACTACTTTAAACTGCAATCCTCTTGTTTTGTCTTGTTTTGCCTTTTTTGTTGTTGTTGCCACACTGTGTGTCGTGCCAAATATGCTGTGTATTTTTACTTGTGTGTTAATTTATTGTCTAGATTCCCCCTACTAAAAGTTTACCACCATGAGAGCAGGGATTTCTTTTTTTTAAAAAAAATTGTTCTTTAGGTGAAAGTTTACAGCTCAAAGTAATTGCTCATATAGAAATTGATACACATATTGTTATGTGACACTAGTTGCAATCCCCATGAGGTGACACTGTCTCTACCCTGGGTTTCCCAATCTGTTCAATCAGCTCCTATCCTTTCCTGCTTTCTCACGGTTCCACTTGAACCATTAACCCTACTCTTGATCAGTATTATGTTGCATTTTTGTAGTTTGACTCTAATCTTTACCTGGAGAGTGGGCTTCAGGAGTGATTTTAGTTCTGAGTTAAAAGAGTGTCTGGGAGCCATGGCTTCAAGTGCTGTTCCTCTCATCTCAGTCAGAGCATTAAGTCTTTCTCCGCCCCCCCCCCCAAATTTGAGTTCTGCTCACACTTCTCTCCTGTACTATCACACTCTATCTTGTCAGGGCGGTCGTTGCTGGTAAGTGGGCATCATCTAGTTCTTCTGGTCTCAGGCTGATAGAGTTTCTGGTTTATGTAGTGCTTTCTGTCTCTTAGGCTGATATTTTCCTTATGACTTGGATATTCATTCTTCTTTTTACCAGGTGAGTTAGGATCAATTGATCATTTTAGACGGCCACTCAAAAGCTTTTAAGACCTCAGAAGCCACTCTCATCAAAGTGGAATGCAGAACATTTTCTAAATAAACTTTGTTATGCTAATTGACCTAGATATCTCCTGAATCCATGGTCCCCAGACCAGTATCCCAGCTGTTCTGTCCCTCAAGATATTTGGTTGTCTTCAGGAAATTTCTTGGCTTTTGGTTTAGTATAGTTGTGCTGACTTCCCCGTATTGTGTGTTGTCCTTCCCTTCATCTAAGGTAACTCTTGTCTGCTATCTAGTTAGTGAATTCCTCTCTCTCTCCATCCACCTCATAACCATAAAAGAATGTTTTCTTCTGTGTTTAAACCACTTCTTGAATTCTTATAATAGTGTTTCCTATAATAGTTGTCTTTTGTGACTAATTTCACTCAGCATGATACTTCTACATTGTGAAATGTTTTGAGGAGTCATCATCGTTATTTATCATTGCATAGTATTCCATTTTCTGTACGTATTATAATTTGTTCATTCATGTATTGATGAACACTTGATTATTTTCATCTTTTTGCTATTGTGAACAATGCTGTGATGAACATGGATGTGCATGTATTTATTTCTGTTTTGGATCTCATTTCTACAGGTAGTATTCCAAAGAATGTGATTGGTGGATTGTATGGTACTTCTAAGGTTTTAAGGAAGCACCAAATTGATTCCCAAAGTTGTTTAGCATTTTGTGTTTCTACCAGCAGTGTATAAGTGTTCCAGTTGCTCCACAACCTCTCTGACATTTATTATTTTGTGGTTTTTGGATTAATGCCAGCCTTGTTGAGGTGATGCGGGATCTCATTGTAGTTCCATTTGCATTTCTCTGACAGCTAGTGATTGTGAGCATTTCTTCATGTATCTGTTAGCTGCTTGAAAGTCTTCTTTTGTGATGTGTCTGTTCATATCCTTTGCCCATTTTTAAATTGGATAATTTGTCTTTTTATTGTTGAGGTGTTGCCTTGCCTTGTAGATTTTAGAGACTAGACTTTTGTAAAGTATGACATAGCTAAGTTTTTTTCTAGTCTATAGGTTTTTTTTTTTTTACTCTTTTGATGAGGCTTTGATGAGCTTAAGTATTTGGTTTTTTTAGGCACTCCCAGTTATCTTAGCGTATGATCTGGAACTGATGGTACTGAAGGAAAAAGTTGAAGCTGCACTGAAAGCTTTGGCAAAAAACAAAGCCCTGGGAATTGATGGAGTATCAACTGAGATATTTCAACAAACAGATGTAGCGCTAGAGGTGCTCATTGATTTATGCCAACAAACTTGGAGGATAGCTGCCTGGCCACCTGACTGGAAGAGATCCATAATTATGCCCATTCCAAAGAAAGGTGATCCAACAAAATGCAGAAATTACTGAACAGTATCATTAATATCACATGCAAGTAAAATTTTGCTCAAGGTCATTCAAAAGGAACTGCCAGAAATTCAAGCTGGATTCGGAAGAGGATGTGGAACCAGGGATATCATTGCTGATGTCAGATGGATCTTGACTGAAAGCGGAAAATACCAGAAAGATGTTTACCCATGTTTCCCTGACACTATGCAAAGGCGTTCAACTGTGTGAATCATAACAAATTATGGGTAACATTGTGGAGGGTGGGAATTCCAACACACCTAATTGTGCTCTTAAGGAATCTGTATGTAGATCAAGAGGCAGTTGTGCAAAGTGAACAAGGGAACACTGCATGGTTTAAAGTAAGGAAAGGTGTGTGTTAGGGTTGTGTCCTATCATCATACCTTTTCAATCTGTATGCTGAGCAAATAATCCAAGAAGATGGATTATGTGAAGAAGAACAAGGCATCAGAATTAGAGGATGACTCATTAACAACCTGTGTTACACAGATGACACCACCTTACTTCCTAGAAGTAAAGAAGATCTGAAACACTTACTGATGAAGATCAAGGACCACAGTCTTCAATACGGTTTGCATCTCAACATCAGCCAAGCCAAGTGCCGTCAAGTTGGATCTGACCTCAACATCAAGAAAACAAAAATCTTCACAACTAGACCAAGAAGCAAAATCATTATAAATGGAAAAAGGATTGAGGTTGTCAAGGATTCCATTTAACTTGGGTATGCAATCAACACCCATAGAAGCAGCAGTCAAGAAATGAAAAGATGCGTTGCACTGGGTGAATATACTGCAAAGGATCACTTCAAGGTCTTGAAAAGTAAAAATGTAACCTTGAAGACTAAGATGTGCTGAACAATGCCATGGTATTTTCAATCACATCATATGCGTGTGAAAGCTGGACAGTCAACAAGGAAGACAGAAGAAGAATTGATGTCTTTGAATTGTGGTGTTGGAGAAGAATGTTCAGTGTACCATGGACCACCAAAAGAACAAACAGATCTGTTCTGCAAGAAGTATAACCAGTGTTCCTTGCAAGCAAAGATGGCAAGACCACATCTTAACATACCTTGGACATGTTGTCAGGAAGGATCGGTCTCTGGAGAAGGACATTATGCTTGGTAGAGTGGAGGGTCAGCAAAAAAGAGGAAGACCCTCAGTGCAATGGATGATTGACATAGTAACCGTAACAATGGGCTTAAGCATAAAAATGACTGCGGACATGGCACAAGACCGGACAGTGTTTTGTTCTGTTGTTCATAGGGTTGTTAAGGGTCAGAACTGACTTGACAGCACCTAAGAAAAAAACCCAGTTATCTAGTTTATCTTCTGGTGTTTATGCATTGTTAATTATGGTTTGTTTCTGATAATTCCATTTGTTAGGGCTCCTAGCATTATCTCTGTTTTTATTTCCATCTGTCATTTTAAATTCTATGTTTAGGTTTTTCATCCATTTTGAGTTGCTTTTCACATGTGGTGTGAGGTATGAGTATTGTTTCATTTTTTTTATGCCACTAAAATTAATTTGAAAGACTGTGTTTTCCCCATTTAATGGACTTTGGGCTTTTTCAAGTATTAGTTGTTCATAGGTCAGTAAATTTATCCTTGGATTCTCAATTCTGTTTCATTGATGTATGTATTGGTTGTATTAACCCCAAACAAAACCCACTGCTGTCAAGTTGATTCCAACTTACATCAACACTATGGACAGAGTAGAACTACTCCATAGAGTTTTCAAAGAGTGCCTGGTGGATTTGAACTGCCAACCTTTTGATTAGCAGCTGTAGTACTTTACTACTACACCACCAGAGTTTCCTCTGTTGTGCTAATACCAGGCTGTTTTGACTCCCATGGAGGTATAATAGGTTCTAAAAGTGGGTAATGAAAGTCTTCCCAGTTTGTTCTTCAGTAATGGTTTACTTATCCAGCGTCTGTTTCTCTTCCATATGAAGTTGGTGATTTTTTTCCCCTATTTCATTAAAAAATATCATTGGAATTTGGATCAGGATTGCATTGTATCTGTAGACTGCTTTTAGTATAGCTGATGTTTTCAATGTTAAGTCTTCCTATCCATGAACAAGGTATGTTTTTCCACTTATGTAACTTTTTTAGTTTCTTGCAGTCATGTCTTACAGTTAATTTTTGTGTAAGTCTCTCATATCTCTGGTTAGATTTATTGCTAAGTATTTTATCTTCTTAGGGAGCTCTTCTAAATGGTATTGATTTTGTGTCTTCCTTTTCAAAGTTCATTCTGTTGGTATAGAGGAAGCCAACTGATTTTTGTATTTTTTGTATTTTTGTATTTTTTGATTCTGATACTTTGCTGAAATCTTCTGTTAGTGCTAGTAGTTCTCTGGTGGATTCTTTGGGATTTTCTGTGTAAAAGATCATATCATCTGCAAACAGGGATACTTTTATTTCTTACCAATTTTGATACCTTTTATTTCTTTTTCTTGTCTTATTTCACTGACCCATGGTAGTAATAAAGGGCATCTTTGTTTAGTTCTTCTATTCAAAAAGAGGGCTTTAAGACTCTCTCCTTTTAGGATGATGTTGGCTATTGGTTTTGTATAGCTGCCCTTTATTATGTTGAGGAATGTTCTTGCTATTTGTATTTTGCTGAGATTTTTTTTACCACAAATAGGTGTTAGACTTTATCAAATGTCTTTTCAAGATCAGGAATTTCTGTTTATTCGCTGTTGTATCCCTGACACTGGAGCCCTGGAGACATGGTAGTTGAGAACTCAACTGCTAACTAAAGGGTTGGCAGTTCAAATCCACCAGCTGCTTGTGGAAAACCACATGGGACAGTTCTGCTCTGTTCTATAGAGTTGCTGTGAGTTGGAATTGACTCTACAGCACTGGGTTTCTATCTCTGACACATAGAACTGTAACTTGAACATAGTAGATGTTCAAGACACAATTTTGAATGACTGAATGAGTAAATATGTTAATCAACAAGATGCTAGAGACAGTTGATTATGTCAGTGATAGTCTTTAGCATGTAATTTTATTTTAATTTCTAATTTTGTTACTGCTATGTGTCATGTTTTATACCAAACACTGTCCACTGATTCTGCAGCAGTTGCTTCTGCCTCATGAATTTCTACTTGTTTGTCTTCCCTTTTCTGGAAATTTCTTACTTCTCATTTTTTTCCTCCAAGCCTTTCCCACAGGAAATCATCCCAAAATTTCTTCTATACAGTTTTTTTTCCTAACTAACCTTCCTGCTCACTGTCCAAAGCATACCATAAGCTTACAACTGAGGCCCGTGGCTCTGTCTAGCTGCTATTAACCTGTACTTGTTGTCTGTGTGTGATGGGTTTCTGAAATCCATTGTTAGCATGCAAGTCCTGGAGGGTGGAAGCCAGACTGGCTTTCCTTCGTGTCTTTCACATGGTGTTAAATAGTGCTCCACACTCTGTAATCAGGCCTACATTACAATTTCATTTTGCACCAGGAGTAAGGCTGTGATATTGAAACATAGTCAGGCTTCAGTTTCCTTATGTGTAAGACCAAAGACTGGACATGAATGATCCCTAAATCCTGAAATTCTTTGATTCCTACCATGACCTGGTAAACTAGGATTGTCATCCCTGCCTTGGGACCTTAAGCAAATCACCTCATCTTCCCACACTGGTTTCCTCATATATAAGACAGCTGTGGTGCTGAGTTGGTGCTCTCCAAGCTCATCCAGCTTGAAAACTCTAGTTTTCTAGTCCCCCAAAAGCTCTAGTTTTCAAGGAGGAAAATATCAAAGAGAGGTTCGGAACGTGATTTCCATCCAGGAGCAGTTGCCTCTGAGTCAGCTTCAATTTTTGGCAATCCTGAGTATTTCAGAGTAGACCTGTGCTCCTTAGGGTTTGCAACAGGTGATTTTTCAGAAGTAGATCACTAGGCCTTTCTCTGCTGGTGCCTCCAACCTTTCAGTTATGTCCAGGTGCATCAATCATTTGCAGCAGCCAGAGACTCCTTGATTACCATGATGGGATACAAAGCAAGACTAGAGAAGGTCAGACTGCAAAGAACAGCATCAGAAACCTGGGAAGGCGTGTTTGGTAGGTGGAGCCAGGGAAGAAGAGAGGATGGGAAAAGAGCTTTACTAAGTGAGGAGAGCAATGCTTCTCAGTGTTCACTGGGAATCTTGTTAAAATGTAGATTCTGAGTCAGTAGGTCTGGAATGGAGCCTGTGATTCTGCATTTGTAACAAGGTCCCAAGCCTTTCTTCTGAGCTGCCTCTGTGTAGGTTTCAACTGCCAATCTTTCAGATATTGGCTGAATGGAAACCATTTACACCATCCAAGAGACAGAAAAGGGAAAGGGACAAGGTTTCAGATAATAAAGAGAAAGGGAGGGGTGAGATGGGAAAAGAAAGATGCAGCCAGTCCTTGGACCACACCTTGGGTAGCAAAGGAGAATGTTCTTCTTTTCCCAGTTTAATAGGTAGGTCCTCTTACAGATGAAGAATAGAAGCTAATCCCCTCCCCATTGTTTCTTCCATTCCTCATCCCCAAGACCCCAAAGCAAAGGATGTTTTTGCTGTTGTTGGTTTTTGCATAATCCTTTCCCCATGCTTAGTCCACCCCGCCCCCCCCCACTTTAATGCCCTGGCCTCCCCCCACGCCAACTCCATCATACTTCCATCTCTGGCCTTTGCTGCAAAAGTGATTTTGGGGGAAAAGAATCTCAGACCACATTTCCAGGCCCTTACTGTCTGGCTGTGACAATCCCAGAGGAATGGGAAGTGAAAATGTCTACATTGTTGGAGAGTGGTGATGTCGTGTCCAGGTTTTCCGACTTACATGGCAGTCATTCCTCCTTAGTCCTGGGGTGTTTCTGCTGCTCCTCCCCGACCTGGATCAGAAGACAGGCCTCCCACACAGGCTTTTTCCCATCTAACCTCTTCTGCACGCACACACTCTGCATACCCTCCTTCCACCTAGAGAAAGCCCCCTTTCCACCTTGGTAAGTGAGTACTTCTTATGGCTTACAGCACAAATACAAAGTCTGACAATTAAGTCCATGAACTTAATTGTTCTAGGTGCCGCACAACTCATAGATGAATATCACTATGGTGATCTTTGAAGTACTCCTCTTGGGAAGCTATATACTGATGCCAGTGCCCACTCCACCGTTCAAAGCAATTTTAGAACTCTTTCTAGAGTGGCCATTGCACATGGTGTCAAGGTGACGAGTTTGGGAACTTAATTGTATAGTTGTCTGTGAGGGAGTATTTAGCCAGCAAACAAATAGCTGTACTGGAACACCCTCCCAGCTCACCTGATCTGGTCTCCAGTAACTTTTTTCTTTATCTGAAGATAAAGGAAATATTGAAAGGAAGATATTTGGATGACATTCAGGACACAAAGGGTAATATGATGACAGTTCTGATGGCCATTCTGGAAAAAGAGTTCCAAAATTGTTTTGAAGGGTGGCCTGGGCACTGGCATCATGCATAGCTTCCCAAGGGGAGTACTTTGAAGGTGACCACAGTGATATTCAGCAATGAGGTATATAGCACTTTTTAAGTTCATGAAATTAATTGGCAATCTTTGCAGTAAAGCTAGTGAAACTCACTAGACGGAGGTTGCCACCAGCACACCTGTAAGTTTTAGCACCTGCAGTCCCCTGCCCCCCAGTGGTCTGATGTAGCTGAAAGCCATTCACAACCCAGAGTCCTTCGCCACTGCTTGTGGAGCACTGACTAAGCCTGAGCCACCTCTTCTCCTCCTTCCCCCCTTTCCCCCTTGAGTCTCATTCCTCCTCTCCATTTCCCTCTCAGGAACCTTTCCACCTACCCTTTCTCTCCTCTGGGTGCCACAAATGGCTTACTGTCAGCTACTGATGGAAAGGTTGGCAGATGGAACCCCCCAGTGACCATGCAGAAGAAAGACTAGGCAATCTGCTTCTTTATAGATTCTAGCCAGTAAAACCCATGGAGCTCTCAGTTCTACTTTGTAATGCATTGAGTCACCATCAGTTGGAATTGACTGTATGGTAATAGGTTTGGTTATTATTTTGTTTTCTTTCCCCATGTTTTCCAGTTAGCTCTCCAAAGCCAGCCTCTACCTCCCAAGGAAGAAGTAGCCACTTTTGGAGAAGGCATCCTAAGACAAAAGACGTTGCTTGACTAAAACAGATTGGACTTTTGCTTTTAGCAATTCATACACCTCATGTTTCCCAGTCCTACCTCTGACCCCTCTAAGATGCTGACTTGGGGCACTTTCTTTTTACGTCTTTGGGTTTCAGTGTAACAATCCTTGAAGGAGAAAAGGAGGAATGCGGGACATAGGAAAAAGGAGAGGCTGTTGGGCCGGTCTAGGAGAGTCTCTGATTATTCTTAAACAGAGGAGATGGAGGGACCCTTAGAGGTCAGGTGACTGATAAACTCCCCTTCTGAACAGAGCAACAGGAGATTGCTGCACCAAATGAGAAATCTGAGTCCTCCGTTTTAAACAGCCTGGAAGAAAAACATTAGTGATCTATTGTGTAGCCTGAAGGATGAAGACTGAGAGCCTCTCCCTGACGTCTCTCCCCACCCCTGCAACCCTAACTTCCTCCTTTCTCGGCTCAGATGCCTTCACTGGTTCCCAAATTCTTCTCACTGGTGGCTCAGCTTAAATCCCGCTTCCTCCACAAAGCGGTCCCTGACCCCTCAGACCTGCTGACTCACCAGCACAGCTCCCTGTGTAGTCCCTTCAACAACTCTACTCTGCATTTAGCTGTACCTTCTCAAATATTATTCACTTTGCCTTAGTAGTTTATCTTATCTACAAAGCTCCCCAATAAAAGGAATCGTATCAGATGTGTTTGTACACACTGATTTTTATTCTTCGTTTTCTCGTGAGTTATAAATCATGTGGAATCTGATAAAAACTAAAAACACTTCCTCTGGAAAATGTATCTACACTCAGAAATCTGCCTAAGATTTCAGAGGGTATGGGTTTTCCTGGTTGCGTAGCAATGGACTCCAGGTTTGTAACACCTGATGCAGCAAATAGTACTCTTGGCTGGGCATGTGGTAGGTGCTCAAGGTTTGTCTGCTGATGTGTGCCTTTCCCTGTCTTTTTGGAACAGATTGCCCTGACATTCTCGATTGTCTTTGGGGTGATTGTGTATCGGATCACAACTGCAGCTGCTCTGTCTCTCAACAAGGCCACGCGCTCCAATGTGCGAGTGACAGTGACAGCGACGGCAGTCATCATCAACCTTGTGGTCATCCTCATCCTGGATGAGATCTATGGTGCTGTGGCCAAGTGGCTCACCAAAATTGGTACTGTATCTTAAACCCCGTGCTTATCGTACTATTCTTTGAATGTGTTCAGTTCAGTGTGTTCAGGTTATTGGTGGTAATGCCCCAAACTGAAAACAGGGATGCTTTTTATAGCACATTTTAATTGGAGAAAAGCAGAAACACAGTAATTATGCACCTGCTGAGGGGCTTTCCTTAAGGCGGAAATCCCTTCTGTAACATTCTTGATATGTAGTCCCCTTGCTTATGCTGATGGCATCATGAGACAGGGAACTCATAATACCCTGAGGATAATCCACAGAGTTTATTCATTTCAGCCTAGCCTATTTGCAAGATCAATTTATAACAGTTCCTGTTAAACACTGCAGAATTTTAAGTCTGCTCATTTTCCCAGCAGCATTTATAAAGTTTAGGAAAGCCTTGTGACACATGAGCCCAAGAGGGTCTTATCTATCCCCATATTGCCAGAGGCTCTAGAAAATCCACATATTCCCTATACACCGAGCAGACTTCAAAGAAGCATATCAGACTTCCCAAGCTTGAAGCCAGTGAGAAAAAATGCAGTGGCCTTGATATTCCGACGTGTCATTTGAGCTGCAACCTGCTGTTGACTGAGCACCAGTCTTGGCAGTCACGCTTAGTAGCTGGGGGAGAGCTGACAGTCAAGACCCTTTCTTCATCATGCTTTTTCTGGGTGGCCTGCATGTACCCTTTCCTTCTTTAAACTTCAGCTTCCAGACCCAGGCACAAAAGTCTAGCTTCTGGCTAAGGAAGATGAATTAATGATAGGATATCTTTAACTCACTGAACAGCTAAAAACTAGACACTTGGTAGGATAAGCTTGTCTTCAAGATAGCCTTCCCATGAGAATTAGCAAATTCCAGAAATTTTTCACTAATTCTAGTTACTCTTTATTGCCTTTGCCCAAGTAGAGTCTCAATCTTAGACTATGTAACAGGCACTTACCTTGGAGTTCCGTGCTTAGATAGGCAGTTTACCATCTACAGTTGTAGTTTTGTTCTCTCGAGGGTGTGTGCATATTTATTAGTTAATGTGAGTACTATTTGTGCTACCTCCTAAGCTCCTTAAAAAATTTGCAATTTTAATTCATTGTATTTAGTGATGTACAGGATCCTATGGAAGCACTGTGGTATAGTGGTTAAGCACTATGTCTGCTAACCAGAAGGTTGGCAGTTCAAATCCAGCAGGTGCTCCTTGGAAACTCTGTGAAGGAGTTCTGCATAGACTCCATGGCAGTGGATACAGAAGCACTAGGGAGCTCTGGTGGTGAAATGGTTAAATGCACAACTATTAACTAACAGTTGGCTACATGGAAGAAAAGACCAATCTGCTTCTGTAAAGATTACAGCGTAGAAAACCACTATGCATTTAAACTGACTCAAAAGCACCCCAAAACAACATAGATGCACTTAGGAGAAGAAAACAACTCTTGGATGCACAGGCTAGGCTTCTAGGAGTTAAAGACATTTAATCTGTGATCCCAAAGTTAAGTGGTAGTCAGGCAGCCATGTATTTGGGGAGGAACAGGGGAAGAAGGTTTCTGGCAGAGGAAATAAAGGAAAATGTGTTGTACTGAAGAGAGATCAAATCCGTTTGGGTCAGGAAAGGCATACAGAGAAGAGGCATATCTGTGGGTTGGACTCTGGAAAATGTTGGTGGTTCTCAATGCCAGGGAGCATGTCCAAGGTGCCAGGGGTACCCAGCTTGATGGCTGCACTAAGATTTATGGCATGACCAGAGCACGGGGTAGTGGGAAACTGGGCTTTGAGAGTTGGTCAATATCTTTCTTTTGGTGGAAGACCTTGAGTGCCATGCTGATGACTGTATTTATTTCATAGACAGTGTGGAAGTATTTATAAGAGTTCAAAGGGGCAACCAAACATTAGTACTTACCTTCCTTGCCTGATCACTGAAACATCTGAGAAATAAGACAAAGTCAAATTCATTGCCATGAAGTCAATTCCAACTTATAGCGACCTTATTAAACAGAGTAAAACTGCCCCACAGGATTTCCAAGACTAAATATTTATGAAAGCAGACTTCCACATCTTTATCCAATGGAGTGGCTGGTGGGTTTGAATTGCCAACTCTTTGGTTAGTAGCCAGGTAGTTAACTACTGTGCAGTGGAGACTCCAAGACAAAGGCGGAAGTATACAAAAGCCAAAATATCGCCTTTAAAAGTGAAAACATACACAGCAAATGGTCCCAACTGAGCAGGAATGGATGCTCACCAAGGACCAAAATGACATGCGGTAAAGACAACCGAGAAGACAGAGAGACCCACAAGAGTGGGTGCCTACATTGACTTGGGACTGGGAGAACCGGATGGTGCCCGGCCACCAGCGATAGCCACGATGGAGCTCACAGAGAGGAATCTCACTGACAACACAAGAATAAAAAGAGGTGCATCATGAGATCTCCACTAAAAGACCTCAATTGATGGTCCAGTGGTTTTGGGGTTCCTCTGAGAGCATGGCCCCCTGCCCTGATGCTGCCCTTTCCCATAAATTATAACAAAGGTCCACTCTTTGGACAGGAATGGATTGGACTTGGCAATGCAGAGTGACCATATATTGGAAGCACTTTGTGGTTCTGTACACCTATAGGATATTATCTTGCTGACCTCTGGCTGGAGGAAGGGGAGTGGACAGAGAGGAGGGGAAAGGAGGCTGTTGGGAGGATGAGACATGTATGGAGCGGAGAGGAATAGTGTGGAGTCACTGGACAGGGAGAGCAATGGAAGCTGCATATAGGGGGGGCATGTAAATTTATATGTGAATGTACATTTTCACTCAGCTATGTTAAATAAAATAAAAAAAAAAAGTGAAAACATGCCTGAAACATGAGCTCTAGGAAAGCATTTGTGACACAGTGAAGGTGAAGGCTGGCCTGGTTCACCAGCCCAGGAGGGACTGCCGTGACACTGGCCTCTCTCTTGCAGTATGGGGGAGCTAGAGCATGAGTGCTTGTGTTCGGACCTGAAACATGGTGAACTATGCCTGGGCAGGGTGAAGTCAGACGAAACTCCGGTAGACGTCCATAGCAGTCCTGCAAATTAGTCATCCAACCTGGGACTAGGGGAGAAATACTAATCAAGCCATGTCATAGCTGTTTTTACCTCTAAACCTGCTCTCTTGTATGTGAACCCACATGCTTTATCAAGTAAAGTGAATAACTAGAGTCTTGGAACTGAAATAACCTTAACCTGTTCTCAAACTTTAAATGGATAAGAAGCCTGGCTCGCTGATATGGAGCCAGACATAGAATGTAGGTGCTTCCTGAACAACTTTTGGTAAGCAGAACTGGTGATGCAGGTGGAATTGAATGCTGGGTTGAAGTGACCAGTGCCAAAGCTCATGAGAACCCAGAAAAAGTGTTGGTTGATATGCAAGTTGTGACAATTAAGTTCACGAACTTACCGCCATGGCTTACTTTGGCAGCACTGTACAAATAGCTGAGCAAGCATTCATAACCCTGGCATATCAGTGTCCTGCAGCTGTGTTCATGTCGACCTGTGGTGGTGTCTTGTTGAGTGGCGTTCATTATGGTTGTGTGTTTTTGTGTGCCATCATGAGAACGTTGCAGCTTAAATTATAGCAACAGACACACATTAAATTTCATGTTAAGCTTGGCAAGAGTGGAAGTGAAATCAAGGACATGTTAGTCCAAGTCTACGGAGATAATACCATGAAGAAAACGGCAGTGTACAGTCAATTCGGGGTGAAAATGGATGGCATTGGAGTGTTGGCCCATACCTGGCTGTCACTGGCAAGCTGGACACATGCAGGAGGGATGGGAGCGGGACGGTTGCTCGGGCCTGCATCCCTTACCCCATGGAGCCTGTGTCACAGTGAGTGGGTGGCTGCCCTGGTGAGCCTTGAAGCCTAGGGTGCAGACCTAGGTGGAGCCCCACAGGTATAGACCTTGGGCACAGTAACAGATACCCAAACAAGAAATTTGAAGACTGAAGTAGAGACGGGTTTTGTGTGAACAGCAGTAGGGAAAAAAAGAAACAGAGAGAGAATTTTAAAAACTTATTCATAAGTGAAAACAGCTAAATGGGAGGAAATAGCTTAGTAGGAAAACCAAATCGCCTTTCTTAACACTTGAATCCAAGACAGGTTATCCTCTCAATCACAGCAGCAGTGGACAGGGCAGCCTGCAAGACCTAGGACATTAGGGAGCAATGAAGAACACCTGTTTCCTGTAGGTCCTTTGCTCCCTCAAGACAGGGCAGAGGAGGCGGGCTGTTGAGGAATGCCAGCTTCACGCTGCAAATTCACCAGTGGGGTGAGCTGTTCTCCCTTCTCTTACCCAAGAGAGAAGCCAATGAGGTTGGGAAGTAAGGTAAGCCTGGACAGTGCAGCTCATCAACTCTCTCCCCGTGGAAGAACATCAGGAGTGGATGGCAATGTCCCCTACTCTCTTTCCCCACCTTAGAGCCACTGGGGATTTTTTTTTTTTTTATTTAACATGATTGAGTGAAAATGTACATTCCCGTATAAATTTACATGCCCCCCTATATGCAGCTTCCACTGCTCTCCCTGTCCGGTGACAGCACACTATTCCTCTCTGCTCCATACATGTCTCATCCTCCACTGGGGATTTTTTTGAAGACTTGACATCATGGGAGCTGAATACTTGCAAAATTACTCAGGCAGAGATACAAGGTACAATGGGGTATGGAGAGACAGGAAAATGTAATGTGAAGGAAGCTGTTGAGTGTGTGGACAGGAAGTAAAGATATAGGAAGAACAAGAAGTTAGTGACAATCGACTTTTTTCTTACTGTCCATTTGTGTTATCTATTTCACTTTTCTTATGAGTCCAGATGGCAGATAGAAGAAGATAAATGGAGTGGCCAACAAATAAAAAAGTCATTAATAAGCATTTAGTGAGCACTCTCCATGTGTCAGGCTAGGCTCTTTGTCTTTGCACTGGACCATAAAACATTTTCCACCTTTTGAAGCCATACTCACTGCTCCCCTCACCCAAAAGTTCAGACTCAGGCTAGGAAACCAGTGGCCAGTACTCTGCAAGAACGGCTGTGTTCTGGAAAGGAGGGAAGTTCTAACTAGTCCATTTTGTTCTTTGTGACCAATGACACTTAAGTTTTTTAACTTTCTAGAAATTCTGTTAACTGTTTCATCTTCACAAAAACTATGTGTAATCAGCAAAGAAAGTGTTATATCCTCATTTTACTGAGGTTCAGACTGAGTCTACCTCTAAAATGCAAATACCTTTGGTGCTGTTCTGCTGTAAGTTTCTTACTGTCTGTGTGAAAGTGCCACCTTGGGTCTTTAGTCAGGAACCCATGTGGGTGTTTTCCCAAGCTTGTCCTTCTGTCTTACATTGTGTGTTCCCAGAGGGCTTAGGGAGGTACTGTGGTATAGTGGAAGGACCAGTGAATTCTAGAATCCAGTGGAGGAAACCTTCCAGTTTTAGACATATCTCCCTCTCTTAACTCACCTGTCTTTCACCTGGGTGGCATTAGGCAACAGGGAACTTTCTATCTACCGCTGCTGAGCCACACTCCCAAGGTACTTAACAAATTCTGCCCCATAGTGTTTCCAAGGCTATAAATATTTATAAAAGCAGACTGCCATATCTTTCTTCCATGAAGCTGCTAATGAGTTAGAATCACTGACCGTTGGTTTAGCAGCCAAGCATGCTTAACCACTATGTAACTAGGGCTCCTCAGACTGCCAGAGATGAACTGATCGGTTTTGGAAGAAGTACGGCCAATATGCTGCTTAGAAGCAAGGATGATGAGACTTCACCTCTCTTACTTTGAACAGATTATCAGGAGGAAGCAATCCCTAGAGAAGGACATCACACTTTGTAGAGGATCAGAAAAAAAAGACCTTCAACAAGGTGGACTGATGCCGTGGCTGCAACAGAGGGCTCAGGCAGAGCAATGGTGGTGAGGGTGGTGCAGGGCCAGGCACCATGTTATTATTCTGTTTCACCCAGGGTCACTGTGAGTTGGAACTGATTACATGGCACCTAACAATAGTAACAGTCTCCAAGGATGTATTCATTCCCAGAGGGATTCAGATCGTGGCTCCAGCGGGAAGATTCAGTTCCTGGCAGAGGAAAGTCAGCAGGAGGTGGGCTGGGTATCAGGATCCCATACAGACAAAAAGGACAGGCCCCATGGAGGGAGGCTAGGATATGTGGCAAGGCAGTGTGAGCAACAAGTTCAAGGCATGGCTCCTGCTTGGTTTGGGGACATAAGGATCGGCTGTGCCTTTGAGGCAGCAGGCTTCTGAGTCCACCATTTAGGAGCAGGATATCTAGTGCTCCTGAAAAGTATATTATGGACAAAGCATAGGTCAGGCTTGGCCTGTAAGAGGACCTGTTCCTTCTCTAGCTTTGGGGGATTCTTGTAGTCCCAGAGTGAAGGAGCCAGGGATGACACCCTCTTCTACTATGAATAATCAAGATATCATTGCTTTGCCTCTGTCAGCTTCATTCTCCAAATCCTGGTTCCCTACCTCCTCCGCTTCTTCCTCTTCTTTCAACACTGTGCAAAATGCTGGGTTGTGTGGGGAACTGCACTGTTCATCCTTCACTCTCCATGAGATCTCTCCAAAGTAGAAGGTACAGTCTGCTGTGTGAGAGAATTGTTTAGACATGGCTGGTAGGCTACACTTTGAGTGTCATGGCTCTAGAGGCTACTTAAATCAGGACAGGAAAAAGAGCAAAAGAACCAGTGGGAAAAGGAGCCTGATTTTTATGGAGTGCCTACCATTTTCCCACGGTTAATAAGTAACCAGCTGCTCTCAGATTGACTCCAATTCCTGGTAATCCCACATATGTCAGAGTAGAAGTATGCTCCACCGGGTTCTCAATGGATGGCTTTTCCAGAAGTAGATCTCCAGGCCTGTCTTCTGGGGCACCATGGGTTCAAAACTACAGTCTTTCCGGTAGCAATTCAAGTATGTTCACTATTTGCACTGCCCAGCAATTCTACCGGGCAGTGTTAGGCATTTTATATACATTGTCTAACACGGTTTTTGCAGTGACACTGAGAATTGGTCGTTTTCTTCATTTGACTTATGAGAAGGCTGAAGAGGTTTAGAAGCTTGACCAAGAATGCAGCTAATAGTGGTACAGTTATTTGTGTCAGCGTACTTAATCCCCCAAAGTTCCCAATGAAGTGGGTAGTCTTAATACTCCTATTTTAGCAATAAAAGAGTGAGACACAGAGAGGCCGAAGTCTTATAACTAATATGGAGTGTATCTGGTATCAGTGTCCATACTGAGATGAGGATGCTTTGCTGCCTGGTAGTATGAGCCTGTCTTTTCCCTCAGGAAAATTTAAGTTTGTTGAGAAAGCAAAAGAAACTGCAATAAAAGCTCCAGAAGATTTAATATGCAATGTACCCGCACATGTGAATAACAGACAAATGGTGAGTGTCTCTGGGAACAGGGACAACACTCCTGAGCAGGGAGGGTGCATTGACAGCAAGCTCAAGAATGTGCCTGCCAACATACACCTGTCCAATAAGCCTAAATCCGTGAGGGGACATTGGCAGGTTTACAGACTTTGGGGTCCCTCATGTACTATTTAATTAAATAAATTAATCAGATTTATTTTTAAAATATCAATGCCTCCAAGAAGTCCTGGGTCCAACATTTTACATCCAGTTCTAATCTGCCCTCAGCAAAAGGCAATCTGTAACTACTAGGCAGAGAAGACAGGGTAGAAAAGAAACAGGAAGGGGGTAAGAAATCAGTGCCAACGCCACAAATGGTTGTTGGGGCATCAAAAGCGTTTTCTAGAAGAACATGTTGGGTATATATGGATGGATGTAATTTTCCATCAAATGTGGACAATGTGTGTTCTTAGAGTGAAGAATGAAAGTGTTAGCTTTATTGGTCACCACACACTGAGCATGGGAGTCCAAGTTGTACCATGGGAGCCTGATCAGGAGCGGGTGGCCAGCAGCACAAACACATGTGGAGCTAGGCACGACTCAGTGGGGCCGGTGCCTTTCTGGAGGGAAGACAGTTGTGCTAGTAAATTGAAACCGGGCCCAAGAGCCAGGTCTCCTGGGTTGTATGTCTGACTTTACCACCAGCTCCTGCCTCCCTGGGTGGTCTTGGCCAGTTGGGGAGGAAGAGCTCCCCTCCCTGCCCAATCTATCAGGGCCACAAAGGATGGGGCAAGCATGATTCCTACCACTGTCTGAGGACTACCCTCTTCCGGTGAAATTGGCTTGAATTGCTATAAATGTCTGGGAAAAAGAGAGGATAGTAGGAATCTGTTAATAAGAGAGAGAGAGAATAATCACAGAGCCCAGGTTTGTGGAGCAGTTCATCCCAGTTATATGATCTATTATAAATAATACTGCTTGCTACTCCATACTCAGATTGCTCCCATCACTTGAACCTATCTCTTTCTTTTGTTATTCCTGGGCCTTTTCCTGCCCCTAGTCTCTTGTCTTTTGTGTCATCACCATCTGGAATATTCTCCAGCTCCTCACAGCACTGGGTTTTTCTTGTCCTTTAGGTCGCAGCTTAGAGGTCCCCCTCGCAGTCCTTTCCTGACCATTGTTACAGAAATGTTCTTCCTACCACCCTTGCTTCCTTCTTCCCATGTCCCTACTTACTGCTTTAATACTCATTGCTCTCTGAAATGGCCTTATTTGTCCCCCTTCTCCTAGACCACAATGCCAGTGCCTAGCACCTAGCACATGATAGTCATTTGATTGGTATTTGTTTAATTAATAAAGTAAGGATAGAAAAGGTAAAACAAAACTGGAGGCACCCCTTTGGGGTTGTCTTTCCAAGAACAAGGCTGGAAGGGTTACATCCCCCCCTTACAGAGGTTTGTATGTTTCCTGTATGTGCTGGTCTGGATGACCCACTGGTGTCACGGAGCCTCTGTGACCAGGGACAAGGTCCACCTACTTGCTCTCTCCATACTCCTGTCCTTTTCATGGGGGGAACATCCTCTTAAGTAACAAGTAAATGGGTGTGAGAAACACTGGCACCCTGGATACCGCCTCAGTCCCTTTTAGCAACTGGTGGGCCGGTATAAACCACCGACTAGGACCCTGCCCCCATGATCGAGGCAGGCTGCCTTATGAGTGCTCAAGAAATCTAATTCAAACTCAGTTAGTGAGGGCAAGGTTTTATTGGACGATTTTGCAAAATTAGGCACCTGAGCCCATAAAGGGAGCTAGACAGAAAGCCTGCCAAACCCCTCTTTACAAGCCTTTTTTATCTTCTAGCTTGTGAGTCCCTCCCTCAGTTCCTCATTGGCTGAGTACTGTGAAGTGAATGAACAGTCTCTCCTGGAGGTCCTAAGTCTTAACATTCTATTCTCTTTTAAGGTTATATGTCCTGCTTCCTGAACAGGTCCCCCCACCATTTCTCTTTAGGTTAGCTACTAATTTCTTATCTTATTAGCCTTTGTTCTGAAGATGGACCATCTTGAAATTTATTTCTCACAATGGGAAAACCCCATTGTGTAGTGCCAATGTGTAGTGACTGGTATACAAGTGCACACTGGCTATACGGGGTTGTCATCGTTGGCCCATAACAGAGCTCTACATTTGAGCTCTTCCTTTTGCACTCTCTTTCTCTCCAGCTACTCCCTTCCTGTTTAGGCCTTTTTTGTTTGTTTGATTATTTTCCTAGAAATGAGATGTTCCGGGATACTCTTAGCATGAACTAGACCACTGCCCCACACAGTAAAGACTTTGGTCCACGTTTTCTGGAGGCAAGTATTATCTTTTGACTGTAGGATGTGATATCTTTGCTCGTAAACACTGGGGCCACCAGGAGTATCTTAGGAACACCCTCCTTCATCTCCAGTTCTGGCACTGGCACCCACAGCTCCGTCAGGCAGTGCATTGACTGCCTAGTTACACAGCTGGTTGGTGAGTCCCTCCCCATGGAACAAACAAGGCAAAAACATCACACCAGAGGCTGAGACAGTCCCCTATCCACCTATGCACACACATAAATAATGGGAGGACCAGATGGTTGGACTCTCAGAAAACACTGCTGATTGCAAAGTCTTGATCTGCCCTCGGGGAGAGGCAGGCAAAGTGCACCTTTGCTGGCTGACTCAGCCACACAGGTTCAGGCTCTGAGGTCTCTGTTCTCCTCTGAGGGGCCCTTGTCCCCTGAGCAGGGACAGGCTGGTGCTAGTGAAAATGCACACTTGGATATCTCCCACTTGGTGTTGTCACCAGCATTATGTAGCTGCTGGCTGGGTTGTTGAGGACCCCCGTTAGCAGGAGCTACCTCTCTAAAATTCACGTTCTGCTGCTGGCATCCTCATACTGGCCATTCTGCTTTCATATGATTAAGATGGAGCTTTGGGGACCCTGAGTCCTAAGCTGGCCCCCCTGGGACTAACTTAGGCTTTTACACTAATTATTTTTCCAAGGCAGTTTACAGATGGGTCATTTGTGCTCATATTTTTTCATGACACAGTGCACCAGAGGTTTAAAATGTAAAAGAAGGGGGATAGGTAGGCAGTTAACGGCTCTGCATAGGAACTGCATTTGATTGTCTTTTCTGGCCTGACAGTGGTATCCGCCCTTGGTTGGAAATCTCTTATAAAAGGGAAGTGAGAGAAACCCTCAGTTGCCCTCTAATTATACTAAGGAGGCTTCTGTGGGAGGTGGGATTTCAGAAGTGTATGAAAGATGAGAAAGGAGTTGCCTGTCTACCTACTCCCACTACCTCCATCAATGACAGTTGAGATCAAAAGGCACTTTGGTTGGAACCTTCTGAAACACATGGCTAGACTATTATCTTATAGAGATAGGATTCAGACCATTTTACAGATCTCTGTCTCGTGAGAATACTCTCCGAAACCAACCAACCAACCAAAAAAACAAAAAAAAAACCCTACAGCCTCCAAGTCCATGCCAATTCATTGTTGACACTGTAGGTCAGAGTAGTACTGCTCTATAGAGTTTACAGGGAGTACCCGGCTGATTCGAACTGCCAACCTTTTGGTTAGCAGATGTAGCACTTAATCACTACGCCACCAGGGTTTCCACACTCTGCCTGGTGACCTGAAATACAGATTACTCAACCTGTCTGTAGACATCATCCCATCCAAAGTGGGCTCTGAGAGAACCAGAAAGATCTCTTCCCATTTCTTCAGTCCCAGGAGTTGATGCCATAGGTAGATAAGGCTCCCTTTATTGTCTTTTGAGGGAGATCAAAAAGTAAAACTGGAGCTCCAGGACTTTGGAGGTGTTGTCAAGAAAAATTTGCATACTGTTTCAAGTTAAAACACGGAGCACCATTAAGGATTCAAAACAATTGCAATTGGAGAACTTGTGTAGCCCATTAAAAATGGAATCAGGTAGTCTTGAGCCACTTGGATATACAACTATTCTTATGAGATGGAAGAAGAACCAAACTATAAGGAGGGCGATTACAGGAAAATCATCAAATAGTTGGTTATTGACTACTAACAGTATAGTTAGTGATTACAGATAGTTTCGCAGGATGCTTACTTCATGGTCGTAAGATGCTTACTGTATTTTCTTCATCTGTCTTTTTGGCCACAGCACCCAGATAGTACTCTTCCTGGGTATGTGTATTTTGAGAGGTGATGATGGTCACTTAGTTAAAACCCTTTGGGGTATGTCATTTCTCATCCTGGGTTTGACCACCAAGAAAAGATGTTTTCCTCAAAAATATAGCTATTAGTCTAGAAATCCTGATTAAAATTAGATAGCATGGGTCAACATACTGTGCCTCTGTCTTACTGACTGCCCCGAATATTGTATTTCTTAAGATGGAGCTTACCCCTCCCTTACACACACCCTAGGTCTCCCTCACAGTGAGGTGCTCCCTGAAGCCCTCCTCCAGAAGGTGCAGCAGAGCACACCCAGCATGCCCCCAGAGCATCTCTAGATGATTTAGTAGCCTAACAAGAGGATTTAGATTGTTTATTGGAAATGCCCATTATTTATGGTGGCTCATGGCCCCGTAAGCACAGGCACAGTCTGTTTTTAGAAATAAAACTAATAAATAACAAGCAAGTCTATGATTTATTCATATGGAGGAAGGGAATCACTCATTTCCAACTGGAGCAAAGAGCTCTGAAAGGACTAGATTCTCTTTCCAGAGACCTTTGAGGAAATTCCTATAGGGATTGGGAGATTTGAGAATAAACAGTTCAAAGGGGATTATAAAAAGAAAATTAGAGACATATGCTACCTCATATCTCATCCTTAATCCCCTTCTAGCCACATTCACAAGATCAGTTTTCCAAATTTGCAGACACTCAGACCTGATTACTCTTTTCTGGGTGACATTTTCGTTGTTTTTGCTTTATTCTTACCATAAAGATATTTAAAGGTAACAGACAAGATGCACTTCAGTTACTGTTGAATTAGATGCTCCAGGGGTGCTGTGCAGAGGCTCAAATTCCTATTGAAAATTTTTCCTTCCATTCCTCCTTCCCTTCTTCCCTCCCTCTCTTTTGCTCTTCCTTTCTTCTTTCTGGTCCTCCCCTTTTTCCTCTTTTTTACTTTACTCGTTCGTATTTCTCATTCTCTCTCTACTTCTGTCTCTTCTGCCCACTTCTACCTTCCTCTCTTCTTTCGTCTCAGTCTCTCTTTTGTAACCCAGACACAAGACTGTCAGTTCTTAACCCCCACATACATCTTCAAGTAGGGCTCGGTCCTTCAGTACATCCCCCAAGAGCAAACCTAGGATTCATTAAGTACTTATAAAGCAGGTTATAGTGACTCTTTACTGAGGATTATGTTATGAGGCAGAGGACGGAATCATACTACAAACCACATAGCAGACATTGGTGAAGATTTCCACTGGACATCTTTATGGCCCATCTCTGCAATGCCTGCTGCTTCCGTTTCTTCTTTAGCTGAGTCTCCCTCATTTTTCCCATCTTACTAACTCAGCCTCTTCTGGGCCCTTTATCTAACTCAACACCCCTTCTCTTGTCTTGTGTTGTGAAATTTAACTCTCTTTTGTGTACTCCTCTCTGGTGTTTTTACAGTCACTATCCTGTTTAGCAAGTAAAGATCCTGCCTTTGAGTTTGTGCTCTTTGAAAACTGATGGAATTATGAGTAAATAAGCTTGGCAAATAGTGTTTCTTTCCTGTCATTCCTTTCTTCATTCATTCAACAAATGTGCAAAGTGGAGTGCATCTGGTAACAGCTGGGATCTGCCTAGAAGATGTATCTCTCTGCTCCTGCTCATTATAAAAAAATCCTTCCAAACTGTAATGTGGTAGGAGCAGAGCAGGGATGAGGGCAGAAAAAGTGATAAGGTTAAGAGGCACAAGAGGGTTCAGAGCTATGAAGTCTTAGCAGTGAAAGTACCCTTAGAAATCAATGGCAGGCATTGCCACCTGGGCCTCCGAATCATTTTCTTTAGTCCTGGGGAGTAAGAACGAGGTGCAAGAGGAGGCTGTGGAATCTTCAGCCCAGTGAGGGCTTGACAGGTGTAAATCATTCCTAAAGGGAGGCATGAGCTTCTTTTTCAGGGCAAGATTTGCAGCAGAAAGGGGAAAGGCCTTGGAGGTTAATGATCTGCGGGGCTTTTGCTAACATAAATAAACTAAGAGAAAGTCACAGAAAAGGGCTGTGTTAATGGCAAATGGTGAGTACAAATTGTTGTCCAAATGGTTATCGGGAGAAGCAGTGCAGTGGACTAGGGTTTGCTCTAAGTCTGGGGTTTGCCAGGTCTTTTGTCTCATGGGGTAGTGTGTGCATCCTCTCAGGCATGTCAGGAAGGAAAAAACCACAAAGTCATCCACCAGCTGAAAGAGATCACTGTAGACTTTTCCATAGAATTACAGTGATATCTTTAGGTTTCCTAGTATCCAGTTCACCTGAAATGACTCAAGAAACCTGGCTGTAGGAGTTCCGTAAGGCATGGGGATAAGGGCAGTATTGATTGAACTTCTGAGCTGTGTGCCAGCAAGGTCACCTACCAGACATGCTCACCACCGATTGGTTGGGCATAGTTGCAGTAATCAACAGGGAAATGATGTTCAGAACCTCCAAGGGCTACACCTGTACATGAACATCTGACTGTAGAAGACCCAGCTCTGTTGTTGGAAGTAGGGCTGTTAGAAACCAGTGATGACTGTGTCGATGTTATGACAGTTGTTGTCAGGTGCTGTTGAGTAGGCCCCTCACTGATGGTGAGCCCATATACAACCGAAGGAAATGTCGCCTGATCCCTTGCCACCGCTGTGATCATTTGTGATCCATAGGGTTTTCATTGGCTGAGTCTGGGAAGTAGATCATGCCTTTCTTCCTAGTCTGTGTGAGGGAAGCGCCATGGAAACCTATGTAGCATCATGCATAGCAGCACGTAAGCCCTATTGGCAGGTGAGATGGGTAGTGGCTGAGCTTGACGTGCATTGGCTGGGAAGCAAATCCTGGTTTCCTGCACAGAAGATAGAAATTCTACTACTGAACTACCAATACCTTCTATGAAAATAAGAGCTACTAAGCTACGTGCTCTATAAGCATTTCTATCATGTCACTAAGACAATCTTGTGAGGCTGATGCTATTATCCTCTTTTTGTATAAATTCTCTCCTGTAATTACATTCTGTATTTGAACGCACATGTGTCTGTGGCTAAAGTCTAAGCCTACCATCTTCTTTTATAGCAAAACCAAACAAACAAATAATTACTACCTCCAACACACAGAGAGTGACAGGGTTGCTTTAGTATGGCCTGCCAAGGCCTCTAGGTCTCTTTACTAAAATAAGGGAGATAGAGTAGGCCTCAGGAAAAAAGGGGAATTTTGAGAGTGAATCTGAGTTATCAGTATTGCTGGCTCTGCAGGAGTGATATCATGTTTGTCAGGATTCACCAGGGCTACAATAAAGGAGCAACTCTCATTTCTTCAGACTCTTTAAGCCTCAGGGAAGAATCAAAACCTAGATCACAGTTACATCAGTAGCACTAGAAACAAAAATAGACCAAATCTATTGTTGTCAAGTCAATTCTAACTCATGGTTACCCTATATGATGCTAAGTAGAACTGTTTCATATAGTTTTCTTGACTGTAGTCTTGTAGAAGCAGATCAGCAGGCTTTTTCTTCCATGGTGCTGCTGCATGGGTTCAAACTGCCAACTTTTAGATTAGCAGTTGAGTGCAAACTGTTTGCACTTCCTGGGGACGTAACAGTGGCACTACGAGACACTAAACTTTCCCATTCTCAGGTCCTCTCCCAGGGCCATGGGTCCTGGGGTTGCCTTCTGCTGGCAGACGTTTCATTGGTAAGCTCGTTCCCATTTGGACTGTCAGTGTTTATGCCAGAGACCTCCTCCTGCAATTTGCTGCTGTTCTCTGTGTTTATTGCTGCTTCTCTTCAGTCTAGAGGGTTCTTCCCTGAATTATTGTAGATCTTCTTTTAGGCCTCTAAAAGGTGGTTTGTTTCTTTCAGTTTTGGAGGGTTGGTAACCCAATTTCTATTTTGAAATTGTGTTGAAGCCCTGTGTTGTTACTGATGGTAGGCCTTCTGATTAAAGAGTCAATGAAGGATTTTTTTTGTGCTTATGGATTTTGGTATCTACTAGCTGCCATCACAAGTGTCCCAGCGGACTCTGGACATAATAAATTTTACCAATGTGCGTCAATTATTAAATTGTTTTTTATTTCTTGAAAATTTGTAAAATAAGGTAAAATAACTTGGCAATGACTGCACATACATTTTATTCTAGTATCCTTCCCCTTAGCCTTTTTTATTATTTTTCTTGATATTTTTTCAAATCATTATACGTCATATTATTCCTTGCTGCAAAAGTAGTATTTACAGCTCAAATAAATAAACTTATGGCATGTATATACATATACATATATATACATATACACATTTAATCTCAGGAAAATTACCACTACAACACATGCTTCTCTTTTTTCCTAATTTTTAAAAAATTCTATCATGTTTTAGTACAAGTTAGTTTCTTATGCAATGCACAAATTGTTTTGTGACCTTGGATGCAATCCTCATATTGTGTCAGCACTCTGTCCTCTTCCTCTTCCATTCTAGTTTCCCTAGTGTCTGGTTGTCCACTTTTCCTGTCCCTTCCCGCCTTCTTGTCTTTGCTTCTGGGCAAATGTTGCCCATTTGGTTTTGGATACTTCATTGAACAAAGGAGCACTTTCCTCATGTGAGTTATTGTTTGTTTTATAAGTCTGTCTAATCTTTGGGTGAAAAGTAGTACTTACAGCCCAAATAAATAAAGCCAAGATCTATCTATCTATCTACATATCTACCTACCTATCTCTCTCTCTCTCTCCCTTTCTCTTTCTCTCTCTCTTTCTTTCTTCCTTTGTGATTAAGTGAAAATATACAATCCAAATTGGTTTTGCATGCCCCCTATCTGTAGCTCCCTGTGTTCTTCCCACATAGTAACAGCACACTCCTCCTTTTCATTCTATATATTTAGTGTCCTCTTAAAAAGTATCTGTCTCTCCCTCTCCACACTTTTCTTTCCCATGTAGAAAGAGACTAGTAGGACAGCCTCTTGTAAATGCATAGGACCATAAAGTATGCACACCATATGGTCACATTGTGTCCCTGAGTACAGGTCATTCTTGTCTGAAGAGTTGACTCATTACTGGTGTCTAGTCAGGGACTGCAGCGGTCCAGAGGCCATGTTCCCAGAGTGCCCTCCAGGCTGTTGGACCACTAACTCAGGTCTTTTAGTAGAGTTCTTGGGCTGCACACCTCTTTTTCTCATGTTGTCTCAGGGACTCTGCTTTGTGTCTCCCATCACGGTTGTCTTTGGTGGTGACCAGGCACCACTGGTCCTTCTAGTCTCGTGTTGATACAGTCTCCCATTCATATAAGTCCTTCTGTTTCCTGGGCTCTTTTTTTCTTGGATCCAACTCGACGGCACTTGGCTTTTTTTGTTATTCTTGGTGATCATTTATTCCAGATGAGTTGAGACCATTCACTGTACCTTTGATGGCAGCTTGCAGGATTTTAAGACTCCAGATGCCACTCACCAGTATAGAGTACAGAAGGCTCTCTTAGCAATAGACTATTCCAACTGGCCTCGATGTTCCCTGAATACATGGCCCCCAGACCATGTCCCTGCTACTCTAGTCTTTGAAATATTAAGTTGAGTTTAGAAAAACCTTTCAGCTTATGGTGAAGTCCAATTAAGTTGATCTATTTCTACTGTGTTCTGTCACTTCTTTCATCTAGCCTAAATTCTTTGACTATCTGATCTATGCAAAACTCTCTCTTCATTCCCACCCGTGTAGCCATTAAATAGTCTTTTCTTCTGGGCTTAAGTCTGTTCTTAAGTCCTTGTAACAGGGGTCTCATACAATATTTGTCCTTTTGCTGCTGACTGATTTCACTCAGCATAATGTCTTCCAATTGAAACCAGGTTATGAAATGCTTCCTGAAATCATCACTGTTGTTTATCATTGCACAGTGTTCCATTGTGTATCATAGTTTACTAATCCATTCATTTGTTGATGGGCATCTAGGTTGACTCCATCTTTTTCTTGTTGTGGACACTGCTGCAATAAACATTCATCTACATGTATGTTTGTGTAACAGCCTTTATTTCTGTATGATATATTCCAATCAGTGGGATTATTGGATCAAATGGTATTTCTATTTCTAGCTTTTTAAGGAAGTGCTAAATTGTTTTCCAAAGAGGTTGTACTATTTTGCAACTCCACCAGTGATGTAGGAGAGTTCTGATCTCACCGCAGCCTCTCTAGCATTTGTTGTTTTGTGGTTTTTGGATTACGGCCAACCTTGCTGGTGTGAGATGGTATCTCGTAGTTTTGATTTGGATTTTTCTAATAGCTAATAATCGTGAGCACTTCCTCATGTGTCTTTTGGTTGCCTGAATATCTTCTTTGGTGAAGTGTGTGCCCATCTCTTTTGCTCGTTACTTAATTGGGTTATTTACCTTTTTCTTGTTGATGTTTTATGGTACCTTGTATATTATGGAAATGAGATGTTGGTCTGACATATAGTTGCCAGATTTTTTTTTCCCTTTCTGTAGAGAGTCTTTTAACTCTTTGTTTTTATCTGTGAATGTCTTAATTTCATTTTCATATTTGAAAGATAATTTTGCAGGATATATAATTCTTGGTTGGAAGTTCTTCTCCCTCAAGACTTCTCCTTCATGCCACTGTCTCTGTGCCAGCATTGTTTCTGCTGAGAAATCTAATGAAAGCCTACAGGGTTTCCCTCTGAATGTTAGCTTTGCTTTGAGTCTTGCTGCCTTTAAGAGTTTCTGTTTCTGTTTCATTTTGTTAAGCTTGATTATAATATGTCTTGGAGTTTTTCTTTTGAGATCTGTATTGAATGGCATTTGATATGCATCTTGAATATCTATATCCTCTTCTTTCATAATTTCTGGGGACCTTTCTGTCAGCAGATCAGCAACAATACTCTCTGTGTTCTTAGGTGTCTCGCTCTGTTCGGGAACTCCAATTAATCATAGATTGGTCCTCTTAATAGAGTCCCACTTGCTTCTTAATGCTTCTTCATTTTTCTTGTTTCCTTTTTCTGATTTCTCCTCATAGATGCCAGAGTCAGTGGCTCTGTCTTCCAAGTCAGAAAGTCTCTTTTCCATTTGTTCCATTCTGTTTTCTTGGCTTTGAATTGAAGTTTCTATCTCTTTGATTTTGTTCTTGATCTGTTGGATTTCAGAGTACTGGTGTTCCATCAGATCGAACAGCTTGCTTAATTTTTCATTTCGCTCTGCTGCATTTTGTATAAGGTCTAAGAGGACTCTATATATAATCCTTTTGCATTCACCTTCCAATAGTTTCAGAAAGGTTTCTTTGGGAATTTCTTTGGTTGTTTCTTTTGGAAGCCTTCTGAAGCCATGGGCGATTTCTTGGTTATGCTTTTCTCCAGAAGTTTGTTGCTTTTGGGGCTTCATGTGAGTCATTAAAGCTGGGAGAGATGCTGTGACAGTGGGCCACAGTTGTTTCTCTAGGCCATCTTAAAATGAAAGGTAAAAGGTACCTGACAATTTCTAACATCAGTCAGATATTCAGGTGTACTGATCGTCTTTGCAGCTGACAAAGTAAGCACCTCTATATCCAACCCCAGATGTTATAAACTAGTTCAAAATACAGAAAGGCTACTGACCTGCTGGCCTCTGCTGCTGGGCCCCAGCCATAGGCAACACTGAGTAAAATACTGCTTTTTTGCCAGAATAGTGCTCTCCTCTGGGCAGATGCTGCTTCCCAGCCTAGGAATTAGGTCCAACTGAGGCCTGCGTATGGGTATGTCTGCCTCCCAGTGGAACAAGATGCCGTCCCACACAAGCTCCCTGTCTGCCTCAGCACAGGCTACTCAATGGCGTAGGTGGAAAGTGAGGCCAAAGTGCTGAGATACGCAGAGTCCAAAGCTGGGCTCTTAAATCATGGCAGTTTTGCCCCCCATCCCACCAACTGTGCATCTGAGATTAGCTGCTAGTCGAGTCCCAGCTCCACCAGCTAAGACAGAGGAAAAAAAAAAGTTAAAATGGCAAGTTACCTTCAGTCTTTGAAAGCCAGCATCACCAAGAGTGGGGACGGCAAAAGAGAGGAGGTTTTCTGTTCAGTGGTAAGAAGTCCAAATCAACAGCCCTGTGCTGTGTCCTAGAGCTTAGAAGGTGTCCAGAAGGCTCCATTTAACTATAAATTCAGGTCTTGGTTTCCAGAGGGATTTAGGGAGATGTGTGTTTAGTCTGCCATCTTGACT
Source organism: Heterohyrax brucei (assembly GCA_028571685.1). Lineage (NCBI taxonomy): Eukaryota > Metazoa > Chordata > Mammalia > Hyracoidea > Procaviidae > Heterohyrax > Heterohyrax brucei. Next base: position 67,197,064 of record CM053142.1, on the reverse strand, counting down.
CTCCCCCTATTTTAACTCTCTTGATAGAATATTTGGATAAGCAAAAGTGTTTGATTCTTAGTAGTTCTCATTTATCTATTTTCTCTTCTGTTGTTTGTGTTTTGTCAGATTTTGAAGTCTGTCTATGTATTAGAACTTCTGTTGTTGATTCTATTTTTTCTTGTGTGATCTTTATCAATTTAGGTTTGATATTTAGGTCTTTGATCCATTTTGAGTTAGTTTTTGTGTAAGGAGTGAAATACAGGTCCTGTTTCAGTTTTTTGCAGATGGGTATCCAGTTTTGTGAATATCATTTGTTAAACAGACTGTTTTCACCCCAGTTTATAACCTTTGGGCCTTTGTTGAATATCAACTGTTTGTAAGAGCATGGCAATACTTCTGAGGTCTCTGTTCTGTTCCATTGGTCTATATGTCTTTTTGTACCATTACCAGGCTGTTTTGACTACCGTGGCAGTGTAATAAGTCCTAAGGTTGGGTAGTGTGAGGCCTCCTACTGTGTTTTACTTATTCAGTTGTGGTTTACTTATCTGGTGTTTCTTCCCTTTCCAAACAAAGTTGATGATTTGTTTCTCCACCTCATTATAAAATGCCACTAGAATTTGTATTGGGATTGCACTGTATCTGTAGATCACTTTGGGTATAATAGACATTTTCACAATGCTAAGTCTTCGTATCCATGAGCAGCATAGATTTCTCCATTTATGTAAGTCTCTTGGTTTCTTGAGGTAAGGTCTTGTAATTCTGTCTGTATAGGTCTCTTGTTTCTTTGGTGAGATTCATTCCTAGGTATTTTGTCTTCTTGGGGGCTATAGTAAGTGGTATTGATTTGGTGGTTTCTTCTTTAATGATCTCTTTGTTGGTGCAAAGGAATCCTACCAATTTACTTATGTTTGTCTTATATTGATACTTTGCTGAATTCTTCTGTTCTATTAGTTCCAGTATTACTTATGGATTCTTTAGGATTCTCTGTGTTACAAATCATATCATCTGCAAATAGGGAGATTTTTACTTCATCTTGGCCCATGTGGATGCCTTTTATTTGTTTGTCTTGTTTAATTGCCCTGACTAGAAGCTCTAGAATAATATTGAATAGAAGTGGTAACACTGGGCATCCTTGTCCAATTCCTGTTTGAGGGGGAATTCTTTCATTCTCTCTCCATTCAAGATGATATAAGAGGTTGGCCTTGTGTAGATGCCCTTTATTGCATTGGGAAATTTCCCCTCTGTTCCTGTTTTGCTGAGAGTTTTTAACATGAAGGGGTGTTGGACTTTGTGAAATGCTTTTTTGCATCAGTTGACAGAATCAGATGATTCACAACTTTTGAGTTATTTATGTGGTTGATCACATTAATTGTTTTCCTGATGTTGAACCAGCCTTGCATCCCTGGTATGAATCCAACTTAGTAGTGATGAAAAATTTTTTGATATGTTGTTGAACCCTATTGGCTAGCATTTTGTTGAAGATTTTTGCATCTAGCTTCATGAGTGGTATTAGTCTGTAATTTTCTTTTTTGTGGGAGATCTTCCCTAGTTTTGTTATCAAGGTTATGCTGGTAAACCCAAGGTATTTTTGATCTCTGGAAAATTATGACAACAATGCCTTCTTCATTGCTGCAAAAGCAGTACTGACAGGCCAAATAAATAAAAGTAAAGGAATCTGAATCTCAAGAAAATTAGTGCTACTGTGTATTCTTCAGTAAAGTAGGCACAGTGCTAACAGTTAAGAAGCAGAAACACCTTCCCTGGAGTACTGCATACTTCCCAGTAGTGCTACATGTGGAAGCAGTGATTGGACCCCAAGATTGAAGGCAGGATACAGATAACTAAATGAAAGTTCAAGTCTCTTGAAAAGAAAGCAAAGGCATTATTTACAATATTCAGTAGCTAGCAAAGCAGAGAGCCAATAACACTGGGAAGCAATGAATGATGTCAGGGAGAAAATGGCCACTATGACTGAATGAAGACTGAGGATAGCTTATTTTCTTGATATATACATTCTTGCAAGAACATACTAACTGGGAAAAATGAATAAGAGGCTTATTTCATAGAAATAAAGGCAAACCTGTCAAAAGTTTAGAAAATGAATACATCCAGGAGGCATCACCTAAGGCAATGTTTAGTCTGCATCGAAATAAGCCTCCAACTCAGGGTTCTTGAGTTTTACCCATTTCAAAAAGCTCTTACCTAAGGCTAAAGACTTTAAAATTGGGCTAGCTCTTTCCCAGAGAAAACCAAGAGCATGAAAAGGGGTTAGAGGACCATACATTCTGTGGATCACCAAAGGCATAGTAACTTCAAGTGAATTCCCAGTAATTTATGCTAGAAGGTGTTAGAGTGTTCCACTCGATGACATCTCATCTCTCTCAAATACATTTCTCCCTAGCAACAAATCAACTATGTCTCCCACAGATACACTGACTTTACCTTTCAGCTCTGCCTCCCTTAGTGACCCCTGGGCTGCTTAGAAACACTCTTCCTGCACCCTAAGAGCCTAAGTTGGGGGAAACCTTTCTATTTCTTTAGGAATATTATAATGAGTATCTTAAGGGCTGTTTATTCATTACATGTGTCAGCTTAAGCAACTCTAGCTACTGTTGAGTTGGAATTGATTTGACAGCAACAGGTTTAATTTTTTGTTTTTTTAATCTACTGTAACAGTAATGTAAAAAAATTAGAAATGTCAAAAAAAGATGTACTCCTTGCTGCTGTCACAGCTCAGTCTTTTGTATGCCTCACCCAAGCAGCACTTATGTTCCAGTGGTCTTTACCATCACAGCTCTTGCTAGCAATGAATTCTTTATATCTTGTGTGTGTGTGTGTGTGTGTGTGTGTGTGTGTGTGTGTGTGTAGAAAATGAAACTTGCAAAGACCTGGAGTTAGAAAACCAAAGGGAACTGCACACTAGGCATTTGTGGAGCTGAAAGAACTGAAGAAGAAATTCAAAGCTTGTGTTGCATTAGTGAAGTATTCCTTGGACAAAATACTTAACAATGTAGGAAACATCAAAAGAAGATGGAAAGGATACACGATGTTACTGTACCAAAAATAATTGATTGATGGTCAATAATTTCAGGAGGTAACATACAATCGGGAACCTATGACACTGAAGGAAGAAGTCCAATTTGTACTGAAGACATTGGCAAAAAACAAGACTCCAGGAACTATTGGAATATCAATTCACATGTTTCAGCAAACAGATGCAGTGCTGCAGTAAACTCACTTGTCTATTTCAAGAAATTTAGGAGACATCTTCCTGGCCAACCAACTGGAAGAGAACGATATTTGTGCCAATTCTAAATAATGGTTACCCATCAGAATGCAGAAATTAAAAATATTAATGCCACGTGTAAGTAAAATTTTGCTTCAGATAATTCAAAAGCAGTCACAACAATACATCAGCAGGGAACTTTTAGAAATTCAAGCAAGATCCAAAAGGGGATGTAGAATGAGGGGTATGTCATTGCAGATGTCATATGGATCCTGGCTGAACAGAGAATACTAGAAACATGTTTATATATGTTTTATTGACTATGCAAAGACATTCAGCTGTGTGGACTACAACAAATTATGAATAACATTGCAAAGAATGGGAATTCAAGAACACTTAGTTGTGCTCATGAGAAACCTGTTTATATGGATAAAGTGATAATTGTTCAAGCGTAACAAGGGAATATTGTGTGGCTTAAAGACAGGAAAGATGTGTCAGGGTTACATCTTTTGCCACATTTATTCAATCTGTATGCAGCTCAGATAATCCAAGAAGCTGGACTGCATAAAGAAGAACAGGGCATCAGATTTGGAGGAAAACTTATTAACAACCTGTTTTATGCTTGCTGAGAGTGAAGAGATCTTGAAGCACTAACTGATGAAAATGAAAAACTACAACCTTCAGTGTGGATTACACCTCAGCATAAAGAAAAAAGTCTTCACAGCTAGACAATTAAGCAATATCATGATAAATGGAGAAACTATACAGCGTGGCAAGGATTTCATTTTACTTGGATCTGCAATTAGCATCTATGGAAGTAGCAGTCAGGAAATCAAATGACATATTGCATTGGGCAGATCTGCTGCAAAAGACCTCTTTAAAGTGTTATAAAGCAAAGATGTCACTTCAAGAACTAAGGTGCACCTGAACCAAATCATGGTGTTTTCAATTGCCTCACATTCATGTGAAAGCTGGACAAAGGAACAAGGAAGACCAAAGAATTGATGCCTTTGAGTTATAGTGTTGACAAATAATATTGAATACATCATGGACTGCTAAAAGAATGAATAAGTCTGTCTTGGAAGAAATACAGTCAGAATGCTCCTTATAAGAGAGGATGGCAAGACTGTGTCTCATGTACTTTGGACATGTTATTGGGAGGGAGCAGTCCTTGGAGAACAGCATTATTAGTAAAGATGACAGTCAGTGAAAAAGAGGAGGACCTTAATGAGATGGACTGACATAGGGGCTGCAACAACGGGCTCAAGTGTAACAATGATTTTGAGGATGGAGCAGGACCAAGAAGTGTTTTGTTCTGATATTTTACATAGGGTTGCTATGAGTTGAAACTGACTTGATGGCATCAAAGAACAGCAACAAAAGTACACACATATTTGCCAAATCTATTTAAAACTTTTTACTTTTACTAAATACAATAAGCTGTAAACAATAGCTTATGTAGTTGAAGATACTTAATAAAGCAATAATGTTCACTATAGTTCTCACCCTGCCGAGGCTCCTCTGGAAGGTAGTCCCCACACAGAGACCCCTGTACCTTTGTAGTCTTGAATCTCCAGGTGCCAAGACCAGTTTAGAGGTGCTCACAGGCTGAGGGGGAGGGGTAGATGCTTCAGTCTTTTACCAAAAGAGGGTCTTTACATAGGCACCTGTGCAGTGTGGGGAACGTTGTCAGTGAAACACCAGTAAGAGCAGTCATTGCTGACAGCTGTCTTGTCTACTTATACTAGAGACTGTATTCTAAGTTTTAAAACAAATTACAGGCTCACTGTCCTGTAGGGAAAGCTAGATCATGAGAATGCATTCTCCTCCCTGGCATTCCATTCTGCTATGATAGAAGGGAAGAAGATATCTTACTGCTTACTTATTGAATCTGGAAGAGACATGGCAGTTTGCAAAAGGCCATCCACAGGGACCTTGCAGAATGAAGCCCTTTCATGATCACAAGGCAGGGTGAGAACTATAGTGAACACTATTGCTTTATTGAATGTCTTCAACTACATAAGCTACCCTTCCCTCTTCCAATTCCTCATCTTCAAGTCTTTCACATCCTTTAAAGTCTAGGTCAAATGTTAGTCACCATCTTTTTCCTGAAGTCTTCCCAGATTCTTTCAGCTGGTGTTAATCTTTCCCTTTTTGTTTTACAGTATTTTCTGTCTCTCTGTATTAATTACTTACGGACATATAACAATAATGGGAACTCTCACTGACTGCTTGAGTGTTGTCCCCCTCCCCCACACAAAACAAACTCTAAGTCAAGGATTTGGGAATAGGCAGTTTATTTGGGGATTGCGCCTAGGAAGCACAGTAAGAAGTGGGGTGGTGTGACAAAGAAAGAAGGAAAGACAGATATATTCATGAACAAGTGAAGTTGAGTCTCAGTTTCCAACAGCACTGTTTAGATGATTTCCATGAAAGCCAGGTGAGCCAGGTAGGCAGGCACGTTAGGCAGGTCCACAGATCGGTCTTCTCTGCAACCAGCACCCGTTGGCCACCATGGCCCTGGCACTTTGTCCACATCCTCAGCACATTATCAGACTACCAAGATCCAGATGATGCAGGGTTAGTGCTTTCTTTCTACCCCTGAAGAATGTGGTTGTGTCACCTCTTACCTTTAATGAACTATTATCACAGGTCTGTGGATCCCACTAAGCATGCTGCACAATGGACCCCTGGAGCTTCCAGTCTTATGAAGGCCCCTGTGAGGTCTCTGTTGAGTGCTCATCAGAGTCCTTCGAAGAGCACTAGTGGGCTTCTCTGACTAGTCTGGATAGAAAACTCCCTGAGACTAAGGCCCACGTAGAGTTCAAGGCATTTGGCTCAGGCTGTGTTTGTGTTCTGCTCATCTTATCTGATGACCAGTCATCATTTGAGTGACTAAAAGCAAGATGTCACAGCCTATCCAGAGCACATGTGGATGATGAATGTTTTCCCACTAAAAACAAAGGAGGAGTGAAAGAAAAGCAACAATATCATGTCCCCAGAAGAAATCTTTGCTGCCTCTTGACAAGTTCAGTGATTAGGGAACCTAATTTTCAGTCAGAGACCTTTGTTCAAGTAAGATCCCATAAAAGTGGTAACCTGTTATACAGGTAAAAACTGAATTTCCATGGAAGAAGCAAGGGTGGTGGTGGGCATCTCTGCTTGCTCAGAGCTGCTCTCTGAGGAGTATGGTGAGAAATAGAGGAGGGAATGGAAAGATAGAGGTGATAGATAATTTCATATACCTGCTAAACGAACAGTTGGAGGCCTTCCAGAAGAATTCAGTTCTGTTGTACCAGGGAGATGATCTCTTGGTTTCTGTTCTAAAGGAATAAACCGAGAGACAGTAATTCATGTCGCAGGGTTACTGGATCCAAATTCTGAGGAGATGAGAAATCTTTCTAAGTCTCATCAGCTTTACTCTTGTCTTGCAGAGGTTCCCAAAACAGAACAGACTTTTGAGGAACGCCTGATACTCAAAGCTTTCTTGCTGAAGTTTGTCAACGCCTACTCTCCCATCTTCTATGTGGCCTTTTTTAAGGGGAGGTGAGTACCACAGCATCATACATGCAAGGCCCACGTGTTCCTGCAACTGCGTCTTCCACTGTCAGGACAAGTAGGGTCAGCCCATCCTTACTGTCAACTCATACCCTCAGTCCCCTTATCCAGCCCCGTCCCCGTCTGGCTGCTCACCTCAGCAGGGGGGTTAACACCAAATCATTTTGAATTAGTGCTTTCTGAAACCAGAAGCCTTCACTAAGGAGTATCTGATAACCAAGGCAACTCTATAGGGATTTTGTTCTGGGCCCTGAAGAGGGAGTCTGAGAAGAAGTTGTGTCTCCCAGTTTTGTAGAAGCAGGAGGGAATTTCATATCTAACCACTGGCTGTTATGTCTGGATGTAAAATTACTTCTGATAAGTATTTTTTACTTATCAAAGGTCAGTTGGCTAGCTGCAAGGAGATGTCCTAGTAGACACCAACCAATTATGCCAGGAAAACTTCTCTAGAAATAAAAACTCACCAGGCAGACATTACAGCAAGGGCTATCATAGTCTACCCTTGATAATTTCTTAAAGACATATTTGTGACCCACACAGCAACTGCTTCCCAGGGCCTCTGCCCTTGGCTATAATGGAATAAGAGCAGCAGAGAGACTACCCATATCAATGAGTGTGTATTTCACTGGTGGTTTTCTGTCAAATTGTACACATATGATATTCAAGACAAAAAACAGGGTCCTGTCCCTTAGAGAAGCATAAGTTATGGTGGAAGAGATAGTCTTGGCAAGAGCACATGTAATCTGCATTCAGTGTTATGATAAGAAGGATTAAATATGCCTAAGGACAGAGGCTCCAGGAAGACGTCACAGAGGAGAGATTTAACTGGAGTCTCTAATAGGTGAGCACACTGCAACAGGTGAGCAAGGGGGTGACATATCAAGAAAATGGGTTCTTCTGACTACCTGGCCGGTTCCCTGATTGACTTTCACCTTTCTGTCCCTGCTCCCACCCATTCTTCTTATCCCTCAATCAAATAGACCCTACTTAGAAGAGGAATGTGGCAGGCTTCTTCAGTTCCTTTGAAATTTTCCAACAAGAAGTCAAGACTTCTTATTTTCTGATCCAAGAAATCTCCACCTCAGTCAACTGTAGTCAGTTATTTCCTGGGAAAGAAGAAACCCTCACTAAGGAGTTATGATCAGAGCTCAGTTTTTGATACTTGATGAAGATGAGCAAACAGTACACTCACAGAGAATTCAACTTTCCTTGTGTTTAGGCTCAGAAGTTGTTGGACACCTGTGCACACACACATACAGACATACATTCCTGTGCCTTTCCTAGTTCCACACCAAACCAAGCTCAATCTCTATTGCTTGGGATTTGACCGGGTAAAGAGGAGAAGTCTAGATGTTATCGGTGATTGCTAGCCAATGTCAGTGTGTGAACTCCTGTCCCTGGGTACTTTGGCACCCAACATGGCCAGTAATGTCAAGGAGGACATAGGGGTGGCTAGTCCACCCAGGATGTATGCTTTCTCACTTGTCCTAACTCACTTTCCCTAACTCTTCCCACACTTCTTGATTTCAGGTTTGTAGGCAGGCCTGGAAGCTACGTCTATGTGTTCGATGGCTACCGAATGGAAGAGGCAAGTGTACCCAGTGGTGTTTCACGCCTGGCTAGTGGTTTGTAGGCACACCCTCCCACAGCAACCACCCCTTCCTTATCCTATCACAGCATGGCTAATTTGTGCCCTTTCTTCTCTGAGCTCTACTGGCTCTGACAGTGCCTTTCTTTTTCTCCCCTCCCTTAGTGTGCTCCAGGGGGCTGCCTCATGGAACTCTGCATTCAGCTCAGCATCATCATGTTGGGGAAGCAGCTGATCCAGAACAACATTTTTGAGATTGGAGTCCCGTAAGTAATGAGTTCACCTCATCTCTTTCCTTGCTGGCAGGACTTAGCTGAACAGTCCCTGACTTCTGGCAGGATTTCCATGGCCTCCCCTCTCCTAAGATAGCTTAGTTGCTCACCCCTCTGTCCACTTGCCTGTAACTTTCTCTATGGGCCAGACTTCCCACAGTCCTTGTTGGACAATCTGATTGAAGATGTTTGTGGCTCAGAAAGATCAACCACTTCTATAATTGTACATATTAGGAAGTGGTAAAACTAAGTGTCAGGTGTCTCTGATCTCAGTGGACATATTTTTTAATGCTATTTGTCCTTCAAATGAATAAGTAAAAGAGCCAGCCAGCCAAAGCCAAGAGGGACTTTCAATATACCAAATAAGTGAATATTAAAATTTGAAGATAATGGAATTATTTAGAAAGTTCTCTGTGAATGAATGGTGGAATATACAATCTTAGGAGGAGAAGGGTGAATTGTTGAGAAACACAGAATGGGTGTTTTTCATGTAAATTCTCTCTTTCCTCCCTTCTCCATAGTTTCAAACAACTTCCTAGAAGGACTTCTTTCCGTGAGATTTCATATTGAGATAGTCCTTAAAATAAACACTGACTCAGAGACATTGGACCTAAAAGAGAATGAAATGAGTAAAACTCTATCAATTAGTTAAAGAGAAAATGTAGCCCCTTTTGTCTTTCTTTTTGGTTGCTTTTCGGTTTTAAAGAAGGATCTGTTTCAGGGGCTGTTTTTGGTCAGCCCAGTGCCAGTGAGGCAGGGACCCACGGAGATGATCAGGAGTAAAACTTACGAGCTCAGCCTGTTCTGATGGGGGTGGGGGGCAGCACCTGTTGCCACTGAGTCAATTCTGACTCATAGTGACCCTTTAGCACAGAATAGAACTGCCCCATAGGGTTTCCAAGGAGTGGCTGGTGGATTTGAACTGCTAAATTGTAGGTTATCAACTGAGCTTGCAACAACTGCACCACCAAGAATCCAGATCAGGAAGGCAAGATGGAGAATTCATTTCAGGCTTGGGGTTCTTTGCCTACTCCTTGAAAACTGACCATTCTGGGATGCAATTTTTGGTCCTCTTAATTTAGGCAAATCTCCTTCTTAGAGATTTACTATACACATTGTATTAATGGTTCTGATTAGTCTTGAAGTAAAGAAACTTGTAAATCCCTTTCTTTCCAGCTATATTTATCATGTAATTGACCACGGTTCTTTGTTACTAGACATTAGAATCTACTCTGATTTTTTTAAGCAGGAAAGAATTGAAGAATATTAAGTGGCTAACAGTATATCCTTTACAGACTGGAGAGCCAGACTCTGAAGCTGCATATTATTCTTATTGTCAGGTAATAATGAGTCAGTTCGAACTCACAGAGACTTTACAACAGAACCAAACACTACCCAGTCCTATGACATCTTCACAATTGTTGCTCTCTTGTCCCCATTGTCATAGGCACCTTGTCATTGAATGTCTTCCTCTCTTTCACTGACCTTCTACTTGACCAAGCATGATGTCCTTCTCCAGGGGTTGATCCTTCCTGACAACATGTCCAAAGTATATAAGATAAAGTCTCACCATCCTCGCTTCTAAGGGGTACTCTGGCTGTGCTTCTTCCAAGTCAGATTTGCTTATTCTTCTGGCAGTTCATGGTATGTTCGATATTGTTTGCCAACACCCTAATTCAGTTTTTCTCCAGTCTTCCTTATTTATTGTCCAGCTTTTGTATGCATACTATGTAACTGAACCATGGCTTGGGTGAGTTACACTTTAGCCCTCAGTGACTTGTTTACTTTTTTATGTGTTAAAGAGGGCATTTGCAGGAGATATGCCCAATTCAATCACTGTTAGATTTCTTTCTTTTCTTTTTTATTAATTGTGATTAAGTGAAACTATACAGTCATATTAATTTTGCATCCCTGCCTATCTGCAGCTCCTTCTCCTTTCCTTGCCTGGTGACAGCGCACTCCTCTTTTTCATTCTGTACTTGTATCCTGTTAAAAATCTCCTGTCCACTTCTCTCCACCCACTTCTTACCCATCTAGAAAGAGACCAGTAGGACAGCATCCTATAAATGCATAGAGCCATAAAGTAAATACACCATGTGGTCACATTGAGCCCCTGAGTCCAGTCCATTTTTATCTGAAGAGTTGACCTCAGTAGTGTTTTCTGGATAGGGGCAACATCAGGTCTATGGGCCATGCTCCCAAGGGATCCCCCAGGATGTTGGACCATCAGTTGTGGTCTTTTAGTGGAGTTCTTGAGCTTTTTCTCATGTTGCCAGAGGGACTAAAACATTATGAGCCGCATCACGACTGTCTTTGGTGATGGCCAGGCAACATCTGCTTCCTCTGGTCACATGTTGATACAATCTCCCATTGACATGGGTCCTTCTGTCTCCTGAGCTCTGTTTTCCTTATGGCTTTGTTGTTCTTGGTAATCATCTGTTTGGATGAGTTGGGACAATTTGATGTACCTCAGATGGCAGCTTGCTAACTTTTAAGATCCCAGATGCCACTTACCAGTACGGGGTGCAGAAGACTCTCTTTGCAATAGGCTAGTTATGCCAGTTGGCCTCAGTGTCCCCCAGTATCATCGCCCCCAGACCCCTACCCCTGCTGATCTATCCTTGGATGAGATTAGAAGAGTTTTCAGTTTATGGTGAAGTCCAGTTAAGTTGATCTACTTTCTACTGTGTGCTGTCACTGCTTTCCCCTAACCAAATTTCTATCAACTATCTCATCTATGACCAACCCTCTCCTTCCCTCCCCACACTTGTAGCCATCAAAGAGTCTTTTCGTCTGTATGTAAGTCTGTTTTTAACTCCTTATAGTAGGGGTCTCATACAATATTTGTCCTTCTGCTGCTGACTGATTTCACTCAGCATGATGTCTTCCAGTTTGAAACCAGGTGATGAGATCCTTCCTAAAATCATCATTGTTCTTTATCATTACACAGTGTTCCACTGAGTGTGTGTACCGTTCTTCATTTTTTTAATTTCTTTTCTTTGATTTCTCTTCCTAAATGTTGGTGTCAGTTGCTGTATCCTCAAGCTCATTGACTCTGGTTTCCAGCTCCTCAGTTCTGCTCTTCTAGCTTTGGATTGAATTGTCTAAGTCTTTAATTTTGTTATTGATATGTTGGATTTCAGATCATTGATGTTCCATCAGCTCAAATAGCTTGCTTAATTTTTCACTTTGTTCTACTGTGTTTTGTTTAATCTGTAGGAGGGCTGTCTATACAATTCTTTTGTATGTGACCTCCAATAGTTTCAGAAAGTCCTCTTCATTTGAGTTTTTTGATTTTTTATTTTGGGAGTTTTCTGAAGCCGTGGCAGACTGTTTCTTTAAATGGTTAATTATGGATTGTTGCCTTTGTGCCATCTAGAAGATGTTCAGTTTGTCTGGTGTTTCTTCATCAGGAACTGAGGCATAGTTCTAAGAGAAGCATTGTTCACCAGCTACCTCCATGTACTCTAGTGACTGGCCCCAGGTGGATTAGGGGGTGGCAAGCTCTTCCTCCTGGATGGCAAAGACAACATACCACTTTTGGAGTCCTTAGGGGGCTGTCAGCTGATACTATGATGTGGATCAGTGAAGGGTGGTGGAGATGCTGTGGGGCCACTCAGCAGTCCGCTAAGCCAGGAGCTGTCTAGCAGCTACCAAAATCAGTCAAGCCATCAGATATGGTGGGCCCTGCCTTCTGGCTGACAGCGAAAGTGCCATCCCCAGATGCTGTGATGTGGTTCAAAGTAGAGAGGGGTTATGGCCTTGCTGCCATCCTCTGCCAGGCCCCACCTATACCTCTAGGCACCACAGTTCTAATCAGAGTTTTTCTGCTGGAGAAGCACTTTCCAAACAGGCACTGTTTCTCAGCTTGGGAATTAGCCCCAGTTAAGTCCTCCAGTTGGGTGACTCCACCTCCCAGCTGACCATCATGGTACATCGCCCAATCTGCCCTTCCTGCTGTGAAACAGCAGAATTTATGGCACAGCTCAGAAAAGAGAAGGTGAAGGGGCAGTGGTGCCCTCAGTCAACAGCTGAACTCTCAATATGTGGCTATCCCAAGCACAGTCTCTCTGCTGCACTATACACTGTTTACTTAAGCACTACAGTTCAGTAGATTATCCAGCTCATGCCTGGTCCTGCCTCCTAGATAACAAGGAAGGTGTCAGTACTTGCAGTCTTCCCAAGCAATGAGTCAGCAGAAGCAGGAGGTGTCTCATCTTTGAGAGAAGTAGTTACTCTGTCACTGGTGTGTAGTCCAATCTAACATCTCCCTATGCCAGATCCTAGGGCTCGCAGATGTCCATGCTTCTCCATTCAATTATTATTTCAGGCCTGAGTTCTCAGAGGGAATTGAGGAGACATATGTCTAGTCCTCCATCTTGGCCCCACCTCTCCCATTTGATTTCTTGACCTCATGTTCCATGAGTGTTGATTGTAGCTCCAAGTAAAATGAAATCCTTTACAACTTAAATATTCTCTTTGTTTATTATGATGTCATAAGAATTTTTGTTTTCTTTATGTTGAAGCAATATCCATGCTTAAGCTACAGTCTTTGATCTTAATCAGTAAATGCTCCAAGTCTTCTTCTCTTTCAACAAGCAAGGTTGTCCTGTCTGCATATTGCAGGTAGTTAATCAGTCTATAAAACCAGGAATACCACTGTTTGTACTGTGGGATGGCTTCCAGGGAATGTATTGCCTTTACCTCCTGGCTAAATAGGCACAGTTCTTGGAGGATGAGAACTATACTCACAAATTTTGCATTCTGAGCAAAATTAATCTCTGGTTCCTTGTTTTCAACCTATGCACAAGTTTTGTAGGTAGTTAAATAAAGAAAAAATTATGTATGAGATGACTCATCTTCCCAAAGCTTAGATTTTTAGCTTGGGGGACAAAATAGACTTCATGAAACCAGGTGGTCTAAACTCTGTCAGAATTCAGAATAAGTAAAAGTATGGAATTTTGAATTAGTCAAAGAAGGCTGCATAAGCAGAGGCGTTTCTTCCAGAGTATGTTCATTTCTTCGAAGATAACTAACTAATGAAATGATTTGCCATTATTTTGTCTAAAGAAATAATTTTTCTTTTCTAAACAGTAGACTGATTGAAGTCTTTCCACAAATACCCCTCATGACCCAGGTGGTGATTCAGATAGGGTGGAGTAGGCTCAAAGAGATGGCAGTTTCCTGACCAAAGTCTTGGGGAAGGTCATGGACATAGGAAAGGCAAAAGTCCTTTCCTATTCACTGAGTCTATTCACTGAGTAGGTTGCTGAGTCTGAAGTTCCTTGGGCTGGATGGAGTCATTAAGGAATATATAGTCCAACCCTCTTCTTCATATATGATTATACCAGCAATATTTGCTTTTAGGGCCCCAAATGTCTGAAAGATCCCCAGGAAAGCTATCTTTAGTCTTTCTCAGAATCCCATTTATAGATTTGAAGTTATCATGGAGACAATTTAGTTTACCTGGATGTAAAACCATTTTTAATAAGAACCCTACTTCAAAGAGTGAAAATATACAGCGTTCTCTCTTGACACTTGTCATCAGAGTCCTCAGAAAAGTTCTCACCATCACCTGCCATTTGTTGAGCTAAATACTTGGGATGATTTTCCTTCTACACATGGGAACAACTTCAGGTGCTCCATGCTTTCTTTGGAGGAGGATTGGAAGGAACATTTGTGGCTTGGTTGTCTAGTGCTGCTACAACAGAAAAATCACAAGTGGATGACTTTAACAAACAAAAATGTGTTCGCTCACAATCTCAGAGGTTAGAAGTCTGAATTCAGAGCACCAGCTCCAGGGGGAGACTTTCTCTGTCTGTTAGCTCTGGGAGAAAGTCCTTGTCATCAGTCTTCTCTTGGATGTAGGAATTTCTCACTCCAGGAACCCCAGGACCAAAGTATTCACTCTTCTCCTAGCTCTTCTTTATTGGGGGCATGAGGTCTCCCTCTTCTCTATTACCTAATGCTGTGGATTGTGTCCTGCCTCATTAACAGAACTGCCTTTAATCCTGCCTCATTAACATCATAGAGGTTAGGGTTTATAGCACATCAGATCACACACTGGAGGACAGCCTCACAATACTGAGAAACATAGCCTAGCCAAGTAGACATACATTTTGGTGGGACACAGTTCAATCCATAACAATTTGTATCTGGGAAGCTTGTTATATCTCCCTGATTAAACCAATCTCCAGACATACATCAAGAAATCATCAGTCTTAAGAACCTCAACCCTCTGAAACTTAGCCTTATTCCCTGCCTGCTGACTAAAAGTCATTCAGTGACAGTCAAGTGAAACTGGTGAAACAGAGGGTCCTTGTTCTCTACAAACTTACCGTCTTAGAAATACCATTTTCTGTGGACAAACTGCCAGAGAATATACAGATGGTACCAAAGTCATATCTGGCCTTTTTGAAGCTAGAAGATCCTCCCCTACATTCTTCCTACAAAAGACAGTCCTCATTCCCCTTCAAACATCTGGGAAGGACACCTGTTCTTCAGAATGCTGTTCTTCTACAAGCATTCTGCTCTGGATGGTATTGTTTATAGGCATAAGATGGACATTTTTTTTTCTGTCTTTGGACATCTGGTCTTCGACTTACTCCATTTACCCAGAACTCAGAAGCTTTTTATACAATGTAAGAGTGACAAGGACTCAGGCATATGTCTGGACAGTGTGCTGGCATGTTCCCCAGCCATCAACTCCATCAGCTCCACAGCAGATGAAACTAGAACGTGACTCTTTGTCTTGAAGACTGACATCTGGGAAGGACACCTGTCCTTCGGAAACTGTTCTTCTACAAGCATTCTGCTCTTGACAGAATTGCTTGTGGGCATGAGGTGATCTTTTTTTCCCCACTCTTTTGACATCTGGTCTTCTACTTAGTGCATTTACCCGGAACTCAGAAGCCACACTTTAACTGATGTCAATCACATAGTAGTTTATAAAGCTGTGGGCCATCACTTCTCTAAGTCTCACTGTCTTCATCTTTTTAAAACAGTGGGATTACAATCAGATCTAAGGTGCTTTTCAGCTCTAACAGCCTATGAGCCTATCCTTTACTGTTTGAAGGTGGTCATCACCTATTCCAAATACCTGTTCCAAATACAACTAATTTCTACTTCAAGTCTATAATTTCCTAGTTTGCCAGTGGACACATGCAACATAATTATGTAGTTCAAGGATGTAGAGTAAAATTTCTTCTAACCAAATCCTAGAATGTTTTCCAAAGTTCCATCAGATAGTATTTTGAGATTGGTCATAAGAAATCACAATATTTATCAGTAGTGGATTTTCTACCCCCTACTCAGAGCCAACTCTTGATAAATTAGACTCTTCCAATCCAGAGTTCAAACACCTGACAGTCTTATGAATGACACAAATTGAGATACATGGAATAAGTAGAATAATAGTAATTTTTAAAAATCTTCCATAGTCAATAGGGAAAGGACAGTCATATCTGATAGTGAGGAAGGACATACATAAATTATAGAAATCAGACCTAGTGATTTTTAGCTCTTTGGGGTACTGCATCTCCGTAGGGCAGAGATTTGGTGGCCTAACATATTTGGGTTTAAAGCTAAACTTTACAATGTACTTACTGTGTGATCTTGGGAAAATTATTCTAGAAAGATTTACATCCCACACAGTTATATAACAACCCAGTTTGGATAAATGCTTTGGTATCCAGAAAGTATGTACATCTGAGAAAGGAAGACCATTTTCTGGGAGTTCCAGGTTGAAAAGATTTTACTAGGTGTCACAGACTTTTCTGTATACACGTGATGCTTTCTAAGTGTTTCAAGTCCATGGAGTGAGGCTGAAAAAACCAAGTTGGGAACAGTAGGTTTTATTTCTGTCTTGTGCCTGGTGACTTTTGGTTCACAGCAATGTTTTCATGTGCATTCAAAGACTATATCGAATTTTTTTTCCTAAGGGAGATAAATACTAAATTTTGGGGTCAAATATGACTTTCAAAAACAGAAACAGGTCTTAGGAGTTAGGTAGATGGTCACACTGAACAAGAATGTTTGGGGTAAAATAAATATGGTAAGAATATACTGTTGAAAGATTGATCATTTGGGGCTTGCCAGCTACCTCTAAAAGCAATTTTCTAAGATTCTTTTGAAGAAAATTTTTAAAAATTTAAAAACTATCTAATTTCCCTTTATTTGAAAGCTAAGTTGTTGTTGGTTGCTGCCAAATCAATTTTTGACTTATAGTGACCCCGTGTGACAGACCAGAACTCTCCTGTAGAATTTTCTTGGTGTAATCTTTATGGAAGTAGAACATGAGGTCTTTCTCCTGTGGAGCCTCTGGATAGGTTTGAACTGTCAGCTTTTCAATGAGTGGACAAACACTTAACTGTTGTGTTCTTGACAGAATTGTTTGTGGGCATGAGATGATCTTTTTTTTTTCCCCACTCTTTTGACCTCTGGTCTTCTACTTAGTCTATTTACCTGGCTCCCAGTAGGCCAGGTGTTTGTAATTTACCCCTTATCCTGAGTGTGCAAAATTCTCATTAGATTTTGTGTACATGTGCGTGTGTGTGGGTGGTGGACACTTAACACAACTTTGATAGTCTTGAGAACCTCGCAGTCCAGTAAGGGTCTTGCCTTAGAATATCACTTCCAAAACATCAATCACTGTCAACCAATTTTTATTTTTTTCTTCCATGTCTAACTTAACATCTGTTTACATATTAATTTCCCCTAAGTCGACTCATTGTTTTCCTAAATTTGTGGCACTTCTGAAAATGGAAAGCTAACTGCATTGGTTACCATGAGTAACAAACAACAGTGGAAAAGAAAAAAAACTACAACAGACATAAAGCATTATTAAGTAATCAATAGTTTTATCTCCTACCAAAGGGAATTACTCTAAGTTCTGCATGTCTTTGTTGAAAAGAGAGACACACAGACATTGGGAAGTAGTTAAAGGTATACCAGTGGCAAACTAGGGTCAGAGGAACTGAGAGCAGAAAAGGAAATCAGTATTTCCCTGTGTGCCCTAGTGATATGAAATGTCAAGGGCAGAGACCTAAAGATGTCATGTGAGTTGCTCATGGAATGCTTTCTAGGCTAGGGAAATATTGGTTCTGGAGAATATGATCATCTTTTAAGCCCATAAGTCTCTATGAGCCAAGGCATTGTCTTTCACCTCCAATGTAAAATCCACTATCATCTTCTTAATTCTACCTCCTAAGTATGTTATGTAGCACTGGTGGCATGGTGATTAAGGGCTTGGCTGCTAACCAAAGGGTGGCAGTTCAAATCCACCAGCCACTCCGTGGAGACCCTGTGGGGCAGTTCTGCCTTGCCCTATTGGGTTGCTATGAGTTGGAATTGAGTATATGGCAATAAGTTTGGTTTTGGTTTTGGAAGCACATCTTAAGTATGTCTCTTTGTGTCCACGGTTATGACCCTAGACCCTCCTACCTTCGATCCAAACCACTGCATAATAGGGCTTACAGAACTGTCAGGCTTTAGATGCCATGAACTTACCCTAACTACTCAGTCTTTTTTTTTTCATCACTGTTCAAGAAAGCTGTGCAGTCTCCCTTTGGGCCCTTGGAGAAGTAACATTTGTTCCCTCATAGCTATCCTACACAGAAATCCTGTAGGAAGCCCAGAGAGGGCCACTATGGAAGTCCCACTCTCCCTCCGGGCATCTTCCACCAGATAGAAGGACAGCCCTACTTTAACTAGGCCTGGATCTGGTACATGCAGCTTTTGACTGGAGTTGGAAAAATAAAATGCTTCCAAGTGGGGCTGTAAAACTGAGAGCATTAAGCTCCTTTAAGGCAGCTCTGTGACTAATGAGGACATGATAATAGATAAAACTTAGCTGCATGGTTTGGCCTTGGACCTGCCCTACTCACGCAACCCCATGCTCCTGGGGCCTGACACAGCTGTGATGGATGCTTTCCAGAGAGGAGCAGGATGGCTGTTAATATTGCTGGCCTCAGAATAATGTCTGTGGGCAGTTCCTTCTGAGAAGACTTCAGGCAGCGTGAGCAGCGTGGCAGAGTCTGGTCTTGTGCTGTTTATTAGCTGAGTCTGTTGGCAGGGTGTTGGTTAGCCCCCAAACACCTTGCCTTTCCCATATGTGTTTGTGCAAAATAAACCTTAGACCCAAATGGTATGGTACCACTAAAACTTGTCACACTACATCCCAACTTCTCCCTATAATTTTTTTCTCAAATTAAGTCTAGCATTTGTTCAAGCAAAACCAGAAATGGGCCTTTTGTCATTTGGAGAGCTGGATATTTGGTGGAAGGGTAAATGCCACTTTTTTCACATACTGGATTCTCTCCTGAACATATTTTGGGAGGAACAGAGCAGAAAGACAGACTAATACTTCTGCTAGTAAAATGTGCTCTTGTCCCTGTTACTGTTGCTAGGTGTCACTGTGAAGCTGGTTCCACTTCTTGGTGACCCTTTGTATGAGAGGACAAAACTCTTCCTGGTCCTGCCCCGTCCTTACAATTGTTGCTGTGCTTGAGCCCACTGTTGTAGCCACTGTGTCGGTCCATCTCATTGACAGTCTTCCTCCTTTTCACTGGCCGCTCCTGATAGCGTGTCCAAAGTACTTAAGATGAAGTCTCCCCATCCTTGCTTCTAAGGAGCATTCCGGCTGTACTTCTTCCAAGACAGTTCTGTCCGTGCTTCTCTCCCTACTCTTACTCAAAGCAACAGCAGATCACATCCCTAAATAGCTGCAACATACTCCTGAACACAGCTGGTAAGATTTCATAAACTTTCTGCTTCCTTTTCATAAATGTGATATGTGTTACATTTCAAGACATAAAATAGTCTCTCTTTAAAACTATCACAGGCAAAGGAGGTTCATGTTTTCAGTAAGGTAGAATCTGGTCTTGAATCAGAAGTTAAAGGAACAAATTTGAACATTTGTCAGATGTCAAGAAAAGGAATACATAGCTCAAAGATGGATGTTTTCCTGCTGTTTGGCCAAGTGAGGGCTTGGTCCTGCCTTCTGTGATGCATCTAGAAGCGTATGGAGCCTGGGTCTGTGGGAATCTGCCTGGGATCCAGATTCCAGCAGCAGGGAGGCCAGGTGGGACAGATAGTCTCCATGTCCTTGGTATGAGCCCGTGGAGCACAGGCAAAGGCAAAGTTGGAGCCTTCCGGGGAGAGTGCCTGAGACTTGTGGTTCAAAAGGGACAGAAAAACAGCAGATGAAAAGGACAAGGAATCGCATCAAAGGAGTTATTTTAATGAGTCAGAGCATCATACGGTTGAAATCGTAATCTGAAGTTTTCCAAATGACCCATCTGTATGTTATACAACTCAGGATTGCTGTTAAACCCTGGTCTGGAGGATTTTCTCTATTATTATTATTTTTTTAAAGGTCACTGAGATCTCCAGGAGAGAAACTTCTGGGAATGAGGGAGTCATAAGCATTTTGGGGGGATCTTTTTTTCCCCTTCATCTTTTTTTTTTAAACCTAGCTGCAGGATATTACACTATTGACCACAAGAAGCTGAAGCTCTTCTTCCCTTGTCTTCTGGGCATGCAGTACCACAACCGGCTTTGTGTTTCTATGACTGCACCTTCCTTGTCTTTTGAGGGCTCTTTTGCTTCCACTGTCATTGAGTCAACTCCAAATTTTGCAAACCCTGCATGTGTCAGAATAGCGCTGTGCTCCATAGGGTTTTCGGTGGCTGACTTGTTGAAAATATATTAGCAGGCCTTTCTTCCATGGTACCTCTGAGTGGACTCGAACCTCTAACTTTTTAGTTAGTAGCCAAGTGTGCTAACCATTTGTACTGCACAAGGACCTTTCCCTCAACCGTATCCTTTAGCTACCAATATTTATCAGGGCTCTTTCTTGACCCTCTGTTCTATGCAGTATACTAAGTGATATGGTTTGTCGCTAGGACTTTGTTTGCTGTTGTTATGGTGACTCTTAGATCTCTATCTCCAGCCCAGACCTGTTTTCAGAGCTCTAGACACGTATACACAACTGCTTACTACACGTGTCTGCTTGTTGTCTTATAGGCTGTTCTACCTCAGTGTGTCCACAATTTCTTTTACTCCTCTTCATCACTAAAATGATTTCTTATCTATTGTTTCCTATATAAGAAAATGACATACATGCCCAGAGACTGGCAATCATCCTTGATTTTTCATTCTCCTTCACCTGCCATGGAAAATCTATTTCCATCTTAATTTCACTTCCTAAGCATGTCAGTGGATTTGTTTGTTTTTAGTTTTAAGCATATCACAAATACATCTCTTAATGTCCACCAGTGTCACCTTAAATTCTGCTACCATCATTTCTTCTGAGCCGCTGAATAATGAGGCTTATGAGGACTTTGGTGCTGTGAGTTTACTCTACCTCTCAGGTCTTAGCTTTCTTCATTTGGTACCTAGCCACAGCATGTTGTACATATATAAAATAATGCTTTAAGTATTTTGACTCCTCCAGTCCCATGTACAAGCAATTCTCACATCTGCCTTGGGCTGTTGCACAAATGGTTTCTTTTGCCAACCACACTCCTTCACCTTTCACTCTATTCTTCATCTTTTCTGATCTTTTTCTATAATCTGTGACCATTTCTTTTGGCTTACACATGGGTCCTGAGAGAGGACTTCTCCCTTAGGCCAGGTTAGGTTTTTCTGTTCTCATCATTACTGAAACTTCAACCATCATAATATTCATTATATATTGTGGGTAAGACTTGTTTTAGTGCCTTCTTTCCTGGTTAGAGTACCTCATTGAGCGCATCAAGGATTTTATCAGCCACAGTTATTTTTTTCCTGGAGACAGTCTCCTAGGATCTCTTTATTCTCTTGTTCCAACAAGAACTGTTTGCTTGCTGCCCTTTTATGTGGCTGTCTATCTGAGTTAGAGTCTACATCTCCTTCTTTCAATTGGATTTCCTGTTGCTAGATTTCATATTATTTTCTTTCTTGCTTTATATCCTTGTTGGGTGAAATTCATCCTCCTGAACTTCCTGAGAATGGGTGCATAGGCTAACTTTTGTGAAATCTTGCGTATCTGAAAATGTCTTTATTTTGCCTTCATATTTAATGTTAACTTTGGGTGTAGAATTCTGTGCTGAAATTATTTGTCCTCTGATTGCTAGTACGTTGCTACGTTGCTTTGTGTCACAGGGCTATGTCAAGAATTTCAGTATCTTTTTGATAAACACTAATATGTAGAGGATGTAAGTTTATCCCCCTGAACCTGGAAGGTTTTAGAACCCTTTTCATTATCCTAAGAGCTCAGAAATTTCCTAATGACGTGCTTTGGCCTTTTTCTTATCACTATGCTGAATGGATTCTTCTAATCAGAAAATGCATGTCCATCACTTTTGAGACATTTTCTTTCTTCCTCCTTTTTATTTCGCTCCCCTCGGTTTACTTGTCCCCTCTTTTTAAATAGATTTTGAAGTTCCTAGATTGCTCTGTGAATGTTCTTTTCTGTTACCCATTTCTTTGTCTTTTGACCTACTGTGTGGGGTGGGGGGGAGAGAAGGAAAGTTATTTGACTGTATCTCTCTATCATTTTATTGAATTTATTTTAGATCTCTAGTTTGCCTGGTTTATCTGATCCTCAGAATAAGCTTCTTGATCTCGTAAAAGTTGGAAAGTGCAGCCACCTGCGGAATATGGTGGACAGAGGCATTAGGGTCTGCTGTTCCCAAGCAGTGCTTTGACCAATCACCACTCTGCTACCGTTGGGGAGGCCTGGTGTGTCTCTAATTCCTGAACCTTTTGAGGCTTTGCCTCATGAATTAGGTTGCTTCTCACAACCATCCTCCACTGTAGACACTTGGCACTCAAACATCACAGCTTTGCTAACTCCTTCGTCTACTGTCCATCTTCCAAGATAGTAATTCACGTCTTATTTCACTATTGTTTCATAACTATTTTTTAAGCCTATGCTTTCATACATATTTTTCATCCCTTCACTGTGTTTTTAGTGACATTTTAGAAGCCAGTAGGAATATGTAAATGTATTCTATGTATCCATGTTTAATGTAAACCACTAATGTTTACTAGGATTTGACCAAATATTCTGATTACTGGTACCTGGAGATGAAGTCTCAGTTTGAGTTCTGGTTTGAGACCTTCCCTTCTCTCTTCCCACCACCGTCCTTTCTCCCTACCTTTCTTCCTTCTTTTTCTCTGTTTTATTTTTATCTTCCCTCTCGTTCTCTCTGACCCACTGTGTAGTTCTTGGGTCTCAGCCCACTGTCTTATGTCAGAATTTTAAGGCATCTTTTAGTTTGTCCTAATTTCTGATTATCATGTAATTATTACTTGAAGCTTTATTATGAAAATTTTATTACTGCTACCTCTATGGACCTCTTACCTCATTTTTTCAGTCGTCTTTTGATAACAGTGATGATAGGGACAGTGAAAGATGCATTTGTTGAGTTCTTAACATGTTCCCTGAATTTGACACTTTGTACACATCATCTCGTTTTTACTACTTGAAGTCTCTGGATGGTGCAGGTAGTTAAGCAGTTGAATACTGACCAAAAAGTTGGTGGTTCAAACCCGTCTAGAGGCACCTCAGGAGGAAGCTCCTGTGATTTGCTTCCGGAAGATCACAACCTTGAAAGCCCATGGAATGTAATTCTACTGTGAAACACATGGGGTCTCCATAAGTTGAAATGGAATTGATGGCAACTGATATTTTGGTTTAATGGGACTCCTGTGAATTCCTGGGTAGTGTATAAATACACTCGGCTATTAACAGATATTTGAGGTTTGAATCTGCTCAGAGGTGCCTCAGAAAAAAGCCCATTTATTTCTGAAAAGTCAGCCACTGAAAACCCTAAAGAGTACACTTTACTCTGACATACACAGGGTTGGCATGAATAGGAATCAACTTGATAATATGTTATTTTATAAGGGCTAATTAATACTTATTTTCTCACTTTATAGATAAGAAAGCTAAACCTTTCAGGATTTTAAAACTTGCCCAGTAAAACAGAACTGGAGAATTGTGGAACTGTGTTTTAAATGACCACCTTCTACCACTAAAGATCAGACTCTTATCCACACTTCTATACTACATTTTCCTGAAGGTAGATGATACTAGACAGAACACTGATCAGAATATCATTTTGAATCGGTAGATTTCCACTAACTGCCAGAAGGTACTTTCTAACAGTACACTGCGATGCCTTATGATACGGTAGTGCCTCATTGGAAATCTCTATGTAGGAGTGGATATCTTATGCCAGGATTGTGGTAGAGCATTTCTTGTACGTGGTTAGAGGATGAACTTCAAAATTCTCTTGTGTTCTTTGTGCCTATGATTCTGACGGCTCTCAAGTTGATTGTCTTCCCAGCTATTGCCTAGAAATCCTCTCAGCAGATTTGTCACCTTGCTTCTTCACATATTTGCATTGTGCATGTATTGTATAGCAATGCCAATATGAAAATATTGTACCCTCAGACATATCAGCATTTAACATGAAAAATAATTATTTGAATGCTTACTGTGTTCAGATACTGTGCTAAAGACTGTATAAACATTATTTCACTTAATCCTCACACAAAACCCAAGAAGCTGGGCCAATAATTATCTTATTCTGAACTTAGAAAATCCTGAATATGGTATATAAGATTTAGACTGACGTTAATTAGAAAGGTGTTGATTTGATACCTGAAGAGAATGTTTGAGCTGGGAAGACTAAGAGGAGGGTCTCTCTTGTTTTCTGTTTTCTAACACCACCTCCCCTCACCGTGAAGATGATAGACAGATCATTTGTTACATGATGGGACGGGCTCCGTCTCAGCATTTGATGGAAAAAGCAGCTTTATTGTTTATCAAACACAAGGAAGAATTAAAAGTTTCTTTGAGTTTGAAAAAAACTGTTCCTTTGTTGGGTGAGACCTTTTGTTATCTTGATAAAGGACCACTTGGATTGTCTTTAGGAAAAAAGTAATCTTGTCCATCCTTGGATCAAAGATAGCTTTAGAGTCAAAAACTTAGTTTTCCTCATTTCTGCCTGTGCAACTAACCCTGTCCTCCAGAATCTTTCAGTGACTTAGTTCATTTCTTTTTCAGGAAATTAAAGAAACTCTTTCGGAAGCTGAAAGATGAGACAGAACCTGGAGAGACTGATTCTGCCCACTCAAAACATCCAGAGCAGTGGGACTTAGACTACAGTTTGGAACCTTACACTGGACTCACTCCAGAGTACATGGAAATGAGTAAGAGCCACAGTCCTTTCTGCCATGGAGGGGGCAAGTTCAGACAAGAGATCTGTGTGTGCGTGTGCATTTGTATGTGTAGTAGGGGCTGGGGTAAATTACTGGCACAGCCTTTGTTCCTTCATAAAATTTATGGTTTCACACTATACTTTTCAATGCCACATGGTCAGTTGAAGGGGATGGGCAGAAAGAACCCCGGGATGAGAACAAGGAGCAACTTGACCACCAACTTGATTCATGATACTGGAGTTACACTCTCTTAACCTTGGGCCTCCTCTCCTCATCTGTGAAATCAAAAGTTTGGTCTTGTTTGTCTCTTCCCATGGTTTTCATCAATAAGCTAAATGGCAAAATAGCAAAATCTAAAATTTCAGAATAGAGTTTCAGTGAATGAAGTGTAAAATAGTACCATGAAACTGGATCAAGGACACATATGTCTTTGACATGGGGATTAGAGGAGAGTCCTCACCCTGATCAGGTAAGGCTGGGTAAGATGTGAACTCTTCTCAAAAAATTTGGATACTTTATGTATCAGGGACTCTGGTTGCTCAATGGTTAAGCATTCAGCTGCTAACTGAAAAGTCAGCAGTTTGAAATCACCAGCCACTCCTAGGAAACCCTGTGTTACAGTTCTTTGTCCTGAGGAGCCACTATGAGTTAGAATCAATTCAACATTAATAAGTTTGTTTTGGTTTCTGGTATAGGGGGTACAAGGAAGGCCTTTAGGTTAAGAGCCTCCTTTGTTCTTGGGTAAGACTGAAAGCAGTAGTGAGTGTCTGTATAGGCTGCGAGAATGTAATCATTTCAGATGTGGCTTGGAATCCTTTTGTTGGACCCTCCATTATGGGACATATCCCAGCTTAGATCAGCTGTCTTTAAACTCTTGGCTATTTGTGAATAACGTTTATCTTATTTTTGGATGGATGTTTTAGAAGCCTATTTTTAAAATTTGAGAATAATCAATTAAAAGCATGGGTACCATAGACCAAGAAAACCCATTGCTCTGGAGTCAATTCCAACTCATAGTGACCATGTGGGACACAGTAGAACTGCCCTCATAGGGCTTCTAAGGCTGTGCAAGTTAATAGAAGCAGATTGGCGTATTGTTCTACTGCAGAGTGGCTTGTAGGTTCAAACCACCAATGTTTTAGTTAACAGCTGAGCACTTAACAGCTATGCCACCAGGGCTGCTCACCAAACAGCCAGATGTATCATCTAAACCTTTCCACAATCTAAAGATCATGGAGAAGCATCCGTCAGATCCAACAAAACAATCGCTAGATACTTAATTCAATACTTAGTGTCCTTGAACCTGTAATTATGTTTACCAAATGGTTCCCTACCTGCTTTTGGTTAATCACTTGCCTCTCTATGCTCCGGATACATCAATTATTCTTTCTAACAGTGTTTATTTATCCTTTTCTGTTTATAAGAAGATGTGTACTTATGACAGGGATGAAAAAGTTGGCAAGGTCTAGATTAAATGTCTGCAGAAAGTCTAAATAATCCTGATACATTTAAAATTCTAGACAAAGCTGGATTTTTGTTATCTAAATAAATTCACCAGAGAAGAAATAGTCATTATATCTGTTGCAGGAGTAATAGGCAAAGTAAATATCAAGACCCTGTTTATGGAAACACATAGCTCTCGTAAGTCTTTCACCTTCGGCTGAGTGCTACCTCTAATCCCTCTTCAGTGCTGAGCCAGGTATTTACTTCAAAGGCGATTTCTCGTATTTCAAATGCCCTTCTGCATCTGCCATCCTGTCACTCAGGAAGAAAGAAAATGCTGCTAGAGATTGAGGCTTTTCTTTGGGAAGGGGCTTACGTTAGAAATCCTTGATCTCTGTCTTTCTCCATCCACCCTTCAGTCCCAGACCCCCATCCCTACTACCCTGTGGCCTGTGGGTTTCGCATGCCTGTTTGCGTGCCTCACTGGCTGACTAGCTATTTCAAAGCTTCCTCTTTGAAGTGAATAGAGCCAATAGCCTTGAGCCATCCTCCTGGGATTCAAATCTTGTTTTGTTTTTTAACAAACTAACTAGATAACATTGGGTAAGTGGCTAGCCTTTGTGTTTCTCAAACTGCTTAGATATATTTTAAAAAGTTAATTGTATCTAGCTCATTGGATTGTTTTATTTAATGAATTAATATCTGTGATGTGCTTACTTCGGTGTCTGAACCAAAAAGAAAACAAAAACCAAACCTGCTGTCATTGAGTTGATTCAGTGGCAACAAGCAGAACTGCCGTATAGGATTTCCAAGAAGTCATTAGTCGATTCAAACTGCCAGTGCTTTGGTTAGCAGCTGAAAACTTAGCAGCACAGCACCAGGGCTCCACTACAGCATCTAGCACACATAAAGGCTGTGTTAAGTGTCAAGTGTTGTTGCTTCTCTTAATGTCCTTGAGACGTTAGAAAAAGAGAGTCTAGGGGAATGTGCTCCGTTTTGTCAGCTGTGTTCAATAGACATCCAATGTATGCTCATGCTTGGACAGACATAAAGTAATGAGAAGAAAGAAAGAGGGAAAAAAGGAGCTAGAAAACTTTATGACTCCTGGGAGAAATCAACACTAGGTTTGTAAAATGTGAAATCATAGATTAAACTACTTCCAGGTTGTAAGGGAATCAAACAATCATTTAACATGAAATTTGAATATAGGGAAAATGTCTCCTAAAATTTCCCTCTTTCTAGGTCAACTTCCATTAAAATTTTTTTGGTATCCTGTCTTACAGCCGTTTGTTGCTGTTATGCATGTGATTTTAAGAATACAGCTGTAATCGACTTACCCATTTGTCCCTTGTATTTTATCACTATGTCCATAAATGTTTCTAAGTTATTAGGTGATACTGGAAATGAATAGCTACATAATAGTTCCTATAATAAACATATCATAGTTTATTTACCTATTTTTTGATGAAAGGCATGGAGGTTTGTTTTCCATTTCTTCCCCTATTTTAATGCTCTAATATACACTATGAAAACCTTGGTGGCACAGTAATTAAGCACTCAGCTGCTGAACAAAAGATCTGTGGTTCAAATCCACCAGATACTCCTTGGAAAATCTATGAGGCAGTTCTACTGTTCCATAGGGACTTTGTAAGTCAGAATCAACTCAACAGCAGTGGATTAATACACACTGTCTTTGTACGTATGATCTTTTCCACATTCAACATTATTTCCTCAAGATTCCAACACGTATGATTGCTAGTTCTAAGGAACAGCCATTATATAGTTCTTGATTCATTTTACCAAATTGTTTTCTGAAAGCATTAGACCAGTTTACCAAATCACAGGCAATGTGTGCAAAGACATTTCAGTGAGTACAAATTATTCAGTTTCTGGAAGTCATGTAATGTGAAAGAATTACAGTATACAGTGAGCTGAAGAGTCCCAGTCCTGTGTGCCTGCCCCGTTCTACTTTCTGGACCTGAATATTTTGGAGTCACCCTTTAGGACTTAGCTTTTCCCAGTGCCTCCTCTGAGATGCCTTTACTGACTGTACCCTTGTTCCTCCCAAGAAGAATAATTATCCATCTGCTTTTCTGTCCCAGAATTTTACTTGGCACATGTACTGAGATTGTGATGTATTTTACTGAATAAGGTAATATGGCTCACATGCCTGTTCTTCATCAGATCCAGTCTATTAGCTCCTAAAGAGTAGTGGGTAGGGACAATGGCCTATTGCTCTTCATATCCTCCAGGACCCTAGTACATTTCTTGGCACGTAAGAGGCACTCAAGTACATTTGAACTAAACAAAAAGTAAGCAAAGACAGACGGGCTTCCTTCCTTTCTTTATTTCTTTTGTCAAAGATTTATTAAGTAGTCAGAGGGAGGGCAAAAGTTAAAAGACCAAGAATGTCAAGAGACCAGGCAAGTCTCCTCAGAAATTTAGGTTGACATCTATACAATCTCTTCTGGATAAGAAAACCTGGATCACACTACTGCTTTCTGAGCTGATTTCCATAGAATCTCACTAACAGGATTCTCAGGCCATTTTTGCTAAGATGTTCAGTAGTTTGAGAAAAATTACTAATTTCATGTTTTATATAAATATAAGGACAGTATCTGAGTTAGATACTGTCATTTCTTTTATCTCTGGATTATGCTGTTCACCCTTTAAGAGACTATTTGTCCTCATGTCAGAGACTGGGCTGCAGAACGAACTTGGCGAACAGACTTCTTCATCTGGCAACATGGGCTAAATGTGTTAGCTGTGGGCCCCAGAATCCCACTCTATGCTTCCAAGCCTACCCTGCTATGAGCTAGCTTGTTGTTTAAAGTCAGCCAAGCCCAATTTCCTCATCTATAAAATGAATACGATGATAGTACCACTTACCTCACAGCATTATTCAGAAAATGAGATGATGACTAAAGAGTATTTGAAAAACAGTGCCTGATACTTGAGTAATTTCTCAGTGAGTGTCAGCTGCCATTATTGTTGTCAGAAATCCAATGTCTTTTTTTTTTTTTTTTTTTTTTTTACTAAGAGTAATTTGAAACCCCTAGAGGTTCTGCCTGTTCCATTGCTGTAGGCCTGGGCAATGTGTTTAAAGAATGAGATATCTGTTTCCAAGGCAAATCTAAAAACCACACCCAGAAGTTTGAGAGACAAGTGTTCCAAGATGTTTGTCCATTCAGAGAATTCTTAGCCCTAAGAGCTCTACTTGACAAGTCCTGGAATCTCAAATGGGCTTTTTGTCATCTGTTTATCTAAAATTTGCAAGCTTTTTGCCTCTGTCATCCAAAAAAATAATCACTATTGCCTTCCAGCCTCAGTATGTCAGTCATCCCCCTTGGAGCCTCCCTCCAGTTTCTTAAGCACAGCCTAGGCTTTGGGGCCCCCAGAGCATTAATGTGAGGTTATGAGATGAATATCTTTTGTCATTCACACAATCAGAGGAAATCACACTTTCCATAGCATGAGCTTACATTCTGTCAAACAACCCTAGCAGAAAGGAAGGTACGTAGATGATTACATATTTATGTGTTCATTTATTTAGAGTGGATAAATATTTTGAAGATCCAAGGGCCCTAGTCTCTCCAGGACAATTGGTTTGGTAGTCATGCATCAGTCTACCTCAGAGACATGGGCACTGGTGCTCTTGCAGTTTCATCTGAGGTGTCTCATGAAATTTTAAGTATGAACTCTGGTTTTATGAGCGACATTGTAAACTAGTATAGGTCCTGTCTTACTCTCCATGATTTCTTTCTGATTTGGGATCAGTGGTGGCATGATAGTTAAGCATTTGGCTGCTAACCAAAGGGTCAGCCGTTCAGATCCACTAGCTGTTCCTTGAAAACACTATGGGGCAATTCTCTTCTGTCCATTAGAGGTACTATGAGTCACAACCCACTCAGTGGCAATGGATTTGGTTTTTTTAAGAGCTGAGTAGAAGGGTCCTTGACTGGTACCAATAATTAACCCTCTCAGATTCTAACTAAAAGATTGGAGTTTCAAGTTTGCCCAGAGATGCCCCCCAAAAAGGGACTGGTGATCTACTTCAAAAAAAAAACAACCATTTAAAACCTATGGGGCACACTTCTACTGTGATGCACATTATGGTCACCATAAGTTGGGGTCAAGGGTCAACTCCATGGGAACTGGTATAGTTGAGGAGAAAACTGAGCTGTTTTATTCACAGCTCTGACTTTCATCTCTACTAAGAATTTTTTTTTATTTTTAAATAACATTTTATTGCATTTTGGGTGAAAGTGTATACAGGAAAATAGGTTCGCTCTCAACAGTTTCTAGGGATTCCATTAAAAGATGGCAGAATAAACAGATGTCTCCTCATTTCTGTCTGAGAACTAAGGCCTAGATGATATTTGTATGGAGCACTAAATATCTGGGGAGCTTTATGACTTAGCATATTTGACTAGGCACCAGTATCAGACTAATCTTCCCCTCTCAGAAATGATCCAGCAGCCATCTGACCTCTGCTTCTGCTGTTTCATTGTATCAGAGAACTGCACCTTCTGCAAACAGCTGGTAACATACTTTTGTTATCAGCTGTCAGGTAGGAGTCTGCTGCTCCTGACTGCTTGTTCAGGCCATCCAGTTGTACAGCTCCCAGCTCCCAGTTCAGCACTTGGATAGCTCCCTGCACAGAAGTGCAGTTTATGTTTAAGGCTGAGAGGCCTATGTATTTGCCTGGAGATCTGTCTGTTGAGAGGCCTGGCATCTTTTCCTCCCTCTCTTCTCTGACTCACATTGTAGGGTGGGCTGACATCTCCCTGTTTCTCCATGAGCAGAGCAGCCTCTTTGCCACCTAATAAGCAGAGGCTTCCACCCTCAAGAGTCCACCTGGGATGAGTATTAGAGACAGTTGGTCACCAACAATTCTCTTAGATCCAATACCAGAGAAATGAAACAGTATCTAGATGGCACGCAGGCAGCAGACCATAATTAATCATTGAAAGAAGCAGTTTTCAAATGTTCCAGAAAATTCCCTAAACAAAGATTTAAAAATTCAAGAAATTTCCCAGATGAAGAAGCCTTTCTGAACCTATCGGAGGCTGAATACAAAAGAATAATATGTAGAACCCTCCTAGAGATTAAACAAAATGCAGTAGAACAAAATGAAAAATTTGGTAAGCTATTTGAACTGATGGAACATCAATGATCTTAAATACATCAGATCAATAACAAAATTACAGAATTAGATAATTCTATCCAAAGGCAAAAGAGTAGGATTGAACAGATGGAAGTTAGACTCACTGACCTAGAAGACAGAGTCAATGAAACCAGCACTTATGAAGTGAAATCAGAGAAAAGAAATAAGAAAATGAAGAAGCATTAAGAAACATGTGGGACTCCATGAAGGGGAATAATTTACATTTGATTAGAGTTCCTGAACAAGGTGGGATTAATGACAATATAGAGAGTATTGCTGTAGAGATACTGACAGAAAACTTTCTTGTGATTATGAGCAAAGAGAACATAGGTATCCAAGATGTGTATCGAACACCGCAAAAGCTATACCTAAAAAGAAAGATGCCAAGGCATATTATAATCAAGCTTAATAAGCTAAAACATAAACAGATGCTTCTGAAGGCAGCAAGGCTCAAAGAAAAACTAACACTCTGAGGGAAACCCTGTAGGCTTTTGTCTGACTTTTCTGACAAAACAATGCTGGCTAGAAAACAGTGGGCAGACACATTCAAAGCCCTGAATGAGAAAAACTATTATCCTAGAATTATTTATCCTGCAAAATTGCTTATCAAATATAATGGTGAAATTAAGACTTTTGAAAATAAAGAGAAATTTAGAGACTTCATAAAAACTAAACCAAAATTACATGAAATATTGAAAGAAGCTCTTCCCTAAATGTGTATTTTAGGTGAGAATTCAGGACACTTCATCCAAAATTCTAATCAGTTAAGCCAGCCAAGTGCTGTCGAGTCAGATCTGACTAATCAGTTAAGGAAGTCACAAAACTTCATTAAAGCTATAGTATTATAATAAGAGAATCCATGATCATATCATGACACCTATAATACCATCACATTAAAAGACGGATACACTACAGTAGTTATAGTTGTTTTAGATGCAGAGGAAGCTTCAGAGTTATGAAGTAGTTAAAATTGGGTTTAATCTTAGTATGTTAAGGGGGATAATACATGTAGCCGTAAAGCAGATTAACAATGCACTGTATCAAAATAAGAAATGCAATACAGGAGTCTCAACAAACACAAAACTAACACTGAAACAACAACCTATAAAGAAGAATGCCCCAGAACAGAATATTAAGAGCAATATGGAAAACATCAACACAAAAGTAATTACATCAAAATGAGGGCACTAAGCACATACCTATTAATAATTACATGGAATGTAAATGGACTGAACACCCCAGTAAAAAGACAGCGAGTGACATCCTGGATCAAAAGACACGATCCGTCTATATGTTGCTTACAAGAAACACACCTTAGACTTAAAGGTATGAACAAACTGAGAATTAAAGGTTGAAATAGTATATATCAAGCTAACAATACACAAAGAATGGCAGGTGTGGCAATACTAGTCTTAGATAAAATAGATTTTAATGTAAAATCCACTGTTGTGGACAAGGATGGTCACTATTTATTGCTGAAAGGTTCAATACTCAAGCAGGACTTAACAGTATTAAATATTTATGTACCCAGTGCCAGAGCTCCTAAATACATTGAACAAATACTGACAACACTGAAAAATGAGATCAATCATTCCACAGTAATAGTTGGAGACTTCAACACTCCCCTTTCAGTTATGGATAGACCATCAAAAAAAAAAAAAAAAAAAAGCTCAGTAAAGATACAGAAGATCTTATTGCAACAATCAACCAACTTGACCTTATTGACATATACAGATCTTTTCATCCATCAGCAAATAAGTACACCTTCTTCTCCAATGCACACGAAACATTCTCCAGAATAGACCATGTGTTAGGTCATAAAGCAATTCTCTATAAAATCCAAACCATTGATTTACTGCAAAGTATCTTCTCAGACCATAGAGCTATAAAAGCTGAAATCAACAACAGAAAATTCATAGGTAGAAATTCAGACTTATGGAAACTGAACAACACTTTGCTCCAAAAGCCTTGGGTTATAGAAGTAATGAAGGATAAAATAAAGAAATTTATGGATTCAAATGAGAATGAAAACATATCCTACCAGAATTTATGGGATACAGCAAAAGCAATCAGTTTATCTCCATAACTGCACACATCTGGAAAGAAGAAAGAGCTCAAATTAAAGAATTAACCTTACAGCTTGAACGAGTACAAAGAGAGCAACAGAAGAACCCCTCAAGCACCAGAAGAAAACAGATTATAAGGATTAGAGCAGAACTAAATGAATTAGAGAATAGAAAAACAATTGAAAAAATTAACAAAACCAAAAGCTGATTCTTTGAAAAGATCAACAAAATTGATAAACTATTGACTGAACTTACAAAAGAAAACCAGCAGAAGATACAAATAACTCGGTTAAGGAGTGAGATGGGAGATGTTACAACAGACTCAGCTGAAATAAAAAATATCATAACGGACTACTATGAAAGGCTGTACTCTAACAGGTTTGAAAACCCAGGGGAAATGGACAAATTTCTAGATTCATGTGATTCACCAAGATTGTCACAAGGAAAAGTAGATCAACTTAATAAATCTATCATAAAGGAAGAGATTGAAAAACTCATCAAAAATCTACCAACCAAAAAAAGTCCTGGCCCAGATGGCTTCACTGGAGAATTCTACAAAACTTTTAGAGAATAGTTAACTCCAATACTATTGAGGCTATTTCACACCATAGAAGGGAATGTAATACTCCCAAATTCATTCTATGAAGGCAGCATAACCCTGATACCCAAACCAGGGAAAGATCCCACAAAAAAAGAAAATTACAGACTGATATTACTCATGAACCTAGATACAAAAATCTTCAACAAAATTCTAGCCAATAGAATTCAACAGCATATATTAAAAAAAAATCATTCATCATAATCAAGTTGGTTTCATTCCAAGGATGCAAGGCTGGTTCAACATCAGAAAAACAATTAATGTAATCAACTGCATCAATAACACAAAAGATAAGAATCCCCTGATTTTGTCAATTGATACAAAAAAGTCATTAGACAAAGTTCAATACCCATTCATGCTTAAAACTCTCAGAAAAATAGGAATAGTGGAGAAATTCCTTAATGTAATCAGTAGCATCTATGCAAAGCCAACTGCCTTCATCATCCTGAATGGTGAGACTGAAAGAATTCCCTTTGAGAATGGGAACTAGACAAGGATATCCACTCTCACCACTTCTGCTCAACATTGTGCTAGAAGTTCTAGCCAGAGCAATTAGACAAGACAAAGAAATAAAGGACATTCATATTGGCAATGAAGAAGTAAAAATCTCCCTCTTTGCAGATGATAGGATTGTTTATACAGAGAATCCAAAGGAATCCATAAGTAAACTATTGGAACTAATAGAGGAGGTCAGCAAAGTATCAGGATACAAGGTAAACATAAGTAAATCAGTAGAATTCCTTTATACCAACAGTGAGATTGTTAAAGAAGAAATCACCAAATCAATTCCATTACTATAGCTCCCAAGAAGATAAAATTCCTAAGAATAAATCTAACTAGAAAAATAAGAGATCTTAACAAAGAGAACTACAAGACCTTACCACAAGAAATTAAGAGATACTTACAGAAATGGAGTAGTCTGCCCTGCTTACAGATAGGAAGACTCAACATTGTGAAAATGTCTATTTTGCCCAATGCAATCCCATTACAAATTCCAGTGATATTTTTTAATAAGACGGAGAAAGAAATCATCAACTGTTTGGAAAGGGGAGAAGCCCGGGATAAATAAAGCACTACTGAAGAAGAAGAACACAGTGGGAGGCCTCTTACTATCAGATTTTAGAAGTTATTACACAGCACCTGTTGTCAAAACAGCTTGGTACTGGCACAAAAAGAGACATATAGACCAATGGAACAGAGTTGAGACCCCAGAGGTGCCACCATCCTCCTATGAACAGCTGATATTTGACAAATGCCCTAAGATATTAAACTGGGGTAAGAACAGTCTCTTTAACAAATGGTGCTGGCAAAATTGGATATCCATCTGCAAAAAATTGAAACAAGACCCTTATCTCACACCTTGTGCAAAAACCAACTCAAATTGAAGAGAAGACCTAATATAAAATCTAAAATGATAAAATAGGATCAACCATGGAAGTTTTAATACACAATGTAGACAGACTGCAAAATCTGACAGACAAAGCACATTCATCAGAAGAGAAAATAGGTGAATGGGAATTACTAAGAATCAAGCACTTTTGCTCATCCAGGGACTTCATCAAAAGAAAAGACCACCTACAGAATGAGAAAAAAATTTTTGGCAACTCTATGTCAGACCGATGTCTGATCTCCATAATCTATAAAATATTACAAAATATCAACAAGAAAAGGATAAATAATCCAATTAAGCGATGGGCGAAGGAGATGAACAGACATTTCTCTAAAGAGGATATCCAGGCAGCCGAACGACACATGCAGAATTGTTCACATTTTTTAGCTATTAAAGAAATTCAAATCAAAACTACAATAAGATATCACCCAACAAGGTTGGCCATGATCCAAAAAACAAAAAACAACAAATGCTGGAGAGGCTGTGGAGAAATTGGAACTCTCCTACACTGCTGGTAGGATTGCAAAATAGTACAACCTCTTTGGAAAACAGTCTGGCGCTTCCTTAAAAAGCTGGAGATAGGTATACCATTTGATCCTGTAATTCCACTGCTCGAAATTTATCCTTCAGAAACACAGGTTGTCACACGAACAGACACATGTACAAGAATGTTTGTTGCAGCACCGTCCACAATAGCGAATAGTTGGAATCAACCCCACTGTCCATCAACAGATGAATGGATGAGCGAACTGTGGTACATATACTCAATGGAACACTATGCTATGATAAAAAAAAAAGTGACAATTTTAGAAAACATCTCATAACATCGTCTCATTTGGAAGAGATCATGCTGAGTGAAATCAATCAGTGTCAAAAGACAAATTTTGTATGAGACCCCTGTTACAAGGACTTAACAAGAGAATTATCCATAGAAGAAAATGACTATGTTGGCTATGTGGGTGGGTGGGGGCTGAGGGTTTATCATAGATGTTGATAGATATTAGAAGTTTTATTCTTTTATTGTAATTAATAAAAAAAATTTTTAAAGTTAAGAAAACAATTTCTAAATGTGTTGTTCACTGACATTGGTTATAGTCTTCACATTGTATCAACACTCTTATTTCTGTTCTAGTTTCTCAGTTCCCCAAAACCTAGTCTCCCTACCCCTCTACCTCCTCATCTTTGCTTTAGTGTTTGATGACCATTTGGTCTCATATAAATAATTTTTAAAAATAATGTTTTATTGTGTTTTCAGTGAAAGTTTGCATAGCACAGTAGGTTCTCATTCATGAATTTCTATGCACACTGTTCATTTACATTCTTCACAATGTGTGAGCATCCTTGTTTCTGTTCTGATTGTTCCATTTCCAGTAATCTAGTTTTCCTGCCCCCGTACTTCTCATCTTTGTTTTAAAGCAATTGTTTACTGTTTGTTCTCATATAGATGATTTTTTTTAAAGGAGCATAGTACAACTGGATGATGTCCTTTGTTTTATGAGCTAACCTGCTACTAAGCTAAAAGATCACTTCAGGGCATAGTTTGGGTTCAAAGTTGAGAGAATATCTCAGGACTATAGTCACAAAGACTTCTCTAGTCTCAACTGTCTAGAAGGTCTAGATTTTTTAAAGAATCTCAGGTTCTGTTCCCTATTTTTTCCCCCTTGCTATTAGAATCTATCTATTGTGGCCCTGATCAGAATGATCCCAAGCACTGTCTAGTTCTTCTGGTGTCAGAATGGAGGAGGCTGTGGTTCAGGTACATGTTAGTCTCTAGGTTAGTCTCTTCTCTAAATCTTGAGGGGTTTTTTTCCCCCTTTGGGCCCTGGACAAGTAGAGACCAATATCTACTAAGAATTTTAGATTCATATTTATCAGAAGAAAATATCAAGCCCCTTACTGTTGAGTCAGTTTCTATTTAAGGCAACTCCATGTGTTTCTGAGTAGAATTGTTTTGCAAGGTTTTCTTGGCTGTCATCTTTATGGAAGTAGATCACTAGACCTTTCTTCTTGAGCATGGTGGGTAGATTCAAACTATTAACCTTCTAGTTAGTAGCCAAGAGCAAACCGTTTGTACCATTTAAGTGTTCATTATGTCTCCTTTGAATTACCTCAAATGCCCCCTAACTTGTTTCCTCCAGTCTGTTTTCCCGCTTCCTTCCATTTTTCCTTCTCAGTTTTTAGAATAAGTTTTCTAAAATGCAAATGAGTGTGTACCATTTTTTTCTTAAAATCCACTGACTTCAGTGCTACTGACTTCCTTTAAGGTGAAGTTCAAACCCATTTGGTGTGGGACACCAGGCCATTCATGACTTGGCTGCTGTTTTGCGGTCCACCACGGTTCCACACCTCTAGCTCTACCTATGACCACCTATGTGCCTGAAATACATCCCTTTTGAAGTCAGACCCATCTCCTCCTGGAACCATTTTCTGATTCTCCTATCCTGAGTACTTCTCTCTTTTCCCATGAGACTGTGAGCCTTTTCTAAAATGTGCCTTTATTGAAGCAACCATAGTGTCTTATTCCTCTCTCCGGTTACAACACTTAGCATGATTCCCAGCACATAGTAGGAGCTCTAGAAAATATTTCTTGAATGAATGGCTCTTTAACATCCCTTTAATTTTCTCAGTGGTAAAATGAGGACCTCACTTCTTTTTATCCCCTGGTATCTGGGCTTCCCTCTTCACCATGGCTGTACTTATATAATTCTTTATAAGCAACAATTTTCATCTCCCAAGACCAAAGTGAACCATGTTTATTATTAGGGTTTCCCTCGAAGAAAAGTCATTTCTGGTTTTAATTTACTCCTTTCCCTTCAGGGATCAAGGCATTAGCAGAAGTGGACTGAGCAGAATGCTCTCCCCGGACTTGGATTTAACTTCCACTCCAATTTCAAGTCTTTCCTTCCGCAGTGCGCCCCACCCCCCATCATGGCTGGGGGCAATGCTGTGTCAAGACCTGTGCTAGGCACTGAGGACAGAGGAACAGACATGCCTATGCCCTCCAGGAACTCAGGGTCTCTTGTCAGAGACAGACTGGCAAACAGTTACAAAAAAAGGAACCTCCCTGTTGTAGAAAAAAATACACCTCACCATGCTTGCCTTAGGGCAGCTACGTTTCAGCAGCTTCCATCTGTCTGAGCAGAAATGTGTTCTGGATAATTACCCATTCTCCTCTTCCTTTCAGCATGTAATTGCTCACACACCAAACATCCTTGGGTTTTAGACACCACCTACTGAGGCAGAACAAACGCTAGACTCCGTGCCACTACCTCAGGCTTGTTGTGAGATCTCAGACAAGTCAAGGAAAGGACAGGAAGATAACCCATTACAGGGGAAGCTTGTCTAAGCTCTTCTGCTCAGGGGACAATGGTTCCCTTGACTATTTTCCTGAGTTCTTTTACTGTGGAAATGGGCTCACCATCCTCCAGGTGCCGGCAACCCTAGCATCACCTTAATAAGCCCTCCTTCCCACTCACCTCCAAACCACAGGTTTTGCAGCATCTGTGATTTTGCTGTAGAACACCTCTGAAAGCTGCTCCTTCCACTCCTTCTCTTTGCCTACTGTGTTGTTGTCATCAGCTGCTGTCAAGCTGGCCTGAGACTTATAGTTACCCCTGAACCATCCTCGTCACCAGTGCTGATTGGACCATTGTGATTCATAGGGCTTTCACTAGGTGATTTTCAGTAGTAGATCATCAGGCTTTTCTCCCTAGTTCGTCTTAGTCTGTTCAGCATCCTAACAACCCTGTTCAGCATCCTAACAGCCCCCAACACTCACAGACAGGTGGTGCCTATACAGCAGGTGCACGGGCTGGAAGTCCCGCCTGCGATACCCAGCATTTATCCTGCTACACTCTCACCATAATCATTTGTTGTTGCTGTGTTTAGGTGCTGTCAAGGTGGCCCCAACTCATAGCCACCCGATGCACAGCAGAGTGAGACGCTGCCCAGTCCTGTGCCATGCTATTACTATTGTCCAGTATATTCTTTCTGAGGTGTAGTGTGGCCTTGGTCTTTGTCTAACCACCCCACTGTTCAAACATCTTCAGGGTCTCCATACTTCTTACCTGTTGCTGTCAAGTTTATTCCAACTCTCAGTGGCATTATAGGACAGGCTAGAAATGCACCATGGAGTTTCCAAAGAGCATCTGGTGGATTTGAATGACAAGATCTGGGCTAGCAGCTGTAGCGCTTAACTACTATGCCACCAGTATTTCCCCATACTCCTTAACGAGGCCTTGCCGTCAACCGATTTAACCCCAGACCTTTTCATACACTCTGCAGTCTAACCAAAATGAACCAGACATGTTCCTCACGCCTTATAGTTTACTCCCTTGAGCTTGACTTCATGTGTTCCTCTTGCTGTGGAATTTTTTTGTGCTTTCTCATTCATTCCCAATGCAACTCTTATGTCACCTCTACCTCAAAGCATCCCCCATTTCTTCCTATATACCCCCTTTCCACATAGAATTTCATAAAAGCTGCCTGTGAGAAAACTGTACCTGCTGGTACCTGATTTTCTGAAAGAGCAGGTTCCCCTTGACTTGCAAGGCCTTGCACTTGCCATTCACAGCAAGGATTCTAAAAACATAGTGGATAAATCTATTAAGGAGTGACTGAATGAGGGTGTCAGCTTATCTATCTTTAGCTTTCTCTGATCTGGGCTGAAATATTCTTACTTTCTAGTAATGCAGCCATCAATTCTCATTTATTTATGGGCTGATGATCTGGTGAGTAGATTATCAAGAGTGGTGCTTATCCCTGTTTTTCTTTCCCTGCCTCCTCTCCCTTCCCTTAGTATCCCCTCCTCTCTTTCCCTTCCCCCGTCCCAGGCCCATTGTGGACTCCTTTCCAGTGAGTAAGCTAGGGAAATAGGAGAAGGTGAAATGTGAGCGCGTCCACTCTGCTCCAGGATAGCGGCTCTGGGAAACAGCTTGATGGGAGAGAAGACGGAAGTCAACAGAAACTGTGAAGCCCTCACTGGAGGCAGTAGTTTCTGCCGTCTCCATGGATAAGTAGGACTTGGTCATAGTGAACATACCACTACTTCTTGTTTCTCTGGACCCCTGCCTCTGAAGGAAAAACTTCTTCACACTGCTATCTCTTTTATCTCCAGACAACGACTATAGTGCAAGAATGAGCACTGTCTCCCCATCCTGTGTTCCCAGGGTGTCAGGGGAGACTTGGTACAAATCCAGCTTTGCCTCTAACTAGCTGTCTGACTTTGAGTGAGTTGTTTCATCTCTCTGGGCCTCACTTTCTTCCTCAACATTATAGGGAGTTGGACTGGGTCATGAGTTATTCCCCTGCAGCGATGCAACCCACTGACCTGCAGTCCTAACCAAATGTGCAAATAGAGTCAATGTCACCCCTCACTTTCTCACATTCCTAGATGGTTCTTTCACTGAGAGAACAGGGGAAGTTTCAGTCTGCACAAAACCTGGCTACACCAATGGAAGTGAGTGGTGCACACAGTTATTTTTCTCTGAATGTCTTGATGAGATAAAGGAGTTTTAAGCCATTGTGCCAGGTGACTAGTTCATGTTTACCAGCTGAATAATGCACCTTACTGCTAAAAACCTTTGCGGGGCAGGGCGGGGTGGGGGTGGGGGAGAGCTGTGCGATTCACCAAAGGTCACTTCAAGAGTCATTAGCTGAACTGAAGCTAAATCCCCTCTCCAGACCATTCCATGGGAGGATTTCATCAGAACCTGTGGGAACTTGGGCTCCAGTGAAGGGATGGGGTTACGTGAGGTTTCTTCCTTCCTTCCCAACTGGCCAGACCTTCTCAGTTCCAGAAACGAAAGTCCCTTCTCTGAAACAAAAATGAGAGCAGTGAAACCAAAGCTGTCCATTCCCTCTGGTGTGCCTGACATGGTGATCCCAGGCCCTGCTCTCAGCTGTCAGCTTCCTTCTAGGTGATCCCCAGGACCACCCATGCAGACAGGAAGTGTGCTGAGCCCCCTCTGAGCCTGTCAGTTGCAATGGTAGGGCAGGTCATCAGCGAGGGGAGGCAGCAGAGAGAGATGTATTATATTTACATTTTTCTAAATTGAGCTGGAACCAGGGCCCAGGGCCTAGCAGGCATGGGGGAAGGGCCACAAGGTGAAGGGGAAGCTGGGAGTTGGGGGAAGGCTGGAATTCAGCCTGAGGAGGGGGCTTTGAGGGTAGCCAGATACCTTTGGGTACAATTGGTGGTGGGGATGGGCTGGCTCCA
Organism: Heterohyrax brucei; assembly: GCA_028571685.1. NCBI lineage: Eukaryota > Metazoa > Chordata > Mammalia > Hyracoidea > Procaviidae > Heterohyrax > Heterohyrax brucei. Next base: position 67,155,345 of record CM053142.1, on the reverse strand, counting down.
GACAAAGAGAAACCTGAGAGTGAGAGATTAAGCAGAAAAACCTGTGAGGGGAGCAGTCAGCTTTCGAGGGAATTTCCAATATCAAACCCTTTTCCTGAAGAGCTTACTAAGGACTTCAAGAGTAGTCTCCCTTCCCCCCTCTATGAAGGGAGGAAAGAGTGCTGGCCCAGGAGCTGCCCACTACATTAATCATCACTGTCCCTGACCCCAGAAAGGTGCTTCAAAGCTCCTTTACTGCAGGCCCCTCACAGCAGAGGCCTGAGGAGAGGAAATTCTTCAGTTGCTTTAAAAATTGTAAGTGAAGCTCTCTGGGTTCTTGCAGCCATTAACTTTTTCTACAGAAGTGAATTTAAAATAAAAATTCTATATAAATAAAGATTATAATCCTGTAAGAGGAATTTAGTGACAGGTTCCAAAAGGATCTCCTAAGGCTTTATTACCACTTTATTCAGATTAGTAAATGACCCAATTATTCATGTTTCTTACCTGAGGTAAATGGCCTGGGTTTGTGCTATTCACTAAATTGTGATGGGAGCATCTGAAGGACAACATTTATGTCTTACTCATTGACAGCACACAAACCACAAACTGACCAGCTGATCCTGACTCACAGTGAGATCCTGGCCTATGGCAAATACTCAATAAAGATTTGCTGAAGTAGGAAGGGAGAAAAGAATGAATGAGGTAATCTCACAGGGAGGACCTTGAAGCGAAGGTGACAACTGGAATCTACAGAAATGGTGTTTCATCAAAGCTTTCCCGAAATGTTTGCCATATTCGTTTAGCTGGGACTGTCTACCCAACTTCTGGAGGTGCCCAAACTACTTATTTTGAAATGTTTAATAATTAGGGATTGCTGTCTTCTAAAAGGAAAACCTGCCACTGTAGTGACTAAGTGCCACCACTGCTAACTAAAATATCTGCAGTTCAAATCCACCAGGCACTCCCTGGAAACTCTATGGGGCAGTTCTACTCTGTCCTATAGGGTCACTATGAGTTGGAATCAAGTTGATGACAGTGGGTTTTTGGTTTGGTTATCTTTCTAAGAAGCCCTGGTGGTACAGTGGTTAAAGCCTTTGACTGTTAACCAAAAAGTCGGCTCTTTGAGACACAAATGTGGCCATTTGTTTCTTTAAAGATTTTACAGCCTTGGAAGCCCTTTAACGTCACTATGAGTCAGAATCAGTTCAGTGGCAGTGGGTTTTGGGTATCCTGCTAAGAATGGGTCCCCTGTGGCAGTATAAAGTATCATACCTGTGAAAGTAGAATTACGGACAGTTCATAATATACCATGTGTTAGTCAGCTATTGCTATGATAATACTTTATAGTAAATATCTCAACATTTCACTGTTTACAACTGAAACAGAGCAAAGAGCAATAGAAAAAACTGGCTCAGATGGTCACTGAGTTCCCAGTCCTGGAAGTGATCAAGTGAAAATGACACTTATCAAGGTGGGAGCAGAAGAAACTGAGGCTTCAGACTTAGGGATGGCTTGGGTGACATCTAAGATTTTTTTCATGCTGATACTCTTTGTTGTTGTGGATTGAACTATGTTCCCAAAAATATGTATGCTGTAATTTCTAACCTCTATGCCTGTAGTTGGAAACCCTGGAGGCATAATCGTTAGGAGCTGTGTCTGCTAACCCAAAGATCAACAGTTTGAATCTACCAGGTGCTCCTTGGAAACGTTATGGGACAGTTCTACTCTGCCCCCATAGGGTCATTACGAGTTGCAATCAATGGCGATGGGCTTTTTGGGTATGCCTGAGGTTTGAGGGAACCTTGGTGGCATGAGAAAACCCTGGTAGCATAGTGGTGAAGTGCTGCATTTGCTACCCGAAAGGTCAGCAGTTCAAATCTGCCAGGTGCTCCTTGGAAACAGTATGGAGCAGTTCTGCTCTGTCTTATAGGGTTGCTGTGAATCAGAAACAACTTGATGGCAGTGGATTTGGTTTGGGCTTTTGTTTAGAGAACTGGCTGCACAGTAGTTGAAGAGGTTGGCTGCTATTCAAAAGTTCAGCACTTTGAATCCACCAGCCACGGAAACCTTTTGGGACAGTTCATCTCTATACTATAGGGTTGCTGTGAGTCCGAATCAACTTGTTGGCAATGGGTTTAGGTTTGGGCTTACACCTCTGATTATAATTCCATTGGGGAATGGGTTGTCTTTGTTATCTTAATGAGGCAGGATTAGTGAAGATGTATCTTGAGTCAGTCTCTTTTATGATATAAAAGAGATTAAACAAGCAAGTGAGCCAACAGAGATGGGGGGAGGAGAGATGGCAAGCCTCATGAAGATTGTCTAGAAGCAGAAGCAGCTCAGAAAAGACAAGGACCTTCCTCCAGAGCTGACAGAGAGAGAAAGCTTTCCCCAAGAACTGCGCCCTATATTTGGACTTCTAGTCTCCTAAACTGTGAGAAAATAAATTTCTGTTTGTTAAAACCACCCATTTGTGATATTTTTGTTATAGCAGCACTAGATAACTAAAATAGTCATGGAAGAAATTACCACACTAGGTAATTTCCAAACTTTCCAAAAGAGGCTGGGTGTATAAAACTAGTTCTAAGGGTGCCTTAGTTGTAAGTAATGAAGTATTCAAAAGTATCTGCAAAACCATCAGTACTGAAGGCTACATATTCTATTCCACTGAATTGCAAGTGTGTGAGCTACAAGCTGATAGCCCAAAGAGCCATGAAAATTCCTCTTCCTGAGCCATTCTGTTTATACAACTGAGTCATCTCACTGAATCATCAGGTAGCCACCCTTTCAAAAGGCTTTTAAACACAATTCAGGCTGCATCTGGAGTCTCTCTCCAATATTTCTGGGAAATAGGGTGAGTGCCAAGTCATTTCCCTCCTATTGCTTCTGAAGCATATGTTGTTTGGCATTAACTGTTTTAGGGGCCCTCCTCCTATAATTACTAAAAGAAAAAACAAGAGTGTATCCGGATACTAGAAGGCTCCTGACATCCAGACGGAAATCCTGGTGGCATAGTGCTTAAGTGCTACGGCTGCTAACCAAAAGTTAACAGTTCAAATCTCCCAGGTGCTCCTTGGAAACTCTATGGGGCAATTCTACTCTATTTGTGGGTTGCTATGAGTTGGAATTGACTCAATGGTAGTAGGTTTGGTTTTGGTTTTGGACATCCAGGAGATGCCTAATCAGTGCTTGGGGAGTGAATGAATGAATAAATGGAGGGCAGTCTTTTAGTTTAAAATTACTAAGAATTATATTACTTACCTGTTTTCGATTCCATTCTGTTGCATTCTGACAGCTAAGATGCTCAGAGTAAACTTTGATGCCTAATCATAACCATTTTTCAGGTCCCAGAGTTTTTATATTTGTTTCTTTCTACCTTATGAGCTCTTTATCCCTCATCTTGCCTTGTTTTCATTGCATAAACCTAACTGTATTTTCTTTTTATTAAGTTCTTCACAGCCTTTTGGGAAGAAAGAATAGTAAAGGAATCAAGTAAACAGAATTCCTCAGAAATGATTTGGTGCTAGTCTCATTAGCTTTCTATCTCACTATCTGCATTACTAGAGCCCAGAGGGAGAGAGAAAGGGAGGGAGGGAGGACGGATGGATGGACAGACAGACGGATGGACAGATAATTGGCCTTCACTTCCCATCTTCCAGGTGGATAAAGTGAACAAGGGTAGATGAGCCAGATCATTTGTTTTTTCATACACCAGGCTACAACTAGCAAGAGAATCAGCAGCTCTCACCAATTCTCTTCTCTCTAGTTTTAAGAATTCAGACTAGGGCAATTGATGCAAGACTTTTGAGGTGGCACAATGAAGGCCAGATAGAAGCAATGACCTGGAGAATAGCAGGGATGGCTGTGGTATACCAGCTGCAGAGGATTTGTATATGTGAATGAAGGCACTTTAGACAGTAAAAACATCTCTACAAATTCCAGATGAAATATCAGTGTGAGTTAGTTCTCTGACAAGATTGGTGACCAGGTTGGAGAAAATGCAATAAAGGAAACCTCAGGTATGTAAGGGTAACTAGGGTAGGGGGAGGAGCACTGGCAGTAAAGGCTGACTACTTCTTTGTATGGTATAAGGACACGGAACTTGTTTGGCATTGTCAACTACCTTTGTTTCCTAGCTTTATCAAGTATTAGCTGTGTGACTCTGGGAAAATCATTTTACCTCTCTGAGACTCCATTTTTACACCTGCAAAATGGATATAATGACACATATTAGTGAAGATTATTGTGTGCAGACAGAGAGCATGGTGCCTGAATATAGTTGATGTTTAGCAAATGGCAAGTGGAGCTCTATGACCTCTGAGCATTTGTGGTTTTACTCAGGAGACGTGAAAAGAGAGCAATGAGATGTTTCTAGGAGACCGTAGGAACCAGGCTGCAGCTAAGAAGCACATTCTCTTGTTGACCATCAACAGGGCACATCTGTGAGGGCTTTCATGAACAACGTTTCTGTTCCCAGTGAAGAAAATAGGGCTGATTATAGGCTGATGTGTATCAGACTATCAGCTTGAAATCCACTGTTGTAACTAAACTTTGAATATTTAAGAGTAGCTGGACTCCGAAGAGGTCATTGATCGTTCTCTTGCATCTGAAGAAGGCAATGTTTTACCATTGATGTGGAATGGGGAAAAGTGGAGAAAGAGCATTCTTAATGACCAAAAAAAGTGAAGAAAATTAAGAGCCAAATGTGCCCTGCTTATTTATTTCATTGATTTGTGTGCAGTAGACTCTTAGTACTTTTGCTGTTACTTCAAGCCTGTCCCTTCCTATTATGATTTCCTAGGGTTACTGAATTAAGCTCAGCCGTTGCATAAACTTGGTGGCACAGTGGTTAAGTGCTACAGCTGCTAAGCAGAAAGTTGGCAGCTCAATCCATTAGGTGCTCCTTAGAAATTACATAGGGGCAGTTCTACCCTGTCCTATAGGGTTGCTATGAGTAAGAATCCACTCAACAGCAATGGGTTGGGTTTGGTTTTTTTAACTATGTAAGCCACAAGTGACTCAGTACAGATTGAAAGAAAATTCCACATATTGTCTTTATTGTCTAAGTAGTTTGTGTATTTGGGTCAGTGGATTTGTAGGAAAGATCTTAACCATCAACTGTCTAATAAGCTTTCACTTACCTCTTTATGTATTCTTCAAGTCAAACCCAATGGTCATCAACTCTGAACTCTGACAGGTACACTTGTGAGAATGAGTTACTTCTGCTCTAGTGCTCTTTCGCACTCTGTTAATGCCACCACCTACCATGTTTTGTTTACATGTTCCTCTTCCTTATTGAACTCGCAGCTGTTTAAAAGATGATGCAGTAATCCATTCATCTTTGCTTTCTAACAATGAGCATGATGCTCAGTATATAGAATGTGTACAATAAATGCTTTATGAATGAATGAATGAATGAGTGATGGACATGAGGACCCACTTACACATCTATCAAGCCTGCTACTATTTCCCTAATCTGTAAAGACCCGTAACTGAGAATTTAGCTCATGCTATTTCTTCTCACTGTTTTATCCTGTTTACATGGTTGATCAACACATTGTTTTATAACTTCAAGTACTGTCAACTGTGCTGAGCATAGCTGGCTTTCTTGCCTGTAGGAAAAGGAGATCACTGGGCAGAGCCTTGAAATATGGACTGATGAAATAAATAGCGATAACTTTCCCTTGCTACATTTTGACATAAGTGTTCGTGTTAATGGGTTGCTTGTAGCCAACTCCTTTCAGTAACTGCCTCTTGTGCAACAGAAGACAAATTCACATCAGTGTGGCCCGCAATTACACCTTTGCATTGCTTACCCATGGCTCACGAAGGTAGGATTCTTATGCTCCTGGTTTTTAATTCCTTTTAGCAAACTATGTTGCTCTTATTAAGCTGCCAAAACCAGTTGCTGTCATGGTGACTCAGAGTAGAATCACATTCCATAGAGTTTTCAGTGGCTTATTTTTTTGAAGTAGATCACCAGGACTTTCTTTGAGGTATATCTGGGTGGACTTGAACCTCCAAGTTTTCAGTTAGCACCAAGCAAGTTAACAGCTTGGTTAACAGGGACTATTAAACTAGAAAGTTAGAAGAAAAAAAAAAGGCAATAGTTTACATTAGAATTAGACTTTCCAATTATTTGTGCTAGAACTTTCTTGGAAGCCTTCTGTGCAAATTACAGCAGTGAAAACTGCTGCATTCCATCATTAAGTACAATGTTTGCAATTTATCTCTTTTAGTTGTACTCTTTCTGTATTTGTTTCTGTTTTGGCATTATAGTTGGTGAAAATAAGTACATATTTATTAAACAGATAACCTTTGCACATTGTTCAGCATGTTTTAGGCATCATACAAAGTAGTGAGGACTCAGGAAAGCTTCAAATATAGTCCCTGGTCATAAGGGACCACCTAGGAAACAAGTAAAATAAACAAAGACTAAAGTGACGTGGATCTTGCCAGATGGAATACACAGAAATCAAATTGACTACATCTATGGAAAGAAATGATGAAAAAGCTCAGTATCAGCAGTCAGAACAAATCAAGGTGCTGACTGTGGCACAAACCATCAATTACTCATTGCAAGTTCAAATTGAAACTGAAGAAAATTAGAACAAGTCCGCAAGAGCCAAAGTCTGACCTTGAGTATATCCCACCGTCTCAAGAACAGATTTGATGCACTGAACACTAATGACAAAAGATCAGACAAGTTGTGGAATGACATTGAAGATACCATTCATGAAGAGAACAAGAGGTCATTAAAAAGACAGGAAAGAAAGAAAAGACCAAATTGGATGTCAGAAGAGACTCTAAAACTTGCTCTCGAATGTTGAGCAGCTAAAGCAAAAGGAAGGAAAGACAAAGTAAAAGAGAGGAGCAGATTTCAAAGGTCAGCTCAAGAAGACAAAGTAAAGTATTATAATGACATATGTAAAGAGCTGGAAATAGAAAACCAAAATGGAAGAAAACACTTAGCATTTCTCAAGCTGAAAGAACTGAAGAAAGAATTCAAGTCTTAAGTTGCAACAGTGAAGGATTCTACAGGGAAAATAGTAAATGGCTTGGAAAGTATCAAAAGAAGATGGAAGAAATACACAGTCATTATACCAGAAAGAACTGGCCAGTGTTGAGCCATTTCAAGAGGTAGCATATGATCAGGAACTCATGGACTGAAGGAAGAAGTTGAAGCTTCACTGAAGGCACTGGCAAAAGACAAGGCTCCAGGACTGATGGATATCAATTGAGATATTTCAACAAATGGATGCGACGCTGGAAGTGCTCGTTCATTTATGCCAAGTGAACACTTTCAGCTACCTGTCTGACTGGAAAAGATCCATATTTATGCCTATTCCCAAGAAAGGTGATCCAACTGAATGCAAAAGTTATCGAACAATGTTTTAGTCAGCTAGTGCTGCTCTGACGGAAATGCCACAGCGTGGATGACTGTAACAAAGGAAAGTTTATTCTTGCACAGTCAGGTAGGCCACAAGTCCAAATTCAGGATGTCTACTCCAGGGGAAGTCTTTCTCCATTGTCAGCTCTGGAGGAAAGTCTGATATTGCATCAGTCTTTGTCCAGGGAGCATCTTGGCATCAAAACCTCAGGTCTGAAGGACATGCTGTTTTCCCAGTGCTGCTTTCTTGATGGTACTAGGTTCCCAATTCTATGCTTGCTTCTCATTCTTTTTATCTCTTGTAGGATGAAAGGATTCAGGGTGGTGCAAGCCATACCCCAGGGAAACTCCCTTTACAGTGGAGCAGGGAGGTGATCCTGTGAAGGGATGTACAGTCTCACCCTAATCCTTTAACACACAGGATAGGAAAATCACAAAATGGAGGATAATCATAGAATATAGAGAATCATGGCCCAGCCACATGGCTATACCTATTTTGGGGGGGACACAAGTTGATCCATGACAAACAATATCATTAATATCACACACAAGGAAAATTTTACTCAATATCATTCAAATGTGGCTGCAACAGTATATTGACAAGGAACCACCAGAGATTCAAGCCAGATTCAAAAGAGGATGTGGAAGCAGGGATATCATTACTGATGTCAGATAGATCTTAGCTGAAAGCAGAGTATACTTAAAGATGTTTACGTGTGTTTCATTGACTCTGAAAAGGCATTCAACTGTGTGGATCATAACAAATTATAGATACTATTTTGGAGAATGGGAATTCCAGAACACTTAATTGACCTCATGAGGAATCTGTAGGAGGATTAAGGGGCAGTTGTGCAAGCAGAACAAAGGGACATTGCATGTTTTAAAGTTAGGAAAGGTGTGTGTCAGGGTTGTATCCTTTCATCATACCTTTTCAATCTTTATGCAAAGCAAATAGTCTGAGAAGCTGGACTATATGAAGAAGAACATGACATCAAGATTGGTGGGAGACTTGTTAACAACCTGAATTATGTAGATGACACAACCCTGCTTACTAGAAATGAAGAGGATTTGAAACACTGATGAAGACCAAAGACCACAGCCTTCAGTATGGGTTGCACCTCAACATCAAGAAAACAAAAATCCTCACAACTGAACCAGTAGGCAACATCATGATAAATGGAGAAAGGGTTGAGGTTGTCAAGGATTTCATTTTACTTGGTTCCACAATCAATACCAATGGAAGAAGCAGTTGAGAAATCAAAAGACACTTTGCACTGGGAAATCTGCTACATGGGACCTCTTTAAGTTGTTGTAAAGTATATATGTCACCTTGAAGACTAGGATGCACCTGGCCCAGGCCATGGCATTTTTCAGTTGCATTAGATGCATGCCAAAGCTGGACAATGAATAAGGGAGGCAGAAGAATTGATGCCTTTAAATTGTGATGTTGAAGGAGAATATTGAATGTACCGTGGACTGCCAAAAGAACAAACGTATCTGGGGAGGGATATGGTTAGGGTGCTCCTTGAAAGTGAGGCTGATAAGACAGCATCTTACATACTTTGGACATGCTGCCAGGAGGGATGAATTCCTGAAGAAGGACATCATGCTTGGTGGAGGGTCAGCAAAAAAGAGGAAGACCCTTAATAAGATGGATTGACACAGTGGCTACAACAATGGTTTTCCACAAAAAAAAATTGTGGACAAGTGCAGGACCAGGCAGTGTTTGTTCTGTTGTGCATAGCATTGCTACAAGTCAGAACTGAATTGACAGTACCTAACAATAACAACAACAGAGTGACATTGTCAAGACATTATGGGAGTGAGGTGGAGAGATACCTGCAGCACCCAGTCTGGCTTGGGTGAGATGGTGAGGGTGGAAGAGGGAAGAGAAAAGGCTTCACAGACAAGGTTAGGTTTGAGTTCGGCCTGAAAGATAGGTAGTAATTTGGCCAGCAGAGAAGAAGAGAAGGCAAACTGTAGACAGTAAGTGTATGTTCAGGGCTCAGAAATTTGAAAAGCGTGATGCATTTGGGGGTATACAAATGGCTTTGGCATGGTTGGAAAACAGGAAACTTGAGATCCAAGCATAGAACCAAAAGAACCAAACCTGTTACCATCAAGTCAATTCAAACTCATAGTGACCCTATAGTACACAGTAGAACTTCCCCGTAGGGTTTCCAAGGAGGGGCTAGTGAATTCAAATTGTTGATCTTTTGGTTAGCAATTGAGTGCTTAACCAGCTGAATATTAGCCCTGAGCACAGAGAGTAGGCAGAAACTGAAAAATAAGTGAAGAGCGGATCATAAAGGGCTTTGAATACCAGGCCAGGGATCTGTGATTTATGTGTGGAAGTAGGATGAGGAGCATTAGAATTTCACTGAAGAATTTTAAATAGGGGTCGGGCCAAGATGGTGAACTAGTCAGTGTCTCCTTGATTCCCTCTGAGAACCAAGGCCTACAAAAGCAGTTCGGTGGAGTAGAATAGACATTCTGGGTGCCCCAAGATCAAGTAAAGGGTTGTAAGATTTGACTGGGTGACAGGAAAGGGAAAGGGAAAGGAAAGACTACCTTTGTCAGAGGCAAGATGGCAGCTCAAAGGGTCCCACCTCTACTGATGAAGCAGCTGAGGGGCTCATAGGTACAGCAGCCATATTTGTTAACCAGGAAACTGGGACTGGGACTGCTAAGCCTGAGAGCCCAGAAGAGGCCAACTGCCATTCTGAGCTGCAGTACCTAAGTAGACAGTGTCTCTTACAGCAGAGAGGCTGTACTTAATACAGTTACATCTAAAGGACCCATTGGTCGAGAGTACCAGTGCTCTTCCTCACTCTCTTCTCTGAGCTGTGCCATAGATTCTTCTGGCCCAGCACGAGAGAGATGCATCAGGAAGGATGTCATCTTAGTCAGCTAAGAGGCAGAGTCAGCCATGCCTGAGGGTGTGGCTGAGTCTGGCTGCCACGATGAGCAACAGAAAAGCTGTTTTTAAGACAGTCGTACTTACAGTATGCAGTGGTGGCTGGCGGCCGAGTGTAGTGGTATCCTTACCCCACCCTTCCTTGAGCCACGTCATAGCATCTGTAGAAATAGCCCTTGAGAAATTCCACAAGTGGGTCACTATCTTTGTCAGCCAGGTGGCAGGGTCTGCCACCCCTGAGGGCCCAGCTCATACCAGCTGCTACTGAATAGTGGCTGTCTCAGTAGAAAAGCAGTTCTCAAGAAAATTACATCTAGAGAATGCAACAGTGGCTGGTGGCCAAGTGTGGTGGTGCCATTTCCCCCTTCTTTCGCTGATCCACACCATAGCATCTGCTGATGGGCCCTTGAGAGACTACATAAGTAGATCACCATCTTTGTCAGCTAGGAGGTGGGTCCTGCTATCTTTGAGGGCTTGGATGCTATTGGCTGCCACTGGACAGCACCTCTGTCAGCAGAAAAGCAGTTTTTCATATAATTGTATCTAGAGAACACAGCAGTGACTGGTGGCCAAGTATGATAGCACCCTTCCCTCCACCCTTCTCTGAGCTACACTATAGTGTTTGCTGCCATGACTCTGGAGAGTCGGCATAAATAAGTCACAATCTTTGTCAGTCAGGAAGTGGGGCCTGCCACCCCTGAGTTCCCATTTTGGGCCAACTGCCAAGCTGAGCAGTACCACTGGGCTAGACGGTGTCTCTCTCACCTGAGAAGCTATACTTAAGGCAGTTAAACCTAGAGAACACAGCAGCAGCTGCTGACCAAATGTAGCAGTGCCCTTTCTCACTCTCTCCTTAGAGCTATGCTGTAACTTCTGTTCAGACACCAGAGAAGCTGAACAGCTTTCTGATGGCATGAAGACAACAATCAGTATCTAACCATTTAAAGAAGCAGACCACTGTGGCTCTGGAAAACTCCAAAAATAAAGAATCAAAAAACTTTCCAGATAAGGAAACTTTTCTGAAATTATCAGAGGTAGAATACAAAATAATTCTGTGTAGAGCCATTCTAGATCTTAGGATGGAGATTAAACAAACTGCAGCAGAACAAAATGAAAAATTAAACAAACTATATGAACTGCTAAAACATCAATGATCTGAAATTCAGCAGATCAATATTAAAATTACAAAGTTAGACAATTCAATGGATAGTCAAAAGAACAGCATTGAGGAAACGGAGTGCAAAATTACAAGACTGAAGATAATGCAACTGACACCAGCATTTATGAAGAGAAATCAGGTGAAAGAATCAAGAAAAATGAAGATTCATTAAGAGTCATGTGGGACTTCATCCAGAGGAAAAATTTACCTGTAACTGGAGTTCCAGAACAGGGAGGGATAGCAGAAAATATAGAGAGAATTGTTGCAGAGCTGTTTACAGAAAACTTTTCTGACATCATGAAAGAGAAGAGAGCTATTCAAGATGCTCATTGAACTCCACAAAAGGTAGACCTCAAAAGAAAGACACCAACACATATTATAATCAAGCTTAACAAAATGAAACTTAAGGAAAGGCTCTTAAAGCAGCTAGGCTTAAACAGAAACTAATGTACAAAGGGAAGTCTTGTAGAATGTCCTCCAATTTTTCAGTTGAAATCTTGCTAGCAAGATGGTGATAGGATGACCCATATAAAGCCTTGAAAGAAAATAACTTCCAACCAAGAATTATATATCCTGCAAAATTGTCTCAAATATGATGGTGAAATTAAGACATTCTTAGGTAAATGGAAGCTTAGACTGCGAAAACCAAAACAAAGTTACAAGAAATACTGAAAGAAATTCTTTGATTATAAAATCAGTAACACCACATATGTATCCAAGGATGCAGTGCAGGTCAGAGAATCCAGAGTCCCAATTAGTTAGGGAAATCACAAAGCTCAATCAAAGCCTAATTATTAAAATTAGAGAAACAGCTGAACATGTGAACTATGACATTACACTATAAAGAGGGACATATTGTAGTATTCATAGCCCTTTCAGATGGAGAGGAAGTTAAGGAGTTACAAATAAATTAAAGACTGGTTTAAACTTAGAACATTAGAGGGGAACAGAGGGGTAGCTGTAAGTCAAACTAACAATACTGCATACCAAAACAAGAAACACAATACAGAAGTGTCAACAGACACAAAACCAACATTGAAAAAGATGAAAAGAAACCCCATAAAGAAAAATGACCCAGAACAGAATATTTAGTGGAACAAAGAAAATGTCAACAACACAAAAATTAAGGCACCAAAACCACAACGTTAAATGCATATCTGTCAACAATTACACTGAATGTAAATGGCTGAATGCTCCAATAAAGAGATCAAGAGTAGCAGGCTGAATCAAAAAACACAATCTATCAATTTGCTACTCACAAGAAACACAATTTAGACTCAAAAATATGAAGAAATTGAAAATCAAAGAATGAAAAAATATATACCAAACTAACAATGTGCAAAGAACAGCAGGAGTGGCAATATTAATCTCAGATAAAATAAACTTTAAAGTAAAATCCACCATCTTAGACAAGGATAGTCACTATTGCTTAAAGTTTGAATACATAAGGAGGATATAACAATATTAAATATTAATACACCCAATATTAGAGCATCTAAATACATCAAACAAATGCTGACAACATTGAAAAATGAGACGGATCACTCCATAGTAATAGTAGGAGACTTCAACACTCTATTTTCAGTAAGGGACAGATCATCCAGAAAAAAGGTCAAAAAAAAAATACAGAGATCTTATTGCAGCAATCAACGAACTCAACCTCACAGGCATATACCAGGACTTTGTACCCAACAACAGACAAGTACACTTTCTTTTCTGATGCACATGGAACATTCTCCAGAATAGACCACTTATTAGACCATAAAGCAAGTCTCAACAAAATTCAAGCCATTGAATTATTGCAAAGCATCTTCTCAGACCACAAAGCCATAAAAGTTGAACTCAAGCAGAAAAAACACGGACAGAAATTCAAACTCATGCAAATAGACCAACACCTTGCTCAAAAACTCAGAAGCAATAGAAGAAATCAAGGATGCAATAAAGAAATTTATGGAATCAAATGAGAATGAAAACACATTCAACAAGAACTTGTGAGATATAGCAAAAGCGGTGCTCAGAGGTCAATTTATGTCTATAAAAGCACACATTTGAAATGAAGAAAGGGCCCAAGCCAAAGAATTAACTCTACAATTTGAACAAGTAGAAAGGGAACAGCAAAAGAACTCCTCGGGCACCAGGAGAAAACTGATAATAAAGATTAGAACAGATCTAAACAAACTAGAGAATAGAAAAGCAATTGAAAAAATTAACAAAACCAAAAGCTGTTTCTTTTTTATTTTTATTTTGTAAAGATCAACAAATGATTGGCTAAACTTCTAAAAGAAAAATGAGAGGGGAAAAGTAATCCAAGTAAAAAATGAAACAGGAAATATCACAAAATACCCAGCCAAAATTAAAGGTATCATAACAATACTATGAAAAATAGTACTCTAACAAATTTGAAGACCTAGAGGAAATGGACAAATTTCTAGATTTGCAGCACTTACCAAAATTATCACAAAAAGTAGAGCAACTTAATAAACACATCACGAAAGAGCCAGCCAGCGAAAGAAGAGATTGAAAAAATAATCAAAAACCTACCAACCAAAAGAACCTTGGCCCAGACAGCTTCACTGGAGAATTCTACCAAACTTTTAGAGAGGAGTTAATTCCAATACTACTGAAGCTATTCCATAACATAGAAAAGGAGAGAACATTCCCAAATTCATTCTATGAAGCCAACATAACCTTGACACCAAAGTTGGGTAAAGACCCCACAAAAGAAGAAAATACAGACTAATATCATTCGTGAAGCTAGATGCAAAAATCTTCAACAAAATCCTAGCCAATAGATTTCAACAACATACCAAAAAATAATTCATCATGACCAGGTAGGATTCATACCAGTGATGCAGAGTTGGTTCAACATCAGAGAAACAATTAATGTGATCAGCCACATAAATAACAAAGTATAAGAATCACTTGATTCTATCAATTGATGCAGAAAAGGCATTTACCAATGTCTAACACCATTCATGTTAAAAACTCTCAGCAAAATAGGAATAGAACAGGAATTCTTCAATGCAATAAGAGGCATCTAGGCAAAACCAACTGCCATTATTCTGAATGGAGAAAGACCAAAAGAATTCTCCCTGAGAACAGTAACTAGACAAGAATGCCCACCCTCACCTCTCCTATTCAACATTGTGTTAGAAGTTCTGGCCAGAGCAATCAGACAAGACAAAGAAATAAAGGCCATTCGTGTGGCACAGAAGAAGTAAAAGTACCCATATTTGCAAATATGATTGTATACACAGAAAACCCTAAAGAATCCAGAAATAAACTAGTGGAACTAATAGCAGAGTTCAGCAAAGTATCAGGATACAAGATAAACATAAGCACATCAGTAGGATTCGTTTGCACCCTCCAAGAGATTGTCAGAGAGGAAATCACCACATCAATATGATTTACAATAGCACCAAGAAGATAAAATACCTTGGAATAAATCTAACCAGAGATATGAGACCTATACAGAGAACATTACAAGACCCTACTGCAAGAAACCAAGAGACTTAATGTAAGTAGAGAAACCTACCTTGCTCATGGATAGAAAGACTTAATATTGTGAAAATGTCTTTTCCACCCAAAGCAATCTATATATATAATGCAGTCCCAATACAAATTCCAGTGTAATTTTTTAATGAGATGGAGAAACAAATCACCAACTTTGTTCAGAAAGGGAAGAAACCTCAGGTAAGTAAGACACTACTGAAGAAGAGGAATACAGTGGGAGCTCTCACACTGTCCAACCTTAGAACCTATTACACTGTTGTGGTAGTCAAAACAGCCTAGTACTGGTACAAACACAGAGACATAGACCCATGGAGCAGAATAGAGAATCCAGAAATATCACTACCCTCCTATGAACAGTTGGTATTTGACAAAGTTACAAAGGTTGTAAACTGGGGTTCAAACAGTCTCGTTAACAAATGGTGTTGGCAAAACTGGATATCCATCTGCAAAAAATTGAAACAAGACCCATATCTCACACCTTACACAAAAATTAAATCAATTTGGATCAAAGTCATAAATATCAAACTTAAAATGATAAAAATTATGAAAAAAAATAAGGACAACAGTGAAAGTTCTAATACACAGCTTTGGCAGACTATAAAATCTTATCAACAATGCATGAACAACAGGAGAGAAAATAGATAAATGGAAACTACTAAAAATCAAACACTTATGCTCATCCAAAGACTTTATCAAGAGAGTTAAAAGACTGCTGTAGAATGGGGAAAAATATTTGGTAACTATGTATTTGGATTGATGTCTTATTTCCACAATCTACAAGGTACTGCAAAATATTAATGAGAAGTAACCCAGTTAAACAGTGGGCAAAGGACATGGACAGACACTTTACCAAATAAGATATTCAGGCAGCCAAAAGACACATGAGGAAATGCTCATGATCTTTAAGTGTTAGAGAAATCCAGATCAAAACTGTGATGAGATAGCATCTCACCCCAGTTAGGTTGACAGTAATAAAAAACAAACAAACAAAAAAACCTCACAAAATAACAAATGTTGGAGAAGCTGTGGAGACATTGGAACTCTCCTGCACTGCTAGTTGTGAATCCCAAGATTGTACAGCATCTTTGGAAAGCAATCTGGCACTTTCTTAAAAAGTTAGAACTAGAAATGCCATATGATCCAGCAATCCCACTTCTTGGAATACACCCTACAGAATCAAAGGTAGTCACAGAAACAGATACATACACGCAGATGTTTATTGCAACACAGTCCACAATAGCAAAAATGTGGAATCAACCTAGCTGCCCATCAACAGATGAATGTATAAACTATGGTATGTATACACAATGGAACACTGTGCAATGATAAAGAGCCATGATGATTTTAGTAAGCATCTGATAACCTGGTAGCAACTAGAAGACATTATGCTTAGTGAAATCAGTCAGCTGCAAAAGGACAGATATTGTATAAGACCACTATTATAAGGACTTATGCACAGAAGAAGGGGAGGAAAGGAATGGGTTGATCATAGATTAGATGGCTGGTAGGAACTGGGTTAGGTGAAGGATGTGACAGCACTCAGTAGAGGGCAGGGCAGCATAAATGGATTACACCATAAACTAAAAGGTTTTCTAAATTCAACCCAGTGTTTCAAAGGACAGAATAGCAGGGACAGGGCTCTGGGGACCGTGTTCTTAGGGGACATCGAGGTCAATTGGCATAACTAGCATTTTGCTAAGACAGTCTTCTGCACCCCATATTGGAGAGTGGCTTCTGGCATCTTAAAAGCCAGCAAGCTGTCATCTCAGGAACATCAGTTGATCCCAGTCTACCTGAGACAGATGATAACTGAAAATATCAAAGACATGAGGAAAAATGAGCCCAGGAGACAGCAGGATCATTATGACTGGGAGACTACAACAGCGTGAGACCCGAAGAACCAGATGGTGCCCGGCTACCACCAAAGACATCCTTGCTAGGGTAGTAGAGTCCCTGATGTAACATGATAAAAAGAGTTGAACAGATCGAGAACTCTACTAAAAGACCAGAACTGATGGTCAAACAACCTAGAGGCTCCCCAGGGAATATGCCCCCTAGACGTGCTGCTGCCTCATACCTGAAACCAGTACTGAGGTCAATACTTCAGACTATGAATGGACTGGACTTGGGGACACGGAATGAGCATGTGGTGTATGTACTTGATAGTTTTATATATTTACAGAAGCCTGTCCTACCGGTTCCTTCCTAGAGGGGAGAGGAGAGGGTGGAGAGGAGGAGACAGATGTTTAAGAGGATACCGGAAGTCAAGTGTGAAAAGGAGTGTGCTGTCACAGGGTGGGAGGAGAGCAGATTAGTAGTGAGGCAAGTATGCAAAATTGACTTGGGTTGCATACTTTCCCTTAATCATAATGAAAACAGAAAGAATTTTAAATAAATGAATGGAAAATCAGAGTCGTATCCATTGAAAACTTTCCTATCTATCCTGACCTGTCTGTTCTATTTTTTCCTGATACACTTTTTTTTCCCCTCTAAGCAGATTGTCCTGGAAAATCCTTATGGGATGCCATGTTGTTTAATTTAACCTACCCTTTCTTGTCATTTTAACCTGAACCCAGGTAATCTGGCCCATGATTTAAATGTCTCCAGCTATAAACAGTGTTGGGCTGATGGCTATTTTAAAGTAGCCCTCCAGGGTAAAGTGTGAGAATCAAAAGGAATGGTATTTTTGCCTAGGACTGTTTCCAGTGTTTGTACTAGCTTGGCATTTCTGGAGCATTGGGCAGCAGGCTTTCTGAAGATTTAGTTAGAGATGAACTTATGGCTTGGCCTGGCTATGGATTCCTCCCTAATTGACTTGGCCAGGTTTAATCTGTTATTGGTGAAGACAAGCTGGCTCCCATTATGTAGCACACTGAGGATTTCTGGTGTTGCTGTTATCTTAATAGAGATTTGTTGTTTTCAGAAATCTTGGTGCTGGTGAAGGTCAGTCTCACTGTGTCCAGTGAAGGAAGCTCAGAAAGACTTCCATCTGGTACAGCACTGAAGACCATTGATTGAAAAGAGAAGTCTTGAATTTGGTGTTTGCATATTTGAAGGTTATGGTTTTGTTAGCAAAGCTTCCTATTTGGTCCTGCCTCTTTGGGTTGATCCCTGGAAATGGTCAGGGTGCCTGGTGCAAACAACACCTGCAGCAATTTAACAGCTGCAGAGTGGCTTCTCTTGGTTTAGGATAACATGGGATGACAGCAAAGGTGGGAACAGGAGTGTCCTGTAACTCCAGGAAGAGAGCATGGCATGGGAAGAGAGAAAGAGAAGAGACCTTTTGTTACGGGGTTGGGACAGTTTAGGGGAGCTTTACAGAGTGTGGAAACAGTGGTGGCATAGTGGTTAAGTGCCACATCTGCTAACAAAAAGATTGGCAGTTCAAATCTGCTAAGCACTCCTTGGAAACTCTATGGAGCAATTCTACTCTGTCCTATAGAGGTGCTATGAGTCAGAACTACCTCGATGGCAGTGGGTTTGGTTTTGGTTTTTAGAGAGTATGGAAACTCTGGTGGCGTAGTGTTTAAGAACTATGTTTGCTAACCAAGAGGTTGGCAGTTCCAATTTGCCAGGAGCTCCTTGGAAACTCTATGGAGCAGTTCTACTCTGTCCTGTATGTCATATTGCTGTAAGTCGAAATTGACTCAGCAGTGGTGGCTTTATTTTGGATATTAGAGTCCTGAAGCCAGCACTGGAAAAGGGACAAAAAAAAGTCTGTTTCTATGGAGTTTGTGAAGATTTTGAGCAAACCATCAGTCCAACCCTAGAGGGGAAGCATTCATGTCCATCTCTGGAATTCATGGATAGAGAGAAGTAAATGGAAAGTCACATTTTCTCTGTAATTCTAGAAGGACATTGAATTTCCAAGTTCCTTTTTCATGAGAGGAGTGAGGGCACGTTGTATGCATTTGTGATCCCTTAGAAGTAGACTGCGCTTTTTTCTCCCACATCAGTCTCCTTGCCAAACCCTGCCTGGGACTTTGGGGAGTTTACACAGCCCTTCTAGGACAAGTCACTTGTGATACAGGAACATTTGCCCAGGAGAACTGTGCTCATTAGAACCAAGAGCAACTCAGAATGCCATAAATAAAGATGTATTCATAAGTACGCTTAAATGCAGGCATGCATGTTACAGGTTTTAGAAAACTCATCTAACATCTGCTTTGCTTTACCTGTTAGTGCCCTGTCCTTTCCCATCCCCGTTCCATCCCCCTCCCACAGACTCCAGAATGAATTCCCCAGTAAATCTCGTTTAAGTGATGCTGATGGATACCGCCTTTTGAACTAGCTTCCAGAGATTGTTTCTGAAGATTTCTCCTTCCTTACCCATGCCTTTCCAACAGCTAACCAGCAGGCCATTCCAAGAGTTCCGTCTTGACAGATTGCTGCCTTTGGGTCTTCAGGTGCAATTGTTTTGCCATCTACTGGCACCTGTCAGTCTCTTTGGGCCTGCCAAGAGTTCACTGGTCATCAGAGATGATGGCAGTGGACAGCACTGCATCAGCAAGAGCAGTGACCCACAAATGTGGGTCCAAACAAACTGCCAAACTGAAAGCAGCTGTGCTGGTTGAAGTTCCATACCTGTTCTCTTTCTTGAAACTTCTGCATTCTGTGAAGCTTTATTTATTTATTTGTAATTTTGATCTGTCCCCTCCCTCCCCCTGCTGCTGCCTGTATTTTTTTCATTATTTTCTTGAATGTCCTAGAACCTTGAAGTTTGTCCAAGACAGTGAGAATTCAGCGTCACAGCAAATCAGATCTAAGGCGAATTTAAACCAGCCCCCTTCAGTTTTTCAGCCAGGATGCTGATAGCCATTGAAACAAAGAGAAAAGCCTCAAGGCATACAGCTAGTTAGAAACATATTCAGGGAAAGAAGTCAGGTCTCCTCTCATGCAGTGCTTAAACCCAATTCTCTTTTTCATATAAACATGTGAGTATATGAGATGCTGGTAATTCAACTGCAGAATTCTGCATTCCATGTGGGAGACATGGGTTCTGTTGCCAGCCAGCACACCTCTTGCACAGCTACCAGCTGTCTTACCAGCAGAGGCTTGCATGTTGCTATGATGCTGAATAGCTTTCAGCAGAGCTCAGACTAAGACAGACTGGAAAGAAAGGCTGGATGATCTACTCTTAAAATCAACCAGTGGAAACCTTATGAACCACAGTGGTTCACTTTATAGTCCATTATGGGGATGGTGCAGGGCTAAGCAGTGTTTCATTCCATTGTGCGTGGGGTTACCATACATAAGTCAGGGAGCAACTCAGTGGCAGCTGTTTTAGTCAGCTGGTGCTGCTCTAACAGAAATACCATAGAGTGGGTGGCTTTGACAAAGGAAAGTTTATTCTTACACAGTCCAGTAGGCTACAAGTCCAAGTTCAGGATGTCCACTCCAGGGGAAGGCTTTTCCTCTTGTTGGCTCTGGAAGAAAGTATGGTATTGGATCAGCCTTTGTCCAGGGAGCATCTTGGTGCAGGAACCTCAGGTCTGAAGGATGTGCTTTTCTCCTGGTGCTGCTTTCTTGATGGTACAAAGTTCCCGATTCTCTGCTTGCTTCCCTTTCCTTTTATCTCTTGTAGAATGAAAGGATTAAGGGTGGTGCAAGCCATACTCCATGGAAACTCCCTTTACAGAGGAGCAGGGAGATGATCTTATGAAGGAATTTACAGTCTTACCCTAATCCTTTAACATACAGCATAGGAAAAATCATAAAATGGAGAACAATCACAAAATATTGGGAATCATGGCCCGGCCACATGGCTACACATATTTTTGGGGGGACACAATGCAGCGCATAATAGTAGCTAATAACAAACGCATATATATGCAGTACGCATTGCAGCTATCTGTATATGCTGATATTTATTCCAATAACACTGAAATGACACTTATTTATTAAGTGAGTATGATTATTTCCTCAGTTTGCACTCACCTGCTAACTGAAAAGTCTTCCGCTTGAACTCTCCAGCCACTTTATAGGAGAAAGATATGGCAGTCTGCCTCTGTAAAGATTTACAGCTTTGGAAACCCTGTGGGACAGTTCTACTCTGTCACATAGGCTTGCTATGAGTCAGAATTGACTCTGAGACAATGGGTTTGTGATTATTTTCTCAGTTTCTAATGGAAGTAACTAAGGGACAGAGAAGTTAAGTAACTGGCTTGTAATGTGCAAGAAAACTCTTTTAGAGTGTGACTTCTCTGGAGCTCAGGACTGTGTTTCCATCAACAAACATATATTGAGTCTCTAGCATGGCTGAAGCTCTTATCTTACTAATGGGGCCTGGATCAGGAGCAGATTGATCACAGCTGCAGGGGTGATGATGATAACAGAGGTAGAAAATAAGTGCCCGGATTCAGAGAAGAGAGTGATGGACTTCACCAAGCAGGTGACATTCGGATAATAGTCTTGAGGACACATAGAAGTTTGGCTACTAGAGAATATATGTTTGTGTGTGGAAGAATGGAACGACCTACTGTGTTCAGGGACAAATCTGAAGAGTGACAAGTTCAGAGGGCATGGTGGTAGGCACATGATGATTGTGGAGCACTCCTGGGAGATGATGCTGGAGAGGAAAGCTGGGAGTAGATTGTAAAGATTCTATATCTCAAGGTAAAGAACTTGATTACATCTTGTAAACAAAGAGGAGAGCCAACAGAATTTCTGGGGGGGTAGGTGTATTAGTTTCTTAGAACTGCTATAATAATCACAAAACAACAGAAATTTGTTGTTTCACAGTTTGAGGGGTGAGAAGTCCAAAATCAGGATGTCAGCCGGGCTGTTTTTGTTTCTAAATGCTCTAGGGAAACTCCTCTCTAGCCTCTTCCACCTTCTGATGGTTCCTGGCAATCATGGCGGCTCCTTGGCTTCTAGATGCATCTCTTGAATCTCTACCTCCATCTTTACATGGTCACCTTCCCTGTGTGTCTGTGTTTTTTCTTCTCTTTTTATAAGGACACCAATCCTATTGGATTAGGACCCACCCTACTCCGATATGGTTTCATGTGAGCTTAACTAGTATATCTTCAAAGATGACTTCTCAGCAAGGTTGCACTCAAACATACTGGGGTTTAAGGCATAGTGTATCTTTTAGAAGGATACAGTTCAACCTATAACAGTAGGTAAGTGACAGGATCAGCTTGCTGGGAGCTTTGTTTAACAGACCACAGGGCATGGGAAGACTGGTGACAAAGAAACCAGTTATTAGGAGGGTATCACGATTATCTAGGTGGAAATCATGAGGGCCTGAATTCCTTTTAGTCATCTTAGTGACACAAGATGCCACCAATTTTTGGCTCACACTGCTTCCTTGGCTTTGGATGCTCTCTGTCTAACCCAGTTGCCTGGGAACTGTAGACTCATCTTCCAAGACTTATTTGATGTTCTATCAGGATACTTTCTTTCCTGTGTGCCCACCCTACACAGACTTGAGCGCATCCTCCTTTAGGTCTCCTCTGTCTTTGATGCAGTCTTCTTTCTCTCTTAACACATACAGACCTTGTTGCACATTTTTGAGTATATTTTCCTCTTCCCCTCAAAACCTAGCCTGACATTTAATGAACTCTCGGGACATGTATGATGAATGAATAAACTTTCTAAATAAAGGCAGTGATCATCGTTATGGAAAGAAGAGAGCAAATTTGGAAGTTTTTTTTTTTTTTTTTTAAGGTCAGTGATTCAGTGGTTAGCAAACCATAACTCAGGGGCCAAATTCACCCTACTGTCCATTTTGTAAATCAAGTTTTATTAGAACACAGGCAAGAGTGTTAGTTTACATATTATCTGTAGACTCTTTCACTCTACAGTGGCAGAGTTGAATAGTTACAACAGTACTGTTGCAGCTGAAAATCCAAAAATATCTACTGTCTGGTCCTTCACTGAAAAAGTTTGCCAACCCCTAAGTTAGATGAACAGGATTAATGACTGGAGGTAAAAGGTGAAGGAGGGAAGATATCCAGAACTTTTCTTTTTTTTTCATATCTCAAGTGATGGTGTTGACCAATGGGCCTACAGGTATTGAGAATGAAATACTCAGGGTTGTGGGGCGAGAGAAAAGGGAGACCAAGAGAAGAACACGGAAAGAGACCCCAGTAAGAAAAGACTGCAGGCCAGAACTGTGATGCAGATTTGACCTCACTTCTCTGTGGTAAAGCCTCCCATCCTGCTCTCTCTCCTAGTCATCCAGTTTGGTTTTGTTACCCTCTTTGTGGCATCCTTTCCTCTGGCTCCTGTGTTTGCCCTCCTCAATAATGTCATTGAAGTGCGGCTTGATGCAAAGAAATTTGTTACCGAGCTGAGACGGCCAGATGCTGTGAGAACCAAAGACATCGGTATGTCTCCCACTTAGAGGCCATGTCTTTCCCCTCTTCCCCTGCTCCCTCATATCCTGCCACTATCCCCTTACTGCACCAGGAATCAAGAGGGCTAAGTTAAGCCCATACCCCATCAAGTGCCTCATCCTCATACCTCAAGTTGTGGGGGACTTCCAAGGCCACCTTTACCCACCCCCCCCGTACTTGTTCCTCCAGCATCCAGACAGGGGAGCACCTAAACCTTTCCAGACAAGCCCATTTCTGGGGGGCCCCCAAATCCTCTCCTGGTAATTGCCTGCAGAACATCACCCTGAGCTGCAGCATTGTTATCATTGGGCCAAGGTTGGGAGTAAGTCAGATGCCTTCCTTTGTGTCTTACAGGTATTTGGTTTGACATTCTTTCTGGAATTGGCAAGTTCTCCGTTATCATCAATGTAAGTGTTTACATTCATGACACCCTAGCTCTGTTGGGGAGAGTTTTCCAGAGATGAGGTGTTCCAGGCAGGACACTGGCCTTTAATGTCTCCCAGCCATCCCTGATTTGAGCTTCATTTAGGCCAGTCCCCTGGTTAGCAATGCACACATGCCTTCTAACTCATTATGCTATCACCAGGGCCATGCCGTTATTTTATATTTCCCTGAGAGAAAGAAAAGCAATTATCCATCAGAAGGCATACCTTGGTCTTAGGGTCCAAATCAGATCTTTCCTCAGAGCCAAGATCAGTGAGGAAAGAATTCGATGTATCTATCCATCTCTTTGTTTTCTTTCTCTGCTTCTAAGCTAAACAATACCTGGGACATTGCCCAGACTGTGATTCCTTGTTACAGCTCCTCTAAGTTGTCAGTTCAAAGTCTTAATTATCCACATGGACACTGGCACTGTGTAGGTTAAGACAGGATCTGGAAGAAGAAGGATCCTACCTTTGTAAACTCCTTAACTACCTTTCCAGACATATCCATATTTTCAGAGGAAACCCTACTGGATCCAAGCCAATAGGTCCTTTTCTTCTGCCTTCTGTACCACTGGTGGCCAGGTAGGGCCTTCCACTCTACATCCCAGAGAAATATCAGCCAGTTCAGTGAACACCAAAAGAGCCACAGCCCATTGTCCTTTGGGAAACATTGATTCTGAATCTGATCTGATTCCTTATTAAGAATCATAAAACGAAGGGAGAGGTGTGAGGAGAGACAGAAACAGTCAACTCCATGCCATTTTTATTCTGGCTGCAGGTATGTTGGATATAGGAAGCAATACACTGTGAAGCTTAGAAATCAAGTCCAAGTTGGGAAACAGATCAGTAGCTATTTTGAAGTTGTGTCTACTAGAAAAATACTCTGAGTCTTAACCACTTACATATAGAAAGTGACAGCTGATGTTACTTCCCTAGTCTCTTTAAGAGCTGTGTACTTCTCTGTAAAGTAAGAGATATAATAGTGGCACCCACCAAATAAGATCATTTTGGAAATTAATTGGGATGGTGAACCAAAAAGCAAAAACCAAACCCAATGCCACTGAGTCAATTCTGATTCATAGCAACCCTATAGAACAGAGTAGGACTCCTCCATAGTTTCCAAGGAGTGCCTGCAAGTTTTGAACTGCCAACCTTTTGGTTAGCAGATGTAGTACTGAACCACTACACCACCAGACTTTCGTGTGATGAACATACATATGTAATTGCTCCATAAACAGCAGCTGTGATTATCGTATATATGCTATTCATCTTTAGATACGGTTATAGCCATCCATACTCATGAATACATTTAGAAAACATTTTCCTACTTATATACTTTTTAAAGGGCTTTAATTTTTGGTGCAGAGTAGAATATAAACATCTGCCAAAAAGACTGAACGTTTTCTTTGCAGAAAGTACCTCCACATTCAAACATGCAATCACTCATTTGTTGTTTGGTTTGCTCTGTAGATATTCATAGGCTAGTTAGATATATATGTAAACATAGGCTATCTTGGGTATGTGTAGCTCCATCTAGCAGGGTCCTCTTCTTTCCTCTCTGTCTCACTTCCCTCAATAAAATGGGTAAAAGATGAAGTACTTCCATAAAGTTGTGTACTAAAAAGAGTTGAGAAATAATGGTCAAACTGAGAGAACTATAGGATCATATCATTGGCATTCCTGGCCTTCTGATGCTACTTAGGAGTGGCTGAAAGTTACCGTGTAATATCCTTGCCCATTGCACTTTATTGGTGCTCTCACAAGCATGGGTAATTTTTTCATAAAATCTCTGTGTTTGGCTTGGCCAATACCAATCCCAACTACCTCAGAAAAACCCAAAACCAAATCCATTGCCATCAGGTCTATTTTGAGTCATAGCAACACTGTAGGGCAGAGTAGAACTGCCTCATAGGGTTTCTAAGGAGCAGCTGATGGATTTGAACTGCCAACCTATTGGTTAACATCTGAGCTCTCAACCAGTGTGCTGCCAGGACTCCAGTTATCTCAGATGTAGCTTGACCCCTCCGATACCAAATGGTTCAAACCAACTTAGCATCCTTTGCTGCAGTGTTTGTAACAGCCACTGCCTGATGGATTTACTTAGACATATCTGAGATAGAAAGGAGCAAGTCAGCTGTATGGCCTCAGGGACCAGACTCCTAAGCCTGACACATGTCTTCCCCTGTCAGAGCACCACCTCTGGATGAGGGGCCCAATCAGGGATGATCACTGAGCTGGGTGAACCTTGAGAACGTCAACAGTGTCCATCTTGACCACTCCTCATGTATTTGTGGTTCTTTCTCTCAGGCTTTTGTCATTGCTGTCACCTCTGACTTCATCCCCCGCCTTGTGTACCAGTACTCCTATAGTCACAATGGGACTCTGCATGGCTTTGTCAACCACACCCTCTCCTTCTTCAATGTCAGCCAGCTGAAGGAGGGAACGCAGCCAGAAAACTCTCAATTCGACCAGGAGGTTCAATTCTGCAGGTAAAATAATCAGGAGGAGGAGGACAGTTGAAGAACAGCAGTAAATTGGACCTATGACCAAAAACTGTTCTGGATGATCTAGGATTTGATCATTCTCTTCCCTTGTTTCTCCTATCTCCCACCTGGAATCACTATAAAACCAACTTCACTAAATGAACAAATACTTAGTAAGTGCCCTTTAATAGATGCTATGGAGCAGACAGAGAAAATTATACACCCTTGTTCTTACCCTCAAGTGATTCATAGTCTGGTTGGGAAGCAAACAAGCAGAAGAGATAGGACAGAGAAGGTCATTCCTTGTTCAGGTCAGTGAAAGGAGAGAGAGCGCAGTAAGAGTTGTAGGACAGAAAGGAAAAACATTCTAGATGGAGATTAGTATGGGCAAAGTCATTAGGGTGGGGATGAATTTGGAATTTTGGATGAATACTTAGAGGCTAGACAATGTAGTTAGCAAGGAGAATGCTTCTGAAGTTATACTGAAAATAAAGCATATGTAAAACTCCTAAAATAGTAGAAGCAAATCAATTGTTGAATCTGAATAGGTTGGAAGAATAGGCCCTGAAATCAGCTAGGAGTTTTACTGGGTGTTATAGAAGACATTGACCTTTTCAGTACCGTGGAGTGATAGGGTAAAGGGTTGTTGTTGTTGTTGTTGTTGTTAGGTACTGCCAAGTCCCTTCTGACTCATAGCAATCCTGTGTACAACAGAATGAACCACTGGCCACTCCTGGGCCATCCTCTCAGTCATTGCTATGTTTGAGCCCGTTGTTGAAGCCACTATGTCAATCCATTTCATGCAGAGTCTTCCTCTTTTTCACTGACCCTCTGCTTGGTAAAGAGAACAGTCTCTCCATGTCTATAAAGTATGTAAGACAAAGTCTTGCCATCCCTTCTTCTGAGGAGCATTCTAGTGTACATCTCCCAAGATAGATTTGTTCACTTTCTGGCAGCCCAAGGTCAGTTTAAGGAAATTGAGGATGATGGACTAGAACTTGGAGAATTCGGAGAGAGCCGCTGAGTTCCTGCATCATTCAGATGTAAGCCATGGTGGGCACAGGCCAGGGTGATGGCAAGAAGAGGAGAGGACAAGATGAGCTGCTTCACGTAACACATTGCAAAGCTGATGACAAGACATGTATGAGAGAGGCTGAGTTAAGGATGTCTGCAAAGTTTGGACTGAAGTGAAAAGACTGGTGAAATGGCAGTTCCATTGTTGAAGTCAGGAAACATGATAAGAGTCTAATTTTATGATATTGTATGATGATTTTTATTTCAGTCATATTGCATTTAAAGTGATGATAGGAAATACCAGGGGCAGTTTTCACCTCAATCATAGACACATTAAACTGGAATTCCAGAGAGCTCCAGCTTTTAGCCGTGATTGAAAGCCATCTGCACAGAAATAAATAAAGCCGGAAATAGGTAATGCTCCATGTTGGAGCATGTTGGTCATACTGAGGCGTGTAGGAGACCCCGGGGGCGGTTCAAGAGAGCAGTGGTAAGGTCAAGCATTTGCTTTAACATGACCTATCTGATTACAATGAAGACTGGGGAGTGTTAAGGTTTACATGTAAAATAAAGAGATGCCTTACTCTATCACATAGGTGTATATCTAGAGAGTAAGGTTGGCATATAATCTCGATACAGTGTATTAAGTTGGTGTATTAAATAGACTACATTTACAAGACCAATAGAACTTACTGCTAAAAATCTCTACCTCAGGGGAGCCCTTTTTATAGTACCACTGCATGCTGGTTGAACTTGTCTAGGTCACCAAATCCTCTGGGGATGTAGGAAGTGCGAACATAACCTCTGATGTATTGTTAAGCCAGGAACTGCCAGTGGCTGTAAGAAATTAAGAAGAGAGAAAGAGAGAGATTGAGAATGGGGAAGGACTATGATAGAGAGGTACTATGTGTACAAAGCCCTGGTGGCGCAAGTGGTTAAGCAGTTGGCTGCTGTTAGGGATTGAACTGTGACCTCCCCAAAATGTATGTCAACTTGGCTAGACTGTGAGTCCCACTATTGTGTGACTGTTCACCATTTTGTCATCTGATATGATTTTCCTATGTGTTGTAAATCCTACCTTTGCGAAGGTACTGAGGCAGGATTAGAGGAAGCAATTATGTTAATAAGGTAGCACTCAGTCTGCAAGATTAAGTTGTATCTTGAGTCACTTTTCGGAGATATAAAAGGAAGAATCAAGCAATAAACAAGGAGACTTTGTACCACCAAGAAAGAAGAACCAGAAGAACAGTGCATCCTATGGAACTGGGGTCTCTGTGCTGTGAAGCTTCTTGACTGTCAAAGATTGATGCAAGGAATTTTCCCCAGAGATGACAGAGAGAGACAGCCTTCTGCTGGAGCTAGCACCTTGAGTTTGGACTTCTAGTCTACAAGACTGTGACAGAATAAATTTCTTTTTGTTAAAGCCATCGACTTCCAGTATTTCTGGTATAGCAGCACTAGATAACTAAGACAGATGCTAACCAAAACATTGGCAGTGCGAATCTACCAGATGCTCCTTAGAAAACCTATGGTGCCATTCTTCTCTGTCCTGTAGGGTGACTGTGAGTCAGAATTGATGGCAATGGGTTGGTAAGAAGCAGAAACAAAGACTGAGGCAGGCATGAGTTCTATAGCTAGTCTCAGAGCCAGTGTGTGGGACTGCTTCTGTGGTGGGAAATGAAAGCTTTGCCCTGATTTTCTGGCAAATAGTATTGGGAACTTGATGACCCTTTGTATTCTTAACTTGGAGTGACCTCTGGAGATAAATGTGGTCAAATAAAACCAATGTCCCGGGCTCCAACCCGCCTTGCCAGGGATACAGAGGTGTTGTAAAAATAGCAACGAAAGTGAGGAAAAGTCTCAGGCTGCCTATTTGAGATACATTCCCAGCATTCTTGGAGCAATGTTGGCCACAGCCATCTAACTTCTCTGGCAGGGCCACCCCATAAACAGCCTTGTGACGTCAATCTCTAGGCATGACTAGTGACTATTTGATAGGGTCAAAGGGCCACCGTGTCCTAAAGGATGCATGGTGGCCTGGGCTGCTGGCTCAGTTAGAAGCAGGCCGAGAGATCAGCAGGGCAGGGCCAGTAACCTGGGCCTCAGAGTTCAAGGAGCCAACCTGGGCACAGCCAAGCCACTGGGTCTGTTTGGAGGTATTGCACCTTCAGAAACAACACCCTTGGGTGACCACAGCCAAGGTTTTTTTTGGAGCCTAAATGCTTCCAAATTCCAGGCCTTTGTAGAGGCAGGTTCCCTGGCAACCTGTAGTGGGCCTCACATATGCTCCTTGCTAAAACCAGAGGTAGAATCAGCTTTGCAGGGTGTTGCCTTTCCTAATCTGTATCAGCCCTGGGACTGACACGGTTCTCATTAGCTCCTAATTGTCTGTACTTTTTCCCTTGTTAAAGGCAGATTTCAGAAGGCAGTTTTAAGTAGCTCAGATGGTATAAAAATATTGTATGTAATTATGTTCAGCATTAAAATGACAATAATTTCCATGGAGGCTGCTTATTTATTTTAACATGCCACTATTTGGAATTGAGAAAGGCATTTAATAGTTGTTTTACGGTATAACCAAAATCTTTTTTTTTTTTTTAAAAAAAAGGCCTTTACTGTCTATGACCAGTTCCTTGGTTTCTAACTTTGTCACCCTCATTTGCTTTCAGTGATTTTGTGTTGTGAGGAATTGTGGTAAGAGGTCACCATAGCCCCCTCAACAACTGCACGTGAGGACTGGTTGGGAATATTTGAGCTAGGACTCTCTCTCCCATCTCTGTATCTTAGTTTCCCCATCTGTAAAAGTAGAAACTCAGAAGAGATAATCTTTGAAGACGTAATCTTCAAAGGTTCTTTTCTAATTTTGAACAATTAATATTTTAAGGACATGTAATATGTGAATATGTTTTTGATGTTTAAATATTACAGATATATTTGAAGCTCCTTTGACCACTACAGTTCTGTTCCACCCCAGCCTCTGGCTAGCTCCAGGCATTTTCCCAACAGGAACTAGGGTGACTAATTTGAGTGTATTTTTACCAGATATTCTTCTGCACATTAATATAAAATGAACTTGTAGAACCTTTAAGGTATTATTCCATGGATTTGTTTTATTACAATGAAGTGTCTTTTTGAGTTAACATAACCTTTATTTCTTTAGGTAATTGTATAAGTTTAACCCAACCAGTATGATTTTTTTCAGAATGTTAGCATACCCTAGATAAAATATTCATGTAATTTTAAAGTTAAAATATAGTATTGACTTTTATTTCAGTTTCACTGGTTATATATGAGTCCTCGTTTAAAACTATAATTTTGCTTCTGAAAGCTTAATATATTTTGGTCGGCTCTACATTGTCAATAATTATAGTCTTCTTTTAAAAATATGAACTTTTTAATTATAAAAGTAATTTAAAATATATGTGTACACACATACATATATATACACCAAACTAAAACAGATTGCCACTGAGTCCATTCCAACTCATAGAAACCCTACAGAACAGAACTGTCTGATAGAGTTTCCAAGGAGCACCTGGTAGATTTGACCTTTTGGTTACCAGTCAGAGAGTTTCCCTTTACACTTACACACACACACACACACACACACGGCAAAGTGAATGAAAGGAAAGAAAAGGCTCTCTTCTCAGCCTTACTTCAATATTTCTTCTCCAATAAAAAGCACTGCTGCTAGAAATCACCTTCACATGTATTGTGTTACTTAATTCTCAAGAGCTTTCATTTAACACTCAGTGAATACACACACCTACATCTGTTCATTTTTTGTGATTAATAGGTGGAGAGATAGGAGCATGCTTTTTCTATGTACTCACACTGTGGTACCTATTTTGTTCATTTTACATTATGTGTTGGGGTGGTGAGGTTTAATCATGTGAACTAACATATTCAGGACTTTAAGTTAAAAATTGGTGGAACTACTTCAAGGGCATACTGCTTTTTTTTAGACATTCCTCCTAGCTGTCCAATTCATTTCTGAAAGATTCACCTTATCCAAAGACTTGGGGAAACTCTCAAAATTAATGTTAAAGTGCAAAGAAAATAAAAGAGGACTGTGGGGATGAGGATGAGATTTAGTAACAGTCCCCATAATTATATCGCTGAGGATAAATCCCTGCTTTCCTCTGGAGTCACAGCACGCAGATGCAGGCAGCTGACCAGAGCTGGGGGGGTTACCCAATGCTGTGACCATGCAGTGGAACTTTGGGAGACTGATGCTTCCTAAGTGGGGTGAAAGGGTCTAGTTTTGAGGATACCGGAGTTGATGGGAAATGGACCAGGAGTTCTACTTCACAGGGCTCAGGACCCCAACCCATCAACTTGGGAAGCAGAACTTCTGGTCTGTTGCACATCAGCTCAAATGCCCTTAGAATCAGACCCTTTCCCCTGCTTTTCTCGATGCTCTGTATGCACTCAGCTTAGAAACAAAACAAACAAAATATAATGTGATGACAGTATTAGAAACAATTAAGTTCATTAACCACTCTTCTATGTGACCATTTCTATTCTTAGAGCTAATTATCTCTTTGTTTAACTAATGTCTTCTGGTTCCTCTGAAAATATTTGATAAGCCTGATTTCTTAGGGTGAAATGAAAACAAAAATGATGAAATTTGAGCGTACATTGGAATGTAAACACCATCTATTTACCTGATGGGAGATGCTTACTGGAATCTGCTTTTTAAACTATGAGTCATGGCTCATTAGTGGGCTATGAGATCATTTTAGTGGGTCAAAACCAACATTTAAGAAATAAAATAGGAAAAGAAGAGGAGGTGGAGGGAGGGGAGGAAAGGGAGAAGAGGAAAGGAAATGGAAAAGGTGGAAAAGGAAAGGAAGGGATAGAACAGAATGGAATAGAAAAATATCAGTAAATTGCACACAGGAATAAGTATATTTTGTGTAATTTTTTTTTCAGGATCTGACTCGATGGCATTTGGCTGCTTTGGCAGTATATATGTATGTGTGCATAAATATAAAATATATTTCTTACTCTAGGCCACAACTTTTAAAAAAGTGTTAGCTCTGGGAGGAAAAATATGAACAAGTGCAAAATTAATTACTTTCCCCCAACCCTTCTGTGGAATGCAGGGCTTGCCCTTCAGTTCATAACAGCACCCCAAACCAAACCGATTACTGTTAAGTCAGTTTCAAGTCATAGGTCAGATTAGAACTGCCACCACAGGGTTTCCAAGGAGCTGCTGGTGGATTCCAACTGCCAACTTTTGGTTCCAGCTGAGCTCTTAACAACTAAAAGAGCCACCCTTAACCTGTTAGCATAGGGGTATTGTCAAGTAGAAATTTCTGAACGTATCTCTGTGTTAATCTTTTCTCAAGTCTTCCATTAGGTGATTTGCTAGTTAGATTAAATGTATGTTTTGGACACTTGGGGAGTGCAAAGTGGCATTTCAGTAAGCTATGGTGAGTTAGTAGCAGAAGTGGGACTTGAATTAGATTATTTGATTATTTATGGATTCTTTTGAGACTGGAGAAAGAAGGGTAAGCCATGAATCTCATATAGAGGTCGTTGAACAGCTGTTTCTTCATAGATGGAGATAGAGAACAAGAGAAATGGACTCTTGTGGCAGCAGGAAGGATCAAGCTAGACCTGGAGAAAGGTTTCTGCATAATAGGGAGTCAGTCTGTAGGTGTATGCACCCCTCTGAGTCTTCAAAAGAGTAGAATAAATTGCCTTCAACCATCCTTACTTGCTGGGGCAGCAGGAAAATGGTGAGTCTCAGGTTTTTCCACTCCAGATACTCCACAGCTTTAGACACACTCTCCCTCCCTCCCACGAGCAGGGGTAATCTGGAGCTGGCCATGCTTCTGTCCTCAGCCTCGGGTGGATGCAGTGAATCTGTGATGTTCTGCTGGGCTGTAGTTAGCTTTGTTTTTCATCCGGATGTCAAACCAAGCTTCAACAGCTGTAATCAGCTGTTGGAAGAGGGGTGGGAGTGAAGGGGGCAGCTTTGGGCCTCTGCCAAGCCTTAGTCAAAGCTTTATATCCACCTCTCAGTTTGTGTGCTTCTGTTGCTGACTCTGTCCTGTATCATTTTCTCTCTTGTGTGTCCATCTCTTTCCCTCTCCGTCTTTTTGCCTCTCTTTTTTCCTCCTTCCTCCTTGGGCGATTAGAAACCACCAAACTACAATCTTGATCTTCTAGAGTAGCTTATTCATTTAGGACAGGGACGGGAGAGAAGAACAGTCATTTCTGAGTTCTGCTACCCTGGAACTGTGTCTCTTGGTGAGGTGTGCTATGACAATGGGAGGCAAGCCTGAATTTGGCCAGACCCGGATTTTTACGTTGACTTTCTCTCTTACTGGCCAGAAAACTTTGTGCAAGTAATTTACCTTCACTGAGCCTCAATTTCCTCATATGTTATGCAGGCATAAAGCACTAAGGATGTTGTGAAGATTAAGTGAGAAATTTCATGGGGGAGCTCCTCGCTCGGGGATTAGCATAGAGCATCTATTCAATATATATTAGTTACCCCCCAGCCCCTCTCTGGACTAGTCCCTCCCCTGCCTTGGTGGCCTAATGCCCCTCCCCATTGCTTTCTTCAGCCCAGAGCTTGTTTTGCTTTTACTGAGCATCCAACATTGGTTGAATTTCCTGAAGAAAAGTACCATGAATGGCTATAGCTCTTCTGGAACCAGCCGTTGTCATTTTTCCCAACAAAAGGCTTAGAAAAATGTGAGTCAGTTGGTTTTAACATGAGTCATCATAGAACAGGGGTGATAGGCAGAACTAAGGGAAAGCTTTGGCCCTCTTGATGGGACAGAGAAAAAAGCCAGCATTCATGCCAGCCATTGACATTCTTTTTCCTAAATTGCATGCACAGGCATGGACAGGACACTGACCAACAATGATTACAACTGCCTCTCTCACCACAATTCACTCAGCCTTCAATTTAGTCTGAATCAGCTTTCTTTTAATTCAAGAATGTGGCCATCAAGCTGGCCCAGGCCTTCGTATAGCCACAGTCCCAAGGCAGCTGGCTGTGAGTGAAGCCTGGGATGGTTGGTTGGGCCTGCATCTTCTTTGAGCCCACATGTTATAGAGCACTGTGTAAAACATCTGGAGGCCTTCCCTACCTTCATAGAGCCCACTGGCTAATGGGTAGCAGAGACGGATCACTGATCTGCACTACATGGCTCCTGGGAAGAGAATTCTGACACCAGATGAAGCTCTGGGAGATGCTGAAATGAGACCTGAAAGGGCATTTTTAAGGTGACTCTGGCTATTTTAGACATCATTTATTTTATTCCATGGGCATTTGTTGGTTGAACCATGGATCTATCAACATGTGTTCATCCCACTGACTTCTTTAGTCTAAGAGCGAAGGGTTCACCTACCACTTTGAATCCTGACGCTTAACCCAGAGAACTACCA
Organism: Heterohyrax brucei; assembly: GCA_028571685.1. NCBI lineage: Eukaryota > Metazoa > Chordata > Mammalia > Hyracoidea > Procaviidae > Heterohyrax > Heterohyrax brucei. The sequence continues at coordinate 67,120,710 of CM053142.1, read as the reverse complement.
CCTTTCCCTTCATTTCTTCCCAGTTTTAATCAGGGCTTCAGACTGGTTCATCATGGTTTGAACTCCTTATAATTTGCATTTCTAACAAGTTACCAGGTGATGCTAATACTGCAGGCCATGTACCAATTCTAAGACCTGTGGTTCTCAAAATTTATTATGCGTAAGAGTCACCTGGAGGTCTTGTTAAAGTATAGATTCTGATTCAGTACATCTGGGATGGAAATGCAAATTCTCAGCAGAAGTTTGAACCAGAATGAACTGGCTTGACAATCTAATCTTAACACTGCCTTTCCTTTTGGTCAGATTTAAGGATTACCGAGAGCCACCATGGGCACCAAACCCATACGAGTTTTCCAAACAGTACTGGTCCATTCTGTCTGCCCGGCTGGCTTTTGTCATAATCTTCCAGGTAAGTTGTTCAAATAAGGAGTAGCAAATTAGAATCCAAGTCACAAGGGTAAAGATAGTGCTGTCCTGCTGCTGGTCCCTCATTTCCACATTTTGCTGGCCTTCTGTGACACTGGGGTCTTCGCATGTAACAGGCAGACGTGAAGACTTCCTGCCTGGGTTAGGCAGGGAGAACTAGAGAGAGGGCCCCTTTAATGGATGGACTTTATAGAGACTAAAGTGTAGAGATTACGAGATAGATGTGGAGTAAGTTGCTGAGTGGAGACAGGGTCCCACTTAAACCTAAGATGAAGAAAGGCAAGTGGCAAGGGCCATGAAACCAGAGTCTCAGCCCTAAGGCAGACAAACATCCTCACCTCATCTGAGAAAGGGCTCGAGTTCTGAACCTTTTTTCTGTCACTCTCAGTTTCCTCCTTTGTTAGTGTTGTTTTAGCCTCTGAGACACCTGGTGGGAAGGGCCCCATCTAACCATCCGAGGATGAATAGCAAACTCGAGCCCCACGATTCCTATCCTGGACAATAGCTGCAGCTCCAATTGCATCGCTGAGATTCTCTGAGCTGAAGGCCCCCCGATTCCCGTCCCTGCACAGCCGCTCTTCAATGGGGCCAGAGCATGGTGCAGATTCTTTTCTCTTCGGCTCCCTCAGGCTTTTGTATTCCCTGAAGGCAGATCTCTGGAGGGCTCTAAAGTAACCTGCCGCCCAGATCTCAGCCCAGGAAGTGGAGAAGCCCATCGGCTAGACTTTCACCTAAAGAAGATAGCCTTTCTTCCTTTGGAAAGATGGGGTGATAGCTTTGAAAAATTGCTTAGATGTCCCCCTACTGCCCCAACCACAATAGTCTCCTCATTTTACCATATGCCACATGTAACATTTTGCTTTTACTGTAAGGAGCTAATTTAAAGAAAGAGGGTGCAACTTGATGAAGCCGCTTGAGCATCTAAGGCTCCCAGAAGCCTCTGGAAGAGCCCTGTCCTTCAAAACCTTCCCCTAAGCCCCTAGGAGCATGTAGAGATCAAGATAAAGAATGGGAACTGGAAATAGGTATAGGTATGAAAGACAGAGCTCTGATTACCTGGTTCTGGGCTCAGTGATTGTCCTCCAGTCTCAGAGGGGAGAACAAATGTGAGGGTGTAATTGACAACCAGAGGAATCCCACAATTAGAGAAGGGTATTTGGCAGGGGGCTGCTGAAGGGTGGCTTGGGGAATGGATGCAACTCAGATAACAAAAATAGCACTTTTGGGGCCATGCCAGACACTGTTTGAATGTATTCATTCGATGAATCAGAGAACACTTCCAGGAAAAGGTGGTCTGGTCTTAGTAGTGTATATGGGGAGAAAGGTGTTGCTCAGCAGAACAAAAGACAGAAGACAATTCCAAAAGCTTAGTAACTAGTACAGAAGAGCTGGGTATAGGGGGTCCCAGATAGGTGGACTTACTAGAGTGGCTGCAGTGGAGCAGAGAGCAATACACAGTGAATGTTAGTAGTGGGTGGGTCAACTAAAGCCAGAATCCAAAGCAAAACTGAAGGATGCTTGTCTGGGGTGAAGGACTGAGAGAGAGGCAGAAGAGGCTCAAGTGGAACAGCTGAAGCCCTAGAGAGACAAGTGGGCTTCTTGGCCATTTCTCAGGAAACTCTGGGCAGGGAGAGGCTGGAGGCCTGGAAGTCAAGAAGCAAGGCTAGATTTTGTACATGTGTTAATTCATTTAATCATTCCAACTCCATGAGGCAGGTACTGTTACTATTCTCATTTTATAAATGAGACTGCAGTACAATTATGTTTATTAAGGTCACTTGGCTAATAAGTAGCAGAGGCAGGACTGCATGGAGTCAGTTTATTCTGAGGCAGTGTGCCCCACCACTATGCTACAGTGCCAGGATTACAGCTAAGACACTCACTGTGGCAGGGCAGCGGTGGGTGTAGCACAGTAGGACCCCACCGTTGCCACAAAGGACCATCCTCCAGGCTCCACTTCTCTACTCAACCCCTCACTCCCTTGCTGTTGGCAGAACCTTGTGATGTTCCTGAGTGTTCTCGTGGACTGGATGATCCCAGATATTCCTACAGACATCAGTGACCAGATCAAGAAAGAGAAGAGCTTGTTGGTAGACTTCTTCTTGAAGGAGGAGCATGAGAAGCTGAAGGTGATGGATGACCCAGCCCCAAGGAGCCGTGGAGGGGAGAATCAGAGTAGGCAGAGCCGGGCAGCCAGCTCAGCCCCCTCAGTTCGCAGCCAACGGGGCAGTGCAGCATCTGCTGGTTCTCACCGTCCAGCATCCCCTGGTTCTCAGCACACCAATGTGTGAATGGCCAGCCCTGCTGCACAGGCCTCCACTGGAGTGAGGCTCATGGGCACATGCACATGCGTGTTTGTACACGTGGGCGGGTACGGTGTTCACTCATCTAGGCCTGGCCTGAGGGGTACTTGAAAAGGGAGTGTGTGTCGAGAGAGAGACAAAGAAACCAAGAGAGAATGAGTGCAGGAAGGAAGAAAAATTATGCTGCTTCTCAGAAACTTCAAGCTTAAGTTTCTTTTAGTTCCTCTTTTGAGCTATATCCTTTTGGGGAGATTGGAACCCAGTTTTAAGGCAGTCTGTAAAAGAATCATGGCCTCTCTACTCCGGAGTTTCTAGACACTTTGAGCCTTCGCATGTTCCCTGAAGTGCGATCTGGTGCTTCACTATGGCTTCAGGGAACCACCAGGCTGGGGCAGAAACACAGACAGGGCCCGTCCTTATCCTGTCCTAAGTGATCCTACCCCCTTTCTTATCATCACCCCAAGAGTATCCCCAAGTCGCTTGCAGCAGGGGCTGTCATAGCCTCAGCAGGTCCAAATTAAGTTACAGGACTGATTGCTGTGGCTGCTGAAACCATGAATAGCAAATGTATAACCTGACCTTGTCTCTATTCAGGTCACAGGGCCCCTTTAAGCTAAATGTAGCTGTCATTTTATGCAGGTTCAAGTTTAAAATCTGGAAATAAATGGACATGTTCTTTGTAAAAGATGCATCTCCTTGTCTTTTGTGCCTCCTCTTATTTTCTTCTCCCTTTTTCTCCTTCTCTTTTTTTTTCTACCAGTGTTTATTGAGCACCTACTGTGCACCAGACATTACTCTCAAACTAGGGATATAGCACAGGACAGCCAAGCCAGGTGCAGTCGAGTTGGAGCTGACTCATGGCACGCAGGATAAGGCAGACAAAATCCTTGTGTTTTGGGGCTTACATTCTGGGGAGAGGAAATAAATAAATGTGTATAGTATTTGAGGTAGTGATGAGGGTCTTAGAGAAACATAAAGCAGGATAATGAAGACAGGAAATTTGAGGACACAAGGGATAAGGGATTTGCCATTTTATATTCAAATTAATGACAAATCCAAGTGGTGAAAAGATCCCATCTTGCAAAGCTCATATAAGCAAGTGGTAATGGCTTGGCTTTGGCAATAACTGCCCTGAGCTCTGGAAACCATGGTGGATATAGTAGTTAAGAGCTATGGCTGCTAACCAAAAGCTTGGCAGTTCAAATCCACCAGGTGTTCCTTAGAAACTCTATGGGGCAGTTCTACTCTGTCCTGTAAGGTTGCTGTGAGTTAGAATCAACTCAGTGGCAATGGGTTTTTTGGTCCAGATCTGTATGATGAGAAGATATTCAAATACAGTTAAAAACAAGAGCCAACCATCATTCATGAGTGGCTTCTGCACAGCTTAGCCTTACCTGCTACCCAGAACCCAGTGCCACAGTCCCCTTCTTCTGGACCAGTCTCCACTTCCTCACAGGTCAGTCTGTCTAGAGTCCAGCTTAATGCCTAAGTGGAAGCTATAAGGAAGGTCCCGCTCCATAGGAGACATGACAGCTATTGTTTTGCTGTTCCAGTATACCTGGCAATGTAAAGGGCTTGAGGGTGCCTTCTGAGTATTGGTGTAGGTCACTCCAGGTTCTGGGTCACTATAGTTTCTTCCTAAGTGTGTACCAGAATTGACATGATGGCATATACCATCAGCAATAACCTGGGTATCTCGCAGGATTGCGCTGCCTACAAATCGTTACTCCAAAAAAATTCCCGTCATTTGTAGGAACAACAGGACATAGATACGGCTCTTAGTAGAATATCTGGCAGTCATGTCTCTAGTGATTCATGCTGTTAACCCTTAACAAACATGTGACCCTGCAATTACTTTTAATGACATCAAACCTCAATATTCAGACTAACCATTTGAGTGTAGATTCAAACCAGAGTAGCCTAAAACCATTGCATCATCTTACAACAAACTTCAGCTAATTTGGAGAGAGTAAGAGGAAAATTTCACTTTGAGGGGGGATTTCTTTGGAAACCCTAGTGGTGTAGTGGTTAAGTACAGTGGGTGTGAACGAAAAGGTCAGCAGCTCAAATCCACCAGGCACTCCTTCGAAACTCTATGGGACAGTTCTACTTTGTCCTATAGGATTACTATGAATCAGAATTAACTTGGCAATAGACTTGTTTTATTTTTGTTGTTGTTGTTATTGTGTTGCTTGAAGATTCCAGGCCACAGAAAGAGAGGTTTCCCAGAGACTCCTCCCACTGTGTGTGGGCTTTGACATTCAGGAAGCAGTGATGGTCTGCAGTCAAGAGTTGCCTCTATCACCAAGACACAGGAAGGAGCCACACCCAGAACCTGTTGCCTGCTTGTGATTGGTTCAAGATCTCTCCTTTTTTCCTTCTTTTTTAAATTCAAGGAAAAACAAAATTGTATGGTCATGGAGAAGAAACACACACATCAAGATTCAGACAGTTCAAAACCCGTGAAGAAGTAAAAATTACCCAGAATCTAAAAACCCATAGGTAATCAACCTTGACAGCTGCTGTCTTTTCTTCCACACTCTCCTTCTGTCTCACACAAGTGTTGTTTAATTATAATTATTGCTAAACATGCTGCTTTGTTATCTTTTTCACTTTGTACATCTTGAAAATCCTTTTATCACACTAAACATAGGTATATACATTCAAAAGATGTACTAAACCCCTCCTGTGAGGCACTTGGGTCACATCATAAGACAAAATCAAGATACCTGCCCTTGTGGAGCATGCTCTTTGTGGGTGAATCAAGGAGACAGATAATAAATAATGATCTCTGGTGTAATTGGTCTGAAACTTGTGTTCCTATAGTGTGTGTGTACATATACATGTATGTATCGTGCACTTGGCTTTGGCATATATATAGCATATATATAACATATATGGTATATATATCATGTGTATGTAACATGCTATAGGGAAAAACCTGTTGCTGCAGAGTTGATTCTGATACATACTGACCCTATAGGACAGAATAGAACTTCCCCATAGGGTTCCCAAGGAGTGGCTGGCGGATTTGAACTGCTGACTTTTTGGTTAGCAGACAATCTCTTAACCACTGTGCCATCAAGGTTCCATAAGAGCACAAATAAATTTTAAAAAACCCACTGCCATTGAGTCAGCTAAAATATTAACCATTTTTCTATCTAGAAAAGAGGAGTAGAATAACGGGCCATAATGGGTTTTTCTTCCTTCAGCTTCTGTCAGTAAGAGCACATTTTTGCTCACAGTTTTTTAAAATCTTGTAATAAAGGTTATTTTTTCTTTAAAAAGTTCAGTGAAGGGTGTTAGCCCTGGTGGCATGGCAGTTAAGAGCTTGGCTGCTAACCAAAATGTTGGCAGTTCAAATCCACAGGTGTACTTTAGAAACCCTACGGGGAAGCTCTACTCTGTTCTATAGAGTCAGAATCCACTCAACAGCAATATTTTGTATGTTTGGTATATATATATATAGTCAAGCACAATGATTTGTAATAGCATCTATTATATTTACAAAAATAAAAAAGGAATGCATGTTCATTGAAGAACAGTTACAAACTGCAAAAAGTAAAATAGATAATGTGATTCACCCTAGTTTTTACCTTTAAGAGATAATTTGTGTTCAGCCTTTTTTTTCCCTCCCATACCCACTTATTTTCACACACAGTTAAATTCACTCTGCCCATGCTAACTTGTAAGTTAGTTAATTGGGAAACATTTACAAGTCCTAGGTAAAGGTTGTTAGGAGGAAGGATTTGGTGACAAACAGTATCTATCATTGAGGGAGTCATCAATCTTTCCTCATTAAGAACAAAAATAAATGAACTCAATTTGATGATCCATTTAAATGAGTGTTCCTGACGGTTTCTTTCTGTGCTCTTGGCAAAAAGAAATGTGTGAGATAAAAAGCAAGTCTTGTCTTCACTCTCTCTCCTCTCACAGCCTATAAATAAACAAACCAGTTGCCCTCTAGTCGAATCTAACTCATCACAACCCTATAGGACAGAGTAGAATGGCCCCATAGAGCTTCCAAAGAGTGGCTGGTGCCATTTGTTTAGCATCTGAACTTTTAACCACTGTGCCACCAAGGCTTCCTCACAGCCCCTACAGATCAGCATTTTCCAGTATAACCTCCTGTCTGAAAATGGAATTACGCCATTCTCATCACATATTTTGAAAATTCTAAAAATCATTGATAAATTCCCTCTTAACAGAGGAATCATTATTTTGCTCGATCTAATCTTGCCTTTTGGGAGCAAAATGAATGTCTGTTCATCTTCCCAGTGTACTATTCAATACTTGGAAATAGATTAACCATTGTTTAAAAAAATGGAAAGGAACTATGCTCAAGTAGGATTCATACCAAGGATGCAGGGTTGGTTCAACATCAAATAAACAGTTAATGTAATCAACCACATAAATAAAACAAAAGATAATGATCACTTGATTTTATCAATCAATGAGGAAAAGGCATTTGAGAAAGTCCAACACCCATTCACGTTAAAAACTGTCAGCAAAATAAGAACAGAAGGGAAATTCCTTGATGTAATGAGGGGTATCTTTGCAAAGCCAAGAGCCAACATTATCCTGAATAGAGAGAGACTGAAAAAATTGCCCTTCAGAATGCAAACCAAACAAGGATGACCATTGCCACTCCTTCTATTCAACATTGTGCTGGAGGTTCTTGCCAGAGCAATAAGACAAGGTAAAGAAATAAAAGACATCTGCATCAGTAAAGAAAAAGTATCCCTATTTGTAGATAATATGATTTTATACACAGAAAACCCTAAAGAACCCATGAACTACTGTAACTGATAGAAGAGTTCAGCGAAGTATCAAGATATAAGATAAATATAAATACCTGAGTAGTATTCCATTACATCAGCAAAGAAAACATTAAACAGGAAATCATCAAATAAATACCATTCACAGTAGCCTCCAAGAAGATAAAATACCTAGGAATAAATGTAACCAAAGATGTAAGAGACCTACACAAAGAAAAGACCCTACTGTAAGAAACCAAGAGAAACTTAAGTGGAGAAAACTACATCGCTCATGGATAGGAAGACTTAACATTGTGAAAATGTCTATTATACCTGAAGCAATCTATATATACAATGCAGTCCCAATACAAATTCCAGTGTAATTTTTAATGAGATGGAGAAACAAATCACCAACTTTATCCATAAAGGAAAGAAACCCCAGATAAAGTAAAGCACTACTGAAGAAGAAGAACACAGAGGGAGGCCTCACACTACCTGCCTTCAGAACTTACTACACTGCCGCAGTAGTCAAAACAGCCTGGTACTGGTACAAAAACAGATATATAGACCAAAGGAACTGAACAGAGATTCCAGATGTAACCATCCGTCTGTGAACAGCTGATACTTGATAAAGGCCCAAAGGCTGTGAACTGGGGAAAAAACAGTTTCTTTAACAAACAGTGTTGGCAAAATTGGATGTCCCTCTATAAGAAACTGAAAGAAGACCCATATCTAACACTTTAAACAAAAACTAACTCAAAATGGATCAAAGACTTAAATATTAAATCTAAAATGATAAAGATTATGGAATTAAAAATAAGGACAAAGCTAGAAGCTCTCATGTAGTACTTTAACAGACTACAGCATTTTACTAACAATGCACAAACAACAGAAAAAAATAGATAAATGGGAACTGCTAAAAATTAAATACTTATGCTTATCTAAAGACTTTATCAAGAGGGTAAAAGGATTGCCCACAGACTGGGCAGACATATTTGGCACTCATGTATCTAATCGACGTCTAATTTCCTTAATCTACAAAGTACTGCAAATATCAACAAGAAAAAGGCAATAACCAGTTAAACAATGGGCAAAGGATATGGACAGACACTTTTCCAAAGAAGACACCCAGGCAGCCAAAAAACACATAAAGAAATGCTCACAATCATTAGCCATTCCAAAATCAAAAAAGCAAACCTAGTGCCATCAAGTTGATTCCAATTCACAGCTACTAGAGAAATCCAAATCAAAACTACAATGAGATACTGTCTCATCCCAACAAGGTTGGCACTAATCCAAAAAATACAAAACAACAAATATTGTAGAGACTGGAACTCTTCTACACTGCTGGTGGGAATATAAAATGGTACAAGCTATTTGGGAAGCAATCTGGCACTTTTTTAAAAAGCTAGAAATAGAAATACCACATGATCCAGCATCCCACTTCTTGGAATTTATGCTACAGAAATAAGGACTGTCACATGAACAGATACATGTGCATGAATGTTTATTGCAGCACTGTCCATGATAGCAAAAAGATGGAATCAAACTAGGAGCCCATCAACAGAGAAACAAACTCTGGTATGGAACACTATGCAATGATGAAGAACAATGATGATTTTATGAAACAGCTTATAACCTGAAATCAATTGGAAGACATTATGCTGAGTGAAATCAGTCAGTTGCAAGAGGACAAATATTGTGTGAGACCATTATTATAAGGACTAAAGAAAGGACTTACACACAGGAGAAAGTACTCTTTGATGGTTATAAAGGGAGGGAGGGAGGGAGAGAGTTATTCATAAATCAGGTAGTCAATAGCAGTTTGGTTAGGTAAAGGAAGTTACAGCCAACAGTAGGAGGCAAGTCAGCATAACTAGACTACACCATAAGTTGAAAGTTTTGTTTTTTTTTTTTTTTTTTAAATTCAATGCAATATTTCAAAAGACAGTACCAGGGACAGAGGTCTGGGGACCATGTTTTCAGGGGACATCGAGGTCAGTTGGCATAACTACTGTTTTTCCAAGAGCATCTTCTGCACTCCATATTGGTGAGTGGCATATGGGGTCTTAAAAGCCAGCAAGCTGCCATCTGAGGAACATCAGTTGGTCCCAACCTTCCTGGAACAGCTGATGACCAAGAAAATCAAACACAAAGAAAAATGAGTGCAGGAGACAGAAAGACTACATTGGGTGACTACATTATCAGCATGAGACCAGAAGAACCAGATGGGGCCTGGCCACCATCAAAGACAGCCCTGACAGGGGACACAATGTAGAATCCCTGACACAGCATGAGAAAAAGGGCTGTGCAGACCTAGAACTCTGTTAAAAGACCAGACTTGATGGTCTGCCAACCAGGAGGGTCCCCTGAGAACATGGCCCCAGACTTGCTGCTGGCCCAGAGCTGAAACCAGTACTGAAGCCAACACTTCAGACAAAGAATGGACTGGACTTGGGGACACAGAGCGATGCAGATGATGTGTATATAGTTATATATATATATATATATATACATGAGGCTGCCCTACTGATTTCCTTTTAGAGCAGGGAGGAGAGAGTGGAGAGGAGGGGACAAGTGTTGGTTGAGTGGATTCTGGAAATAAAGACTGGAAAAGAAGAATGCTGCTGTCACAGGGTGAGAAGAGCAGATAGAGATGCAGAGAGGCAGCTACTCTTACAGAGTTTTTATATGGAAGATTGACTTGGATTGTAAACTTCCACTGAATCACAATAAAAAAAAAATTTTAAAAATTGGAAAGGAAACACACTACTGACTCTTCCAAGTGGCCAAGAGATTTTACCTGACTGAGGAAGGCATTTTTTAGGAACTAGAAATAGGAGTGGGGAACCACGGGATCAATCTTTGCTTTTTGGCTACCTTTGTAATATATAACCAAGCAGGGTTCAGGATTAAAGATGAGGAAAACTTTCCAGTCTTCTGTACTTTTATATTCATCCCTCAAGGAGCCCCAGTGATTTAATTGTTGTGCAGTAGGCTGCAAACTGACAGGTCTGCAATTTGAACACACCAACAGCTCGTTGGGAGGAAACACTTGGCAGTCTGCTTCTCTTGCCTAGGAAATCCTATGGGGGCAGTTCTGCTTGGTCCCATGGGATTGCTATGAGTTGGAATAGACTTGATAACACCTAATACATAAGATGGTATTGTTAGAAGCCCTGGTGGCACAGTGGTTAAGTCCTTGGCTGCTAACCAAAACAAGACCTGGTAGTCTATCTGTTCCCATGAAGACGACAGCCTCAGAAACCCTATGGGGCAGTTGTGCTCTGCCCTCTAGGGTTGCTGTGAGTTGAAACTGACCCAGTGGCACTCAATAACAACATGTATCCCGTAGTTGGTCAAAATATACCTTCAAATAATTTGTGGGGGGTTGTGTTTTTTTCACAAGGTGGTGCTAGCTCTCATTTCCCCAACTTGCTGAAGGTCACAGCTGAGCCCTGCTCAGAGTTGCCTTGAGCTGGAGGAAGCTAGTCTGGGTCCTAGTCCTCTTTATTTTAGGAACATGTTCTTCCCCTGATATCATGTTGTTCTTTTCTGTGCTCGGTGTGAGCATCAGCCCATCTGTAGTCTCTAATACATTATTCAAGCAGCTTCTGAGCTCTGACTTACATGAAACTCTCACGCATGGTGTGAGGGGAGGTGGTGGTTGCTCTCGGGGCAGCCCCCAGGTGATGAGGCCCACCTTGCTACAGTTCTGGATAATTCTGAAAGGCTGTTACTCAGCTCCAGAGTTCACTATTGTGGTTGACTGAGGCCTCTGTTACAGCCTACTGCAGCTCACCTCCTCCCTCTGTCCAGCTGTGGCCTCCCTTCACTCCCAGTGTTGTGACTCAACACCCTCCCAGTAAACCTCCTGCAGGCAGACTCTGCCTCAGAATCCACTTTCCAGGGAACCTCAAGTAAGATAGAAGAATTGGGGCAGTACGTTCTTTGCGCATGTGTATTTCTGAAACTGATTTGTATGTGAGTGATGACTTGGCTAGGTTTATCATTCTCAGGCCACTATCCTTGCTATCAAAACATCATGGCTGAGGTCATTAACCTGTGTTCTGTCTGTGCTTCAGAGAAGGCTGCAACAAGCTTGACTGACACGATGTTTTTTATTTGTTTTTCTTGCCTTGATGCTAACAGATTTTTAAGTTTATTTTTGTAACTCGAAAACTTTGCCAGGATGTATCCCAGTGTAAACCTCTTTGGTTTAATCTACCTACAGCTACTAACCAAAAGGTCAGCAGTTTGAAGCCAGCAGGTGCTCCTCAGAAACCCTGTGGGGCAGGTCTGCTCTGTCTGATAGGGTCTCCGTGAGTTGGAATCGACTCAACAGCAACAGGTTTGGCTTTTGAAATGTATGATTACTTTAAGTCTGCAACTTCACTTCTTTTACAGCTCTGTAAGATGTTCTTCTGGTATAGATATTTTACCTCCATCACAAACATTTTGGTTACTTCAGAAAAATATTCAAGCTTCAGATTGGTTCTTTCAGTTGTTTTACTTATTTGTTCATCATTCATTCATCTATCTGCTTATCTATTTATTTTATTTTCATGCTTCTATCTTCTCAATATTTTATCTCCTTGTCCTAAAACTTGTTGCTATCAAGTTCATGCTGACTCCTCATGGCCACCCAATAGGGAAGAGCAGAGCCGCCCGATTGGACTTCTAAGGCTGCAATATTTATGGAAGCAGACTGCCTCAAATTTCTTCTGGGAAGCCACTGTTGGGTTCAAGCTTCTGACCTCTCAGTTAGCAGCCAAAGACTTGAACCACTGTATTACCAGGGCTCCTCTCCTGTTCCTCTGTATTTTAGGAGCATACTCATCCCCAAATATTAAGTTACTTTTTCTCTGCCCTCTAAGAATCAATCCATCTATAACGTCTAACATATTGTTCAAAAGGCTTCTACATTCTGACTTAACATGAAACCCTCATGGGTAGTCTTGAAGAAACCTGATGATCTCTAACACCCCATCTTACTCTGCTGCGTGTCCTATTCTACTCACAGCCTTACCTTTACCTGCAGTGTACCTGCCAAAGTACATTCCTAAGCCAGTCAGTAAAGAGGTTGGACTGGGTAAGCTCTAACATCGTTTCCTGTTCTGGCACATATAATTCTATAGCGTCACTACAGCATGGCAAAGGTTCTTATGGACCATTGTGGATAACTCGGTCTTGTCCTCCATGTGACCATTTTTATTCATTCCCTGGAGGTTCTGTAACAGAGTACCACAAACTGAGTGACTTGTAAGCACCGTAATAGACTGTATCACAGTTTCAGAGGCTGAGTGTCTGACATAAGAGTATTGCCATACTGATTCCCTCAGAAGGCTCTGAGGCAGAATCTGTTCCATGTCCCTCTCCTGATTTTGGGTAGTTCTGGGCATTCCTTGACTTGCACAAGCAAGCACCCTTCCTCTGTTTCCCTTTCTCTATTTTGTGTCTCTTTTTTAAGGACACCAGTCATGAAGGTTTAGAATGCACAGTACTCCAGTGTGACCTCGTGTGAACTGAATGGATAGTATCTCCAAAGACTCTACTTCCAAACAAGGTCACACTCACAGATACAGGGGTTAGGACTTCAACATAACTTTTTGGAGGACACGGTTTAATCTGTTACACCATTCTTCTCATCTCTTATAAGCCAGGCCCTGGGTATCTGTGTCTCAGATATCCTGTCACAGATTGAATTGTGTTTGCCCAAAAATATGCCTAATAATTTCCTCGGGCCATGATTCCTAGTATTGTGTCATTGATCTCCATTTTCTGACTTCCTATGCTGTAAATCCTAATCTCTGCCTGTAGACAGTAGATAGGATTATGTTAAAAGAGGGTGTGGGTGGGACTGCAACACCCTTAACAAGGGAGTTTTCCTTATCATTTTCTCCTACATGAGATTAAAGGAAAGAGAAGTAAGCAGAGAGTTGGGGACTTCATACTATCAACAAAGCAGCCTTGGGAGCAGAGCACATCCTTTGGACCTGAGGTTCCTGCGCTGAGATACTGTCAGACCAAAAGCAGACTGATGCAACACAAGAAACTTCCTCCAGAGCCGACAGAGAGAGAGAGAGAGTGCATTCCCCTGGAGCTGGCACCCTGAATTCAGACTTCTAACCTACTGGACTGTAAGAGAATAAACTTTTCTTTGTTAAAGCCATCCATTTGTGGTATTTCTGTCAGAGCTGTACCAGATGACCAAGGCGTAATCTTAATCCAAAGTAGCCAAGATAACTGTTGTCTGGAGTCCTGAGGTGGTGCAAACAGTTCACACACTTGGCTACCGACAGAATGGATGGAGTTTTGAATCTACCTAGAGGCACATCTGAGAAAGGCCTGACAAGCTACTGCTGCAAAATCAGCCATCAAAAACTCTATACCGCACAGTTCTACTCCAACACACATGGCATCACAATGATTTGAAGTTGAAGGCAACTGCTTGACGTGTTGCTCACATTTACAGTCCTGCTCTTTCCCGCAGTAGTCAGTATCCGACCTGCTCATCTCTAGTAGAGGGCTGCAGAGAGCAGAAGCCATCCTTCAGACTTAGCCATATGTTGTGGAAAATAGAGCAGATGTTTCTTCAGAATACCTCCTATTTGCACATCTGGCCAGGCTCCTGCTCGCCTTTCCTCTTTTTTCCTGTGGTTGCACAAAACAGGGAATGGCAGTGCCCCAGGGACATATCCCCCAGGGACATTTTCATCAGCAATCTCACCTAGATGCAATGGAACCCACTTATTCTTCTGACCTTCCCACGGCTCACATAGTTTTCTCTCCAGAGAGGTGTTATCTCCAGAAAGGAAGTGCACAGCAAGAGCAAGATGGGAATTCAAAAAGACAGCTCTACATATGAGTTCAGGAACTTTCCTGTTTTATTGCCCCACCTTTGTCTCACTTCCTGTCAGCCTAGCAGAGTAAGGAGCTGAGGACTGAGGCTTCTGGAGCCTGGATGTCTTCCTCAATTAGGGAAATGAAGCCATAGACCCTGAGGGAAAGAAAGATTCTTTTGACGTGGCTCCCACATCATAGCCTGCTCCTAGTTTTCTCCCAGCAGGATGGGCTTTGGTTGGCCTGTATCTAATTCTTCAGAGAATATCTGTCAGCTTCTATCAAGAACCACATCTGGTTGGCCTGAGTGAGGCTGCTAGTTGAGAAACAGATGAGGTCTTTAAAATAGGTCCCTTCATCCTGTTTCCGTGGGCCTCGTTCTACTTTGTTCTCAAAAAAGTTTCTCTTTCCCTGCCTTATCAACTTCAATCTCCGTTTTCTTAACTGCTAGCCCCAGATTCACTATGCAACACCTGTCTTTTTTGATTCTTTCACTGCTTCCGTTTATGTCCTGCAGTCTTTTTGTAAGCCAGAGGAAAAAACTCCGCTTGTGTTTCTGCTCACCAGCCCGTCATTCCTTCCAAAAACCCCTCTAAAGCTCCTTGAGGTATATAGATGGCTACACACGCAAAGTGCTTTCCAACATACATTATGATTTGTGATACAACCATTCAAGAGAAAACCAAAAAAACAAACTTCTTGCCATCAAGCTGATTCCTACTCATAACAACCCTGTAGGTCAGGGTAGAACTGCCCCATAGAGTTTCCAAGGAGCCTCTGTTGGATTCAAGCTGCCAACCTTTTGGTTAGCAGCCAGACCACTTAACCACTACACCACCAGAGTTCCCAGTTCAGCAGAAGGCAATGTTATTAACATGAGTTAATCCCAGTTTGTGGGACCAGGAACCTCTAGAATTTTAGAGTCCCTCTTGAAGAAAAAGAACACAGAATTACGAAAATTGAAATTATAAGCATGGATATAGAATTATAAGGGTGGAATAGAAATCACAATATAGATTTTAAGCTTACACTACAAATGTGACAAAATCTGTGAAAACATGTTTTTTTTTATTCATTTAACTGACTTCCAGACCTTTAAAATACTAAAATTCTCCCCCACCCCCATCTTTGGCTGAATGTTCTTTGTAGTTTCATAATAATGTTATCAAGAAGGAGAATAGAAAGGTAATTGCCTTCCCTCTAGCAAGTCTGATAGCATTTGTTTTTTCATTCCTGATGGAAAATAGAAACATAGACAAGTTACTTTTAGCTTTACAATTAGTTACTGATAATTTCCTGTAAATGTTAAGATTGTTGTTCAGTTTGGGGAAATGCTGTATCAAGTTTCTTTCATATGCAAGCTCTAAGATTGGGAAGAATTTTTTATCCATATTATATGTTTTTTTCTCCTGCACTATCCTGACAGCAACAATAGCAATCCACGTGTCCTTACAGTACTAAGGCAACTTAGAAGGGGCCTTGAAGCTTAAGTTATACTGGCTTCCCTGTAACTCAACACCTCGTGATTGGCCTTGATTTAATAGTCACTGAAACTAAAGCCTGGAGAAGTGAAGTGACTTACCTAAGTTCCCATCACTATAAGGATTTCAACACTGGGGTTGAGATTCCAGCCTGTGACTGTCTGATAGCGTGCTCCCTCCCCTGGATCCCCACTTTCCCCCAGGAGCTTGGCGGGAGGCTTATGGAGTCATGCCCAGTAACAGAATGCTTGTCTTGATCGTCATCACCACCTGTTGAGCACTTTCTAGAGCCAGTCTCTGCTCTAAGACTTGTGCCTTCTTTACCTTGCTTAATCTGTATGGCATGCATGATCAGCTTGCAAGTCACTTTTTTCCCCATTACTCCCTGGAATGCCCACATAATTGTTAATTTAATAAAGTTAGGCCAAGATGCCAACTATATCTCCCTCTTGAGGTCTCTTCCCTTGGATTTGCTCAAGTTCTCTAGGACTTATGTCATCCAAAGGGGTGGGGTTTCAGCGACTCCAAAGAGACACCTGGAAAGTGTCCAGTCCAACTTTGTTTAATGCCACACAGAGTGCAACTGGAGGCATTTGCCTACTCCATAGTGATGTCTTTGCTGAGCAGATCCCTGACACATCAAAATCATGACCCACACTCAGGCTCCAAGGTTATCATCCCCCACAGCAGAGGGGCTGAGTTACAATGGGCTGTCAGCCTTGGTACCTACTGTCCCAAATCTAGCCCTCTGCTAGGAACTCTTGGTCTTTGTGTTAGGTCAGACTCAAAAGCTTTGATTCTCTCTTCCACCCTAAGACATTCCATCTAGGCTCTGGGTGGCCTTTCCTGACATACTTAATCCATTCCTATCAATTTCTCTCATCTGGTTTTAGAATAGGAGTGGGGGGCTCTCGGAGCACTGAGGCGAATCAACCTGCCTCCTTCCCCAATGAGAAACTCTCAAAACTGAAATGCATCTAAGGGCTTGACTCTCTACTGAGCAGCAAGAGCTTCCATTCCTGTATTAGCACATATTTGCATCAATGGAAGCTGTCTGTGCCAGTCTTCACTGAACTCAGAGCCTCTAACTGGGCCGAAAGGTATCTGTGGTGGAGGGCAGGAAACTCAAACTCACTCGTTCACACACAGAAGAGGAAACTGAGATTCAGAGAAGCTCTTTCTTCTTAAGTGTCCAGAGCAAGTCAGTAGCATAGCTGGCAGTCAAACTGCAGTCAGTTTAACTCCAGAGTCTGTGTTCTTATCTGTTCACTGGAGAAAAGGAATAGGATGCATTTTCAAAGCCGACTGTGTTTGGGTAAAGCCTTTGTGGGGAAAGAACTTTCATATATCAAGCTGAGGAAATGTACTGTAATGGAAAATGCACTTGCTTTTGGAGCCAGACTTGGATTCTAGTCCCAGCTTTCCCGTATGGGCAAGTTCCGTGACTTCTCTGAGCTGCTTTCCCCAGAATGGAAAAGATACCTGCCCTGTCTTCCTTTTATGGTTTTCCTTGGTAAGCTATAGAACATTAGACCAAAACCAGGGAGTAGTATTATATTAACACACATTTCTAAGAAGTTGAACCTTGTTACTAATGACTATTAGTGTTTATGCCCAGTATAAGACACATTGGTAGAGACTGTTATGGCCAACAGTAAACTAAAGCTGGGGTGGGGTCATTTAAGAGGGTGACATGTATGCCAGGAAGTGGAGTGTTTGTATGCGCGCTAGGATAACCTCTGCAGAGGACATAGCGCTGCCTGTTTATGTTCTTGACATTACAACGCTTGCTAGACTCCATTTGGGGACTGAGTTTCCAGACGAATAAACTATTGAGGAAGACCTCAAATGTAGTGCTTCTGCCCAGGATTCACGAAAGATTTATTGTCCTTTTTTTTTACCACTTCTATGAATGTGCCTTGGCTTTTAAAACAACTGTCTTGCTTTGACATTAAATAAGTATGTAGTGATTTTTTAAAAACATTGCACTGGCTCCATTAAAAACATATCGAGTGATGCCCAAGTGTAAATTTCAGTTGCTAGACCATGATTTTAAGAAAGTACATTAATCTGAAGTAATTTTTCATGGTTTATGTGGTTTCCTTGAGCAGTTCCTTGTAAATATCTACCAAAGAAAGGAGAATTTATTATGGGAGCAGGCTCGATTTCTGGACTCCAATCACCAAGACAGAAATGCTCTCAGAAGAAAACTGCTTTCCTGCTGATCTCCAGATGATTTCTTCATAACATCACGGCTCATCTAGAATCCAAGATGGGGATTCTGGCCACACTGCCAGCTGTTCGGATTTCACATGGAGGCAATTATATCCCAGGGTTACCAAGTAAGAGAATGCAAAAAGATCTTTGAAGAGGTCACAAATAGGAATGAGCTTTCTGCTAAAGTGCCTTCCATCCTTCTGTGAGGGTCTACAGTCTGAAATCTCTCCCTAGGAAGGGGAGAAATGAGGAATCCCATGAACACTGGAAAACACCAACTTAGATGATAATTTATATTAGGGAAGATATGTACGCATTTCTCTGCCCCTTGTTGACAGGGAAGTTGGGGGCAGGTAGCGGTCAAAAAAAGGCATTGCTCACTGATAAAGTGATTTTTTTACACCACCAACGGCACTTGGCTTGGCTACTTTCAGAAGAAATTTGAAGTTGCTATTATAACCAATTATTTTCTGCTTCAAATTAGTTGTTGCTGATAACATGTGTTTTCATTAATGGAATAAATACTGAATCACTAAGTGTGTTTGAATGTTTGCTAGGTAGTATGGATTTTGTTCTTGCCTCATCCCACCAGTTGTATCCTCAGAGTCCAGAGATATATATGCTTACCTCAGGTTCTACCTCAAGAGTCCAGCAGTACATATATGTACTGAAAAACTTTTAATCAAAATCCATATTCTTTGCTCCAAAAACACTGATTCAGCACCACTTCATATAATACCTTGTAAAACAAAACAAAGTAATTTGCAGCATGTGCTCATTTCTTCCATTTCAAACAGTCATACAGATCTGCACCTTGTAGCAGCACACAAGAAAGCAGCTTCCCGGTCACCCCCAGAGCTGGAAAATGTAGGCGGTCACCATATGTACCATGGGGCACAACGAGTTCCAATCAATAAGATAGCTATGGTAGAGAGAAAGATCAGAAGCTACCTACAGAGTATGTTAGGTAATTGACACCAGGAAGATTATCAGTTCACTTAAATCATTAAAACAGTCCCTGAGTGGTGCAAATGGTCAATGTGCTAACCAAAAGGCTGGAAATTCAAGTCCACTTAGAGGTGTCCCCTTTTTCTGAAAAATCAGTCATGGAAAACTCTGCGGATCATAGTTCTACTCTGGCACACATAGGGTCCCCATGAGTCAGAACTCACTTGACAGTCATTGGTGGTGGCTTTAAATCATTACAACAAAAGAGGCTACATTGCCTTGCTGATTGTCTAACTGGAACCCTAGATTACCTGCTCCCTACTACACGAGCAGGAGCCGTGCCCCTGATCCGGCCACAACTCGTGGACGCCTAACTTTCCTTACTGTCCACACTCGTGCCTTCCTGCTCACCGCCTGCACCGTCCTTACTTGGCGGAAATCTTTTTGTTTCCCTCATTTCTCACGTCCAGGGCCATGTATGGTCCAGGGCCCCCTCTGTAAGCTTATGCCTAGTGCCACACCTTGTCTCTGGGCAAATCCTTCCCTGGTGCTCCTTAGGATTGGAGGGTGCTCCTCTTCCACTGAGGTCATGGTCATGGGCTCAGACTATGACTTCCACCAAATCCCACTGTGAGCACCTGCTCAGTGACCTCCTTCCTGCCTTGAAGGTTGCTATACACCAATTGTGAGTTTCAGGTTGGAAAGGGCATGAGGAGAATAAAGAGGGATGGAGTTGTACACATGTAACAAGCATTCATGGGAACATGCTTTGTGCCGGTCACATCATGTTCATTGTTTCTAATCCTTAACAACAACTCATGAGTAAAGTATTAAACCCCTTTTATGATGAAAAATTTACAGTGTTCCCAGATCTCTAATTCACACACGAACACATACTAAGCTCGTGAGCCACAAGTGAAACCTTCTCCTTTTTTGTCTGACCATGCTATTTTCTCCAGTCCAGTGAGCCATCTTTTTTTCTTCCCTTCCCTGGTGTTCCGTTATTATGCAAGCCCTTTACTTTGACGGAGCCTGTCTGTTGTCACCCTCTATATAAACCCCATATGCTCCTATCTTATGCCTCTGCTACATCTGGAATGCACATATTTGGTTTGCTGTCAGGTTCTGAGGCATGGTTTAATGCTGATCTTGGGTTTCCCATTCAAGGCTACTTAATTCTTCAGCCACACGTTGAATCCATTTGCTGTCAAGCTGATTCTAATGCATGGTGACTTCACGTGTGTCAGGGTTGAACTGTGCTCCACAGAGTTTTCAGTGGCTGATCTTTTGCAAGCAGTTGGCTAGGCCATTACTCTTATCATGCTTCCTGCCTCTCTCTCCACAATTGCATCACAGAGATTCAGCGTTGCAATTAGCTGTCATACACCAGCAAGACCATGCCAGATAGAAAATATCGGCATAATTTTGTACTAGATCATAAGTGACACCTGCTCCCAACTCCCCCAAGTACAGCCCTAGGCCACCGTAGCTTCTCCTTTGTGCCTCCTCCCACTTGACACTCTCCATGATCCAGTAAATAAAGGGGTGATGCCTCAGGACCCTCTGATTGGTAGGTGTCCATCTTGTCCCAAGTGCGAACCATTCAGATGTTTCTGCATAGAATGTTGCCGGTTCCTGGATGCCTGATCCTGGACGTCTCATTAACTTCCATTTGCCCTACCTGACCCAGAAATTCCCTTTCAGTAGCTTAGAATGATTGGAATTTGCTCATAACCTTTGATTTGAGGTTATTCCCCCTTACCTTGGGGCTCTTTAGTCACTGTAGGCAGCCAACAGAAACAAACTCACTAGAAATTCCAGGAAGTTGATTCCAAAGGAAACAAGCAATGTCGCTGCCTACCTTTGCCTTAATTTCGGAACGTAAGTGAAGTCCAAGTTGGAAAAATTTTTGGCATCTGTCAAGTCAGCTTTGCTGTGGAAATCTAATTGAAAATTACAGACCTTCCAGATTTCCCAGCAAGATTATTGCAAAGACAAATGTTTTGTGTCTACAGTTCTTTGTGTCCTCCCTTCCTCCCCTCCCCCACTTCCCAGACTAGTCTCTCCCTAAAGGAAGAGTTAATTATCATTTTGAATCTGACCCCGAAGAAACATATTAATCACAGCCCGCCCTTCATCACATCTCAAAAGCCCTGGAGATCCTCTGCCTTTATTATGTTGTAGAGAATTTACTTGGAGCCAATTAGGGTCGTTTCCAAGGGCAATGAAGTGGCTAAGACACACGTCTGCACTGAAGACAACTCATGTTTTTTCAACACTCGATAATGGAGTTAAATACCAGGAAACTCACTTTAGTGAACACCTGCTATCTCCTCCCTATCATAAATCTTTTCCAGGAGAGTGATGACGGAGCTCGCAGTATTTTCCCTGCCGACACTTAATTCATTTCCATCCCAGTCTCTCCCTCCTGCTGAGGAAGGACTCCAAGACACAAAATGTGCTCGGCTCTGGCCTGGATGGTAGTGACATGGCTCAGAGACACAGTGATACTTCCATTGGCTTGTGGATTCCTCTGGAGGTCACCTCAGTCATCCCTTTTCCTCCAGGCCGGAAACCATATCAAACACATCCCAGACTGGTATGCCGACAACAAATAGGCAAATGATCCCAGGGCCTGGAATACATTAGTCCAGGATGAAAGGAAACCATGTTTTGGGCAAGAGAGAATGCAGACTGGAGCAGATAACACAAACCAGTCTTCCGACACCATTTGCTCAAGGCCAGAGGCACCCAGCCACACATCATTATGGTCAGGGACACACTGGCCTAGAGAATATGTGAGGTGGGATAAGAGGCTAATTACTCAGAACTTAAATTCAGAATATGTTTTATTCAGTGTTGCTTTAGGAACTTGAATTCCATGGCCACCGTGAAACACTCTTGGTAGCTGGGGCTAGGTTTGGTAGGAAGCGTGAGGTGTGGCTTCTGGGGTGGAATTATTGCAGTGCCAACTTTCCAGGAGAGACAAGCTTCACAGAGTCCTTAAAGATGCCTTAGGTCTCTGTACTTGAGGTTTCTTTACCTGAGATCTTCATTTTCCTTTTTTCCTCAATTTATTGTGGTCTCCGCTCAAATATTAACTTCCTCAGAAAGGCCTTCCCTGGCTACCTTCTGTAACATGACCAACCCTCAGGAAAACCCACAGCCCTAAAAAGGGGGCGTAGGGCTATTTCTGGATTTCTGGATATGTGCAAAGTGGTCTTGACACAATGATACTTCCATTGGCTTGTGGATTCCTCTGGAGGTCACCTCAGTCATTCCTTTTCCTCCAGGCCAGAAACCTTATCAAATTCATCCCTCATTGCGTAGGCAGGACAATAGTTGAAGGACAATTAGAGCAAGCCTATTCCTGGGCCTCCTTTTACCCAGATGGAGAATTCATATTGGTGTTCGTTTGTGTCCTCAGGGCCACCTCAGGACTGTGACTTCATCTTCAGCCATTGTTTTATTTGAAGGAAAAATATTGGAGAAGGAAGAAAGTAAAAAAGGAGATTGTTTGCTAAGTTACCCTCCTTTTCTTCTAAAGTTTCTTGGAATTCCTATCCTGTAACTTCAGGATGTAGTCATATGACCAGCCCTATCTGAAAAGCATCCTGGAAGTAATGTTTTTCTTTGCTGGGTACATTGTCTCATTCCCCAGTAAAGCCAAGGTTCTATTGAAAATTCTGTTATTGAAAGATTCTACTAGAAAAGTAGAAACTAGATTTTGCACGGGCAATTATGAGTCTCTACCACTGGCCACTTTACTTCCACAGCTTCTTCTGGCCTTTTAAATAAAGAGAAAAAAAGTCTAGCTTGCATTTGAAAGTAAGTGAAGCAGGAGCACTAAGGGCAGGATGGGGACCAGAACATGACAGTCTCAAATGCTAGACTAAGAATAATGGAGAGACTCCAGGCCTAGCTCGTAAGGCCGCAGGTAGGGAATGATTTTCCGTGTGTGAATTTGCTGTATGTGGAGCACTAAGCCAAGTGCTTTTGTGTACCTGTTTTTTTTTCAATCATAATAACAACACCATGAGGTATGTTTTATGGCTTCCATTTTACAGATAAAGAAACCAAGGCTGTTAAGTGTTTTCCCGAAGTCACACAATTCATAAGGAGTGAAGCCGGGCTTTGTTCCTGTCTCTGATTCCAAAGCCCAAGTGCGCAGCCACCAGGCAGTAGCTTCTGGCTAACCGTCAAATAGTCAGGCTCCACAGCCAGTTCCCTAGAAGCTTCCATCCTCTCCAGGTCTTTCACATTGTCTACCAGGCCACCTTCAAGTCTTTTCCCCAGTAATCCTTTTCCTTTAGCAGCAATCTAAACTTGAGGGTTGGAAGTTGCTTTCACCCTCTAGCCTAACCAGATCCACTTTCTTGCCAGAAACATAACTAGAGGCCCTAGTTATCAATGAGGAGGCGGGGACAAGCCCCAGTACCCTGCCCTGAGTGAAGTCTGTACCACGTGGTCACGTGAGCACTTCCAAGGCCCTGAGGGGATGAGGTCATGTTGCAAACTTCCACCTACTCAATAGGATGTTTCTAAAACTTTACAAGTGAGGAATGACCTAAACTATATTATATGGACTCAATTAATAGATGTCCCTAGAGATCCCAGCTGGAGCTCTTCCAATATACCAGCTTCTCCTTGGAAACCATACAGGGAATTTCTACTCTGTCCCACAAGGTTGCTATGGGTTGAAATCGACTCAACAAGAATGAGTTTTAGAGACCCCAGACTTCTGCAGCTCATAAGTTACAGGGAACTTAATGCCTGTATCAGAATCTGGTCTTAAAGAGTTCTCTTTCCTGGGAATCTTTCAGGTCGTCACTGTGACCTGACTGCCATATGTCACAAATTTGTGACCTGGCTTTGACAGCCACTCTTCTGTTTGGTAGGTCATTTCTCACCTTCACTGACCTAGTTTCCCTTGAGCTGCAGCTATCACTGGCCCTGCATGGACAGACACTTATACCTTAATTCTTGAGCTTAGACCAGTCAGGTTTATCAGGGCTATACTAAGTATCCAATTTGTTTGTTTTTCTTTCTTTCCTGTCTTTTCAATGATGCCTTGCTTTCTTCATGTGTAATGTCCTTCCACGATTCATCTTATCTTTGGTCATTAGTGTTCAGTGCATCAAATCTATTCTTGAGATGATCTCTAAACTCAGATGGGATATACTCAAGGTCATATGCCGGGGGCCAGCCCCGACACTTTACAGGGTCCCGCACGGAGGGAGGGAGAGGCGCGGCGGGAAATGAATCAAGGAGACAGAAAAGACTTTTCTGGTTTAAGGCAGCCCGACCCAGAGAGCAAGAGAGAAGGCTGTCTGTCTTTATTGTTTTTATAGTAAGAGTGACGTGAATTTTACCCTGCCCACTGACCACACAATCTATTGGCTAGTTCAAAACCAAAAACCTCGTGGTCTTGAGGTGATGTAATTTTTTACCCTGCCACATGAGCTATTAGTTAACTGAAACCTGGTGATCCTTTTAACTGTCAAAGCTTTTTAGATAATGGCCTAAGGATGCCTCGAGCTCAATCAGCCCTACTTATACCTCAAGGTTAAAAGGTTCACGAGGAAGGGTCTAAAGTTTATGATCTCTATTTGTTCCTACTTTGCTCTTTATCTCCTCCTGCAGGGATAGTAAACATCTACTGTCCCCCACCCTATGTTCTTCTCAAGCTGTTCTAAAGAGGATAATTCCTTTCACATGGGTGGGGATGTGCAGTTGGGGGAAGTCAGCAGGGGTTGGGCCGGCCTCGTTGCTCTCAAAGCTGGCTGTGTTAGAGATCATTCCTCTGAGCTCTTTTTCCTCAGAAAATTCCTGTACAGTTTTCCCGATATTATTTCATAGACCAAGGGGGTAGTAAAAAGGGGCCCCTCTCAGAAGGCATCTCCCCTGATCCTTGTGCCAGGAGAGGAGGGGGTATCTTTTTGAAGAAAATTTGATTAGGAAGCCAAATAATATCAAGGGCAGTAGGCTAAAAAACATGTCACAGGTGAGATGCTTCAGCCCGTCATTTGCAGGAGCTCGTGACTTTGTCTACAAGGCTGATGGCGGACCTCCGCAGTCATACTTTGGCTGTCATGGACTTGTTCTAGTTTTCTTCACTTTCAGGTTTGAACTTCCATATAAACAACTGATTGTGCCCTAGTCAGTTCCTAGTCTTGTTCTAACTGATGATATTGAACTTTACCACCATCCCTGCCTACACATGTAGTTGATTTGATGCCCATGTACTGCATTTGGTGAGGTCCATATGTATAGTTGCTGTTTATGCTGGTGAAAAAAAATTGCAACAAAAAAGTCACTGGTCCTGCAAAATTCTATCATGTGATTTCCAACATCATTTCTGTCACCAAGGCCATGTATTACAACTACTGATCCTTATTCTTTGCTTCAAACTTTTGCATTCCAAGCACCAGTAATTATCAGTGCATCCTGACTACATGTTTGAGCAATTTCAGACTACAGAAGCTGGTAAAAATTTTCAATTTCTTCCTCCTTGGCATTAGTAGTTGGTGCATAAATTTGAATAATAGTTGTGTTAATTGGCCTTCCTTGTAGGCATATAGATATTATCCTACCACTGACAGCACTGTACTTTAGGACAGGTCATGAAATGTTTGCCAGTGAATGTAACGCCATTCCTCCTCAAGTTGTCCTTTCTGGCACAGTAGACTATACGACTGTTCAAGTTACAGTGGACAGTGGCAGTCCATTTCAGTTCACTAATGTCTAGGATACTGATGTTTATGTATTCCACTTCATTTTTGATGATTTCCAATTTTCCTAGATTCATACTCCAGACATTCCATGTTCTGGTTATTAATGGATGTTTGTAGCTCTTTTTTCTCATTTTGAGCCACATTAGCAAATGAAGGTCCTGAAAGCTTAACTCCATCCACATCATTAAGGTTGACTCTACTCTGAGGAGGCAGCTATTCCCTAGTCATCTTCTAAGTGCCTTCCAACCTGGGGGCCTCATCTTCCGGCACTGTATCAGAAGATGTTCTGCTATTCTTAAGGTTTTCATTGGCTAATTCTTCTCAGATGTAGACTGCTGGGTCCTTGTTTCCAGTCTGTCTTAGTTTGGAAGCTCAGCTAAAACCTGCTAGTGATCTTGCTGGCATCTAAATACAGATGTCATAGCTCTGAATATCACAGCAGCATGCCACCCCCCCACAGTATGACAAACTCAAATTCATAGTTTCTATCAGTCCAGGAGGTCTGGCCTTTTTTATGAATTGAGTTATGTTCTACATTTTTCTCCCATCCTATTTGGGAACTTCTGTTGTGTTCCTGTCAAAGCAATTGGTAGTGGTAGCCAGACACCATATAGTTCTTCTGTTCTCAGGCTGGAAGAGGCTTTGGTTTGTGTTGGTCAATAGTCCTGTGGACTAATTTCTTCCTCAGTCTTTGGTTTTCTTCATTCCTCTTTGCTCCAGATAAAGAGAGACAAATAGGTGTGTCTTAGATGGCTGTTTGCAAGCTTAGCTTTTAATACCACAGAATTCTCTTCACCAAAGTAGGATGCAGAACATTATGTTTATGAACTAACACATGCCAGTTGACCTAGTTGTTTGACAAGACTACAGTCCTGAGCTTTGAAGCCCAATAATTAACCCCTCAAGCTGTTTCACTATGTCTCAGACATACCCCTAACCAATTAAGTTGGTGAACTCATCCTACAAAAAGTGCTACATAGCTCGCTGCTGAATATCACTACGGCCACCTGAAAGACGCCCGTAGTCTTCCTTATCCCTGTTGGTGGAAACTCCATCCTGCCAGATGCTCAGATCAAAATCTTTGGCATCATCGTTATCTCCTGTCTTTCTTTCATACCCCACATTTGAGCCATCAGCAAATGTTGCCAGCTCTTCTTTTGGAATATACCCAGAATTTGACTACTTATTGTCAGCTCTGCCATTCCTAAGCCACTGCCATCTCTGCAAGATTATTGCAATAGCTTACTGCTCTTATTGCTTCAGTCTTTGTTTTCTGCCAGTCTACTCTCATCATTCTCAGCCTCTCAATCAGAATGGCCATCTAAACATGTAAGTTGCTAATGCCTCTCTGTTGCTCAGAACTACCAAAAGTCTTCCTTTCTCATTCAATATAGAAACTGACCAGTTCAAGTCAGTGCCTACTATAACGCTGGGGGAGGTTCCTGAAGGTGCCTGGTGTCATCCCCGTAATTGCTTTGTATGAGGAGTTCTAGGGTGGAGAGTTATGGCTGGTATGACCGGAGTAATGGTGGTGTGGCTCTTTGGAGCTTGAGAAGGTGACTATTTACTAACCAGTATTGGAATTTTTTAAAGATCAGGACTCTAGTATAGGTATGTATCAGCTGAGCATCAGCCTTACTCCTACTGTTTTCCTCCTCTTTCACTCTGCTTTTGCCATGCTGGCCTCTATACTATCATGTGCCAGGTGGTTCCTGCCTTTGCTCTTCTTCATCATGGCTTACTGTCTCACCTTCTACAGATCATTGCTCAAATTTCACTTCAGAGGAGACTGTTTTGACCACTAGAGAATCCGCAACACACCCATCTTCCTAATCGTTATCATTCTCCACAGTTTCGTCAACAATCTGATATACCATGCACTTATTTCATTATTTGGAATCCTGGTGGAGCAATGGTTAAGAGCTCAGCTACTAATCAAAGGTCAGCCATTTGAATCCATCAGATGCTTCTTGAAAACCCTATGGGGCAGTTCTATTGTATCCTGTTGGGTCGCTATGAGTCAGAATTGACCTGATGGCAATGAAGTTTGATTTATTTACTTATTTTATTTTGTGGTATATGTTGTTGTTGTTGGTTTCCCTCAGGTTGGATCCAACTCCTAGTGAAAGTGTATACAACAGAATAATACTGCCCAGACCTACACCATCCATGTGATTGTTACTATGTTTAAGCCCATTCTTGAGACCACTGTGTAAATTCGTGTAGTTGAGGGTCTTCTTTTTTTACTGACTCTCTATTTTACCAACCATGGTGTACTTCTCTAGGGACTGAGCTCTCTTGATAACATGTTCAAAGTATATGAGATGAGATCTCACCATCCTTGCTTCTAAGGAGCATTTTGGCTGTATTTCTTCCAAGATAGATTTGTTTGTTCTTTTGGTAGTTCATGGTATATTTAATATTCTTCACCAACACCATAATTCAAAAGCCTCTTCTGTCTTCAAGGTGACTTCTTTGCTTTTCCACACTCTTAAGAGGTCTTTTGCAGCAGATTTATCCAAATGCAATGCATTGTTTGATTTCTTGCCTGCTACTTCCATGAGTGCTGATTGTGGATCCAAGTTAAGTTCTTGACAACTTCAGTCTTTTCTCCATTTTATCATGATGTTGCTTATCGGTCCAGTTGTGAAGATTTTTCTTTTCTTTATGTTAAGGTGTAGCCCATACTGAAGGCCATAGTCCTTACTCTTCATCAATAAGGGCTTCAAATCTTTTACACTTTCAACAAGCAAGGCTGTGTCATCTGCATAACACTGGTTGTTGATGAGTTTCCCTCCCATCCTGGTGCCCCATTCTTCATTTAGTTTAGTTTCTTGGAATATTTGCTCAATACACAAATCAAGTAAGTATAGTGAAAGGATACAACCCTAAGGCACAGCTTTCCTAACCTCAAACCACACAGTATGCCCTTGTTATGTTTGAAGGACTGCCTGTTTATCTCTGTACATGTTCCTCATGAGCATAAGTAAGTGTTCTGGAATTAATATATTTTTCAGTGTTATATTTAAATTGTTACGATCCACATAGTCTACTGCCTTTGCATAGTTTCCAAAATGCAGGCAAACAACTTTCTGGTATTCTGTGCTTTCAGCTAAGATCTATCTGATATCAGTAATAATATCCCTGGTCACGTGCTCTCTTCTGAATCCAGCTTGAATTTCTGGCAGTTCCCTGTTGGTGGACTGCGCAGCCACTTTTGAATGATATCAGTAAAATTTTACTTGTGTGTGATATTAAGGATATTGTTCAATAATTTCCACTCTGTGATGGATTGCCTTTCTTTGAAATAGACTTAGATATAGGGTTTTTGCAGTCAGGTGCCCAAATAACTATCTTCCAAAATTCTTTTCATAGAAGGGTCAGCGTTTCCAGCACTGCATCCATTTGTGGAAACCTCTCAAATGGTGTTTCATCAATTCTAGACCCTTTTATCCACCAGTGGTCCAGCTTGGACCTCTTTCCTCAGTATCATCAGTTTCTGATCTGTATGTTACTTCCAGAAATGGTTGAACATCGACCAGTTGTTTTTGGTATAGTGAGTCTGTGTATTTGTTCCATCTTCTTTTGATGTTTCCTGCATTGTTCAGTACTTTCCCCACAGAATCCTTTGATATTGCAACATAAATCTCAAAGTTTTTTTTTCAGCCCTTTCAGCCTAAGAAATGCCTAGTGTGTTTTTCCCTTCAGGCTTTCCCCCATTAAAATGTGAATTTCTTAAGGAAA
The DNA here is from genome assembly GCA_028571685.1 of Heterohyrax brucei. Lineage (NCBI taxonomy): Eukaryota > Metazoa > Chordata > Mammalia > Hyracoidea > Procaviidae > Heterohyrax > Heterohyrax brucei. Next base: position 67,091,257 of record CM053142.1, on the reverse strand, counting down.
TGATTTTCTTTTTCTCTTTGCTCTATCTCCAGTGCCTTCACCAAATATGCACTCAATGAAATGGTTAAATGAATGAATCAGTGAGCACTTTGTAATTCAACAAAGCTAATAATTAGCACTAACCTCCTATCTTGCTAAGTTGAAGCTCAGAATAAGGAAGAATTTTTGAAAGTCAGAGCTACTCAAAGGAGCGTAAGCTCTTTAAAAGAGATGAGATGTACCCAGTTTTGGCAATCACTGCATTAATTGGGAAGTCTGAACTCCACCAGTGTAGACTTCAACTTTCATAACATATTTATCCTTCCGGGACCTTTGTGTCCTCATCTGCAAAGTGAAGTGATGTTAGTTACTCATGCATATTACAGGATTATGGTGAAAATTAAATAAGAATGTACATGCAAGGTACTTATCATAATGTCCAGCACATATTAAGTGCATAGTAAGTATCATTTCCCTCCCCCATACTTTCTCTCATCCCTGCAAGGGTTGGTGATCCATGGATGGTCTTATGGCATCCAGGACTCAAGAGTGATGGGGAACATAGATTCAGGCAGGGGGTAGGGCTGGGTGTGGAAGCAGGGATTTGTGCCATTGCTCCTGCTGGGATGGCTCCCGGGCGTGCTGAGTTGGAGGGCACAGAGCAGGCCCCATCTGCGCTACCAGTCCTTCTGCGATGCTCCGGGAGGAGTGACAAGTACTAACCCAGATCATGCATATTCAAAGCTCTGTCTGGTTCCCTGGCACAATGGGCCAGAACAACAAAGCAGGTAACAGCTTGCCTCCTTGAATCAAACACAGAGTAACTGGGTCTTTTTGGTCTGAATTGATAGGGCAGGTTGGGTCCCCAAGAAAATATATCATTTTCTTTGAATTCAAGAGGACAATCTCTGAACCCAGTGTTCTTTTCTAAAAGTCTATGACTCCCAAGGCATTTATAGATAGAATTCAGGTAGTCTACGAACTTAGATGGGAAAAAAAATGTACTTTTATTTTTCTAACCTCTTACCAAATTTTAGCATTTTCTTCTATTTTGAATATGGCAACAAATCGTGTTACCATGAGTAGTGTTACCTGTGACATTGTAACCAGTAGAAATAAGCACCGTATTACATTCTGGTAGCTGCAGATATCTCACAGTAACATTCAGACTCATCTTTGAAATAATGGTTTTCAGAACTTCTGCAATGTCTAGTTATTTAATTCTTTACTAAAGAAACTAGCATGTTACCGTACCCCAATTTTGGGGGTAATATTTTGGTAACTGGTTCCCTTTATAATTTCACTGGTTTCCTTTATAACCCTATGTAGTTGATTTGATTTTACGTGTTTTTTAAAACATTCTGAAAGGGTTCCTGGATTTCAACAGATTTACAAATGGCCCATGACTCAAAAACTGTTCTTAAAACCATCTTGAAGAAACAAATGGGTGTTGTGTTGTCTCATATGTGTACGTGTGTGTGCACACACGTGCATGCACATGGCTGTGTTTGTGTTCCAGACCCAGAGGTAAATCGGCCTCATCAATCTAATTTCAGAAACACTCTTTCTAAGGTTGAACTTCAATCTTTTCTTTCTGCCACAAAATCAGATTGTCTGCTGTCAGTAGGCTTGGAGGATAGCTACTTTATATGAATTTGAGTCCCTCACCCCACAGTCAAGTCGTCCTGAGCCATCTCCTCTCCTAGACGGCTGGCGGGGTCAAGGGACTCTTTACTCTTGGGGCTGGTGCCGCAGCCCTGTTGTCATCCATCCACCCAGGGCCACCCTGGCACTGATCATCTTCCTGAGCTTTCTCGTCTTCCCCATCTGTTAGTCACAGAAGGTTTCAGCTTCTTTTTAGATCCAAAAACTTCGCTCTACTTTGAAAAACAAAGCATGGCACCCTGCGCTGAAAATTATTGAGTTGTTAAGTTCCCACGTAAAGTGACGAGAGCTTCTGAACAGCCCCAGCACCTTTGCTGATGTGGATATCTACACCATCCCTCTTCAGCCCTGGTTGCTTTGGTCCTATTGACAGAAATGCTTGGTCTGAAACCACCCACCCACCTGTGAGCAGCCACCTTTGCTCCTACTTCATTTCAGTGAGATAATTTAGATACGAGGAGATAAAAGAGAAGAATGGCAGAGGGACATGTTCAGGATCAACTAAGAAGACTCCTAACTTGGAGTTACTGGTGGGCAGAAGGTTCCTTCCTCTGTCTGTTCTCCATAGCTTGATTCTACAGCAAGAAGCAAGCAATGAAAAGACACACACTGTGACGAGAACACCATCCTTAACCTTCAGAACACGATGGTCAATAAGCGAATGTCTCTCCTTCATTCTAGAGGGAAACATGAGAGATAAATAAAAGAGAACAGTAGAAGACAGTATATTGGTGACAGATTTTTTAGTTGCAAATGACAGACACTCACTTCAAACAAACTCAGAGAAAACAAAACAATTAATGTTCTTATTAATTAACTAATGTATTAGTTCAGGAGCCCTGGTGGCTGCAGCGGTTAAGAGATGAGCTGCTAACTAAAAGACTGGCAATTAGAATCCACCAGCTACTTCTTAGAAACCCAATGATGCAATTCTACTCTGTTCTACAGGTTCACTATGAGTTAGAATCTACTCTACAGCAACACGTTTGTTTTTTTCTTTGATGCATTAGTTCAGCCTTGTAAATGATATGGAGCCAAACTATTTTGTCCTGTACAGTTGCTATGAGTTGGAATCAACCCAGTGGCAATGAGCAATGCATTAGTCAGCTCTCACTAGATCATACTGCAACAACAGTCACCCCAGACACCTCAGTATCTTATACTTACAAAGGTTTATTTCTCACCTATGTTACACGTTCTTCATAGGGTAGGAAATTTGCAGCTCTGCTCTGTATCAGTCTCCATTTCTGGACCAGGTTCTTGTGGAAGAACAAAAACAATGCAGTCACGAATCTATGTGTTCATTCTCCAGGCCTCTGCTTAGGAGTAGCATGTATCTCTTTAGCTTGCATCGGTCTAATGATCAAGTGGTTTTCTATTGGCCAGAGTAGTCAGATGGTCAAGGCTGACATCAACAGTAGTGAAATACAGTCTTCCTATAAGAAAGGGTCTCATAGAGGGATGTGTTAGAATAGGTCCACTACTTTAGGGTCGCAAATATTTTAATATTTTTTATTGTACTTTAGATGAATGTTTACAGAGCAAACTAGTTGCTCATTAAAAAATTAATATAATACTGTTTGTGATATTGATGGTCACCTCCAGGACATTGTTAATAGTCTCCCCTTTTTGACCTTGGGTTCCCTGTTACCAGCTTTCCTGTCCCCTCCTACTGACTTATTTTGTCCCTGAGCTGGTGTGCCCATTTAGCCTTAGTATGTTGTCTGGGCCTGTCTAATCTTTGGCTGAAGGGTGAACCTAAGGAGTGAGTTCATTACTGAGTTATAATGGTATCTTGGGTCACTGCAGCAAATATTTTAGATCATAATACAGTCTACCACAATTAATATTTATTGCCAAGTGCCATCGAGTCAGATTTATTAGGCACCTACTTTGTTTCAGGGGTAAACCCTGGTAACATAGCAGTTAAGTGCTGTGGCTGCTAACCTATAGGTCAGCAGTTCGAAACCAATATGTGGTCCTTGGAAGCTCTATAGGGGCATTTCTACTCTGTTCTACAGGGTTGCTTTGGGTCAGAGGTACCTCGACAACAATGGGTTTCAGTTTTGTTCCAGGTACTGTTCTGTTGTTGTTAGGTGCTGTCGAGTCAGTTCTGATTCATAGTGACCACATGCGCAACAGAACAAAACACTGCCCAGTCCTGCGCCATGTCCCTAATCTTTTTATGCTTAAGCCCATTGTTGTGGACACTGTGTCAATCCATCTCATTGAGGGTCATTCTCCTTTTTGCTGATCCTCCACTCTGCCAAGCATGATGTCCTTCTCCAAGGACTGATCCTTTCTGACAACATGTCTAAAGTATGTAAGATGCAGTCTTGTCATCTTTTCTTGCAAAGAGCACTCCAGTTGTACTTCTTCCAAAAGAGATCTGTTTTTTTCTTTTTTTTTGGGTGGTGCATGGTACATTTGACATTCTTCTCCAAAACCACAACTCAAGGGTATCAATTCTTCTTCTGTCTTCTTTGTTCACTGTCCAGTTTTTGCATGCATATGATGCAATTAAGAATATCATGGCTTGAGTCAAGAGCCCTTTAGTCTGCAAACTGACTGTTCTAGGTACTGGAGATACAATACTGAACAGTACAAAGTTCCTATTTTTGTGCAGGTACTAAATTCTAGATGCTGGCTTATGGTGGAATTAGAGGGACGTAAAAACAGAAAATAAACAGATAAGCACAAAGAATTAGATTATGGTAAGTACCATTACCAAAAAAAAAAAAAAAACCAAAAAAAAAAAACAGAGTTATGAGATATACTACTTGGTGGGCTACTTTAGATTGAGCTATCTGAGAAGGTGACATTTAATTTGAGATTTAAATAAAAGAAAAGGTTCACTAATATGAGAAACCTAGGTTTACCATCATCCAGAATCTTGGCTTGGAAGGCAGGGGTTTTAATTCCACCCTTCCTAGCACCTGTAACAGTGACTGGAAAGGACTATGACTGGTTCACATGCTCATCTCCAACAGTGTTCCTTGACTGACAGCCCCATCAGAATCACGTGGAGTAAGATGAGGACCAAATCACAAAGGATTCAAGGAATAAAAAAATTAACAGGTGCACACTACTGGCAGACTGTGGTGAATACTCACTAGTCAGTCATTCATTGGTAAAATAACTCAGATTTAGGAGAAGGAGATCTAGATTCCAGTCACTGTTCTGACAGGAATTAGCCATGGACACAGGTCTCAGGTTCCTTACGTGGGAGTCTGGGGTACATAGACAATCTCTTAGCTTTCTTTCACCCTATGATTCCAATTTTGCAGATTCAGGTAGGATGTTTTGATTATAAGTTGCAGTCAACTCTGACTTCAGAGTTTTAAGCAAAAGAGGTTTTTACTTCATGCACGAGAAGTACAAGCAGTACCAACTCAGTATGTCAAGGCTCTGGTTCCTTGCCTCTGTGGCTCCCTGTCTCTTAGGCTCTGTTATTTTCTATGGGCTGAAATTCATCTTCAGGCTGATTCTCTTCGTGGTTACAAGTAGACTCCAGCACTTCCAGCCATCTCATCTAGATAATTCAAGTCTAGTGGAAGAGCAGAGACTAGATCTTCTTTGTGTTTTCTGTTAAGAATGGATAAACCATCCTAGTATCCGCTGAAAAAGAGTCCTTTCGGTAGATATTTGAGCAATGTCATGGTTCTTTTAGAAACAGCAGTGGTGAATTGACTATTGGATATGAAGCAATGTTGGCTTACAATTTCCATTTAGGATTGGGACCCCTTTATAAAATTCTTCTTTCCTCCAGCCCTGATTCTTTTGACTGCCTGTTTAACAGGGATGGAGAGTATATTATTTTTCTATCGTACCTCTAAGGACACTGGCAAGATACAGCCAACATGAAGGCCCATGCACAACTCTGCATATAGAGAAGAAGATTAATCCCAGGTTGTACAGATTCTATTTCTTCCCTGGTTGTTTGGTAAAGCTAACAATTTAGGGAACAGTTTCAGGCATAGATGGTGAGGGTCTCTCAAATGATAAGAATCTTCATCCAGTGGCCTGTGAGACAAATATTCTATTTTGTGCTTTTCAATGTACATATGATACAGAAGGGGCAGACAGAGGAGAAAAGGACAAGAAGTCCTAGCTTGGGACCTTGGAGCTTCTACTCAATCCTCGTTCCTAGAATTAGTCCCTGCTACCCCACTAATGTTCTATCCTCAAAATGGGTCCTTTCCTTTGGTATAATTTCACACAGCAAACTACTGCTTCTCCCCTTATTAATCTCCAGTCTCAGACAAAAGGCACATACCTGAAGGTGCTTTAGATATGTAGTAATTACATATAGCTGTAAAATAAATATATTCACTGTGTTCAAAGAAATAAAAATGAGGCTTGGAAGTACTAGCAAATACCAAAGAATACAAAAAAAGTCAATTAGATTTAAAAAGGAATCAAATGAAACTTCTAAAAATTTAAAGAAAAAATAAATAAAATTAACATACATACCAAATGGTTAAATAGCAAATCAGACACCTGAAAAGAGAATTAATGATCCAGAAGACACAGTCAAAGAAACTTTTCAAAATGAGGCATAGGTAAGAAAGATGTCTTAGGCTGAGTTCTCTAGAGAAATAAAGTCAACAAAGCATATAGACATGTATATATAAAGAGATTTACGTTAAGGAAATAACTCACATGGTATAGAGGTTGGAACGTGAGTCAGGCTGTGACTTCTCCTGAATCACGTAGCTGAAAGGGTTGGCAAACCCAAGACTGGCAAGTCAAGTGGTAGAGGTCTGGCTCACAGGCTGTGAAGATCAACAGATTCCAAGATTAGCAGGTAAGACAAGCCTGTAAGTGCTACTTTAAGTCTCAAGAACCATGGGTCAGATGAACAGGAGCCAACAGCAGGATCCAGTGCAAACAAAAGCCTGTGAGCTTCACCACAAAGTCTACTTATATTGGATGCAGGCCACACCTATGAGGAAATTCCTTTGGAGCAGGTTAGCTATTCACAGCAGATCTCATCGTGGGGGTGATCACGTCATCATGTTGTAGTGGTTAGGGGATACTGAGTTGCTTCTGACCCAGAGTGCCCTATGTACAACAGAAGGAAACACCTCCTGGTCCTCTGGCATCCTCAACGATCATTGCTGTGCTTGAGCTCATTGTTGCAGCCACTGTGTCAACCTATCCTCTTTTTTGCTGACCTACTTTAACGAGCATGATGCCCTGCTCCTGGGACTGATCCCTCCTGATAACATATCCAAAGTACATGAGACACAGTCTCACTGTCTTTGTTTCTAAGGAGCATTCTGTCTGCACTTCTTCAAAGACAAATTTGTTCATTCTTTTGTCAGTCCGTGGTATAGTCAATATTCTTTGCCAACACCGTAATTCAAAGGCGTCATTTCTTTTTCAGTATTCCTTATTCATTGTTCAGCTTTCACATGAATATGAGGTGATTGAAAATATCATGGCTTAGATCAGGTGCACCTTAGTCTTTAAGGTGATGTCTCTGTTTTTTAACACTTTGAAGAGGTCTTTTGCAGCAGACTTGGGTCTTTTGATTTCCTGACTGCTGCTTTCATAGACCTCGATTGTAGATCCAAGGAAAATGAACTCCTTGACAACTTTGACCTTTTCTCCACTTATCATGATATTGCTTATTGGTTCCATTGTGTGCCTTTTTGTTTTCTTTATGTTGAGGTGTAATCCATACTGAAGGCTGTCGTCTTTAATCTTCATCAGTAGGTGCTTCAAGTCTTTTTCACTTCCAGCAAGCAAGGTTCTTCCATCTGCATAATACAGGTTGTTAGTGAGTCTTCCTCAAATCCCAATGGCCTGTTCTTCTTCTTCATATAGTCCAGCTTCTCAGATTATTTGCTCAGCATACAGATTCAATAAGTGTGGTGAAAGGCTACCACCCTGACACACACCTTTACTATTTTTAAACCATGCCATATCCCCTTGTTCTGTTTTAACAACTCTCTTGATCTATGTAGGGGTTCTTCATTAGCAGAGTTAAGCGTTCTGGAATACCATTTGTTCTCAATGTTATTCATAATTTGTTACGGTCCATACAGTTGGATGTCTTTGCATGGTATATAAAACACAGACGAACATCTATCTGGTACTCTTTGCTTTTGACTGGGGTCCATCTGACATCAGCAGTAATATCCTTTGTTTCACTGAAGAAGAAAATTAAGCCTTGTGTTGCAATTTTGAGGGATTCTATGGGGGAAATTATTAAATGACACAGGAAGCAGAAAAAAAAAAGGATGGAAGGGATGCACAACATCACTGTACCAAAAAGAATTGGTCGATGTTCAACCATTTCAGGAGGTAGAATGTGATCGAGAACCCATGGTATTGAAGGAAAATGTCCAAGATACACTGAAGACATCAATGAAAAACAAAGCTCTAGGAACTGACAGAAAGCAGTCGAGATGTTTCAGCAAACGGATGCTGTGCTTGAAGTGCTCACTCATCTCTGTCAAGAAATTTGGATGACAGCTACTTAGTCAAAGGGAGCCACCCAGCCAAGTGCTGTCAAGTCGGATCTGACTCATTTTGTGCCCATTCTAAAGAAAGGTGATCAAATGGAATTGTTGAACAATATTATTAACACACACACAAGAAAAAGCTACAAATAATTCAAAACTAGTTGCAGCAGTACACTGACAAAAACTGCCAGAAATTCAACCTATTTTCACACGAGGATATGGAATGAAGAAGAGATATCATTACTGATGTGAGAACAGATCTTTTCTTCAGAAAATATCTAAAAGACATTTACTTGTGTTTTGTTGACTACACAATGTAAATGTGTAAAAAAATATAGAACAGGGAATATGTACCAAAACATAGCTACAATGTCAATTTTACACACAAAATAGACTTTAATATAAAATCCATCAAAAGAAACAGAGAGATATTACTTACCAGTTAAAAGAACAATAAAGATGGTACAATTGTTATTAACATAGATGCATCTAGTAACAGCCTAATAGTAAATACAGAATATAAATTAAAAATCTGAGATATGACTATTAAAATTATATAAATTATTAATTATTGTTGTCAATTTTAACTCATTTCTCTACACAACCAGTCAGTCAAACAAATAAAAAGAGGAAAAAAGCAAAGATATCAGTTTAAATTATATAACTAATTATCTGAATCAATATGTAGATTTCACAACAAATAATGTATTTTCTTTTCAAGAACATATGAAACATTCACAAAAGCCAACATTAAACTTGGATGACAAAAGAAATCTCAATAAGTTTCAAAGAATCAAGATCATGCAGATTACGTTCTCTGACCATAACGCTATAAAATTGGGAATAGATAACAAAATAATGATTTTTTTTAAAATCTCATATGCCCAGAAATTAAAAAGCTGAATAACCTTTTGGCTAAAGAGGAAATCACAGGCGTTATTATGAAATACTTAGTTCTGAACAAAATGAAAACACTGTGTGTCAAAATTTGTAGGACAAAATTAAATCGTTTCTTTGAGAGAAATGTACTGCTTTAAATACATCTGTCACAGTGTGAGAAAGAACAAGAACAAATGAGCTAAGCTTTCAACTCAAGAGATTAGAAAAAGACCAATTGGGTAAACTCAAATGAAGAAGAAAAGGGAGAATAAAAAATGAGGGAAGAAGTCAACAAAATCAAGAACTTAAACAGAGAAAACAAGTTAACAAAAGTAAAAGCTGTTTGTTTTTTTTTTACAAAACTGTTGCAATGGTAGGGCTCTTTATAATGCTTCCACTGAGGATAAGTCTCTGGCAAGACATTGGAACTGTAAGAAAATGAGAAAAGATATAAAAACCAAAAAGGTAGTGAATGAGAAAAATAACCAGACACAACAGGGGTTTAAGGAAAAATAAAAGGCCATTACGGATTATTAAAGAAAAATATTTGAAATCTAGGTGTAATGAATAAAATTTTGGGACTAGGGGTAAGCAAACCTGGAGGAAGAAAAAATGGAAATTTGAATAAATCAGTGGTTACTTAAAAATTGAAATATTGAATGTCCTGGCCCCATTCACATGTGTGCCAACAAAGCCTAACATTCTGTAAGAATCATTACAAAATCAGGAAGAAAGGAGGAACTGAACTGGAGAAAAATAAAACTGCACGTCTGCCTCACCAAACATAAATATATGACCTACTTATGAAAAGTAAAATTACAACATTAATAAAAGAAACAGCTATTTTGTAATTTTAGAATTGGAAAACCAAAACCAAACCCACTGGCACCAAGTTGATTCCAATTCATAGCAACCCTAGAGGACAGAGTATAACTACCCCATCGGATTTTCAAGGACCAGCTGGTGGATTGCAAATCACCAGCAAGAACACGGGGGACCCAGTGGAATAATGGGTGAAGGACATGAATAAGCAGTTCACAATACTGGAAAACCCAAAGCCTAACAAGTATATGAAGAGATGTTAAACTTCGTTAGAGGTGCTAATACTAGTAGTAGCCACAGAAACAAGTAGTAGTTGCGTTGTTGTTGTTAGGTGCTGTCAAGCTGGCTCCAAATCAAAGCAACCCTATACAACAGATTAGAACTGCCCCATAGGGTTTCCCGTGGAATGTCTGGTGGATATGAACTGCCAACGGTTTGGTTAGCAGATGAGCTCTCAAGTGCTGTGCTACCAGGGCTCCATAGTAGTAGTAGTAGCAGTAGCAGTGGTAACAGCAATGGGTTAGGTGTGTGTGTCTGTGTGTGTGTGTGCATGTGAGTGTGTGATATAGTGGAGCAGTGATTAAGAGCTCAGTTGCCATCCAAAAGGGTCATCAGTTCAAATTTACCAGCTACTCCTTGGAACCGAGTCAACAGCACAGTTTTTTTGTTTAGTGATATGGTTGCTGTTAGCTACCTTCGAGTTAGTTCCAACTCATAGCCATTCTATGTACAAGATCTGCTCAGTCTTGGGCCATCCTTGCAATTGTCCTATGCTTGAGCTCATTGTTGCAGCAGTAGCAGTGGCAATTACTGAGCAGCACTATATAATCCTTAAAAAATAAAAATAATAAATTTTTTTACTATTGAACTGATTCCAACTCATAGCAACCCAAGGATAGCATAGAACCACCTCATAGGGTTTCCAAGGAGTGGTTGGTGGATTTGAACTGCTGAACTTTTTGGTTAGCAGCTGATCTCTTAGTCACTGTGCTACCAAGGCTTCATTGTTTTTGTTGTCAGGTACCATCAAGTCGGTTCCTGTCATAGTGACCCTACGCACAACAGAACAAAACACTGCCCGGTCCTGCACCACGCCCACTTGCAAAATTCTATTCTCTGATCTCCAGCATCATTTCTGTCACCACGGCCATATTTTATAACTAACGATCCTTCTTATTTATTTCCAACTTTTGCATTTCAGTCACCAGTAATTCAATGCATCCTGATTGGATGTTTAATCAATTTTGGACTGCAGGAGTTGGAAAAAGCTTCAGTTTCTTCATCTTTGGCCTTAGTGGTTGGTGCATAAATTTGAATAACAGTCATGTTAACTGGCCTTTCCTGTAACAAAAGCCGCTGCTGTCAAGTTGATTCCAACTCATAGCAACCTATAGGCATATGGATATTATCTTATCACTGACAGCATTATACTTTAGGACAAATCTTTTTTGTCATGAATGCAACACCATTTCTCTCCAAGTGTTCATTCCTAGTAAACTATATAGCAGTTTGATTAAAAATGTCCATTCTCTGTCCACTGCAGCTCACTAATGCCTAGGATATTGATATTTATGCATTCCATTTCATTTTTGATGATTTCCAATTTTCCTGTATTCATACTTTGTACATTCTACTTTCCAATTATCAATGGATGTTTCCAGCTGTTTCTTCTCATTTTGAGTCATGCCACATCAGCATATGAAGATCTTGAAGGCTCTACTCCACCCACCACATTAAGGGCAACTCTACTTTGAGGAGGCAACTCATCCCTGGTCGTTTTCTGAATGCCTTCCAACCTGGGGCTCATTTTCCTGCACTATGTTTGACAGTGTTTGCTGCTATTCATAAGGTTTTCACTGGCTAATTCTTTTCAGAAGTAGATTACTGCATCCTTCTTTCTAGTCAGTCTTAGTCTGAAAACTCAGCTGAAACCTGTCTACCATGAGTGACCCTGCCAGTATCTGAATACCGGTGGCTTAGCTTCCAGCATCACTGCAACAAGCGAACCTCTACAAAAACAAAAACAAAAACCAAAAAGCTCATTTCCATCAAGTCAATTTCAACTCATAGGGACCCTATAGCTCTACTGCATATCATAGTTTTCATTAACTCATTAAATCCTATCAAAACACAGTGAGATAATAAATCAGTATTCCCATTTTATAGATGAAAAAACTCAGGCAAAAAGAAGTGGATTACCTAAGAGAAAAGACTTGACAGTGGAGTAAAGATCTGAACTCATGCTCTTAACTATCACAAGCATGTGATAGAATGAGACAAAAAAGAAACCATCTGGCAGTGCTGACAGGAGTATAGACTGGTGCCAATGCTCTGTAAAGAAGCATGGCAATTACTGATTGTGCCTAAGTGTGCTGTTAACCCTGGTTACAAGGCAACATGAGCAAGGAGCTGGATGCAGAATAAGCACACATCACCAGCACCCTGGATAAGAAGGTGGTGAGAGCTCCAGAGAGAACCATACAGGGCAACCAAAACCAAGAACTGGAGGGACACAGACAGATCTTAAAAACATAATGTTACATTAAAAAAATAAAATCTATATAGAGATGCCACTTACGTGCAACATACACACAGTATATTTATAACGTATTTTATAAGGTATATTCTTATCCAAGAAGTTATACTGAATTCATTAGCTTCTTGGGAGGTGGGTGAGGGTGCTAGTCAAGAATGATGCGAAAAAATATGAATGAATTAAAACCAACAAGAGCTTCACTGACTACCAAGGAGTCCATTGACTCAATCATCTATACTTAAGTTTCCACTCCCCCAGCCCCCAAAAGGAGAAGCCCAAGCTTCCAGATGCCAACTACTCCTAAAGGAGCCAGTCACGTGGTTCTGCCTGGTGGCTGTGGCCAGAACTCAGTCGGTTTCTGGGAGTGGTGACTTCCCTTTGCTCTACAACCCCTAGAACATGGAACCTCCGTCAAGTCCAAAGTCTGAGGGTGGGCCTGCGGCTCCCTCAGTGGGTGGTGCTGATGCAGACTACTCCCTTGAGTATGGTTCCTCCTCTCCTAGGGTCCCCCTCCTCAATAGCCCCAACCTTAGACCAGAAAGACTACCCCTACTGCTGCTGGACCCTATCCAGCTCACTGGTCTGGTATTCCTTTTCCCGTTGCCCATCCCAAGAACACTAAAGGAGATGTCCTTCTTGTCCCCTACCTGGAAGCAGGATGAGTGATGCTTCTCTCAGAAATCCCCAAAGCAAGCCCTCCTTTTTATCGTTTCTGCTCTCTCTCCTACAGTTGGTTAAGTGCTTGTTTGTTAATTGAAAAACTGATGGTTCAAACCCATTAAGTGCTCCATGGAAGAAAGATGTAGCAGTATACTTCCATGAAGATTGTAGCCTTAAAACCCTACAGGGCAGTTCTACTGTGAATTGGAATCAATTTGACATCAAGGGGTTGGTTTTTACATTTGGGCCCTACAACAGTGTGAGTGGCACTACTCTCAAACATTCCCACTCTCCTCTCTTTACCTATGGCCTGGTCTTGTGCCTGGAAGATCACAGCATCAGACCTCAGGAAAGTCCCGAATACACTTGGGCTTGGCCTAACTGTGAACCTGGGCCTCAGATTTGTGGGTTTTCAGCGTTTCCATGTGCAGTCAGGGATGGGTCCCACAGCAGTTTTAGATATATTGCTTTCTAATAAGATCATTTCCTAAGCCTACATTTGTTGTCACTTTACTGGGAATCCTGGTGGCGTAGTGGTTAAGTGCTATGGATGCTAAACAAAAAGTCAGCCGTTTTAATCTACCATGTGCTACTTGGAAACTCTGTAGGGAAGTCCTACTGCGTCTATAGGGTTTCTATGAGTCCAAATTGACTCAGTGGTAGTGGGTGTGGTTTGGTTTTTATTGACTAATGGCTCTATTAGGGTGGGGGATTGAAGAAGCGACGCAGATTTCCTTTTAAGGTTAAATTTTATTAAAAATATGTCCAGTAGGAAAAAGACAGGTGCACCAGGGACGCACTCCAAACGAGGCGACCCGAGTAACGTTTTCATTAGCATTTATAAGTCATGAGCCTACAAAGCAGGGAGGGAGATCTGACCCTTGCATTGATTGGTTGAGGCCACCTGGAGTTTTGTAGGTTGTAAAATGTAGTCATTAGGAATGTTTTCTTTGCAGATGGTCCAGGGTCAAGAGGTTATCTGTAAGGCTGTTTCTAAGCTTCAAGGTTGTCTCCAGTCCTGTTTTGTGTCAGGTGCTAAGTAATCTATGTTAATTTCTGTTTTTCTCTGCTAAGTTTTCTGGGGCCTTTTATCTTAACAACTTGAATCTTTACTGCTTTCTTCCTCAACAATGCTGCTTATGTCTCATTTTAACAGCTCTCAAGTGGTAAGCCTATCCAACCTACAAATCCTTGAAAGTGTGTATGTGTGTGTGTGTACCCTAGGAGAAGAGTTTTTGAGCTATGTTTCAGTAGGCTCCAGTCAGGCCCAGCTTCTCATCACGCCTGTCTCGCCCTCTGTCTGTGAAATAGGGTGTTATCGTTAGCTGCTGTCCAGTTGGCCTCTGATTCCTAGTAAGCCCATGCACCAGGTACCAAAATGCTTCCGGTCTTGAGTTATCCCAGTGATAGGCTGAGGAATCTTCGCTGAAAGCTGTTCAGCATCACAGCAACACACAAGCTTCTACTGGTACTTGGGTCTCCTGCAGGAAAGGTGAGAATTTTACTACTGAACTACCACTGCCCCATCCAGAGTGTAATAGAAACTAATTAGGAAAGTCAACAAGGCTAAGGGGGTAGAAAGAGCAACGAAAGTGAGCCTGAACTTCTCTGGCTTGCAAAAGCCCTTTCAGACACATTTGCACATTTATTTGATAACAAGCTTTAGGAGGCCCAGGGCCTTGCCGAAGCCCACACAGCTAGAAAGTTGCTAGGGTAGGTCCGATTTCCTGTCCTCCGAACCTGCCTTCAGGATTCTTTCACGTCTCCTGAGGCCTTCTACTGTCTTTTTCCTATGAATGGGACATGCAACAGCGGTCCTGTGCACTGTGGATCCCCTTGGGCTTGTGCAGACTCCCTGGCTCAGAACTTCAGCATGTCCAGCTCAGCAGAAGACGGAAAATTCTGGGTCACCTCATCCAGGAGGCAGAAAAACTAAACAACTTTAACAATTATTTCCCTAAATGTTTTTTTTTCTCTGTCTTGGGCTGCAGGAGATGCCAAATGAAACACTCCAAATGCTACATGTCACCCAGTAGCACCTTCAACCGTAAATACCTCAAATTGTGTTTAGACAACATTAAGGGCCCAGTTAACAGTAGGAAGCTGGTGTTTAGGGCCTTGCCTGCATCCTAGGCGTGCCAGCTCCCTTGCTGCACTTACAGGACAGAGGGAGCACGTGTTTGCCATTAGCTTTATGCAGCTTCTTCCTTATCAGCGCTCCCCAGGTCCTTCAAGTAGCACAGTTCTGTCATCGTCCCTTTGAAATGCTCCACAGGGTTTTCAGTGGGCTTTCTTCCAAGTGGCTCTGAGTGGACTTTTAGCCTCTAACCTTTTGGTTAGCAGCTGAGTACGTTAGTCTGTACCTCCAAGCATTCCAGGTGTGAAGACATGACTATCTTTTTGGGGGGATCGTTTTCCAGCCATTTACAACCTGTGTTTCTTAAGAAGTTCACTTCACCTCTATAGGCGTGACTTCCTCCCTTTGTGGAGTACGAGGGGCAGGGTTGATGACCTCTGAAGTCCTTCCAATACTGTGCCTTCCGTTACCTTGCCTCATGTCCTAACCACTGTGATCTCCCACCACCTTCTCATTTTAGGCAGGTGGAACAGCCCTTTCAGGCTTGGAGGCCACGTGTGTGTGTAGGGTCTGGGCATTCATCTTCTTGTCCAGGGTCCTTTCCTGGGGTCTGATTACAGTTTCAATTGCTTGAGGCGTCTGTGACCGAAACACAGACTTGAGCAGCTTTGCGTTCTCACACGGTGCCTGTCAGACCTGTCAGCTGTGTCTGCACTAACGTCTGTCCCCAAGCTCAGGAGCCTCATTTAGGAAGGCCTACTCTGGTCCAGGTCAGTGGAAAGGAAAAAAGGGTGGGAGGGGATGGTGGCAGAGATGTAAAACCCTTTCCCCCAGTCTCTGCACCTACATGTGTGCTTTGCTTGAGGGCCCCTGGTCAAGTTCCTAGGGAACCGTGGGCCCCAGTGGGAGCACTGGGGAGGAAAGGTGGCCTGAGCCCTTGCCCCACAGTCTCGCTCCTGCCTCGGTTCCAAGGCTCTCTCTAGTAAATACATGACCTCATGTCTGGCTGCCTGGCATTCTGGAGACTTGCCAAGGAGCCCAGGCAGGTGGGGATTCCAAGCCCGTCGGACTGTGTGAGCCACAACCCGAGGCAGTGCAGTCAGCCTACACTCTCGGGTCTTGCACAACTGATGGCAAGGCCCTGTGCATGTTCCCCTCTGCTTTTAATCTAGGGCAGTCCCCAACCACCTCAGCAGAGATACTGCATATGCCTCCAACCAATCCCTTGTGAGGTGGCCCTGCTCCCTGTGCCACTCCTCTCCTTGCCTGACAGGAATCTCAGCACCATCACTAATACTCCAGTGACAGCTCTGCTTCTGGATCGTGCCCATGCCAAGTACAAGGCCAGATGCCTTACCTATGTGCTAAAACTTCTTTCTCCAAACAACCCTATGAGATTTATATCATTATTCCTTCAGTTTTTATGTACGGAGACAGTGAGACTCAGATAAGTCTTAAATTTGCCCATGGTCACCCAGCTTGTCAAGTGGCAGCCTAAACCTGACTTGGCCCAGTTCCAGCACAGGCCTGTCTTATGCCCCATCCCTGAGCCACCCCCAGTGTCTCCTGTCTGCCTCTTTCCCAAGCTGGTCCTTCTCCACCTTTCAGGCCTTGATCAGAACTCACCAACTTCATCATCCTGGCAACAAAATCACTCTTTTCTAGCAACCTTCTTCCACTTTGCTTTAAACCAGGCTGGACTTGTGTTTCCTGCAGAATTTCCCTGCAAATAACTGGGTTAACATTGACTGATGGCTGGGTAAAGTCCTGGGCTGAGCTCAGGCCTTAGTTTCTTTATCTGGGATCAGTGGGTGAGTCAAATCTACTGTCCTGCTCTCCTCACTTACCAGCTTCATTCAGTTTCTCCTAGGCCAACCCACTAAGCCTGGGGGCTGCAGAGCTCAGTGCTAGAGAGAGTACAGAGAGGCAGAGGCAGCACTTGCCCTAATGCCAATTTCCCGGCTTTCTGTGCGCCAACAGCCCTCAGGGTCGGGAGTTCTACACCTGTGAGTACTCACATATTTTAAATGTCCCACCACCTACTTGAATCTTAGAGGACCCACTCCATGGACCTGTTTCTGCTCAGCGTCCCTCACCTGGCTTCTGATTTATCCCCTGCTTGAGATCCTGGAAGCCTCCCCAGGTGGCTCAAACAGTCAAGTGCTAGGCAAAGAGGCAGAGAGGGGAGACACTTGGAGATGCAGCCTGCTGATCTGCTTCTAAAAAAGTCAGCCACTGAAAAATCCTGGGGGGCACAGTTCTACCCTGACACCCATGGGGTTGCCATGAGTCAGAATGGATTCAACAGCAGCTGGTTTCTGGTTGCTATCCTCTGAGGAAGAGCATAGGCTTCGTAGTCACACAGATTTGAGGCTAGACACTATTTCCACCACTCATCAGCCATATCCTCAGCGCTCTCGAAATCTGTTTCCTCATCTATAAAATGAGGATTATGTTACCTCAGAGTTCTGCACAGCATTGGTAATGGTGGCTTCCCTCAACTGTCACCTGTCCTCTTGCCCCAGGCCTATAGCCTGAGCTTACCAGATCTTGCAATTGAGGCTGGATGCTGGTGTCCAGCCACTGGCCCTAAACAGAGTTCCTGGGACTGCTGACACCCAGGACTGCCTGCTGCCTGGAGTCCTTACCTCCCACCCAGTTTCCAAGACAGAACCTGATTACTGTGTGCCTCTACACTGTGTTCAAGGCAGCCTCAGAGTCGGCCCCCATGGCACCTAGCCCACTCCAGCTGTAGGCCTGAGTTTATCAGCCCAGTAGGGCCATAATTTGTTCCCGCATCCAGTTCTGCTTGTTGGACTGCTGTGCTCCGTTGCTGTGCTTCTTCACCCCATCTGTTTGTCACCCTCTACCACACACCCAGCCTTTGCAGTCTCCCCTCAACTAGTTCTTCCCTACTGCTATGATGATACAGACTCAGGGATACCCACTTGTATTTGAGGAATAACCTAGAGCTTCACATAAGTAGCTTTGTAAATTGTCTCAGGCCACCGTGGAATTCTAAGCAGACTAAGAGATGTACACAATCTTGAGTGTTCTTATTAGGAAAATCTATTTAGATTAATTACACTGAGGTTTTAATGGGTGAGAAATCATGATACCTGAAGCCTGAGAACAGCCAAGTAATAATGTCACTGGTGTTAGCATTACCAATCAGTCAGGACTTGGAGGATAGTCTATAAGCATTCTCCGAGGCTTTGCACCTATCACTGCCTTTGCCTGCACTATGCTAGAGAAGCTCTCTCTCTTCCCACCCTCTCAGTGAGCTTTTGTCTGCATATACTGTTTCAAGAGCTTTTATCCATAGAGTAAGAGGCTGCCAGGACTAGCAGGGTCCTGGAGACCATCTACACTGCTGGTTCCCAAGCTTAGTTGACTGGGGTGGAGTTGGAGGCAAAGTACTTCAAAAAAATTTTTTTTAACTTATTGCTGGGTTGTGCTCCAAATCCCCTAACTCACACTCTCTGTGGGAAGAAACCCAGGAAAGGGAATTAAAAAATAAAAATCTCCCCAGACCATTTCCTGAGCCCTCACACTATGGAACTTCTATGTAGCCCATAGTCCTTTTCATCCAGGTGAGGACATGGGGGCCACCACAAGGACAGCATGGCAGAACTGCAGAGATGCACAGAGAGGTCCCCTCGCTGCCCCCAAGCATGTGTCTGACTCTGCAGCGCGTTCACCCTCCTTGGCTGGCAGGACGTTACCTAGCACCATGCCCAGGCTGCCTGCAGCCACCAGTGCTGGAGTTCTCAGGTCTCTTACAAGCTTTTGCCTGTAAACCGGGGTTGGGGATGCAGTTTCACCTTTTCTCAGTCCAGGGAACCTAGTGCTGTCTGCCTATGAGATCAAGCTATGGGCTCTTGCTAGTAAATTTTAACTCCAGAAGAAGTGAGGAAATAAAAAGCAAATCCGTAGCTGTGGAGTAGATTCTCCTCTAGTAGATTCTCAGGGTGACCCATGTGTTACACAGTGAAACTACTCCAAAGGGTTTTCTTATCTATCCTCTTTACAGAAGATGACTCTGTACTGATCTTTAGGTTAGCACCAACTTTTAGGTTACTGGTTGTGTGCAAAATATTCGCATGACCTTTGCAGGTAGCTTTCCAGAGAATAAGCCTTGGAATATAACCCCAGGTGCTTCACTTTGTGGAACTGCTTTCACGTGTCTACATTCTCCTGCACTTCTGAACTCTGCCAAGGAATACATATTCTTTGGGGGCCTGTTCACTCTGGCTGACAAAACCTCAGTCTGTCATGCTGACTCTCTGTCTCTTTGCCAAAGCACAAAGTACTTGAGTGAGTGTCACTGTCCATATTCTGAATCAAGGCGAGTTGAGAAACAAAGGGGAAACAGGGGTTTAAAAAGTCTCAGCGAACCTGGTGGGAAGTCGGTATTCGAATGTCTTCATTGCTCAGCTCTGTACCCTAATATGCTGTCACACAAGGACAATCCACATGGCATCCAAAAGTAAGAAAAATATTTTCCCCATCTGATTTCAAAGTGAAGAAGACAATACGGCCCTGTAGCTTTTATGTGGCTTTCTGTTTTGCGGATGAAACAAGCACCAGCCCCTCCCATCTCAAATACAAAATGAAGATGTTTCATAGCTTACAAAAAGCTTTCTCATGCACTATCTCTCTTACTCCTCAAAATTCCGAGACACAGACACTGTTTTATCACCATCAAACTCTGCAGACGAGGAAATGGAATCAGGGAGTTCAAGGTCTTTCTTCTGCCCCATTTGTTTTTTTGGAAGGGCGAGCTGGCCCTCTTGCTGTCCCCGCCTGCCCAGGGTGTCCCCTGTTCCATGTCCCCTCTCTGCTCCCTGACCAGTGTAGCCTTAGCTCTCCTACCATTTCAGAGTATTATGGGCTCTAGATTGGGAGGCCCCAGGCACTCCCCATACATTACACTATTTCACCTGCATGAGAACCTGGCAAGATAGTTATTATCTTTGTTTATGAGTAAATACACCAAGACTTTGTATGTCCTGGAGAACTTCCATTTTGCTCCTCTGGAACTGTGCTCCATCCACTCTGAACTACAAGGTTGACACGTGTGGACTGCACTAACAGGCTCCCTTGCCCTCTGGCTTCCATCTGGGTTCAGATGATGTAGAATATTAGAGAAGCCCTAAGGGAGGGAGGGAAGGGAGGTCAGGGTGCCCCTCTGGTTCCTTCCTGTGGAGGTCAGCTCCTGTTCATCAGCTCTCTCTTCTGCCCTCTCTGTCTGCAAGCTCCAGTCATTAGTCCTTCCTCCTTCCTTTCAGGCCGAGGATTGGCAATAGCAGTGCTCAGTATCACAGGCAGCCACATGGGAGCCCGATGCAGTAGAAAAGTTGTGTGCCTCTGTAACACGATTTTCTTTCCTTTGTTTATTTATTTTTGGTGGTGTTGACAATATATATAGCAGAACATGCATCAATTCAACAATTTCTATGTATTACTTGAAAAAACATTGAAAAAGCCAAAAGTAGGTATATTAAAACTCAAAACATTGGTTTATGTTTAAATGTTTTATTTACACCAAAAAATGAAATGCATTATAATTCTGTTTTCCTGTATTTAATGGAAGCAAATTCATTGATGGTATTTTCAAAATCTGCTTTGCTGTTCTCATTTCACACTGAGAGTTGTGAGTTATATACAGTAAATGAAAGTGACTTTGAAAGTATGTTTGATGAATGTAAACCTTTAGTAAGAGATGAATATTCTTCCTCAGTTTGAAAATATGTGGAATAAAAGTAAAGACATTGGAAATGTATGAATCACCAAATGAGAATATAAATTATTATGAGAAAATACATATCAAATAAAAATCAGGGAGATGACACATGCCTTAATTTCACATTGGAAAAAGAGACATGAAAATTAAAGTATCTTCAGATTTTTAGTTTTGAACCTGAGACAAGCTATTTTCCATGAATATATCTGATTTGGAAACCCTGGTGGCATAGTGGTTAAGTGCTATTTCTGTTAACCAGAGGGTTGGCACTCCAAATCCACCAGGTACTCCTTGGAAAGTTTGTGGAGCACTTCTACTCTGTCCTATAAGGTCGTTATGAGTTGGAAATGACTTGACTGCAACGGGCTTTTTGGGCACATTTGATTTATAAAAAGCAAATGGCTCTTAATTATCCTGATAATTAAAGACTTGTAGAAATTTCATCCAAAATAGTCTTAACTAACATACAATGTAAGTATTTTATAACATAAAGGCAGTATTGTGTATATGTCTTCTGAACTTGATTCATGCTTTTTGCGTGTGCAGTTGTACCCAAATCAGAAGTGGCTTTGAGAATTTCTTTTAACAATAACAGTCCCAGTGCTGTCTGGCAAAAGAAGTTTTGATAACCTGAAGTTAATTTAAAAGGATTTAAGATGATCACTTAGTCGAGAGAAACTGTCAAATGTGGCAATTTTCTCAACTGGAGATTAAAAAAATAGATTTTGAAAAGACTATCCATGAGTTTGCTTCAGAAACTCCAAGGTTCTTGATCATGCCTCTCTGTGGTGTGCCCCCCTTGTGAGAATGGGACTTGCAGCAAGTGGGACTCTCTGTCAGACAGCCAACCTGTTGAGGTACCTGCACTTTCTTCCTGAAAGCCTGTAAGAAAGCCTAAGCAGGGTTCTTCTCCAAGCTGTCCAGCGGGGCACACTGCTAGCTGTCTTCTTGGCACTCATGGGTCTGGCAGGGCCTTGACTGCCCCTGGGAATTCCCAGGCGTTGGGCAGGCAGGCCTCAGTGACAGGCTTCTATTCTGCCCCCCCCCCCAACCCTCCACCGAAGTCATCCTGTAAGTGAAAATGACCCCATGCAGCTGTCAGCCTGGAAGCCTTAAGTGTCTGTACCCCAGCCTGTGCCAACTGCAGAAAGCTGCGCCATGATGACATCCAGCACAAAAGCCCAGGAAGACATTAACAACTGTTTGTTTGCGCCTGACAAGGAGGTGCTGGATAATGTAGGCTCTGGGGCTCCTAACAGCTGGAAGTGTTCCTGGTAAACCAGAGAGCCAAATGCACCCAACCTGTTCACAGGCGGAAACAAGTCTCACACCACCCTGCAAGGAGAGCAGTACAGGATAAGCAGAGGAAGGGCCTGGGAATGGGGCTTTCCTTCTGAGCTACAGGAGAAACACAAAGTGTTTGAGGCATTGGCCTCAAAAGTAATCCTCAGAATGACTTTCAGTGGCTGCAAGTCCTAGACAAATTTCGTCTCCTAGAGGTCAACCTTCCTGGTGAGATAGCAAAGTAGGATTGACGTTTTCTGGGCCACGGTTTCCTCATTTATAAAATGGGAACAACTATACTGTCTCTATGGGAACCCTGGTTGTGTAATGGTTAAGAGATACAGCTGCTAACCAAAAGGTCAGCAGTTCAAATCTATCAGGCACTCCTTGGAAACTCTATGGGGAAGTTCTACTCTGTCCTACAGGGTTGCTATCAGTTGCAATCGACTTGATGACAACTGGTAAATAAGTATAGTATGTACTTCTTAGAATGAGGGAGTGCCAGGCATGATAGTATGTGTTTCAAAGATAGAATCACAAAAAGTCAGAGAAGATTGGCAACTTGTCCAAAGTCAGGTTGTTGTCAGGTGCCGTCAAGTGGTTTCCGCCTCATGTGATGGAGCAGACCTCCCCTGCAGGGTTTTCTAGCCTGTAATCTTTACCCAAGAACACTGCCAGATGTGCCTCTTTCAGAGCCCCTGCAGAGATTTGAACTGTAGACCTTTCAGTTGCAGTGAAGCACTTACCTGTTGCATCACTAAGACTCACTGTCTTGAGTTACATCATCCGTGTTTTACTAGAGAAGCAATGGGACTTAATTCCACATCTTACGAATTCCTAGAGTAATGTTATTTGGCTATAACACTGACTTACTTATCCAGCTAATGATTATTTTACAAAATAAAGTATTAAAAATATTAGGAGAATTAGTATGACCACTTAGGCATTTCTTCCATGAATATTAATTATACAGTTGGTAAGAGAAACGTGAAGTGCAAGGTGTAGGATGGTGCACAATATGGATGAGAGCTCTGCATCCAGGCAGTGCAGTTCACAGGGAAGGAGATGGAAACACATACCAAATACATAATATAATGTACCATATTGGTGCGCACTAAGAAGAAGAACCAAGCAACATAAAGAGATGGAAAAGACATAGCAGAGTGGTGGTGACTGTGGTGGTGGCAATGGTGGTGATTTTAGCTCTAATGGTCAGGGAAGTTCTTTCTGAAGACGAGGAAGTTAATTAGAGATCAAAATGTCATTCAGAATGATGCAGGTGAAGATCCGGGTCAGGAGAGTCCCAGGTAGGGGGAGCAGCAAGCACAAAAACCTCGAGGTAGGATTGTTTGACAGGAAAATCAATAGCACTGGTGTGTCTAGAACAAGGCTGGCCAGGAGGAGAGTGGCAGGGGTTGGCTGGAATAGCGCTCAGGCCAGATCGTGCAGGCCTGGGAGACCTTGATGAGAAGCTGGGATGTTATCATGTGATGGGAAATCATTGGATGGTTTTTAGCTGAGAATCAACATAATCTGATTTATGTTACAGCAGCTTCTTTCTACTCACTAGTTAGAATATAATACAGAGGAGAAGGATGGAAGCAGAAAGACCAGTGGTGAGACAGTTGCAAAGTCCAGGTAAGAAGTGTTGGTGGCTTGTACCAGGATGGGGAGGGTGGATACACTAGAACTGGTCCACTTTTGCACATTTTGTGAGGGTGGAAGTACAGAATTTACTAATGACTGTGAGTCAAAAGGTTGGCAGTTCAAATCCACCAGGTGATCCTTGGGAACGCTATGGAGCAGTTCCACTCTGACCTCTAGGGTCACTATGAGTCGGATCTGACTCAACAGCGGTAAGTTATGATGTGGTATATATGGTATATGTGTGAGTGTGTGTGTGTGTGTGTGTGAGAGAGAGAGAGAGAGAGAGAGAGAGAGAGAGAGAGAGAGAGAGAGAGAGAGTGATAGGTAGAAAGATAGACAGACAGCCAGATACATAGATACATAGACAGACAGACAGTTAATTCTGCTAGATTTTTGGCCTGAGCAACTAGGTGCACAGAAGTATTATTTACAGAGACGGGGAAAACTGGGAGGATGGTGTTGGGCAGAGGGCTGGAAGTCAAGAGTTTGTCTTTGAACATAAACAGTACTTGCAAAAAAAGCAATTTGAATAAGAGTTGAAGACCTATAAACTTCTAATTGTTGACCATTTGATTAGTCTGGTATTCTCTCCTAACTTTTACAAGGAAAAACTAAATCCCATTGTAATGATTTATTGGTGCATGCTCCTAGTGGTTTTGTCTGCTTTGGGGATTACTAACTAGAAATTTTCTGAAGAGCAGGAAGTCTGTCCTATTTATCTTTGCTATCTCCTGGGCTTAGCTCACCGGCTGACCTACAACAGGCTCCTGATTAATATTTACTGAATAAATGAGGGAAATGGAATGTTTGCACGAACAGATAAAACAGAGTGGATCCTCACCAAAATTCTAAGAGTCAGGACATGTTTGAAGGTTCTTATTTCCTTACCTGCTTAGTCCTGGTAACTTCATGGGGCCCTCTGATTCCATTCGGCTGTCCTGCAGGTCCACAACCCCACAGAGATCCCTTTCCAACTGGGACAATTACCATCCTTATGTCAGATTTTGACTTCATCTGACAGTTCATGCCAGTGGGAAAGGAGATGAGATGTGTGTCCATCTGTATGATGTATATAACGTATACTGTAATTCAAAAGATTGATTCTTTTGTTTGCAGTTTCAGATATCACAGCCCAAATACCGGATACTTCATGCAACTCGGTTTTTAAGAAAACCTGAAAAATAGAATTACATTATGCAAACAGTTGCCTGTATGCCCTTATACATGGAAATTATGGGAGAAATGTTATGTTTTTTAAGAAATACATCAGGCAGTGCAGAGGCAGAAAGGGCAGACCACGTGCAAGGGTGCTCGAGGGAGCAAAATGAGGGAAGGCTGGGAAGTAGAGGAGGCAGATCCAGAGAATACCTAAAATTAGTTATAGCTGTATAATAAACCACCCTAAAACCGTTAATCACAATTGCAAATGTATAGGTCAGCTGCACAGTTCTGCTGCTCTGAGCAGGTGTCTGCTGATCTCAGCTGGGTTCAGCTAGGCAGTTTCCTGGTCTTGACTGGGGCAGGCTCAAATGTCTGGTATTCATTTGGCTATTGCCTAACCTAAAATGTCTTTGGCTGGGCTGCCTTGTGGTGTCCCATGTCTCTCATCCTCCAGCAGGCTAGCTAAGCATAGCTTGTCAGCAGTTACTGAGTCTAAAAACACGAGGAATTGCAAGTCTCTGGAAACCTGGGTTCAAAACTTGCACTTTTTGTGCATTCTTTTGGTCAAAGAAGACACAAAGCTAATTCAAACTCAAGGGGTAGAGAAAAAGCTTCCCCTCCACCTCTTCTCATAATCGTTTGTGTGTGTTTGTGTGAGAGAGAATACACGTATCAAAATACACACTTATTTTAACATTTTCTACATGTACAGTTCAGTGATTGGCAGTAGTTACACTCTTGGCACTGTGTCACCATTCTTGCTGTCTCTGTCCATATGACTTCACCGCCGTTAACTTAGACCCTTTGCCTCCTCACCTCTCTGTGTTTTACAGTTGCTGTTGTCAATTTGATATCAAATAAATAAAGAACACACTACTCAGAGTGAACATTCTTTGCTAGTTGCACTAAACTGTTATTTAAAGACGACTTAATGGGATAGTTTCGATTCAAGGCTTAACGATTATCTCACAGCAATAGATTCAGGGGTTTTCCCCATCCCACTGGGTCCAGTAAGTTATTTTACGTAAGAATTTGAAATTCCATTGTATGTTTTGCACCTTTTGGTCAGGATCCATCTACTGAGTCCTTGATCAAAGTGTTCAGTAATGGTAGTTGTGTACCATTGTATTCTTCTGGTCTCATGGCAATGGAGGTAGGAGCTTAGGGATGCAAGTGGACCTGCAGTTCATTTCCTTCTCTGATTCCTGAGTCTCTTTGTTCTTTTGCTGCTCCAAGTGAATAGACCAACTATTGTGTCTTGGATGGCCTCTGACAAGATTTTTAGATCTCAGATGCTACATGTTAGAGATAGAAAAAAGACTCTTTAAAAATATTATTATGTTCTTGTTGTGTATACAACAATAACAACAACAATAAAATAAGATAGGTTATTTAAAAGTATATATCAGGCCAATTGACTACACAGACTCTCTAAACCATGACTCTAAACTTTCAAACACTTTCCATGATGTATTTAGCTGTACCTAAGTGGCATCAACCAGATCCATGGGACATACCATATCCCACCTACTTTGTATGACTCTAGAGTTCTTGGAAAAGAAGTAGCATGATTTTAATATGTTTAGCCTCAAAGTGGGAACCTCTCAAAATGTTTGAAACTCAATAATCCAGAGTTCAGTCACATTTTTGTGAAGATTGATCACTGTCTTGTGGAATGCCTCCTGGATGTGGACTTTCTAAATTTTTGACAGGTTTACCTTTATTTCTATGAAATAAGCCTCATCACTATGTTTCCCAGATACTACATTCCTGTAAAGAAACCCTGGTTGCATAGTGGTTAAGTCCTACATCTGCTAACCAAAAGGTTGGCTGTTCGAATCTGCCAGGCACTCCTTGGAACCTATGGAGCAGTTCTACCGTGCCGTATAGGGTGGCTATGTTTTGTGAGAATGTATTCACGAGAAAAAGCTATTGTCAGTCTTCATTCAACTGCAGTGGCCATTTTCTCCTTGACTCCATCCGTTGTTTCCAGGGGTTACTGGTTCTCTGTTTTTCCAGCTTCCAAAGAGTAAATATTGCTTTTCCAATAAAGAATAATGCACTGCAGTGGTACTGTTCAAGAAATCGGAACTCCTGTAAGTTATTCTTACCCCATACTCAATCTTATGGCCCAGTCATTGCTTTCATGTGTAGCAGGTGTAACGTTTCCATGTGAGCAGTTCTTCAGTACTCCAGGGCAACAGTTTCTTTTGTCATAATGAAGAATACATAGTAGTGGTAATTTTTCTGAGATTCAAATTCCTTTAGTTCTAGTTGTTTAGCCTGTCAATACTGCTTTTGCAGTAATAAAGAAATCACTGTGGTGGGTAATTTTCCTGAGATTAAAAAATATATATCTTGGTTTTAATTATTTAGACTATAAGTATTGCTTTTGCAGTAAGGAAGAATGAATTGTACGACGTTTTGAAAAGTTTCATGCAAAAAACATTAAAAGGATAAGGAGACTGGAATAACGTATACATGCAGTCATCACCAGGCTTTACCTCATCTTTCAAAAAGTTTCAAAACATAAAAATAAATAAATAAACAAAAGATTTTTATCAGTCACTCATATTGGCAAGATTTATGTCATCCAGTGTCCACTGGGATATGTTTGAACCCAAATAATAGGTACCAGAATCCATAACTCATAACAAAAATTATGAAATGGTTCCTTTAATCAGCAGAGCTTCATTAATAAAAACATAAAGCAAGAAGAAAATCTCCAAAGGAGAAAACTGGGTCATAAGAGGGTTATTTAGTTTTTGGCTGTTGTCAAATTTTATGTATCACAACAGCTGCCATATTGCTCTATTTATAGTCATGTCTTAGCGACATCAGTTATATTTGTCAAGTTGTGTAAGCACTGCCCTTAGTCAGCTCATATCTACCACTTGATGGGAAGAACTACAAATTCACATTGCAAATGGTAGAGTGGGGTGCAGAACTGGATCAATTATTGCACTGAGTTTATACTGAGGATCAACCCTGCTGTTCTCTTGCCTACTATGGTTCTCATGATGCCTTATAGAGGCATATTTCACAGACAGGACTGCCCCAGAAGGAAAGCTGACACCAGCCTGTGCACCAGAAGGGAAGACTTTCCTTTTCTGTAATTTCTAGGGATGTTGTTTAGGCTCCATGGCTTCTCAGGAGAGTCATAGCCACAGCACATTTGTGGGTAATACCAGGCTGCAGATATCAGAAGCTCACAGCTTTCAAAAGATGACAGGGACCTGGAGCACAGGACCATCTCCTTCCATTAAATAAGAGAAAACTCAGGTCTGGAGAAGAGAATTGACTTGTCAAGATCACACGGTTACTATTGGCTATGGGAGCTTCTAGGTTATTTCAGAGGACAGGGTATGTTTTATATTTGATTTTCAAAATGCACAGTGACAATCCCTTCCAAGGGTGAAAGAGAAGTCAGACTCATTAGGTTGTAGGAAAACAGTCATAAGAAAAGGATCTCAGGACTGAACAGGGAAAGGAAGTGACTTACAAAGGAAGAAGAAACTGAGGTCACAGGTGTTGGGAGACAAGCCCTGTATCTCCAAGCTGCCCACCAAGAAACATATCAAGATTTGATATCAAGAAACTTGTCAGTAAGCATGTTAGGCTTACAGGAAAAAACACCACCAACAAAAATGGTATGAGTTCCCTTTCCTGATGTAAGTCCCTTGTCTCAACTCCCCTTCCCCCCCCCAAGTTATATTTCCTTTCTCGTCCAAGAAAACGCACATGCTGAATCTTAAAGACCATTCATTTATTCAACAAATAGAAAGATATTTATTGAAAGCCCACCATGTGCTGGGTACTCTTCTAGGTGCAGGCAGAAGGGCTGCAGAAATCACATACACAGCTCTTACTCTCAAGGTATTTGCACTCTTGTGGGTGGAGACAGAGAGCAAATCAGCTAATCAATGAGCACAAACATATCAGTTGAAGAGACTGAGCCAGGAGAAGAGTCTAGAAGGACAATGACAGAATATGTGCATCAATCAGTGGCCAGTTACTATTCATCAATTCCTGCTCTTTATGTTGCAGAGTAGAATTGTGCTTTATAGGGTTTTTAGTGCTGTGACCCTTCAGAAGCAAATCGCCAGGGCTTTCTTCTTCACAGGCACTTCTGAGTGGGTTTGAACCACCAACTTTTCAGTTAACAGCCAAGCTCTTAACCAATTTCACAGCCCCAAAAAACCAAAACCAAATCCACTGCTGTCAATTCGAACTCATAGTGACACTATAGAACAGAGTAGAACTGCCCAGTGGAAACACCTGGTAGATTTGAACTGACAACCTTTTGATTAGCAGTCATAGCACTTAACCACTACAGCACCAGGGTTTCCTTGCACCCATCCAGGGACTTTATATAAGCCGTCAGAGATTGCAGACTTTGGGAGGGGACCTTTAAAGCTACAGTCTGAGAGAAAATGGAGATGGCCAAGTGGAAATCCCAGGGGAGAGCACCCCTGGTGGACGGCCCACTAGTGTAAAGCCTGGATGCGCAGACCCAGGAGGAGAAGGTGCTGCATGAAGCACAGCATCACCTGCCACCGCCAACACACCACATTGTTCACTGTCCCAAACAGAATGTTTCTAAAAACTCTGTTAGAAAATAGACTGTAAGCATTGGCTTTGAAACTGCCCGGATGACAAGGAAATAAACATGGGACCCTTTTGCCTTGATCGCCTTAGTGAAGCCAGCACCCTAGTGTGTGGGGCAAGAAAGATTTGAGCCCTGGAACCGCATCCAATTTCCCCAAACCCCAGTAACAGGATCTCATAGACTTGGCAATCGGGCCCTCTCCCCACTTCCCCCTGGCTCGCCCTCATTCTCCCGCTGCACCAGCCCTGCCCCTGGAATTCCGAGGCAGGACAGCTGCACCGGGGGCTCAGTTTTCAATGAAACAATAAAATACTCCTGCATGGCCCTAAGAGTATGGCATTTATGACTGGGGTGGGCTGGCTTCCCTGCACAGACACCCCTCCCCAATTCCCAGGCTCACCAGCCCAGACGCCCACATGTCGCACAGCCTGTCCCTAAGCCTCTGGGAACTGAAGCCGGGGTACCTTGGGAAGGTCTCTGCACAACACACAGAGAAAGAGGACACAGCACATTTTTGTCCCGGGCCATCCAACTCAGCGTCCGCTCTGGCACCCTATCCTCTGGCAACACACCAATTATCCTACCCAGCGAACACAGCTGCCTTGGGGAAACTGTCTGCTGTCTCCCACCGGTAGAGAGAAATCCTTACTGGCTCAGGGAGGAAAATGGGTGTGGCCACATTCCAATCGGAAGGCTCAGTACATTCCTCCACTTTTCTTGCCTCTGCCCTTGGGCTCTTCTGTAAGGCAGCAAGAAATCCTTGCCTTTCAGATGTTTCGTTTTGGCACAGCATGCACGTCTGGACACTGTGCACTAACACCTCTGGACTTCCTTCCAAATGCCAGATGGCAACTTCCATCCCCAGGGAGCCCAACAGGACCAGCTTCCACTTGGGGGCGCAGCCTGCCAGCCGACAGCTCGATGTCAGGACTCTCTCCATCTCTAGCACAGAGTTGGTGCAGTTTCTGCACATTCAGCTTAATGGTGAACTTGCTGCTTTGCAAGGCTGAGTGTAAAATGAGCACAGGCAGCCTAGGTGTCATAAACACAACACGAGTAAGGCAAAGATAAGAGTCAATATGCATGCCCCAAAGAAGCCACAATCAGATGCTCAGCTGGATTGACAGTGCTCCATGTCTGTCAGACACGTTCCTGCCTGAGGGCCATCTACCCAGAATGCTCTTTCCCCAGATATCCACATGGCTTGTTTCCTCACCTTCTTTCCAAGTCATTGCTCAAATAGCTTATCAGGAGGTTTTTCCATACCCTTAATTTAAATAGCAACCTGCGCTCCACCCTCCACCTGCATTAGAGATTCTCTTTACCCTTCTCTGCTTGTTCTTTCTTCCCAGGTGGGAGTTACTACCACCTAACAGATGTATGTATTCTGTGTATTCTTTCCCATCCATCTTGCACCAGTATTAGATCGTAAGCTACAAGAGATAGACTCCAACACCCAGAACTGTGCTAGAACTAGGAAGAACTCAATAAATATTTGTTGAGTAAATGAATGTTGAATTGCTAAGGAAATAATTAATGAATATGCTCAAAATATAGGTAATAAATTATAAAATGTATATACAAAGAATGCTCAGTGCAGGCCATTTGGGTCATCGAGGGAACTCTAAAAGGATGAGATATAATCACGATTTTACAATTTCGTTTAGATTCCTGGGAAAATATATCTCTTATGCATGCAAAAGCTGGACAATGAATAAAGAAGACAGGAGAAGAATTGATGACTTTGAATTGTGCTGTTGGAGAAGAACTCTGAATGTGCCATGGACTGCTGTAGAACAAACAGATTTGTTCCGGAAGAGGTACAACCAGAGTGTTCCTGGGAAGGAGAGAGAGACTGCATCTTTCACACTTTGAATACATTGTCAGAAGAGATCAATCCCTGCAGAAGGACATTGTTTTAGTTATCTAGTGCTGCTCTAACAGAAATATCACAAAGTAAATGGCTTTCACAAGAAAAGTTTATTGTTACACAGTCCAGTAGGCTACAAGTCCAAATTCAGGATGTCTGCTCCAGGGGAAAGCTTTTCCCCTTGTCAGCTCTTGAAGAAAGTCCTTGCATTGCATTAGTCTTTGTTCAGGGAGCATCTTGGCACAGGAACCTCAGGTCTGAAGGACATGCTGTTCTCCTGGTGCTGCTTTCTTGATGGTTTGAGCTTCCTAATTCTCTGCTTGCTACCCTTTCCTTTTATCTCTTGTAGGACGGAAGGATAAAGGGTGGTACAAGCCACACTCCAGGGAAACTCCTTTTGCAGTGGAGCAGGGAGATGATCTTATAAATGGATTTACAGCCCCACACTAATCCTCTGTAGGAAAATCACAACATGGGGGACAAGCATAAAATATTGTGACTCATGGCCCAGGCACACGGCCTCACACATTTTGGAGGGACACAGCTCAGTCCATGACAGACATCACGTGCGGCAGAGTGGATGGTCAGCGGGGCACAGTTTTGTTCCGCTGTGCATAGGGGTCACTATGGTCAGAACTGACTCAACAGCACGTAACAACAACAACAACAGCATGCACGTGAGTGCGAGCCCTGGTGCTGCAACATTTAAGTGCTCGGCTGCTAACAGAAAGGTTGACGGTTGGAACCCAACCCGTGGCTCTGAAGAAGAAAGGCTTGTCTATCCATTTCCACTGGAAGCCCTGGTGGTGTCGTGATTAAGTGCTACGTCTGCTAACCAAAAGGTCAGCGGTTTGAATCTACCAGGTGCTCCTTGGAAACTCTATGCGGCAGTTCTACTCTGCCCTACAGGGTTGCTATGAGTCGGAATCAGTTGGGGCATGCCTATTGACTCTTACCTTGTCTACGAGATGGAATCAATTTCATGGCACAAGGTCTTTTTTTTTTTAATCTGTTTCCATAAAGATTATAAACCAAAACCAAACCCAGTGCTGTCAAGTTGGTTCTGACTCATAGTGACCCAAAAGGACAGAGTAAAACTGCCCCATAGAGTTTCCAAGGAGTGCCTGGTGGATTTGAACTGCCAATCTTCCGGTTAGCATATGAAGCACTTAACCAATTAATTGGGCAGTCCTACTCTGTCACTTGGAGTCTCCATAAATCAGAATCAGCTTGATGGCATTTAATGATTACATCAACATGCACATAAGTCTATGATTAAGCTTTTGCACATTTGTTTTTAGTGCATACTTTCATAAACATGTTCTATATGATAGCAAGGGACAGCCTTTGAACACACCAAGCCCAGAGCTGGAAGAGGTACAGGAGGGTGACTCCTCAAAATGCTCTGAGAATAAGCACATGGGAGCTGGCCCTCGGGGATTTGAATTTGGCACAGCCTGGGTCAGATTCTGCAGCAGGTCTTTGCTGAGCAAAGATGATCTAGGAGGAACCACAGCCAGCGCCTGTGGGGAACAAGTGCTAGGTGTTTGCTGGGTGGCCTTGGAGAGGGCTAAAGGTCACTTCCTGCATTCAGGAAGGAAGAATCTGGAGCTATGTCTCCTGATAAGAAATCTCTCTGATAAGACACAGGAGACAAGACCTACAGCAGTGTCCCATGCCAGAGGAGCAAAAAGTGAAGCTCCCAAGGAGACCTTGATGGAAGGGGATGGGGTGGACAGGTCCTTCTATCCTCTCCCCTAACATTCCTGGCCTTGACTCTGGCTCACACATTTGATCAAAATCTTCTCTATCCTGCTTTTGTTGTTAGTTGTCATTGAGCCAGCTCTGACTCACAGCCACTTTACACGTGATAGAACAAAACATGGCCTGTTGGTAAGTCTGAGTCCATTGCATGGCTATTGTGTCAATCCACTTCATGAGGAGCTTCCCTCGGTGCTGAGGACTGGCTATCCAGTGAGTACCCCTGAAGCTCCAGGCCCAGCTCACTGAGTTCTCACAACTACCCTGTGATACTAGGTGCCTTTTCCTACCTCTTACAGACGAGCCTACAACAGAAAGAAAAGCCTGGAGATCACTTTTGAAAAATTAGCCAATGAAAATGCTGTGGTTCACACAAGCCAACCTGACTGTACGTGGGTTTGCAGCAAGGAAGGGGCTAACTTGATGGCAGCTAACAGTAACAGCAGATGAAGCAACACAAGAACAAGAGCTATCTCGGTTTCTGTAGTAGACATATCACAAGTGGATGACTTCAACAAACAGAAATTCATTTTTTCACAGCCTAGTAGGCTACAAGCACAAATTTAGGGCATTAGCTCCAAGGGAAGACTTTCTGTCTGCATCAGCTCTAGATGAAGTTTCTTCTCATCGGTCTTCTCCTGGACTAAGAGCTTCTCAGTGCAGGAACCCAAAGTCCAAAGAACACACTGTTCTGGAATTTTCCTGGTGATATGAGGCTCCCTTCTCCTCTGCTCACTTTTTCCTTCTGTATCTCAAGAGAGATTGGTTTAAGATACAATCTAATCTTGTAGATTGAGTTCTGCCTCATTAATATAATTACCATTAATCCCATCTCATTAACACTGTAGAGAGA
This sequence comes from Heterohyrax brucei, assembly GCA_028571685.1. Lineage (NCBI taxonomy): Eukaryota > Metazoa > Chordata > Mammalia > Hyracoidea > Procaviidae > Heterohyrax > Heterohyrax brucei. The sequence goes on along the minus strand of CM053142.1, from coordinate 67,057,235 downwards.
GTATTTACAACACATAAGAAAATCACTTCTGATGACAAAATGGAGGGCAATCACACAATATTGAGAAGCATGGCCCAGCCAACTTGATATATGTTTTGGAGGAGACACAATTCAATCTATAGCACAGGGTTTAGTTGGTCCCAGGTTACACGGCTAGCGTAGGATGGAGTTAATGTCAGGCCTCGGCCTTCTGGTTCCACAGCCCACACTTTTAACCACTGCACCATCAGACTAACAAAAGCCATCAAGGCCAGAGGCCATGCTGAGGGCCTGATGGAGCTCCTCCCACCCACACTAACAATGCCTCCTCCACCCGACCACCTAGGGAACACAGAGGTTCTCTGTGAAATGGGGGACAAAAAGCAATCCATTTGAGACCGAACTTTTCAAAAGAAATATGAAAAACTTTCAGACACAAAAACCCATTGAAAACCTTGGTTTGGTAAACAAGATGAATAGAGTAGACAGTGCCTGCCTGACTTCATCTGGATTTAGGAACTGTTTCTCTTTCTTATACCCACAAACACAGAAAATGTGCATATTTCCATCATAACATCACAGAAATTTGCTGCAGTTCAGGATCATGGGTTTGAAGAGCAGTTATTGCTTGTGTGGGGTCAGCACTGTATGTAGCTGGAAGTTTAGCTGTTTCAAGAGTCAGCCTCCAATCTTGGTCAGGGCTGATTCACCTTGCAGCTAACGAAGGCTCAGCTTCAGTCTCCCCTGCTTGCACCACTCCTTCCCAAAGTCCTGGGAGAGGATTTGTCATAAGTTTTAAACATTTTTCCGATGTCAGATTAAAATTATTCTGATGCCAAAAAATATTAAAACATTTTCAAAGGTATTAATTTATTAAGAGATCTGTATTCCTAATAGAAACAATGTAGTTCCATACATTTCCAGTAGAAGTAATACTTTTCCAATAAAAAAAAAAAGTGCATTTTGGATAGACATAATAAATAGGCTCTTGGGTTGTTATATAGTCCAATTAGTGGAAAAATGAGTTATATGTTCATATTAGAAAGAATAGTTTTCAATTTTACTGATTCAACATAAAATACTAACACTGACAAAGATAACACTATTATGATGACACTGATAAAAACTGGTTAATGAATGCTGGCAACTCAAAGAGCATTTAAGATTCATGACTGCATTAAAAAAAAAAAATTGGAATGCCCTGTCATTTTTCAGCTGACATATGAAAGAATCTTGATGGAAGTTTTTACAAATCTGGTAATAATTCTCAAATTATACATGAAATTAACAGCAATAAATTATGAAGCTGAATGAAACTCTTTCAAACAGTCAATAATAAAAAATGAAATTTGATCAAACATGCTACTAGAGGCTAAATTGTCTTTCTGGCATCCACACAAAAAAAGTATTATAAAACTATGTCATATGGCAGACACTTCATCAAAGAAGATATCCAGACAGCCAAAAGATGTGTGAGGAAATGCTCATAATCATTACCTGCTAGAGAAACCCAAATCAGAACTACAATGAGACACAATTTCACCCCAGTGAGGTTGGCAAGAATTCATAAAACACAAAACAATAAATGCTAGAGAGGCAGTGGAGAGACTGGAACTCTCCTGCACTGCTAGTAGGAATGCAAAGCGGTATAACCTCTTTGGAAAGCAATTTGGCACTTTTTTAAAAAGCTAGAGCTAGAAATACCGTATGATCCAGCAGTCCCATTGCTCAGAATACATCCTACAGAAATAAATGTGGTCACATGAACTGATAACAAACACATGAATGTCTATTGCAGCACTGTCAGCAACAGCAAAAAGATGGAATTAACCCAGGTGACCATCAACAGATGAATGGATAAACAAACTATGGTATATACACGCAATGGAACACTATGCAATGATAAAGAACAATGATGATTCTAGGAAGCATCTCACAACCTGGATTCAACTAGAAGACATTATGCTAAGTGAAATCAGTCAGTGGCAAAATGACAAGTGTTGTATGAGACCACTGCTGTAAGGACTTAAAAATGGACTTATGTACAGAAGAAAAGACTCTTTGATGGCTACTAAGGTGAGGAAGGAAGGAGAAGGTTGGTTGTAGATTAGATAGTAGGCAGAAATTCAGTTAGGTGAAGTGACAACATGCAGTAAAGGGCAGAATAGCATTAACTGGACTACACCATAAACGGAAAGGTTTTCTAAACTGAACCTTACATTTCAAAGGATAAAGTAGCAGGGACAGGGGTCTGGGGACCATGTTTCCAGGGGACAGTGAGGTCAACTGGCATAGCTAGCCTTTTCTTAAGAAAGTCTTCTGCATCCCATATTGGTTTGTGGCGTGCGGGGTCTTAAAATCTAGTAAGCTGCCATCTGAGGAACACCAAATGGTCTCAACCCATCTGGAATAGATGATGACTGAGAACATCAAAGGCACGAGGAAAAATGAGCCCAAGAGACAAAAGGACCCATATGAATGATGGACTGCATCAGCATTGAGAACAGAAGAACCGGCCACCAGCAAAGGCAGCTGTGATAGGGGATACAACGTAGAGTCCCTGATGTACCATGAGAAAAGGAGGTGTGCAGTTCCAGAACTCGACTAAAAGACCAGAATTGATTTTATGACAGCCTCGAGGGTCCCCTGGAAATGTGGCCCCTAGACTTGCTGCTGATCCTGACCTGAAACCAGTACTGAGGTCAACTCTTTGGACAAGAATGGACTGGACTTGGGAACACAGTGTGAGCACGTGGTGTGTGTACTTTATGGTTTTGTACATTTATAGGAGGCTGTCCTACTGGTTTCTTTCTAGATGGGAGAGAAGAGGGTGGAGAAGAGGGGACAGGTGTTTGTTAAGAGGACACTAGAGGAGTGAAAAGGAGGAGTGTGCTGTTACAGGGTAAGAAAAGTAGATGGAGTTGCAGATAGGTGGTCATGCAAAATTGATTCGGATTGTATGCTTTCACTTAATCATCGTCATCAGAATAATAACAAACTATTGTCATATGGGAAACTCTGGTTTCATAGTGGTTAAGAGCTCAGGCTGATAACCAGAAGGTCAGCAGTTTTAATCTACCAACTGTTCCTTGGAAGATCTATGGGGGCAGTTCTAATCTGTCATACAGGAGTCAGAATTGACTTGATGGCATTTTTTTTTATACTTATATGGGAGGAATATCCAGCCAATGAATTTAAGAAATAAAGTACAACAGAGTATGCTAGGCAGTTCACAAAAGCATTAATATTGTTATTTTTCTAAATTTTCTGACTTTTTAGTTGTAGCTATCAGCATAAAGGATTTGCTCTGATTTCTTTTCTCCATTAAGTACCTAACCTTATTTTTTTCTTCTTAAAAGAGGATTTCACAAATAGTGTAAGCTTCAAGCAACCAATATTCAAATTGCTTCTGACCTAGACAGACGAGAGTCTGTTGTTTTACATTGTTGTTGTTTTCAATTGTGATAAATACATGTGTAACTTGAAGATATTTGCTATTTCAACACTCTCTGCATGGACAACTCAGTGACATTATCTGTGTTAATCATGTTGTGCACCCACCACCCTTAGCAGGAGCTCAGCATTCCCTAAACGATGACTCCACCTGTGTCCTTCCCTCCCGTGCACCCCTAGTAATCACCAATAGTCTTGAGAATACGCACTAGCCTATTCTAGATGTTTCATGTAAATGGGATCTGTTGGAGAATTTTTTCATTGAACAGGGTAGAAGGTAGGGGCGACGCCGAGGACAGGAAAGAAATAAGACAAGTTAAAGTGATAATGGCCACTGGGGTGGTAAGACTGTCACATGAGGCATTTCATGGCGCAAAGCCTCCACAGGCTGAGTAAAGGCACTGACGCCTCACAGGTCAGTCAATATTTTCTATTTACCAGAGTTCTTTTTTATTACAAATATTGGGAAATTTCAAGGACTAAAGGAGTGCTCAATAAGTTGTTGTTTTAGTTGTTCAAGCACGAGGTTCTGTAGAGCTGACAGTTTTTCCTTAGCAAGAGGCCACTGCTCTACCCACGCCAGCTTTGAGGCTTTGACGTCAGACATTTTAGTGGAATGAGTGAAGTAAGGTTTTGATCAGCAGTGCCCCTCGTGATAAACTTGGGTAATCTAATCTGTTTTCCTCTTTTAGGTCTCAACTCTACAGGCTGTTTAATGTTTTGTTTATTTTTCTCCAGCCCCTTACCAGGAGTGTAACCTACAGCCAGCATGATTTAATAAGGCTTGTCACAATCTACAAGGGGTGACATTTCTGGAATAGTAAGAGTCGCTCCCCATTGTTCTAACAAATCTACCCCACAAGTTAATTGGGATGTTTGTTATGTCCTGGGTTGGCCCTCTGGTCTTTTATATGGTAAAATGTGAAGGCTGTGATGAATGTAAGGGCCCTGACCTATTTTTTTGTATTGTGTTGGCACAATTTTGGGAGGCCATTGAGATGGCCAGTGTTGTTCCCCTATAATAGAAATATCAGCTCTAGTGTCAAACAGTCTTATAAAAGGTTTTTTTGAAATTTTAATGTATTGAGGTCTGTCTCTAGAAATAGACTGTTGTAGAAATACTGTATGTGACGTGTTTCCAACCACCCCTCACCCTCGTGCGCTTTTTAATGGAATGACCAATCATGATATAAGGAAGCTGGAGGAATTGAGCTATCCGCTGACCCTCTTGAATTTGGGGAGGGACGATGAAGTCATCATGACCATTAATTCTCTGGTATAATCACAGTCCGTAAATCCTGTATGGACTTGTACCCCTTGAGCATTAAGGGCTTTTGCCTAGGACCAAACCCACAGTATTTCTAGATAGGGGCCAGGAGACCCCTGTAGGAACTTTACAAGGTGGTTGGTTGGGGTATAGAGAGTTGGAAACACGGGAGCAGAGATCTACAGTCACACTTCCGGCAGTGGCCGGGCCGAGGGAGAGGACGGGCTGGAAAACAGGACAGAATAGATTACCTGAATAGATCCCCTGATTGAATGGGGCCCGGGAACTGCCCTGCTTCCCGTTTCCCACTGGCAAAGGCTGACCTTCCTTGTTGAATTTGGATTTGCATTGGTTTTCCTGCTGATTCCCTTTTCTACATCTGGGACACAGCCCTGGTGTCTTTTCCTTGGCTTGAGATTTGAACCCAGTACTGGTTTTCTTGCAATCCTTTCTCAAGCGCCCTGCTTGCCACAGCCAAAGCAGGGATTATCCTTTATGTTTAATGCAACCATTGCCCCTACCAGGGCGACAGCCTTAAAAGTCTCAGTTCCCATCGCTTGACAAGTTCTAATACAGTCTTCCAAATTTCCCTGCCCTTTAATGGGTCAAAGTGCCTCTTTGTAATCTGGGTTGGCATTATCAAATGCCAGAATTTGTAGAATTATATCCCTGGCATCTGGATTCTCAATAGTATTCTGTGAGGCATCTCTGAGCCTAGCAAGGAAGTCAACATAAGGCTCTTTAGTTCTCTGTTTCACAGAGTTAAATGTGGGGGTCTGTTGTCCCGTCTGATTAATTCTTTCCCAAGCCTTTAGACAAACCAACCTAACTTGGGATAAGGCTTGATCATTCATTGTTAACTGATTGTGAATGGCAGCCTAAGCCCCTGCCCCTAACAGCTGTTAGGCAGAAATATTGATCTGAGCTTGACTGTTCCCCTGGGCCTGCTTCTGGGCAGCGTGGAACCACCATGCCCCAAACTGCAAAAACTCTGCAGAGGGTAAGCAGCTCCGCCCAAGCGCGTCCCAGTCATGTGGGATGAGACGCTCCCCTTCTGGTAATCACTTTATTAATCCCATTGTGAAAGGAGAGGTGGGGCCATACTGGCTGGCAGATTTCTTGATTTCTTTTGGGAAAGGGATAGGGAGATGATAACAATAGACCCCATCGGGGTTTTCATTGTTCTGCGCTGAATAACCTCCTTAATAGTTACAGGGGAAAGGTAGGCTTCCAAAACACCCTCTGCTCTTGCCTTTCTAATTGTCTCAGGAACCGCAGACAAAGGCCACAAACCAGTTCCTGAGCTCCTCATGAGGCTAGGAGAGGGTGGAGGCGGTGCTGTGTCCCAGGTTTCCTCAACTGGAGCGGTAGAAAGCTCCGAGGAGATTGAAGCCTTTTTTATGGAGGGTCACTCGCCCCCTCGGATCTTGCTCTCCCTCTTCACCCTCCGCCTCCTCCTCCAGTTGCAGGGGTTCTGGAGCTGCAGAAGTAAGGTTACACAGAGACCACATATAGACCGGAATGGTCACCCCATGTCTGCGTGTTTGCTTAAAACAGGATACAACGCTACGTCAGACTTGGACGTTCAGTGTCTCTTTCTTTGGCAGTTATGGGCGATGTTGATAGACGAGATCAAAGAGAGAAGTGAGATGAGAAGAACTAACTTTTACTCCTCCAGAATGGAGGAGGTGTTTAAGTGGAAGTTTGCAAGTCTTGAAGTGAGATTGATTTTGTCTCATTGTTATTTTGACATACATTTTCAGTACATACTGACCTTTTTGGGAGGTGATTTTTTAACCTGGGGTTGTCTTCAGACCTCGGTGGCGTAGTTTCACTTTGTGGCCTCAGCTGCAGGATTTGTTTTCTCTTGTCCCTGCTCAGGTGCCACTTGTCGGGGAATTTTTTCAATGAACCGGGTAGAAGGTAGGGGCGACACCGAAGATAAGAAAGAAATAAAGTGAGATCGGGGGGCTTACGGCTATTGCTGTCAAGAGCCCAGAACTGAGTTTTATTGAAGTTATTTGTGTTTACTAGAGGAAGTTAAGCCCTTTAAAGAACTGAAGACATCCAGATCTGTCTAGTGTCTTACCTTAATGGGAGTGCTTTTCCTCGCCCTTTGTTTTCTCACGGTTTTCCGTGTCCCCGGGACATGACTTATCGCCTTAATCTAGCTGTACTATTAGGTCACTTCTAGGTTAGAGGACTTAAAATGTTAATATCACGTCCCAGTACAAAAGTTAGAGTTGTGATAACACTACGGCAGCTCAAGATGGCAGCGGTCATGTCAAAAATGTTAGTATATTTTCTACAGAGTATTAATATGTTCCGCACAGGGATCATATAATACACAATCTGTTGTGAGTGAGATTTCACTCAGCATCATGTTTTCTAGGTCCAACAGGGCTCTGGAGCCCAGGAGGAACACGTGACCCAGTCACCATGGGAGTCTGGGTGTAGAAGGGACTTGTGCTTGGAGTTCAAGGTTTTGATGTCACCGTTTGAAATTCTTAGTCATTATGAGTAAAGTGCCACATATTTTCATGTTGTATGGGGACTTACAGTAATAAAACTGGTCCTGAGAGGAAATTAATCTAGGTTCTGGTTACGGGCCAAGTTAGGTATAGAAAGCTGGGTTGGTTTTTCCCTTCAGAGAAAGTGGATATAGACAAGAATCAGGGAGTACTGATCATGTGTAATCTAGAATTTTCCTTTTTAAGGTCAGGAGGGACAGTTTCCTTATGGAGAGTTTTCTGAGACTCTAGCTTTGGGTTGAAGCACGGCTCTGTGTGCCAGCTCTCCCATCTACCAGCTGTGACTGTAGGCAAGTTAAGTTCAGCATCCTTAGCTGTTGATGGGGGAAAAAAGTCCCAACTTCAAGGGTCAGACTTTCATATACGTGCTTCCTCTTCTGTGACTAGAGCAGGGAGAAAGTGCCATGTGTGAGGGTGGCGGCAGTCAGGGCAGGCTCTATGGTGAGGACTTGCAAGTTTGATCTCAGAGACAGGGAAGACCACTGTCGGCTGTTGTCATGGATTCAATTGTGCCCCACCAAAAATAGGTGTAGCCGTGTGACTGGGCCATGATTCCCAGTATTTTGTGATTGTCCTGTACTGTATGTTAAAGGATTAGGGTAGGACTTCATATGATCACCTCCCTGCTCCATTGTAAAGGGAGTTTCCCTGGAGTATGGCTTGTACCACCCTTAATCCTTTCATCCTGCAAGAGAGAAAAGGAAAAGGAAGCAAGCAGAGAATTGAGAACATCACACCATCAAGCAAGCAGTACTGGGAGAAGAGCACTTCCTTCAGATCTGAGGTTCCTGCGCCAAGATGCTCCCTGGACAAAGACTGATGCGATACTGGACTTTCCTCCAGCGCCAACAAGGGGGAAAGCCTTCCCCTAGAGCGGACATCCTGAATTTGGACTTCTAGCCTACCAGACTGCATAAGAATAAACTCTCCTTTGTTAAAGCCATCTGCTCATGGTATTTCTGTTAGAGAGGCACTGGCTGACTAAAAACAGCTGTGTACCATGTTTATGATGGGAAGAGCCAAAAAAGAGGCTGGGCTCCCCTGACAATGATGCCAGATGCCATGCCAGGAGCCAGGATTATCTGTTTACCAGAAAAAAATCAGAAAATATAGGAAAAAAAATCACACTAACAGTAGTTTCATTAACTGCCTACTATACCTTTATTACACTTTATATTGTATCATTTGGCTGAATATTCTTCACATATAACAATAGTTTTGTAGTATGAGACAACAGTCAACTCTGGAAAGCATTTGGGTGATAGAAGACTGAAACAGTGTCTGGTGACATGAATGGGAATTCCCATGAATGGGAATACACACATTCTACTCCTTTAAAAGGTGAGGTCAGAAGAGAGGCAAGCCAGCTGGGCTGCAGGTTTCCTACAAGGTGCATCAGAGCCCTGCTTCCTGGGGTCTGCGGGACTGGATTTGCAATGCAGAGGGATCAGCGGGCTGCAAGGAACCTGCTCTCCTAAGGCCACGCATCTGTGTTTTCAGCTTTCCAAGGGCGAGAAGGGATGTGAGGACTGCTGACCTAGAACAGGATCTGTGGGTCTCTGAGGCTAAGCAAGGCTGCAAGACCCACCCCACCAGTGCTGACTTCACTGGGCTGACAGTCAGGCTGACATGAAGCAGGGTTGGTGTCAAAAGTTCAGGAGGAAGCATGACAGGATAAGAAGGAGAGGAAGCAATATGGATTGGCTCAATTAGCTCAGGAATGAGACCCAGCATCTGGAGTTCCAGCTGCAAGAGACCAGCCAGGGCAGTGACTGGTGTTGGCCCTCTTACCAGTGTAAGGAGGCTATGAATGCTCAGGGCCACTGCTGAGCCCTGGGTCACACCCAAATGAGGGATAAGCAGTGACAGCAGCCCCACCACCTCCTGAGTGTTGTATCTACCAAACCTGGCTTTCAACCTTCCAGCATGTCCCTCTGAGTCTTTCCCTCACCCATGATTGTGATATGTTCACCCCCAGAGGGAAGGATATAGAGAATCTTGAGAGCCATAGCAAGGTCCCCACATGGCTGACCGCTTCTGTTTCTCTGTCTCCAGGCTGTCCTGGATCTGCACAGTCACAACTTGGTGGCAAGTACACAGGATCTTATAGACGCTCAGAACCCTTGTCAGCCTGTCACAGAGACTTCTCTGCTAGAGGTCACTGTCATGCATAACTCCCACCTTTTCCACTGGGACTTAGCGCAAGCTCATTAGCATGACTCAGGGGGCCTCCGTGACCTAGCCTTGTTGTCCTCACTCTTTATGCTTCAACCACATGGATGTATCCATAGGTTCCCTCATCCATTCTGCAGTATTTAGAATATACTTCTCAGGTTTCCCTGCAGGCATCATCTCTACCAGGAGGCCACGCCTGCCTGCCCCTGCCCCTGCCCTGCCTTTTGTTTTTCATCTGGAAGCTCAGATGAAACCTGTCCACCATGGGTGACCTTGGTGGTACCCAAATACTTTGAGTTTTCATTCCTGGTGTAGCAGACCATGTTCATCATTATACTTTTAAGGTAAAAAGCCTTCATCTCTGCCTCAATAACAAGCTCTAATAAGACAATGGACATTGTCTTATTCTCACACTGCATTATCACTGTGTCTCTAGGAGATTGAACCTCAATTGGCATCACCACTGTGAAGCAGGGAGTTTGACAGCCAGTCCATGCTGATGGAATGGGGCAGGGGGGATGTGCCCCAGAGACAACAATTGACCTTCGCCCATGCAGTGGGCCCAGGACTCTAGGAGTCACAGTTCTTGATGGACACACCAGGCTTCTTTCTCTGTGTGGTCTGTCCCATGTTACCTCATGCTATCTTGTCAAGGATGATGGGCTGTCTTAGTTAATCAGCACTGTCATAATACAAATACCATAAGTGGGTGACTTTATAGAATAGAAATTTATTATCTCATGGTTCTGAGGCTAAAACTCTTGTCAGTGCTGATTCTTTCATTGTTGATAGCCTCAGATATTCTTTGGTTCTTGGTGATCCTTACATGGCATCTGTTTTCCCTAGTACATGCACCTCTGTATATAATTCAAAAGTGATTAGGTTTAAGGTCTACCGTATATAAATATGACCTCAACTGATTAAAATTACATTGCATTATGGAAGGTAGTCAGATTAGATTACACTACATCTACAGCTACAGTAAAGGGAGTCGGAGCAGGCTAGGAAGACTGAGTAAAGGGAGAGCAGGCAGACTAGGAAGATGGAGTAAAAGTAGAGTGAGCAGCACTTACTTGTCTGTCATAGAGGCTGGCTTGTTGCTGTGATGCTGGAAACTGTGCTACTGGTATTTGAGTACCAGCAGGGTCACCCATAGTGGACAGGTTTCATCTGAGCTTCCAGACCAAGGCAGACTAGGAAGAAGGACACAACCTCTACTTCTGAAAAGAATTACCCAGTGAAAACCTTAAGAATAGCAGTGGAACGTGGTCAGATGTAGTGCTGGAAAATGAGCTTCCCAGGGGGAAGGCACTCAAAGGATGACTGGGGAAGAGCTGCCTCCTTAAAGTAGACTCAATCTTAATGATGTAAATGGAGTAAAGCCTTCAGAATCTTCATTTGCTGATGTGGCATGACTCAAAATAGAAGAGACAACTGTAAAAATCCATTGATAAAAGGAACATGGAATGTACAAAGTATGAATCAAGGAAAATTGGAAATCATAAAAAATGCAATGGAATGGGGGTGGAGTCAAGATGGTGGACTAAGCACACATCTTCCTAAATCCCTCTAGAAACCAAGACCTGAAAAGATAATGAGACAGAGCCTTCTGGTCACCTAGTGAGCCCCAGGACGTGGCACAAGGCTGTTAATTCAGAATTCATATCACTGAACGAAAAACCTCCTCTCTTCCACTGACTCCCACTCCTGGCTAGTCCTGGCCTGTCTTGGCCCTCATGGACTGAAGGTAACTCACCATTTTGACTTTTTTTTCTTTGTCTTGGTTGGCAGGCAGAGCTGGGTCTTGCCTAGTAACTGGTCTTAGATGCACTGCTGGTGGGATAGGCAGGTGAAATTGCCGTATTTTGGGAGGCAGGCTTAGGACTCTGCATCTCTCCACTTTGAGCCTGTCATTCTGCCTCTGCCACAACATAGTTTGTATGGAAATGGCTGCACCCATGTGCAGGATCCATCTTGAATACACAAATTTTAGCTGGACCTAATTCTTAGCCTGGGAGCCAGTGCCGCCCACAGGAAAGCACTCTTCTGACAGAAAAGCAGTAGTTTACACAGTGTCACCTACGGCTGGGGCCTGGCAATAGAGGCTGAGGACTCATGGCTTCTCAGCACCTTTGGCTCCTCTTCCCACCTCTGCTACAGGGTAGCGTGTATGGAAGCGGTGGCAACCTTGTGCAGGGTGCCATCACAGATATGGTGGCCGCTGCTGGACCTAATTCTTTGCCTGGTAGCCAGCGCCTCCCCACGGAAGAGCGTTCTTCTGCCAGAAAAGCAATAGTTTACACAGTGTCATGTACAGCTAGGGCCTGTGAGTGGAGACCAACAGGGGAGTAACACTGCTGTATTTTGAACTAGTTCATATCATCAGGGGTTGGATATAGAGGTGCTTACTTTGCCAGCTGGGAAGAGGCACCTCTACACCTGACAGCCTAAAGAAACATCTGAGCTCTGTCCTCACAGTATCCCTCCCAGCCTTTATTGACTCACATGAAGCCCAAAAAGCAGCAGACCCTTGAGAAAATGGTAAACAGGGAAATCACCCATGGCTTCAGAAGACGTCCAAATGCAACAACCAAAGAGCTTTCCAGACGAAGAAATTTATCTGAAATTATCAGAAGGTGAATACCAAAGGATTACATATAGAGCCCTCATAGACCTTATATAAAATGCAGCAGAGCAAAATGAAAAATTAAGCAAACTGTTCGATCTGATGGAACACCAATAGATCCAGAACAAATCCAATAGATTAAGAACAAAATCAAAGACAAACTTCAATTCAAAGCCAAGAAAACAGAATGGAACAAATGGAAAAGAGATTTTCTAACTTGGAAGACAGCACTACCGACTCCAGCATCTATGAAGAGAAATCAGAAAAAAGAAACAAGAAAAATGAAAAAGCATTAAGAAGCATGTGGGACTCTATTAAGAGGAACAATCTATGATTAATTGGAGTCCCTGAACAGGGCAAGACACCTGAGAACACAGAGAGTATTGTTGCTGAGCTGCTGACAGAAACCTTCCCAGAAATCATGAAGAAAGAGAATATAGATATCCAAGGTCCATATTGAATGCTACTCAATAGAGATCTCAAAAGAAAGACTATAAGACATATTATAATCAAGCTTAACAAAATGAAACATAAGCAGAAACTCTTAAAGGCAGCAAGACCCAAAGCAAAGCTAACATTCAGAGGGAAACTGTGTAGGCTTTCGTCAGATTTCTCAAGAAACCATGCTGGCATGGAGGCACTGGCATGACATATTCAAAGCCTTGAAGGAGAAGAACTTCCAACCAAGAATTATATATCCTGCAAAAATGAAATGCAACGTATAAACATTGACATCCGAGGCATTAGTGAGTTGAAATGGATCAGTAATTAGCTTTTGAATCTGACAATCATGTGGTCTACTACACCAGGAATGAAAGCTTGAAGAGGAACATTGCTGTGTTCCTCATCAAAAAGAACATTTCAAGATCTTTCCTGAAGTACAATGTTGTCAGTGATAATATCCATACACCTACAAGGAAGGCCAGTTAATAATAATGCAAATACTATTCAAATTTACACACCAACCACTAAGGTCAGAGATGAAGAAACTGAAGATTTATACCAGCTTCTGCAGTCCAAAATCGACTGAACATGCAATCAGAATGCATTGATAATTACTGGTGATTGGAATGCAAAAGTTGGAAACAAAGAAGGATTGGTAGTTGGAAAATATGGCCTTGGTGACAGAAACAATGCCAGAGATTGCATGATAGGATTTTGCAAGACTAACGACTTCTACATTGCAAATACCTTTTTTCACCAACACAAATGGCGACTCTACACACAGGCCTCACTAGATGAAATACACAGGAACCAAATGGACTGCATCTGTGGAAAAAGACAATGGAAAAGCTCCATATTAGCAGTCAAGACAAGATCAAGTGCTGAATGGAGCACAGATAAACAATTGCTCATATGCAAATTCAAATTGAAACTGAAGAAAATTGAAACAAGTCCACGAGAGCCAAAGCGTGACTTTGAGTATATCCCTCCTGAATTTAGAGACCATCTCAAGAAGAGATTTGATATGTTGACCACTAATGACTGAAGATCAGATAAGCTGTGGAATGACATCAAAGACATCATCCATGAAGGAAGCAGGAGGTGATTAAAAAGACAGGAAAGAAAGAAAAGACCAAATTGGATGTCAGAAGAGACTCTCTAATGTCAAGCAACTAGAACAAAAGGAAGGAATGACAAAGCAAAAGAACTGAACAGAAGATTTCAAAGAGTGGCTCAAGAAGACAAAATAAAGTATTGCAATGACGTGTGCAAAGAGCTGGAAATAGAAAACCAAAAGGGAAGAACATGCTCTGCATTTCTCAAGCTGAAAGAACTGAAGAAAAAAGTCAAGCCTCAAGTTGCAATAGTGAAGAATTCTACAGGGAAAATATTTAATGCCTTAGGGAGCATTAAAAGAAGATGGCAGGATATACAGAGTCATTTCACCAGAAAGAACTGGTTGATGTTCAGCCATCTGAAGAGGTAGAGGGTGAGCAAAAAGAAAGACCCTCAACAAGATGGATTGACACAGTGGCCTCAACAATGGGCTTAAGTGTAAAAATAATTGTGGACATGGTGCAAGACCGGTTGCTGCTTTGTTCTGTTGTGCATAGGGTTGCTACAAGTTGGAACTGACTCAACTGCACCTAACAACGACAGCTATAGTGGTTAAGATTTCAACAGATACTTGAGAGGGGACACAATTTAATCCATAACCTGGGGCCTGTGAGCAGTTAGCCAACAACAAGAATCCAGTCATCCAGTTATAACCAAGGTCTGGCAAAAGGCAGGCCCTTAGTGAATCTGGGACTGTGAAACTGAAACAAGTCCACATAAAGGACCAGGGCAGAGGCAAGTCAACCCACCTGGGCAGAGTCAGGCCTTGTGAACAGTCAGGCCCAAGTCCTGCTGGGTGGATGTCTAGTAGAGCACAGGAGCAGACGGAAATGATGGGAATAAAAACAGGTAGACGTCTGGAATCCTTTATCTGCCACCTCTGTTCCCATCCAGCTGGTGCTGTGCTTCTGCAGTGCTGGGAGCTCAGGGAATTTATGCAACACCTCAGAAGCTTTCCAGATTTGGTGTGGACTTAAAATCACAGGAACTAGAAGACCTGACCTGGGCTACAGCATGAAAGATTTTGTCAAGAAGAAAAGAGCTTGCCCTAAGCACCACAGTGGCTGCAACAAGCAGCAAGATGTATGTCTGTGCAGTGGTGACGAGGGGCAGGTTGGGTTCCCTTCTAGTGGCCTGCAGGCTGAAGCTGCACTGCTCAAGGAGAGGCAGATGATGTTGACAACTGTCCACATGCCAAGTGTGGTGCTCCGTGCCTCTCATGCTTGTCTCCCATCATGACAACATCTCCATGGAGGCAGAGGGATGTCAGGGTGGTGCATGGTGGTCCAGGTGGGCTAGTTATTCAAACATTGAATGGTTTCTATACTGGATAGTAATCATCTCAGTTCTGAGCTCCCCAAGGGGTCTTCCACTACCTAGCCTATCCTTTAGGGTCTTCCAGCATTTCCTACTATCTGACATGCCAAGAAGAGCCAAGAGAACCCCTGGGAACCCTGCTCCTGACTACAGCACTTCACTAGTACCTATTCTAATTACAAGCATTGTCTCTATTGCTCTGGGAGGTAGGTACTACTAACATGTGGGAAGCCCACATCGCAGCCGCGCCTTGAAGATGGCGCCGAGACACCCGACCGCGCCCTGAGTAAACCCGCCTCCCCACGTCAGCCCCTGTGTGACGCCCATGATGGCCTGATGATTGCAGCCAGTTAGAAGAGAAAGCCGCCCTCACCCCATGCCAAACTGAATGCCTATTGGACATGGCTCGGTATATAAGCCGAAGCCCAGAAAAATAAAGTTGTTGTTGTTCCTCTCTTGTCTCCCTGCATTCGGTGTCTCCTGCTTGGGGCCCCGGGCGGGTTCCGGGGGTCGCAGGCAGCGACATTTGGCGCCTGGACAGGGACCTGAAGGGGATAGGACTGCAACCCTCACCGCGGGGACGCCTGGACGGGTGAGCAGGTATTTACCTGGGTCAGTATTTACTGGAGCGGTATTTACCGGGAAGATAATGGGGAATCACCCAAGCAGCCAGAGGCTGTTTGTGCCTTTAAAGGAACTATTAAAATGTAGGGGCATTCAGATTAAACAGGGGACCCTTAAAACTTTCCTCTCAGCAGTGGAGGAAGTGGCCCCCTGGTTCCTGGTCTCGGGTCATTTAACGCTGAGCGCCTGGAATAAATTGGGTGGAGATCTAACCAGAGCGGATACCCAAGGAGGCCTGCCCCCAGGAGTTATGGGTATCTGGGTCTTAATCCTGACTTGTTTGCACGACGAGTCTGAGGTGGTTGAGAGAATACTAGTCCGGGGCGCAGACATACTAGAAAAGGTTAAAGAAGAGAGGTCACAGCAGGGAAGCACTTGCCGAGAGCAGCTAGGGAGTGAAAGCGAAAGCAGCGACTCCGACGAAGAGGAGACTCTGGGCGCGTGCGGGGGACTAGGGGTCGGGCCAGAAAAGTCTCCTGACCCTCAGATTAACGCGTTATCCCGTCGCCTGGGTGGGCTGTCCACAGGACAGCCCACGGCCCCGCCGCCCTATAACCCCTCGCACCCGCCCCCTGGCGGGCGCTCCTTCTCTAAGCAGCTATTTCCTGTTTTTCTGGATGATGACGGCGACAGAGTTCATGAACCCCTTGATTTCAAATATGTCAAAAATCTAGCCAAAGGAGTTAAAGAATATGGTCCGAACTCCCCCTATGTTGTTGGTCTTTTGGGCACTTTGCAAAATATGGCTTTAACGCCTAGTGATTGGCAGCACTTGGCCCACACTTGCCTGTCTAATGGACAGTATTTAGATTGGAAGTCCCTAGCTCATGACGCTGCCCAAGAGCAGGCTCATAGGAATGCCACCATCCTGCATGAGCCCGACTGGAACCTTGATATGTTGATGGGTTATGGGCCGTATACTTCTAATCAGACAGACTATAACCCAGTGGTGTATGAGCAAATTAATAACATCTGCTTACGAGCCTGGAAGCGTATCCCCTCCCGAGGGGACGATGGAGGGCAAGTAACCCAATTGCATCAGAAGCCTGACGAACCTTTCTCTGACTTTGTAGCCAGAGTGAATCAGGCTGTAGTTAGATCAATGGGAGAGTCTCGCAATACTGCCGCCTTTGTGAAACAAATAGTTTTTGAGCAGTGTACCAGTGATTATAGAAAACTATTGCAGGGCCATAAAGATAAGCCTTTGGAAGATTGGCTGCGTAGATGCAGAGAAGTTCATCCTACTAGTTCTAAATTAGCCGCCACAATCGTTGCAGGGCTACACACTCTGTGTTTCGCCCACTCCTTGCCAGCCCACAGGGGTGTTATGGCAGGGTGGCCCCCTTCGATGGGTTCACCCCCGCATTTCCCCGCAGCGCAGTATTGAATGGTACCCGGGCGCTGTGGCAAGAATGGCCTCGCTCGGACTGTCCCAAGCTGTCGAATTCTTTGGACGTCACCCCGAAAAGTTAATTACTCCCTATAACAGAACCCAAATACAGACCCTTGTGACAACCTCTGATGATTGGGCCGTCCTTTTATGTTCATTTTCGGGAGTAATCGATAATCATTACCCGAAAGACCCTCTGCTCCAGTTCAGTGCTAGCCATCCAATCATCTTCCCGCGCTGTACTTCTGACAAGCCTATACCAAATGCTCTCTCCATCTTCACCGATGGTTCCAACTCTGGTGTTGGCAGCATTGTCATTCCCAATCACTCCACCCAAACATACTTGTTCCCAAATTGTTCAGCGCAGTTGGTAGAGTTACAGGCAGTTAAGCTGGCTCTGCAGAACAATACCGACCCCGTCAACATCGTTTCAGATTCTGCATATGTGGTTAATGCAGTCAGAGCTCTGGAAGCAGCAGGGGTCATTTGCTCCAACTCGCCTGCTGCTGCTGTGTTTACTGACATCCAGAAAATTATTCTAAATCGCAACTCCCCCTTTTTCATTGTTCAGCACCAAGCACACCAAAACCTCCCTGGGCCAATTACACTAGGTAATGCAATGGCAGACCAGTTAACCCGCATGCCTATCATCCTTTCGGCCCTACAACAGGCGCAAAATTTTCATGATCAATTCCACGTCAACTCACAAACCCTTTCACGTCACTTTGGTATCTCTCGAGAACAAGCTCGTGACGTTGTGCGCAACTGTACTGCCTGTGCACCTCACTTGCCAACCCCTTCGGTGGGTGTGAACCCCCGAGGCCTTCGTCCCTGCCATCTTTGGCAGATGGATGTCACTCATATTCCAGAATTTGGCAGATTAAAATATGTTCATGTCTCTGTAGACTCCTATTCTGGTATCATTTTTGCTTCAGCCCACACAGGCGAGGCAGCCCGGCATGTTATCTCCCACTGTCTTACAGCTTGGGCAGCTTGGGGTGCCCCACTCAGTCTTAAAACAGACAACGCACCTGCTTACACCGGCCTACCGTTCCAAAATTTCCTGCAAGCCATGCGTGTGCATTGCACCCATGGCATCCCGTACAATCCCCAGGGCCAGGGAATAGTTGAAAGAGCTCACTCAACCCTCAAAGCCTGTCTATTAAAACAAAAAAGGGGAATTGGGCAGGGACACACTCCTCAGAACAGGCTGGCCCTGGCCCTGTTTACACTAAATTTTTTAACTTTGGATAAGGAGGGACGCTCCGCTGCAGAGCGCCATAGTGGTGCGGCGGAAACCCCTCCACAAACAGCTATATGGAAAGATACCCTTTCTGGCAAATGGAAGGGTCCAGCACCAGTTGTCACTATCACCCGAGGAGCTGTTTGTATTTTCCCGCAGGACTCCCAAGCTCCTATTTGGGTTCCCAGCCGATTGATCCGACTAGTCAGGCATGATGTCTCCGCTGATGACTCTCCTGAAAATCCTACCCCTGTCATTACTGCTGACACCTCTGCTAATCAATGAAGCTTCCAACGCTGATGCTGTGGACACTGATGGCGCAGACACAGATAAGTATTGGGGGCTCTTAGATGTTCTGCCCCTACCTCTCCCAGTCCACTATTCTTCAGGGTTGTTCCCCCAACTTTTTACCACTAATGACTCCCTTCAACTTCCCTCGATTCCGGTAGATGAGAGCATCAGCTCTGAACCTCGTCCACTCAATGTCACCTTGCGGGGCCTTCTCTGCTTTCGTGTGCCCCACAACCTGTCTGATCTAGAAAACTCTATAGAGAACATCCCATGTGTCACACTGTATAATATGTCTGCGGGGTGGTTTGACCCCCCCCCAAAAAATAGCTCTAACCCCACCACGAATGGTACCTTGCTGCAAGGTCGTTTACCCCTCATGATCCCCAAAGGAAATTCTACTGTCCCCCCCCAGCCTCGCTGGGCCCCCTATTGCAAAAGCACCCGCGATTGGCCCCAGCTTTGGACTGGCTGCCAAAGCCATCGGTCCCCGTGGGCTGTCAAATCCTTTTTCACATTCTCTCCCAATATTGGAACGCAGGCCAACCACTTCTCCCCCGGGAAGAATTATACCTGGCAGTTTCCAACACAGGCAAGCCCCACTAATCCTTTGATGTTTGGCTACTTTGTGGTGTCGGTGGAGGTTGCACTGACATAACCCCAGTTGTCATGCTGACCGGTGGTACAATTAGTAACACCACTGTGAAGTGGAATTCCACAGGTGTGTTTGAGGACACACTAGAAACACAAGGAGTGGGCTCTAACCTTACCTTCCCTCCCACTCCTGTTTGTGTGCAACCACCTTTCATGTTAATGCATGACTCCCGTCCCTCTAATGACTCCGTTTCATGTACTAATAATACTTGTTTCTACTCATTATGTTGGAATGCTTCTATGTTTCATACCGCTCTAGTTACTAGGTTGCCTCGCTACGTACCATGGCCAGTGCAGAACACCCGATCGTCACTGTCAACTCATTTGCGCTCCAAAGGAGACTTTGGAATTACCGCTGCCATTGTTGCGGCAGTTACTGCCTCTGTCGCTGCGGCAGCCGCCGCTGCAGTAGCCTTGACTCAAACTGTGCAAACAGCCGACGCCCTTAATCAAATGGCGGAAAACACCGCTACAACGCTACAAACACAGCTTGCAGTTAATGGAAAACTTCTGGGAGCCATTCACATATTAAATCACCGTGTAGACTTAGTTCAAGAGCAAGTGGACAGTTTAACCCAGCTAGTGCAGCTGGGCTGTGAGTGGCGCCTAGCCAGCGTCTGCGTCACTCCCGTTCATTTTCACAACATCTCCAGGGCTGCTTATCTCTCTAGAACTCTGTCTCAACAATTGACTGGAAATTGGTCCAAAGAGACTGAGGCGCTTATCACTCAGTTGCGTAATGCCATAATGTCTGTCAACTCCACCCGAGTGGACGCTTCATTGGCCTCAATCATGCGAGGGTTTTGGTCTCAATTGGGCGTGCTGACAAAGGAATGGGCTGGTCTTGTGGGGATAGTATTCCTCTTCATATTGGCCATCGGTGTAGGCTGCTACTGTCTATGTCGCCATAAGAAACCACAGGAGATCAAATACTCCCTTTTGGTACAGGCCTACTCTGAAGTGGCAGCTGACACTCAGGGTAGCCAGGTGTGGTTACAGATGCTTGAAAGCAGTCAATGACGGGCAACCTCCAGCCAGGCTCCCTCAACCTAAGACAGGGCCCCTGCCTTTTGCTGCAGCCGGCCTGATGACGGGTAAGAGAGAAGTTCTGGGCTAGGATGACCCAAGCCAGGCGTTTCTTGCGATACCTTGCCTTGTACCTTGCTTTTATTAAAACAAAAAGGGGGAGATGTGGGAAGCCCACATCGCAGCCGCGCCTTGAAGATGGCGCCGAGACACCCGCCCGCGCCCTGAGTAAACCCGCCTCCCCACGTCAGCCCCTGTGTGACGCCCATGATGGCCTGATGATTGCAGCCAGTTAGAAGAGAAAGCCGCCCTCACCCCATGCCAAACTGAATGCCTATTGGACATGGCTCGGTATATAAGCCGAAGCCCAGAAAAATAAAGTTGTTGTTGTTCCTCTCTTGTCTCCCTGCATTCGGTGTCTCCTGCTTGGGGCCCCGGGCGGGTTCCGGGGGTCGCAGGCAGCGACACTAACATCCTCTTGTATAGGAAAAATTTGAGATGATTGAAATCAAGGAAGTAACTGAAGGCTAAGTGATTATAGATGATGGGATCAGAACTCAAACCTAGGCCTTCCTGACTTCTACCAGTGCATCGCAAACCAAACCGAAAGGACACCACAGCAGGGTCTGCCTGTAAATGCCCATGTAAGATTCCATGTGGACAAATGCCCAATCTATGAGAAGCCCCTGGGGATAGCAACATCACTTGCTGACCAGTGGAGATGTTGGGGTAAGTTTGGCAGATGCTTTATAAAGCCTGTCCTCTGGGCCCAGGTGAGGTGTCTGAGTTCCTCAGGCTAGAGGGGATGGCAGAAAAGTTCATTCTAATCCCACCTCAACTCTGCATAGTCACTGTGTGACTTAGCTTCTTAGTGCCAGTGACAGAAATATCACAGGTGAGTGACTTCAAAGAAGAGAAATTTATTTTCTTACAGTTCAGGAGGCTAGATGTCCAAATTTGGGGGGTCTGCTCCAGAGAATGCTCTCGCTCTCTGTGAGCTCTGGGAAAGACACTTGGCTCTGTCAGCTGCTGTAGCTCTGGTGTTCCTTGGTTCCTGGGTGATCTGCCTGTAGCGTCTGTCTTTCCTAGGTTGTGCTTACATCAGTATCTAATCTGTTCTTTTCATAATGCAGAAGCAATACATTGAGGACACTGAGGATGTACTCCACCGTGATATTGTCTCATTACTAGAACAAACAAAACCCTGTTTCCAAACAATACTACATCCACAAGTATAAAAAACCAAACCCACTGCCTTCAAGTTCATTCTGACTCATAGCAACCCCATAGGAAAGAGTAGAACTGCCCCAGCGTTTCCAAGAAGAGTATGATGGATTTGAACGGCTGACCTTTTGGTTGCCAACCATAATTGCTATACCACCAGTGTTTCCACAGGTATAGGAAGTTAGGATTCCAACACATATTTTTGAGAGACACTATTCAACCCATAATTCTACCCTTTGATCTCCCTAAATTTGTTTTTTCCCACAAGCAAAACCCATTCAGCGTATCACACTGACTTTGGCAGAGTTGCTTAACTGCTGTGGCATCCACCTGGATTAGTAGGTTGAGGTTGGAGGTAGCTCTAATGGCCTTCCTGCAGTTTCTCAGAGCCTAACCAGCTTCACTCTCTGTGTAAAACCGCAGGCTCGCTCCTTGCTACTTTCTTTATTAGGAGGTCAAATCGCTGGCTAGGTTAGCTCTCATGATACCTTGAAATTGAATCAGGAATGTTTCTATACCCACTTCTCAAGAAGGAAAGCTGAGGGTTGAGGAATACAATAACTTCAACTATGTTGTTGGAGGCTCTCATGTCAATTTCAACTCATAACGTTCTGATGTGACAGAGCAGAATGGTCCCGTTGGGTTTTCTTGGCTGCATGTAATCTTTATAGGAGCAGATTGCTAGGTCTTTCTTCTACAGAGCCAGTGGGTGGTTCGAATTGCCAACTTTTCAGTTACCAGCTGGAGTGCTTAACCATTGAACCACCAGGCTCCTTGACTTTGACTATAACACCAAAACCCATTGCTGACAAGACAATTCCAACTCACACTGGCCCTATAGGACAGAGCAGAACTGCCCTATAGCTTCCAAGGAGCACCTGTTGGATTTGAGGTTCCAACCCTTTGGTTGGCAGCTGTAGCACTTAACTGCTACACCACCAGCGTTCCTGACTCTCACTAGTCCAAAAGAAAGTGACTGTGGTGAGATCCCAAGGGTGGTTTTCTTGATGAATGAATGGTTTACATTAAAAGAAAGCTTCCTTACGGTGCCAGAGGCAGAGACCTAATTCTGGGCTAGACCAACTTCCCCACCTACCCTGGTGGAGCGTTGCCAGCAGGAGCCAGAGGCAGAGGAATTTAGCAGGAGTGGCCCTGCCCAAGGCCTGCTACCCCTCAGGCCCTGTTGCATCTGGAAGGGGACCAGAGGGCCCACCCTGACAACTAGAGGGAGTGACTTGTGACCTGTTCCTCTGGAATGGAACAGGTTTGACGGGTAAGAAGTTCTCAGGAGAAGCTGAAGAAGACACGTTGTTTTTATGTTCACCTCTTAGAATGGAGAGTGGTGTGTCTGAGGTCTCTGATGAAAAGCTTTGCCCAGACCTGAAGAATGGTGAGAGTTTTGGGAATTAGACCCTGTTGGCTATCTATAGCCATAGCTAGCCTTTTGATTTTTGCTTAAAGATCTTGCACCTTAATTAGAACAATTAATCACGAAGAGTATATGAAAATGAGTTTGACTTCCCTCAGGCATACTGACGAGTTCATGCCTTAAATATAGCAGCAAGCATTTTAATCATGAAAACACAGAGTATTTTAATACTGCTGGTGCCCCATCTCCAGCTGCTCCGTACAAATTCTCTATCCTTTTACTGTTTGATGTTTCTTCTGGGCAGTTACTATACCCTGCAGTTATTTATTTAATATGCATATGTGCTTCTAGGTTCCCTGGGTGGTGCAAATGGCTAAGTGTGTGACTACTAACAGAAAGCTGGTGGTTGGAACTCACCCTGAGGTGCCTGACAAGAAAGGCCTGGTGACTTGCTTCCAAAAGGTCACAGACAAAACCCTATGAAGCTGTTCTACTCCGTAACACATGAGGTTGCTGTGAGTTGGAGTTGGCTGGACAGCAACTGTTTTTTTCATGTCCTTATTTCCTTAAGCTCCTAAGGCCTGGGCTACATCTACCCTGTTTGTCACTGGACTACTCTGCACCAAGGAAGTCAGTGGGTACATAGTGGGTTCGTAAGAATTTGTTGAAGGAACACGTGGTTGAAAGGGTGCATGGCTGCTAAGTCAATTTAAGTGATGTTCTCTATCTCAGAAATACAACGACAGCCCTGGTTTCTGACCCTGTGTTCACTTTTTCATAGTTTACATTCATAAGCTGTTTTTTTCTAGTGTGAATTCTCTTCCCAACATTTTACCAGTGGAATAATAATGGAGTCAATGATCTTCAGATTAAAAAGGACATCATGATTCTATGTTGTCACACCTCTTGCGTCCAGGGACTATTCCCCGAACTCATCATAAACCCATTGTCCCTGAGTCAATTCCAACTCGCGGCAACCCTGTAGAACTGAGTAGAAGTACCTCACAGGGGTTCTAGGGCTGTAATTCTTACAGACACTGATTGCCAAAAATTTCTCCCACAGAGCAGCTAGTGGGTTTGAACTGCTGGTCTTTCAGTTAGCAGATGAATGCGTAACCACTGTGTCGTCCTAAACCAACAGCCCATTGCCACTGAGTCAATTCCAATTCAGAGCGATCCTGTGAGACAGAGCAGAATTGCCCATAGAGTTGCCAAGGAGCCCCTGGTGGAGTTGAACTGCTGACTTTTAGGTTAAGCAGCTATAGCACTTAACCACCCAAACCCACTATGATTGAGTCAATTCTGAGTCATAGCAACCCTGTAGGACAGAGTAGAACATCCCCATAGTTTCAAAGAAGCACATGGTAGATCTGAACCACTGACATTTTGATTGGCAGCTGTCAGCACTTAACCACTATGCTACCAGGATTTCCACTTAACCATCAACCCCCAAACCAAACCAAACCCCCTGCCATCAAGTTGATTCCAACTCATAGCGACCCTATAGACAGAACTGCCAAATGGTTTCCAAGAAGCACCTTTTCCGTTAGTAGCCGTAGCACTTAAGCAGTACATCGCGCAGTGTTTCCACTTAACCACAAGGGCTTCTTAATTAACTCATCATAGTTACTCAGATAACTAAACAGCAATTCAATCTACCTCATTAATCCATTTTTCCGTTGGCTTGGCCCAGATCTTTCTTCCTATTGCAGTCCCAGTTGCTGAAAGGGATTCATTCACTCATTTGTACAAATATTTACTGAGTGCCTTCTGAGAGCCCAGGCACCATGCCCAGCATGTGGGATATGGTTGTGACTAGAACTCATACTACTTAGATCCTCATGGAGATTATAATCAAGCAGGGTAACACATCAAACAAGAGATAACACAAATAGCCACACTGCTACTCCTACAGTTGGATTAAGTGATTTGAAGCAAAGTACTAGCTCCTCTGACAATAGAAAATGGTGGGGCAAAGTAGATGATAACACGCTCAGGAGAAGACATTTGAAAATAGAGGATGAAGACCTTTCAGGGAAGGGGGAAGGCTGTGTCTGGAGGCTCCAGAGCAGAAGGGTGTTCAGCTCCTTCCAGAATTTGGCTACCACCAGGACCAGTTACCATGGACTAGATTCTGGCTTATGGGGACCCTGTATGTGTCAGAGCAGAACCGTGCTTCAGAAGGTTTCCAATAGGTGATTTTCCAGAAGCTGATAACCAGGCCTTTCTTCTGAGGTATCTCTGGGTAGACTCAAACCTCCAACCTCTCAGTTAGTAATAGAGCTCTTCACTGTTTATGCCACCCATAGACTCCAGATTTGGCTGAGAGAGTGGAACCTTGTATCTTTTTGGTTGACCAAGAGGCTCTCAAGGAGTCAAGTTAACTGAGAAAGATCGTAATATAGAAAATAAAACCACAGTAAGTCCTTTTTGTCCTTTTTGACCAGAATGTTTAGCTTTCAGCTCCTAGCATCTAGCCTTGTCCTTCAGATGTATCTTGAAATGTCTCTGAAGGTAGCACCCGAAGGCTGACTGCTAAGATACAGCTTCACGGAGT
Organism: Heterohyrax brucei; assembly: GCA_028571685.1. Lineage (NCBI taxonomy): Eukaryota > Metazoa > Chordata > Mammalia > Hyracoidea > Procaviidae > Heterohyrax > Heterohyrax brucei. The sequence goes on along the minus strand of CM053142.1, from coordinate 67,031,952 downwards.
GGCATTTGTCTGAAAATGATGTAGCTGCCCTGGGCCTCACCATCCTCATCGCCTTCTCTTCAGTGGTCTCCAGTTTTCCAGTTTCCAAGGCAACAGAGTGGGTGGGCAGAATAGCCCTTCTGAAATGAAGGCCTGAACCACGCATTCCTATGGGAGAATCTACATCCCCACACCCACATTTGCTGATGACCTTACGACGTTGGCTGTCACTGAGCTTGTTATCATTGTTGTCAGCTACCCTTGAGCAGGCCTCTGGTGCATGGTGACCCCACACACAATAACGAAAAGCTGCCAGGTGTGGCACCACATCCATGATCAGCTGAAGAGCAGATTGTTGTGATCCGTAGGGCCTTCGTTGGCTGATTTTCAGAAGTGGATACAGTGACTCCAAGGGAATCTTAACCGGTAAGCAAGGTATGCACGGCTTGACAGTAAGCAAGGTATACACAGGCTTCGTTGTTGTCTCCTGACTAATCTGCAAGGTATAACTGTACATGGGTTTTACCACATCTGTGATGAAAACAGTGAAATTTGGCACTACAGTAAGTGAGCACGAGTTAGCCTGTACATTAGAGGTTAGTAACTACACAAAGTCATTATGGGTTAATCTGCCTTTGATTGTCAGGCTTTTCTTCTTAATCCGAGTCTGGAAGCTCTGCCGAAACCTGTTCAGCATCATAGCAACACGCAAGCCCCCAAGGACAGTTCGGTGGTGACTGTACATGAGGTACAGTCACGGCTGGGAACGAAACCTAGGACTCTGGCATAGACAGCTGAGCATTCCACTGCCAGACCAACTACCAATGTCATCTTCCGCTGGGCTTTGATTAGACCTATTTGTAAATGGAGAGGTTATCTATGCTGAATGATTTCTCAACTGATCAAAACTGTTCTTCCGTAATTTTAAGTATACTCATACTTTGATAATCAATTGTCTTGGATGTATCTATCTTGATGTCCTATGCATACCTCAAACTCATTATCTACCATCCCTCCCTTCAGTATCACTTCTCTTGGTATCAGCTTGAATTTGGTTTAGAACCATAAGCCCCTAGACGTGTCATGGTCATTTTCCGTACCACTTTCCTCTCTTACCACCCACAACTAGTTGGTTACCAACTATTGTTGATAAAACTCAAAAGTCCTTCTCCAACACAATGTTCTGCCCTAAGCCACTGCCTTCTTCTTGGTCCAGGCTGCCACTGTTGTGGCTTGGTTTATTTACTGTTGATCTTACAGCTACATGTCTGTCAATAAATTATGTTGCCACTAAAATTATCATCTTTTGAAAAAAAATCTCATTCAGTCTTCATTGCCTAATAAATGAGTAATTCTTAAAATATGCATCAGCATCACCTGAGAACTTGTAGGACATACAAATCTCCAGGACTTACCATAGGCCTATTAAATCTGATGGTTTTAAGAATTTCTCTAGGTGATTCTGATACAAACTAAAGATGGAAGTACCCAAAGAATCCAATTAAAACTTCATAGCCTTTCATACAGGGCCTTAATTATCTGGCTGAACTTATTGATCCAGCTTCGCACAAATCCTAAAGTCAGTACACCAAACCTTTAACTTTTCTCTCCATTTTAGACCCTTTCACTGGTTTACACTTTCATAGGCTGTTTGGAACATTCTTCCTCTCATTTTCCTGTGTCAGACTTCTGTTCATCGTTTAAGAGCTGGCTCAGAAGACCCCTCTTCCAGGAAGCCTCCCCTGGCTCCTCCAAGCAGTAGATTGTTAGTCCCTCTTCTGGTTCCCACAGGCCATTGACAATTTAGTTACAGTCATGTTATAATTTATCCATACATTTGGGTTCCAAAGAGAGAAAAATTTTCTATCAGATAATTGTTGCTGTTAGCAGCTGTGGAGCTGTCCCTAACTTGAGGCAATCTCATGCACAATCAAAGGGGACACTCCTTGGTCCTGTGCCCTCTTCAGGCCATAATGATCTATAGCATTTTCACTGGCTGATTTTCACAAGTAGGTCGCCAGCCCTATCTTTCTAATTTGTCTCAGTCTAGGAGCTCCACTGAAACCCGTCAGCACCATAGCAACATGCAGTTCACTAATGACAGATTGTACACGCAGTGAATTGCCCAGGAATTGAACTGGGGTCTCCATGAGGGAGACCCCAGAACTCTGCTGCCGAATTACCAGTGTCCTTCTATCAGGTAATCACTGTTATTATCATTAGGTACCACTGAGCCAATTTCAACTCATAGTGACCCTATGGGACAGAGTAGAACTGTCCTATGGGAATTCCAAGGTGGGGATCTTCATAGGAGCAGACTGCCACATCTTTCTCCCGCTGAGCTGCTGGGAGGCCTCTCGGTTAGCAGCCTAGCAGAACCACTGTACCATCAGAAGATTAGATCTATTCTAAAACACAGAGTGGGCTTCCCTATGAGGAAGTGCTTATTGAGAGGATGTAGAAATTACCAAGGGTACTCTAAGCCCTAGACCTGCAGGATCCTTCTTTTCTACTCACTGTTTTTCTGGAGGGGATTACTTCTCTTTTGCTGCACATACCTCCACTGAGCTGAGCAGTATGCTGACACCCGGTAGACACTCAGTGAAAAAGTTTCAAAGTGTTGAATAAATGAAAATAAAAAAATATATTTCTGTCTTGTAGAAGAGGATAAAGGAGTCCTGGTAATTCCATGTTTAAAACACTCAGCTGCTAACTGAAAGGTCCACAGTTCAAACCCACCAGCTGCTCCATGAGAGAAAGATGTGGCAGTCTGCGTCAGCAAGGATTACAGCCTTGGAAGTTCTACAGGGCGGTTCTCCTCTTTCCCAAGCTGTACAAGCTTTGATGACTTAGAATCAAGTTGACAGTAGTGGGTTTGACTTCGGAAGGGAGAATAGATTACTAAGTCTCAAAACCAAAGGCAAACCATTGCCATGGAGTTGATCTTGACTCAAGGTGATCCTTAAGGACAGAGCAGAACTGCCATATAGGGTTTCCAAAGAGCAGCTGGTGGAACGGAACTGTTGACCTTTTGGGTAACAGTCAAGTTCTTAATCATTGCAGTACCCGGACTCCAGGGATCTCAAAGGTTGTGTCCACACTGGACATTCCTGCCTTGTTTCTCTTTGCAAAAGCCCCAGGGAGATAATTTCACAGTGCTAATCTTTATACCACAAGGAAAAGATACATTCACTTTCCCCCTCATGAGGGTGAAGGTGGAGGGTTAGTGGTGGGAAGCCCAGGCCTCTTCCCCAACTTAAGTGAAAACCCCTGCTGTGCTGAACCACTGCTGTATTGATCCTTGAATCAATGTCTTCCTGTGTGCTTGTCACCCTCCTCCCTTATCCCCATCCCTCCAGTGACACCCACCGGTCAGGCTGCCTGCAGCCCTTGCCCTCAGTATCCTGTCCTCTCCTTTCTGACCACTGCCTGATGCAGCATGTGCTTCTCAGCTACACAGACCTTCTGGTTTCCTTTAGCCACTGTCCTTGCAGCATAAACTGAAACTAACAGAGCCATAATGAGGTACACACAATGAATGTTTGCAGGGTACCTAATAGGCAGAAAGCAACCAATAAATAACCATCATTATTATTTGTTCAGATCTTAGTTTCTACCCTAATCCTGCATCAACCTCCAACTCTCTCCAACCAATTTAGAATGACCCCAACTCCAACGCCTCTGTTTTGGCTGGTGGAGCCTGTGTGATGGCTTTTCTGTCTGTAAATCTTCATACTGATCTGCCTATTGTGTAGCCCAAAGAATGTGCGCTTTCCATATGCTCCCCAGGTGGCTAGCAGCTCGGTCTCCTAAAGGTTAAATTTGTGTTTAGGAGCATTCTTTCCAAGCATTACTTTTACTTAAAAAAATGCAATACATCATTGGTTAGGAAATCAAAGCAGCCACACACATGCGCACACGCGCGCACGCACACACACACAGGCACAAGCACACATACACGTGTGTGTGTGCCCACCCACTTCCATATATTTCCATGTGAAAAGCCATCTAACTCGTTAGGCTGTATTTCACAATTTCCCCATAAACTCATATTTTCTTGCCACAGAGACTTCTATAATTTAACAGAGAATGTCATTACCAGACTCCGCAACAATTCGGCCCAGCAGAATTCATTGGTGGCAGCCAGTTCCTCGAAGAAAAGGCTTTTGATATATAGTGAGCATTCCCCTTCTCTACCTCCTTGTTCTTCCCCACCCCCGCCACATGCACACCTATGCTGCTCCCATTTGCCTTCCTTACTCTCTGTAACCAAATACAGGTTGAGGAGTCAAGAAAAAAGCCAGTCCACAGTCCTTTAGGCCTCTCTGTGTTTCTGCTTTTCTAAGCTGGGTCACCCTCCATCTGGAATCCAACAAAAACCCAGAGGTTCAAGTCAACACTGCAGATGTCTTGCTTTTTTAGCTTGTTGAGAAGTCCACTCGTCTACTGTAACTTGAAAAGGGAATGTATAAGAAGTTTGGGTCTCCTTAGGGTTTGAGGTAGGAACTTGAAGGAAGAAGATTAGGCTGGAGAAGGTTCCGGTTGAAAAAAAACAATCTTCAGTGATGTTGTGCCTGTTCCTGGATTCATGGAACAGTCTATTGAAAGCCCAGGGCTGCAGACGGTCAGGTGGGTGGTGTAGATAGCTGGCTGATTTCTAGGCTGCAGATGGCCCTTACTGAGGCTGCATCTACTGTGTGGCCGAGCAGAGTGGGAGCCTCAGGAGAGAAAGCTGGCCCTAACCAAGGAGCTGCCATTAATTTTGCATGCCCAGGCCATCGGAGATTGAAGCCTGGTGGATGCGTCTTCCTGGTGGAGTCAGACAAATCTCCAGGTAGCCATAAATGGGCTATACAGATTCCATCCCTAAACATATGTTCAAAGGTGAGAAAATAAATGCAGATGATTTCTCCCAGCCTCCGTGGAAGGTTTTTACATTGACTAAAAGGACTGTAAAACACACATAGACACATAGGCATTCCCTACACATATACAAAAGGGAAAGGAATAACAACAAAACCCCTCAACAACGCCAAACCTTAAAATACCAGCCTTGAGAATGCGTTGTTGGACACAAGGGAAAGAGAGAGTGAGTGAGATGGAGAGAGAGCAGGAGAGAGTGAGAGAGCAAGAGAGAGAACAAAGCTGTCCCGTAAATTTGCAAGAAAGAAAACACACGCGCACACACACTCAGAAAATCACGTAGGCAGAACTGCTAGCAAAATATTAAGTTTCCCTGTTTGGAAGGAGTTAGAAATACCTTCCCCAGTGTGTCAACTGAGAAGGATTAAAGGTCCGTCAGTAAGACTGGGCCGGGGGCCTGGTTAGTGAGACCTGCAGAAGGAAGCTGGGCCAACTGGCCGCCCTAGGGTTTGCCTCCTGTGATGGGAGGTGGTGAGCACTCTTTAAAGAGGGCTAATCCTCTACCACGGAGCTTGGAAACCCCTGTCAGAATCTCAGCGTGAGGGCTCCAGTAAGGCAAACCCCACCCCAAACAACACAAAACAAAGAAAATGCTAATCACATTGTAACACTTCTTGTTAGGTGCCCTAGAGTCAGCTCCAAGTCATGGTGATGTCTTGTACAATGAAATGTTCCCAGATTCTGTGCTATCTTTGCCATCGTTGGTATGCTGCAGTCTATTGTTGGAGCCTCGGTGTATTCTGTGTGCTTCTGCCCTAGAGGGAGCATCTAGCAGCACTGTATTGCACAGTATTCTGTTGTGATGCATAGGGCTTTCACTGGCTAATTTTCAGAAGCAGCTTGCCTGGACTTTCTTCCTAGCCTGCTTTAGTCTGGAAGGTCTACTGAAACTGTCCACCATGGGTAACACAGTTGGTCTTTGAAATGCAGAGTAGCATAGCTTCTGGCATCACAGCAACAAGTAAGTCACATTGTGACAAACTGTCACACAGGTAGGCTTGTTGATGTTGTTAGGTGTCGTTGGATCAGTTCTGACTTACAGTGAGTCTATGAACAACAGAAGGAAACACTGCCTGGTCTTGTATCATGTCCACAATCGTTTTTACACTTAAGCCCATTGTTGCAGCCATTGTGTCAGTCCATCTCATTGAGGGTCTTCCTCTTTTTCGCTGACCCGCCACTCTACCAAGCATGATGTCCTTGTCCAGGGACTGATTCCTCCTGACAACATGCTCAAAGTATGTAAAACACAGTCTTGCCATCTTTGCTTCCAAGAAGCACGCTGGTTGTACTTCTTCCAGAACAGATCTGTTTGTCCTTTTGGCAGTCCATGGTACCTTCAACATTCTTTTCCAACACCACAATTCAAAGGTATCAATTCCTCTTCTGTCTTTTTTGTTCATGGTCCAGCTTTCGCATGCATATGATGTGACTGAAAATACCATGGCTTGGGTCAGGCACATTTTAGTCTTCAAGGTGACATCCTTACTTTTGAATACTTTGAAGAGGTCTTTTGCAGCAGATTTTCCCAGTGCAATGCGTCTTTTGATTTCTTGACTGCTGCTTCCAAGGGTGTCGACTGCGGACTCAAGTAAAATGAAATCCTTGACAACCTCAGTCCTTTCTCCATGTATGACAATGTTGCTTACTGGACCACTTGTGAGGACTTTTGTTTTCTTGATGTTGAGGTGTAATCCATACTGAAGGCCGTGGTCCTTGATCTTCATCAGTAGGTGTCTCAAACCTTCTTCATTTCCAGCAAGTAAGATGGTGTCATCTGCATAACACAGGTTGTTAATGAAAAGGTAGGCTTATGATGGGCCACAAATTCAATGATGTTATTACCCTGCAAGACAATCTTATAAACATTACCCCATCTTACAGAAAAAGAAAAGAAAGACTTGGAAAGTTTAATTTACATATTCAAGTTCACCCAGCTTGTAAATGGGGGAAACTTAGAGATACATGAGAGGGTAAGGAGAAGGCCCCACCAACAGCCAACAGAGCTACTAACAGTTACATTCATTAAGGCAGCAAGGGCACTACAATAGGGACACAGCCCCTCTCTGCAGCCCCACTATGGTGCTGAAAGCCCCCGTTAGGATGGGCGTCATTTGAGGTCATGCAGGTAACAGAGCTGGGCCAGAACCACAGTTTTCTCCTGCCTAGTTATCTCTGCTTAATGAAGCTTTCACATAAATAACAAATAAGGGAAGGGGAGTATGGGATTTTCCAGGAGCAGACACAAGCTCCCCATGGTCTTCCCATTCTAAGATGAGCTTAATTGCCCACTTCTCACAAATGTGAATGCAGCACACTGGAGAGAAACAGGCCTGCTAACCTTGAGGAGGGCTCTCCCTGGGCCCATCAGCCTGGCATGTTGGCTCAGTAGCCCTTGAATATCCTCCCATGCAATCAAGTTACTGAACTATAAAACTCACAGAAACCTCCCAGCCCTGGCACCAAGAATGGTGCTGAGGGCAGACCTCAGACTGCCTGAGCCCAGAGTTCATTTCGGGAATGTCTACATCTCATTCCCAGGCTCACTTAACTCTTCAGAGCTGCACTTACACTGGGAGCCAGTTGCTCCAGACTGGCTCTTGACATGCAGGCAAACTTCCCATTCAAGGCAGGGCCTGGGAGTCAGCCCTGCTCCTTAGGGCCAGTGCTTTCCCAGGCTGAGGCCGCAGGCCTCGGGCACCAAAATCCATTTTCTCTATCAGCTAGACTGTCTAGGCAGGCCCTCAACTCAATGGGAGAAGAAGTTCCAGAGGAGGTACATGACAGCTCCTCAAAAGCAGACTCTGAGGAGGAAAAGCAAGATCCTATTATAGGCTCAGGGGCCTAAGAGCACAGTGGCTGCTAACCTGAAGGTCAGCACTTCAAACCTGCCAGGCCTTCCTTAGAAACTCTATGGGACAATTCTACTCTGTCCTATAGGGCCACCGACAGAACTGACGCAGCATTGGTGGTTCCATTGGTTTTTATTATAGGCAGAGGAGCTGTGGTGATGTAGTGGTTAAGAGTTTATCTGCTAACTGAAAGGTTGGCAGTTCGAATTACCCAGATGCTCCTTGGAAATCCTATGGGGCAGTTTTACTCTGTCCTGTAGGGGTGCTATGATTTGGATTGACTTGATGGCAACAAGTTTGGTACCACATGCAGAAGGTAGGTACCTTCTCCTGAAATTTTTGACAGGTTGTCTATAACTTCCCAGGATCCACTTTTCATCAGGACTGCAAAACTTCCACTTTTAGGTCCCTGACCCCAGAAACTGGAGTCCCTACGTGACACAATCAGTTGATGTACTCTACAGCTACCTGAATGATTGGTACAGAGCAGCCTCGGAAGAAAGCCCTGGAGATCTGCTTCTGAAAACGCAACCACTGAAAACCCAGTGGAGCACAGTTCTACTCTGACACATACAGGGTCACCATGAGTTGGAATTGGCTCAATGGCAATTTTTTCCTTAACCCAGAAATTACTTGTCTTGCTCTTGCAGATGCTGGTTAAGCACTGCTGTTCAGCCAGTATTCACTGTCCCACGGTGGGAGGCCGGCTGTAATCCCACCAGAAGCCCAGAAAGTACGTTGCCTGTCAACATCCAGTGATGAACTCGCTCAGAGACTTCTACCTGACCGCTGGGCTTGGGTCAGTCTTCAGAGTCCTCCTCTCCTGTGAGTTAGTCTATTGTGTTCTTGATGGAGGTCCAGTTAAACAGCAGCTACATAAGATTTCCCTGCAGAGAGATCATGCTTTTCATTTCTCTTAGACAGTCATGTTTGTTCTGCAGTGCAGTGGCCATGGACAAGGGAATCAGAGGTAAGGGAAAGAAGATCATGTCATCATTTGAACATGGTTTTCCACCTTCACTCTGCCACTTACCTGATCAACAACCAGGGGAAACTTCATTTCCTGAGCCTCGGTTTCCTCATCTCTGAAATAGAAATGATAGTGGCTACCTCAAAGAATTTGTTGCAAACAGTGGCAACAGAGTTTGAAAATACCTGGCACATAGTGGACATGTGGTCAGTTCCTCATTTCCTGCCCCCGTTACTTTATGCATTCAGAATCCAGTGCAGTACAATGATGTTCTTAATCAAAGCTGCTGCTATTTGCTGAACCTGTCTTAAATATTTCCCATCACACCGAGGGCACATACTCCATATTGGTGTGTGTATACACACAGTCCATACAGCCTGGGTGGTCTAGACAGGGACAGAAAAAAAAACAAAGTTGATTCCAGCTCATGGCAACCCCATGTGTGTCATCACAGAACTGCACATCACAGGGTTTGTAATGGCTGTGATCCTAGGGAAGTAGATTGCCAGGTCTTTCTTCCGTGATGCCACTGGGCTGATACAAACTGCCAACCTTTTGGTCAGTAGCCAAACTCAAACTCTTTGTACCGCCCAGGGATCCTGGAGATAGCACATATGGCTCTGAAGTGAAGGCAGAGCATCCAGGCGATGAACGCGACACGGTTTCAGAGCAGTGGCAGCAGTAGCTCATTACTGAGTCACTGGAGACCTTGCACCTCCTGACAAGACGACAGACAAGAGCTCTTATGCTCCAGCCAGAAGAAGTGCTTCCAGTGGGCAATGGGATCACTAGGCTTCTGGGGGCACATTACCAGTAGCCTCCACAATTCACCTCCAATGACCTGAGCCTCTCTTGGACCACTTCTAGAACTTAGCAGGCATCAAGGGGGCTCTTTTCATTTGGGCTTTTTATGTCTTAAGGTGATGAGTCAACCAAAAACAATACAGAGGAACAAAATACTAGGGACTGAAGAGGAAGGAGAAGATAAGGAATTAGTTACTCCCAAACTCTTACTACTGCTAGGAAATTTACAATGGTGATTTAATAGGCCGTTCATCTCCACTTAATTCGGATGCCTCAGGAAACCTAGACTTGGAGACTTAAAACCCTTGCCTGAGACCAAAGGGGAGGAGCGGGAATTTTAACCCAGGACTACCTCCAAAACCTGAAGGGATGGGGACAGGGAAGATGGGGCCATGTGATAAGCGAGTTCCTTGTGAGTCAGCTGTCCTCTGTTTATAGATTATGCACAACCCATGTCAATCTGCTTCTGTGTAGCCATAAAATTATTCTGTTGTAGTTATCATTTTTTCCTATGGGTCTAGAAAGATGAAAAACACTTACAAAAAGCAAAACAAAAACCAAAGCCAAAAAAAAAAACCTAAACCTTAAACAATCCCAAACTCCAAAACAACAAATGTGCTGAAAAGAGACTTTCCAAATTAAAATTGCCAGGTTTGTCGTTACTGTTCTGGGTCATAATATTGGAGAAAATTGTTATTCTAATTGGCAAAGCTGCAGTCCCAAAAGGCGAGTGAGTACTTGACAGCAAGCTTGCTGGCCAAACAGAAGCCTTGAGCTCAAAGCTACAGGGCATCATTTCCCATAGAGGTGATAACAGTTCTTTTAAGAACGACTCAAACATGAGATATACCAGGAGAGGATATAACTGTATCTATACACAACTCTGACATCATCTGATTTAAACAAGTTTACTAAAACGACAGTCATGGCCTTGACAATACTGAATGCAAAATACTGATGTACATCGATTTTACAGCGAGGTTACCATGAGCTAGATCACAAAAACAAGGTGTAACAGATGGGAGAGGCCTGAGGGAAGGCAAGCACACGGATTTTATTGAGAAAAAAGCTTATATACTGTAGGGTTGCTGAAGTTTAATAAATAAAGGTCAACTTATAATATATAAAAACAATATAAACATTTATATGCTACATGCATATTATATAATTTAAAGTAATAATTTATATATGGGGGAGATGCTGCCAGTTTATGTTCTTCCAATTTTCCTTGACAAGGCACACACGCAAGAGGTGTCTATCCGTATCCATCTCCAACCCACGAGTTTATTGTTTTCTGAAGTCAGTGCTCGGACGTAGGTTTGCGATGTTTTGCACTGAGAGTTCCAGTGTTTATCATCAATCCCTCTGCAACCGTTTTTGACAGGCCTGGCTTCTTTACATCTCGTTTCATAAAAATATTGTTTGACAGGGGAGTTGCCGGTTTTGATCTCCCCCAGCACCGTGACCTGGTGTCCCCGAATGTCGATGGCTGATGACTTATCTGTCACCCACAAACTCTCACTGTCACATACTGAATACTCCCCTCGGTGGCTCTTATGCTCCGCGTACCTTTTCCGCCGTGACGTTCTGTTGGCCGTCACGGGATTGCCCACATAATCCTCCATGAGATACAAAGGTGGAGGCTCTAAGGGGGTGCTGTCACTTAGCAGGACCCTGGGGGAGTTGTAGCGTCTCTGTTGCCGCAGCAGCTCTGTGTCCATGGCAGTCACTGGCTGGAAGTCCGACTTGGCAGGCTCTCCCTGCTCTGGCTCTTGCGGGGCCTCTGCTTTCGGCAGGGTACTCTGATAGTTTTCCTTAACGTCCACCATCTGCTTGGAGAGCTTGTTTTTCAAGATATCTGCCTGGATCAGCTTAATAATAAGAGAATTTAGTGAGTCTTCCGGCAAACTCCTTTGATCCATGTTGTTACCTTGGATGCCACGGAGATAAGCGAGAAATATCACATAAAACAAGATGGACATCACCTTGTTCACCTGTAAGATCTGAAAAGAAAACACAGGTGTTAATAGGAAGTTGTGTCAGCTGAGACCATGTGATCATGGGACCAGCTACCAGAGGCTGAGCATCTCTCTGATGGAGAGTAAAACCTCTTAAGTAAGTAACACACGTCCTTTCTGGACGCTGTGAAGAGACTGTTTCTTTTCCTGACCCCTGGGAATGACTGTCTTAAAACGAATTCTCTAGAATGCTAAAGGGCTTTACTCTTTGACCCTTCCAAGTGCTTTCACTTCAACCATCTTTCAACTCTCAAGTTGGCCGTGTGACAGAGAAAGGTGTGTGTTTGCACACACACAAGTACGCACACACGCACGCATGCACACACATCAGTGTACGGTGTAAATACGATAGGAACACAGAGGATGAAAGATTTTTAAAGCAAATAAGCCGAAGTCATAACTGGATAAAACTGCAACACAGAAATGTAGGGCACTAATCCTAGGACCCAGGTCACAAAGACCGAAGGCAGGGAGGGGCAGGAATGGGGAAAGCTCTCCAGGTCTTCTGACTCAGGCTATGTTTTCTGGATAGACAACACATACTGCATTCGCATTTCACATTTCCTCATCTTTCAGCCTCCTGCTGTGTGAAGATGAGATCCCTCCACTTCTTCCTCACTCTATCCTGGAAAGACACAAAGTTCACCTTGGCACATGATGAAGACGTTAAATCTGGGAGTTACGGCATGTATTTACATTCCTTTGTCTATGGCAGCAGGAGCCTCGAAGCAGCAGCAGCAGCAGCAGCAGCAGCAGCAACAGCAGCAGCAGCGTCGTGCAGTGGTCTCAAGAAGCACAGTTCTATTGCTCCCCTACTGCAGCTCCTGGGGTCTCTCAAAGGACCACAGTAAGTGGGCTCATGCCTCGCCAGGCCACACCTGGAGGCATCTGCTCTCCAACCCTACCCCTGTAAATGAACACCTGGGACCACTATCCCCTCTTTGGAAGGGCTGGAGGTTCAGGATGCTTTGCTGGGCTCTTCAGTGGAGATACTTCTTCTCCAGGACACTCAACTAATCCAATCAATCCCCAGAGACCCTCTTTCCCAAACTGCAGCCCTGCCAAAGCACTACCTGCAGAAGGTGAAAATGCAGCAGCAACCAACTCAAATTAACTCGTCCCCAAATAGAAGGATTCACTGGGATGTATATATATGTATTTTTTTTCTCATTTGGCTTCCCTTTAATTTTCCATTAAAACAAATATTCCTTCTACGGGTTATGCTTCACCCTCTGAATCTCCTTGCTAAAATGGCATTTGAACCCATCAGCTCTCTCAGTCTGTTGCCATAATAGAACCTCAACACAGGGTTTGTGCTGAGTCCTTGTGGAATTACAGGACTGATCTGAAGTCACTTTCACCGCTAGCTGCTCCCTCAGTAGAGCAAACCCAGATTTTCCAAAGCTTAGCTCATGAAAGAGAGCCTCCAGGAGGAGAAGAGTGGCCGACCTACGGTCGCGGTCTGTAACCCTCGTTCCTTGAGGTACTCACTCTTTAATTACCGCTGCTACCACCTCGCTGGCCCCAGGGGTGGAAATCATTTCCTCTGTAAAGCTCTAAGCATGGAAAATAAAAGCCTTTCCCCTGCCTCATCTTTAGTATTTTCAGTGAGACTACATGAAATCCCGGGGGAAAAGAGAGGAGAAATAAACAAAGGTGACACAAGAAATAAAAAGTAGTCCTGCTTACCGAGCACCTGTGCCCGAGCCTGCCAAGGCTACTGTGTTCCTAGGGCTCTCAGATGCTGCCTCTTTCCGAATCTTGTCTAAGTTGTCTTCCAGATGAGACAATCTTGTCTTTCCCACCCTTGTCCCCAAAGGCCAAGAACGCTGCAGGCATCTTGCCTAAACTTCCTCCTCCTGGCTTCTGGCCTGCCTCTGTGATAAGAGGACCACGCTACTTCCATGGGAACTACTCTTCTAGACAACTGACCCCTTCAAGGTCAAAGCTAAGGGATGGAGTCTAGCATTGCTGCCCAACCCTGGAGATTCTCTAAGAATCATATTATTCTAGGAAAATGGTTCCACTAGGGTAATTATCCTCCCCCGACTCTGTATATATACAAAGTGACATTTCCTTCACTCTGGCACATCCAACAAAGGGAACCTGGACCAACACCCTAAGTATGGTGTATATGCCACTAGAATTACACCCACAAAAGAAAGAGAATGCAGCTGCAATGAAATCATTTGGGACCAAGAATCTATCAAGAAACAATTTATTAAATCCCCTCAAAGCCCAGCCACTGTAAGCTAAGAATACGCAGGATGTCTGCTCAGAGGGACATAAATCACATACGGTTAGTGGAGGAGGCCCCAGGTAGAACAAGAGTCCATGTATACAGTTTAGCAAGGTAATTACAAGGGTAAGTTGAGAGGAAGAATGATGGATGATGCTGATGGGTCGGAGGTGAAAAAGGAGTAGTCTTGCCGGGTGGTGGTCTGAACACAGAACCAAAGAGTATAAAGACAGTATCTCATTTACCTCTTTTGTTTATAGAGGAAGAACACCCAAACAAGTTTATAAAGATGAGGAGAGACACACACTGAGTATAGAGAAGGTTCTTCTTTCTCAGGCCGTAACTTCCCTTTTCATCTTGTCATAATTGTGCCCGCACCCCACTGCCTGCCTCTTCAAGCTTCAGCCATGGTCACTCTTCACTGCTACTTGAACAAGCTTCATGAGCCATGCGCATATGTTGTTCTGTTCACCTTGCACACTTTCGTCACCTTTTCCTGTTGAAATTTTATCTATGCTTGGGTGTCTGGTTCTAAAGCTAACTTTTCCATGACGGTCCCCCAAGATGCTCGACGGCAGCAACTGTTCCAGCCTCTACACGCCCTCAGCATGCTTTCTGAATGGTGACTGCGGCAGGCATCGCATTACTCATGGCACGAGATGGTGTAGACCCTAGATTCTAGGGACCTCAAGGCTGGGAGCCCCTTCCCGTTTGGATCTGTACCACTCCTCTGTGTGCATTCACAATGGCTACAAACTGAAGGTGGGGGTGCCTGTGTGCAGTGAGTCGGGGTGGAAATGATATGGCTGGAGGCCAGATCAACCATATAATTTGTGGGGCCCAGTGCAAGGTGAAAACACAGGACCCCTTGTTTAAACATTATTTAGAGCAGGCAGGGTGGCTCCAGAGTTGGTGGGACCACATATGAGCTGGGGCTCCAAGCACTCAGGTGTGTGTTCTATTGTTCCACTGGACTTCACTTACAAAACACATAGGCAAAGATGAATTTATGAAAAATTTCAAGACAGCGACCACAGAGTCTTAAATACCAAGCATGGGGATTCTTTCTGAGTACTGTGCCTGGTGTGACTGCAGTGGCCACACACCCATAAAGCAGCCCTGGCTGCAGAAGTGAAGATGGGCCTACTTGGTGAAGCTGTCAGAAGATTAGTAGTAGAAAACCATTCTTGGTCAAGAAGGAAGGGCATAGCCCATGAAAGACTGTGTGTACAATGTGTCATGGCGACAGTGGTGATAGGAACTCTGGTTTCAGAGTAGTCTGGCAGGGAGAGCCAGGCTGTGGACAATGACAAGGTTCTTTTCCTCCTCCACGTGGTCACAGACCAGGGAGTGGGAAACTCAGAGGGTTAGTGCGAGAGGCCAGCTTCATTATAAAGGGCTATTTTCTCTGATACAGGACTGATGTTGTTAAGAATTGCCTAAACAAGGTAGTTATAAAAAGGAAATTGACTTTTAGTTGATTTTGATGTTTTTAAAATTGTCTACAGATAACATTACAGAGCCAAGGTGGCTCAGTGGTTAAGAACTCAGCTGCTAACTAAAAAGGTCAGCCATTGGCATCCCCCATCTTCTCCCTGGGTACTCTATGAAGCAGTTCGACTGTGTCTTTATGAGTTAGCATCAACTCGACAGCAAGAGGTTTGGTTTTTTTGTTTTGGTAATAATGTATTTAAACTGTCTACAAATAATATTAAGAAGCCCTGGTGGTACAATGGTCAAGTACTCGGCTGTCAACCAAAAGGCTGGCAGTTCAAACCTACCCAAAGGGGAAAAGACCCAGTCATCTGTTTCCAAAGTGATTATGGCCAAGAAAACCCTATGGGGCAATTCTACTCAGTCACATAGGGTCACTATGAGTCACAGCTGACCCAGCGGCACCTAACAGCAATAAAAATAGACAATATTTATTGCTTAAACCCACAGCGGGAGGAGGGACTGTTCCTACCACTCCCACCCAAGACATCTGATGAGTTAGAACACAAGTCAGGAGACTCATTTAGACAGTCTAGTCTCTCTCAGGTCCCAAGCATACAGATTCAACACAAAATAATCAGGCTCAATGAGGAAAAATATTAGCAATATAAAAAACTCCCAAATGCTCCTCAGCATAGGATCTGTACTGCTTTTTTACCAGGAAACAGAACTACTTGCCATGATACTCTGGAATAAATTTATGAGAAAAATTTATTTGCAGGCCAGTAAATGTTTCCAAATCATCTGCAAGGTCTTATTAAAAGCTAGCAGGCTTCTTGTGAGTTACTCTGATAATCTGCTTTTAGCTTTTTCCTAGAGAGCAAGAATTATCAAGAATGTTGCCCTTAGAACTCATCAAAACACATAATCACAGAAGTCCGAAGCCAGGAAATGTCCTAGACATTTTCTTCATTTTTACTGACAAAGAAACTGAAGCTTGGAGTGCTGGTGAAGTGACTTACCTAAGGTCACACTTTTGCAAAGTAATGGCAGTAAGTAACAGAGGACACTTGGATCTTAAGCCCAGCAATAGCCATGTGATTTGGGTAAACGATGAAACCTAAAAGGAAACACTTAGCATAGTAACACTGGCTCATGACAAAAAATCAAACCCATGGCTGTCGAGTCAATTCTGACTCACAGTGACCCTAATGGGACAGAGTAGAACTGCCCTAAGGGTTTTCAAGGCTGTAATCTTTATAGGCAACTACAAATCTTTCTCCCATGCAGCAGCTAGCTGGTGGGTTTGAACTGCTGATCTTTTGGTTAGCAGCTGAGTATTTAGCCATTGCACCACCAAGGCTCTTCAGCTCAGAGGGAGTGTGCTACAAATGTTGGTGGAATGTGAACCTGATTTTATCTGCAGTAACAGGAGACCCTGTCTACATACCCTTGATGCATCATACCAAGTACTGAGCATCTGACCTCAAGCGTTCCTTTCTCTACATGCAGCTAACAGCAATCTCCCAGGAACGTCATCAGGCTTTCTCCCGCATGCCTCTGCCAGCCAATGCTTCGAGCTCAGAACAGTCACACCGGTTGCAGGAGTTGATTACAAATTGAAGGGGCAAAGAACAAAAAAGTAAAGAAGTATGGACAAGTTTGAAATGGTGTTTCTAAACAAGCTTTGAGGAAGAAGAGGTTTGTGCCACCCAGACTCCCCGGCTGGTGCGGCACTGAAGCCTGTAGCTACTAACCAAAAGGCTGGAGGTTCAAACTGGCTCAGAGGACAGAAGATAGGCATGGTGATCTGCTTCTGAAAGGTCACAACTATGAACACCCTCTGGAACAATTCTATTTTGTTCATATGGTGTTGCCATGGGTCGGAACTGTTTTATTTTTTTATTTGAGAAGAGGTTAATTCTCATCTCAGAGATCTTTCTGATCACCAGTGCCTTCATCTCCCACTCCAGATAGTGTCCCCAGAAGACTAGTTCTCTGAACTGAGGGGTGAAAAAGAAAAGACTGTGGCAGCCTGACTCAGATAAGGCACATCAACGGATTTTGAGAAATACAGGGACTTAGGGGCTTCTGTTCCAGTGGTCGTTGTACTTTGTAACGACTGCCAATCAGGCATTTATCTCACTGTGTTAGCACTGTTAGTATGCCTCCTCTTGACTACAGGGATCTTCTCTTTCCCACCCATAATCCCTGATGCCCAGGACAGGGCTGCACACTTTGCGTGAAAGAGGGATGAATGTGCTGAGTACCTACTATAATCAAGCCCTTGTCTACACACTGAGTCCTGCTCTGTGAGCCTGTATGGGCTTCTGCCAAACTAGGCTTTGGAGGCCAGTCAATTCTGCCTTCTTTCCTCCAAGAAAATACAAACCCAGAGCGTGCAGCAGGCCACAGTCCCTAAGTTCTTCTTGGTTATAATTGGAAAAAGACCTGTTAAAGACCTGAGTAACCCCCTTCCTACACTTCCCCAGTGCCCATTTCCCTGCTCCGAGTTTTCCAAGATCCTGATCAACTTGCACATGCTGTTTTCCCACATATGGTGTTTTCTCAGTCCCTGAAGCAACATTCCTACAAGGCTTCACCATCCCTCAAAATACTCAAACGACAGCAATTTCTGATTCCTCCTTTTTGGCTTTGTTTCCAACACACAAAGCAGGTTTTTGGGTATCTGTCGAGCAACTGAAATGGAACAGGAAGCATGGGTGGAGAGTGGTCCAGGGCCTGAGCCCATGGCAACGTGTGTCTGCTCCGACACACAAAGACTGATGACAGCTGTGTCCTCTTGGTTGCAATGGATCTCTATAGGACTACCTTGCTTACACAGGCTCACCTCTGGACCACACACCTAAGACCCTTTCCTGCAAATGTATGGAGGGAATGATTAGGCTGCTTCGAGTAGGAGCGTCAAGAACAATAATACATAAGTAGTGCAGGTAGAAGCATGCCTTAAATTCTTAAGCCTGAAAACAATTCAACTAAGGAAGATTCTACCACATTTTCCACTTCTGGGTGGGGAAATTGAGGCCCCAGGAGATTTAATGACTGGCCAACAAGCAGCAGAGCCAGGATTTGAGCACGGTCTGCCTCCTGAGTCCACGCTTTTAATGACTGCATCATGTGTCTGTTTGTCTCTGCCAACAGGTAGACATTTTAGAAAGTTTCTTTTAACAGGAGCCTCCAGTTGCAGGCCTCGATGCTGTGATCCAGCAGGTTGAGTATATCCCTTAGAAGCCTAGGCTCAAAGCTGAGCTTCCAAGGACTTGAGGGCAGCGCTCATTTCCTCCTGTCCCTCCTGGCCTTGATGCTCTCCATGGGCAGTCCCACAGCACGTGTCACATATACCTTGCAGCGTGGTGTGACCACTGCTGGACTGGCCACTTCAAGGCTGGGTTTAAGGGCAGCACTAGCAGTTTGGGTGACAGACAAATAAGGTCCAAGGTCTCTGTTGCCATGCTGTAAAACTCCTGCTTGTTTTCCTCAGAAGAGTCCTGAGGTCAAACTTCTTAATTTGTCAAGTTTTTAATACGCAAATTCAAGAGATTTCCTGATTTCTTGCATGGTTGCCACATCCTTGTGGCAAATGCATTCCCTGGCTGGGGTTAAGGAGGACACAGTACAGCTGTATACAGAAGGGCCTAATTCTCTGGAAAGTTTCTGACTAATGCTAAGGACTCAAAAGACCACTTCCTGCCAGATAACCCTAATATCTTGCTCCGTGAATGGAAAGCATGAGAGGTGGGAAAGCAGTAGATTTCAAGTAGAATGACAAAAAAGGAAAGGAATGTGGTAGAAATATTAAACGAAGGCTCTATAAAAGGCTGGCTAAGCTTGCTCCCCAAATCTTAATTATTAAGTTCATTCACATTGGCTTGGTTCAGAATACTGATCTCAAGGCATACAAATTAGTCAGTGGGGCCACATGAAGATGTCCTGACCCACGACCAGGCTGTGAGCTGGGAGACAGAGATCCTGGTGGAGCCTCTGCCGGGGAATGGTCTGGTTTTGGTTAATGTACTTATTAATGACCCAGAAGCAGGGAGAGGAAAAAGTAGCAGATAAATTAAAATGCAGAGATGACACTCAAAGGGAAGGTGCTGCAAACACCAGTGAGGACAGACCAATTAGGCTGCAGTGCCTGTGGGAATCAGCAACCTGGAAATAGCGTGATTGGATTCAAACTGGAAACACAGAGGTTAACTCACTGGGGGTAAGATGCATCCAAAACCAACAAAACAGGGAAATGCTTGTGAAAGGGTGAAGGGAGGGGTGACTTGGAGTCAGCACGAGAAGCAAATGAGAAATGCACTCACACGGACAGCGCTCGTGAGGGGTTCCGCAGCACCTTCCTCCCCTCTAGCTCCGTGTTCTTTTTTAGAAATCACCTCACTTGCTCTCACCACATGCCTGGAGTGGTGGCAATGACTGCAGCTCCTGTCCTATTAAATACATAATTTGAGTTTTAGAGTTTTGCTCACTATATACAAACCAACAACGGTCACCAAAAGATGCTGATGGGAACATTCTCTGTTTACAGAAATCCAAGAAGCAACCAGCGACGGAGATGGGGCCGTCTCTCTCTCTCTCTCTCTCTCTCTCTCTCTCTCTCTCTCTCTGTCTGGGCTGTGTCTGGTGACCATACCTTTGAGGATTTCTGAACCCTGGGAGGGTCTGCATTTAATGAAGTCAAAACAGGTGAGAGCTGAACGAGGGAAATGAAGCCTTGCTTTGTTCTTTAAAATCTTTATTTCTATAACAGTTCCTCTTGTTCACATTTAATGTTGAACTCAGCATTCCGAAGTGAAGACTGACACAGTGCATACTCAGTCCAAGATCTGAAATAGGACACCAAACCAACCTGTTGCTCTCTGGTTGATTCTGACTCATGGAGACTTCATGTATGTCAGAGCAAATTGTATTGTACTGCTTTTCAGCGGCTAATTTTTCAGAAATAGATCACCAGGACTTTCTTCTGAGGCAACCCTCAGAAGAGGGTGGACTTGAACCTCTAACCTTTCAGCCAGTAGCCCAGTGCCTTAACTACCTGCACCACCCGGGGACCTGGCCTTCAGTTTTCAGGAGATGAAAACAAGCGACACAATCAACAGGAAAAGTGTATTCAAGAAGGAAACAAAACACAACAGAGTCCTAGGAAAGTTACCTTGGTTGCCTCTGAGAACACACTGAAATTGAACCCTCCTGGAGGCCAGAAAGTGAGGAAGACAGACCTCGAATGGACAAGGAGGCAAGATTCACAAAGAAACTAGGTATCTTGAGATGGAGATTGGAAGTCCTGAGTTTGCTTTGCACAGTTCTTGGAAAAGGAGCTTTACATTGTTCAAAGCAAACTCAACTCTGGCACCCGGGCAAGGAAAGGTGCCAGGTAAGGCACACATCAGAACAACACACCCGCAGCTCCAAGGAGGAGGCAGCACAGTCATCCCACAGGCCAATAATTGGCCTGCCCCCGTCTTGGCAAAGAGTTCTGAGGGGAATTTGGTATGCCAACACAAGCCCTAGGAAATCCCTTCCCCATCACAAACTCTCATTTCATGGCCAGAGGGTGGATGAGGAAGGATCTGCAAAGAAAATGTGAGCTGATTCAGCTACTGGTCATCACGGCATTATCTAGTAAATTTAGTCTTCTTTGTGTTGGGCATTCGTACTCCTCTGACACTGGGTAGAGAGCATGCAAGCACACGTGTGCACTGCATACACTTGTGTGCATATACTGATACACATACACACAGATATACACACATACCACCACCACACCAGAGATGAGAAAGGGTTAGAGTCATATATGTCCATACCTAAAAACAACAACAACAACAATTTCTGAATTACTGTAATGTTCTCAGGCATTTTGATTTTGGTTTCATGTTCTGCATCTGGGCAAACTCCATTTTCCAAGTGTGAAAACATCCAAGAGAAGGCTACTTTAGTTGCACAGTTGAAAGGCACAGCTTGTGTTAAACCCTTAGCGTCAGATAACACAGCCCCAAGTCAACCTTCTTGTTTATAGATTTACGTCTCATGTTTCTGCTGGATGTATGAACAAAGCATCTGCATGGCCTGCATACTTCCATACAAATGTAGATGAAAACTGTCACAAGGCAGGGGCTACTAGGTAATGGACTTTTAATACTTACAATAAATAATGGTAATGTTGACAATCATGATAAAATGTCATGTTGTTCACCCAGCCAAGAATGATGCTCAAAATGGCAGAATAAAGAAGTTGGTTTTGTTTTGAGAGTTCAAAACCAAGGGAAATCCCCAAGCATGACTTCTAGTCACACTCTGGTTGCCTCCTTTAAGCCAAGACCACAGCTGGCTTGGCAATGCCAAAACCTTTATCTGAGCATCAACCATAGCAGCAGAAGCAAGGCCAGGATCAACCCAAACCATGCTGGTTTGGCTCAAAGTGGACTTGGCCACAGAAACTGTGGTTAGGTGGTAGGCTTTCCCCTTCAGGACTGGTGAGCAAGCCTGTGTCAAATGTAGCCTACAGCTCCCCCTCATGTCTCCCTCTTGCCACACAGCCAACCTCCTGTCATGAGGCTGAGGTATTGGCAAGTGGCCTGTGGCTGTCTTGGTCTGGATCCTCTCTCTCTAGGAAACTGGTGTCTGAAGACTCTGAGGATAAAGGCTATGTTCTGTTCTGCTGGGTGTCTCTGACTGCTCTCATTCATTGGAACAATTACTAAGCCCACTGCTGTTGAGTTGATTCCAACTCACAGCGATCCTAAGACACAGTAGAACTGCCCCACAGAGTTTCCAAGAAGCACCTGGCAAACCTGAACTGCTGACCTTCTGATTAGCAGCCACAGCACTTAACCACTATACCACCAGGGTTTCCTGAACAATTACAGACAAGGAAACTGTGGTAGAAGAGAGATCTTCCTGGTGATCTTTCGAGTCTCTTTTCACCCACGTGTGAAGTGAGGCTGGGATGACACATGGGAAGAAAATCAATCTTCTGCATGAACTGCAGTGTGTGGTAGGCACTTCATAAATATTATGACTCCAACCCCAAATAGTCTAGTGACTTTCTTTCTGGGCAGCTGGGCAAAAACCAACCAAGACCTCGTCCTCTGAAAGCAATCTTGGCACAAACACGCTGGACCCAAAGCTGTCTTTAATCACAGACACAAGTCATAATACACACTTGTAGTAACAGCTAACATTGACTGAGCCTTACCATATGCTAGGGACTTTGCTGAACACTTTACACGGATTATCTCAATTAACCGTCACAGACACAATTATTATCCCCACTTTGCAGTTGAGGAAACTGAGGCTCAGAGGGATTAAGTAATTTGCCCAAGATCACACAACTGTTAAGAGGCACAGCCAGGATTCAAACTCCTGTCTGTGTGATGTCATAAGCCCCATGTTTAGCCAAAGTTTTATAAAGCTCCTCAACTCATTCCAGAGAGTCCAAGGCACATGCCACTCATGCATATTAAGCAAGGGATTGAGCATCACGTTAACATATTAAATGCCTCTTTCTTTGTTTAGACAAAAAGACATTACAGATAATAGGTCCTCTGTGATGTAAAGAGGACATTTCACAGTCTCTTCAGAGGGGCTGAAAAGCATAACATGAGGCTAGTGGTCTCATTTACCTATGCTTTAGCTTCCCACAGGGAGCCCTCATGACACAGTGCTTACATGCTCAACTGCTAACTAAAAGGTCATGGTTTCAAACCCACCAGCTGCTGCACAGCAGAAAGCTATGGCAGTCTGCTTCCATAGATGACCGCCTTGGAAACCATATGGGACAGTTTTACTCTGTCTCTAGAGTCGCTATGCGTCAGAATGGATTAGAAAGCAATGGGTTTTAGTTTCCCATAATGTAAAATGTTCTTTTCCTCACTCCTTGTAGATGGTAAAGGAAACCGAGAAGCCAGGGGTTCTTTAAAAAAAAAAAAAGACTGCATTTGTGAAGGTGAGACATTTCTTTGGTTTTCATAGATTGTAAGCAAATTTGCTATTTGGGAAGGGAAGCAAAACAATGTGGACTCTTGCATCAATTTATTCATAAAACCTGATGGTGCATTAAACACCAAGGCTAGGGCTGACCCTCTAGCAGCCTGCACGCTGATTCAGTCCAAGAGGCAGCCCATAGCAGCAGATCCCTTCTCTATTTCTTCCTTCCACAAGTATTTATGCAGCAGCAGCACCATCATCTACTGACATCCCTGTTCTCAAGGGCTTTGAAATTGGGTGCATTTTAATTTCCACCTCATGTTTTGCCATTCCTCTGAATGACTTTACCTCCAATCCAGTGGCTTTTCCATCCTTTTGCTTTCACTGTTCCTCAGTGTCCTCAAGACCACTGTTTTCCCTTACGTTTCCAAAGCCCTTTGCTCCATCCCAGCCTGCCGCCATTATGACTCTAGGGGAAAGACATGAGGTGGTACCCTGTGTGGAGCGCTAAACAAGGCTGCACATACTCGTAACAGGAAAAGGGGTGGTTGGAGGGTTGCAGGCAAGCAACAGACTCAGCCTCACAAGACTCTCCCTAAGAGAGGAGGTTTACACACAAACAGAGGCTCTTTTGATTCATCGGATAGCAAGAGTGGGTAAATTCGTTACAAGACAGTACAGTTAGAAAAGAGATCAGGGCCAGATGTTGCACACACACATATTTGCTAGTTTAAAACACGGCTGCAGACATTCCTCCCATCTAGAAGTAGTGTCTATGTTCTCTCCCCTTGAATCTGGGTGCACCTGTGACTGTTTTGACCAATACAATATGGCAGAAGTAACCCTCAGCAACTTTCAGTGTCATGTCCTAAAAGGCCATGCAGTTTCTGCTTTGTCCTTGGAGCTCTTGGCCGCCAGGTAAGTAGCCTGACAGCTCCAAGGCTGCCCTGCTAGAAAGTCCAGAAACAGTGCTACCCTAAGGACTTCCCTAGACAGACTCAACTGAGTCCAGCCTCTCAACCATTCCTGTCCAAGTATGAGGTATGGAAATCAACCTAGCTTCGATGATCCAGCCCAGCCCATCTGCCAGCTGAATCTCACCAAGTGACCTCCACAAATGCCAGTAGCACAGAGGCATCACCCAGCTCAGCCTTGCTCAAACTCCTGACCCTTAAAATCATGAGGCATGATAGAGCTGTTGTTGTGTTAAGCCACTAAGTATGGAGTAGCTTGTCACACAGCAAAAGACAAGCAGAACCCCCATAGCTGAAAAACTGCAGGGAATCTGAGGTTCTGCTATCTTTTAATGTCAATGACAACATTTTATTAAATTTGCTCAGACAGATCTGGATAAATTCCCAGGCAATGGATCTAAAATGAATCTCCAAGACAGTTACTAGCATACTACTAACTACTTAGGCTGGAACTGTGAAGAATGGGAAAATTCCTAGGAGCAGACAGTTACCTGTAGGTAAGCTGTAGCTCAGGTTCTGAAATCTCAAGAGATCCGAACGCAAAGTGGCAAAGCACAGGTGTTACGCTGCACTCCACTCATTGAGACTTCAGGGTGTGTGTGTGTGTGTGTGTATGTGTGTGTGTCTATGTGAGAGAGAGAGAGAGAGAATAAGACAGACAGGCAGAGATAGAAGCAGACAGGTCTTTCAGGAACACAGGTTTTCATCTGAGTCAATGGCCTCTAATTTTTTTTACCTGGCTAGGGAAAAATGGGGATAGTGGGAGAGAATGCTCCTCCATTGCCACCACCTCCTGTAGCCCCGAGGGGTATGTGCCCTTAAATTCAAGTTAGAAAATGTTCTGCCCTGCCACCTCAGTGGTGCTGTAATCCCGGCCCTAACTTACTCCCACTTCCCAGCCACTAGGGGCTACAGACCTGGCAGGTAGCCACAGCCAGGTAGCATGGAAAAGCATGAAGGCACAAGAAGTCCATTTCAAAATGTGCTTCCTGGCAGTGACTCAGCCTGAAGCGAGCCACGGCATTCATAGGCCATTTGTACCTTGTCTTAGTAGTGGCAGGGGCAACGCCTAGCAGCACTGTTACCACAGGAAAGAGAAGGGAGAAGGGGAAGGACCTCAGTCTGATACCTGGGAGTCAGGCGGTGTGTGTGTTTGTGTGTGGTATGGTATATTGGGAGAAGGATGCTGAGAATCCAAAGAGGACAAAGGATCAAGATATTAGGGCTTTCTCACTTATTTACTGTGAGACCTTGGGAAGTTTTTTTTTTTTTTTATTTTTTTAAAAAAGCCTCCCAGGCTACCGTTTGTCCTTCTAGAAAATGAAGGCAATGAGAGTCAACCTTAAGATCACTGGAGTCCTAGGATTCTGCCTACGCATCAATAAATACATAAGTAAAACCCAAATCTGTTGCTGTGAGTCAATTCTGACTCCAAAAATGAAAAGCTCTGCACTTGATGCCCTCTATTCCATTCCCTGAGCACAGAGAATGACAGCTGCCTCTGGGGGTCCTACTTATCCCTCCCTAAGGCCCATAGACGTTACTCATTCAAAGAGGAAGTTTTAACGGCCTGCTTGGGTCCCCATGAACTGGAAACATGTAAGAACAGGCAGGGAAGAAGGCCTTGTGATGGAAGAGAGGAACGCTCGGTCAAGTTTGCATTTCTCATTATTTCTCCAACCCTTCTCAAGTTCCTTTTGTTTAGAAACCTCCTTGAGTTTCTGAAGGCTCCCCCTCTCCCACCCCGCCCCTTGAACAACTCTAGGACTGTTCCTCCAGCCTGTAACCCTTCTGGATAACACGTTCCATATGTCGGTCACTCTCTGCATGAAACAGTTACACTCACTTTCCTGGTCACCTCCTCCAGGATCTTCCCACCCTGCATCTCTCCAGAAGAGCCCTGTCAACCTCACCTTGGACCCTGTGTTCCAAAAGCACTAACCTAGTCAAAACTCGCTTGCCCTCCCTTGTCAAGCCCCACGTAGAGTTCCTGCAAGCCTCCCTTCCTAGAGGGCTGGGAGCGCGCCTGCCTCTGCTCCAGCCCGCCCGCCGACAGCTGCAGGGAGACCCTCCTTTAAGCACTGGGGCTAATTGAGCAGTGCTCTGACAGAGCTTGCCACATTATTTGCTTAGAGCATGCTTTTCTAGCAAGGCAACACAGCATTCTATTGTCTTCTTTTCCCACCCTAGCTAGCCCCTCCTCCCATGGCTACCCACCGTGGTAAATAAAGGCTGAAGAGATTTTTCCAACATAACTTCCAATGCTGCCTTTGCTGATGCCGATACTGCAAACAGACATTCCACCCCTCCTCGCCTGACCCCCACCCTCGCTGCCTTTCTGATGCTCCTTCGGCTAACAGAACTTGACTCTGGAAGCACACAGTGCAGTGTACAGCCTCCTGTTAGCTTTTGTGAGGTTTGTGAAAAACAGAGGGAGTGGGTTCCTGTGGTTCCGAGGGGCTGAAGAGTCACTTGGAGTTGGTCGATGGAGCCTACAAGTCAGTTCCAAGTTCCTCCACTTTGGAAGAAAGACTGTACTGAGGAATGCATAGGAATCACAGCCTTAGGAATGCCCTAAAGATGAAGAGGCAACCTTGAAACAGGCAGCGAGGCAACCCCTAACCTAACAAACGCAGAGGAGCAGCAGGAAAGCAGGAGACTCCAGGGGCCAGACTGAGGTTCAAGCTTTTCCCAAACATTTAGGACCCAAGGACTGTAATGTAAAACTAACAGTAGACAAAAAGCCAAATGTATTGCTGTCAAGTTGATTCTGACTCATGGAAACTCTATAGGACAGAACTGTCCATAAGGTTTCTAAGAAGTGGTTGGTAGATTCACACTGCTGATCTTTTGGTGAACAGCTGAGTGCTTAAGCATGGTGCCACCAACCTCTACCTTTCTGGGGGCAGATGGAGTTAGGAAAACTATTGTTGCCATTAGCTGCCATTAAGTTGGCTCCAATCCATGGAGATCCCACGTGTAATGGAACTAAAACATAGCCTAGTCATGTGCCAACTCCATGGTCAGTTTTGGTTCTCACCCTTGTAATCCTTAGAATTTTCACTGACTGATTTTTGGAAGTATATTGCCAGGCCTTTTTTCCTAGTCTTAGTCTAGAAGCTCTGCTGAATCCTGTTCAGCAGCATCATAGCAACAGGCACACTTCTACTGGCATAAGGGTGGTGGCTGCATATGAGGCATATTGGCTGGGAATCAAATTTCAGTGTCCCACCTGGAGGGTGAGAATTCTACCACTGAACCACCAATGCTAAAGAAAACTTACTATTTTCCAGTTAAGGAATCTGGAGAATATAGTAGTAGATTAAAAGGTTACTGCTAATGGTAAACTAGAATCAGAACCACTGGTTCCCAACCCCTGATCTTGCTGTCTTCCTAAAAGATAACCCACTCTACTGTAGTGGTTTAAGTGCTATGTCTTCTAACAGAAAGATTGTCAGTTCAAATCCACCAAGTGCTCCTTGGAAACTCTATGGGGCAGTTCTACTCTGACCTCTAGGGTCGCTATGAGTTGGACCTGATGCTATGGTAGTGGGTTTTTTTATTATTGTAAAAAAATCCAGAGGCCTGTGACCACCAAGTATAGTTCCTCCTTCTTCCTATGAATTTGGGGGAAGTACGCTCTGTCTACAAAATGCAAACTGTCCTTTTCTCTAGGCTCACGGTATCTTTGAAGCACCCGTTTATCCAGAATGAATCATTTCCAAAGCTCGGTCACATCTGGCTGCAGGAGCATTTCCTCTATTCATGGAGACTAGATGGGCCCTCAGTGGCCAGAATTCCATACCTAAGGACTGTCAGAGGGAAGCCTCTTCTATTCTACCTCCACCCACATCCTAGTTCTGTCTAGTCTGCAGATTTATCGTCTTCTGGAGATCAAACAACAGGTTAAGCAAACATATGTGTTAAAAACAATCCTCAACAATACTTGCATTAAGAAAATGACAACAATAATGAAGGAAAACATGCCTGATGATGGGCTCGGATGATGAATAGGGACTAATGAGGCAGCTGAACTGATGTAGCCGGAGGATCTGACTTCTCAGGCTCCAATTACGCTGATGGGCTTGGAACGGAATGCTGTATCTTGGTGTTAATGAATGGATTAACAAAGAGGATAAGCTGGAACCCAAGGAATGTGCCCTGACACTGCTCGGCATGAGGCAGGGGCCAACACAGACCTGATAAATTCAACTGGAAAAAGGCCGGCACTCTCCCAACAGCTACTCATTCCTGTCCAACAGTCTAGTCTCCTATCACTGGATCAGTTTGCAAAACTTGTGAGCCATTTATTTCAGGGGGATCTATTTAAGTTTACTACAAAGAATAGTCATGAATTCCCAGGCACATAGTTTCACTGACTGGATTAAATAGATTTCATAGATGGGACTGCAAAAAAAAAGCTCCTTGCAGACGTAAGGGTCTGTGACTCTATGTAGACACTGTGAAGGCAAAATACTCTGCCAAAGGGAAGCCAATACAACTACAGTGACCTGGTAGAGCAGTGAAGGTGGAGGAAGTCATTCAGCTACATAAAGGGAGGGATTGCTGCAGACTCTGGTCAAACAACTGGAGGAATTCAAACAACTGAAGGAAAAGCTGAAGGAACTTAGTCTAAAAAGACACTGGCACTGACTCAGAAGGCAGGACTTTTGATTCTAGAAGATGATACATTTTTAATTCCCCTTAGTAATGTTAATAATGTACTTGGCTAATGCCCACTCCAGCTAACTGAATTTACAAAGCACAGTCTCATCTGAGAAAAGAAGCAGTAATTGCAGTCATGCAAGTGAACCTCAGCTTGTTCACTAGTTATGCTTCTAAAAAGGTTGAGTACAAATCATATTTTTGTTATTTAGATTCTATTTTAAGCATAACAGAATGTTTTGCAAGGAGCCCTGGTAGTATAGCACTTGGCTGCTAACTGAAAGGTCGGGAGTCTGAATCCACCTATAGCCGACTCAGCAACAATGGGTTTGGTTTTGGTTACTGCTGTTTGGAAGCAGTAGGCCCACGCTACTCTGTCATATAAGGTCTATGTGAGTTGGCAATGAGTTTGGTCTTTTGAGGCACGTATGTGTGCATGCTTAAAGCATGATGTTCACGGCTTCTAGAATGTCATACATAATTGACTAATGTCATGGATTGAATTGTGTCCCCCCAAAAATGTATGTGTTGATTCGACTTGGTTTGGAGTTCCAGTATGGCGCCCTTCCTCCCATGTGTTGCGAATCCTGCCTCTGTGATATTGGTGATGGAGAATGGTTTGCAGTTGTGCTAGTGAGGCAGGACTCAAGCTTGTGGAATATAAGGGGAGAAGTGAGCTGAGGAAGTTGGGAACCTCATACCACCGAGAGAGAAGCACTGAGAGCAGAGCACGTCCTTTGGACCCGAGGTTCCTGTGCTGAGATGCTCTCACTGGATGTGGACTCACCCTACTGGACTGTGATGATTTTTCATATTGAATGGACTTGTAGCTTAGGAATGGATTTGTGGCCTACCAGACTGTGACAATAAAGGTGTCTCCTCACGAAATCTTCCACTCCTGGTGTTTTCTGTTAGAGCAGTACCCGGTAACTAGGACAACTAACTTGGTTTTTTTTTTTTTGTATCTGTTTTTAGAGGGGTCACAGGAAGTGTCTGAATATTCTATCATCTTAGCCCTGCCTCAGTTTCTCCATTCATAAAATAGAGATAATAATACATGTCCTCAATCTCTTCTGTGTACTTCCAAAACCCAAAAGAATCTGTAAATCCAAAGTTATTACTTAAGGTTACAGCAAATTCATTTGTACAGAAAAGCTGACCTCATTTTATATAACCTCTGCGTCACTGAAATGAATATTTATAAATTTTGCAGCAGGGATATTCATGTGTTTTATTATTAGGTAATATACAGTAATATATGGGTTCCAGATATTGGGGATATAAACTGTAGATCTTGCCTCATTAGTTTGCTGTGGAATTAAACTGGATTGCATATATAGAATTTTTAGCACAGTTCCTGGCAGAAGCTAATTTTTCAGTGTTCCTAGCTATCATCATTTTTGATATTATCCTTATTCTGGGGTCCCGGCTGCATGATACCTTCTTAATCCTCCCTTCCTTCCTCTCTCCTCTTACAGGGATCTTTGGGAAGAAGACGGAAGTGTCATATATCATGGGTATTTAGGGCGACTTTGTTTAGGACATAGAAGTAGAAAATTGGGAACTTCCAGGAGGGAAATTGTTCTGCTTTTTGTTTTGCTTTTCCTCTCATATTTCTAGCTTTCTGAAGAATAAACTTTATGGAAAAAACAAAAACAAAAAAAATGTCTGTTAACAGGGCATCTAGATAGTTAAAGAGCTAACCAAATAATCACTTTTATTCCCTTGATGGAAAATTAAACTGATGCCCAGGCTCGCATGTCTAGTAACAGCTCTAATCACCTGGTGACAGGATGTTAAAACTTATAAGCCACTAATAATCAGACTAGCTGACATGCCCAGCCTATTTGGGCATTTCAAAACAAAAAAAAGAAGTTAGAACACAGTAAACAAATATTAATAAATACAAAAACTTACTGGTGGCATAGTAGTTAAGTGCTATGTTTGTTAACCAACAGGTTGGCAGTTCAGATCCACCAGGCGCTCCTTGGAATCCCTATGGGACAGTTCTACTCTGCCTGTAGGGTCACAGTGAGTCAGAATTGACTCAACAGCACTGGGTTTGGATTTGTATGGTACTGATGGCTTGGACACAACAGTCAATATCAAATCACTTAAAGGGGCAGACTAGGATGGTTTCAAAAATCTCTCAAAACAAAGAACGGAGAAACTTTCCGGATGAAGAAAACTTCTTGGAAATATTGGCAGTAGCATACAAAAGATTAATGTTTAGAACTCTTTAAGAGATCAGGGAAGATGCAGCAGAGTATAATAACAAACTGAAGAGGCTGAAAGAAATCCTTGTGAGACAGCAGTCAGAAAGTCAGTAGATTAGTAATAAAACAACAGAATTAGACAACTGAATAGAGAACCAAAGGAGCAGATTGGAGGCGAGAGAATGCAGAATTAGTGAGACTGAAAATATCAAGCAACTGATACCACCATATCTGAGGAAATGTCAGATAGAAAAACTTTAAAAAAAAAAAAAAAGGAGGAAACACTGAAAGTTATGTGGGACTCTGTAGAGAGCAATTAATAATTTATGAGTACCAGAACTGCCACATGGTGGTATGATAGCTATAATCAGTAGCAGAACTGGATTTCAAACTAAGGTACATCTGTACCAAAGCCGTGCTGTCAAACATCATGCCATGCTGGTGACATTTACCATCCTGGGGACGAAGAGATTGAAAACTCTTAACATTGCTTTTCTGAAGAGGTCAAATTAAACTATGATTGAATATATCCTTGTTATGTTTAAATTCTGTTTTCCTTTGAAAATACTTTATAGAGGGATTACTCCTCATTATTATATATTGAAGATCATTTAGAAAATACAAAAGTGTAAATGAAGAAATTGGTCATCCTCCCACTACTAGCATTTTGGAATATTTGTACTGAAAAAACACATGCAAACTTTTTTGATGTATTACAAGTGGAGATTGCCTAATATACATTATTCTTAAACTTTCTTATTTCACTTAATGGTGCAATCTAAGCATTATTCCATCATAATAAAATTCTACTTAAACTTAAAAAAAATGTTTATTGTGGTAAAATACATATGATCAAGTTTCCCAGTGTAACCATTGTAATGGCACAATTCTGTGACATAAATTACATTCATCATGTTGTACTACCATCACTAGTGAACATTTCCAAAAGTTTTTCCATCTCCTACCCCTACAAAAAAACAGAAACTTTATATCACTTCAGCTATAACTGTTATTCTGTCTTTCCCTGACCTCTCTGCTAACAGCTAACACAGCTAAATGTCTCTACACATTTGCCTATTCTAGATATTTCATCTAGGTGCGATGGTACAACATTCATCCTTTTGTGTCTCTTTTACTCCACTCAGCATTAACACTGAACAAATGTTTGATGGCTATATAATATTCTATCATATGACTTTACTATTGTTTACTGGCTTACCCCCACTTATTGTGTATTTGTAAACCTTGATGGCATAGCAGTTAAGAACCACTGCTGCTAACCAAAAGGCTGGCAGTTCAAATCTAGCAGGTATTCCTGTAAACACTGAAAGGCCATTCTACTCCAAACTTTCAGGTTGCTATGAGTTGGGATTAACTCCATGCTGCACTAAATGTCTTCCTCTACAGAGCTTACTACCTGCACAAGTTCTCCTCATGGCCCACCCTTTTGGTGATCCTCTAACCCCTTGGTTACATCTGCCCTGTCCATCCCCAGCCTCTGACTGAGTCATGCATCCAGGTCTCCCACTCACTGGCAAGCTGATGAGAAGGGCAAAGCATGGAGTTTGACCCGTTTGGCGCCAACTAAACTTACATTCTCAGGTTTGGCTGAGCCCTTGCTGCATTATCAACGTGTGTGTACGTGTGTGTTATTCCTTTGAATTCCTTTTCTCCCTTTCTTTATGACAGTTCTTTCAACTCTGCCCAGTCTTCTTGAATATTTTACAACAGAATACAGAAAATCTTACCTCCTACTTCATGGAATGAAGAGAAATAGGTCCTTCAAGTAGGGAATCCCTCAACTTTCTAACCCCACCTACAAATGTACTTAAATGTATAAAATTAAGGTGACATATACTGTATCTCCTAAATACTTTGACATTGAAAGAAGGCAATATTAATAGTCCTCCAGAGGTGACAACTGTACAGGACTACCTTGGGTCAACTAGGGTGTATAATCACCCTGGTGATAAACATCATTTCTTCCGAGTGGCAGTGTCATCTCTGTCACAACCCTTCTCTAACAGCACCTACACTTCCTTAAAAGGACCTCAAAAGGACCTTGCATTTCCTCAAAAGCCTCATTTCCTAAGGGCTTCCATCTGAGCCACATCATTAACCAGGACTCCACAGGTCTCTGTGCTACAGTATATAATGCTCATGCACAATCAAGCTTTAAAAAAGAAAATAAAACTAAAAGAAATCTTTCCTTAAATCTTTGTCTTCCTGTAGCTACTACTGCCTGATCCCAGACAAGCTTCATAAAAGAGCAGCCTGTATCCATTTTCTCCATCTTCTTAGCCCTCTTACAGACAGGTTTCTCTCCTTCCTCTACTGCCACCAATGACAAGTCTCTAGTGAACCAGCAGCCCCAGCCCCAAGAACACCAATGAGTTCCTTACTTTAGAATCATAGACTTGTTGCTGTTATTTTCTTACTCCTCACTGTCATTGTTAGCTATTGCTGAATTGGTCTCTGACTCATGGTGACCCCGTGCACAACGGAACAAAACACTGTGTGGCCTGGATTGTCTTTATCCGGAGGGTTCTCACTTGCTAATTCTCAAAAGTGGACCATCAAGCTTATTTGTCTGTCTTTATCTAGAAGGTCTGCTGAAACCGGTTTAGCACCATAGCAACACACAAAGCTCCACTGACAGGTGGTGGAGGCTGTGCAAGAGGTGTTGTGGTCAGACTCAAACCCAGGTCTCCTATGTATAAGGTAAGAATTCTACCAGTGAACTGGTGACGCTCCTTCCATCAGCTTCCGTAACGGCATTCTTATGATTTTCTTCCTACTACTATTGGTACTCACCTTTTGTCTTCTTAAATGTTGTTTCCCAAAATTCTTTCACATCTCACCTACGTGTATGGCTGTGTGATCTCATCTACCCTGTCCCCGTGTTGAGGACTTCCATATCCACATCTCTAGCACACACCTCAGTCCTAAGCCTCAAGCCCGTATATCCCATGGACATCTCCATGTGAATGCTTTAGAGGAGTCTCAAGGGTGATACATCCAAAACCGAAGTCATCATCTTCCCCAAACCCTCTTCTCTCTGCCCCTTTTTTCTCTCAGGAAAAGGCACTGCCACTCTCCAGGGATCACATCTGAGTCCTCTCTCTCTTTTGCTCGATGTCATATTGGTCTTTACTTTCAACTGACTGGAACTTCAAGAGAATCTTGAACAGTTTCTGAGATTCTCCTTTTCTCCCCTTCCTGCCTCTCCATAATTTCACCTCCACTTTAAAATGGAATGACCTTTCTCAAGTCAAGTCTAACTGGGTCACTCCATAGCTGGGAGAAACTATCATTCTTCTCTATCACTTTTCTTCAAGATAAAGCCCAAATTCTTTATGCTGGCACGAGCCCTTCACAGCCTGGCTCCTGGTGTCTCTCCCAGCAGCCTCATCTCTCACCAGTTCTCTGAACTGCACACACCAGCCAGCCCTCCAAACACACATGTGCTCTCTGGGAGCTTTCCAGAGGTAGTCTTTCTCCTTCTCACCTGTTGAGTGGATTTCAACCTGTAGCAATGCCATGTGACAGAGCAGAACGTTCTCTTAAGGTTTTTAGCTATCATCTTCATGTTAGCAGGTCACCAGATCTTTCTCCTGGAAAGCCTGTAGGTGAGCGCTTAACCACTGTGCCACTGGGGCTCTTGTCTTTCTTATCGACCTAAGTCTTATTTGTCCCTTCTGATCCTGCTCATACGTCATCTCCCTGAATAAGATGTCCACCTTAGCCCTGAAGGAAATATCCACTTTAGCACTTACTATATTCTTGTATAAACATCCTTCACTTGTGTGTCTGCCTCGTTAGAGTGTAAATTTCCACTTCATGTGTTTTGGTTACCCCAGGCACCTACAGTGGTTCATAGCTGGTGCTCAATAAAAAAATTCCTAGAAATAGAGGCACTGTATCAAAGGAATAAACTTCTTATGTAGGGTGACCAGTTATACTTTCGTCCTGGTACAATTATCAGGTCTCCCTTTTACTCTCAAGAAGGTCCCATCTTGGGTAATCAGGTTTATGTTTACTCTATGCTTAAAGTCCTGATGGACTATGAGCACCCTTTAAAGACATTTCTTCAAAGTCAAGAGCAATAAAGTGGCTCAGGTAAATCACAAAGGAATGGAGCTGAAGATGCTTATGTGAAGGAAAGAGGTAGGAGGAGCAATTTCTGGATGTTCTATGAGACAATGGATGACATATGTCACTGGTCATACAAAACTGCATGCCAGCAAATGTAAAGGAAGGATTCAGATGCCAAGTGGAAAACAAATGGCATTGCTGGCAGACTCAGGCCGCTGCCCAGAAGTGGCACAGTAGCCACTTTTTGGGAAGGCAGCTCTCTCTGGTGCACAGAGACAGGTGCCTGCAGTAACACGGGGAGAGGTTTGCACAGAAGCCTGCAGCCTTGCCGAAGCTGAGTCTTTCTGTCACACTCTACTCACCACATCACAGCTCCTCCAACAAGCTTTCCTGTACCTCCAACCTTGTAGAGCATCAGGATTAGACTGTTAATTCCTAGGAATAGGAGAGAATGTGCTAGACCTACAAATAAAAGAAACCTACAAATAAAAGCAAGTGGGAACCAAAATGCAACAGGACTTGGGAAGGTGAGACTGAGGGCCAGAGCTAAAACACCCTGAGCTGCTGATGGAAAAGCAAAGTCTAGGCTGGAGCAAGCCCTGGAGAGCCTCTTATCAGATTAGGGAACCCTGTGCAGATTCAGGTAACAGGATTTCCACTTCCTGAAGGCAGGGTCCACATACCATTCTTATCTGCACGCCCAGTGCCTCTCACAATACCTAGCACAACAGTAATTGAACAATGATCTATGGGGATTTAAAAGGAATGACTCCCCTAGGAGGTGTGCAAGGATCTGGGAAGAACAAGAGCTAGGCAGGCAAAGTCAAAGACAAAGAAGGATTAACTCCTTCATCATGACAAAGAGTTAAGCTATCAATCTGAATCACAGACCAGGTCTAGAGGTGGTGGGAAAATTTCTTCAGCAAAGCCTGTTGCCATCAATTTGTTTCTGACTCACAGTGACCCTATAGGACAGAGCAGAACTACCCCATAGAGTTTCCAAGTAGTGCCTGGTGGATCCAAACTTTCAAACTTGTGATTAGCAGCCATAGCATTTAACCACTATATCACCACAGTTTTAGAGGAAAGGAGCAATGTCTGAACTAAGAAAGACAGAAACTCTACCGGGGCCTCCCAATAATATACATGATTTACATATAAAACTCAAGGAATACACTGTCCTGACCCAAAGAAAAATAAGGACTGAGAATAAAAGTTCTGGGATAAATTACAGAAATCTAAGGTCATGGTTTTCTAGAACAGAAAGCAATAAGGCTGGCTCTAATATCAACTCCTGGCAGTCCATGGACTTGGACCCTGCCATCTCCCACTGCTATGACTTTCTCCATTTGCAACGCCCTCCTGAGAGCCCTCCACACAGGGAAACAGAGGAAGTGCCAAGGGGAAATGAGATTAGTAATGACCATCAAACCAGCCTACAAAACTACTCCATTGCCTGGCATCATGGGAGACCACTTCCACACACCCCCACGCCCCTGAACCAGGTAGGTACAAACCACAGACAGAGAAGAATCTTCCCAGAAAGAGGGGCAGAGAGTAAGAAACCCACTGGAGCAGAAAAATTGGGAGAGAGGTGGCAGTGGTGAGCCCCAAATATCATACTTACAGTACCTGACACACTGTCCTGTGTATTTTCAATTTTTCTTTCTATCAGCCTATGAAGTAAATGAGGTATTGGTGGTTCAGTGGCAGAAATCTCACTTGCCACGGGAGAGAGCCAGGTTTTAGTCTCAGCCAATGCATTTCATGCTCAGCCACCACCTGCTGGCCAACAGAGCCTTGCTGTTCCTGTGATGCGGAACAGGTTTCAGTGGCAATTCCAGACTAAGGTGGGCTAGGCAGAAAGCTCGGGAGATCTACTTCTGAAAACAATCAGCTAACATAAACCCGATGGGTCACAACTTTTTGATCTACAATTGATCGTAAGAATGGCTAAGGACCAGGAAATGTTTCCTTTCTTCATTCCTTTGTGCACGGGGTCATCAGGAACCAAGAGTCCAATCCGATGGCAGTTGATAACAACAGCACAATGTGAAATATGGAGAACAAATAGTTTCCTTATTTTCAACTTAAGAATACGAGGTTCAGGAAGGTTAAATGACGTGTTCAGTGACAAACAGTTACTAAGTGACAGCTAGGACAGCCAGGACTAGGCCTCTCATCTTCCAGCCTCTGCTGTTTCTCCTCTGGCCTCGTATACACTACAGGTCTGCTCATGCTTGCCCTTTCCACCACACCAATCTCCAGCCCTCTTTTCACCTGACGTAGTCTATGGTTCTTAGGGATTTCCTAAAGGTTTGGTCTGTGTGTGGGAATTTCAAATTATTCCCACTAATAAACATTTTTTAAACTCAAACCATTTTTAGAGCTTCGTTACATGTAAAGAGCACCTTTACCAGTAGCAAAAGACGACACTTCTTGCCAGGTGGAAAAGTCTCAGGGTGGGAACAAATTTTTAGAGGGCTCATCTACCAACTGAAAGGCTAGAGGTTGCAATTCACCCAGAAGTCACGGGCAAAAGGGCCTGGTTATCTGTTTCCAAAAAATCAGTCACTGAAGACCCTATGGAATGAAGTTCTACTCTGACACACATGAGGTCGCTATGAGTTGGTGGTCAACTCAGCATCTGTCTTATTTATTTATTTATCTGCTGGGTGATACATTCCGACCCATATCTCAGCTATGACATTTATTAAAAGAAACCAAATCCCAAACCAAAGCCTCTGCCATCCAGTTGATTCTGACTCACAGCAACCCTACAGGACAGAGGAGAACTATCCCATGGGGTTTCCCAGGAGAGGCTGGTGGATTCTAACTGCTAACCTTTTGGCTAGCAGCCAATTAGGGCTCCAACTAGGTGAAAACTGACAGCATGATGACAAAGGTCCTGGGGCTCACAGGACCGTTCCCTGTCTTGCACACAAGCATTCCTACACAGGACTTGCAGGGATTATGTGATATGCTTGAATTGGATTCACCTTCCTCCTGTAGTCCTCCTACCATGGATCACAGCAGAAAATCTCCAGGACTCCAAGGGCCCATTCTCTATTTTCCGCTAGAGAGTAAAGGTTTCTTTGCCAGTGTATCTGTCCCTTATTTCCACAGTGATCTAGAAGTCTATCTCCAGTGAACAAACTGAAATCCCTGTTCCAGAAGTCTTTCCCCCACATCCAACACCTCTTCAAGGTGAGTTCTTCCAGGTGATTCGGTTTCTTTATGACACCCTACCCTGGATCCCTTCCCCATCTCCACAGAAGACCTCCCTAAAGTACGGTCACAGGCAGGGTTGTGTATATGCAGCCAAAACTAGAGGTGACTTTCCTGAAAGGTAAGGACTGTGGCTCTCTCAACAGCCCATGGCCCTGTTCACCAAGGTCTCATCCACTGTTTGACCAGTTGTCTAGTAGCAATGTTACTTCTCTGCTCTTGGTGGAAACAGGCAGTCAACATACTCATGCTTAATTATTATAGCATTACTTAATACTTT
Source organism: Heterohyrax brucei (assembly GCA_028571685.1). NCBI lineage: Eukaryota > Metazoa > Chordata > Mammalia > Hyracoidea > Procaviidae > Heterohyrax > Heterohyrax brucei. The sequence continues at coordinate 66,993,322 of CM053142.1, read as the reverse complement.
TCATACATATTACATTAGAGTTTCTAAAATCCACACAGCCTTTCTGTGTGGAAAGACAGGGAAACTGAGGCCAACAGAGAAAAGCAATGTATTTAAGGTCACTCACTGGTTGATCATGGCGACCCTAGGGTTGCCATAAGTTGGATCCAACTCGACGGCACTTGGCTGGCTTTGGTTTGGCATTGATTGATGACACATGAGAAGTGGGAATTCATATCTTCCAATTTTTTGTGAATTGTTGTTTTCAAAGGCTCCACATTCACAGCCCATGAAAGAGTCTATAAAACCTGAAGGAATTTTTAGCAGTAGGAAAAACCTTAAAAGTCAGCAAGTTTATGCTTCTTAATATAAATTACACTGTGGACAAACCAGCCATTTAAAATCTCTATCGCAAGGTCTAGTAAAAGAGGCAAGAAGCAAGAAGACTCTGCTAATGTAGGAAATGAACTGCAACTTGGGTTGCCAAAAAGGAGGGTGAGCTCTACACAGGTGCTGATGATATAGCCGGCAGCTGTCAACTGGCTGCTGCAAAGATCAGCGGGTGAAAGACATGCATTTTGTATTTCAGAATAATGGACTTTACCTCAGGGGACATCTAGCTCAACTGGCATAAGATAGTTTATAAAAAAATGTTCTACATCCTACTTCGGTGAGTAGTATCTGAGGTCTTAAAAGCTTGTGAGTGGTCATCTCAGATACTCCACCGGTTCCACCCTGTCTGCAGCAAGAGACAATGAAGAACCCCTAAGACACAAGGGAAAGATCAGTGCAAAGGAGTAATGGATCACAGCAACCACAGCCTCCAACAAAACTAGATGATAGTATGCGGCTACTACCATCAACTGCTCTGACAGGGATAACAGGAGAGGGTACCAGACACAGCTGGAGAAAAATGAAGAACAAAATTCTAACTTCTCTCTCTCTGAAACACACACACAACAAACAAACAAACAGACCAGACTTACTAGTTTGACAGAGACTGGAGAAACTTTGAGAGAATGGCCCCTGGACACTCTTTTAACTCAGTATTAAAGTCGCTCCTGAGGTTCAAACTTCAGCCAAAGATTAGACAGGCCCATAACACGAAACGAGATAAGAGAGTATACTAGCCCAGGGTCAAGGATGAGAAGGCAGCAGGGGACAGGAAAGGTGGTCATAGGGAACCCAAGAAGGGGAGAGTGATGACACGTTGTGGGGTTGGCAACCAATGTCACAAAACAATATGTGTATTAATTGTTTAATGAGAAACTAATTGCTCTGTAAACTTTCATCTAAACTCTCTCTCCCCTCCCCCAAAGAAAAAGATCATCTTAATTTCCTCAGGGGGGAAATTCATAATACACTTCATCAGAAATCATCTGGGCTACATCTTTTTCTTACAAGTAGGTATTTTACGTAGAGAAGCTTCAAGGTTGGGTAGCATGCTCTATCCACTGTCATCAAGTCAATTCCAATTCATAACAATCCTTTAGGACACAACAGAACTGCCCTCATAGAGTTTCCAAGGAACAAGGAGTGCCTGGCAGATTTGAACTGCTGACCCTTTGGTAAGCAGTCTAGCACTTAACCACCATGCTACCAGGATTTCCTAGCACGCTCAGTGCCATGTATTTGAACTTCATGTCAGTTCATAGTATCATGGAAAACACTCTGTCTTCTGGTCTTAAGAGCTCTGCTAGACAGGTTTGGGGAGGGGGAAGAGGCTGAGGGAAAGGGTGGGTGGGTGTGAAATGCTGCTTATGGCCATCTCCACTTCCCCTTTGTCAGCCCCTCCACGGATGCAGGAGATGGCAAGGAGAAGTGGAGAGGAGGGTATGGTCCCTTGCCCTTCAGCCAAGGAATGACTGCTAGGTGGCAGAAGGTGTTTAGTAACAGGAATTACACAAATGGATCACTTGGGTTGTAGCCAAGACTCCCAGCAGAATGCCCCCCCAGGGACACGGATGTCCCACCGTAGCCTTAGCATCCAGCCCATGACACAGGAGTCAGTAATTAAACTTTAGAGTGATGGGGTGCTTTCCTGCTGCAAAACTTGGATGAACTAGACACTCCCTCCTGGAATCAGTGGCAGTTAACCCAGCTTCTGACTATCGTGGAAATGAGAAAGAATTTGTGTTTCCATATCAGGGAAGGGGAAAATCTCAACCTCATTATTCTTCCCCATTGAAACCTCTATGCCAGAAATCACTCTTAGGTAACCCCATGAGAAAAGTCAGCAGTGTAAAAGGGATGTGGGGTTCCTCTCAGTCTATTTTTCATATACAGACTCTCTCAAACAGAAACATAGGCAGTTAAAAAACAATGTACACTGCAAGTCTAAACATACCTCAACAATTACTAAAAAATTCACAGTTCAGAAATTATTTTGGAATATGTCAGACACATATTCAACAAGATTTGCGACTGTCAAAGAACATTTGGCCAGAATTTGTATTTTTTGCCTTACTGGTCAGGGTTAGTTCTCGATTATAAAGTGAAGATGTCTAAGTTTCTCCATTATGCTGTGCTCCATACAACAATCACTATACCCTGGGGGAATGTCCACAGACATCACATGGTGATCTGGGCCCCAGTGTGCAAAAAGACACCAGAACCCACCTGGACCACTCACTCCTGTCCTCACTTCTTCCTAAGATGCCTCCCAGTGCTGTCCTCTTTCTCATACCTGCTGTCATCTAGACAATTCTAATTCACGGCAACCTCATGTGTGTCAAAACAGAACTGTGATCCACAGGGTTTTCAACAGCTGAATTTTCAGAAGCTGACCACCAGGCCTTTCTTTCAAGGCACCTGCGGGTGGAGTGTGTTAACTGCCTACATTGCCCAAGGACTCCTCTCTTTCTCATGGGACTCTGCGGACTCCAGCCCCTCTCTGTCTTCACAGCACCTGCCTAAGCTCTGTTGCTATCCATTCCAAACTCTCCCTTTCCAGCCTGTTGCTTGGGAAAACACCTTGTAAGTTACCATCTTTTCTTCCCCAATCAAGGGTGAAAATTATTCTCTGACTTCTCCACCTTAGCTCTGCATAAACATTAAGTTTTTGGAATTCACAACAAATTATTCTCTCTCAAGCACCTGGCTCTATCACTTAAGAGCCATGACTCACCAGAATTGGCTGATATAGACTTATAAAAGTTATTCAGCCATTCAACTGACTGCTCTAAGTGGTAGTTACCTTCCCTTCTGAGATAATGAATATTAATAACGAATCAGGTTAGGAAAGGGCATCTTTATCACTCAGAAAGTATCCTGCTTCACTAAAACCTGGCCTACGAGGTTCTCGTAATTATCAGACTAGTAGAATTCAGTATAAGTGTCCCGAGATTCTACTGCTAGTTTGCCACTTCTGAGTTCCTGTTTTTTACTGTGGCCTAAGTCCTTGAATACTCTAGGCGTCAGTTCCATCCTGGCCCCTAGGGTCGCCGTGAGTCGGATCTGACTCGATGGCACTTGGCTTGGCTAAGTTCTATGTATCAGAACTCCCCCAGGGCTGCCTTTTTTCAGTTCCAAGTAAAAGAAACAACTTACAATAGGATGGAAATGAAGATTAGAGAGAAAACACAGTGGTATCGGTGAGGTGTGCTTCAAACGGAGACATGAAGCCTCTACCCCATTCCTCACTGGGCCATTAGGTGCCTGGGATTAACAAAAGGGAATCAGAGAAGTCTGTCCTCAGTTTACAACTAGTTATCGACCCAGATTGAGACAGCTTTTCTGAGAAAGTAGAACAAGACCCTAGGTTCTCAAAATGAATCCAGTTTGGGAGATGTGAGTTAAGATACTGATTTGGAGAAAGATGAAAAGTAATTACGGGCATGATGGAAAATGGATCTCTTTTTCAATATGCAACACACATACATATATGCATTTAAGTGTGTATATATAAGACAACCCAAGAGGTAGACGACACACTGTGAATTACATGACCAAATCAAGGCAGAGTTGGTATCACTGAACACACTGTCACTTTGTTGACTGTAACCGGATTTGAAGGACAAGGAGAATTTGTTTGGGAACAGAGAACAGGACCAAAATATTCCTTCAGAGAGGAAATCTCATCAGAGGGGGGAATAAAAAGGGAGGGGGGTGGAGGGGCAGGCCCGGCAGGGAGTGGGGAGGGCTGCAGGCGGAAACACATGACATAATTGGGGAAAGTGGAATGAAAATTATGTATCTCTCCGCTTCCAAGGATTTAAGAGGGATAGAGCATGACAAACACAGTGGAGATGAGGATGAGACAAAGAGAAATGGGTTGGGGGGGAGGAACACAGGGAAGACAACGAATAAGGTCGGATGTATTTCCCTCTCTGTTGCTGCGCACTGGAAAACACATTCACTGAGCTTTGATAATTGAGCGGTGAAACAGATCTCATCTCCAACTGTCGGAATTCAAGGATGGACGTTCATCATGTGTAAGTTTGAAAGGAGAAAGATTAATGGACAGCTCTAGCAGGGGACATCAAAAGAATCTTTTTTAGGCAGAACCATTTGAGGAGGGAGAATGAGAGAGATGGAAGACTGGCCTTGGGCCAATCTCCTGCAAAAGAGAATGGCAAAGTCAGAATTCCTCCCTTCTAAGTTAGTTGAAGCCACTCTTGAAGCTGCGGTGAGCACAGACAGGCCTGCCAGAAGGACTAAACCTCTCAGATAAAGCACAAGGTCAAGCTTACCTGGGGGAGTTTCCTAAAGGCAATCTTTGAAACAATGGCAGCATTTAAAAACAGTGATCACTGAGAGTGGAATTTTCACTTTTAGCGCGAAATTTGGAGATCATCTAACCTCTTGGCTTTCATTTCACAGCTTAAGAAACTGTGGTCTGAAGGGCTAAAGTGAGCTGCCTAAGGTCACAGAGCCAGTTAACAGAAGGGTAAGAACTGGATTTTGTGGCCCCAACTAAGATCTAAGTTTCTACCTTTTTTGTGCCTCTTTTATGACATCAACTCTGTAATATTCAATGACTCGACATAGCAATAGAAGACAGTGGAGACCTAAGAATAAACTAAGAGAAACAAACCCATTCTTATTGAGCCCATTCCAACTCATGAAAACCCCATGTGTTGCAGAGTAAAACTATTCTATAGGGTTTTCTTGGCTGTCACCTTTATGGAAGCAGATCACGAGGCCTTTCTTCCACAGCATTGCTGGATGGGTTCGAGTTGCCAACCTTCGCTTAGTAGTTGAGCACGAACAGTATATATGACTCAGGGGCTTTTGGCCTAAGAACAGACAGCAATGGCCACATGGAAGACCTCTTCCTCCCCGGCACTAAGATGTCCACATTTGGGAGCTCACCCTTTCTTTAATGCAGTGCTGTGACTGCCATCACTGAAGTTATGGGAAGGATAGAGGGAAAGTCCAAAGAAGGTCACATAAATCAAATCCTAGGACCGATTCTTTCTTATTTCCCTCTCAATGCTCCAGAAAAGGAGTTTGGCAAGTCCCCATTCTTCAAGGACATGGAAGACAATTTCTAGGGATATCAGTCTCAGCTTTTCTCTTCTCTGCCCTACTCCTCTCAGTGGGGTCACTGGCCTCATAAACAAAACAAAACTACAGAGTACAAAGTGTCCATGTTGCCTAGTCAGTCCCAGGGCAGAAGCCTGTCCATTTCCCTGGGGAATCCCAACCTACAGCATTTCTCACCTGTTCATTTCAAAGGAGAGGAATTTGCAAGTTTGAACAAGAGATTCTACAGGGCGGGAGGGGGTGCAAATAACATTTCAGTGAGTATGCAGTACTTTCTAAATATATTTCTCTAGCACATTTGAGCAGACACAAGGGTTCCCATTTCCCCCTCCCTTCCCCTCTCTCTGTCCTCCCTGCAGCAAGTAGGTGTATGTATATACACACATCACTTCTGGAATAAAATGATACCTATGAAAGTCTGGATCCAAAGAAGCATTTGTCAGAAGACTTAAGAGAGAACAAGAAGTCGCCATAAAAGACACCCCCGGGGCTGGCAGGATGTTCTTCTGGCATCGTCCTTGTAGGGAGGGGCCACTGTTGTGTTTACACAGGGGTAGCACTGGAGCAGAATACCAATAGCTGTCCTCACCACAGGCCACAGCAGGACACAGCTAGTTGGTCATTAAGGAAGTGTTCCCCTGATTATACTATCAAGAGTTAGTGGAGCTTACATTCAAGTGTGATGTATAAAGCTCTAGTTTCACTTGCAGTAGATGAGGTGCATTTTCACCTGAAGACCAGACCATGGATGAATAGTAGTGGCAGGCCCCTCCAAGGCTCTCTTATAGCTATGGTGGCCTGGTGAGTCCCTTGGAACATTCAGCAGTTGTCACAGAGGCTGAGCTATGTTTGGCACTAGATGTGTGAGTCCGAGGGCCTGCCTTTTACTTCTGGCCCTGCTACTTTCAGGTTGGATGGCCTTGATCAATTCATGTTATTTCAATGTTGCTGTTGTTGTTGGCTGCCATCTGGTCACCTCAACCCATAGCAACCCATGCACAAAAGAAGGACACACTGCCCTGGCCTGCACCAGTGGTAGGGTTATCGTTGGCTGACTTTTGGAAGTAGCACACCAAGCCTTTCTTTCTAGTCTGTCTTAGTCTGAAAGCTCCACTGAAACCGGGACAGCATCACAGCTAGATGCAAGCACCCACTGATACGTAAGTGCACAGGAGGTACATCAGCTGAAAATTAAATCTAGCATGTCTCTACCACATTTAAATGGGATCTCCCTACATTGAAGGTATGAATTCTACTACTGAACCACCAAAATGGAGCAGCCACTCCTGCTTGAGGGTTCTTGTTAGATGATCATGGGTGCTGGAGGCAGGTAACAACAGCCAAGCCTTTGCTGGAGCTGCTATTTCTGTGGCTGCATTGATGGGGCACTTCACGGGGGCCACTGGCCTGGAACTCAGGGGACTCAATTATATCAGGCAGTAATTATGTGCCAAAGGAGTAGCATGGTGCAGGGGGAAGAGGTGGGCTGGGAAGTCAGACAGGCTTGTACTCAGGGCTTCTCTTCTACCTCCTAGTGCTGTGATCTTGGGTGAATCACATGACTTCTGTAAGCCTCAGCTTCTCCAACAGTAAACTTTTTAGCTTACCCTCTACCTTACCAAGAATGATGTCCTTCTCCAGGGTCTGGTCCCCCCTTGATAACATGTCCAAAGTGCGTGAGACAAAGTCTGATCATCCTTACTTCTAAGGAGCCTTCTGCCTATACTTGTTTCAAGACTAATGACACAGTAGTTACTTTCATTTTTGAAAAGTCTGCTTCTGGCAAACTTCTGGATAGTAAATCCTGCCTTGTTCCTGCCTCATGTGAAGTAAACACAAATGTACGTTGTCATGGTGTTGCCACCTTAGAATGTAGATGTAAGACACTGTCATCCTCAGCCACAGGAATCATTCCCGATCAGAGGATCCTCCACAGCTCTGTCAGCTGTCCCTGACTATTCCACCTCATTATACTCCCAACTTCACTGCTCTGTGGGAAAGGGGCACTTCTCACTTAGCGTGGCACAGGGAACAGCACCAAACCGAGGACGGGCAATTTAGCTTACGTATAGTCTTGGCTCTTATACTTGTTAGTTGTCATTCAATTCTCTGATTCTCAGTCTCCAAATGCGGAAAACAGGAACAATAATACCTGTTCCCCTTAGGAAGTGCTTCTCAGTCTCAAATAATAAACTGTGAATCTTAAAGAGATGAGAATAACCCTACCAGTTACTACCTGTCATCTAGTTGATTCTGACTCACAATGACCCCATGTGTGTCAGGGTAGAACTGTGCTCTGTAAGGTTTTCAACAGCTGATATTTTGGGGAGTCAATTGCAAGCCTTTTCTTCCAAAATGTCTTTGGGTGGACTTGAACCTCTAACCTTTTGGTTAACAACTGAGCATGTTAATCATTTGCACACGCAGGGACTATAATAACAACTACCCACTAACTCACAGCCATTGAGTCAATTCTGACCCTCAGTGAACTCATAGGGTTACCAAGGCTGTAAATCCCTACAGAAGCAGACTGCCAGTTCTTTCTTCCTCAGTGTCACTGGTGGTTTCAAATCAGTGAACTTTTGGTTAGCAAGTGATTGCTTTAACCACCATGCCACCAGGATTCCTTAAAATTACCCAAACCAAACCAAACCCACAGCCACTGAGTCAATTCCAATTTGTAGCAACCCTATAGGTCAGAGTAGAACCACTCCATAGAGTTTCCAAGGAGTGCCTGGCAGATGTGATCTGCCAACCTTCTGGTTAGTAGACATAGCACTTAACCACTGTGCCACCAAGGTTTTCCTTGTAACTACAGTGCTATGGAATTACCAGGAATGATGAAGCTGATAATGATGATCTCACTTCACCTGTGAATGACCTGTCTTTCTGACATGGTTTTAAGTTATTTTGGTGCACAGAGGTGGAGATATTACAGTAGTCTACTCTATATTCCTCATCTCCAGTCCTGCCCTTAGAACACAGACACCTATTTAAGCATATAGGAAATGAGTAATAAATACCTGTTAAGTTCAAGTAGAGAGTGCTGGTGGCACAGTGGTTATGAGCTCGGCTGCTAATCAAAAGGTCAGTAGTTCGAACCACCAGGCACTCCTTGGAAACCACATGGGGGTAATTCTACCCTGTCCTATAGGGTCACTATGAGTTTGGCTTTGGTTTATCCCAGGCTTACTGAATTAACATCATCAAAGGGCTGGGACACAAGAATCAGCATTTTAAAAAGTCTCTCACAGTGACTCTAATAAACATCAGGTCTGGGAATCACTGTTTCCTCCATGTCCACCACCTGCTCTAAGATGGGCAGGCATCTCTTCCCTGCACAACCACAGCACAATGCCTACAACAGACATTGACAGAAAAGGGTTTGCTGAACTGAACTAAAATTCAAAGTTGGGGGGGCACTGCAATACAGAATCAGCTGGGGATTTCCAGACTAGGAAGAAGCTATGCTGTGTATCTGTGCCAGTGGTCAATTTCCAGAGAGTTACACCAGTATAAAAAATACTGGTCCAGCGCAGGAAAAAAAAAAAAAAAAAAAAAGACAAAGCACAGTTTGGGCCAAGTTCTACTTTCATAAGAAGGAGAATATCACTTTTACCTAGTCCCATCTCAAAGGTGCGTGGCAAATAAATAAATGAAAGATGCCTCTGTCACTTTTTCATTATTATTACAAAATCATAGATGCCAAGCATACAATGGCTAATTCAACCTCCTGATTTTACAGGTACGGAAAATGAGGTCCAGAGAGAGACAGGAGCTTGACCAAGGTCACACAGCATATTGGTAGCCCAGGACCGTGCAACTGTAGACAGAGAACCAAACTCTGCACTGTTATCCCAGCCCTCTGTGGACCTGCTAAACCACTGCACTTGACTTGCTCTTCTACCTCTTCATATCCGAACATATCAGACTTCTGCCGCTAAAACCCAACCTCAGTATAAAGCAAGTCCTTTCTCTTAGGCCATGTCCCTTAAATACACCCATCCTCTTAACAGTCTGCAAACTCTAGGGCTCCTGAGCACCATATTCTCACTCTCGTGGTTCCTTGTGTCTATCGGCCCTATTGACCCGCTCCCAATCATCTCTGCCTGTCCAAATATTGCCCTACTGCAAGACTGATTTCAAACATGACAAATGCTACCTCTTCCACAAAGTCTTTTGCTGCTCACATTACACTATATTATAATATTAGTTCAGGAAAGGGAGAATTCCACCAATGACTGTCCTGATGGGAAACAACAAAGAATCTCTGAAGAAGCAGGAGAAAAATGAGGTACAGAACTCAAATTCTATTTAAAAAACCAGACTTGATGGTCTGACAGAATGGAGGGTCTTGAGAGAACACAGCCTCCAGGCTCTCCATTAGGCCAGAACTGAAGCCATTCCCAAAGTCAGCTCTTCAGACAAACATTGGACTGGACTGTCAGACATAAAATGATACTGGCAAAGACTATGCTTCTTGGCTTCAGCAGACACATGAGACTAACTGAGCAGCTCCTGTCCAGAGGCAAGAAGAAAGGGCAGAAGGGGAGAGGAGCTGGTTGAATGAACACAGGAAATATAGGGTGGAAAGGAGTGTTTTGTCACAGCGTAGGGAGAGCCGCAATGGTTGCATAAGCTTTTGTATGACAAATTGGCTTGAATTGTAAACTTTCACTTAAAGCACAGTATTTTTTTAAAAAGGGTAAAGTAGTAAAAGTCTTAAGAATGTGAAGTCAAATTCCCAGAGGATTTTTATTATCTCTTTTGCAGCTCTTAAGTTTTATCTTGTCCTTCATGGATTTGTCTATTGCTCCTGACAGGTTTTTTAAGTTACGTTAGGAAACGGACCATTTTACAACCTTACGTTGTCTAGCACAGACATACGTGGTCGATGCATATTTGCTTAATTAAACTGATTATGGATTTTATGCAGTTCTATGGGTTCTTCTTTCATTCACTATCTCTAGTTAACTTTTGCTATTAAGTGTCTATATTTGGATGGAAGGAGGAACAAGGGAAAACCCAAAGAGAATTGGAAGCCACACAGAAGAGCTCTTTTCAGGGTACCCTTTTCAATGTGGTTCAGTAGAACACGAAGGAGATAGTTGATTTAAGAGGTAAACTCAGCGTATTTCTGTATGTCTATGGAAACCCTGGGGGTATAGTGGTTAAGTGTCACAGCTGCTAACCAAAATGTTGGCAGTTCAAATCCAACACGCTCTCATTGGAAACTCTATAGTGCAGTTCTGCTCTGTCCTACAGGGTCACTGTGAGTCAGAATCAGCTCAACAGCAATGGATTAGTTGGTGTTATAGATCTCTATATATGTACAATATATGTTAATAGGTTGTTGTTCTTAGGTGCTATCGAGTTAAGACATGTAGTGACCCTACATGCAACAGAATGAAACATTGCCCCATCCTGTGCCATTCTCACAATTGTTCTTACGTTTGAGCCCCTCGTTGCAGCCTCTGGGTCAACCACAGTGTAGAGGGTCTTCCACTTTTTTAACTGACCTATCACGTTATCCAGAATAATGTCTTTTTCCAAGGAATGGTTCCTCCTATAACATGTCCAAAGTATGTGACACAAAGTGTCATTGTCTTCACTTCTAAGGAGCATTCTGACTGTACTTCAAGACAGGTTTGTTTGTTCTTTTGGGAGTTCATACCATGCTCAAATATTCTCCACCAACACCATAATTCAAAGGAATCAGTACTTCTTTGGTCTTCCCTGTACTTTGTCCAGCTCTTGAATGCATATGAGATGACCGAAAATGCCATGGCAGTGCATCTTAGTTCTCAGAGTGATATCTCTGCTTTCTTCACACTTTAAAGAGGTCTTCTGCAAGAAATTTGCCCAATACAACACACTGTTTGATTTCTTGACAGCTGCTTCCATGGGTGCTGATTTTGGATCCACATAAAATGAAATTACTGACAGCTTCAACAATGTCTTTATCATGATGCTGATTACTGGTCCAATTTTGTTTTGTTTTTATGTTGTGATAATCCATACTGAAGGCTGTTGTGGTCTTTGATCTTCATTAGTAAAGTGCTTTAAGTCCTTTTTACTTTCATAAGCAAGTTTGCATCATTTGCATACTGCAGGTTGTTAACAAGTCTGCCTCCAATTCTGATGCTGTGTTCTTCATATAGTCTCAGATCATTTGTTCAGCATACAGATGGAATCAGTATGATTAAACAATACAACTCTGATGCACATCTTTCCTGATTTTAAATCATGTGATATCCTCTTGTTTAGTTCAAAAGATTGTCTCTTGGTCTATGTAGAAGTTCTACACAAGCACAATTAAGTGTCCTGGAATTCCCATTCTTCACAATGTTTTCCACAGTTTGTTATGATCCATGTAGCTGAATGCCTTAGTCAATAAAATATGGGTAAACATCTTTCTGGATTCTTGGCTTTTAGCCAAGATCCACCTGACATCAGCAATGGTATCTCTTGTTCAAAGTCCTCTTCCGAATCTGGCTTGAATTTCTGGCAGCTCTTTGTTGACGTACCACTACAGCTGTTTTTGGGTTATTCTCAGCAAAATTTTACTTGCATGTGATATTAATGACATTGTTTGATAATTTCCACATTCTGTTGGATAACTTTTCTTTGGAGTGGGCACGAAGGGAGATCTCTTCTAGTCAACTGGCTATGCAGCTGTCTTCCAAATTTCTTAGCACAGCCAAGAAAACACCTCAGCATACCATTTGTGTGTTGAAACATCTCAGTTGATATTCCTTCGATTTCTGGAACCTTGTCTTTTGCCAGTGCTTTCAGTGTAGCTTGGACTTCTTCCTTCAATACCATTTGCTCTAGATCATATACTACTTCCTGAGATGCATGAAAACTGACCAATTATTTCCATGGAGTGGCTCTATATATGCCTTCCATCTTCTTTTGATACTTCCTGTGCTGTTGAATAATTTGTCCATAGGGAACTCCAAGATTGCAACTAGAGGCTCAGCTTTTTCTGCAGTTCTGCCAGATTGAAAATGCCAAGTGTGTACTTTCCTTTTCATTTTCTAACTCCAAGTCTTTACACATTTCATTATGTTTCTTCTCGAGCTGCCCTTTGGAATCTTCTGTTAGGCTCTTTTTCATGGTCATTTCTTCCTTTTGCTTTGGCTACTCTACACTCAACAGCAAGTTTTAGAGTCACTTTTGACATTCATTTTGGCCTTTTCTTTCTTTTCCTGTCTTTTTAATGACCTTTTGCTTTCTTTGTGCGTGATGTCCTTAAAGTTATCCCAGAACTCACACGGTGTTCATTCATTAGTGTTCAAATCTATTCTTGAGATGGTCTCTAAATTCAACTGGGATATACACAAGGACACACTTTGGCTCTAGTGGACCTGTTTCAATTTTTTTTCAGCTTCAAATTGAACTTGCATGTGAACAATTGATAGTCTATTCTGCAGTTGGCTTCTGGAATTGTTCTGACTTATAATACTGAATTTTTCTAGTGTCTCTTTACACCAGTGTTGTCAATCTGATTCTTGTGTGTTCCATGTGGTGAAGTCCATGTGGGTAGCTGTTGTTTACGTTGCTGAAAAGGTATTTTCCATGAAGAAGTTGTTGATCTAACAAAATTCTACCATGCAGCCTCCGGCATTGTTTCTATTGCCCAGGCCATAATTTCCAGCTACATTCATCTTTGCTTCTAATTTTGACATTCCAAAATCAAAAGTCAAACCCACTACTACTGAGAGATTCTGACTCATAGCAACCCTACAGGACAGACTAGAACTGTCCTATAAGGTTTCCAAGGAGCATCTGATGGGTTTGAACTGTTGATCTTTTGGCTAGTAGATAGCCATAGCTTTAACCACTAGGCAACTAAGGTTTCCTTTCACCAGTAATTATCAATGCATCTTGAGTACATATTTGATCCATTTCAGACTGCAGAACTTGGTAAAAATCTTCATTTTTTCATCTTTGGAATTAGTGGTTGGTGTGCAGATTTGAATAACAGTTGCAATAACTGATCTTCCTTGTAAGTGTATGGATAGTATCCTATCACTGATAGCGTTGTATTTCTGAAGAGACCTCGAAATGTTCCCTTTGGTCACGAATGCAATGCTGCTTCTCTTCAGTTTGCTATTCCCAATGTAGTAGACCATATGATTGCCTGATTCAAAATACCTGGCCAATACCAGTCCATTTCAGCACAAACTACTGCCTAGGTTGTCAATCTTTATGTGTTTGATTTAATTTTTGAAAACTTCCAGTTTTCCTAGATTCACAATTCATACATTCCACATTCTATAATTAAGATTATCGATGGATTTTTTTCAGCTTTTTCTTCTCATTTTGAGTCAAGCAACATTAGCAACTATATATGTACACTCCTAGGTGATACAAATAGTTAATTGCTCAACTACAACCAAAAGGTTGACTTAAAAAGGCTGGCAGTTTGAACCTACCCAGAGGTGCCTCAAAAGACAGTCCTGGAAATCTGTTTTTGAAACTGGAATTCTATTGAACAGTTCTATTCTGGACACATGAGGTTGCCAAGAGCTGAAACTGACTCAGTGGCAATAAACAACTGCAATATATGTATACTGAATACATATAGATGCATGCTCATTGCCATAGAGTTGACTGCATAAGGGACTCTAAGCCCCCATAAGACAGAGCATAATTGCCTGATGAGGTTGCCAAGGAGAGGCTGAAGTATCTGGATTTTTGGGTTAGCAGCCAAGCTCTTAACCACTGCATCACCAGGACCCCAAATACATACTTATTCTCTGTCTCTCTCTACATATACATAAAATTTACTCCTTGAATCATCTATCTCCTCCTTTTCCTACTGCTCTGTACTGAAAATGACAAGGTGAGCAGAACTGTTACACACATAGCTTAAAATATACACAAGGACTGACGATTAAGTTCATGAACTCCTCCTAGAAAAAGTGCTACATACGTCATTGCTGAATATCACTATGGTCACCTTCGAAGTACTCCTCTTTGGAAGCTATGCACTGATGCAAGCTCCCAGCCTACCCTTCAAAACAATTTTGGAACTTTTTTTCTTGAATGGCCATCAGAGCTGTCATCATATTACTCGTGAAGTCCTGGATGTCATAAAAATGTCTTCCTTTCAATATTTGCTTTACCTTTGGGTAAAGAAAGAAGTCACTGGGGGCCAGACCAGGTAAGCAGGGAGAGTGTTTCAAAACAGTTATTTGTTTACTGGCTAGAAACTCCTTCACAGACAACCATACAATTAAATTCACAAACTTGGCATCATGCCACAGTGAGCAATGACCATTCCAGAAAGAGCTCCAAAATTGCTTTGAAGGGTAGATGAGGGGCTGGTATCGATGCACAGCTTCCCAAGGGGAGGAGTTCAAAGGTGACAGCAATATGCACCACTTAGAACAATTAAGTTAGCGGACTTAGTTGTCTGACCTTGCGTATGTGCAGAATCAGTTAACAGGACATTTTGAAGTCAGTGATATCTCAGGATTCATGAGCTTACAGTTTTTAAGGGTTAGGCTTGCTCAAACAGTTTTTCCAGAGGCTACTGTTCTGAAAATAATGCTTCTCCAGCCTGGAGGCAGGGTCTGATATCAGTGCTGAGAAAGCATCCCTAGAGATACGCTGTGCTCCACTACCCAGTCCTCAGATTCTGAAGTGAGGGAAAGCTGAGGTGAGCCACAGCGAAGCCTCTTCCAGAGAAGCCTGCCCTACCACTTTCACATCATCCCAGTTCTCTGTTGTCACCACCACCAGAAAACACTAAAGAATAATTTGTACAAAGATTGCCTAACACATAAGGTCGCTTTGCTGTCTCTACCATGGCCACAATGACCATGCTCTGTAGAACCAGCGCATAAGTGTCTAAGCAGGTCTGATGCTAGCATGTGTTACACTAGCAGTGTGCAGTTAAGGAACACCAATCACATCATAACATGTGGGTGTTAACTCTGTCCTCCTCCAGGGTAACAAGGGAGCATTATATTAGTTCAGGAAAGGGAGATTTAGTAAAAGTCTTAAGAATGTGAAGCTGAAGTAAGGAAGAATCAGAAGGCCCAGCTGTTCTCAATCTGCCTTCACTGGTGACATCAAAAGAAGTATAATACATTTCTTTTCTGCTCTACATATGGGGCAGGGGGATGCAGCACTCCTGCTTCACTTCAAATTGATATCTGGCTGTCATTTACTGAGTGCTTACAATGTGCCAGGCACTGCTCTAGGCACTACCACATTTGTTTTATTTAATCTTTGCCTCTGTCCTTTGAGGTAGATACCATGTCCTTATTACAGAGGAGGAAACAGGTTGGAGAATCACTATGGTTAAGTAGAAGACTAGGGAGTAGATGTCAGGCATTCTGAAGCCAAGTCTAATGTCCATCCTTTCCGTTTAAACAAATGGGTTTCAATCCAAGTTCCAAATCCAACTGTTTAGTGTATGACTACCTGAAGACCTGAATTAAGGTATAAATGGCTTTGAGGGGCCCTCGTGGTGCAGTGATTCAGAACTTGGCTGCTAATCAGAAAGGCGGTAGTTTGAACTCATCAGATGCCCAGTGGGAGGAAGATATGGCAGCCTGCTTCTATGAAGATTACAGCCTGAAAAATCCTATGGGGCAGAACTATCCTGTTGTATAGGGTCACTATGAGTCAGAATCCACTGAACCTGTTAACAGGTTGAGTAGAGTTCAGTGGGAAAGAGGGCTGTCATTGATTAGTGATGTCTGATACTGGGAAAGGAGTGTAGAGGAAAAAGAGAGCCACGAGTGATTTGTGATGTCTGCTATGGGCCAAAGAATGAAGAATGGAGGCACATTTGCTGCCAGGTGTTGGTTAGCCTTGCACTAATGCATATAGAATGGTGAATGAAAAGGTTGTGCTGTTACAGAGCTGACCACAGATTCAATTCTCTACCATGTCTTTTTACAATTTCTCCCATGCATCTATCTCCTCAAACACTTTCAACATTCTCTTGATTTTATTTTTCCGAGTTTTTCACTTGCTTCTTTAAGTAGTTAGCCCCCAAAATCAGTCTTGGATCAGCATGGCTTATGGCCTCAGGCTTCCCTTCTAAGGGCTTCTTCCTGTCGGCTGCCCTGATTTGACCTTTCTCATTATCTGCAAAGGCCCCTTGGGAATGAAAAGCACTCTCAAAATCCAGAAGGGACATGTTTTATATGACCCTTGAAAACTATTCCCTGGAAGAGCCATTGCTGACTGAGAGCCGTGGTTGCTGGAGGTGAGGAACCAGGCATGTGGGGGCAGGGAAGGAAGGTGGTGAAGAGGCAGAACAAGGCCTGGAGCTCAAAAGGCAGCTGAGAAGTCTCAGAGTTTAGTCCCTGCCTGCTTTGAGCAGGGAGCAAAAAAAGGGCAAAGAGTCAGTTTAAGGACCAATAGCCCATTCAGTCCAAAAGTGATTTACTGCCTTGTGCCGCCAACCGGGAGAAAAAAAAGAGAGGAGAAAAAAACCTCTTCTTCATTTTAACTCCATCATCTTAATCATCTAAGTCATTTGGATGTTGTACTTACATGCAGAAGTGACTGCAGCTGAGAACCTAGAGAAACTGGATCCTACCCTGGGCCCTCCTTAAAGCGATTAAACTCCTATCAGCCCAGGCTGGACCCCCTGACAGCAAAGACGTCATGCTTGGAGCAGCAACTCGGGTAAATGCTCTTTGGGCAAATCAGGACCTTAAAAAATAATTATAGTTCACACATCCTGAAGCAATAATGACTTCAAAACTTCCTTCACATGTGATTTATACGTAAGTATATTTCCCCCTTGATCCTTCTTCCCCATTTTCATTCTGCTCACTCTACCCAAATCCAAGTGGTTAGAAAGTCAATATTAGTACGTCCTGCTAAAAAGTCCAGATGGAAAGACCCTGGTCTGTATCAAGAGAAAAGGAACTGCGAACACCACCTGCCATTAAAATTATTACACACCCAATTGTGCATGAATGTGAGTGTGCGTATTCCAAGAGGTTCAAAGGAGAAAACTGAAAAATTAATTAAGCCTACACGTCTCTGCCAAGGAATCAAATGCTCTCTGGGGCCTGGTATCAAGGCAGAAAAATGTACTCCTACAGGGCTGCTGGTTCTGATCCAGTTTATTTTGTACAGAAGGCAGAATAAAGTTAAATTTAAGGAGGTGATTCTGGTACTGACCTAGGTCCTCTTCTGCTGTGCCCGAGAAGGTATCCTAGCTTATGGGAAGAAACTATCACTAAATGTGCATCTGTTATCCAACAACCACTAGCTTTACTAGAGGTAGACGGAGCAGCAAAGGGGAAAGACAGTGTAATCCCTTGGATGACAAGCCTTGTGGTACTTAAAGAATGAAAAGGAGACGGGATCTGTCTCTGTGAGGTTTCAGGAGGAGTTTTAGGAGGTGGAAAAAGGGAAAGACAACAGGATAAGCTGACTCTTTAGGACAAACTGTGAAGAGTAATGAACATCTGTAATGGTTAATCAGAATTTTTTCAATGTTAACCTTAAAGGCACAAATGAGGTGTATACACCTAACATGATTCAGAAGGAGCTGGAATTCAGAGACCCAAAATAGAAGGCGGCTGAAGAAACATGGTCTCAGAAAGTCTTCACCGATGAAACCTGCTCTAAGGCCACATCCCCTGTTGGGAAACAACACTCCAAGCACCTTGATAACCTGAGTCTAGGGACAGAAACAGAGCTCTGGTCTTTTCTGTCTCTTATTAAAACTGCAGGTGTAAAGAAATGGAAATGAAATTTCACAGCCAGGCCAAGATCCAATGTCTGTTCCTCCCTGAAGATAACTGAAATACAGTAAGAGCCCCAAAGAGGATGGAATCACTTATATGACCTCCAGGAAATGGTGTCTTGCTGGGGTGTGAAAGGAAGGAGTCAGTACAGTGTGTCACTCTCGCAAGGGAATAACAGCAAGGTCACTGTGAGTGAAGGACAGACAGGTTCTCAGCAGACGGAACCAGGAGAAGGTACCAGACCCTGAGCTTACCAAGCCTTTTCTCAGATGCTCCTCCACCAGCAAGAATTGGCTGCCTCTGCATATGGGGGTTTCCAGGAAATTTTATCAGGGGTCAAGGAGGAAGGGTGTGGTCAGTCTCCATCCTCTGACTTCATCCCATTAGAGAATTCAAAGGAGGAAGAAAAGATGAACTCTAAGCATAGAAAGGAGTAAGCCAGTTTTCCGAGAGCCAAACCAGGTGTTCACTTTGGGAGGAAGGACAATGCAAGAGCAGAGCTCACCAAATGAGAAATGGGGACACAAGGGAAATCAGTAAAGACTCAGCTACAAAGCCTCACTGTTACAATCGTACTTGCCTCCCCAGATTCAGCGCTAATGGGATCTTCCTAGGCATGCAAAGAACCTAAACTGAAAAGTGAGTTACCATCTTGCAAAATGGGAGAAAGGTTTGGGTATGTGCAGGTGTGTGAGCATGGGAGACTGTGAGTGTGCGTGTGTGAGTACAGATGTCTACGAGTGTGTGCATGTGTATATGTGCACACACACGTGTGAGCGTGAGCGTGTGTGCCTGTGCATACATGCACTTGAAACACAGACTGGTTGAAATCCTCCTTTTAACACATTACTTGTCACAGAAGAACAAGCATCAGTTCAGCTAGATGCCAAAATCATTTCAAAGCTTGTTTAAAGGACTTTCAAAGGAGGAATAAGCTCCTTGTGTGAAGAGATTACACTTAATTCAACTTTTACCTGGCTGTATGGCATAGAGTCAATATTTGCTAACTGAACAAGGTTAGTCATCTCTTCTGGGAACTCATAATATTACCCTGATGAAATTGCTTCCCCTAACCCTAGCCCTGATCTTTTATCCCATTCCAGCCTTCTGCTAAGCAAATACCTTTTGTTCATTCATCAATTTACTCTGTTTATTCACTGCTTATCGTAAACCAGACACATGGTAGGTGTTAAGAATGCTGATAGGTACAAGTCAGCCAGAGTTCCTGCCCTCAAGAAGTCTACAGTCTGGTGAGAAAGGTGTTTGTTGAACCAGCAGCTGCAATACAGAAGGTTCACAGTTAGGGAACAATCTCATCTTGTGACTGAGTCCTGCCTCATTAATGTCACTGTACTAGTCCTGCCTCATTAGTATCACAGAATAACACATACAAGAATCACCAAATGACAAAAGGGAGGATAATCACTCAATACTGGGAATCACTGCCTATCCAAATTGACACACATTTTGAGGAGGTTACAATTCAGTCCATAACTGGGTCAGAGGCAAAGAGGAATCTGTGCATTCTGGGAAACAAACCAAATAACGCAATCCAGTACGCTGAAGCACAGCACACGAGACAGAGTAGTGTAGGAGAAGTAGATTACGAATAGTTTCGAAAGTCACGTTACGGCATTAGGATGTCACTGTTAGATTTCAAGTAGAAAAATGATCTGATTGGCTCTGCAAAGTATACAGAATGGTAAGAGATAAAGGTGGTTTTTGATTAGGATAGTGACAGTGGAGATGCAGAAATCTGGACAAATTCAAGAGATATTTACGAGGTAGAATTACGAGGACCTGGAGATTGCCTGATGGTGGAGATTGAGGGAGCAGGGCAAACTCCGGATGACTCCCAGGCTTCTGACTTAACCAAATGTAGTAGCAAGTAGTTCCATTTATTAAGATGGGAAACAATGGAGAACATTCAATGGAGGAATAATGGGCTTGGGACACGAGGACGACATGTTCAGTTTACAACACTCTGAACGTCAAGTATCCCTGAAATGTTTGGGTGGAGTGTCTATCGGACAGGAGGATATAAGGATCTGTGGCTTAAGAGAAAGTACCTGCATGTTTGGGAATCAGCAGCAAATGACGTAAGGGATCTCAGATGTCTGAGATTGGATAGTGAAAGGGCATGGGCTGAGAGCCCTGCTGAGGTAGAAGGAGGAATAGTCAGCTTACAAAAGTGAGAAGACACAGCCACAGGGCAAGATGAAAACCGGAATGGTTTGGTACCCTTCTAAAAGAACACAGAATTTCAAGGTGGAAGTCAACATGGAAAATAGCCCTGAAGACCAAGAAAAATGAACATGACCCCTTCCCTGGGTTTAGTGACAGGTGGCCACTGATCAGGGCAGGTTCTGTGACATGTGGTAGTGGAAGCCAGATTGCAATGGGTTAAAGTGCTGAACAGAAAATGCAAACGTGGTGCCTCCACTAAAGAAGTTAGACTGTGAAAAGAAAGCCAGAGTGAAGGCAGGTGCCAGAATGGAGCAACTCCAAGGTGGCAGAAGGGACAAACCAACACAGTGGCCTCCAGTTCACAGACATCCAGAACTTCCCGGCACTGACACTTGTGACTAGATCACATTAATATCTGACTTCTGACAATGCACACACCAAGTATAACATATCACAAATTTATATAGTTCTGTTCCCCCTGGAATTCAAAACACTTCATAACTGTTTCTTCTTTTTTACCAAAGCGAAAAGAGCAAGATGGCTGTGTTCCCCTTTGTACAGGTGGCAAACCCAGGCACAGATGGTGCTAGCCCTGGGACCCTTTGGCTTGGTGTTGGAGATACTACGGTAGCTCAGCGACCTGTCTCTTTCTGCCTGAGCCTGTCTCCCAGGCTAGCAGAAGCGGGCTGGTCAGCACACTTACACTAGTAACAGAGCAGTCATTCAGGACCTCTGGGGGAGCTAGAGCCCAAATCACTTGACCTAAGGGAGTTTGTTCTGTTTCTCTTTCTATTCCAGGAAGCCTGGTCAAAATCTTGGCAAATACCAGAACTCAGAAATGAAATCTGGTCCTCATCATCTCCTCTGTGCTGAGCTGCTGAGAGGGACTCTTAGACAAACCCTTCCCTCTAGCAGGCAAACACTCAGCAGAGCCATGACAGAGCTCTGACCTGGGCTGACCACTTGAGGGGGTGTGGGGGCATGGAAGTGGGCCTGCTGAGCTTACAGATGGGAGACAGAAGCAGAATGCAGACCACCTCTGCAGCATGAGCCCCACCTGGAGTGGTTAAGGAGCAGGGGCCCAGAAGCAAGGAACAGACTGAATGACAGTAGCTAAGGGGTTCTGTCTGGGTCTGATGAGGGCATGAAATCTACTGTCCAGTAAATGTGTGGGGTGAGAAAAATAAGCAGAGGATGCTGCAGATCACAAAAATAATATTCGTTCATTTTTCCACTCATTTAATCAATGAAGATCTATGTGATTCACAAAAGGACTGCTACTGAACCTACTAACAAGCATTTAGAAATGTGTGAAGGTGTTTCTGGCTGTCTCAGTAATGGCAAGCGGGTGGGGGTAGGTGCTACTGGCATTTGATGCCAGCAGAGCATCCTGCATCACCAAGAATTACCCCCTCCAAAATGACTATGGTGTCCCAGCTCAGAACAGTTCAATTCCCACTGATGGCCTACTGCCATCCATTGACTGGGAAAGTCCTGTGACACTGGAAGGAAGAAATCACTGCTATACAACCAGTTTGGTATGTTCCACTGTGGAATCACTGGCTCTTTTCCTCACTGGCTCACGCAGCAATGAGGCTTACACAATCTGGAGTGGGTGAATCTTACCCCCAGCTTACCAGAAGCAGGTGTGCTTTTGTAGACTCCGTGGACTGTCTCCAAGTATTGGTCTTCATTCTTCACCTTTCTCCTTGTCCATCCTTCACTGGTCCAGAGATTCCCCATACCATTCAGGAAAGGGGCTTCAGTAGGAGGATGGACAGGACCAGCTTCTGGCAAGGCGGCATCTTTGACTCAGCGGCATGTTCCCTGGTTAGCTGCTAAGAGCTCTTCAGCAAGACTTGAACCTCTCTGAGTTTCATCTGCCTTCCCTTTTCCATCACCTGCATTAATAGGGTATGTATCCTGGCCTCTCAAATACCAAGGATGCAGATAGGCTAAGTCAGATGGTGTCATGGATTGAATTGTGTCCCCCCAAAAATGTGTGTAGCAATTTGGCTAAGCCATGATTCCCCAGTACTGTGCGATGTCCCTAAGTGTTTCAAGTCTTGCTTCTATGATGTTAAAGGGGGAGGGTGGGTGGCAGTTGTGTTGGTGGGGCAGGACTTAATGTATAAGATTGTATTGTGCCTTGAGGCAGTCTCTTGGAATATAAAGGAAAGGAAAGCAGGCACAGAGTGGGGTACCTCATACCACCAGGAAAGAAGCAGTACTGGGAGTGGGAGCAGAGTGTGTCCTTTGGAAAGGACTGAGGGTCCCTGTGCATCAGAAGCTCCCAGTCCAGGGGAAGACTGACAAGGACTTTCCTT
Organism: Heterohyrax brucei; assembly: GCA_028571685.1. Lineage (NCBI taxonomy): Eukaryota > Metazoa > Chordata > Mammalia > Hyracoidea > Procaviidae > Heterohyrax > Heterohyrax brucei. The sequence goes on along the minus strand of CM053142.1, from coordinate 66,970,608 downwards.
CAGAGCTAACAGAGAATCTAGCCTTCCCCTGGAGCAGATGCCCTGAATCTGAACTTGTAGCCTACTGGACTGTGACAGAACATAGTTTCTCTTTCCAAACATCCACTGGCAGTATTTTTGTTATAGGAGTAGACTACTAGGACAGATGGCATGAACAGGGCTCAGGGCTACTCTGAATACAAGAGCCCTGTGTATGTATGTGTGTGTGCCAGAGTGAGTTTTTTGTATGTTTGTGTGTATGAGTATGGTGCAGAGGTGAGATACATGAGTGATCATGGCCAAAATATTCATTAACTCAGTTGTTGTTAGCTGTTGAGTTGTTCCCCACACGTCCATGTATAGATGGCTTAGTTTTGCGTGGTCTTTCGCACCAAGGTCTTGTAACTCTCTCCCAAGTGACTGGGTGGGACGGTACAAATAGGGTTACTATGGCCCACCAAGGGGATTGGTCAGTTTTGTCATTACACTGAGCTGGAAATAAGCCAACCCCGAGATGTAAAAGATGGAAGAGAAATGATTCCACCACTACTGAGACAGGACACAGCGGCAAGAGACCATAGCAGGCTTCCTGGCCAGTGGAGAGAGAAAGCTGAGTGCCTTTGGGCCAAGGCTTACCAGAGGAGTGGAGCGCCTCAGGGGGCTTTTTGACAGAGGTAAAACAGTTTTGTAACACTTGCTTGAGCAAGGCAGAGGCCAAGAGCCAGAGAAAGGCATGCCTGTGAGCACAGGTGGGAGAAGCTGTCTAGATAGAACAGTATCCTGAGCATCCCTGAACCTGTACTGTAACTGACTTCCTTATTAAACGCCATAATTATGCATATTGTCTGTTAGTTCTGTGTGGCCACTGCAATGAACTATGGAACCTAGCAGAGAGGTAGGGAGTGCCATGGGAGGAAATCTGGTATCAGAATGGGTACAGATGGTGGAAAGAGGAGGCATGTCTGACTTCTGTCTCCTAGGAGTCAGGCTTGGGCTGTTGGTCTTGAGTCTCCTTTCCCCTTGTGAAGTCAGATGGTACCAGGCTGTTTTTACAACAGGAAGCAAAAACACTGCCCAGTTGGGGTTATCTCTGTAACTGTATATTGACCTGTGATCCATAGTAGGGTTTTCATTGGCTGATTTTCAGAAGTAGACTGTCAGACTTTTCTTCATAATTCATCTTAGTCTGGAAGCTCTGCTGAAACTTGTTAAGCTTCACAGTAACACGCAGCCTCTGCTGACAGACAGATGGGTGGTAGCTGTGCATGAGGTGTACTGGCCAGGAACTGCACCTGGGTTCCCCACTGGAAAGCAAAACTTCTACCACTGACCCACCAGTGCTTCCACTGACTTGCTTAGGGCAGCACTTTTAGAATTGGGGCTGGAGGCCAGGCTCAGGCCCTTCAGCCCCCAATATCAACTGCATCTTCCCTCCTGGTTAACTCACACAACAGCACAGTCAGTCAGAGGCTGCATTCAAGCAGCCTCCCAGAGCTGACACAATCGAAGACAGATGTGTACAGTCAAAGAATAATGGGAATCATGAAAAGGAGTAGCAAGCTTGCATGTGGAAAGAGACAGGAGTCGGGAGGGGGAGAAGTGGGAGCCGTTTAAAGAAGCGCAGCGAGGCGCCAGATGCAAGCTGGCCGACCCTGTGGGCAGGGCGGCCCTGCTTGGAAGATGTTTCCACCGGAAGAAGGGCTGTACTCTCTGCAGGGGGCTGGGGCCAAGAGCTCCCATTTGTTCCACACATTAGGCCCCAACTGAGAATTCCTTTCAGAGATCCTAAAGAGCACCCATCCACCTCCATGGAGTAACTGAGGTCCTAAACACCCAACTAAACCCGTTGCCATCCAACTGGTCCTGGTTCACAGTAGCCCTACAGGACAGAGTGGAACTGCTCCATAGAGTTTCCAAGGAGTACCTAATGGATTCAAACTGCCTACCTTTTGGTTAGCAGCTATAGCACTTAACCTCTAGGCCATCAGGTTTCCAACTGAGCTCCAGAGCAGTTAAAATGATGGCAGCACAGTGGCAAGATGAGGACAAGAACTCACAGCTGCTGAGCACCTGCTGCACCAGCCCGGCACCCTATCTGTTGTACTTTCTTCACACTTACCTCTATCCCTTCCCTCAATCCCATGCCAGCTAACCTCCTTGGTGCCCCTAACACCACTGAGCCACTTTCTCTACACGGCTTTCAAAAAATTTCAAAACTGTAGGATGTGAAAGGCAGAAGTACTGTTGACAATAATTCCAAAAAGGTTAAGCTGAGCCAAGCTTCCTTGACACTCTCCTCCTTGGCCATCAGTGTTGGAGAGTTAGACAAAGGGATCCCATTCCTGTTCACCAAAATCCTATAAAAGAACCAACCGCATATTTGTACACCGGCTGCCCTGTACTCTGGGACCTTGGTGGTATAGTGGTTAAACATTTGGCTGCTAACTAAAAGGTCAGCAGCTTGAATCCACCAGCGAATCTTTGGAAATTCAATGACACAGTTCCATTCTGTCCTGCAGGATCACTATGAGTCAGAATCAACTCCATGGCAATAGTTTTTTTCACCCTGGTTCTCCCAGGGCTTGTGGATGTATCATAGAGCCTCAGCAGCTTTCCTTCCCAACTTCTTAGGGTTTACTTAGGCTCCCCACTATACCCTCATGTCCTACAATATTGTCCACAATAAGCACTCTAAGATTGAGTTTTTGATAACATGCCACAGCAGCCAAGTAGAGACAGGTATACCTTGGATCAAAAGTGTCCTGGGAACATGTCTGTTGGTGTTGTGTGTCATCAAGTCAATTCTGACTCACATGGACCCTACATGACAAAGTAGAACTGCCTACAGAACTGCCTCCCTAGGGCTCTCTAAGCTGTAATCTTTACAGAAGCAGATCACCAGGTCTTTTTTCCTGCAGAGCAGATGGTGGGTTCAAACCGCCAACCTTTTGGTTAGTGTAGCTGAGTACTTAACCATTGTGCCAAACTCAAACTTGTGCCCTGCACAGCTCCCCGAACAGCTTCCTCTCTCCTCCCCCTAAGTAGGCATGTCAGCAAGTGTTGGCCATAGTGCTTCTCCTGCTGCTCTGGGCAGGGGAGACCTTTGTGACAGATGTCCTTGGTCTATGGTCAGCTGGAGAAAAGATCATGAGCAAGTGGGGAGCTGAAAGGGGCATGAAGCTTGGCAAGTTAAGGTGAAGGAAATCCTCTAACTACCCAAAACATCTGTTGAGAGAACAAATTCAGCTAAACATGGATCAAAGAGATTTCTAAGAGAGAGAACAGTTTTACAATGCTGCACACAGATAAAGCCAACTGGAAAAGCTGCCGGCCAGGCTCCAGCTCTTCCTAACTGGAACAAATAAACTGATAAGGAGAACAAGTCCACCGGTGATGGGGAAGAGAAGCGTGCATGTGTGGGCAGATCTGGAAACCAGAGAAAAGTCCATGCTTGGTCAAATACCAGGTTTCTTTGGGAAGGAGAGAGAGAAGAAGGGTAAGAAAAAAAGAAGGAAAGAGCCAGTATTGAGCATTAAGAGAAAGAGTTTGCAGTATGTCATGTAAACCATGATTTTAATGACACCTATGCTAGACTCTGGAAGTCAAAGCAATATGCAAAATATTATTAATAATAATTGGTTATTTACTAAGCTGAAAAAATTAATAAGCCATCATTTGTTAAATGCTTAATACATGCCAGATACTCTTCTAAGCATTTCACATATACTCAATTATTTAGTCCTCATACAATCCTATGTGGTAGTTACAAATATTATCCCCATTTTACAGACAAGGAAGTTGAGAATGACAGGTGGTGAAATAACTTATTGAGAGTCCTGCACTCAAAGTTCTTTTCCACTGCACTATGTACGGTGCAGAACTTGCCCCACAGAGTTTCCAAGGAGCATCTGGTGGATTTGAACTGCTGACTTCTGGTTAGCACTTGTAGCACGTAACCACTATGCTACCAGGATCTATAGAGTTGCTATGAGTTGGTAATGTACAACGCACATTTAGTTTTGGTTGAAGGGGGCAGGGAAGACAAGAGGAGAATAATCCAAAATTTAGGTCAACAAGCACTTCAGTTTGAAAGCTCAAGCAAACTGTGCAGAGGGGAAGTGACAGTCTTTCTCATAATCCACAGTGGTCTTCACTGGGATTTCACTCCAGAGGGACTCTGAGGTTAGAACAGCTGGCCAACGAGCCTTTCTCTGTCCTGTGTTAGCCATCAGCAGAGCTCTCCTTCTCACTCAGTGCCGTCAATGTTTTTAAGAACCACTGCCTTCCTTTAAAATTTCATCTTTAAGCCCAGAGATAATTTTCAGAATTCTCTACTAAGAAAACAACCAGTTGTGTACATAAAAATTTATGCAAAAGGATAGTACAACCAAAAAAACCCAAAACAAACCTATTGTCATTAAGTCTATTCTGACTCACAGCAGCCTTATAGGACAGGGAACTGCCCCACAGAGTTTCCAAGGAGTATCTAGCAGATTTGAACCGCCAATCCTTTGGTTAGCAGATGTAGCACTTAACCACTATGCCAAAAGGATGGCAACAGCAGTACAAAAACACTGACCAAAATGAAAACGTACCATCGTAACACAGCAGGTAAATAAAGTGTTTATGGCACATGGTGGAATACCATATGGTAAAAGTCACCTTGCACAAGAACACAGAAAAAGGAGAAAATACTTAAACACCATTATTGAGTGTAAAACTCCAAAACAAAATTGTTGAGGTAGTATGAATAAAAGTATACATAAATGCACAGAGACACAGACACAGTGGAAGAATATATACTAAATGGAAGACTATGTACTAAAATGTTGATGGAGTTTCAGGTAATTATTTTTGTCTTTACTATTTTCAACATTTTTCCAATTCTCTCTAATGGGCATGGATTAGAACTGTTACTTGTTTTTTTAATCAGAAGGTAATACTGTAGTTTTATACAAATACTACACATCTACACATTTGCCAACCATCCCAGCAAGGTATTTTTGTAGGTGCACTATGGTTATTTTTTTTAAGGTAACATGTAACAAAAAAAGGACTGGCACAGTAATACTTATGAAAATACCTCACAGGGGGAGGGTGCAGTTGGCAAACACAGGTAGAAAGTATGTGTTGTTATTTCCATACACACATGGTATTTTGGACAAAGATAATGACAATGGATACACAACATCAAGAATGTCATCAGTGTCACTGTATTATGCATGTAAATATTGTTGAATGGGCAAATGCTTTGTCATGTGTATTTGTATAGCAGTTTTAAAAGGAAGAGAACAACACGGTACATCTTTAAGTCTTGAAGGTCCCAACAGCTTTCAGAGTCATCGCTTCCCACTACACATGTGATGGCCGGGTGCAAGAAAGATGAATTTCTCCAGTGCCAGTTAGCTCTGTGGTATTTCTTTGGCCCTAACCTCAATCTGGAAATTGTATAGCATAGTGGTTGAAAGCTGCATCTGTTAACCAAACCGTCAGCAGTTTGAATCCACCAGGCACTCCTTGGAAACTCTATGAGGTAATTCTACTCCATCTTATAGGGCTGCTATGAGTCAGAATCAATTGGACAGCAATGGGTTTTGGGGGGATTATCCTCAATCTAAGAAAAGCCAAATGGAGAGCCAGAGACTGTGCTTTCAGGGGAAACTGAGGCCAATTGGCACAACCTAAGAGAGCCCTCTGTACCCCACATTGGAGAGTGGCGTCTGGGATCTTAAAAACTGCCAAGCTGCCATCTGAGGGTACAGCAAGTGGTCCCCACTTAGCACAAACAGATGATCACCAAGGACCAAAATGACACAGGGAAAAGAGAAACCAGAAGACAGACAGACCCACATGAGTGAGTGACTACATCGACTTGTGACCGGAAGAATCAGATGGTGCCCGGCTACCACCAGTGACAACTGTGATAGAGCTCACAAAGTTGAGTCTCACTGGAAACACAAGAATAAAAAGGGGTGCACTCTGCAATTGATGGTTCATGGGCTTTGGAGTTCCCCTGGGAGCATGGCCCCTGGCCCTGATGCTGCCCCTGTCCATAAACCATAATGGAGGTCAACTCTTCTGACAGGAATGGATTGGACTTGATGACACAGAGTGACCATATCATGTGTACACTCTACGGTTCTATGCATCTGTAGGATGCCATCCTGCTGACCTCTTACTGGAGGAAGGGGGAGTGGGTGGACAGGAAGGGATAGGAGATTGTTGGGAGGATAGGACATGTTGGAGAGGAAGAGTGTGCTGTCAAAGGGCAGAGAGAGCAGTGGGAGCTACATATAGGTGGACACGCAATTTATATGGGAATGTACATTTTCATTCAATCATAACTAAAAAAAAAAAAGAAAGAAAAGCCAGAACTCTTGAATAAAGAAAGTGAATGTTTTGTGTTTCTAATTAGATAAGATCAACAAAGATACTGAGGACAAACCTGCTGATTTACCAGGGAGTAAACAAAGAACTATGTTAAAGTAGAAAAGTAGGCTGAGGTCACCATGCAGAGGGGAATTGCAACTTCCCACATCTTGTAACAGAGAGCCGCGATACTGTATAACAGAAAAAGGAAAGGCATTCGGGTAAAAGGTAGAATAAGAGAAATTATTTATAAATAAACAAGGAGGCAGTGTGAGGCAATGGTTAGGAACATGGACTCTGAAATCAGCGAAGAGTGATCACAAGCTTGGTGCCACCACTTCCTATCCATTTAGCCTTGTGCAAATTACTTGGCCTTTCAACAAATATACCCTGGTGGCACAGTGGTTAAGAGCCACGGTGAGCTATGGCTGCTAACTCAAAAGGGTGGCAGTTCAAATCTATTATAGGGTTTCCTGAAACCTCACGGGGCAGTTCTCTTCTGTTCTACAGGGTCACTGCGAACTGGGATGAACTCGACAGCAATGCGACAGAAAAGCCCTGGGCTCGTGGCATTTACGCTATAATAAGGAGAAACACACAATACGTTAGAAAAATAAGTAAAACACATAGTTTCTCGGATGACTTTAAGTGCAGTAAAGAAATACCTATTCAAATCTCAGATTCTCTGTCTGCAAAAGAGAAAACAGATAATACCTATTTCATTGAGTAGTAGTCAGGGTTCATGAGATCACATACAGAGCACCGAATATGAGCGACTGTTCAGTAAATGTTAACTATTACCACTATTTTGGGATCAAAAGAGATAAATCTACTCTTCTTGTCTGAATGACAGCACAGGGAAATTGTAAGAAATCTCTGAAACCATTCAGAAAGGGCAGAGACCAAGGAGATTCAACCCAAAGTGACAGGGAAAAATTAAAGCAGCAACACTGTATTGAGGGTATTGAGTTTCCTCAGTCTTAGATGCAAGGATACTGAAACCTTATCTGGCTTGCATTGGACATGTCATCAAAAAAGACCAATCCCTACAAAACGACATCATGCTTGGTAGAGGGTCTGTGAAAATGAGAGAAACTCTCAGTGAGATGGAATGATACAACATCCACAACAATGGGTTGAAACATGTGAAGACCATGAAGATGGCACAATACTGGGCAATGTTTTGCTCTGTGATAGATAAGATCACCAGGGGTTGGCACTAAGTCAGCAGTAACTAACAACAACAAGTTGGCACCAACGCAATGGTAACCACCACCACCACCAACGGCTTTAATAAAGAGCCAAAATTTTCCTCCCTTGGGGGTTTACCCAATCCCCCAAGAAGTTGGAGGAATCCTTGATCATTTGTACTATAGTTTAATAAAAGTAGTATCTGCCCCCTTGGTATTTTCACTTCCGGATGGAACTTAACAAAAGGTACAAGATCCTAAGAGTTTCACATGCTCTCATGCTGCTCCTCCATGACTTCCTCTCTCATCTCTCTAAGAAGGACTAGGTACCAACCTGTGTTCTTGCAGAGACTGACAAGGAAGGCAGTCTGCTCTCACACTGTTGTTGTCAGCTGCCATCCAGGAGGCCTGACTCACGGTGATCCCGTGAACAACAGAAGGAAACACTGCCTAGTCGTAGGCCACCCCCACAACTGGTGGAGGAGGGGACCAACTGTGATCCACAGGGTTTTCACTGGCTAGTTTTTGGAAGCAGATTGCCAGGCTTTCCTACCTAGTCTGTGTTAGTCCACTAAAACCTGCTCAGTATCATAGCAACTGACAGACATGTCGTGATGGCACTGAGACGCACTGGCAGGAAATCAAACCTGAGATTCTGGCATGGGAGGTGAAAATTCTACCAGTGAGGCACTGAGTCACCACTGCCTCACTGTTGTCCCTCTAAGTTCACACATTTCTGGAGCCATCTGGGAGTGCTGAGATTGTTTAAAGACTCAAATGGAGGTTTTCCAAAGCCTGGGGAGCGAGTGTCAGATTATTGAACAAAATGCACATTCCCACCTAGGTTTTAAGAATGGACCTGCAGAATGTGGAGGTGTCTCTGATCCTTGCCCCAACCACTGGGCAAACGGCCAAGGGAAATACTCTCCAGGGAAAGAGGGAAAGAAATGGCATCCTGGCTAGGCAAAGGGGAACGCTTTCCAGAAGTCACTTCCTATGAGCCTTGAATTCCTAGCTCCTGAAGAAAGAAGAAATGATTTAAGGCTAGGAAAGGGCCCAAAGAGTTAATGTGTGTCTTTGTATGTATGTACACCAGCAAAGGCATGTATAAAAATGTTTTAAGTAACTAAATACAGAGCTTAAATCAAATAGATTATTGTGAGGTTTCACAAACCAGTAGCTGCTTTTGGCAGACCTTGGAGGGGACTAAAAGATTTGTCTGCACTTGACACCAAGGAGGACAGCTTGTTCGTGCCTTTCTTCTTCTCTGTAAAGCTGAACTTGGCAGAGTCCTGTCAACTCGGGAGTCAGAACTGTTAGTCTTTCTCCAAAGCCCTGCTCCTAGACTCAAGGTAGTTGTTTCCTTTCCCGGCAGACGGCAGCAAAACACGTATTGAATGCTAAATTAACAAAAACACATAAGGAGGCCTCAGTCTCCAACACGCCAACCTATAAAGCAGAGCCGCACGAGAGGGAGTGTAGCGTTAAACCAGGAACAGAAGAAAAGATCCCAAGAGGAGCTTCCAAAAAGTTCAAATAATACTCTTAGGGGGAAATACTACAAACCAAAAATAGAAAAACGGGAGAGAAACCATGGAAGAATGCCTTCCCCAAACCACAGTGGGCTGAGAAGGAGGCAGCTACTCTGAGACTTAGCTGCTCTTCTAAACCCATTGTTGTCAAGTGGACTCTGAATCACAGTGACCTTGTAAGGACAGAGCAGAACAGCCCTACAGGATTTCCAAGGTTCCTTCTAGCTCCTATTAGTGGTCTGTATAAACTGTCTCCCTTTCAGGCATGTTGGTCAAGCCCCAATCCTCCGTATTTTCCCCACCTCTGTGATCCTGTGCTATCCCTTCCACCTAATATGCTCTCTCCTGATGAGGCAATCTCTCCTGAGACCCATCAGAGGTCTTTGGAACTCCCAACTGCTGTCTACATGTCACATTCCCATAGCCCTAGTAATTTCTATCCTGTGTTTTATTTAGCTAGGACTGTCTAATTTCTTCAGATATGGAGGAGAGGACTCAGGCATTTTTGAATCTCCACCAGCACAGTCACGATACCTTACCATATCTGGCATTCCAGAGCAAGTCACTGAATAAAAGGCTTTTTTAAAACGAGAGTTTATGTCCATTAGGTCACTGGCCAGAATTCACTTTTCAGATTAGATAAAAGGTACATGCAGAACATTCTATTTTTCTTTTTCATGTGCTTCTGATAATGGCACACAGAGTACTCAGGCACGGAAAGAAGTTCTTTCTGATGGGCCTCAAGCCAACAAGAACAGTGGCACATCTTCCTCCTGGATTTGGTTTCTTCATCTTCCATTACATCATGCTCTCACACTCCACTTCTCATCCATCACCAAGTCCTTGTAGTCCCACTTTCAAAAAAGATTCCAAATCTTCTGACTTCTTAACACCTTCCTGGTTACCACCATATCACAGCCACCATTCTGTCTTGCCCACTGTTCTGGAATCAGATTTGTCTCATTCCTTCCACAGTCCATTCCCTGTATAGTGAGCACAGTGGTCTCTTATAAACATTAATCCGATCACATCATTCCTTGCTTCAAACTCTCCAACTGGTTCCCATCACAGCTGGCAGGGAGGAACTTCTGGCTTCCTAACATATTAGGAAGGAGAGAAGATGAGGAAATCCTGGTTTCCCACTACATTTAGGAAAAATAAGTAAATGAACTCTACATAATCCACAATAATCTACGTAATCTAGCTCACCCCTTGACACTCTCTGTCTTAGCTATGCTGGCCTCCTAATACTCTCTCCTACTGTCTATTACATTATTTTGTTTTATTTTTCATCATAGCATTAATCACCATGGACATTTTATTTATTTACCTATGTATACGTCTGTTTATTCCTATATTTATAGGTGGTCTCCACTAGAATGTAAGCTTTGTGAGAGCACAGAGTTAATCTGTTTTCAACGTTCTGCTGTACCCGGAACAATGCCTAACACATAGCAGGAACTCAGTGAATATTTCTGGATATTGATTTAAGAATGACCTCTCCCTAATGTCAATACCAATGTCAACAGAAATGCTTAGAGATCAGATGTTTAAGGCTGAGACTTCATAGCCCTCAAAGAACAAACAAACTCAGTGTCATCAAGTCAATTCCAACTCACAGTGACCCTATAGCCCTAGTCTGTAACTAATCAGCCCATTTTTGACAATTACTTAGCTGAAATTTCCCACAAAAAAAAATGCTTTCATGGATAACCACAAACCTTTTCATCAAGATAAATTCAACAAAGATAGATTCATCAGTGCTTTGGGGGAAAAAAAGAGTCCTGCCAAATTCGGAGAGCTGCTATGACATCACAAGTTTGCCACGGTGTAGGTGAGTTTGCCTTGAACACTGTATGAGGTCATGGTGGATGTAAAAATGACTGGATGTGAACTTTACCTTCAAAGAGCATATAGTCTCATGGGGGAGGCAAATACACCAGCATGTGCACTGCGGTAAATGATAAACCAGAGCTGTGTGCTGGACCTCGGGAGGGCCTCCTGGATGAGCTCACATCTGATTGTCAGTCAGGTGAACACAGTCTAGAGAGGCGTCCTCAGCAGGGGGTGGGACAGGAACGAAAGCATGACCGCATAAAGGCAGGAAACTCAAGCATAAAACGTGAGGTGGGTATAGGTGAGTCACAGAGGGTCCAGCAGGTCACCCATAAAGGAGTTTGGACTGTACTTGGTAGTGACGCAGAGAGTCTTCTGCCACACCTTATCTATTTAAATATACAAAGGCTAGGTAGCGTTGGGTATATGCACTCTTTTTTCCTAGGAGCAACAAAATTGTTCGTCAACACAACTCCCAGCTAAAGTAGAAATCAGAGAGAAGGAAAAAGTGAAAGGCAATAAAATGGCTGGAGACCTTTAGGGGTTGACTCAAAAAATTAATCTAACAGTTACTGCAATACAGAGAAGAATCTCACTAACGAAACTGTTTATGTTTTATATACATGTATATAGTTTAAGGAAACCCTGGTAGTGTAGGGTTTAAGTGCCACGTTGGCCAACCAAATGCTCATCAGTTTGACTCCACCAGGCACTTCTTGGAAACTCTATGGGGAAATTCAACTCTGTCCTATAGGATCACCATGAGTCAGAATTGACTCAACATCAGTTTTAAATATAATTTAAAGGGAGGATGAATGGAATTCGATCAGACAATGAATCTATTTCTAAATAGAGGAAATGCAGTGTGGCAAAGTAGACAGCAAGTCTGGGAGTCAGAGGGTCTTGGCTTCTGATAAAGACTCTGGTGGGCAAGCTGCTTACCTTCTCTGAGACTAAGTTTCCTCACCTGTTATAGGAGCTGGGATTGTGCACATATAGCACCTGGCACAGAGTAATACCTCGACTCACCACCCCATATGTAAATAAATAAAACAACCAGGCCTAAATAAAATCTTAAGAAATAATGACTTTAAGAATACTCACACTAGCTGAGAAACTGATTATCAAATTGCCTAGGATTTCAGATTCTGAATTTCTGCCATTGTGGATATTCCAAAGGCCTTCGTTGCAGGCTTTTAAGTTCAGGTTGAAAATGCAAGGAAGAGTTCGTACAAAACTGGAAAGTATGTGGGTAAAGTGAAGGTCTGCCCCCTTTGAATTTAAGAGGCAGTGCTCAGGGGAGCTTTCCTAGAGGCAAGTCCAAGATCTCAACTTGGGGAAAAGAAGATGAACCAGACAGCCAGCCTTTCTATCACCTAGAAGTCACGTTCCATGTGTGTGAGATGACAGAGCCCACCCTACCTAACCTAATGGGCGGCCAACCTTCCTAAACTACCATGCAGAATTCATTTCATGCTTGTCAACTTGAGTACAGGATGTGATTGAATTGTTACCCAAAGATAAAGGCCAGGGAGGGTCCTGGCCATGCCCCAAGCCTCAACAAGAACTGAAGTTGTGCAGGAACATGTAAACCTTTCTTTTTCTAATGTTCCACGTGGTCTGCTTATTGGTCACCCTTATTAGTCTGCATTTTTGTTGACTGCCTCTTTCTTTCCTAAAGCAGATGCTCCTAAGAAGTAGGGGGCTCCAACTTGCTCCACCACTGATTTCAGTTATGAAATTACTTATCGATCATTTTCAAGGATGACTTTAGGGGTACATGCTCAGTTCACAGTCTTGTACATCCTGCATTTCTGTATAAAGGTTGGGCCTCTAAAGTCACAACTCAACTCTGCTTCTCTGTCCACAGCTAACTGAATTAGTGTCAGCCTCTGACTAACGTCATGGCAGTCACAATCTCTCAGAGCAGTTTGGAAAGGAAGCCCTGAAACAGTCATCTGGTAAACCTAGAACCGAGAGAGGATGGGCTAGAGAAACACTGTTCACCTTACACACAGAGGTGGACAGAGCTGATGGGAGAGGCACAGAGACAGAAAGACGAGAGAACGAAAAGGGGAACGAATGCTGCAGGTACAGTGAGCAGAAGTCACATGGCCCTAGAGATGGAGAAAGGCTCCAGGCTCTAAGGAAGCCTGGCTGTAGTTCTTGCCCTTAGGCTCTCTGAGATGGAATTGTTTTTTTTTCTGTTTTTGTTTGGATTAGTTAATAACATGCAAAGTAATCATGTAATGAGAGTATTGGCTAACATTCACTGAACCCTGACCATGTCCCAGACTAAGAAAGTTACATGCTATATTTTATTTATCCCTTCAGACAGTAACAGCAGTGCAGATGCTCCTGGGTAGGCACTGTGTGGAGTGCTCTAGTGCTTCTGGCAATTATCTATACTGTGAAGTCTGCTTTTAAAAGTCTCACTTGACAGAAAAAGACATTCAGGATTCTGTTTCAAGATGGCCAACCAAGTAACCACTGTAATTGTCCTCCTCCTCTACCAAATCCATACATAAAATAGCAATAAACAAATTTATAACTACATGGGCTTGAAAACAAGAAAGGGGGAAGTTGCATGAGGCAGAATCTGTCAGGAATCCCTAAAAAACAACCACAGATAACTTCAGACACTGAAACCAACCCAGGAGTCACAGGCAGCCAGGACACACAGGAGAACGTGCCACAGAGGAAAAGCTGGCAATGAGAATAACCAACCACACACTGGAGTAAAGTTTGCACCACAAAAGAAACAGCAAGGCTCGACTATCACAAAGACTCAGACCCAAGGAAAGGGTCACAAGTGTGATCAGGAAACAACCCTGAATGTATGTCATATCCTCAAAGATACAAGGCACTGCATCCATGAAACCGGAAGATGGATGTTTCAAGGCAGTTTTCATAACGATTAGAAGACAAAAAAGGCAGGGTCACTGCAGTAGTTGGGTAATCTACCAGATTTGCCAACAGGTCCCGTGGAGGGCAGGAAGGGAAGCTTTGTTTCGCAGAGTGATGTGAAAGCGGGCAGAGAGTAAAGGACACAAGTGGATGGTGACAAATTAGGTGATCAGTCTTGCAAAAGTGATGGGCAACCCAGACTGAAATAAACTCGGATCTCCCGGGACATTTTTCACGGCCCAGTGTCTCCTCTCAAGATTCTGGCCCACAAACACCCCTCACAATGAGGGTACGCTAAGTCACACAGACCAGACTACATCGCTGGAAACTGAGAAATAATGCAGTGTTACTCTTCAACCCCCTGAGGTCACCTTGTAGCTAACTAAGAAACTGGCTCAAAAAATATTGAGTATGACCTGTGAGTATTGTGCTCCTGTAAGAAAATTACTGACATGAGATCAAATGGTCAGCAGTTACTTTAAAACAAAGACAACCATACAAGAGGGCAGGAAATTAGATGAAAGGAAATGGAAAAACTGTAACGGAAACAATGAGAATGTTCACACTTTCAGAAGAATGCAAACAATGTCACTGTACAACTGCTGTAGACACTGTTGAATGGGAACTTAAACTGCTGTGTAAACCTTGAGGGAAAACACAGTAAAACAGCATTTAGAAAAAACACATTGTTATTCTTTCAAATTACAACTGTAGCCATTCTTCATATTTCTTCTGGTACCACCTAAAGATTTCCTCCCAAACTCTCAAAGTCTTAGGATCATTGGTGACATGCTTCCATAAAGAAAGCAGCCAAGAAAATCCTTTGGGCTTCTATGCTATACCACATGGGGTCACTATGAGTCAACAACAGATACTGCAGTGAAGGCCCTGGGTGGTGCAAATGGTTAATGTTCTCAGCTGCTAACCAAAAGTTTGGAAGTTTGAGTCTACCCAGTGCTGCCTTGGAAGATTGCTTGGCGATCTACTTCTGAAAATTCGGTCACTGAAAACAGTATGGAACCCAGTTCTCTCCTGACACACAGGGTCCACCAAGACAACTGCTTTGGTTTGCTTTGCTTTAGGACTGCAGCATCTTTTTAGGGAGCACTTTTCAGTCTGACTTGGAAGAGAATCATTTTCCAAACAGAGCAATGTGCTATTGGCAGAAAAATGTATCAGCTGAAACCAAAACATAAATCTGTAAAGTAATTTAGAGTTTGCAAAGCACTTTCCTATGCATTATCTCATGTGGAACCCCATAGTAGCTGTGTAAAGAGGTTAGGTTTATCATCCCAGTTTACAAAAGAAGAAACCAAAGCTCCAAGAGGCTGAGACTACTAGTGATTGACACAGGTGGAAACAGAACCTGGGCTCTCTTGCTTAACCGTCAGTTCTTTATCTTGTTCACTGCAACGGGGTTTACATTCCTCCATCATTAGCTCTAACGCAGAAACAGCCTGCAGGATATGTTCTCCTTAAACTCCTTTATGCTATCAAATTATAGGGGAATGATTGGATGGCTTCTCTTAACTATTGAATTGCAGGCAAGAAGATTCCAACTCATAGTAACCCTGTAAGATAGAATAGAACTGCCCCATAAGGTTTCTAAGGAGTAGTTAGTGAACTCTAACTACCTACCTATGGGTTAGCAGCACAATGCTTAACCATTGTACCACTGGTGTTTCAACTCCTCCTGTAATCAATGTATTTAATGTTCCTCAACACTATCTATGGTAAACTTTCTACTCCCTTTGCAATCCTTTGAATGTGCCCTGATGGCACAGCATTAAGGACTCAGCTGCTAACCAGAAGGTTAGTGGTTCAAATCCACCAGCTGCTCCATAGCAGAAAGATGTGGCAGACTGCTTCTGTAAAGATTTACAGCCACGGAAACCTTGCAGGGTAGTTCTACTCTGTCCTATAGAGTCATGAGGAGTCAAAATCTACTTACTGGCAACGAGTTCATTTTCAGGAGAAGGGTTGGTTTTGCGGTTTCTTAAGAACATGTTCTAAATTGGAGTTTGAAAAGCAAAATAATTTTTTGAAGTCCTTCGGCCCATCTCTTACAGCCCTCCTTAAAACATTATTATCTCTTGATTGGAAAAAAAAAAAAAAGGCCCCATCAATAGTGATTGCTGTATGCCTTTGGTGTTGGGGATGGAGAGTGTTGCTTATCTACGACTGACTTTAGCTCCATCCACATGATACACACAGAGATAGCCCTGTGGTCTTCTGCTTCCACTGCTATTTGTAGGGCTTGCCTCTGTTTGTGATGTGCAACCCCCTAGCTCTTTCTGCATACAACACCCATCCTCAACCTCACTGTGCACTGCTGCAACTCAAAACACACGACTCTCCAGCTTCCTCTCTAGATCCACCAGTCCTCACATACACTCAGCATGGTTCATTCCACTCACAGAGTCCCTAGCCTACACTTGGGCCACTCTGAAGTTCAGAGAGTCCCTAGCCCAAAACTCTAAAAGAAAGAGGTAAACAGTCAGCCGGCTCCAGCAAACCTGACAACACACATGGTAATGCCTTTGGCGAAGGCTGTAAATGAGAAACCCAGGGATTGCAATGATCTCATATGGTCCAGCTTACAATTCAGAGATACACACTTGGAGACTAAACTTTTTCAGACCTTATTCAACCTTGTCCGATCATACTTTTCAGCCTCCTTCTACCACCTGCAAGGGACAGACCAGCTGCTTTCTGTACATGGAGGCCTGTTAGTTAAAGCATGTCCTCAGCTTTGGGTGCTTGGAAGACCTGTACCCAGGACTAGATGGCATGCAACAGGCAAAGAAGAGAGATGGCTTCCTCTGCCATGTAGCTATCAGTTCCAGAAACCAGTAGCCCTATTCCACAGTCAACTGTAGAGAAAGGTATCTGAATACTGAACAAATTCCCAGGAAGAACAGTGAAGGAAACAGAATCATTCAGAGACTACAAATCACTTGACTTTCTGAGTGCATTATGAAAACTGTGCATTCAGTCAGGCTGGGATAGTACTATCTACCTCTGGGAGTCATGCAGAAACTCAGTGTGGCAACAGACATCAACATACCTGTGCAGAGTCAATGTCCTATGAAAGCTGGGCTATTTTCTTTATTCCCCTTAGTCCTCTCCATTCCTCCTCCATGCTGCTCATAGATGGAGAATGGTGGGTCACTATAGCATCTTCTAAGGATCTGTGATCTGCCCTACTGGCCTCCAGTTTCAGGGACAAACGCTGGATGGGTCAGCGAGTGGGAAGTCTCAGCCCAAATTGTCTGAGTGTCCTTAAGAAAGTGAGGAATCCTCACAGTTACACCAAGAATGAGAATTAAACAGATGCTGTGGCAAAGCTGCAGAATCACAGGGTGGGAGACAAAATCGGCCAACACTCAAAGCTAGTGGCTCTCATTCTCAACTGCATACATTTGAATCATCTAAAAGTGCTTTCAAAAGTAGATGCCTGGTTCCCTATCCTGTTGTTATTTTTGTTAGGTGCCATCAAATCGGTTCTGACTCATAGAGACTTTGTGTACAGCGGAATGAAACACTGCCCTTCCCTAGAGACTCCAATTTTTCTGGGGAGCAGCACCCTGAGCAACTACTGTCAGCCCAAGTCAAAAGATCTCAAAGTGCAAGGTGATGTACTAGCCAGAACACAGATGTCATGGATTGAATTGTGTCCCCCCATCAAAAAACAGGCATTGCAATTTGGCTAGACCATGATTTCACTGTTGTGTGATGTTCCCATATGTTGTAAATCTTGCCTCTATGATGTTCACAAAGGAGAATGGGTGGTGGTTGTATTAGTGAGATGGCTCAATCTATAAGACTGTAATGTGCCTTGTGGCAATCTCAGGACACAAAAGGAAGGAACAGAGCTGGGGACCTTATACCATCAGGAAAAGGGCAGAGCGTGCATCCTTTGGACCTGGGCTCCCTGTATTTCACAAGCTCCCAGTCTAGGGGAAGACTGACAAGGACCAACAGAGAAACACTCCCCCTAGAGCTGATGCCCTGAATTTGCACTTACAGCCTACCACACTGTGACAAAATAAATTTTTCTGTTACGGCAGCACTAGATGACTAAGGCAATGAGGGAGTCTTTGTGCAGCAAAGACCTTTGAGATGACACTCAAGGCCTCTTTGGCTCATTCTGGCTTTACCAAGATGAGTTCTTGAGTTCCCATGTCCTAAAATGCTGGGACAGACAGCTGTCTGTCTGGTTTATTCTCACACACATCTCCTTATATATGCTAAGCTACACAGCCTTGCAAGAAACTCTACATAGATCCACTACTGGCAAGAAAGATTCTGTGGAATGTGGTAATTACCAGAAGAGTCTCAAACATACACGCACATTTTAATCCACAGGAATCATCTGTGAGGAGAGTGCTGCTGCCCCCAAAGCTGGAGCCCACTCAGTTGACCCCTAAACCTTAGCATCTGTCCACATTCCACTGTGAGCCCAAAGAAAGGGTATGCATGACCAGCAGCCTTCTTACATTTTCAGATTTTTCTGGGAGCAACTCCAAAAGCCATTTTCTCTTCTGATCCTGAATTAGATCAAATGAGGATGGAAACGAATAGAAGAAAAGATTGGGAGATCCCCAATGCCAACCATCCTAAATTCTCGGCACTAAGAGTTACTATTTTCATCCCAGTTTTTCTACAGCCAAAGTCAGTCTAATCAACATACAGTGGCTCCTTCCCAGGCTGGGATAATCTCCTCAGGGTCAGCACTCATCAGAATAACCCTGAGATCAAATCATGCTTGCTACCCTCCTCAAGTGTTTTGTTCATTCGTTGGCTCATTAATTCCAGTGTCCAGTCATTCTTTCACCGAAGAGCTGTCTATTAAGAAGCATTGTCACACTGCAGCCAGGGTATTCTTTTGAAAAGCAAAAGCTTGGTTGCCCACTCTTCCCAAGTCTTCAATAACTCCCCATCAACCTGAGCTCAAAAGCAAGCTTCTGTGGCCACCTGCTCACTTCTCCAGCTCCTGGCACCTTATCCTACCTTTGCTCTCTCTGTACCACCGAGCCTGGACCTCTTAAGTTCTTTAAGAAATATCCTGTTTGTTCTCACCTTGGGGCCTTGACTCATTCTGCTACCTCTACCTGGAATTGTCTTCTCCTCATTTCTTCTTCACTTGACCAATAATTACAGATTACATTGCAAGCCATCATACAATTTCCCAGTCACTTCCTGGGGTTGTCTGACTCTGTATATACTGCTGGGCACTGATGGTCTCCCTCCCCATTGGTTGGCTTCGGAAGAATTTTTTTTTTTCTCTATCTCTATCCCTGTTCACTCTCTCTCTCTGGATAATAGTAACAGACGTTATCATGACCCCGGAGTACACATGATAAACAACTGGAATCCTCCAACCTGCAAGGTTTTTTCTCTTAGTCAAAGCCTGACCTTCTCTAATGGCTCTAATCTTAACTGTGCCTCTGTCAAATGGTCCCCGAAAGAACTGAGGAGACTTGTTGCAGACAGATGGTAACTTTATACAGCAGCCCCGAAAGAAGATGTAAACACTGAAGGGGGAGCGGGAAGATATTCTTGATGCGTAGCAAGAGCCAAAAAGAAAAAAAGGAAATGTCAGAGGATTAGAGTGACGAGCTGAGGTCTCTCTACCAGTAACCCAACCCCAATTCAACTTGACTTCCTAGACATGCTAATAGACCACAATCTAAAATATCTTTCTTGTGTGCTTTCTCTCTGTCTCTCAAGCACATGCATGTACACACACACACACACACACACACATAACATTCACACACGTCAAAAGACAAGAGCATGAAATAAACACACTGGAGATTTTCCTGGTGATAATTTAAGTACTAAGAAAGAGAGAGATAAAGAAGGAATGAGAGGATGAGTTATGAAAAACAACTTTTGTCTTATTTTACTTCATAGTCACCAAAATATCTCAGATAGTAAAATAAACTAAACTAAACATGAAACCTTCATAAAAGCAACTGTAGAGTGAATTCTAGCCTGAAGAAATCTCAGATTTAAGCTATGAACAACACTAAGCCATTGAAACAATTTCTTTTCGGGGAATCATCTTGGATTCAAGTATCATGCAGATGAATTTTGGGAAGGAAGGTTCAGAAAAGATATGGAAAGAAGTATTATGGCAGAAGTTAACTTCCTAAGGAGTTGTCCTCTCTTTCCAACTGTGTGCGGAGTTGTCAGGACAGGATCACGTATCAAGGTCCTCATCCCTGTCCAGAATCCATGTGAGATCCTTAGACTACAGCTTTACTGCTCCTTGACTACCTGGAAACCAGGAAGCCATCTCCAACCTCTCATGTGAGGTAGCTAATGCAGGGACAGGATGAGAGGGATCTTAGACAGCAGCCAGACTAAAAGCTTCATTTGAGGGATGAAGACCTAAGGACCAGAGTCACTGGAAAGGCGGGTGACAAAGGCGGCATGGGACTTCAGGCCTTCTAGGTCTCAGACTCCAGTTTAGAACTTGCTTCAGCGCATCTCATGACTTAGGTCTTGCTGCCCATAGCTGTCACCTCAGTCTACAAGGACTCCTCCTTCCTCCAAATTCCTACAGCATCAAGCATCTGTAGTCCTTGGCCCTTCATCAGGCATGTACTGGTTACATCTTCTTGTCTATTCATCTGCAAATCTTTCTTCTACTCTCAACTAGACTGGAAAGTTCTCCAAGATACCTAGTAAATCAGTTGCCACTGAGTCCATTCCAACTCACAGCTATCCCACGTGTGTGAGAGTAGAACTATGCTCCACAGAGTTTTCAACGGCTGACTTTTTCACAAGTAAATTACCCTGCTTCTTTCCCAAGGCACCTCTGAGTGGACCTGAGTCTCCAGCTACTCAGCCATGAAGGACTTTAACTGTAGCACTCGGGGGTTCTCTTGAAGGTAAGGCCTTATGTTCAGGCAAGATGAGTCAGGGCAGGCAGTTTCCCTTACAACAATAAGCAGATAAGAAAACATATCTAATAGCTAAGTTACTTATTTTTTTAAACTCCCTCTTGAAAACTTGAAAGAAACTATTAAATAAGAATTCATTGTCTATTTCTCCTGGTTGGAACCAATTAAAGACAGAAAGCAAAGAAGAAAAACTCACGGAGCTCACAGAGCAGGAGGGACTCTGAAGACAGAAGTGGACAGTAGATGGCAGTCTGTCACTGTGTCAGAAGTGGCCACTGAGCGAGTACACCTTGTGCAGACCGGGCAAGAAGAAGAAGCAGCACCGAAGGGCCTCAGGCAGATGCACCTCCTTCATGCTGACTACAAGCAGCCCTGTGGGACAATGGTTAAGCACTCAGCTGCTAACTGAAAGGCTGTTCCAATTCACCCAGTGGCTCCACATAGCCTAGAAAATTCCATCAGGAAGTTCTACTGGGTCACATGCGGTCACCATGAGTAAAAACTAACTTGACCTTAATGGTGCCTAACAGCAACATGGACCCTTGGTGGCGCAGTAGCTAAGTGGCTAACTGAAAAGTCAGCAATCTGAATCCACCAGCCGCTCTGAGGGAGAAAAGATATCATCTACTGTAGTATAAATTTCAGCCCAAGAAACCCCAAAGGGCAGTTCTACTCTGTCCTATAGGATCACCATGAGTCTGACTAGCACGGATGGCACACCACAACAACACTGACTACAGTCACGCTTTTGGCAGGAATACATCTCAGAGGCACATTGGGAGCTTACCTACATATCCAGAGAGACTCAGCACTTTTTCAGCATGCATCTTCCCAAGAGTTTCCCTGTGAAGAAGCATTGGCTCACATTACAAGGGGCCTAAGCTCCACTGACCTGGCCTTGGGCTGGCGTTGCTAGTTCAGCAATAAGAAAAAATACTCTCTTGTGGAAGTGAAGGCTGTTTGTCGACCAAACAGCTAGTTCCTGAATCAAGAGATGTCGCCATCATCCCTGATCACAACAAAAACCAGTATTTCCACTCTACATTCCTGCTCATCTTTGTATTTCCCTACCCTTAAAATGACTGTGCCTATCTCCCTTACCAGGGTACAGACCAGAGGCCAGGGATGCCCCACTCATCTCTGCATCTTCTCTGACATCCAGCATGGTATCCAATCCTTAACAGCCACCAAAATGATGCTCACTTAATAATTTTTTAAAATGTAGTTTGAACTGCATTTTGCGGTCAAGAGAAGGCTTGTCTTGATTTGTGCACAATGACATCTAATTCTTCTGTGATCAGCAGCTCAAATTTGCAGAAGACTTAGGCAGAGTAAGACACAAGGGTGGGAAAGTCTCAAAAGAGAACAAGGACAAACTTTTCTAGGGACAGGGCAGTGAGCATTCACAACTTCAGTGTTGGCACGAGCCAAGCAGGATACGCAGAGAATATGCCTTGCTTGGCATCACTGACAAAGCTTGTTCCCTCTCTGATTCAGTTTCCTGGGGCTTTCCTATTGCTGCTGGACCATAAGAGCTCAGTCATACACCTATTCATCCAGAAGGTGTTGGGGGACACCACAATAAAAAAGATAAGATTCCTTTCTTGTTGAGCTCTTCTTCCAGTGACAATATACAAATGCAAATAGAACACAGCCTGCTAAGTAATATAACACAGGAAGGCTGAGGAGGGAGCCTGAGGCTTCCCAGAGGTGGCAATGTTTAAGCAAGAATGTAAAAGATGATTTCAAGTTCATCAGCAAGTAAACAGGGGAGAGCATTTCAAACCCAGCATACTCACTGAATCAGCCCTCCACTGCCTCTCAGTTTCAGAAACATGTGTTTCTCTCTACTACAATATTGTTCTATGGAGGATATTTCTCTCTATACTTAAGCCACCTGAGGTTATCCACCCACCCACCCACCAACCCATCCATCCATTCACCTACCCACTCAGTGATCTTCCCAGTGATGAGACAGGAGGTTATCTAAGGTACAGGTTATCTAAACCACTAATCCCTAACTCTCTCATTTACCACATGAAGAAAGACCTGATGTGATTCAGAAACTTCCCATAATTGTACAATTAGTCTCTGATAAAGTTAGGAAGGGAATCTGATCTCCTAAGTCAGGATCTTTCTGATTTAGCTTACTGAATTCAGTTACCTACAGATAATTTTATTCCATATAAACTTATCTCCATGCCTCCAACTTCCAATCCCAGATCTACCACAAATCTGGCAAGCTTGTTTCTTCAGCATTTTATAAACATGTACTCATCTATATGTTCAATAACTTATCTGGCATCACATAAGTTAATGTTCTCCTCTACCTCCTCCCCATTTCTGTACATAAGTCTTCCAGGGCAGCAGAGACACCTGGAATTCCCAGGCATGGGCCACCGTGAGGCTTAGAGAATCCAGAAAATCAGAATTGTGACAACTTCTAAGGTCCTTGGCAACCCTCTAAGCAAGCCTGACTACATCCACCATAAGAGCAAACAGGTCCACAGTGGGAAAGTAATTTGCTCAGAGTCATACAGCTAGTTTGAATCCATTATGTGGAGAAAGGGGTACGCTGATCACATTAGTGGTCTGTGTGTCAGACACCTGGATTCCTTCTTAATTGAGGAACACACACACTTTCCGTGAAGTTAGGTCCTCATTTTCTTCCTGAACCCAGTAGAGGCAGGGAATGAGTTCTATGACCCATCAGGAACAGGTCTGCTGGACACAGGATGGAAGTAATCCCAGACTGAGAACTCAAAACATATTCCCCAAGGATGAATTTGGAGCCACAAAGGAAGAATATTTTTAAATGTACACTATAAAAGAACATTTTAAAAGCGGGAGTCTAAGACCTACAAAGAGAAAGAAGAGGGTAGTAAACTGCAGGACCTGATTGTCATCACAAGGAGCACTGGTGGTGCGGTGGTTAAGTGTTTAGATGTGAACCAAAATGTCAGCAGTTCAAATCCACTAGCTGCTCCTCATGAAAAAGATGTGGCAATCTGCTTCCGTAGAGATTTACAGCCTTGGAAACCCTATGGGGCAGTCCTATTCTGTCCTATAGAGTTGGTATGACTTAATGGCAACGGGCTTGAGGTTGGGGCTATAATCAAAAACAAAATTTAGAGGCTATCCTTTACCCAAAGAAAAAAGTGTCATCCTCCATGGGAAACGTTTTTTTTAGTCCCTACGATATAACAGATTTTAGGTTAGTGATTTGCATTTGTTCATTTATTCATGCATTACAAATATCTTAACGTAACAGAACACAGTTATCAATTGCCTTTAAGGTAATCTATGTTTGTGACAGTGGGGAGGTCAGTGGTGGGAGAAGAGAGACTTGAGTCACACTCTTCAAACAGGGCAACATCCACCACAAACAGTCCCTTGGTTTCTGGACTTCCAGTACCACCCACAGAATGGCACATAACAGGCAAATGACAGGGCTGGGGGAATCTACAGCTACATGGCTCTTCAGTACACAGTCCCTGAGGGCGACCACGACCCATAACTTCCCAGAAAGTAATCTATCATGGCAGCACTCTAAATGAGGGCAATTTGCAGAAGTACCTAATCAATCAAGGAAAACCATTTTCCAGATTCTGAAGAGAGAGATCTCATGTTTTTCACCTATCCTTTTTTACTTTTATTTTGTGCAAGCCTCATCCTAGTGTCCAAGATTGCTGGGACTTACCACCTCTCATGAGTGTGTGGATCAAAACCAGATGTCCAGGTCCAATCTCACAGAGTTTACAAGGAGGTAATACTGGCTTAAATCAGTACCCCCGTTCTGGAAGGGCAGCTTCCCTGGTCAAGAAGGGGAAGTCAAGAAGGAGGGTGACTATAAGTTAAGACAGGTCTCACACATGCTTGCCAGCAGGTGGCTAGAAAACCTGAACATTTGTCTTGCATATTAAAAGGAATCTTCCCCGTGAGGTGACAAACTTTGTAGAATGCTATCAAACCAGCTCCCATTTGGCTGACATCACAGAACACAGAAAATAGAATCTGAATGGCTGGCAGGTGTTGGTAGACTTGGGATGTCTACAGGCTCCAGGATGGTGAGCCAGTTCATCAACATCTGGTTGTGTGACTCTGGACACATCACTTCACTTTATGAAACTTTAGATTCTACACGGGATTATCTTGAGCATTAGATTATGGCAAGTAGTAATATGCCTGTTACTCGAGAAAAACTCAAATGTTAACTGTCACCATCATCATCTTAAAGGAGGGTGTTCATGTTAATCAGGAACACTGACACTAAAAGTATTCACAGGGAAGCTAGACGGTTAGCAGGTCTACCAGAATGCCAGGCTCAACCTTTTTTCAGCTGGGCACACACTGTTCAGGCTAAGCCAACAGCATGAGCATTCTTGGCCAAAACTAAACACTATGACAAATTCTTTGCATGCCTGTCTCCTCTGACTTGGCCCTTTCCCAAAGATAAAAATTGGAGCTCACTAAGGGTGTGCCAAGAAGCCCTTCAAGAAAGGAATATTAGCACTGATGGAGTAGGAGGACAGGGCTACTGCAGAATCCGAGGATGGTGGAACTGGCATGAGGTTTAGAGATCCTCTCATTCAACTTTAAGCCCTTCATCTACAGATGAGGAATAAAGTCCTGGAGACAATATCCAGGTTCATACAACCACAACTTATTAGTGACAGAGCTAGTCTGTGGTCCTGGTCCCCTGCCTCCAAGCCATCAGGCATTTTGCTCACCACTTGTCCTTGAGCTCATCTTGGCCCAAAAGCTGCTGAGATCAATAAGTGGCTTTTGGTTCCTATAGTTCAGGCCCTGAACATGACAGAAGTTTAATTCTCTCAAAATTTGACTGAACAAAACCCATAAATGATCTGGTTCTTGAAAAACATTGTCTCAGAAGGTATTGCTAAAAAGTGAGCAATCACAACAGACCATACCAAATTTCACTTCAAAATCTGTTCTTCCCCAGCTAAACCACCATTAGATTAAGGAGGATTTAGAAAGACCACAGTCAGTCTTTAGTAGTCCCAGTTAAGACTGTTTGAGGAGGACTATGACACAGATGTGGGCATCAAACAGCAAGTGCATTCTGGCCATCTGCGGTTGCATGCAATCTCAGCCTGTATCATTTTTAGGCAGACTGAAAGTCTGAGTTATGGAAAATGGTCCAAAACAACAACAACAACAAAAACCTTAGTCCATCTGCATGTGCTCCCACAGGTTCTGAAGTGAGTTCTCTGATCTGTCCAGCCAAGGGTGAAGTACTGCTTACATCTGCCTCATACTTTTTAAAAGTTCACATATCCCCATGTATAAAAGATGCAAAAGAAGCAGCCCTAATTTCCCCATGGTCTGGCCTACTAGTGACAGTCCCTAGGTAGCACAAATTGTTTGCACTCAGCTACTAACAGAAAGATTAACAATTTAAATCCACCACACCAACAGTGCACCGGGAGAAAGGCAAGTCAATCTACTTGCAAAAAATCAGTCGCTGAAAACCCTATGAAGTGCAGTTCTATACAGACACACATGGGGTGTTCACCAGTAAGAGCTGACTCAAAGGCAACAGGTTTGTTTTGGGTTTTTTGGCCCACCTGTGGAGTATCTGGAAACCCTGGTGGCATAGTGGTTAAATGCTATGTCTGCTCACCAAAAAGTCAGCAGTTCGAATTAGCCAAGCACTCAGTGGAAACTCTGCGGAACAGTTCTGCTCTGTCCTGTAGAGACACTATGAGTTGAACTTGACTCCATGGCAGGGGCGTTGTTTTTTTTTTTGTTTGTTTGTTTGTTTTTGGTAAGGTATTTGGACACATTTGTAGTATACTGGTTAAGTGCTATGACTGCTAACCAAAAGGTCAGAAGTTCAGGTCTACCAGGTGCTCCTTGGAAACTCTGTGGAGCAGTTTTACTTTGTCCTATAGGGTCACTATGAGTTGGAATCAACTTGATGGCAACAGGTTTGAGTTTGTTAAGGTATTGAGGTTCTAACAGTTGGTCACCACACAGGATGAACACGAGAAGTAATATAACAATTCAATCTCCAGTGCCTGTGTACTTTCCACCTGTAAAATGAGCTCTACAAATGCCTCCTTGCCTATCCAAGGCTGCTCCTGTGCTCATGTGTCTGCCAGCATACATGCACACATCCTGTGTTTCCCTCAACTGTACAGACCTGTCCACGCACAAAGCACATCCACTGGCCTTAGCAGCAGCATCACGTGAGGCTCAGGCTTGTCTGTAGTAGATCTGGTCCTTCTCCAACAAACTAAATTTTAAGTAAAACAAAATATAAAACACTAGAAATGGTACTAGTTCAGCATCTCCAATGCCAGAAATCCCCTGCCTCATTAATGAGTCAAACAGCAGCTGACAAGGTCTTGAAGTAGGATGGTGGGTTTTAAAGATCTTCAGTGTTGGCCTGAATCCCCTTTGTCACTTCTGGTTAAAACGAGGGTTTACATTCTCTCTGATTTGGGTGAAAGCACTGAAAAATTCAGGAGAAGTTCTGGAGAAGTATGCAGAAGAGGCCACCTGCTCTAATAGTCATCCTACAGAACAAAAGAGACCTGAATATATGAACTATCTGGGAGAGGAACTGCAGGGATGGGAAATGCTATAGAATTAAACTTTGCTGGCCTGTCCCACAGCCTGGGCATTGTGAGACCAATCATTGTGAGACCCATCAGCAGTGACCTCTTCCAATCTTGCCAAGAAAAGCAACAGAATTGGTTTAGTGCTCTAAGGAAATAGCTTAGCTTCTGCCTATTGCATTGGGCAAATCTGCTGCAAAAGACCTCTTTAAAGTATTAAAAGGCAAAGACATCACTGTGATGACTGAGGTGCTCCTGACCTAAGCCAGGATATTTCAATCACCTATACACAGGAAAGATGGGTCATGAAAAAGGAAAAACAAAGAATTGATGCCTTTGAATTATGATGTTGGTGAATACTGGAAATACTACGGACAGCCCAGCAGTTATGAGCTTGGTTGCTAAACAAAAGGTTGGCAGTTCGAATCCACCAGTTGCTCCTTAGAAACCCTATAGGGTAGTTCTACTCTGTCCTACGAGGTCGCTATGAGTTGGAAAAGACTTGACAGCAATGGGTGTCTTTTGGCTTGCCAGAAGAATGAACAAATCCATCCTGGAAAAAGTATGCCAGAGTGCTCCTTAGAAGCAAGGATGGTAAAACATTGTCTCCCATACATTGGACATGTTATCAGGAAGGACCAGTCTCTGAAGAAGGACATCAAGCTTGGGAAAGCAGAGGTTCAGCGATAAAGAGATGATGACTTCACATGGTTGCTGCAACAGTAGGCTCAAACATATCAATGATTGTGAGAAGGACACAGGATTGGGCATTGTTTTGTTTTGTGTACACGGTGTTACAGTGAGTTAGAGTAACTCGTTGGTACCCAACAAAAACAGCAACTGACCTATTTATGGCCACTGAAATCAAGGACGAGATCTCGACTCTGAGCCAGAGCTTGACAGCATGTGCTAATTTCTGGGAGGAATCAGAAGTTTCAGCAAGGTTCCATGCCCTTCTGTGCCTCCACTTTATCTCTGAGAAAAGTTGCTGGACTCAACTGATTTAACAAGACACACAAAATTACATAAATGCCAAGTGCATTTACTCTTCTCAGCAGGCAGGATCTTGCCTATAAAGGATCCATAGTCTAGAGAAAAATGGGCATCAATGATAACCTGGGATGGCTGGATTTTATACTTGTTTTTACTCAAATGGTGCCTACACCAAAGACAATTACTATTCTCTATGTTCTCAAAGTCACATGGTTTTGGCCTCCTCCTAGCTGATGTTAAAGAACAGGAAGATTTCTGTCTTTGATAATGAATAACATTGATTTTATCTGAACACTTTAAAGACCTTTTATAGATACAGAATTCCATCAACTATAATCTATGTTTGGCTACTTCCATTTTATGGGTGAATAAACCCACACAGACAAAGTTCTGTTTACACAGTGATTGGTGAGCATCAAGACTATTATCAGCTTATAAAGACAAAGCAGTACAATTCCATTTTTACAATGGTTTAGATACATGCTGGGACATGTATTCAATTAGACTTATCTCCTAGCAAAACTCGGTGCCCCTAAACCCACCAAGCTTTGATGCATAGAAAAGACGAGTAATCTTTTCTTCTCAGTAAGTCATTATATGCAGTGTCATTTTATAAAAAGAGAAACTGAGAGTCACAGAGATTTACAAAGCTTGCCAGAGCCACACTGCTCCAGGGGTTCAGAATTGGACTAGAAACTCATCAATCCCAACCAGGAGTTATCCACGTCACCATAATGCCCTGAAGATTACTGACCACCAGATTTTCTAACCAATGGCCACATCCATATTTTAGAAATTTCTTATTGACAATTACCAACTATCTCCAGGACTCTCTCTTAAAGAAATAAATGTCTCCTAAAAAATAGACTCTCAAGATGCCCGAATCAAAACACTTCCAAACATATACCCTCAAATGGGCAGAACTGAATAACACAGGGTTCCCTAATCATCTGGTCCAGCCAGGTAGGTGCATACATTACAAAATCATATCCTTAGCCCCACCGTGATCCTCTTAACCAACTAGCCATCTCAGGGCATCAGTTCAACCACTTTACATTCCCCTCACTCTCCAAATGAAGCCCCGAATGCTCCCTGAACCTTCTTCTATCTACATCTTTTTTCACTTAGGATATACATCTGAGCCTCCAAGATGATTTTTCGGTCTTCTTAAGACACACAGAATTCCTGTAAATCCCTTGAGAATACATCCACTCCACCCCGTCGGGAGAGTTAGAAGATACACCCTTCCTACCCTGCTAGCAGGGCTGCTACTTCATTCCAGCCCTGCGACACGCGAGCTCACTCCCTCGCTCTCTCACTCTCTCACACAAATATACATGCATGTGCATGAGCACACACATGTGGTGGCACAAACATACCTCAGGTTAGCTTCTCAGTAGTAGACCTGAAAACATGAAATATTAACAAACATTCCTGACTGGCATCTTCCTAGCCAAGTGCCCTCGAGTCGGATCCTAGATCACCACTTTCTACTTCTCCAGTTACGCAGAGCAAGTCTTCATTCTCATTGATAAGGAGGCACTGAGCATGCCCCAAAACTCAATCCTCAAATATATAGGGGCCCTGAAATCTGACCTGGAGTGCAGTAATCCCAATTCAGTCCACACTTCCTACAAGAAACAGCAACACCCTCCAGCTCCCTCCTCAGCACAGAAATCCATACATCATCCCTATCTTTATGCCCTCCTTTTACAAAATCACAGACAGGTTTCAAGTTTGCCCCCCTCCCCATCCCCAAGATCCAAAACTGAATTATAGAGAAACCTCCACAACCAGGGACCTCTCTTCCCTACCTCCAAGCAAAGTGCAACAGTCAGATGAGCCCCAAGAAAGAATTTTTCCAGGGCACTGTGCCATGCTCCGGTACCATCACTGGGCTGAGCGTCCAGTAGGAACTGCAGACATATTAATTAACATTCAGTATTAATTGGTGACAGTGAATTCCCCTACTAAGAAACCTATTACACAAGATTATAAACATGCATCCTTGCCACAAGGCATGTGAAACAGATTCCTCTGCTCACTCCGGTCTAAGCACATCCCTCCTGCACGCCCACCCAGTGACAATCCACAAGACCTTTTGCCTTCAAAGTACAGCCCTCATTCTAGCCCTCTCCAATTCTCTCTTCCCTGGGGAAACAAAAATCAAACCCAAAGACAAGGCCAATGCCAACCTAGCATTTTCCTACAAATACTTTGCCCCTCCATAAAGTGTCTGAGCCCCACTTTCCTTCCCCAGTGCCATCTCAGCCAAATTTTCCAGTGCACATTCATGAAGTTCACACTCTGCTCTCCTCAGAGATAATCTTTCCCTGCCCCCCACACACATCCCCTTGGTAATCTTCAGGCGTCCAACTTTTCACACACATCCACCTTTACACACACACACACACATACACACACAGTAACCCTTCCACACCACACCCACTCCATGTGTCTGTGCAGGCATGCATCGCCATCTGTCTCCACACACTGCATCTCTCCTGCTCTGACACCCTTCGCAGGCACAGATTTCGCATCAGCTACACCTATGCTCCAGCTCCTGCTACTCACACATATGCCCATCCCACAGACACCTTGGAAACACAAACTTGCATGCACAGGGAGCAGGAAGTAGCTCTTGCTCTCTTACTCCCCCACCCCCCACAAGCTCACACAGAGAGATTTTTGAAACCCCCTCTCCATCATACCTTGGCCCAATAGAGCACTCAGAGTTCACAGTCTTGCTCCACAAGAAGGCAGACTCTATGTACCTAAGAACCACCTTCTCCACTTCCAGTTACAAGCCCTCACCAAGGCGAAATCACCTGCAGTCTCCCAATAGCAAACACCCTGAGCCCTTTCACTTTCCTCCAATATCCTTCACAGAGGCCTGCTTTCTTTCCATCTCCTCCCCACTCCCAACTCCATCACCAGGACTTGAACCCAAAAGGAGGTGGTTGGATTTGATCCCCTGAACTCTACCTCTTAGCTTTCTTTGTACAACATGTCAGGAGGGAATTGGTGAGAGGATGGGCAGGCTGGATATGCTTGCTATTTTCTTCCTCTTTGGAACTGAAAAGTTCCTTCTGTGCAACAACTTTCTCTCACCCTGACATGTACAGCAGACAGCTTAGATGTTTTTCTCGCTTGCTATTCTGCAGGAGGAGGAAGAGGGGAAGAGCAACCCTTCATTAAAAAGCAGATCTCCCAGCACATTCCGCAATCAGGCAGAACTACAAATAACTAGACTGCGGAGCGACATCCGCCCTTTTTATTCTCCAGCGCCCACCCCCCCGTCCCTTTTCCCCACACATAAACAGGTCCATGTAGCACAGTCTCCTGAGCTCCCCAGTACTGAGCCTCAGTGCACAGGCTGCGTCCCAGGAGCCGCCACGACTCAGGCCGTGAACCTGCCGCCCTCCGCCAGAGCCGCCACGACTCAGGCCGTGAACCTGCCGCCCACCGCCAGAGCTCCAGGAGAGGCAGTCTTGCTAGGTGTCTCCTCTACTTGGAATCGCACTTAAGCCTCGCATCCAACGAGAGGAGATTATCCTCTCTAGTCACTATTCTCCCCCTGCTCTGTGCAGAGGTCCCAACTCTCTGCATTTGAGGAGAAACGCAGTGCCGAACTCCCAGCGCCGAACACCCGCAAACAAGCTGCACCTCCTCACCGCACACCTACTCCCGAGAAAACCAACCCACAGTGCCCCCCTCCCCATCCCTCTGCCAGCCCGCACCTCCTTTCCCGAGTCTTCAACTCCCAAGCGTCACAAATTTCATCAGGGACATCCACCACTAAGCAGAGCTCCGACCAATGGAGCAACTTGGTCCGTGGTGGGTCGTCTTAACTCTGAGCCGGCTCCGCTTGTCGCTGGCTTTCCCAGCCTTCCCACACCTCTGCCTCAAAGTTCCTAAAACCGGCTCCAGGAAACTGCGAGGCAAATACTCCTGAGTCGCCAAGCCCCGGTGCCTGCAGCCCCCCGGCGGGGTCCCCGATGTGCGGACAACGCGCTGAGTCCCAACGTCCAAGCAGAGATCAGGGGTGGGCGCTAGTCAAGAGCAGCGAGGACGCAGGGTCATTTCTGAGAGTAGCTTTCGCGGAGGTTTGAGCACTCCAGCGCAGGTAGGCAAGGAGTCCCAACTCCCCAAATTGGCTCCGGAGCTCCGCGCCCCTTCCCCCAGCCCACGCCCGGGCCCGGGGGCCAGAGGAGACCAGCCGAGAGGCCTGCTCCGAGGGGAGCAGGGTGCGGGGCGCGTGCCGGGAAGCTGCTGCAGCACCCTGGCCTCTTCCCCGCCCGAGCTCGGTGGGCCACCCCCTTTTGTTACAGAAATGCGCGGGGAGCCTTCTCAGAAAGAGGAGACGTGCGCTGGGGGAGAAGGGGGTTAGTTCTGTTGAATTCCTTTACTGTCCTTCCATCGTCCGTGTTTCTCCTCGCCTCCACCCTCATTTCTAATCCAGGTCCCTTAAACCTGATCACTTTCCCAGACTGAGGGCCGTTGGTCCGGCAGCCGGGGGACGAAAAGGAGGAGGTGGGGAAGAGTGCCCTCCCGCTCGCTAGCGCGCGCGCGCGCGCGTGTGTGTGAGTGTGTGTGTCTGTGTGTGTGTGGAGGAGGGTCGTAGAGCCCCGGGCTCTGCAGAACCCAGCGCAAACTTCGGGCAGGCACAAGCCCGGGAAAAGTGAGCGAGTGCGGCGCGGTGGGGGTGGGGCGAGGTGCGGAGTTCGGGGCCGACCCGGTTCACCGACCCCCCGAGAATCCCTTGGAAAGTCACCCCACACGTGGGCCCCCCCCAGACCCTGCCCACTCTCCGTGCTCGCCTCCCCTTACCGTGGCAGAAGTAACCATGGCATCCGTGTGACTGTTTCCAGAGACGTCGACATGTAGAGAAAGGTGGACGCGACCTCTGTCATTCAAAGTCCCCCACCCCTCCGCCGCCACCACCCAGCAGGGGAAAAAAAAGGAGGAAGAAAGAAAGAAAAAGGAAGAAAGTAGTTGCGTCTGGCTTTCTCGCTGGGGCCGTGAGCGGAGC
Organism: Heterohyrax brucei; assembly: GCA_028571685.1. Taxonomy (NCBI): domain Eukaryota; kingdom Metazoa; phylum Chordata; class Mammalia; order Hyracoidea; family Procaviidae; genus Heterohyrax; species Heterohyrax brucei. The sequence goes on along the minus strand of CM053142.1, from coordinate 66,937,272 downwards.
TGTTCGGTAGGGAGAGGAGCCTTCGACTCTGAGTCCCGCGAACATAATCTGCGCGGTTATAACCAGCCAACCCGGCCAGATGGCTCTGCGCTCAGCGCCTTAACCCCTTCCGCGCCGCGCCGCTAGCCCCTGAGCCCGGCCAGCCGCGTCCTGGAAGGCCAGCGTCCCAGCTCTCCTAGGACTTTGATTAAGGGCCAATTGAGGGACGGTGTCATTTTTTTCCCGCCCCTCTTTAAAAAATACTTTAAAAAGCAAACTTACAAATGAGTATTATTCTTCACTAACTCCCCACCCCTCCAACACCACAATTTCCTTTTTTATAGATCCAGGAGAAAACGAAATATTCAACTTTTCACTATATTTTATATGTCAGTGTCTTCAGTCTGTCTTATTTGTGCTTTTTCTTGAAAAACGTATCTTGGCTTTTTTTTTCTTTTTTACTTGAGTTTTTTGTTTTTATTTTTTACAAGGCAGAACGGTCTTTCTTGCTCCTCTCTCCTCTGGCGGTTTGGGTTTGATGTGTAAACCCCTCCTCCAAACTCCAGAGCCTTCCAGCTCCAGATCTCTCCCTCTCCCCACCCCCTACCCTGCTCTACCATCACTCCTGCCGCCCCCCCCCCCCAACAAGAACACTGACTCCCCAGAGAATTCTCCGCTCCCTGGACTCGGACTCGGGGCGCCAAGCAGGCGGTCAAGGGAGGTCAAGTTAGAGAGGTATGGGGGAGGGGAACGGGGCACTGGGGGCCAGTAGAGGGGCGGCTGTGTGTGCCTGCGTTTGTTGTCTAACCGTAGAGAGCGTGTGGGATGGATCTGAGCAGTTTCACCCAGCCGCCAACTTTTGTTTCAACCCCTTCCTTCCAAATTAGGACCGTCGGGCCTGGCAGCTCAGCACCATCCTTGTACTCATCAGCTTGCACGCGGGAGACAGCGCGGGAAGCAGAAAAGGCAGGCAATAAACAAATCTCTTCATAGCGCCCGGAAGGTACGGGATCACTTTCCTACTGGTAGAGTCACTGGAATAAAAGGATCCGCGGAGGGAGTATAATCTCCTTTATTTCCAGAGCTGGACTTTGCACAAAAGTAGCTGATAGTTAGTCGTTATATGTCGGGATCGACTCCACGGCAATGGTTTTTATTAGACCGTATTTGCTCAGAGCTGGTTCTCTCTAAATTTACCGAGTTACGTATTCTTGCTTTCTCCCATTTGCCATCGATGTCAAAATCACTTAAGTGGCTGGACAAGAAATGCAGAGCCTGGGAGCCGAGTTTTGCGCTCCTGCCCCACGCCAGCCTTTCCACCCGGGGTCAATGCATGGTGGATTTCACCTTATACCCCACATGCCTAGCTCCCAGCCATCTCAGCTACTCCTCACCCATCTCTTGCCAGGACTTTGTGACTCACACGCGATTAGGGAAGGCAGTGAGTAGCCTGTCTCCTCCCTGCCCTGCCATTCCGGGTGCCTAGTAAGCCATCCACTCCACTTTTCAGCCAGTGTCCAGGCTCAATGCATCCACATTCCTAGGAACTGTTTGAGAATTTGGTCAAATGCCGAGAAGCACCAGAACTGTGTCTACCAGATAAGGTCAATCCGCAGCGGAGAGGCAACAGGGTCTGAGGCGAAGGGAAGGTGGAAAAGGACAGGGAGTCTGGGAGCTGGTACTAGAGATAGATTGTACCTGCCTCATCATTATCCTGGCTGATGGGGGCTGCCACATCGAAAACGGCCAGAAGCGCCCACCGAGGCCCAGGGACGTCACCTCCTGCGGTCCCTCAGAAGGGCAGGGTCCTCCTTCAGTGACTCCCCTCTTGTCAAAATACCGAGGTCCCCCGCTGGCCCAGGTTAGGCTGCGGAGCTTTGCCCTCTACCCCTTCACACTGCACCAGGGAGGCCGGGGTTGGGCGTGCACTGTGGGGTTCTGGTTTTCTCGGTTGGCTCCGGCCCGCCTCCGTCCCTCCCCCACTCACCGCCCTTAGCCCCCTCCCTTCCCGCCGCTGTCAAAGGAGGAATTCAGGCCCTAGTTTCCGCTCTACCCGCCAAGTTCTAGGGGCTCTTAAACCCCGGCCACTGGGGTCTTTTCTCCAGCTCAGAAGTCCTCTGGGAAGCAGAAGACTGCAGGCAAAGATTCCTGGTGCAGCGATAAATGGGTTAAACACTTGTGAGGGCTGATTTGCCTGCAACTCCTGGGTCACTGGAGGAGGGGTGAAGTGGGGCGGCAGTCGGGTAGGGGGGGACGAACTTAAATGCGAAAAATCGGAAGAAAATGAAAAGAAGAAAAAGAAGAGGAAAAGGCAGCAGTGAGTTTTTAAGACCCCGATTTGTTCTGCAGATGCCTTGCGCTGGCTGACCATCTTGCTCTGCCAGGACCTGGGCGATTGTTTCTCAACTCGAGGGATTTGTCCAGAGCTGGTGGGTCTGCTTTGCATGCAATCAACAGCCTTGTAATATGAGAGGTGACACCTTAATCTTGCCAAATATGTGCGTTGCGTTTGAGCGGGAGGCTAAGGAAAGACCTAAGAGTGAGAAAACTAGACAGAGGCAAAGGGTGAAAGAAGTGTTTTCTTAATGATTGGTTTATTAAATGGGGAGAACTTGGCACTTTGCTTTGTGTCAGTGGAAGACTTTTCAAACAATCTCCTTTGAGCGGGCAACCTCCTTTTACCGTTTTTCTTCCTATTTAAGAACTAAAGATTAGTTAATGTCTTCTCTCCTTTAAAGAGAACAGGAGCTAACTCCCTGACTTCCTTCACTAGACTTTCAAAGGCTTGACAAGGTGATAAAAGAAGGAGATGGGCAGGAAAAGGAGGAGACAGTTTTGTTTTTCGAAAGGCAGAATAAAAGAGAATTGCATACAGCATAGTCGCTTTGAAAGAGCAGAATTTTGTGGCTTCTATGCAAATACGTTTTTATAAATGGCAGTTTTTCTGTTTTAAAAGCAAGACTATGATGGTAAGACTGAAAGCAAAGAGCAGCCCTGGAAAGAATGTTGGTAGGTTCACGCCCTCATAGACAGATCTGGGTATCAAAGCCCACCCGGAAGTAGGTCTTTCTTGATTAGCTACGTAATTGACTCACTACAAGTTTACTCCGTGGTGTCGCCTTGGCTGTCCATCTGTTGATTGTATTTTTAGGTCATTGAACTTTCTTTTTCTCCCTGCCTCATCTGAGGGTAAGACCCTGAGTGCAACAACAGTTTTGAGAGAGCAAAAACCAGACCTCATTTTTTTTGAAAGCCCCATTTAAAGCTCTCTCTTCAAGCAAATTCCGACAGCTTGCTTTCTGCCCACCCTTAGCTTTTGCAATAGCACCACTCTGTGGTTGAAACACTGAACAGAAATAAATACGGAATGTTGAAATGTGCCTTCAAATAGTGAAAACAGCATTTATCACTTTTTTATTTGAGAGTAGTCTGTGTGCGTGTTGGCAGCGGGGTGGCTCAGCTTGTGGGAGAGGAGGGGTGTTGTGTATCAGCAGTCTGTGATTAATTCATTGTGACATAACGACCCAGGAAATGAGAGAATTGGGCCGAATGGCCTCCAAGGGCCCTATGGTCTATGACCATAAGGGGTAAAAAGCCAAAGCTTGCATATTTTCCCCTTGATCCTGTTGCTAGCCGGGAATGTTTGTCCTCCCTCACTGTTTTTTTCTTTCTCCGCTTGAAGGTTCCTGAAGTATATTTTCCACCTTAGCCCATCCTAACGTATTTGCAAGTGGCATCTTCTGCTGCTGGAGGGCGCTGTGGAGAGATTTGGCAGAATGGTGACAGCTGCGGTCTTTGCCCCACCCTATCCATCCCCACCCCCACCCCCACCCAGCCAGACAGCTGCTTGAGCTGATGGAGCCTGAAAGTCTATGTTTCTGAAACAAAGTGAGTGCAAAAGGTGTTTTCACAGGGGCTGGAACTTAAAGGTGAGGAAAGGCTGCCTGCTGCCTTAGCTCAGCATCGTTCAATAAATTCTGGCTGCACACCTATTACCACTTGCTACTCAACTTTAGTATTATTATTAGCCAGCAGTCACACCGGCTATCTCGGCAGTTAGCAACTCCGCCCAAATACCCTGCAGAGTAAGGCGTTCTTGTTTTTCAAAGTGGGTGCACTTATCCACAGAAACTGAGTGATTTGTCCATGTTTATTTAGCAAACCCACGTCTTCCTTAAAATTCTTGTGTTCTTTAGAGAGCACAAATTTGCTGTTTTCAGCATTTGTCTCTCTAAATACAGTAGGGATCTGAGAGATCAAATTCTACTAGCCCCTGCCCCGCCCCGTGCATTTACTAGTTGAGGAAGCTGAGGACCAGATTTTCAATGAGTTTCCCATCAGTGACAAAGGAAAAAAAAAAGTAACAGATCAGGAACAAGAATTCACTGTAAGAGTATTAATTTGGAGTCAGACAAACCTGAGTTCCAGAGCTCCCTTCTTCACCTACGGATTGTGTGACTTTGGTCAGATTCCTGATCTTCTCGGAACCCCGCGTGTAATTGGCAAAAACAATGCCGAGCTCATAGGAATACTGTGAGAATCAAATCCAACAGTGTACAGTAAAACGTGTGACAGTCAGAACCTGTGTAAGGTGGAAAACCTGTCTGAGAAAGGAAAAAGCAAACATTTTCCAAAAATAAATCCCCCAAAGCCAAACCCATCACCAGGGAATCGATTCTAGCTCTTAGCCAAAACCTTAGAGGACAGAGTAGAACTGCCCCGTAGGGTTTCCAAGGATCGGCTGGTAAATTTGAACTGGTTAGAAGCTGAGCTCTCAACCGCTGTGCTACCAGGGCTCCTTTCCACTAATAAAACCATTCCCGTCAAAGTGATTCTGACTAATAAGCACTCTATATAGCACAGAGTACAGCTGCCCTTTGGAGTTTCCAAGGAGTTCCAAGGAAGATTCAAACTGCTGACCTTTTGGTTAGCAGCTGCAGCACTTAGCCACTATGTCACCACGGTTTCCACTAACAGAGATTGATTAAACAGACAGAAAAAGGGCTAAGACTGCACCCTGTCAAAGGTGAAAAACTTGTAAGACCTGGAAAAAAGGGCAGTCTTGTTCAGTTGTGGCTATCACAGGTTTTACTGTATTTAAAATACTCAACACTGTGCTTGGCACAGCTTAAATACTAATTTCCAAACTAATACTGTTTATGCTGAAAACACTGTCACCCTACTTATAGGTGGTCTCTCTAGGAATAAACAGACTGTGGAGTGTCCTGTTATTTGAGTGTCCTCTTGAAGTATTTTATGAATGTATCTTCTGCTCCTTTGGGCACAGAAAACAAGAAATCAGCAAAATTAAATAGTGGGCATATTTAGAATTTACATGGCTTCCTGATGGTGACTTTAAAGAGCATTAAAAACTTAGTAGAAGGATTTCAAAATCTCTTACTCATTCCCTGCCTCTAAGGCAGGAGGACTACTTAATTGTTTAAAAGGAGATTCCACCATATCCTTCAACTCTTAATAGTTATTACTGGTTTGTTGTTACTGCTAATTATGTTCTAAGGTTTATGCTGAACAATGTAGTGAATTACATGGAACAACAATGAATCAATTCCTTTTGTGAAATAGTATACATATTCATAATTGTTGTAAGGAATTAGCCTTAATGATTGAGGGAAGGTATGTATTTCTACCACACAGGTGAATGTAGAAATCATAATAAAGTCTCCTATTTCACCAGTCATGACATGAATTCCTAACCACCTTATAAATTACCTTTATACTACACCAAACCCCACTCATAAAAAAATGACATTAAGGTTTCCTAGGTAACTAATGCATTTCCAAAGGGAATAGGCCTCAGGAGACAAAGAGGGCAGGGAAAAGAGTGGGGGTGGGGAAGTGAAAAAAAAAGAAAAACGTTCGATTAGCCCCATGTGACATAAACAAAATATTTCATGAGGAGGAACCCATAAAGTTTTATTACCTGAGTCTGACATAGATATGGCACTGCCATTAATTCTATCTTTGGACAATAAAATACTTGATAGACCATCCTCTCATCACACATCAGCATTTCATGCCTCAGACTCAGTTTTACAGATGTTGAGAGTCCCTTCTATTCTACCTGCTAGCCAGCAGTTTCTCTAATTCTCCATATTTGTATTTATAGGGCACCAAAAGGTGAGATAAAAGTGAAAAATAGGTCACTTTGTGTATTTCAAAGTATCGATGCTGAGAACCTTGGAGCAAAAAGTTTTACTGAAGTTCTGTTAGCCTCATGAGAAGACAGGGGCCCATGGTTGAAGGTGACCTGGTCAAGGTCAGGTCTCAGACTCCTGACCCAGTGCTCTTTTTCCTCTGGCTTCATCTGGGCTAAGATCTGCATGCTAAAGAACATCTTGTATGCTTAGTAGAAAATGAAGGGTTGTAGGTGGAGATTAAGGCTTGAATTTACACTCTAAGGCACTGTACTCCTGAAATTTAATAGAATCCAGAAAACTATCACCAGGCTAGAGACTGGAAGATAAGACTTGAGAATCAGTCTTGCCACAGCTTTGTGAACTAGGGCAAATAGCTCATTTTTTTAACTCCCTTCATTTTACAACATGTAAAAGAGATTTGGGGGTCTCTGGGTGGTACAAACGGTGAAGCATTTTGGCTACTAGCTGATAGTTTGATAGTTCAAACCTACCCAGCGATTCTTCAGCAGATAGGCCTGGAAATGGGCCTTCTCCAAAAAGTCACAGCTTTGAAAACCCCATGGGGCAGTTCTTCCCTTTGCACATGGCATCTCCATGAGTTGGAATTGACTCCGTGGCACTTAACAACAAAAACAAAAGGAGCTTAATAACCTTAACTTTGTATCTCTGCCTATCCATCAATCAATTGATCAATCAATGTACCTAAAACCAACAGCTGTCAAGTCTATTTTCACTCACTGAGACCCCATGTGTGTGTTCGAGTAGACTTGTGCTGTAATAGGGTTTTCAGTGGCTGAGTTTCCCTGAGTAGATCACCAGAATTTTCGCTTGAGGAGCCTCTGGGTGGACTCTAACTTCCAATTATTAGTTAGGTTGACAGGAGAGGTTGTTAATTGTTCACACCATCCAGGGACTATGGGATATAAATAAGAAAACAAAGACACTCTAATTTGAATGCACTTGGCTATCTCAGCAGCCTCGGAACAAAATCTGGGAGTGACAGTTCTGACTGGTTATTAGTCACAGCCAGGTGACTTCTTTAAAGAAAGCACGATGAATTTCCTGGAGATTCCCATGGCTGATGTGCTTTTGGCCCATTACTGCTGGGGCAGTCAGTGTAGGGGGAAGCCTGCCCTTTATAATTCTCTTGGTCTGGTGGAGAAAAGACAAAAGATACATTGACTAGACTGCCAAGTGGAAAACCAGTGATGGTTTCCATCACCCAATCCCTTCCATCGGGTATTGAAGTCACTTGGAGATTTACCTCCATTAGGGCATTTGGGGCAGGGTTGTTTCTGTTGTTATTAGCTGTTATTGAAGTGCTAACTCAGTGACTGCAAGTGTGCAGAGCACTGCTCCATAGGGTTTTCAGGGCTGTGACCTTTCAGAAATAGATCACTAGGATTGTTTTCAGAGGTGCCTCTCTGGATGCATTCAAACTGCCACCCTTTTGGTTAGTGGTCCAGGTCTTAACTGTTTGCACTACCGTGGAACTCTTTGAGGGCAGATTAGAGACTGTCTCAGTCATCTAGTGCTGCTATAACAGAAATACCACAAGTGGATGACTTTCACAAAGAAAAGTTTATTTTCTCATAGAACAGTAGACTAAAAGTCCAAATTCAGGGCATTGGCTCCAGGGGAAGGCATTCCCTGCTGGCTCTGAAGACAGATTCTTGTAGTCAGTCTTCCCCTGGACTGGGAGCTTTGAAGGCACAGGGACCCAGTCTGCTCCTGGCACTGCTTCTTGGTGGTATGACCATCTCCAACTTTCTGCTTGCTTCCGTTTTCTTCATATTCCAGGAGATTGCCTCAAGGCACAATACAGTCTTATGTGTTGAGTCCTGCCCCACCAACACAACTGCTACCCATCTTCTCTTACTAGCATCACAGAGGCAGGATTTACAACACATTGGAACATTATACAATGTCACGAATGATGGCCTAGCCAAATTGATATACACGGTTTTGGGGGGACCCAATTCAGTCCTTGACAGACTGAAAAAGCTTGCAGTTATATCGTCCGCTTAGTACCCTTACTGGGTAGATAAAGGGCTGGGACTGTCTGGGAAAAAACATGTAGCAATTCAAAGTACAGTTTTCCCAAAGACTTAAGACAAGTGCGATGGGAACCCAAGTGTTCTTTCTTCTCATTAGGCACCCCATCCAATCCAGCCGTGCTTATGAGAACCACTATGCTAAAATGCCCTACAATAGCTCCTTGGAATTTGAATCTTTGGAGATTATTTCATCTACCCTCTTGCCCCCAAGAGTGAGCATCACCTATCCCTGACTGAACAAGTACAAAGTATATGGGGTAGGATGGAGAACAAGGAAGTTTCATCCTATTATTCATGCTTCCTTGAAAATAATCTTTCCGGAGGTCCACAAAAGCTAAAGAAAGAGCATTATCATTGGGTCCTTAAGTTTGAGGACCTTGTTCCCAGAGTTCCATGAAACACTAATAGAGGTTCTAGGAGTTCTTAGAGGCCCAGGAAGGGTGAGTTCAAACTAAAATAAACTCACATACCACTGCTCTCCCCAGCAGACACACAGACAGCCCAGGAGGCCAACCCATTAGATAGTTTGCTGTGTTAACCAGTCGGTTGACTGACAGTGCTACCTTATTCCCATTCTAAGGGCAAGCTGTTCTCAGGCCCCAGTTTAGAATGCAGATAATGCTCAAGCAACCAAAAAGTACCCAAGCTGGGATCTTGTAGAAGCAAAAGTCCCAAAGCAGAAACAACTGCTAGCAGGTGGAAACTTACTTTACCGACAGAAAGAACAATACCAAAAGAAAGCCAAACACATTCACGCACACACACACACACACACACACACACACCCCACATTGCTGGGAAGTCCATCCCAACTCAAAGCAACCCTATAGGACAGAGTAGAACTGCCTCACAGGGTTTCCAAGGATCAGTTGATGGATTTGAACTGCCAGCATTTTGGTTAGCAGCAGTAGCTAGGTAACATTTATTGAGTGCTTACTGAGTACCACGTACCATTAATAATATTAGTATTATATGGTAAGTAACTTGTAAGCCTTATGTGTGTATAGATATGTCTCTAGTTTAATCCTTAGAAAAACCCTACAAAGTAAGTACCGTTATTATTTCAACTTTACAGATTTTAGAAATTATGGCATAAAGAGTTTGTACAACTTGCCCACAGACACAAAGGTACTGAATGAATGGTAAAACAGCAGTTTTAAGCCCATCTGTTTGTCACCACAACATTATACAAGCTTGACTCTTCCTCTTTTTACAGATGAGGGAACTAAAGCCTGGGAGGAGACAAGCAACTTTCTTGAGATCATACCAAAAAATAAAACCAAACCCATTGCTGTCAAATCAATTCTGACTCATAGCAACCCTACAGATGCAATAAAACTCCATAGAGTTTCCAGGGAGTGCCTAGAAAATTAGAACTGCTGACCTTTTGGTTAGCACTTAACCATTATACTACCAGGATTATCTGAGATCACACAGAGTAATGCAAACATGAGCCAGGCCTCCTTTCTCCTGGTCCAGTGCTAAGGGCCAGCAGTTATATCAGGGTTGCATTATCAATAAAGCTAATTCTCCTGGGCCCAAGCTTGTCCTAGGGGAGCAAGAGGATGAAAAAAATGTAGGCTTTCCTATGTGCTGTCTGTGTGAATTAGGAAAAGGCCCTTTTTTTTGAAGGTGAGTATAGCTCATACCAGGGCACTGACTTGGTGTGTGGAGAAAAAGATTGGATTTCAGCACCCGCTTACCCTCTCAACTGGTGCTTTCATGTGGGCACAGCTTATATAACTGTAAATGATGGCCTTGGGTAGGATGGCTTCCACAAGCAAGTCAAACAAAACCATGCAGTATGTGGTTACTATGATATTTTACAAGGGGGCAGGTCATTGGCTTTGCTCCAGAGATTAGAAGGCCTCTAATCAAAACTACCAGTGTTTGCAACATCAAAATATACAGAAAGAAAGCTGAACGCTAAGCCTCTAATAAGCAATAACTCTATAAATGCCCATTCAGAAAATATAGACTCCTGGATTAGAACATGATAGACAATTGATGTTTTGTTACATATGTTTTATTTGAGTCTCATCTGTATAGAAATGCATACTCATACAAATGCCTCTTCCTCCGGCATAGACTTGGGCTTAAATGCCACGCAGAGCTCAAACTCAGCAGACAAGCAGCTTTGAAAACCTGCCTGTGAATGAGCATTAAAATCTGGAGCAGCTGCCAAGTTAGTCATCTTGTGCATCAGATGTCCATCACATTGCTTCACCGTATCCAGCTTCTGTGCCTCCAAACAAGGTTAAAAGAATTCCGCTGGTTCTCTTCCCACTGCTTAAAATAGGTTCTACCAAAAGACTTCAACAATGAGCCCCAAAGTTGGAGATTAGCTCTTTTGGAGTAAAGACAAAAAATAACTTTACAAATGATGACAGTGATTATCTTTCCACATGTATTGATCTCCCCCAGCTGACTTCATAGAGGCCTTAAAAATAAAGTAGATAAAAAAGTGGCACACAACAAAGTTGGAAACAGCCAGCCTCCTCATATAGAGAAAGTAACAACCCAAAAGCAATGTGCTATGCCCAGGGCTAGCAAGGAGTCCATGGTTAATACGGACTTGAAACCGTAATTCACAGGAGATTCATAATATGAAACATTCCATATCTTACATTGGAAAACAGAGAAAGATTGTGATGCAGAACCAGAGATTGAATTAGAAGGTACTGGAGATTTCCCTGTCACATCTCTTGTTTTACAAAGGAAGTTTTTAAGACTCAGAAAAATAAAGGATGTGCTCAAGATCATGCAGATAATCAGGTTCCTTAGTGACAGAGTGGAACCCAAACTCCTTATTCTAACAATATTACTCTTGGCCTTTTCTGCCTATATGGCCTCCAAGAAATAGATACATCTGTTGCTTTCCTTCTAGAAATATTGTTCAATTTCTCTCCGGTTCCTCCTCTGACTTTTCTTCTTTCAGTCTCTTCTAGTATTTCATCTTCTTTATTTCACTCATCATGCACTCCTGGCAAAAGAGGAGAAAATATAAGAAGGCAAGATTTGGTAGAAAGTAGAAAGGAAATTTAATCACAGTAGAGATTAAAGGACAGCTTTCAAAGTGAAATGTATGCTTTCTTATTTTTCATGACAGAGAGTTGGTCCTTTCTGAAGAGACACGGATTCATTAAAAGAATGCTATTTTTCTTTTTTTTATTGTGATTGAGTGAAAGTTTACAATACAATTTAAGTTTGCATGCCTATCTACCTGCAGCTCCTTCTGCTCTCCTTGCCCAATGACAGCATACTCCTCCTTTCCATTCTATACACGTCACACCCTCTTAACAATCTCCTGTCCTCTCCCCTCCCCCCTCCACTTCCCTCTAGTAAGAGGCCAGTAGGATGACATCTTATAGATGCATAGAACCATAAAGTGCACACACGATATAGTCACTCTGTGCCCCTACCCCCCGAGTCCAATCCATTCCTATCTAAACAGTTGACCTCAATAAAGATTTGTGATCATCAGCAGCATCACATCTAGGGACCATGCTCCCAGGTGAACCCCCAGGCCTTCAGACCATCAATTACAGTCTTTTAGTGGAGTTCTTAGAGTGCCCCCCTTTTTTCTCTGTTGCCCCTGGGACTCAACATAGTGAGCCCTATCACGGCTGTCATTGGTGGTAGCCGAGCACCACGTGGCTCTTCTGTCACATGCTGCTATAGTCACCCATTCATGTGGTTTTCTGTTTTATGGGTTCTTTTAACCTCATGTCAGCATTGTCCCTGGTGAGAATCTGTTCCAGCTGAGTTTGGACCATTTGGAGTATCTCAGATGGCAGCTTCCTAACTTTTAGGACCCCAGACGCCACTCACCAATATAGGGTGCAGAAGACTCTCTTAGCAATATGTTAGTTATGCCAGTTGGCCTTGATGTCCCCAGAGGTCCCTGGCCTCCAGCCCCTGCTACTCTATCCTTGCAATACTGGGTTAAGATTGGAAGAGTTTTGGGGTTATGTTGAAGTCCAGTTAAATTGATCTTCTTTTCTAATGTGTGCTGTCACTGATTTCACCCAACCAGATTTCTATCAACTATCTAATCTATAACCAACCCTCTCCCTCCCTCCCCTGCCTCTCTTGCAGGCATCAAAGAGTCTTTTCTTCTGCACATGAGCCGGTTTTTAAGTCCTTATAATTGGGGTCTCATACACAATTATTTGTCCTTGTGCTTCTGACTAATTTCATGCAACATAATGTCTTCCAAATGAAACCAAGAATGCCGTTTTCCAACATTATTATAGATGACCTTGTAAGATTCTCATTTGAATACATTTTCCTCTTAAATCTTTACTCTCATCATTGTCTTTCCTTTGTATTAAAGATGACAAAATGATCTATTTTTCTAAGAGAATATTTATTTGATAGAACTTTTACTCCTGCAATAAAGATATCAATAAAACCAGCGTCATATTCTTAGCTCTCCTATCTATCTCCTAATTCCTTCCTCATAAAGAAACCAGCAACAATATCTGTCAGGAGCATCTTAATCTCAGGTGCCAGGGATCAGCCAATAAATGAAAGTTGAAAAGGTCCTCAAAAATCTGACTTTTCTGCAAGATTCCAAGAAGGTAAGAGTAGAATTGATGGATGGAATTTACAGGGGTGCAGATTTTAAGTCAAGACAAGAGGGATGATTATGTCATAGAATTTCTAAAAATGAAGTACAGTCTCCAAAGCTAGTAGGTTGTTCTCTCACATTGGATGAAATTGGGCATAACAAAGAAGACCACCTTGAAGTGACACTGGCAGTGTTTCATATATGAATTGGTGATTAAATAGCTAAGATCCCTTTCAAAAGTGAGATGCTATGTATCTGTCATTTGGTGACGTTAGAAAATGTGTACTTTACCAAAGTGTAATGAATGTACTGCCGATATTAGGTAAGATTATTTTTGGTGGTACATGGGTAAGCATTTCTAATTTTAGTAGTTGTATTTAACTTGTTCTAATATATCAGTTCTTTAAAATACATTTATTGGCATTGGGAATTTTTACTCCAGATTATGACAGACATATTTGTAATAGATCAGTTCTTCTGCCAAGAACATCTACAAAAGCTGGAAGATAAGCTTTGCTTAGCAGCCAAGCACTTAACCCTATGCCACCAGGATGTAGTAAATCAAGATTGTGCTAAGATTTCTTATGGTTTGAATGACAACAACTACATACCAGGAACCGGAGAGGGAACAAATACAGGTAGATTCTAGAGGGGAACTGACACTTCAGAGAAGAGAATGCCAATGGGCTGAGTTTTCTTTAAATAGTTTTTAGCTTGAGAACAGGTCACATTTGGTACCACATGAGGTAGCAAAGACTTAGAAATAATTTCTAGTAATAATATGAGATTTTAATACTCTTCTGTAGGCAATTAGTAGGATAAAATAATAAAAATACCAGTAGAGACAAAGGTAACAGTATCTGCTACCATGCCTTAATTACTTTTTGTGGATTACTACACCTGATAAATGCAGATGATACATTCTTGTCAAGTACATGTGGTAAGTTCACCAAACTTGTGATCAAATCAATTCTGACTCACAGCAGCCCTTCAGGGCAGAGTAGAACTGCCCCATGGAGTTTCCAAGGAGCCCCTGGTAGATTCAAACTGCTAAGCTTTTGGATAGCAATCATTAGCACATAATCACTATGCCACCAGGTAGCTCCCATGTTCACCAAGATATGCCATATATGGGTCTTAAAGCAATCCCGATAAATTTAAAGAATGAAATCGTTCAGAGTACATTCTCTGATTTCATGGATTTAAGGTGGAAATCAGTAACAATAAACTGTCTAGAAGACCTGAAGTATATGGACATAAAAATAAAACATTTTAAAATACTGCATAGATCAAAGAAGAAATCATAAGGGAAATTTAAAAATATTTTTACCTTTATGATAATGAAAATGCAACATATCAAAACTTATGGCACACCAGCTCAGTGGTATGTCTATAAGGACTGTGAGGCAGGAGGGGACGGGAAAGCTGGTAATAGGGAACCCAAGGTTGAGAAGGGAGATGGTTGATATGTCGTGGTGTTGTTAGCCAATGCAATAAAACAACATGTGAATTATCTGTTTAATGAAAAACTAGTGTGTTCTGTAAACCATCATCTAAAGTATAATTTAAAAACAGACTCATGAATAGAAAAGACTCTTAGACAGCTGCAAGGGTGGGGAGGGTGGGAAGGTGAGGTGGGAGGGCCTAGATTAGATAGTTGATAGAAATTTGGTTGGGTAAAATCAGTGACAGCACACGTTACAAGAAGATCAATATTAACTACACTTCAACACAACTTGAGTACTTCTCCCATCTTAACCCAATATTGCGAAGACAGAGTAGCTGGGGTGGCGGGCCAGGGACCATGCTCTCAGATGAAATCGAGGCCAGCTGGCACAACTAGAATTTTGCTAATGAGGGCTCTTTGCACCCTGCATTGGTGAGTGGTGTCTGGAGTCTTAAAAGCTGCCAAGCTGCCATCTGAGAGTACCGCAAATGGTCCCAACTCAGCAGGAGAGAATGATCACCAAAGACCAACATGACATGGGGAGAGAGAACACAGAAGACAGAGAGACTCACGAGAGTGGGTCTGTACATTGACTCATAACCATAAGAACCAGATGGTTCCCGGTCACCACCAGTGACAGCCATGATGGAACACACAAAATTGAGTCTCACTGGCAACACAAGAATAAATAGGGGTGCACCCTGAGATCTCCACTGAAAGACCACAGTTGATGGTCCAGGGGCTTCGAGGTTCCCTTGGGAGCCTGGCACCTGTCCCTCATGATGCCCTGTCCATAAATCATAAGGAAGCTCAACTCTTCGGACAGCAATGGATTGGACTTGGTGACGCAGAGTGACCATAACTTGTGGGCACTTTATGGTTCTATGCATCTACAGGATATCATCCTGCTGAGTTCTTACTGGAGGAAAGGGAAAGGGTGGAAAGGAGGGGATGGGAAATTGTTGGGAGGATAGGACATACATGGAGTAGAGAGGAAGAGTGTGCTGTCATTGGGCAGGAAGAGCAGTGGGAGCTGTGTATAGGTGAGCATGAAAATTTATATGGGAATGCACATTTTCATTCAATCATAGAAAGAAGGAAAAAGAAAACAACCCATGGGATACAGCTAAAATACCATTTAGAAGGAAAGTTGCCTTAAAAAGAAGTATAAAAATGAGTGACCAAAAGTTCAGCCTTACTAATCTAGAAAGAGTAGTGCAAAGGAAACCAAAAGCACATAGAGGAAAAAAGGTAAAAATAGAACAGAAATCAATGAAGCAGAAATTAACAAAGACAAAATGTCTGTTCTTTAAAAGGTCAGTAATACTGATAACCCCTTAGCTAGACTGTTCTAGAAAAATGAAAGAAAAAAAAAACAATATTAGAAATGAAAAGGAGTTATCAGATCCTACAAATATTAAAAGGAAATAAAAGAACATCATGAACAATGCCTTGCATAAATTACTTGGAAAATACCGCTTACCTAAGCTAATGCATGATCAGATTGAAAAATCTGAATAGCTTTTTGTCTATTAGAAAAATTGAATTTGTTATCAGAAATCTTGTCACCAATAAAATAATGTATAAGGATGGCTTCACTGTTTAATTCTATCAAATTCTTAAGAAATAGTGTAAACTCTCTTTTTCATCTGACCATATCAGCAATTCCACGGAAACTTGCACGTGAAAAACCATGTGCAAAAATATTTGTGGTAACAGTATTTTAGAAACAAGCTAAATACTCAGCTACAGAACTAATAAATTGTGGATATTGTACAGCAAGTGAAAGTGAATGAATTACTTTTGCATACAACAAATATGAATAAATCTAACCACTAAGATGATAGAAACCCTGGTGGTGTGGTGGTTAAGTGCTATGTCTGCTAACAAAAAGGTCAATAGTTCAAATCCTGCAGGCACTCCTTGGAAACTCTCTAGGGGTAGTTCTACTCTGACCTATAGGGTGATGAACAAAAGCAGCCAGACATGAGAGATTATATAATGTCTAATTTCATTTTTAATATGCTCCTAAAAGAAGCCGAAATAATCTGTGGTTACTGAAGTTAAGACAATGATTACCTAGGAGGAGAAGAAAAGAGTAGTGCTTTCGAAGGGAAAGAATGAGGACTTCTGAGATAGTGGTAATTATTTCTTGATTTGAATGATAGTTACATGAGTGCTGCTCATCCACTCTTATTAACACCATAGAGAGAGGTATTCCAACATGGAGGGACATCACACAATACCAAGAATTATAGCACAGCAAAATTGTTACAGATTTTTTAGGGAACACATTCAATCCACGACATCCCATCTTTTGTTCTCTAAAAACTCACACCTTTGCAACATGTAAAACGTATTTCCTCCATCACAGCAAAAGCCTTAAATTTCAAGTCCAAAATCCAGAAATTCCTCCTTAACTGTGAAATCTACAACACAAGTTGTCTGCTTCTAAAATGCAATGGCAGGCACAAGCTATACATTTCCATTACAGATGGGAGAAATTACAGGAAAAGAAGACATAACGCACAAGCAAGTCAGCAGAACGTATTACATTAGCCCTCAAAGCTTTGAAAATAATCTTCAGTTCTCTGAGACATTCCCAGAGCTTTGTCTTGTAGACTATGTGTATTGGCCACACTCTCTGGATTCTGAATGGAGACCCCTAGCCCTGTGCTACAACTCTGCCTCCTAGGCTCACTTGGACAGCAACTCTGCCCCATTGGCTTTAGGTGAGCCCTAAACCCAACTGAGTGGCAATTCCAACCCTGAAAACACAGAAAGCCCTGGCTCCACCCTTTCAAATCCCTGAGGTCATAGCCGTACCTTTTGTGACTAAAGTAGCTCAGTTCTGCATGCTCTTTGTCTCTTCAGCTTCTGCTACCTGTGGCCTCAAGGCCTGGGCCTCGGGCCCACATCTGCCTTGGGCTGGGGCAAGTGTTCCAAAGCTCTGTAGCTCCACTGATTTAAGTTCCCAGAGGTACCCCCTCTGCTAGGAAGCCTCCTGCACACAGGCACTCAGCTCTCTCGCTCCATGGGTCAGCAAGTTTAGCTCCACAGATTCAAGTGCCCAGAGGCACCCTACTCTGCCAGGAAACTGCTGTGCACAGACACTCAGCTTTCTCACTCTGTGAATGGGCTCCAGCACTGTCTTGTGCTGCTTTGGTTCTGCTGCTGCCTATCTGCTGCCATTGGTCCTCTGCTCTTTCTCACTGTCTGCACCTTCTTCAGTGTTAATAGTTTTCCATTCCCTGTGAGTCTTCTCTCCATTCACAGTTTCAAAACACCTCCCACGTTTTAGGTATTTGTTAGAGCAGCCCCCCCACTCCCTAGGTACCAAATTCTGTTTTAGTCAGCTAGTGCTCCTATAACAGAAATACCACAAGTGAATGGCTTTAACAAAGGAAAGTTTATTCTTACACAGTCCTGTAGGTTACAAGTATGAATCAGGGTGTCTGCTTCAGGGCAAGGACTTTCCCTCTGTCAGCTCTGGAGGAAAGTCTTTGTGTTGCATCAGTCCTTGGTCAGGGAGCATCTTACAGGAACCTCAGATCTGAAGGACAAGCTTTCTTGATGGTATTAGATTCCCAAATATCTCTGCCAGATTTTTCCCTTTATAGCTCAAGAGAATGCCTCAAGACACAAAACAAACTTACACATTAAATCTTCTCTACCAACACAACTTCTGCCCATTCACCCTTATTAACATCATAGAGGCAGAAATTCCAACATGGAATAACATCACACAGTACCAGGAATTAATGGCATAGCCAAATTTTTACACATTTTTTAGGGAACACCTTCAATCCATGATACTAGATACGTTTATTTCTAGAAAAATTATCAAGTAACACATATATAATTGTATAAAACTAAAACCAAACCCACTGTTGTCAAGTTGATTCTGACTCATAGAAGCCTTATAGACAGACTAAAACTACCCCATAGAGTTTCCAAGGAGCATCCAGTAGATTTGAACCTCCAACCTATTGGTTAGCGGCTGTAGCACTTCACCACTACACCACCAGGCTTTCTATAACTGGACAAAACTGATCAATTTCTACGTGAAATTATACTTCAATAGTATTTGGTAAAAAAGTAGTATATTCCTTTGATTAAATAGTATAGGTGAATCAATGTTGAATTTACTGTTGTATTACTGATATAAATACAGTATGTGGGAAAGTCATTTTGTGGTTTGCAAAAACAAAAGTTTGAGGAATGTAGAGTTTGTAGCAGTTTATATTCTGTATTTCCCTTCTTTTTTTCTGTGTGTTTTTGGTGTTCAGCTGGGCTGAGAATATAGAGTCTTGACTAGTTATTTCCCGCCCCTTCCCTTTCACTAAAGTCTCTGGGGAGCGCAAAATGGTTAACACCCTAAGCCACTGGCTGAATAGTTAACAGAGTTCACCCAGGGGTACCCTGCAAGAGAAGCCTCCAATCTACTTGCAAAAATCATCTATTGAAAATCCTATGGAGCACAGTTTTACTCTGACACACATGGGGTCACCATGAACCATAATTGAATTAATAGCAATTGACTTGGTTTCTTTTGTTATATTACAGTCTAGAAAGCATCTTGTCCAATTTTACAAAGATTCTAAGCAACTGGGAATGTTTTAAAAAGATATTAAAGGTCTGTAAATCTAAATCTAGCCCTTATTCCAATCAAATTGCAATAATGCTTGGTCAATTTAATGTATACTGTATTTCTATGCAATAATGTTCACCTTCTACACTTGTTTGCCAACCACGCTTTGCTATTTTTTTTTTTTTTTTACAGCAACTTGTAAAGAAAAACTGGCATAGTGGAGCTTATGAAAATACCTCAGGGAGGGAGGGTGCAGTTGGCAAACAAATGTAGAAGGCACGAGTTATTTTTGTAAAAAATATGGTATCTCCATCCTGCTCCTGTGAAATACCTCCCACAGTCCCTCTTGGATGGTTTCCATTCCCAAATGGGCTAATTTATGTGAAAGGGAGGGTAGGGTTTTTTTTTTTTCTCCATAAAGAAAAGTAAACAAGGGTTTTAGAAGCAGACAACCTTATTTTGAATCCTAACTTTTTAAGCTACTTTCTAGCCAGAGAACATAGAGAAGATCTTTAATAACATGTAATTGCTTCTCTGAGTCAATATTTCTTCATTTGTAAAAACGAGTTATTCTGATTAAATAGGGTAACAAATGTGAGGCCTTTGTACTGTACCTAGAATACAGGCCCCACAAAGTTATGGGTTCCATATTTTCTCAGCATCCTGTTCCTTCAGTAGAGGAATTAAGAGGAAAAAGTAGAATTCAAGGCATGGTGCTTCTCAAGTGCTGGCTGTTATTATTTATCACATAGGCAGATGGCTTTATTACGTGAAGAAAACTGCAAGGTTAACTGGCCTGGAAAATCTTTACTTGATAACTTTATAGGGCCTGTACTCAAAAACTATTTGATGAATTAAGTTCATGCAAAGATATGATCTCCAAAAGCCTCCTGTTCAAAAGATGTGGACTCAGAGAGATAGCTCACTGGTGGTCATTAGTACATACTCTTTATGAGTTTAGCCAGATCAGGTGAGATAAGTATATTCAGCTGGCAAGAGGGAGTTACCCATACCCATACCAGGAGGGCCATCATGGTAGGTGTACCTCTGGAAGCCATATGTGAGCAAAAGAGAAAGTTTTGCCTAATGGTTAAGAGCACAAACTCTGGAGCAGCTTTGTACTTTTATATGCCTCAGTTTCCACATCCATAAAATGGAGATGATGATGATGATAATCATAGTGCCTACCTCGTAAGTATTAAATGAGTTAACAGGCCAAAGTGCTTAGACATAGTACCTGATACATAGTAAGTGCAACATAAATTTAGAAGGGTCTGAAAAACTTTGTAAGGAGTATCTACAAATGTATTGTTTGCTCTTATTTCAGACTTCTCTTTTATAAAACGAAAAATCCCAAACCTGTTGACATTATGTCCGTTTGACTTCCAGTAGCCCTATAGAACAGAGTAGAATTGTCCCCTAGGTTTTCCAAAACTGCGTGTAATCTTTAAGGAAGCACACTGTCACATCTTTTTCCCATGGTGTGGACAGTGGGTTTGACTACTGACTTTTGGTTAGCAGCTGAGCACTTAACCACTGCACCACAAGAGCTCCTTTCTTCGTTTATAGAGCTCTTTAAAACTGCCTTAGCTTTGTTAGTGGTTTGTCAAAGTTAGTTGCATAATTGGTAACTGCTCTGTGATGTGTCAGTTAGGCTTTAGAAGAATCATCTGGTGTAAGAGCACTAGGCTGGAGGTCAGAAGATAAACATTTAAACTTGTTTGTATTATGAACACATTTGGAAACCCTGGTGGCACAGTGGTTAAGTGCTACATTTGCTAACCGAAAGGCTGGCAGTTTGAATCCACCAGAGGCTCCTTGGAAACCCTATGGAGCAGTTCTGCTCTGTCCTATAGGGGCATTATTAGTTTGAATTGGCCCAGTGGCAATGAGTTTGGTGTTTAGGTACATCATGAACTGACCATGCAATACTCATTAAGCCACTTTGCCTCTTAAGCAAGGTTCACTTTTTATTCGGAAAACAAGGCAGCTGCACTAAATTTCTAAATTCCATCCTAGTTCTAAAATGCTACAATCCTTCCTAATTTACTAATTGGTCTCAGGTACCTAGATGAGGAATGTGTCAGAGACATGCCATGACTAGATGATGTTGCCAGCTGATCTTATGAGACACCTTCTCCACTCCTCATCATGTGGTCTTAGGTGAATAATGAAAGCTTTCTGTACTTCATTCTCTTTGATAAATAGATGATGGGAAGGTTTGCATGTGTACATATGGGGACAGCAAATAGATTCCAAGCTTGTCTAATTGCAGTGTGTACGGGAGAATAGGCAAAAAGACAAAAACAGGACTCCCAGATGCTTGTTAAATTCAAATCTTCTGACTCTGCTCAATACATGTCAACTAAGTGGATTAGCATGTATGGTCTTAGATCATTATTTATAATCTTCGTGATATCATGAATAATGGACTAGATTTTGGAAGTAGACAAATACTTCTATTTTCAAAGTGGGAAGGAAGACCTGAAGACATTGCAGACTAGTTGAATATTCTAGAATATACTTTATTAAATAGGTGGTTTTGATTTTTAGACTGGAATGTAACTGTCTGTAGGATCCAAGAAGGGTTCACTGAACATGTGCCATAGATGCTGGCATGGTCGCTAGGGAATTGGGCTGTCTTAGTGGTTGTTCTATCAATTTCAGACTTCATAAATTGGTAAAAATCTTTAATTTCTTCATCTTTGTCCTTGATGGTTGGTACATGAGTTTGAATTAATAGATATATTAATTGGTCTTCTTTGTAGCGTTATTTTATCACTGATAGTATTGCACTTCAGGGTAGATCTTAAAATAATGATAAATTCAAAGCCATTCCTCTCCAGGTTGTCATTCCTGGCACAGTGGACCACAGGGTTGTCTAATTCGAAACGGCCCCTGCCAGTCCATTTCAGCTCACAAATGCCAAGGATATCAATGTCTGTGTAATCCATTTCATTTTTGATGATTTCCAGTTTTCCTAGATGGAGACTTCATACACTCCACATTCCTATTGTTGGTGGATGTTTTGCAGCTGTTTCTTCTCATCTTGAGTTATGTCGCACCAGCAATTAAAGGACCCAAAAGCTTGACTCAGTACGCATCATTAAGGTTAGCTTTACTTTGAGGTGGCCGCTCTTCCCCAGTTGTCCTTTGAGTGCCTTACAAATTGAAGGGCTCATCTTCTAGCACTGTATCAATATTCTGCTGGCATTCATAATACTTTCACTGGATAATTTTTTTCAGAAGTAGATCACCAGGCCCTTCTTCTTAGCCTATCTTAGTCTGAAAATTCAGCTGAAACCTGTCCACCACTGGTGATCTTGAACCTTGCTGGTATTTGAATACCCATGGCACAGCTCCAGCCTTATAGCAATGTGTGAGTCCCTACAATATTATAAACTGACAATAACTAGGCTAGTAAGCAACATCATGATACTGTCTTGGGAGAAGTACTGCCAGAGTGCTCCTACATTATCAGAAGGGATCAGACTCTGGAAGAGGACATCATACTTGGTAAAGTAGAGGGCCAGTAAAAAAGAGAATGACCTTCAACACGATGGACTGACCCAGTGGCGGCACCAATAGGCTTAACATAATGATTGTGAGGATGGCAGAGGACTGAGCAGAGTTTCATTCTGTTGTAAACTAAATCACTAAGAGTTGGAACTGATTTGATAGCACATAACAGCAACCACGGTAGGTTGAGGTCAACCTGTAGTCAAATATCCAGAGACATGTACAGAGAGCTGTGTCCATGTTCTATACTTTTCATCAATGACTTGGAAGAAGGTAAGAATTCATGTTTCCAAATTGGTGACTTGTTCTCATCTTGGATACATTGCTCATATAATGAATGGTGGAGGTACCATTCAAAATAATTTTTAGATTTATAATGCTGGGAAAAACCTACAGAATTTGTGCATTTAGAGTCAACAGGCAATTCTGCCAGGATAAGAGAGCTGTGATCTGGCTTGACAAGAGAGCAGTTCATCTGGAAGACAGGCAAAGAGAGAGAACACAAATGGAGCCAACACGGTGATGTTTTTGTTCAGACAGGAAGGGCACTTTTGCTATTAGCTACCATTGAGTTGACCCTTGACTCATGGTGACCCCATGCAAAAAGGAAAACAAAACCAAACCCACTGCTTGGTACCGCATCATCCCGTGAAGGGCAGCAGATTAGACTGTTGTGATCCAGAGGGTTTTCACTGATTGCTTTTTGGAAGTAGATCATCAGGCCTTTCTTCATAGTCTGCCTTAGTTTTGAAGTTTTGTTCAGACTCATTAGGCATCACAACAGGCAAGCTTCCACTGACAGGCAAGCGGTTGCTGTGCATGAGATATGTTATTCAACAATCAATACTGGGTTTTTGGCATGGAAGGTGCAATTATTAAGTTTGTGTGCCCATGTGGCTGGGCTGTGACTATCAGTGGCTTGGCAGTCATCTAGTAATAAAGCTACCTCCATGACTAGATCTGACATAATGTGATCAATCCCATGAGATCTGCTGTGAGTAGCCAAACAATTGAAAGAGAGATTCCTTGGGGTGTGGCCTACATCTGTATGTGTATTCTTCGCTGGTTTTTCCTCTCCAGGGAACCCAAACTAAGACAGAAAGTTAGAATTCTACCACTGAACCAGCACTGGCTCCTAATACAATCGTAGGTGGTACTGCAAGAACTTTAGATTCCCTTTAGAAGGAGCTAATCCCAGCGGTGGTTGGGTTGGCAGGGTTCCTCAGGACCTGGAGTCTCTCATAACCGATTAGTAGAAGGGCCCCTCTGTTTCAATGAGGAGTGTTGTTTTGGCTCTGAGTACAAGGAATGTCCTTTCCTCTTCACCAGGTGGATAGACTCGTGCATGATCGTATCCAGACCAGTAGCCCATTAGAATGATGAATAAACCCCACTGAAATCTCCCCAATTTATTGAATGCCAAGCCAAGTGAAAAGCACTTTAGCAGGAGCTCATAAGAGTTTCCTGAGGCAAGGTGCTTTATTACTGACAGTATATGCTCAAAGGACTTTTTCACACCAAAAGAATGAAGCTGTATTCTGGCAGGAAGTCATCTGAGGTGGCATCAAGAAAGAAGGCTGAATCATGGATTATCAAATAGATGGTAGAAGCTAAAGGTCAAGAGCTGGTCTCTGCGGGTTAAAGCCAAGGCTAGAGCAAATTCTACCTAAGAGATGTATCAGCTGTGTGACCTTGAACAAATCGTTGAGCTTTTCCAGTCCTCTGTTTCCTTGTCTATCATATTTAAATATTGTCATGTTTAAATAGGCCTTAAACCAAAGAATAAGTAATGTAGAAATTCTGAATGGTTGAAAAGACCAATAAGCTGCGTATTTGGCCCAGACATCTTGGTATCTGTGTACCACAAAGACTGATATCATCTCTCTGAAGATGGTAATCATTCAGTGTAGTGCATCCTCTGTGGTATCCCTTGATTTATAGTTCCATAGTATTTATAATTTGGTATTGTAAGTCATCTGTCTATAACTACTAGATAGCAGAAGATGTCCCCACAACAGGGACTGCGTCAAAGTTATCTTTGTGTCTATCATTGAGCTTTACATTTACAGGGTACTTGATAATTCTTAAGTGAAGGAATGGAAAATAAGAAAAACAATCAAATCACAGTGACTCTTCCAAAATGGAAAAATCATCAGCTCTGACATCTGAAGAAGACAAGTTTTTGTTCCCAGAGATGTAGATGCCTCATCTGCCCCAGCGGGTTGGAACCACCTTGCCTCTCAGACAAAAGGGCTCCAGCACCTATTTTCGGGACTCAGCCTTGACATTTAGAGTTGGACACTCAAGCAGCTAGCAGAAGGCAGGCACTTCTCTTCCAAGAATACTATAATGGGAAAGAGGAATTATATCTCAGTTTTCCAAGAAGTAATTTAATTATCCAACAACTAACATGGCTACAGACATTTCCCATGTAACTTTTTGGTGACTCTGATCTCATTCCTTTCTTCTGTCAGCATGGCTTCGGTTCAAGACCATGTGGCACTGTTCCTGTAGGAATTTACAAAGGAGCTGTTCACCTTCCCAGGGTGACAACCTCCCCCTAAATCTGACCTGACTGGCATTTGTCCTGGGAAACTAAAAGAGCACTGCTCAGTGTCCTTTTGGGAGAACTCATGCCTTTGTAACGAGGGCAACCTCTAACCTGACACCTGTGGCTTCCTCCCTATTCTACAATGGCCCACACCACTGCAGTCACTCCCTAACAGGGGTCCATGTCCCAGTCTCTGCCTACACTAATTCTTTATTCATATCACCACATCAGTAATCTGCCTAAAAAAAAAAAGACTACCAAGTTAAAAGAAACCCTGGTGGTGTAGTGGTTACACGCTATGTCGTGAGGTTGGCGGTTTGAATCCTTGGAAACCCTATGGCACAGTTCTACTCCGACCTATCCTGTTGCTACGAGTTGGAATTGCCTCGATGGTAGTGGGTTTGGTTTTGGTTTTATCAAGTTCAAATATTTTCCCATCTTCAAGCTCAGCCTTAGCATACATACTGAGCCCTTTACCTACTGGGCCCAAACTACCTTTTCTCTCTCATAGCCTAATCCTCTACCATAAGATTGTGCCTGTTCCACAGCTACACTTTGGGAGCAGATAGCTTGTATTCTAGATTTCACAGATGAAGAGGAATTTTTCAGAAGATAACATTTTGGACTAGATTAAAACTTTAGGAACGACATGGCAGTGTGAATGTATTTTGCCTGTGGCCAGAATGTGAATTTTGAGGGGCCAAAAGGTGGAATTTTATAGATTGTATTGTACCCCTCCCCCCCAAAAAAATACGTGTCACGTTGGCTAGGCTGTTATTCACAGTGGTTGTCCACTACTTTGTGATCTGATGTGATTATCCTATATGTTATAAACCCTAATGTTTTCCTCATCTAGTGCTGTTGTAACAGAAATACCACAAGTGGATGTATTTAACAAAGACAAGTCTGTTCTTTCACAGTCCAGTAGGCTAGAAGTCTGAATTCAGGGCACCGGCTCTAACGGAAGGCCATGTCCCTCTGTCAGCTGTGGAGGAAGGTTCTTGTGATGTGTTAGTCTTTCCTTGGTCTGGGAACATCCCTACACAGGAACCCCAGGTTCAAGAAACACATTCTGCTCCTCCCAGCACTGCCCTCCTCGTGGCTTGAGGTCCCTGTGTCTCTCCACTCACTTCTCCCTTTTATATCTCAAAAGAGATAGGCTCAAGACACTATCCAATCTCCAATCTTGCATATCTCATCAATACAACTGCCACTAATCCATCTTATTAAATCATAATGATAGGATTTGTAACACATAAGAAAATATTATCAGATGACAGAATAGGAGGCAATCACACAATCATGGGAATCATGGCCTGGTCAAATTAGTACACACATTTTTTGGGGGGGAACATGATTCAATTCTTGACACCTAACTTCTTTGATGTTAATGTCACAGTGTCAGAGCCAGTTATGTTTATGATGCAGAACTCAATCTACAAGATTAGGCTGGATCTTGTGTTAACTGCTTTTGAAATATAAACGAGAATAACAAGTAGAGAAGTGGGAACTTTTTTTACCAGCAAGAAACAGCCAGGAGCAGCGCACATCCTTTGGACCCTGAGTCCCTGTGCTGAGATGCTTCTAGCCCAGGGGAAGACTGATAACAAAAACCTTCTCCCAGAGCTGACAGAGAAAGCTTTCCCCTTGTCCTAGTCATGTAGTGCTGCTATAACAAAAATACCACAAATGAATGGATTTTAAAAGAGAAATTTTATTTTTTTACAGTCCAGTAGTCTAGAAGTCCAAATTCAGGGTATCATTTCCAGGGCTGGACTTTCTCTGCTGGTTCTGGAGAAAGGTCCTTGTCACCAATCTTCCCCTGGACTGTAAGCTTCTGAGGTATAGTGACCCCAGTCCTTTCCAAAGGATGCTCTCTGCTCCCAGCACTGCTTTCTTGTTGGCATAGTGTGCCCAACTCTCTGCTTGCTTACCTTTCTTTTTATCTCTTGCAGAATAAAAGAATAAAAGGTGGTGGAAGCCACACTCTAGGGAAACTCGTTTTACCTTGGAGCAAGGAGGTGACCTTAGGAATGGTGTTACAGTCCCACCCTAATTCTCTTTAACATAATCTGATCTATTAAACACAGGCAGAGATTAGGATTTAAAGAATAGGAAAATCACAAAAAAATGGTGGATAATCACAAAATACTGGGAATCATGGCCCAGTCAAATTGTTATACATTTTTGGGGGGGGGTCATAATTCAGTCCTTGACACCATTGGAGTTGGCACCCTGAATTTGGACTTCTCAACCTCTAGACTGTGAGAGAGTAAATTTCTCTTTGCAAAAGCCACCCAAGTATAGTATTTATGTTACAGCAGCACTACATAACTAATCAGAGGTCAAGATAGAGAACTTATACAAAACACCTGCTATGGCCACTTTTTTTTCCATGTGAACTGGCTTAAGGTGCTGAGTTTATTGTAAATGTAAGAACTGCTTTGCAACAGGCAAACATCTTGTTTATCTTTCAGTTCTTTTTAGAATTTCTTGACATGTAGAAGACAATCAATAAATGGATACGAAACAATATGGAGAATTTAGGATTGCTATCATCCAAGAAGAGTTGGATGTAGAGATCACATTCTGGGGGAAGGATTGTGTCCAGATAGCTAGAGAGCAGATCTCAAAAATTCCCTGGAGTCTGCCAAAGCCAAGTGCCGTCGAGTCGGAGGGCATTAATAAAAATCACAGGGAATTTGAAGCACTGTTATTACTCCTACATCACAGATCCCCCTCCCTCCAGTCACCAGCTAAGCACGTGCTCAGCTGCCCTCTGAAGACATCTCTCCCCTCCTGAAGACCTACAACACTTTAGGGTGACAATGAGTTTCAAGATTCTTGGCTTGATTTTTGTTTATCCTAAATAAATAAGCCACAGTCTCATTTTTTTTCCATGTCAGAAAATTTTTTATTGGTATAACCTCCACCCCACATGCTGCTTTCTAACCCTTAAAAATAGGACATTCCTCTCTAGTGAAATAGCATGCCAGCAACAAAGACAAATGCAGAGTAGCGAGAAAAAAAACTGGGGAGACTGTGAATTGTTTTCTTTCTTTCCCATGTAAATATAGTAAGAGAATGTCCAAATGCATCACAGCTCTTTGGAGAAAGATCTCTATCCATTTATAGGGGAATAGTGAGGACTTTGCATTTTTACTTAGTGAACTTTTACTACAGGAAAAGTTGATGCTGGAGCCAAGTTACACCCAGAGTGACCTTTTCCCTCTCTTCCTGTTCAATCTATGGTATATCCAGACTGTCATCTATTTGGAAACCCTGGTTACATAGCAGTTAAGTGCTATAGCTGCTAAGTAAAAGGTTGGCAGTTCAAATCCACCAAGTGCTCCTTGGAAACTCTATGGGGCAATTCTACTCTGTCTTAAGGGTCACCATGAGTCAAAACCGACTTGACAGCAGTGGGTTTTTGGTTTTGGCTTACTGCACCTTCATATGCATCCTCATTCCACATCCACTGATGTAGCCTAGTGAGCTCTTCTAATCTATACTTGCTGTTATATTGTAAAGAGTTCACCAAACTTGCTTTTTGTTTTCTGGTATTTTTTAATGTGTGATTGCCTAGCTTGGTTAGTGCCTCATGCCAGGAACGTATGCCTCAAATGGTTATGGACTCTATGAATGAGTGAATGAGATTCAGCTTGTGTTCCCTACTATCACTCTTATGTTACACACACACACACACACACACACACACACAGCTTACCTAGTTCTGTGTGCACAGTGAGGCCTGTATTCATGGTTGACTGACTGAAGTCTGCAGCTAAAGAGCATACTGACCTGGTTCAGTGCAAAACTCCAAGACACTGGGGAAAACAGTAAATTGAATTGCTCCTGGGGGAATTTAGAGAGTCAATTAAAAACTGAATAACAGCTGCAGAGGAACTAAGGCCATTCACCTGGTATTGGAACAGTCAGAATGAGAACAAGGCATCCTGGCTTCCAATCCATTTCTGGATTCCAGCTACTTAGCTCTCACTTTAGGGTGTGTGTGTTGGAAGGGGAAACCCTGCTGGCTGATTCAGTAGCTTCTCCAGTGGTTCTGAGAACCATCTCACATGCTTTCATACATTCTACGTACAGCTGACGGGCGGGCACTATGGAGGCGGAGTAGACCAGAAGGAAGGTGGTAACAATAGCTGTCCCTCCCGGCTGGGGAAATTTGCTTAAGTTGCCCCTTCCCTACACACGCACACACACCACGCACGTGCGTGTGTGCCCAAATAGTTCTTCATTCTACTTCCTTTCCTTGGTAGCCCTCCAGCTGATGGAGTGTCTTCCTCCAGGCCTGCCTCATTTTCTAGACTACTGATTTCCCTTCGATCCTATCATGTCTGCCCTGTCCCAGCTCTTAGTCCTGACAATTGCCCCTATTCCAGAAAAAAAGCTCTCAGCCCCCCAAAGTAAATGACGACATTCCAAAGGCCAGCGCAGAAGAGGTTATTTAAAGTGAAGGGGCTTCCTTAGATTATACTATATAATTTTCCTGCATTTTAAGCTGGCTTTCCTTAACACTTTGGAGTTACAGTCACCCTACTGAAAAATTTCCACTTCGGTAAGAGTTCTGAAAGACACTTTATTAGACTTAGGTCTTCAGTGGGTTAAAGGGAATATTCCATCTATTTTGGAAAACACATTCTGTTCTTGCTCTATTCAACTCTACATTTAAATATGGATCCATCTGATCATTTGATATTTAATCAACAGTTTGTGGTCATTCCTTTCTGCATGAAAGGAAGATGGTCCATCTACTTCTTTCAGGTGTAGAGATTATTTCAACCCCACCTAAGCCAGCAGAGGAATGCTCTCTGGAGTTGACAGCAACCAGTCCTGTAAAGTAAAATGGACAATGCAGCCGATGAGTGAGACACCTTTAATTAATGAACCTAAATGAATGACCTACGGTAATTCATTCATTCAGCACATATTCACTCATGAATTGCTTTTGCTTTGAATTTCTCAAGGGGATACCAATATATTTTTTGAAGTATAGAAAAGTTGAAATCTAGCAATTCTTGGAAATAAGGGGCTGGAGAAGTAAGACTAAATTTTAGACTCCCAGTTTTGTGTCTCCTAGATTAGAGTACACGACACATGAAAAAATGTGGGTATTATATTCCACCTTTATTTCTTGTCACTGTTTTACACGGACCCAAGAAGCCGCACTGCTCTTTTGCATGACTAATACAGTGATTGCCAAGGTTCCTCCAAATTTGCACAAGTCCTAGGAATTACTTGTAGAATGGATTTTGTAAAAATCTGGCATCATTGAGAAGTCCAAAGAGAAATGATTTGGCATTTTTGAAGGAGTTCTCCTCAGCTCAAGAAATTTAGGAAGCCTTGGCTTTACAGAAAAGCTAGGAATTCAGAATCAGTCCTGTTTTGAGATTAGAAAATTACAAGTCAAATAAGAAAATTAGTTTACTCCTCTAAGCCTTGTTTTCCTTATTGTATGAGACACAGCCCTTACATCTGCCTTGAAGGCTTGTGAATGGATATATGTACATCTGTGTGTATTGCATTAAAAATAGAAAACACCTGTATTTATCACAGTGAATGGAACATACAGTTTTTTAATAAATATTAATCCATATGTCTTCCTGATTTCAACTGTGAGAATTGAATTAAACCAATTTCACTTGTTCTTGGGCCACTCCTATCTTTGTGACTTTGAAGCCTCTTCCTCTGGCCACATGGAGTTGAAAGACAGTTAAAGCAGAATGCTGGGAGTCCTCCATTGCCTGTCCTGTGGCTCACCTAATGCATCTGTCACCTCAGAGGACTCTAGAGAAGGAGAGTACGGTCTCAGTTTTCCTGTCTGTACACCTGTGCACACACATGCACATACACATGATGTGTTCACCCTGGAATAGATTCTCAAGGAGTATTTCAGAGTAGTCATATGCAGCCTCTAGTACCTTGTTAATAGCTAATAAATGTCAGCTGAATTCCAAGATGTTTTTCAGATCTGCTTCTATCACCTTATGTAATTAAAAAAAATGACTGCAGAGATACAAAAATGAGTCAAAGAGTGAATGTACTCCGTCCCTACCCCCTGGCGTATCAAGTGATGAAAGAGCCCTTGTTAAGAGACATTCTCTACTAAGGAAAAGCTTAGGCCTCTTTGTAGCTGGATTTGTCTGCTCCATGCTTAATCATAATGCAAAGAAAACTCCAAAGTACTGCATATTCCCGCCAAGGACAACTGTGTGCTAACCTCAGAAATTTCCCAGATAGCCGACAATTTCCCAGGGTCTGCACTGAGGACCTGCTTGGTTTTCACTAATTCAGTCAGCCATGCAAAGGAAACAGAAGTGTTGCATTTGACTCTGGGGAACTTTCATTTCACTGTGTTATTAGAAGGGAATACTACCTTATGGTATTACAGCCTCATGTAACATCAGACCTCAAAGAGTCCTTGGAGACAATCTAGCTCAATCTCTGACTTTAAAGAACAGAAAACTAAGACTCAGAGAGGGAAAGTGTCTTGCTAACAGTTACACAGATATTGTAGTTGGTGACAGATCTCAGGCAACCACCCAGATTTCTGGTTCAAACTCTTTCTCATGCATGTTACTGCCTTATCTTCTTGGTTTTGGCATGGCAGTTCTGTGGTCTTTGGAATCCGATATGCTGAGGTTTCTATTCGTAACTTATTTTTAAACGTTGGTAGTTCTCCTTGTTAATCTTATTTTAGCCACCACTGCTTGAGGGTTACATTGAAGAGTAAAGATGGATGAGTGGAGCCAATGGATCTGACCCAGAACTTGCTATCTGGCTACCCACCCTGATCCAAATTAACCATACAGTGGACAACTATTGACTTTATTTGGTGCTAGGCAGAGGATGGTCTTTCCTTCTCAATACTTAGGAAAGCAGGCAGTCTCTTCTTTCTCATCCCCATAACGACTCATATGCTATTAGTAGGGACTCAGTGACATGTTGCTAAAAGAACAGAAAAATGAATAAATAAGCAAATGAATGGATTAATTTTAATTTGTTGGGATCTCACTCCATTCTCTACACTTCTACTCCCTTATGTCTTTGTCTTTTTCCTTACAGTGCCTAAAATAACATATTTTTCTAGATTATGAGACCCAACTCAGTCGCTTTTCAAACTGGTCTTTGGAGAGAGTTGGTGCCCGATCAAGGGTCACAGACCATGTCAGAGACAGAAATGGATTCTTTGTCTTGGGATTCTTTGTCCACGGGCCAGTTTTTTCCTGTCACCCCGTCCTTTTGTTCAGTTGTGTTCCCTGGGAAACTATTCCCATTCTGGTTCTTACTCTGGAAAAAGTATTCTGGGAGTTGCTTCACAAGAAAAGTGGCACCCCTGTTTGAAAGAAGCTTAAATAGCTGGAATAAATGGGAAGTGTGAAAAAACGCTGCTAATCTGCTGTATTGAAAGATTAAGCTTCTAATGTCCCAGACTTCCTGCTCCCCTAGGGTATCTAAAAATTGGGGGCAGGGAATGGGGTAAGAATCATTCTCATCATTCCACCATATAGAGTACATGTCCATTTACTATTCTCTCATACGACATTCAAATGTGAGGTTGGTAGGAGTAATATTGTATCCTTTATTAGAGACGTATAAATGGATAGATTCATTTCCATCTGAAATGGAGGCTCAAAAATTCAAGTGACTTGGCCAAATCTTGCAATTAGTAGAGTGAAAAACAGTGCCTGACTGATGAATTTAGGATGACATATTAAAAGAGACAACTATCTTTAGTCTTCATGGCTGACATCAAAGAGAACAAGCACTACCTGTCACATCACATCATTTGACACTGCTGTTTGAGAGAAAGAACTAGGTTGAAGCAATTGTGAGTCTTAATTCTGTTTCTTTTCGTTTTCTTCCTAAGACTCCTGATAAGTAGCCCTATAAATTAGGCTATTTACCATAACAAAGAGAACTGGGAATACAGTTTCTTAATGAACATTCTCCATTTCGTTGCCAGAGTTGGGCAGGTCACATTGGTGGGCAGCTTTGCTCCTCAGGGCCATACAGAGACCTAGGCTCTTTCCAAATCATTTCTTTACCATCTACTAGGATGGTGTCCTCCTCTGCATGGTAGAAGCTGGGTCTTGACCAAGTCTCTGTTCCAGCCTACAGGAGTGGGAAAAGAAGAAATGAGGGCAATAAGTTGCTTTAAAAAGTCCCATGGAAATTTCACATGCCATTTTTTTCTTAATTCTGAGGCTAAAGACTTAAGTCATAATGCTACTTCTGTCTACAAGGGGTGCTGGGAAATGTAGTCTATAACTGGGTATCTATGTGTTCAGCTAAAATTTAAGGAGAAGTGTTTTATTATTGAAAAGGAAAAAGTGAGATAGATATTGAGGGACAGTTGGAAGTCTCCAGCACAATGGCTGCAAAACAGGCATCTCTCTAAATCTTAGTGATAATAAGAACAGTAAGAGTAGCTTGCTTTTACTGACTGCATGCTTATGGCCAAAGATTAAGCTAAGCAGTTTATTTAATGCTCAAAACTGCCAATAAGTACTATTATTATTCCCACGTATTTGAGAAACCAGTTTGGATCACACAGCTAGTAAGTGATACAGGCAGGTCTGGTACTCAAATTTAGCTAACTCCAAAGTCCATGATCTTAATTTCCATGCTGTATTTCATTATAATTTGGATTAAAAATTGGTAACTCTTCTTAGCAAGTTGGGCTAGGCAAACTGAAAAACTTTAGTAAAGCAAGAAAAATAGCAACTCACCGCTGTTCTGCAAGTGCTAATTATAGTTAATGTAAAAGAAGGAAGAGAACTGCTGTTCCAGTAGCATTCATACTCATAGAAGGTTCATTAATTCATGAAATAAAAAATATTGAGTGCTGTCTAGGTAGTAGACCATAGGCTAATCGTTACTTAAGTCAACGGTGAAAAAACAGACATATTGTCTGCATTCCAGGAGCTTATCAGCTAGAGAGGGAGATGAACATTAATTATGAAAAAGTAACAATAATTAATCATTTAATTGCTATAAATTGAGTTAATTTCTATAAGGAAAATGTCAAAGAGAAAACAGTGGAGGAAGACTTAAGACTGAGTGATCTGGGGTAACTTCTTGGAAGAAATGGCATCTCAGTTGTGCTATGAAACACAAAAAAGAGCCAGGGAAGAAGAGAATGTGCCTGAAGTTCTCCAGTCAGAGAAAGCAGAGAGGTGAGTGGTACTGAAAGGAACTAAGAAAGAATGACTCTCAAGGTTCTGGTTGAGTTACTGGGTGGCTGGTGATACCTACTACTGAGATGGCAAAGAATAGGAGAGGAACCAGTTTACATGGATGGACCAAGGTGGACTTAGTGAAAATTTTGAAACAAGTGTAGTAGCAAAGGGACAATAATATAAGGCTGGGTGTCTACTTGGTGAACACTCCACATTTATGCTGTTGTTGCCGTGTACCACTGAGTCAGTTCTGACTCATAGAGACCCTATGAGCAACAGAACAAAATGCCGCCTGGTCCTGTGCCATGTCCACAATAATTTTAATGCTTAAGTCCATTGTTGCAGCCACTGTTAATCCATCACGTTAAGGATCTTCCTCTTTTTGTACTGACCTTCTGCTTTACCTAGCAAGATGTTCTTCTCCAGGAACTGATCCCTCCTGACCACATGTCCAAATTATGTAAGATGCATCTTTGCTTCCAAGGAGCACTCTGGCAGTACCTCTTCCAAAACAGATCTGTTTGTTCTTTCGGTAGTCCATGGTATGTTCAATATTCTTCTTCAACAGTACGATGCAAAGGCATCAGTTCTTCATCTGTCTTCCTTATTCATTGTCCAGCTTTCACATGAACATGCTGTGATTGAAAATATCAGACAAACTTTAGTCTTCAAAGTGACATCTTTATTTTTCAATACTTTAAAGAGTCTTTTGCAAATTTTCCCAGTGCAATGCATCTTTTGATTTTTTGACTGCTGCTTCCAAGGGCATTGCTGTGGAACCAAGTACAGTGAATCCTTGACAACCTCAAACTTTTCCCCATTTACCATGATGCTGCTTACTGGTCCAGTTGTGAGGATTTTTGTTTTCTTGATGTTGAGGTGCAACTCATACTGAAGACTGTGATCTCTGAGCTTCATCAGTGTTTCAAATCCTCTTTACATTGCATAAGAAAGGTTGTGTCATCTGTATGACGCAGGTTGTTAGTAAGTCTGCCTCCAATTCTGATTCCCCCTTCTTCTGCATATAGTCCAGCTTCTTGGAGTAGTTGCTCAGCATACAGATTGAAATGATATGGTGAAAGGATACAACCCTAACATGCCTCTTTTCTGACTTTAAGCCACACAGTGTCCCCTTGTTCTGTTTGCACAATTGCTTCTTGATCTGTGTAGATTCCACATTTAAGTGTCCTGGAATTACCATTCTCTGCGATGTTATTCATAATTTGTTATGATTCACGTAGCTGAATGCTTTTGCATAGACAATGAAACGCAGGTAAACTCTATTCCTTCAATGCTCTTTTGATACTTCCTAAGTCATTTAATATTTTCCCTGCAGAATTCTTCACTATTGCAACTCAAGACTTAAGTTTTTTCTCAGTTCTTTCAGTGTGAGAAATGTGGAATTTATTCTTGCATCTTGATTTTCTGCCTCCAGCTCTTTGTGCGTGTTATTGTAGTGCTTTACTTTGTCTCCGTGAGCTGCCCTTTGAAGTCTTCAGTTCTTTTACTTCTTCATCTCTTTCTTTTGCTTTAGCTACTTGAAGTTTAAAAGTAAGTGTCAGAGTCTCTTCTGGCATTGTCTTTTTAGTGACTTCTTACTTTCTTCATATGTGATATCCTTGATATCATTCCATAACTTGTCTGGTCTTCAGTCATTAGTGTTCAGTGCACCAAATCTGTTCTTGACATAGTCTCTAAACTCAGGTGAAATATACTCAAAGTCATACCTTGGCTCTGATGTACTTATTCTAATATTTTTTCAGTTTCAGTGTGAACTTGCATATGAACAATTGATGGTCTGTGCTGCAGTCAACAACCAATCTTGTTCTCATATTGAGCTTTCTGTCAACTCTTTCCACAGATGTTGTCAGTTAGATTCCTGTGTGTTCCATCTGGCAAAATCCATGTGTATATTTGCCATTTGTGTTGGTGAAAACAGGTATTTGCAACGAAGATGTCATTGGTCTTGCAAAATTTTGTCATGTAATCTCCAGCATAGTTCTATAAGGTCTGACAATTAAGTTCATGTGCTTACTTTGGCAACACTGTACAAATGACTAGGTAAGGTTTCACAATCTTGGTATATCAGTGTATCACAGCTGTGTTCCTGTCGATGTGTGGTATTGTCTTGATGAGTGGCATTCATTATTGTTGTTGCATGTTTTTGTGTTCTGTCATGAGAGTGTCAGAGCCTGAATTAGAGCAATGAACAAAAATCTAATTTCTTGTTAAACTTGGCAACAGTGAAAGTGAAGTCAGGGACATGCTAGTCCAAGTTTATGGGGATAATGCCATGAATAAAAAGGCGGTTTACAAAATGGATTAAACATTTTTCTGAGGGGAGAGAAAGTGTCACTGATGAAGAAAGGTTAGGGCAGCCAGTAAAGAGCAGAACTGATGAGAACACTTAAAAAAAATTGTCAAATTCAGTGTCAGAATTACTAGCTGACTGTGTGAAGCACAGCAGACAAAATAAACATCAACAGAGAAACAGAAAATTTTAACTGAAAAGTCTTGGCATGAGAAAGGCACAAAAATGGTCCCAAAAATCGCATTGGTGAACAAAAGCAAAGGAGAGCTGAAGTTTGCTGAGACCTTTTGGAGAGGGAAGATGATGTTTTGAGCTATGTTATCACTGGTTTTGAAACATGGGTGTAGGAGTATGACCCTGAAACAAAGGGTCAAAGTGCAAAGTGGGAGTCAGCCAATTCTTCATGACCAAAATGCTCCATCAGTTCAAATCAAGAGTCAAAACAATGTTGCTAACCTTTTTTGATATCAGAAGGATTATTCATTATGAATTTGCACCAACTTGACAGTTAACCAAGT
Organism: Heterohyrax brucei; assembly: GCA_028571685.1. Classification (NCBI taxonomy): domain Eukaryota; kingdom Metazoa; phylum Chordata; class Mammalia; order Hyracoidea; family Procaviidae; genus Heterohyrax; species Heterohyrax brucei. The sequence continues at coordinate 66,900,368 of CM053142.1, read as the reverse complement.
TTACTATTTGGAAGTGCTGAAAAGGCTGCATAATAAAGTTAGAAGAAAACGACCAGAACTTTTCACCAACAACTCATGGCTCTAGTGTCACTACAATGCACCAGCTCACATGGCAGTTTCTGTGAAGGACTTTTTAGCCAGTAAACAAATAACTGCATTGGAATACCCTTCCTCCCCACCTGATCTAATCCCCAATGACTTTTTTCATTACCTGAAGGTAAAAGAAATATTGAAAGGAAGACATTTTGATGACATTCAGGACATTACAAGGACAGTACTGATGGCCACTTCAGAAAAAGATTTTCAGAATTGCTTTCAAAGGCAGAGTAGGCATTGGTGTTGGTACATAGCTTCCCAGGGGGAATACTCCCAAAGCGACTGTAGTGATATTCATCTGTGAGGTATGTAGCACTTTTTCTAGGATGAGTTTGTGAAATTGGTTCTAAAACTTCATATTACCAAGACCTATTTTCCAACTATTGATCCTTCTTCTTTGTTTCCAATTCTTGCATTCCAATCACCAGTAATTATCAACGCGTCCTGACTGCATGTCTGACCAATTTCAGGCTGCAGAAACTGGTAAACATCTTCAATTTCTTCGAGTTTGACTTTAGTAGTTGTTGGGTAAATATGACTAATAGTCATATTAACTGACCTTCCTTGTAGGCATATGGATATTAGCATGTCAGTGACAGTATTTTACTTCAGGACAAATCTTGAAATGTTCTTTCTGATACTGAATGTGACACTACTTCTCTTCCTGTTTTCACTTCTGGCATAGTAAATCACTATTGTCTGAATCAAAATGGCCAATACCAGCTAGCTTCACTTCACTAATGCCTCAGATTTCGATGTATAAGTGTTCCATTTCATTTTTGATGCTTTCCAGCTTTCCTAGATTCATACTTTGCACATTCCATATTCCAATTACTAATAGATTCTTGTCCCCATTTCTTCTCATTTTGAGTCATGTCACATCTACAAACAAATGTCCTAAAAGCCTGAGTCCATCTACATCGTTAATGTCTCTTGAGTGCCCTCCAACCTAGGGGCTCATTTTCTGGCACTGTATCTGACAGTGTTCTGCTGCTATTCACAAGGTTTTCACTGGCTCTTTTCAGACATAGAGTGCCAAGTCGTTATTCCTAGCTTGTTTTAACCTGGAAGCTCAGATGAAACCTGTCCCCTGTGGGTTACCTTGCTAGTATTTGAGTGTTGATGATATAGCTTCCAACATCACAGCAATGTGCAAGCTCACACAGTAGGACAAACTGACAGACAAGTGGGGGTATATTATGTGTATTTGTTGGTAATTTTAAAAAGAGTGACTCTTTTGTGGGTAGAGCCAGTGTCTGCCCAGAGTTGTCCCTAAATCAGGAGAAGAATGGTAATATAACTCCTAAGAAACCAGTATTAGAGAGACAACTAACTTTGAATTACTTTGATGTCTTCTGTTTTGTTATAAAAGCTAATGAGAAATGCTTTATACTTTATAACATAGATATTTATATTGATATTAAGTTACATTTCAAGTTACTTACAGCCAAATAAAATTGACCATCCAGAAATATCTATATCACGTGTTCTGTGGGTTCATTTAGCTCCTGGCATAAAGCCAAGCACCTACAGAAGTATGAGGTATTCCTCCTTCTGAGAAATATTATCATCAAGAGGTGAAAACTAGAAAATGAATGAGTGGACCTGGCTCCACCATCAGCTCCAACCTTGGATAAAATGGTTTTCTCCTTCTACCAAGCCCACCGTAGCCGACTGACTTCTCAGTGCCATGACACATCATGTTGCTGACCATCTGAATAGAAATTGTCTATATCAACAAGCAGCGCTGGGGCTTTTCTGCTCCTACGTTGTCATGATGTGTGAAGACAAATTAAACTCAGCAATAACAGCAAAACTATGATGATACCCTGTGCTCCTGGAACTGACTCAGGGAACACACACACAGGCAGACATATGTAAAATTTCTCCATGAGGAGGAATCTATCTCCCCAGCCCTGGGCTCCATTTCACAGAAGTGGGAGAGTGAGACCAGACTGGGAGGTGACCTTCATTAGCTCTCAGTCAGCACTTACTCCTCTTTCTTTTCCCTGGTGAGATTTATTTATTCATTTGCCATGGCGTAGTTAATGGAGAGTCAGCTTGGGAATGGCGGGTGGCCAGTACACTGCCTGTAGATGGAGGTTGTTATGTATTGCTTCCTGAAGGGTGACATCTGGGGAAGGGGAGGGAAGAAGATGGACTACTGAAGGTCAGCTCTAATTGAATACTTGGTGAACAAGACAGATCATTCCCTGTGCCCCCTCCTTTCCCGCCGAGGGAGCAATTAGAAGATGAAGTAGCAGGAAGAGGAAGGCAAAGGCAGGGAATGAGAGATGGGTACCTAGAAAACGGGTCATAGACACAAGCCCTTGTGGTATCCGAGTCTCAGAATAAAGCAGATAAGGCACACAGAAAAGATGAAGATGGGATGGGGTGAGCAGCAGTGGTTGTTGGATCATGTTCCTAACCCCATGCAGAGCTAGAGGCTGAGGCAGCTTGGTGTGCTTTCAGAAGGGCCTTCCTGCCTTCCTTTTACACCTCATATCTCCATGTTTGATGATGCATGAAGTTCATTATTTAGCTTTAGAATTTTGAGCCCCTATGGGAGGCAATATTTAAAGCTATTCTCATTGTTTTATTCTTCAGTGTGGTTAAGCTGGGGGATGGGGTGAAGGTTGTTAGAAGCAAGTTTATACTAGGAAAAAACCCATGGCAGTATGTTAAGTGGAAACTTGGGATTGAAGACCTTGAAACACATGATTTTTGTCTTCCTTATCACCTTGGTCCTGGTGGCTGAATATGGGTGACTCAGCACACTGACAAAGGTACCCTGAAAAAAATCAAGGTGCCAAGAGGGCCATGTTGCCTCTGAAGACTCTTGGAGAGAATCCTCCCTTGACTCTTCCACCTCGTGGTGATGCCAACTGTTCCTTGGCTTGTGACAACATCACTTCAACCTCTGCCTTCGTTTTCACAGTCTTATCTCTGTGTTTCTTCCCTTCCTATTCTCATACGGATACCTGTCATTGAATTTTAAACCCATTGCCAAAGAGTCAATTCCAACTCATAGAAACTCCCTGTGTGTCAAAATAGTACTGTGCTCCACAGGACTTTTAATGGACGATTTTATTTTTTCTTTTTTTAACAGTAGTCGTAATCTTTACTAAAGGGCAGTATTTTATTTCTCCCCATACAGTTTATTTATTTATTTTTTAATTTGTAAGAGGTGTAGGAAATAATAACCTGTTTGTCTTTATCATTTCTAGTAACCCTCATTAACTATCTTATAAAATTTGTAAGTCACAGGATATTCACATGATCTAGCCTCCTTTCCATCTATTTCCAAGCTCCCGTCTCATTGACACTCCATGTTACAAGACTGCAAAGTACATTGGACTCTCCAGGCTTCTTGATTTCAGTGCACCAGCCCTTCCACCATTAGCTTCTCATTTATCACTGAGCCTGCTGAATTGCATTCTGCCACTGTGCAAAAGTTGAGGTAATGCTTAGGTTTCTTTAAAGGGTCACAGCTTTCATGGACCTACAACCCCTCACATGGGACAGACAATTCAAAGTTCTCTTTTTGTAACCTTTCTTTCTTTTCTTTTGTTTTTTTATTATGATTGACTGAAAATGTACATTCCTATATAGATTTGCATGCCCACCTATATGCAGCTCCCACTGATCTCCCTGCCTGGTGACAGCACAGTCTTCCTTTCTGCTCCATACATGTCTTATCCCCCCAGCAAACTCCTATCCCTTCCTCTCCACCCACTCCCCCACCTCCAGTAAGAGGTCAGCAGGATGATGTCTTATAGATGCGTAGAACTATAAAGTGCACACACAATATGGTCACCCTGTGTCGCCAAGTCCAATCCATTCCTGTCCGGGAGTTGACCTCCATTATGATTTATGGACAGGAGCAGCATCAGGGCCAGGGCCCACGCTCCCAGGGGAACTCCAAGGCCGCTGGATGCGCAATTGTGGTCTTTTAATGGAGGTCTCAGGGTGTACTCCTTTTTATTATTGTGATGCTGGTAAGACTCAACTTTGTGAGTTCCGTCATGGCTAGCACTAGTGGTGGCCGGGCACCATCCAGTTCTTCTGTTGACAAGTTGATGTAGTCACCCCTCACGTGGGTCTCTCTGTCTTCTGGGTTCTCTTTCCCCCATGTCGTTTTGCTGCTTGGTAGTCATCCATTCCTGCTAAGTTGGGACCATTTGCTGTACCCTCAGATGGCAGCTTGGAAGCTTTTAAGACCCTGGATGCCACACCTCAATGTGGGGTGCAGAAGTTTCTCAGCAAAATGCTAGTTGTGCCAGCTGGCCTCAGTTTCCCCTGAGAGCATGGCCTCTGACCCTCCAAATCCCAGCTACTCTGTCCTTGTAAGATTGGATTAAGATGGGAGGAGTAATCATGTTATGTTGAAGTCTAGTTAATATTGATTTTCTTTCTAATGTGTGCTATCACAGATTTCACCCCACCCAATTTCTATCAACTATCTAAAAGAAACCCTCCACCCCTTGCCCTCCCTCCAGTCCCACCCTTGCAGCCATCAAAGAGTCTTCTTGCATGAGTCTGTTTTTTAAGTCCTTATCATAGGGGTCTCATACAATATTTGCCCTTTTGTCACTGACTACTTTCACTCAGTATAATATCCTCCAATTGAAACAAGGTTACTAGATGTTTCCTAAAATCCCTGTTGTTCTTTATTATTGCATAGTGTTCCATTGAGTATACATATGATAGTTTACCTAGCCACTCCTCTGTCGTTGGGCATCAGGGTTGATTCCATCTTTTTGCTCTTGTGGACTGTGTTGCAATAAACATCTGTGTACATATATCAGTTGGTATGAATGGTCTTGATTCTGTAGGACATATTCTGAGCAGTGGAATTACTGGGTCAAATGGTACATCTATATCCAGCTTTTTAAGGAGGCACCAGATTGCTTCCCAAAGAGTTTGCACTATTTTGCAATCCCACCAAAAGTGCAAAAGAGTTCCAATTTCTTCATAGCCTCTCCAGCATTTGTTGTTTTGCATTTTTTGGACCATGGCCAACCTTGTTGGGGTGAGATGGTATCACATTGTAGTTTTGATTTTAATTTCTTTAATAGCTAATGATTATGGGCATGTCCTCGTGTTTTTTTTTTTTTGGCTGCCTGGATCTTCTCTCGAGAGCTGTCTGTCCATCTCCTTTGCTCAACATTTAATTGGATTGTTTATCTTTTTCTTATTAATATTTTGTAGTACCTTATAGATTTTGGAGAACAGACATCGGTCTGACATATATTTGCCAAATATTTTTCCCATTCTCTAGGTGGCCTTTTTAATACTATTAATAAAGTCTTTGGATGAGCAAAAGTGTTTGATTCTTAGTAGTTCCCACTAATCTATTTTCTCTTGTTTGTGGCTTGTGTGACAGATTTTGAAGTCTGTCTACATTGTGTATTGAAACTTCCATTGTTGTCCCTATTTTTTCTTGAATGAGCTTTATTGTTTTGGATTTGATATTTAGGTCTTTTATCCAGTTTGAGTAGATTTTAGTATAAGGTGTAAGATATGGGTCTTGTTTTGATTTACTGCAGATGGATATCCAATTTTGCCAGCACCGCTTGTTGAAGAGATTGTTTTTCCCCCAGTTTGATGTCTTAGGGCCTTTGTCAAATATCATGTTTGTAGGAAAATGGTTTTGTCATGGGGTCTGAATTCTTTTCCTTCCATCTATCTATCTCTTTTTGTATCAGTACTAGGCTGTTTTGACTACTGTGGCAGTGTAACAGGTTCTAAAGTCAGGTATTGAGAGGGCTCCCAGCGTGTTCTTCTTCAGTGGTGCTTTACTTATCCAGAGCTTCTTCCCTTTCCAAACAAAGTTGGTGATTTGTTTCTCCATCTCATTAAAAAATGTCACTGGAATTTGTATTGGGATTGCATTATGTAAGTAGATTGCTTTGGGTAAAATTGACATTTTCACAATGTTAAGTCTTCCTATCCATAAGCAGGGTAGGTTTCTCCATTTATGTAAGTCTCTTTTAATTTCTTGTAGTAAGGACTTGTAGTTCTCTTTGTAAAGTTCTGTTATTCCTCTGGTTTGACTTATTCTTAGGTACTTTATCTTCTCAGAGGCTGTACTAAATGGTATTGATTTGGTGATTTCTTCATTAATAATCTCATTGTTAGTATAAAGGAATCCTACTGATTTACTTATGTTTATCTTGTATTCTGAGACTTTGCTGCACTATTCTGTCAGCTTGAGTAGTTTACTTACAGATTCTCTGCATGTACAATCATAACATCTGCAAATAGGTTATTTTTACTTCTTTGTAGATGCAGGTGCCCTTTGTTTCTTGGACTTGTCTAATTGCTCTGGTTAGAACTTCTAGTACAATGTTGAATAGGAGAGGTGAGAGTGGGCATCCTTGTCTAGTTCCCATTCTCAAGGGAAACTGTTTCAGTCTCTCTCCATTCGGGATGATGTAGGCAGTTAGCTTTGTATAAATGGCCTTTATTGCACTGATGAATTTGCCATCTATTCCTATTTGGGGGAGAGTTTTTAGCGTGAATGGGTGTTGGACTTGATCAAATGCCTTTTCTGTATCAAGAGACAAAATCAGGTGATTCTTATCTTTCGTGTTATTTATGTGGTTGGTCACATTAATTTTTTCTGATGTTGAACCAGCCTTGCATCCCTGGTATGAATCTTGGTCATGATGGATTATTTTTTTGATATGTTGTTGTATTCTACTGGCAAGAATTTTGTTGAAGATCTTGCATCTAGATTCATGAGGGATATCAGTCAGTAGTTCTCCTTTTCTGTTGGGTCTTTCTCTGGCTTTGGTACCAGGGTCATGCTGGGTTCATAAAATGAATTTGGGAATACTCCACCCCTTTCTATGCTTCAAAATAGTCTCAGCAGTATTGGAGATAATTCTTCTCTAAAAACTTGGTATAATACTGCAGTGAAGCCATCTGGGCCAGACTTTTTTTTGTTGGTAATTTTTGAATGATTTTTTCAACCTCTTCCTTTGTGATAGGTTTGTTAAGTTGTTATGCTTCACCTTGTTATAATTTTTGTAGGTGATATGAATCAAGGAATTTGTCTGTTTCCTCTAGGTTTTCACATTTCTAGAGTACAGTCTTTCATAGTATTCTGTTATGATGTTTTTGATTTCTGTTGGATCTGTTATGACAACTCCCCTCTCATTTCTTATTTGAGTTATTTGTTTCCTTTCCTGTTTTTCTTTAGTAAGTTTAGACAACAGTTTGTCAAGTTTGTTGATCTTTTCAAAAAACCAGGTTTTGGTCTTTTCAGTTTTTTCAGTTGTTCTTCTATTCTGTAATTCATTTAATTCTGCTCTAATCTTTATGATCTGTTTTTTTTCTGGTGCCTGAGGGTTTCCTCTGTTGTTCTTTCTCTACTGCTTCGAATTGTAAGGTTAGTTCTTTGATTTGGTTTCTTTCTTCCTTCCAGATGTGTGCATTTATGGAGATAAACTGACCTCTCAGCACTGCTTTGGCGCTATCCTATAGTTCTGGTAGGAAGTGTTTTCATTCTTATTGGAATCCACAAATTTCTTTATTTCATTCTTGATTTCTTCTATAACTCATGGCTTTTTGAGCAAGATGTTGTTCAGTTTACATGAGTTCCACTTTGTGTCTATATTTTTTCTGCTATTGATTTTGACTTTTGTGGTTTTATGATCTGAGAAAATGCTTTGCATTAATTCAGTGGTATGGGATTTGTTGATAATTGTTTCATGTCCTAACACATGGTCAATTCTGGAGAATGTTCCATGTACACTGGAGAAGAAGGTGTAGTTGTCCATTGATGGATAGAAACTTCTGTATATGTCGATGAGGTCTAGTTGGTTGACCGTGGCCATAAGGTCTGCTGTATCTTTATTGAGCTTTTTTCTAGACGATCTGTCCAATACTGAGAGTGGAGTGTTGAAGTCTCCCACTATTATTGTGGAGTGATGTATCTCATTTTTTAGTGTAGTCAGTGTTTCTTCACTGTTTTTAGGTGCTCTAATACTAGATGCATAAATATTTAATATTGTTAAGTCCTGCTTGTGTATTGAACCTTTCAGCAATAGTGTCCATTTTACATTAAAATCTATTTTATCTGAGATTAGAATAGCCACATCTGTTCTTCTTTGTGCATTGTTAGCTTGACATATATTCTTCCACCCTTTAATTTTCAGTTTGTTCATATCTTTAAGTCTTAGGTAAGTTTCTTGTAGGCAACATATGAATGGGTTGTGCCTTTTGATCCAAGATGTCACTCAATGTCTCTTTACTGAAGCGTTCAGTCCATTCACATTCAGTGTGGTTATTGATAGGTATGTGTTCAGTGCTGCCATTGTGATGTTTATTTTTGTGTTGATGTTTTCTCTGTTATTTTTGTTAATCTGTTCTGGGCCGTTCTTCTTTGTGAGTCGATTTTTCACCTTTTTCAGGGTTGGTTTTTTGGTTGTTGAGACTCCTGTATTATGTTTCTTGATTTGGTGTGTTGCATCTTTATTGTGCTTTACAGCTGCCCCTAAGATCTCCCTTAATAAACTATGCGTAAACCCAATTTCAATTATTACCATTCTTTTCAACTCCCCTCCATCTAGAAGGACTATAACGAGTGCAGTACATCCCACTTTTTAATATGATGACATCATAGTTTTCATGATATGATCACTAGATCATTTCTTTCACTGTTATAGCTTTGATTGAGTTTGGAGCCTTCCCTAACTGAGTCGGTTTCTGGGTGATGTCTCCTGTATTTGCTCTAAAATATAAAGCTTGTGGTTTTGTTCCTCTAAGCCAAGAGATTCTTTCAGTATTTCTTGTAGCTTTGGTTTTGTCTTTACAAAGTCTCTGAGTTTCTATTTATCTACAAATGTTTTAATTTCATTTTTAGATTTGAAACAAAGTTTTGTAGGATATGTAATTCTTGGTTGGAAATTCTTCTCCTTCAAGTCTTTGAATGTGTCATGCCACTGTCTCCATGCCAGCATTGTTTCTGCTGAGAAATCTGATGAAAGCCTACAGGGTTTCCCTCTGAATGTTAGCTTTGCTTTGAGTCTTGCTGCCTTTAAGAGTTTCTGCTTATGTTTCATTTTGTTAAGCTTGATTGTAATATGTCTTGGAGTCTTTCTTTTGAGATCTATATTGAGTCATGTTTGATATGCATCTTGGAGAACTATATTCTCTTCTTTCTTAATTTCTGGGAAGTTTTCTGTCAGCAGTTCAGCAACAATATTCTCTGTGTTCTCAGGCATCTCGCCCTGTTCATGAACTCCAATAAATTGTAGGTTGTCCTCTTAAAAGAGTCCCACATACTTCTTAATGATTCTGAATTTTTCTTGTTTCTTGTTTCTTGTTTTTTTTTTTTTTTTTGATTTTTCCTCATAGATGCTGGAGTCAGTAGCCCTGTCTTCTAAGTGAGAAAGTCTATTTTTCATTTGTAACATTCTGTTTTCTTGGCTTTGAATTGAAGTTTCAGTGTCTTTGATTTTGTTCTTGATATGCTAGATTTCAAAGTACCGGTGTTCCATCGGATCAAACACCTTGCTTAGTTTTTCATTTTGCTCTGCTAAATATAATCATTTTGTATTCACCTTCTGACACTTTCAGAGAAGCTTCTGCATCTGGGAAGTTGTGAGGTGCTTTCTTTTGTAGGCCTTTTGAAGCCATGGGTGATTTCTTGGTTATGCTTTTTTCCAAAGTTTATAGCTTTCTGGACATCATGTGAGTCTATAGAAGCTGGGAGAGATGCTCTGAGGATGGACCACAGATGTTTCTCTAGGCCATCTTAAAATGAGAGGTAAAAAGTATCTGACAACTTCCAAAGTCAGTTAGGTTTTCAGGTTTATAGATCCCTCTTCCCAGCTGGCAAAGTAAGCACCTCTGTATCAAACCCCAGATGTTACAAACTAGCTCAAAATACAGAAAGGCTATTGCCATACTGGCCTCTGCTGTTGGGCCCCAGCTGTAGGCAAGACTGTGTAGAATACTGTTTTTTTGCCAGAAAGGCATTCTCCTCCAGGAAGACTCTACCTCCCCACCCAGGAATTAGGTCCAGCTGAGGCTTCCGTCTGGGCATGTCCACCTCCCATTGGAACAAGATGATGTTCTGCACAAGCTTGCCACCTAGCTTCTGTCTGTGCAAGCCCACGTTCACCGAGTGTGGGGTTAGTGAAAGAGAGGAGGTTTTGTGTTCAGTGGCATGAAGTCCAAATTAACAGCCCTATGCCACATTCTAGGGCTCACTAGGTGTCCAGAAGGCTCATTTAACTATCAATTCAGGTCTTGGTTTCCTGAAGGATTTAGGGAGATGTATGTTTATTCCTCCATCTTGACTTCCCCCCTAGATGATTTTCTTTAAAAAAATATTTTATTGTGATTAATTTAAAGCCTACAATCTAAGTCAATTTGCTGTATAAAACCTTGTACACACACTTCTATGCAGCTCTAGCTGCTCTTGCCACCCTGTGACAGCACACTCCTCCTTTCCACCCTGTGTTTCCCTTATTCATTTTACCAGCTCTTGTCTCTGACCCCTTTCCACCCTCACATCTTTCCTATGGACAGGAGCTGCTCTGACAGCCTCATATGTATTTAAGCCAAATAGCACACACAACACTGGCATCACTCTATGTCTTGTAGTCCAGTCCAATGTTTGTCTGAAGAGTTATCTTGGGTACTGGTTTCAGCTCTGGGCTAGTAGTGAGTCCATGGGCCATGTTCTCAGGGGATTCTCCAGAATGTCAGACCATCAAGTCAGGTCTTTTAATAGAATTCTATTTCTGAACCCCCATTTTTCTCCCACTACATCAATGACTCTTATGTTATAGTTCCTGTCAAGGCAGTCATTGATGGTGGCTGGGCACCATCTAGTTCTTCTGGTCTTAAGCAGATATAGTTTCTGGATCATATGGCCCCTTTTGTCTCCTGGGCTCATGTTTTCCTCATGTCTTCGATGTCCTTCATTCTCCTCTGCTCTCAGCAGATTGGGAACAACTGGTGCACCTTACACGGCAGCTTGCTAACTTTTAAGACACCAGGCATCAGTGGCTGGTTTTTTGAAAACAGATCATCAGGCCTTTCTTCCAAGGTGCTTCTGGGTGGATTCAAACCTCCAAGTTTTTAGTTAGCAGCAAAGGGAATCCAATTTAACAGCTCTTATGTGGTATAAATGATTAATGTGTTTGGCTGCTATTATAAGGTTAGAACTTCAAGTTTACCCAGAGGCACCTCAGAAGAAAGGCCTGGGGATATACTTCTAAAAAAAATTAGCTGTTGAAAACTCTATTGAGCATAGTTATACTCTGACACACATAGGGTCATCATGGGTTGGAATGACCTCAACAGCAATTCTTCATTGAATTTAGGCCCACCATAAATTTGAATGATGTCCTGGCTTACATAGCTTTCAAATAATGTAATACTCACAGGTTTTTGGTGGACACATCTTTTGGGGGTCCACCATTCAACTCACTATAGTTATTATTTAGAAGAAAGAGCAGTCTTTGCTCATCACATTGCAACCCACTCAGTGGATGAAGGTTCTTTGAAACCTTAAGCACTTAAGTGGTGCTTCCAGACATGCAATTCCAATAATAGTAACAATAATAATAGTAAAGGTAAATCATCAAAGTTCTGATTTTTCCATGAAGGCTTTTAAAACAACAAATATTACTTGATCTTATTTCAAAAATTGCTAATAGTATCTTATTCCAAAAATGTTTAGGGTGACTCTCCTTTGATAATACTCCAAGCAGACCCTTAGGACTGGATTTTGTCAGGTAATGCACACCAAATGCAGCCTTGATGGCACAGTGAAAGGTTAGTAGTTTGAGTCTACCAGTTGCTCCTTGAAAACATGTGCAGCAGTTCTAACTTGTCCTATAGGGTTACTATGAGTCAGAATTGACTTGATTGGAACGGGTTTGGTTGTTTGGTGCACCAAATAGATAAGCAGCTGTAAAACAGAGACGACACTGTCAATGAGATTCTTTGTATTTGTTTGTCTGTAACTTACAAAGCTATTTCACATATGCTATACAACTTGATTCTATGTGGCAAGATACAGCAGGTTTTTATTCTAAATTGCAAAAAAGGTGTAGCTCAAGAAAAACATTTTTTTTACATCTTAGCACTTGACTAACCACCCTGAGTACTTATAGTTCTCGAGAGTATAATGATTATGTATATATTAAGAAGTCAAAACTGTCCAAGAGTGGAAGCAATCTAAGGAAGAAGTGAGCTGCTCATAGACAGAGGGGCATTGTAGTGGTGGTTCAGTGGTAGAATTTCCAACTTCCATACAGGAGACCTGAGTTCAATTCCCAGCCAATGCTCCTTACATGTAGCCATGACTCCTATGTCAGCAGAGGCTTGAGTGTTGCTATGATGCTGAACAGGTTTTGGTGAAGCCAGTGAAAACCCTATTGATCACAAGAGTCCAATTTGTAACTAATCATGGGGATGGCACAGGACCTGGCAGCGTTTCCTTCTGTTGCACATGGCGGTCACCATGTGTTGGAGGCTGACTCAGCAGTAGCTAACAACAACAAATATATACATATGTATACATACATGTTTAGTAATGACTCCCCAGAGTGATCTGAGTATCAGAAAAATCAGTCATTTCCACAAAGAAAATGGGATCCCAAGAGACAGAAAGGGCCATATAATCCAGAAACTACATCAGCATGAGACTAGAAGAACTAGATGGTGTCTGACTATCACCAATGACTGCCCTGATGGGGAGAACAACATAGAGTCCCTGATATAGCAGGGGGGAAAAATGGGTGTGCAGAACTAGAACTCTGTTAAAAAAGACCAAATTTGGTGGTCCAATGGACTGGATGGTCCCTGGAAGATATGGCCCCCAGATTCTTTGTAAGCTCAGAGCTGAACCCAGTCCAAAAGCCAACTCTTAAGATAGAGAAAAGACTAGACTATAAGACATAAAATAATATCAGTGAAGAATGTGCTTCTTGCTTATGCGTACACATGAGGCTAACTGGGCAGCACTTGTCCAGAGATAAGATGAGAGGGCAGAGGGTGACAGGAGCTGGCTGAATGACACAGGAAATACAGAGAAGTGTGCTGTCACAGTATGTGGAGGGCAGTTAGAGTTACACAGCAGTGTGGGCAAGTTTTGTATGAAAAATTGACTTGGATTATAAACTCTCCCTTGAAGCATCATAAAATATTTTTAAAAAGAAAGACAGAAAGAAGAAAGAGATGGAAGGAAGGAAGGACGGAAACTCCTAAAGTTCTTTTCAATCCTAGGACTTTATAATTCAAAGTATTTTTATGTAGCTGGGTCATATACTTAGAATATTGTGCTCTGCTTTTATATTTAACATTATTTCATATATGAATTTTGTTTATATGTAATTTCACATTTTACCTTTAATTACTGCATATATCATCAAATGTATGTATCATAACTTTTAATCACTTTCCCACTGTTGATGCAAATGTTTTTCACATATTTTGTCATTATAAACAATGCTCCTGCCAACCTCATTGCAAAGGCAACCATTTTTCTTCTGATATCCTAAGATAGTGGTTCCTTGACGGAGGTGATGTTGTTCCTCATGAAACATTTGGCAATGTTTAGAGAGACTTTGATTGTTACAACTGGCATCTAGTGGGTAGAGGCCAGGAATACTCTGCACTTGGTACAATGATAGGGTTTCTTTCTACAACAAGAAACTATATAGTCCAACAGGTCAGCAGTGATAAGGCTAAGAAACCATGCCCAGAATAAAATTCTGGGAGTGGGATCAATATGTTCTTGTTCTTGACTTTTGGAGGGATTGAACCTTCATTATTGAGGACAAAATTAAGGTTCAGAGAGGTTAAGGCACTTGGCCTAAAGGTCATATATTTAGCTAGTGACAGAGTGAGCAATATAACTTTGGTCTGGATTTGCAGTCTTCGTGTTCCCATCATTCTGGGTACAGCTGCTTGTTCTCCATAATTGGGAGTCAAGAAAGTACCCGACAAGATGTTTCAGGACCGAAGCTGATGAAACATAGATATGTCTGGACCTTTAGTGCTGTTGCTCTGCTAATATTGGAAAATGATATTTACTTCTCCTCTAAACGGAAAGAACAGGAAGTCCTATACATGCTAGGAAGACTTGTAACCTTCCAGTACACAGTCCCTTGTTGCATTGTAAATGCCTGTCATTGGGTGCACCACTGAGGAATGCACTTAAATACGTTCTGGCACACGATGAACCCTTAATAGATGTTAGGAAAGGGACTGTATGATTATCAGTCAATAACTTTCTGTTATGTATCCTGGGTATGCAATTACAGGTCTGCAATTGTGACTTCAGGAAATACATTCTTATTCAAACTTGGCATGATGGCAGAACCTCCACAATCTACTTCTTCATCAGTACTTCCCAAAATGCAGTATTGCTCAGCACCCTCTGGGGTGCTGGTTAACAATGCAGAGTCCTACTTTACAGGCATAAAATCCATCAGCCTCCTGGTGCTCAAACCTTGTTTCATGTGTGAATGGTGACAATACATCTCCTTCCCCCACCACAATCACAGAAGGAGCTTAAGGCATTCAAAAGAATTGATTTGGGCAAGGTGCTATTCCTTGTCAGTGAATTTGATGAAACTGTGTAATAAAATACAGGGCAGGAAAGGGGCAAATACTCCTTTAGCATAATAAGGTGAGGTTTATTATCTTTCAAGAGATAAAATTAAAGTCAGAGGAATACAAATTTCTAATGAAGACCAGACAAGGATCTTCAGAGTGACATTAATCCTCATGATAGTATAATGTGTTAATTTCAAATCCCTCATGAGTAAAAACAGATGCAGTCCAGAGGGAAGCCTTTTTTTCTCTCTTTTCTCTTCCTCTGTCATCAAGTGTAGGCCCAAACTCTTTCCCTGCTCTACCCCTTCCCATTCCTTGGAGTCAGTCAATGATGGAACCAGACCATGATTCTCCCTCTTACCAACACAACAGAGATGCAGCAGTAGAGAAAATGATTGGGAATAACTGGATGTACCAGGCATAAGAAGGCTGTAGAGATGGGAGTTTCATCACTCTGTTGGAAGAACAGCACATTCTAACCAAGAGAAGGGAGAAGAGACATCCAAGGATGTCTGAAATGAAAAGAGCTGGAGAAAGTTGGAAGAAAAGAATCAAAGACAGAATGGCCATGTTATGCTTCCTCTCTTCATGAGGTTCCAAGAGAACTGAGTAGGGAGGCTGGAAGCTAATTCCTATTTCCAACCCTTTACCTCAGATGCTGGATGAACATGACCAGATGCTTTCACAGGGAGCTGCCTCACTGGGACCCAGGAAGGAAGGCAGTCAGCAGAAAGCAAGAGGGAGTGCTTCCAGGGCTGAGGAAATGTTCTTATTCCCATGTCCTATGGCCACCTGGCAGGCATGAACTGTATTCTCTTTATTGGGTGACAAGAAGTGTTTGCCCCCATCCTGTGACCCAGGCAAAAAAAAAGTAAGTAAGATTTCCCTTAGAGTTACACTATGTGGGACAGAGAACAAGGGTCATCTATATAGGCTACATTATGGTAAGAAAACTAGAAAGCAAAGACATCTCCCAACAGCATCATGTTAAAATTGTTAGTGCATTGCAGAGACTGTTAAAGGTCCAAGAATTCTGACTCCAGAAACTTCCCTTTTCCCCATCTCTGGCTGTGTTTGTGCCCCTATAGGGAGAGTCAGGAACCAATCCTATCATCTTTAGGGGCCAAAGATATTAGGCAGGAGCCACCACTGATAATGCAGTAGGCAGGAAGACATAGTGTCCTGCTCTGTACACCACAAAACGTGATGAATCTTGCCATCTGCCTCAACACCTGCTTCATATCACTTAACTTCTCCCTTTTTTCAGTGGTAAAACTGAGAGGCACTTCACTTGCAAAACAAAAAAAAAGCTTAAGGAGAAGTGTCTTTGAGAGGACTGGTCATTGCAGCATGGCATGTGCCTTCATAGAAGAACTGTTTGGTTTCAGTTGAACAAGTGTAACATTCGCTTGGAATATCCACTGCTGTTGAGTCAATTCTGACTCATAGCGACCCTATAGGACAGAGTGCTGCTGGCCCATAGAGTTTCCAGGGAGCACCTGGCAGATCTGAACTGCCAACCTTTTGGTTAGCAGAGGTAGCACTTAACCACTGCAACACCAAGATTTCAATAGAGAGGTCATATTGAATGATATGCTGTGGAATAAGGTGCACTGGATTCCTTTCACAGAGATCCTTAACATTTTTAAAGGAGCAGAAATATATATCCTACAACAACAACAAAGGCTCACAGAAGATCTCTCCTTCTTAATCTTCAGTTTAAACTTAACCTCTATCTCATTTTACTTACTTTTCAAGAAGTGAAGATCTTGACAAAGATCCTAGTCCCCTTTTTCTTTTCATCACTTTTCTTTGCCATTTTTTCCTGAAGTAGTTGAGGCTGGAAGGTGAATGTGGAGGGGATGGTAACCATTGCGAAGAGAGGCTAAATTATAAGTGATGTTCAAGCATCCAACCCACTGGATAGACTCATTAGGAATGCTGGTGGGGGAACATTTGCACACTTAGCTGCTAACCAAAAGCTTATTTGTTCAAACTCAGCTAGCAGCTCCGTGGGAAAAAGACCTGGTGGTCTACTTTCATAAAGATTATAGCCTTGAAAACCATATGGGGCAGCTCTACTCTGTCACATGGGATTGCTATGAGTGGAAATCAACTCTGCAGCTACCCTAAACAACAGGTATTAATTCACTCAACAAAAAGTATTATTATTTATCCACTCAACGTTTGTTTACTGAGTATCTATTATTCTTGATTCTGCGGAGGACACATGAAATGAGTAAGACAGGTTTAATCAGCAAGATAAAGTATGTATCCTGATTACTGCAATATGATGAAAAAGTAAGCACTCTAAGATTTACATATAAAATGATGTGGGATTTAAAAGAATGGAGAAAGAACACTCAACTCAAGACATCACAGAAGGCTTTGTGGAGAAGATAGTATTTTTGTTGGATCAAATATAGTTAACATTCAGACATGAGAGAATGGGAAGCAAGAGGAATTATTGACAAATGAAACTGCATAAACAAGAACATGTTGTTGCTGTTGTTGGCAGGTGCTGTTGAGTCAGTTCTGACTCACAGCCACGTTACAGGTCAGAGTAAACAGGAGGTGGGAATTACAGGCCAAATACTGAAGCTGCTAATTTGTATACGTTGGATGAGGTTTAGATAAAGCATATGATATGAAGCAGTGGAAATTATGCTTGAAAGAAGTTGATGTTAGGTAGTGAACTATATTTAGTAATTACAGTAGCTGATTTCATGACCAAGTTATTTTTGCCCTTAATCTTTTGTTGATATACTGTTTTATCATTAATGGAATACACACTAAATCATTAGTGTATCTGAATTTTTGGTAGGTAATATGGATTCTGATACATATTATTTGGAATACTGTGTCCCTCTGCACTCTTGGAGTATAACTGGTGGGATAAGGCAAGAAACAATATCATGTTATCATAGCAATTTTTTTGATTTGGTGAAATTTTTGGAAATGTAGGGTGACATAAAGATGGTTGCACATAATTGTGGTTTGAGCCTTCATCTCCTTAGTGCAGAATGCTCTAGATCCCTTGACAGGTACATAGAATGTGTGGTGCCTGAAAATGAGGTGTTCATACAAACAGAATCACTGAGAGAAATGCAATTTCCAAATAACACACCAAAACTTACTGCTGTCATAGCGACCCTGTAGAACAGATTAGAACTGCCCCATAGGGGTCCCAAGGCTGTGATCCTTATGGAAGCCAATTGCCCCGTCTTTGTCTGGTGGAACCACTGGTAGGTTCAAACTGCTGACCTGTTAATGACCAGCAGAACTCTTTTCCCGTTGTGCTAGCCATCTGGTTTCCTCCAAATAACACAGAGGAACCAGGAAACACACTTACAAGGCTGATCTCACTGTACAAAGGCAAAAGAGACAAAAGTTTTGCACAATCACCCCTCCAGGATGTACCACCTCAGAATACTCTGTAAAAACAGTAATCTGCTGCACATGCCCATTTCTTCTGTTTCAAACAGTTGTACAAGTCTCTGTGAGCAGCATGAACTAACGGGGGGACAGTAGCTTCCAAATAAATCCTAGAGGTGGAAAAGGCAGGTGGGTGCTGTATGTCCCACCGATCATGAAAGGATTCTAGGTAAGGTAGAATATGATCAGAATGGTACTTTAGCCACACTCACAGACACATAAAAAATTGTGAAATGGAGGCAGGTAGTATAGTTACAAGATTATTTCAGTGATCCAGAAGAAAGATAAAGAAGATCTGAACTACAATAATAGTAGTTGGGATGGAGAGGAGAGTTCAGCTGGGTAATGAATTACAGATATTGAATTACAGATATTTAATCAATGGAATTTACAATTGATCATTTATCTAGCCATGGGAGAAGGCAAAGTTCAATATGACTTGGAGACTTCTAGGTTTTGAAGTAGAAATTGCGTGACCTACTGTCGTGGATTGAATTGTGTTCTCCAGAAATGTGTGTAGCAATTTGGTTGGGCCATGTTTCCTGGTACTGAGTGATATTTCTCCATGTTGTAAATCCAGTCTCTCTGATGTTAATGATGGAGGATGGTTGGAGGGGCAGCACTCAGTGTTGGGGACCTCATATCACCAAGAAGCTGTGCCAGGAGCAAAGTAAGTCCTTTGGAAAGGACCCAGGGTCCCTGTGCCACAAAAGTTCCCAGTCCAGGTGAAGTTTGATGACAAATATCTTCCTCCAGAGCCAACAGAGAAAGACTTTACCTGGAGCTGATGTCATGAATTTGGACTCTTAGGCTGCTTTTCTGTGAGAAAATAAATTTATCTTTGTTAAAGCCGTCTGCTTGTGTATTTCTGTTATGGCAACACTAGATGGCTAAGATACTCACTAAGAGAAATGGAGAATTAAGGGAATAAAAGCTGATTTTGGACATAAGATCATGAACTCTGTTTTGGAAACGTTGAATATCAAAATCCACTGGAATATCTAAATGGAGATATATATCTTTTTCTGAAAATTCAGAAATTCTGAAGTTTCAGAATTCAGAGTCCTCAGAACAGAAATTATGATTAGTGCAATGAAACTGCCTAAGATGGTTGAGAATAAATCTAAACCTGTAAAAACTCATTGCCCTCAAGTTGATTCCAACTCATAGTGACCCTATAGGACAGGGCAGAACTGTCCCATAGAGTTTCCAAGGAGTGCCTGGTAGATTTGAACTGCTGGCATTTTGGTTAGTAGCTGCAGCTCTTGACCACTAGACTACCAGGGTGCATAAGGGAAGAGTGGAGTATGGAAAGGAAGAGAGATTGGATACTTGGTAGAGCTATGAGATTTAGAAGGCAAAGAAAAGAATAAATGGAAAATTAAAAAAGGAGATGAAGAAGGAGGAGAAGGGAGAGATGAGGAGGAAGAGGAGAAGGGGCATGATAAGTGAACAGGAGAAGTAATTTGAGAAGCTGTGGCACCAAATATGTTAGAAGCTGAATCACATAGGATTGAGTTAAGTGTATAAAATAATTAAAATAACAGTGGTTTCAAAACACAGGGATTTATTTTTCTCTCATGTAGAAGGCATCAGAAGCAGTCCATGGACTGACGTTGTTCTCCCACGTTATCATCAAGAACACTGCTCATTCTGTGTTTCTAGTCTAGAATATTTTGTAAATAGCTTCCTTGTTAATGTTGCCTCATCAGCTAAAATGGCTGCTGGGAATCCAACCATCATACCTACATTACAAGAAATGGAAGAAGGGGAGGAAAACAAAATAATGTTTTTTTAAAAAGTGCCTTGTTATTTCTTTGGTACCACTTTTAAGGTGCTTTCCTCTAAGTTCTAGCAAACAGCTTCTGTGTATGTGTTACTGTCTGCACTTAGCAATAGTGAGGCTGGGAAATACAGCGTTTCAAGGGCACGTTGCTGCCCAGAATAAAATCAGAGTGTATTAAATAAAGAGGATGTGAAATGGATATTGATAGCCAATAATCGGGAATATCTACCACAGAAGCCAAAAGTAGAGAGCATTTCATATGGTAAAAAAAGTCAATACCGCTGGTTCTTGAGCGTTGACATGTTGTGGGGTTGCTAACCAAGTCATAAAACAATATGTGTGTACTATTTAATGAGAAACTAGTTTGTTCTGTAACCTTTATTTAAAGTATGATAAAAATAATACACATGTGTATGTATTGGTGGCTCTCAAAGTATGGTCTTCAGATCAGTGCATCTGCGTTACCTGGGAACCTATTAGAAACATAAGTTATAAAGTCTCACCTAAAGCTACTAACTGAGAAACTCTGGGGGTGGGGTCCAGAAATCTGTGGTGTAACAAGTAGTTCAGGTGGCTTTGTTGTTTGCTAAAATTTAGGTATCACTGAAACCCCGGTGGTGTAGTGGTTCAGTGCTACATCTGCTAACCAAAACATCAGCAGTTTGAATCCACCAGGCACTCACTGGAAACTCTATGAAGCAGTTCTACTCTGTCTTACAGGGTTGCTATGAATCAGAATCCACTTGACGACACTGGGTTTGTTTGTTTTTGCTTTAATCAATAGGTTTAAATGCTGCTGTTTGTCCCAGGTAATTTCATTCAATAATCATGTATCAAATGATTATTGTCTGTCAGGCATAGCAGCAGGTCTCTTTATCTATATTATTTCTTTTTAACAGCCGCTTTAGTTCAGAGATTGTGAGAGCAAATCAGTATAGCTAATATTAAGATTACACTAAAACAGTTAAATACTTCTTTGATAATTTCAAAAGGTCTTATTTTTAGCCAGTGACATCAATATGAGTATCACTTCTTATTTCATAAGACTAAGCAAAATTCTGGTTATATGGCCTTTCTGTTTATCTGAATGTTTAGATGAAGAGAACTTTGACCTAATCGAGTTCCTAGCCTGTTTGAATATTTGGTCACTTATGTAGCATGAGTTGGTGTTCCAGTAGAACACACAATTATTTGTTGCTCATTGAGGAAGGGAAGAAGCAAAATGTAAGTCTAAAACTCACTAATAATTTCGTGACTGTGGGAGAGTATAGCTGTGGGTACTTCCTTCCCCTAGTGACATTTAATAAGAGCTACAAATAGAAGTAGGCTGATTCCAGTTTGACTCTGCTCATTGTTGTTATGTTCTTTTGTTTGTTTTTAATTTTTTTAATTGTGATTAAGTGAAGTTTACGATCTAAGTTAATTTTCCATATAAAACCCCAAGTACCTGCCTCTCTGTAACTCTATCTGCTCTCCTCACCCTGTTACAGCACACTCTTCCTTTTCATTCTTTATGTTGTTATGTTCTTAATTGCCCTCAAGTCAGCTCCAGCTCTTGACAACCTTATGTCCACCAGAATGATGCATTGCGTGGTCTGCCATCTTCATGATCATTGCTATGTTTGAGTTCCATGAATTGGAATCCAGTTGACAGCAACTAATGACAACAATGTTTGAGTTAATTGTTGCAGCTATTGTGACAGTCTGCATTACCGAGAGTTTCCCTCATTGTTTTTGGACCTCTGATTTACCAAATACGACATCTGGTGGCATGGTGGTTAAGTGCTATGTGTGTTAACCAAAGGTTGGCAATTCAAATCTGTCAGGTGCTCCTTGGAAACTCTATGGGGCAGTTATACTCTAACCTCTAGGGTTGCTATGAGTTGGAGTCGACTAAATGGCAGTGCGTAGTGGTGGTGGTTTCCCAAGATTGGTCTTTCCCGATGACTTGTCCAAAGTAAGTGGGTTGAAGTCTGACCATACTTCTAAGAAAAATTCTGGTTGTATTTTTTTGTAAGACTGTCTAAAAAGAATTTTGCTCGTATTTCCCAGTAAACAGAGACATAATCTCAGAGAGACATAATCTCAGAGACTGTTAGAAAGCTGGGGGCGGGAAGACGATAGTTCTAGGTAGTCTTCCTTCCAGATAACCATCTAAGGAGTTACTGAGATTTATTCTCATTCATCCATTCTTTCATTCAGGCAGTATTTCTAAAGTTCCTTATATATCAAGCATGGTACTGAGCACAGGAGATACAAAGACAAGTAAGATCACTATAGTAGTCAAGGAGCACGTGTGCACTCTAAAGAAGGCAAGTGGATAAGGGAAGTTCATGCAGTTGAGAGTTAAAGTGGTAGACAGAGACAAGCCTCCACAGAGCACAAAGGGCAGTTGTTTCTGGAGGAGATGGGATCCAATGTACCATTCTTCCAGTCAGATACTGTTTTAGATTCCAAATGTTTCAAGGGTAGGGATGAATTCTTCTCTGTTATAGAAAGTTTTCTTCTCTCCTATTGACATTCAATAGATCCATAAGCCTTGGATGGTGATAGTTCGACAACAGCTAATAACCTCACAGATAGCAATGTATATGACTATTCAGATCCTGCCATTGCTACTGGTTAATGTAGATTTGCAGCCCCACATTAGTATTAAGAAGTGAACCCTGAACCATAACTATTGCTTGGGTTAGTTAGGTAAGTGTGCATGTGTTTGTGATAAACACTTGGAGAACATCAACCGAGTACAAGGCCCAATCTCATCATGCAGAGACACTATCGTTATTAAACCTGGATTCCCCCTAAAAGTCAGAAGCCCTGGTGATGTAGTGGTTAAGTGCTACATCTGGTAACCAAAAGATAAGCAGTTTGAATCTTCAAGTCACTCCTTGGAAACTCTGTGGAGCAATTCTATGCTGCCTGATAGGGTCGCTATCAGTCTAAATTGACTCAGTGGCAGTGGGTTTGGTTTTCTGTTTTCACACCATAAAAAATTTTCTTTGACTCAGGAAGGAAATGCTTGTTCTCACACCTGTGGTTGCCTATTATCAAGTGGTTTCTATGGTCTCTGGTCTCTTGCATTTTCCCCCTTTCATTTGGCATTTTCTTCCAAGAGGTCCTTCTGAGTTCCTCCCAGATATTGTTCATCTCTGAAGGTGAGATGACAGCCCAAAACATTGTGAGCCATCCCCATGACCTGGAGGAACTGGACAGACCATTTCTGGACCATTGCCACTGTTTCTTCTACTTCCATTGTCAAAATGTCTGCTCAGGGTTGATGTTGTTAGGTGCCAGTTTTCAACTGGTAGCAATGCTATGTGACAGGATAGAACCACCCCATGGTTTTCTCAGGCTGTAATCTTTATGAGAACAGACTGCCAAGTCTTTCTGCTATGGAGCCAGTGGGTGCATTTAGATCATCAACCTTTCAGTTAGCCTCCAAGTACTCAACTATTGTGTTACCAAGGCTTCTTCTGCTCAGAGTAATGCACTTTAACTCATTATCTTAAAAGCAGATGAAAAATAGAAGACTTATATAATGACCCTGAACTATGTATGAGACAGTTAAGAGTGTAGTCTGACTGGAATACAGAGTCTAAGTTGAATGAGTAAGATAGAAATAGTTGATGAAAGATTTTGAATCTCAGGCTAGAGTCTGGATCTCATTTACACTAATTAACCACACGACTTTGGACACCAAATGTCCTTTCTTTGGACCTCAGCTTCTTCTTCTGTAAAATGAATGAGTGAATTAGAAACCTCTTGTGATGATTAATAAGAGGCACTTAAAGCAGCTTAGTGGTGTGTTGAAAGGATTTTTAAGAAATATTAATCTGAATTGTGGAATGTATGGTACTGAGGATGTATTAGATCCAGGGAATTCATCTAAGAAATTTTTTCAGCAGGTTGGGGCTTCTTCTTGCTTGGCATCTGGGACCCTGAGCCCTAGACCGATAGCAAATGTATTGACTCTCTGTCTGCATCACTGTTATCTCCCCCATTGCAAGTTAGTGTTCATGGTGATTTACAGGTACAGCTGTACCTTGGTGCCCTACAGAGTTCATCCTTCCTTGTCCATCCTGAAAGCCTCAGGAAGTCTCAGTGGTGGTGGGGTCAGTGATCTTCCCTACTGGCACTCAGAATCCAGTCAAGCACACTCTGCAGAAGCAGGCAGCCAGTGACAGCACAGAGGATGGATGATTGTTATTATACTCAGTTTCTTAAAAGGTCTAGAAGGGCTCTGTATGTAATCATTTTGTATTCACCTTCTGATGATTTCATAAAAGTTTCTTCGTCTGGAAAACTCCTTGGTTGTTTTGTTTGGGAAGCCTTCTGAAGCCATGGGTGATTTCTTGTGTGCCACAAGTGTCTGTTGCTTTTTGGGTCCTATGTGAGTAAGTAGAGGCTAGGAGAGATGCTGTGAGGATGGACTGCGGGATATTTCTCCAGGCTGTCTTAAAATGTAAAACAAAAGGTATCTGACCACTTCTCAAGTCAGTCAGGTTTTCAGGTGTAGAGGTCCCTCTTCCCAACTGGCAAAGTAAGCACCTCTATATCCAACCCCAGATGACACAAACTAGTTCAAAATACAGCAGTACTACTTCCCTGTTCACCTCTGCTGACAGGGCCCAGCCTTAGGTGACACTATGTAAACTACTGCTTTTCTGGTAGAAAAGCGCTTTCCTGTGGGCAAGCTCTGGCTCCCAAGCTAAGAAATAGGTCCAGCTGCGGCCACTGTATCTAAGATGGTGCCCTCCGCATGGTCAGCAGATAGAGGGGCTAAAGGTGCCGAGAAGTAGTGATTCCTCTGCCTCTGTTGCCGGGCCCCCCACTATAGGCAACACTGTGTAAACTACTGCTTTTCTGTCGGAGAAGCACTGTCCTGTTTGCAGGTGCTGGCTCTCAGGCTAAGAATTAGGTCCCACTAAAATCTCTGTATCCAGTATGGCGTCCTGCACACTGGCAGTGGGAATCCGTACAAACCCCATTGTGGCAGAGATAAAAAGACAGGCCCAAAGTGGCTAGATTAACAGAGTCCCAAGCCTGGCTCTCAAAATATGGCAATTTCATCTGCCTATCCCACCAGCAGTGCATCTGAGTCTAGCTGTTAGGCAAGACCCAGCTCCGCCCTCTGGCCAAGACAGAGGAAGAGAAATTTCAAAATGGTGCATTTACCTTCAGTCCATGAGAGCCAGGGCTAGCCAGGAGCGGGAGTCAGCAAAAGAGAGGAGGTTTTTCATTCAGTGATATGAAGTCCAAATTAATAGCCCTGTGCTGTGTCCTGGGTGCTCACTAGGTGACCAGAAGTCTCCATTTAGTTATCATTTCAGGTCTTGGTTTCCAGAGGGATATAAGGAGACATGTGCTTAGTCCACTATCTTGACTCTGCCCCTATTTTACTCAGTTTCTTGATTGTACATGCACTTCTAGAAGAGACAAGGAAGGGTAGTGGTAAGTCTCATTTATTTACATTGTAGCTTTCTCCTCTCTGTGGGGCTCTCTTGGCTCCTCTACAGCACAAGAGGTAGCACTTCCCCTGTCTTTGCCAGCTGTCTTTGCTAAACTTCACAATATCATTTTGTGTTTGTGCAGAATTGTCTAACCTGATTCTCACAAGAGTCCTTCAAGTAGGTGGAACAGAGGTTGCTATGCCCATTTGATGGATGAGCAACCTGAGGCTTAATGCTGGGGCAACTGACCCAGTTTACAGAATTACTAAGTTTCAGAGCTGAAACTCCACCAGAGTCTAACTTATAGGTGGCCTTCATGGATGGTGTTATGTGTGTCCAGAGAGAGCTGAAGCTGTGCACTGGAGAGTCCACTTGATTCTGAATGGCCTTGGTTACCACTGAAAGGAACACCCCAGTCTTTCTCTCCATCTGTGCTGTAGTCTCCAGCTCAGGGAATAATTTCCTGAACCCAAAAGGAACCCAGATGGCAATGGAGTCTGGGTGATACAGGGCAGAGAAGGGCAGAAGATAGGTTGAGAGGGCAAATGGCAGTTAGCCAGCACACCTGGCATCCTCTACTTGCCTCCATCATTGTACTGATACTTGTACAATTTCTACAAAAAATGGCATCCTAAAAGGAGTCCCGGAAATCCTGGTGGCATAGTAGTTAAGCGTTACATTTGCTAACCAAAAAGTCGTGGTTCAAGTCTACCAGGCATTCTTTGGAAACTCTGTAGAGAAGTTCTACTTTGCCCTATAGGGTCACTACAAGTTGGAATCGACACAGCAGCACTGGGTTTGGTTTTTTGTTTTAAAAGGAGTCCTGATGGCATCACGGTTAAACATTTTGCTGCTGAAGAAAAGGTTAGCAGCTCAAACTCACCCAGCAGCTATGAGGGAGAAAACCCTGGTGATCTGCTTTCATGAAGATTAAAGCCAAGATCCTACAGGACATTTCTACTTTGTCAATGAGGCCGCTATAAATCAGAATCAGCTTGATGGCATCCAACAGTAACAACAACAAAAGCCTAAAATTCTTACTCTGCTGGTCTAGGGTAGAAGTTTACAACTTTCTCCAGCATAATTTAAGGTGGTAATGAACTTGAATGAACAAAAGCGGCAAGTCTCTTTTCAGTAAACTGTAGCTGAAATTCACATTTCTTTTACTATGAAATAAAGAAACAGCCATAAAATTCTGTTATTGTGACATCATCAAGGAGCCTTGATGGTACAGTGGTTAAAGTATTTAATTACTAATCCAAAGGTTGGTGATTCAAACCCTCTGGGAAAGATGCAGCAGTCTA
This sequence comes from Heterohyrax brucei, assembly GCA_028571685.1. Classification (NCBI taxonomy): domain Eukaryota; kingdom Metazoa; phylum Chordata; class Mammalia; order Hyracoidea; family Procaviidae; genus Heterohyrax; species Heterohyrax brucei. The sequence goes on along the minus strand of CM053142.1, from coordinate 66,873,708 downwards.
TTTTCATAAAGCTTACAAAATGTGGAGTAATACTCTGTCCTACAGAGTTGTTATGAGTTGGAATTGGGTTGTGTGACATTATCAGTAATAGAAATTATTTATATGTATGTGGCCCCCTGGTGATGCAGTGGTTAAAATGTTCAGCTACTAACCAGAAGGTTGGCAGTTAAAACCCAACAGTCCTTCTATGGTGGATAGATGTGGCAATCTACTTCCATAATGATTCACAGTTTTGCAAAACCTTATAGGGCAAATGTATCCTGTCCTTGCCAGGGTCACTGTCAGCCACAATCAATTTGATGGCAGCAGTTTTGGTATATATGTAGTATACATATACATGTATATATACACACATATATATATGCACACATATATATAGGGTCGTCATGAGTTGGATCCGACTCGACAGCACTTGGCTTGGCATATGTTACATATATATATACATATAAAACACATATGAAGCCTTGGTGGTGCAGTGATTAAGAGCTTATCTTCTGTCCAAAATGTTAGCAGCTTGAATCCACCTGCATTCCTTGAAAATGCTGTAGGGAAGTTCTACTTTGTCCTGTAGGGTCTCTATGAGCAGGAATCAACTTCATGGCAATAAGTTTACACACACACACACATCATATATTTATACAAATACTACACACCTTCTAAATGTGTTTGCTGACCATGCTCTCCCTGTGCAAGATACTTTATAAGCATGCTATGCTAAATTTTTTGCTAAGCCAGTTTTTTTTAACATATTGCTTAAAAAAGTTAGCATAGCACGCTTACAAAAATCTCTCATGGGGAAGGGTGCAGCTGGCAAACAAACATAGAAGGTGCATGTTATATGCATAAAAATACAGTTTGCATGTGTGTATTATATAAACCAGACATCTCAAAATATGCTTCATGCTCTTCACTACTTTGAACTTGCAATAATTACTGGAACTATGGATGAGCAGAGGGAACCCAGACAGATAGTCAAGTGGGATAGACCCACTGGGCTTGTAGTTCCTGAGGAGCTCCAGAAGCTCTCAGTGAGCATATCATTTGTGTGTTACAAAAAAGTACTTTTATTACTATATCACAATTTTAGTAATATAATTATTCTGCAACTGTATCTCATAAAATTGATATTCTTTTTTGTCCCATGTATTTTATTGGGTACATTTAAAAACATTTATTTCTAAGCCTACAGACTTCACTAAGCTGTTAAAGAAGTCCATGGCACATATACACAAAAGGCTCTTGGGGCTGTGAAAAAACTCCTACAATGGAGGACTGGGCAAATATGGGAGATTGTTCTTTTTAACAAAAACCTTTCAATGCATCTTTGGTTATAAAAAGGTAAACTCAGCCCCCATTCTTGAATGGAAAGGGAGCAACCATGAGGACCTGAACTGTTAAGCTTAATGTCCTGAGAGGCAAACACTGTTATATTATTAACAGTTTTTGCTTCCACTGGCCACACCATGGAGGAAGAGTGTTGGGCTTAGGACCCCAGGTGTGAGGGTAAGGAAGGGTATGTGCCATCTGTGGAAAGTCAGACCACTGGTAAATACTTCCCTTAGGATGACGATGATGGTGTGCTTGTCAGCTGTGATTGATGACACCAGGGTTAGGTTTTCCATTTCTGTACTGTAATGCCCTTACACTCTCTTCTACCCTTTAGACAAGTTTATGAAACATCACAGACACAGGGTAACTCTGACATGAGAAACATAACTTGAGGGAGGGTTAGCAGGCCAAAGAGTAGTAACCAGCTGTCTGTGGATGACCAGAGAGAACTCAACCAGAAGGGATAAGCAGAATAGACACGCTGGACTTGTATTTCCTGAAGTGCTCCAGAAGCCGTCAGTGAGAAGACCTGGGAATTCTAGTAATTCTGCAGACACATGAACTGGGGGCTTTGGATAAGTTACTGTACTACACTGAATGACAGAAACTAAATGACTGTAACAGGTATAATAACTTTATGTGGCATTAAAATAAAAACAGACAAAACAAAATGTTTAACTATAGTTGTAAGACACCATCAGTTGTAAGATGCCTCCTGACTTTATGTTAAAATGTAAATAAGGAGCCCTATTTGTGCAATAGTTAAAGGACTGGCTGCTAACCTGAAGTTTGGCATTTTGAACCTAGTCAGTGACTCCACTGGACAAAGATCTGGTGATCTGCTCCAGTAAGGTTTACAGCCAAGAAAACCCCATGATGCAGTTCTACTCTGTCCAATGGAGCTGTTATGACTCAAAAATCAACTCAATGGTACCTAACGATAACAACCCAAAATGTAGTTAAACATATATTACAGATTTGATGAAATACAGCAGTCAAATATTTTACTGAAGGGTGGACCCCCCACTCAGGCTGGCTGACTGGAGGATATTTGTGTTTCTGACTGTAATTACTGGCAGCTTTGTTTTTCTCCCCCCAGTGTTTGAGCTTACTGATAACCAGTCTTGTGTCCTTGTCACTTCTGTTTCCCCAGCATCAAGTACAGTGTCTGTCTTGAGACAGTTGCTTTCAAAAGTATCTGTTGTTGTGATTAATAATTGACTGACTGGTTGTATGTATGAATAGAAGAACAAGTTAATCAAAAGTGTGGTTCATTAGTGTATCAGGTAGAAGAAGCCATCTTCCCAGTGTAGAGGGTTATTTCGTCACTGACATTTTAAAAATTTCTGGTTTATGATTGCTATAGATTGAATTGTGGCCCTCTTCCTTCAAAATATGTGTTGAGTTTCTGATGTGTGTATCTGTGAATGTGATCTTGTCTGCAAATAGTGTTTCTTTTGCTATGTTAATGAAATCTTGCCAGTGTACAGTGGATCCTAGACCTAATCACTTCTGAGATACGAAAAGACCAGAATATTCACAGAAACACTTACAGGGGGAAGACAGACAGACAATGTTGACAAAAGCTAGGGACTACCCAAAAAGAAAGATTTGACATAGCCAAGACTCTGACTTGGGCTTTAAACTTTCAGAACTGTGATACAGTAAGTTTTTGTTCTTGTGCTATTTGTGTTGCAACAGCACTCAAAGCTAAAAGCAAGCAAAAACAAACCAAAACCTCTGCTGTTGAGTTGGGTCCAACTCATAGCAGCCCTACAAAACAGACTAGAACTGCCCCATAGAATTTTTAAGAGGACACTTGGTGGATGTGAACTGCCAACCGTATTAGCCTTAGCACTTAACTACTATGCCACTAGGTAACTAAAAAGATGATGATTATTCCTTCCAAGACCTAGTTACTTTCTGCTTTGAATTTTTGTTTGATACGAATTTTCATTAACAGAACCATGCTGAATCATTGAGTGTGTCTGAATTTTTGATAGGTAGCATAGATTTTGTTTTCTTTTCTCCTCCCATAAGCCTTCGCTTACAATCCAGTGGGACAGACTTGTCCCATTAATTCTGGATGGCAATGGGTTTGGGATGCTAGGAAAGTACTGTGACACATTCTTCAAAGGCTTCACTGAACTCCTTCCCACAATTTCCAGAGTTATGGTTAGAATTCAGCGTAATGGCATCTACATTACTCTGCATCCTAGAAACTCAGGCTCACATGCAAGTTACCCAGGGAAATTAACCCCACTCTTTCTTTAGGTGTGGAAAACCCAAGATGAGTCACCTGAGGTGTAATCCAGACGACAGGCCTTTATCAAGTTTGTTTTACTCTTTTCTTTCAGGCAGGAGCTAAGATCTCATTGCTGTAAGATCTGTTGTGATTCTCTGTTGGCTTCTTTGTTGGTTTTCCACATTGACTTCCAATGTGCTATGTGGTCTACCTTTAGACACGGCCCACGCTCATTTTCAAAGTCAAGCTTTTGCAACATAAAGCAAAAAAAGAAAAAAATATTCATAATCAACAGACTAGCTCTGGCCACTCTTCTGACCAGAAGCAATGAATCCTGTTGGATGTCACTTCCAAATGAGATGGTTAGTACGTATGTCTTTGGGATGGGAGGGGGTGAGCCAGCAGGTGGGGGAGTTTTGTGGGTGGGTGGTGTCGAGGTGGGGGTAGGAACACCAGTGTGGTTTATTGATAGTTGGCAGGGTGAGTTTCTTGTTTCATCACATGATGAGTGTTTTTAGGGCACTGAGCCAAGACCAGCCATAAAACTGTCAGGAAGAACATTCCTGTGAAATACTCCGGAGCTCACAAGCAGATGTTGGCAGAGGCAGCACTGCTCACCTGATTCACTCCTTTGTGGCTGCCACAAAGCATGTAGTCTAGAGGAGGTGAAAGTGAGTGGGCTTCTTCCAGCCGGTTGATGACAGAGCCAGAACCAGAACTTGGGTCTTTTGACCACTAAGCCAGTGTTCCCACAACGCCAAGGTGTAGACACATGGAAGATTGTCATTTTGGTTCTTGCCCTGCCACTAATTTGTTTTGTCCTCTTGATTATGTTACTTTTCCCTTCCGGGCTTTAGTTTTCTCCTTTGTAAAATGAAGTTTTGAAAAAGTTGACCTCTATCTCCTTAACAGCAGACACTGTATTTCCATGGCATAGAGTGTCACCTGGCACTCAGTGGGCACACAAGAAATAGCTGTAGAGTAAATGTATCAATGTTCTGTGAGTTTCTGAGTGTCTGTTCTTACATTACCTCCGTGCCTTTAAATATGCTCTCCATCTGTCTTGTTCTTGATCTTCCATACTCTCTTTTATAGCATGAGTCTTTAAAAGAAAGAAACTGCTTTTAGTTACTTCTGTTGGATGGTACTCATTGCAACATCTGTGATGAAAGTTTGACTTTTCTGCTATCAGTGAGAATGACAGTGGTGGTGGTGCCCTGCCTTTCTGCCTGAAAATACATAGGTTAGTGCTGTCACAGAGATGGCATTCAGTTAGTGTGTTGAATGACAGCAAATGAATGAACTAATCATCTCTTAAAAATATTTTAAAAGCAAATGAACTTGACCTATAGTAAGCTAAACCAATCCAAGCAAATCCACTGTTGTAGAGTTGATTCTGACACACAATGACCCTACAGAACCAGAGTAGAACTGTTCCACAGAGTTTCTAAGGAGTGCTTGGTGGATATGAACTGCCAACCTTTTAATTAGCAGCTGTAGCACTTAACCACTACACCACCAAGATTTCCATAATAAGCAAAGTATAGATGAATCACAGGGGATGACTTCCCAGTACTGAACAATGATAGACTCTACAAAAAGGTAACTGAGAGAGCTTATAGGTGGGCTTTCCCCCTTGAAGCAGGGGGAAGAAATAAATTCAGTTTATAACCTCACATGGTCCTTGGATTCTAAATATTGTTTGATGACAATCATTGATATTAGAGAACTACAGAGATGGACATTTTTTGCTTTTGTAAGAATAACAAAATAACCAAAGATTTGCCAATTCAACAGTTTTCAGGTGTATGATTTAGTAATGTTAATTACATTGATCATATTGTACAGCAACCAGTGATAACTGTTACCACATTTCCCAGTGAGAGACATTTTCAAAAGATTTTTATGTCACAAAATGAAAGAGATATGTAAGAGTTTTGAGAGTACATTGAAGGAAACAAACAACCCAACCTAAAACAATATAAGTCAATCAAAACAAACCAATCAAAATCCCATGCTTCAGTTTAGGTCCCTGTTGGTGTTAACAGTCTTATGCACTCAGCTTGGTCATGTTATTCAGAGTAGACATCACAACCCTAATAGTTGGAATTATAAATATGGAAATATAGAGTAGCTTCTATTCTTTTAATTGTGAAATATAATATTAATGTCTTTGTTTCCACATTAACGTTGTACCTGATTGAACTGATAATTCATCGAATTCTAATATGAGGTTGTTTTAGTGTGGGTTCCCTAGAGCTGCAAAACCGGCGAAGTATATATTAATATAAATAGACAGAAATCTACTTCAAGGAAATGGCTCGCATAATTGTGACAAAATAGCACATGCAATTGTTAGGGCTGGCAAGTCCCAAATCCATAGACCAGGCAACAGGCTAAAGACCTCTACTGGGTCACATGATTTTCAGGACTACTGAACCCTAGGTTTGTAGGTCAGGTGGTTTCTGTAGGCTTACATCTCATGTGATGAGAAGAGTGCAGGGTGGAGAAAGAGAGTGAGATTTGCTGGAGCAATCATTCATATACTGGAAGCGGGTCATACTCCCAAGGAGACTCACCTTCTACTAACTGGCTGGAAGATGATTGCACAGTGATGTCACTGAGAATCATAGCTTAGCCAAGTTGACACATAACATTAACTATCATAGGAGTAAGATTAGAAGTCAAAATGGTGAAGAGTCTGGGGATCCGTGTGTGTGGCTGTAGCAGGTAGCTAGAGGAAGTAGGCGTGGAAAGAGAAAGGTGGAAAGAGCCCACATTTCTGACTCCCAAACTAGCACTTTTTGACAATTCCATCTCTGTCAATGAGTGCCACCAAATTTAGCATCTGCTGTTGAGCTGACTCAGACTCATGGCAACCTCATGAGTTATCTCAACTGTACTTCACAGGATTTTAAATGGCTGGTTTATTGAAAATAGATCACCAGGCCCTTCTTCTGAGGAAGCTGTGGGAGGGCTTGAACTACCAACCTTTGAATTAGTATCCAAGGGCATCAGTCATCTGTACCACCAATGCAGTGCTGAATTATTCTCCAATAGTTGTGCATGTGTTACTTTCTTACCCTCTGGGAGCAGAAAACACATTTTAGACTTCTTTAGACTCTCTCAAGTTCCTAACTCAGTGTAAGAAGGAAGCACTTACTGATTGCCATGGACTGATAGACTTTGATCTAGTAGGTGTGGGTACCAGTATGCCTTAGGCCTGCCATGTGGCTAGGTATCAGAGGCCAATTAGATCCTGGCATAAAAATCATTCATCGGAAGGAACCCACTTGCCCACTGCCACAGAGTTGATTCTGACTCATAGAGACCCTGTAGGACAAAGTAGAACTGCCACATAGAGTTTCCAAGGAGTGTCTGGTGGATTCGAACCACCTACCTTTTGGTTAGCAGCTGTAGCAGTTAGCTGCGTCACCAGGGTTTCTGACGCTAACTTAGTCCCTGGAAATTTCAGGCATTTATGACTTTATTTCTGTCCTCAGTAGGCAAAGAAGTTAGGGAACCGTGCCCATTTGGATTGTCAACAGGGAACTAGGAGGAATGGAACAACAAAGCAGCAGTTATGTGTCTGAAGAATTTGGGCATCAGACATGTTTGTAAGGTTGTCATTTTGTAAGTGTATGTGTGTGTAAGAATGTGTTCAAGTGCCTGTACTGGTAGCTTCTAGAAAGATAAAGAACTGTGGAAAAAAAGAATAAAACCTGGAATGTATAACTTTTTTTCCCCAATAGATTGTATTTTTAGAAAAAGAACTACCCACTATGATTGTTTTTCTTTTTTCGAACTACATCATCATCTCTGCATCTTGTCAATCACGTCCCGAGGGAAACAGGGGCAAGTCAGCACTGACACAGGAGAGAATCAAGTCAAAGGAGCAGAGTGTGTGCCCACCTATGGGCTCTTGGCTGATTAGCCATCTGATCCCAGGCAAAGTACTTAACTTCTTCAGGCCTTCTTCAAGTCCTCACTGTAAGGTGGAGCTGCCATAACACACACTTCAGTTGTCAGGACGCAGTGATGAAATTCAAGGCAAGTGCTTAGCTCAGTGCTTGGCACACCATTATCTACCCTTCTTATACTTTTCCAGTGATAGAGGAGCCTTGTACATACTTTTCCAAAGCTTGCTGATATCAGTCATTCAGCTTCATCTGCACAGCTACCTTCAGCCCCATGGTCTAAATCCCACTAAATAACTGCTTGTTGAAATATGATGCCAGGTCAGGGTCCATACAATCATTATCCAGATCCTGTTCTCACCTCAGCTGGTGGGAGGGATGATATTGAGCATAAAATCCACAGAAGCAAATATGATTCCTGAAGGATACCATGGTTTAGGCCATGCGGTGGCCCTAAAAGTAATCGAGATCCTTGAGAATACTATGTTGTTGTCGCTAGCTGTCATACACCTGCCCATGGACTCATGATAACTTCATGCACAAAAAAATAATATACTGCCTGGTCCTGCACCATCACTATGATCATTTACTGTTGGACTGTTGTGGTCCAGAGGGCTTTCATTGGCTGATTTGGGAAGCAGATCACCAAGCCCTTCTTCCTAGTATGTCTCAATCTGGAAGTTTCACTGCAGCACCCAAGCCTCCACTGACAGAAGGGTGGTGGCTACTTCAGAGATGTACTGTTTGTGAAATCTACCACTGAACCACCACGGCCTCAAAGAGATGAATAGTAGGCTTTTGAGTTTTTGTTTAAGCGTCCCTTTTTGAGCATCCCTCTCCCTTGGTATTCCAGATGAATAGAGAGAACAGCAATGTTCTACACAGCCAGCTTACCTACTGCTAAATATTGAGAGCCTGCACCTAAGTGTGAGTGTGTGCGTTCATGTGGGGGAGGGAATCCATTCAGTACAGAGAGTGAACTGAAAGGAAGTTTACACAACTTATTTCGGGAAGCATTTGGTAACACTGATTTAGTTACCGGTTTCTTGGGCTCCTGTGACTGCAGAACCAAATCCTCTATTCTTAGACTTTCCTAATCATCACCGAATCTCTTCCTGAGAGACAAAAAAGATACAAGCTGGGATTAAGGTCAGTTTTTATTATTTCATAATTGGTCTAGACAAAAAGAAGTTTTTCAGCTAGGCTTTAAATAATAAGGCAGAATTTATGAAATACCCCTTGGATCTATCAGTAGATACTTTTAAGAGAGAATTAATTATGCACTCCAGAGAAAAAGGCTGCTGAAGGGGAGGCTGAAGGGAGAGGGATGTGACAGGGCTTGGTGAAAGGAAGGGACGAGAGTGTAGACGGTGAGCAGAGTCTGAGGCCACATTACCTCATCCCATCACAGCTTCTGTTCTGCCTTCCAGAGGGACTGGAGGCAAGGTCTTCCTCTTCCAATCTATCCTGCACACTGTGGTCTGATTAATCCTCCTAAATCACTGCTTGCCTCTCATCACCCTTCTTCTGGAGGATCAGAGGTGGCTCCCCACTGCCTGCTAAATCATATCTGGGCTTCCTCGCATCACTTACATTGACTTCCGGAACTTGGCCACTCCCAGTATGTCCAGCCCAGTCTTTCTCTAGTTTCCAAAAGCCACCTCTATTCCAGCAGGCCAGACTCCTAACTGTTTCCTGCCCAGACTGAGCCTCTCCTACCTCTGCACCTCTGCTCATGCTGCTTTTTGCAGTAGGAATACTGTGTTCACTTTTGTCTACTAAGTGTCCTTTTCTGTACCTAAAGGCCCATGTGAAGTGCAGCCTTCTCTGACTACTGTAGTCCTTCCTGATGTCTCTCTTCTTTGGGTCTGTTGGTAGACTGAACTATTTAACAAAGGGCACTCCAGGTATGTATAAGTTTTACTGGCATAAGGGATGTATAGTAAACAATTTAATGTCCCTGGGTGGTATAGAAGCCTTAGTGGCCCAGTGGTTAAGAGCTCAACTGCTAACCATAAAGTCAGTAGTTCGAATCCACAAACCACTCCTAAGAAATCCCGTGGGGAAGTTTTACTCTGTTCTGTAGGGTCACTATAAGTCAGAATTGACTTGATGACAACAGATTTTGGTTTTGGATGGGAACTGTTAACACATTCAATTGCTAACTGAAAAGCTGGCAGTTCAAGTCCACTCAGAGGCACTACTGAAGACAAGCCTGGCAGTCTACTTCTAAAAAAGCCACTGAAAACCCTTGAACCACTTCAGACTTCATCAAACCATTAAAAACAGTTCACCTCTGACACATATGAGATTGTCATGAGTTGGAATGGACTCAATGACAGTATTTTTTTAGCACACAATTTACAAATAGCAATAACTTTTATAATAGTCTTTACTGTAATTTCCAAGTAACTCATCAATTATCTCAAAATACTTTCATTAGTTTTTGCCAAACTCTTCTATCTATAGCCAACCTATTGACAAACTGGTGCTGTTCCAACATGAATGATGGTTGAAATTTTAATGCATGAAGTGAAAGTGAAACAACAAAGACATGTATTTCACTTATTCATCAAAATAAGGGACATTTTTGTTGAAATGAACAGTAGCTTTCAAAAACTCAGTTTTGTGTCTGTGTTAGTCACACACAATGAAACATGCTAAATTTATTTTGCGTTACTAACATTTTCTCTGTCCCTTTATTAAGTCTATATACAATCCACAGAACAATAACCCAAGCCTGATACAGAGCATTTGCCAATTTCTGTGTTGTAAATAGTCTTCTATGGTGTAAATAGTCCTACAGTAGCAATTTAACACTACCAATGTGTGGAGACCTGGGGTGTAATGGTTAAGAGCTACATGCTGCTAATCAGAAAGTCAATAGTTTGACTTCACCAGGCATTCCTTGGAAACTCTACGGGGCCGTTCTAGTCTGTCTTTTAGCGTCGCTATGAGTTGGAACTGACTCAATGGCAACATATTAAGTTAGGCTTTAGTGTGATGTCACTGACTGAGGACTTGAGAGGAGAAGAGCAAAAGCACATCCTCATATAGTGTTTCTAACACAACTGGAATAGACACAAATAGCCTCAAGTGCACAGGTAATAGCAACAAGTCATAAAATAATTAGGAAATGAAGAGTTTTGAGTATTTATTGCTTTTTAAAGTATCATTTATTTAATTGCAAGCTTATATAATCTGATTTTTAACACTTGCTGACAAAATTCTTGAACATCCAAGTTATCACGAGCCAGAACAAGTTGACTCTAGTATGCCATTGTCTGACTCTAGTATTCAGCACACTGTTACATGACACTATCTGAGACTGGGGAAGCTGGATAAGGCCAATGTTGCCTTCCAGGACATCCTAGTCTACCAGGGATACAGACAAGTTAACAGATAATGACAACGGGCTTGTGATGTAAGGGAAGCATAAATCAGCACTGAGGATTCTAGTGCCTGGGAAGAAGTGGACATTAACTCGTGGTGGTATTCAGGAAGGCTATGCAGATAATATGACCTTAAATGAGATCCTGAAAGACAATAATAAATGTATCTGTTGGAATGGCTGGGGCTGGACATTCTTAGCAAAGACTCATTCTTGAAACATCAGGTAATTTAGTGTGCCTGGAGCTGGGGTCTGTGGTAGGGAATGACCAGAGATGAGAAGGTTTCGGAAGGCTGGAAGAAGATTGCTCAACAATTGTAACTATTGTTACACACTTCTGTGTTTAATTGCTCCCTAACTTTTTCTGGGTGTCTATTTTAAAAACTTTTTATTTTTATTTTTATTTTTATGGTGTAAACAGTTAATGCTCAGCTGCTTAAATGAAAGGTTGGAGGGTAAGTCCACCCAGTGGTAACTTGGAAGAAAGGGCTGGAAGTATAGTTCCAAAAAAATCAGCCACTGAAAACCCTCTGGAGCACCATAACTCCCTGATATACATGGGGTAGCCATGAGTTGGAACCTATGTGATGATAACTGACTTTGCTTTTTATGAAGATAATTCTTAATTTTTGCATATTAGTATCTGCTCATTTTTCTGCAGGATTGACAGTGGAGAGAATCAAAAGAAGGTGAACATCCCCATCTTCTAGAACTTTCTTCAGATTATTAGCATCGGCTTGGTATGCAAGAAGCTATGTGGGAATTTTGTGGAATGGATTTTTTTCTTCTTGAATATTTCGACTCTTTTCGTTTCTTTGATTCCAGACAATGTGACATAATATTTTTGCTCCCCATTGTTCAGGCAAACAAACAGAAGACTCAGAGTGCTGAAGGCTTAAAACAGTCTGGAAAATCAAATATTTTTTACCTTTCAGAACCACAAATTGTCCAGTGGAAGAGCTGCACTAAAGATCCAGTTACTCAGACTCCAGGTGTCTGCCTAGTAAACCTCCGATTTCTCCTTGGTTTCTAAATACTCACTCCCTGTTATTATTCATCCATCTGGGTGATTCAGTTATTCTTTGTAGCATAGTGATGCGAACAAAACAGACATGTAGAAGGACAATACTCGGAAAGGAGAACTGGGGTTGGTTTGCCTAAAAGGTTGTAAGCCAGCCTGACATAAGAGTACACAAGACATTTGAAAAGCAGTCAAAATCTTGTCAGCAACATCTTAGAAACCAAACTTTTGAACCCAGGGCTGTAAAAGAAGGGTCTTAAAGCATGGTTTTGCTTTTTGTGTGTCAGTACATTTCAATTAATATGAGAGCTTGATTTCCAAACATACGGAAGAGATTTTTCATCAAAAGAAGGACTTTTTAACTGGGTTTCAAATTTCTGCTTGTTGCCTGTCACTTGGTATAAAATATCTGATTTTCAAGATTCTTTTAAGCCAAGCGGAAAAGCAGATAAAATTGCTTTCTCCTCTGAGATGGTATGGCGGTGTGTTGGTGGGGGCTTAGAGAAGGCATAGTCTCCTCAGCAACCTTGTGCTATATCTGTAAAGGCTGAGAGGACCTGGCAGCAACGACTGGCAGGTGAGCACATTTACTTTCCTAAGTGAAAAATGTTGAACAGTTCTAAGAGAAAAGGATTCTTGTTTCCATGGTGAAGTAGGAAAGGAATCCAGAAAGAGGGAAGCTGTGGAAACACTTGAGAAAAGCCACCTGTGATGGGTTGAATTGTGTCCTCTAACAAGAGATGTTGAAGTCCTGACCCTCGGTGTTTGTGAATGTGACTTTGTTTGGAAACAGTCTTTGACAATGTTGTCAGATAAGTTAGCTTGTGGTCATACCATAGTAGAAAAACAAAAACCAAACCCACTGTTACTGAGTCAAATCCAACTCACAGTGACCCTACAGGACAGAGTAAACTGCCTCACAGTGTTTCCAAGGTATGCCTGGTGAATCCAAACTGCAGACCCTTTGCTTAGTAACCACAGCACTTAACCACTACTCCACTAGGGTTTCCAAATCTAGTAGGGTGGGTCCTAATTCGATCGGACTGGTTTCCTTCTAAAAGGAGAGGCACAAGAGAACCTGCAGTGGGAAGGTGTCTATGTGAAAATGGAGGCAGAAGTTGAAGTGGTGCATCTTCAAGTCAAGGAACGCCAAGGATCACCAGCTGTCACCAGAAGTTAGGAGAGAGACATGAAGCAGTTTCCCTTAGAGCTCTCAGAAGAAATCCATCCAGCTGACACCCTAATTTCAGACATCTAGCTCTCAGAACTGTAAGGCTATATACTTTTCTGTTCTTAGAAGCTACCCAGCTTGTGTAACTCTGTTATGGTAGCCCAAAGAGACTAATATAACACAAAAAGCACTACCTGGGGCAAATGAGTGGAAGGACATGATTTTTGTTTTTTTTCAGCTGGATGGACATACAGGAAAATCTAATGCAAAGGACCTCTTCAAAGTATCCAAAAGTAAGGATGTCACCTTGATGACTAAAACACCTGACCCAAACCGTGGTATTTTCAATTGCATCATATGCTTGTGAAAGCTGGACTGTAAACAAAGAAAACACAAGAAGAATTGATGCCTTTGAATTGTGGTGTTGGAGAAGAATGTTGAATGTACTGCGGGCCACCAAAAGAACCAACAGATCTGTTCTGGAAGAAATACAACCAGAGTGCTCCTTGGAAGCAAAGGTGGCAAGACTGCATCTTACTCACTTTGGACATGTTGTCAGGAAAGATCAGTCCCTGGAGAAGGACATTGTGCCTGGTAGAGTGGAGGGTCAGCAAAAAAGAGGAAGACTGTTGACAAGATAGCTAGACACAGTGGCCGCAACAATGGGCTTAAACAGAAAAACAATTGTGGACATGGTGCAAGACCAGGCAACATTTCATTCTGTTGTTCATAGGGTCACTATGAGTAGGAACCGACTCAACGGCACCTAACAACAACATGGACATACAACCTCAGCCTCAGTTTGGTAAGCAGCAAGCCCACCTCAGGTAATTCTTCCCATTTAGGTCTTTCACTGGGTTCTTTCAGAGCCTTTGAATGATCCAGTTTGATTTTCTAATCAGCCTTACAAGATCATCCCTCATGATCTCCTTATGCTGAAGAGGACAAGGAGTGAAGGGAAATTTGAGTCTGGGCTCCTGCTCTGACTCTATCTGGGGAAGAGATACTCTTTTAGAATCTACTCACAGTTTAGACCTTAATGATTGAGGTCACTGTATTCAGGCCCAATCCTGGTGGTGCAGTGGTTAAGTGCCATAGCTGCTAACTAAAAGTTGGCATTTTGAATCTACCAGGCACTCCTTGAAAACTCTGTGGGGCAGTTCTACTCTGTCTTATAGGGTCGCAATGAGTCAGAATTGACTTGATGGAAGTTGGTTTGGTTTTGGATTTTACTGCTGGCTTTGCTCTCCTTGGACTCAGAGTACCCCCATTATAGCAATAACAACATTACATTGTAACTTTGTGATTGTAGCTCTCTTGATCCGCTAGAAGACAAACAACTTGATAATAATTTCTTCTTATCCATCCATTTCCAACCAAGCCATGTTTGACCATTAAAGAATTCACTAAGTGTTAAATCCTTTGCCGTCGAGTCAATTCTGTCCGATAGCAACGCTATAGACAGAGTAGAATTGCTCCATAGAGTTTCCAAATAACACCTAGTGGATTCAAACTGCCTACTTTTTGGTTAGCAATCACAACACTTAACCACTACACCCTCAGAATTTCCCAACAAGTATTAGATGAATTAAAAAATATACACAGAGGAAAGCAATCTGGCGCTTCCTTAAAAAAATGGATATTGATATACCATTTGACCCAGTAATTCCACTACTTGGAATATATCCTGCAGAATCAAGACCTTTCACACTAACAGACACATGTACCAGAATGTTTAACACAGCACAGTCCACAATAGCAAAAAGATGAGAATCAACCCAGATACCCAACAACAGAAGAATGGATAGGTAAACTGTGGTACATGTACTCAATGGAGCACTACGCAGTGATGAAGAATAACAATGATTCCAGGAAACATCTTCTAACCTGGTTTCAACTGGAAGACATTATGCTGAGTGAAAGTAGTCAGTGACAAAAGGACAAATACTGTATGAGACCTCTACGATAAGGTCTCAAAAACAGACTTGTGTGTAGAAGAAAAGACTCTTTGACAGCTGCAAGGGAGGGGGGGAGGAGGCGAGGGGAGAAGGGTTTAGATTAGATAGTTGCTAGAAATCTGGCTGGGAGAAAGCAGTGATAGCACACATTAGAAACAAGAACAACATTAAGTGGACTTCAGCATAACTTAAGTACTCCTTCCGTCTTAACCCAATATTGCAAGGACAGAGTAGCTGGGGCAGGGGGCACAGGACCATGCTCTTAGGCGAAATTGAGGCCAACTGGCACAACTAGTATTTTTCTAAGAGGGCTCCCTGCACCCCACATTACTGAGTGGCATCTGAGGTCTTAGAAGCTGCCAAGCTGCCATCCGAGGACACAGCAAATGGTCCCAACTCAGCAGGAACGGATGCTCACCGAAGACCAAAATGACGTGGGGTAAAGACAACCTAGAAGATAGAGAGACCCACACCAGTGGGTGCCTACATCGACTTGGGACTGGAAGAACCGGATGGTGCCTGGCCACCACCAGTGATAGCCACAATGGAGCTCACAGAGATGAGTCTCACTGGCAACACAAGAATAAAAAGGGGTGCCTCCTGACATCTCCACTAAAAGACCTCAACTGATGGTCCAGCGGTTTCAGGGTTCACCTGAGAGCATGGCCCCTGGCCCTGATGCTGCCCTTACCCGTAAATCATAACGAAGGTCCACTCTTTGGACAGGAATGGATTGGACTTGGCAATGCAGAGTGATCACATATTGGATGCACTTTAAGGTTCTATACATCTATAGGATATCATCCTGCTGACCTCTGGCTGGAGGAAGGAGAGTGGGTGGAGATGAGGGAAAAGGAGGCTGTTGGGAGGATGAGACATGTATGGAGCAGAGAGGAATACTGTGCTGTCACCGGGCAGGGAGAGCAGTGGAAGCTGCCTATAGGTGGGCATGTAAATTTATATGGAAATGTACATTTTCACTCAGTCATATTAAATAAAAAAAGAAAAGAAAAAAAAAACATATACAGAGAGAGAGATAAACCAAAATGAAACCTGTTACCATTGAGTTACTTCCAAGTCATGGTGGCACTATAAGAGAGACAAGAGTTGACAAATCACTCTTGTCTCTAGGGCTCATTTGTAAAATGAAATAATTGGTTTATAGACCCTTTCATATTTTATATTCTGTGATTGTCCTCTGACTCTTCTGTCTTCTACTATAATGTAAATTTATAGGGTGAGAAACCATGTCTCAAGTTTCCATAGAATCTTTTTCTTTATATGTGACTGCTATTCCTATTCTGAAGGCTAAATCCTTCACTTACTCAGAAAAGAGTAGGGAAAAGTTCTGAAGGTTCTACAGTATCCTATAGAGTCACTATGAGTCAGAAGTGATAGGTTTGTTTTTTAAACATGGCCAGTGGCACAGTACTCAGTTGCTAACTCAAAGGTTGGTGTATCATACTCAACCAGGAGCTTCTAGGGAGAAGGACCTGACAGTCTGATCATATACATTACAGCCTAGAAAACCCTATGGAGCAGTTCTATTCTGTCATGTTGGGGCAAGTATGAGTCAAAATCCTTACAATGGCACCTAACAACAAAAGCAGCAAACATGCCAAGCTGTTGTAAACCTTTTCACACGCTGTTCCATGCTGCTAGAACTCTTCCCTGGACTTTCTCCACAGGAAGAAAAAAATTATACTCAGATTTTAAGATTTAACTCAATAACTGCATCTCCTGAACAATGAGAGAGCAAGGACTTCCTTTCTTCGGTCCCCTGAGCCCTATAGCTACCGGCTGAATTATGTTTTAGCTCACAGACCAGCCTTTACTTGTTTATATATCTGTCTGTATCTGTCTTTCCTCCACTCCCCCAAGTCTTTGCATATCTGTGACCCTCACACTCAGCCTACTTATAAAAGTTTGCTGCATGAAATTAAAAAAGGGAAGCTGGACATGCTGCAACATGAATCAACCTTGAATAGATTATGCTGAGTGAAACAAGTCAGTCACAAAAGGATAAACATGCTCTCACTTTTGTGAAATATCTAGAATAGGCAAGTGTGTAGAGAACAAAGTTTATTAGTGGTTACCAAGGCTGGGAAGGAGAGATAGAAGGGAAGACATTGAGTAATGGCATTGGCTTTCTCTTAAGAGTGATGAAAAGTTCTGGAAGGATAGTGGTGGTTGCACAACATGATAAACATAATTAATGTCACTGAATTGTACATATTAAAAATGTTGAAATGGCAAATGTTTTGTTATATAATTAGTGTAATTTTTTTCAAGGGAGAGACTCTAGAGAGTGGGGGAGGGGCTATCTTTGCCTCCAATAGCACCTAATTTTTACATAATATTCATAACTTCTCATCACCACTGGCTGATTTAACCACACAGGAATGGAAAACACGAGAGAGGGATAAGAGGCTGGCTGTGCTGCCCAGACTCCAGCCGTATAGATTTTCCCCTCCTCATAATTTCAAATACTTTTGAGAGAGAAGAGACCAAGGTCATTGCTAACCACTACTCTTGCACTGACAGGAGAAGGAAAATTGTAAAATGTAAGATGTGCAATTAGTTAGATGGCTGCAGAAAAACCATAAAAATTACTCATTGTCATGGGAAGGATTTATTCTGGCTTGTGAAAATTACCCTACTTCAGAGAACAGGTTTGCAAGGAATTGCAGCAATTCTGCCTGAATCTCCCTGAGCTCTGAGCCTGGCCCTCTGGGTAATCTCTTGCAGGTGACTTTGTGTGGAGGTTGGGGGAAGGGGATGAGAGAGGAGGAAGAAGTAGTACCTCACAGGAGGAGCAGCCATCCACGTTATGGATCTTGCTGTTTCCTTGCTGTTTTCACGAGTAAAACACCTCACATTTGGAAGTTGATCTTTCTTTCATAGAAATGATTTTTTTTTTCAGAAAAAAATAACAAATACTCAAGAGTGTGAGGTCAATGTAACAGATGCAATAAATAGTCACAGATTTTGTCACTTAGTACTAGAGAAATTCCTTTGAATTAACAAAATTATTGTGTAAATATAGTGACAAATCACTTATTTCGACAATCATCACAGATAGTTCATGACAGTAAATAAGTTCATCATGTTGTTCAGCCATCACTGTTAACAGCTCTTGAATTTTCCAATCACTGTTAACAGAAGCTCAGTGTCCCTGGTAACCACTAATAAACTTAGATCTCTATACACTTGCCTATTCTAGGTATTATAAAAGTGGGATTATACAGTGTTTGTCCTTTGTGACTGACTTATTTCACTCAGTATATGGTTTTTGCAGTTTATGCATGCTTTAGGATGTGTCAAGAATTCATTTCTCCTTATGGCTGAGTAATATTCATTCTATTGTGTGTTTGTACCACATTTATCGTTCAACTCTTGATGAACATTTAGGCTGTTTCCTCCTTTCGGCAATGCACATGGGTGAATAAGCCATGGTGGTTAAGCTTTCAGCTGCTTACTGAAAGTTCAGTGGATCGACCCCACCCAGCAGCTCTGCAGGAGAAAGACCTGGCGATCTGCACGTATAAGAATCACAGCCGTGAAAACCATGTGGGGAAGTTCTACTTGGTCATATGAGGTCACTGTGAGTCAGAAGTAAGTTAACAATGCCCAGTAACAGTATACATGGGTGTGTAAGTATCTGTTTACATTCCTGCTTTTAATTCTTTTCGGTATATACTTAAGAGTGGAGTTGCCGGACCATATAATTTTGTGTTGAACTTTTTGAGGAACCTCCAGAGTGTTTTCCACTGTGGACGGCAATGCCTTTCACTAAACTTTGGAAATGTGTCCAGCCAACTGCTCTGGTCAGCTGAGAAAAACCACTCAGAGTAGATGGCTGTGGTCCCTCAGTCTGTCAGAAAAAGCATCAAATTCTGGAGCTCTCTCACAGGCAGGGCCAGAGATTTCTTAGAATCCTCCTCCAAGCTCTTTGAAACCATCCCAGGAAGGATCCTTTCCCATATATACCAAAGGCTTCCCTACATGTTTTTTCAGCTGCTTGGAATTAGCGACAGTGTCCTATTTTGTTTTTCAGCAGACCATGCATATGTAAGTGTTTGATTATGCTGACTGATTTGCCCTGCGTTGTTCTGGCTCTGGGTAAAGCAATAAAGCAACTTTTCAGTTTTAGCCCAAGCTTTTTGGTCAGGTAGCATCATTCTGGACCCCTAAGATTCCAGACTATAGACAAAAGATACAAGTAGTGACAGTACATTCTCTGCTTTAGTTCTGTCTTTCCATCAAATGAATGATATCAAAGAGGCTGAAAACGTGGGCACCCCATGGGTATGGTGCTGGCCTACTTTCATTTCTAGCAATCACTGGTCTCATCTTCCCCTACTTGCCATTCCAAAAAAAAACCTCATTGCAGTAGAGACAATTCTAACTCACGGTGCTCCAGAGGAATTTCTTAGCTATAACTGTCATTGAAGCTAGCCTTTCTTCCACAACACCAGTTTAGGGTAGCAGTGGAGAGCGGACTGTTTATGTCACCTATGGGCCTTACCTTATTGCCAATCCCTTGCCAGCACTCCTTACGTGCTGTCAGGGAGAGGGTATATTGAGGTTTGAGATCTTCCACACTAGAGTCTTTTTTTTTTTTTTTTTTTAATGGTTGAATGAAAATGTACATTCCCACATAAATTTACATGCTGACCTATATGAGGCTTCCACGGCTCTCCCTACACGGTGACAGCACACTCTTCCTCTCTGCTCCATACATGTCTTATCTTCCCAACAGTCTCCTGTCTTCTCCTCTCCACCCACTCTCCTTCTTCCAGTATGAAGTCTACAGGACTACCTCCTATAGATGCCTAGAACTATAAAGAGCCCACACGATATGGTCCCTCTGCGTCACCAAGTCTAATCCATTGCTGTCCGAAAAGTTGACCTTCATTATGATTTACGGACAGGGCAACATCAGGGCCAGGGACCATGCTCCCAGGGGAACCCTGAAGTCTCTGGACCATCAGTTGTGGTCTTCTAGTGGAGATCTCAGGGTATACCCTTATTTATACTTGTGTTGCCAGTGAGACTCAACTTTGTGGGCTCCATTGTGGCTATCACTGGTGGTGGCCGGCCACCATCTGGTTCTTCAGGTCACAAGTCGATGTAGACATCCACTCACTGTCTTCTTGATTCTCTCTGTCTTCTTGATTCTCTTTCCCTCATGTCATTATGGACCTTGGTGAACATCCGTTCCTGCTAAGTTGGGACCATTTGCTGTATCCTCAGATGGTAGCTCGGCAGCTTTTAAGACCCCAGATGCCACTCACCAATGTGGGGTGTGGAGAGTCCTCATTAGCGAAAAGCTAGTTGTGCCAGTTGGCCTTGATTTCCCCTAAGAGCATGGTCCCCGGCCCCCACCCCAGCTTGATCTTCTTACTAATGTGTGCTGTCACCAGTTTCACCCAACCAAATTTCTAGCAACTATCTAATCTAAACCCTCCTCCCTCACCCTCTCGCCTCCCCACCCTCGCAGTCATCTGAGTCTTTTCTGCTATGCATGAGTCTGCTTTTAAGTTCTTATTGTAGGAGTCTCATACAATATTTGTCCTTCTGTCACTGACTACTTTTACTCAACATAACGTCCTCCAGTTGAAATCAGGTTGAGAGATGTTTCCCACACTGGAAATTCTTGTAGGTAGAGGACAGTGACTTTGTCATGAGCTTGCTCAAAGGGGTTGGAGAGAAATTACCTAGCCAAACCTATTCATCTTACAGATGAAAAAACTCAGACCCAGAGAGATAAAGTGATATGCCCAACATCACTCAGTAACTCGGTGGCAGAGATGGGACTACAATCCAGGCCTCCTTTCTCCCATATTACTGGGTTGTGTTACAGTCCCAAATGAGGCACACTGAGAACCGTTCCTTATAACGGTCAATAAACATGCAATTGATCAGTAGTGCTACAAAGGCCTTGTTACGTGCTATAGTAGGATCCAAGGAAAAGCAGTAGTTCTGAGTCCCTAGAATCTAGATTAATTCATTTGTCCATGTACTCATCATTCATTTATTCAGTCAAGCCTCCACCACTGAACTGCTGGGACATGATATTTAATTTTTTGTAGCCCATTCAGTGCTGTTTAAGTGCCTTTCTTTCTACCTTAAATCCAAAAATACCAAACCCACTGCCACTGAGTCAATTCTGCCTCATACTTTACAGAACAGAAAACTGCCCTAGAGAGTTTCCAAGGCTGCTTTTACAGAAGCCTGCAATATCTTTCTCCTGCAGAACAACTGACAGACTCAAACTACTGATCTTTTGGTTAGAAGCCGAGTGCTTAACCACTGAGTTACCAAGGTGCCTTCTTTCCACCTCAGAAGGTATAAGGTCACACACAAACAGTCCTGGTGTGTCTGAAAAGGCACCAGCCTAGAAGGAAGGCAGATCTGAATCATATCTCTGGTTCTGCAGTTTACCAGCATAACCTTAAACAAGTCATTTAACGTCCATGGACCTGTGTGTTTTAAAATGAGGAAGGGACCCCTCTCTAAGGCCCTTTCTGCGTATCTGCCATTTTGAGTTCTTTCCACTCATTAGGCATTTAGAAGTAAACTTCTTCCATGTGTGTGAAATTTACCTCGGAATTGCCAACCCACCAAGCCCGTTGCTACAAGACGTGAGCGTGAATCATCTTGCAATCTCTACTTAAGGGATGGATTTAGGAGTGGACAAGGGTGATCAAGCAGCCTCAAACTTAACTCTGTCTCAAACATGTATTGAGTAGTACCTGGAGCAGAAATACTGCATTGGCTCTGAAATTGAGAAGAAACCACAAGAAGGCAGGACCCGGAAGTAGTTCTAAAGCCTCTTTAATGCCTTTGTTCCTCCACTCACCAGCTCTTTCACTTTCACCATGTATGTGAATACTTTGTATTTCAAGTTCTTCACCTGTAAAAAAAGTAAAATATTGTCTTCTTCATAATGTTGTTGTGAGGATTAAATTCTATTACAGACATAAGCACCTGATGTAAAATAGCTAGTCCACCAAGGAAAAGTGTTGACTGTGCAAGTTCTTGTACAGGCCAACTGAACAAAACGCATTGCTGTCAAGTAGATTATAATTCATAACAACCTATAGGACAGAATAGAATTTCCCCTTAGAGTTTCCAAAGAGTGTCTGGGAGATTCGAACTGCTTACCTTTTGGTTAATAGCCATAGCTCTTAACCACTATGCCTATAGGGTTTCCTGTATAGGTCAAGCTTCTCGAAAATGTATCACTGCCTTTTGCAATACATCTTCTCCTGTATGGTTCATTTTTTGGTTGATGCTCAATTTGACGCTAACATCACAGAAGAAAGGTTTGGGACCAGTGAGAAGACCTGAATGTGTTTGCCCTTTAGGTGTGCTGGGTTGAGATAACGTGGTTTGCTGCCTTGTAGCTAAACGGGGGACTTTCTCTAATGAAATCCACACATTTGACTCCACTGTAGGAATCAACAGCAGGCGAGAGTCCCAAAGTGAGAAACTTAAGGCCCAGAACAAATCATAGATACAGCCTAACTTACCCTCTTCAGGAACTCAGAGCCTCTTATCTGGAGTTACCAGAATATTGATTTATAGAAACAACTGTTTTATTTGTATTTCCAGCACTTTCTAAAAGTCTTGAGGGTGCAGAGAAGTGGTGACTTGCTGGGAATGAGTGTGGTTGGCCACACTGAGTAGAGATGAGACGGGCAGTGGAGGTCATTGCAGCTGTTGTTAATTGCCATCAAGTCCACTGGGATTCTTTGTGACCTTATGTAACAGAATAAAGCATTGTCCAGTCCTGTGACATCTGCAGGATCTTTGGTATGTTTCAGCCCATTGTTGAGGCTATAGTGTGAATTCCTTTTACTGAAGGTTGTCCTCATTGTAGCTGACCGTCTGCCTAACGTGATGTGCTTCTGTAGCGATGAGTGGAGGTAGCCAGGCTAGAATACTAGCTTGAAAGTTAAGTCTCTAGGTTCTTTTCTCTGTTCTGATGCAGGCTTACTGGATTTTGTAGGACAAGTCCTTAAGGCTTAAAAACTTACACATAAAGTAGAAAGAAGAATGTTGAGCTTGGTATGAAATGAAACTATGAGTGAATTCATGTATAAGATCTTCAGATACCTAGTTCCACGAGAATATACAGAGTCAACCACTTTATTATTTTTAGAGAAACTGATAAGGTGCTTATCAAATACCAAGCAATGACCTAAGATTTTGTAAATATTAAGTAACGTAGACTTTGAAACAGTCTTATGAGGTTGAGACTGTTATTGTCCTCACTTTACAGAAGAGAAAAAGGACATAAAAGATGTCAAGTGACTTGCTCAAGATTACACAACTGCCAATGGCAGAGCTGGGATTCAAACCCAGGGAGTACAGCATTGAGTTTATGCTCTTAAATCTATTTGTGAAATATAAAATATAAACAAACAAAAAACAGTGCTGTACTGCCTCCTCATCTTAAGATGCCTGGATCCTCTTAACTGTCATGCTCTTATGACTCATATTTCCCTTCTGCTTAGGCTCTGCACATCCAGCCTCACTCTAATACTTGTCAGCCCTGGGAACAAACCTGCCTTGGAATTTTTTTTTTTTTCGTGATTGAATGAAAATGTATATTCCTAGATAAATTTGCATGCCCACCTATGTACAACTCCCACTGCTCTCCCTGGCCGGTGACAGCACACTCTTCCTCTCCACTCTATACATGTCTTATCTCCCCAACAAACTCCTATCCCCTCCTTTCCAACCACACCCCTGCCTCCAGTAAGAGGTCAGCAGGACTACATCCTACATGTGCAGAGAACCATATAGTGCACATATGATATGGTTACTCTTTGTCACCAAGTCCAATCCATTCCTGTCTGAAGAGTTGACTTCCATTATGATTTATGGACAGGGGCAGCATCAGGACCAGAGACTATGCTCTCAGGGGTAATTTGAGGTCCCTGGACCATCAATTACAGTCTTTTAGGGGAGATCTCAGGGTGCACTTCTTCTTATTATTGTGTTGCCAGTGACACTCAACTTTGTGAGCTCCATCACGCATATCACTGGTGGTGGCCAGGCACCATCCAGTTCTTCCGGTCACAAGCTGATGTAGTCACTCACTCATTCACTCACTCACATGGATCTCTCTGGGTTTTCTTTCCTCCATGTCATTTTGGTTCTTGTGATCATCTGTTCCTGTTGAGTTGCGACCATGTGGTATACTTCAGAAGGCAGCTTGGCAGCTTTTAAGACCTCAGAGCCACTCACCAAGGTGGGGTACAGAAAGCTGTCTTAGCAAAATGCTAGTTGTACCAATTGGCCTCAATTTCCCCTGAGAGCATGGTTCCCGGCCCCCACCCCAGCCACTCTGTCCTTGCAATATTGTGGTTAAGATGGGAGGAGTAATCGTGTTATGTTGAAGTCCAGTTAATATTTTCTTTCTAATGTGTGCTGTCACAGATTTCACCCAACCAAATTTCTATCAGCTACCTAATCTAAACCCTTACCATCTTGCCCTCCCTCCCTCCCCACCCTTACATCTGTCAAACAGTCTTTTCTTCTATGTATGAGTCTGTTTTTAAGTTCTTGTGTTAAGGGTCTCATACAATATTTGTCCTTTTGTTGCTGACTACTTTCACTCAGCACAATGTCCTCCAGGTTATGAGATGTTTCCTAAAATCCTCATTGTTCTTTATCATTGCATAGTGTTCCATTGAGTATATGTACTATAGTTTACCTATCCATTCCTCTGTTGTTGGGTATCTGGGTTGGCTCCATCTTTTTGCTCTTGTGGACTGTGCTGCGATAAACATTTGTGTGCATGTATCAGTTGATGTGAATGGCCTTGATTCTGTAGGATGTATTCTGAGCAGTGGAATTACTGGGTCAAATGGTATATCTATATCCAGCTTTTTAAGGAAGCACCAAATTGCTTTCCAAAGAAGTTGCACCATTTGGCAATCCCACCAACAGTGTAGGAGAGTTCCAGTTTCTCCACAGCCTCTCCAGCATTTGTTGCTTTTCATTTTTTTGGATCATGGCCAACCTTGTTGGGGTGAGATGATATCTCATTGTAGTTTTGATTTGAATTTCTTTAATAGCTAATGATCATGAGCATGTCTGCATGTGTTTTATGGCTGTCTGGATTTCCACTTTAGAGAAGTGTCTGTCCATCTCCTTTGCCCGTTACTTAATTGGATTATTTATCATTTTCTTATTGATGTTTTGTATTATCTTATAGATTATGGAGATCAGTTGCCAAATATTTTTTCCCATTCTGTAGGTGGCCTTTTAATTCTATTAATAAAGTCTTTGGATGAACACAAGTGTTTGATTCTTAATTGTTCCCATTTATCTATTTTATCTTCTATTGTTTGTGATTTGTTTGACAGATTTTGAAGTCTGTTTACATTGTATGTTAAAACTTCCATTGTTCCTACTTTTTCTTGGATGAGCTTTATCATTTTAAATTTGATATTTAGGTCTTTTATCCACTTTGAGCTGGTTTTTGTATAACGAGTGAGATATGGGTCTTGTTTCAGTTTATTGCAGATGGATATCCAATTCTGCCAGCACCATTTGTTGAAGAGATTGTTTTTACCCCATTTTAATGTCTTAGGGCCTTTGTCAAATATCAATTGTTCATAGGAAGATGGTGTAATCTCTGGGGTCTCAATTCTGTCCCATTGATCTATCTGTCTTTTTTTGTACCAGTACCAGGCTGTTTTGACTATTGTGGCCATGTAATAGGTTCTAAAGTTGGGTAGTGAGAGGCCTCCCAGTGCGTTCTTCTTCTTCAGTAGTGCTTTACTTAACCGGGTCATTTTCCCTTTCCAAACAAAGTTGGTGGTTTATTTCTCCCTCTCATTAAAAAGTGTCACTCCAATTTGCATTGGGATTGCATTATATAAGTAGATTGATTTGGGTAAAACAGACATTTTCACAATGTTAAGTCTTACTATCCATGAGCAGGGTAGGGTTTCTCGACTTATGTAAGTCTCTTTTAGTTTCTCGTAGTGAGGACTTGTATTTCTCTTTGTAAAGGTCTGTTATTTCTCTGGTTTGATTTATTCCTAGGTACTTTATCTTCTTAGAGGCTATACTAAATGGTATTGATCCATTGATTTCTTCACTAATCATCTCATTGTTGGTATAAAGGAATCTACTGATTTACTTATGTTTATCTTGTATACTGAGACTTTGCTGAACTCTTCTATCAGAGTAGTTTTCTTATGGATTCTTTAGGATTCTCTGGGAATACAATCATATCATCTGCAAATAGGGAGATTTCTATTTCTTTGCTGATGCCAGCCAAGCCACTTTATTTCTTGGTCTTGTCTAATTGCTCTGGCTAAAACTTCTAGTACAATGCTGAATGGGATAGGTAAGAGTGGGCATTCTTGTCTAGTTCCCATTCTCACAGGAAACTGTTTCAGTTTCTCTTCATTCAGGAAGATGTAGGCAGTTAGCTTTGTATAAATGGCCCTTATTGCCTTGAGGAATTGGCTGTCTATTCCTATTATGCTGAGAGTTTTTAGCATGAGTGGGTGTTGGACTTTATCAAATGCCTTTTTTGCATCAATAGACAAAATCAGGTGATTCTTGTATTTTGTGTTATTTATGTGGTTGATCACATTATTTTTTTTTCTGATGTTGAGCCAGCCTTGCATCCCTGGTATGAATCCAACTTGGTCATGATGGATTATTTTTTTGATATGGTGTTGTATTCTATTAGCAAGATTTTTTTTTAAGATTTTTGCATCTAGATTCATGAATGATATTGGTCTGTTGTTCTCCTTTTATGTTGGGTCTTTCCCTGGCTTTGGTACCAGAGTTATGCTGGCTTCATAGGATGAATCTGGGAGTATTCCATCCCTTTCTATACTGTGAAATAGTCTCAGTAGTGTTGGAGATAACTCTTCTCTAAAAGCTTGGTAGAATTCTGTGGTGAAGCCATCTAGGTCCAGGCTTTAGTTATTATGCTTCACCTTGTGATAATTTAGGTAGGTGGTATGAGTCAAAGAATTTGTCCATTTCCTCTGGGTTTTCAAATTTGTTAGAGTATAGTCTTTCATAGAGTATTGTCTTTCATAGTATTCAGCCATGATATTTTTGATAACTGTTGGCTTGGTTGTGACAAAACCCCTCTCATTTCTAATTTAGGTTATTTGTTTCCTTTCTTGTTTTTCTTTAGTAAGTTTAGCCAATGATTTGTCAATTTTGCTGATCCTTTCAAAAAACTAGTTTTGGTCTTTTCAGTTTTTTCAATTGTTCTTCTATTCTCTAATTCATTTAGTTCTCCTCTAATCTTTGTGATCTCTTTTCTCCCGGTGCCTGAGGGGTTCCTCTGTTATTCTCTCTCTACTCGTTCAAGCTGTAGGGTTAGTTCTTTGGCTTGGTGTCTTTTTTCCTTCCAGAGATAAACTGACCTCTAAGCACTGTTTTGGCTGTATCCCGTAGGTTCTGACGTGTTTTCATTCTCATTGGAATCCATAAATTTCTTTACTTCATCCTTGATTTCTTCTATAACCCATGGCTTTTTGAGCAAGATGTTGTTCAGTTTCCATGACGTCCACTTTTTATGTTTTTTCTGCTATTGATTTTTACTTTTATGGCTTTGTGATCTGAGAAGATGCTTTGCATTAATTCAAAGGTATAGATTTTGTTGAGAGTTGTTTTATGTCCTAACACATCGTCTATTGTGGAGAATGTTCCATGTGTCCTGGAGAAGAAAGTGCAGTTGTTTGTTGATAGATAGAATGTTCTGCATATGTTGATGAAGTCTAGTTCATTAATTGTGGTCATAAGGTCTTCTGTGTCTTTATTGAGCTATTTTCTAGATAATCTATCCAATATTGAGAGTGGAGAGTTGACGCCTCCCACTATTATTGTGGAGTGATGTATCTCATTTTTGAGTGTAGTCAGTGTTTCTTTGATGTATTTAAATGCTCTAATATTAAAAAAACTAAAGCCCAGTACTACTGAGTCAGATCTGACTGATAGCTGGCCTCTGGGGTCATTCTAATATTAGGTACATAAATATTTAATATTGTTAAGTCCTGCTTGTGTATTGAACTTTTCAGCAATAAATAGTGTCTATTCTTGTCCATGATGGTGGATTTTACATTAAAATCTATTTTATCTGAGATTAGAAATGCCACCCCTGTTCTTTTTTGTTCATTGTTAGCTTGGTATATATTCTTCCATCCTTTATCTTTCAGTTCTTTCATATCTTTAAGTCTAAGGTGAGTTTCTTGTAGGCAACATATGCATAGGTCATGTCTTTTGATCCAAGATGCCACTTTACTGGAGTATTCAGTCCATTCGCATTCAATGTAATTATTGATAGATATGTGTTTAGTGCTGTCATTGGGATATGTTTATTTTTGTGTTGATATTTTCTCTGTTGTTCTTGTTAATCTGTTCTGGGAGATCCTTCTTTGTGAATTGATTTTTCATCTTTTTCAGTGTTGTTTTTGTGGTTTTTGAGACTCCTGTATTATGTTTCTTGATTTGATAATGTTGCAACTTTATTGTGCTTTACGGCTACACCTATGATCCCCTTAATAAACTATGTACAAACCCAATTTTAATTACTACCAGTCTTATTAAGTTCCTCTCCATCTGGAAGGACTATAACGACTGTAGTACATACCTCTTTTTAATATGACAATGTCATAGATTTCGTGATATGATCACTGGATCATTTCTTTCACTATTATAGCTTTGATTGAGTTTGGAGCCTTCCCTAACTGAGTAGGATTCTGGGTGATGTGTCTTGTATTTGCTTCTAAAATATAAAGTTAGTGGTCTTGTTCTTCTAAGCCAAGAGACTCTTTCAGTATTTCTTGTAGCTTTGGTTTGGTTTTTACAAAGTCTGTGAGTTTCTGTTTATCTGTGAATGTCTTCATTTCATTTCAATATTTGAAAGATAGCTTTGCAGTATATATAATTTTTGATTGTAAGTTCTTCTCCTTCAAAGCTTTGAATGTGTCATGCCACTGTCTCCATGCCTGCATTGCTTCTGCTGAGAAATATGATGGAAGCCTATAGGGTTTCTCACTGAATGTTAGCTTTGCCTTGAGTCTTGCTGCCTTTAAGAGTTTCTGCTTATGTTTCATTTTATTAAGCTTGATTATAATATGTCTCAGAGTCTTTCTATTGAGGTCTATATTCACTGGCACATCTATATTCTCTTCTTGCATAATTTCTGGGGAGTTTTCTGTCAGCAGCACGGCAAACAATACTCTCTGTGTTCTCAGGTGTCTCCCCCTGTTGAGGAACTCTAATTAATCATAGATTGTTCCTATTAATAGAGTCCCTGCTTCTTAATACTTCTTCATTTTTCTTGTTTCTTTTTTCTGATTTCTCTTCATAGATGCTGGAGTCAGCAGCTCTGTCTTCCAAGTTAGAAAGTCTCTTTTCCATTTGTTCCATTTTGTTTTCTTGGCTTTGAAGTTTCTATCTCTTTGATTTTGTTCTTGATCTGTTGGATTTCAGAGTACTGGTGTTGCATGAGATCGAACAGCTTGCTTGATTTTTCATGTTGCTCTGGCACTTGGCTGGCTTTGGCTGCTGCATTTTGTATAAGGTCTAGGAGGGTTCTATAGATGATCCTTTTGTGTTCATTTTCTGATAGTTTCAGAAGAGTTTCTTCATCTAGAACTTTGTTCGTTGTTTCTTTTGGGGCCCTTCTGAAGCCATGGGTGATTTCTTGGTTATGCTTTTCTCCAGAGCTTGTTACTTTTTGGGCATCATGCGAGTCAATAGAGGCTGGGACAGAGGCTGTGAGGACGGATCGCAGCTGTTTCTCTAGGCCTTCTTAAAATGAAAGGTAAAAGGTATCTGACAACTTCCAATGTCAGTCAGATTTTAAGTGTACAGGTCCCTCTTCCCAGGTGGCAAAGCAAGCACCTCTATATCCAACACTTGATGTTATAAACTAGTTCAAAATACAGAAAGGCTACTGCCCTGCTGGAGTCTGCTGTCAGGCACCAGCCATAGGCTACACTGTGTAGAATACTGCTTTTCTGCTGGAAAAGCACTCCCCTCCAGGCAGGTGATGCCTCCCAGCCTAGGAATCAGGTCCTGCTGAAACCTCTCTATGGGTACTTTGCCTCCCAGTGGAACAAGAAGGCATCCTGCATAAGCTCCCCACCTGCCCTGGCACAGGCCCATCAGTGGTGGAGGCAGAAATAGGCCAAAGGCCCCAAGATGCACAGAGTCCAAAGCCAGGCTCTCAAGATACGGCAATCTCGCTGTCCAACCCCACCAGCAGTGCACCTGAGACCAGCTGCCAGTCAAGTCCTAGCCCAGCGTGCTGGCCAAGACCGAGAAAAAAAAGTCAAAATGGCACATTACCCTCATATCATGAAAGCCAGCATCCACCAAGGGTAGGGGTCAGTGAAAAACAGGAAGCTATCTGCTCAGTGGTATGAAGTCCAAATTAACAGCTGTATGCCATTTCCTAGGGCTCACTAGGTATCCAGGATGTTCCTTTTAATTATTGATTCAGGTTTTGGTTTCCAAAGAGATTTAGAGGGATTTGTGTTTAGTCTGCCATCTTGACTCCAACTATCTTAGAATTTTTTTTAATGGAAAGCTTTTTGTCTGTCTTCTTCATAGTCATAGCACTTAACCACTGTACTAGCAAGGTTTCATTCTTTCTTATTTTTGCTTAGAGGAAATAAATTCATGTTGAAATCTTAATATATAAAATTTTTTCCACTATAAAATCCTATACTTTCATGATCTAAAATACATATGCATTTGGGGGTTGGGGTTATCAGAAAAGAAAAACATTCAAAGTGAGCTGAATTGAACTCAGCTGCTCTGTCTCAGAAGGCTTAAAATAAGAATTTCCAAGATGTATTGTTTCCAGTAGATTGAAATTCAGAAGCAAATCTGTTGTTTGCAGTTATTTATAATGTCCAGAAATTTAATGTGTATTCTACATTATTTCTGTTTTAGTAGAACTTCATATCATTCAAGTATGTAGATGCATCCTCACTCCTTTTGCGGAGGAGTACCAGAGAATATAGCTCTGTTTTGCATTAGGTGGCAGTGGTGTTTGGTGCTGTGGTGTCAATTCTGACTTACAGAGATTCCACATGGCAGGGTAGAACTTCTCTACAGTTTCTAGGTTGTAATCTTTACACAGTGGAAATCTGATGGTACAGTGATTAGGCACTCAACTGTTAACCTATAGTTACGGTTCTAATCCACCAGTGACTCCACATAAGCAAGACATGGCAGTCTAGTTCTGTAAAGGTTACAGCCTTGGAAATCCTATGGGGCAGTTCTGCTCTGTACTATAGGATCACTCAAGGATGATGGATTAATCTTTACAGGAGCAGATGGCCAGAGCTTTTCTCCCATGGTTTGAATAAGCTGTGTGTGTGCTCAAATTGCCAACCTTTTGGTTAGTGGTTGAGTGCTTAACTGTTGTACCACGTGATTCTTCATTGGATGGTAGAACGTCCAAATGGCAAAATGGCTCTCAAGATGACACAACAGGTCATTTAGCCACCACTGCAGCCAGGGCAACATCACTGGGGTCAGATGCTCCTTGAGGCTCCTACTGACCCTGTGTTCAACGATTATGGCTACCCAATCTTTGGGAGGTTGTCATGTTTTTAATTGTTTATTCTGAAATAATTTTTGTTTTACAAAAGAGTTGCAAAGATAGTGCAAAGTTCTTATGTACTCTTCATCCAAGATTATAATCTATCTCAAAATTGGTATGTCAATTTTGGCATTGTTTCCCTAACTGCTTATAGTAGATATATGTTGTTGTATGGCTCCGTTGCATCCATGTAATTCATTCCCTCATTTCATAACAGTATTGGGAATTTTCTGTCTTAGTCACTGAGCTCCCGGTAGGGCTTTGTCCCTGCCACAGTGGTTAAAACACATGACACAGGCCTGGTCAATCAGATAAGTATGTTTCCTCAACCAAAGTTGTGGGGTTGGGGAGTGGGTGTATGGCCTAATCACAGTGGATTGGATTTTTGCCACGATTGCTGAGGCAAGGACAGGTATGGGATTTGTTTTTGGAGTGATGGAAATGTTCAGGAATTAACAGTGATGATTTTACAACACAGTGAACAAAAACCATTTTTAAATGTATGTCTTAGAATAGTTAATTTTACATCCTGTTTTATGTTATGCAAATTTTATTTCAATTAAAAAAGACAAAAAGATGAAACAGTAGCATAAGGCATAGAATGAAGGCCCAAAATTACATTCTTTCATGACATCTGGTGAAATTGGGAGGACCTCATCTGACCTAACCACAAGTTCTTCTGTGTTTTCTGCTCCCACATCTAAAGTCCACTATCCCCAAACCCCTCTTTTCCAAGGGGACCAGGTACAATTCCTGTTTATTCCTGAGTAGTAGATTTCAGTTCCCTGGCAAGCCACAAAATTATTCCAAAAAAGTAATCATGTCCTCTGCAGGAATCAGAGAGCACCCTATCCTTTAAAACTGCAAAGTCTGCCTCCTACATTCCCTTGGTGATTCACTGTTTCTGAGTGCAAGTCCCCTGTGGCCTTGAGAGGCATACCCTGTCATCCTCCCCTGGACTGTGAGTATACACAACTATTAAAATGCTGTTGATCTCATTTGTGCAGCGTGAAGTTTGGCCATCCCGAAAAACCTAGGACAGGAATCTCTGTCTCAGTCATGAGGTGAATAGGAGGCAATTTAAAAGAGAACCCAACACAATGGATAGCAGAAAAGTGTCTGCTAGCATCCTTGAGCTCTTGGGATAAGTCACTTCTCAGTCTCTATGTTTCTTGCATGAGTTAATGAACTCCCTTTATTGTGTCAGCCAGTTGCTGTTGACTTTTCTGCTATTTTCAGCCTGAATAGTTCTACTTAATACACCATGTTTCAAAATAAAACTAAACTCTACTAAATGATTTAAATATAATAAAAGTAAATGTCTCCAAATTACAGATAAATTCATCTTCTCTTTCTGTTTTTTAAATAAGAGATTTCATTGAGATAGAATTTATGTACTGTAGCATTCAGGTATTCAAGAATACAGTCCAGCAGATTTTAGTGTATTTACAAGGTTTTGCAACCATCAACACCTTCAAATTCTAGAATATTTTCACGATTCCCAAAAGAAGTCTTGTACCTGTTAGCTTCTCCCCATGAACTGGTAATAATGATCCTGCGTTCTGTCTCTATGGGTTTGCCTATTGTGGAGATTTTATATAAAGGGAATCATACAACATGTGACCTTTAATGACTGGCTTCATTTACTCAGCATAATGTTTTCAAGATCCATCCGTGTGTAGTGTGTATCAGTACATAACACTTTTTAGAGCTGAACAGTATTCCATTGTCCAGGTATTCTATGTTTTGTTTACCTATTCACTTGTTGATAGACATTAGAGTTTTCAGTTTTGGGCTACTGTATATAATTTTGCTACAAACATTTGCATACAGACTTTTGTGTGAACATAGGTTTTCAAATTCTGGGATATATACATAGTAGTTGATTCATTTATTGTGTGCTAACTCTATGCTTAACCATTTGAGGAACTGCTAAAGCGTTGTCAAATGTGGCTGCAGCATTTTACATTGTCACAGCAATGCATGAGATTTCCAAAATCTTCACTTTCTCACCAATGCTTGTTGTTTTCCAGATTTGTTTTTGTAGCTCTGCTAGTGGGCTTGAAGTAGCATCTCACTGTGATTTTAGTTCACATTTCCCTAACGACTGATGATACTGAATACATTTTCCTGTGCTTGCTGATCATTTGTATCTCTTCTTTGGAGAACTTTCTATTCAAATCCTTTGCCCATTTTTCAGTTAGGATGTCTTTTTATTGTCTAGTTGTAATAATAGTTCTTTATACAGCCTGTATAGTAGAACTTTATCAAATATAAGATTTGCAAACATTTTCTCCCTTTCTGTGGTTACCTTTTCATTTTCTTGATAGAGTTCTTTGATGCACAGCCAAGCCAAGTGCTGTAGAGTCAAATCTGACTCACAGTTTGATGCACAAAAGTTTTTAAATTTTGATGAAATCTAATTTTTCTATCTTTTACTTTGATTGCTTGTAGTTTTCGTGTTGCATTTAAGAAATTGTTGCCTTATTCAGGGCCATGAAGATAAACTCTTCTGTATTTTTCTGAGAGTTTCATGTTAGCAATTACATTTAGGCATATGACACATTTGAATTAATTTTTGTGTGTAGTGAAAGGAAGAGGTCTGTCTTCTTTTCAAGGTGAATTTCTAGTTGCTTCGTTATCAGTTTTCCTGTCCCCTCCTGCCTTCTTGTCCTTGCCCCTAAGCTGGTATGTCCATTTAGTGTTATTTTGTTTTCTGGACCTGTCTAATCTTGGTTGATGGGTATACCTCAGGAGTGACTTAATTACACAGTTAAAAGGCCAAACCCTCAGGGATTCTCCAGTCTCTGTCAGGCCACTAAGTTTGTTCTTTCCTGTATTTTGTTTGTTTGTTTTTTCTAGTTAGAGCACCATTCCACATTTTTCCCCACTTCTGTCCGGGACCCTCTGTCGTGACCCCTGTTACAGCAGTCAGTGGTGGTAACTAGGCACCACTGGATTGGGTGGACTCAGTCTGGTGGAGGCTGTGGTAGTTTCAATCCATTAGTCTTTTGGACTAATTCTTTCCCTTTTGTCTTTGGTTTTATTCATTTTTCCTTGCTCCAGATTGGGTTATCCTAGATAGTACTCTCCAAAATAGAATGTAGACCATTTTCTTTATTTGTGCCGGTTGAGCTACATACTCACTCAGACCACAGTCCTCACCGCCCTCAGTAATTTGGTCCCTCAGGGAGTTTGGAAGTGTCTATGGAGCTTCCACAACCTCGCCTTGTACAAGTTGTGCTGGTTCC
Organism: Heterohyrax brucei; assembly: GCA_028571685.1. Taxonomy (NCBI): domain Eukaryota; kingdom Metazoa; phylum Chordata; class Mammalia; order Hyracoidea; family Procaviidae; genus Heterohyrax; species Heterohyrax brucei. Next base: position 66,838,807 of record CM053142.1, on the reverse strand, counting down.
CTAGTATTGTCTACTGTCTGATTCTTCACCAGAGTTACTATTTATCTATTGTGTGCTTAGTGTTTTTCCCTCCCTTTCTTTTCTTCTTCTTAACCATCAAAGAACATTTCTTTTTGTGTGTAAATCTTTTCATGAGTTGTTATAGTGGCCTCATGCAATATTTGTCCTTTTGTGGTTTACTACTTTTACTCAGCATAATGCCTTCTAGATTCATCTATGTTGCGAGATGCTTCACAGATTCATCCTTGTTCTTTATCCTTATGTAGTGCATCATTTTGTATATGTATCATGGTTTGTTTATCCATTCATCTGTTGACTGTCACCTAGGTTATTTCCATTTTTTTGCTATTGTGAGTAATGCTGCAATGAATGTGAGTGTGTATACGTTCATTGATGTGACAACTCTTATTTCTCTAGGATATATCCCTAGGAATGGGATTGCTAGATCATAAGGTATTTCTATTTCTAGCTTTCTAAGGAAGAAGGGTGAGGGTGGACAACTGTGTATTCCTGGTTATCAGATCCTCTGTCTCCTCCTGAGGGCTCCTTGAAGCTGCTTTCTGTACTCCTTGCCTGCCCTTCTCAGTGGCTGGGGAGTCTAAGGTTGCGAATCTGTGCCACATTAGTTTATAGAGGGTCTATACTCCTCGCTATCTTTTCTCTGTCAGTTTCTTATTCCATTCAGTGCTTGGTTGAGTTCTCTATCCCTTCATTTGTTGCTTAGAGTTTCAAGATCGACATTTGTCTCTACTTTACTTTTTTTATCTTTGCTGTGGAGAGATGGTGTTATGCTTCTATTTACAGCTCCACATTGGCTCTGCCCCCTAGCTTTGTTATTTTTTAAAATTGTTTTGCTGTTCTAACCAAAAAGCCAAACAACTGCCACCAAGTTGATTTCCAACCTGTAGTAACCACGTAGAGTTTCCAAGGAGTGGTCACAGTTTTGTTAGCAGCTGACTGCTTAATCACTGTGCCACTAGGGTTTCTTCGGCTTTTTTTAAACCAAAACCAAATTCACTGCTCTCAGGTTGATTCCAACTTATAGTGACCCTGTGGACACAGTAGAACTGCCCCATAGAGTTTCCAAGGAAGACCTCGTGGATTTGAGCTGCTGACCTTCCAGTAAGCAGCTGTGAACACTTAACTCCTACATGACTGGGTTCTGGTTCCTTCCTTATTGCTGTATGAATTTTAAGATCCACTTGTCAGTTTCTGAAATTAAGGTAGCATGGATTTTGATATAGATTACATTTAACTTGTAGATCAGTTTGGTAAAGTATTGCTGTCTTAACAATACTGAGTTTTCTGATTTATGAACATGAACATGGAATTTAAGAGTTTTTCTCACCCCCCCATACTATTATGAATTGTTTTCTTGGTTTCATTCTTCTGGATTGCTCATGCTAGTGTATATAATACAATTGATTTTTGTGTGTTAATCTCGTACCCTGCAACCTTGCTAAACTCCTTTATTTGTTCTAAGAAGTTTTTGTTTTTTAATTCCTTAAAAAAAAAATCAAGCTATCATTGAGTCAATTCTAACTTATGGTGACCCCATGAATGTTAGCTATGTTCCATAGAGATTTCAAAGGCTGATTTTCTTTTGAGGAGTCTCTGGGTAGACTTGACCCTCCAGCCTTTAGGTTAACTGCTGAGTATTAATTACTTGTACCATCTAGTGACCCCATTACGATTCCCTCTATACAGAATTGTATCGTCTTCAAGATGAGATAATTTTCCAATCTGTGTGCCTTCTATTTCTTGTTTTTGCCTAAATTGCCCTAGGTAGAATCTCTAGTACAGAACTAAAGAAAAAAAAAGAGTGAGAGTGGATATCTTTCTCTTGACATTAGGAGGAAAACATTCAGCTTTTCACTGTTAAGTATTGTGTTAGTAGTGGAATTTTTATCAGTTTCAGGAAGTTTCCTTCTAGTTTTAGTTGTTGATTGATTTTATTACAGAATGATGTTGTTGGATTTTGTCAAATGCTTTTTATGATTTTTTTGAAATGATCATATGCCTTTCTCCCCCTATTCTATTAATACATTTATCACATTGATTGCTTTCATATGTTAAATCAAACTTGCATTCCTGGGATAAACCTCATTTGGATATAATATATAATTATTTTTTACATGTTGCTGGGTTCAATTTACTAATAATTTGTTGATAATTTGGGGATCTATGCTCATACAAGACACTGATCTCTGCTTTTATTGTGATGTTTGCTTTTGGTACCAGAGTTATGTTAGTCTCATAGGATAAATTGGGAATCTTTCTTTCCTCTTCTTTTTTTGAAGAGTTTATAAAGAATTAATATTAGTTCTTTAAAAAATTTGATACAATTTTCTACTGAACCCCTCTGGGCTTGTGTCTTTCTTTTCAGAAAGTGTTTTGATTACTAATTCAGTCTCTTTATTTGCTATAGATCTATTTGGATTTTCTATTTCTTCTTGAGTCAGTGTCAATAGTTGCTGTATTTATAGTAATTTGTCCTTGCCATCTAGATTATTTAATTTGTTAGAATATACTTGATAATTATCTTTGTTTTACTCCCTTATAATTCTTTTTATTTCTGTAATGTTTGTAGCAATGTTCAATTTTTCATTTCTGATTTTTGTAATTTAGTGCTTTTTTCCCTCTCTCTGTCATCCATTTTTCAGTCTAATGAAAGGTGTGTCAATTCAACTGATTTTTCCAAAGAATTAACTTTTGGTTTAGATGATTTTTTTTTCTATTTTATGTTCTGCACTCTGATTTTTATTATTTCCTTTCATATTTATGCTTTGGGTTTAGTTTTTCCTTCTTTTTCTAGTATCTTAGGAGCCCTGGTGACATAAAGTTCAACATAAAAGTTGAACTTTTAACCAAAAGCTTAGTAGTTTGAATCTACCAGCTGCTCCATGGAAGCTCTGTGGGGCAGTTTTAATCTCTCCATAGGGTTGCTATGAGTTGGAATTGACTCAATGGCAATAGATTCTTTTTTGTTATTGTCATTGTTTTTGTTCTCTTTCTAGCTTCTTAAGTTTAATGGTTAGATTATTATTTTGAGACCACCTTTTTAATAATATAATCACTTTCGCCTGTAAATTGTCGTCTACATAATGCTTTAATTGCATTCCATAGGTTTTGGTATGTTAAGTTTTCATTTTCATTCATTTCAAAGTATTTTTTTAAATTTTCTTTATGATCTTTCACCCATTGTTTCTTTAGGAGTGTGCTGTTTCCTTGTATTTGTGAATTCTCCTACTTTCTTCATTTGATTTCTAATTTTGTTCCATTGAGTTCAGAAAATTTGCTTTGCATTACTTCAATTATTTCAAGTTTGTTGAGGCTTTTTGTGGCCTAACATATAGTGTGCTCTGCAGAATGTTCCAGACGCAGTTGAAAATAATGGGTATTCTGCTGTTGAGTGGAATATTCTATAAATATCTGTTGGAATTTATTGGCTTATGCTATTTCTGTTGTTATGTACTGTTAAGTCAATTTATGACCCATAGCGATGTCATGTGACAGAGTAGAACTGCCCCATAGGTTTTCTAGGCTGTCATCTTTAAGGAAGGACATCACAGGTCTTTCTGTCACAGAGCCATTGGGTGGGTTCAAACTGGCAACATTTTGGTTTATTGTTGCCATGTGCTGTCAAGTCAATCCCAACTCATAGCACTCTTGCAAGACAAAGTAAAACTGCTCAGTAGGATTTCTAAGGCTATAATCTTTATGAAAACGGACTATCACATCTTCCTCTCAGGGGGTGGCTGGTGTTTTGAACAGCTGACCTTTCAATTAGCAGTCAAGCACTTAATCATTGTACCACCAGGGCTTCTTGTGATTTATAAAAACTAAAACTCAAATCCATTGCCATCAAGTTAGTTCCCGCTCATAATGACCCTATAGGACAGAGTAGAATTGCCCCACTGAGTTTCCAAAGAGTGGCTGATGGATTTGAACTGCTGATCTTTTGGGTAATAACCAACCCTTAACCACTGCACTACCAAAGTTCCTCATTCAATTTCTCGATTTCTCCATTGATCTTCTCCCTAGCTGTTTTGTTCGTTACTGAAACTGGAGTACTGAAGTATCCAACTATTATTTTTGAATTATGTATTTCTCACTCTAATTCTGCTGGCTGTTGCTTCATGTATTTTGGAGCTCCATTCGTAGTGCATATTTGTTCAAAATTGTTCTGTCTTTCTCATAGACTTTTTTGTTATTAAAAATATCCTTTTTCTTTTTTTGTTATGAATAAGTGAAAGCATACAATCTGAATCAATTTTGCATGCCCGTCTATCTTCAGCTCCTTCTGCTCTCCTTGCCTGTGGCAGCACACTCCTTCTTTTCATTCTATACTTGTTGTATCCTTTTAACAAGCTCCTGTCCCCTCCTCCTACCCTCTTCACTGCCACTCAGAAATAGACCAGTAGGACAGCATCTTATCAATGCATAGAATATAAAGCACATACCATACAGTCACACTGTGTCCCCGAGTCTAGTCCATTTTTGTTGGAAGAGTTGACCTCGGTAGTGTTTTCTAGACAAGGGCAGTAGCAGGTCTAGGGGCCATGTTCCCAGGGAATCCCCCAGGCCATTGGACCATCAGTTGTCATCTTGTAGTGGAGTTCTTGAGTTGCACTCCTCTTTTTCTCATGTTGCTACAGGGACTCAACATTGTGTGCCCCATCATGATTGTCTTTCGTGGAGGCCAGGCACCATCTCATTCTTCTGGTCACATGTTGATGCAGTCTCCCATCCACATAGGTCCTTCTCTCTTTTTTCTTCAGGTCTTTGGTGTTCTTGGTGATCATCTGCTCCAGCTGGGACCATTTGGTGTACCTCAGATGGAAGTTTGCTAGGTTTTAAGACCCCAGACGCCACTCACCAATATGGGGTGCAGAAGACTCTCTCAGCAGTAGGCTAGTTGTGCCAACTGACCTCTATGTCCAACAAGTGCAGGGTCCTCAGACGCTGTCCCGGCTACTCCTTGTGATATTAGGTTGAGATTAGAAGAGCTTTAGGGTTACGCTGAAGTCCAGTTAAGATGATCTACTTTCTACCGTGTGCTGACACTGCTTTCATCTAACCAAATTTTTATCAAGTATCTAAGTCTATGACCAAGCCTTGCCCTCCATCCCCACACTTGTAGACATCAAAGACTTTTCTTCTTCTGTATGTAAGAAGAAAAGACCTTTGTCTATTAAGTCCTTACAGCAGTGGACTCAGACAATATTTGTCTTTTTGCCAGTGACTGATTTCACTCAGCATAATGTCTTCCAGTTGAAACCAGGTTATGAGATGCTTCCTAAAACCATCATTGTTCTTTATCATTGCATAGAGTTCCACTCAGTATATGTACCATAGTTTGTTTATCCATTCACCCGTTGATGGGCCTCTATGTTGATTCCATCATTTTGTCACTGTGAACTGTGCTTCAGTAAACATTTGTGTGCATGTGTCTGTTTGTGTGACAGCCTGTGTTTCTGTAGGAATATCCTTCTTATTTTCTAAAAACATTTTTTTTTGTCTTAAAGTTTGTGATGGTATAATCACTACAATTCTCTTTTTGTTACTGTGTTTATCTTCTATCTTTGTTTATACTTTTACTCTTAACCTATTTGTGTTTTTTAATCTAAAGTGTGTTTCTTGAAAGTGGCATGTAGGAGGACAATCCTTTAAAAAAAATCTGCCAATCTCTTCCTTTCTATGAGTGTTTATTTTGTTTATAATTGTTGTAATTACAAATAAGGTAGACTTTGCATACGCCATTTTATATTTGTTTTCTACATGACCTGTGGTTTGTAAAATTTCTGTATTTTTCCATTATGCCTTTTTAACATTTGTATACATTTTTTAGTGTGTTATTTTATTTCTCAGCTATTTCTTTTACTATGTTTTATAGTTATTTCTGTAGTGGCTGTGATAGAAATTTTACTTACCATTTTACCTTAAAACAACCTAGTTTAGATTAATACCAGCTTAGTTTTAGTGGTATACAAAAACTTGCTTCCAATATAGCTGTTTCTTAGCTCCTTCTTTTTGCCATTATTGTTATCCAAATTACATATCTATATATGATAATCCCATCAACACTGTTTTATGATTACTGCCTTAGGAGTTGTCTTTTAAATCAGATAGATGAAAAAAGTACTATAAACTAAAATACTGTCTCTTATGCTGTATTTTGTGTTTACCAATATAGTTATCTTTATTTGTGCTGTTTATTCATTCTGGTGGATTTGAGCAGCTTTTTAGTGTTCTTCCATTTCCTCCAGAAGCACTTACTTTAGGATTTCTTAAAGGACAGGTTTTCAAGCAACAAATTGTCTCCACTTTTGTTTATATGGAAATGTGTTAATTTCACCTTCATATTTAATAGTTTGGCTTGTTACATAATTTTAGTTGGTAGTTTGTCTTTCAACACTTTGAATCACGTCTGTTATCTCTCTAACTTCTGAGGCCCATGATTTATGATGATAAAATCAACTGTTTATCATATTAAGGACACCTAATACATGGTGAGTCACGTTTTTCTACTTCTTCAAGAATATGTCTTTGTCTTTCAATGTTCCATTATGTTAGATCTCAGTATTAATATTTTTGAGTTTATCTCACATGGAGTTTATTGTGCTTTTTGGATTTGTAGATGGTAGTTTTTTTCACTGAATTTTAGAAGTTCTTTTGCCACTATTTGTTTAAATATCCTGCAGCTCCTTTTCTTTTGCTCATCTCCTTCTGAGAGCCCTGTAATATGTATATTTGTGTTCTTATTATGTTCTGTAGGTCTCCAGTCTCTCACTTTTTCTATTCTTTTTTTCTTTTTGGTTTGTTCTTCAGGATGAATAATTGCATTTGACCAATTTTCATGTTTACTGATTCCTTCTTTCTGCCAATTTAAACCTGCTGTTAATCCCCTTATGAATTTTTCCTTCTACTTTTTGTACTTTTAAACTCCAGAATCTCTGTTACTTTTTCAGATGTTTTCTATTTCTTTAATGATAGTCTCTAGTTAATGAAACATCATTCTCTTATTTCCCTTTAATTTTTTGGATATGTCTTCTTTTAGTTGTGTTAGCTTTTGAACACCTTAATAACAGTTGACTTAAAGTTTTTGTGTAATAAGTCTAAGGACTGGGCTTTCTCAGTAACAGCTGGTTTTTTTAACTCCTTTATTTTTCGACTTTGGTATATTGGCTATGAATTGACTAGATAGCAAGGAGTTTGTTTTGGTTTCATATAGCTAAATGCCATTGAGTTGATAGCCATATATTTTTATGTGTCTCATAATATTTTTTTTTGCAAACTAGATATTCCAAAAAATATAATGTGGTAATATTGGAAATTCTGAGATGAAATATCCACAAACATCTATTAATAATAGAAATATGTAATGTACAAAGTATGAATCTAGAAAATTAGAACTCATCAAAAATGAAATGGAATGCACAAACATTGATATCTTTGGCATAGTTAGCTGAAACAAACTAGCATTGGCCATTCTGAATCAGACAGTCGTATGTTCTGTTATGCTGAGAATGATGACTTGAAGAGGAAGGGAATTGTATTCATCACCAAAAAATAACATTTCAAGATCTGTCCTGAATTGCAATGCTCTAAGTAACGGGATAATATCCATGTGCCTACAAGGAAGATCAGTTAATATAACTATTATTAAAATTTATGAGCCAACCACTAAGGCCAAAGATGAAGAAACTGAAGACTTTTTACCAACTTCCAAAGTTTGAAACTAATCAAACATACAATAAAGATACATTTCAACTGCTGGTGATTGGAATGCAAAAGTTGGAAACAAGGAAGAATCAGTAGTTGGAAAATATGGCCTTTGGTGATAGAACAATCCTGAAGATCACACACACAGCAGAATTTTGCAAGACCAACAACCATATTGCAAGTACCTTTCAACAAAATAAACCACAACTATACAAGTGGCCCTCACCAGATGACACACACAGGAATCAAATCGACTACGTCTGTGGAAAGAGACCATGGAAAACCTCAATATCATCAGTTAAAACAAGGCCAGGGACTGACTGTGGACAGATTATTGCACTTGGCTGGCTTGGCATATGCAAGCTCAAGTTGAAGCTAAAGAAAATTAGAATATTACCATGAGAGGAAAAGTACAAACTTCAGTATATCCCAACTGAATTTAAAGATCACCTTAAGAACAGGTATGATGCACTGAAAACAAATGACCAAAGACCACTGAAGTTATGGGATGATATCAAGGATGTCCTACATGAAGAAAGCAAAATCGACTTTGGGAGAGACTCTGGAAGTTGCTCTTGAACACCAAGCAGCTAAAGAAAAAAAGAGGGATGAGAAAGTAAAAAACCTCAACAGAACATTTCAAAGAGTGGCTTGAGAAGGCAAAGATCTATAATGACATGTGCAAAGGCCTGGAATTATGAAATCAGAATGGACACAGCAGGCATTTCTCAAGCTAAAAAACTGGAGAAAAAATTGAAACATCAAGCTGCAATATTGAAGGAGTCTATGGGCAAAATACTGAATGATACAGGTAGAACCAGAAGAAAGGAATATGTAGTCATCATACCAAATAGGATCGGTCAACATTCAATCATTGCAGGAACTAGCATACGATCAAGAGCCAATAGTACTGAAGAATTCAAAGCTGCACTGAACACACTGGTGGAAACCAAGGCTCTGAAAATTTATGAAATACCAACTGAGATGTCTCTACAAATTAATATACTGCTGGAAGTGCTCATTCATCTATGCCAAGAGTTTTGGAAGACAGCTACCTGGCAAACTGACTAGAAAAGATCTGTAAGTATGCTTATTCTAAAAAAAGACGTTACAGCAGAATGTATAAATTTTTTAACAATATCATTAATATAACACACAAGTAAAATTTTGCCCAAGATCATTGAAAAGCAGTTGTAACAGTACATCAACAGGAGACTGCCAGAAACTTAAGTTGGAGTCAGAAGAGAATGTGGAACGAAGGATAAAGTTGTTGATATCAGAAGGATCCCGGCTGAAAGCAGAGAACATTAGAAAGATGTTTACTTCTGTTTCATTGATTATACAAAGGCATTTGACAATGTGGATCATAACAAATTATGGATAGCATTGTGAAGAGTGGGAATTCCAGACCACTTAATTGTGCTCCTGAGGAACCTGTACATACACCAAGAGGCAGTCATTTGGACAGAACATGGAGCTATGGCCAAGGCTTTTGTGTGGTTTAAAATTAGAAAAGACATACACAAGGCTTCTATCTTTTCACCATACCTATTCAGTCTGCATGCTGAGCAAATAATCTGAGAAGCTGGATTGTACGAAGAAAAATGGGGTATCAAGATAGGAGCAAGACTCACTAACAAACTGCCATATGTAGATGATACAAACTGGCTTGCTGAAGTGAAGACAATTTGAAGCACATACTGATGAAAATCAGACTATGGCCTCAGTATGGATTACACCTCAGCATATAGAAAATGAAAATCCTCACAAACACACCAGTAAACAATATAATGATAAAAGGAGAAAACATTCAAGTTGTTGAAAATATCATTTTACTTACATACATTGTGGATTCGGTCCACAAAGTCCATGGAAATAGCAGTTAAGAAATCAAATGATATATTGCATTAGAAATCTGTTGCAAAAGACCTCTTTAAAGGGTTAAAAAGCAAAGATGTCACTTTGAGGATTAAGGTGTGCCAAACCCAAGCCATGGTATTTTCAGTCACCTCATATGTATGCAAAAGTTGGGCAGTGAATAAGGAAGATTAAATAAGAATTGATGCCTTTGAGTTACGGTGTTGACAAAGAATACTGAATATACAATGGACAACAAAAAGAATGAATCAATGTGTCTTGGATAAACAGCAGCCAGAAGGTTCCTTGGAAGCAAGGTTGGTGAGGCTTCATCTGACATATTTTGAATATGCTATCAGAAGGGACTCGTCCCTGGAGACGGACATTAAGCTTGGTACAGCTGAGGATCAGCAAAAAGAGGAAAATGCTCAGTGAGACGGACTGACACAGTGGCTACTACAATGGGCGCAAGCGTAACAAAGTCCTGACTATGGTGCAGTGTTTTGTTCTGTTGTATGTAGGATTGCTAGGTGTCAGAACTAACTCAACTACACCTAACAACAATAACAAGATTCTTCTTGTTATTTTCCCACTTAGGTGCCTACAGATGCTATCTGTTGGCTTTCCCATAAAATTAAACCAGTTTGCAAACAAGTTTCTCTCACCCCCCCCCCCTTTTTTTTGGTAGCTAGTGATTAAGTGCTACATCTGCTAACCAAAAGAATAGCAGTTCAAATCCACCAGGCGCTCCTTGGAAACTCTATGGAGAAGTTCTACTCCACCCTACAGGGTAGTTATGAGTTGGAATCGACACAATGATAATGGGTTTGGCTTTTGGGGTGATACAGTGGCAAACCATCTTCTTTGTTTTCCTTCCCCATTGTGAGACAATACTTTTCCATTTAACTGTTCCAGTAGCCTGAAGGCCTAACTTAAGAAAGCTCAAGCATGACTTTTAAAATGAGCAGTGTATGAGATCCAGCACAACCCACTGCTGCTGAGTTAATTTTGACTCATAGCGACACTACAGTTCAGAGTAGAACTGCCCCGTGGAGTTTCCACAGAGCACCTGGTGGATTTGAACTGCTGACCTTTTGGTTAGCTGATGTAGCAGTCAACCACTACACCACCAGGGTTTCCAGTCTATGGGATAGAGGCATGAAATTCCTGTATTAACATTTTGCACAGTCATTGCGGTCATTCCAAGACCCAGCCAACAAGTCAAGAGGTGTTGCCTTCATTTTGACCCCTACCACACCAGCTAGGGCAACAAGAATAAGAATAAAAACTAAATTTCTTTAGCAACTTATTTCTAGATAATGGCATTGTGTTGTTTAGCAGTGTCTGGCCTCTTGAAGAGGTTACATTCTTAGCTTCAGATTCCTTGTTTATAACATATTTAAATTCTTACAATAATAAAGTTCCAAGTTATAGTAAAGAGCAAATGACAAGATATGTGTGAAAGAGATTTACAAATAAAGCACTACAAAAATTTTATAATTCAGCATAAAACTGATTCTCAGCTCTCTTCTGTTTTTAGAGATACTGGAGTCCAAAGATACACAATGATTTGTTCAAGACGTGTCAAGGATGAGTGGCAAACCTGGAGTTTTAGAGGCTACTGTTGTGACCTTAGTGTGAGTGTGTCCTGCTTAAATTTTGCCCTAAGACACCTCATTTGCCTTACCCAAGTGCTGGCCTTGATGCTCATTCTCCCCCATAGCTTCCTCATATGTTAACATTTTCATTTACTCTGTTTTCATAAGTGTGGATGGTGGAGGCCAAATGCAGAGAATTTAAGCACCTTAGTAACTTTAGGTTGTGACATACTTGCAGCTGACCCAGAGCAGATATTGCCAGCCATCTTATCAGTGTCTGATACCTTTTATGCCTGGTCAGTGGCTACTATGGACTAAGGAGGGTGTCCAAGGCCTAGGAGAGAGGATCTGCTCGGGGGATAGCTGTCTGCTGAGCAGAGTTCCTGTGTAAAGGAGCACTTTCTGGGAATTCAGCGCTATGGAAACACAGGTATGTGCAAACAGGGGAAAAGAAGTCAATGAATGCCTCATCTATGTCTGGGCTTGTGGAAAAGGATTGTACTTCTTTCCTTTTTGTCTATTCATAGATTCTCAAACCACTAATTCCTTTAACCAATAGTGAAGATTTATACCAGGTATCTCAAAGATGACAGCATTTGCTTGTCAAGTTAATGCTATTTAATCACCTCTCTCACAGAGCCTTCTTGAGAACTCTGAGCAGAACCCACTTGGGGGCTGTATGCTCCAGACGAGGAAGAAAGCACAGGACCAGGGACCAAGGGCAGCCAATACTTGATCCAAATAGTGGCTTCTCTTTTACAAGTCCTCATTTCTCTGTACAACGCTTTCCAGTCTTAGAGCACTGTCACACTCACTTTCTAGCAGGCAGGGAGAGAGGACAGATATTACCATATTTCATAGAGTCTAAGGAGAGAAAAATGCTGCAAATGGAAATATGGATCACCACTGGTTGTAAGACACATCCTGCATCCTGACTTTAGAGACATTAAAATGTGACTTCTAGTTTCATGCCTATTGAACAGGCAAGAAAAACTACAGTCCAGAGAGGTTGAATGACAAAGTCAAGTTCCTAGTTCCCTAGTTCCTAGTCTTTAGGAGTCCAGTTCAGTGCATTTTTAATACAAAGTCTGTAACACAGTATTTTGTATGAGGTCTTCGAGGGCTCTCTATATAATCCTTTTGTATTTACCTTCCAGTAGTTTCAGAAATGCTTCTTTGTCTGGGAAGTTCTGAGGTGGTTTCTTTTGGGGGTCTTCTGAAGCCATGGGTGATTTCCTGGCCATGGTTTTCTCCAAAGTTTGTTACTTTTTGGGCTTCATGTTGGTCAGTACAGGCTGGGAGGTATGCTGTGAGGATGGAGCACAGTTGTTTCTCTAGGCTGTCTTAAAAGGAGAAGTAAAAAGTATCTGACAACTTCCAAAGTCAGTCAAGTTTTCAGGTGTACAGGTCCCTCTTCCCAGCTGGCAAAGTAAGCACCTCTGTCTCAAATCCCAGATGTTATAAACTAGCTCAAAATGCAGAAAGGCTACTGCCTTGCTGGCCTCTGCTGTCAGGCCCCAGCTGTAGGTGATGCTGTGTGGAATTCTGCTTTTCTGTCAGAAAAGCACTCTCTGTTGGGCAGACACTGCCTCCCAGCCCAGGAATTAGCCCCAGCTGAAGCTTCCATATAGTTGTCCCCACCTCCGAGCAGGACAAGACGGTGTCCTGCACAAGCTCGCCACCAGGCTAGGACCAGGCTAGTGGTAGAAAGAGAGGCCAAAAGTGCCAAGACGCCCAGAGTCCACAGCATCCGTTGCCGGGCCCCAGCCTCAAGAGACACTGTGCAAAACACCGCCTCTCTGCCAGAAAAGCGCTCTCCCCCAGGCAGAAGCCACCTCCTGGTCTAGGAACAAAGTCCAGCCAGGGCCTCTGCCTGGATGTCTCAGTCTCCTGATGGATCAAGATGGCATCACACACAAGCTCATCATGGCATCTGTATGGCTACCACATGGCAGAGGTAGAAAGATAGACCAAAGGAGACATGATGCGCAGAGTCTAAAGCTAGGTTCTCAGAACATGGCAACTGCACTTGCCAATCCCACCAGCAGTGCGTTTGAGACCAGTGGCTAGTCAAGTCCCAGCTCTGCCCACTGGCCAATACAGAGGAAAAAAATATCAAAATGGTGAGTTACCTTCAGTCTGTGCAAGCCTGCACTCAACGATATTGGCGTCAGCGAAAGAGAGGTTTTGCGTTCAGTGGTATGAAGTCCAAATTAACAGCCCTATGTCACGTTCTAGGGCTCACTAGGTGTCCAGAAGTCTCTGTTTAATTATCAATCCAGGTCTTAGTTTCCAGAGGGATTTAGGGAGAAGTGTACTTAGTCCACCCTTTTGACTCTGGCCCTCTAACACAGTATTTAAGAGAATTGGAACAAACCAAATAACTCCTCAGAGCTTTGTGTCTATCATCTGTAAAATGGAAATAATATTTTGTCTTCTCATTAGAGGGTTATTATGAAGCTCAGATGAGATGATGCAATTCATTCCTTTGTTTTTCATTAATCAAATATGAATTTATTGAGTATTTCCTATGTGGTAAACTCTGTCAGCTTTAAGGAGTTGAACAGAGAAAGATAATGGCCCCTACCTTTATGAAGTTTCAAATACATAACTTTGTAATTTGCATACTTTCGTGGATTGAATTGTGTTTCCCCAAATATGTGTGCATGGGTTTGGCTAGGTCATGATTCCTGACATTGTATGATATTCCTCTGTGTTATAAATCCTGCCTCTATGATGTTAATGAGGGTGGATGGGTGGCAGTTCTGATGGCAGGCAGTACTCAGTGTGTAATATTATTCTGTGCCTTGAGGCAGTCTCTTGATCTACAAAGGAGAGGAGCTAGCAGAGAGATTTGGGGACCTCGTACCACCATGAGGCAGTGCTAGGAGCTGAGTGCATCTTTTGGAAAGGACTAGGGTCCCTGTGCTTAAGAATATTCCAGTCCAGGGGAAGATTCACGACAGAGGTCTTCCTCCAGAGCCAGCAAAGAAAGCCTTTCCCTGGAGCTGACACCCTGAATCTGAACTTTTAGTCTACTGGACTGGGACAAAATGAAATTTCTCTTTTTAAAGCCATCCACTTGTGGCATTTCTGTTAAAGCAGCACTAGATGACTCAGGTATGTACTGTTGTTGTTAATTGTTGCTGAGCTGATTTTAACTCATGGTGATCCCATGCAACAGCACAGAACTGCCCCATATTGCCCCATACTGTTTTCTGGGCTGTAATACTTCAGGGAGCAGATCACTAGGTCTTTTTTCCCACAGAATCATTGGGTAGGTTTGAACTATCAACCTTTTGATTAGTAACTGAGCACTTAACCTTTGTCAACCCTTTAATAAAACAAGCAAACAAACAAAAAAAAAACCCAAAACTGTTGCTGTTGAGTCAATTCCAACTCAAAGTGACCCTATAAAACATAGAAGTGCCCTACATGGTAGAACTGCACTACATATTTCCAGGGAGAATCTGGTGGATACAAACTGCCAGCATTTTGGTTAGCAGCTGTAGCACTAAACCACCATGGCTCCAGGGTTTCCAAACTCCTTAATAGGACTGTGTAGTTATGAGTCATTTTTGTTGTCACTGTTACCCTAGGAGATACTGAGAGCAAAACCCTTGAATGGAGTGTCGTGAGAGGAGGAGAAGTAGAAGGAAGGGTCTCACTTTGGGCAGGATGAACCTCTCAGTTAATGGTTGACATTTTTCTAAGCACATTGATTTAGTTGCTGTTGGGCTCTGATTCATAGTGACCCTATGTGCAACAGAATAAATCACTGCCTAGTCCTTTCTCGTCCTCATGGTCACTGTTATGCTTGAGCCCGTTGTTGCAGCCATTGTGTCAATCCATCTCATTAAAGGTCTTCATCTGTTTCATTGACCCTCCGTTTTACCAAGCATGAAGTCTTTCTACAGGAAATGGCCCCTCCTGATCACATGTTGAAGGTATTGTGAAACGAAATCTCATCATCCCAGGCATAAAAATGCAAATCTAAACTCACTGCTGTCAAGTTGATTCCAACTCATAGTGATCATATGAGGCAGAGAAGAACTGCCCCCAGAGAGTTTCCAAGGAGTGCCTGGTAGATTCAAACTGCCAGTCTTTTGGCCAGTGGCCATAGTACTTAACTGCTATGTTATCAGGGTTTTCGATTCCAGGCGCTGAATTCTTAATTGGAGTACTGTCTTCAGTGCACCCCTTCAATGCACTCTTCTTCCTCCAGTCCCTGGAACTTGCCATAGGATTTCTAATCCATGTGTCGTATTCATATCCTTTCATCTTCTCAGCTCTGTTTGGCCGAATCCTGCCCATTCTAAGTCCCCAGGGTTTCTTAATACTTTTCTAATTACTTCTGACCACAGTGATTTCCTTCCTCTCAGAATTCCTACAGCATGTGTTTGTGGCCCTGCCATTTGGCATTGATCACACTCACTTTTACTGAAGGCAGCTCTCTGCATGCCGGATCTTTCTCCTTAGAGAAGGGAGCCCTCCCTATCCTACCACCACACTCTCTCCCTCTATATACTGATTAGTTTATTACGGTTGAGCCTTTGCTAATTTTAAACCTCATCACCATCCTCATCCTTGATGTCCATCTTGCATAACTGAATGCAGTATGGCATAAAATGAAAGTTGGGTTCAAGGAAAGGTTGTCTGTGGTAGGGGCTGGTGCAGCACCTCATCCACAGATGTTGTCCAGTTTGGAAGCTGAGCCCACGTGACCAATGGTCTTCCTAAGGTATACACAAAGGACTTTGCTTCATTCTGATTTTTGCTGCATTTTTTTCTAGCACACTACGTATTTGAATCTTAAGAGAAGAGTGAAAGTGGTATTTAATCACTGGAGAATGAAGTTAACAGTGCGAGTGCCACAGTATCTGGCACTGTAATTGTGTTGTGTGCTGTTTAGTCAATTCTATTTCACAACAACTCTATACGACATAGTAGAACAGCCCTATGGGGCTTCAAAGGCTATAGTTTTTATGGGAACAAATAGCGAGGTCTTTTCTGTTACAGAGTCACTAGGTGAATTTAAACCCCCAATTTTTGGATTAGCAGCTGAGTGCTTAACCATTAAACCACCAGGGCTCCTGGCACTCTAATTAGTGCTTAGCAAATATTTGTTAAATAAATTAATTAATGAATAAATAAATTAGAGCCTGGTGAAACCTGTCAGGGGTGGGAGAGGAAAGGAAAAGAAGGCATTTGTACTGTGTATTACAAGCCCTAGTACATCTTTTGCTAACTGGCTGGTATGGTGGCATTGCTGTCTAGGAAACACCCATAAGACAGAGGCAGTTTTTAGAACTCTTCCTCAAACAGGCTAAATTCATTCTTACCTAAGGTCCCTTGTACCACAGAGTAGTCTTTCTCCAGATATGTGTGTGGTTTGTTGTCTCACTTCATTCAAGACTGTTCAAGTAATATCTTGACAGGTGTCCTTTCAAAATCAAATCTTAAACAGTACATTCTCTCACTTTCCATCACCCAGCCTGCTTACTTTTGTAATAATACTTGTGGCAGCCCAAATTTGTCATAATCTGTATAATGTCACTGTCTGGGATGTAGCATGCATCACCTGTGTGCCATACACAGTGGCCCATATCCAGCTATTACATTATTGATGTATGGCGTTGTTTGTTCATTATCCATCCCTCACCAGTAGAATCTAAGCTCTGTGTGGGAGACCTTTACTGCTGTTGTTACCCACTGTGTCCCTAGTGCCCAGAACTGAGGTGACAACTTGGCAGACATTTGATAACTGTTTGTTTAATGGGTGGGTGGGTGGATGGGTGGATGGATGGATGGGTGGGTGGGTGGGTGGGTGAGTGGGTGGGTTGATGAATGGATTGGTGGGTGGAAACTAACATTCTCCTGCTAATTACTTTCACCCCTGTAATGTTCTGCTTCTTTCTTCCCTCCATCACATGTCAAGTAATGGAGGGCAAAGTTCCAACAGATTCTTTCAAGGATACCTGGCAGAGCTAATAAGACCTTAGTGATCATCTCATGCAAAACTGTTATTCACATATGAAGAAACTGAAGAACTGAGAGGTGGTGACTTTTCTGAGGTCACCTAGCAAATTAATGAACCAGTGGTCCAGCGACCTAGAATCAAGATCCCCTGATGGTCAGTCTAATATTTTTTCATTCTACATTGTTGAAACTCCCAACTGGAGAGATGAAAGATTTAATCTCTTTGTGGTACAGAGTGGACTTAAAATTTCATTTGGATTGAAGATTTCTTTTTGAGTTAAGCAGTTGCAATTAATTTTTATGGCCGAGAATGCCTTTTAGTCCTGACCACCTGAGCCTAAGTTATACCCAGGTTGTTTCCCTAGCACGGACCTACTTGTTGCAAACATTTGGTCCTACATATAAGAAAGCCTCATTCTGCTAGAGTGCTCCTGTGATGTAATCAGAAGACAGTTAAATGATTCTTCCTTGGTGGAGCCATCCAAAAATGCCTTTAAGAACCCAGACATGTAGACAGGTAGATAAGAGGTCCAACAATTAAGTCTGTGCAAGTAATTGTTCTCTGTGCTTAATTGTGCTATATACCTCATTGCTGAATATTACTATGGTCACCTTTAAAGTACTCCCTTTGGGAAGCTATTCACTTAATCCAGTTCCTTGTCCATCCTTCAAAGAAATTTTAGAACTCTTTCTGGGATAGCCATTGTGCACAGTGGCACAATGACAAGTTCATGAACTTACTTGTATGGTTGTCTGTCAGGGAGTTTTTAGCCAGTAAACAAATAATTGTATTGAAACACCTCTCCTACTCACTTGATCTGTGATTTTTTTCTTTACCCAAAGATAAAGGAAATATAGAAAGAAAGGCATTTTTATGACACTCAAGGCATCAAGAGTAATACCACTGCAGCTCTGGTGGCCATTCCGGAAAGAGTTCCAAAATTGCTTTGAGGGGTGGATCAGACATTGGCATCAGTGCATAGCTTTCCAAAGGAAGTACTTCAGAAGTGGCTGCATTGATATTTAACAATGAGGTATGTAGCACTTTTTCTAGGATGAGTATGCAAAATTAGTTGGCAGTCCTTGTATGGATAGCAGCCAACCCAACAGGTGACCACCCTGCAGACCTAATACCAAAACCAAAACCCCAAACCTTCTGCTGTCAAGTCGATGCTAACTCCTAGAGACCCTGTAGGACAGAGTAGACCTGTCCCGTAGAGCTTTCAAGGAGTGCCTGATGGATTGGAAATGCCAACCTTTTGGATAACAGACATAGCACTTACCCTCTACGCCACTGGTGTTTCTAGGATTAGTAAATATAAGAGTGAAAGAGCACTGGTGGTTCAGTGGCAAATTCTCTCCTTCCATGCCAGTGCAATCCTGGCCAATGAACCTCATGTGCAGCCATCACCTGTTTTTTTAGTGGAAGTCGGTATGTTGCTGTGATGCTGTGATGCTGAACATGCTTAGGCAGAGCTTCCACGCTAAGACAGATTAGGAGGAAAGGCATGGTGAGCTACTTCCAAATAGCAGCCAGTGAAAATCCTGTATAACACAAAAGTCTTATCTCCACCTAATAATGGGGAAGGCACAGGACCACACAGCATTTCGTTCCTTTGTGCATGGACTAGCTTTGTGTTGGGGGGCAGCTCAATGGCAGCTGACAATAACAGAAAAGTGAACATCTAAGTGCATTCTAATTAATTCTTCATTGAAGGTGGCTACGTGTCTAAGACTAGTATCAATTTCATTGTATACATAAGATGAAAATCTGTATCAGATGAACAAACTTTTAAAGTTCAATTTGTTTCATTGTATGTGAGAAAGAGGATCAGAGAACTCAGAACTAACAGAACTAATCACAGGAGGTTTCTGGGAGAAAACAATTTCAGTGGTTCTTAAAGGATGGATAGGTTTCACAGAGATGAAGTGCATTCACAGTGTGTGCATGAGATGAACAAAGACACGTCAGCAGGAATGATGTGTAGAACCTAGATGCTATGTGTGTTCACAGGACAGACACGGTTCTAGTGAAGAGCGTTTGCAGGCATAAAAGATCATAAAGAGCATAGGCAAATTATGGAGAGTTGAGAGTCAGAAAGGAATTTAGATATGATACTGTAAGTGATAAGTAGGGTGGAAGGCAAGAAAAAGTGACATTCTAAGAAGTTTACATACGTTGGCTTGCAGGTAAAAGCTGATGGAAGGCAGAAAAAGCCATAAGGAGCTGAACCAGTGAAAACAGAGTTTGACTAAAGATAAAAGCCCCCTTTTCTGTGTCTGGACTTCTCGTCTCCAGCCTACTTAAACTTAGGGAAGAAAAAGGACCCACTTCCGTCAAGTCTATTCCAACTTAATGGCGACTCTGTAGGACATAGCCAGACTGCCCATAGGGTTTCCAGGCTGTAAATCTTTCACCGGAGCAGACTGTCCTATCTTTCTCCCGCCCCCTTAGGTAGGTAAGCTCTATTCCTTAAAGTATCAGTGAAATAGATTTTACAGTTCTCCTCAGAGTCTTGTCTCTATCATTCATGGCCCCAAAGATTGATTGGAAAACTCTTCCTTCAATTTCATGGTCCCCATTGCTGTTTACATTTGTCCTTCCTCTGTGCCCATTGGTGAGGGAAAGGAAAAATGATTCTGTATATAGTAGATTTCATAAGCTGACCCTAGAATGGCATTACTGGAGGAGATCTTTGAAACCACTGACGTTTACTTCCTTCTTCCAAGATCAGGAAACAGTGAAAGGCAAGGTCCTACAACGAGCCTGGGCCTGGACTGGGAGCTCTTAGCACCATTCTTTCCCGTCCTTCCAGTTCCCTGAAATGATCCTCCTTAGTAGTCCTCCCTGGGAGGAGTCAAAATGCAAAATTCCCTAATTAGTTTAATTTGGGATAAAACAATGTTTCTCTTCAAAAGAAGATATTGATTTGGATGATCATCACTGATAGTCCATTGACAATTTATAATCATATGTGTTTATTTCCAAACCCATCCTTCTCTGCTTCTGAGAGCATAAACAGCTGAGGATCTGGCTGGTAGTCCTTTTAGTCTTGGCGTGATCCAGGAAACTTGGCCTGTCTCCTCAGCTAGGCAGATTCCATCCCAGCTCCCTGCCAGAGCAGCTGTGGGCACAGCCTTCTATTACACTGATGTTCATCTTGACTCATGACTACAGGCAATCTTTCTTTCTCCTCTTCAGCTCCAAAACTGTCCTCTTTCAGTCTGGCTGCCTGGAATGCACATGCTTGAGGCTTGGATTCTAGCCTCTTCTGTAATGCTTTAATTGAAGGCAAAACCACAAAGAAAGATTTCCCACAGTGAACTCACTTCAAACATGCACACACAGCCAATGTCCACCAGGAGAGGGCTTAGAGTTCGGGAAGTATACAGAACTGATCAAAACTTACTCACATGCCTGGGATTTATTTCTCCATCTATATGTTGGATACTGGCTGGGCAGATGCCCATCTTTACCTCAGGACCATTTTACTGCTGCCAAATTATTTTTCTGATTCTTGCAGCTTTTATCCTTTACCCACTCTGGCATCCATTGCTCTGTGTTGGTCAGTATATAATAAGAAGCAAAAAAAAAAAAAAAAAAATGCTTACACATTGGAAACTTAAAAATATGCAACTGATTTAGTGTGGAAACTTGTGTGGGGGGTAGGGACTAGATTTCTAGTAACCTGAGGGAGGTCACAGACTTCCAAAGCATCCTGTGTCTGCAGAGGTGGCCTTCTGAGCTAGAAGATGATTAGCTGAACTAGAGTCCCTGTATTTTTTCAAGAGGTCTGGAGAAAGAGAGTACTGGTAGTGCAGTGGTGAAGTGCTGTAGTGAACTATGGCTGTTAATCAAAAACAAGTCAGCAGTTTTTTCAGGTTGCTCTGCTGTCCTGCATTAGGAGGCCAGAAAGATAGGATACTCTTGCTCCTGCTTACTGAGCCTTGGAACTGAAAGTGATCTTACTCATAAAGTAGTTGAAGTTCATGCAAAGTAAGTCATGTGACTTACACAAGATGAACCTAGAACCAAGGACTGACTTCTTGAGTCTACGTGCAGCCGGGCAGATATCTGGGACACATGGATTGAACCTAAAACACTGGTCCATATCAGAGATGCTAGAGGAGATCTTGAATGACGTCCTTCAGTGGCCCAC
Source organism: Heterohyrax brucei (assembly GCA_028571685.1). Taxonomy (NCBI): domain Eukaryota; kingdom Metazoa; phylum Chordata; class Mammalia; order Hyracoidea; family Procaviidae; genus Heterohyrax; species Heterohyrax brucei. Next base: position 66,817,488 of record CM053142.1, on the reverse strand, counting down.
TGTTCTTCATGGTCTTCCTTTCCTTTCAGACTTGCTCTGCCCTGTCCCCATAAACACCTTTTTGTCTCCTCAGCTAAATCATAGGACTTGTAACTTGATTTCCTTAGACTTCAAAGACACTTAAGAAGTCACTTATAGTCTATTTCCCATTTTCAGGCAGGCCACAATTCACTCAGTGATCATCATCTTCTTGATCTATGTATGTGTGGATCTGAGACTAATTACCTTCTCACTGGCCCATTCCTAAAGTGAGTTATGCCTCCTGAGTTTGTATTCAAAAACACAGTGGGAATAGAGAAACAAATAATCGAATTAAAAAAAAAAAAAGAAAGTGAAATGGACTAAGGATTTGGTTACACATTTCACCAAAGATATACAGATGATCAATACCACATGAAAAGATGATCAAATAACCTTGGCCATTAGGAGAATACAAATCAAAACCACAAAGAGATACCTCTTCATACTCACTAGTATGGATACTGGGGCCTGGATGGCACAGAGGTTAAGAACCAGGCTGCTAACCAAAAGTCAGCAGTTTGAATTCACCAGCTACTACTTGGAAACTCTATGGCAGTTTTACTCTGTCCTACAGGGTTGCTGTAAGTTGAAATTCACTTGTTAGTGATGGATTCTTTTTTTTTAAGCATGGCTATAATCAAAAAGTCAAAAAATAACAAGTGTTGTTGAGAATGTAGAAAAGTTAAAACCCTCGTATGTGGCTGGTAGAATTGTAAATTCCTGCACCAAGCTGTCTGGAAAAGAGTCCTATGATTCCTCAAAGAGGTAAACAGAGAGTTACCATAAAATCTAGTGATTCCACACCTAAGTGTATACTCAAGAGAAATGGAAACACATTCATGCAAGAACCTGTGCACAAATGTTTGTCACATTATTATTCATAGTAGCCCCAAAGTGGAACAACTCAAATATCTATTGCTGATGATGAACAGATAGACAAAATGTAGTATTTACATTCAATAGAATGTTATTCATCTATAAAATGGAATGAAATATCGATACAGGCTACAAAACAGATGGTCCTTGAACATTTTGCTAAGGGATAGAAGGCAGACACAAAAGGCTGCAGATTGCATGATCTGACTGCTGTGAAATGTCTAGAACCAGAAAATTTATAGAGACAGAAAATAGATTAGTGGTTGCCAGGATCTGGGGCACGGCAGGAATGCGGAGTGACTGCTAATGAATTCGGGGTTCCTTTTTGGGTGATGAAAATGTTCTGTAATTAGGTAGTGGTGATGGCTGCACCACTCTGTGAATATGCTAAAAAACACTGAACTGTACACTTTAAAAAGATATCTATTATGGTATGTGAATTATATTTCAATAAATTTTTTATTTTAAAAAAGCCATCACAGAAAAAAATGCAAGAGTGAGAAAACAGGCAATTTAAAGGAAACAGGCAATGAATCTATCATGAAACATGAATTTTATCTTTGTGTGTGTGTGTAAACAAATACAGTCCTTACCTAATTACATACTTTATAATGCTGCATTTTAAAATCATGTGGTTTTCTTAAGCTGAGACCACTCTAAAGAGTCATTGCTAATATGAGCTTCTTCGGGCACTTATGACAGGAGTGGCATAGTCAGCCTTGTGTGCAAGGCATTTTGGGGTCTTTTTGTTTTCATTCCTACTGGTGTGAGAACCTGATGGGAAGCTTACACTGAGTTACTCTTGAACAATCTGGTGGAGTGAGCTAGTGACATGTGTTAATATGTGATATTCTTCCAGGTACAGGTTGTGGGGTAAGGATGACCTTCTTGCACTGTCTCCTTCATGGATTGCATAGGGTGAGGAAAGGAGAGGCTATAGAATAAAACCCAGGTTTTCACAGGGAAGTCACACTGGTTCTATCCTGCTGTACATTTGGGGGACCAAGAAACCTACCTACAATCCAATGAGGGTTTGCCGATGAGCTGTTAACATTAGCAGCTAAGAAGTGTGGTGCACTGAGCATTTCAGCTGGAATCAAGAGATCACTGTTTAGCTCAGAATCTTAACCACCAGCATGACCTTGGAGAGTCATCTAATCTCTCTGGGCTTTGGTTTCCCCAACTATAAAATGGGAAAGTGATTCCTTTCCTGGCTGAATTTCAGAATCACTGGAGTAATTATAAATCATCAGTTCAGCCTACATCAAGTCCTACCCCGACGGATTCCCTGTTTCCCAAAACACACTCAATAATTTTAATAAACAATTGGTCAGTCTCTACTTAAGTCTGCCAGTCCTGAAACAGTGTACATTTACTAAGCTGAAGTATATATGCTTGTAAGGCTTAGCTTGGACCCTTAAGTACTTATACCATGCCTTCATATGACAAGAGTCTGAAGATCAAGAGCCAGCATCACTGACAGCTTTACTTATCCAGATTTGATCCCTCTACTTCTAACAACTCCTGGCTTAGCATGGTTTCAAGTTTCCTCTCATCTTAACTCTCTAAACATGTTGCAGCCTCTCAGATTCTCTTAAGTACTAAAAACAGCACTGAAGAGGCAGCAGCATAGAGCTGAACTTCACCTGTCTAGTTCTGGATGGTACATTTTTGTTAATTGATATAAATCTGCCTCAGTTTTCTTGGAAGCCATATTCACAGAGAACTGTGACAGTTCTTATCACAACTGGTGAAACCCACTGCTTATTTTCTCATGTGTGCTCCAATAGCAGAATATCCATTCACTCCTTTCTTTGTCCTTGGAAATTTGGGACTAGCGTATCAGACTTTACATTTTCCTCAATAGATCCTATTCTGATATTGTTGTCAGGTACCATCAAGTTGGTTCTGATGTACAGCGACCCTATAGGTCGGAGTAGAACCGCCCCACAGAGTTTCCAAGGAGTGCCTGGCAGATTTGAACTGTGGACCTCTTGGTTTGATAGAGGCTATAATTTCAACCCATTTCCTGCACTGACATGACTATTTGGCTAAGATGGTTTGATGGGGTAGTGGTGACAGTGAACGGAGCAAGGCAGACTAGAGACCTCAATTCTTCTTGTAGGGCTCTCTGTTGGGAAACCAGTGTCTACAGCTGTATTTGGAGACCCTAAGAGAATGCACACGTAAACTTTCCTCATCCAGCCCCAGGCTTCTGCCCTTTAATGATAATCATGTCCTAGTTATCCTGAGCCAGCAGTCTTTTAGTGATTTCTTGGGCCAAGCTAGAAAGATGTTCACTGGGAGTGGGTAGGGTGTGGGTAGAACAGAATAAAGGAGGTGAGAAAGAATAAAGGAGGTAATAGACAAAATGAAACCTGTATTAGATGACTTTCAGAATGTCTACATGGTTCATGAACTAACATTAGAAACCATGGCGGCATAGTGGTCAAGTGCTGTGGTTGCTAATCCAAATGTCAGTGGTACAAATTCTATGGGGCGGTTCTACTATGTCTACAGAGTGTCTATGAGTTGGAATCAACTCAACAGTGGTGGGTTCTGTGTACCTGTATTACCTAAAATTTCAGATAAAGCATGAGAAAAGCCACTGACAGTCATTATTATAGCATGACCCTGCTATAATTTATTGGACTTGGAAGAGTCCTTTTACTGGAAATTTTGAAAAAAGAGAATAAGAATCTATTTCTGTAGAAGGCTAGACTTGCTGAAGTCTCAGGAACGGATTGGCAGTTATGATATAGTTTGGCAGCTGCATGATGATGTGATCACCTCTATGATGAGGTTTGATATAATATGGTCACCTTCCTGATGGGATCTATTGTAAGTAGCTAATCAGCCAAAAGGGGTTTCTTTGGTGCTGTGGCTGCAAGCAATATAAATGGACTTTCTGACAAGGCTTCAGGACTTTTGCTTGCTGTGGATTCTGCGTATGGCTCTTGTTCTTTCTTGGAAGTTAAGCTAACAGCTTACCTGTCATTTTACCTGCCAATCTTGGAATTCCTTCTTCTTTGCAATCTGTGAGCAAGAGCCCTGCTATCTGACCTGCCAATCTAGAGCTCACCAGGCTCTGTGGTTACATGAATCAGAAGAAACCTCCAGACTGACCCATGGACTTGGGCTATTCCAGCCTCTGTAATAGTGTTAACTATTTCCTTGATATAAATATTTCTATATATTTATATTCTTTGCTAGTTTTGCTTTTCTGGAGAACCCAGTCTAAGACACCATGCTTCTTGTCATACGTCCAAAGGCATAGAAGCAGACCTACAGAGAGAAGGATGGTCTGGTGGGCATATAGGAGAGATGAAAGGAAGATCTGGAGACTTTCTAAGACCCATGAACCTCGTACTTGCTAAGGATCCACCATCCTTTTGTTCTTGAGCTGCAGATGACATCCCTATATCCTTATATTAGTTGTCTCATGTTTGTTTACTTAGTATACTTTTTGCTTGAACAAAACAAAACAAGCAAAGAAAAGTGCCACAGAGTAGATTCTGACTCATAGATACCCTGTGGAGCAGAAAAGAACTGCTCCACAGAGTTTCTAAGGAGACCTGGCAGATTTGAACTGCTGACCTTTGGGTTAGCAGACATAGCACTTAGCCACTTCACCACCTAGATCAATTTGGTTTCTCTTGCTTGAAAGAGTTTCCCATGCTAATTAATCTGACAGTGGAGACATAGGTCTACTAATGATCTTTGCAAATGTGGAAACTGAGACCAAGACAGGTGCATTCAGCTTTTAAACTGTGTAATAATCACTGATGAAATGATAAAGTTTTAAAGTGTCCAGAATCATAAAGAGTGGAAGAGGAGATCCAAAGTTGTTAAGAATAGAGTTGAGGGGTGGTGGTGGTGGGGTATACTGTACTTTCAAAAGATGTCTATGCCAGTTGGCACAACTAAGGTTTTTTTTTTTGTCAAAAAAAATGATCTGCATCCTAATTCGGTGAGTGATGTCTGGCATCTTAAAAGCTAGCAAGCTGCCATCTAAGACACATCAATTGGGCCCAATCCAGCTGGAACAGAGGAGAATGAAGGATATCAAAGACAGAAGGAAAATTGAGCCCAGGAGACAGAAGGGGCCAAATGACCCACAGTCTACGCCATCGTGAGACCGGAAGAGCAAGATGGTGCCTGGCTACCTCCACTGTCTGCCTTAAGAGGCAATACAGTATTAGCCTACTTGATGTTACAGGAGAATAATAGGGACAGAGACCTAAAATTCTGTTAAAAGGCCAGACTTGATGGTCTGACACCTTGTGGGGTCACCCAAGAGCATGGACCCCAGTCTCGCTCCTACCCCAGAGCTGACACTAGCACTAAAGACAACTCTTTAGACAAAAATTGAACTTGACTGGAAGACATGAGGCTCTCAGAGTAGCTCCCCTGTAGTACTGCTAGGAAAGAGTGCAGAGGAGTGGACAGAACTAGGCTGAATGAATAGGGCAAGTACAGAATAGAAGGGATGAGTGTCCTGTCACAGGGCTGGAACAGCAGATGGAGTCACACAGAGGTTTCTGTGTGGCGTTTGATATGGCAAATTGATTTAATTTGTAAATTTTCACTTAATCACAGTAATATATTATTTAAAAAATAATAGAGTTGGGAAAGTAAGAATATTTTCAAGCACATATGAAGGGTTTTATAAAAAGTATACTGAGTATTTGATTTAACTAAAGTAGAAAGGATTCTGGTGGGGTACAAAAGCCACTCCTTAGGTCATTAAATATCTGAATGGGCTGTAAAGGTCTCTACAGTCTCTCTTTCAAGGGGAGACTAAATAACCAACAGGGCTGAATGGTAAGATGTTGAGCCAACATTCCCTGAGCATCCTCTATGCATCTAGCAATGTGCTAAATACACAAGAAACATCAGAACAGTACCATGCCCATAAGAAGCTTAAAGTATCATTAGGGACATATAAAAAATCACTAGCAAACAATATAAGGCAGCATATAATTAATTTTCTTAAGGCACGGACAGATCTGCCTATTGTAAGACATCAGTAAGCGAAAAGTTCAGCATAGTCTGAAATTGTTGGGAAAAACTTCGGGTTTGGACTTGAGCTGTATGTTGAAGTATGGAAATAATCTCAAAAATGCAAATGATAGAAAGAAAGAGTAAGGAAAAGGAAGTCAGGGAAGGTGAAAGAAACAGGAGGGGAGGATATTTTGAGAGGCTGTTTTGTAAGCTAAGAAAAAGACAAAGGAATTAGCGTGGTTGGTATGAGGAAATAAACTTGGCTAAACACTTATTTTGTCTAGAGTCTTCTTTGTTCCTCTCCTTTGCCTCAGTCATTCTTCTCATCTCTGGCCATTCTCTTCCGTGAAACCCTGGCCAGCATTACAACTCTGAACTTCTGTCATGCTTTCAATCACCTGCCTGTTATGTGCCTTATATGGTTTCAGTTACCCGGCATTATAATGTTTGTATCATTTTACTCAACAATTTCAGCACTCCAGCAAGGTGCTAAGCTCCTTGAAAATGAAGGCTGTTTCCCATATGCTTTGGCATCTACCCCAAATTCAATACAGCAAGTTGAATTTCAAGTTCTTGATAAACATTTGTTAAATAGGTAGGTTCTGGATATTGTTTCTAACCCCTGGCTTCTGGGAGCCACTTCCTCTAATTCTTGGTTATTTATCCTAAGGCTTTGCTGAGTGTTGAAGTCAGGTGGTGGATAGATTAAAAAAAAAAAAAAAAGGCGGTGGAGATAAGGCCCAGTGCCTTCAAAATATTGCTTCTCTTGTTCTGGTTGTAGCAACAACTTCATCTCTGCTCACAACTAACTAATCACAACCCTGGACATCCAATCCTTAAATAGACTGGGTGCAGCCAATTAGAAGAAGCAAGGAAAGATTTACATTAAAGTAGAAAGAAAGAGCCCTGTTGCTGCCATTATCTGCTGAGACATCCTCATGAAGATGACAAGCATGGGATGGAAAGGACAGCTGGTGTCCGGTGAGCAGACTACTTGCACAGAAAGAGTTCAGAGCCCTCTAGAGCATATTTTTCTGACAGCATATAGATTACTCCATCATATGCATGTTAATAGTCATAATTTTTTGCTAATTGATATTTACAGTGAGAAAGGAGTATATATTTCAAATGTATTCGTCTCCAGATGTGAAAACACCTGCGATCTTATAGAAAATTTTAGAGAAATTATCTACTGGTCTCTATTTCTCTTTTGGATTTGGGATCTGTTTGTTCCTACAGTAAATACGATCACGATTCTCTGCAGTAGCCCCTGAGGTCACTGGTGAGGGCCCAGCCCAGCTAGGATGGAGAAATGAAGCTAGCTCACTCCCAGTAGATGCGGTATGAGGAAAACCAGCTTTTTGGTTTTCTTTGATACTTAGTTTATTGATCTCTACTCTCACTGTACCACTTATGTGTATGTTCTTGAGCAAGTTGTAGAACTACAGTTTCATTATCTGTAGAATGAAAATCTACTAGTGCAAAACTGAATAAATAGTGAAAGGATTAAATAAGATCTGCACAACAGCCTGCCAGAATGAGTGTTCGATAATAGTAGCTATTGTAACTATTGTCACTCTAGAACACCATGACCTGCTCAGCCCTGCTCAAGAGGTTCTGCCTTGAACAGGACTTGGGCAGAGCAGAGGGGAGGTGATGGATCTAAGTGTGGGACTGGCTATGTGTGTTAGTTAAGAAGGGTAGGTGTATCCTGAGAAAATTGCAGTGTCATGGGTGTGTCCCCAAACCAAGCTGGAGAATCCTGGTTGGTGAGTCATGTGCCTAGGCTGCATGTGGTGCTTGTGTCTTGGGCAAATTCTGTTTTCCATTTAGTGGGCTGTACCCCCAGGAAAGAACAAACCAAAACTCTTAAATTTTCTGTATCTCTCCTTCTTCTTGGTCTTTGGACTCATTGAAATAACTGGGTCCATTTGAGGGACCTTATGCCATTTCCATGAAAGGAGCTCAGCATAGCCTACATTTGGTGCACGCATTGGTAAATGTCTCGATGCTGTGCCATGTTAGGTGGCTCAAGGCTGAACAGACTGGAGTACATTAAATGCTTACCTATAAGGTGTGATTTGAGGGAGTATAAGAACCTGGCCCATACCATTAAAGTCATGTGTATACTGTACTTGAATCTTTCTTTAGGCTTAAAGCTTTGTCCTATAAAAATTCAAATGCCTCTGGGAAGGGTGACTCCTTAAGGCAAAGTCAGTTATTAACCCCTTAATGTGACATAGTTAATGGGGACATCACTCATCAGAGAATTGAAGAAATAATTACAGGCAGTTGTTGCTGAGGAGTTCTCCTGGCCCAGTGGTTAATTGCTTGGCTGCTTGAAAGGTCAGTGGTTTCAATGAGAGAAAGATATGGCAATTGGCTTCCATAAAGATGACAGCCTTTGAAACCCTATAGGCAAGTTCTACTCTGTCCTAAAGGGTTGCTACATGTTCGAATCAACTTGATGGCAATAGATGTGGGTTTTGTTGTCAGTTGCCCTTGAGTGGGCCTCAGCTCATGGCAACCCCATGCACAAATGAACTGGACCATTGTGATATGCAGGGCTTAGACTAACTGATTTTTTGGAAGTAGATCCCTAGGCCTTTCTTCTTAGTCGGTAAATTTTGCTGAAATCTTTCAGTATCATAGCAACACGCAAGCCTCTACTGACAGACAGGTGCGAGCTGTGTTTTAGGTACATTGGTAGATTATCTAACCCAGGTCTTTTGCATGGAAGGAGAGGATTCTACCGTGGAAACACCACTGTTCCCAATTAAGAGGCTACAAGGGATAAAACAGAAGCACTGGATGGAAGGGCAAAAGGGTCCAGTGACACGGCTAGGGAGTGGCATCCAGAGGGGAGCCCTGGGCAACAGGAGGATGCTGGTTTCCAGTGTCTGGAGGAATCTGTTGAAAATGACATGGGAGAGCAAAGAAAAAGCCTTCCTGCACTTCATGATTCTGCCTATATCCTGGGGAGTCATTCTTTTTGCCCTGTCTGGAACTGAAAAGTCAAGTTTAGAGACATAAGGCAAGCCTTTATCAAAGAGAGAACACATGCAGCGGGATTAGGCTCCATGGACATGAATAACTCAACCAAGCTGGCATTAATGTCTTCCCAATCTGCTCTTAAAGGAGTGATTCCACAGGCTGAGACATAACCTCACCACCAAAGATAAAGTATGTCATGGAGCTTTTAATAACCCTTCCTGTCCCTGCCTCCCCCACAAAGGGGAACAGCTGGCCTCGCCCTCCCTTCTTCTCATAGTCACTTTCCTTCTGTGATTCCAGGGCATTGTCTTCCAGTGGGTGTCCCCATGCTGGGAAGCATGCTTTTGGGATATACACAGCAATAATTTTATAATTTCTTTAATGTGACTGTTGCTTGTATTGCCTGTCTACGTGATGGTTACAAAGGCAGGTGGAGAGATTCAGTCTTATTAGGGGCCCACCAAACTTGTCACCAGCCTTCAGGGTTAGTTTCAGTCCCACCCACGTTTACCTGGGCCACCCAGGTCCCACCACACCTCCTGGGTTTGGGAGAAGCCCAGCATGCAGTCTGTGAGAAATGCACAACAGCACTGTAAGCAAGATCTACCTCTGAAGACATCTGCCCTCCACTTTCAGGGCCTCTCTGCCCACTCATGGAGTACCTCCCAGCAGTAAATGTGAGCCAGATATGAATTGTCAGAAATTTTGTGATTCTGATGGCATCACATTAATAATTAGAAATTGGCTCTCCAGTCAAAGTCACTGCTGTCAAGTTGATTCCAATTTTGTTTCATAGCAACCCTATAGATCAGAGTAGAACTACCCCATAGAGTTTCTAAGGAGTGCCTGGCGGATTTGAACTGTGGACCTTTAGGTTAGCAGCCTTAGCACTTAACCACTATGCCACTAGAATTTCCAAACTGGCCACAGTGGGAGTATGTATACCCCCCAAATTAGCAAATGCTTCTAAACAGAGTTGTTTTCTTCTTTCATTCTTTTCTTTCTCTCTTTCCCTCCTTCCTTTTCCCCCTCCCTCTTTTCCTCATTTCCCTCCTCTTGCCCTTTCTCCATTTTGCTGTCCCTTCCTCCCTCCCTCCTTCGCTCTTTTCATGCTTCCCTCCCTGTTTCCTTACTGCTTCCTTCCTCCATTCCCTTTGTTATTTCTTCCTAAGAGCCTTTTGTTAACATGGACCAGCATATTCCTGCCCCTCACCCAGGAATCCTACACCTCCAAGAAGCCTCCCTAGTCTTTTTTCCTTTCTTTTCTCTCCCACATCAAATTCTCTCAGGCCTGTGGTCTTTCTTGCTCTCTATACTAGCTCTGATTAGAAAAGATGTAATAGGTCTTCCTACTATTGTATCAGTAGACAGTAATAAGTGCTACCCCTCTGGTGACACTTGCATTTAACCTTTAGACAAAGTCCTGAGCCAAAGGAGTAACTCTTTGGGTCCCTTCATGGCTTTCTGAGTAGCTCGTATGGGACAGAGCACTTCCTAGAACCCCTGACTCCTTGGAAGTCCTCCCAGGTGTTAGGTGGCAGGGTGGCACCATCTCTCTGAGAATGACAAGTGTGGTCTGACCACTAGGCAGGCAGTCAGGAGGTGAGCCTTTCTGGCACACTTACCACTGAAGAGCTCAGTGTTGTATTGTTTGTCAAATGTGTGTGGAATCCCTATTGTTCAAAGCATAAGGCTGTTATAGAATCTTCACTTAACTCTTGAAGATTCAATAGTTCCTCCCAACTGAATTAAGCTGTCCAAGAAATAGAGCTGCTGTACTTCACAAGTGTGTATGTATGTGTGTGTTGTTTTAATTTCTGAAATTTACTCTCTTCACAGACCAGCTTCTCCCAGATATATGAGTGTCCAGCAGGAGTGGAGAAGCCCACATCCTCTTACAACAGATGCATATCTTGACAGAGCTGGTCAATTTCGAGTTTCCTTAACCTTTTTTTTTCTGATTCTTTTAGCTTCTCCTGTGTCCTTTCTGAGCTCACTTCAAGTTCCCGAATGGTCATTCAGGCTGCCACGAAGATCTGTCTAGGATAGATGGTGAAGGAGGAATTGTTCCAAAGCCTCCACATACTGTTTTTCAAAAGGAGTACAGGGCCTGACACGGGAAGTCCCACCCCACTTCTCGCAGAGGAGTTTACATTGGGGTGGTATCTCCTGTGCTGTGTTATGGAGGAAAATAGTTGAAGCTCTTGATTTCTTGTCTATATCCCAGCATCAGGCTGGATTTGAAAACTGTAGTATTATATGCCTTATTATTTTTTGTTCTCTGCTATGACACTAATCCCAGTTATTACTAATGGTTTATGAGCTTACTGTTTAAATTGCCTCTCCTTCTCTAAATTATGGCATCACTGGGTGGTATATATGGTTAATGCACTTGGTTGCTAACTGAAAGAGTGGAGGTCTGAGCTCACTTAGAGGTGCATTGGAAGAAAGCCTTGGTTGTCTACTTCTGTACAATCAGCCACAGAACGTCTCAAGGATCACAGTTCTGTTCTGAGACTCATGGGGATGCCATGAGTTAGAGTCAAGCCAAAAGCAATCGCTTTGCTCTAAACTGCAAACTCTATAAGGGCAGTGGACATGCTTGTCTCTTTAAAAATCAGTGTATTTCTAAACCAAAAACAAACCTACTACTGCTGAGTTGATTCAAACCCACAGTGGCCCTGTAGGATACAGCAGAACTTCCCCATAGTGTTTCCAAGGCTGTAAATCTTCATGGAAGCAGACTGTCACATCTTTCTCACACGGAGTGCACTAGTGGCTTGGAGACACAGACCTTTGGTTTAGTAGCACAGTGTTTTAACCACTGCATCACCAGGGCTCCAGTGTGTCCCCAGTGCATGACAAATGATGGTTACCCTGTTGAAGCTTGTTAAAACACTTTAAGTTCTTTCTTAACAAACCAGAACTTACCTTTCTTCCCCTATTTTAAGTTTAGATTGTATGTTGTTCCTCCTAGAATATAGCAACATGGACTTAATGGCATTCAACTACAGTTTAACCAGGAAACAGAGTGGTCTAAAGGTACAAGGTCTTTAAGGATTTCTGCTTCCTGGTTAATAATTTCTCCCAGGAGTAATCCTGATGGAGAAACCAGTCTGCAATCCCAACTGTAGGGGTTCTGTAGCCATTAACAGTTTGTCAACACTCTGTTATTAACTGATACCTTATTAACTGAGGTGTCTTAGCTCCTTAAACCAAAACCAAACCCATAGCTGTTGAGTCAATTCCAACTCACAGTCACCCTATAGGACAGAGTAGAATTGCCCCGCAGGATTTCCAATGAAGGGCTGGTGGATTCCAGTTGGTGACTTTTTGGTTAGCCGCCAGGCTTTTTACCACTGTACCACCACAGCCCCAGTTCAGTTTCTTAGACTAGGATGTTAATAAGGCCATGGTCAGAATTAAGCTGAGGAATAGAATTACACTTTGAATCCTGTGAATTTCGTGGTTGTACTAAACCCCTCAGAGGAGACTGACTGTACATGGCTCCATATCTACCTGTCTGACTTGCTGGCAAAACAGCTCCTAGGGTTTGTTCTTGCTAGGTCAACAAAGGAAATGACACCACCACCTTCTCCCAAGCAGGACAACTTCCCTTGCCTACTGACAGGGAATCTTGGTGGTACGATTGTTAGGTGCTATGACTGCTAACTAAAAGATTAGCAGTTCAGATCCACAAGGCACTTTTTAGAAACTCTTTTGGGCAGTTCTAGTCTGTCCTATACGGTCACTATGAGTTGGCTGACTGAACAGCAGTGGGTTTGGTTTTCTGTCTCCTGGGACTGTTTGAAGGAGCTGAAGTAGTGGCAAAAGTCACTGTGACAAGCTATTCTTTATATATCCAAGAAGTGATACTGACCCGCTCTCAGCAGGGTATGTGCTGGGAGGTGTTTTCTTAGCAGTTAAGCTTCTCCTTCTCACCCACTCTATCAGACCAAGTTATTCTGGGAATAACGGTCCTGTTAGACCTGGACTGGGGCATAGACACTCTCAGCTGCTCCTAGTATCTCAGGGGTTTTCCTGAGTTTTGATGGCATCTTCAAGATGCAAGTTTAGACCTCTGAAAGATCCTCTTCTTATCTCCCTACCCCCACACTGAGTTGCACACTGGAGTCTGGATTCAGCTCCTGCAGTCATCTCTCACTAAATAGAGAACTTAAGTCAGGAAGTAGATAACTGCTCTCCAGGAATGACCATTAAGCTGCTGAGAGCTCATCTGAGTGTTTCATGGTCTAGAGCGAAGGATCATAGGATGTGGCTCCCTAACCAGCATCAGCAACATCACTGGGAACTTGCTAGAAATCCAAGTTCTCAGGTACCACTGCTGTCCAATGAATCAGAAACTCTGGTGGCAGGGCTCAGAAATTTGTACTTTAGCAAGTTTCCCAGATGTTTCCATTTCATGCTGAAGTTTGAGGACCACTGGCCCAGACCATATTTTAGTCTCAGAATTCTTAGACTAGAGTTGTACAGCAAGAAGCCTTTTAAAGATCACTTATTTCTCACTCGTCCTTTTTCAGGTGAGTAAACTGAAGCTAGAATGATTTGCCTGAAGACATGTCGCTTCCCTTGCAAAGTTCAAGCTCTTTCAGAATATAGATCAGGGTGTTTCTGTGAGCTTTGACCTTGCAAGTATGTTCACCTACCAGTGTCTTGGATTTCACCCTTCTCCACTAAGACATAAGTTCTTTCCTTCCCCTTTAATCTTTCCTCCTAAACTCTAACTAGTGTGGCTGGGTGGTGCAAGTGGTTGGTGTGTTTGGTTGCTAACAATAAGGTTGGTAGTTTGAGTGTATCCAGAGGGTTATCTAAAGAAAGGTCCGGCAATCTACTTCCAACAATGCAGCCATTGAAAACCCATGGAGTACAGTTCTCTAACACACAGAATTGCCAAGAGTCAGAATCAACTCCATGGTAGTGTTTTATTTCCCCCAAACCTCTGATCATACCCCAAAGTATGTCTTAGGGAAAAAAATCTGCAAGTGCTTTGTCCAGAAGTATGGTCTCTTCCGGAGCTCTAACAGGTGATTCCAAATGTAATTATTACCCAAATTCCCTGCATGCCTGAGAACAGATGGGGAGTCTGTAGAGGACTCCCTCCTGGAATTTTGGGAAAACCTATTTACAGAGGTGGGGGAGGGACTGCAAACTGTCTCTGAACAGGTCAGCCACAAATGCACAGGCCTGGCAACCTTTGCTGCCCTTAAAAAGGAAGGAACTTGTGTTTTGGGACAATGCTTTATCACTTGGAAAGAAAGAAAAAAAAAAATCCTAAACCTCCTTCCAGCCTCCCTTGTCTACGTCCTCGCAGCACAGGACCATTGCCAGCTCTAAATTTCATCTATCATTTGAGACCATATGTGGAAATTGTGATCACTGACATTTTTATTTTTATCTCTCAGACTGAAAAGGCTTGTCTCTCTTCCAAACCATCTTATTAAAGAGGCTAGAGTTGACTCCAAGTGCTGCAGGCAGAATGGTGACAAGTGAGAAGGAGGAGGAAGGGAAAGTTTGGGAAGGACAGAGTCAGTGCAAGTCCCAGCAAGTTTTGAGCTTTCCAAGGGGGTGCCTTCATCACTCACAGCGACTCTGCTCTCTCCTCCCAAGGTCTTCAGAAGGCTTTGATTTACACAATGTGCCCATCCCCTCTCCCCTGGACACAGTTTTGCGCATTGCTCTCTGTCAACAGAGGGTTAAACAGCATGTCCTGGGAGAACACTGATTCCTTCTGCTTCCAAAAAAAAAAAAAAACTCATTCCTTCTCTGGCTTTGGCATGGTGTTTTTGGCATTGGGTGCCCTAGCTATTTGCCCTCAGGAGATCTGTTAGTGAATATTTACAAAGAGATGTTACTAAAAGCCAATATGAGTTCACTGAGAGTTGGCCATATGGAACTAACCCTATTTCCCCTTTTTAAAATGGTTACTAAATCAGTAGACTGCTATAGCAATATAAGGTATGTTGATTTCAGAAAGGCATTTAACAGATTCTTTCATGACAGCCGTAAACTGAAATATCACAGCAGAGAAAGAAGGGTGGTGTCTCAGTGAAGCATGTGAGTTCACAGTGGTAATCAACTAGAAGACAGGTCATTTGTTCTGTGACCTGGAGCCCTTCTCTGTCATCCCCTGCTTATCTCTTTCTTGATGAGTTTCATAAAATCATAGAAGGGTGTCTTACCAAATTACTGGAAGGTGTATTAGAGAGAGTGACAAATACTCAGATGACAAGATGGGGGGTTGGAAATTTTCAAAAGACAGGAAAGTTTAACTAAAAGCTAGGAGATAGAATTTTTAAAAGATAGATTTCTATAATTGATTATAGAAGCAAGATTAAGGAGGACCTGGTTTTAGAGTTGTTAATTAAAAAAAAAGTCTTGGTGTTCCCATTGACCATAAGCTCAAGAATTCAGGTGCTAAGAAAGTCAAACACTTTGGGGTCTATTAATAGAACAGTAGAGAAGAGATCAAAGGAGTCAATGGCACTAATCCACCCTGCAGAGGTAGGACTACAGTTGGGCTATCCCCTTGCCCTCTTCTCAAGCTACATTCTAAGATGGACATTGACACATACAGAACCCAGAGAAGAGGAATTAAAATGATCAGCAGCCTAGAATCTACTTAATTTATGCCCAAGAGCTGGACATATGAAATTTGACAATTAAATCCAAGAACTTAATTGTTCTAAGTGCTACATACCTCACTGCTGATTACCATCACTACAGTCACCTTCAAAGTATTCCCCTTGGGAAGCTGTGCACCAATGCTAGTGCCTAGTCCCCCTTGAAAGCAATTTTGGAATTCTTTCTGGAATGGCCATTGTGCACGATGGCAAAGTGACAAGTTCGCAAACTTAACTGTATAGTTGTCTGTGAGGGAGTTTTTAGCCAGTAAACAAATAACTGTATTGGAACACCCTCCCTACTTACCTAATCTGGCTTCCCATGACTTTTTGATTTAGCAGAAGACAAAGGAAATATTGAAAGGAAGACATTTTGATGACATTCAGGATACCAGGGGTAATACAAGGACAGCTCTGATGGACATTCCAGAAAAAGAGTTCCAAAATTGCTTTGAAGGGTGGACTAGGTACTGGTGTCAGTGCGTGGCTTCCCAAGGAGAGTACTTCTTGTACTGTAGTGATATTCGTCAAGAAGGTATGTAGCACTTTTTCTAAGATGAGTTCACAAACTTAATCGTGAGTCCTCATAGATCATTCAAAATCAAACCAAACCTACTGCCATTGAGTTGACTTCAACTTATATGACCCTATAGGACAGAGTAGAACCGCCCCATAGAGTTCAAGGAGCACTTGGTAAATTTGAACTGTTAACCTTTTGGTTAGCAACTGTAGCTCTTAACCACCATACCGCCAGCATTTCTAGATGTTTTAAGAAGTAGAAATTATAAGAAGACAAATCTCAGAGCCACACAAGGAAGATTTTTTAATAATCAGAGCTTCCCAATAACAGCGTATTTGTCTTACACGTTAACAAGCTACCTTTCGAACAAAGTGTGTGAACCGATGCTAAAAGAAATATTAGATACTCTACAGGGAGTATTCTATAAGCATGGGAGACTGAATTGAGATGATTATGATTTTTAGATCTTTTCAACACTGCTTCTGATTCAGAGGTTCAGTATTTAGGCTAGGTTTTCCTGCAGGCCAATACCCTTGACTAAGAATCAAAAGATCTGAATTTCTAATATGATTTTGTTAAGAAATTATAGGATTCAGTTTCCTGATTTGTAAAGTGAGAGAGCTGAATTACACAGCATAAAGATCATCACAGAAAGAAAATCCAATTTTTTTATGTTTTTCTAAATTATGAAAGTAACTGAATTAGAGCAATGATCACTAATTGGATAGATTAGATTCTCTGGGATCTTACCCTACGAAATACAAATTTTAAGACCTACTCGGAGAAGTAATTTGTTCGTTACTCTGTGTCAAACCCTGACAGAGGATGCTGAAGAAGCATCCCACTTAATTCTGTAAATGAACATTTTTCAGCAATGTTGCCTATATGGTTGTTCTTCAAAAATAAAATTCTCATGTACCTATAGGAAATAGTCAGTGCTCTACACATTGTTGCAGCAGTGTTTTAGGTAGAACAAACGAACAGTGAAGTCATGACCCCAAGCCCCAAAAGCCCTCATCTTACCTGGTGAAGCAGTAACTAAGCCTAGACATATGGAAGGGTTATTTACTGCATCTGTCAAAACATAAAATGTTTTTACCCTACACCCAGCAATTCTATCTTTGTGTGTCTACTCTACGGTGGAACATGTGTGGAAAAGTCTAGGCAAGGTTGGCCAGTGCAGGTCTGTTTATAATAATAAAAGCTGGGAAAAGCCTTAACACTGTCAGCCTGAAACAAGTTAAATATGCTATGGTATGTCTACCAAAGGAACGCAACACAGTAGTCAATTTTTAAACTAGTGTTAATTACATTGAACATTAAAACCCCAAACCCACCACTGTTGAGTCCATTCTGACTCATAGCAACCCTATGGGGCAGAGTAGAACTGCTCTGTAGAGTTTCCAAGGAGTGCCTGGTGGATACAAGCTACTGACCTTTTGGTTAGCAGCCGTAACATTTAACCACTAAGCCATCAGTTTTCCACATCTTATATTAAAACAAAAACAAAAATCTTATATTAGTAAGTGAAAAAGAACAAAAAGCTGAAGAATAATATATTCCACATAATGTCCCAAATCACAGATGCATGTTGTTTGGTCTGCACAAAATGAGCCCTATACTCTGCCTTTAGTTTCTTTGAGTTGGTAGCTAACATTTGAAATTGCTCAATTTTATATCAAAAGATAGATTTATTCTTTAAATGATACTTAACTTTTAAAGTCAAAACTGGTAATAATTTATTGTATATGTAACATATATAGAAATGAAATGTATGGCAAAAATAGTACAGAAGGATGAGGTGGGGGTTAGTGATATAGTGTTGTTTGAAGATTGGTTGTGATAACTTCAAGATAATTATTGTGAACTGTATATCACCCCATCAAAAAATAAAACAAAGAGGAATATAAACTATTAGAGTAGATGGAATTGAATCATAAAAAATACTCAACTAATTTAAGGGAAGACCAAAAAAGAGGGAAAGGAAACAAAGCACACAGGTCACAAACAGAAAAGAAGTAGCAAGTAATAGATTTAACCCCAGATCTTTATATAGCTACATTAAAGATAGTTGGCCTAAATATGTCAGTTAGAAGGCAAAGATAACCAGATTAGAAAAAACAAATTCTAGCTAAAGGCATTCTCTATGACACCCAATTTAAATATAAAAACATAGATAAGTTAAAGTGATGAAAACTGTATGCCATGCCAACACTAATCATGAGAAAGTTAAAGTGGTTATATTAACATATAATTTAAAATTAACATTATATGTTGATAAATATATTAATACATACACAAAAGAAGACATCAGAACACTACCAAGAACAAATAAGGATATTTCATAATGAGTAGTCAATTCCTCAAGAAGTCAAGACAATCTTAAATAGATGTGTACCTAATAATAGGATTTCAAAATACGTGAAGCAAAGTCTGATAAAACTGAAAGGAGTGACAGATACATCCACAATTATGGTTACATAATTCAAGATTCCTCCTTCAGTTTTGATGGAGCAAGTAGACAAAAAATAATGATTTTGAAGACTTAGACAATGTTATCAATTGACTGGATCTAATGAATATTTACAGAACACTTTATCCAATGACAGCATGTTATATACTTTTTTCCCTGCATATAGAACATTTACTGAGCCATAAAAAAGTCTTACTATATCTAAGAGGTATAAAATCATCCAAAGCTTGATTTCAACCATATTGAGATTAAATTTTTATGTAGCTTTTAGAATTACTTAAAAGGTAATTATACGTGTATTGGGAGTGAATGGGAGAATCCAGAAATAAATTTGCTTGATGTCCTCAAGAATGCAGAACTTAGTTATTTCTTTTTGGATTTTAAGGTAGCACAAACCATGGATTACCTGACTCTTTTCAGCTTCATCAAGGCCAAAAACTCTTTTAAGAGTTCTCTTTTCACCATCCCAGTTTTCAGAGGTTCTTTATCATAGAAACAAAGTAGGCAGTTATTCATGTGGCGTGTCTTGCAGTATACCAGGAAAGGCTACTGCCATATACTCCAAAATATCTCCCTCATTGACTGTTATTGGGACTGCCATTAAGATTCGTGCATGCAACTTATTGAGAAATATTATTACAAACACGCAGTTGGGAACATCATTCATGAACATATCAGAAGTAATAATTCAGGTTCTTATGGGACCAATACATATTTATGGATGCCAGCCAAGTGCTGTCGAGTTGGATCCGACTCATGGGGATGGAAAGGACATAAAGTAAAGTATCCAGATTATGATACTATCTAAGTAGGACAAGCCCAGACATAATGCTTTGGTGCATGCTCCAGAGAAGCTCACAATGGTGAGCATTATCACGAGAAGGCAGAGATCAGGACACAGCGCAGGAACAAACTGTAAGACAATCTACAGTGTAGAAGAATGAGAACAGTTCTGATGCCAAAGAACTGATACCTGCCCCCACTGTAGATGATGTCAAGGGTCTGATCAGAATGAAGACTTACCCCCTCACTGTGCTCTGTCTCCCTCCAAGATGTTAATGATTGAGACATACCCTGGCAGACAGCCCTTGGGAGAGAAAGCCTTTACAGTGGAATAGTCCAAAACATGGACTCAATAGCCCCAGAAAGTGAATGCCCTAAGAGGTACCAACTAGAAAATTTGTTTTATTCAATATCATTCCCTTATTTCTCAGAATCTGACAAGATGTCCTTACTGTAGTCTTACACAAAGCTGTAAGGTCATGTTTTGAGTTGGTGGTGGCCAAGTGAGTCTCTCAATTTCTGACCCATAAAAATCCTAGAGCTTAACTGCCTCACTCATGAGGCAATTGTTACCTCCCAGAGTGTCTTGAGGAGTCTTTCCTTCAAGATCATTTTTTCCCCCCAAATCTCCCTTCTTACAGTTATAGCCTCTTATAGTTACAGCCTACTGCTGAGGACTTGTAACTTTCTGCAGGCATGGACTGAGCTTTGTCTACCCCTGTATCTCTATAAAGAAGGGCAGGAAAATCCTCCTTCTAGGTCTTCCTGATCTCTTCCTGACCTTCCTGGGCTCCATCAATACCTGTTAGATTCCTACTAGGTTATGCTCTAACAAAATACAAAATCCTTTTGGAGAAGTACAACATTCAGTACTATCAGTTAGGAATTATGTGTTACTATGAGTAGGGAGAATTTTCTCCTAAAAGAAATTCAGTGAAAAAGACAGGGTATAGAGATGACAGACAGTTTTTTGAAGGTGTCAGATAGATACTAATGGAAGGATTTTTCATTAGGGAAACGTGAAAGACGCAAAAGGAAATCCAACTGCCTCACGATGTGCCTGTTGGAGATGCCCAACCTGTTCCCAGAAATGGCCTCTCAGCAGCTGTATTTCATCTTCTCTGTGACTCGAACTGAACAGACATTATTGGTTGGACTAAGGCTAATCTGAGCAACAGGAATTAAGATTTAAAGGGGAATCAATCTCACCAATAACAGCACTAAAAGATGTATCCACATCAACTATATCATGCCCTTTTAAAAATATCTTTATGCTTATTTTCTTAAATTTTTAGATGAAGGTGTAGAACTAACTAGTTTCTCATTAAACAGAGCACATATTGTTTTATGACATTGTGTAACCACCCCACAACAGGTCAGTACTCTCTTTTCTCAACCTTGGGTTCCCAGTTACCAGATTTCCTGTTCCCTCTTGCTTTCTAGTTCTTGCCCTCTGTCTGGTCTGCCCCTTTAGTCTCATTTTGATTTATGGCCTGTCCAGTCTTTGACAGAAGTGTGAAACTTCAAAAGTGACTTCATTACTGAGCTGAAAGAGTGTCCAGGGGCCATGCTCTCAGAGATTATCCAGTCTCTGTTAGCCCAGCAAGTCTGGTCTGTCTTTCTGAGTTACAATTTTGCTCTACATTTTCCTTCAGCTCTGTGTGGGACTCTGTTTCAATCCTTGTCAGAGCAGTCAGTGATGTTAACCGAGCATCATTTGCTTATACTGGCTTCAGTCTGGTGGAGGTCATTGTAAATGTGGTTCATTAGACCTTTGCACTAATCTTTCCGTTGTTTCTTTAGTTTTTATTTTTACTTTTCCTATTCCCAAAGGGACCAGTGGAGTGTTCTAGATGGCTGCTCACAGGATTTTAAGGCCCCAGGTGCTACTCACCAAAGTAGATTGTAGAACATTTTTTTATAAACTATGTTACACCAATTGAGCCAGATGTTTCTCAAAATGATGGTCCCCACAGCCCTTAGCCCAGCAATTAGGTCCCTCAGGGAGTTCGAATGTGTCTGTGAAGCTTCCACACCCTTGCCTTGTACAAAGGTGTGTTGGCTTCCCCAGTAGTGCTTGCTGTCTTCTCCTCCGTCAAAGCTACTACTCATCTATTGCCTATTTAGTGTTTTCCCATCCCCACTCTTGCCCTCTCTACCAAAACCCAAACCAAACCAGTGCCGTCTAGTCTATTCGGAGTCTTAGTAACCCTACAGGACAGAGTAGAACTGCCCCATTAGGTTTCCAGGAGGTACCTGGCAGATTTAAAATGCTGACCTTCTGGTTAAGCAGTGGTAGCGCTTAACCACTGTGCCACAAGTGTTTCCTTTCCCCTCTGTAGTAACCATCAAAGATTGTTTATTTTTATGTGTAAACCTTTTCATGAGTTTTTATAGTTGTGGTCTCATACAATATTTATCCTTTTATGATTGACTTATTTCACTTAGCGTAATGCCCTCCAGTTTCCTTTATATTATGAGATGACATTCAGTTTTGCCAGCACCATTTGTTAAAAAGACTATCTTCTACCCATTTGATGGACTTTGGGCCCTTGTTGAAGATCAGATGGCCATAAGCAGATGGATTTACATCTGAGTCTGCAATTCTATTCCATCGGGCAATGTACTTGTCATTATACCAAAAGCAGGCATCTTGGTCTCTTGTAAACAACGTATGGATGGATCTTGGTTGGTTTTTTGTTTGTTCATTTGTTGTTTTGGGTTTTAAAAAATCTATTCTGTCATTTTCCATCTTCCTGTTGGTGAATTTAGGTCACTGACCTTCAGTTGGCTGGACCTTCAATATAATTATTGATAGGTATGAATCTACTGCTGTCATTTTGTAATGCTTTTTCGTGGTGCTTACATTTCCTTTGTTCCTCTTATTCTTCTGTGCTGAATTCCTTTGGTTTCTGGATTTTTTTTTTCCTTTTTTTTTGGATTTTGTTTTTGTTGCGATTATGTTTTCTTTATTTTGAGAAAGTAGGTTTATTAACTTTCTTTGTGGTTGCCTTGAAATTTATCCTTATTGTCCTAGGTGTGAAACAGTATATTATTATTTGGTAGCTCCTTGCCTTCGACTCCATTAGAAAGTTCTATACTTATATTGTTTATTCCCTCTTTTACTGTTCTGACATTGTTGTCATTTAAAGATTATCCTCTCTGGTTCCGTATCGTAATATTTTCGGTTTTGGATAGTCCTTGAGAGTTCATTTCCTAGACGAGTATCTGGCTGATGCAATCTTGGATCCTAGATTCAGACTGGAGTCTGATGTTATTTGTTCTTTTACTAAAGAACTCCCCTTAATAATTTTTGTAAGTTTGCTTGGCTTTTAAATATTTCCTTAATTTCTGTTCATCTGGAAATGTCTTAATTTTAATTTCACCATCACATTTCAATGAGAGTTTAGTAGGATATATTATTCTAAATTGCTAATGTTTTTCTCTCACAGTTTTAAATACATCATCCCATTGCTTTCTTGCCTGGATAGTTTCTGCCAAATAACCAGAGCTTAATCTTATTGTTTGTTCTCTGTATGTGACATTTTGTTTTTCTTGAGCCTCATTCAGAATATTTTCTTTGTCTTTGGTTTTATCAAGTGTGATTATGATATACCTTGATGATTGTCTTTTACAGTCTGTCCTATATGGAGTTCACTGAGCTTCTTGGATGGTTAGCTTTTTATCATTCATAATATTAGGGTAGTTTTTGTTAGCAGTTCTTCAATGATCCTGTCTGTGTTTTCACTTATCTTCTCCTGTTCTAGAACTCTGATCACTCAAAAATTTTTGCTTTTGATTGTATCTCACATAATTCTCAGGGTTTCTTCATTTTTCTT
The DNA here is from genome assembly GCA_028571685.1 of Heterohyrax brucei. Lineage (NCBI taxonomy): Eukaryota > Metazoa > Chordata > Mammalia > Hyracoidea > Procaviidae > Heterohyrax > Heterohyrax brucei. The sequence continues at coordinate 66,794,337 of CM053142.1, read as the reverse complement.
CAATCTTTTCTCTGATATTTTCCTTAAGCAGTGTTGTAATCAATGGTTTGTCTTCAGTTTTGCTGACCCTGTCTTTTATCTTTTCAAACCTCTTCCCTAGGTCTTATATGACACTTTTTATTTCTGAAATTTTGTTTACTTTTTTATTTCTAATTGTTGTTTTTATGATTTCTAGTGGTGAATTTATTTTGGCATTTTGCTTCTGTATTATTCTCCTGAATTCTTCCATGAACTTGTCTGCCTTTTCTATGAATTTTTCTCTTTTTTCCTCAATTTTTTTGCTCTTTTCTTCAACTCTTAGATAGCTCCAAATATTAGATATTTAAATTCCCTGTCAGGTAATGCTAATGCCTTTTTTTTTTTTTTTTTTTTTATCTGAAAGCCATCTGTTATTTTATTTTGGACACCTATGGGAACCATCCTGTCTTTTTGTTTGTTTGTTTTTAGTGTTTTCATATTATTTGCTTTCTTTGGGCCATTCAGTAGATATTTTGTTTATTGATTATAGGTCTGTTTGTTTCATCCCACTTTTTCCTTTTATTTGGTTATGCTGGAGAAGACAGGCTGTGTATTCTTCATTGTTTGCTCATCTACGATCACAATGTTTTTCATCTCCTTCTCCAATGAGCAAGGGCAGTTCAGCTATGGTACAGCAAGGCAAGTCTAGCAGGAAGGGAAAGTGTGGGATGGGTTGTTTGTGGCACGTACTAAGGTTGACAGGGCCAGCCAGGAATTAGTGCTAAGCAGGTTATAGGTCACGCCTGTGCCGCTTTGGGTATGATGTTTAGTGCACAGTGCAGTTAGGCAAGGAGTGGGGATGTGGTTGTGGAGCTAAGACAACTATGGGAAAGAGAAGAGAGGGGGAGAGAAACAGGAGACAAAAACAAACAAACAGATGAACAAAAAGAATGCTAAGGGAAGAGGTGATCTGTGTCCTGCTGAGAGCTCTTGAAGGTGCTTTGGCTGTAACTCCCCATCTGTCAATCTCTGATGTGGTTGGGGAAAATTGAAGTGGCACAGATGCTGTACTTCCTGGCCAGCTGAGCTACCACAGCTAGCCAGGAGGCGTCAGAGGTAGGGCAGTGTGGAGAAGAAGGGGAATGGGAAAGTTATATTACTCATTACCAGGTGCTTTGTATTGTGCTGACATTTCTATGAATCTGCTTTCCCAGGCTCCCTGTTTGCTGATCTCTGACAGGAGTCCAAAACAGTGAATTCATGGTGAGTTAGCTGGTAGGGAACTTCCTCTTGCATCCCTTCTCACTCTCTGTTCTCTCTCAGTTCCTTATTCCATCTGATGTTTGGCTGAGACCTTTGTCTCTTCATTTGACACTTTGGGTTCCAGGAGTGATGTTCGTCTCTGTTTTACTTAGTTTTGGGGGTCTTTGCTGGGAGCAGACAGCAGGGTTTTTCTGATTATGGTGTCATGTTGGCTGGAAATCTATGTATCATATCGTTTCAGAGCTGGACTGTTCAACTTCTCCTTGGATGCTACAAATCCACTATCCTTCCAACAATGTCTATGCCAACTTGAGGTGATTTTTATTACCTTTAAAACAATGTAATAAAATGTAATTAATGCAGAAACAGATTTTTTTTTTTTTTTAAGTGCTTCTTCCCTCCATCTTGTTCATTTCTGAGAGTAGAATTTCCATCTCTCGTTTGGGAGGCAATATGATCTGAGGGAATGAAACTCAGGCTTTGAAGTCAGATAAAACTGATTGAATCTCATCTCCTATGTGCTCTGCACCCTGAGAATCTTTTTAATTTTTCCAAGCCTCAGTTTATTCATCCACAGGTAGGATTAGTGATTTATATGTCATACAAGTATTATTAGATTCAAATAGAGCAAATGTATACAAAGAACCTGGCATACACTAGTAGCTAAATAAAAGTTATACATTTTTTTCCTTGTGTGGTGCTTCTTTTTCCAGTTGCTTGCTCGTCAATGATTCCATGAGTATTTATATACTCTAGAGCTCTAATAAATTTTTTCTTTCATGCATTTGATCAGCTCAGTTTTTGTTCTTTTCCAAGACTATTAGCATATGCATATTAGAGACAATACAATGCTGAGGGATGATGACAGAATGAGAGCAAAGGAGAGGTGGTTCCAGTACTGACTCTGATCATGAACACGGTGTGAGATCTTGTACCTTTGTACATGTCACTCCTCTTTGGGCCTGTTTTCTTTCTTCATGCAAGAAGGGGATGGGCATAGATTTGTGTTTCCTAAAGAGTGACTAAGTGTTACATCTAATGGGGATCTACTGACATTTTTTAGGGGGGAGACAAACCTTCATTATGTGAGACTGTTCACCAGCTACATAACTTGTACCCATCTTACATGATGTTTAGTCTCCTTGGTCTCCACTTTCTAAATGTTAATAGAGCCTCCAGACATTGTGACCAAAAAGACCCAAAAAACCTTACAGGTATTTGAATACAACCAAAGGAGGCAGTATTTCCCAGATGGATTGCCATTTTATTAAGCCCAGCCCATTTTATTAAGCAAATGTAAAACAGTTTCAGTGATAGTTCAGTTAATAATCAGAATTGTGGGTCAAAGGGCTAAGTAGAGTTGAATAGTCTTCTTTAAAGTAGGGTTTCTTTAAACCTTTGCTCTATAAGTGTATGCAATGAATGAATCCATTTGTTTCTTATCCAGCCTTCACTTGAAGTAAAAGTAGGGATTCACTGAAATTGTGTATACAGATATAAAGCAGATACATGTCCTTAGGGAAACTGTATTTGGGATACCCAATGTGAACCATAAGCTTAGGCATTCCATGTAACCACACTCCATGCCAAAGCAATGTATCCCATTGTCTAAGAGAGAATGAAATTACAATTTGTTGTTGTTTTTAGAGTGGCCAATAAGCAACAGTCAACAAGCAACTCACCTACAGGGAGAGATAGTGAAAGTGAGAAGATCAGGTGGGAATGTCAAATGGGATGCTAACCGCTAGAGAATGAAATGCAAGAAACGGAGGTTGCCTAGTCTCCACACCTCATTTGAATTTTATGGGCCAAGGTCTCAGAATAAATAAGCAGAAGACTAAAAGTTCCTCTACTATGCACTCACTAATTTAACATTCTATTAACAGTGCTGACTGAATTTCACATTTTTAAGCTTTACCTCTTCAATTAAACATAGGACCAATTCCAAAGACAAAGAGGTTACTGAAGGAGTTTATAATTTTATTTGCAGGCATGGTCTTGGAAGTTTGGAACAGATCCTTTGGTTGCCATTAACGTTTTAAACAAAGCTCCACTCTACAAGTTCGTCCTATTCTGACACCCTACAGCTGGTACTGGCTAGTTTGATTAACAAAGGTGAACAGACCTGGGGCTAATAAGGACAGATGTTTACAGTGAAAAGTCCTAAAGGACTTCAAGAAAACCTCAGAATCATGAGCTGGACTGCGATCTGTAGAGTGGCTCACTTTCTTTATTTGCTGTTAAAAATATTTTGGCTTATTTGACATCATTTTAAATTACTTAATAATTCATTCACTTGGTGAACAAATGTTTATTGAGAACCTACTGCATGCCAGGCACTGATCTTAGTGCTGAAAAAACAACAGTCAATAGGACAAAATCCCTGAACATACTGAACTTGCAAGAGAGATAAACAATTTTAAAAAAGTCTAAAGAAATAAATGAATGACATAGTATCACGACGTAGCAAGTGCTATGAAAGATAAAGCAGAGCAAAAAGTTAGTGGGTGATGAGATACAGTCAGAAGTTATTTCACGTGAGACTGTCAAATGTACTCTTTTCAGAGGGGTAATAGATGAACAGAGACATAAATGAAGGGTGTAATCATATGGAAATTTGTGGAAAGAGAGTTGTAGGCAGAGAGAACCACTTAAATGAAGACCTTAAACAAGGTTAAACTTCAAGAAGAGCATGAAGGCTAGTGTGGCTAATGCATAGTGAATCAGATTGAGGGTGCTAGGAAAGAAGGTAAGAGAATACTTAGGGCCCAGATGATATAGAGTCTTGGAGATCATGGTAAAAAGTTTAGTGTTTGAAAGTTTAAAGTGAAGAAGTGTCACCATCTATTCTGTATTTAATAAAACTATTTTAGCTACTAGGTTGTCATGGATTGAATTATGTCCTCTAGAAATGAATGTAGCAATTTAGCTGTGCCATGAGTCCCAGTATTGTGAGATTTCCTACAATTTGATGGGATTTTCCTCTGTGTTGTAAATTTTATCACCGTGATTTAGTAAGACAGATAAGCAGAAGTTACACTAATGAGGTTTACAGGATTGGATAGTGTTCTTAAGGCAATCTTTTTTGAGATATATAGGAGAACTTTGAGCAGAGAGATATGGGGACCTCATATCACCAAGGAAGAAGTGCTGGGAGCAGACCACATCCATCCTTTGGATCTAAGATTCCTTTGCTGAGATACTTTCAGACCAAGGAAAGGCTGACACATCACAAGGACCTTCCTCCTGAGCTGACAGAGAAAGTCTTTCCCTGAATTAGATGCCCCAAATTCAGACTTGTATCCTACTGGACTGTAAAGGAATGGACTCCTCTTTGTTAAAGTCATTTACTTGTGGTATTTTTGTTACAGTAGCAACTAGATGACAAGGACATAGATGGAGAAGAGAAAGGGAATGATGAGAACGGAAGAGCAAATAGGTCATACCGGGACAAGGCTAAGAGCAAGATTAGTGAGGTAACTATTGTAGTCGTTTAGGCAGAAGATGATGCTGACTTGTATTGGAGATCGTGGTAAAAAGTTTAGTGTTTGAAAGTTTAAAGTGAAGAAGTGACACCATCTATTCTGTATTTAATAAAACTATTTCAGCTACTAGGTTGCCATGGATTGAATTGTGTCCTCTAGAAATGCATGTAGCAATTTAGCTGCTGGCAGTTAAAAATCATTGCGTTTTCTTCTCCTCCACATCTCTCCTCTACCACCATAATCCTGGACATCATGTGTGTTACACGGTACAGTTATAAAATCAACAAGGCTCTCCTAACCCATATTGAAATGTAAAAAAGTAAAAACTACCTTTGTGTTAAGCTCTGTGTGTAATATATACATAATATGTTACCAAAAAAACCAAACCCAGTGCTGTCAAGCTGATTCCTACTCATAGCAGCCCTGTTTTATATATATATACATATATATATATATATGTAGGATTCTTGGCTGGCAACGTTTTTCCTTCAAAGCTTTGTATATGTCATCCCACAGCTTTTTTGAATACACAGTTTCTGCTGAGTAGTCTGAGCTTAGTTTTATAATATACCTTGATGTCTTTCTTTCTCTTGAGATCTCCCTTGTGTGTAGTTTGATGAGCATCTCAGTTAGATTTCATTATCTTTCATGATATCAGGGACATTTTCTGTCAACAGATCCTTGACAATTCTCTCTGTTTTCATTCTGTCCCTTTTCTCCATTCTGGAACTCCAGTCACATGTAGATTATTCCCTTTGATAGACTCCCATATAATTCTTAGTGTTTCTTCATGTAAAAAATTATTTTATCTGATTTTTCCTCAAATATGTTGGTGTCACGTGCTTTATCTTCAGCTTCATTAATTTGCCTTTTCCTTGCCTCAATTCCTTTGACTTTCTACTGAGTTGTGTAATTTTGTAACATTATTATTAATTTTCTGACCTTCTATTTCCTGTCTTTGCATGCTTTCTTGAAGATTTGTTCAAATTGTCATTATGCTCTGCTGCATTTTGCCCCATCTCCTTTATGATCTCCTGAAGAGTTCTAAATATTAATCTTTTGTATTCTACTCCTGGTAATTACAGGAAGTCCTTTTCATTCACAAAATTTCTCAATTCTTCATTTGTGGAGCTTTCTGAAGTCACTGTATTCTACTTCTTCAAGTGATTTGATGGTGACTGTTGTCTTTGAGCCATCAGTAAATTGTTGTATTTATTTAATTTATGTTTACTTACTGTGTCCTAGCTTCTTGTTTTGTTTTGTTTTGAAATATCAAGACAGGCTGGTCATGTGTTATTTGGATTATTGGTGACTTGAAGCTCTAATGTCCTGTCATCAGGTAGTTAGAGCTGTTACTAGGCTTGCAAGTTCAGGAATCCATTTATTTCTCTTATACGGATTCATCTCAGGTATCAAGTTAGTCAGTTACCAAGTGTGTGGTACAGGCTTCCCCCTACAGTCCTGGATGAGTAGTGATGATTGGTGTAGGCACAGGTGTCTGGCTGTATGTGCTGAATAAGGCAGAGGTCAAACAACTGTCCCTGAATGGCTGTAAAGAAGACCTCTCCTAGGTGAAGGAATTGTTTCTGCCCTGAAATCTAACTCAAGGGAGTCAGCAGATTTTGTTTTTTCTTTTTATAAGACATTCTTCTGCATCCCATATTGGTGAGTGGCATCTGGGGTCCTAAAAACCAGCAAGCTGCCATCTAAGAGACATCAGCTGGTCCCAACCCACATGGAGTAAATGGAAACCAAGACATGAGGAAAATATGAGTCCAGGAGACAGAAACATTCATGCGATTGGGAGACAACAACAGCTTGAGAACAGAAGAACTAGATGGTGCCTGGCCACCACGAAATACAGCCGTGTCAGGGAACATAATGCAGAGTCCTGACATAACATAAGAAAAAGGGGTATGCAGATCAACAACTATTTAAGGACCAGACGAGATGATTCAACAATCTGGTGGGTCTCCTGACAACGTGGCTCCTGGACTTGCTACTACCCCAGAGTTGAAACTGGTACTGCAGTCAGCTCTTCAGACAGAGATTGAAGTGGACTAAGGAATACAGAGTGATGCAGCTGGTGTGTGTGTATTTTATTGTTTAATATATATATGAGGCTGTCCAACAGGTCTCTTTTCAGAGAAGAAAGAGAGTGTAGAAAGGAGGGGATAAGTGCTGGTTGAGTGAATACTGGAGGGAAAGAGTGGAAAGGAAGAGTCTCCGTCACAGGGTGAGGAAAGCAGATAGAGGTGCACAGAGGCAAGTGTTTGGGTTTTGTATGGCAAATAGACTTGGATTGTAAAATTTCACTTAATTACAATAAAATAATTTTTAAAAAAAGAAAGAAAAAGGTACCAAAAAAAATTGTTCCCTTTCTAGGTCTTGGAGAATGGACTGAGGTACATGTAAGGGATCCTTCTTCTGGCCCAAGAATGGGTCAGTCTGTGGAGCCCAGCACAGTACAGAGAAGGGTGGGAGAAGCACTGAGAATAGAGAGAGAAGTTTTCTTCAAAAGAAAGTTTGAGATTCACATTCATTAGGTTAAATGCAAGCCAGTTAGCTTTTGATAACTGAATGACATTTTTTCACTGGTTCTGGAGGAATGAATGGGTTTTCCACCATTCAGTCCCTGATGCTGAGGAAGACACCCTCTGGATAGCACTTCTCTACTCACCATACTGGCTCCAGCCAATTCCTTCTGGTTAGGTCTGGCCAGTCCTAAGTATTTCTGGACCTTTTCTTCCTTTCTTGTTGCTCAGTACAATTTTGCACCTTTCATTGTGATATTCAGACCTCCTAGAATATCATACAAGGGGTCTGACAATTAAATTTGAAAACTTATCCTCAAAAAAGTACTACACACTTCGTTGCTGAATATCACTATGGTCACCTTTGAACTACTCCACTTAAGAAGTTATGTACTTACCCCAGCACCTAGTCCACCCTTCAAAGCAATTTTGGAATGCTTTTTCTGGAATCGCCATCAGAGATCTCTTTGTATTACCCTTGATGTCCTAAATGTCATCAAAATGTCTACCTTTCACTATTTCCTTTATCTCTGAGTAAAGGAAAAAGTGACTGAGGGCCAGATCAGGTGAACAGGGGGGGTGTTCCAATACAATTATTTGTTTACTGGCTAAAAATACGTCTGCAAACTTGCCACCTTGCCAACATGAGCAATAGTCATTCCAGAAAGAGTTCCAAAGTTGCTTTGAAGGGTGGGCTAGGCACTGGTATTGGTGCATAGCTTCCCAAAGGGAATGCTTTGAAGGTGACTGTAGTGATATTTAGCAATGAGTTATGTAACATTTAGAACAATTAAGTTCACAGACTCAATTGCCAGACTACATACATAATTGAATAATTTATTCTTTTGGGTCTTTGTTGTTAGAAGGATCACAGGAGGCATCTAACTGTTCCTCCAACTTGGCCCTGCCCCCCTAAATAGCTATTCTTAAATGTCAATTTGTTCAGAACTCAGACTAGGAAAGAAGGAGTATTATGTACTAACTTCTTCATCTCCAGAATAAGTCATTATTATTTGCATTGCTGTTTATGGAGGCATGTTCTCTGATGGGATCCCACAACTTACTTTATAGAATTTTTATATAATATAATCAGTATTTATGAAAGTACTTTGTGAATTGAAATACAATATAGAAATGTAAAGAATTAATGGCAATGATGAATTGATGATGATGATGATGGCAACTAAGATAAATTTAAATGTGAACTTCTGAGGCCTAGTTCTTGCTACCAGTTCTTTGCTCTCTCGTTGCATCCTCCATGCCAAGCACCATGTTGTCAGGCAGATGATGAAGTCCTTCAAAATTAAACATTAAAACCAACAAGGCTGGTATTAATCCAAAAAATGTAAAATAATAAATGTTGGAGAGGTTGTGGAGAGATGAGAACTCTTCTACACAGCTGTGTAGAATGTAAAACGCCACAACCACTTTGGATATTGATTTGGTGCTTTCTTAAAATGCTATAAATAGAAATACTATACGATCTAGCAATATCACTGTTTGGAATATATCCTAGAAAAATAAGTGTTGTTACATGAACAGATACACATACACCAATGTTTACTGCAGCACTGTCCACAATAGCAAAAAGAAGGAATCAACCTAGGTGTCTGTCAACAGATGAATGGATGAACAAACTATGGTATATTCACACAATAGAATACTATGCAATGATAAAACACAATGATTACCTCAGGAAACAACTCATAACGTGGAGTCATCTGGAAGACATTATACTGAGTGAAAGTAGTCAGTCATGAAATATGGCATGAGACCGCTATTATAAGGACTCAAGAAAAGTTTAAGCATAGAATAAAATAATCTTTGATGGCTTCAAGGGTAGGGAGGGAAGGGAGAGGGTGTTCGTAGTTTAGATAGTAGACAGAAATTGAGTTATGTGAAAGAAGTGACAGCATGCAGAAGAAGGGAAGTTAGCATAACTCAGCTATACCAAAAACTAAAGGTTTTCTAAATACAGTCCAAGTCAGTGTGTGGCCAAGACGGAGGACTAAACACACGTCTCCTCAATTTCCTCTGAGAACTAAGGCCTGAATTAATAATTGAATATAGCACTCTGGATACCCAGGAAGCTCTAGGATACGATATAGGGTTGTCAGATTGGACTAAACACCACTGAACGGGAAACTACCTCTCTCTGATGAGGCAGTGCATGCTGAGCCCCACTCATGCTGACTCACTACTTGGGCAGACTACAGGTATTGATACCATATTTTTTATACAGGAGGCAGGGGATGGGCATGAGCTGACAAATACGTTGAACTGCAGTGCTAAAGTAAACAGCATGTAGTGCAACTGAGAGACAGTACGTGCGATAGCCACATTTTGAGAGCCCAGCTGCTGACTGAGGACATCACTGCCCCTCCACCCTCTTTTGTCTGAGCTGCACTGTAGATTCTGTGGTTTCACAGCAGGAAGGCCAGCTTAGCCAGGATACCATCTTGGTCAGCTGGCAGCTGAAGCCACCCAACCAGAGGCTGCAGCAGGGGTTAATTCCCAAGCTGAAAAGCAATGCCAGTCCAGAAAGTGCTTTTCTAGCAGAAGGGCTATGTAGGACAGTGTTACCTTATGGGAGTATACCGAATGAGGATGGCAGCGAGGCCATAGCCCTTCCCTAATGAAACTACATCATACTATCTGAGCACAGTCAAAGAGGTACTTCTGTTATCAGCTAGATGGTGGGTCCTGCCACGCCTGATGGCCTGACTGATTTCAGCAGCTGTCGGTCAGCTCCCAGCTTCTTAAAATAAGACTGCCTGCAGAAATAACTGCTAAGTGGCCTGGAAGCATCTATTCCATCCTTTACTGACATACATCATAGGGTCATTTGATGCCCCGCCCCCGTGAATTCATTAGTGGAGAGCCATATTAGTCAGCCAGGAGACAGAGCATGCCACCCCAGGGAGTCCACTGGAGTACACAGAGAAGACTGGTGACCAACTCCCTTCTCAGAACTCCATCTCAGCTTCTGTTGAGGTAACACCAGAGACACTAGATGGCCTGAAGGCAATGAACCATTCCTAACCATTTAAAGAAACAGTCCACCATGGGTTTGGAAAACTCCCAAAATAAAGAACCAAAGAACTTCCAAGACAAAGAAGCCTTTCTGAAACTATTGGATGTTGAGTACAAAAGAATTATGTAGAGTCCTCCTAGAGATTAAACAAAATACAGGAGAGCAAAATGAACAGTTAAGCAAGCTATTTGAACTGATGGAACAACAACGATCTGAAATCCAGCAGACAATAACAAAATGATAAAATCACACAATTCAATCCAAAGTTGAAAGAGCAGAATTGAGGAGATAGAAGTCAGACTTAGTGACCTTGAGGATAGAGCAACTGACACTAGCATTTATGAGGAAAAATCAGAGAAAAGAAATACGAAGATGAAGAACAGTTACGAAACATGTGGGACTCTATTAAGAGGAATAATCTATGATTAACTGGAGTTTTTAAGCAGGGAGGAATAGCTGAAAAGAGACAGTATTGTTGAGTTGCTGACAGAAAACCTCCCTGAAATTATGAAAGAAGAGAACATAGATATCCAAGATGTGTACTGAGCACCACAAAAATCAGACCCCAAAAGAAAGATATTAAGACATATTAGAATCAAGTTTAATAAAATGAAACATTAAAAGATTCTCTTAAAGACAGAGAGGCTCAAAGTAAACATTAAGAGGGAAGCCCTCTAGGCTGTCATCTGGCTTTTTGGCAGAAATGATGTTGGCAAGAAGGCAGTGGGATGACACATTCAAAGCCTTGAGGAGAAAACTTCCAACCAAGAATTACGTATCCTGCAAAACTGTCTCTCAAATACAAAGATGAAATTAAGATATTTGTGGATAAACAGAAGCCTAGAGACTTTGTAAAAAACAAACCAAAATTACAAGAAATACTGGAAGAAGTTCTTTGCTTAGAAAAACAAAACCTTTAAGTGCATGTTTAAGGAGGCAATGCAGGACACAGCATCCAGAATCCTACTCAGTTAAGGAAGTCACAAAATTCAATCAAAGTTAAAATACTAAAAGAAGGAAACCAGTGGTCATATCATGAAAATTATGAGACCATCACACAAAAAGAGGGATATGCTACAGTAGTTATAGTCCTTTCAGATGGAGATGAAGTTAAAAAGATATGCAGAAGTTAAAATTGAGTTTGAACTTAGAATATTAAGCAGGAGCATAGAGATAGCTGCAGAGCACAATAACAATGCAACATGTCAAAACAAGAAACATAATACAAGAGCCTCAATGAATACAAAACCTCCACTTAAAAAGCTGAAAAGTCAACTTATAAAGAAGGTTGACCTAGAACAGAATATTAAGAGTAACACAGAAAACACTCACACAAAAATAAATACATCAAAATGACAGCACTAAACACATACCTGTCAATAATTATACAGAAATTTAATGAACTGAATGCTCTGATAAGGAAACAAAGAGTGCCATCCTGGGTCAAAAAACAAGACCTGTCTATTTGTTGCTTAACATGCCTTAGACTCAAAGATATGAACAAACTAAAAATTAAAGGATGGAATAATACATACCAACCTAATAACATATGAAGAAGAGCAGGTGTGACAATACTGGTCTCAGGTAAAATAGATTTTAATGTAAAATCCACTATCATGGACAAGGATGGTCACTATTGCAGAAAGGTTCAATACACAAATAGGACTTGACAATATTAAATATTTATGAATCCAGTACCAGAGAATCTAAATACATTGAACAAACACTTACTACATTGAAAAATGAGATAGATCACTCCACAATAATAGTTGGAAACTTCGACACTCCCCTTTCAGTAATGGACAGATCATTCAGAAAAAAATCTCAGCAAAGACACAGAAGATCTTATTACAATTAACCAACTAGACCTCATCATCATTTACAGAATTTTGTATCTGTCAACAGATAAATACACTTTCTTCTCCAGTGTACATGGAACATTCTCTAGGATAGACCGTGTGTTGGGACATAAAGCCAAACCACTGAACTATTGCAAAACATCTTCTGACAACATAAAGCCATAAAAGTCTAAATGGCAGAAAAAAACGTAGATAGAAATTAGAACTCATGGAAACTGGACAACATCTTGCTCAAAAAGCCATGGGCTATAGAAGAAATCAAGGATGAAATAAAGAAATTTATGGAATCAAATGAGACTGAAAATATATCCTACCAGAACCCATGGGCTACAGCCAAAGCAGTGCCCGGAGGTCAGTTTATCTCCATAAATGACACATCTGGAAGGAAGAAAGAAACCAAACCAAAGAACTAACCCTACAGATTGAACAAGTAGAGAGAGAACAACAGAGGAACCTCTCAGTCACCAGAAGAAAACAAATCATAAAGATTAGAGCAGAACTAAATGGATTAGAGAATAGAAGAACAATTGAAAAAATTGATAAGACCAAAAGTTGGTTTTTTGACAACATCAACAAAATTGTTAAACCACTGGCTAGACTTAAACAAAAGAAAAGCAGGAGAGGAAAAAGTGACCTGAAGAAGACAATGTCACAACAGATACAGCTGAAATCAAAAGTGTCATGACAGAATATTACTAAAGACTGTATTCTGGCAGATTTGAAAACCTAGAGAAAATGGAAAAATTTCTAGATTCATACCACCTTCCAAAATTATCACAAGGAGAAGCAAAACTACTTAATAAACCCATCACAAAGAAAGACATTGAACAAGTCGTCAAAAAACTGCCAACCACATATACTCAATTGAGCACTACGCAATGATAAAGAATAACGATGATTCCAGGAAACATCTCCTAACCTGGTTTCAACTGGAAGACATTATGTTGAGTGAAAGTAGTCAGCGACAAAGGGACAAATACTGTATGAGACCTCTACGATAAGACCTCAAAAACAGACTTGTGTATAGAAGAAAAGACTCTTTGACAGCTGCAAGGGAGGGTGGGGAGGGCGGGTGAGGGGGGGAGGGTTTAGTTTAGATAGTTACTAGAAATCTAGTTGGGAGAAAGCGGTGATAGCACACATTAGAAACAAGAACAACATGAAGTGGACTTCAGCATAACTTGAGTGCTCCTTCTATCTTGACTCAATACTGCAAGGATAGAGTAGATGGGGCAGGGGGCAAGGGACCTTGCTCTTAGGCGAATTCCAGGCCAATTGGCACAACTAGCGTTTTGCTAAGAGAGCTCTCTGCACCCCACATTGGTGAGTGGCGTCTGGGGTCTTAAAAGCTGCCAAGCTGCCATCCGAGGACACAGAAAATGGTCCCAACTCAGCAGGAACGGATGCTCACCGAGGACCAAAATGACATGTGGTAAAGACAACCGAGAAAACAGAGAGACCCAAAAGAGTGGGTGCCTACATCGACTTGGGACCGGAAGAACTGGATGGTGCCCGGCTACCACCAGTGATAGCCATGACGGAGCTCACAGAGAGGAGTCTCACTGGCAACACAAGAATAAAAAGGGGTGCATCATGAGATCTTCACTAAAAGACCTCAATTGACGGTTCAGCGGTTTTGGGGTTCCTCTGAGAGCATGGCCCCCGGCCCTGATGCTGCTCTTTCCCATAAATTATAACAAAGGTCCACTTTTTGGACAGGAATGGATTGGACTTGGCAATGCAGAGTGACCATATATTGGAAGCACTTTGTGGTTCTAAACATCTACAGGATATCATCTTGCTGACCTCTGGCTGGAGGAAGGGGAGTGAACGGAGAGGAGGAGACAGGAGGCTGTTGGGAGGATGAGACATGTATGGAGCAGAGAGGAATAGTGTGCAGTCACTGGACAGGGAGAGCAGTGGAAGCTGCATATAGGTGGGCATGTAAACTTATACGTGAATGTACATTTTCACTCAGTTATGTGAAATAAAAATTAAAATTAAAAAAAAAAAACAAAAAAACTACCAACCAAAAGAAGTCCTAGTCCAGACGGCTTCATTGGAGAATTCTACAAAACTTTTAGAGAAGAGTTAGCTCCAATACCACTGAGACTATTTCACAGCATAGAAAGTGATGGAATACTTCCAAATTCCTTCTATGAAGCCAGCATAACCCTTATAACAAAGCCAGGGAAAGATCCCACTAAAAAAGAAAATTACAGACCAATATCACCATGAACCTAGATGGAAAAATCTTCAGCAAAATTCTTGCCAATAAAATTCAACAACATGTCAACGAAGTAACTCATCATGACCAAGTTGGATTAATAACAGGAATGCAAGACTGGTTCAACATTGGAAAACCAATGAATGTGATCAACCATATAAACACAAAATACAAGAATCATCTGATTTTGTCTACTGATGCAGAAAAGGCATTCAACGAAGCCCAACACTCAATCATGCTAAAAACTCTCAGCAAAATAGGAATAGAAGGGAAATTCTTCTATGTAATAAGGGGCATCTAAGCAAAACAAACTGCCTATATCATCCTGAACAGAGGGAGACTGAAAGAATTCCCTTTGAGAATGGGAACTAGAAAAGGATGCCCACTCTCACCACTTCTATTCAACACAGTAGTAGAAGTTCTGGCCAGAGTGATTAGACAAGACAAAGAAAGAAAGGGCATCAGCATTGGTAAAGAAGAAGTAAAAATGTCCCTATTTGCAGATGATATGATGGTATATGCAGAGAATCCTGAAGAATCCATAAGGAAACTACTCAAACTAATAGAAGGGTTCAGCAACATGTCAGGATACAAGATAAACATAAGTAAATCAGTAGGATTCTTTTATACCAACAAAGAGATCATCAAAGAAGAAATCACCAAATTACTACCATTTATTATAGCCTCCAAAAAGATAAAAAAAAAAAAAAAAAAACCCAAAAACCTAGCAATAAATCTAACTAGAGAAACTAGAGTACTATAGAGAGAGACATCCAAGACCTTACTGCAAGAAGCCAAGAAAGACTAACATAAACGGAGAAACCTACCTGGCTCATGAATAGGAAGACTTAACATTGTGAAAATATCTGTTTTACCCGAAGACATCTACATATACAATGCAATCCCAATACAAATTCCAGTGACATTTTTTAGTGAGATGGAGAAACAAGTCACCAGCTTTGTTTGGGAAGAGAAGAAACCTTGGATAAGCAAAACATTACTGAAGAAGAGGCACACAGTGGGAGGCCTCATGCTGCCCAACCTTAGAACCTGTTACACTGCTGCAGTAGTCAAAACATCCTGATACTTGTACCAAAAGAGACATATAGACCAATGGAACAAAGATGAGACCTCAGAGATGCCACCATCCTCTTAAGAACAGTTGATAATTGACAAAGGCCCTAAGATTTTAAACTGGGGTAAAAACAGTCTTTTTAATTCATGGTCCTGGTGAAATTGGATAGCCATCTGCAAAAAATTGAAATAAGACCTGTATCTTACGCCTCATACAAAAATTAACACAAATTGGATAAAAGACCTAAATATCAAACCTAAAACAATAAAGATCATCAAAGAAAAAATAGAGTACACAATGATAGTTTTAATATACTACTTAGACTTCAAAATTTGACAAAGCATGACCAATGGAAGAGAAATTAGGTAAATGGGAACTACTAAGAATCAAACACATTTGCTCATCCAAAGACTTTATGAAAGTAATTAGAAGGCCACCTACAGTATGGGCAAAAATATTTGGCAGCTACATGTTGCACTGATGTCTGATCTCCATAATCTACAAGGTACTGCAAAATAGCAACGAGAAAAAGGTAAATAACCCAATTAAGTGATGGCCAAAGGAGATGGACAGACACTTCACCAAAGAGGACATCCAGGCAGCCAAAAGACACATGAGGAAATGCTCGTGATCATTAGCTATTAGAGAAATTCAAATCAAAACTACAGTGAGATACCATTTCACCCCAAAAGGGTTGGCCATGATCCAAAAAACACAAAACAACAATTGCTGGAGAGGTTATGGAGAGATTGGAATCCTCCTACACTACTAGTGGGATTGCAAAATGGTATAACATCTATGGAAAGCAATCTGGTGCTTCTTTAAAAACCTGGAAATAGATACCCCATTTGACCCAGTAATCCCACTGCTTGTAATATATCGGAGAATCAAGGACAGTCACACTAACATATACATGCCCACGAATGTTTAATTGCAGGACAGTCCACAATAGCGAAAAGTTGAAATCAACCTAGATGCCCACCAACAGATGAATGGATAAACAACCTATGGTATATATACTCAATGGAATACTATGCAATGATAAAGAACAATGATGATTTTAGGAAGCATCTCGTAACCTGGTTTCAATTGGAAGAACTTATGCTGAGGACAGTCAGTCAGTGGCACAAGGACAAATACTGCAAGAGACTCCTACTTTAAGGGCTTAAAAATAGACTCTTGCATAGAAGAAAAGACTTTGATGGCTACAAGTGGAGGGGGAGAGGAAGAGGGATGGCCATAGATTAGACAGTTGAAATTTGGTTGGATGAAAGCAATGACAGCACACAGTAGAAACAAGGTCAAATTAACCAAACTTCAACATAAACTGAAAACTCTTCTAATCTTAACCTACACTGCAAGGATAGAGGAGCAGGGATGAGGGTTTAGGGGCCATTCTCTCAAGGGACATCAAGGTAAATTGGCACAAATAGCCTATTGATGAAACAGTCTTCTGCACTCCATATTGGTGAGCAGCATTTGGGGTCTTAAAAGCCAGCAGGCTGTCATCTGACGTACACCGAATGGTCCCAAAACATCTGGAACAGATGATCACCATGGACGACAAAGATGACACAGAGGAACCCATGTGAATGAGTGACTGTATCAATATGTGACCAGAAGAACCAGATGGTACCCAGCCTCCACCAAAGACAGCCGTGATGTTGAGTCTTAGTGGCACAATGTTGAGTCTCAGTGGCAACATGTGAAAAAGAGGGGTGTACCTCAAGAACTCCACTAAAAGACCACAACTGGTGGTCCAGCAGCCTGAGGGTTCCCCTGGGAGCATGGTCCCAAGACCTTCTGGTGCCACTGATTAGAAAACGTTATTGAGATCAACTCTTCTGACAGGAATGGACTGGAAATGGGGACACAATGTGAACATAAGGTGTGTGTACTTTTGGGTTCTATGCATCTATAGGATGCTGGCCTACTGGCTTCTTACTTAAGGGAGAGGAGAGGGTGGAGAGGAAAGAACAGGAGATGGTTAAGAGGAAACCACATATGTAGAAAAAAGGGAAGAGTGTGCTGTCACTGGGCAAGGATAGCAGAAGGAGCTGCAGATAGGAAGGCATATGAGTTTAATTTTGATTGTACACTCTCTCAATCACAAGAAAATACTAAAAATAAATAAATAAGTAAATACAGCCCAACATTTTGAAGAACAGAGTACCGGGACAGGGGTCTAGGCACCATGGTTTCAGAGAACATCTAGGCTAATTGGCCTAAGTAAGCTTTTTTAAAGAAAATATTCTGCATACCACTTTGATGAGTCCTGTCTGGAGCCTTAAAAGCTAGCAAGAAACAATCTAAATAGTATCAATTGGTCCTAATCTACCTAGAGCAGAGGAGGAGGAAGGATATCAAAGACGTGACAAAAACAGGAGCCAGCAAACAGATGTGCGTATGATCCAGAGACTGCACCAGCAGAAGAGCAGAAAAACTAAATGGGTGCCTGGCTACCACCAATGACCGCCCTAACAGGGAACACAAAGTAAGTTCCCTGACGCAGCTGGGTAAAAATGGGTGTGTAGAACTAGAACTCTATTAAAAGACTGCTTGATCACCTGTCAGGCTGGAGGGTCTCTGGGGACTTGGTCCCTGCACTGTCTGTTAAGCCAGAGCTGAAACTAGTACGGAAACCAACTCTTCAGACAAAGATTGGGCTGGACTGTAAGACATAGACAGATGCTGATGAAGAATGTGCTTTTGGCTTAAATATATACATGAGGCTATCTGAACAGCTCTTTCTGAGAGGTGAGATAGAGGATGCAGGGGGACAGGAGTTGGTTGGATGGATTCGGGAAGTACAGGGTGGAAAAGAGCAGTGAGCTGTCACACAGGTGTTGGGGGGAGAGCAATTAGAATTCGACAGTGGTGTGGGTAAGGAGTTTCCAATGGCAAATTGATTTGGGTTGTAAACTTTCGTTTAAGCGTGATAAAATATTTTTAAAAAATCCAAAAACCTGATCTCTGTAGAGCTCAAAATCCAGTTACTTTTCAGACCAAGAAACTACAGAGGGTAGCCACCGAGAAAACATTTTGGTAGCTTTACCAACATCATTTGGGACTGTGAAGATGAAGAAATTATTTATAAAATGCTAGATTTTTTAGAAAAGTAATGAACAGGGAGCTGCTAGAATAGTTTTCTGAGTTCTTAAGGGTCTTCATTCTTGCTCTGACAATCACAACCCAAACAAATGTTTCCATTTCTTAAACATTCCGTGGTATGACAAACATTTCCTGTTATTTAGAAGGTATAGTTTGAGTTGTGAAGTTGCACTTATTGTTTGAAGTAACAAATATTTTTAATAAACTTTTTTTTTTAAGTAATAGGATAAAGCTTTGATATCAACCTTTAAAATAATGAGGAGAAAATAGTGAAATATTTCCTGCCTCACAAGGCTGTTTCGTGAATGAATGACTTAGGGCTTATTGAGTGCTTGGCAGAAAAATGATGTGAAAAATATCAAACATTGTCTCTATTATTCTACCCCAAATGTTCATTTGCCATTAATAAAAGCCTGGTACCTGGGCTCTGCCTTTTGTACTCTTGTCTTTGGAGACGATCGCCTACAAGTTTCCTTTCTCCTGGTGATAAATCATAATTAATAATTCACCCATTATACTATTCATGACTCGATGGCACTTGGCTGGCATTATGCTATCACAGACACCAGGCCAACGATGCACTGCCTGCAGCGTTGGCAGGCTCCACACCATTCCCTCTTGCTTCACTGCCTCTTGTTTGTTTGCAGTGCTGAGACCTGTCCACGGCAAAGGCTTGTGAGCCCTGAGCTACAAGGAAAAGGTATCCTTTTGGCTGATTCAGATCTGTGGGCTTTGGAAGACACATTTGGCATCCCTCCTGGAGATAGTCACCATAACTGGAATCAAGAATGGAGGGGGCAAACAATGTCAAAATAAAGGCTGGGTCCAGCCTTAACCAAACCTGGAAGTTAAGGAAGCAGTTTCTCTAACTCATCCTCACTAGCGAATGGCAGACTTATTCAGCACACCTGAGCTGTCAGTGAGCATCTGCTGTCCCTGTGCACGCTGTGTGTCTAGGTCAGCAAGTATCACAGAACAAATTTCAAATTTAAGATATTGAGGATGATCAGAACTTGGGTTTAAGAAGCCACATCCTTCCTTTCTAGATCTACAATATATATGGAATCCCAGGGAATCGTCAAGTCCTTGATGCTATATTTACTCTACTTTCACTGTTGTTGGTTTTTTTTTAGTGTAGTGATTAAAGTGCTACATCTGCTAACCAAGAGGTCAGCAGTTCGCATCAGCTAAGTGCTCCTTGGACACTCTGTAGGGCGTTCCACTCTGTATATAGGGTCCCTGTGAAATGGAGTTGACTCAGTGGCAGTGGGTGTGGTTTGGTCTTCATTCTGCCACCAGCAAACGTCTACTGTTAGGCCAGCATTAACATCTGGAGGTGATAATGTAACCCAAAAAGGGAACCAGTCATGAGGTAAAGAAACCATTAATTAATCCAAGAATTCAACAGGCAACACAGAGTCAAACCACTTTGTCTGCCTGCTGATGTATGTTAGACTTTGGTCCCTGTCCAAACTCCTCCAGGCAGACAGTAAGGCATGCTTCCATCCTAAGGTGCTTTCTGTTTGTGGTCCCAGTCAAGAATTGGTAACCGCTATGAAGTATTTTTCGATACACGTGTAGAAGCAGACTAACTGGCTGGATGTGTCATAGGCTGATTTACAAAGATGTCATTTCAAATTGCAGTCAAAGGATTTTAAGCTGTTGTGGGATCATGGAAGCCATTCAGTGTAACTTCTTTGTTTTATGGATAAGAAAATCAAGGCCCAGAGAGTAGCTTATGCAGAATTGTAAATCTGTTGGTATCAGAGCCAAGACTCTCAGCAAAGAGGTCTTCCTACTTCCCCAAGTTATGCTTCTTCATATGTCTTCCCGTATGTCTATATTGCAAGGGAGCCTTGGTTGCTCAATGGTTAAAGCACTTGGCTGCTAATCAATAGGTCAGTGGTTCAAACTCACCAGCTACTTGCAGGAGAAAGAAGTGGTAGTCTTCTTCCACAAACATTTATAGCCTTGGAACCCTTTGGGACAGTTCTGCTCTGTCTGTAGGGTTTCTATGAGTCAGAATTGACTCAATGGAAGTGGATTTTTGTTGGGGGGGGTGTATTACAACATCACTGCCACCCATCTGTCAGTCTGTTATGTTACGATGGTTTGTGCATTGCTGTGATGCTAGAAGATATGCCACTGGTATTTCAAATACAAGTAGGGTCACCTGTGATGGACAGCTCTCAGTTAAGCACCCAGACTAAGACAGAGTTGGAAGAAAAGCCAGGTAATCTACCTTTGAAAATTAGCCAGTGAAAACCTGTGGGTCACACCAGGATACATTTTCTCACTTCTTGATTTTTATTATCTAACATCTTACATTTACAACAATAGTAAAAAAAATACTGTCCAAAGTGTTCTGCATTCTATTTTATGAGTAGCGTATGGGGTCTTAAAAACTTGTTAGTGCCGTCTAAGATACTCCACTGGCCTCACTCTGTCTGTGGCAAGACAGGATAAAGAAAACCAAAGACACAAGGGAAAGATTAATCCAAATGACTAATAGACCACAAGTGCTACCGGCCTCTACCAGACTGAGTCCAGCATAACAAGGCAGTGCCCGGTTACCACCACTGACTGCTCTGACAGGATCACAACAGGGGGTCTGGGACAGAGCTGGAAAAAAAATACAGAACAATATTCTTTCTCCATTTATGATGATGTTGCTTATTGGTTCAGCTGTGAGGATTTTTGCTTTCTTGATGTTGAGGCACAATCCACACTGAAGGCTGTGGTCCTTGATCTTCATCAGTATGTGTTGTGAATCTTCCTTGCTTCCAACAGGTAAGATGGTGTCATCTGCATAATGCCAGTTGTTATTGAGTCATCCTCCAAAGATTAGCCAGTAAAACAAGACTAAATGGACACACTAGCCCAGTGAAAACGATGAGACAGCAGGAAGGAACAGAAAGCTACTAATAGAGAACACAAGGTCCAAAAGGGAAGAATGTTAACCTGTTGGTGGGTTGGCAACGGTCCTAGGCATCTAGTGCTGCTTACAACAGAAACACCACAGTGGATGGCTTTAAAAAGAGAAATTTCACTCTGGCATAGTCCAGTAGGCTACAAGTCCAAATTCAGGGCATGAGCTCCAGGAAAAGTCTTTCTCTGTTGGCTCTGGTGGAAGGTCCTTGGCATCAGTCTTTCCCTTAACTGGGAAGTTCTGAAGCCCAGGGACCTGGTTCCTTTCCAAAGAACATGCTCTGCTCCCAGCACTGCTTCTTTTCCTGATGGTGTGAGTTCTCCAACTCTCTCTCTCTCCTATCTGCTGCTGCTTCTTCTTTTTGTTTTTGACGTCTCAAGAGATTGCCTTCAGGCACATTTGACTTACACACTGAATCCTGCCCCACCAATACACTTGCCAGCCACTCACCCTCATTACCATCACAGAGGTGGGCTTTGCAGCATACAGGAATATCACGCAATACCAGGAACCATGGTCTAGCCAAATTGCTACATACATTTCTACACACATTTTGAGGGGAACACCATTTAATCCATGACAGTGACCAATGTCACAAAACAATGTGCATACTAATTGTTTAATGAGAAGCTAGTTTGTTCTGTAAATCTTTATCTAAAGAATAGAATTTTTTTTTTAACTCTACTATCCAACTACTCTGTTCATTGACAACATTTACCTGGCAGTAACAAATGATGAGATACAACGTGACTGTAATGGTGGTTGTGATGGTTAAATTACCTGTCATTCTGGCTGTGCCACTGATTCTCAGTGGTTTATCAGTTACATAACAATGTTATCGTTCTCCACTTTGTGATCTGATGTGGTCATCCTCCATTTTTGCATAACAATGACTTCACGTAACAGCCCTGTCTTAGGAACCCAACCACGTCAAAAAGTAAGGAAAAGGTATATTGTCTGGTATAGTGATGGAAGATAAGCTTGACAGGTTGAAAGTCACTACCTCACAGCTGAAGATCATTTTGTTCTGTTATGCACAACGTCATTATGAACTGGAGCTGACTCAGCAATAACCAATGACAATGAAAATATATTGAGATAGGTTACAGTGATGGTTCAGTGGCAGAATTCTTGTCATCCATGTGGGTGAGAGATATTAATTCAAGTACTTTCCAAGGTATCTTATGTTCCTTTCACCACTTTTCTGGCAATGGAGGCTTATGGTTGTTGCTATGATGCTGAACAAGTTTCAGTAGAGCTTCCAGACTAAAATGAACTAGGAAGAAAGGCCTGGTGATCGACTTACAAAAGTCAGATATGAATCACAATTGTCCAATCTTCAACTGATTATAAAAATGACACGGGGACCAGGCAGCCTCTATTCTGTTGTGCATGAGGCCACTAAGAGCTGGCTGACTGCTTGGCAGCAAACACCAATATTGCTACAAAATGTGCTTTCTTCCTTTTTCAACCCAATTCCTCCTCATTGTGTAAAATTTAAACAGATCAACTATCACCTTGTGGACTGATTTTTTATGCACAATACATTTAATGTATTTTGTCCCTGGTCGTTTCACTCAACTGTATATTGGAATGTAGCTGTGTAAATGGAACACAGTTATACTGGTGACCGTGAATGCTTTCCAATTTATAGTTAACCGTAAACAATCGGCTTGCAAATTTTGGTCCCTTATCATTAGTAACAAGATTCTTTGTCATAATTCACATCTGATCACTGATCTCTCCCCACAAATCAAAGACCAAATTTGTTGCCATCAAGTCCATTCTGACTCATAGTGACCTCGAGTGTTACAGAGGAGAACTGAGCTCTCTATGGTTTTCTTGACTGTAAGCTTTATGAAAGTAGATTGCCGGGGCTTTCTTCTGCATCACCACTGGGTGAGTCAGTAGCTAAGTGCAAATCATTTATGATTTGGACCTAAGGGTCCTACGATGTCGTTTCTTGCCATCCCTCACAGAGTCTGATAGATTAAAAACCTAGTCTAGGCAAACCAAGTTGGTGAGACTGCCTTTAGCTGTGGACACAGTTAAGAACCTTGCAGAGCTGGGTGGGGCATGTCTTCTCCTTGATCTGGTTAGTAATCACACCCTTACTCCAAAGCAGATTTCTCCAGGGGCCAGCAGCAATAGGCCTGAAGCTAGTGCATTTGCCCGGGGGCTGACCTTGCACTTTTTTGCTGGAGCTTAGAACTTGTTCCTCAGTGTGCTGATGTCACTACTACCCTTATCTTTGGAATCCTGACTGCTAGCTTCCAACAATCTCAAAATGACAATGTGAGGCTGCCACTGTTCTGGTCTTTTGTAGAGCTGATGGGAATTTCTGGTGTTTCCCAGTTACTCCAGAAACCCTTTCCATAAATAAATACTTAGATACAGATGAGGACCAAAGCCCCTTAAGGATTGTCTGTGTTTTATTTAATGCTGAAAATATTTAAGTACAGTACAGAGTACAGCTTAACTCGAAGTAGCTGCCTTTTTTTTTAAAAAGAACACTGTGCCTCCTTTACCACGTATAATTCTTTACCTACCCATGAACCTCCTCCTGCTTTTCCTTCTCTTCTTCCTTCTTCTTTTCTTTGTGCTCTCTCCTGTTTTCCTCCTCTGCCCCTTTTCTACATTCTCTCATCTCTCCCCTCTTCTTCCCTTTCTTCTACCTTTCCTTCTTTTCTCTCATGATAAAGGAGAAAGTACTTAGGACAACTAAATCCATAGCTAGTTACAATCCGCTCTAGTCCTTGAGACCGTGAATGACAGAAAGACCCTGTCCCTTGGCTGGCTGTCATGGTGTAGGCCTGTGGCCAAGCTGACTTCCGGTGCTTACTTGGGAGATACTGCACAGTCATCCCTGCAGGTGCACAGATGGTGGGTGATGGGGTCCGGACGCCGAGACTTAGGGCAGCTCACAACAATGATCACTCAAGTGTGAACTTTGCTAATTGCTGGGGAGAAACGGAGAGCCAGGCCCCAGAAGAGTACATGTCAGTGAGCGGTACAACAAGTGAGGGATGGTTGATAGTGTTCCCAGATTAATATCAAGGCTTCTGGCAGGCCCTTCTAGGCTGCCTGGGGTTTCATCCTCATTGTATTGGGGTTGAGGCTGAGCTCTTCCATTTCACTCTAGCATGTAAAAGTTCACTGGGATGACTTTATGGACACTTTCCTACTGGTGAAGATTCTTCCTGAGAAACACTTTATTTAAGGCATTATAGATAGGCAGGTAGGTAGACGATGCATATATAAATTTATATTGACATATAAATAACATACATGTACACACTATATACACACATAGACATGTTTATGCACTGCATGTATGTATACATGTGGGTATATGTATATGTACACATACACAAACATATTGTAAAATAAAGCACAGAAAAAAATTACAAAACAAACACATGACTTTGAAAAGTACTGTGTGGGAAATAACCTTAAACTCATCAAGTCAAGAAATAGAACTTTACATTACATAATGCAGCAGTCCCACATCCAGGAATATATTATACAGAAATAAGAACCATCATAAAAATAGATATATGTTCATAGAAACATTATTTACAATAGCAAAAGAATTGAAACAGCTTAAGTCCCCATCAAAAGATGAATGGATAGACACATTATGGTACATATGCCCAGCAGAGTACTATGTAATGGTAAAGAACAATGATGGATTTGCAAAACAGCTCACTCACAGCATGAATGAATCTGGAGACTGTTATGCTGAGTAAAAAAGTCAACCACAGAAGAACAACTATTTTATCAGACCACCACTATGAAAACTGAAGAAAAATTTTACACACAGAAAAAATAAAAAACCAAAAACTGAAACCTCCCCAAAAAACTCCAAAACAAAGAAAATCCCAACTATCCTTGATGGTTACGAGGGAAAGGAAGAGTGAGGAGGGAAACCACTAACTAGATAGCAGATGAATGTTAACTTTGGTGGAAGGAAAAACCCACATAAACTATAAGGAAAGTCAGTACAATGTGACCATGGCAAAACCGTAGGAGCTTCCTAGCTCTAGACAAACACTTTAAGGGAACTAGATACGAGGGCTGAAGCCTAGGGGCCATGGTCTCAAGGGGCACCTAGGTCAATTTCTGCAACATAGCTTATAAAGCAAATGTTCTGCACCCTATTTTGTTGTGTTGCATTTCAGTCTTAAAAGCTTGTGGGCAGCCATCTATTCACCCCATACATCAATTGATCCCATCACATTTGGAGCAAAGGAGAATGAAGATAATCAAAGATTCAAACAAAATATCAGACCAAAGAACTAATGGACCACTTTAATTGCTTCCACCAGTCTGAGCCCAGAAGAAATAGGTGGTGCCTGACTACCACCACCAAGCTCTGACAGGGATCGCAACAGAGGGTTCTAAACAAAGCAGGAGAAAAAACATAGAACAAAATTCAAATTCATTAAAAAAAAAGAAAGAAAGACCAGGCTTACTGATCTGACAGAGACTGGAGGGATCCCCAGTATTATAGCAACAGGACACTGTGCTGAGAACTGAAGCCACTGAAGTCCAACTTTTACCCAAAGATTGGATAGACCTATAGAAGAAGCAGCGCTACACTTAAGGAACGTGCTCACCTATTTAATCGAGTATAGGAGGCCTAAGAGGAAGCACCAGTCCAGAAACAAAGATAAGAAGACATGAAAGGACAGAAAACTTGGACAAATGAACCTGAGGAATCTAGTTTGTAAAGGGAAAGAGGGAGAGTGCTGACACACTGTGGGGATTGCAATCAATATCACAAAACAATTTTTGCATAAGCTTTTGTATGAGAAACTAATTTGCAATGTAAATTTTAACCTAAAATACATTTTAAAAAAGAAATATAACTTTGCCAGTCACTTCAGGAATCTCTTTGTACACCTCATCCTATTCAAAGCACCATTGCTCCCTCTAAAAGTAACCATTAATCTTTATAACAATCATGTCCTTGCATTTCCTTAAAGTTTATCACTCAAATATGTTTGCCTAGATGCCACATTTTTGTCATGGATTGAATTATGCCTCCCAGCCCCCAAATTTTCCTGGGCCATGATGTATAATTGTTCATTATTTGGTCTTTTGATGGGATTTTCCTGTGTTACAAATTCTATCACTATGGTTTAATAAGATAGATTAGCAATAGTTATATTGATGAAGTCTACAAGATCAGATAGTGTCTTAAGCCAACCTCTTTTGAGATATAAAAGAGAGAAGTGAACAGGGAGACACATGAGTCTCATGCCACCTAGATTAAAGCAGTGCCAAAAACAGAAAGTGTCCTTTGGACCTGAGGTTCATGTACTGAAATGCTCCCAAACCAAGGGAAGACTGATGTGTCACAGGGACCTTCTTCCAAAACCAACACAGAGAGAAAGACTTCCCCTGGAGCTGGCGTCCTGAATTCAGACTTACAGCCTGCTGGACTGTGAGAGAATAAACTTCTCTTTGTTAAAGCCATCCATTTGTGGTATTTCTGTTACAGCAACACGAGATGACAGAGAAAAGTTTACTTGCACATTAAAAAGAAAAAAGGAAAACTTAACAGGTCTTTTATATCCACTTTATAATTTTTTCCTCACTTACTCTTTTTTACTTACAATTTATTTGTTGATGAATCTGGGCCATTTGACCTGAAGAGTTTCTGGATATTGCTAATTGCACACATATGGTGCATTTCAATATATTCCGCTGTTCTCTGTATTTCTTGTGAATTACCAGCTGGAAGCTGAGGCTTGACCAGATTCTGATGTGATGCCTTTGACAAGACTAGACATGGTGATATGCTCTTCTATTACCTCATAGTATGGTTTTCAGTCTTTTTTGAAGTTAGTAGTCACTGATGCTCAGTAACTATCTGTAGTTAATAATCCATGCAGAGATACAAAATAGTGACATTCAAAATATAACATTGCATTTTTCATCTAATATTTACACAAATTGTATAAATAAATGTTCTTTCTTATCCAAAATTTTGTTACTCAGTGGGACAATTCATCAAAGTAGAATAAATACTTGAAACTTACCTTTTATTACAGTCATCAGTGTAGTGAATTGGTCTCCTCTCACCCTCAGAAAGTTGTCTATTACAAGTGTCCTTATGAATAGATAGATTTAGAAATGTTTGATGGGTTTCCATTTATTGCAATTCTTTTCGTTATTGAAATAAAATGCTCCCATCTTTGGTCACTGAGAGCTTCTTCAGCTTAACTTCTGAGTCTTTTTGACGTGACTCTAGTAGTCTCTTAGAGCTTTCATACTGTCAGTACAGCAACTGATCTCAACACTTCTCTGTTGGTCATATGGTGTGTGCCTGCATGTGGGTAACTTGTTTTTCAATATTCCGGAAAGGAAGTTTGGTTCAGAGATTTTCTGTTATTTTTGTACTGTATCAAAGAAATGTAACTGCTTCCATTTTGAGGTTTTCTGACTATATTCCCTCTCTCACTTTTAGTTGCATCCTCTCTTTTGTTTTCTTTTATTTTTATATTACTATATTCTGCTTAATTTTGATTTTGTCCATACCAGTTTATCCTCAGCATTGCCCCATGGAGTTTTTGGTTTTGCTGTCTGGTTAGTTTGTTTATTTTTACTGTGTGTCTTTGGGAAAAATCTTAAAATTATGCTGCCATTGCCACTTCCGTTTTTCCAAATTTCAACAATTCATTTCTTGTAACAGGCAAAATCACTGTATCTGCACACACTGTGGGTGTGCGTGCGTGTGTGTGTGCATGTGTGTGTGTGTGTATACACATGTGTGCGTACATGCACTGCATGCAGGCATATTCTTTTAATTAAGATCTAATATATATAAAATAGCATGCACAGATCTTAAATATTCAGTTTGATGAGTTTTGAAGATTGCACACACTCTTGTAACCATAACCTAAAATTGCATCACAAGAGAAAGTTTCTTCCCATCTCTTTCCGGCCAGTCTTCTTGCCCAACCTAAACATCTGCCAGAGACAACCACTTTCTGATTTATGTCACCATAGATCAAGCTTGGCCTATTCTTAGACTTTATATAAATGGACTCAGAAGTTCTCTTCTGTTCCTAGATTGTCACTTGAGGCTTTTTGTGTTTTTTAATCATGAAGTGTTTTTTAATCAGGTGTGTTTCCTGCATGTATTACATGTTTACATGATTTTCTCCTCTACTCTGTTTATGCACCAAATTATATTGATTTATTTTTAAATGTCAAGTCAGTTTCTATTCCTGGAATAAACCCTACTTGGCCATGATATATTATTTCCCCGCCATTTTGATATGTAGTGTTACCTTTGATTTACTAGTATTTTGTTAACTAAAATAATTTTGCATTTATGTTATGAGGAATATGAATGTCTAATTTTTTAATTGAAATTGCTGTTAGGTTTTAATTTCATGATTATTT
This sequence comes from Heterohyrax brucei, assembly GCA_028571685.1. Lineage (NCBI taxonomy): Eukaryota > Metazoa > Chordata > Mammalia > Hyracoidea > Procaviidae > Heterohyrax > Heterohyrax brucei. The sequence goes on along the minus strand of CM053142.1, from coordinate 66,765,446 downwards.
TGTTCTCATAAAAATGAAGTGGAAAAGAATTTTTTATTCTTTATTTTCTGAAAGAATTTTAGGCTTGGTAACTAGCTCTTTGACTCATTCTGAGTTAGTTTTCGTGTAAGGTGTGAGATATGGGTCTTTTTTCAGTTTTATGCAGGTGGGTATCCGATTTTGCCAACACCGTTTGTCAGAGGGTCTGTTTTTACCCCAGTTTACAACCTTTGGGACTTTGTCAAATACCAACTGTTCATAAGAGAATGACGATATTTCTGGGCTCTCTATTCTGTTCCATTGGTCTGTATGTCTCTTCTTGTATCAGTACCAGGCTGTTTGGACTACCATGACAGTGTAGCAGGTTCTAAGGTCAGGTAGTGTGAGGCTTCCCACTGTGTTTCTCTTCTTGAGTAGTGCTTTACTCATCCAGGGCTTTTTCCCTTTCTGAACAAAGTAAGGTGATTTGTTTCTCCATTTAATTGAAAAAGGATACTAGAACTTATATTGGGATTGCATTGCATCTGTAGCTCTCTTTGGGTAAAATAGACATTTTCACAATGTTAACTCCTCATGTGTGGGAAGCCCACATCGCAGCCGCGCCTTGAAGATGGCGCCGAGACACCCGACCGCGCCCTGAGTAAACCCGCCTCCCCACGTCAGCCCCTGTGTGACGCCCATGATGGCCTGATGATTGCAGCCAGTTAGAAGAGAAAGCCGCCCTCACCCCATGCCAAACTGAATGCCTATTGGACATGGCTCGGTATATAAGCCGAAGCCCAGAAAAATAAAGTTGTCGTTGTTCCTCTCTTGTCTCCCTGCATTCGGTGTCTCCTGCTTGGGGCCCCGGGCGGGTTCCGGGGGTCGCAGGCAGCGACATTTGGCGCCCGAACAGGGACCTGAAGGGGATAGGACTGCAACCCTCACCGCGGGGACGCCTGGACGGGTGAGCAGGTATTTACCTGGGTCAGTATTTACTGGAGCGGTATTTACCGGGAAGATAATGGGGAATCACCCAAGCAGCCAGAGGCTGTTTGTGCCTTTAAAGGAACTATTAAAATGTAGGGGCATTCAGATTAAACAGGGGACCCTTAAAACTTTCCTCTCAGCAGTGGAGGAAGTGGCCCCCTGGTTCCTGGTCTCGGGTCATTTAACGCTGAGCGCCTGGAATAAATTGGGTGGAGATCTAACCAGAGCGGATACCCAAGGAGGCCTGCCCCCAGGAGTTATGGGTATCTGGGTATTAATCCTGACTTGTTTGCACGACGAGTCTGAGGTGGTTGAGAGAATACTAGTCTGGGGCGCAGACATACTAGAAAAGGTTAAAGAAGAGAGGTCACAGCAGGGAAGCACTTGCCGAGAGCAGCTAGGGAGTGAAAGCGAAAGCAGCGACTCCGACGAAGAGGAGACTCTGGGCGCGTGCGGGGGACTAGGGGTCGGGCCAGAAAAGTCTCCCGACCCTCAGATTAAGGCGTTATCCCGTCGCCTGGGTGGGCTGTCCACAGGACAGCCCACGGCCCCGCCGCCCTATAACCCCTCGCACCCGCCCCCTGGCGGGCGCTCCTTCTCTAAGCAGCTATTTCCTGTTTTTCTGGATGATGACGGCGACAGAGTTCATGAACCCCTTGATTTCAAATATGTCAAAAATCTAGCCAAAGGAGTTAAAGAATATGGTCCGAACTCCCCCTATGTTGTTGGTCTTTTGGGCACTTTGCAAAATATGGCTTTAACGCCTAGTGATTGGCAGCACTTGGCCCGCACTTGCCTGTCTAATGGACAGTATTTAGATTGGAAGTCCCTAGCTCATGACGCTGCCCAAGAGCAGGCTCATAGGAATGCCACCATCCTGCATGAGCCCGACTGGAACCTTGATATGTTGATGGGTTATGGGCCGTATACTTCTAATCAGACAGACTATAACCCAGTGGTGTATGAGCAAATTAATAACATCTGCTTACGAGCCTGGAAGCGTATCCCCTCCCGAGGGGACGATGGAGGGCAAGTAACCCAATTGCATCAGAAGCCTGACGAACCTTTCTCTGACTTTGTAGCCAGAGTGAATCAGGCTGTAGTTAGATCAATGGGAGAGTCTCACAATACTGCCGCCTTTGTGAAACAAATAGTTTTTGAGCAGTGTACCAGTGATTATAGAAAACTATTGCAGGGCCATAAAGATAAGCCTTTGGAAGATTGGCTGCGTAGATGCAGAGAAGTTCATCCTACTAGTTCTAAATTAGCCGCCGCAATCGTTGCAGGGCTACACACTCAGTGTTTTGCCCACTCCTTGCCAGCCCACAGGGGTGTTATGGCAGGGTGGCCCCCTTCGATGGGTTCACCCCCGCATTTCCCCGCAGCGCAGTATTGAATGGTACCCGGGCGCTGTGGCAAGAATGGCCTCGCTCAGACTGTCCCAAGCTGTCGAATTCTTTGGACGTCACCCCGAAAAGTTAATTACTCCCTATAACAGAACCCAAATACAGACCCTTGTGACAACCTCTGATGATTGGGCCGTCCTTTTATGTTCATTTTCGGGAGTAATCGATAATCATTACCCGAAAGACCCTCTGCTCCAGTTCAGTGCTAGCCATCCAATCATCTTCCCGCGCTGTACTTCTGACAAGCCTATACCAAATGCTCTCTCCATCTTCACCGATGGTTCCAACTCTGGTGTTGGCAGCATTGTCATTCCCAATCACTCCACCCAAACATACTTGTTCCCAAATTGTTCAGCGCAGTTGGTAGAGTTACAGGCAGTTAAGCTGGCTCTGCAGAACAATACCGACCCCGTCAACATTGTTTCAGATTCTGCATATGTGGTTAATGCAGTCAGAGCTCTGGAAGCAGCAGGGGTCATTTGCTCCAACTCGCCTGCTGCTGCTGTGTTTACTGACATCCAGAAAATTATTCTAAATCGCAACTCCCCCTTTTTCATTGTTCAGCACCGAGCACACCAAAACCTCCCTGGGCCAATTACACTAGGTAATGCAATGGCAGACCAGTTAACCCGCATGCCTATCATCCTTTCGGCCCTACAACAGGCGCAAAATTTTCATGATCAATTCCACGTCAACTCACAAACCCTTTCACGTCACTTTGGTATCTCTCGAGAACAAGCTCGTGACGTTGTGCGCAACTGTACTGCCTGTGCACCTCACTTGCCAACCCCTTCGGTGGGTGTGAACCCCCGAGGCCTTCGTCCCTGCCATCTTTGGCAGATGGATGTCACTCATATTCCAGAATTTGGCAGATTAAAATATGTTCATGTCTCTGTAGACTCCTATTCTGGTATCATTTTTGCTTCAGCCCACACAGGCGAGGCAGCCCGGCATGTTATCTCCCACTGTCTTACAGCTTGGGCAGCTTGGGGTGCCCCACTCAGTCTTAAAACAGACAACGCACCTGCTTACACCGGCCTACCGTTCCAAAATTTCCTGCAAGCCATGCGTGTGCATTGCACCCATGGCATCCCGTACAATCCCCAGGGCCAGGGAATAGTTGAAAGAGCTCACTCAACCCTCAAAGCCTGTCTATTAAAACAAAAAATGGGAATTGGGCAGGGACACACTCCTCAGAACAGGCTGGCCCTGGCCCTGTTTACACTAAATTTTTTAACTTTGGATAAGGAGGGACGCTCCGCTGCAGAGCGCCATAGTGGTGCAGCGGAAACCCCTCCACGAACAGCTATATGGAAAGATACCCTTTCTGGCAAATGGAAGGGTCCAGCACCAGTTGTCACTATCACCCGAGGAGCTGTTTGTATTTTCCCGCAGGACTCCCAAGCTCCTATTTGGGTTCCCAGCCGATTGATCCGACTAGTCAGGCATGATGTCTCCGCTGATGACTCTCCTGAAAATCCTACCCCTGTCATTACTGCTGACACCTCTGCTAATCAATGAAGCTTCCAACGCTGATGCTGTGGACACTGATGGCGCAGACACAGATAAGTATTGGGGGCTCTTAGATGTTCTGCCCCTACCTCTCCCAGTCCACTATTCTTCAGGGTTGTTCCCCCAACTTTTTACCACTAATGACTCCCTTCAACTTCCCTCGATTCCGGTAGATGAGAGCATCAGCTCTGAACCTCGTCCACTCAATGTCACCTTGCGGGGCCTTCTCTGCTTTCGTGTGCCCCACAACCTGTCTGATCTAGAAAACTCTATAGAGAACACCCCATGTGTCACACTGTATAATATGTCTGCGGGGTGGTTTGACCCCCCCCAAAAAATAGCTCTAACCCCACCACGAATGGTACCTTGCTGCAAGGTCGTTTACCCCTCATGATCCCCAAAGGAAATTCTACTGTCCCCCCCCAGCCTCGCTGGGCCCCCTATTGCAAAAGCACCCGCGATTGGCCCCAGCTTTGGACTGGCTGCCAAAGCCATCGGTCCCCGTGGGCTGTCAAATCCTTTTTCACATTCTCTCCCAATATTGGAACGCAGGCCAACCACTTCTCCCCCGGGAAGAATTATACCTGGCAGTTTCCAACACAGGCAAGCCCCACTAATCCTTTGATGTTTGGCTACTTTGTGGTGTCGGTGGAGGTTGCACTGACATAACCCCAGTTGTCATGCTGACCGGTGGTACAATTAGTAACACCACTGTGAAGTGGAATTCCACAGGTGTGTTTGAGGACACACTAGAAACACAAGGAGTGGGCTCTAACCTTACCTTCCCTCCCACTCCTGTTTGTGTGCAACCACCTTTCATGTTCATGTTAATGCATGACTCCCGTCCCTCTAATGACCCCGTTTCATGTACTAATAATACTTGTTTCTACTCATTATGTTGGAATGCTTCTATGTTTCATACCGCTCTAGTTACTAGGTTGCCTCGCTACGTACCATGGCCAGTGCAGAACACCCGATCGTCACTGTCAACTCATTTGCGCTCCAAAGGAGACTTTGGAATTACCGCTGCCATTGTTGCGGCAGTTATTGCCTCTGTCGCTGCGGCAGCCGCCGCTGCAGTAGCCTTGACTCAAACTGTGCAAACAGCCGACGCCCTTAATCAAATGGCGGAAAACACCGCTACAACGCTACAAACACAGCTTGCAGTTAATGGAAAACTTCTGGGAGCCATTCACATATTAAATCACCGTGTAGACTTAGTTCAAGAGCAAGTGGACAGTTTAACCCAGCTAGTGCAGCTGGGCTGTGAGTGGCGCCTAGCCAACGTCTGCGTCACTCCCGTTCATTTTCACAACATCTCCAGGGCTGCTTATCTCTCTAGAACTCTGTCTCAACAATTGACTGGAAATTGGTCCAAAGAGACTGAGGCGCTTATCACTCAGTTGCGTAATGCCATAGTGTCTGTCAACTCCACCCGAGTGGACGCTTCATTGGCCTCAATCATGCGAGGGTTTTGGTCTCAATTGGGCGTGCTGACAAAGGAATGGGCTGGTCTTGTGGGGATAGTATTCCTCTTCATATTGGCCATCGGTGTAGGCTGCTACTGTCTATGTCGCCATAAGAAACCACAGGAGATCAAATACTCCCTTTTGGTACAGGCCTACTCTGAAGTGGCAGCTGACACACAGGGTAGCCAGGTGTGGTTACAGATGCTTGAAAGCAGTCAATGACGGGCAACCTCCAGCCAGGCTCCCTCAACCTAAGACAGGGCCCCTGCCTTTTGCTGCAGCCGGCCTGATGACGGGTAAGAGAGAAGTTCTGGGCTAGGATGACCCAAGCCAGGCGTTTCTTGCGATACCTTGCCTTGTACCTTGCTTTTATTAAAACAAAAAGGGGGAGATGTGGGAAGCCCACATCGCAGCCGCACCTTGAAGATGGCGCCGAGACACCCGACCACGCCCTGAGTAAACCCGCCTCCCCACGTCAGCCCCTGTGTGACGCCCATGATGGCCTGATGATTGCAGCCAGTTAGAAGAGAAAGCCGCCCTCACCCCATGCCAAACTGAATGCCTATTGGACATGGCTCGGTATATAAGCCGAAGCCCAGAAAAATAAAGTTGTTGTTGTTCCTCTCTTGTCTCCCTGCATTTGGTGTCTCCTGCTTGGGGCCCCGGGCGGGTTCCGGGGGTCGCAGGCAGCGACACTCATGTCAACGAGCAAGGTAGATTCATCCACTTACGTGAGTCTCTTTTGGCTTCTTGTAGTAGGATCTTGTAATTTTCTCTGTATAGGTCTCTTCTCTGGTTAGATTTATCCCTAGGTACTTTATCTTCTTGGACACTATAGAAATGATATTGGTTTGGTGATTTCTTTTGTTGTTGGAAAAGAATCCTACCAATTTTTCTTGTATTTTTCTTGTATCCCGATACTTCGCTGAGCTCTCCTATTAGTTCCACTAGTTTCCTTATGGATTCCTTAGGGTTCTCTGCATATAAGATCATATCATCTGCACATAGGGACATTTTTACTTCTTTACCAATGCAGATGCCCTCTTTTTCTTTGTCTTGTCTGGTTGCTGTGGCCAGAATCTCTAGCACAGTGTTGAACAGAAGTGTTGACAGTGGGTATCCTTCCCATTCTCAAGGGGAATTCTTTCAGTCTGTTTCCATTCATGATGATGTAAGTGGTTGACTTTGCATAGATGTCCCTTACTGCATTGAGAAATTTCCCCTCTATTCCAGTTTTGCTGCGAGTTTTTGACATGAATGGGTGTCAGACATTGTTAAATGCCTTTTCTGCATCAGTTGACAAAATCAGGTGATTCTTATCATGCGTTATTTATGTGACTAATTACAACTTGGTCATGATGAATTGTTTTGTTGATATGTTGTTGAATTCTGTTAGCTAGGATCTTGTTGAATATTTTTGCATCCAGGTTCATGAGTAATATTGGTCTGTAATTTTCTTTTTTTGTGGGATCTTTTCCTGGCTTTGGTATCAGGGTCATGCTGGCTTCATAGAATGAACTGGGGAATATTCCAACATTTTCTATGCTGTGAAATAGCCTCAGTAGTACTGAAATTAATGCCTCTCTAAAATTTGGTATAATTCTCCGGTGAACTTTTATTCAACGTTGTAATAGAGGTTCTAGCCAGAAAAAATTAGAGAAAACAAAGAAAATAAAGGGCACCTGCTGACTCGACGGTGCTTGGCTTGGCTGGCAATGGCAAAGAAAAGTAAAAATCTCCCTATTTGCAAATGATATGATCACATATGCAGACGATCCCAGAGAATCAATAAGGAAACTACTGGAACCAATAGAAGAGTTCAGCAAAGTATCAGGATACAAGATAAAGATAAGTAACTCAGTAGGATTCCTTTACACCAACAAGGAGATCATCAAAGAAGAAGTCACCAAACTACTACCATTTACTATAGCCCTCAAGAAGATGTAATACCTAGGAATAAATCTAACTAGAGAAATAAGAGACTTATACAGAGAGAATTGCAAGACCTTACTGCAAGAAACTAAAAGATACGTAAGGGAAGAAACCTACCCTGCTCATGGATAGGAAGACTTAACATTGTGAAAATGTCTATTTTACCCAGAGCTATCTAGATATACAATGTAATCCCAAAACAAATTTCAGTTTCATTTTGTGATGAGATGGAGAAACAAATCACCAACTTTATCTGGAAAAGGAAGAAACTCCAGATAAGTAAAACACTGCTGAATAAAAGGAACACAGTGGGAGGCCTCATACTACACAATGTTAGAAACTACTACACTTCCATGGTAGTCAAAACATCCTGGTACTGGTACAAAAAGAGACATGTACATCAGTGGAACAGAGTTGAGGCCCCAGAGGTGCCACCATCCTCTTATGAACAGTTGGTATTTGACAAAGGCCATTAGATTGTAAGCTGAGGTAAATACAATCTGTTTAGCAAACTTTGCTGGTAAAATTGGATATCCATCTGCAAAAAACTGACCCATATTTTGTATCTTACACAATATCTGACTCAAAATGGATCAAAGACCTAAATATCAAATCTAAAATGGTAGAGATCATGAAAAAAAAATAAAATAAGGTCAACAATGGAAGTACTAATACACAGTTTAGACAGGCTTAAAAATCTGAGAAACAAAGCATGAGCAACAGAAGAGACAACAGATAAATGGGAACTACTAAGAATCAAACACTTGTGCTCGTTCAAAGACTTTGGCAAAAGAGTTTAAAAAAACACAGAATATGAAAAATATTTGGCAACTACATGCTGGACTGATATCTGATCTCCATAATCTACAAGGTACTGCAAAATATCAACAAGAAAAAGACAAATAACCCAATTAAGTGATGGGCAAAGGAGATGGACAGACACTTCACTCAAGGGGACATCCAGGCAGCCAAAAGACACGTGAGGAAATATTCATGATCATTTGCTATTAGAGACATCTAAATCAAAACTACAAAGAGATACCATCTCACCACAACTAGGTTGGCCATAATCCAAAAAACCCCAAACAACAAATGCTGGAGAGGCTATGGAGAGATTAGAAATTTCCTGTACTGCTGGTGGGATTGCAAAGTGGTACAACCTCTTTGGAAAGCAATTTGGCACTTCCTTAAAAAGCTAGAAATGGAAATACCATTTGATCCAGTAATTCCACTGCTCAGAATATGTCCTACATGCACAAAGACTGTCACATGAACAGATGCAGCACTGTCCACAATAGCAAAATGATGGAATCAATCTAGGTGCTCATCAACAGATGAGTGGATAAACGAACAGTGGTACATACACTCGGTGGAACACTATGCAATGATAAAGAACAATAATGATTTTAGGAAGCATTTTACAACCTGGTTTCAATTGGAAGATATTATGCTGAGTAAATAAGTAAGCAGCAAAAGGACAAATATTGTATGAGACCCCTGCTATACAGATTTAGAAACAGACTTACATACACAAGAAAAGACTTTTTAATAGCTACAAGGGTGGGGAGTGAGGGAGAGGGTTGGTCATAAGTTAGCGGATAGAAATTTGGTTAGGTTAAAGTAGTGACAGGACACAATAGAAACGAGATCAACTTAACTGGACTTCACCACTAACTGAAAGCTTTTCTAATCTCAGTCCAACATTGCAATGATACAGTAGAAGGGGTGGGGATCTGGGGACTATGCTTTCAGAGGACCTCAAGGCCAATGGACATAAATAGCTTATTGCTAAGAGAGTCTTCTGCACCCCATATTGGTGAGTGGCACCTGTGGTCTTAAAAATTAGCAAGCTGCCATCTGAGGTTCACAAAATTTTCCCAGCTCATCCAGAACAGATGGTGACTGTGAACAACAAAGATACAAGGAAAAAAGCTCAGAGACAGAAGGACCTATGTGAATGGGAGACTGCATCAACACGTGACCAGAAGAACCAGATGGTGCCTGGCAACCACCAAAAACAGCCGTGATGGGGCACAGAAAGTAGGGTCCCTTTGGCAATACGAGAAAAAGAGGGGTACAGCTCAAAAACTGCTAAAAGACCAGAACAGACGGTCCTACCACCTGGAGGATCCCATTGAGAATGGCCCCTTGACCTGCTGCTGCTCTGACCAGAAAACACTACTGAACTCAACTGTTTGGACAAGAATAGACTGGACTCTGTGACACAATGTGACCATATGTTGTGTGTACCTTACGGTTCTATAGATTTACAGGAGGCTGTCCTATTGATCTTTTTCTAGATGGGAGAGAAGAGGGTGGAGAGGAGGGACAAAGACGTTGATAAGAGCATATTAGAAGTATAGACTGAAAGAGAAGAGTGTGCTGTCACCAGGCAAGTAGAACAGAAGGAGCTGTAGACAGGTGGGTAAGTAAAATTGATTTGGATGCTATGCTTTCACTTACTCACAATTAAAAAAACAATTCTCTGGTGAGGATGTCTGGGCCAGGACTTTTTTGGTTGGTAGTTTTTTGATAACTTTTTCAGTCTCTTCTTTTGTGATGGGTCTGTTAAGTTGTTCCACTTCCCTTGTGATAACTTTGGTAGGTGATACGAATCTAGGAATTTGTCCATTTCTCTAGGTTTTCACATCTGTTGGAGTACAGTTTTTTTGTAGTATTCTGTTACAATGCTTTTCATTTCAGTTGGGTCTGTTGTAACATATCTTGTCTCGTTTCTTATTTGGATTATTTGTTTATTTTCCTGTTTTTCTTTTGTTAGTTTAGCCAATGATTTACCAATTTTGTTGATCTTTTCAAAAAAAACAGCTTATAGTTTTGTTAATTCCTTTAATTGCTTATCTACTCTATAATGAGTTTAATTCCCCTCTAATTTTTATTATCTGTTTTCTTCTGTTGTCCAAGGGGTTTTCTGTTCCCTTTTGTAGGATTATTTATTTGGCTTGGGTCCTTTCTTCATTCTGGATGTATGCCTTGATAGAGAAAAACTGACTTCTGAGCACTGATTTTGCTGTATCCTACAGGTTCTGGTAAGATGTATTTTCATTCTTACTTAATTCAATGGATTTCTTTATTGCATCTTTGATTTCTTCTGTAATCCATGAATTTTTGAGCAAGGTGTTATTCAGTTTCCATGAGTTCAAATTTCTACCTGTGGTTTTTTCTACTACTGATTTCCACTTTTACAGCTTTGTGGTCTGAGAAGATGCTTTTCAATAATTTAGTATCTTGGATTTTGTTGAGACTTGCTTTATGAGCTAATACATGTTTTATTCTGGAGAATATTCCACATGCATTGGAAAAGGTGTATTTATCTGTTGTTGGATGAAAAGTTTTATATATGTCTATGAAGTCTAGTTAGTTGATTGTCACAATAAGATCTTCTGTATCTTTCTTGAGCTTTTCTATGGGTGATCTTCCTTACTGAAGGGGGAGTGTTGAAGTCTCCTACTATTATTGTGGAATGATCTGTCTCATTTTTCAATGTTGTCAGTGTTTGTTCAATGTATTTAGATGTGCTGGTGTTGGGTGCATAGATATTTAATATTGTTATATTCTGCTTATGTATTGACCCTTTAAGCAATAAATAGTGATCTTCCTTGTCGACAATAGTGGATTTTACATTAATATCTGTTTTATCTGAGATTAGTATTGCCACTCCTTTTCATGTTGTTAACTTGGTATACATTTTTCCATCCTTTGATTTTCAGTTTGTTCATACCTTTGAGTCTAAGCTGTATTTCTTGTAGGCAGCATAGGGACAGAATGTGTTTTTGATCCAAGTTGTTACTGTTTGTCTCTTAATTGGAGCATTCAATCCACTTACATTCCAGTGTAATTATGTATAAATATGTGTTTAGTGCTGTCATTTTGGTGCCTTTATTTTTATGTTGTTGATGTTTTCTGTGCTCCACTTAATGTTCTCTTTTGGGTCATTTTTCTTTATGGGTTTTCTTTTTATCTTTTTCAGTGTTGGTTCGGTATCTGTTGAGACTCATACTGCATTTCTTGTTTTGATACATAAGATTGTTAGTTTCTTTTGTGGCTACCTCTTTGCTCCCCCTTAATGTTCTAAGTTTAAACCAGTCTTTAACTTCTATATATTTCCTTAACTTCCTCTCCTACTGAAAGGGTTATAACTACTGTACTATATCCCTCTTTATTGTGTGATGATGTCATAGTTTACATGTTAAGATCTCTGATTCCTATTTTTTAATATTTTAGCTTTGATATTTCCTTAACTTCCTCTCCTACTGAAAGGGTTATAACTACTGTACTATATCCCTCTTTATTGTGTGATGATGTCATAGTTTACATGTTAAGATCTCTGATTCCTATTTTTAATATTTTAGCTTTGATTGAGCTTTGTGACTTCCCTAACTGAGTGGGACTCTGGATGCTGTGCCCTGCATTGCATCATTGAGTGTATATCTGATTTTATCGATTTTCTAAACGAAGAGCTTCTTTCAGTATTTCTTATAGTTTTGGTTTGCGTTTTTCAGTCTCTAAGCTTCTGTTTGTCTGAACATGTCTTAATTTCTCTGTTATATTTGAGAGACAGTTTTGCAGGATATATAATTCTTGGTTGGAAGTTTTTCTCCTTCAAGGCTTTATACATGTCATCTCATTGCCTTCATGCCAGTGTGGTTTCTGCTCAGAAGACAGAAAAAAGCTTACATGGCTTCCCTTTGTATGTTAACTTTGCTTTAAACTTCTCTGCCTTTAAGAGCCTCTCTTTATGTTTCATTTTATTAAGTTTGATTATAATATGTCTTGGTGTCTTTCTTTTGGAGTCTAACTATTTTGGTGTTTGATAGGCATCTTGAAGATCTATGTTCTCTTTCATAATGTCAGGAAAGTTTTCTGTCAGCAGCTCTTCAACAATTCTCTCTCTGTTTTCTGCTATCCCCCCTGTTCAGGAATTCCGATTAATCGTATATTATTCCTGTTGATAGAGTCCATCATGTTTCTTAATACTTCTTCATTTTTCTGGATTGTTTTATCTGTTTTGCCTCATAAATGCTCATGTCAGTTGCTTTATCTTCATTCTTACTAATTCTGCATTGTATTTCCTCTTTCTTGCTCTTTTGGCTTTGAATTGAATTGTCTAATTCTGTAATTTTATTTTTGATCTGCTGAACTTCAGATTGTTGATGTTTCAACCGTTCTTATAGCTTACTTAATTTTTCATTCTGTTCTGATGCATTTTGCTTAATCTCTAGAAGGGCTCTATATGTAATTGTTTTGTACTTGACCTCTAATAATTTCAGAAGGGTTTCTCATCTGGGAGGTTTTTTAATTCGTTGTTGTGAGAGATTTCAGGAGTCATGGTGGTCTGCTTCTTTAAATGGTTAAATATTGATTGTTGTCTTCACATATCAAAAAGCTGTTCACTTTATCTGATGTTACACCAATGATAGTTGTGGAGAAGCTCTAAGAAAGGAGTAAGGGCACTGCTAGACTTGACTGCCAGCCACCACTGTGTTCTCAAGGTGTAGCTGACTTTTATGTACAGCTTCTCTGGTAATGGAGAGGTTGTCAAGCCCCACAGTGCTGCTCAGCTTTGTGGATGGTCCCAGCTGGGTCCTCAGGGGTGGCAGACACTGCCGCCTGGGTGATAAAGATAGAAACCTACTTATACCATCTTTCTGGTGTCACACCAGTCGAGACTATGGCATATCTCAGGAAAGGGAGGACAGACGGGTGCCTCCACACTCAGCCCCTAGGGACCACTGCATTCTCTAGATGTACTTATCATAAAAACTGGCTTTTTGCTGACAGTGATGTTGCCCAATGGCAGCCGATAGAAGCTGGGCCTTCAGAGACGGCACTCTCCACCTCATGGCTGATAAAGATATTGCCCGACTTATGGAGTCTCTTGGCAGCGATCAGCCAACATTATGATGTGGCTCAGGGAAGGGAGGTGGAAATGGTGCTTCCACACTCATCCACTGGGGACCGCTGCATTTCTAGATGCACTTATCTTAAAAACTGATTTTCTGCTGACAGAAGCATTGACCAGCAGAACTGATAGCAGTCCAGCCCTCAGTCATGGCAGACCCTGCCTCCTGGCTGACAAAGACAGCACCATCAACAGATACTATGATGTGGCTCAAAGAAGAAAGGGGTTAGGGCACTGCCATACTTGGCTGCCAGCTGCCACTGCATTCTGTACAATTGACTTAAAAACAGCTTTTGCAGTGGAAGAAGCACTATCCAGATAGGCACTGTTGCTCAGTGTGGGAATTAGGTCCCCATTTGCACCCTTAGGTGTGGCTGACTCTGCCTCTCAGCTGACCAAAATGGCATCCCACCTGAGCCACCTCTTCTACAGTGAGTCAGCAGTAGCTATGGTGCAGCTCAGAGAAGGGGGGGAGGGGCACTGGTACCCTCAGTTGTCAGATGCTGCTGGGTTCTCTAGATGTTACTGTCTCAAGCACAGCTTCTCTGCTGCAGGATATACTGTTTACTTAGGCACTGCAGCTCAGCCTACCAGCTGGGCTTGCCAGCGCTTAAACTTGGTGGAACCAGTCTGTTTCCCCAGTTAACAAAGAAAGTGTCAGTACCTGTAATCCTCTCAGCTTCTGTGTCAGCAGAAGTGGAACTCACTGCACTGCTGTCTTACTTCCAACAAGACAGTTTTCCCCTTCCTGTTGCCCAGTCTGATCTCACAAGCCTGTACCTGATCACATGGCTCCCAGAATGTCCACACTGCTTCATTCAACTACTTTTCTAGGTCTTAGTTCTCAGGGGGATTCAAGGAGACATGTGACTAGTCTGCCATCTTGTCCCCACCCCTCTGTAGCTTTTTAGAAAAGATCAACACTTGAAAGATATCATTTGGTTGTCTCTGTGCCTCAACAGATCTGTCTTTACTCTGTTGACCTGTCCCTAACATCTAGAGAACTACCCCATACATTTGGATGAAGGCTTATTTGAGAGGATTTGTGGGTGTTACAGACATACTTTGTGGCTTATTGGCATTCTAATCACCAATCCAGGCCTCATGTGGCCTTTGAAAGTTTATTTAAAAAAATCAACTGATTTCTCCTTATCCTGTGTATAGGGATTCCTCCTCCTTCCATTACTCTGTCAGGATAAAATCAGACATATATTTCATCTTTTCTATGAAGCTCATAACTTTCTGCAAGTTTGTTCAATTAGATTTTTTTTTTTTTTTTTTTTTTTTTTGCATCTGCAGCTCTCTGATAGATTCTTTTGAAACAATGTATGGATTAGCTTGTGGGAATTGTTCTCATTGCTAAGAGGGAATCTCAGTCTTTTGTTGCTTTCTATGTCCCAACAGGAAACAGAATTTCTAAATGTAGACTTTTTAACCATCCCTATTTCCCTGTTAGCTGCTCAAAGTTCAGACTGGCAAATGGCTCTACTTGGTCAAAGAGCCTGAGTGTACTCAAAATACAGACTCTTGCATCCAATAAATATCCTAAGGCCTTTGTAGGGTAGAATAATTTACATGTATTACATAGAGTAAATGTTTATGTGCTGAGCACCATGTGGCTCACTCATGCTATATTTACTCTGTGATTTCCCTGGTCTTTCATCATCTCACTGCATTGAAATGCCTATAACCTGGATAGTTGTACAGATCTGGGCTGTGCTCCTTATCCTTGGGATTACTAGAGCTTACTTCTCTTGATTGCAATGAAAAGGGCCTGGGAACTGAGCCTGGAGCTTGGCTAGCAGATTCAGTTCTATGAGTTCGGTTTGCCAAGCACCTAATTTTCAACTCTTTATTAGTCCATCTAGGCCACTGACCCTTCTTGTTCTCACCTGTCTTCTAGGAAGCCCTAGATAATTACCTCAATCTAATATTTTTATTATTCTCTTATGTTCTCCTTGTATTTCTGTACATTATTTGTGCACAGGGAGCCATCAACTTTAGGTAAAAAAAATATAAATGGACCATACTTCTTTAGTGATCTAAACCGTTCTTATGATTTTGAATACCATCTTTATGCTGTTCCATACACCAGTGCCTAGCACCTATAATCACTCTTTTTTACAATATTAAAGAGAGCAGAATTAGGCCTGCTTGTTTTTGGAAAAAGAGAGATTGAAGACAAAGCTTCAGGTAGATCTGGTCTAAAGTCTGAACAATACATCCATAAGTGTACAATCTAGGCCAGCATAAACCCACTGCCATCTATTTGATTCTGACTCATAGTGACCTTGTAGGACAAAGTAAAACTGTTCTAAAGAGTTTCCAGGGAGTGTCCAGCAGATTTGAACTGCCAAACTTTTGGTTAGCCATCATAGCACTTAGCCACCCTGCTACCAGGGTTTCCAGGCTAGCATGAAGCATTCCATATCTACACACCTGGGCAGAGTACTGCAGAGAGATTGAAGTGATTGATATTCAAATATTCAGGTTAACTACCTGCTGGCATTGGCATTACGGAGGACTGCTGACATCCTAATCAGACTACAGTCATAAATGACTGTGTTGCTTCGGAAGACACTGACAAATGCAAGACAACCATAGCAACTTGAATGCGGATAAAAGACTTACAAGTGACAGATTGGCTTTGCATCCTGGATAAGCCACTTACTAGCTGTGGTATCTTTGGCAATTTATCTAATTTTTCTAATTATCTGTTTCCTTCTCCGTAAAACCATACTAATATTTATTACTCCAGTAGACTTCTGCAAATAAAAAATGTGAAAGTATTTGGTTCATTATAGGAACCCTATCAACATTTCCTTCTCTTCAGCTGAAGTTATAGTACATGATTTTTTTTTACTTTTATTAACCCTAGCTGATTATACATTGCTGATATTATTATCACCACTGTCATCATTACTGTCACTGTTGTTATTACAGTTTCTGTTACAGACTTTGTCACACTTGAGTAGAAAAGGCCACTTAGAGAATTGGCCACCACAGAATCTCTGGTGATGTTGACAAACAGCTTTCCCCACCATTTAATGTGCACAATTTGAGAAACAAAGCCAGATCAAAGAGGTGACTTCAGAATAATTTACACTTGTAACAAATTAAAGCCAGATTTGTAAGCCTGTGGTTGTAGAAACAAGTTTCCTAGCTCACATGCATACTTAGGATGTATATAGCATTTTCCCCACTTCCTTAACAGTGCTGATGGTGATGGACCAAAAGTCTTTTCCTGAGGAGATAGTAGCTTAAGCAACTTTTTCTGAGTTACCAAACCAGTCTAACTGGAAAGACATATTATGTGTCCGCATGATGGAAAGCAAGTTTAGCACTCACATCAGTCTGTATTTGCATAACTTGTTACGGTTGACGAATTAATCAAAAAACATGGAAAGAGAACAAAGCAAAGTCATTCTGTGTAAAGTTTCAGCCATTCTTTAAGCTCACTTGTGCATCAGACTCTGGTTTTAGAAAATATGCGAAGCCTTGTGAACACGTTTCCAGCCACACATGCAAAGAGGCAGTCATCACGCTTCCTAGTTCATTGCCAATTTTGAGCCAGTCACTCAACTGGTCCCCACTTCACCACTGACCCTCTATCTCAAAGGGGTTTTCTACCAGTTTTACCAATTTCAGTCCTGAGAAGAAAACAGGAAAGGAAACAAGCTAATTTCTACTAAACAAGCTAAACAACCTAATTTCTACTCTGTGTCTGCCTCTATGCAAGGTACTTTTAAAATGGGGCATATGGTTATACAGAGTTTGCAGACAGATTGAAATATAGCATGCTTGTGGCAATGTATACCAAACTTATCCCTTTGGTGTGGCTAAAACAATTGTCGCTACCCTGGCTCTAGCTTGATTTCTTTTTTAAATGTTTGGTTCTGAGCCACTTTAGTCTATTTCAATGTTGTACATTAGTCCACATTCTCATTGCTGTTGAGTTGATGCCAACTCACAGCGACCCTATAGAACAGAGTAGATCTTCCCCTAGGGTTTCCTAAGAGTGGCTGGTAGATTCCAACTACCAATCTTTTAGGCTGCAGCTGAGCTCTTAACAACTATGCCACCAGGACTCCTAGGCCACATTGGGGCTAGTCAAATTGCCTGTTTCCTTGTATAAAGCTACTTTCCTGAATGTGGGGAGCTCTCAGTACCTCTCCCTCATTAGGCACATAGTAATGTTAGGTTTTCACGTATGCAGTCTATAACAACTGCATGTCTATAGCTCTGGTTATTTCTGTTCCCATTTGCTAACACTAATCCAGGCAAGAATTGAAACTGCCCTTCAGGTAGAGAAATTTGCCCGTTATTGCCACCTGGGAATGACTTCTTTTTTTCCCCTGACTTATCATAGTGGGGAAGAGTTCTCTAAACTCCTTTGACTTTAGTGGAGAGTCTCAGCAATTCCTGAAAAAAATCTTTCTCCAGTCAAAAACACTTAGTTTCTGCCACTTTAACTGGTTGCCTTCTATTTTACATTATTCTGTGCCATGCTATCCCAAACCCTGCCTTGTAGCAGTGTGTGCAGTTAAAGCAACATCTGCTACTGCCTATAGTTATTTATTTGTTTATTTATTTTCTGATTGTTTCATTTTCATTATTCTGTGTGTGGACTTTGCATGTTTACACACTATGCTGTTTATTCTTACACTATCCCTTTCAAAACAGCTACTAGAAGGATAAGAAAATGGATGCTCAAAAAGTTCGAGTCATTTAAGTCACGTAGCCAAGAAGCCTGAGCATTGGATGGCAAATTTAGAGCAATATGACTTTGGGACTCTAGCTGTGGCAGACTAGTGAGATGATACTGCCTTCACTGTATATTCTGTGTGAGAAAATTTGAAAACCATATGTCAATGTCTTTTTATGCCCTGGTTGCATTCATGCATGCAGGTGTGTCATGGATTAAATTATGTCCCCCTAAAAATGCAAGTAGCAGTTTGGCTAAGTCATGATTCCCACTATTCCGTGGTTGTTGTCTATTCTGTCATTGTAAATTTTGTGTTAGAGAGGATTAGGGTGGGATTGCAACATCCTTAAACAGTCGCTTTCCTGATCCAATGTAAAAAGAGTTTCCGTGGAGTATAGCTTGCACCATCTTTTATTCCTCAAGTGATAAAAGAGAAGGAAGCGAGCAAAGAGCTGGGAACTTCATACCATCAACAGAGCAGTAACGGTAGAAGAATGCATCCTTTGGACCCATTGTCCCTGTACCTCAGAAGCTCCTTGTCCAAGGGAAGATTGAGGACAAGATCCTGCCTCCAGAGTAGACACAGACAGTCTTGCCTTGGAGCTGACACCCTGAATGTGCACTTTTAGCTTACCATACTGGGAGGAAATAAATTTCCCTTTGTTAAAGCCATCCACTTGTGGTATTTTCTGTTGGTAGCAGTACTAGATGACTAAGACAGGGAGTCATCCCTATCTAAGCCCTACCCATATCTGAATCATAGTGTGAAGTCTATAGGTCATCTGCCATCTGTGTTGCATATTGCTCAGCATCTGTGTGGCTATCCCTTAGCATCTGTACTGCAAGCTAGGTGACATCATGTTCTCCCCTAGAGTTTGAGCAGATGCAGAACTGTAAGATCCTTGTTAAGCAGAGAATTAGGGCTATATCCCCTAATACCCTCAGAGCATTGTCAGTGGGTCCCTCTGTTTTGTCCGGTGGCTATAGATTTTTATCTAGCTGAGCACTTATTGCAAAATGGGTTTCAGAGCAGCCAGGCACAAGAAGCTACACACAGGCCCATAATAATCAAAATATCACTATATTTCTCATTCTCAGTGTGGATTCCAAGAGTCATGGAATATCAGTGCTGGAAGAGAACCTGGTAGTCGAGTGAAGTTACGTCCCTTGTCAAGTGAACTGAGAAGTTAAAGCTAGAAAGCGTCATTCCACGACATCACCGACAGTGGACAATGTCAATCCCTGCAAGGATGGTCAGGAAAGTGCAGAATGCATTGTCAAAGACTGGACGCCTGGCAGATAGCACCAGTGGACTTGTGTGTAGGAAGGCCTGTGGCTGGTTAACTGCAGTCATGCCTCACTGGAGACTAGACATTCAGGCACTAGCTTTGACTACTGGCACATTATGTCTGGAATGTCCAGCGGACAAAAGGCTTTGTCTGAAGTTTAAGGCATTATTGTACAGGGCTTTATGAATACTGTCACAAAGTCACTACTAAGACTTATTTCACAATTTGAGCTCAACACAGCAAAACAACACAAACCCAAAACCACCTCCAATCTTCTTAGGCACCTACCGGCTGAGAGCTACTGATAGCTACAGTCAGATTTGTTCAAAGTCACTGATCACCTTTAACTTCTGGCACTGCCAGTTGTGCCCATACCATTACAATTAAGTAGAGAAGGCCTAATAACAACTTCAGTTTGTGTTGTCTTCTAAAACTTGAAAGAGGTTTTCACATAAATCAACTTCTTTCCTTATTACTATAACCCTGGAAATTAGGTAAAACAAACATTGTTCTTTTTACAGATACAGAGCAAAACTCTGGGAGTTTTAAGACCAAGGTTACGCAGCTATTAATTAGCAGAACTGGGACTCTCATCTAGGTCTTGAGTATCTACGTCTTTAGTCTTTTTAATTCATCTTCAGATCAAGAAATGTTTTAACGTACACTTGCACAGAAATACCTACCTTATCCTAACATGTATAAACTTTCACCCAGAGTTTTATTGACTTCTGGTCTCAGACCCCTGACAAAATTTTTCCAGGTATCAACTTTATTCATTAACCTTATTCACTCATTCCATAACTCATTAAGTATCTGCCTGTCTTTGGCACTGGGGACATTCTAGGAATGCCACGTGCCAGGAGCCAGCCTCAGCAGGGTCTGGGATCACGGAGGGACCGGTGGCATCGGCAAAGAAAGAAATGAAACTGAGACAACCAGGAATCTGGAGAACAGCAGCCCTCTAGGACCTGCCTTTCTTTATTTTTTATAATCAATGAGGTGATGTGATTTCACCTTGGTCTTTGGCCACGTAAGCTGTTGGCTAGTAAAAAACTGACACCTCGTGGTCTCTTTTCATGTTACTTGTCAAGGCCTTCTAGATAATGGCCCGAGGCAAGTATAATAACAGTGAAAACAAATTTATGCCTTGAGCTTAATCAGCTCTATTCATGTCTCGAAGTCAAGGGTACAGAAAGAATGGTAGACTCATCCAAAGCCAGCTGTCTCTATGTGTTCCTCCTTTGTTCTTACTGTATCTCTTTCTGTGAGGATAGTAAGCGTCCACCATCCCCCACCCTTAAGCTGTTCTAAGAAGTATATTTCTTTAGTATTTACTCATTTGTCATACCAATAATAATAAACTTGGGAGCCTATCTATCTTCCTGATGTAGGGAGTGGGATGTCTATGTCTAAGGGCTGTGTAGAGGGTTGTCCTTGGGAAGCTTCCCAGGGCCTTCCTGTAATCTTGTGTTTCACATGTGGAGGTGGAAGTGCAGTTGGGGGAAGCCAGCGGAGCCAAGCCAGCCTCAGTATTGCTGGGCTAGGCATGCTGTGTCAGAATTCATTAAGCCGAGGGGGGTGTAAAACCCTTCTTCTTTGATCCTTGTGCCAGGACATGAGGGGGTACCTTTGAGGAAAGTTTAATTAGGATGCAAAATATCATCAGGGAAATTTCAGCCAAAAATATGCCAAGGGTTAGATGCCTCCGCCCACCATCACATAGGCGTGAGACTTTGCTTACAGAGGCTTCTGTGGGTGATGGGCCTCGGCAGCCATGATCTCACAGAGCTTATGGTACAGCAAGGAGCACAGAAAAACATGCAATGACAGGGTGAGTAAAAGCCTTCCTAGAGGAAATGCAGGGTTAAATAAGATGTACCTGACGGAGGGCGGTGGGGGGGGGCCAGAAAGGCTCCCACAGGGCCAACGCTGAGACTCTACTGATGAATAAGGAGAGAAATGAGCCAGGCCAAAGCAACAGCTTGTACATGAGGGCCCAGAACCGAGCACAGACAGTACATCCAAGAAGAACGTCTCAGGAATACACAAGTATCAGTGCAGTCAGTGAGACAGAGGTAGAATATGATGACCACACTATCTAATTTTATTCTGTACTTCTAGTGTAAAAGCTATGTTTTTGAGAAAAATACTATTTCTCAGTAGTTAAAACTAGGATGTGAAACCATCTGCCCAAAGGGCTCTTGAGTAAGTGACCACCTGCATTCTTCAAAATATACATACTCTGGAAGAGTGTTGTCTGTGTGTTGTTGCTAACAAGGTAGTTTTGGAAGATACAAAAATGAATTGCACTACCTTCAGTGAATTTCCACTCATAGCGACCTTACAGACAGAGTGCGACTGTTGCATAGAGTTTCCAAAGAGTGCCTGGTGGATTTGAGCTGCCAAACTTTTGGTTAGCAGCCGTCCCAGTTAACCACTATGCCAACATCTAAACATCTTATTACCATGACCTAAGCATCCTGTGAGACCATCTGTAATCACTAACAATGCTATTAATAATCAGTAAACAATCAGAGGGTGGTTATTATAATCATCTATTTTTTTGCAATTGTCCTGTCTGTGGCTTGGTTTCTCTTTTTAGCCCATAAGACTACTTGTATAACAAATTGCCGTAGAATACCTGGCTTCATTGTCAATAGACTATGTAGTTTCCCAATTGTAATTGTTTTAAACTTTTAATAAACCTCTGTGTTTTACCTTGAAATGTTGTTCAAGTTTTTCTCTACAACAAGAAGAATGAAATCTGGTCTGATGACTGGACCAGGAGGTTCTGGGCAGAGAAGGGTGAGAGAGAAAGTAAGAAAGCTATATATAGGGGCTGGGACATGGATGACATTTCAAGTCATGACAACAGTTTGGGACTTTCTTCTGAAAATAATGGGAAGCATTTCAGTGGAAATTAGGAAGTGAAATTAGATTTGCTTCTTACAAGAATTATTGTAATGATAATAGAAGACACTTAAAGCCACAAAAAAGTGGACACAGAGAGACCACCTAAGAAGTGGTAGTTTTAATTCAGGAGCCTCAAGGTAGCTGCTAACTGAAATATTGTAGTTTCAGTCCATCCACAGATGCTGCAGAAGAAATCTCTAGTGATCCATTTCCAAAAAAATTAGCCAATGGAAACCCTATGGAATACAGTTCTATTCAGACACCTAAGTCAGAGTTGACTTGATAGCAACTGTTTGGTTAGTCTTAATGTAACTGAGTGAATGTAAGTGTATTTTTAATCAGAGGATGCCCTGAGCTGTTTGATTCTGTCTCAGTGTTCTGTTTTCATTTGTATGTTCACTACGTACTTCATGCAGCCCTTCTGTTAGACGTGAGCAAGAAATGGCATGGTCCCAGGCTGTTCTGTGCATCACAAGCACAAGACAAATAAATGTGTTAAAGAACACTTGGGCATCTCTATCACGTAGTTCTCAGTTCTGGCTCAACATGAGTTGTGATGAACTCTTTTCAGGTCCCAGGAAAACACTACATGTGTC
Organism: Heterohyrax brucei; assembly: GCA_028571685.1. Classification (NCBI taxonomy): domain Eukaryota; kingdom Metazoa; phylum Chordata; class Mammalia; order Hyracoidea; family Procaviidae; genus Heterohyrax; species Heterohyrax brucei. The sequence continues at coordinate 66,742,756 of CM053142.1, read as the reverse complement.
TAAATCTATAGATCTATAAATCTATAGATTTTACTGCTTTAGCAATGGGAAGGGTTTTTTGAGTGCTCAGAAAAAAGGCAAATCAATCAATTTATTAAATCTTTGCTCTCAGCATGAAAGCAATAGATTCATGAATAACAAGTTACTGTTTCACAGTAATGCCACAAATCCATAGTCTTGTTTCTCTCATCGATTCTTGATGACAGAGATGCTCACACACTGGCACAGCATCCTCAACAGTTGCACATGACAGCTGAGGCTTATTTTCTAGTAGTAAACATTTCAATCACCCTTAAATTTGTATAGATGTAGGTCTGAGCATAATGTATGTAAAATATGGCCCAGGTCCTTGACATTGCCTTATAGATGGATCTATGGGAGCCCTGGGGGTGCAAATGGTTAATGCACTCAGTTGCTAGCCTAAATGTGGTTCAAGTCTACCCAGAAGCACCTGGGATTTATGTGTAAAAATCAATTGTTTGAAAACTCTATGGAGCATAATTCTCCTCTGACACACTTAAGGCTGAGTTGAGATAAACTTGACAGTAACTGTTTTTTTCCTTTTAAAAAAAAAAATTGTAGATCTATATCACTTTAAGAAGCCCTGATTGCTCAACAGTTCATTGCTTGGCTGCTAACAGAAAGGTCAGTGACCCATCTGCTCCATGGGAGAAAAGACCTGGTAACCTGCTCCTGTAAAGATTACAGCCTTGGAAAACCTATGAGAAGTTCAAATCTGTCCTACATGGTCCCTGTGTGTCAGAATGGACTCAGTGGCACAGAATAATAGCAATATATTTCTTTAAGCAATGATGAAATTGCAATGCAAGACAATAATAAAATTAAAATATTTTGTAATGTTTTTATAATAATTTATTACATGCCACTCCATCACAGTCTTTGAAACATCTGAAGTTTATATTGGATTTTCAAATGTAAGTATTGCTTGAGGAATTTTATTGACAGTTCATAGTGCCTCTGTAGAGCAAAATTTCTCCACACTTCAATTAATAATATTAAGAACTTAAATGACTTAGAAACTGTTATATGGACCTCAGTATGACTAGAACACAATTTCTGTGAAAATTTTAATTATAAGAATATAATGTTTTTGATAAAATCTAAGTAACACATTTTTAAAAACTACATTTTATGGGATAACTGTGCAATAACTTATGAATTATGTATATTTTGGTATTATGAAAAATTATGCATATTATTAGGCATGAAATGTTATTTTAATTTTATTATCTATCCAAACATGGCTGGTTCACCAGCAGAACGTTCACATACAAAATAATTGCATTAAATTTAATTATTATTGGTGTTTTGCCAACTTTCAATCATGTGGAAGTAATAGGTGCCCATGTTTTCCTATTCGGCATTATGAAGGTACATTTGTAAGTAGGAGAATGTAACATATTTCCCTTAACTTTTTGTTAGCTTGAAAATAACTTTCACATAGACAGATGACATTTGGGCTTCCATGGGTTCTCTTGCTCTGGACTCCATAAATGTTAGGTGTGTGCCTGCCCCAACCTGTGTGTTCTCTGGAATTCAGAATTCAGTCACCCCCTTTCTAAAAACTCCTGCTTCAGAGACCTCACGCTTGTGCTTAATTGCAACTCTCACTTTGAAAATGACTTCCAAATTTCTGTCCCCAGTCTCCAATCCTACCTCTCCCAAATGTTTGGGGCAATTCTGTTTGGACTCACCATTAATGCTCGTGAAAATGGTGACAACAATTACCATTGTATTCTTATCTTCCAAAACAAAATGCACCTTCTCTCAGCTTCACCATCTCAGTCTGTAATATTCATCATGTCCCTTCCCTGACTCTCCTTGAATCATAAATCTCTGGTGGGCATAATCCATGGATCATATTATTTTTCTATTTTCACAATATTTGTGCAGTGTGTTTTTCACTTTAGTACAAAACTGAGTGAGCAAATTTGGAGATGAAGAACAGATAGAGTGGTCATAAAAGATTTCAGAAAAAATTCTATGGAAATTTGGATGGTGAAAGAAGAATACAGAAAATAGTGCAAAAATAATGGTTGCTGCCAACACATGCTCTCCAACCGTTACAACCACAGAGCCTCAGAATTGAAGGTGACATTGAACATCTTCACGTCCTACTCTCTCAGATACAGATGAGAAAACTATGCTCCAGAAAGGGAAAGTGCCTTCTACAGGGTTATATAGCTTTGAAGTGGCATTTCTATGACTCCAGCCCAGATATTCTGACACTCAGATGCCCTTTTCAAAACTAAGGCACTGAAGCTGTTGGGAGTGATGGCTGCTGATGGCCCATAGTCTAATTCTCTGGGCATTGCCTTCTGCCAAAGGTAGTGATTTGTAGAACTGTCTCATGCAAAGTGCTATGTAGTGGATTAGTAAAATGTGGTCCTTCTAATCATGGTTTTGTGACTCCCACAAAATGATTGGATGGGACTATGTAATTAAAGTACTTTTCGCCCACCAAGGGAAACGGACAGCCTGTTAATGATGCAAATAGGACATATAGAACTCTTATGGGAACAGCCAGCCAAGCCAAGTGCCGTCGAGAACTATGCAAATAACACATACGAACCCTAACATGGGGATTGGTCAGTTTTACCACTTTACTAAGCTTAAAGAGAGCCCATTCCAGAAGCAGAATTAGAAAACTTACTACCATCAAGAAGATCCAGGAATGGAAAGTGTCCTTTAGATGCAAAGTCTCTGTGAAGTGAACTTGCTAGACCTATAAAGTCAAGAATCAGAGAGATAGCAGCAGCAGAATCAGAAAATCAGCATGACACATTGTGGTGGGCTTCCAGGTCCATGGAGTGAGGTGACTGTAGTGGACATGTTGACCCACAGAGTGATGGATCTGAGTGCCTTCTGGCAACAGGCTTCCTAGAAAAGTGAGATGTCTTTGGGCACTTGCTGGAGGGAGCTAAATTGTTTTGCAACATGTATCTGAACAGGGCAGAGACTGCACCAAGTGCTGATGGCCAAGAGAGGAGATCTGTGTGACCAAGAAGAGCTGAGAGGGATGGAGTCAAGATGGTGGACTAAGCACACGTCTCCTTATATTCCTCTGGAAACTAAGACCTGAATTGACAATCAAATGGAGCTTTTTGGTCACCTAGTGAGCCCCAGAACACAGCACAGGTCTGTTAATTTGGACTTCATACCAGCTAAGCCAAGTGCCGATGAATCAGATCTGCCATGAGTCGGACTTCTGAACAAAAAACCTCCTGTCTTTCACTAACTACTGCTTCTGGCTAGCCCTGGCTTGCATGAACTGAAGGTAACACACCATTGTGACTTTTTTTTCTGTCTTGGCTGGTGGGTGGATCTGGGTCTTGCCTAGCGTCTAGTCTCAGATGCACTGCTGGTGGGATATGCAGGTGAAATTACCATATTTTGAGAGCCAAGCTTAGGATTCTGTACATCTAGCCAATTTGGGCCTGTTTTTTTAATCTCTGCCACAGCGTGGTTTGTATGGAATCGCAGCACCTATGTGTGGGACACCATGTTGGATATGGAGATTTTAGAGGGACCTAATTCTTAGCCTGGGAGCCAGCGCCTGCAAACAGGACAGTGCTTCTCCAATAGAAAAGCAGTAGTTTACACAGTGTCGCCTACAGTGGGGACCCGGTAATAGAGGCTGAGGACTCACTGTGTCTCAGCACCTTTAGCTCCTCTAGCCTCTGACAGTGTGGAGGGTGTCATCTTAGATACGGTGGCTGCAGCTGGACCTAATTCTTAGCTTGGGAGCCAGAGCCTGCCCACAGGAGAGCGCTTTTCTACCAGAAAAGCAGTAGTTTACACAGTGTTGCCTAAGGCTGGGCCCTCTCAGCAGAGGGGAACAGAGCAGTAGCACTGCTGTATTTTGAACTAGTTTGTATCACCTGGGGTTGGATATAGAGGTGCTTACTTTGCCAGATGGGAAGAGGGACCTCTACATCTGAAAACCTGACTGACTTGGGAAGTGGTCAGATATCTTTTGCTTTACATTTTAAGACGGCCTAGAGAAACATCTGCAGTCCTTCCTCAAAGTATCTCTCCCAGCCTCTACTTACTCACATGGAACCCTAAAAGCAACAGACACTTGTGGCAAACAAGAAATCACCCATGGTTTCAGAAGGCTCCCAAACAAAACAACCAAGAAGTTTTCCAGATGAAGAAACTTTTCTGAAATTGTGAGAAGGTAAATACAAAAGGATTATATACAGAGCCCTTCTAGACCTTATACAAAATGCCACAGAACAAAAGGAAAAATTAAGCAAGCTGTTCAATCTGATGGAACACCAGTACTCTGAAATCCAACAGATCAAGGACAAAATCAAAGACATAGAAACTTCCATTCAAAGCCAAGAAAATAGAATGCAACAAATGGAAAAAAGAATTTCTGACTTGGAAGACAGACCTACTGATGCCAGCGTCTATGATGAGAAATCAGAAAAAAAGAAACAAGAAAAATGAAGAAGCATTAAGAAGCATGTGGGACTCTATTAAGAGGAACAACTTTTGATTAACTGGAGTCCCAGAACAGGAAGAGACAGCTGAGAACAAAGAGAGTATCATTGCTGAGCTGCTGACAGAAAAGTTCCCAGAAATCATGAAGAGAGTATAGATATCCCAGATGCATATTGTACACCACCCAATGTAGATCTCAAACGAAAGACTCCAAGACTTACTATATCAAGCTTAACAAAATGAAACATAAGCAGCAACTCTTAAAGGTAGCGAGACTCAAAGCAAAACTAACATTCAGAGGGAAACCCTGTAGGCTTTCGTGAGATTTCTCAGCAGAAACCATGCTGGCACGGAGACAGTGGCATGGCACATTCAAAGCCTTTAAGGAGAAGAACTTTCAACCAAGAATTATATATCCTGCAAAACTATCTTTCAAATATGAAAATGAAATTAAGATATTCCCAGATAAACAAAAGCTCAATGACCTTGTAAAAACCAAACCAAAACTACAAGAAATACTGAAAGACGCTCTTGTCTTTGGCTTAGAAGAACAAAACCATTAACTTTATATTTTAGAATGACACATCATCCAGAATTCTACTCAGTTAGGGAAGGCTCCAAACTCAATCACAGCTTTAATACTGAAAGAAACAATCTAGTGATTATAATGAAAACTGTAGTGCTATTGTATTAAAAAGAGGAATGTACTACAGTCGTTATAGTCCTTCCAGATGGAGAGGAAGTTGACAAAACTGGTAGTAACTAAAATTGGGTTTATATATAGTTTATTAAGGGGGATCATAGGGGCAGCCATAAAGCACAACAAAGATGCAAGATACCATATCAAGAAATGTAACACAGGAGTCTCAACAACTACAAAACCAGCTCTGAAAAAGGTGAAAAATCAGCTCACAAAAAAGAATTTCCCAGAATAGACTAATAAGAACAACAGAGAAAACATCAACACAAAAATAAACATATCACAATGGCAGCACTGAACACATATCTATCAATAATTATGCCCAACAACAGAGGAACGGATAGGTAAACTATGGTATATATACTCAATGGAGCACTATGCAATGATAAAGAACAATGATGATTCCAGGAAACATCTCATAACCTGGTTTCAACTGTAAGACATTACATTGAGTGAAAGTAGTCAGCAACAAAAGGACAAATATTGTATGAGACCCCTATGATAAGAACACAAAAACAGACTAATGCATAGAACAAAAGACTCTTTGATGGCTGCAAGGGAGGGGAGGTAGGTAGGGAAGGAGGGTGGGGAGGAAGGATTTAAATGAGACAGCTAGTAGAAATTTGGTTGGGTGAAATCAGTGACAGCACATATTAGAAATAAGAACAATATTAAGTGGACTTCAACATAACTTGACTACTTCTTTCATCTTAAACCAACAAGGCAAGGACAGAGTAGCTGGGACTAGGGGCAGGCGAGCATGCTCTTAGGTGAAATTGAGGCCAACTGGCACAACTAGCATTTTGCTAAGAGGACTCTCTGCACCCCACATTGGTGAGTGGCACCTGGGGTTTTAAAAGTTGCCAAGCTGCCATCCGAGAGCACAGTAAATGGTCCCAACTTAGCAGTAGTAGATGCTGACCAAGGACCAAAATGACAACCCAGAAGACATAGAGACCCACATGAGTGGGTCTACATCGACTTGGGACTGGGAGAACCGGATGGTGCCCGGCCACCACCAGTGATAACTACGATGGAGCTCACAAAGTTCAGTCTCACTGGCAACACAAGACTCAAAAGGGGTGCACCCTGAGATCTCCACTGAAAGACTTCAGCTGATGGTCCAGTGGCTTTGGGGTTCTCTTGGGAGCACGGATCCTGGCCCTGGTGCTGCCCTTGCCCATGGATCATAATGAAGGTGCACTCTTCGGACAGCAATGCATTGGACTTGGCGATGCAGAGTGACTATGTATTGGGTGCACTTTATGGTTCTATGCATCTATAGGATATCATCCTGCTGACCTCTGGCTGGAGGAAGGAGAGTGAGTGGAGAGGAGGGGAAAGGAGACTGTTGGGAGGATGAGACATGTATGGAGCAGAGAAGAATAGTGTGCTGTCACCAGGCAGGGAGAGCAGTGGAAGCTGCATATAGGGGGGCATGCAAATTTATATGGGAATTTACATTTTCACTCAGTCATAATTTAAAAAAAGAATAATATATATATATATATAAAAGAAGAGCTAAGAGAGCAGTCCTGCATGAAGAAGGAAGACTTTGCCTACATGTTTCCAAGTTGATTTTAATCCTTAATTACGATTTGTTACTTCCATTATAAACCCCTATAACTGTATGATCTGTAAGTTCTGTGTGATCATTGCTGTGAATTATTGAACCCAGGAAGGAAGTAGAGAATGCTATGGGAGGGATGACTGTTGTCAGAATTGATAAAAAGATTGGAGAATGGAGGTTTGTCTGACGTCTACCTCATATGAATTAGCCTTGGACTGATGGTTATGGTGATTCTCCCTCCCCACCCAAGTCAGATGAGGTCTGACCCCATGCCATTTTAACACCAAGCTATGCCAGGTCTCCAGGAGTAGCCTGCATCCAGTGACTGGTTCATAGAGACACCAAGGTTCTGTCTCCTTGCATTGACCAGAATATCCCTGAAGCACTGTTCCAATTACAGTGCTCTGTTGCAACCACATCACAGTTCAACTTCTCCCTCTGCTGAGTCCTACTTCCCTCAATCCTCAATAAAGAATTTGCATACAAATCTCTACCCCAGAGCCTGTTTCAAGAATACATTAGTCTAGGATACCACCTAAGCAGACCCTGGAAAAGATACTGAGCGACAGAGATGGAGCATCTGATCCACAGGTACTCGAGTTTCCTTTTAAAAATAAAAATAACCATCTTGCCTTTCCCTACCAGCTTCCTCCTTTCCACCATTGCTATGAGTTGGAATTGACTCTATGGCACTAGGTTTGATTTTTTGTTTTGGGTACCCAGTCCATCTAAGGAGTCCTAATGCTTCCTAAGAATTGTTCATGATTTTCTGATCCCAGTCAGCCAAGTACTACTTTTCGATCTCCCTCTGGTGCCTTCCTCATAATGTTTTTCTCTATTTTTAATAATCCAAATCCTTCCTGGTAGGAGTGGGCCAGAATTAGTACATACAAATACATCTTACCATGGTGCACAATGTCTAATAATTCAATCTGCCTTCCTGGACAGGGTTCTCTCCTTCTAGTCGTCTTCCATACTTCATAAATATGACTAAACCTGCAGACCTTGGAATCAGGAATGGAAGGAAGAGTGCTATTCTTCTCTGTCTTAACATAGGTCCCTCCTGCCAAACTTTCATAATAGGCTGCTTACCTTGTCGATAGCCTCTCCCCTGGGCAGAAAAAAGTAGAAGATATCGAAATACATTACGGTTATGATGGCTGGGTGAGATCCCTGGAAACCACAAAATCAAACATGGACTCTGTATGCGGTGCTAACTGAATAGCATCATTCTTCTTCTAGAAATGGCAATAACTGGCGTCTTCCAGCAGGAAGATTTCCTGCATCATCTCTGCCCATGCAAAGCACTGACATGCTTATTCTCTTCTTCCTTTAAGCCCCTATTCCTGTCCACATGTAAGTAATTGATTGTGACAGCTCGCTATGTGTATATTGGTCTGTGACCTAGAAGGACTCCATTAATCGCTAACAACAAACTGATAGGTGTTTTGAAGCTGCACATTTACACCATCACAGAGGCTCCGCTACAAAACTTTTACTGTGGTGTCTATTTTCATTCTCTGTCCTTCTCAGCCTTTACCTCTTTTCTTTATTTCATGTGCTTCCTTGTACCATTTCCAAGGTGACTGCTGTCTGAGTAGTCTGGGTGCTACCTGACAGTAAGAACTACATTATCTATGTTTTTACCTAATCTCTGCTCCTCACCATTCCACTGCATCTGATTTGTACTTAATTGGTGATCAACAAATGCATATTAAATAAAATTACTCAGCGCAGTATTAGCAACAACAACAACAAAAATCCATTGTTGTTGAGTTGATTCTGACTCATTGGGACCCTATAGGACAGAGTAGAACTGCCCCATAGAGTTTCTAAGGAGTGCCTGATGGATTTGAATGGTTAACCTTTTGGTTAGAAGCTGTAGCACTTAACTACTATGCCATCAGGGTTTCCCAGTGCAACACTAAAGAGAAAAAATTAAAGTTGATGATTTTCAAGAAAAATTCTTACTCCTAACTCACAGGTCTGCTCTGTAAAGCATTTGATGTCCTTCCTTAACTGGTATCACTCTGTGGATGCTAGTATAGTGAGATGTGGTGGAAAGGACACACATGGCTTCCAGATTTTAGTCCCTGCTCTTCCAGGAAATTCTGTTGCCTCATCAGTAAAGTGTTGGTGTTCTCTAATGTCACATCAAATATTCTTTCCTATGAGTTTTTATGATCTTTTGGGTTCTCCGATGAATTAATTAAAATTATTGGCACCCACCCCATCCAGCCTAGTAGTAGCTACAAAACTCCCTCTTCTAACCATGAAACCAGATGTTAGGTAATCTCCCACGTAAGAGCAGTTGGCCTTAGAGCAAAATGTCAATCTTTTCAGATGGTGGGACAAAAAAAATGTATACACTACTCCTAATAGTAAATGAGTTTTTAACTGCAGTTTTCTGCCCAAGAGTTCATAGTATTATAACATTCCATCTGGCCCCTATGTTCTGTGGATTTTTTTTTTTTTAGGGGTGGGGGATGCAGGTAAGGATACATGGATCCATAAATGACTTGTCAAGAACTTAGTTTGCACATGTATGTGTGTGTGCTGTCTGTTACCCGCCATTTTAACTAATTTGTAAAGTTTTTGTCTTGAAACCCAGTGTTTATAATGAAATATGCACAAAAATGAGAGGGCTGGTTTTAAAACCACATAGAGTCAATTCACCATTACTCCTTTGAGATAAAGGATGCTGAAAGTATTCAACTCAGTCATTAATCCAGAAGCAATTGTGTTCAGCTTATTTTTCCCCATTTTGTATCAGGTTGGATTTTCTGATTAACCCTGTTCTGACTTCCAAAGGCCACTTCAGTTTTACCACTTACCTAAATAATCTTATTCCTGTTACCCCAAATACCCACCCTGTTTTATCCTGACTGGCTTACTCTCTGCTGTCTTATCCTCACTGTGTATGACCATAAAGGCCGTTGGGTTTTTCTCATGTTGATGTAAACAAAGCCAACACAAACCACCTAAAAAACCTTTTACTAGTCAAAATATTCATTATAAAGAATTTTAAATATTTACATATCACTTAGTTAGATTTTACACCAAATATTCTGAGGCAGAACCTCTTTTACTCCTCAAAGCAAAATCTGAACAAATATGTTTTGCATCTCTTTGTTCACACTTTACACGCCTCATAGCTGCTCCAAAGACTCTTAGACTAAACTTCCTGATGACACTCTTTGAGTCAGTCTATCTATGTTCTCTCCTCCTTCTTTTTCTTCAGTGTCTAGCTACTTCTTCTCCTGTTTCAGTAGCCCTTTATCTTCCCAGGTAGCCTCTTTCTATGCTAGCATTCCTTCTCAGTGTCCACCTGCTATATTGGTAATAATATGCTCCAAAAAGCATGTGGAGAGGATGAATTCCTTCTGAGAGAAGAAATGGGAGACAGATATGGGATAGAGAGGCCTGCGTGAGTATATGAATGTGTGAGTGTTTACATATCATAAACGATGCTTGGGAAACTGTCTTGTTACTCATACTTATGCCTGTCTGCATGCCTTTGCTCGCAAGATAACCTAGCCGGACAAATCATCTTCCTGTCATCTTGGCAATCGATTGCCCCAGCAACTTCAAAGAAAATTTCTTAGCCATTTTAAGCGTTCTTTTCTGTCCTTTTCTGAGCCGTTCAGCTGAACTCTCTTTCGTATGGCTTCATGCTGATTTGTGATAGAGGGCTTTATCTTCCACTGGGCTGTGAGCGTTTTCCATCAAGATTCTGTGTTAGCATGCTTTCTGTCATCTGTTCCATTTCTGGTATAATTTAGTAACGACTTGTCAGTTGATTATATCTTGCCAAAGGTCCTATGCTTATATCTTCTAGGAATGAACTCAATATAGTAGCCAGGCAAGTAACATGGAAGTATTGTCAGGAGCAAGGGAAAGTCAGGCTAAAATCAGAATTTTCCTTGATAATTATGTATAACAAGTGGCTAAGAGTCTCCTGAACTGATGTCCATCCCATTAGCAGTTTTGAGAGTCAGCAGGAGGTTGATCTTGAGCCTCTCTCCATCTCCATCTCATTCCATTCCATTCTGCTCCATTCATATGGTATTACAGGACTAAGGTAAGGACAAGAAGAAAAGAGAAGTCCTTTGAGGGAAAAAGGCATGTTAAAGCTTGCAAGGCTAGACTTAGTAAAACACAAATGAGCAGAAGAATGCAAAATAGAATATGATAAATACTGTAAAAAAAGTACCAAAAAAATCTTTGATCTTCTAAAATTAGGATTGATCATGTCATTTTAGAAATATACTGACAGATCTGAAAAAGGTAAGCCTTAAAAAATACATAGAAATTCACAGGCAGACAGAAGGTAGGAGTACTCTCCGGATTAATTTCTTTAATTTAGCTGAAGGGCAGGGTGTGGACTCTGGCTGCCTTTAAGTCCATTCTGACTCACAGTGACCTTATAGAACAGAGTAGAACTGCCCCCATAAAGTTTCAAAGGAATGCCCAGCAGATTTGAACCCCCAACTTTTCTTGGCTAGCAACCATAGCATGTAATCACTACATCACCAGGGTTTCCAGGTACGGGATGGAATGTAGGAAAACAGGGGACTGTAAGGTGGGAAAGGTGGCAGGGCCAGGAGGATTAGAGCCCTAACTTTCTCTCCAGACTCTCCCAGACACCTGGTAAAGGGCAGATCAGGAAGAACCACCCGAGAAACCAAGTGCAAGTCTAACCTGTGAATCCTTGACAGGAGGTAGCATCAACCTGACTGCCTGGCCCAGTTCACATCTCATCTTCTTGTCATCCAGAAAGCTGTAAGAGAAAATTTTAGATGAAATTTTATCCAATGAAACTGTACCTCTGGCCAGTCAGCTTTATGGAATCTTTCTGGAGAAACTAAAAAGGACCTTTAAAATTCCACTTCAGTGGTATGGGCTAATTTTATAGCTTAGCAACTTGATACTCCATTGCGTTTTTCTTCTGCATCGGCAGCTGGTCCAGCTGAGCACCTAAGTAACACTACATTGACTTGGAAGATAATCTGGAAGGGATAGTTCAATATGATCCAAAGTTTGCTAAAATTTTAATAGAGTCTATAGCCTTTATAAGGAGATCTGGGGCACAGTAGTTAAAAAGCCTAGTTGCTAACTGAAAGATCAGTGGTTCAAATCTACCAGCTGCTCCACAGGAGAAGGAGGTGGCAGTCTGCTTCCATAAAGATTTGGAAATGCTATGTGGCAATTCTACTATTTCCTATAGGGTCACTATAAGTTGGAATTCACTTGACAGCAATGGGCTTAAAACTTTATAAACGGGTCTTGGAAAGCACAACAGAAAGGCTGTATAATTTGTCTGTGACAGAAGCTCCAGTGTGGGCAGAGTTCCAGGGTGCCTGTCATTGTTATTATCTGCCTTTAAATTGGCCTCTGTACAGTTAGAGGAAACACCACTCAACAGACTTTGGATCAGACCTTTGCAATCCCTAGGGTTTTCCCTGCCTGGTTTTTGAAAGTAAGTCACCAGGACTTTCTTCCTAGTCTGTCTTAGTCTGAAAGTTCCACTGAAGCCTGTTCAGTGTCATAGCAACAACACACAAGTGTTCTCTAACAGACATACTTGAAACTCTATTTTGGACCTTGGGAACACATAGTGAGGAAAGCACTTTAAAAACCCTGCTTTCATGAGACTATGAGTCTAACTGAAGAAGGGAGAACAGATAATAGATAAAACTAATAAATAAATACCATATACAATGAGTTCATTGGTGAAAATGCTCTGGAGATAAAAAGAGCAAGGAAGCAAGATTGGAAGTTCTAGTGTGAGGGGATAAGTTTCCATTGTAATTAGAGTAAGCGGGATAGGTGTTACTGAGAAAGAATCCCTTGAATAAAGACTATCTATGTCCCTTTTTTTGGTGGGGGGGCACTGAGTTTGTTATTCAAATTGTTGTATACGTTGTCTCTTTGAATGTTTGAGAGTTTCTTTAGGATTTATACCCAGAAGTAAAATTTCTGGGCCTTCAGTACATGCACACTTAACCTGACCAAGTTTTATAGAATTGCTTTCCAAAATGGTGGTAGTGATCTACACTCCCATGCCAAATATGCAAGAATCTTAATGTTCCCAGTTCTTGAAATTGTCTCAATATTTGATCTATTTTCTATCATTTTCCAATGTCATAGGTATAAAGTAATATTTTAAGTTACTATTTGGTTTTGCATTTTCTTGATTAGTGATGAATATCTATTTGTATTTGTGTTAATGTATTAGTTTTTACCTTATATGAGTTGCATATGTATTTTCCTGAGCTATTTTTCACTTGAGTTTCCTATTCCTTTCAGATTTGCATAACTTTCTTATATATTCTGAGTTACGATCAGTCATGCACTTTGCCAATATGTTTTCTCCATCTGCCAACTTTCATATTTGGGTTTTTTGCAGAACAAAATATTTAATTTTTATGTGGTCACATCATCAGTCTTTCTGCTCATGCTATATGCTTTTGCATCTTGCTCAAAAGTCTTCATTTAATTCAAGAATGCAGAAATAGCCTCCAGTTTTTCTTCTAATATTTTTATAGTTTTGCCTTTTAAATTTAGGTCCTTAATGCATCTGGAATTTAATTTTGCAAGTGGTATAAGGAAAGGATTGAATTTTAATTTTTTCAATTTTTCAACTACAATATGCTAAATAATTGATCCTTTTTGCTGTTGATTTATGAGGGCTTTTCCATGATAAACCAGGCTCCCTTGCCTATGCATGTTCTTTTTATGACTCCTTCATTCTCTTTCATTGGTATATTTCTTGCACCAATGTGCCAATTTTGATTGCTTTGGAACATGTTCTAATATCTGATAGATAAAGAAATCTTCCTGTTGGAGGTGGGGCTAAGATGGCAGAGTAGCCATCTGTTTTGTCTGATCCTTCTAACACCAAGGCACCATAAAAACAACTTAATGGACTGTATAGGACATTCTAGGAGCCCTGAATATCAGGTGGAAAGCTGGGACGTCAGCCTCGGTGATAGGGAAGGGAGGAACAGAAGCAACTACCTCAACCAGAATCAAATATACACCCACTGAGAGGCCTGCTTCTGCCAGCCAAACAGCTGGTAGCTGAACCGAGCACCAACATGTAAGTGGACTGCATCTTTCTCAGTGGAGAAGCTAAGCTTCAGATGACCACATCTAAGGAACTTCAGAGAACATTCATATGAGCTTCTTAAGCTAAGTGCTTGAGAACTCTTATGGTTCAAACCCTCCTTATGTGCTCATTTCTCTCCCTTTACCCAGATCACTCCCTCACTTCTGTACTCTGCATGGGGAGCTAAACTCTAACATTCTAACTGGGCCAGAAGTGGGGCATCTTACACATGTGCCCTGAGCTATTCTTCTGGACTTGGAGAGGAAAAAAAAGAAGGGTAGAAAAACAGTTCTGCTGGATCTGCTGAGCCATCAGCTCTGGCTACCTTTCTTACCACACTCACAGCTCCACCCTTTCAGTGACAGGGCATAGGAATTATTAAGGATCCAAAAATCAGACTAGCTTAAATAACATTTAGAAATATATATATGTATGTATGTATATATACTAACATATGTTAGAACACAGTAACCAACTAAATTACAACAACTTGCTGATGACACAGAGATGACAATTTTTAGTCATTTAAAAAGCAGAGCACCACGTCTTCAAAAAATACCAATAACAAAGAATCAAAAATTTTTCCAGATGAAGAACACTTCCCACAATTATAGGAGGTAGAATACAAAAGAGTGACTTTCAGAAGCCTTTAAGAAATCAGGAAGAAGATTAGGCAAAGTGCAGCAGAAAGTAATGAAAAATTAAACAGGCTACAAGAAATTCTTGGGCAAGAACAATCTGACATTCAGCAGATTAACAATGAAATTACAGAATTAGACAATTCAATAGAAAGTCAAAGGAGCAGGATCAAGGCAACGGAATGCAGACTTAGTGAGACTGAAGATAAAGTAACTGATACCACCACAGATGAGGAAAAATCAGATAAAATAGTTTAAAAAAATGAAAAATCACTAATAGTTACATAGGACTCTGGCAACAGGAATACTTTACAAGTGATTAAAGTACTAGAACAGGGAGAAATAACAGAAAATACAGAGAGAATTGTTGACCATATGTTGATAGAAAACTTCCCTGATATCATGAAAAAATGAAAAGATATCTATCCAAGATGGTCATCAAACTCTGCACAAGGTAGATTCCAAAAGAAAGACATCAAGATATATTGTAATCAAACTTACCAAACCTAAAACTAAGGAGAGGCCTCAAAGACAGCTAGGATTAAGCAAAAAATAACGTACAAAAGAGAGTCGCTAAGACTGAGCTCAAATTACTCAGTGGAAATCATGTCAGCAAGAAGGCAATGGGATGATGTATACAAAGCCCTGAAAGAAAAAAAAAACTGCCAGTCAAGAATTACAAATCCTGTAAAATTTTCTCTTAACTCTTAATGATGACAAAATTAGGCCATTCCCAGACAAACAGAAGCTTAGAGAATTCGCAAAAACCAAACCCAAATTACACAAAACACTTAAGGAGGCTCTTTGATTAAAAAATTAATAACATCAGATATAGACTCTAGGATACAATGCAGAACAGAGCATCCAGATACCAACATGGATAGGGAATCCACAAGAAGTAACCAAAGCTAAAACATTAAAAATAGGGAAACAGATCTCAGTTTGTAAACGATGATAGCATTATACCAAAAAAGAGGGATAAATTAGTGTATTCATAGATTTTTCAGATGGAGCGGAAGTCAAGGCAATACAAAAAAACTAAGGACTGGTTTAAACGTAGATCACTAGGGAGAATACTGGGGTAATTGCAAAGCAAATTAACAACCCATCACACAAAAACAAGAAACAGTCAAGAAGTCTGAACAGATATAAAACAAACAACAGTAGAAAAGATGAAAAGAAAACGAATAAAGAAAAATTACTCAGCACAGGAAATTAAGTGGAACAAAGAAAGTGTCAACTACACATGAGAAAAGTCACCAAAATGACAGTAGTAAATTCAGACCTATCAATAATTACATTGAGTGGAAATGGGTTAAATATACCAATAAAGAGACAAAGAGTAGCAGAGTGAATTAAAAAAAAAATTGTCTTTATGCAGCCTACAAGAGACATATCTTAGATTTAAAGACACAAACAAACTGAAACTCCAAGGATGGCAAAATATATAGCAAGCTAACAGCATTCACAAAAAAACAGGAGTAGCAATATTAATTTCAGATAAAATAGACTTTAAAGTAGAATCCACTATAGTGGACAAGGAAAGTCATGGAATGTTGTTTTAACAGTCAGTACATTAGGAGGGACTTGATGGCACTTGGCTGGCTGGCAACCATGTTAACTATGTACCCAATGACAGAGTTTCTAAATACGTCAAAGGCTAGTGATATTGAAAAGTGAGATAGACGGCTTTACAATAATAGCAGGAGACTTCAATGCACAACTTTTGATGATAGAATATCCAGAAAAAAGCTCAATAAAGATACAGAAGTTCTAAATGCCACAGTCAAACAACTAGACCTCACAGACATATACAGAACTCCCCACTCAACAACAGACAAGTATGTCTCCTTTTCCAATGCACATGGAACATTATCCAAAATAGACCACGTATGAAGCCATAAAGAAAGTCTTATAAAAACCCAAAGCGTTGAAATACTGCGTAGCAATTTCTCAGCCATAAAAGTCAAAATCAATAGCAGTGAAAGCAAGGGTAAAAATTCAGACACATGGAAACTGAACAATACCTTCCCTGAAAACTTCTGGGTTATAGAAGAAATTAAGGTCAGAATAAATAAATTTATAGAATCAAATGAGAGTGAAAACACATCCTACCACAACCTATAAGCCAGCCAAGTGCCGCTGAGTCGGAACTTATAGGACACAGCAAAACTAGTGCTCAGAGGTCAATTTATCTCAATAAATACACACATCCAAAATGAAGAAAGGGCCCAAATAAAACAATTAACCTTATAACTCAAAGAAGTAAAAAGAGAGCAACAAAAGAGCCTCTTAGGCAGCAGAATAAAACAGATAAGAAAAATTGGAGCAGAACTAAATTAATCAGAGAATAGAAAAAAAATGGAAAGAGTTAATAAGACCAAAAGCTTATTTTTTGAAATGATCAATAAAGTTTATAAACCACTGGAAAAACTAAAAAAGAAAAACATGAGAAGAAACAAATAACTTGAATAAGAAATGAGACGGGCAATATCATGACAGACTTAATTCAAATTAAAGTAAGCATAACAGAATACTATGAAAAATTGTACTATTAATAAATTTGAAAACCTAGAGAAAACGGGCAAATTTCTAAAATTGTACTGCCTACCAAAACCAACACAAACAGAAGCAGAACAACTTAATAAATCCATCATAAATGAAGAGATTAAAAAAGTAATTTAAAAATTACTGAATAAAAAAGTTCTGGTCTGGACAGCTTCACTGGAGAATTCTACCAAACTTTTAGAGAAAAATTAACACCACTGTTACTAGAGACATTTCATAACATAGGAAAAGATGGAAACACTCCCAAATTTATTCTATGAAGCTAGTAAAGACAGCACAAAAAAGGGAAATCATAGACCAATATCTCTCATGAACTTAGATGCAAAAATCCTCAACAAAAATGTAGCCCATAGAATTCAACAATATATCATAAAAATAATTCACCATGATCAATTAGGGTTCATAACAGTGATGTAGGATGGTTCAACACTGAAAAAACAATTACTGCAGTCAATCACATAAATAAAACAAAAGAGTCACTGGATTAATCAGTTGATGCAGAAAAGGCATCAATTCATGTTGAAAACTCTCAGCTGAGTAGGAATAGACAGAAAATTCCTCAACATAATAAGGAGCACCTATGCAAAGCCATGGAAACCCTGGTGGCATAGTGGTTAAGTGCTACGTCTGCTAACCAAAAGATCAGCAGTTCAAATTCATTAGGTGTTCCTTGGAAACTCTATGGAGCAGTTCTACTCTGTCCTATCGGGTTGCTATGAGTTGGAATTGACTCGATAGCAGTGGGTTTTCTTTTTTTTTATGCAAAACCAACACCCAGCGTCATACTAAATGGATAGAAACTGAAAGTATTCTCCTTGAGAACAAAAACCAGACAAGGATGGCCATTGTCACCATGTTTATTCAACATCATGTTAGGGATTCTACCCAGAGCAATCAGATAAGATCAAGAAATAAAAGGCTTCCACACTGTATCTGTATCTGTATTTGCAGATAATGTAATCTTATACACAGAAAACCCTAAAGATTCCACAAGAAAGTCTACTAGAACCAATGGGTAAGTATCAGGATGTAAGACAAAAATCAATCAATCAGTTGGATTCCTTTACAACAAAGTGAGTATCAAAGAGGAAATTATCAAATCAATACCATTTACAGTAATCACCAAGAAAATAAAATACTTACGAATAAATTTAACCAAAGATGTAAAAGACCTATACAAAGAAAATTACAAGACTACTGTAAGAAAACAAAAGAGACCTACATTAAGTGAAGAAACCTATGTTGTTCATGGATAGGAAGACTTACATCATGAAAATGTGTGTTCTACCCAAGGTGATCTATAGATACAATGCAATCCCAGTACACATCCTCATGTTACTTTTCAATGGAGAAACAAAGCGCCAACTTCATACAGAAAAGGAAGAAGCCCCAGATAAGTAAAGTATTACTGAAGAAGAACAAAGTGGGAGGCCTCAAGTTATGTGACTTTAGAACTTATTACACCATTATGGTAGTCAAAACAGCCCAGTATTAGTACAAAAACAGATATATAGACCAATGGAACAGAATAGAGAATCCAGAAATAACAGCAGCCACCTATGAGCAGCTGATATTTTACAAAGGCCCAAAGTCTGTTAACTGGGAAAATAATAGTCTCTTCAACAAATGATGTTGACAAAACTGGGTATCAATCTGCAAAACAATGAAACAAGACCCATGTCTCACACCATGCACAAAAACTAACTCAAAATCAATCAAAAAGCTAGACAAAATCTAAAACCATCAAGATCACAGAAGAAAAACTAGGGACAATGCTGAGAGTCCTAATATATGGCAAAACCAGACTACAAAACATTACTAACAATGTGCAAACAGAAGAAGAAAAAAAATAGATAAATGAAAACTCCTAAAAATCAAACATTTGTGCTAGTCCAAATACTTCATTAAAAGAGTAAAAAGACTGCCTAGTGACTGGGGAAAGAAATCTCCATAATTCACAAGGTGCTGCAACATTTCAACAAGAGACAGACAAATTACCCAATTAAAAATTGGGCAAAGGATATGAACAGGCACTTCACCAAAGAAGACATCCGGGCAGCTAAATGAACATGAGGAAATGCTAGTTACTTTAGAATTTTACTTTCTACTTGAAGTAATAGTTTCATTTTAAGATTCTTTATGAGGTTATTACTATCTGGTTTAAATGCAACTTAATTTCAAAGACATTTTGGTCTTGGTTATTGTTGTTGTTGTTATAGTAGTTCAATTTTCTTTGATTACAAAATGATCATTTTATGTATTGTGATGCTTTGCTTTCCAACTTTTGTGCTTGTTTCTCTTTTTCGCTAGTACTCCACTGAATGATGTCAACAACAGTAAGAATTTTTTAAAATCATATTCCAGACTTTAAAAGGAGTGTTTGTAATATTTCTTTAACAAGTTAAAAAAAATTGTACAAAACTATGAAAGATCTTAGACGTTTAATTTAAAAAATCAGAAGTTTAAAAATATATTAAAAGCAATGATATTGCATTGTGGGTAGATACTGTGGTTTGTGGAAGGTTACGAGCCAACGCTATTGTTAGAAAGAGATGTTGACAAGGGTTAAAAAGGTATTAAAGACCTACAGGATTTCACTAGGTTTTCTCCTTGATTTTTAGGGAAGGATCAAGATGATTGAAGCAACAAATTGTAGACTATATGAGCTTGTGCTCTTCAGTGCTGTAGCCTTAAGTAATGGAAAACAAACCTACTATCATAGAGTTGATTCAGACTCATAGGCCCCTATGGAACAGAGTAGAATGGCCTCATAGAGTTTCCAAGGAGCACCTGGTGGATTTGAACTGCCATCCTTTCAATTAGCAGATGTAGCACTTAACCACTATACTACTAGAGTTTCTTAAGCTACTTAAAATCTTCTGTGCCCCACAGTTTGACAACATTCCTTGAAAGTGGGTACTTTAACAAGTAAATCAGTGACATGACGAAAGTGGTAAAGGTTGTCATGCATCCTTTTCTGTGATCCTCATATGCTGGAGCTCACTAACACTTGTGAATTACCCAATACATTTTTCAGTTCTGTTCTATCATCTCTGTCCATTACTCTTAACTGAGACTAAAAGATAGATCACGTAACTGACTTCCTTGCTTCATGTTCTTCCTAATTCTATCCTGTACCCCGTGAACACAGCAGTGGGCTTGACAGCAATCTGGCACACCATGGCATAGTATGTGAAACATCTTTGAGACTATATATGAGCCTATGCTATTGTTAGAAAGAGATGTTCACAAGGGTTAAAAAGGTATTAAAGACCTACAGGATTTCACTAGGTTTTCTCCTTGATTTTTAGGGAAAGATCAAGTTGATTGAACCAACAAATTGTAGACTATATGAGCTTGTGCTAGTCAGTGCTGTAGCCTTAAATAATGGAAAACAAACCTATTTTTCAGGTGCTCCTGGAAAATAGGAGCACCCAGCTCCTTAGAAGCAGACCTGTTACTGAGAAAACAATATCTGGTGGGATTAAATTAGCACTACTACCCCACCTTTGACGGGTACATCATTATCTGTACAATCCATCTTACCTCCTCTGCTTCCTGACTCGTTTTTCTCCCAGACTTCTTGACAGAAGTCTGCTGCAAGGTCCTTGGCATCTTCTGTCCAGACTTTGTGGTTGACCTCACTTTGATACTGGATGCTGCTTATTTCAAACAGCATTTGGGATTCCTCTACCTCACACTGTTATTCCAGACCTGACAAGTGGCCCACTTTGGTCTTCATTTTGTTCTTCCCAGCTCCATGGCCATCTACTCTAGCATCCTCTGTTGAGAAACTTTGTTCATTCTCCACTTCATGTGAGAGAAATCCTGTACTCTTCTTTAAAGGCACAAGACTGCTTAGGCTCCTCTCCAGCTACATCCAGTATCCACTAAAACCAAATCATCTGCCATTCATCTTGTAAACCATGCCCTTTCATGCCTCCTTGTCTTTGCACTTGCTGTTTCTTCTATCCTGAATGCAACTTTCCTCCTCTTTCCTTACCTTTTAAACACCTCTTTCTCCTTAATGAGCCAATTTAAATGTGAACTCTTCTGAAGTTTTCTTCACTCTACCCAAAAAAAAAAAAAAAAAAAAAACAACAACTCATTGTTGCTGAGTTGAATCCAATTCATAGCAACCTGTAGGACAGAGTAGAACTGCTCTGTAGAGTTTCCAAGGAACACCTGGTAGATTTGAACTGCTGATCTGTTGCTTAGCAGCCATAGTGCTTAACCACTATGCATTAGTTGGTAATTAGTTAGTAGTTAGCAATTCCTTCCTTTGTGCCCTAACAGCGGAGTATTCATACTTGTATTATTGCGCTCTTGTTACTTTTTGTCCATTATTAGTTTATGCATCTGTGTCATCAACTAGAATATGTACTCCTTAATTTTTCTTCTCATACAAGTCACAAGTTAGTGACAGAGACTTAACATGTGTTGTAAAGAGTTCATGTAGTATGAACAATACTTAGGAAAATGGATTTTATATCTCATGTGGGATGGCTCAGGTTGAAAGGTGGCGTAGAGGGTGTCAGAAGCTATTGTCATGTTCTAGTCATAATTTAGGTACAGCTGGAACTAGAGCTAGGACAAAAACAGTGAACGTGGAACCTTAGAGAAAGAATGATTGAAGACAGTGATTGTGGTTATGGGCAGTGCAAGAACATGGCTCTGAAATTCTAGGTGTAGGTGCCCAGAGGACATAAGGAACAGTATGAGATGACCTTGAAGGAAAGCCATGTTGGGTTCAGAGGCATCCATAACATACAACTGCATAGTCCTACAGACCTTTGGAAATGTATATCCAGAGCTGAGAACGTAAGAGTTCACTACAGACTGGGGAGATGTTAATATTAGGCAGATGTAATAGTTGAAGTTATGGTAAGAGACAGCAGATAGTAACAAAGGAAAAAGGATAGAGAAAGGAGTAAACAGGACCAAAAACAGATTATTTGGGGGAATTGTTCTGCTGGGGAAACAAAAGGAAGAAAACAGGCCAGAAGAGGACATAGAGAATGCAGAGGAAAGACAGCCAAAAAGTAGGTGTGGACCAGGGTAGTGCCTTACTGCAGAAGCCAAGGAAGAATTCCAGAGAGTAAAAGTTCAACAATATCAAATTCTATGCTAAAGATGGGGCTGAAGGAGAGGCTCCTGGATTTGGCCATGAGATGGGCCTTGGTGACCTTCAAGAGAGCCATTTCTGAACATAAGAGGGGGTGGGGGCACTGCCGGATGTGAGGGAGGAAGTGGGTGGGAGGAAGCGGAGGCAGCAGGTATTGCCCATTTTTCAAGGAATGTGGCAGTGAGGAAGAAGAGAGGGGGCTTGGGATGTGGCTGTGAGGCCAGGGAGAGGGCTGGGCTGCGTGTTTACAAGAGTGGTTGTCTCTCCTCCTCACCCTACACCTAAACAATTGCCAAGTCAGAAGGAGTCGAGCTCCAGACTCTGTCTCATTGTCTCCTTTTCCCTTCTCCCTTCCATAGCCAACAATTCTTGCCTGGAATCCATAGGCTTGTCTCCTTCCATTTCTCTACACTCCATTGCTTCCTCCGCGCTGGGGGAAAGTCTTCTCACAGTAATTTAGCATGACTAGTGAAGAAAGCCTGTCCTGAGTATTTTTTAAATAACTATCTCTATGGGCTCAAAATGACAACTCAAAACATTAGATAAGATCATGAGGGACAGTAAGTTTTTGTTAATGGGGGTAGGAACAACCAGGAAAAGGAGGCTGAAAATTGTTCAATAGCATGAAGAATGTAATCAAAGTCACTGAATTGTACATGCAGAAATTGTATTTTCTGATGTGTGTTGTATTGATGTATGTTCTGCTTTGCATTTTCTCAATAATAACAACAGCAAAAGCAGATCAGTTGTGAAAAAAAAAGAACAGCTAAAAAAAAAAAACTTTCTAAACATAACTACCCCATTGTGAGATGAGACTACACCCAAATAACTTACTATGAAAGATTCTCCACAATTGGAATTTAAACTTTTTTCAGAATTCTTTCCTACTGTGCCCACTACACCCCTACTCATACTGGACTGTCCACTGCCTCAACACATCCATCACTTTCCCACTCTTTACCTCTCCTACCTGTCTTTCACTTGAAATAGTCTTCCACCTCCTCGCCCCAATTTCTATGTTACCCAACCTTCCAAAGTCACTCTATTGTCATCTATTTTCTTTTGTTCTCATACACTTCCTTTTTCTCTTCTTATGCTGCAAACTGATCTTCCAGAAAGGACTCTTATAATGAGAAACATTTCTTTTTCAGAGATGGCACTTCCCTTTTGAGTTGGGGCATGCCATAGGAAAGGCAGAGTGGTAAGAGTTTGCCTGTGTCTTTTAGCCAGAGGTTAAGTCCATATTTGGCCTCGGTGAAGCCAAGCTGCCTCCAAGATCATTTATAAACACCATCTCCACCACGTAGGTCTCTTGGTTTCCCTACACATGATGGATTGAATTGTGTTACTCCAAAAGATAAGTGATCTTGTTTGAAAACAGAGTCTTTGAAGCTGTCATTAGTTAACAGAGACCATGCCATAAAAGAATGGATCCTAATCTCTCTTGGTGCCCTTGTGAAAAAGAGGAGATATAAAGTGATAGACACTGGAAAGACAGCCATGTGATAATTGGATTATGCTACATCTGCAAGCCGTGAAATACCTGAAGCTACCAGAAGCCTTGGAAGACAAGCAAGAATCTTCCCCTAGAGCCTTTGGAGAAAACATGGTTCTGCTGACACTCTGAATTCAGACTCAGCATTCAGATCTTTGAAACAATGATTTTCTCATCTTATAAATGACCTAATTTGTGGTACTTTGTTATAGGAGCTCTAGGAAACTAATTCACAATCTGACGTGCCATTTTCTTGTTAAAGCACCAAAACGTTTTAAAAAGTTTGTTTACATCAGGTAAACAGAACTTCTTAGTCTACCAATAATTACAATCAGTCAAGTGTGTATCTGTACCTTCCCCTTCCTCACCATTTCCACACTAAGGTCCTGTTGCTTATGAACTCTTTGAGGGGGGTCCAAGGAAAACCATCCTACAACTGTTAAATCAGTGGACAGAGCAACGATGGGTGCATGGAGGAACAGAGTTTTCCAATTACCAGACACAATGGCTCCACAGTGGGTGGCTGGCCCTCCCTCTCCCATGAAATGAGACAGACATCCTATTGTCAGGGCTCTTCAACACTGCTGGGGGCTGAGGGTGCCTGTCAGTGCCACACAGGTTAGCACCTGTTGATGTTTAATTCAGCATCTTACTGTAGACTGTTCAGTATTGTTCTTTGTTTCATGTGTGGATGTCTTTTCACTTCAACAACATTCAACAACAACAAGCATCAATTGTACACCTGCTTATTGTGTGCCAAGTGTTTCCATGCAGTTATCATATTTAAAACTCACAAAATCCCCCTGTGTGGAAGATATTACTGTTACTGTCGTAGTTTTTCAGCAGAGAAACTGAGTTTTGGAGACCTGTCAAAGATCATGTGACCAGCATACGACAAAATCAGCATTTAGATCACAATGAGCTGAGCTTGGTTTCCACTTTGTTTCACACTCTTTGAGGGCAGAGGTCAGGCTTGGTATCCTTCCTCTCACCCTTTCTTCCTCAGGGCCTAATACCATGCTCATCCCATGGCTCACTAAACATTCTTTGAGTTAAATGAAAGTGGACAGTGTCCTCCTAGCTGCGTGCTTGCAAAGGACGGAAAACACTGTTTTCTTATTTATGCCAATGCTCAGTACAAAGAGAAGCCTCCATGATCTAAACAAACAGCCCCTGCAGGTATAAAGGCAGAGCTATAAATATTCCCTGCATTGTACCCCATCAGTGCTGAACAACATCAGCTCTGCCTCCCTGGGGAAGCTGATGAATAAGTAAGAGATGCCACCCAAACAAAGCCAAGCCGTGCCTTGGGCTGTGCCTGAGTGATTCCAACTCAGCTGTTAAGGGGTGTAAATCATTTTTGTGATCTTTAATCATGAAAGAAATGGGAAATCATGACCAATCTCCATAACTCATATTATATCTCTGTGCAACGACAGGGCCTGAGTAAGGGCGGTGTCCTGGCCTTCACACAGTCTACCTGGCAAGTCTTGGTGAGGATCCAGGTTGCTTGCCTCCTCTTCCTTCCCCTCTAAAACATGTATTAACATATAAAATCTTCCCTATAACCTACAAAGTAAGAACTAGTGTTCTTAGAACATAAAAACTCCTCACATTTAAACAGACCTTTATAATTTACAAAGAACTTTTGAACAATCTAACCCAGTACGCTCAAAATGGTATGGATTATGAGCCTGTTTTCTAGAGCCCCGAATAGACACTCAGATAGGAGAGTGACTTGTCTAAGGACAACAGGTAGACCTGGGCCCCTGTGTAGGTCTCCTGGGTGTAGGTTCAAGTTCTTCCTAGCCCTCTACAGCTGCCTCACTTGGCAGGAGTTCGAGAGCACAACAGTAAGAATTGCCCCTCTTATAGTAGCCCACCCATGTGAGTAACATTTGTCTCCTGCCTGCTAAGGTGAACAGTGGCTGAAACCAAATAGTCTCTGGAGAAACAATTCTCTTAATGTCAATTTACAAACCATGTAGAAGAGATTGTAGGAAAGAGTTCCTAGCAGGAAACTCAGTGACGCCTCCAGTGAAACTGATGAATCTTAGTGAAGTCTGAACAGTTTGCAGCAAAGGAGTAGCTATTGCCCAAGCCATATACGGAGTTCTGGGAGCCCCTTAAAATAGAGGAGTCTTCTCTAACTACTTTTCAAACTGACTGGAAGAAATCCATACTTGCGTCCATCCTAAAGAAAGCTGGTCTAACAGATGCAGAAGTTATCTAACAGTACAGTACCAATAATATCAAATGCAAGTAAAATTTTGCTAGAGATCTTTCAAAAGCATTGCCACTGTACATTGACAGGGAACTACCAGAAATTCAAGACAGATTCAGAAGATGATGTGGGTTGAGATATATCATTGTCCATATAACGTGGATCTTGGCTACAAGCAGAGAACACCAGAAAGATATTTACCTGTGTTTTATTGACTATGCAAAGACATTTCACTTGTGTATCATAACTAATTATGTGTAATGTTGCTGCATCATTTAAAATCAGGAAAGGGGTGCCGTAGTGTATCCTTTGCTGTACTTATTCAATCTGTATGTTGAACAAATGATTTGAGAAGTTAAACTATACGAAGAGGAATATAACATCAGGATTGAAAGAAGACCCTTTAACAATTTGCAATGTGCAGATAAGACAGTTTTGCTTACTGAAAGTGAAGAGGACTTGAAGCACTTATTGATGAAGACCAAAGACTACAGTCCTCAGTGTGGATTACACCCCAACACGAAGAAAAAATAACGTCCTTACAGCTGGACCATTAAGCAACATCATGATTAACAAACAAACAACTGAAATTTTCAAGAATTTGGATCCACAATCAACACCCATGTAAGCAGCAGTCAAGAAATCAAAAGACACTGCATTGGGAAAGTGTGCTGGAAAAGATCTCTTTGAAGTGTTGAAAAACAAAGTGTTACCTGAGAGGACTGAGTCTGACTCAAGCCATAATATTTCTAGTTATCTCATGAATGAGAAAGCTGAACAATAAATAAGAAAGACTGAAAAAGAACTGAAACATGCAAGTTACGGTGTTGGTGAAGAATATTGAGCACTAGAAGCTTGAACAGTCTGTTATGCAACAAATGCAACCAGAGTACTTTGTCTCATTTACTTTGGGCACGTGATCAGGAGGGACCAGTCCCTGCAGAAGGACATCACGCTTGGTAAGGTAGAAGGTTTGTGAAAAAGATGAAAACCCTGGATGAGATAGGCTGACATAGTAGCTACAACAAGGAGCTCAAACATAGCAACAGTGGTGAGGATGGCGTAGAACTAGGCAATGTCTCATTCTGTTGTACGTAGATTTGCTATGAGTCAGAACTGACTCAGTGGTACCTAGCAACAACAACAACTCCAGATTCATAAAACACTGTATTATGGAGCTGAATTGGGAGTCCTCTACAAAGTTTGGGTGAAATATAAACATCCCTGCTTTCTGTATATTAGTACAAGTAATAAAGCTGATGCTAAATCAAACTTCAAAATTATTTCTAAAATACTGCTTTCCACACAAGCAATGCTGAATATTGTACAAAGATAGGCAACCTAGCACAGTCCATTCCCTCTTGGAGTATCCAAGTCAAGAGTTTTAAGGAAAGTCTTGTGCATGGTAGCAGATCCTTCTCTAACACAAGTCCTACAATGTCTTACATGTTGGTCTCTGTGATTTGCCACCAAGTGATGGATGTAAGAACTTTGAGATCTGCAGCCAGGGCAGGAGCTGGCCTCTGTTGGCACCTAAGTGAACTCTTTCTTCTCCTTTTACATGTTCAAGAACCTATGGAGCTACAGAACCCCCAGCATGTTCTCCTCTGTCTTACCTTCCCAGACATGAGGTAAGTTGAGAAGACAGAGGGGTCTGTCCCATGAATGCAGCAGGGCCTATGGATTCAGTGTCCGAAACGACCCTATCTAAGGATACCTCTCTATACCTGGGCACTGCTTCCCATCCCATGTCTTTTCTACTTAGGAAGAAGCAGTGCCTTTTCCCATTTATTTACTTGCTCACTCATTCATTCATTTGACTTTATTTTTTGAATGCCCACAAGGTACCCAACTTGACAGCACTTGGCTGGCTGGCGTGAAGTACCAAGAATTGATCTAGATGGTGGGAATACAACAGTAAATCAACCAATACTTTTTGCCCTTGTAGAACTTACATTTGGGAGGTAGAGTTACATACAGAATAGTAAGTAAGAGAAATAATAAGTTGTACAGTAGGTTTCATGATGATATGTGCTAAATGAAATGGTAGGCTAAACACAGGCTAAGAGAGTCTGGAATTCCAGGGAGGAGGATTGCAAATTTAAATGGAGCCCTCAGGGTAGGCCTTCCTAAGAAAGTGGTATCTGAGTCGAGACTTGAAGAAAGTGCAAGAGTGAACTCAAATGTGTACCTGGGACAAGAACATTGGAGGCAGAGGGCACAGCCCGCGCCAAATCCCTGAGATGAAAACGTCCTGGTGCATTTGAGCAACAGGAATAGGGTTGATATGGTGGAACAGAGTAAGGGGGAAAGAGTAGGGGATAGGTAAGGGACATCCAGGGTCGTGGCGCTGGCAGACGCTACTAGATTTTGTGAACCATTGTGAAGACTTGGGCTTTTCCTCTAAGAGAAATGGGAAGTCATTGGAGGTAACCTCCTAATCTTACTTCTGTTTCAACAAGATCACCTTGGAGGCTGTTTTGGGAATAGCACAATAGGAAACACAGGTAGAAACCAGGATACTAGTTCAAAACATTTTCACTACTCCACGCAAGAGATTATTGATATGACTTCAGTTAGGTGGTAGCAGTTTGAGAGATGAGAAATTGTCAGAATCTGAGTATATATCGAAGGTGGGGCCCATCAAATTTCCCCTCAGACTGGATGTGGAGAGTGAGACAAAGAGAAGGGTCAAGATGACTCCATAGTTTTTATCCAGAGCTCTGAAAGGATGCAACTGCCGTTATTGAAATAGGAAAAATTCTGGAAGGGGGAGCAGAACCACAGGTACACCTTGGGCTAAGTTTTTCAGTAGTGCGTGGTACAATCGGAAGATCATGGGCTCTGCCTGTTCTTAGCTAGATGGCACTGGGCAAGTCACTTAACCTCTGAGCCTCCATTTCTACATCTGCAAAAGGGAGGAAATCACAGTGCTACCTACTTGGAAGGAGTTTATGAGGGCTCAAAATCATGTTTTTAAGGAGATTAGCATAGCGTCTGGCATGTAGCTGAACTACATAAGCAGTGGTTATGGTTATTACTTGCAGCAGGACCAGGGCAGAGTGAGAGTGACGGTCAACATTTTCCAGTCTCCAAAAGGCAGCATTTGTGTGTGACTGGGAAAATCCTCCTTTGTAGTCTTAAAGGTCAGTGCTTTGCCAGCTGCCTGCTGGAGACAAAAGCATGATTTTCCCAACTGTTGCTTTTTGTTTCTTACTTGTGTACCTCCAACAAACTGCCTGAAGCCAGCTCCCTGTCACTGGTGGGACAA
Organism: Heterohyrax brucei; assembly: GCA_028571685.1. Classification (NCBI taxonomy): domain Eukaryota; kingdom Metazoa; phylum Chordata; class Mammalia; order Hyracoidea; family Procaviidae; genus Heterohyrax; species Heterohyrax brucei. The sequence goes on along the minus strand of CM053142.1, from coordinate 66,713,584 downwards.
TGCCACTGGAGACTCCTTTGCTGTGGGTAGACCCAAACGGCTCTGCACGGAGTAGGACACCTACCTGCTGCCTCTCACTGTCAGTACTAGAAGGCTGGCTACGTGAAAAAGCATGGAGGACACAGACTTGATTTCTGAAACCACTACTAATTGGCTGGGTGGCCTTACTAAAGATACTTTACTGTCTTGGACTAGTTTTTCCTCTCTGTAGAAAATAGTAATAAAAAAAAGAATACAAGACATTTTTCAGAATGGTGACAGATATGATTCTGGGTCTCAGGCCAAACTGCCTGGCTTTGAATTTTGGTTTTGTTACTGTTTAGCTGGGTGATCTTTTGCCCAAGGGACTGAAAATCTCCATGCTTTAGTTCTCACATTTAAAAATGGAGATGATTATTACCATATCTTGTAGAATTATTTTGAGAATCGAATACAATAAATAAAATATTTAGACTAGTATCAGGCAGAATAGTTTCTTAAAAAATGTTAGCTGGTATAATTGCATAAACAGATAAAAACTTACTGCCACTGAGTTGACTTTGACTCATGGCACACTCATGTGTGTCTGAGTAGAACTTTGCTCCACGGGGTTTTCAATGGCTGTAATCTTATGTGAGTAGTTAGCCTGGACTTTCTTCTGCAATACTGCCAGGTGGATTCCAGCTGGCAACCTTTCAGCTAGTAGCTAATGTAAATCATTTGCACCACCATAAGGAATACACAAAAGGATTTCTAAATGCTGGAGCACTCTAAATATATGACAAACCTTGATTAAGTTTGTTGTGAACACACGAAGTTCCCTGGCCTGTCTTCTGATTCTTGTGCTGGACAATCATCTGCTTTCTATGCTATTATACAGGAACATCTATACGTACTCAAAACATTAATCATTTTTTTATAAATGGAAACTTATTTGACAAATATTGAGAAATCTTAATGTTCAGAAAAGAAAATATTGCAGTTAATTCTTTAACAGTAAGAAGCCAGCCAAGCCAAGTGCCGTCGAGTCGGATCCGACTAAGAAAGCATGTCCAAATTATCTCATTTTGTATATTGAGTTGTTTACGTTCAAAACAAGTTCACTGAGCACTGATCTACCATCTTTCCTGTGTCCCCATAGCTTGGGATGGTCATGATGTCAGGCCCCGCATCTCTTACGATGTGTGGGTGTATAAAGAAGCTGATAGTTTAGATATGGCATGTATTCAAACCAAGGATAGAAAACATGTGGGCATGTGTCAAAATAGATTTTTTAAAAGGGCAAAAGAAATCTGAGTGGCTCTGGGATTTTGCAGTACCAAGAACATGCTTCAGAAACAGCACTCAACATGTGTTATAAAAGGGTACTCACCAATTGCCAACTACATATCTAAAGGCCCAATTAGTCTATGTTCCAGACAAATGTACATGGCACAGTCCACATGCCAGGCCGCAGAAAGAACACAGTTGCCCCTCTGCTTCTTCTTTAATTTCTCAACTTTTGAGTACCCAATTTATGTCAGGTGCTAGAAAGTTAGTCTGCTCACCCTGAATCTGTCTACCTATGTCTGCAGGTAGATGTCGTCTTGTGTATGTAGATGAACCAAACTCTTCTCCATGTCATCCCACTTACCAGCTTTCTGATGTTGGGCAAACTGCTTACATCGCTTAAACCTCTAAACCTTAGTCTCCCTCCATGAAAACTGAGAACAAGATTACCTACCCTTAATGGTGGTAGGGAAGATTGTGGATGAGTGTTGTAAGCTGTCAGGTGCCAGTCATTGGAAAGCATTCCTGCCTTGACACTGCTTATGCCCTCTGTCTCTTGGCATTTAGGTTCTTGGCCTGTTGGATAGAATAGTCCATAGCTTTTGTCATCTAGAGCATAAAGAAGATAAATGGGCATCAATAGGGTAAGGTTAGCATTTGTTCCTTTTATAAAACTCTTTATTCAGCTCTATAGCCACCAGGGACATTTAGAGAGGAAAGTAAGCACATACCTACCACCCACCTTCTCAATGGTACCGAAAGGCCCCTATTGGTGGTTTTTCAAACATGGCATTGGGCACTGAGTTCTTACTCAGTCGATACCACTAATTCACTCAGTCTTGGAAACACTATTCTTTGAGTTGAAATTATTCCATCTGTAAAATAAATGTTGTGTTAAGAAATCTCTAAGGTCCTCACAGCTCTATATTTCCCTGTTGAAATGTATCTCTGTATCATTTAATCAACAAAAGATATAATATTTAGTCAATGTTCAAATCATTGAGGTGCATTTGTCAAGATGATATTCAGAGAAGGTACACCTTGCTGGTGGGGCATCCTTTCTGGTAAGCTTCTAACACGTTCTGATTTGGGTCTCCTGGCCCAGACCTGACAATCTGGCTGTCATTCCTGGTACCTGACCATGTCAACTTTTCAGTCTGCCTTTTCCTCATGGACTAAGTCTGGGCTTCTTGTGCCACGTGCTCCTCACCGGGTGATATATGCTGTGTCAGAGGCAGAGAAGGCTTTCTAATTACAGGGGTCCAGTTAGGGCTAGGATGGAGAAGATGTTTCTTTCCTCTCATCAGCACTGGCTGGTTAGGTGTGGCTGCCTAGAGCAAAATGTTGTGAGACCGGTTGAGGGTCCTGCGGAAGGGCACCCGTGCTCTATTTAGGGTCTGACGGAGTGTAAGTGGCTTCTTAGAATGACCCACTGACTGTAAGCCATTAGAATTCAAACTGTACAAACTGAAGGGGCTTCTGGGAAACAATAGAATATAAAACCAGATACATTGTTTCGGTTAACTAGAATTCATGGCTACTTCATGTGTATCAGAATAGAACTCTGATCCACAGAGCTTTCAATGCCTGTGATGTTTCAGGAGTAGCTTGTTAGACCTTTCTTTCAAGGCACCTCTGGGAAGACTTGATCCTCCAACCTTTTGATTAGCAGGTGAACATTTTGACTGTTTGTGCCATCCAGGAATAGGGCCCTATGATAATAAATTAATAACAATATATTAATAACAATATATTACATGATTCCAGAGGTCTAAGACCAGGTCTCTGTCAATCTAGTACCTCAGTTACACAGTGAAAAACAGTGGGCCTTTCATAACCCACACTGTAATTTATCAACTGAGAAGCTTCTTTTCCAGCACATGGGTGGAGGAAGGGCAATGGTTTACTTAGTTTCTTTTCTTTTAGCTTATGGCTAAAACAAACAGCAACAAAAAAGGTTTAAGGGCCTCCCTTTCCACCAAAACACTTCATTAGGACACCCCAACCTCCTCTGAGATGTGGTTTTAAGGTATGAGCTAGCTAGACAGCAAGCTAACGATGGGATGGGGGCTGGGGGAGGGAGTTCTGCTTTTCAGTTAATGGGACTAGTCCAGGAGCTGGTTGGTAAGGTGTGATGAAAGACCCAACAACCTACCTGGGTTTCCTTGGTCAGGTGTTTGTAGTATAGTGACTCAGAGCAAAATTCTACACATGCCAGATGGCCCAGTGTTCAAGTAAGATCTTCACAACAGGAAAAGAGTTCCATATATTTGAAGACTCTTTTACAGTGTACAAAGAAAGTCCATGTATTATCTCATTTGAGCCACAGAAAATTCAGACATAAAACATTATTATTTTCGTTTTACAGATGAGGAAACCAAGTCCAGAAAAGTTTAAATGATTTTCCAGTGGTTGTATACTTACTTGATGACTAAGCATGACTTGGACTTCTGTCATCTGGCTCTAAAAAATCCTTTTCACTTTACCATGGATGTGTTCTGGGGCCAAACAGATGTAATACTTGGACTATTGGAGAATGTCTGCTCACTGTTTTACAAGCAATGAGGAAGAAAAGCAAATGCCAGTTTAAAAGTATGTAGAGAGGTTGCCAAGGAATACCCTCTGGGAAGTTTGTAGATTATCAGAGATTAAGGTCTTGTGGATGGCTGTGGTGGTAGTGTGCCTAGACGCAGGGAGAATGATAAGATTTCAAGTTCTTATCTTGTCTAGAGGGCCCAGAAGACATTTCTTAGAATTTCTGTGGCATCCCTTCTCTGCCATACTCAGTTACCTCCTTGATGACCTGCCATTGTTCTGCAAATTGGCTGCCTGGCCTTGTGAAACCCCCTCCCAGAGATACAGAATGGCTGTGCCAGCAGCCCACCAAGGACTCAGACAGTGACCTACAGTATTGTAAGGCATGTTCTACACAGCAGCTGGCAGTTCTGTGCTGCTGTGCTAGGAGGAATAGAAGCAGACGGTTACATTTCTTAAAGAACCCCATGTCCTGGTCAGTATTGAAAATACCTCCACATGTAGGCAAAAACTGATGTTATGTGTTTAGAATTTACAAAGGCATGACACATACTTCTTTGATCTCATTAAAGAAAAATGTTTCAATGTAAATTTAGCACAAGCAATTTATTGTTCCGTACTAGAGTATACAGAAATCACTAAAATTCAATAAAGATGTATGGAAGATAAGCAATGAGTAAAATACTGTTTGTAAGTAATAGTACATGGGGACATAATACCCTTTATCATTGGAAGAAGCTGGAATATCATTATGCTCTAAGAGTTCAATCATAAATCAGTAAAACTGGAGCAGGATTTCTTAATCTGGGCACTGCTGACATTTTGGGCTGGATAATTCTTTGCTGTGCGGGCTGCCCTGTGCATTGTAAGATGTTATGCAGCCTCCCTGGGCTGTACTCACTCACTGCCAGTAGCACGCTGACTCACAGTTGTGACAAACAAAAGTATCTCCAGACATTGCTAAATGCATCCTGATAGGAGGCAAAGGATTTTCCTCTGTTGAGAACCACTAGACTAAAGACATCAGAAAGAATAACTATGGCTTCCAAGTCTTAACTTAATAAAAGTATGAATCTAGAACTACACAGCCATGAGTAATACCATCCAAGCCCCTGCCAAGAGACAGATAGATGCCCATTGTCCCTTCAGGTAGTGAGAAGGTACAATCCTTGTGGAAGGCATGCCCATACTGATGCCTTTGAACATTCTATTTATTTGACTCCTTATGTTGTAGATTCATTTTACCAAACAACCTTCCAATTGTGAATTGCCATACCAAATACAATATTACAATATAGGGAAAAACTTCAATGAGCAGAAGAATGAGCGTCTTGTCTACCTGACAGAAAAAAGTGTTATATATGTACATGGTCTGTGTGTCTGTGTGTGTGTGATGGATCCCTGATGGTGAAGGGGTTAAGAGCTCAGCTGCTAATCAAAGGTCCTGAGTTCAAACCCACCAGCTGCCCCTTGGAAACACTATGGGGCAGTTCTACCCTGTCCTATATGGTCACTATGAGTCAGAGTCAACTCAACAGCAACAGATATTTATATATATATACATATATATATATATATAGACTCAATGGCACTTGGCTATATATATATATTTATATATATATATATACACACACATATATATAAAGCCAAATTAAACCCACTGCTGTAGAGTTGATTTCAACTCATAACGACCATGTTAGAACAGAACAGAACTGCCACATAGAGTTTCCAAGAAGTGAGTGGTGAACCGTTGACCTTTTGGTTAGCAGCCAAGCTCTTAATCACTATGCCACCAGGCCTCCTCCATATATGCATGTATATATTTGTATTTAAATGAACTGACATTATATCTCATTCATCAACTTCTGTGTGTTTGATTAGCATAACTTGTTATCTCCTAGTTTGACCTATACTAAGATCTCGGTGAGACTGAATTCTTGGGACTAGAAGATTTAATAACTGAACAAAATTAAAACTAAGTTATGAAACGTCTTGGAATTCCAATCAGCCATCTCCTTCTGCTTATCTCTTGCTATATAACAAAGTACTCCAAAACTTAATGGCTTAAGATCTAACTATTTTATTGCTCACAAGTCTACACGCTCAGAAATTCAGGCAAGGATCAAATGTGGAAGCATGATGTCCCTGGCTTCCTCCCAAGCCTGCACTGTTGCTGACAGAAAACTGGGGAATATCAGTGTTGGTCCACTTGGCCTCTTTCTCCAGCAAGATATCCTGAATTTTCTTCCATGGCAGTTCAAGGCTCTAAAAGTGTAAAAGCAGAAGTTTCCAATAAAGCCACACAGCGATACTTCTGTCATGTACTATTGGTCAAAGCAAATCACAAGTCCCGCCTAGAATCAGTGAGAGGGAGAATACACTTCACTTCTTGAAGGAAGAGGTGACAGTCACCTTCTAAAAGTCCACCTGGGATTAGAGAGATTGTTGTTGGCTCTTTGGAAACAACCTACCATAGTGACATAGAACAAACTCCATTCAGATTCAGAGAAAATCCACAAAGTTTTTAAGAGAAGCATGTTTAAAAAAAAAAGGAAAGCAGATTTAAAGGGAAAAGTTAAAAATGAAAAGCGGCTTCTGAGTTCACAACTTTCTTTGTGCAGAAATGAGGTGGAGAGAGCTACTCAGCTAAGAACACCAGCTGTCATTTAAAGAAAATGAAAGATACCTCAAAGACTGAAACTCAGAAAGTACAGCCAAAAGCTGAGGAAAACAAGAAATTGTGGAGTCATATTCTTTGACTCTGCAGTCAAAGAAACTGATAACACACACCTGGATTTCAGACACGCTCTGGTTCAGTGATATGTTCGCTACTGAATGGAAGTGTCTGTGTTTTCCTTTTATGTTGTGTGTGTGGTGGGCAGGCAGTTTACGTTTTTTAGTTCACAGGTATTCAGGGGTCTCATCCACATTAGGACCTGAAGGATATCATGAGGTGCCTATAAGCATATGGAAATTCTTTTATCAGGGATAAAGTCGACTTCCCCTCCCCTTGAATCTGAACTGGCCTCATTGTTCTTTTGACCAATAGAATTTGATGGCAATTACATGGTCTGACTTCAGTTTCAGTTCCTAAGCCTTATGAGGTTTGGCGGCTTACGCTTTTGGAACCATGGACCACCAAGTAAAAAAAGTTTAGATAAACTTGCTGGGAAGAAAGGACAGGCGGTGTAGCATCAGGATGCCCCTGTCAGCTGCCAGCGCTAAGCGCCTTTGTACATGTTAAGGATATCTAGGGTCATCTTGGCATAGTGATTAAGTGCTACAACTGCTAACCATAAGGTCAGCAGTTCAAATCCCCCAGGCACTCCACCGAGACTATAGGACAGTTCTATTCTGTCCTCCAGGGTTTCTATGAGTCAGCTTTGACTCAACGCAGTGGGTTTTTTGGTTGGAATCCTCTAGTGCAGTCATACCTAGTTAATATCAAGTGGAAGAGGGGTAAGTCATCCTTGCTGAGCCTTTTCCCCATTTCACGAATACCAGATCATGACCAAACAAATTGTTTGTTGTTTTAAGTCACTACATTTCGGAGCAGCTTGTCACACTAGCAATAAGGCCCCTATGGGGCCCACGTTTTTCACTTTCTTTCCAAATACTTTTCAGAAACATCCCAAACTTGCAACTTCTCATCAGAGTCCAGGTTATTCCACTGTTAAAACAGTTGCATGAATATCAGGATAGCAAAGTGAAATCAAGGGACACTCCTGATCCCACTAATACAACCTTCAAAACTGAGTGGACAGAAAGATCCAAAGACCTATGGCTGACCCGGTTGTAAATATCTGCTTAGCTCAGACACAAGAGAGGCTACCACAGACCTCTAGGATTTAGATCCTTGCTCTACCATCCTTCAGGAAAGTGTGAAGCCGCAGTGCTTCTGAAAGCCTCGCTTTTATTCTCTCTATGACAACCCCCGCCAATCCCCGCCTGTAACTCCAGCAAATACTCTGACTTAAAGAGCGTCATCTATGCCCTGCCTGGTCTACTGCAGTGTGTTATAGAAACAGTCAAGGTCCCCAGAATCTCAGCTCACAGGAGAGAAAGCAGACCACCATTTATTTCTTGGCTTTCAGAAAGTCAACAGTTATGGCTGTCATTTTCCAGATGAATTTCAGGTTGCCTTTATCACCTGCAGTTACTTCTAAGACATCAAATGTCAGATGTTGGGTTCTAATGTGCATTATTCTTCCAAATCATTTAGAGTTGAGACAGGCTCTGATTTCCCGTGGTATCTATTGCAAGACAAGCAGGGGAGAGAAGTGGGACCTGAAGCCGTCTGGATTTGTTACAGGGTTGATAGTAGCAGATATCTGAATGGCCTGTTTATTTCTGCTTGGGATGCAAAGGTGTAGAGGACCTCTGGAACTCAGTCTTGATATCTATATTATAAACAGTGTTGTAAATATCCTCACTTGACATAGACCAAAGTCCAAACAAGAAGCCAAACTGCAGTTATTCTGGGAATTTGTCCTAAACATTGAAGATACAAAATGACTTATTATGACATCAGAAACAAAACATAGGAACTAGAAATGAATGACATGAAACTATCAGCAAGACTGAAGATAAATGCTCCAAGCCATCTCTCACCCTGGCAGAATCTGAGGACCTGGGCTTGAATCCCAGCTAGTCCACTAACGTCAGCTGGACTCTCTGCATTGCCTGACGATCCTCTGATATGCAGGGAATTCTCTCCTTAAATCCTTTACTCAACCCCAATTCCACACTCATAGCACTGCAAATGCAACCCTACTTCCTCAACACATGAGGCCATCTAGATGGTTAAGAGGGAGGGGAGGGGTGGAGATGAAAAAACACTAAATATGCAATAGATAAGTGGTAATTTTGCTGAAGGGTAAGACAGTGCACAACACTGGGGCAGTCAGCACAACTTGGACAAGGCAAGGTCATGGAAGCTCCGTCATCACATTCCAAACTTCATGAGGGATTGAATTGCTGGGCTGAGGGCTGTGGAGACTGTAGTCTCAGGGAACACTAAGCTCTACCGGTGTAACATAGGTTACAAAGAAAATGTTCTACACCCTGCTTTGGTGAGTAGTATCTGTGATCTTCAAAGTCTGTGAGTGATCATGGCATATATCACACTGGTCTTACCCCTTCAAGAGCAAAGAAGAATAAAGAAAACTAAAGGTAAGGGCAAGATAAATCTGAAGGACTAATGGACCACGTCTACAACCACCTCCATCAAACTGAATCAAGTACAACTAGAGGGCGCCCAGCTGTTACCATCGACTGCGTTGACAAGGATCACAACAAACAGTTCTGGATGGAATTGAAGGAAACTGTAAAACAAAATTCTAAACTCGACAAGATAGACCAGACTTGCTGACCTGACAGAGACTGGAGAAACCCTGAAAGCATAGCTCTGAGACACCCTTTCAACTCAGTAATAGAGTCACTCCTGAGATTCAGTCTTCAGCCAAAGACTGGGGAGGCCCATAAAACAAAATGACACTAAAGGCTCAAACCAGTCCATGGGCAAGGACTAGAAGGCAGAAATGGGACAGGAAAGCTGATAATAGAAAACCCAAAGTTGAAGAGGGAGAGTGTTGAAACGTTGTGAGGTTGTTAACCAGTGTCACGAAACAACATGGCTACTCACTATTTAATGAGCATCCTGGATTGAATTGTGTCCTCCCAAAAAAATACATGTAGCAGTTTGGCTAGGCCATGACTCCTAGTACTGTGTGACGTTCTGTATGTTGTAAATCCTGGCTCTATGATATTAATGAGGGAGCATGGGTAGTGGTTGTGTTAGTGGTAGGAGTGTATTGTGTCTTGAGGCAATCTTTTGTGATGTAAAGAGAAGGAAAGCAAACAAAGTTAGAGGCCTCATTCCATCAGGAAAGAAGCGGTGCAAGGAGTAGAAGCAGTAGCCCAGGATCCCTGTGCTGCAGAAGCTCCCAGTCCAAGGAAAGACTGACGACAAAGACCTTTCTACAGAGCCAATAGAGAAAGGCTTCCTCTGGAACTGGGGCCCTGAATTCACTGAGAAAATAAAGTTGTCTTTGCTAAAGCCATCCACTTGTGGTTTTTCTCTTGTAGCAGGGCTAGATGACAAAGACAATGAGAAACCGGTTGGTTCTGTAGACCTTAATCTAAAGCAAACTTAAGCAAAACAAAATGAAAAGTGAGGCCATCTGGAATAAGGTATTTTACCTTCCTGCTTCTTCACTGCTACCCTCTTACAAATTGAGCAACTCTTCTTCCAAGGTCATTTACTTTCTTTGGTGTTAGAATACATTGTCCTTCTCCAGTTCTTAGTTAACCAGTCAGAATGAACTCGATGTAGTGGGTTTTGGGAGGCTCTTTGTTCTACCACACCGAGAACACAGTCTAAGATAAAGGCTAAGAATCATCAAGTGAATTTGGTAGAACCAGCCTGGCCTCCTGCCAGGTTTGGCCAGGGCAGCTGACGTGGAGCAGTGGGGGAGACTAGGTTGCAGAGTGATTAACTTGTGAAGTAGTAGAGCCAAGGAGTACAGGCATCTGCTGCAGGAACACACAGTCTTCTTTCATTCAGGGAGGTGGAAGACAAGTGCATTGATTGGAAGAGGATTTAGTCTCAAGAGAAGGGTTTTATGAGAAGACATTCTGACTCATAGCTACCCTAGAGAACAGAGTAGAACTGCCCATAGAGTTTCCAAGGAGCGCTTGGTGGATTTGAACTGCTGAAATAGCCTCCTCCTGTGGGTGGCACAAACAGGTAATGTATCCAGCTGCTAACTGAAAGGTTAATGGTTCAAGTGACCCAGGGATGCCTCAGAAGAAAGGTCTGGAGGTCTGTTTCATGGGTATCTATTCCTAGTTGACATAGGGTCAACTAGATGACAACTGGCTATCTTATCAAATAGCTCTTCCTTACTGTGATCACGAAATCCTTCCTCTCTTTACATCTGTGCTGCTGGTCTCTTTTGATTTATTGACTTCATAGAAGGCAACTTAACATTCCTTTAAGTGGGCTATCTCCAAAAATAAGGACTTGATCGTCTGTTATTCTTCCTATAGATGCTCTCTTTAGATGATCTTAGTGACTCTTATTATTTTGAATATTGCTTGTATGTTGATGACCACCGAGTCACACCCAGCATGAATCTTTTCCTTAACAGTCACACTTACCCTCAGTTGTCTACCGGGCTTTGCCTTTTGTCCTTTCTCACACTTTCATCTAGTCTCACTTTCTCAACTCCTAATTCTACCATCCACCTAGACATCTACATCAGAAACCCAAATCATCCTATACTCCTTTTTCACTCTCATTGCCCTCATCTAGCCAGTCACCAAGTCCAATCGATGGTACCTTTTAAATACTTCTTAAATCTGCCCCTGGCCTCTGTCCTTCTGTTGCTTTTGTAGACACTTCTACCAACTTTTGTTCAGCTTATTGAATCAATCTCCTTTTGAAATCTTTCCTTCCATGGTAGTCCCTCAATATCTGTTCTCTAAACTGAAGCCAGAGTGTTTCATCTAAATGCAAATATGTTATTTCTCTACTTAACCCCTCAGTGACTCCCTATTATGTGCAGAAATAACTTAAGTTTTCTTTATGCCAAGGCATAAAAGCCTATCTAATCTCGTTCCTGCCCCTTGTTATTCTCGTGCTATGGGTGCCCGTGTGGATGAGCTGCTGGTGGCTGCCCCAGACACACCTGGCTCCTGCGTGCCTACGCTTTCTTTGCCTCTTGATTAGAATTTCCTTTCTCTCTTTCAGTCCTTGGCTTACTCATTCTCCTTCAAAGCCAAGTGGAAGCATCAGCTGCTCTGAGAAGCCACCTTTAAATCTGCAGTTTGGACTCAGTGTCCCTCATCCACTCCCATATTTCTCTTAGACTTCGCATATGCATCTCTCTCACTACCTGCCAAATTACGTGCTTCATGGATGTGTTTGTCTTCTGTACCTTATAGAAGATTCCTTTATAACTAGGACTAGTTTATCTTTGTAGTCTTAGTAACTAAGATACATTCCAGGCACTCATAGAGCCAGTTGCTGACAAGATGATCCCATGTGTGTCAGAGCAGAACTTTGCTCCACAGGAGTTTTAGTGGCTGACTTTTTAAAGTACCATCATGCCTTTCTGCTGAGGCACCTCCCGGTAGACTTGCACCATCAACCTTTTGGTTCTTCCAGGTGTATTAAACCATTTGCATCACATGAAGACTCCATTGTAGGAACCCAAATGAAACCAAACTAAATCCATTGCTTTCAACTTTATTCTGACTTGTAGTGACCCTATAGGACAGAGTAGAATTATCCCATAGAGTTTCCAAGGAGCACCTAGCAGATTCAAAATAGTGATATTTTGGTTGGTAGCCACAGTGCTTAACCATTATGCAACCGGTGTTTCCATTCTAGGCATAGTAAGCACTAAATAATGTTTAAATGGAATAAGACTATGTAGGTGATGTTACAAAGTCATCTTTCTTACTTGAGTCTCAGATTCTTCATCTGCAAATGGATGGGGTTAGACCAAATGCTCTCTACTAAAGGTTTCCCCCCTCTGTAACATTTCAGGATTTTGTGCACTCTGAATATGAAAGTGTTGGCAGGGTCAGGAAAAAGGTTAAACCAAACTTGTTACCTAGTCAATTCTAATTCCTAATAACCCTATAGGACAGAGTAGAGCTGCCCCACAGGGTTTCCAAGGAGTGGCTAGTGGATTTGAACTGCTGACCTTTTGCTTAGCAACCAAGCTCTTAATCACTGTACCAGCCAGTGTTGTCCAAATGTCTTCTTTTCTATGTCAGTGCTGTTAGAGTTTTTTTTACAGTAGAAAGACAAAAATAATAATAGCTCACATTCCCTGCATTTTGCTTGGTGCCACACTCTGTTAATTGTAGGCCCCTTAAATGCAGTAACTCATTTGATTTTCACACCTACCTTATGAATGGGTATTATTATTTTCCCCATTCTGCAAAGGGGAAGCCGAGATACTGAGAAACCTCCCAAGGTCATGTGGGTTGAAAGAGGTTAAGGTAGAATGCAGACCCAGTATGTGTGGCATGAGTCTGCATTCGTGAAAAAGTGTCGCTATTCAGTCAATTCCAACTCATAGTGATCCTATTAAAAACAAAAATCAAGCCCGCTGCCATCAAGTCAAATTTAACTCATAGCGACCCTAGAGGTCAGAGTAGAACTGTCCCATAGACTTCCCAAGGAGAGCCTGGTGGATTTGAACTGTCAACCTTTTGGTTAGCAGATGTGGCACTTAACCCACCATGCCAACAGGATTTGCTATGCCAAGTCAGCCAAATGCTATAGGACAGAATAAAGTGCCCCATAGTGTTTCCAAGGAGTGGCTGGTGGATCTGAACTACCGACCTTTTGATTAGCAGGTGAACTCTTAACCACTGTGTTACTAGCATTCATAAAGATTACATTAATAATGCATAAATAGACAAATGGAGAAAGAGATGCACAGATGCATTGGTGGATAAGATTAAGAGAGAAGGCAGAGGGAACACTGCTCTGAATAGTATAGGGAGTGGAGGGATTTGTGACTCCTCCCTGATGCCCACATGGAGGCCTGTCTTAGCTCAGCACGTGAGTAAGCGGCAGCACAGTGATATTTCAGCTGCCCAGAGCCTTCTAGGCATTGTGTTGGTGGAGAAGGAAGAGTCTGTAAAATTGGAGGAGTCACTGGGCATAATGAATTCTTTCTGCATTTGTCAGTAGAGTGCTAATTAGGCTAGATTGTGAGGGCTTTAAAGTGGCTCTGGTCAGACTTTCCCAGATATTTTATTGTAATTTAACATTAGTCAGGCTTGAGTTAATGGACACAGGCGGCTTTATTCACCAAGGCCCTCTCTGGTTTGGGCCCCACAATTGCTATTATATCTTTTGATATTCGTCCTCATGACACTAATCAGCAAGTATTGATTTAGGCATTGTTTCTTTCCATAGGAATTCCATTTTAATTCAACATTAGAGTGCCATTAAAATGGAAAGGAAAGGGCATGCAAAAGGCACCCTAAAGCATTACTGTCTTAGGAAAATCTGCTGGTTTTAGTCATTCTGCCAGCTCTGCTTGGGTTGGGACAAAGAGCCAAGGACATGGGAGTAGCCTCCCCTCGTGATTCATACTAAGACCAAGGAGTTGCTTCATGACGTGGTCTGTTGGTTCAGAGTGAGCAATGGTGATGGGGGAGGGAAGGCACCTTGGGAGGAGAGACACCCTCTTCTTTCTCTGCCCCACACAGGATTCTGCTGGAGGCTGCACCACCTGGCGGCATCCTCAAAGAGAGCTGGAAAATGGTGGTACTGAGATGCAGGAAGGAGCCCTTGTGTCACAGTGTTGTCAGGCACTCAGCTGTTAACTGAAAGATTGGTTGTTTGAACACTCCAGTCACTCTACGGAAGAAAGATGGCTCAGTCTGCTTTCATAAAGATTATGGACTTAGAAACCCCATAGGGCAGTTCTACTCTGTCTTATAGGGTCACTCTGAGTCACAATTGACTGGGTGGCAATGGGTAGTGGTGATGTGATGTGGGAATGCTGGCACTCTGCCTTACCAAGCATGATGACCTTCTCTGCAGACTGGTGCCTTCTGATGACATGCTCAAAGTACTTGACCAAAGACTTCTCTATTGGCTCTCAATAAACACTTCTTCGCAGAGCATTGATTTGATTAATTATTTCAAGAATAAGAATGTGGTCTCATTCATCTTTAAGTCCCCTAAAATAATGCCTATTAAGTGCTATCTAGTCAGCTGTGTCTCATAGCAACCTAAAGTATAATAGAAGCAAGTGTCACCTGATTCTGTACCATCCTCTCACTTGTTGCTACATGTGAGCCTATTATTGCAACCACTGTGTCAGTCTACCTCATGAAAGCTCTCAGTCTTGTGATGAACTTCTACTTTACTAAGCATTGTGTCTTTTTCCAGCAATTAGTCCCTCTCGATGGTACCTCTAAAGTAAGCAAATTGAAGTCTCACCATCTTCACTTCTAAGGACAATTCTGGCTGTACTTGCTCCAAGACACATTTGTTCATTCTTCTGGTACCAAAATAGAAAATGAAATCTGTTGCTGTTATGTTGATTCCAACTCATAGAAGCCCCATAGGACATAGCAGTGCTGCTCCACAGGGTTTTCAACCCTATAGGACAGAACAGAACTGTCCCATAGAGTTTGCAAGGAGCACCTGGTGGATTCAACTGATGACTGGTTGGTAGCACTTAACTACTACACTGCCAGGGTTCCCAAAGAGTGGACTCAAATTGCCAAACTTTTGGTTAGCAGCCTTGTTCTCACTCACTATGCTACCAGGGCCCTTCGGTCTGTAATAGAATCTTGCTTCTCATCCTCAGAGTCTTCTCTGGAGAAGCTGTCATGTTTGTCTTCTGGAACTTCTTCTCTCAGTGAATAGAGGGCCTGCCTAGACAATCTAGCTGACAGGAGAAATAGGCTTGGGTGGCTAAGCCCCCAGGAATTTGAAGTCATGTGACAGTCTGCAGTTTTATGGTATCTGCTCCTAAAGTTCTTTGAACATTTAGGAGTTCTGGCCACACTGATCATAGTATCACCCCACAGGAGATTTCTTTGTAAGGATGGCAAATGAGGAACACTGAGAGTTACAAAAACTATGTAAGCTTTGGGAAGACCTGAGAAAAAGAAAGTCGATAGATAGCTCTGTCTTTCGGCCAATAGGAGTGAGATGTGTAGATGAGGCTTGCAGAGCTATTATGCTGTCTGCAACTAAGATGGGAGGAAATAAGCTCTTGGGCTGGAAGAAGGAAACATTAGGAGTAGATGCTCCCGACGGAGACAGGAGACAGGTAGAAACCACAAAACCAAATCTGTCAAGTCCAACTCATAGTGACCTACAGGACAGAGCAGAATTGCTCCATAGAGTTTCCAAGGAGCACCTGGTGGATTCAAATTGATGGCATTTTGGTCAGCAGATGCAGCACTTTAAACCACCGAGGTTTCCATCTTGGCAGAGGAGTTCCTTTTTCAGGTTCATCAAGACTAGCAGGAACTGCTCTAGAATCTGGAAGTGGAAACACCCTCTTCTTTACTTCTGCCCTGGAGCTTGCTCTCAAAGATGTTTGTGAATTTTCCAGGTCACTGGCTGCTGCTCCTTCCTTACTTCAGCTTTTCAAACTACTTTCTTTAGTGCTTCTTGTTATGAAACCAAGGTGGGCTATAGCCGTACAGTAGCCCAGCACTGAGGCCAGGACAAAGCTGCAAAATTTAAGAAGGCAGTCACCCTCAGGGTTATCTTGACGGTGAGTGTCTTCTTTTTTCATTATGATTGAATGAAAATGTACATTCCCATATAAATTTGCATGCCCACCTATATACAGCTCCCACAGCTCTCCCTGCCCGGTGTCAGCACACTCTTCCTCTCTGCTCCATACATGTCTTATCCTCCCAACAATCTCCTATCCCCGCTCTCCACCCACTCCCCCACCTCCAGGAAGAGGTCAGCAGGATGACATCCTATAGATGCATAGAAGCATGAAGTGCACACATGATATGGTCACTCTGTGTCATTAAGTCCAATCCATTCCTGTCTGAAGAGTTGACCTCCACTATGATTTATGGACAGGGGCAGCATCAGGGCTAGGGGCCATGCTAACCCAGGGACCATAAGTTACAGTCTTTTAGTGGAGATCTTTTATTCTTGTGTTGCCAGTGAGACTTGGGGCTATAGTAAACGGTATTGATTTGGTGATTTCTTCATTAGTAATTTCGTTGTTGGTATAAAGGAATCCTATTGATTTACTTATGTTTATCTTGTATCCTGAGACTTTTCTGAATTTTTCTGTCAGTTGGAGTAGTTTACTTATGGATTCTTTGGGATTCTCTGCATATACAATCATATCATCAGCAAATAGAGAGATTTTTAGTTCTTCTTTGCCAATGCAGATGCCCTTTATTTCTTGATCTTGTCTAATTGCTCTGGCTAGAACTTCTAGTACAATGTTGAATACGAGAGGTGAGAGTGGGCATCATTGTCTTGTCCCTGTTCTCAAGGGAAATTGTTTCAGTCTTTCTCTATTCAGGATGACACAGGCAGTTGGCTTTGTATAAATGACCCTTATTCCATTGAGGAATTTGCCATTTATTCCTATTTTGCTGAGAGTTTTTAGCATGAATCGGTGTTGGACCTGATCAAATGCCTTTTCTTCATCAATAGACAAAATCAGGTGGTTCTTGCTTTTATGTTATTTATGAGTTGATCACATTAATTGTTTTTGTGATGTTAAACTAGCTTGCATCTCTGGTATGAATCCAACTTGGTCATGATGGATTATTTTTTGGATGTGTTGTTGTATTCTATTGGCAAGAATTTTGTTGAAGATCTTTGCATCTAGATTCATGAGTGATGTCCATCTATAGTTCTCTTTTTTGGTTGGATCTTTCCCTGGCTTTGGTATCAGGGTTATGCTGGCTTCATAGAATGAATCTGGGAGTATTCCATCCCTTTCTATGCTGTGAAATAATCTCAGTAGTAATGGAGATAACTCTTCTCTAAAAGCTTGGTAGAATTCTGCAGTGAAGCCATCTTGGCCTGGTTTTTCTTTGCTTGGTAGTTTTTTGATGACCTTTTCAATCTCTTCTTTTGTGATGGGTTTATTAAGTTGTTCTGCTTCACTTTGTGATAATTTGGGTAGGTGATATGAATCAAGGAATTTGTCCATTTCCTCTAGGTTTTCAAATTTGTTACAGTACAGTCTTTCCTAGCACACTATTATGATATTTTTCATTCTGTTGGATCTGTTATGACAACACACCTCTCATTTCTTATTTGAGTTATTTGTTTCCTGTTTTGCTTTAGTATGTTTAGCCAATGGTTTGTCAATTTTGTTGATCTTTTCAGAAAAACAGCTTTGGTCTTCTCATTTTTTTCAGTTCTTCTGATATGTTTAGTTCTGTTCTAATTTTATGATATGTTTAGTTCTGCTCTAATTTTATGATCTGTTTTCTTCTGGTGCCTGAGGGGTTCCTCTGTTCTTTTTTCTCTACTTGTTCAAGTTGTAGGGTTCTTTGGTTTGGTTTCTTTCTTCCTTCCAGATGTGTGCATTTATGGAGATAAACTGACCTCTGAGCACTGCTTTGGCTGTATCCCATCAGCTCTGGTAGGAAGTGTTTTCATTCTTGTTGGAATCCATAAGTTTATTCATTTCATCCTTGTTTTCTTCTATAACCCATGACTTTTTGAGCAAGATGTTGTTCAGTTTCCATGAGTTTCACTTTTTATGTTTTTTCTGCTATTGATTTTGACTTCTATGGCTTTATGTTCTGATAAGATGCTTTGCATTAATTCAGTGGTAGGGATTTTGTTGAAAGTTGCTTTATCTCTTAACACATGGTCTGTTCTGCAGAATGTTCCATGTGCCCTGGGGAAGAAGGTGTAGTTGTCAACTGATGGATAGAAGGTTCTGTATATGTCAATGAAGTTTAGTTGATTAATTGTAGCAATGAGGTCATCTATGTCTTTATTGAGCTGTTTTCTGGACGATCTGTCCAGTATTGTTGTGGAGGAATGTCTCATTTTTCAGTGCAGTCAGTGTTTCTTCAATATATTTAGATACTCTAATATTAGGTGCATAAATATTTAATATTGTTAAGTCCTGCTTGTGTATTGAACTTTTCAACAATAGTGTCCATCCTTCCCCATGATGGTGGATTTTACATTAAAATGTATTTTATCTGAGATTAGAATTGCCACCTCTGCTCTTCTTTGTTCATTTTTAGCTTGACATATATTCTTCCATCCTTTAATTTTCAGTTGGTTCATATCTTTAAGTCTAAGCTGAGTTTCTTGTAGCCAGCATGTGGATGGATCATGTCTTTTGATCCAAGATGTCACTCGATGTCTCTTTACTGGAATGTTCAGTCCATTCACATTCAATGCAATTATTGATAGGCATGCATTTAGTGCCGTCATTGCAATATGTTTATTTTTGTGTTGATGTTTTCACAGTTCTTATTAGTCTGTTCTGGGAGATTCTTCTTTGTGAGTTGATTTTTCACCTTTTTCAGAGTTAGTTTTGTGGTTGTTGAGACTCTTGTATTACATTTTTTGATTTGATATGTTGCATCTTTATTCTGTCTTACGGCTCCCCCTATGATCTCCCTTAATAAACCATGTATAAACCCAATTTTAATTACTACCAGTCTTATTAGCTTCTTCTCCATCTGGAAGGACTATAATGATGGTAGTACATTTCTCTTTTTAATATGATAACATCATAGTTTTCATGATATGGTCACTGGATCATTTCCTTCACTATTATAGCTTTGATGGAGTTTGGAGTCTTCCCTAACTGAATCGGTTTCTGGGTGACTTGTCCTGTATTTGCTTCTAAAATATAAAGTTAGTGGTTTTGTTCTTCTAAGCTAAGAGATTCTTTCAATATTTCTTGTAGCTTTGGTTTGGTTTTTACAAAGTCTCTGAATTTCTGTTTATCTGTGAATGTCTTAATTTCACTTTAATATTTGAAAGATAGTTTTGCAGGATATACAATTCTTGGTTGGAAGTTCTTCTCCTTCGAGTCTTCAAATGTGTCATGCCACTGTCTCCGTACCAGCATGGTTTCTGCTGAGAAATCCAACAAAAGCCTAAAGGGTTTCCCTCAGAATATTTGCTTTGATTTGAGTATTGCTACCTTTAAAAGTTTCTGCTTATGTTTCATTTTGTTAAGGTTGATTATAATATGTCTTGGAGTCTTTCTTTTGAGATCTATATTGGGTGGCATTCGATATACATCTTGGATACCTATATTCTCTTCTTTCACTGTTTCCTAGAAGTTTTCTGTCAGCAGCTCATCAACAATACTCTCTGTGTTCTCAGGTATCTTGTCCTGTTCAGGAGCTCTAATTAACCATAGATTGTTCCT
This sequence comes from Heterohyrax brucei, assembly GCA_028571685.1. Taxonomy (NCBI): domain Eukaryota; kingdom Metazoa; phylum Chordata; class Mammalia; order Hyracoidea; family Procaviidae; genus Heterohyrax; species Heterohyrax brucei. The sequence continues at coordinate 66,693,908 of CM053142.1, read as the reverse complement.
CTTAGTAGAGTCCCACATGCTTCTTCATTTTTCTTATTTCTTTTTTCTGATGTCTCCTCATAGATGCTGGAGTCAGTAGCTCTGTCTTCCGAGTCAGAAAGCCTATTTTCCATTTGTCCATTCCGTTTTCTTGGCTTTGAATTGAAGTTTCTATGTCTTTGACTTTGTTCTTGATCCATTGGATTTCAGAGTACTGGTGTTCCATCAGATCGAACAGCTTGCTTAATTTTTCATTTTGCTCTGCTGCATTTTGTATAAGGTCTAGGAGGGGTCTATATATAATCCTTTTGTATTCACCATCCAATAGTTTCAGAGAGGTTTCTTCATCTGGGAAGTTCCTTGGTTGTTTCTTTTGGGGGCCTTCTGAAGCCATCGGTGATTTCTCAGTTACACTTTTATCCAGTTTGTTGTTTTTACAGCATCATGTGAGTCAATAGAGGCTGGAGTGATGCTTTGAGGATGGACTGCAGTTGTTCCTCTAGGCCATCTTAAAATGAGAGGTAAAAGGTATCTGACCACTTCCAAAGTCAGTCAGGTTTTCAGATGTACAGGTCCCTCTTCCCAGATGGCAAAGTAAGCACCTCTATATCCAATCCCTGATATTATAAACTAGTTCGAAATGCAGAAAGGCTACTTCCTGGCTAGCTTCTGCTCTCAGGCCCCAGCTGTAGACAACACTGTGTAGAATACTGCTTTTCTGTCAGAAAAACCTTCTCCTTTGGACAGGCACTGCATCCCAGCCTAGGAATTAGGTCCAGCTGAGGCTTCTGTATGGGTATATCTGCCTCCCAGTGGAACAAGATGGCATTCCACACAAGCTCCCAGCCTGCCTCAGTGCAGGCTACCAATGGCAGAGGTGGAAAGAAAGGCCAAAGGTGCTCAGATGCACAGAGTCCAAAGCTGGGCTCTCAAAATATGGCAATTTTGCCTGCCAATCCCATCAGCATTGTGTCTGAGCTTAGCTGCTAGTCAAGTTCCAGCTCCGCCTGCAGGCTAAGACAGAGGGTAAAAAGCAAAAATGGCAAGGTACCTTTCGTCCATGAAAGCCAGCACTCACCAAAGGGGGGTGGTCAGTGAAAGAGAGGAAGTTTTCCGTTCAGTGGTATGAAGTCCAAATTAGCAGCCCTATGCTGTGTCCTAGGGTTCACTAAGTGTCCAGAAAGCTCTATTTAATTATCAATTCAGGTCTTGGTTTCCAGAGGAATTTAGGGAGATGTGTGTTTAATCTGCCTTCTTGACTGCCTCTCCCCAGTGTCTCCTTAAATTTCCTTCTTTAGCATCCTCACTAGTTTCACAGTAGTCTAGCCTTGAACACTGTAGTCTGTTTGGGGTAAGATTGCCTTTTGCAGGAGCTCAGCATTGGAAAGTCTTCTTGCCTGCAGATATAATTTCTCCATTATCAGTTGTATAATAATGACAGAGGTGATATTTGCCCCTGCATTGAAGAAAAGCATTACAGAGGCAGTATTGCCCTTTGCAACAATTCTGGAGCAGGTATTCTGAGTTTGTGTCCTGACTCTGACATTTATTAGCTGGGTGAGCCTCAGCCAGTTACTTAATATATTCAGACTTAAGGTTTCATGTTTGTAAAATAGGAATAGTGACAATACCTCCTCAGGTTCTTTTCAGGATTAAATAAATTAACACATGAAAAACAATCAGAAGATTGATTGATAGGTAACGAATATTCCATAAATGTTAGTAACTATTAAGAGTTATCAATAGACAATGTTAAGTTGGAAAAAAATCACAACTTGTGCCTTGAACTTTGTCCCTTAGTGGTGCAGATGGTTAATGCATCCACCTGCTCACTGAAAGGCTGGTGTTTCAGTTCATTGAAAGGTGCCTCAAAAGAACGGCCTGGTAGTCTACTTTTGAAAAACCAGCCATTGAAAATTCTGTGGAGTGCAGTTCTGCTTTGACATTCATGAGGTCACCATGAATTCAAATCACTTTCACCATTGATTTTTTTTTTTTTTTAGTTTGATGTTTGTATTTACGTAAAGTTTGTGTAGTTTGACTTTTCATTAAAATTCACTTAAATGCTTTGCAACTGATGATTGTTGAACAGGTTTATTTTTATGTTACATTTAATTTTCATAGCAATTGTTTAAATGATTGGGTCATTAAGTGTTCATTTTCCAACTGTTAGGTGGGGTCTATTTCTGTGGCCACTTTCCAAGGCAGCCCCCCTCAGGCAGTTATCCAAATCCGTGAACACATTTAGCTGAGCTTATCTTGATGGCACAGTATGAATGGCAAACATCACACTCTCATCTTCTGATATGTTGGCCAGTTCCTGGGCAATTGACCCCCAATTCTTTTAGGTCTGGTATAAGAGACATATTAAAAACTTTTTTTTAAAATTGTATGTTAGGTAAAAGTTTATAGCTCAAGTAGTTTCTCATAAAAATTGGTACATAAATTGTTACATGACCCTAGCTGTTATCCCTGCAGTGTGACAGCACACTCCTCTTTCTACCCCAGATTCCCTGTGTCCTTTTAATGAGCTCCTAGGCTTTGCTTCCTTGTCATCTTGCCTCTAGACAAGAGGTGCTCATTCAGTCTCACGTATGTTCTTGAACCAAGAAGCATACTCTTCATGAGTATCACGCTATGTCTTATAAAAACTAGATGTTTTGTGTGTCACAAAAACATCACACTAGAATGGATTACACGGTTTGGAACCATTAGAATTTTGGTTTTTGTTGCTCACCACTAAATAAATGTACCAGTGGTGTGTTAATAATGTTTAACAATGACCTGTTCAAATTAAAAAAACAAAAACAAAAAAACCAGATAGCATTTGCCATCTTCTGTGGTGTAAGTATTCTTATCATAGCCAGCTTCAAGCTACCACTGAATGGGAATATATCTCATGTCACGAAATGTATAGTTTGGAAGAGATGCTAACTGTTGGCTCAAGAAAATTGGTGGAGCTGACTCCAGCACACCGTTGCCCCTCCAAGTACACATTGTCTGTCAAGGAAATGTCAGATTAGGAGTTACTTTGATAATACAGAAATTCATTTAGTAGGTTCTTGTACTATCAACTCTGTTAGTACATATACTCATCCTGGGCCAGGAACTATTCTAAGAGCATCAGAAATACTAACTTAGTTAGTTCTCAGTTATTTCATCTATAAATTCTCACTTATAGATGCAGTTAAGTCAGCCACAAAGAAGTCTGATAACTTGCCTAAGGTCACATACCCAGCAAGTGGTAGAGTTAAGATTCAAACCTCTGCTATCTGGGTCCAAAATTTGTTCTTTCAACCACTGTACTCTGTTCATTTGCTCTTCTTCAGTTTCTTTATTTTTCTCTCTCCCTTTAAATAGGCTTAAGAGCCTGTTTAAATATCATTATATCTATCACTATGCTTTGTTTTCCTCACACACTAAACTCAAGTTACAATTATTTTGTATCTTTGTTACTTTTAAAAAAATGTATGTCTCTTGTTATTAGTTGCCAGTAAAGTCAGCTCTAGTTTATGATGACCTCATGTACTGTATTTTTTACTCAAGGAACACGTGCCCTCAGCATTTGTGGTTTGTGTGCTGACCGTATCCTCCCCCTGCAAGGTATTTTTATATGCATGTGGTGCTAATTTAATTACAGCAAGATGTGAAAGAGGACTGGCGTGGCAGTGTTTACGAGTGTGCCTCACCTGGGGGGTGGGGGGCATAGCTGGTAAACGAACACAGAAGGCACACATTATTTTGGTAGAAATATGGCATAACATAAGAAAACAGAATGAGGTCTTGCATCATCCTCACAATCCGTGGTAGGTTTAAGCCCACTGTTGGTCTCCAGCTTCACAGGCTCATTCTCAGCACCACATTAGACCAATGTTCTGTTGTGATCCATAAGGTTTTCATTAATTAGTTTCTGGAAGTAGAGCACTGGATTTTTCCTTCCTAATCCATTTTTAGGAGTTGATAAACTTCCTGGGAACAAAGACCATGATACCAAAACAAACCAAATGTTGCTGTTGAGTCATAGTGATACTACAGGACAGAGCAGAACTGCACCATAGGGTTTCCATGCTTGGTGGATTCTAACTGCAGACCTTTAGATTAGTAGTCATAGCTCCTAACCACTGTGGCACCAGGGGTTTGAGACCATGATAAATCAAAAACCAAACCTGTTGCCATCAGGTCTATTTGGACTCATAGGGACCCTATAGGAGAGAGTAGAACTAACCCCATAGAGTTTCCAAAGGGTGCCTGTTGTATTTGAACTGCTGATTTTCGGTTAACAAATGTAGCTCCTGATCACTATGCCGCCAGGGTTTCCACTGAAATTATAATAGGCATTGAACAAATAGTACTTGGATGTATATGAATAAATCTCCCACTTGATTTGTCTCCTTTATTAGAGTGTAAGATACTTAAGGGTAAGAACATAAAGACACCTTATGACTTTAGACAAGTTCTGCTTCACCTTTCTGGGCTAAATGATCTGTAAGTCTTTCTAGTTGAGGGTTCATGATTAAAGACCTTGTTTATTCCTAAAAGTAGAACGTTGGTGTCTAAGAACTTCTCTGGGATCCCAAGAGTTAAGCAAGTGCCTGCCACGAAATATCAAAGATGCTGAAGAATAACATGTGATCATGCAGTCAAACACTTTATTTCATAAATCTCAATGAAACATAATGATTTGATTAATGTTAATTGCCTTCTTCCTCTTTCCAGGCATGGATTGAGGATGGGGGGAGAAGAGGAGGGAGAGCAGAAGGGACTGAATTCTTAAGTGGTTACATTCATTTACTTCCAAAAGATCTCCAAAGATGAGCATGCAATTACTACTAATTGCAAATATTACTACTGATAATGATAACAATCCATCATTTTGCTTGGCCCTGTTCTAAACAAGATTACAGGCATTACCACAGATTAATCACATTAATGATCTTAAAACTATAGCCACAAAGATGGGAAGATTCTCTGTTCAGAATGGTGGAAGGTAGTGAAATACCAGGCATTGCTGGAGGTAACCCAATCCCACTCTCACCTACCTCTGAACCTCAGCTCACCTGACTGAATGAATGAGTATGCTTGCTACTAATAATAGTATTTATTTTCCTTTTTTTTTACTGTGGTAAAATAGATACATATCAAAACATTTGTAAAGTCAACAATTTTCACATGCGCATCTCTGGCACTGATGATGTTCATCATGTTGGGCACCAATTGCCACTATCCTTTCCCAAATTATGCCACTACCACTAAAAGAAATTCAGTGCCTACTAAGCAATGATATTTTGTGTATCCATTCATTTGTTGATAGACATTTAGGTTGTTTCCACCTTTTGGCTATTGTGGACAGTGCTGCAATGAATATTCATGCAACGAGAGTCACATTTTCAAAAAACCCTTGCTTTAATCAGGGTACAGATATACTTATCTACCTCTTTCCTGTTACAGTGTTTCCTGTCACAGGAGCCTAGAATCTAGAAGGGTGGACACTAGTGCCAGAAAACACAATCCTATTTCCACGCCTGAGGAACTAAACAGCAAGAAACAGGACCTTCATTTTCTTGTCTATACCCATTGCCACTGAGTTGATACCTACTCAGAGAGACCCTGTAGCACAGAGATAATACTAACTACTAGCTCTTTCTCTTTTGTCCTGCCAATGTGGAAATTGTATGGAAAACCTATGACATGTCTTTGAACAAACTGTTTTGTAACTTTAAGTCAAAGATTATTCTACCCTTCTGGTGTTTTTTAAAAATCATTTAATGATTGTGCATGTGAAGAAATTAATGGATCTTTCAAAGAAAAGAATCCTGTGTAGTCATTCTATCACATATCAATCTCCTCCCCCATTCCTTTGATGACAGAAAACATGGAAAGTGTCTGGAATCATGAAATGATTTCAAATCCAGAAGCGTTATGAGAGGCAGTTTCTTCAGAGATACTGGTACTGTCCCGTGTCTCTCCCTTACTCAGCGTGATACAGATGCAGCCCAGTCCTCTTCCTTTGTACTCACATGAGGGTTATCCACACTACTGCTCCCTCAAAGAGGCTTCAAACCCCATATTAATTTTCTCCCACTAATTCCACATTGAAAAATCAAAATACTGTTTTAAAAGTTAAATGCTTTTACCACTCCTTTCAAATAAAAGAAACAGACACATCCCAAAAGGCACACTCTTTTGGGTATCACCTTCTGAACCCAATGCAATTTTTGCTAGTTTATCTCTTGTTTGGGGTGAGCCATACCAAGTAATAACTGGTTAAGACAGTAGTTTGGAACTCAGTAGTAGACTTCCCTCTGATCCTGTCGGTGGACAGAAAATCCCATACACCTATCTAATTGCTTCTCAGTGGAACGGCAATTGCAACTTTGTATGACAATGACAAAAGGGAACTATAGTGTGGTTAAATGCAGCAACTGACTCTCTCCTATGCTCCTCCACTGATTCTAAAATATGGAAACTTCACAACAGACACACTAGGCAGAGGCACCACAAAAGCTGTTCTGTTGCTTTGAAGTCATAGATCCTGGAGAATCAGGCTAACTATTGCCCTATTCTGTAGAGAACCAAATACCCATTCTCATTGCTTACTTTTATTGACACAGACACATAGGCATGAGCTGATATCCTCTTCCACCTTTTGCAAAACTTTCACTTGAGTTGATTCTTTTTCAGATGCAGTAAATCATTTTTATGCCAACATTATGGGTGGTAATAGCAACACAAAAGGAAATACGCAGAGTAAAAATTCTAGAATTGGAACAGCAAGCACCTGTGATGTGCCCCAGTGTCCCTGCAATCTATCTGGGCTTCAGCAGATACCTCCAAAACTGAGGTTAAGGGAGTTCACAGGTGGTGGATCCCATCCTAAAAATCCCACACTCCCCTAACTTCAGCTCAAGTCTGTAGTTACAGTCACTACACACAGTTGTCATTTTTAAGCCACCAGGAAAATGTGGTCGTGGAAAATATCTGGGGCTTGCTACAGGCTGAATGCTGTTTCTCATGCAACCAGATGCTGGAATCCATCAGGCTGCCCTGTGAGCCACAGCTGCCTCTAATCTTCCCAGTTCCACTCTGATTTTTGATCTGTGCCATAGATACACCAGATTCACTGGCTACATACTCCTGAAAGTGTTCTCAGACTAGGATGAGCAGGATTTGCCTGGACAGCCTACTTTACTTACATCCCAATCCCTTCCCTTGAGATTCTGATTCTCTAGGGCTGGGGTACAACCAAGACAACCTGAATTCTAACAAGCTTCTCAGGTGACCAAATGCAGAGGTTCTGGGTACCTGGGGGTCTCTCTGTCAGAGAATTTTGGTCAGGAGACATAAGCCTTAGCATTTCTTTTCTCTTCCATTTTCTTCTTGGGATTCCATTCCCTGAATGGGGAAGAGCCCACTCCTCTCATAAGGTACTTCCATGCCAAGATGAAGATCCAGGTGACAACATGCTTAAAAGCTCCTGGGGCACATAGACCCGTGCGTGGGTTTCCCATAATGATTTGTGAGTTGTGGTGCAGGTATTCCCACCAAGTTAAATCCCACCAACATAGGCTTCCACAGAGGGGAAACCATGGACACCTGGGTCTCCACTGGTTCATACTGGTCACAATAGAGAATTTAGTCATCATGGGTTTCTTTTCCATTTCCCTTGGTTTCTCTGAGTGGAAGAGTCAGGGGTCTGTGTTACTCCAGATTTTGCCTCTGTGAAAACCAACACCTGACCTTTTAAAAAGCAACAGGAATATAATAAATCAAGTGATGGGGAAGGCATGCACCACCAGCTAACACTGACTATGCTCTTATTTTTGCTCCTTTATATAGATACTATTATCATCTGCTTACGTCACAGATAAGGAAATCGTGGCACAGAGACATGGAGCTGCTTGCCTGAAGTTACAGACCTAGAAAGTGAGACAAATTTCAGGTTGGTCCAGGTGGTGCTGAAAGAAAAATGGCATGGAGCACACAATGATACTTTCAATCAAATTATTTTCTAAAATATTTCCTTTGAGCTCATTCTTAGGGAAATCAAAGGAGTGTGCTATTCAAAATAGGTTGTGTATGGGAGTAAGAAATGTTATCCAGAGAAGAGAAGGCTTCTGCCAAAAGTAGGTAGATTGATTGTGGTTAAAGACATCTAAGATATTGGGCCTGGGCAAATGGAGAGAGACACCAAGGGTAGAAACCTTATTCCTAGTACCTTGGTTATGATTGATTTTGAGAAGTGATCAGCATGAAGATGACTCAGGATTTTTTATCTAGAATAAGTTCTTCTAACAAATCATCATCATTATCATCATCATCTTATTATCATCACTGTCTCCTGCACTGATGTATTATTTTGTAATCAATAAACAGCTTTCCCACATAGTGCTTCATTTGCTCATCATAACATGCCTATGAAATATACAGAACTTTAATCCAGGTGAACAAACTGAACTTCAGCAAGTCCCAGTATTGTCTGAGGTTCCCAGCTGGTTTCTTACAGAGGCAAGATCTAGACTGAGGAATGCTCACCTTTTCCAATCACCCAGACTCCTTCCACTCTAGACCCTAGCCAGTCCTTTGCCCCAGGAAATGTTGGGTCTGCTCCTCCTTGCTGTGTTAATTATCCCTGGACTCCTTACTCAGAGGAATTCAAAACATGCTGCAGTTATTTGTGGAGCATTTTGTCTCTGGTAGATGGGGGCTTACACAACTCAGAAAAAGCAGCACTTGCCTACACAGGCAACATTGTGCAAGGCTATTAATATCCAAGTGCAACAGATTAATGCCAAAGTGGAGGCTGGCTTACCCAGGGCACAGGACTTCTAGCAATGGAGATTGTATTATTTTACAGGAGTCATGCTAACGCTCCAGCATTAAGACACCCTCCATCTCCACTCTTGTCCTCTGTGATCCAGTATAGACAGGAGAAAGAGGGCCCTGCGCAGAGCTGCAGTTGCCTGTCCTCACCATGTTCACTGTGAGATATGGACAAATGGAGGCTTGAGGTCTCAAAATACTATTTGATAGGTGTCCCCCCCTCCCTTTTTTTCCTAAAGCATCCCAAGCACTCTGCATTTGTTGTCTTTCTCAGTCTTATAATTATCTTTGTGCAGAGGAAAAGGGTAAATATTTTGAGTGCATTTATTCATTCAAAACATGTATTGAGCATCTACTGTGTGCCTGCCACATTCTAGGTTCTGATGACATTAAGACGAGGATGATTGAGATCACTCCTTCGTGCTCATCACTTGGTGGAGAAGGACAAGTAAATGCATTGTTACAGCAGGATAGAATTACTGTTGTGACATGCTTAAATATAAGAGGCTGTAATGGCACGAAGGAAGGAGTGGCAACCTCAGTCTGAAAGAGACAGAAGCTAAGGAGGAGAAACGGGTTACACTGGGTCTTAGTAATCAACAGAAATTTAGCACTACAAGGTAGGGAAAGGCATTCCATCAGAGGGAAGAGTGCATTCAAAATCATGGAAATATGAATTAGCCTGGCAGCAAAGATAAAGGATTTTGGTCCTAGAGATGGGAAATAGTATGATGGAAGGTGAAGAAGGTAGATGGGAAAGAACTGGCTTGAAAGTTACTTCATGTCTTGGGGCCTCAATTCCTCCAAGTATTTTGTCACTAGATACTACTGCTACTTGTGTGCCCTGGCCTCATACTGACGTGCTTCAAAAGCTCCATTAAATTTTGCTTCAGTGTAGACCACATCAAGAATTATGGTGTCATCCCAAGCCAGAGAATGTTTTGCATATTCACATATCACAAGATACATGAATGGCAGAAAGATGGCCAAGGTGGGGATGATAGAATGAACACAATGAAAACCTGTCAGTTGTGACTAATGAGACCCAAGCTGTTCTTATCTGTTGGGGAGCAAAGGTTAGAGGCTGGGAGGGTCCTCTAATATGGCACAGCAGGTTTGAAGTTCTCATTCACTCATTTGTAAAATTTAGGAATCTGCAGATAGACCCACATATCACTGGTATAAATTACCCAAGTCCATCTGTAACCACAGCTTTTTGCTTTACATAAGAAGGCCTGAGGGGCCCACAAATTGAAGCATGAAATGTCATTAGCAAAATCTTAATCCTCATGGTTCTCAGAACTAATTATAGAGCTAGGAGTGGCTGGGGCCAGACCCTTCTGATATAAAAAGATTTTATGAAAGGCAAAGGGGGCCAGCAGCAGCAATTCTCACCCTCTTATATTCCTTCCAATTATTTACAGTAGTAGGCACTGATGGTGAACAAATATAGAGACTGGAATCCAGTGAGGTCACACTGGTGTTCTGGAAGCCAATGATGTAGTGTTGGAATCTGGGAACACAATGAAGCAATGTTTCAGCTGCCTCTGCATTCTTCACCTCCCATTGTCTTCTGTCTCTCTCTACTTCCCCACCCTCAGTTCCAAGCTAAGAGCAGAGACCCCATGATGGGGATTCTATGCTTCGTTCTGTTTCCAAGACTACCACATATCCTCCTACCATAAAGAGCTTTATTGGGACATGCATTTTCATTTTTCTAACCGAGTAGGGAGTGTGACATACGGCTCAACTGGGTATCCTCTGAATACCAGGAAGCTCTTGAGCAAAAACTCTGAATCACCAATATTCAAGTGCTCTTTTGTGTTTCCTAGACTCTCTTGCAGCTAGGTTGAAACCAGTGTGACATCGAGATAATGAATGGGCATGAGTGATAGAAGCCACTTCAGGCCAGCCCCTTAAAAATAGCTTGCAAATTCCTCCAATTCTTTCTTCCTCTTTCAGGGTAACCTTATGTGCCTCTTGTTCCAGATGGTATAGCTACAAAATGGAGAAGCCACTGGACCCATTTCATATTCTAATGAAATGAGAAATAAATCATTGAAAAATGTTAAGCCATTCACATTTTAAGATTTGTCCAACGTGGGAAATTCAAGTTTTGTTTTCTAACTAGTGTAATTGTCTTATAAGAGATGTGGAGTGCCTGAATGGACAAATGGTTAGAGTGCTTGGCTGCTAACCAGAAGACTGGATGTTCAAGTGAACCCAGAGGCACACTAGAAGAAAGGCCTGGCAATCTACTTCTGAAAAATTAGTGATTGAAACCACTTTGGAGCACAGTTCTATTCTGATACACAGGGTTGTCATGGGGAAGACTCCAGTCAATGGCAACTAGCAAAATAACAGTACTAGTAGAGACAATCGCCGCAAAAAGATTACCCAGCATCAAAAAAAAAGAAGCCAGCACACAATACTTAATAAATTTCTCTCTTTTTCTTGATCCCATAATTTACTTTTCAGAGCAAGCCTTGACCTGTGGATTAGAGGAAAGATTACAGTAAATAAACCTCTGGAGACAGGGATATTCCTCCTTCACTTTCTCAGAGCTGGAAAAATTTCTCCACCCCCGCAGTGCAGAGTATATGCCTTCTGAGTTTAAAGACCATCTTAAGAACAAATTTTATGTGTCGACCACTAACAACCGAAGACCAGACAAACTGTGGAATGACATCAAAGTCTCATCCATGAGGAGAGCAAGAGGTAATTAAAAAGACAGGAAAGAAAGAAAAGACCAAATTGGATGTCAAAAGAGACTCTGAAACTTGCTCATGAGTGTTGAGCAGCTAAAACAAAAGGAAAGAATGGTGAAGTAAAAGACCTAAACAGAAGATTTCAAAGGGCAGCTCAGAAAGACAAAATAAAGTATTGTAATGACACATGCAAAGTGCTTGAAATGGAAACCAGAAGGGGAGAATACATTCTGCACTCAAGGCTTGAGCTGCAATAGTGAAAGATTCTACAGGTAAAATATTGAACAACCCAGAGAGTATCAAAAGAAGATGCAAGGAATACAGAGTTCAGCCATTTGAAGAGGTAGCATATGATCAGGAACTGACGGTACTGAAGAAAGAAGTTGAAGCTGCATTAAAGGCATTGGCAAAAAGCAAGGATCTAGGAATTGGTGGAAAATCAATTGAGGTCCTTCAGTAAACAGATGCAGTGCTGGAAGTGCTCACTCATCTAAGACAAGAAACTGGGAGGACAGCCAGCTGGCCAAGTGACAGGAAGAAATCCATATTTATGCCCATTCCAGAGAAAGGTGATACATCATACTGCAGAAATTACCAAACAATGCCATTGATATCACATACAAGTAAAAATTTCCTCAAGATCATTCAAAAGCTACTACAACAGCCTATTGAAAGGAATTGCCAGAAATTCAAGCTGGATTCAGAAGAGGATATGGAACCCAGGGTATCACTCCTCATGTCAGATGGATGTTGGCTGAAAACAGAGAATACTAAAAAGATGTTTACTTGTGTTTCATTGACTATGCAAAGATATTCTACTATGTGGATCATAATAAATTATGGCTAACATTGCAGAGAATGGGAATTCCAGAATACCTAATTGTGCTCCTAAGGAATCTGTATATGGATCAAGAGGCAGTCATGCAAACAGAATAAGGGGACACTGCGTGGTTTAAAGTCAGGAAAGATATGTGTCAGGGTTGTATCCTTTCACCATACCTTTTCAATCTGTATGCCTAGCAAATAATCTGAGATGCTGGATCATAAGAAGGAAAACAAAGCATCAGCATTGGAGGACAACTCATTAACAACCTATGCTATGTGGAAAACACCACCTTACTTGTTGGAAATGAAGAAGATTTGAAACACTTACTGATGAAGATTAAGGACCACAGTCTTCAGTACGTATTGTATCTCAACATCGGTAAAATAAAAATTGTCACAACTGAACCAGTAAGCAACATTGCAATAAATGGAGAAAGGATTGAGACTGTCAAAGATTTTATTTTGCTTGGGTCCACATTCAACTCCCATGGAAACAGCAGTCAAGAAATCAAAAGACACACGGCATTAGGGAAATGTGCTGCAAAGGATATCTTTAAAGTATTGAAAAGTAAAAATATCACCTTGAAGACTAAAGAGTGCCTGACCCAAGCCATGGTATTTTCAGTTGCCTCATATGCATGTGAAAGCTGGACAATGAACAAAGACAGAAAAAGAATTGATGTCTTTAAATTGTGGTGTTGGAGAAGAATGTTGAAGGTACCCTGGACCACCAAAGGAATAAACAAATCTGTTCTGGAGGAGGTACAACTGGAGTGCTCCTTGAAGGCAAGGATGGCAGGACTGCTTCTTACATACTTTGGACATGTTGTCAGGAAAGCACTTCCTGGGGAAGGACATCTTGCTTGGTAGAGTGGAGGGTCAGTGAAAAAGAGGAAGACCCTCAATGAGATGAATTGACACAGTGGCTGCAGCAATGGGCTTAAGCATAAAAACGATTGTGGACATGGCACAAGACAGGGCAGTGTTTTGTTCTGTTGTTCATAGGGTCACTGTGAGTCAGAACCAACTCAATGGCACCTACCAACAACAAAAGAGTGCAGAGGAAGCCCTGGTTGTGTGGTGGTTAAGTGCTACAGCTGCTAGCCAGTAGGCTGACAGTTCAAATCTACTAGGTGCTCCTTGGAAACTTTATGGAGCAGTTCTACTCTGTCTATATGGTCACTATGAATTAGAACTGACTCAAAGTCAGTGGGTTTTGCTTTTTGGTTTTATAGTAGCAGACAAGCCATGGGGGTACAGTGGTTAATAGTTTGGTTGTTAACTGAAAGGTTGGCAGTTCAAATCCAGCAGCCACTTTTTGGAAACAGTATGGGGCAGTTCTATTCTGTTTGATAGTATCACTATGAGTTAGAATAGTTTTGGGGGGTATAGTAGAGGAGGAGATCCTCTCATGGGGTTCCAGGTTCTTTAGAACTCCATGTCGAGGTGCTCAATTATCTTGACTTTTTTGAGTGCTAGGGCATGTCCATATTTCTGAATGGTCCAGGGCCCAGTTCTTAGGAGGGTTAGCCATGTATATACTGATGAAAATTATTTTCTTCTAGAAATTCCTTCTTATTTTTTCATGTCCTCCCTCTTTTCCTTCTATCTCTACTTCTAACTCTGTCTCTGAATTGTACCTCTGGTGACTTTTCTGTTATCTAGTCCTGTGTTCTTTGGAAAAAGGACACCTACACTTTTAGCAAACGAGATCCCCATGATTGCAAAAGACCATGTACCCAGTTTCAGGAACCACATGACTCTGATCTGATATCAGTACTGAAGGCCTTCCTCAAGGCTGTCATTTGATATTTTCTAGCAACACACTGATTCATACAAGGCAGGACATCAGAAACATACCACAGCTTCAAGATCCATTGTCCTTGGCTCTGCAAAGCATTGTGTCAGGAGTTACTACAAATGATGGATTGCAGTAACAGTGGTATGTGGAGGAAGTTTCTGTGCAATGTTGCCCTTACCACCATAGTCTTCTTCCCATTTACACTGCCACCGTGTTGATGTAGCCCTCGCACCACTTCTCTCCAAGATATTGCATTGCCTCCTATTTCTCTCCCCAGCCCATCCTATTTCCCATCACGAGAGTACTTATCCCAAAACCAGATACGGCCTATGTCACTCCTCTCTGTTCAGAAGCCACTAACCAAAAACAACCAAACCTGTTGCCATTGAGTTGTCTCTAACAAATAGTGACCCAGTTGTGTCAGGAGTTACTACAAATGAGGGATTGCAATTTTGTTTGGAAAGGGAAGAAGCCCCGGATAAGTAAGGTACTACTAAAGAAGAAGACCACACTTAGTAATGACTAAGGTCATTACCCGACCTTAGCACATACTACACTGCCACAGTGGTCAGAACAGCCTGGTACTGGTACAAGAACAGACAGATCGATCAATGGAACAGAAATGAGACCCCAGAGATGACACCATCTGCCTATGAACAGTTGATATTCGACAAAGGCCCTAAGACATTAAACTGGGGTAAAAACAGCATCTTCAACAAATGGTGCTGGCAAAATTGGTTATCCATCTGCAATAAACTGAATCAAGATCCATATCTTACACCTTACACAAAAACCAACTCCAACTGGATAAAAGACCTAAATATCAAACCTAAAACGATAAAGCTCATCCAAGAAAAGGTAGGAACAACAATGGAAGTTTTAATACACAATGAGGACAGACTCCAAAATCTGTCAAAGAAACCTCAATCAACAGAAGAGAAAGTAGATAAATGGGAACTATTAAGAATCAAACACTTTTGCTCATCCAAAGACTTTATTAATAGAATTAAAAGAACACCCACAGAGTGGGAAAAAATATTTGGCAACTCTATGTCAGACCGACGCCTGATCTCCATAATCTATAAGATACTACAAAATATCAATAAGAAGAAGATAAACCATCCAATTAAGCGATGGGCAAAGGAGATGGACAGATACTTCACTAAAGAGGAGATCCAGGCAGCCAAAACCACATGCGGACATGTTCACGATCTTTAGCTATTAAAGAAATTCAAATCAAGACAACAATGAGATACCATCTCACCCCAACAAGATTGGCCATGATCCAGAAAACACAAAACAACAAATGCTGGAGAGGCTGTGGAGAAAGTGGAACCCTCCTACACTGTTGGTGGGGTTGCAAAATGGTCCAGCCTCTTTGGAAGGCAATCTGGCACTTCCTTAAAAAAATGGATATTGATATATCATTTGACCCAGTAATTCCACTACTTGGAATATATCCTACAGATTCAAGGCCTTTCACACCAACGGACACATGCACCAGAATGTTTATTGCGGCACAGTCCACAATAGCAAAAAGGTGGAATCAACCCAGATGCCCAACAATAGAAGAATGGATAGGTAAACTGTGGTACATATACTCAATGGAGCACTACGCAATGATAAAGAATAACAATGATTCCAGGAAACATCTCCTAACCTGGTTTCAACTGGAAGACATTATGTTGAGTGAGAGTAGTCAGCGACAAAAGGACAAATACTGTATGAGACCTCTACGATAAGACCTCAAAAACAGACTTGTGTATAGAAGAAAAGACTCTTTGACAGCTGCAAGGGAGGGGAGGGAGGGGGGGAGGGCGAGGGGGGGAGGGTTTAGTTTAGGTAGTTACTAGAATCTAGTTGGGAGAAAGTGGTGACAGCACACATTAGGGACAAGAACAACATTAAGTGGACTTCAGCATAACTTGAGTACTCCTTCCATCTTGACTCAATACTGCAAGGATAGAGTAGCTGGGGCGGGGGCCGGGGGACCATGCTCTTAGGCGAATTCCAGGCCAATTGGCACAACTAGCGTTTTGCTAAGAGAGCTCTCTAAACCCCACATTGGTGAATGGCGTCTGGGGTCTTAAAAGCTGCCAAGCTACCATCCGAGGACACAGCAAATGGTCCCAACTCAGCAGGAACGGATGCTCACCGAGGGCCAAAATGGCATGCGGTAAAGACAACCGAGAAGACAGAGAGACCCACAAGAGTGGGTGCCTACATCGACCTGGGACTGGAAGAACCGGATGGTGCCTGGCCACCACCAGTGATAGCCACGACGGAGCTGACAGAGAGGAGCCTCACTGGCAACACAAGAATAAAAAGAGGTGCATCATGAGATCTCCACTAAAAGACCTCAATTGATGGTCCAGCGGTTTTGGGGTTCCTCTGAGAGCATGGCCCCCGGCCCTGATGCTGCCTGTTCCCATAAATTATAACAAAGGTCCACTCTTTGGACAGGAATGGAATGGACTTGGCAATGCAGAGTAACCATATGTTGGAAGCACTTTATGGTTCTATACATCTACAGGATATCATCTTGCTGACCTCTGGCTGGAGGAAGGGGAGTGGACGGAGAGGAGGGGAAAGGAGACTGTTGGGAGGATGAGACATGTATGGAGCAGAGAGGAATAGTGTGCAGTCACCAGACAGGGAGAGCAGTGGAAGCTGCATATAGGGGGGCATGTAAATTTACATGTGAATGTACATTTTCACTCAGTTATGTTAAATAAAAAAAAAATGAGGGATTGCACTAACAGTGGTACGTGGAGGAAGACAGAGTAGCCACTGCCTTGTTACAAAATCTTATCCTAGCATTCAAGGCTTCTGAATTTGTAACCATTCTACCCTTCTAGACTCATCTTTCTTTCTTTTTTTTATTTTTATTTAACATAACTGAGTGAAAATGTACATTCACGTATAAATTTACATGCCCACCTATATGCAGCTTCCGCTGCTCTCCCTGTCCGGTGACTGCACACTATTCCTCTCTACTCCATACATGTCTTATCCTCCCAACAACCTCCTTTCCCCTCCTCTCCATCCACTCCCCTTCCTCCAGCCAGAGGTCAGCAAGATGATATCCTGTAGATGTTTAGAACCACAAAGTACTTCCAACATATGGTTACTCTGCATTGCCAAGTCCATTCCATTCCTGTCCAAAGAGTGGACCTTTGTTATAATTTATGGGAACGGGCAGCATCAGGGCCAGGGGCCATGCTCTCAGAGGAACCCCAAAACCGCTGGACCATCAATTGAGGTCTTTTAGTAGAGATCTCATGATGCACCCCTTTTTATTCTTGTGTTGCCAGTGAGACTCCTCTAAGTGAGCTCCATCATGGCTATCACTGGTGGTGGCCGGGCACCATCCGGTTCTTCCGGTCCCAAGTCGATGTAGGCACCCACTCTTGTGGGTCTCTCTGTCTTCTCGGTTGTCTTTACCGCATGTCCTTTTGGTCCTTGGTGAGCATCCATTCCTGCTGAGTTGGGACCATTTGCTGTGTCCTCGGATGGCAGCTTGGCAGCTTTTAAGACCCCAGACGCCACTCACCAATGTGGGGTGCAGAAAGCCTTCTTAGCAAAACGCTAGTTGTGCCAATTGGAATGGAATTCGCCTAAGAACATGGTCCCCCGCCCCCTGCCCCAGCTACTCTATCCTTGCAGTATTGAGTCAAGATGGAAGGAGTACTCAAGTTATGCTGAAGTCCACTTAATGTTGTTCTTGTTTCTAATGTGTGCTATCACCGCTTTCTCCCAACTAGATTTCGAGCACCTATCTAAACTAAGCCCTCCCCCCCTCCCTCCCCTCCTTGCAGCTGTCAAAGAGTCTTTTCTTCTATGCACAAGTCTGTTTTTGAGGTCTTATCATGGAGGTCTCATACAGTATTTGTCCCTTTGTCGCTGACTACTTTCACTCAACATAATGTCTTCCAGTTGAAACCAGGTTAGGAGATGTTTCCTGGAATCATCATTATTCTTTATCATTGCGTAGTGCTCCATTGAGTATATGTACCACAGTTTACCTATCCATTCTTCTATTGTTGGGCATCTGGGTTGATTCCACCTTTTTGCTATTGTGGACTGTGCCGCAATAAACATTCTGGTGCATGTGTCCATTGGTGTGAAAGGCCTTGAATCTGTAGGATATATTCCAAGTAGTGGAATTACTGGGTCAAATGGTATATCAATATCCATTTTTTTAAGGAAGCGCCAGATTGCCTTCCAAAGAGGCTGGACCATTTTGCAACCCCACCAACAGTGTAGGAGGGTTCCACTTTCTCCACAGCCTCTCCAGCATTTGTTGTTTTGTGTTTTCTGGATCATGGCCAATCTTGTTGAGGTGAGATGGTATCTCACTGTTGTCTTGATTTGAATTTCTTTAATAGCTAAAGATCGTGAACATGTCCGCATGTGTTTTTTGGCTGCCTGGATCTCCTCTTTAGTGAAGTGTCTGTCCATCTCCTTTGCCCATCGCTTAATTGGATGGTTTATCTTCTTCTTATTGATATTTTGTAGTATCTTATAGATTATGGAGATCAGGCGTCCATCTGACATAGAGTTGCCAAATACTTTTTCCCACTCTGTGGGTGTGCTTTTAATCCTATTAATAAAGTCTTTGGATGAGCAAAAGTGTTTGATTCTTAATAGTTCCCATTTATCTACTTTCTCTTCTGTTGATTGAGGTTTCTTTGACAGATTTTGGAGTCTGTCCTCATTGTGTATTAAAACTTCCATTGTTGTTCCTACCTTTTCTTGGATGAGCTTTATCGTTTTAGGTTTGATATTTAGGTCTTTTATCCAGCTGGAGTTGGTTTTTGTATAAGGTTTAAGATATGGATCTTGATTCAGTTTATTGCAGATAGATAACCAATTTTGCCAGCACCATTTGTTGAAGATGCTGTTTTTACCCCAGTTTAATGTCTTAGGGCCTTTATTGAATATCAACTGTTCATAGGCAGATGGTGTCATCTCTGGGGCCTCAATTCTGTTCCATTGATCGATCTGTCTGTTCTTGTACCAGTACCAGGCTGTTCTGACCACTGTGGCAGTGTAGTATGTTCTCAGGTCGGGTAATGAGAGGCCTCCCAGTGTGGTCTTCTTCTTTAGTAGTACCTTACTTATCTGGGGCTTCTTCCTTTTCCAAACAAAATTGGTGATTTGTTTCTCCAGCTCATTAAAAAATGATACTGGAACTTGTATTGGGATTGCATTATATAAATAAATTGCTTTGGGTAAAATAGACATTTTCACAATGTTAATTCTTCCTATCCATGAGCAGGGTAGGTTTTTCCATTTATCTAAGTCTCTCTTAGTTTCTTGTAGTAAGGGCTTGTAGTTCTCTTTGTAAAGGTCTGTTGTTTCTCTGGTTAGATTAATTCCTAGATACTTTATCTTCTTAGGGGCTATCGTAAATTGTATTGATTTGATAATTTCCTCCTTAACAGTCTTGTTGTTGGTATAAAGGAATCCTACTGATTTACTTATGTTTATCTTGTATCATGAGACTTTGCTGAACTCTTCTATCAGTTTGAGTAGCTTACTTATAGATTCCTTGGGGTTCTCTGCATATACAATCATATCATCTGCGAACAGGGAGATTTTAACTTCTTCTTTTCTGATGCAGGTGCCCTTTATTTCTTTGTCTTGTGTAATTGCTCTGGCTAGAACTTCTAGCACAATGTTGAATAGGAGAGGTGAGAGTGGGCATCCTTGTCTAGTTCCTGATCTCAAGGGAAAGTCTTTCAGTCTCTCTCCACTGAGGATGATGTGGGCAACTGGCTTTGTATAAATGGCCCTTATTGTGTTGAGGAATTTGCCGTCTATGCCCATTTTGCTAAGAGTTTTTAGCATGAATGGGTGTTGGACTTTATCAAATGCCTTTTCTGCATCAATGGACAAAATCAGGTGATCCTTGTCTTTTGTGTTATTTATGTGGTTAATCACATTAATTGTTTTCCTGATGTTGAACCAGCCTTGCATCCCTGGTATGAATCCCACTTGGTCATGATGGATTATTTTCTTGATATGTTGTTGTATTCTGTTGGCAAGAATTTTGTTGAAGATTTTTGCATCTAGGTTCATGAGTGATATCGGTCTGTAGTTCTCTGTCTTTGTTGGATCTTTCCCGGGCTTAGGTATCAGAGTTATGCTGGCTTCATAGAATGTTTGGGAGTACTCCATCCTTTTCTATGCTGTGAAATAGTCTCAGTAGTATTGGGGATAACTCTTCTCTAAATGCTTGGTAGAATTCTGCCATGAAGCCCTCTGGGCCCGGACTTTTTTTGGTTGGCAGCGTTTTGATGACCTTTTCAATCTCTTCCTTTGTGATGGGTTTATTAAGTTGTTCTGCTTCATGTTGTGATAATTTGGGTACGTGATATGAGTCAAGGAATTTGTCCATTTCCCCTAGGTTTTCAAATTTGCTAGAGTACAGTCTTTCATAGTATTCTGTTATGATATTTTTGATTTCTGTTGCATCTGTGGTGACAACTCCCTTCTCATTTTTAATTTGGGTTATTTGTTTCCTTTCCTGCTTTTCTTTAGTAAGTTTAGCCAGTGGTTTATCAATTTTGTTGATATTTTAAAAAAACCAGCTTTTGGTCTTTTCAATTTTTTCAATTGTTTTTCTATTCTGTACTTCATTTAGCTCTGCTCTAATCTTTATGATCTCCTTTCGTCTGGTGCCCGAGGGGTTCCTCTGTTGTTCTCTTTCTACTTGTTCAAGCTGTAGAGTTAGTTTCTTGATTTGGTTTCTTTCTTCCTTCCAGATGTGTGCATTTATGGAGATAAACAGACCTCTGAGCACTGCTTTGGCTGTATCGCATAGGTTCTGGTAGGAAGTGTTTTCGTTCTCATTGGAATCCATGAATTTCTTTAATTCATCCTTGATTTCCTCTATAACCCATGTTTTTTTGAGCAAGATATTGTTCAGTTTCCAAGAGTTCCACTTTCTATCTCTGTTTTTTCTGCTATTGATTTCAACTTTTATGGCTTTATGATCTGAGACGATGCTTTGCAGTAATTCAATGGTATGGATTTAGTTGAGCATTGCATTACGGCCTATCACGTGGTCAATTCTGGAGAATGTTCCACGTGCACTGGAGAAGAAGGTGTAGTTGTCTGCTGATGGGTGGAAAGTTCTGTATATATGAATGAGGTTTAGTTGGTTAATTGTGTCAATGAGGTCTTCCGTATCTTTACTGAGCTTTTTTCTAGATGATCTGTCTAGTAATGAGAGTGGAGTGTTAAAGTCTCCCACTATTATTGTGGAGGCATCTAACTCTCTTTTGAGCGTAGTCAGTGTTTCTTCAACATATTTAGTTGCTCTGGCATTAGGTGCATAAATATTCAATATAGTTAAGTCTTGCTTGTGTACTGAACCTTTCAGCAATAAATAGTGACCATCTTTGTCCACAATGGTGGATTTGACATTAAAATTGATTTTGTCTGACAGAGAGACCCACAAGAGTGGGTGCCTACATTGACCTGGGACCGGAAAAACCAGATGGTGCCCGGCCACCACCACTGATAGCCATGATGGAGCTCACAGAGAGGAGCCTCACTGGCAACACAAGAATAAAAAGAGGTGCATCATGAGATCTCTACTAAAAGACCTCAATTGATGGTCCAGCGGTTTTGGGGTTCCTCTGAGAGCATGGCCCCCGGCCCTGATGCTGCCCGTTCCCATAAATTATAACAAAGGTCCACTCTTTGGACAGGAATGGAATGGACTTGGCAATGCAGAGTAACCATATGTTGGAAGCACTTTATGGTTCTATACATCTATAGGATATCATCTTGCTGACCTCTGGCTGGAGGAAGGGGAGTGGATGGAGAGGAGGGGAAAGGAGACTGTTGGGAGGATGAGACATGTATGGAGCAGAGAGGAATAGTGTGCAGTCACCGGACAGGGAGAGCAGCGGAAGCTGCATATAGGGGGGCATGTAAATTTACATGTGAATGTACATTTTCACTCAGTTATGTTAAATAAAAATAAAAAAAATTGAAAAAAAAATTGATTTTGTCTGAGATTAGAATTGCCACCCCTGCTCTTCTTTGTTCATTGTTAGCTTGATATATATTCTTCCATCCTTTAATTTTCAGTTTGTTCCTGTCTTTAGGTCTCAAGTGAGTTTCTTGTGGACAACATATGAATGAGTTGTGTCTTTTGATCGAAGATGACAATTGGTTTCTCTTTACTGGAGCATTCAGTCCATTCACATTCAATGGAATTATTGATAGGTATGTGTTCACTGCTGCCATTGTGATATGTTTATTTTTATGTTGATGTTTTCTCTGTTGATCTTAGTCTGTTCTGAGACACTCTTTTTTGTGAGTTGATTTTTCACCTTTTAAGAGCTGGTTTTATAGTTGTTGAGACTCGTGTGTTAGATTTCTTGAAATGGTATGATACATCTTTGTTGTGCTTTACAGCTGCCCCTGTGAACCCCCTTAATAAACTGTTTATAAACCCAGTTTTAATTACTACCAGTCTTGTCATCTTCCTCTCCATCTTGAAGGACTATAACGACTGTAGTACATCCCTCTTTTTATTATGATGACACCACAGTTTTCATGATGATCACTGGATTGCTTCTTTCCATATCAAAGCTGTGATTTACTTTGGAGCCTTCCCTAAATGAGTAGAGTATTGAGTAGTTTGTCGTTCTAAAATATAAAGTTAGTAGTTTTGTTCTTCTAAGCCAAAGCCAAGCACTTCTTTCAGTATTTCTTGTAGTTTGGTTTTGGTTTTTACAAAGTCTCTGAGTTTCTGTTTATCTGGGAATGTCTTAATTTCATTTTCGTATTTGAAAGACAGTTTTGCAGGATATATAATTCTTGGTTGGAAGTTCTTCTCCTTCAAGACTTTGAATGTGTCGTGCCACTGTCTCCGTGCCAGCATGGTTTCTGCTGAGAAATCTGAAGAGAGCCTACAGGGTTTCCCTCTGAATGTTAGCTTTGCCTTGAGTCTTGCTGCTTTTAAGAGTTGCTGCTTATGTTTCATTTTGTTAAGCTTGATTATAATATGTCTTGGAGTCTTTCTTTTCAGATCTATATTGGGTGGCGTACGACATGCATCTGAGATGTCAATATTCTCTTCCTTCATGATTTCTGGGAAGTTTTCTTTCAGCACCTCAGCAACGATACTCTCTGTGTTCTCAGATGTCTCACCCTGTTCAAGGACTCCAATTAATCGAAGGTTGTTCCTCTTAATAGAGTCCCACATGCTTCTTAATGTTTCTTTATTTTTCTTGTTTCTTTTTTCTGATTTCTGCTCATAGATGCTGGCATCAGTAGCTCTGTCTTCCAAGTCAGAAATTCTTTTTTCCGTTTGTTCCGTTCTGTTTTCTTGGCTTTCCATGGAAGTTTCCATGTCTTTGATTTTCTTCTTGATCTGTTGGATTTCAGAGTACTGGTGTTCCATCAGATCGAACAACTTGTTTAATTTTTCACTTTGTTCTGTTGCATTTTGTATAAGGTCTAGAAGGGCCCTGTATATAATCAATTTGTATTCACTTCCTGATGCTTTCATAAAAGTTTCTTCGTCTGGAAAACTCAGTGGTTGCTTTGTTTGGGAGCCTTCTGAAGCCATGAGTGATTGCTTGTATGCCACAATTGTCTGTTGCTTTTTGGGTCCCATGTGAGTATATAGAGGCTGGAAGAGGTACTGTGAGGATGGATTGCAAAGGTTTCTCTAGGCTGTCTTCAAATGTAAAGCAAAAGATATCTGACCAGTTCACAAGTCAGTTAGGTTTTCAGGTATAGAGGTCCCTCTTCTCATCTGACAAAGTAAGCGCCACTATATCCAACCCCAGATGATAACAAACTAGTTCAGAATACAGCACTGCTACTGCCCTGGTGGCCTCTGCTGATAGGGCCTAGCCTTAGCCAACACTGCATCCAGTACTGGTTTTGTGATAGGAAAGCGCTCTCCTGTGGGCAGGCTCTGTCTCCCCAGCTAAGAATTAGGTCCAGCTGCGGCCACCGTATCCAAGAAGGCGTCCTCCACACAGGCAGCAGACAGAGAGGCCAAAGGTGCCAAGAGGTAGTGATTCCTCTGATTCTGTTGCAGGGCCCCCAAGGTAGGCATCACTGTGCAAAATCACTACTTTTCTGTCGGAGAAGCTCTGTCCCGTTTGCAGGCGCCAGCTCCGAGGCTAAGAACGAGGTCCCACTAAAATCTTGGTACCAACATGGCGTCCCGCAGCCTTACCATGGAGCTCCGCGCAAACTCTGCTGAGGCAGCTACAATACAAAAGGCTCAAAGTGTCTAGATTAACAGAGTCCCAAACCTGGCTCTCAGAATATGGGAATTTCGCCTGCCTATCCCCCCAGCAGCGTGTCTGAGTCCAGCCGCCAGGCAAGACCTAGCTCCGCCCGCCAGCTGAGACAGAGGAAAGAAAAAGTTAAACTGGTGCATTTACCTTCCCTCTGTGAGAGCCGGGGCTAGCCAGGAGCGGGAGTCAGCGAAAGAGAGGAGGTTTTTCACTGAGTGGTATGAAGTCCCAATTAACAGCTCTGTGCCGTGTCCTGAGGCTGATTAGGTGATCAGAAGGCTCTGTTTGATTGTCACTTCAGGTCTTGGTTTCCAGAGGGATATAAGGAGACTGGGCTTAGTCTGCCAACTTGACTCCGCCCCCCCAGACTCATCTTTTTCTATTCCTCTTCCCACACTTTGAGTCAGACTCTATATGTCAGTTGTTTTTCATGTCTCTACATTTCTTTCTAAAAGGCCAGCATACTGATCATTGACTTGGAAAAAAATCTATAGATCCTTCAAAGCCTGTCTCAGCTGTCACAAATCCATGTAGACTTCCTTCTTGACCCAATAACATGCATATCAGATCTCTCCCAGTTTGAAATGCCATAGTACTTTAGAGCCTCTCATCTGTGTTGAACACTCTCCACTTTGTATTACAGTTATTGCAGAGCTTGTTTGATTTCCATTATTGGAGAATGGGAAATGCTGACGGTCTAGTGGTTGAGTGCTAAGGGCTATTAACTAAAAGGTCAGCAGTTCAAATCCACCAGGCACTCCTTGGAAACTCTATGGGGCAGTTCTATGTTGTCGTATAGGGTTGCTATGAGTTGGAATTGATTGAATGTCAATGGCTTTAATTTGTTTTTTGATAAGAGAATAAGATCTTTGAGGATGTGAAATCACACATTATTATTCACAGTTCCTTCTTTTACATTGCACGACTGTGCCTTTGCAGGCTACTTGCTCAATAAATATCTAGGCCACTGCGTTGAATACAGGGCAGGGGTTAGTCAGCCTAACATTAAAATCTAACGGGGCTATTATCCAAAGGGGGAATCAAGTGTCAACTGAGTTTTCTTAAAGCCTCATCAGGTAAAATCTTAAAGAGCAACCTTTCTTGGAAAAATAAAGGAGAGAGGCTGTGAATGCCCACAACTGGAAAAATAAAGCCACAAGTTGCAAGTCTTATAGGTCAGAGGGCTGCAAAGAAAGAGATCGTACTCTCCTGTCTACCAACTGTTTTCTCATCTCCTTCCACTAATCAGGAATCATCCCCAGAAAATGACACCGGCTGTGTGTCATGGAGGTTCCCCTACTCTCAGGCTGGCTGGTGCCTCCAAAACTCTTTGATGGTCTGCTCCCATTGTTTCCTGAAACTGATCCACCCCATTTTGCGTTTTCCCGCCTAGATTACTTGATACCACCCAGCAACCAGGTGTTCCTTTCAGAAGCCAGAAGCTGATAACCTGGGCTCTCTGCTCTGACTCCTGGCCAGTGTTGTTTGCAGTAGAGGACTCAGGGTGGCAATTATTTCCACCAAGAAGTGGGTGCCAACTCTCTTTTTCCAACTTGTACATTGGTGAACTAAAGAAGCAATGGCAGCACCATCAGAACACATAAATAGCTCTGCAAGACAATCATTTTAAGATAACATCTTTAGATGTACAAGCACTTAGTGAAAAAATAAATGAAATATGCCAGCCAAATGAAATATAATTAGTCTTATTATGGGCGTCACTCAAATTATTGTCTTTATAACCTGATTGTGAATTCCTTATATGTCTTTTGTGTCTTACACTATGGTTAGCCCCAAACTGAAAACACTATAAGCAGGCATGCCTGGTTGCTCTGTTGTTCTTTTAATTGTTTCTGAATGGGACACTTTCTTGGATGATATACCTCACTGATTTCTTCCATTAATTAGAAGGCAAAGTAATTGGGAAAAAATAATTGCGCAATATTTCTTTATTCCTCACAGAAGCCTAGTGAAGAAGTAGGGGTAGTTGTTATTCTCCAGATATTTTGTGATCAGAAAGTCAAACCCAGAGAGTTTTTGTTGTTTCAGATGCCACTCAATAAACCAGGGCTAGAATCATTGAGACGAGGAAAAGATTCACAGGAACAAAACAGAGACCTACCATTCTTCTGCAAACCTGCTGAATACAGACAGAGAACTCATATATATGGCTGGGGTTCCTAGGGGTGAGACCTTCTTGTCTAAATTCATCTTGATTCCAACTGGGATCCCTACCTCTAAGAAGAAATAGCTACAAGAGAATACCGTAACACTGGACTATGTTGGTTAAGAGCTACAGATGCTAACCAAAAGGTTGGCAGTTGGAATCCATCAAGTGTTCCTTGGAAACTGTATGGAGCAGTTCTATTCTGCCATATAGGGTCTCTGTGAGTTGGATTGACTCAACAGCAGTGGGTTTGGGTTTGGAGTATCTTGGTTAAGAGCTATGTGTGCTAACCAAAAGGTTGGCAGTTTATATTCACAAGGCATTCCTTAGAAACTCTATGGGTCAGTTCTACTCTGTCCTATGGTGTCTTTATGAGTCAGAATCAACACAATGTCAGTGGATTTGGCAAAAAAAAAAAATTGTTTCTATGTTCTGAGTATCTTAGGCCATTCCTTTTGCTGAAAGAGACAAACCTCAAACAACTCTACAGAATTAGCTCATGGGGACATGAGTGTATGCTAAGGCATAGAAAAGTGAAGGTCTGAGGTTGGGCATGTCCTCCTCACCAGCTTTTGACACTGAACTGAGCACTAATTAGCTCCTTCATATGTTTACCTGATCACCGAGGATGTTCATGGCTTGGGCAGTGCCTACCTTGAAACACATCCTATGGGAAGAGACAGCATATTGTGCCAGTAGATGATGTCCTATTTAGACATCTTAGACACCCGATTGGGATCTTTTCCCAGCCAGTGCACATACCTAGGGCCTAATACTGCATTTACACGTAGCGTACAGAGTTCTCTACAACTCCAAGACTCAGATCAAGCCCTACGCATGATCCTTATCTGACTGCTCCCAGGGGCACCATCCTAGGCTCAAAGACAGTAATGTTTATGTATCTTTAAATTCATGGACTTAATTTAGGCCTTTTTACTATCTATGTTCCGATTTTCTGGGATAACAAGCATTAACATCCAAAGTGCTGTCAGAATTTTTGCATATAGGTAAGAAAGCTGATTGGTAGCGCAGTAGGAAAACCAAAGTGCATATTTGCCAGTAAGCTAAGAGGATTTCACTTTCCCCCAGTAAATATGATAAGATATGTAGCATGAGAATTTCCTCGAACTTGCAAAAAAAAGCAAGGGACTTGGGATCAGAAAATCTCAGTTTGGGTGTAGTTGTTTATTGATTGCATAACTTTGAGCAAATTATTTCTTTTCCCAGCATGTCACTTTCTTCATCTGGAAAATGGACACCTAATACCTACTTCACAAGGGTGTAAGGTTCAAATGTCTTTATAACAAATGTCTTTATAACTACCATACTTTGACAATGGTAAAGGATGGTACAAATGCACCTTTCTGTTGTTTTGTTCTTGGTGCTTCCTGCCTGACTCCATCGACTCAAATCACTCTAAGATCTAGAATCAGATTTCAGCCTTATGGAATCATTTACGATGCAGCAGATGGGTTTACAAGTCTGTTGGTCTCTTCGTGTAATTAACAGCCAAGAAGTCTTAAGCTTGCATTGTTTACATTGAGGGTGTTTCTTGCTCTTCCCTTGCCCACTCCCACATCATACCATTTCAGGTCACTGTCATTTTTATTTGTTCTGTGCAGTTCTTTAACTTCATGGAATCCTCAGCAGACAGACTCTATTCAGTTTTTTCATCCTACTGACAGTGACTACAGAGCTGTGGTGGTGCAGTGGTTAAATGCTCAGCTGCTAACTAAGAAGGTCAGCAATTAAAACCCACCAGGCTCTGTAGGAGCGAGATGTGACTGGCAGTGTGCTTTGTAAAGATTACAGCCTCAGAAATTCTGTAGTGCAGATCTGTTCTCTTCTACAGGGCCACTATGAGTTGAAATCAACTGGAATGAGTCTAACTATATGATTTACAAAGATGTTTTCTTATCGCTTTCACTACAGCCCTGTGAAGTAAGAAGGGCATCCATTAACAGTCCTTTTTTGCAGGTGAAGAAACTGAGGCACAAGAGGCTCGCTAGTAAGTGGCACTGCAAGAATTCATATGGGTCATTGGGCTCCAAGTCCCGTGCTCTTCCTGAGTCAACCCTCTTTTCTCCAGAGAAACATACTTCCTAGAGCCAGATGTAACTTCATGAGGGAGCTCCATCTGACAGGTGGCAAAAACAAAGACCCAGGGACGTGAAAGGATGAGGGACTTCCCCAGGACCATTCTTGTGGCTGCCATTCCACCCGCAACACTCAGAAGCCTCTTTATTGGGTTACCTCATGCACACAGCTGACCTTCTGCTAACAATATGGGAGTTACGGAAGAAATGCAGAACATGGTCTATGACCTTATGGAACTTCCTAATGACTCAGGGAGGTGTGGCCGTTATAAAATTCTTAACTGAAAGCAGCCTTGGGATGGGAAATACTCCAAAACTGGACTTTGTTAATCTCTGAATTGAAGTCTGTTTTTTTTTTTTGTTTAGGGTTTGCAAGCAGATTTAGGTACAAGTCTTTCCTAATTCATCAGGTTGTAAATTCCCATAGTGACCACTTGTGTCACTTCAGCTCATGTAGGCAAGAAGGCTTTTCATATGTTTGTGTATGTCTGTGTGTCTGTGTGTTGTGTGTACACACAGTGTAGAGGTTAGGAGGTAAGGAGATAAAAAATAGATTGTTGTCTTTAGTAGCATTTTTAATGGAAATCTGCAGCCTTCTCTGTAAAAATAACATCTTCAGTTAGCTTTCTGTTCTTTTCTTCCTTAATCAAGTAGATCTTCATCCTACTTAGTCGGATGCTCCTTCTCCTAGGCATGTTACCTAGTGGTTGCTGAAGATATTTGCACTTCCTCGTTTCCCACCCCCACCTTGCTTTCTCTGGGAAGAGGCTGAAGAAATGACATAGCCCAAAGCCTTGAAGGTTTCACTTGGTATGCCAGGACATACCTAGCTTAGGTAAAATAGTCATTGTACCCACATATTGACGTTCTTTTCATGTTCCACCTAATGGTTCGAAAGTGACACCTAGGAATTCCTACTGAGGGAATCCTTGGATTGACAGAGGTGGCCCTTGGACATACAATGGCACTTGCTGGCTTAAATTTAGTTAGCAATGAAGAAGAGCCCCTCTCCTTCCTCCTGCTGTGGTACTCTGACTGCTAAGGCAGAGAGTTGAGCTGGCAGGCCTGTATAGCATCTGGACGTCTTTATCAGGACCACCAAGTCTTCAGAACAAGCAAGATGGAATCAAAGTGAAGGAGAACTCCAGGCCCACAGTCCGGTTTGGGACCAGGACTGGGAGAATGGAATGGTGCATGTAGGGATTCGGCAGCTTTATGAGGCTGAGGCTTACAAATCCGCCAGTGATGGCAGGTGGTATAGGAATCTGGGCTGCTCAAGCCCTGAAGGCTGTGCAGCTGGAATTTCAAGCAAGAAAGACTGACCACAAACTCCTGTTCTTCCACACATCTGCTGTATGACCTAGTCTGGTTGTTCAACTGTGGAAAAGCCTCCACGTAGCCTGTCTCATGGAAGGACTTGATTTTTGGTAATAACGTATGCAGGTTCTCAAAAGTCTTGGCTAATTACTATCATTTTTATCCTGCATGATGCATAGAAATAAATATGATCGAATAAAAAAAAATTACAGAGGTAATCTGTGGCCTAGTAGATTTCCCTAAAGTGAATTGTGTGTGTGTGTGTGTGTGTGTGTGTGTGTATTAACCCTGGTGGTATAGTGGTTAAATCGTACAGCTGCTAACCAGAAGTGGTTAAATCTGCAGGTGCTCCTTGGAAACTCCATGGAGCAGTTTTACTCTATCTATAGGGTTATTATGAGTCAGAATTGATTCAACAGCAGTGAGTTTTGATGTGTATATGTGTGTGCATATATATATATTCATGTATGTATATATATGGAAACCCTGGTGATGTAGTGATTAAGTGCTACAGCTGCTAATCAAAAGACCAGCATTTCAAATCCACCAGGTACTCCTTGGGCATTATGGGGCCGTTCTACTCCTCCCTATAGGGTCACTGAGAGTTAAAATCCACTTGACAGCAAAGGGCTTTTTTGGCTTATTTATGTGTACGTGTGTGTGCATGTATGTGTGTGCATGTGTGTATATATAATTAAGTATATATGCAGTTTTGGTAGTTGTTTTTGAGTTGGCCCTGACCTACAGGTGATCCCATGTATAATGCAATCACATAGGGCCAAGTCCTCAGTCATCTTTTTAATTATTATAGTAGAGTCCATTGAAGTCATTACGTCTTTTGAGTGTTTCCCAAGCTGAGATGGTCATCTTCCAGATTTATATCAGACAGTATTCTTTTGTAATTCACAGGGTTTTTATTTGCTAGCTTTTAAAAGTAGATTACAAGGTTTCCTTCCTAGCCTGTCTTAGTCTGGAAACTCTCCTGAAACTTGTCTACCATGGGTCACGCTGCTGGCATTTGAAATATCAGTCACACAGTGTCTAGCAACATAACAACACAGCAACACACAAACAACTACAGTATGACAAATTGGCAGACAACTCTGCTTGTGCGTGTGTACATATAGGACAGGGTTGAAGTACCCCAAGGAGTTTCCAAGGAGCACTTGGTAGATTCGAACTTCTAACCTTTTGGTTAACAGCTATAGCTCTCAATCACTACACCACCAGGGTTTCCATATTATCTGTGCATGTTAGTTATGTACTAACTAGTCTACATGTTAGTTGCCATCAAGTCCACCCTGACTCATGGCAAGCTTATGTGTAAAAGACTGAACCACTGTCTGATTCTGTGTGTACACAGAAGTACAGGCCTTAGGCTAATCACATAATCTCTGTCTTTCTTAGTCCTCTGATCTATTAAATAAGGATAGTAGACGTACCTCCTTTGGGTTCAACACAGAGAAATTTTGGTAAGGAAAAAATAAAATTCTATAGGTAAAAATGCTCTAAAAACATCAAGTGTTAAATAATTATACAGAATAATTATTCATTTCAACCTAAATAAGGCTCTGGAATTTGAAGTGTCCTGATATATTAGGACCAAAGTGACATCACACTGATTTTCTAAATTTTTTTTTACCTGTTGTTTAACAACATAAGTCATTTGACCTGTGTTCTGCACAGGTTTGTGTGAGTGTGGTCAGCAGTGTAACTGCATAAACCATAAGCTCTGGGAAAATCAGAAGACAGCAATCATTGGAAGATCATATTAAAATATTTACAAAGACACAAATGTGGCAATGATCTGTGTAAAATAAAAATGTAAAGCAAAAACAAAAGGGGAGATGGTAATTTGAGACCTTACTCCCCAGGAAGTTAGAAAGGAAGACAGGACAAAGAACTGTTCCAGCCTTTGGAAGAAGACGGGGGACAGTCAGCACTTGAGCTGTCACTGAGCTGGAGCCTGATCACCTGGCCTATCCTTTCCTGTCCTTTTCCCTCAGGGGAGTGCTGCCTCCTCTGAAGACTGTTTCAAAAGACCCTTGAGCTTCCCCAGGCTGGAATCTAGGCATGTTCTTTCAGCTGCACTAGGAATTTGGCTGTCACTGGCACCGGGTTTCTCAAATCTGCGCACCTTGCACTAGGGAATCTCGGGATGGCCCTGGCAAGCTGAGGGGGCATCCAGCGGTCACTCAGCTATTCTCCTGCAGCATTCTCAGGGAGAGATGATTGTTACCAAACAAGGGAACTCCTGCCTGCTCTAGATTAGGAAGGTCCTCATACATGGCAGTGATCTCTCTGCGCTCTTCCCCTGGTTAGTGTCTATTACAGAGGTGTGCTTAAGTCTGGAAAGTGGAGGGTAGAGAGTGAGTGGGAAAGAGAAAGTCCATTTACTCTCTCCTTCAGCAGACCAAGCATCGTCTTATTTCAGAGCTCTGCAGCTCTGTTCTGGAACAGATCCACCTGTACCATCCAAAGTTACCTGATTGGGATCTGTTACAGACATTTTACTTTGAAATACATACAGTGTTTCTCAGTAATCACACGTGAGGAAGTTCACATGTATTGAACACCCACCCTCTGTATGGTAAGAGTACCTGGGTGGTGCAAATGCTTAACATGCTTAGCTGTTACCTGAAAGGCGGGCAGCTTGAATCCACCCAAAAGCACCTCAGAAGAAAGGCTGGAGACTCACTTCCAAAAACTCAGCTACTGAAAACCCTGGGGAACATGGTTTTACTCTGATGCATATGAAATCATCGTGAGTCAGAATTCACAGCAACAGTTTTTGTTTTTTTTTCTTTTAAATATTGTGGTTGGCTTGATGCTAAAAAAATAAAGATGACTTAATTGTCAAGGACAACCCTTGGTTTCACAGGAGAGGCTTCTGAGGCTGAAAGGGTATGACTTGTCCAAGATCTCAGAAAGAGAGGCACAGCCAGCACCCTGGTCTCCTGACTCCCAGTCCAGTGCTCATTCACAACACTTATACTGTAAGTTCTTGACTTCCCCAGAATGGGGAAAGCATCAGTTACAAGATCTAAGTTCAAGTCTTAGCTCTTCCAGTAACCCAGGGAAATTTCTAGAAACAAATACCATATACAAAGGAAGTCAAAAATACTGCACAGGTTTATTCCAAACCAAACATGTTTAAACACATCTCCATGATCAGTGGATGGCTGCAGGCAAGTTCAGTAAAATTCTTGCACTGGTCTTGTTAGAGTGCCTTCAGAAAAAGGCTACTTTTTGTGCCAAGGGAGGAAAAAACAATTTTGAGGCCAGGGCAAATACCATATTTTTAACAAAAATTCAAGTGGAAATCTTCCCAAATCATTGAAACTTTGCAACAAGTTTATGGGAATGCTGTCTGACAAAAACAATACTTTTTGGTTGGATAAAGCATTTTAAGGAAGGTTGGAAAGACCTCAAAGATGCGGCAAGAGAGGGTAGATTGCTCAGAAGGCTTTGGCAGCTGTTTTGTGGGATTTGAACAGGGTAGGTGGCATAGTCGGTTAAGTGCTATGTCTGCTAACCAAAAGATTGGCAGTTCAAATCTGCTAGGTGTTCCATGGAAACTCTATGGCAGAGTTCTACTCTGACCTCTAGAGTCACTATGAGTCAGACCCAACTCAAGGGCAGTAGGTTAATCATGATAAGTTTTCTCAAAAGACACGGGATGGGTATGCGGTCTTAATATGAAGAAATTTTAAGAAAACTGAAAACTGCATTGGTGAGAAAAAGGCCAGGAAATTTGCAACGGGGAATTTTTTTCCATCATGCAATGCACACCTGTTCATTCTTCAAGGGTAGCAAGAGCTACCCTGTAAGAATTTCACTGAGAAACTACCCCTTCACCCGATAACCCTGATCTTGCCCTTTCAGACTTCTTTTTGTTTCCCAGACTCAAAGAATATTTAAAAGGAAAACAATTTTGTATAAACTGAGGAGTGTAGAATTCTTCTGGAAAGGGCTAGAGAGACAGAAACACTGCCTTCAGAAGTACATAGACCACAATACAGGCTATGTCTAGAAACAGCAGCTTCAAATTTTGCTATTTTGTTTTAATAAAGTAGTACTTTTTGACTTACCCTTGTACCTAATATCCCTTCACCTCTGTTTTTCCAGAATATTATTTATCATTTCTGTGTTTTCTGTATAAGGTGATAGCCTGAGGGAAAGAGGTAGAGGTGGGCAGGTTAACTGAGGACAAGGGACTGGAGAACAATAGGAGGGGCTGAGGGGTGATCAGGAGGCAGCCTGAAATCACAGATTTGTGGTGAGGTCCTAATGCAAAGAGAAGTCACCTAAAGATTTTTTTTTTATTTTCCTTCTAATCAGAAAGCGAAGAAACACTTAGGAAAGCAGGTAAAAACTGAAAACTTACTTGGGTGGGTGTTGGGGATAAGGGTGTGATGTGGATTGAAGCTGCAAGTTAAGGAAACATCCTAGGCTGGTCCCCATATCCAAAGCACACGTGGATCAAAAATATTCTAGCACTACTTCCCCCTCTGCAGAAGGTTCCTCCTGGAGCTCTCTGGGCTGGAGATGCTTCCAGACCACTTAGGGAAAGAAAAGAAGGAGGCTTCTATCTTTCCTGCTCATCCCCAATGCAAAGAGAATGGCCTTGTATATTTAACGGTGCTTTCACCCAGAAGGAGGCCTACAGATTCAGCAACGACAAGGTGAGGAAAAGTGCAGCTTCGGTAGATGCTGGCCCAGCTCCAGCTTCCACCACTCTGTGCCCTTCCTGCCAATTAACGCATCCGTCCTTCTCCACAGGTAGGGAAGTGGCCTGTGACTGCTGTCTGGCTGCTGGGGCCCCATCTAGGTGCTCATGGCAGGAATTGGAGACCCCTCAGTCGCAGAGCACAGAGGTCTAAAAGCAACCCTTCCTCCTCCTCTGCGTAGGAGGGAAGAGGGGAAGACCAGGCTGGGGATGGCAGAGAAATTTGGGGGCTGGTTTAAGGGAAACAGACTGAGCTGCTTACAACCTGCTGAGGCTGCCAGCAGCCCCAGATGGCTCAAAACCTGCTGCTCTTGCTGAAAATTGATTTTGGAGGCAGCAAGGGAAGGAGGGGGGTAAGCAGGGGAAGGGGCAGCAGGGCAGGGGGAGGGGGTGGGAATAGTTGCCAAATGGGGGTGGAGTTTATAAGCTTTGATAAAGACACTTAGTCAAAATACTCTGGGGGCAGAGAGAGGAAGCCCAAAGCAGAAAGGGGAAGGGGATTTTCAACCCCCAGGGATGATGCCTCTGTTCTTTTTTATTTTCACCTTGCTACTTTTTCTTCATTCTTCCTTTATGCCCCATTAACAGTCACTGAGAATGTTTCTTCTCTTTGTGGCATGGAATGCTCTGGAAGGCCTAAGCTTGGAAAATACCCCAGCCCCCAACTGTGATCCCTTCAATCACACATTCTTAGCAGTATGTGACCCTCAAGCCAAGGAAGCTTAAGCCACAGCACCCCTTACTTGTAACAGGCCCTTTCAGGGCCCTGCATCTAATTCTGTATGCAAGATTTTGTACAAGCAAAAGTTTGAATCTACCGAACGCTCCTTGGAAACTCTATGGGGCAGTTCTACCCTGTCCTATAGGGTCGCTGTGGGTCTGAATTGACTCAGCAGCAGTGGGTTTGGTTTATAGGCTCACTATGAGTCAGAATCGACTCGACAGCAGTGGTATTTTTTTTTTCTTTAATACAGCACCAAAAATTATATAAGCTTCCGGTCCCCCAAGACTTTCAGGCCCCTACCTTACCTAGTTACTCACTCGTTCCTCAAACACAAAAGGGGTGATGCTGTAGACCTGATGCTGTTCCAAGCATTGGAACAACAACAGAAAAACCTCACTCTTGGGCACGATCCTCACTAAACATCTAGCATGGTAAGGAAAACCCAGGTTCACCAAAGATTGTACTCTGAGTCCACTGTTGGTGGTGCTGGGTGCCATCTAGTCCGTTTCAACTCCCAGTGACACACCATGTGCTAAAGCAGAAATACCCCATAGGGTTTCTGAGATGTAATCTTTCTGAGAGCAGATCATCAGGTGTTTCTCCTGTCAATCCACATGATGAGATCAAATGACCATCCTTTGGTTAGCAGCTGCGTGTTTAACCATTGCACCACCAGGACCTCTAAGTCCCTCAAAGTGGTAAAAACAAAATGGGAGCCTGAGACTGGGGATATCACGTCTTCTTGGAATCTGAAGGAAAAAAAATTCAGAATGAAGATCAAATGTGAGGTGGATCCTGAAAGATGGTAAAGATGGGAGGGAAGCTGTGGGCCTCAGGGATGGGTAGATTGCAAGCAAAGGCATCATGAAAGCCTGGAGGGGACATGAGGGAATAGCACCATTTGGCTGAAGTGGGAATAATAGGGGTTGTGGATAGATGGACCAGCAGCCCTAATGTAGCCCAGCTGGGCCGTTCCACAAATGCCTGTGGACACTGAGGCTCTTCTGGGCTGGGGTAGCGTGACAGGGGGTGTGTGTGAGACAGCAACTTGTAGATTAGCTCTTTGGAACAGGTAGTGGAGGAGAGTAAGGAACTCAGTGTAGCAGTCCAGGAAGCTATGAATGAGTAGCTGGACCAAAGTGTCAATAGTGGAAGTGGAAACCATCTGGCCCCCATAAAGGAGAGGTGTGGCAGGCTCTCATTTCTCCGTTTCATGAGGGAAGGAGGCATGGGGACCAAGTGAGGGCAATGGACCCTGCAGAACAGGTGCTCAGGTAAGGAATTGCTGTGAAGTGTCAGCCCAAGGCACCCGGCCTGTCGTGAAGCAGCCAGTCTGGGTCTTCAGCCTTCCGCTGTAGATAACATCTCCAGCTTCCCATGGATCCTCCAGACAGTCTGAGAGACACCTGGACAGACCTCTCATTACAGAAGAAGAAACTGAGGCTCAGAGAAGAGATTTGTTCAGGACTACACAGGCAGTTAGAGGAAGAGTTAGGAAGAGGTCTTGGGTCCTAGTCCCAGGCTCTTCCCATTCTAGGCACCATCTACGAGCTGTGGCCCTGCACGCTGGAGCTTTGGGCTGTTGTGACAGGAAAGGGATGCCTTTGCCTTCCGAAGACCTGCTAGGCAGTGGGCTCCATTGGTCCATGGACTGCCCACCTTGTTTCTGCCTCCACCTGAGCAGTGGGGACTCAAGAGCCTGTCACACTGAAGGGATTCCCTGTGTCTCCCTTGCACTTGCTTGGACAGGAACCCATATCATTAAACAGAAACAATTGTGGCCCCAGCCAAATCCTCAAAGAGGAGGGGCATAACACTTTCCTGGCTGGAAGGATTTTCCAAAAGAAGTGATTGAGAGTTACAACAGTGCATCTGCACAGCCTGGGAAGAGCCACTCTCCCCAAAGGCATGCTGCTGCTTGTCCCTAATGCCTGGGTGCAGACAGTGAAGTCTTCACGTGCTCCCATGTTTCAGCATCACCAGTGACCCAGTGAGTTCACTCCCTCTTCTTGGGCTCAGTTGCGTCTAGAAACAGAAGGTGGGGATCTCTCCGCACATCAGTGCTTCTGCTGGTTCAGTAGACAGTGTCTCCATAAGAACTACACAACATTCTCGAGGAGCTGAGTTGCTCAACACCACTATGATGGCCTCCGGGAATGGAGTTTTAGAAGCAGCATCCTATCTGTCTCTTCTGGTCCACAGGCGTCCATATGTGGCAATTAGGCAAGACTCTAGGAAGGCTGTGTGGGCTGGAAATTAGCAACAGACTCAACCTACCTGGGCCACTGGTTTGGGGAGTTCATCACAGACTCCCCTGCCCCTAAGGAGTGCCTGAGCCCTGGAAGAACCACATTTCCAACAGCCCCATAGAGCTCTGGGTGGATATCACTGAAATAGGAAATAAGAGCCCAAGGTGAGAGGGGAGACAGTTCCTCCATAGTCCCCCCGAGGAAGGCAAATCACAGAACCATTAGACTGGAGGGTCACCAAAGCTGGTCTGTGTGTCTCTAGCCTCCTTTATCTGGACACCTTCCAGCCTTGGTAATGTCTTGCCTCACTGAGCCCATAGAGGCTCTGTAGGCTCTTCTTACTTCTCCCCAGATTGCACAGTGGAACATGTATGATAAACTCGTTCATACTAAGCTACAACTTCCATGACTACGTCTTACAGAGCTATTTACATTATGATAGAGGAGCACAGTCTAAGGCACATGGAACACGTTGGTGCTGAGTGACACCTTTGGGGAAGCAGGGTGAAGAAGTTGTTTGCAAGGAAAAGAGCACAGAACTGAGAGCCACGAGACTTGAGTTCAGGTGTGGCTCCGCTGCTAAATTGCTGGCTCATCCTTAACAAATCACCTAAACTCTTTGGGCCTCCATTTTCTCATCTGTGAAATGAGCATGGTAATCTCAGTTGCCCTCTGTTTTTGTGAGGATTAAATTAGATGAAGTGTATTAAGCACTGAGCACTAC
This sequence comes from Heterohyrax brucei, assembly GCA_028571685.1. Lineage (NCBI taxonomy): Eukaryota > Metazoa > Chordata > Mammalia > Hyracoidea > Procaviidae > Heterohyrax > Heterohyrax brucei. The sequence goes on along the minus strand of CM053142.1, from coordinate 66,655,489 downwards.
CATTACATCTGGTAAATGGTAAGCGTATATAATGAATATATTTGCTTCTTCTACCTTCATTCCTTTACTCAGTTGCTCACATAATCCTTTCACACAGCATCTACCTCACCCACCTGAAGGCTGCATTGAGTCTAATTCCCAGTACTTCGCACCCACAAAGCTTGTTGCGTAGATTCAATCCTTAGCACCCATCTCTTGTTGTTTTTAGCCACTGTGAGGTTGGCCTCTGACTCATGGTGACCCTGTGCGCAATTGGATCAGACTTTTGTGATCCACAGGGTTTTCACTGACTGATTTTTGGAAGGAGATTGCCAGACTCTTCTTAATAGTCTATGTTAGTGTAGAAGCTCCTTTAAAACCTTTTACAAATCACAGCAGCACACAAATCCCCACTGACAAAAGTGAGGTGGCTGCTCATGCGGCACATTGGCTGGAAATTGAGCCTGATTATCCCAAGGGAAAGGTGAGAAATCTTCTACTGAGACACCATTGCCCCCAACCAGCTGCTGGGGACTTAACTCTGACTTGTGGCAACCCCTAGAAATCTCATCGGTCAGACAGTTTTCAAGACGAGTAACTAAAAAGGGATGAGGGATTGAAAGGAGAGTATGCACTATGTGATGCCACTTAGGTCTTGCCTCTGGGCAGCTTGAGGAGACTGTTTTTAGCTTCTTCTAAATAAACTTCCTCGTAAGCCTCCTCCAGGACCTGGCACTGTCTTGGCTCATGCTTCAGAGCTGGAGGAAGAGCTAGACAGTAGACATCCCATCCTCACAGCCCTGGAATCCAGGGGAATCAGCCAAGGTCTGCAGCAGAGTGTGGGATGAGAGTGGAGCATGGGCTGGGGTCTAGGCTTGAATCTTTGTTCTGCCCTTCACTCTGCTTTGAGAAAAAAACTCTTGAATTTATCTGCTTTTCTCCTTTTAAAATATGAAAGATAACTTGCATAAAGTGCTCAATGTGGTGATCTGTAGCTGTTACCGTAGTGCTTATTGCTACTATTATTGGAAGGTTATGTGAAGTCAATGATTCTAGTCAGAGGTCTTACACAGAGAAGTTGGAGATTTTCTCAGGGGGGCCGGCACCCGACTTTGTAGAAATTTCCTTTAACTCTTGCTGGAATTCTTCCTTAGTCTTCGTACCTCGAGTCTGGACTCCCTGGGACACACTCTGTCACTCTTTAATCTTTTTGTGTTGACAGTATATTGGGAGAACAAGGCCTCCCTGTTGATGGCCACACAAACCCAGAGCAAACTTGTTGCTTTCAACCTGATTCAGACTCACAGCTACCCCGTAGGATGGAATAAAACTGCCCCTTAGGGTTTCCAAGGAGTGGATGGTGGATTCAAACTGCTAACCTTCTAGTTGGCAGCTGAGCTCTTAACCACTGTGCCACCAAGGATTCTTAGGAGTTAGACTGGAGAAAAGGAAGGCAAATGAATCATCAAATCCGTGTTTGCTGAGTGTCCTACTTTTCTCTTAGCCTCAGAATTGTCCTCAAGTGATTCCCCGTCTTCAAGGATGAAATGCACTCAAAATTCCCAGTCCAAACACAGATTTCTTCTTCCTTTTTTCAAAAATATGTTAATGCGCTTTTTAAGTGAAAGTTTACATTCCAAGTCAAGTTGGCATACAAAACCCCATACAATCACTACTATGCAACTCTAACTGCTCTCCTCACCCTGTGACAGCACACTCCTCCTTTCCACCCTGTAGTTCCTATGTCTGTTCAATCCACTCCTGTATCTCCACTCCAACCTCTCATCTAGCTATTGGAAAGGAGCTGCTTAGACAGTCTTATGCATATATTTAAGCCAAGAAGCACAGTCTTTTCCAGCATCACTGTGTCTCATAGTCCAGTGTAATCTTTGTATGAAGAGGTAGCTTCAGTGCTGGTTTCAGCTATGGGCTAACAGAATCTGTGGGCCGTGGCCTCAATGGACCCTCCAGTCTCTTGGATTATCAAGTCTGGTCTTTTAATATAATTCCAGTTCTGCACTGCCCCTTTTTGTCCCACTGTGCCAGGAACTCTAAATTGTGATTCCTATCAGGCAGTCATCAGTGGTGGCTGGGCACCATCTACTTCTTCTGGTCTCATGCTGATGTAGTCTCTGAATCATATGGCCCTTTCTGTCTCCTGGACTCATAGTTTCCTCGTGTCTTTGATGTCTTTCATTCTCCTGTGCTCCAGGTGGACTGGAACAAATTGATGCTACTCAGATGGAAGCTTGCTGGCGTTTAAGACTCTTAGACACCACTCACCAAAGTGCGATGCAGAACATTTTCTTAAAAACAAAAAACCTTTAGTTATGCCAGTTGACCTAGGTGGTCTCTGAAATCATGGTCTCCAGACTGCTGGCCCTGATACTCTGTCCTTTGAAAAGCTGGGCTGCACTTAGGAAATTTCTTAGCTTTTGGCATAGTCCAGCAGTCAGATACAGATTTCTTCATGGAATCCTATTTGGCTATAAAGAGAAATGAAACCTAGATACATGCTACAAGGGGATGAATCTTGACAACATTATGCTGAGTGAAATAAGTCAGTCTCAAAATGACAAATACTATAAAGCCTATCCATGAAATATCTAGAATAGGAAAGTATACAGAGAACAAAGCTTACTAGTGGTTATCAGGGACAAGAAGAAGGAAAGGGAAAGTCATTGCTTAGGGAAGACTGAGCTATTGTTAAGAGTGACTGGAAAACTTGGGAATGGATAAGGTGATAATTTAACAACATAGTGAACATAAATTAATGGATTGTACATGTGAAGAATGTCAAAATGACAAATGTTTTTTGTTTTACATGTTTACCACAACTTAAAAAAAAGAAATACAAGGGCCACCAGATGAGGGAAACCCAGGAAATTCCTTTTGCCACCAAAGCCATACCTTTATTTTGTCACTATGTCCTAAGTTGATTTCTCTGTAGCCTGGACAGGAGGCTATTGCCATAGCAGTTCTACTCCATTGCTTGTTTCAAACACTTTAGATTTCTTAAATGCTTTCATTCACATCTTCCCATTTGATCATCATCCGGGTATCACCGAGAGCAAGTGGAAGAAAGATGATGGAAACACAGCAAAGACTTCCTCCCGGCCCCATGCTCTATGCCATGCTTTGGAGTGGGTGAAAAATGGGAGCCATTATCTCTACATTGTCACACAGGAAGCAGTCAGGTGGGGTGGCTCCACAGGACCATGCTTTACTCTGGCTGGTCTCATTAGCATGCAGCCACCGTGCTTTCAGACAGCACACGATTCAGCCTGTCGTGAGTGATCTATGATGTGTCACTAGTGCTATTAACGGGATTTTCCATTTTGGCAGCCTCAGCACATTTTGTTCCTCTTTCACAAGAGCGCTGTTCTGTCCTCCATTAATAATCACTTTCAAGCCCCTCTAGGACCCACCTGCACAGGTCCCTCCCCTGCTCTCCTTATGGGGCAGGGCTGGATGCTGCCACAGCCGTGAGTAACAATGGGAACCTACTCACTCTGTCCTGGGAATGAGCTGCTCCTGTAGGGTCTGAACTGGACAAAGGAGAACTGCTCCACCCTTTGTGGGCCTTAATAAATCTCTAGTAATGAGTGAATTAATTAAAGATAGACAACATGAAGATGCTCTTCACTATGATGGAAGTTGTCTGTGGCTGAAAAAGCTCCTATGAACTCCGTGAGGATTTGGGAATACAAACATGGACCAGGTTGTATAGCCAGGGCTGAGGGAGGATAGAAGGATGAGGATGGCAAAAGCCCTGCTGTGTTGGTGCTTAAGCTTAACAAGTGTAGGAAGACTTGTATAGCAATTTGTATTAAAGGGTTTAAGGAAGGGGCTTATTCTGCACACCCAGGGAGAACCTCAGGCATGACAGGGTTGTTGAAATATTTCAGAGCATGTCAGCCGGGAATAAGGACATTTTCCCCACTCTACATGCTCTTGCCAGATGGATCTAGCATAAACATTGTTTTAATCTCGTTACTCCCTGCTTAAGAATCCCAAGTGATTATGAGGGGAAGCCCTGCATGCTTCCCCACATGAATTTCCATCTTTCTATCCAGACACTTGTGGTGTAGTAGCTAAGAGCGATGGCTGCTAACCCAAAGGTCAATAGTTCACATCTACCAGGCACTCCTTGGAAATCCTAACGGGAAGTTATTCTCTGCCCTGTAGGGCTGCTGTGAGTTGGAATCACTCAACAGCAATGGGTATCTAGGTTCCACTAGGTGGTGGGGTGTGAGAATGCAGGACAAGTGGATCAAAATCAAAACTACTCTCGGTTAATGAAACCAGAATGGATATCTGCCTGAATAGGCTTTTAAGTCAGAGTCAGGTTAAATTGTCACCTTGGTAGTCAAGGCTTTCTGTAACTGAACCCCACCACACTTATTTAATCTTCCCTCTAACGACTCTGAGGGCTACATAGAGGGCTGCAAAACTAGGATGTCTTCACTCAGGCCAATTCCCTTGCCTGGACTTCCTTCCTCTCTCTTACTTTTCTTAAAGACAACCAGCAATCAGTTCCATCACCTCTAGGGAACCTTCCCCCAACCCCAGCTCACATTCTTCTTTTTAAAAAGTCTCTACAGCACAGATTACATATCCTCTCCAGCGGTTAGGAGCTGCATTGCTCGCTCCTTGAGCCCCACGTTTTGTTTAAAATGGTGCTGGACACTGAGGAGCTATGCCGGGTCTATGCTGAGAACCAGCGCAAAAAGCATGGCTAACTAATAAACCACAGGGATTCTTTACAGGTGAGCTGTGAGGAGAGAAATGAAAAGTCGAGAGGAGACAATCTAATGAGACAGAGGGAAGAAATGAGCCCTGAAAAATTCACTAGACCCTCCTGTACCCTCCAGTTGAGAATCAGTGGCTGAGGCCAGCTGTGGACCTTTCAGGAACTCTCAGGCTACAGGGAATAGCCCAGTGGGGATCAGCAGATGCGAACTCCTTCACCCTGGATTTATAGCCAAAAGTATCATTGCTACCCTGAGGCATCCACTTGACCTTCATTTGAAACTACCAGATATTTTCCCTACAAATAACCAACAAAAAAAGAGCTGTATCTGTGGACCAGGAGGGAAATAGCAAAGCCAACTTGGAATCAACTTTGGCCAAGGAAATGGTGCAATCTAGCTGTAACGCGATTAAGTCTAAAAGTTCCAAAAGGAGTTATAATTATGCCAGAAACTTCTTTGGGGGCCGCCTGGAATTTATTCTCTTTTGGAAAACCAAGCCTGGATTTAGTTTTCATGAGCCTGGGGTGGCAAAGATAAGGATGAGCTCCAGAATGTTTTTCTTTCACGGAGAAAAATCTCAACCAAAGAAGAAAACTCAGTTAGGATCAGCAGATGAAACAGCAAAACTCAGAATAACCTGGGGTAAATGGTGTGTGAGTGCCAATTTTTTAGAAGCCAGGGCCAAACAGAAAAATAGGGAGATCACTCCCCTGTGATCAGCTCTGGTACTGTTGGAGTTCAGAGAACAGATGAAATGACATCATGCTTACAAGTTGTATGTGGGAGGCCTGTAGGAACATACCAGTGACCTATGTGACATTATATTGATGTAGTCCAATCATGTTGAAAATATACAATACCCATTAAAAACAACTTCCATTATTGAGCTTTCTTTACGAGTTGGGTAATGGGCCAAAAATGTAACAATAATTTTCTCATAAATGAGATAACACTCCTAACAATTAAATGAGCTAGCTATTACACTAATGTTACAGATGAATAAACTGAGGAACAGAGAAAGTAATTTTGGTTAAGAGCACCATACTTTCAGGAAACCAAAAGAAAAACCAAACCTACAGCCACCAAGTCAATTCTGACTTATAGTGACCCTATAGACAGAGTAGGACAGCCCCCATAGAGTTTTCAAGGTGCACCTGACAGATTTGAACTGCTGACCTTCTGGTTAGCAGCTGTCACATTTCATCACTATGCCAACCTGTAGGAAGCAAAGCCAAAATTCAAGCACAGGTCTTTCTGGCTCCAAAGCCTATTTTCCTGCCTCCTGATCCAGTATTTTGAGCTACACTGAGACAGTTCAAAGCTCTGTGTGCTCTTGCATTCCATGTAATCCTCCATCCCAGCATGCCTTAAAAACCTTCACCTTCAAGTCAATTCCAACTCGTAGTGACTATATAGGATAAAGTAGAACAGCCTGATAAGTTTCCAAGGAGCTCCTGGTGGATTGAAACTGCCAACCTTTTGGTTAGTTAACCACTACTCCATCAGAGTTTCCAGCATGCATTAGAACTTTCTGTGTGTTAACTCATTATCCTTCTCCCCTGTCAGACAACAAGAATCCTGAAGTCACTGTACCCTTGTTAGTTACCAAGATGATTGCTGTCTTAGAACTGTTTCTACAGAAGCAGACCCTGACAGGGAGAGGACTTCTTCACTAGCAACTTAAGGAAGTGATCCCAGGAGAGACTGATATAGAAGTTAGCAGGACAGAAAAGGAGAAAAAGCCAAGAAAGTCATGATTTCAAGTGAAGTTCCAGCTCTGGTATGAATCTGTCATGTAGATATCTCTGGATTATAAATTACTCATCAGATTGGGATCCTCCAGAAGGCAAGGGAGTTATAAGCCACCCTAGGTTAGGGTGGTGGCTGGAGTGGAGAGTACATTTTCAAATATTGCCACATAGCAGCTCTACTAGCCCAAGGACAATCTTCTGAAAAAGGCCAAGATGCAAGCCACTAGAGGCCAAGCACTAAGAAGTAGGTGTAGGGGTAGGGGAACACATAGAGTCTGCTACAATCATAGTCAATGAACTTTTGAAATTTCTATGTGGAACAGGTTGTAAATTTTATTGCTATAAATCTACCTATGATTCCCACTTTCTGAAGCTGCTCCACTAGCATAAGTGGTGGTTCTCAATTTTTTTCGTTCCCCAGTTTTCCTTCATTCATGTATTCCCAAATGTTACAGAAACTGTACATTTGTATTGTATTTGGCATTATAATACATGGCAAAGAAATAAAGCAACCACCATCTATCAATTTGCTTTCCAGGTAAAAGCAGTTTTCAAGCTGCTATGGAAGTTATAACATTTGGAGCAGTGCAGTACTGAGAATAAAAGATGACTTTTTAGAAGACTCAACTTACAAGTGTTAAACCAAAAAACCCAAACCCGGTGCTATCAAGTCAATTCCAACTCATAGTGGTCCTACAGGACAGAGTAGAACTGCTCCATAGACCTTCCACCGTAGACCTGCCTGGTGGACTTAAGCTGCTGACCTTTTTGTTAGCAGCTGTAGCACGTAACTACGACACCACCAGTGTTTCCTGTTAGAAACTTCTCTAAATCTGTTTCCTTCTTTGTAAAAGGAGACTTTTAATAATGAACCCCAGAAGCAAAGGCTTGTGTACTAGTAGTTTATTTGTGGGAATAATCCTAGGTCAATGGGAATGAGGAGTTGCTGTCCTAGTCACCTGATACTGCTCCAACAGAAAATACCATGAGTGAAAGTCTGGATGAAGAGAAACCTTGTCACAGTCTGATAAGCCACAAATTCATTCACAAGTTGTAAGTTCATTCAATAGGAAAAACTGTCACTGTCCAGTAGGCTGAGTCCAAGTCCAATCAGAACATCTTAGCACAGGAACCTCAGGTCCAAAGGACATGCTCTGCTCTCAGTCTTGGTGATATGAGGTTCCCAACTTCCTCGGCTCACTTATTTCTCTTATCACCTGCAAGCTTGTAGCTTGAGTTCTGCCTTGCTAACGCAACTGCAGCCCATTCTCGATCACTGGTTATCACAGAGGCAGAATTCACACCACATGGGAGGAATCGTACCTTATTGGGACCCATAGATCAGTCAAATCCACACACACATTTCTGGGGGGACACAATTCAATCCATGACATCCCACCCCTTGGCACCCCCAAAGTCATATTAGAACATACAAAATATATTCACTCCTAACATGGCAAGAGTTTTCATTCCTAGCATAGCAACAGTTTTCATTCATAGCATACACCTAGCGAATTATCAGAACACATAACAATAGCCTTCGTGGCTTCAAGAACAACACTCCAAAGTCTGAGACATTTTATAACCATTCCATTCAAACTCTAGGTATTGGCCACACTTTCCAGATTCTGAGTAGAGACGCCTAGGCTTCAGCTTGTCCTTCCAGGCCTGCTTGGCCAGTAACTCTGCCTCTTCAGCTTTAGGTGCACCCTAAGCCCAGTTGAGTGACAATTCCATTCCCACAAACACAGAAAGCCCTGGATCCACCCTTTCACAGCCATACCTTCTGAGACTGAGGCAGCTCAGCATCTCACCAACCTTGGGCCACAACCCCACATCTTCAACAACCTTGCCTCAGTTTCTGCTTCCAATGGCCTCACGGCCTAGGCCTCAAATGCACATCTGTCCTACAGATGCAAGTGTTCCAAAACTCTGTAGCTCCACCAATTCAAATGCCAAGAGGCACCCTACTCCACCAGCAAGCCTCCTGCACATAGGCTCTGTAGATCGGCTCCTGGTTCTGCTGCTCCAATGCACTGCTGCTGCTGCTGCCCTCTCAGGTGCTAGCAGTTCCCTTGGGTCCCTTCTTCGATCCATTCACAGTTTCAAATGAAAACGTCCACATTTTAGGTATTTGTTAGAGCAGTACCCTACTTCCAGTACCAAAATCTGTCCTAGCCACCTGGTATTGCTCCAGCAGAAAATACCATGAGTGGAAGGCTTTATAAAGGGCAACTTTATTTGTCACAGTCTTTTAAGCCATGGATTCTTTCACAAGTTGTAAGTCCATTCAATAGGAGAAATTGTCACTGTCCAGTAGGCTGAGTCCAAGTCCAATGAGAGCATCTCAGCACAGAAATCTCAGGTCCAAAGGACATGCTTTGCTCTCAGTCTTGGTAATATGAGGTTCCCAACTCCCTCGGCTCACTTTTCTCCCTTATAACCCACAAGCTTGTAGCTTGAGTCCTGCCTCACTAACACAACTGTAGCCCATTCTCCATCATCAATTATCACAGCGGCAAGATTTACAAAACATAGAAGGAATGGCACCGTATTGGAACTCATAGACCAGTCAAATCAACACATACTTTTTTGGGGGGATTCAATTCAACCCATGACGGCTGGGGACAGTCAAACAGGGAAGGAGTGGAAACCAACACTAGGTATTTTCTCAAGCCTGTAGTCACTGCTCTGGGCAATTAGGGTTCCATTCTGCTAGTACCTTCTGAGGATCCATAAATCACGCTCTTTAGAATTATCCATTTGTGGGATGAAGAAGAGAGAATTTATCACCATTTCCCTTCCATACTGGCCCAGCCTTCAAGTGACTTCCAGGCTGCACAGCATGAATACCGGACTTCAAACTGCAAATACAGATGTAGTGGAGCCAGTTATGGAACAGGAACCCAGAGTCACAGTGCAGCTGAAGGAAGGACTCCTGGATTATAACTTCAGGAAGCTGGTTGCTGCCATAATGACTAGAACAAAATGTAGTTCTTGGGGGCTGTAAAGCAGGGCTCACAGGGTGTCCAACAAGACATGCTATAGTTTGTAAATGTAGGCATGAGAAAGCCTCCTTGTGAATGTCCAGTGATCACTATGTAGTCAAGAAGGATAAGGAAGAGTTTGGCACCCTGACATTTTGTTTGCTTGAAAGGAGATCAAGGGGACAACCGCTGAAGAAGGTGCCAGCTGTTTTGATGGTAGACATCATGAGTTCATAACTCATTCACTAATTGACTACTGGGAAGCCTAAGAGCCTTTTAGAAATCCACGAGTAACAAGCCTCAACTGAATCTCCAGCCCAACTGAATCTCCAGCATGAGAATTTGATTCATCCTTCACACAGAGGCGAGGCAGGCTGTTTTTGACTTCAGTCTATGGATTCTATTGCTCTAAGGAAGACACCATAGGCCAGGTACAAATGTTGTAGTCTCCCTCCTGGAGGAGGTAAGGAAGGGTCTGTATCCTCAGGCAACCTCAGTTAGCTCAGCTTCCCAAAATACAGTAAGCTGGGAACAAGGGCAGGAGGGGGATCTGGTGAACAGGGACTAAACTGACAGAGGTTAGAAAAGAAGAGAACAAAGGAGAGTGCTGGGGTATCTTTGGCAGGAAACAGGAGGAAGCTGAAGCCAGGTCTCCTGGGGCGGTGCAGGGATTACAAACCCTCTGAACGAGAGCCGATCTGCCCCCTTTGCCTAACAGCTTTACCTCCCAGCAGGGGCCTGGCAGCGCTACAGATCCTTTTCTCTCTTTTTTCCTGGCATCATCAGCCTATATCAATTATCTTCTTCCTCTAGGACTGGAATTGGGAAACTCCCTGTACAAAGACACTTGTGCATGATCTTGAGTTCTGCCAAAGTTAGAGTTGGCCAGCCTAATGTTTTACCCCCACTCACTCATCTCTTTTCCAAATGTGTCAACCTTAAGGGTCAGCTCTGATGCTCCCTCGGTCCTTAACCCCCAAGCCTAGTCCCTAAGTCCCTTTGCTTCACTCTTTCACATAGCTCTTCTGCTGTTTGAATTCCATGGGCCATGCAACAGAGTGGAAAGAACCCAGTGTATGCATTCCAGGGGTTGCTGTTCAAATATCCCCTGGCTGGCTATATGATGTTGAGTGTTGTCTTCCTTCTTTCCTTCCTTCTTCATCCTGCACCCTCCCCTACCAGCATCCCATCCTCTACCACCTGGACACCAGAGCCATCAAGTCACAGTATCTGCCAACCAGAAGGGCTGTTTGCTTGCTTCCTGCTCCATACTTCACACTTCCAACTAGGACAGATGCTCTCAGTTACCTGTGACAGTTTGCCTAGTGGTGGTTTCTGTCCTAATGGGATCAATCAAAAAACACAGAAAAACAAGTATTTTGTGACCTCCCTTATACCTGGAATAGGCAAACGCATAGATACAAAAGCTTGCCAGTAGCTACCAGGGGCTGGGAAGAGAAGAGAATGAGGAGTTATTACTCATTTTCTGTTTAGAGTGATGAAAACACTTGAAAGTGGATAGTGGTTGCACAATGTGATGAATGCAGTTAATGACTAATATCACTGAATTGTTACTTAAAAATGGTTAACTGGCGAATACAACAAACTAACAAGCACAATTAAAAGTATGCATACAAACAAACAAACAAACAAAAAACTACAAAACAACAACAACAACAACAAAACCCTCTGGTCCTCAGCCAGAAGGTTGAGCTAAAAAGGAGTTTTTTTGCTTTTTGCTTTCTCGTAGAGTTCTAGCTCAAACTCTGTCTGTCTGCAGCCTATTGCCCATTGATGAATAAGGGCTACTGAGGCAAAATGGGTACTTAGAGCTGAAGTATTTATCTAAAGATAAATGAATAGCAATGAGGTTAAAGCTGTCAGCAAAAAGAAAAGAGGAATATAACAAGGAAAATAGAATGTAACAAAGGACATGGTGATGTTGCTAACTGAAAGGTGAGTGGTTTGCCTATCAGCCACTCCTCAAGAGAAAAGACCTGGCAATCTGCTCTCTTAAAATTATGTCTTAGGAAACCTTGTGGGGCACTTGTCTTCTGTCACACAGGATCACTATAAATTGGAATCTACTTGACAGCACACAACAACATGGTCAGTAAAAAGAGTTCTGGTAGTGCAAAGGTTAAAGCACTAGGCTGCTAAAGGTTGGTAGTTCAGATCTACCCAGCTGCTGTGTGGGAGAAAGACTTGGTAACCTTTTCCCTTAAAGATTATAGTCAAGAAAACCCTATGGGGCAGTTCCACTCCGTCACATGGGATCACCATGAGTTGGAATTAACTTGATAGCACCCAACACCAACAAGTAAAGAAAGAAATAAGGTCTCTGCTGGGAAAACGCTTGTAGTCAGTCTGCTGTCCTGTGTATAGTTCTGCTGAGCAATGAATTACTTAATACCACACGTCTAGCCATATTCTTTGTAATTTCCATGAAATAACTGGGTAGGACTATGTAAATGAGGTGCTTGTGGCCCACCGAGGGGATTGGATAGTTTGTTAATAATACAAATAAGGTACATGGCACCTTTGGGAGGTTGGCACCATGTGAATAAGGTACATGGTACCCTAACAAGGATGACTGGTCTATTTTGCCATTGCATTAGGCTTAAAATGAGCCATTCCACATGGGGAACTTCACTATCACTAGGAAGAAGAGATAGAAGCAGCGCAAGTCTTTGGACCTGGGGACTGTACTGAAAACCTCCTAGACTTGGGAGTCACAAAGAGCTATGACACCAGGAACAGTGCAAAACAGAAAGAAGCAGCAGAGAAATGGTGGCAGCAGAGACAGCAGAACCAGGAGCTTGGTGCAAGACAGCACTTGCAGGCTTCCTGGTACACTCAGTGAGGCAGCTACAGTGGGTGTGTCAAACCCCAGAGCAAGACAACTGAGCACCTTCAGGAGGCAGACTTCGTGGTGAAGTGGAGCACCTCTGGGCACTCACTGGGAGAGCTAAAGAGCTTTGTAACACTTGTCCAAGCAGGGAAGAGGCCAGGTTGAGGGATCAACAAGTTGAGAAGCCAAGGGCCTGAGAGAAGCCTACTGCAGGCACAGCTGAGAAGAGGCTGTCCTCATCAAAGAACTAAATATATATCTTCAGTTGGTCCTGATCCTGAGTTGTAGCCTATAACTTCCCTAATAAGCCCCATAACTGTAAGTATAGTCAATGAGTTCTGTATGGCCATTACAATGATTTAGCAAAGCCAGTAAAGAAGAGGAGAATGCCATGGTGTCAGAATCAGTAAAAAGGTTGGAGAGTGGAAGTATGTCTAACCTCTGCTTCATAGGAATCAACTTTTGGTCTCATGCTGATTGTGACTCTCTCCCTCCACTGCCAAATTAGAGGAGATCAGCACCCCCCATGCCATGCTGCTTTTATAAGTTACAGTGTAAGAGAGCATTATTTAAGCTTAAATGACTTAATACATGCTTTTGAGGCTTGCCATTCTGGGTAAAAGAAATACCATGAGGCTAAACCCATTGTCTCTGAGTCACAGAGAGAACTGCCCCTTAGGTTTTCAATGCTACTTCCATTTAGATTTACAGCCTTGGAAACACTGGGGAACAGTAACCTTGTCCTATAGGGTTTCTATGAGTCAGAATTGATTCAGTGGCAAAGGGTGTGTTTTGTTTTGCTTTATTTTGTTTTTATCTTTAGTGAAGCTGACTGCCACATTTTTCTCCCATAAAGTAGCTGCTGGATTCACACCTCCGACTTTTTGATAACAGCCAAGTGCTGAAACTCTTTGACTACCAATGCTCTTTATCATGAGGTCCAATGAAAAGACTTGCAATTTACATAAATTTGTGAAATCAAAACAGAATATCTCACATTAATACTTAGCAGTGATTAATTTTTTCAGGGTCAAAACAAAAAATTTCGGTTGTCAGGGAGATTTTAACCTGGACTCTGAATAATCAGTATGTCAATGGATTTCTTTGCTAGCTTAAATTGGCTTATAAATATAATGTTGAGAAACTGTGAGGACAAGTCCTAGTGCTAACACTATGATAAGAATAAAAGTCTTTTCAAAATAGCAGATTCCTGCCACTAGCATGTCTGCCTTCCAGTTTTTAAACAGGATGCTCACTGATAAGAAGTGAATCCATGCCAGTTAACACTACTTGATCCCTGTCTCCCACTGTGTCCTGCACACAGGAATCAAAGGAAAAAAATCACAGCCCTTGTCTTGGATGAATAAACTAAAATATGGCCTGGACTTATGTGTGTGCATGATTTTTGAACACTAAGTAGAAATAGGATTTGTGAAGTGCTACCTCCCCACCTTGTTTATGTAGGTAAGTTGATATGGTGAGTACATCAGCCTGTTCTCTGACTGCCCCGAAAATCCAAGTTCCAGTTACTGTTGCATCAACTCCTTTATGGTGACCTCATGTGTCTCAGTAAAATTGTGTTTCTTATAGCTCTCAATGGCCGAATTTTTGGAAGAAGAATATCAGGGCGTTCGTCTAAGGAGCCTCTGGGTGGACTCAGACATTCCAGTTAGCAATAGAGCACATTAACTCTCTGCTCCACCCAGGGATTCCTTTAAAATGCTGACCACAATTTACCAAAAAATCAAACCCACTGCCATTGAGTCAGTTCCCACTCATAGCCACCCTATAGGGCAGAGTAGAATTGCTTCATAGCGTTTCGAACGAGTGCCTGGCAGGTTTGAACTTCTGACATTAGAACTTCACCACTAAACCACCAAAACCATTCTTTACTCGGTATAATTCACATACATTAAAATGGACAGATCTTAAGTGTTCAGCTCCATGCTGGCTTGTGTAACAGTCACCTAGACCAAAGTAAAAAACGGTGCCATTATCCCCAGAAAGTTCCCTCTTGCCTGTTTCCAGACAATCCCCAATCCCCAAAGCAACTACTGTTCTCATATCTGTCACCACGGATTAATTTTTGTATGGTTTTCAACTTTATGTAAAAAGGAATATATCATATGTAATTCTTGTGTCTGATTCCTTTCCCTTAACATAACATCTTTAAGATTAATCCATGTTGTTGCATGTATAGGAAGTGTGCTTTTATTTCATTGCTAAAAAGCATTTGATTTCCATCTTCTTAACACACTGACATTCACTGGAACTGAGAAGCAGGGAAGAGAAGACCGTTACCTGAAAGTCCTTCAAGTCATTATTCATGCACTTGAAGCCCTCTTTATCTGATTACAACTTGGAATGTGCTCATATGAAGGCCTAAAGAATTATCTCGTTCCATAAAGAGTCCCAGGAGTCCTGGTGGTGCCGTAGATAACAGCTCTGCTACTAACCTAAAGGTTTGTAGTTTGAATCCACCACCTGCTCTATGCAAACCCTGTGAGGCACTTCCACTCTGTCCTATAGAGTCTCTTAAGTCAGAATTGACTAAATGGCAATGAGTTTATAAGGAGTCTTCTGACAACATCAAATTCTATGGTTGGTGGCACTGTCTGGGTGTTAGAGAAGCCATAAACTTACTTGACCATGCTTCTTTTCCCCCGTCTACCTCTGCAGACATTGAGAAATTATCTGTAGCACAGGCATCACAAGACTGGCAATTTACTTGGGTTTCCTCAAAAGTCACTAGCCCATCTCCTGTATCCACCATGATGTTTTCAAAGGGAATTGCTTATCAACATTTAGAAATTCTACCTTAGGAGGCCTGCTAGAGTAGGCTTGCCTGTCTGGTCTATAGGAGACCTGGTGGTAGAGTGGTTAAGAGCTAAGGCTGGTAACAAAGTGACTGGAAGTTCAAATCTATCAGCTGCTCCTTGAAAACCCTATAGGGCAGTTGTATTCTGTCTTGGATCTCTATGAGTTAGAATTGACTGTTGAGCAATAGGTTTAGTTTTGGGGTTCTCTAGTCTATATGAAGTACTAATATATAGAGTAATGCTATTATTGTATGCCCTTGAGTTGACTGTTACTCGTAATGACACTAAATACAGAGAACCTGGTGCCCTGCTGGCATAGTGGTTAAGAGCTCACCTGCTAAACGAAAGGTCAGCAATTCAAATCCACCAAGGGCTCCTTGGAAAATCTATCCAGCAATTCTACCCTGTCCCATAGGGTCGCTATGAGTAAGAATTGACTGGATGGCAACAGGTCCTTTTCTTTTTTTTTCTGTTACTATTTGAACATGGTTTCTATTCTGTAACTACCATATGAGATTAGAATTCAGTGTACTCACTTTGGGACATACTAAAACTAAGTTAAGATTCATATACCTGAGTCTCAGCAGATACTTGTTTGTGGCTTCCACAAGGCAGTTCATGTCCATAAGGGGGCCAATCTTCTTCTCCTCTTGAGATTAGTGCTTTTGAGAATCTCGTCTGCATCAGGAAGCATTTGTGGCCCCGAGCCAACTCCATTTGGCAATGCTTCAGGCTCTGCTCAGCATGCCTGACAAGGCCAGTGGTTGTCATGAGGTGCAAAGAACAAAGAGAGAGTGGAACTCAGATTGTTCATGCTGGGTAGTTGGCAGAGGCACTATTCCAAGGCTGGGACACTGATCCTTGTGCAATAGATGCAATGAGCAAGATGCGGAAGCCAGTCGGCCTACAGGTCTAGTCTTTCCCTTGCTTTTAGGTTAGTTGGTAGTAGTTGCCCAAAAGTCAGTATTCTGGCCTCTGGTAAGAGAAATTTTATGAGCAAAGGCATAATTTATTTTGAGACTTTGATTATGTGCCTTGGCTTATCCACAGGGATAGGGAGGATGGGCAAGAATAACACACATGGAGAAAGAAGACTACTACCTCTCTTGACAGGCTTTCTGGACACTAATCAGTCCCACTTCTATCCAAAAAATGAGAGGCATGTTTGCTCTAATGTAGATATGGAAATTGTGAATTTTGTGATTAAGAATCTGCTGGCTGAGCTCAACCAGTGGGATGTTAGCCTCTAAATTTCCAGGCCTGTGAATTTTCCAGGAGCTTTAGCATGCTCCTGACTTGATTCTACTTGTTTCTCACTGGAGTTACACGTTCCATGAATGGAATCCACAGCAGAGAGTCGAGACTCCTATGTCTGAGCCTCAGTGGGCACATTCTGTGGTTTCAGCAAGGCAGCTATTATTGCCAAATGCCAGGTTCTGCTTCTGACAGGAGGAACTGCCATCCTCCACTGTAGAAGGTATGTTATCTAACAAGCAAGGTAAGCATGGTGCTTGCCTTGCTTACCAGATCATTAGCAGTGAACAACTTTTTTTTTTTTAACCACATCAAAGATTCCGCTTCTAAGTCTGGCTGGAAAATGTCTCTCTCCTAATACCAGAAAACTTTCCTACAGAATCAAAGCATCTTTTCAAGTATACAATCCCTGACAGGGGCAGATGGCTCAGGAAACAAGGTAAGTACAGGCTTACTTACTCATCTGCAGGGAACAGTTTCGCATGTCGTGTTGACTAGAGATCAGTGAGTAAGTACAAGTAAGCCTGCGATTACTTTACTTACTGGATAAGACAGCATGATCACAGAGGTGTGTTTTGGGAAGATTTGTTACAAAAATCACTGCTAAGTGCTAAGAGGTCAAGAGAGAATGACTAAAATACACTGGAAACACTCCTCTAATAGTCTCACCATATATTCTTGAGGTTATTCCACAGTAAAAACCCAAATGTCATAATAAGGTTTGGGAGCATCGGGGGGTGAAATGAACATGCTGGGGCCCAGAAGACAAGATGGGGCTTCTCCAGGAGGCCATAAATGGGAAGAGGACCTGACTGTGCCACTAGGTGTGCACAGCTGTCAGGTGAGGGGGTAGTCAGCAGGAGGCCCTCTCTCAATTGTCAGCATGCATTGCTCACACAAAGCCACTTATCAACCCATCTCTTTAGAGAAGAACTAGACAGCTATGGGGAGGGGTGGAAAAATCTGATTCCAGACAATGACATCTTTAAATTTCTGCTTAGAGTCACATGGAGAAGAAGGTCTGGAATGAGTTTAAAATGACATTCAGGTCTAGGAAGAGCTTTAAAATGGGAACTGTTCTCTCCACCTTGGTGAAGTGAGAACAAAAGGAAGCTAACAGAGAGTCTAAAGAGCTGATGGAATTAGTCTCGGGAAGGACAAGAAAATCTTGGTGGGCTTGAAGGTCTCATGTTTTACTCAGCCTACAGAACAAGGGTCTCATTCACTCTCTCAGGGTCTCCTATTTTCAAGAAAGTCTTTTCAATTGATCTTCTAACATCACAGAACACGTCCTCAACCCCTCTGCTCAAATGATCCACTCTGGCCCAGGAACCCCTGTTAGCAGAACCCTTACCTAAACAATCGGAAGTCTTCTCCCTACTATTACCTGTATACTTACTGTTGTGCTTTCTCATCATATCCTCACTTCCCTACATCCTATCCCCAATCTTGCCACATCTAATCCTCCAACTCACTGCTCATGGCCTGCATACAATCCTGCTCATCCTTCAGATCAGGACTGTGGACCCAATCTTCTAAGAAGTCTTCCTGGGTTGATGCTACCCAAGAAGGATGTAAACTATAGAAAATTCTCATCCCTGTTCCAGAAGACTGACGTTCACGTTTTTTTTGACTCTGACATTCTGCCTTCAATATCGACATCTAATTGAAGCGGTTTATTTAGGTATATAGTTTCAGAGATAGACAGCACAATCAGAAGTCTTGCTTTCAACAGAGGACAAGGACACCTATCATGTGGTCCTAGGTCATTTGGGTGCTTCACTCCCTTACTATCCATTCCTAGTTGAGAACTACCTGGGGACAAAGAAAGCTTATGGCACTTGACTGACAAATAATTGCTCTTATTGGGGATCCAAATGTGGACTGGAGACCAGGGACTCAGAAGCTGTTTTTGACCCTGTCTTCCTTGAAGCTCTTCTGTCTCCTTCACATGCTGTTACCCATTCTTCACAGCTTCCACCCCACTGAAGGCACATTGAGACAATGGGTACGTTCCCTAGGAAGGCTAACAATCAGGTGCCCTTTGCATTGCTCCCTTTTATCTATTTAACTTCCACTCAGAGGAGTGGCTGTGTACCGTGAGACACCTTCTCCTCTGGTGTTTCATGTCTAAACTTACTTATTCATCAGCAAAGCCAAAGACTTGTGCTGTAGGACAAATGCTCCTTGGAAAGCAGTTGTTATTAGAACACTTCTCCTTGGAGTTCTAGTCCCTACCCCAAGAGCTTACAAAATATCCTTTGCGGGAGGTGGAGCCAAGATGATTTACTAGATGCACATCTCCTTAATTCCTCCTGAAAACTAAGGCCTGAATTGATAATTCAGTGAAACACACTGGACACCCAGGGAGCCCTAGGACACAGCATAGGGTTGTCAGATTGGACTATACACCACTAAGCAGGAAATTTCTTCTCCCTGGCACAAGCCATTGCATGCTGAGCCCTGCTCCTGATGACTTGCCACTTGGGTGGACCACTTAATGAGCTTCTTTCAGTATTTCTCGTAGTTTTGGTTTGGTTTTTACAAAGTCTCTAAGCTTATGTTTATATCTGGAAATGCTTCAATTTCATCTTCTTATTTGAGAGACAGTTTTACGGGAAGATAAAATAGATTTTAATGTAAAATGCATTGTCGTGGACAAGAATGGTCACTACTTATTGCTGAAATGTTCAGTACCCAAGCAGGACTCGGTAACATTAAATATTTATGCAACCAAAACCAGAGAATCTAAATATGTTGAACAAACACTGACTAAATTGAAAAATGAGATAGATATCTCCACAAAAATAGTTGGAGATTTCAATACTCAACTTTCAGTAATGGACAGATCATCCAGAAAAAAATTCAGTAAAGATACATAAGGTCTTCCTGTGACGATTAACCAATTAGACCTCATCTACATACACAGAACTTTTTATCCATCAGCAGGTAAGCACGCCTTCTTTTCCAATGCACATGGAACATTTTCCAGAATAGACCACATATTGGGGCATTGAATTATTGCAAAACATCGTCTTGAACTATAAAGTTATAAAAGTCTAGATCAATAGCAGAAAAAAACATAGATATAAATTGGAACTCATGGAAATTGAACAACATCTTGCTCAAAAAGCCATGGGCTATAGAAGAAATCAAGGATGAAATAAAGAAATTTATGGATTCCAATGAGAATGGAAACACTTCCTACCAGAACATATGGGATACAGCCAAAGCAGTGCTCAGAGGTCATTTCATCCCTATAAATTCACACATTTGGAAAGAAGAAAGGATCCAAACCAAAGAATTAACCTCACAGCTTGAACAAGTAGAAAGAGAGCAACAGAGGAACCCCTCAGGCACCAGAAGAAAATGTATATTAAAGATTAGAACAGAAAGAAATGAATTAGAGAACAATTGAAAAAATTAATAAAACCAAAAGCTGGATTTTTTTTAAAAGATTAACAAAATAATAAACCATTGGCTAACTTACAAAAGAAAAACAGGAGAGGAAACAAATAACTTGAATAAAAAATGAGATGGGAGATGTCACAACAGACCCAACTGAAATCAAAAGTATCATAACAGAATACTACGAAAGACTGTTGTGACAGTAAGACTGTACTCTAACAGATTTGAAAGCCTGAAGGAAATGGACAAATTTCTAGATTCATAATACCCTGACCCCTAGGGTCGCCATGAGTCGGCTCCAACTCGACGGCACATGGCTGGCTGGCAAAACCTACAAAAATCATCACAAGGAGAATTAGAATAACTCAATAAATCTATCTCAAAGGAAGAGACTGAAAAAATATCAAAAAGTGACCAACCCAGATGTCTTCACTGGAGAATTCTACCCCAATTTTAGAGACTATTTCACAGCATAGAAAGGGATGGAATACTCCCAAATTCATTTTACAAAGCCAGCCTAACTCTGATGCCAAAGCCAGGGAAAGATCCCACAAAAGGAAAATTACAGATCAATATCACTCATGAACCTAGATGCAAAAATATTCAAAAAAATCCTTGCCAATAGAATTCAACAACATATCAAAAAAATAATTGATCATGACCAAGTTGGATTAATACCAGGGATGCAAGGCTGATTCAACATCAGAAAAACAATTAATGTGATAAATCACACAAATAACACAAATAATAAGAATCACTTGACTTTGTCCATTGATGCAGAAAAGGCATTTGACAGAATTCAACACTCATTCATGCTAAAAACTCTCAGCAAATAAGAATAGAAGGGAAATTCCTCAATGCAGTAAGGCGTGTCTATGCAAAGCCAACTGCCTACATCATGCTGAATGGAGACAGACTGAGAGAATTCTCCTTGAGAATGGGAACTAGACAAGGATGCCCACTCTCACCACTTCTCTTCAACATTGTAGTATAAGTTCTGGCCAGAGAAATTAGACAAGACAAAGAAATAAACGGAATCTGCACTGGCAAAGAAGTAAAAATCTCCCTACTTGCAGATGATATGATTGTATATGCAGAGAATCTTAAAGAATCCATAAGTAAACTATATGAACTAACAGAAGAATTGGGCAAAGTATCAGGATATAAGATAAACATAAGTAAATCAGTAAGATTCCTTTACACCAACAAAGAGATCATTAAAGAAGAACTCACCAAATTGATACCATTTACTATAGCCATCATGAAGATAAAATACCTAGGAGTAAATCTAATTAGAGCAATAAGAGACCTACACAAAGAGAACTACAAGATCTTACAGCAAGAAACCAAGAGAGAATTACATCAGTGGAGAAACCTACCCTGTTCAAGTGATCTACATATACAATGCAATCCCAATACAAATTCCAATGAGTTTTTAATGAGATGGAGAAACAAATCACCAACTTTGTTTGGAAAGGGAAGAAACTCCAGATAAGCAACGTTCTACTGAGGAAGAGGAACACAGTGGAAGGCCTCATACTACTCAACCTTAGAACCTACTACACTGCCACGGTAGTCAAAATGACCTGGTACTGGTACAAAAAGAGACATATAGACCAATGGAACAGAGCTGAACCCCCAGAGATGGTATTATCCCCTTATGAATAGTTGGCATTTGACAAAGGCCCTAAGATTATAAACTGGGGCAAAAATAGCCTCTAACAAATGGTGCTAGCAAAATTGGATATCTGTCTTTGGCTGGGTTTTCTAGGGAAGCAAAACCAGTAACACGTGTAGGTACAAGGAAAGATTTATAATATATAGTTAGATAGATAGATACAAATATAGGAAACAGCTCACGTAAACACAGAAGCTGAATGTCCCAAGCTCTGGCACAAGCCTCATGTGGCCACGGAAGCTGAGGAACCCAAAGTCAGCAAGTCAGAGACCAGAGTTCTAGATCACCAGTTGTGTAGGTCAGTGGATCCCAAGCTGGTGGCGAGAGGAAGCGACAGAGGCTGGCCAAACCAGGATCAGCAGGTCAGGGAGCAGGAGCAGGCAGAGGCTGGTGAACCCAGGATTGGCAGGTCAGGGAGCAGGACTCTCAAGTGCCTACTGTAAGGACTGATGAGTCCAATAGCTGCTAGTTCAAGTCGCGGAACCAGACGCTGGAAGCAGACAGCAGGAGCTCCTGGCCATGTGAGCGACCAGCTACCGTAGTGAAAAGGTAGCGAGATGAGAGCCGAGGGGCAGGGAGCCACCACAAACCCCGCCCTGCCACTTAATACAGCAGCCAAATATCTAGTAGCCAAGTTGACATAATCCTGACCACCACAGTCCACCCCTTGTCAACGTGGCGGCTCCACACATCTCACCTTACCATGCACAGTCTCTGAAGGAGTACAGTTACAAAGTCATACTTATGTCAACATGATGTAACTAATACATGTACAATTGAAAATGCATTAACCCATTTACATCTTATGTTTCATAAGTAAACAAAATATCCAATACACACATACAAAGCAGGAATACTCACAGCAATTACAGTCCTCATTTCTGCAACTGGTCACGTGGTCGTAACTGATATTTAGAACTACCTTCTCCTACAACCCATTCTGTATTCTCTTTGCCCTCAGTAAGCACCTCAGCTGGTCGTGGTTCCTTGCCTGGTGAGGTGACCCAAACCTTCATTCCTGAAGGGTCTGGGCTGTTATCACTCATTTTGGAGTTGAGTTGCTGTAGTTTTCCATTGACCTTAATCACAGGACATGGTAGTACCAGGAGGCATCCTAAGGGATGTCCTGCATTCCAAACATACTCTTCTTTACTTCTGTTATGTAATGTCAATCCAATTTCATCTTCATAGTCAGGATCAATCACACTGGCCAGTATGTAACTCCATTCTTTGTCTGTTGATCCAGAGGTACAAGGAGCCCAAAATGGCCTGGTGGCAACTTTAGCTTCCAGTTCAGTGGAATCGTTGATGTGTCTCCAGATGGCAGCACTCCTCCCTTCGGAACTAAGACATTTAATCCTGCAGAGCATAAAGTCATGGGGACAGGAAGCAAAAATCTTGCAAGTGGGTCACTAGGGGTAACAGTGAGTGTTGCCACTCCCATTTCCACCCCTTGATTCCGGGACCCATGAATCCTGGTGATAGGAGAAACAGCACCGTATACTGGACGCTGGTTTAGAGCATACACAGCCTCCTGGAGAACACTTCAACGATTCCACTGAACTGGAAGCTAAAATTGCCACCAGGCCATTTTGGGCTCCTTGTACCTCTGGATCAACAGACAAAGAAGGTAGTTTGGTACTGTGGGAGTGGGGTGCTGCTCTAGCAAATACCTAAAATGTGGAAGCCACTTTGAAACTGCAAATGGATACAAGATTCAGAAGGAATGAAGAAGGCACAGATGGTGAGAAACAACAGAGGACCGGCAGCAGCGGCAGTGGCAGCAGCAGAACCAGAGGCAGTTCTGGAGCCGACCCGTGGAGCGAAAGCGGTCAGTGCCTTTACAGAGTTTCCTCGCAGAACGGGGTGCCTGCGGGCACTTGAATCGGTGGATCTGGCCTTGCTGACCCACGGAGTCAGAGATTTGAGTGCCTTTGGGCAGGACGCTTTCCAGCAAGTGTGGGGTGCTTCTGGGCACTTAAATCAGTGGAGCAACAGAGCTTTGGAACACTTACCCAGCAGGGCAGATGTGGGCCTGAGGCCCTGGCCGTGCAGCCATAGGAAGCTGAAGCTGAAGAGACAGCGTGAGAAGCTGAGCTGCCTCAGTCTCAAAAGGTATGGCCATGACCTCAGGGGTTTGAAAGGGTGGAACCATGGCGTGCTGTGTTCGTAAGGGTGGAATTGCCACTCAGTTGGGCTTAGGGTGTTCCTAAAGCCAACGGGGCAGAGTTTCTGCCCAAGTGGGCCTTGAAGGCAGAGTTGTAGCATGGGGCTGGAGGTCTCCACTCAGAAACCAGAGAGTGTGGGCGATACCTAGAGTCCGGAAAGCATTGCCATTGTGTAGAATGTCTCAGAAAATGTAAGAGTATTTCCAAAGCTTTGAAGGCTAATGTAATGTGTTCTGTTGACTCACCTGTTGCCTGTTAATCCCTTTTTCCCTGCAATTTCTCCCATTTGTAATGGAATGTCTAACTTGTGCCTGTTCGGCCATTGTGCCTTTAGAAGCAGATAGCTTACCTTCTAAGTTTCACAGATTTAGAAGAATTTTTGTATTTTGGACTTGGAACTGATTTAAGACTTCTGTTGTATGGGATGGACATGATTTTGCTATGGTGAGATGAATGTGTTAAATGTTTCTGTGATGTGATTTTTGGGTTGTCAAAGGGTGGGATGTCATGGGTTGAATTGTGTCCCCCCAAAAATATGTGCAGCTGTGTGGCTGGGACATGATTCCCAGTATCTTGGGACTGTCCTCCATTGTGTGGTTTTGCTAAACTGTATGTTAAAGGGGCTGTAAATTCCTGCATAGGATTACTTTCTTGCTCTGCAGTAGGGGGAGTTTCCCTGGAGTGTGGCTTGCCCCACCCTTAATGCTTTCAGCTTGCAAGGGATAAAAGGAAAGGGAAACAAAGAGAATTAGGAGCCTTGCATCATCAAGAAATGTGCACCAGGAGAAGAGCGTGTCCTTGAGACCTGAGGTTCCTACGCCAAGAAGCTCCCTGGACAAAGACTGATGCAATACGGACTTTCCTCCAGAGCCGACAAGGGGAAAGCCTTCCCCTGGAGCTGACACCCTGAATATGGACTTGCAACCTACCGGACTGCGTAAGAATAAACCTCCCTTTGTTAAAGCCATCCACTCTGTGGTATTTCTGTTACAGCGGCACTAGTTAACTAAAACAATATCCATCTGCTAAAAACTGAAGTAAAACCCATTATCTCACACCTTATACAAAAACTAAATCAAATTGGATAAAAGACCTAAATATCAAACCCAAAACGATTAAAGATCATGCAAGAAAAAACAGGGTCAACAATGGAAGCTTTAATACACAGCTTAGACAGACTTCAAAATTTGACAAAGCATGATCAATAGAAGACAAAATAGATAAATGGGAACTACTAAGAATCAAACTGTTTGCTCACCCAAAGACTTTATCTAAAGAATTAAAAGACCACCTACAGAATGGGACGAAACATTTGGCAACTATGTTGGACCAATGTCTAATCTACATAATCTACAAGGAACTGCAAAATATCAGCAAGAGAAAGGTCAATAACCCAATTAAGTAATGGGCAAAGAAGATGAACACACACTTCATTAAAGAGGACATCCAGACAGCCAAAAGACACATAAGAAAATGCTCACCATCATTAGCCATTAGAGAAATCCAAATCCAGACTACAGTGAGGTACCATCTCACCACAACAAGGGTGACCAATGATCCAAAAAACAAAAAACAACAAATGCTGGAGAGGCTGTGGAGAGACTGGAACCATCCTACACTGCTGGTAGGATTGCAAAATGGTACAACCTCTTTGGAAAGCAATCTGGCACTTCCTTAAAAAGTTGGAAATAGACCTACCATTTGATCTAGTAATCCTACTGCTTGAAATGTATCCTACAGAATCAAGGGCAGTCACACAAAGACATACATGCACATGAACGTTTATTGAAGCACAGTCCACAATAAATAAAAGATGGAATCAACACAGGTACCCAACAACAGATGAATGAATAAACAAACTATGGTACGTATACTCAATGGAACACTATGCAATGAAAAAGAACAATAATGATTTTTGAAAGCATGTCATAACCTGGTTTCAACTGGAAGACATTATTCTGAGTGCAGTCAGTCAGCAGCACAAGGACAAATATTGTATGAGAACTGTACTACAAGGACTTAATAAAAATAGACTCATGTACAAAAGAAAGGACTGTTTGATGACTGCAAGAGAGAGGATGAAGGGAGAGGGCTGGTCATACATAGCTGATAGAAATTTGGTTGAGTATAAGCAGTGACAGCACACGGTAGAAAGAAGATCAACTTACCTGGACTTCAGCATAAATTGAAAACTCTTCTAATTTTAACCCAATATTGCAAGGATACAGTAGCAAGGGCAGGGGTATGGGGACCATGCTCTTGGGGAACATCAAGGCCAGTTAGCATAACTAGCCTATTGCTAAGAGAGTCTTCTGCACCCCATATTGGTGAGCGGCATCTGGAGTCTTAAAAGCTAGCAAGCTACCATCTGAGATACACCAAATAGTTCCAGCACATCTGGAACAGATGATCACCAGGAACAACAAAGACATGAGGGTAAAAGAGCCCAGGAGACAGAAGGACCCACGTGAATGGGTAACTATCAACATGTGACTGGAAGAACCAAATGGTGCCTGGCCACCACCAAAGGCAGCCATGATGCAGCAAACAATGTCAAGTCCTAGTGGCAACATGGGATAAAGATGGGTGAACCCCACTAAAAGACCACAGCTGATGGTCTGGCAGCCTCAGTGTTCCCCTGAGAGCATGGCCCCTAGACCTGCTGATGCCCCTGACCAGAAATCATTACTGAGGCCAACTCTTCAGACAGGTGTGGACTGGACTTGGAGACACAGCGTGACTGTAAGGTATGTGTATTTTATGGTTCTATGCATCTATAGGATGCTGTCCTACTGACCTCTTTCTAGAAGGGAGAAGAGCAGGTGGAGAGGAGGGGATAGGAAATTGTTAAAAGGATATGATACATAGGAAAAAAAGGAAGAGTATGCTGTCACTGGACAAGGAAGTCAGAAGGAGCTGTAGATAGGCAGGCAGCGTACAACGCTTTCCCTGGAAAGAATTGCTGTACATGTAATTTTCTTCATTTCACTATTTTTGTGGGAAACATTTTATTATTGCTCCTTAAGGACTGAAATTCCAGGCATGGACAAGTTGGCCCAGCCTTAATAAGACTTTCCCCCCACTATTCCTGCCCCAAGATAATAAAAAACACAATGACGAAGTCTGTTCATCTCAAACTGGGAATGGCCAGATTCTCTACATAAATGCTGTTATCTAAAGGCGTGGCTGTCCCAAGAAGAAAATTAAAAAAAAAACCAATAAGAGAAAACAGGATAGGGGGGACCATGTTGAGAACAGAAGCCATGGAGCTACTGAGATGGAATGTATCACTTTGGGAGGAGGGAGCCAGTTCTGGTTGTTGTTGGCATTAGGTGCTGCTGAATAGATTTGAACTCATAGTTACTCCATGTGACAGAGTGGAACTGCCCTGTAGGCTGTAATCTTTATGGAAGTGACCACCAAGTCTTTACCCCGTGGAGCTACTGGGTGGATTTGAACCACCAACATGTTATCTAGTGTTTAACCATTATACCATCAGGGATCCCTGAGGTCTGGATGGGAGGAGGAATAGCCTGAGGAAAGGTGAGAGAGGATCTTCTTCCATTGTCCCTTGACAGCTTCTTCTACAGCCTAAACTCATGCTGGAAAACACATGGGAAATTTCCCCTTTCAGTCCAGAGTCAGGCAAGCAGAAACTCTCATCCTTCTCTACTTGGAACTATTACTACACCTTTGGGTGTGTCTATCTTATCTTCACCACTGGGATGTCCAAGATGGGAGTCAGTATTAGTTGGAATGCTTATGCAGATGTTCATGGAAATTTAGGAGGAATAAGAGTGATCCCTCTGCCCAGTTTCTTTATCTCTCTCAATGTGTGTGTGTTCATGGAGAGGGGAGGGCACCCATCCTATCTATGATGTTTTCCTGTAGCCCCTCATAACAGGGATACAGAAGTCCTCATCCTCCCCATGCCTCTAGGCTTCTGGTGTGAAGATCAAAAGTGAGAAAGAGGTGATGAGAAGATAGAAAACAAACTCAAGAGATGATGATCTTACCAAACAATGAAACAGGGCCTTTCCCAGATTTCAGCTCTGGTCCTCTGGCTCTCCCCTTGGTAGCAGGGCTAGAGCACTCACCTCCCACTGTAGCTTGATTTAGAGATCCTGTGGGGGAGTCCTCATTGATCCCTTGAGACCCACAGCGCTACTTATGGCTCTCCAGTTGGCTCTTCAATGCCCAGGCCTATGCGTCAAAGCGACTAGGGGTTCCTGGTGCCTTGTGTTCTCCACTTCCTTCTTGCAGAGATTATGAGCCAGTGCCTGACCCCAAAGCCATCTCCCTCAAACAGGAGTGCAGAGACCACAAGAAATTGAAGAAAATGAGCCTCAGAGATATCTCTGGTATAAGTTACCCTCTGTCAGGGTGTCAGGTCTCTTGGTAACTTTCTCAAGGTCACATGGCAGACTTGGCAGAACTCACACCTGGACGGAGGCTTCCTGATGCAGGATCCTGGTCTTGTGAGTTATTTTTACTTATGAGCAAATAAACAAAATAGGACACAGGCCCAGAGCCATGTTAATGTCCAAAGACCTAAATCAGCCCCAGGAAGAACTGCAACTGGTACACGGTGCCCTGGACCACTTTCTCCCATTCTCCTTCCTCCTCGTTACCGTCTTGACCCCCAACGTTCAATGCTGCTCTCTAAACCCCAATTTTAGAAACATCTATCTAAACCAGGCCTATTTTCTCTTTTCTTTGTAATGTCCTAAATCCCAAAGCAAATTTGTACCCGTCCTTGTCTCCGACACTTGGTGGAAGGAAAGCTTGTGAAGAATTTCTAGCAATTGAAAAGATTGTGGGATTTAGCCTCAGGGAAACCAAGGCTGGGCTCCTATTGGCTTTGCGAGAAAAGATGGCTTGGCCTCCCCAAGACTTAGTTTCCCAGTCTTTGAACTAAAAAGGACCCATTTGGCACTAGGATGATAGAAGAAGAGAATTTTTTTTTTTTTTTTGCTGTAATTGTTTAACAGTTTATGTTTTTGAAGAAATATCTAGAAAAATTCCTAGAAGCTCTAGGAATCAGGGGTAGAATGAGCATGAGCTGGGTGAATGTTTGAGAAAAAGAAAAACTAGAAAACTGGGGTGCCCTAGAGGACCCCAAAAGGACCCCTAAATATCTGCCTGGAAACTTCTACCACCATTCGCATGTAGGCCCTGTGGACTCTTTTCTGGCCTCAGCCCTGGGGGCCTGTATCAATCCCTCTCTGTTATTTTGGAACAGGAAATTATTGACCCATAACACAAGCATGTAATAGACAGCTCCATGTCATAAAATGCAAGCCCGCTGCAACAGCCCTGCGTTTGGAAAACGTTAAGACATATGAGATCTGACAATTATGTTCGTGAACTCATCCTAGAAGAAGTGCTGCATACCTCATTGCAGAATATCACTATGGTCACCTTCCAACTACTCCACTTGGGAAGAGCTGCACAGATACCAGTGCCTAGTCCACTTACCCTTTAAAGCAATTTTGGAACTGTTTTTCTGGAATAGCTATCAGAGCGGTCATCATATTACCCTTGATGTCCTGAACATCATTAAATGTTCTGCTTTCAGTATTTCCTTTATCTTTAGGTAAAGAAAAAAAGTCAGTGGGGAGCAGATCAGGTGAGTGGGGAGGGTGTTCCAACACAGTTATTTGTTTACTGGCTAAAAACTTCTTCACAGAGCTGCAGATAGGCAGGCATGCAAGTTTAATTTGGATTATATACTTTCACTTAATCACAATTTAAAAAAAAAACTTCACAAACTATACAATTAAATTCACAAACTTGCCACTGTACCACCATGTGCAACGTCCATTCCAGAAAGAGTTCCAAAATTGCTTTGAAGGGTATACTAGGTATCGGCATCTTTGCATAGCTTCCCAAAGGTTTATGTAGTGATAGTCAGCATGAGGAACGAGGTCTGACAATCCAGTTCACAAATTTAATTGTTCTCAGTGCTACATACCTCGTTGCTGAATATCATTATGGTCCCCCTCAAAGTACCCCATTTGGGAAGCTATGCACTGATGCCAGTGCCTAGTCCACCCTTCAAAGCAATTTTGGAACTCTTTCTGCAATGTGCATGATGGGAAGGTGGCAAGTTGGTGAACGTAGTCGTATAGTTGTTTGTGAGAGTGTTTTTAGCCAGTAAACAAACAACTGTTTTGGAACATCCTCCCTACTCACCTGATCTGGGGCCCAAACACTTTTTTCTTTCACCCCAAGATAAAGGAAATATTGAAAGAAAGACATCCTGATGACATTTAGAATATCAAGAGTAATGTGATGACAGCTCTGATGGCCATTCCAGAAAAGCAGTTCCAAAATGACTTTGAAGAGTGGACTGGGCATTGGTGGTGTTGCATAGCTTCCCAATGGGAGTACTTCAAAGGTGACCATGGTAATATTCAGCAATGGAGTAAGCAGCATTTTTTCTAGGAAGAGTTCACGAACTTAATTGTCACGCCTCATATGTAAGTTGCTGCTCACAATGTATTTCGTATCTTTCTGCTGCCTCCACTTTCTTCTGCAGAACAGAGTCACTAGGAGAAACTCAGAGGAACTGGAAGGTCCAATTTCCTCAAAACCATTGTTTGCTGATACTTGAAATCCTCTCATTAGTTTTTCATCCTTTTCACAAAAGATTTTCTCTCTGCTAGTTAAAAATGTAAGTCATTCTCAGCAGAGGTGCATTGCTAAGCCATTCACACCCTAGTATAAATGAGTCTCGATGGCACTTGGCTTTGGCTGTGTTGTGGGAGTGGGTATGAACAAGGCAAGGACAAAGATGGTGAGAGGGCCCTGGACTCTGAGAGTGACAGTGGTGGTGGGAGTGTGACTTTCATGGAAGGAGGCTGAAAGGGGAACTAAAAGAACAAGGCAGAAGAATTACAGAAGAAGCGTGACATTTTGAGTCAGAAGATTAGGGTTTAATTTCTGGCTCTATCTTTTATTTAGTGCTGGTTTCTTTTGAGCATCAAATTTGTCATCTACAAACTGAGATTAATTATGCCACCCTGCATGCCTCAGAGTTGTTACGGGAACATGATTAGACAGCAAATGGGAAAGTGCTTTATAAAGTGCGAAAGGGCCTCTAGTATCGGTGGTGGTTATTTGTAAGCTGCCCACTCAGTCTTCCCCAATCCACCCTGGGCTTTCTGTTGATTCTTTCACTGGACCTGCTGTTGGCTGAGCTACAGACCTGCTGCCTAGGCTTCTGGGTGAGTCTGCAAATAACTCTTTACCTCTTATCCTAGCACATCTCTCAACCTTCCTGCATCAGCATCCTTCTGGACACCACAGGCCATTAGACATAGCCCTTCATGAAAAGCAAGAAAAGCAGAGCCCTAAATGTGAAACTGGGTAGGCTGTGCCCACAGGCAGCAGGCTCCCAGCTGTGTGGTTGCTGTGCAGAACAGGAGGGACGACAGATGGGCGCCCCAGGGGGCGTAAATGCCTTGGCCCCGGCCCTGCCTCTCCAGAGGGCCTGATCTATGTCTGTCCACCGCAATGGCAGGAGAACACAATCAGCCTGCCAGGGCATGACGGTGGGAGGGAGGGGATTTGCCAAACGAAACTCTGGAGCCAGGCATCATGCCCACCATCTTTGAAAAAGAGGGAGAAGAAAAGTACTCTCAGGCCAGCCCTAAGCTTAGCCCTGGGCTGATCAGAGGCACAGAGAAAGCAATTTTCCTTCCTGTGGGTTTTCCCCTGGGTTTTTCTCCTAGAGGCAAATGTGCCAAGCAGGCTAAATCCATCTCTCAGCACCCCCCCAGAGAGGAAGAGATTTTGTTTTGTTTTTATCACCTCTGATGTTATTTCCTGCCCCTGGAATTCCCAGAGAAGCTCTGCACAAGTCCAGGACATTATTTCATACCACTATACCCTTCTCTCTATACCCTTTCTAAACACACACACACACACACACACACACACACACACACACACACACACACACACACACACACACCCCAAAATGTATCAGTTGCAAGCCAGATTCCTCTGGTTCTCTTGAGACTGTAATACGGGCATATAGTATTTTAAAAGAAAAATTCAGTTCAGTGGGTTAATCTGAGGAATGTGATGATTTAATTATATAATCTGCCTGGAATGTATTTTTGTATTCATCATGCAGTAAAAATAGAGAAAAGACAGAAAGCTATCCAATTTGTTTAAAAAGTCAGTTTTACTTTGATTAAAAAAAAAAAAACCCACAAAATAAAAGCTCACGTAAACCTGTAGAGTATCAGTTTCTCTTATGGGCATAGGTTTAAATATCTGTAAAATGCTTGTAACATAATGTACTATTAATTAGTACTAGTACATCAGTAATGAAGTTTTGTCATCTGTTAAGTTAGTTGTATGCTTTATCTTGAAGAGAGGATAGAGTCAGGGAAACAGAATGGAGTTTGGAAAATAGTGAATATTAAGGGTTTATTCAAGTGTCTGGCATGAAACAGGCAGCCTAGAGCCTTTGGGGCCCTCCAAGGTCCCAGTGAAGGTCTCTGTCAGTCTCACACAGAAATATCAAGAAGTTCAACTGTGTTTGAGAACTGGAGAACCAGGCACAGATGTGACACTGGCTCTGATCCTGCTAGGTCAATCTGCAGCATTTGTTTGGAACAGTAAGGGCAGAAGTTCATCTATCAGGCAAGTAAGCTTCAGAAAGATCCAGTACTAGGAATAACAGTTCCAATTAAACGTGATGGTGTCAAGCCTCAGGGGACTGGGTCAAGAGAGCCTGTGGGTCACACAATACCCTGCTGAGTGGTCACTGCTGCCACTCTTTCTCCTTCCACATTTTCTTCACATTATTGTCATTCAGAATGCTCTTTCTTAGGTAAAAAGCATGTCATACCCCTGTTTCAAATATTTCAGGAGCTCTCTGTTGTCTACACAGAGACATCAAACAGTTTTATATCACAACTATTCAATAGTGGAGACACAATGTCCTCCATATACATTACTATGCTCATCTCTCTCAGGTAGGCTAAGCTTCTTAGCGAGGCACAAGGTATTCATGACCTGGCCTCTCCTCACTCTTTTACAAGCATCTTACACTCCCACTCTCCTATACTATGTTCCCTAGTCATACTAAATCACTTGTGATTTCTTGTGTGTGTCTGTTCTTTCTTATCTCTATGCCTTATTCTATGTAGTTCCCTTGACCTGGGATTCCTGGCCTGAATTCTGTAACCCTTCTCTGCACTACTGGAAGCATCAGCTATCTGGTGCTGACATCATAACATTCATTGTCATGTAGTTGCATGTTTATCTGCATCTCCTGCTAGATTCTGAAACCTCCAAGGACAGGGGTCGTGTTCTATCCAGTGTTGTATCTCCAGTTTTAGCACTGTGCCTAAAACACTATAGATGTTTAATATATTTTTATGTAATTTATTATAGGCAACATTCTGCTCTTTCCGTGAAAGGCTTCATTGTATGGTTAGAAGAAATTAGAAAATGATGGAAGGAAAGAGGGAGGGGAGAGGAAAGGGAGGAAGGGGAGAGGGAAGGAGGGAAGAGGAGGAAAGGGGGAAGGAACGAGGGAGCAAAGAACACCTGTTCCCTCCTTTCCACCCTCTCCTGTCCCCTCTGGAAAGAAACCAGTAGGACAGCCTTCTATAAATTCATAAAACTATAAAGGACACGCACTGCATCCTCACTCTGTGTCCCCATGTCAAGTCCGTTCTTAGTCTGAAATGTTGACCTCAGTACCGGTTTCAGGTCTAGGGCAGCAGCAAGTGTAGGGGCCACTCCCAGAGGGACATCTAGGTCATCAGACCATCAATTCTGGTCTTTTAGTAGTGTTCTTGAGTCTGCACACTTCTTTTACTTGTGTTATGCCAGGAGCTGTACATTGTGTTCTCTATCAAGGCTGTGTTAGGTGGTGGCCCGGCACCATCTGGTTCTTCTGGTCTCACACTGATGTAGCCTCCCAATCACATGGGTCTTTCTGTCTCCTTGAGCTCATTTGTCCTTGTGTTTGATGTTCTTGGGAGTCATCTGTTTCAGCTGGATTAGGACCAGTTGATGTTCCTCAGATGGCAGCTTGCTGGCTTTTAAGATTCCAGATGCCACTCACCACTATGGAGTACAGAAGACTCTCCTAGCAAAAGGCTACTTATGCCAACTGACCTCTATGTCCCCTGAAAACACAGTCCTCAGACTCCTTTCCCTGCTGCTCTCTCCTTTGAAATGTTGGATTCAATTTAGAAAACCTTTTAGTTTATGGTGTAGTCCATTTATGCTGACTTGCCTTCTACTGAGTGCTGTCACACCCTTTTCCTAACCAAATTCCTATCAGCTACCTAATCTATAACCAACCCTCTCTATCCCTCTCCATTCTTGTAGCCATCAAAGAATCTTTTCTTCAGTACTTAAGACCTTTTTTAAGTTCTTCTAATAGCGGTCATATACAGTACTTGTCCTTTTACAGTTGACTGATTTCCCTCAGCATAATGTCTTCTAGATGATACCAGATTACGAGATGCTTCCTAAAATCATCATTGTTCTTTATTATTGCGTAGTGTTTCCTTGTATATGTATGTCATTATCCATTCGTCTGTTGATGGGCACCTAGGTTGATTCCATTTTTTCCTATAGCGGACCGTGCTGCAATTAACATTCTTGTGTGTGTCTGTGTTGGTGTGACAGCCCTTATTTCTGTAGCGTATATTCCAAGCAGTGGGATTGATGGATCATATATTATTTCTATTTATTTGTAGCTTTATAAGAAAACATCAGATTGCTTTCCGAAGAGACTGTACCATCTTTCTTTTTAATTGTGATTGAGTGAAAGTGTACAATCCAGTATAAATTTGTACACCTACCTATGTGTGGCTCCCACTGCTCTCCCTGCCCAGTGACAGCACACTCCTCCTATCTATTCTATATATGTCATATCCTCCTAACAATCTCCTGTCCCTTCCTCTTCACCCCTTCCCCCTCTTCTAGTAAGAGGCCAGCAGGATGACATCCTATAGATTCTCAGAACCATAAAGTACACAATATGGCCACTCTGTGTTGTCGAGTCTAGTCCATTCCTGTCTGAAGAGCTGACCTCGGTAATGATTCATGGACAGGGGCAGCATCAGGACCAAGACCATGCTCCCAGGGGAAACTCAGGCCCCTGGACCAACAATGGTGGTCTTTTAGTGGAGTTCTCAGGGTGCACCCCTTTTTATTCTCATGTTGCCAGTGAGACTCAACTTTGTGAGCTTCATCACACCTATCACTGGTAGTGGCTGGGCACCATCTGTTTCCTCTGGTCTCATGTCAATGCAGTCACCCACTCACCTGGGTGTGTCTATCTTCTGAATTCTCCTCCCCCCATGTTGTTTTGGTCCTTGGTGATCGTCAGTTCTTGCTGAGTTGGGACCATTTGGTGTGCCTCAGATGGCAGCTTGCTAGTTTTTAAGACCCTGGAAGCCACTCACAAATATGGGGTGCAGAAGACTCTTTTAGCAATATGCTAGTTATGCCAATTGGGCCTTTGTTTCTCCAACTCATTAAAAAATGTCACAGGAATTTGTATTGAGATTGCACTATGTAAGTAGTAGATTGCTTTGGGTAAAGTAGACCTTTTCACAATGTTAAGTCTTCCTATCTATAAGCAGGGTAGGTTTCTCCATTTATGTAAGTCTCTCTTAGTTTCTTGTAGTAAGATCTTATAGTTCTCTTTATAAAGGTCTGTTATTTCTCTGGTTAGATTTATTCCTACGTATTTTATCTTCTTGGGAGCTATAATAAATGGTATTGATTTGGTGATTTCTTCTTTAATAATCTCATTGGTGTTATAAAGGAGTTCTACTGATTTACTTACATTTGTCTTGTATCCGGATACTTTGCTGAACTCTTCTATCAGTCTCGATAGTTTACTTATGGATTCTTTAGGATTCTCTGCATATACAATCATATCATCTACAGGTAAGGAAATTTTTACTTCTTTGCTGATGTAGGTGCCCTTTATTTCTTGATCTTGTCTAATTGCTCTGGGTAGAACTTCTAGAACAATGTTGAACAGGAGAGGTGAGAGTGGGCATCCTTGTCTAGTTCTTGTTCTCAAGGGGAATTGTTTTAGTCTCTCTCCGTTTAGGATGATGTAGGCTGTTGGTTTTGCGTAAATGCTCCTTCTCACATTGAGGAATTTCCTGTCTATTCCTATTTTGCTGAGAGTTTTTTAGCATGAATGGGTGTTGGACTTGATCAAACACCTTTTCTGTATCATTAGACAAAATCAGGTGATTCTTGTCTTTTGTGTTATTTATGTGGTTGATCACATTAATTGTTTTTCTGATGTTGAACTAGATTGGCATCCCTGGTATGAATCCAACTTGATCATGATGAATTTTTTTTTTTTAATATGTTAGTGAATTCTATTGGCTAGTATTTGATTGAAGATTTTGTCATTTAGGTTCATGAATGATATTGGTCCATAGTTCTCCTTTTTTGGGGTCTTCCCCTGGCTTTGGTATCAGGGTTATGCTGGCTTCATAGAATGAAGTTGAGAGAATTCCATCCCTTTCATTACTGTGAAGTAGTTTCAGTAGGAGTTAACTCTTCTCTAAAAGCTTGGTAGAATTCTGTGGTGAAGCCATTAGGGCCAGGGATTTTTCTGGTTGGTAGTTTTTTGATGACTTTTTCAATTTCTTCCTTTGTGATGGGTTTATTAAGTTGTTCTGCTTCACCTTGTGATAATTTCAGTAGATGACATGAATCAAGGATTTGTCCATTTTGTCTAGGTTTTCAAATTCGTTAGAGCACAGTCTTTCATAGCATTTTGTTGTGATATTTTGTATTTCTGTTGGATCTGTTGTAACACTTCCCCACTCATTTCTTATTTGGGTTATTTGTTTCCTGGTTTTCTTTAGTAAGTTTAGCCAATGGTTTGTCAATTTTGTTGATCTTTTCAAAAAACTAGCTTTTGGTCTCTTCAGTTTTTTCAGTTGTTCTTCTATTCTCTAATTCGTTTAGTTCTGCTCTAATCTTTATGATCTGTTTTTTTCTGGTGCCTGAGGGGTTTCTCTGTTGCGCTCTTTCTACATGTTCAAGCTGTAGGGTTAGTTCTTTGGTTTGGGTTCTTTTTTCCTTCCAGATGTGTGCATTTATAGAGATAAACTTATGGCTGTATCCCATAAGTTTTGGTAAAAAGTATTTTCATTCTCATTGGAATCCATAAATTTCTTTATTTCATCCTTGGTTTCTTCTATAACCCATGGCTTTTTAGGCAAGATGTTGTTCAGTTTCCATGAGTTCCAATTTCTATCTGTGTTTTTTCTGCTATTGATTTAGACTTTTATGGCTTTATGGTCTGAGAAGATGCTCTGCAATAATTATTGAGATTTGCTTTATATCCTAACACACGATCTACTCTAGAAAATGTTCCATGTGCACTAGAGAAGGTGTAGTTATCTGCTGATGGATAGAAAGTTCTGTATACGTTGATGAGGTCTAGTTGGTTAATTGTGGCAATAAGATCTTTTGTCTTTACTCAGCTTTTTTCTAGAAGATCTGTCCAGTACTGAGAGTGGAGTGTTGAAATCTCCCACTATTATCGTGGCGTGATCTATCTCATTTTTGAATGCAGTCAGTGCTTCTTCAATGTATTTAGATGCTCTAGTATTGGGTACATAAATATTTAATATTAATTCCTCCTTGTATATTTAACCTTTCAGCAATAGTGTCCATCCTTGTCAGTGATGGTGGATTTCACACTAAAATCTATTTTGTCTGAGATTAGTATTGCCACCCCTGCTATTCTTTGTATATTGTTAGCTTCATATATATTCTACCATCCTTTAATTTTTAGTTTGTTCATATCTTTAAGTCTAAGGTGAGTTTCTTGTAAGAAACATATAGACAGGTTGTTACTTTTGATCCAAGATGTCACTCATTGTGTCTTTATTGAAGTTTTCAGACCATTTACATTCAACATAATTATCAATAGGTATGTGTTTAGTGCTGTCATTGTGATGTGTTTATTTTTGTGCTGATGTTTTCTCTGTTGCTCGTACTGTTCTGTTCTGGGACATTCTTCTTTATGGGTTGATTTTTCACCCTTTTCAGTGTTGGTTTTGTATTTGTTGAGACTCCCGTATTACGTTTCTTGATTTGATATATTGCGTCTTTATTGTGCTTTAGGGCAACCCTTATGATCCCCTTAAAAACCTATGTTTAAACCCAATTTTAACTTCTACATGTCTTATTAACTTCCTCTCCATCTGGAAGGACTATAACTACTGTAGCACATCCCTCTTTTTAATATGATGATATCATAGTTTTCATGATATGATCACTGGATCAATTCTTTTAATATTATAGCTTTGATAGAGTTTTGTGCCTTCTCTAACTGAGTAGGTTTCTGGATGATGTGTCCTGCATTGCCTCCTAAAATATAGAGTTAATGGTTTTGTTCTTCTAAGCCAAGAGCTTCTTTCAGTATTTTTTGTTGCTTTGGTTTGGTTTTTACAAAGTCTCTGAGTTTCTGTTTACCTGCAAATGTCTTAATTTCATTTTCATATTTCAGAGATAGTTTTACAGGATATATAATTCTTGGTTGGAAGTTCTTCTCCTTCAAGGCTTGGAATGTGTCATCCCATTGCCTCCATGCCAGCATCATTTCTTCTGAGAAGTCAGACAAAACCTACAGGACATCCTTCTGAATGTTAGCTTTTCTTTGAGTCTTGCTGCCATTAAGAGTCTCTGCTTATGTGTCCTTTTGTTAAGTTTGATCATAATATGTTTTGGAGTCTTTCTTTTGGAATCTATATTGAGTGGCTTTCAATATGCATCTTGGGTATCTATATTGTCTTCGTTCATAATTTCAGGGAAGTTTTCTGTCAGCAGCTCAGTAGCAATACTCTGTGTTTTCAGGTGTCCCTCCCTGTTCAGAAACTCCAGTTAATCATAGATTATTCCTGTTGATAGAATCCCACATGCTTCTAAATGCTTCTTCATTTTTCTTGTTTCTTTTCTCTGATTTTCTCTCATAGATGCTGGAGTCAGTAGCTCTGTTTTCCAAGTCAGAAAGTCTATTTTCTGTTTGTTCCATTCTGTTTTCTTGGCTTTGAATTGAATTTTCTATTTCTTTGATTTTGTTATTCATCTTTTGGATTTCAGATTATTGGTGTTCCATCGGTTCAAACAACTTGGTTAATTTTTCACTTTGCTTTGCTGCATTTTGTATAATGTCTAGGAGGACTGTATGTATGATCCTTTTGTACTCAATCTCCGATAGTTTCAGAAAGGCTTCTTCGTCTGGAAGTTCTTTAGTTCTCTCTTTTGGGGGCTTTCCGGAGCCATAGGTGAATTTTTCTTTAAGTTTCTGTCCAAAGTTTGTTGCTTTTTGGACATCTGGAGGTTGTTTAGTTTCTCCGGGATTACCTCAACAGGATCTAAAGCACAGTCTGATAAGGAAGGTGATCACCAGTGACCTCTATGTACTCCAGTGACTGGGCCCAGTGGAATCTCTGGGGTAGCACTTTCAACCTCCTGATTGGCAAAGACATGGCTCTACTTATGGAGTCACTAGGGGGCCATCAACTAACCCTCTGATGTGGATCAGTAAAGGCTGGAAGAGATGCCATCAGGATGCACTGCATTTATTTCTCTAGGCAATCTTATATTGGAAGGTAAAAGCTATCTGGCAGCTTCTGAAATCAGTCAGGCTGTCAAAAGTGAAAGCCCCTCTTCCCATATGGCAAAGTAAACACCTCTATATCCAACTCCAGATGCTGTAAACTAGTTCAAAGTACAAAAAAGCTACTACCCTGCTGTTATCTGTTGCTGGGCCCTACCCGTAAGGTCAGTCTGTGCTAAACACAGCTTTTCTGTTAGAAAAGCACTCCCCACCCTGGCACTGTCTCCCAGCCTGGGAATGAGTCCCTGTTGAAGCCTCTGTTTGGGTAACTTCACCTCCCAGTTGAACAAGATGGTGTCCCTGCACAAGTTCTCCCGTCTGCTGTGGAATAGCTGATTCACTGGCGAAGGTTCTGGAAAGAGAGGGTGGAAGAGCTGAGGAGTAGAGAGTCCAGAGCCAGGCTTTCAAAATGTGGCTATTCCTCCTGCCGGTTCCATCAGCAATGCAGCTGAGGTTTGCTGCCAGCTAGCCCAAGCCCCACCTATTGGCTAAGACAGAGAAAAAAAATGGCAAGCACTGCCTCCCAGCCTGGGAATTAGGCCCTGGTGAGGCATCAGTTTGGGTAACTCCACCTCCCAATCGAACAAGATAGCATCCCACACAAGCTGTCTAATTCACTGTGGAATACCTGATTCTATGGCGGGGATTCAGAAAGAGAGAATGGAGGTGTAGAGAGTCCCGAACCGAACTCTCAAAATGTGCCTATTATGCCTGCTGGTCTTGTCAGCAGTGTGGCTGAGCTTTGCTTCCAGTAAAGCTCAAGCCCCGCCTCCTGGCTAAGACAAAGAAAAAAAATAGTGGGCAGTGCCTCTCTGCCTGGGAATTAGCCCCTGCTGAGGCCTCTGTTTGGGTACTCTGCCTCCCAGTCAAACAAGATGGTGTCCCACACAAGCTCTCCCACACACTGTGGAATAGCTGATTCTATGGTGGAAGTTTGGAAAGAGGATGGAGGGGACAATATGCACAAAGTCCAGAGCCAAGCTCTCAAAATGTGGCTATTCTACCTGCTGATCTCACCAGCAGTGGGGCTGAGTTTTGCTGCCAGTCAAGTCCAAGTCCAAAAATGACATTGGAATTTGTATTGGAATTGCATTGTGTACGTAGATTGCTTTGGGTTATTTTACCCAATGATAAGCCTTCCTATTCATGAGTAAGGTACGTTTCTCCAATTAAGTCCATTTTAGTTTCTTGCAGCAAGGTCTTGTAATTTTCTCTGTGTAGGTCTCTTGCATCTCTGGTTAGATTTATTTCTAGGTATTTTATCTTCTTGGGGGCTATTGTAAATGGCATTGATTTGGTGATTTCCTCTTTGATGATCTCATTATTGATGTAAAGGAATTCTGCTGATTTATTTATGATTATGTTATATCTTCATACTTTGCTGAACTCTTTTATTAGTTCCAGTAGTTTATTTACGTATTCTTTGGGGTTTTCTGCGTATATGATCTTGTCATCTGCAAATAGAGATACTTTTACTTCTTCTTTACTGATGCCAGCCAAAGCCAAGTGATGCAGATACTCTTTATTTCTTTGTCTTGCTTGATTGCTCTGGACAGAACCTCTAGTACAGTGTTGAATAGAAATGGTGACAGTGGACATCCTTGTATAGTTCCTGTTCTTGGGTGAAACTCTTTTAGTCTCTCCTCATTCAGGATGATGTTTGAGGTTGGTTGTGTGTTGATGCCCCTTACTGCATTGAGGAATTTCATTTCTATTCGTATTTTGCTGAGAGTTTTTAACATGAATAGGCATTGGACTTTGTCAAATGTCTTTTCTGCACCAATTGATAGAATCAACTGATTCTTATACTTTGTGTTATTGATGTGTTTGATCACATTAATTGTTTTTTTGATGTTGAACGAACCCTGCATCCCTGGTATGATTCCTACTTGGTTATGATAAATTATTGTTTGATATGTTATTGAATTCTATAGGCTAGAGTTTTGTAGAAGATGTTTGTATCTAGGTTCATGAGTGATACTGGTCTGTAATTTTCTTTTTTGGGAGGGCAAGTCTTCATCTTGCTTTGGTACCAGGGTTATGCTGGCTTCATAGAATGAATTGGGAATATTCCATCCTTTTTTATGTTGTGAAATAGCTTCAGTAGTATTGGAATTAACTCCTCTCTAAAAGTTTGGTAGAATTCTCTGGTGAAGCTTTCTGGGCCAGTATGTTTTTTGGTTGGTAGTTTTTTTCATTACTTCTTCACTCTGCTGTCACGGTGGGTTAATTAAGTTGTTCTCCTTCTCTTTGTGACAATTTTGGCAGATAATGTGAATCTAGAAATTGTCTATTTCCTCTAGGTTTTCAAGTCTGTTAGAGTACAATTTTTTGTAGCATTCTGTTATACTTTTCATTTTCGTTGGGGCTGTTGTAACATTTCAACCATCTCATTTCTTATCAGGGTTGTTTGTTTCCTCTCCTATTTTTCTTTTGTTGTTTATCAATTTTGTCAATCTTTTCAAAAAACCAGATTTTGGTTTTGT
The DNA here is from genome assembly GCA_028571685.1 of Heterohyrax brucei. Taxonomy (NCBI): domain Eukaryota; kingdom Metazoa; phylum Chordata; class Mammalia; order Hyracoidea; family Procaviidae; genus Heterohyrax; species Heterohyrax brucei. Next base: position 66,613,705 of record CM053142.1, on the reverse strand, counting down.
TAATTCTTTCAATTGTTTTTCTATTCTCTAATTCATTTAGTTCTGTTCTAATCTATATTACGTTTTCTTCTGGTGCCTGAAGTGTTCTCTTGTTCTTCTCTTTCTGCTTGTTCAAACTGTAGGGTTAATTCTTTGGTTTGGGCCATTTCTTCATTCCAAATGCGTGCATTCATAGAGATAAATTGACCTCTGAGCACTGTTCTTTCTGTATCCCATAGGTTCTGGTTGGAAGTGTTTTCATTCTCATTTGATCCCATTATTTTCTTTATTGTATCCCTGATTTCTTCTATAACCTGTGAATTTTTGAGTGAGGTGTTGTTCAGTTTCCATGAGTTTGAATTTCTACCCATGTGTTTTCTGCCATTGATTTCAACTTTTATAGCTTTATGATCTGAAAAGATGCTTTGCAATAATTCAGTGGTTTGGATTTAGTTGAGACTTGTTTTATGGCCTAATATGTGGTCTGTTCTGGAGAATGTTCCATGAGTGCTGGAAAAGAAGGTGTACTTGTCTGTGAGGTTGAGTTGGTTGACTGTTGATCTTGTTTATCTTTATGGAGTTTTTTTTTTCAATCATCTGTCCCTTACTGGAAATGGAGTGTTAAAGTCTTCTACTATTACTGTGGAGTGATCTACTTCATTTTTCAATGTTGTCAGCCGTTGTCTAATGTATTTAGATATTCTGACATTGGTTGCATAAATATTTAATATTGTTATATCCTCCTTGTGTATGGAACCTTTAAGCAATAAATAGTGACCACCCTTGTTCATGATGGTGGATTTTACTTTAAAATCTATTTTTTTTTTCTGAGATTAATTTTCCACTTCTGTTCTTCTTTACATGTTGTTAGCTTGGTATATATTTTTCCATTCTTTGATTTTTAGTTTGTTCATATCTTTGAGTCTAAGATGTCATTTTTATAAGTAACATATAGACAGATTATGTTTTTTGATCCAGCTTGTCTCTTTATTGGAGCATTCAATAATTTACATTCAGTGTAGTTATTGATAGATGTATTTTAATGTTGTCATTTTGGTGACTTAATTTTCTGTTGTTGACATTTTCATTGTTCCACTTAATATTTTGTCCTGGGTCATTTTATTTTCTTAATGGGTTTTCTTTTCATGTTTTTCAGTGTTGGTTTTGTGTCTGTTGAGGTTTCTGTATTGTGTTTCTTATTTTTACATTTACTATTGCTAGTTTGCTATGTGGCTACCCTTTTGTTACCCTAATGTTGTAAGTTTAAACCAATCTTTAACTCCTTAACTGCCCCTCCATCTGAAAGGGCTATGACTAATATATACCTCTTTATAGTGTAATGTTGTCATAGTTTATGTGTTGAGCTCTCTGTTTCCTTAATATTGATATTTTAGTTTTGATTGAGCTTCATGACTTTCATCACTAATTAGGACTCTGGATGCTGTGTTCTGCATTTGCATCCTTGGGTATACATCTAGTGCTATTGATTTTCTAATCAAAGAACTTCCTTCAGTAGTTTTTGTAATTTTGGTCTGGTTTTTGCAAAGTCTCAAGGGTTGCCATGAGTCAGATCTGACTCAACGGCACTTGGCTGGCTGGCTAAGCTTCTGTCTGAGAATGTCCTAATTTTGCCATTATATTTGAAAGATAGTCTTGCAGGATTTATAATTCTTTTTTGGAAGTGTTTCTTCCTTCAGTGCTTTGTATGTGTTATCCCATCACCTTCTTGCCAAAAGGTTTTGGCTGAAAAGTTAGAGAACACTCTGTAAGGCTTCCCTTTGTTCATTAGTTTTTGTTTAAGCCTAGCTGCCTTTAAGAGCCTCTTTTGACATTTCATTTTATTAAGCTTGATTATAATATGTGTTGGTGTCTTTCTTTGGGGGTCTACCTTTTGTGGAGTTTGATGAGCATCTTGAATAGCTATCTTCGCTTCTTTTGTGATGTCGGGGAAGTTTTCTATCAGCAACTCTTCAACAATTTTCTCTGTACTTTCTGCTATCCCTCCCTATTTTGGAACTCCAATTAAATGTAAACTATTCCTCTTGATAGATTCCCACATGACTCTTAATGAGTCTTCATTTTTCTTGATTCTTTTATTTGATTTATCCTCATAAATGCTGGTGTCAGTTGCTTTATCCTCAGTCTCACTAATTCTGCATTCCATTTCCTCTATTCTGCTCTTTTGACTTTCTGTTAAATTGTGTAACTCTGATCTGCTACATTTCAGATCATTAATATTCTAGCAGTTTATATAGCTAGTTTAATTTTTCATTTTGTTTTGCTGCACTTTGTTTAATCTCTATCCTAAGATCTAGAAGGGCTCTATGCACAATTCTTTTATATTCTGTCTCCAATAGTTTTAGGAAAATGGCTTGGCTCTTCTCCTAGGATGATTTTTTATTCTCTATTTTGGGAGTTTCCTGGAGCCATAGAGGTCTGCTTTGTTAGATGGTTAGATACTGATGTCTTCATGCTATCGAAAAGCTGTTCAGCTTCTCTGATGCTGCACCAGCAGAAGTTATGACATAGATCTAAGAAGGGAGTGACTAAGGGCACTACTAGACTTGACTGCCAGCCACTTCTGTGTTCTCTAGGTGCAGCTGTCTTATGTACAACTTCTCTGGTGAGAGAGATACTCTCCATCCAAGTAGTACTGCGTACTGCTCAGCTTAGTGGCCAGCACCATCCAGGCCTTCAGGGGTGGCAGGAGCCACCTCCTGGCTGACAAAGATGGTGACCTACTTGTGCTGACACTCCAGAGTCAAGCCAATAAGACACTATGACATAGCTCAGAGAAGGGAGGAGGGAAGAGTCTGCACACTTGACCACCAGCTGCTGCTGCATTCTCTAGATGTGAATGTCTTCAAAATTGCCTTTCTACTGAGAGAGGCTCTGTCCAGTGGCAGCCAACAGCAGCCAGGCTCTCAGGGGTAGCAGGCCCCACCTCCTGGCTGACAAAGATGGTGACCTACTTATGGAGTCTTTCAGGTGCTGTGTCAGGAGATGCTGTGTTGTGGCTCAGAGAGGTGAGAGGGAAGGGCAATGCATTCTCTAGATGAAATTGTCTTAAAAGCAGCCTTTCTGCTGAGAGAGGTACTGTCCAGTCAGGTGCTGTTGCTCAGCATTGCAGCTGGCCCCAGTTGGGCCCTCAGACATGGTTTGTTCTGCCTCTCAGCTGACTAAGATGGTGTCCTACCTATGCTGCCTCTTCTGTGCTGCACCAGAAGAATCTATGGTGCCGCTCAGAGAAGAGAGGGGGAAATGGTACTGGTATCCTTGGCCACCAGCCGCCACTGCATTCACTAGATTTTACTATCTTAATTACAGCCTCTGTGCTATCAGAGATGCTGTCTACTTAGGCAATGCAGCTCAGCATGGCAGTTGGCCTCTTCAGGGCTCTCAGTCTTCTAAGTCCCAGTCCCAGTCTCCCAGTTAACAAAGATGGTATCCATACTTGTAAGCCTCTCAGCAGCTGTACCAACAGAAACAGGACCCTTTGTACTGCCATCTTGCCTTTGATAAAGGTAGTTTTCCCCTCCTGTCACCCAGTCTCACAATTCTCTTTCTGATATTGGAACTCCCAGAATGTACATTCTGCTCCATTCAATTATTTTTCTAGGCCTTAGTTCTCACAGGGAATAGAGGAGATTTGTGACTAGTCTGCCACCTTGGCCCTGCCCCCAGCAGTATTCTGTTTTGATATCCTCATCCTTCCTCTTTCATTTATCCTTTGTTGTTGTTAGCTACCTTTGAGTTAGTACCCAATTCATGGCAGCACCTTGAACAAGGGGATGAAATACTGCTTGATCACGCACCATCCCTATAATCAGTTGTAGATTGAAAAGCTGTGATCTAACACATTTTCAGTGGCTGATTTCAGATATAGATTGACAGATCTTTCTTCCTAGTCCAACTTAGTCTGGAAGTTCTGATGAAACCTGTTCAGTGTATTAGTAACACTCCAGCCTCCACTGTTAGACAAGGGTGACTATACAGGAAGCACATTTGATGGGAATGAAACCTGGGTCTCCCACATGGGAGGCAAGAATTCCACTATTGAACCACGACTGTCCCAATTTATTTCTTCTTTAGGCAAAATAATTCCTTTTTCTCAGGAATGCACTTCTTGCTTATTTCTCTCTGAAAGACATCTGGCACCCTAACATAAAACCAAAGTATTTCACCATCCTGAGCAAAGAGGTTGAAAATAAAACCAAATTCTCCTCTAACATCAACAATGGGTTGCAACAATGGGCTTAAACTTAGCAAGGGTTATGAAGATGGCAAAGGACTGCAACCTTTTGTTCTGTCTATTCTCTATGAGTTCTAACTAGAGAGGGGGATATAAGTTGGAACCAGCTTGATGATATCTAACAACAACAGTATTAGAGAACCTTAAACTTTGGATTCAGGAACATTATGACAGAAGTTAAATGTGGCATAAAAATGTATAAGTAAATACCTCCTAGATTTGAATCCTATTATCTCAGTCAAGGTATAGGCAGTTCCCAGATTACAAACTACATCTGTTCCCGAGTCTGCCTTTAAGTCAAAATTGTAGGTAAGTTGGAACAGGTGCATAAGGTTCTCATTTAGCCTTACTTTAATGCACAAAAAGGCTGGAAACCATTTCAACTGATTTAAAAGCTGCACTCGCAGAGAGTGAAGGTGATTGTGATGAAGAATTTGTTTCTAGTGGGGTAGGACCGATTATTTCAAATGAGGACAAATTTACATAACATTAAAGGGCAAAGTAAAGTTGTCCCTCAGTCAGACAGTCCTAATCTGGTGACTTACTGCACATGGAAAAGTGGCATAGTGTAGAGGCTTGTTTCCTGCCTTTCTCCTCTTTCATTCTCCACTTGGCCTCCCTCTTTTACCCTCTGCCAATTGCCTGGTGTCCTTCTGTCATTTCAAGGAATTCAGGTCCTCCATCTATGCCTGTACCTTCCAGACAATCTCTCATTTCACAGCTAGACTAGCCCTCCCTTTCTACCCAATAAAATCCTACCTGTCCCGAGTCCCCTTTCTCCTCAGATGACCTGTGCACAAAAGGAATGAAAAGAGCCAGCCTGGCCAACTGGTGGAACACTGAGAGCTAAAAGATTACGTGTGGGCATCCAGGGTCCAGGGCTGCTCCAGGTAAGGAGAAAGAGGTCTGGCCAAAGCAGGCAGGCCAGCTGGTTCTCCTGGCTGAATGTTCTTGTCAGCTCTCCATCACTTATTGGTCTGGCGTATGTGTGAGTTAGGAAGCCATGAGGTGAGTTGAATAAAGATCAAGAGGGGCCACCTTGTGTTTCTCTCATGTATTAGCAGCAGACACCAAAAGGATTGTGGGATCTAGGATCATGAAAAAGTTGATTATTTTCACTACCGACTTCATCTTCAAAATACACCACTTTCTCTATGCTTCTTACATACACATTCCAATTATTACCTGTCAGTAGGTAACTGCATTTTTCAAAAGAACTACTCATTGAGGACCATTGGTTAAACAAAGAAATGAACACGAATGGTTGAATTTCAAGTATTTCAGGCATCTATGATTATGTCAGTGAGAAATATATTTTCATGAATGGGGACCTCCCAACAAGTCTAAAAACACATGTTATAGGCAACCTAGCTAGCCATGACCTGTCACGGCATGCATGATGCTTCTAAATAGCCATGAAATTAGTATTCTGCTACCGTACATAGGAAAAAGACAATTCACAGCGAGCATATGATTTACCCAGGGAGAAGCTGAATCCAGTTATTGAGCTGGTTTAAGAGCTGTTAAGTGTTTCAAGTCCACTCTTGAGTGAACAGTGAGGTAAAACAAAAATAATTCACATAGCACTTAAAAAGCTACTAAAGTTTTCTGATTCAAAAGTTCTCTGCAGAATCTAAAAGTTGGATGAGACCTTTTAAGTTATCTAGTCAAATACCTCATCGATACATTGCTATTGTTACGTGTCATTGAGTCAGTTTAACTCATAGTGAACCTGTGTGCAACTGAGCCATCCTCACAATCAATGCTTATGCCTGAGCCTGTTGTCATAGCTACTGTCTCAGAGCTCTCATTGAGGGTCTTTCTCTTTGTTGCTGATTGTCTACTTTACCAAGTGTGATGTCCTTCTCTGGGGACTGATCTCTCTTGATATCACATCCAAAGTATGTGAGATGAAGTCTCTTTGTCCTTACTTCTAAGGAGCACTCTGGTTGTATTTCTTCCAAGATGGATTGGTTCATTCTTCAGGCAGTCCATTGTATATTTAATATTCTTCACTAATACTATAATTTGGAGTTACCACTTCTGCAGTCTTCCCTATTCATTGTTCAAATTTTGCACATATATCCAAGTGACTGAAAACACCATGGCTTGAGTCAGGTGCATCTTAGTCCCTAAAGTGGTCTCTTTGGTTTTTCATACTTTAAAGAGGTCTTTTGCAGCACATTTGCTCAATATAATACATCATTTGATTTCTTGATTGCCACTTCCACAGGCATTTATTGTGGATCCAAGTAAAATAAAGTTCTCAACAACTTCAAAATTTTCTTCTTTTATCGTGTTGTTTCTTATTGATCTAGTTGTGAGGATTTGGGGTTTCTTTATGTTGTGGTACTATCCATACCAAAGGCTGTGGTCTTTGATCTTCATCATTAAGTCCTTTCAGTCCTCTTCATTTTTAGCAGGTAAGGTTGTCTCAGAAACACTGGTGGGATAGTGGATAAAGTGCCACATCTGCTAACCAAAAGCCTGGCAGTTCAAATCCACCAGGCACTTCCTGGAAACTCTATGGGGCAATTCTTCCCTGACCTATAGGGTCGCTGTGAGTCGGACCCTAGTTGATGGGGATGGGTTTGGTTATTTGGTCTTTAGGGTTGTGTCATCTGCATATTGCACATCATTAGTGAGCCTTCTACCGGTCCTGATGCCAGATTTTTCTTCGTATAGTCCAGCTTCTCATATTATTTGCTCAGCATACAGATTGAATAAATATGGTGAAAGGATGCAACTATAACACACATCTTTCCTGATTTTAAACCATGCAGCATCACTTTGTTCAGTTTGAACAACTGCCTCTTGGTTTATGTACAGGTTCCACATGAGCACAATTAAGTGTTCTGGAATTCCCTTTCTCTGCAAAGTTATCCATAACTTATTATGATCTACGTAGTCCACATCTTTGCATAGTCAATGAAACACAGTAAATGTCTCTTGTATTCTCTTCTTTCAGCCACAAGTCATCTGACATCAACATTGATATCCCTCCTTCCATATTCTCTTCTGAATTCAGCTTGAGTTTCTTACAGTTCCCTGTTGATGTACTGCTACAAACACTTCTGAATGGTCATCAGCAAAATTTTGCTTTTGTGTGGCATTAATAAGACTGTTCAATAATTTCTGTATTCCATTAGATCACCTTGCTTTGGAATGGGCTTAAGTATACATCTTCTGCACTCATTTGGCCACATAGCTGCCTTCCAATTTTCTGATCAATATAGAACTTTCCTTTCCAGAGTCCATTCCATTTCTGTTTACTACATTAAGAAATGAATATGTATTCTTCTCTAAGCCAGCTATTTCACTGGGAAATAGTTCCAACTGATGAGTTAAACTGTGTCTAGTACCATTGCCCATGCCTCTGATTTGTTATCCACATGCTTTTGAGACACTTGGGTAAATATGGAAGTCCTTATAATCAGTTTGCTCAAAAGCATAACAAAAGATGGCTGGCTATTAGGTAATACCTCATTCAGGACTGACTAAGAGATGTAAGTTTTGCAGATGATAGGCAAATTTAGGAAGCTCTAATCAGAAACACTGGTGGCATAGTGGGTTAAGTGCTATGTCTGGTAACCAAAAGATTGGCAATTCAAATCCACCAGGCACTCCTTGGAAACTCTAAGGAGCAGTTCTACTCTGACCTATAGGATGACTATTAGTTAGAATTGACCAGGATCTTCCCGGTAGCTGAGCCTTCCCATCAATCATGGTCTGTGTTATTATTTCTCCTTCTCTTTTCTTGGATTTTTAATGTCATCCTTTCTTTCCATAGTTCTTTCAGTTTTTCTCTCATTTTATGTTCCTTTACTATCTGTAGCTCTATGTGCTACAATAAAGAGATCCTACAGTACAACAAGGGAACAGTGGTGGTTCAGTGGTAGAAATCTCCCCTTCTGTGGGGGAGCCCTGGTAGTGCAGTAGTTAAGAGCTTGGTTTCTAACCGAAATGTTGGTGGTTTGAATTCACCAGTCACTCCTCAGAAGCCCGATAAGACAGTTCTGTCCTATAGGGTCGCTATGAGTTGGGATTGATTTGACAGCAGTGGGTTTGATTTTTTCTTTTTTAAGTGTAAGTGGAACATGGCCTTTGTGAAGAATGATGACAGTCTTATTTAGATTAGACCAAAACCCACTGCCATTGAGTCAGTTCTAACTAATAGTCATCCTATAGGTCAGAGTAGAACTGCTCCTTAGAGTTTCCAAGGAGTGCCTGGTGGATTTGAATTGCCAATCTTTTGGTTAGCAGATATAGCACTTAACCCACTATGCCACCAGTGTTTCTGATTAGAGCTTCCTAAATTTGCCTATCATCACAATCACGAGGAAAGGTTAGTATTACAAATTCTCAGACTCACCTCAGGCTTACTGAATCTATATCATCAAATGGTACTCACTGTGTTTTTGTTTTTGTTTTTTTAATGCAGAAGATCCATATTCTGATCCTGGTAAATGCAATTAATGTGCACCACTACCCAGACATCCATGGAGTTTTGTGGGTTGCTACGAGGCTGAATGGAAGCCCTGGTGATGTGGTGGTTAAGAATTTGGATGCCAATGAAAAGGTGAACAGTTCAAATCCACCAGTAAGTCCTTGGAAACCCTGTGAGGCAGTTCTACATGGTCCTATAAGGTTGCTATGAGTCAGAATTGACTCCATGGCAACAGTTTTTTTTTTTTTTTTTTAAATAATGCTGAACAGTGAAGCTCTAGGCTAAGGCAGATTAGGACGAACGGCCTGGCAAATTACTTTAGAAAACTGGCTCACAATGATCCAATCCAGAAACGATCATGGGAATGGTGTAGTATGAGCAGTGTTTTATTCTATTGGTAGTGCATGTAGTTGCCAGGAGTTAGGGATCAACCCAAAGGCAGCTAAGAACAACAAAATGTAATGAACTTAACGTGATAGTTTTCTTTTCTCTCATTTAGCAGTCTAGCACTGATTAGCACATTAGCTCTTTCCACAAGTTCACTTAAGGACTCAGGTGCCCTTCATTCTGCAGCTCTGCATGACCAATGCTAGGCTATCACTCGGTGAGGATTCCAGACAGCAGAAAGGGAAGGAAAGAGCCCAGGGAGAGCAGTGAAGCTTCTAAGCAAGGGAAGCAAAAATCATACATATCAATTCCACTCACATCCCACTGGTGAGAATTTAGTCACAAGGCCCTGCCTCACCACTATGGAGGCTGGGGTGTGTAGTTTCTAGTGGGATGGACATAAACCCACGAAGACAGAACAGAGAGATTTGGGAGGAACAATGAGCTATTTGACAGTTAAGTCCACAAACTTAATTGTTCTCAGTGCTACATACCTCTTTGCTGAGCATCACTACCTTCACCTTTGAAGTACCCCCCCTTGGGAAGCTATGCACCAATGCTAGCATCCACTCCACCCTTCAAAGCAATTTTGGAACTCTTTCTGGAATGGCCATTGAGAACTTAATTGTATAGTTGTCTGTGGTAGAGTTTTTAGCCAGTAAACAAATAACTGTATTGGCACACCCTCCCTACTCACCTGATCTGGCCCTCAGTAACTGTTTTCTTTACCCAAAGATAAAGGAAACTTTGAAAGGAAGCCATTTTGATGACATTCAGGACATCAAAGGTAGTACAATGACAGCTCTGATGGCCATTCCGGAAAAAGAGATACAAAATTGCTTTGAAGGTGGACTAAGCACTGCTGTCAGTGCATAGCTTCCCAAGAGGAGTACCTTACAGGTGACTGAAATGATATCCAGCAATGAAGTGTGTAGCACTTTTTCTAGGATGAGTTTGAGAATTTAACTGGCCGTCCTAACATATATGTGCATGTAAGCGTGGGGGTGTGTGTATGTCCTCATATATTCTGACACATAGGGTAGCTATGAGTGGGAACTGACTCCACAGCACCTAACTACAACAACATACACACACACACACACACACACACACACAGACACGTATGTACTCAGTCCTCATGTACATGGAAACCACATATATATACAAAAACATATATATATGTATATATGGAAATGATTGTGCAGTGGTTAAGTGCTATGGCTGCTAACCAAAAGGTCAGCAGTTCAAATCCTCCAAGCACTCTTTGGAAACTCTACGGGACAGTTCTACTCTGTCCTAGAGGGTCACCATGAGTCGGAATCAACCCAATGGCACTGAGTTTATAGACATACATACTGGTGGCATAGTGGTTAAGAGTTCAGCTGCTAACCAAAAGGTTGATGGTTCAAATTCACCAGTCGTTCCTTGGAAATCCTATGAGGCAGTTCTACTCTGTCCTATAGCATTGCCAAGAGTAGGAATTGACTCCACCGCAATGTGTTTGTTTTTTTAGGGCAGGGAAGGGGGAGGGTATATGAAGAGATTTAAAACAAGAGAGTTTTAGCTGAAATTGAGAGGCACCTGCAGCCAGAGCACAAGGCACACCACCCACACAGCCCGCATTGGGTTCCTTCTTTTCCTGCTTTTCACTATGCAGTTTTGTCTTCCAGGCAGGTCTCCCCCTCCCCCACAGATCCCAGGTGCAGAGAAGGTGGGGCTCCTGTCAGCTCAGGTACGGAGTGCACGGACTCAGGACTGCAGTGTGAAAGGAGGACACGAAGGCACAGGAAATCTCCCCACTCTGCCTCTGCACTCACTCTCTCCTTTGTCATCAGCTGGACTTGATCCTCTGCTATTCATCCCAGCTGCAATCAGGCTCAAGCATCAGACAGAAGCTGTTTGTACTCTTGAGAGCCTAATCCCCTAGGTCAAATTGTCAATTCCTACCCCTGAAATATCGAGAAAGAAATAGGCAATGGATTGTCAGAGAGAGAGATTAGAGCATCCAACTTAGAAAATTCAGGCGGTAGGAAATACGTTAGTTATGTTCCAGCTATTATACATGCAACAAATGTCTGAAATATTTTTTAAAATTGTTTTGGAACGTGGTAGGGAATAGAGTGCAAAGATGACTCCTTTTTAAGTTCTTCAAAATGTTACCTGCATAAAGAATGAACAAATGTCAGGGACAGGCACAGCTTGGACTGAACTCCAAGTGAACTGATGGCAGGCCTTACCGTTCTGAAAATATAAAAGTTGAAAGCTGCTAGGGCTCAGAGCAGATCATGAATTTGCATACTATTTGAATAATTTGCAAGAATCTTTGGTTGAATAGGGATTTTTTAGCCTTGTCAGAGAACTTTGGAAGTACTTGGAGTGGAACTGCCAAGGATCCCCACGGACCATGTCACACAACAACTGAAGCCCACCCAGCTGCCCACAGGGAGACATTCCCAGGCCTATGGGAGAAGAGTCTACCGCAGCCCCATGGTGAATAACGTTCACCTGTCAGAAAATTTCCTCCAGGTGCATCTGGTTTAGGGTTCCTTCTGGTGCCTGAATTATGAAACAGAATTAATCCCCTTTTACCATCTGCCAAGGTAGTACAGCCAGTGAGATTCTCAGTTTTCACAACAAGCCCCTAAAGTCTAAGGTTTTGCCCCATTGTGTTATCTGCCCTCACTGGTATTCTAGGCTCAACCACAGGGAGAAGTCAGGATGAGCCTGGGAGACATCGTGGCTAGGTATGTAAGGAACGTCACGTTTCATAATCATTGTATAGTATATGCTCAGTCAACATGTGCTGAGCGGGTGAAAGGAAAAATATTGAATCATTTCTGGAAAACGGACTTATGGATCAGGCTGTATGAAATTCTGCAAAAGGAATTCTACAAATCTGGTATCAAAAAGCAAATAACAGTCACTATTCCGAAGCTTAATTTATGACCTGAGAGGAAGACCTGAGACAAGGTGGTTTGGGTAAACCCAGAGAGGCCAGAAGTCGGACTCTCATTTTCATCTGTGTTAAGGGTGATGTTCTGTTTCACTTTGCTTTTATCTTGATCATCACATGCACTTTCCATCACATGACTTCAAAATCTCTCTGGATGTATTGCTCCCAGGGGTGGATTAACCAGGAAGCACCGCAGGCACTGTCTCCCAGTAAACGAGGGAAACACAGGCTCACTTGTGTTTACTTATGGGATGGACATGAGTTTCACTGTATCTTTGAAAAACAGGTGAAACTGTGCACTATAGATTAGTAAGCACAATTAATCCTGTGTGTACATGAGCGACTCGACGGCACTTGGCTTGGCATGTTGCTTATTGGACAATCTGTCCCTGGTTTGTCCCTACATTCTGAAGGATCGAAGTGGAAAGGTTTGTGTCAGGAGTGCACTTCCAATAAGACAAACACTCCTCATATCCTCTTGAATAATGGCATCTACACCCCCTGCCCTTGAATTTCTGGGTGGTTTGTGACTACTTTGACTTGTGTATGGTACAAGTGATACTGTGCTATTTGAGGATTAGACTTCAAGAGGACTAGAATTTTCTGCCTTGGTCTCTGGTCTCCAGGACCCGATCATCCATGTAAAAAGTCTAACAGCCTTCCTACAGAGCCTACACAGAGAGGCCCTGAGACTTATGGAGATACAGAATGACTCAGGGGACCCTGGCCTTTCAGCTGTTCTGGCCAAGGTACCAGTCACGTGAGTGGAGTCATCTTTTACTGCCCATGCTCATCCAGCTGCTAGGTGAACACCCTAGCTTGACCCTAGCCAGTGTCAGGTGGAGCAGAACAATTGTCCGGCTAAGCACTGCTCAAACCCCTGACCCACAAAATGATTATAAAAACTGACTATTGTTTCAGTACACTTAGATTTGGAGTAGCTTCACACAGCAATAGGTAACTTGAAAAATATATAGAATATTGTTAAATCAAATTAGCAAAAATGATAAATCAGGAATCCCTGTAGCCACTGGAAGCCCTAGTGCTATAGTGGTTAAGTGCTATAGCTGCTAACAAAAAGGCTGCAGTTCAGACCTACCAGGCATTCCTTGGAAACTCTATGGGGCAGTTCTACTCTGGCCTATAGGGTCACTGTGAGTTGGAATTGACTCTGTAGCACTGGGTTTGATTTTTTGTTTGTTTGTTTTTGTAACCATAGGGACCATGTTTTTCTACTTTCAGAACAGGGGATGCTCTGGTGAGTTGGAGAGAAGTAGAGTGAACTGTCTCTTCAAATCAAGGATATTAGATCACTGAGGTTATAATGACTGACAATGTCCAGTGCTCTCTGGGAAATGCAGTTCCATGAATAGCTCTAGGTCCTGCTGAGTCCCTTTGTGACTGAAGGCGGCACAACCCTCCATCCACTCTCACAGAGCCTGCAGTTTTTCCACCCTTAGTATTCCAGAGAGCCAGGCACCTGTCTTCCTTCTTGTAAAGCACAGTCAGCCAGGAGCTCCTCCCTTGCTTCTGGGGGTTGGGGGAGTGACAAAGCTAGAAGCCATATTAGAGTGAAATGGGGACAGGCTGAATTATAGCAGTTCATTTTCTAAAGTGCCAGGAGACCTGGGGATGAACCTTTGGGTACAAGTGAAAACCACAACTGCAGCCCCGTCGAGAAGCAATTCATCATGGGTATGACAGGTCTGTCAACAAGCAGGGCTTTCTTTTTCCTGCTGATACACAGAAGGCAGCTGGTTGCTTCTGCAATATACCCAAGAAGACCACTGCGCTCCATTAGATATCACGGTGGTGTGCAGGGAATCCTGCTAAATAAGTAGTCCTGACTTAGCCTGAGATAGGAGCTGACAAGGATATGCTCAGGGAGTACTGAGCAGTGGCATAAGAAGGACTCCAGTGCCTGTGTCCTCCTGATACCGTCTAAGAGTGAGCATCATCTGGAGTAAGATGAGACACAATTGTTTTGTTCCTTATTATTTTCTAATAAAGACCAAACATAGAAATGGTCCTAAAGAGAAGAGGAGTGGTGAACTGAGGCCAATGGGCTGCTACAGTCTGGATAGGAGGCTACACAGAGGTAGTGGTAACCTCTTGAACACAGCTTTATGCACTCAAGCCAGGAGTGAGCTCTGTCAGCTCATCCTGGAGCCCCAGCTTAGATCCATCCTGCTCCATGCCTCCTCTCACCATCCAGCTCTCTCTCTGAGTGCATTCTCTCCCTTCACAAACTCAGTTACACAGAGCGATGAATGGTATAACTTTCTAGACCCTTCCATTTAGCTTGAGAGATAAGGCTCTAATTAGATGGGTGAACAATAACCAGGATGGAACAAAAGGAGATGCCCTGAAGAGCCAGCTGTGCATCACATCTGCTCTGATTCTCACTTATTGTAGAACGGTCCTTTAGAAGAGCAACCATGTGGGCTTTGTTTGGCCTTCCTGCCTAAAACAGGCATTCCTGGGGCAAATGCCTGACAAGCACACTGCCTTTCCTAGCAAATTCTCCAGAAACACGCAAAGATTGCATGTTGTCTTTCTTTCCTGCCTCCCCTTCCCCAGCCCATAAACACACTATTTGAGGTTTGTGATTCTTTGCATTCACACAGTCTTTGTTAGAGCAATCGCCTCAGCATTAGCTTTTCACTTTGGGACATCCTCCCCGACCCACCTGTGCGAGGTGGGTGGATACAGTGCCCCCTCTAGTGGCCAGTGACTTCCGGCCTCCCAACTCGTGCCACGCGGTGCGCAGGGTACAAGACTGTTAAATCCTATCAGGATTCAATTCAGATCGCACCAAGAACCTAAGGGATAAAGAGTATTTCTTTGGGGTTTTTTGAACAGAAATCTTTTCCCTATTCAATACCAGGATGCTCTTGTGTTACTCCAGCAAATGAGCTGTCATCCTCCAACCTCCTTTCTGCCTTTCCTTCCTACCCCCACAGTATTGGATTAACCCAGGAAGCTAGCCAAGACAAGTGCCCTCGAGTTGGATCCTAGAGGCCTGGCTAATTATTGCCTTATCTGGGCCCTCAGTGTCTCCATCTTTAAAATGGGGAACATAGTCATTTCTGTTGCGATTGCCTGGGACATCTCTATGTCTTTCTAATTCCCCTTTCATGTCCTCTAGCAGTTCCCTTTACCTCTTTTCTGCAGTGATGTCTGAGTGGTCTAATAATGTAAGTCTATGCGCTGCTGCTGTAGTGGCTAAGTTGTATATCTTGGCATTTTTGGTAACCAAAAGATGAGCAGTTTGAATCTTCTAGGCAGTTCTATGGGGCAGTTCTACTCTGTCCTACAGGGTTACTATAAGTCAGAATCGGCTCAGCGGCGGTGGGTTTTACTCTATGCTTGAAATTGTCTTGTGACAGTGCCAAAGTTCTGACATTGCCATTATGAGTGGACTTTGGGAGGTGAGAGTCTCAAGAAGATTTTAAAGACATTTGTTGTGTGTTTATATGACCAAATTATACACTACTCCCCATACCCTGTCCCACACATGCTGCCTTTGGAAGAGATTTCAGTGAAAATTTACTGAACTCTTCCAGCCTGCTGGCAATACCTTGGATAGGATTGGGAACCGGGTGAAGAAGTGTGACAAACAGGTCTAGATTTATTTGATTTTGCTGTTACTGGTTTCCTATTACCTCTAGAGTGAAGCCAAGTGCTTTAGCATGGCTCCCCAACCCTCATCAACAGAACTGGCCCAGCCTCCAGCCTCTTCTGTCTACTGCTTTCTCTTCCTTGAGAAGAGGGGTACATGATCTAGGCTTCCCAATTTGTTCCATATTTTTCATTTTGCTAATTCATTCCTAGACTGTCTCGTGCTTCCCCCTGAAAACTCTCATGGTGCCACTCTCCTGGAAATCTTCCTTGCTGTTTCCTCCACAGCACCCACCACCTCTATCAAACTTCCTGCCTACCTGTCCATCAAGGGACATGTGGAAAACATCACAGATTCACAGGGCAGAAGAAAGTCTCCGAAATCCACTTAGTCCATCTCAATCACTTCTAAGTAAAAATTCAGTCTTTTTCTTAGAAGTGCTTGCAGAAAAAATCACATCTACAATTTCTACTGTAACATACAACATATCTCATCATACTCAGACCCCCAGACTAATTATGTTCAGCCTCAAGTCATCTCCTTATACACAAAGACCATTCTTGGGGAATAAAAGTATTTTGTAGCCTTCAGCATGATGAGTAAATTTTACCTTTTGACTTTTGACCTTCTAATTTTTGGGCAGAATTATCTTAATTTCTTGAAACTGCATTTGGAGATATAAAAGGTAGAGATATTTCTGGGTTCTGTTTGTTTGTTTTTAATTGGAGGTGTGTCCTAAGAATACTCTGTCTTCAAAATATCTTTGCTCTTGACCTTTACCCATACTATTCACCTGGAGCATACAAAAAAAACAAAAACAAAACAAAACCCACTGTTGTCCAGTTGATTCTGACTCATAGTGATCCTATGGAACGATTAGAACTGCCCCATGGAGTTTCCAAGGAGTGCCTGGTGGATTCTAATTGCCAACCTTTTGTTTAACAGCTTTAGCACTTAACCACTACACCACCAGAGTTTCCATTTGATTGTTCAATAAATGTGAGTAGTGAGGATAACTCTCACTAATTATTGCCTCACTAATATTATCTCACTACTATTGTCTGGTGTGGCTAAAGGAATGGGAAGGGAAAGTTAGGTCCTTTCTTTGTGGTCAGCAAAGAAAAGAAACATTGATTAAATGAAGGAAATTTGGAACATCTACCAATGTCTGCTGTGATTTTTTTTGGGTCCTAGAGTTGAACTTTGCACTGGATCTTGACCATAAGGAAATGGTTTTAACTTGGTCAGTCCTTGCTCCAAAATTGGGAGTCTCAGTATAGTGTACTAGTATGTTCCTGGGTTACTCTTTTTGTAATACCATTTCCTTCAGCTAACAAAACCTCAGCCTGGGTGAGTGAATACTCACTAAACAACATTCGGTTCTCCTCTACAAAGTCATGTTAACAAATCATGAGCTGTTTGAAGTAGCGCTGGGATGCATCAAATAAGTGCTTCAATGTTGAAGAAGCCAGCTATATGGCCCTGGTTGAGCCCCTCATACACTAGTGGTGGTCTAGGTTAAGGCTCTCTGAATATGTATCTCTAATCAGTCTCTTTCCAAAGGCTTTGAGATACTATAAGCAGAGGTTAGATGTTGATGGAGGTAGCTTATTCTTTCTCCCTGAAGAATCCTTCTTGAGTGCTGTTTGTCACAGAGCCTGGTAAATATTTTCAGACTGCAGAGTTTGTGGCTGGACAAGAGAAGAATCCAAGATTCCATGTTCTGGCCCATTGAAGAGTAAGTAGAGTATAAAATAGGGGGAAAGACTTACGACATGTACTTCCCATAGTAACCCTATATGACTCTCCCATAAGGGTGATTTTGGAGTTGAAAACTGGATACAATATGGTTTAATGATAACAACTTAAAAGTTACTTCAACGAAATGTAAATATGCTTCTTTGGTTCACACATGGGCAAGTGTGTATGCACACACACACACACACACAAACACACACACACACACACACACACACACACACACACACACACACAGCTGGGATGAGGCAAAGGCTTCACTGTCAAAATTAAGGAAGTCCTGTGGTACTCAGTGGAGCCAGCAAATCCAAATCAGATTGGCTGCCATCCTGAAGAACACCCTGGAAACTGGGAGTGGGACACGGGATCTGGGATAAGGAATATGCTCCCCAGAGGCAGAAGGCAAGTTCCAGATCTTGCTGTTGGGGTTTACAGAGCTGTCTGCCTGGAGGAAGACTTGCATTCTTGTGGCATGCACTTTCTTGCATAGTTCGGCCCTCAGGCAGTCTCTTCTGCCTGTAGGGTGGGATAAGACTTCATTGGAGAAAAGTCTGTAATTCCAGAGAGTGCTGTGAGCAGTTGCCTCCCACGGGATGGTAAGTGTATAGATGCTGAAGGAATTTAGAGTTTCCTGAAAGAGAGATTTTTGTCTGACCCTGTGTCTTCAGACGGGTAGATATCTAAACCAACCACTGCAGGTGACAATATTTGTCTAGAGCCTTCTTTCTGTTTAGGAGGATACAGGTCCCCTTTAGTAGTTTTTCTAGAGTCACAGAGTGTTTTCTCCACTAGAGAAAAATCAATGCCACGTATGTAAATGTGTAAGTGAAAGCTCACATTCTCCCTGCCTGGCTCTGGGTGCCTCTTTCCCTCTCTTTCCCACACATACACACACATAGAGGCACACACACACGTGGTGATATACATGTACATACATGCTGGCACTGGGTTTTCCTTCACTTTGGCCAAAAGAGCAGCCACGTACTATCTTCTTTGGACATTCCCAGCTGAGGTAAAATTTAGTGGGTTGCCTACTAGGCAATATTTCATTTTGGTGGATTCAGCATTAATTGCTCCGTGGTTTCTGACTAGTTCCTTCCTTCCCTTTCAATAAGAGAGAAATTTGAGGGTTACTTGGCAGCTTCACAACTTCCATTTGCTTAAAAATGTGGAGACACCCCCTAGACTCAGAAAAAAAACAAAAAACAAAGAAAAGAACCACAGAAGAAGAGTAACAAATTCCGTCGCTCCAGGGAAATAATAGTCATCCAACTCTATGCATTCCTTCTAAGAACATCCTTGGCTGAGCCAGTCCTCCAAGTCAGATACAGAAACAACACCTCCCATTTGGGCACTCAAATGCTTAGTTTAAAGAACGTGTGATGGAAAATATCAGAGTGGAGACAAAAGAGATGTCACCTACAGAAATGATGACTAACAAGTACCTAAGTTTGGGCTTTCTTTTACATAGGCTGAGATCCCTTGTGACAGTCTCCATACCTAAACCAAACCAGTTACCCTGAAGTCTAGTCTAATTCAGGGTGACCGCATGTGTGTCAGAGCAGAGCTATGCTCCACAGGGTTTTCAGTAGCTGTTTGTTCAGAAGCAGATCACCAGGCCTTTCTCCTGAGGCATTCCAGGTAGACTTGAACCTCCAACCTTTCAGTTAGCAGCTGACTGTGTTAACTGTTTGCACCGTCTATGAAAGTATAGATCCTAAGGTAGAGATTAAGCCATGGTTTGTAGCAGACATGTTCAGTTGCTAATTTCCAGATGAGACAAGATAATTACTTCTGTGTTTGGCTGGCTCATGTTAATCTTAGCTGCCAACATCAATATCTGACTCTACAGCTTTAAAAGTCCCAAATAGTTATTCAGGGTAACATAAAAATTAGCTGTCTACTGATAATAATACTTGTTGAATAGTTGTATCTATATAAAATAGATATATAGCTATGTATTACACACACATTATTGCATTTAATTCTCACAGCATTTCTAAAATACATGCAATAATATTTCACAGAGCCCTGATAAAGCAGTGGTTGAGCAGTTGGATACCAATCAAAAGGTTAGTGATTCATACCCATCAGTGGCTCTGCAGAAGAAAGATGTGACAATCTGCTTCCATAAAGACTACAGCATTGGAAACCCTATGGGGTAGTTTTAGTACTGTCCTATGAAGTGGCTATGAATTAGAATCACCTCAACAGTGTCAGGCTTTTTTTTTTGGTTAATGTTATTCCAGTTTCCTAACTGAGGCCCCTGTTTTGGAAACCCTGTTAGTGTACTTGTTAAGTGCTATAGCTGTTAACCAAAAGGCTGGCAGTTCGAATCTACCAAGCGCTCTTTGGAAACTCTATGGGTGAGTTCTACTCTATCCTATAGAGTGGCTGTAGGTTGGTATTGACTTGATGGCAGTGGGTTAACCGAGGCTCCAAGAGGTTAAGTGGTTTGCTCAAAGTCACAGACAGCTGATTTTGACCCCACTCAGTCTGATTCAGAAGAGAACCTGATTCCTAAATTTTAAGCTACACTGATACTTGGAGCCCTGGTGGTACAGTGGTTGAGAGCTTGGCTGCCAGCCAAAAGGTCAGCATTTTAATCCAACAGCTACCCCTTGGAAGTCTCTTGGGGTACTCTGTCCTATACAGTTGCTAAGAGTAGAAATCCACTTGCTAGCAACATGTTTGGTTATATTTTGGTACTGGTACTTAGTTAGAAACTGTAGTAACAGTTCTTAAAGTACCTATACCTGCCTCCCCTATGATTCTGACTAGACTGCTAATTTTCCTAAGGATGGAAGTTGGCTTCCCATTTTCCTTAAGTTCTCTCAAAACATTCAACAGAGAACTGGGCACAGAATGAGCTAAATCATGTTGACTCAATCGTTCACTCACTCAGGGAATTTGGCTAACAGTTAACTCTTATCTCCTGCCATCTTCCTAACTGCTGGCATGTTCTGCTTCACCCTTGAGTGGCTGCTTGTGCCTGTTAAAATGCAAAAGAGAATCTTGGAAACAGGATTGTGTGTTGTTAATTATTTTTCTGGGATTGATGATAATATTGAAGGAGAAGGAGCTACGGTGAGTTGCTAAGTGGGAAAAAAAAATAGCAAGTAGAAGTTTCTTAAGATTGAAGAACAGGAAAAGAGAAAAATGGAAAGTGAGACTGTAGGAGAATTGAAGCAACCCATGATAGAAAAGGGTAGTTCAGGGAAAACTATCTGATTCTGTTATGTTTACACTGAAGACAATTTAAGTATTGGTTTACAGCCTTATGAAATTCTATTTTGATAACTTGAGATGACAACAACTTGGCTTTGAGCTTAGACAACAGGATCAAAACTTAGCAAGCAAATTCAATAGCAAAAAGTCTGAGGAAAGAATCATGGGGTCAGTGAGTGAGTCACACAGCTAGTAAGAATGCATAGTCCATTCCTACTTTCACAGAAGGAACCCCTTTTCTCTACCCAAAAAAACCAAACTCACTGCTGTTGAGTTGATTACAACTCACAGCAAACCTATAGGGCAGAGTAGAACTACCCCAGTGGATTTTCAAGGAGCACTTGGTAGGTATGAACTGCTGACCTTTTGGTTAGTGGCCACAGCACTTAACCACTGTACCACCAGGGTCTCCCTTTTCTCTACAGGAACAGAATGTTTGGTACTTTGCCCTTACTCTTCTGGGCCATATTTTCTTGAAGATATTAAAAGACATGCTTACCAACCTATAAATGTCAACTAGGCAGTCCATAAATACTGACGAAAACACATGTTTGCACTTGTAATAGCCAAGTGCTGTAATAGGAAGATCCAAAAGACGGTTGTTATATTTTCTTCAAAAAAACAGCTTAGATGCCAAAATAAAGATGACAGTCCCTGCAACAGATAGCTTAAATCAATCAAGACCCACATTCCCACTTAATTAGTACACTACCTCAGAATCCTTCTCATCACAATACTTTGTGCAACCCCTACCAATCATCCAGAGTTGTCCCAACAAACAAAACTTATTTCATATTCTTTCCATGGACTATAACAGCTATAATAACAATCTAATATAGCAAACTGTTTTATGATAAATTGTGTGGTATAATAAGAATTCAGCAGACACAGAGATTATGTGAGCCAAAAACCAAGAAAAGCCAAAGTCACTGCGGCCGAGTTGATTCCAACTCATAGCATCCTGATAGGTCGGAATAAAACTGCCATGTAGAATTTCCAATGAGCATTTCGCAGATTTGAACTGCCAGCCTTTTGGTTAGCAGCCACAACACTTAACTACTATGACACCAGGGTTTCCATTAGAGTTTCCTTACAGCTGTAATACTTGAATGTTTTCATAGACATAGTGGATCTTGACCTACCTATTAGAGGATGAAAGTAATTGATATTAGCAAGAGCATGGGGTAAGGCACAGCATTGACAGCATGGTCTCAGTATTCAGAAAAGACAGGTATGAATGACTTCAGGAATAACTTAATCATATCTACCTGTAAGGGAACTAAAGGCTACAGTCCTTATGAGTGCTGAAAGAGATGACTCATATCCTAGCAACTATTGCTAAACACTATAAATTAAGTAGAAGCAGGAGGAAAGGCTAAGTGGCTGGGAAATGCTGTCAGATATCAAAGCACAGCTGGGGGGCCGGTAGACTAGAAGATCTACCAGAAATGTGAGCTTCTGGATATAGTATATGGAAAACTCCTTCACACAGCTGAATCTTTAGTAGAATACATGCAGGGAAGAGTAACAGACCACAGGAAAATCAGAATGCATCATGACTTTCCATCATGGTTCAGATAAAGCAGCTGAAGATAGGGTGAATTGTATTTACTGTGGTTTATAAAGGGGTGCCTTTTGATTCCATTTCACCATATATTTTCATTTACACTGAGGACAGAATGGAAAAGGTTATCTTGCAGCAAGAGAGATTCAGGAAAGGCACCAGAAATACTTTAAAATAGTTGGAACCTAGCTTGAATTGACAAGAATAATTACGGTCTATCTGCGGTGCAATGAATTCCTTAATACGGCCCTTCTAGCCACAGCTTTTCTGGGTCACACAGAATGGTTGAGTGGGACTATACAACAAAGGCACGTGGAACCTGTGATGGTTGGAGTTACATGTCAACTTAGCTGGGCCACGATGTCCAGTATGCTGTGTTTGTCTTGCATTTTGTAAGTCATGGGTCCTGATCTCTATATGCTGAAGCAGAATTGGAATAAAGTATGTTTTGAGTCTTAGCACTGCAGAAGGATGTGATTCAAACCCCACGCTTAGTAAAGTTACATCCTTCACTGAGGTGTTGCCCACATCTAAAATACACATGGGTGCCCTGGCAAGGCTCTCTCTACTTCCGGATCCTGCATCTCGTTTGTGATCGTTGACCTCCCCAGAGCTTTCTGTCCGACCTTCCAATTCTAGAATTTGCTGGTCTCCACAGGCCCGGTGGCTGGTGCTATCCTATGAGCTAATTTGACAGCTTCTGAAGACTTGTGACCCAGCAGCCTGTGGTCTGAACTGATAGTTTGGGTTCATCACCTCCTGTAGACAAATGGGTACAAAGAAGCCTAGTCTGACCCCTGCATTTGGAACTTGCCAGCCTTCACAAATGCGTGAGCCATTTCCTTTATGTGGTTCATAAGTTCTATGAGATGTTGCAGTGAATTAGAGAGCCCAAAGACAGTAGAAAGAATACTAATGGGAAAGGGTGTAGCTGATGTTGGAGATGATGGAAAAGTTGGACACTTGGGATGCCTTAACCTCTACCTCATAGGAACCAGCTTTCTGTTGACCTTATAAAAGAAATTATTCATTAACTTACTTCACTGCATATCTTCAAGAACAGAAGACATGCTCCTGGCATCCCTATTAGGAGACAGAGGAGAAAGTAAATGGCCCTGGAAAACCCATTACAACAAGGATTTGAAAGCTTTAAACAGAATGTAATCTTAGGCCAGCTAAGCAAGGCTGTGTCTTGACTAAGCTCTTTCTATCTACTACTTAATGTCTTGTACCTTGTCTCTCCTGCAGCCCTCACTCCAGGCTATAACTACACCACTGCTCATATAATTCAGTAGCAACAGAATGTAACCAACTCATTGACGTTGGGTATTTCCCAAACATCTCTTACTTGGCTTGTTTTGCTAACAACCTCATATTGTAGGCATTGTCATTCCCTGATGTGAGTCAAGCTCCTTTACTGGAAATGAAATCAGCTAAGTGGAGATGGAACTAATTTATCTCATTTGAGAGATGACAGAAATTGCTATAGGGATTTATGTGTTCATAGAGCACACTGAAGAACCAGTATAAGGGATATGACTGAGAAGTATCTTAGTTATCTAGTGCTGCTATAAAGAAATAACACAAGTGAATGGCTTTAACAAAGGGTTTATCTGCTCTAAGTCCAGAAGGCTAAAAGTTCAAACTTAGTGTGCCAGCTCCATGGGAAGGCATTCTCGTTATTGGCTCTGGAGGCATTTGCTCTTGGTCTGGGAGCATCTAAGCACAGGAACCTCAGGTCCAAAGGATGCACTCTGCTCCTGGTGCTGCTTTCTTGGTGGTATGAGGTTTCCTCCTCTCCGCTCGGTTGCATTTGCTTTTTATCTTTTGAGAAATAAAGGGTAGTACAGACCACACCCCAGAGAAACTCTTTACATTGGATGAGGGACTTTAGTAAGGGTATCACAGTCCTGTCTTGCCACATTAACAAATCTTGTCACATTAACCAGATGCAGAGATTAGAATTTACAACATATATGAAAATTATAATCACAAAATTGCAGACAACCATACAATACTGTGAATTATGACCAAATTGCTACACACATTTTGGAGGGGGGCATAATTCAAACCATATCAGGAGGGATTCACCAGGATTGGCCACATGTCCAATTTAAACATTCTGCAGAATTACTTTAAACCCTGGTGTTCCTAGCAGAAGATATCAATGAGGAGCTGAATGGCTAGAACTCAAATTCCTATAATCCTATCTTTGATTTTCTAAAATAAGTTTAGGGCCTAAAGTCTACTTAATTATCCAAACAGAATGTTTTGGGAAGAAACGGATAGTGGCCTTCATGATCTAAGAACCAATCAGAGAACTGTTCTGTCAGTCTTGTATTAGGCGCCAGAGACAACAGAGTGTACAGTAGTTCAGCAATTCAGGTTCTTCACACATTGTCAAAATGTGGAGGGCAAGATGACTCAATAAGCTCAAGGAAGACACAGAAACCAACTGTAGAAGAGCCACCAAAAGTATAGTTGCAAAATATTTTAGAGTGAAATCACTGTACTCAAGAGGAAGCCAGCTTGAATAAGATAGACACTCCCATTCTCTAGGAAGATGCAGGTGGACTTAAAGTTCTGTTTTTCCTCCTTCAGTTTTGATTGCTTTCTTTGCCTAACAATGAAAGTTTCCATTTATACAGTATTATGGACCAAGGCACTACATAGGGATGTTGCAATCAAGTTGATCTGGTAAAATTCGTATATGCTCTTTGAGAGAACGTATAAGAGCCTTGGATTTAGCAAAGGGATACCACTGGGATGTAGAGAAGGAAATGCTTTCAAAGAAGCGTAAAGAAAAAGTAGGAGGAGTTACAACAATGAAGGAATTAAGCAGTTTCCAGAGATTTACCATGGATATTTTTTTAGGGGTTACTTACTTATTTACTTTATGGGATGTGAGTGCCCACCACAGTAACAAAGGAAATTAAAATTGATTTTTCCTTGCACATAGTATCTCATTTTAATCTCTACAACACTCTCAATTAAATATTTTTACATTTTTATAGAAGAAGAAATCTAAATGCAGATAAACTTGCCCAAGAGTACTAAGGTAATAGTGGAGGACTTGAATTCTGACTCTGCAGCCACCAATGTTCCACAGACCACAAGTTAGGGGATATTATGCTGTGACAAGCTCTGGGCCAATGGGCAAGTTGTTTCTCATCTGTAGGTTCAGTGTACTCACAGGCAGTTAAATGGCTTTCTCAATGACCCTTCATCTCTAAGATTATAGGACCAAGGGTCATTTAATCCTCAGTCAAATTCCAGCATCGTTTGAATGAAGACGTTATTGCGAATAGCGAAACTGTTTCTGACCTAACTAGCAACAAGAAATACATCATAGAAAAAGTTGAGCTTCTGAAGGATGAAGACTGTCTTACCTAGTTCCTGCTTGCATTGTTCGGAACCAGCTGCAGTGAAAGAGTTCATTCAGTCAATCACGTTCATAGGCATTCAAGATACAGCGAACTTTCGAAAACACAGAAGTCTCCTTACTTTTCTCTGTAGCAGCATTATTTAGCTAAGTCTAGAAACTTTTAGAGCAATAGTTCTCAACTTTAGCCTGAATCAAAACCACCTGGAAGACTTACTAAAACACAGTTTTTGATTCAGTAGTTCTGGGTGGAGCCTGAGAATTTGCATTTCTAACAATTCTCCAGGTGATGCTGCTGTTCTAGGAACCATATTTTGAGAAGTGCTGTTCTACAGCAATAATCCCCAACAAGCGAACCACAGACTGATAGGCTACTGTGACACCTGTATGAGGGCCGAGTATAGTCTATTCATTAAATAAACAAAAGGAAAACTTTCATCACGTAGGATTGTTTCAATATTTTGATGATGAAAAGAAAGCTTCACTCTTTAAAAATTTAAGAACACTCAACCAAAAATCAGAAGGTCAGTAGAGTTTTATCTCCTTTGCTAGCCCTGATCTTTTAGCAGAGAGTCCTGTAGTGTTGCATTAAGAATGATCTAATTCCCTGTTTTCGCTAGGTGGGAAAGAAGAGTCCTTCATTAGAAATGTTTGTCTAGAAAAGAGAAAGGGAGAGACAGAACAGGGACAATATATTTAACATTTTTTATCTGCTGGTGTTAGGTGCTGTTGAATCAGCTCCAACTCATAAGTAACCCTATGCATAACAGAATGAAACACTGTTCAGTCCTGTACCATGCCCACAATCATTTTTATGCTTAAGCCTGTTGTTGCAGCTACTGTGTCAATCCATCTCATGGAGGATCTTTCTCTTTTTCTCCGACCCTCTACTTCACCAAGCATGATGTCCTCCAGGGAGTGGTCTCTCCTGACAACATGACCAAAGTATGAAGTCGGACAATTAAGTTTGTGAAATTGCCACAGTACTCTTAGGTTGTCAGCACTGTACAAAAAACTGGGTAAGGTTTCATAATCTTGGTATATCATATATCAATGTCTCAGAGCTGTGTTCATGTTGACATGTGGCGGTGTCCTGCTGAGTGGCATTCATTATTGTTGTTGCGTGTTTTTGTGTTCCATTGTGAGAATGTCTGAGCTTGTATTACAGCAATAAACAAACATTAAATTTCTTGTTAAATTTGGCAACGGTGGAAGTGAAATCAGGAGCATGTTAGTCCAAGTATGGGGATAATGCCATGAGGAAAATGACAGTGTACAAACAGATTAAATAGTTTTCTGAGGGGGAGAGAAAGTGTCACTGATAAAGAGACATGGTGGCTAGTAACAAGTAGAGCTGATGAAAACATCCAAAAATTCCTTGAATTGTGCATCAAAATTGTCGACTGACTGTGAGAAGCAGAACAGACCAAGCTAACATCGATAAAGAAACAGGAAAATCTTAAGTGAAAATCTTGGCATGAGAAAGGTGTGTGCAAAAATGAACCTGAAGGAACTCACCAATGAGCAAAATCAAAGGAGAATCAAAGTTTGCCAAGACCTTTTGGAGAGGCAAGATGATGTTTTGGGCCATGTTACCACTGATGATGAAACATGGGTGTACCACTACGATCCTGAAACAAAGCATCAAAGTGCACAGTGAAAGTTAGCCAATTCTCTACAATCTAATAACTTCTGTCAGTCCAAATCAAGAATCATAACAATGTTGCTAAACTTTTTTGATATCAGAGGGGTTGTTCATTATGACTTTGTACCAACTGGCGGTTAACCAAGTTTACTATTTGGAAGTGCTGAAAAGGCTGTGTGAAAAAGTTAGAAGAAAATGACCTGGACTTTTCTCTAGCAACCCAAGCTCTTGCGTCTCAGCAATGTGCCAGCTCACACAACACTGTGAGAGAGTTTTTAGCCACTAAACAAGTAACTGTATTGGAACATCCTTCCTACTCACCTGATCTGGCCCCCAATGACTTTTTCTTTACCCAAAGATGAAAGAAATATTGAAAGGAAGACATTTTGATGACATTCAGGACATCAAAGGTAATAAGATGGCAGTTGTGGTGGCCATTCCAGAAAAAGAGTTCCAAAATTGCTTTGAAGGTTGTACTAGGTGCTGGCATCAGTTCATAGCTTCCCCAGGGGCATACTTTAGAGCTGACCATAGCAGTATTCAGCAATGAGGTATGTAGCACTTTTTCTAGGATGATTTTGTGAACTTGTCAGACCTCATATGAAAGACATAGTCTCACCATCCCTGATTTTAAGGAGTATTGTGGTTATATTTCTTCAAGGACAGATCTGTTTGTTCTTTCAGCACTCCATGGTATATTCTATATTTGTCTCCAACACTACAATTCAAAGGTGTTAGTTCTTCCCATTTTTCTCTTCCAATTCTGTGCTCTCCCCTAGGGCCATCTTCCCATGTCCCTGGCTTTACAGACCAGCTCCTTGCTGATAGTGTGCATCACAGCTCTTGCTTAGCTCTCCTTCTAATTCATTTCCTATCCTACTCTCTTTCTGACTTTCCAACTATCTCTTTGACATATCTCCTTGGATACTGCACATATACCTCACAGGTAGCACAAGTGACAATGAA
The DNA here is from genome assembly GCA_028571685.1 of Heterohyrax brucei. Taxonomy (NCBI): domain Eukaryota; kingdom Metazoa; phylum Chordata; class Mammalia; order Hyracoidea; family Procaviidae; genus Heterohyrax; species Heterohyrax brucei. Next base: position 66,585,522 of record CM053142.1, on the reverse strand, counting down.
TTTTTGATTTTCCTTTAGCCGCCCTGTAATCACATTTTAATAAATGGCATCACCAACTATCCCTTTTTCCTGGGAAGCATTCTTTGTTTCTCCGTCTTGATCATTTGCAAAGCCCAAATCATCCCTAATTTTTTAAAATTCTTCTTTCAGGGCGTACCTGAAATTCTTGCTCTTATTTCTATGTTCACTCCCATTCCAACATATCACCATCACACCTCACTGGGACCTTGGCACCAGTGTTATGTCTGGTCTCATTTTAATTTTATCTGCCTTTCAAAGCAAACCCAAAGTGAGCTCCAAAGATACCTTCAGAGTTTTTTCTATTTCTCTTAGGTTAAATTTCCAAATTTTATAACTTACTCCATAAGACCCTGTCTTAGGATGGATTCTCTACAGAAGCAAAACTAATAGAGTGTATAAATATATACAGATAATGATTTATATCAATGAAACAGCTCACACAACTGTAAAGACTGAAATGTCTCAAGTTATGGATCAAGATACAGGCCTTATGCAGCTATGGAAGCTGATGAACCCAAGGCAGGTTGGAGAGGAGACCATGAAGTTCAGTGAATCCCAAGATGGCAGGCAAGACCACAGAGTTTCTCCTGATTCATGTAGCTGGCAAACTCAAGATTGGCAGTTGAAGGAACAGGACTCTTATTTGCAAACTGTGAAGATCGATGAATTCCAAGGTGCACAGGTAAGCTACTAGCTTAAGTCCCCAAAACATCAGAAGACAACATAATAAGCTGCTGGATCCACGACAAGCCAAAAAACCTTGGTAAGGAGAGCAAGAAGGAAGTAGGCAATCAAAGGTGGAGAGATGAAGGCTGAGAGGACAATGAACCACCACAGGCTCCATTCCCACCCCTCTGGTACTAGTCCATCATGAGGGTAATCACAGCATTATACAACTGCCAAAACACTGAGCATCATGGCCCACCCAAGTTGACACACAATCTTAACCATCACAGATGCTACACGATCTGACCCCTGCTCACCCCTCTGACTTGACTTCTACCATTTCTCTGACTTGCTGTGCTCTAGCCACACTGGCCTTTCTTAAGTTTCTCAAATTCTTCAAGTGTTTTCTCCCTCAAAATCTTCATTCTTATCCTTTTCTTGTCACTGCCTGTGGTTTTCCTTCTCTGCCTACCATCCACTCATCCTTCTAACCACAACTTAGAATCATTTCTTCAAAGAGGCCTTGACCCCCTCAATCTAATTGTTATGTTGTTGTTAGCTGCTGTCTGTTTGGCCCCTGATTTGTGTTGACCCCGCACACAATGGAACAAAATGCTACATGATCTTTACCATCCACGTTTGGTTACATTCCATAGGATTTTCAGTGGCTGCTGTTTTAGAACTAGATCAGCAGGCCTATCCTTCTAGTCAGTCTTAGTCTAGGGGCTCTACTGAGTCCTGTTAAGCAGCAGCACAGCAACACACATTTCCACTGATAGATGAGTGGTGGCTGAGTACGGGACACTTTGGCCAGGAATTGAACCCAGGTCTCCTGCACTGAAGATGAGACTTCTACCACTGAGCTACCACTGTCCTGTTAATCTGAATTAAGCCACCCATCTATTCCCTTGGGCTACTCTATGATTTTTTGTTCTGTTTAACCTGATTGTAATTTTTGCCTTAGTGACTGCATTCTCACTAGACCATAAGCTTCATAAAGGCAAGGGATGTATCTCCCTTATACTGCATTTTAGCATCTAGTTTGGTACATTTAGTTGCTCAGTTAATATTTGTTAAACTAAGGAATGAATGAAGCCATAAAGTCTGGAAATCACTTTTATGTTCATCTCAGGTCATCTTCTCCTCAGCTTATCTATACATCTCTCTAGGTTTTTGTTTCCTGCCCGGTGGAGTCATGACTTTGCACAGATTCTGGAATGTTTGTCTGATGCTGGTGCAGAGAGAATTAATGACAGACAAGGTGGAAACAGTTCCCATAACCCACTGCCTTTGTCTGAGGAGGGCGGCTTGCCTGCCTGGGAACATTAAACCATCCTAGCCACCCTTCTGGCTCCACAAGAATGTTCCTCTGGCTGTGTTGATGAACTGTGGTGTGTCATAGTAAGATTGCATTGCATTGCATTACAAACCACAATGTGCATTTGGGAGAAGGGAGTTTGCTTGAGGCAAAAGATTCAGGACTGTCTCCACTCCCTAGATTTGTTTTGGTTTTGTACTCACAAAATTTTATAACTCTCTAGGAAATTTTAACATCATCCATGGTTTGATTCCAGATTGCGCAGTCTGACTTTGAGAGAGGGGAAAGTACATTTGATTCTGAAGATCATTATTAAACAAAAAGGAAATGGCTGGTATTAAGAGAGTAGTCATTAAAGATGATGGAGAAGTTGAAGTAGTAGGCGTAGAGAGTATTGATCACTATCAATTTCTCCAGTCCTTTCCCAGTATGAATGAAGGATCTGAGCTATGCTCAAGTGGTCTTCTTTCTGAAATCTAACTCATATTTTGCCCTGCCCTGGCCTCAGCTTGGCTCAAATCTCCCAGTGTCAGCCCTTCCAGCACTAAGAACTGAAGCAGTTGCTCCAGTCCTGGAAGTTTTGCTCATTCACAGGGTGTGGAGAGGAAATAAAACACTCAGACACGAACATCAGGAATTAGGCCTAAAATATTACATATCACATGTTCCTTCACTGTAGTTTTTTTGTTTCATTTCGAACTTGAACTTAGAAGTTGAACTTCTCAGAGAAAACTTCACATTGGGAAACTCCTACAGCCCTACTTCTTCTTCCTTTACAGCAACCATTCATCCCTGTCACCAAAAATGAGTGGCTGGTAGATTTGTACTACTGAAATTTTGGCCAGAAGCTGAGCTCTTAAATACTATGCCACCAAGTCTCCTTAACTTTGTTTAGTATCTATGAAACATGACTTAGAGCGAGCCTAGTACTATGATTATTGTTCAATTTTCTTTTACAGTGTTAAGGGGACAAAAACAGTAGTTACCTTTTAAAAACAGCTGACAAGGATCCAAAAGTAGTTAATGAGATCTCTTCAGAATTACAAACAAAATAGACTGTATATTCTTAGATGTATCAGGATGAACCAGTTGAAGAATATAAGATCTCAGCCACCAGGGAAATCTCATTCTGTTTCAAAGGACATCCTCTGGAGCTTGGAACCTGAAAGTTATTCTATTGAGTGTATTTTATTCTTTCTCCATTTTTGTTCATTTATTTTTGTCTTTTGCCACTGAGACTAGGAAAGTCTATAGTGTTTTTCATTTGTTAATGAGATGAGCCCTTTTTTGCAAAAAAAGGGAAGGTGCCGACATTTTAGGTTCTTGAAACCAGTTAGAAAAACACAATAATTATGCTAACTTAGGTAATCAGATGTTTGGAACTTGAAGGAGAGAGAGAAGGAGAAAAAGCAATTTTAGTCTAGAAACTTTTACTATAAGGTGCTCTGAAGACGTGAAAAGGAACAGCCTCCTTCAGTGCATTCTTGGTAGTAAGTTTCTGATTCATTTAAAAGACTCATTGTGACATGAAGTCTACTTAGTTCTCATTTCTAATTAGGAAACCGTGTCATTTAGTCAGAAAGGTATTAGATGGTAAGTAGGAATTTCTACTACTTTGTATATTGATGTATTCAACCCCTGTAATAGCTAAGACACCGTGTCAACTTGGCTGAGCCATGATTGTCAGGGTTTTGGCAGTTATATGACGTTGTAATCAACACTATGGTGAAATCTGCTGAGTGGTACTGGCAAGGCAAGACCTGTGATGGGTCACTGCCCCATCAACCTTCATCTCTCATCCTTCTGCCACATACTTCCTTCCTGCTCACCTTGCCATGAGTTTTGGCTTATTGTGGGTCCAGCAGCTACCTCTCTCATGACTTCTGACATTGAGTTCTAGGGACTTGAACTAGCAGCTTACCTGTTGGTCTTTGAATTTGTCCGTCTTCATAGCCTGTAAGAGTTCTGTACCTTGCCATGTTGATCTTGGATTCACCAGCCCCTGCAGATACAAGAATCAAGAGAAACCTTTTGGTTTTGGCTGCCGTCTTGAAATTCATTGACTTTCACAGCCTGTGAGCAGGAATCCTACTCTCTGACTTGGGTTTACCAGCTTCCATGGCTACATGAATTAAGAGAGGCCTCTATCCAGATTCAAGACTCGGAACATTTCAGTTTCTACAATTATGTGAGCTGTTTCCTTGATATAAATCTTTCTCTGTACTAATCTATATGTAATACAATAATCTCTCTGTATATGCATATAGTAGACACCTTTGAACTGTGGTACTGCAGAAAAATATTGAGTATCCTATAAACTGCCAAAAGAACAAACAGATCTGTCTTGGAAGAGGTACAAACACAGTGCTCCTAATAAGCAAGGATGATGAGACTATGTCTTACACACCTCAGACATGTTGTCAGGAGGGATCAATCCCTGTAGAAGGACATCATGCTTGGTGAAGTAGAGGGTCAGCAAAAAAGAGGAAGAACCTCAACGAGATGGACTGACACAGTGACTAACAATGTGGTCAAGCATAACAATGATTACGGGCATGGCGCAGGACTAGGCAGTGTTTCCTGCTATTGTACATGGGGTTATTATGATTTTAAACTGGCTCAGTGGCACCTGACAACAACAACAACAAAACCCACATATACATTTATACACTTCCCTAGTTTTGCTTCTCTAGAGAACCCAGGCTAAGACAACCCTGATGTAAAAATTTTATGCAATTGTTAGTAGCCACAGATGAATTGCATTATGTTTCTATGTTAACAATAAGTTGCTGTTTGCATTTTATGTTGAATGAAAAAAGCCCATCATAAAAGTACAGATATTATATGATCTCACATATATAAAATATCTGGAACAACCAAATGCATAAAGAACAAAGTAGATCACTGATTAGGTGTGACTGATGGACTAAGAAGGAGGAGTTATTGCTTAATGGGTACTGAGCTTCTGTTTGGGGTGAAAAACTTACAGAAACAGATAGTGGTGGTGGCGGCACAACATTGAGAATGTAATTAGTGTCACTGCATCGTACACTTAAAAATAGTCAAATGGCAAATGTTGTGTTACATGCATTTTACTTCAATAAAATTCTAAAATGTATGTACAAACTGTACAATGGTTTCTAGGATTCCACTTGTGTACATTTTAAAATGTATGAATGTGACTCTAAGTCCTTTTTATCTGGAAGGACACACCAGAAATTATTAACAGTGGCTTTCTGTAAAGCATGAAAAGTTAAGGAAGAAGAAAACAAAACCTTGTCATTTTACACTGCATATCTCTTATGGGGTCACCATGAATCAGAATTGACTTGATGGCAATGGGTTTGGTTTTAGATTATATACTTTTGTGGTTTTTAAATGACCTTAATGTATTATTTCTCTTTTAAAAATTACACGAAATTTATGGAAAATTTTCTTTTCAACATTAATGTTTGTAAAAGAAGCACCAGGAGATTCTGCCATTTCTCAGCCACTTGTGGATCATGACTAGCATCCATTAGCTGCTACCACAGTTCTGAGGCTCAGAGACTTTCTTCACCCACACAGGTGCCTGTTGTCCTGAGACCATAAAGAGAGAGGTGCATTTAAGCAGGTAAAGATGGTTCTACTAAGAGACTAAAATAAAGAATTGGATGACTTCCTGGTGGAAGAAAAAGCAATGGAACTAACTGATACGGAATTCAAATGACTAATATTTAGACATCTTCAAGATATTAGAAAAATGAAGCTAAAATCTTGTAAAACATAGAGAAAGCCAACCAAAACATAGCCAAAGTCAAAGGAAATACAAATGAGGCATTACAATTCAGGAAAATAATACAAGAACAAAATGTCAAAATGAGTAAACAATTTGAAATTATATGAAGACAGCAACTGGAAATGGATAACTCTTCAGAAACAGACAAATAGAAGAATTTGTAGCAAATTTTAGGCAAAGCAAGACAAACTCAATGAGTCTGAAGACAAATCCCATAGATGCCACGTCAAGGAAAAATCAGATAAAAGAATGAAGAAACATGAAGAAAACCTAAGAATTATGTGGGATGTAAAAGCAAAAATTTATGCAGGATCAAAGTTGTTACAAAAACAAAGAGAATATTGCTGAAGATTTGCTGGCATAAAACTTCACAAATACTATGAAAGATGAAAAGTCAACCATCCATGATGCTCAGTGAACCTCATACAGAGTAGATCCCGAAAGAAAGTTACCAAGATGTACAATCACACTTGCCAAAACCAAAGACAAAGAAAGAATCCCGAGAATAGCTCAAGAGAAGCAAAAATCCAATTACAGAGAGAAAACAGTAGGACTAAAGTCTGATTACTCTGCAGAAGCTATGCAGGTAACAAGGCAATGGGATGGCATACATAAAACCTTGAAAGATAAAAGTGTCAATGAAAAACAGTGTACCCTGCAAAACTCTCAAATACAGTAGTAAAATTGGACATTTCCTGATAAACAGGAATTAGGATAATTTGTAAAAAACAATCCAAACATACAAGAAATAGTGAAAGGAGTCTTTTGGTTAGAGAACCAACAACGTCAGATACCAACTGAAGTCTAGGGCACAGGACAGCATCAGCCAGAAAACAACCTAAGTAAAGAACTCTCGATAATAAAACAGAGTCTTAAAACAGAGAAACAGAGACATCTGTGTATAAACGACAACAATGTCAAAATACTAGAAGAGAACATAAACAGTATAGGAATACAACTTTGAAAAGGAGAGGAAGTTAGGGTGATATCAAGTAATACAAGATTGTTTCAAACTTGGAAAGATAAGAGTAAATTCCAAGCTCGCCACAAAGAAAGTTAATAAATCTGCTCATCAGAATAAAGCAGAAGAAAAACACAGTCTCACTTGGCTTGGCAGTAAACACAAAATGTACAGTAACATAAGAAAAGAAAAATACACAAACAAGCAGGAACTCAGCACAGGAAAGTAAGAGAAACAAAGAAAATGTCAGCACCACAAAAAAAGCACAACAATATAACATCAATAAATTCATACGTATTAATAGTGACACTGATGTAAATGGCTTCCAGTTTTTTGTTTTTTTTTTAATTAGAAATCATGCCCTTATAATCTGACTTTCATAGATACCTTTTTGTTTTGTTTTGTAGGGTATAACTTATAGCTGGTAATATGAGGTACTGAAATTTCACACATCATTTAATTATTAAAGAGTAAATAGCACCGATGGATTATGGTTAATAATGGGCTGATTTGGTTTTGTCTTTGTCACCACTGTCATTTTCCTACCTGATAGAAAGTCCACTCAGAGAAAGTAGGAAAGTAATACCCTGAGTGTAAGAACAGCACCCTAACATGAAGAGGCTGGCATCTAACGTGGCCTGCAGGTATGACTCAGAATAGTGGTGTCATTAGAACTGGTGTCACCTGGTGTAGTAACTCTTGGTGTCATCACCACTCACATGGACCTGCTTCCATTTCAGATCATACAGAATTCTTAGTGTGATGGTTAGTATTGTATGTCAACTTGGCTGGGCAATTATTCTTAGTGGTCTGGCAGTTGTAAGATGTTGAGTTCACTTCCATGTTGAGATTTGATGTAATGTGATCATCCTCATGATAGGGTCTACTGTGAGTAGCCAATCAGTTGAAAAAGAGTTTCTCTGGCTGTGTGGCCTGCACATTCTGGATATCCTGTCAAGGTTCATGGGCTTTCTCTCTTTCTGGATTCTAGAGCTGTCCCTTGTTCATCTGACCTCCAGTTCTTGGAACTTGAGCTAGCAGCTTACCTTCTTTCTTGCCTGCCAGTCTCAGAATCTGTGAATCTTGGCAGAAGCAACAGCCCTGCACTCTGATCTGCTGACCTTGGATTCACCAGCCCCTGTGGCTACATGAGTAAAGAGGAAACTCCAGCCTGCCACACAGACTGGGGACATGACAACCAATCTCTACAACTACTAGTGAGCCATTTCCTTCATATAAATCTCTCTGTACGTAGATATCTATGTGTTCTACTGGTTTTGATTCTCTGAAGAATCCAGCCTAAGACATTTAGCAATGTTCTTTGTCAATTTAAATATAGAATAATGTGTGATATTATTGTGAATTGCTTGAATATGATATTTCTTAGATTATATGAATACTAACAACAAGAAGAAAAAGCACTGGATCATATCTTAACCTGAGGAAGCCTAGAGAGCTAGGACATTTAGTCATGTCCCCAGGCATCACCTCAGAAGTGGCACACCTTAGTAGGAAATAAACAACCATAATAAAGGCAAGATCTGTCATCTGCGCTTGGATTGATGGCTGTTAAGTAATGACAAGTGTAACACCTGTGTTGCCTGCCAGGTAAGGAAACACTGATTTCCTGATGCTGAATTTCAGGGTCTGAAAGAGTTAACTACTTTCCCCAACTACTCCCTACCCCCACCACAGGAATATCTTGCATGATGCGGCCTGACTTGTCCACAGAACCAGAACTCGCAGTTCAGCTAGGTACCTGGACTTACACACACACACACACAAAACACGTGCAGGAAGGGGAAAGACCGAAAATTCTGAGAAAGAGAAAACAAATCAAAGCTCAGGGTTTATGCTGATTTGTTAGATGCCTACATCAAATTTGTTTTGAGATAAAGGGGATTAGAGGATATGGGGAAGGTCAGAAACAGGAATGAAAATCCGACCAGCGGGTTGGGCATGTTGTCACACGCATTTCCCTCACACTCCAGAGGAGGTGGAGCCTGGAACCAGGAGGAGGAGAGGCACAAGGAAGCATTCTGCAGAGCGGCCTACCTCCGGTACTTCAGGGCACTCCGCGTGTTTGGGGAGACATTTCCTAGAGCCCTGAGGAGAAAATCCCTCCTGAGGGTTTTCTGAAAGCCTGATATACAGCTGTAAGGAAAGAGGGAAAGGTTTTGAGGTGATGAAATAGGACTTCACTTGGTGTTCAGAAGTCCTCCAGTCCAGATGGATCTGGTGAATCCTGGTGTAGCACAAGTGATGCTTCTCCAGAATGAATGAACCCTGGGATCCCTGAGGAACTGAACACTCAACATGAGTTCATTAGTAGGTCATGCATTCAGTCCTTGGTTACTGAGTGCCTACAATGGTAGGGTTCCAGCTAGAACCTGGAGGTCCGATGGTAGGCAGTCAGATAAAGACTGTGCCCTCATAGAACCTGGCTTTGTCAGCTAGTGCTACTATAACAGAAATACCACAAGCTGATGGCTTTAACAAAGAGCCATCTATTATGTCATAGTCCAGTAAGTTACAAGTCCAAATTCAGGGTACCGGCTTCAGGGGAAGTCTCTCTGTTGGCTCTGGAGTAAGGTCCTTGTTGACAATCGTCTGGACTGGGAGCTTCTGAGGTGCAGGGGCCATGAGTCCTTTCCAAAGGACATGCTCTGCTTCCTGATCCTGGCACTGCTTCTTAATGGTATGAGATCCCCATCTGTCTGCTGGCTTCTCTTTCTCTTATATCCCAGAATATTACCTCAAGGTACAGTACAATCTTATAATTGAGCCCTGCCCCCTAACACAACTGCGGCCTCTTCTCCACCATTGACATCATAGAGACAGTGTTTACAACATGAAGAAACATTACACAATACCAAGAATCAAGGCCTAGCCAAGTTACTACCCACATTTTTAGGGGGACACAATTCAATCCATGACAGAGCCCATGGTCTAGTGAGGACAGAGCTCATCATTGCCACCAGGACAGGGCTCAGGCTTGGAAGGCAGACAGAGTCAGGTAACACAGAGAAAAGAAGAAGCAAGAAGGGGTCAGGGAGGATGGGAAGACAGAAGAACAGAAGGTGGGCAAGGCTTTTACCAGGTTGGGGTAAAGGTATAGCTGATAAGACAATTGGCTCCAGATAACTAGAGGATAGGACTAGGGAGAAGGGAATTGGGGAGCAGTATTCATATTTGCTTCCAGTGAGGTGAGTTGCTCTGAAAGGGACTTGTTGATAACATCCACATGTTAAACACAGCTTGAAATTCTTTTCTCTTCATCTTCAAAGACCTGTTACCTCAGAGGTTCGGGGTGGGGTCAAGTTCCTTGGATTCACTGGTCTGGGAGTTCTCAAGTCTGCTACAATGTAAGTCCATGTTCTCATGAGGGGAAGGAGTCCAGAACAACCTGATGCATTTGAATGAAGGCTTCAGAACAGAAAATGAGAATATTCACACAGGAAGGTGAGTAAGGAACCAACATGAAAGGAGAATCTTTGTTGAAATCATCTTCGGCATGCGGGTGAATTTTTAGAACTTTAACTCAGAGCATGACTAGAGTCTTTGCATTTAAATCTGTAAGACTGTCCCATCTAGAGCAGACATTTCTTTTTGACATTTAACATTTAGAGCAGACATTTACTGTTTGGAGACCCCAGCATTTCAGCATATTTCTTATTTTGTGTGACTCTCAAGACATGTAAGACACAGGACCCCAAGTTTCCATGACTGAAACCAAAGCAAGGGAGCCACCCTTTCTCTCGGTTATCTGACAGCTGAAGCACAGGCCTGTGATCAGAGCTGAATAAACAAGCTGTTCACACCAGACCTTGAATCTGGAGCAAGAAATTCAAAAGTGTATGAGAAGTTTAGATTCATCCTGGGAGTGAAGACAGTGATGGTGTCAGCAGCAGTGGCAAAAGCAGTGGCAGAAGCAGAGGTAGCCTGTCAATACAGGCAGCAATGCCAGTGGTGGGAACAGCAGCATCACAACAAGACTCTCAGTAGTGAATTTGCCACCTAGGCTCTCTCGGTTCCTGCCTGTTTGCTAAGACTGGTTCTTAAGCTTTGGAAATCCCTTGATCAGTGCCAGCTATGTAATTTGCAGAGTCTACTGCAAAATGAAAATAAAGGCATCTTTTTCATAAAGCAAGGAAAAAAAATGCTGTTAAAAGTAATAAGATCAGCAATTTTTTTTCTCTTTTCCATGGCCTCTTTCTTGGCCTTTCATGTTGTTTTAATGTTCTATTTAGTATCACACTGCCATGAGTGTGAGAGTATTCATCGGGTGAGCACAGACCCTCAAAGATACCTAGGAGATGTGCTTTGTGACCTGGCACGTGTACACACATATGTGTATACCTGGCTGGTAGCCCACTGTTTGCTGGGTTCTCCCTGTTGCCAGCCTCTGGACTAGTTTTTCACGACTCAAATGGCAGTAAGAAAGTCAATCTCTGCTCCTGGTAAGCCCACTGTACAAATTCACAGTTGATAGGTGGCCCCCAAATCTATAGCTTCCACTTTAGGGCACTCTAGGTAACTGAATTAGTATGGCAAAGTGTTCTCTGGACGTGTGGTGGCACTGGCACCCTGGTGGGGATGGCCTCTGCCTTGCTCTGCTCCAGCACACCCTGGGGAACACACAGCTGACTGTCACCACTCCTGTGCTTACACTCAGGCCCTCACTGGGGTGAAGCATGACAGGAGAACGTAGGACTTCCTGGCTAACATGGCCAGGTTGCTACTTTGGGTGGCTGAGTGGTGGTGAGGAAGAGACTACAGCAGAGGCAGGGGACAAGTAATCAGCAGTCAGCAGGAATAAAATAGGAGACAGTACCCTGGCAAGCCCCTGGCACCTGCACCGTTGTCGTGTTGCACTTCAAATACAAATTAAAAGACAAAATTAATAAGAATTTCAAGATGGTGACTGCAGGCATTAAATCCCAAGAGTGGGGCCATTCTAAGCGTGATTCACTGGTCATACCTATAAAGCCAGGTCTGTCTCTGGTACATCTTTCTTTTAAAAAGTGCTTTATGCTGAATCATGCTTAGCTGTTTTTTGTTTTTAGTACCCCAAATCCCACATAATACAAAGACTGGTGCCAGAGAGTGGTATCCAGGGCCCTGGAATGAGATTGAGGAATGGGTACTAGGCTGCACTGGAGTTAAAAATCAATGGAAATTTAATTAATATTAAGGAATAGTAATCTGACAGTTCTTGGCTTGCAGCATAAGACAGCTAATTTAATTATTGCCTATGGTTACTTACAATATGATGCTCATTGAATTCAAGGTTTTGGAAGATTAACTAGGTGCTGCCTGGAAAAAGTATGAAAGAAATCATGCAGTGGTATGGCTACTTATATACAGCATAAAGAAGGGGGAAAAAATGATGAGGCAAAATCCCTCACTCTGTTCAAAGAGCAGAAATTTAGTGATGTCTTAATGAAGCCCAGACAGCCTGGTGGTATAGTGGTTAGGTACTACATCTGCTAACCAAAAGGTCAACAGTTAAATCTGCCAGGTGCCCCTTGGAACTCTATGGAGCAGATCTACTCTGTCCTATAGAGTTGCCATGAGTCAGAAGCAACTTGATGGCAGTGGGTTTGATTTTAGTTTAATAACAAAGTCTAAAGATTTTTTATAACCTTTTTTTTAAAAAAAAGAAAAAAAATCTAATGTCCTTCATGCCCAAGACTAAGATAAAATCAACTTCACAGTTTGATCCCATGGACTTCCAATTTCCCATAGCTGAATTCACAGCTTCATTAGTTCTCTCACGTGTAAGTTAGAATACTAATTAGAAATGATTAGGAAACTGAGATCAGAATAGGGATATATGGGAGCATTAAGAGTACTTGGAATAACTTCTACATTCATTGGCAAAAGCATTCCCTCCTCCCTTGTCTGATGTTAAGCTTTGCTTGAAAACCATATAATTGTTTTGATTAATCAACTCTCCCCCTACCTTGTCCCATTTCCCATAATTATTACAAACCTGTAATTATAAATAGATACCAACATATGTTCAAGAGTCAATTCCAAAGTCAAATCCGGGAGAACTCTTACATACTTTTATAATTTATGCTAGGTATGTTATGATATGAAAAGAGATAGATTCTGAGGGTCCTAAATTAAAAAGGGAAGAACATATTTTTAGATTAGTATTAATTTATTGATACAGGTTTCATTGCTATTCTGGATTCAATATACTGACTTTTGCATTTGAGCTTGATTCTAATTGTGCTATTGGTTGCTATGGTGACATATGGACTAAATGGTACCTCAAGTGAAAAAAAGTTTATATGTCAGAAGTTCTTTGATATAGGGAAAATTCTCTGAATAATTTGAGAGACTGGGGATGCTGGGGTGGATTTATCATGTAGAAATCTCTATGCTCATCTTATTTCTATACCCTAAAAATATTTGCTTCACTAAGACATTAAAAAATATATCGGTAAAGAAAGTTCCAGTATCTTTATGAGTGTTTAGAATTTGTTCTCTCTGGGCAGGAATACGATGAGACACACTGGTATCGCAGTGTGTGCTTCCCAATTTCAGTAGGTTTGCAAAGACCCCAGTAGGTAAAGGCCAAATAGTAGCTCTTAATCACTAGAAACAAAGAAGCTGTAGTTATCATCATAGGTTGGACAGTCTGCATATTTGTTAGAATAGTTTGAACTGTCAGGTTTTATGTGGCGGTTAATTTTTTAGACCACCAATACCCAAAAGATGGGTGACTCTTTAAGGTTCAGCTTGATTTGAGTGACTCACAAACTCTAGCTTTGGTGGACAGAGGTTACACTTAAGACCCACATTAAAGGCCTCCTAATCTCTGTACATAAAATAAGTTACCAATCCAGAGTCCCTTGAATAAAGAAGTTTACTGTACTTAGAGACTTTGTGAAAGTCTCCTTCATACTTGTAGCCTTCTGCAAAAAAGGTTGCATCTACTAAGTACAGCTAAAGTCTCCTAGGGAAAGGGGAAACACTGAGCTATGCGGTCAATTATTGGTCTCTGTGTGTTTCAGTCAGTTAGTGCTGCTCTAACAGAAATGCCACAGAGTGGATGGCTTTAACAAAGGCAAGTTTATTCTTAAACAGTCCGGTAAGCTACAAGTCCAAATTCAGGATATCTGCTCCAGGGGAAGGCTTTCCCCTTTGTTGGCTCTGGAGGAAAGTCTGGTATTGCATCAGTCTTTGTGCAGGGAGCTTCTTGGCGCAGGAACCTCAGGTCTGAAAGACACGCTCCTCCCCGGTGCTGCTTGCTTGATCGTGTGAAGTTCCCACAGACTGCATCATCTTAGCCACTGGACTGTTAAACTCATCCTCTGCTGCGGTCACTTTTTGATGAGCATTCACATGAGACAGAAATATCTCCACTTCTTTGGCCCATTCAGAGAGGTCTATCCACATATCTCTTCCCCATAAATCCTTGTCTCCAATCTTCCAATCAGGTTCCTTCTAAGTCCCCGACCAACTGGCCAAGCTGTTGGCTGCAGCCCATGAATCAGTAGATAGTCACACATCTGCTGTCTCTCCTTCCAAGCAAAGAGAACAACCAGATGCACTGCTTGAAGTTCTGCCCATTGGGAGAATTTGCTTTCACCACTGTCCTTCAGGGAGGTCCGAGAAAGGGGCTGTAGTGTTGCTGCTGCACTTAAGGACCACATTAACAGCCTCCCAATCTCTGTACATCAAATAAGTTACCAACTTAGAGTCCCTTGAATAAAGAGGTTTACTGTACTTAAAGGGAGGCTTTGTGCAAGTCTCCTTCATACTTGTAGCCTTCTTCAAAAAATATTGCCATCTACTAAGTACAGCTAAAGTCTCCTAGGGAAAGGGAAATACTGTGCTATATGGGCAATTACTGTTCTCTTTGCCTAAGCTAAATTAATTCCTGGAAGCCTGAAAACACGCTGTGATCAAACTACCAGCAGAAGGGCCTATGAGGATTAAGCAGTCAATAGAATTGAGCCCTAAATTTGCCTCACTGTTGGCTTAATAGCATAACAAACCTTTCCAATAGGCAGGCATTTCCCCAGTTTCTGAGACTATAGTTGGAATATTAGCCAATAAAATATTAGCCAGTTGATTTTCTTCTACATTGGACCATTGAGTAAGAATTATTGTTATAGGAAGTATAGGATTGCTGTGAGTTAGAATGGACTTAATGGCAACAGGTTTGGCTTTTATTAAGTGTTAAGAAAAGCCAAGTCAAAATCCCTACAGCTTCCTTTCTCTCCAAAATACTGAATCATGAATAATACAGCATCCTGGATGAATCTTGGAAATTAGGGACACTAGCATAGATATTAAAGATGCAAAAATGATCATTTCAAACACACACTTATTAAATATACAAGTGTGGGCTAATGGAGGAAACACTTTTAAAAAATGGCTGCCTATAATTGTAAACTGATTTACAGCCTGACTCTATTTACTTTGTCCGTTTATCCACTTCAGTAAGAAGTGGATATTCCCTGGTAACTGTAATAAAACTAATTGGGGAAATGTTTCTTTGTTTATTTTCTCCCTATTTCAATAGGAAGAAAACTTGGTAAACATTGTTTTTTACCTTGAATGGACAGTAGCACACTTTCACTCTCTGCCCTCACTGCTACACCAACTCTAGCTGTGAATCACCAGTTAGCTTGCAGGGGACACATTCATCTCATTGTTTCACAAGACATCATGCTGGTCCATTATGTTAGTGACACTATGGCAGAGAGAGGTTCTACTAAATAACAGTAAGCAATGTTTGTCCTAGATGCTTTGGTCAATTATATGCATACTAGATTATGGGGAATAATTCCCCACAAACAAATGATAATAATACAAGAATGTGTTACCTCATGAAAACTTCTAGAGAATCAAGTGGCCTGGGTTAGGTCAGAATATCCATTCCAAAGTGAAAGAGAATCCCAAACTTCTATCATCTACTATTAAGAGGATTTCATGATCTTGTTTTGATTGAAAAGGACATGATAAAAAAGTTGGAGTGTGCTGTTCCAATCCATTTACCAAGTTATCTAAGAAGCTGACATCTTTGTGTAGAGATCCCAGATACAGAAGACTCTGTAGATGGTCTAGGCTGCAGTACAAGTATCCCTCCTTGTGACCCAAAGTTACTCAGAATGTCTATGGCAGATAGAACAATGCGTACGGTGAAATCTTCAAAACTGTTAGTGTGGAATTGTGTCTTAATAGATACATACCAAGCCATGTGTGTCCAGAAGATTCTAACATTAAGTGAAGCTAGAATGTATGAAAGGAGTTGAAGAAGCACAAATGCATCTGTAAATTGCAAGAGCAGGCCATTCACGTTCCCAGTTACTCCGGCCTTATTGCCATCCCTCCTGCAATCTACATCTATGGCTGTGAAGGAGGTTGTCTATGATCACTTGATCCAAGATGAAAAAATAGAGCCTGGCTGGTATATGACTCTACATAATATGCTGATCCAAGCCAAAAGGTGGTAGAGAATTATAGCTGTCACCAAGGATGGCCCAACTTGTTGGAAAATGAAAATCCTCCAAGGAGGCCAACTATCAAATTTTGCTTCTTTCAAGTAGAAAAGACAAAGAGGATAAACTCCTGGAGACTACTGATGCTGCTCAGTACTTAAGATGGTTCGTGTAGCTCCTTGATGTCTCTGCTCAGCATCTACCATGGCCTTAATAGACCTACCGGTTTACTCTGATCTTTCCTTAGTAATAGGCCTTCTGAAAGGCCAATCCCTGTTATAAGATCATGGAACAAGTTGGCTTCCAAGCAATGCAGATCTGCTCTCTCACATTTTGTTTCTCTCTTCTTTCTCACTGGTTCTCTGTCTCTGTCTCTGTTCTGCCTTTACCATTGTCTCTATCATCTCTTTGGCTCTACCTCTATTGACTCCATCATCCATCTCTATCATCTTTGTCTCTGTCTCTGTCATCACTATCTCTAGATCTATCATCTCAATTTCTATCCTTTTTTATCTACACTGGAGCCTCCACAGGGTCGCTACAGAAACCAAAGCAGAGGCAGAGTTGCTGCCCATCGTAATCCAGTCATTCTATGCCTACAGGACCTAAAACCTATCTTCTTTTATGTGGCCAAATTATATTTCATTGCATATTGTCATAATAAACTTCTGATCATAAAAGCCCTTAAAAAATTAGAAAATGTTTTACAAGCACAAGATATGATCATCAATGTGGGTTATGTGTCCGTAGAAAGGGATAGCTACTAGCAGATTCGTTGATTGTCCCCAGTTTATAGTTCTGAAATAAAAGATGACAGAGGATTAAAACAAATATTTAAGGGAAACTTTCCTCATATTAAAATACAGTGACAGGCTGGACTCCTCCTAGAATATGTAAGCTTTCATATGGCTTCCTCATTCATAACTATACAACTCCAGCCAAGCAATAATGATTGTAATAAACTAGAGAGACCTTGGGTTAAATGAATAATTAACATTGACAATCGAGGTGTAAACATGGCCCTAATTAATGAATCCATGATCTCTCCTCCAACTTTCTGACCATTAGCTATGCTTCCAATTAAACTGAGTGTGGGAAACAATATTTTATCATCTGAGAGAGCAGTATAGCAGCATTTTTAATTCAACAGACAGGCCACCCAAACTTGATCTTTCAGCCTATTTCTTCATCTGTTGAGACTCAAACAAGGGTGCACTTGTTAATAAGACTCTCTTCCAGAAGATCTATAGTCTTAGCCAATCTTTATTCTAGCTACAGAAACCAAAGCACTGGCAAAGTTGCTGCCCATCACTCCTGATGACCAGAAGCTGGGATAGAAAGCAAGACCCCTAACTACCACAGAAAGGGAATATTTCTACGTATTTATCAGATGGCCTTGCTCTAGGCCACAGAGACCAAGAGAGAGAGCATGTCCTTATTCTTAAAGAGCTTACAAATGAATACTCTAAAAAATAAAAATAAAACAATGATAGCAAGTGCATCTGCATCAAAATGTCATGGGAGGTAAGAGACCTTCAGAGGTTAATGAGCCCATCCCTCCTGCCTCAGAGCACAAACCCAAGCTAAAATCAAACCCACTGCCAATGAATTGCTTCCAACTCATGGTAACTCCATGTGTTACAGACTAGAACAGTTTCATAGGGTTTTCTAGGCTTGAATCTTTACAGAAGCATACCAGGAGAGCTTTCTTCCACAGCACCAGTAGGTGGGTTTGAATCATTAGCATTTAGGTTAGTAGTTGACGATGAATCATTTGTACCACCCAGGGAGCTTTCTCTGAACTCAATCCTTTACTGAAAGGACTACAAACTAGCACCTTCTGCTTGCAGTCGATCATGACCTAAGTTCCTCCCTAGACAACCAGCCTACATTCCATGGGCTGTTTCAGGCTCCACAAGCTATGTGTTATAAAATCTTATAAGTAATTAGTGGTTTTCTCACATACATTTTTTGACATCTGTTCTTTAGCCTGCCAGCCATATTTGATGCTAAGGAAGAGAGCGCTGCCTCCTAAACAGAATCGTATGCCATGTATCCATCGTGTGGTGTTGACAGTCCTTCGTGCAGTGTGGTGCGGGAGTGGTGATATCCCAGGAAAGATTCTCACTAGGCTCCAATGATTTATTTAGCTAACAGCTTAGTTAATTATGTTAGTTTGACAATTTCAAGAGGGAAGGAAAAACACACATGGGTTGGATGAGGAGATGGTCTCAGTAATATTTTATTCCAAAGTTTACTTGGAAAATCCAATGATTGCTTGGTAAAATCTTTAAGCTATCAAGCATTCCCCTATAATCAAGTGCACAACTCAGTTTTGGAAGAACCTTATTTTCGTCACACAACTGAAGAAGACAAATGAGGCCAAACACCAAGCAGGCAAGAAACATTTCTTTTTCAAATAATGGAATGTTTCCACTAGGAGAGGAAAAGGCTCTCTCCGAGGAATCTGGAGGCCAGGATTCCAGTTTCTGCTGTGCCTCTGAGAGACCTAGGGAAAGGGACTTCCTTCTCTCGGCCTTAGCTCTCTCATCTATGCACATGAAGGTCGGCCAAGTTAGAGTCTGAGTCCATAAATTTCTTACGTGCCAGGATGCTGTATCCCCCACTTGTGTGTCTGTTTGTCATACTATGGTGGTTTGCATGTCGCTGTAATGCTAGAAGCCATGCCATCAGTATTTCAAATACCAGCAGGGTCATTCATAGCAGACAGATTTCAGCGGAACTTCCATATTAAGACAGTGTGGGAAGAAATGGCTGCAAGCTTATTTCCAAAAATTAGCAAATGAAAACCCTATGTATTCCAACAGAATAGCATCCTATATAGGTCTTGAAGATGAGCCCTGTAGGTCAGGAGGCTCATAAAATACAGTGGCTGGAACAAAGAACTCAAACATACCAACAATAGTGAAGATGGCACAGAATCAGGCAGTGTTTTGTTTGGTTGTACATGGGGTCACCGTTGGTGAGAGCCAACTCAAAGGCCACTGATGATGACAGGACTGTAAGATCATGGATTATGATGGTAAGAAGGTCCTGGGCTGGGGGAGTGAGGGAGCTGGAGGGACAAAGAAACTGAGCAGATATCACAGGTTCCCTGCCTAAGAGCCAAGATCACATTGCCCATTCTGTTTGGGGAAAACCTTCCACTATTTTCTATAGCAGAAACCCTGCTGGTGTGGTGGGTTAAGTGCTATGTCTGCTAACCAAAAAGTCAGCAGTTCAAATCCACCAGGCACTCCTTGGAAACTCTGTGGGGGCAGTTCTCTGACCTCTAGGGTGGCTGTGAGTCAGACCTGACTCGATGGCAAAAGGTTTGTTTTTTTCTCTGTAGCACCAGTCTAAAATTTCTTCTCCATTCATAGATTCAGCTGTTGCACATTTCTTTATATAAAGTTCTTCCTGATTTCTTTACCCTGTAAACTTTGAAGCTCGTTATGGATTTATTCATCCTTTCCACACCTAATTTTGAGTGCGTGCTTTATGAAGGTCACTGTTCCTGGTGCACAGTCCTGGTGTTACAGTGGTTTAGTACTTGCCTTCTAACTGAAAGGTCAGCAGTTTGAACCTGCCAGTCACTCTGTAGGAGAAAGATGTGGTACTCTGCTTCCGGAATGATTACAGCCTTGGAAACTCTCTGGGGCAGTTATATTTGGTTCTGTATGGCCACTAGGAGTCAGAATTCACTCAACAGCAATAGATTCCATTCCAGTTACTGAGGACATGGGGTAAATAAAACAATTTCTGTTGTCACGAAGATACCTGCTAGATCTTTAATACCTCCCTGAATGAGAAATAGGCCAGGTATAATTCCCACTTGAGAGATGGGAAAAGGAAGAACCACAGACAAACAAGTTCAGCCTTCTGGAGGTGGAAGGCCAAAATAAATTCTACAAATAGACTGTAATAGAATATTCCCCAAGTTCTCTTCCACAACTAGCGACAGTAAGCATAACAGCACTAGCATTCATATGGCATTCCGTGGTTGAGACATTCCTTTACAAATCTTATATCCTTGCACTCTAACATAAACCTTCAAGGTATTATTATTTTTGCCTTTTATAGATGGAGGAAATGTTCAGAGAGTTTTAAACAACTAGCCTAAGGTAACTGGCAAGCAATGGAGCCGAGACTGGCTCTGGTTTTTACTTGAAATCTTATACGCTTTCCACTATGATAAAACTATTCTGAACATTTCTTATTCCATTTTATTTTTTAAAAGACTGTTTTAGTGGACTAGAGCTTGCCAAAAATCAGACTCTCAAGTACAAATCATGGAGCCTCCCCCATGAACTTACCAACTGCTCCCAGAGTTACTTCTTAAATCTTGTTTTAGTCCTTAAATTTTGAACTGATAAGTAAAGCAGTCATTCCAACTATGTAAGGCAAACTAAAATAGGAAAAAAAAAAAAACTGACGAACTCTCACGACGTTTTGCTTGTCAATGAAGACAACACAGTTCAAGACTGAATTTAGACGTCTGTCGATGGTCCTAGGGATGGTGAGCTTTGGAAAGTATCTTCAGGCTATAAAAGACATCTTATTTCACTTTCACTGAGACTGGAAAAAGATGCAGAGCATCAAAGCTAAATTAAAGACAATAAAATTTCAAGACAATGGGCTTCGTGATCTACTAGAATGTATGAGCTCCTCAAGAACGTATGGAATCTGGTTCTCTTCATATGGAAACCCTGGTGGTGTAGTGGTATAGACACAAATGCTATGTCTGCTAACCAAAAGGCTGGTAGTTTGAATCTGCCCGGGGCTCCTTGGAAACTCTGTGGAGCAATTCTACTCCATCCTATATGGTCACTATGAATCTGACTTGAATTGATGGCAGTAGGTTTGGTTTTTTTTGGTTTTCTCTTTGTATGCAGTTCTCACAAGGGGGTTGTGTGGAGGGCCAGGAATGGAGGGTGATGACCAAAATGGTTTCATGAGATGCCATCTAGTCTTTACTTTATAAGTTCAAGTGATACAGTATAGTACAAAGAGTAATGACAAGGATTCAGATGGCACAGACTCTCCAGGGCCCTACCATTAAATCATCTAGCTGTATATTCTCAGACTAGGCATTTAACTTGCCTGTGCCTTGGTTTTTATGTCTATAAAACGGGCCTAATGAATCTTGGTCTAACCTCACTGACAAGTTATACGGAGAAACGCATGAGATAACCTCTAGCATATAAGTTCATGTGAGCAAACCTTTTGTTGGTTTACTTTTTTATTACTACTGTATCTACTAAGTGTCTAGAACTGGATCTGGTACATAGAGAGCATTCTATAAATGTTTAATCAACATATAAATAGCATATATAAAAATACTTTGAAACGTAGAAAAAATAGAAATGATAAATATCACAGCAATGTCAACTATCTGTGCAGACAATTCAAGTGAGTATTGCACTACCTCTCCCACCTCCGCACTGTTTCATGCTCATTCCTATCAGTCAGGATGAGTTCATCAGGCACAAGCCAATAATATTGACCTCTATAAAATAAAATAAAAGCACATGGTGATGGAACGGCAAAAGTTACTGGGATTGCCCCTCCTTTAGATTATTCTCCTTCTTATTCTCCATGAATCTTGTTGAAGTAAATGTGAAGGAACCCATTACCCATTTAACTAAAAGCTCAAACGGGACATAGTCATAGAAATCAGAAAGAAAACCTTCCAAGTCTGTTCCCTTCTAACAGAGTTTACTGATGGATCACCCTCCAACTCCTAGGGAGGGCAGTTAGCTTCCAGCCAGCCAGCTGACTGCAGACACAAATGATGACATACTTGAACAGAAACATATCCTGTGTAACAAAAGGAATCTAATACTTATTTCTTCATTCCATATTAACTTTGCATTTTTTCCAGACAACCCCCCTACCCCATCACAGAGTCACTTTTCAAATATAAATGTCAAGTGAGGCAGCATAAATTAATTTAATATGCTTTATGGATAGTGGGTAATACACAGAAGGCTAACAATGGTGGGACAGAATTATAAAAGAATTGGGAGTAGGTATGCTTTATAGATCCCGGCACATTGCCAAGGGAAGCAGAGTAAGTGGGAGAAAGGAACACTGGTAATTGGGGTCAGTGGTCAGCTTTCTTCCCAGCATAAGTGGTTTTTAGATTGACTAGAACCTTTCATTCCAAAGACAGCACACAGGCTTTTTGTTCCAAGGCCTATCTGAAAAACATCAGAATGCTCATTTGTTGAAGTGACAGGCACCAGGTTGATGGTGATGCAATAAATTTGATCCTACTGACTGTAGAATTATTTGTGTGAGGAATTAGGAAAGAAACACCTCACTGGGATTCTGCCTGCATTGAAACATGTTAGCACATGATTCAGTAGTTGGCTGTTAAATTAGATTACCTAGATTTGAATTTCACTTTTACCATTTAGTGACTGACTGTGATCCATGCAATTTATTTAACCTCCCTGCGCCTTTGCCGTTGTATTTATAGACTACAGATAGGATTGGTACCTACATAATAGGATTTGGGGGACGATTAAATCAGTTGATACATGTGAAGCACGTGGAACCACCTAGCACACAGTAGGTATTCAGTAAATGTTGGTTATCACAATTACCCTATTAATAAGAAGCATGTAATTGGAGCTTTTCAGTTTTAGATTAGGAGTAACTAACTTTTCCAGCTTTCTTCTTTCTATGGTGGTTTAGTCATCTAGTGCTGCTCTAACAGAAATAACACAAAGTAGATGGCTTTAGCAAAGAAAAGTTTATTCTTACACAGTCCAGTAGGCTACCAGTCCAAATTCAAGATATCTGCTCAAGGTGAAGGCTTTCCCCCTTGTCAGATCTTGAGGAAAGTCCTTGTGTTGTATCAGTCTTTGTTCAGGGAGCATCTTGGAATGGGAACCTCAGGTCTGAAGGATATGCTCTACTCCCAGTGCTGCTTTCTTGATGGTGTGAAGTTCCCAACTCTCTGCTTGCTTCCCTTTTATCCTACAAGGGATAAAAGGATAAAAGGTGGTACAAGCCATACTCCAGGGGAAGTCCCTTTACAGTTGAGCAGGGAGGGGACCCTAGGAAGGGATTTACAGTCCCACCGTAATTGTCTTAAACATACAGCATGGGAAAATCACAAATGGAGGACAATCATAAAAGATTGGGACTCATGGCCCAGCTACACGTGTTTTGGGGGGACACAGTTCAATCCATGACATTCCAGCCTTTGGCACGCCCAAATCATGTCTTTGAAACATGTAACACCTTCATTCCATCATAGCAAAAGTCACGGCAAAAATATGTTCATCCCACATGATATCAAAAATCTTAAATCAGTTCCAAGTCCAAAATATAAAAAGTATTCTGTATCTGTGAAACCTAGAATACAAACATCTCAGTAAAACACATTACATTAGCCCTCAAAGCTTTGAAAATAATTCTCTGTTTTCTGAGACAATTTACACATAAGCCTTGCCCTCCCCCTCTAGTTATTGACCCCACTGTCTGGATTCTAAGTAGAGCCCCCCCAGCCCTGTGCTACAACTTTGCCTAGAAAGACCCCCTTTCTCAGCTTTAGGTGTATTCTAAACACAACTGAGTGGCAATTCCACCCTTACAAACACAGAAAATGCTGGCTCCACTCTTTCAAACCCCTGAGGTCATGGCCATATCCTTTGAGACTGAGGCAGCTCAGCTTCTCGTGTTCTTTGTCTCTTCAGCTTCTGCTTCCTATGGCCTCATGGCCTGGGCCTCAGGCACATACCTGCCCTGCAGGTGCAAGTGTTCCAAAGCTCTGCAGCTCCACCGATTCAAGTGCCAGGAGGCACCCCACTCCACCACACAGCCTCCTGCACACAGGCACTCAGCTCTACTGCTCTCTGGGTCAGCAAGCCTGGCTCCACTGATTCAAGTGCCCAGAGGCACCCTACTCAGCCAGGAAATTTCTGTGCACAGGCACTCAGCTCTCTCACTCTGTGGGTCAGCTCCAGTGTTGTCTTACACTGCTCTGATGCTGCTGCTACCCATCTGCCAACACTGGTCCTGTGCTGTTTGTCACCATCTGTGTCTTCCTCATTGTTAACAGTTCTCCATTCCTTCTTAGTCTTCTATCCATTCAGTTTTAAAATTGCTTCCACATTTTAGGTATCTGTTAGAGCAGCACCCCAGTCCCTCAGTACCAACTTCGGTTTTAGTCATCTAGTACTGCTGCAATACAGATACCACAAAGCAGATGGCTTTAGCAAAGAAAAGTTTATTCTTACACAGTCCGGTAGGCTACAAGTTCAAACTCAGGATCTCACTCTAGGGGAAGACTTTCCCTCTGTTGGCTCTGGAGAATAGTCCTTGTGTTGTATTAGTCTTTGTCCAGTGAGCATCTTGGCACAGAAACCTCAGGTCTGAAGGACTCGCTCTACTCCTGGTTCTGCCTACTTGACGGTGTGAGGTTCCCAGCTCTCTGCTTGCTTTCCTTTCCTTTTGTCCCTTGTAGGACAAAAGGTGGTACAAACCACACTCCAGGGAAACTTCCTTTACAGTGACTCAGGGAGGAAACCTTAAGAAGGGATTTACAGTCCCAACCTAATCTTTTTTAACATACAGCATGGGAAAATCACAAAATGGAGGACAATCATAAATGACTGGGAATCATGGCCCAGCCAAATGACTACGCAGAGTTTTTGGGCAACACAGTTCAATCTGTGACATACAATTTCCATTATTATGCTTCTGAGATTCTATGAGCCTGTCTCAACTTTCATAACTTAACCATCATCAATAAGAGGTAGAGTTGAAACTGCACTTATAAGAATCAAAGTCCTGAATCTGAGTGGCAGTTTAGCTGCTAATTAGCTGGAGGACTTTAGAGTAAAATCTCTGTCCCTCTTAGAGTCTTAGTTTACTAACTTGTAAATGAGGGTGTTTGGCCAGTTGATCCCTAGGGATGTTTCTAGTCCCAACTTTCTAGGACCCTCTTTTACTCTTGGAAACTTAGTGGCTTTCACACCTAAATCCTTAGGTGACTTAGCTTGGCTTCAACTTGGTGTTGAATACCAGGGTACATCAGTAATTCTCCTTTCCCTAGTTACATTTTCACCATATTTTTGGCTTTGTTCTCCTCCTACTCTTCCTCCTTCACTTGGCAACTTGGGGTCCTTGTGTGAGTAGGTAGGAGGATCTGGAATTTCCAACTTCATTCAGCCTGAAAACCTTCCTCTCATTTCTCCCCACCGATTTCTTGTAGTTTCTCAGATACCTGGTCTTTTTACTTCTGGAACATCCTTTCAGCTGAAGGCAGTTTGAAGAAGGAAATAGATCTGCCTCATGCAGCCATGAAGACATCATCCTCCCTCTGCTCTTCACCAAGTCAGCTGGAAGTTGGAATTCCAATACCATGTGCAGACAGCACAAGTCACCAAACCAAAAGACTTACTGTTGTGAACTCAATTCTGACTCATAGTTACCCTATAGGACAGAGCAGGGCTACTGAGATTTCACAAGTAGCACCTGGGGGATTCAAACTGCCGACCTTTTGGTTGGCAGAAGTAGCAGTAAACCACTATGCCATTAGGGTTTCCTTTAAAAGTCCAGATAGATATAAAAGTGTACATGATATGATTTTTATCTTAGCATCTTGACAAAGAGATACTGCACATAACCATAAAATGACAATAGAGATCCATCAGCCCTCTCTCTTGTTAACACTTACAGCAGTCGCATCCCCATCTGTGGTTTTGCTTTCTGCAGTTTCCGCTACCTGTGGTCATCATGGTTTGAAAACATTAAATGACCAGCAGTGTGATGAAATCTCAGGTTGTCTCACTCTATCATCCACGTAACTTTTATTAAAGTATATTGTAATCATTCTGTTTTGGTATTTATTTGTTGTTAATCTCCTATTGTGCATAGTTTATAAATTAAACTTTATCATAGGTATATATGTATATGACAAATCACAGAATACATAGGATTTGGTGCTGTCTCTGGTTTCAGGCAAAATGAGAGGTCTTGGAATGTATCTCTCATGGATAAGGGAAGACTACTGTATTTGTACATCTGTTTTATGGTGTCTGGTTGCTCTACTGAATTAAAAGCTCCAGGAAGATGGAACTATATTTCTGCTCACCATGGCATCCTCAGCGTTGAACAAAGTGCCTCATATGTAATAGGATCTCAATAACTACTGTTGATATATCAATGAATGAGTATGTTTGTCTATTAACTTGGTCATCAAAAATCAAAATTTATAAAGATTGCCTGGTCTTGGGAATGAAGTTGGGAAGAGGAACTTACTCCAGGAGTGGATGGGAACCTCTTGGAAAGTAATTTCAGGGAGCTGGCAGTCTGATTATCTTGGGAAATGATGCCTAAGTAAGAAACTGACACTGGTAAGAGGCAATGTATGGGCAGGTTACAGATTGTTTGTTAAAGCAAGTTAAAAATCAATGCAAGAACAAAATTCAATAAATAATATACCATAAGAAAATGGAGTTTTTTTCTGGGAACTCAATGCTAGTGCAATATTTAAAAATCTATCCTA
This sequence comes from Heterohyrax brucei, assembly GCA_028571685.1. Taxonomy (NCBI): domain Eukaryota; kingdom Metazoa; phylum Chordata; class Mammalia; order Hyracoidea; family Procaviidae; genus Heterohyrax; species Heterohyrax brucei. Next base: position 66,558,789 of record CM053142.1, on the reverse strand, counting down.
AAGAAGAAAAAAAAAAAGACACTGTCAGTCGATGTAGAAAAACAATGTCTGACAACTTTCAATACTCACACGTAGTGTGAATTCTTAGCGACTTAGGAATAGAAGACTTTCTCACCAAGGAGCAGCTACAAAAAACATACTGAGTCAATATTATGGTTACTGGTGAAGGACAGACTGCTTCCCCTCTAAGATCAGGAGCAAGACAAAAACACCCACTCTCACTATTAGTATCATACTAGAACTGCTAGTCAGAACAATAAGGTAAGAAAAAGAAATAAAAATCATCCATATGAGAAGAAATACAATCATCCTTGTTCCCAGATGTGGTGATCTTCTATATACAAAAACCCAAAGTACTGAAAAAAAGTTCTATTGAGTGAACTTTGCAAGGTCACTGAATATGAGGTCAACACACACATACGAATTGAATTGTATTTCTAGATATCAGCAATGGGCAAATAAAAATCAAATTTAAAAAAATAGTAACAGTGTTTATAACAGCTCCCCAAAAATGAAATGTATATGTATAAAAGCCACTGACATTGAGTCAATTCTGACTCAGAGAAACACATAGGTCAGAGTAGATCTATTCCAGAGTTTCCAAGGAGTGCCTGGTGGATTTGGTTTGCAGATATAGCATTTAACCACTGTGCCACCAGGTTTTCCATGTGTGTAGAAATCTAACAAAACATATATAGGATCTGCACAATGCAAAATGCTGTTGGAAGGAAACAAAAAAGGAAACTTCAGTAAATGGAAAGATATATTTTGTTCATGGTTTAAAGGACACAACATAGTAAAGATAGTGATTTCTATCAAACTCTCAGCAGGACATTTCAGAGAATGATTACATTCTGGGTGCTGTCTCTCTCCTCGCAAATGGAGTAGGCTCTCCACAATGGGCTGGGCCTATCACTGAACTTACAAAAGAGCTTTTCAAGTGATTGGGCTCTAATTCAGTATCACCTTCACCATTAGCTATCAGGATTGAATCCCTCTAGCCCAAGCCCCTCCCTCCTCTGCACTCTGGATGCCCTCTAAATGGCATCAGCCCAAACCAGGGACAGTCACTTGTCCACTCATTTCCCAAATATTTACTGAACCCCTATTGGGCACCAGGCACATCCAGGAACTCTGCTGCCAGGCTGAGGCCCACGGCATATTCTGGAGGGCACGGCTGTTGGAGCAGCTGTCCTGTTGAGGCCAGTAGTGGTATGTCCTGTCCTGAAGGTCCTAGGCTGTTATTTCATTTCCCATCTTTGCAGATTTTAAATGCTTTCCCACACTTCACCCCTTTCTCAAATGAAGATTTAACATAGGCAGATGTATATCCAACAAGCCAATACATTTCTGTTGACTTACTTCTATCACTGAAAGTCTAAAGAAGAATAGTTCCTTGACCCACTGACCCTGTTTGGTTTATATTTTAGCTGGAGAACTTTTCTCAGTTTATTGGAAGAAAAATTCATTCTGTTTCTGTTTCTAGAGATATAATAGGAGGTTGGTGAGATTAAGTGTTCAAGAAAGGCATTGACTTATCTGAGGCCACTCAGCAGGCTGCCAGTTGAAGTGGGGCTAGAGCTCACACCACAAGGGTGACAAATCCATTTCCATAGTCAAAAACATGGGTACCTCAAGGAGTTGCTAGATTCCCTGTCCAAGAAACTGGACAGAAGTGGAAGAAGTTCCTCCCAAATGTCTGCACAAACAACCTAGGACAGAAATGTTTTCAAAACACTCAGTCATGCCCTGGGGGCAAGGGATGTTTTTGATATAAATTGTGATGACAGCAGTTTGCAACAGACCCAGATTCGGAGAACTGTCCCAGCATGCCAGAGGTTTGGAGGCTTTTAACTCTCGTAATTTATCCTCACACACAGACCAGCTAAGCTAAAGCAATGTTAAGGAGCTGACAAACCACAAAGACCAGGAAATGCAGAATGAATGCTGATCGGAAGAGCAATAGAAAGTAAATAAATGTATATCAAAATGCAATCTGGGAGCACAGGCAAACCTTAGGGGACTTGAAAGCAATTCTGATGATTTCCCAGCATGCAGACAGGCCTCTAGCCAAGAGATGCCTAGAGAGCGAAGGGTAGGAAAGGAACGCCATCGACCACTTGCCTGGCACACACTACAAATGTACTGCCTGGTATGCAGTGAGGCTGGCCCCATGCTCAGCTTAGGCCAGGGCTTTCTGAGCCATTTCCAACACATCATGTCACGCTTTCCTGAATTAGTGCCCATTTCCTTGGAAACAGGAGTAAAACTGATGAATTTGGGCTGGCTTGCAGGTGTCATTGAGTGAGATAATTCCACACCCCCACACTCTACTCCCACATGCTTGCAAGGCTCACCTAGATAATTTTTCTTATCAGCCCTCTCCCTGCCCTCTCTTCTCCATTAACTTCAGGTTCTTCTGATAAGAATAACAAAATCCAAACTTGAAAGGGACTTACATCTTTCTAGCTTTTTCGTTTCCTGCTACTAGCTATGTAAATATGCCACCCTGCAAATAGAGAAGGGGCATTTGCCCAGTATCCTCCCTGCCCCAGAGGCCCACCTGCCACCAGACCCAGAGTGCCAGGAAACTGCCCACGAACACTGATTTCTATACACAAGTCCTCCGTTTTCTGCCTTCCTATTTAATTTAAAAAATCAAAATAATGTCCTGAGGCCCCACAAGATCTCATAACTGGTGAGAACCGGCCCCGATCATGGACTGAATGTTGGTAGGAATGAAATCCTGATACTTCTTTTGACCCTGACAGAGTGCTGGTGAGAGCTCTTGACAGGCATTAGCAGACCTCAGTGCTGGTCCTGGCTCCAGCTGGCTGGGTATGTAGGCAAGTCACCCACCATTATGGTTCTACTCTAGGGACAACCATGTGCTCTCCTGTTGCCCAATCAATGAGGGTCAGGCACAGCAGAATATTCTACCCAGAGAGCTCTTTCTCTCCACTTTTCATTCTTGTCTAACACCCAGGACTTGAAATCTGTGATGCCATCTTATGGGATGGGTCCCTGTTCTCAGGCCACAGAGCTAATTGCATCCTTAAAACAACTTGTTCTCCAGTGTACAATAGTCTTATTCCTATTATCCCATGAGTCTGAATGGCAGGAGATAAAGACAATTTTACGGCAATCCCTGAATCTGATACTCCTTTTACGATTGCCGGAAAGATTTGTGCCGTATGCTGGAAGAAACATCAGGGAGGTGCTGCCCCCTTCTGGAAAGCATGCAAAGGAAAGCCCCCAAAGAACAGGAAATTCCCTCCTTGTCTGCAATTCTCACTGGGTAGAATACATACCACTTTGTGTTCTGGGGATAGTTAAACATATCCTAGATGGAATAACCTGGAAGCAGAGCAAATATGGATAAAATTCATAATCCAGCAATCACTGAGTTGTGTCTTGAAAGTAGGCATAACTACTGAGAGGTGTGGATAGAATTTTAAGAGATTATTGCTACCATACCCCTAGGGTCAAGCAAGACCTCAGGCATAACTCAGTCTCCTGGAACCATTGTCATTAACGAATAAATCTCCCTGTGTCTAACAAATCCCTTTCCTGGTACAACTCAAGTTCACTTTGCCTTTTGGTGAGTGATTAATTGAGTGAGCAGCAAACCAGTTGTGAGCTCTTATGATATACCGAACTCACAAACGTGACTGAGCCCCAACTTTGCTCTCAAGGAGCAGAATAGGAGTCAAAAAGATGTAATGTGTGGTAAGTGTAATGAGGTATGCACCCAACATGGTAAAAGAGCGCGGAAGAATGGAAGGGACTCCTTTCTGGATGGTAGGCATCAGGATCCTAAAAAAGGTGTTCCTAAGCAGGAGACTGTGGCAGCATAGCAGCAGTTCAAATCCACCAGGCACTACTTGGAAACTCTACGGGGCAGTTCTACTCTGACCTATAGGGTTGGTATGAGTTGAAATTGACTCGATGACAGTGCCTCTTGGCTTGAAGCAGAAGAATTTTGATTAGGTCTTAGAGAATGCGTAGAATTTACAGTGATGGTGTGGAAGAAACATGATGGAAGTACAAGATAGACATGCATGCATTGGCGGGGTGGGAAGTCATTGTTTGTTCTTTCTTCCACTTGTTTTCTTCTCTCTGGGGGTAAGGAAACAACACACCACTTGAGCTTAAGTTGGACTGCACACTATTGAAACCAGCCGTTGGCCTGTCGGAGTTTACATACAACCTTCTGTCTATAAATAGCACCCCACTTGGACTTACACACACCCCCTCTGAAAATAACATTGGCTGTTCTCACAGTGACTTTGAACTGAAGGTTTATATTTAGTTTACTCTCTCCTATCTATTTATATTTCTTTTGTTTACATAAATATTCCTCTCCATTTATTGCTGTCACGTCTGGGCACCTGATGTCATTAAAAGTACACATAGCAACTTGATTCCATCAGAACTGAGTTGTCTAAATCCATCTCTCCATGACCCTTAATCTGTTCTCATATGTGCTTCTTCAAATTCCAGGCTTGCAAAGAGAGTTAAGAAGTCCTGCCTCCAGCGAGATTCCCTGGAACTGGACTGTTTAGATTTCACAGGCCTCCCAGGAAGGGAGCTATACTCCACCCACTGTGTCCTAAATTGGCATTTGTAGGCCTTGCCCTGCTTCCCCTGGAGCAGCCCCAGATCACTGACTCTGCCCAAGGGCCCTTCAAATGCTCATAGGCTGTATATCTGCAGCCAGGCCCTCTCCCCACCCAACTCTCCCACCTTATTTCTGTTGGGCTTTCACTCTTATTTGTATCAGTCTTCGCATTCTCTTCATTGATTCATCTTAAAACTTCCCTTCAAATCCTGTGTTTTCCTCAGAGTGAAACCTTCAGAATTCTGGTGAGACTCTGGGTTTGGTTGAAGACCATGGAAGACTGTGTCAGAGCTCTGGGATGGTACCCTGAGCACTATCACATGTGTCCTGGTGCCACCTTGGAGAGCCATGAACAGTATGAGGGTGACTATGAACTTTGTAGCTTTTACCTGCTTTTCCCCCAGGATAGCAAAGAGAGTACAGTTTTTGGAGTTAGACATTCCTGAAGGCAAAACTCTGCTGCTTGAAATGGTGGAGTCTTCAGCAAATCCTTGAACTTCTCAGAGCCCTGTTTTCCTCATCTGTAACTCAATGAACTTGATGGCAGTGGGCTTGGTTTGGGTTTTTTGATAAAATAGACATAATGCTTACCTTTCAAAATCATGATACAATGAAAAGTGAAGGGAAAGTAAGTGTCCAATAGTTATTAAATGTCTAAAATTTTCTTGGGAAACGCCGGTGGTGTAGGGGGTTAAGTGCTACCACTGCTAACCAAAAGGTCAGCAGTTCAAATCTACCAGGTACACTTTCAATACTCTAGGGTCTGTGGTCTCCATGAGTCGAATCCAACTCGACGGCACTGGGTTGAAAATTTCCTTTGCCTCTCATCTCTTGAGAAGTTCCATATCATTTTTAAGACCACCGTCCAATTAAGACTTCTGTGGCTTCTATGATTATGAGGATGTCACTGGATTGGGCAGTGTTTCTTTTGTTGTAAATAGAGTTGCTGAGTCAGGATCGACTTGGTGGCACCTAACAACAATAAATGTCTCTGCAGATTCTGAGGAAGTCAAATCTACCCTCGAAGGTGGGAATCATGGCTGTTAGGCAAGTGAAAGCCAGGCTTTATATGGAACACAGCTGTTGAGTCATCTTCTGTATCCCTGGAAAGAGGTTCAGTTGTCACACAGTCTTGGTGGACTTCTAGGGAAAAACATGGAATGGAATCTTGTTCTGTGGAACTTTGTCATTTCCATCACTAATGGCAATGGGCAGGATGAGTAGGAGGTGACATAGAGGAGCGACAGGACTGAGACACGCAAAGGGAGAATGCCCAGGTGCGGGGAGAGGGCCAGAATGTTAACTGACTCATTTGTTTGCCCTGGTGAGCAGTGTAAACCACTTTGTCCACGTGCCATTATATAAAAAATGTTGGGACACTCTTCTTGTAATCCCTAACACAGTATGGGTGTGTGGCTCATGGCTAATAAGTACCTGGCAACGCATTGAATGCTAATAAGAGAAATTTCACATTATTTCAAAGTTGAGGGGGGTTTGGGAAGTATTTAATGATTTCAAATGAGGATTGAGACCTACAAAAGCTAACTGCTTGTTAAGGGTCACACAGCTAAGGAGCATTGGGCCAGGGCCAGGACCTAGGCATCGCCACATGTGGCCATGCCACAGAGGGCTGTTTGTTATTTAAATGCTTTGACTGCAAGAATCCATCAGGCCATGGTTCCAAAACAGGACCAGGGATGAAGAAAGGGGTCTTATGTTCCTGTTTTGCCCCATGAAAAGTTCTGAGCATTGTGTATTAGGACAGCCTGTAACTTCTGTTACAACCTGGGAAAGGGCTTCAAGTTTGCCTGCAGTCTGCATACCACAGAAGGTAAGAGGCAGGAAGAGAAAGCAAACAGGAAGCAACTGAGGTTTGAGACCAGACTTTTTTCACTGGTCTCGTATGGCTACCATATCAAAAGGCAGCTGGGGCCACTTGTCAGAGGTCTCCATTTCAATGGAAGGCGACACCTCTGAGGGCCAAGGGGACACCTGCAAAACAGATGGGGTTGGAGGTTGGAGTCTGATTTTGTTCATACCAGGTACGAACACTCTAGCCCCTGTCATGATTAGTGAAAACTGTTTTGTGAGAAGGGACTAGAGGAGAGCTGAACAGAAACACTCTGGGCATGCAACATACCACCTGAGACGTCAGAAAGTTACATGGCATATCGCTGACTTGTTCCCTATTGCACTCTGGCTGGGTCATTGGTTAGACAAAGTAGCAGCATTCATGGAAAGGGATTGTGAGACATCTAGAGACCACAGGCTTGAGTCTTAACTCTCCAGTTAACTGGTTGTGGGACACTTACAGTCACAGGGCCTCGGTTTTCTCATCTTTAAGGACATGAAAAGCTCAGACTAGTTGGAACCCTTGATTCCTTACATTTTTGATGCTCCCCTTTATTCCTTTCTGTTGATTCTTCTGATTTTAGCAAGAGCTACTAACAGCCACTCAGATATAATGAGGGTTAGAATATAATAAAGTGGAAGGACATAGTGCAATGCCTAGAATAGCATTAGGCACTTCGTGGATTTTTGATAAATGTCAAGGGAAGTAAGAAAGAAAAAGAATGACAAGGAAAAAGAAAGGAAAGAAAAGAGGAATGAGTGGAGGCAGGCAGGGAGGGAAGGAGGTAGGAGAAACGGAGGGACAGAAGGAGGAAGGAAGGAAATGAGGAGGGAGACCAGCTGAGGCATACTGCCCTTTTTTCCATAATAACAGTTTGTTTTTCTACCTAAATAATGAATGTTAATATTAATTTGGAGCTTATTATTCTAAGTGCTTAAACTTATGAATTATTGAGTTTTTACTCATAACTGTAAAGTAGATATTCTTTTTGTCCTCATTGTGCAGGTGAAGAAATGGGAAAACAAAGAAATTTACTAACTTGTCCAAAGCCACCCAGCTAGTAAGTGGGGCAGTCGGGATTTGATTCTGCCTTACAGTCTCCAGCTGTGCCCCCTGTCCCCAGACCTAGAACCTAGCACAGTGCTAAGTTAAATAAGGGAACCAGGACAGACAAAGGTTAAGAATGAGAAACTGAAAAATGAAGAGACTAGGAAAAATCCAGCGTTAGGAAACCTATGCAAGGCCTGTTCAGCCTGGGTCAGGAAAACATACTCAGACTCTGGAAGACTATGCTGCCCAAAGACATGAGGAAGAATAGCTCAAGTTAAGACAGAGAAAAACATGGAGGAGGCAAAGAGTCACTTCTGCAGGAATCCCAAAGGAAAGAAAGGACACGACAGCAGAAGGATTCCGATGGAGGGACCCTGTTAAGCTCTCCTTCTTTAGCTAACTCAAACAGACATCTTTACTCTCTTACTCAGTAACTGTCCAATGTATAGTTTTTATGGAAACCCTAATTAAATGCTACATCTGCTAACCAAAAGGTCAGCAGTTCGCATTCAACAAGCATTCCTTGGAAACTCTACGGAGCAGTTCTACTTGGTCCTATAGGATCTTTATGAGTTGGAATCAACTCAACAGCAGTGGGTTTGGGCTGTAGTTTATATATATTGTGTATATGTATACACGAGAGTAATGTAGTCTATGTTCTTCAACTCCCTCACCTCCTGCTGCAAAGTTACTTCCACAGTTTAGTGAAGAGGACAATGGAATCAAAACACACCTGACTGTTGTTACGAGTTTTGCAGGTGACCAGAGACCAGTCACATCTCTTTCCAACTCAGTTTTCTTATCTGCTGCTATTAGGATTTCAGATGAAGTCTTTAAAGCCCCTAGCCTAGAGCCTGAGAAATAGTTGGCCTTTAATATATACCCACTTTTACTTCTTTGCTGTCTCTAATCTCACAGTGTACTGTTTATTCTAAAATGGGATAGAAAGACCCAAAGGGTGCTCTTTCTCTAAGATCACAGCCCCAAGAAAGATCCCCAAGCTATCAGGTAGTGGTAGGCATGCAGGAAGCAATATCACTCAGGAGCTAAGCCAGAGCTTATCACCAGCTCTGGGTTAAGGCCCATCCTCTACTCTCAGGCAGGGAGCCAATTAAACCACCAGATAGCTCACCCTCATCAAAGATTTCTTTAGGTAGAGCACTCTGCAAGCTTCCTTGGCAAGAAGTTCCTTCTTTTGTCTAACTGGCATCCCTTCTATTGTAAGTTGATCTCACTTCCTTTGCTCTGACTCGAAGGGGAAAGAAGAACAGCTGGTCACCACCACCCCCGTACTGGCCCTTCCGATAAAGGATGTTAGTTCCAAAAACATGGGGTTCCAAAGGCCTGAACTTTCTTCCTGTCGTAAAACTCAATCCAACCGAGCTGGGAGTTTCATGGCTTAGATATTAGCTAAGTTGACCTCCATGGGTACCAGGCAGTCTGTGGGCAGCAGAAGATATTTCCTACGGGATGGGAGTGGGCCTCGTGATCTTATTGTTGTGGCAGGTGAAACAGGGTCCACCTGTTTTTCTACGAGCCCTCCACCTAAGGTGTGAGTGAAGGCGAAGTATTTCTGAGTGTGTCTTCCAGTCAGGGCTGCAGTTGGGGGCAATGGGAAGGACAATCCTTGAGGCTATCCTACGACAGAGAGCGTGCCAAAAAGAAGAAATTTAAGTAGCCTATGAATAAATGCTACCATTCATTTGTCAGCTTGTCATACCATAATGGCTTACTTGTTACTGAAATACTGAAAGTTATGCCACCAGTATTTCAAATACCATAGACGTTACCCATGGTGGACAGGTTTCAGTGGAGCTAAAACCTAGATTGCCTTGCAAAGGCTACTGATGGAATTGGGATGTCAAAAGCAATTCTCATGAGGGCTCAGAAGGAATTGAAGAGAGTTACAGAGAAATTCTCTGCCATTCTTACAGAATACATATGGTACCGGCAACAGAATGTTGCTAGAAATATGGACATTAGATGTGCTTTTGGTGAAGCTTTAAAAGGAAATGATGAACATGTGAATGGACAATGGAAAAAGGTAGATGATTTTATGCAATGGCAAAGAACTTGTCTGAATTACATTCAGACATTTGGTGGAAGGTCAAATTTGTAAGGGCTGAACTTGGATATGCAGCTGAGGATATTTCTTTTCTTTTTTATTGTGATTAAGTGAAAGTACACAATCCAAATCAATTTTGCAGCCTGCCTGTCTGCAGTTCCTTCTGCTATCGTTGCCCAGTGATAGCACACTCCTACTTTTCATTCAATGCTGGTGGTATCCTCTTAACAAGCTCCTGTCCCCTCCTCTCCACCCTCTTGACCCCCATGTAGAAGGAGACCTGTAGGACAGCATCCTATAAATGCACAGAACCGTGAAGTACACACGCCATATGGTCACATTGTATCCATGGGTCCAGTCCAGTTTTGTTCAAAGAATTGACCTCAGCAATGTTTTCTGGTCAGGGACAGCAGTAGGTCTAGGGAATCCATCTGAGGATATTTCCAAGTAAGATCTTAAAGAAGCTGCATGGTTTCTCTTTGCCACTTATACTAAAATGCAAGAGGAAAGAGATGGACTTAAGAATAAACCATGCAAAATGAAAACTAAAGACACGTGTCCTAGAATTTTCACTGGTGACATGGCTACATGAATTTTTGTTACAGCTATAAGCCTGTGACTGACAGACTAACCAACTACCACAGCAGAGAACCCATCATCTTATACGAATTAAAAAGGAAAAGAGAAATCTTTGCCTCTTGGGGTTCTACAGGTACAAAACAAAGCAAAGGAGATACATCTTACATCCTCCTAGAAAAGAACCATCTTGGAGCACCATGGAGATCAGTAGAACTGTTGAAAGGAGCATAGCAAGCAGAGCTACCTTGGTCTCAGATTGTGAGGCAATGACTTCTGTGATTTTAATGAGTAGGCTCACGGTCTCCTGAATCTCAAAGGGTGGGACAACAGCTTCCTCGGTTTCAAACAATTGGATCTTCACCAACTTGGTTCCAGAATTTGGGGTTGTCATTGAAGTGTTCCAGGAGGACAGTTCTACCACCCAAAGAAGAAGGGGCTCCACTGTTATGTACAAAGAGCAGAAGAATGAAATCTGCCACACTGGAGTAGAGAGATCACCACTCATATGGCCTGGGGGATTGGGGCCATGCAAAGCCAAGGGAGCAGAACTCTCCTTCCAGGAGGCCAGGAAGGTGGAGTTGAAGCCCAGGGCCAAGATGCCTCCAACTAGAACCCAGAGAGAATGACCAACACCCAGAGTGTTAGGGGCAGGTCCATTGCTCAGGTGGTCTTAGAGAAGACAGAATTGTTTTCAAGACTTGAGAGCTAATGTAATATGTTCTCCTGGGTTTTGGACTTGCTTGGTGCTCGGTATTCCTTCTTTCCCTCCAATTTCTCCCATTCATAATGGAAGTATCTACCTTGTGCCTATGCTACTACTGTGTTTTGGAAGCAGACAACTTGTAGTCTAGATTTCAAGGCTTCACAGATGAAAAAACACCGTGCTCCAGGATGGCACACCCATATTTGATTTAGATGACTCAGAAAATAAAATTTGGGACTTGGAGTTGATTTAAGACTTTTGAGATAACATGAGGACTGCCAATTAAGTTAGCTAACTCATTCTATATCATGACCAATATCACTGTGATTACCTTTGAAGTACTCCCCTTGAGAGACTGTACATCAGTGTCAGTACCTAGTCCACGCTTCAAAGCAATTTTGGAACTCTTTCTGGAATGGCCATTAGAGCTGTCATCATATTACCCTTGATGTCCTAACTGTCATCAAAAAGTCTTCCTTTCAATATTTCATTTAACTTTGAGGAAAGAAAAAAGTCATTGGGGGCCAGATCAGGTGAGTAGGGAGGGTGTTCCAATACAGTTATTTGTTTGCTGGCTAAAAACTCTCTCATGGACAATTATATAATCAACTTTGCAAACTTGCCATCATGCCACCACGTGCAATGGCCATTCCAGAAAGAGTTCCAAAATTGCTTTGAAGGGTGGACTAGGCACTGCCATCAGTGCAGAGCTTCCTAAAGGGAGCAGTTTGAAGGCGACCATAGTGATACTCAGCAATGAGGTATGTAGCACTTAGAACAATTAAGTTAGTGGACTTAATTGTCAAACTGTGTATGATGGAGTAAATGTGTTTCATATGTGGCAAGGACATGAATTTGGGGGGGGGATCAAACAAAGGAATGTCATGAAGTGTGTCCCGGAAAAAGATGTGCCACTTTGGCTAGGCCATAATTTCCAGTAGTATGTAATTATTTTCGATTTTGTGATCTGATGCAATTATCCTCCATTTTGTAACTCTATGTAACTATTCTCAATTATATGTATTTTAAACCTCAAAACCTCTAGGAGGCAGGATTGCCAAGCCAAGTGCCATCGAGTCTTAGAGTGGTGTATATGTCAAGTCCCAACCTTACGAAAAGGTGTGACTCAAGTTACACTCTTACACAAATCAAATCTATACTCAATTCACTACTATAGTTAAGTCATGGCATCACTGATTTACTTAAGTTACGCTCTTATTTGAGTTGTCTTTTGTCTCCCAAGAGGTAAAAAGATAGAGAAGTAGGCAGAAAGGAGAAGGACCTCATCTCACCAAGAAAGAGGAGCTGAGTGTAGAGCATATCATTTGGACCTGGCGACCCTGCACTGGGAACCTCCTAGACCGAGGGACAAATTTGATGCCAAGATATATAGAGGTCTCCAAGAAACACCAGGCCCACAGATGTTGAAAGGACACAAAGGCCTTTTCCCAGAGAGACATACAAAGAGAAAGCCTTCCTCTAGAACGGGTACCCTGAATCTAGATTTTTATCTTCCTAAACTGGTAGAGAATAAATTTCTGTTTGTTAAAGCCATCAACTTGAGGTTTTTCGGTTACAATAGCACTGGATAACCAGGATATTACATGACTCAAAATGAGAAGAAATAATTTAAAATGTCCTTTAGTAATCAGAACCTCAAATGTATAAAAACGAATTTAGGAAAATCAGAAGTTGTCAAAAATGAAAAGGAAGGTTTAAAGATGAATATTCTATTAGTGAACTGAAATGGACTGATTACTGGCAATTTTGTACTGGGCGATCATATAATCTACTATGTCAAAAATAACAAGTGGAAGAGGGATGGTGCCACATTCATAGTCAAAAAGAACATTTCAAGATCTATCCTGAAGTACAATACTGTCAGTGTTAGAATAATATTCATATGCCTACAGGGAAGAATAGTTAACAAGACTATTATTCAAATTTAAGTGCCAACCACTAAAGCCAAAGATGAAAAAAATTGAAGATTTTTACCAATGTCTTCATTATCAATTGATCAAACATGAAATCAAGATGTGCTGGTAATTGCTGATGATTGAATGTGAAAGTTGGAAACAAAGAAGTTGGATAGTAGTCAGAACACATGGCATTGGTGATCAAAACAACACCTGAGACAGCATGACAGAACTTTGCAAGGCCCCAAAGTAGAGATAACCCAAATGTCCATTAACTCCTGAACAAGTGAACAAAATGCAGTATGTGTATACAGTGGAAAACTATTTAGAAACAAAAACAAATAAAATAGTGATACATGCTGTAATATGATGAACTTCAAAAGCATGCTGCTAAGTGAAAGAAGCTAGACAAAAAACACTGCATAGTGCATGGTTCCATTTACATGAAATATCCAAAAATAAGCAAACTCATAGAGACAGAAAGTAGATTATGGTTCCCTAGGGCTGAGCAGTGGAAGGGAGGGCAATTGGTTATGACTACAAATGGACATGAGATTTCTTCTAGAGATGATGGAAAAGTTCTAAAATTAGAGTGTGTTGACGTGCAGGACCTTGCAAATACACTAAAAACCACTGAACTGAACACTTAAAACGAATACATTTTATCATATATCAATTCTCAACAAAGCTGTACCCTTAGGTGATGTCCTTAAGGGGTATAATCTTCTGTATGCATTTACTCATTTAAGTATTCATTACGTATTTTTAAAGTGCCCTCGATTTACCAGGTAGGAAAAGATATTCTGGGAATATGTGTGTGAAAGACACAGACATTATCACCTGTACTTTGCTGTTAACTGTCGTTGAGTTGGCCTTGACCCCACGCAGTGACCCCACGCACAATGGAGCAGACCACTGGCTGGTCCTTCACCAGTCCTGCTATCAGTTGTGGACACTCCATAGTGATCCACAGCATTTTCGTTGACTGATTTTCAGAAGTAGACCACCAAGCGTGTCTTCCTAGTCTGTCTTTATCTGGGAGCGCTGCTGAAACCTCATGGCAACACACAAGCCTCCACTGACAGATGGATGGTGGCTCAGGTTGAAGTGTACTGACTGGGAACTGAACTTAGACATGTTGATATCTATCAATAAAAAATATATACATGGTCAGAGCCATTTCTTAGTCATCTTTCCAGCTCTCAAACCTTGAATGTTGTTGCTTTTAGGTGCCACTGTGTTGGATGTGACTTATAGAGATCCTGTATACAGGAGAACAAAATACTGCCTGGTCCAATGCCATCCTTTGCAGCCACTGTGTGAGTTCACTTCATTGAAGATCTTCCTCTTTTTTTGATGACGTTCTACTTTGCTAAACATGATGTCTTTCTTCAGCAATTATTCCCTCCTATGGCATGTCCAAAGTAAGTGAAACAAAGTCTCACCATCCTCACTACTAAGGAACATTCTAGCTGTACTTTTCCCAAGACAGATTTTTTTTTTATTCTTCAGGTAGTCCATAGCATATTCAATATTCTTTGCAGGTACTGTAATTCAAAGGCATCAAAATTTTCATCTTTATTCATTGTCTACCTTTCAAATGCATACGAAGCTACTGAAAGTATCATGGCTTAGGTCAGGTGCACCTTAGTACTCCAAGTGGCACCTTTGTTTTTTCAGCACTTTAAAGAGGTCTTTTGCAGTAGATTTGCCCAATGCAATGTGTCAGTTGATTTCTTGACTGCTGCTTCCATGGTGTTGATTACATACCCAAGTGAAATGAAATCCTTGACAACTTCAATGTTTTCTCTATTTATCATGGTGCCGGCATAACCAGAAATCAAACCTGTTGCTGTCAAGTCAATTCCAACTCATAGTGAACCTACAGGACACGGTAGAACTACTCCATAGGGCTTCCAGGGAGTGCCTGGCACATTCAAACTGCTGAGTTTTGATCAGTCGATGTAGCTGTTAAACACTACACCACCAGGATTTTCTGTGCTTGCATAGTGCCTTGTATATGATAGCCTTTATCCAGCATTATTTGTTGCATAAGTGAGTTAAATAGATATAAACAGAGCCTAAAATCAAAAGAGAGGAGTAAAGGGAGCTATGCCTTCCCCAAACTGGTCCTATAGGAGTAGCCTACAGAGAAGGGGAGACACAAGAGGAGATTAAGCCAAGGGTATGGAGAGAAGATACAGAACTTCTGGTTTCTTGGGACCAGGGATGCTTTAGTTAATGGGAGTTCATACATGTGTGGCAACCCCAAGCCAGATTTTTCAAGATACTGCCCAGCCTCATGGGTAGCTGTTCAAGTACAGAGACTGGGTGCTTCTAATTCCTTCAACTCCTGAGCTCTAGACTTCATTCCATTATTTCAGCCCACCCTTTCTTGAGGAATTTAACAGATAGCTTGGCTGCTCTTCTTTGCTTCTGCCTTCTCAGCAAGCTCAAGTTCCCTACTGAGGATGGGCCACCCTATAGGCAATGGTTGCTAACATCAGTGTGGCTCTACCTCCAGCTTCTGCCTCCCATACTCCAGAATTATCTCTACCACACTGCCACTCCATTCAAAGCATACACATTGTAGCTTTGCAATGAGTATGCAAAGCTATGAGCATGCTTATTTCCTTGACCAGGTAATTTTACTGGAACAAATTAGAAGAAAATAATTGAAGATGTTCACAGTGATGTATTTGCAAGGCTGCTAATTGTAGTAGTATTTGTAATGGTGACACTGGAAGTGCTTTAAATGAATAACAAGTGGTTAATTCAGCTAAAGTACAATCATGTGATAAAATACTACACAGCAGAGCAATTGTGTTGAGAGTGAATTTAATCATAAGGGGGAGAGGTTTGATCTTGACATATTGTTAATTGAGAAATACAAGTTATAATATGTTACATATAATATTATCTCACCACTATCCATCTGTCAGTTTGTTGTACTGTAGTAGGTTGTGTGTTGCTGTGATGCTGGAAGCTGTGCCACTGATATTTTAAATACTAACAAGGTCATCCATGGTGGACATGTTTCAGAGATGCTCCTATACTAAGATAGACTAAGAAGAAAGGCCTGGTAATCTGCTTTTGAAAATTAGCTAATGAAAACTTTGTAGATTACAATAGAATATTTTCTAACATAGTGTTGGAAGATTAACCCCTACACTGGAAGACACTCAAAATACACAGTGATTGCAGTAATGGACTGAAGCATATTGTCATGGCTTGAATTGTATCCCCCAAAGTATGTGTCACCTTGGCTATGCTGTGATTCCCAATATTGTGTGATTATTCTCCATTTTGTCATCTGATATGATTTTCCTGTGTGTTGCAAATCCTATCTCTTTGAGATTAATGAGGTGAGATTAGAGACAGTATGGTAATGATGCAGGACTCAATTTACAAGATTGGATTGTATCTTAAATCGATCTCTTTTGAGATACAAAAGAGAAAAGTAAAAAGACAGACTTGGGGACCTTATGTCAATAAGAAACAAGAGCCAGGAGAATCGTGCATCCTTTAGACTCAGTGTCTTAGTGCTGAAAAGCTCCTTAACCACAGGAGATTAATGGTAACAGTCAGAGTCAGTGGAGAAAGAAAGCTTTCCCCTGGAGCTGGCACCCTGAATTTGGACTTACAGCCTCCTAGACTGGGAAAGAATGAATTTGTTTTTGTTAAAAACATCCACTTGTGATATCTCTGTTACAGCAGCACTAGATGGCTAAGAGACATACCAATCAATATGAAGATAGACAGGACCAGGTTGCCATGAGGTTACCACGGGGTTACCATGAGTCAGAGTTGACTTGACATCAACTAACAACAGTATGATCTCAATTTAATGTTATACATATTAGTATTTTCAGAAGCAAACAAAAACAGGAGTACTTTCTAGTGACAGGAAATAGTGCAATCTATTTGGATGAAGGAAGAACAGGAAGAGTATGTACACATATTTGGAGAATTAGGGAACAAGTCAGCAAGATGTTCAAGTGGCTGATGAGTTCCTGCTCAAATGTATGTATAAAGAAAGAAATGGAAAAATGTTCCTGAAAATGAGAACAGTAACTATCTCAGGAATTTTCCTAGTGTTTGGAAAGTTTCCAAGTTTCTACAATGAACAAAAGACAAAAACAACAACGCCAACAAAAGCCTCCTATTCATGGCAAAAGTAACAGCAGTTTCTTAAAAAGGTGCCCTGAGACGCAGGTAGAAACTTGTTCTACATATTACTGTCAGATATGTCCAAATGGCCCCTGTCTGACACGAAGTAAGTGCACTAAACCATCAGAGATCAAACAGTTCTTAGCCACTGACCACCAGCAAGTATCAGCTGCAAGACAAAGGAAAATAATGGCTACTTGTCTTCCAGAAAACAACAATAATTTCAAATGTGTAGAGGCTTTTCTCCCCGTGACTTGTCATCGCACTGACAGTGGTCCAAAGTGAAGACAGTCACTGCAGTGCCTGCCACTTGTTCTTTGCATCCCAGCTCAGCCCAAGGACTCAGGGTGGGCCTCAAGAGTGGGACCTCAGTCACTGAAGTCAGAGTGTGCTCTATCTTGCTTTTTAGTCCATAGAAGGAAGACTTCTAGAAGTGAACTGAAAGATGACAGAGAGAGGACAAAATGATTTGGGAGAGGGTACTGCAATAATCAGTTGTCAGGGACAAATACAAAACTAATACAGACTTCAACCAAATCTGAGTTTCATCTTCTTAAACCCAGGGCCTTTATCAGAGGTCCACATATGTCACACCCTAAGAGCAAAATGATTTGGGTAATATGCATGAAACCATGAAGGTCTCCACCTTCTGGAAAAGAAATTGTGGAGCAGATGTCCAGGTAATTTCTTCACATGCTCCATGGTGCTCAGGGAAGGTAAGGACTATGATTAAGGCATTGAAAATGTTTCCCTTACCACCAGACCTCACGTGCCTCAGCAGTTTGGGTGCTGATTAGGAAGAGCTGGTGGCCTTGTACTAATAGGTTCTTGGGGAATGAAAGCATCAAACAAAAGTCTTCCGACCGCTAGAGGACAAAATGTGGATCCCCAGTGTCCTAGTCATCTAGTGCTGCTATAACAGAAACACCACAAGATGATGGCTTTAACAAAGAGAAATTCATTTTCTCACAATCTAGTAGGCTAGAAGCCCAAATTCAGGATGTCAGCTCCAGGGGAAGGCTTTCTCTGTTGGCTCTGGAGGAAGGTCCTTCTCATGAGTCTTACCCTGGACTAGGAGCTTTTCCATGCAGGAATCCTGGGTGCAAAAGATACACTCTGCTCCCAGCACTACTTTGTCGGTGGTATGCATTCCCTCTGTCTCTCTGCTCACTTCTCTCTTTTATATCTCAAGACTAATTGGCTCAAAACACAATCCAATCTTACAGATTGTCCTGACTCATTAACAAAACTGCCACCTCATTAACATTATACAGATAGGATTTCCAACACATAGAAAGCTCATATCAGATGACACAATAGTGGACAATCACACAATACCGGAAATCATGGCCTAGTCAAAACACATACTTACGGTAGACACAATTTGATCAGTGACACCAGGAATGGAGGACATGTTCCTAGTCTCTGTTGTCCCCTCCTGTTTCCCCAGAGCACAACGCTTGGCATGAAGCAAGGTCCAAGTAACTACTCAAACTGATGTGTATGTGCTGATGAGCTGAAGCAGTCAGAGTAATCCTGCCCCATTTGACCGAGGGAACACTGTGGTTTGAGGCTCCCCTGAGGTACTTTGACTGAGAAAAAAACTGAGCACGCCCAACCCACTGGGCTGGTTAAGTGGACTTCATGGTTGATTACTGGCCCACTGCTACCAGCAGTACTCTCAAAGGCAAAGAACACATTGGTGTCTTCAAACACAAGGGAGGAAGACACTGGTAGTTCAGTGGTAGGATTCTCACCATCCATGTGAAGATCCAGGTGTAATTCCCAGCCAATGTCCCTCATTCATAGCTGCCATTTGCATGTCAGTAAATGCTTGTGTTCTAATGACGACGCTAAACAGGTTTCAGTAATGCTTATAGACTAAGATGGACTAGGAAGAAAGATCTTATGACCTGCTTCTGAAAGTCAGCCAGTGAAATCCCTAAGGATCACGATGGTAGGATCTACAACCAATGAGTGTTTCATTCTTTTGTTCATGGGGTCACCATGAGTGAGGGGCCAACTCGACAGCAGTTAACAACAGTGACATGGACATTTATACTACCTATTTGGGTGGGGAAACCCACGTGGCCTAGTGGTTAAGTGCTATGGCTGCTAACCAAAAGGCTGGCAGTTTGAATCCACTAGGTGCTCCTTGGAAACTCAATGGGGCAGTTCTACTCTGTCCTACAGAGTCACTGTGAATCCGAATTGACTTGACGTCAGTGGGTTTACCTGGGTGTAGGAGCAACAGGAACAGCAATTCTGTGTGGTTAGGGGAAAGGGCAGCAGGGGCAAGTCATAAGAAGTAGACCCTGGGTTTGGCAAGTGTACCATTTAGAGGGAAAGGTGAAGCCTAAAGCCCAGTTCATGCCCATCATGGAGGTGGAAATGTCCTGCTCAGTGCATCAGGTAGACACTCAAGGGAGACTTGTGAGGAGGGTAGGCCCAAGTACTGGGTGTTCTT
This sequence comes from Heterohyrax brucei, assembly GCA_028571685.1. Classification (NCBI taxonomy): domain Eukaryota; kingdom Metazoa; phylum Chordata; class Mammalia; order Hyracoidea; family Procaviidae; genus Heterohyrax; species Heterohyrax brucei. The sequence continues at coordinate 66,539,366 of CM053142.1, read as the reverse complement.
TTGGGACTACCAGACTCTCTAGTCCAAGAAGGTGTAGTGAGGGAAAGCCAAAGTAACACTGAACCAAAGAAAATAGAGACACAATCTCTACTTCTTTTTCACCCTGGAGGAAGCCTGTCAGAAGCCATAGACCACCAGGGAAGAGGAGGTGGGGGCTTCACATGGCGCATGGTAGCCTTCTCTCCGGAGCTGGATTCTCTCTCTTTGGAGCTGGGTCTTTGGGGCAGCAGTGAGAGGACTACTGTATGTTGGAGTGTGGTTATGATGTGGCATATCAGGTTGTTTCAGAAAACGGTATTGGACTGCTTCTCTAGGGTATCAAAGGCACAAGGAGGGGAGTTCAGCTGAGATGGCAACAGTGGGAGGGAAAGCTTTGAGGCATACATTAACTTCTGCCCTTCTTTCATTTTGGTATCTCAAACTTTAGAGATACGCTTCCTTTCATAGGGTTACAATTCCTTTCATGGGGTTTCACTCAGGAGAGCTAGATGACCCTTCCCTTCACCTCGTCTCCAAAGACCCTCAGAGTGGGGAGGAAGAAAAGCATCTCCTTTCACTTAGAGTAATAAGCATGTCAAATCCTGACGAGGTCCTTTTGTCTCCCACTCCCTTTCCTTTGTGGTTTGAAAGTTGGCTGAAGGGCTGACTCAAAGTGGAAATTGAAGACTTTTCATTAGGATTTCAGTGATATGAGGGACAGAGGAAAAGTGGGCATTAGAATTGAGAATAGAATATCTGCTTGCATGGCCTCCAGAAAAATATTCCCCTGCGTGCACATCCACACACACTCATACACAACTTCTCTCTCTCTCTCCCTTATATACACACACACATACACACACAATCTCTCTCTTACTCAAACTTTTCAGCTTGAGCTTCTTTGCTTTGAGTTCCTATTTCTTAGTTTTCAATTCCTAAAGCTAGCTAATTCAGGGAATATTTAAGTTATTTGAGTTTTTAAGAAATTACACATTTTTAAAATTCTATTTTTAATTTTACTGTTACAGTAATAACATAATCATTACATAAAACAAAAAATGGACAACAAATAAGAAATAATCCAGTTAAGAAATGGATGGAGGAGAGGGACAGACATTTCTCTAAAGAGGAGATCCAGGCACCACACGCAGAATTGCTCACGTTAATTAGCTATTAAAGAAATTCAAATCAAAACTAGGATGAGATACCATCTCACCCCAACAAGGTTGGCCATGATCCAAAAAACACAGAACAACAAATGCTGGAGAGACTGTGGAGAAATAGGGACTCTCCTACACTGTTGGTGGGATTGCAAAATGGTACAACCTCATTGGGAAACAATCTGGCACTTCTTAAAAAGCTGAAAATAGCTATAGCATCTGATCCTGTAATTCCACTGCTTGAAATTTATCCTTCAGAAACAAAGGTTGTCATACAAACAGACATACGTACCTGAATGTTTGTTACAGCACAGTCCACAATAGCAAAAAGATGGAACAAACCCTGATGCCCATCAACAGATGAATGGATAAACAAACTGTGGTACATATACTCAGTGGCTCACTATGCTACGATAAAAAATAGTGATGATTTTAGAAAACATCTCACAACATGATCATCTGGAAGAGATCACAACGAGTGAAATCAATCAGTGTCAAAAGGACAAATTTTGTATGAGACCCCTGCTATAAGGACTTAACAAGAGAATTATCCACAGAAGAAAATGACTATGTTGGCTTCATGTGTGGATGAGGGGCTGAGGGTTTATCATAGATAAGATAATTGATAGATGTTAGAAATTCTATTCTTTTACTGTAATTAAGAAAAAAATTCACTATCATCATTGCAGAGAATCTGCTGTCACTGACATCAAATATCAAGTGCCTTCCAGGTACTTTTCTATCCTTCGTTTTTTCCTGTGGTGACAGATAGATGGATAGATGGAGGGATGGAGGGAGGGAGAGATGAATGGGTGAATGGAGGGATATATAGATAGATATGATTATACCCTTACAATGTACCTTCTGTTTTCTTAATATATCAAGAAACTATTTTAAGGCCAATCATATGTGTCCACAAAAAAACCATAGTAAATATCTGAGGAACATTATAGTGGAACATTGGTATAGTTAACCATTTCTCTGTGGTTGGACCTTTATGGTACAAATGTAGAAAATTAAATTCATTACATTCTGATTTTTAATCTGTCCATTAATAATACACTTTTAGCAGTGAATTTTTAACCACACCAGGTGCAGAGGTATGGAGGGGGCAAGGAGTGCCCTGGGCCATCCTTAACTTCCAGCCCCATTCCAGTATCAAAACGGACAGACATTGGAGGCTGCAAGGCATCAACAGAAGCGTCCTCTTTCTTTTATGCTGCTTGCCTCAGTCAGTTGTCTTTCATATTTGTAGTGTCTCTGAATGTCATTCCATGACTTCTTAGCACTCCCCACCAGAATTATCTCTAGGGGTAAGTATCCTCTTCTGCTCACCATTGTTTGCCTCTGACCATATGTCTGTTCTCTCGATACTTTTGTATAACCCACCACCACTTTCCAACTTCCTAAAGAGTAGAACTTTGACCAAAGGATGGAGTTCAAATCTGATGAGAGGGATGATGCTGGAGTGTTAAATAGGAGCTATTACTTGTTGGGTGGTTAAGCGCTGTGGCTGCTGACCAAAAGGGTGGCAGTTTGAGTCCACCAGGCACTTCTTGGGGCAGTTCAATTTTGTCCAATAAGATTGATATAAGTTGGAATAAACTCAATGGTAACAATTTTTTTTTTAATTATTAGGATTTGTTGTTAGCAGTGACTAAGAAAACTGTAGAATGTGAGAATAGAAAACAACTGTATATTCTTTATTCTACTACTATTTATTTCCAGAGGTGGACTTTCCAAAAAGCTAATGAAGAGTCAGAACCAAGGACCTTCACTTTCACTGACCCCTCCTAGAGTTTTTCCAGGGTCAAGTCTTAGTTATGTTGTCCCACTGGGGTAGGGTTTTGAAAAAATTGTCATATTAAGACTTTTTCACAGCAGTTAGTCAAGATGCTGAGTCTTCCCGTCTTATTTCTATTCCGTCATGCTCCCCATCATGTTAGGGAGGCAATGGCATGGCCACAGACATTTTAAAGACAGAGCTAAGGGTGCTTTAGACAAGTAATGAGTTGGCAGCTATGCCAGTGGAGGAATGGTTTCCAGGAAAATGTCTGTCATTCTCTACGTCGTAAGAGATGAGACACAGCTTGAAAGGAGAGAAGGTGCATCATGATACGAAGGTTCCCTGTAGCTATTGTACCAAAAGAATGCAGAGAGAGGAAGGGAGGCAAGGGTGGAATTGAAGGAGCCAAAATCTAGTTTGTAGAAAAGACTGCTGTGAGCATCAGGTAGGTGGGTGAAGTTGTAAGCCAAGAAATCAATTCTCATCAACTCCTTGTCAAAATAGAAATATTCTCCCATGAGAAATATGCTCATTAATGTGGAATACGTAATTATAAATACACTACTTTTTTACCCTGTTGGTTGGACTCACAAAACTAAAATGTATTGGAATTGCCACCATTTTGGGGTACAAACCCTCAGCAGAATTACAAAAACATGACCTTTCGCTGTATGGTGTTGCTTGTTTTATGCATCCTAGCCATTTACTGTTACAGAAACAAATCTGATCCACCATGCTAGGGAGAGCACTGAATTTTCCTTCTTTTCTCTACATAGAAAACAATTTTACCAAGTTATTCCCATTTGAAAAGGTGATTGAAGAGAATGTAGGGGGAAAAGTAGTATGTCAAAAAGTTAATTAAGGAAAATGAGTTATTTTTCTGCATTTTCAGATGTTTGATGTATATGTCAGCTTTTTAAAATGATTGATAGGTTACTGTCTTTTTTCTCGTTCTAAGTAAATGTGTGTTATTTAATTCTGGTGGTGTAGTGGTTAAGTGCTGCATCTGCTAACCAAAAAGTTGGCAGCTCAAATCCACGATGAACTCCTTGGAAACTTGTTGGAACAGTTCTACGCTGTCCTATAGGGTTACTGTGAGTCAGAATCGACTTGACAGCAATGGGTTTGTTTTTTTTTTATGTATTATTTTTACATTCTTTTTCATAAATTGTTTAAGCTTACATCTCTTCAAGTCTAGATGCACCCTGGGCAACACCTACATCTCCAAGAGTGGTTCTGGGCATGGTTCCCTAAGTTTTAAGGGAACTGAGTTCCATAAGACTGTGATAAGACAGATAGATGCAGTCCCACAAAAAGGCAGAGAGATGAAAAAGATACTCTTGTATGTTCTTCAATGGCAGTGGGTTTGGTTTTTCGTTTTGCATGTTCTCTTGATATTTAACATGCTATGATTACTTGGAAACCCTGGTGGCATAGTGATTAAGTGCTATGGCTGCTAACCAAGAGGTCAGCAGTTTGAATTCACTAGCCACTCCTGGGAAACTGTGTGGGACAGTTCTACTCTGCCCTGTAGGACCGTCATTAGTCAAAATTGACTCAATGACAATGGATTTATTTTTATTTTTAGGTGTGATTCCTTAGCACACATATCTGCCTGGCCTTTTACTGATGCTTTCTGCTTTTCCTGCCTCCCTGGCCACCACCCACCCTTTCCCTTTCCCATTGTTTTACCATTCTATTCCCTAGCCTCTCCTCTCTCCACTTCTGTACCTCTTTCTCTCATTTACCTTACAATCTGGGAGAAAACTCTACATGAAAGAAACTAGTGAATGAGAGAAATGAGAAAAATGAGGCTGTGTTAGCCAAGTTGACAGTCACTTCTGATTCCCACCAGCCCCAGAGAATAATACAAGGCACAGGGTTAAGGGTGTACTCTTACAATAGTGACACACAAGATGCTTTTATTCAGCTGGAGGAAATTTTTTATTCTATCTAAGATTTTATCTAATCCGACTCTAATTACCTTGTTGTTAGTTGTCTCCTAGTCAGGTTCCTCTCAAGACAATCACATAAGCTAGAACAAAATTCTGCCCAGTCCTGCTCCATCTCCATAATTGTCATGACCCGTAGAGTTTTTACTGATTTTCAGAAGCACATCACTAAGCCTTTATTCCTAGTCAGTCTCAGTGTAGAAACTCTGCTAACACTTGTTCAGCATCAGCAGCACACAAGTTTCCACTGACTGGTGATCAGGGCTCTGCATGAGGTTTATTGGCCAGGAATTCAACCCAGGTCTCTTGCATGGCAAGTAAGTATTCTTTATTTTTATAAGTGTTAAAAAGGGGGTGGGGTGGGGAGGGCAAGAAAAGCAGAAGAAACCTAGAGAGAAAAACTGACTTGTTCAAGGTTACATAGCAAGTTGCTGTCAGAACTGGATCAGAGACTCGGGTCTTCTACTTCCTCTGCCAGCTCTTTCTACTAAACCACCACAGAACTATTGAAATAAGCTCAGGTCAATAGGACTAATATATTTGCTACCTACTGTAGGGCCTGTGGAAAACCCTGGTGGTGTAGTGGTTAAGTGCTATGGCTGCTTACCAAAAGGACAGCTATTCAAATCTGCCAGGTGCTCCTTGGAAACTCTACGGGGCAGTTCTACTCTGACCTATAGGGTCTCTATGAGTCAGAATCAACTTGACAGTAGTGGGTTTTGTTGGTTTGGTAGGGCCTATGGAAAATCCCACTGGCATAGTGGTTACAAGTTTGGCTACTAACCAAAAGGCAGCAGTTCAAATCTACAAGGCCCTCCTTGGGAACTCTATAGGGCTATTCTTCTCTACCATGTAAGATTGTTATGGGTTGGAATTGACTAACAGCTCTAGGGTCACCATGAGTTGGAACCAACTTGATGGCAGTTTTTTTTAAAAAAAAAACAGTAATAGGTTTGGGTTTTTTAGCAGATAAAAAAACCAAAACCCAACCCAGTACCTTTGAATTGATGCCTACTTATAGTGGCCCTATAAAACATAGTAGAACTGTCCCATAGAGTTCCTAAGAAATACCTGGTAGATTTGAACTGCCAGCCTTTTGGTTAGCAGCAATAGCACGTAACCGTTATACCACCAGCGTTATAGAGCCTATGAAGGGAAATCAAGTCAACAGCAACAGGTTTTGTTCTGTGTGGGTGGTTACGGATGATCAGATGATTAGAGGTTAAGTGGCTTCCTCCAGAATGTCTCACCTTGGGTTCTAGCCTCACCCTCAAACAATTTATATCCACTTCTTAGCCCTGCTCCAGTGATTCCTCATTAAGTCTGGCTGAGTATGACATGCTGTCTTCTGTTTGTAGAAGTTGTCTTGTTTCACCTGCTATCTTCCAGTGCAGAGCTGGAGCCGCTGATAAATACAAGTAAGTACATATAAGGCCCCAGGGTTGGGTTCCAGGTGACCTGCCACTATACGCATGCTGGAGCACCAAGAGAACCCAAGTAAGCAGTAGTGTTTCCAGTGGCTGAATAAAGAGCTCATCCCCAGACAGTCACAGAACAAAAGGGCAGATAATCTATGCCTGATACATCACTTACGACTTAAGCAACCCTGAAACAGGCAGATGTGGCTGTACGAGAAGGCATTCTACTATTTCATCTGCTACTAAAACCATCTGACCAGCCCCATAGTCTCAGACCTCTGGTCCCAAGATACCAGGAACATTTGGGCAAATAGGACTTAGAGTAAAGAGATCTGGAGTCAAATCTTGGTTTTTACCTTTAATTTTTCATGTGAGATTGAGCAATGCCCACACTACCCGTCATCCTCTTATGTGTAAAATGAGATCATACCTCAAAGACTTGTGGGCCAATATGTAAGTTCTAAGAGCATGGCAACAATTTCAGGAATTTTCGATGATCTAGTGTAGCTCAGGAAACCCTGGTGGCATAGTGGGTTAAGTGCTACAGCTGCTAACCAAAGCCAGCCAAGTGCAAGTGCCGTCGAGTCGGAAGGTCAGAAGTTCAAATCCAAGAGGCACTCCTTGGAAACTCTACGGGGCAGTTCTATCTGACCTCTATGATCACTATGAGTCAGACCGACTTGATGGCAGTGATTTTTTGGTTTAGTGTAGCTTAGTCTTCTAGTAGCTGAGAATAAGCCCCACATCTGATGTCTTAGCCCCCAGAGCCCATGTGGCAGAACCAGTAGGTTGAGGTTTTCCTACCCTCCAAGTTTTTCTTTAGCATTTTTTGGTCTCTATGAAAAGTGCATATCCCATAATTCTTTCCATGATCCCATTGCCTGGGCTCTTCCCAAAGCCAAGGTCTTATCAGCCTATCAGCTTTGTATTGTTGTTGTTACATGCCATGGAGTCAACATCCAGTTGATTATGGTTCATAGCAACCTATAAGACAGAGTAGAATTTCTCCATAGAGTTTTCTAGACTGTAACATTTACAGATGCAAGTTGCCAGGTCTTCCTCCCATAGAACCTTTGGGAGGATTTGAACTGCCAACCTTTCAGTTAACAGTTTGCACTACCAAGGCTTCTTGGCTATACATTGCCCTCCTTAATTTCTCTGAGAGAACCACAGCAAGCAAGAGTGAACAGCAGAGAAAGTATCAATTTGTAAGGCCACTCCTCCCTCTGGCCTGCGGGGTCTTCGTAAAAGCAAACACATAACCTGAGCTGAAGAAACCATGACAATAGGGTCTATCTGAGCAATATCATAAAGTGTCTACAGTGCATATGTGATGCCTGCCCTGCCCTGCCCTCTCCTGCTGTTGAGTTGATTCTTACTCACGTTGACCCCATAGGACAGAGTAGAACTGGTTCAGAGTTTTCAAGGAGTGGCTAGTAGATTCAAACTGTCATCCTTTTGGTTAACAGCTGAGCTCTTAAACACCAGGACCCTCTTCCTTCACCAGGCCTTAGAGAGAAGAATGTGCTATGAGGAGAATTTGGCAACTGGTAAACCTGTCTTCTAGGCTCTCAAGGGCAGCAGTGTAGGCACTGTCTATCTGCCAGCCTCCTAGCTCCACAGTCTCCTGGAAGGCTTATACAGCCCAGATTTAGGGTGAATACCAACCCTCGATGCACGCCCCCAGTGCACTCTTTGCCCCCATTCCAGAAGAGGGCAAGAAGGGAAAGTGAAAGACCAGAGGAAATGAGGGAGAAGGAAGCCCTACAAAAACCCTGCCTCCTACACAAAGCTTTCTCCTGCACCTCAACACCCCTCCCTCCTCTAGAACAACTATCAGACCACTCGTGAACCCATCCATAGCATGTACACCCTAGTTACCCTTTCATGGAATTGGACTTTGTCTGAACAACACCAACCTGCTCTAAGGGTAAATGTGATGCATTATTTATTTCTGTGACCTCTTCCTCCCATGCCTAGCACAGTCTTAGAGACCAAGAATCTTTTATGACTAGGTTATTACTTGAGGTGGTAATATTAAGTCTAGACAGTCTTCCTGGAGTAAGGAGTTTGAGATCACATACAGAGTATTTATTTGACATTCCCAGAAAGGAAGGGATTCTATTCATTTCTATAACTCAAGAAATATGAGTTGTATCTGGGAAGCCCCACCTTTGATGAGGGAAAAAAGCAAGGCAGGGGGCCATGCTCCTTCTGGAGGAACTCAAAATGAGGAACTCACACAGCAAGTGTTGGGAGACAGCTTTGGCGGTGCATGCAGGGGCATTCATGGTTTTAGGAAAGCTGTCCCTATTCCAATTCTCCTTCCTTTCAAGGAAGATGTCTCAGTCAGGTGCTTGTCTCTCATTAACACTTCACAAGCCTAGCCCTCCACCTTCAAAGAAGGGTGAGAGTCTTCAACAGGTCAAAATATCCAGCTAGTTTCTTAATATTGTTTATATTTATTTTTGCTCTCCTTATATTTAATGAGTTGTCCCTGGTAGATGCAAATGATTAGTCTACTGGGCTGCTAATGCAGCCAAATGTTTGGAGGTTTGAGTCTGCCCAGAGGTTCAAGGTACCTCAAAAGACAGACCTGGAGTTCCACTTTTGAAGAATCAATCATTGCAAAGTCTATGTAGTACAGTTCTGCTTTGACACACTGGTCACCACCAAATTTAACCCCATGCCAACTGTTGGTTTTGTATTTAAGGTAGTAATGCTGCTTTTTCCATTGGCATTAGTAATGAACTTTCCTTTAAAATAACTTGCAGTACTATGGATTGATTTTGTATGGCTTTTCTCACCATAGTCTTGAGATTCCCAGCAAATGATTAATGGGGCTATGAAAATAAAGTACTTGTCTCCCACCAAGGGGACTGGACAGCTTGCAAATATTGCAAACAAGGTGCATGGCACTGTTATGTAAGAGCATGCAAATAAGGTGTGTAGAACCCTAATGAGGAGATTGATCAGTTTTACCATCCTACTAAGCTTAAAATGAGCCTTCTCAGAGATGGAAGGGGCACAAGTCTCCTCATTACTACCAAGAAAAAAGAAAAGTGGGAGTGGAGCACAACCTTTGGACCTGGAGTTCCTATGAGGAGAATCCCCTAACCTAGGAGACATAGAGAGCGAGAGCTGTAACATTTGAAATGGTGCAAGAAGGAGAGAAGTAGTGATAGAGAAGTACAGTGGCAGCAGAACCAGGAGACTGACGAGAGACAGCGCAGTGGGCTTCCCGCCCATCCAGCAAGTCAGTTATAGTGGCTATGCCAACCCATGGAGCAAGACAGCTGAGTACCTGCGAGCAGGAGGCTTCCTGGAGGAGTGGGGTGCCACTGGGCACTTACTGACAGGACTAAAGAGCTTTCTAATACTTGCTAAGCAGGGCAGAGGCCAGGCCAAGGAGCCAAGGGATCAACAAGCCAGGGGCCACAGAAAGGTTTACCTGCACATATGGCTGAGAAGGGGCTGTATGGATACAAGAATTGCATCTGAGTCATTCCCGATCTTGAATTATAACCTGTTATTTCCCTAATAAATGCCATAACAGTGAGTATGGCCTGTGAGTTCTGCATGGACATTGCAATGACTTATCCAATGCTGCAGAGAACTAGAGCATGCCGTGGGAGAGACAGCTGGTGTCAGAACCAGTCAAAAGGTTGGAAGGTGGAGGTATATCCGACCTCTGCCTCACAGGGATCAGCCTTGGGCTGTTGACCCCGGCAATGAATCACGTTTCCTCTCCACCTGGGAAGTTAGATGAGGTGATCTGACTCCCTCAGCAGGCCATTTCTACAACTGTATTTAATACAAAATGGGTCTGGTTAAGGAAATGTTATATACTAGTACAGGTGTTTGCAGACATGCCCAAAACAATGACAGTTATTTGCTAAAGACAAAAGTGGGAGCTACTGGGATAGTGAACAGCAACAAAGTTAGAAGTCCCCAATCTCGTCATCTGCTGACACTGTCTAGTGTACGGCTTGTCCCCTGCGTGAACATCTTCTCACATGTAAAATGAGGAGAGTTGATAGAGCAAAAGGCTTTTAAGTTATTTGCCAGTTCTGAAATTCTACAACACATTATTTTTTGTGGGAAAGCAGAGGACAGAAAAAGAGACTAGTAAAAAGAGAGGGGATGCTTCTGTTTGTCATCTTTGCAGACAGCAAAGTGGAGCTCTCTGATTTCACTATAGACTGAGACCGAAAAGCAATGCTGATCTGTTGGCAACTCTAATCCTCCCTCCCCAGCCTACGGACTGTGTGAGACAGAGGAATGGCAGCTCCAAGCTTCTACATAGACGGCAGCTACTTTGTTCTGGAGACCCATAGCCAGAAGAGGGCTCTGCTGGGTCTGAATGCCCTTTGCTAATCTCCCCATCCCGAAACCTGAAGCCCTGGGAATGTCTTGTTTCTGAATAGCTCGGGGCTGGACTAATAGCCAGAGACTCCTTGGGGAATCCCTATCAGCCACTGATTGTCTCCTTATTGTTTAGGTGAAACGAGAAACTTGGGGACAGAGTAGCCCCCTTTCCAGAGGCCTTGTTGGTGCTGGGGGTCGGTGAGGGAGCCAGGAGCAAGTCCCCCACTCCAGAGCCCAGAGGAGAGAGAAGCCTGGTTTTGTTTCCTCATTAGCATTAAAGGCTATTTTGAAAGCGATTTGATCTTGGTTGAACTTTACTAACAGTCTTTGAAACTGATTGAGCAAACTGTCTGAATCTGAGAAGCCCAGCCAGGAGATGCTCTAGCGGCTCTAGGCAACTCTGGTAAAGAAAGAAGAGACAAGGCTGGTGCTTTGTCTTTGTTCAAGACAAAGCAGAACAAAGGCTGGATACCAGAGAAGAGGCAGGGGAGAGTACTGCTAGTGGGTGAGCTCCCAGTGGTAGCCGATAGCCAGAGGACTGTCCTGAGGACAACACCAGACACGTTTATGTGGATGATGATTTTTGAGGAAGGATGTTCTGAAACATAGGCACTTTCAGAAAAAGGATCTCCCAGCACTTCTCTAGCCAGGCTTTTGACTAATCTCTTTTCTATCTCTAGCCAACCACAATTCATTCCTCTGGAATATCAGAATTTTTATCTATGGCCTCTAAATTGAAATTTTTAGCTGCTTCTGTCAAACCTCAGTAGGAAGGGAACAATCTAAAATGCTTATGAAGAGTAAACCGTCAGTGTAAGAAAAGCAAAAACAAAGAATGCACGTCGGCATGTCCCACCTGGAGACGGAGCTACAGTGTCCCAAGACGGCACCACAGCATATTTCCAAGATAAAGGCTGCAGCTTACACCCACTGATGACGGCTGCCCCATTTGGAGGCCAGTCCAGAGTCCTCAATCATCTTGAATTTTCAAAGAAATCAGTAATTCCAGATTTGTGGGTGATACATTCTAAATATTATAGATACATGTAGTGTGTTTATAAAAGCCATGTCTGTAGGTGCCCTGTTTGCAACTCCTTTTAACCATCTTCCTGCCCAATTTTTGCATCATAAGCCTCATATAAAGTTGTATCCATCCTCTGAATCAAAAAGATTTGAGATTCTCTATTTAGTGCTATCTTCTCCTGTTTTTCTTGGAGTCACTTTGTAAGAGCAGAAAAATCCTATTCTTTTCTTCAGACCCCAAAAGCAGTGTTTGCAGTACATTCACAAACTCTCTGATATTCTTTCAGAGCCCAGTGTCATGAATAAGGCTTTGAGGCATACAAAGAGCGTGTTTGCAATGTAAAGAAAAATATATCAGGAACTAGAAGCTCTAGATTTGGGTCAAGCAAAGAAGGGAAACGTAAGAGAATTCTGGGTATAGGGAGCACACATCTAGCTTGAGAACACGTTAGAAAATGATGAGGCGTCTACTGCGAGGGTAAGTAGTGGGTGGTTAATAGGTTAGACAATGGGTTGGAGACACAGTTTTATAAGTAAGGCCAGGAGTTAGGTCACTCTGCACCAAGCCATTGTCTCTCAAACTTTTATCTGAATACCCTAATGGCAGAAGGTTGTGAACATATCATTCTTGAGTGCCTAGGAGCTTAGTCCAAAGTAGTATATTTCAGACTTAACATTTCACTGAAGTTTCATATTTTATTTTTAGAATATATAATAATTTTGTAGTCTGCTCCATACAGCTGTAGGTTTTAAAATATTAAGTAACAGCATTTTCTCTGATGCTTGAGTATCCTTAGGGTAGTGGTTAACAGCTACAGCTGCTAAACAAAAGGTCAGCAGTTTAAATACACCAGGTGCTTCCTGGAAACTCTATGGGGCAGTTCTGCTCTGCCTCATAAGTTGCTAAGAATTGGAATGGCCTCAATGGCAATGGATTTGCTTTGTTTTTTGATGCTCTTAGGAGGATAGCCAAAGCCAAGTGCCGTCGAGATAGTCAGTGTTTATCTGGTAACTTTGCTTAGCTGTGAAACTTTTTCTTTCATCCTCGAGCCTAAGTGTATGCTTGTTTGAGACACACTGCTTTTGACAATCAGCAGAAAAGTGAAGTGGTCAGAGCAAGGTTGTAAGGGGCTCAGCTGGCAGCACTAGGGCTTGTACACATAGAGCAGGTGGGAATCTACTGAATTACACAGGTAAGGAGTGCAGCTGGTCTGGCGTATGGTAGAGGCAATGGAAACACAGAGGAAACAACAGGCTCTAGGAAGTATTTCCAGGTAAACTTAGAGATTTCCAGTCTAGCCTTACCTACTGGGCCAGAGCAGCGCCCTTCAAAACAGCTCAGAGAACACTTTTCACCTACTACAGAACGTGCTGGACTGATTAGATTCCAGAATTAAACAATTCAACATATAAATGACAAATGCAGCTTCTCAGGCCTGTTTTGGTTTAGGGCTGGCTTAGGACTGGCAGCTTCTCAACACAAATGAAAGGAAAGAAACACCCCAATTACAACAACAGACTTAAGCCAGGCTTATAATGTCAGCTCATAAAAGACTCCTTGGACAGAGGGTTGCTTTGGCTAAACAATATTTTGATGAGTTAAATGCAAATGAATCAGAACCATGTGTGGCCAACTCTCCTCACTTGGAAATGGTGGGATTGAAGGTGGGCCATGGTGGAAAATGTTAGCGATTCTGCTTAAACAAATGAAGATGGGAAAAAGTAGCAGTAGCTACTCTCAATCTACTTTCTTCAGTGTTAAAATAGTTGGGAAGTTTTCCTGGTCCTGCTCTGAGAGAGGAAAACCTGGTGACATAGTGGTTAAGTGCTATGGCTACCAACCGAAAGGTCAGCAGTTTGAATGCATCAGGTACACCTTGAAAACTCTATGAGGCACTTCTACTCTGTTCTAAAGGGTCACCATACAAGTAATAACGTCAATTGCCCCACATTTTCTGTAGAGCAAATCTGAATCCGATTCATATCCCCTAGTAGAAATGCCAGATTTTACCATCTAATCGTTTCCCGCCTCTCTGCCTGTTTTCATGGAGATGCAAAATGAGTTTTTCGGGATTTCTGTAATGGAGTCAAGGAGGAAACCCGGGTAACGAAAATTCCTGTGTAACCCCACATCATTTATATTCAGGAAAAACATTAAGAAATTATTTCAAAAGTGACAAGTTACATGGCACTTACCATCATGTATCACACTCTGGAAATGAATGATGGGTCTGGGTGAGTAGAGTGTAGGGGTGTCATGGAAAACTAGGAATGGCAATAGTTACAGGAAGGAGATAGGGGAGAATTTATAATGTAGTTGGTTGTGATGGTTTAAGTTGTATGTCAGCTTGGCTGGGCTACGATTCTTAATGGTTTTCCAGTTGTGATATAGTTTGGGAATCCTATGATGATCACTTTCATGACAAGATTTAATATAATGTGGTCATCTCCATGATGGGATATGCTGTGAGCAGCCAATTAATAGATAGGAAGCTTACCTGCAGGGGAGGGGGTCTGCATTAAATATGAGTGGATATTCTGAAAAGGCTCACTGGATTTTGCTTGCTTTGGATCCTTTAGTGGACTTGCATTTATCTGACCTCAAGCAGCTCATCTGCAGCCTTGCTGTTGATCTTGAGATCTGTGAATCTTCCCAGCCTGTGAGCAACAGCCCTGCTCTCTGACCTGCTGATCTTGAACTTGCTAGCTCTTGCAACTACAATGAATCTGGAGACATCTGATAGCTTGACTTGGGATATTCTAGCCTCTACAACCACATGAGCCATTTCTTTGATGTAAATCTCTCTATGGGAACCATGATGATGTAGTGGTTAAGCACTACATCTGCTAACTAAGAAGTCAGCAGTTTGAATCTGCCAGGCACTCCTTGGAAACTCTATGGAGCAGTTCTACTCTGTCCTCTAGGGTTGCTATGAGTTGAAATTGACCCAACAGCAGTGGTTTTTTTTTTTTTTTTTTTGATGATGATGGTGGTGGTTATGGAAACCCTGGTTGCACACTGGTTAAGTGCTACAGCTGCTAACCAAAAGGTTGGCAGTTCAAGTTTATCAGGTGCTCCATAGAAACTCCACTAGGCAGTTATACTGTTTCCTAGAGGGTCAACTCAACTCGGTTTGGTATATACAAGGTCCAACACTTAATTGGTATTTCATTGTTCTAAATGCTACAGGCCTCATTGCTGAATATCACTACAGTCACCTTCAAAGTACTCCTCTTGGGAAGCTATGCACTAATGCCAGTGTCTAGTCCACCCTTCAAAGCAATTTTAGAATCTTTCTGGAATGGCCATTATGCATGGTGGCATGGTGGCAAGTTCATGAAACTAATTGTCAGAACTCGTATGCATTTATTTATGTGCTGTATAGGTTTTGCTTCTCCAGAAAGATAGCGTAAGACACGGGCTTTGTTAGTACTTGTGCTTTTTCAGAGGATGAG
The DNA here is from genome assembly GCA_028571685.1 of Heterohyrax brucei. Classification (NCBI taxonomy): domain Eukaryota; kingdom Metazoa; phylum Chordata; class Mammalia; order Hyracoidea; family Procaviidae; genus Heterohyrax; species Heterohyrax brucei. The sequence continues at coordinate 66,524,224 of CM053142.1, read as the reverse complement.
AGGTTGAATAGTTGAGTGGAATCTTGGAATGAGGTCTGTCATGGATTGAATTACATTCCTCCAAAATATGTGATTAGGCCATGATTCCCAGTATTGTGTTGTTGTCCTCCATTTTATGATTCTAACTTCATGCTTAAGAGGATTAGGGTGGGATTATCACACCTTACTAAGGTCATATCACTAATCCAATGCAAAGGGAGTTTCCCTGAGGTGTAGCCTACACCACTTTTTGTCTTACAAGAGATAAAAGGAAAGGGAAATGAGCAGAGAGTGGGGGACCTCATATCACCAAGAAAGCACCAAGAGCAGAGTATGTCCTTTGGACCGGAGATTCCTGCTCCTGAGAAGCTCCTGGTCCAGAGAAAGACTGATGACAAAGACCTTCCTGCAGAGCCAACAGAGAAAGCCTCCCACTGGAGCTGATGCCCTGAATTAAACTTCCAGCCTACTAGACTGTGACTGAACAAACTTCTGTTTGTTATAGCCATCTACTTTTGGTATTTATGTTACAGTAGCACTGCATAACTAAGACAACATCTGTATAACAAACCCCCCAAGAACAAATCTGCATGAATAACTGAAGAAATCACTTAACATCATAGTTACCTAGTGCTTCTATAATAGAATTACCGCAAGTGGATGGTATGAACAAAGAGAAATTTATTCTCTCTTAGTCCAGAAAACTAAAACTCTGTATTCAGAGTGTCAGCCCCGAGGGAAGGTCCTTATCACCAGTCTTCCCTTAATCTAGGAGTTTAGCACAGAAACCTTCTGTCTAAAGGATGTGCTTTGCTCCCAGCACTGCTTTCTTAATGATATGAGGTTCCCTGTCTCTCTGCTCACTTCTCTCTATTATTCTGAAGAGAGATTAACTTAAAACACAATTTAATTTTGTAGAGTGAATCCTACCCCATCAACATAACTGATGATAATATCACCTCATTAACATTATGAGGTAGCGTTTACAGCACATATGAAAATCACATCAGATGACAAAATAGTGAACAATCACACAATACTGAGAATCGGTGCCTAGCCAAGTTGGCATACATTTTGCATAGATATGATGCACTTCATAACAGTTAAAAAACAGCATCTCAGAAGTCCCTCCTTTAGGTCACTTGTACAATGTCTCACGCATCATCTAAGCTTTTTAGTAAAGTCCTTAGAAAAGACCACGTGGTATAAAAAGTATGACGTGCCATGTTTGCTATTATTATTGTTGTGTCTTTTTTCAACCCATCTCAACACGTCTGAATCTGATAGCATGTAGACAAATGACAGTTTGGTCTTCAAGGAATTCACATGCTTAGATTTCAATACTTCATCCTCTTCCCAATATACTGTGGCTCCGTTTCCTCTATTTCACATCCTTATCCTCAGCTTTCCCCATGTACAAGCGAAAACAAACCCATTGCCATCAAGTCAATTCCAACTCTTAGGACAGAGTAGAACTGCCCTGTTTGGTTTCCTAGAAACAGCTAGTGGATTTGAACTACAGACTTTTGGGTAGCAGCCAAGCTCTCAGCCACTGCTCCATTGAGACTGGCGGAATTTACAAGGCAAGGAGGGAGGAGAGGCTTATGTAAGGGAATGAGATAGAACTCCCCACTGGACTGGCGTTACCAGATAACACGCAAAAGGTCCGGCTACATTTGACTTTAATTGTGTCTCCTGGGGTTACTTTGATTTTTTGTTTGTTAATTCGTTTTGCTAAATTTGATCACCCTAACTGATTACCACATTAGTCTGGCTACCAAGAACTATGAAATCTCCCTTCCAGCGTACTTACTGAACTCTCAGAAGGGTGCCGACTCTAAGGCTACTCAAGAAAACAGCTACAGCATATTCTCAATGTGAATTTTACTCTCCCAGGGATACTCTGAATATAAGCCTTTATTTTCATTATAGAAGGAAAGTCTCCATATCCACATTAAAGTAATAATGAGGACTAGCTGAAGGGTAGGAAGACTTCTTTCAGGCAGAGATCTTCCTTGAGCCCTTGAGTCACATGACACTGGTTATAGACTAGTGAGGCCTGTCCCACCCCCCACCCCCCTCCCGGACTCTGTAGATCTCCTAGAAGCACTTTCCTCCCTTTGGAACTTGGACAGCACTTGAATTCCCACTTGGGTTAGCCTCAACAATATCTACCTTTTGTGCCCTTAGATCTCTTTTCTCAATTGCAGTTGAATTTTCAAGACTTAATATTTCCTTGGCCTAGTGCCCCTCAAGCTCCTTGGCACCCTGAACAGAGCCTGGCCAGGGAGCACTTCAGCCACCTTTGATAAGGACACACAAGACCTTCCCTTTCCCTGTTCTTGGGTAAGGCTCTCTTTTGCTCTTTATGCTTTCTCTTGGAAGCGCCTCAGCTGGGCAATGAGTTTTAAAGCACTGCTTCATTTGGCAGATACCCTTGTCTTTCTGCCCTTTCTGGAATTCTTGTTAATGATACGTGCAAGCCCTACATTCATCACAGGTGACAGGCAACCTTGCATTGATTCATTTGTTTTCTCTGGGACATGTCTAGACTCCCCCTGCCTTAGTGACCCCTCACAGTAGGAAAGACAACACCACCTGAACCTTTATTCAGCACTCTTTATTCTTGAGGCTCAAATTCACTTTTATCTACTCTCTCTTAACTATTTACCTTCCCAGTCAAAAGGTGAAGATAATTCTTCACTCATTTACTCCCTTTCCTTTGTCCATTCTGATAAATGTTCTCTGGCCCTGGGTGGACTGCTGTGAGAATTTATCTCTGCCTTCTGACATCTGGTTCTGCCTAGATGCTATTCTCCTTCTCAAGTTCTTTTGTCAACCAAATCCCACTATTTTTCAATTCAAACATCTGATTTGACTCAGAAATTGCCTCCTCTTCCCTTCTTCTCTCAAATAAGAGAAAGCAAACTTATTCGAGTAGAAAATGCAGGTCTGGGCTCTGAAACCTGGGGTACACTGATTCTTAGAATCTTTCAGTAGTCCTAGAACCCAGACATTCAGAGTACAGTAGACCTAACACATCTTGAGAGTAGGGGCTATTCTTATCAACCTCTTTATCTTCGTAACACCAGGTGGGTCTTGGCACACAGTAGATACTCAAAAGTGATTGATAAATGAATGATGTTTCAAATTTAGATGTTGTGTGCTTTAGCGAAGTTATGAGATGTGAGTGTGGTCTTGCAAGAACCAACATCACTGAAGGCTAAGTCTTAACACTTCCTGGGATATTTAAAACAAAGATGTTACTGGTCCTCAGAAACTGGTTGAGAACTCTAAGATCATGTTGCATTCAGGTTGGGAGTGACATGTAGGAATCCCTGAAACTTTAAGAATGAAATTAAAAAGAATCAAACTAAGTGACTATTATACCTAGATGAAAGAAACTCAAAAATAATCTAGAAGCATATGAATAGAGGTTTGGGAATATGCAAGATCCACAGAATGATTTAGGTTAATCTCAGGAAGGCAGCTGAAAGCAATTACAAATCAGAAATCTTCAGTTTAATTAGGAAAGGCTATCTGTCTGAAATGCAGTGATCAGACTTTCAGGGACGAAGAATTTCGAACTGGGTATCCAATAGCTCATGGTGGAAATTGGTTCTCTAAAGATCCCAGGCTGTGGTGGAAATTGGTTCTCTAAAGATCCCAGGCTGCTGTCATTACTGTTGAGTATCCCTTCTACTGCAGGAAGCTCCCTCTCTGTCTTTGTTTACACTTATGTATCAAAACAGAACTTCACACTCCTACTCTTTCACACTCTTTCACACTCTTTCACACTCTTTCACACTCTTTCACACTCTTAAAGGTTCCCCTGAGATTCCAAACCTATGTGATGCAGTGGACAGTGTACTCTAAATTCTACCTGATTTCAAGGCTTATTATAAAACTACAGTAATCAAGAAAGTCTAGTATTGGTATAAAGATCAATAGGGCAGAATAGAGAACCCAGAAATAGATCCACATATATACAGAAAACTGATTTTTAATAAAGGTGCAAAGACAATTCAGTAGAGAAAGGATAGTCTTTTTAACAAATGAAGCTGGAATAGTTGGATATTCACATACAAAAATAAATAACTTCCATCGGTATCACACTCAAAAATGAACTCAAAAATGGATCAGACACCCAAAGATCTAAGTATAAAATTGAAAACTTAAAATTTCTAGAATTATCTTTGCAGATAATCTTCGTGATTCTGGGTTAGGCAAGCATTTAGATGTGAAAACAAAAGCATGATTCATGAAAGAGAAGAATTGATAAACTGAACTGCAGGAAATTTAAGAGCACATGCTCTTCAAAAGACCCTGAGAAGATAATAAAGAAACAAACCACAACTGGGAGAAAATATTAAAAAATTACATATTTTATAAGGGAGATTAACTGAGGATATACAAAGAATTCTCGAAACTCGCTAATAAGAAAACAAATAACCTAACAATAAATTCAGGAAAAAGACTTGGATACTTCACCAAAGAACATATTTGTACAGAAAATAAGTCCATGAAAAGATATTTAAATTAATTAGTCTGCAAAGCCAAACCTACTGCTGTCAAGTCCATTCTGAGCCATAGCAATGCTATAGGACAAAGTAGAACTGGCCCATAGAGTTTCCAAGGACTGCCTGATGGATTTGAACCGTCAAGCTTCTGGTTAGCAGCTGTAGCACTTAATCACTATGCTACCAAGGAATATTGATTAAAACTACATTGAGACTTTACTATACATCTATTACAATGGTAAAACTGTGGAAGAATTAGAATTCTCATTCATTATGAGTGACAATAAGATGTTACAACAGCTTAGAAAACTTTTTGACAGTTTCTTAAAAAGTTAAACATGGATTACCATATGATCCAATCATTCCACTCTTAGAAATTTGCCCAGGATAAAGGAAAGTGTATATCCATAGAAAGATGTATACAAAAATACTTTTCAAAGCAATTTTTTGTTTACTTTTTTAATTTCATTTTTATTGTGATTGAGTGAAAGTTTGCAATCCAAATCAATTTCCCAAACAAAATGCCAAACACACACGTCTATGCAACGCTCTCTGCTCTCCTCACCCTGTGACAGCTCACTCCTCCTTTCCATCCTGTGTTTCCTGTATCCATTCAACCAATACTTGTCCTCTCCTTTTCACACTTACTCCTCCCCTCTGAAGAGGAACCAGTTATACAGTCTCATATATATATATATATGTATGATATATATATATATAATACACACACACACACATATATATAAAGCCAAGAAGTGCATATGTCTTCGGCATCACTGTATGGCCTATGGTACACTGGTTTCAGCTCTGAGCTAGCAGCAAGTTCAGGGGTCATATTCTCAGGGGACCCTCCAGGATGTCAGATCATCACGTCTGGTCTTTTAACAGAGCTCTAGATCTGCGCTGTCCTTTATCTCATACTTTGTCAGGGACTCTACCCTGTGCTCCCTTTTAGGAAACTCTTTGGTGGTGGCCAGGTACCATCTAGTTCTTCTGGCCTCATACTGATGTATTCTTCCAATCATATGGACCCTTCTGTCTCCTGAGCTAATATTTTCCTCACATCTTTGATATTCATGGTTTTAAACCACTAGCAGTTTTATTTTTAATATGTTCTAACTAGCCAAGCCAAGCAAGCCAAGTGCAAACAATCCAAATGTCCATCAATAGGTGAATTGCTAACTGGGGTATATCAATACACAAAATGGAATGCTGCTCAGCAATGAAGAGGAATAAACAAGTGATATACTTCATAACATAATAAAATTTCAAAATCATTTTCCTGAATGAAAGCAGCAAGACAAAAAAGAGAGCATACAGTGTGATTCTACATTAAATAAAATGAAAACTAATCTGTAGAGATAAAAACCAAATTAATGATTGCCTGGTATGGGGTTGGGATTATTAAGGGGTAAGAGGAAAGTCTGGAGGATGATGGATGTGTTCATTATCTTGATTCTGGTGATGGTTTTATGAGTGTACACATGTGTCAAAACATACCCAAGTTTTCTCTTTAAATTTGTTGAATTTATTGTATGGCAATTGTGTTAGCCACTGAGTGATGCTATAACAGAAATGCTACAAGTGATGACTTTAACAAAGAGTTTATTCTGTCACAGTCCAGTAGGCTAAAAGGCCAAATTCAGGGCACCAGCTCCTGGGGAAGCTTTTCTCTCTCTGTCAGCTCTGGATGAAGGTTATTGCCATCAATCTTTCCTTGGGCTGGGAGTTTCTCTGCACAGGAATTCTGGGTCCAAATGCTGTACTCTGCTCTGGGCGCTGCTTTCTTGATGGTGTGAGGTCCCCATGTCTCTCTACTTCCTTCTCTCTTTTATAGCTCAAAAAGGACTGGCTTAAGACTCTATCCAATCTTGTAGCTCTCATCAATATAACTGTCACTAATCCATCTCATTACATCATAGTGTGATGATTTACAACATATAGGGAAATCACATCAGATGACAAAATGATAGACAATCATACAATATTGAGAATTACGACCTACCCGAGTTGACAAATATTTTTGAGGTTACAGTTCAATCCACGACACCAATTATGCCTCAGTAAAACTGTTTAAAACACTTATATACAAGTTTTGGCAATTTCTCTGCCTATTTGTTGCCATAAAGATCAGGGCAAAGACCGGAACTTCTAGGCATTCAGGCTGCTTCAGGGCCTGTTTTGAAAGGCTTTTCTTTATTCTTGCATGACAGAGAGATGAGAGATAAAAGATGGGGATATACTCTAGACTACCTGGGCTGTAGGAGAAATCAAAACATGCCTGGAGTAAATATAATTTGTAAATGTTTCTCCACAATTTGTAATAAATTCCTACAAATCATACACATGAATATACACACAGACATACACATACACTCACATACATTGACTTACGTGCATGCACATATACTTACAAAAAAAAACCCAGTAGAAAATAATGAACAGAAGATCTGAATAACCAAAGCAAAGAAAAAGCTTGATTACCTGCTAACAATTAGGAAGTATAAATTAAGACACATTGATAAAGCCATTCCATACATATTAAACAGGGGGAAAACAGTTAAAATCTAACAGAAATGAATGCTGGATGAGATGCGGAACAATTGGAAGTCAAATACTTTTCTGAGTGTACACTGGAATGATCAACTTGAAGAACAGCTTGGCAAAGCTGAAGGTTTTCATACCCTGCCCCACAGAAAGCCCACTTTTAGAGAAAAGTTGGCACATGTGTAGAAGAAGACATATGTTGTTGTTGTTGTTGTTAGGTGCTGTCAAATTGATTCCAGCTCATAGCAATCCTATAAGACAGAATGTAACTCCTCCATTGGGTTTCATATGCATGCAAAAGCTGGATGCTAAATCAGGAAGACAGAAGAAAAATTGACAACTCCAAATTGCGGTATTGGCAAAGAATACTGAGTACACCATGAGTGAGCTAAAGAACAAACAAAATTTGTCTTAGAAGAAATACAACCAGAATGTTCCTGAGAAGCAAAGATGGTGAGACTGTGTGTCACGTATTTTGATCATGTTGTCAGGAAGAATCATGCTTGGTAAAGTAGAGGGTCAGAGAAAAAGAGGCAGACCCTCAGGGAGAAGGACTGACCCAGCGGCTGCAACAGTGGGCTGAAGCATAACAATGATTGTGAGGATGGCACAGCACTGGGCACTGTTACGTTCTGTTGTACATAGGGTTGTAATGAATTGGAACCAACATGACAACATTTAATAGCTGCATAGGGTTTCCTGGGCTGTAATTGTTTCCAGGAGGAGCCCTGATGGCACGGTGGTTAAACCCTTGACCATTAACTGAAAAGTTGATGGTTCAAACCCACCAGCTGCTCTGTAGGAAAAAGATGTGGTGGTCTGCTTCTGTAAAGATTTACAACCTTGTAAAACCCTTGGAGCAGCTACTCTGTCCTACAAGACCACTGTGAGCCAGAATCAACGTAATGGCAATGGTTTTTTACAGGAAAAATTACCAGGTCTTTACTCCTCTAGGGCCGCTGTTGGATGAAATGTTGGTCTTTCAGTTAGCAATCAAATGCTTAACCACTACACCACAAGGACTCCAAGAAAACATCCAAATCATAATAATAAAAGACTAAAGAACCTAAATGTACTCCAACCGATAAATGCAAAAAGAAGTATGGCACAGTCACACAATAAAATTCCATGCAGTAACAAAAATCATTGAGCTAGAGCTACATACGTGGTGGTTAGTTCTTAAAAACATAATGTTTAGCGTAAAACAAATTGTTGAATAACACAGTGGAAGATAATTTTTACAACAGATAAGGGTCTGCTTTTTGTGGCTTAAGGACACATATCTGTTGCTTTTGAGTGAATTATCACTTATAGTGACCCAATAGCACAGAGCGGAACTGCCCCATAGAATTTCCAGGGAGCATCTGGTGAATTTAAACTGTTGATCTTTTGGTTAGCAGCCATAGTTTTTAACCAGTGTGCCACCACCAGGGTGTAGTAAAAGTATAATGAAATACCTGGAGTTTTAGTCAGCTAGGGCTGCTTTAACAGAAATACCACAGAGTGGATGCCTTTAACAAAGGAAGGTTTATTCTTACACAGTCCGGTAGGCTACAAGTCCATATTCAGGGTGTCCGTTCCAGGTGAAGGCTTTCCCCTTGTTGGCTCTGGAGGAAAGTCCGGTATTGTATCAGTCTTTGTCCAGGGAGCATCTTGGCGCAGGAACCTCGGGTCTGAAGGACCTGCTCTTCTCCAGGTGCTGCTTGCTTGATGGTGCAGCTTCCCAGTTCTCTGCCTGTCTCTCTGTCCTATTATCTTTTGTAGGATGAAAGGATTAAGGGTGGGGCAAGCCATTCTCCAGGGAAACTCCCTTTACAGTGGAGCAGAGAGGTGATCCTAGGAAGAGATTTACAGCTCCACCCTGATCATTTAACATACAGCCTAGGAAAACCACAAAACAGAGGACTGTCACAAGATACTGGGAATCATGGCCCAGCCACACGGCTACACATATTTTTGGGTGGACATAATTCGATCCATGACACCTGGGCATTTTAAATTTCAAATTCAAGATAACACCATCACGAGTGGTTTCAACCACACTGTTTTATTTCTTAATTTCTTAATTAATGTTTTATTTCTTAATTTCAGTTGTAGGTGATTGAATTATTCTTTATGTTTCTTATATGCCTAAGATACTTTATAGTTTTCCTAAATGGTTATGCTAAACTGTTCACTGTCTCTATTTCTTGCTTTGGGTCTCAATCAAGGAAGACGATGCCCAGCTTTCTCAACACAGAACAGCTGGGGATTGGTTGTTACCGCTGTCTGTCAATGTATCAGCTGCATCTTCACTTACTTCCACCCTAGCCTTTCACTCAGCAGGCCCGTGACTTGAGGAGCTATCAGGGAAGGCTCTAGGAGCTGGAGAGTTGAGTGCTCCTTCTTGGCACACAGTACTAGCTCCAGTTGTTCTTCCATGACCTCTAGTCCTGCTTCACAGATTATCAGTGATTTTTCTACTGAAACGGACCCAACCAACTGTTGTCAAGCCACTTCTCTGATCCTGTAGGACTGAGTAGAACTACCTCATAGGCATTCCAAGGAGCAGCTGGTATTTTCCAGCGGACAGTCTTTAGGTTAGTAGCCAGTCTGTTAACTACTGAGCCACCGGGACTTTGTTTTCCTCCAAGGAGTATTTAAACCTGGATCATTGATGGATTTCTGTATATTTCCATTCGAGAGGAGGAACTGGGATGGTGGTGGCATTAGAATGACTCTACAGTACATTGATGTCACGATCCAGAAAATTTAGGATGTGTTTAGGTTTTTGTCTGTTTGTTTTAGAAATTATATGGTTCTTCCAGCCTTCAAGATGCTTTCACTTGGAACTTTGCATGTGAATGCCAAAGTTTCTAGGTGAGGAAAATCTCCAAATAGCTGTGACTAAAAGTCAAGTCCATTAAAACCTGATAACACCAAGTACTGGCAAACATGTAGAGGACTGTATATTCTTATAAACCATGTTGGGTATATATTATTACATTTGAAGCATTACTTATTAATGTCTGGTAAAAATAAAAATGTAAGCACCTTTCAACCCATAAAGTCCATTTCTAGGAGGACTCTAATAAATGTGAACAATGAGAGATGTGCAAGAATGTTTCCTGTTGCACTGTTAATAATAGTGACATACTGAAAGCAACACAAATATCAGTCAACAGCTGAACTTATAAAGAAATTGTGAAATACTTTGTAAATGAAATGTAATAAAGCAGTGTAGTAAAGGGCCAGATCTATTATCTGTCAGAATGAATAAATTTATATATATGCAGGTAGATAGATATCTATATACAGGTATATGATATATATGCCAAGCCAAGAGCCATCCAGTCGGATATATATACCTAGCAAAATTTTAAGAAAATGAGAGAAAGGTAATGTTGTATAACAAAACAACATTGTGAACTGTGTAGTTTAGATGACACCAAAAAAATGTTTTTAATTTTGTTAGTCTGGTAATAGCGTGATGGTTGCATTAAAAAAAAAAAAAAAAGGTCCATTTTTAGAGATGGCAATTGGATGAAGACATTTGCTTGAAATGGGCAAAAAACAGCAATATCAATAAGATGTCATGGGTATGTGTGAGGTTCCTCAATGAACCCTTCCTTGATCTTAATTTTTGGAAAGGGAAAAGTGTATACTGCAGACTGCCATGTGTGGAAGGCTTGAAGATATGAAAACCAATACTGTATATCACCTGTGGTTACATAATATGAAGCAGTAGAAACAAACATGGGTAGAAATGTTCTTGTTGCATTCTTATGTGCCACTGAGTCAGTTCCTACTCATAGGGACCCTGTGTTTCACAGAACAAAACAGTGTCCTGTTCTGCGCCATCGTCACAGTGATTATTGAAGTCACTGTGTCAGTCCATCTCTTTTCCTCTGTCCCTCTACTTTACCAAGAATGATGTCCTCCAGGGCCTGGTCCTTCCAGCTTGTGGTGGAAATAGAGTAAATATCAAATTCAGACAATGGCTATTTTTAGTGAGGGAAGGAGAAAAATAAGATCAAGGAAGAGTTCACTGAGGAACCTCACATGTACTCATGACATTTTATTGATACTGTTGTTTTTTGCCCTTTTCAAACAAATGCCTTCATCCAGTTGTCATCTCTAAAAATGGATTTTTTTTTTTATACAACCATAATGCTATTATCAGACTAGCAAAATTATAAACTTTTTTGGTATCATCTAAAATAGACAATTTGTATTAAATTTCCATAGTTGCCTTAAAAAAAGTCTTTTCCCATTAAACAGAACAGAATCCAAACAAGAGCCACTTGTTACGTTTTATTTTAATAGCTCTTAAAGTGCTTCAAATTGAGAACAGGCCTGCTCCTCCTCCACCCGCTTTTCACACTTTCACTGTCCAAGAAACTGCATCAGTTGTTCTTCGGACTGTCCCACATTCTGAATATATCTGTTTGGTTTCTTCTAGCCTTGCTTAACTTGCTTCTTCCCTGCCCCCACCTCACCGCCTATATTCTCTGTACACGGAAGTTTGTGCTAGAGATTTGGTTAAATTCAAATACAATGTTTGGGTGAAAAGCACTTACCAGACTATGCCTAGTACTTCCATTGCATCATATCAGGAGGCACACCGTGTCTAGTGATGGTAAAACTGACCAGTGCCCAAGGTGGCGAGAGCCTGCTTCCTCCACTGTCCAGCTCCCCATTGATCTTCTATGCAACCATCACTGATGGCTGTCTGGTTTGGTTATTTCATTAGAGATTGCAAAGGGCTGATTTCTTAATTCCATCATTTTTGCTACATATGTTAAATTATTTGGTTAAAACAATTCTTTTGGAGAGGACGTAAGATAACGAGAATTCTCATGCATAGCAGATGGAAATGCAAAATGGTACAGCTACTTTGAAGGACAGCCTGGCAGTCTCTCAAAAGCTGAACATGGGCTTACCACTCAATCAATCAATCATGCTCCTAACTTTTTACCCAAATTAAATGAGAATGGATGTCCACGTACAAACCTGCACACATATGTTTACACCAACCATTCATAATTCTCAAAATTGAAAGCAACCAAGATATGCTTCAATAGGTGAAGGAATAAGTTGTGGTACATCCATACAATGGAGTATTATTCAAAAATAAAAACAAATGAGTTATCAAGCCAGGAAGAGACATGGCAAACCCTACAAACCAAACTGACTGTTCTCAAGTTGATTCCCACTCACAGCAACCCTCTAGGACTACATAGAGTTTCCAAGGAGCTCCTGGTGGATTCAAACTGGAACTTTTTTTTTCTTTTAGGAATTTTATTTTCTTGCTGTACTTTAGATGAGGGTTTACAAAACAATGTAACTTCCTACTAAACAGTCAGTCCGTGTACTGTTTTATGACATTGGTTAACAACCCCATTACATGTCAGCACTTTTTCTTCTCAACCTTGGGTTCCCTATTACCAACTTTCATGTCTCCCCCTGCCTTCTTGCCCGTAACCCTGGGCTTGTGTGCCACTTCAGTCTCAATTTTTTTTATGGATCTGTCTGATCTTTGGCTTGAAAGTGAACCTCAGAAGTAGCTTTATTTCTGGGCTAAAATGGTATCTGGAGGCTGTACTCACAGGGTTTTTCCAGTTTCTGTCAGGCCAGTAAATCTGTTCTTTTTTTTGTGAATTCGAATTTTGTTCTACATTTTTCTCCAGCTCTGTCCAGGACCCTTTATTGAGATTGCTGTCAGAGCAGTCATTGGTGGTGGCTGGACACTGCCTACTTTGTACTGGATTCAGCCTCATAGAGGCTGTGGCCGTTGTGAGTCATTAGTCCTTTGGACTAATCTTTCCGTTCATCTTTAATTTTCTTCATTTTCCCTTGTCCCCAAAATGGTAAGCCCAATAGAATGTCTTAGATGGCCATTCACAAGCTTTTAAGACCCTACATGACGCTACTCACTAGAGTGTAGAACATTTTCTTTGTAAACTATGCTGTGCCAATTGAACTAGATGCTAACTTTTTGATTGGCAACCATAGCGCTTAACCACTATGCCATCAAGACTTCCAAAAGACACAGAAGAAGCTTAAATGCATACTACTAAGTGAAAGAAGTCAGTCTGAAAAAGCCACATACCGTATATGACATTCTAGGAACCTTGGTGGCATAGTGATTAACAGCTATGGGTGCTAAACAAAAGATTGGGCAGTTTGAATCCACCAGGCACTGTTTGGGAGCCCTAAGGGACAGTTCTACTCTGCTCTGTAGGATCGTTATAAGTTGGAATTGACTTAACAGCAACAAGGTTTTGCGTTTTGTTTTGTTTTTTAAATGGCATTTTGTTTTGTTTTTTAAATGACATTTTGTAAAGACAAATGTGTAGAGACAGTGAAAAGATCATTGGTTGCAAGGGGATCACAAGGAGGGAGAAAGGATGAATAGATAAAACACAGGACATTTTTTAGGGCAATTAAACTATTCTGCATGGTTCTGTCACAATGGACACATGTCATTATACTTTCGTCAAAATTCTTAAGACTGTACAGCGTAAAAAGTGAATTCTAGTTATACTGTGGACTTTAGTTTATAATGCTGTACAAATGCTGATTCGGCAGTTGCAACAATGTCCCGCAGGAATGCAAGATGTTCAAGTCAGGAGAAACGGCACACAGCGGCAGAAGTGGTCTATGTTGGGATTTTGTAAAGCTGAGTAGTAAGTGTCCAAGTGTTTACGCTAGTCTCCAAACTTTCCCCAAATTTGACCTATTTTATGTTGAAATATTCAAGTGAACAAATGGAAAACCTATTGAATAAAGTGAAAAATAGATTTGAGATATTCTTAAAACATTAAAAAAGAAACTTGACCTAAACTTTAGGGTACAATTTCTATCAAAGTTCTGGGAGGCCTTTTAAAATTTGTTTAAAAAGTAGAAAGGGGGGAAATGAATACGCTAAAAATATAAGCCAGAAGAGTGTGGAGTCACAGTGCAAACATAGCCACTCAAGAACAAGTAGGTTAGGGACAGGGATGGAATTTTCTGGGAGTCTCTCTGAGGCCTGCCTGCCTTTTCCAGATCAGAAGAGAAAAATAAAACAGTAAATCAACCAACCCAGCAAAAACAATGATGGCAAAAAAAATGACTAAAACATTTTCTAATGAGGGCAGATGAAGAAGAGGAGCCAATGCCACAGCAGGCAGCAGTGGGCTGGGTGCCCTGGTGCCAGCAAAAATGCCTCCAGGGGAGGCCACGGGGGAGACGGGATTTTGACATGTGCCCGGGAGGAGCAATGGCAGAAGACTTAAGACCTCAAGAATGCATTCAAGGGAGTTCTATTTATGGATCTGAGAATGAAATTCAAACATAAATTAAGCACAACTGTGTTCTGACAAAACTTGAGAGAAGGAAAGGAATCTGAAATAGGCACACAGAGCTGCAGTGCTGAGGTCAGATGGATCAGTTCGAATTTGGTTTTCACCCTTCCCAGTTGGGTAGCCCTAAACCCAGTTGCTGTTGAGTGAACTCGAATTCACGACAACCCCATATATGTCAGAGAAAAACAGTGCTCCATAAGATTCTCAGTGATCGATTTTCAGAAATACATCTCCAGATGTTTCTTCTGAGGCACTTCTGGGTAGAGTCAAACTGTCAGTCCTTGGGTTAACAGCTGAGGGCCTTCGCTGTTAGCGTCATCCAGGGATTCCTCTAACTTAACCACTCTAGCCTTTAGTTTCCTCATCTACAAAATGGGGATAAAATAAGACCTCCCACTAGAGCTGCTGTCAGCATCGAATGAGATGTTGTTTGTGCCATAGCATAGCAGATTTAAACAAATACATTTTCTACTTTTACTTCCATTGCTGCACAGTTAAGTGTGCAAATAAAAAAATGTCTGTATCAGCAGTCACAAATGTCTTACTGTGCTGTAAAAGCGGTTTAGTTGGGATGAGCCATTGTTTTATCATACACTACATCCTAAGATAATTTTCACAAAGAGGGTTATTTGTAAGAATAAGAAAAAGAAAGTCTGTGTGGGTATCTGTGCTCATGTACACACCAAGATTCACTGCGCAGCTCAGGACTGAGGCAGAGGGCTTATTTTGTGAGAGGCAGAGAGATGGAGGTGAGAGAAAGACTTGCAAAAAATTAATTCAGAATACAATCAGAATCAACACCTGCACTGCCTTCCTCCTACTAGTAACATAATGCGTATTCGTCACAGTTCATCGCTGATGGATGTATTTTCAGGTGTTGTCTGTTTTGAGATGCTGAGAAGTCACATGCTGCAGAGAACGGTAGGATCTCTAAAGCCAGAGAGAATTGCCATTAAGTGCCATCTCTTCTCTTCCACTTGCCAGTGTCTCACCTGTCCCTCTGGGCCCGAGTTTCATGTGTGAAAACTCGCAGACATGTGGTACCTGTTAATCAACATTTCCACTGAATTCTAGTGCATCTATTTTTGTACCTAGCTGGCCCACCAACAACCACCAGCACGTATCACATTGGACTCTACTACCCAGTCTACCACTTAATAACAATCTGGCAGAGATTCAGGGAATTTGGGCAGCGAGTGTGTATTTCTGCCTCCTTACATCACAAACACATTCCAAAGATTGGCTGGGCCTGGATCAAATGGAAGGTGATATTTCAAAGGGACTCTGAAGCAGACTGCAATCTCTGAAAACCATCATGAATGTGGGCCAGCAGCCCTGACAAAGGCCCAGGACCACCATCACAGAAGCTCCATCGGTCAGGGAGGGGCTGCCTGCTCCAAGCTCTGCCTGCTCCCTCCCTGCTCTCTGGGCCTCTGTTTGCAACTCTTTTCCTTGGTCTCCTCTTGCTCACTGCCTCTGGCTTCTCCCTGCTCCATCTTTCTCAACTTTATGAAATCTGCTGTAATGAAACAGCTGCCACCTGGAAGCTTACACTGCCTGTGGTGATGGCTCTTTGTGTGACTTTTCAGCCATGGGGACCAGAGCCTGCATCTTAGCAGGTCACTTAAAAAAACAGAACCAAAAATAGCTGCTGTCAAGTTGACTTTGACTCATGGCCTCCTCATTTGTGTTACAGAAGAACTGTGCTCCATAAGGTTTTCAATGGCTGTTTTTTTGGGATGCAGATTGCCAAACTTTTCTTCTGAGGTGCTTCTAGGCAGATCCAACATTTGAGTTAGTAGGCAGGCATATTAACTGCCTGTATTACCCAGGGCCTCTTTTCTGTGTCTCTCCTCCTCTTTGTGTACCCCTTCACAGAGATACAGGAGGAAAAGCACCCCTCAGCCACCACAAAAATCTTTGTCCTTTCTCTTCTTGCCTGCAGACGGGAGAGAAAGGGTGGAGCACTGTTCCCAAGGTGAGACCACCCTCACATCTTTGTTTTCTCTTCACAAATGAAGAATGTCAGAGAAAAGCCAAACAGCTGTCCCTCTGAGCGGTCAAGCAAAGCTTATACTTAGAGCAGCTGACACACAAAAACACACCAAGTCCTTCCTTCCCAGATCCTCACTGGTCACAACATGAAAGCAGAAGCCGTAACTTCACCCTGGGGACACGGGACACACACAGACAACATGGCCTCAGGAATACTCACACGGAAATACATAATGCAAAGCAGACCCATCCAGTACAGACCAGATATGGCAGTGGTGTGAGAAGGCAGATTTTAGGCACAGAGGAAACATTTTTGCAGTAGCAATTTGAAAAAAAATTCCTAAAGACTTTGCTCACGGATGGTTCAGAGCTGGGCACTGAGTCAGGTTCAATCTGGCAGCCAGGTGGCACATTTACAGTGCCCTGAACTGGCTTGAAGTGGTGACCTTTAGGTTAGCAGTCTAGCATAAATCATTGTACAAGCTATACCAGTAAAAATTTGTGCAGGGGCGAGAGAGATATACAGAAACTCTGTGGGGTCTTTTTGTACAATTTTTCTGCAAGCTTAAAACTGCTGTAAAAAATAAAGTGTATTAAAATATGTAATGAAAGGAGATAAAAGTCATAGCCCAGAACATACTGATTTCTATGGGAGTTCTCAGAAGGAGTTCATTTAGTCAGTCAACAAACATTTAATGCCTGCCTTATGACTGACTCTGTACAGGCCTTACTGGTACAAAGGCAGAAGTCCTGCTTGCCAGGAGCTTCAAGTTTAGTAGTCAGAGACAGCTATAAATAAATAATTCAATGCAAATTCCATGGGAGGACATCTTAGCTTTATTAAGAGAAGTTGGGGGTGGGGTGCGGAATTAGCTGAGACTGTGATCCCTGAGCTGAGATTTCAGACATGCATCAGGATTACTTCTAACCAAGAGGATTGATTACAACTTCGTAAATTGATTATCTCACCCCCCTTAGAACATTTTGGATCAGAATAACTTCTATAAAGCATGGGCTTTGTGGGGGCTATTGCTTACTTTCATCTGGCCTGAAAAGCACAGAGACCATGTCATTTGCATCTACAGTGACAGAAAATCAGGGTGAATTTTGGCAGCAATACCCAAAAGGTAGTAGGTTTCTAGAAACTGTGTTTTGAAGTTCACTTCACAGAGCTATAACGTAAATAAGAATTTTCAACACTGATGCATAGGAGGAAGAGTTTAAGAAATACCTAAACTTCCACTTAGACTCCAAGATGATCTATGTATAAAAATCTGAAGATTTGAAGGAAAGGGCTCCAGTATCATACTTACCACAAACACACACATACAGCACACATGCAGCCTTTTTAAATGTTGAGTTTTCAGTCATGGTGTGACAAAACCAGCATGGACTTTTGAGTCAGGTAGATTTTGAGTTCAAGTCTGGCTCCACCATTCACTATTTAGGCAGCTTAGGCAAACTATTCAACTTCTCTGAGTGTCAGTTTCTGTAACTGAATAAATAAGAATAGCAACTTACTCCACAGTGTTACAAATTTTAAGAACAGTTGTAGCCACTGTTTGCTGAGCACTTACTCTCAGGCAGGCACTGAGCAAGGCACTTTATCTACGTTATTCATTTCATTTCTGCAGCAGCCTTCTGATGTCATTATTACGGTTATTATCACTCTTATTTTCTAAATGAAGAAACTGAGGCTCAGAGACACTAAGTAGCAGGCCTGTGGTCACATGATTAGGAAATGTTGTAGGCAAGATCCAAACCTGTGCTTGTAACAAGTGCTTAACAACCCCCTGGAAGGAGGCTAAGGCAATGTCTGAAGAATGGACAGCATTCAGGGAATGGGGTCTTCCACACTCCATACATCCCTTCCCCTTGTTTCTGCCTGATGTTAGCTGCTACCCAGTTGGACGCCAACTCATAGTGGTCCCGTGCTCAATAGATCAGACCATTGTAACCCTTTGAATTTTCATTGGTTGATTTTCAGAAGTAGATTGCCAGGCTTTTCTTCCTAGACTGTCTCAGGTCTGGGAGCTCTGCCAAAAACCTGTTTAGCACCATGGCAACCCGCCAGCCTCCACAGACAGACAGGCAGTGAAGGACCGCATGCGATGCGTTGGCTGAGAATCCAGCACGGTCTTCCGCACGGAAGGCGAGATTTCTACCCCGGAACCACCACTGCCTCTTGCCATTTCTTTCTGGCACCTCTGTAACTCCCACTTTCTCCCTCTGTCAGTGTGTGACTGAATGTGTGTGCTTCTCATTCATTTACCTGGGTCTGTGCAGGCTTCGTACATGTGTTAATTTCTCTCTGAAGATACGTGTGTGTTTCTATGGGAAAGGGTTTCTGACTGTGTTTTGGACTGGAGGGCTTGACCTGTCTCTGGTCATAGCTGTATCGTTTCTGCATGTGTTTGTTTGCAACTGGATCAAAGGTTCTGTCTTTTCCTTTTCCTCTCCTACAACTTTTGATCCATTCCTCTCTCTCTTGTTTCCCTATATCCTTCTCTCATAACTGGCAAAATATAAAAAAACCTTAATCATTTTGCTGGACTTAAACTAATTTAAAAGGAAAGTGAAAATACATTTTTTTTTGTTTGTTTAAGGTTATTGAATTCCTGTGCCCTTTGTTCTTTCCCTGCCCCTCAGATATCAGTGACTAGAATTTTTAAAATTAAAAGATCTCTCACTCGTGGTAAAGAGGAAACTGAAGAATTAAGCTGTTTTACATGGCTTCTAAATAACTGGCCTGATAGGGAGTTGCTCCTGGTCCACCCTAGTCATACACTCTCCAGCAGGAAACAATTTATTCAAGGTTTTCCATCAAGACAAGTATGGACACTTACCTATTCTTAGAAAAAGAGGAGAATGCTTCCATTTCTCTTGGATTAGAGGAATAAAACCCACCCTTCTGTTTTAGTTGTTTATGTAAACTTTACTAAGGAAGGCGGGACATGGTTGATTCCCCCAGAAGATGAAAATTATTTCCCATATACCTTGAAAACCCTTATTTATAAACAGTTCTAATATAGCCAACCATTGGAGGCTGAAACATGTCAGTTCTGGCCAGATAAGAATCCTCAGGCCACAGAAAAGCTCCTGCTTGCTAGAGGAGTCACAAGAGCCAGAAAGAAGGAAGTCATCCGTGTTCCAGCCTGTCTCCAGGGCCAGTCTACAAAGAAAAGCCCAAGGAATAAGAAAGGGAAACTTGATCCTTCATTAACAATAGGAAAAATCATGCAAAAGAAAACAATGGCTGTGAAGGACAGGGTGAGAATGCGAAGTGAGGGGCTTGTGCATTCAACTCTCGTGGGGGGTTAGAGTAAGTGGACGCAGCACGTCAACGCTCAAAACGTGCTTTGTGTGTGAGGTCCTCCGTTTTATGCTTATAATACAGTATACAGTGATTGCTTAGGCAAATAAAAGCATGGATACTAGCCAGCCTATGTATAAGTGTTTTCCAGAAATGCCCTAATCAGTACTGGCATTTAGTGTTGAATCAGAGAATCACAGACTTTCAGACCTTATTATTAAACGTGAACTTGTGTTAAACCTCGAAGTAATACTAATTTCTTCTGCCACATCTGCACCAATAGAGCCTTAACATGGAGAAATGAATTACTGAAATCCAAACACTTGATAGATGTGGATTTTGCCTAATTTCCCAGAAAGTAATGTTTTCTCACCAGACCATTTTTGTGACTTGTTTTTAGCATGTTTCAAACGGATCCTAATGATCAAGTCATTCCCTTTCTAAATTCAAATGCTATTTTTCCAATAATCCCTTCCAGAATCCTTCCCAGTCTCCCAGGCTTCCACATGCATCCTCTTTTGGCCATCACATCAATGTTTACTTGAAAATTGAGGTTCACCATATTTCTCATCCTCTACAAGCTTATTGCCATAGAGGAGAACTGTCCCTCAGGGGTTCCAAAACTGTAATCTTTTTGGAAGCACACTGTCACATCTTTCTCCTATGGGAGTGGCTTGTGAGTTCAAACTGCCGACCTTTTGGTTAGCACCTGAGCACTTACCCACTGCGCCACCAAGTTTCCATCCTATCCTGCCTGGTTCCTCACAAATGACCGAAGGCTGTACAGCAAGCATCTCTACAAGTTTGCTCAGACTGCTGCACAAAATCCCTTTAAGTCAGGAAGTTGGGTCACATGTAGGCACATAGGGCCTCTCTTTACCCACTGGCTCCTTCAATCCCTCCTAGCCTATCCTGTGCACCTGGAGGCCATTCTCTTAGAAAACACCAGCGACGAAGAGGAGAAAAGAGCTCCCTATTCTGTTCCTTGTTTACATCACAGTGGCCCTAAGCACCAGGCCTTATGTTTAACTGAGCTTCAAATATAACTTACAATCCCTTTGAGTTGCTTTGCACTTGTTAGTGTTCTTAATTTCTCAAGGTCAACCAGTAACATGTTACAAATTACAGAGAAGACAGGCGCGTAAGTCTTCTCTTTGGTAATCAAGATGATAGAATAACTTTGGACTAAAGACTGAGGAAAGTTAGGGGGCTTTAAGTATGCAGGAAACTCACCTCAGTGGCCTCAGATCCCAGGTCCTCTAAGACCAGTTGTCATGGAGTTGTTTCTAACTCATGGTAACTCCATGTGTGTCCAAGTAGAACTCTGTTCCAAGGGCTTTTCAATGACTAATTTTTTTAGAAGTAGTACCTCAGGCTTTCTTCTGAGGCACCTCTGGGCAAACTGGAATCTCCAGCAGTTCGATTAGCAGCTGAGTGTTAACTGTTTGTGCCACACAAGACTTCCCCACACCTTCTAGATTGCTAAGAAACAAGTTTGTTTTTCACTTCTCGTCATTACCAAGAATTTTCTTGTGGCTGTTCTCCAGACTCCCACATGTCCCCTGACCCTGTGTCCTATCAGACTACAAAACACCAAGACCAGAGGCTCCCTTTGTTCTTTTTGCTCATAAGTATAAAGCTGCATACAGACTGGGCTACAGTTATATAGACCAACCAACCACCCTGAACTGCACAGTAATTATTAAGAACATGGACTTTGGACCTAAGCTAAAATTCTAACTATGAGAATGTTCTTAATGTTCTTGTGATTTAGTTTTCACCCATGAAAGTGAGGATTACATCAGATAATATATGACTGGTCAATAAGTAATACCTATGATTTATATGATCATTACCATCATCAGAAAAATGAGGACATAGAAGTTACATCGTAAGGTTGTTTTGAAGATTAAATGAAAAATAAATGTATGTAAAAAAACCTGCCAACTAGCCAATATTTAATAAATATTAGTTTGCTTCCTTTCCTTTTTCCTTCAGAAAATGGATTTTATTATAAATTGCCTTGGAACAATTTTATAGATCAATTGAGTAATGTGATTAATAAGAGACTTAACCTACAAACCACAAGTGAACATCCATTTGCATATTACCAGCATAGCCAAGTAAAATACTGCTATCTCTAAATTCACCCCAAACATAATTAAATTAGCTTGATTTTTCAAGGTGAATTGTGAAGTCTAGAAGGTGGTGTGACGTGCTGTAGCGTGGTAGGGCTGTATAATGAAAAGAGCAAGGAATGTGTCTTGGAAGACCTGAATTTTTATTCAGGTGATATCAGGAAGGTCACATAATCCCCTTAGTTCTTCATCTGGAGAGTGGCAACTGTGATCGTTCTTGTTCAACTTAGTAGATGGGGCACCGGAATGGGAATAAAATAGCTGAAAATACTTTGTAAACTGCGGAGCAGCATTTGGCAATCACTTGTCATTAGGGGGTAGTGACTATGGAAACCCTGGTGGCCTAGTCCTTAAGTGCTGTGTCTGCTATCCAAACGGTTGGCAGTTAGAGCCTGCAAAGTGCTCCTTAGAAACTCCATAGGATAGTTTTACTCTGTCCTATAGGGTTGCTGTGAGTTGGAATGGACTCATGGAAGTGACTTGGCTTGGCAATAACTGTGAATGCAGTTTAAATTATACATGGAAGAGTTAGGAAATAAGGTTAGTAATCAACACCACAAATATTAATTTTGCGTAGTTATCAAGATTCTCACATAGCCCTTCCTGAGGGAAATAGCTATTTTAGGACATAAATTAACTACCAAATTGCTAAAAGGTAATTTTTAAGAGACTATAATCATGATCCTTATATTAACATAAAATGAAATTGCTTCACATCTTTTGTTTAAATCATTAATCAATAAGAAACCAGTAACAAGTTATAACTGGTTAGAGGAAAATTCAAAGAAACAAAACTTTGTATGAAGTAACACACTCACACACACCCGCTGGATTGAATTGATTCCAACTCACAGCAACCCTATAGACTGAGTAGAACTGCCCCATAGAGCTTCCAAGGAGCATCTTAAGGATTTGAACTGCTGACCTTCTGGTTAGCAGACGTAGCATTTAACCACTATGCCACCAGGTTTCCCATATGAGGTAAAGGAAGGCTGAAATAATTACAAACAGATGCAAAAAATGATTCTATTCACAGTTTTGCATGAACAGGAAAGGGCCTGTGAGTGGAGTTGGTTGACTGTCAGTTTTGAAAGCTATTTTCAGCAAAGAAGAAGAATCCTTATCGTTACCATTATTAGTAGTTCCACCAGCAGCATCTGAAGCAGGTCTAAAATCAATGCAATGGCTTTCAATGCCTCTGCTTACTTTGGACAAAATTATGAGGAGAGTTAAAGGCATCAGTCAAAATACTATAAACGTATTTAGCTGGATCATTTCCAGTCATCTACAAACAACTTTTCTAAGTTCCAATAAAGTAAACACAATGATCTCACACTTCATAAACATGTGAACCTCTGTAGCATATTTTAAATCCATTAAAAAGATTTAAAACATACCTTTACTGTTTTCAGTAATTATTCTCATTTGTTGCCATTGCCTTACAAGGCATGTGGTCAATAATGTTCTCTGATCTGAAGCCCAGGATGTTCAGGAGAATAACAGGAATGTAAACTGTTATTGTTCTCAAGGCAAACCCTGAACATGCTTTCTTTGCATTGCTGTTCTTAGGTGCTTCACATTAGCTTATTTTATTACTAGAATTTCTCAGAATTCCCTCTGTAAAAAGTGGAAGGTCCACACAATGTAAAAGATCACTGATTCTTAGAATTGGGAAATCAAGTGAATTTTGAAGCTGAATAGTGACCCTCACAAGATGATAAAACACTAGCCAGCTTTTTCTGTCAATACTGAGTTCTGTGCATTGATTGATCAATTCAGTGATGTTCATTCATTCAAGAAAAGCTTTTTGAGTGTGAGTTATGCCCCTGACATTGTCATAGGAGTTGGGAATCAGCAGCTAATGGCATAGTTGTGTATGTCAAAAAGATAAAGTCTGCTTAAAAATACAGAACAACCATGATTCACAAACACGGGGAGTGAGTGTACAGACTTTGGGTTTGGAGAAAGGATCACTCAGATCTGGACCTGGAAGAAATACAGAGACGGGCCAGAGAAGTCCCAAGTTACATACCGATGGTAAACCCACTGCTGTTGAGTCGATTCTGACTCATAGAGACCCTATAGGACAGAGTAGAACTGCTCCATAGAGTTTCTGGGGAGTCCCTAGTGATTCAGACTGCTGACCTTAAGATTAGCAGATGCAGCACTTAACCACTACACCAGTGTTTCCATACAGACTGTGGCTGAAGCTTAATCCAAAGTATCAAGCATTTGATACCACAAGCATGGAACACATGGACATAGATTGAAGTGGCAAGAGAAAGTAGGAAGAACTTTTAGATACATCATTTCTCAAGGAAATGGTAAGTTTGACAGCTCTCCTGAAACTGAAATTCTTCTTAGGTCAGACTTCACTTATCTAATTTATCATTGCAGTTACCTCTTACTCTGGTATGCACTTGAGAAATCCTCATATCTTTGAATAAGCAATTAAGAAAGAGACTGTGGGGTCTGTCAGCTGATTAGAGTGCAATCTGAGGAATTAACGCATATCCAAGTTATAATTCAACAAACGAGAAAGAGAAAACCAAAGCAGAGTTTCCTTACCTCCCTCTTAAACACTGGCATTTAACTATTTCCCAAATGCAAAGTTAGGGGCCATCAAGGATTACGGGAGCATTGCCAGATACCCTTGAAAGCTTAGATGCCTAAACTCAACCTGAAACATGAGACTTGAGACCAGGAAAAGCTAAAGAAACAGCAAACCGTGTCTTTGGTACTCCTGACTGCCTTTCCCCCTGTGCTTCCTCCCCTGTTGAAATTCTCTCTTCTGCACCAAATCCTAGTCTCTTGATAGTTTCTGCTATGATGACAAATATCTTAGCACAAATTTAAATCACTTACTTTCCTGTTCGAGGAGTGTTTGCCATTTAAGTGACCATCTTACTGTGGAGAGAGATGCTCTGTCCCCTAAATAATGGAATATTTGTTACTTCCCCTTTTTCCTTTCTAACAGAATTCCAGGGGGAGTCCTGATTGGTCTGTCTAAGCCAGTGGTTCTCCCTATTTGCTGCTCACCTAGAAATCTTCTTGATGCCTGGACTCCCAATCCCTAGAGATTATTTTGAGATGTGGTTTGAGAATTGCCATACATTAAAAGCTTCCTGGTGATTTTGGTATGCAGGTTTTAATGACTGGTCTAAGCCAATCTGCATAGACTATTTCCTAGCTTAGTGACTGGTGCTAATAGTCATCATGTGCCCATAAGAGGAATAAATCTTAGATAACTGACATTGTGAATGGCAGAGGACAGAAGTACAAAGATCTAGGTCCTTGAAATCAATAAACACCACCCATGGATTTCCAGTTTGCTGTTGCTGTTGTCTGGTTGGTTGGCTTTTGTTTTTAACCCACAAGGGTTTTCTGTTACTTGCAGCCAAAGTATCTAAGTTAGTTAGCATAGGATAAACTTTGTTGTAGTAACAAGCCTCAACATTCAGCTTAACATACCAAAAATTTACTTCTCATGCAAATTTGAAGGCAGGCTAAATGATCTGCCTTCAAACTGACACACACCTTCTTCAAGGTAGGGGAAGTAGATGGAAGAGACATACTGGCAGGGGAGTGACATGTGTTGTTTCTTCCAGTCCCCTGGCCAGAATGAGGCTTCACTTTAATGCCAGGACAGGGTTGGAAACTCAGGCAAGTCCACAGATTTTGGGAGAGCAATGATTGTTCTGCCGTAATAGCTTAATTGGTAATGTAATTGTAACGGCATTTTTGGTTTGCTGAGGTAGTGTTTAATGTAGAAAGGAAGTTTTATAAGAGCAGGGCTCTTCCTTCTTTGGCTACTGTCCCAAAGAAGCAGTTGCTTGCATTACAACTATAAGGCAACATGGTTTAGTAGAACACACCTGGGTTTGAATTTTGGCAATGCAACTTACTGGCTGTAGGGACTTAATCAAGGAATATAACTTCTTTAAACCTTAGTCCACATTCAGATAAAATGAGAATGATGCTGTCTAAACCATTAGTCTTTTGGTTAGCAGATGTAGCAGTTAACCACTATACCACCAGGATTTCCATTCGTGACTTGTGCACACACAGTGCTCTGAAATAATAGCTATTTAGCAAGTTTTGCTCTAGAACTGATTTAGAAATGAAAGCCGAAACAGCCAAATTTTGATGTTCATGAAGACTAGTGGAATAGCTTATTGGGAGCCTTGGGCACTTTTTTTTTTTTTTTTTTCCTGGCACTCTGTGTCATCTCCATAGGGTCACTACTATTTTGGATGGCACAGATCAACTAAAACCGATGTCAGATACAGTCTCTGGCATTTTCTAGTTTTGCTGTATGTTTCCAGCAGAAGTGCACCCTTGCACACATCATATTGTAGCGGATACTTGTATCTACATGGTCTTCAGGAACTTGGGCAGAAAATCTCTCATAAATGTCCATTTGAGTGAGAACAGTTCTCACAGGGCCCTGACTTGACTAGAGAGACGGTGGCAAGGGACTCAGTAACAGGCTAAAGTCCCACTGGTGAATGAAACCCTGAGTGCTCATTCTAGATGTAGGCCTTGGTGTCCTCTGAGGCTAGGAAGAAAAAGAGCAGAAGGACAGAGTTGAAAATGGTTCAGGAAAATAGACTGAGTTTGGAAATATCAAGGAGAGAGAACGCAGAGTCAGGGAGAAGGGGGAAAGCTGTCCCTGGATTCTCTGACCAAGCTGACATTCTTTGAAAGATCTTTTTTAAAAACAAAAGAAAAAGTAATTTTATTGGATAGAGGCTACTGCTTTCAATTCTCCCATGGCAAGAAAGACAAAAGCAAGAAATCCATTCCTGGGTTTTTCCAAATCACAGAAAAGCTCAAAAGAAGGATTGTCTAATTCCCAAGCGGTATTATAGAAAACATCAGAATGAATGAAATTTAAGCCTGAATGCAAACATCTGTGGAATTTTTACTTAGAAAGGGAAGAAGAAAGTGAGATTAAGATCTACAGCATCTGAAAAAGTAGGTTAATGAAAATAGTACATATTTACCATCGTTTTGCAACTCAAAAGGAGCTCTCACATGTCAAAGATCTTCTAAAACATCAACATCCTTGAGAAACCACAATGTTTACCTCGTGTTTAATATGCACATAATGTACCCATGATTGTTGTTTTTGCCTTCCCAGGCCTCCTTGACCCTCCTTCTGCTACAGAAACCTTCTTTCTTGTGAAAGTCCATTCCAAGTTGTCTAGGTAGAGTTGCTCTGAAACTACCTTTCCCTTTTTTAAGCCTTACTAAAGGAGTGCATTTTTACCCCAACCCTGACTCACTGAAGCCCTTCATCCCTTGGGCTTAAGTAAATTGCTTAGAAATGGATGCATAATCCAAATAGGGTACATTGAGAAGGAGAAAGAGAGCTTTCATCTCTGGGATCACAAAAGCTGAAGAGTAATAATCCTGGAGAGGTTGGAGTTACTGTGCATTTCATGGTGGATGTCTGCTGAGAACAAAGACAATGAAGCGTAAAGAAAGTCAATTTGAGACATAGAGACCCAACCCTGAGCAAATTGTTTCAGTCTCAGAATCCAGTAGTGTCAAAAACCAGAAGTTCCAGTTATGTTAGCCAAA
Source organism: Heterohyrax brucei (assembly GCA_028571685.1). Classification (NCBI taxonomy): domain Eukaryota; kingdom Metazoa; phylum Chordata; class Mammalia; order Hyracoidea; family Procaviidae; genus Heterohyrax; species Heterohyrax brucei. The sequence continues at coordinate 66,496,818 of CM053142.1, read as the reverse complement.
GAATATCTTTTTGTTGAATCTAGAGGATCAGCCAGGATTTGAACAGAAAGGCAGGACCACTAGGAGAGAGAGAGAGAGATTATACAGAGATAGAAGTTAATATATGGGTAGTCTTAGATTTTTAGTGTTGCTGTGATAGATATACCAAAGGTGGATGACATCAATGAATAGAAATTTTTGTCCTCACAGTTTAGGAGGCTAGAAGTTCAAATTCAGAGCATTAGCTCCAGGGGAAGACTTTTTCTGTCAGCTTTGGCAGAATGTTCTTGTCTCTTTTAAGCTTCTGTTCTCAGGTCCTTGGTGATCATGCTATGGTATATATCTTCCCCTCCATTTGTGCTTCCTTCTCTGTGCCTAATCTGATTGATTTAAGACACACACTATGCTGATATAATCCATTAATATAACAAAGTCTTATTCCCAAATGGGATTATATCACAGGAATACTGCTGTTGTTTGGTGCCCAGGAGTTGATTCCTAATCATAGTAATCCTATAGGACAGAAGACATCATAGGGTTTTCTATGCTGCAATCTTTACAAAACCGAAATCTCCTCCTCCACACCCCTACACCACATCCCCACCACTTGTAGAGTTTCAGATGGGCTCAAACCAAGGACCTTTCTATCAGCAGCAGAGTGCTTAACCATTATGCAACAAGGACTCCTTTCCACTGGCATTAAACTAGGATTTACAACATGATTCAATCCATAATAGATAGATGTAGGAACAAGCCAGCGAACCAAACAAAAACTATTGCCATCAAGTCGATTCTGATCCCCAGTGATCCTATAGGACAAAGTAGAACTGCCCCATAGGGCTTCGCAGGGTGTAACTCTTTTGGAATCAGACTGCCACATCTTTTGCCCACGGAGCGGCTGATATATTCCGTCCACTGGCCTTTTGGTTGACAGCCAATCATTTAACCACTGTGACAGAGACATGTTTCCACAAGCACAAGTTGGAGCCCATGAGAAAGAATTGAAACCCATGTCGTTTCTTATTGCCTCTACCTTGTGGTCTGAATACCTTTCAGAAGCTGTGGTTCCTTCCCACAGATCTGAACACACACAAGCTGGCCCACGAGTCAAAGAAGCTGCAGCAGGATCCGGGGCAAAGTGGAGCAGTTGCCGTCTCTAGGCTTCCTCATCTCACGTAGGCAACAGGATTTGTCAGCTACAAAATGATGGCTGTTTTCACTTTTAGTTTCAAAATCTCCAACAAGAATCTTTCCATGGTCCCACTAACCAGAAACAGAGAAGAATGGGAATTCTAGGACGTGGAGTTCAGCCTGGCCAAACTGACACATTAAAAAGCTAAGGAATACAACATAATTAAAAAACCAAACCCATTGCTGTTGAGTAGATTCCAACCCACAGCAACCTTGTAGGACAGAGTAGAACTGTCCATACAGTTTACATGGAGCACCTGGCGGCTTGGAACTGCCTACCTTTGGGTTAACACCCACAGCTCTTAACCACTATGCCACTAGGGTTTCCACAACATAATTAGGTTGAGAGAATTTTCGACATCTGAAATAAAAAAAATTAAAAAAAATCCTGAGTAATATCATAATTGATACCAGAAAATGATACGCCTTAAACCATGAGATTGGCTGTATTAAGAAAGTATGTAAAAACATGGAACTTTCTTTACGATTAGCTTAGAAAATAGTAATCCTAGCTGTGTGAAAGCAAAGGATCAAGACAAACTAGTGCTACTGTACACCAGTGCCTCTTGGGTTTTAGGCTGGAACATTAAGGGCCTTGGGAGAGAAATGTCAGGATATGGAAGCATTTGGACTTTTAAGAGACTTGAGTAGACTCCTAAAAGAAAAAGACTTGTCACAACTTAATCTGACTCCCCTAGAGTGGTAGGAACAATGTATACAGTGTTGCTAAAACTCTTTTGGTTCATAACAAATCACAGTGGTAGCAGTCAAGTCAAGAACACACTGAGAACCCCAAAGCTTTTCCAGATGGCACACCAGTGGAAAAAAATTTTCATTCCCATCTCTACCAGCTAACATAGACCATAAGAAAGTTATCAGGACCCTGTGTCTCTTTCCAAATGGATCAGTTGATTATTTGTACTGGCTTCTATCTTTCTCCCATTTACCTCTGCGAAAATAGTAGAAAACAAAAAAAGAGGCAGACATCACTCTAGGAGAAAATCTTTAAGTAGGGGGAGCCAGAAATTAGGGGAACTAATTCTACAAATACACTCTCTGAAGGGTACTGAACTGTCCCCTTTGTAAAGCACAGCCCCTTGGGATACAGCCTGGGGCAAGAGGCTCGTCTATTGCCCAACTACCAGGACATTTTGTTATCCATTTCCCAATTCAAGGACCAAAATGAAAGGCAGTTAATCTGAAGGTCAAGTTGTGGGTGGAGGGAAGAAGGGACAGTCTACAGAGTCTGGGTCAGAAAATGGAATCCATAAATCTGTGGTGCAAGTTCAAGGACATGAAGTAATATGAATTGCAGTTTTGAATACTATGTCATGGAGTCAAGCAAGCTGGACTTGAGTAACAGCAATCGAGGTTTTAAAGAGTAGTCCCACCAGGGAACTTTCAATCCTACCAAACAGGGCCTATGACTGCATAATCCACAAATGTCCAGACTAACCCCATCATGGATTGAATTGTGTACCCCCCAAAATATGTGTATCAATTTTGCTAGGCCATAATTCCCGGTACTGTGTGACTGTCTACAATTTTTGACATTTGATGTGATTTTCCTATGTGTTGTAAATTTTGCTTCTATGAGATTAGTGAAGGGGGATAGGCGGTAGTTTTGTTAATGTGACTGAACTCAGTCTACAAGATTGGATTGCATCTGGAGCCAATTTCTTTGGGACATAAAAGAGGGAAGTGGGCAGATAGACAAGCGAATCTCATACCACCAAGAAAGCAGCACTAGGAGCAGAGCATGAAGTTCCTGTGCTAAGAAGCTCCTAGTCCAGGGGAAGACTCATTACAAGGAACTTCCTCCAGAGCCGGCAGAGAAAGACAGACTCCTCCTGCAAAGCTGATGCCCTAAATTCATACTTGTGGCCTACTAGACTGTGATAAAATAAATTTATCTTTGTTAAAACTGTCCACTTGTGGTATTTCTATTATAGCAACACTAGTTGACTAAGACAAGACCCAAGAAGGAGTGGACTGCCAAACCACTGAGCAACATCCCCCAGCCAAGCTGCCAGTCTTAGTCATCACAAATTGAAATGTCTACTCTGACTTTCAGCTGAATAGTGTAATCATCCTTATAAGAGAAAACAAGGCATAAAAATATAGTCTGATAGCAGGCCCAAGGTGAAATGTTTGCTCTATCTAGAATTTGTTAATTGTGATGATTGATTTAACCTTTCAGGACTTACTTTCTTCATGTGTAAAATTTGGATTGCTGAAAGAAGTAAATGCCAATATGTATGAAAGGTGCCCAGGACAGTGTCTGGTAGTCTGGTAGTCAGAAAATTGACTAAGTATGAGCTTTTTCTCCTTTCCCTCTTTCTCATACTCTAGCTGCCTTCCCCCAGTGCCCAGACTGTTGCGTAATGTACAAAGCTTCTAAGTAACAGTGGTGGGCTTATTACCCTTATTCTGGAACAATATTCTGATACCAACAGTCTCAGGTATATGCATTACAGATGGCATTCAGAGGGCCAGGACACTGCTGACTCCTCTTGAAAAGTGGGAGGTAGTGGATGGTCCAGTTCCAGCTTCAATAGAAGCCCACCTGCCGTGCTGGCACCACCTTCAACTAAAAGTCCCAGTTATTCTATAGCTACCACTTTCATGTTCACATCAAGCAACTCATGGATTTTAAGTGGAATTGCAGAGTGAAAATCATTCTCCAAACTCATGTGCTGGGCCTCAAGCCAAACAGCAGAACTCTTGCCTGCCTGTGATTGCCGTGGATCAGCTGCCAGTGGCTTTGCAGTTCTGTGCCCCAAATTTCTGGTAAAGCAGCTTAAGTTAAATAAGCTGTGACTGTACAGATACAAAGGAATGGCAGGTTTGCCAAAACATTTCCAGGGCACTGTGCCTTTGAATGTGGCATGAAAGAGATGAGATGGTGACTGCCCCTTTACACACAGGTGTTTAAAGACACACACCAACTTGAAAGTCTTAAAGTAGTCGGTGTCATGCAGCAAAAGAGATGTGAGAAGTTATTCATTTTTAATAACTTGTTTTTTTAACTTGAAAAGCAATACATAGTACTGCAGAAGAATTGAAAGCCATATGTTAGTAATGGTAATTAACACTAGCTCCTGTAACACACAATATCAAATCATAGTGGATTAGCAGAATAAAAATGTATTTCTTATTCACCCAAGTTGAACACAGATGTTCTTAGGTGGCTCTCCTGGTTGACTCCTTTTCAGACAGCGACTCAGGGATCCAGAATTCTTCTCTCTCACTGCACTGCCACCCCTATGACCTCAGAGCCTTCAGCTACACTTGTGCAACCTTTGACCCATCAACAAGCATAAGAAAAGAAAGAGAGAGACAGAAAATGTGGAGGATTTCTCAGGATGTTCTAGAAGCCAGTTCTGAAAGGAGTGTGCATTACCTTTTTCTACATTCTATTGGCCAGAATTGGTGTCATGGCCAAAGTAGATGAACTAAAAAAAAAAAAAAAGAAGAAAAACAGTGACGTCAAGTCGACTCTGACTCATGGCAATGGAAGAAGATGGGAAATATTTTCTATGTACCTATGAGGCAAATGATATGGCACGGCTAACACGGAGCTCTGCATCTGTTATATCTCGTAACAGCACTTTTGTTGTTGCTTTTAGTTGCTGCTGAGTCAATTCCAAATCGTAACAATCCCATGTGTTGCTTAGTAGAACTGCTCCACAAGGTTTTCAGACTGTGACCTGTTAGAAGCAGATCATCGGGGTTATCTTCTGAGGTGCCTCTGGTTGAGTTCAAACCACCAAACTTTCAGCCAGCAGTTCAACACTTAACCTCTTGAGTCACCCAGGGACTCCTAACAGTATGTGTTGTTGTGCTGTGTCTGCTTGGCTCTGACTCATAGAACAGACCAGAGTAGAACTTCTGCATAGATTTCTTAGGCTGTAATCTATGGGAGTAGATCACCAAACTTGTTCTCTCGTGATGAGTTTGAATGGTCAATGTTTTAACTAACAGTCTCAGCAGTCCAGTGTTTAATAGCACTGTACCACCAGAGCACCATGGGGAACAATAAATCACCTACAGTCCAAAAACCCCAAGATAATTAACTTTTAACAACTTAGTTTATATCTTTTATGAATTTATTCCGTACATATACACTTCTACTCAGACCTATAGGGTTGATGTGAGTTGGAATAGACTAGGTGGCAGATTTTTTTTTTTTCACTGAGTTCTTACAGACAATTTTTATGTACTAGAAATGTCCTTGTTATCATGACGTGACGCTAAAATCTTAAACATTTGGCAAGGTCCTTGCCCTGGTGATTTAGAGAGAAGGATCTTGGAGGTTCTCTGCTGAACCAGACATTAATCCTTTAGGTGCTGAATTACGTACGGGTGCATCTGAAGGAGTCCTGGAGAGGCTGGATCAGCTGTGGTGGTAGAGAACTAAGGGGATTTGCAACAGAGTCTGTTTTCCAGCCAGCATGGTGGTAGCTGAGTATTTTCATACCCAATATAGACTTGCTGAGGTGAACCGCCTAAGAGCTGACTGGCAGATACATATAAAATTCTGTATATGAACTCAGGGGATTCAGGGTTCCCTTAGGGAGTCAAAGTTATCAAATAAAGGATCCACACATTAACAGAGCTTTCCTTCAGTAACAAAAAGGAAATAAAGCCACTTGGGCTATGTGATTTAGAAGTAGTTGCCTTAACACTAAGTTGTCAGTTTTTCCATCTATAAAATGAGTAAATGAGACTTCCCTACTATAGAAAGCCCCTTCTTCCACTTGGTCAAGCATTTAGTCAATAATTGGGTGGGCAATTGCACAGCATATGCTGCTTGTTTGTTTACAAAATCCAAATGCTGCCTCCTCAAACTCTGTTATGGAATTAACTAGGGTATAAATAAATTGGCATGAGGTCAATCATGCAGAATAGCTTTCTAAAATGAGTCATGAATTGCCATGAGTTAAAAACTTGTTTTGCACATGGGAGTTGGGGGACAGCTGGTCATCACAATCTGTAAAATGACCTTTCCTGAGTCTGAATGCTTTGTTGAGTCATTATTTGGCTTCTGTTACACCAAGTAAAGCAACCCTCATTTCTTCAACTTCTCTTCTTCAGTCTATTTTCAGTCTGAGACAGATTAGTCCAGATCTGGGCCTGGAATTCTAGGAAGGGTCTGACAAAAGTGAGTCAAGAGAAAGTTTCTGATTTCCATCAGTGCAGTTTTCCCTCATGTACTTGTCAATTAGCACCTCAGGCATATATCAGATAACCCGTCTCTCTCTCTGCATTTCTTTTTCTTCCATCAAGTTTTTCTTGAAATCCCTCATCCTCTGACACAAGGCCACCACGATACACAATTGCATTTTATTCTGTGTATGGTGGACCTGAAATTGTGCAATGGAATTGTACTCCATGAAACTTTCTTGATAAACTCAACAGATTCTTACTGATTTCCCGCTTCTGTCTATACTGGAGGCTCCCAAGACTTCCATCTCCTTCCATAGCTGAAGCCACCACCATCAAGTCAACTCTGACTCAGAGCAACCCTATAGGACAGAATAGAACTGCCCCATAGAGTTTTCAAGGAACACCTGGCAGATTTGAACTGCTAAACTTTCAGTTAGCAGATGTAGCTCTTAACCACTACACCATCAGGATTTCCACAATTGTCTCTCACACACTTGTGAGTTATCTCTATGGGCATACCTCAGATAACCTGTCTCTCTGTATTTCTTTTCCATCTCCTTCAGGATCCAACAAATGCACTTACAATTCCCACTTTTAATTATTTCTAAAGCTGTCCATTCTTCAGTATAACCTGCCTCTTCTCCTGGACATATCCCTCTGCATGAGATATTAAGATCACCCATAGGTCTTCTATGGAAATGAGTATAGCTCACACAGGAGCAGTAAAGACAAATCTTCCCAGAGCAGTGGGCTGCCACTGGATAAGAGGAACTAAGGCTAGACAGGTAGGGAGATGCCACATTCTGTGGCACCAGGAAAGTCAGGTCAAATTCAGATTGCATATGGTGGCAAACAGGAAGCCACTGAAGATGTCTGAGCCTAAGTGTGTTAAGATAGGACTTAGTGACCCTAAACTCAGTGTCACTGGGGTTTCTTGATAATGCCTTGCCTCCATCTAGCCTTTATACCAGTTTCCCATCCTTTTGCCCTAGTGAAAATCGATGACTTTTTTTATAAACTTGAACATGACCTAGGTGAATGGAAAATACAGATAAACAAGGTTATGAATTCCTGAAAGATCATTTTCCTAATTATTACAGAGACATCCATGTGCTCTATTGAGCACACAGTGAAAAATTTACATAGAACGTTAACATTATTTTCCTTTAAACTCCTGGGGTGAAATCTTAACCATTTGATACAGAGGACATAGGACCCTTCCATTGATTGGCTTTCAGATGCCACCAGCTGCACATGGGCTCTTCTCTTCAGGTCCCAAGTAAACAACTCTGTAAACCTAGGGGGCAGGGCAAGCTTTTTTTGCAGCAGAAAAGTCAGTGTGGGCAAGATCAGCTGCAGCCATTCGGAATGCCTGAAAACAAACCCTTCGTGGAGCTGTTTCCAGGGTGACATTGGAGCCGGAAAGGGATCAGCGACCATCAGGAGAATGTGTGAAATTCTTTCATGGATGGAATCAGAGCCACTTGCCAGGTGAAGGGCAAGCCCAGATAGAGTGGGATGTTGGCACTTTTACTTGGCACTTGGGGATTATTCCAGGGCATATTGAGAAGATGAAAGAGACCTCCAACAGAAAGCAGAGTTAATGGACATGAGAACAAAGTGTTCTGATGCATTGCATTAATGTTTTTAACTGAAACTCCAGAAAGCAAACATTTCCATACTGCAAGAAGCCAGAATATGGAGGCAGGTCCAGACTGAAGCAGTGTTGAGAGCTTATGGTGGGCTGAGCGCTGTGACAGATGTTTCCTAAGTATTACCTGTCTCATACTAGCGACAACCTGGTATGAGTTAGGTTACTATCGTCCTCTTTTTAAGATGAAATGCCAGACTTTAAATAAGTTTAAAGTTTTTTTTGTTTGTTTGTTTTGCTTTTTATCTTTTTAAAAATTGTGGTATAATTTATGTACAATACAATGCACCTGTATCAAATATATGGAAACCCTGGCGGCACAGTAGTTAAATGCTACGTCTGCTAATTAAAAAAAAAAAAAAAGGCAGCAGTTCGAATCCCCCAGTGCTCCTTGGGAATTCTATGGGGCTGTTCTACTCTGTCCTATAGGGTCTCTATGAGTCACAGTCAACTCGACAGCAGTGGGCTTGCGTTTTTTGGTTTATGTCAAATATAGAGTTAAATGGAACTGAACAATTAATACATACAAATAACATAAGAAAAACATAGAACATTTTCATCACCCCAGAAAGTGTTTGGGCTTCCTTTCCAATCAGAAACCTCCATCCAGAAGGCAACCACTCTTCAGATTTCGGTTGTCATTGATTAATTTTGTCTGTTCTTGAGCTTCATATAAATGAAATCATGCAGAACGTATTCTCTTGCATCTAGCTTCTTTCATTCAACATAGTATTTTTAAGACTCACTCACATGGTTGTGCCAGTAATTTGTTCCTTTTATTCATTGTACAAATATGTAATATTTGCTTTATCCTTTCTTACTGATGGACATTTCAGGTTGCCTCCAGTTTGGTGTTAACATAACTAAATCTACTATGAGCATTCTTATTCAAGACTTTTTGTTCATACATGTTCATTTTTCTTAGGTAAATATCTGGAGGTGAGATTGTGGAGTCACAGGAAACATATGGGTTAATTTGATAAAAACTTACCGGTTTTCCAAAGTGACGGTACAAACCCTCCAACAATACTAGAGATTTCTAGTTATTGCACATCCTTGTCAACTCTTTGTGTCGTTAGTCTTCTTAAATGTACCTTAAAGATCAGAAGTTTGAATCCACCAGGCTCTCCTTAGAAACTCTGTGGAGTAGTTCTACTCTGTCTTATAGGATTGCTATGAGTCAGAATTGACATGAGGTAAGGGGCAGGTTTGGGAAGGTATTTATAGGCAACCCCATGTACGTCAGAGTAGAACTGCTCCATCAGGTGTTCAAGGCTAGAATTTTTCAGGAGCAAGTCACCAGGCCTGTCTTATGAGTCAGTTCTCTGTTACTTCAAACCATCACCATTTTGGGGTTGGTAGTCTAGACTTACCTGTTTGTGCCACTCAAAGAGTTGCCATGAGTTGGAACTGACTTGACAGAAACTGTTTGTTTGCAAAGTGTATAGTCAAGTCTTTTGCCTTTAAAAAAATTGAATTTCTTGTCTTTCTCCTTGCTAATTTGTAGGACTTCTCAATTATTCTGAAGAAGTTTAATTTTATTTTTTTTTGTCAGACAAATGAGAATATTTTCTTCTGGTCAGTGACCTGATCTTCCATTTTATTAACAATGTTTCCTGGTGAAAAAATGATAAATTGAACTTCATAATATTAAAAATTTCTCTTTTGGCTTGGCTTTTAATATTAAGAAGTTCAATTTATCATTTTTTTTTTTCATGGCTTGGCTAGTATTTTCTGAGTCTTATCTAAGAAATTAGAGCCCTGGTTGTGCAGAGAGCAGGAGCTATAGCTGCTAACCTAAAACTCAACAGTTTGAATTCACCAGCTGCTCTTTGAAAACCCCACTGGGCAGTTCTACCTGTCCCATAAGATTGCTGTGAGTTAGAATCAACTAACAGCAATGTGTTTGAGTTTTGTGGTTTTTTTTTTTTTTGGTTATCTGAGAAATTAACAACCTGTGATATGCCGATGACATAATCTTCCTTGCTGAAAGTAAAAACGACTTAAAGCACTTACTGAAGATCAAAGACTGCGCACAGCCTTCAGTAAGGATTTCACCTCAACGTAAAGAAAACAAAAATCCTCACAACCAGCCAATAGGCAAAATCATGATAAACAGAGAAAATGTTGAAGTTATCAAGGATTTCATTTTACTTGAATCCACAATCAATGTCCATGTAATTACCAGTCAAGAAATCAAACAACATATTGCACTAGAGAAGTGTGCTACAAAAGGCCTCTTTAAAATCCCAAGAAACAAACTGCCACTTTGATGATTAAAGTGCAGCTGACCCGAGCCCCAGTATTTTCAATCACCTCATACACACGTGAAAGCCAGACAGTGAAAACGGAAGATCAAAGAATTGATGCGTTTGAATTACAGCGTTGGCAAAGGATATTGAATATAACTTTGACTGCCAGAGAACAAACAAATCTGTTTTGGAAGACGTGTGGCTAGAATATTCTCTAGAAGCCAGGTTAGTGAGCTTTCGTTGCACTTACTTAAGGCATGTTATCGGGTGGGATATTATGCTCAGCAGGGTGTCAGGATAAAAGAGCAAGACCCCAAAACAGATGGATTGTTACAGTGGCGGCAACGATGCTGAAACACGCCTGCTGTTATGGGGATAGTGCAGGACAGAACAGCTTCTCATTCTGTTGCAGATGGGGTCACTTTGTATCAGAGCTATCGCGACAGTAGCTAACAACGGCAATGCCATGTAAAAAATCTTTGCCTACCCCCCAGCCACAGATATTACCCTACATTTCTTCTGGATGATTCTGGTTTTAGTTTTGTTCTAAGATCTACGTCAAATTAATTTCTGTTGGTAGTGTCAGACAGAATTTGCAGTTTGTTTTTCCCTCATACGGAATCTAGTTGTTCCACCACCATCTGTTTAAAGATTTTCATTTTTCCATTGAATTGCCTTGGTGACTTTTTGAAAAAGCAATTTACCATATGTAAACCTGTTCCTATCAAGCGTATTCCAATTCATAGCAACCCAATAGGACAGAGTACAACTGCCCCACTTGGCTTTCCAAGGAGTGGCTGGTGAATTTGAAATGCGAGTCTTTTTGTTAGCAGTCCATCTCACCTGCAGTCATCTAGTGCTGCTAATAATAAAATACCATAAGTGGATGGTTCTAACAAAGAGAATTTTATTTTCTTAACTTCCAGTAGGCTAGAAACACAGACTTAGAGCACTAGCTTTAAGGGAAGGCTTTCTCTGACTGTGGGCTCTAGAGGACGTTTCTAGTCATCAGTCTTCCTCTGGTGTGGGAGCATCACAGAACCGGAACCTCGGGCCCAAAGCAAATGCTCTGCTCCCAGAGCTACTTTCTTGGTGGGATGAGGTCCCTTTGTCTTTATGCTCACCTCTTTCTACTACATCTCATAAGAGATTGGCTTAAGACACTATCCAATCCTACAGATCTCTTCAATATAACTGCTGCTACGCCTTCTCACTACATCATAGAGATAGGATTTATAACACATAGGGAAATCACATCAGACAACAAAATGGTAGATGATCACACAATACTGTGAATCACAGCCTAGCCAAGCTGACAGGTATTTTAGGGGGGCACAATTTAATCCATGACACAGCCATAGTTTCTAGCCATAGAGCCACCAGGGCTCCTGACCATACAAGTGTGGATCTATTTCTAGACTCCCTGTTGTGTTCCACTGATCTATTTGTTCTTATATCATTATAACCCTGTGTTTACTACTGTAGCTTTATAATAAGACTTGAAATCCGGTGGTATAACTACTCCAATTTTATTATTCGTTTCCAAGATTGCATTGCATAATTTAGTTCCATTGCATTTTCATGCAAGTGTTCAAGTAAACTTGTTGATAGCTATAAAATAGTTGAGATTTACTGGGATTATTATAAAGCCTGTTGGTACTTTTGTTATTTCATTGATTCTTTAAAGCAATTTGGGGAGATTTATCAGCTTAGTGATAGTCTTTCATTGTGTAAATGTGAGATACCTCTCCATTTGTTCAAATCTGCTTTCCTCTTTTTAAGAAATGTTTTGTAGTTTTTCACTGCAGAAGCCATTCACATCACTTCTTAAATTCATTTCTCAGGTATCATATTTTGATGATTTTGCAAATCATATTTTAAAAATGTTTTATTTTTTCTTAGTTGCCTTATATTAAATTTACTTATTACTTAGACTATTTTTGTTGATTCTTTAAGACTGTCTACACATATAGTCATGCTACATACAAATTAAGAGTTTGCTTTTGTTTCCTTTCTAATCTTTATGCCTTTTAGTCCATTATCTTGGCTTATTGCACAGGCTAGGACTTCTAATGTGATGTTGAATAGAAGTGCTGACATCAAGCATCCCTGCTTTGTTCTTATCTTACAGGTACATTTTTATATTTTACTTATAGTACATCTTTCCTATCATTAAAGTATGCTATTAGCTATAGGATTTTTTGATGAAATCATGAAAGTTGCCTCCTGTGCTTAATTTGATGAAAGTTTTTATGTGTTATTGCTGATGATATTTAATGAGTGGATGTTGAATTTTGTACAATGCTTCCTCATCTATAGAAATGATTATTGATTAATGTAGCAAATTACATTGATTGAATTTTTTAATATTAAAATAAGTTTGTTGTCCTAGAATATCTTTTACTTGAGCATACAAATTATACATGCATCATACACTTCTAGATAGATGTACTAACATTTTGTCAAGAATATTGATGCAAAAATTTAATAACTGACTCAATAAGTTATTAAATTCAAAGTCACAGAGTTAATACATTATGGAGCCAGTATTTGAACCAGGTTTATTTGATTTTGAATCTAGTCTTCTTTCTAATATTGTAGCCCACTGAAGGATGCTGGGAGGTCTGTGTAACTAGTGGGATCCTAGAACGTATGCTCAACAGCTGATATCATTGAAATCTCCTGTCTGCTCTCTGATAGGAAATTCCCTTGGAAGACAAATATACTAAGGAAGTTGTCAGATATGTGCATAGCCAAGCCAAAGCCAAGTGCCGTCGAGTCGGATCCGACTTATGTGCATATGGAATGACATATCTTTGACATGGAAATATTCAGAAAAATTGGATTCTTGATTATCAGTCAAAACTCCCTTTAATACCTAGAGAAAATAAACCTGCTCAAGCCAACGTTTACTGTAAAGATAATGAACTTTGAGTAGAGATACTGCCCCTGGTGCTGTTATGAGTTAAATCCATATCCCCATATAATTTTTTAATCTCCCTGTGTTGGTGTATACTTCCTGAAATTTACATAAAGTATTAGACAACTGCAATTGACTACTAATAATTAAAATCCAAAATGAATCTTAATAATGGATCATCAATATTATTTTTAACCTTTGTCTTTGTGGATTTCAGTGACATCTTCAAGAAGATGAAGTGTCCTATGCATTTTCCTTTGTTAGAGGAGATGGATTTCAAAATACATTGTCAAAATATAGTAAAAACCAACCAATGGAAAAAAGTAGTAACAGTAGCAATGTTAATAACAATAATAGCAAATTCAATTAAAGTAGAATTCTCTAAAAGCCATTTTACACTATAGGAAGACGTAGAAGCCAAGGCTCAAAATCCAACTATTGATCCATAGAACAGGTATTTTAAGTCAGTAGTAGCTGAAGTGATGGGTAAAATTGTGCTTTGCTATATCATGTCATTAGCATAAAGGGAATCTATGAATTCAAAAGGGGAATTACACTTATAAAAAGCACTAATGATAAAAACCATACATCATCATCTTAGCCAGAACCCAGCTTCAATCACTGACTTCATCAGTCTTTTACAGTTCAAGAAAAGTCCATACTCCTTTGTTTCTGGCTAAATTCATGCAGCCTTTAAATGGAGTTGGGGTGCATATGTTTCTCATTGTTCTAAGACTTAGTTTACTCAAACCTCATCCACAAAGACAGTTAGATGTCATTCTGACAGCCTGTCTCCTCCTTCCTCACACTAGATTACAATCTTGCGAAACTTCAAGAGAGTCTATGCAGGCTGACAGCCCAGCCAAGGCTGTGGTTCAAGGAGGCCATGATTCCTGGGGGAAGAAATTCTCCCTCTCTTGCTACTAGCTAGCAGTGAAGAATGCCTGTTCACCCTCCTCTGCTGAAATCCGGGTCACCAGCACTTCTTCGGCCTCTGTCTTTGTTCTCTTTCTGTTTTTTTTTTTTTTGAATGACTACCCAATGGCGGGAAACACTTCCTGAAAACTCTTCCTTTTTCTCTCCCCGAAGTGATGATGAATTTATGGGTTTGGTCTAACAAAAATAAACCTAGGACTTCCGGTTGCTGGATTTTCTACTTTGTAACCAAGATTAGACAAAAGGCTTCTTTCTCTTTCAAACATACTGAATTATCCTAAGATCAAAGTAAAAGCCCTTCAAACAAGTAATAAATGATAAGACTCACTGGCCCTCAGCTATTTCTAAAAGTGCTTCTGTGGTGAGAAAGTAAATCTGGTTTCAATAGTAGTAGCAGAAGTTAAGTACTTTATAATCCTGTTATAATGGGAAAAGGATCAAACCCACAGGGTTCAAGCAGGCTTTTACTTGATTGGTTATTATGCTTGAAATATGGTTGGTCATGGGGTCTATCTAAACACTGCATCTATTTAGTCAACAAAAAGCTGACATTATTTTTCGGCATTTCTGTTAACATCTATGATTTTTAAAAAAGTTAAAACAGCATAATTTTGAATAACTTGAGTAACTGACGGAGAGGAATATTCTACTGAGTTCAATTATTTGTTGGAAACCCTGGTTGCTTAGTGGTTACCTCCTAGTTAGAAAATCCTCATCTTTCTACCTTATATCAAAAAACTATCTGCGACTATGAGCTCACTGTGTCATAGAAAGAGCATTCAACTAAGTTTGGAGAAATTGACCATAATACTGACTGTCTCACTAGCCAATTGGATGACCTGATCAAATTCATTTCCTCTCTCAGAGCTACTTTTGTCAAATCTGTCAGAGGAGAGCACTGGACCAAGTAATCTCCAACCACTCCCTTCCCACTCCTATTCCGTTTCCTTGCCAGAGGGACGATGGTCCTACTCATTGTTACCTATGAAAGATCTTCTAAGACAGTTGTTAGACTGAGCATACCTTCTCAAAAGTGTGTTGAAGAAGGAAGAATAGGAGATTGAATTAAATAAATCCTTATGGTCACTAGGAACCAGAATTGACTTGTTAGCAGTGGGCTTTGCTTTGGGTTTTTTGAGGAAAACGTGTGTTACTTTGCTTTAAACCAAAACCTAGTTATTGGTTCCATAAGGCAATTTAATCACCACTTGTTTTCACACACTTTCTGTATGCAAGCAGATGTGGTAGATACTGTGGGTGCTATAGAGAAAAACAAAATGCCAGTGTGTCCTTTAGGAATTCAGTTGGCAAAATATGACATACAGAATCAGCCACATTAAAACACAGTATGTGAATAGTGGAAACCCTGGTGAGGCGGTGGTTAGGATCTATAGCTGCTAACCAAAAGGTCAGCAGTTCAAGACCACCAGGCATGCTTTGGAAACTCTATGAGGTTGTTCTAGTCTTTCCCATAGGATTGCTATGAGGCAGAACTCACTTGAGGGCAATGGGCTTGGTTCGGGGTTTGATGTGAATAATGCCAACATAGACATAAAAAATGGTGAAGATCTATTTGCAAGGGAGATACACTTACTAAAGGAATCAGGCTTAACATGTTGATCAGATAGTTGAAGGAAGCTTGTTTTCTGGTATTCTATGAACTTTTGAAAGGAGTAGCTTAGAGAGAGAGAGGAAAAAAAAACTCTATTGAATGATGACTCTGGCTATTACCTTTGGTGCTCACTGCTTTGTAATTACTATCCAGGACCAGGACAGCCCTCACAAATGGGCCAAAGAAATTTATTTTCATTCAGGGTTTGCTGATGCTGCCTCTGACAGGTTGTGTAAATGCCCAGGTCTTAAAATCATGTGATAGCTAAGAATAATTTAACATTAAAAAAAAAAAAGATTTCTCAATGGAAATTCAAAAAATCGGTTAAAAAAATGATTCAAAACATTCTCTCAATGGATCAAGAAGAAAAGACACTTGTCCTCTGAGGTGAGTTGGACAAACTGTGGTCTACAGGGTGAGGAGAACCCCTGGACATCTTTTCCAAGTCCTAAATGTTAAGGACTGCTGACGTACACTGGTAGAGATGCAGGTAGCAATCCCTCTAAAAGTTGGGACTTGTTGTCAGCAAAAGCCTTTCAGTTAGCAACTCACCTGCTGCTCTCTGGTTTCCTCTAAGAGGGAACTGTTCCAGTGAGAGATTGCTTTTAGCACAGCTTCCAAGGAGTGCCTACCTGAGACATGATTTTTCTGCTCTGGACCATCACAGTGCTTATAAACTAGAAGAGCTACCCTCCTTCAGTCTGAGTAAAGACAGAGATCACCGAGTTGGAGCCACAGCCACAGAAAAGAGACATTCCAGCCAGGGGAGCTTGTGCTAATATTTTATTAGATTTTGGACAGCTACTAGCATTATTTCCCTTTTCTGAATGAGGATGCTAATAAATGAAATTCAGTATGTTCTCGTGGCAGAGACCACTGTTGTCAAAAAAGAGACCACAAAAAGCTGAAGACAGCTTTGTCCTGGGATGAAAATCTACCCTTAGAAACAAAATAAAGCAGAGTGGGGTGGCCTTTGCCAGCCAAAAGCTGGGGGGACTGTGATGCTTACAAATCATGCTAATGAATCAAAGATTCTACGTTGTTAAGAAGCAAAGTAATCCAAAATTTACGTGTAGATCCAAAGTTAGGAAAGCTATAACCTTAGCAGACATTTTTCATAGAAATTGGCAAGCTGATTCTAAAACGTATTGGAAGAACAACACTGAAAGATTTACATTACTTGACTCCCATGTATTATGTATCAGTGAAATGGGACAACAGCATGGGAATAGACAAACAGATCAATAGACTAGAATAACTGGTTCAGGAATAGACTCCCATAGTCATTTCATTTGTAACAAAAAAGCATCAATACAATTTAATAGGGGAGGGAATGTCTCTTTTAGGCAAATAGTCCTGGAACAACTGTAGACCCTACATCACGTGAAAAGACAGAATGTGTGAGACAGACTGAGATTTATTTATTTTAAAGAACTGGGTAATGCAATTATAGAGATAGATGGCTAGTAATTCAAGATCCACAGATTAGGTAATAGGCGGAAGATTCTTGCAGTCTTGTGTCTCAGAATCTAGGTGAAAGGAAGAATTAAAGAGTAAAGGAGTTCTGGCAAGATGCTTAACCTTGAGTCTGGACACAGAATACACCTGATGGAAAACACGTTTGCTCTGAAAGCCTTTAATTGATAGGTGGCAGCCACCTCACATTATGGAAGGTAATCTACTTGACTTATGGATAACTGATATAATCATGTCACTACTTCATAACAGAGTCTACACAAATGTTTGAATGAAAAACTGGGCTTCATAGCCTAAGCCAAGCTAACATACGAATTAACTTTCATAGTCAAACCCACATCCACCTGGCACCTAAACACATGCCCTGAAATCATATTTTATTTCTGAACAAAGTTATACTTCTACCTAACATGATGTAACTATCTTGCATACACAAAACAAGTGCTAACTTCTTTTCCAGAAAGGATGCAAAGTTAATAGACATTTTCCATATATATAAACCCACTGCCACTGAGTCAATTCTGACTCATAGTGACCCTATTGAGTAGAACAGCCCCGTAGAGTTTCCGCAGAACACCCAGTGGATTTGAACTGCTGACCTTAAGGTTAACAGCTGTAGCACTTAACCACTACACAACAAGAGTTTCCTCCATATATATATCAAATAGTATATATGTATGTTTCTATATATACATATACATATACATATACAACATATTTAAAACAAGTAAAAAATACTCAAAACAATTGCAGTCATTGTTTCTTCAACAGATCTTATGGTCACCGCTGGCATTTATACCTACCTTCCTCTATTTCCCATTCCATATTCCCTTTGCCCTCAGCAAGCACTGCAGTTACTTGTGTTCCCTTCCTGATGGGATGACCCAAACTTTCATTCTTGATGGGTTGAAAGGTCCAGGCCTTTAGTAGTAGTGCTTGAAGTGTGTTGTAACTTTGTTCCATTGACTTTAATCACAGGGTGTGGTAGTATTAAGAGGCACTTTAAGAGATTTCCTGTATTCTAGACATATTTTAACAATTCCATTTCCCCTGCGTAATCAAGATCAATCACACCAGGTAGTACAGTAACTCCCTGTCTGTTGATTTAGAAGCAAGAGATACTCAAAGCAACAAGGTAGCATTCTCAACTTGCAGTTCAATAGAATCAGCATTGTGTCTCCTTGTAGCAGCATTCCTGCCTAAGACTTTTAGACCAGTAGAGCTCAGGGTCATGGGGACAATAAACTAAATTAAAATTATGCTAGCAGATCACTAGGGGTAATAATGAATGGTGCCATTTCCATTTTCACTACTTGATTTCTGAACCTATGAATCCCGGCTATGGGAGAAATAGAACCATATATTGGATATTGATTTAGAGCATACATAGACTCCTGGATAATATTGTCCCAGTCCTACAAGATATTGTCACATAGTAGCACTGTAAACTGAGTTTTCCAAAAGGCCATTTCACCATTCTTTCAATTCACCTTCTTTAGGATAATGGAGAAGACGGTGATACTAGCAAATTCCATGAGCATGGGCTAGTTGCCACACTCCATTTGATGGAAAATGGGTTCCTTGATCAGTGGAAATGCCTTCTGGAATACTATGATGGTGGATAAGGCATTCTGTAAATGTACACGTGGTAGCTTTAGCACATGCATTGCATGCATGGAGGGTAAATTCATATCCACAGTAAGTGTCTGTCTCAGTAAGAATAAAATACTGCCCTGTCCATGATGGAAGTGGCTGACGTAAACAATCTGCCATCACGCTGCAGGCTGGTCACTCCAGGAAGTGGTGCCATATCAGGTACTCACTGTTGGTCTGTGTTGTTGACAGACTAGACACTCAGCAGTGACCGTAGCCAGGTGAGCCTTAGTGAGGGACATTCCATGTTGCTGAGCCCACATACAACTTCTGCCACTGACACTGTGGCCACTTTGTTCATTCAGCAGTGATGAGACTAGCTGGGGAAACGGCAATTGATACTCACAAAATGCATCATTCCATTCACTTGATTATTAATATATTCCTCTATTGAGGTTACTGCTTGGCAAACATTCATGTGAGACATAAATATCTTTATGTCTTTTGCCAGTTCAGAGAGATCTAGTCATATACTTCTTTCGAAGATTCTTTGTCACCAATTTTCCAATAATGTTCTTTCATAGTCCCTTCCCATCCAACCAAAAATTGACCACAGTAACACATAACAGCCATTTCTCTTACCAAGCAAAATGAACAACCAGGCATATGCCTAGTGGAAGGATATTGTTTCATCAATGTCCTTCAGGGAAGTCCAAGGAAGGAGCTGCAATGTTACAGCTGTTCACTTTCAAGTAGGGCCCATACGTATATCACAGAGAAACATCTATAAACCACAGTGAAGTTTTCTCTTATTTAGTAGACTGATCATAGGAAACTTCCCATGAGGCCATAGGTACAGCCTCAAAAAGAAAGGGCCAAGCAAAAGGACTTGTAACCATGGGCACTTGGCTTAGTCCCTCATGTGACTTATTTGTGCCTTCAGGGCCTGCTCAAGCCCCAGTCTTGTATATATTAGTTCCATTTGACAATGCAGTGCTGCTGTACACATCTGACTTTATGATTCTGTGGGTTAGACAAAACCCAGTTCATGATGGGCAGCTTGGATCACATGGTAACTTGATGGCCTGTGGTTAAACATACCATATCTATGACCTCATAATAAGACAAAAGTTGTTTTGAGAGTAGTTATCACCAGTAATGAATAGTCATCTGGATTTTGCGCCAAAATCCTGAGTTTGCACTGCAGTTCACTAATAGAGGTCCATCAAAGACTCCAAGTAGCATCTCCATCTGCCACTGAAACTTCAAGCACCACTGGATCTGCTGGATCAAATGGGCCAAGTCGCAGAACAGCTTGTACAGCAAACTCAACCAGTTGCAGAGCCTTCTTTTGTTCTGGGCCTCACTCAAAAATAGTAGCTTTTTAAGTCACTTAGTGAATGGGTCAGAGTCACATACTCAAAGAAGAAATATGTGTTGCCTCCAATACCCAAAGAGGCCCACTAAGCACTGTACCTCTTTTTTAGTTTTAGGAGAGGCCAGATACAACAACTTATCCTGCACTCAAAGAATTTTAACATTCCACCTACCACTAGACCAATAAAAATTTCACTGAGGTGTAAGGACCCCAAATTTTTGTCTAGTTTATTTCTCACCTTATGGAACACAATATTTTATGAATAAGTAAGTCTACAGTAGTTGCTATTTCTTGCTCACTATGTCAAACAATATAACGGACCATTGTGATACCTAGTGGAAGGGAAAGGTAATCAAGTTCCTTGGAGACTAAATCATGACACAGGACAGGAGAGGTAATACACTTCTGCAGTTGGGCAGTGAAGGTTCACTGCTGACCTTACAAGTTGAAAGTAAACTGCTAACAGGAGAGAGAAAGAGAGAGAGTTTTGTTAAGGAATTTGTTCACACAATTGTGGAGGGACAGCAAGTTCCAAAATCTATAGATTGGGTAACAGACAGGAGATTCCTCTAGTTTTGTGTCTCAAAGTCTACAGGGCAGACAACAGAAACAATAAAGGAGTTCTGGAAAAAAGTCTAGTTTTTAGTTTGGTTGTTGTTGTTAGGTACCATTGGATCAGTTCTAATCCATAGTGACCCTATAGGACAGAGTAGAACTGCCCTATAGCATTTCCAAAGGGTGCCTGACAGATGTGAACTGCCAACTTTTTGGTTAGCAGATATAGCACTAAACCACTATGTCACCACTGTTTCCAGATAACTAGAAATTTCTTGAGGAAAACTGCTTAAAAAGTCCTTCAACTGATTGGATGAGGCCTACTCACATTATCGAGAATCATCTACTTACTTAAGGACAACTGATCTAATCGTATTTTACTACTTTACAAGTCTAGAGTCCACAGTAGCATTTGGCCTAATAACTGAGCACTGTAGGTTAGCCAACTTGACATAAAATTAACCATCACACCTACTCCGCTCAAAATATATCAACCATATCAGGATCTACTGAATATGAAATATTCAAAATGCACTAAAAAATGTATTTCAACAGGTAAACGTTCAGTTATAACTGTGCTAACAGAAGAAAGCATTCTGACAAATTTCTCAAGTACCTCAAAGGGGATGCCATTGCCTCGTTTGAGAGCCACTGGTGCTGGAGACTGATAAAAGCCAGTGCGTAAACTGTGAATGGCAAAGTTGCTGTGTTGGCAAATGCTTTGATGTGTGTATTTTCACTACACTTAAAAAAAGTCAATGTGTTATCCCTCTGTGGACTATGACAGGAATCAAAACTCAGATTCAAAAAGTTTTAGCATAACCCAATATTAGAGGAGTCATTTCACAGAGACACAGAGCTCAGCAGGACCTCTAAAGTCACACTGTGAGCAGAGCTACCTCACCTGCTCCTCCTCTCTCACATCTGCCACAACTCTCCAGGTCAATAATCCCTCTAGCAAATCTGCCCATCATAATTCTGTTTGGAATTGTGTGGTGCCTCCCATGACCTTAGGGAAAACTGTGTAAGACTTCCCCCCTCCACTTCACAGCTAAGAGGTTCAGCAGGAAGAGGATCGTGAGCCACTACAACCTGAGTTAGGGAAGTGGGACAGGAATCCAGCCTTCTGGTGCTTGACCCTATGCTCTTCTCAATACACCACGTGGTTGTGTGCTGTTGAGACAATTTTCGATTCATAGTGACTCAAGGAGACAAAGTAGAACTGCCCTGTAGGATTTTCCAGGCTTTAATCTTTACTAGAAAACACTGGTGGTATAGTGGTAAAGAGCTGTAACTGCTAACCAAAAGGTCAGCTGGCACCCCTCGGAAACCTTGCAAACAGTTCTACTCTGTTCTATACGGTTACTATGCGTTGGACTCAACTGAAGTGTTAATCTTTAGAGGAGTAGATCACCAGGTCTTGTTTTCCCAAAGAATCACTGGGTGAGTTCAAATCACCAACTTTTGAGTTAGCAGCCAAGTATTTAATCACTGTACTACCAAGGCTGACTGTCAAGTACACCATACTACTTCACAAAGGTGTCCCCAATTGTCATTCCTGAAGAGGTAGGTGAAAATAATTGGAGGCCGTTTCCTCTCTGAAGTGACTTGAGTATCATCTTTCCTTGAAGTCCAAGGGATGACCAACTAAGTCCTTGCCAGCTGAGAACCAACAGGTTCAATTCAGACTACAGAGGAAGAGGTGAGTACAGACCAAGACCTAGCATAATGGAGGTAACATCAGCCAGGAAAAAAGTCCTGCAAACTCTGAGCCAGAAACTCCTGCTCAGAGTTAGAAAATTAACTGATACCCATCTGCTCTAATTCAGAAGCATCTGAGCAATGCAGTGCAGTGAGTTTTCCACATTGAAGTCCAATATCACGAAGAATTTCAATTCCCCGGATCCCATCTCCTTTTCAGCCAGCTGTCTCCTTTCTTCATTGTGCTGTTTGTGTGAAAGCCTCTCTGGCTTGGTCGGCTACTATTATGGAAACAATTCTGTTTCCCGCTAGAAGGGAAAAAGCAAATTCACCCACTGAACCAAGGAGAATTGCAATGACAGCATAGAAACCCTGCGGGGGAGGAACCAGATTGATTGAAATGTTCGAATTAGTAAGGAAGAGAAAAGGAGGCAGAGCAGGAGGGGGAAGAAAAGGAAGAGGAATAGAGGAAAAGGGGGGGCAAAAAAGAGTGACAACAGTCTGTCTCACAGAGATCTTCCTGTGCAATTTGGTGACCGTACCAGGAGAAAAAGCATTAGGAGTGGAGAGCATCTGGCAAGAAGTATTGCCCTCTCTTTGCTTGCTCTTCTGAGATGGCACGCTCCACTATCTCCCCCTTGTGGGGATTAACACTACCAGGTGCAGCCAGGAACTCCCCTGTACGACTGCGTAACAAACAGCAGGGTGCCGCGTGGTTTCAGGGCACAGCCATTGCCTGAAGAGTGTTTGCTGGAAAGCACTGAGTCCTTTTGAATAGCCTGCAAATAGCGGGGCCGGCATAAATGTAATGCTTTCTGCATGAACAGTCATAATGGCTCCCAAGCTCACTTCACTTAGAAATTTACAAAGTACAGTATTTCATTTAATTCTTCTTTTGTTTCTAGTCGCTGTCAAGAGCTCTTACTCATGGCAGCTCTAAGTACCTATGCACCGAACCAAATCATGCCCAGTCCAGCACCACCTTCACAAGTGCTGGTAAGCTCAAGTCCATGGTTGCAGCCATTGCATTTTGAGTGCCTTACAACCTAGGGGCTTCTACTTCCAGACAATATTCTGTTGTAATCCATAGAGCTGTCACTGGCTAATTGATGAAAGTAAATTACCAGTCTGGAAGCACCACTGAAACCTGTCTACCATGAGAGACCCTGTTGGTATTTGGAATACCAGTGGCATAGCTTCAGCATCAGAGTAACATGCAAGCCACTCCATTATGGCAAACTGACAAGTCAAGGATCTAATCTTACTGCCTCCCAATAAGATACAGATTATTTTTGCCACTTCACAGATAAAAGAACTGAGGCCCAGTGGGGTGACGTGATTTGCCTAGAAGGAGACAGGAAACCATAACACCCTGCTCTGTAGGTTGAGTCCAGCTCTCAGAGGTTATAAACCACCCTTCAGAGCCCAGATGAAAAGAGACGTGGCCTTTCTTCTCCATCCCCCTATTCTTCTGTGAGGTGATAACATCCCCCCTCCCAAACAGACACCTTCCTACACAGACCAAGCTCCTGTCCTGGGGCCATATTCTGACTGGATTTCAGAACACTTCCATGTGCTTTGAGGGGACAGATGAACTGTAGTGGACCATTCTCAAGCAGTCAGGGTCCACTCAAATACTTTTTGAGCTCCTATTAGAAACAAGTGAAGCCCTGGTGTGTAGTAGTTAAGTGCAACAGCTGCTAACCAAAAGGTCAGCAGTTCAAATCCACCAAGTACTCCTTGAAAACTCTATGGGGCAGTTCTACTTTGTCCAATAGGGTCACTATGAGTCGGAATCAACTCAACAGCAGTGGGTTTGGTTTAGTTTTATTAGAAAGAGGGGGGTACTATGATTAAAAATAATAACTCAAAATGAGCCAGGTAAACCAGTTGCCACTCAAACCATCTAGTCAGAACCTAAGCCTTGCTTGCACTCAACATGCTATCTGCATTCAGGCTTTTATCTTCCTTCTCAGAGGGGCAAGAGATGGAACATGGTGGTCTTGGACGTGGTCCCTACCCCCAAGAGTCCCTCAGGCGATGCTGAGGCAGTCTTGGTGCCACTACGACTATGATTCCTGCAGACTTATTCCTGTCCACGAGCCAGTGGGTAGGAAGAGGAGACTTTTGTTGTAGGTTTGCATTTTCCCACAGACTGGATGTTTAACTTGAGGCAAGGCACTTTGCCTGTCTCAGTATCAGTTTTCCGAGGTGTGATACGAGGGGTTGGATGAGCTGGTTTCTCCTTGTTGCCCAAAGTGCTGGCTGGGAATTCGGCTCAGCCTCATGGAGCCACTCTTTCTCTGTGCTGGTTGCTGCTGAGGGTGTTGACTGAGTTCATCTGTTTACCAAGACACATGCAGCTGTCCCCTTCCGATTACTTCATCACAGGCGCTGACAGACCCTCCCGGGCAGGGCTGTTGGCACAGTCTCACTAGGGAGCATCTCCAATCATTGCTTGTCCTCATCAAATTCAGATTTATGGAGTGTGAGGCTGGAAGAGGCCCAGGAAGGTCATGGAACACATGGTCTCCAGGCCCCCGGGAGCTCATGTTCTGACTTGTGGGCCATTTCCCAAGACACTTAGCCAAACGGGTCAGTGTCAGGATTCTCACCCCCAGTCATTAGGATGAGAGTAACGAATGAGGCTGAGGAACACAGTGCTTGATCTAGTTCACCAGGCGGCTTGGCAGCAGAGGCAGTGTCAACCCTTATATCAAACGCACGAAATATTCTTCTTTTATTTGTATTTCTTATTTTATTTTTATTTGTATATTCTTATTTTATTTGTATTTCTTTTTGCCTCCAATTATGCCAATGGCGTGGTAATGGACAAGATCTTCAATACAAAGACAAGATCTTCAATACAAACAAATTATAACATATGCGTCCTTAATAATGATAGTACTAAAAGAATTTTCAAGCAGTTATGATGTACCAGTTATTATTCTGAGTCCTATACATACTTTTACTCACTCTTCACAATAATTCCATAAGAAAGATATGATACACATCATTGTACTCAGAAAAAAATCTATTCCTTAGCGACTATAAATTCCTTGCCTGGGATTTGAACTAGGAAATTTGGACATCATGCTCTTACCCAATGCGCTCTGCTTGCTTGGGGCAGCAGATTAGCTCATGCACCAAACACTGGAACACAGAGCAGTTGAAAATCTAAAATTGGTAGCACAGGATACAAACGTTTGGGACCTGAGAAGGAGAGATTAGTGTGGGATGCAAGATTTGGGGTAGGCTTCCCTGAGGAGGGTGGTTTCAGGCAGGTCTATCCAGCACTAGTACTGCCTACAAGTTGCTGAGAAGTTCCCTTTGGTTCATTTGTGTAAGAGTAGAACTGTGCTCACTAGGGTTTTTAGCGGCTGCGATCTTTTGGAAATAGATTTACCAGGTCTTTCATCCAAGACGACACTAGGTAGACGCAAACCTCCAACTTTTCGGTTAGCAGCTGAGTGTGTTAACCATCTACAAGGTCAAGAATTCCCTTTCCAGGACAGGCAGGATTCATCCAGATAAAGTAGACTGGTAAGTTAGGTGCAGAGATGGGCATGAGTGCCAAATGTTTTAGGGGAGTAGGGTCAGCACAGTGAGTGGGAAAGAAAGTGCAGATACACTTTGTTCTGCTCCTCTTTTTCTCTGGTCTCATGCCTGGCTTCACGCCCAGGGACTTCTGAGTGTCTGTGAGAGGATGCACACTACGAACCTTGCAGACAAACACTTGCTTTCTGCAGGCTGATGGGAGATGAGGAAGGTAGGGATTGCCAGAAGTTCTGCAGGTGGGACTGGCAGCATAGAACCCATAGGATTTTCAGAGCATACCTGCAAGATAGTTCTACTATGGTTCTCAGCCCTTTTTGAGACATGAGACCTAATTTCATATAGTGGAATTTGAACTGCAGACTAAAAGAGGTTAAATAGCACACGTCATTATTGTACTGGATCCCTGATGCTACAGTGGTTACGAGCTGTTGCTAACCGGAAGATCGGCAGTTCACACCCAGCCGCTCCTCAGAAACTGTACAGATCAATTCCACTCCATCCTATAGGGTTGCTATGAGTCGGGATAGACTTGACAGCAACAGGTTCTGGTTCTTATTATTGTAGTAAGAGGAGTCCTGGTGGCACAATGGTTAAACGCTTGTCTGCTAACGGAAGGGTTGGTGGATTGAACTCGTTCAGCAGTTCCTGTGGGAGAAAAGAACTGACAATCTGCTCCCATAAAGATTCCAACCTAGGAAACCCTGTGCGGCAGTTCAACTCCATCACCTGGTGTCGTTCTGAGTTGAAAATCTACTCACTGGTATCTAACAAAACTACTGTCCTAATCATATGGTGACTTTTGTCCCTTTTACATATCACAAGCAGAATTCTTAAATGTGCTACTGACAATTTGTCATCATGTGATGCCTCCCACCCTCCTCTACTCTATGTGTCAGTCTAGGCAGGACACCACCGAAACAGTCTGCATTCTCAGTGAGCACAAAGTCAGTTTCAGTCACTGGTCACAGTTTGGCAGCACCGCTGTAGAAGAGCAGGGTGCACATGTTTGCTGTGACCAATGGACCACACTGCCACGGCTGGAAACCAGAATCATGCCAGTGAGAAAGAGACGGAGAATAGCTGTGAGCTGCCAGAAGAGGAACTCTGGCTTTTATTAAAGGTTTCACCACTAAGCTTTGCGGCACTCAAGTGCGGCTCATTTTACCAGTAGAGAGCTTCTTAGAATCAGAACTCACTTCTCTCCTTCATGCTCATCCCCACTTCGTGTTCCCCACAGCACACACGAACGCACACATATTTAGAAATGGAAAAGGTCAAGCTACAATCCCCCCTTGCTTTCTCTGTCCCCGTGGCTTTATTTTTAGGTTAGAAAAGACCATCTCTTCCTCTGACTCATGGATTCACTGACAAATATGCTCTTAATTAAGCTAGTAAATAAAAGTCATTCCTTGTGTCACATTCTTGAATCAAAGAGATCCTTGTAAGTGGGCCTTGCTTTGTGATTTTGCACCCTCCCCTCTCCAAGTACTCATGCTCTGTGTCTTCTGCAGAGCTGGCCACCAAGGGCAAATAATCCTATCATGTCATATTAACACTACCACCACTCCGCCCCTGCCACCAACAATTGCACACACACATGTGCATGCATGCACACACACATGCCCCAAACGAAGACTCAGTTTACCTTCTTGGATGGTGTTACTGGTATTTGCTCAGGTGTCACTCCTTTTGGCAATAGAGGCAAACCTAGTATGGGAACCATCCTTAGGTACAAATTGCACTTATGGTTGAACCACACTCTTTTGTGGTTCCAGTCTACAGTCTCTTATCTGAAACACTTAGAGTTTTGGGATTAAGGTGTTACAGATTTTAGAAAGATACCTATACTTCATATTGCATAACTCCCCTCTAGGGGCCAGGTCAGCACTTGTTAATGAAATGTGTTCTTATTGCTAATAATAACACTAATATAAACACTAGATGGGATAAGTGAAGACTATAATTTTTTGTTTTTTATAATTTTTTGACTTCTGATTTGCAGTTAAGCTATTGTAGACTCCCATGTGTGGACATGACTAGGCATATAAATTCAATCATTAGTCTAGTTACTAGCTGTTAGTACAGTCTTAGCCCAGGAGCTTGAGAAGTGTTTTGGAACCAAAGCCCACTTGCTTTGATGGCAGCCTCAGCTCAAAATTATAATTATTTGCTAGCTGTAGTCCCTTTTTCAAACTCATTTTATAGATGAGAAACTGAGTTTCAGAAAGGATTAAGTCTTTTAAATACTGCACTCCATATGACATATGAGTGGCTGTTGAGTTTGTTCCAACTTATGGCCACCTCTCACGTGTCAGAGCAGAACTGTGTTCTGTAGGGCTTTCAATTATGGCTGATTTTCCAGAAATAGATTGCAAGGATTTTCTTTAGCCAGGTGCCTCTGGTGGTCTCGAACATTCAACCTTTCAGCAAGCAACTTAGCACATTAGCAGTCTGCACTACCCAAGGACCTCCAATCACGGTAAGACAGCTTAATCTCAAGTCTTCTGATGTCTAGCTATGATTTCTTCTACCAATTACTGTGGAATAAATATTCTTCACAGTGTGGGCTAGGAAATTCTCATGATGATGGAGTTTCTGGTCATTAGTATGCTCCCAAATTACAAATGTGGGAAATTCCCCAAACTCCTCCAGACAATCCCTTAGTAGTCTTGGGAGATTGCCCCCATGGTTACAAGGACCCCAGATGGCAGGCAAGAAAGGTCTAGGCACACAGCTGGCTCTCCTACCACTCTCCTTCCTCCGCTCCCATGAAAAAGAAATCCAATCTCCCAGCCCAGCATTTGAGTTCCTGGGAGCCTTGGCCCGGCAGTAGCTGCTTGGATTATCTTTATTGGCCTTGTAGCCATTGCTAAACCCCCAGGGAAGTGAACCAGATGTCCCCATTTGACCAGCCATTGCAGTTAGGTCCAGCAATGTCCAGCTGTTCCAGGCTCCAGTCTCAGAGTGTCCCATTTATCTTGGGTTTCCTAGTGCCATAACCAAGATGTCAGCAGAGAAAAGGATGCTCCATTCCTGACATCAGGGGGGAAATATGAATCAGGAATCTAGGAAATGCTGCTAAGCATTGTTTTCTGCCAGAGATGCACTCATCATCCCTTTCCTCCCCGCTAAGTTGGGGAGGTATGCTTTGCTCTCCTTCCTTGAAGAAACTGATCCAGGCATCTCTCCTTTCAGAAAGGATTCCCCAATCTGTTCGGAAAATCTGCTGCATTTTAAGGTCAATACCATTAAAGGATTACCATTTTGGGCTTTAGTTCCATGCCTTTTGAGAGATAGGGTCACACAGCTGGGTGGATAACTCCACAGATCAACTAAGAAAACTCTAAGTCCAGAAATTATTAGGGGCCTTCAATCCACCACCTCCTCTGCCTACCCGAGTATTTATTTCCCAGAATTGGGAAAAGGTGACATTGGACTTTAAGTTTGATCCAGACATAGAAATTCAAATTGCCTTAGATTCAGTACCTACAGTGGGTTGGGTCAAGTTGTTAAAAAGAAAACGGTACTACTTGAGCAGTTTAGTGTTCTAGTCTGACTTGCTGTGTGAGCTGAGAGCTTCACAAAGATTTCAAGGTGCTTAAGCATTACATCTGCTAACCAAAAGGTCAGCAGTTCAAATCCACCAGGTACCACTTGGAGACTCTATGGGACAACTCTAACTCTGTCTTATAGGGTTGCTATGAGTCAGCATCTACTTGTTGGCAGTTGATTTGGAGTATCCATCCTGGAGCCCTGGAGGCATAGTGGTTAAGAGCACAGCTGCTAACCAAGAGGTCAACAGTTCAAATCTACCAGCCACTCTATCAGCTATCCTTGAAAACCTTATGGGGCAGTTCTACTCTGTCCTTTAGGGTTGCTATGAGTTGGAACTGACTTGACAGAAACGGGTTTATTATCTATCCCATTCCAGTACTGAACTGGGTCCCACACACATTTATGAGCAACATAGTCTTACACGTCTGGGTTTGGTTACTGATCCAGACTGGGTTAATCAGTGTCCCTTTCCCAGGAACTTGAACTTGGAACTTAGAAAGTCTGTATCCTGTACACAGGTCTCAAACTGATGAATGTTGCTGATGGCAGCCACATTTCTTACCATGTAAGCTGGAGAGCAAAGAAAGTCATGCAGGGAGAGGGATAAAACAAAACATAAGAAAGAAAGGTGACTCAAGTGACAGAGAAAGACAGATGACTATAGGTAGACAAGAAGTCAGGTTTCTGCACTTTTTCCTCCCTCAGTAATTCATCTGACTCAGCCTAAATAAACAAACAAAAAATGATTTATGAAGGATGCTAAAAACTAGTGGGCAAAAGTTTAAGGAGAACCAGCATATTTGCATAGTCTCAACATAAACATTTATTAATTACTAAAGAAAAATAATAAATTTACAGTGAAGAAAACTTGCAGACACCACTTAACAAAGTAATCAATATTGATATCACCAGTAATGAGTCACGGCAACATCAAGACCCTCCTTGATACAATGCACTGAAGATACAACACCACTTCTGTGCCCAAAATGTGTAATCTCAATCTAATTAAGAAGAAATTTCCAACAAACCCAGACTTAGAGACCATTCTATAAAATGTTTGACAAGTACTCTTCAAAATTGTCAAGATCATGAAAGACAAGAAAAGACTGAGAAAACTGTCCTAGGCTGTAGGAAACACTGCAACTAAATTCAATATGGGACCCTCAAACAGAAAAAGGGCATTAATGGGGAAAAGTGGTGAGACTATAGCAAAGCCTATGGTTTGGTTGATAGTACTATATCAATGTTAATGTCAGACTTTTAAATACTTGTGCTATGATTTTTTTGTCAGTCTTTTGACATACAGAAAAATTGGGGTAAAAGATACATAAAAATTCTCTGCATTGCGTTTGTAACTCCTCTGTAAGTCTAAACTGATCTCAAAGCTTTAAAAACTTTGAAAAGAGGTAATTTATCATCACAATAGAAAATCACCTCATGGGATTTAAAGACAAGGACACTGTTAAGCCTCACTGCTGTCCTTAAAATGAAAAAGTTCTGCCTAGTGCATCCTGCATAAGCCATTCAGATTCTTGGCACCGCTGAATGGAGTCACTCCCAAGCCACCAGAGAACACTGAACTTAATGCTTAGAACCTTAGACGTTACAAGACATCATCACAAGGCTCACCTTCTTGCCTTGCAAAAGCCAAGTTTGAGTACCAGAAGGAAATTGTGCTTCTAGAAAGACCTGGAAAAAAGAAATGTGCATCTCATTTAGTTATCTCAATAACACAGGCGATAATTGTCTAGGTAGAATTAAGAGTCTTGAGGACTAGAATGTCACCTAGTGCACATCCCAATGCTGGAAATCTTTGTACTTTCATAGCCAATAAATAATAGGAAATCAGTACTGAGTGAGGCAGTCTTTTCAATTCTATGCTCAATAGGATAATTTTCCTTAGCTTTGGTTGACAACCAATGGCCTGGTTTGCTTTGGACAGTCCCAGGTATAATTATTAATAGTGCCCCATTCACTCTCAGAAGAATCCTGGTTTTGATGATCAGCCAACTTCCTTATGCTAGACAAAAACAACAAAAAAAACCAAAACTGCCTCCTCTTAAACATGAAGATTGTGATTTCATAACACACAACAAGCCTACCCCTTTTTCAAATAGTGTCTCAAATATTTGAAAACAACTGTCTTGCCCACCCCTGTGCCACATAGTCCCAGTTCCTCCAGCAAAACTTCATGAGTCGCAGTTTCAAAAATCCTCAGCACACTGTCAGCCTCTTCTGATTGTCTTCTGGTGATGAAGGGCCTGGAATGGAATATTAATCTCCAGATATGGTCTAATCTGGGGATGTTAGAATGATTACATCACTTTTCTATCAATTCATCATAAAGATGTCATTGGTTAGCATTATTTGTAAGGCAGAAGCCAAACCAATTAAATAACCAACAACAGGAGACAATTCCATAGTATAACCATGTTGTTGTTGCTAGGTGACATGAAGCTGGTTCTGACTCATAGCTAACCTATGCTCAACAGAACAAAACACTGCCCAGTCTTGCACCATGTCCACAATCGTTCTTATGCTTAAGCCCATTGTTGCAGCCACTGTGTCAGTCCATCTCATTGAGGGTCATCCTCTTTTTCACTGACCCTCCACTCTACCAGGTATGATGCCCTTCTTCAGGGACTAGTCTTTCCTGACAACATGTCCAAAGTATGTAAGGTGCAGTCAAGTCATCTTTGCTTCTAAGGAGCACTCTGGTTGTACTTGTTCCAGAACAGATCTGTTTGGTTTTTGGTAGCCCACGGGACTTTCAGTATTCTTTCCTGACACCACAATTTAGAGGCATCAGTTCTTCTTCTGTCTTCTTTATCCATTGTCCAGCTTTCACAAGCATGTGATGCAATTGAAAATATGGCTTTAGTTGGATGCACCTTAGTCTTCAAGGTAATTTTTTTTCAGTACTTTAAAGAAATCCTTTGCAGCAGATTTTCCCACTGCAATGCCTCTTTTGATTTCTTCACTGTGGCTTCCATGGTTGTTGTGGAATCAAGTAAAATGAAATCTTTGACAACCTCAAGTCTTTCTCCATTTATCACAATGTTGTTTACTGGTCCGGTTGTGAGAATTTTTGTTTTTATGCAAATCAAATAGATTTGATTCCTGTGCATTTCATCTGGTGAGGTCCACATGTACATTTGCCATTTGTATTGGTGAAAAAAGGTATTTGCAATGATGAAGTCACTGGACCCGATAAAAGGCATTAAAATGACAATGCTGACATCATATTTATCAGTAATCACACTGAATGTAAATGGACTAAGTGCACCAATTAAGAGCAGGAGAGTAGCAGGTTGGATTAAAAAAAAAAAAATGACCCATCTATATGCTACTTAGAGGAGACACATCTTAAACTCAAAGACAAACAAACTACAATTCAAAGGTTGGAAAAAATATGTCAGGCTAATAACATTCTAAAAAGAGTGGGAATAGCAATGCTAATCTCTGACAAAATAGACTTTAAAGTTAAATCCACCATACAAGATAAAGAGGGTCACTATCTAACGGTCAAATGCTCAGTTCAACAGGAGAACATAACCATACTAAATACCTATGCACCCAGTGAAAAGCTCCAGAATACATAAAACAAATGTGATTTGCACTGAAAACAGAAACAGACAGCTCCACAATAATAGTAGGAGCTTCAACACACCACTCTCAGTAAAGGACAGAACATCTCAAAAAAGCTTAGTAAACACACAGAGGATCTAAATGCCACAGTCAACAAATCGATCTTACAGACATATTCAGAACACTTCATCCAACTGAAGCCAAGTATACTTTCTTTTCCGATACTTCTGGAATATTCTCCAGAATTGACCACATACTAGGTCACAGAGTGATAATCAACAAAATTCATAATATTGAAATAATACAAGCTCCTTCTCAGACCACAAAGCCATAAAACTAGAGATCAGTAACAGAAAAAAAGATGTAAATTAAACCAAAAACATGGAGACTGAATAACATTTTGCTCAAGAACTACTGGGTAATAGAAGAAATCAAGAACGCAATAAAGAATTTTATAGAATCAAGTGAGAATGAAGACACATCCTACCAAAACCTGTGGGACACAGCAAAAGCAGTGGGCAGAGCTCAATTCATCTCAATAAACGCACACATCCAAAAGATGAAAGGGCACAAATCAAAGAATTAACTCATCAATTTGGACAACTAGAAAGATCTCAGCCCCCAAGATGATACAACACCTGGGGATAAATCTAACCAGAAATATAAAAGACCTGTACAAAGAAAACTACTGCAAGAAATGAAAAATGACTTACACAAGTGGAGAAATCTACCTTGCTGCTGGATAGGAAGACTTAACATTGTGAAAATGTCTATACTACTCAAAGCAATGTAGACATACAATGCAATCCCAATTCAACTTTTAATGACATTTTTTAACAAGATGGCGAAACAAATCACCAACTTCATATGGAAAGGAAGGAAGCCACTGGTAAGCAAATTATTCCTAAAGAAGAGGAAAGAAGTGGGAGGCCTCACCCTTCCTGACCTTAAAATCTACTACACTGCCATGGTAATTAAGACAGCCTGGTTACTGGCACAAAAACTGATGCATAGACCAATGGAACAGAATCAAAAATCCAAATATAACTTCACCCACTTATGAACAGCTGATGTTTGATAAAGGCCCAAAGACAGTGAATTGGGGTGAACATAGTCTCTTCAACAAGTGATATTGGCATAATTGGATATCCACCTGCAAAAAAAAAAAAAACAATACAAGAGCTTTATTTCACACGAAGCACAAAAACTAATTCAAAATGGATCAAAGACCTAAATATAAAAGCTAAAAAAATAAAATTCTTGGAAGGAAAAATTGCAAAGATGATGGAAGAGCTAATCCACAGCATCAACAGTCTACCAAAAACCACCAACAACCTTCAGTCATTAGAATTGAAAACAGATAATTGGGAACTCTTAAAAGTTAAATGCTTATGCTTACATAAAGCCTTCATCAAAAAAGTAAAAATACTACCTACAGGATGGGAACAAATATTTTCCCATCACTCTTCTGACCACCACCTAGTCCCTCTAATCTAGAAGATATTGCAAAACCTCAACAAGAAAAAGACAAACAACCCAATTAAAAAATAGGTAAATGACATAAACAAGCATTTCACCAAAGACATACAGGTTGCCAACAGATACATGAGGAAATGTTCACAATCACTAGCTATCAGAGAAACTCAAATCAAAACCACAGTGAGATACCATCTTACCCCAATAAAGATGACAATAATCCAAAAAACACAGAAAAATAAATGCTGGAGAGGACGTGGAGAGATTGGAACTCTTCTACACTGTTGGTGGGACTGTAAAATGGTTCAGTCACTATGGAAATTGATTTGGTGCTTTCTTAAAAAACTAGAAATAGAAATACCATATGATCCAGCTATCCCATTCCTTGGAATATATCCCAAAGAAAAAAATGAATGCCTCTCAAAAAGATACTTGCATGCCAATGTTTATTGTCACTCTCTCCACAGTAGCAAAAGTTGGAAGCAACCTAGATGCCCATCAACAGACAAATGGTTAAACAAACTGTGGTATGTTCATAGAATGGAATACTATGCCACGATAAGAAACAATGATGGCTTACAGAAATACCTGTCAAAATGGGACCATCTAGAGGAAATTACACTGAATAAAACTAGCCAGACACAAAAGGACAAATTTTGTATGAGACCATTATTATAAGGACCCAACTAATCATTTAAGCACAGTAGAAATCAGTATTTGCTGGTCACAATGGGGTGGCAAGGAAGGAGAGGGATTTTTCACAAATTAGATAGTGGTTAGGATTAGGGATGGGTATAGGACGTGACAGCAAACACTAGAAGTGGGGTACCCACAACTACTCAACTTCAAAGCCAAATTGTCCCCGTAATGTGGACCACCTCTGTGGAAGAACAGAGCAACAGGGTCTGGTGTCAGGAGGCAACGCTCTTAGGGGACATTCAAACTAACTGCATACCCAAGGTTTTTCTCTCTCACTGTCTCGAGATATCTCTCCACATACCACTTGGGTGATTGGCAACTGGGGTCTTAAAAGCTAGAAAGCTACCATCTAAATAGGACCAAATGTGGAGCAAATGGAGAACATCGAGAACAGGAGAAAAGTATGAGCCCACTAGATGGAAGGGGCTGTGTGAACTGCAGCCTGCTTCAGCATGGGACCAGAAGAACTAGGTGGTGCCCAACCATCACAAACGACAGCTCAGATGGGATACGTGGAGTGGAGCTCTGGACACAGCAGGTGATGGAGTAGAGGGAAGAGCTAGAATTCTACCAAGAGACTACACTTGATGGTCCTTCTCAACAGAGGGCCCCCTGGGAGTGTGGCCCCTAGAGTCTCTAACCCCACACTGCATCCAGCACTGAGGCCAGCTCCCTAGACCTGGACCATATAAAACCTAGAGTGATACGAGAGGGGAACAAACTGTTAAAAACTTACATGGGGCTGCCTGAGGGACACATTGCCGGAACCAAGTTGATTGAGGAGGGCCAGTCCTTTATCAAAAGATCACAGAAAGTTCCAAACAAAAGGGGAAGTGTGCTGTCACATGGGTGGGTGGAGGGGCAGCTGGAATACAACAGAGGTGAAAGTTCAGGGTGTTATATAGCAACATGAGATACAGACTGTAAAACTGTTCTTGATTCACAGCAAAAAGAAAAAAAGGAAGTCACTGGTCTTGCAAAATTCTATCGTGTGGTCTCTGGTATCGTTTCTATCACCAACGGCTTGTTTTTCAACTACCGATCCTTCTTCATTTCCAACTTCTACATTCCAGTCTTTTGCCAGTTAATATGACTATTATTCAAGTTTATGCACTAACCACTAAGGCTAAAAATGAAGAAACTGAAGATTTTTACCAGCTTCTGTAGTCTGAAATTGATTGAACATGCAGTCAGAATGCACTGATAATTACTGGTGATTGGAATGCAAAAGTTGGAAAGCAGAACATGTTCTTCCCTTTCGGTTTTCTATTTCCAGCTCTTTGCACATGTCATTACAATACTTAACTTTGTCTTCTTGAGCTATCCTTTGAAATCTTCTGACATCCAATTTGGTCTTTTCTTTATTTCCTGTTTTTTTAATGACCTCTTGCTTTCTTCATGGATGATGTCTTTGATATCAGTCCATAATTCATCTGGTCTTCGATCATTAGTGTTCAACACATCATATCTGTTCTTGAGATGGTCTCTAAATGGAGGTGGGATATACTGAGCATTATACTTTGGCTTTTGTGGACTTATTCTGATTTTCTTCAGTTTCAATTTGAAATTGCATACGAGTAATTGATGATCTGTGCTGCATTCAGTGTCTGGTCTTGTTCTGACTGCTGATATGGAGCTTTTCCATCACCTTTGTCCACAGATGTAGTATATTTGATCCCTATGTATTCCACTGCTAATGGGAATGTAAAATGGTATAACCACTTTGGGAATCAATTTAACACTTCCTTAAGAAGCTGAAAATAGAAGTACCATACCATCCAACAAGCCTACACTGAAGAGTAAACCCTAGAGAAATAAGAGCTGTCACCCAAAGAGATATATACACACCCATGTTCATTGCAGCACTGTTTAAAATAGCAAAAAGATGGAAAAAGCTTAGGTGAACAAGGTATGGTGTATACACATAGTGGAATACTATGCAATGACAAAGGACAATGATGAATCCATGAAACATCTCACCACTTGAATGAATCTGGAGAGCATTATGCTGAGTGAAATTATTCAGGACAAATATTATATGAGATCACTATTATAAGAACTGAAGAAAAGGCTTAAACACAGAAGAAAACATTCTTTGATAGTTATCACAGAGGGGACGGAGGAAGAGGAGGACTCACTAACTGCATACTAAAACAAGAATTAAATGAAGAGAAGGACAACAAAAGATACAGATGAAAAAGATACTTCATTTCTGTGATGTTCTACCTATAAACCCACAATCAATATCTAATCATGAGGCAAAAAAATCAGACAAATCACATTGAGGAACGTGCTACAAAAAGTTCATCAGTACTCTTTAAAACTGTCAAGGTCATGGAAGAGAAGGAAGAGCTGAGAAACTAGGAGACCAAGGAAATGTTAAGACTAAATGTAAAATCCTGGAACAACAAAAAAAGACATGAGTAAAAGTATTGGTGAATCTAAGTACAGTCTATAGTTTAGTTAATAATGATGTCATTGTTAGTTGCCATGGAGTTAATTCCAACTCACAGAGACCCCATGTGTGCAGAGCAGAACTGTCTCCATAGAGTTTTCAATGCTGTGAATGTTTATAAACAAGATCACCAGGTCTGTCTTCCCAGGTGCCTCTGAGTGAATCCAAACCAACAACGGTGGTAGACTAGCAGTTGAGCATTTCAATTTCTTAGGTGTGATAAATGTACCATGATCATGGAAGATGTTAGCATTAGGAGAAGCTGGATGTAAGGAATACAGGAACTCTGAGCTATTTTGTAATTTTTCTGTAAGCTGTCTAAAATTATCCCCCCAAATAATAAGTTAATTAAAAAACAAAAATCTCTATGTGCCACATAATTCCAGTTTTGTTTAAATATACTCCAAAATTGTGTGCACATGCATGTGTGCACATGCACACACACACACACACACACACACACACAAGCAAGCCTTATATCATCATTTTGATTAGTAGCCAAGTTCTTAACAACAGATAGAGGCATTAAAAAAAAGACCAGGGAGAAATATATGAAAATACTAATCACAGAGTGCAAACATACAGCCAATCTGCTGAGTAGCATTGATGGATACTCATGAAGAGAAAAATGGGCACTGAGCAGGTCCTACGTTTTTCACTGCTGTCTAGTACACTAGCAGAGATTTAGCAGGGCTGGTTGTTAGGTTACAAAGGAGTGACCTCAGCTTTTCAATGGTGAGGTTTTAAGTAATCTGATCAGCAAAGTGCAGCCTTTGCTCTGGTATGATCAGAGGCCAGTATATAATAGCAGCAGCACATGGCAGAACCTTGGCTCCCAACATGTCTGGTCAACTCAGCATTTGTGGTTGTGTGGACCTCCAGGCTTACCTTTGTTTTAGTCGGGGGCTAGGTTCTGGCCTTGCATTTCCAGCTGTCTGGCATGGCAGACTGGTGGTAGGATTCATCACATCACTGGTTCACTGGCTGGGGAAGCATTAACCAGGATTGACTGACTTAGACACAGGACCATAACTGGTTGCCATGGCACCTTGCAGGATGCTGCCTCCTTCTCTGAAAAGCCAGAGTGCAAGAGATCCCTCTGGGACAGGTTAACCCTTACCTCTTCTCCAAGCTCTCTGATGCAAAAGAATAGCCTCTGAATATCACATCCCACCCTGTCAGCAACATACTTTGCAGCCCAAGTGCTAGGAAGCTGGGCACAGATATCACCATTAAGTACTCTGGAGAATGGTTACAAATAGCCATGTGACCCTCACAAGAAAGAGTAAGTTCCTCTGAGGCAGAGAAGGGATACTTTGAAAAGAACAGCCAAGGAAATGCACATCTTCCAGTTTAGAAAGGGTAACAAGGCCAGCATCTGGGGCAGTAACCAAGACTTGTGTCCAACTCTCTCCCAGTGACTAGGAATCTAAGTAGTTTTGGAGGAGGTTTAAGTATCTCCCTGCATAGCTTACTCAAGCTCGGGTCTGGTAGACTAGGAGGCCAGCAGATGCCAGCAACTCTGGAGTAATAGTACGAGGTATGGAAATGGTCCCATATTCTCCCATTGCCGTGTCAGGTACTGGACAACAGGCCCAGCCACTGGAGAGTGAAGGAAGCCACCACCTACTGAGGGATGCATGGGGTAGCCTAGTTGACATCTCTCTTCAAAGGACAGTCCTGGAGAAGAGCTAGCACAAGGCATTTAGTGGACCTCCCCATCACTGTCCATGATGTCAGGGCCTCCCTTGCACAAGGCAGGGAGCATCCTCCTCTAGATACGTTGACAGGTTTTGAACCACCCTCAGAGTGATCATCTCAGTGGGGTTCAGAAGTTGCCCAGCTACCAGCATGCTTCCCGTCCCATAGGCTTGAAGTGTATGAAGGCCATGACTCTACAGCAATGGTTGCTTTTTTTTTTCAACGTGCACAGATAGCGCCTTCCCCATGGGGTGGGTGGAGCTGTAAGCACAGTACCACACAGGGCAGAGCACAGGGAATGAGTGCAGCCCTGATCAGGTGGGGTTCCAGCAGCCAGTCAGGGGTGAGCAATGCTTCCGTGCTGATGTCTACCTGTCCTCTGCTACAGTGAGCTTTACAGGCTTCCCAGCCGCCTGAGGGAAAGAAAGGGTTTGAGAAATTATGCACAAACTGGGGCCTCTGTACTGGGTGTGCCATTGCAGTACCTCCCCTCACTCTAACTCTGGGGTCCCTAATGGATGGCTGAGGTAGGCCCCTGAAGGGATGGCTGCAGGCAGCCACGTACAGCGTTAGGCCAGTGGCCCAGCCAGCCTGCTGTAAGCAAAAAACTGAGCTGGTGCAATCTGTCAACAACTCAGCTGTTCTGGTGGCCTGTTGCTTCCTCTCTACGCAGGCGGTAAGGGTCATCAGGAAAGACAATAGTTACACTTTCCCAATATGCATTGCTCTCAGGGTACTGAGGAGGAAACAAGGCTGGCCAGGCACTTGAACCATCTGCCTGAGAGTTTGCCCTCTGATAAAAGTTACCTCCTGCAAACACACTGCTCAGTTTTCCAGGCCCGTCTGTGGTCTTTTCCATTCTCTTAACCTCCCTCTCAGTGACTGCAGGAGAACTAAAAATATAGCCATTAAAAAGGACCCTCTTTTCAGAATAAAGATCTGAAGCCTAATATCACTTTGTTAACAAGCTTAGAATTCCCAATAGATGAGCACCTCCACCTTTAGCGCTCAGGACCAGGGCACAAGGATGCAGGAGGGACAACAAGAGGCCAGTTTAAGTGTCCAAATACTGGTAAAGAAACAGGTCAAAGATCTAAGACCAGCCATAAAAGAACTTATGGGATATTTATTCTGGATAGTGTGCAGCTGGGCCTGCAATTATAGCTTCTATGGCTTTGTCCTTTTACTCATTCACCAAATTTCAAAGAAGTACCTTCTCAGTGTATAGAACTCTGCAGCTGTAGATAATCCCTAACAAATGGTGAGTCCCCGGCCAACTTTCCAAACACCCTCAAGGCTTCCCATCCTTGCTCTTTCTGCAGTCATCTTATTAGCAAATAAACCAAAATTTTGGAAAAGTACATCATCTGGGACAAAACTTTCCCCTTAGTTCTAGCCACTAGCCTAGACAAGCAAGAGCTGCTGGGCTTATAAGAGACTTCAGGAATGCGTAGCTGCGTGAATTCAGAAAGGAGACAATCTCAGAAAGGATCAGAACAGGTGCCATTGAGCCTATGAATGAAAATCTTTGTGTTGGGCACCAGGGGTCAGGCCATCATCTCCTGAACCCCAAATCCTGCCTGACTGGCACAATAGTATAAGATACACAGGGCCTCTGGGTCTTGGTAACTTCTGGAAAATTAAAGTTTTCCTCTCACTCTCTATTTCTCAACCACCCAACCCAGTCTCCAATCCTGGCATTTTCCTTCCCAGTGGTCTCCAGAAAGGCTTTGGGCTTTACCTCAGTGTGAAAGGAAATAGACCACATCAGTGAAGCTACAGGGCGTGGGGAGTGGCGGGGGCGGTAGAAACACATCAGGGGACCCATACAGTGGCCTCTAGCTAATCCAGCCTTTGCTAAGAGGCTCAGTGTAGTCACTGTTTCAGCTAGGTGGGCTAAAGCAGGGAAGGCTGGGAAGATGCCACTCTGCTGGTTCAGGCAGCCCCTCCTCTGGCTCAAGGATACCTCCCTCCAGAGCCCCCCAGCCTCGGAGTATGATGTATCAAAAGACTGGCAGATGAGAACTGTTGGCCATCACTGGGCTTTCCCTCTCAAGCTGTGCCACTAAGTAGCTGGGTCGCCTAGTGCAGGGTGTTCTCTCAGGTGTGATGTTGCTGAGGAACCCACCCACACTATCTCCCCTGTGAACAAGGCCATGTTGAATGATGGTCAGAAGGAGTAGAGTCTGTGCCATGGGCTTCTCATAAAAAATAATTGGTCCTTATAAAGGCCAAATACACAACCTCAGTAATATAAGCACCAGTCTGTCCAACAAAATATGTCTCTGGAGCACAAGTTAGTTCTTTCAACAAGCATTTTGACCCCACACTGCTGGACCATATGTTGGCCCCATAGATGCAAAAGGGAGTATCAGATACACTGTTAATGGTGCAAACACTAAATTCTATAAGGTATTGTGGACTAAACATATTCATGTACAAGTGGGAATGACTTTACAGGAAAGATCTCATATAAGAGGTTGTAATAGAACCAACTCAAAAGGACAAGAGTCTGCAGCTAGTCCGAACAGCAGCATTAAGCAGCTCTCTGATTTCAGACAAGACATTTCAATTCCCTTACAAAATGGTTGGTAGAGTGCTGTTGGCATTGACCACTTTCCTGGGCTACTGTTGCACACGCAGCACAGGCACCTTGAAGAAGTCAGAGCAAGATCTGAAAAGCAAAATGGGGGCCACTGTCACAGTTAACACGTGGAAGCCCCAGGTTCTTGCTCTGTTATGACTTGTACTGGTCAGTAAATGAGGGACTGAGGTGGGAGGAGAGGAAAGTCACCTTTATTTCGTTGTCTGAGGAAATGGAGTCAGCCAGAAATGCTGCTGCCAAGACTGCTCCCCCAGGGTAAAGATCCAAGTTTCTTTTAAAGGGGTTTGCAAGTAGGCAGTTCATGTAAGTTACAATATAAGTGCAATGAGGTTTACATAAGACCTTCAAGCAAAAGCAGGATTCAGATGCAAAGCTGGGGGCAAGGAGAAAGCCCAGCAAAGGAAAGAGTTTTTAATAAATGCTGTAGGAAGCTGTCTCAAGCAGGGCTCCATTGATGAGGGCAGTTTTGTAACACTGTGAAGGCATATTCAAGGATGAGTCATTGAGCCCTTTGGGTGGGCAGAGAAGCACAGTGGCTTGTCTTCAGTAGGATCTGGGTGAGGTTGTCAATTCATTCTGAGCAAGTCCTCCTCACCCTGCCCAGATCTCCTCCCTCTGACCAGGATTTCCTGAATTCGGTTCACGGATGCACACATAGCAGTTCTGCATCTGATCCCCAAGTGGCCAGGAGACAGGCCGAAAATTTCTGTACTGAGCCAAAACCTGCCACCACTGAGTTGACTCAATTTTGACTCATGATAATGCATAGGACAAAGTAGGATAGACCCGTAGTATTTCCTAGGAGCAGCTGGTGGATTTGAACTGCTGACCTTTCGGTGCTAGGTAGCTGCTAGGATTGTTAGAAGAACTTGTTCAAGTCTCTTCTCTTTGGTTAGCAGCCAAACACAACCGCTGAGCCACCCATCCTACACCTCACCGCCCCCTACCCCCAACCCGACTCCCACAACTCTTCTCTTTCATCCTGGGCTGTTAGGAAGGGCCTGTTTGCAATATTACACCTTACCAGCAGGTGGCACCCAAGGCACATGTTCGGGCTTCAGCGAGGGCTTCCAGATTTGGAAACTCTGTCCTTAAAACTGTCCTAGATAGACAGAGAATATACCAACTCTCTCTAAGGAAAACATGCCTGTGGCGACAGCACTGAAACTACCATGGAAATGAGGAAAATGAACATTCAACGCTGATGTGTGCTTGCTGGCAGAACGGTGGCCTGTGTCTTTAAACCCAAACCAAATCCCTTACTGCTGAGTTGATTTAGACTCCTAGAGACCCTACAGGGCAGAACAGTACTGCCTCCTAGGGTTTCCAAAGAGTGGCTGGTGGCTCTGAAATGCCAATTTCTTGGTTAACAGCTGAGCTCTTAACCAGGACATCAGCAGGTTCCAGTTCAGTCTTCAGAGGACTCTTACAAGGATGTTCTCGTAGTACTCTGGAAGGAAACTGCCTCCCTAGTGAATGCTGTCTCTGTGATGGTAATGACAAAGAATGACAGCAGCTGTGTTGATAAGATGGGACTCAGTCTACAAGCCTGGATTCTGTTGAGGTCATCTCTTGAGAGAGAAACAAACAGGCAGTGAGCAGAGTGTTGGGAACCTCATACCACCAAGACAGCAACACTGAGAACAGCACATGTTCTTTGGACCTGAGGTTCCTGCACCAAGATGCTCTCATACTGCATTTGAACTCTTAGCCTCCTGGACTTCAATTAACCTATCAATAATTTGTCATACTGAATGGACTTACAGCTTATCAGACTATAACACAATAAAATTTCTCTTTTTAAAGCCGTCTGTCTACTCATGTTATTTTCTGTTAGAGCAGCACCAGAAGATTGAGACAGGTATCATCTTTAAACTACAAATGTTTTCATTACTCATGCTGCCTACATTAGGAGCTTTAGAAAGGGTGAGAAAAAATAGGGGCAGAAAAGAATCTGTTAATTTCTTTCATTCAATATAGTTGAAGTAGATTGAGCAATGTATTTCACAGAAACATTCTGATTTAATTATCATGATAGCCCAATGGGACAAACTCAACAACCTCGTTGTATAAATGAAGACATTGTGACAGAGTGATGACTTTCCCCAAATACTCAGCAAGCCAGGAGCAGAGCCAGGATTTCTATTCAGGTCTTTTAGATTACAGAGTTCACATTCATGTGTACCGGGCTCTGGAGGCTCTGGGGTATATGCTGTGCCGCATGCCTGAGCTGCGCTAGGTTCTGGGCATCCAGTAACTTACAAGAATCCTAGTACTTGACCTTAGTGAATCTAGCAGGGACATGGACAGAAATGATAAACAGTGTGTTAAATCTAACAGACAGGTGTTCACAAAGTGCTCTAACAGCCCAGGAAATAAACTAATAACAGCCTGTGATGTCATCAAGTAATGTTTTGAAAAACTGAGAAGAAAGGAAGGGCACCCCAGGCAAAGACAAGAGACTGTGCAAATTATGAAAGTATAAATGTGTAGGGTTGGGAAACAGCAGAGACCATGGGGTACCTGAGGAAAAGAAGGCGATGGAATTTCAAATTTTCAGCTAAGGCCTGCTTGACCTTGAAAACTCTGGTGAGCATGAAAAGCAACATGAAAAAGCAGTAAGGCACAAAAAGATGGCTAGGGCCCAATGTGTTTTGGAGAGCTGGGAGAGGAGAAGGACTTTACCCAAAGACGATGGTAACTTTACCTATTGGTGTCACCATCTTGAGTGCTTCTCCACTTTCTTTTGGAGGACTTGAGGA
This sequence comes from Heterohyrax brucei, assembly GCA_028571685.1. Lineage (NCBI taxonomy): Eukaryota > Metazoa > Chordata > Mammalia > Hyracoidea > Procaviidae > Heterohyrax > Heterohyrax brucei. Next base: position 66,452,006 of record CM053142.1, on the reverse strand, counting down.
AGCCTTTAGTACCCTTAGGTGGAAGCAGAAAGGATAGTCTGCTTTGCTGATACAAATCAAGAAGAAATCAGAAACCGGAAAGCTGATGGTATAATCCAAATGACTTGCTCGTTGAGATTTCCTAAGGACCTAGGAGCCCTTGTAGCATAGTAGCTAAGAGCATGACTGTTAGCCAAAAAGGTCATCAGTTTGAATCTACCAGCCATTCCTTGGAAACTTTATGGGGGCAGTTCTACTCTGTCCTACAGGGTTGCAATTAGTCAGAATCTACTCAGTGCCAGTGGGTTACAGGCTAAGGACCTAGGGCCCAGGCTTGTAAGTACATTTTCTTTAAGGCAGATAATGGCCAGAATACAGTAATATTTGACAAGAGTCAGCAGGAATTGTATGGGAGAAGCAGGTACTAGAGTTGCTAGGGGAACGTGCTCATGCCTCTTCAGACTCCTCCAGGGCGAACAGTCAAGAGCTGGGGTCTGTGGCTCCTATTTGACATCACTGTATGTAAATGAAAATATCACTTATCGGGGGCATTCTTCCTTTTCAGAGAATGCCTTCTGGGCTAACACATCTTTGTCTTTTATTTTTGTACTAACTCAAGCAAGTTAAGCACCCTATCACAGGGTACCAAACTAGGAGGAAAGACCAATTGCTGAGCATGAGGACTAGAGGATCAAAAGGAAAATGTAGTAACAACACCTCCTTTTCCCTTGTTAATCTCCCCTGCCTTTATGCAAGGTAGAAAATTCTTACTCTCCAGATAACCTGGACAGGACATTAACATCCTCTGAATGAAAAAGATGGTCTCCTGAGCAACATGGCCATTTAATGGGGACTCAGTTTTCCCTCTCTTTCAGGCTGTGGGCTCCATAGCTTTATCCTGCTTGAGAAGATAAATTTAGCAGTGATAGAAATTGAAACCACTATTTATCAGTCAGTTCGTTGTACTATGGTACCTTGTATACTGTCATGATGCTAGAAGCTCTGACACCAGTTTTACAAATACCAGAAGGCTTGCCAATGGTAGCAGATTTCAGCTGCCCTTCCAGACTAAGGTGGCCTGGGAAAAAGGATCAATACATTGCTGGAAGATATGCCTGCCGGCTTGAAAGGCACTCAGAATATGACTGGGGAAGAGCAGCTTCCTCAAAGAAGATTTGCCGTTAATGATGTAGTTGTAGTAAAACTTTGAGACTTTCATTTGCTGATGTGGCATGACTTAAAACAAGAAGGAACAGGTGCAAAGTACCCATTAGTGACTGGAACACAGAGTGCACTGAGTATAAATCAAGGAAAATTGGAAGTCATCAAAAATTAAATGGAGCAAATAAACATCAATATCCTAGGCATTAGTGAGCTGAAATGAACTCACATTGACCATTTTGAATCTGACAATGATATACCAGGAGTGACAAATTGAAGAGGAGTAGAGTCTCATTCATCATCAAAGAGAACATTTTAAGATCTGTCCTGAGATAAAACACTGTTAGCAACAGGGTAGTATCCATATACCTACAAGGAACATCAGTAAATACAACTATTATTCAAACTTACACACCAACTACTAATGCCAAAGATGAAGAAATTGAAAATATTTACCAATTTCTGCAGTTTGAAATTGACCAAACTCACAGTCAAGTTGCACTGATAATTACTGGGGGTTGGAATGTGAAAGCTGGAAACAAAGAAGGATCAACAGTTGACAAATATGGCCTTGGTAATAGACATGATGCCAGAGATCACATTACAGAATTTTGCAAGACCCGTGATTTCTTCATTACAAATGTGTTTCCTCAACAACATAAACAGACTGTATGTATGAACCTCAAGGAGATAATACACAAAGATCAAATCAACTAAGTCTGTGGAAACAGATGATGGAGAAGCTCACTGTCATCAGTCAGACAATGCCAGGTCTGACTCTGGAACAGACCGTAAGTTATTCATATGAAGTTTCAAAGTGAAGCTGAAGAAAATTAAAACAAGTCCACATGAGTTGAAGTATGACTTTGAGTATATCCCTTCTGAATTTAGAGACAATCTCAAGAACAGATTTGACATGTTGTACACTAATGACCAAAGACCAGAAGAGTTGTGGGAAGACATCAAAAACATCACATATGAAAAAAATAGAAGGTCATTAAAGAGATAGAAACTAAAGAAAAGTTCAAAATGGATACTAGAATTGACTCTGGAACTTATTCATGAATATAGTAACTAAGGTGAGAAATGAAAAAAAAAGAGCTAAAAGAAGATTTCAAAGAGTATCTTGAAATGACAATTATTAAATGAAATGTGTAAAGATCTGGAGTAAGAAAACTCAAACAAAAGAGCACATTCAGCATTTCTCAAGCCAAGAAAACTGAAGAAACAATCCAAGCCTTCAGTTGCAATGCTGAAGGATGTTGTGTGCAAAATATTGAACAACATGGGAAGCATCAAAAGAAGATGGACAGTCAGTGTACCAAAAAGAGCTGATCAACATTCAACCGTCTCGGAAGGTAACATATGATCAAGAACTGATGGTAACAATGGAAGAAGTCCAAGCTGCACTAAAGGCATAAGGCTCTAGGAATTGATGAAATACCAATTGAAATGTTTCAACAAATGATACAATGCTGGAAGTGCTCACTGTCCATGCTAAGAAATTTGGAAGACAACTACCTGGCCAATCAACTAGAAGAGATCTGTATTTGTACCCATTTCAAAGAAAGGTGATCCAGTGGAATGAGGAAATTATCAAACAATGTCATTAACATCACATGCAAATAAAAGATGCTGAGGAGCATTCAAAAGTGGCTGCAGCAGTACATCTATAGGAAACTGCTAGAAATTCAAACCAGACTCCGAAGAGGATGTGGAACAAGGGATATCATTGCTGATGTCAAATGAATCTTGGCTGAAAGCAGACAATACCAGAAAGATGTTAACCTGTATTTTATTGACTTTACAAAAACATTTGAGTAGGTGGACCATAACAGATTATAGGTAACATTGTGAAGGATGGGAATTCTGGAATACTTAATTGTGGAAATTGCACATAGATCAAGAGGTAGTTGCTCAAACAGAACAAGGGGATATTGTATAGTTTAGAATCAGGAAAGGTGTGCCTCAGGAACGGTCTGCATACTTATTCAATTCATATGCTGAAAACATGATTCAAGAAGCTGGACTATATAAAGAATGTGATATCAAGACTGGAGGAAGAGTCATTAACAAACTTCAATATGCAAATGATGCAATCATGCTTCCTGAAAGCAAAAAGGACTTGAAGTAATTACTGATGAAGATGAAAGACTACAGCCTTTAGTATGGATTACATCTGACCATAAAGAAAACAATCGTCCTCACAACTGGACCAAGAACATGATAAATGAAGAAACAACTGAAGTTGTCAAGAATTCATTGTACTTGGATTTGCAAATCAACACCCATGGAAGCAGCAGTCAAGAAATCAAAAGATGCATTGCATCAGGCAAAACAAAGCCGTCACCTTGAAGTCTAAGGTGTGCCTGACCCAAGCCATAATATATTTAGTTTTCTCTTACGAGTGCAAAGCTGGACAATGAATAAGAAATGAAGAAGAAGTGATGCCTTTGAACTATGGTGTTGGCAAAGAATACATAATACTTGTATATCATGGATTGCTGGAAGGATGAACGAAATCTGTTTGGGAAGAAATACAGCCAGGATGCTCCTTAAAGGTGTGGGTAGTGAGACTTCATCTTGCTACTTTGGCATGTTATCAGGAGGAACTTGTCTGTAGAGAAGGACATCATGCTCAATAAAGCAGAAAGCGAGTAAAAAAGAGGAAGACATTGAATGAAATGGGTTGATAGGGTGGCTGTAACAATGGGTTCAAACATGAAGAACTGTGAGGACAGCACAGGACCAGGCATTGTTTCCTCCTGTCAGGCATGGAGTCATTATAAGTCAGAGCTGACCAAATGGTATCTAATAACAAGAAATCAGAACATTTTTCTGGCCAAATCTTTCAACCAGGACAATTATCTTTGACCCGATGGACGTGTTGAATTTATTATTATTATTGTAGAAATAATTCCTAGGACATTTTTAAAAGTAGTTACACCACAGAAAGGCATCAACCAAATGCTTATGACTCTATTCCTTGATTTCTCAAATTTTGACTGAAGCATTGTCTATCAACTATCACAGAAGAGGAATTATAGAATTCTAAAACTTTATACTTCTCTCCCAATCACCTTTTAATTTTAGTTTCACTATTGTTTCTACTTTTCTCCAGTAGTTATTAAAAATATTTACTCTTGCAGACGGCACTTGGCATGCCACACTATGGTCATCTTCAAAGTACGCCCCTTGGGAAGATATGCACTGACACTGACACCTAGTCCACCCTTCAAAGCAATTTTGGAACTCTTCCTTCGGAAGAGTCACAAGAGCTGTCATTGTATTACCCTTGATGTCCTGAATGTCATCAAAATATCTTCCTTTCAAACAGATGATCACCAAAAGCAACAAAGACATAAGGATAAAAGAGCCCAGGAGACAGAAGGACCCATATGAATGCAAGACTGTATCAACATGACACCAGAAGAACCAAACGGTACCCAGTCACTACCAAAGATGGGGGACACAATGTAGAGTGTCTGAGGCAACATGGGAAAAAGAGGCGTACAACCCAGGAGCCAGAATCAAGATGGCGAACTAAACACACATCTCCCTAAGTCCCTCTGGAAACCAAGGCCTGAACTGATAATTAAACAGAGCCTTCTGGACACCTAGTGAGCCCTAGGACATGGCATAGGGCTGTCTATTCGCTCTATAGCACCACTGAATGTGAAACTTCTCCTCTTTCGTGTTGGAACCCAGCCCTTGTTGAATCTCAGCTCTCACAGACTGAAGGTAAGTTGCCATTTTAACTTTTTTTTCCTCTGTCTTAGCTTGCAGGAGGGGCTGAGGTGACTGGCAGCAAGTCTCAGACACACTGCTGATGAGATCAGAGAGCAGAGTTGCCACATTTTGAGAGCCTGGCCTTGGAATCTGTATAACTTTGCACCTCTGACTTCTCTGTCTTGTAATCTCTGAATCCCTGCCAAGGCAGCTGTGGGAGCTTGTGGGGGATGCCATCTTGATTCACTAGGAGGCAGAGTTTCCTATACAGAGGCCACAGCTGGACCTAATTCCCAGGCTGGGAGGCAGTGCCCGCCCAGAGAGTGCTTTTCTGGCAGTAACGCAGTCTTTGATACTTTGGTACTTTGCTAACTGGGAAGAGGGACTTGCACACCTGAAAGCCTGACTAATTTGGAAGCTGTCAGATACCTTTTACCTTTCTATCTTTCTTTTTTTTTTTTAGTTTTGTTTCCTTTTACCTTTCAACAGAGAAATAACTGCAGTGCAACCAGCTTCTCTTCCAGCCTTTACTATCTCATGTTATAGAGTCAGCTGACAGCTCCCCAATGACTCTATAAGTGGGGCTGTGTCTTAGCCAATCAGGAGGTAGATCCTTGTTACCCTAGAGATTCCACTGAGCCAAGTCACTGGAGTACATAGAGGTGTATGGTGATCAACTTCCTTTTCAGACAGATCCCATTAAAGTAACACCAGAGAAACATAACAACCTCCAGATGCCCTAAAAGCAACAAACTTTGGACCAGAACATTAGGAAGAATTCACCTATGGCTTCAGAAGGTCCACAAAAGAAAGATCCAAAGAACTTCCAGATGAAGAAGCCTTTCTGAAACTATCAGAGGGTGAATTTATATGAGATTGTATATACCCAGTCAATCATAATAAAAAATATATAAATATAAAGAAAGAACAAACTAATCTGACTAAAACCAAAAAAAGAAAGAAAGAAAGAATAGAAAGAGGTGTGCAACCCAAGACCTCTACTAAAATACCTGAATTGATGGTCCGACAACCTGGAGGGTCCCCTGGTAACATGGCCCCTGGAGCTGCTTCAGGCCCTGACTGCAAAGCAATAGTGAGTCAACTTTTCAGAAAGAATGGACTGGACTCAGGGACACAGTACATCCACATGGCATGTATATTCTATGGTTCTATGCATTTACAGGAGGCTGCCCTACTGGTCACTTTCTAGATGGAAGAGAAGAGAAAGAGAAGGTGACAGATGCTTGTTAAGAGGACACTAGACACATAGAGTGAAAGCGAGTGTGCTGTCACTGGGTGGGGACAGCAGAGGGAACTGCAGATAAGCGAGCATGCAAACCCAATTTGGACTGAATACTTTCACTTAATTGCAATAAAAAAATTAAAAAAGAAGTCTTCCTTATCTTCAGGTAAAGAAAAAAGTTGCCAGGGGCCAGATCAGGTGCATAGGGACGGTGTTCCAAAACAGTTATTTGCTTATTGGCCAAAAATTCCCTCAGAGACAACTATACAGTTAAGTTAGCAAACTTGCCACTGTGAAAGCACGTGCAATGGCCATTCCAGAAAAAGTTTCAAAATTGCTTTGAAGGGTCAAATTAGGTACTGGCATCAGTCCATAGCTTCCCAAGGGGAGTACTTCAAAGGTGACCACAGCAATATTCAGCAAGGAGATACGTAGCACTTAGAACAATTAAGTTTGCAGACTCAATTATTGGACCATGTGTGTGTGTATGTACATATATACGTATGTATATTATATATATTTCAACATTTATCAAATCAACCTTGTTCACATACACAGTTCAGTGACATAAAATACAATAATCATGTTGTGCAATCTCACCAATAATTTTTGCAAAATTTTTCCTCACATAAACAGAAATTCGCTTATTCCCAAACAGTGCCTCCCCTTTGTCTCTTCTTCTTGTCCCTGGTGACCATTAATAAACTCTGATTTCCATACATTTGCCTATAAGGGGCAGAAGGCATCATTCTACTGACCAAATCATTCACTTGCTTGACTCTCACTCCCTTTACTCTCTTCCCATCCTTTTAGCTCCTAGGATGTCTAGATGTCTGTCTTCCACAACACGAAGGATGGCCCTCTGCTGAGGAGGGAGAGGGGCACTAAAGCAATTGTTTATTTTGGCTAGGGCATGACATGGATCATTTGGTATTGTTCTGACACATTTGCCTTAGTTTGACTCACTGTCCTTCTCTTTACTAATTAAATTATCCTAAAGTGAAAATTTCCTTGAAAGCAGTGTTTCTCAAACTTTGTTGTTGTGTGCCATCAAGTTGATTCTAACTCACAGTGACCCTACAGGACAAACAGAACTGCCCCAGGGAGTAACCAAGGAGCAGCTAGTGGATTCAAACTGCTGACCTTAACTTAACCACTACACCACCAGAGTTTAGTGCACATTGAAATACTGATTGCTGGACTCGACTCCTGAAGTTTCTAACTCAGTAGGTCTGCGTTACAGCCTGAGAATTCATATTTCTAACATTCCCAGGTGAAAGTGACTTCGCTGGTCCACAAGACCAGGCTTTGAGAACCACTGGACTAGAGCAGTACTTCTGAAACTTTTGTGGGCCTAAAAATCACCTGGGGATCTTGTTAAAATGCTGGTTCAGTAGATCTGAGGTGAGACCCGGTTCTATAGTCCTAACAAGCTCCCAGGTGACACTGATACTAATGTTCCAGAGACCACAGGGTCCCTTGCGTAACAAACTCTTTCAGCCTTTGAGCAGCAAGGCCCAAATGGTTATTTTTCCATTTTCTACTCATCTGTACCCATCACAGACTGATTAGACAGAAGGAAGCTACTATGGGTCCTCTTAAGGGCTCTTTTCCCTATACAGAAGCTGTCCACAGCCATCTGCTTCAGTCACATGTCACACTGGTGAGCAAGTCAGTAAAGCAGTACAAAACCTATTGCACACATTCCGGAAATCAAGGAAGGTAGGGCCTCATGAGTGTCATTGTCCTCAGAGTGGGGCAACACAGGGAGAAGGTGTAGCTAACGGGAAGGAGATCTGACTTCCAGGAATTACTGGAATGCTTGAGGGAAGAGAAAATGATCAGGCCCAGAGATGGCTCTGGAGTACCTTAGCCTGAGACCAGTGTGGAATGTCCTGTACTGGCACCAGCTGGCTTAGAAAAAAGAAACCAAGCTGTTCTAAAATTGGCCTTTCTTCTCTTGGGAAAGTCAGATTCTTTCCCCACAGCCACCAGTCCAAGGAAGATTGGAGGGGGGAGACAAACCCTTCCACGCACCATTACCTTCTATGATGGATGATTGTTCCCTTAGGGCTTTGCTTCAGGCCGGCACTCTGGGTCTTTGGCTTGTGCCCAGGCTGTCTGGGAGCTCCGACAGCGCGTCTGATAGCAAGGGCACCGGGAACCAGCTCCTGGGTCAGGTTCCCAGCTTCGGCTCTGGTTTTCTAATTATAACAATCTCTTCCACTCAGGTTATACGTATACTTCTCAAAACACTTCATTCATGCATCCATTCCTCTCATCAACCACTATTGATCAGGTGCGTTCAATATGTATAGCATTGCACTATACCTCAGGAGTAAAGGAGCTGAGGCTCTAAAAGCTGTATTGATCATTAGACTACAAGAAAGACATATTGTGGTCCTGGCATTCAAACCTACCACAGCATTCATTTTTCACGACATCATTATAAACAGGAAGGATCAAGGGAAGTGTCTTTCCTGGCTCCGAAAGGAATGTCCCAGATCACAGTACGCAAATAGGGAACCCCAGAGCCAGGGCAAATAGTTCGACTTGACTCCTAACCTAAAGATTGGTGGTTCAAACCCACTCATTGACACTGCAGAAGAAAGACCTGCCCATCTACTTCCGTAAAAACATAGCAAAGAAAACCCTATGGAATGTTTTACTGTGTTTTACCCACAGGGTAGACTGGAATTGTAGTAAACTTAAGGGCAACTGGTCTTTACTTTGCTTGTTTGTTTGTTTAGAGACAGGATAGCCCGTCAAGGCTCATATCCTCCTAGTCCAACATGTCCTGGATCTGCTAGCCTGGAGGTGTGTCAGGGCTTTCTTCCATCTTCTCTCAGAACCAAGAATCAAGGAAATGAATTCAGAGAAGTTGGAAGATCTAAAATCTATTCAAAGTAAGAACGCTGCCAGTGAGAGCTGGGCCTGACAGATCCAGAGGAACGCTCTGAGGACTTCGGAGTACAAGCAGGTGTGTCAGTGTGTCTTTCTCAGTGTTAGAATTGAATTGTGTTCTCCCAAATGCTTGCTGGGATCCTAATGACTATACTGGTGGGTGTAATCCCATTTGGGAATAAGTTTATCTTTGTCATGTTAAGCATTCTAGCCCTACCCACTTGTGAGCTGTGAGAGTACGTAGACACACAGAGGAGGATGCAGAAGCTGGGGAAGATAGATGCCACGTGAAGATCTTCAAGGAAAGAGGACTGCCGGCTCCCAGAACCTGAAACAGACAAAGAAGGACCTCCCTCTTGAACCACACTGTGAATCTGGGCCATTAATCTCTTCCTGAATTGTGAGAAAATAAATTTCTTTTCTCTAAAGCCATCCATTTAGGCTATTTTGTTTCAGCAGCACTAGGAAACCACGACAGGCAGGGTGGTTAGAACCCATGCCTTTCAAGTGATTCAGATTTGCAGTCAGAACAGAGAAGCCTGGGGAACGGTGATGGATGTACAAGTAGCTCTTCACTGTCACAAACCTCCCCAGACCTCTTCTTTCTTTTTTGCTCTTCTTTGTTTTGGTCTTTCCTGGAAATTTTCAATATTCTGAAAATACTCCATGTGCCTGCTGCCAAAATTTAACAGATTCTTGCAATTCGACACATTTGCTTTGGAGGTATACATACATACATACATATACATACATGTACGTGTGTGAGTGTGTGTGAGTGTGTGTGTGTGTGTGTATGTGTGCCCCAACAATTAAGTCCACAAATTTAATTGTTCTAAGTGCTACATTCCTCGTTGCTGAGTACTCCCTTTGGGAAGCCAGTCACCGATGCCAGCATCTAGTCCACCCTTCCATGCAACTTTGGAACTTTCTGGAATGACCATTGCACACAGTAGCAAGGTGGCAAGTTCACAAACTTAATTGTATAATGTCTGTGAGGGAGTTTTTAGCCAGTAAGCTGCATTGGAACACCCTCTTTACTCACCTGATCTGATCCCCAGTGACTTTTTCTTTACCTGAATATAAAGGAAATATTGAAAGGAAAGTATCTTGATGACATTCAGGACATCAAGGGTAGTATGACTGCAGCTCTGATGGCCATTCCAGAAAGGTGACCGTGATGATACTTAGCCACGAGGTACGCAACACTTTTTCTAGGAAGAGTTCGCAAACGTAACTGTCAGAACTTGTATATATTTTTTAATGTGGTAAAATAAATACAACAAAAATTAGCCGTTTTAATCATTTTTAGGGTGCAGTTCAGTGACATTAATTACATTCATCATGTTATACAACTGTCAACACTATCCATTTCCAAAAATTTTGCTTCACCCCAAATAGAAATTCAGTGCCTCTTAAACTCTCCATTCTTCACCCAGACCCTGGCAAGCACTAATAAACTTTTGTCTCTATGTGTTTGCCTACTCTAGATATTTCACATAACTGGGATCATTCAAAATGAGTCCTTTTGCATCTCACTTATTTCACTCAGCAGAACGTTTTCAAGGTTCATCCATATAGTAGCATATATCAGGACTTCATTTCTCTTCACGGCTGAATAATATTTAATTGTATGTATGTATCACGTTTTGTTTACCTATTCATCTATTAATGGACACTTGCACTGCTTCTACCTTTTGGCTGTTATCAATAGTGCTACAATAAACTCTGGTGTAGAAATACCTGTTTGATTCCCTACTTTCAAGTCTTTCAGTTACACTAAAACTTACCACGGAATTGCTGGGTCATGTGGTAATTCTCCCTTACTCATTGGCTTCCTTATTCCTTATGTAAATGAGTAAATGAATCCTGTATTCCTCAGCTGGATGATGAATAAGAAAGACAGAAGAAGAATTGATGCCTTTGAATTACAATGCTAGAGAAGAATCTGCAAAGTTCCACGGACTGCCAAAGAACAGATAGATCTGTTTGGGAAGAAGTACAACCAGAGTGCCCCTTGAAGGCAAAGGTAGTGAAACCGCATCTACTACTACAGACTTTGGACATGTTGCCAGGAGGGATCAGTCCCTGGAGAGAGACATCATTCGTGGTAGAGGAAGACCCTCAGCAAGACAGATACACACGGTGGCTACAACAATGGGCTTAAGAATAAAAATGATTATGGGCATGGCTCAAGACCGTCCAGTGTTTTGTTCTGCTGTGTACTGGGTCATTATGAGTCGGAACCAACTCAACAGCATCTAACAACAACACAACAATGGCCATTCTATGGTTGACTTTTGGAGCCTTCACCCAACTGTTTACCACAGCAGCTGCCTTATTTTCCATTTTCCATTCCTACGAACAGTTGGTGACGATCCCAGTTTCTCTGTGTTTTTGTCAACACTTGTTATTTTCTATCCACATTTCTCCATACACATTGGTGGGAAGTGGAATCTCATTGTAGCTTTGATTTGCATTTTCCTGATGACTAATGATGGTGAGCATCTTTTCACATGCCAGCTGTCCATTTGTGTATCTTTTTTAGAGAAATGTCAATTCAAGTCCTTTGCTCTTTGTTGACTTGGGGTTGTTTGTCTTTTCATTATTGCTCTGGAAATTTTTGTTAAGAAATAAAACGACAGGTGGTGCTAAAACCTATCTGTAAACACTGGCTCACCTAGGAATGTTCATTTAGGGAGTTAATACGGATGATATCCTAGTGCATTCGTCCTTCTGCACCTTACATTTTCCATCCAACATTATGACTTCAAGATATAAAACAACAATCTGTATTGATCTCCTTCATTCATTTTAACTGTTGTAGAGAGCTTTCAAGCCCAGGAATTGGAGCTCTGACTGAGGTCTGGGTTAAGGATTTGCCCCCATTACCCTGGAGATGTTCTCGTGGGGCTATGATCAGGCACTAGGATCAGACACTTGTGGACTGCCAGGTTAGTTTTCTGGGGTGGAGTCAGAGAGTGCAGACCTGGTTGTTTAGTTGGGGTGGGGTCACCCATGCCTAGGGCTCTTCTGGCCATCAGAGTCTATTCTGTTGGCTCAGTGGTGTGTGTTGGTAGAACATCTGACCTCACAGTCATTGTAGAGGAGCCGATCCTCTCACAAGACAATTAGGCAACCAGGCCTACACTCTCCAGGAACCTCCTGTCTCCTTTCTGCCACCCTGAGAAAGGAGGTGTCCTAGGTCACCAGGTCCCATGGGTGTGGGACACGGCCCTCACCTCATGTAGATGTGAAGTTTTCATTCTACCTTTTCATTTTTCTGTAAAGGGAGGAAGAGAGACACTGAGGCCCCTGCTCACTCCAGCAACTCTTTAGAAGAAACAAAGATGAATGTCAGTGGGGCTCTGAATTTGTAATCTCACATTCTCACTGGGACTCGGAAGGATCCTCAGGTTTTTGCTATACTTGATTTATTTCATTTTGTTCCCTTCCTCCGTATCCTATATTCCTCACATAAAGCTGTCCCTGCCCTCAGGTGAGAACCTCACCTTTTCACTGTAACTTCACAAATGATACTTATTGAATACTTTCTCTCTGCACAAAAGACACCAATCTTAGCATATATAGAATGGAGCTGGTAAGACTGAAAATATTAATAAAAACTAAGCTTCTCCCTGCCCCTGCCAAGGGGCCTCTGCACCTTATACCCACACCTCTCTGACACAGGCCAACTCTGACGAGTAACAATGTGCCATGCATGGGTATACAGAGACTCCAGAGAGAGATGATTTGCGCTTTAGTGGAACCAGCAACCTTGCAAAAATATGGACTTAACCTGGATACAGTGAGGTCCAGGGTAGCACAAATGGTTAAGCACTCAGCTTCTAGCTGAAAGGTTGGTGGTTCGCACCCCTCCAGAGGCACCTTTGTGATAAGCCTAGTGATCTGCTTCCGAAAGTTCACGGCCTTTAAACCTTTTAGAGCAGTTCTACTCGGCACACACATGAATAAGAATCAACAGCAGCTAACAACAACAAACCTGGATGCAGCCCAACTTAATCCACAGAGTTTAAATCCTTGGAGTGGAATTACTCTTGGTTACACTGAGCAAAATGGCCTTTAGTATACACTCAGCTGCTCTCCTGGGGAACACCTATTGCTTGAAACACAAGTCTTCAACAGGGCTTTTCGAGACACCATCTTGGCTGCTGTTAGAAGCAGGGAGGAAAGGAAATGAGAGGAACCAGACTCAGAGGGCAGAAGATTCCATTGTGAGGGCCTCCTAATCACCATTTATAATGAGTACAAAAGCCAAGTGTGCCCACGTGAGCTAGACAGTGGGGACAGCAGCACAGAGATGGAGACCAGCCGAAGTCTCTGTTACTACCACGTCACAGGCCAGGAGGCAGCCCACACCCTATCTGGCAGCTCTGGGCAGAGCAGGATGAAGTTATCGGGGCAGATACCCTAGGCCCCTGTGAGTTCAGCCTATGGTAAGCCTATATGTGTGAAACTTCTTCCAGGACCCTACATAGTTGTCTTTTGGTTTTCCCAAGACAGAACCCCATACAATGAAGAAGATTTGAAATCTTAGAGACAATGACCTTCCTTTAGTTTACCTTGTGCTTTTACCAATGAGAACTCTTTGAGATCAAAAAATAATCCTGGAATTTAAAATGCACAGTTTCAATCACTTCTTCTCCTGTAAATTGATGCTCAGAAGTGCCAAGAAGTCTACAGTCAGCACTGTAGGAAACTAAGACAACAAATTCAGTCTTCTGGTTACAAATCCAGTGAAATTTCTACTATGCCATATTATGTCTCTAATATATGTTCTATATAATATACAAATACTGACATTATGATGTCCAAAGGAATAGACCTAGGGTCCTCACATACGTTTCTCTTTAGCTGGTAAAATTCCACTTCTAATGAGCTTGCAGAAGAAGGTAGAAGATACTTTTGAGGAAAAAAGGCCTCTAGACCAGTCACTAGGGGGAGCAGAACACACCGGGTGGCACTGTCACAGAGGATGACACCTAAATGACTGCCTATAATACTTTGTGCAATGTTTCACCAGGAATTTATTATTTTCTATTAAAAATAATCCTGTAGTTAGTATAATAACATTTTTTGGTAAGCCCAGCTTACACATGTCAATATACCTACAAGGCTAAAACTCTGTGTTAATTTGCTTTTAGAGGTTTTTTAACGCACTCTTGTCAGAGCTGTCACTGTTATTCTATTATAATGAGGCTTCAAGTCACATGGCTTCATCTGCATGCACTATGAGCACACACCGCTGTTTCCATTGCTGCTGGCTTTTAATAGTGGCTGATTTTGTCAAATTTTCTAGTGTTTTAGCTGCAATATTGTGGTAGTTAGCACAGAGGGATGGTAACACCCTGAGTTACGTGCACTGCGTGACACCATCCCTAGTGATACTGTTCTATACTTAGCAAATAATACTGCATTTAGTTGCATTTTAACTAATAGACTAACATTTCTAAAGGAATCATGTCACGGTCAATAACCCAAGCCTGATCTGAAAGAGAGCTCCAAAGTGTGAAGAATTTAAGTTATTACCTCATAGTGTGGATTTCTCTGGGCTATCAAATCATTAGTGGCTGAGCTAACCCTAAACTGAGTCATAGCTTTTTATTACCATCTTTGATCTCCTCTGCCTGTTATACACTCTGTCCTTTATCCCAACTACTGATATTGGCTGAAGGCTCACCAAGTCCTGTGACCTCCAGTGAAAAACATACTTTCTTGTGATGTGTTCTTTAGGCATTTGGCTAAATTAAGACCTTTGGATATTATCTATTGCCTTAAAAAACTCTTCCGTAAGCAGGATAAAAACCCAAACCCACCTCCATCTGGTTGGTTTCAACTCATAGTGACCCTATAGGACAGAGTAGAACTGCTCTGTCGAGTTTCCAAGGAGTGCCTAGTGGATTTGAACTGTTGACATTTTGGTCAGTAGCTAGCACTTAACCACTATGCCACTAGGGTTACCAGCACGAAAATAACCTCATTTACATCCTTGACTTCCAGGAATGAAAAAATAACCGCCCTAGCATTGGGGCTGATGTCATGAAGTAAACCTGACCCTAAAGCTCTTTGCACAGTGCAGACGGCAGAATTTAAGCAGAAGGGAAGCCCAGGTCTCTCTGTCCTTCTTCAGCTTTTGCACCTTCTTTGGCTCCTTCCTCTAGTCGTTTGCACAATAAGCTGCTAAGCAAGTATCTCGTCCTTAGGTCATCTGTGGCTCCGTCTGATTCAGCCTCCACCCTTCTCACAGTCAAGGGATTCAAGAACTTGAGCTCACACATACAGATAAAGAAAACCAAACCTAGTCAACTCGATGCCGACTCACAGCGTCCCTATAGGACAGAGTAGAACTGCCCCAACGAGTTTGCAAGGAGCGTCTGGCACATTTGAGCTGCTGACCTTCGGATTAGCAGCTATAGCACTTACCCACTACATCACCCCTGAAAACACAGTTTTTAGGTAATTGTTGAGGAACTGCATTGGCCTGAGGCAAAACTGAACGCAGCCTGGGCAAAGCTGCTCAGCTCTGCAGGTGATTGAGTCATAAGTGGAAAGCAAAGGTGTCAGCACTATCTACATTTCTAAATGGGGAAGGAAAGGTACCGGGAAGGAAGAGACGAGCACGCTGCTCCCTCCACAAGAATTGTAGAGGGTTCTTCTGACAGTCTGTACTTCTCATTCCCAGAATGACGTTCTTGGAAGTACACTAAGGTAGAGTGTGAAATGAATCAGGTACCTTAGCTGTGGATCAAGGAAAGCCGCTGTCAGGGCCGTAAAACCAGGTGCTCTTGGGCAAAATTCCCTTCATGGGGCTCCTCCAGGGCGGTCGTACTAGGAAATACTGCCATCTGGTGGGCATTTTGCAGCTTTACCCCTCGTTCCAGGCCTCTAGCCGAGAACTGCAGGGCATCTCAAAACAGCTCAAGGGCTGGGCCACAGGTGTTACACTCACTTGTAGTCCTGTGAGGGCTTGCTAGTATCATGGTGCATACTTCTTTTAAAAAAGTAAAAATAAAAAAAAAACACCACCACCAACAAAACAACTTCTTCAAGATATGGAAATTCAGGGCTCTGTGTTTTGAGGTTGTTGTGTTCTTAGACCCTACTTGTGGCACTCCTTCCCTTATACCGTAATACAGCCCATCTTTACATTGTTGCCAAAGCTGTGCCCTCTGCCTGGGGTCCTGTGCCCTCTGCCTGGGGTGCTCTCTCCTCTCCAGTGACCTTACTAGGCGTGACCCACCTTTTAATACCCCGCTCATTGTCTCCTCACCTTGTCAGCCCTGATCTCTTTTTGTCCCTATTTTCCTCGTTCTTACCTATCTTGTAAGTCATCTTACATTTCTGTATCCTCTTAATGCCTGGGATACTATTCAGCATTTAGAAGATGCTCAATAGTTGGCTTTGATTTCTGCCCAATTTATACCCTTCTACTTATAAGTAGGAAATCCTGGTGGTACAGTAGTTAAGTCTACATCTGCTAACCAAAAAGTTGGCAGTTCATATCCACCAGGTACCCCTTGTTCATTCTATGGGGCAGTTCTACTCTGACCTATCAGGTTCACTATGAGTCAGAATCAACTTACTGGTATTGGTTTTGGCTTAGCTGTAAGTACAGTTCTTGAACTAGCGATATGAATGTGTAACTACCGGCTGCATTCAATTTTTAGAAGCAAAGGAAGAACCAGAGACTCCTTTGATGCCATTTTTTAAGAATGAGATTGCAACAGAAGGCAGAGGATTTGGACCCTGTCAGTGGATTTTTCTGAGCTGAACTCTGTAAACACAGGGCTTTTATGCATTCATCTCTGGGACTAACTTCAGGCTGCAAAAGGCTGGGTAAAGTGGAGAATCTTAAAGTGCGATGACCCTGGGAGGTACCCAATTGTGCAATGTGATGGAAAGAATGTAAGATTTTGAGTTCTAATCCTAAACTCTGACTCTGCTATTTATGACTATGTGACTCTGTGACTGAACAAGTCAGTGTATACATTTTTTTTTACAGTTCAAAGCCAGTATTTACTGAACACTGTGAATCTGTCACCAAACTTCAGTTCCTTCATCTGTAATATATGATTAATAATTCAAAATCAGCTTGACCAGCAAGAATTTCTCGACCCCAAGACCTATCCCCAGTCACGTATTTGTTGAAATGGAAAAGAATAATTAAAAAAAAAAAATTCAA
The DNA here is from genome assembly GCA_028571685.1 of Heterohyrax brucei. NCBI lineage: Eukaryota > Metazoa > Chordata > Mammalia > Hyracoidea > Procaviidae > Heterohyrax > Heterohyrax brucei. Next base: position 66,434,790 of record CM053142.1, on the reverse strand, counting down.
GTGCTGTTGTGCAGATTTCAGTGCGATCACTCAAAGTCACATCTGAACTGGGAAATGCCCTACAGGTTCTGGTTGCTAACATTTTGGAGTGGAGCTTGCAGAGAGAATGGTTTGGGGATCCCAGCATCCAGGGTCCTTTTTGTCCCCCTTGGCAGGGGCTCCCTCCTATGCTCTTGTTTTCTCCCTCTGTGGGCTTCTGTTCAGATGATAAGCTGCGGTACCTCTGATAGCACAGCCCAAAGGTACTGTTAACAATGCTCAAATTCTAGTTCCTTTTCTTCAGGTTCAATGCCAGCAAGTTTTGTTCTGGGAAGGGGATGGCAGCAAAACCACCCTGGCCAACAATAGAACATGTGATGGTTGTTCCCTCTTTTTTCCTTTTGTAAGTAGGTCGCTGCTGCCAAACTCTCTTAAGGTCCTGCTTCCAACACTTCCTCGGGCCAACCACAGCATAGCCTTTTTCAGTAATTTCTTTTTCTGCTTCAGTGAGCAGCCCAGGGCAGTTCTGAGCAGGCTGGCTTGCAAGACTGTGCTGGATTAAGAGCAGACAGAGGTTGACAATGAGACAAAGTATAGACATTGGGAGCTGGGTCCAGAGGAAGGAGGCAGGAGATGCCATTCTGGTCCCAGAGCTACCCCTATTGTTGTAACTTCAGCTTATCATCTGTAAAACAAGAGGCTTAGGTGTGAAGATTTCTAGGCCCTCATCCAGGTCTTTAAAAATAGGAAAGCTTCAGCAAAGCAGGGAAGATGATGTACTTGTCCCGTGATGATTAGTCTTTGCTTTCCCAAAGGGAGAGAGTGTGTCAGTTGGTAGCCTAACTCCTTAGATGGAACATGGAGTATTGTCTACCAAGGACTCTATGTACCAGGCCTTGCAGTAATGCCTTTACATACACTTAATGTAATCCTTCTAACAAACCCTGGTAACTTTCATGTCAAGGTGCAATCCATACTGAAGGCTGTGGCCTTTGATCTTTGTCAGTAAGTGTTTCAAACTCTCTTCGCTTCCATCAAGCAAGATTGTGTCATCTGTGTAACGCAGGCTGTTAACAAGTCTTCCTCCGATCCTGATGCCTTGGTCTTCTTCATGGGGTCCAGCTTCTCTGATCATTTGCCCAGTATACAGATTGAAAAGGTATGTTGAAAGGATACAACCCTGACACACACCTTTCCTGACTTTGAACCATGCAGTGTCCCCTTATTTTGTTCTTACAACTGCCCCTTGATCAATGTACAGATTCCATAAGAACACAATTAAGTGTTCTAAAGTTCCCATTCTCCGCAGTGTTAGCCATAATATTTTATGGTCCACACAGTCGAGTGCCTTTGCACAATCAATGAAACACAGGTAAATATCCTTCTGATATTTTCTGTTTTCAGCTAAGATCCATCTGACATCAGCAATGATATCTCCGGTTCTTCTGAATCCAGCTTGAATTTCTAGCAGTTCTTTGTCAATATACTGTTGCAGCAACTTTTAAGGGATCTTTAGCAAAATTTTACATACGATACTGTTCGGTAATTTTTGCAATTGGTTGGATCAGCTTTTTTCAGAATGGGTATAAATATGAATCTCTTACAGGCAGTTGGGCAGGTAGCTGTCCTCCAAATTTCTTGGTTCAGATGAGGGAGCACTTCCAGCACTGTATCCATTTGTTGAAACGTCTCAGCTGATATTCTATCAGTTCCTGGAGCCTTGCTTTTTGCCAATGCCTTCAATGCAATTTCAAATTCTTCCTTCAGTACCATTGATTCTTTATCATACGGAACCTCTTCAACTGGCTGAACATCACCCAGTTCTTTCTGGTATAGTGACTCTGTGTATTTCTTGCATCTTCTTTTGATGCTCCCTGAGTCATTTAATATTTTCCCTGTAGAATCCTTTAGTATTGCCACTCAAGACTTGCATTTTTTCTTCAGTTCTTTCAGCTTGAGAAATGCAAGTATGTCCTTCCCTTTTGGTTTTCTATCCAGCTGTTTGCACAAGTCATCATAATACTTTATTGTGTCTTCTTGAGCTGCCCTTTGAAATCTTCTGTTCAATTCTTTTATTTCATCTTTCCTTCCTTTTACTTTAGCTGCTCCACATTCGAGAGTGAGTTTCAGAGTCTCTTCTGCCTTTCAATTTGGTCTTTTCTTTCTTTCCTATCTTTTTAAGGACCTCTTCCTTTTTTCATCTTGCTCTCTTCACCTCAACATTAAGAAAACAAAAATCCTCACCACTGGACCAGTAACCAACATCATAGAGAAAGTTTTGAGGTTGTCAAAGATTTCATTTTACTTGGTTCCACAATTGATGCCCATGGAAGCAGCAGACACATTGCATTGGGGAAATGTGTAGCAAAAGGTCTTCTGCATTTGAAAAATAAAGCTGTGGCCTTGAAGACTAATGGTCACCTGACTCAAGCCATGGTATTGTCAACCACATCATATGCATTTGAAAGCTGGACAATGATTAAGGAAGACAGAAGAACTGATACATTCGAATCATGGTGTTGGAGAAGAATACTGAATGTTCCATGGACTACCAAAAGAACAAACAGATCTGTTCTGGAAGAAGTACACCCACAGTTCTCCTTGGAAGCAAAGATGGCAAGACTGTGTCTTGCATACTTTGGACATGTTGTCAGAAGGGATCAGTCCCTGGAGAAGGAAATCATGCTTGGTAGAGTGGAGGGTCAGAGAAAAAGAGGAAGACCCTTAACAAGAAGGATTAACACAATGACTAAAACAATGGGCTTAAGCATAAAGATGATTGTGAACATGGTGCAAGACTGGGCAGTGTTTCATTCTATTGTGTATAGAGTCACTATGAGTCAGAATTGACTTGACGACACCCAGCAACAACAACATGGGATAATTCTACTATTTTATCGGGTCGCTATGAGTCAGAATCAACTTTATGGCAATGGGTTTGCTTCAGTTTTGACTAACAAGTATTAAAAATGATCAAGAATTACCAAAACACAGTCCTAAGGTTTGTTCTCAGCAGTTATTCTATATGCATATAGAAGCATCATTTTAATTCTAAAAAAAAAGCAAATGGCTCCAAGAAGCTAGTTACAGTGGGGTTTAGAAAGAAAACTAGAGATCAGCCATTGGTAATTTTAACATGATTGATTGAGCTCTGACCTTCCCCTTTTAGTGAAATCAGTGAATATGGAATCACAAGATAGTCTGCCCTTCCACCCAACCATAATTTCTGAAATTCAAATTTAACAAGCCTGGCTTCAAACAGGAAAGAAAGGATTTACAAATTCAGGCGAAAGATAAGAAAAACCTTTAACTCAAAGAAAGATGTCTGTTACCAATTTTACTATTCAACACAAAAAAACAAAGAACCAAACCCACCGTTGTCCAGTTGATTCAGACTCATAGTGACCCTATAGGGTAGAGTAGAACTGCCCTATAGAGTTTCCAGGGAGAACCTGTTGGTTTTGAATTTGCTGATCTTTTGGTTAGCTGCTATAGCACTTAACCACTATGCCACCAGGGTTTCCATAGAGTTTCCGAGGAGCACTTTGTGGATTTAAACTGCCGACCTTTCGGTTAGGAGATGAAGCACTTAACCACTACATCACCAGGGTTCTTATTTCAGTACAAGCATATTAAAAACCAGTTGCTGTTTATTCCAACTCATGGTGATCCCATGTACAGAGAACAGTTGTGCTCCAGAGGGTTTTCAGTAGCTGATTTTTTTGGAATTAGATCACCAGGTGCCTCTGGATATTCAAACCACCAGTCTTACAGTTAGCAGCTGTACTAGTCAGAGCTGCTTTGACAGAAATACCACAAGTGGATCACTTTAAAAAGAGAAATTTTATTTGTCACAGTCTAGTAAGCCAGAAGTCCGAATTCAGGGTATCAGCAACCAGAGACGGCTTTCTCTGCTTGCCGAGGTCTGTCACCCACAAAAGCCCCTGTGAACAGAGTCACAAGCTTCTGTGATGACAGGCGGAGGCATTCCACCGTGACATATTTTCTGGCCATACTCTGCTTGATAATATTTTGCAACCTAATCAAACTTTCCTCAAAAACACCTCCTTACTTCCCAGCACAAGGATCAAAGAAGAAGGGTTTTACAACCCCCTCGGCTTAATGAATTCCAATGTGGCACACCCAGCCTGAGAGCATCGGAGCCGGCACAACCCTACTGGCTTCTCCCAGCTGCACATCCCCCTTCCCAGAAAAAACAAGATTGCAGAAAGTCTCTGGGAAGCTCCCCAGGAATAACCCCCTCGCACAGCCCTTAGAATATAGATATTCCATTCCCTACATCAGGAAGACAGATAAGCTTCCAAGTTTATTGTGTTTGGTATGGCAAATAGACAGATGCTAAAGAAATAACCTTCTTAGAATAGTTTAAGAGAAGCTTAGAGTGGGGGACGATGGACACTTATTGTCTTCACAGGAGGAGATAAAAAGAGCAGAGAAGGAACAAATGGAGACAGTCAGATTAACTTTTAAGATGAGCCTATCCTTCCTGCACCTTTGACCTCGAGGATATTTGTCTTGGGCCATTACCTAGAGGACCCTAATGATTAACATGAAAAAGGACTACAAGGTATTGATTCTTTACTAGCTAACAGAGAGGACCCTAATAATTAACATGAAAAGAGACCACTGTCTGGGGCCATTATTTAGAAGACCCTAATGATTGACATGAAGAGAGACCGTGAGGTACCCACTCCTTGCTAGCCAATCACATACGTGGTCAAAGTACAGTTACCTCATTGTCTATAAAAAATAAAGGAAGACAGACCTTTACGAGGCTGCCATTCTCCAAAACTCTTTCCTTTCTCAGCCTCGTCATTTTCCTCCTCCGCTGATGCCACCCTATCTCTCCGTGTTCCTGAAACCCTGCTGGCTGTGGAGGAAAGTCCCTGTCAATCTTCCCCTGGACTGGAAGCTTCTGAGGTGCCGGGACCCTAGTCCTTTCCAAAGGACTGCAATCAGCTCCCAGAACTGCTTTCTTCTTTGATGGTACGAGGTTCACAAACCTCTCCTTTATGTCTCAAGAGACTGCCTCAAGGCACAAAATAATCTTACACATCATGCTCTATCCCACCAACACAACTGGTGCCCATCCACACTTATTAAGATTGTAGAGACAGGACTTACAGCATTGAAGACATCACACAATACCACAAATTATGGCCTAGCTAAATTGCTACACAGATGTTTGGGGGAACACAATGCAATCCATGACAATAACCAAGCATGTTAATGGTTTGTACCACCTGGGGATTTCAACAAGCATATTACGCCAGTATATTAGTCCTATTTTGTAATGAGAGAGACTGAGGCTCTGTAAATTGAAGTGGCCTGCCTAGTTAGAAAAGAAAGGAGAATTTCTAAACACAAATCTTTCTGACTCTAAAGCTCATGCTGCTACTATGTTGACAGCTGGCCATGTATTGCCCTGTACAAGAGAGTAGCACCTTGGGGAAGGGTGGCATAATGGTACCATAAACATAACCACACCTTATGTGTGTCCACCCAGTTTTCAGTCATTTCATTTACTCATGTATTGCCTCATTTAATGTTCATTTACCAAGACCCTGTGGGGAATGAAAAATAAACACCCTCCCTGTTTATAAAAAAAGAATGAGATACAGAAAGGTGACTTGCCTACAGTCACTCAGCTAGTAAGTTACAGAGCTGACACCAGACCCTGGATACCTGGCTTCACAATGGGGTTCTGCTTGTAAGTCACAGTTGGAAAGGAAAGAGCACCAGAATCTCTTTGTTCCGTCTTTCCTACACCTCCAATTCATTGCTGGGACAACTGAGACACAAAGAGTCTACCCCTTGAACACTGGTTGTGAGTTCAAGAGAATTTGGGGCTGATCAAGGGAAAAAGGATGACAAAATAGGGAGGCAACATTGACAGTGGCATGCAATTCTTGTTCCCCCACAGCAGGAGGTCTTCCAGAGGACAGCAGACACAGGGAGCTACCAGAAGGGGGAAGAGGACATGAGAAACACTGCAGGAAGGGAGAAATAAGGGTTACAGATACCTTAGACAAGGTTCTCCTGCAGTTAGGTGGGGAGTCTAGCTCTGAGAGTTTGCTTTTGAGAAGCTTTTGGGGGGCTAAGGGATTTCAGCTTGCTATGAAGAAGTAAACAACTTGAGGGCAATCACAGGCTATTTTTGACTCATTTCTAGAACTCCATTCCATTGTAAAGATGATGTACCAGCACAAGAGTCTGTCTCCATCTCTTCCAATTCAAAGTTCGCATTCATTCTTCCTCATTCCCCGCATTAAACTGGATACAATGCAACTCTACCCTTCCCTCCTCTCTTCTCAGGGTCAAACAGATTTGCACTCCACATACCTAAAGTTCAAGTGGAACCCAGCTCCACTATTTAGTCAGAGGCCTTTAAGTGAGGGTGGGATGAGTAACTCTCAAAAGAGGTCAAACTGCATGAGACTCTTTAAATTTAGAGAACTAGGACCTGGATACCTGCCTAGCCACTCACTGAACCTCCTGATCTCTCTTTGCTTCAGTCTCCTGACATGCCACATGAAAATAATAATAGTATTTAATTTTTAGGGTTATTATAAGGATTAAACCAAATATGTCAGTTTATTTGCTATCATTATAGACATCTTATGAAGTTGTTTACTGGTTTAAATTAAATAAACATATTTGAAAGTGGAAGTCACATTGTCTGACAAATAAGACTATGCAACAAGCCATCACTCCTGTCTTGACCCTCCACCTAGTAGTTCAGCCATGTTCAAATTCCTGGATGGCAAAAAGGATTTCATTCCTTTGTATGTCCAGCACTTATCACATCCCAGAATGTGAAGTGAAGTTCTATAAATGTTTGATGAAGAAGAGAAAATAAAGGGAGAAAAAAAGAGAGGAAGGCTTACAAATTTAAAATGTTTTTAATCTGCTTGATTAATTAAGAAGAGATCATTAGTCAAACAACATTAAACATAGCCATTAAATATATTGCCAGCCAGCCAAGTGCCATCTAGTTGAATCTGACTCTACTGACACCAAAGAGAAGAATAACTATGCAATTTTATAAGTGTTCTACAAAAATTCAAATTCTTTGTCTTCTGTCACCCTAAAGACCTGAATTAGGATGATTCCATCTCCTGTCTCATTGACTCTGTTATCTGGGTTTCCAGTTCAGCCCTTGACCTGTTTCTGTAAGTCATCCTACCACCTGTAGGAAGGAGAAGCCTTACTTCCCACAAGGCCATGCCAGCTGAACCTCCCCAGAGTCCACCTCTAACACGGTATCCCCTGTGCTGCTGAAATAAGGCACGAGAGCATGGGAGAAGGGTGGCAAAAAAAGAAAAAAAAAATCACACTCCAGGTCAATGCTCAGGAGATAAAGACCTCTGCCTTGTCTCCTCACACCTGCCACAGTCAGCTGGAGGTGCCAAGATCCACGCCCAAAATAGTTCTCGTTGGGATCTGTCACTCCACACCCTCCTCATCACAGCTGAGTCTTTCTTTGTTCAAAGCACACTTCCTAGAGATGCATGCAGTTAAGACAATAGTAAGAATAGCAACAACTAAGACTGGAAAAAATACTTGGCAGTTTATGAAGCACTTTGGCAGATAAGTTCTTATTTTCTGTGCATCTGTGTTACTACATCTCTTTAACATAGGTACACTAGGACATAAGAGAGTTTGTTCAACCTCAGGTTAGGATGAGCAAATTGTAACACAGATTAAACAACTTTCTCAAATAAGTGATAGAAGCAGGGCTGCAGCCCAGTTTTCTTTTTATTTTAAGTAAAAGTCATGTAACTCCCATAATAGCTGTAAATATACACTAAATTTCCTTTTCCTTTGAAAGAGATCAGAGTTTTTAATTCTCAAATACCTTTTAAATCTTCATACCATTTCCACTGGGGAAAATCATATCTCCCCCATTTTATAGATAAAGAAAACTAAGGCAAAAAATGAAACGTAACTCTAAAGCACACGTTCACACACAAGCAACACAAAGAAGGGTTTTGTTGTTGTTTCCTTTGCCTACTGTTGTAGATTGAATTGTATCCTCCTAAGGGTCACCATGAGTCGGATCCAACTCAATGGCACTTGGCTGGCTGGCAAAACGTGAAAATTCTAACCCCTGTACCTATGAATGTGGCCCTATTTGGAAATAGGAGTTTCCTTTTGTTATGTTAATGAGGTCATATCAGAGTTTGTCAGTAGTTACCAGGGGTTGGGGAAAGGAGAAAATGGAGAATTGTTGTTTATGGGGTACTAAGCTCCGGTTGGGGATGAGGAAAAACTTTTGGGAGGATAGTTGTTGTCGTTGCATAATATGATAAATGTAACATATTAATCCTCATGAATTAGGTATTTTTGTCACCATTGTACAAATAAAGAAACAGAGCTTATAGTGGTTACATAGGTTCCGAGACTCACACAACTCATAAATGGCAGAGCTGAAGTTCAAAGTCAGATTCATATGTCTCCAGAGACTGAAATCCTAACTAACTCTCTCAGGAATGTTTTCTGGTGCTATGATACCAGTTTGATTGTGCCTAAATCTAGCAATATTTTCAGAACTATTCGTGCTCTCCTTACTATGTGCAAGACACTTTCTAGGTAGAAAAATAAACAGATATGCATAAATCATGGACCTGGGCCCCCGAAAACTGTTGAGCTTGTGGAGAACCTGTCCAAGAAAGAATCTTGTAGTTAAAATATCATGAGAGGTCAGATGAAGGAGACACCGCTTCTATTTGGAGAAATTTAGCTTGATACACAAGCACAGGACAATACAGATGAAGACAAGTCACCTTAACTTGAGAAGGGTTCATTACTCAGCAATTAAAAAAAAGCTAAAGAATACGTCTTGCCTCTGGAGTGTCTCATTTCAGACCATTTTCTCCTTGGTAAATACAGATATCACCATCACTGGTGACCCACCCCACACAGAGCAGGCACTTTGATTACCCCCCGCTCAGGAGAAATGACAAGCAAGCATTGATTGAATTCATCCCTACTCTCATCCGATTCCCCTTTGTAGTGAGTAGCATACTTTCTAAAGTCAAAACTAAACATGCTGCCATTTAGTCCATCCCAACTCTTTTGTGATCACATAGGACCTAGTAGAACTGCTACACAATGTTTCCTGGACTGTCTTTTTAGATGCAGACAACCACATCTTTTTCCTGCAGAGTTGTTAGTGGATTTGAACTGTAGACCTTTCATTTAGCAGCTGAGCACTTTAAAAACTGTGCCACCAGTGTTCCTTTCCTAACGTCAAGCAAGTCCCCAAATAAAGAGGTGCAAAAAGACATAGTCTTTGTCAATCGTTTTCATTAACTGATATTACCAACAACTACCTGTGCTACAAATTCAAAACACAGTAGGAAATAAAATAGAAAAACTCACTGCCCAAAAGGAACTCATAATAAATGTCCCTAATATGCAAACCATTTAGATGAGATCTTTGACTATGTAATGGGAGATCATGAGTAGCTGTGGTAAAGAAGTTGTTTTAAGGAAGAAAACAGTTAAACACTTATGACAAAAAAAAAAGAGAGATGCAAAGATAGCTTACAAATATTACTTCAGTTAATATTGAGGTATACAGTCTTAACTCCAGAGCATTTGTTAAGATATTTATGAAAAGAAGTGTTTCTGTACACAGTAGCTTCCAACAACATAAAGTATCCGGGAGTAGGAGATGAGGATAAGATGGTGGAGTAGCCAAATGTTTTCTCTGATCCCTCTAACAACAAAGACCCTGAAAAAAAAAGAAAAAAAAAACTGAATGGACTAAATTGACCATTCTAGAAGCCCCGAAAATCAAGCAGAAAGTGGAGAGATCAGACTGGATGATAGGAGAGAAATAACTACCTTTGTCAGAATCAAATCTGCAGTTACAGAAGGGGACTGCTTCTGCCAGCCAAGTAGAGCTGCGGCACTGTGGTGGCTGGCAGGTAAATGGAGCAGTGGCATGCAGAGTACATCTTTCTTAGTGGGGAAGCTGAGCTTCAGAAGGCTGCACCTACAAAACATGGTGGTGGCTGGCAGCCAAACACAGCACTGGAGCATGAGAAGACCAAGTCTTTCCCAGTGGGGAAGCTGAGCTATGGATCACTACACCTACAGAACTGCAGAGAATTTTCACCTGAGTGGCATAAGCTATCTCTTGTGGTTCAAATCTTTCCTATGCACTGATTTCTCTCCCTGTCACCAGCACTTCCTTCTCCCTTCTCTGCTCTATACCAGGCACTGAATTTTGGCACTCTACCTGGGCCAGAAGTGGGGCATCTTATGCACATTCCCTGAGCTATTCTCTTAGACTCGAAGAAGGAAACAAAGGGAGGAAGAGGAAAAAGTTCCACCAGCTCCCCTGAGCCAGAAACTCTTGCTACCTTCCTGAGCACATTCACAGCTCTAACCATTTGCAGACAGGGCATCAGAATTATTACAGCTCCAAAAATCAAACAAGCTTAAATGACTAGACTAGTTGGACAGTCAAAACTAAATTAAAATAAATTTATATATGTGTAAGTCAGATCACAATAATCAAATGAATAAATTACAACAACTTTCTGATCTCTTAGAGATAACAATGAATTTCTAATCATTTAAAGAAGCAGACCACCATGGGTTCAGAAAATTCCCAAAACAAATAATCAAAAATTTTTCCAGATGAAGTAGATTTCCTGCAATATATATATATATATATATATATATATATATATATATATATATATATATACAAAGTAAGGTACAGAGCCCATCAAGAAATCAGGAAGGAAACTACACAGAATTCAACAGAATAAAAAGTAAACATGCTATAAGAAATGCTAGAGCAACAACAATTTGAAATTCAGCAGATTAACAATAAAATTAAAGAATTAGACAATTCAGTAGAAAATCAAAGGAGCAGGATTGAGTTCAATGGAATGCAGAATTTATGAGACTGAGAGTAAAGCAAATAACATCAACATATATGAGGAAAAATCAGACAAAAGAATTTAAAAAATGAAGAATCACTAAGAGTTATGTGAGACTCTAGCAAGACGAATAACTTGCAAAGATTAGAATACCAGAGTAGGAAGACATAACAGAAAATACAGAGAGAATTGTTGAAGTTATGTTGACAGAAAACTTCCCTGATGTCCTGAAAGATAAGAAGAAATCTATCCAAGATGTTCTTCAAACTCCACACAAGGAGTGGAATTGGAGAGATACCAATACATATTATCATCAAGCTTAACAAAACTAAGTCAAGCCAAGTGCCATCGAGTTGGATCTGACTCATGAGATAAGGAGATATTTTTAAAGGCAGTTAAGCTTAAACAAAAAACAAAATGTAAATAACTTACAACGAGGAGTCATTAAGACTGAACTTGGATTACTCAGTGGAAACCATGTTGGCAAGAAGATGATAGGATAACATAAATAAAGCCTTGAAGGAAAAGACTGCCAACTAAGAATTATATATTCTGAAAAATTAGCTCTCATATATGACAGTGAAACTAGTATATTCCCAAATAAACAGAAGTTTAGAGTGTTTGCAAAAGCCAAACCAAAATTACAAGAAACACTGAAGGAAGTTCTTCATCAGAAAATCAGTAACATCAGAGGATACAATGCAGGAAAGAGCATCCAGAGACCAACTCGGATACAGAATTCACAAAACTTAATTCAAAGTTAAAACAGAGATCTCAGTATGTAAATGATGACATTGTACCAAAAAGAAGGAAACAATACTATATTCTAGCTCTTTCAGAGGGAAAAGAAATCAAGGTGATACAAAGAATTTAAAAACTGGTTTACAGTTAGACCATTAGAGGGGAATCCTACATATCAAAATGAGAAACAGAATCAATGAGTCTCAGGTATAAAACCACCAACAAAGAAAAGGACGAAAGGAAAACTCATAAAGGAAAACAACCCCTCAAAGAAAATTAAATGAGTCAAAGAAATGGTCAACAACACAAAGAAACTATCAACAAAAAAAAAGACACTAAAATTACAGCACTAAATTCCTGCCTATCAATAGTAATACTTAATGTAAATGGATTGAATGCACCAATAAATAGACAAAGAATAACAGAATGGATTTTTAAAAAATTGTCTATATGTTGCTGACAAGAAATACACCTTAGACTTAAAGATACAAACAAAAGGAAACACACAGGATGGAAAAACTTTTCAAGCTAAAAAGAGCAAGAGTAGCAGTATTAATTTCAGATAAAATAGACTTTAAAGTAAAATCCACCATAACGGACTGGGAAGGTCAATACATAAGGAGGATATAGCCATATTAAATATGCAGTCAACAACAGAGCATCTATATACATCAAATGAAAACTAACAGAATTGAAAAGTGAGACACACTGCTCCACAGTAATAGTAGGAGACTTCAACACTTTTGATAATGAACAGAACATCCAGAAAGAAGCTCAGTAAAGATTCAGAAGATCTAAATGTGATAATCAACCAACTCTACTTCATAGACTGTACAGAACTCTCCATCCGGCAACAGACAGCTATATCTTCTTTTCCAATGCACATGGAACATTCTACAGAATAGACCACATATTAGGCCATAAAGCCAGTCTTAACAAAATCCAAAGCACTGAAATATTGCAAAGCATTTTCTCAGACCGTAAAGCCACAAAAGTAAAAATCAATAGCAAAAAAGCCAAGGGTAGAAATTCATACTCATAGAAATTGAACAACAGCTTACTCAAAAACTTCTTGGTTTTAGAAGAAATCAAGTACAGAATAAAGACATTCAGAGACTCAAATGAGAATAACAACACATCCTACTAGAACCTACAGCATACAGTAAAAGCAGCGCTGAGAGGTCAGTTCATCTCAATAAATTCACATTCCAGAATGAAAAAATGGCCCAAATCAAAGAATTAACCCTACAATTCAAACAAGTAGAAAGAGAAAAAAAAACTGAAAGAATTAACAAGACCAAAAGCTGGTTTTATGAAAAGATCAACAAAATAAATAACTCACTGGCCGAACTGGAAAGAGAGAGAACAAATAACTCAAACAAAGAATCTAAGTCAAAACTGCAATGAGATACCATCTCATCCTAACAAGGCTGGAATTAATCCGAAAACACAAAATAACAAATGCTGGAGGTGTTGTGTAGAGACTGGAACTCTTCTAGACTGCTGCTGGGAATGTAAAATGGTACAGCCAGTTTGGAAATCAATTTGACACTTTCTTAAAAAGCTAGGAATAGAAATTCTATATGATCCAGCAATCCCACTTCTTGGAACATATCATAGAGAAATAAGGGCTGTCACAAAAACATACATGTACACTGTTTTTTCATCACCATCCACAATAGCAAAACGATGGAATCAACCTATGTGCTCATCAACAGATGAATGGCTAAACAAACTGTGGTAGGTTTACATAGTCAAACTCTGCGCAATGATAAAGAACAACAATGATTTTAGGAGACATCTCATAACTTGGAATCATCTGGAAGACACGCTGGATGAAATCAGTCAGATGCAAAAAGACAAATACTGTATTATAAGGACTTAAGAAACGGTTTAAGCACAGAAGAAAATACTCTTTGATGGCTACAAGGCTGGCATTAATCTAGGTAGGGAGAGGGGTATTCATAGATTAGATAGTAGATAGGAATTGTGTTAGGTGAAGTGACTGACAGCACACAGTAGAAGGGAAGTTAGCACAACTGGACTGAGCCCAAAGCTAAAAAGTTTTCTAAATACAATAGAACATTTTAAAGGACAGAGTAGCAGGATACAAGGGTCTGGGGGACCATGGTTTCAACAGACAGCAAGGTCAATTGGCATAACTAGTTTTTTCAGTTACGTAAAATATCTAGAATACAGAAATGCATAGAAACAGAAGTTTGTTAGCAGTTACCAGGAGCTAGGGAAAAGGGGAAAATTGGGAATTATTGCTTATGGGGTATTGAGCTTTTGTTGGGGCAATGAAAAACTTTTGGCAATGGATAGTGGTGGTTGTATAACATGACTAATGTAATTAATGGCCCTGAAAATGGTTAAAATACAAATTTATACATATATGTCCATATAAATATGCATAGAAGATCTGACAAGTTCACAAACTCATTCTAGAAAAAGTGGTATATATCTCATTGCTGAATATCACTATGGTCACCTTTAAAGTACTCCCCTTGGGAAGTTACGCACTGATGCCAGTGCGTAATCCATACTTCAAAGTAGTTTGGGAACTCTTTTTCTGAAATGGCCATCAGAGTTGTCATCATATTAGTCTTGATGTCCTGAATGTCATCAAAATGTCTTCCTTTCAGTATTTCCTTTATCTCCAGGTAAAGAACAAAGTCGGAGAGGGCCAGATCAGGTGAGTAGAGAGGATATTCCAATACAGTTATTTGTTTACTGGTGAGCTGGTAATTGTCATGGTGCAAGAGCCATGAGTTTTTGATAAAAAATTCAGGTAATTTTTGTCTAACTTTTTCATGTAGCCTTTTCAGCACTTCCAAATAGTAAACTTGGTTGACTGTTGGTCCAGTTGGTACAAATTCATAATAAACAATCCCTTTAATATCAAAAAAGGTCAGCAACGTCATTGTGACTCTTGGTTTAGACTGACAGAAATTTTTTGGTCATGGAGAATGGGCTGACTTTCACTGTGTGCTTAGATGCTTTGTTTCAGGATTGTACTGGCACACCCATGTTTCATCAGCAGTGATAATATGGCCCAAAACATTGTCTTGCCTCTCCAAAAGGTCTTGGCAAACTTCAACTCTCTATCGCTTTTGTTCATTGGTGAGCTCCTACAGGATAACTTTTGCACACACCTTTCTCGTACCAGAGTTTGCAACTAAGATTTTCCTGTTTCTCTATCGGTGTTTACTTGGTCTGCTATGCTTTTCACAGTCGGCTGATGATTTTGATGAACAATTCAAAGAATTTTTGCAATGTTTTCTTCGTTACTGGCAGCTTTGACCTCTCTTCACCAGTGGTGAAGTCTCTCCCCTCAGAAAATCACTTAATCCATTTGTACACTGCTGTTTTCTTCATGACGTTATCACCATAAACTTCACCTAACATGTCACTGATTTCACTTTCCTTCTTGCAAAGTTTAACAAGAAATTTAATGTTTGCTCATTCCATTACACAATATGGATTAAAGAAAATGAAGTCTAGATAGTGCCTTATTTTTGTTACATACTGTCCAGTTGGTTCAACCCCATATACCAAAAAATGAAATACTACTGGTCTTACACCAGTCACATAATCATTGTTATGCTTGAACTCATTGTTCCAGCCACTGTGTAAATCCATCTCATGAAGGGTCTTCCTCTTTTTCACTGACCATCCATTTTACCAAGCATGATATCCTTCTGCAGAGAGTGATCCTTCCCCACAACGTATCTAAAGTGCATAAGACAAAGTCTCATTTCTAAGGAGCATTCTGACTGTACTTCCAAGACAGATTTGTTTGTTCTTCTAGTAGTTTATGGTCTATTCAATATTCTTCATTAACAACATAATTCAAAGACATTAATTCTTCTTGATCCTTCTTTAATTCTTGTACAGCTTTTACATGCAGATGAGGCAATTGAAAATACCATGGTTTGGGTCTGGTGCACCTTAGTCCTCAAAGTGACATCTTTGCTTTTTAATACTTCAAGGGGTTCTTTAGCAGCACACTTGCCCAGTGTAATATATCATTTGATTTCTTGACTGCTGTTTCCATGGGCATTGATTGTGAATCCAAGTAAAAAAAAAAAATCTTTCACAACTTTAATCTTTTCTCTTTTACTTCATCGTTTCTTCCATTTGCTTTAGCTAACCTACATTGAAGAGCAAGCTTCAGAGCCCCTTCTGTCATTCATTTCCCAACCCCCATCTTTTTAATGACCTTATGCTTTCTTCACTAATCATGTCATCCCATAACTCATTTAATCTTTGGTCATTAGTGTTAAATGTGTCAAATCTATTCTTGAGATGGTCTCTAAATTCAGGTGGGATATATTTGGTGTCATATTTTGGTTCTCAAGGACTTGCTCTAATTTCCTTCAGCTCCAGTTTGAATTTGCATATAAGCAATTAATGTTACGTGATGCTGAGTCAGTTCTGACTCATAGCAACCCTATGAACAACAGAATGAAACACTGCCCAGTCTTGTATGATGTCTGTTCCAAAGTCAATCCTAACCATGTTCTGATGATACTGAGCTTCTCCATCATCTCTTTCAAGCCAACTGGACTCCTGTACCTTCCACCTGGTGAGCTCCATGTGTATGTAAACCAAATCTGGTGCTGGTCAGTCAACACTGACCTATAGCAACTTATAGACAGATAGCACCAGTTCTACCAAGGACCAGCTGGTAGATTTGAACTAGTAACCTTTTGGTTCGCAGTCAAATTCTTAACCACTGAGTTACCAGTGCTTATCGACATCATTTATGTTGTTGAAAAAAGGTGCTTGCAGTGAGGAACTTGTTGTTCTTGCAAAATTCTATCATGTGATATCCAGCATCATTTCTAACTCCGAGGGCATATTTTCCAACTACTCTTCTTCTTCTTTGTTTCCAACTTTCACATTCCAGTCTCCAGTAATTGTCAATACATTCTGATTACATGTTTGATCAATTTCGGACTTTTGGAGTCTTTAAAAAGTCTTCAACTTATTTATCTTTAGCCTCTGTGGTTGGTGTGTAAATTTAAATAATATTCGTATTAATCTGCAGGGATTGACAGAATACCAACTGAAGTGTTCCAACAAATGAACGCAATGCTGGAAGCACTCATTCATCTGTTACAAGACATTTGGAAGACAGCTACCTGGCCAACTGACTGGAAGACATTCATATTCATGCTCGTTTCAAAGAAAAGTGACTTAATGGAACATGAAAATCATAGAACAATGTCATTAATATCACATACAAAACAAATTATGGTGAAGATAATTCAAAAATGGTTGTAGCAGCACATCAGGAGGGAACAACTGCCAGAATTCAAGCTAGACTCAGAAGAGAACATGGAATGAGGGATATCATTGCTGATGTCAGATAGATCTAGGCAGAAAGCAGAGAATACCTCAAAGACATTTATCTGCGTTTCATTGACTATACAAATGTAATTGACTGTGTGGATCATAATAAATTATGGATAACATGTTGAAGGATGATTATTCCTGAACACTTACTTGTGCTCATGGAGAACTTGTGCCTGGACCAAGAGTCAATTGTTTAAATAAAACAAGGAGGTGCTGCATGTTTTAAAGTTAGGAAGGGTGTGTGTCAGGGCTATATCCTTTCACCACAGATATCCAATCTGTGTGCTAAGCAAATAATCTGAGAAGCAAGAGTATATGAAGAAGAATGAAGGATTAGGATTGAAGGAAGATATTAACAACCTGCGTCATACAGATGACGCAAACTTGCTTGTTGAAATGGGAGAGTACTCAAAGCACCTACACATGAACACCAAAGACTACAACCTTCAGTATAGATTACGTCTCAACACAAAGAAAACAAAAATCCTCACAAATGGACCAACAGGAAACATTATGATAGAGAGGAGATGGGCATTTTGTTTTGTTTTTTCAATATTGTTGCAAATTCAGAGCTGCTGTGTTGCCAGGCATATTGTAATCTATGTAAATGACACAGGGCAGGCATAATGGGAATGCCTTTCCTTTTAGTTGCAAGAAAGTGAATTATTTAATAAGATGAAAACCATAGGCAAGTGACTTTAATGTTTTAGTACTATTCCAGTTTATATTACAGTCTTAGTCATCTAGTGTGGCTGTAACAGAAATATCGAGACAATTTAGCAGAGTCCAGTAGACTAGAAGTCCATATTCTCAGTGTCAGCTCTAGAAGAAAGCTTTCTCTCTCTGTTGGCTATAGAGGAAGTTCCTCGACATGCTTCAGTGTTCCTGTGGTAAGGGAGCTTCTGAGTGCAGGAATCTCAGGTCCAAAAGATGTGCTTTCCTCCTGACACTACTTTCTTGGTGGTATGAGGTCCCCAACTTTCTGGTTGCTTCCCTTTCCTTTTGTCTTTTGTAATGTCAAAGGTGGTGCAGGCCATACTCCAGGGAAACTCCCTTTACACTGGATCAGGGATGTGATCTCAGTAAGAGTGTTACAGTTGCACTCTCATACTCCTTAACATAATCCAATTGTACCCTATTAACTGCAGGCATGAATCAGGATTCACAACATATATGAAAGTTGCAGTCACAAAACAGAAGACAACCACACAACACGGGCATCTTGGCTCAACAAAATTGCTATATACATTTTGGGGGGGGAATATAATGTGATCCATGATAATTACTAAAGTCAGCAAAACACTGATTAGTATCAACCAGCATATCAGTAAAGATGGGAGCCTTGGTGGCATAGTGTTTAAGAGCTGTAACTGCTAACCAAAGGTCAGCAGTTCAAATCTGCCAGCTGCTCCTTGGAAAGTCTGTGGGGTTGCTCTGATCTGTCCTATAGTGTCACTGTAAGTCACAATGAACTGGATGGCAATGAGTTTTTTTTATCAGTAAGGATAGTTTAGATTATGCTGTAGTAGCAAAATAAACCCCAAATTCTGGTGACTTAGTACACAGTTTTCTTTTTTCCCCTCACTTATCATGTCCATCATAGATGACAGGAGCTTTGCTCATTGCAGTATCTCAGGGGCCAAGAGTGACAGAACAGCCACTCTCTTCAACACTGAAAGTCACCATGGTAGTGCAAGAGAAGACAGAAGGGTCTGGTGTGGCAGCTGAATACTTCTGCCTGAAAGTGATATACAGTACTCTCACTTCCAGCTTATTGGGTAGAGCTAGTCATATGACCACAGCAAACCACAAACAATCCAAAAGAATATTTCTGCCCAGAAGACAGCCCGGAATACTTTGGAGCAATGCTCAGCACTCCCACAACCAGTAATTGAACACTAACATTATCTAAACATTGAGTGAGAAGGTGGTTGAGGCAGGAATCCCCTGGTGATGGCCAGGGCTTAGAAATTGCACTTCCTGAAACAGGTTAAGGTAGGCTGTAGTCCTTCATTTTACAAGATGCCAATATTGTTCAGTTAGAGCTAGTTTCTTGGCTATGAAAACTAACTTTATTTGGGTATTTCTTCATTTTTATATCTTCTAGTCCATGGAATGCCTCAGGTGGGAGGGACCTGAGACCTCAGCAGTATTACAGACAAGAAACAGTTCCAGAGAGAGACCAAGCAGCTTTTCCTAGCAACCAGCTGCTAGGGACTATCCCAGGACAAACACAGCTATCTAGGATAGGTCTGGTTCACTTACCTGCACATCAAACATCCCTTCATTCTTTTGCCTAAGCCAGATGTTTCCATTTTCTGATGTATCTCTGACACTATTTTTACTGATACAGCTTACTCATCTAACAGAACTCATCTGCATTTTTTCATTTATCAAATACATGTCTGCACAGCTAAACCAGCATGCTCAGTTCCTTAGCCTAATTTCTTGTGTAGCGGTCTGTTTTTAAAATACTCTGAAGTCTATTTGCTAGCACTCTGGTAGACTGATTGAGTTTACACTAGAAGGCTGTTACTTGCAGGTATTAGGCCAGCATTTTAGCCTTTAAGTATGTGTTCTAATGATGTGTTTTGTTATGTGGTTAGCTGCTATATTAAGAAAATCTATTCGAATACTAGACCGTGAGTTCTGAGAAAGGAAACACAATTTCTGTTTGGTCCACCCACTATTCTCATTCTAGGCATTCAATAAAATTTGTATAATGAGTGATTGTTTACCCTGCGCTACACTATGCTAGTTGCTTAGTAAACAAATTACCTTGTCTTCATAGCAAGCTGACAGGGCAGATATTATTAGACCCATTTTACAGAAGAGCAAACTGAGCCTAAACAGTATGTTCTTGTTAGATGCCATTGATTTGATTCTGCTTTATAGTGACCTATGAACAACAGAAGGAAACACTGTTTGATCCTGTATCATCCTCACGATTGTTGTTATGTTTGTGCCAATTGTTGCAGCCACTGTGTCAGTCCATCTCATCGAAAGTCTTCCTCTTTTTCATGGACCCTCTACTAAGCATGGTGTCCTTCTCCAAGAATTGGCTCCTCTTGATACGATGTCCAAAGCACACAAGAAGAAGTCTTAGCATCCTCTCTTCTAAGAAGCATTTTGGCTGTACTTCTTCCAAGCAAAATTGTTCATTCTTCTGGTAGTTCATGGTATAGCCAACATTCTTATCAATACCATAATTTGAAGGCATCAATTCTTCTTCAGCCTTCCTTACACATTGTCCAGTTTTCTCATACATTGGAAGCTACAGAAAATATTGTGGCTTTGGTCTGGAACACCTTAGTTGTAGAAATGAAATCTTTGCTTTTCAACACTTCAAAGAGATCTTTTGCAGCAGATTTGCCCAGTGCAATGCGTCATTTGATTTCCAGACTGCTGCTTCTGTGGGCGTTGAGCGTGGATTCAAGTAAAATGAAATTTTACCCCAAAACTTCAGTTCTCTCTCTGTTCATCATGATGTTGCTTGTTGGTCCAGTTGTGATATAATCCATACTGAAGGTTGTAGTTTTTGATCTTCTTGATTAAGTGCTTCAAGCCCTCTTCACTTTCAGCAAGGAAGGTTGTGTTAGCTGCATAACACAAGTTGTCAATGAGTCTTCCTCCAATAAATGCTGTGTTCTTTTTTGTATTGTCCAGTGTCTTAGTCATCTGCTGCTGCTATCACATAAATACTACAAGTGGATGGCTTTAAAAAGAGAAGTTCTAATTTGTCACACTCTAGTAGGTTAAAAGCCCAAATTCAGGGAATTAGCTTCAGGGGAAGACTTTCTCTGTTGGCTCTGGAAGGAAGTCTTTGTCGTTAGTCTAGGAAGCTTCTGAGGTGCAGGGATCCAGTCCTTTCCAAATGACTTGCTCAGTGCCTGGCACTGCTTCTTTGGTGGTTTGAAGTCCACGACTCTCTCTCCTGGCTTCTCTCCTTTATATCTTAAGAGATTGCCTTAAGGCGCAATACACTTGTATACACTGAGTCCTACAACAACACAGCTGCTGCCTATCCTCCCTCGCTATCATCACAGAGGCAGGGTTTACTGCACGTAGGAACATCACACAATGCCAGGAATCACGATCTACCCCAAACTGCTACACACATTTCTTGAGGGGTAGGGGGGTCACAATTCAATCCATGACATCCAGTTTCTAGAATTATTTGCTCATTAGACAAATTGAATGATTATGGTGAAAAGATACAACCGTGACACATCTTTCTTAATTTCAAACCATACAGTATTCCTTTGTTATGATTGAAAGACTGCCTCTTGGTTTATGTACAAGTTCTGCATGAGTGCAATCAAGTGTTATGGACTTCTTATTCTTTGCGATGTTACCCATAATTTGTTATGATCCACACAGTCAAATGTCTTCACATAGTCGATAAAATACAGGTAAACATCTTTCTGGTATCCTCTTCCTTCAGTCAGGATCTGTCTGACATCAGCAAAGATATCGTCATTTTATATTCTCATCTAAATCTGACTTGAATTTCTGGCAATTCCCTGTTGATGTATTGCTACAAATGTTTTTCAATGATCTTCAGCAAAATTTACTTGCATATGATATTAACAATATTGTTCAATAATTATTTTATTTATTATTATGATGTTGGTGAGCCAGCCAAATATTGAATATACCACAGACTGCCAGAAGAATGAGCAAATCTGGCTTGGAAAAAGTACAACTGGAATGTTCCTAAGAGGCAAGGACGGTGAATCTAAGTCTAATGTACTTTGGACACGTTATCAGGAGGGGGAAGTCTTAGAGAGGGATGTTATGCTTGGTAAAGTTGAGGGTCAGGAAAAAGGAGTAAAATACTCAATGAGATGCATATAGACGGTGGGTACAATGATGAGCTCAAACAACAATGATTGCATGGAAGACACGGGACCAGGTAGTGTTTTATTCTGTTCTACATAAGGTCACTGTGAGTTGGAATCAGTTCGATGGTACCTAACAACAAGAACAATAAATCTTGGGCTTAGATGGATCAGCCTCCCTTCCATGATTGGCTCTACATGTACGAAAACTATTTTCTGAGTAACTGGCAGCTGCAATTTCAGTTTAGGCTGAAGGAGAAGGACTCAAAAATTTTGGCAGAAAGCCTCTTCTCAAGAGTTTTCAGTAGTAATTAAAAAAAAAAAAAATCCTTCACAACCTCTTCTCAATTAACACACTACAGAGTTTTCAATGGCTGATTTTTCAAATGATAAAACACTTCAAAAACTACCTGTGTGATCTTGAGCTTCCACATACGCGTTGAGACTTACACCAGTCTATAGAGGTAATGTGTTATTAGGTGTCCCAAGATTCTCACTATTTCACCACAGAAGGTCAACCAGAAAAGCCCAGAAGAAGCACTCAGTCTTTTTTCCTGGAATCTTCGATAGGGATTCCAGTCTCCAGAGTCTCTGTCCTCCTCTTTCCTGGGGTCTGCCTCCTTGTCACTCTTTTCCAAGGAGAACTGTCTTCTGTCACCCAGTGTCCAATGCTGAGTTCTGATACTGGGGAAGGGTAAGCTTTTAGGATGACCTCTGGGAAGCCCAGCTGCTCAGCTTCTCAGAAGTAGGTTTTCAAGACTGAAAACAGTAACAAGAGGAAAGACGAGAAGCAACCTAGACTGCTGCATATATTTTTTCTGCTACCCCAATTCTCTTTCCACCCCACAGTTCTCTAAACTGGGGTTAGAATACAGGATTCTTACTGGTAGTGGTTGTAAAGAGGTTCACACATCCTTGCAAGAGGACTCGTAGTTTCAGGCCTCCATCTCTAACCCACTTGACCAGGTGAAAGCACCCTGTTATAAGCTCTCATGGCACTGTTGACATCCCCTCCAATGCTTTTTGACACATGCTGTTTCCAATAAATTTGTAGAACTACTTGATCTGTGTCTTTATCCTCCATTAGACTAAGCAATGTAGGGTCAGGGACCACACAGCTGTCCCTCACCTGACAAAAAGTAGGCATTCGGTAAATATTTGTTGAGAAGGTAAACTAATCGTCACTGCTGACATAGCAAGAGAAAATGAGCTTAAGCTATCATACAGTGGGTCACTCAGTGCTAGTTCTGGAACTAGACTGCTTTATTTTCAATCCTCGCTCTGCAACTTACATCTTACGAGACTTTAGGACACTGTCTCTCTCCTGCCTCAGTTTATAGTTTTAAAAGGTGTCAATAGCTATATCTTTCCCTTATGATTGTTTGGAAGATTAAATAAAATACTACATGTAACACAATTATGTATTATATTGGCAAATACCAAATGCTCAAAAAATATTGTGGATGGAGAGAGAAGTTTTGATTTTGCCTTTTGCAAGATATAGGAGGTAAGGATCTATACTTGTCCATGCAGGCATCTTTGACAGTCAAAGCAAACAAACAAAAATTCTAGTAGTGATGTCCAGGGAAGGTACAGGCTGCATCTAGAGACAGTGAGCTTGTAATTAAAAACCCACTGCCATCGAGTCGATTCTGATTTGCGGTGGCCCTGTAGGTCAGAGTAGAACTGCCCCAAGGAACACCTGGTGGTTATGCAAGGCTAACCTTTTGGTTAGAAGACACAGAACTTACCCACTGCCCCACCAGGGTTTAGGCAATGAGGAAAATTCAGGGCTGCTTGTCATGGGTCCCTTTTGTTGGGCTGAAAATTGAACTAGATGAGCTCAGTGTAGTCGTCAAGACTTTGATCTCTGGGGTTATGATTTCAGTCCTTATCTTAGCTCTTTTATGTCACGTGGCTAGGGAGCAGCTTAAATCCCCATGAGCTGGAGGGAACAGGTGTTCCTTCTTCCAGCTCCCTGGAAGCTGACCACCAACCAGGGTGCTTGTGTCCAAGATTCTGACTCTGCAGTGAAGGAGAAGAGGGTCCAGAGTGTGTTCCCTGGTGGGTGGCAGTGGAAACCATATCCAGTTTCCAAAGGAAGCAGAGACCCGCAGGGCCCTCAGCCCCACCCAGGAAGCAGACCCTGCCCAGGAGGCAGGAGCTTGATCACAGCCCTCTCTTCTGCCCAGCCCACTTGGCTCCTTTGCTCTTCTCAGTCCTGAGATTCTCCAGTGCTCCCAGTAGTTCCGCGAGTTGTGTAATACTCTTTCACCAAATTCCTCTTCTACTTACAAAAACAAGAATTAGTTTCTGCTGAACCCTAATTGACAGAGCAATTGTCACAGGGGTTGCAGACAACAGACACCTGGACAACCGAAAGGAATGTGAGCAGCTCAGGTGGTCCAGCTGGGACAGAGAACGGTGAAAAAATCCAATGATAACCTTCTGGCCCACCCAGGGGGCAAAATGCTGATGACATCATCACCTGAAATCAGAAGCTCATTGAAGACAAGGTGTTGGGGACTAAGTGGGGGTTGTCAGAACAAGAAGATTGAGAGGCAGCCAAAGGCTACAGGTGGGACGTCTATTCACAATCTTCACCTAAGGGCTTAAACAAAGAGCACAGTAAACTCACATTTGTAACGTCTTGGTTTTAGGTAAACACTGACACCCAAATCTTTCTATGACTTGCTGAAAAACTCTCTTATATTTTTTAACTTCAGGACTGACTAATACATAGTCTCATACGTAGGTTACTAATTATAACATTAAATAAATTCACATTCGTGTCAGTTTCTTTAAGTGAAATCCAAGCACTGACTAGGAAAGAATGGGAACCTGGAGATTGGATCGGGGATACTGCCGGACTTGGTGACTTGGACTCAGAGATTCCCAAACTCCCAAAGCCTGTGAGGAGTATTTCACCAGCTGTGAAGACCTTTCCTCTCCTGGCTGACAAATACTTGCCTGGGGAGTTGATTCAGACTCATGGCAACCCTGTGTGTGTCACACGAGGAAGACTCCACAGCATTTCCAAGGCTGCAGCATTTTGGAAGCAGATCACCAGGCCTGTCCTGTGAGGTGCCTGTCACTGACTGAGTTCAAACTGCCAACCTTTCGACTCTAGTACTTAACCACTTGAGTTACCAGGACTTCAGTTTGAAGGACAGTAATCCTTTTACCACAGAGTGCCTTTGCAAGAAGCTAGTTCTTCTACTGCCTCACACTACCATCATTCATTTCCTACCCGCCCACAACTCAGTGTATATGCTAGCATGATCTGCAGATAATTTACAAAGTCAAGCATAGCAAAAGAAAACTTACAAACCAAAAATGTCCCCAGATTTTTTTAATTTATATCAACAAAATTTAGGGAATCTGGGCAGAAATGGATTCTGAGGGCCTTAAAATAAATCATGAAGAACATAAACTGAGGCTGAGATTAAATGAAATTTTAGATGTATTTACTGAATTCTAGATAAAGCTGTTGGGAGGCGTTCCAATGGTTTACTCAGGAGGTTGACTAAAACATGGATGAATTGAGGGCCTTGTTGAAAGCAGTTGAAATTTCCTATATTTCTTGATATTTTATACAGGAAGGAATCCAAAGACAGGAAGTAAAATGAACTTCTCACATGTGATATGCTCACCTATCCCCAAATTATGTTCTCTCCAAGGGTCCAGGAGACACGTCCCTCATCAAGGTCTTAAGAAATAAACTGGTAGAGGGAGACTTTAGGGGCTGTTCTCATAAACCAAGGATGCTGGAACAACACACCACAATCAAATGGACTATACTTCAACAGAAATGAGAGAATCCAAGGACAGCAAAACTGTGTGTTTGGTTGCCACAGTAGATAATGAGGGTATTGAAAGAAAACAACAACCAAAAAAACCACCAAACCTGTTGCCACTGAGCTGACTAACTCATAGTGCACCTATAGGACAGAGTAAAACTGCCACATAGGGTTTCCAAGGCTGTAATCTTTATAGGAGCAGACAGCCACAGCTTTTTTCCACTGTGAGACTGGTAAGTTCAAACCACTGATCTTTTAGTTGGCAGCTGAGTGCTTTAACCACTGTGCCATTAGGGGTCCTTATGTAGACGGAAATAACATGTAAACCACAGAGTCTTGGGCAATGAATAACTACTGATCCTAGGTATCTAGAGTCAGATTAAAGGCAGTATCTCACTGTCTTGGTCATCTAGTGTTAGTATAACAGAAATATACAAGTGGACGGCTTTGACAAAGAGAAATTTATTCTCTCACAGCCCAGTAGCCTACAAGTTCAAATTCAAAGTGCTGGCTACAGGGGTAGGTTTTCTTTCTCTGTTGGCTCTGGAGGAAGCTCCTTGTAATGCATCCAATTTCCCTTCTTCGGGGAGCATCTCAGGGCAGGAACCTCAGATCAAAACGATTTGCTGTGCTCCCAGGTCTGTTTTTTTGGTGATATGAGGTCTTTATTCTCTGCCATCTTCCCATTCCTTTTATCTTTTGTAACATAAAAGGTGGTACAAGCCATACCCCAGGGAAACTCCCTTGACACTGGATTGGGAATGTGACCTTAGTAAGGGTATTACAGTCCAACCCTAATCCTCTTTAACATAATCCAGTTTTGGTCCATGACCCACAGGTGGAGACTAGAATTCACAACATGTCAAAGAATTAAATCACAAGGTAGAAGACAAATATATAATGCTGGGAGTCATGGCTCAGGCAAATTGAGACACACATTTTTGGGAGGACATAATTCAATCCACGATAACTATTAATGAGTTATTGTATTTAAAGGGGGGGGGCTCCCAGACGTGATGTATAGAGGCTGGCTGTTAGTTCCTCGAGCTGGCTCCCAGCTTTGAACTCTTCCAAAGTCAAATACAACAGTCAGAAGAGCAGAGAATTTGGAATCAGAATACCTAGGATCAAATACCAGGCATGCCATTATTTTGTGTCTCACAGGGGTATGTCGTTGAAACTCTCTGGGTTTCAGAGTCCTCATCTGTAAAATAGCAGTGATAATTAGAACACCATATTCTCAGCATTATTGTGAGGATTGGATGTAGAATAGTACATTCAATAGTACATTCAATCCTCATGAGAATACTGAGGAAACGGTAACATCAGATCTGATTAACAGGATCATCCTAGATAAAGACCCTGCAAAAACATCACAGCCCCATTCTCCTACGCCATCTGAGTGGCAACTCTATACCCTCAGCCCTGGGAGGCCTCATTCTTCTGGGCCTTGGCCATGACAAACTTGCCCGCCTCAGCTTTGGGCATTGGATCTGGCCCCATCCAACTGGCACTCATGAATAGTAGCCCCCCACTCCAGAACAAATTGGTGAAAGTCTGACTCTTTGAAATCTAGAAGTCTGTGATTCTACCCTTTGAGACCCCGGGGGTCATGGACCTGCTCTTTGAGACTGAGGCAGCTCTGCGTCCTGTGTTTCTGTTCTCTTCAGTTTCCGCTTTGTGGTCCTTTGGCCTCTTGGCCCCTCAGGCCTCACTGTTTATATCTCCTTTGCTTAGGCAAGTGTTCTAAAGCTCTTTAATTCCACTAATAAGTGCCTGGAGGCACTCCACTCCACCAGTAAAACTTTCACCAGAAGATACTCTGCTCTCTTGTTCTGTGAGTCAGTGAGCCTAGCTACACTGAGTGTTGGAAGGTACCCCACTCCACCAGGCGGCCTTCTGCGAAAGGCAGTCAGCTCTCTCTCTTCTCTGTGAATCAGCTCCAGGACTGCCTTGTGCTAGTTCCCTGGTTCTACTGCTGCCATTTTTCTGCTACTACTGCTCCATCTCCAGTGCCAATCACTCCTGAGATTTCTCCAGAATTGTCTTTGATGTCTGTAATCCAACAGCAGTCTCCTGAAGGAAATTTAGACTTTTACTATCAGGCACTTTAATACTCCTCTAGTCTTTACTCACAGTTTCTGCTTCATAATTTAGGTATCTGTTAAAGAAGCATCCCACTCCTGATACCTAGTTCTGATAGTTACCTAGTGTTGCTATAACAGTAATACCGCAAGTAGAGGGCTTTAACTCACAGAAATTATGTTTTCTCACAGCCTAGTAGGCTAGAAATCCAAATTCAGGGCACTAGCTCCAGAGGAAGGCTTTCTTTCTCTGTTGACTATGGTCCAGAAGAATCTCAATACAAGGACCCTGGATCCCAAGGACATGCTCTGCTCCTGTCACTACATTTTGGTAGTAAGAGGTCACCTTGTGTCTATGCTCATTTTTCTCTTTTATGCCTCAAAAGAGAATGACTCAGACACAATCAAAATCTTACAGATTTGACTTCTGCCTCATTAACATAACTGCCTCTAATCCTGCCTCATTAAAATCATACATAGAACTAGGGTTTGAAATGCATGAAAAAATCACGTCAGATGACAAAGTTGTGGACAATCATACAATACTGGGAATCATGGTCTAGAAAAGTTGACACACATTTTAGCGGACCCAATTCAATTTGTAATACTGACTAAGCCACCATCTCTGGGGGGAGGGTCCTATAATCTGGATTTTTGGAAACACTCAGGTAATTTTTATACATACTAAAATTGGGGAACTACAACTATTTTTGAACTGTAGCATGGACACCTTCCAGGTCTGATGCTCTCTGAGTCTGTGATTGGCAGAACTCCTGAGCCCAGTCCCATGTTACTAGGCCCACAGGAAAGATTCAACTGGTTGAAGTCAGTGCTGTCCTGTTCACATCAGAGAGAACAGGTGAATCCCCAGAGGCCTCCCTACTCCCTTTCCATTATCCATATACCACGCTCGCATCTGTGATAGATGTTTCATTTGGGACTGGGCCACTTGTAGCAACTCACAGTCAGGGAACTGACATCTTCTCTCCTGATAGAAGTAACCTTGTCTTTTGTAGGAACCCTAACTTGCCTTGTAGGAGAGAAAAATCATGACATCCTATTATCTTTACTTCATGGACAAACAACTTTCCTGTCAGCAACAAAAGACATGCATGATATTACGGAAGATGTGATTTGTGTCTCCTGTTTGAAACAAGAGGCATCATCTTCCTATCCTTTCCAGAATGGGCCAAGGAAATAAATTATGTTCTAAAACTTTTCATTGTTTATATAATGACCAGTGGCATTGTTAGTAAGCAAGGGAAAGACTTGTACCCCTTTGTGGCAGCAACACGTTGGCAGGCTTCCTTCAGGCTAAGGAAAATGTGCTTGTTTGGATCTACCGGATCTACGGAGGCTTCCTGGATGTGGTAGTAGTCCTTGGACTGAAGGGGTCTGGTCACAGGCCTAGCGGAAGCTAGGTAGAGGACCCAGGGAGAGCGGAGCTACCTTGGCTGTTTTCGTGAGGGCTTCTGCAGCTGTGCTGAAATGAGGTGACCAAAGGAGAAGGGAGATAGTTTCAGGTAGATCTCCCACTGAACCCGTTGGCATTGGGTCAATGCTGACTCATAGTGACCCTACTGGACAGAGTAGAACTGCTCCATAGAGTTTCCAAGTTGCACATGGCGGATTCAAACTGACAGCTTTTATGGCTAACAGAGACAGCACAGAACCACTACACCACCAGGGTTTCCTCCTTCTCACTAGTTTTCAGTTTCCTCAAAATACCACTTTCAGCAGGTTAATTCCTGTCTTGAAAACTTCCACTGGCTGCTGTCACCTCTTGCATAAAATCAGTTCCAGATTCCTCAGATGGGTGTTCAAAGTCCACCACAACTCTCCTCACATTGTCTTAGCTCCCACAGTTCCCCAAAATCCTTCTCAAATGCTCACAGAGCTGCTCAAGTGAGACTGGTCCATCACACTCTTTTTGGTGTATTTGCCACAGTCCCACCTCTAGGTTTGTGCTTTCATGATGTCCTCTTCCTAGAACTGAGTGTTCTCCTACCGGACCTGGTCCTTCCTATCCATCTAGTCAAATCCTGTCCTTGCTTCTATGCGTATCTTTTTGGCCTTTCCTTGAACACCCCCAACATAAGTCTCCACTATTCCCTTCAGCTGGCTAAGTGGG
Source organism: Heterohyrax brucei (assembly GCA_028571685.1). Lineage (NCBI taxonomy): Eukaryota > Metazoa > Chordata > Mammalia > Hyracoidea > Procaviidae > Heterohyrax > Heterohyrax brucei. The sequence goes on along the minus strand of CM053142.1, from coordinate 66,404,931 downwards.
AAGAAACACAGTCTGAAGTGATAGAGGCGTGGGTTCAAACACAGTTCTGCCCATTACTTGCTGTATAGCTTGCAGCAGGTCACTGCCTTCTGTGAATTTCAAGGTGACTTTGGTTATTGGGGATAATATATCTAAAGTGTCTATCAGTCACTTTGCATGACACTCAGTAGGTGCTCAGCAATAGAAGCTGGCAGTAGCAGTACCTATTGCCTTGAATTCATAAATCTCCTCATCTGTATAAAGGCCAACTCTTCACTCTGCCTCTTGACATCTTCATAGTATGCCCCAGAGTGCTTAACATACTTCTGAGTTCTTAGAGGGGGCTCAGAACATATTTTCTGGGGTTTCTGGGTGTTTTAGCTACAAGTTCACTGGCTTTATTGGCCTGAGATTTGCTCTGCGCTCAGCCAACAAGCCAGCTGCACAAAGCCCAGCAACAAATCCAAATAACAATCTTAGGAAAAAATGTGCTTCTGACAGAGGAAGCCTTTGAGAGTTACATATAGTCTTGATCTGACCAGCAAAGCTTTTTCTGTCATGTTGCCTGAGAACGCCGTGTTTGCTAAGGAAACCATTTAGTTATCAAAACATACCCCAGTTTCTCGTGTCAGGGGGTATCAGCCAGCATGTTGGAGAATGGCAGAGCAGGCTCTTGGGAGCTCAGAGCTGATAAATGATTTGCAAATGTCACGCAAACCCAAGGAGTAGATGCCAGTGTGGATGGAAGTCATCTTTTATTTCAAAGCAATGAAAAACTGTGAAACCTCCAACTTTCTTGTATAAGCTGATGGGCTATATGTGTATATATATTAATTTATTTATTGTGATTGAGTGAAAGTGTACAACCTAGTTTAAATTTGCATGCCCACCTATGTGTGGCTCCTACTGCTCTCCTTGCCTGGTGACAGCGCACTGCTGCTTTCTGTTCTATACATGTCATATCCTCTTAACAATCTCCTGTTAAGGAGATTTAATCTCCTGTTAATCTCATTTCCACCTTCTCCACTTCCCTCTAGTAAGAGGCCAGTAGGATGACATTCTGTCAACTCCTTGAACAGTCATGGGCTATAGTTTTAAAGTTACAAGCAATAAGAGGAGTATAAATCTATTTGTTCCTACCACATCATATCAAGAAAACTTTCTGGACACTGTTTCCTATTCTTTTTTTCCCTAAAAATCCATCATCTCTTTACTCTCTTACTTCCTCTGTATGTATCTTCTCTATGTTCCATTTGCTTCAGCCAATTAGCTAACTAGTACTGATCACATGCTTTGTGTGCCCAGAACTTTGTGGAGCCAAGGAAGATACAGGAAGGAAAACAAGGGCTCTGCCTCAGGAACACTCTAAAATCCAGTTGTTTTGTCACATCTGCACCACCCCCAAACCAACTTCTGTTGGCTTCTTTTTATTAGTCAGTCAACACACATTTATTAAACACCACTGTATACCAGGAATTATTCTAGGTGTTTAGGTGCTTGAAACACAGAAGATTAAGGAGCCAGACAAAGTCCCTACACTCATGGAGTTTACAGGCAAGAGGTGAAAAAGAGGCAATTAGCAAGTAAACAAAAAAGTTCAGAAAATAGTAAGTGCCACAAAGGAAATGATGGTTCTTAGGAGGAGCCCTGGTGGTGTAGTGATTAAGAACTCCGCAGTTCAAATCTATTAGCTGCTCATTGGAAACCCTATGGGGCAGTCATACTCTGTCATATATGGTTGCTATGAGTTGGGATCAACTTGACGGCACACAATAACAACAGGTGGTGCAAACAATTTGTGCTCAGCTGCTAGTTTCATTGGCGATTTGAACCCACCCAGTGGCATTCCAGGAGAAAGGCCTGGTGATCACAGTAAAGAAAACCCCATAGAGCAGTTCTGCTCTGTAAGACGGTGTCACTATGAGTTGGTAAAGACTCAACGCCAAGAGGTACTAATGAAATCGGAGGAGATGATGATCAGAGAAGGCCTTTCTGGAGAGGTAGCATAAACAGCCTGTCAAAAATGCTAAGCTCTAAAGGAAGAGGCCCGTAAAACTCTCATCCAGTAGGGGCCTGGCCTAAAATTCTGGAGAAATGCAAAGGTCGTGGGAATGAGCTCGGAGCAGCTGCCCCCTGTAGCCTCCCGTGTCTCTTGGTCAAGGACTATATTCATAGCGCTGATCCCTGAGCTAGTGCACAGCAATGTTGAGTGACAGTGATAAGTGCACTTTCAGTCACAACTTGCTAGATGCCAAACAATTGACTAAGTGCTTTGTATGTATTAGCTCTTTTAATTTTCACAAACACTTTACGAGGATGGTACTAGTAATTCCACATGACAGACACAGAGATTCTGAACAGAAAATAAGTGGCAGAGCCAGGACTCCAGCTTGGACACTCTGTTTTCAGATTACTTCCTGTCAGCTCTTGAGCCTTACTGGTGCAGTGCTTAAAGCACTCAACTACTAACTGGGAAGCCAGGGATTTGAACCCACCAGCCCCTCCAGAGGAGATTTACAGCCTCAGACACCCTATAGGGAACTTCTGCTCTGTCCTGAAGGGTCATTATGTGTTGGAGTTGACGTGATGGCTGTAGGGGTTTTTTGTTGTTGTTATACTTTCAGTTCCTATGCTGTAACGCACACATGAGTGCATAATCTTCTACTTGGTCTTCCAAAAAAAAATAAAAGACATGATAAAACTCATATGAAATTTTTCACTACAGATTAGTAGGAAAGCATAAGCAAGTTCACCCTTATTTTGCTTACTGGCTCATTCGCTCCTGTAAGGGACTGTAAATTAAAAAAAAGGCTTTGATTCTATGGGTTGGGAGAGAGATCGATGCCAGCCCTACCTTGAGGTTGAATCTTTGTTGTGGTGAAAACTGGAATTGTTTGCTACAGATGATTTGGTAAGCCCAGTAAGTATTTTGCTTACCTTGTTTATTGGCTAATCCACCCCCGTCGGGGAGGGATAAACGAAGTGAGGCTATGGCCTTGGACTGCTGGAATTGGTGTATTAACTTGCCTCTGGTCTGCTGCTACTTCCGAATACTTACCTTTTCCAGCAGCCAACCAAATACCTACTTGTCTCAAACAATAGAAAGTCTGAAGGAAATTTAGCTTCTGAACTTGAGAAAATCAAATAGTAAAATAAAGAGCATCTTTCCCCTGCTGTTATCTGGAAAGAAATTTCTGTGAGCTGGTAGATTTTAGAAATTATTTCTTTTATTATTATTATTATTATTATTATTGAATGAAATTGTACATTCCCATATAAATTTTCATGCCTACCTATATGCAGCTCCCACTGCTCTCCCTGCCTGGTGACAGCACACTTTTCCTCTCCGTTCCATACATGTCTTATCCTCCCAACAGTCTCCTACCCCCTCCTCTACACCCACTCCTCTGCATCCAGTAAAAGGTCAGCAGGATGACATCCTGTAGATGCACAGAACCATAAAGTGCACACATGATGTGGTCACTCTGTGTTGCCAAGTCCAAACCATTTCTGTCTGAAGAGTTGACCTCCATTATGATTTATGGACAGGGACAGCATCAGGCCCAGGGGCCATGCTCCCAGGGAAATTCCGAGGCCCCTGAACCATCAGCTGCAGTCTTTTAGTGGAGAACTCAGGGTGTGCCCGTTATTATTCTTGTGTTGCCATTGAGACTCAACTTTGTGAGCTACATCACAGCTGTCACTGGTGGTGGCTGGTTACAAGTCTATGTAGTCACCCAATCACGTGGGTCTCTCTGTCTTCTGGGTTTCCTTTTCCCCATGTCTTTTTGGTCCTTGGTGATCATCTGTTCCTGCTGAGTTGGGATCATTTGCTGTACCCTCAGATGGAAGCTTGGCAACTTTTAAGACCCTGGACACTACTCACCAACGTGGGGTACATAAGGCTGTCTTAGCAAAATGCTAGTTGTGCCAGTTGGCCTCAACTTCCCCCTAGATCATGGTCCCCAGCCCCCTGCACCAGCTACTCTGTCCTTGCAATATTAGATTAAGATGGAAGGAGTAATCCTGTTATGCTGAAGTCCAGTTAATATTGATTTTCTTTCTAATGTGTGCTGTCACAGATTTCACCCAAGCAAATTTCTATCAACTGTCTAATCTAAGCCCCTACCCCCTTGCCCTCCCCCCCACTTGCAGCCGTTAAAGAGTCTTTTCTTCTATGCATGAGTCTGTTTTTAAGTTCTTATCATGGGGGTCTCACACAGTATTTGTCTTTTGTCACTGACTACTTTCACTCAGCATAGTGTCCTCCAGCTGAAACCAGGTTATGAGACATTTCCTAAAATCTTTGTTGTTCTTTATCATTGCATAGTGTTCCATTGAGCATATATATCATAGTTTACCTATCCATTCCTCTGTTGTTGGGCATTTGGGTTGATTCCATCTTTTTGCTGTTGTAGACTGTGCTGCAGTAAACATTCATGTGCATGTATCAGTTGGTAAGAATGGCCTTGATTCTGTAGGATATATTCCTAGTGGTAGAATTACTGGGTCAAATGGTATGTCTATATTCAGCTTTTTCAGAAGGTGCCAGATTGCTTTCCAAAGAGGTTGCACTACTTTGCAATCGTACTAACAGTGTGGGAGAGTTCCAATTTCTCCACAGCCTCTTCAGCATTTGTTGTTTTGTTCTTTTTGGATCATGGCCAACCTTGTTGGGGTGAGATGGTATCTCATTGTAGTTTTGATTTGAATTTCTTTAATAGCTAATGATCATGAGCATGTCCGTATGTGTTTTTTGGCTGCCTGAATCTCCTCTTTAGAGAAGTGTCTGTCTGTTTCCTTTGCTCATTGCTTAATTGGATGATTTATCTTTTTCTTATTGATATTTGTAGTCACCTTGTAGATTGTGCAGATCATGTATCAGTCTGACATATAGTTGCCAAATATTTTCTCCCATTCTGTAGGTGGCTAGAAATTATTTCTTAATATAAACTAACTGTAATTTTACAAAAAAAAAAAACCTCACTACTCTTGGGCCAATTCTGACTTATAGCTACCATACAGGACAGAGTACAACCGTCCCATAGGCTTTCCAAAGAACAGGATGCTGGATTCAAACTGCTGACCTTTTGGTTGGCAACTAGCTCTTAACCACTGTACCACCAAGGCTCCCAATAACGTATAATACCTTGCAATGATCAGAAATAAGCCCAGTTTTCATACTTGTGTTGGAAATGAAGTTCCAGCTGAGACGAGTAGAGAAGCCAGTATCATGGCGAGGGATTCACATAGCTGCATCAGTTCTGCTTCCATTGCCTGAAACTGGCAGATCCCCACATGGGCCCTAGAGTTCTCACCTCTGTGCCTTTGCTCAAACCAACTTTTTCTCTTGGATTGCACCCCCCATCTCCCCTACCTGTGGAAATTTCACCTGTCTAGAGGACCACCTCAAACACTGAGTTCTTCAATGGGGAAGCCTCTTTTTGATAGCATCTTCCTCACCTGGCACTCACCTCCTCAGCACCCACATCTTGTACTTCCTCCATGACTCCTTTATAATGCTCAGCTGCTAACTGAAAGGTTGGAGGTTTGAGTCCCACCAGAGGCACTTTAGAAGAAAGACCTGGAGATCTACTTTCAAAAGTCATCCATTGAAGCCCCTATGGTTTTCAGTGCACCGTTCTACAGTGACACACACATGGTTTCTACGAGGCAGAATCAACTCAATGGCAGTCGTTTTTTTCGTTTGTTTTCCCTTGACTCCTACATCTGTTGTAGTCATTTGCGTGCTTAATTTGGACTGTTTAGTAGGTCATGGACAAATAATTCCCTCTAATTCATCTTTTCATCCCACAGCTCTAGCACAGCCCCCGTGATATGAATGCTCAGTAAATGGTGCTGAATTCAATTTGATGCAGGGCTTTTAGAGAATAATAATAATTACTGCCTGCTAAAAGTCTATGGAGATTAATACATTTGTTCTTAAGACACTTCTGAAAGAAGGCCTTATTACTATTTCACTATTGTATGGTTGGGGAAAACTGTTTTATAGCTGACCACTTAAAAGTATAGCACTTTCAATTTGGTCACATCGCTAATAAGATGACAAAAATCAGGATTCAAACTGAGATCTTTTTGCCTCGTAACTGCAACAAAATCACCAAAGCTCCTCTTTATACCTTTCCAATACTGTCTTTTACCTTTTGTTTCTGCATGCCAGTCTTTCTGTCTTCTACCTCCTGGGGCACAGCACAACTCTCCGGCTACTCTCTTACAGCCCTGAGTTCTCCCATCCCCAACATTCTTCACCTTGCTCTGTTGTCCAGTATTTTACTGCCAGTGCCTGTCTCCCTTTGCCTTCCTTCTTAAACTCTGATTTCCTCAGGGGTGTGGGAATATTACTAGTTGCATTTGATTTAACCAGTTCACACTAAAGTGTGAGTGACTGCTATTCACTTACTGTTCAAAGGCAACTTTCCCTTTGAGAAGAACTCAAAGAACTGAATTTGAATGCATTTGCAAAGGAGAGTTCCAAAAACATTTAGTGCAGTGGCCACATTTCCTCATTACAAGCATAGCCTTCTCCAAGATGATCCCTTTGAACATTTGTTTATTTATATATTTGCACTAAAAAAGTATTTAATGAGTTCATGGTCAGACCTCATTCACATACACTTTATCACACAATTCAGTTGTCACATTAATGTACATTTCTCCATTATGAGGGACTTGCCTCAGGCTAGTTCCCTTCCATCTCTGAAATTCTGCATTCCACACTAAATCCTCTCTACTACCCACAAGCCAAGGGTGACCCAGACCAGCATCAGAGAGCGGTGATCACAAATTCACAGTCCAGACTTAATCCTCAATTTTGCCCTCTGGGCTCTTCTCAGAAGGGGTGGTAATGGTAACATCAGAGCAGACCCTTTCAGAGCTGCTCAACAAAAGCTTCTGTCTGGTTTGGGAAATTCCAAGCTCTCCTCAGAACAGATTTATGTCTGCCTTGGTGATCTCCAGTTGTCAACATCTGCAAACCATTATCCTATTCTGAAAAGCCACCCAGACAGAGGAGGCTTTACCATGTTTGGAAGAATGAGGAAAGACCCTCTACAATGGAGGAAGGGATTGGGTCAATGCTGGATTATCCAATAAGAAGAGTCAAGCTGAACTGAGGGTACCAGATAAACAGGGGGCATTAAAAAAATTCTTTTTGATATACTTTGACATTTGATATTTCAATAAAACATCAAATGTCTCCATTTTAGCTTTCCTTAAACGTATGCTTTGGTTGATCTTGTTTTTATTTTGAATCAATATGATAGGAATATCATACAGTTTCCAGTGCTCAGGATTTCTAAAGATTTTATCAAGGGGATTAGGACTATTATATTGGAATAAGGTTGGGAAGAGGGGTGGATTCCATGCCATACAGGACCCCTGACCATCTTATTTATGCATAAACTCCACTATCTAGCATTGTTGTTGTTGCACCTGGTAAATAGAAGCTCAGATGTGTGGTAGCCTGAACTGAGCTTGACCTGCAGGCACCACTTGCTGCTGATATTTCAGTCACATAATCTGGCAACCCAGGGTTTCTCCTGTCACCAAAAATGACAGAAGAGGATTGTGGACAAAAGAGATTGTCACCACCCTCCCTTACTCTCCACCTTTAGTTGGAGGAGCATTTAATTCATCTTCCAAATGAAAACACTGTTGGAATAAAGAAGATGGAAATAGTGTGTTAAAATAACAAGACTTCATTAATCAACAACAGTTATCCACTGGATTGTCTTTGGTAGACCAGATGTATGATCACTCTATCCCTCATAAATACTGTTTATTATTAAGAGTGACAATTTCTTACATCTCTTACCTGTATCCCTTAACTTGTCCTCTCTTTCCTCCCCACTTTGTAGTTCTTCCACTGTCTCTGAAACACTGTCCTGAGTCCTTGCACAGAGTGTTCTCTTTATAATTCTAGGAGTCCCAGCACATCTTAAATGCTGTCTATCTACCTGTACTGCACAGCTGGTGAATGAAGGCAGAGCAAAGGCAACCACCAAACGTACATCCTCTTCCCCAACCATCTAGATGCCAGTGAGTATATGAGTCAACAATTTTTCAAGGACAGCATTCATAGTGAGAAATTTTGATGTGATTGTATCTTATTGTATAATTATTTGTGAAAGGCTTAATCCAGCTCCCTGTTGTTGATGTTGGTAGGTGCTGTCGAGTTGGTTCTGATTCATAGCAACCCTATGAACAACAGAACGGAACACTGCCTGGTCCTGTGCCATGTCCACAATCATTTTTATGCTTAAGTCCATTGTTGTAGCCACTGTGTCAGTCCATCTTGTGGAGGGTCTTCCTGTTTTTCACTGACCTTCCACTCTACCAAGCATGACATCCTTCTCCAAGGACTGATCTTTCTCGACAACACATCCAAAGTATGTAAGACACAGTCTTGCCATCTTTGCTTCCCAGGAGAACAGTGGTTGTACTTTTTCCAGAACAGATATATTTGTTCTTTTGGCGGTCCATGGTACATTCAACATTTGTCTCTAACACCACAATTCAAAGTCTCCCTACCTACAGCAAATGCCTCATCAATACATCATATATAGAGAAATACTGATGAAGGTAGTCTATAATTAGTGACATGGGCATCCTGAAGCCATTTATGTGAATTAGAGAAGAAGTCAGAAAGAGTTAATTCAGCCCAGAGTGCCTGGACTGACAGCTTGCTATATACTGAAGCCAGTTTCTAGGCACTGAGATAAACAGAAAGATGATGAACTATTTTCTGCTCTCAAGGAGGGATATGGTCTTAGATGGGAGAGACAGAGGTATATAGGTGACCACAGTTATGTCAGAGTGTGTTTGTGAGAAGAGCAAGGGATTGGAGATCACTTTGGACCAGAAGGACTGAAGATGGATTTTTTTCATGGATTGAGTTGTGTATCGCTGCCCCCCCGCCCCAGGTGTGTAGCTTTTTGGTTAAGCCATGATTCCAGGTATTGTGTGATGTTCCTGCATTTGGTAAACCCTATCTCTATGATGTTAATGAGGAAGAGTGGGCAGTCGTTGTGTTAGTGGGGCAGGACTCAATGTATAGACTGTATTGTGCCTTAAGGCAATTTCTTGAAATATAAAGAAAAGGACAGCAAGTGGAAAGTTGTGGACCTCATACCATCAGGAGAGGACCAGTGCCAATAGCAGAACACGTCCTTTGGACCCTGGGTCCCTGCACCTCAGAAGCTCCCAGTTCAGGCAAAGATTAATGACAGGGACCTTCCTCCAGAACCAGCAAAGAAAGACTTCCCCTGGAATGGACACCCTAAATTTGGACATTTAGCCTACCGCACTGTGACAAAATAAAAATTCTCTTTACAAAGCCGTCAACCTGTGGTATTTTTGTTACAGCACCCCTAAATGACTAAGACAACTTCTTTGAGAAGATGTTTGACTTACGCCTTGAAGGATGAGTAGGATTCCAAGAGATGAAAGTAAGACAGTCAGGTATTCCAACCAAGAAGATGACTCATGGGAAGGACTATGGATGGTATCAGTTCAGACTGTGACTCTGTCCAGAGTAGCTACAAAGTATGGATCCCTGCATGGGTAAGTTAATGCAGAGAACTGAAAGGCTAGAAAGAAAGATTTGGTGCCACATTATGCAAGACTTCAAAAGTCAGTCTAAAGGGACTGAAACTAATCGGTGTAGAGTTTGGGGAAGGATATAATGGTATGAGTTGTCCCTTCAGGGATTTGGAAGTCATGCACAGAGTGAACCGAAGGTAGAAAGTGAAAGGTTAGCAGAAAGACCATAAAGAGATTCCTATGATCCTATCAGACTCCCATTCAAAACTGGTGTCCAAATGAGTGAGGTTTATAGGTGACTTAAAACAACCAAAGAAGAACTAACAATAAATAATAACAATGCAGTGATAAGAGATATACTACAGAGTTCAGTAGAAGAACAGCTGTACAATCTACTAACACTCAGTTGCCCAAGGTAGGTATCACAACTAGATGTCTTGGCCACCAGTCATGGATTGAATTGTGTCTCCCTAAAATAACTGACTACTTGACTAGATCATGATTCTTGTATCACATGATTGCCTAACATTTTTTCATCTGGTGTGATACCCGTATGTGTTGTAAAATCTATCATTAGCACCTTGAGCTGATCTTTTCTAACATATAAAAATACAGAAGGAATCAGAGAGACATGGGGATCTCCTGCCTCAAGAAATCAGTGCTACGAGCACAGCACATCCTTTAAACATGAAGTTCCTGTGCAGAGAAGCTCCTCCACTAGGGAAATGTTGATGACGAAGACCTCCTTTAGAGTTCTCCTGGAATTGATACCTTAAATTTGGACTTCTTGTCTACTAGACTGTGAGTGAATAAATTTTGCTTTGTTAAAGCCATCTGCTTGTATTATTTCTGATATAGCAGCATTAGATGACAAAAATATCACCTAAGCCCAAGCGGGACAAATTGTCTCATTTGTCCAAGTGATGTGCATTTAAAAAACACAAATGACTGAAATATTAGTATGTTTAATCAGTTGGAGAAGAAAGCAAGCAGACATACCTGGGCGTCCTACCTACACTTCTTGCAAGTGGCATGTATTACTGTGAGGTGCCTATTGAGGTTTCATTTATCACAGCTGCTCTAAAATACATGCAAAAGACATAGTTGTTTGGACTCTTTGAAGCAAAGCTGCTGTATAAATCTTCAGTTTTGGAATAATAATAATTCATAAATTCATAATACACATTACTTTACACTAGTGTTGCATTACAAGTACTCAAAATTCCTAATGAGCTGCTCTTGTGTTGGAAAACATTTGTAGAGTTACCAAAAAATTAAACTTAGCACTTCTAAAATTAGCTTTCAGATATTTCAGGAGACCAGTCATTACAAAGCTAAAGATAGGGGAAAAAAAGGAACAGAAAAAGATAAAGGTTTTCCTATGCAAAAATTGAAATTACATTGACCTCTCACTATATTCAGGCACATGGGCTTGATTAATGTCAAAAGCCATGTGCAAGGAGCTGAGGGAGCTGCAGAGTCAGAAGCACCATCTGTTCTGAGGGGCCAGCTCACAGCCCAGGAGATGAGACATGGTCACAAATAACCAATCTGAAGGGTAAGGTCGATGAGTGACATGAGAGGGCTGTGGAAGTTGAGAGGAGGGTTCATGGGGACGAGAGTATCGTGAAGACCTAAGTTAACGGACAATGAGTCCATGTTAACCTTCCCTCAGTCCCCTACTGAAGGCTCAGTTCTTTTAGAAATCCTGACTCAAATTTAACTCCCCTGGACTTACATCAAGGAGGCAAAGTGGATGGCTGCTAACCAAATGGTTAGTTGTTCAAACCCATCACCAGGTTCATGGAAGAAAGATGAGGCATTCTGCTTTCCATAAATATTTACAGTGTTAGAAATCCTACAAGGCAGTTTTATTCTGTCCTGTATGGTCAGTATGAGTCAGAAACAACTGGAGAGCAGTGAGTTTTGTTTGGGGGTAAAACTACATCTGTCTCCAAAACCTTTAAGCAAAATTACATTTCTCTGTGGCATTGATTACCTGTACTTTGATCTCATTTTTTGTTTGATTTGTAATGTTTCCTGCATGTGTCTCCTTTACAGGCAAGTGTAGACTGCCACATCAACTCGCGAGTTCCCTGGGTGCAGAGTCTATCTTATTTCTATCTCTACTGTGGCACCCAGTATACTAATGGGCAGATCCTAGATGCCAGTACCAGACAGAATTACTTTTTCAGCATGCAAGTCATGCATGAGAAAGTCTGGAGAACATGTAATGAAGACTGGGCAAGCCTCCTTACTGATCAGTGCTCACCTTCAGCTCTTACACAGTTCACACCTCCTCACACCTCCACATCTCCTCCCTCAAAGAGGGGATTGACCTTTGCTCCTCCAAAAGATATGTTCAGGTCTTAAACCCTGGTACCTGCACATGTGACCTTATTTGGAAATGGATGTTTGTGAATGTAATTAGTTAACATGAGATTATACTAGAGTAAAATGGACCCTAATCCAATATGACTGGTGTTTTTAAAAGAGGAAAGACTCAGAGGAGATGGCAATGTGAAGACAGAGGTTCTGATTGGAGTCTTTCCTAAACCAAGGAACACAAATGGCACCAGCAGTTCCGTGAGCAATCTGACCAGGTCTCCTACTGGTCAATCAAACAACTAAGGGGCATCTAAGGGCCTTTGAACCTTAAAATCAAAGAATACATATATCAGACTTAAACTCATTGCTTGCCTTGCTGAAGAAACATATGTTGTGCTTTCTTTGATGAGGTGATCCAGCTTCATCTTTCTGGTGTGCTGCTTGGAAGGGCAGGATACAGGTTTCTACTTCTCAGCAGTACATAGCCAGGGGTGGTTGCTGGAATTAAAAAGCCTGCTTGTACCAACTCCAGTGATCCTTGGCTTTTCCAGCCACCAAACATGCCTGAGGTCTCTGCCCTATTATGCTTCATTTCTCTGATCTGCGGAAAAATGCAGGCTTCCCCCTTGTGTTCCCCAGTCCCTACAGCCCTGTCTCCATGCTTCTCTGCATTTCATGCTGCTCACGCTTCACCTCAAATGTCATCTCCTAGAATGTTCCCTAAGTTTCCATCTCCCTAAAGTATGGCATTTCTCCCCTAACTACTCCCAGTCATAGCACTGCTCAGTTTCTTCCTTGCTCTTAGACCAATTTAAAAATTATCTCTATTAATTTGCTTACTTGACTGTTCAATCTCCCATTAGTCCAGAAAACCAAGCAAGAACGATCCTTTGCCAGTTTTTCTCAGAGCCTAGCACAGTGCCTGTCTCATATTAAATATCGGTTGGGTAAATATTTGTTGAATAAATGAAAGGATGAATGAATGGTTATACTTGGCACACTAGATTATAAATGTCTACTTCTCTGTTCTCCCCACTAGACACTGAGATACATGTACAAAGGACCCTGTTTATCTCAGTGCTATATTCCCATTGTCTATACAGGTTCTCATTTGTAAAATTAATGTGAACTGTGTGAAATCAAATTAGGGGAGCAGATTAGAGCTCCCCAGCAAGACTGTGCACTCAGAAGGCAACCCTCCTAAACTAGATACAGATAAACTTATGTGGCAGGAATGTGCCTGGGGTGGCAGGGAGGGGGCTGTTGAATGAGAAGTGGACCCTGTCATGCAGAAAGAATAGAGAAGAAGAGCAGAGAAAATCCAACCTAGAAGTCAGGGGATGTGGTTCTGGTTTATTTCGCCTTACAGGTTTACTTTAATTGGGGTGTATAACCTTAGTATATTGCCCCTTCTCTTTCAGCCTCAGTCTGCTCATCTGTAAAATGACCAGGACAGCTGGAACATACTACAGTGCAAAGTTTGACGTTAGAAAATAAATGTCAATTAAAAGGGAAGGTAATAGGCATCTTGATATCCCTGGAGGCATGTGATCTAAAGACGATTGAATCCAGGCTAAGCCATACACCTCCCCATTCATACATATACTGTCAGCATGCACACCATGTATACAACCAAGCCTTTTTATACCATATGCACACACTCACACCTATGCACACACTTGTACATATGTACACCATGTACATTCATCTCTACCTAGGGATCCAGTCCTATACATGTGCACACCACGTGCACATATTCCCATCCATGCATACATCCTTGTGCTTTTGCACACCTCTGTCCTGTGCATACATCTATAGATGTGCAGACCATGTGCACATATCCCTATCTATGCATACATTCCTATATATGTGCATAACCCTCCCCAATGCACAGTGTGTACATGCACACATCATGGGCATATCCCACCTTTGCATACATTCTGGTGCATGCACACACACTGTGCACAGGGAAGCTTCACAAGTCCAGGGCTCAGCTCCATAGCAAGAGAAGAACCAGTTGAAGAAGAGAAGGTGAAGTATGGTTCGGGTTCCTGCAGGATGTCATTTATAGGAAAAGGCTAAAGACCAGGAGGCTCATCCTCTGACAGTTGGGACCCAGTTCCACCTAGCAGCTCAGGGAAAACCAACTGCGTAGAGTCGTCAGCAGGATTCCCAGTCTGGTATTTTCTTCCTCCTGTCCCATAGTCATCTGGAAACATCTTATTTTCATTAGAAAGCAAAAGTAATGTACGTCTTCATTATAAAGCCTTGTCTGGGCTAAGAAATCTCAATTTGGGACTTATTTACAAAAAACATCAGTTTAATTGAGTTAAATGAAATCTGGGGAGCAGATCAGTGCTTGATAAGCATGGCTGGACCCCCAGGAGGCAGCTCTCTGTGTGACAGATGAACTGATGTGGCAGGGAGGTACAGCCGTCAAGCTACAACTGATTGGGTTAACTTTTTAAATAATTTTGTTTTAAATGGTTATATATGTACCTACGTAATAGCCTCAATTTTTCCTCTAGGACTATAAAACTTGGCCTTTTACAGAAAAAGTTTGTGAACCCCTGTCTTAAACAACTACTGAGCCCACCTGCTATTACTGGTCAAATGGAAACTTCCCTCCTGCTCAGCAGGAGCAGCACTGGGCCCTTAACTCCCAACTCCACTCTTGAACATGTGATGGGGAGGAGGCAGTGATTCTTCTCTAGGAAACTCCTCCCTCATATGGAATACCCTCCTTCATCTTAGGCACCCATCAAGGCTTCCAGAAAGCTTTCTTGTCTACTCCAGTCCTCATCAACCCTCCCTCTCCTGATCCATAATACTTCATTTCAGAACCACCTACAAGATACTTGATCACAAGCTACATCACGTGATTTGCTTTGGCTTCACACTCATCATTTCCTCCACTGAGAGCATATGCTATAAGAAGGCAAGACTCACAGCCTTTCCCATGGTTTCTCCCCTATCCTCTACCATAGTTGAAACCCTGTTGCCATAGTGGGTTAAGTGCTGTATCTGCTAACCAAACTGCAGGCAGCTCAAATCCACCAGGCTCTCCTTGGAAGCTCTATGGGGCAGCTCTACTCTGAACTCTAGGGTCGCTAAGAGTTGGACCCAACTCGACTGCAGTGGTTTCCACCACTTTTGAAAAGTGCTGTCCAGTGTAGTTGTTGTGTAGACATGTGTTCCTAGTGCCCACCAACATGTAAGAACACTCAAATATCACCCAGGGTCAAATTCCAGCATGTACAAGGGCCTTCTTGATGGGTCTTAGAGTAAAATGTCCTTGCGCCAAGAGGAATGCTTTGCTCCACCCTAAGCCAGAAGTGCTCGTATTAAAACTAGGATAACTCAAATCCCAATTTTATGGAAAAATTCCACAAGGTACTGGTACTCACTTCATTTTCCCCTCCAGGGAGCATCCCAGGCAAGATGAGTCAAGGAACTGTGTCTTTAAAGACGTGAAAAGAATTTTCCTGAACCTAGAATTGCTTAGGGTTCAGCAAGCATATGGACAGAACAAGAAAAAACTAAATACTGCAGACTGTAGTCCAGCTGCTTTGGGGCAGAGAAATTGGCCTTACACAAGTGTACTATAATCAAGGGCAACCCTGTTCTCAGTGCTGTGGTTGTCAAAGCTGATGGATTGTAGGTCCAGGGATGATTTCCTGATCTACCAGCTGAGAAGCAGCATCAGGATGAAAAGCTTGGCTGAGACCACTTGATTTAATCTCTCCTTAGAAGATAAAGCCTGTGGAAAAATCAATGACAGCAGAGAACAGGAGGTAGAGGAGGACAGGAAGGGACTCCTTATCTCAGACAGCCTGGCTAAGAGCCCTGGCATTCAGAATCTTTCTTGTTAATCATCCAAAAGGTAAACTAATGGCTGGCATAAGAGAGTGGACCCCACTCCTGGCATCATAGCAACAGGTGTACTGACAGTATAAGCCAAAAAAGAATAAAACCCACTGCCGTCCAGTCAATTCTTACTCATAGATAGCCTAGAGGATAGAGTAAAACTGCTCCATAGAGTTTGCACCATTTGAACTGATGATCTTTTGGTTAGCAGACGTATCATTTAATCACTACATCACCACAGTTTTCCACTGAGCTTATGGGGAGATGAACAATATCTTGAATTGAAAAGCAAGTTCCCCTCCCAGTGCCCTAGGACAGAGTCAGAGTCTACAACAAGGGTTCCTAAATTTGGAGTTTCCAATTCTAGGGCTCCCTCTCGGAAAACCTTGATTCCCTTTGTAAATCTACCTTTCCCTTTTACTGACAAATGGGGAGACTCACATCCTCATTTCTTTCACTCTGTCCCTGAGGATGCGTGTAACACAGTACCCATTTACTGGGCCTTGTAAAGCTGCAGCCTGTTCTAATTGGACAAATATCTGTCAGGCATCTGGACACATCTTCTTCTTCTTGCTTTAAGCCTAAAGGAACAGACGTTCAGGTCAATGGTGGTGACTAACTTTTGTGTTTTAGGAAGGCTGGAGTCCTGGGGGTTACATATAAAACAAAACAAAAACCTCCACTGCAGACCAGATAATTCAAGCTCAAAGTGACCCTAAAGGACAGAGCAAAACAACCTATAAAATTTCCAAGGAACGGCTGAGGGATTCAGACGTCACCAGATTCAATCATTTCCCATTTGCTACACTACAAACACCAGCTTTAAAGGCAGAGGAGGGCTCCAAGGGGAGACTGTGTGGCACTGAGCTTTGGCAAGATGCCCTGCTTTTAGACAAGCTGTAAGTTATAGCATCTCTGTTCTTCTTCCTTTGCTTTAGTGAGTATTGGAAAACAGTGTTCAGCTGCCACAACCCTGCTGCATCCTCATCAGATTTGCTGTTGACAGTTTCTGACTGCAAGTGACTCCGTGCATCCACAGATGCCAGCGTTTAGTACTGTGTGGATGTCTAGTTTACATCTGCAATTTCCGGGCATTGAGTTAGCAGATCTCCCTCACCCTCATGGCAACCTCGGTACACCCTCAGGACTAGCCAGTAAACTGTCTGTTGTCATGAGAAAGGTGTCACTGTGAGTCAACAGTGGCCTTGGACAGGTGGTGAAATGGCCATTCTTTTGATGATGCAGCAGGAAAAGCAACAGGAGGAATTTGGAGCCCCACAGCAGACGGTTAATCTCAGGAAGAAATCATAGCTAGTTTTATAACTGCTGTAATGTTTGGCCTCAGCCATCTAGTAAAAGGGAACAGAGAGATTCATTCTGAGCTTAGGGATTACTCAGGACAAGGCCACAGTTTGTAGAAACCAGTCTTTTACATGAACAAGTAAATCCTTCCATTTGGCTCCTAGCTGCTACTGTCCATGATAAAAGCATCACACTGTCCTCTGCCACACCACAGGGGTGTGAACCAGGAGACACTGGACTCTTTGTGACTTCCCATCAGGGCTTCACTTGTGTGCACAAGCTTCATGTCTGTGGGAATTGGACATTTTTTCCAGAGCTGTTGAGAGATATGTTAAAAACAAACAAACAAACAAAAAAACTAAACCTATTGCCATCACATTGATACCAACTCATAGCAACTCTACAGGGCAGAGAAGAACTGTCCCATAAGGTTTCCAAGGAGCGCCTGATGGATTTGAACTGCCAACCTTTTGGCTAGCAGCTGATCTCTTAACCACTGCACCACCAAGGTCTCCATGAGCCGTATTAAGTAGAGCTCACATACACAAAGCAGAATTCAGAACTCCGGACCCGGAAGACATTGGTGGAGCTGGGGGTGGGGAGCTGTCTGTCCACTCTCTTCCTTCTAGCTCCATCTACACTCTGGGCTAACAGACAGTTGGATCTAATACCACATCAGACAGCTTGCTGCAGTGGTGTCCATGCCACAAACAGCTTGAGAAAAACAGAATTGTCCCACCTTCTGTGAGGCACCAAGGGGACCCATCAAAAAGATGTTGCTGATCAAATCTTTAGCTTTCCAGGTTTTCTACCCCTATCAAGGCATCTGCTCTGACTCAGTAACCAGAAACCGCAAGTGGCAGACTAAGAAATCAAAAATTAAAATCAGCTGTAGAAAAACTAACACTTACCTCAACCAAGTAGCAGTTTATTTCCTTAGGACAGAATAAAGAAAGTCGATTATCAGAAGTCTTCCTTTGACATGATTAAAATGCATTTTAGAAGAATGTTATGAGAACTGTTTAAGGCGCACAGAAAAGTCAGGTTTGCCTTTTTTCCAGAATATTTCCTGCCTAGACGCAAAGCACCAATACCACAGCCCAAAAAAGAGAGAGACTTGGAGGCTGGGAACCAGAACAGTCATCCCAGCATCTCTGGCTCTAATATAAATATCACAGAAAAAGATTTCAACAACTCTCCCCTCCATAAATACAATGTATATCATGAAAATATATCCAAAATATCTCCAGGTGAACTACAGTACAAAAATCCACTCACTGATATTAAAAATAAGTTTTTCCTCTATACACAAATATAATCATATGTAAAGCAAACTTGGAACACATGGATGGGGGGAGCTTACAAAACCTCTCGGGATCTGGGCTATTTAAAGTCATTTTTGTTTGGGTTTTCCCTCTGCTGGATATAGGAAACTGGCTACAAATACATCCATCTCACAGAGCTCACCATTTCAACAGCTCCTGCGTCATGGAATGTGGTACTTTTTAAAAATAGGTGACCCTTGGTGTCATGGAAAGAAGAGGAAAAACGGGGGGTCAAGTGAAAGAGAGAAAAAGGGAAGGAAAGAGGGAGCAAACTGAGGCTGTAGAGTCGGCTTCAAATACTCTGTGGTATAAAGAGCCACGTTCAGGAGACCTCCACTGTTGCCCGTCCCACTCCCCCCGCGAAGTCTGCCTTGATCTCCATTTACAGGTCCGTTTCACGGCTGCTGTCCAGGCATAGAGCATACAGGGACCTCGGTAAGTCCACATTGCTCTTGGCCTTGAGGTTGCACTTTTCTAGAGGGCAGCTGCCCCTTCGGGCTCCCTCTGCAGTCTCCGGGGATCCCCCAGCCTTGCCAAGGGAAACTTTGCTCCAGCTGGCCTTGTGCATGCCTCCTCCATCCGGCACGGTCCCCTGGCTCTGGCTGCCCCTCTCTTCCTTAAGGGCTGCCTGCTCCTCATGATCCGTCTCCCGGTGGTAGAAGTAGTTAAAGTTGGAGACAATGACAGGCACAGGCAGGGCAATGGTGAGGACCCCAGCAATAGCGCATAGTGAGCCCACAATCTTGCCCCCAACAGTGATAGGCTTCATGTCCCCATAACCCACAGTAGTCATGGTGACGACTGCCCACCAGAAAGCATCCGGGATGCTGGAGAAGTGGGTCTCCTGGGTGTCAGCCTCTGCGAAGTAGACAGCGCTGGAGAAGAGGATGACGCCGATGAAGAGGAAGAAGATGAGCAGCCCCAGCTCCCGCATGGAGGCCTGCAAGGTCTTGCCCAGGATCTGCAGCCCCTTGGAGTGCCGGGAGAGCTTGAAGATTCGGAACACGCGGACCAAGCGGATCACTCTGAGGATGGCCAGGGACATGGCCTGCTGCCCGTTCTGACCACCTCCTCCGCCTCCTGGCTGCTGCTCTGCCAGTTCAGTGCCCAAGGTGATGAAGTAGGGGAAGATGGCCACCACATCTATGATGTTCATGATGTTCCTAGAGAAGTCAGCCTTGCTAGGGCAGGCGAAGAAGCGCACCAACAGCTCGAAAGTGAACCAGACGACACACGTGGTCTCCACAATGAAGAAGGGGTCGGCCAGAGTCCTAGGCAAAAGTGGTGCCACTGTGGAGCCAGAGGGAGGCACCCTGGCCCCACTGCCATTGGCACCTGCGGCAGGAGCAGGAGGCTGGTGGGGCACCGGGGGATGGCGGAGCAACTCGCGTTCATCCCTGAATTCAGGCAAGGTTTCCAAACAGAATGTGATAATGGAAATGAGAATGACCAAAACTGAGACGATGGCAATAGCCCTGGCGGACCCCGAGCTTTCTGGATACTCAAAGATAAGCCACACCTGACGCTGAAACTCGTTGCGGGGCAAGGGCTTCTCCTCTTCTTTAATGAAGCCCTCGTCTTCACGGAAGCGCTCCATGGCCTCGTCCCCCAGCTGGTAGAAGCGGATCTCATCTGCGAACACATCTAGCGAGACATTGACGGGCCTCCGCAGCCGGCCCCCTGACTGGTAGTAGTAGAGGATGCCGTCAAAGCTGGGCCGGTTGCGATCGAAGAAGTACTCGTTCCTCAGCGGGTCGAAGTAGCGCAGGCGCTTGGCTGGATCCCCCAGGAGAGTGTTGGGGAATTGCGCCAGGGTGCCCAGCTGTGTCTCAAAGCGCAGCCCGGAGATGTTTATCAGAACGCGCTGGTGGAGAAGGGACCCAACGCCCAGCGCCTGATCTTCTGCCATGCTCAGGGCAGGGTCGCCTTCTCCCTCCTCGTCCTCTGAAAGCGGTGGTCTAGGCTGCGGCAGCTCCCGGGGCAGCGGTGGCAAAGGCCGTCCTCCCGGGTCGCTGCCCCTCGGGGCGCTGCGTCCCCTTGGTGCCGGCTCTGTGCTCCCTTCACTGAGCTCAGCCGTCGACGGACACGGGACCTCTCCCCTTGTGACCTGGCCACAGCTCCCACTGGTCTCACCTTCTCCTCGGAAGGTCAGGGCACCGCCGTTCTCCAGGGGCACCAGGGCGATCTCCATGGCCCGGGGGCAGGGGGCATGCTGCGCCCCTACAGACAAGCTCCCGTAGACCCTGCTCACGTTCCTCCGGGCGCCTGGGGTCGGGCTCGTCTCCTGCGGTCGGTTGGCCGGCCCCACTTTGGGGCGGGCTGGGGTTGCTGGAACAATCCCTTTGCTTGGCCCTGACGTCAAGAAGCCGCTGGCCTGCTCTCTGCCTTTCTCTGTTCTGGCAGCCCGTTACCAAGCAGCCAAAAAGCCTCCTTACAGCAGATGCAGCCTTCAGCCGCCCATCTCTGGCTGCGCGGCGCTCGACCTCCACCCTCCTCAGCTGCCCCTCCTCGCGCCGTCCCCTCCTCCTCCTCTCGCCTCCCTTCCTGGGTCTCCTGGCAGCGGGTGTCTCCCCGGAAGGC
Organism: Heterohyrax brucei; assembly: GCA_028571685.1. Classification (NCBI taxonomy): domain Eukaryota; kingdom Metazoa; phylum Chordata; class Mammalia; order Hyracoidea; family Procaviidae; genus Heterohyrax; species Heterohyrax brucei. Next base: position 66,383,989 of record CM053142.1, on the reverse strand, counting down.
GCAGCTGGGGCCCCGGGCTACAGAAGGGGGGGGCGGACACGAGGAGGGCGCAGTCGGGTGGAGGGAGGGGGTAAGAGGGAAGGGTGGAGGAACAGGTTGTACCGAGAGCACTGAAACTCCCAGGGAAACTAGATGAGAATAGCTCTGGATTTCAGTCCACCTGGGAACCTACTCAATGCCTGGGAGGTCTCGAGGGAAAATGAATTGCCTTGGGTTGAAGGTGTGAGGTTTTGAGTTGGATAGTTGTATCAGACAGGAGAGAAAACAGTTTTAATCTTTTTCCTTTGGAGGAATAGCGGTATCTCAGCCATGGGAAGAACGGGGTGGGGGCAGGAGGTGGCAGAACGCAGAACCTTGAATAATTAAACTCTTTTCAGACTAATGCAGATGCTAAATCCACAAAAAGGCACAGGGTGGAAAGCTTGCAGCTTCTCTCTGTCCCTGCCCTGCCAGTAGCCTCGATTCCCAATCCACACTGAGGAGCCCGGCCAGGACAGACCCAGACAGGCAATCCCGAGCAAGCCACCTAATCAGAAGATGGACTGCCTGGTCTGTAAACCCATGGACACACAGCCTTTCTGCTCTCTCCAAAAATCATGTTTGTAAAACCTTAAGAGAGAAGGGGAGGAGGGATCCTGGAAAGGACTGTTTCTGCCTGTTGAAGCAATGAACTACAAACTGAGCAAGTTTGTCTGCAGAGGTGGAATTTATGACTAAGAGCCAGGGAGGCTGCAAAGGCTGCACTGGAGAATTCTCCAGTAGTAACAGCCGAGTAGTAACAACTAGCACTTACTTGCTCTTACTATGTATCAAGCCCATTCTCAGCACTTTACAAATACTGAGTCTTGTATTCCTCACAGCAGTGTATTTTATATTGCTACTGTATGCTGTACAGTCAATTCTGATTCAAAGTGACCCTACATGACAGTAAAACTGCCCGATAGGGTTTCTCAAGAGCTCCTGGTGGATTTGAACCAGAGGCCTTTTGATTAGCAGCTGAACTTTTAACAAATCCATCACTTGGGTTTCCCAGTATGCCTGTAAACCAAACAAACAAAATCCAGTGCCGTCGATTCAGTTCTGACTTATAGAGACCCTATAGCCTATAGGACAAAGTAGAACTTTCCCCATAAAGTTTCCTAGGCTGTAATCTTTACGGGAGCAGATTACCAGGTCTTCTCTTCTACAGAGCTATTCATGGTTTTGGCTCAAAGACCTTTCAGTTGGTAGCCCAGCACTTTAACCGTTGTGCAACCAGAGCATCTTAACCTACATTGTAAGAACTATTATTATTCCTATTTTGTAAGTGCTGTTATTATCTGTCAGTTTCTCTACTATGGTGGCTTGCATGTCGCTGTGATATTGGAAGCTATGACACTAGCATTTCAAATACCAGCAGAGTCACCCATGGTGGACAGGTTTCGGTAGAGCTTCTAGAGTAAAACAGACTAGGAAGAAAGGCCTGGCTATCTACTTCTGAAAAATGGGCCAGTGAAAATTTTATATATAGCAGCACATTTGTTGGATGCAAGGTGAGAAGATGAGCCCCTCAGGTTGGAAACTTTCAAAAGACAACTGGGGAAGAGCTGCCTTCACAAAGCAGAAAAAAAATCCTTTGCTGTTGAGTCACTTCTGACACATGGTGACCCTGTAGAACAGAGTAGAATTGCCCCATAGAGTTTCCAAGGAGCACTTGGTGGGTCTGAACTACCAATCTTTTGGCTAGCAGCTGTAGCACTTAACCACTATACCATCAGCGTACTGACCTTAATGATGTGGATGGAGTAAAGCTTTTGGACCTTCATTTGCTGATGTGGCATAAATGAAAACAAGAAGAAACAGCTACAGATACCCTTTAACTATCAGAACATGGAACATCCGAAGCATGAATGTAGGAAAATCAAAAATGAAGTAGAACTCTTGAAGACTGCTGTCTATGGCATCAGTGAGCTGAAGTGGACTGGTATTGGCCATTCTGAATCAGATCTTCGAATGGTCTACTCTGCCAAGAAGGACAATTTGAAGAGGAATGGTGTTGCTTTCTTTGCCAAAAAGAAGATTTTAAGAGCAATCCTGAATTACAATGCTGTCAGTGATAGGATAATATCCATGTATCTACAAGGAAGATCAGTTAATATGACTATTATTGAAATTTGTATACCAACCACTAAGGCCAAAGATGAAGAAACTGAATCTTTTTACCAACTTCTACAGTCTGAAACTGAGCAAATGTGCAATCAAGATGCACTGATAATTACTTGTGATTGGAGTGTGCAAGTTAGAAACAAAGAAAGATAGTTGGAAAATAGGGCCTTGGTGACAGAAACAACACTGGAGACTGCATCATAGAATCTTGCGAGACCAACGATTTCTTCATCGGAAACACCCTTTCCAATTAGATGTACTATACATATGGACTTCATCAGAAGGAATACACAGGAATCAGATCAGCTACACCTGTGGAAAGGGATGAGGGACAAGCTCAGTTCTCAGCTATTATCACTCAGAACAAGGCGAGGGAGCTGACTACAGGACAGACCATCACATGCTGACAAGCAACTTAAAGCTTAAACTGAAGAAAATTTTTATCAAGTCCATGAGAGCCAAAATACTACTTAGAATTTAGAGAGCATCTCAGAAAAAGATTTGGTACACTGAAAACTAATGTCTGAAGAGCAGATGAGTTGTGGGATGACAAGGACATCATACACGAAGAAAGCAAAAGGTCAGTAAAAACATGGGAAAGAAAGATCAGACCAGAATGGATGTCAGAAAGGACTCTGCAACTTGCTCTTGCACGTAGAGTAGTTAAAGCAAATGGAACAAACGCCAAAGTGAAAGAGCTGAACAGAAGATTTCAAAGGGTGGCTCAAGAAGACAAAGTAAAGTGCAATAATGAAATGTGCAAAGACAAGGAGTTAGAAACAGGCTCAGCGTTTCTCAGACTGAAAGAACTGAAGAAAATATTCAAGCCTGGAGTCACAATGTTGAAGAATTTTATAGGAAAATGTTGAAGGATGCAGAGAGCATCAAAAGATGGAAGAGTCCGTAGTCAGTGCACCAAAATAAATAAATAAATAAAAGGTTGACATTCAGTCATTTCGGCAAGTAGCACATGATCGAGAACTGATGGTACCAAAGGGAGAAGCCCAAGCTGCCCTAGAGACGATGGCAAAAAGCAAGCTTCCATAACTTAATAGAATATCAACCAAGGTGTCTCAACAAATGAATGCAGTGCTGGAAGCCCTTGGTTGTCTATACCAAGTAATTCAGAAGACAGCTTCCCAGCCAGGCAAAGAGAAGAGATCCACATCTGTGCCGATTCGAAAGAAAGGTGATCCAACACAATGCTGAAATTATCAAACATGAAAATAAATTTTGCTGAAGACCTTTCAAAGTCATCTGCTGCAGTGCATTAACAGGGAATTGCCAGAAGTTCAAGACACATTCAGAAGGTGACATGGAATGAGGGATAAAATCTTCGCTGCAAGCAGAAAATACCAGAAAAATGTTTACCTGTGTTTTATTTATTATGCAAAGGCACTTGACTGTGTAGATCACAACAAATCATGGATAACATCACAAAGAATGGAAATTCCAGAACACTTAACTGTGCTCATGCAGAAGCAGTGCATAGACCAAGAGGCAGTCGTAAGAGAACACTGCATGGTTGAAAACCAGGAAAGGTGTGTATCAGGATTGTATCTTTTCACCATGCTTATTCAATCTCTATAATGAGCAAATAAATAATCTGAGAAGCTGGACTTTATGAAGAACATGGCATCAGGATTGGAGGGAGGTTCATTAACAAACTGCGATATTAAAATGACAAAACCTTGCTTGGTGAAAGCAAACAGGACTTGAAGCACTTACTCATGAGGATCAAGGACTACAGCCTTCAGTACAGATTACACGTCAACATAAAGAAATCAAAAATTCTTACAACTGAATCAATAAGCAACATCATGATAAACAAAAACTGACGTTGTCAAGGATTTCATTTTACTTGAATCCACAATCAGTGCCCATGGAAGCAACTGTCAAGAAATCAAACAGTGTATTGCATTGGGCAAATCTTCTGCAAAAGACCTCTTTAAAGTGTTAAAAATCAAAGATGTCACTTTGAGGACTCAGGTATTCCTGACTCAAGCCATGGTTTTTTAATCATTTTGTATGCATGCAAAAGCTGGACAAAGAATAAGGAAGACTGAAGAATAATTGATACATTTGTGTTGTGGTATTGGCAAAGAATACTGAATGTATCATAGACTGCCAGAAGAATGAACAAATCTGTCTTGGAAGAAGCAGCTCGAATGCTCCTTAGAAATGAGAATAGTGAGACTTTGTCTCACGTTCTTTGAACGTATTATCAAGAGGGAGCAGTCCCTGGAGAAGAACACTGTGCTTGCTAAAGCAAAGAGTCAGCGAAATGAGAGTGACCCTCAACAAGATGGACTTACACAGTGGCTGCCACAAGGGCCCCAAACACAGCAGTAATGACTGTGAGGATGGAGCAGGACCTCATGAGGTTCGGTTCTGTTGGAAGCAAGCTCACCATAAATTGGAATTGACTTTAGAAAAACTAACAATAACAAAAAAACTTTATTATTCCCATTTTCTAGATGAAGAAACTGAGACACAGTAAGATATACTAACTTGCCCAAGGTCACACAGAAACAAAGCAGAAAAACTGGAACTTAAACCCAGGCAATCAGAGTTTGGATCCATGCTCTATACACTACATTGTGTCCACATTAAGGCATATCCCCTTTCTGCATACAATTGCTCTGCCTTTCCAACATCTTACCCAAGAATTTTCATTTGTTACTGCATGGGGCAAGTGCACAGCTGAGGTGACATGGCCTTTCTTGTTTAGGAGCCCAGGAACTCGCTGGGTGGTGCAAATGGTTAACACTGTTAACTAAAAGGTTGAAAGTTTGAGTCCACCCAGAGGAGTCTTAAAGAAAGGCAGGATATGTATATGTCCCCACAGAAAATAGTCCTGCAATTTGGTTTAGGTGCACACATTTTTATTGGAATAGCAGGATATGGATACACAACTCTGTCTCAGAATTTGGGAAGTATACGTGCATGTGGGTTTTTTTTTTTTTTTTTAAAGAATAACAACAATAACAAAAAACCTGCCACTGAGTTGATTCTGACTTGTGGATAGGACAGAGTAAAACTGACCCATATGCTTTCCAAGGAATGCCTGGTAGATTTGAACTACTGATCTTTTGGTCAGCAACCATGGTTCTAAACCACTAAGCCACTAGTGTTTCCTTTTAAAGCTATGGACAGACGTAAATTTGTTTTATATTGCATGTGACCTAAAACCCCTTTGTTGGTGTAATTAAGAGCTACGTCTGGTAACCAAAAGATCAGCAGTTTGAATCTATCAGGTGCTGCTTGGAAACTATGGGGTGGTTCTGTTTTGTCCTAGTTGCTGTGAATAGGAATCAACTTGACAGCAGCGGGTTTTGGGTGCATGTGGTTGGCTGTTTTTACAGGCGTGCATGAATGAATAAAGGGAAATGAAAGTGAAAATTAGCAGATGGGGCATCAATGGTTAGGCTCTGAACGCTTTCCCAGGTGCAAAAGTCCCTCTCCAGACTTCTGCCATCACTGCTCCACCTCTTCTGGCCTTTCTTCTGCCCTGACTCTGAGGTTGCCAGTCTGGATCACATCTGCTTCTGGGGTATTTAGGGCTGACGGAGCTTCTAGAAGCTGAGCTCAGGCCCAGCTAGTGCTTTGTTTTATTCTAGCTTATGGAAATCCAGTGACGCCCTACTGGTTTACATGGGCTCTCCTTGGGATTCTTGGGGAAAGGGTTCTCTGGAGCTCATCTCCCAGGGGTCCTTGGGGAGACTGTCTCCTGAATAACTAGTACAACATAAACAGCATCCTCAAAAACCTCGTAAGCCAGGCCTCCTTTAATGAGCTATTTTCTTAAAAATTGCTTTCTATGCAACCCCCTGTATTTACCAGCTGTCATGTTTTTCTAGAAAAATTACCTTCAGATGCCACATATGGCAGCCATGGAGGTGTGCTGCTCAGATCTGCCTTAAAAAATCAAACAAAAAAAAAATCTTGCTTTTCAGCTGCGTTGCGCTCAGTTAGCTGACAGCCTCAGCTGTTAGCATCTCCAGGCTCTACTGCACCTTTTATGCAGATGCCCTGTTACAGGGCCTGACTGATGCTGCCCAGTAGAGGATTCAGCTAATGGCCAGTTGTTGGCCAAGACTTTGTAAGATTCGCATCGCCTTCTGAGAATCAATCTTGTCTGGTCCTGTTTCCTCTCCACTTTCCTTTCAGAAACATCAGGTGAGCATCATGGTCTGTAGATTTGCTCTGCTGAGTCTGTCTGTTTATCTTTCACAGGCATTGCCTGCAACCAACCTCTTGTGCACTTGCCTCCATCTCAGTGTCTTTTTCCTAGAAGACACAGCTGACACATCTCATAACTGAGAGTATGCTTTCTTTTTTGACTCATGGGCCCTGGTTGCATGGTAGTAAAGTATTTGGCTGCTATTTAGAAAGTGTGCAGTTTGAATCCACTAGTCACTCCTTGGAAGTTGCTGTGAGTTGGAATCAACTCAGCTGCAATGGTTTGGGGTTTTGGTAGCATCAAGAGAGGAAACCCTGGTGGCAGGTGCAATACTTAAGGGCTCGGCTGCTAACTGAAAGTTCTGTAGCTTGGATTCATCCAAAGCTCTGCAGGAGTGAAGACCTGATGATCTGCTCCCTTAGAGATTTCAGCTTGGAAAACCCTATGGGGCAGTCCTACTCTGGTGTATCGAGTTGCTGTGAGCCAGAACGGACTCAATGGCATGCAACAACAATAACAGTATTATGAGAATAAACTGTTTTATTTATTCTTTCTAAGTGCCACCGAGTGGGTTCTGACTCATAGCAACTAAATGTGTTACACAGTAGAATTGTGTTCTGCGGGTTTCTTGACTGTTATAACCTTTTGGTAGCAGACTGCCAACACTTTCTTCTGAGGTGTCTCTTAATGGGTTCCAACTGTCAACCTTCCAGTCAGTAGCTGAGAACTTCACTTTTTATACCATGCACGGATTCCCAAGTTCTTTTGCATTATTGTTTTTTGTTGCTGTCAAGTTGATTCTAATTCACGGCGATCGCGTATGTGCAGAGTAGAACTGCTCTATAGGGCTTTCGAGGCTGTGACCTTTGGGGAGCAGATCACAAATGTGCACAATCCCCTGAGGATCTGGTAAACATGCAGAATCTGTTCCAGTAGACCTGGCACAGGGCTTAGTCTGCACTTCAAGCAAGCTGTCACGTTAAGCTGCTGCTGCTCACTGCAGATCAAGACTTCATCTCAGACAAAGCCCAAACAATGTCTTGGAAGATATTATTTGTAACACCCAGATTATGTCTGGCAGGAAGAGGTGCAGGGAAAATCTCATCTCGCTATAAATTGGAATTGACTAGAAGGCAGTGGGTCTGGCCTATGAAGGACTGGAATGTATTCCCCCGAAATGTGTTTCCGCCTGGGTAGGCCACGATTCCTAGTATTGCATGATTATCCACCCTTTCCTTATCTGATGTGATTATCCTACCGCACTGTAAGCCCAAACCTCCGTGTTGTATGAAAATATGTCTGTCTTGATCATTAACATAGCCTCAGCATCTGAAACAATGCCTTGCATGTAATAGGTACTTGTTATAGATTAGAAATCTTGGTAGAGTAGTAGTTAAAGAACTACGGCTGCTAAACAAAAGGTTGGCAGTTCGAATCCACCAGGCACTCCTTTTAAATCCTATTGGGCAGTTCTACACTGTCCTATAGAGTGGCTATGAATTGGAATCAACTTGATGTCAATAGGTTTGGGTTTTTTGTTTCTTGATTTTTAGTGTAGAATATGGAGCCCTGGCAGCATAGTGGTTGAGGGGTCAGCTGTTAACCAAAAGGTCAGTAGTTCAAATCCACCAGCTGCTCCCTGGAAACTCTTTGGAACAGTTCTACCCTGTCCTATAGGGTTACTGTGAATTGGCCTCAACTCCGCAGCAATGAGTATGTAGAATATAGAATTCTGAGAGAGTAGCAGAAAGTCTGACTCCATCTAGGGTCCAAGGAATGTTTCTCCTGAGGTTGCTGGAAGGAAAACAAACTATTCCAGGTAGAAAGAAGACTCTATACCGAAGCCCTAGAGTGGGAAGGAACAGGGCTGTTTGAAGATCTGAAAGAAATTAACACACTTGACGAAGAGGGCTAGGAGAGCGCTGTGAGATTGGGCTAGAAAGGTGGATACAAAGCAGGTTATGAAAGGCTTGCTATGTCTTATTTTATGGTCCCCCTAGCAAGATTAACAGAGCTCCTTTCTTCTACCCTCATATATTTGCTCATCTGTAATAAAGCAGATATGATAATGCCCTTCTGTATTAGTTCTACATTACTTGTTTCAGGGCCATTCACTCCCTCAGGAATGTACCTATATCTGTCTAGATAGATAGATAGATAGTAAATATAAAGGGGTGACATAATAACAGAATTGTATCTTAGCCTCCCATTGCCCTTTTAAATTATACCCAACAGAGGACATTTTCCCCCTGACTTAGATGAGAATTAAGCAGGTCTTCATGTATTTTAAGTTTACTTTTAGATAATAACAGAGCTATAGTAACTTTAGCTAAGAGTCAAGCACCATCTTAATTTAGAAATTAAACTGCTTATCCCAAAATAATAAATTGTTGATTCTAACCACACAGGTGTTTTTATTCCCAAAGTTGATGTGCTTTTTACAGTAAGAGATAATGTGATAACAACCTGAGCGAAGTACTAAAGCAAATTTAATTGCACCCCTCCCCCATTTGGCCATCCAAATGAGTCTCAAATTTTCTGCCTAGACCCGTCTCTACAACCACTTTGAATGTTTAGGTAATACCAGGAATCACCTTTCAGTAGGTATCCCTCAACGTCCTTGCCCTCCCTGGTCCATAGCTGGTTTGTTTTCTCTTCTTCCAATTCCATTCAATACACAGTCACTGAAATGCATGGAATGGACATGGTACCGTGTCCAGTGTTGTGGGGGGAAATAGGAGAGGAAAAAAGTAGGGTCACTATGTAGGTCTCTGTCTGTGAGAGTCCCTGACTTGCAACACCACCACCTGTGTCACTACCTTTCTATTGTGTTTCCTCTACAAGGGATGATTTCACATGCTTGCTGGTGAAGACTTGTTTTCTTGTACTTGCCCTGAACTATGTGGTGTAGCATCTTTCAAAGGAAACATGGAAATGCTGAGAGTGGTGAGAAAGGGCTCAGGACCTCTTAGGATGGATTTGGGAGGGGAAAAAAAACACCCATTGTCATGGAGTCAACTTCAGCGTTTTGGTGACTGCATGTGTTACAGGGTACAACTGAGCTCCCTAGGGTTTTCTTGGTTCTCATCTTTACGGACGTAAATCTCCAGCACTGACTTCAGACAAAGATTGAACTGTACTAGAACACATAGAGTGATGCTGGTGAAGCATATGCTTCCTGGCTTAAATACGTACGTGAGGCTGTCTGAACAGCTCTTGTCCAGAGGTGAGATGAGAGGGTGGAGGGGGACAGGAGTTGGTTGAATGGATGCAGGAAGTGCAGGGCAGAAAGGAGGAGTGTGCTGTCATGGGGTGGGGAGGGGGACGGTTAGAGTTGTATAGTGGTATGGGTGAGGTATTTCATAAGGCTACTTGATATGGAGTGTAACTTAAAGCACAATAAAATATTAAGAGAAAAAGAAGAAAGGCCTGATGATCTGTTTCCGAACGGCCACAGCCTTGAAAATGCCATGGACTAATTCTACTCTGTAAACACGGTAGCTCTGAGTTGGAAGCTGCTCAGCAACTTGCAACACCACTACCTGTATCACTACCTCTCCACTGTGTTTCTTGTGCAAGGAATGATGTCACATGCTGATTGGCGAAGACTCGTTTTCTTCCACTTCCCCCGGATTCCACGGTATAGCATCTTTCAAAGGAAACACAGAGGTGCTGAGAGTGGTCAAAGAGAGCTCAGGACCTCGAAGGCTGAGTTTGGGGGAGGCGGGGAACACACCTGTTGCCATGGAGTCAACTCCAGCTTTTGATAACCCCAAGTGTTACAGGGTAAAACTGAGTCCTCTCGGGTTTTCTTGGCTCTAATCTTTGCAGAAGCAAATCTCCAGACCTTTATTCCATGGCGCTGCTGGGTGGGTTCCACTTTTCTGTTAGTAGCTGTTATGGATTGAATTGTGTCTCCCCAAAATGGGTGTCAACTTGACTAGACCGCGACTCCCAGTATTCTACGACTGCCCACCATTCTGTCATCTGATGTGATTTTCCTGTGTTTTGCAAATAGTAGCTCCATTGATGTTAATGAGACAGGATTAGAGGCAGTGATGTTAATGAGGCAGGATTAGAGGCCATAATGTTAATGAGCAGGACTCAATCTACAAGATTAACATTGTATTGTCAATCAACCTGTTTTGAGATATAGAGGACAGAAGACAGACATGGGGACCTACTAGCAAGAAAGCGGTGCCAGGCGAAGTGCGAGGCCTTTGGAACCCAGGTTCTTGCACTGAGAGCCTTCCACTGCAGAAAGATTTTCCCCTGATTGTAAGCAGGTCTCTCTCTCCCTCTTTTTTTTTTTTTTTTTTTTTTTTTTTTTTGTTAGTTTACTTTTAGATAATAACAGAGCTTCAGTACACAGAGCTCTGCACACAGAGTAGAATTACTCCACAGGGGTTTTAAGGCTGTGACCTTTCAGAAGCAGATCATCAGGCCTGTTTTCTGACACGCCTCTGTGTATTTGAGCCACCAACCACTGCTTTGAGGTGACACCCTGCATTTGGGCTACAAGTCTCCTAATCTGCAAGAGAATAAACTTCTCTTTGTTAAAGACATCCACATGTGGTATGTCTGCTACAGCCAGGAGACAGCAGGCAACACAAACTGTTGCCACTCAAGAAACTTTAGGTTGGATCAGGGAGATTGAAACCAAAAGAGAGTTTGGTTAACACAAACCAAGATATCTCTCATTAAAAAAAGAAAGAGAGAAACTTGACCAGCAGATTCTTGTTAGGTCAGATCTTACTATGGCATTTAATCTTACGGTGCATTGATACTAAATAGTACATCATACAGACATGTCATTAACCAATAATTGGTAAGTGTTAATCAGCAAAAGAGTGAACCTCTGTCACTGAGTCCTCTATCCCAAATGGATTCTCCTCCTAGATCTGTAGTGAAAACATTTTAATGAAGAGAGCAGCTGCTTTTCCTTCCCACCCCTTCCCTTCTGACTTGCTCCCTAATCCAACACCATGGGAAGGAAACTGTGGAAATGACCTTCCTTTCCTCTGTGACGGAAGCAGCAGAGGTGATGCAAAGCAAAAACACACCTACAAAACACATGTGTATGCGTTTGGGCGTGGGGGCGGGAGATCATTGATTTCCGGTGCTGAGAAACTCGGAAGGGGAACGAAGAGCAGGAGAAGGAGCTGAGGGTTAGAGGCGGGGGGAGATTATCTTTACAGTGACCCAGATCCTGAGCAAGACCTCAGGCCCACTGCTATGATTTCTGGTTTAGAGGGATTAACAAGAGAGGCCATCAACAAATCAAGGCTCACATCTGGAGCTTAGCCTTTTCGCTCCCTCTTTCCCTCCCTTCCTCCCTCTCTTTCTAGATATAATCCAGGAGTAAACTCATTAGCAGGCCAAGTACATTTTCAGAGGCTAAACACAGGAAGGAAAAAAATCTAGATGCCCAGGGATTGGGGGGCTCAAAGGATGTTTGCCCCAGTGAGTGATGGTCCTGCTCTCTTCCCTTCCCTACCCACCTGCTTGAACAAGCTGGTGGGTTACAGCAATACTGTGACTGTGTCTCTCAGTATCTCCTTCATCTTTCTTCCTCTACAAAACACATCTCAGTGATGCTGATTGACATAACCTGAAACCCTTCTTACTTTCACATTATTAATCAACAGCTTCATTTTTTATTGTACTGTAGATGAGGTTTTACAGAACTAACTCCAGCCAATAGCTTCTCACTAAACAGTTAGTACACGTGTTGTTTTGTGACATTGGCTGACAACCCCACAGCATGTTAACAGTCCCCCTTCTTGATTTTGGGTTCCCTGTTACCAGCTTTCCTGTGCCCTCTAGCCTTCTAGATCTTGCCCCAGGGGTGGGGTACTCCTTTACCCTTGTCTCAGTTGATGCACCTGTCTAATCTTTGGCTGAAGGATCAACTTCAGGAGTGACTTGATTACTGATGTAAAAGCCAGTAAGTCTGGTCTTTTTTTGTGACTTAGAATTTTATTCTACATTTTTCTCCAGTTTAGTCCAGAGCCCTCTGTTCTGATCCCTGTCAAGGCAGTCAGAGGTGACAGTCAGGCACCAGCTAGCTATGGTGGACTCAGTCTGGTGGAGGCTGGGATAGTCATAGTCCATTGGTCTCTGGGACTAATCTTTCCCTTAGATCTTTAGTTTTCTTGATTCCCCCTTGCTCCCCAAAGTGTGAGACCAGTGGGGTATCTTAGATGGCCACTCACAGGTTTTTAAGACCCCAGAAGCTACTTACCAAAGTAGAAGGAAGGATATGTTCTTTGTAAATTATGTTATGCCAATTGAGTTAGATGTTCCCTGAGACCATGGTCTCCACAGCCCAGCAATCTGGTCGCCCAGGGAGTTTGGACATGTCTACAGAGCTCCCATGACCTTGCCTTGGACAAGCTGTGCTGGCTTCCCCACTACTGTGTACTGTCTTATCCTTCACCCAAATTACCACTTACCTGTTACTTATTTAGTGTGTTTCCATCCCCACCCTTATCTTACTCTTCCCTGTAAACATCAAAGATTATTTTGCAATGTGTGTAAGCCTTTTCATGAGTTGTTACAGCAGTAGTCTCATACAATATTTGCCCTTCTGTGATGATTTAGTTCACTCAGCATGATGCCCTCTAAATTCACCCTCAATGTGAGAAGCTACAAAGAGTTATCATTATTCTTTATTGTTGCATAATACTTCATGGTGTGTACGTGTCATAGTTTGTTTATCCATTTATCTGTTAATGAGCATCTAAGTTGTTTGCATCTTTTTGCTATTGTGAGCAAGCTGTGATGAACATGGGTGTGCGTATATCTATTACCAAAAGCATTATTCACTGTTAGGGTTAGAGATGTTTGGATGGTTAATGAGTTTCTCAATAACAACTGCATGAACAGGCCCATGATCTGCATTTGTTGTCTACAGTCATCAGTGAGATAGTTAGCAGCTCTTCTCTTTGCTGCCCAGTGCCCTAGTCATTGTCTCCCCTGTTTAATGGAAAGTGAAGCAAACTGGATAGCTGGGTGTTAAGCCTCAGCACTACAGCTGTGCTAAGTGGTGGGTGTGTGATAAGCAACCATCATCACCTGCCCCTGGCCTTAAGTTTTACTAGTTTCCCATTGCTATGTGTAACCAATTACCACACACTGAGTGTCTTGAATCATAAATTTTTTTATCACACAGTTCTGGAAGTCAGAAGTTCAAAGTGAGTTTCACTGGAGTATAATCAAGGTGTTGGCAGGACTGATTCCTTTTGGAAGTTCTAGAGGAGAATTAGTTCCCTTGAGGTCATTGTATTTCTTGGCTTGTGGTGCTTTCTTCTCTGTTCAGAGCCAACAATTGTATCACTCCCATGTCTGCTTCCATCCTCATATTTCTTTATCCTACTCTTTGGCCTCCCTCCTCTATTTTTTAAGAATCCATGTGATTACACCATGCCTACCCAGATAATCCAGGATAATCTTGCTATTTTCAGATCCTTAATTTACTCACATCTGCAAAGTCCCTTTTGCTATGTAAGGTAACAGATTCACAGGTTCTGGGTATTATGATACAGACATCTTTGGGGACCATGATTCTGCTTACCATTCTGTTCTGGCTCCTCCCAGTCATACAGGTAGACTCTGAGGACGGGACTTTGAGAGTTGAAAGGGACCTAAGCAATTTGTCAACCATATCCTTTCATTTTACAGTCAACAAACATTTGGAGGCTTACCCTAGACAAGGAACAGATGCTGAAAACCTAAGACTCTTGTTTCAAACCAGACTTTTTGGAGTCCAGGTTCCTAGGTCTCATCGTTAATTAATCTCCACGAAGGGGGGCAGACTGCACAAGTAGTTGATAGCATCAAGTCATGATAATTCAGACATGGACTTCCTCCAAGACAGAGAGTGACACTAAAGGCTGAGCCCTTCCCATGAGGTGCCGCGGTCTCCTTATCTACAGAAGACAAGTTTGTCACATTTTCATCTTTCTTAAGAAATGTCCACCTAAGAAGCCCTGGTGATACAATGGTTCCATTCTCAGCTGCTGGCCAGAAAGTCAGAAATTTGAACCCATCCAGCAGCTCTTCAGGACAAAGACCTGGTGATCTGCTCCCACAAAATTTATGGCCTAGAAATCCTATGGGGCAGTTCTACTCTGTCCTATGTGGTCACTGTGAGTCAGAATTGGTTCGACAGCACCTAACAACACCACCAACAAGAGCTGTCTCTCTTGACTCCTGAAACTCCCCACACGTGGATGAAATGCCTGTGAATTTAAGGTCTGGGCTCTTATTAATCACTGCCATTTCTCATGAAGCAAGAGACAGCGTGATTTCTCACACACAGCAATCATTTCTTTCTCTGGTAAAGACAGTAATCTGGAGAAGGGCAATTATCTCTGCAGAATTACCGACCTTGCAGTGTGACATTATCGATGGTTGGAAATTACACAGTGTTCATTTGCTGCTATTTTAATGTCTGTCATCTTCTATTTCCCCCTTTGCCAGCCCAACACTGAAACTCCCACCCTTCTAATTTCCTTTCTTTTTGTTAATCTTGGGAAATAACTTTCTTATTTTTAGCTGGCTGGTGTTGCTACTGAGAATATAATATTGAGGATCATAATCACTCTCAGACTTTCAGCTGGGGCTCAGCCACCATCCGTCGGATTTTTATAGTAAGCTTTAGAGCTTTTGTCTCTGCTACCACCAAAGAAATGGCTGACAAAGGGACTCATGGCTGGCTTCGTCAACTGCTTGACTAGTCTTGACTCTCTAGTTTTATTCTACTAGACTGGGGGACATTGAAAACCAGGTACCAAGTGTTGAGGGCTGTTTTTCTAGAACCTAAGAATACTGCAAAGTTGCCATGAGTGTGTGTGTGTGTGTGTGTGTGTGTGTGTGTTTGGGGCTAAGATAAAGGGGGTAATTACTACTACTGTCCCTGGCCAATGTAGTGAGTACGAGATTGTTGTTGTTGTGTGCCTTACAGTTAATTGCAACTCATAACAACCCTGTAAGAGAGAGTAGAGCTACCCCATAGGGTTTCCTAGACTATAGGAGCAGACGGATAAGTCTCTCCTGTGGAGTAGCTGGTAGGTTTGAACCGCCCACCTTTAGATTAGAAGCCAAGTGCTTAAACACTGCGCTACCAGGGCTTCTAGCATGATATTAAGAAGCGAAAACCAAACTCAATACCACTGAGTCAGTCAGATTGGGAGGCATAAAATCAAGGTTTCACTCCCAAGGTTTAGCTCTGACATGGCAAAGTCAGCCTTGTTTTGTTTGTTTTTTTTTTTTCTTAAATTTTTTCTTGTTTTTTCAATCTGTTGTAAGGGAAATACAACATGTAGCTCATAAAAGGGCACAAGTAAAACATCAAACTGCAGGATAAACTGGGATTTATTATGTAATCACCGTAATTAATATTTATTTAGCTGGATTTTGAACTATGCACTTTCCATACACTATCTCATGAAATCCACAAAATTGACCCTAAAAAGGACCACAACTACTACAGTCTCCACCAGCCTGAGCCCTGAACAACTGGACTACTCTGACAGGGATCCCAATAGAGGGTCACCAACAGAGTGGGAGAAAAGTCTAGAACAAAAATCAAATTCACACACATATACAAAATGATGAGACTTGCGGGCCTGATAGAGACTGGAGAAGTCCCAAGAACATGGCCCTGGACACCCATTTAGCTCAGTACTGAAGTCACTCCTGAGGTTCAACCAAAGACTAGACAGGTCTGCAGGACAGACAGGAACGCTCATGAGGGGTATGCTTCATGGTTCCACCATGTCTACAAGACTTAGTGGGTACAGCCACCCAAAAGCAAAGACAAGAAAGCAGGAAGGGACAGGAGAACTGGGTGAATGAAAACAGGCAACACGGAGCAGAGAAGGGGAGAACGTTGACACATTGTGGGATGGCAATCAGTGTCACAAAACACTCTGTATAGTAGGTGTTCAATGAGAAATTAATTTGTTTTGTAAACTTTCACCTAAAGAATACAAACAAAAACCCTAAGAGGTAGACGCTATTATTAATCCTACCTTACAGATATGAAAAAAAAAATGCCATCAAGTCAATTCCAACTCATAGCATCCCTATAGGAAACTGAGGCTTAATGTAGTTATGCAAGTTGCCATATGTTTCTTGGGTAGTGAGTGGTAGCATTTCTGGGAAACTGGTAGTTGCTGGTGGGCTCTTACAGTGATCCCACTGAGCAATTGGAAAGCTGAAGAATATTTTCACTGGGTTGTAGACATTCCTCCCATCCCTCCTGACCCCCTTCCTTGACCTCCAGCCCATCAGATATTCACTCTACCCTCTGTTTCTTCAGGTCCCTGTTCAGACATATTGGGGAAAACAAACAAACAAAAAACTGCCGTCAGGTTGATTATGACTCATAGTGACCCAAAAGACAGGGCAGAACTGCCCCATAGAGTTTCCAATGAGCACCTGAAGATTTTGAATTGCTGATATTTTAGTCAGCAGCTGTAGCTCTTAACCACTATACCACCAGAGTTTTCAGCTGGGGAAAAGCCAGTGACAAAAAGAATATTGCCTCAAGGGGTGAATGTCAATAGATTCCAGCTCTCATTCATGACCACCTAACGATCTCTCTGAGACAGGATGTCTAACATCTTACCAAAACCAAGTGGCTCCCGGAGGCAGAGACACTAGACCTGGTGTTCCTTGACCCTCCATGTTGGGAACAGCCTAGAGGCTTAATCAGACAAGACAGTCCCACCTTTTCAGCTCCTCACCCTTTCTGTGCCAGTCAAGTCTGGGCAGCTTTGTGAAGGCCAGGGGAGCTGAAAGTGAGAGGAAAGCTGCTGAGAAGACATTGAAGGCTGATGTCTTTTGATATAGACCACAAAGAAGCTGCTTATGAGTACAGCTATAGATAGCTGGTTTTCAATCACGCATGGCAAGCATTAGAAAAATAGAGGGGCCTGTGTTTTGAGACAGAACTAACAGTTTTCAGGAGCTATAGCTGGACCTTGCCAGCTTTCACCTGATGATGGATATTTTTAAAGACTCTGGCCTATCCAGCACCTTTCTTTAGAGGGACTCTAAGCTCTTGACCCCATCATTCTCTCAGCAGTCATAGGAAATAGTTCGGGGACAGGTTAGAATGAGGTCAAATCACTGAAGGAAAAGAGGTTAGACTGCATGGTAATGAGTGTGAAACCTACCTTGGGAAAGCTGAATGGCTGTGTGACTTTGTACAAGTCACGTAACTGCTCTGTGCCTTAGTTTCCTCATCTATAAAATACAAATAATAATTATGGCATATAACCACATGAGATTGTTATAAAGACTAAATGAGTTCATATCTGTACACTACTTAGACCAGTGTCTGGCACAATGGAGGCACTATGCAGTGTTTATGAACAAATGACATTTTAAAGATGTCCAGCATTCCTAGCAGACTGTAGTCAGTGCCAGGAGGAGGGCCCAGCACATTCCTGTTTGGTAAAACTATAATCAGAGCCAATCAAAGGATGCAGGAATTTTCTGGGAATTAAGGAACTGGGATGGCTCATTGGCAAGACAGAGTGGAAAAAATCACAGGCTTTGGAATTAGGTAATTGGGTTTAAATTCCACCCCATTCTCTGTGACGTTGAGCAAGTCACTTAACCTCTCTGAATCTCATTTTCTTTATTTGTGAAATGAGGATGGTGAGATCCAAGTTTCAGTGTTGTCACCTGCATCAGTGATATGTGAAGAGTAACTGAGATCCAGCAGGCCCTCAACACCACCTCAGGTGTGGTGGCTATTATCATCACGTTGTCATCGTCACCATCATCGTCATCATCCATCTACTGAGTCAAATGACAAATAGGAAAACAGCAGCCTCTAAGATGGCCTTCCTAAGGGACAGTAAGATTTCCAGGGGTGCAAGTCAACTTTAAAGGGAAGGGACAGGCAAACACAAAGGTTAGGATATGTTCAACATAATTATAGGATTTGAGGAGAAGTGAAAAAAAAAAAAAAACACTGTCGTTTTTATAGTACAGGTTAAAGAAAGAAAAATTAAAAATTCCACACATCTCTCTGGAGGAAAAAATGACATCCCAAGGAAATTGCTAGACTGAGGAGAATAGAGAGAAGAAATGGAGAGATTTTTGTTTCTGAGAAGGTGTCATGTCTCTCTCTAGCTGGCACTTAAAAGCCCAGAAGATCATATACTGATGGCCAAGAATTTTTGAAAGCCTCACTATGACCTCAGATAGAAAAAACGTTAATTTCTGAAAAAATTCTGGTAACTGAACTTGCTTTTGAATACTGAGACCCTATTCTAACCAATGGAAACCATGGTGGTATAGTGCTAACCGAAAGATCAGCAGTTCCAATTCACCAGGAGCTCCTTGGAAACTCTACTCTGTCTTATAGGGTTGCTATGAGTTGACATTGACTCAGTGGCAGTAGTTTTGGTATTCTAACTGATACTAAAATTTAAGCTGGTCACTTCCAGGTAAATCAGTCAAGTTCAATAATGAGTCATTTTATGTTGACAACACACTCATATTCAGAATACTTCTCCTATCCTTTCTCCTTTTCCCTGGGCCTGATGGAGAAGGGATGGGGAGGGGAGGGAGTGGTGTCTACACAAACGTATCTGCAGCATTGGTGTGCAGTGAGCATACACTTCCAGGTTACTGCTGTGGACTTGTAAGCTATTATCAAGTCTTCCCTTGGATTTTTACTCTCGGAAACCCACTCTATTAACCCCAAATAAATCCATGGGTTATATAACAGCTCTCAGATGTGGACAAATGTTTAAATGCCAGTATTCTTATTGTTTGTGTTATATTATTTATTAACACTACCACTACATTTACAAATGAATGACATTGATTCTATTTTTATGTTGTACTGCCATTATTTCTACGTCATACAGTTACATAGAATCCTGCACCACAGCAAGCGTTTCTCTTCTGCTACTTGGGCATCCCACCTGTATCCTGGAAATCCATTGAGATACACCTACATCGTCATCCAGTTACTGAGAGGATGATCTAGGACAGCTCTGATGTTGGTTAGCTTCCCCTCTTTCCAGCTTTGAAACTTCTTGTAGTCTCATCAGCTGTTCTTGTTGTCGCCCTTGGTCTCACTCTTGCCTGCTCTTGCCACAGCTCCTGCTACATGTGGGGATGGGGTGTGGGACCTTTTAGTTGTCCTCTTGATAGGGTTGCCAGATTCAGGAAAAAAAGAAAACATACTGGCCTCCCAATTAAATTTGATTTTCGGATAAGTACTGAAGGATTTTTCAGAGCAAGTATGTCCTGTGCAATATTTGAGACATACCTATACTACAACTTTTTCATTCATTATCTGAAATTCAAGTTTAACCGGGCATTCTGTGTTTAATTGGCCATCTACCTCTTGGACTAGGACAAAGCTACAGGAAGCGCAGGGGAGTATCTCCAGCCCCTCCCCCACGCCAGTTCAGGAAGGCTCACCACTAAATAAGCCTCTTCACATTTTCACAAATCACAAAGTTCACAATATGTGCATACCATTATTCCTTTATAACTAAATATTCCTTCTGTTTTATGCCACTTTTGATTTATGCAATGACTCCTGGAAAGCACAGCAATATAGCACTTGTTTTCTATGGTCCTAGTTACGAATAGTGAAGTGTCTAATTTATCTGGAGCAGCAGTTAGTTTTTAGGGAATGAATAGGACATGGGAGTTTTTCATTGGGCTAAGAATCATTGCAAAGGCATGGTCAAAAGACATAATCAAAAGGCACAGGAATTTGTAATGGGAAGAAGGAAGGGCAATGGTGGTTTACAGGTAGGATTTTCACTTTCACCCTGATGGCATAGTGGTTAAGTGCTACATCTGCTAACCAAAAGACTGGCAGTTCAAATCTGCCAGCCACTCCTTGCAAACTCTCTGAGGCAGTTCTACTCTGACTTATAGGGTTGTTATGAGTCCGCGTTGACTTGACAGCAGTGGCTAGCTGGCTGGCCTATGCGAGATCAGGGTTTGAGTCATGACTAACGGGCTTCATGCACAGCTACCACTTGTCTGTCCACGGAAGCTTGCCTGTCGGCATGATGCTCAGTGGGTTTCAGAGGAGCTTGCACAGTTAGACGACCTTGGTCCATTGGGTATGGGGTTCCCGTGAGTGGGAGGCCAACTTGATGGCATACAAGTGAAGGAGGAAGCCATACATGCCATCTGTATCTTTGTGATCAGTTGGAGAAACTAGAACTCCAGACACACATGTATTTTCCTTTTGTTATCTTGGAGAATCTCAACATGGACAGGTGCCATTTCCTCTCCTTTTAAAAGTAAGCTTCATTATGCTTTCCTGCATCTTCTTCTTTACTTCCTTTTTTTACTCTGACCCTGTTTTAATATTATGAAACCAGGGAGTTAAATAGCAAATTTATTCACCATGGAAGTACTCTATAAAAAAAGAGGAGAAGGAAGAAGACACAGGAGTATTGTGGCCGATGATGGCATATAGAAACCTAACTTTAATTTTTTTTTTTTCTCAGTGGAATGAGCTACAAGCTAGGATTTAGGATCTGGGATGTTTAAACAGTCCTATAAAAACAATCACTTTCATTTTGACCCAGCCTTGGAAGACAGAGAGAGCCCTGGATAGAGAGAGAGTAAAGAAGCCAAGGTCCTAATTCTACATCTATTGCTGCTGATTCTTGGCAAGTCTCTTTTCATCTACTGACAAGCATTTTCTTCACTTCTCAAGTGGAGCTTTTAAAATACTAAGGTCATTTGAAATTTAAGGAACTGTGGTTCAAAGACCATTACTATTTATTACTATCAAATGATTACTGCTATGGTCTTAAAGGCTATTATCAAGGCTCCCCCTAGATTCTTACCCTGGGAAACCTTCTCTATTAAACCCAAAATAGATCCATGTCCTATATGACATCTCTCAGATGTGGACAGTTTTTAAAATGCACTTCATTCATGTTGTTTGTTTTATTGTTTGCCAGTACTACCACTACAACTGGATGACATTGATGATACATTTATTCTCATGTTGTGCAGCCATTATCTCTACCCTTTCCCAAAACATTGCACCACTACTAACAAAAAGTCAGTGCTACCCAAACAAAAATTTCCCTTTCCCCCTCCTCTCCTGCTCTTGGTAGCTACTAATAATCTTTGATTTCTATATATTTTCCTGTTTTATCTTAGTGAGATAGTACAGTATCTGTCTTCTGGAGACTGACGTATGTCACTTAGCATAATCCTTTCAAGGTTCATCCATGTTGCAGCATTCATTAGAACTTCATTCCTCTTCATGACGGCATAATATTCCCTTATATGAATACACAGATGTACCTCATTTTATTACCCTTTGCTTCACTGTGCTTTGCAGGTATGCTGTTTTTTTATGTATTGAAGGCTTGCAGCCACACTGAATCAAGCAAGTCTATCTACCAAGCCATGCTCACTTCTTGTTTCTATGTCACATTTTCATAACTTTCATAATTTTTCAAAATTTTTCATTACTGTTAAGTCTGTTGTGGTAAACAAACAAAACTGGACAAACAACCACCCGTGTGATCACTGACTTTTAATGTTACTGTTGTAGTTGTTTTGGGGTACTACAACCCAGACCTATAAAACACTGTAAACTTAATCAATGAATGTTTTATGTGCTCTGACTGCTCCGCTGACTGGCTGTTTCCCCATCTCTCTCACTCTCCTCAGGCTTCCCTATTCCCTGAGACATAACAATATTGAAATTAGGCCAACTAATAAGCCTATAATGGCCTTTAATTGTTCAAATGAAAGGAAGAGTTGCATGTCTCTCACTTTAAATCAAAAGCTAGAAATAATTAAGCTTAGTGAGCAAGGAATATCAAAAGCTGAGATGTGCTAAAAGCTAAGGCTTCTTGTCACAGTTAGCCAAATGGTGAATTCAAAGGAAAAGTTCTCCAAGGAAATTAAAAGTGCTACTTCAGTGAATGCAGGAATGATAAGAAAATAAAACAGACTTATTGTTTACATGGAAGTTTTAGTGGTCTGGATAGAAGATCAAACCAGCCACAATATTCTCATAAGTCAAAGTCTAAACACAGAGTAAGGCCCAACTCTGCAATTTTATGAAAACTCAGGAGTGGAAGCTGCAGAAGAAATGTTTGAAGCTAGCAGAGGTTGGTTCACGATATGTAAGGAAAGAAACTGTCTCTAGAACATAAAACTGCAAGGTGGAGAAGTAAGTGCTGATGTAGAAATCACAGCAAGTTATCCAGATGATCCAGCTAAGGTAATTAACGAAGGTGGCTCCTCTAAACAACAAATTTTCAATGTCAATGAAACATCCATATATAAGAAGATGTCATCTAAGGCTTCCACAGCTAGAGCAAAGTCAGTACCTGACTTCAAGTCTTCAAAGTACAGGCAGCCTGACTCTATTGTTAGGGACTAATGCAGCTGGTGACCTTAAATTGAAGCTAGCACTCATTCACCATTCTAAAAATCCCAGGGTCCTTATGAATTATGCTAATCTGCTCTTCCTGTGCTATATAAATAGAACAACAAAGTCTGGATGACAGCACATATGTTTACAACATGGCTTTATACAACACGAATATTTTAATCCCATTGTTGAGATTACTACTTAGAAAAAAATTCCTTTCAAAATATTCCCACTCCTTGACAATGTACCTGACCAGCCAAGAATTCTGAGACATATAAAGAGAGGAATGTTTTCCCGCTTGCGAATACAACATCCATTCTATAGCCCATGGACCAAGGAGTAATTTTGCCTTCCAAGTCTTAGTATTTAAAAAAAAAAGAAAAAAAGATTTTGCAAGGTTATAGCTGCCCTAGATAGTGATTCCTATGATGGATCTGTGTAAAGTAAATTGAAAATCTTACGGCACCATTCTAGGTGCCACTTGTAATTCATGAGAGGAGGTCAAAATATCAGCATTAGAAGGAGTTTGGCAGAAGTTGGTTCCACCTTGTGGATGGCTTTGAGGGGTTTAAGACTTGAGTGGAAGAAGTAATTGCAGACGTGGTGGAAACAGCAAGAGAACCAGAAGTGGAACCTGAAGATGTGACTGAGTTGCTGTAGCTTCAGGATAAAATTTTAACTGATGAGAATTTAGTTCTGATGGATGAGCAGAGAAAAGTGGTTTCTTGAAATGGAATATACTCCTGGTGAAGATGCTATGCATATTGTTGACATGACAACAAAGGATTAAAAATATCACATAAACTCAGTTGACACAGCAGCAGCAAGGTTTAGGAGGACTGACTCTAACTTTGAAAGAAGTTCTACTGGGAGTAAAACGCAGACAATATCACATGCTACAGAGAAATCTTTCATAAAAAGAAGAGTCAATTGATCCAGCCAATTTTACTGTTGTCTTATTTTAAGAAATTTCTATAGCTAGCCCAGCCTTCAGCAGCAACCCCCCTGATCAGTCAGCAGGCAAGACAGGGCACCAGCGAAATGATTACAGCTCACTAATGGTTCAGATAACGGTTAGCATTTTGTAACAATAGAGTAGTTTTTAATTGAGGTATGTCCTTTTTTTTTTTTAATAGACATAATGCTATTGCACACTGAATAGACTATAGTGTAAATGCAACTTTTATATGGATCGGGAAATCTGAAAACCTAAATCTAAAACACCGTGTGACTCATTTCACTGTTACTCTGTCTCTGAGGTGTGCCTGTACTGCATTTTGTGAGCTCATTCATCTGCTGATGGGCATTTTAGTTGTTTCCACTTTTTGGCTAGTGTGAAAAAATGCTACAGTTTTCTGTTTGTGTTCCTAACTTTACTACTTATGAGCTTATAGCTGGGATTGGAATTGTTAGGTCACATGGCTGTTCCATGGTCACCTTTTTGAGGAGTCATCAATCTGTTTTCCCCATACCTAAACCATTTTACATCTCCACTAGCAATAGGTACATAACCTTGTCAGCTTCTGTTGTTTTTCACCTTCAAAAAAAAATCATTACCATTGTAATGAGGATAAGGTGATTCTATTTTTTTTAATATTTTATTGTGCATTAAGTGAAAGCATACAATCCAAATGAATTTATTACATGAAACCCTGCACCCACACCACTATGTAACTCTAACTGCTCTTTCCAGCACCCTCGTGACAGCACATTCTTCCTTTCTACCCTGCATCCATTCAACCAACACCTGTCCCCCTCCACCCTCTCATCTCACTTGTGGACAAGAGCTGCTCAGATAGCCTCATGTATATTTTTAAACCAAGAAGCATACTCTTCACCAGCATCAGTCCAATTTTTGAAGGGTTGGCTTCAGTACTGGTTTCATCTCTGGGCTGAAAAAGAGTCCTGGGGCCATGTTCTCAGGGACCCTCTAGTCTGGCAGAACACTGAATGTGTTCTTTTAACAGAGTTCTAGTTCTGCACACCCATTTTTCTCCCATTACATCAGGACTGACTGGTTTTTAAAGACAGTTTTAGACTTACACTTGATGCCATGCTTCAGATGTTCTAGGAGCTTACTTCAAACCAAAGGCTGAAGCTGCCATGAGAAGAATGGATGCAAACAAGTGTAATAACCAGAACCATTTCATATTCTGACAGCATGTATTAAGTCTTTGTTCAAAACTCTGTCTTAATTACCACACTGGCACTAGGCTGGTTCTGTTCTAGACCCTTTCTGGAGCAATGGAAGTGGCTACAATTTTGGCTTTTTAAGCTTTTACATGATCCTTTCAGTTGGGATCTAGTCTTGTTCTTCTCTGGATTCCTAAAGCTAAGCTTAGTGCCCAGGAAGGAGGCAATGACCCACCCCCTCACCATTTGTATGTTGAATGAAAGAGAGGTCAACAGTGAAGTCAAGTGTATTGTCTAAGTTAACAATGAAGACCCAATGAGCACACCAAATAAATAATGATTTTCAGAAAAACAGAATACCCCGCATATCTTAATTCATTACAGCTACGATAACAAAATGCCATATGCAGATATAAACACAAAACATCACAGAAAGAGTAGCTCTAAAGAACAGAAATTTATTGTCTTGTGGTTTTGAAGGTTGGAAGCTCAAACCAAGGTACCAGCTGTACTGATCCTTTTTGAGGGCTTAGAGAGCGGGACTGTTACAAGCCTCTCTCCCAGCTTCTAGTAGCTGCTGAGATCTTTTGATGTTCCTTCGGGGCTTGTTGACATATCTTCAAGCAGCATCTGTCTTCTCCCTGTGTGTTTCAATCTCTGTACTGTTCTTTTATATGACACTACTCAAAAGAGATTAGGTCTAGGACCCACACTACTCCAGTATGAATTAACTGAAAATGCTTTTTAAAGAAACAGCATATTTCCCCAAACAAGGTTACAATGACAAGTATAGGGATTAAGACTTCAATATACCTTTTTTCTGAGAGGGGAACAGGGTACAACTCAACCCTAGGTATTTGGAAGTTATCACACTGTAGTATTTATTATGTGTTTGTGATTAAAAGAGATAGAAGCATCATAGAAAACAGGAAAATACAAAGAAAATAAAAACATCAATAATCTTATGATCAGGAGGTAACCATTGGTAACATTTTTGTGCTTATACTTTTATAATATATTTATTTTTTTCAATATTGGAATGTTTCAATATTTTTATTGAATATTAATTATTGAATATGTTTCAAAGAAGGGTTTTTAATTATTGTAAGTTATTACACATGTTTTTAGAGCTGGAAAACCCCAAAACCCAAGGCCATCAAGCTGATTCTGACTCACAGCGACTCTATAGGACAGAGTAGAACCACACCATATAGTTTCCAAGGAGCACTTGGTGGATTTTAACTGGTAACCCTTTGGTTAGCAGCTATAGAGTTTAACTACTACGCCACCAGGGTTTCCTTAGAGCTGGAAAGCACCTCTCAGTCTGAATCCTGTAGCTGTACAAGAGACTAGGAAATGATTTGAACTACACAACACTCTCCAGCCAGGATGATAGCAAAGGCAGATTCTGAACTCAGGTCTTTCTTCTAAGAATTCAGGGCTGTCTCCCTAGCTAGTTCTGCTTGGTGTAGATCTTGAACTTTATAAAGGGTCTACATGGCCTCAAGAAAACCCAAAGTGTTGCAAATGGTTAACAGCTGGGCTATTAACTGAAAGGCTAGCTGTTCAAACCACACCCAGGAGCTTCTGAAAAAAGGCCTGGCAATCAGCCTCCAAAAGGTCACAGAGAAGACAACTCTATGGAGTAGCTATAACTCTGAAACACAGGGGTCCATCATGAGTCTGAACTAGCTCAATAGCAACTGGTTTTTATGGACTGTTTTGGAGTCCCTCACTGATGCAAATGCCTAATGAGCATTGCTGCTAACTGACAGCTTGGGGTTCAAGTCCTCCTAGGAGCACCTTAGAAGACAAATCACCTGTTGGAAATCCCATGAAGCATAGTTCTACTGACACACATGAGGTGTCCATTAGTTGAAATCAACTGAAGGGCAACTACTATGGCCTATTTTAAATACATTTTCTCTTACTTTATTCAGAAATCATTGTCTTCCCTGTACTAACTAAAACACAAGATCCTCAGAGTCATGGTCTTTTGCTTCCTTATTATTCTGTTCCCTCCTCTTCCCTCCACAGACCCCTAACCATCTGGCTAACTACTAGAATTCCCATATTCATGAGACCTTAGATCCTGATTGTGAGGGTTTGTATTTCAAAAGCAGTAATTAACGTTCTCCATTTCCTATATAATAGCCATCTTTGCCTTGCTACTACCTGGGCTTCCAGAACAAAAGGCAGAACCTGCTTTATCAAGGGCTTCTCTGTTTTTTGTTTTTGTTTTTTTGAACAGAGAACTATAAGAAAGAGAAACAGGGAGGGTGAAGGAAGAGGCAAAGACTTTTTCTTCAGATTCCTGGGGCAGCTTTTTGGGATGTACAGTAAGCTGAGTAGACATGCTGTGGGTATACAGACAGAGAGAGGGATCCTCATAGAATTCTGAGATGAAAAAAGTCCAGGAAATATCTCCATTTGGGGTGATTTTCTTCAGCTTGCATTCCCCCGGTTAGATGAACTCTGATACATACAGTGATAGTCAGGTACTCAGCGGCAGGCTACACCCTCACTTCTGTCTGTGGGACCTTACCATCCTGTACTGAGCCTCCCTGTCTTGATAAAGGGGCACTCACTGGGCAACAACTCAGACATGTTCTATGTTTAGGAATCCTAGTGGCATAATGGTTTTAAGTGTTCTGTCTGCTTATCAAAAGGTCAGCAGTTTGAATCCATGAAGTCTTCCTACAATATTCTATGGAGCATTTCTTCTCTGTCTCATAGGATAGCTAGAGTGAGAATGGACTCCAAAGCAGTGGGTTTGGTTTTTTGGGTCAATATTTAAAAATGTGACCAGCACTCTTCTTTATTGTTACCTCAGCCAATTCACAGAGGTAAACTTCTACAACACAATTTAGCTATGTCTTGACAAATACAAATCACTTTTTAGAATACCCACACAATCATTCCACACTGATAAACAATATTCACATAGCAGTGCCGAACCAGAGTGGAGTCGTTAAACATAGCAAAGATTTTTTTCCAAGCCCTCCTCCACCACACTGCCTTACACCAGGCTCTCTTCAGTCAAAATTGTATTTCATTCAGACGTGACCAGGAACACATCCCTCCCCATCGTGTTGCTTAATTGAGCAATGAAGCAGCCCCAAAGGACTGGGCCAGTATCAGCTTTGAGTTCTGGAATGACTAATTTTTCCCTTATCCTGACTGCTAAGCAAATGAACAGACCTTACTCCTAGGCGTTAAAAAAAAAAAAAAAAAACGACTAAAAAAGTCTTAAAATAGGCACCCACCTCCTAAGACACTCAACCTGCATATGGAAAAATGTGTGGGATGTGTTTATATCCTGCACAACTTTTTCTGGGCATTTTGTCCACAAAATGTGGCCTCGCCTGGCCTTGAGTTAATTAACTAGAGTATCTGACGGATGAATTGTCCCCAGATAACATTTCATAGCCTTCAACTAGTCACCTCTTTAATTTTCTTAACTGTGGAGATATCTTAAAAGAATACCTTACCAAGGGGAAAAAACTAAAGGGAAACATGAAAAAGAATATGCATACAAGAGGCTTAAGGACAGAGCTCTGCCAGGAGAATTGCTTTCCAGGGATCTGTCTACTCTGGTTTCAGGTACCTCAATAGATGCTTGCCTGTTCCAAGCTCCATAATCTCAAATACCATACACCCTTTTGCTGGTCCTCAGTTTCTCTTTGAGCTAAGTGGATGGCTGTATGAGTTTTACAATATTCCTCCTTTTCCCCTATGCCCTGCTAGAAGGTTCTCCATGGAGTGAGTACCTAAAGATTTCCCACAGATGTCCATGTCTCCCATTTGGGAAAGGCAGTTACTCATAAAGGTGGGTTTTGTTTGCCAGTGTCACACTGTCATAGATTTACAGGAGACACAATCAAACCACACAGAAGAAATGCAAAAGAAAACAGACATGCATGTGTGCTTGATGGCCCCCTTCCCCACACCACTCGCTCACACAGAATGATCAGTTCTGTAAACACATGCAGGCAGTAAGGAACAGATAAAAAGATACGTACAGGGAACGATTTATACAGCCACCATGGAAATCAACAGACCCTCTGTCGATCTTGAATCTCGGATATTCTTTGCAAGATTAGATATCTCACTAGCCTTGACTTCTTCCCTGCATTCAGCCCTGTTCCTCACCAGGGGTCATGCTTGTCAGTCTTGGCAGACAAGGATCATTCAACAGCATGTGTCTATTGAGGGCTTACTGTGTATCTGGCACTGTGCCAAGATGGGGAATAAAATAAGACCCGTGAAGGACTCAGAGCCAGAAGGGGAAGCAGATGTCCAAGCTCACAAATTCAGGTGACAGTTACAAATCTGCAAATACCTACGAGATGTGAGGCAAGAAGTTGACTCCATGTCTTTCCCCATGAAGTCTAGAAAGGGGGCAGCTCTCCTTCTCCTTCATAGGATGAAACGTGGTCCTGGAGGCATCTGTGCAGCACAGACAGGCTGTGAGCCACAGCCTTCCACCCACTCTGTGGGGACAGCTCTGCGAGCTTCAGTCGCTGAGTCCTGCCCTTTAAGTCTCTTTCTCCTTCTTGCATCTCAGCTATGCTCGACAGCAGAAGTTGAGGAAAAGGGTGACAAGGCTGAAGGTGTCCAGGAGAATGGCCATGTTGAATCCGTCAGGGAAGGGGCACTTGGTGAAGAGATGGCAGGTGATGTGGCCACAGGCTGGCACTGGATGGAAGACAGCACAGCAGGAGGGAGACAGACAATCAGAAGCAGTGGTGAGGAGCAAGAGGGAGCACCACTGCCCAGCAGCGGCGGGTGGGCCTTCCACAGCCCAGGGAGAGGAGAAACAGTGAGGCCCGCTGAAACATGCCCCATCTCTTTTGCAGCCTCACAAGCTTAAGGACCCTCCTGACACCTGTCCTGGATCAGGTCCTTCCTTGACTTTCCTCTGTCCATGTCATGTTGACTTGGATGAGGAAGCTCTCCTCATCCTGAGTCCTCTGACAGACTTCCCACAGTGTCACCACCACCTAGAAATTGTGCTCCCCAAACCACAAGGTCCCCAGGTCCCCGGCTTGTATAAACACTGTTCACAGACACATAGAATATTAGCACTGGGAGTTGTGTAGCACTTGTATCACTTTACCTGCTCAGGGTCCCTCATCATGTCAGTGAGTTACAGGTGATTCCAGGATCCAGTAAGATTTTTTCTGAGACCCTTGGAAGTTGAGAAACTAGAGAAGAAGCAGGGTCAAGTAAAGCTTGTTCATGGTCAGATACTTAATAACTAGTTCAGCTGAAAATAGAACGGAGGGTTCAGCCTAGGCCCCTGCAGCTAATGGGGTCTTCTCACCAACTATGGGATATAAGATACTGCTTCCACCACAGGTGGGGCTGCATGTGGGGCTCTAGACTGGCCAGGCCAAGGTACAGGTACATAGAGACGAGCACCAGCAAAGAAAGCTGCAGAATGGGAGATAACAAAAAATAAGCGAGTTGGGCCTGGTCCGTTTTTTGTGTTTTTGTAGTCTCTCTTTCATGCTTCAGTCCTCCAGGATGCAGAGAGCACCTTTGTAAATTCCACAGAGAAAATTCCTGTGAAGGCCCTATCATGGGAAAGATCTAGCAGGAGCCTTCTGAGTTCATGTTGGTGGGTCATGGTTAGCAGGCTGCTTAAATGAGAGTGGCTGTAACTTCCTCTGCACTTCCTGGGTTGATAGTTACGAATATTTCCCAGAAGTCTCCTCCCCAGACCAGGGAAGGGCAGCTAGCAGGCTCTGTGCAGCAACAGAGACAAAATGTGACAGAAGAGGCTGGTCTCATGGCCACAGGGCAAGGGAACCGCAGAGCCAAGCCACGACCACACAGAACACGCACACACTCAACCCGGGGGACTCTGTCCCACCACAACACAGCCTCACAAGGATGTGCAGACAGGGCCAACCACACAAAGCATCACCTACCCTGTCTACCTGGCACATCATGGATACCAGCCTGCTAGTTGAAGAGTATGGTGCCATGACAGCAAACATGTAGGATGGTCATCTGCTTCGACTTCTTTTGCAAGATACAGAAAATCTGGAGAAGCAGAAGAAACGGTGTCAATTCTGGAAGTCTTTCTCTGGACTTCTCCTAGGGACTCATCTACAACTTAGCACAAGGTAAGGTGATTCTGCCCATTTTACTGAATGAGAGATTAGAACTAAAGGGAAATAATAACAGTCAAACACCTGTATAACACCTACTGTGCACCAGGTACTCTTACAGGTCTGAAAAGATACAAACAACACACAATAGTATGAGGTTTATACTATTATCATCCCCATTTAACAGATTGGAAAGCAGAAGAGCAAGAAATTGAAGTAAGTTTTCCAAGGTCACACAACCGACAAGTGGCCAAGCTGGGATGAGAACACAGTCTGATTTCAGAGCTGGACTTTTTCTAATATTCTATCCCTCTTCCTGGAGCACTGTGGCGAGAACTCAGGTATTGAACACACTGTCCAGGACCCATACAACTACAAAATAACTTTGTAATGCTGTTAGACTCCATTCTGATAAGAAACTGGTAAGTGAAAGCCCCTTCCCTCCCCATTACCCCAGAATTATAAGCTTGTCCCACCCCCACTGAATCCCACAAACTCTATGGATTGACCAGTACGGTTTGCTCTCCCGTAAATGCTCAAGAATGGCTTTTGCTGTCTTATCTTTACTGCTTAGAATCAGATTTGTTATTTGGTTAGCTCCCTATTTTAATCTAACTTGGAATATGGCAACCAACAGAACAAATGTCTGTTTTTTATGCATGTGCAAGACAGGATGAAGAACAGGGCTTCTGCGACCCTACAGTGATGAGAAACTACGTCAGTATTCAGCATCCTTCTCTGCCTGGTACCTGAGCTACAGCTGTGTTCTGATACCGCCCTCAGGCTTGGTCGCCTGGGCAAACCTTAGAACATCTGATACATCTTGAAGGTACCTCTGGAGAGACGTTTTCTCACAGGATGTCACTGTTACCCTCCTCCCCGCTCCTGCCCCTTCCCAATGACAGTGATACCTCGGGACAAGAGCCCCAGGACATGTGCCTCCTCCAGTCAAACGCCTTTGAGAAAAAGCTCCACCAACACACTCTCGCCATCTGCTGGCCAGGAAGGGGAAGTTTAGCCAGACTGTCCTACCACTAGAGCAGTTAGTTCATCCTGGCAAAACTGACTTCAACCCCATCTCCTCACGGTTCCTTTGCGACCCTGCGCCCCCGCTCCCACATTACCCACCTGTCTACAAGCAGGTGCCTATTAGCTCAAGAAAGAGAAGGCGCTGCTGGGTGTGATCACAGAAGGACATTCCAAAGTGTCCCAGTCCACAGCACTGTAATAGAATGAGTACACGGATCACCTGGAAACTGCATTGTAAAAGCAGATTCTTAATTAGTAAGTCTGGGATACAGCATGAGATGCTGCACTTCAGACATCCTTCCAGGTGATGCTGATGCTGCAAGTCCACACTTGGAGTTGCAAGCCTTCAACTCACCACTCACCATTTGGGCAGCACACTACCTGGTGACTTGTCCAGCCTCAGCTCCACCTCCTGTGTTGCAAAGAAGCCTTCCATTCTGTTCTGTCTCCAGCTGAATCAGAGTATAGTAAGACTAATGAAATAGCTACTGCTTTTCTCAGAGTATGCCAGTCCGGTCGGAACACGTTCATATGTTATCCAATCCAGTCTTTCTTTAGATGTTTCCTTTCCTGAAGTCGGTATTATTCTCCTCCTTTTTTAGGTAAGAAAACTGAGGCCCGGAAAAGTTAAGTAAGCAGCCCTGAGTCACACAGCAAGCGAGTGGCAGAGCTGAGACTGAAGCTGAGGTAGCCTGACTCTCAGTTTGTGCTCACATAATCTGTTCCCTGCTTCCCATCAGAAGCCTCAGACGATGCCATCTTGACGGAGGCTGCCATTGTTAGGAAATGCTTCCTCTCACCCCTCTCCGGTTCCCTGCAATACCTTCATGGAGAACTCATTCCAGCTGTAGTCCACAGGCTGGCAGAAGTAGCTACAGTCAGCCAGGAGTAAGGTGGCTATGAACCCGGAGGGGACAAAAAGGAAAAGACCAAGTTATAAGCCTTTGAAGTGTGGTTATAAGCCTATGGAGTGTAGCTTTACCCTGACACACATGGGGTCATCATGAGGTAGGACCACATTTAGACCTGATTCAGGGGCCCACCAAACAAACAAAACACCTGTTGCCATTGGAATGATTCCAACTCATAGCCAGTTGCAACGCATAGCCACTCTATAGGACAGAGTAGAACTGCCCCATAGGGTTGTCATCTTCATGGAAGCAAACTGCTACTTCTTTGCCCTGTGGTGTGGCTGGGTGGGCTAGTAGCTGAGCACCTAACCACTGCTCTACCAGGACACCTTTGGCTCAAGGACAGAAAGGGTAATACTTGTCTGGTCATATTCTAGACACCACAACCCTCCCTCAGGCTTCCACTGATGCTCAGTGAATGTGTGCTAATGAGATGAACTCCACACAGCAGTTGGATCAGAGGCTGAGACTCGTATACATCTTTGTCATTGTTGTTAGCTACCATAAAGTAGGCCCCTGACTCAGGGTGACCCCACACAGAATGGAACAAACTTGTACCCAGTCCCATGATCAATTGCATATCAGACTGCTGTGATGCATATGGTTTTCATCAGCTGGTTTTTGGAAGTAGCTGATCCCCAGGTCTTTCTCCTAGTTCTTAGTTTAGAAGCTCCACCCAAACCTGTTTCACATCATAGCAGCATGCAAGGCTCCATGGATGGTGGCTGAGCACGAGGTGCCTTGGCCAGGCATTTAATCTGGGTCTCCTGCATGGAAGGAAAGAATTCTACTAGTGAACCATCACTGTCTCTGCACACATCAAACTAGTCTCTAATGTATCTTTTTCTTTGTTTCTTCATGTGAGCAAGTATCCTAGACCATAAGCCAACCTGGTTACAGACTATATGTGAGACTCTAAGTTAGGTGCTAAGGAGCCAAGGGAGGGGCAGGGGACAGTCACATCAGCCCTGCCTTCAAGGAACTCAAACCTCACT
The DNA here is from genome assembly GCA_028571685.1 of Heterohyrax brucei. Taxonomy (NCBI): domain Eukaryota; kingdom Metazoa; phylum Chordata; class Mammalia; order Hyracoidea; family Procaviidae; genus Heterohyrax; species Heterohyrax brucei. The sequence goes on along the minus strand of CM053142.1, from coordinate 66,350,066 downwards.
GAGGATGTAGGAAATAATGAACTAATCATAATCTTTAAGGTTGGTGCCAGATGAACAGCAGAAATGAAGAATGTTCCAGAAGTTGGTAGGAAACTGAAGAATGAAGAGGCTTTGGGCAAACAGAGGAATAGGTAGGTCCCTGCTGGAAGAATGCACAGTGCTGGCAATGTTCCTGACTGTCTGCGGAGCAAGGAGATCTGAGTCTGTAGTAGAAGCTCTGACCACAGGGGAAGCAGGCACTGTTCTGAGCACTGACTCACATTCATAAAATGAAACAACTCAAAACTGTTGCTTTGTGGGACTTAACATTCTAGTCCTGAGGCAAAGGAGCTGCTGAAGGCTTCTGAGTGGAAGCTGACACAGGCATGACAGTTTTCCAAAGGACTAGATGACAGCAGAGAAACTTGTCTTCACAATTAAATGACATGATCTCTAGGACATGTCTCATGTCTTCCAGGTTATCTGTCTTTTACATCGTGACCAACATTATGCTGTTCCTGTCTTTCAAAAAGGTAAGATACAGGTACTTCGTCTGAAGCACTTGCAATTTTTGGAGAGGGCCACAAACAAATATGCAAGCCATGCAACTCAGGGAGAATGGTCCATTGGTGGTGCGAGGCGAATGCCTAATGGACTAGGGGGGTAGGGCACACAGAGCTGATTTGTTGTGCTTACCAATTTCTCTGGTGTACATACTCCCATTATGGCTGATTTCAAACTACTAATGTGAAGTCATTGAATATGGAGTTGGGAAAAGCCATGCCCTGTGAGTGCTGCCAGCTCATGGAATCAGCTACAGTACCCCACCGAGACAGAGGTCTGTCCCAGGAGCTGTGGTAACCTGAGGAAATAAACATATAACCTGGCCTTGGCAGGGGTGCAGGAGGATGGTGTCAGGAAGACTTCATGGGAGATGACAGCTGACCCAAGTCTAGGGCTGGATTAAGGCATGTGAGGACCCTAAACACTGATGATTTTTGGTTCCCCTCTTCTGCTTAATTACGTATTTGAATAGATATGTAACTTACACACACACATATGTATCTATACAGGAAACCCTGGTGGCATGGTGGATAAGTGCTGCTACTGCTAACCAAAAGATCAGCAATTCGAATCTGCCAGGTGCTCCTTGGAAACTCTATAGAGCAGTTCTACTCTGTTCTATAGGGTTGCTATGAGTCAGAATCAACTTGATGGCAATAGGTATGTATGTACGTACGCATACAACAAGAATGCTTCTAAGCAGCAAAGGTGGTGAGACTGTGTCTTACATACTTTGGATATGTTTTAAGGAGGAATCAGTCCCTGGAGAAGGACATCATCTTTGGTAAAGTAGAGGGCCAACAAAAAAACTGAGAGGGATTGACACAGTGACTGCAATAATGGGCTCAAGTATAATGATTGTGGGCATGGCACAAGACCGGGCAGTGTTTCATTCTGTTGTTCATGGGGTCACTATGAGCTGGAACCAACTTGATGGCACCTAACAACAACAAAATACATATATGTGTGTGTGTGCATCTTAGCAATCCACACTATAACTTCATATTTCAATTGCCTGTAAGGGGACCACAGGAGAACAGACTTCAACATAGGTGTTGAAGTGATAGGTGCCTCATGGTTTAAAGAACTTTTCAAGCAGGTTCCCTTGTACCCCTGCGTGAACTTTATTTCCAGCCAGAGGACTCTTACGTGCTGGAGCTGATGTCACTTTCATTTACTATCCTGCTTGTTCCCTTCCTCTGCGTGCTCACTTTTCCTTTGCCCTGTCTGCCTGGCATCAGTGGGTCTTAGTTTTGGACAACTGGTGTCCTTGCTTAGTGAGTAATCTATTCCTACCAAGTCTAAAAGACAACCAGGCCAAGAATTTGTCTGGGGAGAAGGGAGAAGAGCATTTCTGGAAGAAAACCAGTTTTATGCCGAGGCCAAGGACCTGACCACACAGGGCCGTGTGGAGTGTGGAGTTCTAGTGAGTAAGCCAGTGTTTACCGGTGGACACATGCCTGGCTGCTGAGAAGGAAGGCAGAGGCCAGCAAGAACCCAGAAGGCTTTGAGTGGTCATCAGAGTACACCTCCCCTGGGAGGGATGCCATCAGAGGACTCTCACTGGCCATAGTGTCATTCTTGCTCTCTGAATTATTCTGCCTGCAGTGAGGAGGATGGGCTGAAGATGAGCAATAAAGGAAGGAGATTAGTTGGTACAGAACCACCCAGTTGCTGCTGAGTCAATTCCAACTCATGACAACTCTATGTGTGTCAGAGGACAATTGTGCTCCATAGATGTTTCAGTGGTGAATTATTTGGAGCAAGACTTTCAGGTCTTTCTTTTGAAGCACGTGTGAGTGGACTCAAACCACTAACCTTCTAGTTAGTACCTGATGATCTAGGCACTCCAGTCAGTAGGAGAAAGAAGGTTAAACACAGGTAAAGATGTCAGCTGTGGAGGCAGAATATCAGGATGTGCTTCTTCAGACAGGACAATCTACAGACCAGAGGGCACTGAGGTGGGAAGTGCAAGATACGGGGCTTGGCCTCCTGGGCTTGTGGTCTGACTCTGCCCCTTAGCACCCAAGAAATTACTTCGGCCCTCTGTGCTTCAGACACCACATCACAGCGTTGTCACAGGGAATAGAGGAGCCCGTCCCCATAAAACAGTTGCTTAGAGTGTAAGCACATCATCTTCATAACAAAACTGCTGTCACTGAGTCACTTCCAACTCATGGCAACCTCATGCGTGGAGAGGAGAATTGTGCCCTCTAGGGTTTTCAAAGCCGTGACCTCTCAGAAGCACATCACCAAGTGTTTCTTCCAAGCCACCTTGGGTGGTCTCCAACCGCCAACTTGCAGTTAGTAGTTGAGTGCTTTACTATTTGCACCACCCAAGCGTAAATTCAAGTGCCATCGAGTCGGATCCAACTGATGGCGACCCAAGCATAAGCACATAATAAGTGCCTAAAAATGTCAGCGACTGTTATTACTGCTTCTCTGTGAGGCTCTTCCTGATACCCACCGTCTGGCCCACAGGCTGATGCCTGCCCTCCTGCACTCCCCTGCAGCGTCCTGCCTGTTACCCTGGGCACCACGACCTGTAATCGACTTGAAGGCAGACATAACTTATCCAGCAGTGATCCTGCAAATCCTAACACAGCCTGACACTAAGTAGATGCTCAGCATATACTTGCTGAATGACAGTTTGCTGAGAGCAAGGTATCTGGAAGCAACAGCAGGTTTGGGTGTTGAAAAATTGGGCTGAGCATGATAACAGAGGAGGTGCTGGGTGGTTCTCTTAGGTGGGAGAAATAATGAATTTCCTTCTTGCTTGTGATTGACTACTACCTTTCTATTTAAGAAAGTGGAAAATAAAAGCTGGTGATGGGGTATTGGAGTCTCTAGGGGTGTGCAGTTGGTTAAAGTGCTCAACTATTAGCAGAAAAGTTGCTGGTTCAAACCCAGCCAGAGATTCCTCAGAAGACCTGGAGACTTACTTTGGAAAAATCAGTCACTGAAAACCCTATGGAGCGCAGTTCTACTGTGACACCCTTGGGGTCACCATGAGTCAGAATCAACTCTAAAGCTACTAGTTTGATTCAAATTTTTAACTGGAGTTGTGTCTGCACAGGGGATGTTGGAGGATGCCAAAGACGGAACGGTAGCTCAGTTCCTGCATATATCCCCATCAAGTTTTTCAGCTTTTTAGGTAGGAAAGTCATGAGCTTATTCATCCCATGGTCACCCCCAAAAGGAAGAGGCCCTAGAATTCTCCAGGCTTCTCTCACCAGACTTACCTCAGAGACTCCCATTAGTACATGAAGCATGGGCCTGCCACCACCAGTAGGTGACCAGTGAAGAGGAGAACGGCAAGGAGTGGTGAGTGTACCAGGAACCAGGAATCTGTCCTTTAGTCTAGGAAAGAAAAGAGGAGGGGGTGGCAGCCACCATGCCCACCTGTCCTAAGCTGTAGTCCTCAGTCAGCTCTCTAAAATCTTGGTGGAGATACCTAAGGTTCCCTACAACGTCTGGCATTGTTTGGACTGAATACACAGAGGGAGTCTCCCACCATCCTCTGTGACACTATTTCCTACCTCCGTTTTCTAAGGCCCAAATGTGTTTATTCCAGGAGCATTTCCAGGGTACTGGCCATGGTGAGCACCCATAGGTAAAGACGGAATTTGTGTCTCATCCATACGATGCCCCTACCCCACCCCACAGCGCCCGCTCTCAGTCTCCTTCACCAGACAGCCCCTGGAGGGGTCCCTGAAACCCGCCTTCCTCAGTCCCCTCCCCATGACAACTGGCTACCCCTCCTACCTTGAAGGGCCACCTGAAGTGGAGACCTTTGGGGAGATTCCATCAGCCATACCTTTGTCCAACCCTCACACCTCGAGTTGGCTCCACTCAGGGTTTCCAGTCTCGGGCAGTGCGCCCCAGGTTGCAGGGCCCAGGGGGAAGGGACTTGGATATTGTGCAGCAAGCAAGAGGGCCAGAGGAGTAAGATCATTTTTGCCAAGCAAAAAAAGTCTTCCCCTTTCCCTCTACTCTCTGGTTCTGCAAGGCTCCGCTTTCTCCTATCATCCCTGGCTTGTCTGGTCTCACTGAGCCCACCATACCTGCAGGCCCTCCAAAGCTTCACTTACTTTCTCGCAGACTCCTCAGGTCAGCGACTGGAGTTGCTCTTCAGTCGGGTCTTACAGGCTGGCCGTTGGTCTGAGCAGAAGGTCCTCAGGGCTCAGGGTGTAGATGGTGACTCAGACGATGCCCATCTCGTAGAAGCTCACTATGCCATAGTCCGAACTACCAGTCCCCACCCTCAGCCCCTACACACACACGTACACACACATACATACAACCAGGAAACTGGGCTGATATTCTTGCCCAGCTGGGTACCCTGCCATTCTCTCAGTCCAGGAGAAAGAGAAGAGGCAAGTTGAAGAGGGCACTCAGAGGGCAGAAGACATGGAAGAACCTCTGAGGAGGAGTGGAAAGAAACTCCACGGTAGTCCGGACCCAGGGGAGGAAGACAGCCCAGGCCCTTAGCAGCCCCTGACCCCGAGGGCCCTCAGAGATGACCCGTCAGAGAAGCAGGAGTACGCAGGGTCCACACCATTCAGGCCTGTATGAATTTAGATCACTCTCTCACCTCTCAGGTCTACCACTTCTTCCTACCACCTTCCCTCTTTCCCACATGGTAGGACTTAAAGATTAAGTGTATATCATCCTTAAGCTGCCAAAATCCCACACTTTCCCTAGCTCTCTGCTCACCAATAAGCCTAATGGAGCATTAGATTCACTGGAAATCCTAGCCCCAAGCAGCTCTCTTCCTCCTGTCCCCTCTATCAATCTAATAAGAAGTATGCACAAGAGCTGTTGGTCCAAATAAGTTTTCTTAGTATAGCCTCTTATTTTTTTCTTTCCTATTTATAGGATATAATCTATTGCCATCAAGTCAGTGCTTGATGACTTGTATCTTATAAATAGGAAAACAAAAAAAAAAGAAGGCTGTACTTAAAAAGGAAAAAAAGTGACCCTATAAGACAGAACAGAACTGCCCCTTAGAGTTTCCAGGGAGTGCCTAGTGGACTTGAACTGCTGACCTTCTGGTTAGCAGTTGTAGCTATTAACCACCACATCACCAGGGCCCCAACCTGTGTCTGAACCCACAGCTGTGAAGTCAATTCTGACTCATAGCGACCTATAGGTCAGAGGAGAACGGCCCCACAGAGTTTCCAAGGATCACCTGGTGGATTTGAACAGCCGAACTTTTGGTTAACAGCTGTAGCACTTAACCATTACACCACCAGGATTTCCAACCTGTGTCTAGCAACCAGGAAAGAAGATTATGAAGGGACATCACCACAGATTCCTTCTGCCCAAGCAAAACCATAAGAGACCTAAAGAAACAACTTGTTCAACCAGGTAGCCACCACACTCGCAGAATGCTGCTGGTCTCTCAGGCTGCAGGGAACTTCCTTGGCCATCTGCCCCCACTGCTGAGTGAGACTGGCTCTGAGGTGAGTGACGCCACTGAGGCAGCGGGCTGAGAATAACAACAACTAGCATTTATTAAGTCATAAACAAAAACACCGCAACGACTGTCGCTGAGTCTACCCTGACTCATAGAGTTCTCACGTATGTCAGAGTACAGCTGTACTCCACAGGGTTTCCGACACTGCTTTTTCAGATATAGCTTGCCAAGCCTTTTTTCTGAGGCACCTCTGGGTGGACTCCAGTCCTCAAGCTTTCCGTTAACAGCCCAGTGCGTGAACAGTTCATGCTACGCAGGGCCCCACTAAGTCATGGCCAAACACTGTTGTAAACAGGTTTATCCATTAACACCTCTAATCCCCACAATGATCCCATGAGGAAATTGCTATTGACGTCTCTTTTTACATGTGAGGAAAACTGAGGCACAGAGAGGGTAAGTAACTTGTCCAGTGTCACACAGCTGGTAAATAGGAGGGCCAGCATTTCAACACAGGCAGTCTGGCTCCAGAGCTCTTGCACTTAACACATGTACTATGCTACTCCCCTTCAGTCTTTTGGCACCTCATGGTTTGTTTTAGGGGACCAAAAGAACTACACATGTGCTCTTGTCCAATGAGAAGAAGAACTCCAAACGTGTCAGACTCAAAATGCATATCATCCTTTTGGTTCACCCAACAATCCTGTGCCAGTAAAGACCAATGCCCACCTCTTCCTCTTCCTCCCTCCCTCATCCTTCCGTTTCTCTTTTCCTTGCTCCCTCCCTCCCATCCCTCCTTCCTGACATCATCCATTCATCTGTATCAGACCAGAGATTGTCAGACCTCGGACTCAGAGCACACACCCCTCAGCAGTCTGGGGGGGGTGGCGGGAAGGCCTAGGAAAACGCTTAGGTCCCATCCCATTTGAACCAAACAATGTCTTCTTCACTCACTCTTTTCTTTTGCTTGTACGCAATGTTTTTGGAATTAAAAACTCATTGCTATGGCAAATATTTTGTTATATGTATATATATATCACTACAATTTAAAAAAGAAAATTAAAAAGATAAAAGGGGGGCCACTGCTTCTTACAGTTTAAAACAACTCCTACAGACTGCTATACATAAAGCAAAGCTGGCTGCACAGTGGTTAAGTGCTATGGCAGTGAACAAAAAGGCCAGTAGTTCGAATACACCAGGCACTCCTTGGAAGCTCTGTGGGATGCAATTCTACTCTGTCCTGTAAGGTCACTATGAGTTAGAATTGATTTGATAGCAGTGGGTTTGGGTTTTTGGTTTTGGCTACAAATAGTGAAACTCTATATTGGCTACTTGGCCATTCTCATATTAAGCTGGATGACCGGGTAGCAGTCTCTTGCTTGTCCTGACTCTAGCACAGGGCTGCTCCCTCTACATGTCATGAGAGATGCTGGGGGAAGCAGGTAGATTAAGCCTTTCCTTCCTCCTGACTATAGAGAGGCTACTACAGGCATCACTCTGTCCTCCTGCAGTACCCAAGTGACGCATTTGTCACTATGAAAATTATGAAGGGTGGTGTCTTTCTTGGAAAACTGTTGTGTTTCTCTCTGTTCTGTAAATCTCACAAGTGGTTGTATTTCTCTCATTGCTTTGGCCAAAAAGAAACAAACAAAAAACCCAGTTGCCCTCAAGTCAGCTAGAACTTGATCTATGTTCCACAGGGCTTTCAGTGACTATAGTCTTCAGAAGTAGTTGGCCAGACCTTTCTTCAGAGGTGCCTCTGAGTAGCCTCTAACTACTATGCATTCAGTTAGTAGAGGAGCAATTAATCCTTAATGTCATCTAAGAACCCTGCCAAGAGGACACTTGAGGCCAAATGTGTTTAAGCGTCCAGCTGCTAACCAAAAGGTCAGCAGTTCAAACCTACCAGTGTCTCCATGGGAGAAAAATATGGCAGTCTGCTTTTGTAAAGATTATAGTCTTAGAAATGCTATGGGGTAGTTCTAGCCCATCCTATCAGGTCCAACATGACCTGGCATTTACGGCACGGCAACACATTTGGCTTTGGGTTTTGTTAGTTACAACAGAGAAACTTTCAGGTGCTATCCTCTGTCTCTGGGAAACCCTGGTGGCCTAGTGGCTAAGTGCTATAGCTTCTGGTCAAAAGGTTGGCAGTTCAAATCTGCCAGGTGCTCACTGAAAATTCTATGAGGCAGTTCTACTCTGTACTATAGCGTCATTACTAGTTGGAATTGATTTGACAGCAGCGGGTTTGGGGGTTTTGACCTCTCTCAATGAGTCAGAATCTACTCGATGGCAGTGGGCTTGGTTTTGGCTTATCCTCTCTCCTGAACATATTATATTCTTCTCACATTATGTTCCTCTTACACAGAAGTTTCACCTTTTGTTTCATTTGCATTGTTGTTCTGAGTTGCCTAAAATCTTTTAGAGAGTGACAATGCTGAGGAGAATCTCAAAATAAATAAATACATTAAATCACACTCTCCGAGCACCTCCTGTGCACTAAACAACTTTCTCAGAGGCACAAGCAGCAGCAGGATAAAGCTGGGTCTGAGTGCAGACCAATCACCTTTACCAACAGGCTTTTAACACCAAGTTCTAACTTCACCAGAGCCCCTTAACTACTCCTAAATCTAGTTTCTCGAAGTTGGGGCACATCTGTCAGCCACGACTCTCTGGCTATTTCCAGACTTACTTCTGAACAGAATCCTCTTGAGCACAACAGGAGAAAATGTGTGTGTTCCTCTGTGTGTGTATGTGCGCATGTGTGTCTGACATTCTCCAAATAAATTCACTGCCGTCGAATCACTTCTGACTCATAGCAACCCTCAGTCCTATCTGCCCTAAGTACACCTGTCAGCTTTTCTTCTTTCCATTTTCCTTGAAAAGCAGTAATCATGAGCAATAAAGGAAGACTGGGCCTACAAAAGGAGGAAAAGTGAAGCATTACAGACCTAAGGAAGAAGTGCTCTTTGGCTGTGGGAGGGCAGAAAGGGAAGCAACTGTGGCCAGCCTCTCAGCTAGAGTAGACGACAGAGCAATGAGGGAACCTCAGAACGGACAGAGACACTGCTGTTGCTGATCAGCCCAGCTTCTCCTGGTACCTAAGTGAGCCCGAGGAACTGCGGCTGTGCCACAGTTCTGCAGAGTGTCCCTCCCCTGCATGCTGGGAATAAGCAGCCCCCATGCTCTGCAGGTCCAAATCTGCAGCTCTGCTCCTACCTCATTTCTTATGTTGACCCTACATTTCCCTAGATCTAGACTCATCAGGAGGGCTGTACAAGGACCAGGCAGCCCTGCTGTGGCCTCTGACAGCCTGGCCCTCCCTAGTCAAGCAGAAAGAGATCACTGTAAGAATCACTCACAGATTCCTCAGTTGGGCATCCCTGCCAGCCTTGTTCATGCGATGTGGGCCGTTACTAATAAGGCTGACTAAATCCTTCATTTCATTAATGACAGAATTTGGCAGGTAATTGTGCAAGAGGCAATTATCAGTCCCGCACATTCCTGGAAGGAGTGTGATTGGCTGATTCTCAGCAGAGCTGGCACAAGAAACAAGAGACAAGGTCAAAACTACCAAGAGCTCTCACCCCTGTGATGAGCAGCTCTCTTAAACCCGTGGCTTTATGGCCTTGTGGTCAGAGCCAGGACAGAGGCACAGGTTTGCTTCTTGCTACAAAGATTCCCTGGATGGCCCTGACTTTTCTTTCCTCATTAGTAGAGTGAAGCTCCAGATCCTGTCATCCCCAAGGCCACCTCACTGCAGACCTGACCTTCACAGGCTGCCACAATCATCTCCCTGAAACATCCACTTGTCCCGCTAGCTTCTTGAGGGGTGCAAAAATGGAAAAAGTTGCTCAGCATCTATAGGTTTCCACTCCAGCTCACATGGGTACTAAAATTCTCCCTGAGTATATCAACTGAGGAATGAACGAATGAAATTTGGGCATCTAAGGAAAAAAGCATCTTCAGCTATTAAAAAGGATGACATTCTGACACATGCCTTGACGTGGATGAATCCTGAAAGCCTTATGCTAAGTGAAAGGAGCCAGTCACCAAGAACAAATACTGTAGGGTTCCATTTATACAGCACATCCAGAATTGGTAAATGTATAGAGACAGAAAGGAGATTCATGGTCTCCTAGGGCTAGGGCAATGAGGGATGGGAAATGATTGCTAATGGGAACAGGATTTCTTGGGATGCTGAAAATGTTCTAGAAGTAGACAGTGGTAAGGATTGCAGAAGTTATAAGTATACTAAAAACCACAGATTTATATACTTAAAAAGTGTAAATTTTATGATATGTGAATTATATCTCCAAAAAAGAAACAGATCAACAGGGAAAAAAAGTCTTTCCAGAACCCAAGGTGAGGGGCATGGTAAGAAGGGAGCTGCCAACTGCTGGGCTTGGAGGACCAGGAACATTACGTGTCCACCCACAAAGGACCTGCCAACCGAGTCCTGGAAATAGCGAAACAGGTGCCATCAAGGGTCCTGTTGATTTGTTGCTTTCCCTGAAAGGGGTTCTTTGGGCCATTGCTGTTCTCAAGACCAGTTCTGCCTGCAGGTTAGAATTATACAGAATTCACTCATTCTTCCTAGCATTTGTCCACCTGGAGAATAATCAGATTAGCTAACAATTCTTCAAAGACTTTTTTCTCCTTGCCCTACTCTAAACCACAAAGGAAGCTTTCTGGGGCATTCCAGGGGGGTTGCAACCTGGAGCCCTGGGCTTTCCCCCAGAAGCAGGACCTCAAACATGTCCACCTGAGATGGGTGTTACCTATTGCCCAAACTCCCTCATCTTCCGATCTTGCCATCTTCCTGATAGATCACGTGCCTGGCAGCTTGGGTTCCTAAAGTCAACTTTGTAAATGTTACAGTGTTATATGAAGGCTGTCACAAATATTTCCAGAACTACTACTATTATTATTATTCTCAAATAATGCTGGATGAAAGAAGAAAGATAAAGTATGAGCATATTACAAATTGCTGGTTTGAGCTACAAAGAAAAATGTACAGAACATACTCTGATGATTCTGATGAATGAGATAACACAAATCTGAATATGTAATTGTGGAAATCACTGTTAAATAATCAGTCATGTTTCTTCATGGTCACCCTCCAGGGCCTTTGTGATTGTTCTTCAACTAGAAAGTAGGGAAAAATACTCACTGGCCTAGGATTCTCAAAGAAGAATTACCCATTCTGACTTTTCGTTATTACAAATAGTTCTGACTCCTATTAAGGAACTGTGGTAGTGTGGTTGTTAAAGTGCTCAGATTCTAACCAAAAGGTCTGTGGTTTGAACACACTAACTGCTGTATAGGAGAAAGACAATAGGCTTCCATAAAGATGTACAGTGTTGAAAACTCTATGGGGCAGTGGGGCAGTTCTACTCTATTCTATAGAGTCAGTGAATCGGAATTACCTTGATGGCAACGGGTTTGGTTTGGGGAGGCCTCGTGGTACAGCAGTTAAGCATTAGTCATTAGTTGGCAGTTTGAAGCGGCCAGCCATTCCTTGGAAACGCAATGGAGCAGTTTTACTCCCTCCTGTAGGGTCATTATGAGTTGGAATCGGTCTGACTCTTACTATCTTTTCCTCCTTATTTTTTTTATTTTTTTTAATTGACAATGGTAACTAGTTCTCGTACTAAAGCAATGTTCACAGATTTTATTGTATATTTTTCACATTTAAAATTTCTGAAGTTATACTACAGTTTTCAATATCTAGGATGAAAAGCAGGCCCTGGTGAGACAGTGGTTAAGAGCTCAGCTGCCCAAACAAGGAGTGCCTGGAGGACTTGAACTGCTGACTTTTTGGTTAGCAGTTGTAGCACTTAACCACTATGCCACCAGGGTGGTTCAAAGAAAGAATTCTTGCCTTCCATGTAATGGCAACTGGTTCAATCACTGGCTGAAGCACTTGAGCATGCTTAGACAGTAATTAATGGGTCCTTAGTGATAAAAGGTTGAGAACCAATGGCTTGCCTCCACCATTCTCCTGGGCTTTTCCTATCCAGTTATTTCAAAAAACAAAAACCAAACCCACTGTCTTAGAGTCAATTCTGACTCACGGTGAATCCACGTGTGTCCGAGGAGAGCTACCATCCCCTGGATTCTTAGTGGCGGTGATCTTTCAGAGAGATGGCCAGGCCTTTCTTCTGAGACAACTCTGGGTGGATTTTAACCAATAACTTTGTGGTTAGTAGCTGAGCACTTAACTGTTTATGCCACCTGGGGACTCCTATCTATTTAGTTAGCACCTGCCTAAACCGCAAGACGCTGTGTTATGTAATAGTTTCTCTTTATTGAGTTCCTCTCTTTGAGTTAAATCCTGTTCTTGGTTGCTTTGGCATGTTTGCTATGCCATAAATCTGAGGAGGGCAAGGGAGATAAGGACATGGGTGCCAAGGCATGTAGAGGTAGCCAGAGGCTGTCAGAGGCTTGGCCAGATATCCAGGGGTGAGGTCAGAAACCTAAGTCAACAGAAGCCTTGAGTCAGAGGTGTAGGGGAGAAGGACATTACAGGACCCTTTGAGCAGAGCTGTGTCTTCTTCTTCTTGCTGTAGCTAACGCCAGGACTAGGTGTAAACAGGGGGTCTACCCTCTTACACTGCTACGAGGTTTAGAAACCAGGGCTTGCAGTCAGAAAAGTGCCTTGCATCACCTAGTGGCAGTCATTCTACTCCTGCCCTACATTCCAACAATCGTACTCCTGAACGGGGTCCAGAGGAATTCTCACAAGGTCCACCAGGGCCATACGGGAGAATGTTTCCAGGAATGATGTTTGTGAGGTGGGGAGCTGAGACAATCAGGTGTTCACCACGGGCTGAACAGCCAGGTAAACTGAGGTGAATGCATATCACAAAACAATACTCAAAGAGTATACAGTGCCACACATGGGCCTAAAAACTGTATCACTAAGGGAGAATGGAGAAAGCAAAATTAGATGTGTACTACTGTTTAGAAACTCTCATGGCATAGTGGTTAAGAGCTATGGCTGCTAACCAAAGAATAAGCAGTTTGCATCCACTGGATCCTCCTTGGAAACCCTACAGAGCAGTTTTAAGCTGTCTCTACAGGGTTCCTATGAATCAGTCAACTTGACAACATCAAATTTGATTTGAACTGTAACACTGCTTGCATAAATTAAGCATCCATGGATTTACATGAGTAATAAATAATCGGGAGGAATGCACAAAAGTAATAAGATACACATTAAGCGCATTAGAATGTTTCCCTGTGGAGATGGGGCGCATGATCAAAGAGAATAAACAAACTCATACGGAAACAGAAAACCAATCTGTTGCAAGTCAATTCTGCCTTACAGTGACCTTGCGGGTCAGAGGACAACTACCCCATCATGTTTCCAAAGAGCAGCGATGGATTCCGAGTGCCAACCTTTTCGTTAGCAGTAGAGCTCTCAACCACTGCACCACCAGGGGACCAAACACGTACATATGTGCACGAATGTGTAAAAAGAGACAACCACAGCATGAGGATCTCAGAAGTATGATTAACCCAAACCTTTACACTAAAGACATAAATAAATAAAAAGCTAGAACTTGACAGCCATAAATTATTTTTGGAGTCTGTGTCTAGGGTTCAGCGATCTCACAGTCTGACGTGTTCACCACGTCCAAACCCCATGCCAAGATGGCTTATTCCTACAGTGCACCGCTCTCCCAGAACATCATATAACCCAAAGAAATCAAACCGTGACGTTGATTCTGATTCACAGTAACCCTACAAGACAGAGTAGAACTGTTCCATCGATTTTCAAGGCTGTATATCTTTACCAGAGCAGACTGCCACAGCTTTCTACCACAGAGCGGCTGGTAAGTTCAAATCACCAGCCTTTCCACTTGCTGCGGAGTGCTTTAATCCACCTGAGCTCCTCACCACTTTGCCACTAGATGGCATATAGCAAAGGAGAAATAAAAGGATTTTCCTGGTGTTCCTTGTATACATACATTGCCACTCAAGAGAAACACAGTGAGAGGGTATCACCTGTGGGAGTGAGAAGAGATCTTGGGTCCACCTCTCTGAGCCTGAGCTCAAGACCAAGAAAGACTCTTCTTACTGCTCCCTGCCGTGCTAAATTATGGGGAGTATGTAAATTTTCCAATTAAAAGTTATTGCTGCATGGGATAGATGGTATTCTGACTTCTCAAATCTCCCAGGGACATAAACATTAGCACCTTGGTTGGCTATTGGGAACAGTAGTCCCCAGGAAACACACTTCTCGGCATTCACGCCCTTCTGTGGGCCTCCCCAGCACTGACCCTGGTTTGGCCATCAGGCTTTCTTTGGTGAGTGGGACGTCAATCAGTATGACGGAAGCAGAGCTTTGAAAAGCTCATGCTGGGCTTAGCCTCATGGAATTCTTGGAACTGAGAGCTACAATGTGAAAGGTCCTGTTGCCTTGCTAGAAAGACCACCTAGAGAGAAAGAGATGCCTACTGAACTCCCAGCTGGTCCAGCGATTCTAGCAGAGGTGCCAGACTTGAGAGTGAAGAAGGAATGTGAACATCTCAGCAGAAACTAGAGAAACAGAAGACCTGTCCAGTCAAACTGAGTCTACCCACAGAAACCATGAGAAATAATAAAACATTGTTTTAAGCCAGTAAATTGGATGGTTTGCTATATGGCAACAGATAAACACTGGGACATAGTAGAAGAAACCAAACCAAATCCATTGCCATCAAGCCAAGTCCAGCTCCCAGTGACCTTATAGGACAGAGTAGAATTGCCCCATAGTGTTTCCAAGGAGCAGCTTGTGGACTTAAACTGCCAGCCTTTTGACTAGGAGCAGAACAATGATCCACTACACCACCAGGGCCCAGGTGGCACACAGTAAGTACTGAACACATCCAATCAAGTTAATTCCCTGTGATGTATTCCCTTTTTCAAATGATGAAGCAAAAAAGAATCCTTGCTCTGTCCTTTCAAACGCCAGGTCAAAAGCCCCTGGAGTGCTGCAGCACTGGCCCAGGTGGTCGTACTCTCCCCACCTCACAACTGGAGATCCTAAAGGGCCACCGTGGATTCCTGAGCTCCCGACACACTGCCAGGAGGTAGCAGGCTAAAGGTTGGTTTAAATAAGAGTTGCAAGATCACACAGGTGCTAAGTAGAGGGACCAGGAATCAAATCCTGTTCAGTAATCTGTTCAGTGCCCTTTCTGTTATTTTATTTCATTACCTCATCTCATCTCATTTGATTTGGGGAACAATTCCAAAAAAACAGAAACACGAAAGGTCCTGGTACAGCTAGGTATCTAGTTAGTATCCAATGACCTCTTGGCTCTCTAAAGAGAGGGGCGGGTTGAGAAGACCCACACCTACGCTTTGGCAGACAGCACACTTGGTGGAATGCAAACCTCATGAGTGGAAGGACCCACCTGTCTCGATCACATGGTGTCTCTACTGCTTAAAACCATGACAGGCAAAATAGCAGACATGAAATAAATATTTACTGAATGAATGAATGAGCTAGCACATGAATGGGTGAGTGAAACCCCAAATCTGGGGCTTGAAGCGTGTTCAGGTGACAACCCCTACATGTTAAGCATTTGTGGACTGTGCTGTGTGCTGCGGAGTCTCTGGGTGACCAAGCACACAACGTCACACCTGCTATAGCAACTGCGGTCTAGAGTTTCCTCCACTGGAAACTGGAGTGTGGTCTGCTGATCTTTTTCCCTCTCTGGCCACTAGAAGGCAGATTCGTCCGGTGCATTCAGCCAACATCAGACAGTTCTGCAGCTCAGGCTCCAAAGGCACCTTGAACTTCTTGGCTGAACAGAATACTAAAAGGCTCAGTCAACTAGTTATGTCTAATTCAGAGGTCACCACAGTGGTATCAAACAGAAGAAAGCATAAAACACAAGTCTTGTAGTCTCACTCAGGGTATGCAGGATGAACCTTGAGTTGGTCTCCCTGTCTCTGGGATACTGGGTGAGGCTGCTGCCCCTGCCGTGGGCATCGTCAGCCAAACTCGTGCTTTGAGCCTCTCAGCCTTCTTATCCCAGGAAGTGCCATCTTTTCAGGAGACAGGCTCAGATTGCCCCCTTCTTGAATCTACTCTCCAAAGTGAAGAGAGGAAACATCCCAGACCAGAAAACTGCTAATGGGTAGAAATTGGTCTGAGGAGTTGAGACAGAAGAAAAGGAACTTAACAAGTGTCCAACTGGGGCCAGACTGTCCTAGGTGTTTGTACATGCATCTCGTCTCAGCTGATATTCTCGGCATTTCGGGGAGGGCAGTATTCAGTATTATTACTCCAAGTTTACAGATGAAGGAACTTAGGGTCAGAGTGATTCACTAGCCCAAAGTCACGTAACTGATACCTGTCAGAGCCAGGACTTAAACTCAGGGTGGCCCAGCTTCAGAGTTCCTGTTAACTCTCCCACAGGACATGAATCATGAGGCTATCAGGGCTCTGAAGAATGAGCGCACTCTGGCACTGCAGGGAAGATATTGGAAAGCCAGGGGGTCACTCGAGAAGAACTTAAAAAAGAAGACAGTTGCCATTGAGGAGATGGCTGTGTGTCAGAGTAGAATCGTGCTTCATAGGGTTTTCAATGGCTGTGACGTATAGGAGGTAGATCACAAATGCAGTCTTCCAATCATCGCCTTCTGGGTTGGCAGCCAAGTGCACTAACTGTGTGTGCTATCCAGCAGCTTCCCCTAGTATAACAGCTTTCTCCTCTCAGGTAATCTTTATTATAAACATGGTAAAAGGAACAGCTTAATCCCCATTTTAGGGACGAGGAAACCAGAATGCTCAAGGTGCAGTGCCTGGTCAGTGCTGAGGGTGTCAGGCCCTATGCCTCCAGGGCAGTCTGCAGAGTCTTCAGCTGCTAGATCATTACTCAAGTGTTAGCAGTGGGGACCTTGCCTTTTGTCCCCCTCCTGATCCCCTAGGGAACTACACAGGTCCAGCTACAGCTAGCGGCCTTTGCTTCTTCATCTATAACACAGGTGCAGCGACATCTACTAACCTTCAGTCAGCTCTATGAGACACATGCTAGCAAAGCCGTAGAAAGAAATGGGACTTCAGATATAGAAAAATGCATGAAGTCTAATTCTCCTTTTCAAAGAAGTTTCTAAGGACTCACATGAGCTTCTGTGGCACAAATACTAGGGTCTGACTTTTTATATCCCCTTCAGCCTTTAGGAATCCCTGGGTCGAACACATGGTTAAATGCTTGACTACTAACCCAAGGGTTCACAGTTCAAATCTACCCAGAGGCACCTCAGAAGAAAGGCCTACAATCTGATTCTGAAGGGTCACAGCCTTCAGATTCCTAGGACCAGGAACACACATGATGGGTCAGAATTGAATCAGATGTCTTAGTTTTCAGCCTTTAACTCATTTCATTTTAAAGCAACAGAAGCAAACTCCGCTCAGCACAGACACCAGGCTGGGCAAGACTTGGAGTAGGCACAGGGGCACATCTGTGAGCATGGACACTGGAAGGGAACACCTGTACTTGGGTCCATGTCTTCACTTGGCATCTCTGAGATGACCTCTGTGTTGCGGAGTGGCACTCAAGATAAGGAACGCTTTCCTGAGGTTTCCTTGGATAGGAAGTTGGCAGGCCGGTAGGGGAGAGCTCTCACTTCTCAGTTGTAGTCTTTAGAGCTAGGAGCCAAGTTCACATTCTCAGGAGACCCGGTGGTAATGCAGCTCCTGGAGCCACACAGCCCTCCCTTTCTAGGGCTGTCACTGGGGGAGACCAGAGTACAGCAGACTGTGACCCATAACCTCCCAATCAGTTGAAGGACAGACTCCTCTTTCCATGAGAAGACAGTACCTCATTGTGTTTCCTTGCAATGTCTCCTATGAACAAGGCTTAAGCTCACACCACTGCTCCACCTGCTGTAACTGCAGGAAACGTCTCACAGGCTCCCAAAGTGTCCTTCTGACCACAACACAGTCCTAATCCCCCAGTGAGCTGGGCAGAGCAGCCAGGTCAGATGCCCTACTTGCATGTTGTGCCAGCAGCCAGCATGGGCCAGGGAATGCAGATACTGGCCTCCCATTCAGTTGGCCATAACAGATGGGGGAAGACCTGGCACTTTGTAGGTGCTCAATAAATGCATGTTCCTGGTGGGGGAATCTGCAACAAGCTTGTTGATTTCTGACAAAGCAGTTGCCATGCCTGGTGATGTTCTTACCCTCCTCCCCTTGCCTCTTCAAGAGGAGCCAGAGGACTCTCTGATCCTGCCAGAGGAGGCAGTATCTCCCGCAAAGTGAAGAGGGAAAGAGAGTGCCCATGGGGAGAGGACTTCAGGGGACTGTGCCACCACAGACACGTGGGGCACAGAGTTGGGGCCATACCAGGCCAGCAACTTGTACTCCTCTGTCCTCTTGACCCCACAGCAATGGCTACTGAGAGGGTCTGGGTCCTCTCCCTAGGGAGGAGGATTAAGATGACCCTTCAAGATCTTAATTTGTGAATTCTGTAACTGACTAGAGTGACAAGTGTCCGTGACTCCTGCTGGGGCTGCCAGGAGAGAGATGGTGCCTAAGAGACAGGTCAGTGGCATTCTATTCATATGTACCTGCAAACTCCAGACCACAGGCAGGACTCTGTCCTCATGCTAGAGCTGCAGTGAGGACCAAAAGGCACGGGGTGTAGACCACTGGGGCGTTCTCATCAGAGAAGTGCAGGACAGGAGCTCCATGCCTTCAGATGGACCACACGCAAACGGTGCCTGCTGGAGCTGTGCCTGGAGCCCTGGCCCAGCTACTTGTAGACTCTGTTCTCTAATATCCTACCTGGAAGCCGTGGTCTGCAGTGGCAGGATATGAGCTGGCTTTGGGTCAGCTCAGATCCTTACGCCAAGTGCGAGAGCAAGAGGGCCAACTGAGTAAACTCAGCCAGTCCCCAGAGTCAGAGCTGTCCTCTTGGATAGATGGACCAATGGTAATCCTCAGGGCTATGTCACCAGTTAGCTGTGTGTGGAATCTGAGCAAACTACGGAAGCCCACTGCCTCATCTATGGGATTAGGAAATGCCTGCAGCACTGATCTGCTTCCATTTAAAGAAAAAAAAAAACCCGCTGCCATCAAGTTGATTCCAACTCATGGAGATCCCATAGGACAGAGTACAACTGCCCCATGAGGGCTAGCAGCTGAGTGCTTTAACCACTGTTCAACCAGGGCACCTCTTCTGCTCCCATAATTTAGGTGAAATTTAGCACTGACATGCAACCATCCACCGAGGACCTTATCCAAGACACGCAGCCACTTTGAAAGTTTGAAACTCATTGGACTTAAATAAACATGTTGACTAGCCGAAAGAAGAATGACAAGTTACCTGAGTTACTGAAGGGATTCTCATCCTTAGGGGTTCCTTGGAGTGGTTCTCACCCAGAGGCTTATTCTCTCTCCTCCCTGCCTCAGTGCTTAAACTTATACTTAGCCTAGATGAGACCTGGTCCAAATCCCTCACATGCAGTATGTAACCAAAGGGGGCAGGTGCCACGCTCCAGGCTACACAGCCACTCAGTAACCTGCAGAGTCTGCGAGGTGGCCTGCCAGTGCAGGCAAAACGTTCTTCTCCAATCCTTCCCACCCCCTCTCCTGCTACTGCCATTTCCTTGCCTCTGTTGAAAGGATCTTCTCTCTGCCTTTTAAAAAAGCCTGAGGAAGAAAAGATATACAGAAGCAGACAAAGGAAATCACGGGCAGGGGGGTCAAATTACCATTTTAAATGAGACAATGTGCCATTTCATTTCAGATCACAGACTCCCTAGGTGTGAAACTGCTTTTTGCTATGATCTGCACTGCAGTGATCAAGTACACTGTGGAACTGAGAGTGAGGACCTGCCAGTCCTTCAGTCACTCTCTCTCCCGCCTCACACGTGTCCCCGGGTATGTACACGTGAGGCGCCTGGCTGAGGGAGGCTGACTTTCTCTTCTTTCCCAGAGAGAAAACACAGGCGAGCAGAGGGTTTGTAATGATTATCGAACAGGTATGAGCTGCGCCTTCCTGATCATCTAGCACAACTCCATCATATAACAGGCCTTAGCAAAATGAGGCCCAGAGAGGTGAAGACACTTGTCTGAAGTCACAGAGGAAGTCAGTTCCTGGGCTGGAACTGCAACTCAGCTTTCCTGACTCTGTCCAGTGCAGCGCACAGTGCAACTTACACATGGATTAGCGCATTGCTTTTCAAACTGAAGATAAGAACCTAGGTAGGGCCATGAAAGCAATTTAGTCAGCTATACAATTAAAAAAAAAAAGAATTAGAGTAAGGGTAAAGCATCACGCTTCACAGAATGTCAGCAAAAGAAAAAGAAGACCCTCAACGAGATGGATTGACACAGTGGCTGCAACAGTGGGCTCAAACATAGCAAGGATTGTGAGCATGGTACAAGACTGGGCAGTGTTTCATTCTGTTGCACATAGGGTCACTACGAGGTGACACCAACTTGACAGCATCCAATAACAATAAGGGTAAGTATTGTTTTTGACGTGCGCCTAGTGCAAAAGTTTAAGTGCCGAGCTACTAACTAAACAGCTGGCAGTTCAAATCCACCCAAAGGTACCTCAGGAAAAAGACCTGGTCGTCTGCTTCTAAAAGTTCACAGCCGCCTAAAACCCCTTTGGAGCCCAGTTCTGCTCTGAAACATGTGGAATCTCCATGAGTTGAAATCAACTCAACAACAACTGGGTTTGGTGTTTATTGTTCCAAAAACTTTTGTTTCAGATGTGTGTATACCCATTGTAATGGCCTGAATTGTGTCCCCCAAAATGTGTGACAACTTGGCTAGTCCATGATTCCCAGTGTCATATGACTGTCCAGCAGTTTGTCACATCTGATAAGATTCTCCTATGCATTATAAGTTCTACTTCTATGATGTTAATGAGGTGGGATTAGGGGCAGTAACATTAATGAGGAACAACTCAATTTACAAGATTAGGTTGCATCTTAAGTCAATCTCTTTTGAGATATAAAAGAAAGAATCAAGCAGAGAGACCTCATATCGCTAAGAAACAAGAGCCAGGATCAGAGCACATCCTTTGGACTTGGGATGCCTGCACTGAAGAGCTCCTTGACTGGGGAAGACTGATGACAAGTACCTTACTCTGAAGCCAAACAGAGGAAGAAAGCCTTCCCCTGGAGTTGGGGCCCTCAATTTGGACTTCCAGCTTACTCGACTACAAGAGAATGAATTTCTCTTTGGTAAAGCCTTCCAATTGTGGCCTTTCTGATACAGAGGCACTAGATGACTAAGACACTCCATATATATATTGGTGTGTATGTGTATCTATTGCATCATGACCTAAAATGCTTTTCTTACTATGGATTGCTATCAAAAAATATTTGAAAGTTACTGGTTTAGCTTAGATGTAAAAGTAAAAATTACTGTTTCAAATCATTGTTGTAATACCTAGCAGTATTGTGCATTTGGACAATTCTTTGCACCTTTCTGAACTTTCATCTGTAAATTGGGAATAATCATACTTTTGTATCATGAGATTAAGAAAATTAATTTAAATCATCCCTGTAAGGTGTAGAACATAGTACTCTAGACAAAGTGATTGTCACCTACTAAATATATAGAAGATAAAAAAAAAGCAAACAAAGAAAGTCGATTCTGACTCATGGTGATCCAGTGTATTTCTGAGCAGGACTGATTTTGGTGAGTGTGTGTATTTCAGAGCAGAACTGAGCGCCCTGTGGCTTTCATGACTGTGACCATTTGGAAGCAAATTGCCAGGTCTTTTTTCCGAGGCACCTCTGAGTGTGTTCGAACCACCAACCTTTCAGTTAGTAACCCAGTGCTTAACTGTTGATGCTGCCCAGAGACTCCAGCACGTGTGACAGAGGGATTCATATTCCAATAGAAGCAAAGACACAGTGCAGTCAAGCCCAGTAGGAAGCAGCCGCCCCAGGGACGTGGAGTATCAGTAAGAGAAACTGCCAGCCAAGCCAAGTGCCAGTTGTTGTTATTATTGCCAACCAACCAAGTGCCGTCGAGTCAGAGTTGTTATTAGGTGTTATTTAATTGATTGTCAACTCATAGCAACTCCACGTGATGTAGTAGAATGGCCATATAAATTTTCTAGGCTGTAATCTACCTTGGCCCCTAGGGTCGCCATGAGTCGGATTCAACTTGACAGCACTTGGCTTGGCTGGCAATCTCTACAGGAGCAGATTTCCAGGTCTTTCTGTGGTGCAGTTTTACTCTGTCCTGCGAGTTGGAATTGACTCAATGGCATTGGGTTAGGTTTTCTGATCTTTCTTCCATGGAGTCACCAGCTTGGCTCAAACTGCCAGCCTTTCTGGGAGTAGCCAAGTGCTTGACTCTTGTGCCACCAGCACTAAGAGAGGAGAAGCATCCAGAAAAAGAGCTCAGCCTTGAAATCCCTTCATCAGCAACACGGTCATGCGTAGCAAGCACTGCCTGATTCCTACAAGATGTAAATGTGTTTAAAAGGAAAATCTTTACTCTTGCAGGAGGATGGGTAGTTTGGGGTCTCTTGAACAGGGAAGAGGGCAGAAAGAGGAGGGGGATGTCTTGAAGATCATTTTGGCCTCCTTCCTTATTCTATGGTGGCCTAGGTCTCTGTCTTCTGGACTCCGCCTCTTCCTCCTAGAGGCCCAGGGGAAAGTTACTGAGCTCAGACACCTGCGGAGAATCTGAAGGGTGATAATATAATGCTGCTACTGCTCTTTACACTCACTGGTTTTCTATTCAGGAATAAGCTTCTCCCAGCCCCCTGAGGAAGGATGGATTTGGGTGGGAAGGACACAAGCCTCTCGGAATCTTTTGCATCCAGGGATGTGAGTGGGTTTTTATATTTAGCAGATGACTCACCTTCAAACCCATTAGTCAGCGCCTCCAGCTCTGTGTGGCAGGCTGGATGCTAGGAATCTCAGCGAGCTGAGATCAGACAGGAGATGGCGAGAAACAGCAAGAGAGCTCAAGGGGAGGAAGAGGTGGGAAGCCAATGCAAGGGAAAGAGAGAGAGGAGGGCCCAGAAGTAGAAGATCCAGAGAAAGAGGGCAGCGAGTTGTCCCAGCAGAGAGACCTAGGGGCCTCTCTGACCCAGGATTGTCTCAAGTACCTGGCCACCTGGCAGAAAGAAGAAGAACCAGGTCCGGAGCAGAGGGCTCTGATGCCCCCAACTCTGCCCTGGCTCAGCCACCAGGGCCCTCCAAGTATATCCTCTCTGCCACACAGGCATCTCACTAACCCGGGCTAGCATGCTGTGCCTTGCAGGCAGAGGGCTGGCCAGAGCAGTGAGTGATGACCAGAGCAACTGTCAGAAAAATTACCTAAGACAGGAGCCTGAGCAGGCCAGAGAGCTCTTATAGCATGTAGGATGCTCAGTTAGGAAAGCAGAGGGAGCAGAGGGAAGAAGAAAGAGGGAGCCCAGGAGGTCCTGGACAGAGGCTCTCAAGTGAGGTCCCTGCAGTGCCCAAGTCAGGAGAACTTGAGAACAGTAAAGATCCCAGATACCACCTTGCCAAGCCAAGGCCCACCTTGGGCCTTCTAAATCTGGCTCCCTCTGAATGGCTCCAGGGAATTGGCTTTTCACAGGTTTGAGGATGAAGCTCAGCATCCTAATATTCTCCCTCTGATTCCCTAGGAGGTGAAGGTGAGTTTATCCATGCCTCAGCTTACCGTTTGAAACATGACGGGCCCACTCAGAAGCATTCTTTTAGCATTTAAGTAAACAATAAGGGGACACAAAGTCAGTTTGTTGTTTTTCTTCTCCAAAAGAATGCTAAACTCCTCTTAGCTAGAACTGGGTCAGGCAGCAGGAGAAGCAAGGTACACCTGGCTGGGCCCCATGGCTCCAGAAACAGCAAAGATCAAAGATCCTTCTGAAGCCCCCTCCAGGGTGCCTGTGCCCAAAACAGACGGAAGGTGGTTTGGGGCTCGCAGGCTAACTAACATCCATGTGACTGATGCTTCATCAGGCTCCTTCCCACATTCCCAGTCCCTTTCTCTGTCCATCTCCACCCCTGTGGTCTTAGTGTGCAGGCCCAACTACCTAGGGCTATTCTGTCAAGCAAAGGGAGAAGATGCAGGATGCTTCCTTCCAAAAGGTTAAAGGATTGTGCCTCCAAAACTGTCAGCGGACACGTGACGCAATATTCCCAGAACCCTGGGTAAAAGTGAACATAGGACAGCAGCCCAGGCAGGTGTATCACGTGCCCACCTAGCATGGACTGGTGCACATGTCCCTCTGTCTCACAGTGACCCTCGCATGGGTGCCCTTATCCCCATGATAAAGGAGAAGAAGCTGAAGCCGAGAGAAGTTAAATGATTTGTCTAACTTTGGACGTGAATTACCAAAAGTCAGGACTCAGATTCCGGCCCAGAGCCTGTATGTGTTTCCACTTCTCCACACTGATGCTTCACTTTGTCACCAGGGCCTTGTATCACTCACACACCTGCCAGGTGCTGGCCAATATGGTCAGAGCACTGATTTATCTCTCATGTCTCCCCTTATGTGCCCACCCACGGTGGTCCTCACTTAAGTAGGTGTCTTTTGGTAATATGGAGAAGGATGGCGAGAAAATGTTGCCCAACTTGAGAATTATAACCAGTATCACTGAGTTGTACATGTAGTAATTATTGAAATAGTGTAGCATTGTGTATATTTTCACTTGAAAAATTAAGAGGGTTCCTCTTGGCTCTAAGTATGACATTGTCTCCTTGATTCTTGGGTCGTTTGCTTCAACTCTAGGGTTATGTCTAGTCCAGTGCTATATAAAACACACCTTTGAGAACTCCCAGGCTCACCCTTTTTTCATTATCCTGTGGTCTGCTCTATACCACATGCTTGAGTCTATTTCTGGGAAGCTACGGAAGGTTCTTTCTACATATTTTTACATCTTTGGATTCCCTGGGCTTCAGGATCTCTGAGCACTGAGACTGTGCTCTTTTCCCTTTCTCTGTTGAAGTTTAGTTTAATGCTCAGGTCTTGTTGGTAGGCAGATTGGCCACAGAAAGGAGCCTTCTGGAAGCAGCCCGGCATATCCCACCTTGAGATGCAGAAGTCTGGTTCTCTCCTTGGCTTGCTTGTTCTAGTGCTGGTCATTGCTGTCTTCTGTTCTTCATGTCATTATCTTAGTTGCAGTCTTTCAGACCAGTATCCTGGGCTGGATGAGCAGTCAAGAGTCTCCAACAGAAAACAGAGTCCCTGCCTTCAGAAAAGAATCTACAGTCTCATCTCTCTCACCCTCTCTTTTGAAGAGTTTGCCTTCTCACTAATTAGAGTGTAAGCCTCTTGAAGACAGGCCAATGGCATAGGCTTCCTTTCTCCTCCCCTGCCCACTGCTAATGCTGAGTTCATACATAATGCTTGGCCACTTGCAATAATATAAATAGTCATGAAGCAGATGTATGAGATGATGGAAAGGGCATGACAGGGGTCCTTAGAAAATGCGGATCCTCATTCCTGGTCTCTGGCCTCAGTTATTCCATCTAGAAAGGGGTGAAAATAATATCTACATCACAGAGCAATTGGAAGGATTAAATGAGGCAGTGCCCATGAAAAGGGCAACACCAGGGCTCTCAACTCCCTTAAAATCTCCTTCTTTGGGATTCTAAAACTGTTGCTGTCTGGAAGACATAACATCTCCAATTAGGGTTTCTCCTGCTGACATTGATGCCATGAAACACACAAGGAAAAAGTAGATTTCCAGCTGACTTGGATCCTGGTCCTGGGGTTTCCTGGAGCATAACCAGCCAGCCAATCATCTAACATGATTTTAAAAATTATTATTATTGCTACACTGAATTATCAATCATTATGTAATGATTAATTATTAATACGGTTGCTGCCTGCTGTGACCTGTGGTCTATTTGTGATGTCCCCTGCATTCCCCACCAAACTCTGAACTGCCCCCCAGAGCTGGGGACACAGGGCTTTGCTGTGATTTCCAATTGCCCAGCAGAGCACTTGGCATGTAGTAGACATTTAATTATATTTATTGAGAGTCCTATTATGAGCATTGCCAGTTAGTGTTTCTAGAAGCATTGGAAGACATTGCAACACCATCCTATTGTTTGTTGTTTATTATTTACTAATTTGCAATTCGTTAATAATTGAAAACCCAGCCTTGGAAAGCTGAATTGATCCAGGAGGCTAGGGGATTTCTCAGACTGGGGATTTCTTAGATCTCTGTCTTCTAATGTCATTCCTCATAGATCTAATTAGCTGAAGACTTCGGGGCCTGCTTTTATGGTGGTTTGAATGAGAGAAAGGGAAGGAAAGGAATTTAAATGGCCTCCGCTCTTTTCTATGAAGTGGACTTTGAGGTTTGGGGTTGCCTCTGTGGCTTGGCAAACACAGAGCCAACTGAATATTATTCTGCTCTTGGAAACGTGGTAGGGCTTGGGATCTTTGGAGCCACTGTCCCTTTCATTGCACAGGCTTTGCCACCACCTGCATCATTCCTTCCTGGGTTTGCACTTGTCTTGGCTTGAGGTGTAAGACCTGGTGGCATAGTGGTTAAGAGCTACGAAACGCTAACCAAAAGGTCGGTTATTTGAATTCATGAAGTGCTCCTTGGAAATTTGAGTCAGAATCAACTAGACAGCAGTGGGTTTAGTTGTTCGGTTTAGGATTGAGATGAGTCAGGATAGACTCGTGGCGAAGGGTTTGGTTGTTGGTTTTGGTTTCGGGTTCACTGAGAAGGTAGCTCCCCAGTGACTCATCTTGCCAGCTCCTTCTGCCTGAAGTCTGTACAACACCCAGAACTACAAACCGTATGATGACGATTTGCTGATAATTCATCTAAACGTTCTTTGCCTTTAAAGCCACTTCAAGTCTGAGATGCACTCTTCCACATACCTGTTGCCATCAAGGAGACTCTGATTCACACCAACCCTGTATGATGGAGCAGAACCACTCCATTGGGTTTCCATGCCACATCTTTCTCCCTGGAGCTGCTAATGGGTTCAAACTTCTGACCTTTGTGTTAGAAGCTGAGCATTAACCACTGCACCATCGGGGCTCCTCTCTAAGTTGCCCAGGGAGCATTTTCATGTTTCTTTCTCAGACTTTGTCTCTGTTCAACAAGAGGGCTTTCTGTCAGATGTCACTCACCTCTATCACATGGTGCAGAGTGGAATCTGCCTGGCTTGGGGACCACGCAGCCAGCTGCAAGCTATGCGGCAAGGGGTCCAGTTCTGCTTTCGCTGTGAACACTTGTGTGGTCAAGGCTGCAGTTTCCAGGCCTTCCCTTCTTGTATTTCTTCTGTGGGCCAGCAGAACCAGGTGACAGCCAAATGGATCCCTCCCTCTCCATGCTGACTCCCCAGACCTGCAGCTGTGTGTGACCTGTGATACTGGCAGCTCCTCCAAAATATACCTACATCAGTAAGTAAAACCAAAACAAAACAAAAAACTAAACCCATTGCCATGGTGTTGATTCCAACCCATAATGATCCTTTAGAACATAGTAGAACTGCCCCCATAGAGTTTCCAAGGATTGGCTGGTAGATGTAAACCATCAACTTTTTGGTTAGCAATTGTAGCACTTAACCACTATGTCACCAGGGTTTCCAAATAAAACCAAGATTCCTGAAAGTTAAACCAGGTATCTGAAACAACATGGACCATAAGTAGCATTCAAAGCCAAAATTCAGCATCATATTTGTCTGGTTCTAGCTTTGAACAGACATCGCAGATGCTGTTATTTTCCTGTTAACAACAACAATAAAAAATCAAACTTATTGCTGTGAAGTCCATTCAGACTCACAATGACCCTATAGCACAGAACAGAACTGCCTCGGGCTTTCCAAGAGGCACCTGGTCGATTCAAACTGCTGACCTTTTGGTGAGCGGCCATAGCTTTTATCCAGCTCTTAACCACTATGGTATGAGACTCCAATTTTATTTTAATGAGGACATCGGTTTTGATCTCTGAATTCAAGAACTGTCCTGAAGACAGTTCACAGTTGGTACAGTTTCAATTTTTGTACCTTTTATAATTAAGAGAACTCTGGTGGTACAGTGGTTAAGTGCTACAGTTACTAACCAAAGGTTTGGCAGTTCAAATCCATCAAGTGCTTCTTGGAAACTCCAGGAGGCAGTTATACTCTGTCCTGTAGGGACACTCTCAGTTGAAATTGACTTGACACCATTTTTTTAAAAATAATTATATGTATTGGTACTCTCTGGAACAATAAAAGCCAAAACCACATTACCTACTACATGAGAAATACTACCAACTTCCACAGAGCCCTGATGACACAACTAAGTCCTCAGCTGCTAACTGAAAGGTCAGTGACTCAAACTCGCCAGCAGCTCAGCAGGCAAAATGACCTGGTGATCTGCTATGGCAAAGACCACAGCCTTGGAAAACCTACGGGGCGGTTCTACTTTGTCCTATAAAGTCCTATGAGTCAGAATTGAGGGTACACAACAGCAACAACTGAGTTCCAGGCTCTCTACCTACATTTTTTTTTTGTAATTCTTACAATAACACTACAAGGTAATTGTGTTCGCTTCTATTTTTTTCAGACCAGTAAATAAAACCAACATTTATAAAAGCAAAGTCCAATGTTTAAAATCACATGGCCCATAAATGGCATTCAAAGACATAATTCAATGCCAGATTTGTCTGATTCCAGATCCCATAAACTTTATGCCTTAAGAAAACTCTATGCTTCACTACAGTGAGCCTTAATCACTCAAAAATGGATTCAGTTATGTGTGGTATTCACTAAGGCCAGAAATGACTGATGCATTTTAGAAAGAATTTCAGTATCGGGGTCCAACCTAATGGGGATGCTGTAGTTAACACTCAGACAACCAAGAAAGTCCATGAATTAAGATATCACAGTAGCTGAAGAATTTAGATTTAGTTTCTCAAAATGTGACAGCTATGTGGGTACTTCACAAGGGGTACTTCAAAGGGTTAGAGG
Organism: Heterohyrax brucei; assembly: GCA_028571685.1. Taxonomy (NCBI): domain Eukaryota; kingdom Metazoa; phylum Chordata; class Mammalia; order Hyracoidea; family Procaviidae; genus Heterohyrax; species Heterohyrax brucei. The sequence goes on along the minus strand of CM053142.1, from coordinate 66,321,192 downwards.
GTGTTCATACCTGCTCAAAGCTGTTTTCTAAGTTTCTTAGGTTTGGGCCCTCAAAAGTATATATTTGTGTGAGTGTGTGTGACTAAGTACGTACATGGGGCTGTGTGCACTTGCCTGGGGTGGAGGGTGGTGACAGAGAGAGTAGAATCTCAGGCCTAACCTAGATACCCAATTGGTTTTACCAACAGCCAAGAACTCAATTGCACTGCAAAGGATACATTATACAAATCACCAAGTAATCAATGTGTTTCTTGGCAAGGGAATGGCATGCTGCTAAAAACCAAACTCAACTGACTTGTACACATAGAATTGGTTGTGCAAACAGGCATGGCCTCAGTTACAAGTATATAACTGAAAATGAAACAAGCAACGGGTTGTTTTCCTTTTATGAAAAGACACACTATACGGCTTTTTAATTTGGGGGGCAGGGGAGGGCACGATAGCTGTCAGTTGTTAAACCCACCGAGTGAATCAGTACTTCCTGGAAAGCTTTTTAGATTTCTCTCCCACAGCTGGGCCACCAAGCATCACCAATAGCGTTCCTGCTAAACAAGCAGCTTGTTGATCTTAGCCCTGCTGACAAGGCTTCATCACTCCTAGTGAGGACAAGTCATTTATGGGGCATGGAGAATGGACCCCTCCATCTCGTGGTCATCTAAGCTCATCGAACTAAGTAACATGTCAAGCCGACCACTAAATCCTCTGTCTTTGCTTTCCAAAATTATGTAAAGACTGCACAGATGAATAGGAAAACAGATGGAAGGATGGGTAGGTGGATGGATGGCCAAATTAGTATATAAACAAGATTGAGTCGGATCCGACCCGACGGCACTTGGCTTACACAGAATTCCTGGTCAGTGCCAGGACCAGAGTGTTTTTATAAGTTATCTATCTGCTTACTATATACAGCACTAGCATCCAGGCTCTCGTAATAAAGGAACACCATAAATTACCTGCAAACAGCTCCTGGAAAAAGCACAGCCAGGAGGAGTTATGTATCTGGAAGAGAATGATGCATCAACTCTCTTGTGCATTCTACGTTCTCTCTCAGATGGAGCTAAGTGCTGAAAGCACAGTCCCCCCGGGAGATTTGTGGAGCTGTCTTCACTGAACTCCAGTGAATGGTATGGCCTCAGCTTTCATCAAGATATGTTCTGAGAACCACTTCTGCACGCATTGTAAAACTGAGGCAGGGGAAAGTATCCATTTCATGATTTAAGGACACACAAAATTTTTTTTATTATGCAATGTTATCGTCTTTCTCTTTTTACCTTGACTGGCAACAAGCTGAGAGACAAATGGGATGATCAGTCACGGAGCCTAGATTTGCCTACATGATTAGCATAATTTTTAATCCTGATACACAAATAAATCTCTGCTCTAGGAAGCTTACTATATATGTATCTATAACTTCATTTATATCATCCTTGTCCTAGTTGTGAACTATCTTGGATCCCTTTTTTGGAAGGAAGTAGATAAACATAATTAAGTGAATAGAAATATAGTCTTTACCTAGCACTGGCCCACTTACTTCTAATAGAGATGGAGAACAGAAAAAAAGACTAATCCCTAAGGGGCTTATATTTAGTCTGGGAATTCATTACACTCCTCGCAGTCTTGCACTGCTAGTCACAATTACATACACAGCTGCATCCATCCTGGCACCCACATCTGTCCACAGATGCACACTTGCACAAACTCACTAACCAACACTCCCACCCCCGTCTACAACACTCTCTGACTCCAGTCTGAGGTTTGGCAAAATCCCAATCCAAAATCCTAGCTTGCAAAAGACCAGTAAGCAGATAATTTATTGTGTTTGGTTCAGATGTAACTATTCTTTGTTAGCAAGAACCTAATCTCTGTCTTCCTGTGATTACCACCATCTTCCATCTGTTTACTCCAAGGCTTCAAAGCTTGATTTCTCTTCCTAGTCACCCAGAGTTGGCTGGAAAAATTAAATGAGCAGTTCTTAAAAGCATTGGTTGTTTGTAACTCTGTTGATTACTGTTTTCTGAACACTCACTGTGTTCTAATCCTTACACGACCTTGCAGGTAGGGAAACTGAGGCCTGGAAAGGTTAGCTCACTTCCCAAGGTCACACAGCCGAGGCCCATGACTGTCTCATTCACAGTCTGTACTTTCTCCCTAGACACCCCCACCTCTGGAGTGGTTCTCGTGATGGCCAGTGTGCAGTGCAGCTCTCAGGATTAGTACAGGGAAAAACCTGTTGCCATTGAGCTGGCTCCGATCCATGGTGGTCCTCTGTGTAGCAAAGTAGAACTGTGCTCCCACAGGCTATTCATGGCTATTACAGAGGCAGATTGCACAGCTTTTTTCCAATGTGTCTCTGAGTGGATTTGAGCTACCAACATTTCAATTAGTAGTCCGGTGCTTCCCTGTTTGCAAAAGAAAAGCCTGACCTTCCCACCCCTTCACCTGCTATACCATAGCCACCTATTCAAACCGCTTCCACACAGGCCACACTAAGACCTGACAATAGCACCAGAGGCAGGTGGATGAGGCACCAAGTTATGGGAGTTCCTGATTTTAAGGGGAGGAATTAAGCACTGACACATCATCTTCAGTAGAGAACTCTATCGAAGCCCCAGCTGGGCTACCTGGTACTTCACTCTCCCAGGCCAGCTGAAGGCCCCTGGTTTCTCAAGCTTGGTATTATTGAAAATTGGAGCTGGATAATGCTTTGATGTGGGAGGATAGACTTGTTCATGGTAGACTATTTAGCTGCATACCTAGATACTATTAGATACCAAAGCACCTGCCCTCAGTCACGACAAACAGAAATGTCTCTAGACGTTACCAAATGTCCCATCAGGGGCATTGAAAACAAAGCTCAGATCCTCCTCCTGGGAACCACTATAAACAAGGTTGTAGATAGCCAAAGTTGTAAAGGGACAGGTTGAAGTTGCTAGACTATCACTGTAGCCAAAATAATCTGGCCAAGAGAAATCCCCAAAATGAAAGGAAGGTTCAAAAAGCCGTATCACTGACCACCATCCAGTCCCTCAGCCTGAGCACATCTGTCTGGGACAGCCTCTCACATTTCCTCATCCTGAGGCTAAAAAACCCCAAACCTCTTGTTGTCAAGCCTATTCTGAGTCACGACAACCCCAAGTGTTATAGAGTAGAACTGCTCCATAGTGTTTTCTTGGCTGTAATCTTTACTAAACCAGATTGCCAGGACTTTCTTCTCAGTGCTGCTGGTTATGTTCAAACTATTAACCCTTAGGTTAGTAGTAGAGTGCAAACTCTGCTACCCAGGGATCTTGAGGCTGGAGAAATGGATGGAAATAAATGATATGAACCCCTTCAGTTTTCTGGGGCCTCTTGATCTAGAATTTGCGAAAAGTAGGCTAACCTAGCATGAAGTGTACCTTCTTCCTCAACTGAAGGGAGAAAACTGACTAAACTGAGGAGCAGTGTCAACAAGATGAGAAAGGGGTGTGTCTACCCCTACCCAAGAGCCCACTGTCTAAGCTCCTAAGCAGCACCCACTTCCCAGAAGCACCGTCGGTGCTGGCTGCACATCCTGTGTCATGAGAGCAGACCCTGGCCTTAGAAGTACACTTGCTTCACACATCCCCACAGGACAGTGCTTGACCAACTCTAATGAATTCCAGATACTTTATACTATCAAACCCAGGAGTCCCTGGGTCCTGCAAGGAGTTAACCCACTTAGCTACTAACTGGAAGGTTGGAGGTTCGATTCCACCCAGAGGCACCATGAAAGAACTGTCTGGTTATCTGTTTCCTACAACCAGCCAAGGGGAACCATCTGGAGGGCAGTTCTGCTCTGACCCACAAGAGGCTGCCATGAGTTGGAGTCAATTCCACAGTAACCAGATGGTTTCACACTACACCCCCTTTTCAGACCCTGTCAGTCTTAATAAAGAAGGCAGGATGGTATTCCCCAATAGAGTAAAGCTAGAATCATAGGCATTCCCGACCCCAGTGAGGCCTGGCCTGACCCCAGGAGGCAGGTGGTGTTGCACCAGGCACAGCTGGGTCAGTTGAAGTTTGGGATCCCTGGTGGCTCCCTGGGCTCATCTGCTGATTGGGATCTTAATTAGCCTGTGGTTAAGTGCTGCACCTCTGGTGCAAACACAATGAACTTCTCCTACACTCTTGCTCCTTACCTCCACCACCCTCAGATACTACAGGTTTTTCAAAAATAGCAAGCCAGTGTTTTAAATTTGCAGCTGAGTCTAAACCCACTTGTTCAGAGAGAACCCTGTTGTTTCCTTCTCTACCACAAGTCATATCAAACATAAATTAAAATCCCACTGTCACTGAGCTGATTCTGAGTCACAGCAATCCTGTAGACAGAGTAGAATGGCCACACAGAGTTTCCAAGGAGTGCCTCGTGGATTTGAACAGTAGACCTTTTGGTTAGCAGCTGTAGCACTTAACCACTACATCACCAGGGTTTCCAATCAAACATATATATAGACATATATAAATGTTGTTATTGTAGTTGTTAGATGCCATCAAGTCGGTTCCGTGTCATAGCAACCCTATGCACGACAGAGTGAAACACTGCCTGGTTTTACACCACGCCCACAATCATTCTTATGCTTAAGCCTGTCATCGCATCCACTGTGTTAATGTATCTCGTTGGGGGTCTTTGTCTTTTTCCCTGACCCTTCACTCTACCAAGCACAATGTCCTTCTCCAGGGACTGAGCCCTTCTGACAACATATCCAAAATACATAAAATGCAGTCTCAATATCTTTGCTTCCAAGGAGCACTCTGTACTTCTTCCAGAACAGATCTGTTTGTTCTCTTGGCAGTCCACAGTACATTCAATATTCTCCTTCAATACCACAATTCAAAGGTGTCAATTCTTCTTCTGTCTTTCTTATTCACTGTCCAGCTTTCACAAGCATATGATGAGATTTAAAATACCATGGCTTGTGTCAGACACACCTTACTCTTCAAGGTGACATCTTTACTTTTCAATACTTTGAAAAGGTCCTTTGCAGCAGATTTCCCCAGTGCAATACATCTTTTGCCCCTGTCGACTGCTGCTTCCATGGTCATTGATAGTGGATCCAAGTAAAATGAAACCCTTAACAACCTCAGTCCTTTCTCCATTTACCAAGATGCTTCTTGCTGGTCCGGTTGTGAGGAATTTGTTTTCTTGTGGTTGAGGTGCAATCTATACTGAAGACTGTGGTCTTTGATCTTTATGTATATACGCATTTTCACATATATGTATTATATGTACACACATATATATACATATAGTGTGTGTGTGTGTGTGTGTGTGTGTGTGTGTGTGTGTGTGTGTGTGTCTAGTGGAAACCCTGATGGCATAGCGGTTAAGGGCTATATCTGCTAGTCCAAAGATCAGCTGTTCAAATCCACCAGCTGCTTCTTGGAAACTCTTTGGGGTAGTTCTACCGTGTCCTATAGGGTCACTATGAGTCAGAATCGACTCAACAGCAGTGGCTTTTTTGACTGCCACCTTGCTATCAGTGTGTGGTCCTCAAACCACCAGCAATGGCAATCCCTGGAAGTTTGTTAGAAATGTAAGCCCACCCAGACCATGGAATTCAGAGTCTGTGTTCTAACAAGACCCTCGGGTGACACCGCACACATGCACTCATGCAGTACACTGAGTCCTTCAGGGGCCGAGCGTCTTCTCAAGGGTACACGATCACAGTGAACGTCCCCTTCAGAGTCCACTGCCCCTCCTCCTGTAACCACATCTACCCTACTCTCCGGTGTCTGCTGAAGAAGACACCTTTGTTAGCTGGTTTCGACAGCCTCACCATCCTCATAACCAGGAAGCTCTTTCTTGTGTCTACCTTCCATCTATCCTACCACAACAGGGGCTGAATTATGCTTGCTCGCTTGCTAGCATGTCACTATTTCAACAACACTTCATTTTCTTAATGACAGTGAGTCACTGGCTACTTTCTAGCTCTTTTCTGGTTGTTCTTAGAGAACGAAACCTGACACTTTTCACAGCTGGGGCAGCCGCATGCAGTGGTCTCAGGTACACGCGGAGGCTACACCAAGCAGGCAGGCAACAACGGATGCTGGCTGAGCTGAGGAGGTGAGGACAGGCCACAGGGTGACTGCCTTCCTACCTTAGGTCCTGCAGCTGTGCCTTCCAAAGCAAAGGCTGGAAATCTCCGAGAACAAGGGCTCAAGCTGCACCTGCGATTAGAGTAACCCTGACTCACTTTCACTGAGGCGGAAAACCAAGTTCTCAGAGAAGAATGGAGGGTGACTGGCCGGTAAGTGGTGAGGGGTGCTCTGCAACTCATTCCTGATCTGCAGCATTGCTCCCCTCCCCTGGGGTCCGAGGGGGCCATAGGCTACCTTGGGAGTTTGCAGGCAACCTGATGAAATGTGACTTAGTAATGCAGTAGCTCCTGTACCTTAGCAATGTAGAATGGAGCTTAGTGATCCCACCTACAAAGCAGAGAGGACTAAACTTGCTGTCACCTACTTGGCTGTTGTTGTTAGCTGCCATTAAGTCAGCCACCAACTCACAATGACCTCATGCATAACAGAATGAAGTGCTGTCCTGTCCTGTACTGCCCCTGTGATCTGTGGCAGATATAAATCAGAGAGATCCATAAGATCTTCACTGGCTGGTTTTCACAAGTAGATAACCACGTCTTTATTCCTAGTTTGGAAGCCCCACTAAAACCTGTTCAGCATCATAGCAACACACAAGCCTCCACTGACAGATGAGTGGTGCCTGTGTGTGACGTGCATTGACCAGGAATTGAACCTAGGTCCCTTACATGGAAGGTGAAAATTACACCACTGAACCGCCGTTGCCCCCATAACCTACCTCAGAGAGCCAGAAAGGCAAATGAGAAAACACATCAGTTGACTTCCTCTACTGCTCAGGTGTACTCCTTATGACCCTACTTCAAACAGAGCTTCCACATTTATGGTCCTAGTGACCGGAATGCCACTCTGCCACCCCCACATACACTTAAGTCTGCTTTGGGGAACCCCGCCAGCTTTTTAAAGATCGGCTCAACTCATTCAGGTCACCTTCCCAAGCTCCCTTTCCCTTAGTCCTTTCATGCTGCAAAAGACCTCTCTGAAGTTAAAAAGCAAAGATACCGCTTGGATGACTAAGGTGAATCTGACCCAAGCTATAGTCTTTTTGATTGGAAAGTCACTAATGACAAAAGAAAGCAGGAGAATTGATACATTTGAACTTTGATGTTGGTAAAGCATGTTGAGCATACAGTGGACTGCCCAAAGAACGAATGAATCAGCTTTAGAAGAACTACAACCAGAATGTTTCTTAGAGGCAATAATGGTGAGCTTCAGCTGGCTTACTTTCAATACATCATCAGGAAATATCGATCACTAGAAAAGGACATTGGGTTTCATGCAGTAGAGGGCCAACAAAAACACAAGAAACCTGCAGTGAGATGGATCAATACAGTATCCACAACAGTGGACTAAAACACATCAAGAATCGTGGCAATGAACTAGGCAGCTTTTTCTTCTGTTCTACATAAGGTTACCATAAGTTGGAGTTGAGTCAACATCAACTAACAAAGCCCTTTCGTGTTCTGGCTTCCATTTGCATTATTTGTGAAAGAGTTAGTAGCATGACTCCGGAATCAGGCAGACATACGTTGTATTCCAGTTCTGTTAGGTACCACCTCTCTGGGTGGCATAAATGGTTAGTATTCAACTACTAACCTAAAGTTTGGGGGTATGCATAAACCACAGCTGACATAAGCATGAGACGGGAAGAACTAGGTGGTACCTGGCTACCACCAATGACCACCCTGATGGGGAACACAGTACAGGATCCCTAATGAAGCAGGAGAAAAGTTAGATGCAAAACTCAAATTTTAGCAAAAAGATCATACTTGATAATCTGACCTTCTGGAGGGGCCTCCGAAGATATGGCCCCAGGACTCTGTTAGGCCAGAACTGAAACCAACTCTTCAGACAAAGATTAGACTGAACTATAAGACATAAAATGATACTTGGTGTCATGGATTGAATCATGTCCCCTCAAAATTGGTGTAGCCATGTGACCATGATTCCCTGTTTGCCACAACTGTCCTCCATTTTGTGATTTTACAGTGCTGTATGTTAAAGGATTACAATGGGACTGTAAATCGCTTCAGAAGATCACCTTCCTGCTCCACTATAAAGGGAGTTTCCCTGGAGTGTTGCTTGCTCCACCCTTAATCCTTGCATCCTACAAGAGATAAAATGAAAGGGAAGCAGGCAGAGAGTTGAGAACCTCATGCCATCAAGAAAGCACTTGGAGAAGAATGCATCCTTCAGATCTGAGGTTCCTGTGCCAAGACGCTCCACAAAGACTGATACAATACTGGACTTTCCTCCAAAGCCGACAAGGGGGAAAATCTTCCCCTGAAGCGGACATTCTGAATTTGGGCTCATAGCCTACCAGACTGTGTAAGAATAAAGCTTCCTTTGTTAAAGCCATGTACTCTGTGATATTTCTGTTAGAGCAGCCTTAATTGACTAAAACAGAATTTGGTACCTAAAGTGGGGTACTGCTCTAGCAAATACCTAAAATGTGGAAGCCATATTGAAACTGAATGAATAGAAGTTCCAGAAGAAATGAAGAAGGCGCAGATGTTGAGAAACAACAGAGGACTGGTTACAGCAGCAACGGTAGCAACAGAACCATGGAGAAAGAGAGCTAAGACCCCCAACCCTGCACTACAACTCTGCCTTAAAGCCCACTTAGGCAGAAACTCTGCCCCATAGGCTTCAGGTACACCCTAAGTCCAACTGAGTGGCAATTTTGCCCTCACAAACACAGGACGCCATGGTTCCACCCTTTCAAATCCCTGAGATCATGGCCATACTTTTTGAGACTGAGGCAGCTCAGCTTCTCACATTGTTTGTCTCTTCAACTTCAGCTTCCTATGGCCACATGGCCCAGGCCTCAGGCCCACATCTGCCCTGCTGGGGCAAGTGTTCCAAAGCTCTGTAGCTCCACTGATTTAAGTGCCCAGAGGCACCAAACTCTTGCTGGAAAGTGTCCTGCACAAAGACGCTCAGCTTTCTTGCTCTGTGGGTCAGCAAGGCGAGCTCTACCAGTTCAAGTGCCCAGAGGCACCCTGTTCTATGAGGAAAACTCTTCCATGTGGCCATAGGAAGCTGAAGATGAAGAGACAAACAATGTGAGAAGCTGAGCTGCCTTAGTCTCAAAAATTATGGCCATGATCTCAGGAGTTTGAAAGGGTGGAACCATGGCGCCCTGTGTTTGTAAGGGTGAAACTGCCACTCAGTTGGGCTTAGGGTGCTCCTGAAGCCTATGGGGCAGAGTTTCTGTCTAAGTGGGCCTTAAGGCAGAGTTGTAGTGCAGGGTTGGGGGTCTCCATTCAGAATCCAGAAAGTGTGGCCAATACCTAGAGTCTGGAGTGCAGGGCCATTGCGTAGAATGTCTCAGAAAATATAAGAATATTTTCAGCGCTTTGAGGTCTACTGTAATGAGTTCTACTGACTTGCTTGTTGCCTATTAAAGTCTTCTTTCCCTGAAATTTCTCTGATTTCTAACAGAATGTCTAACTTGTACCTGTTCTGCCATTGTACCTTTAGAAGCACATAGCTTACATTCTAGTTTTCATAGATGTAAAGAAATTTTGAATTTTAGACTTAGAGCTGACTTAAGACTTCTGTCATATGAGATGGACATGATTTTGCTATTATGGGATGAATGTATTACATGTTTCAATGATGCAATTTTGGGGGTGCCAAAGAGTGATATGTCATGGATTCAATTGTGTCCCCCCAAAAATAGGTGTAGCCATGTGGCGACGATTCTCTGTATTCTGTGATTGTCCTACATTCTGTGATTTTACGATGCTGTACGTTAAAGGATTACAGTGGGACTGTAAATCGCTTCAGAAGATCACCTCCCTGCTCCACTGCAAAGAGAGTTTCCCGGGAGTGTTGCTTGTCCCACCCTTAATCCTTGCATCCTACAAGAGATAAAATGAAAGGGAAGCAGGCAGAGAGTTGAGAACTTCACACCATCAAGAAAGCAGCACCAGGAGAAGAGTACATCCTTAAGACCTGACGTTCCTGCACCAAGACTCTCTGTGGACAAAGACTGATACAATACTGCACTTTCCTCCAGAGCCAACAAGGGGGAAAACCTTCCCCTGGAGTGGACATCCTGAATTTGGACTTGTAGCCTAGCGGACTGTGTAAGAATAAACCTTTCTTTGTTAAAGCCATGTACTCTGTGGTATTTCTGTTAGAGCAGCCCTAGTTGACTAAAACACTTGGCTTAAGTAGATACAGGAGACTAACTGGGCAGATCCTGTCAGGAGGGGAGGTGAGAAAGCAGAAGGAGACAGGAGCTGGTTGAATGAATATGGAAAATACAGGATGGGGAGGAGGACTGTTCTGTCACATTGTAGGGAAAGCAAGCAGGGTCACATAACAATGTATGTATAAGTTTTTGTATGAAAAACTGACTTGAATTGTAAACTTTTATTTGAAGCACAATAAACTTAAAAAAATTGGAAAAGAGAAACAACTTATTCTCAAAAGACAAAGTTTTGCCACCACTGAAGATTAAAAAAAAAAAAAAATGCTGTTGATTCCACAGGCAAAATGAAAGAGAACCCGATACAATGTTTTGAGCAATGACGGCATCATTGAAATAAATGGACGTTTTTCTAGAGGGGAAAAAGAAAAAAAAAAGTTAGTGGTAGGAGCCCATCCTGTGGCAGTGTCAAAGAAATACTTGGCAATCTGCTTCCATAAAGGTCACAGCCAAGAAAATCCTATGGAACAGTTTTGCACTGTAACCCGTGGAGTTGCCTTAAGTTGGAGCCAATTCAACAGAAATGGCTGTCACTGTCACTTTTTTTGGTATTATGTACTAGCTGGATGCCTTGGGTGGATGACTTCACCTTTCTGAGACTCAGGTTACTTGTCTGTATAATGGGTATAATGATAACAATGCCTGCCTACCTCCCAGGAGTGACACAAGGAGTAAATGAGAGGGTACACATCAAGTTCTTTGTCCACTTCCTGGCATATAACCTGTGTTCACTTGATAACTGGTACCTTGCTGCTACATTGTCACTGCTGTTGCTACTGCTGACAGCAATGATGATAAGCATGACGGCTGCCAGACTCTGAGCTCCAGGAGGGAAGAAGCCACTTTCAAATTGTCCTTGATCCTTTCTGATCTAATTTCATGCCTTGCACTTACACTCAGTAACAGATAATTAAATGAGCTAAAAATGTAAATGAAATCTACAAGTACAGTGCCTGGTACAAAGTAGCTCAAGAAATTTCAGAATAATTTTACTCAAAAAAAAGAAAAAAAAAAGTTTGTTGGACCAAAAGCTGTAATAATCTGAATCAACATTGCTACTAAGGAGATCCCAGGACTTCTCAAAAGGCCATGCTTTGGAGCTGTAAACAGTTGGCTGAGCCAATATATATCAGCTATATGTTTTCAGAATAGATTGAAATCCAGTCTTCCACGTCCTGGTCTTTCCCTTGAAATACCTGCAAGAATGCCAAAGGGAGATAAAGGGTAGCTGGATGTGCAGAAGGAAAAGTTAAACCAGAAAACCAAACCTATTGCCTTCAAGACCATTCCAGCTCATGGCAAGCTCCTGTGTTACAGGGTAGAACTGTTTCATAGGGTTTTCTTGACTTGATCTCTATGGAGGAAGACCACCAGGCCCTTCTTCCGTAGTGCGGCTGCTTGAGTTTGAGCCACCAACCTTTAGGTTACTAGTCAAGCACAAACTATTTGCACTACACAGGAATCTTAAAATCAATCCAGTTGTCGTCAAAAGTTGATTCTGATTCATGGCAACCCCATGTGTTGCACAGCAGAGCTACACTCCATAGAGTTTTCATGGCCATGAACTTTTGGAAGAAAATCACCAGGCCTTTCTTGAAAGGTACCCTTAGGTGGGTTTGAGCCACAAATCTTTTGCTTAACAGCTGAGGGCTTCATGCTTTGCATCATTCAGGGATTTCTGGAGGCGGTTAGGGTAGAGGAAACAGCAACAGCATGGGTGGGCTTCAGAAGCTGTGTGTGAACAGACTAACAGAAGAAGAGAAGAACCTAGCAGAACCCTGGGTGACAGGTGTTTGTAGGTCTTTAGGAACGTGAATTCAGGAACCTCGACCACTGAGATTAGTGGAGACACTGAATGTTGACATTTCTTTGCAAATCGTCACCTTCCCCCCCAAAAAAAAACTCACCTCAAATCACAAGGTCCTTGGAGTCTGAAGGGGACAGAAATGCAGCTGGGGCTCTGTAGCCCCAGGAAAGCAAAGCTGAAACTAAAGCAGCCGATGAACACCTGACCCAGCATACATACTTAACCCACATAGATCTCATCTCATGAATCAAGCCTGCTGCTCACTGCTCACAAAAAAATGTTCTGATCAGTCAATAAAAATAAACTATTTTCATGAAAGAATAAGTGGAAATTGTGGCTGGCAGATGTGGAAACAACAGCTCAGAGAGAAGGCAACTGTTCTGCTCTCTCCATTCTACCATCCTTTCCCCAGAGACCTCATCCATCCCTTGCCGCCTCCAATCACTGCAAAGTAACCAGTTCAGAAGTGTGCTGCTTGGAACACCATCCTCTGAGAAGAGGTATATGCACCTGATAAAAAGGTGGTACTGAAGTCTATTCCTGGGCTTCAGCCCTGGACCTTTTGTAGATATATGCAACCTTGGACAGGCTACTGCATTCTCCAGGTCACACAGCTCCCTCCTTTGTGAAATCTAACATGGCAAAAGGCAGAGGGAAGTGACAGGTCTTGAGTAAAGACTCTGTCATCTCAGATGCCACTCAGTCAGCTGCCAGTACATTCCTACCACAGGGAGAGCAGCATCTTGACAACTCATATACAGAGATGTCAAAAAAGTGTTTTTGAAAAAAATGTTAAAATCTAAAACTACTCAGAAAATCTGTTCCCATACCCTCCTCAAAAGAAAGCATCATTAATTATTGACTTATGTTGTGCTATGACGTGGGCTTTGCATGTCATAAGGGTGGCATGTGCTGGTTGGATGCTCTCTAAGCCCATTGTATTTGCCTGAGTACACAACTAAGCTACATTTCCCACCTCCCTGTGACTAGATGTGACCCATAACTGTTCTCACCCATGCTGGGAGGAGAAATTATGCACGTCACTTGTGGCTGAGGCAGAGAGGACTGGGTGAATGTTGTCTAGTCTCCCGGACACAGGTGGAGGCCTGTATTCCTGAGCAACAAGCTGAAGGACAGCCACCTGATCCATAATCTGGGTTGTGATGGAAGTGAGATAGAAATTTGTATTGGTCAAATGACTAAAATTCCAAGATTTACCTATCACAGCAGCTAGGTTTACCTACGTTGATTAGTGTAGGTACAATCTCACACTCTAAGAAGGATAAAGAAATGATAATGAATTACAATTCTTCAGCTATTTGGTGGAAATACTACTGAAATTAAAGATGGGAGACCTAGCTTCCAGTCCAGGCTCCAGAACCCTCAAGTCATGTGATCTCCAGCAAGTCCCTGCTTCTGGCCCTCAGTTCCTCATACACATGATGGGAATGTTGAACTAGATGGTCACTACCACCCCTTGGGAGTTTCCAGGTAGTACAAACAGTAACATGTGCAGCTGCTAAGAGAAAGTTGGAGGTTGGAGTCGACCTGGAGGTGCCTCAGAAAAAAGGTTTCGTAATCTACTTCTGAAAAAATCAACCACTGAGAACCCTTTGAAGCGCGGTTTGTTGTAGATTGAATTGTTTCCCCTACCCAAGATGAGTGTGGCCCTTTGGTTCTGTCGTGATTCCATGTATTGTGTGATGTTCCTTCATGCTATAAACCTTGTCTCTGTGGTGTTAAGAAGGGAGAATGGGCAGCAGTTGTGTTGGTGGAGCAGGACTCCATCTGTAACATTGCACTGTGCCTTAGGACAATCTCTTAGAATATAAAAGAAAGGGAAACAAGCAGAGAGTTGGGGACCTCATACCACCAAGAAGCAATGCAGGACACCGACTACATCCTTTGGAAAGGGCTTGGGGTCCCTGCACTTCAGAAGCCCCCAATCCAGGGGAAGATTGACAACAAAGATTTTCTTCCAGAGCCAACAGAGAAAGCCTCAGCCTAGTGGACTCTGACAGAATAAAATTTCTCTTTTTAAAATCAACCACACATGGTATTTCTATTAGAGCAGTACCAGATGACCAAAGCACAGTTCCTCTCTGGCATGCACATGGTCGCCAGGAGACAGTGTTGACTATATGGCAACTGGCAGCTGGTTACCATCCCTGCTCCTATAGAAAGTCTGTGGTGCCAGGCAACAGGACTCTATTCCACTAATGATTCACCTGTCATTGGAATGTAGAGTAGTGATATACCCCAGGCCTAAACATTGCTGTCCTTCTACTAGACAGGACTGCTAATTACTAGGGACAGTCTTAGATGGCCCCCATTCTGGCAGAGAGATGATAAAATTCAATACACTCAATAGCTGCTCAGCAACTGTTTATTGAGCAATTAATTATTCACTGATGACCAAGGCAATAGGTGAAATGAAAGTGAAATCTCTCATGATTTCTCACTACCCCTTCCCCACCCCACCAACGACCCCCTGTCAGGGCTGCCACACTGCACGGGCCCATGGTGCCCCATGCTCATCACAGTCGGTACAAATGGCCTCACCTTTTTACTCTTCTGTATCCTTGGTAAACACATTGTGTGTTCTCACACCCCTTTGTTTTTGTGTATGTGTCTCTCGGGTTAAAATAACTTCTCTCTCTTCACCAACTGGGGAGCTCTTGGGCTCTTTCAAGACCCATTTGAAGTATCTACTCCTCTGAGAAGTCTTTCTTGACCCTCCCTTCTTGCGAGAGTTCATTGCATATTTCCCCCAAAGCAGCACTTTGCTGCTTGCTTAAAAAACCCATTGCCCTTGAGTCGGGTGTGACTCATGGTGACCCTAGAAGTCAGAGTAGAACTGCCTCATCGAGTTTTCAAGGAGCACCTGGCAGACTTGAATTTGCTGCTTGCTTAGATATCTACATATCTGTCATCCCACTGGAATATGCATTCCTCCAGTGCAGTAGCCTTGTCTTTGGTATCTTTGAATTTCCAGCACTTCAAATGTAAGTGTAAGGCTTTGAACATAAGGCAAATTTTCAACAAATATCTGTGAGCTGAGTGAACCAAGTTTCCTTTTTCTTGCTGCACTTTGACAGCTCATACACAGATATGTCAAAAAAGTGGTTTTGAAAAAAAAGTCAAAATCTGAAACTACGCAGAATACCTGCCCCACCCCCTAAAAAAAGCATCATTAATTATTGAGTTATATAAAGGTTGCTGCTGATATTGGAACTCTCAAATGAGAGCAGAATTTGGGTGCTTTTCTTAAACAAGTGAAGGATTGTGACAAGTAACATGTTTCCCAGTCCTCCCCCTCCAGAAAAAATGGTCTAATGGTGAAACAGAAGCTACTATAATTAAGTCAGGTGGGAGACCTAGCACAGAAAAACTTGGGGCCATCATAAAGGCACACTGATGTGTGGTCTTTATATATAAGTCATCAATGACACATGACGGTCTTCCTGGTGAGACTGCTTTTCTAAATGCTGACAGGCATGACTATCCCTCTGAATTACTTAGATGGAATTGCTGATACCCAGGGACCCAGAGAATGAATGTGAGGGCCAGAAATAGAATGTGAAATGCATGTGGGTAGAAAGGAGAAAGCAATTAGCTTAGCTTTCTATCAAGGTGTTGACAGCAGGGGCAATGGTAGGATAAACAAACTTCCGGGAATGGCGAGATACGAGCATGTGTATGACGGAGATCAAGGCACTGGCCAAGCAAGCAAATGATGCCAGAAGGCATCCAGAGCCTGTTCTCCTACCCCAGTGTGAGCCACCACAGCCACTGGAACAAGGTAGGGGAGGGAAGAAGGCCTTTGCCCTCTCACTAAGCCCAGGGGCATCTGTGTCACTACAGTCAAAGAAAGCAGTTTTCCAGTGGTGATGCTTTGCAGACAGGTCTCTAGTAGTTTATGTAACGTGACTACACACTTTTGTCCTGGTTTCATTGCTTACTTCAACTACCTGTACGTCAGTTTGTCATACTGCAGTACTTTGAATGTTGCTATGATGCTAGAAGCTATGGTATTTCAGATACCAGAAGAGTCACTCAAAGTAAACAGGTTTCAGTGGCATTTCCAGACTAAGATAGGTTAGGAAGAAGGGCCTTGCAGTCTACTCCCAATAATTAGCCAATGGAAGCCCTATGGATCACAAAAGAATATTGTTCAACATCGTGCTGGGAGATGAGTACCCTAGGTTAGACCAAAACAAACCCCAACCCACTGCCATCTAGTCAATTCCAACGAATAACTATCCTATAGGACAGAGTAGAATGTCGGTATAGAGTTTCCAAGAAGTGCCTGGTAGGTTTGAACTACTGACCTTTTGGTTAGCAAATCATAACCCTTAACCACTACACCACAAAATGCACTCAAAATACATAGTGGCTGCAACAGTGGACTGAAGCAAAGCAAAGACCATGAAGATGGTACAGGACAGGGCAGTGGTTCCTTCTGTTGAACATGGGGTAGGCACAAGCTAGGGTCAACTCAACAGCAACTAACAACAAATCACTCATTCACTTCTGCTCAGCCTCGCTGCCACCTGAACCAGTGCTGAGACACTGAGCTTCCCTTTTGTTCTGGAAGGTTCTTTCCCATCCTACCAGCAAAGTCAGTTGGGAATCAGTGAGGTAAGCTGATGTATAGATCCTATAAACTCTCAACACCAAAACCCAGTGCCATCGAGTTGAGTTCAACTTGTAGCAACCCTACAGGACAGAGGAGAACTGTCCCACAGAGTTTTCCTAGAGTGCCTGGTAGATTCAAACTGCCAACGTGTTGATTAGCAGCCTAGCACTTAACCATTACACCACCAGGATTTCCAGAGATTCTCTGGACAGTAGAATTGCTCAGCAGGTCAATGAGTCAAGAACTTCTTATCTGTGAATTCTTCATGTGTACTATCTTGGGACACAAACTTCTAAAATTAAGCTAGCCTTGTTCCCATGATGCCACTGAATCTCTGCTGAACTCACAGGCTCCCACTTTGGAAAATAGAACTGCATTGTGACTCCCTCCAGTGGCTATGAGTAGCTGCACAAGCACGCACCAGCTGACTTACGCTGGTTACCTACCATAATTCTCCCAGGAGACCAAAGCTTCCCTGGAATGAAGGCCTTGTCTCATTATCTTGGTGTTCTCAGATCCTGCATAATCTTGCCCAAAATGAGGCCCTCAGCTTGTCGGAGGAGATATATAAGGCTCTGGAATGCCATGCCTGATAGGAGTGGCTTTCTTCACCTGCAATCTTTGAGCCAGCCAGATAGTAACACTGTGATTTAGGGTGACGACTTTGAGCAAGACCAACAGTGAGATATGAGATGGAGGCTTTGGGTCACATGGTACCAGCTCAACTTCTGGAGGTGCTGGAGACTGCAATCAGCCATGTGGGAAGTCAAGCATATTTACGTTATGGTGTCCCAATTAAAACTCTGGGCAACAAGGCTCAGGTGAACTTCCTGGTTGGCAATACTCTGTGTGTATTATCATATGTCAATGGCAGGAAAGCAATGCTGTTCTGACTCCACGGTTAGAGATATCTGGAAGCTCCTTGTTTGGAACTTACCACAGGCTCTATGTCATATGCACTTCTTCCCTTGCTTGATTTTAATCTATATCCCTTCCCTGTAACAAACTGCAACTCTGAGTATAATGGCTTTCAGGGAGCTCCGTAAACTCTTTTACCAAATTATTCAATCTAAGGGTAATCTGCCCACTGAACAGGACAACTGGTGCTTTGGGTGGCAAAGGGGAATTGTGCTGGCTTTAAACCCTAGATTTTTGTCAAGGCCTCTCCCACAGAAGGGAGACCAAGTCACAGAGGCCAGTCAACAGCAACTTGGAGAGCACAGATAACAGCATTCTTAGAAGCTGTGAACCTGCCTGTGGGCCTGTAAGAATTCTCTATCTTGTGCCCAAGCACTCTCCTGTTCTCTGTCATTCAAGGAACAAATATTAATAACAATGATAACAGTAATGGAAACTCTGGGTGATATAGTGGTTAAGAACTACAGCTGCTAACTAAAAAATCAGTTCAAATCCACCAGGTGCTCCTTGCAAACTCTATGGGGGAGTTCTACTCTGTCCTTTAGGAGCTCTATGAGTTGGCATCAACTTAATGGCAATTTTTTTTTAATAAATAGTAAGAGTAGCAGCTAAAACTAAGACTTTTTATATGCTAGGCACAATTCTAAGTATTTTATATATATTATTTTATCTAATTTTTACAACAACCCTGTTTTACTGATAGGAAAAGTGAGTGGCACAGAGATTTACTAACTTTTGCCAAGGTTACAGAGCAGGCAATTGGCAGAACTCAGATTCCAGATGAGCTGCTTTAGCTCTGGGACCTATGCTTGTAACCCCTCGGCTTTTCCAGCCACTAGAGTCAGGCTATCTGGCTTGCTTCCTAGGCTGATAAGTCAGAACTATCTTTGCCCTTGGTGACACAAACATTTAAGTGCTAGACAACTGGCTGAGAAGTTGATGGTTTGAACCCACCCAGAGGTGCCTGACAGGCCTAGCTACCTGTTTCGAAAAGGTCACAGCCTTCAAAGTCCTATGAAGCAGTGCTTCTCAGTATGTAGGGAGTTGCCATGAGTTGGAACTGATTCTATAGCAACTAACAACAGCAACGAAGTCTGAACTGTCTTTGACAGACTGTAAACATCCTGAAGGCAAGGACAAGGCTTGTATCCACTCAGTTTGAGCTACTTAAGCAGTAACATCATAGGCACCGAATACTCCCTTTTACATG
This sequence comes from Heterohyrax brucei, assembly GCA_028571685.1. Classification (NCBI taxonomy): domain Eukaryota; kingdom Metazoa; phylum Chordata; class Mammalia; order Hyracoidea; family Procaviidae; genus Heterohyrax; species Heterohyrax brucei. Next base: position 66,302,288 of record CM053142.1, on the reverse strand, counting down.
TAATATCTGATTAATTCTCCCAACAAGCCTATGAGGTGGTGCCATCTCCATGATACAGACTGAGAAGCTGTATCTTCTTTTTAAAATATGAACCTCCAAATGTTCTAGATCATCTCAAATGAAATAATACATTTATTCAGCACATTTGACAAATTAGGTTATTGTTGCTGCCCAAGCCTACTGCTGTCGAGTGGATTCCAACTCACAGTGACCCTACAGAACAGGGTAGAACTCCTCCAAGGAGTTTCCAAGGAGCACCCGGCAGATTCGTACTGCTGACCTTTTGGATAGCAGCCATAGCACTTAACCACTATGCCACCAGGGTTTCCATTGTTGTTAGGTGCCCTCAAGTCAGCTCCAACTCATAGTGACTCTACATACAACAGAACAAAACATTGCCTGGTCTTGTACCTTGCCAACAATTGTTTTCAGTCTTCAGCCCATTGTTGCAGTCACTGTGTCTGTCCACCTTATTGAAGGCCTTCACGTTTTTCACTGACCCTCTACTTTACCAATGCATTAGGTTAGCCCCTCAAATATTGCTGATATTAAACTCTTTTATACCAGCAAAAATGGCAATTTCATATAGTTCAATCGAATGTATCATACCAGGATAAGCATGATGAGTAACAACTACTAAAGAGAATTTTAAAAAAAAATGGCAAATGTTTTGATCAATGAGTGATCAATCACTGTCAACCTTAGAGACTTCCCAAGATTTACTCGCTTGCATGTTTTCTTTCAAAGACATTGATGGTTCCTGAGGCACCAATGGTCTCTACAGTTCTCGCTGTGACCATGTGATACTCCAGTGAAGGATTAAAATAAGACAAGATCTTGGGTCTAAGAAAGGTCCCTGGGGGGCACAAATGGTTTGCTCTTGGGTCCTCACTGAAAGGTTGAAGTTTCATACCCACCCAACAGTGCCAGAGAAGGAAAATCTGCTGATCTGCTTTTGTAAAGATTAAAACCAAACCAAACCCAGTGCTGTTGAGTCGATTCTGACTCATAGCAACCCTACAGGGAAGAAAACCTCATAGAGCATTTCTACTCTGTAGCACGTAAGAGATTTAGTTTGTTGTTGTTGTTGTTTGTCTGGAATGTCTTCCAAGAGTTCAGGAAAACTAGCCCAAGTAGTTTATGAAAACTCCTGTTACCCCGGTTAGAATGCTCAGATACACCTTTCAACACCTATGTGATCTTTAGCAAGTCACTTAAACTATCTTAGCTTCAAATTAGAAAGTAAATTAAAAAAAAAACTGGTAATAGCACTTAGTCCCCAGCATGGATGTGAGGAATAATGGCCACGGAGAATGTGGAAGAATGTTCTAAGCTGTTAGTGCTGCGGAAACATTCTGTATCATAAGTCCTCTCTCTCTGCTGAACAAGCTTAGGTCATGTCACTGCTCATTAGCAGTCACAGTCGATGTTCCATCAGCATTTGTCCACCTGACCCAGTTTTTGAGGGTAACTTTTCAGGAAACTCTTCCCTCAATATCACATCGAGGTCATCTGTCCAGCAGGCTTGGGGTCCTGCTGTGCATGCACTGAGCAGAGCTCTGACAGCCTGGAAATACAGCAGGGAGTAACTCAGAGCCCAGCATCCACACCTCCATGTCCTCCTCTTCCATCCTTGTGCTAGGAGAAGGGGAGGGAGTGGGAACACAGACACCATCAGCTCTCCTCCTTGGTCTCCGTCCTGGAGAGAAGCAGAGAGCCAGCCCAGTCTCCAAGAGCCAAAGGAACAGCTTGCACTGCCTGAGCAGGCTGCTGCCAGAAGGGGATCTGAGTCACTCGCTGACAGCAGTCAGGGCACACTGCCAGCCCATCAGCAAGGCCTCCTGCCCTGCCCCCTCTCCTCACCACCACCACCTCCCCTGCGGGCACTCCTCTCAGGTAGGGCAACTGACAACGCTGGCAGGGGAAACACAGGACTCCAACTCAGCCTGCAGGCCATCTGGCACTTGGGCACCCAGGGGCAAAGCCTTCCTTTCCTTAGGTTTTCAGCTTGTGCTGTAGGTGTCTCTGGCTGCTCTCCCAACCATAATCACCTGTGTGCATGTGCCAAATAGCTGTGTCCCTGTCCTCTTCACTTGCCTTTAATGAGTCCCATCATCCACAGGACAGAAGTCTCACATCTCAGCCTGACATTTGTGGCACTGTAAACAGGTTCAGACCAGTCACTCCTGCCATATCTCCCATCACTCCCTTAATAGCACCCCTTAGCATCAATCAGATCTGCTCACCAGCTCCCTGACCATCTTCAAACACACACACACCCAACCCTTATTCTATTGCATGTGGACCATTTTGCACAGGTTACTCTCCCAACCTGAAGCCTCTATGTTTTTCCTTCTCCTTTGAAATCTTGTCCATCTTTGAACAGCCAGCTCATATGCTGCATTCACTGAGAAGCTTCCTACCTTGATTATTCTTTCAACTGATGCTTACAAATTACCCGTTATATGTCAGGCACTCTTCTGGGCACTGGAAAAGAGGGGGGAATAAGAAAAGATCCCTGATCTATGGAAGTGGGAAGAGACCAAAAATAAACATGTGAGCAAAGAAACATGTTTCTAGTGAGGGGTAAGGAATATTAAGAAAGTCAAATCAGTGATGTGCTAGAGAGTGGCTGTTGAAGAAGGGGAGGCATTAGATCCCCTTTGAGAATATAATAATATTTTAAAAGTGAGTGAGGCATTATTCCCACCAAGATGGAGGAAAAGAATATTCCAGGAAATAGGAGGAAACCCTGGTGGCATAGTAGTCAAGTGCTATAGCTGCTAACCAAAAGATCAGCAGTTCAAATCTACCAGATGCTCCTTGGAAATTCTATGGGGCAGTACTACTCTGTCCTACAGGGTCACTATGAGTCGGAATCAACTTGGTGACTATGGGTTTGGTTTTTTTGTTTTAGGAAGTAGAAACAGCAAGAGCAAAGACTTTGAGACCAAAATGTTTCAGTTGTTCTGTGGAGCCTGTCTCGTCATATTTTACTTAGATCCTGTATATCATCTATAAGGGCCACCAAGTGTGATGTGATGTGCCTTGTCAAGATAACAAGCAAATAATATAAGCAGTTTAATTAACTGCCTTGTAGTTCTTGCATGAGTGTCCCTGGGAGGTGCAAACACTTAATGTTCTCAGCTGCTAATAGGAAAGTTTTGGAGGCTCAAGTCCACTCAGAGCTTCCTGGGAAGAAACGCTTGGTGAATCTACTTTCAAAAAATCAGCCAGAGAAATACAGTTTGGAAAGGAGGAGTATGCTGTCACAGGGTAAGGAGAGCAGCTAGAGTTATACAGCAGCATGTGTGCAAGTTTTTGTACGACCAATTGACTTGAATTCTAAACTGCCACTTAAAGTGCAATAAAATACTTTAAAAAATTAAAAAAAAAAAACTCAGCTAGTGAAATCCCTCTGGAGCCTGCTTCTGCTCTGACACACATGGAGTCAACTCCACATCAACTGGTAGCTCTTGTGTGACTTGTTTTTCGTGTGTGTCTGCCTTATTTCCCTCTCATACAAGCAGCAAGTTCCCTGAGGGCAGAACCAGTGTTGGCCATTTCTGCATACCCCCACCGTACCACACACCTTGCGAGCAGGTACTCACTAAACATCTGTTCACTCCCTTTGACTGCGGTCACTGGTTCAGTGTTCATCTAGCTCAGTGGTTCTCAACCTTGGCTGCACATCAGAACCACCACCGAGGGGAGAAGTCTCAGGCTCTACCACCAACCAGCTGACTCAGAGTCCCCGACAGGCGTGCTGATAAAGCTGGTGATGTAGTGCCACTGTGCAGCCTGGGCGTTAGCCTGGTTGATTCTTCCCTCTCTGAAAGAAGGAGAAGGGGAATGACTAAGCACAGTGGTCTTCCCTCTGACGATGCTGATGGAGGTAAACATGCCCATTTTCCCGGTTTCTCCGTCTGCAGATGAAAAATAAATAGTTGTCTTTGAGTTGATTCTGACTTACGTTGACCCCACGTGTGTCGGAGTAGAACTGTTCTCCCTAGGGCTTTCAATGGCTGTGATCTTTCAGACAGAGAGCACCAAGGCTTTCTTCTGAGGCACCTCTGAGCAGACTTTAAAGGACAACCTTTCAATCAGCAGCTGAGCACACGAGCTACCTGGAGACTTCTGAAAAATGAAAGAGTTTCCAAAAAAGGTCTCCAGACACTATACACTCCCTCAGCCCGAGAGACACATTTCCTGTGTTTCTTGCCTCTTCTGGCCTTCGTCACAGCTTGGCACTCAGTACTCGGCAGTGGTCTCCTGGTCAGCCACACAGGGCAGGCATTACCCCTCATTTTCTTAACGATGGCTGACTAAGGAGTTTTATGCTGTCCCTCAGTCTCATCAGTTTTCGACTTCATGTAAAGGAGGACAACCTAAGATGAAGTCTTGGAAACAGTCTGCCTCATACAGCAACGATTAAGAACAGTACCCCATTATCCGTCCTGTCACACTCTCTGGGATCTATAGGTATGATCTTGCCTGCAGGCAGAGGGTATGTTCAAGGTAAGCAAGATGTATATAGTTCAGGGAAAAGAGCATGAGTTCAAAACCAAAAACCAACCCCACTGCCATTGAGTCAATTCCAACTCATAGCAACTCTATAAGTTAGAGTGAACTGTCCCATAGAGTTGCCAACGAGCACCTGACACATTTGACCTGCCTACCCTTTGGCTATCAGATGCAGCACTTAACCACTACACTATCAGGGTTTCCATGAATTTAAAGAGCTGGGCTCAAATTCTAGGTCTATTCCTCCTTACCTGTAGGACCTGAGAGCCTCAGATTCCTCATCCCTATGATTCGATTCATATACTAACATTTAGCTCACAGGTACCTCCATCCAGCAACAGAAACAGAACACAGGGTGCAGCCATAAACAGTAATTATTAGCATCACTATTTTATGTTTAACCCCTTCCACTGACTAACGAGCCCTGGTAGTATAAACGGTAAAGCACTTGAATACAGAAAGCTTGGTGGTTGGAACCCACATAGTGATTCTGCGGGAGAAGGATCTAGCAATCTGCTCCCATAGATGCTACAGCCAAGAAAATCCTATAGAGGTTGTCCTAGTCGGTCACATGGGTCATCACAGTTGGAGAAAACTTGACAGCCCCCCAAAATGAGGACAATCACCACTAACACTGACTAGGGTAGGGAGGGGATTATCCCAGGTTGGTGAAATCTTTGCTTGCCTGCCTGGTTTAACAAATCCCCATCCAGATCCTTGCATTTAGCTACTGCTGGTCTCAGAGAAGCTCCTACCAGACCCCTTTTCTTTATTTTCTCTTTCAATGTGCCGTGTTCTGAGAAGGAGGAAGAAAGAGCACTTGAAGCCATGGTACAGAGCAGCTGTTGTCATTAGGTGTCCCCGAGTCAGTTCCAACTCACAGTGAGTTGTAAGTACAGCAGAACGAAATGCTACCCAGGCCCGCATCACCCTCACAGCCATTGCTGTTAGAGCCCGTCCTTGCAGCCCCTGGGGTCAATCCACCTTGTTGAGGGGCTTCCTCTTCTTTGCTGACCCTCTACTTCACCAACAGAGAAGTCAAAGGACCTAAGCACAGTCCAGGAATGAGTTGAGCAACAGTAAAAGAAGCCAGGTGCCTACACCCAACCGTGCATCACAGTGCTTCAAGCAGAGGGAAGACACTCAGGACACGAGAAGGGCAGCTGCCCAGGCCTGAGCTGGAACAGCTCCTGGCAGCTGCTGTCTCCCAGCAAAGGACGAAAGAGCTTGGAACGCCCAGCACAGGGGCCCTTTCCCGGACCTGGCACTGCCAGCCTCGGCCCCTGTGCCAAGTTCTGCAGCACTGCTCTTCCCTCCCTGAGAGGCAATGCTGATGATTATGAAAGAAACAGTTCTAGATTTCAAGGTCTCTCCATTTCAGTCCACGACTTTCAAGCCACTTAAAATACTGCTCCTCATTTCACAGGAGACTTTATGTATGTGGGTGGAGAGAGAGTGTCTACCACCCTTGATGGTCTGGGTCCCATGTCTTCAAAAGCCTCCTTTGAAAGGCTTCCTCACAGAAGCCTTCAATGGTTAACTGTCATCATTTTCTATGGCTCCCTCCTTTTTTATTTCATTCATTTACTTAAAAAAATCAGTATTTCTCTGTGAGTTTCCTCATCCTCTTGGTTCAGCCTCATTGCATCTGGAGGAGCTGTGCGAGGACCCCTTCCAAAGCAATTCAGTTCAGCTCAACAATCATGGCGCCAGAGCCTGCTCCTCCCAGCAACATTCTAGCTCAGCACTATCCAACAGAAACAGAACATGAGCTGCACTCACAGTGTAAAATGTTTTAGTAGCCACATTAAAAAAGCCTAAAAGAAACAACAAAGTTAACAATACAATTTAAAAATCCAGTGCCTTTGAATCTGGTCTGACTCATGGCGACCCTAGAGACCAGAGTGGAACTGCCCCATCGAGTATCCAAGGAGTGCCTGGTGTATTTGAACTGCCGACCTTCTAGTTAGCAGTGGTAGCACTATAGTTTAGTTCATGCAAATATATCCAAAGTAAGCTCATTTTGACCTTGATCAAGAGGAAAATGATTTTTTTAATTGCTGCCAAGTTGACTTTGACACATGGTTACTTTATGTGTGTCAGAGTAGAATCGGGCTCCTGGGGTTCTTGACGGCTGGGTTTTTGCAAGTAGATCACCAGGCTTTTCTTCCAAGGAGTCTCTGGGTGGACCCAACTGCCAGCCTTCCAGTTAGCTGACAAAGTCTTATCCATTCACACTACCCAGGGACTCCCAAGGTGATTTTTTTTCATATTATATTTTCAGAATCAGATGTGCATTTTATACTAACAGCACATTTCAATTCAGACAAGCCACATTTCAGACACTCAATAGCCACATATAGCTAGTGGTTGGTTAATGTACTGGGCAGCACAATTCTAGGTACTGGAACTCCCAAATGTGTAAAGTGTGGTCGTAGCCACACAGACAATTCCAACCAGATGTGGAGAAAAGAGTGAAATGGGGGGGGTCAGGAGTGCTCTGGGGCACACATGAGGGGCAAGTGATTTCACCCAGCTTGGGGGCTCAGGAGAAAACCCTGGTGGCATAGTGGTTAAGAGGTAAGGCTAAGCTAACCAAAAAGTCGGTAGTTCAAATCCACCAAGCACTCCTTGGAAATTCTATGAGGCAGTTCTACTCTGTCCTATAGGGTTGTTCTGAGTTGGCAATCAACTCCACAGCAATGGGTTTGGGTTTTGGGGGCAGGTGCTCAGGAAAGCTCCTTGATCAAACACATTATGAGAGACTAGAGTGGCTGGAGTGGTTGCTGTGAACAAGTCACAGCAGGTGGCAAATAGGAGGGCATACGGGACACTGAGATGAGATAGTGCAAGGGGCTGAGAAACCAGTGTGTAAGGAAAAAGAGGAAGCAGATGACTATAAAGTAACCAAAAGGCTGTATGGCAAAAGGCTGTATGAAAGAAAATGGCAACAGCTAAAAAGAACATTACAGAGTGAAACCTGTGAGAGCTGGAACTCTGTGGAACTGCTTTGTTTTTCTAGATCTTTCAAGTTCCCCACCTTTGACAGGGTACAGTCTCACCACCTTCCTATCATTGCCCGTGTTACTAGAAAATATTTGAGTTTTCCATCTGCTACGGGGTTTTGATTCATACACCTTTCACAGGTTTTATTGTAGTTACACCATTATAATTAATTGAGCACCTACTGTGTGCACCACTAAGGAGACCAAGTGGCACAGTGGTTAAAATGCTTGGCTACTAACCAAACACAAGATAGGTACTGCAAACTCACCAGCGGCTCTGTGTGGGAAAGGTGCGACAGTCAGCTTCTGTAGAGATGACAGTCTTGGAAATCCTATCGGGCGGTTCTACTCCCTATGGGGCAGTTCTACTCTGTTCTATATGGTGGCTATAAAAGACTGATTTGTCAAAATCAACTTGACACCATTGGAATTGGTTATTTGGGTTTTATGTGCTCAGCTAAGAGAAAGTTTCCCATTTTGATTTCAAGAAGGGACACAAGCATATTTATAGGAAGGGGAGACAGGTCCAGCCAAGCAGGAAGAACTGGAAAATGCAGGTGAGGTAGGAAATCTGATAAAGAAATATCGCAGAAGGAATATAAAGGGAGAAGGTCAAGGGTTCCCAGCGAGGAGTCGGCCTCAGGCCATATGGGCAGGAAGGACACTTGCTCCTTGAGGCAACGGGGGAGGAAACAGGCAAGGATGAGCATGGAGAGACTCTTTAAGTTGGAGAGGAGGAAAACTAACATCAGAATCCAGTGATGTCACTCCTCTTCCCAAAGTCTTACATGAACCCTCAGTAGCAAAGGAATAAAATCCAATCTCCTTAATACGGCCCATACGCTTTCCCATGACCTGTTCTATTTCCCAGCCTTATTTCTCAATCACCTATTGTTTCCACCTCTAGTTTCCTCATGTTTCTCTTCCTTTAAAGCCACTTTCGTCCATGCACCCCCTCAAACCCCATTACTTATCAAAATCCAAAGAGTAATAGAAATGCCACCTAGACTGGAAACTCTATGCCGATCCTTCTTAAAGGAATAATCTCTCTTTCTCTTTAGTATCTCTGCACTGGGTACATGTTTCCACTCTGGCAACTATTATCCCATGCCTGGAACAGGGGATACATAGATTCCTGTCCCTCCCCACAACACATAAACAACTCATAGGCAGGGCTCACGTCTTAGTCTTCATTGCGCCCCTGCCGAGATTCTGCACAAGGCTTAATATACACTCAATAAATATAACACCCACAAGACAGGAACCTTGTGTGTTTGGCTTACCAGTGTAAACCCACAGTGGGCACACTGTAGGTGTTTGCTAAGTATTTCTTAAGTGAATAATGAAAGAATTGGTGACTATCTGTCCACACAATTAGACCAAACACTGAAATCATCAAAAATAGGGATCACATCTTCAGCATGTGGTATGGGACCCTATGCATAACCACCCCCCCAAAAGAACCACTGTCCTTTAGTCAACTCCAACTCATAGTGACTCTAAGGGACAGAGCAGAACTTCCTCATAGAGTTTTTAAGGAGTATCTGGTGGCTTAGAAATGCCAACATTTTGGTTAGTAGCCACAGCACTTAACCACTACGCCAGCAGGGTAGGAAGCACTAAAACAATGTTATTGACTGGGTAGAGGCCCCAGGTGGTACGAACAACTATCACACTTGGCTACTACCAAGCAAAAGGTTGATGGTTCTAGTCCACCCAGAGACGCTTCAGAAGAAAGGACTGGCAACCTGCTTTTGAAAAATCAGCCACCCAGTCCCTAAATTTACGGAAACCATTCAGAAATCAGTGCCTCCTCTTTCACAGCTGCGGAACCAGAAAAATGGAGGACTGAAGGGACTTGTTCCAATTTCTTGTTCCTAGAACTCCCTGGGAAAACAAGGCCAATACCCAGGACCCCTTGCTGCAACACTGCAAAACTGCTCCCGCTACAGACCAATGTCTTCCACAGACTGTTGTCAACTTGGCTTCTCTAGACCAGCTTCCCTTCACATAGCCGTAGGGGACATAGCTTTAGATACAAGGTACCTGGTGAACTACAGTAATCTTCTGGGCTGCCATTCCCAAAGCAGGGAAGTCTTTACAGAACAAATATCAGCTTATCCAAATGGGTACCTGCTGTCTGCTTTGGCACACTCAAGGTTCCTGTTTATCAAAGTAAACCATTTCAGAGATCTGAATAACTTTGTGATTCTGTCTTCAAAGAAACGTTAACCTTCAAGAGTTAAAAATCTTCATCCTGCCTAACTGGATCAAGTACCACTTCATACTCTCTGTTTCTGGGCAGCTCCGGCACTGGCTCCTCTACCCTACCTGTGTCTTTAACCTGAACAGAGAAGGTCACATCCCACTTACTCCCTGATTCTGTTCGCCTTCTGTGGGGCATAGCTGTTCTTCCCTACTCTGACCAGCTTTCTACATGTTTGCTTAAGGCACCACTGAAAGCCTACACAGACTGTCCCTCTAAGAGCTACAGAACAGTCACAATACACCAGCACAAACCTCTGGGTGTGGCCTCATGGGTTATCATGTCACTGCTGCAAGAGTCTAACTTAACTCCAAGTAGAAGAAATTTTATTTACCAGATGATCCATGGAACCAAACACAGTTGAGCAAAACGGGAATGAGGAAAGCACACCCTCAATAACAAAAGGCTAAAGGTTTCTGAAACCAAACCCTTCTTCCTAGTGGTCATGTTTGGTGGGTTCACTAACACAACACCCTTGGAGGAGAGGTCATTTAGGGGACCACTCTCAGGCCTCTGAGGAGTTTTGTAAAGAAATGATCTTTGTCTCTCTGTGACCTCAACTCATAAATGTTTACAAAGCATCTCTAACACTCCACGGAATGTGAGTGCTGCAGGGGTATAGCGACAAGAGCTTGTCACTCAGTAAAGAAGGCAGGCCATGTAAGTGTATGACTGTGTTTCAAGGCACTGCCTGGTGTGTGAAGTGCAAGGTACAGGTTCACTGCGGTGGAGGTTCCAGTTCACCTTCTGGTTCACTGCAGTTTTCAGCCTGTGAGGTTGAGATCATGACAATCTGGAATTAGATCATCTTCTTCAAGAAGGCTAGGGAGCATGAGTGGCGGACAACCTTTGAGAAGATGAGTCATGCTGAAAAATAATCTGATGTGAGTTGGACACATAGATACATTTTGAATTTTTCTTTTTAGGAACTAAGAGAAAGGAAATTCACATTCAGAAGATAATTGATATAGAATAGAGGCAAATATGGGCCCAGGGCAGATAACACAACACCCACAGTGTACAGACAAACAAGCGAAAGTAAAACATCTTTAGAGACTGAAGAACTAGCCAGAACCATGAGTTCCTACTATTGTTTATTTGAAAATAACAGCAATTCAAGTTTCCAAGGATGAGCTAATAATTGACTTACTCTTATCAGAGGGCAGCCTTGATGGCACAGTGATTAAGAGCTTGCTGCTAGCCATAAACATTGACAGTTCACAGCCACCAGCCACTATTTGGAAACTCTATGGGACAGTTTTACTCTGTCCTATAGGGTCACTATGAGTCATAATTGACTTGGTGGTGATAGGTTTGTTTTTTTGGTTATTTGTTATAGGAGCCATTGTGATGTAGTGGTTAAAGCGCTTGGCTACTAATCCAAAATTCAGTGGTTTGCACCTGTCAGCCACTGTGTGGGAAAAGGATGTAGCAGTCTGCTTCCATACAGATTTATAGCCTTGGAAACTCTAGCGAGCAGTTCAACTTTGTCCCATGTGTCACTGTGAGTTGTAATCAAGATAGCAACAGGTACTAGGACTCTGGAGTGGTGCCAACAGTTGAAAAGTTCAGCTGCTAACCCAAAGGCTGGAGGTTCAGATCCACCTAGAAGTGCCTGGGAGAAAAGACCTTGAGATCTGCTTCCAAAAATCAGCTCTTGAAAGTTCTATGGAGCACAGTTTTACTTTGGCACACATGAGATTGCCACGATCGGAGCCAAATTGATAGCAACTGATTTTTCTTACCAGAATCTAGTGAGCCTTAAATGACATGGGGAAATACTTTGTAAACTGGATTGTGCTTCAAATACACACACACACACACACACACACTTCCTTAATAAATTGCTATCTCATTTACACATTGAAGAAACACGTTGTATTGGCAAAGATGAGGGCCACCCTCAAGCTGCACACTGTCCTGCTTGCCTTGTCTGGGAATTGTCTCACTAGATTCATTACAGGAGAGAAATGTGCCCTCACCATTAACCTCTACAGAGGAGAGCAGCAACAGAATTCCTGATGAACAGTCATCAGCAGCAATGTCTGTCTGCATGCCCATTCATCCCACATGGAGCCAAGGAGTTTCTTAGTCTGCTGCTTATAAGCAGGAAGTTTAATCCCTGCCCTGGGTATTCTGAGCCTTAGTATTAAGATGTCAACTGGAGACGCAGGCTTTGTTCACATGGAAAAGCTGCTGATTTATCAACTTTTATACACACACGCACCCAAGCATGCACTGCTGACACTTGCCTGCTCCTGACAGGATAACTGGGCCATGTGGTGACAATATTAATTAGACAATTGCTGGTGAAGAAGGAATCTGAGAAACTCTCCACCTGCTTTCCTGCAATTCTCTGTTTTCACACAATGAACAGACAATGGTGTTTGATGGGTCAAAATGGAGTGGTGGTTGTTTTCTGCAAGGCAGTGGTTCCGCAAGAAACATTGGAGCCACAGAGAGACCTGGATTACAGTTCTGGGATGGAAACTGGCCTCAAGATTCTTCCTTGTAAGGTCTCCGTTGTCTGGAGTTTGAGCATAAAAATCCTAAACTTGATATTTAGGCTCTTCAGATGCAGGATGAATACCAAAGTTTGAAATTCAGATGAGCCGTATTCAAATTCAAGTCTGCTTTGGGCAACCTGTGTGATCTGTGTGTGGTGTAGTAGAGCTGAATGTAAAAGCTGAGGGACCCAGGACTAGGAATCCAGCTGCCCATGCTCTTGAGTGAATAAACTTCCCTACAACACACAGCAGCACAGTGTCAGGAGAAAGATGCTGGACATAAAGATGAAAGGTTAGAACCCAAGTCCTGGCTTTCCATTTAAAAAAAAAAAAAAGCCAAACCCATTGCATCAATTTCAATGTGCAGTGACCCTACAGGACAGAGTAGAACTGCCCTGTCAGGCTTCCAAGGAGCGCTTGGTGGATTAGAACTACTGGACTTTTAGTTAGTAGCTGTAGCTCTTAACCACTACACTACCAAGGTCTTGAGTTTTTAAATCCTGGCTAAATCCCTTAGCACTTGGAAATTCAGCTTCCTCATGCTAAAACTCCACGTTAAAACCTATCTTGCTCATCTCATAAAATATGACCACCAAATGAGAAATCCCACATTAAAGCACTTTGCAACCAATATACTGTATTGAAAGTTTTAATTCAATGATAAGTGTAATTTTCTGGGTTTCCCACTCATGCTGTATCTGTCAAGTTCTTTCTTTAATTGTGGTTTTGGGGTGACTTTCAACTCATAGCAAAGCCCATGTGACAGAATAGAACTTCCCCGTTGAATTTTCTTGGCTGTAATCTTTACAGGCACAGATTGCTAGGTATTTCTACCGCAGAGCTGCAGGGGAGTTGGAACCACCAGCATTTCAATTAGCTGAGTGCTTCACTTGTACACCACTGGTGCTGGATTTCAGCTTACTGAGCTAACTGATAGAGGATTTTTTTCTCCCAGAAAGAATGTGGGGTGATCCCACGCGTATCTTGGAACTTTTAGGATTTGGTCCATGGATTTCCCAGGCCATTTACATAAACTGGAAACCCTGGTGTGGTAATGGTTAAGTGCTCCAGGCTGCTTACCAAAAAGGTCAGCAGTTTGAATGCACCAGGGAGTACTTGGAAATTCTGTGGGTCAGTTCTACTGTGTCCAATAAAGTTTCTGTAAGTTGAAATCACCTAGATGGTAATAGGTTTTTTTCTGTGTTTGCTTTATGTTTTTCTGTCTTTTTATACAAATCAGGAAAGTACTTGAGTAGCTGAAGAGGGAGCCACTGACAATGGCAAGGTGACGGAAAGTGTACCTTCAGATGGTCGCGGTGGCAGCAGGCAGCAGGGTAACAGGTTAAAGGGCTGATGAAAATTCCTAGCAATGCTGCTTAGCCCTAGACAGACTCTGCGACTTCAGTGTGGACAGAACACACAAGCTTGTTCGATTCTATACTGATTCCAAATACCATATGTCTGTTGGAGAACTCAAGATCTTCTCAGTTGGTGACAACCTTATTAGTTGTCTTCTTAGGTTACAGTTTAGAGTGCGACCAAGTTCTCTGCCTCTCTTCACCAGGTACAAATCCACAGACCTGTTCTCCATGTCCAGACATTATGGGCAATCCCTGGTGGCCTAGAGCACTGACCTAAAAAGGATGCTTTCTCCAGTCCAGGATATCTGGGCCCTGTTTCCCAACCTTTAAGTCATCTCTGGCTTGTGGCTGAAAGTCTTCATTTTATCAAATAGAACTGTATGCTTTCTTATGACTTAACCTTTAATAAAAATGCTTTGAGGTCCTTATTATCATCATCACTTTTATTACTATCCTCACCATTATTATTACTATCAATTTTATGAGTTGAGTATTAAGCCTTCACTATGTGCCAGACAGGATAGTTTTACACACATTATTTCATTCCATCTTTACAACATCTAGAGGCAGATATTCTTCTAATTCTCTTACTGTAGACGGATAGCCGAGGCTCAGAGAGATTAAATAGGTGGTAAATAGTACACAGTAAAGCCAGAAATCAAACTCAGGTCTTTAAAAACTAAGCATTTATATTACCTCTTCTGCAAGAAGTGCCATGAAATCAAGGTTGCTTTTACAGTATGAAGAATTAGTTTATTTTGTTTTCTGTCATAGGAAATGAGTAGCAACATTTACTTATATAGTAGTTTTCACTTAAACAGTGAGAAAAAGGTGATGACCTTTCTGTTGTCCTGGGCTTGGGGTAAAGGAAGGAGTGGATTGTCCACTGGTCATGCTACTTTTCCAGTGATTGCTTTATACAGAGTTGTCGAGAAAGCTCTACTCTTACTCAGTTGAAGCACTGAATAAACTAACCGGAAAAAAGTTTTCAGCGGGTTGTTCTACTGTAGATTGGAAACCCTCGTCGTATAGTGGTTAAGTACTCTGCCTGCTAACCAAAAGATCAGCAGTTCAAATATGCCAGGTGCTGTGTGGAAAGTAGAGCAGTTCTACTTTGTTCTGTAGGGTCGCTATGAGTCGGAATCAACTTGATGTCAGTGGGTTTGGTTTAGTGCAGATTATTTTACCTTATTATAAGGTCCGTGGGTGACACAAATGGTTTGTGCTCAACTAATTACTTAAGGGTCTTTGGAAGAAGGGCCTGGCAATCTGCTTCCACAAAGATTCCAGCCAAGAAAATTTTATGGAGCACAGTTCTGTTCTGTAACACATGGGGTTGCCATGACTCAGAATCAACTTGATGGCAAAGGATGTATATATATATATATATATATATACATATTTTAATACTCTTTATATCTTTTTTTATATCCCTAAAAAAGGAAATCTTTAGGGGTGGTGCTATTTAATTACACAAAACAAACAGCAGCTTGTCACATCTGTGAATACTTCAGGGCTGTATTTTAAAGGGTTTGCAATCATTAATCAGCTCATTGCCACAACATCGCTAGTGGAGAGTTACATAAAACAAAGTTTGACAAGGCAATGCATCCTGTTCAGGTATCACCCAGAGAGTCAGCTGCGGCCAAGAACAGAATCAGAATTGCCTCTCTAATTCATTTTCTTCTTCTATTGCCTTTTCATCTCTTTTCCAGAGTCCCTGAAGAACTACCTCACCTGCCTAAATTCAGAAACCTGAGATTCCAGAGGCTCTTGGAAACATCAATGAAAACTCAAAGGGAAGGTGGAACAATTGATCGCAGGGTTATACTGGGTCATGCTGGGTCAGAGGGCTCTTACTTGCCAGTGGCACTGAGCGGAAGGAAACGCTGGAGCGTGTTGGTTGAGGAGAGGACCGCGCTCTTGAGTTCTGCTGAGTCTTGGGGGAGATGGTGAGGGCAGGAGCTATCACCGCAGGCCGGGCTGGCTGCACCAGGCCCTAGGGCTGCACACTATTGCAGCCACAGCAGAACAGCGGCAGCTGGCCCTCCCTCCTCAGAGGACCCCCTTCAGAGGAGGTCACCCCATCACTTGTGATGGGCCTGCGTCACACATCTGACAGAAGATCATGGTCTGTGTTAAACTTCATATCCACATTTTCTCTATATTGCCTCTTGCCTGAAAATAATCAGAAGCAGAAGTATGCAATGTGTAAGCACTTGGCAGCTAAAGGTTGGTAGTTTGAACCCATCCAGCCACTCCATGGGGGGGAAGACCTGACAATCTGCTTCTGTAATGATTTACAGCCTAGAAAAATCTTGTAAGGACAGTCCTACTGTGTCACATGTCTCTGTAAGTCATAAATTGACTCAACAGCAAACAGCATAAGAAGTGTCCAGCCCAGGCTTGCTGGCCTGTCAGAGACCTGAGTATGGTGCCTATATACCCTTTCAGCTCAGTAATGAAACCGCTCCTGAGGTTCACTCTTCAGCCAAAGACTGGACAGGCCCATAGAACCAAATGACACCAATGAGGCACACCAGTCCAGGGGCAAGGACTAGGAGGCGTCACGGGAGAGGATGCTAGTAACATGGAACCCAAAGCTGAGGAGGGAGAATGTTGGCCTATTGTGGGAGAATTAACCAATGTCATAAATGTGTAGTAATGTTTAAGGAGAAACTAGTTTGTTCTGTAAACTTCCACCTAAAGTATAATTTAAAATTTTTTTAACCTAATGAGGGAAAAATGAGGTATCTAGCACGCTGCTGACACTTCTACCTCCTTTTTATGTATTGAGTCTTTCCTTTTCTCTCCAGCCTCACAGCTCTCTTTGTTCAGGCCTCAGCTACTGAAGTGGTTCTGTAAGTGTGTAGTTGCCTCGTTCCCTTTCTCGTCCCCTATCAAATTCACTCTTCACACTAAAACTGGGTGGGGGGAGGGGGGAGGGGGACAGGGATGGGCGGATGGGGGCAGGGGAGGGGGGAGGGGGATGCGGGCGGGGCGGGGCGGGTACCGCCAATAGGCAAGTCTGATCATGTCATCTGTTTCCACAAAGTCATTCAGAGATTCCCCTTTGCCTGCAGGATGTGGTCTCCGTTGTTTTATTTGCAACACAGGGTGTTCCAAGAGCTGTCTGTCTCTCCAGCCCCATGTAGGCTCACTCTTTCATTCAATAATCCACCCCCCAAATCTTGTGCTGTTGTGGTTCTCAGACAGACCTGATGTGCGTGCTCTTTTCTCTCCTTTAACTAAACAGCATCCACTTGTCTTCTAGGTCTCCAGGCAGATCCTCTGCAAGCCTTTCTCAACCTCCTGAAACTAGGTAATGTTTCCCTCTGCATCACTGCAGCCCATGCTGTCCCACACTATAACACTTCCTCATCTGTGATGAGATTGCTGCTTTCCACTCCCCCTGTTCCCCTGCTAGACTGACCTTCTTGAGGGCAGAGATTCTCACTGTCAACACTGTGTCCCGAGGAACTAGCTCAGGGCCAGCCTATAGCAGATGTCCAATAAATGCTAACGAGATCAAGAAAGGCCAGCAAGAAGTGCTAGATGCAGCCTTAGTCCGTGTCCCCGCATAACCTCACTGATCAGGCTGTGTCCTCCCTGGTGGCTTCTCACCCTTAAGGACAAAAAGTGTTGTAGAAAGCAGGCATGGAGAGCAAAGGCTTTGACTCAGGCCATCTGGATGCCAGTTCTGCTCTGCGATGTGACAGAAGCAGCTTAAATCTTCTGAGTAGCAGCTTTTCTAATCTGTAAAATGGACTTTCTTAGGTTTATGGTAAGGATTAAAAAAGAAAAGCTACTAGAAATACATACGTTAAAAAGCAATGGAGAGGTTATGCGCACAGAGGCACAAGTTGGAATCAGGGCTTAACCATGTTGTATGCCCGTGGGCAAGGTATTTAATCTAAGCCACAGTTCTCTCACCTGTAAAATGGAGCTAATATCAATACTCACAGTACTAAACTGCCTCTCTGAAACACCAGTACGAGGAACTCCTCCTGCCTTTGCACCACAAGGAAAGAATGGCTGACCTGATGAACAAGTGTTGGACAATGGCCTGGGCAGGTGTGACTCAGCTTCTAGGTATACCCTTTCAGGCTTGCCTGCCTGTGAGACTGATTCACTTAGTGCGTATCTCCTGAGCTCTTTATGTCAGCTTCCATGCTAGCCAGTTGAACAGACTAACAAACAAAATACATAACAATTCTTAACACATAAATACATAAGCACCCATAATATAAAACTAAAAAACCAAACCCATTGCCATCAAGTCGATTCTGCCTGATACTGACCCTACAGGACAGAGCAGAACTGCCCTATATAGTTTCCAAGGAGTGCCTGGTAGATTTGAACTGCTGCCCTTTTACTTAACAGCTGTAGCACTTAACCACTATGCCATTAAGTTTTCTGTATAATATACAGTCAGACAGTAAGAAGCAACTAAAAAAAAAAAAAGAAAGAAAAGGTATGCAAGCAAATGGAGAAAGCCTCTATTTGGAAAGAGAGGCCAGGGAAAGGCCTGTCTAAGGAGAAGGCATCTGAGTAGAGACCTGAACCAAGTGGTGAAGCAAAGGGGACGGGGAGTAGGGAGATGTGTTTACCAGAGAAGGAATAGCATGTGCAAAGGCCCTGAGGCAAACATGAGCTCAGAATGCTAAAGGAACCTCACAAAAGGCACAGTGACTGAAGCAGCATGAACAAGGGAAGAGGAGAAATTTTCAGGGAAGTAGGCAGAGGCCCATCATAAAGACCCTCAGAGACAAAGGAGCTTATATTCTGCTTGGATGGAAAAGGGAAGCATTTGGATTACAGGAGTAACATTGATTTATATTTTTAAACTAGCCCTTGGCTATTATGGGGAAAAACAACAGTTATGAGAGGAGAAGCAAAGAGAGAAGTTTAAGATGCACAAGACACAGTGGTTAAGCTTTTGTCTGCTAACCAGAAGGTCAGCAGTTCAAATCCACCAGCCGCTCCTTGGAAACCTGTGCAACAGTTCTACTCAGCAGCAATGGGTTTAGGCTTTTATTTAGTATGGATCCTGCAGAAGTGGTGGAGGGGCTGCAGTGTAGTTAGAAGTGAGGCATGCTTTGAAAGAAAAACCAGCTTAATGCAGAATTGGATGTAGGGTGAGAAAGAAAAGGAGAATCCAAGAGATGCCAAGGCTTTTTGGGTTGAATACCCAGGTACTGAGGAGTGCCACTGAGGCAGAGATCTTGGAAAGGAGCAGGATTGATTCTGAACGTACTTAGTGTGAGGTGGGGACATGGCTGGCCTCTTCTGCTCCATCCAGGGGATTGCTGGGTACATAGAACAAGGCTGTGAGCTTGCGGGCAAGTTCCACTCAGGGTAAAAATATCAGTGAGCCCTGCTGTGACTACAGGTCAAACTGTGCTTTCTTGTTCAGTTTTATCAGCTAATATTTTGATGTCTGCCTTTCCAAATTAAAGTCTTATTTCTCAATTGGTCCAAACTAAAGGAAAACGTAAGTCCTCTAAAGCTATGACACTCGTATTAAAAAAACATCATCCTGAAAACATCCTGTTGGATAAATAAGCAACTCATTTTAAGTGTGTAATGACCCCAGGAGGGATGATCTATTAAAATGCTGATGTTTTCAACCTGATGTTACTGCTTTTAGCTGCCGTGGTGTCGGCTTCTGATTCCTGGCGACCCCACACACAACAGAATGAAGTGCTATCTGACCTCTTGCCACCACCATGATGGATTGGAGACCAGACCATTAGTGATCTATAGGGATTTCATTGGATGAGTTTCAGAAGTAAATTGCCAGGCCTTTCTTCCTAGTCTGCCTGGATATTCTGCTGAAATCTGCTCAGCATTACAGTGACTGGAAGTCTCCAGTGACAGATGGGTGGTGGCTGTGTATGAAGTACATTGGCCAGGAATTAAGTGCAAGTCACCTGCATGGCAGGTGAAAATTCCACCACTGAACCACCATTGACCCCTTTCAACATGTAGTCTGAGTTAATAAACAAGGAATCTATGGAAATATTTTGCACATCAAGTATTTCCTGCAGTCTCAATCAACCTGATGCCGCTTACAGCTCTATAATTACCTCTACACCCAAAGTCTGTCCAGAGGGATAGGGAATTCTTTGTGGGAAGAGGAAATCTTTGATCACAAGGCCAATGCCCAGAGGACAACACTACTGTGAAACATTTCTACCTCCTCTGTCCAGGCTTGGCCCACCTGACCTGGCCACCCACTGACAGTCCAGCTACCTGAGGAGAACAGCATCAGGCAACAAAGAAAGATCAACTTGGAAATAAGGAACTCAAAGAAACAATTGCCATTGGGTCAGTTCTGACTCATGGTGACCCCATGTGTATCAGAAGAGAACTGTGCTCCAGTGGGGTTTTGATGGCTGATTTTTCAGAAGTACGTTGCCCGGGCTTTCTTCCAAAGTGCCTCTTTCAGTTAGCAGCAGAGTGCATAACTGTCTGTACCACCCAGAGACTCCTGCTTAGAAACAGGAACTCATACAATCAAGCCCCTCCCCCCAAAACCCAAACCCACTGCCATCGAGTCAATTCCAACTCGTAGAGACCCTATAGGCAGAGTAGAACTGCACAGTCAAGTTTCCAAGAAATGCCTGATGGATTCCAATTGCTGACATTTTTGGTTAACAGCTGTGGCACTTAACCACTACACCACCAGGGTTTCCATATAATCAAAGGACAAGAAAAATGTCATACTGATAACAATTAGCACACATTAACCCCAGCTCTGCACTGAGTGCTGTATAGTCACCATCTCATTTCATCTCATACTTGATCTCACTTCTTACAGATAAGACAAAGGTTAGAGAAGCGAGGGAAGCTGGTTCCAATACATGGTTACTAACGGGTCAGTGACTGGAATTGAACCCAGGTGCTGTGACTCCAGAGTCCCACCCTTAGCCACTCTCCCCCCGATCATGCTCTTCTAGAAATCTCTGCTATGATACTCCAGCCGTCACTCTTAGCAAAATGCCTTTGCTTCCTACACACTGATAAAATGTCCTCCCCCACCTGACAGTCTTTATGTTGCACAGAGACAGGTGGGTCCTGACAAATGAAAAATGATTGTGCAATTAAGATAGTGTCAGTAGGGATTGCCTGCTGTGAGGAGAGCAAAGCGTGTGGCTTGATGCCTGCTCTGCTGTGATTCACAGGCCCACCGTGGGACTGCAGTCTGCTGTCGGTGTCCCAGCCAGGGCTACCCGCAAATGCTCTGACTCCATGGAGATGGCTGAACTTGAACCCGTCCCAGCAGTCAGACATATCTGTCATGGCTCTCAAGTCTCAGACTCCAAAGGACTTGGCCCCTGTATAAGGAAGAAATACAATGCAAACTGATGGTATGTATCATGGTGGGCTACGCCCTGTCCACAGAAACAGCAGGGAATCCCAATCTCTTTATCTTTCCAGCTTTAGGAAAGAGGTATTGTGTGTTTTTCCATGATTTCATTTTTTTAACAGAGAGTAGCTGTACTTTCCAGATCATGCTCAAAAATAGCTGTCTAAGTCTCTTGTTCAAAATCCTTTTGTAACCCCCTTTGCCCACAGGAGGAACTGCTGTCTCTTTACCCTCATCTCCCAGCCAACCCCCCAACACCCCTAACAGGCACACCTGCTCCTAGCTGTACACGATGAAAGGGACTATGGTACCTACCCATTTTGTCTTTCTAGAATGCTTTGCTTTCTCTTCTCCTTTCTGTGGGAACTTTCTCTGTGTGGCTCTGGGGGACTGACCCTACACTGCCCCTTACCCAACAATACTAGTTGCCTTCAGGTTGATCTGACTCATGGTGACCTCAAGTGTGTCAGAGCACAACTGTGTTCCATAGGGTTTTCAACAGGTGAGTGTTCAGAAGTACATTGCCAGGTGGACTTGAACCTCCATCCTTTCAATTAGTAGCCAAGCGCCTTAACAATGAGCACCACCCAGGCATTTCACCACCTCAACCTAGACCTTGCTAAGGTATCTCCCATCCCTTGCCGTTGCTGGGAGATGCCTAGGGCCCTGGCAGGACCAGCTTTGCATAGTGTATTTGTTAGGTGGATGCTGGGAGAGAAGTGTCTCTCTTCCTCCAGATCAACAAATTAAAAGGAACACAGGAGGCTAGGGCTGCAGGAACTATTGCACTTCCTTTTCTTCCTCCTCTCCATACTGCCTAGGGATGAAGCTATCCTGGAGGCCAGCAGAGCTGAGAAGAAAGAGAGAAATGTAGAGACCTGATGATTATATTTGGGTTCCTGAAGTCAGTTACATCTGAAGCCTCTGGATTCAGATTCTTTAGTAACTAAAACCAACAAATTTCCAGTTTTTCTTTAACTATTTTGAGTTTGGTTTCTGCTGCTTACAATCAAAGGAGTCGTAACCAGCTCATCAAATACTTGTAGTCCTTCAGCGGGCCTTGCCTTTTTAACTTTCTGCAGTGCTTCTGCATTGTGCTATTTCTTCTGCCAATAGTTTTGCTGTAACCTTAACTGCCAGGCATCTTTGCTTCCAGGAACCCTTCCCCGCCATCACCTAGGAGACCTCACCTCTGTGCTTCTGCGTCACCACAAACCTTTCTTACCACATGTAATCCCTGGTAGGTGCAGGTAGCTTACCCAGTAGACATCAGTTTACATTACGTTTCTTCTGCAGGCCGGCAGGGGTGGGGAAAGGAAGAGTCACCCAAGCCCACAGTAGAAGCAGATTACCAGACCAAAGCCACAGCCTTAGCAGAGGAACATAGACAACTGACAGTGACCCCACAAACAGCAAGGGGAATGAGTGCCCAGCCCCACTCTGTCCCCACCTTCACTTGAGTCAAGGTAGCTCGGGTGCTACACTCCTTACCACTTTGCAGGGTACAGATTAGATGCAGAAGGATAGCAAGTGAGCCCAGAGAAAGAAAAGGAAGATATCCAGCCTCCTAGAGACACCTACCCAGAAGAGATAAGAGAGTCAACAAAGGCATTGAGGGACTCTCTCCCTTTAGGTACCCTAAACATGATTGCCGCCATAGAAAACCGTTCTTTGATCAAGCTCTCCTCAGCCACCTGATTTAAGTGTGCTGCTTGTTTCCTGAGGTCCCTGAGTGGCCCACATAGTTCGTGATTGACTACTAACCTGAAGATTAGAGAAAGTTCTGGTAATCTGCTTCTGAAAAGATCACAGCCAAGAAAACCCTATAAAACATTTCTACTCTGAAACACACGAGATCACCATGAATCAGAAACAACTCGGCAGCAACGGGTTTAGTTTTCTGTTGTTGTTCGCTGACATTGATCAATATATCTAGATACTCTCAGGTCCCCACACCAACCTGCCAGCTAAGGCACTCTAGTTCGCAGAGATGTGTCTCCAATGCCTAAGGGATAGTACAGAAGACAGGAGAGCCTATCGTAACAGGAAGAAGAAGAAGCCTCGAAGGCCTGCCCAGCATCACATGCCAACAGAGCTCAGGGCAGACATCTGGCTGCCTATTGCTTACACTCCCAGAGTCTCCTTGCTCTAGTCTCCCCGGAGTCTTCCTATACATAGCTTGGGGCACTTGCTAGGAGAGCCCCCACAGCTATCCTGGGGGAAGGTTCTGCGTTACACTAAGCCAACTAACACTTCTGAGCACAGGGTTGCATTACAGGTGCGAGCGGGTGGAGGGGTTCCTGAAGAGAAGACCACCACCAGCAATGGACTCCTCCACTGGAAACTAACAGTCCCAAGTCACCACTGAGCAGCAAGGGGCCCCCCACAGCCCCCACAGAGGGCCTGAGATCCACCTGCCTGGCTATATTTACTCCACTCCGGAACCACACAGTCTGCAGTCCCAGGCTGAGCAGACCTGTACCTGTAGAAGCAGAACCTGCATGTCACTGTACCCCACCAACACTTGGAAGGTCACCGGCTGGAACTCAAGGGCTGGGCACAGGCCCAGCTCTGCAGTACAGGCATGACCCAAAGTAGGCTGCTTTCTCTTTCTGGGCCAAGACTTTCTTCTCTGTCAAAGTGGGTATGCGAATCCTGGCCTCCAACAGGGCTTCTGCCTCTCTGCAGGTTTAAGACTTGCAAGCAGCGTTGTCAGCATTTGGGGTGGGTCAGTTTTGATAGTGCGGACTGAGAAGACATAGCAGAAGGGTTAGCACCCCTAGTTCAAACTATTGCCATGAGAACTCCAAACCCCTCACACACTTCCAGATGCCCTCTAGGAATACAGTTCTGCCCTAGGGAAAGATTTCATCTCAAAAGGCCAAAGAGATTCAGGAAGGTGTGTCACTTTTCTCTACAACCCTCCAGGCTCTCCTCTAAGACAAGTAAGGATATGTTCCCCGGGAAGATGTCCCAGTAGTTCAGTCCTAGGGCAAGCGGAATATCTAAGGATGTTAGCGTGGGTAGATTCACGGGGCCTGTATTTTAGATTCAATTCCTATAGAAAGGAGAATTTGATTCCATAGCAGCTAACAACACTGCTAACTAACACTGTTGTTGTTGGTTTGGGGGTGCCTTTTAGTTGATTTCTATTCATAGTGACCCCATGGAACAGGCAGCCCTGCCCCATAGGTTTCCTATGCCATAATCTTTATGGAAGTAGCTAACAGTAGTCAACGAAAGACAAGCTGTGGCCTCCCAACAAGGGTGGATATAGAACAATACTCATCAACTTAACTGTAAAAACACCCATCCAAAGACCTAAAACGTGAGTAGCAGTAAGATATTTCTTCTCCATAGCATTCTGTGCTTTCCAAAATGACTCCATCTGCATTTCCAAGATGGAGCACTGCTGTGAAGCAGAAAGTTGACATACAAGGCCCTGCAAGAACCTTAGGCTTCAAGCCCTGCTTTGATGTTCTTTCACAGTTCAGAAAGAGGAGAGCAGCAAAGGACAGAACAGGGGCTGCTGAGGAATAAACCATATAACTTCAATTGTGCTACTTACAATGGGCTTGTCTTTATATCTCAGGCGTACCCGGGGACGTAGTAGATGGAATGAGGAGAAAACTACAGAAGACTACAGACGGCCAATCTTAAGTCCACACACACACACACACAAAAAAAAACCAAACCCATTGCCTTCAAGTTAACTCTGACTCACAGCAACCCTATAGTTGTACCCTGGGAAAAGAGGACCAGTTAGTCTTAGAAGAGATGGGTACAAATGTGAACAGCAATGGAGACGACAGTCAACCGAGCCTGCGGAAGGAGCTCCTTGGAGAGGTGGAGGATCGCAAGCAAGGTCTGGTTCTGCATAAGGTCCCACTGGGAAGGAGTCAGGACAGTCCTTGTATTTCACTAAGTACCCCTGCTGCATCAAGATTGGAAGAGGAGGCCACCACTGAGTCACCCTCACAATTGGGATTCCATTCTGGCATCGTTAGTAAAGAGTGAATTCTCAGGAGGAGCTCACAGATGACCCCTGCTCCTCTAAAAGCTTTGAACATCACTGGCCCTGTTCTCATTCTAAGCCCTCATAGCTATGGCCTTCTTGGTCTGAAAGCCTGAGGTTCCAGTACTGTATCTCCCTCAAGTTCAATCTTTAGCCCAGTGATTACTGACTAACTTGCGATAGTCTTCTTGTTGACAAAATCTCTATAATATAACACGGACAAAAGAGTTCACAAAAGGAAGCTGAGGCCTACAGAGACTCAGTGAGCTAGTGATTAAGCTAGGACTAGCACGCAGCACTTCAGTCATTAAAAATTCATTAAGTGCCCATCTGCAAAAAGCACTATACTAATTCCTCTAAAAGGGGTATGTCAATATGGCTTCTTCATTCCCTGCCAAGTTTTTATTAATGTGCTTATTAGGTGAGAAATATTTACTTTGTATTTAAAGACAAGAGTGAGAATATATAGGAATCCTAACTTCCCTCTTTCTCCATAGGACAAAATTTCAAATAATAAGCAGATCCATAGCAGATGGACCGGTTTTTAGCACTCCTGAGGGGGGGAGGGTGGAGCCAGGCTGTCTCTGTGTCTCTCTCTAAATTGAGAGAAAGAACGTGAGCCAGCGTACGTGCCAGAGTGAAAGCCTGCTTGTGTGTGTGTGTGTCTGTGTGTGTGCGCGCAGTAGGGAGTGTAGAGCGGAGAGTAGTGTAGGAAGGGGAGGAGAAAGGAAGGAGAACCACAAAGAACAGAGAAAGAAATCGAGCAACAGTGAGAGAGTTCAGGATGTGTGGACAAGGAGATCAAAAAATGGATGCATCAGACATTGAATGAGGAGAAAGAAAAAAAAAAACTTTACCAGGAAACAAAGCAAGAATCAAGCAAAAAAGGAAAACCTTAATACAGAAACTCATGATTCTGAATCAATAACTAATCAGTTAATTGGTTTTCAAACTGACCATTTGATGAAAAAAAATTGTACGCATTGAATTCTGTCTCCCCAGCTCCGCCCAAATATGTGTTGTAATCCTCATATCTATATCTGTGGCTGTGATCTTATTGAAGATAGGATTTTATTTGTTATGTTAACAAGCCTCTATGGGCATAGGGTGTATCCTACACTTAATTCTGTTTAGGTTATAAAAACAGCAGATTAGACACAAAAACAAGCAAGGGGAAGATAAAATTTATGTGAGGATTGCCAAGGAGTCAAGAAGTGTTGTGGAGAAAAGAAACATCTTACCCAAGAGCCAACAAAGAAAGCCTTCCCCTATAGGCCTATGGGGAAACCCTGGTGGCATACTGATTAAGCGCTACAGCTGCTAACAAAAGGTCAACAGTTCAAGTCCACCAGGTGCTCCTTGGAAACTGTATGGGGCAGTCCTATTCTGCCCTATAAAGTCACTATGAGTCAGAATCGACTCCATGGCAGTAGGATTTGTATAGCCCTATATTTGGTGCCATGAACTTGGCCTTCTAGACGCCTGAGACAATAAATTTCTCTTCTTTAAAGCCACCCAGTTGTGGTATTTCTGTTACAGCAGCACTAGCTAACAAAGAAAGAGACCTTTGTTAGAATTAGCTTATAAAAGGGTGATGGGCAAGGTTTGAAATCTCTGGTGGTGTAGTGGTTAAGTGCTATATGGCTGCTAACCAGAAGGTCAGCAATTCAAGTCCACCAGGAGCTCCTTAGAAACTCCATAGGTTTGCTATGAGTTCGAGTTGACTCAACAGCATTGGGTTTGGTTTGGGTTTGGGCAGGATTCAGAAGTGGAATCTATTCTGTCTCTACTAGTAACTGGCTGGGTGGCCTTGCCAAGCCCTTCTCCTCCTGAGATTGCTTCTGCTTCACTAAAGTAAGGGCTTGCACCAGCAGAAGCTACACGTCCTCTCCCATTCTCATTATCTGTGAGACTATGAACAAGCAAAACCAGCTGACATCCAAAGCTCAAGCATTTGAAAACCACAAACCACTTCAAAAAACCTTGATCCTAGCAGAAAATATACAGTATCGTTTCCAACATGACCCAGAGGTTTCTTAGAACAGATGTTTTGTGCATTGATTTGGGTCAATTCAGTCATACTTGGAAAAGGAATGAAACCTCAGGAAGCTCCAAGACCTCAACAGGTCTGTGACTCACTGTTTGCTCACCTCACCTGAGACAGACCTGAACTTCTTGACCACCGACAAAACTGGTTGCCACTGAGAGGACAGCAACACTTGGTGACTTCAAGTGTACCAGAGCAGAACTATGCTCCATCGTTTTCAGTAGTTAATTTTTTAGGAGATTACCAGGCTTCTCTTCTGAGGTGCCTCTGGGTCAACTTGAAACCTCCAACTCGGTTAGCAGCCAAGCGTGTTAACTGGTTGCACCGACCACATTTCAACCATCAGGGCAGAGTCCTGGAGACAGAGGCTTTTCGGAACTGCTTCCTGTTGTGCCCAGGCATGATCTCCCGACAGATGGCCTCGCCTCTCTCTGTCTCTCCTGCATACATGTCTCACCTGTCTTCCTGCCTGCAGCAAGCATGCATGGTTCGGTTTTGGTTTGCTTTGAGATTTCTTGTTATTGTTTTTTCACTTTGTGGCTTTTTTCCCTACTGCTCTTTCATCCTAAATGTACTCAAAATCTGCCAGTGCTGCCAACGAATCGCTCTGACCAGCCTGAACAACCCGTTCTCTATCACCTAGCTGGTGTGACTCACTTTAACTAGACTATTCTGAGAGGAGGCATGGCACAACAGCTAGACACGGCTCTGGTACCAGAATGCCTGCACTTGAATCCCTGCTCTGCAGTTCACTAGTTGTGTGACCTTGGGTAAGCTACATATTAACCTTTCTGTCTTGTTTTTTTGTCTATAAAATTGGAATGGTAATAAGAAGACTCAGCTCCCAGGGCTGATCCATTTAAAAAGACACCTGTAAGGCACTAAGAACAGTGCCTGTCACAGTCTGAGTGCTTAATAGATGTCAGCCTTCAGTTCTCAATTCTGACACCTGCTGCATCCCAAGACAATGCCATGAAAGGTCCTATTTCCTAGCCTCATCTTTGTCTTATAAGCCAAGCTTCCACCTGAATTGTCACAGATGATGACAACTGATACATCAGCATTTGCTTTCCTCCGTGGTCAAATTCTTTGAATCATCCTTAGAATGCAGTCTTAATCCATAAACAAATTGAAATGAATTAAGTGCAGAGTTGTTAAAATTCCTCCACACCATGCTCGTTGAGGGGCAGCCACTATGCTTCCCTCTGCTTGGTTTCCTCTTGACGAGTGAGTCACACACATCCTTTCTGACAAGAGCGCACAGTTTTGCTGTCATCCATTGTTCTGCATATCTTGCCTTCCCCTGCTCTCTGCCTGAGATTTTTCTGACTGCTTTCCTTCATGGACCACAGAGCTCCATCTTAGTTACCATTTCATTGTATTAACCCTTCCAAGGATCCATCCTAAAGAGAGTGCAGGAACAGCTAGCTCCCAATGATGAATATAGAGCTTGCTTAACTTGGTGTCCTTCCATCATGACTTGTCTTAACACATAAAAAATGGATTTGTATCCCCACAGCTTGTATGTTACTATAACTCTGGCAGATACACCATCAATATTTCAAATGCTATCAGGGTCATCAATGGTAAGCAGTTTTCAGTGGAGCTTCCAGGCTAGCACAGACT
Organism: Heterohyrax brucei; assembly: GCA_028571685.1. Taxonomy (NCBI): domain Eukaryota; kingdom Metazoa; phylum Chordata; class Mammalia; order Hyracoidea; family Procaviidae; genus Heterohyrax; species Heterohyrax brucei. The sequence goes on along the minus strand of CM053142.1, from coordinate 66,273,565 downwards.
AGCCAGTGAAAACCAATGGATCACAGCAGAAGTTATCTGATAGAGTGCTGGAAGATGAGGCCGCTAAACTAGAAGGCTAGTCAAAATACAGTGGTTGCCAAAAGGGTCTGCAGGGTACCAATGAGGGAGCAGGACTGTAAGTCGGTTCACTCTCCCACACTTAAGTTCGCCGTGAGTTGACGGCAACTAACAACAATGGGAGATGGGGTGCCTGGTTCCTCTTGCTGAACAACTCTGACCATCTTAGGGTGAAGGCTCTCAATAGATTTGGATTTTCTTCCAGCCTCTAATCTCATCTTCACACAGAGGCCAGAGAGGACTTTGTACAATCTTAAACAATCTCCAGTCACCTGCATGCTAAACTCTTCCTGATCTGCCTGGTGCCTGAGTTCCTACCTTATCCCTTGCCATTTCCCACTTCTCCCTGCCAAACGGTTTCTTTTCCCTAACCCTGCAAAACCTGGTGGCACAGTATTTAAATGCTACAGCTGCTAACCAAAAGGTCAGCAAGTGAAATCCATCAGGATCTCCTTGGAAACTCAATGGGGCACTTCTCCTATGTCCTGTACGGTTACTATTAGTCAGAATGAACTCAAAGGCAGTGGGTTTGTGTGTGTGTGTGTGCACGCGTGTTTTCTTTTTGGTTTAATCTTCTACCCGTATGGAATCATCAACAAACTACCATCTATCACCTATCATCTCAGACTACCAGCCTTTTCCCAGCCCCTTCCCTCTTCCTAGCACGTCTCCCAGAATAACTGCTAAGTGCTTTCCAGATTTTCATGTCCTCTGAGAAGCCTTCTTGGTTCTTTTCCTCCCACCACATCAGTTTCATCTCACCAGCCTGTGCAGGTGTCTGTCCTCTGTCTTTGCTTACCTTCCGGGCAGTCCACTGTGTTGGCACATCTTACACTAAATTGGAGTACTTGTATTCTCCACTCAACTGACAGCTTCCTGAGGCCAGAGACTGCTCTTCCATCTCTGATGTCCCAGAGTCCTCCACAGGGGCTGGTAGTCAGTGAAGAATAGACTGACTGGAGTCAAAATGGAACTGAACTAAAGGAAACAGAAATGGATTTTTCTGCTGGCCTAAACACGTATACAAAAAACACCTTAGGCAAAGCAACCTGCAAAGAAATGGGAGTCAGCAGGTCCTGACAGGAACAGACAACACCTGACTCGCAGCCTGGTGGTTCTTCTTGGCTCCCTGATGGCCTGTGGAGCTACAGATGCTGAGAGACAGAACTAGACTCAGTTATGCTAAGAGTTACATGCTAATGGATAAGCACACATAGAGTTAAGGAGAAAATAAAATGCCAATTTCAACTTGTATTGCACATATCTGGAGATTGTTAGGCTGGTATAAGCCTTTGGGGCTAGTAGAATCTGCAGGCTTATCTACAAATTCAGGTTAAGATCAGGAGCTTGGATATCACAGTGGCAGAAAAGGGTCTACAAAAAATATCTAATGTCTCTCTGAAAACTTGCCGCATTTCCCATGATGGTTTGTCCCTCCTAAATTTGTCTTTATTTGGTGTTTCCTTCCTGGAGCCTGATGTAATAACTGAAGCCGTGGAAGCCTCTAAGAGACCTGGTGTGCAATGGTTAAGCACTTAGCTCCACAGGACAAAAGGCCTGCTAATATACTCCCTTAAAGACTGTAGCCTAGGAAACCGTATGGGACAGTTTTATTCTGTCATATAAGGTCACTATGAGTTGCAGTCAACTTGCACATAACAACATGGAAGCCCCTAAACTCTTCTCGAGCATCTTAATTCTTACTTTGGGCTTTAGTTCCCCAGAATTTCTCTATTAAGATTAAAGGACAAGCAGCCTTTGAATCTCTCAGGGTGTCAATAATCTAACTTCACAAACACAGAGTCAGGCATACATATTCCTGAACAGTTAAAAAAAATAAATAACATAGTAAATATTTCCGATTCATGTAAATTTCCTTAGATGTACTACTCAGCGAATCCAAGCCCATAGATCAACTAGACAAAAAAAAAAAAAAGAAAAAAAAACGGTTAAGACAGTAGGAAAGAAGCGAAAGAAACAGATCATCTCCACAACTAAATTCTAAGACACTGCTGATGTTGCTTTTGGTACTGGCTCCCAACTGAGCAAATATTAAACACTGGGACACCTAATGCCAGGAAACAAAAGCATCTGATTTCCTGCCTGGGGGAGACTGAAATCTAAATAAATGAGTATCTCTTCAAATACAAGAGGCCAGGCAATACTGAAAAGAAGGTTTCTAGACCACATCTGACTCTGGCTCTCAGCAAAATGAGCTGGATACATCAATTTTGACTTGGGAAGGAAGTCGCCTTGGTAGAAAGCTAGTCATAGGCCGCAGTAAAAGGTGACAACTAAGGACAATGGACAATGGCAAGGAGAGTGACAGAGCAGGCAGGAAGGACACTCACTCTGCCAGTGTCAGGACCCCCACACTGGTAACCATGGCCCCCATGTGGCCTATTGATGGGCATCCCCCAACCCCCACCAGAACATCGCTGGATTCACCAACCACATGTTAGGATGGAGAAATGGGTGAGAAATTGAGATTTCACCTATATCCTAGGAATAACATCCGGGAATGCTGGAGATTTCTCAGCCTCCCAACTGCCAGGGTGTTTCCAAGAGCTCTGCATGGAGTTGGTCCCAACTCACAGAGGCCTCATGTGTGCGAAGTCGCATTGCTCCACGGGGCTTCCAAGGTTCTGGCCTTTCAGAAGCAAATCACCAGGCCTGTCTTCTGAGTTGCCTCTGAATGGATTCAAACCACCAACCTCTTCTACTAACAGTTGAGCACTTAATTGCATCTTGTTATCTTGTTAAGTAATTTATCTTCATCTCATTTGATCCTCATGATAACTCTCTAAGTTCAGAACTATTATCAACTTCACTTCACAGTCAAAGACACCGATGCTTAGAAAGGTTAAGTAACTCATCTAAGGTCATATATCAAAACCAAAAATAACCCACTGACATTGAGTCAATTCCAACTCATAGTGACCCTAGAGGACACAGTAGAACTGCCCCATTTGTTTCCAAGGAGCCCTTGGTGGATTCGAACTGCCGATATTTTGGTTAGCAGCCATAACACTTAATCACTATGCCACCAAGTTTGCCTATGTCATATAGCAAATATTAAAAAAAAAAAAACTACCACTGAGTCAATTCCAACCCATAGGGACCTTATAGGACAGAGCAGACGGCATCATAGAGTTCCCAAAGAGTGGTGGATTTCAACTGCCAGCCTCTTGGTTAGCATCCATAGGGAGCACTTAACCACCACGTCACCAGGGTTTCCACAGCAAGTGTTAGCAAGGATTAAAACCCAGGCTGGACCAACTAGCCCATCAGGAAGGACACTACTGACAAGCCATCAGCAGGAAGACACATACTCCAAAGGGCAAGTTTATACCAAATCATCCAAATTCTCTAAGTTTTGCCAACCTACAACATTTGCAAGATGGTTGGCCTGGGGAAGGGTACATACAGTCTGTGGTCATGAAACAGAATTTTTCTCTAAATGAAGACAACTGGCGCACACAGGGACATAAGTACTGTGCTCAGGATGTTTAGAAATAAGCACCTGGTTGGCACTGGAGGATGTAAGGTTGGGGAGACAATAGGGAAGAAAGAGAAGATGATCCTATAGTCTCTTTTCTATTTCATTAAAACTTTGTAGAGACATCCCATCAAATCATTCCTCCATCCTCTGTGACAAACATGGGGCAAACATCAAAAAAATCAAACTCATCCAGAAAATACTTTCCAAGGGAAATAGTAGTCTCAGTCACAGAACTCTGGCAGGCAGGAAAGATTTGGAAGAACATCAAGAAAGATCTAAGGATAATGATATTGGTCAGCACATTAGACATAGCATTGCAATACAATAAGGCTGCAAAATTCAGTGCTAATGTGACTTGCAAAGTTTCCTTAGCCAAAACATCAATCATGCTGTAGTTCAGAAGAGTGATGAGCACCTTCTTTACAGCCCTGGTGGCTCACGACTACAGCACAGCACCACATTTAAACCCTTATTTTGGAAAGCTCTTGACCAACAAAGATCCCAAGGGGCAAAAAAAAAGACAGAACTAGAGATGAGGAGAAGCAAGTGAAGGCTTGGCAGACATTTAAATGGCCACAAACAGGTGAGGAGAGGTGGTAGGTAAAGCAGACAGATGAAATAGAGGGTGGATGTTAGGAAAAAAACAAGCCGAACCAGTTACCATCAAGTCAGTTCCAACTTATGGTGACTTCATGCACGTTGTAGTAGAAGAACTGTGCTCCAGAGGGTTTTCAGTGATGGATTTTTCAGAAATAGGTCACCAGGCCCTTCTTCTGAAGCACCTCTGGGTAGACTCAAACCTCCAACCTTTTGGTTAGCATGTCAGCATGTTAACACATTTGCATCCCCCAGGGTCTCCAAAAATGTGCAACATTGTAAATTTAGCAATAGCGGCATTGTTTATCTCAAGGAATACTTAAGGAATTTGTCAAGAACATGCTCGTAGGGCCACAGGCTGCCACTTTTCAAAGAGACCTTGAGACATCTGTCTGGCCTGCACCCCACGCTGAGTTCAGGGCTGTACTCATCCCATTTCTCCAGGGCTTCATCAAAGGTTTCCCATGAACGGTGGCTTCACACCATTCTTCAGGCACTTAGGCTCATTTCGTATCTTTTTTAACACAGAGAAAAATAAAAATGTCTTGGCATCCTTTATAGCGTCCTTTATGCAAAATCAGATCATTTGCACTTGCAGGTCATTTACTAAAATGACCATTCAGTTTTCACACTCTCCTTTTTAACTAATTCTAATTTTTTCAACTTTCTGCCCATTTTTGCTTTCTTGGAAAACATCGAAGAACTAGAAAGGAGCTAACACATCACCTAGGTCACAGCTCTCCCACTAGGGACTAGCACTTACAACCTACAACCTAGTCCACATCCTTCTATAGCAGGATATCTCAACCTTGGCGACCAGTGACATTTCAGATTGGATAATTCTCTGTGCTAAGGGACTGTCTTGTATATGTTCAGTGTTCAGCAGCATTTCTGGGCTCTGTCCACTAGATACCAGTAGCATATCTCCCCCAGTTGCAACAATCAAAACTTTCTAGACATTGCCAGACATGCCCTGGGGTGGGGCACAATCTCAGCTTTTGAGATTGTAGCTAGTGTAATCCCTCTCTTTTCTCTGATCATGCAGGTTTAAGGGTCAAAACTACCACGGCAAAGTCCACCCAGGGATTTTCTTCCACCTCCTGCATGGCACCCTGCTGACAGCACACCTGTGGCCACCCCTGAGTATTTCTACTTTCCCCTGACACACCTGATCAGAGACCCACCAGGCACACCACTGTGCTAACAAGACAACCAAGCAGGGCTTTGCTTTTGTCCTCCTTACTAGCAGTACAGGGCCAGATTAATCACACCCTTCCAGGGGGCTCATGTTCTGTAAAAACAGGATAAGGAATATAAGCTTGAGAGTGTGTGCGTGTGAAAGTTGCTCACAGGGGAAGCTCTCAGCACACTAGCCTGTAGTTGCAGCTCCCTGGAGTGCCATGACTACAGTCTCTATGCTAGAATACAGTTCTCAGCTCGCAGGGTACTAAGTGTCCAGCATTTACTGCAATGATGTTATTTAACACAGTCCTCCTGAGCATTTTCAGTACTGCAAATTAGCTTCAATCTGTCTCAGCAGGTTGCAAAGTGCTCAACTCCTTAATAAAGCCTTGATGCTGCTGGTTTTGCAGAGTGGTTGACAGCCCAGGTCCCTGTTCAAGAGATGCACCCTGATCTTGTTGGATAGCATGCCAGAAAAAAACAAAGCAAATCAATCTTGCACTGTGCAAGGACAACGCTATTGCCAGACAACGCTGCTGCTGTCCCTTGTGGGAGTGAAGAAAGTCATCCAGCCTTTCAACTGCACTACTCAGTCACCTACAGGACCAGCAGTTAAGAACACCACATCACAGCAGAAAGGTAAGACTTAAAATTCAAATGAAGCCAAGTCCCACTTCGCCCCCCACCTACCAGCTCATGCTAATATACAAGGTATGAAGTATGACAACTAGGTTCACAAACACATCCTAGAAAATGTACTGCATACTTCATTGCTGAATATCACTGCAGTCACCTTTGAAGCACTCCCCTTGAGACCCTGTGCACTGATGCCAGCTCCTAGACCACCCTTCAAAGCAATTTTGGAACTCTTTTTCTGAAATGGCCATCAGACTTGTTGTCATAGGAGGTACGGCAATTAAGTTCACAAATTCATTCTAAAAAAAATTGCTACATACCTCACTGCTGACTGTCGCTATGGTCATCTTCAAAGTACTCCCCTTGGAAAGCTATACACTGATGCCGGCGCCTAGTCCACCCTTCGGAGCTCTTTTTCTACAATGAGTCTGCGAAGTTGTTAGACCTTGTATGACAACAGCTCTGACGGACACCCCAGAAAGAGTTCCAAAATTGATTTGAAGGGTGGACTAAGGGCTGGCATCAGTGCAGTTTCCCAAGGGGAGTACTTTGAAGGTGACCACGGTGATAGACAACATTGAGATATGCAGTACTTTTTCTAGGATGAGTTTGCAAACTTAATTTTCATGTGTCATATTATTGCTTTTGGACCCTTGGTGGCGAAGTGGTTAAGAGCTCGGCTGCTAACGAAGAATGACCAGCAGTTCAAATCCACCAGCAGTTCCTTGGAAACCCTATGGCACAGTTCTACTCTGTACCACAGGGTTGCTATGAGACAAAATTGACTAGACAGCAACAGGTTTGTATTTTTGGTTTTACAGGGTATTATTCTTGTTAATTATTATTAATTCTGATTAGTAAGGTTTTTCCCCCTTCCAAACAACCTTATGAGTTTCAGACCAGGTTCACTCATCCATATAATAAGAAAGAGCAGGGATAATAATCACTTCGCAATTTGAGACTACCAGACATTACAGGAAACATTAGTTACCTGTCCAGAGCACAGGGAACCCAAAACATGGTCTAGAAACCACACGTATTGTCTCTTCACCCAAAGACTCTGCCACCTCCATGAGATCCTATCATTTGATGTGTATGTTCACACACTGAAAATTATCACACCGGTCCCCTTTTCCAGGAGGAAACAATTGCCAAAGCTAAACAAGTGACCAGCTCAAGTACATACACCAGTTCTGTGTGAATTTCTTTCCAGCCTCAGATCCTTCAGCACTGGTCTGAAGAAGCTTTTACACACACACACACACACACACACACACACACACATACACACTTGTTGTTAGGTACCATTGCTTTTGAGTCACAGCAATCCCATGTGACAGAGTAAAGCTCTCCCATTGCCTCATAGGGATTTCTAGGCTATAAGCTTTACAAAAGCAGGTTGCCACGTCTTACTCCCGCAGATTTAGATCACTGACCTTTCGGTTAGCAGCTAAGTGCTTAACCAACTGTTGTATCACTAGGCTCTTCGTACATATACATATCTATATATAATTTTTACAAATATATTATTTTCAACAAAATATAAAATAAATTTAACAGTCACTTTCCTGGTGGGGAACAATTAATCCACGTAATCACCAATGTTTTTAAACTATCATTTGGTGATGAGGGGCCTGTTTAGCCTTAATGAGTTTGGGGAAATCTTTCCTTTTTTCATATAAATAATTTTGATTTTTAAGTAACACACTAATGTCACATAAGGTTTAGAAAAGAAAGAAAAAATAAGACAAACCCCTAATTCTTTCCCCCCTAAAATACATTTGAAGGTATCCCCTTCCCATGGTTAGCAGAATTCTTAAAAAGGGATACTCAGCAGCTGAAGGTTGTTAATCCAACCAGATTATCTCCATTTTAGGAAAAGAGCTGGAAGTTTAGGACCCCCCCCCCAAAAAACAAAGCATGTAAAGGCCCAATTTGGAAAATGCATTCTGAAGTAATTGAGGAAAAACTTCTTGTCATCTATGTGTTCAGCCCACAGCATAGTGAGAAGATGTCACCCACCTTTGCTGCAGACTCTAGCTGCCACTGCCCATTGCAGCTGCTGGAGGCAATGCAGACAAGTGGGTGGGTCCCAGAGGCCTGTGGCTACTTTGCAGAACAGCCCTGCTGAGGGCTTAGCCTTCCCACAAGCAGGATGAGAAATATCTTGCTAAAGTTTGTTCAATACAGCACAAAACAGAGATTCAGCCACCAGTTGGCTGTTCACATCGTTATCAACAACTACTTGGAAGAACCAGATCATTTGTAGTCAGAGTACAAAGAATAGTGGAGAGTGAAAATCCACCAAGATAACCAGGTTAAATGCTTTCATCCAAAAGCTGCCTTTCCAACAACATCAAAATTGGTATTCCTTAAGTCTTGTCTCAGTCCTGGATTTAGACATGAACTGGTGGAGTTGAACTTGTATAAATGGAGGGAGAGAAGTACCACCCTGCCCCTCACAGGCTCACCCAGGTCTCCATCATCCAACAAAAACCAAATTTATTGATACTCAGTTGATTCTGACTCATAGTAACCCTCTGTGACAGAGTAGAACTGTCCCACAAAGTTGCCAAGACGGTCATCTTTATAGAAGCAGGCTGCCGTATCTTTCACCCACAGAGCAGCTGATGAGTTCAAATCACCATATTTTGGGTTAGCAGCCAAGTGCTTAACCACTGCACCACCAGGGCTCCTCTCCGTTCTCAGTCTTAGCCAAAAACTCCATCCCATCTGTACACAGTATCTTCATTTTTCTGACCTCTTTTATCCCAGAGTCCTCTTTCCACCAAGCTTCATTCCACAAATCCAGACAAAGGAAGAAATTTAGGGTAAGAAGACCCACCAAGAATGTGTTTTAGATGGTCGCAAGTATTGTGACAAACAAGCAGTGGGCAATGCCCTAGCCACTATTAGGAACAAAGTCAGTAACCTTAAATACGCCTTGAATGATTGTTTCAGACTTCTTGCCTACATGGAGCAAATACATTTTTCTCTCTCTCTTTTAAAACCAAAATACCACTTGACTTTTATGCTGAAAACAGACAGTGGGAATGCCAATGTTTAGCCACCATGTATGCCTATAAATACTCGTGGAATTAAATTTTAAAAAGCACAAGTAACCTCATAAGAGTTTGATAAATAAAATAACACAACTAGGCTTTCCAAAGATGAGAAAGAATATCACATTTAATTGAGGTTTTCATGACTTTATTTTTTTAAAAAAAAACAAAAATGCTATCAGCTATACCTCCTGTGTCCAAAAAGCATTTATGAGTAGAGTTTCTAGACTCTTCTATTTTTATGTACCTCTTCTGAAAATGTCCCAGAACCTATATTCTTGGCGACCCCAAAAGTTGTTTCTGCTGATTCCTGACCATATTTTCCACAGGGGAGGGAAGGAAGGAAGACAAAGAAGGAGGGAGGGAGGGGAAGAAGGAGAGAGGATGGACGGACGGGTGGACGGGTGGGTGGCTGGATGGCTAGGTGGCTGGGTGGGTGGATGGGTGGATGGGTGGGTGGGTGGGTGGGTGGGTGGATGATGTAAGGATGATGGGTGGATGATGTGGATGATGGGTGGATGATGGGTGAAAGGAAAGCCAAGGAGCACCCTCCCTGCCACCTGACCTGAAAACCACCTTGAGTTTTACCCTACCTTTTACTATCAATCCTTTTGGTCTGCTGTGACTATTCAGGGAAAATAAGAACTTCCATTTATAGAACTCTGGAGTTCTGGCCCAACTGTCCACTTTCTTGGTGCAAACACAGTTTACAGGGCAGTGCCCCGACCACCCACAGTCACCATCAGCGTGTGTCATTTCTGGATTCTGGTATTCTTTACATCCCAGCACCCCCTAACTCCCATTTTCTCACAGTCTCAGCAAACCCTCACTTTGGTTAATTAATTCAAACCCAACACCAGATATGCCAAAATCGAGCTCTGGTTGTACAGTAGTTAGAAGTTCAGCTGCTAACCAAAAACACGGGCAGTTTGAACCCACCAGCCTCTCCTTGGAAGCCCTGTGGGGTAGTTCTACTCTGCCCTATAGGGTCATTATGAGTCAGACCCTATAGCAGGTTTGTTTGAGTTTGGTTGTACTTGTAGCAAGTCCCAGAGGCTTCTCTGGCCCAACATTTTCTAAAACAAGCTTGTGTATGCCAGTTTCCCCAGCTGAAAACCCCAGCAGATTGGGCAACACCAGGAGATTTTCACAAGGTCTCATGGGTGAATGATAGCCTGGGTTTGCTTTGCAGTCTTAGAGAGGGCACACACGGTGTTTTCTGAGAATCTGAATCAGCCAGCTGTTGGGAGAACATCTATCAATTAGATTAAGTATGTCCTGTCACTCTCACCACTCAGAAAGCAGGACAATCCAGTGTCCTGGACGGGTGGGGGAAAATCTTGGTTAAGTGCTATGTCTGCTAATCAAAAGGCAGTCAGTTCAAATCTACCAGGCTTCTCTTGGAAACCCAATGGGGCAGTTCTACTCTGATCTCTAGCATCACTATGAGTCAGGCCTGACTCAATGGCAGTGGGTTGTTCTGTTTTGGGGTCGTGGAGGCAAAGGTGAGGAATGGAGGATCATGTACCAGGCCAGCCCCCTGGCTTTAGAGGTTGTGTTACTGACTCTGCATAAAAAGGGCAGCTCTACAGTCCAGAGTAAGTGCTGGGTAACTGCAGCACAGCCAGGTTGCACACATTTCCTTCTGCTGCCTTTGCATTAGACATGATGATGTGCTTTTCCCAAAGGCCTTGTTGGTAGGAAATAGGAATGAGAGAAGGTCTTTTTATGAAGTGTCAATGAGAAACTAAGAGTCAAATAACTTGCCATGGCAGAGAGAGACTAAAGAGAATCCATCAGCTGGCAAAATTTTCTCTCCACTTGAGAAGTGCTCCCACACCAGAGAGGCAGCTGACGGCGGCAGCTCGAGTGCAGGCGCTGCCTTTTTTCCAGCTGTGCCAGCGATCACATGTGACCACGCGCTCTCATGTCAGGCTTGGCCTCTGTTTGCTCTGGATTCACACCCCCATTAATGTGCACGGCAAGTTCACCCTGTGGGTGTGAATGCCCTCGGCCTCCAAACACTCCTTAGAAGTGGATACAGTGCATGAAACCCCAAGCCAATACAAGACAGCAAAGTGACAGACTTCTGACTATCCAGGCCTTCTTGACCTTTTCCAGCCACTCCACTCGCCTCTCTCCTCAGACCACTGGCTACAGTCCATGGCTCCAGCTGAAGGGCCACCACCAAAACTAAAGCCTGAGTAAACCAATTTTCTGTGTCTTAATCTTTCCATGGAGCCCACAAGATACACAGAAATTACTCAGATGCCACAACTGCTCACTTCCACTGAGCAGCTGAGAATGTATTAAATGCTTTACATCGGGACTTTGAACAGATTAGTGGTGAGAATTTGCTTTTCTGACAAGTTCCCAAGAAGTTATACATAAGATCACCTTGGGGGGTCTACCTTGCTAAAACGTAGATTCTGATTCATATATCTGAGTGGCAAAGCAAATTCTCAGGAGGGATTTGAACCCTAGGGAACTGGTTGGAAGCATTACCTTACCTTAATCATCCACCAACTGATTCAGTTCCTACATAGACCCTGTTTAGTCCTCTTCTGCATGTAGGAAAATAGAGATTCATCAAAAATTAAATAATATAGTCAAGGTCAAATGCAGAGGACAAAATTCCTTTTCCCTAAAGGGGCACAGAAACTCTAGTGGCATAGTGTTAAGTGTTAGGGCTGGTAACCAGATACTCCTTGGAAACTATGAGGAAGTTTCACTCTGTCCTATAGGGTTGTTATGAGTTGGAATCAACTCAATGGCAAAGGCTTTTTTTTTAAGAGGCAAGGGATATTAGTGAGAAAAAAGAGCTTGATATACTACAATGGCTAGAATAATTGAAAATACAAATAGACAGGAAAATAACTTGTTGAGACTGTAAAGTAGTTGGAACCCTTATACATTTCTGATGGATATTTAATATGGCACGGACACATCAGAAAACAGTTTGGCTCTTCTTCAAAGAACTGAATCCCTGTATGACCCAGCAACTCCCCTCTAGAGTATATACCCAGAAGAATTGAGAATGCATGTTAATACAAAAACTTGTACACAAATGCTCATGTATGCATTATTTATAATAGCCAAAGAGGGGAAAATCCAAATGCCTACCTGCTAACAAATGGATTTTTAAAAAGATCATGATATAGCCATATGATGCAATGTTAAAAAAAAAACAAAAAACAAAAAAACAACTTACCATCAAGTCCATTTTGACTCATAGTGACCCTACAGGACAGGGTAGAACTGCCCTGTGAGGTTTCCAAGGAGTAGCTGGCAGATTCCAACTGCCGACCTTTTGGTTAGCAGCCATAGCTCTTAACCACTATGCCATCAGAGTTTCCACAATGGAATATTATGCAGCCATAAAAAGAAACGAAATATTGATGATGCTACAACCAGGGTGAACCTTGAAAACATTATGCTAAGTGAAAGAAGGCAGTCACAGAAAGACACATACTATATAATCACACTTGCATGAAACATCCGGAACACATAAATTCATACAGACAGATAGCAATGACTGCCAGGAGCTGGAGAAGAAGGAGATGCGGAGTAACTGCTAAAAGGTACGCCACTTTGTCAGTTGTTTCTCATCTGATCAGGAATTAGATAGCGGTGATAGCTGCAGTAAAACATGAAAAACTACTGAACTGTAAACTTTAAAAGGGTGAATTCTTGCTTTGTTTTTAAAAATGTTATTATGCTCTAAGTAAAAATTACAATCCAAGTCAATTTGTCATACAAAAACTTGCACACCCACCTTAATGAAACTCTAGCTGCTCTCCCCACCCTGTGACAGCACACTCCTGTCCACCCTGTATTTCCTGTGTCCTCTCAACCAGTTCCTGTCCCCTACACCCTCTCATCTCACCTCTGGACAGGAGCTGCCTGGTTAGCCTGAAGTATCTACTTAAGCCAAGAAGCACACCTTTTGCCTGCATCATTTTATAAGATGCATGTCTTAGAGCTCAGTCCAATCTTTGTCTGAAGAGGTGGATTCAGGAATGGCTTCAGCTCTGCCCTAACCAAAAGTCTGGGGCCATGTCTTCTGGAGCCATATCTTCTGGGGACCCTCCAATCTGTCAGAGAGTTAAGTCTGGTCTTTTTAATAGAGTTCTAGTTCTGAGCAGCCACTTTTCTCCTGCTACATCAGGGACTCTGTTGTATTCTAAAAGGGTGAATTCTATGGTACGTGAATTCTATCTCCACTTTTTTGTTGTTATTAATTTAAATAAGCAGAATGGGAAAAAAAAGTAGGGGCTTAGGCTTGAGGCATCTCCCAGATCTACTGATATAAGACAGCAGTGTGAGGCAACAGTATGATATGTTAAGAAATCATTCTCTTATTCAATATTCATTGCTTGCCTGCTGCATGCCAGGCCAGGAGTGGAGGACACAAAGGTGAGCAAAACAGATGTGGTCCCAATGTGGCCATCACATAAAGTCTGGAGATAAAGGCAAAAGAAAAGTGCAGTGATAAGAGACATCTGAGTTGCTATGGGAATGTACAGCAAGGGATGGGACAAGGGAAGGCCGAGGGAAGAAGTGATGTTTCATCCGTGAGCTGAAGAATGAGTAGCTGGGAACTAGGCTAAGATGAGGAAGGAAAAGATGCCATGCAGAAAGAATGCAGTCTATAGTGGTAACACATATAGTAGGTGCTCAACAAAAATCTGTTGAATGAATGAACAAATAGCTAAGGCTGATATCCTAAAGTGAGAATACAGCATACAAGATGAGTTAAAATAAAGTCTCAATGACTTAAGCAGAGCCCCAGTAGTGCAGTGGTTAAGAGGTTGGCTGCTAGTTTGAATCCACTATCCACTCCTTAAAAAGTGGGGAGATTCTACTCTGTCCTAGAGTCGCTGTGAGTCTGAATCAACATGACAGCCATGGGTTATGACTAAAGCAGAAAATTCAAGGACTTAGGTGAATAGGGAGAGACAAGACTGTGCAGGCAAACTGATGACACAGCAGACTGGGCCTGGTATAGTGTGTATATGACTCTTTCATTACCATGTGTCAACAGTATGCCAGAAACCCTGGTAGCATAGTGGTTAAGTGCTACATCTGCTAACCAAAAGGTCAGCAGTTTGGTTCCTCCAGTTACTCTGTGGAAACCCTATGGAGGAGTTCTACCCTGTCCTATAGGGTCACTATGAGTCAGATAGACAGCAGTGGTTTTTAATTGTATATCAGCCACATTTTACGCCTCTGGACTTTAAGAAGTAAAGCACTATTTCAATTCTAATGCATTTAGCATCAAGGTAAGTCACTTTTGAAATGTGTGAAGTCCAGCAGGCCAAAGTTGGAGTCTCACTATGTTAGCAGAGCTTTCTATTAGATGATGCCTATAAACTTTTGCCTCTTTCTCATTTTTTTCTGTGAGATAAGGCTTGCAAGAATAATTACGACTTCACTGTGTGATAGGGAGCCCTTTGGGGTTTATTTTGGTTTTTCTGTGTCCTATTTGGAAAACGAAAAGTTTCCCCCATGTAACCTAATGGAATGGTGCTTTCAGTCAATTCTTTACATAGCTCTCATTAATGTCTTGCCATACCACAGATCAGTGGTGCCAAGTAGCACTCACCTCATTGGTGGATTGTATTATCAAATATATTTCTCCCAAGTCCTTATTACCAGCCAAAAATTTAAACACACTCAGTAAATATGCATTGCAAGACTGAAAATACACGACTTAAAAAATAAAATTAATGCGGTAAGTATACTTTATGGTTTTATACATTTATAGGAGGCTCTCCCACTGGTTTTTTTCTAGATGGGAGAGGAGAGGGTGGCAAGAAATGGACAGGTGATCATCAAGAAGACACTTAAAGTACAAGTGAAAAGGAGGAGTGTGCTGTCACCATCAAGTGATTTGGGTTGTTTACTTTCACTTAATCATAATAATAAAAAAAAGGTTAAAAAGTTAAATCAAATTCAGAAGAAAAAATATAGTTAAAAAAGGAACAATGTGACAGGGCTAGTTGTTTAACAGATTTTGTTATTAATTGCTGTCAAGTGGATCCTGACTCATGGCAACCCCCTGTGTGCGGAGTAGAATTGCTCCTTAGAGTTTTCAAGGCTATGACCTTTCGGATATAGATCACCAGGCTGGTCTTCAGAGGAATCTCTAGGTGGGTTCGAACCACCAACTTTTCAACTAGCAGTCAGGCACTTAACAATTTGTGCCTCCCATGGACTCTGTGGTAAGCAGTGTTATAAGGAATTTGAGTTTCATCCTAAGGTCTGTCTGTTACCAATGATGAGTTCTAGCCATTCACTTCCAGTGAGAAATAGTAGAAGCTTTCTCCAAGACTAGATATAATCAAAGAAGAAAAACCAGAACCTCTTTTGAAAGTATATGTGGTTTGGCAGAATTCCAGGCTGGCTGCCAAAGTGAGATATATATGATCTAGGGAGCTGGGAGGGCAGCTCCAGCCCTTCAATGGAGCAGGACATGGAAGTCTCAAGTATTAGGCTACAGAAGAGCAAGTTCATTTTCCAGGAACAGCCTGGGACACCTGCACTGCTTGATCTGTCGTGGAGACTGGCCTTGCAATGTGGTGCTTCTGTATGTCCAAGTCCCCAGGCAGCATGTGTCCTTTTAATTCACCCCACGTACTGGGTTGTATTGGTCACTGAGGGCTATGGGCAAGTCTGAGAACTCCACAAAAGGGTGAGATGTGGAGACGAAAAGCACCTGAAAATAGAACGAATGATCCTTTCCAAAGAGAAATGTGATCATGGCATTACTAGTTGGCTTCCCGCTTAGCCTTAAGATAAACCCTTCATGATCCTGCCCTGCCTGACTCTGCAGGTTCACATCATGCCACTTGTGCCCACACTCTATTCTGTTTGCTCTCTACAATCTAGTCATGCCAGCCCACAACATGTCTAGGTTGGAGAAGGTACAGTGCTGGCCCAGCCTCAGAACTCTCACACCTGCAGCTCCAACCCCAAATGCTCCCTCCACCCCTCTGCCTGGCTGGCTATATTGGCCATCACATATCAGCTTAGCTACCCCTCCCTCTGGGGAGAAGCCTTTGTGATTCCGCATCACGTTTAAAAAAAAACAACCCCATTACTGTAGTGTCGATTCTGACTTGTATTCAACCCTATATGACAGAGTAGAACTGCTCCCATAGGGTTTCCAAGGAGCCACTGGTGGGCTTGAACTGCTGACTTTTGGTTAGTAGTCATAGCCCTTACCCACTGCTCCACCAGGGCTGCAAACTATGTTGTTGTTGTTATATTGCCATGGGCTGGATTCCAACTCACAGGGACCCTATATACAACAGAACAAAACACTGCCTGGTCCTGTGTCATGCCCACAAGTTTTTTATGCCTAAGCCAAACTATGTTAAACGAACATATTATGTGATCCTGGTGCCAGATTAAGCAGATAGATGGCATGCTGCTGCTGCTAACGAAAAAGTTGGTGACTTGAACCCACCCAGCATCTCAGCAGGAAAAAAGATGTAATTATTTGCTTCCAAAAAGATTACAGTCAAGAAAACCCAATGGGACCATTCTACTGTGTCATATGGGGTTGTTGTAAGTCAAAATTTACTTGAAAGCCCCTAATAGGAGCCCTTGGGTAGTGTAAATGATTTGCAGTCAGCTACTTACCTTAAGCTGATAATCTGACCCCCCAGCATCATCTTGGGCATGAGACCTAGTGATCTACTTCTGTCAAGATTACAGCCCAGAAAATCCTATGAAGCAGTTCTACTCTGTAACACATGAGGCTGCCATGAGTTTGGCAGCCAGCTCATTAGCAACAGGTTTAGCATATTCTCCTACACAGCACACCATGCCTTTAAACATATTTGTCTCGTGTCAGTCTTCCCATCATACTGCAAGTTCTATGAAAGCGAAGACTCCATCTGCCTTGCTTATCACCGAATCCTCAGTGACTGGCACAGAGAAAGGCCTCGATAAAGACTGCTGAATGAATGACAAGGGGAAAGGGAGAGGCTTACTCACGTAGACTGGAAGAATCGGAGCTGCCATGTCTTGCTCAGCCTTCTGTTCATCTAGGAAATGCATTCTAGATCCATTCTGTCTTTGTAAAACATAGTCAGATGTTATTCTTTGGCTTATAATCTCTCAGTGGTTTCCTATGCTACACAGAGCAAAAGCCAGAATCCTTAAAATGACCTACAAACCCAGCATAATCTGGCCTGCTCCTACTAGACTGGCCTTATTGCTGGTGTCTGAATAAGCCAGATACACTTCCACCTCAGGCCCTTTGCACTTGCTGTTCCCTCTATCTGAATGCTCACCCACCCCACCTCACTCCAGGTATCTGCATGTGAACTGCCTCACTATCCGTAGATCTTTGTCTAAATGTCACCATCTCAGCACTGCCTTTCCTGGCTTCTCCATTTAAAATTAGACTGTTTTGACATTTCTCACTGCGCTTCTCTGCCTTATTGTTCCCCATAGCACTCAGCACTGTGTAAAAATCTATATATCTTGCTTATTTCCTGTCAGTTATCTATCTCTTCTGGCTAGACTATAAGCTCCCCAAGGATGTGTGTATATATATATGTATGTATATATATATATATAGCATGCACATATGCATATATATGCATCCTTTGTATATATAAAGCATGCATTATGTGCTTATATGTATGCTTTATATACATATATATAGATATATCACATTTATTGCACTGAAGAATCTCTGACATTTAGAACAGCCACATGATGGAATGAATCAATGCCTTCCCATGTCATATCTGACCACTGCATGTCACATTTGTTTGTGCTTTGCCTTGGCCCCAAAGCACGCTATGGGCCCTTCGTGTGAGTCTTTTTTAGAATATTCTACCATCTGCTATGTCTGCAACAGATCTCACAGATGATTGAAAGCTTGAGCTGAATATAATCTATCAGTCTTATTTCCTGCCCCCACACATGCTCTAACTCTTCCCAATTTAGCAAGCACCATTATATAGAGCCTAATTATAGGGAGGCGTAACAAAAGCAGTTTCATGTTGAGATAGCATTCACGTGTGCCCTTCAGAGAGGTATTCTAACGTATACAACAGGCTAAGAATTTTACAGGATATGTGCAAGACAGTTGAGTTTCAACCAAGCTTCAAGAAATTGGGCTATGGAGGCAATAAAACCCCTTCAGTCAAGAGCAGGCAAAGGAGAATGTCTTTCTCAAACACAGAGACGTCTTCTAGGGACCCACCAGGAAA
Organism: Heterohyrax brucei; assembly: GCA_028571685.1. Classification (NCBI taxonomy): domain Eukaryota; kingdom Metazoa; phylum Chordata; class Mammalia; order Hyracoidea; family Procaviidae; genus Heterohyrax; species Heterohyrax brucei. The sequence goes on along the minus strand of CM053142.1, from coordinate 66,255,275 downwards.
TGAATCCTCATTCATGCATCCATTTATTCACCCTATAATGCCTTTTAATACCTTCTCTGTGTCACGCACTGTGGTGAGTCTACACAAAAATAGCTCACGATTGAGAAGAGAAGACAAGCTAGTAAACAGATAAATTAGCCCACAGTGTGGTAAGTGCTGTTGCAGAAATGCAGGAAGTAACTGAGTGTGCCCAGGTGATTCCAAAAGCTGTCATCGAGGAAGTGACATTTGAGCAGGGACTTAAAGGACAACTAGGAATTTCCCAGATAAAGAAGGGCATCTCGGGCAGAGGCAACAACACGTGTAAGGAGAAGGATTCGTGCAAGAGGCAGAGGTGTCTTGGGTACTGTTAGAAGCTTAGCACAGCAACAGCCCAGAGAGGCAGCCAGAACGTGGGAGGACACGGAGTACTGCTGATGACCACGCTGTCAATGTAGTTTAGGATTGGGGTGAAGGGTATAGTATTCTACTTCATAAATGGAAGAAGAACCATTTTAGGGCAAGGCAATCAGTTGCTCTGTAAATTCTCCCCTTTAGAAATAGAGCACTGAGGAGAGAAGATGCTAGAAATGTCCCTGACCCACTTCAGTGTCCAACTCTGAGAACACTGGAAGATCTGGTCTGAGTAGAGAGGAACAGGTAAGCAGACATCATAAACGCCCTCTCTCTCCACGTAGCTTTTCTCCCTAGGTTCTCTAATTAGAGATTAATTTGAGTTAACAAATGCCTATTGTCATTAAAAAGTACCCTCTAGGAACTTTAAGTCTAAAAGTCAATTTACTCCAGTTGTAACTTAAGCAAATATTCCACAGAAATTTCTAAGTGTGTACTATTAGGACAGGCCTGGAGCGTTGGCTGATGAATAGGGCATGGACCCTGTCTTCAGACAGTCAAGGAGGAACAAACTGAGGGCAAATGAAATTTTTGGCTAAGAAGAATGCAAGGCCTTTCTGCAGCCTGGCTCTGGTCTGTGTGGGAGAGTACTGTGGTTGATTACGACAAGTAACTTACACGACTTAGCCTGGGATTGGGCCACCAAGTAGTCAGTAAGAGAGTATCAGGAATATGATGGGCAAGAAGTCAGAAGCAAAGGCACCTCCAGGTGAGTGGGGAGGGCAAACACCTTCCTCTTATCTCACATGGCCTCTGCTTTGTTCACCTAACCCCACCGAGATTATTACAAATATTGTTAACACAACCCAGCCTCATCTTTAACTACTAACCCGGTGCTATCAGAGCTCCCAACCACTCTACTGGTACTGCTCTCTGCAAGTGACTCTCAATCTCCCAAGTGGAAAAGTCCACTGGAAGAAATTGAGTCTGCCTTACACACTGCCGTCTTGCTTGGATTTCCTGTACCAGGCTCCCACGTGGCTTCTCTACCTCCAGTCTTCGTCCCTCTACCTGTTCTCCAAAGAGTATTCAGATGAACTGTAAATGCAAAGCTGACCCTATTACTTCCCTGCTTAAAATCTTTTCTCTCCTGCTGCCTTCAGAATTAAAGATCGTGTCTGAAGCTGGCTGTCAAAAGTTGCCACAATCCAGCCACAAAAGGCCTCTCATTCTTCTTTGCTCCCCTTTCACTACAACCATACTAAATCCACAGTCATGCCTAAGCTCCTCGGAACTCCTTCTCTCCACTGATCTCAGCACTTACTGTTCTCACTGCTTACAATGTCCTTACTTGGTTCTGCCTAGATAAGACTTACTTAGCCTCCAGATCTTAGTTTACAAGTCACTTCTTCCTGGAAGACTTCCTGGATCTTGAGTCTGGGCCAGGTGCTCACACTATGGACTCCTGTGGGGCCTTGACTTACCCTTCCACAGCACTTACCATGCAATATTAAAATTGTTTGTGTCTTCTCCAGTCTATAATCTGCTTAGGAGCTCTAAGCTCAGTGTAAGCCTCAGTGTTTTTGAATAAATTAGTTAATAATTTTGGTGCCTTTGTTACTGTTGGAAACCCTGGTGGCATAGCGGTTAAGTGTTAGTCTGCTAAACAAAAGGTCAGTAGTTCAAATCTACCTCGTGCTCCTTGGAAACTCTATGGGGAAGTTCTACTCTGTTTTATAGGGTCTCTATGAATTGGAATAGACTCAACAGCAGTGGGTGGTTTGAGTTTTAGCAATTACTATAATCTACCACTGCTTGACTTTCTATTTATACACAAAAGGTTTTACATTGCTCTCACTAAATGAAGAGAAAATAGATCAAAATATCAGAATAGAGGCTCTGGATTAATGAGCTTGGCTGAGTAGTTATGTGACTGTGGGCCAGTTACTTAAATTTTCTTTGCCTCAGCTTCCTTTTAAATAAAACAGAGGTAATAACAGTATCACGGCTGAAGATGAGCACAGTAGCCCTTTGGCAAATATTGAGCAACTGACTATTCAGTAAATAAAAGAGGCCTATAACTTTTGCCAATTTCCATGGTGTAAATACTCCCACTACAGCTAATGTCAAGCTACAACATGACATGAACTTTTCCATCATACAGGTACAGTAGACAGAAATAACCTCAAGAGCATAAAAGGTAATTTAAAAAAAATGGGAAGTGATGGGTTGTGAATATCATCTTTGTTTTTAAATATGATTTCCTTAATTACAAATTAAAAAATTAATTTTTTACTGCGGTTATGTTTTCCAATAGGCTTCCAAAATGTAATAATTGACTGTCATGAACCAGCAGATGTAGACCCCAGCACACTACTGAGAGAGGGTGGAAGCTGAGAAGAAGGGACATCTTACAGCTACGCTGCTCTTAAGCTTGTGCCTTGATGGACCAGATCAGCTTCACTTGATGAGGAAGAGGAGGATGCTGTATTTGGACTACAGGTCTAAGAAGCGTTTTAGTATATATATTGGCAGGACCTAGAATAATAAGCTAATAGTATGATTCCAAGGTATCCTGGTTGTCCAATAGTTAAGCACTTGGCCACTAACTGAAAGGCTCGTGACTTGAAACCACTCAGTTGCTCTACAAGAGAAAGACTTGGGGACCTACTCATGTAAACATTAAAGCCTAGAAAACCCTATAGGGCAGTTCTGCCATGTGGGGCCACTCTGAGTTGAAAATGGACACAATGGCACCTAACAACAACAACAACAACTCTATGGCTCCATTTTTTTCTGTGCTTAGAACTTAGTCTACCAAAAGCATTCAGGAAGAACAAAGTGGTGTTTAGAAACTTACCCTTGACCTTAACCATTTCAAACTATCATCAAATAGTACATCATCTCACTGAAGACTTCTGGTCTCTGTTATGCATCATGTCCTGTTGTTTTAATATATCTCTATGATATTACTCAAACCACTGCTGTCTAGTCATATCTGACTCATAGCAACTGTAGAGGTCAGAGTAGAACTGCCCATAGAGTTTCCAAGGAGCACCTGGCAGATTTTTACTGCCTATATTTGGTTAGCAGATGTAGCAGTTAACCCACTATACTACCAGGGTTTCCTCCATGATATTAGTCACTGTTTGTTGTACATTAAACATAAAAATAAAATTTTGATCATTTCTTGCAGTGAACAGTTAATTCATCTGCCAAGCCAAACGCAGTCACATTTTCTAGCACACATCTATAAGCTCATATGAGACTTCTATCAATATGCTGTAAGATTAAAAAAGGCTTCATGGCTTAAGTTTAGAAAATGCTTCATTAGAGTTATCTTCTTGGACCTTAAGAATTAAATTTCTTGGAGGTAGGGCCAAATGGCAGAGTAGAAGGGTACTTCCTATGACCCCTCTTACAACAAAGACTCAAAAGAACAAATGAATCCAGCACCTACAGCATCCTAGGAGCCCTGAACATCAAAAGGAAAGCTAGGAAACTGGACTCAGCAATAGAGAAAAGAGTACTGCTGGAAGAACATAGGATTCCACAGACCTGACCTGCCAGGAAATGGCTGCAGCTACTGTGTGATGAGCTGAGTGTGGAGGTTGGTGGGTGTCCTTTTCACTAGAAGTAGTTGTCTGGAGAATCCACTCATGCCTCCAGAACCAGTGAGAGACAGCACCAGGTCTTAAAAAGCATGTAACCTACTGTATGCAGATCTGAATCTTTTCTACAAGATAGGCCTGTCTCCTTTCTCCTGGCTCTCCCTCCACCCTTCTCTGCCCTGTGCCTGGTGCTAAAGCCTGATGCCCTTAACTGAGCAGGAAGTATGACACTTCAAGCCTGTTCTGAGCCATTCTCCTCCTCCCTTCTCTGCACTGTGCCTGGCTCAGGAGTCTGATAGCATTAACTGAACTGGAAGTAGGACTCCTTAAGCCCACTCAGAGTTACTCTCCAGGACAATTTTTCTGTGAAGGGGACAAAAAATCTGCTGATTCCTCTAAACCAGAAAATCAAGACAGAAACTCTTCCTTTATCTAGATTCAGACATAAGGGGATACACCATCCTTACAGACACTCAGGGATGGCTGTTATCCTCCTGCCTTTCTCAGAAGCTGAAGCCAGACACCTGTGCCAGTATCAATCACTCCTGCTCACCTAGGATAGCAGGTAAGAACCTGCACCAAACAACTGGTGGGTGACTACCTGGAAACCTGAGGTGAAGCCATAGGAAGAGAACTTCCTGGAATTATCAGAGGTAGAATACAAAAGATTAATATTTAGAACTCTTCAAGGGATTAAGAAGGAGATGAGGCAAAATGCAGCAGAGCATAATTACAAACTGAACAAGCTGCAAGAAAGCAGAGACAGAAAGAATCAGGAATTCAGAATTAATAATAAAACACCGAATTAGACAATTCAATAAAGACTCAAAGGAGCAGAATTGAAAATTGAGGCTGGATACTGAGACTAAAGATAAAGCACATGACAACATATTTGAGTAACAATCAGACAAAAGAATTTTTAAAAATCAAGAAACACTAAGAATTATGTGGGGCTCTATAAAAAGGAATAATCTCTGAGTGACTGGAGGAGCAGAACTGGGAGGCAGGGAGATAACAGAAAATACAGAAAGAATTATTGAAGATTTGCTGACAGACTACTTGCCTGAAACCATGAAAGATGAGAAGATACCTATCCAAGATGTTCACAGAACTCCACAGTAGGTAGATTCTCAAAAGGACGATACCAAGTCATACTATAATCAAATTTACCAAAACTAAAGATAAAGAGACACTTTTAAAAGTGGCTAGGAATAAAAAATAATAATAATAACCTATAAAGGAGACTCAGTAAGACTAAATTCAGACCATTCAGTAGAAACTAGGGTGGCAAGAAGGCAATGGTACAACAAAGCCTTGAAGGAAAATAATTGCCAAGAATTATACATCCAGCAAAATTGCCTCTCAAATATGACGGTGAAATTAGGACATTTCCTGATAAACAGAAACTTAGAGAACTTGCAAAAACCAAACTAAAATCACAAGAAATACTAAAGGGAGTCTTTGGTTAGAGTATCAGTAACACCAAATAACAACCCAAGACCAGAACACAGAACACAGCAACTGGAAATCAACCCAAATAGGGGATATTACAAAAATAAATCATAGCAAAACACTGAAAATAGGAAGACAGAAGTGTCATTATGTAAGCACTGTAACAAAAATCAGGTACTTAAAACAGAATGTAGTCATAGATCTTTCATATGGAGATAAAGTCAAGGGAATATAAAGAAACTAAAGACTGGTTTAAATTTAGAAAAATAGGGGTAAGTGTTGTGGTAATCACAAAAGAAATTATCAATACTGTGTATCTAAATTAAAAAAAAAGAAAAATATGAAGTCTCAGTATATACAACACCACCAACACTGAAAAACATGAAAACAAAACACGTAAAGAAAAAGACACCACTCAGAAAATTCCATGGAACAAAGGAATGGTCTGCAACACAGAAAAAAGGTATCAAAATGACAGCACTAAATTCATACCTATCAATAATCATGCTAAATGTGAATGGACTAAATACATAAATAAACAGAGAGTGACAGATTGGATTAACAAACAAACACAATCTATCTATATGCTGCCTACAAGAGACATACTTAAGACTCAAAGAAATGAACAAACTAAAACTCTAAAGATGGAAAAAAATACGTCAACCTAACAATATTAAAAAAAAAAAGGCAGAAGTGGTAATATTAATCTTTGACAAAAAACACTTTAAAGTGAAATCCAACTACAGTGGATGAGGAACGACATTACATAGTGACAAAGGATCAATACTCCAGGAGAACATATCCATATTAAATATCTACACATCCAATGACAGGGTTTCAAAATACATAATACAAACACTAGCTGCACTGAAAACAGCTCCACAATAACAAGAGACTTCAACACACTACTCTCGGTGAAGGAAAGAGAATCTAGAAAAAAGCTCAATAAAGACACAGAAGATTTAATCCCACAATCAACCACTTTGACCTTAAAGGCATTTACAAAACACTCCCCCCAACAAGAGCCAACACACATGGAACATTCTCCAGAACTGACCACATCTTAGGTCACAAAGCAATCTTTAACAAAATTCAAAGTATTAAGATATTGAAAAGCATCATTGCAGATCTTAAAGCCATAAAGTAGCAGAAAAAAATGAAATACATGGAAGCTGAACAATACCTTGCTTGAAACAACTGGGTTATAGAAAAAATCAAGGATGGAATAAAGATATTCATAGAATCAAATGAGAATGAAAACATATCCTATGGGACACAGCAGAAGCAGTGTTCAGAGGTCAATGTATCAGCAAATGCACACATCCAAAAAACAAAGGGCCCAGATCAAAGCATTAACTCTACAACTTATACAAGAGGAACAAGAGCAGCGAAAGAACTGCTTGGGTAGCAGAAGAAATCAAATTTAAAAAATCAGAGCAGAACTAAGTGAATTAGACACTAGAAAAATGATTGAAAGAGTTAACAATACCAAGAGCTGTTTGTATTGAAAAGATCAACAAAATCAATAAACCACTGGCTAAACTGACTGAAAAAAAAGTGGAAGCAAATAATTCAAATAAGAAATGAGATGGGAGATATCACAGTGGACCCAACTGAAATTAAAAGAATCCTAACAGAATACTATGAAAAATTCTACTCTAAAAAATTTTAAAACCTAGAGGAAATGGACAAATTTGTAGAAACACATCACCAACCAAAGCTAGCAAAAACAGAAGTAGAATCACGAAAAGAGAAATTGAAAGGTAATTTAAAAACTCCCAACTAAAGAAGCCCTGACTCTGATGGCTTCATCAAACTTCTTCTACCAAACTTTTGGAGAAGTTAACACAGTGATTACTAAAAGTATTCCACAGAATAGAAAAGGATGGGGCTCTCCCAAATTCGTTATAGAAGCCAAATCAGGAAAGCACAAAAAAGAAAAATTGTAGACCAATGTATCTTGTGAACTTAGATGCAAAAATCCTCAACAAAATTCTAGCCAAAAGAATTCAATGACATATCAAAAAAATAATTCACCATGACTAGGTGGGATTCACAGCAGAGAGGAATACAGGGATAGTTCAATGTTAAAAAAACAATTAACATAATCAGCCACATTAAGAAAAGACAGGAACCACTTAATTTTATCAATTGATGCAGAAAAGGCATACGACAAAGTCCAACACACATTCATGCTAAAAACTCTCAGCAAAATAGGAACAGAAGGGAAATTTCTCAGCATAATAAAGGGGCATCTGTGAGTTGGACCCAATTCAACAGCAGTGGGTTTGATTTGGATTCTGGATGCAAAGCCAACAGCCAACATCATCCTAAATGGAGTGAGTCTGAGAGCATTTCCCTTGAGAACAGGAACCAGACAACGATGCCCACTGTCACTACTCTTACACAGCATTGTCCTGGAAGTTCTGAGCAATTAGGCAAGATAAAGAAATAAAGGGCATCCAAGTTAGTGAGGCAGAAATAAAAGTATCTCTGTCTGCAGATGATAAAACCATATACACAGAAAACCTTAAAGAATACACACACACACAAACCTACAGAAACTGAAAGAAGAGCTCAGTAAAGTATCAGGATACAAGATAAACATACACAAATCAGTTGCATTCCGAAAAAGAGACCATCCAAGAGGAAATCACAAAATCAAAACCATTTACAGTAGTCCCCAGGAAGATAAAACACTTAGGAATAAACCTAATTGTAGACATAAAACACCTATACAAAGAAAATTACAAGACTCATGTGAATGGGTGACTGTACCAACATGTAACCAAAAGAACTGGATGGTGCCTAGCCACCACCAAAGACAGTCATGATGAGGCATACAATGTCAAGTCCCAGTGGCAACATGAGTAAAAGAGGAGTGCACCCCAAGAACTCCACTAAAAGATCACAATTGATGGTCCAAAGGCTTGGGGTTCCCTTGGAAGCATGACCCCTAGATCTGCTGCTGCTGCTGACCAGAAAACATTACTAAGGTCAACTCTTCAGACAGGAAAGGACTGGACACAGTATGACTATATGGTGTGTGTACTTCATGGTTGTATGAATCTATAGGATACTGTCCACTAGCCTCTTACTAGAAGAAAGAGGAGAGGGTACAGAGGAGGTGACAGGAAATATAGAACAAAAAGGAGAACTGTGCTGTTACTGCACAAGGAGAGCAGAAGGAGCTGCAAACAGGTGAACACGCAAATTTAATTTGGATCGTATACTTTCACTCAATCGGGAAAAAAAAGGGAAAGAAACCAAAAGAGACTTACCCAAGTGGACAAACCTGCCTTGGTCATGGATAGGAAGACTTAACATTATGAAAATGTCTATTCTACCCAGCCAAGCCAAGTGCCATCGAGTCAAGGTGATCTATATATACAACACAATCCCAATGCAAATTCGAACGTCATTATTTAAGGAGATGGGGAAACAAATCACCAACTTCATATGGAAAAGGAAAAAGCCCTTGATAAGTAAAGCATTTCTGAAGAAGGGCAAAGTGGGAAGCCTCACACTACCTGTCTTTAAGACCTATTACACTGCCACAGCAGTCAAAACAGCCTGGTATTGGTACAAAAACAGACACATAGATCAATGAGACAAAACTGAGAATCCAGATATAACATCATCCACCTATGAGCAGCTGATATTCAACAAAGGTTTGAAGTCCATAAACTTGGGAAAAGCCAGTCTCTTTAATAAATAGTGTTGGCATAACTGGGTATCTATCTGCAAAAAAAAAAAAGAAACAAGAATCGTATCTCACACCATGCACAAAAACTAACTCAAAACGGATCAAAGACCTAAATATAAAATCCAAAACAATGAAGATCATGGATGAAAAAGTAGGACTAACACTGAGAGCCTTCATACATGGCATAAACACGCTATAAAATACTAACAAAGCACAAACACCAGGAAAGAAAATTGATAACCAGAAACTCCTAAAAATCAAACACTTCTGCTCATCCAAAGACTTCACCAAAAGAATAAGAAGGCTATCTGCAGAGTATGAAAGAAGTTTTGGCTACCATGAATCCAATCAGCATCTGAGCTCCCTAATCTAGAAGGCACTGCAAAACCACAACAAGAAAAAGACAAATAACCCAATTAAAAAATGGGCAAAGGACACGAACAGACACTTCACTAAATAAGATATCCAGGATGCTAACAGATACAGAAGGAAATGCTCAAGACCTTTAGCCATTAGAGAAATTCAAATTGAAACTACAATGAGATACCATCTTACCTCAGCAGTGCTGGGTAAAAGTACAAAATAATAAATGTTGGAGGTGTTGTGTAAAACTCTTCTACACTGTCAATGGGAAGGTAAAATGGTACAACCACTTTGGAAATTGGTCTGGCACTTCCTTTAAAAGCTAGGAATAGAGATACCATAAGATTCAGCAATCCCACTTCTTGGAATATATCCTTGAGAAATAAGGGATGTCATATGAACAGATACATGCACACGAATGTTTATTGCAGTGCTGTCCAAAATAGCAAAAAGATGGCATCAACCTAGATGCCTATCAACAGATGAATGAATAAACAAACTATGGTATATTCACACAATTGAATATATGCAATGATAACGAATAACAGTGATCTTGGAAAATATCTAATAACATGGAGTCACGTGGCAGACATTATGCTGAGTGAAATTAGTCAGTGGCAAAAGGACAAATATTGTGCGAGACCACTGTTAAAATGACTTAAGAAGAGGTTTAAGCATAGAAGAAAATAATCTTTGATGTTAGAAGGGTAGCAAGGGAAGGAGAGGGGTACTTGTAGATTAGATAGCAGATAGGAATTGGGTTAGATGAAGGGAGCGACAGCATGCAGTAAAAGGGAGCTTAACTGCACGAAAAGCTAAAAGATTTCCTAAATACAACCCAGCAATTTGAAGGACAGAGTGGCAGAGCCAGGGGTCTGGGGAACCACTGTTTCAGGAGATATCTAGGCCAATTGGCATTAACTAAGGTTTTTTTAAAGAAAATGTTCTGCATGCCACTTTGATGAGTGGCATCTGGAGATCTTTAAAGCTAGCAAGTGACCGTCTAATAGTACCAATTTGTCCCAATTCACCTGCAGCAGAGAATGAAGGACGTCAAGGACATGAGGAAAATATTAGCCCAGCAGACAAAAGGTGTCATATGATCCAGATACTACATCAGCATGAGACCAGAAGAACTAGATGGTACCTGGCCACCACCAATGAATGCCCTGACAGGGAACACAATATAAAGTCCCTGATGCAGTAGGAGAAAAACAGGTGTGCAGGGTTAGAACTCTATTTTAAAAAACCACAATTAATGGTCCATCAGACTGGAGAGTCCCCCGATGATATGGACCCCAAACTCTTTGTCAGCCCAGAGTTGAAATCAGTACCAAAGCCAACTCTTTAGACAAAGATTGGACTGGACTGTAAGACAGAGTAATGCTGGTGAAAAACGTGCTTCTTGGCTTAAATATGTATGTGAGGCTGTCAGAGCAGCTCTTGTCTAGAGGTGAGATGAGAGGGTGGAAGGGGACAGGAGTTGGTTGAATGGATGAGGGAAGTACAGAGCGGAAAGGAGTGTGCTGTCATAGTGAGGGGAGGAGCATGGAGAGCAGTTAAATTTGCATAGCGGCGCATGTTTAGGGTTTTATATGGCAAATTGATTTAGATTGTAAACTTTCACTTAAAGCCACAGTAAAATACTAAAAAAAAAAAGAGAGAAATTTATCAACCTACCACTACACTCAGATAGGAAAGCTATGCCATGTAGAGGGTTCATCTACCTTTATAGTTGTCCTTACTTGAAATATCAAAATCTCATCATTTCTGAAATAATAGCAGCCTACTTCCCTCTTACACAGAATGGATTGTCACAGGGATAAGGGAAATTTTTAACTGGAAAGCAAAATCTTGACTTTGCCACCATTCTTCCCTGTAGCTGAAGCAGAGGGCCACCTTCTCTATAAACAGTTGGACTTCATAAATGCTTCACAGAATAAACTATCTAGATCCTATCAAAAGCCTGCAGGAAACTACATCTTTGAGGGAACTAATATAAGGAACATGATAGTCCTTCAGCCTTTTGATTCTCTAAGCTCTACCCCTGTATCCAGTCAAACTAAATCACAAAACAAAAACAAACATACTTATTTAACCCCAGAAGAAATACTTTCATAATTACTGTTAATGCCCTCGGCTTTAGTTAAGGTCAATATAAAATGTGGTTTTATGAATAAAAGAGTCTATGTCTGTTGTAAAAGCACTATTAAATGCCCAGTGGCATAAAAATCTGCATATTAAATTGTTTTTATGGTTTGGTATAGGGGAAAAGATTAGACTGTCTCATTTGAAGGCATAGCATCCTTATTTGGTTGGATCATGAGACAGCCCCATGACTCAGTATATTTCCTTTCTTTCCTTGGCTGCCAGGAATCTCAAAGGGAAACATTGTGCTCAGATGGAGGGGAAAAAAAAAAGACCTTCAGTCCAATTATTTGTGCAACTACCTCTCCTCCCTTTCTTACATGGCTCTCATTTTTTATTTTATGGGGAGTTGGGAGGGGAAACAAAGAAGCTAATTCCTTTGAAACGTTGCCACATGACTTTCTCAACACAATTTTATGATCTCAAAGCATAACTGACTTTGTGTTATCATGGGCCAGTTCTTCAGCTTGTGATTGTTCATATCCCTTGCTTCTTGTCTCTCTGATGCTTCTCTGCAAATGTCATTTTTATTGTATACCTTCCATATTATTTGTGGAAGAAGTCCAAGTGTGAATAATTAAGAAATAAATGTGACTCAGCAGGATCAACTTAGCTTGCTACTGCATCGTCAGTGTGTCTTTGTAAGTACTAGTAAAACACATTCTGTAACGCACCAGTAAATGTCTGTATCACTACCACTAAAAGAAACTGTCAATATTACATCTTTGGCTAATAGTAAAATGCATATAAAACCTAAAAATCAAATCCAAAAAGAACTGAAAATGCTCAGTTAAAAAACTAATTTCTGTCTTCCTCCCCCAGACATTATAAGACTTAACATTTAATCCAATCTCCCCATTTTCCTCCTCACCCAGTCATAGAGGAGAACCATCAGGGAGAAGAGAACCAATGGGTCTGAATAATTACAAGCTGAAGATTTAGCCCTTGATAATACAAAGCCGTTTATGCTTTAAAACTATAAAATGGTGCTGAGAAAGTCATATGGCAACTTTTCAAAAGAATTAGCTTACTCAGTTCCCCTCCAAACCCCCAATGACATCTGCACAGCTGGAAAGATGCGTAGAGATCAATCAGGACCAGGAATGAATGGGAAAGCAGGGTTCAGAAAGAGAAAGTAAGTTTCCCAGGATTACACTGCCTGTGAGTGACAAAGCTAGCATTTGAACACAGGTGTACAGAGCCCCATCCAACTTTGTTTTATTGAGCCAGCTCACTCCACCAATACCATACTTATTCACGTTATTTTTTACATTTTCCCTAGTATTTTTGTTTCCAAACAAAATGAAATAGGATTGCATTCATATTTACACATTTGTTAAATTGTTAGCCATCATTCAAAATAGAACAGAAACAAGCTCTTGCACATATAAGTCCTGGAAGGAGCAAACTTTGCACTCCACTTGGAATCCCTGGTGGCATCGTTAAGTGCTACGTCTGCTAACCAAAAGGTCAGCAGTTCAAATCTGTCTCTATGGGGCAGTTCTGCTCTGTCTTATAGGGTCACTATGAGTTGGAGTCAACTCGGCGGCAGTGAGTTTGGGTTTTTCTTGGTTTACAGAACTAAAAGTTGGTGGTTCTAACTTACCCAGCAGTGCTGTGGACGAAAGGCTTGGCAACCTGCTGCCATAAAGATTACAGCCAAGAAAACCCTATGGAGCAGTTCTACTCTGTAATACCTGGGGTCACCGTAAGTCAAAATCAACTCCATAGCAACATTTGCAGGCCAAGGGTGATGGAGCCTGTTTTTAAGCCACAACGAAGTGAGTGTGTGCGCTTCTGCAGATGTCTCCATACACATGCTCAGGTTCACAAAAGCGGCTGGTATTTCTTTGACAGATTAACTGGCTACACTCACCACTATCTTGGCATCTGGTTCCTACAGCCAACCCTGTGTACCATCTTTTCCTTCCCTGGAAATACTAAAAATAAAAGGATAAATAAATAACAGACCTCAAGTATGTCTGTTCTTTCTTACCAAATGCCTTACATTTCACAAAATTAGTCTTCTACTGAACAAAGGTTTCTCTGGATGATTACAAAATAACTGAAAAGTGCAGGATTCTCTGTGTCCCTTGCAAAACAAATGCAAGTTGGCTGGGACACAAGGATTGCAGCATGGATTAGAAACAGTTGAAAGGATTGTAAACAAAGGGTTCTGATAAATGGTAATGTTGCAAGGGGGTGGGAGGTGTTTGGTAGGATGTTCCATAGATTGGTGATGGGCCCAGTTAACATCTTTATTAATGACGAGGTAGGAGGGGAAAACACGAACAGCACATTCAGTAAGGGCAGGAGGATGCTAAATTGGGAGAGCCGCAAGAGACAAAGAAACAGCATAAGATGAGAATGGCGGGGGCAATCCTTCCACAAAGAAGGAAGGACAAGATTCATTTGGGGTGAGAAAGGGACACATTTCAGCAGGGGGAAATTTTCAGATTATCCACAGGGGAGTGTTGGGGGTGGAATGTGGGAAATACATACTTACATATATACATACACACACACACACACATTTATATACATACATACATATATATATATCATGACTTCCATCTGATGTCATTTATTTAGAGAAAATAGCTTGTTTTTTAAAATTATCAGTTTTCCTATAAGATGATGCTTCTCCTTGGCCCCTCGGGCTATTTGAATCTGGAAACATTAAAAGAGTTAACCTGTTTTCATGAGCCATGAAGATCAGAACACCTAAATGGAAAGCACTACACAACCCTTTGAACTTCAACGAGGACAGAAAGACAAAAAGCAGTCCTCCACTGCACTATGAATAGTAAGAGCTTGACTTTTAAGAGAGTACATTTCAACTCACTTGGGCCTTCTGGTTTCTAGCCTTATGTCTGCCATTAATTTAGGGTCAATTTTAGGAGATTCTCTTCCTTTTCTGGGCTTATTTCAATATCTTTTCCAGAAGGGACTTTCTGTCTTCTTCCCCTCTCCCATGGATGCTTCTCGGAGTGCCGGTATCAGCTCCATTATGTAACCGCTAAGCTAATGGATTGAGGCCTAAAATTCAGAAGGAAGACCTCCACAGGCCCATGTAAAGGAGAGATGTCTGTCTCCTGCCCACAGCAGTAACAGATGGAGAACTATTTACTCTATTTCCAAAAGTCAAATGGTAAATTTGGAAGGATAAAATAAGGCTAAAGATTTTAGAACATTGAGATCCTTGAAGACAGCTTTTGTACAAATAATATAAATATTAAAAAATCTTACCTACTTACAAAATTTTTTTGAGTTCTCTCCACAACATCTCACACAGCAAAACATTATTTGTTTCTTCCTTCTTTTAACACTTACTAAGCACATACAATATACCAAACATGATTTCTATCCCTGAGGAACAAGTTTACTGGTAGTGACATATACAAATAAGAAGTACTTTAAATACATTTTCAAAGTGTTATGCAGATACAGTAATGGTGGTAATGTTTGAGCTGGGTCTTCATGGTTTGATTAACCCATTTGCTGTTGAGTTGATTCTGACTCGTAGTGTCACTATACGACAGAGTAGAACTGTACCATAGAGTTTCTAAGAAGCACCCAACCTTTTGGTTAGCAGATGTAGCACTTAACCACTACACCACCAGGGTTTCCATGGATTGATTAGTTGCTGGTAAAAACCAAGGTGGGAGGGCAGAGTAGTACTCACAAATGAAGGGACAATGCATGCAAATGCATAAAGAGTTGAAAATAAATATATCTTTATATGTTTCTAGAAATAGTGAGCAGTTCTGTGAGGCAGGAATATAGGGCATACGGAGTGAAGTAGTAGAAGATGAAACTGCAGAATTTTGCAGATTTGCTGTTTAGGGTTCCTCTTCTACATATAAATGAGTTTGAACTTTATCTTCTATACAATATAGAAGCATTAATTGTTTAAGAGCAGAGTATAAAGATACTGAACATTTAATGAAGTGGACCAATCTTCTATTTTTGTTAATGACATCAACAAGGAAACTTCTAGGCTATTTAATTAAGAGTTAATCAGATTTTGATTATTTAACCACAGTCTGGTGAAGATTAGTGATCTCATGCAAGCTTATCTTCAGGGCAATTCTTCCCTGTCCTAAATGCTTGGGCTGATTTAAAAAAAATGTGAGTTATGTTTTAAAAAAGCTTTCAACATTCAATATTACAATACACACAACTCTGGTAGAGTACACAGTCTTCTGCTAGGAAGACCTTCTCAATTTTGCAAAAGCATAAATTTTTACAAACAATTCTGTTTTAAAAAACAAAAGCATTTTGGATTTCTTAATGTCCCTAAAATCACATTAAACAACCACCATGTCAAATATCCTACTGCCTTCAAGTTGATTCTGACTCATAGTGACCCTACAAGACAGAGTAGAACTGCCCCATACAGTTCTCAAGGAGCACCTAGTGAATTCAAACTGCCAACCTTTTGATTAGCAGCCATAGCACTTAACTACTACGCCACCAACGTTTCCATGTCAAGATAAGCTGACTTAAAATGGGCACAAGAATAAAATAAGCTACTACAATCACCATATTTCTAAGCTTGCATGAGATTACTTATTTTCATATCAGTGTGAAACCATGTGAGCTAAATCCTAGTCAGAAAATCAGGATTCTTGAGTTCTACCACCTAGCTTTATGGCGTTGAGCCATTAGACAGCCTCCATTACTCTGCGCTTCCTCATGAGCAAAATGAGGTTATGACGCATTCGTATAATGAAAAATAACTGGCAAGGATGCTGTCGGTGTGATTCTAATACAAAACTGGTGAAAGTCACAGATGACTTTGAAGGATCAGGTCATCTCTTAGGTTCTATGTCTTCATGATGTGCATCCAAAACATTTTAAGATCAAATCTCATTATCATTGGCTTACAGGAAAAGTGTAAATAGCAATGTTAGTTACTTGTCTTGAAATAAGGATTGCAGTGCTGAAATGGAAACAAAGAATTGTCTCTTAACACATCACGAAAAAAAAGACTGCTATGGAAGCTAAGGGGAACACTAACATAGCAACAGCGTAAATGTTTTTCTGAGCCCAGATTTTGCTTTCTTCACTTCTGAGTGAAAAATAATAATTTTTTAAATCCTTCCTTGTGACAGTACCATGCTGATTCTGATGCTGCTACTGAATTAAGAATCTTCTCATTGAAACATTGCCCACGCTATTGGGAGCCCAGAGCTGTCACTGCTTTTGGCTACAAAGATCTAGAAAGAAAACTCTCATAGCAGAGATGAGCTTCCTGGTCTCCTCTCTTACGTAACTAGCACCCAAGAAATTTTCATTTTAAAGGAACTAAAAATACTCCAGGTGTTGAATGTTTTCTAGATATTTTTTTTATGGCTCTGGACTAGAGCTTATGCTCACTGAACTGCCTTGATCAAAATGGTTCTAAATACTAGTTTTAACCTGTAACATCAGCCACATCTCACACCATTGTACACAGTTTTTCAACAAAACTATGCTACAATTCTAGTTGATACAAATCCAGATCCTCTGCAATGATCAGGGTCTTGTTTAGTAGCTGTGTACAAGATTTTAGTGTTTGTATAATCCAAGACAAAAAATATAAGTCTTCGTACATAACCCTCTCTGAAATATGAATGAATAGAAATTCTGCCTAAATAGAAGCTATACTATTTAAGATAGCTCTTTCCGATGATTAGGTCTTGGTACTGATGAAGTCCAGAATAGGGTTTGCTCCCTATAGTACCTGTACATGTTGCATTGAGAAAAATGATCATGGGCTGTCCATCCAAGGCTTACTTGTGTGTGTGTGTGTGTGCATGCACACACACACACCCACACATGTGTATATGTATGTAAATATATATGTATATATATTTACGTATTTATATACACATGGTGTTAGTCACAAGGGAATTCAGCAACAGGGCAGGTAGCTCAGATCTTTGCCTCCCTGCAAATGCCTCTCTAATGTGAACCAGTACAGTTTTTGGTAGAAACAACTACTGTAATTTACAAAATCTGATCCTTACAGTCCCTGTGTCTATTCAGTTTTACTCCACAGAACTCATTCTTGTGTTCGCTAGAAAACATTATGACATTAATGATATCATTCAATGAGACATCTTTTTGTTTTATTATCCAGCTCTGAGACACGGAAAGAATCCATTTTGGAAAGCTTGGTAATTTTTCTAGGAACAATCAGATGGTAGCTATGATGTTCCAAAAGTTCTAAGAAGAAATGAAATTCTGCCCCTACCCAGCTTTTCCAACAAGATATTTTACATAAAAGACTGAATCTAAAATAAGTTCATAATTAGCTTTATGTTTTGTTTGTTTTCTATTTACTTGTTTTTATGGATGCCTAACAAATTTCACTAAAAGTACAAGTCGGCAGTTCAAATCCACCAGGCACTCCTTGAATACTCTGGGGGTCAGTTCTACCCTGGCCCCTAGGGTCGCCATGAGTCAGATCCGACTCGATAGCACTTGGCTGGCAAGTAAGAAAATAAAGGCATTGTGAAAACACACATGTACACACACATATAGATAAGGACGTGACAGAATCAGACTTTTAGGGCACAGAGAATGTGGCACTTAGACAGACGCCCCACACCATCCCTCCGTAGCAAAGATCCAAAAAAATGAAATAAGACAGACAAATGTGAATCCTGGAATCTTAAGTATCAAATGTAGAGACAGAGCACTTAGCCCAGCACCAAATAGAGTAAGACATTGACAAGAGAACAAAGAGTAGAGGTCCCCTGCTAACCAACACAAAATGAATCTGCCATCTTGGAATCCAGTCAGAGATGGGGTGGACAGGAAGTACAGGAAAGCAGCCTCACTAGCTCCCAGTAGAAGACAGAGCACTAGATAACCAGTGATATCAGTGATAATACACTTCCCATTCCCTCCTCCACTTTTCTTTCCCCAGCTCAGCCTCTACCACTTTCCAGTGGGCAATGGTTATTTGGCCAGGAGGTGTCAGCTCTGTGCCTCATGGATTAACTGCACCCACACCAGATGGCTCCTTCAGTGCTATTTCTTTGTTGCTGATGTTGCATTTTTTTTTTTGGCTTCTTTTGGTTTCTTCCCTGTCTCTCACCTCCTCCCCACTCCTTTCTCTCAAACACCTGGCTCCATGTGCCAGCTTTGCTTCTTCTTGACAGGCTCTGAAGCTCTGCTCAGCTGAGAAACAGTTCCCCTTATCCACAGTGCACACCAATGGGATTCCTGGGGACTTACTGTTTGTTTTCATTTTTTCTTTGTGCTTCTCATTTCGTTCTACTTCTTTTCACGTCTCTTGAATATCTGGCACTGTGTGTGCTCTCTGCCCCTTCCAGCCAGGCTATACTGTACAACTTGGGAGCCAGTTCCCGAATCTGCACAGCCTCACCAGTGAGATGCCTGAGTTTTGTTTTATTTTTTTAATTCTCTCTCTCTTTTTTTTTCCCTTCATTTCTCAGTTTCTCATCTTTCATTAATTATCTTTTTTTTTTTTCTGTCCCTTTAACACCTGGCACTATGTGCCATCTCCACCCCTTCTAGACAGTCCAGTAGGCTACAAGTTCAAATTCAAGGTACCAGCACCTGAAGAAGGCTTTCTCTGTGTGTTATCTTTAGAGAAAGGTCCTTGTGATGTATCAGTCTTCCTTTAGTCTGGGAGTTTCTAGGCCCAGGAATCTCAGGTTCAAAAGATGTAATCTTCTGCTAGTGTTGCCTTCTTGATGGTATGACATTCCCCAGTCTCTGCTTGTCTCCTTTTTCATTTATCTCTTGTAGGATAAAAGGTGGTGCTAGCCACATCCCTTCACATTGTATCAGGGAGGTGACCTTAATAAAGGTATGACAGTCCCAGCCTAGTTCTTTTTAAAATACTCCAATCTTGCCCTATTAACCACAGGTATAAATTAAGATTTCCTACACAGGAAAAATCACAAAGTGAAGAACAACCACACAATGAAAGGAATCATGGCCCAGCCAAACTGCTACACACATTTGGGGGGTGGGGATACAATTCAATCCATGACACCATCTTAGCTCCACAAACCACAGCCTCTCCTCTGTCTCCATGCCTTGCACCATATGCAGAACATTGCACCCCAAATCAGCACAGCAACTGGCTACCAGAACTGGCCAAGCACTGGCCCTTGGCCTGCCCCATTGCCCCAGTATGTGCCGTGGACAACCTATCCCAGCTCCTTCCCTCCAGTTGGACCTGAGCCATTATACCATAGCTGAGTGACTGGCCCTCCTCATTGGATAAGAAGATGAAAAGTATTGTGCCCACAGATGATAAAACAGAAAAGAACCCAAAACCCACCTGCCCAGGCATAACCAAATAAAACAAAAAAGACGAAACAAAGTACAATGAATAAATGAAGAAAATAACTACTGAATGCCTCAAAGACAGAAGACAATGTCAACACATATATATTTTAAAAAAAAAAAGAGACAGGATAGTTCCAATAAGTGTCCAAAATAAAACATCAGATGAGTTTTCAACAGAACAAAAGGAACTAGAACTAACAAAAAATTCAAACCTCTGATATATAGAGTGATCCAAGAGTTGAAGTTAAAAAAGCAGACAAAATGAAAGACAAATTTAAGGAAAAGGCAAAGAAATCTGTGTAAAATGCAGACAAAATAATGGAAGAATTCAGGAAAATAACACAGGCACAAAATGTTAAAGTAAATTCACAACTAAAACCCATACAAAAACAACAATTAGAAATCCGAAAGATAAACAAGATTTTGGAAATGGACAGTGTTATAGAAGGTCTGAGAAGCAGGTCTGAAACAATGGAAGACAGGACAAGCAAATTGAAGACAAATACTTGAATGTCACTTTGAGGAAAAATCAGAAAAAAGAAAATGAAGAAACCCTGAGAATGATGTGAGATATAATCAAAAGCAAAGAACAGAGGAAGAAAACAAGAGAATAAAATGGAAAACATAGAAAGGATCATCAAAGAGTTGATGACAGAAAACTTCCCTAGTATCACGAAAGACAAAAAGCTGACCATCAAAGAAACTGAATGTGAATGTCCTAAATGCACCCATAAAGAGACAGTGACAGAATGGATAAAAAACGTTAGTGTCCCAATATGCTGCCTAAAAGAAACACACCTTAGAAACGAGGATGTAAATTTATTAAAAAGAAAGGATAGAAAAGAACGTATCAAGAAAAGAGGTACCAAAAAGAGCAAGAGCGGTACTACTAATCTCAGATAAAATGCACTTTAAAACAAAATTCACCATAAAAGACAAAAAAGGGCACTATATAATGATTAAAGAGATGATCCATCATGAAGACATAAAAATAATAAATGTCTATGCACCCAATGACAGGGCTCCAAAATACATTAAAAAAACAAAACAAAAACTCTAACAGCACTGAAAGAAGAAACTGACAGTTCCACAGTAGTAGTAGGATGCTTCAACTCACCACTGTCAGTAAGGGGCAGAACATCTAGAAAGAAACTAACAAAGATACAGATCTAAAGAACACAACCAGCCAACTTGAATTTGCAGACATATGTAGAATGTTCCACCCACAGCAAAGTATGCATTCTTTTCCAAGGCATATAGAACATTATCCAGAATATAGACCACACTGTGAGCCACAAACCACCTCTCAGCAAAATCCAAAATATTGAGGTAATACAAAGTATCTTCTTTGATCACAATGCTATCAAAGTAGAAATTAACAACAGGAAGAACAACTAAAAAAAACAAACAAACAATTATATGGAAACTGAAAAACATCCTGCTTAAAAACCACTGGGTAAAAGAAGAAATCAAAGATGGGATCAAACAAGAATGAAAACATATCATACAAAAACCTTTGGACACATCAAAGACAGTGCTCAGAGGTCAATTTATAGCACTAGATAGATGCATCAGAAAACAACAGAAGGACAAAATCAAAACATTAGCTACACAGTAAACAAATAGAGAACATCAAAGCTGTCCATAGCCACTAAAAGAAAATAATAAACATCAGAGCAGAAATAAACGAAATAGAGAATAGA
Organism: Heterohyrax brucei; assembly: GCA_028571685.1. NCBI lineage: Eukaryota > Metazoa > Chordata > Mammalia > Hyracoidea > Procaviidae > Heterohyrax > Heterohyrax brucei. The sequence goes on along the minus strand of CM053142.1, from coordinate 66,233,643 downwards.
AAATATCAACAAAACTAAAAGTTGGTTCTTCAAAAAAATTAACAAAATTGACAAACCAATGGCCAAACTGACCAAAGAAGAAAAGACAACACAAATAATTCAAATAAGAAATGAAATTGGGGACATTACTAGACTCAACTGAAACAAAAAGGATTATAACAGAGTACTATGAAAAACTATACTCCAACAAATTTGAAAATCTAGAGAAAATGGACAAATTTCTAGAAACACACAACCTACCCAAACTAGCACAAAATAATGTTGAAAATATGAACATACCCATACCAAAAGAAGAAATTGAAAAGGTAATTAAAAAAAAAAAAAAAAAAAAAAACCTTCCAACAAAAAAATAGCCTTAGCACAGATGGCTTTACTGGAGAATTCTACAAAACATTGAGGGAAAAACTTAAACCAGTACCACTCAAACTATTACAAAACATGGAAACATAAAAAATACTTTCAAATTCATTCAGTGATGGCAGCATAGCCCTGGTATTCAATCCAGGCAAAGATACCACAGAGGAGAAGAGAGGAGAGGAGAGGAGAGGAGGAGAGGAGAAAATTACAAATCAGTATCTTTCAAGAATATAGATGTAAAATTTCTCAACAAAATTATATAGCCAGTAGAATATAACATCATATGAAAAATAAACAAATAAATAATACGCTGAAACCAAGTGAGATTCACGTCAGGTATGCAAGAAGAATTGATGCCTTTGAATTGTGGTGTTGGAGAAGAAAGTTGACTGTGCCATGGACTGCCAAAAGAAAAAACAGATTTGTTCTGGAAAAAGTACAACCTAAGTGCTCCTTGGAAGCAAAGATGACTTTTGACATGTTGCCAGGAAGGGTCAGTCCCTGAAGAAGGATATCACGCTTGGTAGATTGGAGGCTGAGGGCTCAGTGAAAAAGAGGAAGACACTCAATGAGATGGGTTGACACAGTGGCTGCAACAACGGGCTTAAGCATAAGAAGGACTGTGGACATGACACAAGACCAGGCAGTGTTTCATTCTGTTGCTGATACAGTCACTATGAGTCAGAACAGACTCAATGGCACCTAACAACAACAATATACAAGGATGATTCAACATTAGAAAATCAATGTTATCCACTACATAAATAAAAGAAAAAAATCACATGGTCATTTCAATTCATATAGGAAGGTCATTTGACAAAGTCTAATACCCATTACTGTTAAAAATTCTCAATAAAATAGGTAACAGGAGAGAAATGTCTCAATACAATAAAGGCTATCTGTATAAAACCAACAGCTAGCATCATTCTTTTTTATTATTATTATGATTGAATGAAAATGTACATTCCCATATAAATTTGCATGCTCACCTATATGCAGCTTCTACGGTGACAGTACACTCTTCCTCTCTGCTTCATATGTGTCCTATCCTCCTAACAGTCTCCTATCTTCTCCTGTCCACCCATTCCCCTTCCTCCACTATGAGGTCAACAGTATGACATCCTACAGATGCCTAGAACCACAAAGTGCCCACAAAATATGGCCACTCTGCATCACCAAGTCCTATCTATTGTTGTCCGAAAAGTTGACCTTCATTGTGACTTATGGACAGGGGCAGTATCAGGGCCAGGAGCCATGCTTCCAGGGGAACCTCGAAGCCCCTGGACCATCAATTGTGGTCTTTTAGTGGAGATCTCAGTGTGCACCCCTATTTATTCTTGCGTTGCCAGTGAGACTCAACTTTGTGAGCTCCATCATGGCTATCACTGGTGGTGGCCTGGCACCATCTGGTTCTTCTTGTCACAAGTCAATGTAGATGCTCACTCACTGGGTTTCTCTGATTTCTGGGTTCTCTTTTCCCCATTTCGTTCTTGTCCTCGGTGATCATCCATTCCTGCTAAGTTGGGACCATTTGCTGTACCCTCAGATGGCAGCTTGGAAGCTTTTAAGACCCCAAATGCCACTCACCATTGTGGGGTGAGGAGAGTCCTCATTAGCAAAATGCTAGTTGTGTCAGTTGGCTTCAATTTCCCCTGAGAGCACAGTCCCTGGCCCCTGCCCCAGCTACTCTATCCTTGCAATATTGAGTTAAGATGGGAGGAGTACACAAGTTGTGTTGAAATCCAGTTAATATCGATCTTCTTACTAATGTGTGCTGTCACCAATTTCATCCAAACAAATTTCTAACAACTATCTAACCTAAACCCTCCCCACCTCACCCTCCCACCCTTCCCACCCTTGCTGCTGTGAAAGGGTCTTTTCTATTATGCATGAGTCCACTCTTAAGTTCTTATCTTAGGGGTCTCATACAATATTTGTCCTAGCTAACATCATTCTTAATGAAGACAGGCTCAAAACATTCTGCTTTAGAGTGGGAACAAGACAAGGATGCCCTTTATTATCATTTTTATTTAACATTGATCTAGAAATCGTAACTGGAGCAATAAGGCAGGAAAAAGAAACAAACGACCTCCAAATTGGTTAAAACTGACCCTAGGTGCAGATGATCTGATGCTATACACAGAAAACTGAAAACACTTCATGAGAAAACTATTAGAATTATTAGAAAAATTCAACAGAGCAACAAGATAAAAGATAAGCATACAAAAATCAGTTGGATTCCCATATACCAGTAAAGAGAACTGTGGAAAGGAAATCAAGAAAACAATTCCATTTATAAAGGCCCCCCAAAAAGTAAAATACTTAGGAATAAATCTAACCATCGATGTAAAAGACCTATACAAAGAAAACTACAAAACACTATTGCAAGAAACCGAGAGATCTAAACAAATGGAAAAACATACCAGGCTCACGGAAAAGTAAACTCAACATTGTGAAAATGACAGTTCTACCCAAAGCTATTTACAAATACAATGCAAGCCTGATCCAAATACCAACAACATTCTTTAAAGAGATGAAACAACTAAACATTAACTGTATGAAAAGGAAAGACACCTTGTGTCATGGGTTGAATTGTGTCCCCCCAAAAATATGTGTAGCCACGTGGCTGGGATATGGTTTCCAGTATCTTGGGACTGTCCTCCATTGTGTGGTTTCGCTAAACTGTATGTTGAAGGATTGGGGTGGGGCTGTAAATTCCTGCATAGGATTACTTCTTTGCTTTGCTGTAGGGGGAGTTTCCCTAGAGTATGGCTTGCCCCACCCTTAATGCTTTCAGCCTGCAAGAGATAAAAAGGGAAAAAGAAACAAGGAGAATTAAGAACCTCGCTACCAACAAGCAAGCAGCACCGGGAGAACAGCGTGTCCTTCAGACCAGAGGTTCTTGCGCCAAGACGCTCCCTGGACAAAGTCTGATGCAATACCGGACTTTGCTCCAGAGCCAACAAGGGGAAAGCCTTCCCCTGGAGCGGCCACCCTGAATATGGACTTGCAACCTACCGGACTGTGTAAGAATAAACCTTCCTTTGTTAAAGCCATCCACTCTGTGGTATTTCTGTTAGAGCAGCCCTAGCTGACTAAAACACCTTGGATAAATAAAGCACTACTGAAGAAGAAGAATAAACTGGAAGACACCCACTACCTGACCTCAGGAAACCAATATGTGAAGTCTGACAGTCAAGTTCATGAATTCAACCTACAAAAAGTGCTACATACCTCATTGCTGAATGTCACACCATGGACACCTTCAAAGTACTCCCTGTGGAAAGCTATGCACAGACGCCAACACCTAGTCCACCCTTCAAAGCAATTTTGGTACTCTTTCTCTGCAGTTGCCATAAGAACTGTCATCGTATTATGCTTGATGTTCTGAATGTGATCAAAATGTCTTCCCTTCAATATTTCCTTTATCTTCAGGTAAAGAAAAAAGTCATTGGGAGGCAAGATCAGGTGAGTAGGGAAGGTGTTCCAATACAGTTATTTGTTTACTGGCTAAAAATTCCATCATGGGCAACTATACAATTCAGTTTGAGAACTTTCCACCATGCCATTGTATGCAGGGGCCGTTCCAGAAAGAGTTCTAAAATTGCTTTGAATGGTGGACTAGGTTTTAGCATCAGTGTTATCATGACTTCTCAAGGGGAATACTTTGAAGGTGGCCATAGTGTGATATTCAGCAATGAGTTATGTAGCATTTAGAACAATTAAGTTTCTGGACTTAATTGTCAAATCTTGTACAGCTATAGTAGTAAAAACAGCCTGGTGTTAGTACAAAAACTGATATACTGACCAATGGAATGGAATTGAGAACCCAGATGTAAATCCATTCCCCTACATTCTCCTGATCTTCCACAAGGGCCCAAAGTCCATCAGATGGGATAAAGACACTCTTTTTAACAAATGGTGCTGGCCAACCTGAATGTCCATTGGCAAAAAAATGAAACAGGACTCATACCTCACACTATATATAGAAACTAATTCAAAATGGATCAAAAAGGCCAAGTGGTAGTCAGATGATTCCTGTGATCCCTCTAACAACAAACACTCAAAAGAACAAATGAACTAATTATATATAACATGTTTGGAGGCTGGAGGAAACCCTGGGGGTATAGTGACCTAAGTGTCATGTCTGTTAATCAAAAAGTTGGCAGTTCAAATTTGCCAGGTGCTCCTTGGAAATTCTATGGATCAGTTCTATTCTGACCAATAAGGTTGCTATGAGTCAGACCCAACTCAATGGCAGTGGGGTTTTTTTAGGAGCTTGGAACATCAAAAGGAAAGTTGAGAAATTGGGCTGAGCACAAGGAAAGGATAGTAAGTATGGAAGTACCTAGGACTGGCCAGAACTGACCTGCCAGAAACTGGCTGCAGAGTAATGGCATTTAGAAGACTTCCTCCTTATTAGGGAAGGCTGAGTGGAAAGCCTTCAGAACCAGTGGAAAATACAGTAAATTGACAAAAGTCAAGTGGATTTTGTCTAAGCTACAACACTTAGATCTAAATCTTTCCTTCTGGATAAACCTCTCTCCCTTCTCCTAGTGCTCCCACCTCCCTTCTCTGCACTGTGCCTGGCTCTGGTGTGTGATGCCATTAACTGAATCTGAAGTGGGACTCCTTAAACCTACCCTGAGCTGTTCTCCAAGACTTGGAGACAGTAATTTAACAAACAGGGAGTGGGGGGATAAACTGCTGACTTCCCTGAGCCAGAAATTAAGGGCAGAAATAGTTCCTTCACCTAGAATCAGATAAAAGGGGACACGACATCCTCATAGACACTCAGGAATAGTTGTTAACACCCTGATTTTCTCTGGGATGTAGCCAGATACCTGTTTCTATACCAATCATCTCTGCCCATCTAGGACAGTAGGGGAGAGCCTGCACCACACACTCGATGACTGACTACCCACACACCTGAGCTGAACCTATACAAGAAAAATAAACATATTCCCAGGCTCACATGTCTAGTAACAGCTCTAACACCTGGTAACAGGATGTTAGAGCATTAGAGGTGCCAATAACTACACTAGTACACAGCCAGCCTATTTGGACATTTCAGAACAAAACAAGAAGCTAGAACACAGTACACAAACATTAAATAAATTTAACAACTTACTGATGCCTTGGAGACAATAGTCAATATCAAATCACCTAAAGAAACAGACTAAGATGGCTTTAGAAAACTCCCAGAACAAAGAACCAAGAAATGTTCCAGATAAAAAGAACTTCCTGAAATTATCAGAAGTAGAATACAAAAGATTAATATTTACAACTCTTCAAGACACCAGGAAGGAAATTAAGGAAAAGGCGGCAGAGCATACAACAGATTGAACAGAATGCAAGAAAACACACAGAGAAACTCAGAAAATTAATAGTAGAATTACAGAATTAGACAACTCAACAGACAGTCAAAGGAGCAGAACTGAGGCAATGGAAAGCCGAATTAGTGAAATTGAAGATAAGCACAACACACCAGCATATCTGAGGAAAACCAGATAAAATAATTTGAAAAAAACCAAGAAATACTAAGAATTACCTAGGACTCTATGAGGAAGAATAATCTACAAGTGATTGAAGAAAGAGCAGGAATGGATAATAGAAAATACAAAGACAATTGTTGAAGATTTGTTGACAGAAAACTTTACAGACATCATAAAAGATGAGAAGATATCTATCCAAGACATTCATTGAACTCCACACCAGGTAGATCACAAAAGAAAGACATCAATGGTGTATTACAATTAAAGTTGCCAAAATTAGAGATAAGAAGACAAATTGAAAAGTGGCTAGGATAAAACAAAAATAATCTACAAAGGACAGTCAATAAGACTAAGCTGGATAACTCAGCAGAAACCATGCAGGCAAGAAGGCAGCAGGATGACACATACAAAACTTTGACAGAAAATAACTGCCAGCCAAGAATTACATATCCAGCAAAACTGTCTCTCAGATATGGTGGTGAAATTCAGATATTTCCGGATAAACAGAAATTTAGAGAGTTTTCAAAAAGCCAGTCAAAAAACAAGAAATACTAAAAACAGTTCTTTGATTAGCAAATCAATCACATCAGATAATAACACAAAACTAGAATTCAGAACAGAGCAACTGGATAACAGTCCAAATAAGGAAATCACAAAAATAAACCAAGGCAAAACACTGAAAATAGAGAATTAGAGTTGTCATTATGTAAACATTGTAACAAAAAAGGGGAGACATTAAAAAAAATGGAGTCATAAATCTTTCATGTGGAAACATTAAGGTGATATGAAGAAATTAAAGACTAGTTTAAATTTAGGAAAAAAGAAGTAAATACTAAGGTAATCACAAAGGAAATTATCATTTGTATGGAAGAAAACAAAACGGATGAAAAACCTGACTATAAAATCAAAAATTATAAAGATCATAGAAGAAAAAATAGCATCAATGCTAGAGAACTTAATACAATGGGATTAACAGGATACAAACCATAACCAACAATATACAGACTCCAGAAGGTAAGCTAGATAACTGTCATCCTCTAAATGTTAAACACTTATGTTCATCAAAAGACTTCACCAAAAGACTAAAAAGAGAACCTACAGACTAGGGGGAAAAAGTCACCTATGACAAATTTAACAAAGATCTAATCTGTAAAATCTGTAGGAAAATCCAACATCTCAATAACCAAAAGACAAATAATCCAATTTAAAAATAAACAAAGGAAATTAACACACACTTCAACAGGGAAGTAACTCAAGCAGCTAATGGGCACATGGAGAAATGCTTGAACACACTGGCCATCAGAGAAAAGCAAATCAAAACCACAATGCAATGGTCATGGATTAAATTATGTCTCCTCATAAATGTGTGTATTAATTTGGCTGGGCCATGACTCCATGTACCATACGATTGGCCACCTTTTTGTCATTTGATAGGGTTTCCCTACATGTTGTAAATTCTATCACTATGATTTAATAAGATAGATTAGCAGCAGTTACTGATGGGGTTTGCAAGATTGGATAGTGTTGTTATCCAGTCTTTTTTGAGATATAAAACAGAAATGAGCTGACAGACATGGGGATCTCATACCACTACGAAAGCTGTAGCAGGAGCAGAGTGTGTCCTTTGGACCTGAAGTTATTGCACTGAGATGCTTCCAGAGCTAGGAAAGACTGAGGACAAGTGCCTTCCTCCAGAGCTGACATAAAGAAATAAAAGCCTTCCTCTGAAGCCAGTGCCCTGAATTCAGACTTCTAGCCTACTTGATTGTGAGAAAATAAGCTTATTACTGTTAAAGCTATCCACTTGTGGTATAGGACAGAGTAGAACTGTCCCATAGAGTTTCCAAGAAGGGCCTGTTAGATTCAAGCTGCTGACTTTTGGGTGGCAGCCACAGCTCTTAACCACTTCAACACCAGGGTTTTTAGTGCAGTATTAATCAACAATAAAGAACAATGATGAATGTGTGAAGCGTCTTACAACATGGATGAATCTGGAAGGCACTCAGTTGAATGAAACAAATCAATCACAAAGGAACAAGTATGAGACCATTATCATAACAACTCATGAAAAGGTTTACACAAAAAAAGAAATAAGCATTGATGGTTCAAGGGAGGGGAGGGCTGGGGATGGAAAAAAACACTGAATAGACAATAGACAAGTGTTAACTCTGGTTGAAGGGTAAGATAGTACATAATAGTGAGGAATCCAGCACAACTTGTCCTAGAAAAAGTCATGGCACCTGTATAGAACACATTCATACTCCCCAAGGGACTGATTTAGTGAGCTCAGGGCTGTGTGGACCATGGTTTCAGGAAACATCTATCTTAACTGGCATAACATAGTTTATAAGGAAATGGTCTACGTTCTACTTTGGTGAGTAGCCTCTGTGGTCTTAAAAGCTTGTGAGTGGCCACTTAAGATACTCCACCAATCTCACTTCATCAGGAACAAGGGAAAATGAAGAAAAGTAAAGACACAAGGTAAGCTTAGTCCAAAGGACTAATGGACCACAACTACCAGTGCGACTGAGTCCAGCACAACTAGATTGTGTCCAGCTACCACCACTGAGCGCTCTTACAGGGATCACAATAGAAGGTCCCAGACAGACCAAGAAAAAACATGAAATGAAATTCTAAATCACAAAAAAAAAAAAAAAAAACAGGCCTATTGGCCTGATAGAGACTGGAGAAACCATGAGAGTTATGACCCCCAGATACCCTTTCAGTTCAGTAACGAAGTCATTCCTGAAGCTCACCCTTTAGCTGAAGATTAGATAGGCCCAGAAAATAAGACCAAAAGGGCACAACAGCTCAGGTGCAACGACTAGGAGGCAGAAGGGACAGGAAAGCCGGTAATCATTTCTTCGAGGACCAGAATGGACAGTGTTGCTACGTTGTAGTTGTTAACCAATGTCATAAAACGACCGAAATCCATACTAACCATTCAATGGGAAGCTAATTTGTTCTGTAAACTTTCATCTAAAATACAACTTAAAAGGAGAGCGAATCAAACTTTTTAGGTGGTAGAGTTCCCTACTTGTCTTCTCCTTTTGTTCGGAGACTTGCAGGCCCCTGGTAACAGCATGCTGCCAGTGATTCTGACAGCACCTAAATGTCACAAGGTCTTTGACACTTCTGAAACTGTCTTGATTTAAATACAGCTAATTCAACTTAACCCCTTAAATATTAGTTAGCTTGTAAACTGCAGGAATCCATGGACCAAGAAACAAATAATTGGCATTGTATTCAAAACTTCGAGTAGTAAAATGTTAGGATCACGGATTTAAAATGCAAAATCTAGAATTCCAACACAACTGCAGTTCAACAGTAGACACTGACAAAATTTCGGGAGCTCACATTTATTCTCTACAGTGTTACAGATCTGCTCTGGGCCAAACCTGTATCTAGTACAGAAAGCTGGGCTTTGAAGTAAAGTGTGAATTTCCTGCTAACAAGTTAGAGACACAAAGTAATAGGAATCACCATTAGTCAAATAGCCTAGAGGACTCCCTCCCCCCCCCCAACATCCAAGTGCAAAAAACGGTCCAAACAATGAATTCCCCTGAGATTTGTTTTCAAATGAAAAATCTAAATACTTCTGTCAATTGTGGACTAAACGCCAAGGTAACTCTCTTAATGAGGATGCAGGTGTATGAACCCCATGCTGATAGTTCTAAATTGGCCACAAAAACACTTAGAGGCGCGGTGATAGTGCCACAAAGACTGGGAGTTTGCTTTTAAAAGCCCCCTCCCACCAGTTCCCCTTCCAGGCACTTCTTTATCATCCTTGTGACACATTAAGAGGTAAGACTAACGTTATAAAAATGCATTAAATCACATGAGTGGTTTGATACATTTCACTGAGACCTCAAAGTATTACACCACAAAAGGGTCCAAACAAAGCGAGGAGGAGGCCATGTCAATACCAGCCCAGCCTGTGCTCTGCCCATGCTTTAGAAAGAAGCTCAATTACCCGGCCTGGGCTATTAGGGAGCATTAGCCAACATCACCCATCCCCTCTGATTAATAATTGAACTGAATCCATATGGTAGAGCTCTGGGTAGTCTGGAGAATGCCTTCTAGAATGCATTATAAAGGCTCGTCTCCATGAGCCTCAGAGTACTTCATCCATTTAACAAGACGATCTATAAACTACAGTCAACCCTTGACTATTAGAAACTGATGATCCCATTCTGAATGTTCTTTCTGCTTTACTGTTCATCTTTCTCCCTCTTGCTGCATTCCTGCTGGTTACATATGACCTTATTTCTCTCTCTGTAATAGATGCTCTGATGGACCACCTCATCCTTCCTCTAAATCGAAGGATTTTTTTCCTCCAGCCGCTGGGGGTGTCCTCATCTGTCAGCTTTCTCTAGCAATTATCTCTGGTCCGTGGCAGAATTCTCACTTTCCAGGCAAGAGACCAGGGTTTGATTCCTGGTCAACGCACCTCCTGCATAGCCACCACCTATCTGTCAGTGGAGGCTTGTGTGTTGTCTTAATGCTGAACAGGTTTCAGCAGAGCTTTCAGGCTAAGACAGATAAGGAAGAAAGGCCTGGAGATCTTCTTCCTGAGGATTCAGTCAATGAACACCTTGTGTGTCACAGTGGTCTGATTACAAGTAATTACAGGGATGGTGCAGCGTTTCGTTCTTTTGCACATGGAATTACCTTGAGTCGGTGGTCAAATCAATGGCAGCTAACACCGTCAATGACGAAGAGTCACCTGGCCAGAGATTGTGATTCCTCCCCAAGACAAGTCCTATGGATTGAATTGTGTCGCCTCAAGAATGTTTATAGCAGTTTGGCTGAGCCAATATTGTGTGATTGGCTTCCATTTCATGATTTTTCTATGCTGTGAATCCTGATCTCTGCCTGTCGTTCATAGACTGCATCATGTTTAAAAGGATTAGGGTAGGACCGTAACACTCTTCTTAAGGTCACCTCCCTGCTTCAGTGTAAAAGGACTTTCCTTGGAATGTGGCTCGCACCAACCTTTATTTCTACGAGAAATAAAAGGAAAGAGAAGCAAGCTGACGGTGGGGGCCTCATACCATGAAGAAAGCAGAAAACCAAAAAACCGAACCCAGTGCCACCAAGTTGCTTCTAACTCATAGCGACCCTGAAGGACACAGCAGAACTGCCCCACAGAGTTTCCAAGGAGCACTTGGCAGATTTGCACTGCTGACCTTTTGGTTTGTAGACATAGCACTTAATCACTATGCCACCAGGTTTTCCATAAAGAAAGCAAAGCTGGGGGCAGGGTGGGGGGCAGTTTGCAGAAAGAAAGCAGAGCCAGGTGAGTATCTCCAGACCTGAGGTTCCTATACCAAGATGCTCGCAGACCAAAGACAGACAGACGCAGCACAAAGACCTTCTTTCAGAGCTAACAAAGAGGGAAAGCCTTCCCCTAGAGCTAGCACCCTGTATTCAGATTTGTAGCCTATTGGTTGGTGTGAGAATAAACTTGTCCACTCACACTGTTTCTGTTAGAGCAGTACCAGATGACTGAGACAAGAGGCATACCCAGAGATGAGTCAGTGAGAGAGTCTAGAGGCTTGGTTACCACCCGTTAACTCGGAGCATCTCGGAAGGATCTTCTCAGCTTCAGAGCTCCCCACAGAGACAAGAGACCTTTGTTGTGGCTGCACCACAGCCTAACTTCTCCCTCTACTCAGTCCTGCTTTCTTCCCTTCCCACTCAGGTATGATTGAAATGGCCTTCCCCATGTAATACAATTCTTCATAAAGGATATAAAAGGAATATACATTACACTTCCCCATTAACTAAGATGACCTCAAATTCTGTGGTATTTTATGTCACACAAACAAAAGTGCACCTTTCCTGGGATCTGCAAGTTTAGAATTTAAATAAATCTTGAATGTCCAAGCTTACCATGGCGTCAATTTAAATAACTTTTTTTAAAGCCCCATGACTTTAGAGTACTGTATCATTTAAATTTTCATTGACCTGTGATAAGCTTTATATTTATCCAAATTTGTGGAGCATTTCTGTGCCTTGTGAGGGTAAAGAACCTTTTTTTCAAAAAATATCAAAATAGTTTTACACTAGTGATTCAGCCAACTAACATTACTTATACCTAGATCTTATTATCACCTTTATTTACAAACCAGCCAAAAAATTCTTGAGGTAACAAAAAAAGACATACAAAAAAAAGACATGCAACAGAATCACAGACCCAAAGTCTGTGATTCCAAGATGATAAAGCTTTTTGGCTTATTACTCCAATTATAAATGTTCCTTTTCCAAAAGACTACATGACAGAAAATAGGCACTTCTTGAATTTGACAAAACAGAAAGCAATCAAGGCAGCAAAGCCCAAAGTTGAGAATCAGCCCTGTCTCCAGCTCTACTAGGGATCCTCATGAACAATGTCTGCCCCAGGGCTGCTGTCAATCATTGTATGTTTGAACTGCCTGAGGAGACCTGGTTGTTCAGTGGTTAAGCATATGGTTGCAGACTAAGAGGTCAGCAGTTCAAATTCACCAGCTGCTCATTGGAAAACCTCCAGGGGAGTTCTACCCTGTCCTATAGGATCACTAGGAGTTGGAATTGACTCAATGGCAGCACATTTTGGTTTGGTTTGGTTTGAAGAGCAGACAGAATATAAACCCAGGCAAGATAAACAGGGACAACTTTCACCACACTCACTGGGAGAACACCTAGAGCCCAGAGGAAAACAGTCCAGACCCCTAATGTTGCCTTTTGGTTTGATTTTTTTTTTTTTCCTTCATTTGAATAGCAGTTTTTCTAATTGCAAAACAGTCAATTTTATCATGAATAAAAAAATTAATTATGATTTTGTTTGTTTAACTAAAAGAAACCTAGTGCCATCGAATCAGGTCCAACTCGTGGCAACACTAGAGGCCAGAGTAGAACTGCCCCACAGGGTATTCAAGGAGTGCCTGAACTAAAAGAAAGGGACAGCAAATCTTTAGTATTGCTTAAAAGTGTTGCTGCATTAAGGTCAACACATACCTGCCCTATAGCACAAATGATACCTTCAGGGTCATCGAGAGTAGATGAACTGAGGTCTGAGTATAAGTTTGCATGCATGTATGTGTGTATGCACGTATGTTGTGTGTGTGTGTGCATGTACATATCCATGAGCTGGGGCAGGTGTAATAGGCATCTTCTTAGTGATATGGATATCAGAGACCAAAATGATAGATGGTCTGAGCGGCACAAGTGGTTTGTGCTTCACCTACTATCGTGGATTGAAATGTGTCCCCACAAAAGTGTATGTAGCCATTTGGCTGGACCATCATTCCTGATATTTTGTGATTTTCCTGTGTCACACATCCTCTTCTCTGCCTGTGGCAAATAGATAGGATGACTATGCTTGCTAAAAGAGGATTAGGGTGGGACTGCAACACCCTTGCTAAGAGAGTTTCCCAGGAGTGTGGTTTGTACTATCCTTTCATCCTAGGCAAGATAAAAACAGAAGGAAGCAAGCAGAGAACTGGGAACCTCAGACTATCAAGAAAGCAGTACTGAGAGAAGAGTGCATCCTTCAGACCTGTGGTTCCTGCACCAAGGTGGTCCCAGAACAAAGACTGATGCAACACAGGACTTTGCTCCAGAGCCAACAGAGGGAAAGCCTTCCCCTGGAGCGGACACCCTGAATTCTGACTTATTGTCTACTGGACTGTGTAAAAATAAACCTTTGTTAAAGTCATCCACTTTGGAGTATTTCCATTAGAGCAGTACCAGCTGACTAAAACACCTGCTAACCAAAAAGATGCCAGTTTAAAAATACTCAGTGGTACTGGAGAAGAAAGTTCTACCATTCTGCTTTCATAATGACTACAACCAAGAAAGCACTACAGACACATAGTGTCATCATGAGTTGGAATCAATTCCATAGCAACAGGTTTACTTCTCTGTTTGTCTGAAGATTTAATAGCACAAGCAAGAGATTAAATGTACACCCATTGTTGGCCAGCAATGGGTTTTATTGGAAACCCTGGTAACACAGTTGTGACATCTGCTAACCAAAAGGTTAGCAGTGCAAATCTGCCAGGCACTCCTTGAAAACTCTATGGGGAAGTTCTGCTCTGTCCTGTAGTGCTGCTACAGGGTCATTATGAGTCAGAATTGACTCAACAGCAGTGAGTTTGTTTTTGTTTTATTTTGGTTTGGTTTGGTTTGGTTTTTATGGTGGCTCAGTGGCAAAGAGCTTGGCTGCTAACCAAGGTTGGCAGTTCAAATCTACCAGCCTTTCCTCAAAAACTCTATGAAGCAGTTTTACTCTTTCTTAAAGTGTCAATGTGAGTCAAAATCAACTCAGTGACAATGGATTTGGTTTTGTTACATAACTGTCAGATCTAGAGACTTCTCCACTACCATTTATTTACATAGAGTCCTAATTCTATATCCTTAAGTTGACTTAAGTGTCTGGACCCCTTTTGCACTTTCATTCTCAGAAGCGCACATAGCAATGGACCGGTAAAGCCACTTTGAAGACTCTCAAGACACCTTAGAATATCTACAGTCAAAAATCCAAAGGATGATGGTCTAACTAATAAAACTCCAAGTGACCTGGGAATATGAACATTTTTCTAGTAAGATTAACTGCCCATCCCAGCTCCTAAAGGAAGTAGATATGAAAAATGCAACAACCTGCTTTTCAGCAGAATAATCTGATGAAGAAATACATCCTCTGGAAATATTCAGACTTCAGATCTTGAGAAAGAACTCAATGATCAACGACCTATTTTGATTAAAATTGCAAGCCTTCTCAAAGTAAAACACACAAAATTCCCTATAACAGAACCCCATGAACAACAATACAGGTTGAGTATTTCAAGCTACTGAGTTTTCTGAATTGGGAAATGAGCTCACTATGATAAAGGTTAAGTGTCTGCCCAGCCAGAGAGTGGGGAATTGCTGGAACGTGTTCAAAATGTTCATTCACAGAGTAACTGTATAATTGATGTAAATGGCGGAATTTGCACGTAGTATAATCGTCAAGTAAAAAGGAAAGTCATTTAAAAGAAAGTCATTTAAACAAAACACAGTTAACCTGGTAGGCTTTATGAGACTTTGTCCTTTTTAAATCATCTGTAATCACCTTTCTTTTAGGTCTGTGTGAAAGGCTAGGATTTACTAACACACTGATCTCGAGTTTTGAACATCAGAATTCTAAAGCTTCCCAAGATCCTATCTTAAAGTAATTGAATGAATTTCTCTTTCTCTCTCCACAACCATATCTATACAATCTATCTTACAGAACCCTAGTTCTACTCTGTCCTATAGGGTCACTGTGAGTAGGAGTTGACTCAACAACAACAGGTATCTTACAGAACATCCACAGACTTCCTGGATAACTTAACCTGGAGTCCAACAATCATTTCCATCACAATTTTGCTGACTATTGACACACTAAACTGACCAATATAAAAGCTATATGGCTTTTAAAAAACAGTACTGATCACTCATTACACAACATTAAATAGTATTACTAGATTCATTACTATTTTAATCACTGTAATGAACTAAGGTATAATAAAAACTCCAAACTCACCACCATTGAGTCTATTCCAACTCATAGCGATCCTGTACAACAAAGTAGAACTGCCCCATAGAGTTTCCAAGGAGTGTCTGGTGGATTTGAACCACCAACTTTTTGTTTACCAGCTGTAGTACGTAGCCATTACACTACCAGTGTTTCCAAGGTATAGTAAGTGACTTGATGTACTGCTTATTGCTCAACAGGTGAGTGACACTGAAGCCAATCTCACCACAATGTCTGCCCATATCCTACTCATCCATCTTAAAACCAGAGATTTGGAAGCTGACCTGGTGAAATGTTCTGCCTTCAGGCAGGTAAAGCATCATCATCCCCTTGTTACCAATCATACTGTTTATGCAAACTCATGAGGGTCATAATTAAAGTCAAATATTGGACTCTCATGCTTCACCACCTTCTTCTACCCTTGCTCATACATTCAGTGGGTGGCATTAGCTCTAAACTCTCTACTGTAGAGCACTACCTGAAAATTCTTGTGATGACATTCTTTTCCACCTTAAAGGATTCACCAGTCTTGCATATGTTATAAATTTAACTTATTTTGTTATCTGAATTACCAACATGGTGATTAAATAATGTTTCTAGCTGTTGCCTTTATCCATTAAGGGTAAGCATTAATTTTAAAATTCCTTATCCTCTGGGAACTTAAAGAACTGTTTCACCTACGCTAGAAATGTCCTTTAACAACAAACTAATACCCTGAGGTATCCTGAGCTCTTTCCAAAGGCAGAGTCGGAGATCTCATCCTTAGAGACACAATGTCCTCTAAGATTTAAAAAAAAAAAAAAAGACATATAAAACAAAATCACTGCCTTTCTGACACAGTGAAATAACATTACACAAAATTGCCAAATTGAAAAAAAAAGAACTGTAAAAGGCAATGATCAGGCCCGAAATACCAACTCTGACACGCAAAAGAGTTAATAAGGTATCACTAAAGTTTCCATATGCTGTTAATATGCTAAGGAATTCAACTACGTAATAAAAGTTGATTGGGGTCTTGAGTGCAAGATATAATTATCCTAAGCCTAAACCTTATTCATTATCTTCTGATATCAATTCTGAAAAGTCAAATTTCAGTACACTTAGTTTCTCTGGAAATATTCCTAAATATACATTAATGACCAGCACTTAAACAACATGAAGAATACATTACCTATTATCACAAACAGGAATATATCATATAAAATGTATTTTAGAAAATCTTTCGTAAGTCAGAGAACTTAATCTAGTCCCTCAATGCTAAACTTCAGAAAAATGTTTAGTGAACCAAAGATTCTTAAAGATCTTCAATGCCTTACTTAATTATAAGGAAACTCCATAAGAAAAGCTGACAGAAGTCTTTCTGCTGTTTAAATCACAGTGGCTTTATCCAATTTGAAAAAGAAAAGGCTAGAGCACCACTGTAGAACTATTACAACTTACAAATTTTTATAACCATCTTTGTGATAACAATCAAACTGTGTTTATATGTTTTTGATGATCATACTATACTCGACGGCACTTGGCTTGGCTATTTTTAACAAAGGAAGTTAATACTTTTCATGTATAGATTTACATAACGTCTCTGTCATGGATTGAATTGTGTCCCCCCAAAAATGTATGTGTTGATTTGATTTGGCTATGAGTCCCAACATGGTGTCCTTTCTCCCATGTGTTGTGAATCCTGCCTCTCTGAGATTGATGATGGAGAATGGGCAACAGTTGTGTTAGTGAGGCAGGTCTCAAGCTACAGGCTTCAGGGTTATAATGGAGAGAAGTGAGGTGAATAAGTTGGGAACTTCATACCACCAAGGGAGAAGCACTGAGAGCAGAGCATGTCCTTTGGACCTGAGGTTCCTGTGCTGAGATGCTCTCACTCGACTCGGACTTACGCTACCGGGCTGTGATGATTTGTCATATCGAATGGACTTGTAACTTGTTAATGGATTTGCGGCTTACCAGACTGTGACAATAAAAGCTTCTCCTTGTGAAGACTTTCACTCATGGTATTTTCTGTTGGAGCAGTACCAGGTGACAGTCTCTCTCAGACACGCTTCTGAGAAAACTTTGCAAATGACATCTTGCTTTATTTCTCAATAGTCACGGGTGGAAGGAAAAAGTCAAGTCATACAATATTTTGAATATGGAAAAATGAGGCAATCAGAAATGATATAAATGATTAAAAATACCTTCTGATTCCCCCACTTTTTGCACTGCAGAGTTAGACCTTCATCTTTGGGGTCTGAAGATGTAAGATGTTACGTGATAAGGCCAAGGAGGGAAAGATGAGAAATGATGGATCAGTGTCACAGATTGAATTGTTTCCCCCCCAAACTGTGTGTAGCTATATGGCTGGGCCATGGTTCCCTGTATTCTATGATTGTCCTCCATTCTGTGATTCTCCTATGCTGTATGTTAAAGCATGAGGGTGGGACTGTAAATCCCTTCATAGAATTACCTCCCTACTCCACTGTAAAAGGAGTTTCCCTGGAGTATGGCTTGTCCTACCCTTAATCCTTTCACAAGAGAAGCAAGCAGAGAACTAGGAGCCTCACACCATCAAAAAAGCAGCACTGGGAGAAGAGTGTGTCCTTCAAATCTTAAGTTCCTGTGCCAAGATACTCCCTGGACAAAGAGTGATGTAATACCGGACTTTCCTCCAGAGCTGACAAGGGGGAAAGCCTTCCCCTGGAGGGGATATCCTGAACTTGGACTTGTAGCCTACCGGACTGTGTAAGAATAAACCTCCCTCTGTTAAAGCCATCCACTCCGTGGTGTTTCAGTTAGAGCAGCACTAGCTGACTAAAACAATCAGCACCATGTGTAGATGCTGTATGCCTGAAGCTAGGTGCTGACTGGCCTGGTGATTCCTCCTGGAGACATCTCTGCCCCAAAGCCTTCCATCCCATCGCTATACAGTTCTTCCTCTGGGTAAGCTGCCATTCACCCTGGAGTCTTTCTTTGAAGTGTGGTTCCTCCTTAGTGGAAGAATAACCCAACAGCTCCTTACCCTCACTCCTCCACTTCATCATTATAATTAACACCATATCTATTAATATCTCACATTTATAAAACACCTTAGAACGTACCAAGCATGTTGACATATATTAGCTCATTTAATCCGTACAACCCTATCAGCTATTATATTTCCATTTTTTAAATAAATGATTTAAAGGATTCCAAGAAAGCAAGTCTCCCGGTGTGTCTTTTCCACTGTTTGTTCAGTTCAGTAAATATTCGCAGAGCCCCGACCACACAGCAGATACTGGCTCTTAGAAGCATCTGTAAAACCAAATCTGATCCCTCTACTCATTGACTCTGGGTTGGTAACTTCAATTCTAAAGCAAGAACACTGGGATCAGCACTACCTAATTCATCAGGTGCAATTAAGCAATATAATTACTGGGGAAGTGATTTGAAAACTGCAAAGAGAGTTACACAAACTGCAAGTGTTGCTATCAATTAGCACCTTACTAGGAATGAGTGCTATGTTGCCCTTTAACTTGGTAAAAGCAAAAGTCTGCAAACGGTCTTGAGTCTGCTGATCGAGGGGTGTCACCACAGGGAAAGGCTGAAGAAGCAGCAAGACCAAAGCTCATTCCGTACATTAAGTTTCTGGCCCTCAATTGGTAAATGATCTCTGAATGCTGAACACCAAGAAAACAGGGAGCATGTGACCCAATATATCTCCAGTGTCAAGCACAGAGTCAGAATCAAGTGCACAATGGAGCAAAAAGATTGTGGAATGAAAAAGACACTTCTAAGAAGATAATCACAAGAAGACAACAACAACAGCATATTCTAGTCAAGATTTAGTCTAAAGGAGACTGCCAAATTCAGTGACATTAGAACTGAAACCTATTATCATGCCAGCAGGGTGCAATGGTTAAGAGTTCCACTGCTAACCAAAACGTCAGCAGTTCAAATCCACCAGCCATTCCTTGAAAACCCTGTGGGGCCGTTCTACTTCGTTCTGTCGGGTTGCTGTGAGCTAGAATTGACTCAACAGCAATGGGTTTGGTCCTTGGTTATCATACCAGAAGTCCCTGGCTGGTGAAAACAGATAACTCAATTGGCTGCTAACTGAAAGACTGGGGGTTCAAGTCCATCCACAGGCACCTCAGAAGAAAGTCCCAGTGATTTATCCCCAAAAACTCAGCCAGTGTAAAGCCTACAGAGCACACACACCAGGTGCCACACACCAGGTTGCCATGAGTTGTACTCAACTCAAAGGCAACTGGAAAAGTCACACCAGGAAACTAAAGGATGCATACATTAGCATCACTGTAGTTCATCAATTCTAAGACACTCTTTTTCCCCCACACTTAAATGTCTCTAAAATTGGGATGAATCATTGCAATGGCAGGTCATAACTGTCAATGTTCTTTTCTTACAGACATGTCAAATAGTAGCACATCTTAGAGTTGAAGATACCTTCAGATCGACTTGACAGCAGTGACTTTTTGGTTAGATCCAATTAATTAAATAGTGCCTTGTGAATTTGAACTGCTGACCTTTTGGTTAGCAGATGTAGCATTTAACCACTACACCACCAGGGTTAATTAATTAAATACGGTATCCTCAATTACATGTTTTCAAGTTGTTTCAAAGGGATGCTTTCTGCTGCATAGCCTGATCATGCTATGTCTTATCTGTGTCTGACTTTACAACGGCATTCATTGTGCCCAGCCTTGGAGCTGGCCTTACTTCTACATTCACATCTGGCTAGGTTGTAGAAGTCTAGACTGAGCGCAAGAAGCAGCAGGCAACTTCCTGACCCGGTTGCGCAGCGGCTGAAATCGGATGACATCTACTTTCTGTTCTTAACTCCTCTGGTTGACCTTCCAGGACACTGGCTTGACTTCTTTTCAAGCTCTGTATGCAACAAAGCTTCCCATTGTATGTAACCTTATCCCTGAAAGCTACCTAGCTACGTCAGCCGCTGTCCGACCTTTCTGAAGTTGAACTTGAGAAACACACACATAGCTACTGAGAGAGTGGGAATGCCTGGCTCTGGCTCCCCTATCCACTGCCACGGTGCTGTTTGAGCTGTCTCTTACCCTGTCTGTCAGTGCTCAGCCTGGCCTGTTTTCTGACCATAACAGAAAAATCATGGGCAGCTTGCCCACCCTCATGATCTACTTGCAGCAGCAGTTTCTACAGCAAAAGCAAGAGTCGTTTCCAAATCTTACCATCTGAACCCAGCACAAGATATAGGATTCTTTGATTGTTCACCAACTACCCAAAGCATTTGGCATGTAACAGACACCTGCCTGAAACAAAGTAACGCTGCTTGTTCTCACATAAGAATTGTGTAAGTTATGATATTCACAAGGAAGAAAAGGGATCATCTAAATCTCAGGGAGAAGCAAAAGGAAACGTAGCAAGGAGTTCATTCAATAAAATAATAAAGCCTGTAAAAAACAGGAAGAAAACAAATGCTAACCACACGTACAACTATGCAGATACGTCCATGCAAACAACAGCGCGGAACCACCTTATTTTTCCCCATCACAATCACCTCTAACACCAAATTGTAACTATCAAGCCATATGATGCCAGACCACAGCACTGTGTTACACACACACACACACACACACACACACAATTATCCTTCCTAAAAATCTTCTTAGACTGTGAATAAAAAATTCAGTTTAAAATCAAAAAACAATTTAAGCAACTATATAACCAACTACTGTATTCCCTTGGGCCTCATTCCTTTTTTCCTTTTCAAAACCTGATCCTCCATTACTTTCACAGATCAAAATTCCAGCGGCTTCTAATTGGGATGCTACCTGACACCAAACCATGAATTGACTGCCAAAAATTAACCCTCAGGTATTTCCTTGTATGACAGAAATAGTCCAGGAGTTTCAAAAGAAACAAGGCTGCTTTGTGATTTTTACCTTGGAAGCATCATGTCCCGTAAAAAGACTGTGCAGAAGAGGGTGTGATGAAAGGGGCCCTCAAAGATCATTTAGACAAGAGACAAATAACCAGCCGAGATATACTTCAATAAGATCCTTAAAAATTATCTTTAATTGATGCCAAATATTAACAGATCATAAAGTGACAGAAGCAAGTAAAATTGCATAGATGAAAACTATGCGCCTCAATTAGGTTCTCAATTCGTAACATTCAACATCCTCTACCTGACATATTAAACAGTTACGGCAGGGGAAATGCACAGCCAGTGAAAATGAGACATATTAACTCAAGGTATAAGCAACTGGCAAACTCAAAAAATAAAACAGTGTTTTTTAAGCTTAAATGGTTTGTTGTCCTGATGGTGCACTTAAAATTAACATTACTTAGTTGTGTTTTGTTTCATCTTTAACCTTCTTAAAATTCTTTCTTTTTAATATTAGAGGTATGTCATATGGAGTCCACGTTGTCTACTTACACTTGCTACACACGTGATCTCCAAACAGCGCACAGATGAGAAGAAAGGTGCTCTCGCGAATTCTGGAAAGGAGACAACTTCTGACCTGGACTATTTTTCAAGGTCTTTGTTTTGTTTTCTGTTCATTCCTGATACCGTTCTTCTTCTCTGAGTTGGGTATGAATCTGTTCTCTGCCCTTTGAAGTCTCATGTCATAACAAGTAAACTCCTGGTTAGCTCTGAAATGAAAATCACTGTGACTAGGGCTAATCTCCTTAACGTTAATAGTCCTGAGGTCAGCAGGGCCTCACCCCTTACTATCACACTGGCTTTTCTAAGAAAGCCCATGGGCATTTTGCCTGAGCAAAGAGATTAAAATTTGATCCCAAGGCCTCAAAACCTTACAGCTATACCCTGAATGAGTTCACACAGTGACTCAAGGTAATAGAACAGTTTTGGTTAACAACTCAGCTTCTGTCTGCTTCTTTACAAAAATGATAAGTAATGTACATTCTTCTAAGGTTTACCTGAGTCATACTGGACATGTTCGCATATACCCTGAAATTCCATGAGATAAACATGGATGCACTGTGTGGGAGATGAGAGGCCACCTCCTGAGATCACAAGTCACCTGGGGTTGTTTCTGGTTTTTAAATGTTAGTGTGTTTGTCACCTTAAAATACACATAAACATCAAGAGACTTCAGCCTCGCTTGAAAAAGTTGAAAGATACAACGCTTGTTTGGCAGTTTATATTCTTTCTAGCAATTTTATACTATGGATGGTTACCACCCACCAATTCTCACCACTCTCAGGGATAAATCATTCCTGGAAGAAAATGGGAAATTGCCTTCTGCGGATATTCTCTTTCTCCATTCTCTTTCAGCCAATCTACCAAACAAGTAATTAAAATTTTAAATTTTCAAAAAACATGTATTTTTGAGGTCCACTTCATTAAACAGGAGGGTTAGGAAACTACTTATACTGACTCCTTTCAGACCTTAACTAATTTTGAATAATAGGTATCTGTAATGTGACAAAATCCCTTGAGGGACTAAACTTATACCTAAAGAAATCAATCCCTCACTTACCAGTTACATGTTTTCTTTTGTTTTTGTTTTAATTTTCAAGTGAGTCCAGATTGTGATTTTCTTTTGCTTTGGTACCACCACAGTGGAGTGTAAGCCTGCACTACAATTTCATTTTAGAGAAATGACTGTCCATTCATCAGCCATAATTCCAGAAGAATTTACTGTGTGTTCATTTGATCTTCTAAATTCATTCACTAATGTACTCCCAATGAACTGATTTAACTGATAATCGTAACTCTGAAAGGGATACAGGTCAGGGAAGGGCTTGTGTGCAGATAGGAAAGAGGGGACAGAGAAACAAAAAGCTTTCCCGGCTACAATCAGTCTTCTATAAATCTGAGGACAAAGGAAATGAACGTCTTTGGTCTCTCTAATTCAGATCACTTGAGGTGAGTTAACCACTTCAGAGATTCTGGGATGCCAACAACCCTGGAGTGACCCATCTCTTCCATTGCCACCCTATTGAACTAGGGTCCTGGTACACTGGAAGAGCTGAGCTATGGCTATCAACACATCAGAAGTCTTCTCCCTCTGGAGAAAACAAAAATTCAGGACATGAGCCATTAAGGCTCAGTATCTAGGAAGGGGATGAAAATATAAAAAGCCTGATAAAGGAAATAAGAATACGTAAACCAAAAAAGATCAGCATTTCTAAATAGGCAGTTTTGTTAAGTGCACCTTCAGGTCTACAAAGACATTTCTGCACATTACAGTGCAAGGTATTAGAGCTTTGTCAAACTTTGCATGCCTATGCTACACAGATAATCCCTGTACTCTGTTCTTACTGCCTTCATTGCCATGAATTACAGATGGATAAGCAGCATTCATTTTCCTATGCCATCCCAAATTGAGAAAAACAACTCATCCCAAACTCAGGCTGACAGGTTCACTGCATGCAGCACTTTGATCCTGTAACACGTGCAGAAGAATCAACCAGTCCAGGAGGTAAACTACGGGAGATGCCAAATAGCCAAAGTCAGTCTCAGTCTTGGTCCCATTTTCACCTCCTCTGACCCATCCATCCCACAGTACCAAGCGGATTATTGCTGTTGACAGAGTGCAGCGTTTTGAGTTCTGTGTGTCCTAGAGCTCAGAGTAGAAACAAAGGATCAAGACATCCTGGGAGCTTTGGGAGAAGCTGGCAATTTTTCCCAACTGGGGACTTTTAAGCAGGTGAGAGAAATAAGCATGATGAGTTAAGGTCTGAATAAGCAAGAAACATCACATGAGGGAAGGAAAGGGGGGATTAATGCCCTGTAGTCAGACACCGTGCAGGTCTCTGCCCCTCTTTTTCCACACTGTGTGAATTACATTCGTTTTACAGATTCACAGAAGCAGCACAGGAAAATAAAATATCCATATTCTTTCCATGTAGTCAGCCATCCTGGATGTGACTCTTAATCTCTTGGTTTGTTGCCTCACTGCTAAGTCTAGGGTAGAGCGGATCAAAGGGATGGAAGTGACAGGGAAGATTTCCAGAAGAAGCAAGGCAGAAGTATCAGGTGGTCAGCAGCAGGTGGCCACATGCTAAGTGCAGGATGAAGACTCCCAACTTCAGGGTCCTTAAAAATGCTGTGACTGCTTCTCCATTGGTAAACAACTGCTGGGCTCCAGGTGACTGTGTTTCATGGCTTTCTTCCAGTGGAGTACAGGGTCCCTGCCATGCTCTGGGCTGGAGGGCTGGGGCGGCAAAGTCGGATGATCAGCTGGTGAGGTGACTGCCAGGTGGGAAGATGGTAGGAGGGTCGCAGAAAGTATTTAACAGGAGCCGGCCAGGAGGGAAGGCCTAGGAAATGTCAGTATGAATTGAGTGTCCCCACATCTACAGTGATGCCTGAAAAGATCAGACAATCCAAGATGGTTTTTTGAGAAGAGAGTAGGCAAAATGCTGTTGCTGAGAGAAGAGGAATGAGGAAATGTGAAAGGAACACTATACTAGGCCTGAGGAAGACTTACATGTCCAGAGCGAACCTCAGTAAGAAACAAATTCCCAAAAAGTTTATCCTGGATTCTGGTGGAGAAGAGAGAAAAAAAAAGTTCGTGGTTCATGTCCAGTTCAAAGATGGGTCTCGGGCCTCTGCTCCTGCTCAGCGCCAGGCTGCCAAAGGAACTGAGTCCATTGGGACATTCAGAGAGATAGCATCCTCCTAGGTCTCTCTTCTCCAGGATTTAGGATGGAGCGGTCTTCTCACAGTGGTCAAGTGAGAGAGCAAGGGTGGAAAAAGAAAAAGCAAAATATCTGTGCCCCAACCCTTCCCCCCCTTTGTCATTTAACTTCTCAGCTGTGTTAACAGAGGCACTTTCTGCAGTTCACCGTGGGTACAGGATAAAGGCACTATGCAACTATTAAATCAACTGGTTGAGTTTCTTCAGTGAGCCTCAAGGGGAGGGCTGAAGTCTCTAGAGACTTCAAATTAGGACTGCAAAAAGAAATCAGCTCTGCTTTGAATGCATACAATAGATAAACGTTTTCATTTACACCCTAAGAATGCACCAGAAAAACATGCAGTATTGCACCTTTTTTTTGTTGGTTGGTTGGTTTTGCTTGTGTTCATTTCAGCTAGAAAGAATACTTGCTCTTAGGTGTTGCTATATATACCTCAAAGACTTATTTTTCCAAGTAGTTTCCCTTTAAGGGATGGGCATATTGGTCCTTTCTCTGCCTACACCTGCACAGAAATCTAACACTTCCCTGAGCAAAGGCAGAAAAATTGACTGGGTGCCCCCAACCCCCACCCCCCTTATTTCTTTTGGGCCCTTCTTCCCAAAACTTGTAAATTTTTAAAATTTCATTATTATTTTTTAACTGAAATCATGCAGTTATTAGTTCAAGGTACACCTTAATCAAATAGGCCATAATGCGGAATAAGAGAACATGCTTTGAGCTCCAAAAAGTTATTGTTCCCATCTGACTAACATATGCATTTAAATACAGTACTTTATTTACTAATAAAATAGTTAATAAATGAAGGAGTGCACTTTTGGTGAATGCAAATGAAAAAGCTTATCCCTTATGGTCTGAGTTAACGTTCTCAGCATGCGATTATAAAATAAATATGACCAGATTCAAACATGCTTACATTTAACTCCGTTTGTGCTCTCTTACAAAAAGGAGGCTAAAGTTTTGTATCCAGTTCTGGAGGCCAGGGCCTAGGGGTAAGACTGGTGAGAAAAGACCTGTTGGGCTAACCTGCAGTCAAGAAAACTTAGCAGCACTGCAGATGAATCAATTAACTGAATTCAGTTATCTATTTCACCGGAAATGGTTTGGATTAGAAGGAGGTGGGGCAAGACAAAGTCATTATGCATCAGTTTTAGATCTATGAGGTGCTTTGTGAACCAGTCACGTAATTTTGTTTGTCACCTTGTAATATGCAGTCCCGTTGATCAAAATAAAAACATTTGTTCTTAGCCCACTGGGGCTGGCATATCACATTACATATAATACATCTGATGCACTGTCTTAAACGCGCTGTGTAGCTGGCAAAGGTGTTCTATTGGAGTTCCATGCACATTGTAGTTTTATGCTTCTAAATGATTGTCTGATTTTTCTTAAGCTAAAAATAACAATACGTTAAAGAAGCCAAAAGATTAAAAACGTTTCTTTATGGGGAAGTATATTAATCTTATTTTACCTAGGCTAGCTCACGGACTGACTTTTTTTATTTTTAATCAGTTTCAGAAAACACTCTTTCTTTTCCCATGTTTTTAACAAAATGAAAATAGTTTCTTTTTTTATGGATCTTGAAAGCTTCTGGTTCATCACGCCAAAATTTGCAATGCAACAATGCATTGACAGTTACATAGGGCATTCAAAGACTATTTGGTAAAGTATCTACAAAGTGTGACACGGGCCTGTCACTAAGGATTTTCGTCTTTTTTTTTTTTTTTTTTTTTTTAATCTTTCAAGCTGCTAAGTGGGGCTTTCTGCTTGCTTGTTTTTAAACATCGGTCAGTAGCTTGCTCTTGTTAACACAGTTTTGGTTAGTTGTGGTGCAATTGCCAGTTCTGATATTGGGCTGTCTATAATGGGTTATGCTATTATTCATATCCTCTTCTATCTCCATGTACTCAGACTTGCTGATAGTAGAGGAACTGCGGCGACTGAGGTCACTGTCAGAGGCTAAATTAGGGGAGCTAACGTGGAGCAGCTGAGCCTGCTCTTCCCCCTCAGTTTCTCGGTGGTAGAAATAGTTGAAATTGGACACAATGACAGGTACGGGCAGGGCAATTGTCAGCACACCAGCGATGGCACACAAGGAGCCCACGATCTTGCCTCCAATTGTCACAGGGTACATGTCACCGTATCCTACAGTGGTCATGGACACCACCGCCCACCAGAAAGCATCGGGGATACTGGAGAAGTGCGACCCAGCTTCTTCCGCCTCGGCAAAATACACTGCACTAGAAAACAGTATGACCCCGATGAAAAGGAAAAAGATGAGCAGCCCTAACTCCCTCATACTAGCTTTGAGGGTCTGGCCCAGGATCTGGAGGCCCTTAGAGTGGCGGGAGAGTTTGAAGATTCTGAAAACCCTTACCAACCTGATGACCCTGAGGATGGCCAAGGAAGTGGCCTGTTCGCCCTTCTGGTTTCCCTCCTGCTCGGCTATCTCGGTGCCTAGAGTGATGAAATAGGGGATAATGGCCACAATATCAATGAAGTTCATGATGTTCTTGAAGAAGTCTGTCTTGCTGGGGCAGGCGAAGAAGCGCACCACCAGCTCAAAAGAGAACCAAATGATGCACAGGGTCTCCACGATGAAGAAGGGGTCCGTGAAGATGTTGGAAGTGTAGAGAACCGTCGTGTTGTCCATGCGGTGGATGGTGTCCGTAAAGTCCTTGTCATCCTTCAGCTCCGGAAGGGTCTCCAGGCAAAAGATGACGATGGAGATAAGGATGACCATTACTGAGACGATGGCGATGACCCGAGCCGGCCCCGAGCTTTCTGGGTACTCGAAGAGTAGCCACACCTGGCGCTGGTATTCCTTCTCGGGCAGGGGGCGCTCCTCCTCCTTGATGAAGCCCTCGTCCTCTCGAAACTTCTCCATGGCTTCCTCACCCAATTCGTAAAACTTGATCTCCTCAGAGAACATGTCCAGGGGTACGTTGACCGGCCTCCGCAGCCGGCCCCCCGACTGGTAATAGTAGAGGATGGCATCGAAGCTGGGCCGGTTGCGATCGAAAAAGTACTCGTTCCTCAGAGGGTCGAAGTAACGCATGCGTTTCTTAGGGTTTCCCAGGAGCGTGTTGGGGAACTGTGCCAGGGTCTTGAGCTGCGTCTCGAAGCGCAGCCCGGAGATGTTGATCACCACGCGTTCACAGCACTCGTGGTCGTCGTGCTCCGCCTGCCGCGGGTAGCTGCCATCCTGGGGGTGGCCCGGAGCGGCGGACGCCTCGTCTACGTTATCCCCAGACATCACCGTCATGGTTGAAGCCGGGTGGAGGGGTAAGAGGCCAGGGGAGGGCCCGGAGTGGGCAAGATCGAGGGAGGAGGGGTGGGGGGGACCCTAGCGCCCCCCCCACCGGAGTACGCGTCTCCCCCACGCTCAAGGGGAGGTGCTTCAAAGCCCAGATGAGGTCTGGGACTTCGCTTCCTGTTACCTTCCCCTCTACCCTCTTTGCCTCAATTTGGAATCACCCTCGCCTGCAAAGAAGTCCGGTGCGGCTTTTCTGCGGAGGGTTTTATTGGTTTGTTTGGGGGGAGGGGTCTGTATTTCTTCCCGTTCCGAGGCGCTTTAACGCAGTGCCGTTCTAGCGGACCGGGCCATCGCTTCGGGGTCACCCTGGCCTCCCCTCCCCTCCAGGAGCCCTCCTAGGACCAGTGCCAGCTCAGCAGATCCCCACGCCTGCCATCCCCTCTGCTTCTCCTTGGCTCTCCTCCCCTCCTACCCCTCTTCGCCTGCCGCCTTCTAAGCTCCCACCAGGGCGATCGATGGACGCTGCAGAGAAATAGAAAGTGATACGGGGGTAGAAAATCAGAAGCATTCAGAGGGGACGAACCTACAGACACCAAAGAGCACAGACCTCTAGCTGTTTTAGAAAGCACTGGGCTTTTGCTAGGGTTAGCACATGCACGCAGACAGACACACACGCAGACACCCGGAAATCCAAGTTTGGGGCTCTTCCATCCCGCTTTTCCCAGTGCCCAACAGCCCGTGTGTTTACAACTTCCTTGAGCTACAGTCATGCCTCGTTTAACGTCCGCATACCGTTCCGTGAAATAGGACGCTATATAATTTGGATGTTGTACCGAGCATGGCTGTAGAGAGATCGGAACAGCGCTCAGAAACACTAGGCGAGCTCCGGATCCCAGGCAGCATCCCTTATCCCCGCTTCTCCCACCAGGTCGCCCCAAGCCCCACTTGGAGAGATCCCCTACCTGGGCGGCCGGCTTGGCGCAGGGGCGGTGCTGAGTTCTCTGAGAGCCCAAGTAGGAATGCGGTAGATCGCCTTTGCAGTACCGAGACCTGAGCAGCGGCTGCCGCCGCAGCAGCATCCGAGAGGCACTGGGGCAAAGTCGCCGCCTTGTCCCCTCTCCCTGCGCCCCTCTCAGTTAGACAGACGCTTTATTGAGCCGCTACCGCGGAAACCTCCACTCCCTACCCCCATTCTCACCCGTTGCCAGAAACCTGGAGACGCCGTCCTTTCTCCAGTGCAGGAGTTCCGGAGGATGTGGGGCGGAAAAGCAAAATGCCACCCTCTTCCCAAGCTCTGAAGCAAATGACAATAAACAGCACTTTCGCCCCCTCCTAACACTAGAGAAGGAAGCCCTTGATTCGATCCTGAAGGAAGCGGCGGACAAGCGGGTGAGAGTCTGGATCTACATGACTCCAGATCCCCTCCACTCCTTTCACCCTAGCTGTGACCCTGCGGAGCCTCCGGCTGTGCACCGGCAGGGTTTAGGAGCTCAGAATAGAGAGGGGTGCTTGCGGCCGCGGGTCCGCTCGGTCCATTTCTGGGCGCTGCATGATCAGCAGAAACCTGAGAAAGCGCCTGGGATGCGGAGCAGCGATTGGCCCACCCGGGCGTGGGTTGGGGAGGGCGGGGGAGGGCAAGAGCGAGGAGGTAGATGGAAAATATAAGGGGGCGGTTTGCCAGAGGGGGGTTGTCATTCAGTTCCCAACCCTGTCATCGCAGATCTTTCCCTTCTCCTACCAGAACAGCTGACCACCAACTCGACTTCCCTTACGGAAACACAGCCCTGCACACGCTCAGTTGCTGGCCGCGACCTTCTCTGGGAATTTCACATTGGAAATGCTCAGGTCCGACGCAATGCAGGCAGTGGTGTTCCTGGCAAAACTCCTCGGATGGGGTTTGCGTTTGTGCAGTCCCACAATAATCCACTTTGATGGCAGCGCTCTGCCAGCCATCCTGCCCCTCCCGCAGGGGCCTCGCTGCAGGACAGACCCAGTGTCTTCCCACAGGATGCAGAGTTTGGGGAGAGCTCTGCAAATGAGCATCACCTGGGATGGTTCTGCCTGGTATCACTGGGAGGAAGTAGAGCTGAGAATGTCCCCTTCTGTGACCTACGAGGGGAGCTGAAGTTTTCTTACCATCAGATTGTTTTAAAACCTCCAGGGAATGCGACTTGTAGGGGACCGAGGATCCGAGGGTATCTGGGGTTGCCTGCCAACTTGGTGCTAATTGGACAAATACGGACAAGCAAGTCGCCTGCCCACCTCCCACCCCACAGTCCCTCAGTCTCTTTCTCCGGCTCAGTGCTAATAGAGGGCTATACGCATGGCTTCCGTATGTTCAGGATAGGGTCCTCACTGGGCCACCGGGGTGGGGAGGGGGACAGTGGCACGAGCCGGGCGTGCGCGGTGCACTCGAGTGCGGCTTGGATTGCTTGCACAAGCAGAGGCGCCTGTATCGCTAAAGAAGCCTTTCAGGAGCTCTTGTACTTCTACTCCGCAGAGTCTCTGAGGAGGCTGAAAGAATCCAGAGTCGCCAGTGATTGGTTCCTTCGCCGCACTGGGGCCACCCCTTCGCACCACCACGGCTCGCGTTGCCTCCCGCCCACGCCGCCCACCTCTTTAATCAAAGCCAACGATTGCATCCTCCCCACTCTATTGTGGCTAGTGGGAAGCAGGGGCCTTTGCGAGGTTGCCGAGGCAGTGCGACAGTCTGGATATGGAACTAGTTAAGTCCCTCCTCCAGATTCCTGCCCCAGCATTCCTCTCAGAAAAATAAAAGTACTTTTCGGTCGCTCCTCCGGATCCATGCCCTAGCTTTTCTTTTATGAACAATGAGTTCTCTTAGACTTTCCTTTCCCATATTTAACGCTTCTCTTACCCTGCTTAATACACACTTGTTCCCGCTATCCTAGTACTTCCATGGCCCCCTATGCCTTCTGCACTACTGCTTTACTGGAAAAAATAAAACACAAATCGGTGCTGAAATACTATCAAGTTCCTTGTTTAACTGTTTTATGTTGCTCCTGCTGCTTGGATGTTAGCGTCTTGTCGGAGATTATCCTGCTAGACCTGATAAACATTTTCTGATCTTGTAGCAGCAATACTGGACTTCCCAATTCTCCTCTTTCCCTACCCTCCTCTTGAAACTTCCTGGGCTTGTAGTATCCCTTACCTCCTTTAAAGGACCCTGAGACTGTCATCTTCCTAAGCTCTGTTTGGGTGCACTTGCCTTGCTTGAGCGCTTGAAGATTTTCTTACTGGAAGAGATTCACAGGTGAAAATCCCAGGCTGGGATCCTAGCTTCCAAAATTCAGGGCTTTTTAGGGAGCATATTAGGATCAGGAGGGCTTCATCATCCCTGGTATATTTGTTTGAAACGGGATTAGACTTCTAAATGTCCCCTGGGGGGGAAATAGAGCCCTCAGGGGAGAACCACTAGTGTGGATGAGAGTTAAAGCTGGAGCCCTTAGTTAGAGTACTTGGGCATGAAGGTAGAAAGAAAAGACGAACCCAACATTCTTGTTGCAAAAGGAACACACCATTCTTGGTGCAAACCCACTATTCATGAGGGATGGAAGACAATGATTCATTCAGCAAATATTTGTTCATCCTCAAGTAATGCCACGTATTATTCTAGCACTGGAGATAGCATAATCACTAAGACACCCAAAGTCCCACACCTCACAGAACTCATCCTGGCATAGACAGGTAACACACAAATAAACTATATATTACATTAAAAAAAACAAAACAAAAAACAAAACCCAGTGAGATCAAACCAATTCAAACTCATAGCAACCCTATAGGACAGAGTAGAACTGCCCCGTGGGTTTCCAAGGAGTACCTGGTGGATTTGAACTACTGACCTTTAGGATAGCAGCTGTACCACTTAACCATTATGCCACCAGGGTTTCCATATGTGATGTTAGATAAAGAAAATTAAGAAAAAGAGGGAGAAAGACAAACGTGAATTTTCATGATCGGAAGGACCTCTCTGCAGAGATGACACTTGAGCAGAGAGCTCCAAGGAAAAAAAGCAAAAAATGAGAAGATCAGAAGGATAGCAAGCAAGAACAAATGTAAAGATTCTAAAATAAGGACAAGTTTAGCAGATCTGGGAAATGGAATAGGGCAAATAACAGCTAGAAAAGAAGTGGCCCAGTAAGAGTGACGTACATCCACCTGCTGGTATACGTTTGATGGTGGATATTCTACATCTTTACTTTTCAGTACATTAAAGAGACCCTTTGCAGCAGATTTTCCCAGTGTATTGCTTCTTTTGATTTCTGGGCTGCTGCTTCCATTGGTGTTGATCGTGGACCCAAGTAAAATGAAATCCTTGACAACCTCAATCCTTTCTCCATTTCTCATGACGTTGCTTAGTGGTCCATTGTGAAGATTTTTATTTTCTTGATGTTAAGGTGTGATCTATACTGAAGGCTGTGTGTGGTCTTCGATCTTCATCAGTAAGTGTTTCAAATCTTCTTCACTTCCAGCAAGTAAGGTAGTATGGTCTGCGTAATGCAGGTTGTTAATGAGTTGGCCTCCAATCCTGATACCTCGTTCTTCTTCATATAGTTCAGCTTCTCGGATTATAAAAGAAAGAACTGGTCGATGGTCAGTTATTTGAAGAGAAGCGTATGATCAGGAAGTGATGGCACTGAAGGAAGAAGTAGAAGCTGCATTGAAGACACCAGTGAGAAACAAGGCTCCAAGAATTGATGGAATATCAATTGAGATAATTCAGCAAACAGGTGCAGCACTAGAAGTGCTCCCTTGTCTACACCAAGAAATTTGGAAGACAGCTGCCTGGCCAACTGACTGGAAAAGATTCATGTTATTCCAAAGAAAGGTGATCCAACCAAATGCAGAAATTACTGAAAATATCACACGCAAGTAAAATTTTGCTCAAGGTCCTTCAGAAGCAACTAAAACAGTATATTGACAAGGAACTGCCGGAAATTCAAGCTGGATTCAGAAGAGAACGTGGAACCAGATGGATCTTGGCTTAAAGCAGAGAACACCAGAAAGATATTTATCTGTGTTTCATTGACTCTGCAAAGACATTTGACTGTGTGGATCATAACAAATTTGGGGCAACACTGTGTAAAACAGGAACTCCAGGACACTTAATTGTGCTCTTAAGGAATGTGTATTTGGATCAAGAGGCACTTGTACCAACAGAACAAAGGGAAACTGCTTGGTTTAAAGTCAAGAAAGGTGTCTGTCAGAGTTTCTTCCTTGTGCCATAACTTTTCAGTCTGCATGCTGATAAGAAGGATGGAGACTTACAACTAATGACTAGATTTAGAAAAATTAAGTTAAAAAGACAAGATTGAAGGAGTAAACCTAATGACAGTTGGTAAAGACAACTCCCAGAGTTTGCATGTCAAACAGAACAGAAATAGAAGCAATATAGTGATGAGACCTTTTATTATTTTTATTTCTTTTAAGATGAGAGCAATTACACTATGTATGCTGACAAGAATGATTCAAGGGAAAAGGAAAATTCGATGATGTAGTAGAAACAGAACAACTGGAGCACTGTTTCTGAAAAGACAAGTGGGGAATGAGAGCTAAGACCTAAAAGAAAGGGTTGACCTCAGAGAAGGGCAATAAGGGAACAGAGAGGGACACCGCTGTAGGTAGTCAAGCTGGGAATTTGTGAGCACTCCTTTGTACAATCAGAATCCATTTTCTCAATGAAAAAAGCAGCAAAGTCATCTGCAGAAAGTTAAAATGGAGAAGAGGCATTGGAAGTTGGAGAGTAAGATGTGAAACAGTCATCTAGAAAAACAGGAGAGTGAATAGGGAATGTGGCAGGATTGCTTAGTAGCACGAAGCGCTCACTTGTGGTGAAGGACCATGCGTGTAAGTGATTAAGCCCTAAGTGTTTGAGATAAACTTGGAAGTGAGCCAGGATAAAATTAATCCTGGTGATCTTTTATGGAAAAAAAAATATGTAATGAACTCCAAATACAGCCTGCTTTATGGGTTCAGCCACTAACAAAAATGTGGTCAGTTTGAAGCCACCAGCCCCTTCTTGGGAGCTCTGTGAGGGTGATTCTACTCTGAAGTGTAATGTCACTATGAGTCTGAATCAACTCCATGGCAGTAACATGCAGTGATAAGGCAGGAGATGACATAAGAGAGGTGATCTTACCAGGAAGGACATACCTGTGCAGACTCACCTTAGATCTTGCTGAAGGCTGTGTTATAAACAGGGGAATGGTGGTCTTGTAAGGTATTAAACACAGTTGTAAAAGGAAATGTGGAATGGCTATGAGGCCTGAAGGAAAGCCTGGAATTCTTTAAGGGTTCAAAGTGGCAATGAGTGGTATGATTGGTTGCATTAGCCAGGGTTCCTCATGCCAGCATCAGGGACTGTACTCATTTGTGGATGGTCTCCAGGGATCTTAAACATTCTGAAACTGTCTACATATGTTTGTTTGTATGTGGCTATAATCTTATTTCTGAGGACAAGGCCCATAGCGTTTTATCAAGATCTCAAAGGGAGATTAGAACATAAGAGCTGTAACAGAAATGCCACAAGTGAATGAATGACTTTAACAAAGAGAATTTATTCTGTCATAGTCCAGTAGGCTACAGATCCAAATTCTGGGCATCAGCTGCAGGAGAAGTTTTTATCTGTTGGCTCTGGAGGAAGGTCCTTGTTGTCAGTCTTCCACTGCACAAGGAATTTCAGAGGTACAGGACCCCAGGTCCAAAGGAAATGCTCTGCCTCTGGCACTGTTTCTTCATAGTATGAGGGTCCTGACTCTGCTTGTTTTCCTTTGCTTTACATCTCAAGAGATTGCCTCAAGACACAACACAGTCCTAGAGATTGAGTCCTACCTTGTCAATGCAGCCACTGCCCATCCTCCTTCACTGACATCATAGAGGCAGGATTTACAGCATATAGGAATATCACACAGTAACAGGAATCATGACCCAGACAAATTGCTACATGTATATTTTGAAGGACATAATTTGTGTCAAAGAATTAAAAATGTATTTTTAAATCAGAGACAAATTCTACTTCCACCATTCTGATCTCGGGTAAGTCACTTCTACTCTTCACATCTTTAATCTTTCTTATTTATAAAATGTAATACCTGTATCATAAATTGTTGTGAAGATAAATTATAATACATGTTGAGTACTAGGTAGCACCTGACATACAGTAATGCTCAATAAGACACCAGCATGAAAAAAAAAAGGAGGGTGACCAAAAAAGTCAAGTACCATTGCATCAGACAGTCTTTAACAAGTGTTTACCAAAGGAAAGCAGTTTCTAGAAATTAAAGAGTCAGAAAAAAAGATCAAATATAATCCCTATTGTCAAAAATCCTTACAGCCAGTGTCAACTTCCTACTATATAAGAATAACTGGTACTGGATTTTTTCTTGCACTGTAGACAACTAGAACACTGGATAAAATGTCTGAAGCCGCATTGGATGACAGGTGGGGTATAACTGTGATACCTTAGAAAAGAGAAACAAATTGAGGTGAGTACTATCATCTCCCTGGTGTTTTGCCTGGAGGTGCTTTCCAGATGCTGTGCCAGAGCAGAGCCTGGAGGTCTCATTGAACTGGGGAGACAGAGAATGGA
The DNA here is from genome assembly GCA_028571685.1 of Heterohyrax brucei. Lineage (NCBI taxonomy): Eukaryota > Metazoa > Chordata > Mammalia > Hyracoidea > Procaviidae > Heterohyrax > Heterohyrax brucei. Next base: position 66,197,752 of record CM053142.1, on the reverse strand, counting down.
ATCTGGTGAGGCCAATGTAGAATGAATTTATGAAGCAGCTATGCAGAGAAAGAAATCTGCTTGTGGTCCCCATTGCGTCTATTGCTAAATACTAAGCTACACATAGTTCAGATGAATCTCTGTAAAACGAGACTGGCTTAATATTCAAAAATCAGTCAAAAATAATTCACCGTGTTATAAGAATCATATGACTCAACACCCATTCATGATTTTTAAAAACAAAACAAAAAGAAACCTCAAAAACCAAAGCCCTTCAGCACCCTAAGAATAGAAGGAATTTCCTCAGTCTGATAAAAAGTACAAAAAGGCCTATAGCAAACATCATACTTAATAGTAAAAAAGTTGAGTACTTTTCCCTCAGGCTGGGAACAAGGCAAGGACGTGCATGCTTATCACATATATTCAACATCGTGGTGAAAACTGTACTCAGTGCCACAAAGGAAGAAGAAGAAAGAAAAGACATATAGATCAAACCAAGAAGTAGGTCTGTTTTTATTCATGGTATGATTTCATATGTAGAAAACACCAAGCAATCTATCAAAAATCTACTGACACAGTAAGTGAATTTAGCAATGTTGCAGGATACAAGGTGAATATACAAAATCCAGCAGTATTTCTACTGTTTACAATAATGCCAAAAAACATGGACTACTTAAGAGTTTAACATAACAAAATGTTACATGTAAGATTGGTACATAGAAAACTGCAGAATAGTGCAGAGAAAAAATTAAGAATAAATAAATTGAAAGCTATCGCGTGATTGTGGATTGTAGGACTCAATATTATTATGATGCCAATTGTCTTCAGACTGAGAAGATACAACACAATCTCAATCAAGATGCCAGCAGAATTGTTCATAGACCTGACAAGCTGATTCCATAATTTATATGAAAATGCAAAAGACCTAGAACTGCTGAAACAAGTTTTAAAAAGAGCTAAATTGGATGACTTAAATTACTGCATTTTAAAACTTACTATAAAGATACACTAATCAAGACAGTGTGATACTGGTGTTAAGACATACATATGGATCCACAGAATGGAACAGTCTAGAAATAAATGCAAACATATATGATCAATTGATTTTTAAAACAGTGCCAGGATAATTCAGTGGAGAATGATGTGAGTCTTCAACAAATGCAGCTGAAACAACTGGCTATCCACAAACCTTCACACTGTTCTCACACCTTACATAAAAAGTTACTCAACGGACTCTAATATAAGAGAAAATCTTCACAACTCCGGGGTAAGCACAGGTTTCTTAGAACATAAGCATACAGACTACAAAAAATTGAAAAGTTGAACTTCATAAAAATTCAGAACTTCTGCTCTTCCAAAGACATTTAAGAAAATGAAAATGCAAGTTGTCATACATATATCAGACCAAAAATTCATACAAGTGATAAGTTATATGTGCTACATACCTCATAGCTGAATATCACTAGGGTTACCTTCAGAGGATTCCCACTGGGAAGCTATGCCCCAACACCAGTGCCTGGTTCACCCTTCGGAGCAATTTTGGACCTTTCTGGAATGGCCATTGCACACAGTGGCATGGGGGCAAGTTCAGAAACTTAACTGTATAGTTGTCTGTAAGGCAGTTTTTAGTCAGCAAACAACAAGTAACTGTATTGGAACAGCCTCCCTGCTCACCTGATCTGGCCCCCCATGACTTTTTTCTATACCCAAAGATAAAGGAAATACTGAAAGAAAGACATTTTAATGACATTCAGGACATCAAGGGTAATATGACAGATCTGACGGCCATTCTAGAATTAGTTCCAAAATTCCTTTGAAAGGTGGACTGGGCACTGGAATTGGTGCATAGATTCCCAAGGGGGGTACTTGTAAGTACTTGTAAGGTGACTATAGTTATATTCAGCAGTGAGGTATGTAGCACTTTTTCTAGGACGAGTTTGTGAATTTAACTGGAAGTCCTCGTATTTAGACATACAAAAGAATAAGGAGACAATACAATAAAAGTGGGGAAAATATTTAAACAGACACTTCATAAAAGAGTGTACTTCATATGATCCCATTTATACACAGTTCTAAAGCAAGCAAACACAGGTCAGTGATGTTCTGGAGCCAGGGAAAAGGAGAATGTGTGTAAGGCAGCATGAGGGAAGTTTTGAGGGTGAGGAAAGTGTTCTATATCCAGATTACAAAGCCAGAAAGCTACTGCCGTTGAGTTGATTATGACTCATAGCGACTCTATAGACTAGAGTAGAACTGCCCCACAGAGTTTCCAAGGACTACCTAGCAAATCTGAAGTGCCAACTTTTGGCAGCATAGCACTTAACCACGATGCCGCCAGGGTTTCCATATCTGCATTAAGGTGGTATGTAAATTAGTCAAAGCTCATAGAACCATACACTCGTTGTGCTGTTGTTGTTAGGTACTGTGGAGTCGGTTCTGACCATTATCAACGCTATGTATGTGAGAACAACCCGATTTATCGGACCATTAACAACCTGCCTGGTCCTGTGCGGTCTTCACAAATCTCTGCTGTCTGAGCCCTTTGTTGTAACCACTGTTGTCAACCTATTTCCTTGAGGGTTCCCATCTTTTTCTGCTGACACTCTACTAAGCATTATACCTTTCTTCAGGGACTTGTCCCTTCTGATAACATGCCCATAGTTCACGAGGTGAAGTCTTAACTATTCTCACTCCTAAGGAGCATTCTGGCTGTACTTCTTCTGCAAGTCCATAGTATAGTCAATATTCTTTGCCAACACGTTAATTCAAAAACGTCAATTCTTCTTCCTTATTCTTGTCCAGATTTCTTAATGTATAGGAAAAAACAAAAAAGCCCAAACCTATTCCCATTGAGTCATTTACAACTCATAGGAACCCTATAGGACAAAGTAGAACTGCCCTATAGAGTTTCCAAGGAGCACCTGGTGGATTCAATCAGCTGAACTTTTGGTTAGCAGCCGTAACAGCACTGAATCACTACACCACCGAGGCTTGGGTCAAGTGCACTTTAGTACTTGACACCTTCAATATTTTCTCCTTTTATCATGATGTTGTTTATTGGTCCAATTGTGAGAATTTTTTGTTTTCTTTATGTTTAAGTATAATCTATACTGAAAGATTACACTATAGTCTATGATCTTCATAAGCAAATATTTCAAACTCTCTTCACTTTCATCTGTTTATCACAGGTTGTTAATGGGTCTTAAGTCCAATCCTGAAGCTGTGTTCTTTTTCATGTAGTCTAGCTTCTTGGATGAGTTACTCATCATACAGATTGAATAAGTGTAGTGAAATGATACCACCCGACACCCATCTATTCTGATTTTGGTCTGTGTATTATCTCTTTGTTCTGTTTGAACAACTGTCTCTTCATCTATGCACAGGTTTCACAAGAGCAAAATTAGGTGTTCTGGAATTCCTTTTCTTCACACTGTTATCCATAATTTGTTATGATTTGCACAGTCATTGCACAGTCAATAAGATACAGGAAATCATCTTTCCACTATCTCTGCTTCCAGCGAAGATCCACTTGGTATCAGGAATGATATAACTTGTTCTGCATCCTCTTCTGAATCTGGCTTGAATGTCTGACAGTTCCCAGTCAGTGTACTGCTGCAGCTATTTTTGAATTATTGTTAGCATAATTTTACTTGCCTTTAATATTATTTGATACTTTTCACATTCTATCGGATTGCCTTTCTGTGGAATAAGCAAGTACATGGATCTCTTCCAGTCAGTTGTCCAGGTAGCTGTCTTCAAAATTTCTTGCGTAGACAAGTGATTGCCTGCAACATTGCATCTGTTCATCGAAACATCTCCGTTGGTGTTCTGTCAGTTCCTGGAGGCCACTTTTTTGTTTTCTTTTGTGTGTTTTTTGCCAATACCTTCAGTGCAGCTTGGATGTCTTCCTTTGGTACAGTCAGTTCTTAATCAAATGTTACTTCCTGGAATGGCTGAACATCAACCAGTTCTTTTTGGTACAATGACCATGTGCACTTCTTCCATCTTCTTTGGATACTGCTTACTACTTTCAACATTTTGCCTATAGAATCCCTCAGTGTGGCATCTTGAGGCTTGAGGGTCGTTTTTCAGCTCTTCAGCTTGAGGAATGCCAAATGTGTCGTTCTCTTTGGGCTTCTTAGTTCCTGGTCTTTGCTGTATCATTATAATATTTTACTTCTTCTTCTCAAGCTGCTCTTTGAAATCTTCTGTTCAGTTCTTTTACTTTATCAATTTTGTCATTCATTTTAGCTGCTCTATATTCAAAAGCAAGTTTTAGAGTCTCTTCTGGCATCCATTTTGATCTTTTCTTTCTTTCCTCTCTTTTTAATGATCATTTGTTTTCTTCATGAAAGATGTCTTTGATATTGTCCCACAACTTGTCTATCTAGTCATGGGTCATCACTGTTCTATGTGAAATGGTCTCTAAATTCAGATGGGATATACCCAAGTTCATACTCTGGCTCTCTTGTGGACTTGTTTTAATTTTCCTCAACTTCAACTTAAACTTGCAGTTCATGATCTGTTCTGCAGGTGGACCCTGTTCATGTTCTGACTGATGATATTGAGCTTATCCATCATCTCTTTCTGATATAGTCAGGTTGACTCCTGTGTATTCTATCTGGCCAGTTCCATGACATTTATGCCATTTATGTTGTTGAAAAATGGTATTTGCAGTGAATAAGTCATTTGTCTTGTGAAATTCTATCATGTGATCTCTGGCATCATTTATATCACCAAGGCCATATTTGCCAATTACTAACTCTTTTGCTTTGCTTCCAACTTTCACATGCCAATCACTAGTAATGATCAATATTTCTTGACTGTATGTTTGATCAATTTCAGGTTGCAGAATTGGTAAAGATCTTTAGCTTCTTCATGTTTGGACTTAGTGGTTCACGGTAAATTTCAAAAATAGTCGTATTAGGTGATTTTCCTTGTAGGCATATGGATATTATGCTATCACTGACAGCATCATGCTTCAGAAGATGTCAAAAGTTCTTTTGGACAACGAATGTGATATTATTCCTCTTCAATTTGTCACTCCTGGCAGTGTATGCCATGTGATCATCTGATTCAAAACAGGCAATAGCAGTCCATCTCAGGTCATTAATGCCTGGGAAATCAATCTTTATGTATTCCCTTTCATCTTTGACTACTTGCAATTTTCCTGGATTCATACCTCGTACATTATGTTACAATTATTAGTGGATGTTTGCAGCTCTTTCTCCTCCCTCTGAGTCATGCTACACCAGCAAACGAAGGTCCCACAAGCTTGACTTCATCCACATCATTAAGGTCCACTCTACTTGAAGAGACAGTTCTCCTAGACTTATATTTTGAGTACCTTCCAATGTAAGGGGCTCATCTTCTGGCACTATACCAAATAGTGTTCCACTGCTATTCATAAGGTTTTCATTGGCCAGTTTTTCAGAAGTAGATTGCCAAGTCTTTCTTCCTAGTCTGCTTAGTCTGAAAGCTCTGCTGAAACTTTCGTATCACGGGGGACCCTGCTGGTATTTGAAACATCAGTGGTATAACTTGCAGCATCACAGCAACACAAAAGCCACCATAGTACAACAAACAGATGAGTGATGGCACTCATCATGGGTATATTTAATTTTATGTAAATTATGTCTTAATAAAGTTTGAAAACCAAAAAACTTATAGTCTAAAAGATAGTACTGATGTCCATTGAACTGACAGGAGAAGTTTAGAAATTACTGCTTCCCAAAGGCTCAACATATAAAAGTTTCCTTAAGAAACAGCTCTGAGTTTCCCTGAAAGGAAAAGGAGTGTATTTAACAAGGGCTGGAGAAATATCTTGCATTACAAGGACTATTTTAACACTTTCAGAAATTGAAGAAGAAAAATATTCAGTCATTCTTTAAAATGTTAATTGTTGAGTTCTCACTGCGCATAAGCAATAAATGAGGGAAACCTTCAATAAGTCACATTGTTGCAACAGACACAGCCATGGACCCAAACATGTCACTGACGTGAAGATGGCAGAGGCCTGGGCAATGGTTTGTTCTGTTCTATATAAAGTCACAAGGCAATTAACAACAACAAAACTATATGCCAATCATTGTGTAATATATCAGAAACCTTGCCATCAAGGAGTTCATGTTTTAGTCGGAAAGACAAAGAAATAACCTGATAATTACAATGCGATATGACAAATGCTTTAATGTGACAGGTGAACGTGCCTTGGGAGTATGCAGAAGTTGTCTTTACCCATTACACAGTACTGGGTGTAATGGAAGAATTCTCAGGAGAAATAACAAGATACAAGTAAGGTGAATCCTAGAAGACGAGTAGAAGTTAATGGTCATGAGAGTGCCTTCTAGAACAACTGCAGAAGCATACCTTAAAGTTCTGGATGGAAGTGAGTCCATAGCAGTCTCAGGAAAGTAGAAGCTAGATCAGCAAAGATGGAAAGTTGAGACTAAGAAGATAAGTGGCAAAAAAAAAAAAAAAAAAAAAATGAAACTAGAAACGTTGACAGGGTCAGGTCATACCCTGTGTTTCCTAACAGAACTCCCTCATATACTTCTGTACCTGAAGAGGAGCTGACTCCTCTAGGGTATCTCACTGCGAGATCGACCACTTCTGGCTAAGGAGATGTGAGGTGATGTCTCCTGGAGGTCCTCAGAGAGACATTTCCTCAGAGAGAAGAGCGAGCCACCAGAAGACTGTTTTCTCTTCATCCTCTGGATGTCGTGTCTGGATGAGTCAGTGCTGTATCTATCCTGTTACTAGACTGCATGATTAAGCCAAAATCAAAGATGTCATGGTTGGGCGGGGGAAGATCCTGGATCCCAATGACATCACTGAGCTGTTGAAACAACCAGCCATGAAGTCTCCCTACTATGGCATTTCCAGTTATAACAGTCTGTAACTTTCTTCATTGCTGAAGTCAGTTTCGGTTGAGCCTCTTCAGTAAATCTCATTAAAGAATTTCTCCTTCAGGATTTTTCAGAGAGTGATAAAATACTGGAACCCATGGTGGCACAGTGGTTAAATGCTACGACTGTCAACTAAAATATTATGGATAATATTATGGATAAAATATTATTAATACAAATAATAATATTATTATATAAATATAAATAATATAATTTATAATATATAATGATTTATATTATTATATTATAAAATACATTAATGTGTAATATAATTTGTAATAATTATAATTTATAATATAAACATGCAATACATAATATAATACAAATACATATACAATAAATAATATTAATATAAATAATAATATGGCTAAAATATTATGAATAATATTTGGTGAAATGAGATAGATGTGAAGCTTGTTTCAGTTAGGACTGCAGTGAGGCACTTACTACCTGAGAAAACTGAGCCTTTGAAGAAATAATCAGGATTCAGGAAAGACTTTTTTCAGCCCTCCAGGGTTATGATCAGAATTTTTGTTCTCCATTTCTTTGTTCCTCATCTTCAGTTCTGGCTCTGCTCTCTATCAGGCTCTCTTTTTGTTTCCAGGAAGGCTTTTATCAACTTACTACGTACCTCAAATCTGGTGGGACACACAGGTCCACTTCTCTAATGGCTCAAAGAAGAGTTTTGGAATTGGTTCTTAGTGATCCTGATTGGTCTGACTTGGGTAGTTTAGCCATCCATGAACTGGTGACTGAAGCCAGGAAGATGGGATGTGCTGATTACGTTAAAGAAGTCAGGACCTTTCCTGACTTGGAGATAGGATGGCGTCAACCTCATCCAAACTACTGTTGGGTGATGGTCGAGTCCGTTCTGACTTATCGTAACCTCGGGTAACAGAGTAGAACTGCCCTATAGGGTTTTCCTAGCTGTGCTCTTTACCAGGAGTGCATCACCAGGTCTTTCTCCTGTGGAGCCACTGAATGTGTTCAAACTGCCAGATTTGTTATTAGCAGCTGAGCACTTTACCTTTTGTGTCACCAGGGATCCTTTCACTCAGACTTGTGGTTGGAAATTTCAGATTAAAAAGAACAAGAGACCACTCGATGTTAAGAGATCTACAAATGTCCCCCTCCTCCTTTCACCAGAGGTGAGCCAGAGACTAACAAGGAGGTTGTTAAACGCCGTTGAGTCGGTCCCAACTCATAGAGACCCTATAAACAACAGAAGGAAACACCGTCTCGTCTTGGGCCATGTCCACAATCGTTTTTATGCTTAAGCCCATGGTTGCGGCCACTTTGTCAATCCATCTCATCAAGGGTCTTCTTTTTAGCTGACCCTCCACTCTACCAAGCATGGTGTCCTTGTCCAGGGACTGATACTTCCTGACAACATGTCCAAAGTATGTAAGACGCAATCTTGCCATCTTGGCTTCCAAGAAGCACTCTGGTTGTACTTCTTCTAGAACAGATCTGTTTGTTTTTTTGATGGTCCATGGTCCATTCAACATTCTTCTCTAACACCACAGTTCAAAGGCATCAATTTTTCTGTCTTCTTTGTTCATTGTCCAAATGAGGAGGTAGGAGTGGTATATATGAAAGAATCATGAGGAACTACCAAAGATCCAGTTGAAATCAGAAACCAGGAATTTTAAGAAAGTTTTATTTGTGTGTTTGTATTGTTTTTCTCCAAACACTTGAGCAGCTTAGTTATTGAATAGAAAAGAAGATTGGCAGTATTAGATTTGAAAAAATAAGTTATTAAAATGATATGTGTGACTATAAGATACAAAATAATTCAGAGCACCAGAACATAAATTATAACCTCTAACTGGAAATGTATGTAATGGTAGTGTTTAAAGCTCAAAACATTCCCTAGCAAGAGTATTTCTACCTGTGAGGTGGACTGTTGAGGTCTCTATTGTCCAATTTTTTTCTCTATCACAACATACCCAGAAATATTTCCAGAGGTCAATTTTGCTCCGTATTTAAGTGTTTCTTTAGTCTGTAACTGGCCAAATCTCATATTCATGAAAGATTGCTAGAAAGACATATGATCCAGCCATTTCTCTAGAGAAGTATCATTCAGCATTATAGCCACTAGTCATAAATGACTATGTAATTTAAATTTAAAATTATGGTTAAATTTTGGTTTCATTTTAAGTGTTTAACAGCTACATACAACTGGTGGCTACCATAAGGACAGCGTAGCTGTAGTACACTTCCGCCACTGCAGAAAGTTCTGTTGAATAGTACTGCTTTAGAAAGCTTGCTTTTAGGTCAAACTAGGTGGTTGGTGAGCTCTGTATGACGGCAGCATGTCTTTGATCCCTCACAGAATTGCTTTTGTGCCTTTGTCTTGCAATAAGAACATTATAAGAAACAAAACCCATTGCCATTGAGTCCATTTCAACTCATAGTAAGCCTATAGGACAGGGTAGAACTGCCACATAGAGTTTCTAAAGGAGTGAATGATGAAACTGTTGGCTTTTTGTTAGAAGCTGTAGCACTTAACCACTATGCCACCGGGTTTTCCATTATAAGAAAAAGCTGTATAAATGTACGATAGCAAGTATTGCCAGGACTTTGTAGAGGACATTGCCCAGCATGTTATGCAGTATATTCTTCTATGAGCATTCTTGGAACAAATTTTTCCCACCCTTGGTATTAGGACATGATACAGTTTTCTTAAACAACCAGGTTGTTTTCATCTTATAGTTACTGTGATTTTTGCAGTTAATTACATTTGCCTTATTGAGCTCATGCAAACTTAGAGCCACATTTGCACCTCTCCTCCAGCAAACACACAAGATCCCACAGCACGCATTTCTCTCTCTCTCTCCTTCTCTGTGTATGTGTGTGTATACTGTCCTCATTTCCCTCTACAATTTATTTTATACTTTTCACTTGTGTGTATTTTTGTAAACTGCTTTAAATCTTTCCTGGAATAGAAGTAAAGTTCAAGCAATTATTTGCATATATACATACAGGAAACTCTGGTGACATAGTGGTTAAGTGCTATGCCTGCTATCAAAAAGGTCAGCAGTTCAAATCTGCTAAGCGCTCCTTGGAAACTCTATGGGGCAGTTTTACCCTGACCTATGGGGTCACTATGAGTTGGAATTGACTTGATACCTGTGGCCTACAGTGGTTTATATTAGTACACAGGCAGTTATTCTCCTAGTCACAACCCAAGTATGTGTCTCTGGTAAAAATACAATCCCTTAAGCACTCTAATTCATTAATTCTGTATAGTTCTTAGCCCCTCCCATAGCATTTATTTTGCAGTGCGCAGAAGATTAATTATAATCAGAGTGTCAGTGGCATGTGTCAATTTTTTTTTACATATATTATACATTTTAGACTTCCAAAGACTTGTTCTGTCCTCCTTGTAACTTTTTCTGGCAGATAATAGGCAGAGGAAGGCCTTGACCTGTGTTTTGGCAACCATAATGTCTCCCAGGGAACTTGCAGGGTTTTTTTTACTCATTTTATATACACACATACATGTAAATAATTGCAGTGCAGTGGATTTCTTTTTCATATGGTCTTTGTGACCTTGAATTTCTAATTCTAGAAAAAAGATGATTGGTTGGACCACAGAGTGCCTTGTAATTGGTCTATTTTACACATCTTGCAGGGATTGGCCAATTGACCATGCAAGGAGTGGTACACAAAACCATCCAATACATTGACTGCTAAGTTGAAATCTTACTAGGCTTACGTAAAGGCCAATCTCATAGAAGTTGGAAGGACCTCCCCTCAAAAATTGTCTGTAGCAGAGTGTGATTTTTTGAGCCACTGTCCCTGTGCTCATAACTTCTGGAAGAGAGTTGTAATACTAAAGATGATGCAAGATTGTAAGAACTGCTGGCAAGTGCATCATAGCCCAGTGGCAGAGAAATAGAGGCCACATGAACACAGAGGCCATCGAGAGGCAGCACGGTGCACTGGCTAGCCCTTGGAGAAAGAGAGAGAGAGATGACTGGGCACCTTCAGGCAAGAGGTTTACTGGCAGAGCTAAGGAGCTGTAACACTTGCCCAAACAGTCAGAGACTGAAAGGGACCCAGCTGTAGAGGCCAAGAGAAAGGGTTTGTCTGCAGGCACAGCCACGGGGAGGCCTGTCAGCACAGCAGAAGGTAGCCAAAAGCTCCTGGTTGGAAGATGTCGTAACTGACAAACTGGTCCTGTCTCCTGAGTTATGCCCTGTTACTTCCAAGTTGATCCTGAGCCCAAGTTGTAGCCTGTTAATTTCCTAATAAAATGCTTAACTCTAAGTGTGGCCTACAGGTTCTGTGAGGCCAGTGCAACAAATTATTGAACCCAGCATAGAAGTAGAAAGTGCTGGGGATGGTGGTGATTATGGCTGCTAACCAAAAGATCAGCCTTTCAAAGCCACCAGCCACTCCTTGGAAATGCTGTGGAGCAGGTCTGCTGTGTCCTATAGGGTCAGTATCAGTTGGAATTGGCTAGGTAGCAAAAGGTTTTTAATACCTGTAACGTAATCCTGTTTCCAAATAGGATTTTTTTCATGTTAGTTAGATTATGCTGGAGTAGCCTGGGATTCTAAACCTAATCACTTCTGCGTTATAAAAAGAAGTTTAGACACAGAGGGTCACACAGACAGGGGAAGATGAACACCATGTAGGTCACCTAAAAAACCAAGGAATATTCAGGACTACCTACAAGAAAGGAATCAACAGAGCAGAGCCTCTGGTGTTCCCTTTTAGTTTCCAAAATCAAGAAAACAATGATCTCTTATTTGAAGATACTTGTGGTATTTCTGTTAAACTAGTATTAGGTAACTAAGACATACGTTTCATACATTCCAAAGGTCTTATCCATAATTGTTTAATCCCTACATAAACCCTGGTGATATATGAAGGGATGCTTTATTGTCCTAATAATGATAAAGATGCTGAATATAAAGAATTGGTATAGCCTTGATTCACCTAATATCACACAGTCAACCCATGCTGGACAAAGGATGCAAGCCTACACTCCTCACGCCTAGTTCACTGATAGTACTTTCTTGTCATACTGCTTTCAGTTGCCCCTACTTCACTTTCGTAAATTTAAAGCTCAGAGTCCATTGTCATGACTCTGGGGCTTCGTCTTTAAGTGTCACATTGTAAGAAACACACCAATTACAGCAGGACGCAAGAAAGTTATTCCAGACTTTCTGACTTGGCGGGGATGTGCAAGACGTAGTCACTGAGAAGGGTTGCTCATTCTGTCTTTCTGGATTGTCAGGCTTGTTTGGGGCCAGTTTAGGGCCAATAGTGCTGAAAACATGAGGATGGACAGTTTAATGTCTTGTGAGCTTTGCAAGCTGCAATGATTTGTGATTCTTCCCTCTAACCATTGGCTTGGATAACATTGTCAGGAGTCCAAATCTCTTATCTGAAATGCATCAGAGAGAAATGCAGCAGAAAGTAAGCGATGTGTATATGTAGAATAACAATGTAAATATTTTATAGACTGCAGCACAACAGAATTAAATACTTTTGCTTGGACAAATGAATTCCATCTCCAAAGCCACTGCAAAGAAGCTTCTGTATTGGACACAATAATTTTGCAAATAACTGAATGCATGATGGCTCCCAAATAACTGCAATTGCTTCAGAATCTTAGCATCTTCTCAGCACTGTTAGGAGCAGCTTGCCTATTGTTTTTAGGAAGAAAACTTTTCTTGTAACAACCTGATAGACTGTGCAACACAAGTATTTAAACGTTGCTGTTCAGAGCCATCAAGTCACTTACAACTCATAGACACCCTATGTACAACAGAGGGAGACACTGCCCAGTCCTGAGGCACGTGCACTTGTTCATTTGGAGTTCTGAAGCCTCCATCCTACCTTCACGCTCTGTGCTGTTGCCATCTACTTCCTGACTCAGGGGCTGTTTTACTGTCTATGGCCCAGTTCCTAAAGATGCTCTCAACAACACCCTTCCTCTGACCAATGCCAGCATTATCGCCTAACCCTTCTTAGCATTCATCTTCTAATCCTCCCTGCAGGCTTCGCTCCATGGTTCCCTCAGATCTTGGACATCAGAATGTCTAGGAGACCAGGAAGTGCCAGAGAGTTAGGACTGGCCACCTTGGCTTAGAACACTCAGGTTTGCTCCTTCTGTTATCTATCCTTTAATCTCTCCATCTTCCGTGCTTGCCCAGTTATCCTCTTCTTGCCTCCAAATTTGTATTCTTTCAGACATGACCTCACATCCAGTTCCTCACTCTCAACAGACACATTTGCCTTCTACTTTACAGAGAAAAGCTGAATCCAACAGAAAGACACACCTTATAGCTGCATCTGGCTACCTCTGGGCCACCCCCCTTCCTCCCTCTCTCTTCTCTAAGGCCAGTCATGTACCTGGGCTTGGGCTGCTCTACCTCCTCATCTATCAAGGAGATTTCTGCATACATTGCTTCCTTTCCTCTTATGTAGTTCCAAAATTATCTTGTAAGTAGATCCTCCTAGGAGGATTTCCCTCCAGAACTCCTTTTTGTAAAAGATGCCAGCCTTGCAGAAGAAGGACCAGTTCTCTATGTTTATACACATCCACATATTCAGTCCCAAACCAAATGCTATCAGATCGACTGAGCTCTTCACCGCTGTGCCACCAGGGATGTGGGTGGTGTAGACATGCATTTGTGCCTGTAATTGATAACCTCTTAATATATCTGCCAACACATCTATGGGCTTGGGTTAAAAAAAAACAACTGTATTAAGTATAAAAAGATACAAATTAATACTTATAAAACACATTTAAGGCATAAAAATTTTCAGTAAATTATCATGTATCTACATGCAAGTTTAGTAAATGACACATTACCACTACCTTTGAAGACTCTGCCAGCCTCTCCTTATCTCATCTCTTTCCCTTCATCTCTGGGCAGAGGTAAATGCTCTACTGAAATTTGAGTTTGTTGTTACCCTTCCTTGCTTTTTAAGACAACTTCACTACTTTTGTTTTACACCTTTACTAGATGTGCTGTTTTGTAGGCATTTGAATTTATCTAACAGAATTTCCTCACAGAGTATAACGTCTTATGTGTATATACATGTGAATTGCTTTCTCACTTGCCTTGTTCTTTTTAAATCAACACTAAGCCAATGAAACAAACCTACTGCCATAGAGTTGATTCCAACTTGTACTGACACCATTGGGTCTCCAAGGCTGTGTCTACAGAAGCAGACTGTCACATCTTTCTCCCGCAGAGTCACTGGTAGTTTCAAAACACTGAGCTTTTGGTTAACAGTCGATGAGTCTAACCACTGTACACCTAGTTAACATGATATTCTTAGAATTCAACGGTTCTTCGTTGTTGTGTGGTAATTTAATCTTATGACTGTAGAACTATTTTACTGCTGACACATATGTAGGCTTCATTCAGCTTGTTTATTAGGGCCTGTGTGTCCATTGCAGAGCCCTGGTGGTGCAGCGGTTAAGAGCTTGGCTGCTAACCCAAAAATCAGCAGTTTGAATACAGTAGCCACTCCTGGGAAACCTTGTGAGGCAGTTCTACTCTGTTCTGTAGAGTTGCTTTGAGTTGCAATTGACTTAATGGCATTTTATGTCTGTTGTACATATACTATAATTGCTTTAAAGTCTATATCTAGGAGCAAAATAGCTAGATCTGCAGTTTTACAAAACAGATCTTTAGTTTTACAAAATAATGCCAAATCATTGTTCCAAAGTTATTGCATCAATTTATCCTCCCACAAGAGGTGTATACGATTTACACTGTTCCATATATTTGCTGTGACCTGCTTTTCCCCAAAGTTTGTAATTTTTGCCATTCTGATGGGCATCTCATAGTATTTTAAGTTTAATTTTTCTGATTATGAAGTTGACTATCTTTTCATACTCATTGTTCCCTTGATGAACATCTGCAAGTTTTGTCCAGGTTTATTTTTAGTTGTTTGTTTTTTACATATTGAGTTGTAAGATTACATATGGTAGATGGTAGTCCTTTGTTAGTCATTCTCAGTTGTCTCTTCTAGCTTTTGATCTAATTTCACTTTCTTTATACTAATCTGTGCACACATTTTTTTATTTTAAAATACAGCTTAATAGATATATTTCTTTAAATTTTCAGTTCTTCTCGGTTGTTTCATAAGTCCTTCACTATTTAAAGCAAAGGAAGATGATGTCTGCATTTGTCTTCTAAAAAATTTTAACTATTTTAGTGGAAAAATCCAGTCACAGACTCATACTGTCTGTCAATATTAAGCCAATACCAGACACAGGGACTAAATCTTTGAAAACACTTTATTCAGATTGCCTGTGATCTGACAAGATGGCAGATTAGTACCCTAAAAACCATCTTAATGTCTCAGCTCAGCACAGGAGGGTTTAGGGAAAGGAGGGGGAAATATGTTTCAGGTGTGAGATGGTGAAGTGTGGATTTCCAGGTCAACTATAATGGTTACGTGAGCAGTGGGCTGTATGACCATCACTTTGTCTGATCATCAATCAAGAAGAATTCTTTTAAGGCCTGGGAAAATAATCTCAAAATCTTTATGAGGCCAACTGTGTACCTGGGTGGGAAGGTTGGCGATTACAATTTTCTAAGGCTATTAACCCTGTCAATTACACATTCAAGTCTTCGAACTATCTGGAGTGAATTTTGTTTATGGTATGAAGTTAAGGGTCCAATTTCTTTTTTCTTTTTTTTTCTTTAATTCACATAAATGTCTTACTTTCCACATAAAACTTATTGGGAAGTCTTTATTTCTCACTACTGAATCACTGTTAAATGTCTGTTATAAATGAAGTATGAGTATGCTTGTATATGCGTGAAAACCCTGGTGGTATAGTGGTTAAGTGCTGCATCTGCTAACCACAGATCTGCAATTCAAATCCACCAGGTGCTCCTTGGAAACTCTATGAAGCAATCCAACTCTGCCTGCCCTATAGCATCAGTATGAGTTAGAGTTGACTCAACAACATTGTGTTTGGTTTTTGTATACACGTGGCTTTGGTTATGGGCTGTTTGTTTGATATTACTGATTTATTTTTTTCTATATTTTCTGTAGTTTAACACTAAACTATAACTACCTAGGAACCCCTGGTGGCATAGTGGGTTAAGTGGCACATCTGCTAACCAAAAGGTCGGCAGTTCAAGTCCACCAGGTGCTCCTTGGAAACTCTATGGGGCAGTTCTACTCTGACCTCTAGGATCACTATGAGTTGGACCTGACTTGATGGCAGTGGGTATAATTACTTAATTAATATAACTTCATACTCATCTTTAAAACCTCTTCTTCCTCAGAATTATCTTGGTATTTCTTGTCCTTTTGCTGTTTCATACACATTTTGTCAAATTCCACTGAAATAAAACAAAAAACCCTGCAAAATCAGTAGGACTATTATTTGCTTTGAATCTGAAGATCAGCTTAGAGTAACATTTTGATGATTACCCCATTCATAAACAAGTAAATAGCTCCTGCTATTTAGTTCTTCATTGTTGTTTTGTCTTAAATAAAAGTTTTATAATTTTTCATCATAAAGGTCTTCAACAGCTTTATTAGATTTGTTAGAGTTGTCTAATATTTTTATGCTATTCCCAGTTATATAATTACTAAATACACAAATTTTAATTATTGTCAGGGTAGAGAAAATGTAATTCATCTTTCATGTTGATTTGTATTCAGCAATCTTGCTGAATTCTCTGATTAATTCTAGTGATTTATGTTCAGTTTCATTTCTGTTTACTAGACTGAAAACACGGTATCTGCAAAGTATAACAACTTTGTTTCTTCCTTTGAAATCTTTATAGCCCTTACTTGATAAAACTGATTAGTAAAACTAACTCAGCCTGATATTTTCTTTATGAGGAGATCATTAACTGTTAATTAGTTATCACTGTAAAGTAGGAGTGTCTGTTTCTTCTTGAATTAGTTTTACAGTGCTATCTATATTTTCTAGGAATGTATATCCTTTGCATCTCATTAACTTCCTCTCAACATTCCCACTTTGATCTTATATTTTCCATTTTCTTAAACTACATTCTTTAGAGTAGGTCTTCTATTTTTATTTGCCCGAAAATGTCATTCTTTCTCATTCTTAAATATATTCTTGCCACGTGTAGATTTCTAGTTTAGCAGTCACTTTATTTTGGCCTTTTATTGTCTTTTGGGTTCCACTGTACATTTTGGGAAGTTCACTGTTACTCCTTATTGTTGTACCTTTAATGGTAATTTCTCTTTATTTTCCTAGACACATTTAAGATCTTTGCCTCATTTGTCTTTAGTTCTCTACAATTTCCGCTGAGTTTAGGCATGAATTTGTTTATTCACCCTGGAACTTTTTAGGCATTTTGAATATGTAGACAGATGTTCATCAGTCTTTTTCTCTCCAAATGCTGTCTGTGTCTCATTCTCTCTCCTCTCCATCTGGAGCTCCATCCTCAAAGTTTCTTTATCTCTTTCCCATATTTTGTATCTTACTGTGTTACTGTATTACGTTTTTGATAATTTCTTCTAATATGTCTTTTGGTTCACAATTCTTTTCACCTGAGTCTAATCTGCTGTTAATTGCATTCATTTCATTTTATTTTCAGCTATTATGCTTTTAAAGTCTAAAAATTTTATTGATTTTTGTTTCAATGTGGGTTACTTTTCATTTATGATTTGTCATTTCCTACAGATAATTTGAAGCTTTTATTTTTTGAAACTAAATAAGGCACAGTTTTTAAAATCATAATTTGTTTGTTTTTATATTCTCTGAGTTACAATTTCAGCATCTAAAGTCTTTATGAGTCAGTTGCTGCTGTTTGTCGTTCTTGCTAGTAGTTCTCACTCATATTACCATGTTCCCTTCTTTACTGAGTTGTTTTTTACTGTGTACCAGTCACTACCCTGGCAAAAGGTATTTGTGGGAGTCTTCAAGGACTGGGAAAAAGGCATCTTCATCCATAAAGCAGTTTTGTTTGTTTTTCCAGACTCTGAGGAACACTGTCATTCTAGGAGATTTCAAAACTACTTCACTACTTCAGGTTCCGTGGACCATCTAGACAGTTCCAATTGCAGCTATGAATTCCTGGCAGGGCAAGCTGTGTCTACAACTCCTTGAGGATGTTTGTTACCCTTTCTTTTTATCTTCTCCTCCTTTCAGCACCAAAGCATCCGTTACTGGGAATAGGACTAGGAGGATAAGCTTACTTCTGGTTCCTCTTACTCTAGTGGTTCATCTCTTTGGGTCCCAGCTTAGTGGAGGGAAAGTTTCCTATTAGACTTCCCCTTTGGATTAGACTAAGTCCTTGAGTCCCTATGGTGATTGAGTCCATTCAAATTGAAGCCCAGGTTCACTGGGATTGAGAATGTCCTCAAGGCAACTTTTGAGCTGTTTACGTCTTCAGTTCTCACTTTCCCTAGATTGTTCTTGGTGTTTGTTACTATCTTGTCAGAATTTCTGGCTTGCAGGAGTACTTTTTAAGATACCGTATCCAAACTTTAAATTGTATTTAATAAATGAGTTGGTTTAAATAACCAAGGATAACATAAGAATTAAAATTTCTCAGCATTTCTTTTTTTTACTTCTGGCCAAAGAGTAGAATCAATTAATTCTTAGATGTCTCTTCAGAAAGATTATTCCTCCTTAAAATCTGATCCTGTAGAGAAGATAGCCCCTAAAAGAGGAAGGAAAGCAAAGGGATAGGACATATATTAGAAAATATTTGATCTGAAATGTGGCCTTGTAAGGGCTGTGTGATTAATATGTATTGAATGAAAGAGGAAGAAAGATAAAAGGAAAAGAAGAAAGCAAAGAAGGAAATAAAGAAGGAAAGACAATAGGTACAATTAGATATATTTATATCCCACGTTAAAGTGTACTAGAGATTATAATAGTAATCTAGACCAATAAACAACATCATAATAAATGAAAAAGCCTTTGAAGTTGTCAATTATTTCATTATACATGGATCAACAATCAATGGCCATAGAAGCTGCAGTCAAGAAATCAAACAACACATCGTACTGGCAAAATCTGCTACAAAAGATCTCATTGAAGTTTTAAAAAGCAAAGATGCCACTTTGATTAACTAAGTTTTGCCTGCCCAAAACCAAGGCCTTTCCAATCACATTATATACATGTCCAGGAAACTAGACAACGAAAAAAGAAGACAGAAGAATCAATGCATTCAAACTGCGGTGTTGGGAAAGAATACTGAATATACCATAAGCTAACAAAGAGGAAAAAACAAATCATTTTTAGAATAAATGCTTCCAGAATGCTCTTTAGGAGCAGACATGGAAAGACTTTGGCTTGCTTACTTTAGACATGTCACTAGGAAAGGCCAGTTGTTACTAAGCAACATCATGTTTGGTGGAGGGTCAGTGGCAATGATGGAGCCCCCTCAACAAGATGGGCTGACACAATAGTGAAAAAACTGGACTCAAAAGTGTACCAAAAACCATGAGGATAGTGCAAGACTAGGCAACTCTTCATTCTCTTGTACACAAGGTCACTGTAAGTCAGAGCTGACTCGATGACATCTAATAACTAGAACCAAAAGCTATCATTGGCCTTAAGCCATCATTTACTATGAAGAACATCCCCATGTCTTAAGAAATGAACCGTATCATCCCACAATTGTCTCCTGGTACTCTGCCTAAATGTGTATAAAGAGTTATGTAAAGTTTATTAAATGTGCTTGCAAATCTAGAATACTGACTTAAATTACAACAGTAAATTGGAGGCAGGGTAGACGAAAGCATTTCCTGGAAGTGTTGTTAAACCAGAAGGCGAAAATATTTGACAGACTCTTCTTCACAGACTCATAGTGAGTCAGAATTGACTTGACGGCAGTGGGTTAGTTGGATTTCTTTACAGATGATACTTAAAATTTTCCATGATTCTACGTGTTTAAAAAAAAATACATGCACATCTTCAGGAAAAGTAGAAATGGGCAAGATGCCCCTGGTCTATGATTCTAGTAATCAAACTCTTTGGAAATCAATGGCTGACCTCAATTTGGGTCTAAAGGAAACCTTCCTAAGAGACTATGAGATTAAAAAAAAAAAAAAAAAAAAAAAAAAAGCTGTGGTTGGAGGGCAAAACTCCTGATGTTGTCATCAGCTCAGATTTCATTGTCACTAAAGCTGCTGCTCCGAAATGGAGTTTTAAAGACTTTTAAAATAAGTGTTTATTTGAACAAGTAGCCAAAATCAGCCTATATTATGAGGTTCTCTGAGCTCCTTGGGTCTCTGAGTTTACTATTAAGACAACGTTAGTGCCTCCTTTGGATATTTTTGCCGGCATTTCCTTCTGGCCACATCTTAATCCATCACTGCTTGGGTCTCTAGTTGCTGGTGGGGAGGGTTCTGGCTTTGATCAATGCATTCTTTCTGTTAAGAGGACCCTGGTTGGTCCAAGTGCTTTGTTCATCTGGAGCATAACTTTCCTCTGGAGACCAGAAATTGTCACAACCAGCACATTAGAATCTCAGTGTTACAAGTAGACCTTTAATAGGCCTGAAGAACGTTACATAAACCTGTAGAACCTGCCTTTATCTCTAGAGACCTTCTGTAGGACTCGTAACATCTACTGTACATTCCCCTGCTTTCAGTCTCTCTATTCTTCCAATCTATCCCGAAGGTCACAGTCAGATGGATTTTCCTGATGTCATAAGCAAGTCTTTTCCTTGCCTGAAAATAGCTGTTATCTCCAACTTTTTGAGGTTTCAGTCATCCAGCCTTATCCCCCACATCCGCTGCTTGGCCCCCACCCTGCCACTGCATTCAAGTTGGTCTCACCACCCTTCCACTGTCACATCATTTTCATCTCCATTTCCCACTTTGGTTCCTGTGTTTAGAAACAGATAGGTACTGATCCAGCGGTTCCTAGGTGGCACAAACTGTTAAGAGTTTGATTGCTAACTTAAAGATTGTCAGTTCAAACCCAACCTACCCAGAGTCACCTCAGAAAACAGGTCTGGCAATCTATTTCCTAGAGATATAGCCTTGAAAACCTATGGAAAAGTTTTGCTCTGCACACATGGGGTCACTAGGAGTTGGAAAAGACTGGAAGACAACTAACAAAAATAGGCACTGATCCAGGACTTCTCTCTCCACCTCTGCTCACCACCATCTGGGAATGAGCATTGATACTGACTTCTGCTGCTCTCTTCATTGTCTGTATCAGAGTTACCGCCTCTGATTCTTAGTTACCCTTCTGATCAGTGACTCACAGACACTGGTCTGCAAAAGAACAGAGCAAGTGTTTACTACTTCTTGCCTTCTTTTCCTCCAACCTCATTTCTCAGATATAAAAATAATAGCAATACTGATTATCAGGTTCTTGAATTAGCTCTTTTAATTTTTGCCACATCTTGTTTTACTGAGGAGGAAATCAAGATTCAGCAAGGTTAAGAAACTTCTCCTCAGTCACACAACTACAAGGCTAGGAGTCAAATCCAGAAATGGCTGCCTCCAATGCAGTCACACTTCACTCCTTTTTGATGACCGCAGACTTTTACTTCTCTTCACCTTTTTTATTTTCGCTCTTCCCAAAGGTCCCTGGCAGATGATTTAGTTATTCAGGACACAACGTGGCACAGAAGAAAGAGACCAGCTTTGGATCCACTCAAATCTGAGCTTAATTACGGCTTCAAGACTGATACAGTGGATGGAATTTGGGCAAATGACTTAACCGCTCTGACCAATTGATTTTCTCATCTCCTAGAATGAAGTCACAGTGCCCTAGAACCCAGCATAGGGCCCGGTGCATCAAAGACATTCAATAAGTATGTGTTGATTAAATTTTCCTCCTTCTTTCCCATAATGTTTTTCTCTTCTCTATCTCATTCTCTCTTTATTTTTTTCTTTTAGTATTTATTCTTAACTATGCTTCATCTCCAGTGCCCTCTTCTACGGTGGTTAAAAATTCTGTTGCTAACCAAAAGATTACCAGTTTGAATCCATCAATCACTCCTTGGAAATCCTACGGGGCAGTTCTACTCTGTCCTATAGGGCTGGTATGAGTCAGAATCAATTCAGCAATAATGAGTTTCACTTTATGTTTCTTCTGAGATTGATCAAAATGTGCAATGCAATTAGGGATAGTTAAATAAATTTGTCCAAATTCTATGGCCATCAAAGCAGCAGTCCAGAAATCAAAAGATGCATTGCATTGGGAAAATCTGCTACAAATGACCTCTTTAAAGTATTCAAAAGTAAGGATGTCATCTTGAAGACTAAAATGAGCCTGACCCATACCATGGTATTTTCAATTGCATCATATGCATGTGAAAGACAGACAATGAACAAAGAAGACAGAAGAAGAATTGATGTCTTTGAATTGCGGTGTTGCGAATGTTGAATTGCAGCGTTGAATGTACAATGGACTGTCAAAAGAACAAACAGATCTATTCTGGAAAAAGTATAACCAGAGCGCTCCTTGGAAGTAAAGATGGCAAGACTGCATCTTACATACTTTGAACATGTTGTCAGGAAAGATCAGTCCCTGGAGAAGGGCATCATGCTTGGCAAAGTGGAAGATCAGTGAAAAAGAGGAAGACCCTTGACAAAATGGATTGACACAGTGGCCACAACAATGGGCTTATGCATAAAAATGATTGTCGACATGGTTCAAGACCAGGCAGTGTTTCATTGTATTGTTCATAGGGTCACTATGAGTTAGAGCCGGCTGGACAGCACCTAACAACAAATAAATTTGAACATTGAGTATTTAATAATACTATACAATGATTTTGAACTTATTCATATATAATGGTGCTATGATTATATTTTCAACAATACGGTTATATTTTTATTTTTAGTCCTTGTTTTTAGAAATATATACTGAAATATTGATGAACACAATGAATAACACTGGAGTTTGCTTCCTTATGATTTAATGAGGTTGGGGTTGAGGGCAATAGGAATGAGTAATGTGTTGCTGTCAAGTCAATTCCAACTCACAGTAACCCTATAATACAGGATAGAACTGTCCCATAGAGTTTCCAAGAAATGGCTGGCAGACTTGAGCTGCAGACTTTCAGTTAGCAGCCATAGCTTCTAGTCACTATGACACCAGGGTTCCGTAGGAGTTAGTAGCAGTACGTATAAAACAAAATTAGCTGTGAGTTGATAATTTTTTTAAGCTGAATGATGGGCACTATTGAAATCATTTTCTAAAATGTCCAGTGTGGAAGCTCAAGCCTCTGTATCATTCCCCACCCTCTCCAAAACTCTCAATTTTTCACCAGAGCCCTGGTAGTTCCAGTGTTAAGCACTGGACTGCAAACCAAAACACTGGTAGCTTGAACCTACCCAAGTGACTCTGCAGGAGAAAGATCTGTTGATCTGTTCCGATCAAGATTACAGCCTAGGAAGCCCTCTAGGACAGTTTTACTCTGGCACATGGGGTCATTACGTGTCAAAAATCAAGTCAACAGCACCTAACATCAGCTATCCTGGACAGCATTGTTCTCGTGCCCTCACCACCTTTTGGGTTATTTTGGACTCCATGCCTCGGGAGCACTGTGCTGCCTCAGCCCCCTCAGCTGGCATTTGGACAAAAATCTCTCCCTGTCCCCAGATGGCATCAGTGCTTCCTCAGTCTGATCTGTCAGTGTATTTTTTTTTCCAGGCACCTGATTCCTGGATGTGCCAGTAATAAAATCAACTGAGCTTACTTGGCTAACCCCCTCCTAAGCAGGTATTTCCCATGCTGACATCATCAGCCATCTGAGCATGCTGCTTCCAAGATCTCAGGAATCACAGCCGAGCAAGAATTTCACAGACTGCAGTGAATACTTTTGGACTTCTAGCCAGGCTGTTCCCAAGGGATGGAGAGCTACCAGGTTAGGATATATGCTAATATTACTAATTTTTAATGGAAAAGCTGATGGAAATATGCAATTTTATGGGTTGCATTGTATTAGGAAGCTGGCATGGATGAGGGGAGAAAATTGAAGAGCTCATGGTGTGGTTCATTTTATTCTGTTGCTTATTACACCATATGGACTCCTTAGGTTAGTGATACAAGTGATTTGTGATTGGCTGCTGACCTGAAGGTTGTCAGTCTGAACGCAGCCAGTGACTTGGCAGGACACAGATTTGGCAAAATACTTCCCTGAAGTGTGTTAGGTTCCATCAAGTAAATTTAAACTCATGGAGACCCTATCACAACAGAATAAACTACTACTTGGTCTTTCAGCCTGACAATCATTAGCCATCCTCACAATCATTGTTATGCTTGAGCCCATTGTTGCAGCTGCTGTGTCAGTCCATCACATTAAGGTCTTCCTCTTCTTCACCAACCCTCTGCCAATCACGCGATGGCTACAGCCTAGAAAACTCCATGTAGCAGTTCTGCTCTGTCACACATGCGCTCACCATGAGTCAGAATTGACTCAGTGGCCACTAGCAACAACAGGGTAAATGGATATTTGATCCCAGTCTGGGTGAAATAAAAAGATAAAGGATTGAGTTATCTCAGTCTTAACTATTTCATACGGGACGAACAACAATAAGATAAGTAGGTCAGAACAGATCTGTGCGGAGGACTGGACCAACCGTTTCAGAGGATGGTTCACCGGTTGTGCTTCCAGGAGCGACTTTTGAGGGTTTGTGGGTGTTTTCTGTGGTGTCATAGTTCTGTTAGGTCGATTAGGGACAAAACTCCTCCTATTAAACTGTGGTTTATTTCTGTCGGGAGACAGAAATCCCAATTTCCTTCATTAAACATGTGAGACTTAGAGAATAGGCTTGCCAATTATTTTTTCTGGGGTGGGATCCACCTTTGCTCCAGCGTCATGCAGCACCCCATATTTTCTAAGTACTTCAGCTCTGTTCTCTTATCTGAGCCTCTCAGTTTATGAGGGAAAGCAAGTGTTACTATCCCCATTTGGCAATCTGAGCAATTTAGGCTTAGAGACGTAGTGATGAAATGACTTGTCCAATACCACACCATCTCTGTGGCGGAACTGGGACAAGAACCTCAGTCTTCTGCTCTCTGTGTGTGCTTTCTCCCGGCGTCAAAATCGGTACAGTGTTACCATGCACCAGAAAAAAGACATGACAACCTTTAAAGGCAAGTGGACTGGGAGCGGTGGCTTAAAAGCAGACGAATAGACTTGCAATAAATTCTGCCACTAGGTCTCTTATCTGTCATAATCTAGGCCGTCTTTACCCCTAGTCCCCATGTGCACCAAAGATGGTAGCTGTGATAATCATGGCCCCAGACCGACGCTGTCCTCTGCGGCGCTGGCGCAGCACGCCTTCCCTGTCAGTGAGACACCGGGCCTTCAGCACCACAACAGGGCATCGACAGCCTGACTGTTACCAGTGCCAAGCCTGTGGTTACCATGCTTCTTCCTTAATCTAGATTCAATTTTTCTCCTCCAACACCCTTTCCTGCCTCTCTTCCTTTCCTCCCTTCCTTCAGCTAATACTTACCAACAATTCATTCTGTGCCCGCAGGCACTGGACTAGGCCGTGGGGACACAGCACTGAGCAAACTAGTGAATCCATCTTCCCTCTGTGTGCCAACTTTCATCAGTATTTCATCTCTGACCACCCTGTATTTTCACCTTTCTCACTTCCCATCTAAAATACCCGTTTCCCTCCTTGCTCTTAATGTAACCTTCCCTTCCTTTACGAAGTGGGCTTCTATACAAAATTGGTTCCCCCAGCCCTCCACCTGCTTCTTCCACCAAATGAAGCCACTCCCTTCCCCCAGAAAAACCCTGACAGGTAGGCAGCATTTTCATTTTGGTACTGAATAAAAAACTCAGACAAGGATGTCTTCTCCACTACTGCTGTGAGGCCCTAGGGAAATCAATTAACTTTCAGAGTCTCACTTTTGCCCACTGTAAAATAAGGGTGAACAAAGCTGCTCTGTTTACATACAAGATTATAGAAGACAGTTGATGTTACAAAAATAAAATAAAACCTGTTGCCATCAAGCATTTTGACTGATGGTGATCTCAGGTGTTACGGAGTTTAACCACTCCCTAGATTTGGCTGTAGTCTTCACAGAAGCAAATTGCCACGCTCTCGTTCTGTGGCACTGATGGGTTGGTCCACACTGCCAGCCTTAGATCAACAGTCAAGAGCAAGTTGTTTGCACTATCCTTTATAAAGCACAGGGGACAGTACACATTCACTGGTTTAATGTGTTAAACGTAGATCGCTGATCTAAGCACTAGCTAGGACCTAAAACTATGTCCTCAAAGACCGAACAATATACTGGGGAGAAAAGATTCATAAAATAATTCTCACACAAGGCACGGACGGTGCTGTGGAAGCTTAGAGAGGAAGATATAAATTCTGACTGAGGGCTCATACATGGTGTCGTAGTGCAGGTGACATCGAGCTGGATGATGAGAGACAAGTGTATCTGAGATGTACGGATGGTGGGAGGGGATGGAAAGACAATGCAGCAGAGATATGATGTTCAAAAGGCTTGGCTGGGAGGAGAGCCGCACAAAAGTCCAAATAGTATGTGCATTGGTTTGGCTGCTATACAGCTCACACCAAAGGGGGTAATACAAGATAAGTCTAGGAATGTGGGTTTGGGCAGATTATTTAATCCTGGGTTTGAAAGTTTAAATGTTACTGGGATGCCATGTAGGACCATTGACACTATTTAAGAACAAAGTATTGAAATACAAAGCGGTCTTTTGGGACTATTTCTCCAAGAGCACAGTAAAAGATGGGCTGAAGACGATGAAGCCAGCCCGAAGGCTATAAGAGGATGTAAGTTATCAGGTAGTGCAGAGTCATGGATTGAACTGTGTCTCTCAAAAAGTGTGTGTAGCAGTTTGGCTAGGCTGTGATTCCTTATATCGCGTGATGTTTTCATATGCTGTAAATCCAGCCTCTGTTATGTTAATAAAAAACTTGATTGTGTAGTGGTTCAGTGCTACAGCTGCCAAACAAGATGTCAACAGCTCAAATCTACCAGGCATACTCCTTGGAAACTCTATGGGACAGCTCTACTCTGGCTATAAGGTCACTGTGACTTGAATTTGACTTGATAGCAGTGGGTTTGGGTTTTTTTGGTTTTATGATGTTAATGAGGAAGGGTGGAGAGTAGTTGTGTTAGGGAGGCAGGACTCAATTTGTAAAATTACTTTGCCTTAAGGCAATCTTTCGAGCTATAAAGGAAAGGGAAGCAAGCAGAGAATTGGGGGACTCGTGCCACGAAGAAGTACTGCCAAGAGCAGAGTAAGTCCTTTGGAAAGGATCCAGGGTCTCTACACCTCAGAAGCTCCAGTCCAGGGGAAGATTGACAACAAGGACCTTCCTCCAGAGCCAATAAAGAAAGCCTTCCCCTGGAGCTATTGCCTTCAGTTTGGACTTGTAGCCTACTGGACTGTGATAGAACAAACTTCTTCTTTTTGTTAAAGCCATCCACTTGTAGTATTTCTGTTAGAGCAGCACTTGATGACTAAGACATACAGTAATGGTAATTTGCCTCAATTAAGTTGTATTAATATTAGTATATTCTTGCCAGTGGGCCTTAGTTTATCTTCTCCCAAGTCCTGGTACTTAAGTGGTGGGTAGATACTGGTTCTACCTTGTTAATGACTGAATTCCAGATCTGTGTTGATGTTCAAGGTCTTGACAAAGACTGGGAGGAGGAGACCAAGTTTAAGAGTTGAGTGCACCCCTCTCTCCTCAACCTTTCCTGCTTAGGTTTCCCTTACAGAGCCTTACAGCTTCAGCCATTTACAAATGGAGATGAGAGTCAAGCTTCCAGGGAGCACATCTGGCAATGCTCTGAGCAGATGTTCTAGCCACTGACTTAAGGAACCTGATATCCTGACTGGCATCTGAGCTTTGGAATGCTACCTTTCCTGCTTTTTCCAAACAGGACCTGCTGGGCCAACTTCCTGTGCTCATGGGCTGCCAGGGAACAAACAGCATGGAGCCTTAGGTACAGGCCTTCTGTGGACTCAATAGAAGACCTCAAAGAACCAGAGCAGGTGCAGAGCAACAGTTTGTTGCTTGCTTGCTTGTTTGTTTTGCTGTGGAAATGAAATAGTGCCTAAGAACTTTAGTGAGTTAATTAATGGATGCTGTTCTGTTGCTGTTGGTTACCATCAAATCAATTCCAACTCATGGGTACTCCATGTATGCAGAGTAGAACTGCTCCATAAGACTTTCAGAAGCAGCTCATCAGGCCTTACTTCTGAGACATCTCTGGGAGGGTTTGAGCCACTGACTTTTCAGTTAGTAGCCTAATGCTTAACAAATTGCACCAATAACTGTTCATTTTGTATGCTGCACCCAGCAAACTGTAGAGTCTTTTGTCAACTCTTGCATTATGATTCACTATAAGGCATCCAGATTATTCCCAGTACATCCCAGAATGCTGAACTCCCTCACTCTCTGATAAAATTTCTAAGTGGAAGAGGGAGAGTAGGGAGAATTGGTGATCATGAAGAAGAGAGAATAACTAGTGGCATATACATCAGTATGTATTACGTATAATACATACTGTGTTGTTATAAAAATAATAAAAAATAACTACTGTTGAGAAGAGAGTGGTCCAAAACAGAGGCAGAGACACATCAGTCTGAGGGTCTAGTAAAGTTTATTCAAAGAGAAAGAGAGTGGAGTCTGAGCTGAAGCGGCTCAGCCCCCTCAACAGCTGGTGGGGACAGGTTTTATCATTTTAAATTTCCAATGAAGACATGAGAGGTGGTTTGACTGAAAAGTTATGTATGCTTTTATTGTTATACTTGGTGGGGCATACCAAGCTGTTTGTGGCCATACCTGTGGGCCATGTGTGCCAGGCTGTTTTCAGTTAACAGCTAGGTCTGATTGTTGGATAAGATGACCTCTCTGAATTTCAGGGACAGAGTCCACACAGCTACCATTTATTGAGCCTTTGCTGTGTGTGAAATACTAAGATGAATACTGATGAACATGAACTTACTGAATATTTAGAATATTTGATGTATACTTTCATTTCCATTTTACATACAGGTAAACTAAGGCACTTGGCTTTGCTTTGCTTGCAAACTAAGGCTCTGGAAGCTTGGCCATCATTCTATCCAGTATTACATTAGAAAACGTGTGTTAATGAGAGAAATTATAATGTAACTATCACATGATAAAATCAATGACATTTCTGCAGTATTTATATTTGCGAATTTCTTTCATATGCAATGAACCATTTCCCCAGAATAAAACAGGAGAATAATCAGTAAATGAGATTGGAAGGAACTAAAACGAACTGAGAAATGGCTATATGCTAGGCACACACGTTACCTAGTTTAATTATCAGATGTTGTCATCTGCATTTTGCAGAACAGTCAGCACAAGTTGAGAAGATTTAAGTATTCTGTGCAATAGTGATGGAAAGCCTGGTGGCATAGTGCTTAAGCTCTACAGCCGCTAACCAAAAATTGTGGGTTTGAATCTGCCAGGTGCTCCTTAGAAACTCAGTGGGGCAGTTCTACTCTGTCCCATATGTTGCTATGAGTCAGAATTGACTTAATGGCAATGATTTCTGGGCAATGCTTGTAATTCATAAGTGACACAGTCAGGGTTAAGTTTTATATTGAATTTGATTAGAGGCGGGATGATTAGATTGGATTAGAGAAGAGAAAGACACACCCTCTGTGCCCCAATGAGGTTCTGAGTATTATGGTTTTAAATATCAATCAAGTATCTCTTTAGAAGATAATAGTGGGATCCAAGGCGCTTTGTCAAGTCTAGCCTCATCTACATTGTAAGCTCTCTCTGGGCCCTTCTTCCTGAGAATCAGGACCAGTGGCCAGGAGACAGATGAAGCTCCCTGGGTGCTGAAGATGCATAAACAGACTTCTAAATTTGTTTTTTGGTTTTTTTTTTTTTTTTTTACGTATTTTTACGAAAGACTATATTCAAGCTTAAAACCCATTGCCATTGAGTCTAATTTCAACTCACAGTGACTCTACAGGACAGATTAGAACTGCCCGGCAGGGTTTCCCAGGTTGTAAATCTTGATGAAGCAAGCTGTCTTATCCTTCTCCTTTGGAATGGCTGGTGGGTTCAAAACACAGAACTTACTATCGACAGCTGAGCTGTCAACCATTGCACTACCAGGGCTCCTATTCAAATACAGCTTGTATAATTGAAATATTTTAAGAAGATAAAGCAGTATTAAAACAGTAATTATGTAGTATTTTATTGATTAGGAAAATATTTGAAGACAATAGCATCTCTTAAGGGAATACTACAACACTGACAGTTTCGCAGGTGACTGGAGGAGAAGCCAGCTGAACCTTTGTAGAAGTAATTAAGTCAGTACGTATTAAACTGAAACCCACTGCTGTTGAGTCGATTCTGACTCACTGTGATCCTATGGGACAGAGTAAATTTGTCCCATAGAGTTTCTAAGGAGCACCTGGTGGATTCTAACTGCCAACTGTTTAGTTAGCAGCTGTAGCACCTCACCGCTGTGCTACTGGAGTTTCCCGACATGCATTAGAAATCTTTAAAATGTTTGTACACTTGGATCCAGTACAAAGATGTTCATTGTAGTATTATTTATTGTAGTAAACATTACAAACAACTTGAATATCTAACAATACAGGAATGATTAAATAATCATGATGCATCTTGTTATAATTTTTATAGCCATTGAAAGTCATGTTTATGAATAATATGTAATGACTCGAATAAATGCTCATTATACAATTTCAAGGAAACCGTGGTGGTATAGTGGTTAAGTGCTATGCTATCCAGAAGGTCAGCAGTTCAAACTACCAGGTGCTCCTTGGCAGCTCTATGGATCAGTTCTGCTCTGTTCCGTAGGGTTGCTGTGAGTCAAGAGTCGACTCAATGGCAGAGGGTTTGTTTTATTATATAGCTTTATGTGAGTAAGTTAAAATAGAAAGCACCTGCTCCTAATACTCCTCTTATGCATGTACACAAACACACACACACACACGCACACACACTGTAGTTACACTACAATACTCCACTCATTCCCTGAATATAGCATATCCACTCTTGACTTTCGTCTCCGCATGTATACAGTTGGTACACTAGCCCACTTGCTGCACGAATTGTGTCTTCTTCTTCTATTCTCACCTGACTACTGACTGTCCTTCGGTCACTCTCTCCAAGAAGCCCTCCCTGAGCAGTGTTTGCATTCCGGGCTCAGCCTCTCTCGTATGTTTGTCACGCTCCATGTTCACTTCTCTAGCTTAACAGTTCCTACAATGTATTGCAATTACCTGCTAACGTCTTTGTCCTACTCACTCCCACACACATGTACGCACATGCACATACACATACATTCACACATACACACACACATCCACAAACCAAAAAAAATACGTATGTACACACAAGCACACACAACTATGCTTTCTTGAAGGCAAAGGCCATTTCTTATCTGTCTTCACATTCTTAATTCTTCACCCAAGGCTTTACTATGTAAATTACTTGTTGTATGACTTGAGTAGTTGGTACTCAGTTAATTTTTAATCTGTAAATTAATAAATTTCTTTTAGACACTTGGAGAAGAGAGAAACAAAGACTCCTCTAGGTTTGCTCTTGATAGCTTCCCCCAGCTGTGCCAGCAAGGATCTGCAGC
Source organism: Heterohyrax brucei (assembly GCA_028571685.1). Lineage (NCBI taxonomy): Eukaryota > Metazoa > Chordata > Mammalia > Hyracoidea > Procaviidae > Heterohyrax > Heterohyrax brucei. Next base: position 66,166,312 of record CM053142.1, on the reverse strand, counting down.
CATTTGTGGTGTGAGGGGTGATCAATGGGTACCTGGTGACACTGTAACCCCAGAGTTATAAGACAAACATTTGGCCAATAAAACTCCTGTCACATCATCCTTTGTATTCTCATGGTTCATTCCTTAAGAAATATAGCTACAAATTAGGAAAAAGAGTTTGTATCGCTAGAACACAAAGCTATCTATCTTTTTGCTTTGAGGTGAGAGCCATGGATTTTTGCATTAGTTATACACAGCTGTTTTTATTTTCTTTGAAGACAGGAAATAAAACATAACCTTGTGCTTCTAATTACTCATGAAGTAGTATAGAATGATACACAAGGGAGGAGATATTTTGCAAATCATTGATCCACATTAAGAACTCTCTGCTAGTTGATAAAGCATCTTGTATCTTGCAGGCAAGAAGAGCAGTATCGTCTTTCCTGTACAGATCAGCAGGGGATTTGTTTTGAATATAGTACTCCCCCCCCACCCCCAGGCTTTTCTGTGATGTTCTTTATCAGATCTCCCATCAGAACAATTGGGGCTTCAGTAGCTCTGGAGAATCTTTATTTTACTACCACGTCATTTGTCGAAATGGAGATAGTTTGGTCTGTGTTGTTACTAAAGCAACCGCTACCTTCTTTATTCAGACAGCTTCCCCCTTCATCTCTCCTTTTCCTCCCGGTTGCTGCCAACTGTATGAGTAAAGACGAGATGTTTCTTCCCCCAAATTCCTCATTATCCTCAGTGACTACTGAGCCTTGATGCAACAGCTGGAAAATCACTGATGATTGGAAACAAACAGCAAAAGAGACCCAAGTGGTGAATTTTGGGAAAGGCAGAGCAATGGACTGCTGCTCACATCCCTTCATCTAAGACAATACCATACCAGGTGTAGAGTCTTGCTACACCAAGCATGGTTTATGGACAGGGAAGCAGCGGCACCACCTGGGAGCTTATGGGAATTCCAGAGTCTCAGGCCTCACCCTAGACTCCCCGAATGAGTCAGTATTTTAGGAAGATCCCTGGGCAATTCCTGTGCAAAGCAGTTTGAGAAGCACCTGTCTAGAGCAAATGCTTTAGAATGAACAGCGGGAACTTGTGTCCTAGACTCTTCCACTTACCCACTCTGCGACTTGGAGCAGATTCCTCAGTTTCCTTATCTTCAAAATGGGAATGATAATTGCATCTCTCCCATAGCATTAGTCCTCAGTGACAAAATGCATGTACAGTGCTTGGCATGGTGCCTGGTACATAATAAACTTCTCTAAGTGAGATTATTTATGATATTATTATTACATCAGCATCTCAGCTAGGAGAACATGCTCCAAGTTACATTGATCCTATCCTGGAGGCAAGGAGATTTACTTGGTCAGCAGTAGAACGGGCTGCAATGCGTGCTACCAGTGTACTGCTTCTCCTTTCAGGAAAACAAAAGTTTGGTTAAAAAATGAAAAAAAAAATCTGAAATATAATTTTCAGTGGGAAGAAGGAAAATGTAAAGCACTGTTTAGAGACTAGCGCCTCTGTAGATAAATGAGAAAATTTATATTCATTTGACTAGGCAAAAAAAAAAAAAAAAAAATCCAGAGGCATACATACAGAAACTAACCATGATCACCTTGGCATGGGGGCAGGGAGACGGACGGGGGACAGGATTTTGGAAGACTTTTCCATAAGGATATGTTAACCATTCAGTTAAAAGATAAACTATAAAAAGAGAAATGATAAGTATGACATGACAAATAACAAGCTTTAATATTTTTGTAATACTTTTACTGACAGGATTCTTCACTTCTGATTAACGATAAACTCAGCATGAGAAGGAGGAAGAGATAATGGGAGGGAACTAGCAAGGACGGAGCATCTGTAATGTGCCATGTAATTTTATTGGCATTCCTCCCTTTCTACTTCTCCCAGCCCCTTTTCTTAACTACAGTAATTCTACGAGGTAGATATTAGCACATCTATTTCACAGGGGAGACTCAACACGGTCAGATGCTTGAAGAAAGTCAAGGCATTACCAGGTCCTAGTACCACGGACTTACTGAAGGTTCTTACCTCTCAATGATCAAGAATGAACAAGAAAGGCATGAAGAGTCTTTCCACATGAGCAAGGGTTATTTAGGAAAAACAGAAGCCTGTAGGTGGAGATGAAGAGGGCCTGCTTGTGACACTAGCCTCCAGCTCACTGAACAAAAGGCTTGTCCAGATTTTTAAAGGTTTTGAGAAGGGAAAGTGGATTATGATTTATTGATTGCAGGAGAGGAAACATAGAACCAGGGTAATAAAGTGCAGGTGCAAGACGATTTCAAGCTGGCTCCCATGGTGAAAGCTTCTACGACTTGTAGTGGGGTCTTCTAGTGCAGTGTTACATCTGCGCAGTTTCAAGATGGCTTCCATAGTGAAGGCTTCTGGGACTTGCAGTAGGACTCATCACGCAGTTTTGTGCCTGCACGATTCCCATGGTTCCATTTTCTGATCCTGATTATAGCCCTGTGGCCAAATTTGAACTCCTCTGCGTATCCTCGAAATTAATTTTACCTGATTACTTTTGAAATACAACTCTGAGGAATTTTACACAAGTATGTGACTGACTTATTGCAATGTCCCAGGATGTGGCTAATCTTTGGGACTTTACACCCTCTACCATCTCTATGAGGTCTCTAGGTTTCCTGTCTCCTACGTGTGATTTTACTTGAAAGTAATTTACAAAGACTCCCAGACTCCCTGTGTCAAAAAACTTAGTGAGAGAGCCAGTCGACAGGCTTTATCAGAGATATTATTCCTAATAATAAACGTTAACCAGTACCATGAAGTAGAATCTGAATCATGGTGTTACTATGGGTGTCAAAGGAGACCCATGTCCTGTAGGGTTTTCAACGGATGGTTTTTCACAAGTCCAATTGCCAGGTCTTTCTTTGGAGTTGTCTCTGGATGAACTCAAAGTGCCAACCTTTAAGTTACCAGCCAAGTGGGTTAACTACCCATGGTTTCCTACTTTTGATAAAATAGATGCTGACATCAAACTCCAAAAAGCAGAGACTTGATCAAGGCAGACATCTGAAATGACTTCATACAGGGAAAAGCTGAAAACATAGACTCTTTAGATCTATCCAAAGGCTCTGTCCTCCAAATCTGGATGAATTTTTTTGTGTCCTGACTAGCAAAAAACCTGAACAAAAGCTTTTTCTGGAGAAAAGAATCAAGTTGAGCCCTCTGTGTTAGGTCAAGAGTCTCAGGACCAGTACTCCTAACTGCTAGCCCCTTCCTGTCAGACCCTCTCTGTCTAGACTCCCATTTCTCATAACATGTGTTCACTCAACACCCTGCTGCCAAAAGAAGCATAGGAAGCTCTGTTTGTATTATGCAATTCTCTGCTTATAAACCTTCAGAAGCTCTCCATTATCTACTAAATAAAACTCAGACTCCTTAATTTGACTCTCCAGGACCTACAAATGATGGTCCTGATCTGCAATGTCAATCTCACCTCCCATTGTTATCCTCAAAGAACTGATTCTGCAGGACATCATTCACGTTACACTTCTTCCATGAAGAAAGCTGCCCTGAGCACTCTAGATTGCATTGCCAAACTTTTGAAGTGTTAACTAACTATATATTACATATCAAAATATTTGAAACAACTATAACTACTGTAGTGTATCCCTCTTTTCATGTGATGATATTATAGTTGTCATGATATGATCACAGATTCCCTTATTATAGTACTGTAGCTTTGATGAAGTTTTGTGACTTCCCTAACCAATTAGAATTTTGGATGAAGTGTCCTGAATTGTCACCTTAAACATACATTTAATGGTACTGTTTTTCTAAGGGAAGAGCTTCTTTCAATAGTTCATGTAATTTTGGTTTAGTTTCTATGAAGTCTAAATTTCTCTTTATCTTCAAAAGTCTTAATTTCACCATTATATTTGATAGACAATTTTGCAGGATAAGTAATTCTTCGATGGAAGTTTTTCTCATTCAAGGCTTTGAATGTGTCTGCCCACTGTTTTCTAGCCAGCATTGTTTCTACAGAAAATTTGGACAAAAGCCTACAGGGTTTCCTTTAGAGTGTTAGCTTTGCTTTGAGCCTTGCTGCCTTCAGAAGCATCTGTTTATGTTTTAACTTATTAAGCTTGATTGTAATATGCCTTGGTGTCTTTCTTTTCAGATCTAGCTTTTGCAGTGTTCAATAAACATCTTGGATACCTATGTTCTCCTTGCTCATAATCTCAGGAAAGTTTTCTGTCAGCATCTCTACAACAGTACTCTCCCCCTTGTTCAGGAACTCCAATTACATGTAAATTATTCCTCTTCATGGAGTCCCACATGTTTCTTAATGCTTCTTCATTTTTCTTATTTCTTTTCTCTGATTTCACCTCATAAATGCTGGTGTCAGTTGCTCTTTCTTCAAGATCACTGAGTCTAACTTCCATCTTTTCAATCCTACTCTTTTAGCTTTGGATTGAATTATATAATTCTGTAATTTTGTTATCGATCTCATGTATTTCAAATCGTTGATGGTCCATCAGTTCAAATAGCTTATTAAATTTTTCATTTTGTTCTACTGCATTTTGTTTAATCTCTAGGAGGGTTCTGTATATATAAGTTACAGACCAACATTGCTCATGAAGCTAGATGCAAAAATCTTCAACAAAGTTCTAGCCAATAGAATTCAACAGCATATAAAAAAAATCATTCATCATGATCAACTTGCTTTCATTCTAGGGATGCAAGGCTGGTTCAGCATCAGATAACCAATTAATGTAATCAACCACATTAATAACACAAAAGATAAGAAGCTCCTGGTTTTGTCAATTGATGTAGAAAAGGCATTTGACAAAGTTCAGCACAATTCATGCTTAAAACTCTCAGAAAAATAGGAATAGAGGGGAAATTCCTTAATGTAATCAGTAGCATCTACACAAAGCCAACTGCTTTCAATCCTGAATGGTGAAAGACTGAAAGAATTCCTTTTGAGAACAGGAACTAGACAAGGGTGCCCACTCTCACCACTTCTATTCAACATTGTGCTAAAAGTTCTAGCCAGAGCAGCTGGACAAGCCAAAGAAATAAAGGGCATCTGTATCAGCAATGAAGAAATAAAACCTCCCTCTTTGCAGATGATATGATTGTTTATACAGAGAATCCAAATGAATCCATAAGTAAACTATTGGAACTAATAGAGGAGTTCAGCAAAGTATCAGGATACAAGATAAACAGAAGTAAATCAGTAGGATTCCTTTATACCAACAACGAGACTGTTAATGAAGAAATCATCAAATCGATACCATTTACTATAGCCCCTAAGAAGATAAAGTACCCAGGAATTAATCTAACCAGAGAAATAACAGACCTTTACAAAGAGAATCACAAGCTGTTACTACAAGAAACTAAGAGAGACTTACATAAATGGAGTAACCTACCCTGCTCATGGACAGAAAGACTCAACATTGCGAAAATGTCTATTTTGTCCAAAGCAATCTACTTATATAATGCAATCCCCATACAAATTCCAAGGACATTTTTTAATGACATGGAGAAACAAATCATCAACTTTGTTTGGAAAGGGAAGAAACCTCGGATAAGTAAAGCACTACTAAAGAAGAAGAACAGATTGGGAGGCCTCTCACTACCTGACTTTAGAACCTATTACACTGCCACAGTAAGTAGTCAAAACAGTCTAGTACTGGTACAAAAAGAGACATATAGACTAATGGAACAGAGTTGACACCCAAGAGATGCCACCATCCTCCTATGAACAGCTGATATTTGACACAGGCCTCAAGATTTTAAATTGGGGTAAGAACGGTCTCTTTAACAAATGGTGCTGACAAAATTGGACATCTGCGTGCAAAAACTTGAAACAAGACCCACATCTCTAAAGAGGATATCCAGGCAGCTGAACGACACATGCAGAATTGCTGACGATCATTAGCTATTAAAGAAATTCAAATCAAAACTACAATCTTACCCCAACAAGGTTGGCCATGATCCAAAACATACACACACAAAAAATAAAAAATAAAAAATTCTGGAGAGGCTGTGGAGAAATTGGAACTCTCCTGCACTGCTGGTGGGATTGCAAAATGGTACAACCTCTTTGGAAAACAGTCTGGCACTTCCTTAAACAGCTGGTGATAGATATACCGTTTGATCCTATAATTTCTCTGCTCAGAATTTATCCTTCAGAAACAAAGGTTGTCAAATGAACAGACACATGTACACGAATGTTTGTTGCAGCACAGTCCACAATAGCAAAAAGCTAGAATCAACCCTGATGCCCATCAACAGATGAATGGATAAGCAAACTATGGTACATACACTCAATGAAACACTATGCTAAAACAATGACAATTTTAGAAAATATCTCATAACATGGTCTCATTTCACTGAGTGAAATCCATCAGTGTCAAAAAGACAAAATTTGTGTGAGACATGTGTTATAAGGACTTATCAAGAGAATTATTGACAGAAGAAAATGACTGTGTTGGCTACATAGGTAGGTGGGGGCTGAGGGTTTATCATAGATGAGATAATTGATAGATATTAGAAATTTTATTTTTACTGTAATAATAAAAAATTCAAAAGTTAATAAAAAATTGATATTTTCCACATTCAGTTGGATCAACTTTCTTGGGAATAGGCATAAATATGGATCTCTTCTAGTCAGTTGGCCAACTGGATGTCTTACAAATTTCTTGGCATAGATGAGTGAGCACTTCCAGCCCTGCATCCATTTGTTGGAACATCTCAACCAATATTGCATCCATTCCCGGAGCCTTGTTTTTCACCAATGTCTTCAATGCAACTTTGACTTATTCCCTCACTACCATCAGTTCCTGATCATATGCTACCTCTTGAAATGGTTAAATGTCGACTGGTTCTTTCTGATATAATAACTGTGTATTCTTTCCATCTTCTTTTGATGTTCCCTGAGTCGTTTAATATTTTCCCTGTAGAATCTTTCACAATTGCAATGCAAGGCTTGAATTTCTAGGCTGTGTTCTTCCCTTCTGATTTTCTATCTCCACTCTTTGCATATGTCATTAGAATACCTTACTTTGTCTTCTTCAGCCACCCTTTGGCTTGAGATGACAAAGTAAGTTCTTTTCCTTTGTCATGTCTTTCTTGTGCTTTAGCTGCTCGGTGTTCAAGACCAAGTTTCAGAATCTCTTCTCACATTCAATTTGGCATTTTCTTTCTTTCCTGTTTTTTAAATGCCCTCTTTCTTTCTTCACAGATGATGTCTTTGATGTCAGTCCACAACTCATCTGGCCTTCAGTCGGTTGTGTTCAATGCATCAAATCTATTCTCCAGGTGGTCTCTAAACATAGGTGGGTTATACTCAAGGTTATACTTTGGCTCTCATGGACTTGTTCAGATTTTCTTCAGTTTCAGTTTGAACTTGCATATGAGCAGTTGATGGTTTGTTCCGCAGTCAGTACCTGAACTTGTTCTGACTGATGATATTAAGCTCTTTCACCATCTCTTTCCACAGATGTGGTTGATTTGATTCCTGCATATTCCATCTGACAAGGTCCATGTACTTGGTTGACACTTACATTGGTAAAAAAAAAGGAAATTGTAGTGAAAAAGTCACTGGTCTTGCAAAATTCTATCCTGTGATCTTTGGTATCATATCTTTCAACTACCCATCCTTTTTCATTTCTAATTCTACATTCCAATCACCAATAATTATTAATGTATCCTGATTTGATGTTTGATTAATTTCAGACTACAAAAACTCATCAAAATCTTCAATTTCATCTTCTTTGGCCTTAGTGGTTGATGTCTAAATTTGGATAATAGTTATATTAACTGGGCTGCCTTGTAGGCTTGCAGATGTTATCCTAGCAATGACGGCACTATATTCCACAATAGATCTGGAAATGTTACTTTTGACAATGAATGCAGCACCATTCCTCTGCAAGTTGTCATTTCCAGCATGTTGTTGTTGTTGTTAGGTGCCGTTGAGTCAGTTCTGACTCATAGTGACCCTATGAACACCAGAACAAAACACTACCTGGTCTTGCGCCGTGTCCACAATTGTTTTTATGCTTAAGCCCATTGTTACAGTCACTGTGTCAGTCCATCTCATCGAGGGTCTTCTTTTTCGCTGACCCTATACTCTAACAAGCATGATGTCCTCCACCAGGTACTTATCCCTCCTGACAACATGTCCAAAGTATGTTAGACATAGTCTTACCATCTTTGCTTCCAAGGAGCACTGTGGTTGTACTTCTTCCAGAACAGATCTGTTTGTTCTTTTGGCGGTCTGTCATACATTCAGCATTCTTCACCAACACCACAATTCAAACACATCAATTCTTCTTCTGTCTTCTTTGTTCATTGTCCAGCTTTTGCATGCATATGAGGTGACTGAAAATACCATGGCTTGGGTCAGGCACATTTTAGTCTTCAAGGTGACATCCTTACTTCTGAATACTTTGAAGAGATCCTTTGCAGCAGATTTTCCCAGTGCAGTGCGTCTTTTGATTTCTTCACTGCTGCTTCCAAGGGCATTGATTGTGGACCCAAGTAAAATGAAACCTTTGACAACCTCAATCCTTTCTCTATTTATGACAATGTTGCTTACTGGTTCAGTTGTGAGGATTTTTGTTTTCCTGATGTTGAGTTGCAATCCATACTGAAGGTTGTGGTCCTTGATCTTCATCAGTAAATGTGTCAAATCTTCTCCATTTCCAGCAATTAAGGTGGTGTCGACTGCATAACGCAGGTTGTTAATGAGTCATCCTCCAATCCTGATGCCTCGTTCTTCTTATAATACAGCTTCTCGGATTATTTGCTCGGCGTACAGATTAAAAAGATATGCGTAAAGGATACAACCTTGATGCATGCCTCTCCTGACTTTAAACCACACAGTGTCCCCTTGTTCTTTTCACACGACTGCCTCTTGATCCATATACAGATTCCTTAAGAGCACAAGTAGGTGTTCTGGAATTCCCATTCTCCACAACGTTAGCCATAGTTTAGTATGATCTGCACAGTTGAGTGCTTTTGTGTAGTCGATGAAACACAAGTAAACATCTTGCTGGTATTCTTTGCTTTCATCCAAGATCCATCTGACATCAGCAATGATATCCCCGATTTCCAGTGTAGTATATCCTATTATTGTCCGATTCACAATAGCCAAATACCAGTCTATTTCAGCTCACTAATGCCTAGGATATGGATGTTCACACATTCCACTACATTTTTCACTATTTTTAGTTTCCCAAATTCACACTTTATACACTCCACATTCTGATTATTAATGGATGCTTGCAGTTGTTTCTTTTAGTTTTGAGTTGTGCTACATCAGCAAATGAGGGTCCCAAAAGCTTGAATCCATTGACATCATTAAGGGCCACTTTACTCTGTGGAGGTAGCTCCTTCCCAGTTGTCTTTAGAGTGCCTTCCAAACAGGGAGCTCGTTTTCTGGCACTATATCTGACAATATTCTGCTGTTATTTATGAGGTTTTCACTGGCCAATACTTTTCAGAAGTAGACACCTGGGGCTTCTTTCTAGGTCAAGGAAATCACTGCTGATGTCAGATGAATCTTGACTGAAAACAGAGAATACCAGAAAGATGTTTACCTATGTTTTGTTGACTATGCAAAAGCATTCAACTGCATATGTCATAACAAATTATGGATAACATTGTGGAGAATGGGTATTTCAGAACCCTTAACTGTGCTTTAAGAGGAATCTGTATATGGGTCAAGAGGTAGTTGTTCAACCAGGACAAGGGGACACTGCGTGGTTTAAAGTCAGGAAAGGTGTATGTCAGTGTTGTATCCATTCACCATACCTTTTCAATCTGTACACTAAGCAAACAATCTGAGAAGTTGGACTATATAAAGAAGAACAAAGCATCAGGATTGGAGGAAGACTCATTAACACCTTATGTTAAGCAGATAACACAACATCACTCGCTGAAAATGAAGAGGATTTGAAATACTTGTTGATGAAGATCAACAACCACAGTCCTCAGTGGGGATTCCACCTCAGCATCAAGAAAACAAAAATCCTCACAACTGGGCCAATAAACAACATCATGGTAAGTGAAGAAAAAATTGAAGTTGTCAAGGATTTCATTTTGCTTGGTTCCATAATCAACACCTATGAAAGCAGCAGACAAGAAATCAAAAGAAGCGCTGAATTGGGAATATCTGCTGCAAAGGACCTCTTTCAACACTTCAAAGTGTTGAAAAGTAAAGATGTAACCTCGAAGACTAAGATTCACCTGACCAAGCCATAGTATTTTCAGTCTCATCACATGCATGTGAAAGCTGGACAATGAATAAGAAAAACAGAAGAAGAATGGATGCCCTTGAAGTTTGTTGTTGGAGAAGAGTATTGACTATACCACGGATGGCCAAAAGAGCAAACAGACCTGTCTTGGAAGAAGTACATTAGAGTGTTCCTTGGAAGGTAGGATACCGAGACTGCATCTTACATACTTTGGACACGTTGTCAGGAAGGATCAGTCCTCGAGGAAAGATATCATGCTAGGTGAGGTAAGCCAGCCAAGTGCCGTAAAGTAAAAGGACAGAAAAAAAGAGGAAGACCCCAAAAGATGGATTGACACAGTGGCTACAATAATGGGCTTATACATAAAAACAATTGTGTATGTGACACATGACTGTGCAGTGCTTCTTTCTGTTGTGCATATGAGGGTCTAACAACTAAGTTTGTAAACTCATCCTAGAAAAAGCGCTACATGCCTCATTGCTGAGTATCACTATGGTCACCTTTGAAAGCTATGCACCAATGCCAGTGCCTAGTTCATCCTTCAAAGCGATTTTGGAACTCTTTTTCTGCAATGGCCATCAGAATTGTCAACATGTTACCCTTGATGTCCTGAAAGTCATCAAAATGTCTTCCTTTCAATATTTCCTCTATCTTCAGGTAAAGAAAAAAGTCACTGGGGGGCCAGATCAGGTGAGTATGGAGGGTGTTCCAATATAGATATTTGTTTACTAGCTAAAAACTCCTTCTTGGACAGTATTGCGTGAGCTGGTACATTGTCATGTAACAAGACCCATGAGTTGCTGGTGAAAAATTCCGGTCATTTTCATTTTACTTTTTTACACAGCCTTTTCAGCACTTTCAAACAGTAAATTTGGTTAACTGTCCAGTTGGCATAAATTTTTGCAATGTTTTCTTCAGTTCTGCTTGTTACTGGTAGCCCTGACCTTTCTTCATCAGTGACACTTTCTCTCACCTCAGAAAAACATTCAATTGATTTCTACACTTTTTTTTTTCATGGTATTATCCCCATAATCTTGGACTAATATATCCTAGATTTCACTTCCACTCTTGTTAAGTTCAACAAGAAATTTAATGATTGTTCACTGCCCTATTTCAAGCTCCAACATTCTCTCAACTATACACAGAAATACCCAGCAATAATGAACGCTACTCAGCAAGACATGAACACGACTGTGAGACACTGATATACCAAGATTATGAAACCTCACAGAGTTGTTTGTACAGTGCTGCCAATGTAAGCACATGGTGGCAAGTTCACAAATTTAATTGTCAGGCCTCTAGGGTTGCTACGAGACAGAAACAATTCAAAAGCACCTATTGACAACAACTTTTTTTTTTAAACTCGTCACCATCAAGTCAATTCTGACTCATAGTGCCCTGCCCCTATAGGACCAAGAAGAAATGCTTTATAAGGTTTCCAAGGAGCAGCTGGTGGATTTGAACTGCTGACTTTTTTGTTAGTAACCGAATTCTTATTTATTTATTTATATTGTGATCAAGTGAAAATATACAATCCCAGTTAATTTTGCATGCCTGCCTATCTGCACTTCCTTTTGCTCTCTTTGCCTGGTGACAGCACACTCCTCCTTTTCATTCTTTACTTGTCTTATCCTCTTAACAATCATCTGTCCTCTCCTCTCCACCCTGTTCTACCTCATCTAGAAAGAGACCAATAAGACAGCATTCTATAAATGCATAGATCCATAATTTACACACATCAGATGGTCACACTGTGTCCCCAAGTCCAGTCCATTTTTGTCCAAAGTACTGACTTCCATAGTGTTTTCTGGACAGGGGCAGCAACAAGTCTAGAAACTATGCTTCCAGGGAGTCCCCCAGGCCATCAGACCATTTGCGGTCCTTTAGTAGAGTTCTTGATGTGCATACCTGTTTTCCTCATGTTGCCACAGGGACTCATCATTTTGTGACCCATCATGGCTGTCTTTGGTGGTGGTCAGTACCATCGGTCTCTTCTGGTCACATGTTGATACTGTCTCACATTCACATGGATCCTTCTGTCTCCTGAGCTCTTTCTTCTTCATGTCTTTGTTCTTGGACATCACCTGTTCCAGATGAGTTGGGACCATTCGGTGGACCTCAAATGGCAGCTTGCTAGCTTTTAAGACTCAAGATACCACTCACATGGGGTGTAGAAAACTCTCTTAGCATTAGGCTAGTTACACCAATTGGCCTCTGTGTCCCCTGACAGCATGGCTCCCAGACGTTACTCCTGCTACTCTATTGGGTCAATGCAATATTGGATTGAGATTAGAAGAGTTTTCAGTTTATGTTGAAGTCCAGTTAAAAGTTAATCTACTTTCTGTTGTGTGCTGTCACTACTTTCACCTAACGAAATTTCAATCAACTATCTGATCTGTGACCAACCCTCTCCCTCCCTCCACACTCTTGTAGCCATCAAAGAGTCTTTTCTTCTGTACATAAATCTATTTGTAAGTACTTAGAGCAGGGGGTCTCATACATTATTTGTCGGTTTGCCACTGACTGATTTCACTCAGCATGATGTCTTCCAGCTGAAACCAAGTTATGAGATGCTTCCTAAAACCATCATTGTTCTTAATCATTGCATAGTGTCCCATTGAGTATATTTACCATAGATTGTTTATCCATTCATCTGTTGATGGGCATCTGGGTTGATTCCATCTTTTTGCTATTGTGGACTGTGCTGCAATAAACATTCATGTGCATGTATCTGTTCACGTGACAGCCTTTGTTTCTGTAGAATATATCCCGAGCAACTGCATTACTGGGTCAAATAGTATATCTATTTCCGGCTTTTTAAAGAAGTGCCAAATTGCTTTCCAAAGAGGTTGTGCCATTTTGTAACCCCACCAGCAGTGTAGGGAAGTTCCAATCTCTCCATAGCCTCTCCAGTATTTGTTGTTTCGTATTTTTTGGATCATGGCCAACCTGGTTCGGGTAAGATGGTATCTCATTGTAATTTTGATTGGATTTCTGTAATAGCTAATGATTGTAAGCATTTTGTCACATGTCTTTTGGCTTCCTGGGTATCTTCTTTGGTGAGGTGTCTGTCCATCTCCTTTGCCTATCTTTTAAGTGAGTTGGTAGCCGAATTCTTAACCACTGGCAGTGCCACAGCTCCCATGGCAACAGGTTTGGTATATATTGTATAGGCATCATGCATTGTATAATACAAGCTAAACTATCATGAAGCAATAATCTCTTATGTTACTTGCTATGTAAATGTAGTTTTTAACATATTACATTATAACATTTTATATGCATAGTTCATATAAGACTATAAACTGAAAGTTTTTCTATGATTTTCTTTATTATTTATTTTCGTATGTTCAGTCTAGTTGGAGAGCTAATCTAGTTGTTGAGTTGAGCATCTACTTTGTTTTGGCCATTCTGTGAGGGACTAAAATACAGTAAAGCACACAACGGACATGACCTCTGCTCTCATGGGGTGTAGTGCCTAGGGAAAACCAAAACCAAACCCACTACTGTCAAGTTGAATCTGACTCATAGTGATCCTATAGAGCTTAGTGAGGAAGACAGAAATTTTCCGATTAAATATGTAAATACAGATTGCAATGGCACAGTGAAGCAAAGTAAACTTGTGCAATGAAGAATTCTATTAGGCACTTGCTTCAGATTGGGGTGGGGTGTGTTAGGACAGGCTGTGCTGAGCAAGTGACAGGGATGCTCCCTTTTACTCGCCAATTGGATTGTCAGCCCCTGTGTGCAGGGATGATGAGTTACACACAATTAGCAACTCCTCTCCCCTCCATTGCTTAACACAGTATTCAGTTCCCAGTAGGTATCTGATGCCTATGTTACATGAATAAAGAAATGGGTCTCAGCAGTAGTCTAAAGTGGGAAGTATAAAATGATGCTCTTTTATTCTGAAAGATTATCATTAAAAAAATGAAAAATTCTATTGTGGAACTCTTGCCCATACGAATGAATCATTTATCACATGTTGTGTTAGAAACGGGAAACCCTAGTGGCATGGTGGTTAAGTGCTACCCCTGCTAACCAAAAGGTCAGCAGTTTGAATCTACCAGGTGGTCCTCAGAAGCCCTATGGAGGAATTCTACTCAGTCCCAAAGGCCTCTGTGAGTTGGAATTGACTCCATGGCACTGGGTTTTGGTGGTAGAAGGAACACTGAATTTAGTGGTACTAGGTTTGGGTTCCAACCACAGCTCCACTAGCCACTTATTATTTACCTTTTGGTACTTCATCGGCTTTATTTATAAAGTACTTACCTCATGCAATGCTGCAAGAAGTCCATGAAACCACTTCATGGAAGCTCCTACCATTGATAATTAATGAATATTTAATTACCTCCTCTCAAGTAATTACCACATCCCAAAGAAAAGAAGGTATACAGGACCTGTTAACCCTTTTCTTTGCTCTTCATCTCTTCTTGTCCACATGTCAGTCCAACCAGACTTTCATCAACCCAACCACAATCCTATCAACAAATTTCACATCCCTTTGAGTCTCCTCTTCTCTGGGTTAAATTCGTCTAGTTCCTTAGCAACTCATCGTGTTTTATGGTTTCCATCAGTATCCATTTTAAGTGTGGTTGCTCGCCTCTGCACAGCCATATTTGGAATATCCATTTCAAAATGTCTGGCAGACAATATTCTCTCTCTATGTGATCTGTTTAGTGTTGGTATTCTTCTCTATTGCCATATTCAAGTTATTTCAGAACAACTGAAACTTCAGAGTGATTGTTTTGCATGATATTAGGCTCACTTGTTATATAAAGACTGACTGTTGGTGACATCTCTGTTCCATGTGTTCCATTTTGGAGCCAATAGGACTGCTTTGTGAAGAAAACTAGGTTAGATGGAAGAAGAATTCTTCAGAGAGGAAAGGAGGATTTTGAGACCTGGAATGGGTGTTCAGTTAGGCTGTTTCTTTTTGCTACGGTTTCTACAAAGAAAAATGGGCCACCCTGTCCAGCAGTACAGTTGAAGAGCCCTGCCAGGGGACACGTTGCTGGATCAAATGACCTGTGGACATTCTTCCACTTTGAAGACTCTAAGGTTGCATCAAACAGTCATCATTTAGAGCATGACATCCCCACAAAGCAGATAGAGGTAAATTTATCACCTTGTAAGAGAAAAGAAAACGTCCTCCCAAGTGAACAAACCTCACCAAGAATCTAGGAGCAAAGCGAGGGTGCCGCGTCATCAGAATGCCGTGGACTGCAACACTTTGCATTTTCTTTACATTGTTCTTTTCTTCTTAGATACTCAGTACACCAGCCACAAGACACCAGCTCATTTATCTTCTTGAGCTTGTATTTTATTGTGGAAAGGACATTTCAAAGAAGTTACACAGGTAAGCGACTCTAAGAGTCCCTCTCCATAGTGTTCTTTCCTCTCCACGTTAGTCTAGGTCTTATAATAGCATCCTGTTCAACCCCAAAGTTGATAATATGAAAATAAACCTGTGAACATAAAGTTCTCTTTTACTGTTTATCCCAGTGTTTCCTGAGTGGGAATTTTCTTAACTCTTTCCTCGGTGGCCTCAATTCCACAATTATTCCCCATGGACTCTATTTCACAGCATCTGTCTTAATCTAAAAGACCTTTACAATATCCTCTGGCTAAAGCACACAGGTTGAATTAGCTTTACCTTTTAAATGTGAACATCTATAGCGTAGGACTGTTTGCACGGGTGATGGGTGTAACAAAGAAATTCAGAGATGCTCACCTTGCTCATACCTTGTGGCAAACGCTTACCAAGAGGTCTAAGCAGATGCCTTCCTACAGTCCTACCACTTCCAGGAAATAGTCAAGGAATAAACTGCTTCAGACCCGTCAAGACCTGCACTGCCTAAAGCAAGCCTCATGGGAAGGCTTGATTGCCAGCTTGTCTCAGAGACCCTTTTCCTCTTACAAGTTAATAATGAAATATTTTAAAAGGTAAATAAACAATAGACACAAACTAGATAGATGTCAACATTTTGTTATACTCATTTCAAATCTTTCTCTGTCCCTGTATCCACGGAGAACACTCTTCTGAAAGGTGTCTGCCATTTCCAAGCCTGTACATTTCCTACATTTATGATGTCATATGCTACATATTGGTTTGCATATTTAGCAGTTGCATGCATGTGCATACATATCAGTTTCTTTATATTACTCTATATTAGCTTTTTCTGAACTCAATATCTTGTTTACTGAGATTTATCAATTTATCAGTTATAGGTTTATCTAGTTCATTTCTTTCAATTGCTGTATCATAATCCAATTTGTAAATAAATCATAGCTCTTTCATTGTTGGTTAGAAAGAAATGCTCCTGGACTTTGTATACTGATTTGATAATGTCAGTGATCTCTCTTTGTATTCAAAAATTTGTCTACAGATGATTTTTTATTTTCTATGTTGGCACTATATATTATCTGTAAAAATGATCAACTTTTTTTCCTTTCTAATTATTACTTCTTTTTCTTATTAGTATCATATTGAATAGAAGTGGTGATAGTAAGCATCTGACTTTCAGGATAATTCTAAGATTGGATCATTGAATAAAATTTTCCTGTGGATTTTTAGTGAGCACTCCTTATCAAGTTAAAAAATTCCCTTCAGTTCTTAGCTTGCAAAAATTTTATTTTTACTCAGGAATGAGTACTGAATTTTTGAAACACTACTTCTATATCTTTGAAATGATAACAGATTTTCAACTCTAGTTCATTAGTTTGGCCAGTTACATGAATGATTTTTAAACATTACACCATCTTTGAATTCCTGGGATAAATTCAGCTTGGTCACAATGTATTTATCAATGTATTGATGGATTCAGTTTGCAAATATTTTAACTAAATTTTTTTATGTCTGTGTTTCTAAGTAAGATTGATCTGTAATTTCATTTGCTATTCTTGAAACTCAGCTTCTAAGGTTGGATGGGTTTTTCCCTCCTCTTTGAGACAGTTTCTATAGGATAGGGATTGCTTAGCCAATGAAGGCTTGATGGAATTCAGTGTAAAGTTATCTGACTGCCTTCTTATATTTGTTTTATATGTCGTTTCTTTCTTTTTTTTTTTTTTAGGTAACATTTTAACTACTGATACAACTATTTAAAATACTTTTAGGTCTATTTCTGCTTATCTGTTTTTTTGTTTACTAATTCTAAGTTATGTTTCATCTACAATTTCGAATGTATTGACATAAAGTTAACCACAATTATCTTCTCTTAGGTTTTGAGATCTATATGATAATTAGATTTTTTTATTTTCTATTATTTTGCTTTCATGCATCTCTTTTGTTTCATCAATATTGCCTGAGAATTATCTTCTTTGTTAATTTTGTTAAAGAACCAATGTTTTTAGGTGTTCTTTCCTGCTATTTCTTACTTCATTAATTTTTCTTTTTTTTCTTCCATCCTTTTTCTTCTTCCTTTATATTACTCTATTGCTCTTTAATAACTTCTGGACCCTTTATTAATTTTAGCATTTATTGTAATGTATGTCACAGTGATACAGAAGGATATTCCAGGAGTACATGGACTTTAAAAATGTATAATACTATTGTCATGGGTTGAATTGCCTCCCCCCAAAATACGTAGCAATTTGGTTGGGCTATAATTCCTGGTATTGTGTGACATTGGCTTACAATGTAAATGCTGCCTCTATGATGTTAATAAGGGAGGATGGGGGCAGTCTTGTTGGTAGCAAAGGATTTTATTGTGCCTTGGGGGCAGCATCTTGTGGTATAAACGAAAGGGAGGCAAGCTGAGAGTCAGAGACCTCATACCACCAAGAAGCAGTGCTGGCTGCTGAGTGTATCCTTCAGAAAGGACCTAGAGTCCCTGCATATCAGAAGCTTCCAGTTCAGGGGAAGATTGACACAAAGACCTTCTTCCAGAGCCAGCAGAGAAAGCTTTCCCCTGGAGCTGACACACTGAATTTGGACTTTAAGCCTACTAGACTGTGACAAAATAAACTTTCTCTTTTTCTGCCATTCACTTGTGGTACTTCTGTTAAAGCAATACTAGATGACTAAGACAACTATGTGCTTAATGAAATGTCCTTGAAACAAATATACGGCAAACGTAATGGTCCGTGGATGGCATTGCTTACAATAAAACAAGTAGTAAGTTAAAAAACAGAAACTGATGAACTTAAAGCTGCGAGTAATAATAAACTTGGTAAATATCCCATGAGTGATTGAGAAAACCAAATTCTCAAATTGTTTGACCAATATTGTATTTCTGTACATTGGGCAAAAATTATTAATTGTAGTGTTCAAATCTCCTATATGCTTATTAATTTTGCCTATTGATTTATTCATTTTTAGAAAGGTATAAGAATCTCCCACTATAAATTTCTCAATCTTTCCCTATAATTTTGGCAATAGTAGCATTGTACTAGTTTGAGTTTGAATTGTTACGTGCAATTTAGCTGAGAGTCATTACTATTCCTCATGAATTATTCCTTTATTACTTACAAAATGATTCTTTGTCTCTCAAAATGTCTGTAGCTCTCTTTTGGCTGGTACTAACATGACCACTCTAGATTTCTCTTAGCTACTGTATACTTGGTCTGTTTTTTCCATCCCCTTTATTTTCAACCTTGCTGTGCCATTAAGTTTTAGAATTCTTTCCATCACATTGTGCTGTTCTTTTCCTGGTTCATTGACTTCCATTTAGGTCTTTCATAGTCTTTGGTTCTGTAACACTAATGTGTACACCTAACATTCAAATATACAGATTGAAACTTGAAGTGTTGAAGAGAAGTTTGAATGCTCATGGGAATAAGTTAGAGCCATCTAGTTTGCATCTAGAGACAGGTGGATGGACAGCATGATTCTAGAGACCCAGGCCAGCTTAGGGAGTTCATGTACATCTAGTTTTTAGTGTGCAAATGAGATCCAGGAAGATCCTGGTTCTAAGACTGAAGCACACACAGTTCTTCTTCCTCATGGTATTTATAGCTCTATGTAGGTGGAAATGATACTTCTCAGAACAGAGAAAGAAGGTCTCAGTCTCAGAGAAATGATGTGAACTTTGTGTGGCTGATTGAGTCTTGTGCCAAAGGATGTTTATGAGATTGTTGCCCAGATCTTTGTCCCTAGCCATGGCCACAGAGTTTAAGACATGAGATCTCAGGCAAGGAGTCTCCCCACAAGCCCTGCTGAAAACTGGAGATTTACCCTTAAAACAGCAAACTGTACCTTTCTGTCTCAGAGCCATAGAAGAAAACACTATATTCCTAGGACAGAAATTTCATGTCCAGAAGAATGATGATAGCGAATACTTGCCTTTGGCAGGAAAAAGGAACAGTGGCTCAACACCTAGGGACATCCTCTGCCAGTATCAGGGGTCAACGGTACCGACTGGGCATCCATCATTCTTTAGCTATGCAGCTGAAGAAATGACACTTGGAAAGTGCTCCTGGGAATGTGAGATCCCTAGAGGGATTGGTGGACACCACAGTTCTAGCCCTAGAACTACCATTTCACCTCTTTGACTCTTAGTTTCTTCAACTGGAGTAAACCAGATCAGTGTTTTCCAAACTTCATTCCTTTATTATCACTTTGACATTTTTTGGTATTTCCATGTGCCAACTTTAGCATTGCTGACACTTTTCTTTATATTAACTTTCTTTCTTTACTGCTTGTCTTGTCTAAATCAATATCATTTGTTGGCTAGTGTTTTGTTTTGGTAGTTATTATATTTCTTTCTAAGACACATTTAATTAAAAACATTAGTATATATTTTGAAGTCCATGTAGCTCCTGGAATTTCCTTAAATACCATCAGTGATACAGAATCATGCTTGGGAATTATTGGATGATAACAGATACACTGGTCCCAAAGAATCTATGTTCCCATGAAACAAGCCTTGACCTACATTCTCACAGCCCCCAAAAGATCAGACAGGAAGGCTAGAGAAATATTAAGCAGTGGACCCCAGGTTCTACATCATCTTCTGCTTCTCCAGTTCATTTCTTTTGTTTGTTTCCTAAAAACTATGAATGTAGAAGACTTTCTCTTACTTTTATCATGTCCTTCGGAAGTCTGAGCAGAGCCTAGTTTGCAGTTCCAAACCAGGTTTGTGGATGGTTCATCCAAACCAAACATACAGTCATAACCAAAATAAGTGCCAGACATTGGGAGAGTTCACTTTTGTTAGAATGTATGTTTGGAGGAACGTGTGAAGTATGACTCTGGGAAAACTGGAAATCATCAAAAAATTAAACAGAATCTAAAATTCAATTTCTCGTGCATTAAGTGAGCTGAAAAGAACTGTTATTGGCCATTTTGAGTCAGAAAACCATATGACCTACTATGTTACAATGACAGATTGAACAGGGACAGCCATCACATTCATCATTAAAAAGGACATTTCAAGATCTATTCTGAAGTACAATGGTATCAGTGATAGGATAATATCCATACACCTAGAAGGAAGGCCAGTTAATCTGGCTAATGCTAAAGGTGAAGAAATTGAAGTGTTTTTTTACCAACTTCTGCAGTTTGAAAGCTACCAAACATGCTGTCAAGATATACCGATAACTACTGGTTATTGGAAAGCGACAGCATCAATAGTTAGGAAACACGGACTTAGTGATAGAAATGACATTGGAAAATGTATGATAGAATTTTGCAAAACCAATGACCTTTTCACTGCAAACAACTTTTCAACAACATAAATGAAGACTATACACATGGACCTCATCAAATGAATGCAAAGAAATCAAACTACACATGTGGAAAGAGACAATGGAGAAGTTCAATATCATCAGTTGCAACAAGGCCAGGTGCTAACAGTTGAACAGAGCATCAACTGCTTATATGTAAATTCAAACGGAAATTGAAGAAAATTAGAATAAGCCCATAAAAGCCAAAATATGACCTTAAGTATATCTTATCTGACTTTAGGTACCAGCTCAAGAATAGATTTTTTGCATTGAATGATAATGACAGAAAACCAAATGAATTGTGGAAAGACATCAAGGACATAATACACGAAGAAAACATGAGATCATTAAAAAAAGGAGAGAAGATCAAAATGGATATCAGAAGAGCCTGTTCACAGAGGGGTTAAAGCAAATGGAAGAAATGATGAAGTAAAAGACTTAAACAGAAGACTTAAAACGGCAGCTCAGGAAGACAAAATAAAGTATTACAGTGCATTGTGTAAAAACCTGGTGTAAGACAGCCGAAGTGGGAGAACATGTTCACATTTCTCAAGCTGAAAGAACTGAAGAAAAATTTCAAGGCTCGAATTGCAGTATTAAAGGATTCTAAGGGCAAAATATTGAATAACTCAGAAAGCATCAAAAGATGGAAGGAATACTATGCTTAAAGATTTGGCAGATATTCAGCCATTTCAGGAGGTAACATATGATCAGGGACCAATGGTGCTGAAGGAAGAAGTCCAGGCTGCAGTGAAGGCACTGGTGAGAAACGACACACCGACAGTTGACAGAATACCAACTGAGATGATTCAACAAATGGATGCACTAATGGAAGTGCTCACTTGTCCATGCCAAGGAACTCAGAAGACAGCTACTTGGCCAACCAACTGGAAGAGATCCATATTTGTGCCCATTCCAAAGAAAGATGATCCACAGGATGCAGAAATTGTTGAACAATATCACATGCAAGTAAAATTTTGCTTATTTTACTAATTCAATTTTGCTTATTTGCTAATTCAAAAATGGCTGCAGCCGGATATCAGCAGAGAACCGCTAGAAAGTCAAGCTGGATTCAGAACAGAATGGGGAATGAAAAATATCATTGCTGATGAATTTTAGCTGAAAGCAGAGAATAGGAGGAAGATGTTTACCTGTGTCTTTTTGTTTTTTACTACGGAAAGGCATTCAACTGTCATGACAGATTATGGACAATTTGGGGAAGAATAGGAATTTCATAGCACTTAATTGTGCTTGTGAGTAACTTATACATAGACCAAAAGCAGTCTTTCAAACACCAAAAGTGGATATTTCATAGCTTAAAGTCAGGAAAGGTATTCATCAGGGATGTACCCTTTCACCACACATACTGAATCTGTATGCTGAGCAACTAATCCAAGAAGCTGAACTACGTGAAAAACACAGCATTAAGACTGGAAGAAGACTCATTAACAACCTGTGTTATGCAGATGACACAACTTTGCTTGCTGAAAGGGAAGAGGACTTGAAACACCTATGAAAACCAAAGATCACAGCCTTCAGTATAGATTGTACCTCAACATAAAGAAAACAAAACAAAAATCTTCACACAACTCAATCACGATAAATTGAGAAAATGTTGAAGTTGTCGAGGATTTCATTTTACTTAAACCACATGCAAGCAGCAATCAAAAAATTAAACACTGTATTACATTGGGCAAATCAGCTGCAAAGGATCTCTTTAAAGCGTTAAAAAGCAAAGGTGTCACTCTGAGGACTGCGGTGCACCTGACTCAAAACATGGTATTCTTAGTCGCCTCATGTGCATTTGAAAGCCGGACAATGAACAAGGAACGTGAAGAAAAATTGACACTTCTGAATTATAGTGTTTGTGAGGAGTGCTGAATATACCACGACTGCCAAAAGAATGAACAAATCTGTCTTGGAAGATGTATAGCCAGGATGCTTCTTAGAAGCAAAGATGGAGAGACTTCATCTCACATACTTTGGACATGCTATCAGAAGGGATCGGTCCCTGAAAAAGGACATCATGCTTGGTAGAAAGAGTCATCGAAAAACAGGAAGATGGACTGACACAGTGGCTGCAAGAATGGGCTGACACGTGATAATGATTGTGATATGGCTCAAGATTGGGCAATGTTTGGGTCTGTCTGGTATAGGGTTACTATGAGTCAGAACTGATTAAACAGCACCTAACAACAACAAAGGTTTGGGAGCAATACGACTAATCACTACCTGATTATACGCTACTGCTTATACTCTCCATCCCAAATGGCACTAATACAGGACTCTGTTTGATATTGAGTTCAATTAATTAAGAGTTTTGCAGCAGAGGAGACATCCTTCACCTTCAGAGAAGTGCTCTGTAGACCACTAGCTAACTGGCCTCTTCAGAACTGGCAACATATGTGGCTAGAGGCCTTAGGCTTATTATTCCTTGAAAGCGAGCCTTTTTGGGGACACTGATGAATCACTCAGAGAGAAGACCCAGAAAGCTATAATGACATCCACAAATTTACTACGGCATAGATCCTTGCTGTTAGTTTTGGTTCTTGGTATTTCAGTAAAATTTTGCCTGATGCAGACCAGTTAAACTTCCCATTAGGTAGGGGGTAAAGTCAGATCTGACTCGACAGCACTTAGCTTGGCATCTGGGACTTCACAATAGGCCTAGAATCAGGGTGGCTGGGTTAAAGCTAGAATCTAACTCTGTGTGAACTTGGAACATTACTTACCTTCATGTTCTAAAATTGCACATCTATATGTTAGAACTAATCCGTGCTGTGTTATACTCATAAAGCCAACAGACAAGAGGCCCTCAAGCCTATTCCTGTTCATGGCAAGTCAATTCCCACTGATGAGCCAAGCCAAGTGCCGTCGAGTCGGATCCGACTCATGGCGACAGACCCTATAAAGCAGAGTAGAACTGCTCCATAGAGTTCCCAAGGAGAGTCTGGAGGATTCGAACTACTGACCTTTTGGTTAACAGATGTAGCACTTAACCACTATGCCACCAGGGTTTCTCATCAAAGTAGAACTGTGCTCCACAAGGTTTTAAATACCTGATTTTTGTCTTTCTTTCTTTTTGGAAGTGGATCCCTAGACCTTTCTCACCAAACAGCTTCTGAATGGGCTTAAACCTCTAACTATTTAGTTAGCTGCTGAGCACAGGAGCAGGCTAACCCTTTGGATCATTCAGAAACTCCATATTAGCCTCATGTTGTTGTTAAGCACTGTTATGATGATTTTTACTCACAGAGTAGGCCTCCATGGGGTTTCCTACAGGGCTTCCAACTAAGCTGTTCTGATTCAAACTGATGCTGAGAATTTGCATGTCCAACAAGCTCCCTCCTGAGAATTTACATTTCCAACCCTCAGATACACTGAGTTAGAATCTACATTTTGGTAACATTTCCCCAGGTAATTCTTAAGTATAACTTCCAAGGAACTTGTTAAACCAAAACCAAACCAAGCCCACTGCCAGTTGAGTCAATCCCAATCCATAGCAACCCTATAGGACAGAGTAGAATTTCCAAGGAGGACTTGGTAGATACAAATTGCTGAACTTTTAGGTCAGCAGCTGTAGCCTTTCAGCACTGTGCTACCAGGGACCTTGTTAGACATGCAAATTTTCAACAGAGTTTCTAACCAGAGCATGCATGTTTGAAGCCCTGGTTTCCTAGGCTGGAATCTTCATAAGAACAGAGCACCAAGTATTTTCTCAGCCAAGTAGCTAGTTGGTTCAAACCACGGAACTTTTGGTTAGCAGCTGAGTACTTAAGTATTGTGACAACTTTATTTTTTGGTTATGGCTGCGTATTGAATACTAGTGAAGAATAGACCCATGAATCTGAGGCCTGAGAGAAAGGGTACCAGGAACCTGTGGAATCTGGAAGACACAGGGTTAATAAAATGAACAAAAGCAATGACAGAAGTATTAATTAGTAACGTAGGTTTACCTCTGAGATGTCACCAACTCAATCACCCTGAGACGTCGGGCTGTGCACGCAGGCTAAGTGGCAGAGACACGTCTGATCACATAGGGCAGAGCCAGGACCTGAGTCTCCATTAGGGATAGTGTTATGGATTGAATTTTGTCGCCAAAATTATGTGTTGTAAATCATAAACCCTTATACCTATGGATATAATCCTATTCAGAAACAGGACTTTCTTTGTTATATTAATGAGATCGTATCAGTATACAATATATCTTCAGCCAATCAGCTTTGAGATTAAAAAAAAAAAGAAGCTGACAATTTTCAGAGAAGGAAGCACAAACAGAAGTGATGAGGATTGCCAGGAAACTGAGGACGCGAGGCTGACAAGAGACAAAGACCTTCTTCCAGAGCTGATAGAGCCAATGCTATGAATTCAGACTTCCAGCCTCCTACACTGTGACAAAATAGATTTCTGTTCATTAAAGCCACTCACTTGTGATACTCTGTTACAGCAGTGCTAAGAAACTGAGACAGAGGGTGACCACATGTCTTATCATCAAAACTGGGACACTACTGAGAGTAAAAGTAGCACTATTAGTCAACAGGTGCAAGTCAGGGCTGTTCTGGCCAAGCCATTCTATTCCTAAGTTGAAGAAATGGCTAGAGGCATTTTCTTTTCACATCTAGGAACTTCTTTATGAAAAGTTTGGTAAAGATATTAGAATATCCATGTTGGACAGGCCTGGATGTCCTGGGTAAATGAGAGGAATTGGACAGAGAGTCTATAATGATCTGTTCCTTTTAGTTCCCCAGTCTTAGATCTAAAACCCTACAAAATCGCATCCAACTCCAAGCTCTTGGGAAGCCAGCAAAGCCTTTAAAGTGTCCTGAGCTCAGGTCTGAAAGTCTCCAACTCTAAGGACCAGGGACAGACTACCTAATAAATAAAGTATGCACAGGCTTAATTGTGCTTACTTTCTACTCTTGAAGGTACAATTCCACCTGTTTGTCATTACAAACCCACATGATATTGTGCACTATGGATTGGTAAGTAAACACATTTAAGTTCCTGTGTACCTTTCTTACAGTAAACTGGTGAGCACTGAGCTTACTAATTTGTCTACCCCTACTAAGGTCTGAGTCATTCAGATGAGCAAAATAGAAATGAATAATAATGAAGCCCTGAATTCCTCCTCCAAAGACTCAGTACATATGAAATCCCAGATTCACAACCTTATCCCAGATTCACAGCCTTTTCCCAGTGATAAGCACAGAGTTCCTCCCACTAACAGATGACTACAGTGCAAGACTGAAAATCCAGGCTCAAGACCCCCCAGGAGAGTTCTGAGTTAACATACGGAACTCATTTCCGCCTGTGTCTACAGAGAAATTATAGAGGGTTCCTCACTGTAACCACAACATACTCCCTAAAACACAACATACTCCCAGAAACCTCAGGAAATGGATACAGGACACCCCTATGAGTCCACCAAGCCTGGTTCCCTTTTCCTCCTAAACACTTCATTTCTAATTTCTTGCGGTGTGATGGTCCATATGAACCAAGTCTGGCCAAGACATCAGAGTGATTTATTCCACTTCTAGGACTAGCCCCTAAAAACATTTTGAGTAATCCTCTAATCTCTT
The DNA here is from genome assembly GCA_028571685.1 of Heterohyrax brucei. NCBI lineage: Eukaryota > Metazoa > Chordata > Mammalia > Hyracoidea > Procaviidae > Heterohyrax > Heterohyrax brucei. The sequence continues at coordinate 66,139,824 of CM053142.1, read as the reverse complement.
TCTCTTCTCCCTTCTTTTCTAGCCATAAGCAGGAGACGGAATGCAGAAAACTTTGAGAGTTAGGGAACGGCAGGGCCTGGATCCCTGAATGATTACCTGGAACAGAGCCTCCACTTTTACCAACTCAGATTGCACTGTGATGTGAATTAGAAATTACCTTGATTTTGTTAAACCACTAAAATTTGGAGGAAGAAGAGTAGTTTGGTATAGTTTTATCTTGACCAGTAAAAAATGCAAACAACCTTTCAAATTAGCCTGAGCCAAGGCAGTAAAGAGGGAGAATTGGCTGCTAAACTCATTTTATGCATCATAATGGCAATGAAAATCTGCTGCTCAAGACCTCATTAAAGTATTGAAAAGTAAAGATATCGTGTTGAAGACAGTCACACCTGACCCCAGCCACTGTATTTTCAGTCACATCATACACAAGCAAAAGTTTGACAATGAATAAGTAAGACAGCAGAAGACTCTACATCTTTGAGTTGCGGTGTTGGAGAAGAGGACTGAATGTAGCACGGACTTCCAAAAGAACAAACAGATCTGTTCTGGAAGAAGTACAACCAGAGTGCTCCTTGGAAGCAAACATGGCAAGACTGCATCTTGCATAGTTTGGTCATGTTGTCAGTAAGGATCAGTCCCTGGAGAAGGACATCATGCTTGGTAAAGTAGAGGGCCAACAAAAAACAGGAAGACCCTCCACAAGATGGGCTGACACAGTGGCCACAACAACGAGGTTAAGCATAAAAACAGTTGTGGGAATGGCACAAGACCATACAGTGTTTTGCTTTGTTTTGTTGTACACAGTGTTGCTATGAATCTAAACTGACTCATTGGCACCTAACAACAACCACAATGGCAATGAAAACAATACAAGACTTTCTCAGATTCCTGAGTTTTCAAGGATATTATAGCCCTTCAAGAACAAGAGTGGCATGAAGTAAGTGACTTTGATACCTCTAACCCTTCAGCAGGTTCCAGTCCTCCCCAGTTTTCTTAGCTTCGCCAAGTGGAATGGATTGATATCTCCCACAGGTAGAGTCTCCAGGCTGAGAGACAGTCAATCACATCAGTCCTTCTCGGACTTAGCAGCAGTTCTACTCCCAGCCATTCAACCTATCAATCTGAAGAGAGTGTCTCCAAATGGCCTGCTTAATGAATTATATTGCTTTCTGATTGTTGTAGCTAGGTAGTTCTACCATGTTTGTGAGCAAAATTCCTCTTTTCGAAACCCCCAGTAAGCGAAACATTATTGTAGAAAAAGAACAAAGCAGAAGGCCTCACACTACCTAATCTCAGAATTTACTATATGGTCACCGTGGTCAAAACAGCTGGGTACTGTACAATGACAGACACACAGGTCACTAGGACAGAATCAAGAAAACAGATGTAAATCCATTCACCTGTGATCAGCTGATTTTTAACAAAGGACCAAAATCCATTACACAGGTAAAAGATAGTTTTTTTAATAAATATACTGGCAAAACTGGATCTCTATCTGTAAAAAAACAAAGCAGGGTCTATACCTTACACCATATACAATGACTAAGTCAAAATGGATCAAAGACCTGTGTATAAAACCTAACATGACAAAGATCATGGAAGAAGAAATAGGCACAACACTAGGTACCTCAATACATAGCATAAATTCAATACATAGCATAACTAATAATTCACAAACACCAAAAGTTAAGCTAGATAATTAGGAGCTCCTAAAAGCTAAACACTGAAGCTCTTCAAAAGACTTCATCAAAAGAATAAAAGAGAATGTACAGACTGGGGAAAAAAAATTGGCTAAGTCATATCAACAAGGGTCTAATCTCTGAATTACATAGAATATTTTAACATTTACATAACAAAAAGACAATTAATCCAAGCAAAAATGGGTAAAGTATATGAATAGACACTTCACTGAAGAAGACACTCAGGCAGTTGGCTAACAAACACATAAAGAAATGTTCACCATTATTAGCCACTAGAGAAAAGCAAGTTAAAACTACAGTGAGATGCTATCTCATCCCAACATTACTGGCACTAATTTAAAACAAACAAACAAACAGAAAACAACAAATGTTGGAGAGGTTGGTGGGAGTTCAGAACTCTTATGCACTACTGATGGGAATATAAAATGGTGCAACTACTATGGGAATATGATGTGGCATCTCCTTCAAAAAGTAGAAATACAAAGAATGTATAATCTAGCAAATCCACTCCTAGGAATATCCTAGAGGAATAAGAGCAGTCATGCAAATAGACACATGCATATCTATACTCATTGCAGTATTATTCACAATAGCCCAACAACAGATGAATGGATAAGCAAATTACAGTGCATGTGCTCAATGGAATTCTATGCAATGACAAAGAACAACAGTGAATCCAGGAGACATCTCACAGCATGGAGGGTGCTCTGCCAGGTAAAAAATAAATCAATCACAAAAAGACAAATAGTGTACAAGACAACGCCGTGGATTGAATTGTGTCTCCTAAAAATAAGTGTTTCAGTTTTGCTGTGCTGTGATTCCCAATATTGTGTGATTGTCCACCATCTTCTCATCTGATATGATTTTCCCATGGTGTAATCCTATCTCTATGATGTTGATAAGATGAGATTAGTGGCAGTTATGTTGATGAGGCAAGACAGTCTACAAGACTGGCCTGTGTCTTGAACCAATCTTTTTAGAGATATAGAAGAGAAGCAAGCAGAGGGACATGGGGACTCACACCACCACAAAAGCAGTACTGGAAACACAATGTGTCCTTTGGACCTTGGATTCCTGAGTGGAGAAGGTCCTGGACCAAGGAAAGATTAATGACAGCCCCTCCAGAACCAACAGAGAGAGAGCTGGCACTCTGTATCTGGACTTGTAACCTACTAGACTGTTAGAGGAAAAATTTCTCTTTGTTACAGCCATCCACTTGTGATGTCTCTGTCACAGCAGCACTAGATAACCAATGTAGACTACTATTATAAAAACCTAAGAAAAGGCTTATACACAGGAGGAAAAAAAAATTGATAGTTATGAAGGTGGGTGGAGACAGGAAGGAAAATCACTAACTAAACAATTCACGAGTGTTAACTTTGGTGAAAGGAAAGACAGCACACAATACAGAAGGAGTGAGCAAAACCTGACCACGGTAAAGTCATAAAATTCCTAGACACATGTAAAACACCTTGAGGGACCAAGCTACTGGGGTTGAGCACTGAGAACTATGATCTCAGGGGAACATCTAGGTCAACCGGCATAATGTATTTTGTAAAAAGATGGTCTACATCCCGTCTTGCTGGGTAGTTTCTGGAGTCTTATGAGCTTCTGAGTAGCAATCTAAAATACATGTATTGGTTTCATCACATTTGGAACAAAGAAGAATGAAGGAAACCAAAGATAAGGAAAATACTAGTCCAAACGACCAACAGACCCAATGTACCCCAGCCTCCACCAGTCTGAACCCCGAAGGACTAGATGGCGCCTGACACTACCACCAACTACTCTGACGTGAATTACATTAGGAGGCTCCAGACAGAGCAGGAAGAAAGCATAGAACAAAACTGAAATTCAAGGAACTTGCTCCAGAGCCAACAAAGTGAGAGTGCTCTCCCCTGCAGCTGACACCCTGAATTTGGACTTCCAGCCTACTGGACTGTGTAAGAATAAACTTTTCTTTGCTAAAGCCATCCACTCATGGTATTTCTGTTAGAGCAGTACCGGATGACTAAGACAGTCACGAAACAATTTGTGTATAACCTTCTGAATGTGAAACTCATTAGTGCTATAAATTTGCACCTAATACACAATACAATTTTTTTTACTTCCTCTTTCTAAAGTAAAAGTCCCTCTACCTGGCCTCAGGGAGAAGGGTGCGCAGCTGCTCCTCCGCTGACATTTGCAGTGCCCCTAGACTTCATGGCAGTGCTCCAGGGCTTCCTGTGTCTCCTGCCCTGGTTCTGAGCCCTAGCTGTCTCCTCTTCTAACTCTACATGGTACTCACCCTGCGGAGCTGGACACCAAGAGGCAGCCAAAGCCCTCTGGAGCAGGTGTGGAGGCAGCTTCCAAGAGATTTTCATTACAGTCATTTCCTTGGACACTGCTTGGCTCATCCAGATGGTGAGCTGGGTAAACAAGAAGTCCCTGTTCTCTGTCAGCGTGTCAGCCAGCACCGCTCTCTCCAGCATCTGCTGAGCTTGGGGTATGATCTGCGTTTACAGTTTGGCCTTCCTCACCGTGCCAGAAATGTGCCCTTGTATAAACAGCCAGAGCACTTCCTCCAGGGAGGACACACGGACAGGGGAGTGCACCCTCTTCTCCAGGGTACGCGGGGAGCACAGGACTGTCATTTCCCCGCCTCCAGCCCTCACCTCCACCACAGCCCGTCAGCATTCATACTGTCTGCAGGCAGGGAGAAACCCAGCTGATTCCGTTTCTATCAGATGCCACTGTCTGCCAGTTTTTCTCAATCTATATTCAGCTGCTACCACCACCCACCTCTACCACGTAGTAGCTATGTGACCGTGAGCATCAGTTTTTTTCAAAAATATAGTAGAATAATGCCACCTATCTCACAGGGTTGCTATGAAGGCTATTTGAGAAAACATGCTCCAAACACAGGGCCTGATGCACACACGGCCTAATGCATACTGGAGTCTGTCTACAAGTGCTGTTCATTTCCTTTTCCCTTCCCTGGACCACTCTAAGGCAATTGCCTTCCTGGCACTGTCTCTTGTTACAGCAAGAAGTAAGATCCCAATGGTGGGGATAATCTTGACTGAATGTCAGCTGTGCTGTGAGGAGCATTCTCTGCTTGCTTATACTGAGCGCCTCTCCCTACCTGCTGGTCCTGAACCTCTAACATGTTGGTTCTGGAATCGCTTACTTTTTGTCTTTTGTGTTGCATGCCTGGACTAATACCTATTGCTTCCTCCCTTCCACCTCTGACCTCTGTTCTCTGACTCCTCAGTTGGCTTTGCTATCTTGTTGATACCTAACTAGTGATCCTTCTCTTCTGCTGCCTGTGCTCTCAAATAGTATCAGATGAATGAATGAAAGAGTGAGCCAGAGAATGCCTGGGCAATGATTCACTATGGAGACCGAAAAACTAAAGTCCTGTCTTCTAGCCACTTAACCACTATGCCACTCAGTGGAAACTCTGACAGAGTAGTGGCTAAGTGCCACAGCTGCTAACCAAGAAGTTAGTAGTTTGAATCCACCAGGTACTCCTTGGAAACTCTGTGGGGCAGTTCTACTCCACTCTGTAGGTTCATTGTGAATAAGATCTGCCTCAAAGGCAATGCGGTTTGTTTGTGTGTTTGTTCACTCATTTGCTTGTTTGTTTTTTTACAGACAGACTCACTGGACTTAAATTGTCAGCCTTCACCCATCATTGTAGGGAATTTGTACTAACTCTTAAAAATACTCCGTGACAATATTGTTCTAGTTCTGGTAGGAGGCTGTGGCTGACACATGTCTTAGAAGCCGGGAGAAATTTTTGCTATCACTGAATGTAACATCTATTCTGCACAGGCAGACACTCAAATACTTCCTACTTAAGTAGAGCCTTTCTGGACATGTTAGCTGAGAGCTAGGCAACCAGTTTTTATCCCTCAGTGATTCCTGAGTCTCCAAGTCTATTGCCAGTAACCTGGACAGGTAACTTTGCTGTGCTTATCAGCACTGGCCGAGTACTTGCTCTGTCTCTTTCATGTGTACTGTCACACAGAGGCCACTAGTTTGTACACAGGGATGTACTGGCACCCAGTCACACTAACTTGCTAGAACCAATTTTTCAGAAATTCTGCAATCTGGTGGACAGACTACAAATCAGGACTCCACCCCCTCTCAAAGAACCCACTGTTAAAAATTGACTCACACACCCTAGTCCTCCTCACTGAGAGTTTAGGGAAGCCCTCCTCTATCAGATGAAGGAACTTGCCATTGCTTTAGATCTCAAAGATGGATACAGCCTCGCGGGAGGAGGAACAGCAAGGCCTCCGCAGTGGTATGGTTTGAAAGACAATGGGTAGGAATCACGTCATCTAGTTCCTAATCACTACAGTGGCCTTCCTAAAAAGACTAAATTTGATCTTGTCATTTCTCTACTGAACAACTTGTAATGGTACTGTATTGCTAAAGGTCAGCAGCTCAGATCCACCAGGAGCTCCTTTAAAATCCTATGAAGCAGCTCTACTCTGTCTTATAGGGTCCTTATGCATTGGAATTGATTCAAAGGCAGTGGGTTTGGTTCTTTGTTTTTTTGTTTGTTTGTTCGTTTTTGTTTTTGGTATTGCCCCTAGTTTATAGTCAAAGCTTCACTTTCTTTATCGTCTTATCCAACCTACCTCTCTAGTTTCCTCTTCTCTCACTTCTTCCCACACCCTCTACTCTCCAGTCACAAATTCTTGGTCTTTCCACACATGCCTTGTGGACAGCGCTAGTATCATCTGCTCGCTATCCATGCCCTTGTCACAGGTAAGAACAGCTTAATTTTTCTTTGAGGGAATTGAAGCCATTTTCTGGGATGCTTGCAAGGTAACCTGGGACTAGAACCAATGCTAGAAGGCATTGATTAAGGACTGGGGATCCCAAAGCTGGCTTCCTGCTTGTGAGGCTCAGCTCTACCTCTTCCCTGCTGTGTCACCTAGAACAAGATGCTTAACCTCTCTATTGTTGATGTGTGTATTGTAAGGTACTCTCAAGTCAATTCCAACTCATAGCAAGCCATACGACAGACTAGAACAGCCCCATGGGACTTCCTTGGTTATGGGAACAGATTTGCTAGGTTTTTTCTCCTGTGGAGGGGCAGATCTGCCTGAGGAGTAAAGTTGGCTTTCCCATTCAGGATGCTTTTGGAACACTTGAAACAAGGGCTAGAAGCTGGAGCAGGGCCAAGGAATAATCAGGAGAGGGCCTGACAACTGTGGGCACAAGTGGCATGAGAGGTAAACATTGGTAGGAACCAAGCATCAGTAACCACAACAAATTCTTAGAGCACACGAGGTGTCTGGGTGACACTCAAAGCCAGCAGAAGGTCCTCGTAGAATGCGTGGAGTCCAGGGAATACAGATGTATAACTCCAGCTGTGATCTAGCGTGGACCTAGCCTGGTGGCATCTACTGAAATAGGACTGTGTTTATGTTCACCAACATTCCATCAAACAAATCCTGATGGAATACAGTGAGCATTTACCTGTGCAGTTCACCTAAGTTCTCTGTGTCTATTTTCTTCTTTATAACAGTAACTATCTCAAAGGTAGGTGTGTGGATTAAATAGATCAGTCCCTTTAAAGTCTCTTGAACACTGTCTGGTACATGGCAAGTGCTCTATATATCACCATCATCACCATGCAAAAAGCATAGTTCTGGACTCAGATTGTGTGGGTTTGGATTCCAGCTCTATCCCCCTTATTCATTACTCAGCCCTGGGCAATTTAGTTAGCTCCTGTGTGCCTTCGTGCTTCATATATCAAGTGAGGATAATAGTAACACCTCTTCCACAGAATTGTTTCAAAGATTCAGGGACCCCCACATTCAGTGCTCGTATCTGGCTCACTGAAAGCAATAGGCAGATGATGGCAATGTCAGAATTCATAGCTTTTATTTGGTATCTGCAGTCCCTGCGTGGTGCAAAGGGCTAACTTGCTTGGCTGCTAACTGGAATTTTGGAGATTCCAGTTCACCCAGATCTCTTCAGAAGAAAGCCTCGGTGATTTTGATCTTCAGCGTGGCTTTACTCTGACACATGTGAAGTCACCATGAGCCAGAATCAGTTTGATGGCAACTGGTTTTATTCGACTAGCCTGCTTGCTGATTTCCTTACAAGCCCTGGTGACAACCCATTCATGCAGCAAGGGAGACTTTCCCACAGTACCCAGAGCTCTCCAGCTGGCAAAGTCAGTTTACTTGGCTTTGTAGACTTTCCAGCCCAAGTTGAGACCTACAGATTAGGAAGGCACTTGCTTCATTGGCCAGGGAGAGAATGCCATGCTTTTCACAGATTTCTAGGCAGATAGGGGTCAGGGACAGCATCTAGAAGGAATTCAGGCACCTGGATTCTATGATCTGTCACTGATAGGCTGTGTGACTCTGGGCCCTGTGTGACTCTTCACCTCTCTCGGCTTTAGCTCTCTCCTGTGCAAGTGTGAGGCTTACATTTGATGACCTCCTAGGTCCCTTCCTGCTCTGACATGCTAAGGTTCTGAATTCCTTATTATCTGGGGGCTTGAACTGATCTTCTGTGTGTATGTTGGGAAGATGTCACCATTTTCCCTCATGGCACCTTGCTGAATTCTGCTGGGCTGGGGCTCAGTGTGACAGCCAGACAGAATGCCTCCCCAGAGATACCTACATTTGCTCTTTATTAATTCAATCTACAAGTATATATTTAATGCTTAAAATATGCCAGCACTAGTCTAGGCATTTGGAGGATTTAGTAGCAAACAAAACAGACAAAAGCCTTATCTTTATGTAGCTCATGTTGGGAGGCAGATAAAAAAAATGATAGGTAAACACACAGACAGACAGACAGACAGCTGTCATTGTGCTGACTCATGACCATGTTGTGTACAGCAGAATGAAACAGCACCTGGTCCTGTTGACCAGCAGGTTCAAGTCCACAGCTGTGGCTGTTGTGCCAATTCATCACACCAAAATGGCCAGGACAGGTCTTGTATATAAAGAGCCCATTGCCAAAGTGAGAGTGTTTGGGAGACAAGAATCCAGAATGAGGGGATTCTGGGAGTCCCAGTGGTTTTGTGGAGACTGATATAAACAGGATGAAAGAATACATGAGATGGCCATGAGGTCCTCCCTGCAGACAAGGGTGGTGAAGCCATGGAAGGTGGGGGCATGTTGGTCTTTATAAGAGCATATCAATCTGGGCTCTCCTGAATGCCTGCTGATGGAGCCAAAGAGACCAGGCCTTCCCATCCCAGCCAATGTTGAGAGCATCTGGGCTACCTTTCAGCTCCTGCCCAAAGAGAGAGTTTTATCCAGGGGTCCTGCCAATTCATGGTGGAGCACACAATAGAATTCGCAATCTGTGGGTGCCTGTGGGACAATGTGATTGTCTGTAAAATAGCACAGCAGTTATTATCTGGTTGGTTCCAACACACAGCAACCCCACGTGTATTAGTGCTCTGTAGGGTTTTCAATGTCTGATTTTTTGGAAGCAGTTGGCCAGCATCCAGGGCAGCCCTTTCCTCCACGGTGCCTCTGTGCAGACCCAAACCTGCAGCCTTTGGGTTGGCAGCTGAGCATTTTAACCATTTGCACCACCCGGGGACTGCAGTTAATCAACTGATTGTCTGTTAAAGAATTGGAATTAAGACTCCCTCTTTTCGTGCTTCCTTCCTGCATGTGCCTTGGTACAGCTGGCATTGTAGGATGCCACCGGTAACCCATCATTCTCAAGGCAACGCCACGGCTGGCCCAGTGGAGTGAGTTCTATAGTGAGAGAGACAGGAGTGATGGGAGAGGCTGACATGCCGTGTGCTGCTGGAATCCGCAAGGACTCTGTCCCTAGTCTTGGAATGGGAAGAGAGACACAGGAGGCAGTTACGGCAGTGCGACTGCGTTTTCACTAGCTCTACAGGAAAGTTTCCACCAAGCTCCTCTCCCCCACCTGCTCCATCTAGACCTCAGTCCCACGGGCCTGGGAGCAGGGCATCCCAAGACTGACAGCGGGGACTGCAGGGGCCAAGAGGAGGTGCTGAAGGATGCTGCCACAGCCCCCCAACCTCATTACCGTCTCTGCCAGTGTCATTCTGAGGGACTCCGGAGTGTCCCCTAAGGCAGCCCTTCCCTGACCTCTCATTTTTCTTCTTCTCACACCTTCCTCCTGAGCCTTCACCTGGACTAGACCGACTCCCCTCCGCCCCTACAGCAGAGTCCTTCACTCCAAGTACCCTGGCCCACAGCAGCCCCGGCCCTTTTCTCGAACTCTTCTCCTAGGCTGACATCACGCTGAACCCACTCTCTGAAACACTCTCTCCATAGTCAGTTTGCCTCTGCTAGGTGGTACCACCTGGAAGGGGGAGGCAGAGAGGAGCATGCAAATTCAGGAGAAGGAAAAGAAAGCTATCAATCAAGGGCCGCATCTGCAGGCAAAATTTGCAGCTTTTTCTGGGGATACTGTCAGCCTACTCTGGCCCTGGAGCTCTGGGCAATTGCAGGGAAGTGCTTGGTGGGTTTTTCATGGGCTCCCTGATAAGAAAGCAGCCCTCTTGCCCTCTGCTTGCGGATCCAGCTTCCCTTCCCCTCAGGTCTTTCCTGACCACCCTTTCTTCCTTCAGAGGGTCACCCCCACCATCACCCTCTCTGGTCTCTCCAAAGCCCCTCAGAGGAACACTGGATGATACGGTCTCCGTAACAGCTTTAAAAATAGACTGTGGATCCCCTGCAAAAAAAAAAAAAAGACTCTGGCTAAAAATAGCTCTCAGCATCTAGGGGAGGAAAAAGAGAAACTGCAGCAAAACTCAACTGGAGCAGTGACTTTCCTCTCTCTGATGTTCCGGGTCAGTTACAGTGCTAGGGAAGGCAGGCTGGGAGAGAGAAGGAAGTAGGGGGTCCTTCAAGGGCAGAGGAAGGATTAGAATTGCCATCTATAGCAGAAGCTTCCCTCTATCCCCCAACTTTTAGCCACTGGACTCCCTCCTTGTTCCAGAACTTAAGCATCACTGAAGACAACAACCAGCAGTAGCTGCAGAGAACTGAGTCAGCGGTAGGAGCCATGCAGAGCAAAGGAGGCCACCAGGTAAGTTTAGGGCCACCAGGGTTTGTATAAGCAGGCCCTAGGGTATCCTGGAGACGCAAGTTCCAGGGGAGCAGTGGGTCAGTCTACATTCTGATGCTTAAAGTGCCTGCTGTACACCAGCTGAGATGACCCAGCGGTCCAGAGTAAGGGAAGCTGCTGTGTCTTGCAGAGCTACAGCTTTTGTCCTCAACAAGGGACAAAGAAGCATTTTTTGTAAATTGTCACCCAGGAAGTCAGAATTTCTATCCAGAGCCTGAATACAGGGGAAGGGAAACCCTGTGGTCTTCTGTTTAAGAGCCTTCCTGTAGCTGGTGGTAAGAAGAGCTCTTGGGGCAACAAGAGGACAACACGGGGACAAAGTTTTGCTAACTAAAAAAGCTAGAAGGAGTTCATTCATGGTGGACACTGACAGTATCTAAGCACAGACACAATTTTTCATGTATAACTCTAAAGGAAGGGGTCTGCTCACCTTCTTGGACCAAATGCAATCACAGCAAACTAGAGGAAGTCCGGTGGCAGCCCGAGCAGAAAGGCTTATGACCACCCCTGATTTAGCGTCTGCCTGAACAAGGGGTTTATATGTGTTCAGGAACTGCAGAATGTTAAGTCACAAAGCTAACTAGAAGATTACTGTGGACAATGGAGATGACCTCCCACTCCCACCCCCAGCAGAAATATGAGTGGATCTGGAGAATTTACGTAAGACCCCAAACTGAATTTTTGTAGCTGAGGTTTCATTACCATGATTTGTCATACCAGTAGCAGTTGCTGGTGAGTCACTCCGACTCCTAGTGACCCCGTGTGTGTCGGAGTAGAACTGCACTCCATAGGGTTTTCAATGGCTGAGTTTTCAGGAGTAACTCTCCAAGCCTTTCTTCCTGGGCACACTGGGTGGACTCTAAATGTAAGCATTTCAGTTAGCAGCCAAGCACAATAGCCACCTGCAGTGCTCAGGGATTATATACTGCTACACAAAAACACACAAACATCTGCATACAAGGGTGTATACACTTGTGTACACAGACATAACATGGAAGTTTGCCCCTCAAATGAAAATCCAGCCCACCAATAATCTTACATGTTCAATGTTACCTGAGCTCACGTGTTTTCTCCCGTGTCATCAGACAGCCACGATCACGTCAATAAAGAACATAAATGAGAACTCTGTGGCATGAACTCAAATTGTTTTCAAACAATATGTAAGGAATTAAGCTATACCCAAGCTTCTCCATAGTGTGGGCAAAAGCAAAGCATGTTTCCTGACTAATAAGAGATAGGAGTGCAGGAGAAGTGGCGTGTGCCTAGTGTCCAGCCACTGGGCTCTGCGTCCACTGAGCTGCCTACCGGGGTGCTCAGAACACAGATATTTCCCTGGATGAGACCCACTGTCCAGGTGTAAAGATGGGATTTGCTGTATCTCACCGGCCACACTTCTTTGCAAGTTGGAAACCAAAACATCTGTCAAGCAGTCTCCAGCTCATAGCAACCCCATACGTGCAGAGTAGAACTGCACTCCACTGAATTTTCAAGGCTGTGACCTTTGGAAGCAGATCACTGGGTCCTTCTTCCAAGATGCCTCTGGGTAGGTTCAAACCATGAACATTATGATTAGTAGTAAAATACTTTACCATTTGCACCACCAGGGACTACTTTTCCAAGCTTACTAGAGGGAAAATACCCTCTTGGTCATCTTGGCTTCCTACTCTGGAGGATTGCCTTTGTCAGTCTTTCCGTCCCTAAGGAATCCCTTCACCTTCCACCCCAAGGAGCACAGCCTGATCAGCGCTTTGACACTTGGACTGACCAAGACCGCAGGCTGCCAGTCTACCCCCAGGCTGAATCTTCTGCAGCACCTGGCCAGGAACATTGTGCTCCAGCAAGCCCAGCCTCACTTCCTATCATCTTAAATAAACTCCCTTCTCTTCTCCTCTTGTTCCATCTATGAAATGGGGACAGCAATCTTTGTTTCAGTCTCATAGCATGTGTCATGTATGCGCTGAGACAACAGAAGGAAACTAAACTTGAACCACCACCAACAAAGGATCCTCCTTCCCGGTCCGACCTGCAGTTCCTGATGGAGTCTGTGCACATCAAGATTGCAGTGGTGTGCTGAGCCCTCTGCATGGAGTGTTGCAGTATTTTCTGAAAGGCTTTGCTCACCCTTTTTTCAGTACTTTTCCACTTCTCAGACGCTCAGGCTTGTAAAGGAATAGTCTTGGCTCCCCCTAGCGGCTAAAAGCTCACGTGCAAGAGTCTGGTAGTCTTTTGCAAACGTGATAATTAGCCCACAGTTTAGTTACAAACACACTCTGATTAAATAACATAGGGAAGAGATAGTCCCTGTTTCCTTGGAGATTTAGCTGTGCACATATCTATTGCATTTACAGTTCTCTATAAGCTTGAAAATCCTCAAGTTATTTCTGTACAACCCCTGCTGCACTGGATGGCAAACTGGTGTCATCATTGCGTCTAGGGCCAGTGCTCCTCAAAGTATGGAATCCTGATCTGCAACTTCACCTGGGTGCTTTGTAGAAACACAAATTCTTGAACAAATAGCAGAGCTACAGAATCAGTAAGTCTGGAGGTTGGAGCCCAGGAGTGTACATTTTAACAAGTTCTCCAGATGATTCTAACACATGCTAAAGAATGAAAAGGACAAGCCTAGACCTCCTCTGCCCTGGTATCTTGCTGCTCTTATTCTCCAGAAGTCCTTCTTGACTACTAAAGCATCAAATAAAAAGAAAACAAAAAGATTTTTTTCTTTTTCCAGTCAATAATGTATTGTAATAGCATATTGATTGAAATTAGAAATCCCTTTTATACAGATTCCCTCTGCCCTCTCCCATTGACATCCATTTTATTTTTCATCAGAAACTGTCTGGGGATGGAGTCTGAGTCACCGAGGCATCTGGATAGACTAAGCAGTGCTTGGTGGTTAACAACAGTGAGGACTTATCATCATCAGGGTGTGAGGCAACCTCACTCGGCCCCCAAAGCTGGCACCGGCCCACTGAAATTAAGCAGAACTGAAAAAAGAAGTTTAGGCAGTAGGCAAGTGAATGTTGACATGGAAAATGTAAACCTTGGCCCTGCTTTCTACTTTTCCAGCCTATTGCTGTGAAATCTATCAATTAGTGGTAACATTGTGAGGCACAGATGGACTCAGAAGCATTCTGATGAGTGGACTGGTTCTAAGAGGTCAAGCTAAGCTTCTTTTTACTGATATATTTTTAAGGATGTTTATGCATTAGGGGGAGGAGGGATGAATTTATAATACTGACTAAACTGTGGAAAACAGTCAATAACAGATGAACCTTGATACACAAAGACAACCTGAACATATCACTGTCTAGTGCAGGAGAGATCCTGGAGATTATCTAACCCAACATCCATTTTAACAGATGAGAAAACTGAGCCCAGTGCTGAGACTTGCACTGGAGGAGGAGAGGTTGTGTACAAGGTCCAGGTAGGAATTCAAGATAATTCGACCTGATTTTTCATATGGCAGGATTCTGGAAAATCTCTGTGACCAAAACAGTTTTTGGAAAAACTGTTTTTCCAAAAGACACCTGATTTCACTGCCGTGTGATCTCCCGCTCCCCATGAGCAATTTCCCTCCAAAAGCAAACCGAGAAAAGTTCCCAGGATTCCAGGTCTTCTTGCGGAGTTCAGAGCCGTTTCCTGCTTCATCCTGCTGCTCTGTCATCTCTTCTAGTATGCTGGCGACACCCCAAGAGTAAGTGCTCCACACGTTGCTCACTTGACTTTGCCAGCCCAGGGACTGAGAATTAGGGAATCTCTGAGGCCTCCACTCCACTTGTATCTGCCCAGTCTCTGAGAATCCCTGATCACTGCCGCACACATCGATTCATGTGGAAGCCAGCGGAAGCAGGCCATCATCTGTTTCAGTGGACACAGTCACTTTAGGACCCTGAAGAATGGCCCTAAGCGCTGTTTGAAGGGTTTTTCCAACCAGGAGGTGCCATGGTCAGGCCAAGGCAACTCTTGAGCATCCTTGCTTCCCACCAGGCCTGCGGGAGGAATACAGGTGGTGGTGGCTCCCTCTAGTGGTAGCTGTGTTTAGCAACACTGAACTGTGGAGAAAGTGGAAGCGATCTGCTGGAAAATACAGAGCTCAAGAGTGTGGCCCAAAGATGCTCACATACATCATCTCAAGTATGTATAAAGTTTTTAGAGGATGTTTCTCCCCACTTCATCCAGCACTGGGATATCTTGGCTGCAGGGCCAATAACTCCATCTCTGCAGAAAGCGGCCAGAAGCCAGACAGCCAAGAACATGAAAGTCCTGTCCAGGAAGCCCCTTCCAGCCACTGCATGCTGTGGACAAACTCCTTTCACTACCCTGTGGCTTGTTTTCCTATCTCCAGCTGTCGGGAGTGATGGTGTGCTGGTTGACCAGCTGACTCCCCTCTCCAAAATGCACCATAGTTCCATGACTCTGTAACTATGACACTAAAATGAGCTCACACTCTGTTGCTCGTCCAGGAGGAAGCCAACAACGTTGTTCATCATCTCGGCACTTGGATGGAGCTTGAGTATTACCACCCTCTGCACACACAACGACCAGCTGATGCACCTTATCCTAATCTGTCCCATGCAGTCCCCTCAACCAGGTTGGCTTTGTATTCACAGAAGGAACGGAGAAACCAAGGACCTGCCTCTATGCCCACAGAGTCACAGACTCCAGACCAAGGGTTCAGTAGCTCCTGAGCCTGGAGCCCTGTGAGAACAAGGTGGAGGAATGCCACTCTTTCTTAGCAGAAGGAGAAAGTCTACGTAACACATCCCTTAGTAGTATTGATAATAATGGGGGTGGCTAACATTTTCATCTACTCCGGGCCAAACACAGTACTAAGCATTTACTTTTATTAGCTCATTTAATCACAACAGATCTATGCTGTATATTTCCATGAACCTGCCGTTCTTTCCTGAACACCAGGATCAATTTAGGAAGAGCCAAACTTACGTGGTCACTAGGTATAGATGCTTAATAAGAAATGGATCAAAAGTTGCATCTCCCTAGGCAAGAGATTTGGGGCAGTGGTGGTTCAGTGGGAGAATTCTCATCTTCCATATGGAAGACCTGGGTTCAGTCCCCAGCCAATGCACCTCACGCACAGCCACCATCTGTCATTGGTGAAGTGCATGTTGCTATGATGCCAGACAGGTTTTAGCAGAGCTTCCAGGCTAAGACAGACTCAAAAGAAAAGCTTGGGTACCTACTTCTAAAAATGAGCAGACAAAAACTCCACTGGACCACAAAGGTGTTTCGCTGCATTGTGTATGTGATCACCACAAGTTCAGGGCTGACGACACTAGCTGGCAACAAGGCAAGAGGAGAGGTTTTCTGTTTTCCATAACGTGCCTAGAAATCAGTTGGCCCTCGGTTATCTACAGGATGGAGTTACAAGTCTGAATCACAAAATGCAAGGAGATGTTGGAGATTTCTGCACCAATTCCATTCCACAGGTAAGTCAACTAAGGAATAAAGACTGAGAGAATCTCATTATGCATGAGACAGTACATTAGTGACAGAACCAGGGTTTTCCCACTGCTCCATACTGTCTTTGCCTGAAGAGGACAGAAATCTCCCACGAGGTGGCCTGCTGAGATCGCTCCTGTTCGTCAGTCAACCAGCTGAGCTCAATTAGCAGATTCCAGCCAAAAGCACCAAGGAGGGTCCAGTAAGTTGGTTCTCTGCTACCTCATCCTGAAAACAAAGGCAATACTCACCCTAGAATGGTGCATTCTAAAGACAGATGACTAGGAGCAGAAGCCATCTCAGGCAGGCTGTGACACCAGGGCCCAGTCACAGACCCATTATCCACTATCCATTTTGCTTTACCCATCCATACCAGGCATCTCTGATTTCTCACCAGGAGCGATTACAGGTGTTCCCACCCACCCACTGATTTTCATCTCGTTCCAGGCTGATTCAGGCTTCTCTGCTGCTGAGCTGCATCTGCACATCTCTCCCTTCCCCGCCTTCTCAGTCTCAGGGTATTTTGGTCTTCTGCATTCCATTTTGGTTTGGCTTCCACCAGAGGTGACAATACCCAGCCTGTCATTTCCCAGCTGAAGCCAGTGCCACACCTGTCTCCAATTTTACAAGGAGTGGGCTGTATGGGAAGACAGCCCTCCAGACAACCTCTCCTTACTGCTATTGACCATAGACTTGAGAAACAGCCCCCTGATGGGAGGACATGTCAGTGTCCTCTGCTTACTCTGCCATCAGAGCTCTGTCACTTGGCTGACAAGCAGACTTAGGCAGCACTGACATGAGTGGGGAGGATGAGAATGCAAACAGGGGAGTGAATAAAATCTGGGGGTAGATGTGTGAAGGAAGAGAAGAGTGAGAGACGGAAAGTGAATCACAGAAACTCAGGAGCATCACATCCTAGACGTGGGGTCAGGAAGACAGGTGGGGCAGAGGCGACAACAGCTGCTGCCCTCCCACTGGCTTCCTTAAGAGAGGGATGTGGGGTTGGGAGGCAGGTCAGACTATGCTGGGTCAGCTAGCAACAGTAAGGTGAAGTCAGCTGCAGAGTCCACAGAGCTGGGTGAGCATCTCCAGGCCCCATCCTGCATCTGCACTACCTCCAACAGCAGCCATGGAGGGTGGGTGGGCCAGGCTAGGTTCCAGCTGCTGGGATGGCTATCTTCCTTTCTTCTGTACACCACTCAAACCCACAACCTTGGAGTCATCCTGGCCTTCATCACTTTCTCTCACACTCCACATTCAATGTCTATCATTGGTTGTCCCTTCAAAATTATCCAGAATCTGCCACATCTTACCACATCAACTGTTGCCAGCCTCGCCCAAATCATCATCAGCTCTCGTCCAGATTATTCAAACTGCTCCTAACTAGTAATTCTGTTAAGTTGCAAGTCAGACCAGACCACTTCTCTGCTCATAACTCTGGAGAAATAACTTTCTTTCTAACTCAGAGTAAGAGCAAAGTCCTTTCGGGTACACACAAGGCCCCATCTGACCTGTCCCACCTCCATCCACCCCTCATCTCCCAGTACTCTCAGACTTAGTCACTACTCCCCGGCCATACTGGCCTCCTTATTATCTCTTGAACACACCAGGATGCTCCCACCTCAGGGCCTTTGCACTTGCTGTTCCCTCAGTTTAGACTGTTTCGGTCAGTTAGTGCTACCCTAACAGAAATATCACAAAATTGATGGCTTTAGCAAAGAAAAGTTTATTCTTACACAGTCCAGTAGGCTACAAGTCTAAATTCAGGGTATCCACTCCAGGGGAAGGCTTCCCCCGCTGTGGGATCTGGAGGAAAGTCCTTGTGTTGCATCAGTCTTGGACAGGGGAACATCTTGGCGCAGGAACCTCAGGACACACTCTTCTCCTGGTGCCGCTTTCTTGATGGTGTGAGGTTCCCAAATCTCTCTGCCAGATTTTTCCCTTTATAGCTTAAGAGACCACCTGAAAGCACCAAACAAACTTACACATTGAATCTTGCTCTACCAACACAACTGCTGCCCATCCATCCTCATTAATATCATAGAGGCAGGAATTCCAACTTGGAGGAACATCACACAATACCAGGAATTATAGCACAGCCAAATTGTTACAGATTTTTTAGGGAACACATTCAACCCATAACATCCCACCCTTTGTTCTCTAAAAAATCACATCTTTGCAACATGTAAAACATTCACCCCATCACAGGAAAACCCTTAAAATCTAAGTCCAAAATCCAGAAATTCCTCTTTAACTGGAAATCTAGAACACAAGTTACCTGCTTCTCAAATACAATGCAGGCACAAGCTAGATATTTCCATTACAAATGGGAGAAATTGCAGGCAAAGAAGGCATTAACAGGCAACAGGCAAGTCAGCAGAACACATTACATTACACCTCAAAGCTTTGAAAATAATCTTCGGTTCTCTAAGACATTTTATACAACAGCTTTGCCCTCCAGACTCTAGGTATTAGCCACACTCTGGATTCTGAGTGGAGACCTGCCAGCCCTGTGCTACAACTCTGCCTCCTAAGCCCATTTGAACAGCAACCCTGCACCACTGGCTTTAGGTACACTCTAAGCCCAACTGAGTGCCAATTCTACCTTCACAAACTCAGAAAGCCCTGGACCCACCATTTCAAACCCATGAGATCATAACCATACCTTTTGAGACTGAAGCAGCTCAGCTTCTCACGCTCCTTGTCTCTCCAGCTTCTGCTTCCTATGGCCTCATGGCCCAGGCCTCAAGCCCACATCTGCTTTCCTGGGGCAAGTGTACTAAAGCTCTGTAGCTTCAGTGATCCAAGTGCCTCAAGGCACCCCACTCTACTAGGAAACCTCCTGCACACAGGCACTCAGCTCTCCTGCTCCATGGATCAACAAGGATAGCTCCACTGATTCAAGTGCCTGGAGGCACCCTGCTCTGCCAGGAAGCCTCTGTGCACAGGCTGTTAGCTCTCTTGTTCTGTGGGTCAGCTCTAGTGCTGCCTGTGGTTCTGCTGCTGCCACTGCTGCTGGTCCTCTGCTGTTATCTCTCACCATCTATGCCTTCTTTGATGTTAACAGTTGTCCTTGATTCCTTCTGAATTTTCTATCCTTTCACAATTTCCAAATGGCTTCCACATTTTAGGTATTTGTTAGAGCAGCACCACACTCCTGGTAATTGTCTTAGGCTGGGTTTTCTAGGACAGAAGAACCAGTTACATATATACATACAAGGAAACAGCCTACACAGTTGTAGAAGTTGAACATCCCAAGTCCTGGCACAAGCCTCACATGGCCATGGCAGCTGGTGAACCCACAGTCAGCAGGTCAGAGATCAGAGTTCCAGATCACTGTCTGTGTAGGTTGGCGGATCCCAAGCTGGCAGCAAGGCTGCAAGGTCTCAGCTGACTCACAGAGCTACAGAAGCTGGCGAACCCAGGATCAGACTGTCAGGGAACAGGACTCTCGCTCACCAGCTGTCAGAGTTGATGAATCCAGCAGCTGCTAGTTAAGGTCTAGGAGCCAGATGCAAAAAAGAGCAGGAGCTGCTGGCAATGCGAGCAGACAGGAAGTGGGTAGTGGAAGGTGGAGAGATGAGAGCTGAAGGGAGGGAAGCCACCACAGGCCCCATACCTGACACTTGATACAGCAGCCAAGCTGACACAATCTTGACCACCACACTGCGTCCCCTGGATAGCCACATGGCTCTCTTTGGCCCCCTGTTTCTCTTTACTCAAACATTACCTTCTAGATCTGGCTTTTTCTGTTCCCCCCATTATAATCTGATTTCTATGCCATATGCTCGCTGTATTCCTTAGTCCCCTTTCTTGATTTCTTTTACTTCATTGTATTTATATTTACCTAGCATACAGTACAGGAAGTCTGGTGGCACAGTGGTTCAGTTCTCACCAGCCTTGCTTCTGGTGAGCATTCTGGCTATACTTCTTCCAAGACAGGTTTGTTCATTCTCCTGGCAGTCCATGGTATATTTGATATTCTTCCCCGACAGTATAATCCAAAGGCATCAATTCCCCTTTGGTCTTCTTTGTTCATTGCCCAGATTTTGCATATATATCACGCGATTCAGAACGTCAGCACACATTATGTTTTAATCATTTATTGTACAGGTGGCCTGTCTCCCCTACCAGAACCTTACCTTCCTAAGTGTGTGAATTCTTGTTGGTTTTATTCACTGATGATGAATCTCCAGCACCTGGAGAAGTGGCTGGTACTCAGCAAGTACTCAACGAACATTTGCTGAATCAACAAAGAGCAATGTGAGACACTGTTTGGAAAACAGACCTCCACAGGAAAGTCAGAGTTTGGGGGCTTATTTAGTAAGAAGAGAAGCCCAAGAGAGGAAAAGGTACATTGTGTTACAGGAGATGTTTAATAGCTACCTTCACTCTCTTTTAATAAACAACATGTGACCTTTTGATCATTTGAACATGTTTTAACTATATTTACCACAGCCAACACTTCTTTCATTCATCTCCTCACTCACTCATCCACCAGACATTTCATCCGTGACAATTCTGTGTCAGGTGCTTTGCTAGACATCTGTGGACGCGGTTCCCGCTGCTGAGACTCCTGCTGTGTGGCAATGAACCTCTGGGAGGATCTGGGAATTAATGCAAGCTGTAATCTGAGCAATCATTAGTTGTTGCTGCTGTGTGCGGTCAGGCTAATTCAGCTCATAGTGACCCTACATGCTATTGTAGAACTACCCCATAGAGTTTCCTAGGCAGTAATCTTTATGGAAGCAGATCACCTGGTCTTTCCTCCTGCTCCAGTCTTTCGGTTAACACCCAAGTACCTAGCCATTGAGCCACTGGGGCTCCTTAGAGTCAGTAAAAGAAAAACATTCTAATGTGATCTGTTGCCAAGAGGGAAAGATACGTGGAAGGATGGCTGCCACTGGAAAGCACTCACCCTGGAGCACCTGGAAGAAGGCAGGAGAGTTGACAGGAAGAGAAGGAGGGGCCTCCCAGAAGCACAGTTATCCAATGCAGACAGGCCAGTAGTGAAGAGTTGTCAACTACAAGGAGAGTCATTTGGCTTACAAACTAAAAAAAGCATCCTTACTGTGTTCCTGGAACCTGGGACCTGCACTCCCCTTTCTCAGACAGTAAGATGCAGACAGTGAGAAAGAAATGGCAAACCTGTGGGAAATACAATTCTGATCCTGATATTTGCCCACAGTCATGTGTATGTGAGAGGCAGATAACTCCCGGGCCACACAGTACACATTTTGCCTTCTTGGAGAATGCCCCTTGTCTATGGGTTGAGTCACTTCAGAGGGCAAACCAAACCCATTGCTGTGCAACTGAGTCCAACTCACAGTGATGCTATAGATAAAGCCAGCCCTTTTTAGACCGGTGACCTCTGGGTAAGGGAAGGTGCCTGGGTGGCACAAATGCTTTGCATTCAACTAAATCTAAAGGCTGGTAGTTCAAACTGCCACAGACCTGGTAGTTTACCTTTGTAAAGATGACAGCCAAGAAAACTCTACTGAGCAGTTCCACACTGTAACACATGGGGTTTCCGCAAGTCAGAACTGACTCCATGGCAATGAGTTGTTTTGGTGGGTGAGAGACATGGTCTGACATGTAACAATGAGCACCTGTGACAGTGGTCAGGTGCTCCAGCATCTTGAACATCTGCTTGCTTTGTCAAGACTACTTGGCTGGTCTGCTGCCCTGAGCTAAACTGTTTTCATGCCACATAATACACAGCCTCCAAGACTTTGCCATTATGTTTATTTGTTATTCTTCCACAGCCACCTTTTTACTGAGACACAGCCATATGCTTTCTGAAACGCCCTGGTCCCTAAGCTCCCACACCTTGTGTCTTTTGCCCACGCAACACCTGCTTCCACTGGTAACCTTCTGCCTCACCCGAAAACCCTCAGCCCCATATTTAACACCACCAGGTCCAGTCTCCACTTCTTCTAGTTGAGTTGCTGCTTGTGGGAGACCACAGAAGGGTTATCAGTGCTGATCACCCAGGAAGAAGCCTCATCTTCTGGAGAAGCCAATGGTTCAGGTCTTCTCTGTCCAGTTGTTATCAGAAATGTGTACGTGGGTCTCCTTGGGTGGATCACCATGCCAGCATTCTCTCTGCTGGGAAGGAATCAGAGCAAAAGGAAGTCTAGTTAATGATATCAGGGTGAGACATATAAGGACTGGTTCCTTAAACTCAATGGGAAAAAAAAAATTCTAATATGACCTGTTGCCAATAGGAAAAAGATAATTGAAGAGTGGCTGCAATTGAGAAGTACTCAACCTGGAGCACCTGGAAGTCTGGGGACTTTGGCTTCTTCCCGCAGCTCCCCTCACATTTGCACAGTGGCACCCCAACGGTCCCCAGTTTCTGGGTCTCTGCTTTGCTCAAGCCATATCCCCCCACCACCTACATGGGCTCCTTTACCTTATCGCTGACTGCCATGCACAGACTACCTGAAGGCACTTTAGTGGAAACTGCGTTCCGTGGTTTAAGAAAACAATATCCAGCTCACTCTCTTAGGCCAACAGCTCTAGAGGAAGTCACTGCTATGTCATAAGCAGCCTTGTGGAAAGGTCCACCTAACTAGGAAGTGAGGACTCTCGGACTCACCCAAAAGGAACTGAGGATTCCCCTAGCAGCCATATGAAAGGGGACTCCTCTGTCTCAATTAAACCTTCAGATGCTATATCCTGGTTGGCAGCTTGATTGCAAGCTGGTGAGAGGCACTCAGCTCTGTATGAACCTGGAGAAGGACCCCAAACTCCAGGTAAGATCCCAGCTTTGTGAAACCCTGAACAGAGAAGCCATCCACACTGTGCCTGGACTTCTAACCTACAGAACTGTGAGCAAATAACTGTGTGCTGTTAAAACAAATCAAACAAACAAGCTAAATCCTTATCTTCCACAGTAGGAAGTCAAGTTTTCTGAAAAAAACTGACAAATATCAAAATAGCAGCATAAGTATATTGTCAAGAAATACGGAGGCAAATCAAGAGGAAAGAGTGAAAGAGGTGAGAGAGATTGTTTCTGGGAATTGTAACATAGGGATGGGGAAGGGTAGGTGCAAGAGGCTGTTAGTTTGGGTTATAAGCTTTGTTGAAACATTGCATAATTTTAAACTTAGATTTAAACCTAGATATCAGAAACCCTAGTGGTATAGCGGTTAGGTGCTAAGTCAGCTAACCAAAACATCAGCAGTTCGAATCCACCAGACGTTCCTTGGAAACACTATGGAGCAGTTCTACTTTGACCTATAGGGTTGCTGTGAGTCAGAATCGACTGAATGGCTGTAGGTTTGGGTTTGGGTTTTGGTTTTATCCATAGGACTTACTCTCCCCCGTGCTGCCGATACTTGCTTAGAGGTCGTCTTTTCACTGCTCTCCCCTGTGCCCTTATTTAACAAGTGCCCCTGCCCCTGCATCCCCCTACATCAGCCTCTCCCCACTGCTGAGCCTTCTCCCCATTACTCATAAGTACCTGTCAGGGTTGATTTTCTATATCCACTTGGCTAGGCTATGTGTGGTTTCCAGTTGTTTGGTCACACACTAGCCTAGATGTTTCTGCAAAGGTATTTTGTAGATACAATTAACCTACCTAGTGGTGCTGTGGAAAAAATCTGGTGATCTGCTTCCACAAAGATTACAGCCAAGAAAACACTACAGAGCCATCCTGCTCTGTAACACATAGGGTCACCATGAGTTAGAATTTACTCGACTGATGGAAATAAGATACTAGTTTTTTATGTTTGATAAAGGACATTACCCTCTACAGTGTGAGTTGTCCTCATCCAGTCAGTTCAAGGGCTTATGAGCAAAAGCTGAGGTTTCCTAGACAAGAAGGAATTCTATTTCAAGCCCATAACATAGAAATTTTACTAGAATTTTCAGCCTGCTGTGGTCCTATGGATTTCAGACTTGGTAGCCCCCTCCGACCAACTGCATGAGACAATTTCATAAAATTAATCTCTCTATAGATACATAGACTATTTTAACATATATGGAAACCCTGATGGCATAGTAAACAGCTACAGTGACTAACCAAAAGATCAGCAGTTCGAATCCACCAAGTGTTCCTTTGAAAACCATATGGGGCAGTTCTTTCTGTCCTCTAGAGTATCTACTAAGTTGAAATTGACTCAACATTAGTGGGTTTAGTTTTCAGTTTTGTTGAAGGATTTATATAATATATGCATTTAGGATATGATTAGAAGGAGCCCTAGTGGTACAGTGGTTGAGAGCTAAGGCTGCTAACCAAAACATCAGCAATTCAAATCCACCAACCACTCTTTGGCAATGTTATGGGGCAATTCTGCTCTGCCCTAAAGGGTTGGTATGAGTCAGAATTAAATCAAGAAGCAGTGGAGTAGGTGTAATAGACATATTTAGGATATATATTTATACACACATTTAGATGATAAATAGACAGATCAATGGATCCTCTTGGAAAGAAATACATATGTATATTCTGGTAGTCTTACTTCTTTGGGGAACCCTGATCAATATGCCTTCTCTGTATAGTGCACATCTCCATATAAGGAGATGATTAGAATGGCATTTTATTTATACATTTGATTATTTTCCCAGTGGGATGAAAGTCCCATGAAGACAGGGAATTCTGTATTCATGATTTGTTTACTGCTTAGAACAAAACCTCGCACATAATATGTACTTTATAACTAAATTATAGTTAAAAATGCCAACATAAACATTTACTGAGAAAAACAAGGGTAAATATCAGAATCAAATTTAAAACAATTCAGAAAAGTTGCTTTGAGCAGTTGAACTCATGGTAGCCCTACTGGTTTTCCTGATAGGCTTTATAGTATTATAGTTGCCTTTTCAAATCATGTGCATGTTTAATAAAAATATGCTCACTGTTTTCATCCTCCCACACTCAAATTATATTCCATTCCAACACCAAAATAAAATGACCATTGGATTATCTACCACATTTTATTATTGGAAACCCTGGTGGTGTAGTAGGTTAAGTGCTACAGCTGCTAACCAAAAGGTCAGCAGTTTGAATCCATCAGGTGCTCCTTAGAAACTCTCTGTTCTATCCTATAAGGTTGCTATGAGTCAGAGGTGATGTTTTTTGGTTTTGTATTATTAATTCCTGGAAGTCATCTTTTCCCTTCTTCTCCCTAACCTCATCACCTCCAATTCATTTTCAAGCCTTGTGGATCTCATCTCCCCCATGTCTCTTAAATTCACTCACCTCTTTCCATCTCCATCACTAATGCCCTAGTACCACCCGTCGTCTGGACACTGGTAACATTTCTAAACTGACCTGTCAACACCCATCCAGTTCCTCCAGTCCATTGCATGGTGGCCGGATGGATATTTTCAAATACAAATCTGACCATATTACCCTGCAGTTACTTGCTTAAAACCTTCTATGATTTCCATCTTGTCTCAACTCTACTGAACATAACACATATACTTTATGTGTAGATTCATCTATTTTCTCTCTTTTTTTTTAAAGTAGGAGCAAAATACAGTAGCAGAGACAAATTGTTGCATACACATTACTACGAGGGCCAGATTACAACATGTGTGAGCCCTAAACACTGATAATCTAAGTGCTTCCTGTTCTGTTCACTCACATGTTTCAACAGAATATGTTCAACAGGATACACACACATATATATGTACATGTGCATATATGGATACATATAAACCAAACCACTTGCTGTCAAGCTGATTCCAACAGACAGTGACCCTATAAGACCGAGCAAAGTGGCCTCATAGGGTTTCCAAGGAGCAGTTTGGCAGGTTCAAACTACTGATTTTTTGGTTAGCAGCCAAACTTTTATCCATATATATCCATATATATATATATAAATAATTACATATTATTTATTTGTTTATTTAATTGATTACGTAGAGCACACCTATATATAATTATTTATTTGAATGGTTGATTGACAGCTGCTCCTCCTGGCTGGAGCTGCTGAATCAGCAGACTTGGACGTACAAGACAATTCTCTCCAAAACAGATCAGAGGCCTGTTACTTATTAATATAATTGGCCCTTGCTCACCAACCACTCGTGTTGGATTCAGCTACATATTGGATGGATGTATCAAGAGTAAGACTTGAAAGCCCACCTCCACCCCTTGTTTGGTAGAAAGAAATTGGATGTTCCCCAAAAAATCCACTGTGATAACAAATTTCACTTACATGGGAGTGGACCATAGGAGAGAGGTAGGTATCAATGGATATAGGTCCCATAGTTTAAGCAACCCTATGCATGGGCAGCCTTTTGGCTTTGTGTGAACTTTATTTCTGGTACATTCTCACACACTGGAGCTTGTATCAGCCTCATTTAGTGCCCTGCCTCTTCCCTTCTACTGCAGTGCTCACTTTTCCTTGTTTTCTGTCTGCTTGGCCTCCGAGTCTTTGTTTTGGACAACTGGTGTCCTGTTTCGTTGATGCCCTCAGTGTGTGCTTGTCTTGCTTATTTGATAACCTTCCAGTGATTACTATGCAACAAAGGTGGTGATAATTGGCTGGCTGACAGTGCCACCATGACAATGGCATCCCATTGCCCCTAGATTAAAGATAAAGTTCTTAAACCCACCCACCTCATACCATGCTGGTTCTTGCCCTTACCACTCCAGTCTCTCTTATTCATCATGTTTCCCCATCACAGTGTCTGGGGATAAGCTGTTCCCTCTGTCTAGAATACAATCGCACCATCTTTGCCTATTCGCCTTCTGTTCATCCTTCAGATATCATCTGAACTGTCGTCAAGTCAAATCTTATTACTTTAGGTTCTTGTGGCACAAGTGTGCACTTGTCACATCGCAATTTTACATTTGTGGGTTGATTGGATTAACACTTGCCTTCACTGCTATCATTAACACTAGTAAATACACACAGTCATAAGCTGTGCAAAAGGAGGAAAGCATTCATTTCATTTATTATTATATCCCTAGTGCTTAGTACCCTGTAGCTCAATAAATAAATTTGGAATGATTTGTTGAAACAACGCCTTTGGTACTACAATAATTGATAACACATAACTTTGGTCTCAATAACATTTATTCACCTGTCTCCTCTCTACCCTAATATTCTAAAGCTCATGCTCTTTTAAAATGCTGCCCCTCTCTCCTGTCTATACCAGCAATCCTCATCTTCAGACATAATTCAAACACAAAATGTGTCCTGACATAAAATGTGCAAGTGATTATGTGTAGTCTGTGTAGATGGGGGTTTTTATCCTAGGGCAAAAACAGATGATAAAATCCTTCCTTACACTTTGCCTTTTAGACATAGTCATCCATGATTTATTTTCAGCATTTCACATATGATCTCTAAATATGTTAGCATCCTCTACAATTCCACATGTATTCTGCTGGCTGAATTTCACTGAATATCTGACTGAGGGTAAAGATTCAGCTCTTCAGGCAAACCTGAAGATGTTCATCTTGTCTCAACTCTTTTCAGTTCACACCTAGTTTTTGTGTGTAGATTTCTCTATTTTCCCCCTTGTTTTTTAAAAATAAGACCAAAATACAACAAAATAGCCAAATTAACCGACATACATTACTATATAGAAAAAGTGGCAATATTAGCTGACTGATAGGGCTGCCATGGGAATAAACATTTGAACTTGGATAAACTAAAGTCCAAGCTCAGCAAAAGCAGCAGCGTTGACCAGTTGCCATCCAATCTGTGCTGGCTTATAGTAACCCTGGTGCCAGGGTAGAACTGTGATCCATTTTTCTGAACTAGATCACCAGGCCTTTCTTCGGAGGTGCCTCTGGGTGGACTCGACTCTCCAACCTTTTGGTTAGTACCAAGCATGTTGACCACTTGTACCATCAGGAGTTCTAAATTTAAATATCTAATATGGAATACCATTTGTCTATACTTAGAGCCCTGGTGGAATAGCGGTTAAGTATTTGGCTTCTAACCAAAAGGTCAGCAGTTTGAATTCACTGGCTGCTCTTTGGAAGTCCTATGGAGCAGTTCTACTCTGTCTTTCAGGGTCACTATGTGTCGGAATCAACTTAGTAACAGGTTTGGAACTTTTTATTTGTTTTTTCTATACCAAACCAAGACCAAACCCACTGCCACCAAGTCAGTTCTGACTCATTAGCAACCCTATATTCCTGCCCAGTCAGGGACAACCTGCTAATCCAATATCAACCCTTTGGTGAATACTAGTTTAAATTCATTTATATTTTTTTCCTAAAAACCAAAGGTTGTATGATAAACCAAATATTCTTTGAAGATCTTATTAAAGAGTAAAACTATCAGATTGTCATCCTTTAACTGCTCTTCCAGACACAAACTATAATACAGGGAATTCTAATTCTGGATATTCAGAATTCAAAGAAACAAATATATGAGACCACTATCATAAGAACTCAAGAAAAATTTAAACACAAAAGAAAACATTCTTTGTTGGTTATGAGAGTGGGGAGGTAGAAGGATATACACTAACTAGATAGTAGACAAGTATTATTTTAGGTAAAGGGAGACACAACACACAATACAGGGGAAGTCAGAACAATTGGACTAAACCAAAAGCTAAGAATTTCCTGAACACAACCAAATAATTCCAAGGACAAAGCAGTAGGGAAAGAGGTCTGGAGACCATAGTTTCAGGAGACATCTAGATTAATTAGCATAACAAAGTTTATTAGGAAAATTTTTACATCCCTCTTTGGAGAGTGACTTCTGGGGTCTTAAAAGCTAGAGAGTGGTCATCTAACATGAATAGATTGGTCCCAGCCTAGGAGATTGGTCCCAGCCAAGGAGAATGAAGAGCACCAGAGACACAGAGAAAATACTGGTCCAAGAGACAGAAAGGGCCACATAAATCAGATTCCATCAGCCTGAGACGAGAACAACTAGATGGTGCCGTGCTACCACCAATGACTGCCCTGATAGGGAATACAGCACACAGCTCCTGTTGGAGCAGGAGAAAAGTGAGGTGCAGCACTCACATTCTAGTAAAATGACCAGACTTAATAGTCTGACTGAGATTTGAGGGAACCCAGAGATGAGGACCCTGGACTCTCTGTTAGCACCAAACTAAAACCATTCCTGAAGCTAACTCTTTAGACAAAGGTTAGACTGGACTACAAGGCTTAAAATGCTATTTGTGGAGAGTGCATTTCTTAGTTCAGGTAGACACAAGAGGCTAAGTGGGCAGCTCATGTCAGGAGGCAAAATGAGAAGGCAGAAAGGGTCAGGAGCTGGTTGAATGGACAAATGAAATTAGGGGTGGAAAAGAGTGTGCTGTCACATCATAGGGAGAGCAAACAGGCACATAACAAAGTGTGTATAAGTTTTTGCATGAGTAAATGACTTGAACTGTACTTAAAGTACAATAAAAAAGAGTAAAAAAAGTTTGTCTGCAATCTAATACAATTTAAAATTTGTTTACAATATAACAACTAAATCTGAGGGTCCTCTTTGCACATACTTTTCAAACATCCAGTCCTTTGTCCCAACATCTGACTCTGGCAATAGCTATTGGGGCCACATCTTTGACTAGGCTCCCCTGGTCAGCACTTGGGCCATACTACACCTGCAGAGGACAGATAGGACCAGACCTGAACCATCCTCCGACTTGCTGTACCCAGGATTGCCACCAGCTATGGCCACCTCCATCTCATGGTCTATACACACTGCTTTTGTCACTGTTTTAGGATCTATGTTCAACAGCTGTTTCCCACTGGTTTTGCTTTCTCTGTGAACCGTGGTTGCATAGTGGTTAGGTGCTGCAGCTGATAACCCAAAGGTCAACAGTTTGAATCCAGTGCATGCTCCTTGGAAACTCTATAGGGAAGTTCTACTCTGACTTATAGGGTCATTATGGGTCTGAATTGACTCCAATGGAAGCAGGATTTTTTTTTTTTTTTTTTTTTTTTTTTTGGTGAGCAATGTGGAATTCGGCATTTCTTGGAAGAGTGAACTTGGTGAAAAATTCCACTCCTCTTGGGTTATCTCCAAAGCCCTGTGAATTCCCAGAGAGGCCCAAAGTGTCATGTGACCAGTTAGGGGTTACAGTTTATGGCTTTGACACCCAGAGGGAAATTTTCAGGATACTCCTAAGGCTTAGTGCAAGTCACCACTATCTTTAAAAGCATACACCCATTATAGTCTTTAAAAACAAACAACAAAAAAAAGTGCTAATTAAAGAAGTTAGTTCTGCAACAATATATTGACAACAAACTGCCAGCAATCCAAGCTGGATTCAGAAGAGGATGTAGAACCAGAGATATCATTGCTGATTTCAGATAGATCTTGGCTGAAAACAGAGAATACCAGAAGGATGTTTACCTGTGTTTCATTGACTATGGAAAGACATTCAACTGTGTAGATCATAATAAATTATGGCTAACGTTGTGGAGAATGGGAATTCCAGAACATGTAATGTCCTCTTAAAGGATCTGTATATGGATCAACAGGTAGTCATGCAAACAGAAAAAGGGAACACTGCATGGTTTAAAGTCAGGAAAAGTGCATGACAGGGTTGTATCCTTTCACCATACCTTTTCAATCTGTATGCAGAGCAAATAATATGAGAAGCTGGATTATACGAAGAGGAATGAGGCATCAGGATTGGAGGACAACTCATTAAAAATCTATGTTACACAGATGACACCACCCTACTTGCACTGGAAGTGAAGGGGATTTGAAACCCTTACTGATGAAGATCAAGGACCACAGCCTTCAGCATGGATTGCACCTCAACATCGAGAAAACAAAAATTCTCACAACTGGACCGATGAGTGACATCATCATCAATGGAGAAAGGATTGAGGTTGTCAAGCATTTCATTTTACTTGGGTCCACAATCAATGTCCATGGAAGCAGCAGTCAAGAAATCAAAAGACACATTGCATTGGGAAAATCTGTTGCCAAGGACCTCTTTGAAGTGTTAAGAAGTAAAGATATCACCCTGAAGAATAAGGTGCAGCTGATCTAGCCATGGCATTTTTCAATCACATCATAAGCAAGCAGAAGCTGGACAATGGACAAAGAAGACAGAAGAACAGATGCCTTTGAATTCTGGTGTTGAAGAATGTTGAATGTACCATCAACTGCCAAAAGAATAAGCAGATCTGTTCTGGGAGAAGTACAACTAGAGTTCTCTTTGAAGCAAATACTGCAAGACTACATCTCACATACTTGGAACATATTGTCAGGAAAGATCAGTCCCTATAGAAGGACATCATGCTTGGTAGAGTGGAGGATCAGCGAAAAATAGGAAGACCCTCAACAAGATGGAGTGACACAGAGGCCACAGCAATGGATTAGGAATAAGAAAGAGTAAGGACATGGTGCAAGACTGGGCAGTGTTTCCTTCTGCAGTTCACAGGGTCACTGTGAGTCACAACTGACTCAACAGCACCTGACAACAACTCAGTGCTAGCTGAGGGATATAAAATTTCTCCTACAAACACTGTAATTTTTTTCTGTTTGTTTTTCAATTTCTATACCCATTCATTATAAATTTTTAAGATGGAGATAATATTCTTCTAGATTTTAAAAAATACCCACTTGGTGTAAAAGATTCAGGCACTTCGTAAAACTATGAAAAGGAAATTAGAACTCATATATATTGACTCTACCCAACAAAAAGCCATTCAACTTTGGAGTCAGACAGACCTGGTTTCACCAATTATTAGTTAGACGGCCTTAGCCCAGTTACTTACTTGGTAGCCTCATTTGATAAATGGTAGTAATAATTGAAGTCACCATATAGTGTTGTATAAGATGCAGAGTTCAGTAGATGTTAGCTGTGATTATTACTACTAATATACTTCCAGTCTTTTTTCTATATCCATACATATGCAGGAAACCCTGTTGGCACAATGGTTAAAAGCCATGGTTGCTAGCCAAAAGGTTCACAGTTGAAACCTACCAGCCACTGCTTGGAAACCTCATGTGGCCGTTCTACTCTGCCTTACAGGGCCTCAGTGAGTTGGAATCAGCAGCACTGGGTTTTTGGAGGGTATCATATACATATATGTCAGTGTGTGCTACCTATGTGCCCACAAAAAGTGGTTTTGTATTCTGACAAGGTTATTCAGGAGACTTGTTGCTTTGATAAGCATTTAATTTATTAAAATTATAAATCTTTAAGTAGAATTCTCTACACTTTTGAGTTCAACTCAACGAATTTTGCTGTTCTACTCACAAGCAAAGGTGACTCGCTTTGGTTTCTAAAAACCTGAGCTCCTTGTGAATGTGGGCCAGGGAATGCCTTAGATACAAGAAGAGAAGGGGACACCTTTAAGACTATGAGAAACAGAGATTCCTCCCTCCCAGAAAAAGTAAAAAATCAGCTGTAGGAAAACAGCAGAGACCCACGTGCTGCTGGGAGATGACCAGAATTCAGAGATATTTTGATGTGTATTATTAAGTGTCCTTCAGAAGACTGTACCTCTACAGGTAGGATTACCTAAGAAAATACAGGGTACTTAATTAAATTTGAATTCCAGATATCAAAAACCAAACCTTGTACCACTGAGATGATTCCCACTGATAGCAACCCTACAGGACAGAGTAGAATTGCCCCATAGAGTTTCCAAGGAGTGCCTGGTGGATTCGAATTGTTGACCTTTTGTTTAGCAGACACAGCACTTAACCACAACACCACTATGGTATCTGAATTCCAGATAAGCAACAAATAACTTCTTGGTATAAATATGAATGGTGCAAAATTAGCTGAAATTCAAATTTAACCAAGTGTCTTGAGTTTTTACTTGATAAATTTAGCATCTCTAGTAACCAAAACCTAAACCTGTTGCTGTTTGGTTGATTTCTACTCATACCGGCCCTACTGGACAGAGAGAAACTACCCAAGAGGTTTCCAAGGGGCAGCTGGTGGATACAAACTGCCAACTTTTTTGTTAGCAACCTGAATTCTTACCCATTGGGAGTCTCAGTTCCCAAACCCAATGGTGAATCTACAGCTTTATTACTCTCTGGGAGCACTGTGCCTCAGTCTTTTTTTGATTAAGTTGATTTTAGCCAGGTCACCTGTAACCAAAACAAAGATAAATTGACCCAACTAGTTACACAACTGCCAACACCTAAACTACAACCACAATCACTGTCATGTTAATCATTTCACAATAGCTCTATATATTTCAGAGTAGAAGTACACTTCATAGGGTTTTCAATGGCTGTAATTTTTGAGAAGAGATTTACTGGGGGGTGAAAAGGATTAAATGCTTGGTTACTTACCAAGAGACTGCCTCAGAAGAAAGACATGGTGTCATGGATTGACTTGTGTCCCCCAAAAATATGTGTAGCCATGTGGCTGGGCTATGATTCCCAGTGTCTTGTGACTGTCCTCCATTTTGTGGTTTCCCTAAACTGTATGTTAAGGATGAGGGTGGGGCTCTAAATCCCTTCATAGGATTACCTCCCTGCTCCCCTGTAAAGGGAGTTTCCCTGGAGTATAGATTGCCCCACCCTTAATCCTTTCATCCTACGAGAGATAAAAGGACAGAGAAGCAGGCAGAGAATTGGGAACCTGGAACCATCAAGCAAGCAGCATCAGGAGAAAAGCGTGTCCTTCAGACCTGAAGTGCCTGCACCAAGATGCTCCCTGGACCAAGACTGATGCAATACCGGACTTTCCTCTGGAGCCAACAAGGGAAAAGCCTTCCCCTGGAGCAGACACCCTAAATATGGACTTGCAGCCTACTAGACTATGTAAGAATAAACCTTCCTTTGTTAAGGCCATCCACTCTGTGGTGTTACTATTAGAGCAGCCCTAGCTGACTAAAACACCTGGTGATTTGCTTCCAAAAGAGTACAGACATTGAAAACCTCATGGAGTGCAATTCTGTGCTAAAGTGCATGGTGTTGCCATAAATCAGAATCAACTCAGTAACAAGTACTTTGGGACTTGTTTGGATCTTTCAGAAATGGACTGCTAATTCTTTCTTCTGAGGCAACTTTGAGTGGATTTGACCTGTCAGACTAACAGTTATTAGCCAACTCTTAACCATTTGTGTCACCCATGAGCTTCTAATTTCTATAGCCTAATTATAAAAATGGTTACATTTTATTAATCACTGTGTTCAAGACATTTTAAACACATTATACCTGCTCCTCACTTATCAGCTATCTCTTTATCTCATATTTTGCATTTACAATCATAATGAAAAAAAAAGATGTGCTATCCAACTCTCTTGAGCATTAATAATATATGTCTGGCAAGAACAGACATCAATGTAAGAGTAACACTAGCTGTGATGGTTATGTGTCAACTTGCCTGGGCTATGATTTTCAGTGGTTTGTTAGTTATATAATAAAGTATGTTGGCAGTTACATAATGATGTAATCATCCTACATTTTGTGATCTGATATGGTCATCTTCCATTTTTGCTTAAAACTGTCACATAACAACCTGTTCTTTGGAACTTAACCATGTAAATGAGTGAGGAGTGGTTGTACTTCAAAAATAATCCCACACATCCTTTGAATTGGGAACTATTTTCTATATTACAGAGATGAGGAATCTGAGACCTTGTACAGTTAAATCATTCACTTAAGGGCACATAGCTAAACTAGATAAATGGAACCTGGATATCAAGACTAAGTTCTTTCTACTTCACCACACTAAGCTCTAGTCGAGACTTAGAATTCTGGTCTCACATCACAGGCAGGATTGTTTTATTGGGCTTTGTTTCATGGGCGATAACATAACCACAAGAAAGCCCAATTTCCCACAAATAGCTTTTGAAGCCAAAACCCATGACCATCTAGTAGATTCCGACACATGGCAATCCCACAGGTTGCAGAGCAGAAATGTACTTCTCAGAGTTTCCAATGGTCATGATGTTACAGGCGGTACTGCTGGATAGATCTGAACTGCCAGCCTTCTGGTTAGCAGCCAAGCACAAACCATTTGCAGCACCCAAGGACCTGACTTGAAGCCAAGTATATGCAAAATGCTCTTTCAAAGACTCGTTTTTAAATGGGTGAAGAAAGCTTTCTCAGTACTAGTGTGTTCTCTAGTTCCTAAGAAAAGATCAAGATCTTAAAACAAGTTTCTGTCTCACTTGAGTAGTGTCCAATGCCAATCAGCATAAAAAAAATTCCCTAAAATATTATTCAAAACTAACTATTGTTTAAAGTAAGTGGATAACTGCAAAATGAAAACCCTGGTGGTGGTTCAGTGAGTAAGAGCTATGGGTACTAACCAAAAGTTCAGCTGTTTCAGTCCACCAAGCACTCCATGGAAACCATATGGGGTAGTTCCAGTCTGTCCTAGAGGGTTCCTCTGAGTCAAAATAGACTCAAAAGCAATAACTTTTTTTATATATACAATTGCAAAATTTCCCTTTTATATTGACATTGCCTAAAACTATTTAAGCTGGACATGAACTACCCATAAACACAGAGTTAAGACTGAAGGATCACCAGATTTATTACTTCCAATAGAATGAGATGATTCATGCATACTTACCTATGACAAGACATTCTATGTGCAATTTGTTTTGTGTTAGTTGCTTTTCACGGTGACCCAATACTCCTCTCATGAAACTGAGTTGCAACAGACAGGTTACCTACTCTGTTCAAATTCAGACACAGGGGCAAAAAATACAACCAAGTTTCTAACATTTTACAGGTGACTAGGAAATTCGACCATGATACTGGATTTCGTGTAGGCTGCACTTGAAAAATAATCTGAGTCCCTGGGTGATATAAATGGTTAATGCACTTGGCCATTAACCAAATGGTTGGTTGTTCAAGGCCACCCAGAGATGCCTGGGATAAAAGATCTGAAGGTCTACCTCTGAAAAATCAACCACTGAAAACCCCCTGGAGCACAGTTCTACTCTGACACACATGGTGTCACCATGAATCGCAGCTGATTTGAAGGCAGTTGGTTTTTGGTCTTTGAAAAACAATGAGAGGACAGGGAAAGATCTCCACTTACCAAATTATCTCACTCAAGCAGTCGCCTGTGTGTGGATGGCATGGGTGCTTGCTTAAACTTCCCTGGGCATCTAAGGCTGGATGTGGGGACTGCCCAGAAAAGTGTGTAGGAACGGATGCTGGCAGGTAATGCTTTTCAGTTTGTTTCTGAATAAGTCTATTTGTCAAACATATACACTTGACTATTTCTTGGCAGCCCTGAACATTTTATGGAGGAAGTTACAGAAGCAAAAAAAGACACTATTTCTTACTGTCTCTCCAAGTCATCAGGGGAGAGACTCTCAGGCCCTTGGGGAAGATCAGGAGGCAAACTAGTGTGGACTAAAGTTTTGGAATTCTGGGGACCCTGTGTCCAAAGTCAATATAAAGGTGACAGTCCCCTCCTTCTGAGTGCCCACGCAAGTTGTCTCTTCCAGAGACACTCCTGTGGGAGACCAATCCCTATATCTTGGAGCAGCTCCCAAAATACAAAGATTCTTTTCAAGCCCACTTCAGGACTGCAGAGCCCATGCTCAGTCCTTCCATCCATGAGCCCCAACCACAAGCTCAGTAGTCTACAGTAGTGACTGTAGTCTTTTCTGGCTGGATTCCTGCAAAAAGCCTACAACTGACGGCTCACAAGAGGAGTCCTTATGAGTGAGATCCTGTTGCCACTTACAAGCAACAAAGGGTGAATTGTCCTTAAAGGACCTAAAAACAATAATAAAGCTGACCAAAGTCTATTTTATTTTTATTTTTGCTGTATGTTAATAATTATAAGCAATGTCAGTGATGAAATGGCCCTCCCGACTGGGATAATCCTCCCCTCCTCCCACATTCCCCTCTCACCAGCCGCTGCTCCTATGTGGTCCTTGCTTTTTAGTCTCTTCCCCACAGCTGTCCTCACTTCAGCAAGAGGGACCATTCCACAATGTGATCTGAGCATGTCATGGCTCTAATTTAAAGTTCTTGCTCGTTTGTATGGCTTTTGGAATGGATGCAACTTCTACCAGCATCCTAAGTCCTCACAATCCAAGGCCAACCTATGTTCCTGACCTCCCCTACATTCATTCTCCCCACCCCGCATGCACTGCCCTGAGGAACTTACCATCTCATTAGTCAGATTTGCATACCATTATTCAAGCTGTTGCTACCACTTTTTCTTTTCAACCTCAAAAATCCCAATTTATCTTCCTAGGCCTAGTGCGCATGTCAGTTTCTCTGGGAAACCATTCCTGCCTCTTCCAGCCCCTGAGAAGTAGCTACTCTTCCTCCCTTGCCCAGAACACCTGTGTTGTATCTCCACTGTATCACTGACTGCAGAGCCCATGCTCTGCTTCCATTGAGGGAAGTTCCCCCATCTGGCCACCAAGGAAGACTAAATTTCTAATCAGTAGTACAGCCTGAGTCATTTGCTGAGCAACCTTTCACCAGCTAACCAGTTGCCATCAAGTTGATACAAGCTCATGGCAATCCTTTGGGTTTTCAGTAGCTGATTTTTCAGAAGTAGATCTCACCAGGCCTTTCTTCTGAGGCACCTCAAGCCTCCAACCTTCTGGTTGGCAGCTAAGCATATTAGTCATTCACACCACTCAAGGACTCTGGTTAATGTGTGCTAACACAAAGTCCCTGGTTCAGTGGAAGAAAAATGGCCACGCAGAACTAGAATTCTATTAAAAGACCATACTCGATTGTCCATCAGACTGGAGGGTCCCCCAAGGACATGGCCCCTGGATTCTGTTAGTCCAAGGTGAAACCAGTACCAAAGCTAACTCTTCAGATAGAGAATAGGACAGGACTATAAGATAGAGAATGATACTGGTGAAGAATATGCTTCTTGGCTTAAATACATACCTGAGGCTATCTTCTGAGTAGCTTTTGTCCAGAGGCAAGATGAGAGGGTAGAGGGGGACAGGAGTTGGCTGAATGGATGTGGGAAGTACAGACTAGAAAGGAGGAAGTGTGCTGTCATGGTGAATGAGAGTTGGAGGGAGAAGTTCAAATTGCATAGTGGGGTATGGGGGGCTGGTTTATATGGCAAATTGTTGTGGATTGTAACATTTCACTTAAAGCCACTGCCATCAAGTTGATTCCTACTCATAGAGACCCTAGAGACAGAGTAGAAGTGCCCTATGGAGTTTCCAAGGAGCATCTGGCAGATTTGAACTGCCAATCTTTCGGTTAGCAGTCATTAACACTTAACCACCATGCCACAATAAAGTGGTTTTTTGTTCTTTTTTTTTTTTCAAAAAAAAAAAAGTTGTGTGCCATCTAGCCCATTCTGACTCATATTGACCCTGTAGGACATAGTTGAATTGCCTATTACAGTTTTCCGGGCTGTAATCCTTATGGGAGCAGACTGTCACATCTTTCTCCCATGCAGCAACTGGTCCTTAACCATTGTGCATCAAGGATCCTTGTTAAAAGAGTTGCTGTTTTGTCATTAGGTTCTGTCGAGTAAGCTCGTAGCAACCCTGTGTATAACAATGAAATGCTGCCTGGTCCTTTGGCACCCTCACACAATTGTTGCTGTGCTTGAGCCCATTGTTGCAACCACTGTGTCAGTCTATCTCAGTGAGGGTCTTCCTTTCTTTTTCAGACCCTGTACTTTTCCAAGCATGATGTCCTTTTCCAGGGACTGGACCTTCCTGATAATGTGTCCAAAGTATATGAGATGAAGTCTCACCATCCTCACTTTTAAGGAGCATTCCAGCTGTGCTCCTTCCAAGACAGATTAAAAGAGTTACTGAGCCTAAATCAGTCCTCACAACCAGCTCACCTTTCAGTTCCTGTCCCCTTAGGTCACAGCCAGCACCTTTCCTCTCTATCCATATCACGTCACTCATGAAACCACTTGGGTAAGTGGACACAGAGCTCCTTTGAAGTTTTGCTCTCCATCTCTTCCTCCCCTCAAGTCACTCCTAAGAGAGCTGGCCCAAGATTTTGGTTTCATGGTAGGCAGGAGTGAAAGCTCCCTACTTCGGCCCATGGTCCTGAGCTGGATGTTTCAACTCAGCCTTTTACTGAAGAGCCCTGCACAGTGGGTGACTAGATGCTGCCTCAGACGTGATGCTGCCTCGGACGTGATGCTGCCTCAGACGTGATGCTGCCTCAGTTCTGCCTTGATTCCCGCACTAATCTTTAGCTGTTGCCTCCTCAGTTGGAACCCAGTGGTGACAACAGCTGGACAGCAGGCAGGGCAGGATCTGATCGCCCTGAGGCCCTGACCCTCATGTAAAACCACAACAAAAAAACTGAGTCAATTTAGACTCACGGTGACCCCATGTAGCGCAGAGTAGGAGTGCACTCCGTAAGCTTTTCATGGCCGTGACCTTATGGAAGCAGATTGCCAGGCATCTTTAGGTGGATTCAGCCTTTCTGCTAATAGTTAAGTGGATAAGTGTATGTGTCTCTAAAATCTGGCCCAGCTTCCACCACTTAACCACACTGAACTACAGCCAGCTGTTTACTTGTATCTAGAAGTGATTTCCTTCCTCGAAAATTAAAGGTCTGCTTACTTTTGTTTCTCTCAGGTCAGTGCATTGTACACAATAAATATTTATTTAAAAATAATAAATAGATTTGAGACACCATGCAAGGTGTTTCCTGAGTAATCTACTGGTTCCCATGTCCTGTCCTTGCTTCTTTGCTCTCAGAATCCTAAGTCTGCTCAGGTTTATGGAAGCCAAGTATATGAAGGAAGTTGGATCCCACTCTGGCCTTAAGGGTGACTCTAGATGAATCTAAACCAATCACGGTAACCCTACACCCTTCCATCAAGATTGATTAGGATGGGTATATAACCTACATCTGGTCTAAAACATCTGATGGAAGACGTCTGGGAAAGTTTTCCCACCTAAGTGACCTCAGTATACCTCAAGACATTTTTGTATGAAGACATGATGCTCGGAACTATTACTGTCACCTTTGAAAACTGTCATCGCTTGGTGTGGTAGACTGGCTGCAAAAATTGCCCAAATTCTCCCTAGCCTTTACAATACGACATTAAATTTCCTCCCAACAAGAGGTGGAGGCTATTTCCTCATTTCTTTATTCTGAGCTGCCCTACTGATTTAAGTACTAGAGAGCAGCAAACATGATTATGCTAATTCCAAACGATGGTCACAGAGGTTTTGACACTTCTACTCTCACCCTTGGGACTCTACAACCACCCCAAGAAAAATTTCAGGCTATTCCACTAGAGAAATATAAAAGATACATGTGGGAGAATCAAGGTTCAAGAATCAAGCCCCCTGTCCTAAGCCAGTCAACCACAAAAGCAGCACCTCCTGACCAAGCATGAGCTGATCGCAGATGCACACTGGAGCACAGCTGAGACTAGAAGAACTGCCCGGCTGAGCCCAGCGTGAAGTGCTGACCTGCTGAAACGGCACTTAAAAAATAATGGTTATTGTTTCATGCTACTAAGTTTTAGAATACTTAGCTACATAGCAATGATTATCTAATGGTTGTTCTGGAACAGTCCCTCCTCAAGAGTTCGTACTACATAAGATATGTTGTTGTTATTGTTAGGTTCTGTCAAGTCAATTCTGAGAACAGTATAGAACATCCCCGTAAGGTTTTCTAGGCTAGGATAGTTACAGAAGCAGGTTGCCAAATCTTTTCTCCTGTGGAGCATGAGGTGAGTTTAAAACACCGACCTTCCAGTTAACAGCACTTCCAAGTGCTTAACAACTGTACAACCCCACCCCGCCCCCAAACTAAACATACTGCTGTCAAGTCAGCTCCAACTCAAAGGAATTCTACAGGACAGAGTAGAGCTGCCTCATAGGGTTTGCAAGGCTGTAAACCTTTATAGAAGCAAACTGCCACATTTTTCTCCCATGGAGCAACTGGTGGGTTTGAACAGCTGACCTTGTAGTTAGTAGTCAAGTGCTTTAATCACTATGCCACCAAAAGCAAAAACTAAATCTGTTGCTGTGGAGATGATTTTGACTCACAACTGACCCTACTGAACACTGGAACAGCTGGTGGATTTGAACTTCAACCTTTTGCCTTAACAGCCAAGCTCTTTACCACTGTATCACCAGGGCCCTGCTATGCCACCAGAGCACATTTATAAGTGTTCTTTTATGTTTGTTTTCTAGTTTTGTTTTTTTAATGTAACTATTACCTGCAGCAAATGGTTACATGTAATATAATTATTTCATGTTTTAAATGTAACTATTATATACAGTGCTATTGAGGCATAAAGCCTTAAGGCCAGTCCAGTTTCAGTTACAGCACATATGTTCAACTAGGCTGTCAACATTTTGAGGTGAGGGATTGGTGGTATATGTACACACATGTAAATAGATACACACACACACGTATATCTGAATAGAGTCCGAAAATCTGTCTAGCAAGACAAGATAACAGCACCTACTGCCACCAAGTCATTTCCAACTCACAGAGATCCTACAGGATGAAGTAGAACTGCTCCCTTAGGGAGAGACAAAGTAGCCACTCTAAATGCGAAATGAGTGTCCAGTCCATGCAAAGGCTTCAGGAACGAAGCTTAAGATTTGGAGAGAAGGGGTAGAAGGGTAGGCAGAGAGAGGAAGAATCCTACTGGGGCCCAAAAAAATAGCAATTCCTTAGAGATTTGTCCTGGAAAGAGATGAACGGTTAGTAACTAAGCTCAGATGAAGTCCTAGTGGGAACCCTGGTGGTGCAGTGGTTAAGCGCTGTGGCTGCTAACCAAAAGATCCACAGTTCAAATTCGTCAGGTGATCCTTAGAAACTCTGTGCAGTCAGTTCTACTCTGTCCTATAGAGTCACTATGAATCAGAATCAACTTGACAGCAGTGGGTTTGGTGGTATTTGGGAAGTTCTAGTAGCGTAACCGTTAAGAACTCAGCTGTTAACCGAAAAGTTGGTTCTTTGTGCCCACCTGGTAGCTCTGCAGGAGAACGACCTGGTGATCTGCTTCTATAAAGGTTACAGCCAAGAAAAGCCTATGGGGAACTTCTGCTCTGTCACAATGGCTCACTATGAGTAGGAATCGACTGTACAGCACCCAACAACAACATGGTGGTTTAGGGCATTAAGGACACAACAAGCAAAGAGTGGCTATCTCCTTGCAGGCTCAGCAAATGTTCATTCTATGATGTCACAAGGCAGGAGAGTCAGGAAATGCAGGCCAGTGTCCTCCTTCAACACCCTCAAAAGAGGATCAATAGACAGGTTGTCCCGGGGCCTTCAGGCCAATGCCCGAAGACCTCTCAGGTGAAGGCTAAGAATTTCTTTCTGCCTGTTCTTTCCAGTACCCTTTCCTTCACTTTATTTTACCTGGCAGACTCGCTGTCATTCTGAGGTAGAACCTCAGAGTAAGCCTGTAATAAACTTTGGTTCAAAAGCTAAATGGATTTTGCAAGGCTGGAAGAGAATTTTCCAGGGTCTGCCACACCTGTCTATATGCAGTTAATCCAAGTCCTGAGAGGAACTCAGGATGACCTTGGATTCTGTGCAGGGTCACCCACCTCAGACCTGGAGAAGAGGCAAAGGAAGCCTACTGTTCTCTGATGTCCACTACATATCTGAGAATGCTAAATCACTCCCAAACCAAACCAGCCTCAGAGTTAGAGCACTCAGAGGAGGGAACTAATATTTATTTTTGCCAGTAAACTATCTTTCTTTTACTGGGCAACAATTATGTCCTAAGCATATCATAGCCTCATTATAAAACTCTAATAAAATTGCTATAAGTTTAACAATGCCTATTTTAGAGCTCAGGAAATAAGGCCATGAGAGGCTGAGAAATTTGCCAAAGTCTTGATACATGCAAGTGGA
Organism: Heterohyrax brucei; assembly: GCA_028571685.1. NCBI lineage: Eukaryota > Metazoa > Chordata > Mammalia > Hyracoidea > Procaviidae > Heterohyrax > Heterohyrax brucei. The sequence continues at coordinate 66,096,893 of CM053142.1, read as the reverse complement.
AGAACCGAAATTTGAACTTAGATTAGCCTGACTCTGACATCTATGCTCTCTCTACTAAGTGCCACAGAGAGTGCCTACAAATGCTTCAAACTCTGGGCTTGACACACACCTTTATAGATTATTCGTAGAGGCATCACAGCATAGCCTATAAGGAGAGTGAGTTAGGACTTCAGACTTTGAAACCTAGGTCTGCCATAGGAGGTCTGGCAATTAAGTCTGTGCACTTAGTTATTCCAAGTGCTACACTGCTGAACATCACTATGGTCACCTTTGAATTACTCCTCTTGGGAAGCTCTGCGTGGATGCCAGCGCCCAGGGCACCCTTCAAAGCAATTTTGGAACTCTTTGTGAAATGGCCATTGTGCATGGTAGCAAGGTGCCAAGTCTACAAACTTGATTGTGTAGTTGTCTGTGAGAGAGTTTTTAGCCAGTAAACAAATTACTCTATTGTAATACCCTCCCTACTCACATGATCTCACCCCCAATGACCTTTTTCTTTACCCAAAGATGAAGGCAATATTGAAAGGAAGACATTTGAATAACATTCAGGACATCAAGAGTAATATGACAACAGCTCTGATGGCCATTCCAGAAAAAAGAGTTCCAAAATTGCTCTGAAGGGTGGACTAGGTGCTGGCATCAGTTCATACCTTCCCAAGGGGAGTACTTCAAAGGGACTGTAATGATATTCAGCAATGAGGTACATGGCACTTCTTCTAGGATGAGTTGGCAAACTGAATTGGCAGTCTTTGGATATTAGTCATAGGCTAATCATGTGACTTTAGGGCCTCAATTTTTGTTTTTGTTTTTGTTTTTCCACTTATAAAATCAGAAAGAGAAGCTGGGTGATGAACCAGATTCCTTAGAGCTCCCATGGCTGGGAAGTTTCCCATTTCACTTAGCCCAAACTAAACTAGAACTGTTTGTCCCAATTTGCAGTTTCTGAGAAAAAGGCTCTGATGGGCCCAGCCTGGCCAGGTTCAATCCTGGTCCAATACACTGTGTTGCGGGTGGGATCTGAAAGCACCAGTTTGGCTGCTGGAGGCTAAACTTTGTCGGTGATGGGACAGTTATGGGGATCACCATGAGGGGCTCTTAGACCCTCTGGTAACCACTCTGTCTGATGACATCCTATCGAACTGTGAAAGAGACACCAAGCTGGGGGTTCTGAAACACAGGAAAGCAAAGGACCATTTTGCATGTTTCCACTACTATTCCCTTTGCTTGGGGAAAGGTGAGCTTGTCAATCACACTCTCCTCTCCTCTCCTCCTAAACCTTCTCACCTGGCAGAAAAGTCATAGGGGTTGTTGTACAAGAGAAGGGGTACAGAATGAGAACCCACTTTGCTAGCAGAAAATCTGATTTTCCTGAAAGTCAGTCCTGCTGAATCCAAAGTCGCTGAGAATGGGAGGAACCCTTCACACCACCTGCCCAACCAATTCACACCGGGTAAGAGAAGGGAGAAGGATATAGCTGCAGGAATCTGCTAGATGGAAACATCATCTTGTTACAAGGTTGCTGAGTAAGTGAAGGGAATACTAGGGAATCAGCATCTGATACTCTCAGAGGAAATTCTTTGCTCAGTGACCCCAAAGCAGTCAGCATTGCCTGTAAGATGAGGCCCCGCCTCCTCAGCCACCTCATCACCCTTCACCCCAAGCATCTCTGGGATTGCGGTTGCAAGAAGACATAGAAAGCCTGCAGTCACCGGGAGCATCTCCAGGACTCCGCCTGTGCACAGGAAAAGACCGCAAACATCAGGGGAAGAGCAAAGAGAAGCAAAGTCCTCGGTTTGCTTCGGGAGCTGTTATTTGGTTGCCGTGTGGAGGAAGGTGGGGATGCGACTGCAGGCATCTGGCTGTCTTTTCTTTCCCCAGCTACCTAGTTAAACTACAGTAAGTCAGACATCCAAGGTGGGGAGGAGGTACCCCTGCAGCCCCACAGAGCAGCCTCAAGGGAGAGGCTCAGGTAGGCTTCAAGTCTGTTTTGGTGAGGGAAGGGTGGCACAAAGGACAGAAGAAGCTTTGGTGGTGACTCTGGTGTGCCAATGAACATCAGCACTAGGTATGGGTGGTGATGACTAGGGAGGAGGGAGAGCAACTCATGGAGCTGCTGTTTGCCCTGCCTCTTCCTGCTCCAGCCATGGACGTAACCTTTTGCAGAGGAGCAGCAGGGAGGGCTTAGACTGTGGGCTGAGGGTCAGAATGCCTATCCAGGTCTCTGCTTCAGTGCCATTCTCTAACTGCTAAGTGGGATGGAGCATGTCAGAACAGAGGTGCATCTTTACAGGGAAGCTCACTGAGAGGAAGATGTTGCAATATAACGGATACAGATGGAAAAAGAGGGAAGTTCCTCCTGGGCATCAGTACCAAAAGTGGTAACTGATCAAGAATTAGTTCACCCTTAAAGACCTTCAGGGGAGGGCAGGCTGCCCTCACCCAAAGAAACTGGCAGGACTGGTCAGGGGCTGGGCCTATACCTGCTGCTGTTGACTGTGAGGCAGCTGTGCAACTTTAGGCAACTCAGTCAACCTTTCTGAGCAAACAGGATTTGTAATACTAACTGCTCTCCTGCACTGGACAGCACTTGGCTTTGGCTGGCTCCTGAACTTAATGGATAGTTATGATTAGGAGTCTGTGGGCCAAAACCAAATCAAACACATTACCACAGAATCGATTCTAACTCACAGCAACACTATAGGACAGAGTAGAATTTGCCCCACAGGCTTCCCAAGGAGCAGCTGGTGGATTGAAACTGCCAATCTTTTGGTTAGCAGCTGCAGTTCTTAACTACTGCACGACCAGAGCTCCAAGAGTCTGTGGAAGAGATACATGAAAGCCCAAAGCAAATCCATTTCCATCAATTCATTTCTGAGTTGTATTGACCTGATGTGTGTCAGAGAAGAGCTGCTTGATAGGGTTTTCAGTGATAATGTTGTTGTTGTTAGGTACCGTCGATTCGGCTCTGACTCACAGCGACCCTATGCACAACAGAAAGAAACACTGCCCGGTCTTGTGCCATGTCTACAATCATTTTTACACTTAAGCCTATTGTTGCAGCCACTGTGTCAATCCATTTCAGGGACTGATACTTCCTGACAACATGTCCAAAGTATGTAAGATGCAGTCTCACCATCTTGGCTTCCAAGGAGCACTCTGGTTGTACTTCTTCCAGAGCAGAACTGTTGGTTCTTTTGGCAGTCCATGGTACCTTCACCATTCTTCTCCAGCACCACAATTCAAAGGCATCAATTCTTCTTCTGTCTTCTTTGTTTATTGTCCAGCTGTCACATGCGTCTGACGCAGTTGAAAATACCATGGTTTGGGTCAGGCGCATTTTAGTCTTCAGGGTGACATCTTTACTTCTTAATACTTTAAAGAGATCCTTTGCAGCAGATTTTCACTGGCTATACTCTCATGGAATTAGGTCACTAGAGCTTTCTTTCGTGATAACCATTACATGGATTTGAACCACCAACCTTTTGGTTAATAGCTGAGAGTAATCTTTTCATGGGAACCACTGGTCTAAGAAATTCTGGCAAACTCAGGGTGAAGATTGCAACTAGTGTCACATAACAGTGTGTGTATAAATTTTTGTATGAGAAATTGAGCATGAACTTTCACCTAAATCACAATGAAAAGTGTAAAATAAGGTAAATTCTGGTAATAGTAGTTTTACACCTTATGGTTAATTACAGTAATTTTACATCTTTTACTATAATTAAATGTAAAGGTATAAAATTATTATTGTCAGAATTTCTTAGATGGATCATTTCCAACTCCCGCTATACACTAGAGTCACTTGAGAAGCTTTTTAAAAAAATGCTATCCTAGCCGCTGTACTATATTAATCAATTAGGGGAGTAGATAGCAGACTGGGCAGGAACTGGTACTTTGAAAAAACCCTTCTCAGGTGATTCTCATGCCCTGTGAAGGCTAAGATCCTGCCTAAGACTTTCCCAAACCTCCTTCAGATAATCGCTTGGAGCATATTTTTTTGCTATTTTCTAAGCTTTTTTTTTTAAAAAAAGCTGATTCCCAGGCTTCTCCTAGCTTCACTGCAAAGAATTTCAAGGTTTGAAACTCCCTATTTAGCAAACAATAGATGCGGTGTAACATATTATTCCAGTAAGAAGTCAGTTGATTATCCCTTGTCTGACAGCATGAATAATCATACCTAACAATACTTCTTGGACTGCATGGGGCAAGGGTCCTCAGATAAAATGTATAAACCTGGTCTTTTGGGATAGGGCTGGACTAGATGGCCAAATTCAATGCCATTCCTGTTCCACTGGCATGAGAGTTCAATTATCAGATGACAAATTTCCCAGCCAAAGGATCCAGTATTAAAATAAAAGGGAAACCATGGTGAGTTTTCTATCTCTAATAGTAAAGATTACCAGTGTTTTATTTAGTCAATAGATCATTCGGGCTTTTTTGCTTCTATTCTCTCTGCTAACTCTGTTCCATTGACAAGGTTATACAAACATACATACACACTCACATGCACACTCACATATATATATGTTCACACAGTCACACAACATTCTCTCACACACACACATGCACTTTTAAATGCATACACACACATATTCACAACACTTACACAATCTGTATGTGACTTTGAGCAAGCTACATCTATGAAATGCAGATAATATCACCTGTCTGCAGGGCTATTGGGAAGACTAAATCAATTAGTACATACAGAGCTCTTAGAAGCATGCCTGGCACATAGCAAGTGCTGGCAAGTGTTTGCTGCTATCATTTTTTGTTTCTGTTGTCACTGTGCTATAGGTGAGGAAGGCGAGGCCGAGAAAATGACTTGCCCACTTTATTCCTACTTCTTCACTCTTGCAGGAATATACCCTAAGGAAAGGTCATTAATATGAACAAAGACCTACTGGAAAATACTCACTGTAGCACCATCTGAAAGAGAGAAAAGCTAGAAACAGCTTAAATGTCCAATGATGCAGGTAAACTAAACCAAACCTACTGCTGCTGAATCAGTTCTGATTCATAGTGACCCTATAGACAGAGTAGTACTCCCCAATAGAGATGGAGGAGTGCCTGGTAGATTTGAACTGCTGGTCTTTTAGCTAGCAGCTGTAGCACCTAATCACTACACCACCAGGGTGTAGTTACCAAAGTTTAAGCTGAATCTATAATTATTATAAAATAATTACTTAAGAAAACTGGAGATGCAATGTAAAGCTTTAAAAGTGAACTACAAAATGACCTTTACAGAGATACAGACATAGGTACAGACCCAGGCAGAGGTGATCTGGAAGAAAAATGCATTAAAAAGCCTACAGTGGGCATCTCTGGTTGTAGGATTAGGAAAATTTATATTTACTGCCTTATACCTTTCTAAACTGTACTAATTTTTCATAATAACCAGATATTACTTTAAAAGTCATAAAATATAAGGTTTATTTCAAATATTTTATTCTAGGTCAAAAAGCACAATAGGGTCCCACCCCACACGTTCCACCTCCCTGCCCAGGGCTTCTGCAGCTTTAGCATGCTGGACTAGCGGTGGAAATATATGCTAAATGGGATGAGGATGAGGAACAAACATCAGAAATCACAAGCATCTAGTGAGCTGTGAAGGGTTGGGACAAAACACAGAAGACACACTGGTTTGGACACACAGCTCCAGCTTCCAAAACTAAAACCCACTGCCATTGAGCCAATTCAGCTCACAATATTCCTATTCCAAACAAACAAAAAAATCTTTTGCTGTCAAGTTGATTCCAACTTACAGTGACCCTATGGGACAGAGCAGAATCGCCCCCACAGAGTTTTCAAGGAGCGCCTAGTGGATTCAAACTGCTGACCTTTGGGCTAACAGCTGTAGCTCATAACCTCTATGCCACCAGGGTTTCCAGTGATCCCATAAGATGGGCTAAAACCACCACATAAGCTTTTCTAGGCTGTAATCTTTAAGGAAGCAGACTGTCAGTATCTTTCTCCAGTGGAGCGGCTGGGGTTTGAACAGCCAAACCTTTGGTTTGCAGCTAATCACTTAATCACATCACTGCACCACCAGAGCCCCTTCCAGCTTCCAAAAGCAGAACTAAATAATTTGTTGGGATCTTTCTGTTCCATCCAAGAGCCAGTGCTTGGCACAGTTGGGGGTGCCCCCGGCATATAATTCAGTACCTACCGTTGGGATTGCTGCCCTCTCTCAGAAGTACCAAGAAAACTGAAGAATTGTATTAACCTTTCTTTCTCCATCCTTTCTACAGGCTCCTCCAACAAGTGGGGCAGAGAACACTGGTTAGCATCCTTGCTTGTCTGCATTGCCCTGCATCTCCTTTATACAGAAGAGCATTTCTGTGCCCAAAGTTTTTCCAATCATAAGGCCAAGGTACTGGACACAGCCCAAACCAAAGACTGTTTATTCTGCAACTTTGAAGTGGAAAAGAATCTGGAATCACGTAATAACTAAGATCTATAAACATACCAGCTACCATCGAGTCCGTTCTGACTTATGGCAACCCTGTGTGTGAGAGGAGAACTGTGCTCCAGAGGGTTGATTTTTCAAAAGTGGATCACCAGGCTTTTCTTTTGAGGTGTCTCTGGGTGGACTTGAACTGCCAACCTTTTGATCAGTGGTGGAGTGCATAAACCGTTTTCACCACCCAGGAACTTTAATAACTGAGATAGACCTCCTCTAAGGAGGAGAGGGAAGGAGGAGAGAGGGAGAGAGAGAGGAAAAAGGTAGGTAGGAAGGAGAGAGGGAGGGAGGGAAGTAGGGAGAAACAAAAGAGAAGGGACAGGTGAAAAAGAAGACAGAAGACGGAAGAGATTCATCATGTTTGACACTACAGGAAAATTATTACACCTCTTTTAAAACCTTGCCCTAAGCTGCTCAGTATATTTTTAAATGTTAAGTTTTCATCTCTGTCTGTAAAACAAGAGACTGAAATTCAAGGAGTCTATATAAAGTTGAGATTTTAGTAATTCCAGTTCTCTTTTTATTAGATCACTCTGGTGTCAAAAGCCAAGTAATAAAGTTTGACCAATTAGTTACTAAGGTACCCAGGTGTACATCTGATAAACAAACTACAGCATCCATAAAAGTTTTTGAGTGTGAACTCAGAACCAACCATCTTACTTTCCAGATGAAGACACGGAAGCCAGAGAGTAATATTAATGGCTGTCATTTGCTGAACACCAGGCAGGTGATGTGTTCATAGTCCCATAGCCAGTCAGTGACAGACTCAGAGGCAATTCCCACTTGCTCCAGAGTGGGTTCAGTCTAAATTTTAGTAGATTTGAAGTTGAGAGGAACAATCAGATTCCAGTAACTTCTTTTCATGGCCCAAGATATCCAGAAAGAAGTAGCTGCATCCTACATCCCCCTGAGCAAGAAGGGAAACCTGGATGATAGAATGGAGCACTGGACCAGCTGGCAGAGGAGCAGACAGTGGAAAACAGACCTTTCCTGGGATGAGCATGGAAGAGGCAAAGGTAAGAGTTCTCAGTCACACAAAGAAAATCTAGCAGGGAAGAGCTTCCCAGAGGACTTAAACCCAGGGGCCAGAGAAGCCAGGACCAACTGAAATGCTTCAGCACCTGAAATCCTTTGGAAGAGAAAGGGAAAGCTGTGCCTTTAAAAACAATATTTATGGAAATTATATGGAAACATCTGGCTAGTTATGGCTCACTTTTAGTTATTTCTTTATTCATAAGTTTTTGAGAATTAGTAAAGGTCATACTTGAATGTTTTCATTAACATGTTTGCTCTCTCGTGCCTGGCAGAGAGTCGGAGAAAAACAAGGCTCTCAGTGAGATGGGATGACACAGTGGCTCAAACATGGCATTGATGGTGAGGATGGTACAGAACCAGACAAGTAGTTCATTCTATTCAACACAGGGTCTCTAGGAACTGGAGCTAACTCAATGGCACCAAACAGTAACAACATGCTTGAATGTTTTCATTAAAATGTCCAGTTTAGTTAGCAAAGTGTTTGCCAGTAGAAATGCATACTATAGTCTTTTAGATAAACACCATACAAAGAAACTAGGCTGTTGCATCTTAGAGCAAGTAAGGTATGCTTCCCCTTCACCTGAGGAGGAGTCTCTAAATTGTGGACATTAGCTGGTGGACAGGGACAGAAAACATGAACCTCACAAATAAGACCAGCTCTTATGTTACTTTCTGAAAGACTTCTGTGGACCAAAGCCAAAACCAAACCTGCTGCCAGTAAATCAATTCTGACTCACAGCACAGAATAGTGCTGCCCCACAGAGTTCACAAGGCTGTAATGTTTACAGAAGTAGACTGCCGCATGTTTCTCCCAGGGAGGGGCTGGTGGGTTCAAACCACAGACCTTTCAGTTAGTAGCTAAGGCCTTGACCACTGCACCACCAGGGCTCCCTCATGTAAGGACAATAGGAGAGAAATGTCTTCTTTCAGATGAGTCAGAGCCTAATCAAAACACTGTTTCTCTACATCTGCACAACCCGTAAAGAGTGTGGATAATTTTTAAGAGGGTTAAGAAACCACAAAACAGTTAATTGGAAAAAAACTATTGAAACTCATGAACTCCATGAACTCAAAGCCATCACAGGAAACTTCAAATCTCTTTGAGTTTATCAGATGGGGTTTCTTAGATGACAGTTGCTGTGCCAGCCTAGTAGAAGTTCTCAAAAAAAAAAAAAAAAAAGAAAAAGAAACAGGGATTCTGCAGTTCAAAATAATTTGAGAAACACTGGATTAACAGCAGTAAGGTAGATCTGTCTGCTGCAGGACTTCTTAAAGCCTTTAATTTTATGTTCGTAGTCATTGTGTATCTCTGAGAGGCAACATTTCTTAAATTTAGTGCAGAGGATTCTTTTTCCATGAGGATATTGCATAGGTCTAGTGTTGTGTAGATCACACTTGAGAAGTTCTGACGTAAGGAGTTATTCTAAGTAATATGGTCTGTTGAGTATTCATTTCAGTAGAGAACAAAATAGGAGGAAGGAAATGTAAAATACAGTGGGAGACACATAACTGCGATACAAACAAAACATCCTGACAACAAAGATTATGAAGCTGAAATACAAATAGCCAAGGGAATTTATGTTACTGATTCTCTTTGGGGATTTTTCCAGATGGGTCTGGAATAATTTGAAAATTGTTCCAATACAGGGCACGGTCATGGATGCCATGACTTTGGGAATTCTCTTCCTGCTCAATTACTCCATGTCATTTTCTCTTAATCTCTGCTTATATACCACTAAATGAGATCAGCTGATTTATTTGCAAATTAAATGTATTCCTGAAATATTGTATGTAAAGCAAAACACATTACCTATATATTGAGTCACTGACCCCAGATGTATCAACACACATTTAAGGAATGCATTCCACCTGTGCCCACATACAGTCTCTCTAAAGTTCATTCTCCTACTCAAGCCTGACCCATCAGAAGTTAAACCAAAAAACCTGTTGTCATCCAGTCTATTCTGGCTCATAGTGACCCTATAGAACAAAGTAGAACTCCCCATAGGGTTTCCAATGCTGTAATCTTTACAGAAGCAGACTGCCACATCTTTCTCCCAAGGAACAGCTAGTAGATTTGAACCATCCACCTTTCAGTTAGTAACCAAGCACTTAACTGATGCACCACCATGGATCTTCCCTCAGAAGTGAGGCAAATGAATAGTTGGGACTCACAGTCTTCCCACACTCAGTGATTCCATCTCTCAGTTAATTCTCAAGTGCATTTGAAGTGCTCGCTGATCACAAGAACTTTGAATGGATAAGCTGCCTCATGATTTGAACACTTTCTGGGGAAATTTAGCAGAATCCCTGGATAGTCTCTTCTACTGGCTTTCTTAGCATAGAAGCAATTTTCACACTAGGAGTAAACATGAGTTGTCTCTGCTATGGCCAAGTATGTGATACACGAGTTGTCTCCGCTATGGTCAAAGATGTGATGATGGAAGAGCTGAATCATGATCTGTGTTTGGTCAGGATATCCAAATCTAGAAAATGAAAGGAACTATTACATGTATTTTCTCCAAAAGACTTTGATCTATCAAAGGTTTGAGTGGTTTTAACTGTAACTTTTTAGTGTAAAAGTTGGACAATTTTCAGAGGTCTTTCCTATGCCTCAGTACTCCACTGATGGGCAAAGAAGAAAGAGACCACGGGACTGACAAAAAGGATAAGAGCTCATCTGCTAACCAAAATTGGAATCTACCAATTGCTCTTGGAAACTTGATGGGGCAGTTTTACTCTGTTCTATAAGGTCACTATGAATTAGAATCCACTCAATGCCAACGGGCTTAGTTTTTCACCAGGTCACAGAGTTTGAATCAACTCAACAGCAATGGACTTGTTTGGGGTATTTTTATTGAATATTTACTATATGCCAGGCTTTGTGATGCATTTTGGTTAGCATTAATCCTTCCATGCAAACCAAAAATCCATTCCTTCCAAGCAAATTCCAACTCATAGTGGCCCCATAGGACAGAGAGAAATTGCCCATAGGGTTTCTAAGGAGTGGCTGGTGGATTCAAACTGCTGATCCATTGGTCAACAGCTAAGCTCTTAAACACTGTACCACTAAGGTTCCCACCAACCCTAGGGAAGTTCTATTAACAGCCCAACTTTACAGAGGTGAAAACTAAGGCTCAGAAAAGCTGCAAAGCTACCCAAGGTCACACAGCTACACCGCCAGCGGGGGCAGCACTGGGCACTGATGGCAAAGTTGCCCAATATCTCATCCCCTTGTTACATTGCTAGCAGAGAGTTCAAGGGGCTGGGAGCTTTGGCTCCATTTTTCCTGTCCTGCCTTGTCCAGCAGGGCTATAAAATCAAAAACCGAACCCACTGCCAAGTCAATTCCAGCTCACAGCAACCATACAGGACAGAGAAAAACTGTGGTATAGAGCTTCCAAGGAGTGCCTGGCAGATTTGAACTGCTAACTTTTTGGTTAGCAGCTGTAGTGCTTCATCACTACGCCACTAGGGTTTAGATTTGGGAAATGCCCTGCTGCACACTTGCAAAGTCACTGCCTGCAAAGTCTAAATACAGTAAGAAAAAAGAAAATATCTTAATAGAGCTTTTTAGAGTTATATACCCTAGTTTTTCTAACAAAAAAAGGGGGTAGGCTTTTTCTTTTTCAGATCTGACCAGCAAACCCCACCATTTCCATTGCCATGAGATTCATTTCCCTTCTAGTGGAAGGAGGAATTGTAAGTGCATGAAATAGGCTACATACTGTTTTAACTTCACTCTTCTATTGACTACACACTCTCTTTTAAGTCTAGCTACACTGATACACTGAGCGTTTTTTTTTTTTAATGTAAAAAGACCCCTTTATTAAAATGCTTCTCTGACACACCTGATGGGAAAATGATTACACACACACACAACTGTTCAGCTGGGAAAAATAAGGCAGAAAAGCATTAAAATATAAATCCCATAATGGATTTCCTTTTAGTCCAGTGTTGTTCATCTTTTCTTACCCTCCTGGAAAGGGCAAATGTTTTACGGGGGAGGTGTTATTGAATCTTTTTAAATTCTGGTTTTCAGAAATATCCCCCTAGTGATGGATGATCAATATCATCCCCTTTGGGGATCTTGAGGATTTTGAGCTGTTTCTCACCCCAGCTGCTGTAATCTTGAGATTTGGCCTTGAAATAGTTTATAAAATTACAGGTAAAGTAGAATGAGAGGAGAGTCTTTCCCACCTCTCTCTGAAGACCATAATGTTGGGCACAGTTCCAACTCTATGGCCATTTAATTTTGGACCAATGAACTTAAAAGATGCAAGGTTCTAACTGCAAGCTGAAACCAATTCGGAATAATCTAGAAAAGAGACAAGAAGAAATTGAGTCTGCACAGGGGCCTCGGATAGCACAGACACTCATAGATGCAGAGCCTGTGGCTGGGTTGCCAATCACAGACATCACCTCGGAAAGCCACACAAGCCCATTTGTATGTCCTCCCTCTGACCTGCTGTCTAACCCAACAGGACTGGTGTGATGTTTCTTTATGTAACATCATGGAAGGAGGAGGTAGTCCTCAAAACTGAAATATCCCAACACCGCGTTTGGTCTTTTTTCTCATTTTAACTACTTCAGATAAAAGTCCTTAGCTTTAATCCACAGTTTTCTGTCTTCTTACAGGACATGGAGCACAATGAAGCATTTCTTGATGGACAAGAAATTGTGTGCAGCCACACAATTCTGGATCCCATCTGCAGTTAGGACTATCTCCCTGCAAAATGCAAGCCTTCACTTCTGCTCTGACTCTCTGTTTCTTACAGGCACCCCTACTTCTGTCCCCAGCTAATCTGCTGCTTCTAGACCAGAGAGTCAGAGCTCTGGTAAGAGCTACAGCTACCAACCAAAAGGTTGTCAGTTCAAAACTACCAGAGCCTCCTTGGAAGCCCTATGTGGGCAGTTCTACTCTGTCCTATAGGGTCACTAGGAATTGGAATCAACTTGACAGCAGTAGGCTTTTTGTTGCTTTCTTTCTTTACTTTTTTGTTTCCTCTTTTTTCATACCAGAGAGTCAGCTTTGAATGATGAAAAAATGTGAGTGGAAAAAGATCACATGTAGTTAATGTCACTGACCTGCACACTTAAAAATAGTTAAATGGCAAACTTTTTCTTACATATACTTTACAATAAAATTAGGAAAAAGAAATGGAAGCAGAAATCCTTCCCTTCTAAAAAATAAATTAGTAAGCTCACACAGGAAAGCTGCAGGATGATCACATGGACTAATGTCCACAAGGGTCACAGATGAAATAGGCCTTATGCAGTTACCTCAATCATGGAGCCTTTCAGGCTTTCATTTTCTCACCTAAATCCATATTTGGAGAAATCATTCCCAATAAGAAAAGCAACAACTGGGCACAATGAAAACCAGCAGATGGCAGGAGCCTCAGTGTCAGGCAATACTGGGGAGTGATGTATACGGGGCGAAAGAGAATCCACGCCCCATCTGAAGGGGGCAGCTGCTCTCAGCTCCTGCAAATGAATGGATGCTGAGAAGCAGAAATGCAGGATCAACAGTTCAGACCCCTCGTTTTTCAAAAGGAACCCCAAATCCAGGTCCATGTATGAAATCTTCCTGTCTTTGTTAATGTTATATCCCATTCAGCCCGCTAGACACAGATTTGGAACCTCTTATAAAGAATAAGCTGAATACTTTTAGTTTAGGGACTCTATGACTACTAGCTGGAATCTTGCAAGCATGTAGACATGTACCAGAGGATTGCCCATGCAGAAAAGTGAAACAAAGCAACAAACAAGCTAACTTCTAGGTGAGTTGTTGTTGTGTGCCATTAAGTTGATTCTGACTCATAGTGACCTCATTTCACAGAGCAGAACTGCTCCATAGTTTTCGAGGCTGTAGTATTTATAAAAGCAGACTGCCAGGTCTGTCTCCCCGTGGAGCAGCTTGGCAAGTTCGACCTGCTAACCCTTCACTCAGCAACTGAGTGCTTAACCATTGCACCACCTAGGTGACTAAGGAGCAACTACAGAGAAGGAAGCCTGGCTGGGTGTGGAGCATGTGCCTGGGCTCCACATGTAATGCTGTGGACATGTAATCCCTCCTTGAAGCACAGAAAGCAGCCTTCTACCAGGAGCCCAATCTGTCTTCTTCTACTACAGTGGACCTTTTCTCTCTTCCCAACAATGCCATATTGCCTTACTGCAGCTGGGGAGAGCCTGGCTGGTTCACAGCTCCAGTGCCACGGCTTCTGGAAACAGCTATTCCTGACCCTATTCCTGTGATGGATAAAAGAGATCTATAGCCCCAAAGTAGTTTCTCTCTTTCTACCAGGGAAATAAAGTGAGAGAAGAGTCTAGAAGCTGGTTTCTGATCCCCAGGAAAGCATGAAACTTTAGGAAGTCGGAAGTTGGCTCTCCTGGGTAAGATCCTAACCTACTACACATATGCTCCCATCCTCTATTAAAAAAAATAAATAAATAAACTCTTGGTGTCAAGTCGATTTCAACTCATAGTGGCCTTATGGGACAGAGTAAAACTACCCTATAAAGTTTCTAAGGCTGTAATCTTGACAGTCACAGACTGCCACATCTTTCTCCTGTGGAGAGGCTAGGGGATTCAAACCATCCACCTTTCAGTTGAAAGCTGAGCACTTAGCCTCAGTACTATCAGGGCTCCTTCTATAAAACACAGAAGTCTCGAATAACCCTCTGCTTTCCTAATTTCTATGATGGTTACGTCCACCCCAGTCACTGAATTTTACAGAAAAAAAAATGAAACCTTGAAAGATTAAAGAACTTCTTAATCAGTGAGATTAGAAAACCAAGGTTTAGTTGCCAAAGAGACAGTCTGTATATAAGCCTCCCTTTGCCCAGGACTAAATAGCTTTGGTACTCACTAGAGTAATGAATATTAGTCTTTCCTTTAAAATCCAGGACTGGGCTCTCTGGCTCTGTATATATGTAACCAGGCCTACCTGCCTCTTTACCCTAGAAAACCAAGGGAGAGAAAGATGAAATTAAAAATCAATCAAGTCCTTTTCCTATGGGTAGCTCTGCTAAGGAGTTTGAGTAGAAAACAAATGAATTTTTTGTTGTTGTTATTTAAAGATGTTTAAACAATCCTTAATTTTCCATTTTTCAGTGAGAAATGCACTAGTGTTAGAGTCAAAAAACCTGTGTCTCAGCTTTGGCTCTGCTCGTATTTGCCTGTGTGGTCTTGGGTTAGTCATTTCCACATCACAAAGGGAAAAGGAGTTTGCAGCACTTAACAGCAACAATCCTGAGCCTACTTTTGTACATCCTAAAAAACCTACTGCTGTCAATTCCAATTCATAGCAACCCTAGAGAACAGAGTAGAACTTTACCACAGGTTTTCCAATGCTGTAATTCTTTACAGAAGCAGACTGCCACACCTTTTTCCTGCTCTCTGGTAGGTTACAACCACTGACTTTTTGGTTAGCAGTGGAACAGTTAACGACTTCACCACCAAAGCTCATTTATTACATCAAAGTTTTGTTTAAATGGAGCCTCAGTGGTGTAGTAGTTAAGCACTCAGTTGCTAACCAAAAGGTAGGCAGTTGGAATCTACCAGCTGTTCTATTCTGTCCTACTGAGTTGCCATGAGTCAGAATCAGCTTGACAGCAATGGGTTTGGCTTGATTTTATTTAAATGTTTGTTTCAGAAAAATGCAACTCAGCAGGCTACTCTACCTTTTTTTGAGTGTGCAGGTGGGTCCCTCCCTACCACCTGGTAGGCATCAGGCATTGCTAAGTGTGATGCTGACAGGCAGAAGGAATGGCAGTTCTTTGCTGTAAGTTTATTTCCTGCTAGGCATGAAAGCTAAATTCTTTAACTTGCAACCTCTGTAGAGTCTCGCTGTATGAGCCAGGTGATATTAGCTTCCTTACTTTGCAGATGATGAAAAGTCAGCTAATAAATGGCAGTTCCGACACAAATATCTCTAACTCCAAGAAGCCAAGAAGATTTTGAAGTCAGCCACTGAAGGGAAATCACTGCGCTTGGCTGGGCCCTGCCTAAGGGGCTGCAGTGGTTGTGGAGGCAGAGCTGGGGTGTGAAGAGCAGTCTCTGGCCTGAGTCCAGACCCCTAGTCAGAGAGGGAGCAGCAGCTCTTTAGACTTAGCAGAGGTGAACGGGAATCACACGAGGAAGGGGAGACAGCTCCTTTGAACTCCAAGTCTCTTCAGAAGACTGCCCCTTCACCTTGAAGGTGGAAAGGGAAGCTGAGACACAGCCAAAGAATGTGAAATGGCAACCCTTCAGGAAGAGAATAACAAACTTTGGGATATGTGGGAGACACGAAGGTTGCTAGGGAGCAGGGAGGAATGTTGAGGCCCTACTCATGTGGAAGTTTGAATACTACTATAACAGTATGTGAAAAGGCAGATTCAGCTTATGGCTTCTCTCCTTGGAGCTAATATCAGACCCAAGAGTAGGAGGTGAAAAAGTGTGAGGAAGGCTCTATTGGAGTGTCAACCCCTGAAAAAAAAAGAAATGAAACACTGCCATTGAGTCAATTCTCACCCGTAGTGACCCTGTAGGACAGTGGAGAACTGCCCCATAGAGTTTCCAAGGAGGACCTGGTGAATTCAAACTGCCAACTTTTTTATTAGCAGCCATAACAGTTAACCACTGCACTATGAGGGTTTCTGCTATCCCCTAAAATTATTAAAATATAAGGAAGAGAGTGACAGTAGGTACAAAGGGCTTTCTAGAAAGATCTTCCACAAATACATTCATAAGGTCATGTGCTTTCACAGCTCCCTAGGGAAAAGAGCATAGGACTGCTCACTGCTCCTTAGTCAGAGAAACAAACCAGCAGGCAGATAGAAGCCTATATAATTCCTATATTTAGGAATTATAGCTGTCTTCTCGCTTAGTGCTAACCAATAACCAGACTGCTTTGGTTCTTTTCCATCGCCCCTGAGAACAACAGAAAACCCTGGTGGCCTAGAGGTTAAGTGCCACAAGTGCTAACCAAAAGGTTGGCAGTTCAAATCCACTAGGCGCTCCTTGGAAACCCTGCGGGCATTCTACCCTGTCCTATGGGGTCACTATAAGGTACCCATGAGTTAGAATGGACTTGACAGCAATGCATTTGGTTTTGAGGATAACAGACCACACATTAGTTGTATGCCACAACTTCTCTGAGGCTCGGTATTCTTATCTGTCAAAGATGACAAGAAATATCTAGCCTACCTGCCTCACAGGGTGGTTGCAGAATAATAATAATAATAGCTAACCCTTATAAAAAAATTTTTTTTCAAGTTGCCATCAAGTCAGTTCCTATTCGTGGTGACCCCGTGTGTACCAGAATAGAACTCTGCTCTGTACGGTTTGCAGTGACTAATTTTTCAGAAATAGATAGCCAGGTCTTTATTCTGAGGCAACTCCGGGTTGGCTTGAACCTCCAACCTTTTGATTAGCAGCCAAGCACATTAACCATTTGTACCACCCAGGGTCTCTAATCTTTATATAGTACTTACCCATTTTAAATATTGTACATGTATTAGCTCTTTTAATCCTCCAAACAGCCTTATGAAAAGAAATTGGTATTGACAGAGCTAAGATTTGAACCAAGAAAGTCTGGCTCTAGCATCCATGCTTTTAACCATTTTATTATATGACTAGACGTCTAAAAGCATTGAACATGTCTCAAATGCTTTTTAAATGAATGGTAGCATTCCTATGCCTGCCACTACTCCTATGAAGGCACATGAAGGCAGTGTCATGATTTCCTGGGTGAAGATGCAACCTGCAGCCTTCAATCTGTGGGCCAGGTGCCAAGCTTCTTTGAGGTAAAGAATGGTACACACTCCAGGCTCCCTCCACACCTCAGGACTGTCTTCCTATGTTCCTTTTAAAAGCAAAGTGTCTCTGCTGCCAAGAGCTGGTTTGTCTGTCTCCTGGAGACAGTGGTTGTCAAGCCCTGAGAGAACAGCAAGCATGTCAAAAATAGCAGCGCCAGCAGACTGCGTGGCTGCAATTTCCTTTTGAAACGTCGGCTTTGCTCTCTCTCCACGGAGCCAGGCTCTGCCTATGCTCTTTGCAGCCTGCAGTGGAGGCTGCTGATTCTTCCAGGACATTTCTAGGAGAAGGCTTCAGAGTACCTGGGTGGCCCATGACAGATTTAAAATAAAAAGAAATAAAAATAAAAAATGTCCTCATAGTAACAATAATGAGGTTGGAGCTGTATTCATAAAACCACCATTGGTTGTAAGCTCTGCCAGGGCTGGGCCCCAATAAGATAAGTGACAGCCTGCGTTAGACCAGTATTAGTGATAATAGTGACAATTACTCTAGTGAGAAAAAGCCTTTTGCCCTTCCGTTCTGGGGACAAGGGAGTCACTGTCATGTCTGAGTAATTCTTCAAAGGTAACTGCAAGGGGAAGAAACAGGAAACAAGGAGAAGAGACAGACAGGAAGCAAGGGGAAGAGACCCAGGAAGATGCAGAGGCTATGTGAACTACTTTCTTAAGGAGTTCAAACAGATGCTGATCACAGCTTAGGGCCACTGAGTGTACAGAATCTATGAAGTCGTCCATTTCTACTCACTCTCCGAACCTCCAAATGGGAAAGAAGGGACAACCCCATAGGACCTCAAGCCTGAACCAGAAAGTGGTGGCATCGGGACACATGTTGACATGAGAACTAACAACCCACTGGTTTTTATTCCCAGGGGCCTGCATCTGGGAAGACTCCTCTCCCACCAAAACCCAAGTTCCATCCTTATTTCCCCATGGGCTATCTATGCAATCCGAGGCAGCCCAGGAGAAAATGAGATGCAGAGAGGACATCCCACATTTAAACAAATGGAGTTCTTTTCCTCCTCTAAGTGGCCATGACATGCTGGAATTAGACCACATTTTCCTTCCTGAGGCAATAGCATACAATCAAAACCCATCAGTGGCAGGACAGCAGTTCCAGCCTGATTGTCCCAAGAGAACAGTATTCTCTGGGTATGTACTGAGGCGTTTATGGAGAGACGTGAGGGGACAGAAATACTAAGAAAAGCACAGGCTTAGTGAGTTGGAAATGATGCCACAATAACCGATCATAAAAGGAAGACAACCATACCTACTTCCTAACCCATTGCTGTGGGTGGATTCCAACTCACAGCAGTCTGATAGGACACAATAAAACTGCCCCATAGGGTTTCCTAAACTGTAATCTTCACGGAAGCTGACAGCCACACTTTTCTCCCACAGAGCAGGTGGGGGGCTAAAACTGCCTTCCTTCTACTTAGCAGCCCATGGCTTTGCCCGTGGTACTCCCTGGGTTCTCACATGCTGGTTACATGAAGATTAAATGAAATCATGCATGTAAAGCATAATAAGCACTCAACAAATATTTTCAATGGGTAAATAAAGTAAACAAAGAAAAGAAAAGACTCAGCAAGCAGAAAGAAGAGGTGAGACGGAAAAGGTGGTAAGCTTCAGCCTGCTGAAGGATACCTGCTGAAGGAAAGTTCTGGGGGAAAGAAAGGAGGGGAAGAGTGAGCAAAAGGGAAATAACAGCAAGAAGGGAACAAATCATAGCTGGTGGTTGTTGAAAATGATGTGAATAATAGTTGACAATAATGGAAAAGGACAAGATCAATGAAGGCTCATACCTTCCAACTCCTTTTGTTCACCCAAACCACCAGAAACTCCACTAGGGCAACTCATCACAGGGTGGCTAAGGGTTAATAACTACTGTAGAGAGGAGAGCTGGGAGAGCTGTGGGAAAAATAAAACCCTGACTCTGGAGAGATTGCCTAAGGAATTCTGAGTTTTCAGGTTCAGAGATTACAGTGAGGATTTGTCTGTGTGCTTTTCATTTGTTTATGTTTTGCTTTTCTCCAGCAAAGTATAATAAGTTCTTCTGGCAAGCTCTGTGTCGTAGCCTATATAATGAACAATGTCTAGCATATTTACATAGGTCAACTCTATGATACAATTATGCTCTGAATATACCAAAAATGGCTTGACCTTTCTTTCAACCAAAAAATACATGTCAAACTCACAATGGTTAGATTGTGAAATTTAAAAAAAAAAAAAACAGCAAATTCTTGTTACTGTACGTGAACTGGATGAAAGCTCTAAAGTATCCTCACATGGCAGAAGAACCAAATGATCATCCCATCCTGGATATTCAGTCTATTTTGGGAGATGCTAAATGGATTTATAAAACGAAGCCCCTCTCCTAGCCAAGATGCAATACTTGCAGGTTTCGAGTAATGTGCTGTGTTTGTTTGTTTTTCTTTTTTACAATCCAGTGGGATTTTTTGCTTTGTTTTGTTTGTTAGTGTATACAGTTTTACAGCTACTACCACAGTCCTATTTTGGAACATTTCCATCATGCCTCAAAAGTGTCCTGGTTCTTGTTAAATAGCACAATCTTCAGTTTCCAGTGAGAGACCCTTTGTCCATTCATGTCAGAAGATGGGCTATACTCTACTATACTCTACAACCCGCAGGAAGGACAGTCCTTAAGCTCTCCTTGTAGGCTGGCTGGTGAATTGTAACCCACTTTTCCTTCTGCTCTGCTTTCAGTGCATGACAGAGACAGCCAGATGCACTGAGAACCTTTGAGCGAAACAAGGACAGTCACAAGACCACCCTTGGGTTAAGGCCTTTCGCAGGCTCATTCTAATCTCATCCCTTCTTCTTATATCATTCCCTGTTTATTTTATGATTTCTACTGCTCTTGGTCTTTGACATCTCTGTGAGCCTTTTAAGGTTAGGTGACCCTGAGGTGGACACAGTCTAGAGCTAGACAGCAGAACATCTATCTGATATTAACCAGGCTCATTTATATTCTTTGTCTCTCCCTGTTCTTGCAGGTCCAGGAGATTTCCAGGGGACAATTTTCTAAATCCACAGCAATCTCATTTTACTTGGTAAGTTGAGAGCTTTCCCCCACAGGGGAAGAGGAAAGGATGATATCCTGAGAATGTCAGGAAAAAGAGGGGATTCTCCAGTGGGAGGCCTTCTCAGCCAACACTCTGAACCACCTCTGTCCTACAGTTCCAATGTGTGGTCTCAACAGAAATTCTATAGGTGCTCCTGGCCACTGTAAAGGTAGAGAGAGCAGAATCGGCAAATACAAAAACATACACAGAAGGAAGAAGTTAAAACAACAGGGCATGTGGTGAGTGGAAAGACAGGGATGTGAAAAGACAGAAAAAAGTGACAATAAAAAGAAGGAAAGGGAAAAGGAGATGATTAAAAAGGGTCAGGGGAACAGCTTTGAAGAGAAATAAAAACAAAGGAGAAAGAACTAAAATAAATGGAGTTAAGGAAAAATACACAGAAAGAGAGCAAGGTGTCTGCTGGGAAAATGGCCATCAAAGCCTGGCTTTCCCCCAGATGTGCTCTTCCACCTTCTCCCCCAACCCCCACTGCCTATTTACTCCCCCTACTGCCACGCTCTGAGTTCTAATTTTGTCCGGAAGACTGACTGAGTCAAGAAGAAAATCCCCAACAGTAGAGCCTACCTCAGATGGAAAGACAGCTGGCTGTTCCTCCTCGCTCCTTGGGGATGCTTAGCCAGGACAAATGTCCCATGCCTCAGGCAGAGGCTGACAGTTCCCAAGAGTCCTTTGGGAGCTCCTGCTGGCTAGAGTCAGGTGTAACGGTGGCTGGAGCCCCACCTTCCGCAGGCAGCTGTGAAATCACGCCATCCCAGCTGTCACAGCTGCACCGAGTGCACATTCTCTTGGTGCTCAGGAAACAAGCATCTCCATAGAAGGAGGCTTGGGACTGGAAGGGGCATCACTTGACAAAATCCTTCACAGAAACTAGGTCAGGACGCAGCCTCCTTGTTTTTCTTCAACATCATAAGAAGAACCACCCATGTCCTTGCTCCCAGGAGCTGGACTGTTCCCTGTGAAGAAGGGGTTTCATTTGTCTCCTTCGTTCTTGGAGCTGGGAAGAATCTTCCCCTGAGGAGACAGAACTTCATGATACCTAAAACAGTTACTACAGTCTGTGAGGCCCAGCCTGGCTGCCTCTCAAGGAACAACTTCTCTCCGGTGTTGGTTTAACTAGGCAGTTGCTTAGTATTCAAGTTTTTGAAGAATCAGGTGTGAGATGAGGCAGCTTCACTGGCCGAGTAGGGAAACCAAGGAGAAAGTTCTGGAGACCTGATTCCTCCACATTTTCTAAATGTCACACATTCCTACCCTGGCACCATCAGCTTCTCAACCAGTACATGGGATATTCTCCCATTTTGGAAGCTGGAAATATGTAGTCTCCTGTTGTCCCTTGCTGCCCAAATCAAAAGATAGAACCAGCTGGAAGGTTGCTATGGTAACCAGAGTCCCTGGAGAGCCCAGCTTTCCACACACCCTTTACTTTCAGGCAAGCTCTGACTTGAAAAGGAAATGTTTTCTGAGGGATGGTGATGAGGATGATCACACACACACATATATACAGACATGTGCATACGTGTCTCAACATTCCCCCTTGCCTGGGAACATCCCTTTTGCCTCTGGAGTTGATCCTCTTCTTTCTTCCCCAATTACACAGGCATAACAGGAAATCCAGCATCTTCTGGCCTTTGAACAGGCTTCTGAATCATGCACTCCTCTATTTCTTTCTGTATGTCAAGCTTGGAGAAGCCAAGCTCCTGGTCAAGGTGACCTTTGCCCCTGGAAGGATCCCACTGAAACTGCCTACAAAGCACCCTCTCTTCTAATGGGTAAGGAGAAAAGAAAGACAGGGGACCAGTGTAAGAGACCAAGGAGGGATTAAGGGAACTGATAGTCTATCATGGCCTAGTCTTGGGCTTTGCATGCAAGGCAGGGACCCTAGGGAAAGACCTTGCCTGTGTAGAGAAGGAGGAGACAGAGAATGAACTAAGCATCAAGTCAGTTACTAAAGTTCAAACGTTTGCATAGTATCATCCCCAGCTTCCCAGATAAGTTCACCAACATCCTTCATGACATAGGGAGGGGAAGACAGTAATGTTCCCACTTAATAGGTGCAGTAACTGAGGCATAGGGGGACTGTAACTCCAAAGGTACCCTGTCAAGCTGTGGCAAATGTAGGCTAAATCTGGCACTCACAGGAGCCATGCTGCTGCTCAAAAGGCCATCCCTAATGAGCTGCTCTTCAAGAAATTTTTTTTTAATTTCTCATCAAAGAGCCTTAAAGCACATATATTGGTTTAAAAACATGTTAACAGTCCTTTCCGTTTCTAAGCTGCACCCAAAAAGAGCTCAGAATAGTACATCACAGTTTATCAAGGCAGAAACAAATGACAGTTTAGTGGGTGAGAGATGGAGGGGTCCCGGGAGATGGAAGACAGCAGTTTCACAAGGAAAGAAGATGGTTTAGTCCAAGATAGCCACACCAGCAGGCTACCTTACCAGTGCGAGCAAGTCTGCTGTAGCTTTAAGGGAGCAGAGCACATAAATGTTTGCTTGACTCAGGAAAAAAGCAATCTGTAACAGTGAGGCTGTCAGCAGAGGAATAATGCTCATTCCTTACTCTAAACCACAGATTTTGTTGCCCAAGCCAGCATGCACTGTGTGCCTTTACCTGTTGGAGAGTTCAAGCAGCAATTTCCTTTAGAAAGCCTTCCACTGCCAACCTAAGTCAAATCTCCAGGGGGAAGGGGAAACACCTAGAAAGGATTGGAGAAGAAAAAAGAAAACGAACAAAAACAAAACCACTGCCATGAAGTAGATTCCAACTCATGGCAACTCTATAGGTCAGAGTAGAACCACCCCATAGAGTTCCCCAGGAGTGCCTGGTGGACTTGAACTGCTGACATTTTGGTTAGCAGATGTAGCAGTTAAAACCACTATACCACCAGGGTTTCCTAGAGCATAAAGAGAGAGAAAATTCTGCAGTCTGCATGGAAATTCCTCTGGCTCCCAGAGATGAGAATACCTATTTAAGTGACATCTCCCCTAGATGTGTGATCAAGCCAGTTCCTTGACTCTATTTACCCATTTCTCTTGGCTCTGTGGTTCCCTTTTTCCAGGTCCTTTACACAGGAAGGCACTTGCACATAAAGAGTATTTGGCTCTGAGAAGGAACCTTCCTGGAAGACAGACAGATTCAAAGGACCAGAGTTGGGAGGAGTAAGTATAGACCAAAGACCAGTGTCTACCATGACAAAACACACATGGATAAATTCACGGTCCCGTTGGGCTAGGAATGACCCTAATGTCCTCCAAATGGTCCAGTTGAACTGCAGTTGCCCTAATTCTAGCCAAGATGAGAGGTGAATAATGTATTTGGAGGCTGTGCAACAAAAGGCCCTATCAAGGGGTCCTTGGAAGTTGCTACAAGGCATTGGAAGAAAACAGCAGGTTGAATACCATCTCTGTCTTCCAGCTTCTGCAAGCTACCAAGTTTCCAGCAGCTAAGATATGTGCATGCCCAAAGCAAAGAGACAAGACCTAAGTAGACCTGATTGCCATCTCATTGGTACCTCTGTTCCCGGAGCTATTATAAGGCCCAGGCATTAAAAATCAGGCTTGAGGGAAGATCAGAGAGGAGTGTGTCTCTCATTCATGGAACAGAAGATGGGCATCATGGGTGTTTCCATATTGGGTGGCAGCGTTGGAATTTCAAAATGTTGCTTTGATGGATAAACCTTGAATGTTTCAGGGATCAAGCAACAAGGCTTACAGTCCAGGTATCTGGTGCTGGATGCCATCCACTAGGTATAACGTAGGAGGTCAGGAAATGAACTGGACAGAGCTCAGATAAGAGCTGTGAAGAATGAGAAGGAAGTCTAAGAGACTGCTCAGGGCCACTCTTCTTGTGCAGGCCCTGCTGGCTTCGGTCAAACTTCTGTGAGCATTCTTTTTTCTGCATACACCCGATGTGGGGTGGGAAGGTAGCTGGGTCTTCTTTCCCTGGTAGCCTCAGAGAACTCAGGCTTCCCAAGTCCATTGTCAGCTACCTTCAGGTCCGGTGTAGGCTGCCCACAAGTGACATGGGTGTACTGGCCTTGCTCCTCCTGCTCCGTCTCACGATGGTAAAAGTAGTTGAAGTTGGAGACGATGACCGGCACAGGGAGGGCGATTGTAAGGACCCCAGCAATGGCACACAGTGAGCCCACGATCTTGCCCCCCACTGTCATGGGGTATATGTCTCCATAACCTACTGTGGTCATGGTAACCACTGCCCACCAGAAGGCATCCGGGATGCTGGGAAAGAGGGAATCGTCATCATCAGCCTCTGCAAAGTAGACAGCGCTGGAGAAGAGGATGACGCCGATGAAGAGGAAGAAGATGAGCAGCCCCAGCTCCCGCATGGAGGCCTGCAAGGTCTTGCCCAGGATCTGCAGCCCCTTGGAGTGTCGGGAGAGCTTGAAGATTCGGAACACGCGGACCAAGCGGATCACTCTGAGGATGGCCAGGGACATGGCCTGCTGCCCGTTCTGGCCACCTCCTCCGCTGGTCTGCTGCTGCTCCTGCTGCTGCACCAGCTCAGTTCCCAGGGTGATGAAGTAAGGGAAGATGGCCACCAAGTCAATGATGTTCATGATATTGCGAAAGAAGGCTGGCTTGCTGGGGCAGGCAGAAAAACGCACCAGAAGCTCAAAGGTGAACCAAACAATGCACAGGGTCTCCACCAGAAAGAAGGGGTCCGTAAAGTAAGAGCCCCCAAGAGTACTTGGTGAGGATGAGCCTCCTGTCACCATGCCCCCAGGGGAGAGGCCAGAATTAAACTTATAGGCATCATCTTCATCCTCCTCTTCCTCCTGACTCCCCCTGGAAAGCGGAGAGACTCGGCTCACACCATCGCCGTTGCTTGCACCTCGACCGTCTGCACGGAACTGGGGCAAGGTCTCCAGGCAGAAGATCACGATGGAAATCAGAATGACCAACACCGAGACGATGGCGATGCCCCTAGCTGGCCCAGAGCTCTCAGGGTACTCGAAGAGAAGCCAGACCTGGCGCTGAAAGGGCTGGGAGGGCAGTGGCTTCTCGTCCTCACCACCTTCAGGCAGGCAGCCCTCGTCCTCCCGGAAGGCTGCCAGGGCTTCGTCTCCCAGTTGGTAGAAGCGGATCTCCTCTAGGAAGATGTCCAGGGGCACGTTGACTGGCCTCCTCAGCCGGCCCCCGGACTGGTAGTAGTAAAGGATAGCATCAAAGCTGGGCCGGTTTCTGTCGAAGAAGTACTCGTTTCTCAGGGGGTCAAAGAAGCGCACGCGGCGGCCAGGGTCCCCCAGCAACGTGTCCGGAAACAGCGACAGGGTGCGCAGTTGCGTCTCAAAGCGCAGCCCAGAGATATTGATCACCAGGCGCTCACTACTACAGCAGCCGCCGCCCCCGCCGGCCTCCGGGAAGTCTCCCGCATCCTGTTGCTCCCCCTCTGGCTCGCGGACCTCCCCCGGCGCAGCCAGCGTAAGGGATTTCTCCGATCTCATGTCCCCTGCGCGGTGCGCTCCCCGGCACTAGGACGGCGCCCACGACACAACCTCTAGAAGGCAGCACCCGCTTTCCAGCTCCCTGCTGCGCCCTCTTTATAGGGTGGGGCTCGCGATCCTCCCCGCTCGCGGTCTGACCTGATGGTGTGTCCGTAAGCCCTGAAGCCCTGGTGTCTGCAGGACGAGGTCTGGGGAGGTGGCTCAGTTACAGCGGATTGTCCCTGAGCCTCCAGTTACCGGTGCTTGTACTGGAGGTTACTGGGATACCTGGAACAACAAATTGGCGCGTGTGAAACTGGATGATAGAGAAGACGCGTGGCTTCACTACCCGCGGTGCTTCAGGCTGGGCTCCTGGACGCAGGAGTCTGCCCTCCAGACAGGACAGCTATTCTCAGCTCTGAAGGCGCTTCTCCAACAGCTCCAGACCCCAGGCTGCAGCTGGTACCCAAGAGCCAGATGCGCCTACCTCCAGCTTGGCAGCAACTCCTGGCCGGGCTCGGCCTCCGCCCTACGTCCACCGCGGGTATCCGTCTGACCAAGGTCGTGGTTCCCGCCGCCACAGCTGCCACTCCTCTCTAGGAGCGGCGCTCGATGCCTTGAAGAGAGCCCTGGGTCTGCCCCACCGCCGGAGCGCGGGAACCCACCTCCCACCTTTCAAGCCTTCGCTGCAGCCGCCGCAGCTGCAGCGGCTCGGCTCTTAGCTCTGCCCTTCCTTCCCAACACACGCTCTCCAAGTGACGTGGCAGGCCCCGCCTGCTGCCCCCTCCCACTCTACTCCCACATCACACCCCTCACCAAGCCAGGGACTGCCGCGAGCCAGGGCGCTGTGGGAATAGACGCGCACATTCCTCCCCACTTTTCTTTCCCGCGCTGGCCTGCCACGCCTGGCACTTTCACACCTTCATATTCACAACCCCCTCATCCTCCCCAAACAAATACTCCATTCCTTAATACCACACCTCTTCCACTTCTGCAATCAGCTTCTCTGATTTGGGTGTATTGAACTGACCACATCTGTGTAATTCATCAATAAGAAAACACACTGGCCCCTACACACTCCGCCCCATCACACCCTACAGGGCGCAACACCTTCCACTCAACCAAAAGTTTAATGAAATAAGGTCGGATCACAGTGTGTCTCTGTATTTATAAAGACCCATTTGCCAACTTCTCCAGTCCGACTCTATAGAAAGAAGAAACGTCTTCGGAGTGTCTAATTTAAATTGTATTCCAGTGCAGGTTCCCAAAGAATACAATTTGCCCTTTGCAAATCTGAGAAGGTGAGGTCACAACATGAGAGCAGAGAGAAAGGAATGGAAAGTCTCTCAATACTTCTCTGAAGTAGTTTTCCAAAGACATCCTGGAAAGGTTAAACAGCAGCCCTGGAGAAGGAAGGACCAGAGACAGAGGTATCTTAAAGGCATCACACTACAGAGAAATGCTTCCTGGAAATCATTTGCTCCAAGCCTTTCTGGAATTCTGATTGCCAAGTAGCCAGAGAGAGAGAGACACACAGAGAGAGAGAGAGAGAGAGAGAGAGAGAGAGAGAGAGAGAGAGAGAGAGGGAGAGAGGGAGAGAGGGAGAGAGAGGTGAGTGATAAAGGGAATGTAAGTGCAGATATACAAAAGAAAAAAATGACAGCTACATTTACTGAGCATCTAACATGTTCCAGCAACATTCCAAGTTCCTTTTGTTTCATTCAATCTTCTTGAAACCTTGTGATATTACAAGGAAAACTGACTTGGTAATACTTAGGTAAGGCAAACTTTGTTATCAGGGACCACTTGAATCTTTTCCTAACTGTCCAGGAGACAGAAGCTAAGAATGCTTGTCCATCCACCTCTACCAGAGACTAATTGGTCCTCCTTAACTGAATTAGACAGATTGGGGTCTAGTGGGAGAGGGCTGATCTGATCTCAGACTGCCACTTCCAGGTAGGCTTAATATTTGCTTCACTGTGCCTCACTTTCCCCCTTCTTGGCTGTTTGTAGCCACCATGAATTGGCTGACAGCTACAAGGTGTCTTTTTGTAGCTTATTGTACATGTTAGATCATTAGTAAGTGTTCACTGACGATAATGGTGAGAATGATACATGAAGGTACTCTCAAACCACAAGATGTACATGCATTCTTTGTATTGCACAAACCGCAGTGCTTCTTAGCATCATTTTCTCAGAGGAGTGGGGGAAGGAGGAAGGCTCCTGGATGGTTAGGGAAGAGGTCAGACAGTGAGTGGTTAGGAGAGATGCTAGTGTTAGCACAGTGTGCAGCCTTATTCTCTGGTCCTGCACCAGGTCTGCCAGGCAGTAGCCTCTGTTCCCTCTCAATGCGGGTGCTATCTCTGCCCACTCCTTCCTCTCACCTTGTACGTTTCAGTAAAGGGTAATAAAGCAAGATACCAAGTTATCCAGTTGTTTTCCTATTTACAAGATATGTAATTAAGCAATTTAGGCTTCATGGAAGTTTGTTGCTCCATTCAAAAAAAAATTTTTTTTAAAGAAAAGAAAAGGAAACCAACAACAAATATGTGATACTCTTTTACCTCCCTTCAATGATCTGTAATTCTTTCCTGGATCATGCACTGATTTATCCATGATTCTTCTTCGTTTCAAAATTTTATAATGAATGATTTCATTTGCATGATAATTTTCATTCTTACCATTTTTATTCATGGGATTGCCAGCTAGGTTAGCAATACTTCCAAACAAACCTTGGAGAACTATGGAATAGAGGCTGAATTCTTCCAAGGGGTTATATAGGCCAATATGGTGATGAGAGCTCTGTATTTTGCAGACCATCACTTCACTACTACTTGAGTTAGGCTGGACTCACGCTGCCTGTGAGGAGACAAGGTTGTCCTGCTTGCTTCACAAAAGCTGTGCTCCAAGAGATATTTCACTGTGCACGGGGATGTTCCCCTGGAGGGAAAAGTCATTAGCAAATTCATGAATCCCTACGCTGTTTTTAGTAGTTTTGTGAAACAGACTCCTTTCTTTACTTTAGAAAAACTCTATAGCTAGCTCATTTCTCCCAAGAATATATTAAGAATGAGTAAAATCACATCTTCAGAAGTGCCAGTTTCCAGGTGAAGAAAGACAAGAGGCACAACTGTATCAACACCACAACTTCCAGTGACGGCTGATTGTTTCTCAGCACGCACTGGGCACCTAGTTAAGGCCAGTAATGTGCTAAGAGACAATGATGGGCCCCTAATAAGGGGTCACTCGTTTATTTAGCAAGTGTTTACTGAACAGCTGCTGAGTGCCCAGATGGTACCAGCTGCTGGGGATCCTGAAATGATTTAGACAAAATATCTGCTGTAACAAGCTTACATCCTAGTGTAATAAATGTGTCACTGTTTTAGTCAGCTAGTGCTGCTCTAACAGAGATACCACTGGTGGATGGCTTTAACAAAAGGAAGTTTATTTTTACACAGGCCAGTAGGCTACAAATCCAAATTCAGGATGTCTGCTCCAGGGTTCTGGAGGAAAGGAAGTCCTTGTGTTGCATCAGTCTTTGTTCAGGGAGCATGTTGGCTCAGGAACCTCAGGTCTGAAGGACATGCTATTCTTTTGGTGCTGCTTTCTTGAGGGTGTGAGGTTCCCAATTCTCTGCTTGCTTCCCTTTCCTTTTATCTCTTGTAAGATAAAGGGATAAAGGGTAGTGCAAGCCACTTTCCAGGGAAACTCCCTTTACAGTGCAGCAGAGTGGTGATCTTATAAAGGGATTTACAGTCTCACCCTAATCCTATCACATACAGCATAGGAAAATCACAAATGGAAGACAATCATAAAATATTAGGAATCATGGCCCAATCACATGGCTACACGTATTTGAGGGGGGGGGGGAACACAGTTTAATCCATGACAGTTACATACAAGACAGAACATTTTTAAACTAGACAATAAAACACTTTCAAAATATTTTCTTCTTTGAAGAAAATAAATAAGATGCATATTAGTTTTCTAGGGTTGTTGTAACAAAGTACCAAAAACTGAGTGACTTCAAGCAACAGAAGTTTATTCTTTCAGAGTTCCAGAAGCAAAAAGTCTGAAAACAAGGCGCTGGCAAGGCCATGTGCCCTCTAAAGGCTCCAGGAGAGGAATCCTTCCTTTCCTCTTCTACCTTCTCGTGGTGCCAGACACTCCTTAGCTTGTGGCTGCCTCTGTTTTCACATGGTTATCTTTCCTCTGTTTCTGTCCCCTCTTCTCATAAGGACATCAGTCCTATTAGAGTACGGCCTACTCTACTCCAGTCTAATTTCCTAGCTAGTTACATCTGCAAAAATCCATTTTCCAAGTAAGGTCACATCACAGGTATCAAGAGTTAAGGCTTGAACCAATCTTTGGAGAAGATGCCAACCAACCTATAATAGATGCTATGTCAGAAATGAACCTGAGGACTCAACTCTGAAGAGGGATTTTGAAAATCTCCTTCCATAGCAGTGGTATTTCAGCTGGGAAATAAAAGATGAGAATGGGCCAGCCGTGTTAAATGCAGAAGAAGGGCATTCTGGACAGACAACACGTGCAAAGCTTTGAGCTAGAAAGGGCATGGGTATTCAAGGATCGTAAAGAAGCCCCAAGTGGTGAAAAGAGAAGAAACAAGGGCAAGGAACATACAAGATGAGTTTGAACAAGACAGAACATTTGGGTGAGGAAGTGTTCAGGTTTTACTCTTAAAAGTGGTAAGAAACTGATGCTGATCCTGAAGCCGAGATGCTACATGTTGTGAGTTACATAGCGTTTATGAGGAGAATGAGTTATAAATGGGCAAAGGAAAAAAAAAGCAAGTCTAGGAAATTGCAATAGTCCAGGGAAAAAATGAAGGTGGCTGGGACTAGGGTAAAGATAAAGTGAGCAGAGAGCAAGTTGGAGTGGGTGGGAGGTATTTAGGAGACAGAATCAGCAGAGACTGGTGATGGAGAGAACTGAAATATGAGCAATGACTGCCAGGTTTAGGGTTTGAGAACCTCGGTGGGAGGTGATGCTGTATGTTGAGATGGAAAAGACGAGAGGTTAAACAAGTTGGGAGAAATCAAGTTCCCATTTTTAGACATGTGAAATTGGAAAGCCAAATTAGAGCCACAAATAAAGATGTTAAGGAGGCAGACTTGATTCGGATCAAGAATATGAAAGGAAAATTTATGATTTGTGAGTTAAAGCATTTAGAAGAATTTAAATCCATAGCACTAAAGTCTTCTAGAGAGACAGAGTACAGATTTAAAAGAGAGAGAGAGAGAGAGAGAGAGAGAGAAATATGACCAGGGTCAAGGCCTTGATAGAATTCCGTTATTCACAGTTCAAACTCAAGAGAATAGAAGTCAGCAAAGGAGACCAAAGGGCTGACAATGAAGCAGAAGGAAAACAGGAGAAGGGGTTGCCCTGGAAACCAACACTGGGGACAAGATGCCAAAGGCTGTCATCCTCACAGCCTCATGCCTAGCCCTGCTGCTGAACACATTATCTGCATGGGACTGGAAATACATGGTGGGAAGGAAAGGTACTAGAGGGAAGGAGCTACCTCTTGTTCGTGTGCCATACAAGATGAATATAGATGATGTGTATAATTTGATAAGCATTTATGTTCTTATTTTTGCCTTGGACTTAAAATATACTCATTGTAGGCATAAATATGATCAAGAGTTCTAGTGGCATAGTGGTTGAGCATTTGGCTGCTACTCAAAGATCAGCAGTTCAAATCCACCAGTCTTGCTTCTTGGGAGCCCTATAGGGCAGTTCTACTCTGTATTATAGGGTCGCCATGTATCAGAATTAACTGGACAGCAGTAGGTATTCTGTTTTCTAAGCTTCTTTTCTACTACATGTTTGACCTTGTTGTTTCTGTGTATATGTGTACATGTGTATACTTGCCATTTGCAGATTCCTCCATATGAAATGTATTGTATAACTTAGTCATATACATGTGACTCTGGTAGTTTTGCTTTGCGGAGGGAGAATGGTGGACATGGACTTAATCTTCCTATTTATCTGGCACAGTAACCTCTAGGAATGTTTCTTTCCACTTTCCTACTGCCCACAACCTCTGCTGTGAGGAAGGGGTAGAGCGTTGTCAGCTCTCTTTCCTCCACTAAGTAAATACATGTGTGCAAGTACACGTATACCCTCCTTAAAAAGATGAGTCCCATTCTTTAGCTTTCCATTGTAGAACCCAAGCCACCCCGAGATGGTTGGCAGGGGAGAAAGATGTGATAGGGGTGATAAGTCAGACACTGTGTTCTTTATCCTACTGTCTCACCACTAGCAAGGCCTCACTGCCCTGTCTGTTAGTTCTTCATGATGTACAGTGTAAACATCCTTTTGCCAAAAGACAGTGTCCCACAAAACCCAATCCCCTTCTTCTTGTTACCTCTTTCACCCTTTTCCCCAGAATTCAGATTGTTTTTACTCCTCTTATCCTGATCCCAATTTTGTTCTCCTGGGGAGATGAGAGAAGGACGCTTTGACTCCTGAGGGAGATTGGAAGAATAATGGGTAACTGGGTGGTTCTACACTTCACTTTTAATCAGGAGCTCTGGTATGCAGTGGTTAAGTACTCAGCTGCTAAATGTAAGCTTGGTAGTTAGAACCCAGCAACTGCTCCATGGGAGAAAGATGTGGCTGTCATCCTCCATAAGGATTACGGTCTCAGAAATCCTCTGGGGGCAGTTCTACTCTGTCCTATAGGGTTGCTATAAGTTGGAATCACCTTGGTGGAAATGAGTTTAAATTTTGCTTTGTAGCCAATTTTTGCTAGTTTCCTGTTGTATTTCCTTTCTCGACACACACACACACCAAAATTTTTGTCTTCTGGGAATTATGTTAAAAAAATCAAACCTTAAGGATTGATTTCCTAGCAATAGTGGCTATTATTTCTATGAACTAATTGATGCCCTCCATCCACACTGGAGAGCATAACTCTTAGTCCTAAAATATCCTTTTATTACATATTCTTGTTGCTTTAACCATCTAGCACTGCTGTAACAGAAATTCCACAAGAGGATGGCTTTAACAAAGAGAGGTTTATTTCCTCACAGTAAAGTTGGGGGGATGTCCAAATTTAGGGCATCAGCTCCTGGGAAGACTTTCTCTATCAGACTTCTCATCAATGTGCCCCTAGACAAGGAGCTTCTCTGAAGAGGGACCCTAAGTCCAAAGGATATGCTCTGCTCCCAGTACTGCTTTTTTTGGTGATGTGAGATCCCTATTCTCTGCTCACTTCTCTTTCCTTTTACCTCTTGAGAGATAAAAGGTGGTGCAGGCCTTACTCCATGAAAACTCCCTTTATAACGGCTCAGGGATGCATCCTCTTTCACATAATCTAATTTTGCCCCATTCAGCACAGGCAGAGACTAGGATTTACAAGACTATCATGGGTTGAATTGTGTCCCCCCCCAAAATGTGTGGACCGTGGTTCCAGTATTTTGTGATTATCCTCCATCATGTGATTTTCCTGCATTGTAAATCCTAATATCCACATGTGGTTAATAGATTGGATTATGTTAAAGAGAATTAGGTGGGACTCTAACATCCTTCCTAATGTAAGACAAGCTTCCCTGGATTGTGGCTTGCACCACCTTTTATCCTACAAGAGATAAAAGGAAAGGGAAGGAAGCAGAAAGTTTGCAACCTCAAACCATCAAAAAAGCAGCACCCAGAGCGGAGTATGTTCTTCACACTGGAGGTTGCTGTGCCAAGATGCTCTCAGACCAAAGAAAGGCTAGTTTAACATGAGCACTTTCCTCCAAAGCCAACAAAGAGAGACAGTGTGTGCTTCTGGAGCCAGCACCCTGAATTCAGACTTCTAGCCTACTGGGCTATGTGAGAATAAACTTTTCTTTGT
The DNA here is from genome assembly GCA_028571685.1 of Heterohyrax brucei. Taxonomy (NCBI): domain Eukaryota; kingdom Metazoa; phylum Chordata; class Mammalia; order Hyracoidea; family Procaviidae; genus Heterohyrax; species Heterohyrax brucei. The sequence goes on along the minus strand of CM053142.1, from coordinate 66,063,185 downwards.
GAAAGCCATCCACTTACAGTGTTTCTGTTAGAATAGTACCAGAAGACTAAGAAAAACATATACAAAAATTACAATCACAAAACAGGATAACCACACAACACTAGGAATCATGGCCCAACCAAATACCTACGCACTATTTTAGAGGGACATAATTCAATCCATGACACTTTAGAAGCAACATGACCATCTCCCCCCTCCTATATTTCCATGAGACTAAATGGACAGGGGAAGGGACAATACAAATATACAAGCTTCAATAGATAAGCACCATTTATAATTAGCCAGTTACTTAACATTCTTGATGATGATGATATCAACTACAACGTGGCAATGTGACGATGCTGTTCCGGAATTCACTAGAGAAAAATCTAGCAGCTTTCAGCTGAGTGGAGCTGTGTATTGGAAAAGGAATGCATTAGACATCTGTGCCATGCAAATCAACAGCCTTAGGAAATGACTAACCATGCCAAGAAATAAATCTATAAAGAACTCCTTATCTTTCAGGGAAGATCCCAAGAGAACTTGTTAGCATCCCAAGTTTATGGGCTAATTCTTTTTTCCCATTTCCCTACTACCACAGTTTGCCAAATAGCTCCAGTTCTCTACCTTTCAGGAACATGAGGGAGTGAGTGTACTTTCTGTGTCACTTGTGGTTGAGCGGGACCAAATAAGCAAGCGTAGCCAGTCAGTTGAAGGCAGAAGTGATGTGTGTCATTTCTGGACCAAATCATTTAATTACCATCATGAAAGTTTCCAGTGCTTTCTTTACCCCTAGCCCCAAAGAATAGCATCACTCAGGATTGTGGCTGCTCTGTTAGGGTGAGGTGACTTCCAGAGCACAACCTCCAGGGGAGGCAACAGGAATGGAATGTAAGTGAGAAGTAAACCTTTGTTGTTCTTCACTGTTTTGAGATTGGTTCATTACCACGGCTTACTCCATCCAAACTAATTCAGAAGTTAGAACACAGAGTGAGAAGCTGCTATAGCCACAAACCTAAAATTTGTGACATTGGTTCTGGGACCAGATGGTGTGCCCTGAAGAAGTTTTACTGGAAGCTTTTACCAGAAAATCATTTTACAAATGGCAAAATATCTGAAAATTTAAAAACTTGTATAACTAGAAAAAAGGTTTGAAAATAGATTGTTATATTGCATTTGGCTACTATTGGTTGGCTTCATCTGACAATGCATTACAAGATATTGATGATCTCAGAAAAGAATTGACCAGTTAGCAAGTAAAGATGAATTAGAAAAGAAAGAATCTATAAATTTGGGGATTTTTAAGGTTGGCAGAGGCAACTACTTCTCATCTCTTATAAAGAGACAAAATTTAGAAGACATTTGTGCAAAAAGCCTGATTTGGACTCATGCTTTCTTTGCAGAACAAATCAAGCATAGAGCAGCTATGTTCATTGCTAACTCCACTAAATTGAGTAAGGTGTCTTAGAATGAAAATCTAATTCAAGTTATAATTCTCAGAAGAATCATTTGAACTGACCCAAGTGGCCCAGGAAAAAAAGAGACTAGAAGTGTAATATCTCACCCCAAACTGACAGAATCGAATTACCCACTGTTATGTGTATCTTGAGAAGAACCATAGGTGTGGTTATTGGCAATTGACACATAGATCTGACTGGGAACACTAGGGAAAAGCCTAAGAACTTTTCCAGACAGTCATACTGCCTAAGGAACCATGACCTAAGCTAAAGAATTCATGACTATTCAAGACTTAAAGCAAGCTTTAGGCCACTAAATTTTTATGAGCAATAATCAGGCTGCTCAGTCCCCAAGGAGGGTACTATCTACAATGCCATCTCAGATACGACTAAAAAGGAAAACAGAGAAAAATAAAAAAACAGCCCAGACAGAGAAGCCAAGTAACATAGGACAGTGGACTGGGGAATCTCTTCCAATCAGGAAATTAAGGCCTAGTACTGCTCAGCAGGATTTCAGAATTTCTACAGACCAGTGACTGCTGTGCTTCTTCCATCTTCTCCCTTTCTGAATGGGAATATTTACTTAAATTGTCCGCCGCTGATCAACCACTCTATATCTTGTTTTAGGAGAAAGGCAGATAACTTGTCCTTTTGGATGAAACTCTGAATCAGCTGGAGCCACATTCAGAGAATTCCCAGGCATATCTACATCCAGAGAAACTAGAACTAGAATATGTCACTCTTCAATGAAAAAACTACTGCAGATTCTAAAATTTCAGCTTGATAAATAGGATTGGGTGGGACTTTTGTTTGTCCCACTTTAAGAGTAAGCGTATTTGGCAAAAGCCAAACACTTGGCAATCAGAAGTGCAAACCATGGTAGTCATTGCTGCTATTTACCAAGTATGCTCAGTTTTCCATCTTCTGGGCACATGGTAGAGTTGTATACTTCTGTTCCACAAAAGGTTGTGCAAGATCATGTGTCTAGTTTGGGCTAGTAAGTCATATCATGTGTCATACCTTTTCCTGGAGTACTGAATTGTCAGAGCTCTTTCTCTCTGCTGTAATGATCTGAACTTGAGAAAGTAGTTGCTCTATCAGCCTATGATTCAGATGCAAAGACATAAAGTAGTGTTCCATGAAGATCTGTGGTGGATGAATGTTATCTTAGACTGGATTCTCTACAGAAACAAAACCAGTAAAGTGTACAAATATCTACATAGAGAGATTCATATAAAGGAAATGGCACACTTGCTTGTGGAGACTAGAATGTCCCAAATCCGTGGGACAGGATGGAGGCTTCTCCTGATTCATGTCACCACAGGAGTTGGCTACATGAAGCCAACATTGACAGGTTGCAAAGACCACTGATTCTCAGGATTGGCAAGCAAAAGCTCAAGAGTCTTGCCAAAAGTCCACTCACATAGTTGGTAAAGGCTACACCTCCAAGGAAAATCCCTTTCAACTGATAGGTACTCGCAGTAGATCCCACCATGGAGGTGATTGTATTGTATCAAATCCCATCATGGAAGTGATAACCATACAACTGCCAAACCACCTCAAATGATGCCCCACCAAGTTGACACATAACCTTAAGGATCACAGATACATCATTTGAACAATAAACAATTGTGTGTTACGGCTTACTTAGATTTATGGGTTGTATGTTACTATAGCATATCCTAGCCTCTTCTGACCAATAAACCTACTTAACGTTCTTGCTTGGAAGATGTGTAGAACACAGTGGTCATCAATACTTTATTTTCTATGACTACAAGAAGAAATATAAACATGAATCAGGAAATTCATCTCAAAAACTTAATGTTGACTCACTTTTTTGTTGTTTACTTCTCCCTCTAACATACTTTTCTGTAGAGGACTTCATGGCCTATTTTTGGAGAGTTGGTCTGTGCTTCCTCTTCCTTGTCCATTTTCTGATTTAATCTGTACCACTGAGGCAACAGCAACCTGTTGTCCAATACCCACACCTATCTGATATATTTGATGGGGTCACAGGCAGTGGCTAAGTTATTACAATGAAATGTTTTAAGTACATTTTGTTTATTACCTTTCCAATAAATTACTGAAGATAATAATAGCTAAATATAAGCATTTAGTAAATGTAAGGAGTCTCTGATTTGTTTAAAGGTTAAGTGCTCAGCTGCTAATTGTAAGGTTGGAGATTCATCCAGTAGCACTTTAGGGGTAAGTCTGCTAATACACTTAAAAATGTAGCCACTTAAAACCCTATGTAGCACCGTTTGCCTCTGACACGTGTGGGGTAGCCATGAGTCAGAACCAAGCAACTAGACTGGCTAGTGAACAGTGTTGCAAGCACCTTTTGAAATGCCATGAGTAGGAGCTCTTCCTATCTTCCTTATAAAAATGGGAAAGCTGAAGCCCAGACAAGTTACATCATTTCCCAGGGTCACAGAGTTAGTACACACCAGGGTAGGCTTCAGACAGCAGCAGTCCTGACTCCAGAACCCATGTAGTGGACACTCTGTTCTTTATCTCCTAAACTGTGTTCTGTATCTTTTTAGTTTTGTATTGTGTTAACAGGTGTTTGTGTACATTTCCCAGTTAAATGAGTTTGGGTATCTTTTTAGTTTTGTATTGTGTTAACAGGTGTTTGTGCAAATTCCCCAGTTAAATGAGTTTGGGTATCTGCACTATTTCAGCTGTCTCATAAATTACATTAGACATGACTTAACCCCAAACCAAAAACCCACAGTCATCAAGTCAATTCTGACTTTATAGTGACCCTATAGAACAGAGTAGAACTGTTCTATAGAATTTCCAAGGAGCACCTGGTGGATTTGAACTGCCAGCCTTTTGGGTTAGTAGACATAACACTTAACCACTAGGCTACCAGGATCTCCTTAATTAGCCCAGTGTTTCCTAAATAGATTTGACCATGGAACTATATTTTTCATCTAACTTTTCCTCTGGAGAAATTTTTAACTAAAGAATACAACTTTAGAAAATTAGATCCTAGTAACCAAGCACTAGGAGGAAGAGTGACTGTCATCTTACCCAATGTATTATTTTGCCAATGCCAGGATAGTAGTTCAGAATAAGAGAATGACTCTTCCTATGCCTACAATGTAATGCAGTAAAGACTGGAATCCAGGTCTCTTAGTTCAGTAAGATTTCTCTACCCCATGGGATATGAATAGGATATTTCTAAGACAAAATGGTAAGTTGGAGAGACACATATGTTTCTCCTACATTCTAAGTGCCGATAGGGCAAGGATCTTGTCTACTATGTCTTTTTCTCCTGACCCGGCATGCTATGCTTTACATAATAGGTGCTCAATAAATGTTGGTTGATAAGCAACAGTGAGGAAGAGTGAGCAATAGTTGTTGCTACACATATAATACAATGGGTGCCACAGGTCCAAAAAGACCTCCCTTCACCTACAGCACCATCATTCTCTCTCACTTCCCTCCTAAATCCCCATCCCTCAAGTCACTGATAAGAGTAAAAGCCAATTCTACATAGCCAAGCCAAGTGCCGTCATGTAAATGTGTGTGTGTCCGTGTGTGTGTCTGAGTGTGTGTCTGAGTGTGTCTGAGTGTGTGTGTCTCTGTGTGTGTCTGAGTGTGTGTGTCTGTGTGTGTGTAGGAAGAAAGAGTTAAGAGTGGCAGAAGGAAGGAAAAGAAGTTGGACAAGATATAGAAAGTCACATCAAGTTGCAGATTTTGCCCAAATAGCAGGCATGAGAGGAAGGAGTGTCAAAAGCCAGTGCAGTGATGAGAAGAACAAAAAAGCCATGACTTTCAGGATACGTTCTGAAAAAATGGAGAACAAAAATATTTTCCTACTTCCTTCCACTACTGATGAAAGAATGAAGCATTTGTTTTTTAATATGATCATGAAGAGATTGATCTGGAATCTCTGATACATTTCTTTTCATTTCCTTTCTTTTTTTATTATGATTGAATGAAAATGTACATTCCCATATAAATTTGTATGCCCACCTATATGCAGCTCCCAGTGCTCTCCCTGCCTGGTGGCAGCACACTCTTTCTGTCTGCTCCATACACGTCTTATCCTCCCAACGATCGCATATCCCCTCCTCTTCACCCACTCCCCTGCCTCCGGCAAGAGGTCAGCAGAGCAACAACCTATAGATGCATAGAACCGTAAAATACACACGTGATATGGTCAGTCTGTGTCACCAAGTCCAATACATTCTTGTTCGAAGAGTTGACCTCCATTATGATTAATGGACAGGGACAGCATCAGGGCCAGGGACCATGTGCTCAGGGAAACTTCGAGGCCCCTGGACCACCAATTGCAATCTTTTAGTGGAGATCTGATACATTTTTTTAAATTGTAGTTTTAAAGTTTATAGTTATTTCTTAGTTTGCTAAATTGCCGGTCCACATGGCCTAGAGCTCTTTTAGTTTTGAAAACAAACTAAAGGACTCTTTGGTAAGGAATGGTAAAACCCAGGATGTGATCTTTGGTGGAGAGCTTGAGGTAAAGGGAGTTAAATTACTTTGCATCACAAAAGGGAGTGGTAGTGGCAGGGGGAATGGTTGTCAGTTCTTCACGAAGTCAGAAATTTGAGGAAGTCTGTATCTGTGGGACAGAAGAAATCCAGAAAGCACTCTGTTGAATAAGGACAGGTTCTAATATAAGGGTGGGAACACAAAGTCTCAAAAACACTACATGTAAGTGACTATTTCTGTTGGGGTATGAAGATTGGAACTGTGATGTCTGGCATGCACTTTTAGGTTATTTCCTATTTGTGGTTTGAGTTCCTCTTTCAAAATTTAAGGATTAGAGGGAGTTTCTTCCAGAGAAGAGAAGGGGAAAGAGATAAAAAAAGATGCCAACAGAAGAAGGAAATTCCCTCTAGAACTTTTCGATCACTATTTTCCTCTTGATGCAAACAGATGGGAGTAGAATGGTGAGACCGAAGAAGGAGGTTGCCTATTTCCATCCAAAGCATTTAAGTAGTTGCTGTAAGAACATTTCAAGAGTACTCCAGAGAGCTATTGTCCCCTTGTAGAGCGAGTCAAAGTTGCATGGAGTTGGGTTTCTAAGATACTGTTCTCTTCCACAGGAGCAAAGAGTGTGATTTTAATGTTCTAGTCTCTTGCTTTACTGATATAATGAAATAGCTGAGGCTAAATAATGCAAAACTCCTGATCTACTGATGGTAACTCTCTCTTTTTTTAACTACAGCCTCTAATTCACTCAAAGGAACAAATTATGTTTTATGGCCTTTTATAAAATATTCATGCCCTACCAGAGTGCTCTTGGTGGTTCAGAAAGCCTAGAAATGGCCTGGTGGAATGGGGAACTCAGACACAGCTTACAGAGGCCAGGCAAGCTCTTGACAACACACAGGACAGATCATGCTACAATGGATCGTGAGTAAGGATTCCAGCATGCTGCTCCTCATTTTTCTCCACTTTCAGGGCGTCTGGAGATAGGAGCCAGGAAAAAAAAAAGAGAAGCACAAAGAGGAACTGTATTGAGCTGCTTCTTTAGAGTACAGACAGTTTCCAAGTTACAAACATCTGGCTTACAGGTGACTTATACTTAAGATCAGACTGCCACAAGACACACTATGTTCAAATTTCAGTTAAATGTATATGATGGTTCATCCTAAAGAAGGCTCACACTACTTTGTGACTCTTGTGAACACACTGCATGGTTTGAAAGTGTTTTTATGCATAAAACCAAAACCAAACCCACTGCTGTCAAGTCGATTCTGACACAAGCAATCCTATAGGATAGAGTGGAACTGACCCACAGAGTTTCCAAGGAGCATCTGGTGGATTTGAACTGCTGACCTTTTGATTGGCAGCTGTACCACTTAACCACTATGCCACTAGGGTTTCCACAGAAAGGTAAAATGATATACTATATATTAAGAGAAGCATTTGACTGACACTAAACAGGAACCGGGTGAATCTTTTTTGACTTAGCCACAAATTGCACTTAAAGACAGACTTAGGAATGCATCTCCTTTATAACCCAGGGACCAGCTGTGCTTACATTGCATCCACTTCAATAGGCAAAAAGCCTTGATGGGGCATCCTTCACAGTGCTTGCTTCTCATCACTCCCTCTGCTGGTGTTTATGTGTTGTTCTTAGTCAGATCTGGGTCCAGGACAACTGTAAGGTGGACAGAGTCCTTAGAGGGAGGTATCAGCATGTGGACATGTGTGGGGTGGGCTGCAGGACAGAGGTGGATGAGGGATCATTATTTTGAAAGGCAAGGGCTCTCAAAAGAACTCTCATTTCCTTTCCCTTTCCAATTCCAGTGTAAGTGATCCGCGGACACATAAAGAAAAAAAAAAGTGCCATGGAGATGGAGCAGGGTCTGACTCATAGCAACCACAGAGATCAGAGTAGAACTGCCCCACAGAGTTTCCAAGGAATGCCTGGCAGAGTTAAACTGCCACCTTTTGGTTAGCAGATGTAGCACTTAACCCACTGAGCCACCAGGGTTTCCAGTGGACACATAGGCATAGCATTAACAGTGACAACAATATTGTGCCCTAACAGTTTACAAAGGATATTCACACCCAGAGCCTTGAACACTAAAACAGAAATCACACTGGCCTGGCCCCTGATTTAGCTGGGTGTCATCTCACTTCCCTGAGTCTCACTTTCTTTATCTACATAGTGAGGAGTTAGAAAGAGATGGCTCTGAGGTCTGATGTAAGTGATAAGGCTGCTGCTGAAATCCTCAGGTCCTGAACATGTGCTCCTCATTCCTGGTTTACGCTGTTTCACAGGGTGTCTGGGCTTTTGCCCACTGATTGGCAGAAAGACTACATCTATCCAGTTTTCCAAAAAGTAATAAGAGCAGTGTTTTCTCTGTTCCCATCCAGCCTCACAGCAGCTCCAGAACATCACCAGCCAAGTTCTTGCTGCTGAGTGAGATGTGAGCTTCATGCAGCCTAGTGACCTCTACTACTGCTCCCAGAAGAGCCCAGGGCTTGATTCTTGGGCAGAGAGGGGTGGCAGGTACAGAGAAGAACATGAGTTACCAGCTAGATTATACACAGGCACAGAAGGTGTAGAAAGCAAAAGGCTGAAAACATACTGTCTCACTCCAAGGGCCAATTCCTCTTACTTCCTCTCTGTTCTAAAGTAAGTACTCCTATCCCATTCTGTATTGCAATGTGTCATTTCTGAGGATAGGCTGAAAAAGAGCAGAAGCTGAGGGGTCTTATACTAATAGCCTAAGTCAAGGTGCAATTACAGTAGAGAGCGTTTCCAAATGATCTGTCTTCTAAAATTTTCAAAGTACCTTTTGTCTCCCATTTATTCACAGAACACATTAATCTGAAAAAGCCCAAATCAATGCAGACATTTTAGATTATTTTAAGCAATGGCATAGCTAAGAATTGGAGAGTCTTGAGCTCCTCAATCTTTACTAAATGCAAAATAAATAGAATTCTAAGCCCATTTTAGGGGTGACCTAAGCAGGATTTATGTATGTGGAGAGAACAAAAAGGAGGTTGAGAAGGTGGCCTTCCTTGTCCTGACCCTTTTCTGTTATCGCTTACTCTTGTCTTTTGTCCATACGTACTAGACACTTAAGAGCAATTCATTCATTTATTCAACAAACACCACTGAGCATGTTCTGTGTATCAGGTTCTATGTTAGGTACTGGGTAGAACTGTAACAAAGCAGGTACATAGATAGATAGATAGACAGGCAGATGGATGAATGGACAGATAGGTAGGCAGACAGACAGATAGCAGACAGCCAGACAGATAGAAAAACACACATACACAGGTACGCAGGTGAATAGATACTCAGAACCTCCAAATGGTCCACAACAACTTCAGCACCCAGCCACTCACATCATCCTAGCAGAAGACCCTGATGTCATAGAACAGATATAGAACATTCTTAGTAAAATAATTGAGGTACAATAATAACATTTTGTTCTTTTAAGCCACTATGCATTGAAGCACCTTGTTATTACAGCAATAGCTAACTGGAATCCTCAGAGAAGTCATGTGACTTATAGAAAATTACTCAGCTCCATCATTATAGAGTGGAGATTCAAACCCATCTGAGCGGGCTATACAGCATTGCCTCCTGGATACCGAATAACATATCAGAACTCAAGGAGGTCTAGTGCTCAACCCATCATTTGCTTTCCTGAATGGAGAACTAACCCCTGCAACTTCCTTTTTACACACACACACACGTGCATACATGCATATGCTCATGCAGACACAACTGAGCATGTATTACAGAAATGAATTCTTACAGGAAAAGAATATACCTGTAGCCTCTTATTCAGGGAGAAATCATAACCTCAGCTAATCTCAAGGAGTCAGCAGCTCTGGCTAATGTAGGACATATTCTAGCCATGCTGTGCAGCACAGAAAAAACAGACATACAGTTCCAATTTGAATTCCATTTCCACAGAGGAAAAAAAAAAAAAAAAGGCTAACCCTCTGGTTCTTTCCAAAACCAGAAAGAAGCCCTGCTCCACAGAAGTGACCCACACTAGAAAAATATTCAATGGCCACAAAACAGGTTGCTTCCACTTTGTCAAATACAGGAAGACTTAGAGTGGGGAAGTGGGGTGCCGATGAAGGGCTGATTCCACGATGTCAAGAAATTTTACAGCTGGCATTTGTAGTTCCTTTCTATCCTTTGCAATTCTGTCATCTCAGGAAGTGACAAAGGAAGGGGGATTGCCACATTTTGGACACAAGAAAGGGAAGCCAGTATTTTTGACAGCTTTCCTGTGTCCAGATTCCATTTCCTACTGCTGCATAGGGAAATTTCAAGCTATGTGGATATCCTGGGTTCCCTTGGTGCCATGGAAGGATTTGAAGTGAGAAAACAGGACTTGTGCCCTCAGAATTGTAAAGAGAAACATGGAGAGGAATACTGAGCCATTTACAAGCTCAGAGACAATGTCTTATCCATTATTGCAGCCCCAGCACCTAACAGTGCCTGGTAAATAGTAGACAATCAGTTGCTTGTTAAATGAATAAAGAAATGATCTCCATACAACTGGCCTGATGTCAAATGCCTAAAATACGTCCAGAAGTGACTGGCATGCTCTATATCCAGAAAAAGGTCACCCTCCAAAGGTGAGACTTCTTTGCCCACTGGTAGATACTCAGAAAGAGCACATCCATTGCTCCAGATACCACTCACCAGATGTGGGACCCTATGTTTCTTAACCTCTCTTACCTTCAATGTTATTGTGTTTACAATAAAGCTAAAAATTCTCATCTTTCCAAATTAGTGCGAGAACATCTGAAATGCTTTGCATAAAGCAGATCATTAATAGTTACTTCTCCTGACTTTGGATTGCCATGTCTCCAGGGATAAAATTTTGCCATAAAAATCGATAGCCCTGGATCTCTCCCTTCTCTTTTTCTCTTCCTTTCCAGCTTCTTACCTGTGCAATCTGGCATACCTGACAGTCAGGGATTACAGATATACTTTGGAATGGGAAATTCTGGGATATAGTTGAATGACCATCGAAAAATAGAAGGAAGCCTGACAACATAATGGTTAAGCCCTTGGCTATTAATCAAAAGGTTGGAAATTTAAATCTACCAATGGTTTCTCAGCAGGAAAGACCTGGAGATGTGTTCTGGTAATGATAACCATCTAGGAAACCCCATGGATCAGTTCTACTCTGTCTCATGTATTTTGGACATGTTATTAGAAGAAGTCAGTTCCTGGAAAAGGGTTACTGTGAGTCAGAACTGACCTGACAGCACTCAACACCAACACCCTTGCCCAGGGTTGCTGCTTGGCTGGAGTTCAAATTAGCCTACAGTTTTATACCCTATGCCATGCATCTCCAGTCAAGGCTGCTCACTCCCAGGGGAAGTTTCTCATTTGCACAAAAGCACTTTACAGATGACAGCTTGCCCTGGACTCTTATGAGGCTTACATGAGATACAGAAAGAACACAGTTCACCCTGGTTCATAAGAGGAAGAAGCATTAGAAATAAATTCCAAACCTGATTACTTCCTATCTCTACTTTTACTACTGTTCTAGTAGTCCCTCAATGCGCATCAAAGACATAAGGAAGATACAAGCCCAGCGGATCAGAAGGTGCCACGTGATCAGAAGACTGCATCAGCATGAGACCAGAAGAACCAGATGTCGTCTGACTACCACCAGTCACCACCCTGGTAGGGAACACAACATGCGGTACCTGATGTAATAGGAGAACAATGAATGTGCAGAACTAGCCCTCTATTAAAAGACTGCACTCGACAGCCAGTTGGATTGGACGGTCTCCTGAGTACATGGCCCCTGGACTCTCTGTCAGCCCAAAACTTAAAACAGTGCCAAAGCCAACTCTTCAGACAAGGATTGGAATGGGCTGTAAGACACAGAGTGATGCTGGCCCCAAATATGCTTTTTTGGCTTAGGTATATACATCAGGCTGTCTGAGTAGCTCTTGTTCAGGGGTGAGATGAAAGGGTGGAGGGGGACAGGAGTTGGTTGAATGGTTACAGGAAGTACAGGATGGAGAGGAGGAGTGTGTTGTTACAGGCTGAGGAACGCAACTAGAATTGCATAGTGGTGTGGATGTCGGTTTTATATGCTCTGGTAATGATTACAGTCTAGGAAACCCTATGAAGCAGTTCTACTCTGTCTCATGTATTTTGGACATGTTATTAGAAGAGATCAGTTCCCCGGAAAAGGTTCACTGTCCTGGAAGATTGACAGGTTGTAAACTGCCACTTAAAACACAATAAAATGTTTAAGAAAGAAAGGAAAGCCTATACTCTTTAACTGTCACATCCCCAACAGCCACCACTTACCCCAATTGTGAGCATCTGTTAATCTACCTTGTGTCCCTGTATTCCTGCCTGCACAGGACATTATATATAAATGTGATCACATAATATGTGGTCTTCTGACTGGCTTCTTTCATGTAGCATAATGGTTCAAGGGACATACATGTTGAGCGTATATTAATACTTTATTCCTTTTTGTGATCGAATAATATTCCATGGCATGAATATACCATATTTTGTTTATGTGTTCATGAGTTTGTGAACATTTGGATTGTTTCCACTTTAGGGTTTTTATAAATAATTATGCTATAAAATTTTGCATATAAGCTTTTGTGTGGACATATGTTTCTATTTATCTTGGGTACATACCTAGGAAGGAACTGCGGTGGCCCAGTAGTTAGGTGTTTGGCTGCTAGCCAGAAGGTCAACAGTTTACACCTACCAGCTACTCTGCAAAAGAAAGCTGTGACAGTCTGCTTCTATAAAGCAAACAGCCTATGGGGCAGTTCTACACTATAGGGCAGTTCTGATCTATCCTACAGTTGTTCTGAGTCTGAACTGACTCTACAGTAATGGGTTACATATCTAGGAGTGGAATTGTTGAGTTAAATAATAACTGTTTAAATTTTTGAGAAAATGCCAAATGGTTTTCTAAAGCAGTTATATTATTTTAGATTCCCACTAGCAGTGTATGAGAGTTCTGATTTCTCCATGTTCTAACAAAGACTTGTTACTATCCAATTATTTTATTATAGCCATCTTACCAAACTCGCTGCCCTCGAGTCAATTCTAACATAACAATCCTACAGGGCAGAATAGAACTTCCCCATAAAGTTTCCAAGGAGCGTCTGGAGGATTCAAACTGCTGACCCCATGGTTAGCAAACATGGCACTTAACCACTACGCCAGCAGAGTTTAGGTATGAAATGGTATCTCACTGTGGTTTTGATTTCTTTGTGTTTCCCTGATAAGTAATGATGTTGAACATCATTTCATATGCATATTGGTCACTTACTCATCTCTTTGGAGAAGTGTCTGTTTGGATATTTTATCCATTTTTGAATTGGAATGCCCTTTTATTATTTACTTGTAAGCTTTCTTCCTCGGATCCGACTCGACGGCACTTGGCTTTTGGCTGGCATCAGATATATAATTTCCAAATATTTTCTTGAATGTGGTTTGTCTTTTCATGATCTTGATGGTGTTCTTGGAAGTAAGAAAGGTCTTAATTTTGCTAATACCCAATTTATGTGTTTTGTCTTTTGTTGCTTAACCTTTTGGCATCACATCTAAGAATCAATTGACAAATCTAAGATCATAAAGATTTGTGCATGTATTCTTTTCTGAGGTTTTTATACTTTTATTATTACATTTAGGAAAACCCTAGTGGTGTAGTGTTTAGGTGCTATGGCTGCTAACAAAAGCATTGGCAATTTGAACCCACCAGGCACTCGCTGGAAGCTCTATGGGGCAGTTTTACTCTGTCCTCTACAGTTGCTGTGAGTTGGAATCAACTGAACAGCAGTGAGTCTGGTATTGAGTTTTATTACATCTATGTCTTTGAAACATTTGGAATCAATTTTTGTATATAGTGTGAGGTAAGTGTCCAATTTCATTTTTCTGCAAGTGGATAATCAGTTGTCACAGCGTATGTCTGTTTTTAAAATTTTATCTACTTTTCCTCTTTGGGTCATAAATTCCATGACAGCAAGAATTATTTTTTTCAGTTTTGCTCGCTGATATATCTTTCCCCTAACTCCTAAAACATTGTCTGGTGTATAGTAGACATGCAAATGTGTGTTGAATAAATGAATAGTAACTAAACCACATGTTATTTGTTATTTTTTAGCCCAGAGGACTAAACTGTCTCTCATCTATATTCTATTTTCATGCCTATTCCTGGAGTTCAGCTCTTCCTAAGTATAATCTTGAGCTACCAAACAACCTAAAGTTAATCTTAGTCTCCCCACCTACTGTCTGAGGTCTTCCATGTGCTTCACTCCCATTTTCTGCCCTCCTCTTCACTTTCTCTTTTCTTCCCAGGCCTTCCCATCACCCTGAGCCATTCTAGCTTGTGGAACAGTCATTTCCCTTATTATTCCTGTTGTTATTGTTTCCCTTATTATTATCATTGGGCCAGCTCCTCACTCATGCTGATCCCGTGCACAGTAGAGCAAAACTCAGCCCAGTCCTGTGCTATCCCCTGATCACTCATGAATGGCAACGTCTTGATACAATAGAATTTTTATGGACTGAGTTTCAGAAGTAGATCACCAGAACTTTCTTTGTAGTCTAGAAGCTCCGGTGACACCTTTTCAGTGTTACAACGACACGGTGGTAGCACATGAGGTACATCGATCCAGGAATTGAGCCCAGGTCTTACACAAGGAAGGCAAGAATTCTGCCTTGAATCACTACTGCCTTTACTCACCTGCCTTAAAAACAAGCTCGTCATCAAGTCGATTCCAATTCCTATAGACCCTACAGGACAAGTATAACTGCCTCATAGGAATTCCAAAGCTGTAACCTTTATGGAAGTGGCTGCCACAACTTTATCCCATGGAGTTGCTGACGTGTTTGAACCACCAGTCTTTCAGTCAGCAGCTAAGCGCTTAACCACTGCACTGCTAGGGCTCCTTCATTCACCTTTCCAAGCTCTTTGTCTTAAAGTGGATTTCAGTTCATAGCAATTCCCATAGAGTTTCCAAGGAGCAGTTGGTGGATTCGGCCTGAACTCTTAATCACAGCACCACCAGGACTCCTTACCCACCTTAATGACCTCTTAGTGGTTGCCTAGAAAGCCTCATGGTGCAGTGGTTAAGTGTCACGACTGCTAACCAAAAGTTCAAATCCACCAGGCACTCCCTGGAAACTCTATGGGGGCAATTTTACTCTGTCCTGTAGGGTTGCTGAGTCAAAATCGACTCAATGGGAACAAGTTTTTTCTTTACAAGTGTTCATCTGGATTCTTACCGCTCACAAGGTGCTTTCAATTTCACCCTAGGAATCACATGAGACCCTTGTAAAGCAAACCAAGCAGTATTGTTACCCCTATTTTAAAAAATGAAGATCTGAGCCATGAAAAGGCTTACCTTAGCTGCATGCAGATCACACAGCCTGTTGGTGGCAGTGTAAACAAAAGCCAGGTCTTTTGACTGCAAATGAGGACAATTCCCATGAATAAAGACTGCCAGTTCTTTATATGAATAAGGACAGCTCTGTCACATTGTCTGAGATGTCTGCCCAACTATCTAGACCCATCTTTTGTCAAAGTAAGCATTTCATTGTTGCTCTGTCCTGTTTTTACAATACCAGCTACTTTGTTAACTGGTTTCTATGTGCCAGACACTGCACTGTTTTATATATACTATTCTTTTAATCCTCACCACTCCATGAAGCTTAGAGTGGTTAACAAACTTCTCCAAGGCCACTCAGCTAGCAAATGGTAGACTTGGAATTTAAGTACAGGATTTTAACAATCACACACTAGAACTTCTTCCCGTAGTGAGATCTACCACAAGGAGAAGCAAACTTAGCCAAAGGAAAAGACAGTTATAGAGTTCTGCACCCGGTAGTAACAGATACTATGCATTGGTTTCTATTCCTCTCCTTTTGAAACAGGAACCCTGAGGAGCTCTAGAACCAGAGTTCTGCCTCCTTGGCTCTCTGCACTCACCCACCTGGCCGTTTCTTCCACCCCTGGCTCCTATCCTCCCTCTAGCTTTTGTGTAGCTCCAGAGCCAAGTCTTACTCTCCCCCCGCCCCATGCACTCCAAGCAGAGTCTCCTTTTCATTTTCATGTTCTTGCTCTGAACCAGAGGAAGCCTGTAGCCTTCTCTCCTCCAAGAAGAGCAGGAATAGCTTGTGGCTGGATAAAAGCTCTGAATCCTGAGTCACAGTCATTATTTCACTTTAGCTTGTCAAATCTCTCTGTCAAATGACCACAATTCATCGCTCTCTGTGGCCTGCCTCTCAGCCCTTGAGCATGTGCAGTGACAGTCCTCTTCTGATGACCCCTTCTTAAGCATCTTCAGAGAGGGACTCACTTTTCACGCCACCATTAGAGCCTCCATCCTGCTCCCCCCAGGCTTTAGATGACAAAGATCATTACCAAGTGTATTGCAGCTCCCAACAATTGGATGCTTGATGAAGATGTATCTCCCCTGGGATGGCTCTAAAAGCAGCAAACATCAGTGAACAGTTTCTTCTGTTTTTTTTTTTCCAAGGTAGGGCTTAAACTAGTGAAAGGGAGGAGAAATAATCTTCTTAGTATATCCTTAAGGAAAACAAACAAACAAACCTGTTCTAATAACACCATTACCCTGAAACCTGCAGGATGGAAGGGAGAATTTCTTCCATTCCTATTTAGGATCCCATCACTTACATGAGAGGGGAAGTGGGGGACTCAGTGGATCAGGAAGGCGTAAGAGCCCTGTCAACTGGGGTAGACAAAGTCTCTCTAGATAACAAAACAATTGGCATGAGCCGCCCCTCTATTCTCTATTCAACATATTGACAAGTTCAGCCGCACAAGCATAGGCATTGGGCTGGACCTGTCTCTCAATTCAAATGCCATTTGCTTCTCCTTTAGATGGGACTGGTAGCTCAGTGGTTTAGAGCTCACTTGCTAACCAAAGATAGGCAGCTCGAAGTCACTAGTCATTTTTTGGGAAATTCCATGGGGTGGTTCGACTCTATCTGATAGAGTCACTACAGAATCACTATGAGTGGGAATTGACTCAACAGCAACAATTTGGAGGATTTCTTTTGGTTTTAGATGGGATTCTGTTATTTTTTTCCTCAAAATGATCTTTCTTTTTTTTTATGATTGAATGAAAATATACATTCCCATATAAATTTGCATGCTCATCTATATGTAGCTTCCACTGCTCTCCCTGACCGGTGACACCACACCCCTTCTCTCTGCTCCATCCATGTCCTGTCCTCCCAAAAGTCTGCTATCCCCTCCTCTCCACTCACTCCCCTTCCTCCAGCAGGAGGTCAGCAGGATGACATCCTATAGATGCACGGAACCATAAAATTCCCACAAGATACAGTCACTCTGCATCATGAAGTCCAACCCATTGCTGTCTGAAAAGTTGACCTTCATTATTCAACATATTGACAAGTTCAACCACACAAGCATAGGCATTGGGCTGGACCTGTCTCTCAGTTCAAATGCCATTTGCTTCTCCTTTAGATGGGACTGGTAGCTCAGTGGTTTAGAGCTCACTTGCTAACCGAAAGATAAGCAGCTCAAAGTCACTAGTCATTTTTTGGGAAATTCCATGGGGTGGTTCCACAGGGGCAGCATCAGGGCCAGGGACCACGCTCCCAGGGGAACTCTGAAGCCACTGGACCATCAGTTGCAGTCTTTTATCAGAGATCTCAGGGTACACCCGTATTTATTCTCTTCTTGCCAGTGAGATTCCATCATGGCTATCACTGCTGGTGGCCGGGTACCATCCGGTTCTTCTGGTCATGAGTCAATGTAGAGACCCACTCATGTGCGTCTCTGAGTGGGTCTGTCTTCCGGGTTCTCTTTTCCCCATGTCATTCTTATCCTCAGTGATAATCCATTCCTGTTGAGTTGGGACCATTTGCTGTACCCTCAAATGGCAGCTTGGCAGCTTTTAAGAACCCAGACACCACTCACTGATGAGGGGTGCAGAGAGTCCACATTAGCAAAACACTAGGTGTGCCAATTGGCCTCAATCTCACTTGAGAGCATGGTCCCTGGCCCCCCACCCCAGCTACTCTGTCCTTAAGATGGGAGGAGTACTCAAATTGTTTTGAAGTCCAGTTATTATTGACCTTCTTTCTAATGTGGGCTGTCACCAATTTCACCCAACCAAGTTTCTATTAACTATCTAATCTAAACCTTCCACCTCCCCCTACCTCCCTCTCCACTCTTGTAGCCATCAAAGAGTCTTTTGTTCTATGCACGAGTCTGTTTTTAAGTTCTTATCATAGGGGTCTCATACAATATTTCTCCTTTTGTTGCTGACTACCTTCACTCAACATAATGCCCTCCAGCTGAAACCAGGTTAAGCGATGTTTCCTTCAATCATCGTTCTTTATCATTGCATGGTGTTCCATTGAGTATATATACCGTAGTTTACCTATCCATCCCTCTGTTTTTGGGCATCTGGGCTGATTCCATCTTTTTGCTATTGTGGACTGTGCTGCAAGGAACATTCCTGTGCATGTATCAGTTGGTGTGAATGGCCTTGATTCTGCAGGATACATTCCAAGCAGTGAAATTACTGGGTCAAGTGGTATATCAATATCCATTTTTTGAAGGGAGCACCAGATTGCTTTCCAAAGAGGTTGAACCATTTTGCAATCCCACCAACAGTATAGGACAGCTCCAATCCCCCACAGCCTCTCCAGCATTTGTTGTTTTGCGTTTTCTGGATCATGGACAACTTTGTTGGGTGAGATGGTATCTCATTGTGGTTTTGATTTGAATTTCTTTAATAGTTAATGATCGTGAGCATGTCTGCATGTGGTTTTTGGCTGCGTGGATCTCCTCTTTAGAGAAGTGTCTGTCCATCTCCTTTGCCCATCACTTAACTGGATGATTTATCTTTTTCTTATTGACATTTTGTAGTACCTTATAGATTATGGAGATCAGGCATCAGTCTGATAGAGTTGCCAAATATTTTTTCCCATTCTGTAAGTGGCCTTTTAATTCTATTAATAAAGTCTTTGGATGAACAAAAGTGATTGATTCTCAGTAGTTCCCATTTATCTATTTTCTCTTCCAATGATTGTGGTTTGTTTGACAGGTTTTGAAGTCTGTCTGTGTTGTATATTAAACCTTCCATTGTTGTTACAGCTTTCTCTTGGATGAGCTTTATCATTTTAGATTTGATATTTAGGTCTTTTATCCACTTTGAGTTGGTTTTTGATTAAGGTGTAAGATATGGGTCTTGTTTTAATTGAGTGCAGATGGATATCCAATTTTGCCAGCACCATTTGTTGAAGAGATTGTTTTTACCCCAGTTTAATGTCTTAGGGTCTTTGTCGAGTATCAACTGTTTATAGACAGAAGATGTCATCTCTGGGATCTCAATTCTGTTCCAGTGATCTATATGACTGTTCTTGTACCAGTCCCAGGCTGTTTTGACTACTGTGGCAGTGTAATAGGTTCTAAGGTCGGGTAATGAGAGGCGTACCAGTGTGTTCTTCTTCTTTAGTAAAGCTTTATTTATCCAGGGTGTCTTCCCTTTCCAGACAAAGTTGGTAATTTGTTCCTCGATCTCATTAAAAAATGTCACTGGAACTTGTATTGGGATTGCATTATATAAGTAGATTGCTTTGGGTAAAATAGACATTTTCACAATGTTAAGTCTTCCTATCCATGAGCAGGGTAGGTTTTTCCATTTATGTAAGTCTCTCTTAGTTTCTTGTAATAAGAGTATGTAGCTCTCTTTGTAAAGTTCTGTTATTTCTCTGGTTAAATTTATTCCTAGGTACTTTATCTTGTTAGGGGCTATGGTAAATGGTATTGACTTGGTGATTTCTTCCTTAATAATCTCGTTGCGGGTATAAAGGAATCTTGATTTACTTATGTTTATCTTGTGTCCTGAGACTTTGTTGAACTCTTCTGTCAGTTTGAGTAGTTTCCGTATGGATTCTTTGGGATTCTCTGCATATACAATCACATTCAGCAAATAGAGAGATTTTCAGTTCTTCTTTGCCGATGCAGATGCCCTTTATTTCTTGGTCTTGTCTACTTGCTCTGGCTAGAACTTCTAGTACAATGTCGAATAGGAGAGGTGAGAGTGGGTATCCTTGTCTAGTTCCTATTCTCAAGGGAAACTGTTCCAGGCTCTCTCCATTCAGGATGATGTGGGCAGTTGGTTTTGTATAAATGGCCCTTATTGCACTGAGGAATTTACTGTCTATTCCTATTTTGCTGAGAGTTTTTAGCATGAATGGGTGTTGGGCTTTATCAAATGCCTTTTCTACATCAATAGACAAAATCTGGAGATTCTTGTGTTTTGTGGTATCTATGTGGTTGATCACATTAATTGTTTTTCTGATGTTGAATCAGCCTTGCATCCCCGGTATGAATCCAACTTGGTCATGGTGGATTATTTTTTGGATATGTTGTTGTATTCTATTGGAAAGAATTCTGTTGAAGAGTTTTGCATCTAGATTCCTGAGTGATATTGGTCTGTAGTTCTCCTTTTTGGTTGAGTCTTTCCTTGGCTTTGGTATCAGGGTTACACTGGCTTCATAGAATGAGTTTGGGAGTATTCCATCCCTTTCTATACTGTGAAATAGTCTTAGTAGTATTGGAGATAAGTCTTCTCTAAAAGCTTGATAGAATTCTGTGGTGAAGCCATGTGGGCCCGGGCTTTTTTTTTGATTGGCAGTTTTTGGATGACTATTTCAATCTCTTCCTTTGTGATGGGTTTATTAAGTTGTTCTGCTCCAGCTTGTGATAATTTGGGTAGGTGATAGGAATCAAGGAATTTGTCCATTTCCTCAAGGTTTTCAAATTTGTTACAATACAGTCTTTCATAGTATTCAGCTACGATATTTTTCATTTCTGTTGGATCTGTGGTGACAACTCCCCTCTCATTTCTCATTTGGGTTATTTGTTTCCTTCCCTGTTTTTCTTTAGTAAAATTATCCAATGGTTTGTCAATTTTGTTGATCTTTTCAAAAAACCAGCTTTTGTTCTTTTCAATTTTTTTAATTGTTCTTCTGTTCTCTAATTTGTTTAGTTCTGCTCTAATCTTTATTATCTGTTTTCTTCTGGTGCCTGAGGGGTTCCTCTTTTGTTCTCTCTCTTCTTGTTTAAGCTGTAGGGTGAGTTCTTTGATTTGGTTTCTTTCTTACTTCCATATGTGTGCATTTATGGTGATAAACTGACCTCTGAGCACTGCTTTGGCTGTATGCCATAGGTTCTGGTAGGAAGTATTTTCATTCTGATTGGAATCCGTAAATTTCTTTATTTCATCCTTGATTTCCTCTATGACCCATGATTTTTTCAGCAAGGTATTGTTCAGCTTCCATGAGTTCCACTTTCTACCTATGTTTTTTCTGCTATTGATTTTGACTTTTATGGCTTGATAACCTGAGAAGACGCTTTGCATTAATTCAATGGTGTGGATTTTGTTGAGAATTGCTTTATGTCCTAACACACGGTCAATTCTAGAGAATGTTCCATGTGCACTGGAGAAGAAGGTGTAGTTGTCCACCGATGGATAGAAAGTTCTGTATATGTCGGTGAGGTCTAGTTGGTTCATTGTGGCAATAAGGTCATCTGTGTCTTCACCGAGCTTTTGTCTAGATGCTCTGTCCAATATTGAGAGTGGAGTGTTGAAGTCTCCAATATTATTGTGGAGTGATCTATCTCCTTTTTGAGTGTGTCAGTGTTTCTTTGATGTATTTAGGTACTTTAATATTAGGTGCATAAATATATAATATTGTTAAGTCCTGCTTGTGTATTGAACCTTTTAGCAATAAATAGTGACCATCTTTGTCCACAATGGTGGATTTTACATTAAAATTGATTTAATCTGAGATTAGAATTATCACACCTGCTCTTCTTTGTTCATTGTTAGCTTGATATATTCTTTCATCCTTTAATTTTCAGTTTGTTCATATCTTTAAGTCTAAGTTGAGTTTCTTGTAGGCAACATAGATGCTGGGTCATGTCTTTTGATCCAAGATGTCACTTGATGTCTCTTTACTGGAGCATTCAGTCCATTCACATCCAATGTAATTATTGATAGGTATGTGTTCAGTGCTGTCATTTTGATGTGATTATTTTGTGTTGATGTTTTCTCTGTTGTTCTTATTAATCTATTCTGCCACGTTCTTCTTCATGAGTTGATTTTTCACTTTTTTCAGGGTTGGTTTTGTGGTTGTTGAGACTCTTGTATTACATTTCTTGATATGATATGTTGCTTTTTATTGTACTTTACGGCTGGCCCTATGATCCCTCTTACTAAACTATATATAAACCCGATTTTGATTGCTACTAGTCTTGTCAACTTCTTCTCCACCTGGAAGGACTATAACGACTGTAGTACATCCCTCTTCTTAATATGATGATATTGTAGTTTACATAATATTATTACTAGGTCATTTCTTTCACTATTGTAGGATTGATTGTGTTTGGAGCCTTCCCTAACTAAGTAGGATTCTGGATGATGTGTCCTTCTAAAACACAAAGTTAGCGGTTTTGTTCTTCCAAGCTAAGAAATTCTTTGAGTATTTCTTGTAGCTTTGGTTTGGTTTTCACAAAGTCTCTGAATTTCTGTTTATCTGCGGCTGTCTTCATTTCATTTTCATATTTCAAAGACAATTTTGCAGGGTATATAATTCTTGGTTGGAAGTTCTTCTCCTTCAAGGCTTTGAATATGTCATGCAGCGGTCTCCATGCCAGCATCATTTCTCCTGAGAAATCTGACGAAAGCCTACAGAATTTCCCTCTGAATGTTAGCTTTGCTTTGAGTCTTGCTGCCTTTAAGAGTTGTTGCTTATATCTTACTTTGTTAAGCTTGATTATAATATGTCTTCCAGTCTTTCTATTGAGATCATATTGAGTAGTGTTTGATATGTATCTTGGATATCTATATTCTCTTCTTTCATAATTTCTGGGGAGTTTTCTCTGTCAGCAGTTCAGCTACAATACTCTCTGTGTTCTTAGGTGTCTCACCCTGTTCAGGAACACTAATTAATAGTAGATTGTTCTTCTTTATAGAGTCCCACATGCTTCTTAATGCTTTTTCATTTTTCTTGTTTCTTTTTTCTAATTTCTCCTCATAGACGCTGGAGTCAGTAGCTGTGTCTTCCAAATCAGAAATTGTCTTTTCCATTTGTTCCATTCTGTTTTCTTGGCCTTGAATTCAAGTTTCTATGTCTTTGATTTTGTTCTTGATCTGTTGGATTTCAGAGTACTGATGTTCCATCAGATCGAACAACTTGCTTAATTTTTCATTTTGTTCTGCTGCATTTTGTATAAGGTCTAGGAGGGCTCTATATGTAATCCTTTTGTATTCACCTTCTGATAGTTTCAGAAAAGCTTCTTTGTCTCAGAAGTTCTGAGGTGGTTTCTTTGGGGGGTCTTCTGATGCCATGGGTGATTTCTGGGTTACTGTCTTCTCCAACAGTTGTTGCTTTTGGGGCTTCATGTGTGTCAGTAGAGGCTAGGAGAGATGCTGTGAAGGTGGACCACAGTTGTTTCTCCAGGCTGTGTTTCATCTGTGCAAGCCTCTGCTTGCCAAGAGTGGGGTCAGTGAAAGAGAAGAGACTTTGCATTCAGTGGTATGAAGTCCAAATAACAGCCCTATGCTGCATCTCAGGGCTCACTAGGTGTGCAGAAGGCTCCATGTAATTATCATTTCAGGTCTTGGTTTCCAGAGGGATTTAGGGAGATGTGCGTTTAGTCAGCCCTCTTGACTGTGCCCCTTTCTCAAAATTATCTTGTCAGATTTAGTCTTCCACCACACACTTAACTGAACTTGATTCAACTCCCATTACACTTTTCATTGAGAAAAATTAGTGGGTAAGAGTGGGGCATGGTGTGGAGAATGGGGGCAGTTAGTTGCAAAAAAAGCAGCAAAGATGAGAAAAAGCCACTGGTGCTGCTAGCAGACACAGAGGCAGAGATTCTCCATCAAATGAAGAGTGCTTTTCTAAGAGTGCTGAGAACTCATGCGTATTCCTTTTTTTCTAAATTTTATTTATTTTGTTGTTGCTGCTAACACACTTCTCCCTTTGAAGTATTTTTTTATTGATACCAATGACCTATCTCTTACTAAATATTTTTTCCTGATTCACACCAAAAGGAAATACTAAGGAGGACCACCATTACAACCCGCAATGAATGTTTCCTTTCTGAAGCATCTGTTGTTCTCTGAGGCACTCTTTGCAAGGCAAAAAATTCACAACTTAAAATACAAAATACATTGAATACTTGCCATGTAATAGGTGCCACTTTAATCACTGTCTTCTCTAATTTACTTATCTAACTTAATTCTAAAACAATTCTTTCCTTAAAATTGGCTACTTGGCTTGACTGACTAGCTAGTCCCTAAACCACTTCCTTCTCCTCTGATCACACAATGGACTACAACTTGCAAATTCTCTTACAATTAGATGCAGTTACATGACTGAGTGCTGGCTCAAGAGTTGTGGGTCCCTTCTTGTCTGGCCCATGAAACTGCAGGCCCCTTATACTCTCTTTCCCTGCCTTTTGCTGAATGGAGAGGATTGTTTTGGAGTGGGAGGGGAGAATAGGAAGCCACAATACATAGCCCTGCATCCCTGAGTCACAGGTTGGAGAAGAGCTATGCAGAAGAGCCTCCTGACCAAGAATACCCATGTTTGGACTGTTGTATGAGCAAGATGTACATTTTTGTGGTATTAAACCATTACCATTTTGCTGACAGCAGTTAGTCTACCCTGACTACACCATTCTATAGATTATGAGATTGAGACTCAAAGAAGTCATAGGACTTTCCCAAGGTCCAATGGCTAGTAAACAGCAGAGCTGGGATTCACAGCCAGGTATTCAGACTAAAAGTAGTGCTTCTGCTACCACACCACAGCTGCTTCATAATCACTGCTGCCCCTGCTCTCAAAGAAGCAAAAACTGTGCTGAGAAAGCAACTGTTTCACACAGATGCATTTATATTTCATAGATGCTGTCCTAATTAGGACCTTAATGAAGACGGCTCAGGGGACAAAGAGAACTAAAGAAGTGTGGGAATCAGGGCCAGGTCCTGAGTGTAATATGAAAAGAGATGTTGTAAGTCACCTTGGAAGGTTTCAAAGCAGCCTTAACCAGTAGAGGCAATGCAAGGCTAAGGAGGCAGGCAGCAGGGGTGCAAAATTGCTATTCTGTGTTCAGTTTAGAAAAAGATAACCCAGGTATGGCCCCTGGAAGGAAGCCATAAGCATGTAAGGAAAAATCAGTGGAAAGTCATTATGTATAGCCAGTACATTAGCCCACCATTACCTCTCTGAAAATCTTTCATCATTTTGCAGTGGCTGTAGCATAAAGTTCATCTCTTTAACTTGCACACAAAGTCTACCATGATCTCCCAATTTTTGCTAATTTAGCCTCAACACTGTTCCTTAAGGAAGGAACAAGAAAAGCATGCTAGGCTCCAGTAATTTGGGACTATTTGTCCCCCAAACCATCCCATGCTGCCCAGGTCTTTGCACACGCTGTTTTCTTTGCATGGCCCTTGGCCCCATTCCCAGCTGCCTATAAAGCTCCACACAGGGACAAGGGTCTGGAGACCATGGTTTCAGGGGACATCTAAGTTTATTAAGAAAATGTTCTGCATTCCACTCTGGTGAGTAGCATCTGAGATCTGAAAACCTAGCAAGTGGCCGTCTAAAAAACACCAATGGATCTTAACCCACCTGGAGCAAAAGATAATGAAGAACATCAAAGACATAAGGAAAATATGAGCCCAAGAAAAGACAGGGCTGTATAAACCAGAAACTACAATCAACATGAGACCAGAAGAACTGGATGACACCCAGCTACATCAATGACTGCCCTTACAGTGAACTCAACAAAGAGTCCTGAAGGAGAAGGAGAAAAATAGGGTACAGAATACAAACTCTAATAAAAATACCAGATTTGGTAATCTGACAAGCTGGAGGGTCCCCAGAAGACATGACCCCTGATTCTCTTTCAGCCCAGAACTAAAACCAGCCCAGTAGCCAACTCCTCAAAGATTAAACTGGTCTATAAGACATAAGGAAACCCTGGTAGGATAGTGGTTTGTTCTTGCCTACTACAAGAGTAGTAAATAGAAAAATATATCTTTTTTTATTTGTCAGCACCTAGCATTAGCACATGGAACACACTAAGAACTCAATAAACTATAGGTAGGTACATAAGTATCTAAATAAATAGAATCCTGAAGAAAAATTTACCAGCATTGTGGTAGGCAGAATAATAGCTCCCCAAAGATATGCATGTCCTAATTCCAAAAGCTTGTGCATATGTTAATATAGCAAGAAGAAATTGAGCTTGTTAGCAAGCTGATCTTAAGGTAGGGAGATTGATTACCTTGAATTATCTGGTTCAGTTAGGTATATATAATCACAAAGCCTTAAGAGATAGCAGAAGAAGTCAGAAAAGTTAGTGCCAGAGTAATGTTTTGTGAGCAATATTCAACCAGCCACTGCTGGCATTGAAGATAGGGGAAGTTCACAAGACAAAGAATGCAGGCAGTCTCTAGAAGTTGAAGAAGGCAAAAAATGTATATGTATATATTCTTCCCTTGAGCCTCCAAAAAAGAATGCAACCTTGCCACACCTTGATTTTAGCCCAGTTAGACCCATTCAAACTTCTCTTTTCCAAAACTGTAAGTTAATAAATGTATGTTCTTTGAAGTCACTAAATCTATGGTAATTTGGTAAAACGCCCACAGAAAATTAATACAGGCACTTTGAAACTGCATGCAAAGAATTTCCAAAATAGAAATCTATGCATTTGTCCACATTAATAAACCACTGTCTATTGTGCAAAGTACTATGATAGGAATCAGAGCTGAATCCAAACAAATTCTGACCTTGAGATCTCTCCTCCCGGGAAAGTAAGAGTGAAGAGGGGTGGAACAACACACTAGAAAGCATTGAACATGGGAGACAAGTGAGAGACTACAAGTAGGAAGGAAACAGAACTGGAACTTGCAACTGAGCAAGTTTTACCTTGTCAAACAGAAGCGTAGGGGATACAGCTTAAGGAGATCATTTGCCACCCTACAGAAGAAGGGGCCTTCCAGGGAACTCAGGGCTCCTTCCACATAGAAAAAAGCTGTTTTCTTCATAAGAAATCTGCATAAAACTAGGGAAAGAGAACTACAGCATGCTAAAACCAGAAGTCATGCTTGCCAGTTCCCTGAATCTACAAATAAAATGATCTCTCACTGTGAATACTTCCCCGACTCTTGTCAGGCAGGTTGAATCCTCTTCGCACAGCTGTATGTCCCCAGAACTTGATTCAAATCTCTGTGACAGTAGTTATTCTAAATGATTCAGTTAGTATTTCAGTCTAATTACAAAAGGATTACAGCATAGAAGCCCAATGGGGCAGCTCTGCTCTGTCCTACAGAGTTGCTATGAGTTGGAATTGACTTGATGGCAATGGGATTTTGGTTTAGCTAGTGTTTAGGAGACCTAGTGATGTAATACCTTAAAGCACTAGGTTGCTAACTGAAAAGTTGGTGGTTTGGGCCCACTGCACACTCTGCAATAGAAAGATGCAGCAGTCTGCTTCTGTAAAGACTACAGCTTTGGAAACCCTATGGGGCAGATCTACTCTGTCCTAAAAGTCTCTATGAGTGGGAATTGACTATGGCAATAGGTGGTGGGGGGTTAGTATTTGGACTCCTTGGAAGGTATGGTTAACAGGATCAACTGCTCACCTTAAGGTTAGAGATTTGAGTGTACCCAGAGGCACCTCAGAAGACAGAACTAATGGTTTGCTTCTGAAAAATCAACCGTTGAAAACCCTGTGGACCACAGTTCTACTTTGACACACATGAGTTTGCCATGAGTTGGAGTCAACATGACAGTAACAAGGTTTAGTTGGTATTTATGTGCCTGCCTAACCCCGTTACACTATTCCTTGAAGGCAGGACTACATTTATCCATTTCTTCATAGCCTTTAACAGCAACAAATACATGTGGACACAGTGCAACCTATGCAGTGTTTTGTTCCGTTGTCCATAGAATCACTATGAGCTAGAACCAACTTGACAGCACCTAACAACAACAACAACAATATATAGTGATTGATAGATAAATTTTTGTTAATTCCTTAATATAATTAAGGGTGTATGTGCAAAACTAACAACTAATATTATTTTCAATGGAGAAAGACTCAGAGAGCATTATGCCCAAGAATGGGAACAAAACAAAGGTGTCCTTTATCACCACTGTTATTCAATATCGTATTGGAAGTCCTAACTAGAGCAATAAGGCATAAAAAGAGAAATAAAGGGTACCCAAATCCAAAAGGAAAAAGCAAAATTATCTTTATTCACAGATGGCCAGATCCTGTACATAGAAAATCCCAGAGACTCCGCAGAGAGTTTTTGGAACTAATAGAAAGATTCAGCAAAGTGGCAAGGTGCAAGATCAACACACAAAAATCAGTTTGGTTCCTCTATAATAACAAGGAGGACTCTGAAAAAGATCATATATGTATACGTATGTATATATATATATATACATGTAATTTACAATATCCCACAAAAGAATAGAATGCCTAGGAATAAATCTAACTGGGAACACGAAAACTTACAGAGCCAGCCAGCCAAGTGCCATTGAGTCAGATCCGACTCATGGAAGGGAAACTGTAAAACAGGTCTATAAGAAACCGAAAAAGATCTACGTAACTGGAAAAAAAAATTCCATGTTCATGGATTAGAAGACTTAACACTGTGAAAATGTCAATTCTATTCAAAGTAATCTATAGACATAACGCAATCCCAATCCAAATCCCAATGACATACTCTAATGCAATGGAAAAACTAATCTCCAACTTTATATAGAAAGGAAGGGGAGACCCTGAATAGCTAAAACAGTATTTTAGAACAAGAACAAAGTAAGAGACCTTACACTTCCTGATCTCAAAACTTAGTGTACAGCCACAGTAATCAAAACAGCCTGACACTGGTCCATAGACCAGTGGAATAGAATTATGAACTCAGAAGTAAACCTATCTGTGAGCAGCTGATCTTTGACAAAACTTCAAAGTCCATTCAGTAAGGAAGAAAGAGTCTCACTAACAATGGTGCTGGCAAAACTAGTTATCCATATGTCAAAAAATAAATCAGGATCTATACCTCACACCATGCACAAAACCATACTCAAATTTTATTAAAGACCTAAATGTTACAGCTGAAACTACAAAGTTCTTGGAAAATAATGTAGGGTCAAAACTAAGGGATCTGATTTTCAGCATACTCAGCCTGTCACACAAAACTAAAAATGCACAAACAGTAGAAGATAAATTTAGGTAACTGAGACCTCTTTAAAATTATGTACTTATACTTAACAAAAGATTTAACAAAGAAAGTAGAATGCAAACATACAGACTGGGAGAAATCTTTGACAATGGTATATCTGATAAGTATATAATCTCTAAATACATAGAAAAATCTCAACAACTCAACAATTAAAAGACAAACAGTCCAATCAAAAAAAATAGACGAAGAACATGAACTAACAATTAATCAAAGCGGATACTCAGGTGACCAACAAATACATGAAAAGAGGCTCCCAAGCATTAGCCATCAGATACATGCGAATCGAAACAACAATGAGATACCATCTCACCTCTGCAAAAACAGCAGTGATGAAAAAACAGAAAACATCAAATGCTGGTGAGGTTGTCAGGTAGTCTGAACTCTTATACATTGCTGGTGGGATAGGAAAATGGTATAACCACTATGGAAAACAGTATGGTGCTTTCTCAAAAAACTGGAAATATAAATACCTTATGATGCAGCAACCCCACTCCTAGTTATATATCCTAAATACATAAGAGCGGTGACACAACTAGACATAGGCACACTTATGCTTATTGCAGTATTATTCTCAATGGCAAAAAGAAGGAAACAACGTAAGCGCCCATCAGTAAATGAATGAACAAATTGTGGTACATACATACAGTCAAGTACTATGAAACTATAAAGAATGATGAAGAGTCCGCAAAACATCTTATAATATGGATGGATCTGGAGGACATTATGCTGAGTTAAATAAGTCAATCACAAAAAGACAAATTTTGTATGGCCCCACTATTATGAAAATTGAAGAATAGGTACAAGTATAGACACAGAAAGCAAAGTTCTTAGATGGTTACCAGGAATGGAAGGGGTAGGGAGGGAGAATCACTTTCTAAATGATAGATGCTTGTTACTTATGGTGATGGGATAGGTAATGACAAATATTGGGGATGTCAGCTCATCTTGACTAAGGTAAATAAAGGCACCAAGAAGTACATGAGAAAAAGACAACTTTGTTAAATACTGTAATATATACAATTTTGCAACAATGATAAAAACAACCAAAAATATGCATATGGTAACATAAAGATATGGATGCATGCATGTGCATAGGAAGGCACACGTATGTATTTGTAGGTATATATACATGTTTGTGTGTACTGCATATACATCTGCATATATTAAAAATCACATAGGGTGGTGCATTGTTACAGACACAAATCCAGACAACTCATGGGACTGTTTTACTGGGTTAAAAGGCTTGGAACCATAACTTTGGAAGACAACTCAGTCAATTGGCATAACATAGCTGACAAAGACTATGCAAAGACATTCAGATGTGTGAATCATAACAAATTATGGATAATATTCCAGAGAATGGGAATTCTAGAACATGAAATTACATTCAGGAGGAATCTGTACACGGATCAAGAGGCAGTAGTGTGAATAGAACAAGGAGACACTGCATGGTTTAAAGTCAAGAAAGGTGTGTGGCAGCATTGTATTCTTTCACCATACATGTTCAGTCTGCATATCAAACAAATAATCCGAGAAGCTGGACTCTGTGAAGAAGAACAAAGCATTAGAACTGGAGGAAGACAAATTAATAACCTGCATTATGCAGATGACACAACCCTGCTTGCCCGAAGTAAAGAGGATTTGAAACACTTACTGATGAAGATCAAAGACCACAGCCTTCAATAAGGGTTGCACCTCAATATCAAGAAAACAAAAATCCTAATAACTGTATCAGGAAGCAACATCATGCTAAATGGAGAAAAGATTGGGGTTGTCAAGGATTTCATTTTAATTGGTTCCCCCCAATCAACACCCATGGAAGCAGCAATCAAGAAATCCAAAGACATGTTGCATGGGAAAGGACCTGCAAAGGACATCTTTACAGTGTTGAAAAGTAAAGATGTCACCTTGAAGACTAACGTGCCCCTGACCTAAGCCATGATCTTTTCAATCACATTGTATGCATGCAAAGCTGGACAATAAATAAGGAAGACAGAGGAAGTTCATGCCTTTGAACGGTGGTATTAGAGAAGAACATTAAATGTACCGTGAACTGCCAAAAGAACAAGCAGATCTGTTCTAGAAGAAGTACAACCAGGGTGTTCCTTGGAAACAAGAATGGTCAGGAGGAATCAGTCCCTTCATCCTCCTCAGATCAGAGCAGCTGGCCCCTCTGCTCTGCGTGTAAACTTAAGGAGTGCTCCTCTCAACAACTGTACTCTAAAGGACATCATGCTTGGTAGAGTGGGTGGACAGAGAATAAAAGGAAGACCCTCAACAAGATGGATTGACACAGTGGACTTAAGCATAAAAACAATTGTGGGCATGATGCAAGACCAGGCAGTATATCGTTCTGTTGTGCACAGGTTGACTATGAGTCAAAACAGACTAGATGGCACCTAACAATAACCACTGCTCACGAAGATAACATTCTTCATCCTAGTTTGATGACTAGCATCTGAAGTCTCAAAAACTTGCAAGCATCTATGTAAAATACAATTATCAATCTCTGCTTATATGAAAGAAACAAGGATGAAGGAAATCAAAGGCTCACAGAAATTAGTTCACAAGAGTAATAGCCCATGTACACCATGGCATTTTCTAATCTGAGACCAGAAGAGCTAGATGATGTCTGGCTACCACTACCAAATGTTCTGACCAGGGACGTGACAGGAAGTCCTAGGTAGAATGGAAGGAAAATGTAGAACCAAACTTCAATTCCTAAAATAGTCCAGACCCACTGGACTGACACAGACTAGAAGAACCCCCAATGCTACCCCTAAGATATCCTTGGAACTTAGAGTTGAAACTATTTCTGTAGGTCACCTTTCAGCTAAATAATAGATTGGCTTATAAAATAGATGCTATCACCCATGAGTAACATGCTTACTTAAATAATTAAATATATAAGACCAAATGATCAATATCTACCCAAAAGCACAAGTGAGAAGGTAAGGAGGGGAAGGGAAGTCAGATCAACGGAAATAAAACAAACAGAATGGAAATAAGGAAAATGCTGACACGTTATGAAAATCGTAAGCAACGGCATGGAACAATTTGTATAAAATTGTTAAAGGAAATCTGATGTGTTGCATAAACTTTTGCCTAAAGCACAATATTGAAAAAGAAAAAAGTGTTTGTCTAATGAATTAATGTATGATCCTGGCAAGAAGATTCAGTTAAGCAGAGGGGTGGCACAGTGGTGAAGTGCTACATCTGCTAACCAAAAGGTCTGCAATTTGAATCTGCCAGATCTCCTTGGAAATTCTTTGGGGCAGTTCTCCTCTGACCCATAGTGTCACTATGAGTCAGAACAGACTTGATGGCAATGGATTTGGTTTAGTTTCCAAATGAAGGTATCAGAGAGAAGAGAGAAATTTGTAGCAATTTTTTCACAGATATTTCTTGGTTTCATAATAAAAAAGAAAACTGTTTCAATATAAGCAATCTGAATCTATGTTTTTTGTTTGTTTAAAGTGTATGTTTTCTGTTCTGCTACACTCCTGGAAATCCAAATTGTAGTCCACACTCAGTCTTTTACTGGTTGTATAACCTTGGACATGTACAGTAATCTCTGAGAACCTGTCTCCTCGTCTGGAAAATGTGGATACTAGTACTTATTTTGTCAGATTGTTTGGCAGATGATTGCTAGTATTTGCACAGCCCCTAATGTTCAGAGCACAGTAGATGCTCAATAAATGAGAGTTACTGACTGCCACTGACTACCAGAAGAGCAAACAAATCAGCCTTCGAAGGAATATGACCAGAATGCTTCTTAGGAGCAAGGATGATGAGACTTCAGTTCACTTACTCTGGACATGTCATCAGAAAGAGCAATCCCTTGAAAAGGACATCATGTTTCGTAAAGTAGAGGTTCAGCAAAAATGAGAGAAATCCCCAGTGAGGTAGATTGACACAGTAGCCATAACAATGCCAACAATCAGGAAGTTGGCACAGGACTGGGCAGCATATGTTCTGTTACACATTTAGGTCACTGTGAGGCCAAAGCCACTTCACTTAAAACTTAAGAACAACACTCAGCAACAGCATTATGAGTATCTCCCAAGGCCCTTTGCTGTTAAGCTGATTGTAACTCACGATGATCGCACAGGACATAGTAGAACTGCCCGCACAGGGTTTCCAAGGCTGTAACCTTTACAGAAACAGACTGCCACAACTTTCTCCTGAGGAACACCTTGTGCGTTTGAATACTGATGTTTCTTTCAGCAGCCAAGCACTTAACCACTGTACCACCAGGGTTCCTAAGGACTTTTTTTATACCGTACTATAAAGCACTGCTCTTATTATGCAGTAGCTCCTCAAGCTGCCACATCTTGAGAGAATGGGACCTGCTACAATAGGCCTGCATCTACCTACTTTATCCTCAAATCAGAGCAGCTGACCCCTCTGCCCTGACTGTAAGTTTAAGGAATGCTCTTCTCAACAACAACGGTACCCAATAGAGACTCCCCAGCATCATTTCTCTACAGAATTCCCTTCTGAAGCCTGTCTTAGAAAGTTTTGTCTTTAGGCTGATGACTGCTCTATAGCCATACATAGTGGACTAATGAATAATGTTGGGTTTCTATATAAAACATTAAATTCAAAAATAAAACCACAACTCTATATTAAATATGATCCTAATTTTACAAAATCTATAAAAAAATATTCAGATACATAGATTCAAAGAAAAACTGTTAGAGGGAACTGAAGAGAACGGGTATAAATATTGGTATTATCCCAAAGTGATGGCTACTTTTAAATTGCTTTTTTAAGCCTTTATGTGTTTCTAAAATGTTTATAATATACACATACTAATTTTACAACCAAAAAAATGAAACATGAGTTTTGTTTCTTGGTTTATTTCTCTATGTGTTCCTTAAGGAGAAGGAATATGGGAAGCATTTCAGTCAGTGCTGTGTTTATCGGTGGGCCCAGCCCTGGCTGTCTCCCAGGGCTAGCCCCGGCTCCTCCTCTTACTCCATCCATGAAAACACATTTTGGACTTTCTTTACTCACAGTGCCACGTCTCTGTTCATTTGTAGGAAACCCTGATGGCATAGTGGTTAGGTGCAATAGCTGCTAAACAAAAGGTCTGCAGTTTGAACCTGCCAGGCCTTTCTTGGAAACTCCATGGGGCAATTCTAATCTGTCCTATAGGGTCAGATTAGAACCAGAATCAACTTGATGGCAGTGGGTTTGGTTTGGGGATTTGGGTTCATTTGTAAAGGAGGCCTGGTGGTACAGTGGTTAAGTGCTAGGTTGTTAACCGTAAGGTGGACATTTTCAACCACCAGTCATTCTGAAGGAGCAAGACTTGATGATCTGCTTCTGTAAAGATTACTCCCAAACCAACCAAACCCCTTGCTGTCGAGCTGATTCCAACTCATAGCAACCCTACAGACAGAGAAGAACTGCCCCATAGAATTTCCAAGGAGCACAAGGTGGATTTGAACTGCTGACCTTCTGGTTAGCAGCTTGACCTCTACACACCACCAGGCTTTCCCCACAAAGATTAAAGCCTTGGAAACCCCATAGGGCACTTCTACTCTACTCTATGGGTTCATTACAAGTCAGAATCAATTAGGCAGCAATGAGTTTATGGGTTCGTTTCTAGCCACCTTTTGGAACAGTCTCAGGCCTCTAGAGTACGAAGTATCCATATCTACTCATTCTCCTCCTCCAAGCCCACCTTTCCTGGAGGACTCTTAAGCCCGAGGTGGGAAACGAGACCATCTTTCAACCCCCTGGCCTCCCACCCCAGTCCTGTTACCTCCTTGCATCTTGCAACTTGAGTCCACCAAGCATAAAAGAAGTAAAAATGAAAATCAGACCTGTAGGTGGGAAATGGGGTTGGGGAAAAAACCCACAAAATTCAAAAAAGCACAACTAAGTTTGTAAACTTTGGTATATCTAGGCCATGTAGCCAGCTGCCCAGCCTCTTCAAGAAACAGCACAAAAAAAACCAATCTGTTGCTGTCAAGTCAGTTCTGACTCATGGTGGCCTCTTGTGTTATGCAGTAGGACTGCTCCACAGGCCTTTTATGGCTGTCATCTTCTTGGAAGCAAATCACCAGGACTTTCTTTCACAGTACCCCCGGGTGAGCTCAAAATGCCAACTTTTAGGTCACTGGCTGACATTGCTTGCATCACCCAGGGACTTCACAGTAATATAAGGGGATTCAAACATTGCTTGGTCTCCTTTCCTTGACTCCCAGGATAGGAGGCAGAGGAAAATATGTCTGAAAGAGGGCAAACAGGGTGTCCCTGCTGTGGAGCACTCATCCTTCAGAGAGAAATCCAGCACTATTCTAGCTCGCCTGGAGAGATTCAACACCAGCCTCAAGGTGAGCAATAGCTTGCCTTTCCTGTCTCCAGAGTCACACCTACACACAGCATGTTTACCTTGGCCTTTCAGATTCTCCAAATCATTGATTTCATTAAACTTTTTCTCCAGCTATGTGTCTTTTAGAGTGTTGGTGGTGTAGTGGTTAAGAGCTTGGCTGCTAAGCAAAACCTCTGCAGTTCAAATCCATCAGCCATCCCTCAGAAACCCTGTGGAACAGTTCTACTCTGTCCTGTAGGGTTGCTATGAGTGAGAATCGACTGGATGGCAGTGAGCTCGGTTTTCTAGCTTACGTGTCTTTTAATATAATATTTTTTAAAATCACAATTGTGGCTTTAAAACTGATGCGGGCACTCATTCTAAAGACTCTTTTATAATCCCAAACTTGAGTATGATGGCAGAGTTATAGGTATTGCCATATTTATGCAAATAAGGCATATCCACCATGTCTGTTTGCTAATCCATGTTTTCACAAGTGGTGCTATGCTAATTTTTTTACAGCAACTGTAAAAAAAAAATTGTCATAGCAGCACTAATGAAAATACCCAGGGGAGGGGAAAGATGAGATTTGCAAACAAATGAAGAAGACATCATAACAGCATAAAAACACTGCACTTAGTAAAATCACATGATAAAAGAACTCTGTATTCTCTATAATGTTTTCTTTTTTAAAAAAATTGAGATATTTGTCTCTCTTCTTGTTGCTATTGCAGGGAAAGACTTGCCAAGTAGAGTTTTTCCATATTTGACTTAAAGGGAAGAAGGGTAGAAGTTGATCCTTGTTAAAACTTTGATGCCAACAGCTGGCCTGAAATAAGCACTCACAGCCAAATTTTCAAGTTCCAGTAACCAGGAGCCCATAATGAAAAGACTCCCGCAAAGCTCTCCCTCTTTCTTTCTGAGGACTCTGGCCAAGAGGAATAAGAACCTCTGATCCCGTCTGAAGCCAAAAGGATCTAAGATTGAACTGGAAACGACAAGAATGTTGGCAAACAACCCAACTGGGTCTGATTATCCAAAGAGTATCTGTGGTGAAGTCTCTCCACTACTGGATTTGCCAGACTACTCCCGCCGAGGTCCAGGGAAAGCTGGATTTTAGAACAGTTGCCTGTTTGTTGAGTCATGTTGCACCCAGGGAATAACCCGCCAAGTGGTCTATTTGCCCAAAGGGGCCCTGTCCAACCCCAACCACCCTCCCTTTCCATCACCCTAGCTGCTGTCTTCAGAACCTTCCTTGCCTTTGGGCTGGAACTACCCCTGGACTCTGATGCACGGGGCCTCTGAGCTGCTTTCATTTTTTTTTTTTTTTAACTCTTCTGTGCATAAATAAGATGTTTAGAAAAGCTCAGGATGGCCAGAACTCTGCTGTGTTGGCCTTCAATTCTCACTTGGAGGACAGCGGTAGGTAATGTTCAGAGGAAATGCTTCTGCCCAGGCTCTGGATTTTGCCCCAAACAGCCAAACTCCTTTTCTAAGCAGTTCAAAGGAGAAAAGATGAGTCCCATGGTGGAGACCTTACTCTCTTTACAGAGAGCTCTTGCCCAGATCCTAATCACTGAGATAGGGTCTCAAAGAAGACTCTTCTCTGAAAACAGTCTGTCTAATTTAAGAGCCATGAGGCAGAATGTTCATAATAAAGACACCTATTGGTGCCTTCTGGTTGAACACAGTAGGACAGAAGAACAGGTTATCCCATTGATCAACAAGCAGCCAGTGTCTGCTCCAAAGTTCTTAGCTTCAAAGTCCCAGCATTTGAGGATAAGGGCAAGAAAGGCTTTTTTTAAAAGAGAGAAAAAAAACACTGCCATTGAACCAATTCCAGTTTATAGTAATCCTATAGGACAGAGTAGAGCTGCTCCATAGGAACTGTTTCCAAGGAGCACCTGAAGGATTCAAACTGCCAACATTTTGGTTGGCAGATAGAGCACTCAACCACTACACTGCCAGGGTTTCCAGAAAAGACTTTAGGCATACTAGAAGAGCCGCCAAAGCCCTATGGCAGGGAGAGGGAATAAGAGTTATGGGAGCCATAAACAGGTGTCTCTTCCCCTAGCCCTATCACACCCATCTCTGACTGGTCAACACCCAAGCTGAGCTACAAATATTTTCAGGCTGGTCCCCTGCCTGCCATTGCCCGAGTTCCCCAAGGGCCACCTGGAGCCCCTGCATCCTTCTACAGCAGCTATCATCCATTGCCATGGAGTCGATTCTGACTTGTAGTGATTTCATAACACAGAGTAGAACTGCTCCCATAAGGTTTCCAGGAAGTACATGGTTTTATCAACCTTTCCGTCAACAGTGGAACCAGTAGCCACTATACCACCACCACAGCTATAGTGGTGACAAACACAACTCCTCTGCCCTCCCTGCTTCTCCCACTACCCTGCAGTGTCTGCTTCCCTCATGGCTTTGGATCTTAGGACATGCCTACCATTGCTAGCACTGTTGGTGCCACAGTCACACTTCCAGTTATACCCACCCATCAGCTCCTGCCAGCCCCCAAACCAACTTTGTACCTGCTTCCTCTGTTCCCCTAGAGCCAATAATTGTGTACCCCCCTCACTCTATCTCTCCTGTTCCCAAAGTCATACTGGGAGATTTGGGAGATAAATGTTTCAGTGAAGGGTAGCAAAGCAAGGCCTTATGGGTAGCCATTCCCCAGAGCTGCAGTACTGCCTGGATCTAGAGCGTCCAACCTCTCTTGTGGGAATGGCCCAGGGTCTGGCTCTGACCAGGAAGAGATGTCCACAGGAGAGTGGCAGGTCCTCGGTCTTAGGAAGCACTGCATCTGAGCCACAGAATCTGTGAAATGTACCCCACGGGTACATTTTGCAAATGGGGAAAGGGTTCTAGCGTATGGGTAAGGATTCTTGTAAAAAAGGACTTTCCACAGGTTATGATACCAGAATTTTGATCTAATGTTGGATTGTTTTTTTATTTTGTATTTTTTTATATTATTGTAGCCTGTCATGTACTGAATTTTGTCCCCCACCCCAAAGAACTGTGTAAAAGTTTAGCTATGCCATGACTCCCAGTATAGTGTGATGTTCCTCCATGCTGTAAATCCTGTGTCTACGACGTTAAGGAGGGACAATGGGCAGCACTTATGTTGGTGGGGCAGGACTCAGTGAGTAAGATTGTTCTGTGCCTTGAACTAGTTTCTTGACATACAAAGAAAAGACGCTAGCAGAGAGACTTGAGGGTTTCATGCCATCAAGAAACAAAGCAGTGCTGGGAGCTGAGCATGTCCTTTGCAGAGGACCAGTGTCCCTGTGCCTTGGAAGCTTCTAGTTCAGGGGAAGATTGATGACAAGGACCTTCTTCCAGAGCTGGCAGGGAAAATCTTCCCCTGGAGCCGACACCCTAAATTTAGACTTTTAGTTTACCAGACTGTGACAAAATTCCTCTTTTGAAAGCCATCCACTTGTAGCATTTCTGGTAAAGCAGCACTAGCTGACTACAACGCAGCCTATGCTCCTAGATTTTCCCTCCCCCTCCCACCCAGATCTGAGGAAGCTGAGGGAGTGCAAGTTATTCCACCCCATCTTTGGTGCTCCAGCAGAACCCTCCTTCCCTGGAAATAAGCTCTTGAGGATTAAAAAGTCACTGGGATTCCTCAAAAAGTTAAACATAGACTAGCTGATTTGAACTACTGACCTTTTGGTTAGCAGCCCAGCTCTTAACCACTGCACCACCAGGGCTCCTAGGTAAACACATGACCCAGCAATTCTACTTCATTACCCTGCAGGGTCTGCTTCCCAGAACACTTGAAAGCAAGGACACAAACAGACACTTGCACACCAACGTTCATAACAGCATAATTCGTAACAGCCAAAAGGTGGAAACAACCAAATGTCCACTAACATGAATGAATAAACAAAATGTGGTTTTCAATATGTGTTTTGACATGGATGAACTTTGAAAACGTTATACTGGTGAAATATGTCAAACATGAAAGGGCAAGTATCACATGATCCCACTTCCAAGGAAAATCTAGAAAAGCCAAATGCATCCAGGCCCAGGTTTATTAATGGTCATTAGAGGTAGGTGTGAGGGTGAAAGAGAGACTTATTACTTAAGGGGCACTGAGTTTAAACCCAGTCATTGCTGTTGAGTCTATTCTAACTCAGTGACTCTGTAGGACAGAGCAGAACTGCTCTACAGAGTTTCCAAGGAGCACCTGGCAGATTCAGACTACTGATCTTTTGGTTAGCACTTAACCACCATGCAACCAGGTTACCCTGAGTTTAAAGGTGATGGAAAATTTTCAAAATGGATAGTGCTGCTTGCTGCACAACATGATGAACATAATTAACATCACCGAATCGTACAAATAAAGCTGGTTTAGATGGTATGTTTCGTTACATATATTTTATTACAAAAGAAAGTCACTGGGAACTAACTGTTGAAGATTTTGCCAGTCAGGAGAAGGACTGAGACCCACTGGAGACCATCAATGTACTGTCCATCAGGTCACGCCTCTCACAGCCAATCACAGCACACATACACACAGACACAGGATGACGGTTGGAGAAGTGTCGAGAAACCATTTTTTTTTTTAAATGACATTTAAAAACACTTTTGGGTGAGGAGGACAAAGAAAAAAGAACAAAACATTTGTAAAGAAAACCTGGAAAAAATCTGTTATTGATTGTTTAAATGGAGAATCCAGAGCTCTAAATTCTGGCAGACTAAATAATAGATAGAAGACTGAAGTGGAGCTGACCCAAGTTACTGGCCCGGTTTCAGGAAATATCAACCTTAATTTTGAACTCTGCATACCAGTGTTTTCTTTTCTTGCTTTTCAGTTGGCTTCAGTGGATTAGTTAAAGTCAGTAATATTTCTTTGTTTCTCACAAAGTTGTAATCCTCACAGGGGAATTTTAAGGCTATTCCCAGTTTCTCAACTGACTTTTTCTCGGATTTGGGGATTTGGGAAAACAAAAATTTCCTATCAGTATAGAGAAGGAATGAGTTCATGCAAATACTAGTCAAGACACTAGCCCACCAGCATGCTCTCTGGAAGGCAGAGCAGGCAGCTTGACAAGAAAGAAATACCAGCCCCAGGACCAAACATCTATGGTAACCAAAAAGCATTAGGCGCCACTTCAATTTAACCTTAGCTAGAGAAAATACTGAAGTTGCTAAAGATTTCATTTTACTCGGGTCAACAATCAATGCCCATGAAAGCAGCAGTCGAGAAACCAAGCAACACATTGCATTGGGCAAATCACCTTTTTAAACTATAAAAAGTATAAAAATGATGTCACTTGGATGGTGAAGATAGCCAGACCCAAGCTATGGCATTTTTAGTCACTTCATATGCACGTGAAAGCTGGGCAAAGAAAAATGAAGACTGAAAGAGAAATGATGCATTTGAATTAAGGTGTTGGTAAAGAATGTTCAGCATACTACAGACAGCAGAAGAACAAACCAATCTGTCTTGAAAGAAGGACAGCCAGAATGCTCCTCAGAAGTTAGAGGGGAGAGACTTGGTCTCACATGCTTTGGAATTGTTATCATCAGGGCTCAGCCTTGCAAAAAGACATCATGCTGAGTAAAACAGTGGGTCAGCAAAAACAAAGAAAGATTTTCAGTGAGAAGGACCGACACAATGCCTGCAACAACGGGCTCAAACTTACGTACTACTGTGAGGATGATGCAAAGCCAGGCAACATTTTATTCTGTCATACGCAGGTTCCTTGTGAGTTGGAGATCACTCAATGGCACCAAACAACAGAAAACGTATTGGAAGCAGAAACCACCAACCTCATTTACTAATTAATGAGGAAAGCTGAAATGGAAAAATGCTGAAAAGTTGCTTTCGGAAGGCAAGTACTGACCTATTACAACTTGTTAGAGAGAAGACGCATTAGGAATTTTGACATACTGAGTACCATCAACTGAGTTAAAATACACCTATTCTTCATCTTGCAGTCATAAACTGTGTTTCTGTCTGTGTGTCTTTGCTAAGAATACCAAATATCTTTCTAGTAGTAGTCAGAAATTTTGTTTGTACAGTCCCAAAGACTATAGACATGTAATCTTAAGAAAAGTTCATAGGATAAAGCTGCATTTATTAAAATTATAATTTAACAACTTAAAGTCATGAGAAGTTGATTTTACCCTCCAGTGCTAATTAACTCACCATGACATTATTGGCCCAACTCTATATGTTTAATCTCTGTAAGAACTAGCAGGCTGCCCTGTAGGTTAAAGCTTAAAACTTCTGGGAAAGTGAAGAGCTTTCTACCATCCCGACTACAAGAACTACGTAGTTAGAATGACCAAAAACTGCAATTTTCCTTTAGACAATAGAGAATACCAGTGTTACATTGAGCAAGTACTGTTCATAGTTTTAGTAAGAAATTTGCTGTTTATCAAAATAGGCACACTTCTTTTGCTTTGGGTTTATTTTGAATTTTTTTTGTTTTGAAATAATTTCAGACATACAGTAAAGTTACAAACACAGTACAAAGAATTATTACACACCCCTCATCCACAGCCCTGATGGTGTGGTGGTTGAGAGCCCAGCTGCTAACCAACACATTGGCAGTTGAAATCCACCAGCAGCTCTTTGGAAACCCTATGGGACAGTTCTACTCTATCCTACTGGATTGCTAGCAGTTGGAATCAACTTGATGGTGAAAGGTTTGGTTTGCTGTTCATCCAGGTTCACTCTGATCATATTTGCTTTACCATTCCTTGCTCTTTTTACGTATACACACACAGACACACACACATTCATACACACATATCTGTATATGTTGTT
The DNA here is from genome assembly GCA_028571685.1 of Heterohyrax brucei. Taxonomy (NCBI): domain Eukaryota; kingdom Metazoa; phylum Chordata; class Mammalia; order Hyracoidea; family Procaviidae; genus Heterohyrax; species Heterohyrax brucei. Next base: position 66,020,830 of record CM053142.1, on the reverse strand, counting down.
GTTGTGCACCATGGAGTCAATTCTGACTCATAGTGACCCCATAGGACAGAGTAGAACTGTTCTATAAGGCTTTCTAAACTGTAAATCTCTATGGGAGCAGATCCCCACATTTTTTTTCATGACCTCTTGATTGGCAGCTGAAGCACATAACTACTGTGTCGCCTGTGCTTCTTCATCTCTACGTGTGTCTGTCTACCTACCTACCTAGGGAGCTGTCCATCATCTCAGAAATAATTCCCTTTCTTCCTAATTCACCCAATGTCTATTTCTTAAAAATCAAAGACCTTCCAAAAGGATTATACCAGCCCGCATCCTCACTGTCAATGTATGAGACTGTTTCCCAAAGCCTTGTCAACAGAACATTCTGTCATACTTTTAATTTTTGCAAGTCTAAGTAAAAACTGAGAATCCCAGAATAAATTCAATCTACAGTTTTTACTTTTATCTGACTATGAAACACTTCATATGCTTAAGGATATATATATATATACATATATGTAACATATAATTAGGAAACCCTGATGGCATACTAGGTTAAGTGCTATGTCTATTAACCAAAAGGTCAGGAGTTCAAATCCACCAGGTGCTCCTTGGACTCAATGGGGCAGTTCTACTCTGACCTATAGGATCACTGTGAATCAGACCCAGCTCAGCAGCAGTGGGGGTATGGTATAGAATTATGTATAGCTGCTACTGACTCAGAGTAACCCCATGTAACAGAGTGGAATTATCATATAGGGGTGCTCTTGGCTATAATCTTTATGGTAGCAAGTCACCAGACCTTTCTGCTTCAGAGCTTCTGAGTGGGTTTGAACAACCAACCTTGTTGTTAACAGCCAGATGCTAAACCATTTGTATCACCAGATTTCCATATATGTATGTGATCTATTTGTTGTTGTCCATTTTTCTATTGGGCACATGTTTTTGTTTTTGTTTTTTCTCTAAATTGCATTTTTCCTTCAGTTTGTGAGGCAGACACTAGAAATTACATAGTAAAATCTTATCTATGGTAATGTTTTAATACTTGATACGGTTGTGTTCACTTAACAGAAAGCTAACTTAAGCTATGACTTAAGGTTTACAAAATTTTAAAAGCTTAGTTTAAAAAAATCTTAGCCAAGGGAGATTCCTGTTGTTGGGCTATTAATCTAGGTCATAGAAAGTACATGTGCTAACTGTTTAACAAGAAACTAGTCTGTTCTGGGAAACTGTATCCAAAGTACAATAGAAAAAAAGTAAAATAAAGAAAAGTGAACCTTGAAAAAAAAAATCTTAGCTGATTTAATTCTTTGCTAATTTATCAGTGTCTTACGTGCCTGATGCCTAAAGAAAGCCAACTGATTCCCCAAACCATAACCAGGCAGCCCTGGCACGGAGCTAAGAGAAAAAAGTAGTTGTCTACAGAAAAGCCCTTCAAGTGTGTAGTTGAAAAGTGAGTCCACACCACAGCACACACACTTACAAGTCAGTGTGCCCCCTCCCACCACATTGCCCATTCCCACCAACTTGTAAGACCTTTCCCCAAATTGGTAGCCCTAAACTGTCTTCCCATTTCACTGATTAAAAGGAAGAATTTACTAAGCGACCAGCAGTAGTGATCCCTGGTTTTAAGTTTTTGCTTGCAATCCCATTCTTGTGTGTCCCAGCTAGTCATTCCAATCTGTTTTCAGTCTCATTTTTCCTATGCTTCACAGTGGTTGTTGTTAGGTGCCACTGAGTCAGTTCAAACTCATAGCAACCCCATGTACAAAAGAAACAAACACCACCCTGTACCGTGCCATCCTCGTAATTGTTATGCTTGAGTCCACTGTTGCAGCCACTCTGTCAATGCATCTCGTTGATGGTTTTTCTCTTTTCAGCTGATGCCCTACTTGACCAAGCATAATGTCCTTCCCCAGGGACTAATCCCTCCTGATAACATGTTCCAAGTAAGTGAAACATAATATTGCCATTCTTGCTTGTAAGAGGCATTCTGGTTGTATCCCTTTTGAGAGAGATTTGGTCATTCTTTTGATAAGCCATGGTATATCCATGGTTGCAGTAAGAAGAAACAAGTAATCATCAAATCTGCTAAATGTTATGATCTACTTAACATCTACTTAAAGCAAGACTCAGATGGACGTAGATCTTTCTACTGTTCTGTGTGCACTACCCCCTTTGAAGAGCTAGGGTTAACTGAGATGCCTTCTCTAAACTCCTCAGCTTCTGGAATCCTTTTGCTATGGGAGATACAGGATAGTCCAGATAAAACTGATATGGAGAATGGTTGGAGAGAACTTGTAAGGATTCTGATACAGAATTAGCTTATCTGCCTACTGACTCTTTCAGACAGTCAAGAAAGGAGGAAATAGAAGTATCTCTATACCTTGAGGGAAGGTCCTTTGAGGTCTGCAGGTAACTTGGTGCTGCCTGACTATGTACAAAGCTACCTGCCTGATAATGACCCAGCCTGTCATGGGAAATGCTCCCAAGACAGACTGGGGAGTCTCCGAGCAGATGAGCTGGGGGAGGAGGTGAGGGGCAGATGGTGATAGTAGTTGTGAGGAATGAAGACTAGACAGTGCAGGCAGAAGCCAAAAATAAATTCCAGCCTCCAATTTTTCACCCCACATATAGCCAGATGCTGTTGGCTATTTCAAGGATTTTTCCAAGAAGGGCATTAGATACATATCATGAACTCTCAAGGGAAACTGCGGAGCAAGCACCGTCATTTTCTCCCCTTCCCCAGCACAGCAGCAGTGCACATGCTTGGACTTTCTGTCTCTACATCTTGTGCATGCCAACAAAAGTCACAGTAAACGTACACACATACACACATTTTCTTTCTCTCAAACTCTCTCACTTTGAACAGTGCTGGGTGCTGAAACCATTCCAGTTGCCACAACTGGTGTCCCAAATCCAAGCTCCCTTCAGTTGGCTCCACTGTTTCACTGGACATTAGCTTGATCCACAGTTCCTGATGGTGTGTTGTATTTTCCACACTTGTGTGGTACAAATCTGGAGCACAGGCACATAGGTACCTGAAGTGTCCTTCTTGATCTCCAGACACCATTTGGTGGTCCTGTTTATGACAGCTTTTCTATAGACTGAAAGAGAGACAGAATCAAAGTACTCAAATGCCCTAAGAATATAACACTCTCCTACTCCTACTTTCCCAGATGCAGTCAGAGACAAGTTGGATGACTCCTGTAATCTCTTGCAAGTTACCAAAGAGCAAAATTAAACAAACCATAGAGTTAGATCATCCAAGGCTTTCTCTACCAGTCTCATGGCAAACTAACCACAGATCTGGGACTAAACGATGTTTTGCAGCAAGGGGTGCCAAGTGTTGGTTTCATGTGACATCATCAGCCTCTCCTGAGATGGAGGCATCAGGTCCACAATGACTGGCATCCCTTGATGGTGTCATAGAGAGCTGATGGCATTTCTTTATTTGGCCATCCCATCTACTTCTTCACTCCTGAGTTCATGAAACCTCTCAGGTCACTGTTAATATGTGTTCCCTCCCTCCCTTGGTGAGGCTTGGTTGTTTGATTGAAGAAGCAGCTATACTGAGCAGTCTCAGTCCATATCCTCTACCCATTTCTTGGTGTTGTGGGAGCTTCAACAATGTTTGCTAGTGGGACTACTATGGGCTTTAGAGCTAGAGAGTCTAGATTCAATTTCCTGCTCTACTCTACACAAACCATGTGGCCTTGCATAAATTACTTAAGATCTCTAAACCTCAGTTTCTTCATCTATAAAGTGGGATTAAACCAAAAAATCAAACAGTTGCCACTGAGTCAATTCCAACTCATAGCAACCCTATACCACATATTAGAACTGCCCCCATAGAGTTTCCAAGAAGTGCCTGTTGGTATGAGCTGCCTGTCTTTCAGTTAGCAGCCGCAGCACTTAATCAGTCTGCCACCAGGGTTTCCAGAGTGGGATTCGGGTTAACATTTATTGAGCGTCTTGTACCCGACACATGAAGATGTGCAATAAATTCTGATTGATTTATGTCTCTACCCATCCTAGTGGAGGGAGAAAGGTCATCTTCTCTTTGTTCCCATGTGTCACCTCCAGACACCTGAGCTCTTAACTCACTATCTCCATGGCTCAACCATGGAAGATCATGGCATGTGAACAAACCACAACCTCTCGTCATCCTGCCCTCTTCTCCTTTCCATCTCACTCTCCACAGCCCAATATATCCTTTTGAAGGAACTCAGAGTCTCTTTTAGTGTCTACAAGAAGTTCTTTTCCCTTTACACAGCTTGCTCTCCACTGACATCCTCAAAGCCAGCAGCATCCATTTGAATGACCATTTAGACACCCTGGTCTCATTGCTCCACTTTAGATAATCTACTATTTTTTTTTTTTAAACACGAAGCTGGGCTCACTGTCTAACCACTGTTTCCTTGCCTCTCACCTTTTCCACCCATGAGCAGCCCCCAACAACACCTGTATCCCCACATTTACCTACTCCTGGGCCACACCGAACTCCCCTGCCCCTAGGCCACATCCTGGGGCTCACTACTGACTCGCTAGATCCATTAACTTCTTCTCTAAGTCAACCCCACCATTTTTTCTCTGGCCCCTGTTTCCAGATCACAGAGGGCTCCTGGAGAAGACCCTTGCCTGGCCTAAGCAAACAGGCCTGGTTTCCACGTTACACACATTCTAGCTTTCACAGGTTTTACTGCATAACATTCAGTTCAAAGGATGGATTGAACTAGTGTGGCTAGTTCACCCAAGGCTTGCTAACTGAGCCCTGCCTGGCCTAATAGAGCAGGTCTGGCCATCATGTGTCCACAGCAGCCTGGCTTGAGAACTAGACTTACTCTTCCAAGCCTCACCAGCAAGCTTTATCACTCAGTTTCCAACCGTTACCACTCATTCTCACTAAATTTTATCTTCTGCTGTGGGAAAATATGTTAACTCTCTTTGGAAAACATGTTAACTCTCTTGACATGACTGCAGCCATCTTGGCTGCTATACCGTTACTTCAAGTTTATATAACCTTTTGTACTAACAGCATGATAATCAATTACCTTGACTTTACCATTATGTCCAGTAACAAAGGAGTTATATGGGAACACATCCAATTAATGAGATAGGGCATGTAAGAAAGCAGAAAACTGTGACAACACAATGGGTAGCAGAAAACCGTTCCCACCTTAGCAACTAGCTGGGTGACTAGATGTCCCCAGCTCCTTGGTTTCTAGGGTACTAATTGATATTAGTGGTTGGTATAAATACTTCAATAAAACCTGATTCTGGGCTCTTGGCATGGTGGCTGTTAGCCCCCTGACCCCACTTTTGTCTGTCTATCTTTTCCTTAACCTCACCGTAGCTTCTCCTCTATCCATGTTCATAGGAGAACTCTGAGACTCCGACATTCTGCTTTGCCAAGAAGACTACAGTTTCAGTCAGTCTGCCTCCTCACCTGAATGCACTGAGGGATTGTGGAGACAGTGCCTCACGGACCCTCTCAAAGTACTGCCCACTGTGGTCTCAGTTGCCAGCAGCCCCTCTGTTCCCTAGACTCCAGCCACACTTGGTGCCAAAGAAACCACTCTTCTGACCTAACATCTTCTATTTCTCCCTCTTTGAAGATCCATTTTCTACTGACTTTAAAGATATCCAAATATCACAATATTAGTAACTCTACCATCTGTTTCAACCAACACTCAATTTTTCTTCTCTCTTTCGGAATCACACTTGCCAAGTAATGAGATGAGAACACACAGTGGTTAAGATTCTGTGGACTTAACATTGACAGAGTTGTGTGACCTTGGGCAAATTTTTGGATTTCTCTGTGTCTTAATTACTGCATAAGTAAAGTAATCTAATGATAACACTTTTCTTACAAGATTTCTGTAAGGAGTACACCAGCAATGTATAACCCAGTGCCTGAAACAAAACATACGCTCAGTAAATCTTGGCCATTTCAATTTGTTGTGACATTAAACAAAGTCAATAGCTTGTTTAGTGTGTGTGTGTGTGTGTGTGTGTGTGTGTGTGTGTGTGTGTGTGTGTGTTTCCTCTCAACTTCCACAGGACATGTGCTATAACCAAAAATAAAAATCAAACCCACTGCCATCAAGTCAACTTCGACTCACAGCGACCCTGTGAAAAGAGTAGAACTGCCCCATAAAGTTTCCAAGGAGAGTCTGGTGGATTTGAACTGTCACTATACCGCCAGGGTTTCCTGTGCTATGACTGCATGCCCTACATTCTCTTAAAATTATTTTTCTCTAGTTTCTTTTGCTATGTGTTCATCTGGATCTCATATGTTTTTGTTTTTGTTTTGGGGTATTGCCTGTCAGAATTTTAAGTGTTTAGCTTTTTACTTGAATTTTTCTTTTACAAAAGGAGTAAATCTTTTCTGATTTTCTTGGAGACTTTCTTTGTTTTTTGTTTTTTTAAATTAGAAGGGATAAAGTTGTATATATGGCTTTTAACCCTTACTTGTAAAATTCAGGAACCATGGTAGTGCAGTTGTTAAGAACTCAATTGGTGCCCAAAAGGTTGGCAGTTGGAATGCTCCAGCTGCTCCTTGGCAGCCCTATGGAGCAGATCTAGTCTGTATTAGAGGGCTGCTGTGAGTCAGAATCAACCCAATGGCAACAGGTTTGGATTTGGGGTTTCTTGATTTTTTGGTGGTGGGGGGCTTTGTAGAACTCAAGATTATACTATGTGTTTTTTCCCACTTCATTATTTTTTAAAAATATATAATTTATTGGTTCTACAGTGAAATCTACGAAAGCTGGAGCTGAACGAGATTGCCTGGCTTGTTCAGGTCTCACCAGTTTTCCACCTGTCGCAAGATGCAGGCTTACCACTTTTCTATCAGTCATGGTAGTGGAAATTTTTTTTAGTTTTCCTTCTCTGACAAGTTTCTGCCTTGCATAGGTTCCAGCTTTCACAAGTTTTACTGTGTGATGTCCAGTTCAAGAGATGGAGATGGTATCCTCTACTGTTGGAGGCTTCATTTTTCCTAATGTTTTGCTACTGTAACATTAATAAATTTTCTACATTAGTCTTGGTTTAGATGTCATATTATTTCTTTAGGATAAGATATTGTCCTAAAAGTTGAACTCAAACCAAAATCATTGTTGTAGAGCTGACTCTGACTCATAGTGGTCCTACAGGACAGAGTAGAACTGCCCCATGGGGTTTCCAAAGTTGTAAGCTCTACAGAAGCAGATTGCCACATCTTTCTCCCTCAGAGCAGCTGCTAAGTTCAAAATGCTGACCTTTCCATTGGCAGCTGAACACTTTAGCCACTGTGCCACTAAGGATCCTTGACTTTTATATTGCTAAAGCCAAGTCAAGGGCCGTTGAGTCTTTATCAAATGTCATCCTCTTGGCCTCAGCCCAGTGCTCCTGCCTCTCTGATTATCATTAATAATAAAACAAATCACAATGACTAATATTATTTGAGTACTTACTACATGCCAGGCACTATGCTAAGTGTTTTACACATATTATCTCATTTAATCTTCCCACATAGTGTATTGCCATCTCTACTTTACAGATAAGGAAACTGAGCCTCAGAGAGGTTTGAAAAACTTGCTAAAGATTACTGAACTAGGATTTAAACCCAAACTCTTAACTAGTGAACTTCACTATTAAGCTCCAATATTCCTTCTCCATAAACAACTCTGCCTTAGTCAAGAGACTCACTGCATCACACCCAGTTCCCATTTCCAGTCAGTCATGGAAATTAATCTTTCTAAAACACTATTAAAATAAACTCTGAGCCTCTCGTAGTATATTTGAATGTTCCCACCTTTAAAAAACACACAAATCACCAGTTTAAAATTCAAATACATGTGCAGTCCATTCTGGGTTGCCTTGGAACATAGCTCCGAAGTGGCTTTCTCCCTTTTGGTGGAATCAGACAGTGACTCTCAGTATCTGTCTGTGCAATCAATGATTCCAGGCACAGTTCTCCCATTACAGTAGTAGACATTCGAAAGAGAAAAAAGGCTGCCACGGACGCTGTCGGTAGGGAATCCCTTGGCCTAGGAGCATGAGTTCAGCTCTTGAAACAATTACTTGAAGCAGGAAGCGCTCTTTCTCCCTGGGTAACCAGTAGTCACCTCTCTTCCTTTGTCTCCAGACCTCAGATTATTCCAGAAAGAAGACCAGGCATGGGGAAGGCTGTTAGCTTGTTTCCTTCCCTACAAAGACTCCCACAGAACCATGGTTTTCATGGAATGAGGGAGGGAGCATGGTTTTGAAGAAAAATCCAACTGGCCCTTGAAAGGCTGATGCTATAAAACCCAGCTATGGGTGTCTTGTAAGGAAAACTTTCAAATTCTGAATCTGGCACCACTTTGCTCAGAACTTAGACAAACAGGTTGCTTTTGAGTCTCCGTGGGTTCATCTGTTCAATGAAAAATGAAACCTTCCATGAATATCTCAAAAGGCTCTTTTGAACTGTAGAAACTAGAGTAACTCCAAAACTACAGTCTTGAGAAACCCTTTAAACTTTGAACTAGAGTAACTCCTGCTGTTTGTCTTTAGGTAAATGACAAATTGGCTTGTAAAACAAACAATATTGCCCGTGAATACTGTGCTTCTTTTTTTTAAAAAAAAAATCATCTATATGAAATTAAAAGGTCAATATTTACCCCAAATCAAAGATGAGAAGGGGGGGGAAGGGAAGCTAGATTAATGAAAACAGAACAACCAGAATGGAAATAATGAGAATGTTGACACAATGTGAAAACGTAACCAGTGTCACTGAACGATGTGCATAGAAATTGTTAAATGGGAACCTAAGTTGCTGTGTAAACTTTTACCAAAAATACAATAATTTTTATGCCTATAAAATAATTTATTTTGGCTGATATATAATTTAAAATTAATTTCCCTTTAAAATATTTTCTTAAAACTTCCTTTGAGGGTATCAGGCAAAGCAAAATGATAGATATAAATATTCTTAGGGGAAAAGACATACCCTGGCTATGACCTACATTTGACCCCTGACCTCTTCTGTCCCTTTGACCCAGCCTCTCTCTTTTCCAGCTCACTGCTGTCCTGTCTACAGAAGCAACCATAGGTGGATTCACCTACCCACCTTCCAGAACATACAAGGAGTGAATATTTATTGACGTGGGCAGTGGAAAGGTGGTGGGGGCAGAAGGAGGTAGGGAAAAAGAAAGGCAATGGAGGTGGTTACCAGCAAAAATAGTACCACAAAGAATGAACGAAACAGAACATAGCCTTTCTACCTCCCCTCTCTGTACCTGAAATGCAACCATCTTGCCATGACTTTTTCAGTGAAATAGGAAGTGCTTGGTTACAAGCACTTTTTAGCCTTCGATCTCCCTCTTTACCCACTGATGAGCAGCAGGGGCTCCACCACCATCTAACACCAAGTCTAAATCTTGCAAAGATTGTCAGGGGCTATGCCACAAAAGATTTCTCCATGTCAAGATAAGGAAGATTGTGGAAATTACCTGTGCACTGAATACATGGCAGTAAAACATGATAGTGGTGTGGGCTGTAACAGGTCCCTGTTCAAGGCAGATGCTTTCATCTAGTGCATTTTTCATCTGAAGGAGCAAAACATACCACAACACTATTGGAAAGAGGAAGAAGAAGAGGGCCTTCAAGCATTCCCAGGACCTGCATTTTCCCCAGCGCACCAAGTCGCTAGGAACTACCATTCTAAAGAGACTGGACGCTCGGCCCCCCAGCACCATTTGATTCTAATTGCCAAACTTTTGGTTAGCAAGTCCATAGCACTTAACAACTAGACTAACAGGGTTTCCTTTCTAGAAAACATGGATGTTGATGTGAGGAACTGCAGTGGTGGCTACTCCCTGTAACACACCCACCCACCTCAGACTCTCAAGCCTCATACAGGGAAAGGAGGTCCATGCTGGGATTCAGGTGAGTGAGGCAAAGAGCCTGGTTGGCTGAGAAACTATTAAGAGGTGCAGTTTGCAAAGCAAGAGACACAGAGGCAGAGAGAAGAAAAAGAGAATGGGGATTGGGGAGTGTCACAGATTGAATTGTGTCCCCCCCCCAAAAATATATGTGGTAATTTGGGTGGGCCAGGATTCCCTGTACTCTGTGATTGCCCTGCGTTTTATGATTTTCTGATGCTGTAAATCCTAATCTCTGCCTGTGGCTAACAGAGTGGATTATATTAGAGAGGATTAGGGTGGGACTGTAAACCCCTTTGTAAAATCACCTCCCTGCTCCATTGTAAAAGGAGTTTCCCTGGAGTATGGCTTGCCTCACCCTTAATCCTTTTATCCTACAAGAGGTAAAAGGAAAGAGAAGCAAGCAGAGAACTGGGAACCTCACACGATCAAAAAAGCAGCACCAGGAGAAGTGCACATTCTTCTGACTTGAGGTTCCTTCTCCAAGGTGCTCCCTGAGCAAGAACTGATGCAACATAGAGAATTTCCTCCAGAGCAGACAGAGGGAAAGCCCTTCTGCTGGAGAAGACACCCTAAATTGACACTTGTAGCCTCCTAGACTGTTTAGGAATAAACATTTTGCTGAAGCCATCCACTCATGGTTATCTCTGTTACGGCAGCACTAGATGAATAAAATAGCGAGCAAGGGACAAAGGAGTTGGTGTTGTCAAGGATTTTATTTTAGTTGGTTCCACAATCAACACTTATGGAAGCAGCAGTCTAGAAATCAAGAAAGTCTTTCTGATAGGTGGTTAAAAAATCCAACATTGTCAGATGGATATGATGTCTCCTGTATCTACTCTTTCCAGGGTTGCAGTTCTGGATCAAATTGCCCCTACCCACTTTCCCTCCCCTCACAAAGTGTGTTGGAATCCTAAGCCTGTGTGTGATCCCCTTTGGGATAGGCTTGTCTTTGTTTTTTAATGGGGCCGTACCAATAGTATAGGATGTGTCCTATACCTAATCACTTCTGGATGATATAAAGAGCAGCACAGACACGAGACAATCAAATCAAAAGGGAGAACACAGGTGTCACAAGATCTCCAAGGAGCCAAGGAATGCTGGAAGAGACAAGGTGCTTCCTCCAGAGCCTAGAGAGAGAGAATCTTCTCCTAAACTGGTGCCCTAAATTTGGACCACTAGCCTTCTGAACTGTGAGAAAATAACTTTCTGTTTCTCAAAGTGACCCACTTGTGATATTTTCTGTACAATAATACTTGGAAAACTAAGCCAGCTGCCAAACTGGGTTACTTTTTTTTTTTTCTGGGAAATCCTCATGGCAGAAATGACTAAGGGCTCCCCGCTGCTAGCCAAAAGGTTGGAGATTTGACCACCCAGACCTAAAGACTTGCTCCCATAAAGACCATAGCCTAGAAAACCCCATGAGGCAGTTCTACATTGTTATAGAGGATTGCGATAAGGGTGAATCCACTCCACAGCACCTAACAACAAAATGAGCCCATCCAGCAGTGGTTAGGAAACCCTGGTAGTATAGTGGTTAAGTGCTGTGGCTACCAACCAAAAGGTAGGCTGCTCAAATCCACCAGGATCTCCTTGGAAACTCTAAGAAGCTGTTTTACTCTGTCCTGTAGGGTTGTTATGAGTCAGAATCAATTTCATGGCAACAGGTTTGGGTTTTGGGGGAGTTACCAGTGGTTAACAACCTACTACTATCTTGTCACCAAAAGGAGCCCCTGAGATGAGGGTGAACAACTTAGATCCTGTTTGTTCAGTTACCTTATCAAAAGGTGTCCATTTCATTGGCCAGTCCCTGTATGTGACTTTCAAAGTTTTTATCATCCTTTCCACTACCACAGTTCAAAGGCATCAATTCTTAGTGATTCTTCTGGACCCATGGTTTCTCCTTCTCGTTTCCTTCCTCACCCCTCATCTCAGAATAGTGCAGTGAAAAGAGCCAGTCTTTATAAATGAAGCTCACCTATGCCACAATCTTGACTCTAACACCTCACACCTGGCATCTAGGATCAAAGCATTCACCCTCTCTGAGCCTCAATTGATTCATCTTCAAAAGAGACATAGCCACTGTTTGGATCATCAGGAAGACTAATGACATAGCAAATGCCAGGCCCCATGATTATTCACTTGAAGCACATCTTTGTTTCCATTTTTCTTCATTGCCCCCGGAGTCACATGCAGGTTACATCCAATTTATTTTCAGCTTTTTTTTTTATCATCTCCAAACAAGCATTTAAAAAGCTAAATACAACTTTACTCTAATTTTTCTAGTTGATGGATGTCTCCAATCCACAGGAATTTGGGGGAGAAAATTTAATTATTGGTAAAAGTATTCTTAGAGTGAAAAAATAAAATATTAAAGAGGCAACATTAACTACCATCCTGGGACCAGCTGTGTCCAGATTTTACCCTCTCAGTCTATGTCCACTTGCCAACCTTCCCCCAACTCTCTCTCTTCCTCTCTTCCTCTCTTTCTGCCTCTGTCTTTCTCATTCTCTCTTTTATACAGAGATGTGAATCTCCTACTAATAATAATGGCTTATTTTGTGCCACATACACATCTTAACACTTTTCACAAATTTAACTTTCACCTTGAAGTTATTATTATCACATTTAAGTAATGTGTTCCTGTTTATCCAGCTAGTAAATAACAGAGTAAACAACTCTGCCATCGAGTCCGTTCTGACTTATAGCAACCCTATAGGACAGAGTAGAACTGCCCCTAGAGTTCCCAAGGAATGCCTGGAGGATTTGAGCTAGTGACCTTTCGGTTAGCAGACGTAGCACTTGACCACTGTACCACGAAAACTCACTGCCGTCGAGTCGATTTCTACTCATAGCAACTCTATATACAGTCGTCATATGGGTATGAAGACTACAAAAGGCACTCCACAAATACTGGCAGTCTTGACTACCCATCAGCCCAAGGCTTCATCTCTCCATGGGATTCAACACAGAGGTTTACAACATGAGCGCCTTTGCTGCCGTGGCCACTAGATGGCACAATAAAACACTCCACACAGAGCTTAGGTTCTCCAAGATGTTTTCGGATAAAAATAGATCCTATTCATAGCAACCATATAGAAAAGAGTAGAACTATCCCTTAGGGTTTCCAAAGAGTAGCTGATGGATGGATTTTAACTGCTGACCTTTGGGTTGGCAGCTGTAGCTCTTAACTACCGTGCTTAAAAACCAATCCAAACCCACTGCCATCAGGTGGATTCTGACTCAGAGCAACCCTGTAGGTCAGAGTAGAATTGCCCCACAGAGTTTCCAAGGAGTGCCTGGAGGACATGAGCTGCTGAACTTCTGCTTAGCAGCGGTAGCACTTAACCGTGATGCTGCGCTTAAGAGGTTTGGAAAGGGAAATACCCACATATGCAAACCAAACAACCTGGATGTAAATAAATGATTTGTATTTAAAAAGCGGGAGGAGGTGAATGACCCGCTCCCTGCTACTCCCTACATTTTCACAAAGTTAGTAAGTCACAGAATGCTAATAGAAATATGCCTTTTCATGGAAACTTTAAGGGTGGAGTTAAATATGTGGGAAACAGAGACAGGGTAAATGCAAACAGGTAGAGCAGAGAAAAGCAAAAGAAATCCAAAGAAATAACAAGGGGACTTTGGGCCCTAAATTAGCAAATTGAGGTACCAGCCAAATTCATCCAAATCTCTGGTGATGGAACAACCGCAGTCACAATGTAGCTTTGCTGAACACCATCTGTAAAATAATTATTTCTCATTTTGTGTGTATAGGTGTGAGAAACCAAGTGTGCCCCTAATATCTATTCTCCGCAACATCTATAGGAACAGGAAGAGTAACTGAGCACATAACCAGCTAGCTAATGTCTACATCTTCCAGTTTCCTTTGCCCATAAGTGTGGCTATGCGACTCGGTAGTAGCCAGTGGCGTGAGAGTCAAGAATATATGTAATGTTCAGGTAATATCGTGAAAAGTGAAGGAGCGTGTCCTCTCCCTCCACCCCCCAGCCTCTTCCTAGCATACGGATGTGGTGCTGAGTGTGGCAGAACCACAAGCTAGAACAAGCCTTGGTTCCCATCACCCTGGTGTTGCCAAGTCAACCAGAACTGCTAATGTTCAGATGGTGGTGGCAGAGACAAACTAGCTCCCGTCTTGTTTAAGCCTGTCTTACCTTGGAAACCCTGGTGGCTTAGTGGTTAAGTGCTACATCTGCTAACCAAAAGGTCAGTAGTTGAAATCCACCAGGCACTCCCTGGAAATTCTATGGGGCAGTTCTATTCTGACTATGAGTCAGACCTGACTCGACAGCAGTGGTACCTTGGCCTCTGTCACAGAAGCCAAATAGATCCTAATTATGTACCTGTAAGTCATTTTCAAATGAATTATTGTACTTTCACTGCATCACCATCCTCATGAGGTAGACAAAACAAAAATGCCTCTCTTCAGTTCACCATGAGGGAAGTGTGTGGCTGTAGGATGTTGATTTCAAGAAATTGAAGGGAGTGAATATAAATAAGCTTTAGACAGAAATTATCTTCTTCCAGATACCACAATGCATCACAGATCATTTGGTTTCAGGCACAAAATTTCAGTGCTGGGGGAAAAAAGTCATTTTATAGAAGCTCAGTCTGCAGTGAGTTAGCAGAACCAAAATTACATTCCAGGTCCAGTTTTTTGTTTTTTGTTTTTATAGTGCCACCCTGACATTCCCACTATTATGTTTACTACACACTGCTTACTGAGTGTCAACCCTGTGTCACTCAGCATGCTAGATGTTTATTATGACAAGTATGGCTTGGAGAGTTTGTGTGTTGTTGTTGAGGATCATACAGCATTTTGAGTGCCAGTGCAGTATTCGGACTTACGTTGGTCTGTCTCCAATACTTGTGTAATTTCCACTACCCTACACTAACTTTTTTTAGGGTTGAGCCTCAAGTTGGGAGACGAGAGGAGGATAAAGTAACAACAAGCCAAAGGCTAGAACCTTAGAACAAAGACTTGTAGCTTATACAGAGAGATGTGGAGATATTCTGGGAGGGATTTTTTAATGCACAAAACCTGTTCTATGCTGAATGCAGTAGTGGGTTGATTGTATTGGCCCTGTCTTACTCATCTAGAGCTGCTTTAACAGAAATACCACAAATGGATGGCTTTAAGAAGATAAATATTATTTTGTCACAATCCAGTATGCTGAAAGTCGAAATTCAGACTGTCAGCTCTGGTAGAAGGTTTTCTCTGTTGGCTCTGGAGGAAGTCCTTGTTGTCAATCTTCCCCTAAATTGGGAGCTTCCAGATCCAAAGGATTCCCCCTACTCTTGACCCTGCTGCTGGGTGGTATGAGGTCCCTAACTCCTTACTTGCTTCCCTTTCATTTGTAGCCCAAAAGATTGCCTCAGGGCACAATACAATCTTACACATTCTGCCCCACCCATCTTCCCTCATTAACATCATGGACACAGGGTTCGCACCATTTAGGAATATCACACAATACCAGGAGTCATGGTCTACCCAAATTGCTACACACATTTTGGGGGAGGGGGGGACGCAATTCAATCCGTGACAGGGTCCAACTGTGCATTCCACCCTGCATGGTCTCACCATGGGCACAGTGTACCTCCATGCCCCCTGTTTTGATCTGTGGCCTGTTTTGACCAATAGGATGGAACAGAAGAAACTGTGTTCTAGCTCCAAGCCCAGACTTGATAAGTTGATAAGTCAAAGAATGTTGATAAGGGGCCTCATATAGTTCCACGCATCCCCTAGTGCACCATGAGAAGAACCTTTCCTAGGTAACTGCTTTCTTTTTAGCCATAGGTCTCAGAATAAACACATCTGGAATACAGTCACCCCTTCCAAGCCCAGCTGGACCTGCAGATCTGTGAGAGCAAATAATTGTTGTTTTAAGCCACTGAGTTTGGAGTGATACATCACATTTTTGTGGAAATAGCTCCTAATATACAGGTATAACCTAAACCTGCACTTGGAATGTCTCCAGTCATCTTAGTTTGCACCTTGGGGTGCCTCATTATTGTTGTTACCTGCTGTCAAGTCAGCCCCCAACTCACGGTGATGCCACGTACAACAGAACAAAACACTGCTTGCTTCTGCACCATCCCCGTGATCCTTTGCTGGTCGCTTATTGGCATCCATAGAGCTTTCGTTGGCTGATTTTCAGAAGCAGATCACCAGGCCTTTGTCCCACAGCCCATTTTAGTTTGGAAACTCTGCTGTTCACCATCACAGCAAATACAGGCCTCCACTGACAGACAAACAGTGGTTGTGCTAGAGGTGCATTGGCCAGGAACTACACCAGGGTCTCCCACATGGAAGGCAAGAATTCTACCACTCAACCATGAATGCCTCTGAGTTCCCTTGTAAAGTACTAAAATCCAAGTTCTTCATCTGATACAACCAAGTACGGAGCAGCTCAGGCAGAGAGGAGGCAGCACTGCTCAAGCCAAAGTCGCTGTTGTCCTAGACACACAGGAATTCGGTCAGACTACAATTGGTTCAGAATTTCAATGCTGCATTACCCATCACTAGACCAGACTATGAGCACAAATTTCCTAATAGTGACAGCTGCTTTAGCTGTCTAAACAGAAGCAGCTTTGCTCCCAATGCATCTACATTCCCTGGTCCCTCTTCCCACCCTCATTTTCATCATCTTTGACAAGGCAGCTTGCATCATGGTCTCGCAGGGAATTGCCTGCCCCCAAACTGGCTTATTCTCGGATATGCTTGGCAAACACTGGCTTCCTCAGGAAATACGGAGACCATCTGCTGAGCCTCTCCTCAATCCTTTCCAACTTCTACCTCCCAGATTACATCTGTCCATACCATCAAACTTTCACTCTAGAAGCTCTACAGCCTAGTCCTCCTTCATTTAATAACCTGAAAACATGAGAACTTGTCCAACTTTTGGGCTGAGCACATTCAGTCTTGCTGCAAGACTTCAGAGATTCCCCCTTTTATGTCACCTGATGCTTTGCCCCGTAAAAAGAAGGGAAATGTATCCACCCTCAGGCTAAGTTTTACACTCCTTCCTCCATAGACTAACATTTCACCATCTAAGACCCCAATCTCTCTCAGGAAGAGTCTATCAGCAGCCAGGATACCCACGATGGAAGGCCTTCTGTAGAGCACACAACAGGAGAACTACCAGCCCTTCCATAAGGAATGGTCATGAAGGAGGGGATGGGGAGGGTTGTGAAGCCCAAAGACAGTTTGATCTTCGACATTATACCTAAATAATGACGGACAAACACAATGAGGCCTATACACACAATGGAATATTACTCATGCTTAAAGAAAAATGAAGTCCTGATGCATAACAACATAGATGAACTTTGAAAACATTATACTGAGAAAAATTAGTCAGTCTCACAAGGACAAATATATGGTCTCACTTACATGAAATAAGCAGATACATAGAAACCAAAAACCTTTAGTGGTTAGCAAGAATGGGAGGGAGAAAGAAAGGAGAAATTTTTGCTTAAGGGGCAGAGAGGGTTTGTGCTAATGGTAGTGGAATAATTTGGAAAACGACAGCAGCAAGTATGGTTGCACAGTTTGAAGAATACAATCAATGTCATTGAATTATATATGCAGAAAATGTTGGATTAGTATGTGTTGCTGTGTGCACTTTCACCAATAAATAAATAAGTAAATGAAAATTCTATCTAAGTCTCTTCTCATCCTGAAGGTCCTTCCCCAAATTCTCAAGCTGGACTAACAGTGTGTGTAGGCTTTCTTGCTACTTGTGCTGTTACCCTTGTTGGATTGTATTGAAAATATGTCTTTTCATCTTGGCATTGCTGCTTCTTAGCTTGAGAAATTGATGGTACCACTTCCAAAGTTTTAAACCTTAGATACTTTGCTTGATTTTGCCTGGAAGTCCCTGAAGCCCCAGGTGTCTGTGACTTTATTTGGGATTAGCTCATTGACTATTGTTCCTTATCCCCTATCCTTCATCCCAGCCCCTCACTTCTCCCACCAACCCACATCACTACCATCAAAGATAAATAGAATCCACAGTTCAATTCTACCTTCCCATGTGTTAGTTATGTTCCCTGAGTCTCCCCCAGACTTACTTCACTGGAGCAATGGCATCATGCAGATCGATCCAGGACTGCGTCCGACTATCATAGCGGTACCATAGTTCCCAGATAAACCCATCAACAGCCAATGCGTACTTATGCAGATCAAAGGTGTCAAAACGGGTGTTGTCAAACACTGGAGACACAATCACAGTGCGGTCTTCCTGAATCCAAGCCAAGACGGCATCTGCCCTGGAAGAGGAGTGTGTAGCAAGTCCAGCTTAGATGTGCAGACAAGCATCAGGAACAAACAAGTCTACGCTAAGCACCTTGCCCAGACATTGAGTGTCTTCTCTATCTAGCCATCCTGGGTGGTAGGTAGGACTCTCCAGAGTCCAGAGACTCTCTGCAGTTTCTAGGATACCTGGACCTATTACCAACTGACCCATGTCCAAAGGAGATTTGAAATTAAGGTCCAAGCACCAGCCCCAAGCCACTGCAAACCAGGACATTCACTATTCTGCCTAAATTATTGTTATCTCTTGGGAGTCTCTCTTTCCAAAATTCTCTATTTTTTATGTGATTCTTCACATGCTCAAAAGAACAGTTTTTAGGGCTCAGAAAAACCTTAGAAGTAACTAAAGGGTAATCTCTTCATTCTACAGATAAGAACACAAAGGTCTAGTTAGAGTAAGGGACATGTTCAAAGTCACAAAGTATTTGGCAAAGTTGGAGCCAGAGTCCAGCTGTCATGATTCACAGCCCAGTGCTTTTGACTTTTTTCTAATACTAGACTACCCTGAGCCTGTCAAACTCCATAAGTGAAAGCATGCTCTTTTAAGCTTCCCTTTGTATATTTTTCTTATTTTTGTCGACTTTCTCTATTTCTGTAATGTTCCATTTTGTGCTCAGTAAACGTACACTGTCTCCTTTATCCTTTGTCTTAGAAGAAAAAATCTCTTACCACGCAATGTTCACTTCAATATGAGCATCCAAGATGATGGCCACACCAGCTGTGGCAGCTTCCCAGCCAGCATTGTATGACTGAGCAAGTCCTTTTCGTTTGGTGTGTGATTTTCAGTAATCCTGGGTACTTTTGATTGTAAAACTTGATTTTCTTATTCAAGGGTGCCTTTAGTTCTCCTGTCAATCAAACATGTATCTATAGAATTTCTGAGCATAATAATCAATGTAATGAAGAAATTTCATACTATTATATAGTCGTCATTGGAGATCACCTCCAGCCCAAGCTGAGAACTTTCAGAGCCTAGGCTGACAAAATGGGTGATGTTCCCTCTCTTCTGCCTACCAGTCAAAATATCATGTAGAACACTACTGTCTCCTCAGTGAACTGTCTGCACAGTGCTTTCTGTACATTGAGAAATCCTTATGAAAATGAGTGGGACAGACATAGCCTAACTATGGTGGAGGTGCTGATTAAAAGATACTGGCAGACATTGTACACAGATAGTCTGGAACATCTCCAAGACTATACTCAAAGTTTTCTGGAGAATTCACAAGTGGTTGTTTGTGATACCCATGGTTGGCCTACTCAAGACTAGTTGGAACAAAACACCAAAATGAATGTCTTCACCAGCTTCTCAGCTAATGAGTTTATCCCCAAAATGATACAAAAAAGATTCACGATTAGCAGACTGTTTACAAGTTTTCTCTCTCTTCTCTCTTTTATAAATCTTGTCTATGCCTAGGAAACCCTGGTCACATAGGGGTTAAGTGCTACAGCTATTAACTAAAACATTGGATGTTGGAATGTACTAGGCACTCCTTTGGAATTCTTTGGGGCAGATCTACTCTGTCCTATAGGGTCCATGTCAATCAGAATCAACTCAACGGCAACGGGTTTGGACTTTTTTGTGTGTGTGGTTTACTTTTTTTTTAAAACTCAGTTTACCAGTTGATTTTTTCACATCTATGTAAACAAGTTGCATGTAAATCACTAAGCAGTATGATTCAGTAACTAGTGACTCTAAGTT
Source organism: Heterohyrax brucei (assembly GCA_028571685.1). Lineage (NCBI taxonomy): Eukaryota > Metazoa > Chordata > Mammalia > Hyracoidea > Procaviidae > Heterohyrax > Heterohyrax brucei. The sequence continues at coordinate 66,000,912 of CM053142.1, read as the reverse complement.
ATTCATTGATAATATTAATTTATTTAATTGTCAAAGAACCGTGAGGTAGGTATTATCACATTCCATTTCGCAGATGAGGAAAATGAGGCACAGAAGCATTAAGAAATTTGCCCCAAGTCACACATCTAGTAAGCAGCCTGACCAGGATGTGAATCTGTGCCATTTTTAACTAGCAGGGACTATCGCCTCAAGTACCATTTGCATGCCTGATTGAGTTTACCAAGTCCTTCTTGCTTCTTCTCTCCCACTTTCTACTATAAAAGGATAAGATTCTTGCTGGTTCCTCTCTCAGAGGAATAGATTTGAGAGGACTAGAGAGGTCAGGACCCGGAACCAATCAATGCCTACATGACTATGGCACCAAAAATTGCACTATCTTAGAGCTTTCCCGTCACTCAAGGTAACTGACTCAGCTATTAACTACGTTGGAGTCGGTGAGTCTGAAGACTCACTTGCTACTGCTGGAAATGACCTGAGAGAACTAAAGGTGGCAAGTTCCTACAATCACACAGGCCCTACTTTTAGGGGATAATCACTACAGGTTGCCATAGATCCTGGCTGTCTATACTCTAATTTGACCTCTGAAAACTCCATTGTCAGTGAGTTGATTCCAAATCATAGTGACCCTATAGGACAGAGTAGAACTGCCTCATAGGGTTTCCAGGGAGTGGCTAGTAGATTGAACTGCTGACATGTGGTTAGCAGCCAAGCTTGTAAATGCTATTCAAAAGGGCTCCAACTTGACCTCTATCACTTCCTGATTCTGTTTCACTTCCCATCCTTGTCTCCTCTGCTTTCTCACCTTAGACAGAAGGACTGGAAAATCTGTCAGAACCCTGCCAGTACCAAATTTCAATGAGTCTTCAGAATAATGGCTGTAGTCCAGCACAAAGAAGCTCTCCAGTACAATTCTGTTAATGGAAATGTTGTTCTAAACTTCCAAGTATCTCTGTGGGAAAAAGAACTAGTGCTCTGCTCCCAAAAATAAAACAGCTGAGAAAACCCTAGTGATGCAGTTCTACTCTGTCACAAGGAGTTGCTTTGAGTTGGAACTGATTTGAGGACATCCAGTGATAACAAGGAGGGTAAAGATAGAGTGAGCAGCCTCCACCTGTCTGTCAATGGAGCCTTGCTTGTTGCTATGATGCTGGAAGCTATGCCACCAGCATCCAGATACCAGAAGTGTGACCTATGGTAGACAAGTTTCAGCTGAGCTTTTAGACTGAGTCAGACTAGGAAGAAGGATCCAGAAGTCCACTTCTGAAAGGAATTAGACTGGGAAAACCCTATGAACAGCAGTTGAATACTGTCAGATATGGTGTCAAAAAGTGAGCCCCCCATCTTGGGAGGCACTCAGAAGATGACTGGGGAAGACCCGCCTCCTCAAAGTAGAGTTAATCTTAATAACTTCAGGTTGGGCCTTTTGGGGTCTTCATTTGCTCATGTGACACCACTCAAAATGAGAAGAAACAGCTGCAAACCTCCATTAATAATCGGGACATGGAATGCATGAAGTACAAATCTAGGAGAATTGGAAATCATCAGACATGAAAAGCAGTGCATAAACATTGACATCCTAGGCATTGCCAAGTGCCGTCAAGTCGGATCCGACTCATGGCAACCCTAGGCATTAGTGAGCTGAATGGGCTGGATTTGGCCATTTCAAAACTGACATTCATATGATCTACTATGCTGGAAGTGAAAGTTTTAAGAGGAAGGGCATTACATTCATCATCAAAAAGAACATTTCAAGATCTGTCCTGAAGTGCAATGCTGTCAGTGATAGGATAATATCCATACACCTACAAGGAAGGTCAGTTAATATGACTATTATTCAAATTTATGCATCCACCACTAAGGCCAAAGATGAAGAGATTGAAGACTTTTACCAGCTTCTGCAGTCTGAAATTGATCAAACATGCAATTAGGACTTGTTGATAATTACTGGCGACCAGAATGCAAAAGTCGGAAACAAAGAAGGATTGGTAACTGGAAAATGCAGCCTTGGTGATAGAAATAATGCCAGAGATAGCATGATAGAATTTGCAAGACTAACAACTTGGTCATTGCAAATTACTTTTTTAACCAACACAGGCAGTGACTATACACATGGATCTCACCAGATGGAATACACAGGAACAAAATCGACTATGTCTGTGGAAAAAGACAATGGAAAAGCTCCCTATCAGCAATCAGAACAAGACCAGGTGCTGACTGTGGCACAGATCATCAACTGCTCATATGCAAATTCAAATCAAAACTGAAGAAAATTAGAACAAGTCCACAAGAGTCAAAGTATGACCTTGAGTATATTCCTCCTGAGTTTAAAGACCACCTCAAGAACAGGTTGGATTTGATTACTAATGACCAAAGACTAGATGAATTGTGGAATGACATCAAAGACATCATCCATGAAGAGAACAAGAGGTCATTAAAAAGACAGCAAGAAAGAAAAGACAAAATTGGATGTCAGAAGAGACTCTGAAACTTACTCTCTAATGTACAACAGCTAAAGCAAAACGAAAGAATGGTGAAGTAAAAGACATAAACAAGGTTTCAAAGAGCAACTCGAGAGGACAAAAGAAAGTATTATAATGACATGTGCAACGAGCTACAAATGGAAAACCAGAAGGGAAGAACACATTCTGCATTTCTCAAGCTGAAAGAACTGAAGAAAAAATTCAAGACTCAAGTTGCAATAGTAAAGGATTCTACAGAGAAACTATTAAATGACTCAGGGAACACCAAAAGAAGATGGAAAGAATACACAGAGTCATTATAACAGAAAGAACTGTTTGATGTTCAGCCATTTGAGGAGGTATGATCAGGAACCAGTGTTAGTGAAGGAAGAAGTCAAAGCTGCATTGAAGGCATTGACAAAAAATGAGGCTCCAGGAATTAATGAAATATCAGTTGAGATATTTCAACAAACAGATGCAGTGCTAGAAGTGCTCACTCATCTATGCCAAGAAATTTGGAGGACAGCTATCTGGCCAACTGACTGGAAGAGATCCATATCTGTGCTCATTCCAAGGAAAGGTGATCCAACCAAGTGGAAATTACTGAACAATATTGTTAATACCACACGCAAGTAAAATTTTGCTTGAGATCATTCAAAAGTAACCACCAGAACTGCCAGAAATTCAAGTTGGATTCATAACAGGATGTGGAACCAGGGATATCATTACTAATGTCAGATGGATCTTGGCTGATAGCAGAGAATACCAGAAAGATGTTTACTTGTGTTTCATTGACTATGCAAAGGCATTAGACTGTGTGGATCAGAACAAATTATGGCTAATATTGCAGAGAATGGGAATTCCAGAACACCTAATTGTACTCTTAAGCAATCTGTATACGGATCAAGAGACAGTCATGTGAAACGAGCAAAGGGACACTGCATGGTTGAAAGTCAGGAAAGATGTGTGCCAAGATTGTATCCTTTCGCCATACTTTTTTAATCTGCATGCTGAGCAAATAATCCCAGAAGCTGAATTATACAAAGAACAATGAGACATCAGGATTGGAGGATGACTCATTAACGACCTTGCGTTATGCAGACAACACCACCTTGCTTGCTGTAAGTGAAGATTTGAAACACTTACTGATGAAAATCAAGGACCACAGCCTTCAGTATGGGTTGCACCTCAACATCAAGAAAATAAAAATCCTCACAACTGGACCAGTAAGCAACATTGTGATAAATGGAGAAAGAATTGAGATTGTCAAGGATTTCATTTTATTTGGTCCACAATCAACACCATGGAAGTGGCAGTCAAGAGATCAAAAGATGCCAAGGATTTCATTTTATTTGGTCCACATTCAACGCCATGGAAGTGGCAGTCAAGAGATCAAACGATGAGTTGCATTGGGAAAATCTGCTACAAAGGATCTTTTCAAAGTATTAAAAAGTAAAGATGTCACCTTGAAGACTAAAGTGCACCTGACCTAAGCCATAGTATTTTCAATCACAACCTATGCATGCGAAAGCTAGACAATGAACAAAGGAGACAGAAGATTTGATGTCTTTGAATTGTGGTGTTGGTGAAGAATGTTGAATGTACCATAGACTGCCAAGAGAACAAACAGATCTGATCTGGAAGAAGTACAACCAGAGTGCTTCTTGGAAGCCAACATGACAAGACTGCATCTTACATACTTTGGACATGTTGTCAGGAGAAGGACATCATGCTTGACAGAGTGGAGGGTCAGTGAAAAAGAGGAATACCTTCGACAAGATGGATTGACACAGTGGCCACAACAATAGGCTTAAGCACAAAAATGATTGAGGACGTGATGCAAGACCAGGCAGTGTTTTGTTCTGTTATTCATAGGGTCACTATGAGTCAGAACCAACTTGATGGCACCTAACAACAACAGTGTAACAAGCAGAAACCCTGGTGGTATAGTGATCAAGTACTACGTCTGCTAAACAAAAGGTCAGCAGTTCAAATCCTCCAGGTACTCCTTGGAAACTGTGTAGGGCAGTTCTACTCTGACCCATAGAGTCCCTGTGAGTTGTAATTGACTCAACAGCTGTGGATTTATTTATTTATTTTTTGGTTAACGATAACAAGGAAAGCCTAGTGGCATAGTGATTAAGAGCTACAGCTGCTAACCAAAAAGTCAGCAGAAATCCTCCAGGCTGTCCTTGGAAACTCTGTGGGGCAGTTCCACTCTGTCCTATAGCGTTGCCATGAGTATGAATCTACTAGACAGCAATGAGTAACTGATTAACAATAATAACAGGTCAGCACAAGAACTAAAGACCCTTTAATGACAATGACTCTTCTAAAGTCAACATATACTCCTTTTCTATCCTTGTTCTCTTACTGATCCTCTCCCTAAATACTTAATTCCAAGCTGGTCAGCTCAAGATGCATCTGATTGCTATGTCTTCACTCATATCATTTTCCTTCCACTCCCTACCACTCTCCTTATTGCAGTCTTCCCTTGTATTCTCTCACTTCACAAACACTACCAAGATTTCAAGTCCTATTTCAGGTCCTCCTTTTCCAGGAAGCCTCCCTAGATTATCTCAGCTCCCTCTCTAGGTTTTCTTGCATTTCATGACAGCTTGTTCAATTTTACACACATTCTTCATACAGTGGGGTGTCTTTCCATAGGTATATGTTGCCTATTCTTGAAATATCTGACCTCTTCTTTGTTGCACAGTGCTGTCACTGGGCAGAAACTCAACAGTTGTCAATAAGTAGTTGCCTAACATTGGGGAGAAAATACAGTACCACTACAGCGACGTGATTTTCAAAAAGCTTGGATTAGGTTTGTTGCTTCTTAAAACATTTGACCTGACCAACACCATTCACAAACATTTCAAATGATTAGAAGGCAAACAGGATTAATAACAATAGCTAACATTCACTGACAGTCCAGCTCCATGGTAAGGACTTAGGATACGTTACTTAATCCTCACAATGATCCTGAGTTAGGCACCATTATTTTTCCCACTGAACAGACGAGAAAACGAGGCAAAGAGTGGTTGAGTGACTGGCCACCAACATCACTGAGTTAGCAAGTTTCTCTTGTACTGTGTATGGTAGAGACTTCCAGTTATTTTCCTCCATTTAGGAGAAAACAGGAAACCCTGGTTGCACAGTGGTTAAGTGCTATGTCTGCTAACCAAAGTGTAGGTAGTTCATATCCTCCAGGAGCTCTTTGGAAACTCTATGCAGCAGTTCTACTATGATCTATAGGGTCATTATAAGTCAGAATCAACTCAGTGGCAATGAGTTCAGTTTTTGAGCTATGCCATGTGGACCCATACTGGCTAATGCTTCTACAGTTAATGAGAACACTGATTCCTTCTGGGTAACACCACTCAAAGCCTGATTAGCAGTTCTTTCTTCTGTGCCTATTCCAACCAATTATCTCTGTGGAAATCAAAAATTCACTCCAGCCCCAATGAAGAGGAACATGTGACCAGGTAGGAGCAATAGAGAGCTTTCTTTGACTTCTTGTCACTTGTTTACTGATTTAGGAAATAACACTGGCATCATTACTCCCTGTTCTTGAGAATGTGGTCCAGCTTCAGCTACAAGGACTCACAAGCACACTTCACCTGGGCCCTGAGCTGCAAACAACAGCTAGAATAATCTTGGGAAACATCTCAGTGACAGAGTCAAGATGGTGGACTAAATACACATCTTCCTAAATCCCTCTGGAAACCAAGACCTGAACTGATAATTAAACAGAGTCTTCTGGACACCTAGTGAGCCCTAGGATATGACATAGGGCTGTTAATTTGGACTTCATACCACTGAATGGAAAACTTCCACTCTTTTGCTGACCCCCTACTCTTGGTGAGTGCTGGCTTTTACAGACCAAAGGTAACTCACCATTTTAATTTTTTTTTCTCTGTCTTAGCCAGCAGGTGGAGCTGGGAATTGACTAGCAGCTAATTTCAGACACACTGCTGGTGGAATTTGCAGGTGAAATTGCCAAATTTTGAAAGCCTGGCTTTGGACTCTGTGTATCTTGGAAGCTTTGGCCTCTCCTTCTACCTCTGCCATGGAGTAGACTGTACCAAGGCAGGCGGGCAGCTTGTGCAGGATGCCATCTTGTTCCACTGGGAGGTAGATATACCCATACGGAGGTCTCAGCTGGACCTAATTCCTAGACTGGGAGGGAACACCTGCCCAGAGGAGAGCATTTTTCCAGCAGAAAAGCAGTATTCTACACAGTGTCACCTATGGCTGGGGCCCGGCAGGACAGGCCAGCAGGACAGTAGCCTTTCTGTATTCTGAACTAGTTTATAACATCTGGAGTTGGATATAGAGGTGCTGACTTTGCTGTCTGGGAAGAGGGACCTGTACACCTGAAAACCAGACTGACATTGGAAGTGGTCAGATGCCTTTTATCTTTCATTTTAAGACGGCCTAGAGAAACAACTGCAGTCCATCCTCACAGCATCTCTCCAAGCCTCTGTTGACTCACATGATACTCCCAAAGCAACAAACTCTGGAGAAAACCATAACAAAGATATTACCCATGGCTTTAGAAGGACCTGAAAAGAAAGCACCAAAGAACTTCTGAGACAAAGAAACCTTTCTGAAACTACTGTAAGGTGAGTACAAAGGAATTATATATAGATCCCTTATGCAAAATGCATCAGAGTAAAATGAAAAAATAAGCAAGCTGTTTAATCTGATGGAACACCAGTACTCTGAAAACCAACAGATCAAGAACAAAATCAAAGACATAAAAACTTCAATTCAAAGCCAAGAAAACAGAATGGAACAAATGGAAAAAAGAATTTCTGACTTGGAAGACAGAGCTACTGACGCCAGCACCTATGAGGAGAAATCAGAAAAAAGAAACAAAGAAAGTGAAGAAACATTAAGAAACATGTGGGACTCTATTAAGAGAAACAATCTATGATTAATTGAAGTTTCTAAACAGGGTGAGACACCTGTGAATGCAGAGAGTATTCTTGCTGAGCTGCTGACAGAAAACTTCCCAGAAATTATGAAGAAGAGAATACAGATATCCAAGATGCATATCGAACACCATTCAATATAGATCTCAAAAGAAAGACACCAAGGCATATTATAATCAAGCTTAACAAAATGAAATGTAAGCAGAAATTCTTAAAGGCAGCAATACTCAAAGCAAAGTTGACATTCAGAGGGAAATCCTGTAGGCTTTCGCTGGATTTCTCAGCAGAAACAATGCTGGCATGGAGATAGTGGCATGACACATTCAAAGCCTTGAAGCAGAAGAACTTCCAACCAAGAATTATATATCCTGCAAAACTATCTTTCAAATATGAAAATGAAATTAAGACATTCACAGACAAACAGAAACTCAGAGACTTTGTAAAAACGAAACCAAAGCTACAAGAAATGCTGACAGAATCTCTTCACTTAGAAGAATGAAACCACTAACTTTATATTTTAGAAGCAAATACAGGACACATCACCCAGAAACCTACTCAGTTAGCGAAGGCTGCAAACTCAATCAACACTATAATAGTGAAAGAAATGATCCAGTGATCATATCATGAAAACTATGATGTCATCATATTAAAAAGAGAAATGTACCACAGTCATTATACTCCTTCCAGATGGACAGGAAGCTAATAAGACTTATATTAATTAAAAATTGGGTTTATACATAGTTTGTTAAGGGGGATCATAGGGGAAGCTGTAAAGCACAGTAAAGATGCAACATAACAAATCAAGAAATGTAATACAGGAGTCTCAACAACCACAAAACCAACCTTGAAAAAGGTGAAAAATCAACTCACAAAGAAGAATGTCCCAGAACAGATTAATAAGAACAACATAGAAAACATCAATGCAAAAATAAACATACCACAATGACAGCACTAAACACATATCTATCAATAATTACACTGAATGTGAATGGACTGAATGTTCCAGTAAAGAGACATCAAGTGATGTCTTGGATCAAAAGACATGACCCATCCATATGTTGCCTACAAGAAGCTCATCTTAGACTTAAAGATAGGAACAAACTGAAAATTAAAGGATGGAAGAATATATATCAAATTAACAATGAACAAAGAAGAGCAGGTGTGGCAATTCTAATCACAGATTAAATCAATTTTAATGTAAAATCCACCATCATGGACAAGGATGGACACTATTGCTGAAAGGTTCAATACAAAAGCAGGACATAACAATATTAAATATTAATGCACCTAATATTAAAGCTCCTAAATACACTGAAGAAACACTGACTGCACTCAAAAATGAAACACTCCACTCTCAATATTGGACAGATTATCTAGAAAAAAGCTCAATAAACACACAGAAGTCCTTATTGTCACAATTAATCAACTAGACCTTATCGGCATATATAGAACTTTCTATCCACCAGTGGACAACTACACCTTCTTCTCCAGTGTACATGGAACATTCTGCAGAATAGACCATGTCTTAGGACATAAAACAACTCTCAACAAGATCCATACCATTGAATTAATGCAAAGCATCTTCTCAGATCATAAAGCCATAAAAGTTAAAATTAATAGCAGAAAAAACATAGATAGAAAGTGGAACTCATGGAAAGTGAACAATATTTTGCTCAAAAAGCCATGGGTTATAGAAGAAATCAAGGATGAAATAAAGAAATTTATGGATTCCAGTGAGAATGAAAGCACTTCCTACCAGAACCTATGGGATACAGCCAAAGCAGTGCTCAGCGATCAGTTTATCTCCATAAATGCACACATATGGAAGGAAGGAAGAAACCAAACCAAAGAACTAACCCTACAGCTTGATCAAGAGAGAACAACAGATGAACCCCTCAGGCACCAGAAGAAAACAGATCATAAAGGTTAGAGCAGTACTAAACAAATTAGAGAACAGAAGAAAAATTGAAACAAATGAAAAGAACAAAAGCTGGTTTTTTGAAAAGATCAACAAAATTGACAAATGATTGGCTAAACTTACTAAAGAAAAACAGGAAAGGAAACAAATAACCCAAATGAGAAATGAGAGGGGAGTTGTCATAAAAGATCCAATAGAAATCAAAACTATCACAACAGAATACTGTACAGTACAGAGCAGTACTTTAACAAATTTGAAAACCTAGAGGAAATGGACAAATTCCTCAATTCATATCACCTACCAAAATTATCACAAGGTGAAGCAGAACAACTGAATAAACCCAAAGGAAGAGATTGAAAAAGTCATCCCAAAACTACCAGCCACAAAAAGTCCAGGCCCAGATGGCTTCACCCAGAATTCTATCAAGCTTTTAGAAAAGTGTTATCTCCAATACTATTGAGACAATTTCACAGTATAGAAAGGGATGGAATACTCCCAAATTCATTCTATGAAGCCTACATAACTCTGATACCAAAGTCAAGGAAGGATCCAACAAAAAAGGAGAAATATAGACAGATATCACTCATGAGTCTAGATGCAAAAACCTTCAACAAAATTCTTGCCAACAGAATACAACAACATATCCAAAAAATAATCCATCATGACCAAGTTGGATTCATACCAGGGATGCAAGCTGGTTCAACATCAGAAAAACAATTAATGTCATCAACCACATAAATAACACAAAAGACAAGAATCTCCTGATTTTGTCTATTGATGCAGAAAAGGCATTTGATCAAGTTCAACACCCATTCGTGATAAAAGCTCTCAGTGAAATAGGAATAGACAGCCAATTCCCCAATGCAATAAGGGCCACTTATACAAAACCAACTGCCTACGTCATCATGAATGGAGGGAGACTGGAACAATTTCTCCTAAGAACAGGAATTAGACCAGGATGCTCACTCTCACCTTTTCTATTCAACATGGCACTAGAAGTTCTAGCCAGAGCAGTTAGACAAGACCAAGAAATAAAGGGCATCTGCATCAGCAAAGATGAAGTAAAATTCTTGCTATTTGCAGATGATATGATTGTATACACAGAGAATCCGAAAGAATTCATAAGTAAACTATTCAAACTGATAAAAGAGTTCAGCAAAGTCTCAGGACACAAGATAAACATAAGTAAATCAGTAGGATTCCTTATACCAACAACGAGATTATTAATGAAGAAATCACCACATCAGCACCACTTACTATAGCCCCTAAGAAGATAAAGTACCTAGGAATAAATCTAACCGGAGAAATAACAGACCTTTACAAAGAGAACTGCAAGTCCTTACTACAAGAAGCTGAGAGAGACTTACATAAATGGAAAATATCTCTTAGGTAATCTTACACATAAGCCACTCAAACACTAAAGACTTTCCACTCTTATCTTTTTCTGTTAGTAAATAGAAATTTGTTTGACCAATGAAGGCCCTTGTCGTGGGTTGACTTGTGTCCTCCCAAAAATATGTGTAGCCATGCATCTGGGCCATGACTCCCAGTATCTTGTGACGGTCCTCCATTTTGTGGTTTTCCTATGCTGTATGTTAAAGGATTAGGGTGGGACCGTAAATCTTTTTATAAAATCACCTCCCTGCTCCACGGTAAAGGGAGTTTCCCTGGAGTATGGATTGCCCCACCCTGAATCCTTTCACCCTGCAAGAGATAAAAGGAAAGAGAAGCAAGCAGAGATTTGGGAACCTTCATACCATTAAGCAAGCAAGCAGCACTGGGAGAAGAGCGCGTCCTTCAGACCTGAGGTTCCTGCGCCAAGATGCTCCCTGGACAAAGACTGATGCAATACTGGACTTTCCTCCAGAGCCGACAAGGGAAAAGCCTTTCCCTGGAGCAAACAGCCTGAATTTGGACTTGTAGCCTACCAGACTGTGTAAGAATAAACTTTCCTTTGTTAAAGTCATCCACTCTGCGGTATTTCTGTTAGAGCAGCCCGAGCTGACTTAACAGCCCTCCTGGCTGTCGTTATCAAAACTGGTACCAATGATTGTTAAGAAAAACAATTCAGAATGTAGGGTCCTAGTTACTAGCCAATTTGTGAAAAGATGAAACTTTTAATGGTTTTCCCCAGCTGTAACATTAATACATACTGATGATTCTATAGCACTCTTTGGACTCAGGCAGAGTCCTGGCTGTGGCAGCATACTGGTCCATTTTTCCATTCTTGCTTATTTTGTAGTATTTCCTTGGACTTGGGCAGACGTGGCTGTAGCAGCATACTGATCTGTTTTCCTACTTTTGTCCATTTTGTAATTTCCTTGGATCTGAACAGTTAACTCTGGTAGAATGCTTGTCTGCTATCCACTTATACACTTTTGAATATATGCCAATTATGAATCTCTTTTCGCTTTACTAAACTTTGTGATGTTTTGCCCTCCAACACTATCTTACGGTCATAATCTTGTATGTTTTTTATTTTATTATTCCACAGAAAGAAGTTTTGAATTAACTCTTAATTGTCCTCCAATAAATATGGAATTCATAGAATCACTGAATTTTTTTTTCCATAAGAAAAAAAATATCCACAGAGGCCTTCTAACTTCCCCAGGAAGAACCTGATGCTCAGATAGGTGAGTCAAATCATCTAATGTCATCTTACAGAGGCTGGTAGGAGAGCCAGGGTGGCCTCAGATGTCTAAGGCAGAGCTCTTTCTAATCAAGCGCTATTTCTTGCTCACAACCAGCTGTACAACTTGGTATCACTCTTCATCCCCACAAATGAATTAAGTTAACCATTCTCTTTTCTTTGGTTTTCAGTGGAATTTTGCTCTATGAGTCTTACATTCATATTTTTTCATATATATATACACATGTATATGTAAGAATGTAACATTCCTGGAACAAAATACATATACATGTATGTGTGTGTGTGCCTATATATATATATACACATACAGTTCATGTGTGTGTGTGAGTGTGCAATTACATTGAAACAAGAAGAGAAAAAAATTAATGAATGAAAACTAGTATTTTTTGGTGTCTGGAAATCCAAAAGGAAGGTTTAAGAAGTCATTGTGCTTTTCTCAATCTCTCTCATATCAGACTGCCCATAAGTGGAGGCTGTGCTCACCTGTCCAGTACTTAAAGATTCCAAGAAAGGGAACATATTCAGCTTCTCTTGGCATCACAATTTATAAAAAATAAAATAAAATATTCCGATTGATTCAATTCTAACTCACAGTGACTCTATATGGCAGAGTAGAACTGCCCTATAGTTTCCAAGGCGTGCCTGTTGGATTTGAACTTCTGACCTCCTGGTTAACAGCCATAGCACTTAACCACTGTACCAGCAGAGTTTCCTTAAAACCATTACTCTCAGGAGATTCTTCCTTATAGCTAATCTAAACTAATCTATACTGTGACTGTATTGCTTCATTCTAATTTGTTTGTATAGGTGCCAAGATTAAGGAAATTAATAGTTAATCTTTGCTGAGAGGCTATCTTGTTAGCACAAGGTATTCATAGTCTATGTGTTATGCCTGTATAACATAGTGGTGGTGGTGAGAGTCTCTGGAATCTGAACTATAAGGTCAAATCTCAGTTCTATCGTTCACATCTGCAGAACAAGTTCCCCGACTAGTGTAAGCCTCAGTTATTTGTATCTGTTACATGTTTTGTTTTGTTTTGTTTTTTTAAGTTCCATCTTCATAAGATTGTTGTGATGATTTAAAAAACACATTAAAGGTGCTTAGGACAAACAGTGTTAGCTGTCACTACTATGTTATTTCGTTCTTACTATAACCCCATGGGAGTCCCTGGATGACACAAGTGGTTAAGCAGTTAGCTATTAACCAAAACGTTGGTGGTTTGAACCCACCCAGAGGCCTGGCAATCTACTTCTGAAACATTATGTCCATGAAAACCCCATGAAGTTCAATTCAACTCTGCAGCACATTGGGTTACCATGAGCCAGAATCCACTTGAAGGCAACTGGTACTGGAATGGTATCGCCCCAAGAGATAGTCATCATCACCATCAGAATCCATCTTTTGTAGATAATAAAGCTGGTGCATAGAGAAGAAGTTAATTTGTTTACAGTCACAGAGTTTATAAAGCAAGAGCACTGAGATTCTAAATTTAGCACAGGGATTATGAATTTAGGCTACATGGGGGGTGTTCCTTACCTTGTGTCATGGCTTGAATTGTGTCTGCCAAAAAATACTGGTAGTAATTTGGCCAGGCCATGATTTCCTGTGGAAACACTGGTAGAGTAGTGATTAAGTACTACAGCTGCTAATCAAAAGGCTGGCAGTTCGAACCCACCAAGCACTCCTTAGAAACTCTATGGACTAGTTCTCACTATGAGTCAGAACCCACTCGACAACAGTGGTTTGGTTTGGTTTGGTTTGGTTTGGTTTGGTTCTTGATTTCCTGTATTCTGTGATTGCCCTCCATTTTGTGCTTTTCTTATGCCATAAATCCTAGTTTGTGATTAATCCTGATCTGCCTGTGATTCACAGAGTGAATTATGTTAGAGAGGGCAAGGGTAGGACTGTAAAACCCTTCCTAAGATCACCTCCCTGCTCCAATGTAAAAAGAGTTTCCCTGGAGTGTGGCTTGCACCACCTTTTATCCTACAAGAGATAAAAGGAAAGGGAAGCAAGCAGAGAGTTGAGAACCTCATGCCATCAAGAAAGCAGCACCAGGAGTGCATCCTTCAGACCTGAGGTTCTTGTGCCAAGATGCTTCCTGACCAAAGATTGATGCAACACAAGGACTTTCCTCCAGCCAGAGCCAACAAAGACGGAAGGCCTTACCCTGGAGTGCATACCCTGAATTCGGACTGCATAAGAATAAACTTTTCTTTGCTAAAGCCATCTGCTTGCGGTATTTCTGTTAGAGCAGTACCAGACGACTAAGACACCTTCTAAGCAAGAGACATCAACACTGTGAAGAGCTCCCAAAGCCCCCTTTCTCCAGGCTTAATTACCCAGGGTAACTGGTCTTTTGCTTATAGAGAGTATTTCCAAATCCCTTCTTGGTATCTGAAGTCTTCCTTTGGATCCTATTTCACCCCCTGGGGTCTCACTTGTGGTACATGGGAAGTGTGGCTTTGGACACACACATCCTGGGCAGGACTCTCAGCTCCACCACTGACTCACCATGCAACTTCAACATACTATGTGATCTGTTTGTGTCTTTTCTCTTCAGTGTAATTGAAACAAGAATCCACTGTCTTCATTTTTGTGAAGAATTGTTTGACAAATAGACTCTCAATAAATAATACCTTTCCTTTCCCTATGTGAGTAACCTAAGGTGTCCTAAACTCTGTGCTAAAAGTTCTTTCTGGACTAACCTAGTTGATAAATGGAAATGTTTACTACTATTCCTTGATCAAGTTTCTTACCATTTGAGCTAAAATCATCCACCAAGATGATCTCCTTCAGCACCTGAGAGGAGGTCAGCTTGGTGACACTAGTTATAGCCTGTTGTATGACAGACAGAACTTCATTCATGCGTATGAGAATGACACTTAGGGATGGTAGTAGCGAAGAATATGTCTTCTGAAGACACCTGTAAAAGATCATTATCTATAACCACATATATTTATTACTTTTAATTACTGAAAGATAACCATCTAATCATCCCCTTGTCTATGATGCTGTAGTATATTGATCAACCTACCAGTACCCTAAACTCATTAAGGAGGAAAACTCTATCAGTTGGTTATCATAGTAGTAAGGATATTTTATATTTGTTTATTCAAAATTCTTCTACTAGTGGGGTAAAACCTATTTCTTCTTTATTAATTGTCAGCTGATGCTTCTACTTGAATGTTTCATTTGTCCGTAAAGGAACTTCCATTCCTCCCCATCACAAATTAGCCTCTCAGAGTGTCCTTCCTTCTGTCACTAACATCATCCGTTCCCCATGTTCTTAGGACTTCAGCCATCTTTGATAAAACCCTCTACTTCATCACTATAGAGATAGCACAAACTGTCCAGAAAGTTCTTCTTGACATACACATTTATGTTTAAGTTTTAATCTCTGTGTATTGAATGCTTACCATATACTAGGCGCTGGTTTATTCCTTTTTTCAACATCTTTATTGAGATATGTTTCACATGAAGTATATACCGTTTAAAAGTGCATTAGTTAATGATGGCTGTAATAGTTACAGGGTTGTGAGGCAATCAACACTATGTAATTTCAGAATGTTTTGATCACACTTAAAGAAAATCTCATACTTATTAGTATCACTCCCCATTTCCCTACAAACCACTCCAACTCCCAGCCTTAGACAACCACTAGCCTACATTCTGTCTCTATAGATTTGTCTATTCTGGGTATTTTATGTGAAAGGGATCACCATATGAGGTCTTCTGTGATGACCCTCTTTCACTTAAAGTACTGTTTTCAAGGTTTATTTCTGTTATGATATGTATCACTACTTTATACCTTTTTATGGTCAAGTTAGTATTCTACTGCATGGCTATACCGCATATGTTTACCTATCCATCAATTAATAGGCATCTAGGCTGCTTCCTTTTTGGCTATTATAGATAATACTTCTATTAATATTCATGTACAAGTTTTTGTGTGTACATGGGTACATCTCTTAGTCTAAAGTGTGTTTCCTATAAACAATATGAGTTAGATTTTTTTTTTAATTCCAGTCTCATGATCTGGGACTGAAATCCTTTTGACTGGATTATTTAACGAATTCATGTATTGATATGATTCAACTTGCATTTGTCATTTTGCTTTTTGTTTTTTATATGTCTCATGATTTTGGGGGGGGAAAGAAAGATGTCTCATAATATCTTTATTCCTCTATTTCTCCTGTACTTTCTTATTAAATTAATATTTTCTAGTGTAATAATGGAAACCCGGGTGGTGCAGTGGATATGTGCTACATCTGCTAACCCAAAAGTTGGCACTTCCAGTCTGTCAGGCACTCCTTGGAAACTCTATGAAGCAATTTTACTCTGTCCTGTAGGGTCACTATGAGTAAGAATCAACTCAATGACAATGAGTTTTTTGAGTGTAATAATTTCATACCTTTAACAATTTTTAATCATGTAAAGTTACTTTGTACAGTAGAATATATATGAAGGCTTACCATATATATTTTAACTTACCAAAATGTACTTTAGATTTACATAAACTTAATTCAAGTAAAACAGGAAACTTCACTTTATAGCTCCATTCCCTTCCTCACAATTCACGTTGTTGTATGTATTATGTCTGTATATATTACAAACTCAGCAATACAGTGTTACAATTACCCCACATAATTTGAAGTCTTTCAAAGAAGAAAAGAGGAGAAAGGAGAGTAAATATGTATTCCTAGAATTTGTTATATTAATCTTCTTATCTGTTATGTCTTATTTGCTGTGTCTGATTTTCCTCACTTTTTCCTATGGATTCAAGTTACCATTTAGCACTATTTCCTTATTTTCACATACAGTTCTGTCCGCACTCACCTTATTTGTACTGTTATTGCCAAATATAATACATTCCTACATGTTATAAGCCCAATAATACAAATATATGCATATTGTTCTATGCAAGTGATTTTTAAAGTTTTAGGAAAAGGTGTTACAATCGTGACAGAGCTGAGGGGAAAGATGAAGTGAACCTTGGCTCAAGCGACTCTCACAGTTCTTACTAAAATTTAATAGATTTTCTTGATACAATCTTTCTCCACTGGCTATATCCCCTTAGGACAATGTCCATAAACATTAAATGACTGTTTTTTTGTGGATTTTTTTAAGTCATTTTCTCCAGTCTAATGGTTGTTTAACTAGGGAAAGAGAACACCATCCTCCGTACTTTGCAGTTCTGGGCATGGGACACTCAATTCACAAAAAAGAATTCTTTAAACCGTCCTGCCAGAAAGGATGTACGCTCCACCCTGTTCTGCTCACGAATCGCTGCTCTGCACCTGGCCCCTCAGCCCCATTCTGCTCAGGACTGTCCGCTCTGCACATGACCTCTGCCCGTGCCTCCCCCTGCCTCGGCCATAAAACCTGTTGCACTTCCCCATCTAGGCCAGTCATTGGAGGTCTGCAAACCCCTGCTGGCCGCTAGGGTTAAGATACTAAATGGCTGCTTCCTCTCTCCTTGGGTGTCTGTTGACTTCCTATAACAAAAGCACTTCATCCGACCAGCTGGGGCTTCCACATTCACCAAGAGCATGAGTCGCGCTGCTCAAACTTCTCTCATGTGATAGACTCATAGGCACAGGTGTTGCAGCCCTTGAGATTTCAGGGGAATTTTAAGCAGAAGCCACAATACACATGAATGCACAGAGGCAGAAGAGAGCACCCAGTGCTCCTGCTCAGCAGTACCTACTGACAGAGATGAAAGAGACTGGCCAGACAAGTAGAGACCAGACAATGGAGATGAAGGAGTTTAGATTTTTATCTCAGAGGCACTGAGAGACTTTAGGCAGAGAAGGGTGTGATCAGATTAACATTTTAAAAAGGTCATTCTGGCTACCTTGAAGAGAATATATGGAAGATAATGAGTCACATAAGGTCACCCTAATACAAGTAAGGTATGAGGCCTCTGGGTAGTACACACAATTTATACTCTTCTACTAGCTAGTTTTAGGAGGGATCAGTCCCTGGAGAAGACCATCATGACTGGTAAGGCAGAGGGTCAGCCAAACAATGGAAGACACTCAACAGGACGGATGACACACTGTCTGCAACGACGGGCTCAAACATAGCAATGATTGTGAGGAGGACACAGGGGCAGGCAGTGTTTCATTTGTTCTGAGGTACATAGGGTTGTTATGAGTTGAAATCAACAACACCTAACACCACCACGAGTGGTGAAAGATTAAGGCTCCAAACCAACCCATGCAGCAACACTGTGAAAGAAAAGGCCTGGTGATCTGCTTCCACTAAGATTTACACCCAAGAAAACACTACAGAGGTCAGTTGCACTCTGTAACACATAAGGTCACCATGGATCAGAATCAACTTGATGAAAATGGGTTTGGTGGGTTTCTTTTTTTTTTGTTATGTTTGTTATCGTTGTTCATTTGGTATAAGGTCATTAGCTAAGACGGTCCTGAGAAAATAAGCAAATAAAGGAGTTGAAATAAGACAATAATTTCAATCTGATTTTCTAGTCACTTGACTGTGGTGGGTAGGTGGAAGATGGAGAAAATACTCGTTCACAATGTTTTTCGAACTTTAACACACACAGATCACCTAAAGATCTTGGTAAAATGCAGTTTCTGGTTCAGCAGGTCTGGGGCAAGGCCTGAGATTCTGCATTTCTAACAAGCTTCCAGGTGATGGAGGAGCTTCAAGACTGTGCCACAGTGAGAAAGAGTAAAGTTTCTAGAGTCAGACAGACCTGAATCTGAGTCACAGCTCCATCACTTTCTGTTAGATCTTGGGAAGGTTGTTGCTATTTTTGAGTGCTGTTAAGTTGATTCCGACTGGCCACTGAATGTGCTACAGAGGAAAATTGCTCCATAGGACTTTTCTTCATTTTTTTAAAATCTTAGCAGAAGCAGATCACCAGGTCTTTTCTTCTATGGTATGCTTTTTGTGCCGCCCTTTGCTTGTCTGAGAAACCCTGGTGGTACAGCAGTTAAGTGCTATTATCTGTTAACCAAAAGGTCAGAAGTTCAAATCCACCAGGTAATCCTTGGAAACCCTATGAGGACAGTTCTACTCTGTCCTACAGGGTTGCTATGAGTCAGAATTGACTTGATAGCAGTGGATTTGGGTTTTTAATTTGGGTTCCTTATCCGTAAAAGCAAAAGCCAAACCAATTGCCATTGAGTCAAACTTCAACTCATAAAGACCCCGTAAGACAGAGCAGAACTGCCTCATAAGATTTCCAAGAAGTGATTGGTCGATTCAAACTGACAACCTTCAGGTTAGCAGCCAAACTTAACTGCTGTGTCACCAGAGTGGTAATAATAAAAGCTAACATTTGCATAGATTCACTGAGTCAGAGCCAACTCAACAGCACCACCAACAACAATAGTCACACAGTAACACTACTACGAGGATCAAACGCAATAACGTGCATAAAATGCTCTAGACAAAAAAGTTCTCAGTAAAGGTCAGCTGCTATAATTACTACTTTGGCTGCTATTATTGTGAATGTTGTTGCTGTTATTACTTGGACAAAGGACAATTCACTAAGCTAGGAACAGGAGAAGCTGATAAATTTAAATTTAGCCATGTTGAGTCTGAGGTGCTTCTGAGTCATACTACAGTATTCCCCCAGCAATTTATGGCATATATGGCCTCTGTGCCTCAGCAAAACAGCCTAGGTGTGGATTTGAGCATCGTCGTCAGGTAAAGGGTAGTTGAATTCATAAGAGTTGGATGAAATCACCCAGACTGCATCCAGAAAGGCGGCTGGGAATAAAGTCTGAGAATCATCAATATTTAAAGCAAAGGCAGAAGAGCCTGATGGAGACTAACTTCAAATTCTTTAAAGCTCAGTTGGCAGCTCTTAATGCCTGGCACTGAGTTATACAATAAATATGCATTTGATTTAGAGTAAGAATAGGCACTTACGTTACATTGACGACTGATTAAAATTCTGCTCAACTTTTCTGCCCTCTAATCCATGTTATCCTCTCAGCTATCTTTGGATCTTCTTTCTTCCATCCTGTCTCCCTTGTGTCCTTATGCAAATCTTCTTGGCTTTGTTCTAAATGCTTTCACAACACTTCTCTTTTCCACACCCCACACTCTCTTCCCCACCTTATGTTAAGAGAAGCAGGAAATGTGTCTCTTGTGGTTCCAAAAAACATCATATGTCCCTCCTTTATACCTCTCAGCAACTAACCTGGAATATGAAAACCGGCATTATTCAATAACATTTTCTGCGATGATGGAAATATTCCATGTTTGTGCTGTCTGCTATGGTGATCACTAGTCACATGTGGCTATGGAACACTTGAAATGTGGCTAATGTGATAAAAAATGTATAAATCTAATTACATTTTAATTAATTTAAATAACTACCTGTGGCTAGTGGCTACTACGTTGGATAGTGCAGCAGAAGATACTGAAAAATATTTGTTGGTTGGATGACAGAAGCAATGACTTATTAACTCCTTCCAAGAAAGAACCACAGTGTCCTTGCCCAGCAACAGGGCAGGAGAAGTAAGCAAGGGGAATAAGTTCCAGGTGTTAGAGCTAGAAAGATAAATTTCACGTCCAACACAATTTTAACTGAAATTAGTGTTGTACAGAACAAATAAATTGTTCTGCACATATGCAACTAAGTTTTAATCAACTGCAAAATACATCCTTACACTGGCATCTCCTACAGCAATGCTGGAAACCCTGGAATCACAGCAGTCAAGAACTACCATTGCTAACGAAATGTTTGGCAGTTTGAGTCCACCAGGTGCTCTTGGAAATCCTACGAGGTAGTTCTGCTCTGTCTTATAGGGTCAGTATGAATTGGAATCAACTCAATGGCAATGGGTTAATGGGTTAGAACAAGGTATGCTAGCAGCAGAACTAATTTCATGGTCATACAACCTGTGCAGTCACAGAAGACCCCATATTTAGCAAGTTCTTCTACTTGGTTTAACGCCTTAATGGCTATCCCTATCTTGAAGTTCTTAATTTTTTTTTTTTTTTTTTTTTTTACAAAACCTAACCAAACCCACTGCCATCATTCCAACTCCTAGAAACTCTACAGGTCAGGGTAGAACTGCCCCATGGAGTTTCCAAGGATCACCTGGCAAATTTGAACTTCTGACATTCTGGTTAACAGACATAGCAATTAACCACTATGCCATTAGGGTTTCTTTTCTTAACAAAGGGCTTCACATTTCCATTTTGTACTGGGTCCCGCAAATTATATAGTCAACCCTGCCTACAGCATTTTAGTACACTT
Organism: Heterohyrax brucei; assembly: GCA_028571685.1. NCBI lineage: Eukaryota > Metazoa > Chordata > Mammalia > Hyracoidea > Procaviidae > Heterohyrax > Heterohyrax brucei. The sequence goes on along the minus strand of CM053142.1, from coordinate 65,979,697 downwards.
CTTATTAGAGTATAACCATTAAATCTATACCTTTTCATTTGTTTAATTTTCAGTGGTTTTTACTATCTACCCAAACTCAATACAGTGGCTAATTCTCTAATCCCACACAACAATCTCCAAAGCATCCTTACTCTGGTCTTTGAAAAGTAAAAAGAGGATGTGACAACACGAGAACCTTTGAGACTGGCATCTTACTGATATGGAGTAGTTATCCAGAAACCTGGGGAAATTTAGTGACTACAATCACTTTAGCATTTCACTTAGCAGTAAACTGGACCAAATGACAACTAATGTCTATTCTAAAGTCAAGATTCTATGTAATAGCTCTGATTCACTGAATATCTTTCACAAAGAAAGTCAACAGAATTATCTGCCTAAATTCCTCAAACAGTGGTAGCTTCTAGAATGCTGTAACTGTGAGATCCATATGAGTCTGAGACACACACATTTTTTTACGGGGAGCAGGCAGAGAGGAAGAGTCCTCACATGTGACTCAGATGTGTTTCAAATATATATAGATTCTTGATTCATACATATGTTCCATTCACAGGAATCCTTTCTGAACTCAGCTTCATGAGTTAATTGTTTTGGAATGAAATCTGAATTTTTCCAAATAAAATAAGAACAAAAAACCTAACCCCTTACCTTGGAGTCAATTCCAACTCACAGAGACCCTATTAGGACAGAATAGAGCTACCCCATAGTTTCCAAGAAGCACCTGGTAGATTTGTACTGCTGACCTTTTGATTAGCAGCCAAGCTCTTAACCACTTCACCACCAGGGCTCCAAATAAGTACAAGGCAGTTTCAATTATCACTTAATAATTGTACATTACATTCACATAACCAAAACCAAGCTCATTGCTTTTGAATCAATTCTGACTCATAGACACCCTAAACAAAGTAGAACTGTCTCGTAGGGTTTCTAAGGAGCAACTGGTAGATTCAAACTGCTGACTTTATGGTTAACAACCATAGCTCTTAATCACTATGCCACCAAAGCTTCTATATTCACATGTGGAAGCCTGAATTATGCAATGGAAATTGATTACATTTTACTTTCCTCCTGGCCTCACAAGAGGCCAATACTGACAAACATGCCATCACTCCCCACTTCTCTGTCCATGGTCAGCATTGCTAACAAATCATGGCACTCAGGTCTTTTGATTCTATGAAAGCAAAAGTCTTTCCATCACAATACTCCAGATAGTCACTGCTAATCAAATGGAGTTACGGTGAAAGTTGAAAAATTTTTTGCCATCCTTGAGTAAGATAATTAGGCAGAAGATTCTCATAACTATCTTAGGTCCATAAAACCCCAGGGGAAAGCAATTTACATGTTGAAATGAGTATGCTTTATGAGAGAAGTAGCTTCCCATCTCTCCGTTTACGCCTACATCTCCTACTTTCCAGTTCAAAGAAGAAATCACAAGGGAAATTAGAAAATATCTAAAGCCAAAATATACAAAACTTACAGATGCACTAAAGCAAAGCTCAAAGGGAAAATTACAGTTATGAAAATATGTGTTAAATCAGTAACCTAATGTTCTGCCTTAAGAAACTTAAAAAAGAAAAGAAAACTAAATCAAGGCAAGCAAAAGGAAGGAAAAAAAAGATTAGAGTCAAAATACATAAAATAGAAAAAAGATAAAGCATTGAAAATAGATGGGTGTTGACTGTGGAAAGACAAAGCAATAGAGAAGTCAATTAAAAAGTTAGTTCTTAGAACAGATCAACAAAATTGGCAAACTTTAGCTAAACTGATCAAGAAAAAAATAGAGAAGACTGAAACTATTATAAGAATGGAAAATGGACATCACTACTAATCTTATATTCCTAAAGCTTATAAGAGGATACTGTAGATAGCAGTTTGTTAATAAATTAAATAACTTAGAATAGAAAAATTTGAAGAAGAGTACAAAGTACCAAGCTGACTCAAGAAAAAATAAAATATCTGAATAGATTTAGAGCAAGTAGAGATTGAATTAGCAATTTAAAAAAAAAACCTACCTACCAAAAATCCCAGGCAAAAGTGGTTTATTTGGTTAACTCTACCAAGAATTTAAGGAAGAGAGTGCCAGTAAGATGGCAGGGTAGCCACAGATATTTTTGATCCTTCTAACAATAAAGAATCAGAAAAACAACTGAATGTATTATGAGGTCTGATAACTAAATTAGCAAATTCATCATAGAAAAAGTGCTGCATACCTCATGCTGAAATTCACAACGCTCACCTTCAAAGTACCTTCAAAGTACACTTCAAAGTACTTGGGAAGCTATGCACTGACACTAGTGCCTAGTTCACTCTTCAAAGAAATTTTGGAACTTTTTCTGGAATGGCCATCAGAGCTGTCATCATATCACCCTTGATGGCCTGAATGTCATCAAAATGTCTTCCTTTCCATATTTCTCTTATCTTCAGGTAAAGCAAAAAGTCACTGGGGGCCAGATCAGGTGAATAGAGAGGGTGTTCCAATGCAGTTATTTGTTTACTGACTATAAACTCCTTCACAGACAACTATACGATTAAGTTTGTGAAATTGCCACAGTGCTACTGGGCACAATAGCCATTCCAGAAAGAGTTTCAAAATTTCTTTGAAGGGTAGACTAGGTGCTGGCATCACAGCATAGCTTCCCAAGGGGAGTACTTCAAAGGTGACTGTAGTGATATTTAGCAGTGAGATATACTGAGTTCACAAACTTGTCAGGCCTCATATATAGACCATTTTAGCAGCCCTGAATATTAGGTGAAGAACTCAGACGGGGTGACAAAGAAGAGATAGCAGGTTCAGAAGTAACTACTTTGGCCACATGCCACAGAGACTCACTTCAGCTAGCCAAGTGGAGCTGCAGCATGACTATCTGTGGCCAGGCAGAGCAGCAGCACTGTGAGTGGAGCATGTCTTTCTCAGTAGGGAAGCTGAGCTTTGCACGTCTGCATTTGCAGAACCACAGAGGTCTTTCACCTGAATGTCATAAACTAAGTGCTTTTGAACTCTTGCACATTCAGAATATTTCCTACGTGCTTATTTCTCTCCCTTTTCCCAGCACTTCCCCCTCCCTTCTCTGTTCTACACCAGCCACTAAATTCTGACACACTACCTAGGCCAGAAGTGGTAAATCTTTCATGTGTACCCTGAGCTATTCTCACAGACTTGGAGAGGGAAATAAAAGGAGGGGAAGAAAAATTTCCTCTACCTACTCTAAGCCAGAAAATCCCCCTCCTTTTCCCAGCATGCTCACAGCTCTAACCATCCAGTGACCCAGCCCACCCCCCAAAAACCTACAGCCTTCGAGTCAACTCCAACTCATAGAAACCTTATAGGATAGAGTATAGCTGCTTTATAGAGTTATCAATGAGCACCTGGCAGATTCAAACTGGCAATCTTTTAGTTAGCAGATGTAGGAGTTAACTACTACACCACCAAGGTTTTCATCTGGTAAGAAGTCAATGGAATTTTTAAGGCTGCAGTAATCAATCTAGGTCAAACAACCAGAATATGTGGACACCCAAAACCTAAATGTATATCTGTACATGTGTATGTGTGTGTAAATTATAATAACCAAACAAATAAATTGCAACAACTTTCTGGTGGCTCTGAGAAAACAATAAATCTCTAATCATTTAAAGAAGCAAATGACTAAGGCTTCAGAAAACTACAAAGCAAAGAATTAAAAAGTTTTCCAGATGAGCAAGACTTCTTACAATTATCTGAGGTCGAATACAAAAAAGCAACATTTACAGCTCTTCAAAACCTCAGGAAAAAGATCAGGCAAAGTGCAGCAGGGCATATTAAAACTTAAGCAGGCTGCAAGAAACACTTGAGCAACAATAATCTGAAATTCAGCAGAGTAACAATAAAATTACACAATTAGACAACTCAATAGAAAGTCAGAAGAGCAGGACTGAGGCAACGGAATATAGAATTGGTAAGACTGAAGATAAAGCAACTGATATCAGAATATTTGAAGAAAAATCAGATAAAAGAATTTTTTTAAAAATGAAGAATCACTAAGAGTTATGTAATACTCTATCAAGAGGAATTATTTATCAGTGACTGGAATACCACAACAGAGGGGATAACAGAAACTATAGAGAGAATTGTTGAAGATAGGTTAACAGACTACTTCCCTGATATCATGAAAGATAAGACAATATCTATCCTAGAAGCTTATCAAACTCCACACAAGGTAAATCTCAAAAGAAAGACACCAAGATATTATACTCAAACTTACGAGAACTAAAGATAAGAAGATTCCTTTAAAGACAGTTAGGTTTAAACAAAAAATAACATATGAAGGAGAGTCTTTAAGATTGAGCTCAGATTACTCAGTGGAAACCATGCTGGCAAGAAGGCAATGGAATGAAACGGCATTTGGCTCAAGCAGAAAACGGCCAACCAAGAATTACATATCATGCAAAACTGTCTCTTAAATATGACGGCAAAACTAGGACATTCCAAGATAAACAGAAGTTTAGAGAATTTGCAGAAACTAAATCAAAATTACAAGAAACACTGAAGGAAGTTCTTCAGCTATAAAATCAATAACACCAGGTATATACTCAAGTATACAATGCAGGACAGAATCCAGATATGAACATGGATAGGGAATCCATAAAAATAATTCAAAGCTAAAACACCAAAAACAGGGAAACAGAGATCTCAGTAAGTCAATGAGGACAACATTATACCAAAAGAGGGACAAATTAATGTATTCATAGAGCTTTCAGAAGGAGAAGTCAAGGTAATACAAAGAAATTAAAGACTGGTTTAAACATAGAACATTAGGGGTAAATATCAAGGCAACCACAAAGGAAATTAAAAATCCTTCACATCAACAGCTGTGATGGGGCTGACAATGTTTAGTCTCAGTGGCAACATGAGACTAAAAAGGGGTGCACCCTGAGAACTCCACCTAAAGACCACAACTGATGGTATGAAGGCCTCAGGGTTCCCCTGGGAGCATGGCCCCTAGACCTGATGCTGCCCCTGTCCTTAAATCATTACTGAGGTCAACTCCTCAGGCAGGAATAGATTGGACTAGGCGACACACAGTGACCATATAATGTGTGTACTTTATGGTTCTATGCATCTATAAGATGTCATCCTACTGGCTTCTTACTAGAGGAGAGTGGAGAGGGTGGAGAAGAGGCGACAAGAATTGTTAAGAGGATATGACATATAGAGAACAGAAGGGAGGAGTGTGCTGTCACAGGGTGGTGGGGAGCAGTTAGAGTTGCATAGCAGTGTGTGTTTGGGATTTTATATGGCAAATTGCTTTGAATTGTAAACTTTTACTTAAAGCACAATAATTTTTTTTTTTTTTTTTTAGAAAAAAGGAAAAGTCATGCCATTGGAAGTTCTAATCCAATAAAGGAGACAAGGAAGGCTGTAGACATGAATATAAAGATAAAGATTATTAAGGCCAATCATAATGGAAAGTCAGTGGAACAGCACATGAATAACTGTCTCATCTGACCATTTTGACAATCATTAAGGATAAGACTGTGGAGGTAGCTAAAGGAAATACTGGCATAAAATCAGCAATTTTAACCAAGAGGCAAAGACTGATTCAGGAGATGGAAAAGCTGTTGATAACCTGGATAGAAGCCAAATTCAGAAGAGGAGTCCTGTGAGTTTACTGAGGATTCAAATGAAAGCGTGTAGCCTTTTTAGAAACTGGAAGGAACAGCAAGGCGTCTACTGCAAGTACTTTAAACCCAGCAAGTGCTGATTTTGTTGCCTCCAACCCAGATTTTGCTTACATAACCTGTGACTACCTGAGAGAAACATGAAGAGTCAAAGTTCAAGCTGACAAAAAATTCAAGGATGAGCCAAACAAGGTAATACAAGATGAAGAAAATTCACAAGGGCAGATTTTCACTGTGGACAAAACAGGCTTGTTTGGGAAAAGGAAGCCAGAGTGGACCTATACAAAGAGGCAAAGTCAATGCCTGGTTTCAACACATTTAAAGGTAGAATTATGCTGCTGCTTGGAGAAAACACTACTGGATTTAAATTAATAACTTTTTTCTTTTACAGTGCTGAAAATCCCTGAGCATTCAAAACTACTGACAAAAAATAAGCTGCTGGTCTACTATAGGAGTAACTCCAAGGCCTGGATGCAGATTGTGTTATTTGAAGACTAGTTTTTAAATTGTTTCATCCCAGCAGTAGAAATCTTGAAAAGAACTTTCTTCTGCCACTTGGTAATGCCTCCAGCACATCTTCACACAAATGATTTCAATCAAGAAGTGAAAGTGATGGACCTATCTCCCAACATAACAGCTGTGATTCAGCATATATAAGGATCTAGGTACAATCATCACCTTCAAGGCATACTACCTACACTACAGACTACATTTCCTCAGGCAATAGCAGCAACTGATGGAAGATATAGTAATATTATTTCTGGAAGAATTACAATATTCTTCAGCATATCTGGAACACTGCGTCTCCCTGGGAGGAAGTTAAAGGGAAATTGAAGTACGAGAGAAGGAGAAAATTGCTGAGTTACATGAACATGTCCCAAGTATTTGATCAGGATAATATAATGGAAGAGATGAGTGGAAAAATCATCCATATGGTAAGATTGCTGAATATAGAACCTTATAGTGCCCACGTGGAATAGCTCATAGATCACAAAGAAGGAGAATTGACAGATCAGGACTTAACGGATTTTGATGAGGAAAGAAAAGCTGAAGCAGAAAGAAATCATGAGGAAGGCAAGAAGTTGTTGAAAAGTTTACAATGAAAGAATTAGCTGAAGTTTTTTCCTCAACTAAACCAGAGGCTCCAGTTGCTTGAAAACGTAGACCCAAATGCCAGTCGGTTTCCTAAAATTGCTGGTAGATTAGGGAAGCAGTGAGATGTTACCATGAAACATAGGAAGAAAAAGAGAAAAGGACCATAGAGACACTACTAATTAATTATCTGACTAGAAGTGTCACTCCCTGGGACAATCTAGATGATCCAGAACTTTTCACCAGTGAAGTTATTCGAGCTCTTCTTTGTTATCAGAGTAAATTTTCATGATTTCTATATCTTTTACATATGTATGTATTAATGTATACTTGTAAGTTTACATGTAATGTTTCCAACCCCCAAAGGCAAAACAGTCAGATACATGAAGACACTGATAACAAAAGGCAGTGATAACAGTGATAATGAAACTGATAATAAAAGTTAATATAATGAGACTCAGAGCAGAACCCCATCCATTGTAAGTCAGGGAACACCTTTATATAAAATCCTTTAAAATCTACTAAAAAACCATTAGAACTAATAATTAATAAACTTAGGTCACAGGATATGAGATCGATATACAAAAATTAATTCTGTTTCTACAGACTTTCTTTTTTTGAGATGGCTTGTGTTTTTTTTTTATTATGGTTGAATGAAAATGTACATTCCCATATAAATTTGCATACTCACCTATATGCAGCTTCCACTGCTCTCCCTGCACCGTGACAGCACACTCTTCCGCTCTGCTCCACACATGCCCTATTCTCCCAACAATCTCCTATCGTCTCCTCTCCACCGACTCCCCTTTCTCCAGCAAGAGGTCAGCAGGATGACATCCTATAGATGCATTAGAACCATAAAGTGTCCACGAGATATGGTCACTCTGCATTGCCAAGTCCAATCCATTGCTGTCCCTTACGATTTATGGACAGGGGCAACATCAGAGCCAGGGGCCATGCTTCCAGCGGAACTTTTAGTGGTCTTTTAGTGGACATCTCAGGGTGCACCCCTATTTATTCTTGTGTTGCCAGTGAGACTCAACTTTGTGAGCTCCATCATGGCTATCACTGGTGGTGGCCGGGCACCATCAGGTTCTTCCAGTTACAAGTCAAAGTAGACACCCACTCAAGTGGGTCTCTCTGTCTTCTGGGTTCTCTTTCCCCCATGTCATTATGGACCTCAGTGATCATCCACTCTTGCTGAGTTGGGACCATCTGCTGTACCCTCAGATGGCAACTTTCAATAAACAGTTTGAAAATAAAATTAAGAAAACAATTTAAATACAAAACAATTATATTTGTGATTTCAAAGAAAGAAAGAAACTGTCACTACCGGGTTGATTCTGACTCATAGCAACACTATAGCACAGAGTAGAACCACCCCATAGAATTTCCAGGGAATGCTTAGTGGATTTGAACTTCCATCCTATTGGTTAGCAGCTGTGGCACTTAACCATGATACAACAAAGGCTATAGCACTGAAGTAAAAAAAAAAGTACTTAGGAATAAATCAACAAAAGAAGCGCAAAACCTGTTCTCAGACAGCTCAAAACATTGTGAGGCAGGGAATTGAAGCTAGGACTAGACACTGGGTCAATTATCTGTGAAAGACAATTATCTGAAACAAACAACTTTACCCTTTGGACACCACGTCCTAGAACTTTAAGATAAGCTTCCCAAAATACTTACTTAAACTTCCTTAAAGTGGTCTTTCAGAGAGTCAGATAAAACTGGTTTAGGAACATGCTTAGAGGGAACAGACCTGACCACTATATGACCTTCCATCAGAGACAATAGAGAGCCATGATCTCGTTGGGGAACCTACCAGGGCAACAAGAAACAGCACAGCTGCACAATCCATAATAAATCCTTTTTGATTCCAGTGATAATGAAAACACTTCCTACCAGAACCTATGGGATACAGCCAAAACAGTGCTCAGAAGCTGGGCTATCTCCATTTCTGCACACATCTGGAAGGAAGAAACAAAACTGAACCAAAGAACTAACCCTACAACTTGAACAAGTAGAGAGAGAACAACAGAGGAACCCCTCAGGCACCAGAAGAAAACAGAACACAAAGATTAGAGCAGAACTAAACGAATTAGAGAACAGAAGAACAGTTGAAAAAATGCAAAAGAACAAAAGCTGGTTTTTTGAAAAGATCAACAAAATTGACAAACCGTTGGCTAAATTTACTAAAGAAAAACAGGAAAGGAAACAAATAATCCAAGTAAGAAATGAGAAAAGAGTTGTTATAACAGATCCAACAGAAATCAAAACTATCACAACAGAATACTATGAAAGACTGTACTCTAACAAATTTGAAAACCTAGAGGAAATGGACAAATTCCTTGGTTCAAATCACCTACTGAAATTATCACAAGGTGAAGCAGAACAGCTTGATAAACCCATCACAAAGGAAGAAATTGAAAAAGTCATCCTAAAACTACCAACCAAAAAAAGTCCAGGCCCAGATGGCTTCACCGCAGAACTCCGCCAAGCTTTTAGAGAAGAGTTATCTCCAATACTACTGAGACTATTTCACAATATAGAAAGGGATGGAATACTCTCAAATTCATTCTATGAAGCCTGCATAACTGTAATACCAAAGCCAAGGAACGATCCAACAAAAAAGAAGAAATACAGACCAATATCACTCGTGAGTCTACATGCAAAAATCTTCAACAAAATTCTTGCCAACAGAATACAACAACATATCCAAAAAATAATCCATCATGACCAAGTTGGATTCATACCAGGGATGCAAGCTGGTTCAACATCAGAAAAACAATTAATGTCATCAATCACATAAATAACACAGAAGACAAGAATCTCCTGATTTTGTCTATTGATGCAGAAAAGGCATTTGATCAAGTCCAACACCCATTCATGCTACAAACTCTCAGTGAAATAGGAATAGACAGCCAATTCCTCAAAGCAATAAGGGCCATTTATACAAAGCCAACGGCCTACATCATCCTGAATGGAGGGAGACTGGAACAATTTCCCTTGAGAATGGAAATTGGACAAGGATGCCCACTCTCACCTCTCCTATTCAACATTGCACTAGGACTAACTTCTAGCCAGAGCAAATAGACAAGACCAAGAGATAGTTGCATCTGTATCAGCAAAGGAGAAGTAAAAATCTCCCTATTTGCAGATGATATGATTGTATACTCAGAGAATCTTAAAGAATCCATAAGTTAACTACTCAAACTGATAGAAGAGTTCAGCAAAGTCTCAGGATACAAGATAAACATAAGTAAATCAGTAGGACTCCTTTATACCAATGAGAATATCAATGAAGAAATCATCAAATCAATACCATTTACTATAGCCCCTAAGAAGATAAAGTACCTAGGAACAAATTTAACCAGAGAAATAACAGGCCCTTAGAAAAAGAACTACAAGTCTTTACTACAAGAAACTAATAGAGACTTACACAAATGGAGAAACCTACCCTGTTCATGGACAGGAAGAATTAACATTGTGAAAATGTCTATTTTACCCAAAGCAATCTGCTTATGTAATGCAATCCCAATACAAATTCCAGTGATACTTTTTAATGAGAGGGAGAAACAAATCACCAACTTTGTTTGGAAAGGGAAGAAGCCCTGGATAAGTAAAGCACTACTGAAGAAGAACACACTGGGAGGCTTCTCACTACCCAACTTGAGAACCTATTACACTGCCACAGTAGGCAAAACAGTCTGGTACTGGTACAAAAACAGACACATAGATTAATGGAACAGATCTGAGACCCCAGAGATGACACCATCTGCCTATGAACAGCTGATATTTGACAAAGGCCCTAAGACATTAAACTGAGGTAAAAACAATCTCTTCAACAAATAGTGCTGGCAAAATTGGATATCCATCTGTGCTCAATTAAAACCAGACTCATATCTCACACCTTATACAAAAACCAACTCCAACTGGATAAAAGACCTAAATATCAAATCAAAAATGATAAAGCTCATCCAAGAAAAAGTAGGAACAACAATGGAAGTTTTAATGCACAGCATAGACAGACTTCAAAATCTGTCAAACAAACCACAAACAACAAAAGAGAAAATTGATAAATGGAACAACTAAGAATCAAACACTTTTGCTCATCCAAAGACTTTATTAATAGAATTAAAAGGCCACCTACAGAATGGGAAAAATATTTGGCAACTCTATGTCAGACTGATGCCTGATCTCCATAATCGGTAAAGTACTACAAAATACCAGTAAGAAAAAGATAAATCATCCAGTTAAGTGATGGGCAAAGGAGATGGACAGACACATCTCTACAGAGGTGATCCAGGCAGCCAAAAAACACATGCAGAATTGCTCACGATCATTAGCTATCAAATAAATTTGAATCAAAATTACAACCTTACCCCAAAAAGGTTGGCCATGATCCAAAAAATGAAAAAAAAAAAAATGCTGGAGAGGCTGTGGAGAAATTGGAACTTTCCTACACTGCTGGTGGGATTGCAAAATGGTGCAACCTCTTTGGAAAGTAATCTGGCACTTCCTTAAAAAGCTGGACCTAGATATACTATTTAACCCAGTAATTCCACTGCTTGGAATATATCCTACAGAATCAAGGCCATTCACTCTAACTGATACATGCACAGGAATGTTTATTGCAGTACAGTCCACAATAGCAAAAAGATGGAATGAACCCAGAAGCCCAGCAACACAGGAATGGATAAACTATGGTATATATACTCAATAGAACACTATGCAATGATAAAGAACAATGACGATTTTTAGGAAACATCTCATAACCTGGTTCAATTGGAGGATATTATGCTGAATGAAAGTAGTCAGCAACAAAAGGACAAAAGTTGTATGAGACTCCTACGATAAGAACGTAAAAACAGGCTCATGCATAGAAGAAAGGACTCTGATGGCTGCAAGGGTGGGGAAGGAGGGAGGGCGAGGGGGTGAGGGTTTGGATTAGATAGTTCTTAGAAATTCAGTTGGGTGAAATCTGTGACAGCATACATTAGAAACAAGATCAGTATTAACTAGACTTCAACGCAACCTAATTACTCCATCTTAACCCAGTATTGCAAGGACAGAGTATCTGGGGACCATGCATTCAGGGGAAATCAAGGTCAACTGGCACAACCAGCATTTTGCTAAGAGAGCCTTCTGCACCTGGCATTGGTGAGTGGTGTCTGGGGTCTTAAAATCTGCCAAGCTGCCATCCGAGGGTACAGTAGATGGTCCCAATTCAGTAGGAAAGGATGATCACCAAGGACCAAAATGACTTGGTCGAAAGAGAATCCAGAAGACAGAGAGACCCAAATGAGCAGGTGACTACATTGACTTGTGACCAGAACCAGGTGGTGCCTGGCCACCACCAGTAATAGCCAAGATGGAGCTCACAAAGTTGAGTGTCACTGGCAACTCAAGAATAAAAAGGGATACACCCTGAGATCTCCACTAAAAGACCACAATTGATGGTCCAAGGCCCTCGGGGTTCACCTGGGAGCATGGCCCCTGGCCCTGATGCTGCCCCTGTCCATAAATCATAAAGGAAGTCAACTCTTTGGATAGGACTGGATTGGACTTGGTGACACAGAGTGACCATATCATGTGTACACTTTATGGTTCTATGCATCAATAGGATGTCATCCTACTGATCTCTAACTGGAGGTGGGGGAGTGCGTGAAGAGGAGGGGAGAGGAGAATGTTTGCAGGATAAGACATACATGGAGCAGAGATAAAGAGTGTGCTGTCACCAGGCAGGGAGAGCAGTAGGTGCTGCATATAGGTGGGCATGTAAATTTATGTGGGAATGTACATTTTCATTCAATCATAATAAGAAAAGAAGAAGAAAAGTCCTGTTTCAAGTCTCAGAAGTGTTTGCCACAGGATCTGTCTTGAAGCCTGCCTGCGTGCGCACTTTATTTCCCTAGCTCAACCAATTCCCTGAAAACTCTACCTTTTCTCAAGAAGGAAACCCTGGAGACCTAGCTGTTAAGTGCGATGTCTGCTAACCAAGAGGTCAACACTTGAAATCCACCAGGCTCTCCTTGGAAACTATATAGAGCAAGTTCTACTTTGTCCTATAAAGTCTCTATGAGTCAGAACCCGCAGTTTGGTTTTGGTCTGGTTTCTCAGGAAAACCATGAATAAAGTATCTTAGCACAGCATATAAATAGTTCAGATCTCACTAACTGCACTCAGTTGGACTTTGGGGACTCTTAGACCCCCGATGACTCCTTTTACTTGTCACAGGTAAAACATTGTTGTTGTTAAGTGCCATCAAGTTGGTTCCAACTCACAGTGACCCTACGAACTACAGAACAAAACACTGCCCAGTCTTGCATCATGTCCACAGTAGTTTTTATGCTTAATTCCATTGTTGCAGCCACTGTATCAATCCATCTCATCGAGAGTCTTCCCCTTTTTCTCTGACCCTCCAGTCTACCAAGCATGATGTCCTTCTCCAGTGCCTAATCCTTCCTGACAACATGCCCAAGGTATGTAAGACACAGTCTTGCCATCTTTGCTTCCAAGGAGCACTCTGGTTGTACTTCTTCCAGAATAAATCTGTCTGTTCTTTTGGCAGTCCATGGTATGTTCAACATTCTTTTCCAACACCACGATTTGAAGGCATCAATTCTTCTTCTGTCTTCTTGTTTATGATCCAACTTTCGTATGCATATGATGCAAAAAGATAAAGGTAAAATGAAGCTTGTTAAAGTGTAACTGAATTTGGTCTTCCTTGTATATTTGTGCTTTTGAGTCAGACTGGCTTTTCTGGCAACAAGTGAAAGCACAGGCAAATAAAGAAAGAAATAAAGAAGACTTAAATAGAAACATTCTCTATACTTATGCACTGGAAGACTTAATTAATATTGTTAAAATGGCAACACTCTCTAAACTGATCTATGAATTGAAAGCAATCACTGTCAAAAACCTGCTGACTTCTTTGCAGAAATTAACAAACTAATCCTCAAATTCAGATAGAATTTCAAGTTTCCAGAATAGCTAAAACAACATTGAAAAATAAGAAAATAATTGGAGCATTCACACTTCTTGAATTCAAAACTTGCTACAAAACTATAGTAATCAAGACAGTGTGTTAGTGGCCTCAGAAGAGGCATACATACCAGTGGGATAGAACTGAGAGTTCAAAAATACGCCTATACATTTACGACCAAATAGCACATGAATGAAAAAGATGCTCAACAACATTAGCCACCAAGGAAATGCAAATAAAACCATAGTAAGATACCCCACAGTTTGGCTATAATAAAAGAGTGGTAATAACAAACGCTGGGAATGGTGTGGGCTATGGGAACCATCATACACCGTGGGAGAGAAAGTAAAATTACACAATTGCTTTGGAAAGCAATTTAGCAGTTCCTTAGAAGATTAAGTGTAGAGTTATCATATGACTCAGAAATTCTACAACTAGGGTATATTCAAGTGAAAGCATGTGTCCACACAAAATCTTGTGCAGCCAAAAACATGTTCAAAAAACAAACAAAAGAACACTGCTTTCAGATGGCACCAATTTCTCTTCCTTCTTCTGTTGATGCTATTCTCGGCCAAGTGGTCACTTGCCCAGACTCCAAGACCGAGCTGGATCATAACCTGGCATCTGGTGACAAAGCTACAGGTTTTGATACTGCTGAAGAAGAAATTGTATCTAACAGCAAAACTAGATTTAGCTTAGGGAGATGTTCCTGTGAGAACTCAGACTGACACATTCTTCTGCTTCCCTTAGGTTGGGTCGTAGTGAGTGCTGGTTTGCCTGGGTTAGTCTCAGTTTGTATCTGTTGTTCTGGCACACATCTTAACATATCCTGTTCACTCTGATGATGCCCTAACATGATTGGTAAATTAATCATAATAAAAAATCAGCCTTAATTTAGGAACACATGGTCTCTGACCGGCTTAGCAGGCAGAAGCACCTGTACTGCAAGATTAATTTTAGTTCTTTTTCATGGACCCTAGAGTTGATCTTGAGGAACTTCATAGTTATGCTGAGATTCTCTAGCACAAATCTAACAGGGCTGTTGGGAAGGGTATATAAATAATGGATGGAAAAAGTGCTCTGAAATTTGCGGGTCATTTTCCGAAGAAACCAAAACCAAACCCACTGCAATCAAGTCTACTCCAATTTACAGTGACCCGAGTTTCCAAGGAGTGCCTGATGGATTTGAACTGCCAACTTTTTGGTTAGCAGCTGTAGCACTTAACCACTATGCCCACCAGGGTTCCGATTTTCCCAATACACAATATAATTTTACTCCTGGTACTATGGATCCTGGAAGATCACCTGTTTTGGTAAGCTAGTGCTGCTGTAACAGAAATACCACAGAGTGAATGGCTTTAACAAAGGAAAGTTTATTCTTACACAGTCTGGTGGTGGGATTAAAGTCCAAATTCAGGATATCTGCTTCAGGGGAAGCCTTTCCCCCTCATTAGCTCTGGAGGAAAGTTCGATATTGTATCAGTCTTCGTCCAGAGAGCATCTTGGCACAGGAACCTCGGGTCTGAAGGATGTGCTCTCCTTCTGGTGCTGCTTTCTTGACGGTGTGAGATTCCCATTCTCTAATTGCTTTCCTTTCCTTTTGCCTCTTGCAGAATGAAAGCATTAAGGGTGGGGCAAGCCACACTCTAGGGAAACTCCCTTTACAGTGGAGCAGGGAGGTGATCTTATAAGGGAATTTACAGTCTCACCTTAATCCTTTAACATACAGCATAGGAAAATCACAAAATGGAAGACAATCATGAAATACTGGGAATCACGACCCAGCTACCTGGCTACATATATTTTTGAGGGGACACAAGTCAATCCATGATACAACCCTTGCTTAAAAACATCTGCATGAGTCTGCCACTGTTCATTCTTTTTGAGTTACGGCAGTGCTTCTCGAATTCACCAGATCATTACATTTATCTGGAGCAACTGTTGAAAAATAACAATATCCCACTTGGCCCCAGGCAGGCTCACCTCAACTTATCCTGCTTCTGATGCCACTATTTATTTTTCAGTGAATATTACTTTCTGCATCGCGGAATTTAAAATTGGGTTCCTACAAGATCCTCTGCCCTGTCCCACCAGACTCAGCCACTGAGTCCTGTCTCCTGTCATCTCCTCTCCTTGATGATTTCATTTATCTCCAAGGTTTAGCCTTTCATCTCTAAGCAACTGTCCATTCCAATCTGTACCTCTAGGGTCATCGTATCTGAGTTTGCATCTCCTCTCTGGTGATTACCAGTTAGTGTGACTTGGTAAGTGTCTTAACCTCTCAGTTTCCCCTTTAGTATAATGGGAATAATAGTGATACCTCATAGGTTTATGGGGAGAATTAAATGAATTTATGAGTGTCAAGCATTTAAAAACTATGCCTGTTTGTAACCCTAATATCTTGCAACATGTTTTTCACTTTTCAAAATGTGTAATTGAGACCTTCATGTAACTAATGCCATAAAGATGCTTTAAATAATCTGTTAAGTGTTTTTTACCGCACTAGCTACTCTGGCCTCTGCACTGGCCTCTTTCCAAAGGGGTGCAGAGCCCTCTCAGCTCCTGTGACCTCTGTCTCCTGAGAAATGGCCTTCAGCCTGGAAAAACAGCAGCTAGGAAAGTTGCCTGCCTTTTGTGTATCCACAACTTTCTTTCTTGCCCCTTATCTTGGTAAGAATAGACTTGGAAGGCTAGTTTCACTAGCTGAGAAATTTTTTCATAAGTTTTGTCTTTGCCTGTTATAAACAAACTGGCTAGAGTTTCTTGTGACTGCTTTGTGATGCATATAGTTATCTGTGCACTACATGCTTAAAAACATGAAGTATTTCTTGTTAAAGTGATATATAAACTCTGATGTAAACATTGTCTTTTGAGACTGTGGAGAACAGCCTGTGTTGCTGTCGAGTCTCCAGTGGTATCATGCTTCCTAATAAACCTTCTTCCTCTTTCTAACTTGGAGTATGTTTTATTGGCTCAGCTGCTCCAAGGCACAGACCCAAATCAGGTGACACGTTGTTTGTTTTTAGACACTGTTGAGTCGGTTCTGACTCACGGTGACTCTATACATAACAGAATGAAACACTGCCTGGTCTGTGCCCTGCCTACATTTGTCTTTATGCTTAAGCCTATTGTTGCAGCCCCTGTATCAATCCATTTCAGTGAGGGTCTTCCTCTTTTTTGCTGTCTCTCCACTCTACCAAGTATGATGTCCTTCTCTAGGGACTGATCCCTCCTCACAATACATCCAAAGTATGTAAAATGCAGTCTTGCCATCTTTGCTTCCAAGGAGCACTTTTGTATTTCTTCCAGAACCCATGTGTTTGTTCTTTGGGTAGTCCGTGGTGCATTCAATATTCTTCTCCAACACTATAATTCAAAGGCATCAATTCTTCTTCTGTCTTCCTTATTCATTGTCCAGCTTTTGCATGCGTATGATATGACTGAAAATAACATGGCTTTGGTCAGGCTCACCCTAGTCTTCAAGGTGACATCTTTATTTTTTAACACTGTGGCAGATTTTCCCAGTGCAATGAGTCTTTTGATTCCTTGACTTCTGCTTCCATGGGCATTGATTGTGGAACCAAGTAAAATAAAATCCTTAACAATCTCAATCTTATCTCCACTTATCGTAATGTTACTTACTGGTTCAGTTACGAGGAATTTTGTTTTCTTAATGTTGAGGTGTAATCCACACTAAAGGATTTGATCTATGATCTTTGTCAATAAGTGTTTCAAATGCCTGGCACTTAAAAATCTTCAGTCGATGTTGATTATTATAATTATAAGATGGTGATGATCACAATCATCATCAATGTCATTATCTCAATTGGCTGTTGGAGACATTTTCCATTTTGTTACTTTTCAAGTTTGTCAAAATCCTTAACAACGGAAGTCATCATTTCCCCACTTCCTAAGGCTCCAAAGACTATTTTCCTATTTCTGCAATGGTACCACTTGTGTTCTCCAAGCTGCTGAGGCTCAAAACCCTCAGATCACCTCTGATTCATGTCTCCTTTGACTGTCTCCCCCCCACTTCTATTCAGTCACCTATTTAAACATTGTCTGTCTTGTCAGGGTAGAATTCATTCTTTGCTTTTCATTCTATTCCAGTTCAGTTCTTTATTAAACTCTCATTTGGACATTTCAGCCACCAAAAATTTATGCAGCATGTATCTATTCTGAGTCAAGAGTCCTCGGGTGGAACAGTCAAGACAACTTAACTGCTATCTGAAAGTTGGAGCTTTGAGTCCACAAAGCGGTGCCTTGGAAGAAAGACCTGGTGATCTATTTCTGAATTTAAGCCATTGAAAACCCTATGGAGCACAGTTCTACTCTGAAATACACGGGGTCATCCTGATTTAAAATCAACTCAGCAATGACTGGTGCTAAGCACTGCCTAGGATAAATTATCAAGAGCAAAAGCAAACACATAAATGTTAAGGATAGAGTAGATGGAGGAGGGGAGTAGAGGAAAAGTGGTTTGCAGATGAAAAGGCCAGGGTATTGGATAGGTCATTCATAGGTGACCCAAGTGGCCCACGATGACAGTAGGATTTATGACCAATCACTATGAACTAGGCATAATGAACTCTGTAATGAGTAAGGAAACTTGTCAAGGAGGTTAATAGGAGACATGTCAGCTGAAGAAAGGGGTACCCAAAACCAAACCCCCTTCTGTGGAGTCTGTTCCAACTCACAGCAACTATACAGGACAGAATAGAACTCCCTTATGGAGTTTGGAGGCTGTCATCTTTATGGATTCCAAACTCCCCGGTAGTCCTTGTAGGAACATCTCTTATTTTTCTTTGCTTGCTGCCACCTCTTGGGTCGCTATGAGTAAGATCTGACTCGATGGCAGTGGGTTACTGCCACCAATAAGAAATTGTTTGGACCTGAGTTCAACTGAATCTGTAAGTAGTGAGAGTCCTACAGGATAAGCACAGTAGGCCACCCCCATGATTTCTATGAGGCTTCAGAAGGGACGCACACAATGGAATCACTCTGGTGGAGCCACTGAGAACTCCACAGAGATTTCATCAAATTGGTTTAGAGTCATCAATCCCACCCTCAATAGTGATGTAATTAACATTTATGTGTTTGCTTTTGCTGTTGATACCTTACATAGTGTGCTTAAGTACGCTTATTTGTTACTTATTTATTGACTTAGGGTTTTCTTCAGTCCTTCTGGATACCCAAAGGCAAGGAAAAGCCAGGATGTCTGGCAATGGGTAACTGAACAGACTTTCAGTTTCCAACATCCTTGCAGGAAAGAAGACCGTTTGTGCTCTGGAAACAAGGTCCAGAAAACATTCTTGAGGTTTGTTTCAGGTGATGGTGAATCCCTGACTACAGATTATTTTATAGAACTAAAAATGAAAATAACAAAAAAAAAGGGAAGAACTGGCCACAGGAAAGGAGAAGTCAATTGGATGACCTCGTATGGCTTGTTTTGTCTCAGCTGAGGGAAGAACAGTGGGGCTTTGGACAGAACTCCTGACATTTTAAGGGCCAAGGAGGCTGAGCCTATATGACAAGTCTCTGGAATTCAGTCCAAGAGTCCTTGTGTGGTCGGAGTGCTCTATGACAGTGGAGCTAGGATTGCCATACTAGATGCACAGGCTTCCTCCTCAGGAAAGAGAAACAGAACACATCTGCAAGTTGGTGTCCAACCCAGCTGGTGTCCTCAAAGCCTTTTCTCTGTCTCACAAACTCTCTTGCCCTATGTAACTCCTCCTTGCTTCCTTGTCTGCTTGTCCTTTGTTCTCTCCTTCATACACTTATTTGTTCATTTATTGATCTGCTTAACTTCTACATGCCAGACATGGGGCATTAGAGTGGTAGATAACACGTTCAATGAACTGGCCCTTGTGAAACTCACCTTCCTGAAAATTGTACTCAATAAAATATAAGTCTTATGAGGAAGGATGTAGAGGATTCTGTTTTGCGTATCAATTTAGGTATACTATAGGCGCTGCGAGTTGGAATCAATTTGATGGCAGTGGTTTATGTTTTTGTTTTTTTAATAGTAATCAGTTACTTAATCAAGTGCTAATCTAGACGTTACTTAATCAAATGCTAATTTAGACGTTGCTCATTGCACAGTGGTTAAGCTCTACATCTGCTAACCAAAGGTCAGCAGTTCAAATCATCCATGCATTCCTTGGAACCTCTATGGGACACTTCTACTATGACCTACAGGGTTGCTATGAGTTGGAATCCACTCAACAGCAGTGGGTTTGGTTTTTTATCTGTTGACTTTAAGTAACAGAGATTATTCTCAACTGTGTGGTTGGGCCTCATCCAGTCAGTTGAATAGCCTTTAAGAGCAAAACTGAGGTTTCCCTGAGGAAGAATAAATTCTCCCTGTGGACTGCAGTGTCACTTCTTGTCTCATCTACAGATTGTGGTTTGTCCAGTGTCACAAATTGATTTGTGTCCCTCTCCAAAATATCTGTCATCTTGTCTAAGTTATGATTCCCAGTGTTGTGTGATTGTCCACCATTTTGTTACCTGATGTGATTTTTCCTATGTGTTGCAAATCTTGTCTCTATGATGTTAATGAAAGCAGTGACAGTTATGTAGACTCAATTTGTGAGTTTAGTCTGCAATTTCAGCCAATCTCTTTTTAACTGCAAAAGAGAGAAGCAAGCAGAGAGACCGGGAGATCTCACACAACCGAGAAAGAAGCACCAGAAGCAGAGTGTGTCTTTTGGACCCAGGTTCCTGCACAGAGAAGCTCCTAGACCAGGGGAAGACTGACAAGAAGTAACTTCCCCCAGAACCAGCAGAGAGAGAGCCTTCCCCTGGAGCTGATGCCCTGAATTTGGACTTGTAGTCTACTGTGCTGTGAGAAAACAAATTTTTCTTTGTTAAAGCCATTTGCTTATAATATTTCTGTTATAGCAGCACTACATAATTAAGACTTCCAGATAGATTCCACAGCTACACAAAAACCAAAAACCAAACCTCATTGCTGTCTAGTCAATTCCAACTCATAGTAGCCATATAGGGCAGAGTAAAATAGCCTCATAGGGTTTCCAAGGAGTGGCTGGTGGATTTGAATTGCCAGCCTTTCGGTTAGCAGCCAAGCTTTTAACCACTGCACCACCAGGACTCCACAGTTACCTAAGATGTACGTATTCAGATATAGAGAGATCTATATAGCTAAAGGAGTCCTGGAAGCACAGTAGTTAAGCACTCAGCTGCTAACCAAAAGGTGGGCAGTTCAAACCCACCACCTACTAGAAGAGAGAAAGATATAGCAGTCTGCTTTTGTAATGATTACAGCAAACTCTATGAGGCAGTTCTGCTCTGTCCTATATGGTCTCTATGAGTTGGAATAGACTTAGTGGCAACAGATTTTTGTATATATGTTAACTGTTCTTTTTCTCTGCTGGAATCCTGATTCATAAAGGTGCTAAGGTACTTTATGCCTCCCTCTCTGTTCTTATTTCCCAACCCCTACTTCATTTTCCTCTTTCATCTCTTATCACCACATAAACTCTTTAATTTCCCCTCCCTGAACTCTCTCACTTCTTTGCACCTTCTTTTCAGTCTCCATCTCTTTCCTCCGATTTCATCTTCTTTCTGTTTCCCTGATTTCTTCTCTTTTTCTCCGTGCCTTCCCTGCCATCCTGCTGTCTGCGTCTCCTTGAAACCTGATAAAAGTTCTCTCTTGAAATGACACTTTCCTGAACTCCAGTTCAACACATGCAGGAGTGCTCACATGCACACGTGTGCAAGCACACACACACACACACGCACTCATACACACGTGTAGTCACATTCAGAATCATACACTCAACACCTCACTTTGGAAGTTCAAGCATTTGATCCATGTCATAGGGGGAAGGATGCCACTTCCTCTAATTGCAGTCCTATGCAGAGGCACGCACAACTCAAGGGAGTCAGGGTTTCATGGTAAGACAGAATTCTTTGACTCTCACCTAGAAAATCAACAAGAGGTTACAGTTCAGCACATATGAATTGACAGATTCTTTTCGGCATATATTAATTACTACACTGTATCACCACAGCCCTGTGAGGTTAGATGCTTGCTGTTATCATTATCATCATCATCTCTGTTTACAGATCAGGGACCAGAGGCTGAGAGAGATAAGCACTGCTCAAAGTCCCACAACCATGACGGCCGTATCAGGATTCAATCTTAGCTCCTCTAACAAAGCTACTCACTAGTCTGTGACAGCAGCAAAAGGAAAGTGAGACCTTCAGTCCCGACATTGCCCACCACTGTGTACCGGCTCCTGCCACGTGTATCCTAAGGACAGGGCTGTGCCTCGGTATTTCAGCACCTCAGGAATTCTTAACTTGAGCCTCAGTTTCTCTGCCTGCACCTGTATAAATATGAACACGTATGTGGGTGAGCGCACGCATGTGCGCGCGCACACACACACACACACACTCACTATTCACATAGGCAAGCCCTGTTCTACTTCCCCAAACTGCTCTTGTCGGCTCATCTGATCTCTGTTTCTACTCCCCTAATCTCCATTTTTACCTTCAATTTGGAAATGCTTGAATTGAAAGATGAAAATGTTGCTCTTTGCTCATTTTTTTTCCTTCTAGGACCGTTTCTGCTCCCAGTGTGACCCACCCCACCTCCTCATCCCAACACACTCACACCCTCCATTCCCTCCATGTTGGTGTTATCAATTTGCTCAGATGTTGAAAATCTACCTCCAAGTGAGGCAGTCTCTTTGTCATCATCCCATTCCACTCAGCCAAAGGCAAATGAAGATCCTTGTGGAACATACCAAAAGTCAAACTCTGAAAGCTTCCTCTGGTGTAAAATACCAAAAAGATATTGAGGGCAATGATCAGAGGTAGCCCAATACAGAGGGCCTTACAAAAGTTTCTTCTACACATTATGTTGTGCCCAAGGCTCTCCAACCACCCTGCAAGGCTGAGTGTGTCACTGCCCAAGCAAGCTGAAGCTCCAAATCTTGTGAATTTTGTCTCTGACACGCTGCATGGATGACACCGTGCCTGCTGAGCCAAATGTTCTGTGGCCAGAAAAGCTGTCACAGTCTTCCAGCTTCTCCCTATGCAGCATCAGGTGTGTGGACTGTGCCATGGCAGCTGCCCAGCAACGAGTAGGTTACCAGGGCACACATTGCACTGCCTCAGAAATCAGGTGAATGCTTCCTCCTGAGAGGGCTCAGGCTGTCTGCTTAAGAGGATTTCTCTTTTTGTTCTGGTTTTGTTGTCCTTCCAGCAGAGAAGATGAGCTCTGGTCATGAGGGCACAGAAGATAACAAACAGGATGAGAAAAGAATCCACAGGGTTGGAAGCTTCTGTGCTGTAAGCATGTCTTTGGAAAGCAGGAGCCATGTCTTTTTTTTTTTTTTTTCCCTAATTCTAAAGAGCCTTGAGTATAGTAGGTGTGCTCTGTTCAACAAACTTGAAGCCAAGACTTTCCTGGTGGTTTCTAGAACACTGCCTGGAAGTACATAGAGATGAGCTGGAGGCAGCCACCCCAGGTGAGCCACAGGAGATGACTTTGCTTCACTGGTTTCTGTCCTCTGCTTGCCTTCCAACAACCCTGTGCACTGGATGGAGCTCAGCCATCACCCAACTCTCAGTAACTCTTCTGCCTCCACATCTCACACTGTCCATACATTTTGAACAAACTAATTCTCATTATTGTGCTTTAAACACTCAAGAATTTTTCCCCAAAGACAAAAGTGTAAAGTTCTCAATCTAATATTGAGTCCCTTCATGATCATACGTCTCTGTGTCTTCTGGGCCCTGAGACTATTTGCTAGGTCCTCAAACACAGCATATGCAGACAAGTGCAAAAGCAGACACGTGGATTAAAACAGACACTTCTTTGGAAAAGCAGGTAGAATGGAAAAGAACAAAATGAAAAGGCCTTTTGCTTTTCACATATGGAAAAGTGTTTCCTAGGATTCCACTACTAAACAAATAAAATATGCGTGACTTCTTCCAGTTGAGGAACCACATGGAATAGACACACTTGTTTCTGTTGCTCCCACTAAAGGCAGCTATAAATCCTGGACATTTTATATAAACAAACATAAGAGGACTATGGAAGTTGCAAAGAAGAAAGATGGGCTAAGATTTAGGAATCAGAAGAATGACACAGACGTCAGTTCTCTGGGCTTTCTTTTTGCCTAATATCCTGGACTAGATGCCAGAGAAGTTGGCAACCTGGAAATATCAATGAGCACAGACAATAAACACCCTCAGATACACCTGCTATTTCTTGAGCCAGCAAAACAAGAAAGGACAGATTACCAAGATGAAAAAAAAACAACATGTAGACAATAACTGCCCTACTCCAGTCAAACACCACTGTCATACCAATCCATTGCCATCAAACAAGTTCAAGTTGGGAGTATACGCATGTAATAAAGTGGCACAGAACTATACACACGGTGCCAAGGTCAATCTCTTGGTTTTGCTGCAGTGCTATAGTTAGTTTATACATAAAATATAACCATTGGGGGAAACTGAGTGAAGCGTACACACAACTCTTCTGCAAATTTTTGCAAGTTTACAATCATTTTAAAACAAAAAAGCTTAAAAAACAAAAGAAGACATAACCTCTACGTGAACTCACTGCCGGTGTAGATCTCTTTTTGAAATTGCAAACTCTTTGCTAAAAACATGGTAAGAATAGTGCTTACCTCTAGATACAGTGGAAACCCTGGTGCATAGTGATTAGGGCCATGGCTACTAACCAAAGGATTGGCAGTTTTAATCCACTAGATGCTCCTTGGAAACTCTGAGGCCACTGAAGTTCACTTGACAGCAAAGGGTTTGCTTTTTTGGTTTTTCTGGAAATAGTGAGGAAAAAGAGCTAAGGGCTGGAGGTGGGAAGGAGACTGACCCTTCACTATCTTTTCTTAAAAATGTATTTTAAATTTTGTATTATGTTACATGAATTATTAGTTAAAAGAAATAATTTCACAAAAATTTGCATCATAATCTGTATCACCTCAATTCTTTTTGGAATCAATCAGAAGTACACTTAGCTAGAGTCTCCAGTAACTACTTCTTTCTCCAAAATCTTTGCCATAAGCCTCCTTCTTCTCCTCTAAGGGCTGAGACTCCTTAGGAAATATGTCAATGTTTTTCTTGGAATACTAGGTGCCCTCTTATTCAACCATGCACTGTTTAGAGTACTAGGGCAGTGGTTCTAAAACATCAAAGACCATAAATATTACCTAGGTAGCTTGATAAAAATGCAGGAGCCTGGGACCCAAACCTAGAGTCTAATCCTATAAGCTTATGAAGACATTTCAACAAATGTCTCATATGAGTACACTTACATCACTTCCCCAATGGGGCTTAGAACTCTATGGGGGGATTGATCTACTAGAGCTAATGTGATCATAACCCTGTAAGAGGCACCAACAGAGGCCAGAGGCCACAAAGGGCAAGTGACCCTTCTGCCTGCACCTGTGTCATCAGGAAGGCTGTCTTGTGTCTTAGGATTCTCTAGAGAAATATATCTATAATAAAGACAGAAAGAGAAAGATTGGTTGATTTTAATGAATTGGCTCACTTGGTTGTAAGAGCTAGCAAGTCCCAAATCTGCAGATCAGGCAACAGGCTAAAGATTTCTGAAGTTTTATGTCCAAACCTCCAAAGCTGAGATGAAGGAAAGAATAGGAGTTCTTTCAAGGTGTTTACTTTTAGCATGGAGGCAGAATACACCCTAGGGAAAGATCTTTTCTCTCTTAAGGCTATCAACTGATTGGATGAAGCCCATCCACACTATGGAAGGTAATCTGATTTCCTTAATGTCAACTGAATTTAATCACATGGAATTACTTCATAACAGCATCTAGACTGGCATTTGACTAAATAACTGGGTACCAAAGGGCAGCCAAGTTGACACATACAGTTAATCCTCACAATATGTAGGTTTCAAGCCCCTCTAGTAGGGAGCAAGTGTAAGGAAGGTTGTAGGGATAACAAAGTACACGTCATTTTTAATGAAAGACAAATAGTTCAGCATTATCAGAATGAGAAGGTAAAGTTTCAGATAGAGTATCAGAAGCAAAATAGCAAAAATAACAATTACTACCGGATCTAAATGTCCAACCACAGGGGAATGGTTAAGTACTTTATAGTATATAATACTCAGTGCCAGTTAGTTGATTCCAACTTGTAGCGACCTTATAGGACAGAATAGAACTGCTCCCTAGAGTATCCTAGGAGCACCTGGTGGATTTGAACTGCTGATATTTTTCACTAGCAGACACAGCATTTAACTACTATGCCACCAGGATTTCCACAGTATGTAATAGTTAAAACTGTTAAGTAAAATATGGTATATAATAGTTTTTAAAAATCAGAATATTATGGGCAAAGTAGAGACTGTAATGAGTTTTACAGTAAAATCCTGATACTATTACTCAGGAATCAGGTAACTCAGACAAGTTATTTCACCTCTCTAAATTTTCATTTCCTTATCTATAAAATGGGGATACATAACACTCTCCTTTACAGAGCTGTTATAAGGTGTAAATCAGATAATGTTTGTAAAGTGCCTGGTACATTCAATACACACTAGAAATCATCATTGTGGTTGCTGCCAGAACAGCTGGGAAGGTTATATGCAAAATGGAAACCTCCTTATGATGAATTTCAAAGGGCAAAACTGGACTAGAAAATTGTTTAGGTAGTCCAAGCTTCCTATTTTGGGTCCTAAAGTACTCCTAAAGAGTATCACATTGCCACTAATAACCCATATTTACTTGACCCCCTACAGTGTCTGTTGTAGGATTCCAGGACCCCTACATAGTCTCCTTATGCACTTCTGAAAATCCCAGAGAGGTTCTCATGATTGATCAGAAATATACCAGCGAGGCTCCATGTAGTATCTCATAGTTTTCCTACTTTAGCCCCTCCAGTTGGATGGTCCTTCCACTGAACATTGCAGTTTCTTACAGCCCAACCTGCTGCTTCTCATTCTCTAATACCACAGGGACTGTTCTCAGGGGCATCCTAGAGGTTCCCAAAAATTCTGAGACAGCCTATACCAAAGCTGGGAGAAAATATATCCCACTTTTTCACGTCCCATGTTATTGGAATGGGGGCATCTAATTGATCTATATTGTACCCCCACCGTTTTACAAAGTTTTTAGGAAAAACAACTCTTTCACAGTTTTTATCCAGACTGCATTTTTCTCCCACCACATCTAGATATAGCCACTGCTCCCTCAGATGATGAAGACTTTGGATGTGACCATATTTGTCTGCCCAACTCCTTGAGTTCTTTCCCAGGAGGGTTCTTAGGCATTAGTAGACACCTGGTTGCCAATCTTGTAACTCCATCAGCTGTGACAATTATGATTAAACATAAACAACGGACATAACTTAAACCTGAGGTAGGAAACAACCCCGCACCCCCAGGGAATGTATAACTACATCAATATTTAAGGAAAACCAGTACCAAATTTCCAGACTGTGATTTCTAAATGGTGTTCTCCAGTACAATGAACCAGTACTCCTTAGAGAAGTGATTGATTCTGGGAGTATGAAAAGGGAAACAAGACGAACCTGAAGCATCTTATAGTACTACCATAAGGTAAGGAAATGCTCAAAAGAGAAAGGATGGAGCATATCAAAGGGAGCCAATCTGAAGGAGTTCCCAAAGGCTAAAGCTAGACAACTGGAGTAATAACATAACAAAGTATTGGCTTATAATCAAAAGTACAAAATAAATATACATGACCCCACACTGATAAAAATGATTGAATAAATAAATGGAGGAAAAGAGATAAATCTGTCTTACAGAGTAACCCCAAATAATATCTGTAGATACTTTCATCTCTAGGAGATAGAATTCAAACTCCCTAACCCCTGCATCCCAGACTGAGCTGGACTTAATGACTTGGTACTAAAGAGTAAAATATAAACCAGAAAAACTAAATGGTACCTAACTACCACTATTGACCATCCTGATCAAGGCCACAATAGATGTTCCTGTTGTGAGGTGCCATCGAGTTCATTCCGATGCATAGCGACCCTACGAACAATGGAATGAAACACTACCCTGTCTTGTGTCATGTCCACAATCGTTTTTATGCTTATGCCCATTGTTGCGGCCAATGTGTCAATCCATCTTGTCAAGGGTCTTCATCTTTTTTACTGACCCTCCACTCTACCAAGCATGATGTCCTTCTTCAGGGACTGATCCCTCCTGACAACATGTTCAAAGTATGTAACACGCAGTCTTGCCATCTCGGCTTCCTAGAAGCACTGTTGTACTTCTTTCAGAACAGATCTGTTTGTTCTTTTGGCAGTCCATGGTACATTCAGCATTCTTCTCCAAAACCACAATTCAAAGGCATCAATTCTTCTGTCTTCTTTGTTCATTGTACAGCTTTTGCATGCATGTGATACAACTGAAAATACCATGGATTGGGTCAAGTGCACCTCAGCCTTCAAGGTGACATCTTTATTTTTCAATGCTTTAAAGAGGTCCTTGGCAGCAGATTTTCCCAATGCAATGTGTCTTTTGATTTCTTGACTGCTGCTTCCATGGGCACTGATTATGGACACAAGCTAAATAAAATCCTTGATAACTTCAGTCCTTTCTCCATTTATGATGATGTTGCTTACTGATCCAGTTGTGAGGATTTTTGTTTTCTTGATGTTGAGATGCAATCCACACTGAAGGCTTTGGTCCTGGATCTTCATCACTAAGTGTTTCAAATCTTCTTCACTTCCAGCAAGTAAGGTGGTGTCATCTGCATAACAAAGGTTGTTAATGAGTCGTCCTCCAATTCTGATGCCTTGTTCCTCTTTGTACAATCCAACTTCTGGGATTATTTGCTCAACATGCAAATTAAAAAGGTACGGTGAAAGGATATAATCCTGATGCACCCTTTTCCTGACTTTAAATCATGCAGTGTCCCCTTGTTCCATTTGCACAACTGCCTCTTGATCCGTACACAGATTCCCTAAAAGCGCAATTAGGTATTCTGGAATTCCCATTCTCCACAATGTTAGTCATAATTTATTATGATCCACACAGTCGAATGCCTTTCTATAGTCAATGAAACACAGGTAAACATCTTTCTGGTATTCTCTGCTTTCAGCCAAGATCTATCTGACATCAGCAATGATGTTCCTGGTTCCATATCCTCTTCTGAATCCAGCTTGAATTTCTGGCAATTCCAAAACCAAGAAGACACCACAAAAGAAGAAAATCACAGACCAATATCCCTCATGAATGGAAATGCAAAAATTCTCAACAAATTTCTAGCCAGTAGAATTCAGCATTATATCAGAAAAATAATATGCCATAACAAAGTAGGATCCATACCAGATATAAAAGGATGTTTCAACGTTAAAAAAAATCAATCAACATGAGCCATCACATAAATAAAATGAAAGAATCACATGATCATCTCAATGAACGCAGAAAGGGCATTTGACAAAGTCCAACACCTATTCCTGACAAAAACTCTCAATAAAATACGTATTGAAGGGAATTTCCTCAACATAATAAAAGCCTTTCAAAAAAACAAAACAAAGCAAAAAAAAAGTCAACATCATTCTTAATGGATGCTGAAAACACCCCCTTTGAGAGCAGAAACAAGACAAGGATGGTCTTTAATATCCACTCCTATTTCTCAACAGCACTTGGCTGGCATTTAACCTTGTACTGGAAGTCCTAGTTAGAGCAATAAAGCAACAAGAAGAAATAAAAGGCATCCAAATTGGTAACGAAGAAGTTCATTTGCCTGTCTATTTGCAGAAGATATGATACTATACATAGAAAAACCCAAAAGACTTCATAAGGAAACCACTGGAACTAACAGATTCAAAAGAGCAGCAAGATACAAGATAAACATATAGAAATCAGTTGGGTTCCTACATACCAACAAAGAGAATGACAAAAAGGAAATCAGGTGAACAATACCATTTATAAAAAATTAAAAAAAAAATTGCCATAATTCAATTCTAATTCATAGCCACTCAACAAGATAGAGTACAATTGCCTCAAAGGGTTTCCAAGGAAAATCTGGTGTCCTCAAATTGCTGACCTTTTGGTTAGTAGCTGTCTTAGTTAGCTAGTACTTCTTTAACAGAAATACCACAAGTGGTTGGCTTTAAAAAGAGAAATTTTATTTGTTATAGTCCAGTAAGCCAGAAGTTAAATTCAGTGTGTCAGCTCTAAGGGAAGGCTTTCTCTGTTAGCTCTGGAAGAAAGTCCTTGTCATCAATCTTTGCCTGAACTGGAAGTTTCTGAGCCACAGGGACCCTGTGTCCTTTCCAAAGGACATGCTCAGCTCCCAGCACTGCTTTCTTTCTTAAGAGGTCCCCAAATCTCTCTGCTAGCTTTTCTCCTTTATGTTGCAAAAGATTGCCCCAATGCACAATATCATGCCACACACTGAGTCCAGCCCCACCAGCTGCTGCCTATCCTTTCTCATTAACATCATAGAAGCACGGAACATCACATAAAGTCAGTAATAATAGCCCAGTCAAATTTCTACACACGCTTTTTGAGGAACACAGTTCAATCCACGACAGCAGTCAAACTCTTAACCACTATGCCACTAGGGTTTCAATGTCATTTATAATAACCACAAAAACCACACACGCACAAGAAAAAAAAAACAACTTAGTAATAAATCTAACCAGGAATGCTAAAGACTTATGCAATGAAAACTACAAAACACTACTGCAAGAAACCAAGACATCTATGTAAATGGCAAAAATATACCATGCTCATGGATAACTAGGCTCAACACTGTGAAAATGACAATTTTATCCAAAGCAGTCTACAAATACAATGCAATCTCAGTCCAAATACCAACAACATTCATTAAACGGATGGAAAAAAAAATCATTAACTTTACAAGGAAAGGGAAAAGGCCTCAGATAAGCACTACTAGAAATGACAAAGTAGGATGACTTGCACTACCTGACCTCAGAACCTCCTGTACTGCTACAGTTGTCAAAGCAGCTTGGAACCCATACAATGACAGACTCATTGACAAATGGAGCAGAATTGAGAATTCAGATGTAAATCTATCCACCTTAAGTCATTTGATCTTTGACACGGGCCTAAAGTCTATCAAATGGGGAAAAGTCAATCTTCATAACAAATAGTGCTGTCAAAACCAGATGCCCTTTCACAAAAAAATAAATAAATAAAAAAGATGAGGCAGGACCCATACCTCACACCACACACAAAAACTAATTCAAAATGGATCAAAGACCTAAACATAAGCCCAAACCATAAAGCTCAAAGAGGGAAAAATAGGATCAACACTAGAGGCCATAATACACGGCATCCACAGGATACAAACCATAACTAATAACACACAAACTCCAGAAGATAAGCTAGATAACCAGATCTCCTGAAAATTAAACACTTACACTCATCAGAAGACTTCACCAAAAGAAAAAGAGAACCTATAAACTGCAGGAAAAAATTGGCTATGACAAATCCAACAAAGTTCTAATCACTAAAATGTATGGGACAATTTAGCACCTCTGCAACAAAAAGACAAATAATCCAATTTAAAAATGGGCAAAGGAAAGGAACAGACAGGTCACCAAAGAAGACATTCAAGCAGCTAACAGACACATGAGGAAAAATATTGGAGATCACCAGGCATTAGAAAAACGCATATTAAAACCATAGTGAGATAACATCTCACCTTGGCATTACTGTCATAAAAAAAAAAAAAAACAGAAAATAACAAATGTTGGAGAGGCTGGTAGCAGGGAGAGGGGGGCTGGAACCCTTATGTACTGCTGATGGGAATGCAAAATCGTACAACCATTTTGGAAAATGATATGGCACTTCCTCAGAAAGCTAGAAACAAATACCGTATGATCTAGCAATCCCACTCCTAGGACTATATCCTAGAGAAATAAGTACTGTCACACAAATACACATATGCACAGCCCTGTTCATTGCAGCACTGTTCACAGTAGAAAAAAAATGGAAACAACCTGGATGCCATCAACAGATGAATGGATAAACAAATTGTGGTGCATAAACACAACGGAGTATTATGCAACAATAAAGAACACAGATGAATCTTCAAAACATCTCACAACATGGATGAATCTGGAGGCATTATGCTGTCACAAAAAGAAAAATATTGTATGAGGCCACTACTATAAAAACTCATGAAAATGTTTACACAGAAGAAGAATCACTCTTTGATGGTTACAGGGTGGGGAGGGCTAGGGGTGGAAAAACATTAAATAGACAAGTGGTAACTTTTGTGAAGGACAAGACAACACACAATACTGTATAAGCCAGCACAACGTACACGAGGCAAAGTCATGTAAGAACACACACACATACACACACAAAAACGTTTACCTTAACTTGAGCCTTGTCTTTATACGGGATCAAACTGACAATTTGAAAAGATTAGATAGGAACATTTGGGGGCTGAGAGTTTTTTACTACAAGAGGAACAATTCAAAAAAGGAGGTGAGAAAAGCTGCACAATTGGAAGAATGTCATCGGTGTCACTGAATTGTACATGTAGAAATAGTTGAATGGTATATGTTTTGCTGTGCATATTCTCAACAAAATAATTTTTTTGAAAAAGATTTTATTCAACTCATTAACGAGATATTACAACCAGTTCAAAGGAAACTCTGAAGATCAAAATACTGAAATAATTATATCAAGGAGGCAGAACTGGTCTCTTCCACAGTGATGGAGGAAGAATCAGTTGAATCCCCACTGAACAGAATGTACATGCCCATAAAACCAGTTGCCGTCAATTCATCCTCATGGTGACTCGTGTGTTACAGAGCAGAACTCTGCTCCATAGGATTTTCAGCGGCTATGACCTTTAGGAAGCAGATCACCAGATCTTTCTTCTGAAGTACCTCTGGGTGGACTACAACCTCCAATCTTTTTGTTACCAGTCAAGCACATAACTGTTTGGACCACTCCGGGCCTCTTACACATGTCTACAGACAAAAGCTACTTTGCATTGCTATCAGTTACTGACAGCTTACAGAGTTGTAAGATAGTTCCCATACAGTCAGAATCTGGTAACTAGGATGGCTGTCTAGAGTCTAGACTCCAGATAATGTATAATTTTCCACTAAAGTACAAACGTTATGTTACATTTCAACATTCTATTGTCCTATTTAAAGATTGCTTGGACTCAGATTTGTGTTTGCCACTCAGATGCTATATAAAATTTCTCTTGTTATTCAGTTTTTTCATTATAAAATGTAAAGATTGGACTAGATAATTTCTAAATACCCTTACAATTCATTTATTTGAATTCTTACTACCACTTCTATCTACCACTCCCACCAATTCCATACATTATCTATCCTTCTTTAGCCAGTTAGGTCCTTATCAATGAAGTGTAACTGCTTCAATTTGAGCAAAGGTTTATTAATATGGTACTTTTATGCTCTGTAACATCTATCCTAGATTCAATTCCCAATCCCAAACTATCATCACTTTCATGCAAATGTCCCATGAGATTCAGCTTTAAATTATCTGCTGCTCAAAATGCTCAGACATCTGTCAACAACAACCATCACTGCAAAAAGATTGTGTCCTTTTCTCTCAACTTAATTTTACTTTGCTTCAGTCCTGGATCGAGAACTACCTCTGTTGAAGAGTAGGGGATAAAGATGGGTGAAGATGAGACAAAAAGCCAACCACACCAGCTTCCTGGACTCTGTCTCAGGACAGAGAAGAGATTTAAGGCTAACAAGCTAGGATTTTGATTATTTTATGAAACTGGGCATTCTAATTATCAAATTGAGCTTACTATAACTTGAACTTTTATTACAGAAATGAAACTGTTGCTACCTGAACAAGACTAGAACAACTGGGGATGGGTTGAGTTTTTAATCTAAAGATAAGTTAAGAATGTCCCTCAAAAACATCCATCAACTTAGCTAGGCCATGATTCCCAGTATTGTGTGATTGTCTGCCATTGTGTGATCTGATGTGATTATTCTACATGTTGTAAATCCTAACCTACATGATGTTTTTGAGATAGGATTAGACACAATTATATTAACGAGGCAAGACTCAATCTACAGGACTAGGATGTATCTTGAGTCAATCTCTTTTAAGACACAAAAGAGAGAATTCAACAGAGAGGAAAGGGCCTCACGTCATCAAGAAAGAAGCACCAGGAGCACAGTGTATGCTTTGGACCCAGGTTCCCCGTAGTGAGAAGCTCCCAAACCAGGGGAAAACTGATGACAAGGACCTTTCCCAGGAACAGGCAGAAAAAGCCTTTCCCTAGCTGGTGCCCTGAATTCAGACTTTTAGCTTCAAGTCCCAAAAACTAGAAGTCAGATGATAATGAGCTGGATGCAGGACGCAGAGCAAGCAAAAGTCAGCAAGCTTTGCTAGAACATCTGTATATACTGGAAGCCAGGCACGGCAAAAGAAACCTCCCTTACAACTGATTGGCCCGATCACATCAGATAGCATCATGGAGGTGACTACATTATATCAAAACAAAACAGAGGACAACTACATTATTACATAACTGACAAACTACATCATTACATGACTGCCAAACCACAGTATTATTTAACTGTCAAACAACTAAGAATCATGGTCCAACCAAGCTGACACGCAACTTCAACTAACACAGTACCCATTCATTTGTTCATTCAAAAAACAAAATACCAAACCCATTGCCATTGAGTCAATTCCGACTCACAGTAACCCTATAGGGATTTATTCATTCACCAAATATTTATTGAGCACCTGGCTTCAGCAATGGGCTCAAACATAGCAACAGTTATGATGGTACAAGATCAAGCAACATTCTGTTACACAGAAGGTCTGCAATGGTTAAACTCTGGACAGCTAACTGAAAGGTCAGAGGTTCAAAGTCACCAGTCACTTTGAGAAACAAAGACCTGACAGCCTGCTCCCATAAAAATTACAGCCCAGAAAACCCTATGGAGCTGTTTTACTCTTACCACAGTGGGTTGCTGAGTTGGAATTGACTCAAGGGCACACAACAAATTGGAGTTCAGTTCACCAGCACCAATAAGAAGTAGGTAGCTGGCTCTGTTCTAGATGCTGGGGACATAGCAGTGAATGCCAAGCCAAGTGCCGTGAATAGACAGATAAAAATTTCTGCTCTCATATGGTTTACATTCTAGTATACAGCATTTCTAAAGGAATGTTGAGAAACAAAAGTTACTGCTGTACTTTGAATACATCAGGAGTATGTTGGGTTTAACATGTGCATTCATGTCCTATTATTATCAACTCACATTAGCCTGATTTTTGAGGATAATCCACTTCCTCCAGGGCCAGGCACCATGAACGATGCCCTTGTCCTCTCTGCTAGCACTGACATTTCTGAGTCTCAAGGTACTCAATGTTTTGCATCCTCCTTCAACATTTGATCCTGCTCTTCCTCTCATTCTCTTTCATGTCTTTCCTTCGCAGGAAATAAATGCCTTCCATCCCACCACACCTCTCATTTGCTTTTTGACCTTCTGGAATGTCAACCTTGTAATGTCCTGAGTGTCCTTAGAACGTGCATGGTAAAATGCATCAGTGTTGTAGCCAAAAAAAAAAAAGACCTAGGTCCTAAAACCAGCTCAACTACATACAAGTGACGTTATGTAACTTCTCTAAGTCCATGTTTCCAACGTTTATAAACAGAGATTCCTCCCTCCGTCTCATGAATGTTGTTGTTAGGTGCCATCAAATCAGTTCAACTCATAACAAACTCACATACCACAAAACAAAACACACTGTATCACAATGACTGAGGAGCACTACAGGTATTTAGTGAGTGAGAACTAATTGATATATCACTAAGTGAAAATCAGAACACACAAATTAATGTAACAATCTGTACAACTTTCAAAAACCCATTTATAGTTATTTGAACCTCAGATTCTTTGTTCTACAGATACATGTATAAAAGATTTTTTGTACTGTTTAATATATGCTGAGTTTTCTAGAAAAGTACAATATAATAAATATAGGCAGGTTCACATTTTGTTTTGTTTTGAGTTTCACAAGAAATTGTTCACAATTTCAGAAGCTGACATAAGTACCAATACTGTTTAAGGTATTTAAGTGGCCAGTACACCTCACCTCGATATCAGGACAGTCTGCATCTGTCCCTGTTGCAGCTATGATGATTGTCTATATGGGTGAAAGCAACTGACAACACTGTACTTCAGGTGTGATTGTACTTACACATCTAGATATTGAGATACATATTATTTTACTATGTATTACTTTCCTTTAAACTTGATTATATAAGGTATTATATTATTTTTGATTACATATGTAGGTGAGTTATATATAGCAACTATGATCTTCATATCAGAATAATAAAGGGTATATGACAAAATATTTCTTATAAACAAGCAGGCACTGGATGAGATGGGAAAGAAAAACTATTCTGGTTGAAAACTCCTGGCTGAATCACAGTTTTAGAGAAACCAAGTATTTAGCATCACAGGTTATAATAAACGTTAAAGAGATAAAAAACAGTACTGCCAGATCACACAAATAAAGAAAGACACTATATATTATACAATTGCTATTTCTTTTAAAAGCAAATCCTGTGTGCCTACTGGTTTGCTTGTAGTCTGCACCCAAAGCAACAGGAGACATTAAATCTGAAGGGAAAAAATGGTGAAGCTGGAGTTGGGCTCCTTTTCCCCACCCAGTAATTCTCAGCTATTACTGCACATGTGAATAAACTGGCACACCTGATAAAAATAAAATTTCCGGGCCCTACCTCCAGAGATTCCAATTCAGTCAGCAGGTCTGGAGTGGGGCTCTAGAGGCTAAATTAGTAACAACATTCCCCTGAAGTCTGATGCAGGTGATCCCTAAACCAGTGCTTCTCAAACTCTTAATGTGCATACATGCATCCCAGGGACTTTATTACAACAGAAATGCCGATTCACCAGGTCTGGAGTAGTTCCTCCGCATTTCTAACAAAGCCCCCAGGTGATGCTGATGCTGCTGGTACATGGATGCCATAATTCATGTAGCACACTTTTGTTCATTTAGGGACAAAAAGATTCCTGTGCACGGAGGGGGCAGGTAGAGAACTTACCTTTGACATTTATATACCTATCTGTGTAAAGATTAGATGGACACTAGTATAACCGGCTACAGCTTTTACTGACATTCCCATCCTAACAAGGAACTTAGTGGAATGCACTGCAACTTTGGATCACTGAGGATGGTGGTGTGTTGCCACAGAACACACGAGTTTTCAGTCATACTATACTGAGCAATTAGCCAACACTAACTAAATGATTCATCTGGTTCTTGGCTGGAATATTAACACAAATCAAACCAAACTCATTGTCATCAAGTCCATTCTGACTCACAGTGACCCTACAGGACAGAGTAGAACTGCCCTACAGGATAGAGCAGAACTGCCCCACAGAGCTTCTAAGTGAGCACCTGGTGGATCTGAACTGCCAATCTTTTGATTAGTAGCTGTAGCACTTAACCACCACGCCATCAGCAATATAAACAACATATGCAAAAAGTCCTAATTCCAACACTGCATCAGTGACAGAGGTCGCGACATCTCCTTTTCTCAGAACAGAACATACCTATATCCACGTATAACCTATGAATCGGGATCGACCTAGTGGCAGTGGGCTGGGTTTGGTTTTCTACGTATAATCTAGATGTGGTCCTAACAGCACAGAGACGGAGGTCACAGCTCAGATCCAAGTAGAGGACTATGGAGTTACTGCAAGGGGCTTCAGGATCCCTATCTACAGACAATGTTTTCATGCATATGTGCAATTTTTCAAAGGCATGTAGATGAAAAATCTTAAATATGAATAAATTTAGATAAGTATGGGACATTGTATATTTTCTCACTTAATGTATATTAAAGTACTCACCCATCACTTGTGGTCTTCACAATTATTTGACATTACACAGAGATCCTTATCTTCCAGAACATATACTAAAAGTAGCTTGACACAGGAGAATTCAACCCACACCCAGCATCTGAGAAAATAGATGATACATATAGACATACGTGTATTTATAGGGAGCTATGCTCAAGTTCTAAGTGACTGAATTTCTCATTCAATAAATCAGAAAGAAAATGCTTCTGCAGAAATTAATCTCAGACATTTTTAATAGCTCTTCTTCACTATGTACAGAATTGTCTGAAGAAAGTAGGTGACTGCTAGCCAGATGAATACGAATGATACTGAAAACCTAGGGCTGC
The DNA here is from genome assembly GCA_028571685.1 of Heterohyrax brucei. NCBI lineage: Eukaryota > Metazoa > Chordata > Mammalia > Hyracoidea > Procaviidae > Heterohyrax > Heterohyrax brucei. The sequence continues at coordinate 65,941,744 of CM053142.1, read as the reverse complement.
ACAAAGGCCACTAAATGTGGACTGTCTTGGCTGGCTTCACATCCTCAATTTCAGAAGAAAGCCAACGGTAAGTACGATGACGACGCAGCACCTCAACAGACTTAGCTTCCAGAGGTGTCGCCTGAATGCCGAGGTCTTCTAAGCCAGGCAGGTGAGGCAGCTTCATGTCTGTGAGGTGAACCTTTGAATACACAAAGAACCAGAGACAACACTGAAAACTGGCCAAGAATAATGAGTGCTATCCTAAGATTTAAACAGTTCACAAATTAAAAATTTAACACTATTCTTACTCCTATAGATTTGAATCTTAGAAATTGATGCACTGGTATATCAAACCTGGGCAGATACCTTAATTAAAACCACCATGCAGAATTAAACTAAGATTTTCATTTCTAGTCTCGCCTAAAGAAACCATTCAGCCTTTTTTGTCAAGGATTATTATAAAGAAGTTAGAATTTCTAACCTAGATAAAGCACTGCTCAGTATCTGTTAATGTTTATACGCTTGTCCCCAGAGAAGGTATGGGACATTGTATATTGTAGGTATATTGAAGGTAACTTGGTCAATGAGAAGTCACAAGATAAAATTGGTTAAGTTAAATAAAGCCAGAGACTACAACTTTATAGTCTAGACATATATTAATTCTTAGTTCCACACCCTGACTCCCAAATAGTCTTTACTCATCAAGATTTTTCTTTAATTATGATTGAATGAAAATATACATTCCCATATAAATTTGCATGCTCACCTATATGCAGCTCCCACTGCTCTCCCTGCCCAGTGACAGCACACCCCTCCTCTCTGCACGATACATGTCCTATCCTCCCAATAGTCTCCTCTCCACCCACTCTCCTTCCTCCAGCAAGAGGTCAGCAGGATGACATCCTACAGATGCACAGAATCATAAAATTCCCACAGTCACTTTGCATTGCCAAGCCCAATCCATTGCTGTCCAAAAAGTTGACCTTCATTATGATTTATGGACAGGGGCAGCATCAGGGCCAGGGACCATGCTCCCAGGGAAACCCCGAAGGACCTGGGCCATCAATTGCGGTCTTTTCTTGGAGATCTCATGGTGCTCCCCTATTTATTCTCTTGTTGCCAGTGAGACTCAACTTTGTGAGCTACATCGTGGCTATCACTGGTGGTGACTGGGCACCATTTGGTTCTTCTGGTCACAAGGTGATGCAGAGACCCACTCACGTGGGTGTCTGTCTTCTGGGTTCTCTTTTCCTCATGTTATTCTTGTCCTTGGTGATCATCCATTCCTGTTGAGTTGGGACCATTTGATGTACCCTCAGATGGCAGCTTGGCAGCTTTTAAGACCCCATACGCCACTCACCAATGTGGGGTGCAAAGAGTCCTCACTGGCCTCAATTTTGCCTGAGAGCATGGTCCCCAGCCCACTACCCCAGCTACTCTGTCCTTGCAATATTGGGTTAAGGTGGGAAGACTACTCAAATTGTGTTAAAGTCCAGTTATTATTGATCGTCTTTCTTATGTGTGCTGTCACAGATTTCACCCAACCAAATTTCTATTTACTATCTAATCTAAAGCCCCCACCCCGCCCTCCTTCCCTCCCCACCCTTACAGCCGTCAAAGAGTCTTTTGTTCTATGCATGAGTCTGTTTTTAAGTTCTTGTCATAGGTGTCTCATACAGTATTTGTCCTTTAGTCACTGACTACTTTCACTCGGCATAATGTCCTCCAGTGAAAACCACGTTAAGAGACCGCTGTTCTTTATTAGTGCAGTGTTCCATTGAGTATATATACCATAGTTTACCTATCCATTCCTCTGTTACTGGGCATCTGGGTTTATTCTATCTTTTTACTATTGTGGACTGTGCTGCGATGAACATTCGTGTGCATTTATCAGTTGGTGTGAATGGCCTTGATTCTGTAGGATATATTCCAAGCAGTGGAATTACTGGGTCAAACGGTATATCTAGATCCAGTTTTTCAAGGGAGCACCAGCTTGCTTTCCAAAGAGTTTGCAGCATTTTGCAATCCAACCAACAGTGTGGGAGAGTTCCAATCTCCCCACAGCCTCTTCAGCATTTGTTGTTTTGCGTTTTTTGGATCATGGCCAACCTTGTTGGGGTTAGATGGTATCTCATTGTGGTTTTGATTGGAATTTCTTTAATAGCTAATGATCGTGAGCATATCCGCATGTGTTTTTTGGCTGCCTGGATCTCCTCTTTAGAGAAGTGTCTGTCCGGCTCCTTTGCCTACTGCTGAATTGGATGATTTGTCTTTTCCTTATTGATATTTTGTAGTATCTTATAGATTATGAAGATCAGGAATCAGTCTGACATAGAGTTGCCACGTATTTTTTCCCATTCTGTAGGTGGCCTTTTAATTCTATTAACAAAGTCTTTGGATGAGCAAAAGTGATTGATTCTTAGTAGTTCCCATTTATCTATTTTCTCTTCTGATGATTGTGGTTTGTTTGACAGATTCTGAACTCTGTCTATGTTGTGTATTAAACCTTCCATTGTTGTTCCTACTTTTTCTTGGATAAGCTTTATTGTTTTAGATTTGATATTTAGGTCTTTATCCAGTTTGAAGTTGGTTTTTTGTATAAGGTGTGAGATATGAGTCTTGTTTTAATTTAGTGCAGATGGATAGCACCATTTGTTGAAGAGATTGTTTTTACCTCAGTTTAATGTCTTAGGGCCTTTGTCGAATATCAGCTGTTCATAGGCAGATGATATCATCTCTGGGGTCTCTCATCAAGATTTTTCTAATGCATTTCTGCTAATTCTTTGTAAATCTGAAACCAGGCAGAGACTATGTTTGCTAAAACAAAGAGGCAGACTGCAGCTATAAAAGCCTTGACTGTCCATTAACACCAAGAATATACAGATTCAAGCTTTAACTTATTTAAGGAAACTTGTTATCTTAAATGCTTTCAGGGGAATTCACCCAGTGAATGCCTGGGCCTTAACTCATTCCCTCTTAGCCAGATAGGTGATGTTTACATTTCAAAAGCCTTCAGATTTACAACTGATCTAATCTTCATTCTTTCCTAAGGAAATTATGGATTTTACATTTAAAGGACTCCAAATAGGTTTGACTCAGCCTGCAATCTATTACTAAACTCCTGCATTCGGAATGTTTATACATCTTCCAAAAAATACAAAATAAATGTTGGAGAGGATGTGGAGAGACTGGAACACTTAAGAACCGCTGGTAGGATGGTAAAATTGTACAACCACTTTTTAAATCAATCTGGTGCTTTCTTAAAAAGCTAGAAATAGAAATACAATATAATCCAGCAATCCCACTTCTTGGAATATATCCTACAGAAATAAGAGCTGCCACACAAAGACACATGCACACCAATGTTCATCACAGTAGTGTCCACATAGCAAAAAGATGGAATCAGTCTAGGTATCCACCAACAGAAGAATGAATAAACTATGATATATTTAAATAATGGAATATTATGCAATGATAAAAAAAAAAAGATGAATTTAGGAAACATCTGGAAGGCATTATGCTGGGTAAAATTAGTCAACTACAAAAGGACAAATATTGTATGAGACCACTATTATAACGATTCAAGAACTCATTTAAACATAGAAGAAAACAGTCTTGGATGGTTAGAAGAGTGGGGGGTGGGAGGAAGATGGGTATTCACTAATTAGATAGTTGACAAGAATTACGTTAGGTGAGGGGAGAGAATACACAGTAGAGGAGAAGTCAGCACAAATGGACTAAACCCAAATCTTAGAAGTATTCTAAATAAAGTCAAACACTTCAAGGGAGAGAGTAGCACAATCACGGGTCTGGGTACCAAGGTTTCAGGAGACATTTAGGTCAACTGGCATAACAAAGTTTATTAAAATGTTCTCCATCCCACTTTAGTGAGTGGCTCTAGAGTATTAAAAGCTAGAAAGTGGCCATTTACAAAGTATCAACTAGTCTCAACCCACCTGAAGCAAAGGAGAAAGAAGAGTATCAAAGAAACAAGGAAAGTGTGAGCCCAAGAGAAGGAAAGGGCCACATACACCAGAGACTAAATCAACATGAGACCAGAAGAGCCAGACGGCACCCGGCCACCACCAAAGATTGCCATTACAGGGCACGCAACAAAGCAGTAGAAATTTGGGGTGCAGAACACAAACTTGATGTTCTGACAGTCCAGAGGGTCCTGAAAGCTGTGCTCTCCAGACTGTTAGCCCAGAATTGAAACTATTCTAGAAGCCAACTCCTCAGACAAAGATTGAACTGGTATTTGAGACATAAAATGATACCACTGAAGAGTCTGCTTCTTTGGCTGGAGCAGATATAAGAGAGTAACTGGGCAGCTCCTGTCCTGAGGCAAGATGAGAAGACAGAGGAGGACAGGAGCTGTCTGAATGGACATCGGAAATATGGGTTGGAGGGGAGGAGTGTACTGTCACAGTGTGGGGAAAACAGCTAGCGTCATATGGCAAAGTGTGCTTATGTTTTTACATGAGAAACTGATGGGAATTGTAAACTTTCACTTAAAACACAGTGAAAAAATTATAAAAAAGAATGTTTATACAGCTAACATTAGAAATACTGCCTTAGTCAAACTGTATCAGGAAAAAGGGATTTATTGGGTTAGAAAATGGTGTTAAGAAAACTTCTAGTTTAACAACCCCTTGTAAATTTCTCCATCCTTCCCCTGTATCCTCTTTGATACAAATCTGTTTGCCTTTGTTTGCTCCATTAACTACCGGCTCTTCTCTGTGCAAGGGAGACTGCATGGCAGTCTTTTTGAAAGCCACGTGTTTCTCTATTTCCCAAAATAAGTTCTTCATAAAATTTTTGTTTTAATTTCTACTGGATGGTCAGTCTAGTGCTTTCACTAGGTCACTCCCATTACCAAGACTTATCTGGTTCCAAGGCATATGTTGCAGTTTTTGATTCTTAGAACCTACTAAATGTAGAACATAAAAACCTAAAACCAAATCAAACGCACTGCCGTCACATCAATTATGTCTCACGGCAGCCCTATAGGACAGAGCAGAACTTTCCCATCAGGATTCCACGGCTGTAAATCTTTACACTCGCTGACTGTCACATCCTTCTCCTGAGGAGCGGCTGGTGAGTGAACTGCCAACATTCCAGTTAGAAGCCAAGTGCTTTACCAACAGAGCTCTTCAGAACACAGAAAAGGAAAAAAAAGCATTGCCACCTGTTGATTCCAACTCACAAGGACCCCAAGGGACAGAGTAGGACTGCCCCATAGTGTTTCCAGGGGTACCTGGTGGATTTGAACTGCTGATCTTTTTGTTACTAGCTGTGACACTTAACCATTACTCCACCAGAGGTTCCTAGAACACAGAAAAAGGGCTTAAAAAAAGAGAGACAAAGTCACCAGCAATCAGCTCAAATGTACCTGGCACTACCCATGAGCAGAGGACACAGGTTCCAGTGAAGGTATCGCATAGACGTAAACAGAAATAAACCCCAAGGAGAGATGCAGAGGTCACTGATTAATATTTGACAAAGGTGGCTTCACAAGAGGCTTCAGGAATAAACGGCCATAGTAGACCTTCACCAGAACAGGAGATCATGTTTGGTAACACGGAAGGTCAGCAAAAGCAAATCTTCCAGGAAATGGAAGATGGTGGTGACAACAAAGTGCTCAAACATACCAAAGATGGTAAGGATGGAGCAGGCAACGATTTATTCTACTATATCTACAGCTGCCTGAGCAGGAGTCCACACAGCAGCAATTAATAACAACAGTGCAGAACTAGCTGATTCCCCAGTTCTCCCTTGTGCTTGCTCTCTAAGCACAGATTTTCTGTCTCAGTGTCTAAGTGGTGAAATATGGAGGTAATATAGCACTTATTCACTGTCAATTAAACAATAAACTGTTACCTTTGTTTTCCTGCTATACTCATCCTAATGCAGAGCTCATTATAGAACTAAAAAATATAATCCAAATATCCAGGTGCCATATCATGCAAAAGCACAGAAACACAATCAATCTGCATATCAGCAACATCAATTTCTCATCCACCACACCTGAGAGTCTGCAATTCTTTTAGCAGAGTGCTGTCAGGCAGTCTCCAAACCAAATTCAAAACCCATTAGCTTACTATATCAATACACTCTCAATTACAAATGTACAAAGCACATTTGTGCACGATAAACTGAGGTGTTCTGACAACCGGTCCTCCTGCCAGATGGATCTCTCACAAACACAGAAAGGACATCTCAAGAACGGTTTCAGGTTTCCACTCAGACCATCAGAGGGGATGAGGACTGGGGTCCTCACATCTGATGGCTACGGCTTGTTTTCTTCTGTACACATTAGCCTTTAGGCTACATTCAGAGGACAAGGTGACTGCTTCCTGCCAATATGACGTGTACAGGTTTTCAAAGGTAGACACGGTATCGAGTTTTTTTTTACTTTGTATCTTCCATAAAAACACTTCAGCACATAGTGGGCAAACAGTCAATGAGGAAGAAGAGTATGGAAGGCAGCAAGTAGTGTTCACGAGATTGGTTGAGATAAGAAAGAAGCTTAGAGTGGATACAGTGTAGGCTATCATTCGCTCTGCTTTTGCTAGTTGAGCATTTTCAATGTTATTATAATTAGAAGTTAAATAAAAAGGTAGGGACAGGCAAGACTACCAAAACCTGTTGTTAGTTTGAAGACTGCCCCCCCCAGTAGTACTTGGTGATGATTGAGACCTGTGTTATTCACTGCAGCAGCCACTAACCAAATGTGGCAATTTAAGTTAAATAAAATTAAATATAATTAAAGTTTTATTTCTATAGTAATAAAAGCCACATTTCAGGTGCTCAACAACCACACACTGCTAGAGGCTACATATACTGGACAGTGTTGGTTTCGACATAGACCAGTAAAGAAAAGAAAGGCACTGAAGGGGAATCCTAGATTTCTGACTTGAAGAACAGAGTAAATTATGATATCATTCATTAACTGAGATGAGAGAGACTAGGAAACAAGCAAGTTTGCATTTCTGTTTATGGACATGTTTCCATCGGGTCTATTCCAACTCATGGTGAACCTCTGTGTGCAGAACAGGACTGTATTGTACAGAGTTTTCAAGACTGCAGACCTTTCAGAAACAGATCATTAGGTCCTCCTGAGGTACCTATGGTGAGTTCCAACTGCCCCTGTCTCAGTTACTAGTCCAGCACATAAGCATCTGCACACCCTGGGACTCGTTCCAGCGATTATATCCACTGCTGTCAAGTTAACTCCAATGTATAGCTACCCTATGTGACTGGTAAGAACTGCCACACTGGGTTTCTGAGCCTGCTTTTATGGAAGCAGGCGGCCACATCTTTCTCCTGCAGAGCAGGTGGTGGATTTGAACTGCCAACCTTTTAGCTGTCAGCCAAGCACTTTAACCATGGCACCACCACAGCTCCTTCAGATGACTACAGTATATATAAAGTGTCGGACATCAGCAGCTGAAGCTCAGAGCACGGCAATCAGGGCAGGAGATAAAACGGCAGCCAGGAGTTTACAGACAGCAACTTGAGCAGCACAGTCCTAGAAGAGGCTTACTGACAGAATGTGTACAGGACATGAAAGAGAAGGGATCAGGACAGAGCCCCCAGGCATGCTAGATATGTAGCACGCCCAAGGGAGAATGAGAAGCACAGCCTAGTGAGAGGAAGAAGTATAGGGTAGGCCAGAATCCAGTTGAAAAACAGGCTTTCAAGATAGCAACAACAGTACCCTCTGACAAGTGCTGCTCATGAGGGAATAAATGAGGGTGCAGACCTGACCACTGAATGTGGTGGCACACAGATCAGAGATGGTCTGGAAAAGAACATTTTTTCAGGGACAGACAGGAATAAAAGCCTGAATGGAATGGGTTAAAGGCCGAATAAGGAGAGAAGCTATCAATAGCAGGGACAGACAACTCTTTGAGGAGGTATAATGTAAAGACACACACACAAAGCAGCAGCTAGAAGAACCATGAAGAAGGTTTTGGGCTTTTTGAAAGAATAAGGGAGCTGTTAGGGTTTGCTAGTATGCTGATGGGAAAGGTCTGGCAGAAAAGGAAAAACTGAGAAGACATGGAGAGCAACCTGGTACAGGCTGAGCACAGGAGAGATTCAGGGCACAAGTAGATGGCTTAGCCTCAGAGAGAAAAAAAACCCAACAAGAACATGAAAAAAATCCAAGCACACAAGCAAGCAAACACAAATGATTTCCATCATCTTCTGCAGCTCTCTGCTTAGCATCAGCCCAGGCAGATGTGCATCACATCCCAACTCACCTGTTCCACTTTATCCCTCGTTAGCCAGGGCTCAAATGGACTCATCTCAAAGATTCTTGCTAGCAATCTAGAAAAGAGGAATAAAAACAGTACATGTGAAAAGTGTCTCCATGTCCAGTACTTAAGCTAGCCAATAAGAAACACAGGAAGAGGCTCTAGTAGAATTCGGAGCTTGCTTTTTCACTTTTAAGAAAATAACCAATCTTGGCACCTGTAAAATTAATTCTGCTTATTACTCTTTATGTCCTTTCAAACCAACCTAGCTTGACTGCTATAACAGCCTCTCCACAAAAGAGACAATGAACTTTAAAGTAAAATAAAACCAACAATTGCAAAACAAAAGACCTAATCGCTAATAAAGTCTGTGAAATTCAATTCTAACTTAAGAAGACATTCAAATACCGTGCTTTTAAGGACACAGGACAAGCTGAGTGGTGTGCAAAATAAAAAATTCAATCTCTGACAGCAAGAACCCCTAACCTAAAGAAAGCAAAACCTGTAGCAGTCAAGTTGATTCTAATTCACAGCAAACCTACAGGATGGAACAGAACAGCTCTATAGGGCTTCCAGGGAGGGCCTGGTGGACTCAAACTGCCGATCTTTTGGTCAGCAGCCAAAAAGAACACTAAGGAACACAAAACCTTAAAAAGGTGGAGAAGGCCAAGACCTATGACTCAATGCAGGAAGAGAATATAAAACTGAGGACAAGAAAGGTGACCTATCTTGATCAATGTCTTCTCTTCTCCGCTAAGGAAAAGGGAGGGTTTTCCTGATTTGTCATCTGAGTTACTGTCATCAGCACCCTCAGGGCAGTGCTTAAGAACTACATCTGCCTACCAAAAGAGTGGCAGTTTGAATCCACCAGGTTCTCCTTGGAAATTCTATGGGACAGTTCTGTTTTGTCTGTAGAGTGGCTGTGAGTTGGAATCAACTCAACAGCAGTAGGTTGGTTGGATTATAGTTTAAATAAAACTCCTCTTTACAAACCTCTGACTGTGCTCTGGTCCTACATTAACAGAACCTTTCTGGTCTCTAGCGTTCCCAGTGGGCAATATGTGTTTGTATGCTCATGAAAATGATCCCGTCTCTAACTCTGTTTTACATAAAACCATGAAAGTACCTCAGTGCAGTCCAGCTGACACCAGACTGAACCTGCGACAGTCACCAGTGACCTTATTACTATCTCCAGTGGATACATTTTGCTCCTTTACTGTATTTGACCTTCCCATAGCATTTCATTTCACAACATTAACAGAGTGCCCACTATGTTGTCAGACACTGTATTGAAGACACAGCTGTGAACAAAACAGCAATGTCCCCAACTTTTTTTTTTAACTTTATTGTCTTGTTCTTGAGAATATACATAGCAAAACGTACACCAATTCAATCATTTCTGTATGTACAATTAGAGACACAGATTACATTCTTGGAGCTGTATAACCATTCTCACTCCTTTTTCAAGTTGTTATTCCCCCATTAACACAAACAAACTACCCTCCAAGGTCCTACTCAATCTTTCAAGTTGTTATCTTACTGTGGTCCCATACAGATAGTTCCTACAGGAGTGCAATGCTCAAAGCAAACATTTTTTACTAGTTAGGCTAAGCTACCATTTGGTTTTAAAAAGACATCAGGTGATGTTTTTAAGTTTTAAGGGCAACAGTTGACACGGGAACAAGCTGGACAATGCATGTACAGAGCCTGTAACAGTGGCAGCCACTGAGAAGGTGCTCAACAAGTGTGAGCTATTCTGACATCTCAATAAACTGTACCTTTACCAGAAACCTGGGCACCATTCTTGGGTCCTCCCTCTTTCTCACCAAGTCAGTGGCCAAGTCCTGAATCCTATGATCTAAATATCTACCCAACAATTCATTTTTCTCTATACCTGGTGCTACCAACTTAGCTGTGGGCTACTACCATTTCTTGCTATGAGTTGGAATCAACTCAACAGCATACAACACAATGCAATCATCTCTTGGTTAGATTACTCAGCACTGTTGAGTAACCCCAGTAAGTATCCTTAAATCCAATCGATTTTCCACATTACTGTAAAAAATTCTATTTCTTAAAAGAGTAACTCTTAGCAAGCTATTCTTCTGCTTAAAATATATCAAAGGCTACCTGCTGTTCTTGGCAAATTCCAAACTCTTTAACACCATTACCAGGTCCTCTAGGATATGACCTCTGCAAACTCCTCAGCACCAATTCTTGCTCCTACTAGTTTCAGTTCTTCTCCAGCCATACTCAGTTGCTTTTAGTTCATACAGAAGAAGCCTACGTATCTGCTATTCTGTTTTTCTGGAATGCTGTCCCTTTCTCCATCCCCTTCACCTGGCTTAACTCTTGTCTTGGTTCAGTCCTCCTTGACTGAGCTTAATACCCTGTCAATGGTCTCCTATAGCACTCTGAGCTTACCCCTGTTGTAGAATTCAACAAACAAGGAAAAAAAAAACCATGGTACAAACTTTGACTGAACCACTAAGTTGCTTTACAATCTTGAGGAAGTGACTTAACCCCTCTATGTCTTGGTCTCCTTATCTGTTAAATGCAAGTATCAGAGTACCTACTTCATGATGTCACTATGAAAATTAAATGAGACCAATAGCCTGTAAATAGCACATGCACAATAAATATCAGCATCACACAGCACTCTGTTTTTCTGATACCTTTCATTATTCCCTTTTTGAGCGTTTGCTGTAACATTCTGATTGCCTATTACACTGCCTAAGACATAACAGGCATTCAACAAATCTGTGCTGAATAAAAGAATAAGCAAATGAATGCAGGCATGTACTGTTATACTGGTTTATAAATCAAGTCTCTGGCAAATTTGATGTGAGTCCCCCTGGCCACAACACTTCTGTATGACCTGATAATCCCAAGGTTCAAAACCCCCTAAGTGAAGAACTGTACTAAGAAGCAGGGGAAAAAAACCCAAGGCAATCACAAAGTCAAGTCTGACGCAGCATGGTTCCTTTTCCCAACTACATGAACAGACTGGTTTAATAAAGAAGGGCCCTTCTCTATTCCCACCTCTAGGTAAATGGTACGAAACCAAGGGAAAAAAAAATTGCTCCTTTATATAATCTCTTGAGCAAGACACTTCTCCAAATTATAACTCAGTGAGTTTCAATGGAGAATCTGAAGAACTACAGATTTGGCCTCCAAACACATATAACTGACTGAATTTCAAAACACACACTGTTTCTCATCTACACATACTGTGTTTCCCTTTGTACTGGATGTTCTCTAGCCTAAGTCCTAACACCAGGAGCACTTCTTATTCAGAGATGCAGACACCCGCCTTTCACCAAAACAGACAGGTTTCCTAGAACCCTACGTGAGGGCATTAGACAAAAGTATATCAAGTTTGCTGTCTTCTAGAAGGTCCACAAAAGAATCATTTCACTTACTGATACACAAAATGTGGCAAAGGGTACGGAAGGAAGGGTCTGTGAATCATGGCAAAGACATACTGCACCAGGTCAAAGAGGAGGTACCGATTCGGCCTACAAAAAAGAACACAAAACTCTTCATATGATTTGACCCTTACATATTTTCTTTCTTAATTTAACAAAACAACATTTGAATACATATACACTATAGTAAATATAGAATAGCAAAAAGAAAAATCACCCATAATCCCACCAACCAAAGATAAATTATACTTAATATGTAACTTTCCCATCCTCTTACAAATGCACAAATTTTTGTTTTCACAAATACAAGACTATACAATATATCCCAGTCTCTAACATCCTTTTCATTTAGCATACACCACAATCATGTTCAATGACTACACATATTCCACTGCCTACAATCATAAGTTATTTTAGCAATTCTCAGCTTCAGGATATTTTTAAGTATTGACACTTTTTTCTTTTATAAAAGAATCCTTTAATGAGAATTTATTGTAGTAAATCACTGTACCTACCCAGGATTGTACACTTAGGATACATGATATTAGATCAGAGTGTGTTTTGAAATTTTAAGGTTTTTATCACATACTTCCAAAGTGTCTTCCAAAAAGGTTTTATAAGTATACATAAAATGTTGTTAGGGATACCTTTTACCCCAAAATGAGCTTTGTCATTAAAACAAAACTTTTCCAATCTGCTACGTGAAAAAGGTACCTGAGCATTTTAATTAGCATTTCTTTAAGACTAGAGATGACTTTTTTCTTCTTTTTTTTTTTTTTTGCCATTTATACCTTCTTTCTTCTCGTTCTTCTGGGAGTTTACATCTCCAACCATCACTGGTAAGAATTCTTTATATTTTATTAATACAATTACAAATATCTTTTTTTTTGGTATGTTACCTTTTAGTGTTGTGCCACTGTTTTGTGCCACTGTACAAGTTTAAATATTTAATCAAATTATCAATTTCTATTCTTTTATGGAAACTTAGGGCATAGTGGGTAAGTGCTACAACTGCTAAACAAAAGGTTGGCAGTTCGAACCCACCACGCACTCCTTGGAAACCCTATGGGCAGTTCTGCTCTATCCTATAGGTCACTATGAGTCAGAATAAACTCAACAGCAGTGTTTGTTTTTTTTAATCCTTTTATGGTTTGGTTTTATATTTACAGAATTTTTCTACAGTTGCCAGTGATACAATGTTCCACACATCTTTATCTAATGCATTCAAGGTGTTTTTAATCATACAATTAAGCTCCCACTGGAGCTTTTGCATATAAGGAAAAGATGTAATGACATTTCTCCCAAATGGTTAGCCAATTACCTCAACAGCTTTTATTAAGGATTCTACCCTTTCCACATAATTTGAAATGTCACCCTTATCATACACATACTATATTTTACATGTATATGGGTCCCTTCAAGACATTGTGTTCTATTCCACTGATCTGAATACTTTTGCACCTGTACAACACAGCTTTAATTAATCACTTATCATCACATTATAACGCATCTCTTCATCCACTTTCCTAATCCTTTTTGCCTGAAGAAGTTTGGAATAGCTGAGAGCCTAACGAAGGCAATTCAGTAAGAATGTCATTATTCTGATAAATCGAATTTAAAAAATAAAAAGAAAAGAAAATATCAGTTAAAGGAAGCATCAGATAAAGCCCTTGAATGGCCTCCTTCAATCCAGAATGATATGCAAGGGTCACTGCAGGCATGTAATACATGCTACGACAAAGAACAATTTATGATGTTTACACTGACACACCATATGACATCATGGGTACGAAACAAGAGGGAAGCTTTTAGACAACCCAATTTTAAAAACAGAATTTAAAGTAGCCAGAATTTAACTCTTTTTGTAAAGTTGTTTTTTTACTAGTCTTTTCTCCTGTCTTAAAAATTCCTGGTTTCTTTTATGTAGGCCCTGGCAGAAAGTCACGCATTAGTTGACAGAAGCCAGGAGCCACGAAAATAATGTCTTTGCAGTTGTCACAGATTTTTGTAGAAACATCACAACAGATAAGGAGTCAATGGAAGATGCCAGGTGCCAGTTGGGATCCCTGCTTCAGATGTGCAACCAAAAGCAGTCCGGATCCCTGCTTCAGATGTGCAACCAAAAGCAGTCCGGATCCCTGCTCCTGATGCATATCATCAAAGTACCTATGAGGTCTCCAAATGGATACACCTCTTCACCCCTAATCAATCACATTCTTTCCCTGGTGCTGGCCCTTATATGTAAGTCTCCTTTATATACTTCAGCCCTGCTTGGTGATTTTTGAACAGATTTTTGATGGAGAGATTCCTCCTTGTTCCCTGCATCTGCTAGCAGACAGTAATACACTTTTGTGATCACTCACTCAAATGCCTGTCCCAGAGATTAACTTTTTTGGGAACAGGTAACAAGAATCTGGAGTTTTGTCCAGTAACAGGTAAACTAATTATATACAATATCTTGGTTCTTCCATTGTTCTAAAGTACTTTATAGTACATTAACTGTGATTCAGAAAAGATTAATTTAAAGGGGCTTGCTGACAGAAGACACACGGAAGCTTGTGTCTTCCTCAGCCTTACAGTTCATGGTTGAGCATTAAAAGCATGTTTTTGCAAATATCTTCAGCAAAATCTTGTCCCTCACCCTTCTCTCCACTACACTTCCCCAGCAAAACTCCTCCCTGTAAAAACCCAAATGTCTGTCCTCCACCCAGGCCAATCTCATGACTTACATTCTGTAACCAACCTCTCCCAATGGCTGAAGGATTCTGCTCCTTTGTTTTTTTTTTCCCTTAACTCTTTTCTCCCCTAAGTTGAATCTTCAACTGCTGCCTTTCTCCTGGATCATTCTTAACAATTATAAACATGTTCTACTATCTCTCCAATCCAAGGCAGACCTCCCTTGCTGACACAATCATCCTCAACTATCACCCCTTTATCCCTTTCCTTGGTTCCCTTTTGCAGCAAAACTGACTACCTGTGGTCTCCACTTCCTCTCCTGACAGCTAAAATTTCTGACAGCCTGCCCCTGGTCCCACTGCTCCAATCATACTGTTCACTAGGGTCACCACAAATCTCCATGCTGCCACTCACTCAGCCTCCCAACAGCATCCAATGCAGCTGCCAACTTCCTTCCCCAGAATATCCCATACCTGGTTTTCTTTTCAATTCACTGACTTTTCCTTTATTGTAAATGTATTTTAAATCATTTTGCTTGATTGTGACTTGTCTCTTTCACCCATACTCTACAAGCTCCAAAAAGTCAGAAACCTTGTCCATCCTATTCATTCTTGTGGTATAATTTACATACTACACAATTCATTCATCTTAAGTGCACAGTTAAATAATTTTGAATAAATGTACTCAGTTGTGCAATCAGCACTATAATCTAGCTTTAGAATGTTTACCACAACCATCCCTCATGCCCATTCACAGTTAATCCTTGTTTCCAACCTCAGCCTTCCCAAAACACTCATTGCTGTTCAGTCAATTCTGACTCTTAGCCACTTTACAGGACAGAGTACAAATAGAACTGCTCTATAGAGCTTCCAATGCGTTAAGCACATTAAAGGTTTGCATCACCCAATCTACCAGCTGCTGGTAAATTCAAACTGCTGACCTCCCAGTTAGCAGCCATAGCTCTTAATCACTGTGCCACCAGGGCTCTGCCTCAGCCTTAGACAACTACAAATATATTTTATGTCTCTATAGATTTGCCTTTTATAGATGCTCATATAAATGCAGCCATATAATATATGGCCTTTTGCGTTTAGTTTCTTTCACTTAATCACATTTTTCAGGTTCATCCATGTTGTTTCATGTCAGTATTACATTGATTTTTATTGCTGGAATCTACTACATGGGTATAATACATTTTATTTACCCAAACTCAAGTGGTTAAGTGGTTTAGTGGTTAAGTGCTACAGCTGCTAACCAGAAGGTCAGTTCAAATCGACCAGACATTCCTTAGAAACTCTATGGGGAAGTTCTACTCTGACCTACAGCATCACTACGAGTAAGAATCAACTCAGTGGCACTGGGTTTGGTTTATTCATTAGCAATGGGCATTAGGACTGTTTCCAATTTAGGGTTCTTACAATAATGTTGTTATGAGCATTTTAGTGTAAGTCTTTGCATGGACTTATAACCTCTTAGGTAAATATCTAGGAGTGGAATTGCAGAGCAGTATGGTAAATTCCAGGAGCCCTGTCAGCAAAGTGCTTAAATGCTTGGCTGCTAACTGAAATGTTGGTCATCTGAACTCACCTGCCAGCCCATGAAGGAAAGATCTGGAAATCTGCTTCTGAAAAGGTCACAGCTTTAGAAATTGCATGGGTCATTTCTACTCTGTCCTACACAGTATTTGCATCAGAATTAACTCAAAGGTTTCATGGTGAATTTATTAACTCTTTAAGAAGCTACCAAACTGCTTTCTAAAGCGGTGACACTATCTTATATCCCCAACAGTAGTGCATGAGAGTGCCTGTTTTTCCACATCCTTGCCAACATTTGTTACTGTCTATGTGTGAAATGGTAACTCGCTGTGATTTTGATTTGCATTTCCCTAATAACTAATAATGCTGAGCATTTTTCATGTGTTTTCTACCAGTTACCAACTGCTGAGAAGTTGACTCCGACTTCGTGATCCTATGGGTGCCAGAGTAGTACTGTTTCCACCAGGTTTTCAATGGCTGATTTTACAGAAGTAGACAGTCAAGCCTTTCTTCTAGGCTGAGAGTTGAGCACATTAATGGTTTGCATCACTCAAGGACTTGTGCCTTCTACCCACTAGTATATTGTTTTGCATAAAATATCTATTCAAATCTTCTGCCATTTTCCAGTTGGGTTGTTTTGTCTTATTATTGAGTTTTAAGAGTTCTTTGTGTATTCTAGATACAAGTTCTTTATCAGTACCCATATTCTCTCCTACTCTCTAGCTTGCTTTTATACTTTCTTGATAGTCTCTTTTGAAGCATTAAGTTTTTAATTTTGATTAAGTCCAATTTATCAATTTTTTTGTTTTATGCTCTGTGCTTTTGATGTTGTAGCTAAAATCTTTTTGCGTAACTCAAGGTCTAAAAGATTTTCTCCTAATTTTCCTTCCAAAAGTTTTATAGTTTTAATTTTCCCATCTATTATATTTTGAGTTAATTCTTACACACAGTGTGTGGTAAGCATCTAAGTTCATCTTTTCACAAGTAGATAGCCATGTACCATTTGTTGAAGACTATTCTTTCCCCTACTAAAGTATCAAATCTCAACTCACCATAAAAGTGTTGATGTCTGTACTCTCAACTCTGCTTTAGTGAGCTGTGTGCCTATTTTTATGCTGTACCAACCATCTTAATAAATATAGAAACCCTGGTGGTATAGTAGCTATGTGTGACAAATGCTAATGGAAAAGTCAGCAGGCATACCTTGAATACTCTACTGGGCAATTCTAACCTTGGTGGCAGAGTGATTAACTGCTACGGCTGCTAACCAAAAGGCTGGCAGTTCATATTGACCAGGAGCTCCTTGGAAACTCTATGGGGCATTTCTACTCTGTCTACAGGGCCACTATACATCAGAATCAGCTGAACAGCAGTGGGTTTGGTTTTGGGGGATTACTCTGTCCTATAGGGTCACTATGAATTGGAACACACTTGCCAACAGGTCTGGTTTTTTAGGTTTTAAAATTAAGTTTTAAAATCAAGAAGTTTAAGTCTTCCAGCTTTACTCCTCTTTTTCAAAACGGTTTTGGCTATTCTGGGTCTATAAAGCATTACTCATAGATACAGAATAAATCTGTCAAATTATGCAAAAAAGAAAGCTTACTGGAAATTTAATAAAATTGTGTTGAATCTATACATCAATTTGGGGAAGCTTGCCATCTTAACAATATTGACTTTTCCAATCCATGAACATTTACTTAGGTCTTCTTTATTTCCCTTATGTAATTTTCAGCATCCAAGTTTCATATTTCTTTAAATTTATTTCCAAGTATTTTATTCCTTGTGAAGCTAATGTCAATAATTTTTTTTCTTAATTTCATTTGCAAATTGTTCACTGTTAGCATACAGAAACTGATTTTTATATACTGATCTTGTATCTTGTGATCTTATTGCTTACTGGTTTTAACAATTTTTGTGTGTCACAAGTATTTAATGAATAAATGACAGAAAGAATGGACCAACATCACATAAAAAATAACTACAAAATAAAGATCACCTGTCTCTGCTTTAGCCTCTAAGGGTCAGGGAAATAAACATAGCTTTTCTCCACAGCAGAAGACACAAAATAGGAAGACTGGGCATATCCACAATCTCACAAGGAAAAATGCCTCTATTGCCATCTCCAGTCCCACTTCTCCCATCACTGTGCCAAGCAAGTAGGACTTACTAAAGTCTGGTAAATAGACTACAGTGATCAGGCAAAGGTAAAGAAAAAAGCAGCCAACTTTTCCCAAAGCCACTTCCACTGAGTAGTAGCAAGCTAAATTCACAAAACCACTTAACTCATCTGGTCCTAGAAATCCTAGTCCAAGTACCATTTAACTAGATTTTCAAGTCTTTTGACTCTAGTGTTTTATACACTTTGATTAGCATATTTATGACTAGTTTTTCTAGGATATATAACTGATAGCATGCTCATGTACTTAAATGGGAACTATGAGAGACACACATCTTGCATTACCTAGCTGACATGTAAAAACAATACAGAGCTTTTTGCACTGAGAAACAAATTTACTAAACTCAATTAATAACAACAGCGAAATACAATTCAGTGACATATCGATTATTACTTCTGGGACTACATACTCTAGGCTTGCTATGAGTTGGACCCGACTCAACAGCAGTGGGTTTGGTTCTTTGGTTTTTGGTATATACTACCAGAATATGTACTACAGTCTATATACCCTGCTTCCTGGCTTATAGAGAAAAGTATCCTTTTTCTCTTTAGAAGCAACTATTTCTTAGGAATTAGGCTACCACTTAATTGTTGAATCAGATCCTCCCCTTCACAGGACATCAGATGTCTTTGTTTGCTTCACAGAATAACAGGCTATGAGTCAGAAATGATTCAACAGCAACTGTTTTGGTGGTTTTTTGGTTTTTAGATTAATTATTAGGTGAATTTGATATCTTTCAATCTGGCAGACTGGGTTGTAGTTTTTGACTTCAATTAATTTAAAAAAAAGGTTTTAACACAGTTATGAAATAATGTAACAATTTCAGATACATCTCAAAATGTAACTGTGTCCCCATTTCTCTGACATCAAATTTCAACAAAGAGTGGGTAACCAACGACTGTTTCCCCACAGCACTAGTATACTGTACCTTAAACCAGAGGCACTGCAATACGCTCTCAGAATTCATCTGATTTCTACTCCTAAAATTATGTTGTTTCAGGTTTTACAACAGCAATACCGTTGTATATAATAAAAAAAGCATACTCTGGAGCAGGATAAAACCATCCTCTTGGATCCCTGGACTAAGTATAAGTAAGAGTGGTTCTCAGACTTTGGTGGCAGACAAATCATTTGCTACTGCAGATTCTTATTTCCCCCCAAATTGTGACTTAACATTTAAGTTTACAAGAGATTCTGACAGTGGTGGCCTTTGAAGAGCTCATTAACACTGGCCTCAGAACTAAAGGAGAAAGGTTTCTAGAATAAACAGAGTAAAAAAAGACATTGTCAAATGCAAATAAATCTGTTAGCAACTTGATTAGAAATTATTGTTGGCAACCATTAGGATTCTTTCACTGTAACAGATAGCACAATTTTAAAGTCAAATTCCAGGCACCTACCCAGTGAAAGCATAGGTTTTCCCACTGGCATCTGGATCCTTAATTGCATTAATAATTCCTTTGGCTACATCTACAACCTATAAGAAATTATAACACAAGCTTAAGTTATTACCAAATGAATGGAAATGCAGAAAAGAAGTGAGACGGACGAAAGAGAACCAACACCCACACCCACACCAAACGAAAATGAGATAAAATAAAACAATGGCACACTGTGTTTTCAGAAAGCTTCTTAAAGAATCTGTCTTTTCAAGAGCTAAAATAATCTGTACACTGCAAGGCTTATCTAAAAATTTTGCCAGTGACAATGTATTTTATCATCGAGTAGCTGCCAAGGCCTTTCTGATTTGACTGTGCCCACCAACCCACCAATCCCAACTCTTACCACTCTCTCAATACTGCTACTAAGCCAACACAAACTATGAGATTTAACCACATGAAATTGCTAGTAAGCTATTCTAACTTTCAAATATGGCAATTTTATATGGCTTACCTAGTGGTCCTTTATAGGGGTATAATTTGCACCCCAGGAGCCACCTGGCAATGTCTGAAAACATCTTTAGTTGTCACAATTTGAGGTGGGAAATGCTTCCGCTATCTACTGGGTAAAAGCTATGGTTGACTCTAAACATCCTACAGCATCCCTGACAAGAAATCACATGCTCAAAGTTTTCAGTAGCATTACTGTTGAGAAACTCTGGTTCAAGTTAATATGGAACTCAAATCTTTTCTCTTACTGCTGAGACTCTGTGATGTTCCCTATGCATGGAATTTTCCTCACCAGTTTCCTTCATCACCAGTTAGTCATCTTCAAAGTCTTACCTTTAAAGTCACTACTTCTCGGAGGCTCCCCTGCTCCCCAAGTCTGGATTCAGTGTCCTTCTTATGTGATTACATAAAACCCTCTCTCTAGCCTATCACTTCTCACATTATATGATAACTGCTTTATTTCTCTGCTTCTAACTGAGATCAACTTAAGGATGGCACTCTCTATCTAATTAATATCTGTATTCCAAATGGCATTTACACTGACTGGCACATTAAGGGTTCAATAAGTTTTTCTTAAAACAAATGACTAAATGAAGACACAGAAGAGACGTGTACCACTTTGTGAAACTGAGAAGCAAACTCACAAGAATATGACAGAGTTACTGGACTGGAGTGAAACCCAAACACTGATCACCTGAATGTGAATTCAGTGAAAGCCCCTTCCCAGGCTCCATCACCCAGGGTACTTACATATACTGGTTGTTTCTCTGTCTTCTGGCCCAAGGAGATAAGAGGCACACCACCAAACTTGCGAATACCTAGTAGAAGAAACAACGAGAACACTTCTTTGGACTCACAATCTCAGCTTAATGTAAAAATTTTGCATAATAGAAATAACGAAATAAACAGTAGTTGATTCTAAGAAGCAGCTGTTTGTTTTTCAGACAACAAATACAGAAAGTAAAACCAAAAAACAAATCAAAGGCACTGCCATCGAGTAGATTCAATTCATGGCTACCCTACAGGACAAAGTAGAACTACCCCATAGAGTTTCTAAGGACATCTGGTGGATTTCAACTGCCCACTTTTTGACTAGGAGCTGTAGCATTAACCACTACACCACAAGAGTTTCCATGGAAAGTAAACAGACTAAATATTTAAGAAGAAGGAGAACAAGAAAAAGAGGTATAATCATTTGGCTTCTTCCACTCTATAAGGCTAAATTCATAGTTATTTCCAATACTAAACTAACCACACCCCTTTCTAAGTAGGAGCACAGAAATCAACAGATGAGTGGTTTACACACACTAACAAACACACACACACAAACAGGTGCCATCAAGTCAATTCTAATTCAAGGCAACTCCATGTGTGTCCTAGTCTATGACATCAACTGGCTATTTCCAGGTTACCAGCAACTCCAGCTCATCGTGTTGCTAGGTGTGTCAGTGTAGAATTGTGCTTTACAGGGCTTTAAATGTCTGACTTTTTTGTAAGCAGATCAGTAAACTCAAAAAACACATTGCCACTAAGTCAATTCTAACTCACAGCAACCCTCTAGAATGGGGTAGTACTCCCCCACAGAGTTTCCAAGAAGTACCTAGTGATCTTGAACTGCCAGTCTTTTGCTTAGCAGCCATAGCATTTAACCACTTGCCACCACTAGTCCTTTCTTCTGAGCCTCTTTTAGGTAGATGTGAATCTCCAACACTCCAATTAACAGCTGAGTGTATTAACCATTTGCTCCCCCAGGAAGGGCTACATTAAGATTTATTTATCTCTAAGTCCTTTCCCTAGAAATTGCTATTAATCAAGAGACAAGCCAAGCAGAAGATCTATAAAAAGTGTCTGACAAGGGAGCCAAGATGGCAGCATAGTCACGCATCCCTGCTAAACCCTCTAACACAAAGAACCTCAGATTCAATAAAATATACCAAATAAAGCAGTCCAGAAGGTCTGAACAACAGGCAGAAAATTTTAAGAACAGACTGGACAAAAGGAAGAAAATGAGTCCTGAGCCACCATGAATAAAACACCACAGCCCTAGCCGAGATTCTTCCCATGCTGAACATAAGCCAGACAGAGAAAGACTACCTCTGGTAAATCTAGACAATGACGCAGAGCCAAGAAACAACAGTAGGGCTGAAGCAACTCTGGACTTAACTGAGGAGACCTCTGGACCTAAGGAAACCAGCACCAGCCTAAGCACTGCAGCCTGGAGCTGAAGGCCTCCACAAAGGTTAGAATACCCTGGGGCCAGGCCAGCAGGCAATCAGTAAGCCCTAGGACCCAGCAGCCAGGATGGCCTCAGAGCTTCACAGGGCTGGGAGGCCTTAGTCCTGGCAAGCCAGGAGATGGGGCTGGTGAGCATGGGACTACAAAGGAAGCATGGACACATGTATACCCTGCAGTCCTTGGAGCTGCGAGGGGCCAGGTTCCCACAATTTGCACTGATGGGGCAGTGAGCTCAGCCAGGTTAAGTGGCATGAGTGAGCACAACAGGCCACAGAGCCACAGGCCACAGAGCCAAGTGGGGTGTCAGGAGTCAGGTCCTGACAACTTGGAGTGATGGAGCAGGTAACTGCGGGACCCAGGAGAGCAAAGTGAATGAGTCTAGGTAGGCCTTGAAGCCATGCAAACCAAGGAGGCCTCCATCCTGGCAACACGGGGCTCAAGGGGAAAGTACCAATGTACAACGCACGGCACGCCAGGTCTGGGAGACACAAGGGGCCAAGAGGTCTGGGCTCTGACAACTAGGGGCAATGAAGCAGGTGAGTGCAGGCATGGAAAGGTTGTGTAGGCGGGCACATGACACATCACTCCTTGGAGCCACATGGGGCTAAGTAGGCTTGGGTCAAGATGGACTGGGGCAACCCGACAGACTGTGGCAACCCAATGGACCTGGGTCCAGACGGACAGATTATCACAGGACCCATGTGGGTAGACTGAACAGGCACACACATAGGTACACAGGCCTTGGAGTCACTCAGGGCAAGGAAGCTAAGGTCTTGACAACCTGGGGCAACAAGGTAGGTGACCACAGTGCCCGGGGGAGGTGCCAAGATGATCACAGTATATACCAGGCCTTTGAGATTCAAGGGGCCAGGAGGCCTAGACTCCAGCAGCTCAGGGCAACAGGGCAGGTGAGCACAGGGCCTGGGAAGGCTATGTAAGACAGCACCCAGCACAACATGCCTTGGAAACACATGGGGCCAGGAGACCTGGCTCCCGGTGACCTGGGGAGACAAGACAGAGAACTGCAGGGTTTAGGGGAAGGTATGGATGTGCACACAGTCTGCCAGGCCTTGAAGCCACGAAGGGTCAGGAGGCCTGGTAAGCACAGGGACCAGTAAGGTGGTGTGAACCTCTGCATGGCCCCGCAGGCCTTTGAACCACACAGGGCCAAAAAGTCTGGGTCTTGGTGACCCTGCATGGTGGGGCAGGGGAGCATGGGGCCCAGGAAGGAGGCATGAACGTGCACACACCTGGCAGGACTTAGAGTCACAAGGGACTATGGGGCCTAGGTTTCAACTGGCCAGAGCAACAGAGCAAGAGCAGGGTCTGGGAAGGTAGCGTGACCACACACAACCTAACTGGCCTCAGAGCCATGCAAAACTAAGAAGCCTAGGTTCTGCTGACTCACAAAAATGGGATAGGTCAGTGCTGGGTCTGGGAAGGCAGCATGACCATACACGCGGCCCTACAGGCCTTAAAGCCATGAAACGCTAAGAACCCTAGGTACTGGTAACCCAAAGTGATGGTGCAGGTCAGCACAGGACCCAGGAAAGAGGTGTAAACATACAAAGGCCTGGCAGACCTTAGAGCCATGCAGGGCAAAATGGCTCAGGTCTTGGCAAGTGCAAAGCCCAGGTGGGCAGTGTGGACAGGCATGGCCTGGCAGGCCTTAAAGCTACATGGGTCCAACAGGAATAAGTCCTGGTGATCCAGTGCAGGGGCACAGGTCAGTGCAGGTCCAGAAAAGAGGCACAGATACGCACACGGCCCAGGAAGGCAGCGCATGCATGTGGACAGTCTGGTTATGTGGTGCACATGCATGCACAGCCCCTGGCAATAGTGTAAGGAGAATGGATGAGACTACCACAGGAATAGGTGAAAGAAACGGCATCAAGTTAGACTGAAGAGAACCTGGCCAGACAGCTGTCCACAGTGTCGGTCTGTACACTCATGGTGTAGAAGGCCATCAGAAGGCACAGAGAAACTATGGCACAGGTACAAAAGAGACATATGAGACAGGTCAACCAAATTATCAAGGCTCCAAATCAAGCCAGCTTAAAAGTTCCAAACATCCATAGACACAACTTAAACTACAATAACCTAACAAAAAATTGCAGTGACTTTCTGATGGCTCAGAGACAACAATCACTTTGCAAACACCTCAGAAAGCAGACTACCATGGCTGCTGAAAACTCCCAAAACAAAGAATCAATGGATTTCCCAAAGACTTCACAAAATTATCAGAGGTATAATACAAAAGACTGATGTACAGAGCAGTGCAAGATATCAGGAAAAATATGTGGCAAAATGGAGCAAGCACATGGAAAAGTTAAATAAGCTGCAAGATATGCTTGAGGAGCAATGATCTGAAATTCAACAGATTAACAACAAAATTACTGAGTTTGACAACTTAATAGAAACTGAACAGAGCAGGATCAAAGACACAGAAAGCAGAATTACCAAGACTGAAGACAATGTAAATGACACCAGCATACACAAGGAAAAATCAGATAAAAGATTCAATAAAAAATGAAGAATCACTGAGTTATTTAGCATTCTATCAAGAGAATATATGAATGACTATAGTGCCAGAATAAGGAGGAATAACTGCAAACATAGAATTGTTGAGGCCCTGCTGACAGAAAACTGCCCTGATACCATGAAAGAGAAAATATCCATCCAGGATGTTCATCAAACCCCTCTTAAGATAGATTCCAAAAGAAACACAGTAAAGCATATTATAATCAAACTCAGTAAAACTGAAGATAAGGAGAAACCACCAATGGCAGCCAGACTTAAGTAAAAGATAACTTACAAAGGAAAATCATTAGGACTAAATTCAGATTACTTAGTCAAAACTACACTGCAAGAAGAGAATGGGACGACACATACAAAGCCCTGAAGGAAAAGTAACTGCCAACCAAGAATTATATACCTTGCAAAATTGCCTTCCAAAATACAAAGACGAAATTAGGGCTTTCAGAGATAAACAGAAATTCAGAGAATTTGCAAAAACCAGACCCAAACTACAAGAAAGACTGAAAGAAATTCTCTGACTAGAAAATCAAAAACATTAGACATTGACACACTCAACACTCAACAGAGCACCCAGATACCATCAGGATAGGAAATCTGCAAAAGATATACAAACTTAAATCACAAAAAAATAGCAAACTGGAGATCTCAGGATCCAATTTACGACAACATCATATGAAAAAGAAGGTCAAATTAACATACCCACAGTTCTTTCATACAGGAAAGGAGCCTACAAAATACAAAGTCATTACAGACTGGATTACTTTTAGATTAATAAAGGAGTTTAAGGGAGTAATCACAACAGAATCCTGTAACCATACCCACCAAAATTTGAAACATAATAAAAAACAAACAAAACACGAAGTATCAGCAATTACCAAAAAAAAAAAAAAAACTGAAAAGCAAAGAAACTCAAAGAGATAAATGATTCAGCACAGAAAATTGAATGGAACAGATGAATTGCCCACAACATACAAAAAAAAGACACCAATATGACAGTACTAAGCCCACAGATATCAATAATCACACCAAATGTAAATGGTCTAAATGCACCAATAAAGAGACACAGAGTAATGAAATACAAAAAAAATCAAGACCCATGTATATGTTGTTTACAGGAGACACACCTTAGATGAAAAGACACAAAAAAAGCAGAACTCAAAGGATGGAAAAAAAATATACCAGGCTAATAACATCCAAAAAAAGAGCAGGGGTGGGAACACTAACCTCTGACAAAATAGACTTAAAGTTAAGTCTACCATACCAGATAAGGAGAGACTGAAGACAGCAGGAGGACATACCATATTAAATATCTACTCAATCAATGACAAGGCTCCAAAATATATAAAACAAACTTACTCACACTGAAAATAGAAACAGCTCCACAATAACAGAAGAGTTGAACACACCACTCTCATTAAAGGATAGAACATCTCAAAAAAAGCTCAGTAAAGACACAGAAGATCTAAATGCCACAGTGAACCAACTTGACCTCACAGACATATTCAGAACACTCCATCCAGCAGCAGCCAAGTATACTTTCTTTTCTAATACACATGGAACATTCTCCAGAACTGACCACACACATTAGGCCACACAGCAATCCTTAATATACAAAATACCGAAATAATACAAAGCTGCTTTTCAGAACATAAAGCTATAAAACTAGAAATCAGTAACAGAAAAAAGATGCAAATAAAATAAAAGACATGGAAACTAAACAATATTTTACTCAAGAACTACTGGGTAATAGAAGAAATCAAAGATGAAATAAAAAAATTCATAGAATGAAAACACATCCTATCAAAATCTACTAGACACAGCAAAAGCAGCGGTCAAGTCAATTCATCTCAATAAATGTCCACATAGAAAAAGAAGAAAGGGCACAAATGAATTAACCCCTCAACTTCAACAATTAGAAAGAACCCAGCAAGAGAATCCATCAGGCTCCAGAAGAAAGGAAATAACAAAAATTAGAGCAGAAATAAATTAATAGAAAATAGAAAAATGACTGAGTTGACAAGATCAAAATCTATTTTTCTTAAAAGAACAACAGAATTAAGCTATTAGACAACAAGACAATAGAAAAACAGGAGAGGAAACAAATAAACTGAGTAAGAAATGAGATGGGTGATTTCACAACAAACCCAACTGAAATTAAAAGAATTATAATAGAATATGATGAAAAACTACATTGTAATGAATTCAAAACTAACACAACTAGCACAAACAAGACACAGAACAATTAAATAAACCCATCACAAGAGAAGAGATTGAAAAGGTAACTTTAAAAACTCTCAACTAAAAAACAGCCCTGGTCCAGATGGCTTCACTGGAGAATTCTACTAAATGTTCAGAAAAGAGTTAACACCACTATTACTAAAGGTATTCCTGAGCATAGAAAAAGACAGAATACTACCAAACACATTCTGTGAAGCTAGTATAACTCTGATACGCAAACCAGGTAAACACAGCACTAAAAAAGAAAATTACAGACAAATATCTCATGAACATAGACACAAAAATCCTCAACAAAATCCTACCAAATAGAATTCAACAATATATCAAAAGAACTATTCACCATGACCAAGTAGGATTCACACCAGGGATGCAGAGATGGTTAACATTAGAAAAACAATTAATGTAATCAACCACAAAAGCAAAGACATGAACCATTTGATTCTACCAATTGATGCAGAAAAGGCATTTGATAAGAGTCCAACATTTATTCACTGTTAAAAACTCTCAGCAACATAGGCATACAAGGGAAACTGGAAATTCCTCAACATAATAAGGGGCATCTACACTAAACCAATAGCCAACACCACACTGAATGGAGGGAAGTTGAAAACATTCTCCTAAGAACACGTACAAGATAAGGAGACCCATTGTCACCACTTCTATTCAACATTGTTCTGGAAGTACTAGCCAGAGCAGCAGACATGATAAAGAAATAAGGGGCATCCAGATTGTTAAAAAAGAAGTTAAAGTATTCCTATTCGTGGATAAAATAATCCTGTACAAAGAAAACCCTACAGAATCCTCCACAAAACTAGTGGACCTAATAGATGACAGACTTCAGCAAAGTATCAGGATATAAGATAAACCCACATAAATCAGTTGGATTCCTTTACACCAACAAAAAGACAACAGAAAGGAAATCTCAAAAGCATTACCACTTACTATAGCCCCCAAGATGATAAAATACCTAGGAATAAACCTAACCAGAGATGTAAAAAAACCTATACAAAGAAAATGATAAGACCCTACTGCAAGAAATAGTGACCTACATAAATGCAAGAACCTACCTTGCCCTTGGATAGGAAGACTCAACATTGTCAAAACGGCTCTTCTATCCAAAGCAATCTATACATACAATGCAGTACCAACACAAATCCCAACAGCATTCTTGAGTGAGACGGAGAAACAAGTCACCAACTTCATATGGAAAGGGAGGAAGCCATGGATAAGCAAAACACTACTAAAGAAAAACAAAGCTGGAGTCTTCACGCTACCTGATCTTAAAATCTACTACCCTGCCACAGTAGTCAACACAGCCTACCGTGGCACAAAAACAGATAACGTAGACCAAAGGAACAGAACTGAGAATCCAAATATAACATCATCTGCCTATCAGCAACTGATATTTGATAAAGGCCCAAAGGATATGAACTGAGAAAAATATAGTCTTTTCAACAAATGGTGTTAGCATAACTAGATATCCATCTGCAAAAAACTGTAACAAGATCCTTATCTAACACCATGCATAAAAACTAAAAATGAATTAAAGACCTAAATATAAAACATGAAACACAAACATCTTGGAAAAAAAATTGGGAAGACAATGGAAGCCCTAATCCATGGTATTAATGGTCTACGAAAAATCATCAATTAACTCTTAAACACCAGAGACAAAAATAGGCAATTGGGAACTCTTAAAAATCAAATACTTATGCTCATC
This sequence comes from Heterohyrax brucei, assembly GCA_028571685.1. Taxonomy (NCBI): domain Eukaryota; kingdom Metazoa; phylum Chordata; class Mammalia; order Hyracoidea; family Procaviidae; genus Heterohyrax; species Heterohyrax brucei. Next base: position 65,913,065 of record CM053142.1, on the reverse strand, counting down.
CAAAGCTTTCATCAAAAGCAGAAAAAGACTACCTACAAGTGGGAAAGAATTTCCAGCTACCACGGTTCCAATCGACATCTATCTACAAGATACTGCAAAACCTCAACAAAAAAGAGACGGACAACCCAATTAAAAAATGGACAAAGGACATGAACAGACCCTTCACTAAAGAAGACATACAGGATGCCAAAAGCTACTTGAGGAGATGTTCATGATCACCAGCCATCAGAGAAATCCAAATTAAAACTACAATGAGATACTATCTCATCCCAACAAGAATGGCAATCATAAAAAAAATACAAAATAATAAAGGCTGTAGAAGACTGGAACTCTTCTGCACTGTTGGTGGGAAGGAAAAATGGAAAGCAATTTGGCTCTTTCTTAGAGAAACAGAAATAGCATATGATCCAGCAATTCCAGTCCTTGGAATATGTATCAGAGAAATAATGGCCACCACTCAAACAGATAACACACACGCTGATGTTTATTGCAGCTCTCTCCACAGGAACAAAAAGATGTAAGCAACCTAGATGCCCATCAACAGCTGAATGGTTAAACTATGGTATATTAACACAATGGAATACTACACAATGATAAGAAACAATGATGGCTTAGAGAAATACCTAATAATGTGGGACCATCCGGATGGAGGACATTACACTGAGTGAAATTAGCCAGACGTAAAGGGACAAATAATTGTATGAGACAATTATTACAAGTATGCAACAAATCATTTTAGCACAGAAGAAATCAATCTTTGACAGTTATAAGGGTGAGGAGGGAGACAAAGGGATTTCTACAAATTAGACAGTGGTTAGGATTCCGCGTGGGTATAGAGTGTGACAGCACGTACTAGAAAAGAGGTACCCATAACTGCTCAACTTCAAAACTTAACTGTTCCATGAATGTGGCTCCCCTTTGGAAGGACAGAATAACAGGATCTGGGGTTGGGGGACCATGCTTTCAGGGGCCATCCAGAGGTTAGTGTCCAGGGGATATGCTCCCAGGGGGCCCTCCAGTCTGAAGAGTTAAGACATTCAGTCTAAGTGGCATACCCAAGTTTTTTTGTTTTTTCTTCTTAAGAAAACGTTCTGCATACCACTTGAGTGAATATCATCTGGGACCCTAAAAGCTAGCAAGCTGCCATCCAAGTAGCATCAATTAGTCCCAATCCACCTGGACCAAAGGTAAACAGTGGATATCAAGCACAAGAGGAAAACATGAGTTCATCAGACAGAAGGTGTCATATGAGTCAGAGTCTGCTTCAGCCCAGGTCCAGAAAAACCTGACAGTGCCTGGCCACCACCAATGCTCAGATGGGGTGCATGGTATGGAGCCCTGGGCATAGCGGAAGAAGGATTAGAGGGCAGGGCTAGAACTCTACCATAGCACAACAGTTAATGGTCATTTGGACTGTAGGACTCTGTGGGAGCATGTCCCCAGGATTCTCTAACCCCAAACTGCAACCAACACTGAGGCCAGCTTTCTAGACAAAGACTGAACTGGCGAAATCAGGGCCAATTGGCACAACTAGCATTTTGCCAAGAGGGCTCTCTGCACCCCACATTGGTGAGTGGCATCTGGGGTCTTAAAAGCTGCCAAGCTGCCATCCAAAGGCACAGCAAATGGTCTCAACTCAGCAGGAACAGATGCTCACCAAGGACCAAAATGACATGGGGTAAAGACAACCTAGAAGGCAGAGAGACTCACATGAGTGGGTGCCTACATCGACTTGGGACCAGAAGAACCAGATGGTGCCTGGCCACCACCAGTGTTAGCCATGATGGAGCGCAGTGAGTCTCACTGGCAACACAAAAATAAAAAGGGGTGCACCCTGAGATCTCCACTAAAAGACCTCAATTGATGGTCCAGCGGTTTCAGGGTTCCCCTGGGAGCACGGCCCCTGGCTCTGATGCTGCTGCCCTTGCCCATAAATCATAATGAAGGTCCACTCTTCGGACACAAAAGAATTGGGCTTGGTGATGCAGAGTGACCATATATTGGATGCACTTTATGGTTTTATGCATCTATAGGGTATCATCCTGCTGACCTCTGGCTGGAGGAAGGAGAGTGGGTGGAGAGGAGGGGAAAGGAGACTGTTGGGAGGATGAGACATGTATGGAGCAGAGACAAATAGTGTGCTGTCTGTCACTAGGAAGGGAGAGCAGTGGAAGTTGCATATAGGTGGGCATGTAAATTTATACGGGAATGTATATTTTCACTCAGTCATAATTAAAAAAAAAAGTGTCTGACAAAGATTTTACCTCTCTGTCTAACCTTCAAAATCCACAATGTAAGTGATGACACAATCAGAATAAAATGAAGAAATTGGTTAAGAAACAGGGACTCTACATGAAGACTATAAATGAAGTCAACATTTAAGCAGTTACTATGGACCAAGTGTTACAATAAAGGTAGCTTCATTTAATGAATACATTCCTGTTTGAGGTAAGCACTATCATCTCCATTTTAACAGATGAAGAACCTGACACTCAGAGACTCATCAAAGCAGCAGGGCCAAGATTTAAACTCAGGTCTCAACTGCAAAGTTCATTCTCTTTCCATTAACCAAAAAGTTGCTTCGTTTCACAAGAAGAACCATGTTGACTATGACAATTATAACCTTGGTTCTTCATGTCGGAGAACATTGTTGGCTTGTATATAACACTTTCAAGACCCAACAATTTTCTGCTTTAAACTTTTTTTAATGTAACACTTTTTATTAATGCAAGCATACTGAATCATGGGGTATGTGTTAAATTTTTCGTTGGTAATATGGAGTTTGAAAAATATTATGTGGTAATACATGTTAACACAAAATTTGGGGGTTTCCTAGGCACAGTGATTGGTGGATACCCGTCTTTGCCACCAGACCTAGTGAGGGCAGGATGTATTGTAGGGTGCCTTCCACTGGGGTACACTGGGCACCTCTGGCTGTCCAAATATGACACACACACAAAAACAAAACAAAACTGTCCAGGACTCCTGTCACACAGGAAACCATAAATATGCATATAAGGCCTATCTAGCTGTACAAAAACCAAAACGGACAAAATTTTTACTCAGTCACACTTCTTGAATGCACTATTTCACATTTAAGGCCTGATATCCCAGCTATTTTGCTTCAATGAACATTTCTTTTGCTTTTCACTGTTACACAAGTCCCTGCTGGAGGGCAGTACATTACTTTTACTGGGAAAGCAGAGTCCCAAGAAACTCTGGTGGTATGGTGGTTAAGTGCTACATTTGCTTACCTAAAGGTCAGCAATTTGAATCTGCCAGGCACTTCTTGGAAACTCTACAGAGCAGTTCTACTCTGCCCGATAGTGTCACTATGAGTTGGAATCAACTCAACAGCACTGGGGTGTGTGTGTGTGTGTGTTTTTTAAGAAACCCAAAAGCCAGGAAAAAAGAGTGGGAAACCAATATCCCACAAATCCTGAAAGTGATTTATTCACTTCAATTTGTTTAATTGGCATTCCTCTCTACTATTAAGAAGGAACATGTACCTGCAAAATAGTTGAGGAATCTGTCTTCTCTACCAAAGATGTCTGATGGCTTTATGATAATGGCTTCGGGAAACGCATCTCTTACTTCTTTCTCTCCAACAGCCTAAATAAACAATCAAAAAAAAAATTATAGGTTCTAATGAGTGAACAAAGCTCCCATTCTTTCTATTCTCTGGACTCTCACTGTGTTTCAAGTCATACTATCTACTAGATTAAGGTAATCATGTTATTCATAAAATTTACACAAAATTACAAACGCACAAAAATTTCCTGCACGTATAGCTCTTGTTGGGTTTCTGCACCTTTTTTATCCTAAGGAAACTTATGCTAAAGGAGGAGAAAAATCAGAATAAATTTTGTGATCTTCATTTTTCCTTGGAATCACAGATTCTCTAGTTGGTGTCAACAAGCTAGCAGCCAGCCAAAAAGAGGAGAGGGACATGGCAGTGGGCTAATAATGGAAGTGGCAGCAGGCAGAGGTGGTCACAGGTAGCATCATGGGGCTGCCTCATCTCCAATGCTGCAACATCCCTGTATGTTACCACCTTCTAACCTTGGACTTCTCAGTTCCTTAAGATTCTCGACTTCAATGACCTCTTCTCCCATCTATGTCTGCCACTCTAAACACAGTCACACCATGAATTATATCAACACCTGGAAGTGCCTTCCGCTGAAACACTGAAGAAGTCCATCCTACTCTCAGATAATAATCTCCTATGTTTCTAGCTTGCTTATTCTTTGTTCAGCTGTTCTTCAATCTTCTCAAAAACTACAGTCCACCAACTCTTTCTCCTTTTGTCAACCTCTCTGTATTCCAGATTAAATTCCATGGCTCACCTTTTCAGTTTACTTTCTTACCAATGCTGCACACTACCTTCCTTCCTTTATTCTTTACTCTGTACCCACTAGGCAAAATCCAATTCTGCGGAAACCCATTAGCCATGCTCTTTTCAATTACCTCACATGTTTACAAAAGCTGGGTAATGAAAAAAGGAAGAAAGAAGAACTGATTAATTCAAACTGTGGTGTCGGCAAAAAATAATGACTATATGGTGGACAATCAGAGGAACAAACAACCCAGACTGTTCCTTAAATGAAAGATGGTAAGACTTCTACTTGCCTGCTCTGGATACAAACCTGGAAAAATCAACTGCTAGAAAAGGTTATTATGTTTGATAAAATAGCAGGCCAACAAAAATGAGAGAACTTCTCACCGAGACGGATTCACATATTGTTACAACAATGGGCTGAAATACACAAACATGAAGATGGTTTTGGATCAGGCAACATTTCATTCTGTTATACATAAAATCACCATGACTGAACAGCAACTAGCAGCAACAACACCTTGCCCTTTTTTCCCTTTACCCAACCTACTGGGTAAAAATTCCAGCCCTATGAGTCGGATCCGACTCGACGGCACTTGGCTGGCTAAAGAATCTCAATAGCCAGCTTATTGGAGACATGCACTCCCACTGCCTTCAGCAGTTGGAGGAAAATGAATGAAAATATTGGTACCATTATAAATTCTTGGCACCAATTTTAGCTGGACCATCAACATTTCCCAGAAATGCTGTTCTCCTTCTCTAATTAATTCGTTCTTTCCTATGACAACTTCAAATGTTTTCAATTCTGTTTGAATTTCAAAACACCTTTTCTCTCCTCTTCCCTTCAGTAAATGACTTCACCTCTGAATTCAAACAGAAAATATAAGCTGACAGACAGAAACCACCTCCAGTTCCTACCTTAGATCTACGAATTTAGGTACATACAGTACCATTTGCTTCTCCTTTCTTATCACAACAGAGAAGTGAACAGCACTGGAACTCAGAACCTGCCCAATTTATTCTCTCCTATATCTTTGGTCCCACTATCTTTACCAGCATTAGACTATATGAAAATCCTCTGTTTTAAAAGAAAAGTAAGTTCTTCCAACTCCACATCCTTCTCCAGCTATCTACTATCTCTCTTTCCTCTTGCCACTCAAACTACTTGAAATTGTTCTCTGACCTCATTGTCCCCACCACCCTAGCTCTCACCTGCTCTTCACTCACCGTAATCTGGAATCTGCCCCACATGTGCATTAGAACTATCCTTGATAAGGTCACCAATGACCTCCACATTAATACATCCAAAGATAACTTCACAGTTCTCATTTTACTTTTCTTCTCAGTGGTATTAAAAATATAACGAACCACTCCTTCATTCTTGCAGTATTGTCATTCCTGTCCTTTATACAGCCTCATATCTTCCTGGATTTCCTCCCATCTCTCTATGTCCACTCCTTCCTGGTCTTTTTGTTGTTTTGTTATAGGTGCCTCTTTCTCTACAAGACCACTAACCACTGGTATTCTTTTGAGTTCAGTCCAAGGCTCTCTTTCCAGTTTATACTTCTTCATTAGCCTATCTTATCTCTCTCCCCATGTTTATCACTCTCAAAGTTACATCTCCAAACCAGACCTGACCTCCAGGATCACAAATCCCATTCACCACTGTTAGCTGGAACTGACATTCATTTGAAATGCAGAGTCCAAGAGTGGATCACCATCTTCTATTCATTTAAAACAGTCTTTGTCAGTCTTTGCTGCACACGGAATTACCTAAAGAGAGTTAGAAGATACTGACGCCCAAATTCCATCCTCAGAGGCTGCTCTAACTGGTATCTGGTTAAACAGCCTGGACACATGGACTTTTCAGAACTCCTTCAGTGATTCTAATGTGCAGCAAAGACTAAAAACCACTGTCTTAAAGCCTATTACTTCTCAAGTGTTTCTCATCTTACAAAGCAGTACTGCCTTTTACTAAGGACTAAAAATCTTTGTCTCACTAGTGACCCCTCCTTACTTGCAAATATGTATGAAATTCAGATGATTCTGTGAGCAATAGGGCAAGGGTGCATGCAGGCACATGCATTCTCTCCTTTACTTTCACTCTCCACAATAAAGTATGAAAATGTGACACCTGAATGCACTGAAAGCCAGCTGTGTGACTACAAGAAGCAAATTTTATAAAAAGACACAGTTGTATCAGAGAGAACAAAGAGAAACAAATCCAGGGCTCTGACGAACCCTGGCACCAGTTGGCGCCTAATGCCCCCTACCACTGGATTTTTTCAATATGTGGGCCTAAAAATCCCTTTGTGTATACCAGCTTGCAGTGGCTTTCCTGATACTGCCAATATTAACCAAGTCTTTCCCCTATTACATGCTGCTATGACACATTTTACTATTTTGCAACACTTGGTGCATCTAAAATTACTTTCTTCAAAGAGCTAGAAACTTCGTACATGCTACGACTCTGCTTTATTCACTACTCTATCCCCAGGCATCTCTAGAGCAATAGCTGGCACACAGTAGCTGTCTAATAAGTAGTTTTTTTAGAATAAATGAATGCACTAGGCCAAAAAACTAGAGCCATTATCAAGGAACATTGTTGTCCTTAGAAGACTGATCCCTAACAAGCTCATAATGGCAGGAACCAATTGCTGATGGCATTCCCAGGCTCTGTAATCCCTTCTGAGTCCCTGATAATGAAGACATTTCAGGTTATAGACTGATTCCAAACCAAAGTGGTCAATCTCTAGGTGTAACCTGGAATACAATGGGGTTTACAATAGGACAAAATCACTGTGTGAATACCCATCTCTTAACATATCTTCACCTGTTACCCTCAGCCTGCATGCTACCCTTTGAAAGTAATACACCACAAGAGTAAAGCCCCCAGGACATCCTCCTAGCCTAGTAAGGAACTTACTCCTGAAATTCACCCTTAGACAAAGATTAGACAGGCCTATAAAGCAAAATGAGACCAACGGAGCATACCAGCTCAGGGGCAAAGACTGAAAAGCAGGACGGGACAGCAAAGTTGGTAATAGGGAACCCAAGGCAGAGAAAGGAGTGTTGACATGTTGTTGGGTTGTTAATCAATGTCATAAAACAGTACATGTACTAACTGTTTAAAAAGAAGCTAGTTTGTTCTGTAAACCTTTCCCTAAAGTATCATCAAAAAAATAAAAGAGTGACATTAAACCATAACTCTAAGGAAGAGAGAAAGGTGGTTCTTTAACCTTGCCAGGTGACACAGATGGAGTCTTTTGACAGGAATCATACTCTACTGTTTTAAGACGTTAACTGTGAAATTCTTGCATGCTTCCAAGAAACTTTTAAGAATTTGAGGGAAGATATAATATGGTTTATCCATCTTTGACATTCTCCACAAATACAAAGCACTCAACCAAAATGTCAACACACATACTCTTCTAATTGTAGATATGGAGAATTACAATTCTGGACATGTCAATAAGAAACCCTTTATGCTTAAATCATGTCTCAAAGGAGTCAAGAAACTCTGGCTCCATGAACCAATTCCCAAATCAACATGTCACTTACCTTATTTCTCAGATATTTAGAAGAGCTTTTAATATTAGCATTCAGATGAGACACATGAATCAGTCTTTCAACTCCAGCTCCCTTAGATGCTTGAGCAATTGCCTGGGGAATCTTCACAAAGACATCCTCATAATCAAAATTTCTAGAACAAAGAAGAGTTGGTAAAGAACACCAAAATGACTCAGGATTTCAATATTTTCTAGGACAAGCTGGTTCTCATAAGTGTTGGGACTCACAATAGTTAAACTTTAAACAAGGCGCAAATACATACTGTTGTTGTTTTAATTCTACAGATCTGCTCATTATTATTACTATGCCAGCCAGCCAAGTGCCATCGAGTCGGATCTGACTCATGGCGACCCTAGGGGCCAGGGTACAACTGACCCCCTGAGTATTCAAGGAGCGCCTGGTGGATTTGAACTGTCGACCTTGTGGTTAGCAGTGGTAGTACTTAACCCTATACATACATAATATATCCTGGTGGTACAGTGGTTAGGAACTCAGATGCAAATGAAAAGGTTGGCAGTTTAAAACTACCAGTTGCTCCTTAGAAAACATAAGCAGTTCTAGTCTTTTCCCCCAAGGTCGCTATGAGTCAGAATCAATGTGACAGCAATGGCGTTTTTAAGTCAGAAATCCATGATGCAGAATATTCTATGTCTTCAAGGAATCCTGAAGCTGAGGTCTTTTAAATAACCTGTGTACACTGGCCAGGAATAGAGGTGTTGGGGAGCAGGGAGGGGAATTAGTTCTTGTCCCTGCACCTTAATTTCCTCAGGGGAAAAAAAAAGATACTAAAATAAATCAGTGACTAATTCAATTCAATAACTTTAACTACCTACTTTGCACAAAAAACTGTATTAGTCATTATACGAGATACTTATGACTTGATGACCCTCTAGTCATCAAAAAAGAACTCATAAAATAGATGGCATACAGACACATATTTAAGCAAATTTAAATCCAACTTTAATAAATGCTATAAAAGATGTATAAACAAAGTGTTATGGGAGTATAGCAGCAAAACATTATTTTCTGATAAATAACCCACACAAAGGACAAAGAAGAGCTGCTCATACCAGTACTCATGCCATTTTCAGTTAGCAACGTGGAGAACAGATCTAGAACTGGTACTCGTTAAAAAACAACAGAACAGACAAAACTACTTCTTAACCTCACCCCAGATGGATAGATCCAGGCATAGGTCACTCTTCAAGCTGACGACACCAACCACACTGACACAACCCACACTAGCTATTCATGAGCAGCACTTTGTGCTGCTGACCTATATCAAACTTAATGCCAGCTAGATATCCTGGTGCCACAGTGGTTAAAGAGCTCAGCTGCTAACCCAAAGGTCAGCAGTTTGCATCCATCAGCCACTCCTTGGAAAACTATGAAACAGTTCTACTCTGTCCTGTAGGGTAGCTATGAGTCAGAATTGACTCAAAGTGATGGGTTTGTTATTTTTTTTAAGATATCTAGGCCTGGATTTATCCATCTGGGATGGGATCAAGAAATAGGGTTTCACCTGTTCAGCTGTTCTTTAATGAGCACTGGTTCTACAGCAGGACAGGATTCTAGATCTATTCTCCACACTGCTAACTGAAAATGGTATGAGTACTGGTTTGAGTAGCTCTTTTTAGCCTTTGTGTGGGTTAGTTATCAGAAAATGTTTTATTGCTATAGTCGCACAAAATCTTGCTCATATTTCTGTTACGGCATTTATTACAGTTGGATTTGAACTTATTTAAATATGTGTCTGTATGCCATATGTTCTCAATAAATGGTTATTCAATCAACCCTCATTGATGGATGAACTGAAAATATGCCTGGCATACTGAAAGTGCCCAGTAAATGTCTATCAAACCATAACAGCCATATGGAGAAATGAGAGTCAAAGACTTACCTTGTTTCCCAATCTCGTCCGACAAGATTGATGACCACATTGCTGTGCTCCACAGCTCTTCGGATGGAATCTTTGTCTCTCCCATTCCATTCCTATTTAACAGCAGTCGCTGGTCACATGAAAACATAAGGGGTGCACCCTATACTGAACACTTATGTAGCCCTCCCACGCAAGCTTCAAAATGAGCCATCTGTCATAGTCAAAATACGATGCCATTTCATACAGGCTACATTTATTCTAACAGAAATGAGTCTGAGGTCTCAAACTCCAAATTCTCTAACTCTTCTAAAAACAAGTCAAAGTATATTTTACTCAGATAATCAAGAAAACTAGAAAAGATGCTGTTCATTTTTAATGGAGCCTATCAAATGCCATGGGTAAGATAGGAACAATCTAAGAAGACTGAGCATAGAAGAGTTTATAGCATATGTACCTGAATGGCCTTACAGCAGTGCTTGGAGATAATAAAACAAAAGTAAACCAAATTCCCAGAGATAAAGCCCAAGAGAGAGAGTCCAGTTAGTAAATCAAGTGGCTGCTCAGATACTACTCTCCAAAGAGACTAGAGTGTAAACAGCACTCTATACCTCAAATGCCCCTCCTTCTCAAAAACAAACAATAACAATATAATGAAGTTCCTCTGCTTTATCTATTAGTAATTCCCCTTCCTAATAGCTACTGTAAGCAAGTTACACATTTAGTATCTGTATTGGCTGTTAAAACTATAAGCACTCTGCAATCTTGTTCACTAAGACATCCTCAGAGCTTAGCTCAATGCCACTCACACAGGAGACACTCAAAAACTGTCTGCAGAAAAATGGAATAAACCTTATACGTTTAAATTCCAATGATTTCAAATTTGTAAGCTACTAAAAGATTTCACCTAGCATTTGTGAATACTTTGATTCTGAGAAGATGACAGGTGACCAGTAAACTTAAGTCACAAAGAAGTAGGAAAAAGCCAGGCTCCTCTGCCTGCAATACCAAGGAGATAGTTGAGAGTAAGATTTTGGAAGATAAAACACATTTTAGAAACAAGAAATTTCCAATGTAAGTATTATGTGTTCAGAGGTGCATGGCTAAGATGGCAGACTAGACACACGTCTACTCAATTCCCTCTAAGAACTAAGACCTGGAATGACAATTAAACAGAGCACTGTGGCAATCTGGGGAGCCCTAAGATCTGGCAAGATTGGATTAGGCACCAGTAATGGGATAACTATCTCTCTCAAAGATGAGGTAGCAGCACACTGAGTCCTGCTTCTGCTGACTTACCATCTGGGAGAACTGCAGGTGCTGATGCTTTCTTTGTTACCCAGGAGGCAGGAACTGGGCATGAGCTGGCTAATATTCTGAAATGCAGTGCTTAAATAAAAAGTGTATAGCACAGGACTGATGCTGTGCTTGGGACAGCCATATTTTGAAAGTCCAGCTGTTGAATGAGGGCACAACTGCCCCTCCACCCTCTCTTTTCTGAGCTGCACCATAGAGGCTGCTGTTTCACAGCAGGAAGGGCAAGTTAGGTAGGACACCATCTGGGTCAGCTGGGAGGCAGAGACACCCATCCAGAGGTCTTAGCTGGGGTTCATTCTCACACAGAGCAGCAGCCCCTGTTTCAAAAGTGCTTCTCTAGCAGAAAAGCTGTGTTTAGAGTAGTGGTGACTAGAGTTATGGGTGAGGCCTGGGAGAGGATGGCAGCAAAGCTGTAACTCCTCCTTCTGAACCATGTCAGAGCATCTAGGGACAGCCTATGAGTGCTTTTGTTGTCACCCAGAAGGCGAGGCCTGTCACATCTGAGGACCTGGCTGATTTGGGGAGCTGTTGGACAGCTCTTCACTTAGCAGTAAAGTACCTTTTCAAAATAAGACCACCTGGAGAACTGACTGCTGAGTGACCTGGAAGCATCTCCTCCACACTTCACTGCTCCACATCATACTGTCAGCTGACAGTCCCCCAGTGACTCAGGTATCAGAGACTTGCACCCCAGAGATCCACTTGGGGACAGTCACTAGAGTACACAGAGGTGGCTAGTGACCAACTCCCACCTTAGAACTGCGCCTCAGCTCCAGCTGAAGTAACACCAGAGAAATCAAACAGCTTCTAGATGGCATGGAGACAACAATCCATAGCTAATCATTTAAAGAAGCAAACCACCATGGCTCCAGAAAACTTCCAAAATAAAGAATCAAAAAACTTCCCAGATGGAGAAGCCTTTCTGAAACTATCAGAATTATGTACACAGCCCTCCTAGAAATTAAGCAAAATGCAGCAGACCAAAATGAAAAATTAAGTAAGCTATATGAAATGATAGAACATCAACCATCTGAAATCTGGCAGATCAACAGCAAAATTACAGAATTAAGACAATTCACTACAAAGCCAAAAGAGCAGAATTCAGGAGATAGAAGCCAGAGTTAGTGAGTTTGAGGACAGAGCAGCTGACACCAGAATTTATGAGAAGAAATCAGAAAAAAGAAATAATAAAAATGAAGAAGCATCAAGAAACATGTCAGACTCTATTAAGAGGAATAATCTATGAATAATTGGAGTTCCTGAACAGGGAGGGATAGCTGAAAACACGGAGAGTATTGTTGTAGAGTTGCTGACATAAAACTTCCCTGAAATTATGAAATTAGTGAACATAGATATCTAAAACATGTATCAAACACCAGAAAAATTAGTCCCAGATAGAAATACACAAAGACATATTATAATCAAGTTTAATTAAATGAAACATAAAGAGAGGCTCTTAAATTCAGCAAGGCTTAAAGCAAAGTTAACATTCATAGGGAAGCTCTGCAGGCTTTTGTCTGATTTCTCGGCAGAAATGATGTTGGCAAGAAAGCAGTGAGATGACACATTCAAAGTCTTGAAGGAGAAAAACTTCCACCAAGAATTACATATCCTGCAAAACTGTCTCTCAAATATGATGGTGAAATTAAGACATTCACAGATACACGGAAGATTAAAGACTTTGTAAAATCAAACCAAAACTACAAGAAATACTGAAAGAAGTTCTTTACATACAAAAACAAAAACATAACTATTATACTTAAGGAGTCAGTACGGGACATCGCATCCAGAATCCTACTCACTTAGGGAAGTCACAAAGCTCAAAGCTACCATATTAAAAGAGGTGAACTAGTAATCACAACATGAAAACTGTAACATCATCACACTGAAAACAGGAACACATTACAGTAGTTACAACCCTTTTAGATGGAGAAGAAATTAAAAAGATATGCAGACGTTAAAGTCTTGTTTAAACTTAGCACAGTAAGGGGGATCATAGGAGTAACCACAAAGCAAAATAACAGTGCAACACATCAAAATAAGAAACATAGTACAGGAGTCTCAACAAACACAAAACCAACACTGAAAAAGATGAAAAGTCAACCCATAAAGAAGAATGACCCAGAACAGAATATTAAAAGCAACACAGAAAACAGCAACACAAAAATAAATGCATCAAAATGACAGCACTAACGGCACTTGGTGGGACCAATAATTACACTGAATGTAAATGGACTGAATGCTCCAATAAAGAGACAGTAAGTGACATCCTGGATCAAAAGACACAACCCATCTACATGCTGTTTACAAGAAACACATCTTAGACTCAAAGATATGAACAAACTGAAAATTAAAGGGTGGAAAAATATATACCAAGCCAGCAACATACACAGAAGAGCAGGAGTGGCAATACTAATCTCAGATAAAATAGATTTTAATGTAAAATCCACCATCAAGAACAAGGACAGTCACTACATATTGCTGAAAGGTTCAACACACAAGCAGGACCTAACAATATTAAATATGTATGTACCCAATACCAGAGCACCTGAAAAACACCAAGAGAACACTGTTAACACTGAAAACTGAGATAGATCACTACACAATTTAAGTATTATGTTTTCCTTTCAAAAATTCAGAAAGAATAAATGAAAATGCCATTCCAAGTAAATGAGAATTTAAAGGATTACAAATATAATCTATACAAAAATAGTATCACAAATGCTGAGGATGGTTATTAAATTTTTTTTAAGGGGAAAGTATGTAAATGGAAGAGCTCAGTTCCATAAAGAAGTTGCCAGAGACAAAAAAAAACCAGTCTAAGCATCATGATCCAGGGCAGTGTTGCTCAGCAGCAGAGTTGCAGGCATTGTGGGCATAAAACACTTTATAAAAAGGGAGTATTTTGTGCACTATGGGACACTTAGCAACCCTGGCCCTGCCTAATAAACTGGTGAGGCTCTCCAGCCACTGGAAAGCAAAAAGGTTCCATGCATTTGTACCACTCTTTTGAAGTAGTGGTGTCCACCCTTCCTTCCCTCCATTACCTGCCTACTGGGAGCACTGGTCCAAAGAAGTAGCCGATGACTAAAGAATGATGACAGGGAATGTTCAAAAAGAACTGTTCTAAATTATCTCCATGGCAAGCACACTGAGTTACCAAATACACTATTTGTGATTTTCTCTGTAAGAGATCCATTTATGCCTATTGCCAGGAAGGGTGAGCCAACCAAATGCAGAAATTATCAAACAATATTATTAATATCACACACAAGTGAAATTTTGCTGAAGATTATTCAAAAGCGACTGCAACAGCATACTGACAGGGAACTGCCAAAAATTCAGGCAAAATTCAGAATAGGACGTGGAACCAGGGATATCACTGCTGATGTCAGATGGACTTGGCCGAAAACATAGAATACCAGATAGACGTTTACCTGCGCTTTACTGACTATGCAAAGGCATTCAACTGTACAGATCATAACAAATTATGGATAACAATTTGTGGAATGGGAATTCCAGAACACCTAATTGTGGCATGAGGAATCTGTACAGGGACCAAAAGGTAGTCATGCGAACAGACCAAGGGGACACTGCATGGTTTGAAGTCAGGAAAGATGTTTATCAGGGTTGTATTCTTTGACCATATGCATTCAGTCTGTGTTCTCAGCAAATAATCTAAGAAACTACATTACCTGAAGAACAACAGTGCATCGAGATTGGAGGAAGACTCACCAACAATCTGCATTACACAGCTAACTCAATCTTGTTTGCTAAAGATGAAGAGGACTGAAACACTGATGAAGACGAAAGAACACAATTTTCAGTATGGATTCTACCCTCAATATCAAGAAAACAAAAATCCTCACAACTGGACCAGTAAACAACATCATAATAAACAGAGAAAGGATTGAGGTTGTCAAGGATTTCATTTTACCTGGATGCACAATCAACACCCATGGAAGCAACAGTCAAGAAATCAAGCAGTTGAAAAATTAAATCTGCTGCAAAAGACCTCTTTAAAGTGTTGAAGAGCAAATATGTCACCTTGAAGACTAATGTGCTTTTGATCTAAGCCATGGTATTTTCAATCAGATCATACACATACAAAAGCTACACAATGAATAAGTACGATAGAAGAATTAACACCTCTGAATTGTGGTGACAGAGAATACTAAATGTACCAGGGACTGCCAAAAAGAACAAACAGATCTGTTCTGGAAGAAGTACAATCAAAGCACTCCTTAGAGGCAAAGATGATGAGACTACATCTTACACTCTGCAGACGCGCTGTCAGAAGGAATCAGTCCCTGGAGATACACATCACGCTTGGTGAAGCAGAGGGTCAGTGAAAAAGAGGAAGACCCTCGATAAGATAGACTGACACAGTGGCTTCAACAATGGGCTCGAGCATAACAACGATTGTGGGCACAGTGCAGGGCCAAGTAGTATTTCATTCTGTTGTACGTAAGTTCACTCTGAGTCGGAACCAACTGGACAGCACCTAACAACAGTAACACTGAATAACTGTCCAAAAGAAATAAAACATGAGGCACATGTATAATTCTGAATTTTCTAGCAATCATATTAAAAAGCATAAAGACCTGAAGGGATTGAAATGTTGGGCTGGGGCTATGAGGACCATGGTCTCAGGGAATACCTAGCTCAATCAGCATGATAGTTTACAAAGAAAATGTTCTACATCCTACTTGGATGAGTAGCGTCTGGGGTCTTAAAAGCCTGTGAGCAGCCATCTAGGACACTCCACTGATTTCACCCTTTCAGCAACAAGGAGAATGAAAAAAAACTGAAGATACAAGGTATATATTATCCCAAAGAACTAACAGACCACATCTACCACATTCTCCACCAGACTGACTGGTAAAACTAGATGGTGCCTGGTTACCACCACTGGTTACTCTGCCAAGGATCTCAAAAAAGGGTCCAGGAGAAAGCTGGAGAAAAATGTAAAACAAAATTCTAACTCAAAAAGGACTAGACTTGTTGGCCTGACACAGACTGAAGAAATCCTGAAAAGTATGGAGCCTGGATACCCTTTCAGTTCAATAATGCAGTCATTCCGAGGTTCATCTTTCAGCTAAAAATTGGACAAGCTCATAAAACAAAACAACACAAGGGGTGCACCAGACCAAGTACAAGGATTAGAAGCCAGGAGGGGATGGGAAAGCTGGTAAGAGAGAACCCAAGGTTGAGAAGGAAGAGTGCTGACATGTCATAGAGTTGTTAATCAACTTCATCAAACAATATGTATACTGTTTAATGGAAAACTGGTTTATACTATAAACCTTCATTTAAAGTACAATTAAAGCAATTTTTCTCATAAAAAATGTACAGAAACAGGTGAAATTCATTTTAATAATTAATTTATTTAATCCTACATATCCAACATATTATTTAACATATAATATAAAATATCAATGATATAGTGTTCATTTTTTTTGTATTAAGTCTTTGAAATCTCTGGGGATCAGTTCTACCCTGGCCCCTAGGGTCGCCATGAGTCGGATCCGACTCGACGGCACTTGGCTTGGCTTGGCTTTGAAATCTAGTCTTATTTTACATTTACAACACAACTCAGACTAGCTGCATTTCAAGTGCTCAATAGCTGTAACTGGCTAGCTAATGGCTATCATATTGGACTGCATAAGTCTACAGCCAGGGTTGGTAAATTATGGCCCACAGGTCAAACCCAGTCTGCAATCCAACTTTGTTAAAAAGTTTTATTGGAATACAGCGACAATCCATTCATTTATGTATTATCTGTATTTGCTTTCAGGCTAAAACAGCAGAGTTGTATAATCATGATAAAGACCCTACAACCCACAAAGTGTCAAATATTTACTATCTGGACTTTTATAGAAAAAGTTCACAAGCAACCCGAGGGATGAAGTAACCTAGCTGAAGGAATGCCTACTGGGTAGAGGATGCCCTTGGTCCATTCTAGGGTAAAATTATAGCTTCATTACACTCCTTCTGTCTCCCAAATTGTCCTGAATAGTTCACATTTTCTAACTGTAATAACCAGCCATAACAGCTCTTACCAGGAAGATAATCTGGCCTAGGTCACCCATGGGGCGAAGGAACATGGTGTCATACGTATCACACCGATAGGGTACGATCACCTGTGAGCCCATACGTCCTAAAAAAGATGAATTGAGATAAGGATCAACATCAGTATAACATACAGATACACTGTAAGACAATGATTTGGTAAATATTTAAATTCCAGTATGATATGCAAACTGATATTATGTTTGACAAAAAATTACCTTGCCATGCTAAAGAAGTCATGGGAACCATGGCGGCACAGTGGTTAAGTGATTTGCTACTAACTGAAGGGTCAGTAGCTTGAATTCACCAGCTGTACCATGAGAGAAAAATGTGGCAGTCTGTTGAAGATTCACAACCTTGGAAGCCCTATAGTGAAAGTGTACTCCATCCCATAGGATTGCTGTGCATCAGAATTGACTGGACAGCAATGAATCTGGATTCACGATGCCACAGTTTTTCAGAGTTCTCTACTTCTATCTTACCATCCCTCAATGAAACCTGTGAGAGCTGGAACTCAAAGGGACTACTTTGTCCAGATCGTGCAAGTCTTCCACCTTTAAGAGGGTGCAGTCTTACCACTTTTCTGTCACTAGTTTTAAGGGAAAATATTTTGCTTCTTTCCCTCTGGACAGGTTTCCGCCTTACACAGATTCCAGCTTTTGCAGATTTTAGGTATGTTCCTTGGAAAAACAGGTATACTAACAGTTTATAAGCACTGTAAATAATAATAGGAAATAGTGGATAAAAACCATGTAAATTCAAGATAGGACTAACTAATAACCTCTCATCAGGCTGCTCTAGTAAATGCCAGGGGGATAGGGTACACTGAATTCAAGGAACTCCACTTACCAAGGTGGTTGACCACATACCGGCCTAGGAATCCTGTTGCTCCAAACACAGTGGCAACAACTCCACTGACTGAGGAACGCCCACCTTTCCCATGAGGTAGGAGTGCATGATGAAGCTGGCGCTGGGGCGGCCCATGAAACACAGAGGTGGCTAGTGCAGTGATGCCAGAACCTTAAACAAAACACCAGATGACAGAAAGTGGACAACTGTTAACCTAAAGGTGCTACAAACAGCTTTCTCTCTCTGGAAACCTGTAACATTAGTTTGCCACCTTTCATTAATTTGTTAACAGCCAATACAATAAGAAACACAAGTATTTAAAAAAGGAAACGGAAATTATTCCAAAAAAGAATCCATACAACACAAGGAAATATGTCAAAACTAGAAAGCAAAGCCTCTGCCCTATTTACTTATGAAGATAAACATAAAAAGAAAAAAAAATTTAAACAGATATTTAGGGTATAACCACTATGGTCGGGTCAGGGAGGTGACAGAATGCAAATTAAGGGAGCCAGAACCAGATGGATCTAATCACGAGGAAGGATTCCTGGATAAACTGTTTTGAAAAAAGGTTTTAAAGAGAAATAATAAACAGAATAGATTTCTAAGTTCATACATAACACACAGAATAATATAGACACAGAAATAAACATGCCCAGTGCAGGGAACCACAAAACATTTACTTGGAATAGGCAGAATTACTTGGTTCCAGAAGAAACCCTCATGGTTATAGGTGATCCCTGCAACGCTTACACCTTCTCTATGGGGACGTCTACAAGTGGTTCACGTGGCCTTCGCCTGAACATCTGCAGAGTAAGGAATCACTACTTCCTGCACTGGTCCATTCTGATTTGAGCCATTCTAACAGAAAGTTCTGCCTTACGGGGATCAATGACAGCTTCCCAGCAGCTCTTATCCTTAGATTCTTCTAAAATATTACAGAACAAGTCTAATCCGTCTTCCACGTTTAAAGGCAGCAATTATATTCCCACCAAGCAGTCTCTTCTCCAGGGTAAACACCTCTAGTTCCTTTAACTATTCCTCATATGGCAGAAATGTAAATCCCCTTTGGACACAGTCCAGTATTCAAGTCCCTTCTAACTTAGTCTATTAACCAAAAGGCAGCAGTTCAAATCCACCAGCTACTCCTTGGAAACCTATGAGGCAGTTCTACTCTGTCCTAGAGAGTCACCATGAGTCACAATCGAGTCAATGTAGTAAAAGGTTCTTTAATTCATTAGAGCAGGATGTTACAGCAAGTTACCTAACTTTCATGCAGCATGCAGAAAACAGCTATAAGGGCTAAAAGTGATCAAAATCTATCTACTCCAATTGCCAAAACTTAGAGCATAGGTTGAGTGCTTTGTAAATCCAGAGAAAGCTGGGACAAACAGGAACTGCTTTAGAAAACAGAACACGTGTTTTCTGGGGATAACTTCCCAAGGGCATTTTTCCTTGGGCTGTTTTTCCACATCCAAAGAAGTACAGAATTTGAGAAAGAGTCTAGTAATGATCGAAATCCCAGAGATTCAAAGCAAGCATCACAGAGCAGACATACAAAAACAAACCCACTACTGCTGAGTCAGGTCAGACTCATAGTGACTCCAGAGGTGAGAGAACTGCCCCACAGTTTGCACAGAGTGCCTGGTGGGTTTGCACTGATGACCGTTTGGTTAGCAGACATAGTACTTAACTCATTATGCCAGCAGGGTTTCCTGAACAGATGTATAGCAACAGCTAAATTTATAGAGATCTCACTAGGTCCTGGGCATTGTGCTGAGTGCCTGATACTATCTTAATGCTGTTGTCCCCACTTGACAGATAAGAAATCTGAGGCTCAATAGTCACACAGCTAGTAAGTGCCAGAACCAGCTGAGTCCAGCCTGCACTTTTAACCACGTGTCAATACTGCCTCTCACAGGTGTAATGAAAAATGGCATCGTGGTCAGCATAGTAAGAACAGCTAACAAGAAAAAAAGATGTGCAATTATTGTTACTCTGTCCTGGTCACCAAGATAAAGTTATTTTTAAAACTGATTGGCCTGATACCTGTCCATAACAGAACAGCAGTCAAGGTAAAGTATAGAAAGCAACCAAAAAGAAGTAAAGGGTGCCAGAGGAGACACAGTGAATACAGTCTTAAAACAACAGTACAGCATATACTTATATTAGAAATTAAAGCAGGAGCAGGGACATAGAATGGACACCAGTGAAGGGACTGGTCTTAGATCAGAGCAAGAGGAGCTCACCCATTGTCACAGAAGAGAAGTCAGAGCACTAGAAGAATGGGAACATGTCAGTTGCTAGATTTTATGGTGGGAAAAAGATAACTCTTCTCATCCCTGTCCTTTTCTCTGTGAAGCTGAGAATGAGACACAAGCATGTGTTAGATAACCATTATGGAAGCAGGAAAACAAATTTCCTAGAAAAATGTAGTGCTGAAAATACATCTGAGATTTGTGTTCATAGATTTCAAATAAGGCCATTAGTCAGGTTGGATTGTTTTTCCCAGTTGTGTTTTAAGGTACAGAAACCCTGGTGGTATAGTGTGTAAGTGTTATGTTTGCTAACCAAAAGGTCAGCAGTTCTAATCCACTGGGTGCTCCTTGGCAAGTCTATGCAGTGGTTCTAGTCTGTCCTGTAGGGTCACTGTGAGTCAGAACTGACTGGACAGTGGTGGGTTTGGTGGAGGTTCTAAGGTACAAGTAAGAAGTAGAAATCTTGGCTTCTTCAGGGTTGCTGGTTTTTATGAAAATGGAAGAAGGCCTGGGGAGATCAAAACATATGAAAGGAAATTATTAGTGGGATGAGTAACGAAGTGAAGACACAGAAGATAGCAGTCAGTGAAGTGAAAAGTATTGACAGGGCTTAAGCATTATTACGGTCAAGGAATTAGTAACACAAAGGCTTAATATGAAGATTAGAGTAAATGTAAACATTTACTTGAGGACACATCACGTAAGACACATTACCTGGGACACACAGAGCACATTACCCAGGACATGTTACCTAGGACACATAGAGCACATCAGCTAGAACACACAGAGCACACTACCTAGGACATACAGAGTACATTATCCAGGATGCATCACCTAGGACACATTTAGCACATTACCTAGGATACATCACCTAGGACACATTACCAAGGACACATTAAGCACCCCATGAATAATAGCTGCAGATATTTACTATTAGTTCAGAATTCCTCAAAAAGTAAAGTTACTACTAACGTCACATAGTTGTTTTTTCAACAATTGTGAGCCAAGCACTATTCTAGAAACTGTGACTATCACAGTAAAAAAACAAAGTGCCTGCCCCCATGAGTTTATATTTTAAAGAGTTGCTATTAGAATAACATACGGGGAAGCACCCATCACGGTGCCTTGTAAATATTACTAAACCAAACCTCCTGCCATCTAGTCAATTCTGACTCACAGTGGCCCTACAGGACTGAGTAGAACTGCCCCAAAGGCAATCTTCTGGTTAACAGCCAAGTGTTTAGCAAGTGGACAACCAAGTCTCCTCTTTCCAAATAGTAGGTGCTCCATAAATACGTTATTATCCTCCCTGACTCTAGTTTCTCCGTTTTCTTTCATTTCTTCCATTGTGGAATTTGCTGTTGTTAGATGCTACTGAGTCACTTCTGACTCAGAGAGATCCTATACACAACAGAACTATGCCAACTTCATAATCATTGCTATGCTTGAGCCCATCACTGCAGCCACTGCGTCAATCCAATTCATTGAGGGTCTTCCTCTTTTGTTCATCTTCTAGTATACCAAGCACAATAACCTTCTCCAGGGACTGGTCCCTCCTGATAACATGTCCAAAGTAAGCAAGATTAAGTCTTGCCATCTGCACTTCTATGGAACATTCTCGCTGTTCTTATTCCAAAGTAAATCTGTTTGTTCTTCTGTAGTCCATGGCATATTTACTATTATTTGTCAGCACGATAACTCAGAAGCACCAGTTCTTCATTTTCCTTTACTCAAAGTCCAGTTTTCACATGCATATTAAAACAACAACAAAAAATGAAACTCACTGCCACTGAGCCAATCCCAACTCACAGTGACCCTACAGGACAGAGTAGAACTACCCCTAAAGAGTTTCCAAGTAGCACCTGGCAGATATGAACTGATAACCTTTTGGTTAGCAGACATAGTACTTAACTACTACACCCACCAAAATCTCTCACATGTATAATCACATCACTACCCAGTGTCATCGAGTCAATTCCAACTCATAGTGGCTCCGTAGAACACAGTAGAACTGCCCCATAGAGTTTCCAATGAGCAACTGGTGGATCTGTACTACCAGCCTTCTGGTTAGCAGACACAGCACTTAACCACGACCCCACCAGGATTTCCCACATGCATAACAGGTGACTGAAAATATCACGGTTTGGATCACGTGCACCTCAGTCCTCAAAGAAGCATCTTTGCTTTTTTAGCACTTTAAAGAAGGCTTTTGCAGCTGATTTGCCCAATGCAACACACTGTTTGATTTCTTGACTGCCGCTTCCACGGGTGTTGATTGTGGATCCAAGTAATGAAATCCTTGACAACTTCAATCCTTTTTCCCAAATATCATGATGCTGCTTATTGGTCCAGTTGTCAGGATTTTTTTCTTGAGATGTAATCAATACTGAAGGCTGGAGTCTTTGATCTTCATCAGCAAGGGCTTAAGACCTCTTTGCTTTCAGCAAGCAAGGCTGTGTCATCTGTATATTACAGGTGGTTAGTGGGAATTCCTCCAATCTTAACAACTGTTCCATCTAGGCTCCTTTGTTAGCTACTAAAGTAGCTATTAAAAGGACCATAAAAGACACTTTGATTCATAATGTTAAAAAAAAGAAAAAATTTCAAGTGTAATACTATGTAAACTGCAAGAACTCAGTTTATAATTTCATAAACTTTATTCTGGCCCTGAGACAAATTCTGTACTATTACCTACGTCAGCTATATAGCTGTTAATTTACTTCCTATGATAATCAATGGAGCCCTGCTGGCACGCAGTGGTTACAAGCTGTGACTGCTCACCAAAAAGTCAGCAGTTTGAATCCACCAGCTGTTCCTCAGAAACTCTATGAGGCAAGTTCTACTCTGTCCTGTAGGACTGCTGTAATTCAGAATCAACACAACAGCAATAGGTTTTTGGGGGGTTGTGATGACTATTTACTCCCTGCCATATAAATACTTTGATTTCAAAGTGGTACTTTTGGCAATCAACAAGAAACAGTAAATGTAATTTAAAAAAGCATGGGAGTCAGCTAGGTCTGGGTTCAAATCACTGCTCTACCACATATAAGCTCTATGATCTTGAGCAAGTAACCTAACCTGAGTCTTGGTTTTTCATCTGTAAAATACGAATAGTACTGCAGACCTTCTATCACTGCTTTACAGTTCTGGTTCTATAGTGTTCTGATTATGTTACATGTTAGATTTTTCTCATCAGAGCTTATGCAAAGGTTTACTTTACCAAAGGCAATACAGCATGGTGGTTAAGAGGTCTAGGATATCTTGGGGGCCATCTAGCTCAACTAGCATGACACAGTTTATATAGAAAATGTTTTATATCTGCTTTGATGAGTAGTGTGTGAGGTTGCCATCTGGGATGCTCCAACTGTTCTTACACCATCTGGAGAAAGAGAGAATGAAGAAAACCAAAGGGACAGGGAAAGATTAGTCCAAGCAACTAATGGACCACCAAACCAAATCCACAACTAGATGGTCCCCAGCTACTGCCACCAACTGCTCTGACAGGGATCACAGTTGAAGGTCCCTGAGAGAGTAAGGGGAGGAGAAATGCAGAACCAACCTTAACTCTCAAAAAAAAAGACCATAGCTACTGGTCTGATGGAGACTGGAGAAATCCTGAGAATATGGGACCCAGAAACCCTTTTAATTCAGCACTAAAGTCACTCGTAAAGTTCACCCTTTAGCCTAACATTAGATAGGCCTGTAAAACAAACATTAGCATACACGGTTCAACCATGTATACAAGATTAAATGGGCTCACTGGCCCAAAAGCAAAGATGAGAAGGAAGAAGGGACAGAAAAACTTAATGGAAATGGGAAACTTAAGGTTGAGAAAGGGAGTGCTGATCCATCATGAGGTTGGCAACCAACATTACAAAACAATTTGTATATTAATTAGTGACAAACTAATTTGCTCTGCAAACTTTTGTCTAAAGCACAATTTTAAATAAAGAGCAACAGTATGTCATGCCTCAAAAGAAAAATAAGAATCTATAAAAATATTTAAAACTATCGTTAGCAAACAGCACGTGCTCAATAAGTAGCAGTCATTATTATTCACAAGAAGCCCTCGTGGCACAGTGGTTAAAGTGCTCAGCTGCTAATCAACGGTTGGTGGTTCAAATCCATCAGCCACTCTGCAGTAGAAAGACACAGCACTCTGCCTCTGTAACGATAGGCCTTGGAACTCTATGGGGTAGTTCTACTCTGTTCTGTAGGATTGTTATGAGTCAGAATCAACACAATGGCAGTGGATTTTATTATTATTATTCACAATCTACATGATGTTAGACCAATGCAATAATTTAACAAGAACCAACAAATGTCTCTGCAAAGAAGTCATCCACTATCAGTGATAGGCACCAACTGTATTCCCAGTGGTACACAGGAACTCTACCCTACACAGGAAATTTTAAAAAAAGGGAAAGGATTCTCTGAATATTTCCAGTTGTCACATCATACTGAACATCCGAGTTAACTGAAGAATTTTTCAAAATTTAAAGCGCAAGAACCAATCTCAATGTTTTTTATTCAGTAGCTCTGTAATGTGCCTCATTTTTTTAAATAGAGTTCTAAGGGTGATTCTGACATGCAGTCTGTTTTTGAGAGCACGTGACAATCTATCATGACGAAAACACTGTGGCATGGGAAACTTTAGGGGGTTGACTGGGGCTTGTTTGTAAAAGGAGTACAGGAGTACAGAATAATGATGTGTAACTACATTCCTGATTTTCTTTCTAGTCTCCTGCTGAGTGGAAGAGCAAAGGTGTGTTCTCAATCTAAAGATTAATAAAGCAGGTCCAATCACAAGAGATGGGAAACTGAACAATGCTGACAAATTCTAGGATATCCTTCACTCTTCTCTTTCTTTTACATGAAGCTCTTGTTTTTCCCTCCCCAAACATCCCATGTTCCTCGACCCGAGTGTCTTCATCTAATATCTCCACCTCTGTAGACATTTTTTTGGTTAACAAGGTGATTCTATACATATTGTTTCATTTTATCTCCTCAGAAACTCTGACGTTGAAGTACTACCATTTCCACTGTGAAATGAAGGATTCTAGGGTTAAGACCAATTAAGAGTTTGCATAAAGTCGTTAAACCAATACATGCAGAACCTCTGAAGGCTAAGTCCCAGATCGGAGTCATTTCCTCCATTATCCTTCGTTTCAGCCCCTAACAGATTCATCCTTTACTTCCCTGCCCTACCCACCCTTCTAAATAAAAGTTTCTCGTAATCGAAACCCTTATGACCTAAGAAGATTCTCTAGATTCTTTACCTGCTCTCCCTTCTTTCTTCCTCCTCTTCCCGCTGCTCAAGCCATCTCAGAGAGGACCCCTTCCCAAGAGCACAATTTAATGGGGGGAGGGGAAGGGAGGAGAGGAGACAGAAGTAGCGCAGCAGCTCGACCTAGAAAATCAGAGTGCACAGTCGGCGTGTCCGTTGCAGCACGCCCAACAACTTCATGTGCCCAACTCAGAATCCTGCTCTGTAGTCCCCGTTCCCGATGACACTTACGTGACATTGGAAGTGCCCGGACAGCCAGGGCCTGAACGGCAGCCGCCATCTTGCCCCACAATCCCCAGGGCTACGGCTGCTAAACTGGGTCAAAATTCACTCGCCAAGCCTATCTGCGCATGCGCTGAGAGGGTAATGCAGGGTCGCCTCTGAGGTTGGCCTGCGTACAGCTGAGAAAAGAGCTGGGGAAAGCGGCGGACGCAGCGAAAGGGGAAGATGAAGGATAGGCCAGAGAAATGAAAAGGAGAAACTCATGGGTCTGAATCTCACACGTGGGGTGGACCGTAAAGATACAGTGACCACAAGGAACTTGAAATTCAATCAGCTATTGATTTAATCAGGGTTATGCAAAATGGCAGAACCCAAGGTGGAGGAGCGCCGGTCTTCTGACTGTCTGGGAAGTGCTTCCCGCAACTGTCAGACAGTCCTGTGGTGAGACGAAGGAGGGGGCGTGGCCCCTGTTCTTGAGAAATTTTTGAAGGAGAGAACCGAGGCCCAGAAAAGGGATGATGGTATGGGGAGGATTAGAGGTGAAAGTGGGGAAGAGAAATAGAAATGAAGATGTATATCAGAATATGTTACATGCCCCAGAAAAATAAATGCACATCGAGCCCAGCGAGCACATTCAGGCTTTTGCTCTTGCGTGTTCACTTTTCCTGGAATGCTCACTCAGATGTCTGTGTGCACAAACTCAGGTTTATGTGCAAATGCCGTTTCTTTGCAGAATACGTCTCTGACCATCTTATCCAAAGTGGTTATCATCCCACCTATGCTATTTTTTAAATTATTATTTTTTATTCCTTTTTCAAAACACACACCAGATCCAGTAGTTTTAACCTGGAGTCCGTGATTTTTGAATGAGCTGCAGGAAGTTTGAACCTTCTGAAGTGTTACGCAGAAAACTGCCGCCTGTACATTTTTCCATGGCGAAACTTCAAATAGATGTCTCTAAAACAGTTTTTTATTGTTGCTGTTGTTTGAAACTATAACCCTTTTGAGACTCTACATTAGAAACAGCTGTCTGGAGCCTGAAAAGAGTCCAGAAAGATTAAACACTTGATTTTTTTAAGAATTCTTTTATTGTGTTTTAAGTGACAGTTTACAGTCCAAGTCAATTTGCTATATAAAACCCCACAACCACATGGATATGCAACTGTAGCTGCTGTCATCACCCAGTGACAGCACACTCTCATTTCCTACCCTGTACTTGCCCATAAACCGTTCAACCAACTCCTGGCCCCCTTTCCCTCCCATCTCGCCTCTGGATAAGAGCTGCTCAGACAGCCTCATGTACATATTTAAGCCAAGAAGCACATTGTTTGCTAGCATCACTCCATGTCTTATAGCCCAGTCCAGTCATTGTCTAAAGAGTTGGCTTCAGTACTGTTTTAAGCTTTGGGCTAACAGAGTTCAGGGGCCATGTCCTCAGGAGACTCTGGTCTGACGGAACATTGTATGTCATGGTTCTAATCTGACAGACCATTAATAGAGTTCTAGTTATGCATATCCATTTTCTCCTGCTACATGAGAGACTTTGCTGTTTGGGGGAATCTTTGTAGGTTTAGTTATTCTGCTGTTAAGAGAAATCTTTCTAGGCTTGCTTATTTCAGTGCTTCATTTTTTCAGGAAAGGAGAAGCATATATAGCTACTATGAACTGAAGGCCTGGAGTATTTTTGTTAGTTGTTGAGTCGACTGGAGTCGTGGAAACCTTTTGTATAACAATGAACCTTTGCCTGATCCCACTTGATTGTTGGTAGTGAGCCCACCCGATGCCATCATGTCAATTCCAACTCAAAGCAAGCCTACAGAGTGGGAGTTGCCTAATTCTAGGCTTGGAATATTGGTATTCTGTCATAGCCCTAAACCATGTGGCATAGTGGTTAAGTGCTACAGCTACTAAATTCAGCAGTTGGAATCCTCCAGGCATTCCTTGAAAACTCTATGGGGCAGTTCTGCTCTATCCTATAGGGTCACTATGAATTGGGATCATGTTCTTCTTTGTTTTTCTTTTTTTAACCTAGCAAAGTAAATTGAAAGAAAAATGAAACACTTGAATAAACATGATCAGAGAAACAGTAATGCTAGGTTGTTTTTTATTTCTTGACCTTACTCTAGATTCACTCAAAACTTACCATTTACTAATATTTGATTTGAGGTTAATATGGATATTAACATACTATGCTGGTTCTGATAAATTGACAGACACTCCTACCACCCATCATCAACAACCTCTTGACCACTGTGTAATGTTGACAATTATGTTATTTGGTTCATGCAAGTCAAACACTCCCTTGTGTTCTCACTACTGCTTTCAGAGTGGTATATGTTTGAAAGAGCACTATCTTAAAGCCCAGGGGATTAGGTCCCAGTCCCAGGTCTTCCAATTACTAGCTATGACCTGAGCAAGCTTCCACACCTAACATAGAAAATAAGGTCTGCCCCATCACCTTAAAAGGTTATGAGGATTCAGATGATGTAATGGATATGAAGGTGTTTCCTCAAACTCAACCAAGTGCAGTCCTATTTCAATATCACTGAAATATCAAAGAAGGTTAGAGCCATATGGGATCTTAAAAGATCAATAAACCCAATTTCCTTTTATCTTAAAGTTG
This sequence comes from Heterohyrax brucei, assembly GCA_028571685.1. Taxonomy (NCBI): domain Eukaryota; kingdom Metazoa; phylum Chordata; class Mammalia; order Hyracoidea; family Procaviidae; genus Heterohyrax; species Heterohyrax brucei. Next base: position 65,884,655 of record CM053142.1, on the reverse strand, counting down.
AAGAAACAGAGGTCTAATATAAAAGATCACAGCTAGGAAAGTAACTTTGATGAAGGTAGCCTGTAATAAACCAATCACTTTTTAATTTTTTTAGGATTTTAATCTTAATTGTGTGGCCTCAATACAGAAATTGTTTTCACTTCATGGAAACTATTACTCCTACATTTAATCACTAATTATTAGATTAGCTAAGGTAATGTATACACAGAGTGTGTGGTAATAATAAAGCTCTCAAGCCTAAAAGAAATTACCAACCAAAGGCCACTTGGACTGATTTAGACCAGTAGAGTTGCTGGGGTTAAGAGGATAGATTAGTGTTACGGTATTTCTGGTCTTTCTAAGAAGAATCAACCCAGAAATGATCAGTTTAGGCAAAATACTCCCAAATGTACTTTTTCACAACATGGAAGATCCTTATAGATGAGTTCCTAGGTGGCACAGACAGTTAAGCATTCAACTATTAGCTAAAAGGTTGGCTGTTCAAACCCACTCAGAGGTACCTGAGAAGATGAGACTGGTGATTTGTTTCAGAAAACCTTGAAAACCCTATAGAGTGGTTCTACTCAGTGTGTGCATGGTCTCCATGAGTCAGAATCAACTGAACAGTAACAACAAGAAGGTGCTTATAAAATAACAGCCTAGGCTGGTCCATATGAAATGAAGTGATTCCTTGGGTTTTACTTAACAAATTAAGGAGCCCCCCAGTTCCTTTTTGATTCTTATTCTCCTCTGTAGCCATCTGGATTTGTTAATATCTAATACTTACTCTGTTACTTTGAGTGGAATCAGTTGGCAAAATCTCCCCATTCTATTTTCCATACCTAAATTAGGTATTCTTAAGAGAGAATTAATATGAAAACAGTACACCTAGTCCTTACAAACTGTGCAGCAGAGCCTTGAAGTGTGCTTTCACTGTCACCAGTTCCCCTTGTCCTTTCACTCATTTCTGGCCACCTCATCACTGTTGCTATAGAGACAATGATATCACCAGATAATGATTCTGATGTCACTCTCCAGTCCCAACAAGGGGAGGTGGTGGAAGGCTGAGAGAGGAAACAAGATCTTGAGCTGAGCAAGAACAACCCAGCATCTTCACTGACTTTAAAGGTGTATTCTGGAGTCTTCTGTGGTTCGCTGTTCCAGTGTTACAGAGGTAGGTGATCTCGCTGGACTGATAAAACAGTCCGTTCTTGGGATTTTCTGTGGTTAAAGCTAGAATTCAATGACCAGTGATGGACAACTTGCATACTCAGTTCAGCATCTCTTCTCTGTCCAGTCATTTTTAATTTATATCAGACTCCTCTGAAAATTAATAGACCTCTCATCTACCAGCTTTGGTGCTGAATTTTTAATTTTATTGTATCTTCAGCAAAACTTTGATCAACTTGCATTTGATCAGATCTCTGTGGCTGTCTTTTTTAAGGACAGCAGGGATCCTACCCTGTGCTTCCTAATTTGATGATAAGACTGGAAGCTTGATTACCTACTGACTTTTTGTGGTGTAGCTATTCCAAAAGTTTTTTTCTTTACAATATCCTAGTGCCAAAATCAGACTGGTGTATTTCAGAGTTTCACTTCTCATCCATTTTCATCCACTTTCTATTTCTGAAGTTTTGGCTAGACTCTAATAGGGAACTGGGAAAAGGTAGGTTATATAGATATGTGAAGAATGTGTCAAGAAACTGTTAGAAAGTACAAATAATAAGATCCGTAGGAAATTTTGATAAGAAATAGTTCATTTAAAGAAATAAATACACATACACTTGTTTAAGCAAAATAAATTGAAACTGAGTTCAGTAATATGCAAATACTGTTTCTACAATGTTCTAGTAACTTACAGAAAGGAATCAAAACCCACTGCGGTTGATTCAGTTCTGACTCACAGCAACTCTACAGAACAGAGTACAACTGGCCTGTAGTTTCAAAGCACCTGGTGGATTTGAACTGCCAATCGTTTGGTTAGCAGCCATAACTCCGAACTACACACCACCACAATTTCCCATGGAAAAGGAAGGAGAGAGAAAAAAGAACCAATATAATAGAATATTAAAGGGGGTGGGGCCAGAAAGGGATAGACAGACACTTCCCATGACCCCTTTAACAACAAAGACCAAAAAGCATCCAGCATATATGACACTCTAGAAGGCCTAAACTCAAAGGCAAAGCCAAGAAGTTGGACTGAGCAAAGGGGAAGGGAGAACACCGCCAGAACCACATAGGACTCTACAGACCGGAGGAGGCAGCCACAGCCACAGCTTGGAGATTGGTAGGTGTTCCCCTCAGTGGAGGTGATTGTCTGGAGAATCCACATGCTCTCTGGAGTCAGTGAGGGATAGCACCAGATCGTCACTGAAAGCTAAGTCTTTGCATGTAACCTGTCACACAGATCTGAAACTTTTACTTAGATAAGGGCCTGTCTCCCTTCTCCCAGTGCTCCCCACTCCCTTTTGTGAACTATTCCTGGTGCTAGAGTCTGACACCATTACGTGTTCTGGAAGTAGAACTCCTCAAGCCCGCCCAGAGCTGTTCTCCTCCTCCCTTCTCTGCACTGCACCTGGCTCTGGAGTCTGACACCATTAACTGAGCTATAAGTAGGACTCCTTAAACCTGCTCTGACCCATTCTCTGAGGCGTGGAGGGGGAGCCAGTTTATCACACTTGAGGAAGGAAGAGGGAGGAAGAAAAAAATGTATGCATTAATTTTTTTTAACCTTTTTCTGGCCAACTCCCCTAAGCTGGAAAAATCAGGGCAAAAACTGGTTCTTCACCTAGACTGAGACATCAGGGGATACACCAACCTCACAGACACTCAGAGACAGCTGTTGGCCCCTTGCCTTTCTCTGTGGCTACAGCTAGACACATATGCCTGTACCAATCACCCCTGCCCATCTAGGATGGTAACCAATAGCCTGCACCACACACTAGGTGACTGACCACCTGGACACCTGAGCCAAATCCGTAACTACAATTTACTAATGAATCAGAGATAGCAGTCCATATCAAAGCACTTAAAGAGGCAGACCATGATGTCTTCAGAAAACTTCCAAAATGAAGACTCAGATTTTCCAGAGGAAAAGAACTTCCTGGAATTATCAGAGGTAGAATACAAAAGATTAATATTTAGAACCCTTCAAGAGATGAGGAAGAAGATGAGGCAAAGTGCAGCAGAGAGAGCATAAAGACAAGTTGAACAGGCTGTAAGAAAGTGTGGAGCAGCAAACATAAGAAAATTAATAAATTAGAGAATTAGACAACACAATACAAAGTCAAAGGTGCAAAATTGAGGCAATGGAAGCCCATGTTAGTGAGACTGAAGATAAAGTATATGACATCAACATATTTGAGGAAAAATTAGATAAAAGAATTCATAAGAGTCAGGAAACACAAAAAATTATGTGGGACTTTTGAGAGAAGTAATTTATGCGTAGCTGGAGTACCAGAATTGGGGATGGGCAAGGGTGTAACAGAAAATATAAAGAATTGTTTAAGATTTGCTGACAGAAAACTTACCTGATATTATGAAATATGAGAAGATACCTATCCAAGGCACTCATTGAACTCCAAATAAGGCAAATCCTAAAAGAAAGACATCAAGGCATATTATAATCAAACTTGCCAAGACCAAAGATAAGGAGACATTTTTCATCATGGCTAGAGACAAGAAATAACCTACAAAGGAGAATGAATGAGACTAAGCTTAGACTATTCACTAGAAACCAAGCAGGCAAAAAGGCAGTGGGATAACATATACAAAGCTGTGAAGGAAAATTATTGTCAGTCATGAATTATAGATCCAGCAAAATTGTCTCTCAAATGTGATGGTGAAATTACAACATTCCAGATAAACAGAAACTTAGAAAATTTGTAAAAACCAAATCATAATTACAAGAAATACTAAAGGGAGACCATTGGTTAGAAAACCAATAACACCAGGTAACAGCCCAAGCCCAGAACACAGAGCCAAGCAACTGGATATCAACCCAAATAGAGGAATCAAAAATAAATCATGGAACAAGGAAACAGATATCTTTATGTAAATATTATACCAAAAAGGAGGGTCTCAAAATAGTACAAGGACTGTCAGTTAAGTTTATGAACTCAGGAAAAGTGCTTCACTGCTGAATATCACTGCAGTCACCTTCAAGCTGTGCATTGATGGCAGTGGCTAGTCTACCCTTCAAAGCAATTTTGAAACTTTTTCTGGGATGGCCATCAGAGCTGCCATCATAATACCCTTGATGTGCTGAATATGATCCAAATGTCTTCCTTTCAATATTTCCTTTATCTTTGGGTAAAGAAAGAAGTCATTGGGGGGCAGATCAGGTGAGTACAGAGGGTGTTTCAATGCAGTTATTTGTTTACTGGTTATAAATTCCCTCACAGACAACTCTACAGTTAAGTTCATGAAGTTGCCACCAAATGTAATGGCCATTCCGGAAAGAGTTCCAGAATTGCTTTGAAGGGTGCACTAGGCACTGGCATTGGTGCATAGCTTCCCAAGGGAAATACTTCAAAGATGACTGTAGTGATACTCAGCAATGAGGTATGTAGCACTTAGAACAATTAAGTTTGTGAGCTTAATTGTGAGACCTTGTATGTAGTCATAGATCTTATAAATGGAGAGGAAGGCAAGGTGATATAAAGAACTTAAAGATTGGTTTAAATTTTTAAAAATAGTGGTAAATAAGATAACCACAAAGGGAACTGGTTTAAACTGAGAAAAATAGAGGTGAATAAAGTAACCACAAAGGAAACAATCCTACACATCAAAGTCAAAGAAATACATGAAGTCTCAGCAAATACAAAACCACCAACACTGAAAAAGATGAAGAGAAAACATAAAAACACTCAGCACAAAAAATTAAACGGAAGAAAGGAACTACCTTACCTGAAAAAAGACATCAAAATGACACCATTAAGCTCATAACTATAGAAACAAGGGCTGTCACATGAACAGATACAATGTATAGTGCAGCACTGTCCACAACAGCAAAAAGATGGAATCAACCAAGGTGCCCATCAGCAGATGAATGGCTAAACAAACTATGGTTTACTCACACAATGGAGTGCTATGCAATGGTAAAGAATGACGAAGATGTTAGCATAGTATGGAGTCATCCAAAAGATGTTATGCTGAGTGAAATTAGTTGGTTATGAAAGGACAAATATTGTATGAGACCACTATTATAAAGCTTTAAGAAAAGAATTAAGCACAAAAGAAAATAATCTTTGATGGTTACAAGAGGGAGGAGGGAAGGAGAGTATTCATAGATTAAATAGTAGATAGGAATTGGTTTAGGTGAAGGAAGTAACGGCACACAGTAGACGAGTGGTTAGCACAACTGGACTACACCAAAAGCTAGAAGGTTTTCTAATTATAACCTAACATTTTTAAGGACAAATTTGCAGAGATAGTGATCTGGGGACTACAGTTTCAGGGGACACTAACTCTAATTGGCATAACTAAGTTTTTTTAGAAAAGAAAATGTTTCACATGCCACTTTGGTGAATGGCTCTTGCAGTCTTAAAAGTTAGTTATCAGTCATCTAAATAGCATCAATTGGTGCCGATCTACCTAGAGCAGAGAAGAATTAAGGAAGAAGAATGAATGACATGAGGTCAGCAGACAGAAGGTACCATTTGATCCCTAAGCTAGATCAGCATGAGATCAGAAGAACTAGTTGGGGCCTGGCCACCGCTAACGACTTCCCAGACAAGGAGCACAGCATAAAGTCCCTGATGTAGCAGGACAAAAATGGGTGCGCACAGCTAGAACTCTATTAAAAGACCATACCTTATGGTCCATCAGGCTGGTGGGTCCCCTGAGGACATGTCCCCTGGACTTGTTAGCCCAGAGCTGAAACCAGCTGAAGCCAACTCTTCAGAGAAGATTGGACTGAATTATAAGACACAGAGTTACGCTGGTGAAGAATTTTTCTTGGCTTAAATATGTACATAAAGCTAAGTAGCTCTTGTCCAGAGGTGAGATGAGAAGGGTGGAGGGGGACAGCTGTTGAAGTACAGGATGGAAAAGAGGAAGGTGCTGTTAGAAGGGGTGGGGGAGCAGTTAGAGTAGCATGGGGGTGTGGGTGTGTGGTTTCATATGGAAAATTGATTTGGATTCTAAATTTCCACTTAAAGCACAACAAAATTAAAAAAAAAAAGATGAAGAAATGTAGAGGGAACAACCACAGGAGAAAAAAAGAATATTAAAGCAAAAACTTGTTGTCTGTGAGTCAGTTTCAACTCATGGCCACCCCATAGTCTTCTCTTTTGGAACTAGTAGTAAAACCTGGTTGAAAGTTTGAATTAGTGATTGAATAAACCTCAAAACTAGATCAAACACCTACCAGTATAACGAGAGCTCCATTTATATTGCCCATCATTGGAGCTTTTCCGTGAGGTTAAGAACCTTAAGTGAAATGAGCCTCTTGCTTAAGATGGATACAGGAAAAAATGTCTTGAGATGGAGCCATAGTCTGGGATCTAGCAACCATAACCAAACACTGTGTGTTATTCATGTCCCTCGTAGCGGGATTGGCACACCTCCTTAGCCTGAAGGAATAATTATATTGGCATTTTCAGGAACATTTTAGGTCAATCTACTATTGGCTATGGGAAAATTCATAGCTTCCATGATGTCAGCAGCATTGGACTATCAAAGGAATATATCCACTAGTTATAATAGTCCCTTTCTGGGCCTCAGTTTCTTCATCTGTAAAGTGAATGTGTTGGAATAAATCTTTTCTAAGGCTTGTTTTAGCTTTATATACATACGTAGTTTGCTTTGCTCACTAAACTTAATAAACAACACAAACCCCCAAAACCCAGTGCCGTCAAGTTGATTCCAACTCATAGTGACCCTATAGGGTAGAGTAGAACTGCTCCATAGAGTTTCCAAGGAGTGACTGGCAGATTTTCACTGCCAACTTCTTGGTTACCAAATGTAACACTTAACAACTATACCACCAGGGTTTCTTAAACAACACAAAGCATCGTTTTTCTGTTTCGTCTTCTGCCTTAACGTCAGGATATTATTCATACATTGGTTCCATTAGTACAACTGTACATTTTCCTTTCTTGTTTCCCATTTCACTATGGGAATATAGGAGCCCTGGTGGCACACTGAATAAGGGCTTGGCTATAAACCAAAATGTCACCAGTTCGAATCCGCAAACCATCCCTTGGAAATCCTGTGACACTGTTCTATTTTAGCCTATGTTATTGTTATTGTTAGGTGCCGCTGAGTTCTAACTCACAGTAAGCCTATGCGCAACAAAATGAAACATTGCCTGGTCTTGCACCATGCCCACAATTGTTTTTATACTTAAGCTCATCATTGCAGCAACTGTGTCAATGCATTTTGTTGATGGTCTTCCTCTTTTTCACTGACCCTCCTCTTCACCAAGCATGATGTGCTTCTCCAAGGGTTGATCTTTCCTGACATATCCAAAGTATGTGAAATGCCGTCTTACAATCATTGCTTTCAAGGACCACTCTGGTTGTACTTCTTCCAGAACAGATCTGTTTGTTCTTTTGGCAGTCCATGGTACATTCAATATTCTTCTCCGACACCACAACTCGAAGGCATCAGTTCTTCTATCTTCTTGTTCATTGTCCAGCTTTTGCATTCATTTAATAAGACTGAAAATACCATGGCTTGAGTCAGGTGCACTTTAGTCTTCAAAGTGACATCCTTACTTTTCAATACTTTAAAGTGGTCCTTTCGCAGCACGTTTTACCAATGTAATGCATCTTTCAGTTTCTTGATTGCTGTGCTTCCGTGGGCATTGAATTGTGGACCCAAGTGAAATGAAATCATTGACAACCTCAGTCCTTTTTCCATTTATCTTGATGTTGCTTACTAGTCCAGTTGTGAGGATTTTTGTTTCCTTGATGTTAAGGTGCAATCCAAACTGAAGGCTGTTGCCTTTGATCTTGATCAGTAAGTGTTTCAAATCCTCTTTACTTCTGGCAAACAGCATTGTGCCATCTGCTTAACAGGTTATTAATGAGTCTTCCTGCAATCCTGATGCCTCGTTCTTCTTTATGTAGTGCAGCTTCTTGGATTATTTGCTTCACATACAGATTGAAGAAGTACATTGAAAGTACACAGCCATGGTGTGCACCTGTTCCGATTTTAAACCATGCAGTGTCCCCTTGTTTTGCTTGCATGACTGCCTGTTGATCTATGTACAGATTCCTCATGAGCACAATTAAGGGCTCTGGAATTGCCATTCTTCGCAATGTTATAATTTGTTCTACACAATTGAATGTTTTTGCAAAGTCGGTAAAACCATCTTTCTGGTATTCCCTGTTTTAAGCCAAGACCCATCTGACATGAACAATGATATCCCTGGTTCCACATCCTCTTCTGAATCTAGCTTGAATTTCTCATAATCCCTGTCAATATACTGTTGTAGTTGCTCAAATGCAAGTACAAACTAAGCTGAAGAAAATTAGAATAAGTCCTCAAGAGCAAAAGTGTGACCTTAAGTATATCCCACCTAAGTTTAGAGACTATCTCATGAACAGATTTGGTGTGTTGAACACTAATGATTGAAGACCAGATGAGATACGGAATGACATCACCTATGGAGAAAACAAGAGGTCATTAAAAAGAAAGAAAAGACCAAATTGGGTGTCAGAAGAGACTCTGATACTTGCTCTTGAATGTCAAGTAGCTAAAGCAAAAGGAAGGAATGACAAAGTAAGAGAATTGAACAGAAAATTTCAAAGGGTGGGTGAAGAAGTAAATTGTTATAATAAATCATGCAAAGAGCTGGGAATAGAAAATCAAAAGGGAAGAACATGCTCTGCATTTTTCAAGCTGAAAGAACTGAAGAAAGCATTCAATCCTCAAGTTGTGATAGTATAGGAGTCTACAGGGAAGATACTAAGTTACTCAGGAAGCATGAAAGGAAGATGAAAAGAGTACACAGAATCATTATTCCAGAAATAATTGGTTGATGTTCCACCATTTCAATATGTAACATATGATCAGGAACCGAGGGTACAGAAAGAAGAAGTTAAAGCTGCATTGAAGGCATTAGGAAAAAACAGGGCTCTAGGAATTCATGGAATATCAACTGAGATGTTTCAACAAATGGTTGCAGCACTGGAAGTACTCATCTATGCCAAGAAATTTGGGGGACAGCTACCTGCTCTACCAACTGAAAGAGATCCATATTTATGCCAAGAAAGGTGATCCAACTGAATGTGGAAATTCTGCAACAATTTTATTCCTATAGGGTTGCCATAAATCAGAATCAACAGCAACTAGTATAGTATGTATAATATGGGATGTATGCTAATTTAGAAGTCTGAATGTCTTTATCAAGAAGTATTAAGTAACTATATATGCTATCCAGGGTAATTTAAGGGGTTTAAAGTCTAAAATAAGCCTCACAGATACAGACAAAGAAGCAGAGCACACAAAAATAGAATAAAAAACATTAGAACATACATAAGCCCAAACATTGGCTGTATATACATGCCTACTGTATACTTTGTGCTTGTGAAAGGAATTTTAAGAGCGCTTCAAGATAATTGTTTTATTTGTATTATTGAGGTAGGAAAACAGTGAATTGTTGCATAAGTGTCTGACCATCAGGAACTTACCCCCAAAGAAGTCAAGCTTCAAGAAGGCCTGAATGTATGGCCTACCACTATAGCAAGCTTGAACAACTCATTTCTTTTTTGTTCTCGGGTTATTCAACTTAAGAAAGAAAAAATATGAGCTATGTGGAATTAGAAATATGCAGTATATTCATATATCTGTTCTTTCATCACAAAGTTATTAAGTACCAGCTCTAAATTACTGGCTACTATGAAGAACACCAAGAGGAATAAGATAATGTCTCTGCCCTCATGAAATCCTGTAATTAAGTAGATAACATATGAGGCCTGACAAGTCCATAAACTTAATTGTTCTAAGTGCTACATATCTCATAGCTGTATATCACAATGGTCACCTTTGAAGTACTCCCCTTGGGAAGCAATGCCAGTGCCTAGTCCACCCTTCAAAACATCTTGGAACTCTTTCTGGAAGGGCCATTGTGCATGGTTGCATGGTGTCAAATTCGCAAACTTAATTGTATACTTGTCTATGAGAGAGTTTTTAGCCTTCCGTACCCACCTGATCTGGGTCCCAATGACCTTTCTCTTTAACCAAAGATAAAGGAAGTATTTAAAGGTTTTTAATGATATTCAGGATATCAAGGGTAATACGATGACTCTGATGACCATTCCAGAAAAGGAATTCCAAAATTGCTCTGAAGGGTGGACTAGGTGCTAGCATCAGTGCATAGCTTCCCAACTGGAATGCTTAGAAGGTGACCATAGTGATACTCAACAGTGAGGTATATAGCACTTTTTCTAGGATGACTTTGTGAACTTAATTGGCAGTCCATATATATACAAGCAGCTAAACTAATAAATAGCTTGTAAAGTAGAAATAAAGTGTGATGGAAACCTAGAGGAGGGAGCAATGACATTCAATTAGTTATTTAAAAAATATTCCATGGATGAAGTAAATTTGACCTGGGCTGGGATTTAAAGAGGCCTAAGTGGGAGGCACAAGGTCATTCAGAAGTGACTGCAACAGTATATTACAAGGAACTGCTAGAAATTCAAGCTGGATTCAGAAGAGTATGTGAAACCAGGGATATCACTGCTGATGTCAGATGGACCTTGGCTGAAAGTAGAGAATACCAGAAAGAAGTTTGCCTGTGTTTCATTGACTATGCAAAGGCATTCAACTATGTGGAACATAACAAATTATGGCTAACATTGTGTGAATTTGGAATTTCAGCATGCTTTACTGTGCATGAGGAACTTGTATATGGATCAAAAGGCAGTAGTGCAAACAGAGTAAGGGGACACTGCATGGTTTAAAGTCAGGAAAGATGTGTGTCAGTGTTATATCTTTTTACCATACATTTTCAATCTGTATGCCAAGCAAATAATCCAAGAAGCTGGATTCTATGAAGAAGAATGAGGCATCAGGATTGGAGGACAACTCGTTAACATCTTATGTTACCCAGATGCCACCACCTGACTTGGAAATGAAGAAGAGTTAAAACACTTACTGAAGAAAATCAAGGACCATAGCCTTCGGTATGAATTACACCGCTACATCAAGAAAAAAAAATTCTCACAACTGAACCAGTAAGCAACTTCATGATAGATGGAGAAAGGACTGAGGTTGTCAAGGATTTCATTTTACTTGGGCCCACAATCAATGTACATGGAAGCAGCAGTCAAGAAATCAAATGATGAGTTGCATTGGGAAAATCTGCTGCAAAGGTCCTCTTTAAAGTACCGAAAAGTAAAGATATTACCTTGAAGACTGAAGTGCACATGACAGAAAGCTATGGTATTTTCATTTGTATTATGTGCATGGAAAAACTGGACAACAAACAAGGAAAACAGAAGAAGAATTCATGCTTTTCAGTTATGGTATTGGAGAACAATATTGAATGTCCCATGGACTGCCAAAACAACCAACGAATCTGTTCTGAAAGTACAACCAGAGTGCTCCTTGGAAGCAAGGATGACAAGACTGTGTCTTACATACTTTAGACATGTTGTTAGGGAAGGATCAGTCCCTGAAGAAGGACATCATGCTTCATAGAGTGGAGGGTCAGAGAATAAGAGCAAGAACCTCGACAAGATGGATTGACACAGCGGCTGCAGTGATGGGCTTAAGCATGTAAAAATGATCATGGATATGATGCAAGACTGGTCAGTGTTTCGTTCTGCTGTGCTTAGGGTGGCTATGAGTTGGAATCCACCTGACGACACCTAAAAACAGTAAGTGGGGGGGGGACAAGAGAATCCTGGTGGCATAGTGGTTAAGTGCTACATATGCTAACCGGAAGATTGGCAGTTTGAATTTGCCAGACACTCCTTGGAAACTCTATGGAGTTCTACTCTGTCCTATAAGGTCACTGTGAGTCTGAGTCAACTCAGTGGCACTAGATTGGTTTGTTTTTTGGTTTTGGTTTAAGTAGGGGCCTGGATGGATGTCTATTGGAATGTTGTATAGATAGTGTAAGGAATAGATTTGTTCTAGAAGATAGGTTTTGACATTAACTATGAACTCACAGTATAACCCCAAACCAAACCCACTGCCATTGAGCCAATTCCATATCATATCAACCCCACAAGACAGAGTAGAACTGCTCCATATGATTTGCAAGGCTGTAAGTCTTTACAGAATCAGACTGCCATGGCTTTCTCCCCCTGAGTGGTTGATGGGTTCAAACCCCAGACCTTTCAGTTAGCAGTTCCATGGGAGAAAGACGTGGCAGTCTACTTTAACAACTGTATTACCAGAGCTCTTTCCCATTATAAGACCAGAGTACATATTTTTCTCAAGTACTCAAAAAATGAATGCTTATCAATTGTTTCGAGATTCATAAATTCAGAACACTTATTTTCCATTCCACTTACTTTTCTTTTGATTCCTCATTCCAAATTTGAGATTAGCCTAAAAACTTTTCAGCGTCTTCCTTGTTAAATATGACAAAACACCAAAGATTTGAAAGTAGAGAATAACAATAGTCACTTAAGAAACTATTATTCAAAAGGTGGAACTCTTTTTGTCATCTGGGAACCAGTTTGTGTACCAAGAATAAGATCCGGACTTCCACAAGTCAAGGTCATGAATGCACCATAGACACATCCAAACTCCCCACAGGAACCAAATTACTGGGCTGGGGACCATGGTCTCAGAACACAAGGAAAAAATTTGTTCAGAGGACAACTGGACCACAGCTACCACAACTGCCACCAGATTGAATTCAGCACAACTAGATGGGGCCTGGCTACTACCACTGACTGCTCTGACAGGGACCACAATAGACAGTCCTGCAGAGAGCAGGACAAAAACAGACCAGAGTTTCTCATCTGACAGGCACTAGTGAAACCCCAAGAGTATGGGGTCTACAGATACCCTTTTAACTCAGTACTGAAGTCACTCCTGAAGTTCACCCTTCAGCCAAAAATTAGGCAGTCCCTTTCAACGAAATAAGACGAAATGGGCACACCAGCTCAGGGGCAATGATTAGACGTTAGGATAGATAGGAAAGCTGGTAACTAAGAAGCCAAAGAGTCGAAAGAGAACATTGACATGTTATGGGGTAAGCAACCAGTGTCACAAAACAGTATGTGTATTAATTGTTTAATGAGAAAATAATTTGTTAAATCTTCATCTAAAGTACAATTTTAAAAAAATCTAGACTCCATGAAATCTGAATGCCATTTGTGTTCACTGTTTGTATACTACATGTGAAAAAGAGTAAGACAAAGTCATTATTTTGTAGTAAAAGTAATCAGTCTCTATATAAAGTTAGTCATTTTTATTTGTGTCTCTTGTTGCAGATTCCTCATATTACATGGCAGGAGGGGTGGATAAATTTAGGAATAGTGAAGACAAGAATAAGTTAATCAAGAGCTTTCCCTGTATCTCAGAATTTGTTCTCAATAAAAGTAAGTAGTCACATAATTTCTGTACTGTTTTACAGTAAACTTTCATCTTTGTTTTTCAGTTATGGTATGTAGCTTAAATAAGGCAATAGTTTCTGTGGCTTTTTCTTTTTCTGTAAGAATTAGTTCATTAGAATAAAAAGTAAAGTAGAGATAAAACTTGCACTGTCGACTATCCTCATTCCAACTTGACCTACTTTTCTGTCCATTGTCTTCTTGCCAGTAATGATGCAAGCATAAGAATATTTATATACAATAATGAGCTGCTGAGAGACAATAAAGAAATATGGACTTAAACTTCTTAGTCATTTACAACTTTGAAAGAGAAAAAGCTGTTTCTTTAGCTCAGTAATCTTTATTAGTGATGGGGTATGAAAATGGGTACAAATCAGTGTGGCAGTGAACGATAACTACCTGAGATATGTTTTTCTAAAAAAATAATTATACATAATCTGCACAACAAAAATAATATATCCAGTTATATGTAAGTTTAAATCATCAATTTCATCCATCTTTGATTCATGTTTTATTTCGAGGAAGATACCCAGCCCTACATAGCCCAAAGTACTTTAAGACAAATATTTCCTATTAACAGATGTTCAAGGCTAATAATGTTCCACTTCAAGCAGTTCTTTATAAAACACAATTTCACTGCATTAAAAAAAAGCTAAGATATGTTTTTGGATTTCATTATAACAGATTTTTAAACTGGTATAGTATTAGAATTAAAATACAAAGATATATGGCTGTACCACAAAGATGTTCATGGATATTGGAGAGGAAAAATTAGCCATCTATTCCTCCTTGCTTATTGAGCAATATAGATTTCAGCAAAGGTGTTAGTGGAAAAAATGAAACTTTGTTGTGGAAACCCAATAATGGAAGCACAGCGTGGAAAAAGTGGGTGAAGGGAAGCTTCACAACCATGTAGATTATAATTGGGCAACTCTAGGTCAGAACCTCTAGTCAGCATGGTGGCTGGCCGTGTTTTTTAAGATGTGATATCAAGGAAAGCAAATAAGAGTAAGGTCAAAGGTATGTATAGAATAGGGACTGTGGTGCTCAGTTCCGAAATAAGGGAATGAAGCAGCAAGTATAGGCAATTCTGTCAAGAAAAATGGCTAAACATTAGAGCAGAGAGAAACTACTAGCTAGAGATGCTTGCAGTGAAAAAAGGCAGCAGACTAAAATGAAGCCTAGCTTTTTAACTTTGGCAGAACAGGTAAATGGTGGTGCCACATACTGACATTAGGAGTACAGCAAAGCGTTGGGAGGGCTGTGAAGGAATCCATGTTGGCAAAGGCATCACTGCATCTGTGGACAAAGGCCCATTGGACAGTGCATAATTACATCTCTTCTCCTGGCATTTGGAAATTGGACTGAACCATGGGCATCCTTGGATAACTGGAATGACTGATCTTGAGAGCAAGCTACTAGGTTTACTGCTAATATGAGTAAGTAGTTACTCTGGAATTAATTCAAAAATAAACATATTACTTAAAAAAATAGGTTGTTGACATAAGAAGATGTAAATTCTGTTTTGATCACATTAAGTTCTAAGCATCTATTGACAATCCTAGAGTGAGGGAGGGGCCTGTCAAGTAGTCTTTACAAAGAACAGAACATGGTTATTTAGGTTCATTCATTTAACAAACATATATCAAGCATGTATATTATATACCGAGTACTAGCCTAAGCACTAGAGATAAAAATATGTTTACAGTATCTTCTTGTAGTTGAGAGTTGAAGGTAGAACTATCTAGACTTTAAGTTTGTCTGAAGTGGCTCTTGGGGACAGGTCTGTATTAAAAACATCATTCCTATTTTCCGCACTCCAGATAGTCACTTGATTTTTCCTTGATTTTTACGTAACTTGCCTTTCTGATGAATCCTTCTCATTTTTTTCTACTTCCAGATGTCCAATAAGGTTGACTGGTTACAAAGCCAAAATGGAGTATGCAAGGTTGATAAATTTTCACCTGAAGATGGTGAAGCCCAGGACTGGAAAATGGTAAGGGTCAACCTCCCTATAAATACTAAACCAAAAACACACAAAACAGCCACTGCCGTCGAGTCAAATCCAACTCACTGCAACCATAGAGACAGAGTGGAACTTCCCAATACAGTTTCCAAGGAGTGCCTGGAGGATTTGAACTGCTGACCTTTGGGATAGCAGCTGTAGCATTTAACCACTATGCCACCACTGTTGCCTTATAAATACTAGGTTGGGAAAATAGGGGGTACTTTGAAAGTAGCCTTATTCTCTCCACTACCAGCATACCCTTTTGTTTCAGAAAATTAGATTCTTGAGGTGAAATGAACTCCAATAAAACTCAAAATTTCCATCAATGCAAAACATTTAAAAAAAATTCATATATATATTTTTTAATTTCTACCATACAGTATTTAATATGAGGTATATGCTTTGGCTAATAAAAATATAACAGCAATAAAATCTTATTTAATTTTCAAATAGAGGGGATTGAAAACAAATGTCTCCAAGGTTTATAGGAAACATTTCCTGAAATGTAAAATGCCTTAAAATCCTCAAAAAATCATCTCTTATCTGAGTAGCACTATTTCTGTCTTCATCATTCACTAAACACTTATTACGTGCTTATTTTATATCAATCATTGTATCAACCAGAATCTATTCAGGTGCTGAAAACCGCACCAATAATTTAACATTTTTTAAAAAGTTATTGACTACTAAAAGGTAGTTAACTGCTAAAAGAGGTAAAAGAGGACTTTAAGTGTTCCAGAAGTAGCAAATTCAGAAAACTAGTCTAAGAATAAGGAAAAGTAAACGAAGAGAGAACCAGAAACTCTGAAGATGTCCCTTATCCCCAACCAAGCTGCTGATATTAACCCTACCAGGCCAATCCACTTGCTATCATGTTGGAAAATACATACATGTACACATACACACACACTCCAGAATAAAAAACTGTGATCACACAGTGTTGCTCCTGTGCCTTCTGTTGACAAAACAAATGGCTAAGGAGAAATGTTTATAGAATTCAGTTCCAGTGTCACAAAACAGGACAAAGAAGAGTGGATTTGAAGTGTAGAGACAATAAAATGATAATTGAAATAGACACAGCTCTGGATTCAAGCTTCAGAAAGATAAATGAGGCAGGACTTGCTCCCTTAAGGATCTCATCGTTGTGGGTAGGTGATGTCGAGCTGATTTCAGCTCAGTGACCATATGTACGACAGAAAACTGCCAATCCTGTCACTCTTGATAACATGTCCAAAGGACATGAGACAAAGTCTCACCATCATTACTTTCAAGGAGAACTCTGATCATGCTTCTTCTAAGATGTATTCGTTTATTCTTCAGGCAGTCATGGTATATCTAATATTCTTTGCTTACACAGTAACTCAAAGGCTTTAATTCTTTTCCAGTTTTGCTTATTCATTATCCAACTTTTGCATGCTTATTGCCAAGCCAAGTGCCGTCGAGTCAGGCAACTGAAAATACCATGGCTTGGATCAGATGCACCTTAGTCCTCTAGGTGACATCTTTGCTTTTCAGTACTTGAGATTTGCAGCAGATTTGCCCAGTGCAATATCTCATTTGTGTTCTTGACTGTTGCTTCCCTGAGTGATGATTGTGGATCCAAGTTTAATGAAACCCTGACAACACCAATCTTTTCTCCATTTATGGCGGTGTTGCTTACTGGTCCGGTTGTGAGGCTTTCTGTTTTCTTTATGTTGATGTGCAATCAATACTAGAGGCTGTTGTCCTTGATCTTAATCAGTGAGTGCTTCAAGTCCTCTTGGCTTTCAGCAAGCAAAGTTGTATCACCTGCCTGTCGCAGGTTAGTAATGAGTCTTCCTCTAATCCTGATGCCATGTACTTCTTCATATAGTCCAGTTTCTCAGGCTTCATATAGTCCAGCTTTTCAGACTCTACGATCAGCATACATACTGAATAACTATTGTGGAAGGACACAACCCAGACATACAACTTTCCTGATTTTAAACCACACCAAGCCAAAACCAAAGCCACTACCATCAAGTTGATTCCTGTAACAACCATATAGGACAGAGTAGAACTGCCCCATAGAGTTTCAAAGGAGCACTTGGTGGATTTAACTACTGGCCTTTTGCTTAGCAGCTGTGGCACTTAACCAATATAACACCAAGGTTTCTGGAAGAGTACCGTAAAAAACCAAACCCACTGCCATCAAGTCTATTCTGATTAGCAACATTATAGATAGAACTGCCCCACAGAGTTTTCAAGGAGCACCCAGCAGATTTGAACTGCCAGTCTTCTGGTTAATAGCCTCAGCACTTAGCCACTATGTCACCAGGGTTTCCAAGAGTACCATAACCTAACCCAACCTAACCTAACCTACTGCCTTTGAGTCCGGTCCAACTCACAGCAACCCTGGGAGTCAGAGTAGAACTGTCCTGTAGAGTGTCCAAGGAGCGCCTGGCAGATTTGAACTGCCAAACTTTTGGTTAGCATATGTAGCACTTAAACCATTATGCCACCAGGGTTTCCATGAGTATCATAGAGACAATAAATAGTTTTCCACTGAAGCACATTTTCCCTACAGTAGCTATTATTCAAATTAGGAGAACCATTTAAAGGAATTCTGAATGAAGCATTCTGGCCTTAAACCCAGACATAGTAAGAAACAGCTTTAATCAGCCCTCCAGAGGACTAGGGCAACAGTTTTTCTCTTCTTTCCAAGCTATCAAAGCACAGAACTGTATGCCAGGTGTGCAGAGCACTGGCCATAGAGTCAGAACTGAATCTGAATAGCACCCTTTACTAGCTACAAGATGCGAAACAACTGATGTTCTCTGCTGTTCAGTTTTCTCCTCTGTAAATGAGGATGGTGAGCAGTAGTCTTAAAACAGTTGAAACAGTGACTGATACATGGCAAACAGTTTTAAAATGTTGCTTATTTTATTATGATGATAAAGCAGTTGAGGCCTAATAGGAGTGACCATTTTTGTAACTGATCTTTGAAGTTGTGCTGAATATCACGTATCTTTACTTTGTGATGGACAGATGAATCCTTGTCTGTTTTTAAGGAAGTTCCAAGTGATCCAGTCAGAGTGCTCAGCTGGCTCCGCAGAGACCTGGAAAAGAGTACAGCAGAGTTACAAGATGCTAAGTTCAAGCCTGGAGAATCATCATTCGGAAAGGAAATGGCCAACTCAGGAGACCCACAAAAGAGTTTCTCTGTAGATTATTACAATACCACTAACAAGGGTCATCCAGGGAAATTGCATTTTGAGATAACTCATAAAGAGACCCCTCCCCAGGGCTCCATTGGTAATGAGTGTTCAGTAGATGACATTTCCTTTTATGCTAACCGCCTCACAAACCTAGTCATAGCTATGGCCCGCAAGGAGATCAATGAAAAGATAGACGGCTCTGAAAACAAATGTGTTCACCAGTCATTGTACATGGGTAATCAACCTACACCCAAACAAAGCCTAAGTAAGGTGGCATCAGATCTGGTAAATGAGACTGTCGCCGCATGTTCAAATAATCCTGCTTCAGACAAGCCTCCTGGCTCTGGAGATAGAGCCTTACAATCATCACAGAGTCCTCCAAGCATAAAATACAAGAGCACTTTGAAGATCAAGGAGAACACAAAGGAAGGCAAGAGTCCAGATGACAGGCCTAATTCTAGAAAGTCTTTCTTCTATAAGGAAGTGTTTGAATCTCGTAATTCAGGTGATGCCAGAGCAGATAGAAGGTGTTTACCTGAGGAAAGAAAGATATTCAGAGGTCTAGAAAGGCCTGATGACTTTACATCTTCTGTTAGTCAAGGGATCATGACCTATGCTAACAGTGTGGTGTCTGATATGATGGTCTCCATCATGAAGACACTGAGGATCCAAGTGAAGGACACAACCATTGCCACTATCCTGCTGAAGCAGGTACTGCTCAAACATGCAAAAGATGTGGTCTCAGATCTCATTGACTCCTTGATGAGGAATCTCCACAGTGTCACAGGGACCCTCATGACTGATACAGACTTTATCTCAGCTGTGAAAAGAAGTCTCTTCTCTCATGGAAGGCAGAAGGCCACAGATATCATGGATGCCATGATGGGCAAGTTATACAATGTGATATTTGTCAAGAAAGTCCCTGAAAATGTCAGGAGATCCAAGGACAAGGCCGAGAATTATTCCCTTATCTCCATGAAAGGAATGAATGACCCTAAACACCGAAATGTAAACTTTGCAACAATGAAATCTGAAGCTAAATTCATAGAAAGAATGTGCCCCCCTCCACCCAAACCAGAAAAGTCTTGTGTTGAAACTCTGGGTGAACACATTATCAAACAAGGACTGACCTTGTGGCATAAAAAACAACAGAAAGACTGTAAATCTCCAGGTTCCCAATGTGCACCATTTACGGCTCCCAGCAAACAGTGTAAGCCTGCACCAGACACTTCTGCTGAATACGCTCAGGATACTTGCAACAGTCCACCCATGCCTCACCTAGAGAACTTCATGTGTGATTCAGACTCTTGGGCCAAGGACCTGATTGTATCTGCCCTACTTCTAATCCAATACCATCTGGCCCAGGGAGGAAGAATGGATGCACAGAGCTTTCTCGAAGCTGCTACTCACACCAGCTTGCCTACCATCAAGTCCCCAGCAGCTGCTGATGAGTCTACCCTTAAGACTCCTCGTTTTGTGGGAGCTGAGCAAGAAGCAGCAGAAAAGAAAGATTTAATGAGTGTGTTCTTCAACTTTATCCGGAATTTGCTTAGTGAGACCTTTTTCAAGAGTGACCGTAGCTCTGAACCCAAAGTGCCAGAACATCTAGTTAAAGAAGATAGCAACCAGTGTGAAAGACCCATAACCCCTCCTCTTGTCAAAGTGTGCGATGGAGAGGAGACAGGGGGGGCATTTTCTGGGCTGACCAAGATGGTTGCCAACCAACTAGGTGGCCAGATGAATGGGCAAATGGTAGACCAATTGGTGGATTCAGTGATGAAGTTGTGTCTCATTATTGCCAAGTCCTGTGACTCTCCCTTGGCAGAGCTGGAAGACAATAAGTGTGGGGATGCAAGCAGACCAACTTCAGCCTTCCCAGAAAATGTATATGAGTGTTTATCAGTCAAAAACACAGGGACCACAGAGACTCTTCTGCAGAATGCCTATCAAGCTATCCATAAGGAGCTGAGAGGTATATCAGGATACCCCTCTGAAGGGTTTGCAGCCCCAAAAGTGGTTGTTAGCAATCAGAACCTAGCTGATACTGTTCAGAACAAGCAACTCCAAGCTGTGCTTCAATGGGTAGCAGCCTCTGAGCTCAACGTTCCTATTTTGTACTTTGCTGGTGATGATGAAGGCATCCAGGAGAAGGTAAGGTAGAAAATCAGACAAATCTGAAAGCTTTAGTAAGGGTTAATTAGGGTTTTAAGTTCTGTTACCTTTATGAATGAAAAGAGAGACCCAAGGGATAGGTAAGAATTTGAGGGTCATGCCACTTGGCAGAGATAATACAGTCCAGTGAGAAGTGTATCGGGGTGGGGGGGAACAAACAGAAAACCAAAAACCAAACCTAATGCCATTATGTCAATTCTGACTTATAGTGACCCTATGGGACAGAGTAGAACTGCCCCATAGAGTTGCCAAGCAGCACTTGGTGGCTTTGAACAGCTGGCCCTTTGCTTAACATCTGTAGTATGTAATCACTATGCCACTAGGGTCTCCTAAAAGGGGAAAAGAGGGATAGATGTAATTTTTCTCTATTTTCTGCATTTACTGATGAAAATGCAGAAATGAGGAAGCTGTGAGAGACTTGGTGAAAGCATCAGATCAAAGCCTGGGCTTCAGGCTGAGTTTTGGTTAGGACAATATAGCCCCAAATAAGACAGTGTTGCTGAGAAGCATCCTGGGACATGTTGGGAGGAGGGGAATAGGGCATAGGGTCTAGATTGATGATCTTTTCAAACCTGTTATTCTCTCACCTAGTTAAGTAGGAAGTGTTAGGGGATTTGTAAATAACAGTAAATAACATCCCTCTTCCTCCACCTCAAGTTCTGATTCAGTTGAGAAGGCTGATGGGAAATCAGTCTATCACTGTTATTACTGACAAAGGTAAGTGTGTTTACACTTTGGAACAGCTCATGGAAGGGCAAATTTGAGACAGAGAGTATGTGTACTTCCTAAGTTGCTGGCCCATACTGTAGTGCAAAACCAAAAACCAAACTCATTTGTTTGTCTGGAATCCTTATGGAGGAGCTGTGGTGGTGCAGTGGTTATGTGTTTGGTTGCTAACCAAAAAGTTTATAGTTAAAACCCATAGGCTGCTCTGCGGGAGAAAGATGTGGCAGCCAGCTTCTCTAAGGATTACAGCCTTGGAAATCTTGTGGGACAGTTCTACTCTCTCCTGTAGGGTCTCTGAGTTGGAACCGACTCTGCGACAATGGGTATCTCTATGGCAGCAGGCTGCCACACCTTTCTCACTCAGAGCAGCTGGTGGGTTCCAATCTTTTGGTCAGCAACAAAGCAATTAACCACCCTGCCACCAGGGCTCCCTATACTCAGTGCCAAACCAAATCACACCCATTGCTGTCAAGTCGATTCCAACTCATAGACACCCTGTAGGACAGAGTAGAACTGCCCCGTAAAGTTTCCAAGAAGTATCTCGCAGATTTGAACTACTGATCCGTGGGTTAGCAGTTGTAGATCTTAACCACTATACCACTCTAGTGCAGCGGAGTGAGAGAGAGACTATCCCATCCTTACAAAACATACATATACACCAACCAGGACTTTTATTTTCTTCTCTTAGTTGAGAGCCCCTCGGTGGTACAAACAAAGTGCTTCATTGCTAACCAGAAAGTTGGAGATCTGAGTCTACTCAGAGGCACCAAATAAAGACCTGGTGATCTACTTCCAAAAAAATCAGCCAGAGAACTCTGTGGAGCACAGTTCTACTCTTACACACATGGGGTCACCATGAGTCAGAATTAACAACAACTGCTTTTCCCATTTGAGAAAAGTGGAACAATGACTGTTACCAATTAAGTAGGACTGGTAGGCACAAAATGCTGTGATTATTTAGAAAAAGCCATTCTCGTAGAAACCAGAATATGAAGGAAGAGGCTTTCTCTGTTAGCTAAGCAGTATTAGTAACTCTTTCAACTGGTCTATCCTCTGGTGGCTGGGAAGAGGTATACAGATTAGAATGTAGCAAATCTAAACAAGGAACTGTATAACCTGTAGTCTTGCTACACAAAGTGTGATCTGTGGACCAACAGCATGGGTACCACCCGGGGCGCTTGGTAGAAATGAAAAATTTCAGGTTCCACTCCAGACCTACTGAATCAAAATCTTCATTTTGCAGAAATCTCCTGGTGATTCATGTGCATGTTCAGATTTGGGTAAAAGGACAGAACATGAATGAAGTTCCAGTCCTAAGTATCTTTCTAAGGATCCTTGGCAAGCTCTATCTCCTTGATGGCTTCTGATCTAATAAACAAATTACTATTTTGGAACAAAGCCACTAGCAGACAGGGTTTATATTCATGAGAAACTTTAGACAGATGGGGGAAAAAAATCTAAAAATAGGCCTTCATATGTATATAATATGTAGCAAAGGCTTTTGTTCTGTGACCATATTTTAAGTCAAACCTATCATACATAACATATGTAGTATATTTTGGTTTTGGATTACTTTGAATTTGAGTATCTGCAGTATATTTCTCTAAAACAGGGAGTAGGCTTGCAGTCCCGCTTCTATGTACACACACACACATACTGTAAAGATAAAAACAATTATCTATCTTGTTAAAAGAAAAAGTGGAAAAGACAAACAGCAGCACATTTAAGTGTTAACTAAATAGAATTAAATATAATAGCCCGTTTTTAAGGATAATTAGATGAAGTTTACACCAAGGAAGCTACCTAGGATGATTTTTTTTTTTTTTGGACAAGTTTTCATTAATGTAGACATATATCTTCATGGTGATGTGGTGATTGAACACAGTGAGTTTTGGATGCTTGTGAGCCCAATTCTTTTAAATATCTTTTTTTTCTTTTAATTGGTAATATGGGCACATGGTTCAAAATCCAAAGGCATAAAAGGACACGAAGTGAAAATTAAGTACTTAACTCCCATCTCACTGCCTGCCCTGGAGAAAAACACTTGATTAATTTTTTGCATCTCTCCAGACACGTTTATGCATATACAAGTAAGTATTCACCTATGCATATCTTTTTTAAATGTGAGAATACACATCTTGTTCTCCAATACATAGAACTATCACATTCTTTTTATTTTATTATATGAAGGTATTATAATTTATTTAGCTCTCCCTGATTTAGGGACATTTTGGTTTTCAATATATCACTGTTGTAAGCAAGGTTGCAATGAATATCTATGGAGAGACATCATTTTTCACAGGGTCAAATATATCTGCAAGTATATGTGCTAGATACCTAGAGAAGGAATGGAGGATCACAGGGAATGCCTGCTTGTATATTTGATGTAGATTCCAAAATTTCCTTCCATTGAACTTATACCAGTTTGCATACTTATTAAGACAATACATCCTTGTTGTTGGTGTTAGTTGCTATTGAGTCAGCTCTGACTCATGGTAACCCTATGTACAATAGAACAAAACATTGCCTGCTTCTGTAGGTCTTGTGGCATCCTCACTATCTTGAGTATATTTAAGTCCTTTGTTGTGGCCACTATGCATTTTCAGTGTCTACAATCTAAGGGGCTCATCTTCCAGCAGTATACTAGACAATATTCTGATGTGAGCCATAGGTTTTGGCTAATTTTCAAGGTAGATTATCAGGCCTATAGTCCTAATCTATGTTAGTCTGAAAGCACCCACTATGGGTGATCCTGTTGGTACTTGAAATGCTAGTAGCATAGCTTCCAGCATCTTAGCAACACGCAGGGCACTAGACTACTACAAACTGATACGCAGTGATCGAAAACAATATGAGTGTCTATTTCCTCACACTGTTGCTAATGAGTGCTGAACTTCTGATCTTTGCCAAGTGTTGCCTTTGAGTTTGTCTTACTGGGAGTGAGGTTGAATCTTTTTCATGTTTATGAGCCATTAGAATTTCATTTTGCAGGAATGAGTTGTTCTTAACCTTTCTTCACTTTCTGAGTTGTTGATCTTTTTCTTACTGATTTATGAATTTTGAATATACAAGAATATTAATTTTTGTCACATAAATTATTAAATTTTCCTTTTTAAAAATGATTTTCTTTTTGTTTTGGTATTGCTGTACAGAATTTTTTCAATGTTTATGGAATTCATTCTAAGAATTTTTTATTTTCTTCTCATACTTTTATAAATTTTTGTTGTCGTAGCTGGTGGGGGGATGTGGATGTGTTGTTACCCAGAATGGTGTGGATAGAGCCATGGATGTGGCTGCTAAATATTCTACAATGCACAGGACAGCCTCCTACAACAAATAATTATCTAGCTCTACACATCAATAGCACCGTGACTGACAAACACTGTACCCAAGATCATGAAGATTTTCTCCTGTTTTCTCTAAACATTTGATAGTTGTAGCTCTCATACTTGGGTCTATGTTCTACTTTTAGTTAACTTTTGTGTATGTTGTGAAGTAGAGGTCCCAATTCATTTCTTTGTATATAAACATTAGGGTTCCTTTTTTAACACCATGTGTTGAAAAAGACTATTGCCTACAGTGAATTACATGGCCCCTTTGTTGAAATCAACTGACCCTAAATGGTAACACTGAAGGATTTTTTAATCTGTGTTTTCTCACTATCACTGCTAACCACAAGGTTGGCAGTTCAGATCCACCAGGCACTCCTTGAATACTCTGGAGGTCAATTTTACCCTGGCCCCTAGGGTCGCCATGAGTCGGATCTGACTCAACGGCTCTTGGCTTTTGGCTTTCTCACAGTACATAGTTTTTCATAGTTTTATATTAACATGCCTGTATTGTTATATGTGAAGTGAGTTTCTTATAGGTAACAGAACAGAAATTTCATTAAAAAGCTTGTCTTCATTATCATGTGCCATTATAACAGAAATACCCAAAGCAGATTGTTTTATCAAACAGAAGTTTATTCTCTCATGTGTTAGGAGGCTAGAAGTCCAAAACCAGGGCACTAGCTCTAGAGGAAGGCTTTTACTCTCTGCAGCTCTAGGGGAAGGTCCTTATCTCCTTTCAGCACCTGTGTGCCCAACATTCCTGGGAGATCTCCACGTGTGTTGATGCTGATCTCCATCTGAGTCTAAGAGAGAGTGCAGGGACCCCAGGCCCAAAGGACAAACTCTGCTCCTGGCTATCCTCTTTTGTCGATATCAAGGTCCCACCCTCTCTGCTCACTTCCCTCTCTTTTTATCTCTTGTAAAATAAAAGGTGATGCAGGTCACGCTCCAGGGACACACCCCTTATTTGTGAACAGGGCTGTGACCTGAGCTAAGGTATCACATCTCACCCTACTCCTCCATAATATGATCTAATCTTAACTCATTAACCACAGGCAGAGTTTAGGATTTACAACATGTAGGACAATTGTATCAGAGCAGAAA
Source organism: Heterohyrax brucei (assembly GCA_028571685.1). Taxonomy (NCBI): domain Eukaryota; kingdom Metazoa; phylum Chordata; class Mammalia; order Hyracoidea; family Procaviidae; genus Heterohyrax; species Heterohyrax brucei. Next base: position 65,858,632 of record CM053142.1, on the reverse strand, counting down.
ATCAAGGACAACTACACAAATACTAGGAATCAAGGCCTAGCTAAGTTGACACATATTTTAGGGAGACACAGTTCAATCCACTACAGTGTTTTTTCTATTATGACAGTTGGTGTGCTTAGAACATTTATATTTAATGTGATTATTGACACATCTGAGTTTAGGGTTAGCTGTTGTTAGCTGCTGTCCAGTCTTTTTAAGTTCACAGCAACCCTATATGGCAGAGCAGAACTGTCCCAAAGCGTTTCTTGACTGGAATATTTATGGAAGCAGATTGCCCAGTGTTTCTCCTGCGTAACCACTAGTTGGATCAAACCACTACTATTATTTTCTACTTTCAATCTCTATTTCTTCTTTCTTTTCTCTGATGATTTCTTTTGGGGTATTTTAACATCTTTTAGTATTATGTCTTTTCTGTTTTTTATTATATTTCTTTGTGTCTTTTATTAGTGGCTTGTCTTAAGATTACAGTGTTTGTGTTTAACTTTCAGAGTCTACCCAGAATCTATTTTACCACTTAAATAGGAATATGGAAATACTATCACTCTGTATTATGTCTCTTTACTCTCCTCTTTCCAGAGGGTCAGTGAGAAAAAGAGGAATATCTTCAGTGAGATGGATTGATGCAGAGGTTGCATCAGTGGGCTAAAGTATAGCCAGGACTGTGAGGATGGGGCAAGGCCAGCCAATGTCTCATTCTACTTTACCTAGGGTCACGATTAGTTGGAACCAACTTAACAGCACCTGACAGACATATGTCTCTTTACTCTCCCCTCTTTGTACTATTGTTCCTGTGTGTATTTTATCTATATACACTGAAAAAACTCTCAGACAATATAACTTTTGCATTCAGTCATAAAACATTTTAAAGAACGCAGAATAGTCTATTATTTACTGAGATTTTTACTGTTTCTATAACTCTTCCTTTATTCCTGATGTTCCTAGTTCTTCTCCTGATGTAATTTTCCTTCTATCTGAAGACTTTCCTTAACCAGTTATTCTAGAGTAAACTTTCGGCAATCACCTCTCTAAGTCTCTAAGTTTTTGCTAATGTGAGAATGTCTGCAGTTGACCTTTATTCAAAACTGTATTTTTTTCTGTTTATAGAGTTCTGGTTCAACAGTTCTTTTAGTTGTTTTTTAAAATGTTGTGCCACATCTTTCTGACTGCCGTGGTTTCCAATGAGAAACTTCTGTAATTTTAATTGTTTCCCTATGAACAACATACCATTTTTCTAACTACTTTCAAGATTTTTCCTTTGCTTTGGCGTATAGCAATTTGATTATGATAGGACCTACTGTGGATCTCTTTGTTTTTGCATTATCTTCAGTTAGCTAAATTTCTTCTGTGACTTTTTGGGTTTTGGAAAATTAGGGAAGCTTTAAGCAGACATTTCTTTAAATATTTTTTTCTGCACCACCCTCTTTCACCTCTGTTTCTTGACTCTAATGACATGTTAGATCTTTTGATATTGTTCCACAGATCCTGAGCCGTTTATTTGTTTTCATTTTCCTCTTACTCTGTTCAACATGGATAATTTCTATTGATCTATCTTCAACTTTACTGACTCTTTTCTTCTTCATCTCCATTCTGCTATTTAGCCCATCCAGTAAGTTTTTGTTTTACATAGTGAATGTTTCCATCCTAAAATTGCCATTTGCTTCGTTTTGTATCTTCTATTTCTTTGCTGAGATTTTTTTTCCTATTCACACATACATCCTGAGGCATTTTTATGACAGATACTTTAAACTCCTCGTCAGATAATTCCAACTTCTTTGTCATCTCCAAATGCACAACAGTTGGTGTCTATTCACCTGAAATGACAGAGAAAAGAGAGTCAAGAATAGGAGGAACTTCCATTTTTGGAACTCCATCATGGATGTTGCAGTTTGGTTATCTTGTTCTGCCCAGTATTTGTCATTGCAGCATACTAGCTGAGGATAAGCAGCAGGAGGTCACATAGCAATGAAAATTTGTCCCACCCTCTTGGAATAACAGCTTCTCTCTCCAATTATAGAGAGAATTACAGTTTCTTCTGCAGAGCTTTAGCCACTTGTAAGCCCCAACTGCCACTACTGCTTCTGTCACTACCACTTTCATCACTAAGGATCGCCTGGGTTTTGTAGCATAAGAAATCAGAAGAAAGGAAAAAATGAGGGATTCCCTCCACTGTCTATTAGAAGGCCCTTTTCCTGCTCCTCAAACTAGAATGAGAAAGCTTCTCCTGGAGTTCTCTCTGTACAAGAGCTGCCAATTAAGTTTGCAAACTCATCCTAGAGAAAAATGCTGCATGTCCCATTGCTGAATATGACTACGGCCCTTTCAAGTACTCCCCTTGGGAAGCTGTGCACCAATGCTATCACCTTGTCCACCCTCCAAAGCAATTTTGGAACTCTGTCTCTGGCATGACCCCTAGAGGTGTCATTGTATTACGCTTGATGTCCTGAATCTCATCAAAATGCCTTCCTTTCAATATTACCTTCATCTTCAGACAAAGAAAAAAGTCGCTGTGGGACAGATCAGGTGAGTAGGGAGGGTGTCCCAATGCAGTTATTTGTTTACTGGCTAAAATCTTCCTCACAGACAGTGCCATGTGAGCTGGTGCATTGTTGTGATGCAAGAGCCATGAGATGTTGGCGAAAAGTTCAGGTTGCTATCACTGAACTTTTCTTGCAGGCTTTTTCAGCACTTCCAAATAGTAAACTTGACTGTTTGCCCACTTAGTACAAATTCATAATGAACAATTCCTCGGATATCAAAAAAAGTTAGCAACATCATTTTGCCTCTTGATTTGGACCAATGAAACATTTTTGGCATGCAGAATTGGCTGACTTCCAGTGTGCACTTTGATGCTTTGTTTCAGGGTTGTGTTGGTACACATGTTTCATCACCGTGATAACATGCCAAAAATATCATCTTGCCTCTCCAAATGATCTTGGCAATCTTTGACTCTCCTTTGTTTTTTGTTTGTTAGTGAACTCCTTTTGGACCACTTTTGCACACACACCTTTCTCATGCCAAGATTTTCAGTTAAGATTTTCCTGTTTCTTTATTGATGTTTACATGGTCTCCTATGCTTCTCACAGTCAGCCAATGATTTTAATGCACAATTCAATGAATTTTTGCAATGTTTTCATCAATTCTGCTTGTTACTGGCTGTTCTGACCCATCTTCGGCAGTGACTCTTTCTCTCCCTTCAGAAAAAGCAGTTTTCTTCATAGCATTATCCTCATAAACTTATACTAACATGTCCATGATTTCCCTTCCACTCTTGCCAAATTTAACAAGAAACTTAATGTTTGTTATTTGCTGTAATTCAAGCTCCCACGTTCTTGTTGCAGCACATAAAAACACACAACAATAATGAACACCACTCAGCAAGACATGAACACAGCTGTATCAACATGAACACAGCTGTGAGAGACCAATATACCATGGTTATGAATCCTCACCGAGCTGTTTGTACAGTGCCACCAACATAAGTGCACAGTGGCAAGTTTGTGAACTTATTCTCAGATCATACATTTTCTAGTATCGTGTGAAAATTTGCATCAGTATAATTTTGAGTCTTCATATCCCTGATATGATAGTTTGGTTATGTATGATATTCTAGAATGATTTAATTTTTTGATGAAAAAACCCTATTGTTTTCTGGCTCCCGAGTTTCTGGTAAGAAACTCAGAGTCATGCTGTCTCCCAGTCCTTTGCATGTGACCTGGTTACTGTCCCCTTCCCAAAATTTTTATAATCTTAGCTTTATGCTTTTAGTTCTGAAACGTCATAATGAGATGCTTTGGTATGTGACCCTTTTATCATTTGCTTTATGAAAGGTGGAAATCCTGATGCTGTAGTGGTTAAGTGCTGTCTATGGCTGCTAATCAAAAGGTCAGCAGTTCAAACCTACCAGGTACTCCTTGGAAACTCTATGGGCAGTTCTACCCTGACCTGTAGGGTCACTGTGAATCAGAATTAACTGCATGGCAATGGGTTTGGATTTTAGGTTTTGAAAGGTGGATCTATTTAGTGTAAACAACTTGTAGTCTTCAGTTCTGGTCTACATTTTTTGTTTTATTTCTCTGATAATATCTCTTTCTGAATTGTGTGTTAATTGAATATATGCCCTCCTGGCTTGAATCTCTATTTTAATCTTTCTTTTTCTGTTTTTCATCCTTTTATCTTTTTTGTTTTACTTTTAATAAAAATTACTTAAAGTACAGGGTGGAAAGGAGGGGTGTGTTGTTATGGAGGGGTAGGGGAGAGCAGTTAGAGTTGCATAGTTGTGTGTGTTCAGGGTTTTATATGGCAAATTGATTTGTAAATTGTAAATTGATTATAAACTTTTACTTGAAGCACAATAAAATATTTCTAAATAAAAAAAAATTACTTGACTTTCTTCCAATCCATCTACTGGATTCCCCCCCCTACTTTGGCTATTATAACTTTAACTTTGAGTAATACTATATTAGTTGTTGTTATGTGCTATTGAGTTGGTTCCAACTTACAAAGACCCTACGCACAACAAATGAAACACTGCCCGGTCTTGCCCCATGTCCACAATCATTTTTATGCTTAAGCCCATTGTTATGGTCACTGTGCCAGTCTATCTCGTTGAGGGTCTTCCTCTGTTTCACTGACTGTCTACCAAGCATGATGTCCTTCTCCAGGGACAGATCCTTCCTGACAACCAATCTGAAGTATGTAAGATACAGTCTTGCTGTCTTTGCTTCCAAGGAGCACTCTGGTTGTACTTCTTCTAAAACAGATCTATTTGTTCTTTTGGCAATCCATGGTACATTCAATATTCTTCTCCAACATATAATAGTATAACTACTATAAATTCTGTTTTATTTTGGTATTTTTTTTCTGTTACCTACATTGCCTCTGTTACCTCAAGGTTCTTGTTCTTTAGTTTCATACTTTTTATTTTATTTTTTAATGTATGGCAATTCTTAACTATTGTTCCCTTTTAAGGTGAGGTTAAAAAAAAAGCTATTAGAAAAAGCCATATGGAGGGTTGAGATTACTGACTGACAGAATACTATGTATGGTGATTGAGGTCAACAAGCTGCCTCTTTCATAGAAGAATCCCCAAGCATCACTTTTATCGAGCTCCTTTCAGTTTCTTCAGTCCTACCTGAGTAGCATACACCTGGCTGTCATTCCGTTATTGTGGGAATAGGGTCCGTCAAAGGAGCTAGAGAGTTCCCTGACTCAGTATGCACACTTCCACTGGAACCCCTCCTTCTCCTTTCTTCCCTGTGTCTCTCCTGCTTGCAGTGCCTGAATCCCAATTCTAGAGCCTCTCTGTTCCCATTTCTACCAAGAATAGAGCTGTATTCATCTAGAATGAAGAAGAGTTGGGTGGTGCAGAATGAGAGGAAATCGGGAATTCTAACCCTTCTATATACCAACTTTTAAAAACCTCCTCATCCCACCCTTTTTTGTCAGCCCATGTACTATCTCCGCCTTCTCCAGGACCTGGTGACTCCAACACCAAGGCCTTTCTAAAACTGTGTAAGATGAATCAGCACCCTTCGTGGCATTATCTCTCTCTCTGTGGTCACTTACATTGCAGAGTCCTTCTCTGCTGAATATCACTTCTCATCCACTTCCCAGCTTTCACAAATCAATGCACGCAAGGATAACTTTTTTATTTTTTACTATCTTTTCAATGAGATTTCATCAGAGAGATAAATCAGTGTGTCCTGATTGTTGCTAAAAGTCTCAAGTATTAACCTTTTATTTTTATTAATGCATTCATTTGTTTGTATCCTACCTCATTACAAAAAGTATTTGAGGTAAACAAAGATGAGTAAGGCATGTCTCCATCTTTATCCAGCAACATGACTCAAAGATTGCTAATCGTTTCTTTGATCAAAGAGGGGGAAAATTCTGATTGCATCACTCCTGTCTGAAATTTAAACTTGTTCTAAAACTCCAGAGGGAAGGACAGGGAAGCAGCTAGTATAGGAAGAGGAGAAAGCCAGGCTCCTTTTCAAATGAGGACTGACAATTAAGGTTTCGAACTCATCCTAGAAAAAGTAGTAGTACCTCATTGCTGGATATCACTAGAGTTTCCGTAGAGGCTTTGACTCACTTTTAGAAGCTATGCACCAACACCAGCACCTAGTCCACCATTCAAAGCAATTTTGGAACTCTTTTTCTGGGATGCTCTCAGGGCTGTTGTCATAGATCAGGTAAGCAGGGAGGACATTTTAATACAGTTATTTGTTTACTGGCTAAAAACTCCCTCACAGACAGCTATACAGTTAAGTTCAGAAACTTACCACTGTGCAACCGTGTGCAATGGTCATTCCAGAAAGATTTTCAGATTTGTTTTCAAGCGTGGACTAGGTGTTGGCACCAGTGCATAGCTTCCCAAGACAAGTACTTCGAAGGTGACTGTAGTGATATTCAGCAGTGAGGTATGTAGCACTTAGAACAATTAAGTTCATGGACTTAATTGTCAGACTGTAGCTCTCAGTTTATGACTGTTTCCTCCAAACAATGAATGAGAGTTATGTAGTGACATTTTCTATGACTCTCCCACTTAGAACTTATCTCTAGTCCAAGTTATTTCACTCATCTGTGTATCATCCACAAAACAGACTTCTTGGCTTTCACCATTTCCACACTTTGTAAGGATGAAAGTTTTTGGTGTAATAAGAGAACTGTATGAAAGTTCACTGATAATAAGACACTGTAAAATACTAGTTATCATCCAAGCACATCACAGCTAGATGGACTTAAGTACTTGATGGAGGTATATCATATGTATCTAGAGGATAGGGATGATGATCTAGGTAGATGGTGCTAAAAATTATTTCATGGACTCATACACCTGGTAATACAGTACTGGCTGTGGTGTTGATGTCATATATTTCCTCCTCTTTTAATATCTTATAGTTTGTATGTGACGTTCATTCTATCCATTTATACTTGAATAAAGGTGGTCAAGGCAGAAGGAGTAAGACAATGAAATTCATCTTAGGTTTTCTAGAAAAATTACAGAAAGCTTCCACATATAAAAGAGCTTGAGGATTGGATATGTTTCCCTAATATGGCAAATTTCCAGCAAGGATCATATTAGAAATGCAAATTGTAAGCAGGGATTCAAACTGGAGTGAATCACATTAAACCCTGTGGTGTGAGAGAGGAACACGCCTAGACCAGGGTAGAAGTGAAGCACAGGTAATTTGTGAGAGTATATGAAAGTCAATAGATAAGTTTCAGGCACCCATCTCCTCACATGAAGAGTATCCCTTTACTGCTAAACTCAAAAGTTTAACTAAAAAGTACTGGATTTAATATTTTACAATAAACCAACAGGTTTTCAAACCTGTGGTGACCAAAATAAAAAAAAGCCACTGGGTTGATTCCAATTCACAGTGACCCTATAGGACAGAGTAGAACTGCCCCATAGAATTCTAAGGAGTGGCTGTTGGATTTGAACTGCTGACCTTTTAGCTAGCAGCCAAGCTCTTAACCACTGCTCCACCATGGCTGATAAGGAACAAACCCACTGCCATTGAGTCAGTTCCTGCTAAGAGTGACCCTAAAGGATTAAGTAGTACTGCCCTATAGGGTTTCCAATAATATAAATATTCACAGAAGCAGATTGCCACATCTTTCTCCTCAAGAGTGACCAGTGGGTTCAAACTGCTGACCTTTCAGTGAACAACCATGCTCTTTAACCACAGTGTCACCACGACTTAGAAAAAAGAGAGTCATCTTAACAATTTGGTCTGCATGTTTTGGTTTTCCAGTAGAGAGCTTCTCTTACTGGCTTCTAGATGCTCTCATGGGGCAGAGATTGTTTATTGTTCCCTACTACCCAAGAATACCTATAGGCTTGTCCAAATGCTATGAAGTTCATTACCAAGACAGCTAGACTTAGATGGAATATAGTTTCCTCTCCCTTCTAATGCCCATCTTCCCAGTCTTGGCTATCTCAGTAGGATAGCCTTACCAACATCCTACACAGCTGACCTAGTGTGTAGTCAATGTCCTGCCATTACAGCTTTTCATCTGAATATTTAGCTATGCTATGGGGACATAGCCAAATTATAAAGAATTTAGTTACATTAAAACATAGTAACAAAAACAAACTCAGACAATAAGCCAGCATCTTAACACAATATTTTGATGTTACTCTAATGATATTAGTTCTTGTCAGGTAGAACAATAAATTTGGAAAACAGAGAAAATTGGTCTGAGTATGTAGTAACCCTCAGACTTGGTCTATATTAGACATATCATGATGCACTTGGAAAATACAGGCATACGCATACTGCTTCTGGTATGAAAATTTCCCTTCTGATAAAGCTCCTGTTTGTTGATCCCTTGATTCCTTCTCATAAAAATTCAGGAGCAGAATGCCCCAAATAAAATCTTATTACCTGAGATAGCTTGTCATCTTTGATGAATGGTAATGTACTACATTTTTATTACAATGGTTGCTTTGCTTGATTTTTTTCATTGTTTTATTCATAGAAAGAACTCAACATGAGATTCAGAGAGCTGGGTATGGAACTGACTTTGCTAATTACTAGTAGTGTACTGCTGACAAGTCTCTTCACTTCCCTGGGCAGCATTTTTAAGCAGGTTGAAGATGCCTCTGAGGTGTTTTCTGGGCTTCCCTGGTCTATGGGGTATGGAAGGCAATATCTGCTTTTTCCATTGAATCTTTTCTAATCCTTGTTGGTCATAGGACAAAGATGTAAGCTGTTTTATGAGATCAAGGTGAGTTTAGTACTTTCGAATTCTTAGAAAGCAAGAGCACAATTAGCCATATACCCACTGAAAGTGGAGCATTATAGAAGACAACAGAAGATTTGAGTTTTAATTGGAAGTCATATTTTCTAAATCATGGATTGGTGGGTGTTAACATCTTTTCTTTCAGGAAGATACTGCCAATTTTGTTGTGTCAAACAGGCCGGCAAACATGACATTTAAGGACTTCATGTCAACATGTGTATCCTCCGTGCTGCAGTTCTCCAGAGTCTACCTGACATCTTTGTTCTAAACTTGGCAGGCCCTTGTGCCAGCTATGGGATGCTCAGCCCCTCCACTGCTGTTTTCTTTCCTCTCCACAGCTACTTCAGCTCTCTGCTGTTGCTGTGGAGAAAGGGCGCAGCGTAGGTGAGGTTCTGCAGTCGGTGCTGCGCTATGAGAAGGAGCGACAACTGGACGAGGCAGTGGGAAACATAACACGGCTGCAGCTGCTGGACTGGCTGATGGTGAACCTGTAACTGGCACCCATGTGCTGCATCACCTCCTGCTTTCTCGTCACTTCCACTGCTTCCCTCTCCACATCCTCAGAGCCCTAACATTATCTTCATACCACTCACATCAAAGACATGTCATCTTATGCTGGTCACTGGATTTTGCAGATTTACCTGTCCATGCGAGCAAGGACATAAAATTAAAAAATTACAATGAAAGGGCCCAAAGTGTTTGATTTCTTTAAGATTTACCATATTGTCTAATGAGACAATAAGATAAATCTCGGGAAGGAAAAGATAATCAGAAGGAGAGTGAGGTAAAACAGTGCTGGACTGAGCTCTTTCAGCCTGTTCTTTGTGCACTTGATGCCACAGTTTGCAGGTCTCTTCAAGTATTCTCTAAAAGATACCATGACTTATCAGTAATTCATTTCAGCTTTTTATAACCTTGAAAATCAGAAAATGATTTAGAACATCAAACCTTATGATGCCAAGGACATGGCTTCTTGTCTTTTGTCTGTACAACTACAAAACTACTGTTCACCTCCAACTTTATCCTTGGCTGAGTTATTTAAAACAGCAACACCGAGTGCTGTCGACTTGACTCCAACTCATAGTGACCCTACAGGACAGAGTAGAACTACTCCATAGTTTCCAAGGAGCATCCAGTGGATTCAGACTGCTGACCTTCTGGTTAGCAGGTGTAGCACTAAACTACTATACCACCAATGTTTCCAATAGCTGATGTCAGAGTAAAAAGACCCAGCACACCTGAATTGTATTGCCATTGTTGTGACTTTCTGGCTATAGTACTTTGGACAAGTCACCTGACATATCACCTGCTGTGACATCCCTGTCACCCTGCTTAAAAAAGTTCCCGTTGTTGTCCTGACCTTTCTGTGGAATTTTTTATTCTTGACCTTTTTTTGTTGTTGTTTCTTTTTTTTTTTTCCTCACTTCTGAAAACTTTGTACTTTGGCTTTCAATTTTCCTCTTCTCTGGATCCCTCTGGAGAAAGGAGTCTACCCAACTTCTGTCAATCTCTTGCATATTTATCTTCCACATACCCTCTGCTGGTCTCACTCTGTATCATCTTCCCTATGTGATCTCATGCAAACCCATAGCTATAGATACCTAGTATCAAGGGAACCACTAAAACAAAAACTAAAAAGATAGGTACATTTTCTATGTTATTTATGATGTTATGATCTTAAGTTTCATGTTAAAGTGTATACTATGATGGCAATCATAAATTATGTATACGTAATTTACAATTTTTAGATAAGAACTAGAAGGGAAATGAACAAACTGAATTGGTTAGGTGGGGGTAGAAGTGCACAGGTGAATACAGACTGCTTTATTTAATCAATTTCCCTTCCACTGGAAAGTATTCCTCCCCTGCTCCACATGTTCCTAGAAGAGCATCATTCATGGTGCAGTGATCACCACCATCACCACCCCAGTGTGGACTTGTGACCTAGCCTGGCCAATCAGATGATCCAAACACAGTGAATGGCTCATTTATAGGGGTATGATCTATGCCTAATACAAACAGTCATTTCTGGGACTTTCCTGCCTGCAAGAAAGACTATATCTTTTGACTGGATGTTGGTGGTCATCCATTCTGGGAAAAGCTATCATCAAAGTGACATTAACCATAAAGAAAAGCAAAGCTGATAGATGGAAATAAGTCTGACCTCTACAATCTTGTCTGAATTCCTAGCTCCTGCTGTGCCTGAAACTAGATCCACCCTCCTGATTCTCCAGTTGCGTATAGTAACAGATGTTCTTTGGTACTTGTTCGAATTCAACTTCTGTCACCGTCAAACAAGAATCCTGAGTGTCAGTCTTGAGTGAGAAGGAAAATTTATTTTATTTAGAGCTCCATTAGTGATGCTATAACATTGTTTGCGTATAAAAACCATTATTTTTAAGCCATTAAACTAACTATTGTTTGAGTATAAAAATCACTGTTTTGTCTGGTTGGGAACACAGGGAAGGAATACAGGTATAAGTACATCCTCCCCCACCCCTCATAACAGCAATCATGCAAGCTGGCCATGTGAGTTTCTTTCTTTCTTCCTTTTTTAACAAACCATTATGTATTAAAAAACAACAGTCTGAAGTATTGCACAATGTAAGTGCTGTCTCTAATGCAAATCACTGGTGGAAAGAAATAGGACTTGCCCTCAGTCAAGGTCATACAATGGGGGTAAAATATTTGGGTTCTTGGGGGATGAATTCTTGCTTTGGTCTCCTGTGAAGGTCGAAGACTGCTGTGTCCCAGTAAGTGCCTCGGCCTTTCCGGGAGCTTCTACTAGCTGAGGCAGCTGGACAACATCAGCCCTGTGCTGGAGACAGCCCCTCTGTTCACCTGCATTCTGAACTGGCTTCAACTCTTTGCCTCTTACTTTATCTGCAGACTCTTCTTTGGTGATCTCATCTGCCCAAAGAGAGAGAAAAAAAGAACAAGCTGGACTGAAACATAAACTACACTGTCTATTAGGCAGTAAAGGGCTTTGGGAAAATCCTGGTGGTGATGGTATTTTAAAAAACAAAGATCTCAGTGACAATTGAATAAATTCTTTCTCATAATAACTATAGGACAGAGAAGAACTGCACCATAGGGTTTCCATGGCTATCAACTTTATGGAAGCAAACTGCTACATTTTTCTTTCATGGAGCAGCAGCTGGTTTTGACCCAGTGACCTCTTGGCTAGTAGCTGAGAGTTTAGACACTGCACCGCTAGGGCTCCCTAGGGAATTAAATGTCAGAGTAAACTGAAAGGCCTAAGTATAGTGGGTGAAAAAAATGTCAGAGTAAACTGAAAGGCCTAAGTATAATGGGTGAAAAGTAACAGGAGAATCTAACCAGAGCCAAAGGTCCTGAAGGAGGGTCTCAAAAGGCAGAGATATGGTAACTTGCAGTGCCATAGCCTGAAATAACTATCCAAAATTGAGTTCAGAGAAATCAGCATGCAAATCCTCTGTCGATGCCTGGTGTGTGGGCCTTTAGGAATGGGACTGGCTATTGGAGGGGCTGTACCTTTTTTGCTTGAGTGGTGAGGACCTTGAACCTTGTTCTTCTGTCTCTGTGAGAGGAAGCTGGGACTGGGCTTCCTCAGGGTCTGGGACTTGGGCTGGGATTTGAGCCTCCGTGGCTCATGAATCCAAGCATGCTTGAGGGCTTGGTCAGGGGTCATTCGAAGAGAAGGTTCCCATCTACACACCAACAAAGCCCAACACTCGTTATCATTCTACCTTCCTTCTTAATATCGAAACATTTTTAAGAACCTAATATATATTTTCATTTAAGATGTAACTCAAAGATATCATAGAAGAGAGGACTGGGTAACAACTATTGAAATTGTCTTTTTATAAAAAAAGTGAATACCAAGCTAGGAAATTATTGAGGCCCAAATCTTCCAGAATTCCTATAAACTCTCTTACAGTAAATATTACAGATAATCTTCTTGTATCAAAAACCAAACCCACGGCCTCCGAGTGCTATGATTCTGACTCATAGCAACCCCACAGGACAGAGTATAACTGCACCACAGAGTTTCCGAGGTGTGCCTGGTGGATTTCAACTGCCAACCTTTCGGTTAGCAGCAGCAGCACTTAACTACTATGCCACCAGGGTTTCCGGTAATCTCCTTAGAGGTCAGTAAACTAAGGTCAAAACAAAGACATGCTTAATTTCAATTCCCGTACTATAGAATTTGAACCTCCAGATATATCACAAAGAGAACTCTGTTAGAGTAGTAACATTTATCATGGGGCTCAGGTATAATTCAGCCTGACTTCTAAAATCAAGTACATCTGACACAGCCCTAACATGACGTCATCCTGCTGTAGTAACTCAGTAACAGGGCACCCTTCTCAGGAAGCCATCTAGTCTAATTTTGGAAAATCACAATTCTTTAAAAGTTCTTCATTTTTATTGAGCCAAAAGTCACTTCCCAGTCATTTTTTATCCTAGTAATTTTCAACCAGGCCCTAAGTCTACTGGCATTATGCAAGTAAGACAGCCAAGTGCCAAGTGCCGTCAACTAATTCTTTTATGTCATAGCCCTCCAGCTAGCTAAGGACATTCACATTATAGCTGACTATTTATCATATGAAAGGCTTTCTATCCTCCAAGTTAGGAAACATTAGCCATTGCCTAAATGGTGTCCATCATGCTGGGAATATCTCCTATTATACCTGCAAATAGACAGTAACACAATAGAATCATAAGGTTATAAACAACTCAAGCTCCCAGTTTTTTGTCAAATCAGCTGCAGTTAAGCTACATGCCCTCTTTCCTGAACTTCTACCATTAGCCTATAAAACCTAGACACAGGAATTTCTGTCTACCTTATTAAATTTGACTCAAAATGTTTAGTCTCTCATTCCAAACATCAGCTAATTAGCAACATCATGGAGTAATATGGTATCGGGTCCTGTCAGTTCAACTGCGTCTTACAAGTTGTGAACAGTCTTTTGCCCTAAAAAAAAAAGTTTCTTCCTTAGTTCTGAGATGTTTCTGGAAGATTGGGGTTTTTGGATAACTCACTTCTGCCTCAGTGATGAATTTGTCCTACAACCTCAGCAAGAGGCTGGGGTAGGGTAGGCATAAAGATGGGGCACAGAATCCTTTTCTACCTCTTTTATTCAGATGAGTGGAGTGGCGTAACTTCCAGATGGCAAAGTTCCCAGTTTAAAATAATGGTTTACCATCTGAGATGGTAACTAAATTCCAAGATGCAAAATTCTACAAGAGAAATTTGGTAAAGCTATTCCAGCCCTCTGGAAGAATGAGAGAATATAAATATATTGCCTTCTGAAAACACTAAACAATCATAAGGCTAATAGAGGTAAAAGAGGCCTTTAGAGTACCTCATTTTCTAGAAAAGGACAGTGAGGTCCAGAGAGGAGCTATGACTTACCAAATGTTGCCCAGCTACTCTACTTGCCACTCAGTAGAGACAGGCTTGCAAAACCTCTTTAATAGTAGTAAAGTAGTAACAACTGCTAACCCTTTCTAAATGTCTTCTAAACTGGGTACGGACTGGAGGCTTTATATGATCATTCCATTTTTACTATGACATGACTAAGGTGAAGAACCTAATACCAAAGACTCAACATATACCTATGGATTCTACAGAGTTGTGTAACGTAATGTCTTATAGCTCACCCTTTCCCTACTTCCTTAATACAAGAGGATTTATTGTCATTTTTATAATTATCTCCCAGCCCCAGCTTTCACAGCAAATATACATGAAAAGACAATATATTTAAGAGGAAGCCCACAGGCAGAAAATAACTCAACCAACTCACACCAAACACTTTCTGAGAAAGTCAAGGAAGCTGCTGTCGTAGGTTTTCAGCACCATCGTGAGGTCCTTGGAGTCCGGGTATCTTTTTTTCCCCCTGTTGTTGGTTATATTTTTAGGAAAACCTTTGGAATCTTTAGAAATACAACATTCTGTATTTAGTTCCAGGTGTAGATGTTTGCGGGTTACATCATAGCTGTTCACTCAGCCCTGCTGCTTCTTGGGGTAGTCTTTGGCAGCTGTCTTGCTCTCTGTCTTACACTCTCCCCAACCCCTCCCCCGCCCCTACACACACACACACACACACACACACACACACACACACACACACACACACACAGAGTGTCAGTCAATTTAAGCATCCGCATGTAGCTTTGGGCACTGAACACAATGAAACTTAAAAACCATTTTTTCCCCCCAGTATGTTTTGGACCTCCTATTCCCTGCCTCCTTTCTCAACCAGATGCTTCCAATGGTTTAGAATTATTCACAGTAGTAGCAGTAGTAGCAGCAGTGGCAATGGTAGTAAAAAGAGATACAGAATAATACGAAGTGACAAAAGTAGTCAGCCCTGATCAAAAAGGATATTGTCCTTTTAGATAATTTATGCCCTTGGTCTTTCCCCATTAGCCTAGGAAAGTGAGAATTTGAGACATTTATACAAATATAACAACAACAACAACAAAAAAAATCCACTTTGGCATAGGGATTTGCTTTCAGAACTCATAAGTCACACAAACACATTAACCTTGTTACTCCTTTATGATCACCCCAAAATTGAGTCCATTGTTGAAACGATCAGACTTGCTTGATTATTGTCATGGATTGAATTGTGTCTCCCTAAAAAATATGTGTAGCAATTTGGCTACACAGTATCGTGTGACTGCCCCTCATTTTGTGCTTTTCCTATGCTATAAATCCTAATCTCTGCCTGTGGTTAATAGATTGGACTATGTTAAAGAGGATTAGGGTGGGACACTGACACCCTTGCTAGGGTATTCTCCCTGGAGCATGGTTTGCACCACCTTTTATCCTACAAGAGATAAAGGGGAAGCAAGCAGAGAGTTGGAGACCTCATAAACCATCAAGGAAACAGCACCAAGGGCAGAGTGAGTCCTTCAGATGTGAGACCCCTGTGCTGAGATGCTCTCAGACCAAACACTGACCAAACAGAGCATCCCTGTGCTGAGATGCTCTCTGACCAAACACAAACACCTTCCTCCAGAGCTGGCAGAGACAGAGTGTGTTCTTCTGGACCTGGTCCCTGAATTCAGAGTTCCAGCCTACTGAACTGTGTCAAAATAAACTTTTCTTCGTTAACGCCACCCACTAGTGGTATTTGTGTTACAGCAGTACCAGACAATTAAGACAATTACTTAAGACATGGCTTCAAATGGCTTTCTACAATTTATACAGATTAAAACTCTCACCAAATGTATGATTTGCCATCCCTAAAAAGAAGCTCTATAGAGAGTTCCAGAAGTTCCCAAGGATGCTTTGAATATCACATTGTAGGTGATACCACCTATTAGGATGTTTAGATTGTAGTGGGTGTGTTGAGAAAAGGTGTTCACTTCATGCTTATACCTGCAAATCTATGTGCATATGGGTGAGTATGTATAAGCATACACAATTTACTCGTGAAACTGAATTTCCACAAAATCTTAGTGAGCTTCTTTAATGTACAGTCTAGAAAGTGCACGATGAAATGCTTCCATTACTTTTGTAGCCATGCCACTTGCAAGGCCTCCCCCAAAACATCTGCTTTGACTGAATTCTTGGATGACAGACTTCGTGAATGTACATGTGTGTATATACACACAGAGATATCTGTGTATTTATGTGGATAAAAATGGGTAGGAGGTATTACGCAGCATTAAGGAACTGTGAGCTCATAAGAATGTCCATTTTCTTTTTAAGTCTTTAGTGCTCCTACCTTAGCCTTTTTTTTTTTTTAAATAAGTGATCATAGAAGAAGCAGGTACATAGGCTTATAAATAGCATAGCTTCCAAAGCTATCATTATTATTTTTCTTGCAGAAGCTTTTCTCACCCTTCTGGTCCTTCCCAATATCTATGTTTGTTTTCTGCCTCCTTGCTGCCTGGGGCACCTAAGTATCTTACCCCATGGGGACAACAGCACTTTGCTACCAGTTAGGAGTATTAATAGTCTATTAATAATGTCTAGGGGTTGAGGAGCAGTTGAAAGGTCCCCAAACCTAGGGAAGGAAGACCCAGAACTGAAGTGGACACAGTGTTTCCCAAATTCACCTTTCCACAAGATTCACAAAAAGATGTTGTTAAAAACAGAATCTTGGGTCCCACTTTAAATCCTCTATATCATAGTTACAGAGGAGGGGCCTGAAATTAACATTTTTCCAAATACTCTAGTGGCACAATGGTTAAGCACCCTCTTGTTAATGAAAACATTGGTGGGACAAACCCACCATGTAGCTCCACAGGAGAAAGACTTGGCAATCTATTCCTTTAAAGATTACAGCGTAGAAAACTCCATGGCACAATTCTACTCTGTCACATGGGGCTACTATCAGTTGAAATCGACTCGATGGCACCTAACAACAGCCACCAAGTGCCAAAGAATTCTTAGGATCAGATCAAGTTTGGCAAACTCTAAAGAGGAAGCAGCTCCCTGTGTAGTCCCTTCTTACTCAGGAACTGAAGACATATGGATATTGCTACTAAAACCACATCAGCATCCAGAAGCCTAGTGCTGACAATAGCAATTGGGTGCTGTACGAAGTGGGCATGCACACCTAGGTACTCATCAACAGGTTTGCCCTACTATTCCCTTCCTTCAACTCCTTGCCTAGATGCCACCTCATGAGTTTAGTGTTACGGTCTTAAGATGTGACTGCCCACAATATCTTTGTCTAGTAAAAGAGCACACTAATATCCCCACTTTTCTTCTCTAAAATCCTTCAAAAGGCTGAATTGTAAGTTAAAATAAAAAGAAAAACTATTGCCATGAAGTTAATTCTAACTCATAGCAATCCTATAGGACAGAATAGAACTGCCCTGTAGGTTTCCAAGGAGCAGCTGATGGATTCAAACTGCTGACCTCCTGGTTACCAGCCCAGCTCTTAACCATTGCACCACCAGGGCTCTAAATTCTAAGTAGTGGAAAGGAAAACCCTATTTAAAGGTAAGAGATCAGTCCCATTTTTCCAAGTACAACAGAGAGCCAGCCAGTTCTTCTACCTATAATAGGACAGATCTAGAAGAAAATAAAGGTAAGCTTGTAGTCACTGTTCTAAGGCCAGAAAGGAGGGACATCACAATCTGGGAAGTATGTATTATTTGAAAATGTATATTCAATATATTGTGTATATGGTATGGTATAATGTAAAATATACAAAGACAAACTCAACAAAACCTCAGCAGGGGATGTAGAGAAGACAGTATTGTAGGGAGCTTAAATTTTACAGATGAGGAGAATGGGACAGAGTCAGATAAATAGATTGCAGTTACATAAATATGCTTATCTGGTGGTTACCTGAACAAGGGTGGGAGCTGCACTGTTCTAAGGCAACCAGAGCTCTGGCCTTGCTCACAGACAAAGTCTTCAAAGCTCAGGCCATGATGTCCAAAACTTTAGCTATTGTAATGGTATGCGTATCACCAATAAGAATGGCTGCCAACTTTGGCACTTAAACTAGATCATAGTGGACCTCAGTTTGCCAGGCATTAGCCTTTCTATTTGTGGATCCCAAAGAGATCAAAGGAGTCTGGGGGCAAGGTTCAGGGAGGCTGCAGCTGTGTTAGGGACTCAGGGTTGTTGCTGTTTACTGGCTGGTACAGAAGTGGTTCAAAATTTTAATGGCCACATGGCTGAACCAATGCATACTGAAAGGCCACCAGCTTTCCATGTGTAACTAAATCCTTGTTGCACTTTGTGGAGAATCCCTCCAGGAGTGTGGTTCTTGGCTCTCCTGTTAATGGGGCTGTAGAGAAAAACCATGTGACCTGACTCTGTCGTTCTGAGGTCACTCTCTTTCGAAAATAAGAAATGAGAGAAGGATTAACTTGGATTTGACAGCTAACCTGAACTAGCATGACCACAAAACCACCCACAACAACCCACCCAGTGTAGTTAAGTCAGGTCAAACTCATAGAAACCCTAGAGGTCAGAGTAGAATGCCTAATAGAGTTTTCAAGGAGCACCTGGCAGATTTAACTGCCTACATTTTGATTAGCAGACATAGCACTTAACCCACTATACCACCAGGGTTTCCATGACCAAAAAGGCTGGTCAGAAATGTTCTGGATGACAACTGAGGATATCAGGAGACAGAAGGATCCGTACGATTGCAAGACTATGTCAGCATGAGACCAGAAGAACCAGATGGTGCCTGGACACCACCAATGACAGACTTGATAGGGTAACACACTGTAGAGTCCTTGACACAACACAAGAAAAAGAGGTGTGCAGATCAAGGACTCTACTAAAAGACCAGAATTGATGGTCCAACAACCTAGAGGTCCCCTCGGAACATGGCCCCTAGATTTGCTGCTGCCCTAGACTTGAAACCAGTACTGAGGTCAACACTTCAGACTAAGAATGGACTGTACTCAAGGACACAGAGTGAGCATGTGGGCTGTGTACTTTATGGAGGCTATCCTACTGGTTCCTTACTAGATGGGAGAGGAGAGTTGGAAAGAAGGGGACAGGTGCTTATTGGGAGGATACTAGTAGTAAAGAGTGAAAAGGAACAATGTGCTGTCACAGTGTGGGGAGAGCAAGACAAAGTTGTAAAGTGGCAGGTATGCAAAATTGACTTGGATTGTATACTTCCACTTAACCATAATGCAAAACAAAGGGGGGGGGTGGGAAATGGTGTTCTCGAGGGCAAGGAAAGTGCTGTGAAATCCCCTTCCCTCATGTCTGACTTTATTCCACTTGGCTGACCTTCTGACCACTACAGTTTTCCTACGTGGGACTCCCTTAGCTTCCTGTGGTTCTTCAGATGGATTTCGGATCTCAGACTGACTTCACCTTTTAGGGGCACAGTGCCCTGGAAGCTCTATCCATCTCATACAGCAGCACTCAAATAGAAAGGCAGAGGGTCACAAAATCAAAAGCTGGGGAACTATGACAATAGAGCAGCCTGGGGCTGGGGATAAGGCTTGATCCCTGCAATCAGACAGATGGCCTGTACATAACTCATCAATTAAAACATCACCACAGTGAAACAGTTCTGGCAGCCCTGGCCTACCCATTTTATACTAAAGTTACAGTGAACCCAGATGTCAAGGGTTTTGAGGATTAAGAGATTTTCAGTAGGGCACAATAATACTTCCTTAATAATAGGATGTAGCAATGGAATTATCCATTATTCTTGACAAGAAGTTTCTGCTCTTTGATTTCCTCGAACAGTGAGGTGAAGACCTAATAATGTAAGAGGGAAAGCTGGGTTGGGGGAAGTGGGAAAAACTTCTGGAAGAAGGCCAAATTATAATCTTTTGATATTGTAATCTTTCAGATTATACTTCAATACAAACAGGAAAAAAAAAAAAAAAAAAAAACTGGACCAGAAAGCAACCTCTTGATAAATGGAGAAAAGATTGCAGTTGTTCAGGATTTCATTTTACCTGGATCTACAATCAACAACTACAGAGGCAGCAGTCCAGAAATCAAGCGACATGTTGCACTGGGCAAATCTTTTTGAGATTTCAAGAATAACTGATGCATCTTCAAAGCAGGAATCAGGTTTTAGTCTTGACCCAATATATTTTGGCCACTGAGACCACACCCTAGCCCATTCTCCATCATGCCATCTGGCACCATTTGTCAGCATCTTTTTTACTTTTCTGGAAGACACTCCTAATTAGAGCTTGATCTTTGAGATAAGGAGAAGAGAATACCATCAAATGGAATTTAGGGGATAAGAGGGGTCTTCAAGGCCTGTGACCTCAGAAGTCATTATGGAGGAAAAGAGAGAACAGGGGACTTACCAAAGAATGTCTGTCTCCTGGAGGCCGTCTGAATGAAGCCAGCTGGTGGCAGGCCCAGCACCTTTAACAAGTACAATGCAGCTGGTTCATTCTTTGTGGAATCAGTCACAAATTCAAAGACTGTTAGAGTTGGGTGGGGCTATGATCAAATTTTTCCTTCTACAGATAAGGATTCATGGATATTAAGTGACAGAATAGGCCCAGAGTCCAATCTTTAAACTCCTATTCCAGGGCCACTTCAGTATCCTGAGAACCAAGACTGGCCATGTTTTTCTAAATAGACATCAGTGTCAACTAGAAGCCGGCCACTTTTGATGGCAACCAGATCTCAGTGTCAAAGCAAATAAACTAGCATGTACACTGGCCATACCTGAATTCAGAATGACATATTTCAGTAAGAAGCACTGGAAAATGAAGAGAGGAAAAGGAGATGGGAATTATCAGATGGGCTTCAGACTACTTTAAAACAAAATACCTTCTTGATAAAAGTATACCACCCACCTATTCACCTGTCTCCACTACCATCTATAAGGGTACACAGGGATAGAGCAGCTAGTCAGTCAACCTCAGTTGTGGGATCATCCGTCCTTACAGCTGGGATCCCAGCCATAATCTGTGCTTAAGCCTCCAACCCCCTGCTCCTCAGTTTCACTGCCAATGAAGTCAAGAGGAAATCAAGTTGGTTCTGGGAATAGGAATCTGAACCCAGATTCTATATTCCCCATTCTTGTTGGTACTAGAAGTGGGAATAATTCAGGGATGCACCATAAAATTATCCAGTATCTAAACTTAGAAGTCATCTGCTCAGATCCCCTCATTTCACAGGTGTCCAGGAAGGAAAAGTCACTTGCCAAAGGGACAGAGACAGGATTAGAGCCAGGTTTACTGATTACCAGGTCAATGCTCATTCCACTGTAGCTACCATTTGTAACTATTACTACTTAAATTATCTCAATATTTTATTATCAGTTTCAGCTATGAAATGAAAGTATCTCTATTTAATAATTCTCAAGGGTATGTCTTTCTAACCATCTGTAAAATTTAAATAATCTAGAAAAGAGAAATTTGGCATTAATGGATAGATTATCCTCAGATCTTTGCTCAAAATCAAAAGATTTTTGTTGACTGAGAAAATTCTAAATGCAATACTTTTGGAATTTTAGGGCTACTTCCCCATGTTTTATCTAATTTAGCTCCATAACAAGATGATTCTAAGTGAAAGAGTAATCGATATAATCAGTGCCCATAGGATGAGTTTTGGTTAAGTTTTTGTGGGGGCTGGGCAAATAGGCGTGGTTATCATTGAATGAAGATACTGAATGACTAATGACCAAACAATAAAGGTGTATGTCAAATAATTTTTAATTCTTTATCTTCAACAAAATTGAAGTAAGTTTATTGGTTGATTGGTTGTTTAAAAAAATTTTTTTTTTTGGTGACAGATCACACTTGGGTTTTAACATACAGTGAGTCAAAAGGAGCTAACGAATTAGCTGAAATGGCTATTACAGGCTTCCTTCCAGTGTTCCTGTCTGTACACCCAAAAGACTGGCATGAAACCAACCCTGAGCCTTTTCTTTCTCACAGTAAGTAATACTCACCTAGAGGAACTCACTGGAAAACAAGAAAACCCAGTTCCATCTATTTCTCTAAGAGCTGTATACCTTCCAAATTTTACATTTTATGCTTAATAATTATCAAAATTTATATATTTTAAAGATATTTTATTAGAAAAAGATGTTTTATCATGTGGAGCTTATGGCATCAAAAAAGAAAAGTTTCCACTAGAGTTTTCTTAAAGACTTAGGATTGATAACAGATTTCAAAACATAAGACCATATTAAATTAGAACAAAATTCTGTGGAGAAAGTAGGATTAAAATGTGGTTCTGGGGGGGAAAAACAGCAAAAGAAACACAAAATTGTAAAAAGAACTCATCATGTTCCTTTCAGAGAATTTTAGTGCGTGTGACATCACTATGTTTTTTTTATTCTTTTGGATATATTTGGATGAATGGCTGGTATACTTTCCAACTATTTACAGTATGAGATATTATTTACAATATGCTAGAAATTACATCCTTTTGCAACTATTTTTATTGTTGTTGTATGCAGTTGAATGGATTCTCACTCACAGAGAATCCATGGCAGAGTAGAAGTGCCCCATGGGGTTTCCAGGTTGTAATCTTTACTGGAGCAGATTGCTAGGTCCTTCTCCAATGGAGCAACTGGGTGGGTTAGACCTACAAGTCTTCTGTTAGTGGCCCAGCACAAAACCTTTGAGCTATCAAGTTTCCTTTTGCAACTATTTAAATTGATGGTAAAGATGTAAGATGTGAACTCAACAGTTTGAAAGTGAGTACATGCTTTCAAAAAATTCTATTTAGAGAACATCCAACGACAACAACAAAAAATTTGCAGGTCACTACCCTAAGCTAGTCTGATGCAGCCCAACGTTGGAGAGCAGCAGCTATCCTGCACATCTCAAGTCCTGCTGCAGCCAGGTGTTCCCCTCACCTCCATGATGCAGGCCAACTGCTCCACTTCATTCTCCCCAGCAAACAGAGGACAGCCTGTGTACAGCTCTGCCATGATGCAGCCCAGGCTCCACATATCAATGGCCATGTTGTAGGGGTGACCCAGAATCACCTCTGGGGACCGGTAGAACCGGCTTTGGATGTAGCTGTATACTGCAGGGCAAGGAAAGAGAAAAACTTGCATGGGGAAAAACCTCACCCTCCCAAGAGCACCCTTCTCTGTGATACCTTTTTGGATGAGGGTGCTTTATAATTAAGGTTCCCCAACACCTGATGAAGATTAAAGACTACAGCCTTTAGTATGACCTACACCCCAACATTTAAAATAACAAAATAAAAAATGGACCAATAAGCAATACCAAGATAAACAGAGAAAAGACTGGCATTGTTGCCAAGGATTTCATTTTACTTGGATCCACAATCATCAACACCCATGGAAGCATCAGTCAAGAAAATAAACCGGTTACTGCCTTGGGTGAATCTGCCACAAAAGACCCGTCTTAAAGTGTTAAAAAACAAAGATGTCAGGTACACCTTGAGGACCAAGGCAGACCAGACCTAAGCTGTGGTATTTTCAATTGTTTTATATGCTTGAGAAAACTAGACAATGAATAAGGAAGAGAGAAGAATCAATGCCTTTCAGTTATGGTGTACGCAAGGAATATTGCATATACTATCGACTACCAGAAAAAGAAACAAGTCTGTCTTAGAAGGATGACCAGAGTTCTCCTAGGAAGAAACAGTGGTGAGACTGTCTCATGTACTTAGGACATGTTGACAGGAGGGGCCGACCAGTCATTGGAGAAGCACAACAGCCTTCGCAAAGTAGAGGGTGAGCACAGAAGAAGGCCTTCAGTGAGGTGGACTGACACAGTGGCTACAGCCACAGACTCGAACATAGCAATGATTTGGAGGATAGCACAAAAACAGGCAGTATTTCATTCCACTGTATATAGAATTGCTATGAAACAGTACCTAACAACAAAACCTTCTAACCTTTTATAGGGAGACAGAAGTACAACCAACAGTTTAGAGCTACATTATGTATTGAATCTCATTAAATCCTTACAGCAATCTCATTATTATGGAGGTGTTCTTACTCCTATTTTATTTATAAAGAGCTCCACAGTAAGCAAACTTAAATCTACCAGGCTTTTTTTTTCTTTTCTTCTAGCGTGAAAAGTAGAACTAATATAAAGCTAAGTTTAGGGCAGAAACCATCTGAGAGTAATGTGATTTTCAACTTTTCCAGGGAGGAGACATATCAGAGTCTAGGAAGAAGTATGTACTATTTGAAAATGTGTATTCAATATATTTATATGTACTGTATTGTATAATACAAAGTACACACAAAGAAACAACAAAATCTCAGCAAATGAGATGTATACAAGACAGTATTGTAGGGAGCTTAAATTTTACAGATGAAGAGAATGGGACACAGTTGAAGAAGTGGGATATCAGTTATTTCAACATATCTACCTGATGGTTACCCAAACAGGGGTGGGGTCTGCACCTTGATTAGCAGTCACCTGGATGATGGGGATAAGTACAGCTCTATGATTGGTGGTCACTTGAAGAAAGGTGGGGACAGCACAGGTGAATGGTGGTTACCTGGATGAGGGTGGGTGTGGAGCAGCACTGTGGTTTGTGGTTACCTAAGTAAGGGGAGGGGCAGGGACCCTTTGTAAACACTTTGTTGTTTGAATTAGTTGCAGAGAAGATACAATACTTTGTAACTTAAACAAAATAAAGAATTAACAGAAATACTCTTGAGGGGTTGGTGCCAATATGGGGGACTAGACACAAGTCTCCTCAATTCCCTCAGAGACCTAAGGCCTGGAATGATTACTTAACAGAACAGTGTGGACATCCAGGGAGCCCTAGGATCTGGCATAGAATTATCAGATTGGACTACGTACCAGTAAACTGGAAACTACCTTTTTAACACTGGGCAGTGAAAACTGAATCCCACTTCATCTGACTCACCATTTAGGAGGATTGCAGATACTGATGCTTTCTTTGTTATCTGGGACGCGGGGGCTGGACATGAGCCAGCCAATATGCTCAACTGCAGTGCTTAAGTAAACAGCTTATAGTACAGCAGAGATACTGTGGTTGGGATAGCCATAGTTTGAGAGCTCAGCTGTTGACTGAGGGCCCATGCCCCTCCACCATATCTTTTCTGAGCTGCACCATAGACTTTGCTGTTTCAGTGGGAAAGGCAGCTCAGGCAAGACATCATCTTGGTCAGCAGGGAGGTGGGGTTACCCAACCGGAGGTTTTAGCTGGAGCTAATTCCCAAGCTGAGAAGCAGCGCCTGTCCAGAAAGTGCTTCTCTAGCAGAAAAGCTGTGTTTAGGACAGTGGTACTTTATGGTTGCAGCCTGGCAGAGGATGGCAGCAAGGCAGTAACACCCTATACTTTGAACTAAGTCATAGCATCTGGGAATGGCATATGAGGTACTTTCATTGTCAGCTGGAATGTGGGGCCTGCCTCACCTGAAGGCCTGACTGATTCTGGCAGCTGTTGGACAGCTCCTCTCTTAGCAGTAAAGTACCTTTTTAAAATAAGACCACATAGAGAACTGACTGTTGAGCAGCCAGGAGGATCTTCTCCACCCTTCACTGATCCACATCACAGTGTCTGTGGTCGGTGCCCCTGTGACTCCATAACTAGGGCTCTATCTTTGCCAGCCTGGAGGTGAAGCCTGGCACTGTAGAGAGTCCACCTAGGGCCAGTAACTGGAGTACACAGAGGTGGGTGGTGACCAACTCCCCTCTTAGAACTACACCCCAGCTCCAGAGAAACTGAACAGCTTCTAGACAGCATGTAGGCAACAGTCAATTGCTAACCATTTAAAGAAACAGTCCACCATGCCTCCAGAAAACTCCCCAAATAAAGAATAAAAAACTTCCCAGATGAAGAAGTCTTTCTGGAACTATCAGAGGTCAAGTACAAAAGAATTATACATACAGCCCTTTTAGAGATTAAACAAAATGCAGCAGAAAAAAGTGAAAAATTAAGCAAGTTATTTGAACTGATGAAACATCAATGATCTGAAATCCAGCAAATCAATAATAAAATTACAGAATCAGACAATTCAATCCAAAGCCAAAAGAGCAGAACTGAAGAAATGGCAGTCAGAGTTAGTGAACCTGAGGATAAAGTAACTGACACCAGCATTTATGAGAAGAAATCAGAGAAAACAAATAAGAAAAATGAAAAAGCATTAAGAAACCTGTGGGACTCTATTAAGAGGAATAGTCTATGAACAATCTGGAGTTTCTGAACAGGGAGGGATAGCTGAAAATAGATAGAGCATTGTTGTAGAGTTGCTGACAGAAAACTTCCCTGAAATTATGAAAGGCAAGAACATAGACTTCCAAGATGCATATTGAACACCACAAAAATTATACATCAAAAGAAAGACACCAGGTTTAAGAAAACGAAATATAAAGAGAGGCTCTTAAAAGCAGCGAGGCTCAAAGCAAAACTAGCATTCAGAGGGAAGCCCAGGAGACATTCATCTTACTTCTTGGCAGAAACCATGTTGGCTAGGAGGCAGTGGAATGATACATTCAAAGCCTTGAAGGAGAAAAACCTCCAACCAAGAATTATATATCCTGCAAAATTGTCTCTCGTATATGAAGATGAAAATAACACATTCAGAGATAAACAGAAGCTCAGAGACTCATAAGAAACAAACTAAAACTACAAAAAATACTGAAAGAAGCTCTTTGCTTAGAAAAACAAAACTATTAATTGTATACTTAAGGAGGCAATGCAGGACACAGCATCTAGAATCCTACTCAGGAAAGCCACAAAGCTTAATCAAAGCTATAGTATTAAAACAAGGGAACCAATGATCATATTACAAAAACTATGAAACCACCACACCAAAAAGAGGGATATATTATAGAAGTTATAGTTCTTTCAGATGGAGAAGAAATTAAAAAAGATCAGCAGGGGTTAAAATCTGGTTTAAACTTAAAATAGTAAGGGGTATCATAGGGGTAGCTGCAAAGCACAATAACAAGGCAACATGTCAAAACAAGAAACATAATACAGAAGTCTCAACAAACACAAAACCAACACTGAAAATGATGAAAAATCAACCCATAAAGCAGAGTGATCCAGAGCAGAATATTAAGTGCAACATAGAAAACATCAACACAAAAATAAATACATCAAAATGATAGCACTAAACACATACCTATCAATGATTACACTGAACATAAACAGATTGAACACTCCAATAAAGAGACAGCAAGTGACATCCTGGATCAAAAGACATGATTCGTCAATATGCTGTTTACAAGAAACATACCTCAGACTCAAAAATATGAAGAAATTGAAAATTAAAAGATGGAAAAACACAAATCAACCTAACAAAAAGAAGAGCAGGAGTGGCAATACTAAGCTCAGATAAAATAGACTTTAATGTAAAATTCACCACAGTGGACAATGATGGTCACTATTGCTGAAATTTTCCGTACATAAACAGGATCTAACAATATTAAGTATTTATGCACCCAATTCAAGAGCATCTAAATACATGAAACAAACACTGACTACATTAAAAAATGAGGCAGATAACCCACAATAATACTTGGAGACTTCAACACCGCACTTTCAGTAATGGACAGATCATCTAGAGAAAAGGTCAGTAAAGACACAAAACTTCTTATTGTGACAATTAACCAACTAGACCTCATTGACATATACAGAACTTTTTATTCATCAGCAAATAAGTACACCTTCTTCTCCAATGCACATGGAACATTTTCCAGAATAGACCATATATTAGAACATAAAGCAAGTCTCAACAAAATCCAAACTAGTGAATTATTGCATAGCACCTTCTTATGCCACAAAGTTTTGAAGTTGAAATCAATAGGAAAAACATAAATATAAATTGGAACTCATGGAAACTGAACACCTTGCTGCGATGGGCTATTGAAGAAATCAAGAATAAAATAAAGAAATTTATGGAATCAAATGAGAATGAAAACACATCCTACCAGAATGTATAGGATACAGACAAGCAGTGTTCAGAGGTCAATTTGTCTCTATAAACACACACATCTGGAAGGAAGAAAGAACCCAAACCACAGTATTAACCCTACAGCTTGAACAAGTAGGGAGAGCAACAGAGGAATTCCTCAGGCACCAGAAGAAAACAGATAATAGAGATTAGAGCAGAATTAAATGAATTAAAGAATAGAAGAACAGTTGAAAAAAATTAACAAAACCAAAGTCGTTGATCTTTGAAAATCAATAAGTCATTGGCAAAACTTACAAAAGAAAAACAGGAGCAGAAACAAATAAGCCGAAGAAGAAATGAGATGGGAGATGTCACAACAGACCCAACTGAAATCAAAAGTATCATAACAGAATACTACAAAAGACTACTCTGACAGATTTGAAAACCTAGAGGAAATGGACAGATTTCTAGATTCATATCATCTAACAAAACTATCACAAGGAGAAGTAGAACATAATAAACTCATCAAAAAGGAAGAAATTGAAAAAGTCATCAATGGCAGAGTCAAGGTGGTGGACTAAGCACACATCTCCCTAAATCCCTCTGGAAACCAAGACCTGAACTGATAATTAAATGGAGCCTTCTGGACATCTACTGAGCCCTAGGACACAGCACAGGGCTGTCAATATGGACTTCATACCACTGAATGGAACATTTCTCCTCTTTTGCCAAACCCCGCTCTGGTTGAATGCTGGCTTTCACAGACCGAAGATAACTCGCTGTTTTAACTTGTTTTCTCTGTCTTAGCCAGCTAGTGGAGAAGGGACTTGACTAGTAGCTAATCTCAGACACACTGCTGGTGAGATCAGCGGGAGAAATTGCCATATTTTGAGAGCTCGGCTTTGGATTCTGCATCTCGGCACCTTTGGCCACTCCTTCCACCTCCGCCATTGAGTAGCCTGTACTGAGGCAGGTGGCCAGCTTGTGTGGGATGCCGTCTTGTTCTACTGGGATGTGGAGCACCCATACAGAGGCCCCAGCTGGATCTAGTTCCTAGGCTGGGAGGCAGCCCTCAGTATTTTACACAGTGTTGCCTATGGCTGGGGCCCGGCAACAGAGGCTGTGGACTCTCTGCATCTTGGCACCTTTGGCCTCTCTTTCCACCTCCACCATTGAGTAGCCTGGACCCAGCCAGACAGGGGGCAAGCTCATGCAGGACACCATCTTGTTCCACTGGGAGGTGGTTATACCCTTATGGATGTCCTGGGCTAGGAGGTAGCGCCTGCCCAGAGCAGAGAGCTTTTCCAGCAGAAAAGCAGGATTCTACACAGTGTCACCTACAGCTGGGACCTGACAGCAGAGGCCAGCAGGGCAGTAGCCTTTCTGTATTTTGAGCTAGTTTATAACATCTGGGGTTCGATACAAAGGTGCTTACTTTCTCAGCTGGGAAGAGGGACCTGTACACCTGAAAACCTGACTGACTTTGGAGGTTGTCAGATACCTTTTACTTTTCATTTTAAGATGGCCT
This sequence comes from Heterohyrax brucei, assembly GCA_028571685.1. Taxonomy (NCBI): domain Eukaryota; kingdom Metazoa; phylum Chordata; class Mammalia; order Hyracoidea; family Procaviidae; genus Heterohyrax; species Heterohyrax brucei. The sequence continues at coordinate 65,829,073 of CM053142.1, read as the reverse complement.
TGAGAAACAACTTGAGTCCATTCTCACAGCATCCCTCCCAGCCTCTATTGACTCACATGATGCCGAAAAAGCAACAGACTCAAGACCTTACTAGAAGAAACTGAGAGACACTTATATAAATGGAGAAACCCACCCTGCTCACGGATAGGAAGATGTAACATTGTGAAAATGTTTATTTTACCCCAAACAATCTCCTTATGTAATGCAATGGCAATACAAATTCCAGTGACATTTTTTAATGAGAAGGAGAAAAAAATCACCAAATTTGTTTGGAAAGAGAAGAAGCCCCAGATAATTAAAGCAGTGCTAAAGAAGAAGAACATACTGGGAGGCCTCTCACTACCCTACTTTAGAATTTATTACACTGCCACAGTAGTTGAAAGAGGCTCATACTGGTACAAAAAGAGACAGATAGATCAATGGAACAGAATTGGGACTCCAGAGACGACACCATCTTCCTATGAACAGCTGATATTTGACAAAGGCTCTAAGACATTAAAATGGGGGGAAAATGTCCCTTCAACAAATGGTGCTGGCAAAATTGGATATCCATCTGCAATAAATTGAAACAAGACCCATATCTTACACCTTATACAAAAACCAACTCAAACTGGATAAAAGACCTAAATATCAAATCTAAAATGAGAAAGCTCATCCAAGAAAAAGTAGAAATAACAACGGAAGTTTTAATACACAATATAGACAGACTTCAAAGTCTGACAAACAAACCACAAACAACAGATAATAGATAAATGAGAACTACTAAGAATCAAACATTTTTGCTCATCTAAAGGCTTTATTAATAGAATTAAAAGGCCTTCTACAGAATGGGAAAAAATATTTAGCAACTACATGTCAGACTGATGCCTGATCTCCATTACTTATAAGGTACTACAAAATAGCAAAGATAAATAATCCAGTTAAGTGATGGATAAAGGATATGGACAGACACTTCTCTAAAGAAGAGATCCAGGCAGCCAAAAACATATCCAGACATGTTCATCATCATTAGCTATTAAAGAAATTCAAGTCAAAACTATGATGAGAGACCATCTCACTCTAATAAGATTGGCCATGATCCAAAAACCACCCAACAACAAATGCTGGAGAGGCTGTGGAGAAATTGGAACTCTCCTGCACTGTTGGTGGGATTGCAAAATGGTACAACCTCTTTGGAAAACAATTTGGTGCTTCCTTATAATGCTGGATATAGATATACCACATGACCCGGTAATTCCACTGCTCAGAATATATCCTACAGAATCAAGGCCATTCACACCAACTGATACATGCACATGAATGTTTATTGTAGCACAGTCCACAATAGCAAAAGGATGGAATAAAACCATATACCCAACAACAGAGGAATGAATAGGTAAACTATAGTATATATACTCAGTGGAACACTATGCAATGATAAAGAACAACAATGATTTTAGGAAATATCTCATAACCTGGTTTGAATTGGAAGACATTATGCTGAGTGAAAGCAGTCAGCAACAAAATGACAAATATTGTATGAGACTCCTACAGTAATAACAAGAATAGACTCATGCATAGAAGAAAAGACTCTTTGATGGTTGCAAGGGTGGGGAGGGAGGAAAGGTGGGGGGGAGAGTTTAGATTAGATAGTTGATAGAAATGTGGTTGGGTGAAATCTGTGACAGCACACATTAGAAAGAAAATCAATATTAACTTGACTTCAACATAACATGATTTCTCCTCCCATCTTAACTCAATATCACAAAGACAGAGTAGCTGGGGTAGAGGGCCGGGGACCATGCTCTCAGGGGAAATCGAGGCCAGTTGGCACAACTAGTGTTTTGTTAAGAGAGTCTTCTGTACCCTACATCGGTGAGGGGCGTCTGGGGGTCTTAAAAGCTGCCAAGCTAACATGTGAGGGTACAGCAAATGGTCCCAACTCAGCAGGAATGGATGATCACCAAGGACCAAAACGACATGGAGGAAAACAACCCAGAAGACAGAGATCCATGTGAGTGGGTGACTACATCAACTTGTGATGGGAAGAATCAGATGGTGCCCAGCTACCACCAGTGATAGCCATGATGGAGCTCACACAGTTGAACCTCACTGACAACACAAGAATAAAAAGGGGTGCAACCTGAGATCGTCATTAAAAGACCACAATTGATGATCCAGGGGCCTCATGGTTCCCCTGGGAGCATGGCCCCTGGCCCTGATGCCTCCCCATCCACAAATCATAATGGTGATCAACTTTTCGGACAGGAATGGATTGGACTTGGCAACACAGAGCGACCATATTATGTGTGCACTTTATGGTCCTATGCATCTATAGGATGTCGTCCTGCTGATCTCTTACTGGACGCGGGGGAGTGGGTGGAGAGGATGGGATAGGAGATTGTTGGGAGGATAAGACATATGTGGAACAGAGAGAAAGAATGTGCTGTCACCGGGCAGGGAGAGCAGTGGGAGCTGCATATAGGTGGGCATGCAAATTTAAATGAGAATGTACATTTTCACTCAATCATAATAAAAAAAAGAAAAAGTAATTAAAAAAAACTACCAACCAAAAAAAGTTCAGGCCCAGATGGTCTCATCATAGAATTCTACCAAATTTGTAGAGAGGAGATAACTCCAATATTACTGAGACTATTTCACAGCATAGAAAGGGATGGAATACTCACAACTTCATTTTATGAAGCCAGTATAACCTTGATACCAAAACCAGGGAAAGATCCCACAAAAAAGAAAATTACAGACCAGTATCACTCATGAACCAAGATGCAAAACTCTTCAACAAAATCCTTGCTAATAAAATTCCAAACATATTGAAAAGAAAAGCAATTTATCATGACCAAGTGGGATTCATACAAGGGATACAAGGCTGGTTCTACATCAGAAAAACAATTAATGTGATCAACCACATAAATAACACAAAACACAAGTGTTTTAGTCACCTAGGGCTGCTCTAACTGAAACACCACAGAGTGGATGGCTTTAACAAAGGAATGTTTATTCTTACATAGTCAGGTAAGCTACAAGTCCATATTCAGGTCCACTCCAGGGGAAGGCTTTCCCCCTTGTTGGCTCTGGAGGAAAGTCTGGTATTGCATCAGTCTTTGTCCAGGGAGCATCTTGGCACAGGAACCTCAGGTCTGAAGGACGCACTCTTCTCCCAGTGCTGCTTTCTTGATGGTACGAGGTTCCCAGTTCTCAACCTGCTTCCTTTTTCTTTTTATCTCTTCCAGGATAAAAGGATTAAAGGTGGGGCAAGCCATACTCCAGGGAAACTCTCTTTACAGTGGAGCAGGTAGGTGATCCTATGAAGGGATTTACAGCCCCACTCTAATTCTTTAACATACAGCATAGGAAAACCACAAAATGAAGGGCAATCACAAGATACTGGAAATCATGGCCGAGCCACATCACTACACATATTTTGGGGGGACACAATTCAATCCATAATAACAAGAATCACCTGATTTTGTCAAATGATGCAGAAAAGACATTTGACAAAGTCCAACACCCATTCATACTAAAAACTCTCAGCAAAATAGGAACAAAGGGGAAATTCCTCAACACAATGATGGGCACAATGATGGGCATCCCTCAACACAAAGCCAACTGCCTACATCATCGTGAATGTAGAGAGACTGGAAGAATTCCCACTAAGAACAAGAGCTAGACAAGGATGCCCACTTTCACCACTTCTATTCAACATTGTACTAGAGGTTCTAGCCTGAGCAACTAGAAAAGATGAAGAAATAAAGGGCATCCGTATCAGCAAAGAAGTAAAATCTCTCTATTTGCAGACGATGTGATTGTACGTGCGAGAATCCTAAGGAATCCATAAGTAAACTACTCAAACTAGTAGAAGAGTTCAGCAAAGTATCAGGATGTAAGATAAACAAGTAAATCAGTAGGATTCCTTTATACCAACAAAGAGATCATCAAAAAAGAAATCACCAAATTGATACCATTCACTATCAACCCCAAGAAGATAAAATACATAGCAATAAATTTAACTAGAGAAATAAGAGACTTACACAAAGAGAACTACAAGACCTTACTGCAAGAAACCAAAAGAGACTTATATAAATGGAGAAACCTACCCGCTCATGGATGGGAAGACTTAACATTGTGAAAATGTCTATTTTACCCAAAGTGGTCTATTTCTAGATGCAATCCCAATACAAATTCCAGTGTCATTTTTTAAGGAGATGGAGAAACAAATCACCAACTTTATATGGAAAAGGAGGAAACCCTGGATACATAAAGTACTACTGAAGAAAAAGAACACAGTGGGAGGCCTCACACTACCTGACCTATTGTACTGCCACAGTAGTCAAAACAGCCTGGTACTGATACAAAAAGAGACATATAGACCAATGGAACAGAGCTGAGATCCTAGAGATGCCACCATCATCTTATCAACAGTTGATATTTCACAAAAGCCCTAAAATTCTAAACTGGGATAGAAACAGTCTCTAACAAGTGGTATTAGCACAATTTGATATCCATCTGCAAAAAATTGAAAGAAGACCCATATCTCACATCTTACACAAAAACTAACTCAAAATGAATCAAAGACCTGAATCTCGAACCTAAAATGATAAAGATCATGCAAGAAAAAATAGGGTCAACAATGGAAGTTGAATACACAGATAAGACAGACTTCAAAATCTGACAAAGTACCACCAAAAGCAAAGAAAATAGATTAATGGGAACTACTAAGAATTAAACACTTTTGCTCATCCAAAGACTTTATCAAAAGAGTTAAAAGACCACTAACAGAACAGGAAAAAACATTTAGCAGCTGTATGTCAGACCAATGTCTGATCTCCATAATCTATAAGGTACTACAAAATATCAACAAGAAAAAGGTAAATGACCCAATTAAGCAATGGACAAAAGAGATGAACAGACAGTTCACCAAAACAGACATCCAGGCAGCCAAAAAACACATGGGGAAATGCTTACAATCATTAGCCATTAGAAAAATCCAAATGAAAACCACAGTGAGATACCCTCTCACCCCAACAAGGTTGGCTATGATCCAAAAGACATAAAATAATAAATGCTGGAGAAACTGTGGAGAGATCGCAACTCTCCTGCACTATTCACAGGATCGCAAGTGGTACAACCTCTTTGGAAAGCAATTTGGTGCTTCCAAAAAGCTAGAAATAGATATACTGTTTGATCCAGTAATGCCACTGTTCGGAATATATCCTATAGAAACAAAGGCTGTCACATGAATAGATAGATGCACACAAATGTTTATTGCAGCACAATCCACAACAGCAAAAAGATGGAATCAACCTAGATGCCCATCAACAGATGAGTGGATAAACAAACTACAACAGTACACATACTCAATGGAACACTAAGCAGTGATAAAAGAACAATGACGATTTGGGGAAGCATCTGATAACCTGGTTTCAGTCGGAAGACGGCACAAGGACAAGTATTGTACGAGACCCCTACTACAAGGACTTAATAATAGACTATGTACAGAACAAAAGACTCTTTGACAGCTGCAAGGGTGAGGAGAAATGGGGAGAGTTGGTCATAAATTAGATAATTGATAGAATTTGGTTAGGTGAAAGCAGTGACAACACACAGTAGAAAGAAGATCAGCTTAACTGGACTTCAACTTAAACTGAAAACTCTTCTAATCTTAACCCAATGCAAGGATAGAGGGTCTGGAGACCATGCTCTTGGGGGCCATCAAGGCCAATTGTCATAACTAGCTTATTCCTAAAAGGGTCTTCTGCACCCCATATTGGTGAGTGGTGTCTGGGATCTTAAAAGCTAGCAAGCTGCCATCTGAGGTACGCCAAGTGGCCCAACTCATCCAGAACAGATAATCACCGATAACAACAAAGACATGAGGGAAAAAGAGCCCAGGAGACAGAAGGACCTTGTGAATGGGTGACTGTATCATTGTGTGACCAAAAGAACCAGATGGTGCCTGGCCACCACCAAAGACAGCCGTGTTGGGGCACACATTGTTGAGATCCTGTGGCAACAAGAGAAAAAGAGGGATGTACCTCGAGAACCCTACTAAAGACCATAGTTGATGGTCCGATGGCCTGGGGGTTCCCTTTGGAGTATGGCCCCTAGGCCTGTTGCTTCCCCTGACACTACCAAATTCAACTCTTTGGACAAAAATGGACTGGACTTAGGGACACAATGTGACCATATATGTGTACTTTATCCTTCTATGCATTTACAGGATGCTGTCCTTCTGGTCTCTTTCTAGATGGGAGAGAAGAGAGTGGAAAGGAAGGAAGAAAAGAAACAAATACTTTTCAACCCTGAGTGCTTTCAAAATGGATTTGAGGTACTTTGCAATCAAAGTACATACATGTAAGTTAGTTTTGAAAAATCTATCAGGCTCTATTTCAAGTGCTTTATATAAATGAACTCTCAGTCCTTACAGTCACTTATAAAGCACTGACTGCATTTTAAAGAGAACACTCAGCTGTGAGTGGCAGAGCTGTGATTTGAATCCAGGCAGTCTGACACTAGTATCCTTACTCTGCAATGCCTCATAGTTACAATGAAAATGGAAGGAAAGTCAGAAAATATATAAAGAGAAAATGACCATAGGAAACCAAGGATAAAATCATTACAAATTCAGCTGTGAGCATCCTGGCAGCAAAGACAGGTGGAAAATAAGAGGTTACATAGCTTTCAACACCAAAGAAGTGAAAACATACACAGTTTTTGTGGTAGATATATCGCTTTCCAACTGGAATATCCTATCAAGATTGATACACAAAACGGCATAAAGGCCATAAGTCTTCAATAGTGTTCTTCAGAAGATTTGGGAATACCTGTCCTGTCTTGAGCCCCTAGAGGCTTCTTCTGACATCCTCAGTGAACCATAAAGGCTGGTACTGAAGACCTTCTTCTGCATGCTGTCCTCACGACCTCTATGTACCTCTAATTATTGCACATATCGTACTACTTTTTTATTTCTCTGTCTTCTAAATTAGACTAGGCAACCTGAGGACAGGAAGTATATCTTATTTTTTCTTCCTGGTACCTTGGACAGTAATTAGCTAATAGGAAGTACTCAGTAAATGTGTGTTGAATAGAACACATTGTCTACATTAAAGTTCAAAACAGCCAAAGGAACAGACTTGTATTGAACCGGTGTTCAGTGAAGGCTATGCCAATGTAATTCTGGATTCTAGTTTTAAAAAATTATAAAAGCTAGAGTAGAGTGTGTCCTCCAGACCTGAGGTTCCTGTGCCAGAAATTGTCTATGTTTAGAGTGTCTATATTTTCTTAAGTACATATTCCCAGGTACTCTCAGATAATGAGATTCAGTATCTCTGGAGTCAGGTTCTGGAAACAATGATTTTTCAGAGCCTTCAAGTGATCCTGAAGCACATTGAATTTTGAGGTCCAACACCCTTGGGTAGTTCCATATCCTCAGAATATGAGATCTTCAAAGGACCCTTATAGTACTTTAGTTCAATCTTCTCATTTTATAGATGAGAAAATTGACAGTCGGAAAGGTGAAGCACCTTGCTCAGTCATACTGGCAATTTTTATGGCTAAGCCCAGATGAGAGCCCAGATGCACCCCTCTGTGAAGTATCTGTTTCAGTAACGGAGATAAAATTCAGACAAAGGGACTTGATTGAGACTTACCTTTCTGGTGTTCATAACAGCTCGACCCAAAGTCAATAACTTTAACTGAGATTTGTCCTTTTTGGTAGAGCACTATATTCTCCTAGGGAGAAGAAATCAAACAGATGTCTTCTTTTAATAATTTTGCCCCCACCCTGCTCTACTTACCCAAATTTTCACCATCCTCCAGAGCCTAATTCATCCAAAATGCTACCACTTCAGGTGGCCTCCTTCCATAAATAAATAAAATAAAATAAAATAAAAAACCATTGCCATCTAGTCGATTCTGACTCATAGCAATCCTACAGGACAGACTAGAACTGCTCCATCAGTTTCCAAGATTCAAACTGCCAACTTTTGTTAACAGTCATAGCACTTAACTATCGTGCCACTGAAGATCCAACCTTGTCATGGATTGAACTGTGTCTTTACCAAAATGTGTGTGGCCATTTGGCTGCACCATGATTCCCAATATTTTATGATTGGCCTCCACTTTGTGATTTTTCTATGCTGCATGCTAAAGAGGATTAGAGTGGGACTGTAAATCCCTTCCTAAGGCAACCTCCCTTCTCCATTGTAAAGGGAATTTCCCTGGAGTGTGGCTTGCACTACCTTTTATCTGACAAGGAAAGGGAAGCAAGCGGAGATTTGGGAATCTCATACCATCAAGAAAGCAGCAGCTGGAGCGGAGTGTGTCCTTCAGACCTGAAGTTCCTGTGCTGAGATGCACCTGAGTGTTTTAGTCATCTGGTACTGCTCTAACAGAAATACCACAAAATGGATAGCTTTAAAAGGGAAATGTGTATTATTACACAGTCCAGTATATTACAATTCCAAATCCAGGATGTCCACCCTAAGGGAAGGCTTTCCCTCTCTGTTAGCTCTGGTGGAAAGTCTTTGTGTTGCATCCATCTTTGGTCAGAGAACATCTTGGTGCAGGAATCTCAGGTCTCAAGGACACACTTTTCTCCTGGTGCTGCTTTCTTGATAGTGTGAGGTTCCGAGTTCTCTGCTTGCTTCCCTCTCTTTTTATCTCCTGTAGGAGGAAAGGATAAAAAGTGGTGCAAGCCATACTCCAGGGAAACTCCCTTAGCAAGGGTGTTGCAGTCCCACCCTAATCCTCTTTTAATATATTCACCTCATCTATTAGCAACAGGCAAGGGTTATAACACATCATATAGGAAAATCACAAAACACTGGGAATGATGGCCCAGCCAAATGGCTGCACATATTCTTGGGGGGACACTGTTCAGTCCCTGACACTGACCAAAGACTGGTGCAACACAAGGACTTTCCTCCAGAGCTGACAAAGAGGGAAAGTCTTTTCCCTGGAGCAGACATCCTGAATTCAGATTTGTAACCTACTAGACTGTGTAAGCATAAACTTTTCTTTGTTAAAGCCATCCACGTGTGGTATTTCTGTTAGAGAACTACCAGATGACTAAAACAAGCCTCTTTCCATAACTTCTCCAAATTCCGTTGTCCTCCCTTTCCTCTGACTTAATGTTCTACTGTGATCTGGTCCTCTTGTTTGAACCTCGTATTCACTGCTTTGCAGTGTTTCTTTTATATATGTTTTTGTCTCCTTCCTCATGCAGATTATGACTCCTAAAAATTGTGAGCTTACTTTCATCTTCTTTGTCACTTGGCTTTGTATCTTGCTAGGGTAAGTCCTTGGAAATGCCACTGAATAAACTTTTTGATGTTCCCTTAAGTGTTCCTGCTGATATACTGTTGTGACAGTAGGAAGCCAATAAAAGGGGGTGGGGAGGGCAATTTGATTGGGGTTTGTGACTTTTAGATTGACTGGGAAAAACATGAAAGCATTTAGAATGTAAAACCTGAGTATCCAGGTGTTTGCAGAGAGTTACAGATGAGAAGGCAGACCTCTAGATTCTACTCTCAGCATCTGAGAATGTACTGGCTGGGGTTGGAAGAATAAAGTTTTAATGGTGTTTTCTAGGGTCTCCATTTCAGGTGTATTGATTATATGATCCCTTACTGAGTATCTGAACATTCTAGGCATAACAACTCTGGTCTGAATCTGCTGACACCACAAATTAAGAAAGTGTAAAGCTGAGTCCATAACACTTTTCAGAGAATGCTGTGTTAACTGAAAGAGGAGGATCAGTAAAAATCTTAAAATAGGCTTTCAAAGAGCAAGAATTTCCAGTGTGTCTCAAGCTCTGCTCAAATGAAAGTGTTTTTATTTATATTGTGATTAGGTGAAAGTATATAATCCAAGTCCATTCTGCATGCCCACCTCTCTGCAATTCCATCTGCTCTCCTCACCCTGTGAAATCACACTCCTCTTTTTCACTCTTTACTTCCAGCATTCACTTAATGAACACCTGTCCCTTCTTGGCACCATTTCCTCTCTCCTCTAGAAGGAAACCAGTAGGACAGCCTCCTATATAAGTAAAAAACCACAAAGTACACACACCACATCCTCACTCTATGTCCCTGGGTCCAGTCCTTTCTTTATCTGAAGTGTTGACCTCAGTACTGGTTTCAGGTCTGGGGTAGCAGCAGTCCAGGGGCCATGCTCCCAGTGGACCCTGCAGACTGTCACACCATCAATTCAGGTCAAACGAAAGGTTCTTTAACTAGATAGTGCCGGTCTTCTCACCATATTGGCAGAAACAGCTCTCCAGAGGGGGCAAATGCCTCAGGAAGTTACAGCTCATGAATTGTCACCAGTAAGTCCATAGAAATAAATGTCTGACTCTTGAATCTACACCAAATACTTTCATGGTTGTGTGAATTTCTATGTCTCCATTCCTAGATAGGCATGTGTATTCCAGTCTATTTGATTATTCTGTCTCAAGGTAATCTACTGCTTGGTATTTTGCCTGCCAAGTGTCTTGTGAGTTGGCTTACAGAGGGTTTGCACAAAGACAAAAGGTATTGGGACCCTTTGATCTACAAAGCTGATAGGAACTTGGATATAGAGACTGGATCAATGCACTACTATCCTTTTGAGCCTTTGTCATGCAGTCTCAAGAGAAAATCCATGGCTTGACAATCTTTGTTGTAAAAGTATCGCAAACTTACCCACTGACTTAGTTTTTAAAACTTTTTTTAAAAGACAACTTGGGCGTTAGATAAAACCAAAGCAAACCCATTGCTGTCCAGTCAACTCCAACTCATAGCGACCCTATAAGACAGAGTAGAAGTTCCCCACATGGTTAATGAGGGAATGCTGTCCCTGAAATTCAGGGAGGTTATGTAATCCAATGGTCAGACCTCTCAGACCTAGCCAATAGCTGAAAATAGCCTGGTATGCCTGCTCCACAGGGATGACAAAAAACAGCCCGCTGTGCCACACCCAGTATAACCATAAAACCATAAATTACCTTATGCCTGCCTTCCTCACCCTCCTAGTTGAAAGGTCTTCCCTTATCAAAATCTCGATCCCTCTACCTTCTAATCAACACTTCTTCCCCGTCACACTATAAAACCCCTGACCAAAATTTCCTGCTACTCCTCTTTCTTTCCTTATCAAACCCTAACAGCCTTCATCCCACACTACGTCCTCCAAACTTTAAAACTATAAAAAAAACTTGCCCTACTGGGGAAAAGCTGGCTGATCCACTCTCGGATCAGACTCCACTTTCTTTCTCTTTAAATAAACTTCACTGGACCCTTGGACTGATGTGTCTCTACCTCTGTTTCAAGTCGCCCTCTCCTCAACAGTTTCCAAAGAGCGCCTGGTAGATCTGAAATGCCAACCTTTGGTTAGACGCCATAGCTCTAACCAAACTGGAACCCAGCATACCACCAGGTTGTCCAGGAGTTGGGTACCAAAAAACCCACTGCTGTCGTGTCAGGTCTGACTCATAGTGACCCTATAGGTCAGAGTAGAACTGCCCCACAGAGTTTCCAAGGAGCATGTTTTAGTCACCTGGTACTGCTTCAACAGAATGGATGGTTTTACGAAGAGAAATTTTTATTGACACAGTTCAGTAAGCCACGAATCCATTCACAAATTGCAAATCCATTCAGTGAGGGAAATTATCACATACATTTTTAGGGGGACACAATTTAGTCCATGACAGAGCACCTAGGGGATATGAACTACCGACATTTTGGTTAACAGACTTAGCACTTAACCTACTACGCCACCAGGGATTCCTAAGGAGTTGGGCAGAGGGAGTCAGAATCTTCCTGTATTACTTCCTCACATTTGTAATCACCAACTCTTTTAACAAGCATGTTGTCATGGATTGAACTGTGTACCGCCAAAAATGTGTGTAGCCATTTGGCTGGGCTATGATGACCAATATTTTATGATTCTCCTTCATTTTGTGATTTTCCCATGCTGTATGTTTAAAAGGATTAGGAAGGGATTGTAAATCCCTTCCTAAAGTCACCTGCCTGCTTCACTGCAAATGTAGTTTCCCTGGAGTGTGGCTTGTACCTCTCTTTATCCTTTTATCCTACCAGAGATAAAAGAGAAGAGAAGCAAGCAGAAAATTCCCAGGAACCACACAGCATCTAGAAAGCTGCACCGGGAGTACAGCTCATCGTTCAGACCTGTTTCCTGCACTAAGGTGCTCCCTGAACAAATACTGATGCATTATAAGGACTTTCCTCCAGACCTGACAAAGGGGAAAGACTTCCCTGGAGTGGACATCCTGGATTTGGGATTGTAGCCTACCGGACTGTGTAAGAATAAACTTTCCTTTGTTAGAACCATCCCCCTCTGTGGTATTTCTCTTAGAGCAGCAATAGCTGACTAAAACACATGTACTTATTGCCTACCGTTACTATGACCAGGTACCACGTTAGGTCCTGAGAATATAATGGTGAGGAGACACAGTTTCTGACCCTGGGGTGATGTGCATTTTAGTAGCAGATACAGATAAACAAATAATTCCCACACAAAGCAATCAGTCCAGAACATGAGCAGTCCCTGGTGATGCAAATGGTTAAGTACTCAAATACCAGCCAAAAGGGTGGAAGTTCAAATCCATTCAGAGCTCCCTCAGAAATACAGTCCTAGTGATCTACATCCAAAATGTCATAGTACTGGAAACCCCAAGGAGCAGTATTACTCTGCACGCACAGCCATGAGCTGAACTTGGCCTGACAGCAACTAACAACAATGTAGAATATTAGCAGGACATGCAGGAAAAGAGGTCAGGCATTTGTTTTACCCTGGAACCAACTCAGAGTAGAGTGGATAGAGTATGGGTTTAGAAGGATAGAGCAATCCACCCATGTGTGCAGCACACGTCTCTGCAGAGCAGATCAGGAAGGTATTGAGGCCCCAGGTAGAACTCCTAAGACATACAAGTGACTTGATATTCTCTCACTAAGAAAGGATTCAAAAGGTTAATCCATACTCCCAGGACTTCTCACTGTACATCTCAATGCTCGACGCTCAAAGCTCAAGACATGTCTCTTCCTATCCACCCATTCCCAGGCCTTCTATAGGGAAGCTGTCAAATCTTCTTGTTCCTATCTGTCTCGGTTACAGCAAGTGTCTCTCTCTTCACTTTCACAAACAGTGTACCTTGGTTTGCAAAGCACATAAAGATACCTGATTTGGCTTCTACCTTGAAAACCCTTTTCATGATGTCTGCCTCAGTTACTCCAGAAGAATGAAATTGGACAGGCAATTCTCGAGGATGGGGACAAGCCCCTATAGCAGGACTGACATTATACTCACAGGCTTGAGATCACAGTGAATGATTTTCTCTACATAAAGCATTTGTAAGCACTTCAAAACAGAGAGGGTAAAACGTCGAACTATTGACAGACTGAAGCCTTGGAAACTATTATTCTTCATCAGCTCATACAAGTTGATTCTGGGAAAGAGAGAAAGTGAAGAGATCAGTGTAAAAAGTATAATGTTGAGTTTAACCTGCAAACCATCCCATAAAACCTGGTATTCACTACTAGTAGGCATGTCTGACACCATGAGACAGGGCTGTAGTTTCTAACAAACTCAACATTTCCTCTGATTCAGGGGACACTCAGCTATGCTTATCTCTCAGATGTACCCTCGTTTCATATGTGAAAAAAAATCACTTAATGACTCTCTCCAGTATATGGGTATTAAAAGAGTTTCTCAGATCCTTGGAAGGGTCCGGGAAACCTACCAGGTACCCAACTAAGCAACCATTCCTGCCTAGACCTGGAAGGACAGACAGATGGACAGATGGACAGACAGATAGACAGATGTTGCTGAGTCACCTCCAACTTATGGCAACTTTGTGTGTGACAGAACAAAATGTTGAGCAGTATTGCATCATCTTCATGACTGTCAGCAAGTTCAAGTCCATCACCAAGGCTGTCGTGCTAATCTATCTCACTGAGGGTCTCTCTCACCCCTGTAGGTCCTCTACTTGTCAAACATGAGGGGTTGTCTTAAAGAATTCAGGTTGTTGACAGGTGAGAGAAAAGGAGAGTGGGCAGATGGGGATTAAGGCACAAGAGAACTCCTACCATATCTGCTGTCACCTTGCAGGAATGAAGGCCCATTCTTGCCAGATCATCCTGTATTTCCTAGCAGGTCAGGCAGTCTGCCCTATTATATGAATTCCACCAACTTAATAAATATTGTGAACTAACACAAAGCATTTTAAAATGCTATGTGATCCAAACAAAAACATTTTTCTATGGGATGCCAGTTTGCAACCTCTGTGCAAATTATAAGATGAGAAGAGGAAAAGCACTAATCACCCACAAACAACTTTGCATTACCCTCTTCCTGGTTCCTACTAACCTTCCATCTCTAAGTCTTCTCCAACTCTGGCAGTACTTAGGAGGCCATTCATTCTTAAGGGGTACAATGGACGTGTGAGGGACTTGACTCTGGCCATGTCTTGCTAGCTGTGTGGCTCTAAGTAACGCCCCAGCTTCTCTGGACTTTAGTTTTTCCCTCTATGCAACTGGAGACATACATGTGCCTTTTCGGATCTCTCAGAGCTCTTTCAAGTATGATGGTATCTTAACTGTGCTCTGTGAATAATAGCTAAGAAAGGCAGCCTGGGTTGTTCTCTTGGCTGCAGGGAAAATCCACCTCTGCACACTGGAGAGTGGAAGTAGATTTTATAATCATCAGAGATGGTGAGGAGAGGCTAATTTCTGTCTCAGACTTAGCTAGTTCCTAGATCTCACTGTTGGCACTAGTGTCAGGAACACAAGCTACCAGCCTAGTGAATCCATTAACACCGGACTTTGAGAGCCTCTGATCATTCTCCTTGGATAAATGCATTCTGGATTTCTAGCTTTGTTTAAATTGCATCAGAATGTCTTCTCAGAGGAAAATATAATAGAATTAGCCCTTCCAATTTGCATGTCCCTTCAGTTCTAGCACAGTCATACATTGCTTAACATCCACAATACGTTCTGTGAAATAAGACATTTATGTGACTTGGATATAGTGCAAACACAATACTGGACACTACTGCCTACAAGTTGAAGCATATACTGCTACACAGTAAACTTTTCATTTGTAAGTAAGGAAAATTCACATTAGAATGATGATAGAAAATACAATATAGTATATATAGAAGCCAGTAACATAAGTGTTCATTATGACTATTGAGACACTATGCATTATAGGTTATATATACATAGTACCATTATACACAATTGCTTTGTATACAAGAGACATGAGATATATGTGTTGCATACAGAAAGCTATTGTGTTAGCTATGTTTAGCTACATCTGCTGTGCCCTGTTCTCTGATCAGAATTTCTGGACTCCAGTTTTATGAGTCCACAAAAGTACGTGCAATGGGACATTGCCCAAACAGATATTATGTAGCTGGCTTGGCTGGCAATGACTGTATTCTGCTAGGCAATGTCAATCTTTTTAAGTCATATTCTGATGTCTTCTCAAAATCTCTGCCCTGGTCCTTACTTGCTCAAAATCAAAGCCTATCCCACTCTGAGCAACCGGGTACCTGCTCCTTTGGGTGCCAGTCTCTGCCATGGGGTTGAGAAGCCAGTGAGTGGGGGATATAGTAGCAAATAATAGTCCTTTTCAACATATTTCAGTTTAACTCTTGAGGGCAGGGGCCTCGTTTTGGTTATGTCACCCAGTTCAGTGCCCAGAACCTGGGTATGCTGGCATGTGACAGGTATGACTGGAGATGAAAGGTGGGGAGAGATGAGCAGTTTCTGGTCCCAGCTACTTTATTCCTGGGCCTCCCAAGTAGCTGTTTAGCCCATCATAGTCACTAAATCTTCACGTCTAGAAAAGTCTAATGTCTGGCCTCGACACTTCTTTTCTGTCACTTAAACATCTTTTCAAAAAAAATGAATTAAAAAGAGAAAGCAGCTCACCCCAGAAGTTCAAAGGTGATACAGAGGTGATTGCGGAAGTAGAAATAGTCCTTCATGTGCACCACGTTGTAGGTATTGTCTTTGTCCTTCCTTCTGAGAGCTTCCAGGATCTTCAGCTCTACTAAGGCCTGGTGGTGAAATCTGAGATAATTGAATTGGGGCAGGAAAAGTGAGGCACAAGGACAGAAAACAGACATTATGCCATACTACAGCAGTTAGCACACTTCCTCAGCTCTTCCCCATGATCCCAACAAGACTGCCTAGGGTGGCAGAAAGCACTAGAAACTCTATCCTCTTGCTTCTTTTTGTTTCCCCTTCTGTGACTTATATAGGTAGAAAAGGAAATGAAGAGAAAGTTCAGGGAAAGGAGTCAGAAGGAACTGGTATTGCAAAGGGAGAGGAGCCACGCAGTCCCACCTCTGTGGCCTAGGACATCCACCAAGCTATACCTCTTCTTGTTCCTGATGATTTTCAGGGCCACCAATTCATTGTTTTTGTGATCGAAGCACTTGGCCACCTGTCCAAAGGATCCTTTTCCAATCATCTCCAGAAACTCATAGCGGTAGGCAATGTGGTCATGCAGTACCTATAGAAGTCGGGCCAGGGATGAGGAGCAGAGCCATAGGCTGTAGAGCTGCCCAAACACTGGAGCTTCTGGATGCTATCCGAAGCTCATGAATCACTACTGGGGGTGGGAGGAGGGGGAATGTCTAAACTGCACAGGGCTCTAGTACAAGTCCCACACATCTCAACACCAGTGCTATGGTTAGGTTGGTGCCCAGATACCAGACCTGCCAGATATTGCAGGCAGTGCCTCTGCCCCGTGGGCAGCAATGCCAAGAACTTCTAGAACCTAAAAGTCAGGTTCTAGATCTCAGCCTGCCACCAGCTCTGTATTTCTGCATGTGTTAGAATCTGTAAAATAATAGAGCTAGAAAGGGTAGCCCTGAAGGGTCCCTCTAATTTTGACATTCCAAAATTCCTGAAGGCAGTTGGTTAACAACTCTAGTTTGGGGGACGTTGCACTTCTGACACTGCTTGTGCCCCCGTTAATCATAGAAAGGTACTCCCCTTAATTATTTTCCAACAGGCAGAAACGTCCACATCCCTCCTCATGCTGGAAGTCAGGTAGCATATGTTTTGGCAAAGCCACAAGAAGTTTCAGATCAAAAAGACTTTTTATCTGGGTCACTACTCACTCATTCTGAGCTGCAAGGCTCTCATCTGTAAATAAGTGAGCTGGACAAGATGATCCCTAAGATCTTCAAACCCTGGAAACATCTAACTCCTAGTGTTATACTCATGAATTTGGCAGAGGTTAGTGATGGTTGTGTACAAGTCCTCAGGATATGTTTGTGTTGTATGATGGGGGAGTCTGTGAGTATAGGAGGAATCAAGTCCATGACTAGGCACACATACAACCTTACTGCTACATGGGCTCATTTACTGGTAAAGGTCTGCCAGCACAGTGCATGGGGAAAGGACAAATAACATGTCTGTGAAGATACATGTGTATTTCTCCAGCATTTGTACATACCTTCTACACATTCCCAGTTGGGTTATGTCCTAATTACTTGCTCACATGTCAACTTTGACATTATTGTGATACTGTGTCCTAATTACTAACTCACAGGTCCACTTTGGCAATGATTGTGATAACTTGGGGCCAAGAGCCCTCTCTTACTCTTTTTTTTGATAGCTCCCTTTGTATTTCCAGAGTCCAGCAGATGCCCAGGCACATGACAGGAGCTCAGTGAACCGGTACTCAATTAACTTCAACAGACAGAATAAATGTAAAAATGCCACAGGGTTGCTTGTCTGGGTATTTGGCTACACACTTCCAGTATTTATCTGTGGGTGCATTGAAATACAAAAAGGATGGAGACCTCAGCCTGCAGAGAGCACATATGATCCCCCACCTCTACCAAAAACACAGCTCTCAAAGATTTGCAACTAGGGTATTAAGTCCCAGTGAATTAACTTAAAGATAGTGCTGAAATCCCTAGGAAATTTCACAGAGTCTAGGCCCAGGTAGTGTAGGGGTGGTGAGTCAAGGATGTCTGGCTGAATTGGAGGTCAAGCATATGTTGAGGATTCTTAATGAAGGACTCCTTAATCCCCTAAAATTGTATATATGTTCAGGGTGCCTTTTCTGGAACAAGGATTTATAGTTTTTAGCAGACTCCCAAATGAATCCTTGACCTAAAAATCATCAGGAACCAGGGCTCTCAATGGGAACTGTGCGTAAATAAAGCCCTCTAAATGCTTGCTCCTCAAAGTGTGGTCCGTGGACTGGCTGCACTGGTATCATCTAGGAGCTTGTTAGAAATGCAGAATCTTGGGCCCCATCCTAGACATGCTGGATAAGAATCTGTATGTTATCAAGATCCCCAGGAGATCCATGTGCACAGAAAAGCTTTACAAATACTACTCTGACAGTTACGAAAAATCTTCCTCTTCCATGAAACCATTAAAGACTTATCCCATCTCCTAAGAAATTAATGAAGTTGTAAGGAAATGTCCAGAGTAGGAAACGTCTGACAGCCCGCAAATGCAGTGGGCTAAACACTACGTCATCTGGAGGTCCTCAAAAATGATTGTGAAGCAAAAGGAACACTTATAACTGCCCAGATTTCTCCTTCTGGTAGGGAAAAGGCATGATCTTGGGGAACCCCTGAAATACAACTAGAAGAAGTCATTGAAGTCAATCCTTGGAAAACTGAAGGTAGTCAAGGGACTACAGTGAAAAAAATTATTTTACCTGTGGGGGAAACACTGTCTATTATAAAATAAAGATGGTTCTATGCACAGGTTTCTTTGGAGAAACAGAAAAATGAGCATTGGGAGACTGCTCTTTATTCCATTGGTCAGCCTTTTCCAATGGGTCCAGGGATATAAGGAAAAAGAGCCTGTAGGAGTTCACCCAGTATGCAAAACTTCTACTCCGAAAACTCTTTGAGAGAATTAGTGTTCTGATAGCAGAACACTTCGTACATTAAGTGCATGTTTCCCCATTTATGAATGCTGCATTCCTTTAGTTTAGCACCTATTAGACTCCTACAGTACTCTTAGCCCCAGATATATCATCACCACATGCTTAAAATACTCTTCACTTTTTTCCTTTCTGCACTGTCTGTAGAAACCCTGGTGGCATAGTGGTTAAGTATTGCATCTGCTAACCAAAAAATTGGCAATTCGAGTCCACCAGGCAGTCCTTGAAAACTCTATAGAACAGTTCTGCTCTGCCCTATAGGATGGCTATGAGTCAGAATCAACTCAACGACAGTAGGTTTGGTTTTTTTTAAAAATACTATTTTCCTGTTCCCAAATCTCAAGCCCCTGTGGTTATCAGGAGCCACTGCCCCATCACCTGCACATAGGAGCCATGTTCATCATCAAAATCCATCTTGCTGAATTTCTCTGAAGTTATATGGAGCTTTTCAGCTTCCAGTCCCAGGAACCATATCTCTGTGTAGCCCAGGATTTCACTTTGCTCATATAGAGACAGCCGGTCCTTAAACATCCTTAGGGCCTCTGAGTGAAAAACACATTGCAAAGGTCAGGTAGGTAGAGCAGCAAGTGCATTTTCACAGGGGACAAGCAATTCTATCCCTTTGAGTTCCTGAGCCAGGCGGCCCCTTCCTCGATCAAGTGGTTCATGAAGGACTAGGCATGTTGAATTTCATGGAAAGAAAGATTAACAAGGATGAAAATGTGAAAGTCTTATATTTGATTTCAACAAATTATGAAGAAAACACAAAAGAAAAGGCCAATTTCAGTCCCCAGAGAGTTATGGTTTCAGAAGCATGGGTTAAAAAAATCAAGTATAAACTAAATGTCAACAGTAGCATGAAAGTAAGGCACTTGCTAATGTGATATTACAAACTCTAATGACTTCAGGAATGAGGTAGGTAACATCAATGTGACTTTGAGGGCCCAGTAGTTATTGCTGTTTAGGTCTTTAACTGAGCCAGTGAGTATCTCAGATTACAAGGAGGGAACATGAGATAGTATGTCTCTGTTCTATACTTCTCTATTCTCTGTCCAGTCACATCAAGGGTATGATGCTTTGGTCTGGGGGACATAGAATGAGACTCACACTTTCAGAGAGATACAGAACTATGCACTTGTTATAGACTGAATTGTGTCCCCACAAAGTGATGTTGCACTGATCCTGTCAGTGAGAGTTTTCTTGTGTTATGTTAATTAGGCCATACTGGAATAGGGTGAATCTCAAACCTAATTCCTTCTGAGTGATGTAAAAGAGACTAGTCACAGACACACATAAGGGAGATGCCATATGACAATGAAGGCAGATGCATCTGTTAGCAACAAAGGGACATCAAGAATTGCCAACAGTCACCTGACACAAAGAGACAGGTGCATGGAAGGAATGACATGATTCAGTCCCTGATTTGAACTTTAGCTTCCAGAACTGTGAGAAAATAAATTTCTGTTCTTTAAAGCCACCCATTTTGTGGTATCTCTTGTTATGGCACCACTACGTAACTGTATTAGTCATCTAGCACTGCTCTAACAGAAATATCACAAACAGGTGGCTGTAACAAGGAGAGATTTGTGTCCTCACAGTAAAGCAGGCTTAACTTCCAACCTTGGGGTGGCTGCTCCAGGGCAAGGCTTTCTCTCTCCATGAGCTCTGGAGGAAGGTCCCTGTCATCAATCTTCCCCCTGTCAGTGTGCTTCTCAGGTACAGGGACCCTGGGTCCAAAGGACATGCTCTGTTCCCAGCACTGCTTTCTTGGTGGTATGAGATTCCCAGCTTTTTTCTCTCTTCCATTTCCTTTTGTATCCTGAGAGATTAAACTGGTTGTCCTGGCCACACCTAAAGGAAACTTCCTTCATACTGGATCAGGGAAGTGACCTGGATAAGGCTGTTACAATGTCATCCTAACCCTCTTTTACATAAAATTACAATCATAAAATAGAGGCCAACCACACAATAGTGGAAATCTTGGCCCAGACAAACCGATACACATATCTTTCTCATTGTCGTTGAGTCAAGTCCAACTCATAGGAGATATATAATTCAATCTGTGACAGTAACACAGCTAACACTGGGTAGCAGTGCTTACAAAAAAGGAACAAGATTGAGGGAGAGCTGTACCATGTGACTGGATAGACTGCTAAGGAACTAAAGAAAGAACTGCCAGGAGAAAAACAAACAGACTTTCTGGAGACTGATCTCTGTCTTCAACTATGTGAAGGGCTGGCATGTGAAAGCTGGATAAGATGTGCTCTTTGCCCAGAGCACAGACCCAGGGTCTAAACATACTGTGGCTGTTGTTAGGTATCACTGAGTTGATTTCAACTCATAGGGATCCCATATGACAGAGCAGGACTGCCCCATAAGACTATAATCTTAAAGGGAACAGATCACCAGGACTTTCTCTTACAGACCCACTGGGTGAGCTCATACTGCCAGTCATTTGTAGTAAAAGCTGTGTGCTTAACTGTTGTGCCACCAGGCCTCCTTCTAAAGATAGTAAAAATCGCCAAGAAACAAAAACCTGTTGCCATCAAGTTGATTCTCATAGTCACTCTATTAGGCTGTCCCACAGGGTTCCTCTAAAGACAGCAGGAAGGACAGTGTCAGCTCTGTACAAGGCAGAACTTGCTCCAAACTCTAATTATCTCTTCGACGGTAGTTACTGAGATTATTTAAGAAGGGGAGAGATGACCAAAGGCAAAGCTGTTGCAGAAGTACTTTGTGTACTAGCTAATGTTGGCAGATAACAGATGTTGTTCTTCTGAAATGTCAACAGGCCCAGTCATCCATACCCGCTTCTATCACATCCAGCCACAGCCCCAAAAGACACACCTGTAGCTGTTAGAGGCACTTGGTGTTTCTTTGGTGGTTTCTTCTCTGGCTCAGGATTCTGAGTTTTAATGCTGGACTGAGGACGTATTTCTGAAGGCTTGAGCTCAGAGGCTGATACCTGGCTGTGAGTTTGCTTCTCCTGTCCAGGGAAAGAAATTTGTAATAAAGGGCTATTTAGGCTTCTCTTCAGGGTCATAAACTATTTCTGTGACCGTAAACGCCCATGTTCAGTTAGGCCCTTATCCTTTTCCTCTCTAGGGGGAGGTTTTCTTAATCTTTCTTCTAAAAGTTTTATCTGACTGATGATCACGCTATTCTCTAGGAGACTCATGTAAATTATAGCATTCAGCTGACAACCTCAGGGTCATCTCATTGTAGGAAGAGTTGGGAAATATTCTTACTTCTGCTCTTGAGAAGGCCAGTTCCCACCTACGTAACTTGAATTGCCTGAGGGCACATGAACTTACATGTGTGTAACACCTCTTTTGGTATTTTCTCATTTATTATCTTACTTGATATGCACACCAAAAGGTAGGGAACATGAGAAGAGGACAATTTTCTTTTAATTTTAAATATTTGATTGTGCTTTAAGTGGAAGTTTACAATTGAAGGTAATTTGTCATACAAAATTGGGCACTTACACACAGCTATGTAACTCTAGCTGCTCTCACCACTCTGTGACAGTATACTCCTCCTTTCCACTCTGTATTCCCTGTGTTTATCCAGCCAGCTCCTGCTCCTTTCCACCCCTTCATCGCTACCCTGGACAGGAGCTGCCCCGTTAGTTTCATGTATATATTTAAGCTGAGAAGCACACTCTTTGGAAGTATCATTTTATGCCTTACAGTCTAGTCCATTCTTTGTCACAAGAGTTACCTTCAGAACTGGCTTTATGTGTGGGCTCACAAAGAGTCCAGGGCTCATGTCTTCCAGGGACCCTCCAGTCTGATGGACAATCAAGTATAACCTTTTAACAGAATTGTAGTTCTCCATACCCATTTTTCTCCTGGTCTATCAAGGAATCTCTGTTGTGTTCTCTGTCGGGGCAGTCACCGGTTGTGGCCAGGCACCATGTAGTTCTTCTGGTCTCATACTGATGTAGTCTCTGGGTTATGTGGTCTTGTATGTCTCCTGGACTGATATTTTCCTTATGTCTTCGAAGTCTTTCCTTCTCCCCTGCTCCAGATGAGCTAATTTGATACTACTTGGATGACTGCTTGCTAGCTTTTAAGACCTCAGACACGGGGGCAGAGTCAAGATGGCAGACTAAACACACGGCTCCCTAAATCCCTCTGGAAACCAAGACCAGAAATGATAATCAAATGGAGCCTTCTGGACACCTAGTAAGTCCTGGGATGCAGCATAAGGCTGTTAATTTGAACTTCATACCACTGAATGCAAAACCTCCTCTCTTTCACTGACCCCACTCTCAGCGAGCAGAGGCTTGCACAGACCGAAGGTAATTCACCATTTTGATTTTTTTTTTCCTCTGTCTCAGCCACTGGGCAGAGCTCGGACTTGACTAGCTGCTCATCTCAGACGCACTGCTGGTGGGACTGGCAAGTGTAATTACTAGGTTCTGAAGCTTGGCTTTGGACTCTATACACCTCGGCTTCCCTGGCCTATCTTTCTGCCTCTGTCATGTGGTAGCTGTACAGACACACTTGTGCGGGCACCATCTTGATCCACTGGGAGATGGAGAAGCCCAGGCAGAGGCCCCAGCCAGACTTGGTTCCTAGGCTGGGAGGTGGCACCTGCTGGGGGGAGAGTGTTTTTCCAGTACAGAGGCGGTGCTTTGCACAGTGTGGCCTGGGGCTGGGGCTCAGAGGCGGAGGCTGTGAACTCTGGGGATTTCAGCACTCTTGACCTCTCTTTCTGCCAGGGGCCTGGTCCCAGTCGGCTGGCAAGCTTCTGCGGGACGCCATCTTTTTTTGCTAGGAGGTGGTCTCATCCACACGGAAGCCTACCTGGACCTAACTCTTGGGCTGGGAGGCAGTGCCAACCCAGAAGAGACTGCTTTTCCAGCAGAAAAGCAGAATTCTACACAGTATCACCTACAGCTGGGGTCTGACAGCAGAGGCCAGCAGGCCAGTAGTCGTTCTGTATTTTGAGCTAGTTTATAACATCTGGAGTTCAATACAGAGATGCTTACTTTGCAAGGTGGGAAGAGGGATGTGTATACCTGAAAATCTGACTGACTTTGGAAGTTGTCAAATACTTTTCACTTCTCATTTTAAGACAGCCTAGAGAAACAACTGTGGTCCACCTTCACAGCATCTCTTCCAGCCTCTATTGACCTACATGAAGCCCAAAAAGCAACAAACGTTGGAGATGATGGTAACCTGGAAATTACGCATGGCATTAGAAGGCCCCCCAAAAACCTACCTCAGAACGTCCGAGATGAAAAAGCTTTTCTGAAATTATCAGAAGGTGAATACAAAAGAATTATATAGACAGCCCTCCTAGAGCTTATACAAAATGCAGCAGAGCAAAACAAAAAATTAAGCAAGCTGTTTCATCTGACAGAACATCAGTACTCTGAAATCCAACAGATCAAGAACAAAATAAAAAACATAAAAACTTCAATTCAAAGCCAAGAAAACAGAATGGAACAAATGGAAAAGAAAATTTCTGATTTGGAATACAGAGCTACTGACTCCAGCATCTATGAGGAGAAATCAGAAAAAAGAAACAAGAAAAATGAAGAAGCATGTGGGATTCTATTAAGGAGAACAATCTACAATTAACTGGAATTGCTGAACAGGGCGAGACACCTGAGAACACAGACAGTACTGCTGCTGAGCTGCTGACAGAAAACTTCCCAGAAATTACGAAAGAAGAGAATATAGATATCCAAGATACATACCGAACATCGCTCAATATAGATCTCAAAAGAAAGACTCCAAGACATATTATAATCAAGCCTAACAAAAGGAAACATAAGCAGAAACTCTTAAAGGCAGTAAGACTCAAAGCAAAGCTGCATTCAGAGGGAAACCCTGTAGGCTTTCACTGGATATCTCTGCAGACACAATGCTGGCACAGAGATAGTGGCATGACATATTCAAAGCCTTGAAGGAGAAGAACTTCCAATCAAGAATTATATATCCTGCAAAACTATCTTTCAAGTAGGAAAATGAAATTAAGACATTCACAGATAAACAGAAACTTAGAGACTTTATAAAAACCAAACCAAAATAACAAGAGTTACTGAAAGAATTTCTTGGCTTGGAAGGACAAAACTGCTAGCTTTATATTTTAGAAGGACACATTATCCAGAATCCTACTTAGTTAGGCAAGGCTCCAAACACAATCAAAGCTATGATAGTGAAAGAAATGATCTAGTGATCATATCATGTAAACTATGATATCATCATATTAAAAAGAGGAGTGTACTACAGTCGTTATAGTCCTTCCAGATTGAGAGGAAGTTGACAAGACTAGTAGCAATCAAAATTGGGTTTATTTATAGTATAATAAGCAGGAACATAGGGCAGCCAGAAAGCACAACAAAAATGTAACATATCGTATCAACAAATGGAACACAGGAGTCTCAACAACCACAAAACCAACCCTGAAAAAAGTGAAAAATCAACTCACAAAGAAGAAGGTCACAGAACAGATTAATAAGAATAACAGAGAAAACATCAACACAAAAATAAATATATCACAATGGGAGCACTGAACACATACTTATCAATAATTACATTGAATGTGAATGGACAGAATGCTCCAGTAAAGAGACATCAAGTGACTTCTTGTATCAAAAGACATGATCCATCTATATGTTTTCAACAAGAGACTCACCTTAGACTTAAAGACAGGAACAAACTGAAAATTGAAGGATGGAAGAATACATGTCAAGCTAACAATCAACAAAGAAGAGCAGGTGTGGCAATTCTAATCTCAGATAAAATAAATTTTAATGTAAAATCCACCATCGTGAACAAGGACGGTCATTATTTATTGCTGAAGGGTTCGATACACAAGCAGGACTTAACAGTATTAAATATTTATGAACCCAATACTAGAGGATCTAAATACATTGAAGAAACATTGACTACACTCAAAAAGGAGATAGATCACTCCACAATAATAGTAGGAAACTTCAACACTCCACTCTCAATATTGCACAGGTCATCTAGAAAAAAGCTCAAGAAAGACACACGGACCTTATTGCCACAATTAACCAACTAGACCTCATCAACATATACAGAATTTTCTATCTATCAGCGGACGACTACACCTTCTTCTTCAGTGTACACAGAACATTCTCCAGAACAGATCATGTGTTAGGATATAAAGCAATTCCCAACAAAATCCATACCATTGAATTAAAGCAAAGCATCTTGCCAGATCACAAAGCCATAAAAGTTGAAATCAATAGCAGAAAAAAACATAGAAAGTGAAACTCATGGGAACTAAACAACACCTTGCACAAAAAATCATGGGTCATAGAAGAAATCAAGGATGAAATAAAGAAATTTATGGATTGCAACAAGAATGAAAACACTTCCTTCCAGAACCTATGGGATACAGCCAAAGCAGTGCTCAGAGGTCAGTTTATCTTCATACATGCACACATCTGGGAGGAAGAAAGAAAGAAAGTCAAAGCTTGAACAAGTAGAGAGAGAACAACAGAGGAATGCCTCAGGCATCAGAAGAAAACAGATCATAAAGATTAGAGCAGAATTAAACAAATTAGAGAACAGAAAAACAATTGAAAAAATTGAAAAGACCAAAAGCTGGTTTTTTCAAAAGATCACCAAAATTGACAAGTCATTGGCCAAACTTACTAAAGAAAAACAGGAAAGAAAACAAATAACCCAAGTAAGAAATGAGAGGGGAGTTGTCACCACAGATCCAAAAGAAATAAAAAATATCATATCTGAATACTGTGACTCTATTGTAACAAATTTGAAAATCTTGAGGAAATGGACAAATTCCTTGATTCATATCACCTACTAAAATTATCACAAGCTGAAGCAGAACAGCTTAATAAACCCATCACAAAGGAAGAGATTGAAAAAGTCATCAAAAAACTGCCAATCAAAAAAAGCCCAGGCCCAAATGGCTTCACCACAGAATTCTACCAAGCTTTTAGAGAAGACTTACCTCCAATACTACTAAGACTATTTCACAGTATAGAAAGGGATGGAATACTCCCAAATTCATTCTATGAAGCCAGCATAACCCTGATACCGAAGTCAGGGAAAGATCCAACCAAAAAGGAGAACTACAGACTGATATCACTCATGAATCTAGATGCAAAAATCTTCAACAGAATTCTTGTCAATAGAATACAACAACATATCAAAAAAATAATCCATCATGACCAAGTTGGATTCACACCAGGGATGCAAGGCTGGTTCAACATCAGAAAAACAATTAATGTGATCAACCACATAAATATTACAAAAGACAAGAATCACCTGATCTTGTCTGTTGATGAAGAAAAGGCATTTGATAAAGTCCAACACCCATTCATGCTAAAAACCCTCAGCAAAATAGGAATAGACAGCCAAATCCTCAGTGAAATGAGGGCCATTTATACAAAGCCAACTGCCTACGTCATCCTGAATGGAGAGAGACTGAAACAGTTTTCCTTGAGAACAGGAACTAGACAAGGGTGCCCACTGTCACCTCTCCTATTCAACATTGTACTAGAAGTTCTAGCCAGAGCAATTAGACAAAATCAAGAAACAAAAGGCGTCTGCATCAGCAAAGAAGAAGTAAAATTTTCCCTATTTGTCAATGATGTGATTGTATATGCAGAGAATCCTAAAGAATCCATACGGAAACTACTCATACTGATAGAAGAGTTTGGTAAAGTCTCAGAATACAAGATAAACATAAGTAAATCAGTAGGATTCCTTTATACCAACAACGAGATTATTAAAGAATAAATCACCAAGTCAATACCATTTGCCATAGCCCCTCACAAGATAAAGTACCTGGGAATAAATTTAACCAGAGAAATAACAGAACTTTCAAAGAGAACTACAAACCCTTACTACAAGAAACTAAGAGAGACTTACACAAATGGAGAAATCTACCCTGCTCATGGATAGGAAGAGTTAACATCATGAAAATGTCTATTTTACCCAAAGCAATCTGCTTATATAATGTAATCCCAATACAAATTCCAGTGACATTTTTTAGTGAGATGGTGGAGAAAAACACCAACCTTGTCTAGAAAAGGAAGAAGCCCCAGATAGGTAAAGCATTACTAAAGAAGAACACACTGGGAGTCCTCTCATTACCTAACCTTAGAACATATTCCACTGTCGCAGTAGTCAAAACAGTCTGGTACTGGTACAAAAACAGAAAGATCAGTCGTACAGAATCGAGACCCCAGGAATGACATCATCTGCCTATGAACAACTGATATTTGAAAAAGGCCCTAAGACATTAAACTGGGGAAAAAACAATCTCTTCAACAAATGGTGCTGAATTAAATAAGACTCATACCTTACACCTTATACAAAAACCAACTCAAAGTGGATAAAAGACCCAGATATCAAATCTAAAATGATAAAGCTCATCCAAGAGAAAGTAGGAACAACAATGGAAGCCTTAATACACAATGCAGACAGATTTCAAAATATGTCAAACAAACCACAATCAGAAGAGACAATGGATAAATGGGAACTACTAAGAATCAATCACTTTTGCTCATCCAAAGACTTTGTTAATAGAATTAAAAGGCCACCTACAGAATGGGAAAAAATATTTGGCAACTGTATGTCAGACTGATGCCTGATTTCCATAATCTATAAGGTATTACAAAATATCAATAAGAAAAAGATAAATCATCCAATTAAGTGATGCGCAAAGAGATGGACAGATATTTCTCTACAGAGGAGATCCAGGCGGCCAAAAAACACATGTGGACAGGCTCACGATCGTTAGCTGTTAAAGAAATTCAAATCAAAACCACAATGAGATACCATCACACCCCAACAAAGCTGGTCATGATCCAGAAAATGCAAAACAACAGATGCAGGAGAGGTTGTGGGGAGATTAGATCTCTCCTACACTGTTGGTGGGATTGCAAAATGGTGCAACTTCTTAGGAAAGAAATCTGGCACTCCCTTGAAAACCTGGATATAGGTATACCATTTGACCCAGTAATTCCACTGCTTGAAATATATCCTACAGAGTCAAGGCCATTCACACCAACTGATAGATGCACATGAACATTCATTGCAGCACAGTCCACAATAGCAAAAAGATGGAATGAACAGCAGAGGAATGGACAGGTAAACTATGGTATATATACTCAATGGAACACTATGCAATGATAAAGAACAATGATGATTGCAGGAAATGTCTTTTAACCTGGTTTCAACTGGCAGACATTATGCTGAGTGTAACTAGTCAGTGACAAAAGGACAAATGTTGTATGAGACCCCTATGATGAGAACTTAAAAACAGACTCAGGCATAGAAGAAAAGACTCTTTAAAGGCTGCAAGGGTGGGGAGGGAGGATTTAGTTAACATAAATTTGGTTGGGTGAAATCGGTAACAACACAAATTAGAAAGAAGATCAATAGTAACTGGATTTCAACACAATTGATATTTGAGTACTCCTCCCATCTTAACCCGATATTGCAAGGACAGAGTAGCTGGGCCGGGGCCAGGGACCATTCTCTCAGGTGAAATCGAGGCCAATTGGCACAGCTAGCATTTTGCTAATGAGGACTCTTTGCACTCCACATCGGTGAGTGGCATCTGGGGTCTTAAAAGCTGCGAAGCTGCCATCTCAGGGTACAGCAAATGGTCCCAACTCAGCAGGAACACCTGATCACTGAGGACAAGAATGACATGGGGAAAAGAGAACCCAGAAGGCAAAGAGACCCATGTGAGTGGGTCTCTACATTGACTCATGACCAGAAGAATCAGTTGGTGCACAGCCACCACTAGTGATAACCACGATGGAGCTCACAAAGTGGAGTCTCACTGGCAACAAGAGAATAAATAAGGGTGTACCCTGAGATCTCCAATAAAAGACCTCAATTTATGGTCCAGGGGCATCAGAGTTCCCCTGGGAGCATGGCCACTGGCCCTGATGTTGCCCTTGTCCATAAATCACAATGAAGGTCAACTTTTCTGACAGCAATGAATTGGACTTGGTGACGCAGAGTGACCGTATCTTGTGGGAATTTTATGATTCTATGCATCTATAGGATGTCATCCTGCTGACCTCTTGCTGGAGGAAGGGGAGTGGGTGGAGAGGAGGGGATAGGAGACTGTTGGGAGGATAGGACATGTATGGAGCAGAGAGAAGGGGTGTGCTTTCACTGGGCAGGGAGAGCACTGGGGGCTGTATATAGGTAAGCATACAAATTTATATGGGAATGTACATTTTCATTCAATCATAAAAAAAAAGAGAGAGCTCAAATGCCACTCACCAAAGTGGGATGCAGAACATTTTCTTTAAACAACTTTGTTATCCCAGTTGACCTAGATGTCCCCTGATACCATGGTCCAGACCCTTGTTCCTTCTACTCTGTCCTTCAAACTGCTGGGTTATATTTAGGAAATCTCTTACCTTTTGGTTTACTCCAGTTGTGTTGAGCTCCCTTTAACTGTGTGCTGTCACCCCCTTCACCTAACCCAAAGCTCATCTGTTATCTAATCACAGATATCCATCTCACTCTATCCCTAACCTTGTAACCATCAAAGACTGTTTTCTTCTGTGTTAAAACTGTTTCTTGAGTCCTTTTAATAATGATCTCATATAATATCTGTCCTTTTGCAATTGACTAATTTCACTCAGCATAATGTCTTCCAGATGACTCCATGTTATCAGAAGTTGCCCAAGATCACTGTTGTTCTTTATCATTACATAGTATTCCCTTGTGTGACTATATCATAGTTAGTGTATCCATTCATCTGTGGATGGACACCTTGGTTGATTCCACCTTTTTGTTATTGTAGACAGTGTTGCAATAAACGTTGGTGTGTACATAGCTGTTGGTGTGACATCCCTTATTTCTCTAGGATATATTGCAAGAAGTGGGATTGCTGGATCATATGGCATTTATATTTCTAGCTTTTTAAGAAAGTACCAAATCTATTTCCAAAGTGGTTATACCATTTTGCATTCCTTCCAGCAGTGTGTAAGTATTCCCATTTCTCCACAGCCTCTTCAACATTTATTACCTTGTGTTTTAGGCATTAATGCCAACCTTCTGGGGGTATGATGGTATCTCACTGTACTTTTGATTTGGATTTCCCAAATGGCTAATGATCATCAACATCCCCTCATGTAACTGTTAGCTACCTGGATGTCTTTTTTGGTGAAGTGCCTGTTCATATCCTCTGCCCAATTTTTAATGGGGTTATTCATCTTTTTCTTGTTGAAGCTTTGCAATTAGCTTGTAGACCATGGAGACTAGATGCCAGTTGGATTTGTAGTAGCCATTTTTTTCCCACAGTCTGTAGATTGTCTTTTTGCTCCTTTGGTGAAGGCTTTGGATGACTGTGTTGATTTTTAGGAGTTCCCAGTTATCTATTTTCTCTTCTGGTGTTTGTGCATTGTTAATAACATTTTGTAGTTTGTTTATGCCATGTATTAGGGCTCCCAGCATTGTCCCTACCTTTTATTCAATAATCTTTATTGTTTTAGATATTGTACTTAGGTTTATAATCCATTTTGAGTTAGGTTTTGCGCATGGTGTGAGATATGGATCTTGTTTCATTTTCTTGCAGATAGATATCCAGTTATGTCAATACCATTTGCTAAAGAGCTTATCTTCTCCCCAGCTTATAGACTTTGGGCCTTTGTAAAATATCAGCTGCTCACAGGTGGATGATGTTATATCTGAATTCTCAGTTCTGTTCCATTGCTCTATGTATTGTTTCTGTACCAGTACCAGGCTGTTTTGATTACCACAGCAATATAATACGTTCTAAAGTAGGCAGTGTGTGTACTCCTAGTTTGTTGTTCTTTTTCAGGGATGCTTCACTTATGCAGGGCTTCTTCCCTTTCCATATGGCTTAGTCATCTAGTTCTGCTATAACAGAAATAACCACAGATGGATAGCTTTAAAAAGAGAAGTTTTATTCTGTCACAGTCCAAGTACAGGGCATAAGCTCCATGGTAAGATTTCCTGTTGGCTCTGGAGGAAGGTCTTTGCTGTCAGTCTTACCCTGGTCTGGGAGCTTCTGAGGCACAGGGACACTGGGTCCTTTCCAAAGGACATACCCTGCTCCTGGCACTGCTTCTTGGTGGTATGAGGTCACCAGATCTCTACTTGCTTTCCTTTCCTTTATATCCCAAGATACTGCTTCAAGACACAAAAACAGTCTTAACCATTGAGTTCTGCCTGACTAACACAACTACCTCCCATCCTCCCTCATTAACATCATGGAGGCAGGATTTACATATTTATATATTGAACATCACACAACACCAGGAATCAGGGCCTGCCAAATTGCTACACACATTTTTGGGAGGACACAATTCAATCTATGATACCATATGAAGTTGGTGATTTGTTTCTCCATCTCGTTAAAAAAATTCATTGGAATTTGTATCGAGATTGTATTGCATCTATAGGTCACTTTGGGCAGAATAGACATTTTCATAATGTTAAGTCTTCCTATCCATGCACAAGGTAGGTTTGTCTACTTACGTAGATCTCTTTTGGCTTCTAGCAGCAGTGCCTTGTAGTTTTCTTTGTATAGGTCTTTTATATGTCTGGTTAGATTTTTGTTTGTAAGTATTTCATCTTCTTGGGGGCTATTGAAATGACATTAATTTGGAAATTTCCTCTTCAATGTTCTCTTTCCTTGTAAACCCTATAGGGCAGTTCTACTCTGTGCTACAGGGTCACTGTGAGTTGGACCCAACTCGATGGCAGTGGGTTTTGTTGGCGTAAGGGAATCAAACTGATTTATATATGTTTGTCTTGTGTCCTGATAGTTTGCTGAACTCTTCTATTAGTTTCAGTAGGTTTTTTGTGTATTCTTTAGGGGTTTTGTGCATAAGATCATATCATCTAGAAATAGAAAGATTTTTACTTCTTCCTTATTTTTGGATGCCTTTTATTTCTTTATCTCGCCTGACTGCTCTGGTTAGAACCTCCAGTACAAAATTGAATAAAAATGGTGACAAAGGACATCATTTTCTCATTCTTTCAGGCTGTCTCCATTTAGGATGATGTTGGCAGATTATGTCTGCATAAATGCCCTTTAGTATGTTGAGGACTTTCCCTTCTGTTCTTATTTTCCTGAGAGTTTTTAACATGAATGGGTGTTGAACTTTGTCAAACGCATTTTCTTCAGTCAGTTGAGAAAATCAAGCTGTTCTTATCTTTTGTTTTATTTATGTGGTTGATTACATTAATTCCTTCTCTAATGTCGAACCATCCCTGCATCCCTGGTATGAATTCTACTTGGTCATGGTGAGCTATTTTTTTTTTTATATGTTGTTGAATTCTATTAGCTAGAATTTTGTTGAGGATTTTTACATAAAGTGCATGAGAGATATTGGTCTGCAATTTTCCTTTTTTGTGCTGTCATTATCCGGTTTTGCATCCGGGTTATGGTGGCTTCCTAGAATGAATTTGGAAGTATTTCATTCTTTTCTAAGCTCTGAAATAGCTTCAGTAATAGTAGTGCTGGCTCTTCCCTAAAGCTTGGTAGAATTCTCCAATGAAGCCATCAGGGCCACAGCTTTTGTTGGTTGCCAGCCAAGTGCCATCTAGGGGATTTTAAATTAATTTTTCCATCTTTTCTTTTGTGATGGATTTATCTAGTTGTTCTACCTCTGTTTGTCTTAGTTTAGGCAGCTAGTGTGTTTCCATAAATTTTTCCATTTTCTCAAATTTATTAGAGTATAAGTTTTCATAGAGAACACATGTTTTGTATGTATCTATCACTTATGTATTCAACATTTCATTTCCCCTTTTCTAAGTGAGTCCTCATGATAACACAATAGAAAACCCATTTTGCAGTCAAAGAAATCAGGGCTAAAAGAAAGCTAATAACCTATTTGCTCAAGTCTGTACTCACTGTGAAGGGTGAGAGCAGTGTGTGAATTTAATTCTTCTGTTGATGTTGTGCTCTCCTCACATCCTGGATTGCCTTTCTAAACTTTGTTCCAGGCTGAAATCAGGTCTTCCACTTGCCTTTCACAGCCCCATGCTCACCTGATACAGCAAGGATGACTTCAGCATGATTTTATTGCTTATGTGTGGTAACTTGACCATGTTCTTCTTCCCCTTGGTGTCCACAAAAGGGTGTGGAGAAATGCTGGTGCTTGTGTTCTACAGAACAAGAAACTGAGTAAATTATAGAAGCTTTAGGCAAGAAAATATCTCCAAGGGGATAATTTCTTCCAGCTCCCTCCGTATGCAAAAGGAGGCCTGAGACAAAGCCAGGCCTGAGCCTATTCTAAAAGTTCTTGGATAGAAATGAAGCAGAAACATCAAACAGATGGACCCTGGAATTGAATCCTTGCTACCACTTACTGTGCACCTTATTCAAGTCACCCAGTCTCTCTCTTAAAGCCTCAATTATCTCACTACTATTATGGGAACAAAAATGGGACTACCTCATAGTGCTTTTGTGAAGTAATCTATGCAGAGCATTTCATAAATGTTAGCCATTATATCATCATTTCAATACCTTACCACTCTAAGATGAGCAAGTCCTCTCTGTTATATACAAATCTTTCTTGGAGCAATGAAAGTTCTCATTTCCTCTATGCTACATTATTGACTTGAACTACTCATTTCCAGTACTCATCCTAGCCCTTGTCTTTATTGCTTTATTTCTGTATTTTTATGCATTTACTTTTGGTGAAGGGAGAGGTAGTATGATTGTTAATTAATAGTAACATTTAAAACTCTGTGGAGATGAGCCATGGTGATCTGGATGGAGCATGTTATGTTCAACTAACTAAAATTGCCTGTTTAAAATTGCTATGCCCTCCCCACCCCTGGCCCATAATCTCCTAGACAGAAGGTACTAAGTATCACTTTTTACCTTATTCATGAAATGGGTCATTCTGGGGTTCTTGACCTTAGAAGGTGGCTTCTGGGTTTGAACCAAAGATTTATTCTCAACCTAAATCAAGTGCAAGATAATCTGATAAACTGAGATAATCCTTGGCATGCTTTCACCTCAAGTCACATGGACTTTTTTTGTTGTTGTTCCATTATATTAAAGATACCTGTGAAATTAACTTTCCTGACCCCAAAGCAAGGAATAGCTAAGTGAATCTCAAAAAGTACTGAAAGAACATATCAATTAATGAATACCCAAATCAATTTTTCAGCCAAGTTAGCTCTTAAATGACTTGTTCTATGATTTTTCACACTTTTTATCCATGTAAGTCTTTCTTCAGACAAAATCTTGTATGAAAGCTCCAAACTTGGGAAGAGATAAAAGCAGCACTGCTCCTGCCTAAAGGAAAATAATGTCCAAAGGGACTTCCCAATGAATTCTTTTCACCCTTAGAGTGACCCCAAAGGTGACTTAGTAGAACCCATCAGAATATAGGAACGCATCCTGATACCAAAGACTTGACCAGAAGAGACTTCACATTTAGAAAGGAGTAGAGAAGACCAAAACACTAAAGCAGTGTCTCCCACAGTGCTGTAAACACATAATGGAGGTAGGTGAGTTAATCGTACATAGTAAATAAAGTTAATTAATTGTTACAAAATTTTTTTTATTTATTGTACTTTAGATGAAGGTTTATAGAACAAAATAGTTTCTCATTAAACAGTACACATACTGTTTTATGACACTGGTTAACAATTCCACAACAGGTCAACACTCCCTTTTCAACCTTCCATTTCCTATTACCAGCTTTCCTGTCTCCTCCCACCTACTAGTCCTTGCCCCTGGGCTGGCATGCCCCTTTAGTCTTATTTTAGGGGCCTTTCCAGTCTCTAGTTGAAGGATGAATCTCATGGATAACCTCATCACTGAACTATGCTGCAAGGGTGTCCAGGGACCCTACTTTCACGGTTTCTCCAGTCGCTGTGAGGCCAGCAATTCTGGTCTTTCTTTCTGAGTTAGAATGTTCTACATTTTTCTCCATCTTTATCCATACAAATTTATCTTAAAATCCATTTAAAAAACGGTAACTAGAACAATGAAGCTGTAACTTTGTGGTTATTAATATTTATGAGAGACTAAAATTTGAATTAAAAAATGAAGTGTGAGTACCATGCAGATACGGCAAAAACCATAAGGATAATACTAGAGCGACTAAAGTTTGATAAACAACAGGCTACAGCTTGAATCTATGTTCTGGTCTTTGAAGCCCTACCCTTCCATCCCCCTCCCCCACTCCCATCAGGGAACTGAAGAACATTTATCCAAAGGTGACACCCAACTGGGGCTAGACTCACCTCTGTAAAATTCAGTGCAACTGACTACACTGCAATAGAATCAGGGTACAGTACTTCCACTTAAAATCACCCAGCATACTACAGTGCTATACTGATAGGAATATTTAGAACAGTCAGTTTTGACCTCTTGATAGGGAAGTGGTTTGGGGGCAAAGAAATTCATAGAGTGTGGGCCATAGCTTTGAACAAAGCTAATTTGATTGGTTAAGATGTGCTACATGCAGGATCTGGCTGTCTATTGTACTAGATGACAGATGATGATGATGATGGCTATAGGTTTTATTTTCCACTAGCCAATTTGATGTGAATTTGAGATCCACACTGAAATTTGCAGTATTTGCTTGGATATCAACATTGTCTATACGATGTCCCCAAGACTACCTCCCTGCAGGAAGTCAAGAATGACTCACTACAAGTGGGAATCAACTTGATGGCAAACAACAGCCATCATCCACAGTAAGCCAGCATTGAGCAAAAGCTGAGGATAAACACGTTAAAAAGTCCAATTATCAAAGCACAGCTCAGATTAAATGCTAAACAAACAACATAGACAATGAATGTCACCAAGGAAGAACTGTGAGTCACTGTGATAGCTATCAGTCTAGAGAAAGTTTTGGAGCTTCTTCAAACAGATGAGTTTTGGTCTGGGCCTTAACTGGAAGGGTGGAGAGCATGCTAATGACATGAAACAAGAGTATCCAGTCATGTGCCAGGAATCTCTGCTGCTCTTGTTGTTTGAGCTGCAGCAGAACACGGCTTGTGGATTCTGGAAACTACTTAGCGCTAAGCTATCTTTATCCTGTGGACAACAGTGAACTATGGACAGTTTGCAAGGCAGGCAGTCACGTGTGCCAAGCAGTGTTTCAGAAAGATCCCTCTAACAGCAGTATGGCGTAAAATAGTGCTCATGGATATGAGCTATGGAGTCAGACTCCTTGGTTTGAATCTCAGCTCCATTAAACATTGTTCAATCTTGGGCGAGTTACTAACCTTTCTTCAAATTAATATGGGTATTATAGTAAAAAAAGAAAATCAATCACTGAGGGTTTTGATAGCTATTAAGTGAGTGAATTCATATAAAGAATTTAAGGCAGTGCTTGCATGTGCTAAGGGTAAGTGTTTGCCATTATCATTTCCTTCACTTCTCAAAGTCTGCTTTCCTCATCTGTAAAATAGAGCGACTGATACAGGAAAACCATGGACTCAGAATTGGTAGGAGACGTGCATGGGAGGCTAGAGTTATCCATGTGGTCATGGATTGAAGTGGGAGACATCAGTAAAAACTCATGTATGGCTTATTATAGACAGAGGTGGCAATCTATAGAAATATTTATGTGTGTGTATACATAAGTTGTATACCTACAAATGTTTCTCTGACAGGTGAGAAGGCCTAAAAGAAACCATATTCCAATAGCGACAAGAACTCCTAGCACCCAGATCTTAGACTCTAATATCAATTTCCAATAAGAAGAACAAAGGCTCCTGGGAGAAATAGCTGATTCTAGGACTAGAGCAGGAAATATACAAGATGTGCCCAGAACATATGTAGTAATGGAAAGTAAAAGAAAGTACTTCAACAAAACCACATTGATGGGAATATGTTGAAGAGATCTAACAGCAAACTGAAAGAGCCCTGAAAAGCTAAAGCTGGAATAATCTGAGCAACAAATAAATAAAATAGTATTGAATACACACTGCCATCGAGTCGTGTCCAACTCATAACATAAAATATATTCTTGAGTACATACGGATGTAAGCAAATGATTGAACAAATTAATAAATAGTGAAGAGACAAATCTCCCATGCAGAAGAATTCCAAATGAAGTAGGTAGATTCTCCCAAGAGAATCAATTGTGCTCTGGTGGCATAACTCTTATGTGCTTGGCTGCTACACAAAAAGTCAATATTTAAAACTCCAACAGCAGTTCCCTGAGCAAAAAGACCTGGCCATCTGTTACTGTAAATACTACAGCCTAAGAAACCTTATGGAGCACTTCTACTCTATCCTATAGTGTTGCTATGAGCCAGTATGGCACATAACAAAAGCAGCTCTATCCTAATGAAAGGAGAGTATAATTTCCTACACCTTCAGAGTTGGCTGTGCATCGTGCATCCTTTGAAGAAATTACAATATAGCAGTGGTGGAAAAAAGAGTAACTTTACAGTGAAGAAACTATACAAACATGACTTCCAGGAGATCGAGGTCAACACAGTCATAAACCCTGTTGATATTATGTATTCCCACAAATGGCACCTTATCTACAAGGTCTTCCTCCCAAAACCCATAACCATAGTCAAATCATGAGGAGAATAATGGATTAATTCCAACAGAGAGCATCCTATAAAACAACTGGCCAGTACCCTCTAGGTTATCAGAAACAAGAATAGTTTGAGAAACTGTTACAGTCAAGAGGAGCTTCAGGAAACCAACAAACACCCACACCCATTGCCATCTAGTAGATTCTGACTTACAGTAACCCTATAGGACAGAGTAGAACTGCCCCATAAGGTTTCCAATGAGAGCCTGGTGAATTTGAACTGCTGTTTTTTGGTTAGCAGATGTAGCATTTAACCACTATGATACCAACAGACAACTAAATGTAATGTGGTAACTTGGATAAGATCCTGGGACAGAAAAAGAATACTAGGTAAAAATGAAGGAAATCTGAATAAAATACAGTTGTTAGTCAATAATAGTGTATCAATATTGATTCATTAACCTAATTCCTAGGAGGTACAAACAGATAGTAATGTGCTTGGCTGCTAGGAGAAAGATTTATGGTTTGAGCCCATCTAGAAACGCCTCAGAAGAAAGTCATGCTGATCTACTGCTAAAAAATCAGCCACTGAAAATCTTATGGATCACAGTTTTACTCTGAGACACAAGGGGTCACCATGAGTCACAGCTAGCATGATGGCAATTGGTTTTTATATTAAAAATAGGAAAAATTGGGTATGAGGTATGGATAGGAATATATGAAAACTATGTTCAGTTTTTCTGTAAATCTAAAACTGTTTTTTAAAAAATAGCATATTAATAAAATAAACACAAAAACCTCAGCAGAAGGGAAGTGACATCAGAGCGCTGTCCTTTATGATATAGTACAAAGGTATAGTATAAACTTATTCTGCATGGCCCAAAGGATGGAATGAGGCCAAAGCTTCTGATTTGAAAGAGAGAGGATGTTCTAAACCTTAGCCCTGTCATAGAATGGAATGAGTGGAATCATAACCTCCCATCACTGAAGCACCAAGGCAGATCTAATGTGCGTCTGTGAGGACTGTTTATAGAATGGAGTTAGGGAAAGATGTGACCTCCCAAAGTCCCACCTCTCCCTAAGATTCATTCATGTCTTTACAATCCAGAAAATATCAATACCATATCTTCAATATAACCTTGATCCTCTTAGGAAACCAAGGCCAAGAGCCATTTTGCTCCAGAACAGTCCTTCTCAACTTTTGGAACATCATGGCCAGATAAAGAAAATTATAATATCAATGTGGGCTAAAGAGAGGAGGTAAGTTACACCAGATGCTATCTGTTGCTTGACCAGGCCACGCCAATGGCTGGGGGCTTATAAGTCCTTGCTTGCGCATTTGCCATTCTCAGGCACTAGTATGTTGTACAAGGTGATGAATTTTCTAATTGCTTCTTGTCTCCAGCAGCTCCCTCAAGAGACACATAACACACCCCATAACAATACTTCCTTCTACCATGGCATCCCCAGGAGGCAGGAAGAAGAGGGTGTGATCTCCCGTCCTAACAATGGCAAAACTAAATTTTTCGTTTAAGACAGAGAGCTTCGTGACATTGTTCTGAGATACCCTCACTGACCCCTGAGTCAAAATAAGAGCAATCTCTAATAGTCCTGAAGTGAAAAAAAAAAAAAATTGCTCACAGGGATACATACACAGCATAGGTGGTGATTCTTGGACTTGGGTCCTGGACAGTAGCTGGAGAAGGCCCTAAGGAGGCAGGGGGTAGGGGAGTGGGAGATAAGAAAGCCAACAGGACCCTAATCAAGACTCCTTTTTGTGTTTAACCATGGATCCCCAAAACCTCCAAATACCTTGTACTCAACTGTGTTGCTGTTGTTGAGTACCGTCGAATTGATGCCTACTTGTAGCAACCCATGTGACAGAGTAGAACAGCCCTGTGGATTTTCTCAGCTATAATCTTGACAGAAGAAGATCACCAGGTCTTTCTCCCAAGAGTGGCTAGGGGGCTCCAAACCACCAATCTTTTGATTAACAGCCAAGCACTTAACCATTGTGCCACCCAGGGCTCTTTTACTCAGTTGTGAAGTGCCTTTATTTTCCAGCTTTTTTATATAATATGTACTGCTTTTGTGATAGTATGTACTGCTTATGATAATCCAGAAAATATCAATACCATTATTTAAAACTGAAAATATCTTAATTGTAAAGCATATTATACAACTGCAGTAATCAAAACTTCTTGGTACTAATATATCAACAGACACACAGACGAATGGAATAGAATTGAGAGCCCAGAAATAAATCCAGACATTTGTGGTCAACTGAGGAAAAAATCTCTTCAATAAATCACAGTGGGAAAACTGGATTTCCACATACAGAAAAATGAAACAAGATCCATGCTTTACACCATACACAAAAAACAAATTCAAAATGGATTAAGAATCTAAATGTGCAAACTAAAATCATGAATTTCTTAGAAGAAAACACAGGGGCAATGCTGTTCGATTTAGCTTTCAGCAGTGGATTATCTAACAGAATAACAAAACCACAAATAGTAAAAGACAAAGTAAATCAATAGGACCTCATTAAAATTAAATTTTTTTTTAATCAAAAAGCTTTACCAAAAGAGACAAAAGGCAAGATACTGACTGAGAGAATATCTTCAGAAACTACACACCTGATAAGAATGTGATACCAAAATATATTTAAAAAAACTTTGACAACTTAACAAAAAGACAAGTGACCCACACACAAAGTGGCAAACAACTTGAAAAGGCATTTCACCAAAAAAGGCATTCAAATGGCCACCAAGCATAGTAAAAGGTGTTCTGTACTGTAACAATCAGAAAGATGAAAATCAAAATCACAGTGATTTTGATCAGTTTGCTTCCACAGGGATGGGTGAGATTGGGAAAAAAACAAAAAACAGAAAATAACAGACACTGGCAAGGATGTAGGGAAATTGGAACCCTTACCCGTTGCCAAAGGGAATAAAAATGGTACAGCTATTGTGGAAAACAATGTGGCAGTTTCTCAAAATACTAAAATTAGAACAATCACGTGACCCAGCAATTCCATTCCTAAGTACATACCCTGAAAGACTGGAAAACAGACACTCACATGGATAGGTACACCAGTGTTCATAGCAGCACCATTCACAAAATCCAAATGGTGGAAATGGGGGGTGGAGTCAAGATGGTGGACTAAACACATGTCTCCCTAAATCCTTCTGGAAATCAAGACCTGAATTGATAATTAAATGCAGCCTTCTGGACACTTAGTGAACCCTAGGACAAAGCATATGGCTGTTAATTTGGACTTTATACCACTGAAAGGGAAACCTCCTCTCTTTCGCTGACCCTGCTCTTCGTGAGAGCTGCCTTTCACAGACCAAAGGTCACTCACCATTTTAACTTTTTTTTCTCTGTCTTAGCTGGCGGGCAGAGATGGGACTTGACTAGCAGCTAACCTCAGACACACTGCTAGTGGGATCAGCAGGCAAAATTGCCATATTTTGAGAGCCCAACTTTGGACTCTGTGCAGCTCATCATCTTTGGCCTTGCTTTCTGCATAGCTTGTACAGAGGCAGGCACCGAGCTTGTGCAGGACGCCATCTTGTTCCATCAGGAGGCAGAGACAACCATACGGAGGCCCCAGCCAGACCTAGTTCCTAGGCTGGGAGGTAGCACCTGCCCGGAGAAAAGCAGTATTTCACACAGAGTCACCTAAGGCTAGGGCCCAGCAACAGAGGCTGTGGACTCTCTGCATCGCGGCACCTTTGGCCTCTTTCCGCCTCCGCCATTGAGTAGCCTGGAACCACCCAGGTGGAGAGCTTGTGTGGGACACCATCTTGTTCCACTGGGAGGTGGATATACCCATATGGAGGCCTCAGCTGGACCTAGTTCCTGGGCCGGGAGGCAGCGCCTGCCCGGAGCAGAGCACTTTTCCAGAAGAAAAGCAGTGTTGCCTACAGCTGGAGCCCTAAAGCAGAGGCCATCAGACCAGTAGCCCTTCTGTATTTTGAGCTAGTTTATAACATCTGGGGTTCAATATAGAGGTGCTTACTTTCTCGGCTCAGCTTACTTTCCCGGTTCGGCTTACTTTCTCGGCTCGGAAGAGGGACCTGTACACTTGAAAACCTGACTGATGCTGGAAGTGGTCAGATACCGCTTACCTTTCAGTTTAAGAGGGCCTAGAGAAAGAACTGCAGTCCATCCTCACGATATCTCTCCCAGCCTATATTGATTGACATGATGCTCAAAAAGCAACAAACTCTGGAGAAAATTGTAACCCAGAAATCACCCACGGCTTCAGAAAGCCCCCAAAAGAAAGCACCACAAAACTTTCTGGATGAAGAAATCTGTCTGAAATTATCCACAGGTGAATACAAAAGGATTATGTATAGAGTCCTTTAGACCTTATACAAAATGCAGCAGAGCAAAATGAAAAATTAAGCAAGCTGTTTAATCTGATGGAGCACCAGTACTCTGAAATCCAACAGA
Source organism: Heterohyrax brucei (assembly GCA_028571685.1). Lineage (NCBI taxonomy): Eukaryota > Metazoa > Chordata > Mammalia > Hyracoidea > Procaviidae > Heterohyrax > Heterohyrax brucei. The sequence continues at coordinate 65,786,211 of CM053142.1, read as the reverse complement.
TCAAGAACAAAATCAAAAACAGAGAAACTTCCATCCAAAGCTAAGAAAACAGAATGGAACAAATGGAAAAGAGAATTTCTGATGTGGAAGACAGAGCTACTGACTCCAGCATCTATGAGGAGAAATCAGAAAAAAGAAATAAGAAAAATGAAGAAGCATTTAGAAGCATGTGGGACTCTATAAAGAAGAACAATCTATTATTAATTGGAGTTCCTGAACAGGGCAAGACACCTGAGAACACAGAGAGTAGTGTTGCTGACAGAAGACTTCCCAGAAATTATGAAAGAAGAAAATATAGATATCCAAGATACATATCGAACACCACCAATATAGATCTCAAAAGAAAGACTCCAAGACATATTATAATCAAGCTTAACAAAATGAAACATAAGCAGAAACTCTTAAAGGCAGCAAGACTCAAAGCAAAGCTGACATTCAGAGGGAAACCCTGTAGACTTTCATCGGATTTCTCAGCAGAAACAATGCTGGCACGGAGACAGTGGCATGACATATTCAAAGCCTTGAAGGAGAAGAACTTCCAACCAAGAATTATATATCCTGCAAAACTATCTTTCAAATAGGAAAATGAAATTAAGACATTCGTAGATAAACAGAAACTCAGAGACTTTGTGAAAAACCAAACCAAAGCTACAAGAAATACTGAAAGAATCTCCTGGCTTAGAAGAACAAAACCACTAACTTTATATTTTAGAAGCAAATACAGGACACATCACCAAGAATCCTACCTAGTTAGGGAAGGCTCCAAACTCAATCAAAGCTATAATAGTGAAAGAAATAATCCAGTGATCATATCATGAAAACTATGATGTCATCATATTAAAAAGAGGGATGTACTACAGTCGTTATAGACCTTCCAGATGAAGAGGCAGTCAATAAGAATGGTAGTAATTAACATTGGTTTTATGCACAGTTTATTAAGTGGGATCATAGGGGTAGCCTTAAAGCACAATAAAGATGCAACATATCAAATCAAGAAACATAATACAGGAATCTCACCAACCACAAAACCAATCCTGCAGAAGGTGAAAAATCAACTGACAAAGAAGATGGTCACAGAATAGATTAATAAGAACAGAGAAAACATCAACACAAAAATAAACATATCACAATGGCAGCACTGAACACATACCTGTCAATAATTACATCGAATGCAAATGAACTGAATGCTCCAATAAAGAGACATCAAGTGACTTCTTGGATCAAAAGACATGACCCATCTGCATGTTTCCTACAAGAAACTCACCTTAGACTTAAAGCTAGGAACAAACTGAAAATTAAAGGATGAAAGAATATATATCAAGCTAACAATACACAAAGAAGAGCAGGTGTGGCAATTCTAATCTCAGATAAAATAGATTTTAATGTAAAATCCACCATCGTGGACAAGGATGGACACTATTGCTGAAAGGTTCAATATACAAGCAGGATTTAACAGTATTAAATATTCATACACCTAATGTTGCCAAGTGCGCCAAGTGCCGTCGAGTCGGATCCGACTCATTTAGAGCACCTAAATACATCGAAGCAACACTGGCTACACTAAAAAATGAGATAGATCACTCCACAATAATAGTAGGAGACTTCAACACTCCACTTTCAATATTGGACAGATCATCTAGAAAAACTAGACCTCATCCACATATACAGAACTTTCTGTCCATCAGTGGACAACTACACCTTCTTCTCCAGAGTAGGCCATGTGTTAGAACATAAAGCAATTCTCAACAAAATCCACACCACTGAATTAATGCAAAGCATCTTCTCATATCGTAAAGCCATGAAAGTTGAAATCAACAGCAGAAAAAAACATAGATAGAAAGTGGAACTCATGGAAACTGAACAACACCTTGCTCAAAAAATCATAGGTCACAGAAGAAATCAAGGATGAAATAAAGAAATTTATGACTCCAACAAGAATGAAAACACTTCCTACCACAACCTATGGGATACAGCCAAAGCAGTGCTCAGAGGTCAGTTTATCTCCATAAGTGCACACATCTGGAAGGAAGAAAGAAACAAAACCAAGGCACTAACACTACCGCTTGAACAAGTAGAGAGAAAACAACAGAGGAACCCCTCAGACACCAGAAGAAAACAGACTATAAAGATCAGCGCAGAACTAAACAAATTAGAGAACAGAATAATTGAAAAAACTGAGAAGACCAAAAGGTGGAAACAAGTTAAATGTCCATCAACAGATGAATGGATAAACAAAATATGGTACATACATATGATGGAATACTACTCAGTCAATAGAAGAAACAAAGTCTTGATCCATGTTACAACATGGATGGGGCTTGAAGAAATTATGCTGAGTGAAATAAGTCAGTCACAGGACAAATATTATTATACTTATATAAAAAGACAAACGTGTAAAAATCAGTATATTAGTGCTTTAGGGGTGGAGGCAGGAGGATGGAGGTGATAATGGTGATAGAAAAATTGCACTGATTAAGGGTAGACTTGCACAGCTAATTATTTGTAATTACTGCCAAGAAGTTGTATGCCTGTAAAAAATTCAATTGGCAAGAGTTATATGACAGATGTTGTCATGGATTGAATTGTGTCCCCCAAAATATATGTGTAGCCATGTGGCTGGGCCATGATTCTCAATATCTTGTGACTGTCTTCCATTTGTGGCTTTCCTATGCTGTATGTTAAAGGATTATGGTGGGGCTGTAAATCCCTTCATAGGATCACCTCCCTGCTCCACTGTAAAGGGAGTTTCCCTGGAGTATGGATTGCCCCACCCTTAATCCTTTCATTCTACAAGAGGTAAAAGGAAAGGGAAGCAGGCTGAGAATTGGGAACCTCACACCATCAAGAAAGCAGCACCAGAGGAAGAGCATGTCTTTCAGACCTGAGGTTGCTGTGCCAAGATGCTCCCTGGACAAAGACTGATGCAACACCGGACTTTCCTCCAGAGCTGACAAGGCGGACAACCTTTCTTTGGAGCGGACATCCTGAATTTGGACTTGTAGCCTACTGGACTGTGTAAGAATAAATCTCCCCTTGTTAAAGCCATCCACTCTGTGGTATTTCTGTCAGAGCAGCCCTAGCTGACTAAAACAGATGTCTTTACAACAACAAAAATGAAAGTTCCCCCCTCCCCTTCCCATCCCACTCCCCCAAAAGAGTAACTGCTGAGTTTGCTTATGAACCACCAACAACCTCAGGGGATTTTGTTCCTTGGTTTGCAAATTTAGGGTCATTGTTTCATGAGACAGCCCCGTTAACTGGCTTACTAGCTTGTTCACTGCATCTACTCTATTTCACTTGTTGCGTGGTGCTTGAGGTCTTAAAAGCTTGTAGGCAGCCATCCAAGCTGCAGCAATTGATCTCTATTTACCTGGAACAGCAGAAAAATAATGACAGATGACAGAGAATGTTCAGCTGATTGCTTCTGTGAATATCCGTTTCCTTTGCTGTGAGACTAGTCGAATGGTGAATAGCTACCATTAGTGAGTATTTTGATCAAAGATTTTATGTAAGAATCCTGATCAAAATGGGGAAGTAGAGAAGAGAATTTCAAATTCTTGGGCTCTAGACTTTTTGGAGTGAAAGGGAGCTGGATGAACTCTTGAAACAATTGTCCAAAATAATCTTCAGAACTAAACCAAAAATATCCCTTGAAACCTTGTTAAAACCAAACAGTAGTTTAGCTTAACCAGTAAAAAACAAAAATGTCATCCTTGAACATTATGCTGTTTTAACAACTAGTCACATGGGATCAAAGTGACAACAGCAACACAAAAGATTAGGTAGGAACATCCGAGGGCCATGAATTTATGTTAATAAAGGAAGAACAACTCAGGAAAGGAGGATGAGAAGGGTTGCACAACTCAAAGAATGCAATCAGTGTAGCTGAACTGTATATGTAGAAATGATTGAATAGTGTATGTTTTGCTGGTATGTTATCAACAACAAAATAATTTTTTAAAGGAAAAATATTAAATAACATATCACGATAAATAGTTCAATGTGATGAGAAGGAGAAAGACAGTTAACAACAGGAAAATTTCTTTTTCCATTAGAGCCTGGAGTAGAATGAATTATTAATTAGATTTATTAGATTCTAAAAGAGGAATCTCAAAGGTATGTCAAGGGTCCTTGGACTGAGCAGGGCATCAATATAGCAACAGCAGGCATGGGATCAAACAAAGGGACAGGAAGTAGGTGCAGGTCATCAAGGTTCTTCCACATTAATCCAGGCCTTCTAGAGCCATCAGGGCTGGATGAACCCCAAAACTATTGCCCTGAGGTAATCTCTAAACCTTAAGCCTTAAATCAAAAATATATCTTGGAATCTTTTTTTTTCTTTTATTTAATATGACTGAATGAAAATGTACATTCCCATATAAATTTACATGCCCACCTATATGCAGCTTCCACTGCTCTCCCTGCCCAGTGACAGCACACTATCCCTCTCTGCTCCATACATGTCTCATCCTCCCAACAGTCTCCTTTCCCCTCCTCTCCACCCACTCTCCTTCCTCCAGCCAAAGGTCAGCAGGATGATATCCTACAGAGGTATAGAACCATAAAGTGTGTCCAATATATGGTCACTCTGCATCGCCAAGTCCAATCCATTCATGTCCGAAGAGTGGACCTTTGTTATGCTTTATGGGCAAGGACAGCATCAGGGCCAGGGTCCATGCTCCCAGGGGAACCCCAAAACCGCTGGACCATCAGTTGAGGTCTTTTAGTGGAGATCTCAGGATGCACCCCTTTTTATTCTTGTGTTGACAGTAAGACTCAACTTAGTGAGCTCCATCACGGCTATCACTGGTGGTAGCCGGGCACCATCCGGTTCTTCCGGTCTATCTTGGAATCTTCTTTAAACCAAACAATAAAAACCAAACCCATTGAGTCGATTTGGACTCACAACGACCCCATGGACAGAACAGAGCTGCCCCACAGGGTTTCCATGGCTGCAAATCTTTGCGGGAGCAAACTGCCACATCTTTCTCCCATGGAGCAGCTGGTGGGTTTGAATCGCCAGTCTTTTGGTTAGCAGCTAAGCACTTAACCACACTATACCACCAGGGCTCCTTAAACCAAACAATAGTAATAATAATAATAACAATAATCAAAAAAAGAAAGTGTACTTTGAGCATTGCACTCTTTTAAAGATCTATCTATGTAGAGTCAGGAAACCCTGGTGGTGTAGTGGTTAAGTGCAACATCTGCTAACCAAAACATTGGTAGTTCAAATCTGCCAGGCGCTACTTGGAAACTCTATAGGGCAATTCTACTGTGTTGTAAAGGGTGGCTTTGAGTCAGAATCAACTTCACAGCAGTGAGTTTGGTATTTTTTTATATAGAATCAAACCGACAACAGCTACTCTAAAAGCTATATATGAAGCTTAGGGGCAGGACAATGAGTTTATGTTAAGGGTGGAGGAATAATTGGAAAAGAATAATGAGCTACACAGGCGAGCACCACTTGAAGAATGTAATCAATGTCACTGAATTGTACATGTGGAAACTGTGGAACTGGTGTATGTTTTACTGTATATATTTTCAACAATAAAAATAAAATGAATTACTGAAAAACAGAGGTTCTCTTACACTTAGATCAACATTTGAATCTATGGATTTCCCTAGGGGCTCCCAATATGTTTGCTATCACTAGGTGACATTGCTTTAACAGGGACTGGGACCAAGCTGGGTGATCAGAACCTCGAGTTTAAGGTCCTGAACCCAAATTCCTCCTCAGTCTCTTCCATCTTGGTCTTCTGAACTGACTGCTTAGTGTTCATCGGGTGTGGTTCTTGGGTTCTCATATCTCTTTTGTTTCCTCAGACAGAAATGGCAAATTCCATTTCACTGGTCCACAAAACCCAGCTCACCTTTCTCAAATAGAAGCAGGATTTAGTTTAAAACATGATGAAGAGAAAGGTGAGAAAGCTGAACTCAGCTCCTGGATGTATAGCTGGCATTTATGCAAAATAGCTGCCAAGATGCCAAACTTCTTCAGTTGCTGATTCCTGGAAATGGACTCTTACTCCTGCCTCTAGGATTGTTCCAGCAACATCTCCCTCTAGTTTCCCCAAGCCAGGAGGACACAGGGAATCACAGAAGCAGGATGGACCCTGAAGAGCCACTTAGAGCAGTTATGGGGCACATCTATGTGAAAGACAGTGTAGTAAGCCCAGAAGAACACACGTCCAGTTGTTTCCAAACATGCCTGAAAAGCTTAGAATGCAATGTCTCAGGAGTGACCCCAGACCCCCTAATGGTGGAGTCCAGAAATCTGCATTTTTAAAAAATCTCCAAGTAATTTTTGTGTAACCAAATTTAGGAAGCACAATCAAAAGCACTGTCCTTTAGAATTAATGTCACCCACCTCTCAACCTTTACTTTCCTTTATGCCACTGATGTATATGTATCCACACTATTTATGAATTCCTCTTACAAACATTAGGCTTCCATGACATGCTAGCACTGGGACTTCGAGAGCAGGCACTTTGGCTGATTCAGAGCCAACCACAAGAATCTGGACTGGGCTGGGACCACCTCCAGAGCCAACCCTGGATTTGCAGAGTATCTAGAGATGAGACTGAGGTTTTCATTAAGTGCTATCCTCCTTGCTGGGGAAGCTATACCAGGGAAGTTCTTGAATCGCAGATCCTAATTAGTCAACACAAGCTGACTGTGCTAAGCACAACACTCTCACTTTCTGCAGGAAGAGTGAGAATGTTTTTTTTGAAACTCAAAAAATGTCACTTAAGATTCCTCACCACAAGTTATCATTCTGTGAAAATGAATATATTTCTTCAGCACCTTTGCCTACTATATGCCTAATTCAGACACCTAATGTAATGGTCTCCTGAAGACTTACCTCACCTTTACTCCATTCCACTCTCTACTCTGCCACCTAAACGGCTTTACAACTTAAACATGCACATCTGATCATGTTATTAATGTTGCTTAAAACTACTCAGAACTTTCTAAGGGTAGATAAGTCCTGCATACAAACAACCCCTTCCTCAGTCTTATCCATTGTCACGGTTTTGTCCCCAAGATTGTAAACACCTTACAGTTTTCAAACACCATACTGTTTCACATCTTAGTACTCTTGCTCCTGCTGTTTCTTGGAATATTCTATCATCCACCCCATCACTACTTCCTCCACTCCAAACCCCAGCCATTCACATGGTGAATGTACCATGTTCAATTCACGGACAAGATGTCACTTTCTCCATTAGTCTCTGTGACCATTCCCTCTTGTATTTATAACCCTCCCACTCCCCCATCACAGCACTTGCAAAGATTCAGTGCAGAAAGCTGTTTAACACCTGTCTGCTGTTGCTGGACTACAAGACTCTTTAACAAAAGATCTCGGTTTTATCTTAGAATCCGAAAGCCTAAATGGTATCCCACTTAAGCAATAGTTGTTAATGGAAGGGAGGAAAGAACAAAGACATGAGGGAAAGGAAGACAGAGAAAAAGAAACAGAACAGAAATCCATAGTAGTTATCCTGAAAGGTTTGCATGACTGAAGGTCACACTGTGACACGGCTGAGTTTGATTTAAGCATTCCCCTCCAGTTGCTAGTTTACTCTTTCCCCAGTGTAGCATCATTGCCTCTGCTAGTGATCTCCATTCCTATCAGTGACCAGTGCTCTTCTGCTCCCTGGCACTTTCCTTCTGAATGAAAGCCTCTTGATCAGTCGGTTCACACAAGAGACTGCCTTCTGGCCCATACCCTGTTCTCAAATCAAAGGTAACTGCATTTTCACACAGAATGCCTGAAATAAGAAATGCTTTGTCTCAATAAATATATCTCTATTCATGGAAGACTTTCAGGTGCTGGAGAACTAGACAAAAAAGATTCTTAATCAAGTAGCAGCTCATCTCATTTACATCATCTCTGTGTCAGAGTGGAAGAATGAAGTATACAAAAGGGTGAAATCTCCATTATTGTGTCCTAGATCAGGGGTATGTCTGTATCACTCTGTCTTCCCCTTCTCTCTGATGCCTTCTGAGCATGCAAGTCCTTCATTCACAGCAGGGACATCCTTGCCCTTCAGTTTGAGCAAAATGCTCAGTACCATTTGCCCATAGGTCACAGGGGAGTCTACTTGCTCTGTCCTCACTCTGATAGCTAAAGGGTAATAGTCCAAGTCCTGACTAAGGGCTAGTTAGAGCAGAACCCCAAGAGATACTATCTCATCTTATTACCTTGGACAGAGCCCTTGAAGTTCTTCTCATCTGTAAAGTACCAAGGAGAAAGCAATGGGGCTCCTAGCAGGCATCAGGGCCACCCTTGTATTCTGCCTCCCAGCCACCCAGCCCTTCCAAAAAGGCACACCTCCACCAAATGGCCCCACCTTGATCATACATCCCAGGGTAGCTTTCTGTTTTCTCAAGAGACTCCTCCCTTACCTCTTCTTACTCCCTGTTTAAACCAACAAGAACAAGAACAAAATCCCCCAAGCACCTGGTTGAGGTTAGATGAGCAGATAAAGCTCAAGTCCTGTGATTTCAGTTCGCAGCTTCCCTCTTGCAGGTTCTATAATTTCTTCCCAGAGATCAGAGAGGCCAAAAGCTCAAAACAAATACATTCATGCAGGGAAGGAGCATAGTGAGGAAAGAGACAGGAAATCTTTGGGGAGACTCTACAGAACACAACAAGTTAGACAATTAGGCCCAGCGGAGAGCTGCAGTGAACAGGAAGATAGAGGGAGGCTCCAGGGCTTGTCACATTCCCAGCTAAGGGAGTAAGGTACTATCTCTGTGACAGACCTTAGCCAAACCACGTAATCTTTTCCACTGTCACTTCTAGCAGAGTCTGCACACAAAGCTCCTCTGATACACATGAGGAAGCCCAGGCTTCCTAGACAGGGAAGAGCTGCCTCCTGATTACATCTCCAGGGAAGGCCAGACTCAGGAGGCCTATTAGTAGAGTGAAAGTTGGCCAACCACTTGAAAGGATAAGGTTTTCATCTCACTGATGCAGCATCTTCCTTTGGGCCCTTCCTACCAAGCTTTGATGCACAGGAAGGCAGAGCAAGGAGACCCTGGCCATCATCAGGGCCTGAGGAAAAGTCCGGGAACATAAGCTTGAAAGCCTTGACACTTTGAGCTGTTTTCTAATGTATGGCCTTGGCAGAGACCTTTCTTTTGTATACCTCTGTCAAATGGGTCTTGGAAAATAATGGTGCTGGAAGTGACCTAAGGGAATTTATAGTATGATGCCCTCATTTTACACATGAAGAAAGGAGGCTAATAGGTTGCTCAGGTAATTTGTCCAAGATAACACATGTAACAGGAGCAAACCTGAGTCTGGAATCTAAAGCCTTTTGCACCTTTTTACTTAGTCATGATGCTGCCTGATAACCTCTGACCTTTGTTTTCTGCCATGAAACTGAATGGGGGTGGGGAGGATTATGCAACACTACCCCTCCAAAGAGGATGATGCTTTAATTCTGAAGGTGTCTGAATACAGTTGACATTAGAAACACGTAGAAAGCAAGTATTCATTCCATAAATTAGACATCAAATTCCTTATAACTATAAATTTATATATCATGTAGAAGGGTTATATAAGATTATTTATAAATCTCTACTCCCATTGATTAATTTTCTGTGCCAACTTGGCTAGGATATGGTTTCCAGTAGTTTGGCTAAACACTAGTGTAGTTGCTCTTCCATAATGTAATATAATGCCCTTGCATATGTTATTCTTTATGCTCTCCAGCCTACAAGGCAGTCTCCTTGTGTAACTCCAGGAAGAAAGGCTACTTAGAAGACAACGTGGATAGCATACCCTGTAACTATGCCATGTGATAGTACTGTAGATGAGTGGTGCTTTAGTTAAGCATGAAGTAGCCCCCTGTACATTAGTCAATAGAGAAAGACAATTTTCTCTAGTCTCCCAGAAAACCTTGTTTCTACCTCAACGAGTAAGTACATTTACCATGCCTTATTGTCACCTGGGAAACCCTGATGGCATAGTAGTTAAGTGCTACATCTGTTAACCAAAAGGTCAGCAGTGCATATCTGCCAGGTGCTCCTTGGAAATTCTGTGGAGTGGTTCTACTCTGACCTATAGGGTCACTGTGGGTTAGAATCAACTCATAGGCTGTGGTTTTCTGGCTTTATTGTCATTTGTCTGATTACAAGTTTATAATCTCATGAGGCTATGCTATGCATTTTTTGCAAAAAGAAGATGTATATTGTTTATTATAGCCCCAGCACCAAGGACAATGCTTGGCCCCAAACTGGCTTTCAGTAATCACTTGTGGAATGATTTATGAGAGAGTTCATCACTTAAGAGTTTTTAAGGCATCACAGAATAGAGAAAAGTACACGACTTTGTTATCAGATAGATGTTGGTTGGCACTGCTGCTCTGTTACTTGCTAGCTGGGTGAACTTGGCAAGCCCTTTACCCTTTTTCAGGCTGTTGTCACTTCTGTAAAACAAGCCTAATAACCTTATAGTAAAAGAAAAAGAACAAAGTAATTACAAAACATGTGAGGAAACAGTTCTATGAGGGACAGCTAGCAGAAACCATAGACAATAGAATGTGGTATTAGATTATCAGGTACAAATTATAAAATAACTGTCTAATATGCTTAAAGAAATAAAAGACTAAAAATATGAGTGAATGTAAGCTATCACACAAATGACCAAATGGTTTTGAAAATAAGAAAATTAGAACATTCAAAAATAAAAAATTAGTAACTGAAATTTAAAACTTAATCAACTGGCTTAATAACATTTTAAACATAGTTCCAGTGAAAGAATCCATGAACTGGAAAGCAGAGATTTGAAGAAATTATCCAGCAAGATGTGCAGAGAAAGACAAAAGAGATGGGCAATATGGTCAGAGGTTAGACATAAAGGATACAATGAGAAGGTCCAACATACACCCAATTAGAGTTTCAGAAGGAAAGAATATGGCAAGAATAAAGACAAATGGTTCAATCTTTCAGAAGTGATAAAAGGCAAAATTATAAAACTTTCAGAAGACAAAAGTTGTACCTTTATGATTTCAGAGCTGGGAAATGTTTTTTTTAACAAAATAAAAAGTACATACTAGAAATTTATATACTTTCAATTAAGAACTTATATTCAACTAAAGACACCATAAAGAGAATGATGAGACAAATTAACACCTAGGAGAAGGTATTCGCTACACAAACAACTGGCAAGAGATTAGTCGGCAAATTACATTAGATATTTTATATCTATAAGGGGAACTAATAAAAAAAATATTGTCATGGATTGAATTTGTGTCCCCCCCAAAATATGTATAGAAATTTGGCTGGGTCATGGTTATTGGTATTGTGTGGTTGTGCTCCATTTGTGATTTTCTGATGCTGGATGCTAAAGGGATTAGGATGGGACTGTAAATCCCTTCCTAAGGTCACTCCCCAGCTCTATTGTAAAGGGAGTTTCCCTAGACTGTGGCTTGTACCACATTTTCAATCTGTATGCTGAGCAAACGATTCGAGAAGCTGGCATTGGGACTGGAGGACAACTCATTAACAACCTGTGTTATGCAGACACCACCACCTTACTTGCTGGAAGTGAGGAACATTTCAAACACTTATTGATGAAGATCAGGGACCACAGCCTTCAGTATGAATTGCACCTTAACATCAAGAAAACAAAAATCCTCACAAATGGACCAGGAAGCAACACTGTCATAAATGGAGATAGGACTGAAGTTGTCATGGATTTCATTTTACTTGGGTCCACAATCAACACTCATGGAAGCAGCAGGCAAGAAATCAAAAGACACATTGCACTGGGAAAATCTGCCGCAAGGGATCTCTTTAAAGTACTGAATAGTAAAGATGTCACCTTGAAGACTAAAGTGTGCCTGACCGAAGCCATGGTATTTTCAATCACACCATATGCATGAGAAAGCTGGACAACGAACAAAGAAGACAAAAGAATTCATGCCTTTGGATTGTGGTGTTGGAGAAGAACGTTGAATGGGCCACCAAAACAACAAACAGATCCGTTCTGAAAGAAGTATAATCAGAGTGCTCCTTGGAAGCGAACTTGGCAAGACTGCGTCTTACATACTTTGAACATGTTGTCAGAAAGGATCAGTCCCTGGAGAAGGACATTGTGCTCAGCAGAGTGGAAGGTCAGCGAAAAAAAGGAAGACCCCGAACAAGATGATCGACACAGTGGCCGCAACAATGGGCTTAAGCATAAAGATGATTGTGGACATGGTGCAAGACAAGGGCAGTGTTTGAGTCTGTCGTTCATAGGGTTGCTATGAGTTGGAACCAACTCCACAGCACCGAACAACAACAATAACAATGTAAATGAATCACAGAACAAAATCTGAATCTTGACTTCAGTGTTTATTCGCAGAATGACTTAGGGTAATTTGTTTAATTTTATTGAGTCTCAGTTTCCACTTCTGTAAAACAGTGATGATAACTACGTTAACACTGTGGGAAGGAGCAAATGTGAAACACTGAACACTTGCATTATTAACATCACCTCATCCTCACTACCAATGTGAAACAGATAGATTCTATTTTTCATGTCCTGAGGAAGCGTTTGTCAAAAGTATTTAGCCATCCTGCCATAAATTCTAGTCATTAGATACCGCCATTAGCTGACTTGGCTTCTAAAGGTTGAAGATAGATCCCAAGTTTTTGTTCTTCCTCTCTCCAAACTGAGAGCAGTTTTTGTTCTTCCTCTCTCCAAACTGAGCGCACCAGTGAGAATGCAAAGAAACTTGCACTTACCATGCAGATCTCAGGAAGAAGACGGGAGCCCTAGGAGAGAATGGAAAAAAAGTAAGTGTTCTCCTTCAAGGTCCAAACAAAGCCTATCTAGCATGAGAAGATAGAGATGTGCTACTTCGTTTCGTAAAAAAATTTCATACTGTTAGTTTAAAAAGAATTCCTAACACAGCACCAAATCCATCCCCAGACATAGCTGTCATATGATATTATGTGTCTTTCACTGAGTCCCAGTAGCTTGTTGGCTACATTTTAAATGGTTTGATACTAGAATTCTGTGATCCATGGAAGTTCTTCCACTCTGAAACTTCATTTGCATTTAGGAGATGAATTCATTATCATAAATGATAGTGTATTATATTAAGAGCGTAGACAATATTGGCTGTTAGAATCTCTGATCTAGGTTCTCTCTTTGGTTATAATTGACTGTGAATCTGACTCCTTTGTATTATCAAATTGTCAGACTATTTTGTGTGTTGGAAGGGAGGGTATTGATGAGATACAGAAATAAGGCAGCATAAATGATCATCAGAGACATTTTCTGTATGAGATTCATTTACACACCTCTCTCCTCCAAGAAACCTTTCTGTCTAATGATGGCGAGACAGCAAGAAGGAATAAGGGTAAAAGTAACCAACAGTTATTGACTTTCCAAGATTTGTCAGCCAGAGAGCTCATGTTCTTTTATCTCACTTAATCCCACCACAGTCCAGGAACATAGGCACAATTATTGCAGTTTCACAGTTAGCAAGCAGAGTGACTGAATGACCCAACTAAGGTCTCATACCTGATACATGACCCTCAGAGCCACCAATTGTGATTTCAGTGGTCTGTGGTATAGCCTGGGCATTAAGAGTTTTAACATCTTGTGGGTGATTCTAACGCCTGTCCCACCATGAGTGAGAAACACTGCATCTAGTTTAATTTCAACTCTTTACAGGTGAGTAAATGAGGTATGCCCATTATCATTCTCAGTATTTAACTGTGCCATCTGGTCTTCCTACAAACAATTCCAATAGTGAGGTGCATGAGAATGCATTGTCTGTTTTCCTCTGTATCCCGAGCATGCAGAACAAGGCCTGAGGAGAGTAGGTACTCAGTAAGTATTTATAGAGGAAATAAATGAAGCAGTCTCCTAGTTTTTATTTCAAAAGCACTTAGCAACAGCTTCTGTGTGCCAGGCACTGTCCTAGGTGCTAGGAATCCAGTACTGAGTCAGACCAACACTATCTCTGCTGTTCTGTTCTTCCATTCCAGAGCAGCTCTGTCCAATAGAAATATATGGTAAACTCTGCATGTCTTTAAATTTTCTAGTAGTCTCATTAAGAAACTAAGGAGAGACGAGATTAATTTTAACAATATATTTTATTTAGCATAATATGTTCAGAATCCTATTTTAACATATAATCACTATTAAAAAACATTCTTACAGCTTTGTCATCAGCAGCTGTGGAGATGTCCCTGACTTATGGTGACTGACCCCATGCACAACAGATCAAAATGTTGCCTGGTCCTGCACCGTCGTTGTGCTTGGTTGTTGACTGGCCCATTGATACACAGAGTTTTCATTGGCTGGTTTTCAGAAGTAGATTGACAGTTCTTGCTGGTCCATCTTAATCTAGACGCTCCACTGAAAACTGGTGAGTATCATGGCAACACCCAAGCCTTCAGAGACATACAGGTGGTGGCTGTGCATGGAGTGCATAGGCCAGGAATAGAACCTGGGTCCCCTGCATGGAAGGTAAAAAGTATACCACCATTATTAAACTATTGGTTGACATACTATAAAATTCACCCAATTATAAAGAATTCTACAGGGATTTTTACATTCACTTTTAACACAGTCTTTAAAAAAAATTGTGTTTTGAGTGAAAGTCTACAATCCAATTCAATTTGTTGTACAAAATCTTGCACACACACTGCTGTGTAACTCTAGATGCTCTCCCCACTCTGTGGCAGATAGCACACTCCTCCTTTTCTACCCTATATTTCCCATGTCCACTCATCCAGCTCCTGTCTGCCTCTACCCTCTCATCTCAGCTCTGGACCGGAGCTGCTCCGTTAGCCTCATGTATATATCTAAACCAAGAAGCATGCTCTTTGCCAGCATCATTTTATGTCTCACAGCCTAGTCCAACCATTGTTTGAGGAGTTGGCTTTAGGAATGGTTTCAGCACTGAGCTAAAAGAGTCTGGAGGCCATGTCTTTCAGGGACCCTACAATGTGTTGGACCATCAAGTCTAGTCTTTTTAATAGAATTCTAGTTCTACACACCCATTTTTCTCCTGCTGTGTTGCCGTGTTGGGCACCCCAGAGACCAGCACTAGGAAGGGTCTGAGGCTGAGATTGACAGCAAAGGGGATGGGAAAACTCAGTCACAAAAGAAACACATCACCCAAGATAAAGCTGAGGGCAGGGGGGAACCAAGGTTTCTGATGGAGAACAGTGGCCGCTGATCCTCCTTTATAAGCTTTATTTACACACTTAACAGGTAAGAGGACAACAGGGTAGCACACACTGCCAAAAATGGTGATCTTTATAGGATGTTTTTGGGTTGGTTACAGAGCACACAGAGGTCTTGTCTTCAAACAAAGGACAGGAAAAAAGAAATAGTTTAGCCTGAGCTTATTGTTCTGCAAACAGTTCCAAGGAAATAGTTTAGCCTGAGCTTATTATTCTGCAAACACTTTCAAGGCGCCAAGCAGAGAAGTACAAACATGGGAAGAGGAAAGGGAGAGGGCAAGGGGGACACAGTAGGACACAGTAGCTCCCAGCCTGCAACACTATGTCAGGGACTGCATGTTGTATTCCCTGCCTGGGCAATGGTGAATCTTTGCAATCTTGTGTGTAGCGTACACTTATAGCACATGTCAGTTTGGACTCACTGCATGTCAAGTGCTACATAGTCTCACATAGTGGTTATTGTACTGGGCAATGCAGTTCTAGAGGGTGAGACAGACAATAAAAAGATAAACCAATGCACAAATGATAGAATTTGATATGAGGTATTTTAGAAAGGGTGGTAAAGAAAGACCTGTCTAAGGAGATTAAATTCAGCAATTAAATGATTGCAAGAATCTAAAAGAAAAAAATGAGAAAAAGTATCTGGCTTTCCAATACTGAAAAGAGAAAATGTGTCTTTAGGATACACTTTGTGGTACCTACTCATTTGTTGTCAGAGACACTGTAACATAACATTCTAAATTAAAAGACTCTCCTCTCAGAGCCCCTCTGCTAGGCTATTCTGGGATGACCCAGCCTGAGCTGCTCGCTGGAGTTATGCTGGCTTCTGAAGAACCATCTGTGAGCAGCGCTGCTTTCTTTAAATGTTATCGTGATATGGCATAGAGTTCATTCTGACTCACATCAACTCCATGTGACAGAGTAGAGCTGTAGTCTAGGTTGTAATCTTTGTGGAGAATATACCATGGATTGCCAAAAGAATGAACAGATCTGTCTGAGAAGAAGTACAACCAGAGCACGCTTTAGAGACAAGGATGGTGAGACTACATCTTACATACTTTGGACATGTTATCAGGAAGGCTCAGTCCCTGGAGAAGGACCTCCTTATTATGTTTGGTAAAGTAGAGGGTCAGCAAAAAAGAGGAAGACCCTCAACAAGATGGATTAACCCAGTGGCTGCAATAATAGATTCAAGCATAACAACGATTGTGGGCTTGGCACGGAACAGGATCGTGTTTTGTTCTGTTGTGCATGGGACTACTGTGAGCTGGAACTGACTCGATAGCACCTAATATCAACAACAAATCTTTACAGAAGTAGATCACAAGGTCTTTTTTCCCTGGAGCAGCCAGTGGGTTCAAATTGTCAATATTTTTGTTAATAGCCATGCTCTTAACCATTGTGCATCCAGGGCTCCTTTGCTTTGAATAGGGTTACATAACAGGTAAAAAGTCTTTCAACTTGGTGGCTGAGATAGTGGAGGTCCAGATAAGGCAACTGTTTCTTCTGCTGGAAGTTACAAAAACTTAGCAGCCAAGAATGTTCCTGCAGTGCAGAGTGATCGAGCATAATGGAGGGTGCCGTGGGAGCAATCTGAGCCTTGCCAGCTAAGCTAGAATGAAGTATATGGACTTTCCATAGGCATCAAAGGCAACGGACTCTTACCCTTAAGTGGCTCTAATATTTTACTATGCTTTAACCGAAAGAACAGACACTTTAAAAAGAACCATATGTTAATATGTAGATGGCCACTCTGCTGTCTTAAAGGACAGTGTTATGTATTAAATTGTGTCCACCAAAAATACATGTTTAAATCCTAATGCCAATAACCTGTGGTTGGAAACCTTGGTGTCATAGGGTTTTATAACTGTCCATTGAAACCTGAGATTTCAAGTGCTACAACTGTTAACCAAAAGGACAGCAGTTCAAATCCACCAAGTGCTCCTTGCAAACTGTGGGGCAATTCCACTCTATAGAATTACTATGAATCAGAATCAACTCAACAGCAATGGACTCTACCTGTGGTTATAATCCCATCTGAGAATGACTTTTCTTTGTTAGGAAATGCTGGTGGTGTAGTGGTTAAGACCGGTGACTGCTAATACAATGGCTATTTCTCACAGTGGCACAGTGGCTAGTTCACGAACTTAATTGTCTGTGAGGGAGTTTTCAGCCAGTGAACAAATAACTGTATTGGAGCATCATCCCTGGTCACCTAATCTGGCCCCCAGTGACTTTTTCTTTACCCCAAGATAAAGGAAATATTGAAAGGAAGACATTTGGATGACATTCAGGACATCAAGTGTAATCTGACAACAGCTCTGATGGTCATTCCAGAAAAACAGTTCCAAAATTGAAGGGTAGACTAGGCACTGGTGCCGATGCATAGCTTCCCAAGGGGATGACTTGGAAGGTGTCTGTAGTGATATTCAACAATGAGGTATGCAGCACTTAAGACAATTAAGTTCATGGACTTAATTGTCAGAACTTGTATAACTATAGCAGATTTTCTTCCCTTTAAATTAACTTAAGTGTATTAAGGAAATTTATGAGGCAACATTTAACAGAGCAGCCATCACTCAGCAGATAGGCAAGGAATAGAATGTGTGTTTGAATTCTGTCCCCTACTCACTGATCTTAGGCTAACTCACCTCACATGTATCTCCAGTTTCTCCCTTAAGGATCATGTGAGGGATATGTAGGCATTCAATAAACATGAATTCAAGCAGCTAGGAGTGGGAAACATGTTGCAAAACCCTTGATGATTTTCTTAGAGTTAAATCATGATCGAGACCATTCAGTTTACATACAGTGTTAAAATTTGAGCTAAAAGAATGTTATCTCAATTACTAACACGTTTTTCTGTAGATTTACTATTTCAAATGCTTTATGGACTTCTTTAATTTTATCCAAATAAACACATTTTAAGTATCAATAATGCTTTGCACCCACAAATGACAAAATATTTTTTTTTTGCGGAATGCGTTGCAGACAATGAGGAAACTCTGGTTGTGTAGTTAAGAGCTACGGCTGCTAACCAAAAGACTGATAGTTCAAATGTACCACCTGCTCCTTAGAAATCCTATGGGTCAGTTTGACTCTGTTCTCCAGGGTTTCTATGTGTCAGAACTGACTGTACAGCAGCGAGTTTGATGTTTGGTTTGTACAGTCCATGGGGAGAATTTTCAGCAGACTCAAAGCCTTGAGTCCGGTGAAAATTCCACATCAACTCCAACTTTCCAGATTGTGATGCAGGCAGAATTCAGAAAGCTAGACCTGAATGCTTGTGGCTAAAGTTGGTTACAACACTTTCAGAAGATCTCAAACGAGAAGATCATTTAAACAGTCTGTGAAATTCAGACTGAAGGCTGATAGCTTAAAAATATACCTGATACAGAAGTTGAGCTTATAAATGCTAACCGTCAAGTCACTACATCACATTACCGCAGTGTGGCAGCACTTGGCTAGTTTTTTAAACAATCTG
This sequence comes from Heterohyrax brucei, assembly GCA_028571685.1. Classification (NCBI taxonomy): domain Eukaryota; kingdom Metazoa; phylum Chordata; class Mammalia; order Hyracoidea; family Procaviidae; genus Heterohyrax; species Heterohyrax brucei. The sequence goes on along the minus strand of CM053142.1, from coordinate 65,767,520 downwards.
AGTAAAAGACAATGCCATCTTCCTTCTGTCAGAAGCAAGCAAACAAACAGATCTTTTCTGGAAATGTTCTTGAACATTTATTCAGAACTATTACAGGAAATTTCAGGTATGGCTCTAGATATAGAGAGCAGAATAAAAGATACTAAAGAAAATTGATTAGCCTAGCTTTATGACTTTTTTGTTTGTTTTTCCAGTTGTCATGGAGTCATTCCAACTCTTGAGAATGCCATGTGTGTCAAGGTAAAACTGCACTCCATAGGGATTTCAATGGCTGATTTTTCAGAAGCAGAGTGCCAGGCCTTTCTTCCAAGGCACCTGTGGGTGAACTTGAACCTCCAACCTCTTAGCTAGGAACTGAGTACTTAACCCTTTATGTCATAGCTCATAGACTAACTCAAACTCAAACCAAACCCACCCCCACTGAGTCAATTCCAACTCATAGCAACCCTATAAGACAGAGTAGAACTGCCCCATAGTGTTTCCAAGGAGCACCTGGCAGATTTGACCTGCCAACCTTTTGGTTAGCAGCCACAGCACTTAACCCACTATGCCACTAGGGTTTCCATACTAACCCAGGGGCTCCTCAGTTACCTGTCAAGTTAAGGCCTTGCAATTCTGAAGCTGAGGAACTATACTCAGCCACTGTAGATGCTTTCATCTCCAGGATCCTACAAACCTGACTCTGCCAGACAACCTGGTGCTGTCACACTGGTCCCTCCAAGATTTGCACTCGGGGCACAACAATCATCATTGGCTCCTGGATCCCAGTTCATGATGAGGCTTCTCTTTCCCAATTGAAATTCAAGGACTCTTACCTTCACAGAAGTCAAATCTTTTTTCTTTCTTGTTTTCGGAGTTGGAAAGGATGTCACACTGTGTTTCCTTGACTTTTTAGTGTCCATTTTAGTCCTGCAGGAGGGAAAATAAAAAAATGTTGGCAAGAGTAGTAAAATATAATGGTCCATATACCAAGGGATGGGAAGTAAGCAAGACAGGATCGGTGGAAAGAAGGTGGCAGGCCTGCACACAGTGGAGGATGCTCTGCTTCTCCTTGGGCTTCCATTCTAGTGGTCAGATAAAGTCAAGAGAGGGGAGATTTTGGAGAGACAGGAAAAGGAAAAGGAGGGCAATGAGATAGTTCGTGGATTAGGACACTAATGAAAAAGATCCATTTCCCCTAGCTAACTGCAAAATAAACCACATTTTGTTGCCACAACTCCCTTATCCCTAAAGCATGCAAATTATGAGTGGCTATCTGGACAGTTTTAATGCCTGTAGGAAAAGAAAAGGGGGACAACTGGTAGAAATGCTTCTCCTAGATGTCATTTTGGCACTTTGTGCCATTTTCTTTCAGAGCCCAAACCAAAACAAATCCATTATCGTGGAGTTGATTCCAACTCACAGTGACCCTACAGAACACAGCAGAACTGACCCACAGGGTTCCGAAGGAGTAGCTGGTGGATTCAAACTGCCAACTTTTTGGTTAGCAGCTCAGCACTTAACCACTGCACCACCAGGGCTCTTTCATTCAGAGTACAGCCTTATACATATTAAATTTGTTGTAAGATGAAAAAATAAGTTAGGTCATTTTGTGGAAATACATTAAAGCAAGTTTGTAAAATAAGGAGACTGAACTAGCTGTCCTCTAAAGTCCCTTCGAGTTCTAACCTTCTTTGACTCAAATTCCATGAAAATACTATTACAATGGAAAAAAATCTGTTGTGATTCATTCCATCATTTTCCTCCCTTGGATAATTCGGTGGTTATCAAAGACTGTGTTGTGTAGTTTTTGTGCTTTATGCATTCAAGCTGGCTTCCAATAAAAACACTTAGCCTGTACTCAAACCTTTGTAAACACTACTTTTTAACCTCAAAATGTGGCTAACTATGGAAGAAAAGGAATAAAATTCTTTTTATATTTTGTTGTATGGAGGGCTGAAGAGAATTAATTCAACTTTACCCAGAGCTAAAGTAAATGTTGCTTTGAGAACAGAAGCTAAAAATTTTAAATTCTTCTTTATTTTCTTTCATGCATATCAGAGTTTTTCCATCTCTCCAGCCCACACCCATTCATTTCTTGCAGATATCAACAGCACTTTTGTCTATGGAGCTCCTTTTGCCACTTGGTCAACAGCTTTAGTGTTACTTGCTATCTTAAGTATGTATTGTTTCTGTTTGTTTGTTTCATCCTAATTGTCTCTTGGGGACAGGGATAATAAGCTTGTAATTTTCTGTATTCCTCATAGAAGCCAGATCAGTGTCTTTCTGTTAATAGCTCTCAGTAAAAATTTCTTGAAGACAAAAATTGGACAGGTGCATAAAATAAAGAGAAACTAAGGTGGCATGCCAGCCCAAGGGCAAGGACTCGAAGGCAGGAGGGGACTGGAAAGCTGGTAGTAGGAAACCCAAAGTTGAGAAAAGAGAGTGTTGACTTGTTGTGGGATTGTCAACCAGTGCCATAAAACAATATGTGTACTAACTGTTTAATGAGAAACTAGTTTGTTCTGTAAACCTTCATCTAAAGTACAATAAGTAATAAAGCTTACATGGAAAGGCAAAAAAATAAAGAAAAATGTGTTAAAGGAAGAGAAATTTAAGATCAATTTATCAAAAATATTCAGAAAATTAACTGTGTGCCAAGCATAGGTGATTCAAAGATAAATATGAACTCCTACTCTCAAGAAGTTCAAAGTCTGGTGGCAAGAAGGACCCATAAAGAGTGGCACTGATATTACTGCATTGTGTAATATTTTATACCTAAGCATCATCTGTGTACATCATCTGTGTATGTAGTACCTCAGTATCCACAAAGGAAACATATCTTTTGAGATCTACATGTATTATGACCTCTTGGTATTATGGATTCTGGAAGACCACCTGTTTTAGCCAGCTAGTGCTGCTCTAACAGAAATACCACAGAGTGGATGGCTTTAAGAAAGGAAGGTTTATTCTTACATAGTCCAGTAGGCTACAAGTCCAAATTCAGGACGTCCACTCCAGGGAAAGTCTTTCCCCCTAGTTGGCCCTGGAGGAAAATCTGGTATTCCATCAGTCTTTGTCCAGGGAGCATCTTGGTGCAGGAACTTCAGGCCTGAAGGACATGCTCTTTTGGTGCTGCTTGCTTGATGGTGTGAGGTTCCCAATTCTCTGCCTGCTTCCCTTTCCTTTTCTCTCTTGCAGGATGAAAGGATTAAGGGTGATGCAAGCAGAGAAACTCCCTTTACAGTGGAGCAGGGAGATGATCTTCTAAAGGGATTTACAGTCCCACCCTAATCCTTTAACATACAGCACAGCAAAATTACACAATGGAGGATAATCGTAGAATACAGGGAATCATGGCCCAGCCGCAGGGCTACACCTATTTCTGGAGGGACATAATTCGATCCGTGACACCTCCGCTGAACCTACTAATCTTTATGTATTCATCAGGGTTTTTTTGTTTTTTGTCCCCCTAACCCCCTGGTTTTGTGATACAGCACCAGACATAATGGGCAGAGAACATCCTGGTTGGTCTTTTCTATTAACATGGTCCCTCTTAAAATGGCTCCAGTTTTCTAGAATCAAGATTAGGTTTTGACCAATACAACGTCAGGCAGTGAGACCTTCACACTCCGTGTTCTGGTTGCAGCCAACCTGTCACAACACTGAGCTTCAGATCAGAGTCAGCTAAAACCAACTCTCCCGGCACTGGGCCCTCCATATTTTGTGAAACATGCATTCTGGCAAATTTACTGACAATACAGAGTGGGAGATGGCCAAAGACAGGGAAGTGTGGCACAGTGCTAGAGATTCTTTTCAGGTTTACCTCTCTTCCCTAGATAAGGACTAAAACAGAAGGGAAAGAACATGCTAATTAACAGAACCAGCTAAACAGAATCTAGCTGGTTTGAAGAAACACTTTGAACACTTGATTTTTTTTATATTGAACCACATGCAGGAAACTCTCGTGGCAGTGAGTTAAGTGTTATGGTTGCTAACCAAAAGATTAGCAGTTTAAATCCTCCAGGTGCTCCTTGGAAACTCTATGGGGCAGTCCTACTCTTTCCTCTAGGGTCTCTGTGAGTCAGAATCAACTTGACAGCAGTAGGTTTGGATTGGTAACCAAATGTAGGCGGCTAAATCCTTCAATAGGACTACAAAGGACGTTTATGTTTGCGGTTTCCACATTTTGAACTTTTTCATTCTTAAAACCTATAAACCCACTACCGTTGAGTTGATTCTGACTCATAGCGACCCTAGAGTACAGAGTAGAAATGCCCCATCAAGTTTCCAAGGAGTGCCTAGTGGATTCGAACAACCAACCTTTTAGCTAGCAGCTGTAGCAGTTAACCACGATGCCACCAGGGTTTCCTTCATTCTTAAAGGGTCTCACATGTTTGTCAAGTCTCTACTAAGCCTGGACGGTGAGGCTTGAATTAAGATTCTTTACCGTGTGAGTCATTTAAAACTCTTTAGAAGCGCCGCAAATTATTTAATCGCTGCTTTTAAACACAGCAAAGAGGACAAATTAACCATAGATTTTAAAAACTTTTCAAAATTTGGATAGTCCAATCCCATTTTAAGGAGAAATTTGCTAATATTGGGAATTACTCCGGAGTAGAAGCAAGCACGTCAAGGGGTTGGGCTCCATTTGGGGGGGAAGGCAGGCAGGCATATGGGCAAAGTCAGAATATGCTTAATATCGGCACCCTTCTCATCTGTCTGAGGCTTATGAGGGTTAAGTCCCACCTTCGACTACAAAACCCACTGCCGTGGAGTCGCTTTGGACTCACAGTGTCCCTATAGGCCACAGCAGAACTGCCCACTTTGCTTTCCAAGAAGCACTTGGTGCTTGGTGGATTCAAACTGCCAACCTCTTGCTTAGCGGTCGTAGCACTTAACCAATGCACTACCAGGGACATCCAGTGAAAACAAAGGGAGGAAGACAGTCTCATGTCCTAAGCTGCTGGCTTCAGGATTGGAAGCATGGTTCCAACGTACGTTTTCTGAGTTGCGTAAAATCCATCTATCCCTTCCCCATGTTCTGCTGGACCCGGCGATGAAACTTTTGTCATTCACAGAAAAGTATATCAATGTTAGGCTCTGAGGATGCAACTGTTCACAGCAAGACCAAAGAACTGTACTTTCCTCCACTGTGCACTCACTCTCCACTCCTTTCTCTCCTCCCACTCGCACTGTGTGTACTTTTCTGCATCAAACACGTTTCATTCACCACTCCCCCTTTCTCCCCTTGTCTCACAGCTCCCTTCTACATTTCTGCATTCATACACCTTTCTTTCATTCCTCCCTTGCACCTTTCACCCCTTATTACCCCAGATGCCACTTCCCCTTGAAAGGATTGGTCAGACCCGGTAAATTCAGATTTGCGCCCTATTGTGAGCTCCTTCCGCTTCCCTGATCCTTACTTTGTTCCCATGGAGGTGGGAGGTGGGAGGAGCTGCATCGGGCTGGAGCTCCCAGCAGCAGCTGCTGGGAGCTAGAACCGGAGACCTGCAGAGAACAGTGCGTGGAGGACCACACCCTCCCCCCCGTTGCTATAGCAACTATTTCCACCCTTTTTGTGACTCTAGAGCTGCAGGAGCTAAGCTCTGGTTCTATCCAGACCGCCTTTCACATCAGCTTGAAGAACACATTGCCATTCCTCCTACCCCTAATCCTTTGCCCCAGTTCTTCAAAGGTTAGAAGTAGTGGATTTAATCCTGAGGACAGTGATTACAGTTGGTGGAGCAGACCAGAAACTTGAAACTATCCCTGCTTCCTCTTCAAGGAGGTACGAGGTTATCAGAAGCACCTAGCCAAAGTTCTGCATGTAATTTCTCTGTGAACACGTTTGAGCATCTACTCTGTACCAGGTATTAGGGCAGCATGATAAGCAAGGAAAGTCACAGACGAATCACAGTAGCTTGGCCTGAAGAAGTTCACTGTCTGGTCTACAAAGGAAAACAGACATTCAAACAAAGCTTTTTGAAGGAATGGAAATTTGAGTCTTCAAGAACGGGTGGGAGTCAGTTATGTAAGGAAGGCAAATGTGAACCCCTAGGAAAACTCGAACTCCTCCCCCTGCCAAAAAACCTGTTAGTTGCCATGAATCCAATTTCAAATCACAACTCCATATAGTTAGTCAGTAGCTGATTTTTCAGAAGTAGGTCATCAGGCTTTCCAAAGTGCCTCTGGGTGGACTTGAGCCACCAACCTTTAGATCAGTAGTCCAGCATTTAACCATTTGCACCACCCAGTCAAAGCCTGGGGCCATGGAAAAGTAGGGTGGCCTTTGGTGCCAGCTTTCAGTTTATTATGGCTGGGGTCAAAGGTGCACACGGCAGTATGAGATAAGATGGGGGAAGCAGGCAGGGGCCAGCCATATCTCAAAATAGCTTCTGAAATAAATGCACTAGGAGTACATATGCAGATTTTAAGCAGAGGGGTGTTTGTGCTCAGATTTTATTTTATAAAACTCATGCTGGCAACAATGGTGTGGAGGGAACCAATGATACTGAAGGAAGAAGTAGAAGCTGCATTGAAGGCATTGGGGAAAAACAAGGCTCCAGGAAATGATGAAATATCAACTGAGACATTTCAAGAAACACTGAAAGTGCTCACTCATCTATGCCAACAATTTGCAGGACAGCTACCTGGCCAAGTGACTGGAAGAGATTCATATTATCCCTATTCCCAAAAAAGGTGATCCAGCTGAATGTGGAAACTATCGAACAATATCATTAATATCACAGTCACGTATATGGATTAAGAGGCATTCGTTCAAAAAGAACAAAAGGACATTGCATTGTTTAGAGTTAGGAAAGGTTTGCACTGGGGTTGCATCCTTTCACCACTTCTATTCACTTCTGACTTCTCAGTGTGCCAAGCGAACAGAGAAGGTGGACTGTATGAAGAAGAGTGAGACATCAGGACTGGAAGGATACTCATTAACAACTTATGATACACAGATGACACAACCTTGCTTACTGAAAGTAAAGAGGACTTGAAATACAGTCTTCTGTATGACTTATACCTCAACCAAGTGTTTCAGTCATCTAGTGCTGGTATACCAGAAATATCATAAGTGGATGGCTTTAAAAAGAAAAAATTATTTTCTTACAGAAAAGCAGGTGAGAAGTCCAAATTCAGGGCATCAGCTCCAGGGGAAGTCTTTCTCTGTTGGCTCTGGAGTAATGTCCTTGTTGGCAATCTTCTCCTGAACTGGGAGCTTCTGAGGTGCAGGAACTCCAGGTCCTTTCCAAAGGATGTATTCTGCTTCCAACACTGCTTTCTTGGTGGTATAAGGTTGCCCAAACTTCTGTGCTACCTTCTTTCTTTTATGACTTTCTATACCTTAAGAGATTGCCTCAAGGTACAACATAATCTTACACATTGAGTCCTGACCCACTAACACAACTGCTGTCCTTTTTCCCTCACTAACTTCACAGAAGCAGGATTTATAACATGAAGGAACACCACACAATACCAGGAATCATGGTCTAGCCAAATTGCTATAAACATTTTTGGGGAATACAATTCAATCCATAAAACTAAGGAAAACAAAAATCCAAACAACTGGACTAGTAAGCAACATATAATAAATAGTGAAAAGATTGAGGCTTTCAAGGATTTCATTTTACCTGGATCTCTAATCAATGTCCATGGAAGCAGCAGTCAAGAAATCAGGAGACACACTGCACTGGATAAATCAGCAGCAAAAGACCTCTTTAAAGTGTTCCAAAGTAAAGATGTCACCTTGAAGACTAAGGTGTGCCTGACTCAAGGCATGGTATTTTCAGTTGCATCATATGCATGCAGAAGCTGGACAACGAATAAGGAAGAGAGAAGAATTGACACCTTTGAGTTGTGATGTTGGAGAAGAATATTGAATATACCATGGATTACCAAGAGAACTAACAGATCTGTCTTCGGGGAAGTACAATCAGAATCTTCTTGAGAAGCAAGGATGCTGAGGTTCCATCTTACATACTTTGGACATGTTGTTAGGAGAGACCAATCCCTGGAGAAGGACATCATGCTAGGTAAAGTAAAACATCAGGGGAAAAAGAGGAAGATCCTCAACAAGATGGATTGACACACTGGCTCCAAAAATGGTCTCAAGAGTAACAATGATTGTGGGCATGGTATAAGACCAGGCAGTGTTTCATTCTGTTGTACAAATGGTCACTATGAGTCAGAACTGACATGATGGTACCTAGGAAAAACAACATCATTACCCAGCACAGTGCAGGCTCTCAATAAATGTTTGTTGCTGAACTGCAACAACATTCTGATACTACATAACTAGCATATGTTTTTCAAAAGACGGTGGGGTAGTGAGGTGCTATATGAAAGTATGAAATACACATTACTTATTGCTGTTGAGTTGATTCTGACTCACAGCAACCATCCAGGACATAGCCGAGCAGTCCCACAGGATTTCCAAGGCTGTAAGTCTTTATGGAAGAAGATTGCTATGTATGAAGACTGTCAATTCAGTTCTCAAACTCATCGTGGAAAAAGTGCTACATACCTCATTGCTGAATATCACTATGGCCATCTTAGAAGTACTCCTCTTGGGAAGCTATACACCAATGTCAGTGCCTATTCCACCCTTCATAGCAATTTTGGAACTCTTTCTGGAATGGCCATCACAGCTGTCGTCATACTACCCTGGATGTCCTGAATGTCATACAAATGTCTTCCTTTCAACATCCTTTATCTTTGGGTAAAAAAAAAAAAAAAAAGTCACTGGGGGCCAGATCAGGTGAGCATGGAGGGTATTCCAACAGTTACTTGCTTATTGGCTAAAAACTCCCTCACAGGTGCATAGCTTCCCAAGAATACTTCAAAGGTGACTGTAGTGGTATTCAGCAGTGAGGTATGTAGCATTTAAACAATTAAGCTTACAGACTTAATTGTCAGATTTCCTATTTGCCCTGTGGAGTAGCTAATGGGTATGAACTGCTGACCTTCTACTTAGCAGCCAAGTGCTTACTCACAGTGCCACTAGGTCCTTTAAAATATACCTTTCATAAAATAAAAAGTACAATAAAAATAAGGTGGGGTAGGGCCACAATAGGAGAGTAAACAGCTGCTTCCTATGATCCCTCCACAAAGACCCCAAACAGTAAGTGAATTGATTATATATGACATTGTTAGAGCCCCAAACATATAAGGGAAACTTGAGAAATTAGACTGATATAGAGGGAAGGGACAGAAGGCCCAGAAATACCTAAGATTGGCCAGACCTGACCTGGTGAATATTGGCTGCAGCCAGCATGGCAAAGAAAGCAGCGGAATTCAGAGGGCTTCCTCCTCAGTGGGAGAAACTGAACAGAGTCCACTAAGGCCTCCAAAATTAAAGGGAAAAAGAGTGCAGGATTCCCCTAAGCTAACTGGCTGATGTCTATCCTACCACTTGTAGATTCCAAAACTTCCCTGTGGAATAAACCTCTGTCTCGTTTCCCAGTGCTTTTCCCTCCCCTCTCTTTACTGCCCCTGGTTCCAGAATCTGATGCCATTAACTAAGTTAGAAGTAGGATTCTTTACACTTGCCCTGAACCATTCTTCTAAACAAGGGACAATGTAAGAAATAAAAGGAAGGGGGAAAAATACATCTACCAATTAACCTAACCCACAAATTCAGGGCAGAAACAGTACCTTCAGAACAGGCTTAATGTGACATGGCTTCCTCACAATTGGGAACAGCACCCTGCCTTTCTCAGCATGTGTAGCCAGATACATGTGCCTACAATAATAACCCCTGCCCACTTATGACTGTAGGGTAGAGCCTGCATCACACACTTGTGGACTAATTACCTGGATACCTGAGATGAATCCATTCAAGAAAACAGACTCCTAGGCTCACATGCCTAGTAATAGCTCTAACTACCTGTAAGACTAATAACTTTTTCACTACAAATATCTTTTTTAACAGACACAAACAGCAACTGTACACATGGACCTCATCAGACGGAATACACAGGAACCAAATTGACTACATCTGCAGAAAAACAATGGAAAAGCTCCAAATCAGCAGTCATAACAAGACCAGGTGCTGACTGTGGCACAGATCATCAATTGCTCATATACAAATTCAAATCGAAACTGAAGAAAATTAGAACAAGTCCACAAGAGCCAAAGTAGGAACTTGAGTATATCCCTCCTGAGTTTAAAGACCACCTCAAGAACAGATCTGATGTGCTGATCACTAATGACTGAAGACCAGAGAACTGTGGAATGACATCAAAGACATCGTCCACACAGAGAGCAAGAAGTCATTAAAAAGACAGGAATGATCAAGACACTGCCAACCAAAAAAGCCTGGGCCCAGATGGCTTCACTGCAGAATTCTATCAAGCTTTTAGAGAAGGGTTATCTACAATACTACTGACACTATTTCACAGTATAGAAAGCAATAGAGTACTCCCAAACTCATTCTATGAAGCCAGCATAACCCTGATACCAAAGCCAGGGAAAGACCCAACAAAAAAGGAGAACTACAGACCGATATCACTCATGAATCTAGATGCAAAAATCTTACAAAATTCTTGCCAATAGAATACAACAACATATCCAAAAAATAATCCATCATGACCAAATTGGATTCATACCAGGGATGCAAGGCTGGTTCAGCATCAGAAAAACTAATGTGATTAACCACATAAATATCACAAAAGAAAAGAATCACCTGATCTTGTCCATTGACGCAGAAAAGGCATTTGATAAAGTCCAACACCCATTCATGCTGAAAACTCTTAGCAAAATAGGCATAGACGGAAAAGTCCTCAACGCAGTAAGGGCCATTTATACAAAGCCAACTGCCTATGTCATCCTGAATGGAGACTGAAAGACTTTCCCTAGAGAACAGGAACTAGACAAGGATGCCCACTGTCACCTCTCCTATTGAACATTGTACTAGAAGTTCTAGCCAGAGCAATTAGACAAGACCAAGAAATAAAGGGCATCTGCACTGGCAAAGAAGTCAAAAATCTCCCTATTTGCAGATGATATGATTGTATATGCAGAGAATCTCAAAGAATCTATAAATAAAAACACAGGAAAGAAAAAAAAGATGAAGTTAGATGTCAAGAGACTCTGAAACTTGCTCTTGAACATTGAGCAGCTAAAGCAAAATGGAGGAATGGTGAAGTAAAAGAGCTAAACGGAAGATTTCAAAGAGCAGCTCTAGAAGACAAAAGAAAGTATTATAATGACATGTGCAAAGAGCTGGAAATGGAAAGCAAGAAGGGAAGAACATGTTCTGCGTTTCTCAATATGAAAGAACTGAAGAAAAAATTGAAGCCTCAAACTGCAATAGTGAAAGATTCTACAGGGAAACTATTAAATGACTCAAGGAGCATCAAAACAAGATGCAAGGAATACACAGAGTCATTATACCAGAAAGACCTAGTCAATATTCAGCCATTTGAAGAAGTACCATATGATCACGAATCAATGGTACTGAAGGAAGAAGTTGAAATTGCATTGAAGGCATTGGTGAGAAACGAGGCTCCAGGAATTGATGGAATATCAATTGAGACATTTCAACAAACAGATGCAGTGCTGGAAGTGCTCACTTGTCTATGCCAATAAGTTTGGAGGACAGCAACCTGGCCAACTCACTGGAAGAGATCTATATTTATACATATTCCACAGAAAGGTGATCCAACTGAATGTGGAAATTACCAAACAATATCATTGGTATCACACGCAAGTAAAATTTTGTTTAAGATCATTCAAAAGTTGCTACAACAATATATTGACAAGAAACTGACAAAAATTCAAGCTGGATTGAGAAGAGGATATGGAAACAGGGATATCATTGCTGATGTCAGATGGACATTGGCTGAAAGCAAAGAATACCAGAAAGATGTTTACTTGTGTTTTATTGACTATGCAAAGTATTTGACTGTGCGGATCATACTGAACTATGGCTAATGTTGCAGAGAATGGGAATTCCACACCTAACTGTGCCCTTAAGGAACCTGTATATGGATCAAGATGCAGTTGTGAGAACAGAACAAGGAGATACTACGTGGTTTAAAGTTATGAAAGGTGTGTGTCAGGGTTGTATCCTTTCACCATACCTTTTTAATCTGTATGCAGAGCAAATAATCCAAGAAGCTGGATTATACGAAAAAGAATGAGGCATCAGGATTGGAAGATGACTCATTAACAACCTGTGTTACACAGACAACACCACCTCACTTGCTGGAAATGAAGATTTGATACACTTACTGATGAAGATCAAGGACCACAGCCTTCAGTATGAACTGCACATCAACATCAGGAAAACAAAAAACCTCACAACTAGACCAGTCAGCAACACTGTCATAAATGGAGAAGAGATTGAGGTTGTCAAAGATTTCATTTTCCTTGGGTCCACAATCAATGCCTATGGAAGCAGCAGTCAAGAAATCAAAAGACACGTTGCATTTGGGAAGATGTGCTGCAAACGACCTCTTTAAAGTATTCAAATGTAAGGATGTCACCTTGAAGACTAAAATGGGCCTGACCCAAGACATAGTATCTTCAGTCACATCATAAGCAAGCAAAAGCTGGACAATGAACAAAGTAGACAGAAGAATTAATGCCTTTGAATTGTGGTGTTGGAGAAGAATGTTGAATGTACCATGGACCACCAAAACAACAAATAGATCTGTTGTGGAAGAAATACAACCAGAGTGCTCCTCGGAAGCCAACATGGCAAGACTGGGTCTTACATACTTTGGACATGTTGTCAAGAAAGATCGGTCCCTGGACAGGGATACCATGCTTGGTAGAGTGGAGGGTCAGTGAAAAAGAGGAAGACCTCAACAAGATGGATTAACCCAGCAGCCACAAGAATGGGCTTAAGTATAAAAATGATTGTGGACATGGTGCAAGACCAGGCAGTGTTTTGTTCTGTTGTTCATAGGGTTGCTATGAGTCGGAACTGACTCGATGGCACCTAACAACAACAGCCTGGTGAAAGAATGTTAGAGTTTCAAAGCCACCAACAACCAAACTAGCACACATAACCAGCCTATTTGGACATTTTAAAACAAAACAAGCTAGAACACAGAAAACCAAACCAAACCCCCTGCCATTGGGTCGATTCTGACCCATAGCAACCCTATAGAACAGAGTGGAACTGCTCCATAGAGTTTCTAAGGAGTGCCTGGCAGATATTCAAACTGCTGATCTTGTGGATACTGTCTGTAGCACTTAACCACTACAAACACAGTAGGCAAACATAAAAATAAATACAACAACTTAGTGATGGCTTGGAGAGAACAGTTAATAACAAATCACTTAAAGAGGCAGTGCAAGGCTGAATTAGTGAGACTGAAGATAAAGCACCAACATATTTGAGGAAAAATCAGATAAAAGAATTTAAAATAATCAAGAAACACTAAGAATTTATGTGACTCTATCAAGAGGAATAATCTACAAGTGATTAGATTACCAGAATGTGGAGGACAACAGGAAATACAGAGAGCTGTTGAACATCTGTGGACAGAAAACTTCCCTGATATAATGAAAGATCAGACAGTATCTATACAAGACGTTCATTGAATTCCACACAAGGTAGATCCCAAAAGGAAGACACCAATGTATATTATCATCAAACTTGCCAAAACTAAAGATAAAGAGACAACTTTAAAATTGGCTAGGGATAAATGAAAAAGAATCCACAAAGGAGAGTCAATAAAACTAAGCTCAGACTGTTCAGCAGAAACTATGGAGGCAAGAAGGCAATGGGATGACATATACAAGGAAAATAATTGCCAGCCAAGAAATTATATATACAGAAAAACTATCTCTCAGATATGATGGTCAAATTAGGACATTTCCAGAAAAACAGAAATTGAGGGAATTTGCAAATACCAAAAAAAAAAAAAGAAAAAAACAATTATAGGAAATACCAAAGGGAATTCTTTGGTTAGAAAACCAGCAACATAAGATAACAACCCAAGACTAGAATGCAGAACAGAGCAACAAAGTATTATTACACATAGGGAAATTACAAAAGTAAATCAATGATCAAACACTGAAAATAGGGAAACAGAGGTGTCATTAAGTAAAAGATGACAATATTATAACAATGAGAACATAAATCTTGCACATGAAGAGGAAGTCAAAACTATACAAAGAAATTAAAAACTGGTTTAAATTTCTAAAATTATGGGTAAATATGGAAACCCAGGTGGAGTAATGGTTAAGTGCTATGTCTGCCAAATGAAAGGCTGGTAGTTTAAATCCACCAGGCGCTACTTGGAAACTCTATGGAGCAGTTCTGTTCTGCCCCTTAGGATTGCTATGAGCCGGAATTGACTCGATGGCAGTGAGTTTTTCAGTGAGGGGTAAATATGAAGTTAACCACAAAGGGAATTAACATTCCTACACATCAAAATAAAAACCAAGAAAAATGGGAAGTCTGAGCAAATACAAAACCACCAACAATTAAAAAGATGAAAACATATAACGAAAAATGATTCAGCACAGAAACTTAAGTGGAACAAAGGAACTGTGTATGACGCACAAAAAAGGCATCAAAATAACAGCAGTAAATTCATACCTATCAATAATTTACTAAACATAAATGGATTAAATGCACCATTTAGAGGAAGGACAGTGGCAGACTGCATTGAAAACACAATCCATCTACTGGCTGCCTATAGGAGACACACCTTAGATTTAAATATGTGAATAAAGTAAAATGCAAAGATGGGAAAAAATATATCAGGATAACAACATTCAGAAAAGAGCCCCACCCAAAACCCACCATCACAGGAGTGGCAATATTAATTTCTGATAAAATAGACTTTAAAGTCCATCACATTAGATAAAGAAAAAAACCACTGCTGTTGAGTTGGGTCCAACTCATAGCAACCCTAGAGGTCAGAGTAGGAAGAACACCATATAATAATAAACGGTCAATACACCAGGAAGATATAGCCGTATTAAATATTTACATGTTCAATGACAGAGCTCCAAAATACATAAAACAAACTCTAACTGCACTGAATGAAGAAATACATAGCTCCACAATAACAGCCAAGCCAGCCAGCCAAGTGCCATCGATTCAGCAGGAGACTTCAACATACTACTTTCAGAGAAGGACAAAATACCCAGAAAGAAGCTCAATAAAAACATGGAAGTTCTAAATGCCACAACCAATCAACTAGATCTCGTGGACGTGTACAAAACACTCCACCCAACAGCAGCCAAGTACACTTTCTTTTCGAGTGCACACGTAACACTCTCCAAAATTACCACATATTAGGCCATAAAACAAGCATTAACAAAATTCAAAGCATAAAAATTTTACAGTGTCTTTTCAGATCTTATAGCCACAAAAGTAGAAAATGAATGAAAAAAAGGGGAAAAAAATCAAACACATGGAAAGTGAACAGTTTGCTCAAAAACTACTGGGTTACAGAACAAATCAAGGACAAAATTCACAGTAGCAAATCAGAACAAAAACATATCCTACTGGAACCCTTGCCAAAGCCAGCCAAGTGCTGTCCAGTCCCATCCACTGGGACACAGCAAAAGCAGTGCTCAGAGGTCATTCTATCTCATTAAATGCACATATTCAAAAAGAAGAAAGGGCTCAAATCAAAGCATTATCCCTACAACTCAAACAAGTAGAAAACAGCAGTAAAAGAACCCCTTGGTACCGGAAGAAAGCAAATAATAAACATTAGAGCAGAACTAAATGAACTAGAGAATAGAAAAACTATAGAAAGAGTTAACAAGACCAAAAGCTGGTTCTCTGAAAAGATCAACAGAATCAGTAAAGTACTGGCCCAACTGACAAAAGAAAAACAGGAGAGGAAGTAAGAAGAGATGGAAATATCACAATTGAACAAATTGAAATTAAAAAAATAACAGGGTAGTATAAAAAGCAGTACTCTAACAAATTTGGAAGTGAACAAATTTCTACCCACCTAAACTAACACACATAGAGTTAGAACAACTAAATAAAACCATAATGAAAGACTGAAAAGGTAATTTTAAAACTCCCAACAACAACTACAAAAAAGCCCTAGCCCTGATAGCTTCACTGGACAATTCTACCAAACTTTTAAAGAATTGTTAACATGACTATTACTAAACATATTTCAGAACACAGAAAAAAATGGAATATTTCCAAATTCATTCTATGAAGCCAACATACCCTAATACCAAAACCAGGTAGAAAGTACAGAAAAGGATAATTACAGATCAACGTTCCCCATGAACTTAGACACTAAGATCCCCAATGAAATTCTAGCCAATAGAGTTCAACAATATATAAAAAATAATTTGCCATGACAACGCAGGATTCATACCAGGGATGCAGTGATCATTAAACACTAGAAAAAAATGTAATCAATCACATAAATAAAAAAAAAAAAAGAACCACTTGATTTTATCTTTTGATACACAAAAGCCATTTGATAAAGTCCAATACCCATTCATGTTAACAACTCTCAGCAAAATAGGAATAGAAGGGAAAGTCCTCAACATAATAAAGGGCACTTATATACAAAGCCAACAGCCAACAGCATTCTCACTGAGAATGGGAGCCAGACAATGATGCCCTTTGTCACCACTTTTATTCAACACTGTGGTAGAGGTTCTAGCCAGAACAATCAGGCAAGATAAAGAAATAAAGGGCATCCAAATCGGTAAGGAAGAAGTAAGAGTATCTCTGTTTACAGATGATATGATCTTATACACCGAAAACCATAAAGAATCCACAAAAAAAAAGAGTTCAGCACATTATCAGGATTATTATATTAGTTGGATCCTTTTACACCAAGAAAGAGAATATCAAAGAGGAAATTACAGAATCAATATCATTTACAGAAGCCCTCAAAAAGATAAAATACTTAGCGATAAATCTAACCAGAGACATAAAAGACCTATACAAAGTGAATTACAAGATACTACTCAAGAAACCAAAAGAGACCTACATAAGCAGAGAAATCTACCTTGCTCTTGTATAGGAAGACTGATCATCATGAAAATGTCTGTTTTACCCAAAGCGATCCACAGATACAATGCAATCCCAATCCAAATTCCAGTTGTATTTCTTAATGAGATGGAGAAACAAATCACCAACTTCATACGGAAAGGGAATAAGCGCTGGACAAGTAAAGTGATACTAAAAAAGAAAAACAAAGTAGGAGGCCTCACACTACCAGACTTTAGAACCTATTACATCACCACAGTACTCAAAACAGCCTGGCTGGTACAAAAACAGATACATAGACCAAACAGAACAGAGTGTCCACATGTAAAATCATCCACCTATGAGCAGCTGATATTTGACAAAGACCCAAAGTCTATAAGTTGGGGATAAAACAGTCTCTCTAACAAATGGTATTGGCATAACTGAAAATCTATCTACAGAAAATGAAACAAGACCCATACCTCATACTATAGATAAAAACTAATTCAAAATGAATCAAAACTTTGAATATCAAATCTAAAATGATAAAAATAATGGAAGAAAAAATAGGGGCACTGGAAGCCCCAAAACACAGCATAAATAGACTACAAAATATTACTAACAATGCACAAACACCAGAAGGAAATCCTGAAAATGAAAGAGTCAGGTTCATCCAAAAACTTCACTAAAAGAGTGAAAAGACAAACTACAGAAAAGGAAAAAAAATTTGGCTATGACATATCCGATCAGTGTCTAATTTCCATAATCTACAAAATACTCCAAAATTGCAACAACAAAAAGACAAATAACCCAATTAAAAAAAGGCAAAGCATATGAACATGCACTTCACCAAAGAAGACATCTAGGATGCTGACAAATACATGAGGAAAAGCTCACAGTCACTAGCCATTAGAGAAATCCAAATCAAAACTACAATGAGACACCATCTCACCCCAACAAGGCTGGCATTAATCCAAAAAACACAAAATATAAATGTTGGAGAGCCTGTGGAGAGACAGGAATGTAAAATGGTACAACCATTTGGAAACCCATTTGGTGCTTTCTTAGAAAGCTAGAAATAGAAATACTACATGATCCAGCAATCCTATTTCTTGGAATATATCCTAGAGAAATAAAGGCTGTCACATGAATAGATACATACACACTAATGTTTATTGCCGCACTGTCCACAACTACAAAAAGCAGGAATCAACCTAGGAGCCCATCTACAGATGAATGAATAAACAAACTATGGTATATTCACACAATAGAACATTATGCAGTGATGAATCTGGGAAATATCTGATAACATGCTGTCATCTGGGAGACATTATGCTGTGTGAAATTAGTCAGTTGCAAAAGGACAAATATTATATGGGATCACTATTATAAGGACTCAAGATATGGTTTAGAGATAGAAGAAAACAGTCTTTGATGGTTACAAGGGTCAGGAGGGAAGGAGAGGGGTAATCACTAATTTGGCAGTAGATAAGAATTAAGTGAATTAGGTCAAGGGAGGGACAACACACAGAAGTCAGCACAGCTGGACTAAACCAAAAGCTAAGAAGTTTCCTGAATATAACCAAACACTTCAAAGAACAAAGTGGTAGGGGCAGGGGTCTGTGGACCGTGGTTTCAGGAGACATCTAGGCCAAATGTTATAACAAAGCTTTTTAAGAAATGTTTTGATCCCACTTTGGTGAGTGGCACCTTAAAAGCTAGCAACTGCCCATTTAAGGAGTGTCAGTTGGTCTCAAACTACCCGGAGCATAGGAGAATGGACATGAAACACATAAGGAAAACAGGGGCTCAAAAGACAGAAAGGTTCACATAATCCCAAGACTACATCAACATGAGACAAGAAGAACCAGATGGTGCCAGGCTACCACCCATGACTCCCCTGACAAAGAATATGATGAGTCCCTGGTGAAGCAGGAGAAAAGTGGGGTGCAGAACCCCAACTGTATTAAAAAGACCAAACTTGATGGTCCAACAGACTGGAAGGTCCCCGGACTCACTGTTATGCTAGAAGCAAAACTATTCCCAAAGCCAATTTTTCAGAAAGAGATTGGACTGGACTATAAGACATAAAACGATACTGGCAACTAGCGTGCTTCTTGTCTTATCCAGATACATGAGACTGACTGGACAGCTCCCGTCCAGAGGAGACACGAGAGGGTGGAAGGGGTCAGGAGCTAGCTGAATGGACAAGGGAAATACAGGCTGGAATGGAGACGTATGCTGTCACAGTATGGGGAGAGCAGCTAGAGTTATATTGCAATGCGTGTGTAAGCTTCTGTATGAAAAACTGGATATAAACTTTCACTTAAAGCATAATATTAAAAAAGAAAGAAGGCAAATGCTCACTTTAATCATACTTATAAGTTACTAATTTTTCCATAAACAAAGAAATAAGCTATAATACATTTTAAATGGTTAACATGACTTGAAGTTTTTTTTTTAGAAAAGGATCCAAAGCTAGCTGAAATTCTTGGCATAAAATATTCATGACTATTTTTATTTACAATAAATTCAAATCTAAGCTTCCTAAAAAGCTATATTACCTGAGATAATAGGAATGCCTGAGTAAGTACCTGACAGCCACTCATTAAAGTACATGCCTAACAAAAAGTGGTTACGTTTAAGAAAACAGCTTCTTCCAGTTTACATTTACATAAAAAAGCTAGAATTCTTTGAAAAGCTCTCATTTTTCTCATGAATTTCAGACTACCAGAGATGGATGCAATGGTATCCTGGAAGAGAGTACCTCAAATATTTTCTCATTTATTAAAGCTGTTGACAATGAAACCTTCAAAAAATATCACGGAATTCTACTTTGTATACAAGAAGCATCTATCTCTAATTAAGGGACATATACCATAGTACAATAGCCATTATAGTGTATAAAAATTCTGAATTCTTAGTATAAATATAATTGGCTAAAATATGAAACATATACTTTAAGTAGCCTATAAGATTTTAGAAACGCCTCTTGAAGGAACTGGGAACTTCTCCCTTTGCCAGTTAAACTGAACAGTTAAGTTGCTATTAAGTAGACTAGAAAGGGACACCATGCTAGTAGAACAGACTAGCATGTGATCTGGACTTCCTCTTGTCAAAGTGACAATCAATTAATGACAATAACTTAGACATAAGGATATAACAGAATATGTTCTCCAGAAAGAGTGAAATTAGAAGACAATTCTTATAAATTTCTTATTGAAGTCTCAACAGCTTTACAGAGACTAAAATCACAAAACGGGTAGAAGTTATTTATATGACATGTTAAGTGATTATGTTACAATCCCCTCCTCAAATAATAACATGACTTAAATACAGAAACACAAAACTGTGATTCTCTTGATGAAAAGTTTCTTTGTTATCACCCTCCTTCATCTACTAGCAGCAGTTGGATGCAGTGGTTTAACTCGTGCTAATCTGGACAAGCCAAGGCGGAGACTCTGAGTTGGAGACTTCACAGATACTCCTGGCAGTGGGCTTCTACTGTTGTTGCTGCTACTTCCGGATACTCCTGAAAGGAAACATACATAGCACATGAAGATAATGTCAGAAATCTCTTCAGATTAATTTATAAAACACAGAAAGCAAAGGAAGTAGTTAAGTACTATTCTATTATACAGAGTCTTTCAATCTATGAACTAGAGCAAAAGAATGGAAAGTACTAGAGTATAAAGAATATAAAACCCATTGCTCTCAAGTTGATTCTGACTCATAGTGACCCTACAGAGCAGAGTAGAGCTGCCTCATAGAGTTTCCAAGGAGCGCCTGGAGGATTTGAACTGCCCACCTTTAGGTTAGCAGCTCTAGCACTTAACCATAACCACTAAGCCACCAGGTTTCCAGAAAGACTATAGCATTGCCTATTTCCAAACACTCCCATTATCAAAGATGACAGCAAAACTTCAATAGTGAAAGCTGAAATAGGAAGATTGGGAACAAACAGTATTTGTTCTAAAAGACTAAAGAAATGTATGCAATTTTAATTTCTAAAGTGGCAGACAAATTTAATGCATTTTTTAAAAATTTGGAATCTTCCCAAGTACGTCTTAAAAGTTTTTTTTCCCTAATTTTTCAATAGCTTTAAACATTGCAGACTTGATTTTATTTTTATATTAGTTTTATTTACATTACCACCCTAATACAGCAATTATCTGCATCTAGTATTTTCAAAATTTATTCATATAAGTGTTCATAGTTGATGAAGTGTATGCAAAAGTACAATTGTATATTATTTCTTCATTAAAGATTTATAAGCATTTCCATGTTTCTAATCATCTGATGTACCACAGCTTGACAATTTCCTGCAAGCTTTTTGTTTCTAGTTTTCAAACATTTTAAATAACATGGGGTATAGAAGTTTTACTACTTGTTACTTTTCTTCATTTGTAACAATAAATTCCCAATAGCAGTTCCTAGTTGCTAAGGATTGAACTGTATCTCCTCAAAATATGTGTAGTAAATCCTAATCTCTGTGCCTGTGGTTACAATCACATTTGGGAATGGGCTGTTGTTGTTATTTAATGATATATGATCAATGCAGGGCATGTCTTGAGTCAATGTCTTTTGATACATAAAAAAAGTGCAAACTAGCAAACCAACAGACTGGGGAAGATTGATGCCACATCACCTGAAGATCACCAAGGAGGCAAGGAACACCAGGCTTACAAATATTGAAAAGAGACAAGGACCTTCCCCAAAAGCTGATGCAGAGAAAAAGCCTTTCACTAGGGCTAGAGCCCTGAATTCAGACATCTAGCCTGCTAAACTATGAGAGAATAAATTTCTATTTGTTAAAGCCATTCACTTGTGGTATTTCTATTACAGCAGCACTAGGTCAAAGGATGGGTTTATTTTTCTGTCTCCCGTTAAAGATTATAAATCTACAATAAATAACTGTATCTGTTACGCCACAACCCAGACAGCACTGGAATTAAGTAATCCTGCAGTCCCTCAGCTCAGGTCTAACTCTGCTTATTAAAACTAGTTACCATTAAGGGAATAACCACTGTGGACCAACCAATCGAGGCCACTTAAAAGGGGTAAACTGTGGACACATTTGGAAGAACTTAGAAAAAGAGAGGGGATAAGTGCGGAAAGACACATTGACACAGGAAAGGAAATCGGATAGAGAGACGCTCTGGTAGAATACCTACAGTACATTTAAAGAACCAAAAAAAAAAAAAGGCATCAATTTTACCAAAGTAGAGGGCTTCATGTGGCTGGATAAGGGAGAGCAGAGACAGGATGACTAGAGCAAGGAAGCCAGCTACAGTTCAGATATTAAATGTAGAGGATCTGGACGAGGATTTTTCTTAGTTCCAAGAAGGGTGAAAGTCAGAATTTTTGAAGATCAGTGAAACTTGGCTGCTGTGGGCCAAAAGAAAACAGCGTGAGCCTGAAGATGAGTTTGCTAGGGAATTTGCTGAATGCTGGAATTCCCAGGTACAGGCCCTGAGGCTTCAGAACATGGAGGTTAACAGAGCCTGACCAAACGGATTTGTTGTCAGAATGACGTATCGTGAATCTTAAATGTTTATACCATTGTGCACAGTAAATCTACTACTAGGAATTTATTTAAGCGTAATAATCAAAGATATAGTTACAGTTTAAAAAAAAACAAAACAGATGCTAATGCCCATTGCAACCTTATTTGTAACACTGAAAAACATCACAAACCACCTGGATGTTCAGCATTACAGAACTGTTAAATAAATGATGAATAAAAATCTCGGTTTTGAGGATCATGTAGTAATATGCAGAAATGCTCACAAGTAACATAACTAGGCACAAAATTCACCAGTAGTAATTTTTCAAGCCCCTGTCCTTGACCAATAAATATACCATACCTGGTGGCACCCACTTAGGCCTCCTGTTTTCAGGTAATGGACTGGAGATTTGTAAGGGCTTCCTAATAGCCTCTGAAGAAAAAGAGGCCTTTTCCAGTGTAGGTTGAGATTCTGATTTGAGGGCAGCAGGAACATAGTCTACTGAAGTCACTTATTTGAAAAATATATACAAAAAAGTTTGTCACATAGGGAAATAACAGTTTCAGCCTAACATGTGTGCATAAAAATTATGAAGTTACATAATCTTATTAAAAATTTAAAAAGGAAATATTACAAACTTGAAACATTATTGAACAGACATTTACTGACAGCCTTATAATACTCCTCTTTTATGAACATTTATTTTCAGGCAGTGTATTAAGCATATCACATATATTACCTTTAACTCTTACACCAACTCGTACACAGATATTACTAGTCACATTGTCAGATGAGGAGAAAGATTAAGCAATCTGCCTATAGCTTGATAGAAAGTAAATGTTTGAGCCAAGATTAGAAACCAGGTCTCTCACCAAACTCCACACTCGTAACCATTGCAGGATTAGCATAGTATACAATAGTAATATATTCTATTAAGCTATAAGGTTACAAATAGTGTACTCATGGATCCTGCTCCCAAAGAATTTATGGACCAATCACTAGACTCTAGTGAGAAAGGAAGAAAAGTAAAGTTTGTTTACAATGCAGCGTGATCAGGGATACACCAGACTACGGAAGCATGCACAGTAGCAAGGGAACCTACAATCTCGCTGTTTGTCTGCATGTGTTTAGAATCAGCAGGATCGGGGTGAGGAAGGCAGTCTGAGCCCAGTCAAGGCTGAAGCATAAACATGAGTAAGAAGGCACTTTTCTAGGCAAGGGGAGCAGGAAGTGCAAAGACAGGGTATACAGCAAGTTCTAAGACCAGCTACATTTTCAGCATGGCTGAAGGAGGGATCTGAAGGGGAGGAAAGGCGAAAGAAATATAGAGATCATTTATGAAAAATATTCACAAGTATGTATTAGTTTTACTTACGAGTAACTTGCATTTCAGAAACATTTATATGATGGTAGCATATGGCAAGCAGATGACTTAGAAAGCTATTATTGTGATCAAGGTAGGAGATGGTAAGGGTACAAACAAAGAGGGAGAATGGAGGGAAAGCAAGTTGAAAATAATACACAACTTGCAAGTTCCTGTCCTGGGCATACTACTTTATAGAGCCACTCATACACACAGTGAACACTAAAATGGGAGTAGGCACTGGTTCCTTTACGGGGGCGGGGGTGGGAGGAGTATGGGGTCAGGCAAGAGAGAAGGGAAGGAAGAGTGACAGAGGTAACAGGGAGAGTAGAACATAAATTCACTTTCAGATAATGCTTGCTTTGAGATACCTATGAAGTATTTCAAAGCAGATAAATATGAAGTCTGATGATTAAGTCCACAAACTTAATTATTCTAAGCGCTACATACCTCATCGCTGAATATCACTACCTTCAAAGCTATATACCTCCTAGAAGCTATACACTGACATTAGTGCCTAATTAACCATACAAAGCAATTTCGGGATTCTTTCTGGAATGGCGATTGTGCACGGTGGCATGGTGGCAAGTTCAAGAACTTAACTGTATAGTTGTCTGTGAGGGAGTTGTTAGCTAGTATACAAATGACTATATTGGAAAACTCTCCCTACTTCCCTGATCTGGCCCCCAGTGACTTTTTTCTTTACCCAAAGATAAAGGAAATATTGAAAGGAAGACATTTGGATGACATTCAGGGCACTAAGGGTAATATGACAATAGCTCTGGTGGCCATTTCAGAAAGAGTTCCAAAATTGCTTTGAAGGGTGGACTAGGCACTGCCATCAGTGCATGGCTTCCCAAGGAGAGTACTTTGAAGGTGACCATATAGGCAGCAATGAGGTCTGTAGCACTTTTTCTAGGATGAGTTCACAAACTTAATTGGCAGTCCTCATATGAACATTTCCACTACAAACTCTTCTTAATGTTAACATATATATCTTTTAGATCAGCACTATCTAGCAGAACTTTTTGTAATGACAGGAAAGTTCTGTATCTTGTGCTGTCTAATATAGTAACCACTAGCCACACACAGCCACTGAACACTTCAAATACAGTTAGTCACTGAGGGACTGAATTTTTTTATTTTACTTTAATTTCATTAACTTCAAATATAGCCACAATTTAGGTTACTGACTAACGTACTGGATAGAACTGCTTTTGATATTTTCTCTATCAATGGAAAAATTATAATGCACCAGAAGAAAGACTCTCAAAGTTTACTCAATAAATTATTTGGACTAGAAATAATCTGTTTTTTTAATTCATTATGCCATTACTTAACAGTTAATTATTATTCCTAATATTATATGCATATTCATCTCCTTAAAGAATCCTGGTGGCAAAGTGGTTAAAATGATTAATTACTAAACAAAAGGTTGGCAGTTTGAATCTACCAGTGGTTCCAAGGAAGAAACAAGTGGAACTCTGCTTCTGGAGACATACAACCTTGGAAACCTTATGGGGTTGCTCTGAGTCAAACCAACTTGATGGCAGAGGGTTTCAGGTATTTATCTCCTTTGTGAAACAATTTGCTCCAAGGTACATAGAAAAGACTACACCCTTACATACCCAGGGCCATTCTCAAAGTCATAGCGACCCTATAGGGCAGAGTAGAACCACTCCACAGAGTTTCCAAGGAGCACCTGGAGGATTCGAATTGCTGACTTCTTGGTTAGCAGGCTAGCACGTATATGCCACCAGGGTTTCCAGAAAAGATTCTAGTGTTGGTAAATTCCAACTTGCCAAGCCAAGTGCCATCAAGTCGGATCCAACTTAGGAACTGAAATTTTCTTATTTTTTTACTGTGATCCGACTCGATGGCACTTGGCTTGGCTGGTGAGGAAGCATATACAAGCATCCAGAAATACATATGAAATATTTTCACATTATAGTATGTGGCAGGCAGAATAAAGGTCTCCCCAAAACATCCCTGTTCTAATCCCTGGAGTCTGTGACTATGTTGTCTTATGTCTTATGGGGCAAAGGGACTTTGTAGATGTAATTAACTTAAGGACTCTCAGGTAAGGAAGTTATCCTTGATTATTTGGACCATTGTAAAACAGTCACAAGAATTCTAATAAGTGAAACACAGAAGCCAGAGATGAGAACCAGAGTGACACAATGTCAGAAGCACTCCACTACTGCTGCCTTTGAAGATGGAATGGGGCCATGAGCCAAGAAAAGCAGGCAGAATATGCATTCACCTCTAAAGTCTCCACAAAGGAATATAGCCCTTGCCAACAACCTTGATTTTAGCCCACTGAGAACCCTTTTGGACTTGTGACCTCCTAAGCTGTAAAATGAGAAATTTATATTGTTTTAAACCACTGAGACTGTGGTGACTTTTTACAGCGCCAATAGGAACTAACATTTGATTTTATCTGTAAACTAACCAAAAAAACAAAACTTATTGCTGTCCAGTCAATTCTGACTCAAAGCAATTCTGTAGACTCTAATGCTCCCATATTTAAAATCTAATTACAGGAAACCAGAAGAATTTTTCAGTTAAAATTAGGCTGTAATTAAAACACTATTACTATATTCTTACTCAAATAATGCATTTGCAAATGTTTATTTGCCTACTGTGTTGTCACTTTGTGAAATATTTTTGTAAAGGCACTCTGCTAATTTTTTTTCTTTAAAGTAACACATTACACAAAAATTGGCAGAGTAGCACTTATGAAAATACCTCATGGGGGTGAGCACAGATGGCAAACAGATGTAGAGGCCACACGCTATTTGGGTAAAAATAAGGGGAGAAATACACTTGTCAGTATTTTAATTCTATGTACCCAGCATCATGCTATTTAAGGCAAGAGTAACTAACTCCTATCATTAACTGATGAGAAGTTTAAATAATGGAACTTTTAGTTTCAAGTAGCATATACATTAAAAAATTAAGACATGAAAATGCATGTCAATAAATAAATCCGCTTAAACCAACTCATAGTGACCCTACAGGACACAGTAGAACTGGCCTATACAGAGTCTGCATGGAGTGCCTCATGGATTCAAACTGTCTATCTTCTGGTTAGCAGACATAGCACTCAACCACTTAAGCCACCAGGGTTTCCATATAGGAGAAGCTATGTTTTACAGTAGTTATATATAATATAAATAAAATAATAAATGTGTCTGTTTTTTTATGTTGAAGATTTAACAAATTCTAAAAGCTTTATTGTAAAAATAGCTTCTTATTAAATTTAGTTCAGGAAAAAAAAAAGGTCCTAAACACTGGCAAAAGACTTCACCAAATTCCAACAAATATGAACTTCCATTTTCTCATCAGTAAGTTGTAGGTGATAACAGCTATCTCAGAAGGTAGCTGGGATGAAACACATTAAGTGATACCATAGGTAGTGGTGTTTACTTGATTTTTATTCACAAATAACATGTAAAAATTTGGGATAGTGCACTTATGAAAATAATGCAGGGAGGGTGATTGCACAGTTGGCAAAAAGACACAAAAAGAAACCATATAACACACGCTTTATTTGCAAAAAAACTATAGCAGCATGCTTATCTGCCTTTCTTCCTTTGCCACTCCACCCTCTTTCTTCTATGTATTGTAACTAAAAATAAACGTTGGCAAAACATTAAGTAGAACAAAGGAAAAGATAAGAAAATCATAGCAAACAAGCCACATACATTTCCTTTATAAAACTGTTTTGGATTAGGCTTACCCAAAGCATTACATTTGGATTTGGGTGTTTTCTTTTTCTTTTCTACTGAGGGTTTGATTTTCACTTCTTTCTTTTTAACTTCTTTAACTTTACTTTTTCTCACAGTGAATGCTTCATCATTATCTTCACTCTCACCAAAATCAGCATTATCCTCAGAATCTTTACCTAAAATAGAAGGCTACATTACATTTTCTCAGTTTTTAATTTTCTTTAAACCTTTGAAATCTGTTTTCCCCTTTTTTAACGAAATTATTTCCACGAACCTGAAAACACGAAGGACATAACACTCAAAAAAGCCTGTTCCCAATATCCCATTTCTTTGCTTCCCTTTGGGGCAAAACTCTTACATTCAGTTTCTTATTATCACTCCCCATTCTCTTGAACTCAGTTTGAGAGGGTTTTCATTTCCACCAAGCTTACCTCTGACCTTGCCAAATACTTTGCTCAATTCTGTTTTTATCTATTAGACAAGTCATTTAATCAGACTAACCCTTGAATACTTTCTCCGTTTGGCCTTTCAATAGTCCTCTTACCTTATTTCTCTCGCATTTTCAGGTATTTCTTTTCAGTCTCTTTCTCTGAATGTTTCTAATCTCTTCTGACCTTTAAACATTGGAGTGTTTCTGAGCCTAGACTACAGACCTTTTTCTTCTCTACCTAACGTCATTCCCTAATTGCTCAGTCTCATGGCTAAATACCATTTAGATGTTGATGCTTCCATATTTATCCTCCAACCTGAACTCCAAACTTGCTGTCTACTTAACATCTCCATTTGGATGTCAAAAACATGTCTGAAACTCAACTTTTGATTCCAGCCACTACGCCCCTGTCATGGATTGAACTGTGTCTGCCCCAAAAACATGTGTAACAGTTTGGCTAGGCCATGAGTCCCAGTACTGTATGATGTTCCTATATGTTGCAAACCCTGTCTCTATGACATTGATGAGGGAGAATGGGGAGCAGTTGTATTGGTAAGGCAAGACTCAATGTGTAAATGAACTGTGCCTTGAGGCAGTATTTGGGGATATAAAGGAAAGGGAAGCAAACAGAGTAGGGGACCTCATACTATTGGGAAAGGGGTACTGCCAGGAGCAGAGTGCATCCTCTGGACACTGGTCCTTTAATCTTAGAATCTTCCATTCCAGGGGAAGAACTGACCACAAAGACCATTCTCCATAGCCAACAGGGAAAGCCTTCCCCTGGGGCTGATGCCCTGAATTTGGACTTGTAGCCCACTGGACTGTGAGAATAGAAATTTCTGTTATATCCATCCACTTGTGGTATTTCTGTTAATAGCAGCACGAGATCACTGAGACACACTCCTTCACTCAGCAAACTCGCTGTTCCACTAAGTCTTTTTTATCTCAGTAACTAGAAACTTCTAGTCACACAGACTAAAAATTATTCTTGACTGGCTTTTTCTCTCTTGTCTATAGCTGATCCATCAGCAAATTCTATAGGTTATTCTCTTAAACATATATATATAGAAATCTGATGACTTCTCAGTGCCTACCTTTACTTCTACCGTTCTGGTCCACGGCACCATTACCTCTACCTCAGTACTAGATACTTGCCTAACTAGTATCACTACTTCTACCTTCGGTACCCTTACAGGGCTCTAGAAATTCCTTAAATTTTTAATTCAGATTACAGTCTTTTCCAAATACTTCGACATTGCTCACTAAGTCTTGCTTGATCTGGTTTCTGCTCTAATCTCATCTCTTGTCAGTTTCTTCATCCCCTACTCAGCTCCTGGCATAACAGCCTTGTTCTTCCACAATATACTAAGTAACTTCCTGCCTTACTCCAAACCAAACCTACTGCCATCGAGTGGATTCCGATTCATAGTGACCCTATAGGACAGTGTAGAACTGCCCCTGTAGAGTTTCCAAGGAGTGCTTGGCAGATTCAAACTGCTGACCTTTTGTTAAGCAGACACAGCACTTAACCACTACAGCACCAGGGTTTCCAACTTCCTGCCTTAGGACCTCTGTATTTGCTGGTCTCTCTTCATGGAACACTAAATCTCCACAGGCTTCCATCCTTGAATGCTGCCTCAAAGAAGTCTTCCCTGAGCACTTATTTAAATCAACACCGTCTACCCCAACTCATGGTGACCCTAGGCTCGGATCCAACTCCACGGCACTTGGCTTGGCTCTACCCCAATACCATTATTTTCTTAACCCTTACCCTGTCTTCCTCTTCTTTATAGCTCTTCTATCATAGTACTAGACACATTACACATTAGTTTATTATCTAGAATTTAAGCTCCATCAAGGCAGGAGTTTCTTTCATTCTATCCACTGCTATATGTCTAGAAAACAATGGAAACCATGCACATAATAAACCCAAACCAAACTCATAGCGGTTGAGCCGATTCTGACACACAGCAACCCTATAGGACAAAGAGGATTGGCCCCACAGGGATTCCAAGGCTGTAATGTTTACAGAGGTAGACTGTCTACCATTCTGCCTTGAGAGGCTAGTGGTTCAAACCACTAACCTTTCAGTTAGCAGACAAGGGTTCAACCACCGTGCCTCCAATGCTCTTTTTGCACATAAGAGGCACACAAATAAATGTTGATGAATAAATTTTGTCGTTTGCCTGTTGGGTGCCTAAAAATCTACTGAAATACATCATCTGATTTAGCATAAATTTATGTACTTATTCACTCTAATTTTTATTTCTACATCTTGATGCTCTGCTAAGGTCACTATGATTTCCAATTGCCTTGGTTTCTGAATGAGTCCAAAAATAACAGTAATCTATCAGGCACTTCTTGGAAACACTGTGTGGCAGTTCTTCCCTGTCCTATAGGTCACTACTAGTTGGAAGTAACTCGATGGCAATGGGTTTGGTTTGGTTTGGTTTACTACTTATAAGAAAAGTCTGCATTTCTTAAAATGGGTCTGAGAGCCTCTGTCATTTGGTGTCATCTTGCCTCTTAAGCCATTTCTATAACATTTTCCTTTGCAAGCCTCACTGAACCCACATATGAACTCTTGCCTATTCCATTGTTTTTGCCTTTCTATCAGCCAAGCAGAGTCCTGGTGGCTCAACGGTTAAGAGTTTGGCTGGTAACCAAAAGGTCAGCAGCTCGAATCCATCAGCCTCTTTTAGTAAACCATGTAATGCAGTTCTCCTCCGTCCTGTGGTTTTGCTGTGAGTCAGAACTGACTTGACAACAATGGGTTTCTTTGGTATCAGACAGGAATGCCATTTTTACCTTTTTAATTTTTTTAAATGCTACTCATTTTAAAGGCTTAACGGTCACCTCTTAAGACTAAATCTTTCCCCTCACTGCCATGACTGCATTTTACTGTTCTGTGTGCTGCTCAAGTTTGCATATCCCAGATGTTTAGCATGATGCTTTACATACATTAGGGACTGCCAAGAACTTTTTATTGAATAACATAAAATTGATTTTGAAGCAGGGTATTACTTACTAGTTTCAAAGTCTGGTTCAGAGTTATCGACACTATCGCCATCACTGCCTTCCAAAAGAATCTTCCTTTGTTGTACCACAGCTTTAGATGCTGCTTTTCTCTTCCTTTGAACATCATGGAAATTTTCTTCCTCAGTAATCTTATCTAAACCTTTGGAGAGGTGTAAAAACAAATAAAAATGTTCTATGACATGTAATATTTAAAGAATGACATATTACATCTATTGTTTTTATGTGTCCAGATCCATCTTTCTTGTTTCTGGTAACAAGCCTAAATGCCCAACCACATGACTCAGTCTGGATCAATGTTAGAACATCACTCTCCTGGTAACAGTTTGGTTTAAGGATAAGTCTAAGACTCAAATTGAGACAGTCTTTCTCTAAGAATTTGTAAACTGGAGTTAGGAAGCAGGTCTTTGTTCAGTGATTAACTGCTGTAGACTAAAAGCCATGGGTAGTCACGATCCTTCAGCAGGGAATGAAGTTGGTCTGTGGTAAGAGAGAAAACAAAGTGCTAGAACAAAGGGAAACAAAGGTCAAGAAGTGATGAGAAATTTAAAGACCTTGGTTCTAGTTACAGTTTCAAAAAACACAGTGTCATTAATGAAAAAATACATATATTATTATTATAAAAAACTTACCTAAATAATCACTGGTTACACTACAATTAGAGATATGAGGAGACTTCATCATTATCTCTGTTCCATTACTGTCACATTCTTTAGTGCCTAAATATAAGAAATAAGAAAATTTAGATGTACTTTAATCAGTGTCCAGAAACAAAGCCTGATGCTAAAAATCTAATAGCATACAAATAAATGAACTAAATTCAAGCTGCACAGTGATTTTACTTGAAGTGATTAGCACAAGATTTGACTTTAGGTTCTGAAATCAAACAGACTTAGTTTCAAACTTAGATCCACTTAAACTGGCTACATGATCATGGAAAGTTGCTTATCCTCCTCATCTACAATGTGGAGATAAAAATAGTGTCTCATAAGGTTATTGTGGGAGACTAAATGAGCTCATACATGGAAATTACTTATCACAGTACTCTAGCACATAGGAAACAGTCAATAAATATTAGCTATCGTTACTATGTAGGCAAATACATGCTCTTGCTAACATAAGCACTCTCCAATTATACTACTCTTAAAACAATCAACAGTATTTTAAGAGGCCTTCAAGCCATGAGGAAACCCTGGTGGTGCAATGGTTAAGTGTTACATCTGCTGAACAAAAGATCAGCAGTTTGAATCCACTAGGCAGTCCTTGGAAACTGTATGGAGCAGTTCTATTCTGTCCTATAGGGTTGCTATGAGGTGGAATCGACTTGACAACAGTGGGTTTTGTTTTGGTTGGTTCAAGCCATGATAATTGGTATTATTAAAATCCAATGTTATAAAGTGCATTATTCTATGAAAAGTGGTGCTTTCAAGAAAATTCACTATATATTCTATATCTTTATGAGAGGGAGATGAACTTCATTTTTTCAGCTGTAGATATACGACAATTCTCTCTTTGAACTTTGATTTCTGATTACTAAAAGACTCTCTAATCTCTGTCATTTATGTTCAAATAGGCAATACTGATTAAAGAACAAAACCAAACCCTTAAATACATAGTAGGCTAAAACATCTCCTGACTTAAAATAATTTAAGACAAAACAATTAAATCCAAAAAATGTTTTGTCAGTTGAAACGTCGTTTCTAGGAATGATTTCTGCTCTCAGAATGTCAATAGTGCCCACTGCTACATATCCCACTGAACTCCACCACCAATGAGTCAATTCTGACTCAGTGACCCTATAGGACAGAGTAGAATTGTGCTATAGAGATACCAAGGAGTGCCTGGTAGATTTGAAGTGCCATTCTTTTTGGCTAGCAGCTGTAGCTCTTAACCACTTACTACCATCTGTTATATAGTCAAGTGCCGTCGAGTCGGATCCGACATACAGTCACCAGAAAAGTCAAAGAAGAAAAATTCACAGGGAAATCCAGAATCTGCTAAGATTGCTATTGAAATTAGTACTTCTAACTTTCAAAAATAAAAAATTATCATCATTAGATCATCTTCAACTGATACTGAGAGGATATGGATGGTTAGAATTGCTCAGATCAATTCATTTGATAAGCAAATAAAATTTTCACATCATACCAAAATACAGTTTGAACACCCTAGCTCATCTTCTGTATCCTTCAATTTACGTTAGGTGTTAAGCATAATGTAGGTGATTTATGTAGCTGAATCAACATTTGAATCCAACTGCATCCTCTGCTTATAGCTCTATTAATAGCCCAAAGTATTCAAACTTCTTTGTTCTGTAAAGTCTGATCCAAAGAAATGGTTACAAAATCACCATGTGTGTCTCAAAGGTAAATACACAGAAAACGAAGTTACTTTTATCTTGCGACTCCGGCACATCAGCGGGGACTACTGGAATTTCCTTCACTGACAGAGCTAGTGCAACTTCTAGGTCTCTCTGGTACAGCTTGTCATCTAAAGCCATCCTAAGACAGACACACAAATAACAACAAAGTTTTTAAAACATTGATCTCAACTGAGGAGCCAAGTTTGAGATTTTTCTGAATTACTATTTTAGAGTTGCTCCAACTTCACAAAAATGTTTTTAAATTATAATCATCACCATTTATCGACCTTTGAGGGTAAGGCTCCTAAAATGTGGATCTAGTATATAGGATCCAAAACAGGTACAGCATGTATCTTCGCATTTGTTGTCTTTCATTGGAATGCCTCTACTTGTTACCAGCTCTGTCCAGGTGGGAAGTACCTTCTCAACCTTAAAGACTTGGCTCAAATATCACTTCCATTTAGGAATCTTCCCTGGCCCTCCAGCTTTAGTCAACTACTATAACCAAACACAAATCCTGTTGCTGTCCAGTCCATTCCAACTCATAGCAACCCCAAGTGTACCAGAGTGGAACTGCTCCAAAGCATTTGTTGTTTTCTATTTTTTGATTAGTGCCATTGATGTCAAGGTGGGATGGTATTTCATTACAATTTTAATTTGCATTGCTTTAATGACTAAGGAAATTGTGGTGTCATAGTGGTTAAATGCTATGTCTGCTAACCAAAAGGTCAGAATTTTGAATCCACCAGGTCCTCCTTGGAAAGTCTATGGAGCAGTTCTACTCTGTCCTACGGGATCACTGAGTTAGAACGGACATGGCGGCAGTGGGTTTTTTTGGGCAAATGACTAATGATCATGAGCATTTCTTCATATTTGTTAGCCACCTGAATTTCTTCTTTGGAGAACTGTCTGTTCATATCCTTTGCCCATTTTTCAATTGGATTGTCTTTTTTTTTTTGCTGAGGTCTTTGAGTTTTCTATATGTTTTAGAGATCAACCCCTTCTCTGGTACATCCCAGCTGAAAATTTTTTCCCAGTCTGTAGGTTCTCTTTTTACCCTTTGGAGAAGTGTTTTGACGAGCATTGAGTATTTTTTTAGGAGGCCTCATTTATCTAGGTTATCTTCGGCTTTTTCTGTACTTTCAGTTATGGGTATGCAATGCATTAGGGCCCCTAGGATTGTTCACATTCTTTCTTCCATGATGTTTATAGGTATAGTTATTACAGTTACAGTGTGAGGTATGGGGAAATATATATATATATACATATATATATATATAGCATGTATTCCACTCAGCTAGACTTCAACAAATATTTTACCAATCACTTACTGTGTACAAGGTGTTGGGATACTAAAGATGGGATACTAAAAGTGCCTGTAAGAGTATGCAATTTAACAAGTGAGGTAGGGAAATAAGACATACTAATAGTTATCCACTTGATGTGGCATTAAATCTGATCAAGGATATCTAATGTGCTACTGTGTAAGAGGAAAAAAAAAGTCAAAGACAGGAAATAAGAAAGTTACACAAAGGAAAAAGCACTGAGAAGCACTTGGGAGAATTTCTTGATTATTGTGGACATTTCAAATAAGTGGAATCATACAGTACGTGATCTTTTGTATCTGGCTTTTTTCCCTTAAGCATATTTTCAAGACTCGTCCTTATAGCATGGATCAACTCAATTTTATGGCTCAACAATAGTTCAATGGTTCCAAAATATACTACTTTGCAAATCTGATCGTTTTTGTATTTATATTCATATCTCTTTGCATGTCTGTGAATTTTTTCTACCGTAAGAGAAAATACACAATCCAAATCAATCTTGTATGCTCACCTATCTGCAACTCCTTCTGCTCTCCTCACCTTGTGACAGCACATTCCTCCTTTTCTAGTATTCTCTTATGGAACACCTGCCCCTCCTCTCCCATCTAGAAAGAAATCAGTAGGACAGCCTCCTATAAATGTATAAAAACATAAAGTACACACACCACATGTGCACACTGTGTCCCCAAGTCCAGTCTATTCTTGTCTGAAAAGTTAACCTCAGTACTGGTTTCAGGTCCGGGCCAGCAGCAAGTCTAGGTGCCATGTTCCCAGGGAACCCTCCAGGCTGTAGGATCATCATTTTTGGTCTTTTAGTAGAGTTCTTGATCTGTAGGACTCTTTCTCTTATGCTACATCAGGGGCTCTACATTGTATCCCCCATCACAGCTGCCTTTGGTGGTAGCCAGGCACCATACGGTTCTTTCGGTCACATGTAGATGCAGACTCCCATTCATATGGGTTGTTCTGTCTCCTAGGCTAATTTTCTTTGTGTCTTTGATGTTCTCAGTCATCAGCTGTTCCAGATGGGTTAGGACCATTTGGTGTTTATCAGATGACAGCTTGCTAGCTTTTAAGACCCCAGATGCCATTCACCAATATGGGGTGCACAAGATTCTCTTACCAAAAGGCTAGCTATGGCAATTGACCTTGAAACATGACCTGAAAACATGGTCTCCAGGCTCCTGTCCCTGCTACTTTATCCTTCAAAATGTTGGCTTGAGTTTAGAAAACCTTTCAGTTTACAGTATAGTCCAGTTATGCTGATCTATCCTCTACTGTGGGCTGTCACTCCTTCACCTAACCAAATTCCTATTGACTGTCTAATCTATGAACAACCCTCTCCCTCCCATCTTCATAGCCATTAAAGAGTTTTTTCTTCTGTACATAAGTCCATTTTTAAGTCATTATAGAAGTCTCATATAATATTTGTCCTTCTGCAGCTAACTGATTTCACTCAGCATAATGTCTTCTAGTTGAAACCAGGTTATGAGATTCTTCCTAAAATCGTCACTGTTCTTTATCATTGCATAGTGTTCCACTGTGTATATATACCATAGTTTGTTTATCCATTCATTTACTGACAGGCATTTAGGTTGATTCCATCTTTTGGCTATTGTGGACAGTGCTGCAGTAAATATTTGTGTGCATGTACTTGTTCATGCAGCAGCCTTTATTTCTGTAAGATATATTCTGAGCAGTGGGACTGCTGGATCATATGGTATTTCTACTTCTAGCTTTTAAAGAAAGTACCAAACTGCTTTCCAAAAGAGATTGGACCATTTTGCATTCCCACCAGCAGTGTAGGAGCATTCCATTCTCTCTACAGCTTTTCCAGCATTTGTTGTTTTGTGTGTTTTAGATTATTAACAATCTCATTGGGGTGAGATGATATCTTATAGTAGTTTTGATTTGAGTCTTTTGGCTGACTGGATGTCTTTGGTGAAGTGTTTGTCCATCTCCTCTGTCCATTGATTAATTGGTTTATTTATCTTTTTCTTGTTGATATTTTGCAGTACCTTGTAGATTATGGAAATCAGACATCGACCCTATACTTAGTTGCCAAAAATTTTTTCCCATTCTGTAAGTAGTCTTTTAACTCAGTTGATAAAGTCTTTGGATGAGCATAAGTGTTTGGTTTTTAGGAGTTCCCATTTATCTACTTTCTCTTCTGTTGTTTGTGCACTGTTTGGCAGATTTTGTAGTCTGTCTAAGTCATGTATTAGAATTTCCACTGTTGTCTCTATTTTTTTTTGCATGATCTTTATCATTTTAGGTTTGGTATTTAGGTCTTTGATCCATTTTAAGTTAGTTTATATGTAAGATGTGAGACATTGGTCTTGTTTCAGCTTTTTGCAGATGGATATCCAATTCTGCCAATACCATTTATTATTAAAGAGACTATTTTTACCCCAGTTATAATCTCTGGGCCTTTGTCGAATATCAACTGATCACAAAAGGATTGCGGTATTTCTGGGTTCCCTATTCTGTTCCATAGATCTATATGTCTGTTTTTGTACCAGTACCAAGCTGTTTTGACTACCATGGCAGTGTAGTAGTTCTAAGGTTAGATAGTGTGAGGCCTTCTACTGTGTTCTTCTTCTTCAACAGTGCTTTACTTATCCAGGGTTTCTTCCCTTTCTAAACAAAGCTGGTGATTTGTTTCTCCATCCCATTAAAAATTGACACTGGAATTTACATTGGGATGGCACTGTATATGTAGATTGCTTTGGGTAGAATAGACACTTTCACAATATTAAGTCTTCCTATCAGTGAGCAAGGTAGGTTTTTACACTTATGTAAGTCTGTTTTGGTTTCTTCCAGCTGGGTCTTGTAGCTTTCTCTGTATAGGTCTCTTACTTCTCCAGTTAGATTTGTTCCTAAGTATCTTATCTTCTTGGGGTGTGAATTTCTTTTTTAAGTCAGAAAGAAAGTCAAAACATATTAATTGTATATTCCTTTTCTACATGCATGAGCTTGTTAGGGTTCCTACTCAAACCAAGAGTTCAAATATGGTATCTGTTCTAAATTAATATATTAAATGTAATATATTTCATGTATGTCTGACTTCTCACCTTTTGGGGGGTGTTTTCTCTTGTGGCGTGATCTCTTCTTTTTGAGCATTCTTTAATTTAGGTTTTCGTTTTTCTTGTTTTAACTCCTCTTGGTCTGTTCTAGATTTCTTGTTTAAAGGTGTAGTTGAAGAAAGAAAATCATCTAGTTATGTACAAATTAAAAATAAAAACATATGAAATTGCTTTCCCTGAATAAAAAAGAAAGAAAATTATTTCCTTAGCATTTGAAATTCATTACAGTGTGTATTTCCAAAGTTTCAATGTCCAAGAACATTTTTTAAATATTCACAATTTAAAAATTATTGTTAATATTTTGCTCTTCTCTATTTTAATTCATGATTTTTCAACTTTTTTTAGTGGTCTTTATTTTTCAAAACATCAGTCCATCCAACATCAACTTACTAAAAGTTACAAAAGCAATTAAACTAGCATATAAATGCTGAATAAAAAACTGAGTAATTAAAAATCTGTAAAACCACTAGAGAAATTATTGAAACTTGGCAGTAAATGATTTTTTTTAAAACCTCGTATGCTATCTTTTTTCAGGGGCCTACTACCTATCACAGTAATCAAGCTAAGGAAAACAAGAAGCATCAGAATCTAGGGGAGAGAAAAAAGCTCATATTTAAGCATTTTCTTATAATAGTACATTCTCTTTCCATTACCACATAGCCTTCTATCATCCTGCCAAGGTAACTTCTTCATTTATGGAAAAGGGATGTTATTCCGCAGCCTGTTCCTGTTCTTCACAGGGTTGTCTGTCCTACCAGCCCTCAGAACTGATGTAGTTCTCCTGTTGACCTTCACAACATAAGCTGCTGCTGTGGCTTTTAAACACATACACAGTGCATGTATGTATACCTTCATGGTACATGTAGTCTTAATCACCTATTTGTTGTTGTTGTTGTATCCTGTTGCTGAGTCGACCCCCAACTCACAGTGATCCCATGCACAACAGAACAACATGCTGTCTGGTCCTGCACTGTCTCCACGATCAGTCACAGAAAATCAGCCACTGAAAAATCTACCTCAAAAGCAGCTTGCCAGGTCTTTCTTCCTAGTCCACCTTAAGCCTCTTCTGATGATTGGTGGCTACACACAGGAACCATGGTCAGAAAGCAAACCAAGTTTCCTACACAGAAGGCAAGAATCCTATCATACATGCTGCCTTTCTTAGGTTCCCCGTATGGGAATACTGTAACTTTTGTGATTCTCTCCCTCCTCTCAGTGTCTAGACTATAATTTGCCACGCATAACTATCTACTGACAAACCAGCGACAGTAATAAAAAGCTGTAATTCTGTATTATCTTGTCTCAAGTTTTAGACATAGTAAAGTTTGTGACCAAGGCAAAAAACAGATATCTTCAAACCTAGGAATTACTAAATATTTTTTTCAGAATGCTCTAGTAGTCTAAGGGGGAAGCACACAAAACACGAACCTGTTTAGAAGAATAACACAACTTAATGTGTTGTTTCTCTGACTAAAATTTCCTTTAGAAGAGACAAGTGAACATATAACCCAGTACAGCATAACTTAAGCCTACTCTTTCTTTGAGGTCTTGTTTTATTTTATACTTAATGTGAATTTTACTAACACATTTGTGTTTCAGAAAGACAGTGTTTACCTTCTTAAGGCATAAGGTAATAGGAAATAAACTCTGAGATACATAGATCCATAGTAGTATAGATCTAAAGACCTTCTTTCACCTGGCTCTTTTCACTCACCACTTACCTTCATACAAGGACTGTCAATTAAGTTTGTGAACTCATCCTAGAAAAAGTGCTATATACCTCATTATTGAATATCACTCGATTACCTTCGAAGTACTCCCCTTGGGAAGCTGTGCACTGATGCCAGCACCTAGTCTGCTCTTCAAAGCAATTTTGGAATTCTTTTGGCATGGCTAGCAGAGCTGTCATCATATTACCCTTGATGTCCTACATCAAGGGTACATCAAAATATCTTCATTTCAATATTTCTGTTATCTTCAGGTAAAGAAAAAAGTACTGGCAGCCAAATCAAGTGAGTAGGGGTGTTCCAATACAATTATTTGCTTATTGGCTAAAAACTTTCCTACAGACAACTATACAATTAAGTTCATGAAATTGCCACTGTGTCACTGTGCACAATAGCCATTCAGAAAGAGTTCCAAAACTGCTCTCAAGGGTGGACTAGGCACTGGTGTCGGTACACAGCTTCCCAAGGGGAATACTTCGAAGGTGACTGCAGTGATATCCAGCAATGAGGTATGTAGCACTTAGAGCAATTGTAATTGTCAGACCTCGTACTTTTTGTTAGACCAGCATAATTAGCCCAAATTCTTAGAAAATTATTTTTCCAGATCTATGCCAAACGCAAGGAGACCCTGAGTGCAAATGGTTAAGTGCTTGACCACTAACCAAAAAGTTAATGCTTCAAACCTACCCAGAGGTACCTTGGCCGGCAGGTCTAGGAATCTGCTTCTAAAAGGTCACAGCCTTTAAAGCCCCATAGAACAGTTATAGACAAGGGGTCACCAACCACAGTGGAATTGACTTGACGGCAACTAACAACAACAACATGCGCGATGCAACTGGGGGATATGTTCACTATTTGAACCATGTACACCTTACAGTGGAATCCCTGGGTAATGCCAGCAGTTAAGCACTCAACTGCTAATCAAAATGCTGGTAGTTTGAACCCACCTAGAGGCACCTCAGAAGACAGGCCTGACAATCTGCTACTGAAAGGTCACAGCCTCGCAAACTCTATGGAGCAGTTCGACACTACATATATGGGGTCACCATGAATCAGAATTGACTTGATAGCAATCAACAACTACACTATGTACATTCTGAGAAAATAAAATTCCAAACCTTTAAAGCAAGATGGTTCCACTTACCATCGCTGTCAGAGTCTTCAAACTGTGAGTAATTGACGGGTTTCTTATGCCTATGACCAAAACACAAATTTTTCATTTACGCAAATGAAAAATCAACTTCTCACCTCCCTTCCTTAAAGCCATTAATAGACTTGAGTAAATGAAAATGTGCTGAAGTATATTTAAATTTAAAATACGATATTTCATGGTACAGATTTAGCTTTAGCAGAAATAATTATAACTATACTTCCTAATAGGCATATAAACAGAACTCTAATGGATTTTAAAATCATCTTTTCCCTTTTGTCCTTAGGTGAGGTCCATGCAAAATGCAAGTGGTATGAATTGCTGGGAAAATGTTAGCGTGAAAGTGTGCAGCAAAGATACCAAAAGTGAAATGGAAAAGAAAATTAATTAAGATAGCCCACAAAGAAAGAATAATTTATAGGATTAACACCATTTATGTACTGGATAATTGCTGTTGAGTATTTTTAAGTTTCTGTTCTATGTGTTCTTTTGTTTTACATATGTGCATTTTGTCTGATACGTGATTTGTTGGTCATGCAGAAGATACTAGTTCACCCAGTTAGGCAGATGTTCTAAATAATTATACATTTCATTACACAGAATCAAAAAAAATCACAGTTGTCACTACCACCATCAAACTTATCAAATAAGTCTTTGAGCAACAGAAAATGTCAAGCTTATCATGATGGACACAGTTTCCAAATTTCTAATTTTTGCTTGACATCTCAAATTTTGTACTGGCAACAAATACTGTCAGTTGTTTACTTTGGAATGACAGGCTCACATAAGTCATTTTGCAGACAATATCTGCCAAATATCCAAGTGTAGATAGCCTAGTTTGTTGGACAGTTGTTCAGTCACCTAAAAACGATGATACATGAAAAAGAGAATAATTCACCTTGCAACTCAATCACACAAGTCCTTTTCCCTGAGACTATTATTGGTATATGGAAGTTCTTTATGCATACTTCCCATTTCTTCACACAGTATATTACAAAGCATTGTACTCTTGTTAATTTCCTGCTCTTTGAAGGATTTGTGCACTGAATGAAATACAGAAACCCCACTAGAAATTCTAAGGTTGAGTAACAGTAAAATAAAATCCAAAGTCTTTATTTTAAAAAGGGTATACTGAAGCTCTGAAGCTCTGAGTGAGTTAAATGAAAAATATTTTTCTTTTTCTTTCTTTTTTTATTGCATAAACAAAACAAACCAAACCTAGTGTCAACAATTCTCACTCATAGCAACCTTATAGACAGAGTAGAACTACCCCACAGAGTTTCTGAGGACTGCCTGGCTGATTTGAACTGCCAACCTTCTAGTTAGCGGCTGTAGCACTTAACCACTATGACACCAGGGTTTTCTTTTTCTTTTTCTCATATGTGGCAATAAAGAATGTAACTATTACTACAGTTTGGTGCCACTGCCTTGATGTGTGTTAAGGGAACAGTGGCTTTACTCACCATTATAGTGTGCAAATTTGACAAAACAGTATAGGAAGCAAATAATATCTTCAGCCACTGTGTCTTAGTATTAATATGACAATAGTTCTGACTTCCTGTAATTCCTGAAAGGTTCTCATTTACCCATAGGGGTTTACAAACCACAGTTTGAGAATAGGTATTGCAAACAAGGAGATCACGTCTTCTCTACTTGGATCTTTAAAATGTAGCTCAGGCCATCATCCTTGAGTTTTTTTGCCTTATAAACACTTCATCACCAAGTGCAGTACCTCTAAGGTAAACCCCAGATATATCTATTCCACTCCATGTTCACTGACGGAATCCTATTTCAAACCACTTCTCAGTGATATAAAGTCTTCAAACTAGTCTCCCTGCTCCCATTTCAGTCACTGCATTACCTCTTTCATTCTTTACCAGACACAAGGGACCTTGATGAAACCCAAATTAGATTTCTCTCCTCCACTTAAAGTCCTCCATTGGCTTCTTACTGCATGTAGGATAAAATCCAAACTCCTTTCTAAAGCATAAAAGGCCCTACCTGATCTGGTCCCTCCTAATTCTCTGACTTCATGTCCCACAGCTCTCCCTACTGCTCACTAGTCTATAGGTTTAATAACCTTCTTTCTGTCCCTCAAACTCAGAGCCTTGGCTTCTGTTTTACCCTCTATGCAGATTTTTGCCTGGCTAGCACCTACTTATTCATGTTTCAGCTCAAGTGTTATCTCCTCATAGAAGCCCATCCTAACTGTCCTATTTAAAATATGGTTTTCTTCCTTCTTACTCTTTATCACATTACAGCAGCCTAGTGGTTAAGTGCTATGGCTGCCAGTTCAAATTGCCAGGCACTCATTGGAAACTCTATGGGACAGTTGTACTCTGTCCTGTAGGGTCGCTAGGAGTTGGAATTGACTCAGTGGCACTGGGTTTTTGGTACTGGTCAATGGAGGAGCCTTGGTGGTGCAGTGATTAAGCACTTGGCTGCTAACAGAAAGGTCATTGGTTGGAATCTATTTAGCCACTCCATGGGAGAAAGGTGGTAGTTTCCTTCCATAACCTTTGGGGCACTTCTACCCTGTCCTTTAGGACTGCTATGAACCAGAATCTACTTGATAACGAGCTTTTACCGCTTGATGGAAAGTGACCCTTAGCACCATATAGAGAAGTTAATACAGGTACTCCTCAATTTATGATGGTTTCAAGTTACCATAAATTACACTTACAACTGTCTTTTTTTTGGACACCTCTTATTGTGAATAATGCATACATATTACATAAAATGTTGAAACACATAAAAGGACCATACAGACAACTCTCATCAATTTTCTGACTAGTAACACCACATCCATTCCCAGGGATAATCCAGATGATCCAGAACCTTTCACAAGCAGAGTTATTATTGCAACTGACAAAATGTCAATATTGTCCATTTTTATGGATGTATTAAAATATGCCAGTAAGTTTATATGCAATTATTTCCAACCCAAAAGCCAAGTAAAGATCAGATGTATGAAGATATTAGTAATAAAAGGCAATAATAATTTTTTTTAAAAAATGAGGTATTAGACTTAGATCCAAATCCACTAACCATGCAGTAGCATGAAACCCTGGCAGTGTAGTGCTATATCTGCTAACCAATAAGTCGCCAGTTCAAATCCACCAGCCACTATTTAGAATCTCTATGGGGCAGTTCTGCTCTGACCTATAGGGTCGCTATGAGTTGGAATGGACTCAACAGCAGTGGGTTTGAGTTTTTTCATTTTTGTTTTGTTTCAGCTAGAATGTAAGTTCCATCACTCTAAGCTGGGGATACCTGCACATTCAATAACTGCTAAACCAACGGCCCACCCCAAACCTCCATTGCGTTCATCTGTGGTTAAGCAAGGAATAGCTTCAACTAGTATAATGGAAACCACAGAAAATCTAAAGTCAGATGACTTGTGTTTGAGAACTGTCCCACCTAAGTGACTTACATAAATTGGCCTTTAAAGATAGGAGGTTTTAATCGATAAAATAAGGACGTCTAACATTTCTAGAGCGCCCTGGTGGCGCAATGATGAAGAGCTCCGCTCCAAAGCAACATTTCTGTATCAAAGAACTGTAGTGATGATGAACAAATGAAATAACACAAAAGTAGTAGGCATTCAGTGAAATGTAAAGAAATGTTCAAATGTTGACCTACTAAGGTCTTATTTGAATGCACTGAGTAAAAGAACTGAAAATCATTGCGAAGAAAGGGAAAGGCTTCGACAGAGTATACTTCGGAGGAATAAGTG
Source organism: Heterohyrax brucei (assembly GCA_028571685.1). Taxonomy (NCBI): domain Eukaryota; kingdom Metazoa; phylum Chordata; class Mammalia; order Hyracoidea; family Procaviidae; genus Heterohyrax; species Heterohyrax brucei. The sequence continues at coordinate 65,723,158 of CM053142.1, read as the reverse complement.
GCTGTCACTGGAGACTAGAGAGTTTCTTCATGACAGGACGTTCCCTCTATCCATCCCATTCACACCATTCCCACGTTCCGTCGTCCCCTCAATCCTCAGTAGTCGCCTACAGTGTCTTCTTTTTCTTTTTCCCCAACTCTGCCGGATGTCATTAACTACTTACCGCACAGGCCGCATCTCGGTCCTCTGAAAGACCTGGAAATGTGCAGCTTTCTATTTTTCCCAGGTAGTAATGGCTGTTTTAATTCCCGCTCAAAACCAAACCTCGACGCTCTCCGCCCACCGGCCTGTTGTACTCCAATCATTCCTAGCCATTCTTGCCACAGCGCATGCGTTTTACAAAGTATTCGGTTTGTTCAAGGCCCTGCGCAAGGCGATTGCTCTTCCGCCTTCAGTCACCAGAGCGGACTTGGTGTTTTGCTTCTGCACATTCGTCACTACAGAGTGTTATGCCCCGTTCTGGAAGTACCTATTATTAGTAGAAAAACGTTTTCCTGCTTTTCAAATGATAAATAGAGGCTTATGTAATCAGTGGACGTTGTACCAAGAACTGTCTGCAGGTTGCCAGGAAAGAGAAAAAGTTTTGGGCGAATCTGTAGTGGCGGATCTGCTGGCTGAAAAAGAAGTCCGTAGGTCAGCTGACGGTCTTGGTGGCGCCGCTGGTTGACAGCTCAGAGTGTGCGAACGGCTCAGGACTTTGGAACTAGGCAAGGTGAGTCCAGAACCGACAAGAAGGAACCTTTGCAGACTGAAACTCCTCTGTCCCCAGCGGAGAGGCTGGTCCCCTCCCTCGGCTAGAGTGCCTCGGCCAGGGCGGTTGCCATCCCATTGCCTCCATTCCGTTAGCCGTATGAGCTTTGTCCAGCCTCCTCCTGCTCCATGTTTGTACCAGAAACCCTCCTTGAAGGTATTTCTACTGAAACACAAGCTCGGCAGTTCAAATCCACCAGGCGCTCCTTGAATACTCTGGGGGTCAGTTCTACTGTGGCCCGTAGGGTCGCCATGAGTCGGATCCGACTCGAGGGCACTTGGCTTGGCTACTGAAACACAACAGTTTTCAGACAGACTGTTAGCTCCCCCCAGAAAAACCCGTAGAGAAGGATCGTAGGTATCAATATGCTGAACTGCAATAAATCTAAATGTTAGATCGATTGAACCAGAGCTAATGGCTTTTGTTCACTAGCAGTATTGAATCCAGACAAGATTAGACCATAAACCCGTATTTCTGCGATATTCAAGTCCCTGCTACAATGTTTTCTTTACTGCCTCCGCCTTCATCATATGTAGTCAACTATGGGGTCTGTGATTTTTCTACTTATTTTTTTCTGGATTTATTTTACTAGCTTCCATTTATTGACCGTCGTGTTTGTGACATGCTTCGTATTTGTTCTTTGACTGATCTTTGTAACAGTCCTGTGAGTCCAGTCCCCAGCCGACTGTTGCTCAGTTGACAAGTAAATGACCGAATCAGAATTTGAACTTTAGAATACAGACAAAGGCCCATTCTCTTGTCACTACATTGCTTTTCTCTGAGAAATATTTGCCTGAACTCGTGCACCATTTCAGGGACTATGGCTCAATTACTGATAAGACACAGCCCTTGTCCTCAGGATGCGCAAATCAGGTGAAGACATGATGCAAATGAACTTGGAGATGTAATCAAGAATTGGGTCACCAAGGACCTTCTACACCATGCCAGGAATTTTGGAAGATGAGGTGGTGGTGAAACACTATTGAGAGTTTTAAGTGGAGGCAGCAAGAAAACCAGGTAGGCTGTTTAATATAATCCAAAACAGAGATGATGAGGCTACACAGAATCCATGGGATTGTCTCATTTCCGTATTACATTATTCTCACTTGCCTTGACTGAGGTCAGAACTTCCTGTGAGCATAGCTGGATATTGAGCAACCCAAAGCTTTCTAATATCATTCTTCCTATTCACCTCAACTACTTTTTACTACGCCAAGTCATACTTGAAAATTAATTTATATATTTTAGCTATTTTCTTACATGTTTTCACATAGTGCTTCATCTTTTCTTTGTAGAGTTTTACATCTTCCCAAGGGAAAACTTAGCCATTTCTTTTGTGACTGTTTAGAAGAGCAAAGCTGTTTTTCTCCCCAACCCCCTCTCTATTTGCATTAGGAAATGCATTTAATAAAGTGTGAAAAAGAAAATCGTAGGTAAAGAGCTTGACGAATTTTTACATAATATACTCATGTAAACTGCCAATTAGGTTAATATGTAAAACATTTTCCTGCACCTCATAAAAGTCCCTGAAACTCCTTGCCAGTCATACTCTCCATCCCAGTGGTAAATCCTATTCTAATATCTATCACTATCAATTACTTTTGCCTGAGCTTCATATAAATGGAAAACTGTGATGGTGTAGTGGTTATGTGTTATGGCTGCAAAGCAAGAGGTCAGCAGTTTGAATCCCCCAGGTGCTCCTGAAAACTCTGTTAGCCAGTTCTACACTGTCCTGTAGGGTTGGTATGAGTCAGAATTGACTCAGTGGCCTCAGGTATTTTTTGGTTGGTTTCATATAATGGAAGCATGCAGGACATACTCTTGTGTTTGCCTTCTTTTGCTCAATGTATCTTTGAGATTCATTTAAGTTGTTGCATTTGTAAGTGGTTGGTTTGTTTTTTATTGCTGAACAATATTGAACTGTATGAATAAACCATAATTTACCATTCTCCTATTGATAGGCATTTGAGTTGTTTCCAGTTTTGGGTTTTTATGAATAAAACCTCGATGAATATTCTTCTTGATGCTTTTTGGTGTGTGTATGTATTTTAAGCTTTCTGTCTTATATATGTAACTTGTGTTGGCACTTGGCTTTGGCTGGCATCAGTATACTTTGCCTTACTTTACAAATATATATATATCATGCTTCCTAGAAATAGTACATAGAGAGAGATGGTATAGGAAACACTCATAGGATAATATTCTGTGTGTAGATTATATGTCTTGTGTGTAGAATATTCACTTTCATCTATCTGTATTTGGATGTATACTTAAAAGTGGGACTTCTGAATCATACAGTAGAAATATCTGTAGCTTTAGTAGTTATTAACAGTCTTCCAAAAGTTGTGCCAATTTCCATGGCTTTGCTTTTAACAAGTGTTAAGTAATTCTGTGAATAAAACAAATACCCCATCTTTTTGCATTATGGTGAAAAAAACACTAAATTTTTGCGTGCAGCTCACATGCAGATTTGAGAAAGCCTGCATAAAAAAAAAAATCAAGTCATCAGCCTTTCTCCCAAAATAAGTTCTTTTGTCTGAATTATTTTTATATTTCAGATGGCCTCTTTTTAGGTAACAATATGAACAATTGCTTGTTGTTTATTTTTTCCAGTGAGCACCATAAAGTAAAAAATGCCATACAGTGCAACAAATATTTATTAGCACCTGCAGTTATATTTGGAGCATACTGCCTAGCACACGAAATAACAAGTCTTTCTAACCTCAAGGAGGCTGTTGTTCTAGTGGGAGTAAGAGATACAAGTCGTAGTTACCATGGTTCAGATAAGTACAGTCTGATATGGGAGCCTGTAATTGGAACCCAGTCTAGTCATATGAAGTTGGAAAAAGCCTCCTGGAGAATAACTAAGCTGAGAACTAAAGAATGAGTAGCTGTTAGCTGAGTGAAAAAGAGTGCTCTAGGGAGAATAAATACATTCTAAAAAGTTGAGAATGAAAGAGAGGTTTGGTATTGGAAGCAGTTCAGTATGGCTGGAAGGTAAAGTTGATGGATTTGTGTATGGTGAGGACAGAGGATGCAGATGCTGAAAAAAAGTCTGAAAATACAAACTGAGGGATTGTGAACTGGTTGAAGGTGATTTAATTTTACCCTGAGGGCAATGGAATGCCATAGAAGAGTTTTAAGATGAGCAACATGATTAAATATGTACTTTAGAAAGATTACTGTATCTTCATTGTACAGAATGATGGGGAAAAGCCTAGAGATAGGAAGTTAGTTGGGAGCCTGATGGATAAATTTTTAGTTGGTGTTGATTCTTATACTTTTAATTAGATTTTCCACTTTTACGTGATGTCTAGTTTGCCTTTGGGGAGTCCTGTACTTTCTATTTTGTGTATATTTCCTTCTCAACACTACCTCCTACCAACTTTGCGAATCAGATCTCGTTCTCATGAACTCTAAGATCTCTAAGATCACTTCTTGGTCTGATCTCTTTCTTCTGACTATATCAACCAGTTGTTTCGTAAGCTCTTTACCACTTTATACATCTCTTCCTAAGAATCCTGTCCTGCACTTTGCTCCATGTTCCTTCCCTATGCTTGAGAACTGCTTACAATCACAAAGTACTCTATAGGCATCCATTTTTTTCCTTAAATGAAATTTTAAAGCAGCACCTAGTGTTTTCATAAAGCAAAATACATTTTTTCTCTCCTTACCAAGATGAAAAAGCAGAGATAAACATGTAGGAAATATTAGAATAGTTGGCTCAAAGTCACATAAATATAATCTCTGACTGATGGACATCCCTCCTAGAAATGGCACAATAGTAAAATTCTGTGGATTTTCGTGGTCTCATATAACCTGTAGCGTCTGTTTTGTTAGTTTTATAGGAATCCTACCAAAGAAGATGAAGAAAAATAGAGAAAGATTCTGCAACAGAGAGCGTGAATTTGTATATAAATTCAAAATAGGAAGCCAGCACTTAGAACTGACGGTACCCCTCAGATTTCCTGTTGAAGAGGATGCCAGTCATTTACATGGACGACTGATGCTACTGCACAATTTACCATGCTTTATTGAAAATGGTGAGGACTGATTTTTCAAGTAACACTGCTTTGGTTTTCCTTATAGTCTGTGCCATTAGAACTTTTAGATTGGAATATATAAACCTCAAAATCATTAAAAACATCTATGAAATCTGAAATGTTTTAATGGTTTGTGCTCTCAAAATAAAAAAGCTTATTCCCTAGACATTTGTTTTAGTGATTTTTTTTCGTAATACTTGTCATTATAAAGAGCTTAACTTCAAAAATTAAATTGTATGATTAAAAATTAGTTACAGAGTCTTCATTGGAACTCTGAACCTCTGAATTTAGTTCAGCAGACTCCTAAGGCACTCAGGTATCACTAATTATGGTATTTAGAATTCTGTAGCTAAATTGCTTGCTGCTTTTGATGATGGTCTTCAGCTCCTGAGATATCGTGGAAGAGAAGAAATAATAATCTTTGAATAGGCCTCAGTAACCTAAATTAATTCCATAAAGTCATCTGTATTTAACCATTTTCATAAAAAGTTCTGTTCTGTATCACAGGTGAGGAAAAAAATAATTATATTGAGAATATGTTGGACTCAAGTCCCACAGCCCCACATGTCCTTCATTACTAAGGAACTTTAGGAAATGTTTATTTTCTAGAGTAATCTCATTGTACTTCCAAGAAACTGGGACATAAAGTGGTTAAATTATTTGTTGAAAGCAGTCATTCTCAAAATGTAGTCCCTGACCCACAGCAGCAGAATCACCTGGGAACTTGTTAAAAATGTAAATTCTCAGGCCCTCCTCCCATTCCTGCTGAATCAAATTCTGCCAGTAGTACCAAGTAATCTGTTTTACAAAGCCTCCTAGGGAATCTGATGCACGCTAAAGACTGAGATCCACTGGCCTACAATCACAAAATATGGTGACAGTCAAAGCCAGAACATATGTGTCCCGACATTTGTCATAGTGTCCTTTCCATTCCAAGAGGATGGTAGTGTCTTTAAGCTTGGTAGAGTAGATTATTTGAATTAAATCAGCAAAAATGCACTAATGATTTAATTTCTCTTCTAAATTCAAAGAAAATAACAATGTACCTGTAAATGCTATATAGAAAACTCTTTTCCACTTAAGTACAGTAACCTTCAGATCCTCAAAATCTGTAGACAGTTTTTTTAAAAGTACTTATTCATCTTCAAACTGAAAACTTAAATGTAAGAAGTTGATATTTAATTAGTATCAAGGTTTTACGTAAGAGTCAAGAATTCTGGCATTTTTCATGCAATAACCTGTAATTGTAAGGAAAAATAATTGTGAAATTAGTTAAATAATTCCTTAAGCTGATTTTATTTTAACTGGACATTCTCAGCTTGATAAGATTTCACACTGGACTTCTTAGCCAGGTAAAATATTCTCTACATCTTTGTTTTGCTGATGTTGTCCCTGCTATAGATTTAAAAGAAGCTCTGAGCCAGTTCATAGAAGAAGAATCCCTCAGAGATTATGATAAAGATGCTGAAGCAGCACTGGAAGCTGTGAAATCAGGAGAAGTTGATTTACATCAGCTGGCAAGTACATGGGCCAAAGCTTATGCTGAGGTAAGAAAATAAATCCACTTACGAACTACACAGATGTTCTAGACTTTGATGAAATTTTTTTTCCCTTTTGTTTTTTATTATTATTAAGTGAAATCCAAATCTAAATCAGTTTTGCATGCCCGCCTATCAGTAGATCCATCTGCTCTCCTCACCCTGTGACAGCACACACCTCATTCTCACTCTATGTTTCTAGTCTCCTCTTAATGAACACCTGTCCCCTCCTTGCCATGCTTTCCTCTCCCATCTAGAAAGAAACCAGTAGGGCAGCCTCCTATAAATGTATAAAACCATAAAGTACATAGATGATGAAAATTTTTAAATCTCTGAATACTGAGAAAATTGCAGTATTATTTTTCCTCTACAAATCAAAATTTATTACATAATATATACTACATGTTGCTGCTTCTGTGCTTCCTTCCTGTATCAGGAACAGCAAATTAGAATACTTCATGAAACCCTTTGTAAAATGAGAGACTAGTTTAATATTTATAACCAGCATAGGGTTGCCAGATTTAGCAAATAAAAATAATAAAAATATAAGACACCCAGTTAAATTAGAGTTCAAATACACAAAGAGGAATTTCTCAATATAAACAAATAATTACTAAATAAGCAAATTATACTAAAAAATTATTGTTTACCTGAAATGCTAATGTAATTATGTGTGTTGCATTTTATCTGGAAACCACATATTAGCAGTAGTACTACATTTAAAGATTTGTTCTACCTTTATCCTCTTGTCTTCATTGTTGTTATACAGTTGTATAACATCATCATTTTTTTAAATTTAAATAACATTCCTTATTTCATAAAGACTAAGATGCCATAAAAAGCCCTGAAGGAACATTGGGTAAGTGCTTGGTTGCTAACCAAAAAATCAGCAGTTTGATTACACCCTAGGAAACCTGTGGGGTAGTTCTGTGTCCTATAGGGCCAGTATAGGGTTGCTGTGGTGTGTTATCAAGTTGACAAGATGTTGGGGATAAAAGATAGCCACAGAATGAGATTTACGTCTTAGTTACAGAGCCAGATACAAAATTGTGTAGACATTAAATTAGTAATTTAAACCTATGAGAATTTGAAAGAAGCCAATTTTCTTTTTTTTTTTTATTATGCTTCAGTGAAAATGTACATTCTGATATGAATTTGCATGACCACCTGTAGGCAGCTCCGACTGCTCTCCCTGACTGGTGACAGTATACGCTTCCTCCCCTCTCCATACATGTCTTATCCTCCCAACAATCTCCTATCCCCTACTTTCCACTGACTCCCCCACCTCCAGTAAGAGGTCAGGAGGATGATACCTTCTAGATGCATAGAACCATAAAGTGCGCACATGATATGGTCGCTCTGTGTCACCAAATCCAGTCCATTCCTGGCTGAAGAGTTGACATCCATTATGTTTGTGGACAGGGGCAGCATCAAGGCCAGGGGCCATGCTCCCAGGGGAACTCCCAGGCCCCTGCCATCAACTGTGGTCTTTTAGCGGAGATCTCAGGGTGCACCCTTTTTTATTCTTATGTTGCCAGTGAGGCTAAACTTTGTGAGCTCTATCACGGCTATCACTAGTGGTGGCCAGGCACCATCCAGTTCTTCCAGTCATGTAGTTACCCACTCATGTGGGTTTCTCTGTCTTCTGGGTTCTCTTTTCCCCATGTCATTTTGGTCCATGGTGATCATCTATTTGTGCTGAGCTGGGACCATTTGGTGTACCCTTAGATGGCAGCTTGGCAGCTTTTAAGACCCCTAACGCTATTCACCAATGTGGGATGCAGAAGGCTCTCTTAGCAAAATGCTAGTTGTGCCAATTGGCCTTGATTTCCCTTGAGAGCAGCCTGCCCCAGTTATTCTATCCTTGCAATGTTGGATTAAGATGGGAGGAGTAATCATGTTGTGTTGAAGTCCAGTTACTATGGACCTTCTTTCTAATGTGTACTGTCACAGATTTTACCCAACCAAATTTCTGTCAACTATCTAATCTGAACTCTGACGCTGTCACCATCCCTTCCTCTCCACCCTTGCAGCCCTCAAAAAGTCTTCTATGCATGATTCTGTTTTTAAGTTCTTATTGTAGGGGCCTTATACAGTATTTGTCCTTTTGTCACTGACTACTTTCACTCAACATAATATCCTCCAACTGAAACCAGGTTATGAGATGTTTCCTAAAATCATCGTTGTTCTTTATCATTGCATAGTGTTCCATTGAGTATATATACCATAGTTTCCCTATCCATTCTTCTGTTGTTGGGCATCTGGGTTGATTCCATCTTTTTGCAGTTGTGTTCTCTGCTCCCATGAACATTCATGTGCATGTATCAGTTGGTGTGAATGGCCTTGATTCTGTAGGATATGTTCCAAGCAGTGGAATTACTAGGTCAAATGGTGTATCTATATCCAGCATTTTAAGGAAGAACCAGATTGCTTTCCAAAGAGGTTGTACCATTTTGCAATCCCACCAACAGTGTAGGAGAGTTCCAGTTTCTCCACAGCCTCTCCAGCATTTGTTGTGCCTTTTTTGGATCATGGCAAACCTTGTTGGGGTGAGATGGTGTCTCTTTGTAGTGTTGATTTGAATTTCTTTAATAGCTAATGATTGTGAGCATGTCTGCATGTGTTTTCTGGCTGCCTGGATCTCCTCTATAGAGAAATGTCTGTCGATCTCCATTGCCCATCACTTAATTGGATGATTTATCTTTTCCTTATTGATATTATGTAGTACCTTATAGATTATGGAGATCAGGCATCATATAGTTGCCAAATATTTTTTCCCATTCTGTAGGTGGCATTTTAGTTCTGTTAATAAAGTCTTTAGATAAGCAAAAGTGTTTGATTCTTAATAGTTTCCATTTGTCTATTTTCTCTTCTGTTGTTTGCGGTTTGACAGATTTTGAAGACTATCTATGTTATGTGTTAAAACTTCCATTGTTGTTCCTACTGTTTCTTGGATGAGCTTTACCATTTTTGATTTGATATTTAGGTCTTTTAATAGTTTGAGTTGGTTTTTGTATAAGGTGTAAGATGTGGGTCTTGTTTCAGTTTATGGCAGATGGATATCCAATTTTGCCAGCACCATTTGTTGAAGAGATTGTTTTTTTCCCTGGTTTAATGTCTTAGGGCCTTTGTTGAATATCAGCTGTTCACAGGAAGATGGTGTTATCTGTGAGATCTCAATTCTGTTTCACTGATCTATCTGTCTCTTTTTGTACCAGTACTATGCTGTTTTGACTACTGTGGCAGTTTAATAGATTGTAAAGCCGGGTAGTGACAGGCCTCCCAGTGTGTTCTTTTTCTTTAGTAATGCTTTACTTGTCCAGGGCTTCTTCCCTTTCCAAACAAATTTGGTGACTTGTTTCTCCATCTTGTTAAAAAATGTCACTGGAATTTGTATTAGGATTGCATTACGTGAGTAGATTGCTTTGGGTAAAATAGACATTTTCACAATATTGAGTCTTCCTGTGCATGAGTAGGGTAGGTTTCTCCATTTATGTAAGTCTCTCTTCATTTCTTGTAGTAAGGGCTTATAGTTCTCTTTGTAAAGGTCTGTTATTTCTCTGGTTAGACTTATTCCTAGGTACTTTATCTTCTTAGGGGCTATAGTAAATGGTATTGATTTGGTGATTTCTTCATTAATAACCTCATTGTTGGTATAAAGGAATTCTACTGATTCACTTATGTTTATCTTGTATCCTGAGACTTTGCTGAACTCTTCTATGAGTTTGAGTAGTTTACTTATGGATTCTTTACGATTCTCTGCATATACAATCATGTCATCTGCAGACAGAGAGATTTTTTACTTCTGTACTGACGCAGATGCCCTGTATTTCTTGGTCTTGTCTAATTGTTCTGGCTACACCTTCTAATACAGTGTTGAACAGGGGTGGTCAGAGTGGGCATCCTTGTCTAGTTTCCGTTCTGAAGAGAAACTGTTTCAATCTCTCTCCATTCAGGATCATGTAGGCAGTTAGCTTTGTATAAATAGCCCTTATTGCATTGAGGAATTTGCTGTCTGTTCCTAGTTTGCTGAGAGTTTTTAGCATGAATGGGTGTTTGACTTATTCTGCATCAATAGACAAAATCAGGTGATTCTTGTCTTTTGTGTTATTTATGTGGTTCATCACATTAATTGTTTTTCTGATTGTTGAACCAGCCTTACATCCCTGGTGTGAATCCTACTTGGTCATAGTGGATTATTTTTTGGATATGTTGTTGTATTCTATTGGCAAGAATTTTGTTGAAGATTTTTGCATCTAGATTCATGAGTGATACTGGTCTGTAGTTCTCCTTTTCAGTTGGATCTTTCCCTGACTTTGGTATCAGGGTTATGCTGGCTTCATAGAATGAATTTGGGAGTATTCCATCCCTTTCTGTACTGTGAAATAGTTTTAGTAGTGTTGGAGAGAACTCTTCTCTAACAGCTTGGTAGAATTCTGCAGTAAAGCCATGTGGGCCCAGGCTTTTTTTGGTGGGCAGTTTTTTGATGACCTTTTCAATCTCTTCTTTGTGATGGGTTTATTAAGTTGTTCTGCTTCACCTTGTGATAATTTTGGTAGGTGATATGAATCAAGGAATTTGTCCATTTCCTCTAGGTTTTCAAATTTGTTACAGTACAGTCTTTCATAGTATTCAGCTATGATATTTTTGGTGTCTGTTGGATCTGTGGTGACAACTCCCCTCTCATTTCTTCTTTGGGTTATTTGTTTCCTTTCCTGTTTTTCTATAGTAAGTTTAGCCAATGGTTTGTCAATTTTGTTGATCTTTGCAAAAAGCCAGCTTTTTGGTCTTATCAGATTTTTCAGGTGTTCTTCTGTTCTCTAATTCCTTTAATTCTGCTCTAATCTTTATGATATTTTCTTCTGGTGCCTGAGGGGTTTTCCCTCTCTCTACTTGTTCAAGCTGTAGAGTCAGTTCTTTGATTTGCTTTCTTTCCTCCTTCCAGATGTGCGCATTTATGGAGATAAACTGACCTCTGAGCACTGCTTTGGCTGTATCCCATAGGTTCTGGTAGGAAGTGTTTTCGTTCTTATTGGAATCCATAAATTTCATCCTTGATTTCTTCTGTGACCTATGATTTTTTGAGCAAGGTATTGTTCGGTTTCCATGAGTCCCGCTTTCTATCTATATTTTTTCTGCTATTGATTTCGACTTTTATGTCTTTATGATCTGAGAAGATGCTTTGCATTAATTCAGTGGTGTAGATTTTGTTGAGAATTGCTTTATGTCCTAACACGTGGTCTATTCTGGAGAATTTTCCATGTGTACTGGAGAAGAAGGTGTAGTCATCCGCTAATGGATAGAAGTTTCTGTATATTTCAGTGAGGTCTAATTGGTTAATTCTGGCAATAACGTCTTCTGTGTCTTTATTGAACTTTTTTCTACACGATCTGCCCAATATTGAGAGTGGAGTGTTGAAGTCTTCTACTATTATTGTGGAGTGATCTGTCTCACTTTTGAGTGTGGTCAGTGTTTCTTTGACATATTGAGGAGCTCTAATGTTAAGTGCATAAATATTTAATATTGTTAAGTCCTGCTTGTGTACTGAACCTTTCACCAATAGTGACGTTCCTTGTTCATGATGGTTGATTTTACATTAAAATTGATTTTATTTGAGATTAGAATTGCCACACCTACTCTTCTTGGTTAATGTTAGCTTGATATATATTTTTCCATCCTTTAATTTTCAGCTTTTTCCTATCTTTAAGTCTAAGGTGAATTCCTTGTAGGCAACATATAGATGGGTCATGTCTTTTGATCCAAGATGTCACTCAATGTCTCTTTACTGGAGCGTTCAGTCCATTCACATTCAATCTAATTATTGATAGGTATGTGTTCAGTGCTGCCATTGTGATATGTTTATTCTTGTGTTGATGTTTTCTCTCTTGTTCTTATTAATCCGTTCTGCAACCTTCTTCTTTGTGAGTTGATTTTTCACTTTTTTCAGGTTGGTTTTGTGGTTGTGGAGACTCCTGTATTACATTTCTTGATACAGTGTGTTGCTTTTTTATTGTGCTTTACGGCTTCCCGTATGGATCTGATTCAATGGCACTTGACTGGCTATGATGCATCTTACTATACTATATATAAACCCAATTTTTATTGCTACCAGTCTTGTCAACTTCCTCTCCATCTGGAAGGACTATAACAACTGTATTACATCCCTCCTTTTAATATGATGATATCATACTTTACATGATATGATCACTAGATCATTTCTTTCACTACTATAGCTTTGATTGTTTGGAGCCTTCCCTAAGTAGGATTCTGCATAATGTGTCCTTCTAAAATACAAAGTTATTGGTTTTGTTCTTCCAAGTCAAGAAATTCTTTCAGTATTTCTTGTAGCTGTGGTTTGGTTTTTACATAGTCTCTGAGTTTCTGTTTATCCTCAAATGTCTTCATTTCCTTTTCATATTTGAAAGATAGTTTTGCAGGATATATAGTTCTTGGTTGGAAATTCTTCTCCTTCAAGGCTCTGAATGTGTCATGCCACTGTCTCCATGCCAGCATCGTTTCTGCTGAGAAATCCGATGAAAGCCTACAGCGATTCCCTCTGCATGTCAGCTTTAGTTTGAGTCTTGCTGCCTTTAAGAGTTTCTGCTTATGTTTCATTTTGTTAAGCTTGATTATAATATGTCTTGGAGTCTTTCTTTTGAGATCTATATTGAGTGGTGTTCAGTATGTATCTTGGATATGTATATTCTCTTCTTTGATAATTTCTGGGAAGTTTTCTGTCAGCAGCTCAACCACAGTACTCTGTGTTTTCAGATGCTTCGCCCTGTTCAGGAACTCAAATTAATCATAAATTGTTCCTCTTTATAGAGTCCCACATGCTTCTTAATGCTTCTTCATTTTTCTTGTTTTTGTTTTCTGATTTCTCCTCTTAGATGTTGGAGTCAGTAGCTCTGTCTTCCAAGTCAGAAAGTCTTTTCAATTTGCTCCATTCTGTTTTCTTGGCTTTGAATTGAAGTTTTTATCTCTTTGATTTTGTTCTTGATCTGTTGGATTTCAGAGTACTGACGTTCCATCAGATCGAACAGCTTGCGTAATTTTTCATTTTGTTCTGCTGCATTTTGTGTAAGGTCTAGGAGGTCTCTATATATAATCCTTTTGTACTCACCTTCTGATGGTTTCAGAAAGGTTTGTTTGTCTGATTTAGGTCCAGCTGAGGCTTCCATATGGGTAATCTGCCTCCCCGTGGAACAAAATGCTGTCCCACACAGTCTGCCCACCTGCCTCAGTGCAGGCTACTCTATGGCAGAGGCGGAAAGAGAGGCCCAAGATGCACAGAGTCCAAAGTTGAGCCCTCAAAATATGGCAATGTCTCCTGCTGACTGCACCAGCACTGTGGTTGAGATTAGTTGCTAGTCAGGTCCCAGCTCTACCCGCTGGCTAAGATAGAGGAAAAAAAGTTAAAATGGCAAGTTACCTTCAGTCCACTAATGCTGGCACTCACCAAGAGTGGGAGTCTGTGAAAGAGAAGAAGTTTTCCATTCAGTAGTGACATCCAAATTAACAGCCCCATGTTGTGTTCTAGGACTCACTAGGTATCCAGAAGGCTCCATTGAATTATCAGTTCAGGTCTTGGTTTCCAGAGGAATTTAGGGAGATGTGTGTTTAGTCTGCCATTTGACTGCCTCTGAAAGAAGCCAATTTTTTGACCAAATTTTCAGTTTGTTCCATGCCCAGTAAGGTTTCTTGGTTCATTTAAAAGTATGCTACTATCTGCACATACTAATTTAGATGTTTTCTAAGAAATCTGGAAGACAGCTATCTGGCCAACTGACTGGAAGAGATCCATACTTATGCCCATTCCAAAGAAAGGTGATCTAACCGAATGTGGAAATTAACAAACAATATCATTACTACCACATGCAAATAAAATTTTGCTCGAGATTATTCAAACGTGACTGCAACAGTATATTTACAAGAAACTTCCAGAAATTCAAGCTGGATTCAGAAGAGGATGTGGAGCCAGGGATATCATCACTGATGTCAGATGAATCTTGGCTGAAAGCAGAGAATACCAGAAAGATGTTTACCTGTGTTTCATTGACTGTGCAAAGAAACATGACTGTTTAGATCATAACAAATTATGGCTAATATTGCATACAATAGAAATTCCAGGATACTTAATTGTACTCTTAAGAAATCTGTATATGGATCAAGAGACAGTCATGTGAACAGAACAAGAAGACACTGCATGGTTTAAAGTCAAGAAAGATGTGTTTCAGGGTTGTATCCTTTCACCAAAGCTTTTTAATCTCTGTGTCAAGCAAATAGTCTGAGAAGCTGGATTACATGAAGAAGAATGAGGCATCAGGATTGGAGGATGACTCATTAACAACCTGCATTATGCAGATGACACCACTCTATTGCTGGAAGTGAAGAAAATTTGAAACACTTAGTGATGAAGATCAAGAATCACAGCCTTCATTATGGATTGCACCTCAATATTAAGAAAACAAAAATCTTCACAGCTAGAGCAGTAAGTAACAGCCTCATAAGTGGAGAAAGCATTGAGATTTTTAAGAATTTCATCTTATATGGGTCCACGATCAACACCCGTCGATGCAGCAGTCAAGAAATCAAAAGCCTTGTTGCCTTGGGAGAATCAGCTGTCAAGGACCTCTTTCCAGTATTTAAAAGTAAAGATGACACCTTGAAGACTCAAGTATACCTGACCAAGCCATGATATTTTCAGTTGCATCATATGTATGTGAAAGCTGGACAGTGAACAAAGAAGACAGAAGAAGAATTGATTACTTTGAATTGTCGTGCTGGAGAAGAGTGTTGAATGTACCATGGACTGCCAAAAGAACAAACAGGTCTGTTCCAGTAGAAGTATGACCAGAGTGCTCTCTGGAAGTAAAGATGGCAAGACTGCATCTTACATACTTTGGACATGTCAGGAAGCATCAGTCCCTGGAGCAGGACATCATGTTTGGAAGAGTGGAGGGCCAGTGAAAACGAGGAAGACCCTCGAAGAGATGGATTGACATAGTGACCACAACAGTGAGCTTAAGCAAAGGAATGATTGTGGACATGGTGCAAGACTAGGCAGTGTCTCGTTCTATTGTTCATAGGGCCACTATGAATTGGAACTAACTCAACAGTAACTAACAACAACAATTCAGATGAAACATTTATTACATTAAAATATGTCTGTAAGAATTAATTTTGAAAAGTGATATCTTTCTACTCATTAAAAAGGAGTAAAACTGTAAAACATATCAAGAGAATAATTCCTCTTAATTTACTCAGCCTATATTTGTTGGTTCTCTAAAAGGAGCTGAGTGTGCAGCTAAGAGTGAGTCAGTAGTACCATACTAATAATTTGATTTCTCTTCTAAATGTGATCCCTACACTCAGGTAGCTAAAGTCTAGTAAGAGGAAACAGAGGAATCCACAGGCAGTTATAACACAGTGCAGAGTGTTCAGATAGAGGTATATACTGTAGAGGACATGGAGAAGTTAGGGAAGGAAGGAATCATCAAGGAAGGGTTGCTGAAGAAAGGAAGCCTTCCTTGAGGGTTTACTTTGATCTGAAAGCAAACGTCCCTTCCCCTGCTTTTTTGTAACCGAGGAGAAAGCTTTCCACAAGTTGGTAAATAAATGCTTAGCTTTATGTTAATATAAAAAATTAGAATATTTACAAAAACCATGGCTTTACTTACTCTGTTGTTATTTAGCCATTCTTAAAAACAGGGATTTAACTGTATTCTAGATTAATGATGCTACCAGTAGTAGTAACAACATGAAATCATAACATTTTATATTTATTAATGCATTTAATCACAGAATACAGATTTATGGTGAAAATCAGCAAGTATCTATTGAGCAGTTACTTTATGTTTATTCTGTGCAAACACATTAGAGTTGTAGAACCATAGTCAAGTCAAACCAAACCCACTGCTTTAGAGTTGATTCTACTCACAGCAACCTTAAGGACAGAGTAGAACTGCCCTGTAGATTTTCCAAGGACCACCTGGTGGATTTGAACTGCCAACCTCTGGTTAGCAGCCATAGCACTTAACCACTACACCACCAGTGTTTCCAGAGCCTTAGTAATAGGTTGGTTTTTCAAGAAGCAAGGAAAGAAAAAGATCTACCTCCAAGAGTAAAAGAAGAAATACTGTTTGGAAAATAACAGAAAGTCTAAATATTAATATACCTTCAAAATTTGATTCGGCTACCGCTGGCTGTGAAAATTATAAATACCAAATAGCGCTGTATAAGTTCAAAAGTAAAGGCATCAGAAGCCAAAAAGGAGAAGCAGAAAAGGAAGAGAGAACTATGTTACAGATAGTAAAACGACTAGCAGACCCTAGAAGCTGCAGCGTGATAGAGATTAGAAGAAGCAGAGTGTAAACAGCAGCAGACTCTGATAGTGGAAGCAAAGTAGAAGTTGCAGATGAGACAGAAGGGACTAAAGCATCTCTGCACTATGTGGGTAAACAGTATTCAGCAACTTTGAGTACAAACATTAGGGCGTCAATAAGAAGGTAAAATACTATGATATTTAGGCTAATTCCTAGTTACCCAGGACTGTGAAAGAATGAATTCAGTTTTCTGTAAATGGATTTGCTGGAGAGTTCAGATGCTTACATTTCAGTTGTGAAACTTTTACCTTAACCATCTTTTGGTGAAGATCTTTTAAAAATGTAACATACATTTCCTTGCTCTCTTAACCATAGTGTGTAAAATTCAATTCTAACTCCTTGATGACCGCGTCGTCATTATAAATGTAAATTACACTGTACAATAAGGAACTCCTGAGAAGGGAGGACTGACCCATCACTCAGAGAAGTACTGAGTGTGCTGCTTTGATAGAGGGATTTCAGTTGTAGAGGATCATTGCCCCGAGGTACAGGGCTGTGCTTTGATTGATGTACTATTGCAGCATTAGAAGATTCTGATTGCTTACCGAAGTGTGAATGGCTGTTAGTCTCTACTTTATAGGGCCATTCATCTTTTGTTCTGTTTCCTTGTTCCCTGTAAGAGAGTCTGTTGCTTCTAGTCTATTTTATCTTTGCTTTTGAATTAAATTTCTTTTTTAAAGTAGTGAAACGTAAACTTGGATAGATAAGGAAAACCATGAACGAGGCTGTATCTTTGTGATGGTACCCTATCTGCCATTTTAGTATTCTTCCCTTCTTCAGACACTTGTATTTATTTATTCACCAAATACGTACTTAGCACAGGTTTCACATCAAATACTGTGTTAGGCTCCTTGGATTCAGCAGAAAACAAAAGCAACACAATCCTTGCATTCACAGAGTTTAGAGCCTAATAGAGGAGATAGATAATTAAATTCTATGGAATGTGGTAAGTGCTGTGATAGGGTGCTGTCAGAGAGCCTCATTACAGAGTGCTCTGAGGGTACAAAGAAAGTGCACAGATTAGTCTACAGAACTCAGGGAACACTTCCCAAAGGAAAGAGTAAGTGAGCTGAGGGCTAAGGAAAGGTTAGAGATAGCTAGATGAAAAGTGCATGGTGGGGAATAGAAAAATAACGTTCTAGCGGAGGGTATAGCATAAGATAAGGTCTGGAAGTGAGCAGGTCCATGGCACATTAGAAAAACTGAAAGATGTCCAGAATCCCTGGAGAAATGTTTTGCAAGCCATTTCGAGTTTTGCCATTATGGTAAGGGGAATGAACAGTATAAGGAGTTTAAGCAGGCAATGAGATGATCGTTATCTGCATTTCAGAAAAATCTATGTGTTCAGTGATGTTTGATGTGTTAATGTGAAGAATGGCGTGGAAGAGTGAAAAGTTAGGATGGGTTAGAAGACTTGCAGTTAGATGGAGGAAATGATGAAAGCTTAAACTAAAATAGTGGTAAGAAGATAATGGTTACTTTTCTTTTACATTTTGTTTATTCAACAAATAGCTTAAGTGGGTTCTGCCCTGACCGCTGAGAACATAATCAGCAATTCAAGTCTGATTTGAATTTTAGAAGTTGAGCAATTCCTGCTGCTACTACGAATGGATGACTGAGGTGGAATAGAGAATTTATTAAAGATACGGGATTCAGGGAACTCAGAAGACAAGGCATTGTGCAGGTTGTCTGTATAGACATTGCAGTGACCCAGAATGATGGCAACATTTGGGGCTGTGGACTCAGTACCAAAACTTGAAATGAATGAAGATGAGCAGAAAATAGTTGTTAAATAAAGATGGCTGTGAGAGACAAGGGGTGCCTAATGGTTAAAGCCTTGAAGAAGCAGGGCTTCATGCCTGAAGTGTAGGTAGAGCAGTAACAGCCCAGATAGGTAGTAGGTTTCTCTTTGCAGTCTTTCACTTGGTGCCCCAGCCCTTGACTAAGTGTATTAGTTGTCTGAGCTGTGGTTTTAGTATTGTCTCTGTCCTAAGGGAAAGATGTGAATTTCAAGGAGAACTCTTCCTAGTTTCTCACATAGGTAGCTTCTACCTAGGCTTGCCATGAGCAGAATTTAAAATGAGTGCTGCAAATTGATAGAGTCAGGCATTCTGGTTAGTGGAGCTACAGTATGCCTAGAGTTATGTATGGCCAAACAGATTGCTGTGCTCTTGCACTGAGTCCTTCCTGTGAAGTTTCAGCCTGAGCTTGAAATTAATTTTGAACAGAGGTTAAGTCACATGGGGTGATACAGTTCCTAGAGCAGCACCAGATTCCAAGGATGTAGAGCCGTTATCAGAATGAGGCTTCAAGTGTCCAGACGCATAGAGTAGATGCAGTCAAACTTCTGGGCTCAGCTGGTCTGAAACTGCTGCCTCCTGACCTAGGAATTGATGAGGTATGAGTGAAAAAGAGCAAGGGAAGGTTTACCTGTGGATTGTCTAAGTTCAAGATTTATTTGATTTATGAGTTTTTACTTTTTTTAAGTTGTTAACCTGAATGATGCCCTAGTCCCAGTTTTTAACATTTATGTTGGTAAGAAAAGGGAAGAATAGGTGGTTCTTCTTCACAGGTACCTGTTTTCAAACATTAACAATGGGAAAAAACTGAACTGCAATACAAGTGTTTTATTTCCACTTTTGCCACTAGCTTGTATGATCTTTGGCAAGAGATTTCTCAACTTACCAATTTTCTTAATCTTTACGCTGTCTGTCTGATGGATTGACACAACTGTCCTTGGCATCTGTACCTCCTGGGATATATCTGTGTTTGCTGAGGACATCTCCATTTTTGCCTGTTTCTGTGTTTCTATTTTGCTTGCTTATCAGTTCTGGCTTAGTATCTCCTTTTGATAGCTACTATTCTTATATACTTAAAAGCACATACTTACATTAAAAAAAAAAAGGCACAATATCAGAGAAGGTCAGAATAAGAAAATTATACTTTTACCTTGATAGAGAAACCCTTGCCCTTGATTGCTAACCTACGGGTTGGTTGCTCAAAACCACCCAGCAGTATTGTGGAAGAAAAGGCCTGAGGATCTGCTTCTGTTAAAGATTTCATCCAGAAAAATACAATGGAACAGTTCTACTCTGACACACATGGGTTGCCGTGAGTGAGAAAGTAACAGCAACATGCACAAATTGGGTTTTCAATGGAAACCCTGGTGGTGTAGTAGCTAAGTGCTGTGTCTGCTAACTAGCAGATCAGCAGTTCAAATCTACCAGGTGCTCCTTGGAAACTCGATGAGGCAGTTCTGCTCTGTCTATAGGATTGCTGTGAGTTGGAATTCATTTGTGGCAGAGGGTGTGGTGTGTTATCACCATACGGGACCACATCCAAACCCAACTCATTACAATTGAGTCGTTTCCGACTCATAGTGACCCTATATGTAGACTGTAAAAGCTTTTTTAGCAGCATTTTTTAATAATGAAATGCTTTTTCACTGATTATGTAATTAACTCATGCAAATTGTTGTATTATACAGTAAAGTATAAAGGAAATAAAGATTATCAGAAATCTCACTGCCCTGACATAGCATTTTGTTGGCCATCCCTTGAGGGGGGGGTGTTATTTTGCAGAAATGGGATCATAGCATATGTTTTAGTCAGCTAATGCTGCTTTAACAGATATCATGAGTGGATGGCTTTAAAAAGAGAAATGTTTATTCCTACACAGTCCAGTAGGCTACAAGTCTGAATTCAGGATGTCTACTCCAGGGAAGCCCTTCCCTCTTTGTTGGCTCTGGAAGATGGTGTTGCATCAGTCTTTGGTCAGGGAGCATTGTGGCTCAGCAACTCTGGTCTGAAGGACATGCTGTACTCCCAGTAAGGTTTCTTGATGGTGGGAGGTTCCCAAATCTCTCTACTAGCTTCTTTCCTTTATATCTTGGGAGACTGCCTCAGGCACAAAGCAGCTTTACACTTTGAGTCACGCCTTACCAACACAACCAGCACCCATCCGTCCTCACTAACATCACAGAGGCAGGATTTCCAACATGGAAGAACATTACACATTACCAGGTATCCTGGCCCAGCCAAATTTCCACACATATTTTTTGGGGAACACAAATCCATCTATGACAGCATACTTGACTTTTTTTAAATTGAAGACACTTTCTACACTTTCCTCCACTTAGCAGCTCACCCTCATCCCTGCCTCTGAGGTAACTCATTAACAACTTAGTTTATATCTTTCTGTATTTTCTCTGTACTCACATAACCCTATGTAATACATATTCATGTATACTTGTGTATATGGTTTCTCTATATATATGTGTTATATAAAAATGGGATTATGCAACACATACTTTTCTGGTAGTGTGTTAAATAAGATACTGTATTATGATATAAGAATGCTTCTGTATTTTATAGACCACATTAGAGCATGCAAGGCCTGAAGAGCCCAGCTGGGATGAAGATTTTGCAGATGTGTACCATGACCTAATCCATTCTCCTGCCTCTGAAACTCTCCTAAATTTGGAACATAATTACTTTGTTAGTATCTCGGAACTGATTGGTGAAAGAGATGTGGAGCTGAAAAAATTGCGAGAGAGGTATTTCACATTTCTTGCAAATCATAATTAAATGTTACATTGTCAAATATGATGGCCTGCAGAACAGTTTGTTTTCATTGTGGGTGAAATTAAAGAAAAAAATAGAAAAATTTTTAATATTAGAAATTAATTTTATTATATTTAAATTTGAAATTTCAACTATCATCATAGATTTATAGAACTTCATAAATGGTTTTCCCAAAATAAACTATTCTGGCCTCACATATTCTTTTTCCTGATAAGAGGAATAACTTACATCTGTTGAAGACTTAGTTCTAGGCACTATGCAAATTATCTTGGATGCCCTGTGTCATTAGATCCTCGCTACAACCCTGCTATTATTATCCGCATTTTGCAGATGAGGAAACTGAGGCTTAAAGAAGTAACTTGTATAGGGATGAGCTGGAAGTTGCAGCCAGAAAGTGATTCCAAAGCTATTAACTACTGTGCTATGTGTCCTTACTCATTACCTGTGTGATACCCTACTGTGTAATTCTGAGGACTGCCAGTTAAGTTTGTGAACTCATTCTAGAAACAGTGTTACATACCTGCTGAATATGCTGTTCACCAATGGCAGAGCCAGGTCCATGTTTCAAGAAATTTTGGAACTCTTTTTCTGGAATGGCCATCGGAGTTGTCATTATATTACCCTTGATGTACTCAATGTCATCAAAATGTCTTCCTTTCAATATTTCCTTTATCGTTGGGTAAAGAAAAAAGTCACTGGGGGCCAGATCAAGTGAGTAAGGTGAGTGTTCCAGTGCAGTTGTTTGTTTACTGGCTAAAAACTCCCTCACAGACAACTATACAATTAAGTTCACTAACTTGCCACCTTGCCACCATGTGCCATTCAGAGAGAGTTCCAAAATTGCTTTGAATGGTGGACTAGGTACTGGCATCAGTGAAGTACTTTGAAGGTGACCGTAGTGATACTCAGCAATGTGATATGTAGCACTTAGAACAATGAAGTTCATAGAAGTAACTGTCAGACCTTGTAGGTCCATGGTCTCTTTTAATGCATTTTGTGGGTTCACTTACATTAAGATAAAAATGATACTAGAATTATTACAAGAAATTTTAATTAGACATGAGTTCATTTTTTATGGATTAGTTTCAGTACACAAATAATACTTTTATGATTTTTTTTCGAAGTAAGTAAAAGTTGCTGGCATTATTTGTTTTAAAGCATGTCTTTCCAGGATGTCTCATAACAATGCTACAAAGTGTAATAGGATCTCAGGGCATACTGCTTCTCTTGGATAATGTATTTTAATATTACAGAATTTAATAACATTTATTGCCTTAAGAATACTTATTGAAGACTTCGAGTATATATGACATCAAGATATTTTTTCGTGTTGCTGATGTAAAATTTCTTTAATTGTCAGAGGATGTAAAGGCCAAACCACATTTATTTTGTGGTGACTGATTTAATAATTTTAAATGATGTACTGATTTGCTTCTGGCTCTGTTTCCCATTTTTAAAAAACTGAGAGTAGTAAAATGAGAGTAGTCTGTTACAGGACTGTCATAGTTAAGAAGATTTAAAAAAATACGTATCTAAAGCAAATTAATAATTTTTCCTGATGGATACTCATTTCTCTTTACCACACTGGCATTTTTATTATACTGCATAGATTTATAAAGTTTCATAACAATTCTACTCCTCTAGACTGTTTATCTCCAGACTAGTAGTAAAACCATTAGAACTCTCTCATGGCCTAAAGGAAAATGATGTTTGCAGACATTTGTCACTCTTTATAAGTCCCGGCTTACTACTAGCTGTATTGAGGAAGTTTATCATTTTACAGATGTGATGCCTGCACAAAGGGTAGTTGCTAACAATAGTTGAAACTGTCCCCAAGCAAGATAAAAATTTAATTTTCATCTAAATCTTTATTATGTAGCCAGTAATTGTGGATTTATTTTGAAAAGAAATTAAGAATTACTTAATACTGTTTACCATCTGTTGAATATCATCTGTTTGGTTTTCTCCTACCAGCTATTCAGATAATACAGGCTTCCACTCATTCTGAATATGCCCTTAGATCTTAGGTTTTCTGGGCCTCTACTCATCCTGCCTGTTTATGTATATTGATAAATTCCCAACTTGCGTAGTTACACTTCATATTAGCCCCTGTTCATAGTGTTTTTGTTCAGCTGATGTGCTGTTCTGCTCTCCTGCCTGCTCACAGTACCTCCCAGAAGCTTTATGAACTGTCAGTGTGTCAGTGTTCCTGTAGTTGTGCTTTTCCTAAATCAGAAAATGATGCCTGTTCTACACGACTCTTTACTTTGGAGAAGCTGAGTTAACTAGGTATCTGCGTTTACTTGTACTTGATTCTGTTTTTGTTTTTCCCTCTATTGTGGAACAGTTTTTTAGTAGGAGGTTGTTTTGTTTTTCTTTTTTTATTTAACATGACTGAGTCAAAATGTACATTCCCGTATAAATTTACATGCCCACCTATATGCAGCTTCCACTGCTCTTCCTGCCCAGTGACAGCACACTATTCCTCTCTGCTCCATACATGTCTCATCCTCCCAACAGCCTCCTTTCCGCTCCTCTCCACCCACTCTCCTTCCTTCAGCCAGAGGTCAGCAGGATGATATCCTATAGATGTACAGAACCATAAAGTGCATCCAATATATGGTCACTCTGCATCACCAAGTCCAGTCCATTCCTGCCCAAAGAGTGGACCTTTGTTATAATTTGTGGGTAAGGGCAGCATCAGGGCCGGGGGCCATGCTCTCAGGGGAACCCTGAAACCGCTGGACCATCAATTGAGGTCTTTTAGTGGAGATCTCAGGATGCACCCCTTTTTATTCTTGTGTTGCCAGTGAGACTCAACCTAGTGAGCTCCATTGTGGTTGTCACTGGTGGTGGCCGGGCACGATCCAGTTCTTCCGGTCCCAAGTCGATGAAGGCACCCACTCTTGTGGGTCTCTCTGTCTTCTAGGTTGTCTTTACCGCCTGTCATTTTGAACGGTGAGCATCCGTTCCTGCTGAGTTCAGACCATTTGCTGTGTCCGCGGATGGCAGCGTGGCAGCTTTTAAGACCCCACACGCCACTCACCAATGTGGGGTGCAGAGAGCTCTCTTAGCAAAATGCTAGTTGTGCCAGTTGGCCTCAATTTTGCCTAAGAGCATGGTCCCCCGGCCCCTGCCCCAGCTACTCTATTCTTGCAATATTGGGTTAAGATGGAAGGAGCACTCAAGTTATGCTGAAGTCCACTTAATGTTGTTCTTGTTTCTAATGTGTGCTATCACTGCTTTCTCCCAACCAGATTTCTAGCAACTATCTAAACTAAACCCCCCCACCCAGCCTCGCTCCCTCCCCTCCCTTGCAGCTGTCAAAGAGTCTTTTCTTCTATACACAAGTCTGTTTTTGAGATCTTATCGTAGAGGTCTCATACAGTATTTGTCCCTTTGTTACTGACTACTTTCACTCCACATAATGTCTTCCAGTTGAAACCAAGTTAGGAGATGTTCCCTGGAATCATCGTTATTCTTTATCATTGTGTAGTGCTCCATTGAGTAAATGTACCATAGTTTACCTATCCATTCTTCTGTCGTTCGGCATCTGGGTTGATTCCATCTTTTTGCTATCGTGGACTGTGCTGCGATAAACATTCTGGTGCATGTGTCCGTTGGTGTGAAAGGCCTTGAATCTGTAGGATATATTCCAAGCAGTGGAATTACTGGGTCAAATGGTATATCGATATCCATTTTTTTAAGGAAGCGCCAGATTGCCTTCCAAAGAGGCTGGACCATTTTCCAACCCCACCAACAGTGTAGGAGGGTTCCGCTTTCTCCACAGCCTCTCCAGCATTTGTTGTTTTGTGTTTTCTGGATCATGGCCAATCTTATTGGGGTGAGATGGTATCTCATTGTCATCTTGATTTGAATTTCTTGAATAACTAAAGATCGTGAACATGGCCACATGTGTTTTCTGGCTGCCTGGATCTCCTCTTCAGTGAAATGTCTGTCCATCTCCTTTGCCCATCGCTTAATTGGATGGTTTATCTTCTTCTTATTGATATTTTGTGGTATCTCATAGATTATGGAGATCAGGCATCAGTCTGACACAGAGTTGCCAAATATTTTTTCCCATTCTGTGGGTGTTCTTTTAATTCTATTAATAAAGTCTTAGGATGAGCAAAAGTGTTTGATTCTTAATAGTTCCCATTTATGTACTTTCTCTTCTGTTGGTTGTGGTTTCTTTGACAGATTTTGGAGTCTGTCCTCATTGTGTATTAAAACTTCCATTGTTGTTCCTACCTTTTCTTGGATGAGCTTTATTGTTGTAGGTTTGATATTTAGGTCTTTTATCCAGGTTTTTATTTAGGTTTTTATGTAAGGTGTAAGATACGGATCTTGATTCAGTTTATTGCAGATGGATAACCAATTTTGCCAGCACCATTTGTTGAAGAGACAGTTTTTACCCCAGTTTAATGTCTTAGGGCCTTTGTCGAATATCAACTGTTCATAGGCAGATGGTGTCATCTCTGGGGTCTCAATTCTGTTCCATTGATCCAGCTGTCTGTTCTTGTACCAGTACCAGGCTGTTTTGACCACTGTGGCAGTATAGTATGTTCTAAGGTCGGGTAATGAGAGGCCTCCCAGTGTGTTCTTCTTCTTTAGTAGTACCTTACTTATGCGGGGCTTCTTCCCTTTCCAAACAAAATTGGTGATTTGTTTCTCCATCTCATTAAAAAATAACGCTGGAACTTGTATTGGGATTGCATTATATAAATAAATTGCTTTGGGTAAAATAGACATTTTCACAATGTTAAGTCTTCCTATCCATGAGCACGGTAGATTTTTCCATTTATCTAAGTCTCTCTTACTTTTTTATAGTAAGGGCTTGTAGTTCTCTTTGTAAAGGTCTGTTGTTTCTCTGGTTAGATTAATTCCTAGGTACCTTATCTTCTTAGGGGCTATCGTGAATGGTATTGATTTGATAATTTCTTCCTTAACAGTCTCATTGTTGGTATAAAGGAATCCTACTGATTTACTTATGTCTATCTTGTATCCTGAGACTTTGCTGAACTCTTCTATCAGTTTGAGTAGCTTACTTATAGATTCCTTGGGGTTCTCTGCATATACAATCATATCATCTGCAAACAAGGAAATTTTAACTTCCTCTTTGCCAATGCAGATGCCCTTTATTTCTTGGTTTTGTCTAATTGCTCTGGCTAGAACTTCTAGCACAATGTTGAATAGGAGAGGTGAGAGTGGGCATCCTTGTCTAGTTCCTGATCTCAAGGGAAAGTCTTTCAGTCTCTTTCCATTCAGGATGATGTGGGCAATTTGCTTTGTATAAATGGCCCTTATTGTGTTGAGGAATTTGCTGTCTATGCCCATTTTGCTAAGAGTTTTTAGCATGAATGGGTGTTGGACTTTATCAAATGCCTTTTCTGCATCAATGGACAAAATCAGGTGATCCTTGTCTTTTGTGTTATTTATGTGGCTAATCACACTGATTGTTTTTCTGGTGTTGAACCAGCCTTGCATCTCTGGTATGAATCCCATTTGGTCACGATGGATTATTTTCTTGATATGTTGTTGTATTCTATTGGCAAGAATTTTGTTGAAGATTTTTGCATCTAGATTCATGAGTAATATCGGTCTGTAGTTGTCTTTCTTTGTTGGATTTTTCCCTGGCTTAGGTATCAGGGTTATGCTGGCTTCATAGAATGAGTTTGGGAGTACTCCATCCCTTTCTATATTGTGAAATAGTCTCAGTAGTATTGGAGATAACTCTTCTCTAAATGCTTGGTAGAATTCTGCTGTGAAGCCATCTGGGCCCGGACTTTTTTTGGTTGGCAGTGTTTTGATGGCCTTTTCAATCTCTTCCTTTGTGATGAGTTCATTAAGTTGTTCTGCTTCACATTGTGATAATTTGAGTAGGTGGTATGAGTTAAGGAATTTGTCCATTTCCCCTAGGTTTTCAAATTTGTTATAGTACAGTTTTTCATAATATTCTGTTATGATATTTTTTATTTCTGTTGCATCTGTGGTGACAACTCCCCTCTCATTTCTAATTTGGGTTATTTGTTTCCTTTCCTGCTTTTCTTTACTAAGTTTAGCCAGTGGTTTGTCAATTTTGTTGATCTTTTCAAAAAACCAGCTTTTGGTCTTTTCAATTTTTTCAATTGTTTTTCTGTTCTCTAGTTCATTTAGCTCTGCTCTAATCTTTATGATCTCATTTCTTGTGGTGCCCGAAGCGTTCCTCTGTTGTTCTCTTTCTACTTGTTCAAGCTGTAGTTCACTGATTTGGTTTCTTTCTTCCTTCCAGATGTGTGCATTTATGGAGATAAACAGACCTCTGAGCACTGCTTTGGCTGTATCCCATAGGTTCTGGTAGGAAGTGTTTTCGTTCTCATTGAAATCCATGAATTTCTTTAATTCATCCTTGATTTCCTCTATAACCCATGTTTTTTTGAGCAAGATGTTGTTCAGTTTCCAAGAGTTCCACTTTCTATCTCTGTTTTTCTGCTATTGATTTCAACTTTGATGGCTTTATGATCTGAGAAGATGCTTTGCAGTAATTCAATGGTATGGATTTTATGGAGCATTGCATTATGGCCTATCACATGGTCAGTTCTGGAGAATGTTCCATGTGCACTGGAGAAGGTGTAGTTGTCTGCTGATCGGTGGAAAGTTCTGTATATACCAGTGAGGTTTAGTTGGTTAATTGTGTTAATGAGGTCTTGTGTATCTTTACTCAGCTTTTTTCTAGATCATCTGTCTAGTAATGAGAGTGGAGTGTTAAAGTCTCCCACTATTATTGTGGAGTCATCTAACTCTCTTTTGAGCATAGTCAGTGTTTCTTCGACATATTTAGGTGCTCTGACATTAGGTGCATAAATATTTAATATAGTTAAGTCTTGGTTGTGTACTGAACCTTTCAGCAATAAATAGTGTCCATCTTTGTCCACAGTGGTGGATTT
The DNA here is from genome assembly GCA_028571685.1 of Heterohyrax brucei. NCBI lineage: Eukaryota > Metazoa > Chordata > Mammalia > Hyracoidea > Procaviidae > Heterohyrax > Heterohyrax brucei. Next base: position 65,694,932 of record CM053142.1, on the reverse strand, counting down.
GACATTAAAATTGATTTTGTCTGAGATTGGAATTGCCACCCCTGCTCTTCTTTGTTCATTGTTAGCTTGATATATATTCTTCCATCCTTTAATTTTCAGTTTGTTCCTATCTTTAGGTCTCAAGTGAGTTTCTTGTAGACAACATATGGGTGGGTCATGTCTTTTGATCCAGGATGACACTCGGTGTCTCTTTACTGGAGCATTCAGTCCATTCACATTCAATGTAATTATTGATAGGTATGTGTTCACTGCTGCCATTGTGATATGTTTATTTTTATGTGGATGTTTTCTCTGTTGTTCTTTTTAGTCTGTTCTGGGACATTCTTTTTTGTGAGTTGATTTTTCATCTTTTTCAGAGCTGGTTTTGTAGCTGTTGAGACTCCTGTGTTACATTTCTTGAAATGGTATGATACATCTTTGTTGTACTTAACAGGTCTCCCTATGATCCCCCTTAATAAACTATATAAACCTAATTTTAATTATTACCAGTCTTGTCATCTTCCTCTCCATCTGAAAGGACTGTAACAACTGTAGTACATCCCTCTTTTTATTATGATGACACCACAGTTTTCATGATGATCACTGGATTGCTTCTTTCCGTATCAAAGCTGTGGTTGACTTTGGAGCCTTCCCTAAAAGAGTAGAGGATTGAGTAGTGTGTCATTCTAAAATATAAAGTTAGTGGTTTTGTTCTTCTAAGCCAGAGCCGAGAACTTGTTTCAGTATTTCTTGTAGTTTGGGTTTGGTTTTTACAAAGTCTCTGAGTTTCTGTTTATCTGGGAATGTCTTAAGTTCATTTTCATATTTGAAAGATAGTTTTGCAGGATATGTAATTCTTGGTTGGAAGTTCTCCTACAAGACTTTGAATGTGTCCTGCCACTGTCTCTGTGCCAGCATGGTTTCTGCTGAGAAATCTGACAAGAGCCTACAGGGTTTGCCTCTGAATGTTAGCTTTGCCTTGAGTCTTGCTGCCTTTAAGAGTTGCTGCTTGTGTTTCATTTTGTTAAGCTTGATTATAATATGTCTTGGAGTCTTTCTTTTGAGATCTATATTGGGTGGTGTACGATATGCATCTGAGATGTCTATATTTTCTTCCTTCATGATTTCTGGGAAGTTTTCTTTCAGCAGCTCAGCAACAATACTCTCTGTGTTCTCAGATGTCTCACCCTGTTCAGGGACTCCAATTAATCGAAGGTTGTTCCTCTTAATAGAGTCTCACATGCTTCTTAATGTTTCTTCATTTTTCTTGTTTCTTTTTTCTGATTTCTGCTCATAGACGCTGGCATCAGTTGCTCTGTCTTCCAAGTCAGAAATTCTTTTTTCCATTTGTTCCATTCTGTTTTCTTGGCTTTGCATGGAAGTTTCTATGTCTTTGATTTTGTTCTTGATCTGTTGGATTTCAGAGTACTGGTGTTCCATCAGATCAAACAGCTTGCTTAATTTTTCATTTTGTTCTGCTGCATTTTCATAAGGTCTAGAAGGGCTCTGTATATAATCATTTTGTATTCACTTTCTGATGCTTTCATAAACGTTTCTTCATCTGGAAAACTGCTTGGTTGCTTTGTTTGGGAGCCTTCTGAAGCCATGAGTGATTGCTTGTATGCCACAATTGTCTGTTGCTTTTTGGGTCGCATGTGAGTATGTAGAGGCTGGAAGAGGTACTGTGAGGATGGATTGCAAATGTTTCTCTAGGCTGTCTTCAAATGTAAAGCAAAAGGTATCTGACCACTTCACTTGTCAGTTAGGTTTTCAGGTGTAGAGGTCCCTCTTCTCAGCTGACAAAGTAAGTGCCACTGTATCCAACCCCAGATGATAACAAACTAGTTCAGAATACAGCAATGCTACTGCCCTGTTGGCCTCTGCTGACAGGGCCTAGCCTTAGCCAACACTGCGTCGAGTACTGGTTTTGTGATAGAAAAGCGCTCTCCTGTGGGCAGGGTCTGTCTCCCAAGCTAAGAATTAGGTCCAGCTGTGGCCACTGTATCCAAGATGGCGCCCTCCACACAGGCCGCAGACAGAGGGGCCAAAGGTGCCGAGAGGTAGTGATTCCTCTGCTTCTGTTGCAGGGCCTGCAGCATAGGTGGCACTGGGAAAATTACTGCTTTTCTGTTGGAGAAGCACTGGCTCCCAGGCTAAGAATTAGGTCCCGCTAAAATCTCGGCACCAACATGGCGTCCCGCACACTGACTGAGGAGTTCTGTACAAACCCCGCTGATGCAGATATAAAACTAACGGCTCAAAGTGGCTAGATTAACAGAGTCTTAAGCCTGGCTCTGAGAATATGGGAATTTCGCCTGCCTGTCCCCCCAGCAGCTTGTCTGAGTCTAGCCGCTAGGCAAGACCCAGCTCCGCCTGCCGGCCAAGACAGAGAAAAAAAAGTGAAAATGGTGCGTTTACCTTCCGTCAGTGAGAGCCGGGGCTAGTCAGGAGCGGGAGTCAGCGAAAGAGAGGAGGTTTTTCTCTCAGTGGTGTGAAGTCCCAATTAACAGCCCTGTGCTGTGTCCTGAGGCTAATTAGGTGATCAGAAGGCTTCCTTTGATTATCAATTCAGGTCTTGGTTTCCAGAGCGATATAAGGGGACGTGGGCTTAGTCCGCCTTCTTGAGTCCGCCTCCTCAGTAATCTGTTTTGTTTTTCTAAATGTCTTTCGGCCAAATATTTTGATTGGGCTTCGTGCATGTTTCTTTTTAAACATACATGTGGTATTTAAGCACATTTTAAAAACTGTTTTGTACTTAATTTTTCATATATCCAAACTGTTAGTATAAAAACAAAAGTATTTGTTACCCTGGTAGATAATATCTCTTTAGGTATTTTCAGGATAACATACAAATTGCCAGAGTTGTCACCTCTGACATTTTAAATCAATAAGAAAGCCAAAATCCAAACTTGTTGCTGTCAAATTGATTCCGATTCATAGCAACCCTATAGGACAGAGTAGAACTGCCCCGTAGAGTTACCAGGGAGCACTTGGTGGATTTGAACTGCTGTCCTCTTGGTTAGCAGCTTTAGCATTTAACCACCATAGCACCGGGGGTTCCTGTTAAGCCAAATATGTATTTAATATTTCTTATGTGATATAATACAGATTCTTTTCATGTTAATAATAGGAAAAATGTGTTATGTTGTTAACTGTATGATTAACCTGCATTTCTGACACATTTAGTGTGAAATAAATATTAGTAAAATTTTATTTATTGAAATAGTGTTTATCAAAGAATTTTTTCCCCCCTCACTGGAAATTTGCTTTTTTTGAGCAAACCAGATTCAAAATATTTCTTTAAAATTTAAAAATTACAATGATGTCTTTTATCCACTAGAGGGAACATTTGTAATGTAAAATATTAATACATATTTATAGGTAAGTTTGCATTTATTAATGTTTAGTGGCTTAAGTGCAGTGGCTTCTAACCAAAATGTCTGTGGTTTGAATTCATCAGGCCCTACTTGGAAACTCTGTGAGGCAGTCTACTGTGTCCTGTAGTATCGCTGTGAGTCACAATTAACTAAATGGCAGTAGGTTTTTTTAGCAGTTATTTACGTTTCTGAATCAAAATCTTACTTGCAAGTATAATCTTCCCTTGACCAATAGTAGGTATTAAATAGCTAACAGAATCACTTGCATTAGAACTAAGTAGGGATTAAACAATCCGGAATATTTAGTCATAGGAGATATATATATCGCCTGTATGAATGAGTTTCATTCATCATCCCTGGAAGAATCTTAATCATTTATTGTAAATAAATAGATTCACTTTAAGAGAAATTTACTTACATTTACTAGAATGATAGCAAATTCCTTTTAGTTCATGTGTGTTTTGTTCTTTCCAAGCTAGTTTGAAGTGCATATGAGTAATTTTCTTTACATTTATATTAGAAGATTTTATTTTTAATTCATAAATTTTAAATGAGTTTAAATATAGTATACATACAGAAAAGGGAACTAATTGTAGCTACATAGGAAATACGTTTTTATTAAAGTAAGCACACCATGTTATCACCACTCAGATAAAAACAGACTTTTCCCAGCCCTGTGTGAGGCTTCTTCACGTCCTCCTAGTCACTACCCTGTTCCTCCCGTAAATAACTGTTATCTGAACTTCTGACACCACAGATTAGTTTTTCCAGTAGGGAAAACCATTTTTAATTCCTATACATTCTTTCTTTGGATAAATAAAGTGGATAAAACTAACATATCTTCAGAATGTAATTTGCCTTCCCTGTAAAAGGAACTTTGTGACTTCATTTTTTTTTCCTTAGAACCTAATTGGCAACTTCTGATTAAAAAAATAGCTTTCAGAGGTTGAAGTCACTTTAGTTCATGTAGAAATAAATAGAAACTGTACCTAAGTTGAAACTGAGAATATCTTCTTTGAGAAAATCTGCAGATAAAAAGGGACCTGGATTTTTATACATTATCCATGATAATTTACAAGTCAATTATATTTTGACTGCTTTTCCTTTACACATTACTTTTGGATTAAAATTTCACTGTATAAATGATGTTGCTGAGATTATATGACATTATCATCATTAATTCCATATCTTGCTTTTCAGAATTATAGTGCCCACTCCTGGACATTCCTATAAAATAAAAATTTTATTTTAATTTACAGAGATTATTCAAAGAGTCCCAAGGTGGTACAAACAGTGAATTCAGCACTCAGTAGCAGAAAGTTTGTCAGTTAGAACCTAGCCAGAGGTGCCTGTGCTTCTGAAAGGTCATACAGCTTTAAAAATCCCATAGAGCAGTTTTACTCTGCCCACATGGGGTCACCATGAGTTGGAGTCAACTCAACAGTGGCTAACGACAACAAAAACAGAAATTATTCTGTAAATCTAATGTAGTCATATACTTTGAAAGCTTTATGAATGTATCTGATCTGTTGATTTATATTTTAGACAGGGTATTGAAATGGAAAAGGTGATGCAGGAATTAGGAAAGTCATTGACAGATCAAGATGTGAACTCACTGGCTGCTCAGCATTTTGAATCCCAACAGGTAAGTGAAATACTTTGACTTTCAGCTATGCAGTTACATTGTCTTTGTTAACTGTGCTTTAGGTGAAAGTCTCCAGAGCAAATTAGTTTCTCATTAAACAATATACATATTGTTTTGTAACACTGGTTACCAACCCTGCAACATGTCAGTGCTTTCCCTTTCTTGACCTTGGGTTCCCCATTTCGTTTTGTACAGAGTGTCCTGTCCTCTCCTGCATTCTCATCCTTGTCCCTGGGCTGCTGTGCCCATTTAAACTTATGTATATAGTTGAACTACGTTTGCTGTTGTCTGTCTTACGAACCTGTCTAATCTTTGGCCAAAGGGTGAGCCTCAGGAGTGACTTCAATACTGAGTTAAAAGGGTATGTGGGACTATCATATCAGGATGATATGGTCACATTTTCTTTACTTACTTATTTTTATTAAAAAAAAAATAACCAGTTGACGTACTATATATTTATAGGACTTAGAGAACAAGTGGACAAATGAATTAAAACAATCAACTGCTATCCAAAAGCAAGAGTATCAGGAATGGGTGATAAAACTTCATCAAGACCTAAAAAACCCCAATAACAGCTCCCTCAGGTATTAATCATGTATTATTCATGTTATACAAGTTAATTTTTAGTAATAGTTTGTATTTTTTGCAAGCTGGACCTTTTAAAGTATTGTAAAGTTGCTGATAATTTTATGCTTCTTTTAACATGTCTTGTGTTATAGGCTTTATTTGGATCATTTGGGAGAAGTGAAGCTCGATTGGTTTACATTAAAATAATTTTTCTTGCTAGAATTTAACTTTAAAAATCTTTTAGAAGCATATACTTAAATACACTGAGTATTAGCTCTTACTGCTTTAAATTGACTTCTATTCAGTACAGTAAACACTGAATCTCTGTCAAATGCCAAACACCAGACAGAGAAACAAAAAAGATAGCGGGCTTTGTGGAACTTATATTCTAGTAAGAGAGACCAAATAAAAAATCAACCTAAATCTACTATCATCAGGTCGATTCCACCTCGTACAGACTAACCTGTAAATATGTAACTACTGCATAATAATAGAAATGTGTACAAGCTACAGAAATAGCATGCACCAAAACCACCAAACTCTGTGCCATCAAGTTGATTCCAACTCATAGCAACCCTGTAGAACAGCACAGAAGTGCCCCCTTGAGTTTCCAAGGAGCGTGTGGTGGATTTGAACTACCAACCTTTTGGTTCACAACCGTAGCACTTAACCACTGTGTCAGGACTTTCATAATTCACGTTTTATATGGCTCCATTTGTCTTAAATGCATTTGTCATATTGCCCTAGAGTTTCACAGTGCCTGTGTTGTTTCCTGGTTACATATTCATGATACAGAGCCCTGGCAGCTCAGTGTGAGAGCTATGGCTGCTAACCAAAATGTTGACAGTTTGAATACAGTGGCCAGTGCCTAGAAACTCTGTGGGGCGTTTCTGCTCTGTCCTGTAGGGTCATCAGTGAAACACAAGTAAGCATCTTTCTTGTATTCTCTGCTTTCAGCTGGGAACCATCTGACATCAGCGCTGAAATCTCTGGTTCCACATCCTCTTCTGAATCCAGCTTGAATTTCTGGCAGTTGCCTATCCATGTACTACTGCAACCGTTTTTTAATTACCTGCAGCAAATTTACTTGCATGTGACGTCGATGTTATTGTGCAATGATTTCTTCATTCTAATGAATCACCTTTCTTGAAATAGGCATGAACATGAATCTCTTCCAGTCAGTTGCTAAGTAGCTGTCTTCCAAATTTCTTGACGAGGGAGCACTTCTAGCCCTGTATCCATTTGTTGAAACATCTCAACTGGTATTCTGTCAATTCCTGTAGCCTTGTTTTTCGCCACTGCCTCAGTGCAGCTTGGACCTTTCTCTTCAGTAACATCAGTTCTTGATCATATGTCACCTCCTGTAATGGTTGAATACCAACCAATTCTTATCGGTATAATGACTGTATTTTCATTCCATCTTCTTTTGATGTTTTCCTGCATTGTTTAATGTTTTGCCCATAGAATCTATCAGCATCGTAGCTCAAAGTTTGGATTTTTTTCTTCAGTTCCTTCAGTTTGAGAAATGCTGAGAATGTTCTTTTCTTTTGGTTTTCTAACTCCAGATTTTTGCACATGTCATTATAATACTTTGTCTTCTTGAGCTACCCTTTGAAATCTTCTATTCAGTTCCTGTACTCCATCATTTCTTCCTTTTTCCTTAGCCATTCAACATTCAAGAACAAATCTCAGAGCCTCTTCTGACATCCAGTTTGGTCTTTTATTTCTTTCCTGTCTTTCTAATGATCTCTTGCTTTCTTCATATAATGTCCTTGATGTCATTCTACAACACATCTGGTCCTCAACTCTCTAAATTCAGGTGGGATATACTCAAGGTCATACTTTGGCTCTCATGGAGTTGTTCTAGTTTTCTTTAGTTTCACCTTAAGTGGTTGGAAGAAGGAGAGTGGGTGGAGAGGAGGGGAAAGGAGACTGTTGGGAGGATCAGACATATATGGAACAGAGAGGAATAGTGTGCTGTCACCGAACAGGGACAGCAGTGGAAGCTGCATATAGGTGGGCATGTAAATTTATATGGAAATGTACATTTTCACTCAGTCATAATAAAAAAAAAACTTGCATAAGAACAATTGATGGTCTGTTCCACGGTCAGTCCTTGGCCTTGTTCTGACTGACGGTATTAAGCTTTTCCATTGTCTCTTCCCACAGATGCAGTCAATTTGATTCCTGTGTATTCCATCTGATAAAGTCCATATGTATAGTCACCAAAGTTTATGTTGTTTAAAAAAGTACTTGCAATGAAAAAGTCATTGGTTTTGCAAAATTCTATCATACGACCTCCAGCATTGTTTTTATCACCAAGATCATATTTTCCAACAACCAGTCTTTCTTCTTTGTTTCCAGCTTTCACATTCCAATGACCACTAATTATCAATGCGTTCTGATTTCATGTTTGATCAATTTCAGACTGTAGAAGTTGGTAAAAATCTTTAATTTCTTTATCTTGGGGCTTAGTGGTTGATGTGTGTTTTAGTCAGCTAGTACTGCTCTAACAGAAATACCATGAAGTGTATGGCTGCGAGTCCAAATTCAGGATATCTACTCCAGTGAGGAAGGCATGTTGAAAGCTGATACAGGCTAAAAAACGTAGGCCTCTTATGCCAAACATCCAAGTTGTGAATGAAAGGGAAAAGTTCTTGAAGAAAATTAAAATTGTTACTCCAGTGCACACACAAACAATAAGAAAATGAAACAACCTTATTGCTAATAGGGAGAAAGTTTTAGTGGTCTGGATAAGAAGATCAAACTAGCCACAAAATTTCTTTAAGCCAAAGCCTAATCCAGAGTGAGACCCTAACTCTTCATTTTTACGAAGGCTTGAGGTGAGGAAGCTGTGGGAGAGAAGTTTAAAGCTAGCAGAAGTTTAGAGCTTTAATCAAAGAGGTCATCTCCATAAGACTAGAGTTAAGGTAAAGCAACAAGTGCTGATGTAGAAGCTACAGCAAGTTACCTAGAAGATCTAAGAAAAACCCAACCCATTGCTGATGATCTAGCTAAGATAATTGACGCAGGTAGCTACAATAAACAACAGATTTGTGCTGGAGATAAAACAGTCTTATACTGGAAGAGGATACCATGTAGGACTTTTATAGCTAAAGAGGGGAAGTCAGTACCTGGCTTTAATAAAGCTTCAAAAAAAAAAAAAAAACACCGAACCCAGTCCCATCAAGTTGGGTCCAACTGGACAGGCCCAGTCTCTTGTTAGGGACTGATGCAACTGATTAAGTTAAAGCTAATGTTAGAGCCCTTAAAAATTATACTAAATCTACTCTGCCTGTGCTCTGTAAATAGAACAACAAAGAGTGGATATCAGCACTCTTGTTTACTACAGCCAAGCCAAGTGCCGTCAAGTCGGATCCAACTCATGGCGACCCTAGAGGCCAAGGTTTACTGAATGTTTTACACTCACTATTGAGACCTACTGCTCAGAAAAAAAAAAAAAGATTCCTTTCTAGTTATTACTACTCGTTGACAGTGAACCTGGCCACTCAAGAGCTCTGATGGAAATGTACAAGTAAATGACTGCAGTCCATGAATCAAGGAGTTAGTTTGATTTTCAAGTGTTATGATTTAGGAAATACATTTTGTAAGGCTATAGGTGCCATAGATAGTGATTCCTCTGATGGACTTGGGCAAAGTAAATTGAAAACCTTCTGGAAAGGAGTTACCACTCTAGGTGCTATTTGTGATTAATGGAAGTTGGTAAAAAATACCAACATTAACAGAAGTTTGGAAGAAGTTCATGCCAACCCTCATGGATAACTTTGAGGGTTTGGTACTTCAGTGGAGGAAGTAACTGCAGATGTGGTAGAAATAGCAAGCGAGCTAGTGGTAGAGCCTGAAGATGTCACTTAATTACTGCAATCTCACTATAAATCTTGATAACCATGAAAAATCATGAATGAGGAGTTGCTTCTTATGGATAAGCAAAGAAAAGTGGTTTCTTGAGAAGGAATTTACTACTGGGAGATTCTGTGAACATTTTGAAATGACAACAAAGGATTTAGAATATTGTGTAAACATAGTTGATAAAGCACAGGAAAAGTTTGAGAGGACTGATTTTGAAAGAAGGTCTACGATGGGTAAAATGCTGTCATACAACCTAGTATGCTACAGAGAAATTTTTTGTGAGAGGAAGAGTCAGTTGAGTCAAACTTCATTGTTGTCTTCTTTTAAGCAATTGCCATGGCCATACCAGTATCTCCAGCATATGCTATATATGTTTCAAAGTCCAGTATGATTTTAAAGTAATGACTTAGCCATTTCATGTAATGATTCTCTTAGGCCATTACCAAATCAAACCCAAACCCAGTGCCATCAAGTCTATTCCAACTCATAACAACCCTATAGGCAGAGTAGAACTGCCCCAGAGTTTCCAAGGAGCACATGGTGGATGTGAACTGTCAACTTTTTGGTTAGCAGGTATAGCACTTAACTACTATGCCACCAGGGTTTCTCTTAGGCCATTAGGAAATATTAAATGGTAATATATGAATTGATATTATAGTGCCTGAAAGAATAATATATATTACTTTCTGTGAGAAAATGAAAGAAAAGGAGAATTTTAGAACCTGTTGGTGGTTATGGTCTGACTTGTAACTGTGGATGTTTAGAAATAAATCCTTTTTTCAGCTGTTCAAATTTCTCTTGTTTTATTATCAAGCTTGTTTTCCTTTAAGAAAAGTTTCTTGACAAACACGCAAAGCATGTCAATAACTTTTATTAATTTCAGTGAAGAAATTAAGGTCCAGCCAAATCAGTTCAGGGAATCTGCAGAAGCAAATGGAAGGATTTATGAGGAGCAGAGAAAGTTAGAAGAAAGTTTTACCATTCACTTAGGTAAGTGTTTTGGTTTTTGAAGTTACAATTTATTGTAATTTGTGGAAACATTTTTGTGCTATAAGAAAAAAATCCATAGGGTAGGAGTACAATGTACACAGGGTACTTTGGATTCCAAATTATATCCATGCTGCAAGAAAGCCTGTAAATTATTCACCTTAAGTTTTCTGTTTTAGCTTATGGATTATGTTTTGCAAACAGAAGTGTTATATATTAGTAGTAACTAAAATGGGAAATTAGAAGACCCATTTTCAGTCATTATTCATAGCAAATTTATTCTGGACTCTTGCCATAGAGATTTCTATCTTCTTGCATTAGATTTTTGCAGCTGCCTAAATATCTTTCTGGAACTGTTCCCCACCCCCAGGAGCCCAGTTAAAGACCATGCATAATTTGAGGTTGCTGAGAGCAGATATGTTTGACTTCTGCAAGCATAAACGAAATCACCGAAGTGGAGTGAAACTCCATCGGCTCCAAACAGCGTTGTCACTTTACTCCACATCTCTCTGTGGCCTGGTTTTACTAGTAGATAACCGAATCAATTCATACAGTGGAATTAAAAGAGGTAAGTTACCAACATCATATTTATTTCATTAAATTTCTCCTTTTAATACCATTCCTACTAAACCTTAAAACATTTATACTAAACAAAATGCTTTAATCACTTGTCTTCAAGTAGACCAAACAGCACACATACCCACCCATAGCAATTTTAGATTTATTTCATAGTTTAGCTGTGCTTAAAGGCATTTGACTTTTCTTATAATTCCATTATATTGTAAATGCTACTCTTATAGAATATTTGTTGCAGGGTATATCAAAAAGAACAATCAGGATATAAATGTATTTTTCAATTTAGAAGAAAGTTCTGGCTCAGTGAATTTTAGTTCATCTTTTTTATTTAAATTATCTACCTATTAAATGTAGTACATAAAATTCCACCTTACCTCTTAATACAACTCACTCTATAATTACTTTTAAGTGTTTGAATATGTAAATTGTATTGAAATTTATAGCTGTTTTTGAAACAATTCTGAACAGTATATATTTGCTTTCAGAAATACAGCAACCTTATATTTTTGTAGTAGTTTAGGGGACTAGATTAGAATCAAAGTGTTATTTACAGAAGGGTTGAAGTAATATTAATTTTTTTTCCTATTACTGGTTACTGTTTTTGAGTGAGCGTTTAAGTTTTTAATCAAAACAAAATTTCTATGCCCTAATTTAATAAGGCATAATTATTGAAAGGGCGAATATAAGAAATCGTACTTGTGAGTTTTATTTTCTGTTTCTACTAGATCTCGTTGTCCACAAGGAAATTCTAAATATTTGATAGTTCACATTTAGAAGATTGTAACTGTTTCGGGTCCCTTAGATTTTGCCACTGTCTGCCAAGAATGCACTGATTTCCATTTTCCCCGAATTGAAGAGCAACTGGAAATTGTCCAGCAGGTGGTACTTTATGCTAGGACCCAGCGCAGCAGCAAACTGAAAGCATCACATGGTCAGTAAAACGCAGTTTTAAGTTTCACTTTCAATATGTTCTGTTCCTACCCACTCTGATGTCACATAAACCAAAACAAACCCATTGCTACTGAGTCGATTCCAATTCATAGCAACCCTTTAGGACAGAGTAGAACTTCCCATAGAATTTCCAAGGAGCATGTGTGGATTCAAACTGCCAGCCTTTTGGTTAACAGACCCAGGGCTACTATGCCTCCAGGGCTCCAAAAACCAAACTCGTTGCCACTGAGTCAATTCTGACTCATAGCAACCGTGTAGGATAAAATAGAATTGCCCCATAGGGTTTCTAAAAAGCAGATAATGGATTTGAGTTGACATTTTTTCAGTTAACAGCCAAGCTCTCAATGACTGCACCACCAGGGCTTCTGTGAGTCATATGGGTCATCATTAGCATCATATAGAAAATTGCATTGGTAGAAAGATGGAAGAAGGAAATTAAGAATAAAATTTAACACCTTCAGACGCTTGAAATTTTTTCTTTTGCATAATTCTTTCTATTTACTCTTTTGCATAATTTTGTCCAAGACCCTTAACAAAAGTTGTTTTTCAAATTTCACTATTAAGTAGGCTATTGATATAAAGCTAACCTTTTAAATCAATGTCTGTCTCCAGATCTCTAAAATGGATACAGTTATTACTTAGAACACTTTGAGATGATAGAGTACAAAGTAGCACAAAATGCACACTCTTGTTCATCTTTGATCCACTTAAAGGAGCATGAAATCAATTAAGTGATTTTTTTCCTGGTTATTGTCTTTAAAAAAAAAAGTCCTCAAAAGGTTTCCATTTCTGTATTTTTTCACAACGTAAACGTCACTTCTAACTATTTGGGAAATTTATTGGAACATAGTTTTAAAGCTATGGAAAAAGTTCATGGCATCTTTCTCCAGAACCCTTCTGTCTACACAGAGAAAGAGTTAATAGGAACCCAAGTCAAATCCATGGCTGTCGAGTTGATTCTGACTTATAGGGATGCTACAGACAGAGTAGAACTGCCTCATAGAGTTTCCAAGGAGTGCCTTGTGGATTTGAACTGCCAGCCTTGTGGTTACCAGCCATAGCACTTTACTGTGCCACCAGGGATTCTAGAGTTAAGGGAAGACATGAGTAAAATAAGAAGCTCTGACAAAAATTACAGACTAATTCTGCTCGTCTTTAGTTGAAAAGTATTTTCTTTATAAATTAAGTAGGTGACAAAAGTTTGTTTAAACTCATTTGTGTTGAGTTGTTTCTAATTAATGATGACCCTGTAGGATGGAGTAGAACTGCCCCACAGTTTCTAAGGAAGATTTGAACTGCTGACCTTTTGGTTGACAGCTAGTCTTTTAACCACTGTGCCACCAGCTCTCCAAGTTTGTTTAGTTATCAGCTAAATGTAAGAGTGCCCTTCCCTTTTGGTTTTCTAACTCCAGGTTTGTAGATTTCATTGCAATACTTTGTCTTCCCAAGCTACCCTTTGAAATCTTCTGTTCAGCTAGTATACTTTCATCATTTTTTCCATTAACTTTAGCTATTTTACATCCAAGAGCAAGTTTCACACTCTCTAATAACATCCATTTTGGTCTTATTGTGCTTGAAGTGAAGGTTTACAGTCCAAGTCAATTTGCCGTATAAAACACCGCACACATACCACTGTGCAACTCTAGCTGCTCTCCCTACCCTGTAACAGCGCAGTCGTCCTTTCCATCTTGTATCTCTTGTATGCAACCAACTCCTGTCCCCCGATTCAACCCTCCCACTCACTTCTGCGCAGGAACTGCCCTGACAGCCTCTTATATGTATTTAATCCAAGAAGCATCTCTCTTTGTCTTGTAGTCCAGTCCAATCTGTGTCTGACTCATTGTCCTCGGTACTGGTTTCAGTTTTCAGCTGGCAGACAGACCAAGGGCCATGTCCTCAGAGGGAAACCTTAAGGATATTGGACCATCAAGTCTGGTCTTTTAATAGAATTCTAGATCTGCCTATTTTTCTCCCACTAGGTCACTGTGTTCCCTGTCAGGACAGTCACTGGTGGTGGCTGGGCACCACCTAATTCTTCTGGTCTCATGCTGATGTAGTCTCCCAGTCATATAGCCCATACAGTCTCCTGAGCTCGTATTTTACTCATGTCTTAAATATCCTTCGTCCTCCTCAGCTCTAGGTGGATTGGGACCAATTGATTGTAATTAGAAGGCAGCTTGAGAGCTTTGAAGACCCTGGACACCACTCATCAAAATGGGAGGCAGACATTATTTAAAAAAAAATCTTAAATTATGTCAGTTGACCTAGGTGTCCCCCCAAAGCCGTGATCCCCACATCTGTGACTCTAGTACTCTATCCTTTGAAATGTTGGGTTGTTTTTATGAAATCTCTTAGATTTTGGTATAATCCAGCCACGTTAATCTACCTTTTACTGAGTGTTGTCATTCCCTTCGCCTAACCCAATTACTACCTACTGTCTAATCTATAAATATCCCTCTCCCTCTCCTGCCTTGTAACCATCAAAAATTCTTTTCTTCTGTGTTTAATCCTTTTCTTGAGTCTTTATAATAGTGGTCTCATACAATATTGTCTGTCGGAGATCAGAGAATTCTCCGATGAACATGGTGGGCGGAGGAGAGCGACGCTAAGACTAAGAAAGGATAGACATGAAACAGTTTGGGATCAGGGGGCTAACGGCAATCGCCAGCCAAGATCCCAGAGCAAAGGTTTATTAGAGTATTTGTACCCTTTTGGTACCTTAGAATACAAGGAACTGAAACATACAGTAACTAAGTCAGTTGTTTACAGTTTTGGTCATACATTGTTCTACATGTTTGGGCCAAGGGCTTGGAGGTATTCCCAGATTGCCCCTAGGTTACAGTACACAAACGTCACAGGAGGTTACACAGAGTTGAAGTAACGGTTCAGCATCCAAGATGGCTTCACTTATGTCAAGAGTGTTTTACATGATTTCCCTCAATTGTCCTTTTGCAACTGACTAATGTCACTCAGCATAATGTCTTCCAGATGACTCCATGTTATCAGAAGTTTCCCAAGATCATCGTTCTTTATCATTGTGTAGTATTCCAATATGTGACTATACGATAGTTTGTTTATCTGTTCATCTCTTGATGGGCAGCTAAGTTGAATCCGTCTTTTTGCTACTGTGGACAATGCAGGAATAAACACTGATGTGACCTTATTTCTCTAGGATATATTCCAAGCAGTGGAATTGCTGGATTATATGGTACTTTTAGCTTTTTAAGCCAGTGTCAAATCAATTTCTGAAGTGGTTGTACCATTTTATATTCCTACTAACTATGTAAAAAAGTTCCAGTCTCTCCACCGCCTCTCCAACATTTATTATTTTGCGTTTTTTGTATTAATACCATCCTTGTTGGAGTGAGATGGTATTTCATTGTAGTTTTGATTTGAATTTCTGTAATGGCTAGTGGTCATGAGCATTTCCTAATGTATCTGTTAGCATCCTAGATGTCTTCTTTGGTGAAATGCCTGCTTATATCCTTTGTCCTTTTTCAACTGAGTTATATGTCTTTTTCTTGTTGAGGTTTTGCAGTACCTTGTAGGTTATGGAGATTAGACATTGATCAGTTTCATGGTTGCCAACATTTTTTCCAAGTCTGTAGTTCGTCTTTTTACTCTTTCAGTGAAGTCTTCAGATAAGCATGTAAGTGTATGATTTTTAGGAGTGCCCAGTTATCTATTTTCTCTTCTGGTGCTTGTGCAAAGTTAGTAATGTATTATAGTCCATATATGCTGTGTTTTAGGGCTCCCAGCATTGTCCCTATTTTTTTCTATGATCTTTATTTTTAGCTTTTATATTTAAATCTTTTGATCCAGTGAGTTAGTTTTTGTGCATGGTGTGAGATGTGGGTCTTGTTTTATTTTTTTGCATGTAGATATCCAGTTTTGCCAGCATTATTTATTGAAGAGACTGTTTTTCCCCAGTTCATGGGACTTCGGGCCTCTTTCAACTATCAGCTGCTCATAGGTGGATGATGTTATACCCAGATTTTCAATTTTGTTCCAATGGTCTGTGTATCTGTTTTTGTACCAATACCAGCCTCTTTTGACAACCATGGCAATGTGTTGTGGTGGTGGTGGTGGTTGTTAGGTGCCATTGATTAGGTTCTGACCCATAGTGACCCTATGTACAACAGAACATAACACTGCCCAGTCTTGGGCCATGTCCACAATCATTTTTATGCTTAAGCCCATTGTTGCAGCCTCTGTGTCAATCCATCTCATCGAAGATCTTCCTCTTTTTCACTGACCCTCCACTCTCCCAAGCATGATGTCCTTCTCCAGGGACTAATCCTTCCTGACAGCGTGTCCAAAGTATGTAATATGCAGTCTTGCCATCTTTGCTTTCAAGGAGCACTCTGGTTGCACTTCTTCCAGAACAGATCTGTTTGTTTTTTTGGCAGTCAACGGTACAGTCAGCATTCTTCTCCAACACCACAATTCAAAGGAATTGATTCTTCTTGTCTTGCTTGTTCATTGTCCAGCTTTGGCATGCATGTGATGTGGTTGAAAATATCATGGCTTGGGCCAGGCGAAAGGTGACATCTTCACTTTTGAATGCTTTAAAGAGATCCTTTACAGCATATCTTCCCAATACAATGCATCTTTTGATTTCTTGACTGCTGCTTTTGTGGGCATTGATTGTAGACCCCAGTAAAATGGAATCCTTGACAACCTCAATCCTTTCTCCATTTATGACAATGTTGTTTCCTGGTCCAGTTGTGAGGATTTTTGTTTTCTTGATATTGAGTTGCAATCCATACTGAAGGCTGTGGTCCTTGATCTTCATCACTAAGTGTTTAAAATCTTCTGCACTTCCAGCAAGTAAGGTGGTATCATCTGTGTAACATAGGTTTTTAATGAGTTGTCCTCCAATCCTGATACCTCGTTCTTCTTTGTATAATCCAGCTTCTTGGATTATTTGCTCAGCATACCAACTGAAAAGGTATGGTGGAAGGGTACAACCCTGACACATACCTTTCCTAACTTTAAACCATGTAGTGTCCCCTTGTACTGTTTACACGACTGCCTCTTGAGCCATATACAGATTCCTTAAGAGCACAATTAAGTATCTGGAATTCCCATTCTCTGCAGTGTTAGCCACAGTTTGTTACAGTTCACACAGTCGAATGCTTTTGCGTAGTCAGTGAAACACAGGTAAACATCTTCCTGGTATTCTCTGCTTTCAGCCAAGATCCATCTGACATCAGCAGTGATATCCCTGGTTCCACATCCTCTTCTGAATCCAGCTTGAATTTCTAGCAGTTCCTTGTCAATATACTGTTGCAGTCACTTTTGAATGAGCAAAATTTTACTTGCATGTGATATTAACAATATTGTTTGATAATTTCTGAATTCAGTTGGATCACTTTTCTCTGGAACGGGCATAAATATGGATCTCTTCTGGTCAGTTGGCCAGGTAACTGTCCTCCAAATTTCTTGACATAGATGAGTGAGCACTTCCAGTGCTGCATCTGTTTGTTGAAATATCTCAGTTGATACTCCATCAATTCCTGGATCCTTGATTTTTGCCAGTGCCTTCAATGCAGCTTTAACTTCTTCCTTCACTACCATTGGTTCCTGATCATACCTCTTCAAATGGTTGAACATCAACCATTTCTTTCTGGTATAATGATTCTGTGTATTCTTCCCATCTTCTTTTGATGCTACCTGAGTCGTTTAATAGTTTCTCTGTAGAATTCTTTACTATAGCAACTTAAGGCTTGAATTTTTCTTGAGTTCCTTCAGCTTGAGAAATGCAGAATGTGTCCTCCCCTTCTGGTTATCCATTTCCAGCTCTTTGCATGTATCATTATAAAACTTTACTTTGTCTTCTGGAGCTGCCCTGTGAAATCTTCTGTTTAGGACTTTTACTTTGTCATTCTTTCTGTTTGCTTTAGCTGCTTGATGTTCGAGAGCAGTTTTCAGAGTTTCTTCTGATTTCCAGTTTGGTCTTTTCTTTCTTTCCTGTCTTTTTAATGACCTCTTGCTTTCTTCATGGATGATGTCTTTCCACAGTTCATCTGGTTTTTGGTTATTAGTGGTGAACACATCAAATCTATTCTTTAGATGGTCTTTAAACTGAGGAGAGATATACTCAAGGTCACACTTTGGCTCTCGTGGACTTGTTCTAATTTTCTTCAGTTTCGATTTGAATTTGCATATGAGCAATTGGTGGTCTGTGCCACAGACCATGACAGTGTAATGAGTTCTCAAGTCAGGTAATGTGAGACTTTCCACTTTGTTATTCTTCAGTAATGCTTTACTTATCCGGGGCTTCTTCCATTTTCTTATGAAAGTGGTTATTTGTTTCTCCATCTCGTTTAAAACCGCCATTGGAAGTTCTGTTGGGATTGCACTGTATCTGTATATCACTTTGGGTAGGACAGACATTTTCACAATGTTGAGTGTTCCTATCCATAAACAAGGTAGTTTTCTCCATTTATGTAGGTCTCTTGGTTTCCTGCAGTAGTGTCTAAAATTTTCTTTGTATAAGTTTTGATATATCTGGTTAGATTCATTCCTAATTATTTTGTCTTTTGGGGGGCTATTGTAAATGGTATTGATTTGCTTGTTTCCTTTTTGATATTCTCCCTGTTGGTGTAAAATGAATCCAACTGATTTATGTATGTTTATCTTATATACTGATACTTTACTGAACACTTTTATTAGTTCCAGTAGTTTTTTTGTTAGTTCTTTAGAGTTTTCTGTGTATAAGATCGTATCATCTGCAAACATAGATACTTGTACTCTTTCCTTACCAACTTTGATGTCCTTTATTTCTTACACTTGCCTGATTGCTCTGGCTTGAATATCCATCACAATGTTGAATAATAAATGTCATCATAATGGGCATCCTTGCCTAGTTCCTGTTCTTGATGAGAATGCTTTCAGACTCTCCATTTAGGATGATGTTGGCTGTTAGGTTTGCATAAATACTCCTTATTATGTTGAAGAATTTCCCATCTATTCTTATTCTGCTGAGAGTTTTTAACATGACCGAGTGTTGGACTTTGTCAAATACTGTTTCAGCATCAATTGATAAAATCAAGTGATTCTCTTATCTTTTGTTCTATTTATGTGGTTGACTACATTAATTGTTTTTCTAATGTTGAAACAAACTTGCATCCGTGGTGTGAATCATACTTGGTCATGGTGACTTTTTTTTTTCATATGTCGCTTAATTCTCTTGGCTAGAATTGTGTTGAGATTTTTATGTCTAAATTCTTGAGAGATAGCGGTCTATAACTTTTCTTTTTTTGTGCTATCTTTACCTGCTTTTGGTATCAGGGTTATGCTGGCTTCAGAGAATGAATTTGGGAGTATTCTATCCTTTTCTATGCTGTGAAATACCTTTGGTAGTAGTGGGCTTAACTCCTTCTGTAAAAGTTTGGTGGAATTCTCCAAGGAAGCCGTCTGGGCCAGGACTTTTTTTTCCTGAAAGTTTTTAAATTATTTTTTCAGTCTCTGTTCTTTTGTGTTGCATTTGTTAAGTTTTTGTACTTCTGTTTGTGTTAGTTTGGGTAAGTAGTGTGTCTCTAGAAATTTGTCCATTTCCTCTAGATTTTCAGATTTATTCGAGTATAGTTTTTCATAGTATTCTGCTATGATTCTTTTAATTTCAGTTAAGTCTGCTGTTATATCTCCCATCTCATTTGTTATTTGAGTTATTTGCTTCTCCTGTTTTTCTTCTATCAGTTTAGCCAATAGTTTATCAATTTTGGTGATTTTTGCAATAAAACAGCTTTTGGTCTTGTTAACTCTTTGAATTGTTTTTCTATTCTGTGATTCATTTAGTTCTACTCTAATTTTTATTATCTGTTTTCTTCTGTTGCTTGAAGATCATTTTGTTGCTCTCTACTTGTTCAAGTTGTAGGGTCAATTCTTTGATTTGGGACTTATTTTTGGATGTGTGCTTTTATTGAAATAAATTGACCTCCAGGTACTGCCTTTGCTGTGCCCCACAAGTTCTAGTAGGATGTGTTTTCATTCTCATTTGATTCCTTTATTCTGTGTTTGTCTTATTCTGTAACTGAGAAGTTTGTGAGGAAAGTGTTCTTCAGTGTCCATGTGTCTAATTTTTTACCCTTGCTCTTTCTGTTGTTTATCTTTTTATGATCTGAAAAGGTGGTTTGCAATATTCCAATGATTTAGATTTGTTAAAGCTTGCTTTATGGC
This sequence comes from Heterohyrax brucei, assembly GCA_028571685.1. NCBI lineage: Eukaryota > Metazoa > Chordata > Mammalia > Hyracoidea > Procaviidae > Heterohyrax > Heterohyrax brucei. The sequence continues at coordinate 65,674,796 of CM053142.1, read as the reverse complement.
TAATATGTGTGGTCTATTCTGAAGAATGTTCCCTGTGCGTTGGAAAAGAAGGTCTACTTGTCTTTTGTTAGATGGAGTGTTCTGTATATATCTGTGAGGTCAAATTGGTTGATTGTGGCATTTAGATCTCCCGTGTGTTTATTGAGCTTCTTGATGGATGTTCTGTCCATCACCCAAAGTTGTCTGTTGAAGTCTCCCACTGTTATTGTGAAGCTGTCTGTCTCCCTTTTCAATGCTGTTAGAGTTTGTTTGATGTATTTAGAAGCTCTGTTGATGGGTACATAAATATTTAATATGGTATATGTCCTTCTGATACATTGACCCTTTAAGCATTATGTAGTGACCTTCCTTGTCTGCTGTGGAGGATTTTACTTTAAAGTCTATTTTATCAGAAAATAACATTACTACTCCTGCTCTTTTTTGAATGTTGTTAACTTGGTATATATTTTTCCATCCTTTTAGTTTCATTTTGTTTGTGCCTTTAAGTCTAAGGTGTGTGTCTTGTAGGCAGCATATAAATGGAGTGTGTTTTTTGTTTTTTAAATCCATTCTACTCTTTGTCTCTTTGTTGGTACGTTTAACCCATTTACATTCAGTATATACCGATAGGTATGAATTTAGTGCTGCCATTTTGATGTTGTCTTTCATGTATAGCTGACTGTTCCCTCCACTTAATTTTCTGTGCTGAGTCTTTTTTTTCTTTTTTTTATGAGTTTCCTTTTCATCTTTTCCATTTTGTTGGTTTTATATTTGTTGAGACATCTCGATTTTGTTTCTTATTTTGATGTGTAGCATTATTAATTTCCTTTTCAGTTACCTTAGTATTCACCCCTGATATTCTATGTTTCAGCCAGTATTTAATTTCTTTGTATTGCCTTGACTTCCTCTCTGTCTGAAGTATCTATGAGTACATTAATTAGACCCTCTTTCTGTATAGTGTTGTCATCATTTACATACTGAGATCTGTTTCCCTATTTCTTGTATTTTAGCTTTGATTTATTTTTGTGGCTTACCACTCTGTGTTAACATGTGGATGTTTTGCCCTGCATTGTATCCTTGAGTATACATCCGATGTTATTAATTTTCTAATTGAGGAACTTTCTTCAGTATTTCTTCTAATTACACTTTTGTTTTGGCAGATTCTCTAAACTTGTTTTCATCTGGGAATATCTTAATTTCACCATCATATTTGAGAGACAGTTTTGCAAGATATGTAATGCTTGGCTGGCAGGTTTGTTTTTTTCCATCAAGGCTTTGTACATACCATCCCATTGCCTTCTTGCCAGTATGGTTTCTATTGAGTTGCCAGCCAGCCAAGTGCCATCAAGTCGGATCCTACTCATGGCGACCCTAGAGGCCAGAGTAGAACTATTGAGTTGTGTGAGCTTAATCTTATCGATTCTGCTTTGGAGGTTATTTGTGTTTAAGCCTAATGGCTTTAAAAGCATCTCCTTATCTTGAGTTTTGCTGAGTTTGATTACATTATGTCCTGTCATCTTTCTTTTGCAATCTGCCTTATATGGAGTTCAACGAGCGACTTAGATATCTTCTTGTTTTCCATAGTGTCAGGGAAGTTTTCTGTCAACATATCTTCCACAGGTTTCTCGATATTTCCTATTATCCCCACCCTGTTATGGTACTCCAATCACTTTTGAATTATTATTCTTAAGAGAGTCCCACAAAACTCTTAGATTCTTCATTTTTCTTCTTTTATGTGATTTTTCCTCAAATGGTGCTGCTGTCAGTTGCTTCATCTTCAGTCTCAGTAACTCTGCATTCCATTGCCTCAGTCCTGCTCCTTTGTGTTTCTATTGAATTGTCTAATTCTATAATTTTATTGGAAATTTGCTGGATTTCAGATCATTGTTGCTCAAGTATTTCATGCAGTCTATTTAATTTTTATTACACTCCACTACATTTTGACTTATCTTTGTCCTGATGTCTCAAAGAGCTCTAAACATTACTCTTGGGTATTTGACCTCCTTGCAGGATATCTTCCTCATCTGAAAATTTTTTTGAGTCTGTTTTGGAAGTTTTCTGAAACCATCATGGTCTGCATCTTTAAATGATTAGAGATTGATTGTTGTCTCTGAGCCATCAGAAAGTTGTAATTTATATTTGGTGGTTGTGTTCTAACACACACACATATATATAATTTAGTTTTTGAGTGTCTATATAGTCTCATCACTTAAGCTAGTTTGATTATTGAAGCTTTAGAAATCCCAGTGCATTGTCACCAAGTAGTTAGAGAGGTGAGCATGCTGAGAAAAGTATAGGGAATTCCCAACTCAGGGGAGCTGGCAGACCTCCACCCCCCTGTTTGTTTCCCTTACCAAGTCTGGGAGAATAGCTCAGGGTACACACAAAAAGTGCCTTACTTCCAATCCATAAAGTGTCAGAGGTTAGCACCTAGAGCAGAGAAGGGAGGAGGAAGTGCAAGGAGAAGGGGGAGAAGATCAGTATGTAAGACAAGTTTAAATCCACCAGAATTTATCAGTACTTAGCTTATGATGCTTGAGTGAAAGTCCTCTGCCATTCTGTAGGTGCAACCATCCAAAGACACACTTCATTCACTGTGCCATTGCTCCATTTGCCCCCTCTCCACCACGCTGTGGCTCTGCTTGGCTGGTAGAAGTAGGTCCCTTTGCAGGGTGTAAATTTAATTCTGGCTGAACAAGTTCCTTCTGGACCTGCTCCTCCCTCCTTATCACCCCTTCTGATCTCTCAGCTTTCCCTCTGACACTGAGGGTTCCTAGAATGATGTATATTATCTGTTCAATTATTTTTCTGGTTCTTTGTTGTTACAGGGATAACAGGATATGTGTGGCCACTCTACCATCTTAACCCTACCTCTTTTCCTGTCTTTTTTATGACCTTTTGCTTTCTTCATGTACAGTATCCTTCATGTCATCCCATAACTTGTGCAGTTCAGTGTCTCAGATCTGTTCTTGAGATGGCCTCTAAATTCAGGTGGGAAATATTCAGGGTTGTGCTTTGGCTCTTGTGAACTTGTTTTAATTGACCGTTTATTCTGCATTCACTCCCCAGGCCTTGTTCTGACTGATAATAATTGAGTTTCTTCTTCATCTCTTTCCACCGATATAGCTGATTTGATTCTTGTTTATTCCATCTGGTGAAGTCCATGTATATAGTCACTACATACGTTATTGAAAAGAGATATTTCTAATGATTAGGTCATTGAATATACAAAGACCTGGAATTAGGGAAACCAAAAGGGAAGAATGTGCTTGACATTTCTCAAACAGAAGGAACTGAAGAAAACAGTCACGCCTTTAGTTGAAGGATTCTATGGGCAAAATACTGAATGATGCAGAAAGCATCAAAAGAAGATAAAAGGAATATACAGGGTCACTGTACCAAAAAGAATTGGTTGCTGTTCAACCATTTCAGAAGGTAGCGTGTCAAAACCCAGTGGTACTGAAAGAAGAATTTCAAGCTGCACTGAAGGCACTGGCAAAAAACAAGGCTCCAGGAACTGACAGAGAACAAACTGAGATGTTCCAGCAAATGGATACAGCACTAGAGGCATTTGCTCACCTATGCCAAGAAATGAAGACAGCTACCTGGCTGGCCAACCAACTGAAAACTCATTCCAAAGAAAGGTGATCCAGTAGAATGTGGAAATTATCAGACAATATCATTAATATTACATGCAAGTAAAGTTTTGCTGGAGATGGTTCAAAGCAGCTGCAACAGTACGTCAACAGGAAACTACCAGCAATTTAAGCTGTATTCAGAAGAGGATGTGGAATGAGGAATATCATTGCTGATGTCAGATCGATCTTGGCTGAAAGCAGAAAATACCAGAAAAATGTTTATCTGTATTTTATTGACTATGCAAAGGCCTTCAACTGTGTGGATTATAACATATTAAGAATAACACTGCAAAGAATAACAATTCCAGAACATTTCATTGTGCTCATGAAGAAACTGTGCATAGACCAACAACAGACAGTTGTTTGAGCAGAACAAGGAGATACTACATGGTTTAAAATTAGGAAAGGTGTACATGAAGATTGTTATCCTTTCCATACTTATTCATTCTATATGCTGAGCAAATAATCTGAACAGCTGGACTATGTGAAGAAGAATGGGGCCTTAGGATTGTAGGAAGACTCATTAACAACCTGCTATATGCAGATGACACAAGCTTGCGTGCTTAAAATGAAGAGGACTTGAAGCTGTTACTGGTGAAGGTCAAAGACTATATATAGCCTTCACTATGGATTACATTTTACCATAAAGAAAACAAGAATCCTCACAACTAAGCCAGTGAGCAACATCATGGGACACAAAGGTAAATTTGAAGTTGTCAAGAAGTTTTATGTTACTTGGATCCACAGTCATGGAAGCAGTAGTCAAGAAATCAAAGGACATAATACATTGGGCAAACCTGCTGCAAAAGAGCTATTTGAAGTATTAAAAAGTGAAGATATAATCTTGAGTACTAAGGTATACCTAACGCAAGTTATGGTAGTTTCACTCACCTCATATGCAAGCAAAATATGGACAAAGAATAAGACCAAAGAACTGGTACCTTTGAAATTATGGTCTTGGTGAGGAATACTGAGTATACATACCATGGACTGCCAGAAGACAAATAAATCTGTCTGAAACAAATGTAACCAGAATGCTTCATAGAAGCAATGATGGTGAGGCTTTGTCTTGTGAACTTCGGACTTATTGTCAGGAGGGACCAGTTACTGTGCAAGGGCATCATGTGCGGTAAAGTAGAACGTGAACAAAAAAGAGGAAGACCCTCAACAAAATGGACTGCCATGGTGGATGCAACAACAGGTTCGAGCGTAACAACAGTTATGAGAATGATGGATGACCAGGCAGGGTTTCATTTTCTAGTGTCACTATGAGTCAGAACTGATCTGATGGCGTCAACATAAATATAAGGGTAATCTTCATTTCAAGTATTTGTAAGGTGTGTTTTTCAGTCATATCACAGGCATAAAATCACAAAACATGACCTTGTCTGGCTTGAATGCATTCTCAGGAATTGTTTCCTATAAGAAATTGTTGTTACTGCCTAGGAAATAAAATATGGCAAGTTTTGATATAGGAGCTAGTCACACCTTTACATCTTCTTTTGATTGCTGTGGAATAGATGCCTTTTTCTTTTTTCTTTTTTTTTTTTTTTTTGGCCACAACTATAATGTGTAAAAGCGCCATTATAGTGATTTTGGTACATATGTTTTGTGCTTTACATGAACCAAAGAGATATTATTGTATCCTGATTGATATTTTTCTTCCAATTTCCCATTGTAATTTGTAGAATTTTCTCCACCAAACTAGAACATGGCAGTCTAGTATTAACTTGATGATTAGCATTCATTATAGTTTCTTTATATACACCAAAGCCAAACCTATTGCTGTGAAGTCAATTCCTATTCGTAGTGACCCCATAGGACAGAGTAGAACTGCCACATAGTTTCCAAGGAGTGCCTGGTGGGTCCGAACTGCCGCCTTTTTGATTAGCAACCATAGCTGTCAACCACTATACCACCAAGGTTTCCTTTATGTATACCATAAAATGTATACATGTATTTATTATTTTTAATCATTTCTTAAATAGGCACAATAGACTCCATTAACCTCTTCTTGCTCTCAGTGGTTTCAGTCACCTAGAGTTTGAAAATGTTAGATGAGTACATTAGTAAGTCTCTACTGACAGCCAGTTTATCCATAAATTACTAAAGAACAATTCCAGAGTTTTAAGGACACATACATTTCTCATTTTGGTAGTGTTAGCAGTTGCTCCCTGTAGACGCTCTACCAGTTTATACTCCCACTAAGGGTGGCCCTGGTGGCATGTGGTTAAAGAGACTGACTACTAACCAAAAGGCCAGTGGGTTGAAATCACAAGCAGCTCCACAGGAGAGAGATGTGTTCCATAGAGATTTACGAACTCAGAAACCCTATGGGGTCACTCAGAATCAGACTGGACTCAATGGCAGTGGGTTTCAAGGGTGACCAGCTGTGGCTTTGCTGTGGCAATATGTAGTTATGTGACAAAGCCAAGCTGAATATTAGGAAATCAGTACAATAATACATCCTAACAAAGGATCTGTTAGAGAATTGCAGCACACTCTCTTCTTCTACCATCTTCTTCCTCTAGGTCATTCAGACTAGTAATATCATGTTCAGAAACATTTGAGTATTATCCTTATTAGTGACTGAAAGCATAAAGATTGACATCATGACAGGTGTAGGAGAAGGAGGAGAATTCTCAGTATATTTATGAGAGCTAGAAAGTGTGCAGTAAATGACAGGAAGTTTGTAAACCACATACGGTTAGGGCAATGCATGTACATGGTGGTAATTTTTTGTTTTTGTTCAAGCAACTACTTTGTGGTTTAAGTGAGTCAGTGAGACAACTAGGTTTATAAAAGACAGCTTTCTTAAAGGAATCCAAAAACTGTTGTAGAAGAGTTTTGTGGAAATCCTATCTTGGTCTTTTCCTTTTCTGTGCTCACCCATGTGTTGTTCTACACGTGTGTACACTGATACGGAAAAACCAGAATAAAAAACCTGCTGCCATTGAGTCAACTCTGACTTATAGCAACCCTATGGGACACAGTAGAACTGCCCCATAGAATTTCCAAGGATCTGAACTGCGAGTCTTCTGGTAGCACTTATACTACACCAGCCTTCTGGTAGCATTTATGCTACACCACCGGGTTTCCACTGTTTTTGACTGTGATTGTTGTGTTAGGCATCGTTATGTTTCTATAATTCATGATAAAAAGTAAAAAAAATTATATATTTTGACAGACATTTTATAAACACTTTTCAAAAATAAAAAACAGCCATTCTCTTTGTATTTTTGGACAGGTGTTACCATTAAATCATGGAACAGGGAATGGAATATTTTCTCTTGTTAACTCAGGAGGACCTCTGTTTATTCAGACCCCACATGAGAAAAATTAGAGTCCTTACTTACTATTCATTGTCATCTGTACTATTACTCTGTATTTGTTCAGTAGCATTTATGTAGCTCTGTATTAGAAACAGTATTAAATATGAATTCTAGCAACACATAGCCTTCTGTTGCCCTATTTGTAAAATATGTGCAATTAGAACAGACAGTGTTATAAGTCAATTCATCAGAGTAGTCACTGGGTAAAAATACTAAGTTGCTTTTATTCACAATTTTTTGAAACTGTGATGTTCTTTTGGCATTTTCAGTTTACACAGTTGAAGTTCTGACAGTTTTGAGGTGATTTTCTGATGCTGAAGGCCATTCCAAAATAGTTCTGATTTTAATTGGAATGAGTATATAATAAAACCCACTGCTGTCAAGTTGGGTCTGAACTCATAACGATCCTAGTGGTCAGAGTAGAACTGCCTCACAGAACTTCCAAGGAGTGCCTGGTGGATTTGAACTGCCGACCTTTTGGTTAGGAGACGTAGCACTTAACCCACTACACTACCAGGATTTCCAACTATACAATACTTATTGCATTTATAAGTTCTAATAGATTTGTCTTCTGTTAAAAGTATGTATGTATATGTGCAGTAATTGATGCTCAACCATGACAATGTATGATCAACAGTGATGTTTCTTACTTTACCAACATTTATTCTTCTGAATTACATCATGCCTTCTAGGAAGGAAAACCACTGTATATCTGAAAAAGAAATGTTACATTTGAAACAAAGTCTTACCCATCTGTATGAAGTAAATTTTATGTACTGTCAGATAAGAAATAATGAATCTGGACTGAATGTGAAGTGATCCTCAGTGCTGCTAACCATTTATTTGTAGTCCTAAATCAGTATGTCAGCAACAGAGATTCAGATTCTAAAAATAAAGATGACCATACTACAACTATCTAGTGAGGTTGTTTTATGTGTAGTTAAATTAATGTCCTGAGCTTCCCAGATGGAAAAGAAGGGTTATTGGCAGGTCTTATGCGGTTAAGACCAAAGGATTAGAAATCTGAGTATCTGGAATGGAGTATCTGGGTCAAGAACTGGCTCTACCACTTATCTGTGTATCTTGATTAACTTTTTAAGACTCTCTTTCCTCGTTTTCCTCAGTAAAATTAAGATAATATTAGTACCTACCTCACAGGGATTTTGTAAGAATTAAACTAGACCATCCGTGTAATGCCTGTAGCAGAATGTCGTTCGCAAATTTTTACTGTTGTGATTGTCTAAGGTGTGTTGATAATGTGTTGCTGTGTTTTTTTATGTTGCATTATCTTATGAATAGATTCTGGAAACCGAAATGGAGGAAGTGATGATAAGACTAAGAATACTGATCGAAATTATTTAAATATATTACCTGGTAAGTGTTGTTTTATCTTAAAATACTATTTTTGTAACAGTCATGTACATTGAAATCATAGATTTGAAACATCAACTCTTATGGTAAACATTGTAAAACATTTGTCAATATGTGACTTAGAAACATTTTACATGTACGGTATATATAGATATGTAAATAGACTTTCACAGATGTTCTCTGATTTAAATCTTTACTCTTACAGTAGTAGTGACTGTTTTCCTGGTCTATACAAGAAAAATTGTTCAAACAGTTGCATCTTTTTTTAGTTATTTGCTCCTACAGATTTCCTCTTACATCTTGTTTCTTAAAAAATTAGCCAAGAAACTTTTATTCCCTCAAAATGTAAAACAATTGCCTGTTTAGATATAAATGGTTGAACTCATGGAAAGAATCTGGATCATCTGATCTAGAATCTTATTTCCATTTCCCCACAGATTTGCTTCCTTTTCTTTTGTTATTCTTGGCTGTGTTATTTAAATAAAAATTCAGTCTCTTGATCCTCCTGAATGAATATACTCTGATGATACTTAATAGTGTTTGTCTAACATGGCATGAACAGGTAGGCCTGTTTGTGCACTTTCTAAGTATAAAGTGTAAAAAGCCTTTTAAACTAGTTGATATCTTGACTGTTGCAGAAATAACCATATTCTTACTATGTTTCGGTCCTCCTGTAGTTCCCTCACATTTCTTTTCCCAGTCCTTCTACATATAGGCCACATTACATTTAATCTAGGTAAATATCATACCCATGTCTAGTACTCATCATGGCAGCCCCAGCCCACTAGCTTGTGGTCATCAGCCTCCGAACTTCCTCCCACCTTCAGCTATCCTACCTTAGTGGATAATGTTAGAGCCAGGATTGCCTCACCACATGCGTTTCCTACACTTTGTGGAACAGGAAACCATCCTCCTCTCCATCTAAAAATACTCCATTGAGACAGGATTTGTTGTAGTTCTTTCCATAGGTCCAAATTTAAATTATCCAGATTTTGTGGCTTTCTTAAAATGTACCAATCTTATTGTCTATTCTGGCAGTACTGATTTCTTTGCTAACTTAACTCTTAATTGCCATATCAGCATTTTCTTTTGTAACTTCTTTGTGAAAAAGTCCATTATCTCATTACTATCACCGTATCAGTAGGACATGTCATAAGTCTGAGTAGAAAAGGAATGTCAAACTATTCAGTTAGATTTCCATTTAAGGGATGGCTGTACCTCCAGGAAACTTACCAGAGATGAAAAAAGACCCAAATCATCAATTCTTTTAAATTTTTAACACTTTTTAAAACTACTGAGAAAAATAATTCTATTTATGTATTTTTGAAACCAGTAGAAGTTTATCATTATTTAAGTATTATAGTTTATATCACCTCGTTCTCACAACAGTCTTGTGAGAAAAGCAGATATGTATTGTATTTCCCATTTTCTACTTGAAGTAACAGAGGGGAAATCCATAAATTGAATTGCCTTGCCCAAGATCACTCAGTTAATAAGTGCTAGAGACCAGATCTTCTTTAGCACCCAGTCTAGTCCTTTTTTTACTATATCATCATATTTGATTCCTGCCAACTCTTAAGGTCGAGCAAATCAGTGCCAACTTGGGCATTAGCAGTTTCTGACTCTTGTTCATTAAATTTATTTACCTTCCTGCTGAACCACTGCTCCAAAGGGTTCTGTGGCTTCTATTGTCTGAGTTACTGATAAGAGCGTAGGAAGTCATGGACTTCATTGGGCTCAGAAGGATATTGTCTCAGACAGTCCCTCAGTATTCCAATAAGCAATGTGTGTCTTTTGGAGAGTTCCTGGGAAATTAAACTATACAATTCCTTATGATTCTCTCATTACTGTTCCATTATGTAGTTTTGTTTTGTTTTTAATGTATGTGTGTATCTATCACTGTTACTTGTTTTTCTTGTCTAATTTCTTTAACTTGCTGAAGTTAAAACAAGCATAAACTTTTGCCTGTACCTGTCAATGGTATCCATAGGAACAGCTTAAGTTCACCAGTGACTAAGAAGTTAAACACTGTGCTAAAGTATATTGAGTATTTTTAAGTGTGCTTACTAAGTGAAATCCCAAGATAATGACTTTGAACCAAGAAGGAGCAAAATTTGTGTGGCCAGTGGTTAGTGGTAGAAAAGAAAAGAGCAAAGCTTTCCTAAAAAGAGATACCAGAATTTCTAGTGAGAGATGTGTACTTGCTAAAATCAATGCAGTGGTTAAGAACATGGCTGCTAAGCAAAGTTCCACAGTTCAAATGTCACAGCCGCTCATTGGAAACCTTATGAGGCAGTTCTGCTCTGTCCAGTAGTCATAATGAGTCATAACTGACATGACAGCAACATATTATATGTTTTATATTTTGTTTATTTATAGCAGTAGAAGCTATAGAAAGTAACAGTGATGAAACTTTTCTTGGCTAGTGGGAGTACATAAAAAATGGAGTGATTGTAGGGAGATGGATTTTAAAGGCCTTAGGAACACTGCCCCAGCAGTCAGTCTAAACCATCTACTCTTTCAACAGTATTTACTGAGTACTTTCTACACACCAGGTACTGTTATGTGTACAGAGATAGAACATCAAACAGGATAGATCAAAAAAATCTCTGTAATCATGCAGCTTAAACTACATAAATCTACATGAACAAACAAAATATTTCAGTGCTTAGAGGAAAAGAAAACAGAATAATGTACAAGAGTGCGGTGGATTGTCCTGGATTGCGTGGGTAGACAAGAAAGATCTGTCTGAGGAGATGACATTTAAGCTGAGATGTGATGAATGAAAATAAATCAGACTTGTGAGAATCTTGGAGAAAAACATTTTAAGCAGCAGCCCTGAATTGAGAATAAACTTTGCACATTTGAATACATGAACAAGAGCCTCTGTGGCTAGAGCATAAAGGAGAGTAAGACAAGAAGATGTTGGAGAGATGGGGATGGCTCAGATTATACAGGCCTGGATTTTGGATTTTGTGCTGAATATAATGTGGCCTATTGGAAGACTTTAGCAGAGAAGTGATAAAATTTGGTTTACATTTATATCACTTTGGCTGCTAGGAGAAAATGATTTATAGGTGTGCAGGAATGGATGAAGGGAGATCAGTTGAGAGTTTATTACAGAAAAACCTAGGTGAGAGATGATGCTGGCGTAAACTGGGATGATAGCCATAAAAATAGAACACATAGATTTGGGATATTTATTGGATACAGAACTGTAAACATTTGGTCAGGGATTGGATTAGGCGCTGAGGAATAGGCAATTAGAGAAAGGAAGAAATTAAGGACAGATTCTCGTCTGTTTCTGTCCTTAACAACTAACTGGATAGAGACCGGGCCCATAATTGAAAGACGGACAACAGATTTAAGAATAAGGAAGACACATAACATGGTTTTACATGCTAAGTGTGAGTTACACAGGGCATTTTAAGTTCCTACGTCAAAATAGAGATAATGGTATTGATTTGATTTACTTCTTAGTGATCACTTCATATCCATTAATAAACTTAATGCAAAAATGGCTATTGCCTATTTTTTGTGTCTCATTCCTTCCAAGAATTAAGCAGTAGTAACCTTAGTAGCTTCCTGATCCCCAGATAACCAAACCAATCCCAGTGCCATCAAGTCTATTCTAACTCTAAGTGACCCCATAGACAGAGTACAGCTGTCCGGTAGAGTTTCCAAGGAGCGCCTAGCAGATTCAAACTGCTGAGCTTTCAGTTAGCAGTTGTAGCACTTAACTACTGTGCCACTAGGGTTTCTGATCCCTAGATAGGTTCCTGATATACCTTTTCTATTCTCCTTTTAGCTTTGCAGTTATTTAGCAAGGCTATTGATGAATATGATTTATGCATGTAAAAAGCATGATTATATCTGTTGTTCACAGGAGAATTTTACATCACACGACATTCTAATCTCTCAGAAATCCACGTTGCTTTCCATCTGTGTGTGGATGACAATGTGAAATCAGGAAACATCACTGCCCGTGATCCTGCCATTATGGGACTCCGAAATATACTCAAGGTTTGCTGTACCCATGATATCACCACAATAAGCATTCCTCTCTTGCTGGTGCATGATATGTCAGAGGTAAGCAGACAGAAAAATACTGCGATTTTATGAATATGTAAGGAGTCCCTGAGTGGCACAGAAAGTTTACTGCTTGGCTATCAGATGAGAGGTTGACAGTGTGAACCCGTCCAGAAATACCTCTGAAGAAATCCCTGGCAATCTGCCTCTGAAATGTCACAGCCTTGAAAACCCTGTGGAGCAGTACTACTCTGCACACATGGGGGCTCTGTGAGTTGGAATCTACTGGACAGCAACTAGCAACAGTAATAGCATGAATATTTTAACTCTCAATATTACATTATAATGACAATCCCCTTTACATTGTAAAAACACTATTTTTTTACAAGGACCTGTACATCTTCTATGTGGTTAATAAAATTGAGTGCTATATTTGTAATGTAATACAACATATAATACAAAACAATGAATAATCCTTAATGGTAAATGTTTAGATAATTACAGCATTGACCTACAGCACATAAACTGGAAAGCAAAATAATCTTTAGCTTTTGTTAAGACATGGACCTCACTGCCTGTTTCTCCTCCTCCTTTTTTTCTTCTCCGTTTTTAAATAGCATTAGATTCACCTCTACATTTATAGTTGGCTTTAAAGAAGAATTGCTATCAAGTTGATTCTAGCTCATAATGACCCCATAGTAGAACTGCCCCATAGGGTTTCCAAGGAGTGCCTAGTGGATTCAGACTGCTCAGCTTTTGATAGCAGCCATAGCTCTTAAACACTGTACCATAAGGGCTCCTACAGGTGGCTTAGGCTAACATTAAAACTACATTCTCTGAGTATGCATGAATAAGTAAAGGAAAGAGATGCTGGATGACAGGAATAAGCCAGCCCCAGGTTAAAATTTTGTAAGAATGCTCTTTTTATAAGACAGTATTGGCTTCTACAATTAAAGTATGCCATAGCCATTCATTCGTTTCATTATGTGCTCTATTTTACTTGACATTTTTAATTTGAAAAAAATCTCCATGGGCCTCTGATTTTCCTCCTGCTTTTGTTCCTAACCCACATAAAAATCAGCTTGGGGGATAAGCTGTATAAATAATACAAAAAATTAAAACTGAACTTCAGTAGTCTGGAGGAGCAAAGGAACCTCTCACTCCTCCTCAAAAAAAAGAGAGAAAGAAAATGAGTGCAGACTGGTCATTCTAGGGGAGCAGGTGGTGATGAAGCACCCACATCAGCAGCTGTGTGCATGCTTGTCTTGAGGTAACACAAGAAGTATTTTTTTTTAATTATGATTGAATGAAAATGTACATTCCCATATAAATTTGCCTGCCCATCTAAATGCAGCTCCCACTGTTCTCCCTGCCCGGTGACAGCACACTCTTCCTCTCTGCTCCATACATGTCTTATCCTCCTAACAATCTCCTGTCCCCTCCTTTCCGCCCACTCCCCCACCTCCAGTAAGAGGTCAGCAGAACAACATCCTCTAGATGCATAGAACCATAAAGTGCACACATGATATGGCCACTCTGTGTCGCCAAGTGCAATCCATTCCTGTCCAAAGAATTAGAGGCAAAAATCACTGACTGTTAGGTACACATAGTGAATGTCAGAAAGAAGTTAAAACATCGATTATTAAAAGTGATTTAGCAAAAGAAAAGATTTATGTAAATGGTGTATTATAAAGTGCAGTCTAAAAGATTTTGTTTTACTTTTCAGAATGGCTAAGCTCCCACTTAGTCTTATTATAATACAAGGGGCCTCATCTGAAGTGCAATATTCTATATAAACCCCCAAAGTAATTTATGCTACCCACAACAAAGTGATTTTAAATGATTTCCCACTTAAATTCCATTTATATTTACACCAAATATGTTAGCATTTTGATGAAGATAATTCTGGCACCATTCTGTGCAAGCTGTGTCAAACTTTCCAATTTTTCATTCCAGTCACTTCTGTGTTCTCAGTCATTGCTAATATGGTTATCAGGAGAGATTGACAGGCATCATTGTTTTCTGCTGTAGGTTTATAAAGTTTTAGATCCATCGGGAATTTTTAGCCATTGTTGAGTTATCGTCACTAACTAGTTCATCTATAAAAGGGTCTTTGAGGAGTGACAGAGAAAACTGATGATGAATTCCTGCCACAAGGAAACATCCAAACATTCCTGCAGCTGGACTCCTGGTTAACCAGTGTATAAAAATGGTTATATGTAGGTGGGAAACAACCTCAAAAACAGGGTTTACAAAAGTCACTAAGTTCATATTTACTTCCAGACATCTGATACTACTAGCATTCCCTCTCCCACAATGTTACAAAAGTTACATTTTAAATTGGGACAGCCAGCTGCAGAACATTAAGTTTATTTCTGAAGTGACCAATTTAATTCACCAAAGTATATTGAGCCATGATCCTCCCATTTGTTGTATTTAAACAGCCTTTCAGGTCAAAAAGTTGTTTCTACAATCTCAGACAATGGTATACAGGATATAGAGGTAGTACCAGTTTTAGCTGTCATGCATTTTCAGGTGTTGATTTCCTCCTTAACAAAACAAATTCCTAGATGCTTGTGCAAGGTGATGATGATAATGTCTAAAACAGTGCATGTCCTATGGTAGAAAAAGAGCTGTGGAAAGTAACTACAGTTCAAAGAATGAAAATAGAAGAGAAAGAAATTAATCTATTAACAAGAAGAAACACATACTGGTATTACCAGTTTTTCTTCTATAGATCCTTATGATCTGAAGATAGCTGTCATAAATGGAATCAGTCTAGCCTTTTAGATGTGGAATGAACCTGTAAGTCAAAAGTCCTGAGTTCCTGATCCTCTTATTTTTACTGTTAACTTGTAGAGTCATTGAGGCTTGGGGGTTTTAGTTGTAATTGTTGATGAAGCACTGTTCATTATTTGTTTATATTTATTTATTTATTTGTTTGTTTGTTTTTATTTTTTATTTTTATTTAATGTAACTGAGTGAAAATGAACATTCACGTATAAATTTACATGCCCACCTATATGCAGCTTCCACTACTCTCCCTGTCCGGTGACTGCACACTATTCCTCTCTGCTCCATACATGTCTCATCCTCCCAACAACCTCCTTTCCCCTCCTCTCCGTCCACTCCCCTTCCTCCAGCCAGAGGTCAGCAAGATGATATCCTGTAGATGTATAGAACCACAAAGTGCTTCCAATATATGGTTACTCTGCATTGCCAAGTCCAATCCATTCCTGTCCAAAGAGTGGACCTTTGTTATAATTTATGGGAAAGGGCAGTATCAGGGCCGGGGGCCATGCTCTCAGAGGAACCCCAAAACCGCTGGACCATCAATTGAGGTCTTGTAGTGGAGATCTCATGATGCACCACTTTTTATTCTTGTGTTGCCAGTGAGACTCCTCTCTGTGAGCTCCATCATGGCAATGATTGGTGGTGGCCAGGCACCATCCAGTTCTTCCGGTCCCAAGTCGATGTAGGCACCTACTCTTGTGGGTCTCTCTGTCTTCTCGGTTGTCTTTACCGCATGTCATTTTGGTCCTCAGTGAGCATCCGCTCCTGCTGAGTTGGGACCATTTGCTGTGTCCTCGGATAGCAGCGTGGCAGCTTTTAAGACCCCAGACACCACTCACCAATGTGGGGTGCAGAGAGCTCTCTTAGCAAAACGCTAGTTCTACCAATTGGCCTGGAATTCGCCTAAGAGCATGGTCCCCCGCCACCTGCCCCAGCTACTCTATCTTTGCAGTATTGAGTCAAGATGGAAGGAGTACTCAAGTTATGCTGAAGTCCACTTAATGTTGTTCTTGTTTCTAATGTGTGCTATTACCGCTTTCTCCCAACTAGATTTCTAGTAACTATCTAAACTAAACCCTGCCCCCCTCACCTTCCCTCCCTCCCCTTGCATCTGTCAAAGAGTCTTTTCTTCTATACGCAAGTCTGTTTTTGAGGTCTTATCGTAGAGGTCTCATACAGTATTTGTCCCTTTGTCGCTGACTACTTTCACTCAACATAATGTCTTCCAGTTGAAACCAGGTTAGGAGATGTTTCCTGGAATCATTGTTATTCTTTATCACTGTGTAGTCCTCCATTGAGTATATGTACCATAGTTTACCTATCCATTCTTCTATTGTTGGGCATCTGGGTTGATTCGATCTTTTTGCTATCGTGGACTGTGCTGTAGTAAACATTCTGGTGCATGTGTCTGTTGGTGTGAAAGGCCTTGAATCTGTGGGATATATTCCAAGTAGTGGAATTACTGGGTCAAATGGTATATCGATATCCATTTTTTAAGGAAGCGCCAGATTGCCTTCCAAAGAGGCTGGACCATTTTCCAACCCCACCAACAGTGTAGGAGGGTTCCACTTTCTCCACAGCCTCTCCAGCATTTGTTATTTTGTGTTTTCTGGATTATGGCCAACCTTATTGGGGTGAGATGGTATCTCATTGTTGTCTTCATTTGAATTTCTTTAATAACTAAAGATCGTGAACATGTCCGCATATGTTTTTTGGCTGCCTGGATCTCCTCTTTAGTGAAGTGTCTGTCCATCTCCTTTGCCCATCGCTTAATTGGATGGTTTATCTTCTTCTTATTGATATTTTGTAGTATCTTATAGATTATGGAGATCAGGCAGGCGTCAGTCTGACATAGAGTTGCCAAATATTTTTTCCCATTCTGTGGGTGTTCTTTTAATTCTATTAATAAAGTCTTTGGATGAGCAAAAGTGTTTGATTCTTAATAGTTCCCATTTATCTACTTTCTCTTCTGTTGATTGAGGTTTCTTTGACAGATTTTGGAGTCTGTCCTCATTGTGTATTAAAACTTCCATTGTTGTTCCTACCTTTTCTTGGATGAGCTTTATCGTTTTAGGTTTGATATTTAGGTCTTTTATCCAGGTTTTTATTTAGGTTTTTATGTAAGGTGTAAGATACGGATCTTGATTCAGTTTATTGCAGATGGATAACCAATTTTGCCAGCACCATTTGTTGAAGAGACAGTTTTTACCCCAGTTTAATGTCTTAGGGCCTTTGTTGAATATCAACTGTTCATAGGCAGATGGTGTCATCTCTGGGGTCTCATTTCTGTTCCATTGATCGATCTGTCTGTTCTTGTACTAGTACCAGGCTGTTTTGACCACTGTGCAGTGTAGTATGTTCTAAGGTCGCGTAATGAGAGGCCTCCCAGTGTGTTCTTCTTCTTTAGTAGTACCTTACTTATGCGGGGCTTCTTCCCTTTCCAAACAAAATTGGTGATTTCTTTCTCCATCTCATTAAAAAATGATGCTGGAGTTTGTATTGAGATTGCATTATATAAATAAATTGCTTTGGGTAAAATAGACATTTTCACAATGTTAAGTCTTCCTATCCATGAGCAGGGTAGGTTTTTCCATTTATCTAAGTCTCTTTTAGTTTCTTGTAGTAAGGGCTTGTAGTTCTCTTTGTAAAGGTCTGTTGTTTCTCTGGTTAGATTAATTCCTAGGTACTTTATCTTCTCAGGGGCTATTGTAAATGGTATTGATTTGATAATTTCCTCCTTAACAGTCTCATTGTTGGTATAAAGGAATCCTACTGATTTACTTATGTCTATCTTGTATCCTGAGACTTTGCTGAACTCTTCATCAGTTTGAGTAGCTTACTTATAGATTCCTTGGGGTTCTCTGCATATACAATTATATCATCTGCGAACAGAGAGATTTTAACTTCCTCTTTGCTGATGCAGATGCCCTTTATTTCTTTGTCTTGTCTAATTGCTCTGGCTAGAACTTCTAGCACAATGTTGACTAGGAGAGGTGAGAGTGGGCATCCTTGTCTAGTTCCTGATCTCAAGGGAAAGTCTTTCAGTCTCTCTCCATTCAGAATGATGTGAGCAACTGGCTTTGTATAAATGGCCCTTATTGTGTTGAGGAATTTGCCGTCTATGCCCATTTTGCTAAGAGTTTTTAGCATCAGTGGGTGTTGGGCTTTATCAAATGCCTTTTCTGCATCAATGGACAAAATCAGGTGATCCTTGTCTTTTGTGTTATTTATGTGGTTTATCACATTAATTGTTTTCCTGATGTTGAACCAGCCTTGCATCCCTGGTATGAATCCCACTTGGTCATGATGGATTATTTTCTTGATATGTTGTTGTATTCTGTTGGCAAGAATTTTGTTGAAGATTTTTGCATCTTGGTTCATGAGTGATATCGGTCTGTAGTTCTCTGTCTTTGTTGGATCTTTCCCTGGCGTAGGTATCAGGGTTATGCTGGCTTCATAGAATGAGTTTGGGAGTACTCCATCCCTTTCTATACTGTGAAATAGTCTCAAAAGTATTGGGGATAACTCTTCTCTAAATGCTTGGTAGAATTCTGCCGTGAAGCCATCTGGGCCCAGACTTTTTTTGGTTTGCAGTGTTTTGATGACCTTTTCAATCTCTTCCTCTGTGATGGGTTTATTAAGTTGTTCTGCTTCCTTCACGTTGTGATAATTTGGGTAGGTGGTATATGAGTCAAGGAATTGGTCTATTTCCCCTAGGTTTTCAATTTTGTTAGAGTACAGTCTTTCATAGTATTGTGTTATGATATTTTTGATTTATGTTGCATCTGTGGTGACAACTCCCCTCTCATTTCTAATTTGGGTTATTTGTTTCCTTTCCTGCTTTTCTTTACTAAGTTTAGCCAGTGGTTTATCAATTTTGTTGATCTTTTCAGAAAACCAGCTTTTCGTCTTTTCAATTTTTTGAATTGTTTTTCTATTCTCTAATTCATTTAGCTCTGCTCTAATCTTTATGATCTCCTTTCTTCTGGTGCCTGAGGGGTTCCTCTGTTGTTCTCTTTCTACTTGTTCAAGCTGTAGAGTTAGTTCCTTGATTTGGTTTCTTTCTTCCTTCCAGATGTGTGCATTTATGGAGATAAACAGACCTCTGAGCACTGCTTTAGCTGTATCCCATAGGTTCTGGTAGGAAGTGTTTTTGTTCTCATTGGAATCCATGAATTTCTTTAATTCATCCTTGATTTCCTCTATAACCCATGTTTTTTTGAGCAAGATGTTGTTCAGTTTCCAAGAGTTCCACTTTCTATCTCTGTTTTTCTGCTATTGATTTCAACTTTGATGGCTTTATGATCTGAGAAGATGCTTTGTAATAGTTCAATGGTATGGATTTTGTTGAGCATTGCATTATGGCCTATCACATGGTCAGTTCTGAAGAATATTCCATGTGCACTGGAGAAGAAGGTGTAGTTGTCTGCTGATCGGTGGAAAGTTCTGTATATATCAGTGAGGTTTAGTTGGTTAATTGTGTCAATGAGGTCTTGTGTATCTTTACTCAGCTTTTTTCTAGATGATCTGTCTAGTAATGAGAGTGGAGTGTTAAAGTCTCCCACTATTATTGTGGAGTCATCTAACTCTCTTTTGAGCGTAGTCAGTGTTTCTTCGACATATTTAGGTGCTCTGACATTAGGTATGTAAATATTTAATATAGTTAAGTCTTGCTTATGTACTGAACCTTTCAGCAATAAATAGTGACCATCTTTGTCCATGATGGTGGATTTGACATTAAAATTGATTTTGTCTGAGATTAGAATTGCCACCCCTGCTCTTCTTTGTTCATTGTTAGCTTGATATATATTCTTCCATCCTTTAATTTTCAGTTTGTTCCTGTCTTTAGGTCTCAAGTGAGTTTCTTGTAGACAGCATATGGATGGGTCGTGTCTTTTGATCCAAGATGACACTAGGTGTCTCTTTACTGGAGCATTCAGTCCATTCACATTCAATGTAATTATTGATAGGTATGTGTTCACTGCTGCCATTGTGATATGTTTATTTTTATGTTGATGTTTTCTCTGTTGTTCTTATTAGTCTGTTCTGGGACACTCTTTTGTGAGTTGATTTTTCACCTTTTTCAGAGCTGGTTTTATAGTTGTTGAGACTCGTGTGCTAGATTTCTTGAAATGGTATGATACATCTTTGTTGTGCTTTACAGTTGCCCCTATGAACCCCATTAATAAACTATTTATAAACGCAATTTTAATTACTACCAGTCTTGTCATCTTCCTCTCCATCTGGAAGGACTATAACGACTGTAGTACATCCCTCTTTTTATTATGATGACACCATAGTTTTCATGATGATCACTGGATTGCTTCTTTCCATATCAAAGCTGTGATTTACTTTGGAGCCTTCCCTAAATGAGTAGAGTATTGAGTAGTGTGTCATTCTAAAATATAAAGTTAGTGGTTTTGTTCTTCTAAGCCAAAGCCAAGAACTTCTTTCAGTATTTCTTGTAGTTTGGGTTTGGTTTTTACAAAGTCTCTGAATTTCTGTTTATCTGGGAATGTCTTAATTTCATTTTCGTATTTGAAAGACAGTTTTGCAGGATATATAATTCTTGGTTGGAAGTTCTTCTCCTACAAGACTTTGAGTGTGTCATGCCACTGTCTCCATGCCAGCATGGTTTCTGCTGAGAAATCTGACGAGAGCCTACAGGGTTTCCCTCTGAATGTTAGCTTTGCCTTGAGTCTTGCTGCCTTTAAGAGTTGCTGCTTATGTTTCATTTTGTTAAGCTTGCTTATAATATGTCTTGGAGTCTTTCTTTTGAGATCTATATTGGGTGGCGTATGATATGAATCTGAGATGTCTATATTCTCTTCCTTCATGATTTCTGGGAAGTTTTCTTTCAGCAGCTCAGCAACAATACTCTCTGTGTTCTCAGATGTCTCACCCTGTTCAGGGACTCCAGTTAATCAGAGGTTGTTCCTCTTAATAGAGTTCCTCATGCTTCTTAATGTTTCTTCATTTTTCTTGTTTCTTTTTTCCTGATTTCTCCTCATAGGCGCTGGCATCAGTAGTTCTGTCTTCCAAGTCAGAAATTCTTTTTTCCATTTGTTCCATTCTGTTTTCTTGGCTTTGCATGGAAGTTTCTATGTCTTTGATTTTCTTCTTGATCTATTGGATTTCAGAGTACTGGTGTCCCATCAAATCGAACAACTTGCTTAATTTTTCACTTTGTTCTGCTGCATTTTATATAAGGTCTATAAGGGCTCTGTATATAATCAATTTGTATTCACTTCCCGATGCTTTCATAAAAGTTTCTTCATCTGGAAAACTCCTTGGTTGCTTTGTTTGTGAGCCTTCTGAAGCCATGAGTGATTGCTTGTATGCCACAATTGTCTTTTGCTTTTTGGGTCGCATGTGAGTATGTAGAGGCTGGAAGAGGTACTGTGAGGATGGATTGCAAATGTTTCTCTAGGCTGTCTTCAAATGTAAAGCAAAAGGTACCTGACCAGTTCACAAGTCAGTTAGGGTTTTAGGTGTAGAGGTCCCTCTTCTCATCTGACAAAGTAAGCACCACTATATCCAACCCCAGATGATAACAGACTAGTTCAGAATACAGCAGTGCTACTGCCCTGTTGGCCTCTACTGACAGGGCCTAGCCTTATCCAACACTGCATCGAGTACTGGTTTTGTGATAAGAAAACGCTCTCCTGTGGGCAGGCTCTGTCTCCCAAGCTAAGAATTAGCTCCAGCTGCGGCCCCCGTATCCAAGATGGCGTCCTACACACAGGCAGCAGACAGAGGGGCTAAAGGTATCGAGAGGTAGTGATTCCTCTGCTTCTGTTGCAGGGCCCCCAACGTAGGCAGCACTGTGCAAAATCACTACTTTTCTGATGGAGAAGCGCTGTCCCGTTTGCAGGTGCTGGCTCCCAGGCTAAGAATGAGGTCCCGCTAAAATCTCGGTACCAACATGGCGTCCTGCACCCTGACCGCCGAGCTCCACGCAAACCCCTCTGAGGCAGCTACAAAACGAAAGGCTCAACGTGGCTAGATTAACAGAGTCCTGAGCCTGGCTCTCAGAATATGGGAGTTTCACCTACCTATCCCCCCAGTAGCACGTCTGAGTCCAGCCGCCAGGCAAGACCCAGTTCCACCCGCCGGCCAAGACAGAGAAAAAAAAAAAGTCAAACTGGTGCGTTTACCTTCCGTCCGTGAGAGCCAGGGCTAGCCAGGAGCGGGAGTCAGCGAAAGAGAGGAAGTTTTTTGCTGAGTGGTATGAAGTCCCAATTAACAGCTCTGTGCCGTGTCCTGAGGCTGATTAGGTGATCAGAAGGCTCTGTTTGATTGTCACTTCAGGTCTTGGTTTCCAGAGGGGTATAAGGAGACGTGTGCTTAGTCAGCCATCTTGACTCCGCCCCCCTATTTATTTATTTTTTGGAGTATAATGTGCGTATAGTCAAGCACACGTGTCATAAGTAAGAAACACTAAGATCCTGAAACAGGACATTACCAGCACCTTGGAAGCCACCTTCATGCTTCCTTCCAGCCACGTAAACCAAACCCTAACCTGAAGAATAACCACTGTGTCACTTCTGAAAGCACAGATTAGTTGGCATTGGTTTCATAGTTTATGTAACTATAATGATAGTACATACTCTTCTGTCTGACTTCTTTCACTCAAGATTATGTTTGTAAAATTTATTCCTAATATTGTATGTGATTGTAGATTGTTCATTTACATTGTTATAGATGATTCTACTGTGTACCCAGGCAACAGTTATCTAGCCGGTCTACTATTCATGGATATTTATGTAGTTTCCAGGTTTTATTACTGTGACTGGCATTGATATCAGAATAGACTCTGCAGGACTGGGTTTGATTTTCTTGGATTTTTGGTGTTGATGTGAACATTCTAGTACATGTCTTTTGACATTTCTGTTGGCTGCATACTTAGAAACATCAGGTCTTGATGTACATATACATTTAGCTTTGGTAGATATAGCCAAATAGTTTTCCAAACTGGTTGTACCTACCTGTTATTTTTGAAAGTGATAAACAAGTAACAAAGCAGGACTTTCTCGTCTTACAATAATGATTATGAAACTGATTAATACAAGTGTTTCAGGTATCTCAGAGGCACACTTGAAAAGGAAAGCATAATCTTAAAATATCCCCTATGAGCACAGAAACTTACAAAGTAATTCTTATGCCTAACTTTCAAGTTATACAGTGAAGACCTAAAGTTAAATACCAGCTAAACCATAGTCACCTTGTGAAGTCATTCTTGCTGTAATCAAAAGATTTTGAGTAATTAAAGTATGGAATCCTGGTGGCATAGTGGTTAAGAGTATGTATAAGTAGCTGCTAACTAAAAGGTTAGCAGTTTGAATCCACCAGGTACTCCTTGGAAGCCCTATGGTGAAGTTTTGCTTTGTTCTCTAGAGTTGCTGTGAGTTCAGTTGAACTCAGTGGCAATGAGTTTGGTTTGGTTTGGTTTGGTTTGGTTTGGTTTGGTTTAGTTAAAGCATGGCTCTTAACTTTAGACAGAATGTATTACTTGCAATTATAATCAGAATTGAATTTTAGTTTCAACTTTGAGTTTAGAATTTATTCTATACACAGTACCTACTTATAGAATGTAACAATAGAACCTGATTTCCTGCCTCATTTCTAAAGTCTGAAGTGCTTCACATTATCTCCCCATCTTTTTCAAGAGTTAGTTCACAATGTGGTCTCACAGGTATGTCGCTAAAGGTTTTTGTCATTTTGCCATTACTTAGAACTCATGACCAAGGACTTTCTGTAGTGTTATCTGACCCACTGTGTTGTATCTCCATTTACTATACAATATATACTAGTATTTATTCCCAGATGTGAACTCCTTGTAAAAATGCAGGCCATATTCATAATGACATCTGTTTTCTCATGACTTTATTGACTTCTAAAACTTATGGCTTACCTGTAATCCAAGACAGTCTTTTTTTATGTGCTGGCTTTAGAAACAAGAATGGCAGGATTGAAAAAAAAAAAACTACTGGCAAACATCTGTGTTATGCTTAATGGAGTTTCTATGTTAAGTATGTGGAAGATTTGAAAACAATATAAATGTGTGTATCTATGCACACATGCATGTGCATGCAGCTGTCTGGATTTTCAGATTCATATTCTGTTAGGCAGCATTAAGTTAAAATAAACAGAAACTGATGGTTTACATCATCTGAAAATTAATGTATCACTTCAAAGATATCCTGGGATCCTACCATAAATTGGTGTTGTATATATAGCATTGACGAAACTTGCCATCACATCACATTCTGACAATATATGAAGTTTTTGATTTGTCTCAGGTGTTTTCTCTGGACCACCTTACTAGTCACACAAATTTAAAGAGTAAGAGAGTATGGTATTAATGGATAGAATATGATGGTCTCTGGAGACAAGTGGAGCATTAAAAGGATTTAATTATCTTTTTCCCCGTTGACTTTTGTTCAGAACATTAGAACCCTTCTTACATTACTTTGTGCCACAGTATTTCATCAATACCATTACTACCCTGATTTTAATATACTAAGACAGTGTGTATGCTATATGTTAGTGTTCAAGAATAGCCCTTCAAAAGCTATATGCTTACAATTTATATTAGTTTTTCTCATGTCAGTAATGGTACCTACACTTGACCTTCACTTGAAATAATTCAAAAGCTAATCATGGATGCAACTAAGTTGTTCTAAGATTATAAGGCAATTTTCATTCAAATACTGACTATGTATGTATGTATGCATGTGTATATTTATATACATATATATACTTAAATAGAAGTAATTCCTTGGTTATGATTATTTGCATGTTATTTCAAAAACTGGTATGTTTTAGAGTAATATTTTAAGACAGTCCAAATACTCAGTTGTACCTTAGCATTTATTCCAACATAGGACCCTTCAAAAGAATTTTATATTGATAGATAATTAGGCCCTTAAGAAAATGAGACACTGCGAATTAGACCCAGAAGAAACAACCAAACACAGAAACAGATATATGCATTTCAGAAAATAGAATTGTGAGACACAGACCACTGTATTTAAAGAACTGTGTTTAAAGAACTTAGTGACTAGCTTAAAATGTCTTTAAGTTAAAAGAAAGATGTTATGAAAAGTTGCCTGGCAGATATAAAAGAAATTTTGGAAATTGAGGGAAATTTTATATCTAAATAAATGCAGACAGATACTATTTTCATGGATTGAAAGACTCAATGATGTTAAGATGTCAGTTCTCCAGTTGAAGACCTCTAGATTTAAATCTCAGTCAGAATCTCTACAAGGTAATTTTGTAGATATTTACAGCCAAAAGCCAAATGCCATCAAGTCGGATCCGACATTTGCAAGATAATTGTAAAATTTATATGGAAATTCACATGACCTGGTAACCAAGACAAGAGCAGTAGTTAAGCACTCAGCTGCTAATAGAAAGATTGGCTGTTAGAATCCATCAGCTGCTTTGTGGGACAAAGATGTGGCAGTCCGCTTCCATAAAGATTTACAGCCTTGAGAACACTATGAGGCAGTTATATTCTGTCCTGCAGTGTCATTATGAGTCAGAATTGATTCTGTAGCAGTGGATTTGGTTTGGATTTAGTGGCCAAAGCAATTCTGAAAAACTAGGAACAAAATTGGGAAAACTTACACCACCTGATTTCAAGACCTGCTATAGCAAACCAAACCCACTGTCATTGAGTCAATTGTGACTCATGGTGACCCTATAAGATAGGGAGAACTGCCCCACAGGTTTCCAAGGAGTACCTGGTAGATTCAAACCACTGGCCTTTTGGTTAGCAGCCATAGCACTTAACCACTATGTCACCAGGTTTCCAAGACTTTCTGTAAACCTACAGTAATCAATACAGTGTGGTATTGGCAACAACAACAAAAAAATAGACTGTAGGTGAAAGGAATGGAATAGAAATTCCATAAATAGACTTATATGTATATAGTCATTTCATTTTCAGAAGATACTAAGGCAGTTCAGTGGGAGAAAGGGTAGTTTTTTTCAACCAGTGGTGTTAGAAGAATTGGATAGTCATAGGGAAAATAAACTTGACCTTCATCTCAGATCAAATGTAAAAATTAGTTTAAAATGAGTCCTGGACCTAAACATATGATCTAATGCTATAAAATTTCTAGAGAAAAACATGAAGAAAGTCTTGGTGACATTAAGCTAAACAAAGATTTGTTAGGACACAAAAAGAATATATCATAAAAGAAAGTTTGGTAAATTGTACTTTGTCAAGATTCAAAATCTTTGTTGATCAAAAGGTACTGTTAATAAAAATACAAGCCATGGGCTAGGGGAAGATACTTAACAAAACATATATCTAAAACATATAAAGAACTGTACAACTCAGTGTCAAGAAGACAAAAGGCACAGGTTTAAAAAATAGGCCAAAGATATTGAATGGCCAATGAGCACATGAAAAGATGTTCAACATTATAGTCTTTAGGGAAATGCAAGTTAAAACCATAATGAGATACTAGATATTATAATGACAAGTGCAAAGACCTAGAGATAGAAAACCAAAAGGGAAGAACATGCTCAGCATTTCTCAAGCAGAAAAAAAGTGAAGAAAAAATTTCAAGTGTCAAGCTGCAAAGTTGAAGGATGCAGGAAACATCAAAAGAAGATGGAAGGAATACAGAGTCACTATACCAAGAAGAATTGATGAATATTCAGCCATTTCGGGGGGGTAGCATATGATCAGTGGTACTGCAGGAAGAAGTCCAAGCTATACTGAAGGCATTGGTGAAAAACAAGGGTCCAGGAATTGACAGAATAGCAGTTCAAATGTTTCAACAAATGGATGTGGCACTGGAAGTGCTCACTTGTCTATGCCTAGAAATTTGAAAGACAGCTACGTGGCTAACCAGCAGGAAAAGATCCATGTTTATGCTTATTCCCAAGAAAAGGTGATCCAACTGAAGGTGGAAATTATGGAACAATATCAATAATACCACATGCCAGTAAAAATTTGCTGAAGACTATTCAAAAGCAGCTACAATGGTATATTGACAAGGAACTGCCAGAAATTTAAGCAGGATCAGAAGAGATGTGGAATGAGGGGTATCATTGCTAATAGCAAGTAGATCCTGGCTGAAAGCAGAAAATACTAGAAGATGCTTACCTGTGTTTTACCTGGCTGTGCAAAGCTGTTTGACTCTGTGAATCATAACAAATTACAGAACACATTGTGGAGAATGAGAATTCTGTAACAGTTGTGCTCATGAGGAACCTGTACATAGATCAAGAGGCAATCATTTGAACAGCACAAAAGGATACCACATGATTTAAAGTCAGGAAAGACAGGTGTCAAGGTTGTATCTTTTCACCACATCTGTTCAGTCTGTATGCTGAGCACATAATTTGAGAGTTATATGAAAAAGAATGAGGCATCAGGATTGGAGACTCATTAACAACCTGTGATAGGCGATGACACAACCTTAATCACTGACAGTGAAGACTTGAAGCACTTACTGACAAAGAACAAAGACAACAGCCTTCTGTGTGGATTACACCTCAACCTAAGGAAAACAAAAATCCTCACAACCAAACTAATAAACAGCATCATGACAGATGTAGAAAAGATTGAAGTTGTCAAGGATTTCATTTTACTCAGATCCACCATTAATACCCGTGAAAGCAGCAATCAAGAAATCAAAAGACACATTGCTTTGGGCAAATGTGCTGCAACAGACTTCTTTAAAGTGTTGAAAAACCAAGATGTGACCCTGAAGACTAAGGTGCCCCTACCCAAACCCATGGTGTTTTCAGTAGGTTTATATACATGAGAAAACTGGATGATAAATAAGGAAGCCTAGAGAAGAATTGATGCCTTTGAATTGTGGTGTTGGAGAAGAAGAATATTGAATTAACCATGGACTGCCTAAAGAACAAACAAATCTGTCTTGGAAGAAGTACTATCAGAATACTCCTTAGAAGCAAAGATGGTGAGACTACATATACTTTGGACATGTTATGAGGAAGGAGCAGTCCCTGGAGTAGGATTGTGCTTGGTAAAGTAGAGGGTCAGTGAAGAAAAGGAAGACCCGGATCCGACTCGATGGCACTTGGCTTGGCTTGGCTCAATAAGGTGTATGAACACAGTGAGTGCAACAATGGACTTAAGCATACCAGTGATTGTGAAGATAGTGCAGGACTGGGCATTGTTTCATTTTGTTGTACATACAGTTGCTGTGAATCGGAGCTGTCTCGACAGCACCTAACAACAACAAAAACTACTCTGTAAGTATTGGAATGTCTACAATTTAAAAGACTAACACTACTATTGCATGTTGCTGACGTTACAGAGCAACTGAGACTCTCCTACATTGCTGGTGGGAACTCAAAGTGGTACAACTACTTTGGAAAATAGTTTAGCAATTTCATATAAAAGAAAACATATGTATGACCTAGCAAAACATTCCTTGATACTTGCCCAAGACAAATAAAAACATGGCCATGCCAAGACATATACCCAACTGCTCATCAACTGTTAAATGGATAAATAAATTGTGGTGTATCCACACAGTAGAATATTATTCTGCAATTAAAAAAAAAAAAATTCTACCAATACACACAACAGTATGGATGAATCTTTAAAATCTTATAATAAGGAGAAGAAGCCATGCCCAAAGACTATGTATTATATGATTCCACTTAAATGAAATTATTAAAAATACAAAACTTTAGAGGCAGAAAGCAGATCACTATTTGCCAGAGGTTGGGAGAGGAGATTAATGGCTAAGGGACACAGAAGATCTTTTGCAGTAATGGAAGTACTCTGTGTCTTAATTATGATAATACGTACATTTGTCAAAATGTCAAACTATACACTTAAAAGTGGTGAATTTTAATTATACCTCAATAAATCTGACTTTTTAAAAATAAAGCAGATTAGAAAAAGAACAGTTAGTCTTTCCAAATCTAAAATACCATGACCAAAATTAAGAAGTCCATGAAATATATTAATATTAAATTGGTTATGACTGAAGAGAGAATTAGTGAACTAAAAGAAGAAGAGAAAGACGTGATCCAGAATATAGCGCTGAGAGACAAAAAGCTGGTAAGAGGCATAAAGCAAGCCATGTTTAAGAAGAGGTCTAACTTGTTTCATTGAAGAGAAAAACCCACAGGTAGGCAATACCTAAAGAGATAAACACTGAGAGTTTTCAAAACTGGTGAAAAATACCAACCCATAGATTTAGGAAACCCAGTAAGTCTTAATCAGGATAAATAAACAGAAACCTGTATCTAGAAGCATTGTAGTGACACCAGTCTTAAGTATGCCAAGCCAAGTGCCGTCGAAGTATAACCCCCAAAAAACCCACTGCCATGGAGTCTGGTCCAACTCATAGCAACTCAAGTATAGGGATTAAAAAAAAAAAAGATTACTTTGAAAAATGATTGGCAACTGATTTGTAAATAGAATAGTGGCAGGCAGAATGATAGTGCTGAAAGAAAAAAATTCCCAATCTAGAATTCTGTCTCCAGCAAACATTTGCAAATGAGGGCAAAATAAAGACATTTGCAGACAAAAATGAAGAGCATTTACTGCCAGCAGAATTGCAAGTAAAGGAAACTCTGAAGGACATATTTCAGGCAAAATATAAATGGTATTAGATTGGCTGAGCAGGTATGCAGAAAAGTATGAAAAGCAAAGAAAATGATAGATATGTGAGTAAATCTAAATAAATATCATCTGTACAAAATAATAGACACAGTAGTGCTAAGAAATGTAATGATAAAGTATTCAGTCCGAAGTGAAGAGAAAGAAAATGAAACAGAAATGATGGTATAAATGAAAAGCATGAAATAACATGGAAAATGTAAACCCAGAAATACTAGTAATGACATTAACTAGATGCTGCAATTAAAAGATGAGGATTATCAGGCTAGATTTTTAAAGGAAAGTTTATCTGTATTCTGCTTATAAGTGAGGCATCTAATATGCAAAGATACAAAAAGATTGGAAATAAAACAATGGAAAAGGATAATGTCATGCAAATAGTAAACCAAAAAAATTATGTAACTATATCGATGTCAGAAAAATAAACTTCAAGGCAGAAAACTACTACAGAATCATTTCAAAATGATGAAAGTTTAATTCACCTGGAATACAAAACATTTTAAGTATGTATGTACCTAGTAACATAATTTAACATTATAGAAAGCAAAACCCAACAGACTTATAAGCAGAAACCAACAAAGCCACAATCATAGTGAAAGGTTTTAACATACTGCTGTAATATAATTGCACTATGCTAATTGATAGAATAAAAACCAAACCCATTGCCATTGAGTCAGGTCTAACTCGTATCAGTAAAGTTAACAAAAGACTTGAACAGCATGATCAGTGTTGTACTCAAGACCTGCAAAACATGCGTTCTTGGCAAGCTCACAGTGGACATTTACAAAAACTGAACATGCACTGAAAACTGAACAAATGACACTGTAATTAAATTACACAGATTATGCTCTATGACTATAATGTAATTATACTACAAATCAGTAAGCAAAAGGTAACTAGAAAAAACTCATGTATAAAGTTTAAGAAATACTATTTGAAATAACCCATGCACAGAAGAAACCATAGAATGTAAATTTTAAACTACTTTCTGAATGATAATAATATGTATTTGAATTGGTGAACTAGAACAAAAGCAGTTTTTAAAGGAACACTTGTAATTTTAAATTCATATAAACTATCAGCTTAGTTTTTCTATAAATCTAAAACAGCTCTCAAAGCCAAAATCTATTTACAAAAAAAATATCAAGACAATACCATTTGAATCTGTTAAAGCTGTCACCAGGCAGGGAGAGCAGTGGAAGCTGCATATAGGTGGACATGTAAATTTATATGGGAATGTACCTTTTCACTCAGTCACAATAAAAAAAAATAAAAATAAATTTTAAAAAAGCAAAACAAAACCCAAAAACCTATTTCAATAACACTTTAAATAATAGTTAAATCCCCAAATGCTGCTGAAACTGGCTGATGCATTACACTGTTGATGGTTAGTGTAAATTGGTATAACTTTTTGGGAAAAGCCTAAATTTTATTTCACTAACCTATAGCAAATAAGTATCACAAGACATCATTTCAGAAGATAGGTGTTGGGGGGATGGGTATCTATAAAATTATATGTAACTATGTTCTCAGTGTTAGTACCAAAAAAAAAGTGGAAATTACCTAAATATCTATCTATAAAGGACTGTTTAAATAAATATTAATACCCTAACTCAGTAAACCAGCAGTTTTTAAATTGTGTTCTAAAGATTACTCAAGGCTTCTGGACTGCTTTTGAGAGTCCACAAGATTAAGCATATTCTCATAATACTAAGACATTGTCTTTCTACTGTCATACTT
Source organism: Heterohyrax brucei (assembly GCA_028571685.1). Taxonomy (NCBI): domain Eukaryota; kingdom Metazoa; phylum Chordata; class Mammalia; order Hyracoidea; family Procaviidae; genus Heterohyrax; species Heterohyrax brucei. Next base: position 65,643,285 of record CM053142.1, on the reverse strand, counting down.
CCACAAGAGACAGGTTTCCAGAGGCTAAAGGACGTGTGATATCATAACAGACTGAGTGTAAATTCACCAATGAGAATTCAGCAGTCTTCTGTAAGCCAGGCTTAAGAAGATTTGCAGAAATACAAAACAGTGTCACTCTGTCACTAAAAATTTTTATTTGGAAAATATATACCCACTCCTCACATACTGACAGGGTTAAGTTCCAAAGACCAAGTCGTTATGCAAAAATTGACATGCAAAAGTAGAGGATGACTACATCATTTCACAATTGCCAAATTCTATTTTTATATTACTGTCAAACTCTAGTGGCATGAGGTTAAGTGCTACGTCTGCTGACCACAGGGTTGGCAGTTCACATCCACCAGGTGCTCCTTGGAAACTATGGAGCAGTTCTCTATACTATAAGGTAACTATGAGTCAGAATCAACTCGATGGCAGTAGGTTTTTTTTGTTTGCCAGACCACTGAAGATTGTGACCCTGCCAGGTTGACACATAACCTTAATCATCACAGGCAACATTACTTTTGCCTTACACCCTGGTGTTTGTTATTGCCAAACGTGCATCATTAATGCCCAAAATAGTAGATTTCATTTTTACAGTTCCTGTAAATATGAAATGTCAGATGAGATAGCTGACAAATCAAGAGTAGATGTATTTTCCATAGATATGCTATTTATGTTAGCATATAATGGATTATTATAATTTGTTTTAAATTAAACTAGTATTTCTATGGTTTTCTCATTTTAAAATTCTAATGCAGTAAATATAATCCACATAAACAAAAGCTCATTGGAATCTTGAGTAATTTTTAAGGATGTAAAAGATTCTGGAACCCGAAAAAGTTGAAAATCACCAAAATAAAATAGTGCACAACTTTTTATAATTGTAATTTCAAAAGCTGGTAACATGGAAAAATAATTTTGGTGAGAAAAGAAACAATTTAGAATGGCCTAATCATTGACCATAAACATGGGAAATTATAAATGTCCTGGGGGTAGTCTGGCCGTGGTTTGTGCTTATGATCAAAGACTTGAAAGAGTACACAGAAAAATGAATACAGTTGTTAGGGGTTTAGAATAGGGTGTTTGTTTATTTCTATGATTTTTATAATAACCTGTTATATAATAACACTGTAATACATTGCTTATGCAAATATTATGCAATTAAGCATAATTATTCATGCTGACATCAAGAGTAGTAGGTGGAGTTCCTAAATCATTTATATATGTCCTTAGAATTAATTATCTGGAAAACTTTAAGGATATATTTCATATTTAATTATATTTGCTAGATTAATTTGGTTTGCATTCTAACAGTTGGAAGAAGTTGTATCCTCTTAGACTGGAGGCAGTCTAGCTGGGATTAATAAATAGCAAATTGCTTGAATCTGTTCACAAAGTGGATGGTCTGTGTTGTAAATTAAGAGCGGACTGTATTTATTTGTTTTTAGAGAGTTCTGTTAAAACATATTTGTTTCTGTTTTTAGGAAATGACTATACCCTGGTGCTTAAGGAGAGCAGAACTTGTGTTTAAGTGTGTCAAAGGTGAATATAGCCTTATATTTAATAACAACCTACCTATATTTCTTCCACCCAAATACGCAAAGTTGAGCAACCTAGAAAACAGAACCTGAGGCTTATTCCTATCCTGTGATGCCTCACGTGACATGTATTTCATAAAGGAGCTTTTTTACTTATCTTTTTCCAGTCACAAAATAAATCTGCAGCCTTCCTAGAATACAAGGCTATTTGAATGCTGTTTGTACTTTGCTCTGATTCTGGCTTGCTCTCTGTTGCCTTTTATTTTCTTATAAAGAAATAAGGGGGCGGAAGGGAAGAGAGCCACATGTTTAGCTAACTTTTAATAACTTGTTTTAACTTCACAGTATGGAGACTAAAAGGGACTTGTGAAATCCTAAGTATGCATGTGTTGCTGAAGTAGTGTTACACCTCTCTAGCATAGGGAATTAGGGATTGCAGAAGTGTGTCATTTAGTTTAGCCTCTCCTACAGGCTAGTGGCTGCCTAAAAAGTTAAGATATGAAGCCCCATAATGAACTGAGTTTATCTCAGAAAGTGACTGGTAGCTTTGAAAACCAGAAGTCATAATTCAGCAAATTCTTTCTGTTCTCGTTTAGGTTTCATGATGGAAATGGCTTCATGGGATGGAGGAATTTCTAGGACTGTGCAATTTCTGGTACCTCAGGTATGTTGTCTGAATAGATTTCATCACAATTTAATTTTATTTATAATACTACTCACAGATATAGATAGGGATCTTGCCCCAGACTCCTAAATACAATACAGTAAAATGCTTACAACTTCCTATTTTTTTTAAGGAGAGAATTGTTTGAATGCCATAGATGTATTAATTTCTTGTCAAAGATGTCCTCATCTACCACTCAAGGAGTCACTTATTTTATGCCAAAACCAAATGTAATTCAGTTTTCCTTTGTCCCCCCCCCCCCACTTGTGGTATATAAATTATGAAAAGCTCAAAATATAGCCATTAGCAGAAAATGAGTCTGTTCTCTATAAAACCAAACCAAACCCATTGTCATCGAGTCAGTTTTGACTCATAGTGACAGGGTAGAACTTAGCAAAATTGGTGGTACATTTATCACTGACTGCAGTAATGTTGTTTAGAAGTTTTCCTAGTAACCAAGCTTAGTATTTGACAGAAACAACATAGGTTCTCAGACAATGGAGCCAGAAAGACACTACTTGACCTTTTTTTTAAAAAAAAAAAAAAAAAAAAAAACCCTGTTGCTGTCCAGTCTGTTCTGACTCATAGTGACCCCATAGAACAGAGGAGAACTGCCCCATAGAGTTTCCAAGGAGTGCCTGGTACATTTGAACTGCAGACCTTTTGGTTAGCAGAGGTAGCACTTAACCACTAGGTCACCAGGCTTTCTCTGCCCATTTAGATGCAGTTCAATGAGCCATTAAAGATGATTTTCATATGCTGTACTCCATACCTGAAGCTAGTCCCGTATTTTAAAATACTCTTATACTTAATCAAAAATGATAATATAACAAATGCAACATTTTTTTAACCTCTTACAGAGTATTTCTGAAGAAATGTTTTATCAACTTAGTAACATGCTTCCCCAGATCTTCCGAGTATCCTCAACACTCACTCTGACATCCAAGCACTAGAACCTTACAGATTGGCGTGCGGGAAGAAGAAGGCACTCAGCTCTCCAGAAACTGAGCTCTACTGGGAGTCTGTCAATCACAAAATACCAAGAAAGAGTATTTGCAATCCCAACCCCGAATCATGATACATGAATATGTCTATTAAATATTTCCAAAATTTGTATGCTGTGCAGACTAATGAGGCCCTGATTTACACACTTACTCTTAAAATCCCCTCATGAAAGTATCTCTCTTTTTTCTATTGTTATGTGTCGTTACTGAATATTAAAAAATTAAAACTTCCTCTTTCACACTTGGGCATTTTTCATAGGAAACGAATTACTCCACTCCAATTTTAATGGAGACAGGTGACTTTTCACAAGGTTTGAATTGTATCAAGTCACTGCATGGTGTAGTTGAGCATGGAAATGAAATCTTCTTTCTACTGTATTTACCAAATGAAAACTTTAAAAAAATTGAAATATACATTGTAAGTATGCATTTCTTGTGAAAATCTTGTAGTAGAAACACAAAATACATGAAACAAATAGTCTTTTAAATTCCATTTTTAAAAGGTGCTTTTAGTGTACTCTTTCTAAGGTTTTATAAGTTAAAGTCAGAAAAAAGCTTGAGATTCTTCACCCCTCTCTCATCTTTCCTGTGTGACCTTGCCCCTGTCTATTAATGGCATTTAATGGACTGAGAAAAGATTGTGCTCATTTGCAAGCCTGATGTAAAGTTAAATTTCAACCAGCATCTGGCAGTATTGTAATGTTCATCAACCATGCTATTCATAGGAGATCGATTTTATCTCTCTATCCTCCTTCCTGCATTCTCAGCTTCCTCTTTTCTTCTTCCTTGCATTTCTTTGCTGACAGTCACATTGACATTTCTGTCTCTGTTCTGTTTCCCTTTCTGTTGTCTTTCCTTGTAGTACTACTTTCTCAGATGCTGAACACCAATTGTTTATCCTATTTATAAACACGTTTGCTAAGAGTAGTGACTACAGTGAACAAACAGTGATCTACAGACATAAAAGCAATAGTTTCAACAAATCCAAGTTGTGTGGATGTTGTAACTGGCCAGATGAATTAAATGCAGAACAATTAGACATCATGATAAGATGGTGTGCCTTGATTTTCAGAAGAAAAAAAACACTATTAATGTGTCTACGTATAATAACTATTACAAAAGTCCTGTCGACACTCAAGATGCTTTCCCGTAACTCAGAAGGTGTCGTCATTTTCTACTCAAGGAAAAGATGTATCCAAGTAACAACCCTAAGGAGAACCCAATTCTCCTAACACCCACTCTGTTTGTCCATTTTGCACTAAATCTTTACAAATTCTTTGTCAGATAGGCTGGCAATCCCACCAAGAAAGTTAGTTATTTTGGACTTAAATCCTCTACCTTTTAGAAGTATCTTCCAGGTACCACTGTTATCATTGATGCTGATCCTAATGGAAGCAGGGTAGACAGAAGTAGACACTAAGGATGTAGTAGATCAGACTATTTTAACTTCTCATATGACACACCAAGTTGAAATTGAGTAGTAGGATTGATAAAGGATGTTCACATAGAGGTACTGAGAACATTTACACAGAATTTCTATAGGGCACAGCCAACAAAGGAGACAACCGTGTACCATGGTGTAGGAGCAAGAGTTCATTCACAGAAGCTTGGTGAATGCTACCCAACCTTTTCTTTGTCACCTCAGGGCTATTTTACTAAGTTACTTAGAAAGTAGTTGTGTTTGCCCTACAGCAATTTAAACGTACTACTCGCTCTATGAAATTAAGATATATATAATTATTAAGTACCCATTTTTCACATGGTACTCCGACTCGACGGCACTTGGCTGACTGTAACATGAAATATGCGGAAACAGTAAGACTGAAAAAATGCTTATGTATCACTGATATGAAAACATACCAAATATGAATCTGAGAGCAGAAAATATAATTTAAAATACCAGTTATATTTAAATGGTGGTGATTTCAGTAGTCAAAGAGAAGTCCAGAGTTTAGTTTGGGAAGGTAATGGTGAGATTATTACGTTTTTCTAAGCATTCTAGAATGCCTTCTTGGAAGGGGTTAATTTCAGATATTTCTTGAGTGATGAAATAGAAACCACATCTAGGTACAAGGTGCAGATGGGATCAGAAGTAAAAGAGGAAGGTTAATGAAATATCTGGTACCTTGAGAGAAGCTGAGCACAGAGTCTATTCTGAGGAGAGGACCCTGGGCCTTAGCCTAAACATTGGTAGAGAGTGTTGAATGAGTATGAAGTTTTCTATTTATGTAAACATTTACATGTTCCTAAGACAAGTATGGTCCTCTACACCTTAAAAATATGCTTTGGAAATGAAGTATGTCAGTTAGAGCTGCTGAGACAGTAGTCTCCATTTTGTTCCACTCTTTCTTCCCCTTCCCCCGCTTCTGCTCTTAAAGCACCAAACCACCCAAGTCCGTTACCTTACGCCGTTGATCAAGAAGTGTGGCACCAGCTGTTCCTCAGTTTGATGGTGTCACCAGAATGAAAGAAAAGCATGGAAAAGAATTTCACTGAGAAGACAACTTAGCTGTCCTGGAAGTTAGCAGATCTCTCATTGGCACAGCATACACCATCATTTGTGTCATGTCAGTTGTGTCCTGGCTAGTTCTCACAAGAAGAAAAATTCTTCCATGATAGAAGATGAATTTACAAAGCAGTCCTGTTCTAGAGGCCCTAAAGCAGAGCCAGTAGATTTGTTGAAATAAAGGGCAGAATTTGAAGGGTAGAGCCTCAAGGCTATTTTTCAGTTTGTAGATGAAGATAATTGTTTTGCTCTGTCCTGGTTTTCCCATTTACATGAAATTGGACTACTTTTCTCAAATTAGTGAGAACATTATAAAAAATTTTTTCTTGATTATGGAATAAACGAGTAACTTGCAGCACCTATTTATAAAAAGGAAGCTTGCTCGCCAACTTTTAAGTGCTTAATAATGAAGGTTAAGAACCACAACCTTCAGTGTAGATTACACCTGAACACGAAGAAAGTGAAAATTGTCACAACTGCACCAATAAACAACATCATGACAAATGGAGCAACAACTGAAGTTGTCAGCAATTTTATTCTACTTGGATGAACCATCAGTGTTCATGGAAGCAGCGGTCAAGAAATCAAATGACGTGATGCATTAGGCAAATTCTTCTGCGAAAGATCTTTGTAAAGTTTTAAAAAGCAAAGATATCCCTTTGATAACTAAGATTTACCTGTCCCAAACCATGATCTTTTTCAGTCCTCTCTCAGGCATGTGAAAGCAGACAATAAAAACAGGAAAACAAAAGAATTCATATAGTAAAGATGTGGTGTCAGCAATGACTATTTGAATATACTGTGAATGCCAGAAAAAGAAACCAGTCTTAGAAGAGATATAACTAGAATGCTGCTTAGAAGCAAGAATAGCAAAACTTGGGCTCACTTACTTTGAACATGCCATCAGGAAAGACCAGCTGCTAGAAAAACCGCTGTGGACATGTCATCAGGAAAAAACAGTTGCTGGGAAAAGACATCGTGTTTAGTAAAGTAGGGAATCAGCAAAAATGAGGGAAACGCTCAAAATGGATTAACACAGTAGCCACAGAAATGGACTCAAGTGTATCAGTGATCATGAAGAAGGCACAGGACCAGGCAATGTTTCATTCTATTAACACATAAAATTGTCATGAGTCAGCTGATTTGATGGCAGCTAACGATAACATTAACATCTACAAAAGATACTGGATATTCAGTACCATTTAGATCAACAATTTTCCATCCTTTAACCTTTAGAGAACCTTTCCATTATGTTCCCCATATTTTCCTGAAATGTTTTGGGGACTTCTTCTCAATAAGCAATTGGAATTATTTGGACAGTAATCTGGTTTTTTGTTTGTTTGTTGTAAATCAAAGACATGTCCATGAAGCTGAGCTTCTGATTATTGCAGCGAATTTGTATAATTCCAGACAGACTTGCAAAAACAAAACAAGACCTTGCTATTTTATGTAACTGACCCTGAGAATCTCATTCAATAAATAACAAATATTTAACAACTTCATACATATAAGCACAATACTAGGCAAGATTCAGCCTCTGGAAGATTATACAAAGGTAATGGAATTTGAAGAGGTATTCAATTATAGTAAAAGACTTGGCAAGGTTTTCTGCGATCTGTGATTTGACAATCTCTGGAATCATCTAGACAAAATCTCCACTAAAGCAAGGGAATGGATAAGTAACACGCAGTTTCCTGCAGAACTAATATGTGTTTGCGATGCCTTATTCGCACATACATAGCTAAGATTATAAAGAAACACTTTATAGTTCTCTTGCTGTTCTTTTCCTGTTTACCACAGGGAAACAAGTTTCCTGATATATCCAAATCTAAGATATGGTAGGCTTTCTGATATATCCAAATCTAAGCCTTTGTTGAACTTCAGGCCATATATGTGCGTCTCCTGTGTAGGTATCTTCACACATGGAGAATGAGACGTGGATGGAACAGATTACCAAAGAACTGAACAGATCCTTTCTGGAGGTACTTAGGAAATACACAGAAATCATGCTGCCTGCCATGGATTAGTTGTGACATTTGCAAGAGGAAAGTGTGCTGACAGGTCTCTTCCTCTGTTTCTCCCCTGCTTTCTATCCTTTCCCTTTTATGCCTCTTTTTCTTCCTTTATAATGAATCCCAAAGCTCATCTGTGCTCAGAATTCTTTTCTTAGAGGATCAATATATTTTAGAAAAAAACAAAATTGCCATCAAGTCAATTCTGACTCATAGCGACCTTATAGGACAGAGTAGAACTGCCCCATAGAGTTTCCAAAGAATGCCTGTTATATTTAAACTGCTGACCTTTTGGTTAAATACTGTGACCTTTTGGTTAAATACTATACTGACTGTACATGCTTACCAGATATACTGGCTGGTAATGTGTGTACCATGTATAATCTTCTTGACCCAATTGGCTATAAGCTCAGCAGTCACAGTATTTAAACTGTGCCACCAGGGTTTCCGGCAACAGTATAGCATCACGAGTTAGGAGCAAAGACCCTAGAATTAAGCAAACCTGGTTCAGATATTAACACTCCCATTTAGTTGCTGTGGCTTGTTACATGGGGCACATTACCTAACCCTTCTAAGCATGTTCCTTCATCTGTAAACTAGAAAAATTTAATAATAGTATCTACCTCATTGAGTATGTGGATGGATAAAATAAGAAAGTACATACTACCTGGCATATAGTCATTCTATAAATATTTGCTACTATTACCTTCCTTCCTTTCTTCCTGTCTCACCTTTCTTCCTTCCTTTCTGTCTGACCTTTCTCTTCTTTTCCTTCCTTCCTTTCACTAGGTGGTAGGAATACAAAGTCAATGAAAACATCATGTCCTCAAGGAGCTTATAGCCAAATTGGGTCAAGAAGATTATACACGGTACACACATTACCAGCCAGTATATCTGGTAAGGATGTATGGTCAGTATAGAATAAAGAATACACGTAGTTCTATGGAAGTCAAAGTACAAGCATTGGCAGTGTGTTAGGCAGAGAGGTTCTTTAAGATCATACTGCTTAGTCCTGCTCTTCTCTTGACATCGAGTAGGTGTAAGTCAGGGCAGACTGACTCAGGGTTATCCTCTGGTAGCCTTGTTGCTCTCAATAAGTCAAGCACAAATCCTCCTGGCAGGCAGACAGAATGCCACCTGTGCCAATAACAGCAACAGCTTTCAGATACAAACGACATAGCAGGTTAGAATGTCGGGAGGAAGTCACAAGGTAGGTGACTAACTCTGTATTTGAGTGGAGCAGGAAGGACTATCACATTTTTGCTAGGTGAATCTAGACTTTAGACATAACAGTAATATGAAGTACATATGAAATTTAAAGTCCACTACTCACATAGCGGATACATAGAAGTTGCCTCTATAATTCTTTCCCAGTTCATGTTTGCTTATGACTCTTGTCTGTTTCCTGTGTTACAGATGACTTAGACAAGAGGAGTAAATGTTGGCAAGAGGATTAAATGCTAGGAAGGTATGGGGAGATATCTAGGGGCTGACAGATCAAAATAAGGTACCTCTAACAGAGAAGTCAATAGTCTATTTTGTGTGGTAGTCAGAGTGAGCAAGGGAGGAGACAAAAGAGCAAGTACTTCTCTTTGTTCTTTTTGAACATGTCTTAGTTGTCTTGGCTATTCCAGCACACATAAGTCTTCTGATTGCATTTTTATTTACAGTGAAAAGTGTCAAAAAAAAAAAAGTTGGGAGAATCATTTAACAAATACATGCATACCCACTACCTAGGTGTGCTGGATCCTAACATTTAGCTGTATTTGTTTTAGATCTCCATTTTTTAAGACGTAAAACATCATAGACATAGTTGAATACTTTCCCCTTGCATCTGTCCCAAATTCTATTCTTCTTGCTGCTGAATAACAAACCACTCCTAATGCTTAGTGGCTAAAACAGTAAGTTCATGATTATTGTTTATGACTCTGTGAATCACCTCAGCAGTTCTTCAGGCCTTGGTCTTACTCAGGAGTGAACTATACAAGTTACGTTTTGTCTTAAGAGTTTTAACATTTTTATTTTTCTTATCTAGTCCCTTAATTCATTTGGTATTCATTTTGTTTGTGAGGTAAGTATTCAGTTTTATTTAGATATCGAGAAAGGGGGAAAAAACAATAATAAAATACATCATAGCTAAAATTTTTGCAGGATTGATAAATGTGAATCTGCAGATTCAGAAAGCAGGCTAACAAGAAAATAAATAGGGGTACACCCTGAGATCGCCAATAAAAGACCACAATTGATGGTCCGGGGGCTTCAGTGTTCCCCTGGGAGCATGGCCCCCGGCCCTATTGCTGCCCCGTCCATAAATCATAATGAAGGTCAACTTTTTGGACAGCAATGGATTGGACTTGGTGATGCAGAGTGACCGTCTCTTGTGGGAATTTTATGGTTCTATGCATCCATAAGACATCATCCTGCTGACCTCTTACTGGAGGAAGGGGCGTGGGTGGAGAGGAGGGGATAAAAGACACTTGGGAGGATAGGACATGTATGGAGCAGAGAGGAGGGGTGTGCTGTCACCAGGCAGGGAGAGCACTAGGAACTGCATATAGGTGAGCATGCAAGTTTATAGGGGAATGTGCATTTTCATTCAATTGTAATAAAAAAAATTAAAAAAATAAAAGAAAAAAGAAAGTAAGTTAAGATCTGAACAGAAAAGTAAAAAATCTACCTGTAGACCCTTCATGGCAAAACCACAAAATAATCCATCTTTCAAGAGGAATTAAAAAAAAAAAAAAGTTGTGAAAGATAGGAGACTTCCTGACAATAGAAGCCAGAAAATTATTAAAGAGCTAAGAGAAAAGAATTGCTAACACAAAATTTTATACCCAACTGAACTACCATTTAAGTTATTCAGATAGGTAGGTACTAGATAGTAGTTGTTAGGTGCCATCAAGTTGGTTCTGACTCACAGTGGCCCTATGAACAACAGAACGATTTTGTTGTTAGTTGCCATCGAGTCAGTTACAACTCATGGCAAAACCTATGTGAGCAAAGTAGAACTGTTCCTAGCATTTTCAAGGCTGTGATCTTTTAGAAGCAGATTATCAGGCCTGGTCTTTCAAAATGCCTCAGGTGGGTTTGAACTGTCAACATTTTGGCTGGTAGTCAGGAGTCTAAATGTTTGCACCCATGCTTAAAGAAGGAGTTTTCAACTAACAAAGCTCACTAAAAGAATTTTTAGAAAATTATTTCAGGAAGAAAAAAACTTAACTTCAAATGAAAGCAATAAATACACAGCATGTAATTTATTCACTTAAAACAGTAAAAGGCCAAAAGCAAGTTGACAGGTCATCAGGGAAAAACTTTTAGTTATTTATGGATTTTCTGAAACACCTTGTGAGTTTAGCCATTGTGACAGTTAACGTTCTGTGTCAACTTGGCTGTACCATGGTTCTCAGCGGTTTGGCAGTTATGACATATGTTGGCAGTCATATGATGATGCAATAACCTCCATGATGGGGTCTGTAAGTAGCCAAGGGAGTTTCCTTGGGTGTGTAGCCTGCATCAGATATAAGTGAACTTTCTGGCACTGACATTTTACTCACACTGGATCCTACGGCTGGCTCTTGTCCATCTGAACTCTGGTTCTTGGCACATGAACTAGCAGCTTACCTGCCATTTTGCCTGCTGATTCTGGGATTCACTGTTTTTCTTAGTCTGTGAGAAAGAGCCTTGCTGTCTGACCTGATAGTCTTGGATTCACCAGCTCCTGAGGCTACGTGAATCAGGAAAAGTCTGTAGTCTGATCCATGTATTTGGGATGTTCCACCCTATAAAACTGTGTGAGATGTTTCCTTCATATAAATCTCTCTCAGGATATAGAGAAAGAGATATGACAGTCTGCTTCTGTAAAGATTACAGCCCTGGAAACCCTATGGAGCAGTTCTATTCTGTCCTATGGGGTCACTGTGAGTTGGAATCAACTCAGTGGCAATTAGTTTGGTTTGGGTTTTTTAATATACATATTTATATACTTCACTAGTTTTGCTTCTCTAAAGAACCCTGCCTAAGATAGCTGTGGAGCATACATGACAGACTGTCTAGCATAATGTCCTTCTATTGGCCCATCTTCTGTACTTAATTCAAGGTTGTGTTTGTATCATTTCCCTCATCAGAATTTCTCAGTATCTGAATCTCTCTTTCCTACTCCCCATTTCTGCTACATTCTAAGTCATTTCCTTTTGGCTGTCTTCAGTTCATTGTTTTCCTTAATTTTTGTCTAGTTTTCTGTTTAATTAGATTACCTTCAATTAAAAGAACCATAGGATTTTTCATTTAGAAATTCTATACTGTTTTTATGTTTAGAAATTCTTTTTAAATATGCTAGCCTTTTTCCATAATAGTTATTTTTTCTTATGTTTTATATTCTTTCTATGGCTTTAGTCATTTGAGAAATGCTTAATATTTATCTCTGTCAAAACATTAAATTATTTTAAATTCTTAAGAGTGTAATCCTTAGAAAGATTTGGCATATGTTTCTTTTAGACTGCCCAAAGTTATTCTTGGCCCACAATCAAGTTTTATGTTATTTTTTTTTACAATTAGTTATTCCTGAGACCTATAATCAGTACAAATTTGAACCCTAAATGTACTTATGTCATGGACTTCTCCCTCTACATTGATCCCAAGAAGAGAAATTCAAGTTTTATAGTTATCTTCCTACACTACATGACTGAAGTTTTAAAATCCTATTATTTCACTGAGAGTATGGCTCTTTCTTATCTTACACAGACTTCTGTTACAACTTCCTATCCCATTTGGGCTCAATACCCCATCTTCCTGTCCCTGGGTAGGCATTAAGTATAACAATATATTAAAAATTAGCAATCTGTCTCAACTATATGAGACAGTTCACTCTCTACAGTACCCATTTTGTTCTGCTCCTCAAAATTTTAATTATTGAGTCGGATCCAACTCGACGGCACTTGGCTGGCAAGCTTGGGTATGCAATTTAAAACAATATTTATCATACATTATTCAATTTTCCTAAGATTTTATAGAAGGTTTTCAGGTGTTAAATCCAAAATAGTTCTAGCCTTGAAGTCAACTGTCCTTGTAAAGCCCGCATCTGTGTCCTAAGTACATCCTCTGCAGATCGTCCTGCACCCGGTACCATGGAACTTTGGTGAATCTAAGAGTTTGTATTACACATAGAGGAAATCTCAAGGTGTATTTGTGTTAATAAATGAGCTTTAAAAGAGTAACTGTCAAATACTCTACTGAATAGTTATTAGAAAATATTTGAATAAAGTGATATCTAACCAGTTATTCACCAATTAGTATCTTCCAAGTCTTATGTCACTTTACCTACTATTTAAGTTTTTGAGAACTGCCAATTAAGTTCATGAACTTATCACAGAAAAAGTGCTGCATACCTCGTTGCTGAATACCACTACAGTCACTTTTGAAGTACTCCCTTTGGGAAGTTATGTACCAATGCCAGTGCCTAGGCTGCACTTAAAAGCAATTTTGGAACTCTTTTTCTGAAATGTCCATCAGAGCTGTCATTGTATTACCCTCAGTGTCCTGAATATCATCAAAATGTCTTCCTTTCAACATTGCCTTTATCTTTGGGTAAAGAAAAAGTCTTTGGGGACCAGATCAGGTGAGTAGGGAGGGTTTTCCAATACAGTTATTTGTGTACTGGCTAAAATCTCCCTCAGACACAGTACAATTAAGTTTGCAAAGTTGCCAGTCTGCTACTGTGCACAATGGCCATTCCAGAAAGAGTTCCAAAATTGCTTTGAAGAGTGGGCTACTGGCATCAGTTCATAGCTTTTCAAGGGGAGTATCTTGAAGGTGACTATAGTGATATTCAGCAAAGAATTATGTATAAATTAGAACAATTAAGTTTGTGGATCTTGTAGAGCACCAGTTTAACTCCTGTGATCAAGTCTGAAATTACAGTGGTGAAGACAAGGTAAAAATTTATTTTACTGCTATGTCAAATTCAAGCTAGAGTTCCAGTTCTGCTCTGTAAAGTCTGATAAGAGTTCCAAGATCCTATCTTTTGTTTGGCCCTCTCTCGGATGTTGCCATCATTTTCATCGTTCAAAATGGCATGTCACTATGCATGCATTTTAGCCAGCAAGAAGGGGAAGGCAAGAACTGAACACAATTCAAAAGTTATACATATGACTGTTGCTCATATTGCATTGGCTAGAACATAATCACATTTTCCATTCTGGAAAAACGAGTCCTTTTTAGCATGACAGGTACTGAGCTAAAAATTAGGGGGCTTTGTGTCTTATGTAAGAAGAGGATAACAAATATTAAAGACAACCAGCAGACTGCCATGCCTATACTATATAGTTTTAATCTTTACAGCTAGCATTTGAAATAGATGTTGTATCTATTTTGCATCTGAGGAAAAACCAGTTGCCCAAAATTAGTAGGTAGAGGAGTTAGGACTCAAACTCAGATCTCTGTGACTCCAAATTTCATCAAAACACTAATATAGGTAAGATCTGAGTGCATGGGTGGTTACAGTTATATAGAGGTCTCTGTCAAAACAGTGAAGACAACTTTAGAGTCAGACAAATCTGAGTTCACCACTAGCAGACTGTTTTAGTCAGGTAGTGCTGCTCTAACAAAAATACCACAGACTGGATGGCTTTAAGAAAGGAATGTTTATTCTTACACAGTCCAGTAGGCTACAAGTCCAAATTCAGGATGTCCACTCCAGGGGATGGCTTTCCCCCTTGTCAGCTCAGGAGGAAAGTCCAGTATTGTATCAGTCTTTGTCCAAGGAGCATCTTGGCACAGGAACCTCTGATCTGAAGGACATGCTCTTCTCCCGGTGCTGCTTTCTTGATGGTGTGAGGCTCCTGATTCTCTGCTGGTTTTCCTTTTCTTGTATCTCTTGTAGGAGGAAAGGATTAAGGGTGAGGCAAGCCATAGTCCAGGGAAACTCCCATTGCAGTGGAGCAGGGAGGTGATTTTATAAAGAGATTTACAATCTCACTCTAATCCTTTAACATACAGCACAGGACCATCACAAAATACAGAACAGTCATAGAACACAGGGAATCTTGGCCCAGTGACACGGCTACATATATTTTTGGGGGGACACAATAAGATCCATTGCATAGACCAAGACAAGCATGAAGCAAGCAAGATATAAAAAAACGCAAAATGTAAGGAGGTACCCACTCTCAGTGCTACGCAAGTATTCACAAGTGCCTGTACAATCTTTAGCAGAAGTATGTCCTTAAATTTTGCCCCATAGGCACCTCATTTGCCTCATCCTCATCCTACCCATAACCTCCATTATTGTGTAAACATAATTTTAGGGAATTTACTTAATCTCTTTTAATCTCAGTTTACTTACCTATCAGTATGATTATTTTCTTTATGCCCTTTTCCTAGAACCAGGTTAAAAAAAAAAAGGAATTGTGAAAATACATTGCAAATGATAGAAAGTTACAAAAAGATAAAACGTGATGCCTCATAGCAAGACCATATTTGAATATAAGATGTTAATATCACTTTTGGAATGAAATAGGGAGTTGAAGGTTGGGTGGGTGGATGAAAGGAAAATAGAATTAAGTAAATATTTATTATCTGTTGTATGCCATGCACTGTATAAAGGTCAATAATGAAATACTATATAATGGTTAAAAAGACAGATTTATCTGTCTACTAGGAAAGATATATGTTAAATCACTAAACAAACATATATGTAATTATAAAGCATGATGGATCCTACGAGAGAATAAGGAGGAGAACAAATTGATGTGAAATTAAGGAAAGGCTTTTAGTAGAAAATGACATTTAATTTTAAACATAGAAATTCAATAGTACTTAGCCAAGCAAAGAATGACAGAGGATGCTTTCCTAGGCTAAGGGAAACAAAACAAAAGAAAATGGCAGTCACAGGAAGAATCCAGTGATGTGTGGTAACCAATTTCCAAATTTCTGACTAGAGGATTAAAAAGAGAAGATAAAGGAGAGTATCAGGAAACTCAAAGAAAGGGATGGCTCAAAAGCTACAGCGTAAAGTTGTTTATGAACTCTTCTGAGATGTCCCAGCATAGATCTGGTCCTAAGCATTATACTCAAGATGTTGAGAACTGTACTAAGGAATTTACCACTACCTGGGTCCAAGACTCTCCACTGAATGACTCACATGTGAAACAAACCAGAATAGCACTGAATAGGCTTTCAAAATTGAACTGATAACTGAAGTTATAACCCATAGAAGGTTGGTCTGAACTTGTGTCCTGGAACCAACTGGGTAGATTGGCTGTTAAAAAATATATATATATCAGTATTCTCCATAGGATTTAAACAAAACTTAATATCTGATAACATACTACTAAAAAATGTCCTGATAAAATCCAAAAACATTTATCATACAAAGAACCAAAAAAGGCTCAACTTGCCTGGGAAAAGACAATCTACACTTGCCAGTGCCAAGATGACACAGACTTTGAAATTACATGACAAAGACTTGAAAGCAGCTGTTCTAAAACTTCCTCACAAAATAATTACAAACTCTCTTGAAGTGAATGAAACATTAGAAATACTCTGAAGAGAAATAGAAGCTATAAAGAAGAACCAAGATGAGGATTTTCGAACTAAAAACTACAATCTCAAAAATAAAAACACACTAAATAGGATGAGGAGCAGAATGAGGATAAGTAAGAAGTCAGAGAACTTAAATCAATAGAAATTTTCCACATTGATAAACAGAGAAAAAATATTTTTAAAAATTTAACTGAACCTCGTACCTATGATAAAACGCCAAAAATTTAACATTTGTGTCACTAGAATCCCAGAAGAAGAGTAGAAAGAATGTGGTGCATAAAATATATGTGAAGAAATGTTGGCTGAGAACTTCCAAAATACAGTGAATGATATGAAGCTATGTACAGTTGTTTACTACTTAACAGCTGATTGGGCAATATCCAACCACTTATATTTTCCGGGTCTGGCACATGCCCTCTGGGGAATGCCTACAGCTGACCTTGGCAGTGAGCTCACCATGCTACTCATGGGAACAGATACCTTGCTACTTGGTGAAGTGGTCACGCAATCATACTCCTGAGTGCTCAAGGTCAGCAGGCATAATGGGGCCCAGCTGATGAGGGAGGACGAGCAGAATCAGTTACAAAGATTGCTCCCAAACTGCTCCAGCCTGTGCTCAGAGCCTCTCTGACACGACTTTCAGGGCATTATAGGTCTGTGCCCTGGACAGAAACTGGCCAATAACTTACCTGAAGCATCCACAGTGGGAGCTGCCTGAACCCCTGGACACACAGAAGCTCCCAAGCCTGTGCACTTAGGAGCCTCATGTCCCAAAGACTTAGGTATTTGTACAACTTTCAAATCACATAACGTCCTATTTCACTGAACGTATCTGGATTTTAAGCTACTCATGACTGTATTGACATGAACTTATTATATCCTAGAACCTTGGTAAACCTTAACAGGATAAACTCAATAAAATCCACACCTAGATGTTTCATAATCAAAGTGCTGAAAACTAAAGACAAAGAAAACAATCTTGAAAGAAGCAAGAGAAAAAAAAAAATGACCAGTAAGAGGAAAAACCATTTGAATGACAATAGATTTCTTATCTGAAACCATGGAAGCCAGAAAGAAATGGAACAATCGTTTTAAAGTGCTACAAGAAAAGAACTGCCAAACCAGATTCTATGTCCAGTAAAATATACCTTTCAGGATGAAGGCAAAATGAAGACATTCTCTAACGAATGAAAACTGGGCTAATTTGTTGGCAGCATACCTACTCTGGAAATATTGCTAAAATGACCTCTTCAGATAAAATGAAAATGAGTTTCAGGGAAAAATTTGGAATATCAGGAACAAAGGAAGAGCAATAGAATTGGTAAATGTCTGGTTAGATATAATATTCCCCTCTTGGGTTCTTTAAAACATCTTTGATGGTTGAAAACAAAGACTAACATTTTCTAATGAAGTTTTCAGTGTAATATATGAAATCCACAACATAAAAGAAGGGTAGAGATTGGGCCAAGATGGCAGAGTAGACATTTCTCATGACCCCTCTAACAACCAAAACCCCAAAGAATGAAAGAATCCAATATATATGACATCCTAGGAGCCCTGAACTTGAAAGGGAAAGTTGAAAAATTGAACTTAGCAAAGGAGAAGGGAGAATAGCACCAGAAATACATAGTATTTCACAGACCTAACCTGCCTGTGAAGCAGCCGTAATACTACATCGTGGCCCCAGTCTGGAGTTTGGTGGATGTTATCTTCAGTGGAAGCGATTGCCTGGAGAATCCACTCGTCCCTCCACAGCCGCCTCCAGCACCACATCATTGAAAGCTAAGTCTTTTCGTGTAACCTATCATGTGTAGATCTGAGTCTTTCATTTGACATGAGCCTATCTCCCTCCACAGAGTACTCCTGTTGACTTGTTCTACACTGGACCCAGTCTAGTGAGTTTTAGGGAAAAGTTTGATACCATTAACCAGAGAATTCTACCAAAGTTTAGAGAAGAGTTAGCACTATTACTAAAGGTATTCCAGAGCATAGAAAAGGATAGGATACTTCCAAATTCATTCTATGAATTCTCTATAACCATGATACCATAAACAGGTGAAGACAACACAAAAAAGGAAAATTACAGACCAATATCTCTCATGAACTTAGATGCAAAAGTCTTCAACAAAATTCTGGCTGATAGAATTCAACAACATTTCAAAAAACTAATTCACCATGACCAAGTGGGATTTATACCAGGGATGCAGGCTTGGTTCCACATTAGAAAAACAGTTAATACAATCAATCATATAAATAAAACAAAAAACAAGAACCACATGGTTTTATCAATTTATGCAGAAAAGAAATTTGGGAAAGATCAGTACCCATTCATATTAAAAACTCACCAAAATAGACATAGTAGGAAAATTCCTCAACATAAGAAGAGGCACTTATGCAAAGTCAACAGCCAGTGTCATCCTAAATGGAAAGAATCTGAAGGCATTCCCTTGAGTACAGGAACCAGACAAGAATGCCCATTGTCACCACTCCTATTCATCATTGACGTTGACAGTCTAGCTAAGCAAACAGGCAAGATAAAGAAATAAAAGGCATTCAAATTGGTAAGGAAGAAGTAGAAGTATCTCTACTTGTAGATAATATGCTCTTATACACAGAAAACCCTACAAGCATCAACTAAGAAACTACTGGAATTAATAGAAGAGTTCAGCAAAGTATCAGGATACAAGATAAACATACATAAAGCAGTTGGATTCTTCTACATTGACAAAAAGACCATCAAAGAGGAAATCACCAAATCATTACCATTAATAGCTCTAAGAAGACAAAATACATGGGAATAAATCTAACCAGAATTATTTTTTTAAATGTTGCTGAATTCTATTGGCTAGAATTTTGTTGAGGATTTTTGCATCTAAGTTCATGGGAGATACTGGTCTGTAATTTTCCTTTTTGTGTTGTCTTCATCTGTTAATGATATCACGGTTATACAAGATTCATAGAAAGAATCTGGAAGTATTCCATCCTTTGAAATAAAATACCTATACAAAGAAAATTACAAGACTCTACTGCAAGAAACCAAAAGAGACCTGCATAAATGGAGAAACCTACCTTGCTCTTAGACAGGATGACTTAACATTCTGAAGATATCTATTATATCCAAAGTGGTCTATAGCTATAATGCAATCCCAGTACAAACTCCATAGCATGTATTAATGAGATGGAGAAACAAATCACCACCTTCATAGGGAAAGGTAAGAAGCCTTGGATAAGTAAAGCATTCCTGAAGAAGATGAACAAAGTGGGAGACCTCTTCCTACCTGACTTTGGAATCTATTACACTTCCACGGTAGTCAAGACAGCCTGGTACTGGTACAAAAACAGATACGTAAATCAATGGAACAGAACTGACTTCCAGATATAACATCATCCACCTACGAGCAGCTGATACTTGACAAAGTTCCAACATCCATAAACCAGTGCAAATACAATCTCTTTAACAAATGGTGTTGACATAACTGGATATCCATCTGCAAGAAAATGAAACAAGATCCATGTACCAAAAAAACTAACTCAAAACAGATCAAAGACCTAAACATAAAGTTGGAAACAATAAAGGTCATGGAAGAAAATAATAGAGACAATACGTAAAATCTGAAACAATAAAAATCATGGAAGAAAAAATAGGGACAATGCTGGGAGCCTTGACACATAGCATAAACAGACTACAAAATATTGCTAACAGTGCACAAACACCAGAAAAGAAAATAGATACCTGAGAACTAAAAATCAAATGCATATGCTTATCCAAAAGCTTCACCAAAAGAGTAAAAAGACTACCTACAGAGTAGGACAGAATTTCTGGCTATCATGATTCTGATCGGCACTTAATCTCCATAATCTACAAGTTCCTGCTAAACCTGAACAATAAAAACACAAATAACCCAATTGAAAAATGGGCAAAGGATTTCAACAGACACTTCACCGAAGACACTAACAAATACTGAGGGAATACTCATGATTATTAGCCATTAAAGAAATCCAAATCAAAACTATAATGAGCTACCATCTAACCCCAACAAGGCTGGCATTAAAAAAACACAAAATAATAAACATTGGAGAAGACTGGAACTCTTACAAACTGTTGGTGGGAAATGACATAACAACTCTGGAAATAGATTTGGTGCTTCCTTAAAAAGCTAGAAATAGAAATACCATATGACCCAGCAATTCCACTTCTTATAGTATATTCTAGAGAAATAAGGGCTGTCACACCAACAAATACATGCACATCAATGTTCATTGTAGCACTATCCACAACAGAAAAAAGAATCAACCTAAATGCCTGTAAATGAGTGAATGGATAAACAAACTGTTATATTCACACAATGGAATACTATACAATGATAAAGAACAGTGATAATTTTAGGAACCATCTTGTAACATGGAGTTATTTGGAAGACATTACGCTGAGTGAAGAAAGTCAGTTCCAAAAGGACAAATACTGTATGAAAACACCACTATAAAGACTTAAGAAAATGTTTAAGCACAGAAGAAAACCTTTTACAATTATAAGGGTGGAGAGGGAGGGGGAGTAGTATTCATAGTTTAAATGCTAGATAGGTATTGGGTTAAGTGAAGGGAGTGACAGCACACAGTAGAACAACTGGACTACAAAAGCTAAAAGGTTTTCTAAATACAACCCAACATTTTGAATGACAGAGTAGCGGAACAGGGGTCTTGGAGACTGTACTTTAGGGGACATCTAGGCTAACTGGCATAAGTTTTTTGTTTTTTTTTTTAAGAAAATGTTCTGCATACCACTTTGGTGAGTGGCGTCTAGGGTCTTAGAAGCTAGCAAGTAACCTTGTAAGTAGCATCAATTTGTGCCAATCCACCTGGAGCAGAGGTGAAACAGGACATCAAAGACATGAGGAAAATATGAGCCCAGCAAACAGAAGGTATCATATAATCCAGAGACTACATCAGCAGGAAACCAAAAGAACTATATGGTGCCCAGCCACCACCACTGACTGCCCCAACAAGGAACATAACATAAAGTCCCTGATGTAGTGGGAAACAAATGGGTGGGTAGAAATAGAACACTATTAAAAGACCACACTTGATGGTCCATCAGATTGGAGGGTTCCCTGAAGACATGGCCCCCAGAATCTCTGTTAGTCCAGAGCTGAAACCAGTACCAAAGCCAATTCTTCAAAGATTGGACTGGACTGTGTAAGACATAGAGTAATGTTAGTGAAGAATATCCTTCTTGTTTTAAATACAAGGTCTGCCAATTAAGCTCATGGACTCATCCTAGAAAAAATGCTGCATACCTCACTGTTGAATATCACTGTGGTCACTTTTGAAGTACTTCCCTTGGGAAACTGTGCACTGACACCAGTGCCTAGTCCACCCTTCAAAGCAATCTTGGAACTCTTTTTCTGGAATGGCTATCAGAGCTGTCTTTGTATACTTTTGATGTCTTGAATGTTATCAAATTGTCATCCTTTCAATATTATGAAAAAGTCACTGGGGCCCAGATCAGGTGAGTAGTGAAAGTGTTAGAGTACAGTTATTTGTTTACTGCCTACAACCTCCCTCACAGACAATGGTACAATTAAGTCTGAGCACTTAATTGTTGGACCTCGTATATACATGAGGCTGCCTGAGCAGTTCCTTTCTAGAGATGAGATGAGAGGTGAAGTGGGGCAGGAGTGGGCTGAAAGGATACGGGAAGTACAGGGTGGAAAGCAGGAATGTGCTGTTATGGGAGGGGGGCAGGGCAGCTAGGGTTACATAATGATGTGGGGGGTGGTTTACCTAGCAAATTGATTTGGGTTGTAAACTTTCACTTGAAGCACAATACACTTTTTTTCAAGGAGGAGGGTAAAGGGGCCTATGTGATGACAAGATTTCTATATTCCACTCAAGTAATAAAATTTTGAGTCTAAATAGACTATGGGAGAAAAAACATGTACCCTGAACAAGAATGACTGGTGTGTTGCACTCGAGTAAATGAGACAAATCAAGTAGTGTCAAAGGGTCACTATCACCTCTTCCTCATTTTAGAAAAATTCCGAGGAGCAGGTTTCCCTAGGAGACCGGCCCTAATACTCCCAAGCCAAAGCCAAGTGCCGTCGAGTCGGATCCGACTCATATCTTAACAAATCCTCCGTGTTATCTTTCAGATTTATTTCTTTCCATATCATAGGTGTCTTAAACCAGGCCATCAGTTCACTCCTAGATAACATCCTCCCAAAAACTTGTTTCTTGGACTCCAGTTTTGCATCTTCTTTCTTTATCCCACCCTAATTACCTGGAAAGAAAATATCATTGTTTTCCTGCTTAAAATACTTCAGTTACTCTAAGATTGCTTTCAGAATGAGGAATGAAGCCACGTTTAAATGCTTTTCATAGTCTGCCTCCTAATTAATTCTCCACTCGCATTTCTTGCCAGTTTCCATAGCCCTCACTTAAACTAAAACAGTTAGAAAACTTCTCTGTAGTGGACCAGATAGTATATATTTGTAGGCATCAGAGGCGTATGTTCTCTGTGGCAACTGCTCAACTCCTCATTTGTAGCACAAAATCAGTCATGGACAGTGTGTAAATGAACAGATGGGACTGTGCTCAAATAAAACTTTAATTACAAAAACAGGTGGCTGGCTGGATGTGGCCAAAGGACCACCATTTGGTGATGCTGCTATAGACAAGTGAACTACCTACAAATCTGTGAACATGATATTTTTCTCAACTTTTGAGTTCTGTACTTTCGAGTACATCTTCTTGAGTTCTATTCCCTGTTTGGAATGACTTCCTCCTTTGCCTAACTTCAATCTGTCACTAAATCTCATCTTAGATACTATTCTTCAAAGAATTATTCCCTGAATTTCCTATTGCCTGTATTTTTAAACTTACCACACTAACGCTGACTTGTCTGTCTTCTCTCAATTGTCTACAAGCTTCTGGAGGGCAGACAATATGTCAGATGCATACTTTAATACTTACTACCTAGAAAAATACTTGACATACATAGGCATTCAATGAACCTAGTGTTTGCACTGAGTGAATGAAAGGTGAGTAGCTCTCTTACTGGTCTAGCCCTAGTCTTAAAAATGAAGAGCCAGGGAAAACAGTGTCTGACTAGAAGATTTTATCTTCATGGAACCTGTGATCTCTTTTGGACAAGTCATCCTTTCTCTTTGGCCTGGTTTCTTCTCCCAAAGGAGTAGAGGCCCCAAATTAAGGACCAACCACTGTATCTCCTTTCAGACAGCATTCATCCCATACACCAGGCAGCACAGATCTCTCAGCTCTGTCTAACCCCCTTTCCGGCAAACATTCTCCACCACCCATTTTAAAAATAAGTCCCGAGGGGGAAATTGCTACATCTGTTTCCAAAGGCTGTTGTGGAAGCCAAAGGCAGTGGACAACGAACCATTTGTGGTTAAGGGTGGAGAAACCGCCATACACCCAGGCATCCTGGGGACTCTTTCTGCTTCTTCATGTCCTCCCTTCCCAGGCCATCACCAGCAAAGTGTAAAAGGGGCAACTCTCTCTGTAAGTCACCAGGTAATCAAACAGCTGTGCAGTCAACTTGCTGAGGTCAACCATGCATCCTGTTCTGAACTAGTGCTAAATCTTGGGTAAAGACATAGCCCTTGCCTGCAGGATCATACAGTCTAGTTGAAAAAAACAAGGCAAGCACACATGTACCATTTAGAGATTAGTAAAACTACAATGCATTCATTCACTCATTCACTTATTTTAGTGTCTATCCAGCACCAGGAACTGTGCTGGGTTATAAAGATACAAAAGAAGTGCCCTTTCACTCAAGGAAATGTCAGTATAACAAAATTTATGGCAAAGTGGGACTATTGTAAATGCAGAAGGGGTTTAGAGCCTGACAAAACTAAGAAAGGCTAGAGTTTTCAGAGAGTGGTCCATTAAGGAGATAGGACTTTCACTGATCTTATAGAAAGTAGAATATAGAAGCTCATAAAGGTGAGAAGGAAAGGAATTCAGACAGAGGAAAATAGTGTGAGCAGAGTTGCGGAGGACAACGGAGTGTGGGGTGAAGAGCAGAGAGCTAAGTAGTGGAAGATAAAATAAGGCTGAAGAAATAAACAAGGATCATATTGTGGGAAACCTTAAAGATCTGGCATTTAACTTTAAGGGAGGCAGTGGTAACACTCATGAGAAGCAGTGTTCTGCTTCCAAAAAGTCACAGCCTTGAAAGCCCTCTGGAGCAATTCTACTCTGCACACATGGAACTGCCATGAGTTGGAACTCACTGAAGGGCAACTAACAGCATAATTCACACACCATAAAATTTACCCTTGATAGTACTCAATATAGTGGTTTTTAGTATAGTCACAATATTGTGCACCATTACCACTTTCTAATTCCAGACATACAGTATCCTTCTGAATCTTTTTCAACAGACAATTGAAGGGATGAAGTTGTATTTCAAGTAGACAACTCCAACTACCAAAGCAGGAATGACTACAAAATAAAAAACTAGACACAGGAGGCAAGCTAAGAGGCTCAGAGACTTGGGGGCTTGGACCAGAATAGAGCACAGTTCCACCTTCTTTCTGTGGTCTTCTTAGTCCACCAGTGATCATGGGCTTTATGTCAGGATATTTCACAGAGATCTGCACTTTTTCTCTTTTTGTCTCCCACCCCCACCCACCTCCACTAAGAAGATGGCCAGACATCTGTGAGCCCTAGTCTAAGCTGTTTAGGGAGCTGGGCTAACAGCAAGTTTCGTATGGAAAACTTCTCTTTCCCACTTCCATTTTAGGAATTCTGAACTCAGTGTTGGGATTGTTTTGGTGGAGGGCAGAAAGAGACTCTTTGGTGACAGGAAAAGCTGAAGCTGAAGGATCAGAAAAAGCAGAGAAAAGAGGGGTAAAATAGGTCCCCGCAAACTTCAAAGGACCAGTGATTTCTTGTTCTCAGTATAATATGACCTCAGAGGATATACCTCTAGGAGGCTCAATGCAGACTCTAGAGCTCCAGGACTTCAAGCTTCAGAAAGTACTCCTATGTCCAAAACTGACACAGAAATCTTCTGGTGGCCCCAAGGGATCACCAGGTTTGGACAGTGAGCATATCAACTGTGAATGG
The DNA here is from genome assembly GCA_028571685.1 of Heterohyrax brucei. Lineage (NCBI taxonomy): Eukaryota > Metazoa > Chordata > Mammalia > Hyracoidea > Procaviidae > Heterohyrax > Heterohyrax brucei. The sequence goes on along the minus strand of CM053142.1, from coordinate 65,617,927 downwards.
TTAGACTGAAAAACTTGATGCACCTCTCCTATGTGTATTGCTCTATATAGGACTCCTCTGATTTCACCTTATCCTGGACCTGAGAACTCCCAATAATAATGAAGATTGCATTAACCACCAGCTTGGCAGGATGGGGCTCAGGGTTGCATCTAAAGAAGATGAAGTACTGTGTACCTTCTTGAGAGGTAGTGTAACATAGCGGTTTAGAGCATAGAGCTAGATGGGGCCTAACTGCTGGACTTTGAGCCTCAGCTCTGTTATTGATTATCTGTAGGACTTTGATAAGTTACTTAATCTCTATGTAACCGAGGGTGATAATAAGTCAACCATTTCACAGAGTTGTTGTGGGGATTAAATAATTTAACACATGTTATTACTAATAACATTGCCTGGAACATAGTAAGTACTACATAAGTGTTGGTTGTTATCAATAATGGATATAATTAATGAGAGAGAAACAAACGGTTGGGGAAGAAGAGGTGTTGACCATTAGAAAGGAGTATTGTGTAGCTGCCTCCTCAGAGTAGAGTCGACCTTAATGATGTGGATGGAGTAAATTGTTTGGGATCTTTGTTCACTGGTGTGGCATGACTCAAAATGAGAAGAAACACCTGCAAATATCCAGTAGTAATCAGAACATGGAATGTGCAAAGTATGAACCAAGGAAAATCAGAAATTGTCAAAAACTAAATGGAATGCATAAGCATTGATATCCTAGGCACTGGTGAGCTGAAATGGACTGGTATTTTGCCATTTTGAATCCAACAATCATATGGTCTACTATGCTGGGAACAAGAACTTGAAAAGAAATGGTGCTGCATTCATCATCAAAAAAAAATTTCAAGATCTGTCCTGAAGTACAATGCTTGTCAGTGATAGAATAATATCCATATGCCTACAAGGAAGGCTGCCTAATACAACTATTATTCAAATTTACACCAGCAACTGAGGCTAAAGATGAAGAGACTTAAGATTTTTTTTTACTAGCTTCTGCAGTCAGAAATTGATTGCACATGCAATCAGGCTGCATTGGCAATTACTGGTGACTGGAATGCAAAAGTTGGAAACAAGGATCAGTGGTTGGAAAATACTGCCTTGGTGATAGAAATAATGCTAGAGATTGCATCATAAGAGTTTCCAAGACTAACAACTTCTTCATTGCAAATACCTTTATTAACCAACACAAAAACCAACATGGACCTCACCAGATGCAATACACAGGAACCAAATCGACTACATCTGTGGAAAGAGATGATGGAAAAGCTCCATATCAGCAGTCAGAACAAAAACAAGTGCTGACTGTGGCACAGATCATCAATCACTCATATACAAGTTCAAATTGAAACTGAAGAAAATTAGAACAGATTCACAAGGGCCATAGCATGACCTTGAGTATAACCCTCCTGTGTTTAAAGCCCATCTCAAGAACAATTTGATGTGTTGATCACTAATGACCAAAGACCGGACGAATTGTGGAATGACATTAAAGACATCATCCGTGCGGAGAGCAAGAGGTCATTAAAAAGATAGGAAAGAGAGAAAAGATCACAGTGGATTTCAGAAGGGACTGTGAAACTTGCTCTTGAATGTTGAGCAACTAAAGCAAAAGGAAGGAATGATGAAGTTCAAGGCCTAAACAGAAGATTTCAAAGGGCAGCTCCAGAAGACAAAGTATTACAATGAAATGTAAGAGTTTGGAAGAGCTGGAAATGGAGAACCAGACAGGAAGAACACTTCCTGCTTTTCTCAAGCTAAAAGAACTGAAGAAAAAATTCAAGCCTCAAGTTGCAATAGTGAAGGATTCTACAGGGAAACTATTAAATGACTCAGGGAGCATCAAAAGAAGATGAAAGGAATACACAGAGTCGTTATACCAGAAAGAACTGGTAGATGTTCAACTGTTTGAAGAGGTAGCATATGATCAGGAACCAATGGTATTGAACAAAGTCAAAACTGCACTGAAGGCAATGACAAAAAAACAAGGCTCCAGGAATTGATGGAATGCCAATTGAGATATTTCAATGAACAGATACAGTGCTGGAAGTGCTCACTCATCTATGCCAAGAAATTTGGAGGACAGCTACCTGGCTAACTGACTGAAAGAGATCTGTATTTATGCATATTCCAATGAAAGGTGTTCCAACTGAATGTGGAAATTACTGAACAATATCGTTAATGTCACATACAAGCTCGAGATCATTCAAAAGTGATTGCAATAGTATGTTAACAAGAAACTGCCAGAAATTCAAGCTGGTTTCAGAAGAGAATATAGAGCCAGGGATACCACTGCTGATGTCAGATGGATCTTGGCTGAAAGCAGAGAACACAAGAAAGATGTTTACCTGTGTTTCATTGACTATGCAAAGACATTCAGCTGTGTGGATCATACTAAACCATGGCTAACATTGCAGAGAATGTGAATTCCAGAACACTTAATTGTGCTCTTATGGAATCTGTATATGGATCAAGAGGCAGTAATGAGAACAGAACAAGGGGACACTGTATACTTTAAAGTCAGGAAAGGCGTGCATCAAGATTGTGTCCTTTCATCATACTTTTTCAATCTGTATGTGAGCAAATAGTCTGAGTAGCTGGATTATATGAAGAAAAACAAGGCATCAGGATTGGAGGATGACTCATAAACAACCTGTATTACAAAGATGACATCACCTTACTTGCTGGAAGTGAAGAACATTTGAAACAATTACTGATGAAGATCAGTACAGCCTTCAGTACAGATTGCACCTCGGCATCAAGAAAACAAAAATCCTCACAACTGGACCATTAAGCAACACTGTCATAATGGAGAAAGAATTGAGATTGTCAACGATTTCATTTTACTTGAGTCCACAATCAGTTCCCACAGAAGTAGCAGTCAAGAAACCAAAAGATGTGTTGCAGTGAGAAAATCTGCTGCAAAAGATCTCTTTAGGGTATTGGAAAAGAAAGATGTCACCTTGAAGACAAAAGTGTGCCTGACCCAAGCCATGGTAGTTTCAGTCACATTACACACATGCAAAAACTTGACAATAAACAAGGAAGACACAAGAAGAATTGACACTTTTGAATTGTAGTATTGGAGAAGAATGTCAGATGTATCATGGACCGCCAAAAGAACAAACAGATCTGTTCTGGAAGAAGTACAACCAGAGTGCTCCTTGGAAGCAAAGATGGCAAGAGTGAGTATTACATACTTTGGACACATTGTCAGGAAGGATCAGTTCCTGGAGAAGGACATCAGGGAGAAAGAGGAAGACCCTCAACAAGATGGACTGACACACTGGCTCTAATAACAAGCTCAAGAATAGCAGTGATTGTGAGCATGGTGTAAGACCAGGAAGTGTTTCATTTTGTTGTGCATACAGTTTCTATGAGTCAGAACCAACTCAGTGACACCTAACAACAACAACATTGCGTACATTTAAAGTGAAAGAGGAAGTAAGGGGAAAAAAGAAACAAACTTAGGAGAAGAGGGGAAATGCTAAGGATGAAAGATTTAAGGTAGATAACCATTGAGACATAAAGGTGCAAGGGCAGGGATAGACGAACAGATAGATGAAGATAAATAAGGATAGAGAAACAGTTTAATGCTCAGAGAGAAAGACAGACTGATGGATGCTAAATAAAAGCTAAAAGGACATAGATCATGTAACGAAAAAAATAGAAAAATGGAAGGGAAATATTGTGATATAAGTGATATCGTTATTCTTGTTAAGTGCTGTCAAGTCAGTTCTGACTCAGTGACCCTATGTGCAAAAGAATGCAACACTGCCCAGTCCTGTATCATGCCCACAAGTGTTGTTATTCTTAAACCCATTGTTGCAGCCACGTGTCAGTCCATCTCCTGGAGGGTCTTCTTCTTTCTCACTGACCCTCTGCTTTACTGAGTACGATGGCCTTTCCTCTTGGCAACACATCCCAAGTAGGTAAGACATAGTCTTGATCTTCCTACCTTGAAGGAGCACTCCAGTTGTACTTCTTCCAAGGCAGATGTATTTGTTCTTTTGGCAGGCCATGGTATATTTCATATTGAATATATCAATATTCTTCTCCAATGCCACAATTCAAAGATAATCAATTCTTCTTCAATATTTCTTATTCATCATCCAACTTTCATATGCATATAATGTGACTGAAAATACCACAGACTGCATCAAGCCCACCTGAGTCTTTAAGGTGACGTCTTTACTTTTCAACACTTTTAAGAGGTCTTTTGCAGTAGATTTGTCCAGTGCAATGCATCTTTTGATTTCTTGACTGCTGCTTCCATGGGCATTGATTGTGGATCCAAGACAAAAATGAAGTCCTTGACAATCTTAATCTTTTCTGTGTTTATTGTAATGTTGTTCATTAGTCCAGTCATGAAGATTTTTTTCTTTATGCTGAGGTGTAATCCTTACTGAAGGCTGTGGTCTTTGATTTTTATCAGCATTTCAAGTCCTCTTCACTTTCAGCAACCAGGGTTGTATCATGTGTATGAAGCAAGTTGTTAATGAGTTTCCCTCCAATAATGATTAGTTGCTCACAGTACAAATTGACTAGGAATTGGTAAACAGATGCATCCCCTGGCACACATCTTTCCTAACTTTAAGCCATTCAGTGTCTCCTTGATCTGTTCAAATGACTGCTTCTTGATCTATGTATAGATTCCTCATAAGTACAATTAAGTGTTTTCAAATTTCTGTTCTCTTCAATGTTATCCATAATTTGTTGTGATTCACACGGTCAAATGCCTTTGCATGGTCGATAAAACACAGGTAAACATTTTTCTGATAGTCTCTGTTTTGGGCCAAGATCCATCTGACATCAGCGATATCCTTAGTTCCATGTTCTCTTCTGAATCCCACCTGAATTTCTATCAGTTCCCTGTCAGCATATTGTTGCAATCACTTTTGAATAATTTTCAGCAAAATTTTACTTGTGTCTAATATTACTGATTTTGTTCAACAATTTCTGCATTCAGTTGTATCACCCTTCTTGGGAATAGGCTTAAATATAGATCTCCTCCAGTTGGTTGGCCAAGTAGCTATCTTCCAAATTTCTTGGTGTAGACAAGTGAGCCCTGCCAGGGCTGCATACATTTGTTGAAACATCTCAAATGATGCTGTAAATTCTTGGAGTCATTTTTTTACCAGTGCCTTCAGTGCAGATATAAGTGACAGAGATCAACTACTGTAGGTGATAAGCTCAGATGAACTATGGAAAATAGTGTTAGATGCTAAATGGAAAAACAACAACAACAAAGACAAAGAGGAAAGAGCAGGTGGTGGTAAAGACTAGGTCAGAAGGAGTTGACAGACTTCCAGTGTAGGGTAAACTGGATTGTTATCTACTTGCCTAGCTTGCCTGTTCCTTTCTCCCACCCTGGTCTCATGCAGCTCAGCTCCATCTTCCCTGCATCTAAGCAGTGTTATTTATTTTCCTTTCTTAGGAACTCCTTGTTCTTTTCTGAACAGTTTGGAAATCTATTTCCTTCTATCTAGATTGCTCAATGTTTTGTGTATGCAGTTCTTGTGTCCCTCCCTGAAGACTGTGTTCCCATCACTGTACTTTCTTGGAATGCTACCCAGTGTGGGGCTGAGAGAAAATGTGTTGAAGGACAGCCCTGGTATGAAGGTGGGAGTAGAAAGGGCATGTCAATGTACAGTTGTCACATTCAGCACCCTGTAGGGTATCACCAACCACCCCCTGAAGGTTCATCTCTAAAAGTCTAACCAAGAGGAAAATCAATCCAGTCCACTTAGGCACAGAAAGAAGAAGACAGACAAGAAAGCAGTGACTAATGGTAACCCTTGAGAGTCCTAATCTCTGTAACTCAGCATTTTTCTGTAAACTCTTGATCTCTTCTACAAAGTTATGAACTCCCAGAGACCAGGGACTTTACCTAGAGGGAAACAAAAATGTTGCAGGATGAGCAGGATTTTATATTCTGTATCCATCACTTTCAACAATCTGAAAAATTTCTACCACCTTTTAGTTGATGTGCTTGGTCCTAAGGACAACAACAGTGTGGAAAGGAGAAGAGAGATTTTGGTGTAAGAAAAGATACATAAGAATCCGTTTACACAGGTCCTGAATACAGGACAGGAGACTTGTTAGGATCCAGAGAGCTTTCTGGTCATTTTGGCCAAATGAAACTCCCCAAACTGATCTAAACCAGTTCCTTTCCTCCTAAACAAAAGGAAGGAAGAGTTCCATTCATAACCATGGAGAAATAAAAGTCTTCCTCCATGATTATATGCAATTTACAGCAGAGTGTTTCATTTTGTGCCCAGGAGCCTGTAACAGCTGGAATTACCCTCATTCCTCTTCCTTTTTGATGGGCTACAGCTGAGCAGTACTCTGTGATTATGGGCTGAGGTACGATCTCTCCATGCCAAATTTGCCAGGCTCTGGTTTTGTGTGTATATAGGTGTATGTGTGTGTGCGTGTGTCCATGTACATACACAAATGTGTACTTTCAGAACTAAAATTCTCCCATCTCCATTTATGAATGATGAATTGAAATGGCTTTGCCATTTGTGCCATCTTTATTGAGAAGAAAGGAGGAAAGAAAGGAAGGAGAGAAGAAGAGAAAGAACTCTTCACTCACAAGTTTACATGTGAATTGAGAACTCAAGTATAAACAAAGCAGAAATACTGAACTGAACTGGGCTGTGGGTTATTGGTATTTATTGTAGGCAAGGAGATGAGAAACTAAGAGTAACAGATACCTTAGATTCTGAATGTGAGCACCATGACATTCTCACCTGCAGTTTTGCAACACAGAAGCTCTGGGCCAAGGTGGTACACAATATGAAATATTAGAAACTAAGTCTAGAGTATATAAACTCTTTGTATAAAGGGCCAAATAGTGAATATTTTAAGCTTTGCAAGCCGTGTGGTTTCTGCTACAACTACTCAACTCTGCTATTACAGCAAAAAAGCAGGTACAGGCAAAATGTAACCAAGCAGGCCTGGCTATGTTCTAATAAAACTTTAATTATAAAAACAGAAAGAAGGTCAGCTTTTTGGCCAGTGAATCACTGGTTGCCAGCTCCTTTCCTGGGTGATTATGACTATGAGGACCCAATTTTGAATAATCTTGACCATTTTAGAGTATTTGCAAAATCAGAAAGGATAGATAAGGAGAAAAGAAGGATGAGTAATAGTTTTTGGTTTTTGTTTTGTTTTGTTTTTAAAAATGGGGACAACTTGAAGCACCTGCGCCAATGGTCTATGTTCACAGGGAAAAAAGATCCCAGCCTGAGTATTCAGTAGAATCATCAAGTATAGCTTTGAGTGCACACAAGGAAAGCAGTTGCACTCAAGAACCTAGGAGCTGAAGGTGAGTCCTTTGTCTACTAAATATTTATTTCTGCATAATAAATTATCCCAAAATTTAGTGTCTGAAAACAAAAATAAACACTTATTGTTTCTCATAGTTACTTTGGGTTAAGAACTCAATGATGGGTTGGCCAGGCAATATGGCTCATGGTTTCTCATAAGGTACCATAAGTCACAGATCACCCAGGGCTATAGTCATCTGAAAGCTTGACTAGGACTGGAGGATCTGTTTCACTCATGCCTGACAAGTTGCTATTGACTGCTGCTGAGGAGCTTCTGTTCTATTCACATAGACCTCTCCACCAGGCTGCCTGAGTGTCCTCACAACTTGGCAACTAGCTTCCCCAACAGCAGAAAAAATATATATATATATTATTGCTGTTGAGTCAATTCTTACTCATAGCAACCTTATTGAACAGAGTAGAACTGCCCCAGAGCAAGTGATCTAAAAAACCAAGACAAAAGCTGCTATGCCCTTAATGACCTAGCCTCAGAGGTCATGTACCATCATGTACATCAAACTCTATTGGTCACACAGACCAGTACTGATTCTATGAGGCTAAGTAAGAATATAGGTATCAGAAGGCAAGAATCAATGAGGCCTATCTTAGAAATTGGCTACCTACTACCCTAACAACCAAGAGAGCCAAAAGATAGCTATGGCCACAGTCTAGAATCTGTATACAATAAAATCTTAGAAATCTTACTTAAGTGGAAACCTGTCAGAGAATGAAAACTCAAATGTTTTCCAGTGATAAGAAACATCCCAGAATGACAGTAAAGTGGCAAGACTACCTTGTCAAAGGCAGAAAACTTGTGAGTACTGGAAAAACAAGGCTGTCCCATCAAGTTCCAGTTCTCATAGGTTTCACTATATTAAGTTGGCTTAAGAAGTTGTATTAGTTGGAATGCATTTGCTTGAAGAGAACAAAATATAACATCTATCTTGAAGTTCATGAAACAGTAAGATTTATTTCACTTAGGAAAGGATTTAGAGGTAGAGATTTAGAACTGGTTTATTAAGCATCTCAGTAATATCAGGCTTTTCTGCCATTTTCATAGCTTTTTCTTTGTGGTCACAAGAAGATTGCCCCAGTGCATATCACATGCCTACACAATCAGATATAAAAGCAGAAAGAAGAAAAGAATATCTGTTAGGTGTCTGCTAAAATATTTGCTGCAGAAACTTGATAATATGCATACATTTGTGACAGTCTGAATCGAGTCACATGGAGCGCAGTGCTTGTAACTTCCTACAATCATAGGTTCTTGGGCTTTTAAGGGATCTTACAGATCATTTAAGTCCAACCCCCATGTCATGTTTGTGTTCCTTTCATAACATCCAAGGAACATAACTATATGTCAAGATTTTCTTTCACTGTAATGAATTCACGTGGGCGCCATAAATATGTGGCACAGACTTTGATCAAAGTCCAGAATTACAGGAAATGTGAAAAGTTGAAGTCAACCTGGCTAGGGAACAATCCCTGAGCCACTAGCAAGTAGCAAGAATTATGCAAGCATTAGCAAAGTCTTTCACTGGGGACTACTTTGGTCACTCTGGATGGCACACAGTTGATACCTCTTCTGTCCTTAAAATGGACTTTAGGAGGGCCACATTTATCCCAAAGGGTTTTTGCTCATAACAGTGAAGCCTGAAGTCAGATAACTAAAACCACAGGTTAAAAATTAACAGGAAAGAGATCTCTAGTTCTACATTAACAAAAATGTTTATGCTATTCTAGGACCCTAGAATAAAGGACATAATTTTTTCTCTTAACCAGCCCGGCTATAGGTTGTCAATTTTACTGACATTCTCAAAAATCAGCTCTTTTTTCAACCTTCATCTACAGTACAATTTTAAAAAGCTGGCTTTTGACCAAAAAAGAAAAAAAAAGGGTGAGAGAGTGGAAACAAGATGGAGGACTAGAAACAAGACTCTTCAATTCTCTCTGAAAACTAAGGCCTGGTTTGAGAATTAAATGGAACACTCTGGACACCCAGGGAGCCCTAGGATACACCATAGGGTTGTCAGACAGGACTACATGTCACTAAATGGGAAACTATTTGTCTCTGATGAGGTGGAGTGCACTGATCCTCTCTTCTACTGACTTGCTGCTTGGGCAGACTGCAGGCACTGATGATTTTTTTCCTTTCTTCTTTTTCATCCAGGAGGCGGGGGATGGTGTAAGCAGTAAATACATTGAACTATAGTGCTCAAGTAAACAGCATACGGTGCAGCAGAGAGACAGTGCATGGATCAGCCACATTTTGAGAGCCTGGCTCCTGAATGAGGACACCACTCTCCCCTCACCCTCTCTTTTCTGAGTTCCACCATAGATTCTGCTGTTTTGCAGCAGGAAGAGAAGCTTGGTTGGGACACCATCTTGGTTGGGCATGAGGCAGAGTCCTCTAACCAGAGGCCTCAGCAGGGCCTAATTCCCAAGCTGAGAAGCAGTGCCAGTCTGGAAAGCACTTTTCCAGCAGAAAGACTTTGTTTAGCGCAGTGTTACCTTACAGATAGGGTCCAGCTAAGGATGGCAGCAAGGCCGTAACCCCTTCCTACATTGAACTACATCATAGCATCTGCAGATGGCTGAAGAGGTCCTTCTAATGTGAGCTGGAAGGCAGGGCCTGTCACATTTGGCAGCCTGACTGATTTTGGCAGCTGGCAGACAGCTTCTAAATTTTTAAAACAAGACTGTCTGGAGAAATAACTGCTGAGTGGCCCAGTGACAGCTCTTCCAACATTTACTGATCCACATCACAGAGTTGGCTGATGCCCCTCCACCCCAGTGACTCCATAAGAAGGGTGCTGTCTTTGCCAGACAGGAGGCAGAGACTGACACTCCAGAAGAGTCTACTGCGGCCAATCACTAGAGTACACAGAGGTGGCTGGTGACCAATTTGCTTCTCAGATCTATGCCTCAGCTCTTGTTGAAGTAACACCAGAGAAACTAAACAGCCTCTAGATGGCCCAAAGGCAACAAACCATCTCTAAGCATTCAAAAAAAAACAGTCTACCATGGCTTTGAAAAACTCCCGAGATAAAGAATCAAAAACTTCCCAGATGAAGAAGGCTTTCTGAAACTATCAGAGGTCAAGTACAAAAGAATTATATATAGAAACATCCCAGAGATTAAACAAAATGCAGCAGAACAAAATGAAAAATAAAGCAAGACATCTGAACTGATAGAACATCAATGATCTGAAATCCAATGGATCAATAACAAAATTACAGAATCAGACAATTCAATCCAAAGCCAGAACACCAGAATTGAGGAGATGGAAGTCTGATTTAGTGACCTGGAAGATAAAGCAACTGACACTAGCATTTATGAGGAGAAATCAGAGAAAAGAAATAAGAAAAGTGAAGAAGGATTAAGAAACATGTGGGACACTTATCAAGAGGAATAATCTATGAATAATTGGAGTTCCTGAACAGGGAGGGATAGCTGAAAACACAGAGTATTGTTGTTGAGTTGCTGACAGATAACTTCCCTGAAATTATGAAAGAAGAGAACATAGATATTGAAGATGTGTATCGGACATCACAAAAACAAGACTCCAAAAGAAAGACACGACACCAAGACATATTATAGTCAAGCTTAATAAAATGAAGCATAAAGAGAGGCTCTTAAAGGCAACGAGGCTCAAAACAAAGCTAACATTCAGAGAGAAACCCTGTAGGTCTTCATCTGACTTCTCAGCAGAAATGATGTTGGCAAGGAGGCAGTGGGCTGACACATTCAAAGCCTTGAAAGAGAAAAACTTCTAGTGAAGAATTATATTATATATATAATTATATATATGTAATATATATAATTATATATAAGAATTAAGACATTTTCAGACAAACAAAAGCTTAAAGACTTTGTAAAAAGCCAGCAAGCCAAACCAAAACTAAATGAAATACTGAAAGAAGCTCTTTTCATAGAAAAACAAAACAATTAAATGTATTTTCAAGGAGGTAATGCAGGATACAGCATCCAGAAACCTACTTAGTTAGGGAAGTTACAAAATTAAATCAAAGCTACAATATTAAAGGAAAGGAACAAGTGATCATATCGTGAAAACTATGACACTATCACACTGAAAAGAGGGATATGCTACAGTAGTTATAGTCCTTTCAGATGGAAAGAAAGTTAAAAAAGATACACAGAAGTTAAAATTGGGTTTAAACTTAGAATAGTAAGGGGGGTCATATGTGTAGCCACAAAACACAATAACAATGCAACATATCGAAACAAGAAACATAATACAGGAGTCTCAACAAACACAAAACCAAAAATGAAAAAGACAAAAAGTGAACCCATAAAAAAGAATGACCCAGAACAGAATATTAAGAATGATATAGAAAACACCAACACTAAAATAAATACATCAGAATGACAGCAATAAACACATACATATCAATAATTGCACTGAACGTTAACAGCCTGAATGCTCCAAAAAAGAGGCAACAAGTGATGTCGTGATGAAGAGAAATATACCTTAGACTTACAGATATGAACAAACTGAAAATTAAAGGATGGAATAATACATACCAAGCTAACAATGTACAAGGAAGAGCAGATGTGGCAATACTAAGGTATTTGATAATAGGTAAAATAGATTTTAACGTAAAATCCACCATGGTGGACAAGGATGGTCACTATTTATTGCTGAAATGTTCAATACACGAGCAAGAGTTAACAATATTAAAACTTCATGTACCCAATACCAGAGCATCTAAATACATCAAACAAACACTGACTACATTGAGAAATGAAATAGATCACTCCGTAATAATAATTGGAGACTTCAACACTCCACTTTCAGTAACAGACAGATCATCCAGAAAAAAGCTCAGTACAGATATGAAAGCTCTTACTGCAACAATTAACCAATTAGACATCATCGACATATACAGAACTTTTTATTCACCAGCACATAAATACACCTTCTCCTCCAATGCACAGGAACATTTTCAAGAATATCCCAAGTGTTAGGACATAAAACAAATCTCAGCAAAATCCAAACCACTGATTTATTACAAAGCATCTTCTCAGACCATAAAGCCATAAAAGTCTAAATCAACAGCAGAAAAAACATAGATAGAAATTGGAACTCATGGAAACTGAACAACACCATCCTTAAAAAGCCATGAGTTACAGAGGAAATCAAGGACAAAACAAAGCATTTTATGGAATCAAATGAGAATGAAAACACATCCTACCAGAACCTATAGGATCCAGCCAAAACAGTGCTCAGCAATTTATCTCTAAAAATGCACACATCTGGAAGGAAGAAAAGACCCAAATCAAAGAATTAACCCTACTGCTTGAGCAAGTAGAAAGAGAGCAACAGAGAAACCTCTCAGGCACCAGAAGAAAACAGATAATAAAGATTAGAGTAGAACTAAATTAATTAGAGACTATAAGAACAACTGAAAAAAATTAGAAAATATTATAACAGCATACTATGAAAGGCTGTACTCTAACAGGTTTGAAAACCTAGAGGAAATGGACAAATTTCTAGATTCATATCACCCACCAAGATTATCACAAGGAGACGTAGCTAATAAACCTGTCACAAAGGAAGAGATTGAAAAAGTCATCAAAAATTTGCTAACCAAAAAAAAAAGTCCTGGCCCAAATGGCTTCACCACCGAAGTCTAGCAAACTTTTAGAGAAGAGTTAACTCTGATACTATTGGGGCTATTTCACACTATAGAAAGGGATGGAATACTCCCAAACTCATTCTATGAAGCCAGCATAACCCTGATACCAAAGCCAGGGAAAGATCCCACAGAAAAAAGAAAATTACAGACCAATATCACTCACGAACCTAGATGCAAAAATCTTCAACAAAATTTTAGCCAAGAGAATTCAACAGCATATTGAAAAATAAAAAATTCTTAACAATCAAGTTGGTTTCATTCCAGGATAAATGGGAACTATTAAGAAGCAAACACTTTGCTTATCCAAAGACTTTAAAAAAAGAATTAAAAGACCACCTACAGAATGGGAAAAAGTATTTGGCAACTATGTGTCAGACTGATCTCTGATTTCCATAATCTACAAGGTACTGCAAAATATCAGGAAGAAAAAGGTAAATACCCAATTAAGGGATGGGTGAAGGAGATGGACAGACACTTCACCAAAGAGAACATCCAGGTAGCCAAAAGACACATGAGGAAGTGCTCTAAAATGAGACACTATCTCGTCTCAACAAAGTTGGCCATGATCCCAAAAGCATAAAACAACAAATGCTGGAGAGGCTGTGGGGAGACTGGAACTGTCCTACACTGTTGGTGGGATTGAAAAATGGTACAACCTCTTTGGAAAGTGATCTGGCACTTCCTTAAAAAGCTGGAAATAGATATACCGTTTGACCTAGAAATCCCACTTCTTGGAATATATCCTACAGAATCAAGGGCAGTCAAATGAACACATACGTGCACATGAATGTTTACTGCAGTAAACATTGTTTACTGCAGTCCACAATACCTAAAAGATGGAATCAACCCAGATGCCCAACAAGAGATGGATGCATAAACAAACTGTGGTACATATATACACTCAATGGAACACTATGCAATGGTAAGAACAATGATGATTTTAGGAAGCATCACATAACCTGGTTTCAGCTGGAGGACACTATGCTGAGTGAAATTAGTTAGTGGCACAAGGACAAATATTGTGTGAGACTCCTACTTTAAGGACTTAAAAATAGATGCATGTACAGAAGAAAAGACTCTGATGGCTGCAAGGGAAGGGAGGGCAGGAGAGGGTTGGTCATAGATTAGATAGTTGATAGACATTTGGTTGGGTGAAGGTAGTGACAGCACACATTAGAAAGAAGGTCAACATAACTGGTCCTCAACATAAACTGAAAACTATTCTAATCTTAACCCAATATCGCAAGGATAGAGTAGCAGGAGTAAGGGTCTGGGGACCATGATCTCAAGGGACATGGAGGCCAATTGGCATAACTAACATATGACTAAGAGAGTCTTCTGCATCCCATGTTGGTGGCATCTGGGGTCTTAAAAACTAGCAAGCTGCTATCTGAGGCACACCAAGCTGTCCCAACTCATCTGGAACAGACAATCACCAAGAACAACAAAGACACAAGGGAAAAAGAGCCAAGAAGACAGAAGGACCCATGTGAATGGGAGACTGTATCAACATGTGACGAGAAGAACAAGATGGTGCCTGGCCACCACCAAAGACAGCCACAATGGGGCACACAACGTCAAGTCCCAGTGGCAACACGAGAAAAAGAGGGGTGTTCCTCAAGAACTCCACTGAAGTACCACAACTGATGGTCCAGTGGCCTGGGGGTTCCCCTTGAAACATGGCCTCTAGACCTGCTGCTGCCCCTAACCAGAAAACACTACTGAGGTCAACTATTCAGACAGGAATGGACTGGACTCAGGGATACAACGTGACCACATGGTGCGTGTACTTTGAGTCTATGCATCTATAGGATGCTGTCCTACAGGCATCTTACCATGAGAGAGAGGAGAGGTGAAAAAGAGGGGACAGGAGATTGTTAAGAGGATATGACATAAATAAAATGAAAAGGGGGAGTGTGCTGTTACCGTGCAAGGAGACCAAAAGAAGCTGCAGATGGGCAGGCATGCAAATTTAATCTGGATTGTATACTTCCACTTAATCACAATAAAAAAAAATGACAAACATTGGCAAGTATGTGGAGGAAGAGAATCACTCATCCATTGCTAGTACAGCCACTATGGAAGACAGTTTAGTGGCTCCTCAAAAGGTTAAATTCATAGAACCAACCCATGACCCTGCAATGCCACCCCTAGCTATGAACCCGGGAGACTTGAAAGCAATGACTCAAGCAGAAACGTGTACACCAGTGTTCATTGCAGCAATATTGTCAATGGCCCAAAGGTGCAAACAACCTAACAATCTAAAGTCTATCAGCAGAAGAGCAGATAAACAAAATATGACACATACAAACAATGGAGTATTACTCAGCCTTAAAGAGAAATGAGATCCTGATACGTGCTACAACATAGTGAACCTGGGAAACACCCTGAGTGAAGTAAGTCACAAAAGGGAAAATATTGTATGATCCACTTTATACGAAACATCTAGAAAGAAAAAATGTATAGCGACCAAAGCTTATTAGGAACAGTCTCTGTTGTTATGTGAGAGGGAGGGGGAAAGGGGGAACACTTGAAAAATAAAAAAAGTCAACTTTTGGTTTCACTAATGTTCACTTTTATTTTTCTGTTTTCTATTAAACTGGTCCATTCTGATCTTTATCATTTCCTTTGCTCTGCTTACTTTGGTCTTAATTTGGTCTTTTTCTAAAAATCAAAACTGAGGTCATTGATTAAAGATCTTCTTCTCTCATATAGACATTTAAAACAAAAACCTGCTGCTGTTGAGTCAGTTCCTAATCATAGTGATCCTATAGAACAGAGTAGAACTACCCCATAGAGTTTCCAAGGCATGCCTGACAGATCTGAATTTCCAACCTTTTGTTTAGCTGACGTAGCACTTAACCACTACACCACTAAGGTTTCCAATATAGACTTTTAGTGATAAACATTTCTAAGGGCTATTTAAGTGCTATTCTACAAATTTTGACAAGCTGAATTTTAATTTTTATTCATGTCAAGGCACTTTTTATTGTTTTTAATCTCTTTGCTGGGTGGAGTTTGCTTTATAGTAAGTAGAGTAATACTTGAGGAGTGCTGGTGGTTCTGTGGTTAAGCACTTGTTTGCTACCAAAATGTCAGGGTCCTCCAGTTTCTTTGCAGGAGAAAGATGTGGCAGTCTGCTTCTGTAAAGATAGCAGCTTTGGAAACCCTGTGGGCAGTGGTACTCTGTCCTATAAGGTCACTATGAGTAGGCATAGAACTAATGGCAGTGGGTTTGTTTTTTTGAGGTTTTGGCCCTCAGGTAGTGTTCTCTCTCATCTCATGGCTTGTCTCACTCAGCAGTGGGTGTATAAAACCAAAACAAAACCCATTGCTGTCAAGTCAATTCTGACCCGTAGTGACCCTATAGGCAGAGTAGAAATGCCCCATGGTTTCCAAAGAGTGCCTGGTGGATTTGAACTGCCAACCTTTTCTTTAGTAGCCACAGCACTTAACTATGCTGAAAATTCTCCTTGCAGCGTGAGGCTAGTGTTTTTTGAACATGATGGTTGAGGAAGGGAAGTTGTTTTTCATGTCTTTTATTGTTTTGCTTGGGCAGAAGAAACCTATGGTAACAGCCCATCACAATCTTATTTTATAGCTGCCAGACACACTTAGACATGCATTCCCTAATTTATACTATATATGGGGCCCTGGTGGCATAGTGATTAAGAGCTACAGCTGCTAACCAGAAGGCTGGTAATTCAAATCCACCAGGTTCTCCTTGAAAACCCTGTGGGGGCAGTTCCACTCTGTCTCATTCAGTCACTGTGAGGAAGAACCAACTAAATGTCACCTAAGAACAGCAACAACACCATCTACAAACCCTATGAGTATTTAACATGGGGCATCGAAGTGACTAAGGAGCTCTTGTCTCACAGCAGATGTGTGGCATTGCATGGTCGCAAGTCCTATATGGTGAAGGGACGGTGGTGTATCTTGCCAAAAAAATCAGTCTCATTCTCTTGATCGTGTCTGCTTCCTGGGGATAAGGTGACATTTCAGGGTCTCAAGTCTTTCTTGGGGAATTCTCTAAGGAACCCCCATGACTACTGTCAGGGGCTATCCACATGTAGATGGATGATACTATGAAGACACTCGGGGGAGCTTCCAGGAGAGTGATGCCCTCAATGCTGAACATGTTGGTATTCGCATCTTCCTGACACATCACCCCAGGATTTTCCTGATGGTCCCATTGGTCTGTCATGTATACTATACAGTCATTTCTGCAGGGAATTCACGATTTACTCTGGAAGAATGAACTCACAAGTTAAACTTGAGGCACAGACTGTCATGGGGTGTGAAGAGAAAAAGAGGTTTTGAGGTGGAGAAGAGCTTAAGTTAAACCATGAAAGACAGCTGAGTTTGGACAGGAAGGTGGGGAATCAAGCAAGGATGTGCTGGAGAAATGGAATTAGGTATGGAGATGCTGGGGAAAGTAAAAAGACCAGATGGACAGAAGCAGCAGAAGGAATTCATTGAAATGTGAATGGAGTAAGGGCAGTCTTGAAATCCTAGTTGAATAACTTTGATTGATTCTACAGGAAATGGCATGTGACATATTGGTAGAGCCACATGGACTTGTCTTCAGCTAGGAATCTTCCACAGATAGAGAAGGATGAGGCAGAGACAACTGTGTATGATAACACGTGAATGCAACTGAGTGTGTGTGGTCAACAAACCAAATACTCATGGTGGAGGATTATCCATTACTTTTTCTAATTCTTCAGGTGTCCCAGTCCCGTAGTTTATGAGCATGGATAATCCAGGGTTTACATACACACGATGCTTCATAAGGCTGCAATATTCTGTCTCATCAGAATTGACTGAGGAGCAATATTTTCAACAGGCTGCCAAAATCACCACAGACTGAGACTTAGAACACGGGCTGGTGGCCCCTGCATCCAGCAATCTGCTTCTAAATTTTTTCCCTGCCCCTGTGTCTTATGAAAGGTGCCCCGCTGGCCTAATGGTTAAACATTCAACTGCTAACCAGAAGGTCAGTGGTTGAAACCCACTAGCTGCTTCTTGGGAGAAAGATGTGTCAGTGTCCTTCTGTAAAGATTTATAGCCTTGGAAACCCTAAAGGGCGGTTCTATCCTGTCTTGTAGGTTTGCTATGAGGTAGAATTGACTTGACAGCAATCGGTTTAGAGAAATGCTCAGGTTTGCCACACATAAACTCATTTAGTTTGTTGCAAGGTGGTCACAGTAAGGCGTACGAATAAGAGCACAAGACATTCAATTACAACCAAAGAATCAGGGTTTACAATTAAAGCATTAATCCAGTGGTTAGAATACAAATCTTTATAGACGTTAGAAGGTCCTGGGTGGTGCAAATGGTTTCAATTCAGCTGTGTTTATCAAAAGGAGTTCTACTAATCTGTAACAAGTGAAGTCTTTCCAAAGTCACAAACCAACAAAATCAACAAATCTTTATACTTCAGGCTTTTACCTTTAATGAAAGGTCTCAGGATGCAAGATTAAACAGTGGCAAGTGCTTCTTGGAGGTCCCTCAGTGGTAGGGTTGGAGATTGTCAAAGATAAGGCAAGCCTGTCCGAGCCAGAGTCTCTGGCAGCACTTAGTCTTTGGAGAGCTCTAGAGACACAACAACTTGGGGAACTAATTGCCTGACTTGCTCCTGGTGAAGGGGCAAAAGCCTGAAGTTTTTGTGCTTGTGGTTTTAATTCTACTGGTCTTGCCTGATAATGGTCTATCAGATAATGGTCTACCTGACTCACATGGCATCCAGGTAACCTCTGTCATAGGTCTATAATCAGAAAAACACCTTCTTAACATAGATAAACTATAAGTGATGTCAGTTTATCATAATGTAACAGCTATCTTACAGTGATATAGCTGGCTACAACATTAGAAATTATACAGGACAGAGAAGCTTCTCAATTTTTGAACCACCTAAATATCTAAGTCCACATACATGTTTCACACATACGTGATTTGAGGTCATTGCATTGTAAGCCTGCATAATACTGTTTTACCCCTACTGATTGTTCAGAAGTGTGTTATTTATGCCTCAAATGGCTGGCAAATTTCTAGGTATCTATTATTGATTTCTAAGTGAATCCTACTGTTGTCAGAGGACATAGTTGTAATACTTATTGTTTCTACATATAAACTCTACACCATCTTGTTACTGTTTGTGTTTAATTGGTTATCTTTGAAATAAATTTAAACAATAAGTTAAAAATTGTGTATATTTACCCTTTCTGGTGCTCTTCATTCCTTCATGTAGATTCATATTTCCATCTAGTATTATTTTCCTTCTTCTTAAACCATTTCATGTAACATCCATCTCATTGGCTGAAAATGTCATTATTTCTGCATTTGTCTTTGAAAGATTTTCTACGGGGTATAGAATTCTAGATTGACAGTATCTTCTTTCAGTACTTTACAGATGATGGTTCAATGTCTTCTCACTTACAATATGTCCTAAAATACATCTGCTGTCATCCTCATCTGTCTATACATAAAAAGTATTTTTTTCCTTTGGTTGCTTTTAATATGCTCTATTTATCACTGTTTTTCAGCAATTTGATTATGATGTGCCTTGTGTTTTTCTTTATGTTTTGTGCTTGAGGTTTTTCAACTTCTTGAGTCTGTGACTTTATAGTGTTCTTTGAATTTGGAAATTTTTGGTATCATTGTCTCTTGAAATATTTGTTCTGTCTCTTCCCCAACGTCAGACTTCAGTTACACATACATGAAGTAGTTTGAACGATTCTCTGTTTTTAATTACTATTTCTCTCTGCAGTTCAATATGGATCTTTGCTGTTGTAAAGTCTTCAGTATCACTAATCTTTTCTTCTCCTGTATCTAATCTTTCCTTCATACCACCAGTGTATTTTTCTTCTTAGACACTGCAGGTTTCATCTCTAGTAGTTTGATCTGATTTTATTTTTTACATCGTCCATGTCTCTGACTAACATGTTTGATTTTTCCTTTAGCTTTCTGAGAAAATAAAGTTGTCAAAACTGTTTTAATGTATACAGCTGCTAATTTTATCATCTGTTTTAGTTCTCAGTTGCTTTCAATTTTTTCCCCCGTTATTATGACTTATGTTATCTTCTTTACATGACTAATAAATTTTAATTGTGTTCCAGACATTTTAAATTTTGCTTTGCTGGGGGCTGGATGCTTTCGTATTTTTTATAAATCTTAAGCTTTTTTCCAGAGTGCCCTTAAGTTACTGTAAAACAAGTTGATCCTTTCAGGTTTTCCTTTTAATATTTGTTAGGTGGGACTGGAGCAGCATTTGGCCTGGAGATAATTATTCTCTACCACTGAGGCAAGAGCCACCTGAGTACTCAGTCCAATGCTTCACAAATTATGGGGTTTTCCAGGTACTGTTCTAATTCTTTTTGATAGTTCTTTCCCCCAGTGTTAGGTAGATTACTTGTGTGCTAATCAGTATTCTGCTGATCACTGAAAGGGGTCCCATTGTACATCTCTGTGTTCTCTCTCTGTGCAACTCTTTCTTCTCTAGTACTCTGCCCTGAAATCCTCCTTTGTCTTTGTCTCCCTGGTAAACTCCATCTCCTCAACTAAAGGAGTTTACTAGCATCCACCTATTTTTACACTTCACCTCATTATTTTCACATTTCTCAGGGATCACTATTCTTTGTTGCTTGCCATCTGTCTTAAAAACTGTCATTAGATACATTTTGACCAATTTTTAAAAGTTTTTCAGGCAGAAAAGAAAATTCAGTTCCTGCTACTGCATCTTGGCTTTTACAAAGGTGTAAGGCTTCTGAGGTCTCTACTGAATAATCTCAATGGAGAGCACCTAGGGTTGGTTGTCCACGTGGCTGGTCTGAGAACAAGCATCTCCCAGTTGTGTGTGTGCTCTCTGCAAACTATTCAATGTAACAGTTCCCCAGCAATGCTTTGCCTGGTCTCTTGGAGTTTCATCTTGTATTTGAACAGCTTAGAATTCAGGAACAAACTCAGGGGCAAAGCTGCACAGAGTTTAGAAGCTGTTTTGCTCCTTGACTTCCTCCTTCTGAGTACCCGGCCCGAATCGTGCTGCCTTAGCCTCCTCAGACTCTGACCTTTGTTCTTATCAGCTCACTAAGCGTGACCTCAGGGGTCAGCTGGGGTTCACCATTCTAGTTCTGTAGTCTGGAAAGTGCCTCTAGACAGAAAGAAAAGGTGATCAGAAAATCTACCAACATCGTTTCTCACAAATCATTGTCCTGCACTGCCTGTTACCCAATATCTGAAAACAGTTGTTCCATGTGTTTGTCCAGGTTTTTGTTGTTGTTGTTAGTGGTTCTACAGGACTACAAATTCAGTAGAAGTTTCTCCATCAGAACAGAAGCAGTTTCCTAATTTAACTATTTAATGACTAAAAGACAAATCATGACATCGAACATTTTTTTTTTTTCATTTTTCAAATCAATATGTTCCGCCATCACCAAAATTCTGATCCTAAAGAACTTGATCTTTGGTTGACAATCATTCATCTAGCGAAACTCATGGATTCAAAACCTTTAATTCAACAAAATTTATTCAAATATTTTGTAAAGTCTGTAATGTAGCAGGCACTGTGCTAGCCAGAAGAAATTAATAAGACACCATTGCTGCTACAACCTGGTAAAGAACAGCAATAGAAACATGTGCAAAACTTTCAGTGAGGCGCAAGGGAGGGAGGGGCACCAAACCCAGCTTAGGGACAGGTGGAAGGTTGTCAGGGATTGCTTTCAGAGGTGACATTTAAGCTGAGTCTTTAAAGATGGAAAGTAATCGGCCAGGCAAAGAGCAAAGACGTGGAGGCGGAAAGAGCACAGTGTTTGCTGGAGAACAGCAGGCCATTTGAGGCTGTGAAGCAAAAGTTGTCAGAGAGGGGAGAGGCATGGGATGGAGCTGGAAAGGCCAGCAGAGGTCAGGACACAAGGAGATTTTCACACCACACTGGGGAGGCTGCCACTAAGGGCTAAGTCCTTTACATAACTTTGCATGAAGTCTGGCAGAGTGCATGCCCTCCTCAGCACGAATAGGTATTATTAGATGATGATCATGAAAAGCAAATCTGAGAAACCACAAAACTCTGAACAGAGCCAAAATATCTAGCATTCTGAGGCTCCAGAAAGTTATCTGACTCCTCTGCCCCTTTGCAAATTCAGCTGAGATATGTAGCCGCAGTGGTGAGCCAGCCCTGAGGTGCTCCCTCCTTGGCAGCTAGCTAACCCACTAGGCTTGTATACATGCCTGGAGAGCAGTAAGGAGAGAGATTAAGAGAGGGGGACAGAAGAATGGCAGAGAGAAAAAAGAGCCAGTGAGACAGAGGGACAAAGAAGAAAGACAGAGAGCCAGAGACAGAACATCACTCTGAGAGACACAGCAAGATGAGGGCTCAAGTGTGAACACAAACTTGAGTCAGGAGCTCACTTCCTCCGCAGTGTAGGGGTTACAGGGAGGGGAATAGGGTTTCGGCGCTGAACTCATGCCAGGATACCAGATACATCTGGACAACCAGTAGGCCTGACTCCAGCAGAAATCTATTTGCCTGAGTTCAAGAGCCTCTTGGGAAACACTTCATCCTAGAGGAAAAGGGAACTCAATCTGATGAGCTTGACCCATAAAAGCCGAAGCCCTCTGTGGTGCAGGGAGTCTGAAAATAAAACCCCAAAGAATAAAACATCAAAGTACAGGGAGTACTGGTCAGGTATTCCCTTAAAGAATGTTCAGTCTGACAACTAAGTCCACAAACTTAATTATTCTAAGTGCGACATACCTCATTGCTGAATATCACTATAATCACCTTCGAAGTACACCCCTTGAGAAGCTATGCACTGATGCCAGCACCTAGTGTACCCTTCAGTGAACTTTGGGAACTCTTTCTGGAATGGCCATTGCTCATGGTGGCAAGGAGACAAGTTTGTGAACTTAATTGTCTAGTAGCCTGTGAGGGAGTTTTTAGCCAGTAAACAAATAATAGTATGGGACACTCTCCCTACTTATGTGATCTGGCCCCAAATGACTTTTTTGTTTATCTAAAGATAAAAGAAATATCGAAATGAAGACATTTGGATGACATTCAGGACATCAAGGGTAATATGACAGCAGCTCTAATGGCCATTCCACGAAAAGAGTTCCAAAATTGCTTTGAAGGGTGAACTAGGCGCTGACATCAGTAACTAGCTTCCCAAGGGGAGTACTTTGAAGGTGACTGTAGTGATATTCAGCAGTGAGGTCTGTAGCCCTTTTTCTAGAATGAGTTCTCAAGCTTAATTGGCAGTCCTGGTGTAACACAAAGAAAGGGATGTATGCACTCTTCCTTGTTTTGAAACCAGATATAAAGGGGTGTTGGCCACTCGAGGGCTTCAGGGCTGAGGCTATAATGAGAAAGGTAGAACTAGCTCCCTGGCAGATGTTAGAAAGGCTAGTGGGCACAGGGTAGTGGTTCCAGACAGGACCCCCTGTGTTCACAAACCCGTATGAGCCAGCCCCTGAAATTCCAGAAGTAACCAAGGGGCAATTTGTAGTGGGTTGAAGTTGTCCATGAGATCATAGAATAAAAAAACTATGGAAATTTGGATTACAATTGCTAACGAATTCCCAGTTACATGGATGAGACTTGGGTAAGGTGAGTTTCATTAGGAAAAGTATAGAATCTGTGTTCATCCTTGGGCCAGCTAGCAAGATAATACCTGACTCTTCCCTAGAGAAATCCAACTTATAATTCTTTTTTTCTGGTTAGATCTTTTTCTCTTGAATTCTCTCACTTCTGGCAAGTTTTGTGAGCACGAAATCTGGAGTAAGGATCTTTCCTATACCCTCACTTCTTCATAGGCTCATCTCATACCAATGATGTCCAGTGAGCATCATCTACTATTAAACACTGGGAATAATTGCATAAAGACCTATCTGAGAAAGAGGGAGGGAGAGTGGAAGGGAAAAGCTAAGGCCCTGTTTCAATGGAGCTCAGAGGAAAACTTTGGGGCCAAAATACAAAGGCATTCAATACAATCAATTAGGTTATTTTCTACTTTCTAATGTCCTGTTATTTCGCAAATTATCTATTTAAAAAGTTAAGCTAATTCCAACTCATGGTGACTGTCATGGACTAATTTGGGTTCCCTGTAAAATATGTGTAGAAATTTGGCTGGGCCAGGATTCCTGGTACTGCGTGTTGTTCCTCCATGATAACCATCCTGCCTCTATGATGTTAATGGCAGAGGAAGGATGGTAGTTGTGTTGGGGGGCAGGACTCAACTGTAAGATTGTTTTGTGCCTTGAGGCAGTCTCTTGAGATATAAAAGAAAGAAGCTAGCAGAGAGATTTGGAAACCTCATACCATCAAGAAAATAGCACCAGGAGTAGAGCGTGTCCTTCAGACCAGAGTTTCCTGAGCCAAGATGCTCCCTGACCAAACACTGATACAATACAAGGACGTTTCTCCAGAGGTGACTCAAACAGTGATCCCATGTGTGTCAGATGTGAATTGTGCTCCATAAGGTTTTCTGTGGCTGATTTTCCAGATGCAGATTGTCAGAGATTTCTTTCAAGTTTCCTCTGGGTAGACGCAAACCACCAACTTTTTAGTTAACAGCCAAGTACATTAACTGTATTACCAAACTGTCTCAAGAAAAGTGTTAACTTTATGAAAACCAAATGTAGAAAGTTAAAAAAAAAAGTTTTTCACAATCTACCCCTACATGGCTCTTCTGAGCTTTATATGCATTTGCTCGTGGTTACCACTGAGGTGTTTGGACTTCATTATGTAATAAACAAGAGTCATAGATGGCAATTCACCTGGCCATGACAGAGACAGTTCCACTGTGCAGATGACAGGAAAGATGCACGTAGCTAAGCACCACCAATTCTGACCAACCCATAATTCATGGTGCCCCACTCAAGGACAAGAACGCTGTAGTGTAAGCAGAAAGGCATTAACATTTTTCACACTCACCTACTCTAAATCTTGGCTCATGCAGAGAGAGTGATTGACAACCCCCAAAGGCTGTCGGGCAACTATTTGAAAGTGCGGTCCATAGAGAGGCCTCTTCCACCTGTTACTCTTTTCTCTATCGCTTCACATCCGTAGGGGTCCCTAAGCCCCAAGAGATGGGTCAAGTGCAAATCTGGTAAACCAAGAAGGTCCAGCAGTTGTCAACTTAATTAGCCTTCAGGAAAAATATATGGATATACGAGCACAGCAGAGTTGCCATAGAGACGGGCACAAGAGGTGCATTTAGAACAGGGCCTCATCACATCACCCGATAAAAATAAGATGCAGGCTTTTTAATAGAATGAATTACTTAAGTTTTATATTTAACAGGGGACGACACTAAGGCTATAACTGGTTTTCAGAATATTTTAGGAATCTGGGCTGCCTGCTTCCACATATGTTAACAGCCATCACAACATATGCTCTGCTGGACAGCAGTGAGGTGCTGGAAGCCCACACATCTCTCCCACTCCATGAAATGAGAGAGGTGTTCCTTCTCACTTTGGGTCTGTTCTCTCTTAACTGGGTGAGAGATTTTCAGTGTGTTTCAGAGACAGAACTGCCGAGAGCTACATTGTGCTCCTGCACTGGCCCTTTGCACACACTGTCACTAACAACCACCCTGTGAATCCATGAGCTCATTCTGCAGATGAAAAAAATGAGTCTTAGATAGATTTGAAATTTACCTAAGGTCACACAGCTAATAAGTGGCAGAGCTGGGATTCAAACACAGATTTCCTTCATTCCAAAATCCGTTGCTTCATAAGATACCAACCATGATTTCAGTAGACAGGAATCTAAAGAGATTTTTGCATTTTTACTGATACATAGCTTGGCTCTCTTACAGTTTATCTTTTTGTCTAAGATGGTGCCAAGAAGAATTCCACCACAGATGGTGATCACTGCTGGTGAGTCCTCCTCCAGTTATCCGAGCATTTTCTTAATTGTAAATGTGTGTGTGTGTGTAAACATAACATTTGCCAACTCATTTTTCACTTGTACAACATGATGATTTCAATTACACAATCCTCACCAATAATTGTTGCCAGATTTTCCATCACTATCAACAGTAACTCACTGCCCCCTAATCAGTGACTCTCTCTTTCCCCATGCTCCCATCCCTGGCAACCACTAATTAGCTTTGATTACTATGTATTTGCCTATTCGAGATACCTCGAAGGCAAGCTTTAATGGCAGACTAGTCTCTCCTTACTCCCCAAAATGCTTCTGGACTGCCTCCTCCCTAAGCAAGCCCAACAAGCCAAAGCTAATTACCATATACTTTCAAACTAAACATCAGTAAGAGAGTGTCCCTAATGTTCTTGCATATATAAAAGCTTAAATACATGAAATCAACTGAAGATGTCTTTTGTTGACAATTTTGTCTTTGGACTAATCATGATACTCTTACTCTACCAGAAACCCTGGTGGTGTAGTGGTTAAGTGCTATGTCTGCTAACCAAACCATCAGGAATTCAAATCCACAAGGTGTTCCTTGGAAACTCTATAGGGCAGTTCTCCTGTGATCTGTAGAGTTGCTATGGGCTGGGATCAACTTAGTGGTAACTTTCTTTCCCTTACTCTACAGAGAGAAGCTTCCATACCTTTTTTTCCTTTTCTTTCTTTTTTTTTTTTTTAAAAAAAGGAAAAGCTTTTCAGTAAAGGTATACTACTCAGTAGGTAGACTCCTCACTCCTCACCCTGCCCACACACACGCCCTTCAACCCCCTTGCAGTCAAGGCTGAAATATCACCAGCAGAGTAAGATTTAGATTGAAAGACAAGAACCCTAGATTTTTGACTCAAGTGAATTCACGTGACATGACCCTTGTCAATGTCACTCCCAAAGACACGGCTGCTTCTGCCCTACATCTGTGACTTGTAGGTTGTTTGCTTTAAAGGATTTTTACTTGAGTTAGGCACATGATCTATTTGAAAGCTATCTGGGAAAAGAAAATCAGGTGCCAGGATAACTACTTAGCCAGGATAACTACCTATTTTTACTAGGTTTTACTGATACCACCCTAGAAAATGTTCCCTGCAAGTGCAGAAATTCCTGTGTACAGCATAGGCACTCAACAAATGTTTCTTGAACAACTCAGTTGTGTTGTACTGACAAATGATTCTTTGTGTACTGTTGGCACATAGTGAGTTAAAGATTAGACTTTGTGGTCCAGCCTGGAAATCTAGTGTCTGTGATGGGCAACGTGCAGAAGTTAATAGCACAGGCTTTGGACTTGGGCAGACGTTTGAAGTTCTGACTTTGCCGTTTATTAGCTACGGTAACTGAGGCAAGTCACTTAATCTCTTTAAGCCTTAGCTTCCACACCTCTAAAATGGGAATTATAATGGGCAGATGCCAAAGCCGAGTCCAGGTAGGGAAGTGGCCCGTAATCTGTCAAGCATCACAGTTTTCATCCCATTGGCTTGGTAAATTGCATGACAAGAGTGGGAAGCAGAGGAAAGCAGATGCTACCGCTCCTCCCACTTCATAACCCTAAGGTTCCTTGGGATCAGAGTCTCTGTCTTTACCTGCTAAAGGGTTTATTTAGCCTTTCAGAGACTTCTGGGTCTTTCTTGCCCTCAGCTATGTGCCACCTCCATGCAAGGTATCAGAAGCAGCTTGTAGGCCACAGTCGTCACAGCTGTCAAGCTTCCCCATCTCTGACTTTATCTTCCCCCCCTCTAAATAAGGAAGCCAGCTCAGTCAGGCCAAGAACTTCTGCCCAATTAGGGTTCTGGGTAGCCTTTCACCTCCCTCTTCCCCTGGGCCCTCAGCCAGCTCCCCCCGCCTGCCCTGCAGAGATGCTCCCTGCTTACTTCATTCCTGCCTCATAGCTGGAATGACAGTGGCTCCCAGAATCCCTGGGGAGTGGGGCGGGTTATTGGGGCCTGGGGAGGCAGCCAGGTCCAGAGCAGGTTAATGTTACAGTCCGGGATCACTGAGTTGGGCCAGTTGACGTCAGGGTGATGATGGGTGGAGGGGAGCGCCGGCTCGTGAACTATAAAGATAGATCAAATCAAATATAATCAACCTGGGGCACAGCAAGCCGGCGAGCGAGTGTCCCAAGCCATGGTCACTATTAGCCGCCGCTCAGCCTGGGTCCCTCTGCTCCCGACCGGAGCGCCTGAAGCAGGCTTTGGTTTCATGTCAGCAGCCTTCATCTGCCTTCCAAAAATAAGCCCCTGCCGCCATGAGGAGGGGAGAAAAACAAGAAGGGCGGTATTTTTAGGGCCATTAATTCTGACCACGTGCCTGAGAGGCAAGGTGGATGGCCCTGGGACAGAAGCTGTTCATCACTATGTCCCCGGGAGCAGGACGTCTTCAGGGCACGCTGCAGACTCTTGTCTTCTTAGTCGTCCTAGTGGGCATGGTGGTGCCCTTGCCTTCAGGCACCCGCGCCAACAGCACGCTGCTGGACTCCAGGGGCTGGGGCACGCTGCTGTCCCGGTCTCGAGCTGGGCTAGCTGGAGATCTCGCCGGGGTGAATTGGGAAAGTGGCTATTTGGTGGGGATCAAGCGACAGCGGAAGCTCTACTGCAACGTCGGCATCGGCTTTCACCTCCAGGTGCCCCCCGACGGCCAGATCCGCGGGACCCATGAGGAGAACCCTTACAGTGAGTGCAGCTACAGCCCATCGGGATACTTGGGCTTGGGTTCAAGCAGGGCCAGAAGAAGAGGGGGGCTTGTTCTCCTGGATAGAATCCTACTATAAAGGAAACCCAATCAAACCAGTGGCTGCTGAGTCAGTTCTGACTCCAGGTGACCACATGTGTGTCAGAACAGAACTGTGCTCCACAGGAGTTTCAGTGGCTGATTTTTTTGGAAGTAGATTACCAGGTCTTTCTTCCTAGATGCCTCTGGGTGGACTTGAACCTCCAGCTTTTTGATTAGCATCCAAGTGTAGTAACTATTTGCACCAGTAAGGAAGACAGACTCGTGATTTGTCACAGTTGTGCCTGTAAAAATGTCCACCTCCCTAGACTCAGTTTATGCTTACCTGGCTGCAGGCTTTGTATCCTGCGGTCCAAGCACCCTTGGCCATCATCCCCCCAGAGTCCCCATAGCACTAATTACTTCAGCATTGTTGTTGTTGTCTGTCGTCAAGTCAATTCAAACTTGCAGTGACCCCATAGGCAGAGCTGAACAGCCATAGGGTTTCCGAGGTTATAATCTTTACAGAACAGACAGCCACATCTTTCTACCTTGAAGCAGCTGGTGGGTTTGAACCTCTGACTTTTGAATTAGTGGCTGAGCACTTACCCACTTGTGACCAGGGCTCCTTACTCTGGCATTACTGGCCCGTTGCAGGTCCATTCCAGACCACTGGGAACCATCCTGCTTGGAAGCTATAAGGCAGGGTTTGGAAGAGTAAGTTAGGAACAGTACTTGAACCAAATTTGACAATAGCTTATTTTTATTCAGCTTTCTTCTTTGAAAAGGAAAGGCAAGTGGTTTGCAAAATTTCCAGCTGAGACATATCATTCATCTTCTTTCCACCTGCCCCTTCTGTCTCTAGGTCCTTCTATTACAATTTGATGGGCTGCTGCCTAGATAGGCTCTCCTCTCTGAGAGAGGATGGGATGGGGCCCCAGCATCCAGGCAAACCATCAGTCTTTGTGCAGCTACAGTGTTTTAGAAATAAGATGATGGGAACTTGTTGAAACATGTGGAGTATGTGTTATAAAATAGGAAAGGAGAGACTAATTGACAGTCTCTTCCCCCACTCCACCCCACCCCCCCAACCCCCACCCCGCCTCTGTCCAGGTCAGAGACTTCATGTGATTATAGATATGCTGGTGGCCATTTCATTCCCTATCTCTGATGTTAGAACTTTCCTTGCAGAATTGGATTTTTAACAGGATAGTAGCAGAACTTAACCAGACTAGCAGCAGGGATCTCCCCAATTTAAAAGGAAAAGGATAAAGACAGTGGAGGGTCTAGCTCTCTAGAAGCAGGGAATGGATTTAGATATTCTTTTCAGATCACATGGTGTAAACCCTGGTGGCAGAATGGTTAAGCGCTACTTAGCTAACCAAAAGGTCAGCAGTTCGAATCTGCCAGATGCTCCTTGGAAACTCTACGGGGGCAGTTCTACTCTGACCTATACAGCTGCTATGGGTCAGAATCAACTCAATGGCAGTGGGTTTTTTTTGGTTTTTTTTTTTTTTTTTTTTTTTTTTGGTTTTTCAGATCACATTAGGCTGAGTCCCTCTCCAATCTGCACAAGTCTGAGGTAACCTGGCCCCCATTTCTTTGTCAGGTTTGCTGGAAATTTCCACAGTGGAGCGAGGTGTGGTGAGTCTCTTTGGAGTGAAAAGTGCCCTCTTTGTTGCCATGAACAGTAAAGGAAGATTGTACGCAACGGTGAGTTCATCAGACCAGGGGAAGCTCCAGGTTTTGTAAAGCTTACATGATTTAAGAAAATAATATAAAATGTTGAGTAGAGAAGCGACTATTTACCTAGAATGACAAAAGGAGTAGCTATGGAAGGAGTTAGATATATGATCTATTTAAAAGTAATTGTTAGTGCAAACAAGGGGCCTTGATGCTCATACCTCATGGCTGTCAGTTGCTGAGAGTCAGCTCTGTTGCAGGTGATCTTACAACAGAAAGAGACACTGCCTGGTCCTGTGCCACTGTCGTGTTCCTTGGTGTACCTGAGCCGCTGCTGTGGCTGTTGTCTGAATCCATCTTGTTGAGGGCTTCCTTCATGTTTGCCTGACCTTCTACCACACCTCAATGAAAACCAAACCAAATCCATTGCCGCTAAGTCGATTCCAACTCATGGCAACCCCTAGGACAGAGTAGAGCTGCCCCATAGAGTTTCCAAGTGATGCCTGGTGGATTTGAACTGCCTACCTTTTGGTTAGCAGCTGAGCTCCTAACCACTGCACCACCAGGATTTCCCCACACCTCATTAGCTTCAGTTCATTGACCTCAGCATGAACCCTATTTTCCCTAATCCCACCTGCCTGAACCTTGGCTGTCAAACAGGAACTATAGCTCAAAAAGCTATTGGGTCAGATTGTAACGTGCACCTGACATAAGACAGTCATCTATGCTCACGGCCAGGAAGGCAGGCCTGTCTTCCAGCCTGAACTGCGGCTGTCCGTCTGTGACCCATTCTTTGTCCTTTCCGTCTTCCTCCCCAGTTCTTTTTACACAGGAGAAGCAAAAATGGAGTCTGTATTTGCTCACCTTCAACAATTTGTTGAAATTTCATCGCAAGGTTTCAAACTTCTTTAATCCCAGAGGCTGGAAACTCTGGCGGCGTGATGGTTAAGTGCTACAGCTGCTAACCAAAAGTTTGGGCAGTTCCAATCTGACAGCTCCTCTTTGGAAACTCTATGAGGCATTTCTGTCCTGTTCTACTCTGTCACTATGAGTTAGAATCAACTCCATTGCAGTGGGGTTGGTTTAGTGTAATCCCATAGACTGGAGGAGCATCTCCCTGTTAAATCCTTCCTTGACCAGACCCCCGCCCCCCATCACTCCTGCGAGAGCAGATGCTAGCACTTCGGTTAATGTAACTGACCTCTAAGCCATTTACTAAAACCTCAGCTGTTTCTTTGACCCCCTCATTTCTGAGTCCTCAGCCTGTGATTAGGATTGTTTCAAAACAGATTGAAAAAAATGACCCTAAGAGGATGAAGCAACAGAACTGTTTCGACAGAAATAAGAAGGCTAGAAAGGAAGACCTCAGAGCTGCCATCAGGGAGTACCAGAGTTATTTATGGGGAGGGTGTGGAGGACTGTCCCATCTCTCCTTGGAGGACAGATGGATATCTGGGTTGAGGCTGGCTGCTGGGTTCTGGAGAGGAAGTCCCTAACACACAGGACCATGTTGCCCTGAAAGCCTCTGTCTCAAGATCTTCAGCACTAACACTGCAAGTGAGGCCGACTTCTGGGTTGGTTTACACAGAGATAAGGACAGACCCAAATCAGTGGGTTTTCACACAGCTCTTTGGACTGGTCACATCCATATCATTTTGGTAACTTGGTACAAGTACAGATTTCCAGGGACCTCTCTAGAAGAGTCTAATTCAGAAGGGCTGGGACAAGGGCCTAGAAATCTGTTTGGGCATTGTGTTTGTTTTGAAGTTTCTCAGGCAGGTTTGGGAACCAACGGGCTGCATAGCCTCTGGAGGGCAGGCAGTCACCCCTTGCTGGGTATGGCACCATCCCTGGGAGTTCCTCTGAGGACTAGCTGAGGAGAGACCAAGTGTTGGACCTGGCATGCTCAGGCATCCTTTATGACTTTCCAGAAAAGTGATGGAGAGACAAATGAGAGCCTAGGACCCAGCCTAGGTTTCAGTGGGGCAGGGCTCCCTCTACAGAGTGACATAAAAGCCATCGTCCCAAGGAGCCCCTTCTCATCAGCCTACCTAGTGCTTGGAATCCCATTCAAGTGAAGATCCCTGGGATTGGAGCCGATGGCTATGTGACTCTATACGGAGTTTTGTTTTTCTTTTTTAACAGGTAAACGTCTTAGAAAAACCAAAAAACCAAATCTGTTGCTGTCAAGTCAATTCCAACTCATTGTAACCGTGTCGAGCAGAGTACAACTGCCCCATACAGTTTCCAAGGAGCACCTGGTGGATTTGAACTGGGACTTTTGGGTTAGCAGCTGTAGCTCTTAACTACCAGGATTTACAAAGAAGGAAATACTAATTAATTCGACCTTTATGCTAGGTTTGCCCTGAGTCAGAATCATGGTCCCTCATTGCTGCAAATTGGTCAAGCACCCGGCTGCTAACTGAAAGGTGAAAGGCTCAAACTCATCAGAAAGTACCTTGAAAGAAATGCCTGGGAATCAGCTTCCAAAAAGTTACAGCATGCAGACACTAAGGAGGAGGCATACTCTGCACTCACAGGGTGATCGTGACTCTGAACCCACTCAGGGGCAACCTTTTCTTTTCTTTTGTTTTTTTTGGTTTATCATTGCTTCTTTTACTAACACAGTTGGGTTTGTTTTGTTTTGTTTTGTTTTTTATTTCTTTCTTCTACCTGGAAAGGAACCTAATTTAGGGGAGACAAAGAGGGACACATATAGGGTTAATTTCCCACTTTAAGTCTAGCGGCCATAAAGCAAAAGCATGGCCAAGCGGGGAGGAGTTTTCAAAAGTGGCAAATGGAAAGAAGCCATCTCTTTGGTGTGTACACCGACTCACAGTATACAGGACACCCCTGAGACCAGACCTGGCAGCTTTTTTGCTGCCAAATACCTTCAAAAGGGGTTAAGTAGGGCTATAGGGCACCCTCTGTGAGCACAGTCCAGGGCAAAAAGAGATTTCTGTAAGAGAAATCCTGCCCACTCTTCACCCTCTGCCTACCCTCTTCCACACAGCATTTTACGGAAGAGCACCTTCACCAAGGCGGGACCTTCTCCTTCCAGATGACCCTGTGCAGAAAGTGGAGTTAGTTAAACAAGGGATCTGACAGAGCCCTTTGATGGGGAACCAGGTGTTCTCAACACTCTCTACCCCTCCCTCTTCTGCTTCTGGGGGCCCATTATCACAATCTAAAAAAACAATTGCCAACTGATCCCAGGAGCCAGGAAGACTCCCGCTGGGTGATGATTTCATTCACACTATTTGCCTTTAAACCCCCAGAGCTGCCTCATCTGTCCGGAGCTCAGCTGCTGCTGCCGCTAATAGGCTTGCTCACGGGGGAGGGGGAGGACCGTGGGCGTGTTAGTGTTCCGAGGAGAGTAGGAGGAACCCGGGGACAACCCATGGTCAAAAAATCCAGAGCAGGGAAAACCCAAGTGGGAGAAGTGGTTTCCCACATATCTTCCCCACAGCAGTTTGTCTTGCCCTTAGCAAATAGCTCTGACTGAGCCAACAGTATAAATAGCTAACTTGCCGAGTTCAATTCGAATCCACTCACAGGTCCCTCGGAAGAAAGCCCTGGCAATCTACTTCCAAAGGTCACAGCCGCGAAAACCCTACAGAGCAGCAGGGCTACTCTGCACAAATGGGATTGCCACAAGTTGGAACTGACTCAGTGACAACTGGTTTGGTTGTTTAAATATTGAGCACTAACTGTCAAGCCTGGCTGCATGCTTGACAGGTGTTATTATTTCACAGAAACCCTGTGATGTCCATGGGGTCCATGTCCTCACTTTACAGATGAGGACACTGCATCTTCAAGTCTCCAACAATTGTTGGGACTTCTCCAAGATCTCAGGTGCAGTCACATCTGTGTGCAGCCATGTCTTCAGGATGTAGGGAGCCGCACAGAGTTGTCCCCTTTGGCCTCTGCAGAGAATGCATGTGAAGCATGCAAACAGGTGCACTTGGCAGGACAGGACAGGCTGCAACCACAGGTCTAGTCCAGGCCTCACCCACCCTCAGGCTGCTCGTCTTACTTCGGGCAAAGACAATGAACTGCTCTGGGTCTGGGCCTC
The DNA here is from genome assembly GCA_028571685.1 of Heterohyrax brucei. NCBI lineage: Eukaryota > Metazoa > Chordata > Mammalia > Hyracoidea > Procaviidae > Heterohyrax > Heterohyrax brucei. Next base: position 65,583,556 of record CM053142.1, on the reverse strand, counting down.
TGCTCTCTCAGCTGTGAGCTGAAGCAGAAATTAGTGAATTCCAACCTCCTTGGTCCTCTTTGAAGCCCTGATACCACAGTGGTTACAAGCTTAGCTGCTAACCAAAACAATAGCAGTTCGAATCCACCAGCCACTCCTTGGAAACCCTATGGGGTAGTTCTGCTGTGTCCTATAGGGTTGCCCCGAGTTGCAGTTGACTTGATGGCACACAGCAACGACTAAAAAAAAGTAACCATTGCCGTGGAGTCAGTTCTGACTCATAGCAACCCTATAAGACAGAGTAAATCTGCCACATAGGATTTTCAAGGAGTGGCTGATGAATTTGAACTGTCAACCTTTTGGTGAGCAGCTAAATTCTTAACCACTGTACAACCAGGGCTCCTCTCTTAAAGGTTATAGCCTAGAAAACCCTATGGGACAGCTCTAGTTTGTAACATGGGATGGCTCTGAGTTGAAATCAACTTGATGGCACCTGACAATGACAACAAGGCCAAGAGAGGAGTCCCTGGGTGATACAAATAGTCAACACACTCAGTTGCTAACCAAAAGGTTGACAATAATTCAAGTCTACCCAGCGGCACCTAGGAAGAAAGGCCTGGTGATCTACTAATGAAAATTCAGCCACTGAGAGCTCAACAGAGTTCATAGCTCTTGGACACACACAGGTTGCTATGAGCCGGGATCAACATGCCAGCTACTCTTAACTGGTAAAGTAGACAAGAGAGTGGATGTCTTGTTCACCCTAGACTTTTAGGACCATTTCTCCCAGAGGTAACTCATGCTAAAACACTTGTAGATCTGCCCTTCTCCACAGTGAGAGCTGAAAGCTTTAAGGAGTTTGCTTCCCTGTGAGTCTGATTAAACCTCTGTAAAATTTAAGACCTTGTCACGCTGGGGCTTGAGGCAGGGAGGCCCAAGAAATATGAGCTGGCAGAATTATTTTCACTTGTCCATTTCACTACCATGTAGCTGCTTTTATTAACACAACGTTCACTTGGCTCAAGGGCTTTGTTCACCAGAGTTGAGAAGTCAACATTCCTGAGCCTTGAGAACTCAGAGCTAAAGGATGTGATTGAAGTGAATTAAATGGCTGGGTCTTTTTTTTTTATTAATTTTTTTAAAATTATGATTGAGTGAAAATGTATAATGCCGTATAAATTTGCATGCCCACCCACCTACATGCAGCTCCCCTGCTGTCCCCTGCTGTCCCTGCCCAGCGCACTCCTCCTCTCCATTCTATACATGTCACATCCTCCTAGTAATCTATCCCCTGCTCTCCACCCTCTCCCCTGCCTCCAGTAAGAGGTCAGCAGGATGGCATCCTGCAGATGCATGAAACCATAAAGTGCACACACGATGTGGTCACTCTGTGTCACCAAGTCCAATCCATTCCTATCTGAAGAGTTTACCTCCTTTATGATTTATGGACAGGGGCAGCATCAGGGCCAGAAGCCATGCTTGCAGGGGAACCTCAAGTCCCCTGGACCATCAAGTGTGGTCTTTTAGTGGAGATCTCAGGGTGCACCCCTTTTTATTCTCGTGTTACCAGTGAGACTCAACTTTGTGAGCTCCGTCACAGCTATCACTGGTGGTGGCCGGGCACCATCCAGTTCTTCTGGTCACATGTTGATGTAGTCACCCATTCACGTGGGTCTCTCTGTCTTCTGTGTTCTTTCCCCCATGTCGTTATGGTCCTTGGTGATCATCCGTTCCTGCTGAGTTGGGATCGTCTGGTGTACCTCAGATGGCAGCTTGACAGATTTTAAGATCCCAGATGCCACTCACCAATGTGGGGTGCAGAAGAGTCTCTTAGCAAAAGGCTAGTTTTGCCAGTTGGCTTTGATGTCCCCTGAGAGCATGGTCCCTGGACCAAGGGCTGGGCCTTGATGCGAGCCTGAGAACCAGTTTGGTCAGCAGGAAAATATCACTAGTTTAAAGAATTGAGCTACATCCAAGAGCTCAAGGAAAATTCATCTTCTCCATCTCATGTCACATGCTTCCATACACGCCTGAACCTCATGGGGGTAGGAGGAGCACTGAAAGAGAGGAAGGAAAGGGAGGAGTCTTCTAAAGTCAACTGCTGCATCTTTTCTCTTTTCTCGTGTTAGGTTTGTACAAGATTCTGGGAAAGGCTAGGCATATGAGCTAGACTAGAGGAAAAGGACAGAAGAGAAAGAAACAAAAGCAGGAAACTAGAAGGAGGGAGGGGTTTGAATAACCAAAACCTGATTAGCAGAAAGCAGTATACAATATATACAGCAAATATAGTATATTCACACATACTTAAACAAACAATCTCCTGGGAGACCCAGACATTTAAGAAAGTCTGGGTTTGTCCATGGGCACATTCTGGATGGAGGGAATAGACACATGCCCCTGTAGGTCCTTGCCAGAATTACCCGTTTCCTCCCCTTTCCTCCTCCTCTCCCTCCCCAGCCAAGACTTTATTTTCTCTCTAGAGTATGCAAGTAGCACACAAAATCTCTCCTTTAAGCACCATTCAGGTTAGAAATAAATTTTCCTGGAAATCGTCAGAAGCAAATTCCTCTCCAGGGACAAATATAAAGTGAACAAAGAAAGACAAGCAAGTGGGCATAGTGGGACTATGGAAGAACAGAGAGACTATCAGTTTCTGATAATGTTTTCTCACACCATTTCCCTTCTATCCTGAATTCCTTTACTGTTTTCTAATATTTTATTTGTTTGAGTAGTCAATATTATGAACATAGTTTAACAGAAAGAAAAGTACAAAAGCACATGCAGTAGAAGGGAGCCTCACTCCCACCATTGTCACACAGCTATGGAATTCCTTCCCAGAGGCACCCACTGTTACCAGCCTCTGGTCTACCAACCAAGGAGTAACCCATGAGTGTGGGGGGGGGTGTGTGTGCGTGTGTGCGCTTATCGGCATCTTTTTTTTATATCACACAAAGAATAGCAAGCTTATGTTCTGTTCTGAAGTTTGCTGTTTCACTTCAGATCATAGAATGAAACTGTTGTCTTCTGAGACCATTTCACATCTGTGCATAAAGAGGTTCCCTTTCATGGCTGTATGGTATTCCTTTGGACGCATGGACTAATAACTAAGTTAACCATTCCTCTCTTACTAGATGATGAGGTGGTTTCTCGTTTTTTTGTATTACAAATAATGCTACATTGAGGAACTTTTGTACCTATGTGTGCATGTACCAGTGAGATAGGAGCCCCGATGGCAAGATGAACAGTAAAAGACTTGGCTGCTGACCCCAAGCTGACAAACTGAACCCACCCCCTGGTGATCTGCTCCTATGAGATTATAGCCTAGGTAACGTTATGGGCAGCTGTAGTCTGACACACAGGATCATGGGAATTGAAAGGTGACTCCGTGATACCTGGTAACAACAACCAGTAAGATAAATTCTTTGGGTGGAATTACTGATCAGAGTTACACTCATTTATTTTCTATTTTAAATGATACCAAGTTGTTCTTTATGGTGGTTTTACCAGTATAGAATGCTGACACTAAATAAATAAATGCAGACATATTAAATAAATATGCTTGTGCCCAGATCCTCACCGATGAAAATATATAACCAAAGATGTTTCTCTCTGAAATTTGACAAGTAAAAATGGGGTCCCAGAGTTTTGGTTTACATTTATCTTATTATATATGAAATCAAGCATATTTTCCTATGACTAAGTGCTATTTGCATTTGCTTTTCTGTGAATCATCTGTTCACAAACTTTGTCATTTTAGTGTAGTCATTAGAACGTAGTAAAGAAATTTACTCTGGCATATGTATTATAAATATTTTTATCGAGTTTGCCGTTTATATTTATAATTTTTTTCCAGGTGGAAATCAAGTGTCTTTTAGTGTTTGTTTTTTTTTTTCTTTTATGGCTTCCAGATTTTTATGTCCTACTTAGATTTTTTCTTTTTTAATCTTGACTTTTAGATGATTTTTTAAAAACACCAATTGTTTCTGGACTTTTTGGTTATCTTGTTTACATTTATCACTCTAATTGGCAAAAATTTGACATAAAGAATAAAATCCTATGTTGAACTTTACTACAGTTATTTTAAGGTATTATCAACACCGTGTTTTCTTCCATGATTTGAAATGACATGTTTATTTCATGCTCATTTTCAGGTTCACTTTTATTTTACATCCTCATATGTGTTTAGATCTATTTATGAATTCAATTTTTGTGCAAAGAAAAATTAGCGTGGCTTTATTTTTCAGTTAACTTCTACAATCAGTCCTGAGTTTAATCTCTGCTGGAACTGTTGCTTCCAGAGCTTTTGCCCATCAACGATCTTACATCCTGTGACTGATGTTACATCTTCTCCACAGGTGAAATGCCATGGTCCAGAGAGGTACTCAGTAAGACAGCGCCATGCCAGAGCATCCATCTCCCACCTTGACTTGGCTGTGTGCTCTTTTCACGCAAGCTCACCACGTCCCAATCCTTCAGTCAGCACCTGCAGAGCTTAAAGCTGTCCAGTAACTCACATCCAGTGTTATAGAAACAGCAGTTCAGGATAAGAAGTCTTTGTTGCTCTTGTAAGATACTGTCAAGTCAATTTTTGACTCAGAGCAACCCCGTGTGATGGAGCAGAATTGCTCCATAGGTTGTCTAACCTGTGTTCTTTAGGGAAGCAGATGAACAGGTCTTTCTCCCTGGAAGCCGTAGGTGAGTTAGAACGGCCAACATGTAGGTCAGCAGTCGAGCACTTAACCATTGCTCCTTCAAGAAACGTTTAGGGGCTTTTAACGTAAGACATTTTATGATACAGTTGCAGAATAATAATAGTATAGTGCTTAGTCATTTTTAAAATTTTATTGGGCTTTAGGTGCAAGTTTACACCACATATTAGTTTCTCATGGGAAAGTGTATACACAGATTGTTTTGTGATATTAGTTACAGTCCTGCAACATGTCAGCACTCTTCCGCGTTCCCTTTCCACACTGGATTCCCCATCTGTCTGGGTTTCCTGTCCTCTCCTGCCTTCGCATCTTTGATCTTGGGCACTGTTGCCCATTTGGTCTCCTATACTTGATGGAACTAAGAAATGCTTCTCCATGCGTGTTATTGTTTGTTTTATAGGCCTGTCTAATCTTTAGCTGAAAGGTGGACTTTGGAAGTGGCTTCATCTCTGGTTAGCAGGGTATCTGGGGGCCACATAGTCTTGAGAGTGATGCCTAGTATTTTTAGTTTTACCATTTGCCAGGTATTATAACAAGCCCTTTCCATGCCTTGTCTCATTTAATGCCCACTTGAACTCTATAGAATAATTACTCATACTGTTCCCACTTTACAGGTGAGAGAACTGAAGCATGGAGGTTAGATAACTTGTCCAAAGTCACATAACTAAATGATAGGTGGGCTGAGATTTAATCATAACTAGTTCAACCTGAAAGCAAATATGCTCATTACCTCTGTTTATTAGTTTGTACTCTCTGCCTTTGAGAGATTCATTCATTCTTCCATCCTACAAATATTTATTGAATACCCATACCAATAAAAGCAAAGGAAAAAGGAAAGCTTGTGAAAACCAAAACATTCTAGTGTGGTACTTTGTAAGCCAATCAGTGTAGCCTGGAAAGACTTTCATATTCATCTCAAGCAAATTAACATATGTGAAAGTGCTTTGAAAATAATAGACAATAAACAAAAGTAAAAACCAATTGTTTAGTCAACTCAGTCATATGTTGACTCATATGGCAACATGTGTGTCAGAGTGGAACTACACTCTAGGGTTTCTCAGTAGCTGACTTTTCAAAAGTGGATTGCCCAGTTTATCTTTCATGGTGCCTCTGCATGGCCTTGAACCTGCAACGTTTCAGTTGTCAAACACGTTAACCATTTATACCACCTAAATTAAAAAAAAAAAACCATTGTCAAGCTGATTCTGACTCACAGCAACTCTGTAGGATGAACAGAACTGCTCCATAGAGTTTCCAAGGAGCAGCTGGTAGAGTCTAACTGCCAGCCCTTGGTTAGCAGCTGAGCTCTTGACCCCTGTGCCACCAGGGTTCCTTAGGCTACTGAAACCCAAAACCCACTGCTGCCAAGTCAATTCTGACTCATAGCAACCCCATAGGTCAGAGGAGAACTGCCCCATAAAGTTTCCAAGGAGTGCCTGGTGGATTTGAACTGCCAATCTTCTGGTTAGCAGACATAGCCTTTGACCTACTATGCCTCCAAGCCAAGAGACTCAAAATTACTGGCAAGAGAAAAAGAGTGAAATGCATTTAGTGCTGGAAATAGGAGAGAGGACCTGCATTTTCCCCTAAAACCCTTACTTACCCTCCTTACACTCTTGTACTGCATTTAAAGAGCCATCTGAGGAACAGGGGCTGGTAATCCAAATCTTTCAGTGTTTAAAAAAAAAAAAGCTGTCATCAAGTTGCTGCTGACTTTTTACAGCTCTATGTGTGCAGAATAGAACTGTATTCCATTAAGTTTTGAAGGCTGTGACCTTTGGGAAGTGGATTGCCAAACCTTTCTTCCAAGTCACTTCTGCATGGACCACAGCCAACCTTTGGTTTGGTAGTTGAGCACTTGACCATTGGTGCCACCCAGGGACTCCTCTCTCAGTGTACTGCTATTAAAACAGCCTTCATTCAGTATTACACACACTGCAGGGATCTTGGAGTCCACAGGAAAGAAAGACGTGTCAATAGGGATTGCATGCTATGTTAAGTCCTGCCAGCAAAGTACACACAAAAGGCTCTAGGAGGCTGGGAGCCCTGGCAAGCTACTTGGTTGCCATGTGTTCATAACAGGAAGAGGCCATCGTCCATCCCCCACTGCCAGCGAGGCCAAGACACTCATACTAGTATTCCTTTAGAGACAGTCAGACGACACTCCTGGCACAGCCGGTCAGTCATTGAGTAGGTTTTTTTATAGCTGATGGTCTCAGTCAGCAGGAAGGAGTCAGAATTTATACTCCACTTATTTCTCTCTCTGTTTCCTTCTTTACTTCTTCTTGAGATTGCATCCTAAGTGTCCTGGCTCACAGTTTGCTCTCTCTTCCTCTAGACCCTCTAAACTGCTTCTGTTCAAGCGGCACAGAAATCTCTGCAGTTACCCTCAGAGCAGCCACCCAGGCAGGCTTGGGGAGAAAATGGCACTTTTTCTAGGACTAAAGGCCAGCTTGGTTGATTTATTAGGATAATCTTGTTGAAAGGTGACAGGAAGTCCAGCATTCATTTTCTGAACAGGTGGTCCACATGCTCTTCTCCACCAAATTAGCACTAAAGGGTGGAGATTTGTCACTGGCCCCAGACCCCATGGCACCACCTGTCATACAGGGAAATCAGTTATTTTCCCTGTAAAAAACCACTGTTCCTCACTATTTCTGTTCCTTCATGCCCCTAGAGAACCATGGATGTGTAAGAGGCACTGAGCATCTTCTGGGCTCAAAGGCAAAACCAAGAATGGGGAAGCAGACTGGGGAGCACACAGTGGACAGCAAGGTTCACGTGCTCAGTAGACCATGTTGGGAGCCCTTCCATTCCCAGCTCCCCAACTACACTCAGTTTGCAGAAAGGGAACTGAGGTTGAGGCAGTGGAACTTGCCCAAGGTTGCACAACCAGAACATGTAGAAGACAATGTACATACCCAAGCTCTTGACCTAACTCTACTAGACTACTTACTCTCACAGTGGACCTGAGAAAACTGCCCATTTGTCCTTTCTCTGAAAGGAATAGATTATCTTCCAAGCACTTCTCATGTAACCAGTGCCCCAGTAGAATATTTTCAGTTCCATCTTGGGTAGCATGGACAATCCTTCTCCCTCCCTGAGCCGTGACTTCCTAAAGGAGGGAAGATGATCCGGGACCGTGTGAGCTCTGAAATCTCCTCCAACACCAGCCTTTCTTGAATCTGTCTTCCTAGGATGGTTTAGATCTCACGGTGATTTTGCAAAGAGAAGGGGAGCTGGAAGAGAGGCTTACTGTCCAAGATTCAGCTGATGTTTTGCAGCATTGCTCACTCGTAATTCAGCCTCTGCTATTTCTTCCTCTCTTCCACAGCCCAGCTTCCAAGAGGAATGCAGGTTTAGAGAAACCCTCCTGCCTAACAATTACAATGCCTATGAGTCAGACCTGTACCGAGGGACCTACATCGCACTGAGTAAATATGGACGAGTAAAGCGGGGCAGCAAGGTGTCCCCAATCATGACTGTCACCCACTTCCTTCCCAGGATATAAGGACCCATGAAAGAAGGCTCATAGGTTGAAAGCAGCATATTTTCTACTGGAATTTTGCACAAGTGAAAAACTCCCTTCATCCCCAACGACTCCTTTGGCTTTTCTTGTCCTTGAGGAGACTGAGTTGGTACCCTTGGCCACTTTTGCTGCCCATCCTCCTGTCACTGGACCCCGTGGCATGGAACCCACCCAAGTGAAGAGTTACAGCCAGCTTCCTAGAATGGCAGCAGATCCCAAGCTCTGACCTCACCTGAGGGGACAAGGTATTGATGACACTTGTGGAATGTGACCACATGCATGGGAGGAGCCCAGGATGGGAGTATGTATGTGCCGATGTAGATCCATACATTTTTGTATGTATTCTCGGAGCAAAGGTATTTCAAAGCATCAGATTTCCTCTGTGCCAGCATGATCGCTGCAGGAATCCGCCTGCAAGAATGTCACTTGTCAAAGCAGCAGGATTAATGTGTGTGCCCATTCATCCTCTTTCCAATCATCTTTCCATGCAGGGGTCACTGACTTTGTGGGCAGTGTGGGTGGTGGAAGCAGCTGTCTTCACAGCGCAGGGAGGACAGGATGAGAGAGAGTAAGATTTAATTGCAACCAAGAGAGATAGTGCTCAGGCAGTCCACACTTCCTGATGGTGAGGGATACGCTGTCGGGGAGCTGTGGAAAAGGAGCAGACACTCCTAGGCTCTCCACAGAGCAGTGTCCAGGGCAGTGGAGGAAGGCCTGCAGGAGGCAGTAGGAGGGACTGGGTGTTCTGTAGAGAGCCATTCGGCCTGGAGGATTCCAAGCTGTGTGTGGCTCCGGGAACAAGCAAGGGCCAGGCTGCTTGCCTATCATTTTTTTCTCACTTTGAACCAGGTCTTATTTTAACCTCAGATGACAAGGATCCTAAAAATGGCAACCTCTTTGGCAAGAAATGGGAGGTGCAAAATAGGGCATGAAGGGAGTAGAGAGGCTTTGGACTCCAGACGATAATTCATCTCCAACTGTGTCCAGGAGACTCACCCAAGTTCTCATCTGATATTCTCACTTCCTTCTTGGTCATCCTCATCCTCACCCACACTGTGGCCTGGATGCAGTCGAATGCACTTGAGTTTTCTCCCTCTTCTTCCCTATGGTAGGAGAGCAGTAATAATCCTGTTAAATCAAAAAGCCAAGCTCAAGCAGCTCCTTGCCTTCTGTTCTTTGACAGTATTTAAAGCAGAGGTTCCCCCAAGCAACTATAAATGTTGTCCTGCTGGAGCTTTTAGATTCCTAAACCATTGGAATGTTCCTAAATCTGAAACCAGAGAGAGCCCTAGCAAAGTACAAATATTTTCGGCATATGTGAACCACAGAGTTACAAAACGACCTGACACCCTCTGCTACTCTAAGGGGCCCCTGCCTGCAAGACAATCCTTCATCTGCTGCAAATACCTTCATTTTCAACATACTGCTCTATTTACAGATGTGTCCATCTATAGATAGATGAAGGTGGAGGGACTGTGAGCTCAAGACGGATGTTGGCAATCTAAGGGAGAGATGCCATGCTGGCCCCTCTCCTGCCCAGCAAATATCAGGGAGAAAGTGTGCTGGATGTGGAAGAGAGGGCCACACCAAGGTAAGCTAAGAATGAACAAACAGTAAGAGCTCAGCAGCCGGTGTGCACATGGCCAGACCTTGGATGGAAGCTAGAAGAAGGCAGGGTCTTCAGATCAAGTGAAAGGGTGAGAAAGTTGGTCCACCTTGACAGTTTGAAGTGTGAGTCTGCCTGGAAGCAGGGGACAAAGCTGATTATTCTTTCCAGGAGATCTGATCTAGACTAACGGGTCTGTTTAACAGGGTGCATCAGAAACTGATGGACTCAGAATCTGAAGTAGATTATCAATTCCCGATGGAATCTGATGGGTGGGTAAGAAGGCTGGATGACAGACACTGGTTTGCGTAAAAGAAACAAGATTCAGTCCCCGAAGCATTAGTTCTTTTCTTCTAGATCTTTGAACTGCCTTGTTATGAAAAGAAGCAATCTTCTAAAGACAGTCACAAGGCTTCAGGCGCTAAACCTTTCCCGCCTCTCTCTATGGGCTTGTCAGATACTGGCAAGGAGTCCACTCAAATGTCCATCACCAATTTTCATGTGAGGAGTCAGAAGGAGAAGCTATGAAATGCCTAGGATCCAGCCTGTATGGAGTGGGTCAGCATCCCACTGGTGGTTTATGAGTGGCATCTGCTCTGAGATGCTGGGCATCTGCTCTAACTGGCACCAGGGCCCATGTAGCTCTAGTTGTTAAATATTTTGAAATATCATCCCTGGGTACAAGATTATATAATGCTTCTTTAAAATCCTTCCCATTTGAAGGAATTATCCCAAGGGCTTTTTCTTTGACCTTTAAGTGATTTAGGTTTAAGAAAGGTCCATCTCTGTTTACAGAAGTCGGTTAAGTAACAGGAGTAGAGATGAGCAAAGGGCTTTTTCAGTCCTCTCTCTCCTGCTACTATGTCTGTGCACGGGTGTGGGGAGTTATTTCCTACTTTCTTACCATACTGAGCCCCTCTGGATCCAAGAGGCTGTAAAAGACATTGCCAACAACAGTAAAACAAGAATGAGGCCTACCTTTCCACTGGGGATCTACTAAGAATGACTTGGGTCTCCCTTCCCCCAGTCCTGAGCAGTATCCCTGGTTTATAGAATTGAGGAGCTTGTTGGCATCTCTTCTATCCTGAACCTTCTCTGGCAGCTCCATACAAACTTGGGGTTCTGAGAGTCAAGAGGCTGACTTAGTCCCTTTTCCAGAGCAAATGATAAAGAAGAAAGTAACATATCTGCATATCCTTGAAGATGGGCTTCTCAGCTGGGAAGAGGCTAGCACAGAAATGATGGAGTGCATCAGTTCCCTTATAAAGTTCTCACACTCTTCAGGGCAATGGATGGACCTCATAAAAAAAACTCCAAATGCCTTGTACAAGCTATTGATTATGTTTGTTTCACCACCCATTCCCTTCCTACTTCCCATATATTTTTTAGCCTCCCTTGGAAAGCAGTATCTGATTTTGTAATTAATTCCCTTCGTCATTATCTTTAACAATCTTCCCCCTTTGCCACCTCTTCCCAAACCTCCAACACACACATAGCTTCCCTTACATAACTCCAAGCCCCTAGTTAGGGTCATTCTATGGCTCAAGGAAGAGAATATTTTCTCTCGTCATCTGATCCACGGTACATACCTTTTTCCCCTTTACACATACATTTTTACTCCAAGGTCAATTACCCAGGCCTGAAATTCTCTCCTGACCCCAGTCCTGTTGTAGAAAGTTTGGAATTCTTCTCGTGTTAGCTCTGGGCTCTTTTCTTGTTCTAGACCCCAAATCCTCCAAGTTCTTGTTCTATGACAGTCCTAAAGGAAGACAGAAACATAAAGACTCAAGAGCTATAGTTTTCCTTTCTTCCAGTGTTTGATGACCATTGCTTTTGTCCATTTTTACCAAAATGGTGCATGCTGTCTGGGTCAAGCACAACTACCAAATGTGTTTGCTGGCCTTTGAAGACACCAGAATATCCTCTCTGTCCTCTATCCCTTTCTATTCCTTTTTACATGGACATAAACTAGAAAACTGCTTCATCTTTCTATATCAATGCTTTTCCCCAAAGACTGTGGATCAGTTGCCACCAAGGAGGTAATCTCTTCCACTTGCCACTACTGTGCCTACTAAGTGGGTGTCTAATATAATTATCCTCACCTCCCCAGGAAATCAACCACTCATCCTACTACCTCCTACGAAAATTCAAAGGTAGGAATGAATGGAATGAAGCCAGACTAGATAGAGAGATTTCAGACTGCACTGACACCTGAGTTTGTGTTTCTTCTTCCCAGAATGAGAAGAGGGAGGGATTATGTCCCACACAGATCCCAAATCTAGTCTGTTGTGCAGACATCCAATGCAAAACCATGTTTGTATACCTCATTGAACTACTGGAATTCCAGCATTCAGACAGCTGTGTCCTCATTTGGTTTTCTCTCTCTGTAAATCAGTAAGCTGGGTCCCAGGGCAAAGCTGTCCTGCAGCCAGGATAAAGCAGATAGGAAAACCCAGAAGCTGTTCAATCACGTGCTTGTAAAATGTGATGCTTCTATTTTTTAAAAATGTATGTGCTATGCACAAACCATATCATGTTCCAGCAAAAAAGAAAAAAAAAGTTCTTTTTATATGTGTCTTGAAACTGTTTCGACTTCACCCCTCCTATTAAAACTGGCAACAAATCTTTGGGTGGTGGTTGATTTTCTTCTCCATTCTATTCCAGCTCTCAGGGAGACAGACAAATGGAAATGTGAATATTCATGGTGTAGTATATTATTAGGGCAGGAAGAAATCCTGTGGATGACTGTATCTTACACATGGGAACGGGGAGAGGGGAGCTGCCCAAGGCCACAGGAAGGCAGCATCCCTCTTCCTCTTCTGCCTTCATTAACACCAGATATCCACACCTCTGTGACTGCGACATTCATTCATTCATTTATTCACTCATCAAGAATTATTTGTTTCTCATATTTGGCTTACTGTTCACTGAAGGAGCCTGAATTTTAATGTAAAAACAAAGAGAATCCCTTGGTGTTTCATAAGAAGTAGCATGACCAAATAGGGGTTTTAGAAAGATCATTTCAACCATCATGTATAAAATGAAAACCAAACCAATAGCTGTTAAGTTAATTCCAACTCACAGTGCCCCTACAAACAGAGTAGAACTGCCTCCAGAGAGTTTCCAAGGAGTGCTGGGTGCATTTGAACTGCTGAACCTTTGGTTAGCAACAGTAGCACTTAACCGCTATGCCACTAGGGTTTCTGTCTTCTGTAAAGTGACTGGAAAAGGCAAGAGTGTATGCAGGGAGATAGTTTGAGGGCTCTTGGAGTGTCCCAGGCTACAGGAACTGGACAGAACTCTGGCACTGAATGGAAGAAATTCTGGCTGCCTCAGTGCACAACCAGGGAGCTCTTCAGAGATGCTACTAAAATGTAAGAGAATTGCCTCTACCATATTTGGAGGGTGAGTCTCTTGTGATTTCCCATTCTTTCTATGACTGAGCATTCAGGTCCTTTAAACGGTTCAGCCAAGAAGCCAGGCTTTCCTGCTATTATCTGTGTTTATCATCAGGTAGCAGAGGCCCAGAAACCAGGCTCTCCCGCTGTTACCTACGTCTATCATCAGGTACCTGAGGTTAAGCAAGACAGCTCCGAACGTGGACGATGACCACTGCTACCTCATTTTACAAATTTGTGAGTGTGTGGCCATCAACAGATGAATAACTAGACAAAAGGTAGTACATTCATACAAAGGAACACTACATAATAATAAAAGAATTACTGCTTTCCCTCCTTTCTTGAGCCTCAAGAGAAAGAGCCAAAAATGCCAAGAAAACAGTGATAACAGATTATGCAGTGTGGCACTTCTTTTTCTTCTCCTTCATTTTTTTTTTCTGAAAACATACACAGCCAAAGGTATACTAGTTCAACAATTTCCCTGTGTAAAACTCAGTGACACTGGTTATATTCTTTACCTGTTATCCTCACTATCCATTTCCAAATTATTCTATCATCATTATCTTCAACTCACCACTGTCTGAAATTGCTATCCAACTTTCCAGTTGGCATTGTCTTTTCATCTCATGTAGGCAATTCTCTAAAAGAGCACAATACTCAAAGCAGGTGACCTTTTCTAAATAAGATCAGCTACTTTTGGGGTTAAAGAAGGCATCAGGGGATACTCTGGGTTTAAGGTTTAAACGTAAAGATTATCTCAAGGTAATAGTTTCAGTGGTTCATTTAACGCTGATGATTCCTTCTGGGTTTAAGGTTTAAACGTAAAGATTATCTCAAGGTAATAGTTTCAGTGGTTCATTTAACCCTGATGATTCCAGAAAGTCCTTATTCCATTGAGAATCTGACCATTATCTTCCACATTTCCTCCTTTTAATTAGGATTCTTCTATAGAATCATTGATCCAAATGTTCAATAATGGAGTAAAGAGAAAACCTGCCAAGCCAAGTGCCATGAGAGAACCTACCGAGTGGGAAAAAAATTGTCTATGACATATCTGACAGGTGCCTAATCTCTAAAATGTACAGAGTTCTTCAACATCTCAACAAAAGACAAATAATCAAATTTAAAAATGAACAATGGATATGAACAGAAACTTTACCAAAGAAGACATTCATGTAGCTAACAGATACATGAAAAAAGGCTCACAATCATTTGCCATTAGAGAAATGCAAATCAAAACTACAATGAAATATAATCTTACACCAGTATTACTGGCACTAATTAAAAAAACAAAACAAAATAATAAATGTTGGAGAGATTGCAGAGAGACTGGAACTCTTATATGCTGCTGGTGGGAGCGTAAAATAGTGCAACCACTATGGAAAACCATATGGCACCTCCTTATAAAGAGATAGAAATAGGAATCCACATGATCCACTCCTAGGAATATATTCTAGAGAAATAAGAGTTGTCACATGAATAGACATATGCACATCTATGTTCACTGTAGCACAATTCACAGTAGTGAAGAGACAGAAACAATCCATGTGGCCATCAATAGTTAAATGGATGGACAAACCGTAGTACACTCATACAATGGAATACTATACAGGAATAAAGAGCAATGATGAATCCTTGAAGTACTTCACAACATGAATGAATTTGTAGGGTGTTATGCTGAGTAAAACAAGTCAATCACAAAAGGACAAATAATGTATGAGGCCACTATTACAAAAACTAAAGAAAAAACATTCTTTTATGGTTATGAAGGTGGGGAGGGAATCACTAACTAGAAGGCAGACAAGTGTCAACTTTGGTGAAGGGAAAGACAACAGACAATACGGGGGAAATCAGTACAGCTTGACCAAGACAAAGTCCTAGAAACTTTCAGAACACATCCAAACAACTTAAGGGCTAAATTACTGGGGCTAAAGGCTAACAGCCATAGTCTCAGAGGACATCTAGGTCAACTGGCATAACACAGTTCATAAAAGAAACATTCTACTTCCTACTGTGGTGAACAGCATCTGAGGTTTTCAAAGCTTTCAAGTGGTCACCTAAGATACATCTATTAGTCCTATCCCATCTGGAGCAAAGGAGAATGAAGGAAAAGAAAGACACAAGGAAAATATTAACCCTAAGGATTAATGGACTACATGAACCACAGCTTCTATCAGCCTAAGCCCAGAAGAACTGCATGACAACTAGTTACCACTACCAGCTTCTCTGAAAGAGAACACAGTAGAGTCCCAGACAGAGCTACAGAAAAATGTAGGACAAAACTCAAAAAAAAAAAAAGGCGCATACTTGCCGGTCTGACAGAAACTAGCGAAAGCTAGGAGACTATGGCCCTCAGACACCCTGGTAATTCAAAATTCAAGACACTCTCAAACCTCACTTTTCAGACCAAAAGTAAACAGATCTATAAAACAGACAACAACATACATGAGAAACAGGCTGCTTAGTTCGATCAAACGTAAGAAACCAAATGAGCAACTCTTGACCAAAAGCAAGATGAAAAAGTAGGAAGGGACAGGAAAACTAGATGAATGGATGGACACAGGGAATCCAAGATAGAAAGGGGGAGCATGCTGTCACATCGTAGGAATTGCAACTAACGTCACAGAAAAATATGTGACACAAAAATTTTTGCATGAGAAACTAAATTGAGCTGCAAATTTTCACCTAAAGCACAATATAATTAAAAAGAAACTCTCACAAATAAGGTTGAATGATGCACTTGAAAGGATATATCACGATATATCACATATTTTTAAAAAGTTAGGCAGTGGTAGCTGGGGACTTTCCAGTTCTTCTGGTCTCATGGCAAAAGAGGCAGTTGAATGTTAAACTTCTGTTGTGAAAAAGGAAAAAAAAAAAAGATCTCAGAGATACTCCAGCACCTCTTCATACTCAGTCAAAAAGTCTGCACTGTATTCTGCTATCATTCGCATATTAGGAAATGATGCCCCAAATGAAAATTCTGACACACACAAAATCCTGTGAAACAATCTGAAAAAATTAAAGGTGTTCATTGAGGAATAAACTTACACTTTTTAAAATTACAAAACTTGAAACACCCCCTTAAAAAGAGTTTGATACTCAGTTAAGAATTAAGTAACCCAAATATTTCATTCTTCTGAGCATTCTTATTGAGGTTTTTCTGCAAGAAAGAAGAGAAATTGGTATCTGCAGCCATTTGGGAACCTTAGGCTATTGAGCAGGTAGAGGAGGGACAAGGAACAATCCCTTTAACTGCTTAGGATAAATATTAATGAATAATTATTAGATATTTTTACAGAAGAGGCAAGACCTCTCTCGTCCAGTTCTAATGGAGCATTTCTTATCCAACAGGCTAGGTGTATCTTGTCATGAGGCAGGGCCACCAATAACTCCAAGGATGACAGGATACTACCTCTCCCTTCTGCTTGGAGAAGAGCATAGAATGTCACATTCTCATGTGGGGAAATTCAATCTTAGACTTGGTGTCATTCTAACATCCCAGGGTAGAAATTAGCACTTGGTACATTTAATAGAACCCTGCCTCCCAAGTTTTCTGCTACAGTCATAAGTAGTGCTAAACTGGGGGGCCCTATGAATGGCATCCACCATGCACCTGTCGATCTGTCACATTGTAGTGGCTTGCACGTTGCTGTGATACTGGAAGCTCTGCCACCAGTATTTCAAATACCAGCAGGGTCACTCATAATGGACAGAGTTCAGTGGAGCTTCCACACTAAGACAGATGAGGAAGGGGGACCTGGCCAGACATCTAAAAATTGGCCAGAGCATTGTTTAACACTGTGCTGGAAGGTAAGCCCCTCAGGTTGGGGGGAACAAAAAGTTGTTGAGTTGATTCTGACTCATAGCAAACCCATAGGACAGAGTAGAACTGTGCCATAGGGTTTCCAAGGAACAGCTGGAGGATTCAAATTACCAATCCTTTGGTTAGCAACCCTAGCTCTTAACCACTAGGCCATCAGTGTTTCCCTCAGGTTGGAAGGCACTCAAAAGAGGGCTAGGGAAGAGCTGCTTCTTCAAAGTAGAGTTAACTTTGATGACATGGATGGAGTCTAACTGCTGTGACCCCCATTTGTTGGTGTGACATAACACAAAAATGAAAGGAGACATCGACAAACATTTATAGAAATGTGGAGGATACAAAGTATGAATCTAGTTAAATTGGAAGTAGTCAAAAATGAAATGGTAGTCATAAAAATCAGTATCCCAGCATTAGTGAACTGATGTGAATTGATGTTGATCGTTTTGAATCAGGCAAACATATGGCCAGCTATGCCTGGCATGACAAATTCAAAAGGAACGGTGTCACATTCGTTGTCAAAAAGAACATTTCAAGATCTATTCTGAAGTATAACACTGTCAGTAAAAGGGTTATATATATACACCTGCAAGGAAGATTAGTTAGTGCAACTAGTATTTAAATTTATGCACCAACTACTAATGATAAGATAAGGAAACTAAAGATTTTTACCAATATCTGCAGTCTGAAATTGATCAAACATGAATTGACAATTATTGGTGATTGGAATGTAAAAGTTGAAGACAAAAAGAAAGGTCTATAGCTGGAAAATATGGCTTCAGTATTAGAAATGATGCCTGAGATCGCATGATAGAATTTGCAAGATCAATCATTTTATTAGAAATACCTTTCTTCAACAACATAAATGATGACCATACATGTGGACATCACCAGGTGGAAAATACAGGAATCACATCGACTACATCTGTGGAAAGAGACAATGGAAAAGCTCAGTATCACTAGTCAGATAAAAGCCAGGGGCCAGTTGTGAAAGAGACCATCAATTGCTTGTACACATGTTCAAGTTGAAGCTGAAGAAATTTAAAGTAAGTTTATGAGAGCCAAAGTACAACCTTGAGTATATTCCACCTGAATTTAGGGACTATCTTAAGAACAGAACGGACTCATTGAACACTAACAGCTGAAGATCCGACAAGCTGTCAACGACATCAAGGACATCATAAGGGGAGGAAGGAAAAGGTCACTAAACAGACAGAAAGGAAATGAAAGACCAAAATGGACATCAGACAAGACTCTGAAACTTGAAGTTAGAGTAGCTCAAGCAAAAGGAATAAATGATGAAGCAGAAGACCTGAAGAGAAGATTTCAAAATGCAACAGAAGAAAAGGAAGTATTACAGTGAAAAGCGCAAAGGCCTGGAGTTAGAAAACCAAACAGGAAGAACATGCTTGACATTTCTCAAGTTAAAAGAACTGAAGAAAAAATTCAAGCCTCAAGTTGCAATTTTGGAATATTCTACAGACAAATATTTAACAGCACAAGAAACATCAAAAGAAGATGAAGGAATACACAGTTTCCATACCAAAAAGAATTGGTCAACATTCAACTATTTCAGGATGTAGCATACAATCAAGCGCCACTGGTATGGAAGGAAGAAGTCCAAGCTGCACTGAAGGCATACACAAAAAACAAGGATCCAGGGATTGACAGATTATCAATGGAGTTTTTTCAACAAATAGATGCAGCACTGGAGGTGTTCACTCATCTATACCAAGAAATTCTGATGACTGCTAGCTGGACAGTCTATTGGAAGAGATCTGCATCTGTGATCACTCAAAAAAAGATGATTCATTAGAATGCAGAAATTATCAAATAATATTGTTGGTGTCACATGCAAGTAAAATTGTGCTGAAAATCATTTAAGAAGAACACAGTGTGACCACATGGTGCGTGTACTTTATGGTTCTATACATTTATAGGAGGCTGTCCTACTGGTTTCATTCTAGATGGGAGAAAAGAGAGTAGAGAGGAGGGGTTCATTAAGAAGATACTAGAAGTACACAGTGAAAAGAAGGATTATGCTGTCACTTAGTGAGGACAGCGGACGGAACTGTTGATAGGTGGGCATGCAAAATTGATTTGGATTGCATACTTGCACTTAATCACAATAAAAAAAAAAAACAGTTGCAGCAATACATCAGTAGAACTGCTAAAAATTCAAGCCAGATTCAGAAGAGGATGTAGAGTGAAGGATATTCTTGCTGATGTCTTATGGATCTTATCTGAAAGTCAGGAATACCAGAAAAATGTTTACTTACATTTTATTGACTAAACATAGGCATTTGACTATATGGATGGTAACAAATTATGGATAGCATTGTGAAGAATGAGAGTTCCAGAACATTTAGTTATGCTCATGAGCAACTGGTACCTAGATTAAGACACGGTTATTTGAACAGAACAAGGAGATACTACACAGCTTAAAATCAGGAAAGGTATGCATCAGGACTGTGTTCCTTCACTATACTTATTCAATCTCTATGCTGAACAAATGATCTGAGAAACTGAATTATATAAATACTATAAATATGGCATCAGGATTGGAGGAAGATCCTTTAACTACCTGTGATATGCAAATAACATAACCTTGCTTGCTGAAAGTTAAGAGGGCTTGAAGCACTCAGTGGTAAAGACCAAAGACTATGGCCTTCAATATGGATTACACTTCAGCATAAAGAAAACCAAAATCCTCATAACTGGACCAATAAGTAACATCATGATAAATGAAGAAAATACTGAAGTTGTCAAATATCTCATTTTACTTAAATCTAAAATCAATACGGGAATGTACATTTTCACTCAGTCACGTTAAATAAAAAATTTAAAAAAAAATCGAAAATCAACACCCATGGAAGCAACAGTCAACAAATCAAACAATGCTTTGCACTGGCCAAATCAGCTGGGAAAAAACTCTTTAAAGTGTTGTTGACAGCCTCCAGCACCCCATTACAACCACTGACTGCTCTGACAGGATCACACAGTACAGGGTACCGGATAGAGCTGCTGAAAAATGTAGAACAAAATTCTAACTCACAGAAAAGAAAACCAGACTTACCGGTCTGACGGAGACTGGAGTAAGGCTCAGGAGTTTGACCCCCGAACACCCGTACAGCTCAGTGATGAGGTCACTCTTGAGATTCACGTCTCAGAGATTAGACAGGCCCATACAACAGAAAAGAGGCTGAATGCATACACTAGGCCAGGAGCAACGACAACAATGCAAGAAAAGACAGGAAAGCTGGTAGAGTGGTACCCAAGGTTGAGAAGGGAAGGGGGCTGCCTTGTGGAGCTGGCAAACAATGTCACAGTCACTATGTGTATTAACTGTTTAATGAGAAACTAGTTTGGTCTGTAAACCTTCATCTAAGATACAATAAAAGTGAGAGACAGAAATAAAGTTTTAAAAAGCAAGGGGTTATTTTGAGGACTAAGGTGTCCTGACTCAAGCCATGATATCTCCAGTTGTCTCGTATGCACGAGAAAGCACACAATGAATAAGGAAGACCGAAGAAAACCTGATGCCTTGAAATTAAGAGGTTGATAAAGAGTATTGAACACACCATGAACTTCCAGAAGAATGAACAAATCTGTCTTCAAAGAAGTATGGCCAGAGTGTGCCTTAGAAACAAGGATGGCAAGACTGTCTCATATACTGTGGACATGTTATCAGGAGTGTCCACTCCCTGAAGAAGAAAATCATGCTTGATAAGGTCAGTGAAAAAAGAGGAAGATCCTTGAAAAGATGCGTCTTAGTCATCTAGTGCCACTGTAACAGAAATACCACAAGTGGATGTCTTTAACATAGAAAAGTAGGCTAAAAGTCCAAGTTCAGGGTGTCAGCTCCAGGGAAGGCTTTCTCTCTTGGCTCTGGAGGAAGCTCCTCGTCAATCTTCCCTTGAACTGAGAGCTTTACCTTCAGGTGCAGGGACCCTGAGTCCAAAGGATATGCTCTGCTCCAAATGCTTCTTTCCTGGTGGTATAAGGTCCTCCAACTTCCTGCTTGCTTCCCTCTCTTTTATATTCCAAGGGATTGCCTCAAAACACAATCTAAGCTCGTAGATGGAGTCCTACTTCACTAACAAAACTACTGCTCATATTCCCTCACTAATATCATACAATCAGGATATATAATACATGAGAAAAATCACACAGTACTAGGGATCATGGGCCAGCCAAATTGACACACACATTTTCTGTAGGGGAAGGGGCACAATTCAGTCCGTAACAACACAGATTGACGTGGTAGCTGCAATGACGGCCTTAAACACAGCAGTGTTTGTGAGGATGGCCCAGAAATGGGCAGTGTTTCGTTCTATTGTATACAGGATCTCTCTGAGTCAGAACCAACTCAGCCACATCTAACAACAATGACAATGGGTGGGAAAAATGGTTAAACTTTGCTACTAACTGAAAAGCTAGCAATTCAAATCCACCCAAAGACACTTCAGATGCAAGACCTAGTGGACAGCTTCCTTAAGGTCACAGCCATTGAAAACTCCATGGAGCAGTTCACCTCTGAGACACATGAGGCTACCAGCAACTGGTTACTGGTTATTCTTTTGGGTAGGTGAAAGAAGTAATTGCTTCTAAGGCACTGGCTCTCAACCAAAGTTGATAGTGACTCCCAGGGGACATTTGAATGTCTGGAAATATTTTTGGTTGTCACAACATTGAGGAAGGGGTTGTGCTATTATCATCTAGTGGGTAGAGGCCAGAGATGCAACTAAACATCCTATACTACACAGGGTAGCCTCCTACAACAGTGTTATCTAGCCTGAAATTGCATGGTGCTGAGACTGAGAAATTCTGCTCTTATTCAGCCTGAAATTCTTACTTTATCCTTCATTTGAGATCTTGCTTAGAAAGTAAAGTCTGTAAAGAGAAACTTCAAATGCTACTATCAACTCGTATACCTCAGTACCTGATCCCCAAGAAGGCCCTCTGGGAACGTGCCAAAGGCAGTGAGTTATCTCGAGTGCTCCAGATACTTCTTAGACACAACCGAACACCTCACAGGATTGGTTCACTGAGTCTGAGGGCTTCAGACCATAGTCTCAAGGACAACTCAGTCAAACGGCGTCATATAGTCCATAAAGGCGAAACTCTGGTAGCATAGTGGTTAAGTGCTACAGCCGCTAACTGAAAGGTCAGCCGTTCAAATCCACCAGGTGCTCCTAAAACTCTGTGGAGCAGTTCTACTCAGTCCTATAGGGTTGCTATGAGTCGGAATTGACTGAACAGCAGTGGATTTGGTTTTCACAGTCCATTAAGACAGTATTATGCATTAGTTTAGTGAGTAGCATCTGGGATCTTAAAAGCCTGTAAACAGCCCTCTGAGTTGCGGCTATTGTTTTCTACTTGTCTGGAGCCAAAGAGAAAGAAGGAAACCAAAGACTCAAAGAAGAAACTAATCTATAGAAGCAGTAGTCTACATGAACACTATCACCAGCTACCTTGAGACCAGAAGAACTAGATGGTGTCCAGCTATCACTGCCAACCGTTTCAATCAGAGACCAAATAGATGATCCGGGATAGACTAAGGAAAATGTAGAATGTAACTGAAATTTCTGAACAAAAGAAAAGACTCTTTAGAGACTAGAGGAACCGCTGAGACTATTGCCTTCAGATAATTTTTAAACTTGGAGCAGAGACACCTTTTAGCCAAATGGCAGATTTGTCCATAAAATAAATAATATTTCCTGTTAGTACTATGCTCCTCAAAATAATTGTCTACATGAAACCAAATGGTTAACATTTAACCTAGACCAAAGATGAGAAGGCTAGGGGAGACAGGGAAGCTAGCTAGATTAATGGAAACAGAACTGAAATGGAAATAAAGAGAGGGTTGATATATTATGAAGAGTGTGTCCAATGTCACCGAATCAATGTGTCTAGAGATTGTTAGACAAGAACCTAATTTGCTGTGTAAACTTTCACCAAAAATACAATAAAACATTGTTTTTCAAAAAAGAATTCTCCAGTGTACAGGACTGGCAAACGGGCATTGGAGACTCTTCGACCTGGGTGTCAGGCAAGAGTTTCTAGGTCAAAGGGACAGCACAAAACAGAAAAATAATAATAACAAAGAAAAGAAAAAAACAAACCCATTGCCTTTGAGTGAATTCCGACTCATAATGAACCTATAGGACAGAGTAGAACTGCCCCATAGGGTTTCTAAAGACCACCCGCCACCCTGTTTGGTTAACCGCTGTACCTCTCAACCACTAAGCCACCAGAGTTTCCAGAAGCAGCATAGGGGACAGGTAAACAGGGCTGTTTTAGTCAACTAGTGCTGCCCTAATAGAAATACCACAAAGTGGATGGCTTTACTCTTACACTGTTAAGTAGCCTACAAATCTGAACTCAGGGTATCTGCTCCAGGGGAAGGCTTTCCCACTTGTTGGCTTTGGAGGAAAGTATTTGCATTGTGTCAGTCATAGTTCAAGGAGCATCTTGGTGCAGGAACCTCAGGTCTGAAGGACACACTCTTCTCCTGGAGCTGCTTTCTTGACGGTGTAAGGTTCCCGATTTTCTGCTTGCTTCCCTTTCATTTTCTCTCTTGTAAGATAGAAGGACAAAGGGTGGTGCAAGCCACACTCCAGGGAAACTCCATGAAGTAGGGAGGTGACCTGAGGAAGGAATTTACAGTCCCACCCTAGTCCTCTCTAACATAATCTGCGCTGGCAGATTATGGCAGATCACAGGCAGAGATTAAGATTTACAGCATAAGAAAATCACAAAATG
Organism: Heterohyrax brucei; assembly: GCA_028571685.1. Classification (NCBI taxonomy): domain Eukaryota; kingdom Metazoa; phylum Chordata; class Mammalia; order Hyracoidea; family Procaviidae; genus Heterohyrax; species Heterohyrax brucei. The sequence goes on along the minus strand of CM053142.1, from coordinate 65,559,750 downwards.
GACAGCAATTGCAGAATACAGGGAATCCTGGCCCAGCCAAATTACTGCATATATTTTTGGGGGGGACACAAGTCAATCCCAACAAGGACAAAAGGGAAATAAGGTGAAGAAACCCAACCAGGTAACTTCTCTTCTTTCTCACTATCATCTTTCATCTTCTCACCCCCGGATGTGTTGGCCTCACTATTGCCATCATAAGCAAGCAAGACTGTTCTTCAGAGTTTTAGCCATAATTCTTTTTACCTATACAATCTTTATTTATTGATTCTGATTTAAAAGAGTAGTATTTATTTCCTTTCCTTGAAATTACAAAGCCAAAACATGCTTGTGGTAGAAGCTTTAGAAAACCCAGGAAATAAAAAAAAAAATCTCTAGATAATCTCACTACCCAAAGGTAATTAGTTACCATTAACCTGTCATTGTACCTCTCTCTTCAATCTTTCACATTCACAAGTCAGCATGTGCAGAGAAGCACTTATGTGAGCTTCCACTGCAAAGCAGTTTTGTTTTGTCTCTCACAGCCTTCCTTTAAATTTGCTAAGAGGCGCTAGTGTCCTTGGAGAACTAGGCAGCCCCAGTACTTTTCCTGCTACTTCTAGATAATACAAAACAGCACAGCCATAATCCAGAAATCACAATTCTAGGTGACATAGAATAATCAGCACTTCAGTCTTCATTTAAAGGTTAGGTCTGTCCTCAACTCCAGCTGGGTTGTGTTGCAGGTGTGAAAGTATCATGGATTGAACTGTATACCCCCTAAAATGTAACCATTTGGATGGACCATGATTCCCAGTATTACGTGATTGGCTCTTGTTCTGCGATTTTCCTGTGTTGTAAATCCTAATCTCTGCCTGTTGTTAACAGATTGGATTCTGTTAGAGAGGATTAAGATGGGAATGTAACACCCTTCCTAAAGTTACCTTCCTGCTCCAATGTAAAGGAAATTTCCTAGAAGTGTGGCTTGTACCACCTTTTATCCTTTTATATCCTGTAAGACACAAAAGGAAAGGGAAGCAAGCAGAGAATGGGCACCTCATACCACCAAGAAAGCAGCACCAAGAGCAGAGCATGTCCTTCAGACTTGGGGTTCCTGTGCTAAGATGCTCTCAGACCAAAGAAAGACTGATGCAATACAAGGACCTTCCCTGGAGTGGACAGAGAAAGAGAGAGAGAGAGTGCTTGCACCTGGAGCCAGCACCCTGCATTTGGACTCCAAAGAGAATAAACTTTCTTTGTTAAAGCTATTCACTTGTGATATTTCTGTTGTAACAGTACCAGATGACTAAGACAGAAGGTATGCCCATGATCCCATGGTCAGTTTCTTCTCTCTTCCCCACCTGCCACCCACCGCTTCTCCAACACCCTCTCCTCTTTCGACTTGCTGTCTCTTGTTTCTGACCCTTTAATGCTACAGAGGGGATGTCAGGAGGAAAGGTAAGATGCTCAGGGAAGTTCTCAACTGGCTACAGTCCAAAACCAAAACTAAAAAAAAAAAAACCAAAAAACACTTCTCAAAATCGTCTTGTTTTCTGACCTTCAACATCTACGAATCCCATGAATTCAGGAATCCTTTGACCTAACCACTATGTCTCCAGGGTTTCCATTTCTTGAACACCTATTAAAATTGTGTTTAGGAAATTAAAGATGTAAATATTTTTGGAGGAGAACAAAGAAAACTCAACAGTAAATGTTATTTTGTCCATGTCTTCGAAGATTTTTTGAAAAATTCCAAGCTTTCCAAAGGTTCTAGAAAGATGTTCCTTTTCTCACTTTCTTCCGTTCTCAACAACCACCCCCCACACCCCCTCCCACACTCACACCACTTTTTGTATTGTTGTTTACCTTTTTAGCAAATCAAATCCCAATTATTTTATACTTTGGTTCTTCTGCCCATCAGGACTTAGCACGAAGGGTCTTTTACACAGAAGATCTGTCTGCCAGACCAGTCAGGGCGACTCAATACAAGACCTGTTGGTACTGCCCCCTTGTGGTTATTTTCTTAATAATAATGATTTCATCATTAAATGGCATCAGTAGCCGTGTTAAGACATTTCACCGAGCACCACTGTGTACTGGAATTGGATGCTTATTTTAGAAGTGAATAGATCACGGTCCTTGGCTATGTGGAAGCCAGTCACCTGCCTGGCCACAGTTAACTTTGAATTAGAATACATTTGAAGCTACAGAGAAGTGACATACCAATGGTGGATTTGAGCCAGACATTCCTTGGAAATCCTGTGGGACAGTTTGGCTCCATCCTACACAATTGATAAGAGTTGGAATCTACTCAGCGGCAACTGGCATCTGGTAACCTATATTCTGAGTGTGGTGGGTAGCCTCAAATGCGGTAAGGACTCAAGGAAGGAGCATGGAGGGGGTAACCCATTGCCCTTGATCAATTCTAACTTATAGTCACCCCATAGAGAGATATTAAGTAGTATGTAAACCCAGGGAAGACTTCTTGGTTTCATTTAGAACTTTCCAAGAACACTTCACCATTTTGGAAAGTCAAAAGGCAATGCTGTCAGTAATATTGAAGGACCAATACAACTGCACTGGTAGCTGCTGTACTCACAGTGATTCTCTGTATTTACACCCACATGCTTACTTAACCCATATTTCAAATGTCAGAGAAAACAGGGACACAACATTTTCAGTTACATGTTTTCTTTCTGTTTTCATTGTAACTAGGTTTAACTAGGCATACACATCTAGCTACTTCGTTATGCTGTTTAATATAGTTGTGCCTGTGTGGATAGATACTGAAATACAGAATATTTTATTTTCTCTTTATTTCACCTATGATTAAGGAATGATCTGGACTTTTTTTAATTATGAGTATACATTAATCATAAGAAACCCTGATGGAGCAATGATTAAGCCTACATCTGCTATCCCAAGGTCAACACTTAAAAACCGCCAGTATCTCTGCAGAAGTAAGACCTGGTGATCTGCCCGTGTGAAGATTCCAACCTGGAAAACCCTGTGGGCAGCTCTACTGTATCACATGGGGTCGCTATGAGTCGGACTTCGTTTGGGCATATACAACAGGAACAGGTAAATTACACGAACCACGGATCTCACTTTAAGCTGCTAGGGACAGTGTTATAAAACATTTGTTACACCAAATGCTATATGACAGGATAGAGAACCACATTTAACTAGAGAAGGTGAAGTTCAAGTTCCCAGAACTCCCTGGTGGCCATTGTAACGGCAGACTGAGAGCCTGGCTGAAATCAGTTTACTGCACTCCCCAACCTTGCCACTTCCTGTAAGGTCTGTCTGAGCAACTACTCTGTCTGGTCTGTATCAAACAGGGCTCAGGCACCTCTGGAAGCCGTGGTGGCAGAGGGGTCACCTGCTAACAAAGAGTCGGTTACAGCTGCTAAACAAAAAGTCGGCAATTCAAATATGCCAGGTGCTTCTTGGAAACTGTGCAGCAGTCAGTTCTACTCTATTATATAGGATTACTCTGAGTTGGAATCGACTTGAAGGTAGTGGCTTTGCCTGTTTTGGCTTGGGCACCTCTCTTGGTGAAATGGTTAATAGTTCAGGTGCTAACCAAAGGTCAGCAGTCAGAATGTGCCAGCCACTCCTTGGAAACTCTATGTTCTACTCCACCCTATGGGGCCCCCGTGAGCTGAAATCGACTCAGCAGCAATGGGTTTTGACACCTCACAGCAAGGAAAAGGGAACCTGTCCTAACAGTTGCTGATAAAAATTCATCCTGTGTATTCAAAATCCCATATTACTCCACGATCCTCTGGGTCTGTGACTAAGGGCACAGAAAATCCCCAAATTATGAGAAAGAAACAGTATTTCCCCGAGGATTCTCCCTGGTTTCAGCACAGAGGGTTGTCACAGCTGCTGGCCTGAACTGAATTGCCTGTGCTAAATTTGAGTCCCCAGGGGACCCTTCCTCCCCAGCTGGATCCCTCTGATGATCTGTCAATCACCCCTGAGTCGTGACTGGCAAGAAGATATTGTATTTATAGAGCATCTTTCTGAGAAAAGTGCCTAGCTCTTTTTGGATGTTAGCTCATAAGGACAGGGCTCAGGAGGCAAGAGGGAACAGGAGGCTTGTGTTTTCCTCTCCCTTTAAGGCAGAAGAGTAAGGCCCACACTTGAATGAAGCCTCAGATATTTGGGCTCCTTGAGTCCCTGTCCACAGCGTGACTTGAAGTGAGTCATGACATCCTTTTCCCCTCCCTGCTGGCACTGCACCCTTTCCCTGCAGCCAGGATGCCGAGCAGCCAGAATTTGCAGCCTGTGTTTGTCATATGTAGAGCAGCCCACATGCAGCTGGCTGTGACATCTCTGGTTAAAAGACATGACGGGATCTCAGAATGGATTCTTATGCTCAGTCTCTCCTTCCTTCCAACTCCCTCTGCCCAGCCCTCAACTTACACTTCCATATGGGACAGGCAGCATCCTCACACCCTATAAATGTGGCAGGGCAATGCAGCCTTAGCTCTACACCATATTTGAACTTCGTAAAGTTTATTTTTCTCCTCATTTTTGGAATAAAAAGAATGCTCCTAATGCAGGGTTCAGGAGCATTGGTGGTACAATGGTTAAGCACTCAGCTGCTAACCAAAAGTTCAGTAGCTCAGACCTACTAGCAGCTCTTCTGGAGAAAGATCTGTTCCCATAAAGACTACAGCCTAGGAAACCATATGAGGCAATTCTATTCTGTCCTATAGGGTTGCTATTAGCATCAACTCAAAGGCACACAAGGTTGGAGTCTTTGGATGGTATAAATGGCTAACCCACTCAGTTGCTAACCAAAAGCTGGGAGATTTGAGTCTACACAGAGGTGTCTCGGAAGAAAGGCCTGATAATTCACTTCCAAAAAACTCAGCTGTTGAAAACCCTGTGGAATACAACTATGCTCTGATATGTATGAGTCACCGTAAGTCGAAACTGGCTTGACAACAACTAATACTGATTATGTTGGGATGCCATATTTAGCAAATAAAAATACAGGATGCCTAGTTAAAATTCATTCAGGTAAACAGCAAATAACATTTTTAGTCTGAGTATCCCCCACACAATATTTGGGATATACTCATACTAGACAATCATTTGTGATGATTTTGTTGTTATTGTTAGGTTCTGTCGAGTCAGTTTTGACTCATAGTGACCCTGTGCACAGCAGAACAAAACACTGCCTGGTCTGGCATCACATCCACAACCGTTTTTATGCTCAAGCCCATCATTGTAGCCAGTGTATCAATCCATCCCGTCCACGTCTTTCACATTTTTGCTGACCCTCCATCCTACCAAGCATGATGCCTTTCTACTGACCCTTCCTGACAACGCTTCCAAAGTATGTAAGACACAGTCTTGTCATCTTAACCTGTGAGGAACACTCTGGTTGTACTTCTTCATGACCAGATCTGCTGGTTCTTTTGGCAGACCGTGATACATTCAGTATTCTTCTCCAACACCACAATTCAAAGGCATCAATTCTTCTGCCTTCCTTACTCACTGGCCAGCTTTAGCATGCATATGATGCGAGTGAGAGTACCACCGCTTGGCTCAGGCGCTCCTTAGTCTTTAAAGTGACATCTTTACTTTTTAGTAAAGAGGTCCTTTGAGAATTTTCCCAATACAATGTGTCTTTTGATTTCTTGACTGCTACTTCCGTTGGTGTTGACTGTAGAACCAAGGAAAATGAAGTCTTGGACAACCTCAGCCCTTTCTCTATTTATCACAATGCTGCTTACAGGTCCAGTTGTGAGTATTTTTGTTTTTGTCATGTTGAGGTGTAATCCTTACTGAAGGCTGTAGTCTTTCATTTTCATCAGTGTTTCAAATCCTTTTCACTTCCAACAAGTAAGGTGGTGTCATCTGTGTAACACAGGTTGGAGTCTTCCTCCAATCCTGATATCTCATTCTTCTTCATACAGACCAGCTCCTCAGATTATTTGTTCATTATACAGACTGAAAACATATGGCGAAAGGATACAACCCTGACACACGTTTCTCCTGACTTTGAACCATGTAGTGTCCCCTTGTTCTGTTCGCACAACTGTCTCTTGATCCATATACAGATTCTTTAAGAGCACAATTAAATGTTCTGGAATTTCTGTTTTCTGCAATGTTGGCCATAATTTGTCATGATCCACACAGTTGAATGACTTTGCATAGCTCAAATATAACTGGGTGTCCCGTATTTTATCTGGCAGCTTATGTGAATGCCTTTCTATACCCTTTGAAAAGCCCTTGCCTCCTAAACTCCCTTTCCCGTATCAGTCCACAAATTTATACTTATAGCTACTTTAAGCACGTAAGTATGTAAGTGAAGACAATGTGAAACTTAGAAGACCTTCTTTGAATCTCAGCTCCACACCTAGCTAGTAGCCTTTTAAAAATCACTTAGCTGTCTGAGTTTTATACCTTACCTGAAATGAAGATGATAATATTAACAGTCAAGTGTGGATTTCAAAACTGCCTTCCTTTGCCGTGAGACTAGAAGAATTGGATGGTGGCTGGCTACCACCACTGAACATTTTGACCAAAGAGTCTATAAAGTAATTTTGATCAAAGGGGGAAAATGCAGAACAGAATTTCAAGTTTTCCTAAGATCCAGGCTGAATCATGGAGGCTGAATGAACCCTTGAAACTATTACGTGAGATAATCTTTAAATATTAAACAAACAACATCCCCTGAAGTCTTCTTAAAATCAAACAATCATTCAGCTTAACTAATAAATAATGTCTGCCTTGAGCATTATACTCTTTGGATCACAGTGACAACAGCAACACCAAAGCTTAGATAAGAACTGTAGGGAAGAGAGAGTTTATGTTGCTGGGGGAGAATGGTTATACAATCATAAGAATGTAATCAGTGTCACTGAATTGTACGTGTAGAAACTTGAATTAGGGTATGTTTTTGCTGTGTATATTTCCAAAAGCAAAACATAATCATAAAATAAATTATTTAATTTTTTTCAACCCAATAAGTGAAACTAGCATGTCATTTAAAAAAAAAAAAAATCTGCTGCTGTTGAGTCTATTCTGACTCCTAGTGACCCTATAGGACAGAGTAGAACTGCCCCATAGAATTTCTAAGGAGCAGCTGGTAGACTTGAACTATCAACACTTTGGTTAGCAGCTGTGGCACTTAACCACTATGCTACCAGGGTTTCTACCCCATAAACTACTATTTTAAAAACAGTGCTGATAATAGGCACCAAGAGAGTAAGTCAGTCTGTATACTGAAAGCATTTTATAAACACACAAGTGATTATCACTAAATACGTCTGTGTCATTGAAAAAATCAAATTATCTATGTGAATATTCTTTACAAGTGATTATCACCAAATATGTCAGTGGTATTGAAAAAATCAAATTATCTACGTGAATATTCTTTGCACATTGAAAACAGGACTGCCCCTTGGGGTTTTTCCAAGGAGTGGCTGGTGGACTTTTACCACCAGCCTTTTGGTTAACAGCTGTGTCTCACCATAGTTGTTAGCCACTGCGCCTGCTGTCCAGACTCCCCTTTGCACCTACTGATTATTTATTTGCTCTGACTGTGGAGTGACAGGTTCTACCCACCCCTATTCCATCCCTTTTCAAGTAGAATTGTCTACTTATCTGACTGGTGGAAGCATATACAGACAAGGGGCAGGCAAGACCTTTCTGCTGCTCTTGTTAGTTTCCATTGAGTTGATTCCAACTCACAGTGACCCCACCTGTCAGAGAATAGAACTACTCCATAGGATTTTCTTGGCTGTAACTTTTCCTACTCTCATAAAGATCACAGCCTAAAAATCCCTACAGGGCAGTTCTGTTCTGTGATATGGGATGTCTATGAGTTTAAATTGATTCAATGACATCTAATAACAACAACAATCTTAATGGACACAGATCACCAGGCCTTTCCTCCACAGTACCTTTGGGTGAGTTAGACCTCTTAGGTTAGCAGTCAAGCACTGAGATCCCCAGAAATCACAACTGGTCTAGGAAGCCTCCTGTTTCTGCTGTGAGCACTGCCCACAGCTGCCTTGGGAATATTGGTAAGGGAAGGTTGAAGGGGCTCAGAGAAAATCCTAGCACACAGCTGAAATGCCCCCACCCCACAGCTGTTGCTCTGGATATCAAAGCACAGAAGTCCTATTAAGAAGCCAGGAAGGACTTAGAATCCTCCAAACATATTCTTCTGCCACCCTGATCAAGCCTGAGAAATCTAAAGCTCCAGTCTTTTGGCCTATCTGGCCCTAGTAGGGGGCAGCTAAATAGACTTGTCACACTGTCCATACATCACTTTCTGGAAGCGACCTTAGGGTGGGTGTCTTGGCATCTCTGTAGAGCTCAGACCCATGGAAGGAATTTGTCCTAAGCAGAAGACCTAAAGGAAGGACTGAAGTGCTGGGAGTGTGCTGAGCTCCAGAGGTGAGGATGTCTTGGCTCAAGTTGAAGACTTCTCACTGGGGCTTGGACTTGTGGTATTTCCCAGGTGAAGCCTCCCATGTTGACTATTGCATATCAGAAGCTTTTCACAGTGAGGCCTTGTGAGGTGTGGTTTGAACTCAGGTCACTTTCTGGCAATCTGGTGTTGTAAGGTTTTGCAGGGTTTGTCCAGCCCTGGTACCTCAAGATGACCTAACAGTTTGAACTCACTCAGAGGTATCACAGAGAAAAGGCCTGGTGATCTGCTTCCGTCAAGGCTGAAAGAATAAGATGATATGAGACAGTCCAGCTCCTGGGGCCATGACTAGGGTGAGGTGAGGGTGGGAGTTGTCTTGAGGAAATCATTAACAGAACGCCAAAAAACCTCAGTAATCAATATAAACCACATTTTAATGCAATTTTTTTAAAACTCAAAATGAACGCAAAATATCCATGACAAACAAAATGTCAAAAATGTACATACAGGCTATCTCTATTACTGAATTCTCCTTTTGCCTCAGGCTCTAAAGTGGGTTGGCATGGCCCTTTTAATGTTTCTGATTGTCTCACCGTAGACCCAGCCCTGCAAACTACTCTCCAAACTCTGTTCTCCCAGAGCCTTCTCTAATGACCAGGCCATCCATTTGCCTACAGCTGCAGGGGTCTGTCAGGTCAGTAATGATCCCCTCCTTGGGTCCACTTAATCCTGAAATATCTGTGCCGCATCATGCAGCACAGCTTGAACTCAGGGGTAGTAACTGCCATGAAAGTGCAACAGGGGAGAAGCCTCATTCTACACTGTGGATGGGTTGACTTTCTTTAGAAATCCCTCTGCGATAGGTACTAGGCCTCAGGCCTTCTAGGACCACAGTCTTCCTCTGTCCCAGAGTCATCTGCAGTACTGACTGAAGAGCTAGATGGACAAACACAAGTGGTGACCTCAGAAACCTACTCCAGGACCAGCTCTTCCAGCGAGCTTCTTTAGTACCACTCCCTTTACAGGAACAGAAAAAGACAACAGCCACCCAATAGCTCAGGATCACTCCTTGTGATATGGGGAGTGAGGCCTACAATCCAAACTCTAACTCACTATGATGGATTGAGTTGTGTCCCTCAAAAACTGTGTATAGCAATTTGGCTAGGTGATGATTCTCTGTGCGATGTTTTCATATGTTGTAAATCCTGCCTCTATGACAATGAGGAAGGATGGGCAGCAGTTGCGTGGTGGGGCAGGACTGAATGTGTAAGACTGTACAAAGTCTGACAGGTTTGCAAACACATCCTAGAAAAAGTGGTGCATATTTCACTGCTGAATATTACTGTGGTCACCTTCAAAGTACTCCCTTTTGGAAGCTATACATTAATTGCCAGCACCTAGTCCGCCCTTCAAAGCAATATTGGAACTCTTTTTCTGGTATGGCCATCAGAGTTGTTGTCATATTACCCTCGATGTCCTGCATGTCATCAAAATGTCTTCCTTTCAATGTTTCCTTTCTCTTCAGATAAACAAAAAATCACTGGGAGCCAGATCAGCAGAGTAGGGAGGGTGTCCCAATACAGTTAGTTGTTTATTGGCTAAAAATTCTCTCACAGACAGTGCTGTGTGAGCTGGTACACTCTTGTGACGCAAGAGCCTTGAATTGTTGGCAAAAATTTCAAGTTGTTTTCATCTAACTTTTTCATGCAAGCTTTTCAGCACCTCTAGGTAGTAAACTTGGTTAACTGGTTGTACAGTTGGTACAAATTCGTAATGAATAATCCCTGTGATGTCAAAAAATCTTAGTAACATGACTCTTGATTTGGACTGATGAAACGTTTTCGGTTGTGGAAAATTGGCTGACTTCTACTGTGTACTTTGATGTTTTGTTTCAGGCTCGTATTGGTACAACCATGTTTCATCACCAGTGACAACATAGCCCAAAACATCATCTTCCCTCTCCAAAAGGTCTTGACAAACTCTGACTCTCCTTTGCTTTTGTTCATTGGTGAGCCCCTTCAGGACCATTTTTGCACACACCTTTCTCACACCAAGATTTTCAGTTAAGATTTTCCTGTTTTTCTATCTATGTTTTCTTGGTCTGCTATGCTTCTCACAGTCAGCTGACAATTTTGACACACAATCCATGAAGTTTTGCAATGTCTTTATCAGCCCTGCTTGTTGCTGGACAACTCTGACCTCTCTTAATCAGTGATGCTTTCTCTCCTTTCAGAAAAACATTTAATGCATTTGTACATGGCTGCTTTCTTCATGGAATTATCCCCATTAACTTGGACTAACATGTCACTGAATGCACTTCCACTCTTCCTAAGTTTAACAAGAAATTTTGTTTGTTGCTCTAATTCAAGCTCCAACATTCTCACACAGTAACAATAATGAACAACACTCAGCAAGACTGTCACATGTCCACATGAACACAGCTGTGAGACACTGATATACCAAGGTTATGAAACGTTACTGAGTCGTTTGTACAGTGCTGCCAATGTAAGCACACAGTGGTAAGTTTGCAAACTTCATTGTCAGACTTTGTATTATGCCTTAGGCAATTTCTTGAGACATAAAAGAAAGGGAAGCAAGCAGAGAGCTGGGGACCTCATACAATCAGGAAAGCAGCAGTGCCAGGAACACAGCTTGTCCTTTGGACCTGGAGTCCCTGTGCCTCAGAAGCTCCCAGTCCAGGAGAATATTGACAACAAGGAATTTCTTCCAGAGCCAAAAGAGAAAGACTTACCCTGGAGCTGATGTCCTGAGTTTAGACTTCTAGCCTACTTTACCATGAAGAAATCAATTTTTCTTTAAAGCCTTTTATTTGTGGTATTTCTGTTAAAGCAGCACTGCATGACTAAGACATTAGCCTAGCTTCTAGAATTATTGGTTACCTTTCATTCCTTCATTCTTTCCATCTTTCATTCTTCCTCTCTCCTTTCCTTTGTTCTATCTTCCCTTCATTTCTTCCTTCCTCCCTTCCTATCTACATTTGTTTTTTCTCTCTCTCTTTTAAAAACAACTATTGTGCTCTTGCAGTGTATTAATAACTCTGCTATGTACCAAGAATATAATATTGAACAGTAACAGTCAATTCCTGCCCTCAAGGAGCTACTGGTTAGTGTAGGAGACAACAGATATTAATCTCAAATCACACAAAGGGGAGTGCAACTCCAAATGGAGGTAGTTGCTGGGTAGGGCTTGGGGGACACCTAATAAAGTGACCTGACTAGCCTGAAAAGTCACAGAAGGCATCCCTGAGGAAGGTATGTTGGTTATTGGTTACGTGGCAAACCATATTATACTTTCCAAAGAAGACCACAAACATTGCTCCCTTCCCACAAGCTCTTCTGACAATGTTCTTCTAACACTCCTTCCATTCAGAGAGGGTATTTTCTCTACTGGAATTGAAGCTATATGATTTCCAAGGTGAGGTCATAAATGGCAATATAGCTTTCGCCGGTTCTCTTAAGACTCTTGTGCTTGGAACCCAGCCATCACAGCTGAATCCACATGAAGAGACCACACATGAGTGCCCTGGCCAGCAACGTCAGCTGAGATCTCAACTGACACCCAACGTCAGCCACCAGGCTTGTAAGTGAGGAAGTTTTTTGGACATCTCCATCCCCAGCAACTACCTACTGTGACCACGTGGAAAACCCTGGGTAAGAACCATCTAAGTAGGCCCAGTCAAACCCCAGAACTGTGAGATGCAATAATAAAATGATTGTGTGGTTTTAAGGCACTAAGTTTTGTGGCAACAGTTACTGGAACAAGTGTGAATAGCAAGTGCAAACACCCTACAGCAAAAGGAGGAATATGTACAGCATAGCATGAGGCAGTGTAGCACATCTTGAGCTTTTTAAATTTGTTCCTGTGTTTTAGGTGAAAGATTATAGCGCAGATTAGGTTCTCATTTAAGAATTTATACACAAATTGTTCTGTGACATTGGTTGCAATTTCCACAACGTGTCAACCTTCTTCCCCTTTCCCTTTACACACTTGTTTTCCTGTGTCTATTTGTCCAGGTTTCCCATCCCTTCCTGCCTTCTCTTTTTGGGGGGAGGGAGGAGGTGTTGCCCATTTAGTCTCCTATATGTGATGGAACTAAGAAGCGTGCCCTTCACATGTGTTCTTATTTGTTCTACAGGCCCGTCTAATCTTTGCCTGAAAGGTGGACTTCAGGAGTGGCTTTAGTTCTCAGTTACCAGGGTGTCTGGGGGCCGTAGTGTCAGAAGTCCCTCCAGTCTCTGTCAGACCAGTAAGTTGTGTCCTTTTTTTATTGTTTGAATTTTGTTCTCCATTTTTCTACCAGCCTGTCTAGAACCCTCTGTTGCGATCCCCATCAGACTGGTCAAGTGGTGGTAGCCAGGTATCATCTATTTCTTCCCGGCTCCGGCTGGTGAAGACTGTGGTTCGTCTTCACCAGCTCCACCTTCTTGGCTGCTGAAGCCAGTCATCCTCTCACTCCTCTCACGATAATAAGCACTACCACGGACAAAGCACATTATAGGCATCACCAAAGCTCACCATCCCCCACCCCTTTGGCTTGCATACTTCAGACATGTTATCAGGAGTACCAGTTCCTGGAGAAAGACATCAAATTGGATCATCGAAAAGGAAGATCCTCAGGGAGATGGACTAACACAGTGACTGCAGCAATGGGATCAAGCATAACAGTGATTCTTAGGGTGGCATAGGACCGGGCAGAGTTCTGGTCCTACAGTCCTTTGTATAAAGGGTTGCCATGAATAGGAACTGACTCAAGGGCAGCTAACAACACAGCAACATATAGGGTAGGCTGGAAAAAAAACATTATTAATGAGCGTATAGGGTGGGCCATTTCTTAGTTATTGAGAAAGTAAAACAACAAATAATTGTATGAATGAATGCATGATGTGCAGTTTTGACCCAGACTGTGGATACATGGGCCACCAAGTTTTCTAGTCCAGCCAGTACACATGTGGACAGTTCAAAGACCCCTCTGACCTCCTGCCGTGATGGCACTCAGAAGAGAAAGCTTCCCCCCTCCATGTGCCGCCACATCCTCACCCTCCTCTTACAGTAGCTGTGAGTAATTGGAAAGGAAGCCCACGGGGAATGCCCTACACAGCTGATGAAATGCTAGTAAATGCTCGCCTATCGCTGGCTGGCCCACAAGATAAACATCAGGCCAAATGCAGGATTCCTGTCACCTCTGGTCCCATGCTCTGGTTTATCGTAAGCATTTCTCTCTCAGCCAGCAGTTCTAGGAATCAGGCAGAATGCTGAACCCTCCCGCTGGAAGGCCCCTACAGGAGTCAACACGCCTATCCCTCCAAGGCTGAGCAGACCCAAACGGCTGGCCAGTTCCTGAACATCTTCAGGACACTGTCCATAGCTGCCTTGGGGCACCTGCTCAGGAACTTTGTCAGTGAGGGATTTCACCTGCAACCAGCATCTTTCTCCATTCAATTCAATGTATATTGGGTTATTTCTTGTATCTGCTACCACATGCTCAACATGGTCCCTGGCTCAAGGACAGGCAGGACAGGATAGGGTCTGAGGACTTGGACTTTAGAGACAGATCATCTGGGTCCAAATCCTGGCTTCACCCCTTTCCAGCAGCATGACCCTTGTCTGGCATGGCACTTAATCTTGCTGAGACTCAGTTTCTCCACCTGTGAAACAAATGTGATCATTAACACCTTCACAGGGTTATTCTAGGAATTAACAAATACCTATAAAGTGCTGAGAACAGTGTCTGGCATAAGGCAAACAATCGATACATGTCAGCAAATATTACAACTCTCAGGGATTCTGACATGTACAAATCACTGATCATATACGCAGCATACTTATATAAATATGTATAAAATATATTGTTGCTGTACATAGCTACCCTATGTACAAAAGAATGAAACCCTGCCCAGTCTTGTGCCATCACCATGATCTTTGCTATGTTTGAGCCTACTGTTGCCACCACGTCAACCTGTCTCGATGAGGGTCTTTCTCTACTTTACCAAGCCTGATGTACTTTTCCAGGGACTGGTCCCTTCTGCTAACAAAGTATATGAGACATAAAATGCATAGAAATAAATACTATAAATACATTTTTCAATATGTTTACTAGTGGCTACCAAGAGTAGGTGGGAAGGGGATATGGGGAATTCTTGTCCAGGAAACAATGAGTATCTGTTAATGATAATGGAAAAACAGGCAACAGATAACAAGTAATGGCTACACAATATGATTATTGTACTTGATGTCACTGAATTGCACACATAAAAAATATTAAATTGGCGAATGCTATGTTATATATAGAAATTCTGGTGGTGCTGCAGTTAATGCTATGGCTGCTAACCAAAAGCTCTACAGTTCGAGTCCACCAGGTGCTCCTTGGAAATTCTATAGCATAATTGTGCTCTGTCCCATTGGTGTTGACTCGATGGCAATGTGTCTTTTGTGTGTATTATGTTATGCATCTTTTAACTACAATTGAAGCATGGAAAAGAGAATCTTGGCAAGCCCTCCTGTGGGTGCACTGTAAGTACTCAATAAACATATTGAATTAATGAATGGTGAGAGAGTGTTTGGTAATTTGGTTGAGGCTTTCTCTTGAAGCAAGAACCTAGAGGACTTATCAGTCTAGTCAATCAATCAAAAAGCATGTGCTGGGTCTTCATACCAGTCTAGCTCTGAGCTGGGCACAGGGGAGGATTAGTATGAAGCTGAGTCCTGGCCATCAGAGAGTATAAAACATGTATAGGAAAACAAGCCTGAGACATGAAAACTTAATCATCTACGTGGAAGTTGAGTATTCCCCAGAAAAGAGGCCCAGGCCAGGGAATGAGCACACATCGAGTGAGTGGTACGGAAGGAAACACAAGAGAGGGACTAGGCCTTGAACTTGGTCCTGAAGGGGAAGTAGGGTGTAGATGGGAGAAGACAGAACCTGACAAGTCAGAATATTCTGGTGTAAGAAATTAAACAAGCGTGACTTGGAAGCCAGAGAGACCTGGTTGGTGTTCCAACTCTCGTTTCTTAACTATGTGGCCTTTGCTGTTGTTAGCTGCTGTCAAGTCAGGTCCTGGCTCACAGCCACCCCATTCACAATGTTAAGGAAAGTCTGTTTGGTCCTTCACCACTCTCATGATCACTTGGGGATCAGATCATTGTGATTTATAAGGTTTTTACTGGCTGATTTTTCGTAGCAAATTGCCAGGCCTTTCTTCCTAGTCTATCTTAGTCTGGAGGTTCCACTGAAACCTGCTCAACACCATGGGCTCATGCAAGCATCCACAGGCCAACAAGTGGCAACTATGCAAGAGGTGTATCGGCTGGCAACAAAAACCCGCTGGGAATTCTACCACTGAACGACTCCAACCCTTCTACATGGCCTTGGACATATTAATGAACCACTTGCCTCAGTTTTCTCACCTATAAAGAGGATAACAGCACCTAGTTTCCTAGACAAGTTGGGAGGATTAAATGAGGTAAAGCAGGTAACCAGGGTCGCTGTGCATCGGAATTGACTCTATGGTAGTGGGTTTGGTTTGGGTTTTTAACATATGTCAAGCATAATGGTGGGAACCAATAAGTACCCACCAGTAAGTACTGTATTGATTCCATAGAGGCAGAAATGCCCATGTCGGGGCAGAGGGTACATCCATGCTATCTTCCTGGGGAAAACATTGACAATATCAGAGTGGGAAAAATCTACCCAAGCACCAATGCAA
Source organism: Heterohyrax brucei (assembly GCA_028571685.1). NCBI lineage: Eukaryota > Metazoa > Chordata > Mammalia > Hyracoidea > Procaviidae > Heterohyrax > Heterohyrax brucei. The sequence continues at coordinate 65,543,649 of CM053142.1, read as the reverse complement.
GGTTCATTGTCTTCAGTAACATCTCCTTGACCACTCTCAGAGCAATCTCAAAAACTTGGCCTAGTATTGGGAGGTATATGGATGTACATACCTTTCTTAACATACTGCAGTTTTCTGCCAATTCTGCTTTTCACTGTCACAGGAAACATATTCATACATAGCTAGGTAGCTCAAGTATAAATCCAGGATCTCCAAATTTGTCAAAAAGAGCATCCTTGTCCATCATCAGTTGTAATATACACACATTTCTCCAAGTATCCTTTCAGACACTCCTTACAAAATAGAATAATTGCAAGGTATGTATTCTTATTCAGCTATCCCATCGGTCAAAGTACAAAACTTTAAAAGAGCTGAGTGGGACCATCGAGAGCCTCTGGGTCCGTGGCTCTCAACTCCGACTGCACATGATGATCACCTGCAGGCTTTTAAAAGCTGCTGGCACCAACTGGAGCACAATTCAAGAGAATGTAGACACTGGGGAAAAGGTATCCAATGTCACTTAACAATCTTTGTAGAAATTGTCAAATGGGAATCTAATTTCCTTTGTAAACTTTCACTTGAGGAATAATAAATGATAAAAATACATATATATATAATTTTTTAAAAGGATGCTGGTGCCTGGATTCCATCCCCCAAGATTTCTGACTTATTCATCTAAGGTGCAGCCTGGATGTCATTATACTTTCACCTGCCCTGGTGGTATAATGTATAGCCTGGGTAGAGAGTGAATAATCCCAGGCAGCCCTCACATTCTACAGATGACAAAACTGAGGCACATGGGATAAATAACTCAAAGTCACATGTAGCTATGCTGTGAGGATACTCCTTTTCAGTCCTCATATCAACAAACATTTGGTTGACATATGTGAGCCTCTAACACGGTGGTTGGCACTCCCTCTAACATTTCCTACAGTAATTGTATCATAATAAGCTTAAACTTCCTCTCTGAACTCCAGAAAGTGCTAGAATTCTCCTATGCTTTCACTCCTTCTCCCTCTATGTAGCCTAAAGCTAAATGCTACCCTTAATTTTTTCAAGCCCTCTGCCAGCGGAGAGGAGAAAAGAATTAGGGACATTCACAGTTTTATAAATAAATTGGAAGAGTTTGACGTTTTTCATCTTAACTGTACAACAAATTCCATCTCAGTCATCCAACACTGAGCTAAGTGTGGTCTGCAATACATTAGTTCAACATTTGGGGATTTCTTAAGCATCCATCCAGATTACTACATGATTATTATGCTTGGTTGTTTTTCTTAAGCTCATCTAGGAGACCAAATCTCTCATAAAATGGCCAGATTGATGGCTTATACACAAGAAGACAAGACAGCTTACTTAGTTCAACACTTTGGGGCTTTCTTAGGTGTCCATCTATATAATTATGTGATTATGATATATGATTGTCTTCCTTAAGATCATTCAGAAAGACTCAATCTCTCATAAAACAGTCAATTGATGGTGTCTGCATAGGAAGAAAGACAGCTTTTTGAACAATCAAAACTAAGTCAAACAGCCCATGTTAACCAAACTGGCTGCTGTCCAGTCCATTCTGACTTCTAGCAACCCCATAAGACTTAGTAGAACTGCCTTGTAGGGTTTCCAACCCAGTTAACCGTTATGGAAGCAGACCCCCACAGCTTTTTCTCCAAGAACCACTGGTGAGTTTGAACTGGCAACCTTTTGGTTCACAGCCAAACAGATGCTGGGGCTTCTTCAGTGTTAGCCAGACACTAACAAGATGACTTTTATTCAGACCCCAAACCAAACCTGTTGCTGTCAGGTCGATTCTGACTCATAGTGACCCTACAGAACAGGGTAGAACTACCCCACAGAGTTTCCAAAGAAATTTTGGTAGATTAAAACTGACTTCTTGGTTAGCAGATATAGCTCTTAACCATAACAATGTCTTTTTCGTTGTCCTTTTATATACAGCCTCTGTGATGGCACTTGGCTTTGGCTGTGGCATCACATACACTTATTTCTGTAGAAAACTTCATATCAGCACAAGTGTACTCAAAAGAATATCTACTAAAACAATTTTTTTTCATTTTAAGTACTCCCCAAATCCTAAATATGATTCCTGAAGTTTCTAACTTTCCAAATGATCCATCTCTAGGCCTGTCTTCATCAGAAAGGAAATAGACTTTCTCATTAGTCGATCATCACAGTGTGACCTTCAAGGCCTCTGGAGATTGCCTCTCTTTCCTTCTGTCATAATGATTCAGGCCCTTCTAAAGATCCAAGGGTTCTTGAAATCTAAGCCACACTCTGGGGTACACTGCTGACCAGCAGGGGTGGAGACAGGGAAAAAGTTGGGGTAGGGAAGGGGAGGGTTGTCAGCAGGACCCCTGGCCTCTGCACCTTTGCATGGTTTCGTTTCCCAGGCAATTGCATCCGTGCCTGGATAAAAACATTTTCTGAGAAATGATCGTCATCGCTGTCCTTCTTCCTGGACCAACTTTGGCAAACCCTAGCCGGAAACAAGTCTCTTCTACTCTTTACTGGAATGGTAGCCTTGTTGCTTGTTGCTGTTTCTGGAATTAGTATGTTATTTGTACTTTGCCTCATCCTTACCATAAAGAAGGGCATATTTCATCATTGAGCCTTATCTATTCACTCAGTAAATATTCATCAAGTCCCTCTTGTGTGCTTGGGCCGATGTTAGGATTACAGGGTGGGGGGTAGATGTGGCTATAACAGTTAGACCATGCCCCTATCTCCTAACAGAGTGAGATCATGCCCCCATCCTCCAGTCTCACCAGGAAGACTATACACACACAGAAAAGTAACAAGACCATCTCCAGAAGACCACCTAGTACAAATTAACATTGCATTATGTGTGAGCTATCCCCATGAGAAACTGCATCCAAAAATAGTTTTCATATTAAAAGGATTATATTTACACTAAGTAAACTTATTCTTTTACTGTGTATGAGGAAGGACACCGAATACTAGAGGACAGTCAGGTCAAGTCTTGAAGGTCCTTTCTAGATTTAAAGTTCTATGATTCTTTCAGATCAGCCTAGAGCTTGCCCTAAATTTAAGGATATTTAAGGAGGGGTGGGGGAAGGTGGATGAATACAAAGAGAAAAGCAAGGAGAAGAGACGAAGAAAGTTTACAAAATAATTAGGTGTATTGTTATGGATTGAATTGTGACCCACCAAAAATGTGTGTATCAGTTAGTCTGGGCCATGATTCCCAGTATTGTGTGATTTTCCTCTATGCTGCAAACAAAGGAGGGCGGACAGCATTTGTGTTAACAAGGCAGAACTCAAACTATAAGCTTGGATTGTGTTTTGAGACATTCTCTTGGGATACAAAACAAAGAAGTGAAGAGAGAGGCAGGGGACCTCACACCACCAAGGAAGCAGTGTCAGAAGCAGAGTGTGTCCTTTGCACCCAGGGTCCCTGTGCCTGAGAAGCTCCTCAACCAAAGGAAGATTGAGGACAAGGACCTTCCTCGAAAGCCAACAGAGAGAAAAAGTCTTTCCCTGGAGCTGATGCCCTCAATTTGGACTTTTAGCCTATTTTCTTTGAGGAAATAAATTCCTCTTTGCTAAAGCCACCCACTTGTGATATTTTCAGTTAGAGCAGCACTAGCAGACCAAGACATGTACCAAACCAAACCCACTGCCATCAGTTGATTCCAACTCACAGTGACCCCACAGGACAGAGTAGAACTGCCTCGTAGTGTTTCCAAGGAGCACCTGGGGATTCCAGCTGCCAACATAACAGCCACAGCTGTTACGCACCACGTGACCAGGGTTCCCAATTAAGTGTAAGTAGGGTGTAAACAGAAACTTTACACAGTAAATCTCAAAATGTTAAAATTTATTTACCCCTTCTCAAACTCACAAAAATTTTAGAAAATTTAAAAATAAATAAAAAGTGCTAGCAATTTCACAGAAACCCTGATGGCATAGTGGTTAGGAGCTATACTTGCTAACCAAAAAGGTCAGCAGTTCAAATCTACCAAGTGCCCTTGGCAACTGTACAGAGAAGTTTTATTTCAGAATCAACTCAATGACAGTAGTTTTTTGTGGTTTTTTAGCCACTTTATACAGTTGGTGGTAAATCTTTTTTAACTCATTACCTCCCGGTGTTGATACAGCTTGAAAATATTATTAGGATTGGGCAAGTTGAAGGATAAGTTCCCATAATGGGGATGTACGAGGTCGGCTAAGGAACAAAAGAATGGTGTCTCCTAATCTGGGCTCTGCTCCTCATCTTGACACTGACCAGCTTGAAACATGGCTAAATGCCCACATGCCAGTTTTAAACAACTTTGGTGTTCTGAAAAGAAACCTACTTAAAATTTGTTTATCAAGCATTTGTTTCCTGTATTTGGGCTTCTGAATGCTCTCTCCTAATTACTTTCCTAGAGCTATGAGCCCTAGAGGCTATGGAGCCCACAAATGGTAGGTAGGGCTGAGCTCGTCAGGGTAGGCATCCTGGAGAGGACTCTTAGCTGGGTCTTGGAGGGGAAGCCAAGTGATGGAAATTAAGACCAGCAACAGTGCCTGGCTGGAGCCAGGGAGCACCGACCTCTCCCAGGAATAGAAAGTGTAAGCAACAACTGATGTGATGGGATTTCACGTGACTGGGAGGTGACTTTGCTCCTTCTCCCAACCAAAAACATCCTTCCTGTCAGCCGGCCTGAAAACTGCACTACTTATACATCTCCCATGAAAACCAAAACAACAAACTAGTTGCTGTTGAGTAGATGCCAACTCATGACAACTCCAAGCATGTCCGAGTAGAACTGTGCTCCCTAGGATTCTCAGTGGCTGATTTTCCAGAAGCGGTGACATAGAGAGGGTTGACAAGAGACTGGCTGGTAAAAATAACTTGAACTTTATGTCCACATTCGTGTTTCTTAACACACACTGTTAAACTTATTAGTAACAAGTTTCTCATTTGTTCCTTCCTTGTTCGTCTTAAATAATTGTTCTTTCAAGAAACCAGGTGCCAACTGTGTGCCATTTGAACCAGAGGTGGTCAGTACCTGACCTTCCACTGGGGACAGAGCGAGCTGGGAACCACTCTGGGTATTCGAACCACAATCTGAAGCAAGGCCAATAGCGAGCATGCTCAACAAGGCTAAAGAGACTCCACCTTGTGGACAACAGCATACACACTTCAGGAATATGCATCGCCTGACGACCACAGCTCCCCCGACAACCCACCCCCATAAGCTCCCACTTGACTACCCTAGACGAGTCAGTCTTTTGGAGAGGGTGCGTCCCTCACTGACACCTTTTACTTGTAGTAAGCAAAATAAACTCGCTCAAGTTACAACCGAGTCTGTCTTCCTGGTGTGTTCTTACTTGGTGGAAAAAACGAGGACCCTTTGTGTCAGATTGGACATTAGTAACAGTAGGTCACCAGACCTTCCTTCGGAGGGGTCCTTAAGAGACTTTAAACCCCTCAAGTTTCCTTTAACAAGCACGTTGTTTACACCAGTCAGCTTCCTGTTTGTTTTTCTCTTAGTAAATCTAAATTGTTGTTTTAAATTACTGTGGATTGAATTTAATTTACCTCTTAGAGAGCAAGCTTCTGTCAAGGTTCTGTGGGTCAGAGGACTTCACTATGCCAGTGTCCTTCCTAAGCTCTCTGTACCACTAGAACTCAGGTAAGCAAAGACAGCCGAAAGGGCTGGGGTCAGCAGCTTGGTTGAGTAAAGCAACCAGCTTCTGAAGTTAGAAACAACACAGCAAGTTTCTCTCAGCCCCCATGTCTTCATCTGCAAAACAGAGATCACATTATCCATTTTGTAGGGTTATTGTGAGGACTAAATGTGGTAAGTATATAAAGTAACTGGTACACAGAAAGTAGTTTGTGTTATTATTGTTATATGTTGAAAGATACTTGCATTTTCATAAGATCTGCTGGAGGTGCATCTTTGGTTTGAAAAAAAAAAAGAATTTTTAATGGACACATCCAAGATGGTTTCTGTAGAAGGTAACCAGCATTCGTAATCATACTTGAGAGCCATGAGGATACCTGTGGACATTAAACAATGTGTCTCTTCTTGGCCAAGATCTGAGTTTCTCTGGCAATTTGTGATTGTCGGTTGTTGGCAAGTCGATTCTGACTTATGTCAACACCATGTGTCACAGAGCAGGACTGCTCTGTAGAGTTTCCTAGGCTGTAATCTTTATAGAAGCAGATCTCCAGGCCTTTCTTCCGCAGAGCTGTTGACTGAGTTTGAACTATCAAACTTTAAGTTAGTAATTGAATGTCACCTAGAGATCTTCCTCTGGCAATAGCATTCCCTTGAAATTCAATAGGCTTTCACTTAGACTGAGTGGGAAAAAAATTATAGAGCAAAAAATCAAATTCACAAAAAAAGACAGACTTACTGACAGAGACTGCAGGAACTGCTGAGACGATGGCTCTAAGAGACTCTTCTCAACTGGAACTGAAGACATTGCTGGAGACCACCTGTTAGCCAGACCACAAGTATGCTGTTAAATAAGCAGTAACACCTGAGAAGAACGTGCTTCTGGAAACAATATGTTTGATGTGAGACATTTGCCCAAACAATACATTTGCCCAACATCAGAGATGAGTAAGCAGGAAGGGGCAGAAAATCAGGATAAAAGGAAACAGGGAAACTGGAATGGAAATGGGGAGTGTGCTGACACCCTGAGGGAAATGAAACCAACGTCATGGAACATTTGATGTACAAGCTATCAAATGGGAAATGAATTCGCTCTGTCAACTTTCACCTATAATGCACAACAAGAACTTTCTATTTTTTTATTTAATAGGCTTTCATCAATTTGCTTTTGGCCAGTTCCATCGCTTAAGAAGCACAGGTCAAAGACTTTACCTGGACATAATCTTGGAGTCTCCTGACCAATACTCCTGAACTCCATTTAAAGACCTCTGCTAGAGACAACTCAAATAATACCCTCAAGCAGGGCATTGTTACCAAAAAGCTGATCTTGGTCCAGTGTATCAAGCTTAAAAGAGTCGTTTGAGAGAGACCTAGCCAGTGAAGCTCTACTGGGCCCCAATATCTCCTGAAAATAAGATTCTTGCCTCCTTCTCTGCTTTCAGATGGGCATGAACTTGTCACTCTCTTATGCAATTTCATTAATGGCTATTAACAAACAGCCAAGTTCTTGTTGTTGTAACTAGATGCCATTGAGTCGGTTCCGACTCACAGGGACCCTGTGCACAACACAAGGAAACACTGTCTGGTCTCGTGCCATGTCTATTATTATGCTTAAGCCCATCGTTGCAGCCACTGTGTCAATCCGTCTCGTCGAGGGTCTTCCTCTTTTTCGCTGACTCTCCACTCTACCACCGTTTGTCGTCGTACTACAGCCTCCACGGGCGCTCAGCGACTGTCAAGGGTCACGCAGCAGTCTCTGAACCAGCTGGTTGGCAAACAGTAAACAACGGCATGAGCTTCCTGAAGCTGGAGCAGCAGAATTATCCTGCCTGTTGCCACGTCTCCCTGCTCACCCCTGCTCATCATTTTAGGGCTGGAACTTGGGGCAGCTCCCCTTCTTCAGACCTAATTCTGTTAATATGTCTCCTCTAACTCATCTTTTGGTCTTACATCATGAGAAGTCCATATCGCTGACTCAAGCTTGGTCCACAAGACACCAGCTCCGCCTTCCTGCCATTATTTGGCTTTGCCCTTCTACCCATTTGAGACCTGTTATCAACTGAATTGTGCCCCCAGATCATATGTGTGGGAAATCCTAGCCACCGTACCTGTAGTGGAAACCATGGTGGTGTACTGGTTAAGAGCTATGTCTGCCACCCAGAAGGTCAGCAGATAAGAATCTACCAGATGGTGCTTCTTGGAAACTATGGGGCAATTCTCCTCTGTTTTATAAGGTTGCTGTAAGTCAGAATCAACCTGAGGGCAATGGGACTTAGTTTTTTGTTTTGTTTTATGTGGTTATGATCTCACTTGGGAATGAGTTTTCTTTGCTATGTTACTAGCAAAGTGCTAGTGTAGGTTGTGTATTAAATCAATCTCTTTCGAAACGCAAAAGAGATGAAACAAGCAGAGATGGGGGAATATAGATGCGATGCCACAGGAAGATCACCAAAGAGCCAAGGAATAGAAGAGGAAGTGACAAAGACGGTCCCCTAAAGGCCCAAAGAGGGAAAGCCTTCCCCTAGAGCCAGCACCCTGAATTCAGACTTATAGCCTTCTGTAAGAAAATAAATTTCTGTTTGTTAAAGCCACCTACTTATACACTTTCTGTTACAGCAGCACCAGATAACTAAGACAGGCTTGATTTCAGCCTGGGAGAAAATAGCTGGAGAATTTCCTGACATCATGTGCAGACATGACAACATCTTTCTCATATCTTTCTTTGAGAGCAAGAATTTTCCCAAAGCCCACCAGGAGCCTCTCCTAATGCCTCACTGGTCAAAACTGAAACTGAATTATATGCTCACACCTGAACCAATCTCTGGCAAGGGCAATGAGACTACCATGACAATTTTGTAAGTGTGATCTGGGTCCATAGGGTCCCAGAGAAATTTTCAGGGGGTCCACAAGGCCAAACCTATCTGTATAAAAATTCTGAGACACTATTGCTTTTTTCTGGCTCATTCTCTCACAATGGCATTTTTCCAGAAACTACATGAGGGTCATGTGACAGCAGACTGAATGCAGAAGCACCTGTGAGGATTCAGCTGTTTTACTAAGCCAGACACTAGAGAGACTTGCAAAAATCTGTCAATCTACTCATTATATTTTTTGGCTTTGGAAAATACAATTATTTTTCATAAAAATATGTTAATTAGGTTAGAGTCCCTTAGTGGCACCAACAGTTAAGGTGTTTGGCTGTTAACTGAAAGGCTGGTGATTCAAGTCCACCTAGAGACATGGCAGAGGAAAGGCTTGGTGAGCTACATCTGAAAAATTAGCCATAGAAAACCCTATGGAGCACATTTCTACTCTGACACAGATTAAGCCACTATGTGTTGGAATTGACTAGAAGCCAAGTGGTTTTCATAATGGGTTTACTTTTTTTTTCTTTTAATATTTTTCTACTCCTGACTTTATTCTTTTCTGCATGCTTTATAAACTTTATTGTGGTAAAATACATGTAACACAAAATTTGCCATTATATTCACCGTGTTGTACAACTATCACCACTATCTATTTCCAAAAATTTTTCATCACTCCCAACAGATCTACATTTCCATGAAGAATAACTCCCCAGTTCCCTTCCCAATCGCACCGCAGACTCTGGTGATCATCGATCTGCTTTTGTCTCTATGCACTTGCCTATTCTAGATATAAGTGGGATCACTCATTGTTTGTCCTTTCCCGACTGACTTATTACAACAAGGATAATGTGGTCAAGGAACACCCATATCACAACAGCTGTCCGAGCTCCATTTCTCTCTATAGCTGCATAATATTCCATTGTGTGCATACACTACATTTTGTTTAGCCATTTATCTGTTGATGGACATTGGGTTGTTTCCACCTTTTGGACACTGTGAATAATGCTGAATGAACGCTGGTGTGTAAGTATCTGTTTGAGTCCCCACTTTCCAATCTTTGGGGGTGTACACCCAGGAGTGGAATTGCTGGGTCATACTGTAATTCCATGTTCAACTTTTTGAGAAACTATCCAGATGTTTTCCACAGTGGCTGTACCTGTTTTATGTTCTGACCATAATGGATGAGGGCTTTAATTTCTCCACATCCTCATCAACAATAATCTTGGTTTTTTTTGTTGTTGTTGTTTGTTGTTATTATATAGGCATCTCATTAGAAGGGGTCTGCCACAGTTTTGACATCTTTCCCTATGTTTATTCATTATTTGAAGGAGCCCAAGTGCCACGGCAGTTAAGTGCTTACCTACTAACTGAAAGTCAAGCTGTTCAAACCCACCCAGCAGCTCTGTGAAAGAAAGAGCTGGAAATCTTCTCCCATAAAGATTACAGCCTCAAATACCTTGTGGGGCAGTTCTACTCTGTCACATGAGGTTGCTATGAGTCAGAATTGACTCAGTGACACCTAACAATGACATTGAGAATCTTGATATCTTCTTTAGAGAAACGTCTATTCGAGTCCTTTCTCCATTTTTTAATTAGATTGTTTTTCTTTCTGTTGTTGAACTTTAGGAGTTCTTTATATATTCTGGATATTAAACCTTTATCAAATGTATAGTTTCTAAATATTTTTTCCTATTTTGTATGTTGTCTCTTACCTTTCTTCCTAAAGTTCTTTAGTACACAAAATGTTTCAGTTTTGATGAAGTCCAATTTATTCAACAAAAGACAACAACAAAAATAAGAAATAACTCTTGTTGCTTACACTTTCAGTGATGAGTCTAAGAAGCCATTGCCAAATACAAGGCCTGGAGATTTGTTATGTTCCTTCCTAAGAGAGGTACATCTTTAGCTTTTATATTTAGGTCACTGATTGATTTTGAGTTAATTTCTGTTGGGTGTGAGGAAGGGATCCAACTTCATTCCGGTTGTCCCGGAACCACTTGTTGAATAGATGTTTCTTCCCTTACTGAAGATACTTGCCACTTTTGTTGAAAATCAATTGTTTATAAGTACATGGGTCTTTTTTTTTCACATACGTTAGTTTTTAAAATTTCTCTATTTTGTGTCAAATACAGTTAACAGCAATAGAGCTAACTAACCCACATAAGAAAAACTTCATTGAACTCCTCAGTAATTTTTAAGACAGCAAAAAGTTCTCAGACCAAAGAGGTTTGAGGGCCACACTCTTTAATGAACAGTCACCCACTGAGATTGGGGTTGAGGTCAGTATCTCCTGAAGCTCTCAGGCTTTACAGAGGACAGGTGCATGTTGGTATAAACCAGGCTTATGTAAGAAAGGAGTAAATGGGAGAGTGACTGAGCAGGTAACCAACACTGTCTGCTACAGCACACAATGTTCTTTTAACTGAAGGGAGAAGTGTTTTGCCCAAGATCACACACGTGGAATCAAAACTTCAAGTCTGAACTTCTACTGGCCTGAATTAGTTGGACCTCTGGCTGCTTTTCTTTCTGCTAAGCCACATTATTTTCTCACAAAAGGGCTGAAAGGGCTTCAGAAATCCTAGTGAGGCTAGAATACACTGGGCATAATCATTAAATGCCAGTCAAAGGATAATGGTACAGTCTTTCCAGAAAGCCTTTTGCAGTATGCATAAGGAGCTTAAAAATGTTCATATCCTTTAACCCAGTGATTTCAGTTCTAGGAATCTCACACAAATGAAATAATGAGAAATGTGGACAGAATTTATGTACAAGGATGTGCATCAAAATGCTATCTTTAACACTGAAACATTGGAAACAACCTAAATGTCCAATAACATGGAAGAATTAAATAAATTCTGATAAGCTGCTGGCTATTTGTACCGGTTATCCCTTGAGGTGGGAATGTCGCCAATGTTCGTATCTTAATCGTGTATGTTTTACATCAAGCATATGTTAACTCTGGCAATCAGAAAAACAATAAAGATAAAATATATTATCATTTTAAAAATCTTTAAGGACATGAGGAAATACAATACACCATTGAGTAAAAAAGAATGGTACTAAGTACATAATATGTTTTTCTGTTATTGGGTTCCATTGAGCCAATTCTGCCTCACAGCAAGTCCACGTGGCAGAGTGGAACTTTCCCATAAGGCTTTCTTGGCTTTAATTCTTATGGAAGCAGGTAGATCATCAAGTCTTTCTCCCACAGAGCCGTTGGGTCGGTTCAAATTGTCAGCTATTTGGTTTCGCCACCCAAACTCTTTAACATCATTTATATGTGTACGGGAAAATGTCAGGAAGGAGGCACCCCAAAATGTTAACATTTGTCATTATATCTGGGTTGTGTGATTGTTTGTGATTTGTTGTTTATATTTTCGCCACACTTTCCAAGGCTCTATAATGGCATTTTCTTCTTCTGTAATCATGGGAGAAAGGAAAATTATCATAAAAATAGACTGGCACAGAAAGAAGAAATGAGAATGCACCAAATTCAAACATGCCAGCTTATCAGGCAGGGGAGAGAAGATGCCATCTGTGGCCCATATATGGCAAACTCTGTTGGTTGCTTTGCTAATGGAACCAAATTTTGCTTGGACAGGCAACATCCCCATCTGCAGGAAAATATTCACTTGCTCAATCTCTTTGAATAGCCAGCTGTGGTCATGTGACATTGTTTTGGTCCATGTCACATAACCAGAATTTTGCAGAGGGCTCTGGGAAGTGACTCCTGTCTTGTTTGTCCTTTATTCATGCCTTGAAAATGAGCACAGCGTCTGGAGGTGGAGTAACTGCCTTTCAGCCACGGGGTAAAGGCCAAAGAATGGGTCACATCAGCCCTCAAACTGTCACACCACTGAACACAACTGATGTCACAATGTGAGAAAAACATAACTCTCTTCAACTCCTCTGTGTTCGAAGCTACGTGGTTAGATTTTCCATTACTTGGAGTTAAATGCATTCCTGACACTCCATCATACAGGAATGTGGACATGGTTATATGAAATCATATCTAGAAAAAAGCCAAAAAAGCCAAAGCCACCACCATCAAGTTGATTCCAACTCATAGTGAACCTATAAGTCAGAGTAGAACTGTTCCATAGAGTTTTCAAGGAGCACCTGGTGGATTTGAACTGCTGATCTTTTAGTTAGCAGACATAGCACTCAACCACTACACCACCAGGGTTTCAATACATACAAAAGGGTTTTGTAAACTTTAAAATGTTGTTTGTCATACCTGAGACATAATGACAACTGTAAATCACTATTGAAAAAAAAATTCTTAGGACAGTTGTTGGGCATCCTATAGTTTGAACACCTGAGTGGTTGTGGCAATGATCTCCATTGTTTAGCTGTTTTATGTAGACATGAATAGTCAAGGTGCATTCCCATGGATGGAATCAAAATATCGCATGAACTACATGACTGTACACAAGACATTTCTCTTTGATTCTTGTTTCTTCGCTTGAAAAACAGACTAGATAATCATCAAGATCCCATTAAACTGGAAAAAAAATCAAACCAGTTGCTCGAGCCAGATGATGACTCCACCTGTGCCAGAGTAGATCTGTGCTCCATAGGATTTTCAAGGTTGTGAGCTTTCAGAAGCAGATAGCCTGACCTTTCTTCCAAGTTTCCTCCAGGAAGGTTAGAATGGACAACACTCCAGTTAGTAGACGGTGTTTCACTGTCTGCACCATTCAGAGACATCTTAAGTGCCTTCTAGCCCTCAGATACTGGATTTTCATTCTGGTTCTCATATCCCTTCTACTGGCATCCTAGGGCCCAGCAGAGCAATAGGGTCTAGACAAGGAGCTGTATCCCACAGACACAAGGGGTACATGTTCTAGATCTTCCAGGATAGCCCCAATTTCAAATGTGTGCCATTGTCCCAGTACGTTATGTTCATACAGTTCAGACAAAGGAGTTTGACTTTTTTGTTTGGCCAATGCAATCATTACAAACACGGTACATCTTCAAAGAAAGACATGATATTTTGCATAATTGAAATATTGGCTGTATCTACAGGTCTGTAAGGAGCCTTGGTAGCACAGTGGTTAAAGCATTCTGATACTACCTGAAAGGTCAGGGATTTGAACCCATCAGCCACTCCACAGGAGAAAAGTGCAGAAGCTTGACTTTATAAAGGTTATAACCTCGGAACCCAGGCAGTCCTACACGGTCTTACAGGGTCACTGAGAGTCAGAATCAACGGGAATGAAAACGGTTCCATTAAACAAGCTCTTAATAAAAACAGAACAGAATTCTTCCTATGCTTTAGATTCTCCTTAGCATTCTGAGATAAGCTAATATTCAAGATTTCCTAAACACTAATGGTGAACTACAAGGAAATGAATCCAAGCCTTATCCTATTTCACATTCCATCTGAGACCGTCTCACTAAAGTTTCAATAACTGTAACAACTCTGCAGCCACCTTGCCTGGGTCCTTTCCTCCCAGCTCCACAGAAATGATGTCTTCCAAAGGTTCACTCTTAGATACTACCAGCTAAACATCCTGCTGTCACATGGTCAAGTCCAAGTACAGCAGCAATCCATATCACTGAAATTGATTATCTGCTTGTTGTTTCCACATTATATAAAAATGAATCGGGAGCTTTCTTCTTTTTAAGGCAAATCTGAAGGGGTGTTTTGGGAAGGTCTGACTTAAAATAATATACATGCTGAGTGGGACTTTTGATATTTCCCTTGAGTTGTGACAAATGTCCAAAGTTAACAAAAGGCTCCAAGGATTCTCACATTTGTAGAAGAGCTGCCAGTGAGCTGGGCCAAGCACTCCCATACGCCACCACAAGGCAGTGAAACCAGCCTTACCTCCACCAGCTGGTTTCACCTCTCTCTAGTCCACACAGTATAAAAAATAACTTGGGAGGAAGGGTGTGATGGCTGCCAGCCCTTGAGGGAATGCAAAATGCTCAAAAGGGGGCAGAAGGTGGCCCAGCAGTTCCCAAGGCACATGTAAAAGAGTTCATAGGTCAGTGAGTTCATGGGATTTATGAGGTAGCAGCTGGGTTGAGAGATGGGATGTCTCATCCAGAGTAGGCGTCAGGGACAGACACTGCTGGCCGTGCCAAAAGCAGGTGGTTTCCTAGAGAAAGGTGGAACCTCAGTGACCGGGGTGGTGGTGATGTTGAACCACAGAACCACAACCACATCCATAAAGACCACCATATCACTAAGCTCACTAGCGACAGACAGACCGGAGCCATCAGAGACAGGCTAGGGTCACCTCACCACTATCAACATGAAAAACCAAAAAAAAAAAAAAAAAAAAAGCCAAACTCAGTGCAGTCAAGTGAATTCCAACTCATAGCAACCCTAGAGAACAGAATAGAACTGCCCCATACAGTTGCCAAGGAGCGTCTGGCAGATTTGAACTATTGACCTTTTGGTTAGCAGCCATAGCACTTAATCATTAAGCCACAAGGGTTTCTAGAGTCAGATAACAAATGGAGGCCTCCACTTTCCTAAGGGTCTCTCCTGCCTTCATCATCCAGGAAAAGGAGAGCAGATTCCCCCCAGCCCCTGAAGACCCCCACCACTCCCTCCCACTTCCAGCACTTTCAGCTGCAGTTACAGCCTGTGCTTCGGGGTGGGATTGGGCGGCACTGTTAGTGGGATATGAAGGTAATGTTTTCAGCTCCACTTTTCTATTCATTTATTCTATCTTCTTAGGGCTTTCTCCCTTCTGCTGCCACCAAGCCACTCCTTCTGACAAACCAAACTAGCAAAAACCTTTTTGGGGTGTCCCGGAGATAGCTCAGGCAAGTTGTCATTTTCCAAACAAATTGTACAGAGTCGTCAAACAACAACAACAAAAACCCACTGCCGTCAAGCTGATTCCAGCTCACAACAACCCTATAGGACAGAGTAGAACTGCCCCCACAGAGTTTCCAAGGAGTGTCTGGCAGATTTGAACTGCCAGCCTTTTGGTTAGCAGAGGTAGCACTGAACCACTGCGCCACCAGGGTTTCCAAAAAGAACATAAGGATAGCGTGTTTTCAAAAAGAAAAGTTGGTGGTGTCATGAATCTTGGTGAAAGCAGTGAAGATCCTGATTTGTCCTCAATCCTTTAATCCCGCAGTGATTTCTGCCCTCTAACATGTGTCCTGACTTGACCGCGGTCTCTTTGCCTTATTTCCTTCCTTCTGGCTTTTTCTCTCTTAACGCTTAGTTTCTAAGCTCCTTAAGGTGTTCGCTATGTCACATTTGTTTGGTTTTCAGGACTCTGTGACCCCTTTCCCATGACAAAAGCTGGCCCTTCACAGCATCCTCTTTGGGAATCCACAGCCTCCCAAACTCTGCAGAGAAATGCCCTTTAACACTCAATTGCTGTTCCTGTGAATTGCTGACTTCCCCGCTGACCCTAACCTCGTGGAGACTGACACTATCAGGAGCCAATGAATGATTGACCCCAACAGCTAGCTGCTTGGCCCTGCCCACCTCCGGAGTGTCCGGCGTTAAGGCCACTGAAGGTCACTTTTTGTCTGAGGACTGGATTAAACTCGTCTGGGACAGAGAGCAGAGTCGAAATGGCCCTTGGGAATCCCTCAAGGACCGTGTTGAAAACCAACATATAGTCTCTCGGGAAGTTCACGTCTGCTGGCTTCTCATCCAGCACAGTTTTGACAGTCCAGTTTGACTTGTGTTTATGGGCCTCGTTATATAAAAGGAATGGTTTGTTTGGTCTTAATACTAGACGCAAGCTAAGACTGAAGAGTTCTAAGCAAATTCTTATTTCTTATCGTTTGCTGACTCTTGAACATTCATTCATTGTAAAGAAAGGCAGGTAACTCCATTCTGTTAGTGAAGTCAGGTACCTTTTCCTGCTGTACATTAGACTTTAGGGAACTTCATGATGTAGTAACCAAAACATGCTGTGTGCCTGAGTCAATTCCCATTCACAGTGACCCTACAGGACAGAGTAGAACTGTCCCACAAGGGTTTCTAAGCCGTAGTCTTTACTGGCAATTGACAGGTCTTTTCTCCTGTGGAACAGCTGGTGGATTCCAAGCACAGCCCTTTCAAATAGCAGCCAAGTGGTTAACCATTGTGAAACCAGGACTCCTGAAAGCAAAACATACACACTAGGGAGTTACAGAAGAGATGTTAGTTCACAGACCCACTCAAAAGAAAGATGCCAAATAAACTCCAGTTGTTAGTGGCTGTGTGTTGGTTTTGAAAGACTGCTATCACAAGGTGCCGTACACTGAGTATTCTTGAAATAATAAAAATGTATTCTGTCATAGTTCTAGAGGCTAGAAGTCCAAATTCAGGATGTCAACAAGGCCATGCTTTGTCTAAACATTCTAAGGGAAGATCCTTCCTTGTTTCTTCCACTATGTGTAGAAGCTTGAATTGGTATTTGCTTTTGCTGCGTATATTCTCAACAACAACAAAATAAATTATCTTTTAAAAATGCTTACAAACTATCACCCTTAGATACTCTTTGAACTTCGAATTGAAGTTATTTCTGCAGCTCACCTTTCGGCAGACAATAGACTAGCTTAAAAAATAAACTCAATCACACACAGGTAATGCGCTCCTTTAAACAATTAACTACGTACCAAACAGTCAGCATTAATCCCAAAGCAAAGGTGAGAAGGCAAGGAGGGGAAGGGAAGCTAGATCAATGGGAACAGAATAAACAGAATGGAAACAACGAGAATGCTGATATATAGTGAAAACTATAACCAATGGCACAGAACAATTTGTTCTGTTAAAAGGCAACTTAATTTGTGGTGAAAACCTTTACCTAAAGCACAATAAAATGTTATTTTTTAAAAAGCTTGCAGACAGGTGTCTAAGATACAACCCCTGATGTCTGTTCTACCTGGAGGAGGGGAAGAGCGGGAAGAGTCAAGAACAAGAGGGGGAAATAGGATGTGTGGCTAACTGCCTCCATGAACAACTGGCTCCTTTGCTGTGAGACCCGAAGAGCTGGATGGTGGATGGTGGCTGGTTACCACTACTGAACATTTTGATCAAAGATTCTGTAGAATAACTCTGATCAAAACGGGGAAAATGCACAACAAAATCTCACATTCTCGTGAAATCCAGATTTTCTGGAAACACGCAGACTGGATCAACCCTTGAAACTATTACGTGAGATAATCTTCAAACTTTAAACCAAAAATATCCCCTTAAATCTTCTTAGATAAAAAGATCTACTTAGTAAATCTTCTTAGTAAAAAAGATCTGTGTCGAGTATTGTGCTCTTTGAAGAACTATCTGAATGGGATCAAAATGAAAACAGCAACTCAAAAGATTAGACAGGAACCTTAGGGAGCTGTGAGTTTACGCTAATGGCAGAGGAATAATTCAGAAATAGAGGGTGAGAATAGTTGCACAGCTGAGGAATGTAATCAATGTCACTAAACTGTACGTGTAGAAATTGTTGAATTGGTATAATATTCTGTGTATATCAATGACAAAAGAATTAAAAATAAAACAGTAAAAAAAAATTGAGTATAGCCTTAGAAGCCAAACTTTATTTCTAAGGAATCATATACAAAGATATTTATCAACTCTGTACCTATAATCCAAAAACCTAGAAACACTCTAAATTTTCAGAGTGGATTTGTTAACAGATTATAGTACATTCGTATGATGGACTATTATGCATTCACCAAAAATAGCAATTTCACGGATATTGACTCAGGAGAAGTGATTAGGATGCATTGTTAATTGAAAACAATCATAATGTAAAATCATTTATGGAGTTGTTTTTAGTTGTTTTGGTTATGTGTGCCCGTATAACAAATCAGTCTAAAACTTAATGGCTTAAAACAGCAAATATTTGTACTATCTCACACTTTGGTGAGTCAGGAGTTTGAGTAGGGGTCACCTGGGATGGTTCTTCTCCTCTGTGTGTCATGAGAAGCAGTAACTTACTTGGCTGTTCTTAACTGTTATCTGGGCTACAGAACCAAGGAAATAAACAGGGAATCAAACAGTATCATCACAGAAGCAATAAGTTAATATAAAGCAAGTAGAAACAGAATAGATCTACCGTATATGAAACTGTCAGTGGAACAGCTTGAACACAGATGATTATTTGGTAAAAACTTGGTGACAAACTGATAAAACCTGGTAAAAACTAGTGACAGCGAACACAGAAGACAAACATAAGAACTGAAAGGAACTAGAAAGAAAAGAATAAACATGAAGGATGGAAAAATACCAAACATAAGAGTAGCTGGTGTCCCTAAGGTAGAAAAGTCGAGAAATAGAAGAGAAATACTCAAAGATGAAAGAATTTCACTTGAAATGCAAGAAGAGTCAAATTAGCAGATTGAAAGTGCACAGTAGATGTGCGAAAAACTGACATAGACCTTTCAACATTAAAACATATCTTGCCAACTTATTGAACTCTAAGGATTCTCTAGTCATCCTGAAGATGTAATATCAAATATCAAAACTGGCAAAATTTGGCAGTTAGTAAGGTCTTCCTCAAGAAAAAAAATGGTAGGCATAAAAACAGATTACCTACATTGAAGAAAAATCAAGCTGACCTTAATGATATTTAATGCTGTTAAATAATGGAAAATATTTAAGTAAATAAACATACACTAAGAAAATGATGCAGCAATAGTTACAAAGTTTTGAGCAAAAGAAAATGCTAGCCAAAATTGTAATCATCAGGAAGTCATTCAACATAAAGACAAAAAGCAGTGTCTCAAACCTGAAAGAACTTAGCATTCATGATCCCTGCTTGAAAATAATAATAATAATAAAGTCTAGTTGATAAAAGAATTTTGTGTCTTCAAGGATGAATAAAATACAAAATTTAGGAAAAGAGAAACAATTGAAAAAGTACCAGTGGCAAAAACTAAAACAATTGGATATGAAGGAAAGACTAGGCAACTTGAAAAATCACAATTACAAGAACAAATTTTGATAATGCTAAATCTGAAAATTTTAGTAAATTTTGATAATATAAAACTAATAATATAGTTAGCAAAATTAGGAAGTTGCAGGGAGGAGAAACTGCGAGAATATTTGAGAGATCCTAGTCATCTTAGTTTTCATAGCAGATATTCAGTCTAAAATGTTTAATTTAAATCAGTAATCAAAAATACACAGGCAATGATTTTACCCTCTTGATGTTTTTCGTATTTTCATGATCTGTTTACCTAAATGTGGAGGTATTTTAGTATACTATCTACATACAAAATTCTATGTATTTTGTTAACAAATTTGTGAATGTATATACTATCTGCATATAGTGACCATATATATACACCAATAGTATTTCTTGTACAAAAGACACATTCATTTAAAGCTCACCAATCTATCAGTTTCAGTTTTTCAATTTATTTAAATTTTACTTTAATGTCAAGTTAAAGTAAAATTTAAATAAATACTTTTGTTTATGTACAATAGCATATATGGTATGATCTCATTTTTATAAAAGTAGTTTTGTTCTGTAATTTCTAGCTACTCTGTCCATATATATGTCTGTAAGTAAAATATCCATTCAAGCATGGATGTTTATGAGTGGTGTTTTTGTAATTTGTTGTTATTACGTTTTGTTTTTAAATTGTGACTATTATTTTCACAAAACAAAGATTTCAAGAAAGAAAGAAATATCACAAAAAAATACACCAAACTTTTATCAAATAATTACCTACTTTCAGAGAGACTACGGATGTTTTTCCCCTTCTGCTCTTCTGTATTTTCCAAAGTTGCTCATCTTTCACATCCCTCCTTAGCCATCATCTTTCCCGCTGGGTCTTTCACTGAGCCCCTGGGCCTAGATGGAGCCTTGGCGGTGCAGTGGTTAAGTGCTCACACGCTAACCCAAAGGTAGGCAGTTTGAACCTATCAATCGCTCCTCAGAAGCTCTTTGGGACAGTTGTACTTTGTCCCCTAGGGCCACTATGAGTCAGAATTGACTCCACAACAACAGTTTTGGGTTTTGTATACCTAGATGGGGCCCATTGTCACGCTGTCTCAAAGGTTTGTGTTCTTTCCCTGTTATAACCTTATGACACTTGACTACTGTTTGTAAGACTGTCTTTCCCTGCTAGACACCAGTCCCTAGGGAACAGAAGCCATTCCTCTCTATTTTGCCTCTGAAACATGGAGCATGGAGCAGCTTTCCTCAATAGCCTGATAGAAGTTCTGGGATCACGTCACAGACTAAGTATTACAGCAGCACAGAACAACTGCTTCGTTTCTAAGTCAAATTCTCTAGTTTTGCCAAACTTTTCAGATTGTGAGCCACTTGGACATATTAAGGAGAAAATAATTTTTGAAACTGAAAACTTAGTCCTTTATTTCCCACTTGCCTTGTTGGAGAAGACAGACACCTGTTGGCCCTCTAAGTCTCCCAAGGCTCAAAGTTCAATGATGGGAATAAACCCAGTAAACGAGGATTGGCAATAATATTTCTCTGAAAATTTTCTTTTTGTGTTCTGATAAACATGGTACTGTCCCTTTGAGTTTCTTAACCAGTTAGCTTGGAACATCACTCTATGTCCCTTCCTATAACTGTCCTTCTGTGTTTTAAAAGGATTTCACACTCTCTATTTCCATTTCCTCTGTCTTTGTCCTGGCCTCAACCCACCAGTCTCTGGCCTCCGATACCACTTCACTGAAACAGTTCTTTGTGAGTCCAAAAATGAAAAATTGCAAATGCTCTGGTCCTTTAGCTTAAGCATGTCCCTTGTATCCTTTGACTTCCCTAACCTTCTACTCTCCTATTTTACTTGTTCTCTTTTCTTATAATTAAGAACACACTCTGATCTCTAGAGAGTGATGAATACTTCCTCTTTGCTCCACTCCCAGAAATAGAAACAAAGATGTGAATCAACAAAAGGGACTTCTTCCCCTTAAGGATGTATACTGGTGTCCTGGCTCTAGCAGCTAGAACTTTTAAAAAGGAAGACTAAAGGAACTGTACATGCAAGTGGCCTGGAATGAATTGCACTGTGCCTTCTTCCTTGTTGATAAGATCCATTCTATTCTTTCCCTTCTGTTTTTGTCCCTTTTTGGAAGCCTAGGGGGCATCAAAGCAGGGTTGGAAGAAGAAGATGCTAGATCAGCTCTGCTCCAGCTTTTAGGAAACCAGAAAAAACAAACCTACTGCTGTCAAGTCAATTCTGACTCACAGTGACCCTATAAAACAAAACAGAACTGCCCCAGAATTTCTAAGGAGTGCCAGGCAGGTTCCAACTGTTGACCTTTGGGTCAGTAGCTGTAGCACTTAAGTACTATGCCACCAGGGTTTCCAGCTTTTAAGAAGGAGCCCTTAATTCTTCCCTTTGTTTAAATACCTTTATTCATCTTCTCCTTTGCCAGCTGAAGAAGTAAGACCCCCAAGATGTCAAGGGCAGAATGGAATCTTAGAGAAAGAGGCTGAGAAGAAGGCTGCCTCCATCTGTCCTTAGTCAAGACCTGAAGTTAAATTGAGTGTGGTCTTCAGGACTTAAACACTGCCCGGCACAGCTGACTGGGGAAGAAGTTCTGGCTCAGAATAAAGACATCGATTTTCTTGTGGCGTTTTTCCGTACGATTTCTATCTGTTTGGGATCCACTAAAACCAAGGGAATCAAGTGCTCAGGTGTCTCAGCCTAAGGTTTACATTCGCGGGGCTTGATGCCCTACTTCTGAAAAATCAGCATTGAAAGCACTATGGAGTTCTGCCGTGACACAGAAGGGCTTGTCACAAATTAGAATCAACTCAGCGGCAACTGGTTTAGGTTAATACTTCTGTATAAGGAGTATTGTGCAGATAGATTTGATGGAAATGCTAGGTTCGAGTGAGGCTGGTAAGGGAAAGCTTCTTGTAGTTCTAAAGGAAGCCCCATATTTTGAGGCAAAGAAGGGAAAAGGAAGGAGAAGAATTTAGTGCCATCAATGAAACCCTGGCGGTGTAATGGTTAAGAGCTATGGCTACTGACCGAAAAGCTGGTAGTTCAAATCCATGAGGAACTTCTTGGAAACCCATGGGGGCAGTTCTACTCCATCCTACAGGGTTGCTTTAAGTGGGAACTGACTCAGTAGCAACGGATTTGTTTTTTCTAAGGTAAACTTCAGTGCTGAGTGAGACCATGGCCATGTGAAAAGGGGTTAAATAGAAGAGATCTATCTTCTGAGAGTGAGAAATTTGAAATGCAGAATAACTAGAGATAAAGAAAAATTGACCATGAACTGCACAGCATCTCACACCCTTTGCTCATTGGTCGTAACAACTCTGGGAAGAAGACTGGAAAGGAGTCACAATCTTTGCTTGGCAGATGATGCAAAGTGAAGGACACTGAGAGCAAGTGTTCAGGCTTCTCTAGCCAGGTCACAACCAGCCAAGTGGAGCAGCTAGGATTTGAACTTTGGTTGTGTCTGTTGCTTTGATTTCCCAGTTGAGTGTTCTCTCATCATATTGAGTTAAAGGAGGAATTTGATCACTCATTGGCTGAGTATCAATTAAGCACCTAAAATGAGCCAGGAAACAGAAACATCGTAACTCTGGAAGTCATCTGTGGGGAATTCTGTTAGGAGGTGAGACCCATGTAGAAAACTGCTGGAAGTTTGATGTTAGACTGGGACTTCCCAAAACCAAAACCAAACCCACTGCCGTCAAATCGATTCCGACTCACAATGACCCTACAGGACAGAGTAGAACTGCCCGATAGAGTTTTCAAGGAGCACCCGGTGGATTTGAACCTCTCATCTTCCAGCTAGCAGATGTAGCATTTAACTACTACGCCACCAGAGTTTCCTGGCAGTTCTACTCTGTCCTATAGTGTCACTGTGAGTCAGAATCAACTCAGTGGCAATGGGTTTAGATTTTTTAGATTGGGACTTAGAAAGGGGAAAAATGTAATAAAAGACAAATCCAGAAAACAATAAACATTTATCAGAGACCAAGTAGATCTAAGCACCCGCTTTATCTGAAAGCAGTACTGCATGTGTCTTATTACTAAATTCTCTCAAGAATATACGCCAGCCTAGTGCCCAGCTATATTTATTATCTCCTTTTTTTTACAAATGAGGAAACTGAGGCTCAGAGAGGTGAAGCAACTTGCCTGAGGTAGCACAGTCAGCATGTGGCATAGCTCAGTTTCTCACCCAGAATGCTAACCCTGGGGCCTGCATTCAACCACAGGGCTGTGTTGACTCTCCGTCACACTAAAGAAAAATGATTCTTTCAAGGGAGTGCACTGCAGTGGACCGGGTTCAGAGAACCCATAGAGGTGTGAGGAGGAAAATTCTAGCCTCCCCTGTAAATGCCAGCTCCTCCCAGCTGTGTGTGGCAGGAGCATCCTGTCTGTCCCCCACCCCCACATCTCAGCAACCCTGACCTCCAGCAGGCTGAGGGGTTGCCTGCCTCCGGAAGCCCCAACATCCTGCATTCTGCTGAACCCACAACGTGTCAGGTCGCCCGTCCCAGCTGCCACAGAGACGACCTGACCTGACAGGCAGGGGCCCAATTACCGGCCCCTAAGCTAGAAATAGCCCTCCGAGAAGTAAGTGGTGGCTACGTGTCCACAGGGAGGGGAGGAGGCAGAGCAGAGGAGCCAAGGAGTCCCAGGATCCCGAGATAACACGGAACCGGATGTGCCGAGTCCCAAACATGGTGGGCTGGCCTAGGTCACAGGATCCACGGAGGTGAGTGGGAACCAGGATGTCTGCTCCCCGACGTGGGCTGCGTGACAAGCCCCAGGCATCCTGGAAGGGAAGGCTGGGTCCCTTTGGACAGCATTTGAGCACCAATCAATTCAGGCAGCAGTGTGTGTGCACATGCACGCACGCACACACACACACACACACATCTTTTCTGCAGACCTAAGTTTCTGTTGCTCTTTCTCGGGACAGAATCTCAGCTTTGGAAACATCCCTGTCTTGCCTCTGGTTTCAGACAAATGAACAGGGTTGGACAACAGAAACCCTGCAGACAGCGTAGCCAAGGGCTCTGCTATTCCTTCTTCTTCCCTAACCTAGGAAAGAACCAACCCTCAAAGTTCACGGAAGAGAGCTGGTGCCCAGTACACCGAATAGTCCTACATCTCCTCTCGCTGTACTCTGCCTGCTGCGTTCCAGTCCTGGTGGCTTTAGTCTTGGAGGCATGGTCTTGAAAACTGAGACAGTCGCAGACAAGGTGGCAGACAGAGCTCTGAATTCAAAGTAAGAGCACCAGGGTTTGACTCCGAGTTCTAGGTGTGTGACCCTGAGCAAGTCACAACCTGATCCTCAGTTTCTTCATACATCACATGGGGATTTTCTCAATATCTCACTGAGTGGCTGGAAAGATCAAAGACAATGCAAGCCAGGATGCCCCTTATCCAATATACAAGAGAAAGTTTTTTTTTAACTGGTAAGTCTTGTACAAACATTAGGGCTGACTTCTGTCATTATGTGAAAATGAACAGCCTGGGGTCTAGTTCCAGCTTCTAATATGGGTCCTTTGGGGCATATCGTTTAATTATCTCATGTAATGATACAGCCCTGGCCTCGTTCATGGGGTTATTTGTGGTCCAATCATGAGCAGTTCTTAGAAAACACTTTGTCACTGCGGTTGTTATACCTCTAAGTACACCATTTATCTGACAGAAGGCTTTCCAGTCGTTTCTCTTGTCGTGACTCATACAGAAAATGGTACGACTTGTAGGGCATGCTGGATGTTCAAGTCCCAGAAGGTCTAGCCACTGCAGACTGTGATGGCTAATGCTCCTACACACCTGACACCCTCTGGGGACTTCCAGGACACAGTTCAGGAATTTATGTCTTAGAATTACAAACTGCTTGAAATAAAATCTGAAATTAATTGGTTAATGAGGAAGATGAGGCTTCTAGAAACTGTTGTAGTGCCTTAAGCAAGATGACGTAAGATTGTTAAAGATCGGTGAAAGGACAAAATAATGTTTTACCTTGAGCAGCTAGTTTTCTGGGTACAGCAATGCCAGTGATGAGGAAACAGCAAGTGTAACGAAGAGTATAGGCTGAAGTAGATTTCAAAGCTGGATGTGCTGCAAAGAACATCTCTTCTAGTTGATACCTTTATTTAGCAAAGGGCAGGAGTGAGATCCCTGATGATGACGAACAAGCCTGCTTGAGATCATAAGCAGGACCCGTGTCTCTCCACCGTTGTCATTAGGTGCCATCTAGTTGATTTCCAGCTCATAGCAATTCCGTGTGCTGAGGCGAACTGCCCCCCTTCCTCCATGGAGTTTTCCCCCCTTCCTCCATGGAGTTTTCCCCCCTTCCTCCATGGAGTTTACAAGACTGTATAACCTTTACAGAAGCAAACCACCAGGTCTTTCTCCTGCAGAGTTGCCAGGTGGGTTCAGACACCGATATTTAGGTTATCGGCTCAGCATTTAACCATTATACCACCTCATAAAATCATTAAAGGGAGATCAGGGCCAGAGATGAAATTGTTGCAGAAGGAACAATTCCAAAACTTCCACTGCAAGCCCTGACAGGTGTTAATGTCGCTGGGGTGGGAAAGTGAAATTGTGGTGGACTAAGTCCTGAGAAGGTAAACCCTAGTGGTGTAGTGGTTAAATGCTGTCACGGCTAACCAAAAGATGAGCAGTTCAAACCCACCAGGTGCTCCTTGGACACTCTATGGGACAGTTCTACTCTGTCTGATACGGTTGCTGTGAGTCAGAATTTACTGAGCGGCCTTGATCTCCATCAAACCCCCTATTTTAAGTGGCACAGCTGAGGCATGAGACACCTGTGTGAACCAGAGGAAGAGAATCACTAGCTAGACGTGAGGTAGGCTCAGAACCCAGAGGCCTGTTTGTCTTCCAATGAATTTATGCCGATGAATAAACGAAGATGCAGTGTAGTGGAAGGGACTCTTTGCTGAGGTCAGAAGGCTGATTCAAACACTCACCTCTGCTACTACCTTTGACATGTGACTAGGGACAAATCACCTCTGGATATCAGTTTTCCTCCTTGTGAGAAGAGGCCAGAAAGATGATCTCCAAGGCTCCCAACATCCACTGAGATTCTGCATTCCTGTGACTCCCACAGAGCAGTGGGAAGAAGGGACTCTGACTGCCCTGGTGAGGAGAGTTTGGCAGGACAGGGAAGAAAATGACAAGGTAAAGGAATGGATTCAGATTCACAAGTCTCCCAGCTCAGAAAACTCCATGTGGGTTTCCAATTCAGAAAGGCACAAGAAGAAGTCATGTGGGAATGTACCAGATGGGAACGGGAAAGCTAAGGGGCCTCGGTCCCTGCAGCAGGGCACATGAAGTGCTCCAGTCTGGCCAGCCAAAAAGACCCTTGACGTGATACTGACCTTTAGGAAGGAGCCTTGGTAGTGCAGTGGTTAAGCTCTCAGCTGCTAACCAAAAGTTAGGCGTTTGGAACCCACCAGCTGCTCCCTGGGAGAGAGATGTGGCCATCTGCTTCCATAAAGATTATAGACTTGGAACCCTATAGAGGTTAGTTCTCTTCTGACCTATAGGATTGCTGTGAGTCAGAATCCACTAACAGCTACAGGTTTTGATTTTTGTGTGTGGGATTAACCGTTCCGGGGAAGTACTGCAAGGCTCACAAGCTTGTCCAGGTACCTTGTTTTTGTGAGGGACATGAGAGATAGCCATCATGAATATATTTAGAAAAGTTAAAAATCCTACGCAAAAATAATATTTAAGTTTTTTTTCTTTCTTGGAGAGTAATGAAGAAAGAGGAGGGCGAGTCAAGGAGCCCCCTGGACATGGGAGTATGTGTAGGGTTGGGAGAGGTGTCAAATTAACAGAACTTAAGCTGAGAATCCTTAATTGAAAAGCCGTGCCTCAACACCCCTCCCCTCTAAATCTACCCTAACTCAACCTGGTTTGACTACCCTGGTTTGTCCTGAGTGCAACAAACACATGCCTGCTCTTATTACCCAAAGTGAGTCCTTCACGAAATCTTTCGGGCAAGCTCCACCTTCTCCACCGTAGTGACCCAGGTGGTCTTATCTCCTGTGGGTGTAGAGGTGGAGGCCAGGAGAGGTTTCTGGGAAGGAGGGTGTTAGCAGAAAAGAGGAAGAGGCTGAGGAGTTGAGAGGGAAGGAAAAGGGAGCCAAAGCTGCAGATACTGATCAGTCACCTGGACTTCTCCGGTGTCCTTTTGGCCTGCAAATCTTCTGCGACCTTCAGCTTACTAGGGCTCTCCAGCTGAGATTGTCTAAGGTTCTTTAACTGGCTTTTGTCCTGGCAAAATAAGCTTCTGGTTACAGACACCAAAAGTGAGAGGGCAGTAGCATGGTTCCGTGGTATCACAGAAGTTGTTTGTGTTTACTTTGGGAATGTATAAAAGGGGTTCTATTTATTTGTTAGATCTACTTTAGAGTAAAGGTGTTGGGTTCAGATTGATTGTATAGTGAATCTGCTTCCTTGTTTATTCCTAATCCAGTGTGGGCATTTTAAGCAAAACAGGGAGAGAAAAACAAGTCTACTAGCGGGGAATTTTAACCCTTCCATTTGCACTCTGTAGAGTGGCTGACTCACATATAAGTGATCAAGTTTAGCAGGTTGATAAAGCAAACAGTTTGGGAGGGATGGCAGACCAGTCTGCATCCTACCCCCTAGAGAAGCTCTTAAACCTTACATTTAGGGATTATTTCATTTTTCACCACCTCTTCCCGCTTCACAGCTGGAGAAACATAAGTGCAGAAAGGGGTAGTGGGATGCCCAAGGTTGTACACATTTCAAAAGAAACGGGTTCCACTTTTGACAGGGAAGCTGATACATTGTGACATGATGGGCAAGAGATTTGCTTGTGTCTTATTTTCAAGGAATGAAAGGTAACTAACTGGAGGCAATGAAACATACAGTGTTGTAGCACTTTTTTTTAACCTGACCCTGGAATGAACCACATTGAGGCAAACACCATTGCTGAGTTTTTGCTCTTATGTGTTTCTTTTTAATAGACTTCATATTTTAGAGGTCCCTGGTTGGCACAGTTTGTACTTGACTGCTAACCTAAAGATTGGAGGTTCAGATCCACTCAATGGTGCCATGGGAGAAAAGCCTGGTGACCTGCTTCCGTAATATTACGGCTGAGAAAAACTTATAGAGAACAATTTTACTCTGTAACACATACGAGGGTTGCCAGGAGTCAGAATCATTGACAGCAATGGATTTTGTATTTTAGAGCAGTTTTAGGCTTACAGAAAATGGAAAGGAATGTTTCCATATATCTTCTGTCTCCGTAATCTTACATAGAGTTTCCATTATTATTACCATCTTACATGAATGGTACATTGGTGACAATTGATGAATGAAACTTGATGCACTATTTTTAAGTCAAGTTCATAGCTGATGTTAGGGTTTGCTCTCATGGATTGAATTGTGTACCCCGCTAAAATGTGGGTAGCTACTTGGCTAGGCCATGATTCCTGGACATTGTGTGATGTTCCTATATGTTGTAAAACCTGCTTCTGTTATGTTAATGAGGAGGATGGATGGCAGTTGGGTTGGTGGGGCAGGACTCGATGTGTACGGTTGTACGGTGCCTTGAGACGGTGCCTTGTATATAAAATAAAGAAGCTAGTAGGGAGATTTGGGGACCTCATACCTTGGTGGCATAGTGGTTAAGTGCTGTGACTGCTTACCAAAAGACTGGCAGTTCTAATCCACCAGGCACTTTTTGGAAACTTTATGAGACAGTTCTACTGCATCCTGTAGGCTCACTATGAGTCTAAATTAACTTGATGGCAATGGCGTTCGTTTTGGTTTATACCACCAAGAAGCAGTGCTAGGAGCTGAGTGAGTCCTTGGGAAAGGCCAGGGTACCTACACATCAGAAACTCCCAGTTCATGAGAAGACTGACGACAAGGACCTTCCTCCAGAGCCAGCAGAGAAAGCTTTCCCCAGGAGCTGATACCCCGAATTTGGGCTTTTAGCCTACTGGACTGTGACACAATAAAATTTCTCTTTTTAAAGCCATCCACTTGTGGTATTTCTGTTATAGCAGCACTGGATGACTGAGACAGTCTATGTTGTGTGATCCTATGGGTTTTAATGAATGCATAATATCATGCATCCATCGTGACAGCATCATGCAGGATAGGTTCACTGCCCTAAAAATGCCCTGCACTCTAGTTCTTTGCCGTGTGTGTTTTCCCTGTACTCAGGTATCCTCACGGGGTAACTTTTCAGACATTGGACTACCACTTACCCACAAATTACCACAATTAGTTTATCAGTTGCATACGTTCACCTCTGGACCCTAACATTTTGCAGAGCAATGTTCACTATATAAAGCATATTCCAAGTGGTGCTCTTGGTCTCTGCCTTACCTCTTCCTGCTGAGTGTTGTTATCTCCCACCAAGTCAACCCCCAACTTACGATGAGCCTGTGCACTACTGTGCACTACACAGTGAACATTGTATGGCCCTGCACTATCCCCAGGATCAATTGTAGGTCAGTTGTATACAACCCAGTGTGATCCACAGGGTTTTCATTGGCTGATTTTCAAAAGTAGATTGCCAGGCCTTTATTCCTAGTCCACCTTATTTCAGAAGCTCTGCTGAAACCTGGTCATCGTAATAGCAACATGCAAACCTCCACTGATGGATGAGTGGCTGCTGGACTTGAGGTGCATCGGCTGGAATCAGACTGTGGTCTCCTACATGGAAGGTGAGAATTTTACCACTGAACCACCACTCTAGTCCTTTACTTTCCTGCTTCTTTTCCTTTCTAGCTGTTCCTTCTTCAGTGTCCTTGTAGCAGTCTCTGTTCATCCACCGTACATCTAGTCTTTCTTCTGATATTCGTCAAAATTTTTATACTTACATACAGCTGTTTTACAAGGGATGACAGTTAAGTTCGCAGACTCATCTTAGAAAAAGTGCTGCATACCTCATTGCTGAATATCACTACGGTCACCTTCAAAGCACTCCCCCTTGGGAAGCTAAGCACCAACAACAATGCCTAGTTCACCTTTCAAAGCAATTTTGGAACTCTTTTTCTGGAATGGTCATCAGAGCTGTCGTATCACCCTTGATGTCCTGAATGTCATCAAATGTCTTCTTTCAGTATTTCCTTTGTCTTCAGGTAAAGAAAAAGGTCTTTCAGGGCCAGATCAGGTGATTAGGGAGGGTGTTCCAATACAGTTCTTTGTTTACTGGCTAAAAACTCCCATACAGACAACTATACAATTAAGTTTGCAAACTTGCCAGTGTGCCACCATGTGCAACGGCCATTCCAGAAAAAGCTCCAAAATCGCTTTGAAGGGTGAACTAGGCCCTGGCATCAGTGCGTAACTTCCAATGGGAGTACTTGGAGGATGACCATAGTGATATTCAGCAACGAGGTACGTAGTACTTAGAACAGTCAAGTTCATGGATCAATTGTTGGACCTTGTATGCTCTTAACAAATGTGAGCCTCTAAATAAGCACTCAGACATGTTTGTACGTTGTTTGCTGTTGTTGTTGTGAGTTGGCATCAAGTCAGCTCCAGCTCTGTGGCAGCCCTATGTGTGCAGAAGAGAACTGCTCTGTAGGGTTTTCTAGGCCTGCGCCCTTTTGGAAGCACATTGCCAGGCCTGTCTTTCAAGGTGCCTCTGGGCAGGTTGGAACTACAGTCTTTCAGCCAGCAGTCATTTGCTTATCCATTTACAGCAGCAGGGGTCTCCCAGGCACGCGTAGTTTTAATTAGATACTCTAAAATGTTGACTATTCTTTTTAAAAAGCTTTTATGTTCTGTATTAAGTTCGAAATTAGTAGCAAAGTTTCATATTACACCTTTGAAGATCTAAGCTTATTTTCAAAAGGGCTAAGTAAATCACAGTCAGATATCTGTCCCTGTCAGCAGTCATTACTGGCCTATTGGTGTCAACATTTGTGACTTAACAGGTGTGGTCTATGCAAGACCACTGGAAAGTTGGGGCCTTCTTGGCAGAAGCGGCAGGCGTGAAAACCATTTCCAGTGAAATCTTAGCGAAGCACCGCAACACTGTATGTAGATTTGAACCCTTCCTAGGCTCCAGTGTTCTGCTGCGCTTGAATTCTAGGATCCCTTGCCAGGGTGTTGCAGACAGATCTGCTCTGAAGACTAGCCTTTTCAGGGGCATCTCCACTCCACCCCACCCCTTCTTGGAAAGACTTCTATGACAAAAGTCAGCTGGAAATTTTGTCCTGGGAGTAGAAATGGAAACATCTGGTTTGGAGGAAACCGGTAGAGATTGAGCCCATGGGGGGGGTCTCAGCTTCAGCAAAGATGTAGTGAGCTCCTGGAGTAGCAGAGAACTGTGATAATCCCATGAGATTCCAGTCACCAGGACCATGCCAGTCAGGGCCACCACCCTGTATGTGTGTATGTATGCACACAGCTGTGTAACGTGTGTGTGTGAGTGCATGCGTATGTGTGTGTGCGTGCGTGCGTATGTGTATGTGAAAATTCCTTGACTTTGGGAACCACCCAAAAGACTTTTAGGCAGAGCATGGTACGGCAGAAATGAGGCTTCCAGAAGAACTGACCGCTCTCAGGTGGAATGTGACAGAACATCATGCCAGTTAAAAGGACAAGGTGTAGATACACATCCTGACCTAGAAAGAAAGTCAAATAAATTTGTGAAGGACAAAATGGGCTTACTCTGTATATCATATAATCAGAATTTTGGTTTTTAGAAATGCATACATATATACACATACATATATATATATATATATATATATATATATATATAAAACCCAAACCTGTAATATTGTACCTTTGGAGGGTAGAAACTATGGGGGATGTTTATCTTCAACTACATAAATCTCTGTACTTATGGATATTGTGATAAATATATATTTTAATAATAAACAGAGCTGGAGAAACATGTAGAACAAAATTCTAACTTACCAAAATAGACCAGACTTAGTGGCCTGATGGAGACTGGAGAAACTCTGAGAGCATGGCTCCTGGCCACCCCCTCAGCCCAGTGATGAAGACCCTCTGAGGACCACCTTTCAGCCAAAGACTACACTGGCCCCGTAAAACAAAAGGAGACTGAAGGGGTGTGCTTCTCCAGGGGCAAAGGTGAGAAGACAAGAGGGCACAAGAAAGCTGGTGCTGGGGAACCCAAAGTTGAGAAGGGGAGGGTGTTGACATGTTGTGGGGTTGGCATCCGTGTCACCAAACAATACGCATATTGTTCAGTGACAAACTCATTTGCTCTGTAAATCTTCACCTAAAGTACAACAGAAATAATAATATTTTCTCATTATTTTAAATTTCAGCAATACTGTTTGTATGTATCAGGAGCCAGGATATTCGTGTGCAAGACATTTCAAACATTTCCCAGCCAGCCTCAGAGACAGTTTTGAGGCTCAAGTGAGCGACAGATGTGAATTGTGCGTTAAGGCTTATAAAGGGCTGAACACGTGTAAAATAGATTCTGCCTAGTCAACCATAAGCTACTTGAAGACTGGGACAGTGGTTTGTCCTCTTAGGCTTCCTTGAAGATTTTCTGCAAGGTCCTGGCCATATGAGGTCTGACAATTAAGTCTGTGAACTTAGTTGTTCCAGGTGCTGTATACCTCATTGCTGAATATCACTACTGTCACCTTCAAAGGACTCCCTTTGGGAAGCTATACTCCAACACCAGCACATAGTCTAACCTTCAAGGCAATTTTGGAACTCTTTCTGGAATGGCTATTGTACAAGGTGGCAGGGTTGCAAGTTAGCAAACTTTATTGTATAGTGTGTGAGGAAGTTTTTAGCCAGTAAACAAATAACTGTACTGGAACACCCTCCCAACTAACCGGATCTGGCCCCCCATAGCTTTTTCTTTGCACAAAGGTAAAGGAAATATTGAAAGGGAGACTTTTGATGACGTTCAGGACATCAAGGGTAATACACTGACAGCTCTGATGGCCATTCCAGAAAGAGTTCCAAAATTGCTTTGAAGTGTGGATAGGCACCAGTGTTGGTGCATAGCTTCCCAAAGAGGGTACTTGAAAGATAACCACAGTGATATTCAGCACTGAGGTATGTAACACTTTTTCCAGGATGAGTTCACAAGCTTAATTGGCAATCCTCCTACAGTAGGCTTTCTGTGAATAGTTAGGTGCCAATTGGGAGGCTATAGTAAGAAGAGAGAGGCCGTCTACATTAAAGAAGCACGTTCTATCTGTCAAAATGGCAAGAATTCCCTCCACTGCTGTCAAGTCGATTCTAACTGATAGTGACCCTATAGACAGAGTAGAACTGCCCCCATAGGGTTTCCAAGGGTTTGAACTGCTAACCTTCTGGTTAGCAGCGGTAGCACTTAACCACTAGGCAACCAGGGTTTCCTAGTAAGAACAAGAATGGCATTTAAGGAAGATTTTAACACTCCCCCAGAGAACTTTGAGATGAAACAGCCTTTTTTTTGTGCTGCATGACTTAGATATCCACCTGCCCGAGCCCAGGGACTGGCCAAGTGATCCCTCTGAGAAAGCAAGACAGTGGTAGAGGCAGTAGTGGTGTGGAGACAGAGTTGTGTAGGAGGGAATAGGAAGCAGAAGCTTGCCAGGGCTTCCCACAGTTGTGGGAACAAGCCTTTAGACAGAGCTACGTCTGGGAGAAGGTCCCTGAATGGCAGAAATTATACTTGGCTATGAACCAAAAGGTTGGTGGTTCAAATTCACCACCTAGTGGCACTGTGGAAGAAAAGCCTGGCAATCTGCCTCCATGAAGATTACAGCCAAGAAAACTATGTAGTAGTTCTTCTTGGTAACATATGGAGTCACCATGATTTGGAATGGGCCCCCCAGCTGTGGTTTTGTTTTAATTTTTCCTCCTGGTAGAGACCCCCTAATTACTCCTACAAAAAAAGAAAACTGCCAGCCAGTCCGGACCACCCTCTTCTTTTATCACCCGGCTTTTCTTTCTTTCACTTTGATTCCTGTCTCATGTTTTCATGGTAGCAGGAAGGGCAGTCAAGACAATGCTACTTTTTTGAAAACTCTTGAAGAGTCTCTGCCATGAGAGAATATAACCAGGAGGAGAAGACTGTCCCATTTCCTTCTCAGAGGGATGAGTTTGTGGGGGAACGGATTCCCGTAGTCCCATGTCGATCCATTGTCAGGACCTTTCTTCTACGGGGGTGGGCATCGGCAGAGACCAAACCCCTGGCCTCCGCAAAGCTTCCTGGGCAAACTCTCCTGATGCAGGGGCTAAAGCTTACAGGCCACGCTAGATGCCAGCCAGCCACGTGACCCCCTGAGACCCGACCTGCCACTGGACCAGGCCCCTTTGTGGCATCCCAGGCAGCCACCTGAAGACCCAGAACAGTGATATCTAAAGAGCACAAACCAGCAGCCTCTCCGTGAGCTGCCAGCTGCCACCCGCCATCAGAGTTTCATGTGTGGCTCCTAAGGCCACACAGTAGCTCCCGTATCCTTGACCTGAACTATGACAGATGAGGGCCCTCTAGGTGCAAAAAACAGAAGCATACCCTGGACTCTCCCTTCCCATGGAAATCCTGGTGGCGTAGTGATTAAGTGCTACGGCTGTTAACCAAAAGGTTGGCTGTTTGAATCCACCAGGCACTCACTGGAAGCTCTGTGGGGCGGTTCTACTCGCTCTTGTAGGATCTATGAGTTGGAATAGACTTGGTGGCAGCTGGTTTGGTTTGGCTTTTTTTGGATGACAGATGAGTGCCGCCTAGGTGCAAGGAACAGAAACATACCTTGGGCTCTCCCTTCCTTTACTCTCTGAAGCTGCAGAGGAGACACCCACATCCACCAGGTCCCAAGGAAAGATTTGTTACAGGCACTGACCTGTAGTCAGTGCTAAAATGTGCTGTTGCGTTTGCTGTTGATTCTGACTTACAGTAATCCCCTGTGACAGATGAGAGCTGCCCCTATAGGATCTTCTGGGCTGTAATCTATGGGAGCAGATCACTAGGTCTTTCTCCCATGGAGCCACTGTGTGGGTTTGAACCCCTAAACTTTGGAGTACCAGGCAGTACTTTGTGTCACCTAGACAGATTCATTGGCATCTTAGCCTGGGCAGTTAGGCTGGACAACCTCAAAGGGAAAAGGAAAAAGAGTAAGCCACTGAGGAGCCTTGATCTTTGTATACTAAACCCAGAGCATGGATGGAACTATAAGTCTTTATATTGATACCAAGGGGAAAAAAGCCAAACCCATTGCCATTGAGTTGACTCCAACTCACAACTTTATATGACAGAGTAGAATTGCCCCATAGTTTCCAAGAAGCACCTGGTGTATTCAACCTGCCAACTTTTTGGTTAGCAATCTTAGCTCTTACCCACTACTTCACCAAGGTTTCTGTATGTTGGTAAATACTTTTAATATCAGTAATTTCTAGTGTGCTGGATTTAAATCTCCCAGAAAGCTTTGAAAAATTACAAATACCTGGGACTCACTCCTGCAGATTCTGTAGTTCTAGGGTCCTGGGGTAGAGACCCTGTTATAAAGTAGGCAGCCAGGTGTGGAACCACTGGAAATACGTTCAGCCAGCTGCTGAAAGTTAGGTAGTCTCCACACTGCACTGCACAAATCCTTGCCTTCTGTCTCACTTTTTCCATATTTCATACGGGAAGAGCAGTGCTGAGATCTTCAGCATCTTCTTTTACTATCTCCAAGAGTGGAACGCTTCCTCCTCCCCCTACGATGCACTCCCCACGAGAATGAACCCACTCCCCTCAGCCCTGCTCTGCCTTCAGACACAGCTGCTTTGGGGAGAATGTCTCTGAGAGTGGAATAAGCTAGCACATCAACTCTCTTGCCTAAGGAGATGAGCTGAAGAGGCCAAGGAGGTCACTGTAATCACTCCAGGAACCGAGTCAATAACCACATCCTCCTTCCCCAGGGACCTGCTCTCCCTACCCACGATGTCTTGGCAGGTGCTGGGTGACGCCTTACTCTGTCCATCCTACAAAGTCCCCTCAACTCTCTCAAAGTCCTGCTTGACCCGACATCCACCCACCCTGCACTCTCCCGTTTCTGAGATCCGTTAGCATTTCTTTCGCGTCCTGGTAATTCAGCACCTTTCACATTTTGCCTCAATGAAGGTCACGAACTGTGGCTCTGGACAGGGTAGCCTTTCATTCAGCTCTACATAAGGTCATGGTGAGCTGAGCCAAGTCAATGCAAACTAACCACAACACACATTGCTTTGTTCTCTCCTTAATTCTACTGTCAGCCCCTGAAGGGTAAGTTTGTTCCACGAGCTTCAAAATAAAAAACTAAAACCACTGCCACTGAGTCAATTCTACCTCGTAGCAACCCTATAGGACAGAATAGAAATGCTCTGTAGTTTCCAAGAAGCATCTGGTGGATTCCAAGTACAAACCTGCTGATTAGCAGACATAGCACTTAACCACTACACCACCAACTCCTGCTGAGAATATGCATGTCTAACAAGTTATCAGGACTTATTCATAAGAATCACCCGGGGATTTTTTTAAAATGCAGATTTTTCATTCTCTGTATCTGGGGTCTGAAAGGAAGGAACCAGTGTGAAGCTCTGGCTTATTTTACATTTTAGTTTCTTGAAGACCTTTCTGTCTTGCACAGAGAAGGTTGGCATTAGATGCTGACTGCTTTACAGGTACTCCCTTTCCCTCTACTCCTTGCAACTGGAAGAGGAAATGCAGAATTTGCAACTGGCAAATGTTCCTGAATGATTTGATTCAGTGATTCCAGTTCTGAACACTAGCTATTTATTTAATTAGCTAGGATACCAAAAATACAAACCCACTACTTTCCCATGTATTCTGACTCATAGCGACCCTATAGGACAGAGTAGAACTGTTCCATAGAGTTTCCAAGGAGGGCCTGGTGGATTCTAACTGCCAAACTTTTGGTTAGCAAATGGAGCGCTTAACTGCTATGCCACCAGGGTTTCCAGTTAGCTAAGATGTGGTACTATATTTATGAGCCTTTCTGTGGCATTGTATGGGAAGACTGGGGAGACAAGCACCATTGACATTTCCTAGAGACAAATCCTGGGTAAAGGTGCAGTGAAAAAAAACGGAATACTCTACCTTCTTACTACTTGCATTTTCTAGCCCAGCTTCTAGCTTGGTGTGGGTTGATACTTCTAGCTAAGTGATCAGACTACCTGGTTTCAAAACCAGCCTTTTCTGCTTATTAGATATGTATCCTTGGGTAAGTTATTTAACTTCTGTACATCAGTATCCTTGTCTGTATAGAGGTGATAGCAGCACCTCCTTGTAGAGTTATCTTCAAGATTAAATGATGAGCAAAGCGCTTAGAACAAGAAGTGAAATAGTCAACTCTCAGCATGTGTTGTTGCTGTGGAGGTTGCTGAAGAAACAGCCTGTGGAATCAGAAGACCTTGTCCTAGCTCTCTCGTTTATGTGCTTTATCATTTTGGACATAATTCAAGATTTCTATGTCTTTGCTTGTAAATTTAAGTATTGATAATGTCCAAGGAGCCTATATCACAGAGTTGTAGTAAGGTTCAAATGAGTTAGTACATGTCTATGTGCTTTATTACCTATAAAAATCTGTATGAATGCAGGGTAAAAAATGCCATCTCTTTTTGCCTGTACCTCTATAGTTGCAAAGGAAACCCAGCAGCACAATTAGCCACCCAGTTCAGCTGCAACTGAAAGGTCAGTGGTTCACACCCCTCAGCAGCCCCACAGGAAAAAGATGTATCAGTCTGCTTCCCTGAAGACTACAGTCTTGGAAACCCTATGGGACAATTGTACCTTGTTTGATGATAGGGTCTCTGTGAATCAGAACCCACCTGATGGCAGTAAGTTTGGCTTATGTTGATTTGGTTGCACATTGCATTATGCTTATGTTATGGTTACCTGTTTTTGTTTACCTCCTCCGTTAGACAGTGAGGTCCCTGAGGCAAGGATCACATCACCACCGTGTTGAGCCTGATGGCTGTATGCGGCATGTACTCAGTAAATGGGAAAATGGAAGAGCAGCTGTCTTCTTGTGTCTGTGCTTTTCCTGTAGGTGTCCCAGTAGCTTCCTTCCCATTGGACAGTATGTGCTAGAACCAGCCACCCCATCAGCCCGATGCTTCCTAGAGACCGTACCTGTGAGTAGCATCTCTAAGAAAGTGTCCAGTCACAGGAGCAGGACACCCATCAGTAGACGCTGACTGTGGAGGACACCCTGTCCTGCATCCCTGGGACCCCTGCTGAGTTCTGCTTCCCCTCTACTCAGCTGGCAAACTTCCAGCCTTCCTGAGATGTCTGAATTCAAAAACTAAAACCAAACCCACTGTCATTAAGTCAATTTCAACTCATAGTTATCTTATCCATCCAAACCCATGGCTGTTGAGTCAATTCTGACTCATAGTGACCCTATAGGACAGAGTATACATACAGTTTCAAAGGAATAGCTGGCAGATTTAAACTGCCGACCTTTTGATTGGTAGCTGTAGCACTTTACTATGCCACCAGGGTTTCCATGTGGCACTAGAGGACAGAGTAGAACTGCCCCATAGAGTTTCCAAGGAGTGCCTGGTGGATTTGAACTGCCAGCCACCTGGTTAGCAGCTGTAGCAATTAACCACTATACTACCAGGGTTCACATATCTGAATTAGTCTCCCTAAGATTGAAGAGAGCAGAATCACCAGTTCAGTTGTCCTAGACAGTCCAACAAGGAAATAGAGGAAGCAAATCTTGGCATTTTATAAAGCATCAGTGACCACATGCCTTATTTTTTAATTTCTTTCCATTTTGAAATCTTCACAGTGGGAACTTTGGGTTTTCTACCCTCGTCCCCAGCACCCCAATGTCCTTCATGAGGGAGGGTCTCAGAAGATGCCATTTGGCTAACGGTGTCCTGTATTTCTCCATCGTTCAAAATGCCTGGAGTCACTGGGTGATGTGGTTACCGAGTTCGGCCCTCAGAGGCACCTCAGAAGAAGGGCCTGGTGACAGACTTCCAGAGGATCACAGCCACTGAAAACCCTATGGATCACAGTTCTGCTGTGACAC
Source organism: Heterohyrax brucei (assembly GCA_028571685.1). Taxonomy (NCBI): domain Eukaryota; kingdom Metazoa; phylum Chordata; class Mammalia; order Hyracoidea; family Procaviidae; genus Heterohyrax; species Heterohyrax brucei. Next base: position 65,504,259 of record CM053142.1, on the reverse strand, counting down.
AGAGGGAACCACCAGAGTCAGGATGGATTCCAGAGCCACTGCTTTTGGTTTTCAAAGTCCCTACTTGCTGTCGTATACAGAGAAGGCACTGGATATGATACTGCTGATTGGATTTAAAAGGACTGAAAGAAACCCAAGTGAGTCAACTCTTTGGGAGATTGATTGCGTAGGAGGCCACTGCCTGCATGACCGAAGCTGGATTTTTTTCGGAACCGCTGACTGCCTTCACATTTCCTGGTGGAAGTGGGATAGGTCAGCAGACAACCCAATCCAGAGTTGCAGATAACTTTTGCCCACACGTTCACTTTTTGGAACATTGGCTTGAAATTGAGGGATGTGTGCGTGTGTGTGTGTGTGTGTGTGTGTGTGTGTGCACTTGTGTGCTCACATGTGTGTCTGGAACCCAGGTGCCTCCCGTGATCACCAGAAGTCTCTGCACTGTCTTCAGATGGCTGATTACAACACAGAGGATGTGGACAGTGGAGTTTTTCCTGTTTGATGTCACGCTGCTACCCTTTAAAAGTCTGAGGGAAAAAAGGAGGGAATCCAGCCTGATATCTTCGCTCCAGATACCCATAAGAAAGAAGAGAAAAAGGCCAGGAAGGCACAGGCCAGCGAGTCAGGGAAAGAGCATCAGGTTTCACACGCCGCTGCAGCCTTTCAGAGAGAGCCGTGATGTTGGTGGCCCGCCTCAGGCTCTGGGTCTGTGCCCTGTGCAGTGCTTGCAGCATGTGCCTCGTCAGAGCCTATCCCAACTCCTCCCCGCTGCTTGGCTCCAGCTGGGGTGGCCTGATCCACCTGTACACAGCCACCTCCAGGGACAGCTACCACCTGCAGATCCACAAGGACGGCCACGTGGACGGCACACCTCATCAGACCATCTACAGTGAGTGGGGCTGAGCCTGGGGAGAAGGGTGTGCTCTCCTGTCTATCCACACCAAGGGGCTTGGGATGCCTCAGGCTAGACCAGAGGCTAACCTGGCCTCCTAGCTTCTTGGCTGGAATCTACCTATTTTGTGTCTTCCTTCACCCTGGGGGAAGTTTCTCGTACCTCCCTGACTCGTGTTCGTTAGATCCTGCTTCCCATGGTAGGGCCCTTTCCCTTTGTCCTGTCCAAGCAGCCCAGGTGCCCAGAAAGAAAGATGAGGAGGCTGAGAGGAAAAGAAGCCAGATAAAGCAGCAGACACTGAGCCTGAGGTCCTGGACTGTGGACTGGATTAGCTAGGGAAGTTGTAAAGGAGGCTTCTGTGCCAGAGACCGAGGAGAAGGATAGATGATGAACTCAAGAGTAGGCAGATGAAGCCTGATATTCTAATCAGTGGTGTCGAGTCGATTCAGGCTCACAGCAACCTTATAGGACAGAGTAGAACTGCCCTAAGAGTTTCCAAGGAGTGCCTGGAGGATTTGAACTGCTGACCTTTTGGTTAGCAGACATAGCACTTAACCACTACACCACCAGGGCTTGGCCTTATAAAAAATTCTCAAGGAAAAAAATAACACAGACAGATTGCTCAAGTGTGTTGTCTTGGAGACTCTAACTTGGATCCAGTGGTCCTTTGAGAATCCATCCATGCACCACCTATCTAGACACTCAGCCAGCCAGCCTGCCAGTTTTATTGGGTGCTTCAGAGATGCTTAGCTTGGCATGAGTTAGTGATTCTTCTCTGTGGAGCTGAAAAGTGTCCACTCCATGTCAATAAACTGGAATCATTTTCAGATTACCAGTTGCCATCAAGTCATTCTGATTCACATGAACCCCATGTACATCGGAGAAGAAACTGTACCCTATGGAATTTTCAGTGGCTGATGTTTCAGGAGGAGATAACCAGAACTTTCTTTCAGAGAACCTGTGGGTAGACTGGAGCCTCAACTGTTTACATTGTACCACCCAGAGACCCCTTTTAAAGATTATGTTTGTGGGAAATCAGTTCGCAATCCTCATTAATCAATCAGTTAACTACATTTTCAAAGGGGGCCTCATTGTACGCATCCATGCAGGGTTGGGGAAACCTTGTTGACATGGTGGTTAACATCCACAGGTGCTAACCAAAACAGGAAATCCACACTTCAAACCTGCTAGCCACTCCTTGGAAACTCTATGGGCAGCTCTACTGTGTCTATAGGGTCGCTGTGAGTCAGAATCAACTCAGTGCCAGCAGGTTTTATACAGAGTTGGAAGGAGCTTTGGTGGCACAGAGGTAAGGGGCCCAGCTGCTAACTGAAAGACTGGCATTTGGATCCCACCAGCCACTCCGAGAGAGAAAAGATATATCAGTCTGCCTCCATAAAGATTATAGCCTTGGCAGGTGTAAGAGGGCAATTCTACCCTGTCCTGTAGGGTTGCTATGAGTCAGAACTGATTCAATGGCAATGGGTTTGGTTTTTGCATGGAGTAAGAAAGGGTGTAGATATTGAAAAATATAACATCTTCTACTTTAAAAAAACATACAAAAATGACTCTAAGGATACAGAGAGGTGCAAATTGATTCAATATACCAGACCCAGTGCTGTTGAGTTGATTCCAACTTGTAATGACCCTATAAACAGAGTAGAACTGCCCCATAGAGTTTCCAAGGAGTGCCTGGTGGATTTAAACTGCCAGCTGTTTTGGTTAGCAACTACAGCACTTAACCACTATGCTACCAAGGTTTCCTCATTCAATATAGATCAAACTAAAGGAAAGACAGAGTAATCAGTCTCTGCTTAAACAAAACTCCTTATAGGATTATGATTTGCTCTTTATTGCTTTCATAAATTAATCAACATTTTTTCTGGGTACATCACTGTGCCAGGAAATAAGAATCCTTAAACCATGCACACAAAAAGTTAACAATTCAAATGTCTTCAAGTGCTCAGTGGATGGTGATAGGAGACAGGGTGGAGCATGGGGGTGGGGAGGACGGGGAGGTCTCTCCAAGCACCAAACAGGTTCAAGGGAATATATAGCAGGCTCAGGAGTCAACATCTGGAAAGCTAAGGTTTGAGTCTACTGGCAAAAGTCAGAAATAAATCCGGACACATTGATAGATTCAAAGTGCTATTCATTTCATTCAGCTGATCTTTAATAGAACCTGGAATGTATCTGACATTATACAAAGATCTGTGGCTGTGAAAGAAGACCCAACCCTAATCTTGAAGGACCACATTGGCTGTCATCTCATTGTGCTTTAGCTCATTATCAGACCTATACGAAATCCATTTTGACACTTCTCTTGGAGGGACGGTCATCCTGACTTCTACTGCAAGGCTCTAAGTGATTTAGAATGCTGAAGAGTTGATTATGGTAAATTATTTTGATTCCTATGGATGATAAGTTGCCTAGAATCATGGAATCTTTCTGCAGAAAGAATCTCCTTCAAGACATGTTCTTGAACGAGAACAGAGTAAAACCAGTACAAGCCGGCTATGGTGGTGCAGTGAGCAGAGCTGTGTGTGCAGAGTGCCGCCTGCTTAGTGAGCACTCTCAATTATAGAAGTTTTTCTTCAAATGTCTACTGGGAATCAGTCCCAGAGGGTCCCGCTGACCACTCGTTAAAGTGTCTGAAAAGGACTATGCAGCCAAATGAACTGGATGGATTTCAGATATGTTTATAGAAACATTATTTTATTTTGTCTGATACAGTCAGTTGATAAGCATGGTGTCTCTTTTACACTAACTGAGGAAAGGAGCCCAGGGTTGGACATACCTACTTTTCCTGGTACATAAAACGTTTTGCACCATTCGAGTCCATTATCATGTCTATTACCAAAAAAAAAAAAAAAGGAAAGACAGAGATGAAGAGAGAAACAAAAGAGAGGAAAAGATATATATATTAACATAAAAAGTTACCCAAAAGGGAAAAGAAAATATTGATCCATATGGATAGGAAGTACAAGTTGCTTTAAAAAGACTGGAGAAGGATTTATAGGTACCTTGAAAATGAGTGGAAATCCTGGTGGTACAGTGGTTAAGTACAGCTGTCCAGGAGCTCCTTGGAAGCTCTACGGGGCGGTTGTATTCTGTCCTATAAGGTCACTATGAGTCGGAATCGACTTGAAGGGAGTGGGTTTGGTTTGGGGTTTCATTAATGAATGTAAAGCAACACTTTTGCACTAATGGAAGTGTGTAGGGTTGGTGTGTTTCTTATTGTCTTGTTTGGGCTTTTTCTTTGTTTTTCCTTTTTATACATTCCCAGTGAAATCTGATTCACCTGATTATGTTGCTTTGTAAATTCTAGGTTAACAGTTCACTGTCCTACCTGACCAGTTAATGGTCTTGGATAGAGTGAAAGTGTCTGGGAACACTATAACTTTCCCTGGGGCTCACAAACACAGAGCTCAGGGACCCCTCCAGTGTCTGTGCCTCTTATTGTGTGCAAGCCCACACTCTCACGCTCCTTTATCCTCTCTCTGTGGAGACAGAGATACTTCCTGTCTGTAACTTCTAGATTCTAATAGTTTTACTTTCTCCAGCTTCCCCAGTGGAACTGACTTGACTCAAAGCTCAGCTGTCTTCAGGCTCTTCAATCCCTTCTTCATGATAGCTTTCCTTTGAGGAGCTCAAAGCACTTCACATCTCTCAGTTTATTTCTTGTTTACTGGCTTTGAGAATATAATGGAGCAGATCGTTTTCAACTTTTATACCAGAGGTTGAGGCAAAACAGTAATAGTAACAACTACTAACATTGGGAAAGTGCTTTACAGTGGATAAGACATTGTCTCCTTACATCTTCAAGAAGACCAGATCTACTAACTATTTCTACTACCTCCATTTTCCATATGAGAAAACAGAGGTTTAAAGACCTTGTTTAAGTTCTGGTTTAAGGTCACACAGGGAGTAAATAAATGACCTGGAGCGCAACTTCACCCCAAATCCCACGCTTTATCCAAGGCATATATGCATAAGAACACCCTAGGTCACCGTTGTGCCTGCCTATGCATCAGAAGACCCTGGGTCCGTTGTGCCTGCCTCCCTCCAACAAGTTGTGGTTTTAGCCACTGACTGTTCCTACCTTCTGCCAGATTGTCCCCTTGAATCTGTGGAGACTGTGAAAACAAATCTTCTGGAGCTGTAGAGGGAAGCAATTCTCCATCTTAGAATGTCTAACTTTCGGGTTGGCCTGTGTAAGTTTGGAAACCCTAGGGGTGTGGTAGTTAACTGCTACAGCTGCTGACCAGAAGACTGGCCGTTCAGATCTGCCAGGCACTCCTTGGATACTCAATGGGGCAATTCTGCTCTGTCCGATAGGGTTGATGTGAGTCAGCATCGACTCAGCCACACTAGGTTTGTTTTTGTTTTTGGCTTGTGTCAGTTTATATACAGATCGCCATGAGCTGGAATCAACAGCAACAGATTTGGTTTGGTTTCCTTGTGCGCGTCAGTTTGATTGGAGAATCCACACATCCTGCACAACAGCTGCTCACAGTTCTCCTCAGGCTAATTTCTATTGGGACTGCCCGTGCAAAGTAGGAACTGGTGCACCGGGCAAACTGCCCATGCTGACCCCAAGCATCGGGGCAGCACCACTGTCCAGGTGTGGGGTTGTCACACATGGCAGGTCAGCACACAATGTATCCTGTCTTCTATTTGCTCGACAGCTATCACTTTTGACGACCATTATTCCATCTGAGTTCAGATGAAACCTATGAAGTAGGCAGAACAGCTACCATGATTCTATGTTATAGCTGAGGAAACTGAGGCTGGAGAAATGAGTTGCCCGAGGCTGTAATGTTAGTAGAAACCCTGGTGGCTTAGTGGCTAAGTTCTTTGGCTGCTAAAGAAAAGGTCAGCAGTTTAAATTTGCCAGGCACTCCTTGCAGACTCTGCAGGACATTTCTACTCTGCCCTGTAGGGTCACTGTGAGTCAGAATCAACTCAACAGCAGATTTTTTTTTTTTTGGTTTGGATAACATTAGCGAGTGGCAGAACTGGAAGCAGGATCTAAGCCTCCTGGTTTAGTGCCCCTTGCCTGGTCCACTCAGGACACGAGGACTTGGGGTTTCCATGGTCTGAAGTATTTACTTTGGCCCATGATTGTGTCTTCTCATGCTTGCATGATTTCTGCTGGAGGCGGACAGCAGGAGATGGACAGAGGGTGTTAGAGTCACTGACCTGAATTTGAATCCTGCCTTAGTTTACTTATCACTTAAATGAAGATACTACCACTAATAATACTATTAACAACATGAGGGTTTTTTTTGTTTGTTTGTTTGTTTGAGAATTTAAAATATGTAAATAATCTAGAGAGCAGCAACTCAAAAAATTGATTACTAAGGTTTTTTTTTCTTCCCAATTAAGACTGGAAACTCATCAGGACAGAAACCATTTCTGATATGTCAGGGTTTACCACAAAATTAGCCATCCATTTGAGAGACATAGGCAGACACCATTTGGGAGTAATTAAATATCCTCTGTCTCTCCCACACCCCAACATGACTTCCAGACCCTTCTCTTCTCACACAGGTAGTAAATGACCTGGAGGACAACGTGGATCTGGATCTCCCATCTAACAGTCAAACTCTCTTTGGTCTTCTTCCTTTCTCTTCTTTCTGGGTTCAATCCCACCTTCACTTCCTGTGTCCCAAATAATTCTAATCTCAGTCCTTATAAGGCTCTACACTGAGCTAAACCAGAGAAAAATCAAACCCACTGCCATTGAGACAATATAGACTCATAGAAACCCTATAGGACAGAATGCTGACTTTTTGGCTAGCAGCTGTAGCATTTAACACTACCCCACCAGGGTCTCCATGTACTTAGCTAGTGTCTGATTATTGCCTGCCTACCCTGGTGGTGCAGTGATTAAGAGTTTGGCTGTTGATCAAATGCTCGAAAGTTCGAATCCAGCAGGTGCTCCTTGGAAACTCTAGGGGCAGTTCTACTCTGTTCTGTAGGGTTGCTGTGAGTTAGAATAGACTCCATGGCATGAAGTTTGAAGTTCTGTTTGGGTTACTCTTCTCAAAGGCATTCATATTGAACCTGTATGGGTGCGGGTTGGAGACTTGGGCTTTGAATCAGGTACCACCACTTACTACTAGACACAGCCTTTAGGAGGCATTTACAACCCATCCAAGCAGCATTTGTACAAAAGGGATTTAGAATCCCCAGTTTATGTAACTCCTTGGAGCTGTGAGTCCAATAGGATGACTCAGAAATTCTGCAGGAGGCAAATGGAAATTGCTATTACTAGGGGCCTTCTGATGGCCCCAAAGACCTACATGATTTTAACAGAAAATTTCAGATAACTGAACAGCATTTGGGGCAGAGATCTTGCTAAAACTGTAAGGTGACTTCACTGTATCCTCACCACAAAACAGAGCTTCAGACTTTTGTTATTAAACTTGATGTTGATACCTAGTGGCAACCCTAATGGTATAATGGTTAACAGCTACATCTGCTAACCAAAACATCTCGTCAGCAGTTCAGATCTACCAGGTCCCCTTTAGAAACCCTATGGGGCAGCTGTACTCTGTTCTGTAGGGTTGCTGTGAGTCAGAATTGACCCAACAGCAGTGGGTTTAGTTTCGATTTGATACTTCTTAAAACTACAAGCCCCTGTGAGGGAGAGTCACACTTAAAATATAACAACTTTGTAAGGTCCATGGGTCTTGCAAGGAAACCCTAGTCGAATAGTGGTTAAATGCTACATCTGCTATCCAAAATGTTGGCCGTTTGAAACTACCAAGTGCTCCTTGGAAACTCTATGGGGTAGTTCTACCCTGACCTACAGGATCGCTATGAGTCAGAATCAACTGCATGGCAGCAGGCTTGGTTTTTGGGGGAGGTCTCACAAAGGAGGCCTGGTGACACAATGGATAAGGGCTCTGCTACCATCCTAAAGGTTGACTGTTTAAACCGGCTGATCTGCAGGAGAAAGATGTGGCAGTCTGCTTCTGTAAAGATGACAGCCTTGGAAACCCTATGGGGCAGTTCAACTCTCTCTTGTTAGATCACTATTAGTCAGAATCAGTTTGACAACAATGGGTATGGAATGATGCAAACAGTTTGTGTTCACCTACTAACTAACCTAAAGAGTGGCAATTTGTACCCACTCAGCTGTGCCATGGAAGAAAGTCCTGGTGATCTGCTTCCATAAAAGATGACAGCCAAGAAAATTCCATGGAGCAGTTCCACTCTGTAATCCATGGAGTCACCTTGAGTCAGAATCAGCTAACAACAACGGTGTGAATGGGTTTCAGGCCCTTGTCTGAAACTAGTTTTTGAAAAGGGACATTGAATGACCATCACGGACTGGAGAGGGAACCATCACATGAGAAAAAGACACTGATTGAGTACCAAGGAGAAAATTTCATGTACCCAGGTATATAGTTTTGCTACTAATAGCCCCATCAGCTTATTCTCAGTAAAGCACCAGATATGTAAAGTGAATGAAACCAAGATGAATGAAATACATAATAGAGATGTGGGCATTGTGCTAAAGGAACTAGGGAAAAAGAACCAATTAATTCTGATTAGGGGTACTGGGAAAGTCTTTAAAGAGGTAGTGATGTTAAAGGTCAGCCTTCAAGGATGAGTTGAAAAACCATTGCTGTTGAGTCTATCCCAACTCATAGCAACCCTACTGGACAGAGTAGAACTCCCACATAGGGTTTCCAAGCTATAATCTTTAGGGAAGCAGATTGCCAGGTCAGTTCTCCCATAAAGCCACTGGGTGAATTCAAACCACCAACCAATTGGTTAGCAGCCAAACAGTTAGCCATTGCACCACCAGGATCCCTTCAAGGATGAGTTAGACTTCAATATACAGAGAAGGCAGAGAGAGATCAATCTTAATCCAGTGCTTGACATAATGAGTGCTCAGAAAATATTTGCTGATGGATGGCTCACCCACTGCTGTTCTGCCATCTGGGTGGAGAATCAAATGGAATCCTTGAGAGACATCTCGGTACACCTTCAAAGTCACAAAAGCAGAGGTTTGAAAGAACAGGGCCACCACCACAGGCAGTAAGAGGTATTAGCCAGACAAAGAAGGGAAAAGTGAAGACATTCCAGGCAGAGAGGGAAGCAAGTGTTGCAGCACAGGTGAAAGGATGCTGGGAGCTTGGCAAGCACCAGACACGGCAAGAAGGTAAAATAGGAGACTAGTACAGCAGGTCACGAGAAATGACCTAAACTAGTAAATACAAGGAGAGGGTCTGTGCAGTCATCACTGCTCTTGAAACCAACCCTGGGCGTTTTGATGAAGGTGCGTTTCGGGAAGCCCTTGAAGGTGAGAACTGCGTGTGCAACAAGCGCATGACGTGGATGCTTTCTCCGTAGGTGCCCTGATGATCAGATCAGAGGATGCTGGCTTCGTGGTGATAACAGGGGTGACGAGCAGGAGACACCTCTGTATGGATTTCAGAGGCAACATTTTTGGATCGGTGAGTCTTTTTTGGTGCTGGTCACCATCGGCAACCAAATATTGAATTGCTTCGACAGAACATAGACTTCTGTGGCTTAAAGATTCCATGTGCACTGCACTGTTTTTACTGAGCACTTTATTTAGTCTGAGTGGCAAATGTTGAGGTTTATCCAGCTGGGTTTCAACCTAAGCAGTCTAGTTAGAGAACCCATGCTTTTCACTTCTCTCCTGTATTGCCTGGCGGTACCCATCTAACATAGAACTTCATAGGTAATAGCAGGTCCCCAAGTCACTAAATTAATGCTACTGAATAAAGTCCTTTAGAAGACGTGAGAAGCGATGGCTGTCTTTGTGTCTAACAGTGACCTTCACTTGACTTCATCATGACCCCTCACTTCTTTCACCTTCAGAGTCGTCACCTGGAGAAAATGCGGTGAGGTGGATCCTGAGACCTGTGGAGCCCCTCCAGCTTAATGATCTCTAGTTATGTCTGCCCCAGTTGTGATGAACTTCTCATTTAGATTTGTGAGCAAATGCATTTCACAAACTAAAGTTGCTAGCATATTCCAAAGCATTTGGAGTAGTAAAATTGTAGGACTGATTATCTCAACAGCCTCTCACCACCAAGCATACCCCCTAGAAACTCCATGAGAGCAGGGGGTTATTGTTTTGCTCACTGCCGTGTCCCTATACCTATAGCAGTGCCCAGTCCAGATGGTGCTGGTCACCATCTGCAACCAAATATTGAATTGCTTTGACAGAACATAGACTTCTATAGCTTAAAGATTCCATGTGCACTGCACTGTTTTTATTGAGCACTTTATTTAGTCTGAGTGGCAAATGTTGAGGTTTATCCACTGAACAAATATAAACCAAACCCATTGCCACTGAGTCAATTCTGACTCACATTGACCTTATAAGGACAGACTAGAACTGCCCCATAGAGTTTCCAAGAAGCATGTAGTGGATTCAAACTGCTGATCTTTTGGTTAGCAGCCATAGCTCTTAACCACTAGGCAGCCAGGGTTTCCTGAACAAATATTTTACAGATGAGGATTATTTATATGTTTCTATATAGTGAACAAGTATATATAGAAACATAAATAGTCCTCATCTGTAAAATACCTATTACATAGAGTTTGAGTATTAAACGCAGTAATATGTTTCTTAGTTACCTAGTGCTGCCTTAACAGAAATACCAAAGTAGGTGGCTTTAACAAACAGAAATTTGTTTTCTTGCAGTTTCTGAGGCTAGAAGTCCAGATTCAGGGTGCTGACCTTAGGAGAAGGCTTTCTGCATTGACTCTGGGAGGTCTGTGTCTCTTTGAGCTTCTGCTCCTGGGCAGTCTTCACACGGCATTACATCTAGCTTCCTGTCGTCTCTGCTTGGTTAATTTTCTCCTCTTGCATCTCTAAAGAGATTGACTCAAGACATATCCTTATTGACATAATAAAGAAAACCCATTCCTAAATAGGATTATAACCATAGATGTAGGGGTTAGGACTTAATCACATTTTGAGGGAATATAGTTTAACTCATAACATTATGTAAAGGTCCAAGTAGACTCTATAAAACCGGGTACCAGTTAGTGATGGAGTGAGGACTCAAACCCAGGTCATCTGTTGCCAAAATTCATGTCCCTAGGCCTCAAACTATACTGTCCGTCTGAGGGGAGCATGCTCCTTTCTACTTGACCCTATGGACTATCCCATCTTACTTCTCCAGGTAAGGAGACAGACCCATGCCAATTTTCAGCCAGAAGAGGGTTCAGCAAGGTAGTGAGGAGGAAGAACAATATTGTATTTAAGTTAGCCCTCCCTGCAGAAATACAATGAGTGTGCCAACCCTCTCAGCTACTGGCCAAGCAAGCCATGTGCCCACCAGGCCACTTCTCTGGGAAATGAGCTGTAAGGGCCTAGTGACTGCTACTCCCTGGAACCTGGAGCATCCACGTTCAGTCCTTGGGGAATTTTGAAAAGCATTAGTCAAAATCACTTTTCCCTAAGAGGAAGCTTGGATACACGTCAATGTCCTCATCTGAAAAACTGCGTTAAGTAGTACCTGCCTAATAAATCTGTGTGGAGACCCTGGTGGTATAGTCATTAAGTGCTACATCTACTAACCAGAAGGTTGGCAGTTCAAATCTGCCAGCACTGCTTGGAAACTCTATGGGGCAGTTCTACTCTATCCTATAGGGTCACTATGAGTTGAAATCGACATGATGGTGGTGGGTTTGGTTTGGTTTAATAAAGCTGTTGGAGTCCCTGGGTGAAGCAGATGGTTAAGCTCTCAGCTACTAACTGAAAACTTGGAGGTTTGAATCCACCTAGAGGTACCTTGGAACAGAGTCCTGGTGATCTACTTCTGAAAGGTCACAGCCATTGAAAAACTCCATGAAGCCAAGTTCAACTCCAAAACACATGTGGTCACCCATGTGAGTCACAAGGAGTCAGAATCGACTTACTGGCAACTGGTTGGGTTCCTTTGTTTGAACGGAGCTGTTGTTGAAAGGCATAAACAACAATACATGCAAGTGTTGGCATGTTACAAACACCCAAAGGTTTCAGGAAGTTTGCGGTTAGGAGCTCTTGCTTACTGGCCTTACCTATGTTACTTTTGCCTTTTCAGCATTACTTCAACCCAGAGAACTGCAGGTTCAGACACCGGACACTGGAAAACGGGTTTGATGTCTATCACTCACCTCAGCATCATTTCCTGATCAGTCTGGGACGTGCCAAGAGGGCCTTCCTGCCAGGCATGAACCCACCACCTTACTCCCAGTTCCTGTCCCGGAAGAATGAGATCCCTTTGTTTCTCTTCAACACCCCCAAGCCCCGGCGGCACACCCGGAGTGCTGAGGATGACTCTGAATGGGACCCACTTAATGTGCTGAAGCCCCGGCCGCGGATGACACCAGCTCCAGTTTCCTGCTCCCAGGAGCTGCCAAGTGCAGAAGACAACAGTGTTGTGGCCAATGACCCTTTAGGAGTGATCAGAGGCAATAGGGTCAACACACATGGTGGTGGGATGGGTGCGGAAAGGTGCCGCTCCTTCCCCAAGTTCACCTAGGGAAACCAGAGAGGAACCCTTTTTAATCAGTCCATCAGCATACTGAACCATCTATAAGAGACCTGTTCCCTTTACATGCCAAGGAAGGAGAAGGTGGGGGTGATGTGTGGGGCTATCTTCTTCCCTTCATTCTGCTCAAGGGGTTCCCTGCACTAAACTTTGAGATCTGAGTACTGGAGTTTCACCACCTTCCCCATCCCCCACGGACCACCTTCTGAATAAGATAAGGTCCAACAAGACAAACTAGAAAATTCCCCTTCATTAACAGGAGAGAAGAGTTTGCTTTCCCATATTTCTTTTCCCTGTGCCTCTGCTACTGAGTTCACTACTTCTAAGGCATAATTTATAAGAGGCCATACCAGCAGCTTCTACATTGCCCAATGCATTTATGTTATCTTCCTGGACCTCAGTAGTGTTGAGTTGGCAAACCTTGACCTAGGACATGAACAGTTGAACTAAGCAAGTTGATGCAAATCCTAATTTCAAGCCTTTGTTCTTTCTTGGGCATCTGTGGAAGAGCTCTTGAAACTTCAGCTGCTCGGTGAACTGAGGCAAAAATTATGCTAGAGAATTCAACCTCCCTGATAGTGTGGGGACCCCTTGGCATGCTCTCTTCCTCTATGCGTCAAACCAGGAAGCTGAGAATGACTCTGCTCCATTCCCGAGTGGCTCATAAAGAAACGTCACCTCTTATTTCCATCTTCTACTTTAGCAAATTTGGCCCCAAGGAAGAGCTTTAGTCTCAGTTCATGAGAACTGACTCTGCTTGGATGCTTTCCAAGATGGAAATCAAATTCAAATGCTTCCTAAGAGACATTTAATGAAACCCTGACCTATAATTTCAGACTGGATAGCAGACAGTTCATTGTGGAAAAAATTTAAAAAATGTTATCGCTCTGGGGTCTTGAGACCATGGGACTGTTCTGGGTTAGGCTTTCTGTAGACTGTCAGGTTCTGTTCTGTTCTTTAAGTGAAGTGGCATCAGGGGCTCGGGAAGGATGTCCAGTACCAAAGGATAGGAGCTATAAAAACACAACACTGCCAGCTCTCTTGATGGGGATCTCTTTAGTACTCTATAGCTGTGGCTGTGGAATTAACTGAAATACTCCTAAGCTGACACTTGGGGTCTGAATCCACTTGGGAATTCTTGGGGCATTAAATAAAGGTAGTTTTCAGTCCCAGAGGTTCCAATTCTATCCTGAGGAAAATAAAACCTCTTAGAAAACAACTGAGGAACCTCTGAAGGGTGAGACAGACAGTCAGCCCTCATGCTAGCCTTACCCCAGGACTCAGAGTCTTTGGAGACCCATTTTCCTACCTCTATGTAAATGCCCTTGTAGAGAGCAGACTATTAATAAGCAATGTTGATTGAACTAATGACTTATTCCAAGTCACCTTTTATTTTATTTCACTGCCATCATGGACCAAACCTTAGAAACTGATTCATTCTATTTACCTACCAGAGACACTTTGGACAACTGTTTTTCCCTGATGGTTTTAAGCCAAACTTGGAAGACCATCTTCTGAAACATTATGCATGGCACATACAGCAGTGCATGACAAATACTGTCTTTAAACTTTTCTTTTCCCATTGGAGATATTACCCTGTATAATAACCATTGGAAGCTCTGTGACACTGATAAGCAGACGGAAAATTCCCAAAGGACTTTGGTAGAACACTGGTAGCTATATCACCACGAGCACCACCATCACTGGGGTTCTCTCTGGCAGAGCCAAGGTAACCCCTATAATTCCCACATCCCTTAGCATGTGGCAATATTTATTTATTTATTTGAAAGATTTTGCCTATCACTCTATATTTATGAAAATGTAACCCCATATTTTTCATTTCTTGTTAAAAAGAAAAATAAAATCTCAGCTTCTGTTAGTTTCTCCTTTCATGTTTCTGCATAAATTACACCAGAATGTGACAGTAGAGGGGATTATGGGAAGGGAGCATTGAGAAGCTATGGAGAGCAAATCTGAAACAAAGTTATCAGAATGTGAAGACATTCTAAGATTTTTTCCACTCCTAAGTAGACTTTAGACTCAACAATTTTGATTAGACAGTGCTACAGAAAACAAATTTTGCCAACACTGAATATCAGATTACTTTTGCTCTACAGCATTTCCTTGAAAGACAGAAAAATATTTGCAAAATGTATGCAGACACACAAATATTCCAGTAAACCAGATGCCATGCACTTAGCAGTCATGGTAACACAGTGGTTAAGAGCTTGGCTGCTAACCAAAAGGTCAGCAGTTCCAGTCTACCATCGTACCGTGTCACTGCTTGGTGGGCTTTATTCCAGGGCACCAAGGTGATGAATTGGGACACTTTCTCTTCCTGAGGTTGATGTCCCCAGAATTCCTTCTTCTAACAAGGCTACCAAAACATAGGAACCAGAGATGCACAGTACAGATTTACAGCTCTCTGCATTTAAACTCACATTAGCTCAAGCCAGTAGTGACTTTTTCATTATACGACTGGAGCCATTAGCCTCTCTCTGTTAGCAATTAATGCAAAAGAATTGATGTTCACTTTGGTTTGGTTTCTCTTGATGTGTTCACATTACCTTCTGACAAGGTCTACAGAGGGAACTTAACTATATCTCTTTTGATCTAAGTACCCAAGTCCTCGGCACCAGAGGATAACCATCCAGTTATACACAGGGCACAGGCCGAATACCTCGGATCATACAAAAAAGAATTAACAAAGTCAGCTACAGTAACTACTGGTTTAGAAGAACTCTGCAGTCCTTGCTTTTACACAAACCGTTTGGCCTTTGTTTATAAAGTTTATCCTGCTATAGTATCGCAGAAACAAGCAGAAGCAGTAAATGATTACTAATCTTGTTTCTGGCCCAAAGGACTTTAAAATCTGATGGTCTGTACAAATGGAGGTGTACCAAAATAATCCTTTCGGTAGTATCCAAATTGAAGAGGAGAAGAGATGCCTTGTGGATGTTTTCCTTCCACAGGCTTAGGAAATTTCCTTCTTACACCAAAGAAGTCCTCCGCAAGGAGAAAAAAATGTAACGCTTTTAACACAATACAGTAGGTAGGGTGAGGATATGAGAGGGTAAGGAAGAAAAAAATGTGACTACATCATATGTTTGTAGGGAGTTTTATGACACATTACATACATCTGACTGCTTGAAGCTCCACATACAAAATCGCAGCCTGGGTTTCCAGGATTTCAAGCGCAACCTGTCTTCTCTACATTATAAATTATCGTGGGACGAAAGGATCATTGCAACACTTGCAGATACTTGTATAGGTATTTACAGTTTATACCAAGGTTCTGCACATCTTAACTCATATGCATTCAAACCCACGTAGCTCCCACTTGTTGCCAGGACAGAGTAACTGGTCCTAGACTTGCCTCTTGTGAAAACAACTATGAAACTGAATAAAATACATAAGACAAATGTTTTCAAGCACAGAATGGGACAAGATGATCCTTGGGAGAATGGAAGCTCATAAGTTAAGCTGCACAATCATCCCTGCTTTCTGCCTTAGAACCACTTGATGACTACAGGGCAGGGATGCCATCTGGGCAGTGTTCTCAGGCATCGAACGGCACAAGACAATCCTTGGCAGAATAGAAACTCACAAGTTAGGCTGTACAACTGTCCCTGCTTTCAGTCTCAGAATCACTTGACAGCTATGGGGTAGGGATGCCATCTGGGCAGTGGTGACCTCACCAAGCTAAGGAAGCACAGGAGGCGAGAATTCTACCAAGGGAACACCACTAACCTCCCACACCTATTAGCCCAGACCAGACCTATGGCTGTGGAGTCAATTTCAACTCACAGTGGGCCTACAGGACAGAGGAGAACAGCCCCACAGGGTTCCCAAGGAGTGCCTGGATTTGTACAGTTGAACTTACAGTTAGCAACTGTAGTACCTCATCACTACACCACTGGGATTTCCACACCTAATAGTAGAACAGCTGAAATTCAAATACTGACACAGCTAAATGCTGGGGAGGATGTGGAGCATCACAGATTCTCATTCACCATTGGTGGGAATGAAAAAGGGGGCAGCTACTTTGGAAAAGTTTGACAGCTTTTTTTATATAGCTAAAGTCTTAGCAAAGCAATTGCACTCCTAGGTATTTATCCAATGAATTGAAAACCTGTACACAAAACCCTGCACACAAATGTTTTCAGCCGCTTTATTTGTAATTGTCAAAAGTAGGAATGAAGATGTTCTTAAATAGGTGAATAAATTGTGATACACACGTACATGAAAACTACTCAGCAGTAAAAAGAAACACGCCATGAAGCTATGAAGAAAGAAGCCTTAATTGCATACTGCTATGTGACAGCAGCCAATCCTTTATGACTCCCAATATAAAATTTATAATATTCTGGAAAATAATACGGAGACAGTAAAAAGATGAGGAGTATTTCCATCGGTGCAGGGAGGGATAAATAGAGCACAGGTGATTTTTAGGGCAGTGAAAATATTCTGTACAATACAGCAATTATCTAATGATTTTGACTATCAAAACCAAACAGTACAACATCAAGAAAGAACCCTACTGTAAACCACGGACTTCAGTTAATTATGTATCAATGCTGGTTCATCAACTGGTTCATCAATTCATTCACGTGAATGTAAGATGTTAGTAACACGGGACATAGGGAAGGGGAAAGAAGCTTAGGAACTTCCTGTAGATGCTGCACAAGCTTTCTGTAAACTCAAATTGCTCTAACATATCAAGTCTATTTTAAAGAAAGGTACAAAAGGAAGTATTCACTCTACAACGTATTCAATTGCAAACGTGTCACTACGAGGCACAATGCTGATACAGAAATTATCATACAGATCAAATACTGGCATGCAGGAATAGGTGAGAGGAAAATCACATGATGAATGGCAAAGGACAGACTCTTAATGGTGGTGGAATAATGCCTTCACCACATGGAATATAAAGGTGCATTCTTACCGTATACTACACAAAAATAAATTCCTGATGGGGGAAGATTTAACACTCAAATAATCCTGTAGAGCTAGGAGGAAAAAGTGGTTACTGTACAACCTCATGCTAGAGAAGACTGCTTCAAGACATGCACAAAACAACAGAGAACATACATCTGTTTGATTTAAAAGTTATCACCACTTCTACAAAAAAAATGCATCATAAACAAGACTAAAAAACAAGTAACCAACTGGAGGATATTTGTAATGTGTAACAGAGAGGACTAATATTTAGACTATTTAAATTATCCTGCAACTCAATATAAAAAAGTCAAAGAGTAACCCCCCAAACACACACGTATGTACACACACACCGATAAAAAAAAAAAAAAAAAGCAGGCAAATAATGCATATCAGTGATTCACCAGTGAGGAAATCTTATTATAATTTTACAAATTATCAATTTAAAACTGCCCAGACTCACTAGTAATAACAGAAAAGATAATTAAACTAATGAGATACAATTTTCATTCATTAGAAACAGAGAAAAAACTAAGTGTTGACAAGAAGTGGGAACATCACCAAAAACTCCATTGCTGTGTATTTCAACTCATCGTGACCCTATGTGACGAAGCAAAACTGGCCCAGTTTCCAAGGAGTGTCTGGCAGGTTTGAAGTGCTGATCTTCTGGCTAGCAGTTGCAGCTCCTAGGCCAGCGTGGTTTAGGAGCACTCAAACACCTCAAGTGAGACTAAAAACTTCAAAGGCCATTGGCTCTTACAAAACCTGAAAGTGCCCATTTTTTTTAAGACCCAAGGAGAAATAAAGAATAAAAATTCAAAAAAAAAAACTCACTGCAGAATTGTTTCTAAAGGAAAACACTAAAACACTTTTGTAGTGATGCTTCTACTCACTTTTTAAAAAATTATCTTGACTCATAAAAATCAAGTGCATTTTCAGTTTTTGTAAGAGGCAGATGAAAATGCTTAATTGTTCACCAACAGGAGAATAAACACATTACTGCATTTACTTACACACTGATTTGGTTATAAATGAACTGGATCCATACATATCAACAAGACGCCCTGGTGGTACAGCGATTAAAGCACTCACTGCTAACTGAAAGGCTGGCTGTTTAAACTCACCAGCTGCTCCTCAGGAAAAAGACGTGGCAGTCTCATTTGTAGCCTTGGAAACCCCAAGGCAGCTCTATCCTGTCCTACAGGGTTACTGTAAGTCAGAGTTGACTGGACAGCCCTGGGTTTGGTTTGTTTAGGTTTATACATACTGACATAGATAGAAAACCAAAACCAAATCCACTGGCATTGATTCCAGCTCATGGATCCAGTCCCATCCACCACATGTGAAAATAAAGACATGATGTGCATTTTAAAAACATTTTCTACAGATACCAGGGGAAAATGTAAAAAAATGGATGAATACTCAAACTCAGTACTTTGCCAGAGTACAAGACAGGAATGGGGCTTTGGTTTACATCTTACTATTTTATTTATTAATAGGAAGCAAATATAACAAAATGTTAACTACTATTTCTGGATGGCGGGACTGTCAGTACTTACTATTTATCGTTTTGTTTTTTTTTTCAAGTTTTTGTTTACTTTGTGCTGAACCACAAGCTGTTTCAATACTAACAGAAAATATACACAGCCAGATACTGAAAACCAAGACAAGACTGAACTTTAAAAACCCACTGCTGATGAGTCCATTCCAACTCATAGCGACCCTGTAGAACAGAGTAGAACTGCTCCATCGTTTCCAAGGAGCATCTAGCAGATTCCAACTGCCAACCTTTCAGTAAGTAGCTATAGCACCCAACCACTATGCCACTAGGGTTCCTATACTGAACTTCGTATGTGATTTCAATGAGGTTCAAGGTGCATTGTGACTGTGACTTTTGCCTTTGCTGACAATTTAGTATTCCATCCTCTTACTTGTTGAGACTCACAGTATTTGTCTGCATAACGTAAAAGCAAGATACATATAAAACGGTTTCTTTATTTAGATAAAGACATTTGAAGAACCAAGCTACAAAATTAAGTTCATCAAAATTGTGTTCCTCCAGTGCCATCTGGTGGCAGGAAGAGGCAATCTGACCTTCCACCAAAAAACCAGTTGAGGTTATCCCAGTAGCACTTTTTTTCAACTGTGACTCCTCTTTTATTCTGAGGCTACTGTATTTAAAAAATAAAATAAAATAAACCCTCACTGCTGTCAATTCCTACTCGTAGCAACTATATAGGACAGAGTAGAACTGCCCCATATGGCTTCCCAGGAGCGCCTGGCAGATATGAACTGCCAGCCTTTGGGTTGGCAGCGTAGCTATTAACCAATATGGTACCAGGGTTTCCAGGTTACTGTGTAGGATATTATTAACAGCTTGCTTTCTTTACAGCCTTCTTCAGCCCACAGGTTAGATAAGAAGTGGTTCGATTTTTCTTTCTTTCTGTTAGTCAAAAAAAAATTGGGGGGAGCATGGGGAACCTTTCCTAGCTTCCACTGATTTGTCATCTGTCACAGAGATTAAGTTTGGTACTGTTTAGAAGAGTAGCTTTTTTACATAAAATCCCTATTCAGAGATTCCTTCTGTTGTTTAGTCAAATGATGCCTTAATTTCTGTTCCTCATCAGACCACTTTGCAATCATAATCTGCACTTATCCACATTTCAGTTCTTCTAGAACAAAAAAATTCCAAAGTTGATTTCTATATAAAACGTTTTAGTGTCATTTTATTGTACATAAGTTTATGATGTTACAAATTTTTCACTTAAGGGACAGAATTGTTTTTTAATATATAACGTACTGTCACTATAAATATGAAGAAATTAAACAGTTCCTTCTTCCAAACACTGGTTGAGATAGTAAAAAAACATACAGTATCTTATCAAGAGCCCGTACAACAAGACTAGACTTTTAGAACATGATTATTAATCTCCTGTTCTTGAAAGAGTGAGTTCCTTCAACCATTTATAATCCAGAGATGTAGCTTAGTAGGGTGGTAACATTACTCCAGAAAATGCCAGCTGTACTCACACAAAATAACTCAGTGCTAAATGGTTTTCCATTAGTGTTTTATGTAGCTGTGGTTCCATTTGAACTTTTAACTTGCAATAATAAAATGCTTTTTAACCGTCTGTAAATCAGTACCAGGAGATGGCAGAAAGAAAGCCGAAGGCAATCTCTTAGAGGCTCAAAATTGTTTAGATTCTGATGCTGATTTACACTTTGAGGTTTCTCTCATCCCATTCAGATGATCCTGTAGGTTCATGCAAATGCACTGAATTGTTGGTTTAACTTCTTTTCCCTCCTCAAAGTTTATAATAAAGAGACTGATCCCTGTATTGGGGCTGACTGACATAAGTTCGGATTTGCTCAGAGTTGCTGGGAGGGAACACTTAAGCTCCGTCAGAAAATAACCAAACAGGCTTTTCATATAAGCTCCATGGCTTACAACTAAGACATTGGCTACTAATCCAGGGGTACTGCCATCTGAAGTAAATTCAGATCCACAGGCTTTTCCTAAAGGAAATATTTCTGCCAGAGAAGTTTCCAGACAGTGGCTTGGTGCTCCTTGGGAAATCTCTTTTTGATCTGCTTCTTTCAGGATCAGCTGACAGAGAAATTCAAAAAAGTCTTTTCCACGCATTTTCACCTATGACAAAAATAAAAGGTTAAAATTTCTCGGATAAAGCAACAGTAATAATGACTTTAAAACACAAATGTAAAGCATAACTGATTTTTACCTAAAACATCCACATACATACTATGAGGTTTGATAATTAAGTCTGCGAACTTGATTGTCCGAAGTGCTACATAAGTCATTGCTGAATATCACTACAGTCACCTCTGAAGCATTTCCCTTGGGAAGCTGTGCACCAACGCCAGCGCCTAGTCCACCCTTCAAAGCAATTTTGGAACTCTCCTGGAACAGCCATTGCACACAGTGGCACAATGGCAAGTTTGCAAACTTAGTTACATAGTTGTCTATGAGAGAGTTGTTAGCCAGAAAATGAATAACTGTGCTGGAACACCCTCGCTATTCACTGGATCTGGCTGGCCCCCAGTGACTTTTTTCTTTACCTGAAGATAGAGGAAATACTGAAAGGAAGACATGTTGATGATATTTAAGACATCAACAGTGATACAATGACAGCTGATGGCCATTCCTGAAAAAGAGTTCTAAAATTGCTTTGAAGGGTGGACTAGGCGCTGGTATCAATGCATAGCTTCCTACGGGGAGTACTTGAAAGGTGACCATAGTGATACTCAACAACAAGATGTGTGGCACTTTTTCTAGAATGAGTTCACGAACTTACCTGGCAGTCCTCACACATGAGCACAGAAGAGCGTAAGCCAATCTTTCTATAGTGGTTCTAAAAGACACCAGTAAGTGCCCACCATGTGTTCAAGACTATGAAAGCCGACTGGGGATGAATAAAATGCAATTCCTGATCCCCGACTTCAAAGCACTCATAGTCTAGTTAGGGAAATCTACCAGCGTATGTAAGCTTACAAAATATTCTTAACCAGAAAATTTTACTAGGTACTTCAGCTCAGGTAGAAGCTAAATTATCATCTTTCTCTTAATAAAATAATATAAAGTCTTTACAAAAAAATTATGAAAACAAAGAACACAGTGTGAGAAAGCACTGAAAATGCAATTCAAAGACAGAACACATCAAAGAAATGCAGTCACAATGACATCATCAGCGGAGCTGAAGAGTCTGCAGAGGCATGAAAAATCAGCTATCACTCATCTTGAACAGCACCACATTTGGTTTAGTGACTACTACTAAACCCATTGCTCAAGTCAATTCCAACTCATAATGACCCAAAGGGCAGCACAGAGCTGACCCACTCAGCTACTAATCAGTGGGTTTGAAACCACCGCTACGCTGTATGTGAAAATGTGGCAGTAGGCTTCCGTAAAGATGACAGCCTTGACTAAATCCAAAGTTACTGCTCTCTATGCAGATGGTTAATATGCTCTGGTGCTAACAGAAAGGTGTGAGTCCACGCAGAGGCACCTAGCGCCCTACTTCCGAAAAATCAGCCACTGCAAACCCTAGGGCCCAACTGTACTCTGAAACACACGGGCCTGCCATGAGTTTGAGTGGACTTGATGGTAACAACCATCTCTAATAACACATTTCCTTAAATCCATTATCAGTAATGACTGGCTACTTAGAGTAAACATGCTACAAGGACAGAAACAGCAGCACCTGTATACTGCCCTAACAGTCATTCACCGAGTGATCATATCATTATGTTTCAGGAACCATGCAACTGTCAAACTGCTTGGCTAAAATTTAGAAACATCGAATTGATAAAATGAGTCAGATTTCAGCTGTTACATGACACTGGCAAGTTTATCAACAAGATAACTTGCACCCGTGCTACATACCTGGTCTAACGTCTCTCCTCCAGGTGGGGTGAATGTGGGAATTTCTTCCCCAGCTGCTTTGGCCAATGCCCTTAGTTCAGCCAGTGCCTTGCCTTCAGCAATCCCGTACTTCTGCAAAGATTCAACACATAAGATTACCTCAAACGACTGTGCAAGCTAAGCACATTTATAGGAAATTTGGAATGAAGCTTCATTTCTCCTTGATTATTATAATGCCTCTGAACTGACAATGGGGATATACTGCGTATGAGGCCATGTACCCTAAAAGTACACCTGATACGATCAGTTGCACACTATGTCACAGTGTATTGTGGAACACTTTACCCACGCTAACTTCAGCAGAAAGTGAGGCTTCTCTGGAGGAATACAGGGATATGCACAGACTCTCGGGCTAGAGACTGACATTCCTGCAAGGCACTAAGTCATCCATACCACATCCACACATACCTCGTTTGATCCTCATAACAGCCTGAGGAAACAGGTATTTGCCAACTCCATACTTATAAATGAGGAAGTTGAATTTCAGAGAGGTTAAACAACTTGCCTATATTAGTACAGCCAATAAGAAGCAGATTTAAAATTCAAATCTGCTTCTGTGAAACTTCAAAGTTCATGAGCTTTCCAGACTCACTGAGATGGAGCCCTAACAAAGGACAAACAGATCGCACCAGCAATACAAATGGTCCAGAAACACGGGAAATTTGCTAGCTCACAGGACTCACAACATGGAAAGTAAAATGGAATCATTTTTAAACATTCAGCTGTTCGATCACAAAGACTAGCATCTTGTGGTCGTATGGGAAAACAAACTTTCCTCTGGATCATCAGGTATAAATTGGTACCTTTCTGGAAGACAATCAAGCAATATGTATAAAAGCCTTAAACACTATGCATTCAGCAATTCCATTTCTAGGAGTTTATTATATTATATAAGTACACAAAGAATTAACGACAAATATTTACTTTAGCATTATTTATTTATATGTGGAGAAAAAAGGTGACCATCCATATATGCCCATCAGTACTTGTTGTGTGCTGTCAAGTTGTTTCTAACTCACAGCATAAGACTCTATCAACATTGTTAACAATTTAAAATGTAATAAACTTTAAAAAACAACACATGCACATTGTGCTACGAAGCTAGCCATCTCTCTGACCCTCCAGTCTAAATTCTTCTTTTCTCATCTATATCTGGAACAAGCTCATTATAAAGAAGGACATTAAAAACTATCACTTGCTGAGACATGTATGGAGCGGAGAGGAATAGTGTGCAGTCACCGGGCAGGGAGAGCAGTGGAAGCTGCATATAGGGGGGCATGTAAATTTATATGTGAATGTACATTTTCACTCAGTTATGTTAAATAAAAGTAAAAATTAAAAAAAAAAAAACCATCACTTGCTTTGTTTTTGTAAGAATGAAAACATTCATTTACTAAACGGATGTCCTGTTAGGCAATAAGGCTTCAGTATTAAGGGGAGCACCCCACTGGTGCTGTGATGATGGAGGCTAGGATACTAACCACAGGGAGCAATAATGAAAGAGAGCCATAAAGGAAGGAGACAGGACACAGAAGCACAGGACAGGTCTATTCTGGACTTGGCCATCACAGGAGGCTGAGGCCTGAAAGGCAAGTAGAGATTGGTCAACTGTGGGCAACAAGTACCCCAAGCCAAGCAGACGAGAGACTCACAGATTCAGTGAGGAGAGAGCAGGAGTATTCAGGCAGCTCAGAGAAGATGGTCAGAGTTCTCCCATCAGTCATCCAGGGCATGATCTCGAGACCCTGGTGCCTTGATTTGAATCTCAGCTCCCCTGTGTTGGTCACCAGGGCATGGACTTATCCTCTGGGTACCTTGGTTTGTGCATCTGTAAACAGAGTGCCCTCCTCTTCAGGTGACAGGGAAGAAGAATAAAACTGCAGCATATGGCAGTGCCAGCCACCCTGTGAGAGCCCTCTACTGTTTCTAAAGCTGGAGCCCTGAGGGTGAGGGAATCGGATGACAGCCTGGGCAAAGAGTCTGGGCAACCTCTTGAGATAAAAGATAACCAATGAACTGTTTTACACAGAAGTATTGCAATCAGAAGATCAAAAGTTTATTGTGGCTGCCATGTGGAAATTAGGCTGGTGGGACACAGGAGAATCCCTGTTACAGTAACCTAGGTGAGAGATGACACACTGTCCCAGTAGGAGGGTGGCTGTGGATTCGGAGTGAAATCCATGGATTCCAGAACTACTACGAGGGAGGACGGACAAGACGGTGATAAGATGCACCCCATGAGAGACAGCGCAGAGTCATGAATGGGCGGTCTGCGTAGAAAGGGCAGGCAGGGACAGGCTAGACAAAAGACAGTGAGTTCTACTGAGCTGGAGTATCTAGGGGACACACAGACAGAAAACGGGCAGTTCGACATGTGACAGTGAAGATCAGGTAAGAAGAGATCTAAGGTAAAAACGCCTACAGTGAACCTGTGAGAGCTGGAAGGTGATGCAACGGCCTTGCTTTTCTGTATCTTGTGACAGGGTACAGTTTTACCACTTTTCTATTACTATCGGTGGAAAATATTTGCATTTACCCTGACTTTCTGCCTTATCCAGGTTCCAACTTTTACAGGTCTGACTGTATTTGGAAATCATCAGAATGGAGTGGATAAAATTACCCCTGAAGAGAGCACAGCATAGAAAAAGATGGCTGAGCCCGAGGACAATGCCTTCTCCCATTACGTGATAAAAGGTCCCGGTCAGCATTCCACTGAGCTGAGAACAATTTTGTGTAGCGACATTTTAGCACTAATCCTCAGGTGAGCACCGAGCCTTTCCAAGCAGCAGGGTTGCTGAAGTTCTACACTGGTCACATGTCCACCAGGACACAGAAGAAGTTAAAGAGTTGCTGCGTGGTGCACACAGCTAAGCGCTCAACTACAAGCTGAAAGGTTGGCAGGTTGAACCCACTCAGAACTGCCAAGAAAGACAGGCCTGGTGATCTGCTTGTGAATGGTCAGAACCTTGGACAGCCTACAGAGCAGTTCTACTCTGAACTCACTCCACAGCAACTAACAAACATAGAAGAAATTACAGACTGCGTTGGCTGCCTGGGGCACTTACTACCTTACAGGTCAGTGTTAGAGGATAAAATAAGGATGGAGTTCTAGGAGGTGAGTTGAGTTGAAATCCCAGCTCTGAAATTGCTGCAGGGCTTCACAGTTTTATGAAGACACATTTTTGGTACATAAAAGGGATATAATGGTCATAAGAAAATCTATCCATGCTTAAGCCAGGGGAGCAGGATCAGAAGGTCAGGAAGAAAAATTTCACTTTTACTTCACAGTCTCTGGACTGTGTTAAGTTCTCACCAGTATCTCTTGCTCTACAACACGAATCTCCTATGATACTAACAATTAAACAAGGCACTATATATAAAATGGAAACCCTGGTGGCATAGTGGGTTCAGTGTTAACATCTGCTAACCGAAAGGCTGGCAGTTCAAATCTGCCATGGCACAGTTCTACCCTGTCCTATAGGCTGCTATGAGTCAGACCCAACTTGACAGCAGTGGCTTTGGTTTGGTTTTTATATATAAAAGGGAAACCTTGGTGACTTAGTGGTGAAGTGCTCCATCTGCTAACCAAAAGATCAGCAGTTCAAATGCACCATGTACTCCCCGGAAACTCTATGGAGCAGTTCTACTCTGTCCTACGGGGTCATGAATCAGAATTGACTCAACAGTACAGGGTTGAAAGTGTGTAACACTGACTACCACCAAGTAAACTCTTAACACAGCCTTGCTGGTTCCAAATTCATAGCAGGAATGCATTTAATTTTTAGCCATGAGATGGCTTATGGACAATTTATGACAGAGAGCAAACTGTAAATAAACTGCTTACCCTTTCTCGAAGTCTTGAATCATACTTTACTGTCATATCTTTGCAAAATGTACTTTTCTCCAAAATCCCATGCATGGTCTGAAAATCAAACACAGCTATTGGTTTTCTCATAAAATTCATCATTGTTCTGACTACTTGCAGATCTCTCTAACCTTTCTGAGGCTTGTCTTTGTTCTTTCTGACGACAGATCCAGATCAGCCTTTATGGTTACTGTAGACTCATTACTAAGGTGTGATCCCCCTAGATCCCTACTGTACACTCAGTGTACTCACCGAAATCTTTTTGGTGGTGGGAACACAGATACGATTCCCAGCCCTGAGACACTCCAGGAACTGTCAGCTTACAGCTCCTCAGTAACTTGGGGACAGCCCCAGAAGTTGTTCTCCTGCCTGGCTTCCCGCAGTTTCACTGTATGCACATGCAGATTAACATCCCAAATATTCAGGTGGGCCCCCTGTTTCCGACTCTTCTCTGTGTAGCTCCCTCTTCTGGTCTTCTGCCTCACAAATCTTAGCAATCCTGACCTTCCCAAATACCAAGCTATCTCCTCCACTCACTGAGACCACCGGACTCTATTGCGATGCCCCTCCACACTCTGGAGAGGACCTGGTGGCACAGCGATTAACTGTTTGGCTGCTGATCTAAAGATCGGCAGTTACAATACCCCAGCTGCTCCTTGGGAAACACTATGGGGCAGCGTACTCTCTTACAGGGTCACTGTGATTCAGAATCAAGGCGACAGGTAGAAGAGCAGGACAATCTCAGCGTGCACTTTGTCTGTTCCCCTTCATTAAGGGACACACTGCCTGAAGCCCAACAGCTGAAAACACTTGTTTCCCATCTTTCGTCCTCTTTCCCAGTTGCTTATGGGGGAAGGTAAGTCTCAGTACTGTTAGTCCCTCGTAGGTGATTACGAAAAGTCTCCATCTGTTGAATTTTTAACATCAGCATTGTATTTCATACTTTCATCAATTGATGTGGTCCTTCCCTTTAAAAAAAAAAAATCTCTAGGGTCATTTTTTAAAAAATATTCTGTCCCTTTAAAGATCTTCTACACATATCTTTTATATTACACGATAACACAATTGCTTTTTCCTGTATCTGGTAATTCTGATATCTGAAGTTTCTGTGGGTTAAACATTCCTATCTATTACTTCTGCTGACTCTTCACCATGATACTCTGATTCCTGTTAGACATTTTTTCAAATGTACCCTAACTTGAAAATCACCAAAATAAAAGTAAAATGAAGAGACATAAGTGCTGTGGGGGGAGAGGGGCCAGGAGAAGGGTGGGGGTAATGGCACCAAGTCTTGGTGGCCGACTTGCCAAGATTACAAAAGTGTGCAGACTTCTGACCCATTAGCCTTAATCCTGATTCTCCATGTACCTGCTTTGTCCTCGTGAGGTCACTGGAAAAGACATGTGTAAACTTCACATTATTGAGGAACAGGCCAGCAGCTGCTGCTTGTCTAAATCCAGTTTCTGAAAGAGGCTCATCTACTCCTTGACCTGTGGTAGAAAGGACAACAACATTCACGCTATTTATATGTAAGGAATGCAAATTTAGACACATGTAAAAGATTATCATGGTATTATCAGTGTTTTAGCAAAACATTTCCTTGGGTAGTTTTTCACATATCTTTTCAGAGAACTGATATCAAGTAATGTGAACCTATATTCCATAAAGGCTCAGGGTTACAGATTCATTTGTGTCCCTCCCAAAAGTACGTGCTGGAATCTTAACTCTTACACTTGTGGAAAGTAGCCCTGGTGGTGCAGTGGTTAAAGCACTTAGCTGCTTAATCCTAAGGTTAGTGGCTCAAGCCTAAGCCTATCTATCAGTCACTCACTGAGAGAAAAGGTGTGGCAGTCTGCTTTCCATAAAGATGACAGCCTTGGAAAGCCCACAGGGCGGTTCTCCTCTGTCTGTCAGAGTTGCTGTTGAGTTGGAACCAATGTGACGGCATAAGATTTAGAGTCTGAATACACCGTGGATGTGATCCCATTTGAAAATAGGGTTTTGTTATGTTAATGGATCACACCAGGGTAGCTGTGTCCTAAATCTAATCACTTAAGTGATATAAGGAGCAGATTAGACACAGAGACAAACAAGCAGAAACAGGTGGGTGGAGCACCATGGGAAAACTGCCAAGGAACTCAGGAAAGCAGCGGATAGAGAAGCTGCCAAAAAAAACCACAGCCATTGCCACTGAGTCAATTCCAACTCAGAGTGACCCTATAGGTCAGAGAAGAACTGTCCCATAGAGCTTCCAAGGAACACCTGGAGGATCTGAACTGCCAATCTTTGGTTAGCAGACAAAGCACTTAACCACTATGCTACCAGGGTTTTTTCATTAGAGAAGTTGAGACAGGATTTTTCTTCAGAGTGGACACAGAGCCTTCCCCTACAGTCCATATCCTGAATTCAGACTTTCAGCCTCTTAAACTGTGAGAAAATACATTTCTGTTCATTAAAGCCACCCGCTTATACTTCTTTTACAGTGGCACTAAGAAACTAAGACACAGAGGTATTCACATGTTTCCTAAAAGACAGTTTTCCTAATAAAAGTTTAATGATGATGTGGGTTAAACGGTCTTCGGCTTTTCCCCATCACTGTGTGTTATTAGAAAGCCCTGCTGGCATAGTGGTCACGTGCTATGGCTGCTAACCAAAAGGTCGGCAGTTCAAAACCACTCTACCAGCCAGTTCTACCCTGCCCTATGGGGTCACTATGAGTGGGAATCAACACAACGGCAGTGGGCTGTTTGGTTTGGTTTGGTATTTTATTAATTCTGACTCAGGTGCTATGTGAACATGGCAGGATCACTGTAAGCTTGCTCTTTATCTCTACTGCCCAACTGTTCAGAACTGTAATTGTATGGTTTTACTTCTCTCTCTCCTTCTTCATTTCAAAACACTCTGGGGCCTCGTTTCCAGGAAAAGGGCAGATTAGAGACTCTAAAGGGCCATTCCACCACAAAAGAACTAAATGGTGCAAATGAAGCAAAGCAATCAAAATCAGAGCTGAAACCTGAATGGTAACACAAGGAAGACAGCAAGTGAAGGAGACGAAAGTTGCCTCAACATGAGCACTACCAGCTGAGGGGACTGGGAGGTGGAGGATGAGGGAGGCCTGCTGCATGGGACAGCAAGATAGGAAAAATAAGTCCATACTTCTGCACATGAAGTAACCCGTAAGAGGACTAACGCTGAACCACATCAGTGGTGACACCAAACACAAATCTTTTTCAGAGCAAATCATTCTAAATAAAGCCTAATAAGGTTTTTACCAATTTTGAGCAAACAGTAATTTGCTCAAAGGCTAAATACATGAGGAAATAATACATCATGGATAAAAGTCAGCAGAAACAACAAACAGCAGACTTAGACCCATAAAGACTTCAGACAGCAAACTGGCAAACACAGAGTATAAAACAAATACAAATAAAAGACATAGAAAACACAGAATCATGAAAATAAGAAAGCAACTGGAGAAGGGCAAAAATGACCAGATGTAACACTCCCCCAGGAACAAGTAAAAATGAAGAACACTAAAGATACAGGGTAAATATTAGTCCAATGAACCACATCTATAAGGCAACAGTCTCCACCAGACTGCCTACATTACAACTAGATGGTGCCCAACTACCACTACTGACTGCCTCTGACAGGAATCACAACACAAGATTCCAGATATAGCTGGAGAAGAACATAAAAAACAAAATTATAACTCAAAAAGAGAGACCAGACTTGCTGGCCTCACAGAGACTGGGGAAACACTGAGAGTATGGCCCCCAGACACTCTTTTTCAGCTCAGTAATGAAGTCATTCCTGAGGTTCACCTACCAGCCAAAGATTGGACAGATCCATAAAACTGAAACAAGACTAGTGGGGCAAACCAGTCCAGGGGCAGGGATTAGAAGGCCGGAAGGTACAAGAAAGCTGGAAACAGGGAACTCAACACTGACATGTTGTGGGGTTGTTAACTAATGTCACAAAACAATATGTGTACTATTTAATGAAAAACTAGATCATGCTATAAACTTTCATCTACAGTACAATAAAAATAAAACTAAAATTGACCAGCTTTTAAAAGAACCAGAGCTTTTCATAATGAAAAACAGGACTGTTAAGAGGAAAAAAAAAAACAAAATCCCTCAACGGATAAAAAGATTTCACTAAAAACAGAGCTGAATATATGGCTGAGAATGAAGCACAGATAAGAGGCCAGGAAACACATTTAAAATAAATTACAGATATGAAGGAGAAAATAAGACTTTTTAACGTGCATCTAATTGAGACTCCAGAAAGTAGAAAAGTGGCCATATGAACAGATAAAAGTTGATGAACACTGTTTTCTTTTAAGATCTACATATATGGGATCAAATTAACAGAGCAACTTGAAAGGTTAGATAAGAAACCTAGGGGACAGTGAGTTTATGTTAATGGGAGAGGAACAGATGTGGATAAAAATAGCTGTACAATTCAGAGAGTATAATCAATGTCACTGCATTGTCCACACAGAAATTCTTGAATTGGTGTATGTTCTGCTGTGTCTATCCTCAGCAATAAAAATAAAACAGAATTTTTTTAAAAAAGGGTGAGAGGATGTCTGAGAATTTTCTACAATTGAGGAAACACAAAACTCTATAGAAGGAGGAAGCACAATGTACAGCAAAGAACAGAAACCGAAAAGAGAGAACCAGAGAAATCCTTCCTAGACATATTGAGGGAAATTGCAGAAACCAACCAGAGAGAAAACTTTCAAAGCAGCTACAGAGGATATGGCAGATTACCCATCACGGAACAACAATCACCTGACAGAAAATTTCTTCACAATAATAATGGGAATAACAACAACAACAACAAAAATCAGTAGAAAAATATCTTCCAGAGAGAACTTCAGCCCAGAACGATGGACTAAGTGGAACTATCTTTACCATCAACTCATCTACACCGGAGGAACTTACCAAAAAGGTACTCTGGGAAAAGAGAATGTAAAAGAAATGATTAACAAAGAAATGGATAAATATGTTAATAAAAATAAACAAGCATTATGGAAATAACAATGATAATCATATCTTTATGTAGTTAAAAGAAAAACTAAAATACTAGACAACAGTAACATAAGTATTTTGCACTTTGTGAAAAGAGAACATTATCCATTATTAGGTATGAATAATAAAATTTCAAAGGAAACCATTAAAATAACAGAAATAGTGTATCATTTCAAAGCCAGTAGGAAAGATGAGAGAGGACTGAAGACAGTAATGAAAGCAAGCACGTAATTAAAAGAAAGAAGAACAGAGAAGATGGGGGTAAGAATCTCAAAGAAAAATGCCCAAAGCTATCAGCAACCTGAATAAAAGTAAACAGATTAGTAAATCAGGCTTTCACAAAAGAACCAGCCACATACTATTTATGAGACAACAATTATAACCTGAATACACTGAAAAGTTAAAAAGATGGAGTAGAAAAACACATAACAGGCAAACTGCCATCTCCAAATCAGCTGGAATAGTTATGGCTGTCGGAAAATCAGGACTTCATGATAAAAAATCCTAAGGATTGTGATGATCACTATAAATAATCATGATTCAACTGACTCAGAAGATGTAACAATGTTAAACATGTATGTATCTAGTAAAATAACCATTAACTATATAAAAGCAGAATATAAAAAGCAAAAATTGACAGAATTCAGGTATTAATGGATAAATGTTATCACAGTGGGAGAGCCAACACAACTAACTCATAAACTGATATCTAGGTTATGCTGACAAATTAGAAAATTTACAAACTTAGTAGATGTGAACAACAAAATCAATATAGAACACAGATTTTTCTCAAAACACCCAATGGAACATTTATAAAACTTGACCATGCTAATCAACTTCAAAGTATCCTCAAAAAACCACATCGCTGCAACACTAAGCAAATAAATTGTTAGTCAATCATAAGAAAAATAAAAACAAAAAGCCCAATCATTCGTAAATTAAAAAAAAAAAAAAAAAGTCCTAAATAACTCAAATTTCAAAGAGGAAATCATAATGGAAATTTAAAATACCTGGTGCTGGATACTTAAGACATTACTACATAGTGACTGTCAGTTAGTAGTGACAGCTGCAAGGCCTGGCGAATGTGACTGATGTCACTTAGCTGTACACATTAAGGGAGGCTGAAACAGCAAATTGTTCCTGATATATATTTTAACACAATTAGGTAAAGAAACAGTCACAGGGACTACCTAAGAGTAGAAGTTGGCTCCCCAGCACTAACAAAGGACAAACTGGTAGGCAACTAAAATCCAAAGGCTAATTTGAGTGGGGCACATGTCATCTGAAAACAAAGATTCATATATTTATCAGACTCCTTTCCAGAAGAGGGAGTTTGGTACATTAGATATAAAAATCACTGTATTAGTCAACTAGTGCTACTCTAACAAAAATACCACAAATGGACAGCTTTTTATAGAGAATGTTTCATTTGTCACAATCCAGTAGGCTAAAAGTCCAAATCCAAAGTGTCAGCTCAAGGGGAAAGCTTTCTTTGCTGGCACTGGAGGAAAGTCCTCCTGGACTGGCAGCTTCTGAGGCACAGGGAACCTGGTCCTTTCCAAAGGATGTGCTCAGCTCTCAGCACTGTTTTTTGGTGGTATGAGGTCCACAAACATCTCTGCTAGCTCCTCTCCTTTATATCTCAAGAGACTGCCTCAAGGCACAGAATAAACTCACACATTGAATCTTGCTCTGCCAACACAACTGCCACCCCTCTATCCTCATTAATATCATAGAGGCAGCAACATCACACAATACCAGGAATTCTGGCCTAGCCAATTTCCTATAGATTTTTTTAGGGAATACAATTCAATCCATGACAATCACTTTCTGCTAACCTCAGAAGTTACTAAAAACAACAACAGAATTGTAAATGCTTTTATAATCATAGCTCAGAAATAGTGTGTCTATCAGAAAGTTAACCCTAGATAGCCTCAAAAAACCCAGACTGGGTCACAGAGAGCTCAAGATCTGAGTCCAAGTTAACAGAACACGGAGAAAAAAAAACTGTCCTGAATAAAGTAACAAATACATGTGCAAAGAGTTCTGTTTTTCAAACCTCTTCTTTGATAACACTAAAATTAAAACAACTATCTCAGCAGAAAAATACCATTAGCACTAGCCAGTAAATGTTATGCTTCCAAACATGAAATGATTTTAAACCCAGACAGTTATATTTTAAGACAACTAGATCCAATATAACTCCTTAGACAGCCGATTGGGTCACTTTGAAACTACTCACAATTTGGAAAATATATACTTGCACATAGTTCACTTAAGTGATTTAATCTTCTTGGTTACCAATTGTTCTGATCATATTTCTACTATTACAGTGCTTTAATTTTGTAATTCCAATTCAATCCTCCCAGTTTACCCCACCTCACTCCACTCTACCCAATCTAATTATCTCACACATCACAGAATCATTAAAGAGCTAAAATAACAGGATTATACCAACCTTGAAGTATTTTCTCCTTGTTAAATCTGGTTTCTCCACTAAAACAGAGAAGGAAAAAAAATTCATTACCAAATGGTTATTTTGAAATGAGAAAAAAATCAGCAAAATTATCACTAATAAAGCAATGAAGGGCAATGATATTCATATATTGTAAGAGCTTTGTAACATGCTTTATAATTTAGCCCAAAAAACACACTTCACCCTAAACTAACTTTCAGTTCTCTACTCTGAATGTGGGGAGTCTCGACTGGTGAAATGACTAATGTAACATGTTCAGCTATGGACCACAAAGCTGAGCTGCAAGCCCATCCAAAAAGTACTTCAGAAGAAAGGTCTGGTGATCTGCATCCAAAAACCAGCCATTAAAAACCCTGTGGAGGAGGAGAAAGCAGGAGTTTTTGCTTACAGGGCAATGAGTTTATGTTAATGGTGGTAAAATCACTAGGAAAAATAAAGAATAGTTATAGAACTTCAAGAACATAATCAATGTCACTGAACTGTACATGTAGAAACTGAGCTGCTGTATGTTTTGTATGTATGTTTTCATCAAAACCAGAAAAAAGACAGAAAGAAAACCCTATGAAGCACAGTTCTACTGATACACATGGGGTCAACCATGACTCAGAATCAAATGGAGGGCAAATGGTGATGGTATGTAATTGACAATTTAAGAATTTCAAACTGTTCAAAGTTAAAATGTATTGATCATTAATCCTTCAAATCAATTACAACTGGAAAATCCTGTAAAAGTGCACAAATCTTAGGAATCCTCTGCCTACCTTTCCCTAGTTCCTAGATCTTAAGTTGTTACATTCTGTAGTACTGAAAAACACCTGCAGACCATGCTGAAGAACTGACTTTTATGTGCTACACTTTTAAGAACAAAAATTCAAATCAATCTGAAACACTGAAAACATCAACTGCTGATGAGGCTGTGGAGCAACAGGAACTCATTCACTGCTGGTATAAATGCAAACTGGTACAGCCACATTGGAATACAGTTTGAGGGTTTCTTATTGAGCTAAACATAGGCTTTCCATACAATCCCAGCAATCACACTTCTAGTTATTTACTCAAATGAGTACAAACCTTATGCCCACACAAAAACCTACACACAAATACAAAAGCTTTATTTATAATTGTTAAAAGTCAGAAGGAACCAAGATGTCCCTCAGTGGTGAGTACATCGCAGTACATTCAGACAATGGAATATTACTCAGCAGTTAGAAGAAATGGATCTCAAGCTACAAAAAGACAGAGAAATCTTAAATATATATGGGTATCAGAGTTACAATGAATCAGTTATGGTGCCGCAGCATGTATTTTGCTGATGCTATCAACCCCAAGGGCAAATAAAGACACCAATAATAAAAAGCAATAATAATGAAAACTAAAAAAAAAAAAATTATTTGACTTTCATCAGAACCAACAGTTGGTAGAACACAAACCTTGCCATAAGCTGGGGTTATGTACACTGCTAAATGAAGGGAGTCTGTCAAAAAAATCAACATACTGTAGGACTCCAAGTACATGGCATTTTCAAAAAAGCTAAACTATAGAGACAGTGAAAAGATCACTAGTTGCCAGGGGGCTCCTGGGGAAAAGGAACAGTGAATAGACACAGCACAAGGGATTTTCAGGACAGTCTGTCTGATACTAGAATGGTGGACACACAGCAGTACACGTTTCTGAAAACCCACAGGGCTGCACAACACAAAGAGTGAACCCTAACATGAACTACAGATTTTAATTAACAAGGTATCGGTGATAGTTCACCAACTGTGACAATTTCATACCACAGGGAAAAATGATGTGGAGGTGGTATCTGACCTCTTCTAACTTCACGGGGGAGGGAGGGCCAAGATCAACAGTTCAAGGCTGATTCCTACAAGTCAGAGGTCAGACATGTCTCCTCTCTCCACCACCTTTACCAGTTCTGACACTAACCATCCCTCCCAGGGAAATCTCTACTTCTCTGTCAGGTTCAGTAATTCACTGCAAGGGCCACAAGAACTCACAGACAATACTCACAATTACAGGGTTTATTAGGGAAGCATCAAATTACAGTTGACACTTAGGACTGCTGAGGATAGAGTTGTTCCATCACGACAGCCTCTTTTCAGCTGTGCTTGCAGACATGCCTCTCTCAGGCCTTCAGCCTCTCGCCTGCTCTAGGTCGGCCAACAAGTGCTCCAAGACATCCCACTTCACCGGCTGGCCTTCGCCAGAAAGGGCTCAGCTCTAGCTCCATGGACTGGTAAACCCAGCTCGACCAAGCATACAGGGGCACCCTACTCTACCAGCAAGGCTCCCGCCCCAAAGACACTCAGCTTTCTCCCTCTGTGCCCAGGATGCCCATCATGTTATCTCCTGCCAGTCTCTCCTGCAGCCATCTCTCTGCTACCACTGCTCATCCTCAGTGTTACAGCTCTTTCCCTCTCTCTTTCCTGGTTCCCGGAACCTCTCAGTGCAGGGATACTGGGTCCAAAGGATGCACTCCACTCTTGGTTCTCCTTCCTAGGTGATGGTGGGATCCTTCCTTTCCCGTCTGTGTGGTGGCTCATTTCAAGCCCAGCAGGACAGAAAAACTGGTCAATCTCCTTGGTGGGCCACAATGACCCCATGTGCACAGTCTTGCTTAATCATTTGGGTGGGAGTTATAAGACCACAGCAAAAATGGTCACACAAAAGCAATCCATCTTCATACCGCACAGGAAGGCAAGATGGTGATAACAAGGAAAACCGTGAGGGGAAAGAAGGAGTAGAGGGACTCTCTGCACCGCTGGCACAATTCTTTTAGAAACCAAAAACTACTCTAAAATATCCAGTCAATTTAAGAACCAAAAATAAATAAATAAATAAGAGAACCCTATGATACAAAGACCAAACCTTAACGTAAACTCTTAACTGCAGTTATATAATAATAAAATACTGATGTCGGTCTACCAACCCTCCACACTTTCTGAACAACTTTTCCATAAACCTGAAATTACTCTAAAGGATAATGTATTTTTTTTAAATAAACATATTAAAACCAGCCAAACGAAACCAGAAAATTTTTTTGAAACAAACAAAGTAAAAGGACTGGAAACTTTGCAGTGATGTAACTGGGGCAGTTGGGGTAAGAAAAAATGGGATGGCAAGACAGGACCGAGGACACTGTGAACCTACAATAAAAGAGATCATCCAAATGATTAGCTGTATAACTTTAGTCATTTAGTATCACTGAGTAATTTCCGAGGCTCAGATTCCAGACCTGTGAAATAGAAGTAATACAACCTCACGGGGTTCCTTCTGATAAAGTAAATAATAAAGAATTGGAGCATACTCCATGAATAACTGCCTCTTTTGCCATGAGACAGAAATGAATATTTTGATCGTCTATAGAAGAATCATGACCAAAAGGAAGAAAACACAGAACAAATCACAAATTCAAATAGAATTCAGACTTTCTGCAGCCATGAAGGCTATTTATTGTTCTAGGATAATCTTGAAACCTTAAACAAAAATATCCCCCTAAAGTCTTCTTAAAATCCAACAGTTCAGTTAAACTAATGTCGTGGATCAAATTGTGGCCCCCCAAAAATATGTGTAGCCATGTGGCTGGGCCATGATTCCCAGTATCTTGTGACTGTCCTCCATTTTGTGGTTTTCCTATGCTGTACGTTAAAAGATTAGGGTGGGACT
The DNA here is from genome assembly GCA_028571685.1 of Heterohyrax brucei. Classification (NCBI taxonomy): domain Eukaryota; kingdom Metazoa; phylum Chordata; class Mammalia; order Hyracoidea; family Procaviidae; genus Heterohyrax; species Heterohyrax brucei. Next base: position 65,466,406 of record CM053142.1, on the reverse strand, counting down.
GTAAATCCCTTTATACGATCACCTCCCTGCTCCACTATAAAGGGAGTTTCCCTGGAGTATGGCTTGCCCCACCCTTAATCTTTTCAGCCTGCAAGAGATAAAAGGAAAGAGAAGCAAGCTCATATTATCAAGAAAGCAGCACCGGGAGAAGAGAGCGTCCTTCAGACCTGAGGTTCCTGAGCCAAGATGCTCAGCAGCACCGGGAGAAGAGAGCGTCCTTCAGACCTGAGGTTCCTGAGCCAAGATGCTCCTGGACAAAGACTGATGCAATACCAGACTTTCCTCTTGAGCTGACAAGGGGAAAGCCTTCCCCTGGAGCGGACACCCTGAATATGGACTTGCAGCCTACCAGACTATGTAAGAATAAACTTTCCTTTATTAAAGCCATCCACTCTGTGGTACTTCTGCTAGAGCAGCCTAGCTGAATAAGACAACTAGTAAACCATCACTACCTTGACCATCATGTTTTTTTTAAGAACTATCTATATAGAATATGAAAACCCCGGTGGCATAATGATTTAAGAGTTAGGGCTGCTAACCGAAAGGCTAGCAGTTCAAATCCACCAAGTGCTCCTTGGAAACCCAACCGGGCAGTTCTACTGTTGTCCTACAGGGTTGCTAGGAGTCAGAATCGACTAGAGGGCAAGTTTTTTTCTTGCTGTTTGTTTGTCTTATGGGATAAAACTGACCACAGAGACTCTAAAGACTAGGCAAGAACTCTAGAGGCCAGTGAGTTTATATTAATGGAGCAGGAACAACTGATAAAAAGATGTGAGAATGGCTGCACAACTTGAAGGATGTCATCGTACCAGTGAAACGTACATGTAGAAACTTGAATTAGTGTGCGTTTTTGATGTGTATATTCTCACCATAAAAAATAAAATTGTTTTAGAAAAAATAATCTGGGCAGAAAAAGTAAGATACTCATCAATTATTAGCTGTGGAGTGCTCTGGAAACAAGTGAGCCAAGTTTAGGGGTCAGGCTGTTAGAGTTTGGGAAGGACAATTGCTAACAGCTGGCAGAAAAATATACCAAGACTTTGCTTCAGATTTCCCTGTCCCACACTTAAAGTATAAATAATACAACTGAGCTCTTGACTGTTTGGAGATTTAATAAATATTATTTAACTTAACGTATTTTTCAATCTTTTAAAAATTGTGGGGGAAAAAAAACCGCAGCTGCTGTAGAGTTTGTTCTGACTCAGAGCAACCCTATAAATAAGGTACAAAAAGCAAATAACACAACAACAAAGTCAATGCCCCGAGAACCACCACCCAAGAAACAGATCATCAGCCTCCTAGAAGGTTCTCCCATCCCAGCACCCTCCCAACCTCCAGAAGCAGCCACTCTTGGAGGTGCCAATGCTCATTTCCTTGCCTTTCTTTGTAGTTTTCCTACCCACGTATTATTTCTCAACCATATAGATTTTATTATAGTCTTCTGTGTCTTGCTCTTCTCTTCAATACTGTTTATAAGATGCACCAATGATGCTGAGTGTAGCTGTACTCTTTTCATTCTCATTACTGTGTAATATTCCACTAGAAGTATATACAACAATTTTTTTATGGTTCTACTGTTGATAGACATTTAGATGGCTTCCAGTTTGGGGCTAAGCCACCATCAATCCCTTTGTACAGCATGTATCAGATCCTCCAGTGTGGTGGTTCTCAAAGTGTGACCTCAAACCAACAGTATCAACATCACTTGGGAACCTGTCCCAAATGGGAATTCTTTGGCTCCATCTTAGTCTTACTGACTTAGGCAGAAGCTGAGGCCCAGCAACCAGTTTTCATAAGCCTGCCAGCAGCCTGTGGTGCATGCACAAGTTTGAGAATCAGTGCTCCTAGAAGGGATTAGCAATGTTAACAAGAGTTTGTGTGAACAAAGTTTTATCAGAACACAGCCACATCCATTTGTTTACATGTTGTTTGTGGCTGCTTTTCCATTATAACTGTAGAACTCAGCAGTAGTGGAAACAGAGACTGCTAAATCTAAAATATTTACTACCAACAGTCCCCAGGTAACACAAACAGCCAAGCACTTAACCACTGTGCAACCAGGGTTCCTTTGTGGAACACTATAACATCAAAATGGCAACGTGTTTGGTTTGGTTTTACCATGTTTTACAGAGGAGCCCTGGTGGCACAGTGCTGAAGAATTTGGTTGCTAACCAAAAGGGCAGCTTGAACCCACAAGCTACTCTGTGGGAGAGAAAGATGTGGCAGTCTGCTTCCATAAAGATTAAACAAAAAACTCACTGCAGTCAAGTTGATTCCAACTCATAGCCACCCTTCAGGACACTCCAACTGCCCCATAAGGAGTGCCCGGTGGATTCAAACCGCCGACTTTTTGGTTAAGAGTTGTAGCACTTAATCACTATACACTCAGGGTATCCACAGTAAAGATTTCAGTCTTAGATACACTATGAGGCAGTTCTACTATGTCCTAAGGGGTTGCCAGGAGTCAGAATGGATTCAGTGGCAACAGGTTTTGGTTTGTTTTGTGCTTTTTTATAGCTCTCACATCTTTACTTAATATTAATGCCACACAATTCACTTAAAGAGTTTTTACACTGTGTCAGTCTAGTCGGTGAATAGTTTATGATACACTGACTTTAATTTGCATTTATTTCCCAGATTACTATGGAGACTGATAGCGTCTGCCTTGGCTTTAAATGAAGCACCAGTTTTAGAGGCATAGCCAGGGGGTTTATCATCCAAAAATTGCTCAGTACCTGAAGAAAATGCTAGAAAACAGAACCTTGGTGAATGCACTCTGCCTATAGGTCACTTGGCAATACTGATCAAAATTAGAAGTCTGCCCTTTGAGCCAGCAATCCCAGTAATGGGAAACCTGCATGCATTCAAATTGAAAAGAGTCTTTAGTACAGTGTTATTATTTCTAAGAGCACAAGGCTATAAATAACTCAAGTGACCTTTGACAGGAGATTGGATACATTAACAAATAAAACACCTGCATAGCTATATATTGGCTGTCCTTTAAAAGGAGAGTGACAGTGAATATAAAGATAAGGGTAATCATCAAGATATATTAAAAACAGTTGCAGAACACGATACAAACCTACATTTTTAGAAAGGATAGAAATAAGAATAGATGTGCATCTGCGCAAATTAACACGAAAAGATGAATGAGAAATTTAATAAAAGTGGTCACCTATGGGGAGGGAAAATGGAGAACAGGGAGAGCTGTATGAGAATTACCTCAAAAGAAAAAAAAAATCTATGATAAATACATGAAATTACACTCCATTATGTATACTTTGTTTACTACCAGCACCAGTGATTTGACATTACCATCACTGCTACTGTTGCTACTAAAAAAAACTATATGAAATGGATGTGGAGGAAGTTATGAACTTCTAACATCTAGACAGGCGAAGCAGCAGCACCCAGGACAGATACGGGGAACCCTAGTTAGCAAATACGGAACACCTCTGCCACGCTCAATGCGAAAAACCATTCCCATACGTGGGATCCACTTCCCATCTCAGCCTCATTATGTTGCTGAGGCCACGAATCAAAGAACTGTTGTATAAATTCAAGTATTATCTTCTTTAGACAGTTATTTGTAACCAATTCAATTTCTAGCAAAAACCAAAGACATTCCCATCACCTCTTATATTAATAAAAAAGCTTTTTTAATGCCAATAAAACTGGTGGCCATGGAGTAGATTCCATCCAAGTCATGGTGACCCCAGGTGTGTCAGAGTAGAATGTGCTCCATACAGTTTTCAGTGGCTATGACCTCTCAGAAGGAGATCACCAGGCCTTCCTTTCAGTCAGCAGATGACCATGTTAACTGTCTGTAACCACCCAAGTTCTCCAGCTTTTATGTGGCATCTCAAAAGGGTAGGTAAAACTACTTTATTTGGATCACAAACTCTCTTGCTAATTTTATGAATTTAAAATCAAGGATGAAGATACATTTAATAGCTATGCCCCCAATCATGTATGAGCCACCAAAAAATGTAGGTCTATATAAATCATACAAATTCAGCCCAGATGGTTACTTTTTGTAGGCTGTTGAAAAGATTAGTGTGACATTTAGCTTAATCTCCAATGGCAGATTTGATAAAAGAGTCAAAAAAGAATTAAAAATAACACTATCAAAAAGATCATGCTACCAAAAACGGAATCACAGAAATTTGACAGCTTTGTGAAGGCAGCTGTCTACCATCTAATGAATTTCAGAAAAAGGAAGGGGGGCAGGGGGTGGGAAGCTGATATGAAGGATTCCCTTCAGCATTAAGTCAATAGAGACTACTGAAGACATAACTGCCATTGATATCTACGGGGCACTTTGGCCTTCAAAGCTCTTTTCTGAGTATTACAGTTACCCTACAGGACAGAGCAGAACTGCCCCATAAGGTTTCCAAGAAGCACCTGGTGGATTCCAACTGCTCACCTTTAAAAGGTTAGCAGCTGTAGCTCTTAACCACTATGCCACCAGCATTTCAGAGTAGGAATTCAGAAACAGATTTTTTTTTAACAAATATTTAGTTTTACAGCTTTTATCAGCTTTGTCTAGAGGTTGATGTAAATCCTTAAAGAAACTATTTAAAATCAGTTTGTTTGGGGAAGAGGAAAGGAAAGCAAATAGCTAAAATAGTTGTACTATTAATGTATTTCCCTTGACCAAAATTTGGCTTGTGATACTGGCAAACAAGGTAGAGGGAGCTGAAAGGTCAGATGAATATATTTTGAAGGTGCCAGGAGTAACACCACTCATCTTTGGATTCTCTAGTGTAATTCGTTTCCAAAACAGAACACCTGACTCTGCAAGAACCCAAATGCTCATGCCAAGAAGTTGTCTTATGATCAGCCACTTACAGGTTCTACAAACGGACATCATTCATTTTGTAGGTTATCACAATGTTCTTCATTTAAAAGATCTCTTGTTAGTCCAGATTTATATTCTGTGGCATCTCTCTGGAAATCATATAGAAACTAAACTTTTCAATTACATCTTTTTAAAGAATTTAAATTCAAGAGACAGGTACTTAGTTTGCCACGACATACAAATCATAGGGAATGACATACATCTTGGGCAAGCTTTCACGATAAATACAATTTAGTTTACACAGAAATGTTAAGCCTCGTATTACTACCTTATGTTTAATCATAAATACAGCTTAATCCTAATTCCTCTACAACAATTAATTCACATGAAAATACAGATTTCAAGGGTTGGTAACAAAGACTTTTACCAGATGATTTGAGACATTAAGGAAAAAAACAACTTGTAAATTTCCAACTCATCATACGCTTCCGTTTACATATAGATTAGCCCTGGCTATACAGGCTCTCCCCAAAGGATCACTGCCATTCCAAATAAATGTCATAGTTAAACAACAACTGCATGCCTCTCACAGATGATCTACCAATGATCAGTATTCAACAGAAAGTAACTAACACTAGAAGTAAAAATTAGAAAAAAGAAACCAGCTTTCCTATTAATAACAGTACCAAATTCACTGCCTTTAAATCACCAAAAGTAAACTAAATTTAGTTTCTTAGGAAACATTACCACTTTAAGAGGTGGTTAAAAATGGAAGTAAAATACAAGAGTCTCCAGCTGATTGCAAATACCTATAAATAACATTCCAAGGAATACTGGGCCTTCTCTGTGTTGTACAGATGATGGTAATCCACATATCTATATATGTGTGTATGTGTATATATGTAATTATACACACATATATGTTTAAATTGAACTTTTCCATCATGCTGTGCAAATAAGGGCATGAAAAGTTACAGTTTAGTAATAACAGCAGATCTGAAGTTTCCGACTTGACGGCACTTGGCTTGGCTGGCTTGGCTTGGCTGGCTTGGCTGAAGTTTGAAATCTTGGCTTCTCTTTTCCCAAAATGATTGACATTAGCGTGCCACAGAGATTATGGATACGAATTTTGAGGACGGGGTGGGAGGTGGAATGTTATGAACTGTATCCCCCCAAATAAGTGCTAGAATACTAATATTTTACCTGAGGGTACAGCCCCATTTGAGAATAGTTTTTCTGTGTTATGTTAATGAACCATGCCAGGGTAGGGTGCGCTTTACATCAATCACTGCTGAGATACAAAAAAGAGCAGATGAGACACAGAAGCAAGGAAGCAGACAGTTGAAGACAGATGCCACCTCACTTGAACTGAGGAAGAGAAGCTGAAGAAAGGACAAGGACCTTCCCCCTGGGACTACAGAAGGAGACCTCCACTAGACCCAGTGCCCTGAATTCACTTAGTAGCCTCCTAACTATGAGAAAATAAATTTCTGTCCATTAAAGCCACTCACTGTGGTATTTCTGTTACGGCAGCAGTAAGACTGAATACCGCAACCACAAGGTTCATAAGAGATCTGATTAAACTTAAAGAAACTGCTTCAAAAATATTTTCCTACAGTATCTAAAGAGGCACTGTTCAATAGAACCATTCAGCTCTTTAAAATAATGATCACGCATTATTTTCAAAGCATCTGGTTGTCTTAGAGCTATAATTAGGTGACTGACTAGCAAGTGCCTACTCCCAATATTACGCTAAGTTATCCAATCTTGCTGTTCCCTATAAGTCACACTTAACTGTGGTGACTAACAATAAAATTTGATAGTCATCTAGTCATCTAGTGCTCCTTTAACAGAAATACCACAAGTGGATGGCTTTAACAAAGAGAAATTTTATTCTGTTACAGTCCAGTAGGCTAAAAGTCAAAATTCAGGGTGTCAGTTCCAGGCTTTCTCTGCTGACTCTGGAGGAAGGTCCTTGTCATCAAATTTCTCCTGGACTAAGAGCTTCTGAGGTATAGGGACCACAAGTCCTTTCCAAAGGATGCCCTCTGCTCCCAGCACTGCTGAACTTACAGTGGAGTGAGGTGCCCTAGGTACTAATTGGCAGAGCTTTGAAACACTTGTCCACGCAGAACAGAGAACAGAAACCAGAGACCAGGCCAGGACTACAGCAGTGTGTCTAAGGGCATGGCTAACTGACTACTCTGATCAAAGAACTATATTCTGAGCCATTCCTCATCCTGTTATTTCCCTAATAAACCCTGTAATTGTGAATATTATCTGTCAGTTCCGTGCAGCCATTGCAACTAATTATCAAACCCAGCCAAGAAGGAGTGCCATGGAAGGGACAGCTGGTGTCTAAATTGGCAAAAAGTTTGGAGAGAAAAGGTACATCTAATCTCTGCTTCATCAGAATCCGCCTTGGACTGATGGTGACGGTGACTCTCTCCTCTTCCCCTCATGAAGTCAAAAGCCACTACCCTGGCATTTTTACAGAGACAGCACATAGTGGCTAATAGCATGTACTTTATAAATTCAGGTTTCTTTGATTCAAAGCGTGCCTCCCCAATTTGCTGTTTGGCTTTAAGACAGTTACAAGACCTCACTGTAATTGAGCTTATCAGTCTTCATCTCACTGGATTTTTGTCAGAATTTAACAGTGCCTGGTCCATAGTAATAATTTATTAAGGCTTACTTTTTAACTGATTCATGAGGACCTCTGCAATCTATACCTTATTAAGAGAAAGAAAGAGGATAAAATTCATATTCATATAACCAGGGCCAGATTAAGGCATGTGAAGGCCCCAAGCACTAATAGCCTGTGGTGTCTTCTCCTCTGCATTTCAACGGGATATGTGTTATAGATAAACATATATATATATACACATGTGGTCTTACGTATCCATCATGTAACTTCTTTTAAATGTGATTATATTAACGACTGAACACAGAAGTAGCACATGCCATTTTAGCAGAATGAGATGAACAGGATTAGATTTTTACTAGATACCACATTTTCTACTAAAAGACTATTCTACAACAAAGAAAATGAGTCAGTGAACTTAGTTTCAAAATGGATCAGAAATCTGTTACCTACTAATATAATCTGTTCTTGCCCACAGGAGGGAGCCACAGGAGACAGATGTCAATGCAGGAGCTCAGGTGATAGGAGCCCGATAGCTTTGACAGCCTCCTATGTGGGCACCCTCATGACCTTGTGTGAACTTTATTTCCAGCCAGCATATTCTCACACTGGGGCTGGTGTAGGTTTCATTTAGTGCCCTGCCAGCTCCCTCCTTCACTGTGGAGCTCACTTTTCCTGTGTCCTGTCAGCCTGTCATCTATGTGTCTTTGCTTTGGACAATTGATGCCTGTGTTGCTGATGCCCTAAACATGTGCTGTTGTTGGTTGTTAGATAATCCATCCTTACATGTAATTATTGTCTGTCCAGGATCTAAACTAAGATTACCTTATATGTCCAGGTATGCTTTAATTTAGATTTCTTACAGCTTCTGGGCTTCAAAAGTCAGATGCTGCTGGCTAGATCAAGGCATCCAGAAAGTTTTCTAACACTGGAAGAAAGGGGATAGGACCCTGGCCCCTAGCCTACTCTCTACTGTTAGCTATATGACCTTAACTAGCTCAAGAACCTTTCTATAGAATGGGGAAGGGTACAAAAGACATGCGGTGGGACAAAATTTCTAGTTTAGTATTAAAAACGATAAGTTGTGACGACTTGGCCAAGATTACCTTCCTATAAAGGAAGAACAGGACAGAAAAGATACAGGTTAAAGTCAGCCTGACAAGGTTAAACCATATTAGTGTTCCTTCTGAGCTCTGTAAAGGCAGAAATGGTACCTTATTTATTTGTTTAACCCAATCCACAGGCATACTGCACCAACTCAAAACTGCTGGTCCAATAAAACTACACATGCATACTTGAGAACTATTATTTTTATCAGCGCTGTCCTTACAGAAATAACAACAACAACAACAAAAGAGTTGATTCTGATTCATGGCTCCACTTCTGTGGATTTAATTCCCACTCACGATAATTCTACAGAGCAGAGCAGAAGTTCTCACTGGGTTTTCAAGGCTGTAAATTTTTACCAAAGCAGACAGCCACATCCTTCTCCAGAGCAGCCTGGCTTTGAGCTGCAGACCTTTTGATTAGCAACCAAGTAATTAACCTCTGCACCACCAGGATTCTTTATGGTTCCATAAAGTGGGTTAATGGTTGATTTTTCAGAAATAGATCACCAGGTTGTTCTTTCCAGGCACCCTTGCATAGACCTGAGCCTCCAACCTGTTAGTACTCAAGCATTTAACCCTTCAGTGTTTGTGCCTCCTAATGCTTCCATAAAAACAAAAAACAAAAAACTAAACCCTTTGTCATCAAATGACTAATTCATACCAACCCTACAAGACAGAACAGAACTGTCTCATACTGTTTCCAAGGAGTGCCTGATAGATTCAAAGTGCCGACCTTTTGGTTAGCAGTGGTAGGGTGCTACAACAAGTTTCCATGGGCCTCCATATAGAAGTTATTTAATTCTCCGATATATTTCTTTCTGTTCCTTGTTCTATACATTTTAACTTTTTGAGTCTCATAGTAACCCAGTAAGGTGGGTATTATCCTTATCTCTATTATCTAGATCAGGAAACTGAGGTTACAGATTAAATCGGTTTAAATGTGGCCCAAGCACAGAAAGCCTAGCTAGAGATCTGTCTTGTTTCAAATTTTATTTGCCATTAAAACTAGACAAATTAGTGTTGAGAAGGAAAGAATAAAAAGCAGAAAAACAAACCCACTGCCGTTGAGTCGAGCCCTACTCACAGCAACCCTAGAGGTCAGGGTAGAATCGCCCCATAGAGCGCCCGCCAGATTTGAACTGTCGAATTTTGGTTAGCAGACGTAACACTTAACCAACTACGCCAACAGGGTTTCCAACAGGAGGTGAAAAATATCTCAGCAGTTAGCTGCATATAGTCTGTAGTGATGATAAACGATTATTTGCTAGGGGTAATGCAGTCCACTGGCCAAGAAGACAGAGGTCCTATCTCCGCTCTCAGAACCATAATCTCTAGAGGGAAGGAATATAGCTCACACACAAGTTTGCAGGATCACTTTGGCAAGCGAGGGGACCAGCTGAGAAAGAAAGGAAAACGGAAGACTGCCGGCATCAAAATAGACGAATTATTCTACAAACTCTTCGGAATCTGCTGAGGAGCAAAAAGGGTACACGGAAGAGTCAAAAGACGCACTTCTCCTTCTTCGATTCTACTCTGCCACCAACTGGCTGGGATCTTGATTACTTTCCTCCAGACTTCGCTCTCAACTGCAACACGCGACTGACGGTGCCATTTAACATTCGCCTTCCTCATTCCGGGCATTTAGGGGGAGGGGCCGAAATGAGGTACCACTTGCGAAAGCGCCTAGGAAACAGCTCTCTCCGAGTCAACGCTCCGAGGGCTTAGCAACCGGGAAAGACAAGAAATGATAGTTTAATGTTCCCTTCACCTCCCGGCTAGGAGAAATAGAGAAGTGGGGAGTGCGACAGCAATACTCACTGTCGGACGACAGTCAAAGCGAAGCGAGTCATCTTCCCAGGGCTTTCCAGGCGGTGAGGTAATAGCCACAGCTCGGAGTCCGATTCCCCACAAGCGCGTGGTACCTGGCAATCCCTCTGCACTGCGGGATCACTTTGACTGCACGACTTCCGCCAACCCCGACCTGCCGGCCGGTATCACCACTATAGGCTGAAGCTGTCTATGACGTCATCAAACACGGACCAATAAGAGCAGTAGAATGTCGGAGGAAGAGCGGAGATTGGTAGAAGAAGAGGTCCCGCCCAGTCCTGCAGCGCTTGCGCCCGTGCGCGCCGGGTTGTGATTGGCTGGTGGCGGGGCCCGCCCTGGGAAGACCCTAATGGAAAAGATTCTTGCCCGAGCAAGCTTGGAACGCGGGGTTTCGATGTAGATAAGAAAGACGGAGCTCAGATTTGTGGTTAATCTGCTTTCGGCCTGAAATGTAGCCAGTAGTCGATTGTAGCTGGCAAGGTTGAGGAATATTTCTCACGTATAAAGCACCATGAGATTTAGCCATTAATCCCCAACGTGAGCCTGTAGGATCAGAAAGGTTAAGTCTCAGAGCTCAGACCAAGCCAGTTTCAGTCTTCACCTCAGCCATTCAGTGGCTCTCATGACCATGAGGGTTACTTAAGCCATCCCTCAGTTATGTGATGGGTAAAAAGGAATAACAGTACTTTAACCATAACCTTCCATGCATTTTACCTACATTACCCTATTTAATAATACATTCATTTTTTTTTTTTTTTGAATCCTCATTTATATATGAAAACATGGGCTTGGAGAAGTTAGAGGAACAAACTTAAAAATAATTTCACATATATTAACACATTTGGCCCTAAGAATAATGCTGAGGAAGGCAAGGTGGTTTATGTTATCCGTACTTGTTTAGGTTAGAGATCTGGCCTAGAGAGAAACTAAACACTTTGTTCAGGCTACCTCATCTGATGTTTAGTAACACAGGACTAGTTCAAACATTCCCAAACCTACCGTCATCTTAAAACTGTCAAGAGACTTATGAGCACCAAAAAGTGTAGCAGAAAAATTAAATCGGAATTTCTGGGAGAAGGAGCCCACGTGGCACAGTGGTTAAGCGCTAGGCTGCTCATCAAAAGGCTGGCCGTTGAAACCCGTCATCCACTCTGCAGCAGGAGCAAGATGTAGTGACCGCTTTCTGTGAAGATTACAGCCTTGGAAGCTCCATAAGGCCGTTCTCCTCTGTCCTATATGAGTCCCATGGTTCAGAATCCACTCAGTGCCAAGTTTTAGGGAGGAAACCAGCCACCTTTAAAAAAAATCCTCGGTGGTTTTCAGTGTGCAGCCGATTTTGAGAACCAGAATTTTGAAGTATTACTTTCAAAACTTGAATGTGCATGCAGATCACTTGAGGGATCTTTTGATTTTTCTTTTTTCTCTGTGTTGTTTTTCCCTTCACCAAAGCTGACATTTGTTTGCTATCTAACTAGTGATCTCCCTTCCTTCTCCCTCTCCACCATCATAACCATCAAAGAATATTTTTTTCTGTACGTAAACCTTCTCTTGAGTTCACAGAATAGTGGTCTCGTATAGTATGTGTCCTTTTGTGATTGACTTACTTTACTCAGCATAATGTCCTCCAGATTCATCCATGTTGTGAGATGTTTCACAGATTCATCACTGTTCTTTATCATCTGTAGAGTCCTATTGTGTGTATGTGCTATTTTTCCAGGACTACTCTCAGCTAAGGCTATGAGGGTTCATTTATACTGAAACAGAAACCACAAGTAGTACAAGCTTGAGGAAAGATATACAGTAGAAGGTAAATCATTATCTTTTCGTTAGCAGCTGGCACTTCACCACTGCACCACCAGTGTCCTTTAATTTACATAGAAGCTAAAAATAACCATGCTGACAACTTGACAAATCATTTTATTGGCCTACAATTCTATGATGAAATTCTGAATTAGGACAGGCCAATTTATACTGCGTTAACAAATTCAACCTAAATTTTATTGCTGTCACACTACATGTCTCACACTATATGAAGGGGCTTTTCTTCACACAGTCACTCTGATAATGTTGACTTCAGCTCTGGATTTATGATTGTTCAGACAGGAGATGAGAGTGATTGCATGTCCCAAGCCAACTCTTAAATGCTTCCTCCACTCATTGCCTACAACTACTCTCATGACACTGCTTTACAGCAAGGTGTTGGGAGACGGAGGGAAACACATAGATATGCAGTGAGAAAACCATGTTCTTATGGTAAATACTCTGCAGGTTGGGGTGTCCTAGGATTCAGCCTTCAGCTTTCTCTCCTCACCATGCAATCTCCTAGGTGATCTTATTCAGTGTATAGAGCTTATTTGCACCAAAGCCTTTTCCTTGAGCTCTTTGTTCATTAATTTACACAGTAACTCACTCAACATCTCCACATAGATCTCGGGTTGGCATCTCAAGCTTAACTGTGTCAACACAAAACCTTTGATTTTTACTTGCAAAGACTGCAACTGCTCCTCTTCAAGTTTTGTTATGCTGGTATAACACAGTATCATCTACTCAGTAACATAGGCTAAATGGCATCCTTAACTCTTCACCTTCCATAACAGTTACCATTAAAATCATCATAAATCTCCACAGTACTCTATTATCAAATTATATCTTGACTCTATCACTTATTGTGACCTTCTTACAGCCTGGCCTAACCCTTTGTCATCTGTTGCTTGGATGACTGTAATATCTTTGTAGTGAAATGAATGGCTTTTATATGGCCTTTCTAGCCATAGTCTTATCACTGCCATCAAAAGATTGAGTGGGACTATACACACATGGTGATTGTGGCCCACCAAGGGTATTGCTAATAATATAAATAAGGTGCAAGGTACCTTTGTGGGAGTGGGACCATGCAAAAATCAGGTGTGTGGAGCCATACCAAGGGAACTGGTCAGTTTTGGTATCTTCTAGACTTAAAATGAGCCATCCTAGAAGTGGACAGGAGGGAACTCATGACAACCAAGTAAGAAGAGCTAGGAGCAGTACCCGTTGTTTGAACCTGGGATCCATGCCCTAAGACCTTCCTAGACCTGGGAGACAGACAGACAGCTGCAACATCAGAGATGACAAGAAGGTAAGAAACAATGGTGGACTAACAGTAGCAGAACCGGGAAATGGGTGCTAAACTTTCCAGCCCATAAAGGGAGAAAGGCTAAGGCTTACTGGACAAGCAGGGTGCCTCTGTGCACTTACTGGTGGCCCTAAAGAGTTTTATAGCACTTGCAGGGGCACAGGCTTGGTTGAAGGAGCCAAGAGGCTGAGGACCAGAGAGACCTGCCTGTGGGCACAGCTGAGAAAAGGCCATCCAGACAGATGAACTAAGTCCTGAGTCCTTCCTGATCCTGAGTTGTACCCTGTTACTTCTCTGATAAATCATGAGTATTATTTATGAGTTCTGAGGGGAATTATGGAACGCAGCAGAAAAGTAGAGAGTATAGTGGGCAGAACTAGTGGTATCATAGCTGGTAAACAGGTTGAAGGGTGGAGGCCTGTCTGACCTTAGCCTCACAGCTCAGTCTTGGGCTGTTGATGCAGATGATTCCTCCACTTTGTAAAGTGAGAGGAGATATTAACACAGCTCTGCTGCCTCTTCTCTTGCCCCTTATAAACCAACTCCCTGCACAACACCCAAACTGATATTTCTAAAATCCAACTAAGTCACTCCCTTGCTTGAAAATCTTCTAATGGATTCTTGTACAAACTAGAATAGAGTCCAAACTTCTTATGTTGCTTACAAGGCCTAGGTAATTTGGCCCTTTCCTCTTCTGTCCCTTCTTTATCAAGCTCCAGGCAGAATGGCATCTCTGTGTTTCTACATGTCACGTTCATTCCTGTCTCCAGTGCAGTCTTTGCATTTCTGTTCCTTCTGCTATGAGTCTGACCCAACTCAAAGGCAGTGGGGCTCTGTTTGATGGAAGTGAAGAAGATTGTAAACACTTACTAACAAAGATCAAAGACCATAGTCTTCAGTGTGGATTGCATATCAACATCAAGAAAACAAAAATCCTCACAACTGGACTAGTAAGCAGCACCATGATGAATGGAGAAAGGATTGAGGCTGTCAAGGATTTCATTGTACTTAGTTCCATGATCAACACCCATGGAACTAGCAGTCAAGAAATCAAAAGTGGGTGGGGCCAACATGGCAGATTAGACACACATCTCCTAGATTCCCTCTGAGAACTAAGACCTAGAAGAGAACTGAATAGAGCAGTGGACATCCAGGTAGCCCTAGAATCTTGCATAGTATTGTCAGATTTAACTAGGCAGCAGTATCGGACTACACTACCCCTCTCAGAGAGGAGCCAGCAACCACTGACCCCTGCTGACTCACTGTATGGGAGAACTGCAGGTATTGACACCTTTGTTATCTGGGAGGCAGGGACTGGGCAGAAGTTGACAAATTCAGGAAACTGCTGCACTCAAATGTATAGCGCAGCAGAGAGACAGTCCGTGGGATAGCAACATATTGACAGCCTGGCTGCTAACTGAGGCCACCACTGTGCTTCCACCCTGTTTTCCGAGGCTGCACCACAGACTGCTGTTGCAGGAAGTGCAGCTCAGCCAGGACACCATCTTTGGCAGCTGGGAGGCAGAGACACCCAGCCAAGGGCTTTAGCAGCAGCTGATTCTCAGGAGGAGCAGTGACCTCTCTGGTGAGTGCTTTTTCGGCAAAAAGGTGGCATCTGAGACAATTTGTGTCTAGATCCATGGGTGGAGTCTGGCAGGAGACAACTTGGAGTCCCTACACTCTCCCCACTTTGCACCATGTCATAGCATCTGGGGATGGCCCATGAGGTAATCTTGTCAGCTAGAAGGCAGTGCCTGCCATACCTGAGGGCCTGATTGTTTTAATCAGCAGTTGGCCAGCTCCCCACTTATAAATATGCCCTAGAGGTATGAGTGTTGGGAGGTCCAGCAGCTTCTCCCCTATCCTTCACTGACCCACATTGTAGGGTTGGCTGATGCCTTTGAGTAATTCCACAAGTAGGATACTGTCTCTGCCAGCCAGGAAGCAGAGACTGCCACCACAGAGAGTCCACCTTGGGCCAGTCACTAGAGTACATAGAAACAGCTGGTGACCAACTCCCCTCTTAGAACTATGTCTCAACTCCTGTTGAGGTAATACTAGAGAAATTAAGCAGCTTCTAGATGTCATGTAGACAACAGGCCTTAGTTAACCATTTAAAGAAGCAGTCCACCATAACTCCAGAAAATGCCCAAAATAAAGAATCAAAAAACTTCCCAGATGAAGAAGACTTTCCGAAAATACTGGCAGTCAGTACAAAAGAACTATAGAGAGAGCCCTCCTAGAAATTAAACAACATGGACCAGAACAAAATGAGAAACTATGTAAGCTATATGAACTGATGGAACACCAACAATCTGAAATCCAGCACATCAATAACAAAATTACAGAATTAGACAGTTCAATCCAAAGCCAAAAGAGAAGAATTGAGAAGATGGAAGTCAGACTTAGTGACCTTGAGTCTAGAGCAACTGACTCCAGCATTTACAAGGAGAAATCAGAGAAAAGAAATAAGAAATACGAAGAAGCATTAAGAAACATGTGGGACTCTGTTAAGAGGAATAACCTATGAATAATTGGAATTCCTGAACAAAGAGGGATAGATGAAAATACAGAGCACTGCTGTAGAGTTGCTGACAGAAAAATTCCCTGAAATTATGAAAGAAAGGAACATAGATGTTCAAGACATGTATTGAACACCACAAAAACTAAACCCCAAAAGAAAGACATATTATAATAAAATGAAACATAAAATGAATGTTAATGAAATGAAACATAAACAGACACTGTTAAAGGTAATGAGGCTCAAAGTAAAGCTAGCATTCAGATGGAAACCCTGTAGACTTTCCTCTGACTTATCCACAGAAACTATGTTGGCACCAAAACAAGAGGATGACACATCAAACCCCAAAAGGGAAACACTTCCAACCAAGAATTATGTATCCTGCAAGACTATCTCTCAAATATGACAGTGAAATCAAGACATTTTCAGAGAAGCAAAAGCTTAGAGACTTCGTAAAAATCTAGCAAGAACTACAAGAAATACTGAAAGAGGCTCTTTGCTTGCCAAACAAAAACATTACATGTACACTTAAGAAGGCACTGTACAGCACAGCATCCAGAATCCTACTCGCTCAGGGAAGTCAATAAGCTCAATCAAAACTACATTATTACAAGAAGGGAACCAGCAATCATAACACAAAAATTATGATATCATCACACTAAAAAGAGGGAAAGATTGCACTAAATATAACTCTTTTAGATGGAGAGGAAATTAAAAAAGATATGCAGAAGTTAAAGTCTGATTTAAACTTAGAATAGTAAGAGGGATCTTAGGAGGAGCTGCAAAGCAAAATAACAACGTGACATATCAAAAAAAGAGGCATAACACAGGAATCTCAGCAAACGCAAAGCTAACTCTGAAAAAGATGTTAACCCATAAAGAAGGATGTCCCAGAACAGAAGATTAAGAAAAACATAGAAAACATTAGCAACATGAAAATGAATGCATCAAAATGACAACACTAAGTACATACCTATCAATAATTACACTGAATGTAAATGAACTGAATGCTCCAATAAAGAGGCAATGAGTGACATCCTGGATCAAAATACATGACCCGTCTATATGTTGCTTACAAGAAACACACCTGTGACTCAAAGATTTGAAAAAACTGAAAATCAAAGGATGGGAAAATATATACCAAGCCAACAACATACAAAGAAGCAGGAGTGGCAATACTAGTCTTAGATAAAATAGACTATAATGTAAGATCCACCATTGTGGACAAGGATGGTCACTATTTATTGCTGAAAGTTTCAATACATAAGCAGGGCATAACAATAATAAATATTTATGCACCCAGTACCAAAGCATTTAAATACACTGAACAAACACTGACGACACTGAAAAAAGAGACAGATTACTCCACAATAACAGTTTGAGATTTCAACACTCCACTTTCAGTAATGGACAAATCATCCAAAAAAAAAAAAAAAAACTCAGTAAAGGTACAGAAGATCTTATTGCAACAGTTAACCAACTAGATCTTATTGACATATACAGAACTTTTCACACATCAACAGATAAGTGCAACTTCTTCTCAAATGCACATTCTACAGAATAGAGCATGTGTTAGGACATAAAGCAATTCTCAACAAAATCCAAACCACTGAATTATTACAAAGCATCTTCTTGGATCATAAAGCCATAAAAGTTGAAGTCAATAGGAGAACAATCACAGGTGGAAATTTGAACTCATGGAAACTGAACAACACCTTGCTCAAAAAGCCATGGGTTATCAAAGAAATCAAGGATGAAATAAAGAAATTTATGGAATCAAATGAGAATGAAAGCACATCCTACCAGAGCCTATAGGATACAGCAAAAGCACTCCTCAGAGGTCAGTTTATCTCTATAAATGCACACATCCAGAATGAAGAAAGGACCCAAACTAAAGAATTAACCCTACAGTTTGAAAAAGTAGAAAGAGAGTAGCAGAGGAACCTCTCAGGCACTAGAAGAAAACAGATAAATAAAGATTCTAACAGAACTAAATGAATTAGAGAATAGAAGAACAATTGAAAAACATTAACAAGACTAAAAGCTGGTTCTTTGAAAAGATCAACAAAAGTGATAAGCCATTGGCTAAACAAAAAAAAAAAAAACAGGAGAGGAAACAAGTAGGCTGAATAAGAGATGAGATGGGAGATGTCACAACAGACCCAGCTGAAACCAAAGTATCCTAACAGAATACTATGAAAGACTGTACTCTAATACATTCAAAAACCTAGAGGAAATGGACAAATTTCTAGATTCATATCACTTACCAAAATTATCACAAGGAGAAGTAGAACAACTTAATAAACCCATCACAAAGGAAGAGATTGAAAAAGTAATTAAAAAAGCTATAAACCAAAAAAAGGCCTGGTCCAGATGGCTTCACTGGAGAATTCTACCAAACTTTTAGAGAAGAGTTAACTCCAATACTAGTGAGGCTGTTTCACAGCATAGAAAGGGATAGAATACTCCCAAATTCATAACCCTGATACCAAAACCAGGGAGAGGCCCCACAAAAAAATAAAATTACAGACCAATCTCACTCATGAACCTAGATGCAAAAATCTTCAGCAAAATCCTAGCAAATAGAATTCGACAGTATATCAAAAAAATAGTTCACCATGACCAAGTTGTATTCAGTCCAGGGATGGAAGTCTGGTTCAACATCAAAAAATTGTTAACGCAATCAACCACATAAATAGCACGAAAGATAACAATCACCTAATTTTGTCAATTGAAAGGCCAACAGAAAAGCCATTTGACCAAGTCCAACACCCATGCATGCTAAAATCTCTCAACAAAATAGGAATAGAGGGGAAAGTCCTCAAAACAATAAGGGGCGTCTACACAAAGCCAACCACCAGCATCATCCTGAATGGTAAGAGACTGCAAGAATACCCCTTGAGAATGGGAACCAGACAAGGATGCCCACTGTCACCACTTCTAGTCAACATTGTATTAGAGGTTCTAGCCAGAGCAGTTACACAAGACAAAGAAATAAAAGGCATCTGCATCAGAAAAGAAGAAGTAAAAATCTTCCTATTTGCAGGTGATATGACTGCATATGCAGAGAATCTAAAAAATCCATAAGTAAAATACTGGAACTAATAAAGAAGTTCAGCAAAGTATCAGGATATAAGATAAACATAAGTGAATCAGAAGAATTCCTATATACAAACAAAGAGACCATGAAAGAAGAAACTATGAAATAAATGCAATTTACTATAGCCCCCAAGAAGATAATATACCTAGGAATAAATTTAACTAGAGAAATAGGAGACCTATACAGAGAGAACTATAAGATCTTACTGCAAGAAACTAAAAGAGACTTACATAAATGGAGAAACCTACCCTGCTCATGGATAGGAAGATTTAACATTGTGAAAATATCTACTTTACCTAAAGCAATCTACATATACAATGCAATCCCAATAAAAATTCCAATGTCTTTTTTTTTAATGAAATGGAGAAAGAAATCACAAACTTTGTTTGGAAAAGGAAGAAACCCACATAAGCAAAGCACTACTGAATAAGTGGAACACAGTGGGAAGCCTCACACTACCCAAACTTAGAACCAATTATACTGCCACAATTGTCAAAACAGCGTGGTACTGGTACAAAAAGAGACATATAGACTAATGGAACAAAGTGAGACCCCAAAGATGCTGCCATCCTCTTATGAACAGTTGATATTCGACAAGGACCCTAAGATTGTAAACTGGGGTGAAAACAGCCTCTTTAACAAATGGTGTTGGTGAGATTGGATATCCACCTGCAAAAAAAAAAAAAAAATGAAACAAGACCCATGTCTCACACCTTACACAAAAACTAACTGAAAATGAACTAAAGACCTAAATCTCAAACCTAAAACGATAAAGACCATGCAAGAAAAAATAGAGTCAATGATGGAAGTTCTAATACATAGCTTAGACAGATTTCAAAATCTGACAAACCACGATCAACAGAAGAGAAAAATATATAAATGGGAACTACTGGGAATCAAACATTTTTGCTCATCCATAAACTTTGTCAAAAGAGTTAAAAGATGACCTACAGGATGGGAAAAAATATTTGGCAACTAAGTGTCAGACTGATGTCTAATCTCCATAATCAACAAGGTACTACAAAATATCAACAAGAAAAAGATAAATAACCCAATTAAGCAATGGGCAAAGGGGATGAACAGACACTTCACCAAACAGGATGTTCAGGCAGCCAAAAGACACAGGAGGAAATGCTCGTAATCGTGAGCTATCAGAGAAATCCAAATCAAAGCTACAAGGAGAAACCAGAGCCAAAGTTGGCCATAAACCAAAAAAAAAAAAAATTGCTACAGAGGCTGTGGAGAGATTGGAACTCTCCTACACAGCTGGTGGAATTGCAAAATTGTACAACCTCTTTGGACAGCAATCTTGCGCCTTTTAAAAAGCTGGAAATAGATATACCATATGATCTAGCAATCCCACCGCTTGAAATTTATCCTACAGATACAAAGGCTGTCACAGGAACAGATACACACACACAAATGTTTATTGCAGCACAGTCTAGAATAGCAAAAAGATGGACTCAACCTAGGCACCCGAATAAATGGATAAACAAACTAGGCTAAATGGAATGGAATACTATGCAATGGTAAAAAAACAATGATGATTTTAGGAAACATCTCATGACTTGGTTTCAGGGCAAAAGGATAAATATTGTATCAAACCCCTGTTATAAAGACTTAAAAATAGACTTCTGTGCAGAAGAAAAGACTCTTTGATGGCTACAAGTGTGGGGAGGGGAGGTGAAGTTTGATCATAAATTAGGCAGTTGGTAGAAATTTGGTTACATGAAAGCAAGGACAGCACACAGTAGAAAGCAGATCAACTTAACTGGACTTCGACATAGACTGAAAACTCTTCTAACCTCAACCCAATATTGCAAGGATAGAGTAGTAGAGGCGGGGTCTTGGGACTTTGCTCTCCATGGACGTCAAGGTCAGCTGGCATAATCAGCCCATTGCTAAGAGAATCTTCTGCATCCTATATTGGTGAGCGGCGTCTGGGGCCTTAAAAGCTAGCAAGCTGCTATCCAAGATACACCAAATGGTCCCAACTCAGCCAGAACAGATGACCACTGAAAACACCAGAGACAGCGGTTAAAAAGAGCCCAGGAGACAGAAGGACCCATGTAACGGGAGACTGTATCAACATGTGACCAGAAGAACCAGATAGTGCCCAACTACCACCAAAGCCAACCATGACGGGGCCCACAGTGTTGATTCCCTGTGGCAACATGAGAAAAAGAGGGGTGCAGATCAAGAACTTTAGTAAAAGACCACAACTGATGGTGTGATGGTCCGGGGGATCCCCTGCGAGCGTGGTCCCTAGAGCTGCTACTGACCCTGTCCTGAAAACACTAGTGAGGTAAACTCTTTGGACAAAATAGACTGGACTTGGGGATACAATGTAACCACATGGTGGGTGTACCTTATCATTCTGTGCATTTATGGGAGGCTATGCCACTAGTCTCCTTCTAGATGGGAGAGAAGAACTTAGAGAGGAAGGAGCAGGAGCTTCTTAAGAGGATATAAGTATAAAATCAAAAGTAGGAGTGTGCTGTCACTGGGCAAGGAGAACAGAAGAGCTGTAGATAGGCAGGTGTGCAAAATGAATTTGTATTGTATACTTTCACTTAATCACATTTAAAAAAAAGGAAAACAAAAGAAATCAAAAGACACATTGCATTGGGAAAACCTCTTCAAAGGACCTCTTTAAACCACTGAAAAATAAAGATGTCACTTTGAAGACTAATGTGCACCTGACCCAAGCCATGGAATTTTGAATTGCATCATATGCATGCAAAAGCTGAACAATAAATGAGAAAGACAGACGAAAAATTGACGCCTTTGAATTGTGGTGTTAGAGCATATTGAACATACCATGGACTGCCAAAACAACAGATAGGTCTGCTGGAAGAAGTACAACCAGAGTGCTCCTTGGAAGCAAAGACAGCAAGACTGCATCTAACGAATTTTGGACATCTTGTCAGGAAGGATCAGTCCCTGGGGAAGAACGTCACGTACTTGGTAAAATAGAGGGTAAGCGAAAAAGAGGCAGACCCTCAACAAGATGGATTGACACAGTGCCTGCAACAATGGGCTGAAGCATGAAAACAACAGTGGGCAGGGTGCAAGGCTGGGCAGCATTTCATCCCGTTATACACAGGGTCACTATGAGTTGGAACCCACTCCACGGCATCTAACAACAACAACTGCTTGCAAAGATCCTTCCCAAGATATTTTCATGGCTACATTCTCAGTTTTCCGGTTTTAAGTCACTTCCTCAAGATAAAACTCCCAGTCAGCATCACTTCTCCTTCTTTCTTTGTCTCACTAACCACAGCATACTTTGAGCAATATTTTTCAGGAAATCACAGTGTGTGGTGGCTCCCATCAACTAAACCTGCCCAACCTAAGACCTTGGAACATGGGCAGATTGAGGAGATCATGTCCTTCACCCAACCCCTGGCCCAATTATTGCCAGAAAGGAAGACACTTCATAGCTAAGACCATCTGAGAAGGGAGGGGTCCCATTACACTGACATCTGACAGAAGATAATACAACATCTGGAGCTCCAAATATGGACATGGGAAGGCTAAGTGTAGAGAGTTCTGGTACCAAACCCAATCACTGGATGCCACTGAAGACAAAAGCTCCCTAAACCCCTGGGACAACAAATAAGTGGTGTTACGGTGTCTAGACCCTGTGTTGCTCCTATCTGTGTAGACAATAAACTTGCCACTTACTGCTCCCCTTGCAACTGGTGTCTTATTTCGATCAGCTAATAAGACAGGACAAGACCCCAAGCAGTGTACAATTAGAAAGAGGTCTTCCCCCAAGCAAAGTAACCTGCCCAGCATCCTTTTTATAGCACTTAGATTAAAAAGCGTATCATTTATTTACTGTTTTTACATGTTCATTATCTGTCTCTCTCATCTAGAATGTACATTTCTTGAAGGTGGGGACCATCTCTTTCTCCTCTATGTCCTTATAGCCTGAAACAGTGCCAAACACGCTGTAGGAGTTCAGTCAGTGTTTGCCATCCTTAGAAATCATGTTTCTAAAGAACATTCAGTGGCATGGTAACATCTCCCTGACATGTGGTTGCATGGAAAAAAAAAGCAGGATATAAAACTGTTCACAATAGGCCTGTGATATGTATATACACACACACACGTAGAAATGTATATACACATACACATACAAATTTATTGCTGTTTAGTAGATTCAAATTCATAGCAACTCTATAGGACACAGTAGAACTGCCCCATAGGGTTTCTACAGAGTGGCTGGAGGATTTGAACTGCTGACCCAGTTAGCAGCCATATCACCTAGCTACTGTGCCACTAGTGGATATATGTATGTATGTATATATTTATATATACACACTCATTGTTAAAAAAAAGAAACATGTCAATTGTGTATCAAGGTTTTCTTTGGGTGATACTAATAATTTTAAAATGTTTGAGTTGCCGACTCGACGGCACTTGGCTTGGGTTGTCCTATCATTAAAGGAGCTGTTTCCAGAGACATTAGCATAGGCCTGTGAATTAACAACATATCTTTCACAAAGAAAATTATTCAGTGAGTGGATGAGGAATAATACACATGTTTATGACCACTCATCCAGGAAAATGCACTTATTATTATTACCATTTGATAGAGTACAACTGTGAATATTAAAACAAAACAGTCAATGAGTACTGTATATATATTCTTGGTCTTTGTTATAGTCACTTGTATTCATGGCATTTTATGATTCCATGGTAAAGCTGTTTAAACCTCATCAGGATAGAGGCCAGAGGATTTTAAGCTGAAGGCTGAAAATGAACAGATGACACTGACTTCAACTTGAGAATCTTTGGGACCAACTGAGGTGTCTGAGAATTGTGGTTTTGCAATTGTCCACATCTTTCTAATGCTGATGCTTTGCTTTTCCCTTCTATTGCTTTTAAGTTGAGAATTGTAGTGATGTATGCAGACTGAATGAAAGAGAAACTCTTGGATTTTTATTGGCAGGGATTTTCTTGCACCACCCACTGTCATAATTGATTACATGCTGTACCCTGATGGAAGAACAGAATTTCTAGGCCAAAAGAAAATCACAAATACATGGTAAACCATCTGCTTTGTCCAGCAACTGAGAAATAATAATGTGACCAATGATCCAAGGGAGAAGGAGCTGCCAGTCCTACTGTGCCCAGTCCTCCATCAGCTTGATGTCTGAAGGTGGAGGGAGATTTGCTTTGGCAGCCGCTCAGCCAACATCTGACATCTGTCACCCATAGTTCCCGTTATTGCTTGTTCCAAAAAATCGTATCTGCCAGTCAAACAGCTTTACTACTGATAGACACTTGAAGGATGCCTTCTCAGCCTGATGTGCTTCTGGGGAACTCCACTTTATTTGAATACATACACCCACTAATCCTTTTTCATGCTTTGCCTTTTAGCCTGTCACTTAGTGGGGAAAAGAACTCTCCCCAAGCCCAAGTTCATAGCTGCTTGGAAGAACAGCAGAGGCACGAAGGAGATACCATGAAAGTTGTAAGTGCGTATGGTTTTACTGCCTCGGTATCAATAGTAGTCGCCCCTATCTGGATCCACAGAAAAATAGTATACCCCGTCATCTCTGCCTTTTTTGGGAAAACTAGCATTTGTGTCTACTGTTGTTAAGTGCACTTCTAGTAGAGTTCAAGTCACAGCAACCCCATGTGACAGGGTAGAAATATCCCATGGGGTTTTCTGGGCTGCAATCTTTAAGAGAGCCTGTTGCCTTTAAAAGGAATGAACATGTTATTTGATGTGTTTGCATGTATTCAGATAAGCTGATTCTTGTTGAAGCATCCTCTATATTAGGCACTTTGTAGAGACGGCCTCATTTAAATCTTTGCAGTATCCAGTCAGACATTATATTTTTATATAGGAACAAGCAGAAGCTCAGAGCTTATAGAACCAGTAAGTGGCAGCATGGAATTCAAACCCAGATCTTTCCTTTTTATTACACCCTGACTGCCCCTGATTCAAGGAGTATACATTTATAAATGTATGACACAGCCATAAACACTCCAGGCAAGTAGCAAGCTCTGGGAGTATTGGTTGGAAAGGGCAAGGAAGGCAGCCCTGGCAGAATGCTAAAAAAAAGGGGGAGATCTTTAAGTCCTGGTCTCTTACCAGGAAAGATTAAGGGCAGAAAGCAAGTAAGGCCATAGGATGTGCCATATTGAAACAAATCTCCCACACTCCTTTTATTTTGATATTGCTTTTAAAACATCTGATGCATAGAAACCTTCTGGGAAGGTTTTGTCCAAGATACCCAGAGGCTCACCGAGCTGAGCAATAAATGGAAACTTGCAGAGACAAAGCGTTCTCTTCCACTTGTATTCTGACATGGCTGGCTAATCCTATGTACAGCATTATCATGCAAGGCCTTGGGTTCTTTCACTGGTAGTATGATAAATTTTATTTGAAATGTGAGTCCATGTTGTTCCTCTAGTATTTTTCCCCTAATTTTTTGGGCCATCCATCCTGTCTCCCTTTTCTCAGAGAGTGGAGGAAAAGTCAAGCCCAGTGCTATCAATTGGATTCTGACTCACAGTGACCCTATAGGACAGGTACATCTGCGCTATAGAATTTCTGAGGGGTGCCTGGGGGATTTGAACTGCTGACCTTTTGGTTATCAGAAGAAGCACTTTACCTCTTGTCACCAAGGTTTCCCAGAGAACAGAAGGTAACATCAAACAGCCAAGAAAAGAATTATCCCTTCCTGGAGGTGAATGAAAGGAGTTTTAGCATAAACACAAGCTTTGGGAGACGGAAGAGAAGAGCAAAACTTCCCTGACTTCAGGGCAAAAACATTCCATGAATTAGATTGGGGAGGCAGTTCTTGTTTGAGGCCAAGTGTAAGAGCATTGAGGTTGGTAGATAAATGAGCATAGGAACAAACTAGAAATGTGATTAATACAACAAAAACTAGCTAAGCTGGAAGTTGGGGAACAGTGCAGAACACATGCTCCTTTCCCAGGTGGACCCCGGGGAGTTGGTGAGACTCTGGGGAAGAAGTGACCTCAAGCATGCCTAGACAGAGCCTTGGTTCCAAGTACCAGTATGGTGTGGGAGTAGAAAAATATTTCTTTATATTTTAGAATATGCAGCACGTGTGTTTTTAGTGATGCCCAGGTGCTGCATTCTCATCAAAAATGTATGTATACTCTAGGGATGGTCCATTAGTATTGAAACGAGGAATCCCATAGTCCATGGGAAACTTGCACTATTTGTGTCTTAATCAGCACTGGATACGTTACTAACCAGTATCTTGAGTTTCAAAGATGAGATTTTATTGGTGAATGTCTGACTCGAGGGCACTTGGCTTTGGCGTAGTAGTCTGTTAATGATCATGATGTGAGTTAGAAATAGGTCTCATTGTAATCAAGTAAGTGCATTGGCTTAAACATCTTAGAATGGCAGAACTCTGTCCCTGAAATTCGGAGAGGTCATTGAGAGGACTCCATCCTTTAGGGAAGTTGTCTTATCCAATGATCAGACTGGCCATCAGTGGAAAACAGATTGGTAGACCCCACCCCGTATAACCATAAATAACTTTAAATCTGTCTTCCCCGCCCTCCTGATTGAAAGCTCTTCTCTTATCAAAATCTTGACCATAAACAAACCATAGCCCTTCCCCTCCTAATCAACACTTCTTCGTTATTCAGACCATAAGTCTTCTAACCAGAATTTCTTGCTACTGCTCTTTCTTTCCTTATCAAACTGTATCTCCCCTCACCCCACATTACCTCACTGAAACTTTAAAACTATAAAAAACCTGCCCTACTAGGGAGGGGCTGGGCTGAGCCACTTGGCTCAGACTCCACTCTCTTTCTCTTCCAATAAACTTCACTAAACCCTTAGACTGGTGTGTCTCTGCCTCTGTTTCGGACCACCCTCTCCCCAACATCGAGATACTCCTTACTCATAACTAGAAAATCATTCCTGGGTGCTTCTCTTCAGTGTAAGAAAGATTTCAAGTAAAGAGACATGTGCACACACAAAAAAATAAGCATATGACAGAGTTTTAACAGGGGATGGTGCACTTGACAATCAGTGCCAAACAGACAACTCAGAGAAAAGGTCTGAGAGCCCCACTCCTGCCTCCTCCCAGGATTTATACTCTACCTTTCCCCTCCCTCTGGAATTTTTGTTCTTTTTGTCCATTGATCCCTTTGTTGAGCAAATACTTTCCCTTTGTCCTCCTTGGAGGCGATGACCCTTTGTCTGCCCGGGTGATCAGTCCTTTTGATTCTTTTGGTGTTTAAATGTTGGTTGTTCCCAGCCCCAGTTGTTTAACCTCTTCATTCTGACATTCTTGGGTTGTCCATAGAGGGCGGTCTCATCTCCTGTAACCTGCTTCCTGCTGTAATGGGGACATAGGGCTGTCCCTGGGAGTGGCACTTGGTTCCTATTTTAAGAGGCTGAGGGTCCCAGCAGGTGCAGTTTTGTTGAAGCACTGTGCAGCGTGATCGAAGGGACTTTCGAACGTGTAAGTGTTCACGGAAGATGGAACAACCACTCTGTATTGGGAACTTTTATAATCTACCAACCAAGGCATTAAAAAGAGAAGACTCAAATATTAGCAAAAGAAGTAAGGACAATAATGGGCCTGTCAGTGGGAACAACCAGGAACTCCAAGATCAGAGAGAGGACCAGGTGTGCCACCTCTGTTCAGCTAGTGCTTGAAGTTTTCTTGCCTTGTCAAGGAAGTGCTGAATATGTTCTTGTACTTGTGCTGTTTGGCTCACCCAACCGTTCTGCTAGAGTTACCCATATCCTTCCCCGGCGCACTGCTAGCAGTTAATTTGGTTTTGTGAGGTGGTTAGTGAGGCTGTTACTTGTGTGTTCAGTTGAGCTAACTCTCTAGGAAGACTTACATGTATGTGATTGACTTCCATTGCCCTAGTGGTGCCGGCTGTAGCACTCCTATGTCAATGAGAGTGCTTCGTCCTAGTAACACAGGAATTAAGGGTCTTGCTCTTTTCTGTATCTTACATGTAGAGCTCAAGGGTAGAGGGACTGGAGCTTCTGTTCCAGTTACTGACATTGGAGGGAGAACATAACCACGGGTGCATAATTCTGTACAGTTTGTAGAGAGGCATATATATGCTTTATCCCCACAAATATAATAAATTTATAAGCCAGATGATGAGGGAAGGCATCCTGAAATATGGTATATGTTTGTCAAAGTATAATGTGTATTCTGGACCATTAAAGTATATTTCCAGAAATAACTGGTTGTCGGGGTGGCTGCTGTGAAGGTAAAACAGAATAATATTATGAGTGCCACTGCTCTTTAAATTTTCCCAGAAAAATGCCCTAGGGACTATCTCAACAAAGACTTTTGTCCCCTGGAATTTTAGTATGTTAAAGTACACATGCCTCTGTTCTTTCCATTTTGAGCAAGTAGAGGCTGCAAATAAAGGTAAATGGTTGCAGCTTGTAGGCCTGCCTTGACGGAGTCCTCCTTCACAGTCTTCTTGGTCATTCACAGATACATTGGGAGGAAAGGATAATCTACCACCAGCAGGGGCAGGGGACGGTAACAGTCCTGTTAGAGTCCTAGTATCTGTCTGTACTGTAGCCATGACATTAGTGACCCGACTGAGAAAGAATATTTGGAAGGTATGTGGAAGAAAATGTATGAAGAGTTTGGTTGGTGTGTCTTAATTTGTCCTTTTTCATAAACTGTTCCTGTGATTTGGGTGTGCGATCTGATTATGAAGGTCCTTAAATACACCCTGGGCTGCTGAAGAAAGGCCATAGTGGAGAAAGCCTGGTGTTTCATTCCAGTCTTGCCATGGAGCTGGGAATCCCTCAGTGGGCTGGGCCTGTAGACAAATCCAGCAGGACCAATTATACTTTGTATAGATGAGTACCTTGGCTATTTTCCATAATGGTTTAATAAAAGGGGACTCAAACTCACAGTACCCCAGGTATATTAGAGCATAAGCTAGTATGATGTCAAAAACAAGCTCTATATTAGCTTATCTGTTTTCTTTTCAATAAGATTCCCAGGTCTTCTAGAAGCACCCTTATCCACTCTTAGTGTTGTTTTGGAGCTACTTCCATGTTTTTGTCATCTGGTACTGCTCTAACAGAGGTAACACAAGAGGATGGCTTTAGGAAAAAAAGTTTATTGTTCATGTCCTATAGGCTAAAAAGCCCAAATTCAGGGTGTCTGCTCCAGGGGAAGGCTTTCACTCTTTGTCAGCTCTGGAGCAAACTCCTAGTGTTGCATCATTCTTTGGTCAAGGAGCATCTTGTTGCAGGACGTGAGGTCTAAAGGATGAACTCTACTTCTGGTGCCACTTTCTTGATGATGTGAGGTGCCCAACTCTCGGCTTGCTTCCCTTTTCTTTTATGTCTTGTAGGATGAAAGGATGAAGGGTGGTGAAAAGTACACTCCAGGGAAACTCCCTTAGCAAGGGTGTTGCAGCAGTCCCACCCTAATCTTCTTTTAATATGATGATACTATCTATTAGCCACAGGCACAGATGAAAATTTATAGCATAGGAAAATCAAAAAATGGAGGACAATCAAAAATCTTGGGAACCATGGCACGGCCAAATAGTTACACACATTTTGGGGGGAACACAGTACAATCCAGAGCATTGTGTTTCTTCAGCTTCATGGTAGGGCTTTACCTTTGTGTGGTATATCCAGCTAGAAATTCCTGGAAGCTTTACGGCTCTAGCAGTAGGAAGTGCAACATAATATGGCCCTCTCCAGAGTGGAGTAAGTTGGGAAGCAGGAAATCTGTGTTTCCAGGTCTTAACTAGAACTAACGTCACTGGTTCATATAAACATGGTAAGTGAGGTGATGGTGAGTTTAGGGTTCCTAGTTCTTGTATGGCTGGCTCATTGAAAGTTAGTTAGAGAGACTATAAATGTACTAGGTAATTGGTTTCTTCATCCACCACTAGATCTCTTCGAAGAAATGGTCTGCCATATAAGATCTCAAATAGGCTCAGTTTTCTCTGAGAAGTAGGACTTGTTCTCATCCTCAGCAAATCACAGGAAGGACTGTAGCCAGCTTCACTGTGTCTTTTGTCCTAGCTTTTGTAATGTTCTTTTTAGGGTTTGTGTTGGGAGGGCTGGTCCGAAACAGAGGCATAGACACACCAGCCCAAGGGTCCAGTGACGTTTACTAGAAGAAAAAGAGAGTGGGGTCTGAGCCGAGAGTGGTTCAGCCCAACTCCTGGCGAGAAGGGCAAGTTTTTATAGTTTAAAAGTTTGGATGAGGTAGTGTAGGGTGATGGAATTTATGGTTTGATGAGGAAGGACTGTTGACTAGAAAGGGGAAGGGTAAGGTTTGTTTATAGTCAAGGTTGATAAGAGAAGGGCTTTCAATCAAGAGGGTGGGGAAGACAGGCATAAAGTTATTGACAGTTTTAGGTTTTATGGTTATACAGGGTGGGGCCTACCAGGCTGCTTTTGGTCATCCCTGTTGGGCATGCATATCAGGCTGTTTTCAGTTAATGGTGAGGTCTGAGCATTGGCTAAGATGATCTCTCTGAATCTCAGAGACAGAGTTCCCTCAATGACCTTCCTGAATTTCAGGGACAGATTCCCCTCAGTCTGACTAGCTCTTTCTATTTTTCCTGAAGATTGTGGCCTCAAGGCCAAGCGTGAGTTCCATTTTATTACTACCGGTGTACTTACCTTTTGACTTACAATAACAGTAACTGCTGGACTATCATCATTTTGCATGGATCTGGGAAGCCCAAATGGGGATATAATCCCTTTTAACAGCATACTCATTATTCCTTGTACTTTTTCTATTTTGATGGGGAATGCTTCTGTCCATCCTGTGAAGGTGTCTACAAAAACTAGTAAGTACTTGTATCCCTGGCACTTTGGCATCTGGGTGAAATCTAACTGCCAGTCTTCTGTAGCATAGGATCCTGCCCTTTGGACTGGTTTGGTTAGTTGAGGAGGTGGGTAGGCACCCTGAGGACTGCTAGAGACACAAAGAGGACATCTCTGAGTAACTTGTTTAACAGTTTTTTGTAGGCCCTTGCCTGTAAACAACTGTCATGGATTGAATTGTGTCCCGCCAAAAATATATGTAGCCTGTGGCTGTGGTATGATTCCCGGTATCTTGTCACTGTCCTCTATTTTGTGCTTTTCCTATACTGTATGTTAAAGAATTAGGATGGGGCTGTAAATCCCTTCTTAGGATCACCTCCCTGCTCCCTTTCCCTTGAGTGTGGCTTGCCCCACCCTTGATCCTTTCATCATGTAAGAGATAAAAGGAAAGGGAAGCAAGCAGAGAATTGGGAATCTGGTATGATCAAGAAAGCAGCACCAGGAGAACAGCACATCCTTCAGTCCTGAGGTTCCTGTGCCAAGACACTCCCTGGACAAAGACTGATGCAATACCAGACTTTCCTCCAGAGCCGACAAGGAGGAAAGCCTTTCTCTGGAGCATACACCCTGAATATAGACTTGTAGCCTACCAGACTGTGTAAGAATAAACCTTTCTTTGTTAAAGCCATCTACTCTGTGGTATTGCTGTTAGAGCAGCCCTAGCTGACTAAAACAACAGCCTAGAATAAAGTTGTGTGACTTTTGTTCCTACCAAGATGACAAGAGTCATGCATGCTTTTTATAATCTTGCACTGGATATTCTGAGGGAGATGAATGATTCCCTGTTTCTGAAACAATTTCCTTTTCTGTCAGGTACATCCATTCTTTTCAGCCCAGGTTATTTCTTAATTGTTATACTGAGATATTAGGTGTGTCAAAGTGATGAAAAGAATTAGGTGCGTCATGGATTTTGTGTCCCCCCAAAAATGTGTGTAGCCATGTGGCTGGGCTGTGATTCTCGATGTTTTATGATTGTCCTCCATTTTGTGATTTTCCTATGCTGTATGTTAGAGGATTATGGTGGCACTGTAAATCCCTTTATAAGATCACCACCCTGCTCTACTGTAAAGGGAGTTTTCTTGGAGTATGGCTTGCACCACCTTTTATCCTTTCATTCTAAGGGAGATAAAAGGAAAGACAAGCAACTACAGAGTTGGGAACCTCATACAATCAATAAAGTAGCACTGGGAGAAGAATGTGTCCTTCAGACCTGAGATTCCTGAGCCAAGATACTCCCTGAACAAAGACTGATGCAATACAAGGACTTTCCTCCAGAGCTGACAAGGGGAAAGCCTTCCCCTGGAGTGGACATTCTGAATTTGGACTTGTAGCCTACCGGACTGTGTAAGAATAAACCTTCCTTTGTTAAAGCCATCCACTTTGTCGTATTACTGTTAGAAGGACAGCACTAGATGACTAAAATACAATGCCTAGTAAGGAATTTTTAGTAATTGTGGCTACTTTAGGTGTTTGGTCAATGAACTGATCATCTAAAACTATTTTGTTATCTTCTTTTTAGTGTCCTTTGCAACATATTATTGCTGTTTTGAATGGTAGCTAGACTGCCTCCAAGAGTCAGAGGATATAAGGGCCATATTTTATAGGGTTATTTTTAGCTTGAAATACTCTCTGTCTTTCCATAGGGTAACATGTGCATGTAACATGACAAAGTATATTTAGAATCAGTAAATATGTTCCCAAGTTCTAAGGCTCAAGTTAAGGCAATCAGTTCTACTAATTGTGTTGAGGTCCCATTTGGTAAGGTTTTTGCTTCAAGTGCCTGGTATAATTATGCTGCAGCATAACCTGCATAGCACATTCCCTGTTTCATAAAACAACTGCCATCTGTGTACCGTTCCTCCTCCACGTTTGTCAGGGTTGATCAGTGAGATCCTGTCGGCGAGCTCATACTTGGCTTATGATCTCACAACAGTTGTGACAACTTTGATTGTCTAGGCATGGGGTGGGTATTAAGGTGGCTGGGTTTAGGATGAGGGATATCTATTAGGACTACATGATACTTTAAAAACCTGGCATTAGTTAACCAGTGGGGACTTTTATTGTTTACCAGGGGATTGATCAGATGTGAAGTGTATAGAGTGGCTACTGCTATAACTTAAGACAGGAAGTCCACCCTTGTGCTGCTGTGTCTAGTTCTTTTGAGAAATACCCTATTGGCTGTTCCCTGGCCCTAGGTTTTGGGTCAGAATTTCTAAGACTTTTTCCTAAGACTTTCTTTTTCTTTTTTCTTTTTTGGTTATGTATGGCTTGAAAGGTTTTTCTCATTGGGTAGTTGTAAAGCAGGGGCTTGTAGCAAAGCTTTTTTTCAATTCTTTTAAGGCATGTTTTTGTTCTTCTTTCCACATCAACTCTTTTTTTTTTAATCACATTTTGTTGTGATTTAAGTACAAGTAAACAATCCAATTCAATTTACCATATAACATTTGGAACTCACACCACTATGCTATTCTCCCCGCTCTCCCCTCCTTTCTCCATCCTCCCATGACAGCACACTCCCCCTTCTCATCCAGAAATTCTCACGCCCATTTGGTCAACACCTGTCTCCCCTCACTTCTTGTCCACTTGTCCACTTCTCTCAAGTGTTAGATCCTCTAAGTCTCGTGTTGATGTCTGGCCAAAGAGATGGGGCTGTCCCCAAATCCCTGGGATAGAACTGCCTCTGTTAGCTATTGGTGGTGGTCACTGGGATCTGACCACTCAAAGGTGAAGAGAAACTGGCAGGCTGAGTGGTCTCCCTTCCATCCTCTGAACAATGTTTTTATTGGAAGAAAGGGATCCTTAGTAGAAGCATAGTATGAAGAAGATGGTTCTTATACCTGAAAGAAAGTTTTTGACCTTCCTGCTACATCCAGGGTTACCCTTGGCTCTTCTTCACTGATATTGATGTCTTTGATATTCTACTAGCAGCCTGTTGAAGCCAAGGGTCCCATCAGTTTAGGGCTATTTCTGTTGAGGGAACAGATCAGGGAGCCTTTTGACCCTCAGGGAAGTCCCTCCTCCAGTCATCCAACTGTTGACAGTTGGGACACGGCTTCTGTGGTGGCTTATTTTGAGGGCAGTTCATCTCTCAATGACCAGACAGTCCACACTTGTGGCAGACATTCTGCAGGGTCCCTTGGAGTTTCCCTGGCTGTAGCAGGGATCAACTACCTTGTATAGCAGGAGTCGAGCTTGCATCCTTTCTTCTTTTTTCTCTCTCTTGGAGTCTCCTTTCCTCCTTTTCCAGAGGCATCTCCTCCTCCTCTTGGTCTCTTGTTGTAGAAGACTAGTGAGGAAACTTTCAGCAGCTCGTTCAGTGGCGTTTGGGGTCCCAGTCCCTGTTTTTGATACTTACACCTTATGTTCCGTGCAGATTGTATTAAAAATCTGTCCTTCAGAACTAGTTTCACTAAATAGGCAGTTAGGTTTTCTTGAGATCCTTGGTCAGCTATGACCAATTTATTAAAATTAAAGAGTTCAATACTACAAGCTTTCATTCTTTATATTAAGCATATTAGCATGCCATCTCTCGCCCATCTTCCTGCTTGGATATTATAATCCCACCCTGGATCAATGCTGGTGACTGCAGCTAACCCCATGGAGCGGACCTGTTGATTTTGCACGTCTAACCAATTGGTAGGAAACCCTGATGGCATAGTGGTTAATTATAATCCACCAGAAACTCCTTGGAAATTCTATGGAGCAGTTCTACTCTGTCCTATAGAGTCACTATGAGTTAGAATTGACTTGACAGCAGGTTGTTTTTTTTTAATTGTGTAGATGAAAGTATACAATCCAAATTAGTTTTGCATGCCCACTTATCTGCAGCTCCATTTGTTCTTACCACCTGGGGACAGCATGCTCCTGCTTCCATTCCATAATTCTAGTGTCCCCTCAACAAGCATCTGTTCCCTCTTCTCCATTCTTTTCTCTCCCATCTAGAAAGAGACTAGTAGGACTACCTCCTATAAATGCATAGAAACATAAAGTGTGCACACAGCATGGTCATACCGTGTCCCTGAGTCCAGACCATTCTTTTCTGAAGAGTTGACCTCATCACTGGTTTCTGGTCAGGGACAGCAGCAGGCCTAGGGACCATGTTCCCAGGGGGGTGTCCAGGCTGCCAGACCATCTATTCAGGTCTTTTAGTAGAGATTTACGGCTGCACTCCTCTTTTTCTCATGTTGGCTCAGGGACTTTACATTGTGTCCCCTGTCATGGCTGTCTTTGGTGGTGGCCAGGCACCATTTGGTTCTTCTGGTCTCATATTGATACAGTCTCCCATTCATATGGGTCTTTCTGTCTCCTAGGCTCTTTTTCCCTCATGTCTTTGATGTTCTCAGTGCTCATCTATTCCAGATGAGTTGGGAACATTTGGTGTACCTCAGATGTCAGCCTGTTATTTTTTAAGACCCAGATGCCACTCACCAATATGGGCTGCAGAAGATTCTCTTAGCAATAGACTAGTTAAGCCAGCTGGCCTTGATGTCCCCTGAAAACATGGTCCCCAGACTCTTGTCCTATGGCAGGGTTTTTTTTAACTGCCTGGCAAATTGCCTGGCTTCTTCAGTAAGTGGTTTTTTTCTCTTTGGGTGAATGTTTGGTTACAAACTATCATCTTTCCAACTTAAATTAGAGGCTAGTGCCAAATCCATAAAGGTATCTATATAGTGATTATGATCATCTGAAAAGCTTTCCAAGTCTGCCCTAATTTTTCCTAAACCCTGTAGCTAGACAGGAACTTGTACTCTAACTGGTCCATTAGGCCCACACACCTCTTGGAGAGGACAGACATTCAGAGGTATTGGCACTGATAAAGCAAGATAAGGGGGAGCAACCAGGCTAGGTATTTATTTAAATCTGGGTGTCAAACTTATCCTAATTTTTGAGGATGTATTTTGTTGGATGGCATTGAGATCTGGTTTCCCATCTGTAGGAAAGGGGGACACAGGGTGTGTTGGTCAGCTAGTGCTGCTGTAACTGAAATACGAGATGGATGGTTTTAACAAAGGAAAGTTTATTCTTACATAGTCCAGCAGGTTACAAGTCCAAATTCAGGATATCTGCTCCAGGGGAAGGCCTTCCCCCTTGTCTATTCTGGAAGGAAGTCCAGTATTACATTAGTCTTTGTCCAGGCAGCATCTTGGTGCAGGAACCTCAGGTCTGAAAGACGTGCTCTTCTCCCAGTGCTGCTTTCTTCATGGTGTGAGGTTCCCAATTCTCTGCTTGTTTCCCTTCCCTTTTATCTCTTGCAGGATAAGAGGATTAAAGGTGGTACAAGCCATACTTCAGGGAAGTTCACTTTACACTGGAGCAGGGAGGTGATCCTGTGAAGGGATTTACAGCTCCACCTAATCCTTTAACATACAGCATAGGAAAATCACAAAATACTGGGAATCATGGCCCAGGCACATGGCTACACAGACTTTCAGGGGGATGCCGTTCAATCCATGGAAGAGTGAATGAAAACAGCAGGACATCTCTGATTTCTTACATTAACTTCTGGCTGGAGAAGGTGTACCTTCTCAGTCCTAGCTGAGACTGCCAGAATTAACTAGTCTTACTGGGTAGTTCATGGCTTTTGGAATTAATTAGTCTTACCAGATTAGCCTGAGTTCCCTTCTCTTTGTGGAAACTCTTTCACTGCCTCTGGTCAGATTTTCTGAGATCCTGACAGGAGACTTGGACTTTCAGAATTAGCATTATTGTGTAGCTCACAATAAACTAAATTATTAGTCTTATTGTGTAACCTTTCCCATCCCATCCCTTTGTGGAAACTCTCAATGTTTTTCTCAACTTCACTTACTGTATCTGTTGACTACTAGGCTGTTGACTATTGGATCTCGTGCCAGTACTCATGCCAGTATTTAGCTTTAGATGAAATTTGCCACCCGCTTTGGGCTGTATTGGACATCCTGGTGGCATAGTGGTTAAGTGCTACGTCTGCTAACCAAAAGGCCAACAGTTTGAATCTGCCAGGTGCCCTTGGAAATTCTATGGGGCAGTTATAGTCAGCCCTATAGGGTTGCTATGAGTCAGAATTGACTCCATGGCAGTGAGTTTTGGGTTTCGGCTTGGCAACAGGTTTTGAGTTTGGGCTTGGCAATGGATTTTGGGTTTGGATTGCATTCTCAAGTAGCCTGACCCTTGGCCTCAGAATTCCACAAGTGCTGTTGGGTGGGGCTGTAATATTGGGGAGGGGGCACTCGTGCCAGCAAGTGGGACATGCCCCCCACCCCCTGCAGCCACCCTCCCCTAGGCCTTCCCAGCTGTCCCAGAGGTGATCATGGTGGCACAGCTAGTGTAGAAATGTGCCTGGTGGTGGCCTGACCCCCCCCATTTACTGCATAATGGTTTTATACCTCTTGAATGCTCTCTTCGTAACTTGGGATGTCTTAATTTTGTCAATTAACTATTAGCTACCAGAACTGCCCATCTGACTGTTTGGTTCCCTGGCACACAGCATAATCCCGGGAGTATCTTGGAAATGAGTGCCTCTTGATGCATTTACAGATTCCTCATGAGTACAATTAAGTGTTCCAGAATTCCCGTTCTCTGCATTGTTGTCCATAATTTGTTATGTTCCACACAGTTGAATGTCTTTGCATAGTCAATGAAACACAGGTAAACATCTTTCTGGTATTCCTTGCTTTCAGCCAAGAGCCATCAGCAGTGATACGCGTGGTCCCACATCCTCTTCCGAATCCGGCTTGAATTTTTGGTGGTTCTCTGTCAATACACTGTGGCACTCACTTTTGAATGATCTCGAGCAAAATTTTACTTGCATCTGATATTAATGATATTGTTTGATAATTTCTGTATTTGATTGGATCACCCTTCTTGGGAATAGGCATGAATATGGATCTCTTCCAGTAGGGTAGCCAGGTAGCTGTCATCCAGATTTCTTTGTAGAGGCGAGTGAGGTATTTTCTCATTGCAAATATGTTTTTCACCGATATAAATGGCTACTATATACACGGACCTTGACAGAGAGAATACACAGGAATCAAATCAACTACACCTGTGGAAAGAGATGATGGAAAAGCTTAGTATCAGCAGTCAGAACAAGACCAGGTACTGACTGCAGCATAGACCATTGATTGCTCATATGTAAGTTCAAATTGAAACTGAAGAAAATTAGAACAAGATAGCCAGAGACGAAGTATGACCTTAAGTGTATCACTTAAGAATAGCTAGAGACTAGATAAATCCTGGAGACTACTGTCCTGAGATACTCTTTAAACTTTGAGCTCAAACCACTTCCAAAGGTCACCTTTCAGTCAAATGATAGATGGGCCCTTAAAATTAATATTACTATGAGTACTGTGCTCCTCAAAATATTTATCTAGATGAAATCAAATGGTATAAACATTTACTCTAGACCAAAGATAAGATGGTCAACAAGAGACAAGGAAGCTAGATTAATGGAAACGAAACAACCAAAATGGAAACAATGCTATGTGAAGAATGTAACCAATGTTACGGGACAATGCGACAAAAGTTGTTAAATAAAAACCTAATTTTACCCAAAACAAAGTAAAATATGTTTTTTAATAAAAGCAAACCTGAACTCAGATGCAAACCTGGGTAAAAGGGGTGCACATCTACAAATGACCCGAAGTTCAGATTTTTCTAGACAAAACAGATTGTAGCGAGAAAAAGTTACATTCTTCCACACATGAATTTGTGGGCTACATGTTTATAAACCACATATACTAGGAGGCAAAACCAAGGTGAAACCACTGTGAAAAATAACCACGGAAAAAGGCAAAATGTTGTGTAAGGACATCCCAAGGTATAAATCCACTGGCAACCTTCATCTTAGATTTTAAGGTCTCTCTCATGAAGCAAGAAACCCTGGTGGCATAGTGGTTAAGTGCTACAACTGCTAACCAAAAGGCTGGAGGTTCAAGTCTACCAGGTGCTCCTTGGAAACTCTACGGGGGCAGTTTTTCTCTGTCCTATAGGGTTGCTATGAGTTGGGATTGACTTGACAGAAATGGGTTTGGGATTGGGTTCCTATGAGGCATTGAGATCAATGATTGAAGGAGCCCTGTACCTGGAAAAGCATAAGCTAAGGAAATAGTTGATGAACGATGTGTTCAGTAAAGAATAACTGGTGTGTAACCAGTCCGTCCTCCTCTGCTGAATGAACAAGTTATTCCCAGGAGTCCCGCATGTGCAAGAGGCTGACGCAAAGTAATTATTTTTAGTGAATGGGTTGATTGGAAAATAGGCATAAGGATGTAGGTTTTCAACACATCTAAACATTTCACAATTTTGTCTTCTCCTGGAGTCATTATACTGCCATGAGAACTCAGTAATTCCAACCCCACCCACACCTCCAGCAAAAGTTGATCTTTGATCTACTCCAGCCAGTTTTTATTCCGGGATGGGGTGGAGCAGTCAAAATACCAAGCCAAATCCATTGCTGTCAGGTTGATTCTGACTCACAATGACCCTTTAGGACAGGGTAGAACTACCCCGTGGAGTTTCCAAGAAGCACTTGGTAGCTTGGAACTGCCAACTTTTTGGTTAGCTACCACAGTACTTAACCATTACACTGCCAGGACCCCAAAGAAATTAAAAAAAATCAGATCTAGCCCTGAGTTATCTGATAACCAAAACACCATAAAGAAATAATGGAGATTCCCAAGCCTAAAGAGGGACAGAGGACTTCTTTATTTGAGGAGTATGGGTTATGAAAGAAAAGACAAGAGAGTGTTCCAGACCTGCCCTGTTCTCAAATGATTCAATTAGAATTACTCTAGCCTGGGCTCATGGGGCATTTTACTTCATAGTTCAACAGTTATGACAGACTAAGTTTGAACTGTACTGGTGCAAATTCAGTAAAAGACATCAGGTGACATAAATGACACAAGGAAAATTTGGGAAAGGATAAGATGATGGTTGAACAACATGATGAACATTATTAATGTCACCAAATGGTACACATAAAGGTTGCTTAAACGGCTAATGTTTTCTCACACATATTTACCACAATGAATTAATAAATACATGACATAGGTTCAGAGGGCACCAGAAGGTGGCAAGAGCAGAGAAATGGGTTGGAATCCGGTTATCTGCAGTCCTTGTTGCCTTGCAGATATGTTACCAGAACTTTGACTCCTTGACTGTAGCTAAAATCTTGACTTACATGAAATCTTTGGTCTTTAAATCTTGGCAGGCAAGTCCAAGGCAAATGAAATCACCACGGAAGTTAAAGTAAGTGTATTTATAGGCGGGATCTGGTCTGCCTGCCATTTTGCCAACTCTGGATTAGACATTGAAAAAAATCAGAGAAGGAGACAAATAAGCACAAGCTACTCCCAGATAGAGGGTCACTGTATCTGGTAAGGAAACTCTGGTGGCATAGTGGCTTAAGTGCTACGTCTGCTAACAAAAAGGCTGGCACTTCAGATCTGCCAGACACTCCTTGGAAACTCTGTGGGGAAGTTCTACTCTGGCTTACGATGTTGCTATGAGTCAGAATTGACTCAACGGCAGTGGGTTTAGGTTTAGGTTTTTTATATCTGGAAACTCTATGGGGCAGTTTTACTCTCTTCTGTAGGGTCACTATGAGTCGACTGGATGACAATGTGTTTGTTTTGATTCCTCCAGGTAGGAGTGATAACATGGGCAGTGGTGGTTCAGCTAGAATTCTTGAGTAGAAGACTCAGGTTCAGTTCCCGGATCATGCATCTCAAGTGCTGCCACCACCTGTCCGTCAGTAAGGGGTAGGGTGTTGCTGTGATGCTGCACGGGTTTCAGCAGAGCTTCCAGACTGAGAGGAAAACCCTGGCGATCTACTTCTGAAAATCTGCCAAAACTGCAGAGCCACAACTAATCATGCGGATGATGGAGTATGGGCAGTGTTCTGTTCAGTTGTGAATGGGCTGCCGTGAGTCGGGTCAACTCATGGGCAGTTAACAGCAACAACAGGAGAGAACCAGGTAGGGAACTCCCACCATGTGTGATGGCAAAAGCCTGACGCTCATTGCACGGACTGTCATCAAGGGAGCGGATCCTGCTTGCCTCCCGAGGAGGTGTCTGTGCTAGGATCCGCTTGGCTCTTGTTCAAGCCTGGCTCCCATCTGTGGTGTTAGTACCATCTAGTGGACTTCACAGGAAGAGCTGTGTGTTTAGACCACATGAATGACTGCAAAACCAACAACAACTTACCAGAGAGCAGTTTGTGGCATAGCAGTGAAGTGCCATGCTGCTAACCAAAAGGTCAGCAGTTCGAATCCGCTGGGCATTCCTTGGAAACTCTACATGGCAGTTCTGCTCACTTGATAGCAATGGGTTTGGTTTGTTTTTTTGTAGTTTCCAAAAGGATTCAGTAAGGGTGATGGGAGGTGAGAGCAACATGTAAAAGCCAGAGCCAAAGTAAATCATTACAAACGAAATCAAAGCCATTTACTTTGGACAAGCACAGTCTTCAAGCTTTAGTGTGATAATGTAGCCAAAAAACCAATTTTGTTGCTATGGAGTTATAGAAACCCTATAGAACAGAGTAGAACTGCTCCATAGGGGTCCCAAGGAGTGCCTGTTGGATTCGAACTGCTGATCTCTTCTTTAGCAGCCAAATGCTTAACCCCTGGGCCACCAGGGACCCAAATGGCACAGTCAGGGGGAGATAAACCTTGCTATTTTCTCAGGCTGCCAGGTCTGCTTTCTTGGATCTGTGGTCACAGCTGATAAATTCTGTCTCTCCTCTACAAGGAAGATCCCCCTCAAGACCAGAGTCTGAAAGTCATCCATCATCTTTTACTAATTTCCAACCTTATTTATTTAAGCTTTATAAGAATTTTTTTTTTTTTTTTAGTTGAAATCTTGTTGATTCTGATTGGTGGCTACACCTAAGTTGTAACAGTTCTCCACAGGGTTTTCAATGACTGATTTTTCAGATGGAGATTGCCAGGAGTTTCTTCTGAGGCA
Source organism: Heterohyrax brucei (assembly GCA_028571685.1). Classification (NCBI taxonomy): domain Eukaryota; kingdom Metazoa; phylum Chordata; class Mammalia; order Hyracoidea; family Procaviidae; genus Heterohyrax; species Heterohyrax brucei. The sequence continues at coordinate 65,424,494 of CM053142.1, read as the reverse complement.
TGTCTGGGTAGTCTTGAATTTGCAACATTTCAGACAGCGGCCAAATGCACTGACTGCTGGCACCCCCTGAAGAATCCTATGAAATTAGGTAGGAGGTAACCCCAAAACAGTGTTTGTGGCTGAGCTTGTCCTTTTTCGTATAGGATAACAGCTGTGTTTATACTGTTTCAAGTGCATTATATTGTATGTGCTCTTCAAGTTGCCTACTTGACTATTTTCCCTTCATTTTAAAAAAGTCATTCCCATCTTTTTACTTTTTTTTAAAGTATATATTTTTTGTTGTTGAGAGTATATCCAGAAAAACGTACATTCAACAGTTTCTCCAAGTACCCAGTGACACTGATGACAGTCTTTGAGTTGTGCAACCCTTCTCAACCTCCTTTTCTGAACTGTTCCTCTCATTAACACCAACTCACTGTCCCCCAAGGTACCCATTTAATCTTTGGAGTTGCTATTGTCACTTTAATCCCATACAGACAGTTCTTAAAAGAGCACCGTGTTCAAGGCAGACTTTTTTTCACTAGTTTTACAAGACTATTGCTTGGCTTTTAAGAAGACTTCAGGGGATATTTTTAGTTTAAAGTTTAAATATTGTCTCAGGGCAATAGTTTCACCCTCCTTAGATCCAGAAATCCTGGAGTCCATGACAATGTGAAATTCATACTGTATTTTCTCCCTTTTGATCAGAATCCTCCCATAAAGTTTTTGATCAAAGTGTGCAGTAGTGGTAGCCAGGCACCATCCAGTTCTTCTGATCTCCTGGGAAGGGAAGCATTGGTTCATGGAGGCAATTAACCACACATTCCATACCCTCCTCCTATTCCCACTTCTTTCTTCTTCCATTGCTCCAGGAGACTACAGATCAATTATTTTGTCTTGGATGGCCCCTTGCAAGCTTTGAAGACTTCAGGCAGTAAGCCAGGAGGCTAGCCAGTAAGCTAGGAGGTAGAACAAGCACTAAGCACATTATTAGGCCAGTTATCTGGCCATGAAACCAAGTTCCTAAACCTCTGAACCAAGCAATCAAATCCTATAATGTATTTGGTTGTACCTAAGCAGCCACAACTACTTTTTGTTGTTATTGTTGTAAATATATATGTAGCAACAACCTTTCCCAATTCAACATTTTTACAAGTGTGCAACTATTGTAATTACAGTAATCACCTATGCAACTCTACCTTTAATCGATGCAATTTTTTCATCACTGTTAATCCTCTTCTCTCTTCCTCCTGTCTCTGGTAACCACTAATAAACTTTGTTCTAGACATACTTGCTTTTGCTTGTCTGTTTATATAAGTGAGGCCATCCAATATTGTCCTTCTGTGACTGGCTTATTTCACTCAGCATAATGTCTTCAAGCTTCATCCCTGTGGTAGCATGTGTCAAGACTTCATTTCTCCATTGAGTGTATGTACCGTGTTTTGTTTATCCATTGATTTGTTCATGGGCATTTAGAAGTTGTTACAACCTTTGGGCTATTAGGAATAGTGCTGCAGTGACCACTGGTGTACACATCTCTTTTTGAATCTCTGCTTTCAAGTCTTTTGAGTACATATGTTGGGATGGAATTGCTAGTTTTTTGAGGAATCATCACACCGTTTTCCACAACAGCTGTACCATTTTGCATTCCCACCAGCAACAGACAAGGGTTCCAATTTCTCCACATCCTTGCCAACATTTTTTAATCATTTATTTATAAATCTTAGCTATTCTGGCAGAAGTGAAATCGTATCTCATTATGGTTTTGCTTTGCGTGTCTCTAATGGCTAATGATGCTGAGTGTTTTTCATGCATTCAATGGCCTTCTGAATGCCCTCTTTGGTGAAATGTCTATTAATGTCCTTGGTGCAGTTTAGGATTGATTGGGTTGTCTTTTTGTGTTCAGTTATCAAAATTTTATGTATATATTGATTATTAGATTCTTATTGATATGGAGTTTCTGAAGATACACCCCAATCAGTAACCTGTCCTTCCACTTTTTTGTAAAATCTTTTTGAAGAATGAGTTTTTAATTTTTGTGAGGTCCCAGTTATTTCTTTTGCTGTTTGTGCTTCTGTTAACATATTAGATAACACATTGTTGAAACTTAGGACTTAAAGTGCTGACCTTGCTTATTCTTCTAATACATGGTTTTAGTCAGCATATTGAGATTCTTAATCCACTTTGAATTTGTTTTTGTGTATGGCATGAGGTATGGATCCTGTTTCCTTTTTCTGCATCCGGAAATCCAGTTTTCTTAGCACCATTTATTGAAGAGCCTCTTCTTTCCTCACTGAATGGCCATAGCATGTTGTCAAAAATTAGTTGACCATAGATGTGTGAGTTTATTTCTGGACTCTCAATTCTATTCCATTGGTCTATGTGTCTATTGTTACGCCAGTACCATACTGTTTTGATCACTTTAGCTGTGTAGTATGTTTTAAAATCAGCAAGTGTGAGTCCTCCTACTTTGTTCTTGTCTTTCAGCATTGTTTTAGCAATTCAGGGTCTCTTGCCATCCCTTTAATTTTGGAGAAGGTCAAACTCTGTTTCTCATTTCCAAACTACTGAGACCCAATGACTATCTTCCCCAAATAGTTGTTTCCCTAAAGCCCATTTGCTTGGGGGATACCTTTTTTCTCTCCTTAGCAAGTGTTCCCTTCAACACCTCACTATCAGTTTATTCCATTACTTGTTTTAGTTTGCTGATATGCCTCTTTCAGTGTCACAGACCTGTGTGTATTGCTTCCAGTTTTAAAGCTTCTACAACCACTGGGCACAGGTCTTGTTTCCTCTGCTTTCCTCTGAGACCCCAGTGTAGGCTTAGCCCATGTGTCTGGGGCCTGCACACATGTGCTACCTATGTACACTTGGGTCATTCTGATGCTCTGAACCTTCATACCCACCAAAGCCAAAACAGCTGTAGTTGACTCCAACTCACAGCAACCCCACATGTGTTAGAACAAAACTGTGCTCTGGAAGTTTTCAACAGCAGCTTTTTTGGAAGGATCTCCTTAGGTCTTTCTTTGAAAGCAATTCTGGGAGTATTCAAACTGCTAACTTCATGGTCAGCAGCCAAGCACATTAACCAGTGGTACCATCCAGGCATGTTCACACCCAGCCACCAGTCTTTTTGTTGTTGTTAGTGTTCTAACAGTAGGGGAGAAATTATCTAGCATAACAGCTTTTGAGTAGTTTCTTCATGATAGCATGTTGTGACTATGGCTACTAAGTCAGCCTGGAAAGTTTATTTATTGGCATATTGGTGGTACCTGGAAAAACTGATGGCATAATTGTTAACTGCTATGTCTGCTAACCAAAAGGATGACAGTTTAAATCCATCAGGCACTCCTTGGATATGGAACAGTTGTACTTACTTTGTTCTATAGAGTCACCATGAGTTGGAATCAACTCAATGGCAGTAGATTTTTTTTTTTTTTTTTGTAGTTTGCTGGTCCCTGTGTGTACTGAGATTCAGATCTCTAGAAGGTCATTAGAAATACTGCAGTCCTTGTGGGAAGATCCAAAAGTGATCGGGCTTCCACTCATTCTCACTTGATCCTTAAACTTTCATTTTAAGAAAGAGCACTTTTGTCTCAGATCACCTGGGTCTGAAAGAGTGTGTACGAAGGCAGTTAAGATTTATCACTAGCCAGCTGTGTGAAATGTGACTACTCCTTGCTCTTCTTTCTTTTACCTTTTGATACCCATGGGTCTGCACATGGGAAGCCCATGGTGTTACTGGAAGAGTGAGCAGGGCTGCAGAATTCATGTTAACTGATCTAGCACTGATCTGACAGAGAAAGTAGATGGGGGAGTGAGAGAAGTTCAAGGCACAAAAGATTGTGCACAGGAGCATTCCAAGGATAGCTGCGAGTGGCAACCAAGGATCCTGGAAACTTGCAAGAGGCCCAGCAGACCTTCTCTCGGCAGAAACCTAAGAATAAAGTCACTCCTGCTGGTCTCTAAGAACAGGGGATGCCAATAGGGGCTGAGGACACAGGGGAATTTCTAGAGTCCTTATAAGCTTAAAAATCATACTCAGTGGAATGACTTGAGCAACAGACTATCTTAATCTGAACTTTCCCAGTGGCAAGTTTTAATCATACTCTTTGCAACTCAGATCAGAATTAAACTGGAGAATAAACTTCAGTGACTTTGCAAGAAATGAATCACTTAAGAGAAAATGCATTGTTATAGTAACATCCAAATAGCTAGTAAGCCGTTATCTTTTGCATTCTCGTCACTCCTGGGAAGCTAAGATCCAAGAGCTACTGTGAGCAGGGCCTGCAATTCCTGTGTTGAGATGCCTACCTAGCTCTGCCTCACCACCCTCCACCAAAGGTACTTGTGGCCGGGTAGTCCTCAAATAGGGGGGAGGGAGGGGTGGCAGAGAGAAACAGGAATCAGATGTGGGCCACTGAGCACAGTGGGCAGGAGCCACAGAGGTGCAGGGGTAAGAGCCCTGCCCGGGTTCTCCAGAGACTGTCCGAGTCTGGAGATGCCACTGCAGGCCTTTCCTTCTCTCACTCACCTGCCTAGTGAGTAGGTGGCAATCATCAAGGGCCTAAGGAGCCCTGGCAGCACCACGGTTAAGTCATTGTCTGGCAGAAAAGTCCTGGCCATCTTCTCCCATAAAGATTATATCCTTGGAAACCCCATGGAACACCTTTTATTCTGCCCTATAGAGTCACTGTGAGTCACAATCGACTTCATGGCACACACCGCAATCTGAGGCCTGGTCCCTATACCAGCTACTCATCCACCTTATAAAGGCAGAGGGAGGCCTCTGGTTTCAGACGGTTGCACAGCAACCAAAAGGACGAGGAAGAATTACTGATTACTTCTAACACAGGCATCTTTAGACTACTTGCCTGGTTAGAATTTATATTTTATGCCCCTGGCAAACGTTGCCAACAGAGTTCTGACATGAGAAGGATGTATTCCACTGTGAATATTGTTTTCGAGTGCTGCAAAGTTGATTCCAAGTGACAACAGTCCTGGATGACACAGAGGAACTGCCCCCATGGGGGTTTAGTAGGCTGTAAGCTCTACAGGAGCAGATTTCCAAGTCTCTTCTCTTGTGGGATGACTGGTGGGTTTGAACTGCTGACCTTTCAGTTACCAGTTGAACACTTAAATCATTGTGCCACCAAAAAAAAAAAAAAAAAATTGCTGTTTCGGTTGCAACTATAGCACCCTATAGGACACAGTACAACTGCCCTATAGAATTTTCAAGGTGTGCCTGGTGGATGTGAACTGACAACTTCGTGGCTAGTAGCCACAGCACTTAACCACCACACCACCAGACTTCGGTGGGTACTGTGCCACCAGGTTGCCTTTATCCTGAAGATTGGTGGTCTCTAAATAAATCAAAAGGGCCAGAGAAATTTAGGTCAAGGTGAGTTTATTGTCCAATAGCATAACCTAATTGCATCCAAAACCATTTTCAAATCCATCTTCAATCAGAAAAAACAAGTTATTACTTTTTTAAAATCACTTAACACTGAACAGATAAGACCTCTTTAAAAGGCCACTGACTATATTATGTCACAATCACAGCCAATAAAACATGTATCCATACTTTTGCAAACCTTTTGCTTTTATCGATCATGCTATGTTAGCACTTTCTAGCATCCCGACCGAATAAACACCCACACCTCTTAAAGAGTACACTGTGAGAGAATAACATTGACTTGATATGGCATCACACTTGTTTAAAGCAAAGAAAAAAAAAAAAGAAATGTCTGAGACTAAAAACTGTAACTGAGAGAGAGAAACAGAGATCTGAGGTACACGGCAAAAGGGAAATAAACACAACGGAAAAAATCCAATGGCCCGGTGATTTGCTGGGGATTTAAGAGTTGGCCAGTAGTTTAAAAAAAAAAAAGGCAGAGGGAGGACTCAAATAAAAACTTAAAATTTGTAAGGACAGGGACCTGTCAAATTACATTGTCTACTCTAATGGCTACAGTCAGTAAGGCACTTTTTCTCCATAGAAAGCTGCGGGCCAAGGACCGAGGGCGCAGCTTGTAGCACGCATGCACGTATGTATTTGCTGATGGCTTCTTCAGACCCAAGCCAACAACTAGGTCTGATGGTCCAGCCAAGTTGAAAAGCAGAGATACACAAATGCAGAACAGTTCTAGCTGATATTGACTATCCCAGGTTGTTTGGAATCCAGAATCATTAAAAGCCACGTGGCATAAGGAAGTCATCAACATCCTCTTGAATGTTCCTACCCTATTCTGTACAAATGGATGGCTGCCTGTGCAGCTCTTGACAACTGCTCCAAGTCTGCACCCACAGAAGCCTGCGTCCACACTAAGCTACCAAGAGTTTGTTGGCTTAGGGGGCCTTCACCGTCTTAGCACTAATTTCCCTTTTAAAGCTATTCTCAGGGTTGGACTGACTCAAAGATAAACAAAGAGGAATCCTTTTGGCTTCGAAGCCAACTGGCTTACTCAGACTTCCTCCCCATTCCTAGTATTCCCACTCCCACACTACCAATATTATCTTCTTGAACTAGAAAATCAATATTTACATGATATAAGGTGCAAGTCTATTTCTTCTCCTAGCCCTGCTCTCTGTGGCCCACGGAGAGAAAATACCTCTGCCCTCTTTGAGAAAGTCATGCAATCTAGCCTACTGTCCTTTATCCTGTCCATCCCAGAGATCTGAGAGCACAGTTGAGGGAGACTCTCGAGATGCAGGACTGAAGAAAAGCTGCATCTTCCTTCAGAGAGAAGCCCATCTTGCTAGCAAAGGGACGCAGGGTGGTGTGCACAGGGCTGCTTCCCCTCTGGCTTTGTCATATAAGCTCTGGCCGGAGGCCACACTCTCTCAGCCATGCATGGCTGTGGCCCACCCAATATGAGGCAGAACACAGCCTTGTGTATAAAGCATGAAGACTAAGGGTGGCTGATGTGCTGTTCACTGGGGTCCTGGGCCAGTTTCAGAATAAAGCTTCCTCTAGGAGCTGCTCCTTCTTTAAGGAGCTTGAGTCTCAGCAAGTGTGAGGTGTTCTGCTGAGGGACCAGTCCTTTACTCCCACCTGCGGGCTTCCTGGCTCTTATGTACCTACATGGATTTTAATTATGCTTGGTATATATTTTTGGCATGCTAGGATCTTCCCTCCCCCACCCCACCCACCTAGGATTGGGCCAAAATAAGGGCCAGCCAAGTGCCGTCGGAAAGAATGCAACTTGGCAGGCGAGGGGAACAACTTAGCCCCGACTGATGGAGAAAAAAACCCAAAGGTAAATAGGTAGAAAAAGACCAAATCAGATTTGGGACCCATTAAGTGGGAGAGGAGGGGAAACAAAAGCAAAAAACAGAAACAAACAAACAAAAAAGCAGGTTCAAATCCATCTGGAGACTTGAACCCCTCAGGGACCAAAATCCCTACCAAGGAAACCAAGACCCCAGGAAAAAACATTGGTCATTTTGACAAATAGAGGAGTCCTTCGTTTAAGCAGAAAGCAGGCAGAAAAGCCAGACATCCCAGCACCCACCTTTACCATCAAGTGTACACCTACCACCCACACAGGGTCCCAAAGGACCTGGAAGGAGAAAAAGCAAGAAAGCCTCAGTGGAAACAGGCAACGTGGAAAGTTACAGACCATAAGCAGAGTCTGGTAGACCTGTTTCTTTGTTAGGCAGGTTCTTTCATGCGTTGCTTCTGCTTGAGCTTAAGGGTTGCTTACGACTGAAGAGATTTGCACCTTGTTTACTCTGTAGGCTCTAAGATGCCCAGGAGTGCCAGGGACCACGCCTTCTGAGTTCTGTGGGCTCCTTAGCCGCCAGAGTATCTCATGAAAAGTGGGCTCTTGATTAAAAACAAAAACGAGTTCACTGACTGGATGCTTACCTTTCCTCTCCCCAAACTTTAGGGTTTGCCACCCACTGCCCCACCAGAAATTCCCTAGAATTCCATGGTCATGCTAACTCACCAAGTCCTGATCCCTATACTTCTAAACACCCTTCAAGAAAGATTGACTCATCCAGAAATTATTTTTGCAGAGAGGCAGCCTCTCCACCTCCTTCAACTACTATCCACTACTCATCGGACCTATCTCTCCTATCATGCTGCAATTCAACAACATTGAAAACCTGAAAACCATTTAGTACCGCTTAGCAGAGGACCCGGCCTTGCCTAGTGCTTGCCATTGTCTGAGAGAGGTGAGAACAGGAATCAGCACACACACTGCATGCTAGATCCACAAAGCTATGGATTCAGACCCAGGAAAACCTCCAAGGTTAAATTAAACTGGGGGTGTCCATCCCAGGGAGGAGGAAGGAGAAGGGGCAAACGTTCAAGATTAATGGGCTCTTGGGCTACCAGAAGAGGGTTTCCAAATAGTCGGCTGCAATTCTTTTTAAGTCTGTCTCCCGATACCTGGTCCCTACATGCAAATTATGACTTCCTAAATCCACTGCATAACTGTTTGTGCTGAAAGTCTGCCTTGGACGGGATCCCTTGGTTCAATGCATTTTTTCCATCATGAGGAGGATACCAGAGTCAAAATGGGAGCCTGATGGCCTTCATGACTGAAGAAGTCCCTGGGTGTGAGACCAGGGGCCGAATCTACCATGCCTTCCACCCGAGAGAGGAGTTCAGCCTCCTGCCACCTTAGCTAGTCCTCACACATTTGGGCTCCCAAGCAGAAACTGTGTGGTTGTGAGGTATTATGAAAACAAAACTGTGAATCGTTTTCTTTTGTAGTTATTGATTTTTGTCCAGTAAACCTGAGGTAAAGAGTACTCTGTCTTTGAAGAATGTGATCAGGAAAAAAAAAGGAAAAAAAGAAAAAAAAAACCAAAAACCCCAATAATATGAATATGCTACTTAAAACAAAACAAAACTATAGAAGAGCTTTTCCAGTATGAAGAACTCATATCTTAACCATCTACTTCAGGACTTGGAATTGAAGCGGTAAAATAATATATTATAAAAAATGTTTATACAATAGCAGCACACTCGGTGAACATTACAGCTAGGTACTGTTAATGTGAATAAAGATGATTCTTAGCTTTGTAGCAGCGCAAAAAAAAAAAAAAGAAAAAAGAAAAAAAATTGAACAAAGTAAAACAAAAAATAAGAGACCCTTAGATTTTTCCCATCTTCAACCCTCTTACTATGAAACAAGGCAGAATCTGTTTATAATTCTTCAAAGTAGCCGTTCTGAGTTCTCTATTTTCTTTTTTAAAAGGCAAATAGTCCAACACATAGCTTCATTACCTGTCCGTTGCAACTGTGCAAAAAAAAAAAAAAATTTGTAGCTCCTACCACTTTGCTAACTGAATGCCTCCTAGAAGTGGAAACGAAAAAAAAAAAAAAAATTCAAGTATGCTGAATACAACTTGGCAGTAAAATGAACAAAAAACAGAAAAGGGAACAAAACACCACACCCTGCTGCTCAGCTGTCTGTCGCACCATCAATAACTTTGCTTTCATGCCCAACGGAGAAGTGTATAGGTGGGAATTAAGATCCCTCTGTGACATCAAAATGGCAACAGATCTTTGTTTTTAGGCTTTCATGAGGAATGTTGTAATGGGAATGTCAGTGGAAAGGGGTGTGTGTCTCTTTGAGTTCCAGCAGAGATACCGGAACTATGTACCAGAGAGTGTCAGATACCAGAAGTGAACAGTAATCCAGCCTGGAGCGGGAGGGAAAGACGGAAGAGGGGAAGAGTTGATTCAGCATGATTTGCATAAACCATCCCATCTATCCCTTGGGAACAATTTTTCAAAGTGCTTTTCGAATGGAATGGTTTATAACAAAGCTAACCTGTGGACCAGACATGTCAATCAGCACCAAAAGTTAAGATTCTCCTAATAAGGGATGCCAAGTTCACATGACCCTCTTTACAACAGTAAAAGATTGCATTCCAAATCCCATCCTTGGCCCCATCTGCCTCTGTTTTATATGAAGTTTGATTACGGCCCATCGCCAGATTTCCCCATTAGATAAAAATATGGTGGTGTCTTCAGTGAACCATGTTTGGAAGAAGAAGGATATCAAAAACCTTGAGACCCTGACGCCAGCCAACCACCTGTGTCCAACTGGCCAAAGCAAGCCTCTTCTTTTATAGGTAGCAGCTACTGTCGACAGCATGAGTACAGAAGGCAGAGACCCAGCAACACTTTTAACAGGTGGTTAAGAGCCAAGGGGACTCTACATCCAAAATGGTTCAATCATGTTGAGAGATTGTTTTGTGCTCCCTCCCCATCAACGGCCCTCCTTGTTTCTAATTCCTTCTTGAGTTCATTGCTTTGCAATCTAATCAAGCCATAAATGGCATACACAGTTCCTTGCAATTATCCTAAAAGGGGTGTAATGTACTACTAGTTTATAACATGAAAAAAAAGCCTCCTCTAAATTGTTCCCATATTGCAGGCGTACATTTTCTCTAGCTAGTCTGCATGTTTTTCTGAAAGCATTTTACTATTACGTTTACATATTCAAAACGGTAACTGCTGGCATATATAAGGGATTCCCTTCTGTTGTACTTCGAAATAGGCACCAAATGCTTTTAATTATTCCATCTTATAGGACCTTTTCTCTCACTTCTAAAGGATCTTTAAATACAATCTACCATGGGGGCAGAATTTTTTTTTTTTTTTTTTTTTAAAGTTTCATCCTAAAACACAAAAAACAAAATGTAACCAGAGAAAAGGAGAGGGCAGATTATGAATGCGCCTCTCGCCTTGGGCGGCCTGTCATCCTCACAGGTCAATATCCCGCACATCTGTAGGGGTGCTGGCTTGGTCCAGTTCATCCTCCGACTTGCCGCCATCCCGCTGGTCCTGACGGAACTGCTGCAGGCTGTTGAGCAGCACTGCCTCGATCTGCTCCTGGCAGGCTTTGAGACAATCCTGGAGGAAGACATGGCCCAAGGCAGAGCGGTCAGCAAGACGAACGGGGCACAGAGCCTTTTACAAAAAAAAACATACTTAACAGAAGCTGCATGCCATCCCATGCTGGCCCTGCAGTGAAAATAAACACAGAATAAAGAAGATGTGTTCCTGGGAGTGCCTGGAGTGTCTCAAGTCTGGAGGTGAGGTCCATGCACCAACAGCGTCAACATCACCTGTGAGCTTGTTAGAAATTCAGCATTTCAGCCTGGTCCTGACCGGTCTAATCAGAATCTACATTTTAACATGATGCCAGGTGACCTGTAGCACATTAGAGTCTGAGAAGCACTCCTGGCTTAGATAATGGCCTATTTAAGGCAGGCTGGGAAACGTTGGTGGTGTAGTGGTTAAATACTATGCCTGCTAGCCAGAAGGTTAGCAGTTCAAACCCACCAGGCACTCTTTGGGGGCAGCTCTACTCTGAGTCGGAATCAATTCGATGCCAGTGGTTTTGGCACTGGCCCCTTTTTGGCTAAGGAGGGCCAAAATGCATTAATCATCATATAAACTGTGTACATGTTACAGGGAAAAAAAAATACTGGATTGCTTGCTTACCACAGTGGCACAAATGGTTTGTACTTGACATTAACTTAAGAAGGAGACCTGGTGGTCCAATGGTTAAGAGTTTGCTGCTAATGATGAGGCCGGCTTTTGGAATCTACCTGTGCTCTACAGCAGAAAAGACCTGGAGATCTGTTCCAGTAAAGATTACAGCCTAGGACACTCTATGGTGGCACTTCTACACTGTGAGTTGGAATGAACCTGAGCGCCAATAACAACTCAGAAGCTGGTGGTTTGAACCCATCCAGGTGCAGCGTGAAGAAAGGCCTGGAGATCTCTGCTTCCACAATGGTTACAGCCAAGAAGCCCTGTGGAGAACTTTTGTTCTATAACACAATTCCTGTGAGTGGGAATTGATTTGATGGCACTGGGTTTAGTTTTCCTTTTTTTCATGAGGTTCCCTGGGTGCAAATGGTTCCATGCTCAGCTAACTACCCAACAGGTTCATTAAGATTTGAATCCACCTAGTGGTGCCACAGACAAAAGGCCTGGAGATTACTTCCATAAAGATCAGAGCCAAGAAAATCTATGGTACTACTCACGGTGGTGTCTCCATAAGTCAGAATCAACTCGATGGCCATGGGTTTCAATTCGTTGTACCTCTCACAAAAACACAACACAGAAATGTTTACAAAATTCTGACCATCTGAGATGTCCAGTTCGGGAATAAGCAAGGATTTGCAGCATTGCTCTGATACTAGTCTATATTTGGTGGGGAAGATTCAGAGTGTGTGTGTCCCAGGCAGAGGCGTCTGTTAGCTGGGTGATGTGGAACACAATGGCAAGTTCTCAGTGTCACTAGGAAAGGACTGAGGGTCGTACTCAAATGGGGTTCAACCTAAAGAAATTGCTCTCAGAAGGTATTTTCCAGTCTCTCCCCTCTGCAAGGCTTCTTTTCCACAATTTCTTAAACAGCACATACACATGGAAGATCCATGAAACTGAATCTCCTTCGTTGTCACCAGCTCAATACATTCTTCCTTTTGGTTTCAACACAGTTGAAACAGTCCCTCACTGCCCAGAGATTACCATTTGCCAAGCACAAAAAGGGAACCCTGGTAGCACAGTAGTTAAGAGCTATGGCTGCTAATCAAAAGATTGGCAGTTCGAATCCACCAGGTGCTCCTTGGAAACTGTACAGGGCAGTTCTACCTCATGCTATAGAGCCATGATGAGTCAGAACTGACTTGGTGGCAACAGGTTTTTAAGCACCGAAGCATTATCTTTATTTTCCAAAAATCTAAAATACTCAGCAACAAAGGTTCCCTACTCCTAAATTTTCCTTGTCTGCCACCCATTCCATATTTCCAACTACAGCTTTTTACAGGGGAAAAAAAAAGATGAAGAGAGTATCAGATCAAAGGCTAAGGAGCGAAACTAAGCATCATCTGGAACCTAAGACGAATTAAAAGAGGGAAGGTTGTATTTGCTGCCCATTCACCTTATTTGGGGGGCGGCAGCTAAGATACTTAACTTCTCTAATCTCAATTCAGAATCCCTGGATGGTTCAGTGGTGAAAAGGGATTGACTGCTAACTGGCAAAGTCAGCAGTTCATAAATCACCAGCTGCTCCATGGGAGAAAGATGTGGCCGTCTGCTTCTGTAGGGATTTATAGCCTTGGAAACCTTATGAGGTTGCTGTGAGTCAGAACTGATATGACAAAAGTGGGTTTCGGTTTTTTTGGGTGGTGCAAATGGTTAACATGCTTGCTGCTAGCCTGGAGGTTTGAGTCCATCCGAAAGTACCTTGGAAGAAAGACCTGGTGATCTACTGCCAAAAAAAACCCAGCCATTGAAAACCTTGTGGAGCACAGTTCTACTCTGACATACATGGTACTGCCATGAGTCATGGCAACCGGCACTGGTGTAGTGAGGCACAGATTAGCATTTACTTAAGATCTGTTGAAGGTGTCACTATGTGGCAGGCACTGGGGAGGTAGTGTGGAGCAAAACAGACAAGACCCAGAAGCAGAGGTCTCCCAGTCAACCCTGAATGAACTAAGAGGCAGGGACTGCAACCAAGAACTGACCGGCAACTCTCAACCTCTTCTGCAGCATCTCCTGGTCACCTCCACTATCTACTCTGGTGCTGCCAGCCAGTGATTAGAAATCTGATTAGAAATCTGACCCTCCTGCGAGACAGTGTTGACAAGCTTGTTGAAAGCGCTGGGTGGTGGTAAAGGCCAAAGGCATCATGTCTCTAAGGGCACTTGCACTTCACGAGAGGGTATGTGAAAACCTTCAAAGTTTTTCCTCGAAATTAATCTTAAATCAAGGCAAAGCTACTATAGGGGTCAATATATTGGGGAAACAAATGATGATAGTCTAAGTTTCTCTTGAATGCCCGTTAAGAAGGCCCCACATCAAGACGGACAGTGTGTCCCTGTGATGCTGTCAGTTTGTACTCCAAAGCTGGGACATACATCTTGGCCTCTGTTTGCACACGACACGAAAGCATTAGGGGCCACGTTCCAGGAATAACCCATATCTGTAAACGCTAGATTCACCACCATTTAGGGAGATGCCACAGCCTGAGAGCAGAAGCTGAAGCTCAGAAGAGCAGCGTGCCCACTTTCTTTTCCTCACCCCTGCACACACTCACTGGGTGGAATGTTAGGCCAGTTAACCTAATAATGTCGTCTTCTTTGTTTTCTTTTCTTGCAGAGAGTCATCAGTTGAATCCAAGAACTTAATGAGTAAGACCTCTTCACTGGAGATGCTTCAGGAATGGCTCAAGAGTAGGTTTTGATTTTTGCCCTCCCAGGAAGCAAAGTGAATGAAGTAGAACCCCCCCCATACCACAGAGACAGTTAACTGTATATCTGCCTTCATGGAAGACAAACAGACCCCAAAGCCTGAGGCACCAAGAGCTTTTGTCATTTAAAGAAGACAGCAGGATTCTCAGCTGATGGAGGGATCATGAGTCTGTGTCTGTGTCTAAACGCAGGTATCTACAAATGAAGTCTCTTTAAAGATGGCTTCACATAGTATAGCCACTCGGTGAATACTTTGAGTCAAGTTTTTGTGTGCGCCCTCCCTCTCTCACAAGGAACCTATCCTCCATGCCTAAGTTACTTTCCTTCCTCGGAGGCTCTTGTCTGGTCCCATAGAGAGGTAATCTGGGTTAGCACACCCTCTACCCCAATCTTGACCACACAGCATCCCTGAGACAGGTGGTTCTCAAAATGGGTAGAACGGGCTCCAGAACACACAACTATTAGACTTCAGGCCATGTACAATCTTCTTCTCTTTTGGATCACCATGTTCCTACTTTTCCCGGTATGCCGCCTTCCCTTCCAGAAGCCTGAGACCTTAAAGGAACATTCTAAGAAAATCCTGCAGGGAGAGCAGGAACATGTGGTAGTCACTTCTTCAGGACTTTGATCTTGACTCCACCTCTACAGGACTTTCAGAGCCAAGGGGCATGGAGAATCACATTAAGGTCAGCTCCAGCCAGGAATACACACAGGTTTTTCTGAACCAAATAAGGATGCTACAGATTTCATACAAAACATGCGCTCTCTTCTTTCTTCAGTGCCGTTTTAATTTCAGTCTAAATCATTACTACAGCCAGCTCTTGACCCTTCTTACTTGAAGAGAGATGACTTAGAGACCTCAGGAGCGAGACACACCGAGTCCTGTACCCGTTCTCTTCTAGACTGATCCTAGGACAGAGCAGGAAGCCAAATCCCTCTGGGTCTCAGTGGTGTTCCCCATGTCTGGAAGGTTCTGTGGGGTTTCTGCCTAGCCTCTCCTTCAGGCTCCATTTTTATCTTAGAAAAGCTTCACAGCTTAGTTATTATCACTTCTAGTTTAAACCGTGCAAACTTCTCTAACTAGATGAAATGCTTCTTGAGAGCAAGAGCCCATCTTGTACAGTGATGGGAAATATTCTGCTCAGCGATGGTAGAGAAAAAGCCCAGCATCCGTGAGACAGATCACACTCCTTGAATACTAACATCCCTTGTTTAGTGTTACGAGGGTCCTTCTATTAATCCTAAAAGGTATAGGAATGTTCTGGGAGCTGATGGAAAGTGAAGGAAGAGGAGAGCGTGTAGCAGTGCCATTACCAGCAACTACAGATGCCAACCCCTCCAAAGTCCCCTTCCTGGCCCAGGAGCTCCAGTCCTAAGAAGCAGGGCAGGAGGGCACACAGGACAAGACAGGAGGAGTGACTTGCAGGAAGGAGAAGGCCATGCCTCAAATCTCACCAGATGCTTCCATTAGGATGTCAAGCTGGGAGAAGAACTAGAAGGGAGGAGAGCTCAAGAGCCAGGAATGAAGAGGAGGCAAAGCTGGAGAGGAGCCGAGTCACAGCCCCTCACATGGGGGGGCGGGGATTAAAATACAACATCAATAATGACCACCCGGGAGAGCCTGATGGTCAGATCAAACAGCCAACTGCTCTCACTTACAGCGAGGGCACTGAAGCCTGCGAACTGAGGTAGCTTGCCTCCCAGTTACACCTACTTCCAAGCTGAGTGTGGGCTTAATCAAAAGAGCTAGCCTCCACTTTCTGAACTCTTTTCCCCATACAGCTCTGCTTCTTCCGGGCTCTAAGTAAAGACATACAGGGCAGAGCAGCTCTGAGGAAGAAGCCAGCCCAAGGGGCCAGGAAAAAACGACAGTGCCTCTAATGAAAAGATGCTACGTGCATGGAAAGTGCACCAGCCCGGGGACCTCTGCTTCCTGACAGCCTCCAAAAGCACCAGCCATTGTGTTAAGATGCCCCAAATTAAGCTGATTAAAAGGAAAGCCATAATGCTCGTCTGTCAGCCTGGACAGGTGGCACTCCACAGTGCTGGAGGTCGGGCAAACCTCCAACTCTGAGGATGATAGGTCCCCTCCCCTGGCCCCCCTGGCCTGCCGCCCCCACTCCCCCAGCCTCCGAGTCCTGACAGCAGTGTTTGTGATCTCCAGCTCGTTACACGGGCCTCTGACTTCCTCTGCTGGCTGGCTCAGGCTCCGAGCCCTGCACCCTCCTCTGCCTCCATGAATGGGCTGACGGAACTCCTACCATTAGCCCTCAGTGTAACTGCATCACTCCATTGTCACCACACACGCACTGCACTCAAGGCGAGAACAAAGGGCTGAATGAACCCCAGACCCGCGGCCAACTCAGGCAGAGACAACTTAGGAAACTATCTCATTCTTCCTTTCTTCACAGGCTCTTTGGCTTATTTCCTTGCATACAAAATGAGGCCCACAGAAAAAATGAGGCAGGAGAGGGCAGCATCAGCCCCCAAGCCTATTCCTTGTGCCCCCCTGTCCCCCAAGCTTCCCTTCTAACCACTCTTCAAAGGCTCCTGGCCACAGGCTCTGTATGTCCACAAAAGACAGGATGAGTGGCATAGGTGCCTTCAAAGCAGGATGCATGTGAATCAGTGAGAATACTGGCGCTTCCAGCTAAGGAGGGGACAGTAACACGATGCGGGGGACCCTATGAAGAGGATGTAATCAAACTTGAGACTGGCCACTGGAACCTTCTCTGAGGCTATTTAAGAATCAGAGAGATTTTTTGTATCTAACCCAGGTGGCGAGGGATGGTTAAAATGACCAGATGACTGTGGACTATGTATCTCTCTTATTCACCTTCTTCCAATAACTTCACCGTATCTTTACAGCCTGTGAACCTCGATTCTATTTTTAATGGAAGTACAGCAATGAAACTGTGTCATGTACAAGTTGTGACTTAGTCTAAGATAAAGTTTATCTAAGATAAAGATAAACTCTGGGTTTCAACCTACAGGGGCCAGGCCCCGCCATATCCAGCGAAATCTGTGAGAGCCACAACTTGGCAGGGCTGCTTTGTTGTTCTTCGGGTGTCGCAAGCTTTCCACATTAGACAGACTACAGCCTTACTACTTTTCTGTCACTCGTCCTAGTGAAAAATATCTGTGTTTCCCTTCTCTGACAAGTTTCTGCGTAACATCGGTGCTGGCTTTCTTAGGTTTTATTGTAATCAGTGCGAAAAACATAAAGCATAAGGAGGCCAAAGAAACAGGAACATACTCGAGACTCATCTCCCCACTCTTTGTCCATCGTTCCTTCCTTCTTTGCTCCCTCCCTCCCTCCCCTCAGCCTCCTTCCCCCGGGACTCTGCCAGTTGTGTCTTGTTCAGGAGGTTCTATAGACAAGGCACCAGTGAGATCAGCACTGGCATAGGACACGGACAAAGTGCTGAAGGACGGAAGAGGAGCCTCGACTTGGCTTGGGGAGGCCAGACAGGTTCACTGGGGAACCAGGGCAGCTGATCAGTCCTCTCAAGCTTACCCCTGGAAATGGGTAGAAGTCCCCCCAAAAGCCAGAGCTGGCTAATGTCTGTTTTTAGCAACGCTGGAAAGAAAAAGAACTTAAAATATACCACCCTCTGAGACTTTTATTCCCTGTAAAACTGTCAGGCTTCTCACTCAGCTTTCTCTTTGGAATGGAGCCTTCCGGTTTATTTTGGCAACCAGAAGGAGCAACAAAGACCAGCATCCGCAGAGCTGCATGCCTCCTCCCATCAAAGCCATCTTGCCGCTGGCCAGTCAGCCAGAGGAAGGTGTGAGGCAATCTGAACAAAACCAGGGAGTCCTCCTTCAGCAGTGTGATTCCTGACAATCCCTGATCCATTATCGCCTACAGTGACAGGGAACACCGTAAGCTTGGAGAGATGGCACTATCACAGTGCTCAGAGGGACTAGCTCAGACCTTCAGGGACTCCAGGCGAAAGGAGTGGTCAGCTTTCTGATTCCTATTTGTCAGCACACCATTGCTTGAGGGCAGCAATCCTGGTGGTGTGGTGGTCAAGTGCTATGGCTGCTGACCAAAAGGTCGGCAGCTCAAATCCACCAGGTGCCCCTCAGAAATTCTACAAGGCAATTCTACTCTGTCCTGTAGGGTTGCTATGAGTCGGCATAGACTCGACACCAGTGGGTCTGATTGGGTTTTGGTTACTGACTTTCAGTGGAAGAGCTCGGCATGTACCACCAAGCATTTCCTAGTGAGACCCAGATGATATTTGCTATTTCAGAGTTGACTCTGCTGGAAGGCCTGCCATGCTGCTTGAGGCCTCAGGAACATCCTCCTCTGACTAGATACACTACAGCATTTACAGTTCATAATACATTATTTAACCTTCAGTCACCTATGGTCTTAAATAAATATGATTTTGCACACATGGCTCTTTATTTTCCATGTAATTGCTAATAGAAGGCAGGAACTTCATCTTCTGTTTCCCATGTGTTCCCCTCTGTCCTGGCCAGCTTCTAGTGTGGTGCCCGGAGACCACGGCTTGCTTACCTATACACCTCCTAACACAACAACCGTCTGTAGGCAGTGAGCCTTCCGTAAACACTGGCAGGAATAAATGGTAAGGAAGTGCTTGACTCACTGAAATGGCAAGCAAAGCTCAGGACACAAAAGGTGACTGCCTCTAAAAATGCAAATGCATTCTGAGCTCTTGTCCTTTGAATTTTCTTTACTCCAAGCTTCATCTCCTCACAAGCTGATGGATGGGAGATTTAACATTTGGAGGAAGTTGTACACATATGAATAGCCTAGTTTAGTGATTCTCAAACTTTCCAATTAAAAAAAAAAAAAAAAGCCTAGGAAATGAGGGAGCCAGTACCAAACCCCACCCAGGGAGATCTGAGGCTACTAGAGGTAAGCTTGAAACTTCATAGAGGTCTCAAATTTTACCTGAAAAAGTGGCAAAGATTTTTGCATTCTACTACTAAGTTTCCTTGTGCTGGTTTTTCATATGGAAGTCTTTTAAGTTACTTTATGTCAGGGGCTTTGCTTGACTAGACCCAGTGACAGGAAGTGGGTGTGTGCTCCAGATGAAAACCACCAGGTATCACAGAGTCATTTCTGACTCACGGAGAGCCCATGAGTGTCAGACAGAGTAGAACTGCATTCCAACAAGGTTTTCAGTGGCTAAGTTTTTGCAGGTAGATTACCAGGCCTTTCTTCTGAGGCACCCATGGGAGGACTTGAACTGTCAACTTTTTGGTTAGCAGGTTAACCATCTACACCATCCGGAGACTTCAGAAACAGAACCCAGGCCCATTACAGAAACCAGGAACAACTCTACAACCTGAGGTGGACAGCAGGTGATCTCTAAACTGGCTTTGTATCCATTTGGCCCAGTCTCACAGCTGTCTTGAATGGGCTGGCTACACAACAGGCAGCTCCTCCAGGAAGAGCTGGCCGACTGGCTTACAGCCCTGAACAGCAAGTCACATCCCTAGAGCCTTGGCAGTACCTCTCAGGGATGACCTCTGCCTACTGGAAATTAGTAAGGGGTGCGGAAGAAATATCTGGGAGAGCGCTGGAGATGCATGGAAAGACAGAGCAGTCAATCACAGCAGGTCTGTAAATATCTGAGAGCGGTTACAAAGCTGGGGTCAAACTCCTGTCACTCACATTTTTGTCTCTGAGGGTACAGGAAAGGCCTGTCTTCAGCTGGCTGGAGTCTTATTCTTAGGGCTGCCTTAATAGGAGACAGTCAGGAAAACACAGGAACGCATCATTTCTATGTTAAGTTTTGCCCATGATTTTTCTTGGGAGGATTAGAAAAGCGTTCTGCAGGCTGCCATGAAGGGGTCTTTTTATTTATTTATTTTACTGTGCTTTAGATGAAAGTTTGACGGCATTTTTTAAATCTGCGCTTTGGAGCACATACTTAAGCAGTGTATATTGGGGAAATTTCACCATTTAAAAAACGTTCAAGACAGAAGTGTGTCAGAGGAAGACCCTGGATCTGTCCCATTGGGCCCTAAACACTTTGCTGCAGCAGCCTTTTCCTGCACTGGTAAGGAATCCCAAGGTGGCTATACAGAGGGTGGCAAGAGAGCAAGCAGGCTGCAGCCTGAGGCCTGTGGAAATTCCACCTTCTGCTCGGCAACCTCCCAGGGGAGTGGAAACCACATTATCCCTTAACTCAGTCTATTCCCACATTAGGGCATCCTAAATCCCCCTGGAATGTCCAGAGGGTGTCATCGAGAAGTTCCCCTGCATTCTTGAGCCTCACCATGGTGACTCACGAGGGCCTCAAGGCCAACACCCCTCTCTTGAACTGCCTTTAAGCCAAAGGCCTTTTTCAAACAAAAGTATCCCACTGGCTACAGCAGGAGTGGGGTGTGAAGTTAACTTGCTAGAGTTGGGGCATCAAGGTTCTAAGTCCCCCTTCTGCTCCTGCTGCCCCCTGCAGCCCACCCCAAGTCCCCAGGCTGGCCCCTTTAGTTCTCAGGGCCTTCAAGTGTGAAACACAGGAGCTGCATCCCTGTCTCAGTATCATCCCAGCTCTGATACTTCTAGGATTGTTAATCTTCTATCAGCTAAATTCAGGGCTTTACTTGACCCTGGTCTGTGTCAACATCTTTCTTCTAACAAGCTTCAGATTCTGGCAACCAGAAGGTAAATGCCTCTGGGCTGTCCAGAGGGCACAGAGGATGGAAAAAATCTCTAGCTAATAATAGTTCTCTGAATTTGTACGGCACTTTATTCTTTTTTAAGTGCTTTTAATCCATTACTACACCAAACAAAAGGGAAACGAGAGACAAGACGAGGTTGAGAGGTTTGCTTATGGCCAAACACCCCGCTAATAGTAGGGACATGTCTCTGTGCCTTTTCTTCCTCTCTTGCAGCATGCTCCTGCTTCTGACTGTCCCTGCTGCTGCAGCCTGTGTGAGCAAAAACGCAAGAGCTCCCTGCTGCTCCACACTGGAGGAGAGGCAGCCTGACAGCGTGGACATAAATGGAAGCGAAGCAGTAATTCAGGCCCACTGGGAAGCCCTCGCCACACAGGAAAACTAGTAAACACCCTTCCCTCTCTTCCTTGTATCTCCTTGGTCCATTCTTCTCCATATTTTATGGTGTGCAGGTTTTCAAAAACTTAATAGGACATCTCACCTGCTCCATTTAGGACTACTGTAGGTGTTCATTTTTAGAAAACAGAAACCCAGAAACCACTTCTGGTGCACCACAATCAAACCAACCAGGTCTTTTCTCCGAGCTGAGCAGAAAAAGCTCCAGTCTCGGCCACCTACCACGTCTGTGTTGGTGATCTTGGCCAGCAGATCCATCAGGGCATCACCAGTGAGCGAGCTCACATCCTCATCCTGCTGGAGCCCACAGATGGCTGCTCCCACGCTTCCAGTTGCGATCATCGATGGCGGGTACAAGGCAAACTTAAAATCTGCAAAAAAAGATGGAAAAGGTCAGGGCCGGGGAAGATTCTGGTTCCAGGAGTACTCACAAAAACTAGGTGGCAGTTGGTCAGTTGTATGAGTCGCCCCTTACCCTGTAATCACATCCTCCTCCAGTCCTTCATTTCCAAGACACCTACTTCTCCCTTCTCTGCCATCACTGTGGCTGTCAATGTCTGAGCGGCACAGTCTGTGTTTGACCGCTAACCTACAGGTAGGTGGTGTGGACCTATGCAGTGGTACCGTTAAAGACAGCCCTGGCAATCTGTTTCCATAAAGATCAAAGCCAGGAACACCCTATGTGGCAGTTCTACTTTGTAACACTTGAGGTCACCACCAGTCAGAATCTATCTGAAGACAGCGGGTTTGTTTTTGTGGTGGCTATCCCAGATGTAAAACAAAGAGACTGAGGCATGGGCACTGGTCTAAGTCAAGAAGGTGACGGCTTACCCAAGGGCACACAGGGAATCTACAGAGAACTCAACTGTCCCCAGCCCCAACACTCCAACCAAAGTTGTGAAATCATATGTGGGGTTAGCAGCTCTAGCAGGGCAGGAGAGCGTGGAGTGAGACACAGCCTCATTGGGCGTAGACTAGAGCAGAGGCTGTGGAGACCAGCACCCTCCCTGCTATCCTGGGGGCATACATCAAGGGCCCGAGAGGCTTTAAGGAGGAAACATTACTGCTAGGTGGGATCAGGCCAGATCTTAGGAAGAATGATAATCCAGCAAAATCCTGTCATTTTCTATGGGCAGTGCCTGGTCTAAAACAACAAAAGACTATTTTATTTAAAAATAAAAAAAAAAAAAAAGGAAGGAAGTGAGAGAAGCAGCTACACAAGGGGCTGAAAGTCACAGTCTCCAACTTCTGGCCCAATGCCAAGGCCTTCAAGAACACAAGAAGAGAACCCGAATCAAGCGCCAAAGGTGACATACTACATTCTTAAAAGACACCTGACTCCACTTAGATTTTATGGTTCAGAAGCCTGAGGATCCCATTTCTTACTGGCAAAAAAATAGCTGTTTGCTAGAGAAGTGTAAGATGAGAATAAATCTGAGGGACTCAAAGCCCTCTCCTCACATTTCTCCAAGAGCAAAAACAGAGGATTCTGCTATATACTGGACAACGGGGCTCCAACATCCTGCTTCCCCTGAGCTATCCCCTAAATAGGCTGACTGACCACAATCCAGCTCTTTCTCCACCCATCAAGGGGAGATAGATACCTACACATTATTCCTGTTCCTAGGCAAACAGATGGCAATTATCAACACGTACAGTAAATACCTGACATAATCACTCCCATTTAATTCAGATGTTAATCTAAAGGGCCCACAAGTATTGCCGTCACGTTTTGGGTGAGACCTGAAGCTCCGAGAGTTTCAGCTGTCCTTACCCCCTACTTATGCTGATAGGCTAAAGCGGTTAGTTTTGTCACTTGTTCTAGTAATAGACCCGGCATGGGACAAGTTGTTTGTGGTTTCTTTCTTTAGTTTCACATTGTTTTTGTTGTTGTCGGGTCCCATTAAGTTGATTTTCAACAACTAGGGACCCCATGTGACATAGCTCTCCCATCTAACATTCATAATGTGAGTTAGGCAGCCAGAATGGCCCCCTAGGGTTTTGCAGGCTGTAATCTTTATAATCAGATCGTCAGATCTTTCTTCCGTGGCTTAAGTTCAAACCACCAACCTTCCAATTAGCATGCAAGCACTTAATCATTGCACCATTAGGGCTCCTTAGTTTCACATTAGTCCAGTGAATTTATTGTACTCAGCAGTGCGTGTGGTATACACAGAAAACATGAGGCCACACTTCAAACTGTAGCAAAAATATTAGAATGAACCTACAAAACCAGTTCAACCTAGTGTTTCCCTCTCTTCCTATTCAATGCTCTATCACAAACATGTATTCTACAGGAGCCGTCTCAACGGCAACCCCCTTGTCTGAGCTGCACTGCTGAAGCGTCACGCAGGGACTGCCCTCCTGTCTTGGCTGAATCCCATGAAGGCAAAATATGTCTGGGTCTCTCTCCCTGGCTTTCTTTTAGATGGCTTTTCAGATGTCTTTCCTTAGCACAGTTACCATTTCTACCTCTTGGGGGACTTACAAAGCCTGCTGTCCACTGCCCCCTCCCATGCCTTCCCTTTCTGGGGACAGCATGATAAAGCCAGTCTCCCAGCCTCCTGCTCTGCTGTAGGTCTGCTCCCACATGGGGCCACATGAGAGTGTTTCTCTGCCCAATAACCTCGTTAGCTCCCCCCTGTGACATTCATAATGCAAGAGAAGCAGCCAGCTCATGGCCCTGGGCCCACAGAGGCCCTGGGTGGAAGCATCTGGTAGGGAAGGGGCAGGAGAGGATCCCTGGTCCTCCCCTCCCTCTGCCACAGAACTCAGAAACAGGAAGCAAACCTCACACGTGCCTACCTTGGTAGCCCACTGCCTGTATCACCACCTGCCACTTTTAGCATAGTATGTGAGTTCTAGGAGCTCAGAGAGTTCCTATGGGTTGTCCTGAGGGGGTTAAGGGCCAGGGACACTGTCCCCCTGCCCCACAGAACTGGAAAGCACTGTGTTCATGAACATGGCTGCCTCAGCCATTCACAGACTAGTTAGTCAGCTATTCAAGCAACATTAGCAATCAAGCCAGGCTCAGGCTTGAGCTCTGCAAGCCACTTCCTCTCTTGAGTCTCTGCATTCTCTCTAATCAGGGGGTGGGCAAGATCAGTGTTCCTCCAACTTCTAATTGCAACCCATAGTAGGTGTCATTTGTGGGTCATGACCAGCATTTTATTTATTTTGTTGCATAGACTAGGATAGAAAATATCAGAAAACACTGGATACAGCAAGGGTAAATAAACTATTTAGAGATACTTTTGTATCACTTTTAAGTGCATGCCTGTGTATCCTGAGTCAGGATATAAAATGTATCTCTTCTTTCATGGTGTAGGTCAAAAGGGTCCAAGACAGCAGATTTGGTAATCTCTCCCACCTGTCTTTCAGCTCTCATTTGTCCTGATTTGAGGATCTGGAATGACAGTGACCCCCAAGAAAAAAAATGAGAGACAACAGAAAGGAATGTGGCTCCTGTTTGCCAGCCAAGTCACAAGCATCCATCTATCCTTTTCAAGAGCAGCACTGCTTCCACGTGGCATCATGAGCACACTTAGGGACACCTCCTCCCTTCACCACCTTCCTCCCTCTGCCCCCACTCTGCTGGGTTGGGGGAAATGAATAGAGAGAAAAACACAAAAACGAAACATCTGAAGGGTCATGTCCTCATATTATCTCCTGTTTACCACCTCCTCGCTGGGACTCCCATTCAACCCATGGTGCAAGCCTTCCACACTGGCTATGTAACAGGATAGATAAACAGAGAAACGCTCACTAAATGCACTCTGGTTTACAGGGGCAGAAAAAGGAACTGCATGCATGCGTGCTATGACCAGGAGTGAAATCCAATCCCAAACCAAATCTGTTGCCTGGAGTAGATTCCAACTGATAAGTGACCCTATAGGACAGAGTAGAACTGCCCCCATACGGTTTCCAAGGAATGCCTGGTGGATTTAAACTGTTGACCTTTGGGTTAGCAGCCAAATTCTGAACCAGTGTGTTATCAAGGCTTCAAGACCAAGATTACAACATTCCCCAAACCAAAACCCATTGCTATCAAGTTGATTCTGACTCATAGTGACCCTATAGGTCAGAGTAGAACTGCCCCATAGAGTTTCCAAGGAGCGCCTGGCAGATCCGAAATGCCAGTCTTTTGTTTAGCAGCTGTAGCACTTAACCCAGCATACCACCGGGGTTTCCACAATCTTCCCTGCTCCCTCACAAAAAATGTGTTGTGTGTATGCACACACAGATACTTATCTTTATAACATCAATATATAAACATAAATACACATTTACATACACCTATTAACGCACTAGAAGGATACAAAGTGAAAACTTTTTTCATTAGTGACAAACATGAGTAAGTTTATAAAATTGTCTTTTAATGCCATTTTAACAAATAAAAATCAGGTAGAAATCACCAAAACTCTTGGTCAAAAAACCCAACTATCTGTACTCTTAGTGCAGAAAGCACATTCAGGTGGCAGGGTCTCTCCCCGCCACTTTCTGTTCCCCAACGAGAAAGGTAAGCTGACAGTGACTCCCTGAGACCCCGCTCCTGCACACAGAGAGGCAGATAAGCGCTCAGTGAACTTTCTGACCAAGTCACCACCAAGTGTTCCTCCCTGATTCAGGCACCATGGATGATACCAAAAAAAAGTCAAACATTACTCTCAGTCGTTATCCTGGGCTGGGACAATCTGTCAGGTAAGACTACAATACAGCATGGTGCATGAGAAATGGCTAAAAAGCATATGGGTGACTTTTCAAGATTCTTCTTAAGCATGGAGGCATTCAAGTGGAGAGGAACCACGGGCGATACTTCTGAAGCAAAGTCTCCATGGAGATGGGAGGTATGCGGGCCAACACTCAGTACCTCTAGGAGTTGGGGGGTGTAGCGTGTGAAGTCTGGGTGACTCCCTGTCCCCAACCACTGTCAGACACTGGAGACTTCTTCCTCCAGGATGCTGCACTTAGGCATCTGAACAACACATCTGCCCGTGGAGGAAGGAGACCACTCCAGAGCCTAGGGCCCGGCTCACCTCCTTGGGAAGCACAGAGAGGCACTCCAAAGCACTACAGTTCACAGTTCAGAATGCTGGCTTCAGCGTCAAACAAAGACTGAATCTCTGGTCCACGACCTACCTATCAGCTGTGTGAAGGTGGAGAATTTACCTGATCTCTTGGAGTCTCTCTTTTCTCATTTGCAAATGAGACAATAATTATACTGTCTCACAGGGTTGTTCTGAGGATCCACTATAATAATCCATGTAAAAGCACAGTGCCTGGCTCAAATGTCATCCCCCTCTTCCTCCTCCTCATCATTCTTTACTATTGGAACTTCCTGTGGCACAGTGGCAGGCTATATGACTGTGGAGATTCTCTTCAGCATCTGGAGGATGAGGCAAAAGGCCCCCGGATCCCTGGATTACAAGCAGATGCTGAGAGCAGACCAAGCATGCTGAGGCTGGGAAGAATGAAGGCTCTGTGCTTTCTGGAGTGTGCATGTGTCCCCAAAATGACCTCATCGAGTCCCCAAAGCCCCCTGCTGCTTTGTCAGGAGAGAAACTGAGGCCTTCCAGGCAACTGGAGAGGGCCTATGAGCACACAATGAAAGACAGGTGCTCGCAATGACAGTCTCAGCATACCTCCCCTTCATTCATGGGGTTTACCCAGGGACCAAGAATAACACCTGCACACCAGAGACCTGGGGATCCCCCCATCCCAGGGTAGTGGAGGCCACAGCACACCTGAAGTGCATTCCAGCTCTGGCGTTGTTTAGCTGGCTTGTTCATTTTTGTAGTGAGGATGGTAAAGTTATTACTAAAAATGAACTTCAAATTTATCTGGTTCAAACACTTCCTTTTATGGGTTAATCCATGAAATCCTATGCAGTTATGTGAGAGCTCTAATGTCACTTACTGTGAATGCTGGGCTTGGCCTTAGCACTGTACTGTAGACTCCTGATGCAGTGCTCTATTAAGTTTCCAGAACTTAAGCAGCAACTCAAGGCCACCAGCCATATACTGCTGAGCAATGCTGAATAGGCTTTTAAATCAGAACTGGAAGAAAAAGTCCCGGTTTCTGAGTCAAAAGTCACAGGCATCATCCCAGCCATGACAGCCAGAAGCTGTGTGACCTCACGAATACATAGCTTAACCTCTGAGAATGCCACTGGAACCCCTTTCTAACACGGGCAAGGATATTGAGAGGCTTCTACACTCATCAACTTCGTCTCTGCACCTCCTGGCAGGATTTCATTGAAGACAGAGTGCTGAGTTAAGGAGGTTTAAAACCATGGATTACGTGGCCCTGCCCAGCAAGTTTAGCCCTGATTATTTTGGCTATAGCAGCGAAGCGAAAGCGCGACAGCTATGCTCTCAGTCACCACTAGGGGGAGAGAGGAGGCGGGGGCGGGGGCGCGGGGGGGGGAGAGAGGAGGCGGGGGTGGGGGGGGGAGAGGAGGCGGGGGCGGGGGGAGGGAGAGAGAGAGAGAGAGGCGAGCCAAGAGATGTTCTGAGGCTGAAGAGACACAGAAAAGCCTCAGCCGGGCAGTTTCCCCCACTGGCCCCCACCCCTACAACCTGCAGTCAGGTGGAAGTGTGAGGGCCAGAACCCAGGGTTCTCATTGGCCCACGAATGACGTCAACACACACCTCATCTGCCACCCCCAGATCGGTTCAGCACACCCTGTCCCCACAGGGCAGGACTGCCACAACCAGCTAATGCCACTTGAACTCCAAAAGCACAGGTACGCGGAGGAGAGGAGGAGGGGAGGAGGTGACTGGAGAAGGGCTGGCAGCCTGCTACTCATTCTTCTTGCAGGCAGATGGGAAGTTAGATAGGCAGCTTCATACTGCCTGTCCCCTCAGGGTGCTCATGTTCAACAGGCCACTTCCTCTCAGCCCCTGTGATCTTCCAGCTGTGCAGGCAGCTCCTCCCATTCTGGATCAAGGGCCAAGCCACCTAACCTCCTGGACCACCACTGCCTCACTGTAACTTGGGGATGGAAACTAATGAAACACTTTTAGGTGAGACACGTGGTAATCCCAGGAAACAGGAAAGCACTATGGACTATTATTATCAATGGGGCTCAGGCCTTAACGTGGGGAATTCCGCCTGCCAGGGGGCTACTCAAGGGCATGGCACAAATGGCTCAGGGCAGCATCTTAAGGCTGGGCTCCTGTGCAGAAAGATGGGGACATGGGGTACCCACGTGCAGGGAAGTTAGGTACTGCTCTCATCCCCATCAAGTTCAAACTCAATGCCATTGGCTCTTCTAGACTGACTGGAATCATCCGTTGTGCATGGTATCATGTGTCAAGAATCTCACACACTGGAGTGAAATCCTGAGTCATCTTGAATGGTCCTCTCTTCCCATGTTTGCAGACCTGGGGGGGTCTAACATCAGAACCACAGCTAGCAAGACTAAGGCTCAGTTCTGCTTCCCCAGCATCAAAAAATGCCGGGAGCTGGAAGTTTTGACGGTCTTCTCCCAAATGTCTCTACTGGTCAGGGGGAGGGACTCCAGGCAATTTGACTGTCTCTCTTTCAGGCGCCATTTCAGGCCAGGCTGGGAAGGGAAAGAGTGTACCTCTCTGCCCTGCCACCATCTTACCCCCGGCACAAGGACAGACGCTTGTCTACTCCCCTCCCCTTTCTGCAGCCCCTCCGTGCTCTCCTGCGCTCTCTTCCCCTTTCACACACACATACGCTCTCCACAGACTCTGTAGAACCACTGCCAGCTCTTTCACAACCAGCTTTTCCCATCAACTAGTCACACAGGCTGGAGGCTGGCTACTATCTCCCCTGGATCCCCACGGGCTTCCAAGACCCTGGTTGCAGGTGCCTCACCAGCTCCAGGGCAGCACTTTCAGGACTGGGGAGCAAGGTGAGAGGGCACAAGACCGGGAGCTCAGCAGATCCTACCATTTGCCTTTACAAGCACAGTCCTACACACTCACCCATTCTCCACACTCCAACCCCCAAAATGTGGGATCTCTCTTTCCTGGAAGGTTTACCTCCACGTAGGGCTGCCCTCAGGTTTCATCCTGTTGGATTTTGCTGTAACCTCCATGCAGAGGGGGTTCTGTGTGACTCTTGTCACTCACACATATCCAAGTACAGATCAGGGCAAGAAATGCCTCCTGAGACAGGCATTCCAGACCCTGGAAACTCCTCTGAGAACCTCTCTCTGCTCTGGTCAGTTCCTACCTGAAGCTCAGCACCTGGAACACTTGGCTGGACGTGTTCTTTTCTACATCCAGACACCCTGAAAACTAATGCATCTTCAGGACTTCTTCTGCCTCCCTCAGACCTCTGTCCTCAGTCTCTGGATCCCAGGCTCCCTATTCTGGCCCCAAAGTTGGCAGCCACCCCAAGGATCTGGGCAAGGAAGCCAAGGGTGGGGGATGGAATCCCCAGCTTGATAGAACGACCTCTTACAGAACCTGGGGATCTGCCTATGCTTGGGTAATTCCACCTACCACTCCCACTCCAATCAGAGAGAGGAGAAAGCGGTGGACAGACACCTGAGAGACCTGTCAGTCAAGAGACAAGGTCAAAGGAGAAGCCAGGCTATCAACAGCTGGACACTGGGGAGCTCAGGGTCGGGAGTCAGCAGTCCCTGGGCCAGAGCAAAAAGCCTGGGGATCACCTCCCCCACCGTGCATCAACACAACAGAGACGAGAGGGACAGCCTGAACTTGTGACAAGTTAATAAGGGACTGACCTCCAGGACTCAGGCCAGATAGCAGGAGAGAAGAAGGAACTGTAAGCATAGCTACTTTCTGCAGATGCAAGTATCCATGGGGTCCTGAAGAACAGTCCCCAAGGCTGCAGGAAGGGCACTAATTCTCCCACAAACAGCCCAGGGCACATACATGCTCTGTAAGGCCTGGTCATGGTGCGGAAGGGCAGGACTTGAGAAAGTCACCCAGGGATACACTGCCCACTGAAATCAAATGTGAGAGGCTTGTGAGTGGCTGAGGCCACTGTGCGCAGAGAATGGATTCAGCGAGACTCAGAAGTGCGGTCTAATATCTTGGCTGGAGAGATAAAATCAGAAGTGGGGGAGGGTGACATTTTTATAATTAGTGTCACAGCTTGTCTGTCCTACCCACCCCCTGACCCCTGGTTCACAAAGCACTTTCTGATTTTAATTTTCTTAGTCACCCTAAAAGCCTGTCTGATTGTCTATCAGTAAGTGCACCTTGCAGAGGAAGAAGTTGGGGTTCAGAGCGGTGGAGCAAGCCTGTCCAAGGTCACTCACTGATAAGTAGCAACACCTAACCTTTTGAATGTGAATACACAGCACGTACACACTGTTGTTTTTTGAGGTCGAGTCAGTTTCAACTCATGGCGACTTGTGTGTGCAGTGCGGAGCAGTGTTCCATTAGGGTTTTCAAGGCTGTGACCTTTCAGAAGCAGACCTCCAGGCCAGTCTTCCAGGGTGCCTCGAAACAACCCAGTGGCATTGAGTCGATTCCAAAGCATAGCGATCCTAAAGAACAGAGCAGAACTGCCCCATCCAATTTCCAAGGAGGGTGCCTATAAGTGGGTTCAACACTCCAATCTTTAGGCTAGTTATTGAGCACTTAACTGTTTGCACCACTGAACACTGTATGATCATCTCTACAAATGCATCAGTAGCCTGCAGCAGGCTATGGCACAAAGGCAGCCCCCTGAATCCCATCTACTGACAATACAATTACTCTGGACAAATCTGAGCTGGTACCACCCTCAAGGTTCTGCCCAAATGGTCAGTTCTTCACTGACTGTTTCCTTTTGTGACAATATGAACTCTTGACACCTTGTCTCCATTGGGTGAGAAAGGCTTCAGGGTTTTTACTACGTTCATCACTAAGGGGGATAAAAAGAATAGTGGAAACTGGCCATTGTTCAAGTTTGTGAGGCAACATTAAACCACTGCTTTCAGTTTATGATGAAAATGGGAACAAAGGAGTCAACAGAAACCATGTTATCAGTTGTAGGGTCTACACGGTCAGTGAGAAAGCTTTTCACACTAAGACACCAGTAGCTACTGCTATTTGAAAAGTTGCAGCCCCAGTCAGAACACTGCTATGTAAATGAAGGGTATCAGATCTCAGTGCTCTAAGAAATCCTTGGTGAGAGCTAACCATCTGGTCAGGGGACCAGCTGAACCCACTGCCATCAAGTCAATTCCAACTTATAGTGACCCTATATAGGACTGGGTAGAACTGCTCCCTAGTTTCCAAGGTACACCTGGCAGATTCAAACTGCCAACCAGACGTAGCATTTCACCACTATGTCACCAGGGTTTCCAGGGGGACTAGCTAGAAACCAATAAATGCCCTGTAGTAAAAAGAATTCCTTTTGTCTCCCTTACCAGCAGCAGCGGAGTTCTTATCTTGACCCTGTTCCTTCAATCTACATTTGCCCCCACCCCCTCATAAGTTTCCTCTTGAGCTTATCTTCAAGCCATCCTTTTCCTCAAAAGATTAAAGATTTAAACACAACCACCAAGCAGTACACATAATCTTCAAAGAGCACTTTAGACATCATAAAGAATGATTTTAACAGCACTAATTTTTTTCCTTACCACACCTGTCCTTGTAAACCATTTATGAGTTTAGTAGTGAGAGAGAATGTACCACCTCAGAGTAAAAAGAAAACACCCCACAGGAATGAAAACTGAGGCTGTGGACCACCCGTTCAGAAACACACAGCCGTGACACTTGAGACCAGCGTGCCGTCTTCTCCGAAGTGCCCCTCGGCACCCCTTGCCTCCCTCTCCAGCTGCACCCTGTTCCTACCGGTGGCGCACAGAGCAATGAAGGTCTGGGCATGCTTGCGGATCAGGGACAGTTTCTCCCTTGGCTGCGGCAGCTTGCGGAGGATGTGCTCGATGAAGTCGTGAGGGGTGACGGCTGCCAGGTTCCACTTCAACTTGCCCAGCACCACCAGCTCCCACTCCTGGAGAGGAAGGTAGAAAGAGTATAAAACCCAAAGGCTGACCTGAGCTTTGGGGCTGGGGGTTGGGCTCCAGACCTGCTTTAACGATGCTCATTAGGTCACTGAGATTGGAGGGCAGGCCTGTTGGTCAACGTGCACAAAGCTTTGAAGCTGTGGACCACTCTTCTTATACTTCAAATGTCAGGCTCCACTGAAGATAATGAGAGCCCAGGTAGCTGTTGCCAAGATTCTCCTTTCTTCTCCCTCCTGTCCTCCCTAGTCCCCCCACTCCCGCCCAGCCCTGACTTCCATGCAATGCTGCTTCCCGCCCACCCAGAAAGTGCAGGCTCTAGTAGGACATTGCCAAGGTCACTGTGGGCCCTTGGTAACAATTTTCTGTATATGTCTTAATCAGTGGATTAACAATCTTTCCAATCCTCATGGAAAAATTATGCCCACGGATAAAGCTCAAAATAAGGTTCTCTGGCCCAACTCCTCCACAACCAATTTGCTTGTTCGTACTTGGTGCCCAAAAGTGCCCCTTTTCTCTGTGCTATTAGAATTTGCCCCTTGACACATCCTGCAGAAATCCTGGGGAAGCAACACTTGGCCACAAAACACTCTTTCACCTAAATATTTCTTAGGACTTTGTAGTCACAACCAAAGGACCAAGGTTGTCGTTAAACCAGTTGTCATCAGGTTGGCCCTGACTCCTGGTCACCTCGTGTGTCAGAGTAGAACTGTGTTCCAGAGCTTTCGGTGGCTGCTTTTTGGTAGATCACCAGGCCTTTCTTCTGAGGTGCCTCTGGGTAGACTGGAACACTGCTGAGTGTGTTGGCCAGTCTGCACTCCCAGGGGTGCTCTGGGACTGTTACTAGTCTCCTTCCCCGCTCTGCAGGTAGAGTTAATTCCATTAAGGTGAAGGTGACTGGTCAAGGTCACCTTGACCAGTCTCTGAGTCTCTGAGTCCAAGTTGGGAACAATACAGACCTATCTCTTCTGGGTCTCTGACTAGCAGCCTATCTAAGGAAAAACTGATTTTCCTCCTCTACTGAGACACTTTTGGGATATTATGCTAAAAGAGAAACAAGCTGGGGAAAAAACCTTTTAAGTATAGGCAATCAGACAAAAAGCCTACCAATCATCTTCACGAGAATGAGACGCAGAGACCAACTCACTAGTGCCTCCCCATTCATCCTAAGAACCCTGAATCTCTTCCACAGGCTGAGGCCCAGGACACATGCTGAGCCAGTGTCAGAGTATGGCCATGGCAATGTCCCTTCCTTACCCGGGCCTCAACTTTCTCATTTGTAAAATAGGAAGCCTCCTCCAGATCGCAACGGTGGGCTAGAAAGATGAGGAATGCAATAAAGGCAGGTTTATTTGCAGCAAACTAGTTCATTCTGGAAAATCTGGGGTATCCCGATGAACATTACCTCAGTCTACCAGCGTGCTGACACAAACGGACCAGATTTAAGAGTCATTTTCCTGTGCTACCATGAGAAAAACAAACTGGACTGGGTTTCTAACAGTTTTTAATAAGTATTCAAGTCTACCTTGGCCTTCTACAGAGGGTGGGAGTATCCCTGACAGACGACTAAACAATCACCGTGTCAAAGATGGTTTGAAATCCCAGCCCTTTTTTCTCACATGGGAATGTGAGTACAAGCCACTCGTCTTGCACAATTATTAAAGGAAGGAGATCTCCCAGAAGAAAGTACCTTTCTGGGCCTCTCGGACCAAACCAGAAGCAGCTGAAATCTGGCAGCGGTTCAAAGGTGAAGTCATTCATGCCCCTCTCCACGCTCTCCGCAAGTCCTCCCCAAACTTGCGCATGTCTGCCACTAGATGGCAGCACAGCCCCAGAAAGGAAGGCCCCCGCACAAAGAGCTCAGTTCAAGAAGCCCAGTCTCTGCTCCGTGGACTCTGTGCAGGCCATGCCAGGAGAGGGGACGGGGGAGAGAGGGGGCCCCTTTTCTAAACAGTATGGAGAGGCGTGTGGGGACCACTCCAGGAGTAGCCTCAGAGTTGCTGCACCATTCCACTGCTGCTGTGATATGGGTGTCTCGTGTGCGGAGTTAAAGGGAGTTAAAATGTGCAGACCGGTGGGAAAAAGGTCCCCCAGCAGAAAGCAAGAGGCAAGCCAGGACCACCAGGGCTGTACAGGGGTCACAACCCCATCAGAGGTTGGGAGAGAGGGCGGCTTCAGACTCCTCCAGTGAAAGGCTAACATTTGTCTTTGCTCAAAAGCTAATGAACTGATATTTAGCGTACAGTGGCTATGTGCAGAGGTATCATGAGACACTACCTTTAAAACTTCAGGTTCGTAGACAAACCAACATGTTTCTATCACGTGAGCACTTCTCTTGTGAGATGTCATACTACACACTCTCAGAATGCAGTGGCTGAAAATCTAATTTTAATCGAAGTATTGTCATTGCACGTCATCCTTTCTTGGCACACACAGGGTTAGAAATGAATCTCACCAACACAAACCTCCATGATGGTCTTACTGGTCCACGTAGCCTCTGTGCTGAGGATGGTGCCCAGCACACAGCAGAAACACAAAAGATAAGTCACGTTAAAAGAGTATGAAAATTCTAGTGGCGGGGACATCGGGCATCCCAAGAATTTGTTTTGAAAGAGTTATGGAGAAGGCATCTCAGGCCAGGGGTGAACAGGAGGGACAGCTGAAACGGACACAGGAAAGGGACAGTCATTACCAGCAGTTCCTCCGGCTTGATGGAGTTGTCCGTGTAAATGCACAGTTTCTCTGCTGTTAGAGGGATGGTCTCTTTGAGCTTAGAGGCAAGGAACATGCAGACAGCGCCCAGGAGTTGCAGATGGGACTTAGGGGTCGGGACCCCAGCCAAGAAGCGGTCCAGGTAATTCATGGCCAAAGGGAAGACCTCCTCTTCACATTTTTGTTCCTCACAAACCTGTAATGGGGGTGGGAATGGATTGAGAGGGGAGAGAAAATAGTACAGGAAAAAGAAAAAGAATGAAAAACATCATCTATGGAGACAACAAAAAATATGTAATTTTGCGGGGAGGGGGAGGGGAGCAAAATGTGTCGTAAGAATAAAGATGAGAAAACTAACGTAAATCTAAACAGTCCGTCCAAGTTCCAGTATTCCCCCCAAGCCTAAAAAGCCGGGTGAATGAAAGAGCCAAAGCGGGGAGCCCAAGAAACGCGCAGTGACTGCACGACGCTCCCTTGCGCTGCTCACTTCTTTGCTCACTCTCTAACTCACTCTCTTTTTTGGATTTCGTCATCTTTTCAAAAAATCAATAAAAATATTCTGGAGGCTCTGGGGGTCTCCTGTTTGGTCCCATTCGGTCCCCCAGACCCTGCTCTATCATTCCCGACAATTGGAAAAAATGCCAGGGGGGGTCCCTGCGGCCCAGGAGCCGCTATTGGGGGGGTGGGTGGGGAG
The DNA here is from genome assembly GCA_028571685.1 of Heterohyrax brucei. Classification (NCBI taxonomy): domain Eukaryota; kingdom Metazoa; phylum Chordata; class Mammalia; order Hyracoidea; family Procaviidae; genus Heterohyrax; species Heterohyrax brucei. The sequence goes on along the minus strand of CM053142.1, from coordinate 65,388,858 downwards.
AGGTGGGGAAGAGAGGGGGAGGGAGGAGAGGGGAAGAGCGCCGCAGCCTCGGCAGCTGGAGTCGGAGCAGGGGGGACGGTTTCAAAAAATAATTAAAAATCGAGAAAATAGCCTAGAAAAGCCCTTTCGGCGTGAAAACCCCAAGGAGGATCCAGACTTCCCGAAACGGAGGTTTTGGGTGCCAGAAAGGTCTGTATCTCGACCCCTGGAGCTCTGGATCCTGGGGGGAAAGTTGAAGGGGTGAGAGCTGCGGCGGGAGTGTCCGGCTGCGGCCCACAAGGGCAGAAAGTAGGGACCGTGGTGACCAGCTGGGGAAAAGACAGGGACCGGGGAGCCTCTAGAATGAGGCACGGGGGGATCTAACCTCTCATTTAGGGGTGCCCCAATATCCTCCTCCCCCCTAACACCTCCTCCCCCCTTCCTACCCCACCCAACTCTCCGCACCGAGGAAGCAGGAAAGCCAAACTGTAAGTAACCTTCGTAAGGTGGGGGTCGGAGGAGAGGGCAAGTTTAGAAGTAGGGTGGCTGGGATAAGGGGGTGCGAGGAGTAGCGTGCGACGTCTCCAGACTTTCCAACCGGAGTTTGCAAAGCAACATGGCGAAACCACAGCAGGTCCAGAGCTGTGCATACGTGGGCACACAGCTTGCTCGGCAAAGATTTGGAGCAAGGGTAAAGCAGTGGTTCTTTTGGGTTCCCCTAAAACACACGTTTCTTCAATGTGACTTCCGGGGCTCCTGAATTCCCCGTTTTTCTCCTCCTCCCGCCTCCCTCCCCCCGCCTTAAGTGCCAACGCGGAGTCGCGACCACATGCGGGGACCTGAAGCTAGGATGAATTTGCTTGGGCATTTGGGGGGACTGCATTTAACTGTGGGTCCCAATGTCGCGCTCCGGCTGCCTTCTTCACCGCACAGAGAGCAGCCGCTGCTTCGCAAAAGGCAGGTCGGGATGGGGGTGGGAAGAAGAGGAAGCCACATGCAGGCACACGCTCGCGCGGGATGCTCCCCAACCCCCGCCCCAGGACAGCCTAGTTTCTCCTAGATTTTCCCCACCACCCCCACCCCCCCAGTTAATCTTGCATCCAGTAAGGATGTGAAATGAAGCCACGCGTCCTGGCAAGGGCTCGGGGTGACCCCGTGCCCAAGAGCAGGGAGGCTGGCACAGAGACTACCCTGTCCCAGTTTTCGGATCCCTGAGTGGGGGGAGGGGGCTGTGAACCGGGGGCACAGTTCCTAGAGAGCGTCGCCTGTAGCCCTACCTCCAGCATCCAGGTGGCCACCATCCTTCTCATGTGGGGCTGGATGTCCTTCTGCACGCATTTGAAGTAGGAGCACTGGGGAAGGTAGCGCTCCTCGATGGTGAGCAAGTTCTGCAAAATGCGGTCATCGTAGAGGAGGTTGGGGTCCGGCACAGCCCTGCGGACCGGGTCCACCTCACAGCACAGCAGCTCCATGGCGAGCCGGGCGCGCACTCCTTCCCCTGCTCTCTCCCGACTGGAAAAGTTTCTTTTGGGGGAGGGGGGGTTCCCCGTACCTCCTTCCTTTGGCTAAATAGAGAGGTCTGGGGAGAAGGCTAGGGGCAGAGAGAGAAGCTGGAAGAGATGAGAGGAAAGGGATAGGCGGCAGGAGAGGAGAGCCCCGGGGGCTGCTGAACTCGAGCCTGCCCTCCCCTTCAAATTTGTCTCGCTCTGCCCAGCTCGCTCTTCTCTCTGCACTCTGAGGCGGTGACGCAAGCTGGCTGGGCAGTTAGTTCTCCTCCCTCTCGCCTCGCTCCCCCTCTGGTTCCTCCTCCTCTTCCCTCCCCTCCCGGCCCTCTCCTGCTCCTCCCTCCCTTCTTCCCTCCCTCCCTCCCTTCCCCTCTTGTTATTAAGGAGAACAGCAGCTGGCCCGACCTAACTTCAAACGCGGTCCCCCGCCCCCCCACCCTTCTCCTTAGCTCTCCGAGGCCCCTCTCTCCCATCCAGCCCCGCATGCCAGGGGCCCCGGAGAGGGGAACCCACAAGAAGACCGATTCCTATACATGCCCTCTAATGTCCATTCTGTAGGTCTGTCAGAGCAAAATATGACCCTCCAACTTGGGCTTCTTCAAAACCGATGCAAATACCCCTGCCCAAGGATTCAAGATCCAGGAAATGGCGGGTAGATTACTCGAAGATGGGTAGGAACAGACAACTGAGACACTGATCTCATATGTAAAAAATAAGGCGGCGGGTGGGGGTGGTGTGTGATTTAATAAAATAGCAACCGTGCATACTTAAGAGATAAAGCTTATGTATGGATCCTATACCTCAAGTTCATGTTCTGGTCATTTCGAAGCTATTTGATAAGCCTGATTAAAGGGACAAGAACATTACCGATCTCCCCCCCCCCCCCATGTGCACAGAGAGGAAGAAGAGGAAGGGGTGGGCGTTAGGAGGATTGTTTCTCCGACGTGACAAAATTGACCCTTCTAGCAAACAATCCTGTTCTTGGGGACTAAGGCAGTCATTGGAGGGCGCAGTGATGGGCCCGGGGCTGCCGCAGACCGGGGAGGGCTAGTAGCAGCGGCTCCTCCGCGGCTGGCGGCCACGCAGGAAAAACCCGCTTCCTCGCCCCTGCATCTGTTGACAAGCCGCCAGAGGTGTCAGCGCAGAGCATGGCCACACTGATACAGCTTTCTAGGAAATAGCCGGGGAGGGGGAGGGGACAGGGTGAGGGAGGGATTAGGTTTGGCTCTCCCTCTTTCCCCTTGCTCGCACATCACCACCCCTTCCTTTCCTCCGAGGCCCCAGATTTCCACCCTGGGTCCTTCGCTTGCATCCTCTTCGGCTCCTCCGGGGTCACACCTCACTCGCCAACCAGGGCTGTCTCCTGGGGAGCCGGTGTGCAGTGGAGACACTGCCAGAGCAGCCGGCTCTGACACGTGCTCCAAAGCACCCTCGGGTCAAGGCTGTTTTTACTGGGGAGATGGTGGCGTTTCCTTACCGCCTTCCTCCCAACACTCTGCACTGCAGTGCTTTTTTCACTTGGGGAGGAAGAGGAATGAGCCCAGTGCGCCCAACCTGTTGGCTGAGCTGGCACGTGCAGTGAACTTGGCTTGGGGCTCTCTGAACAGACCGTGGTGGACCAATGACCTCCTTCACCAAGAATGGGGGCCCGAAGAGGGACGTGGAGAGAGGGGGGGTTGAGGGGGTAGGGAGGCCGGGCGGGGTGAGCTGTGCACAAGTTTCCCTCAAAGGCGGAGGAGGGGAGGTGGAAAAGAGAAGGCGGGGAGAGAATAAACCAGAGGTGCAGGCGATTAACTCAAGCCCCGGAGCCAGCCTCTTTAAATGAGGGTGGGGCGGAAGGGGTGGGTGGCTGTGGGGAGAGGGGGGAGATATCGCTTTAAAAGGGTGAGTAAGAGTTTGGGGCGCCGTCTCCCCTCCCTCTATTTGCATAGCCAATAGCTCTGGGGCTCCTGCTACTGCGCGCTGATTGTTACCGGGCAGATTACTTTTTTTTTTTTTTTTTTTTTAGTAGGACGCGTTCCCCGCTACATCAAAAGGAAGCCAGGGGAGGGCGGAGGGAGAGCGGGGACCCGGGCGGAGAAGGCCCGGGAGAAGCTGGGGCGCCTGCCACCTTATCAATAGCCGCGGGTATTAGTATTCGATCTACAGTGTGCAAAGAACCGGGAGGGGCGGGGGCAGGCGAGAAAAAAGGCTAATTGCTGTGGAAGCCATTAGTTTTCGGGAAGGAAAAAAAGCTCACTGAAAAACCCAAGTTGCAAACTCAAAATGAAACAGTTCCGCGTAGCGGATGACACTCGGGCTGAGTACAGTGTTCACAGGAATACAGTAGGGTCCTGACTGTCACTTAGTGATTTTAGTCAAGTTGGACTTCCCGCCTTAAGGTTTTGAGTCACTCGGGATAAATAACATGAACTTACATTTTAAGACCCCATAAAGGAATGACTCAAAGGTCACCTCAGCCACTTTGGAACGGATCAAAGAAAGCTGCTGGGGCAGCTGGGGGAGGTGGCGACAAGGTGCGGGCGGAGAGAGGTATTTTTTAAAGTATAAATCTAACCCGACAGGCAAGGACATAAGCCCCGGAGGGCTTTCAGGCGCTTGACATCACTTGATAACCAGCTAAGCACGGTCTTCTCCACCTCCCTGCAAGGAAAGACTCCCGAGCTCAGGGTCCCCTGAAGGGGGCCCGGGGAAAAAGCGGGTGGTCGTCCCTAGGGCCTTGCCCACCACGAGGAGAAAACCTGGGTGGCGAGAGCTCGTCTCCCAGTGCGCAGAGGGCCCTCTAGCCCCTGCGCTCCCTCCCTACCCCTACCTCCACCCACGTCTTGCTTTACTGAGAAATTCCGCGGGTGGGGGGGGTTGGGGGCTGGTAGAGGGGAGGAACGGAGAGGGGAGGGACGGATGTCCCCCTTCCCGGCTGCTGTCTTCATTCATGAAGACCCGCGAATTGGGGCGCTTCCCGCGTGGCAAGCTCGGCTTTTAAAAGCCCTTTAAGTTCCTCCGTTCACTTCCCCTTCATATTAGGCTGTAGCCGAACATTAACCTCGCGTCGAAGCCGTCTCCCAGTCGATTTTCAGTCTCCAGCTCTTGGGGAGGGGCGTGAGAGGGTGCGGGCGTTGGCAGGAACTTCTCCAGGAACCTTGGACTGGAAATGGAGTTTTCCCTTTTGCTGGCCACTTAGATCATGTGTTAAAACCTGAATTTTGCTTGTTGAAAAACACTGTCTAGCACGCGGGAAAAGGCACGTTGCCTCCTGGGCAAACGTGTGCAGTTTCTTTAGATATACATTCAAATTTACAGAAAAAAGTGCAAGCACCTTTGCTCTGGCTTTGAACTCAACCTGGGTACTGGTGTGTGTGTTGCGTTTGGGGGTGGTGGGTGTTGAGTTTTCCTTGTGCCTTTTTAACTACTCAGGAGAAAAAAAAAAATCTTGTCCTGTGTAGGATCAGTGATAAACTCGAGCGAACACAACTTTTATTGGACTTTCATGCCTTCTCTCCTCACGGGTTCCCCACCCCCACTCCTCGTGTTTCGGAGTTTCGGTTGGAAAGTGTACAAAACCCTGTAGGTGTAGGGTGCAGCCGAGTGTTGGGTGTTTATAGGCTCCTCTTTGCAGGAACCTGCAGGCTAAGCACACACACTCCCAAGTTCACCTGGCGGATGCCGTGGGGCAAGGTGAGCCTGCGGTAGGCGCAAACCTCAGAAGGCGTGTGGGTTCGAGCCTCGCCGCCTCTGTACCGAGGCACTCAGGCCAGGCTGGTGGAAGTCTTTAGACCCAGGAGTTCCTGGGCCGTCGTCCCCCTCCCCAGCTCTCCCCTTGTGTTTCTCCACTGAGGGATAGATGACCATAAAAATTAGAAAAACCCGACGGTCATTTAAAAGTAGATGACTGAGAGTCCCCTGCGTCGGTTCCTGGCTACCCGAGAACCTGGGATGGAACTAGAGGAGGAACAGAAAGAGGAATTAGGAGGTAGTGGGAAGGAGATAAAAGTAAATTAGGCAGGAAAAAAAAAATGCAACAAAGGAAAAGAGGGAAAGTCGAAGAACCGAAAGGCACAGGTCAGCAAGGAGGGAGGGGAGGAGCTAGCGAATCGAGGTTCCCAGGTACTCTGGCAATGCGCGTCCAGGTGTGAAAGCGCGGTCGCAGAGCCCCGAGCTTCCGGGAGCGGGGTGTTTCCAACCACCGCCTCCCGCCCACCGGGTATGGGGACGCTCAGGATTCAGTGGGGAGCAGAACCAGCCAGGCCCATGTATTTAAACTGCAGGTTCGCGGTATTTCAGCTTGGAGCAGGCGTATTCCTGAGGCAGCAGATGCAGTAGGCGTGGGTCAGCGAGGCAGCGCCTGCCGTCTGTTCCCCCACCTAGCATCGTACTCTGCTCCCCGGGGGGGAACAGGAGGGAGGGTTAAAAAGATCCGAACTTCCCCCTCTTCCTGTCTGATTCAGCTTCGGGACACGCCTCACGCGACCGAAAATAGCCTGGAAATGCATTTGTTTTATAAAGTGAATTTTCCACAAAGATTTAGGGTGGGGGGCGTCTGGCTGCCGGCGTCGGCGGGGCCCTGCCCCGGGGGAGCAGAAGGACCCGGCCACCCGACTCGCTCACCCTCCCCCGGGCGCCCCCGGACAGGGGCCCGCTAGTTGGCGGAATCGCGCCTCCGCGCCGGGAGCCACCACGCGGCTTTTTCGCGGAATTTTGACGTCACCCGCACGTGGGGGAAGGGGCTGGGTGAGCGAGAGGAAGCGGCGGGGGAGGGGGCGCGGTGGCGGCGGGGGGGCGGGGGCCGCGGCGTCTCCGGCACCCTCGCGGCTGGCGCTGCGGGCGCCCTGGCGGTTGGCGCTGCGAGCTGCGGGGTGGCGCGCAGTGTCGCCGGTCCCCGGCTGGACAGCGGGGTTCCAGAGGTTTGGCTTCTTGTCCCGGGAGTTGCCACCCCGTTGGCTACCCCTCCATCTCCCGCCCCTCCTCCAGCTCCCACCGCCTAGGAGTTTATTTATTTTTATTATTATTTTTTTTTCCCCCTGCAAAATCAGAAGCCGCTCTCAGCTCCGGATAAGAAAAAAAGTTCTTTCTTTCGGTCCATTTCCGCTTGATACCGGCCCGAGACTGCATGTCGCGATTGCTGGTCGCGACGCCCCGCCGCTAGCTCCCTGTTCTTCCTCCAGACAGGAAAATGTGACGGTGTTTTGCTTGGGTATTAAGTTGTGCATTTAATTTTACACCAGGAATTTTACACGTGCGACATAGTCTTCCCTGCTCCTTGCCCCATCGACTAGCTAAGTATCGGCTGGGTTGGCTGTGAAAATGACATGTGCGCAGTCTCCAGTGGGTGGATGTCAGAAACACTGGACGAATTTTGCTGTATTGGTAGTAAATCCTTGAAGAAAGGTGGTTGTCAAAATAGTTACAGAAACAGATGGGCATAAAGTGCAGGGCGGCTCCCCTCCCCTTCACTGGACATCTTCGTGGTATCCTACTCCTGGAGAACCTTCAGTACCGCAAGGGCAGGAAAAAAAAAGGAAGAAAGAAAGAAAGACAGAAACCCCCCAAACCCGGCAACTACAGGGCAAGTCCACATACCTTCATTTCCCCTAAATTTGGCGATTAAAAAAGAAAAACAAAATAACCTTCAATAGAGGAGTAATTTCTGGAATGTGTCATTATTTTCTAAAACTATGGTGAGATTTATGCTGAATTTTACAAGGAATCTTAAATGAGTATGTTTGGGAGAAAAACAGTAATTTTTAACTGGCTTTTACCTCAGTGAGGTAAAAACTCAGTTGCAGGAATCAAATGCAGAAAGCTAAGGGTTTTTTCGAAAATGTGGATTTGAGGTGGAATTATTTGTTTCAAATGTAAGGGTTACGCTTTCTGTTTGAATCAGATATGAAGTGTGGAAATGTTTATTTTTTAAGATGACAGAGTTTGGTTATGAGCACTGTTGTCTTCCTTCGTTTTAACACATTTCTTCTGTTTTTAACTTATTATTTATTTCTTTTTCGTTTTATGATTGCTGGTCTGAGACAAAAGATTTTGGTTTGTTTCTTCTGAAAAAAAAACCTAAAATTAATTAAAATGCCACTAATTTCTGTTGAAGCTGAGCCTGAATGAACTGTAATTTCGAGTGCTTATTTTTTTGGTGCTTGATTTGATAGACAGTAGGTTTATGTGTAAAAAGGTGGAAACAGAATAAATTATTAAAAATAAAAAAGGAGCCAAAGGAAGTGTTTGAAAAACCAGAAAGACAAATGTTCTTCACATTTTGCTCCAGCTTCATTTCAGACATTTAAGTTATGAGAAGTCAAGTTAAACACTTTGTGGATGTAAATTTTTGATAAAATGTCAAGACTACCTACACTGAAAGTTTTTTTTTGATGAGTAGTAATTTTTATTTGTTTTCTAAAACCTTCGTGTCCAGGTTCAAACTTTCATTTCCCTGTAAAACGTCCACTTGACTACTGTCATGCAATATTCTAAACCAATATTCATGGTTTCATTCAGCTATGTGTCAGTTACAAATTGAAGCAATGTAAAATATTTCTAATAACTGTCTCTTTTTTCTTTTTTTATTTTTCAATCTTTAAACACAAGGATTGCCAGCATCTGCTAGTACAATTTATACCATAATTCTACAACATGCTGCATTCATACACTCCAAGCTTTTTACAATTAATTAATAAAAATCAGAAAAATAGTTTTCTAATAAGCCTTGTTTTCTCCTCCTAGTGACACATTTCAGGAGGCAAATTGCTGTTTTTCTAAAATTATTTTCTTGATGGCCTTTTGTTGGCATTAAAAGGAATGAGTTTCTACATGTAAAACAGGTGGTTCTTTAAAGTTTTATGAACTTCAAAATGTGCACTTCTAGAGGGAGATGTTCATTATATTTAAGAATTGACCTGAAAGCAAGCAGTTTTTAGAAGTATGCTGTACAATCCCAGCCAGGTTGGATTTAGGCTCCTATGAGGAATGCATTTCCTCTTCGCTCATCCTTCAGTAAGGGCATCTGCTCTTACATGAACTTGAAACAAAGTCTGAGCTTATGCATTATGTAAACAACTTAGAAAAGCAGAAATTTGGAGCAGGGAGGATTATGTGGAAGGTGAAATTAGACCAAAACTCCAAGTTTGTTTCTGTTGTTAGCCATTTCATATCACACTTTTATTGTGTTCCGATCAACCGTAAACCAAATAGTTCTTGCTGATGTATAGAAGTGAGCTCAACAAGCCCTATTTAATAATAACATCAACAATACTATTATTATTATTCTCCTTCTTGCAATAAGAGTGAGTGTGAGCTTTCACTTTATTTCATTCTTGAAGTGTAGTTGTCAAACTTTAAGGAAATGACGGATATTAAAGTTAAGATTTGGTCCTGAGAAGTAACACAAAAAGCATTTAATTTTGCCCTTTTGGAAAGGAAAAAAGTCACCAAAATTTAGTATATCTATAGGCTATGGGAAGAAAGAACAAAACAAAACAAAAAAAGGTTTGAAAAGGAAAAAGAAAAATCCTTTGCCTCCCTTCTAAAGCCTTCCTTTCCTTTGTTGTGCCCACGTATGTTTCCGTCTTCGAGAACAGCACATTGGTCTGTTGAACAAAGACAAACCCAGGACCAAAGCTCTTTCCTGGGAACAAGGGAGATGTTCTGAAGTAAACGGTTTGGGTTAGTTTACATCAAGTTTCAGATGAAATGCTTTACATCTGGCTTCTCATGGCCACCAATTATTTCAGGATCATGAAACGTTTATTTTTTTGTTTTTTTTGAGAGAGGATTCCATATCATGCATCAGGTCTGTGCAGGCCGTTTTGTATGTGGGTCTTCCTGAAAGCATTTCAACTTAGGAAATTTTAGTTGTGTCAAGTAGCAAGCACATGATCTGTAGGGTGTGATTCAAATAAGCTGGAGAACAACAAGTTTTTCTACCTCCTTCCTTTCTTCTTCTTCTGTTTCGCTTTTAAAATAAAATAGTATATTTAATTTAAAGTTTCCCTAACAGACTATTGAATAAGATTCAGATTCTCTTGCTTTTGTAAAAGTTCCTGTAATTACTCTTTGTAGTGTAATTACTAGCAATTTTATGTCATCTAACAAATCTTTTAAATAAGTCGGCAATAGAACTCCAGTGAAATTTGCTGCACTTGAAATGAAAACCATACTCACCTCAAGAAATCAAAGTTTGACCTTCCATTTAGACACTTGAGAATTTACCTAGGCAGACTGTGTTGGTTTCATTTAGTGAAAATTTTTGAGATTTAGGAAAGCATTATTGTCTGCCATAGATTAGATGCAGTCTTGTTTTGAGCCAGGGGAACGGACCGTAGGACCTCATGACATTTTGGCCAGTTATTGAATACTCCTTCTGTGTCTGGGAGTCTGCAACTGAAATTCTATATAGCATTCATCCAGGTTATTCATGCTGAGAGATCACATATGTGTTAAACTGATAACATCACAGGTCTGTGCAGAGATACACTGGAGCATGTCAAGGGCACACTTCAGGTTTGTAAGATAGAATTTAAGTGATTTTGATGGAAGAATCAAATATACTGAGAGTTTTGTGCTTTGGAGAATGCCTTTGACTTTTGTGATTCATTCATTCATTTGATGAGAATTGAGTCCTTTGCATTAGCTGAACATTGTGTGCAAGGCATTGAGGTTGTAGTGGACATTAGTAGATCCCCAGTAAATATTTTGGAAGGCAGATGGGAAGGAAAAAGAGTCGGACAGTACAGTTGCTACCTCTGAGAATCATGTTGCCTTGTCATTAGACATGGGAAGGAATTAATATCTCAGAGAAGTGACTGTCAAAAAAAAAAAAAAAAGAAAAAGAAAACCATAGAATGAAAAGTCATAAAACGAGATGCTGTGTTTTATTCATCATATTATGTACCCTATCCTGAACCAGGAAGATGGAAACTATCTTCAGAATTCAATCAAGATTATTGGAGTTGGTAGGTTTTTTAAATTATGTTATTGAATAGTTTTTAAATCTTTTATTTGTAACTTACTAGTTGGCTGGCTATTTGTCAAATGGTTGGGGCTTGGTTAGTTCTTTTAAAGTAGCCAAAGAAGAAGATGCTTCTGAGCAGCATTCCTTTCTTTGGGTAGCAGTATTTCTCAAAGCATTTGTTTTTCATCTGAATGAAGCCTCCCTGAGTCTATGACAGTATATGGCTTAGTGTTTCCCTCCTTTGGTTAGGGCCCTTGAGGTCAGAATAGCTCTTTTACTTGTCCTAGGTCACCTAGGCATTGTCTGAGTAGGATATAGATGTCTCATTATTAGTTGGGATGTCTCCTAGAATTGGTGCTGATAACTGATGCTATGAACATCATGTTGTCGAAACAGCATTGGGCTATGAGTTGGAATACCAGCTTTCAGGTTCCTACTGTGCCACCAACTAGCACTGTGGCCTTGGGGATGTCTTAAGTGTTTCTGAGTCTCAGTTTGCTCATTTACAAAACTAACAGGCTGCAGGAATGGAGCATGAAGTTCCCTTCCAGTTCTAAATTTCTAAAATTCCAATGCAATGTTATCATCATAAACCAAAAAAAAGAAAAAAAAATTGTTGAGTCAATTCCAACGCATATGAACCTTATAGGACAGAGAAGAATTGTGCCACAGAATTTCCAAGGAATGCCTGATGGATTTGAGCTGCCAACCTTTTGGTTGGCAGCCAAAGCATTTAACCACTACTCCACCAGAGTTTCCATATTACCGTTAATAGCCATCATCGTGTCAAGGAGTTATATCTATCCAGCACCTTTATGTACTTTATGTCTTACATGAACCAAAACCAAAAAACTTGTTTCATGGATTGTGACTCATAGTAACCCTAAAGGATGAATAGGACTGCCCCATAGTATTTCCAAGGAGCAGCTGGTGGATTCCTATGGCTGACTCTGTGATGAACAGCCAGGCTGTTAACCATTGCAACACCAGGGCTCTGTGTCTTACATAAACCAGACAAACCCATTGCTGTTGAGTCGATTCCACAGTGACCTTACAGGATAGAGCAGAACTGCCCCATAGGGTCTCCAAGGAGCACCTGGATTCAAACTGCCAACCCTTTGGTTAACAGCCATAAATGCGTATGGTACACCACCAGGAGATTCTTAAATAGTGGATTTATATATGTTCTCGCTCTCAGGTATTTAACTCATCAAAGGCTTGAGCTCGTTAAACTCCTCATACAGGAGGGCACTTGGTACATGTTGTCAACTGATGGAAAATGCTGTTTTCCTTGCCCTTGGTCGGTAGACTCATAGGGTCTCTATGAGTTGAAATTGACTTGATGGCAGTGGGTTTTGTTTTGGTCAGTAGAATGTTTAGGTCAGTAAAATGGGATGGCCTTCTTGAAAAATATGTGGGATGTAGAGCTCTAAGAAATAAAACAGTGCTGCAGGGCTAAGGGAATCCTAGCACATAGGTTTAGGTAACAAAATGCTACTCCTGCAACTCAAACAGAGCCACTGTTAGAGCACAGAGTTTTGATTGAGCCGTGTCTGCAGTCCCTTCTGTATGTGACTCAATGACAGCTCACAACCCTCATGGGCCTCTTTGCAGGAGGCTCATTTTAAGCTACATGGAACTCATGGGACATCAGGTGACTCCTTTGGTGAAAAGGGAGTGAAACAAATTTCCCAGAGTTGAAATCTTAGGCAATCTTTGCTTTCTGGCATGTCTAGTAAGTAGGAAAACACAAGTAGAACTCTCCCCCATGTCCACTTTTGTCTCTCACTTTTCGTTGCTTGGAGCATGCAAGAGACTTTACTTTGAACACACATTCATTAAGGTTCTGTGCGCTCCAGCGGAATTCATTTAGCTGTAAATTATTTGTTTTATGAAATTACATGTTTTCGGACACAAGTTTCCTTCTTAAACATGTGGCCCTTGAGAAAGAAAAACCAGTAGTAATTAACACATTCATATTTGGGATGGCCTCTAGACAGGATTCTGTATAATAAAAACAATTGTGTGGTATATAGCATCGTGGAGCAAGCAATAGACTTGAGGTGGGTGTAGTCTCTAGTCTCAACTCTTCCACAAGCTGTAACCCGGGATGAGTCTCTTACGGGTTCCCAGTAAGGGACTCCCAGTTCAAGCTCCCATCTGTCGTGGAGAAATTACCTACAGCGTCCCTGATAGATGATGATAATACCTCTGCTCAAACATTTATGCTGATGGGGAACTCATGCCTAAAAGGCAACACTATTGTCTAGCAATTCTGTGTTAAGACACTTCTTTCTTTGGTGGAACTGGATGCTTCATCGAAATCCAAACTTAACGACCTTGGTGAACATCTACTAAGGGCCAGGCCTTGTCCCCAGGCACATAGGATCTTCTCAAACACAATGTGATAGTAGGATCCTGAAGGGCAGACAGATTAAATGACTTACTGAAGGTTACACCACAAGTGGTGTCTCTGGCCATGGCAATAGGTAGAACAAGCTGTCTCTCTCATTTATTCTGATGGTTGGACAGATATTTGAGGAGCCATACCTTCTGTCTCTATCCCTCATCTGGCGTCTTGTTTCCCTTCAACCACTGATCAGCAGACTGCCCTCCTATGGATCTAACTAGTTCACTGACCAAGAAAACAAAATACTCGCTGCCGTCAAGTCCAACTCTTAGCAACCCTCATGATAATGGCCACGTGCTGTTTCTGAGGAGCTCCTGGTGGACTTGAACTGCTGACCTTTCGGTTAGCAGCCATACCTCTTAACCACTGTACCATGAGGATTTCCAGTTTGCTGACAGCCGCCATAACTTTTGGTCTCCTCCTGAAAGTGTGGCTAATAGCAAAGAGTAACGTAGAGCAACTTGAGAAACTTGTGGACAATAGGGTCGATCACAGTAATCCACACTACAGCTGTAGGCTGCTGTCGCTGCCTCCTCCAGCCCTGCTCTCCTGGAGCAAGCGACCGTACATACTATTAGAGACGTACTAGTCGAGATGGTAAAGAGAGAATGACTCTATCCCATGTTCTGGAGACTGATTATGTTAATAAAACCCAAGATTGCACTCTATTTCCTTATCTATGAATTGGGTAAATTAAACTGTGGACAATTTAGCTATCCGTTTTCTTTGGCTCCTGAAAATAAAACTAGTGTCTCTGATAAAACTTTATAAGGAGGCATTTCTGCTCATGTTGTGAGTTTGAACTGCAAATCATCTCGCTGTGATCAAGCGAAGGACTTATGATAACTTGTTAGGAGTATTAGGGGGGAATTCATGCATTCAACTGGGAGTGAGTGAGAGATGAGTGAGAGATCAGTGGTGCTTTTCAGGCTTTGGGTTGCAAGGCAGGATGGGGCAGTGTGTCCCCAAGGGCGAAGCAAGGTGAGTTTATGCAGTAGATGGAAGAATATTCTTCCTTTCAGTACATATGGCTTCATATTATTAAGTTCAAGAAAAGACAACTAGCACATCATCCTGAGATTCTTCAGATATTACTGCTGAGTTTCCATTTTTAGTAGTGATGTGAAATTCCTTTTAACAACCAGTTATTTAAATAATAAAAAAGATGAGTCACTTTAATAAAAACACTGAGTAAAGTAATAGTATAGATGTCACATTGTTGAGGCAAAGATATGATACTACTATTCAAATGACTTAGTACTGGTATGCTTATAAGGACAGGCATGGCCTTACAAACCCAGTTATAAATCCTGGCTCAATGTCTATTGAGTGATTTATTTGTTCTGACTTCAGTTTTTGTAGCTGAAAAGTGGGGATAACTATACCTACCTAGCAGAGTGACTCTAAGATGTAAATGTGTGTAGTGTACTAGCATAATGCCCTGGTAAACCATCAGCACTGACATAAAGCTAAATGGGACCTGTTGTTATTATTAGACGCTATGCTGTTTTGTTCTTTAAGAACCAAGTGAGTATAAGAGTCCATGGAACTACCAGTGTATTCCATACACTCCAGGAAACTGTGGAAGGTTCTGTAATGCATCTCACTCTGGGTAATCGCTATCCACTGGTCATTACCACTGTGGGGCACTTACTCGGGGGCTGCTGTCAACAGGGCTTAATCTCAAACTAGTCCATTCTAAACTCCAGATTACCTTAGCCTCTTGGAGGCTTCCTAAATGTAAACACCTTTCGAAGACAATATTCCTGAGTTTCACACTCTACCTTTTTCCCTAACAAGCATTAATTCAATCCCAAGCCATTGAAATAAATCATGTTCTTCCATGTACAACCCACCTCACCTTGAGAAATATTAGCTTTGATGTCTAAGCTTCTTTCCACTTTAGTGATTGTGTAGATGGGGTTCTCCCCATCTCTTCCATCCAGATTTGAAGATCACATCCTAATACACATCTCCAATTGAATTGATATATAGATGCATTTTTTAATAGCCTAAATTTTAGTCATGTTTATTTAGCTAATTCATTTTTTTATTGTGATTAAGTGAAAGTATGCAATCCAAATTAATTTTACATGCCCACCTGTCTGTAGCTCCTCCTGCTCTTCTTGCCCCGTGACAGCACACTCGTCCTTTTCATTCTATGTTTGTTGTATACTAACAAGCTCTTGTCTCCTCCTCTCCACCCTCTTCTCTCCCATGTAGCAAGAGACTGGTAGGACAGCATCCTATAAATGCACCAATCCATAAAGTACACATACCATATAGTCACATTGTGTCCAAGAGTCCAGTCCATTTTTGTCCAAATATTTGACATCAGTAGTGTTTTCTGGTCAGGGGCAGCAGCAGGTCTATGGGCCACACTCCCAGGGAATCCCTTCTTTCAGTGGAGTTCTTGAGCTGCACCCCCCTTTTTCTTGTGTTGCCCCTGGAACTCAACGAGATGTGTGCCCCATCACATCTGTCTTTTGTGATGGTCAGGCACCATGTGGTTCTTCTCGTCACATGCTGATATAGTTTCCCATTCATACGGGCCCTTCTGTTTCCTGAGCTCTTTTTTCCTTGTGTCTTTGTTTTGTTCTTGGTGATCATCTGTTCCTGGTGACTTGGGGCCATTTGGTGTACCTTGGATGGCAGTTTGCTAACTTGTAAGACCCCAGATGCCACTCACCAGTATGAGGTGCTGAAGACTCTTAGCAATGGGCTAGTTATGCCAGTCGGCCTTGATGTCCCCTGAGAGCAGATACATTTCTTTAAAAGTCAAGACTGTTGTGTGTAAATAACTAAACCTTGGGAAAGCATTGACTTCAACCCTTCTTTAGAAAACTAAGCATCAGAGTGAGATGTTTTCCCCTAACACTCCTAACGAAAGCTTGTTAGGATACTCCCAGCATCATGTAGCCTGGCACTTGTGGCTCTGGGACAAAAAAATCACTTTTGCGTGAATTCTTTACATTTAGAGTATATCCTTATAATTTACTCATTCTTTTCGTTTCTTCAAAATTTAGAATTTTCCTGAATTTTATTCAATTTCAGAAATGAATTCTGCTCTCTGAATGACCTTAAGCAACTTTTTATTGCTCGTTTCTGTTAATGATTTTTCCCTACTTTGAGCTTCACAACCGGGAGGCTCATTTTTTTAGCTTAGCACCACCACCTGTGACTTTTGACTCTCAAAATGGATTTTCCTTTATCCTGTTATGGTCCCAAACTTTTCTGGTTTTTAACAAGAGAATGTCTTCCGATGGGATAGATTTTAAATATATGTATGTCTCCCTGGCTTTCTGTCCTGTCCATTCACTGTATCCATTAGGATGTGATCTTCCAACTTGGATGGAAGGGGTGGGGGAAAGCCCATCTATGCAATCACTGAAATGGAAAGAAGCTTAGACATCAAATTTAGTGTTTTTCAAAGTGAAGCGGGTGGTACATGGAGCCAGCCATGGAAGCACATGTTTATTCAGCAGCTTGAGATTGATTTTAATGAGTGATAGGGAAAAACGTAGTACGTGAAACTCAGGAATATTGTCCTCTAAAGGTGTTTCTGTGTTTATTTATTTTTACAAGTATTTTATTGTTATTAGGTGAAAGTTTACAGTCCAAGTCAATTTGCCATACAAAGCCCCATACATACACCTCAGTGCAACTCTGTGTGTTCTCCCAACCTTTGGACAGCTCACTCCTCCTTTCCACCCTGTACTTCTCATTTCCAACCAACCAACCCCTGTCCCCTCCTCTTCACACTACTATCTTGTTTCTGTCAAGGAGCTGCTCTGACAGCCTCATATATATATATATACATATATATATATATACATATATATATTTAAGCCAAGAAGCAAACATAACACCAGCGTCACTCTATGTTTTATAGTCCAGCCTAATTTTTGTCTGAAGAGTTGTCTTTGGTACTGGTTCTAGTTCTGGGCTACCAAGAGTGCAGGGGCCATGTTCCTGGGGGATCCTCCAGGGTGCTGGACCGTGAAGTCTGGTCTTCTAATACAGCTCTGGATTTGTACTGCCCTTTTGCTCCTGCTACGTCAGGGATTCTACATTGTGTTCCTTGTCAGGGCAGTCATTGGTGGTGGCCAGACACCATCTAGTTCTTCTGGTTTCCCGCTGATGTAATCTCAGATCATATGGCCCCCTCTGTCTACTGGGCTGATATATTTTCCTCGTGTTTTGATTCTTTGTTCTATTCTGCTCCAGGTGGACTGTCACCAGTTGATGCTCCTTAGATGGCAGTTTGCTAGCTTTTAAGACCCCAGACACCACTCACCAAAATGAGATGCAGAACATTTTCTTAAAAAACAACAACAACAACAAAAAAAAACCCACATAGTTATGCCAATTGACCTAGATGTCCCCTGAAAGCAGGACCCCCAGACCCCTGTCCCTGCTGCTCTGACCTTCCTTATTGAACATATTTTTTGTGCTGAGCAAAACTGGATCTGGTGCTTAGACTCTTAGAATTATTGCATCCGATACTTAAAAAGAAATGTAAAGGTTACCTGGTTCAACCAATACTGCTGAAATACTTCTGGTGGTGATATGTATGCTTTAAAGGCTGTCCATTTTATTGCTGGCAGAATTGTTAGAAATTCTTTCTTATAGGAAGAAATTCTGGAATGACAGAGTAAGGACCTTTGAGACCCTCCTCCATAAAAGTGATAAGGACACTGGGCAAACTGATTAAAAGTCAACTTTATCAGAACTGTGGGAATTAACCAAAGGCTTGCAATAGTCTTGGGAGTGTTTACTTAACACAACTGAATTTCAGAATAGTGAATTTTGTGACAATTTAACTTAACTGTTCTCATCCCCCTCTCCACAGATCTTCAGTAACTTGCAATCCAACAACTTTGCAACCATGGTAGTTGTGAAAACCAGCAGACTGGCAGCCACCAGAAGCAGTAGAACAGATTTGGAGCTCCCTGTAAAATTCACCCCCAGAGAACTGTTACTTTGTGACCTAGCTGGTAGCTCTCTGGTAAAGCTCCATTCTCAGGGTTTTCCTTTCTTTAACCTGAGCGAGAGCTTACTATCTGAAAACAATCCCATACATGGGGTATTTGCCCACAATCAGTGACAATTGTTTAATTATAGCTACCTCAGGCAGCAATATCAGTGGTGGCTAACAAAAACTGTCCAAAGAATTTGAAAGGAAAAATTGGGAAGTGTGATATACATAAGGGGTTTTGAAAAACTCTGTTATATTCCTGGGAATCCAGAAGGCCATTGTGCTTGTGCAGAAGTCTGTTTGTGTGCTCAGGAAAGATCCAGGAAGGCCCTAATCATTTACCTCTGGCTGACCTTGAGGCTCTTTGCATTAAGAAATGATGGTTAAGAGAGAATTTTATACTGCTTACCGGAACATTGAAGGCATGTCCCAAAATATACTCCAGGCAAGGGCTGGAGACATACTGGTTCAGGGCACTTAAGGAAATCTCTGTCGAGTCATTGCCCATGTGTGACAAAGAGTACAAACTACAAAATTTGTTTAACAAAGTCACTAAATAGTATTGATGATAACAATCAACAGCAATGATAAAGGCGGAGGTGGGAGGGTCTAGTTTCCAGAGTTGCCCCATTGTGTTATTTAAAATATTTAGTTTTCAATAAAAAATTATGATTCACACACAAAACTAGGAAAGTATAGCCTGTGTATGGGGGGCAGGAGGGGAATACAGTCAATAGAAACTGTACCTGGGGAATTCCACAGACTGGACTTTTTACACAAAGATTTTACATTTGGGCTATTATGAATATGCATCCAAGAGCTAAAGGAAACTATCTCTAGAGAATTAAAATATGAGAATGATGTCTCACCAAATAAAGGATGTCAGTAAAGGGATAGAAATTACATAAAATAACCAAAATGAAATTCCAAAGGTGAAAAGTACAATCACTGAAATGAAAAAATTACTGAACAACAGATTTCAGCTGGC
Organism: Heterohyrax brucei; assembly: GCA_028571685.1. Lineage (NCBI taxonomy): Eukaryota > Metazoa > Chordata > Mammalia > Hyracoidea > Procaviidae > Heterohyrax > Heterohyrax brucei. Next base: position 65,370,048 of record CM053142.1, on the reverse strand, counting down.
AGATGAAAGAACCAGCAAACTTGAAGACAGAGCCATTAGAATGATACAGTCGGAAGAATAGACAGAAAAAAGAATGAAAAAGAAAAAAGCCTTGGGCACCTATATCAGACATATCAATGTGTACATAATGGGGATTCCAGAAGAAGGAAAAATAGAGGCAAAAATATTATTTGAAGAAATAGTAGCTGAAAACTTTCTAAATAGGATAAAAAATATTCATCAACATATTCAAGAAGCTTAACAGATTTAAGCAGGTAAACTCAAAGAAATTCACACCTAGACACATGCTAGTCAAAATGTTGAAAGCTAAAGGGAATTTTGAGAACAGTAAGATAAAAGCTACTTGTCATGTACAAGGAATCCTCAATGAGTTTCACAGTCAGTTTTTCATCAGAAATAATGGAAGCCAGAAGGTAGTGGTATGATGTACTCCAAATAATGCAAAACTCAACCAAGAATTTTATGTTCAACAAAACTATTCTTGAAAAACAAAGATGAAATCAACTCAATGGCAATGAGCTTGCTTGTTTCTTTACACGAAAGAAAGCAGTACTAGAGGAACAGGGGCACAAAAACAGACGTAAGACACATGGAAAGGAAATAGAAAAATGGCAGATACAAAATGATATGCATACTTGGCAAACCCTATCTTATCAGTAATTACATTAAATGTAAATGAACTAAAATTCCATTCAAAATGGAGAGATTGACAGAATGAATTTAAAAAAATATTCTACTGTCTACTAGAGATACGCTTAACATTAAAACACATAAATAGGTTGTAAGTAAAAAAGATGAAGAAGATGGACCATGCAAATAGTACCTAAAAGAGAGTGGACTGACTCTACAGTATCAGAGAAAACAGACTTTACAGTAAGTTTTTACTAAGACAAGAACATTTTATAATCATAAAAGGCCCAATCTACCAGGAAGACATAATAATTATAAACACATATATCTTGCCAAATACAGCCCCAAAATACATGTAGAAAAGAAAAATCTTGTTGTGAGTAGAAACGGCCTCTCTGTCACTTCTGCTCTTTGGTATTCATTCAGCCCTTTGGAGCCTCATGCAGAGTAAATCTAACCCGTCTGGACTAGAGGGATATTTAGATAGCTGAAGCCAATTTTTGTGTTTCTCTCACTTTACTTTTTATTTCTGTTTGTCTTTGCACTATAAAATTTTCCTAAATGCAATTACATTCTCTAATTTACAAAAAGCTATTTTGGTGTTTAGAGAGGAACCTACTTTCCTAGAATTTCAAAGCCGTAAGAAAACAGATTATCTTGTCCAAGCCTCTGATTTTTACAGGAGTCAACTGGAACCTAAACAAATTGAAATCGTTAGTGGCAGATGAAGGTCCGTTATCCTGGTTTGCAAACTCTTTGTCCAGTGCTTATTTCAAAATTTCTTTTCAGTGGTAATCATCACTCCGTGCTCCCCACCACCTACTTTGGGATCTATGTAGGACTGCTTGCTTTGCATGATAAAGATATTGAGTAACTGTTCTTTCTTCCTCCTTTTTTCAATAGTTTTAGTGTCTTTCATCTTGAATTTACTATAACCTCCTTGCTCCTTGCCCTTGAATGGATTCTGACTCATAACTCTATAGGACAAAGTAGAATGGTCCTGTAGGCTTTCTGAGGAGCAGCTGGTGGATTCGAACTGCCAACCTTTTGGTTAGTACCTGGAGCTCTTAACCACTGTAGGAGGTAGGGGGAGAACAGGAGGAAAGCTAAGAGTAATGGGAGGAACTACACTGGGTATTTAAAAACATGAATCTTCATCTTCTTTGGTCACTAAGCAACTTCTGAGACCTTGGATAAATTACTTAAAAAATAAGAACTACTGTCTACTGAATACCTAGTATATACCAGGTAAATATGTGCTAGGCACTTTACCTGTAAACCTATGTATAAGTATTCAGATACATCTCCTTCCCTATTTGTAAAATAAGCAGTTTGTATTACATGTTGTCCATTGTTCCATCTACTTCCATAATTAGGTGATTGCAGGGAACTCTCTTTACTAGGATATTCTTTTTTTTAACAAATCTTTTTATTATGATTGAATGAAAATGTACATTCCCGCATAAATTTGTATCCTGGCCTATATGCAGCTTCCACTGCTCTCCCTGCATGGTGACAGCACATTCTTCTCTCTGCTGTTTATTAGGATATTCTTATAGTTCCTGAGGCTTCATCATTGTGCCTCTCTTGTGCATTTCCTTGGAGCCCTGGTAGTGCAGTGGTTAAAAGCTACAGTTATTAACCAAAAGATTCTCTGTTCAAATCCAACAACCATTCCTTGGAGCCCCTATGGGGCAGTTCTGTGGTGTCCTGTAGGGTCGTTATTAGTTGGAATCAACTCGATGACAATGAATTTGTTATTTGTCTTTACTTTTTTGCATATTTCTTTGGTGGGCAATGATAAAAAAAAAGCTGTTGAATAATTTCTTTATACTTGTCATGATAGAATCTGTGACTTGTAGCTTTTTACGGTCCATATTCTCAAGGGACTTTCCATTTGCTGTTGGATTTAACTTGACTTATACTAGCCCTTTTTGGAGTTTCCAAGTTGTATTTTCACCCCTCTTATCTCTTTGGACTATACCCATAGACTTTAATTTACTTTGATGGCTTCTTATTGCATCTGTGGTCTCTGAGAACTTAGAAAATGTCTCTTGACTATATATGGCAGACTTGGTAGCTTGGTCGACTTAATGTCTGTTTCTATTATAACGTGATTCTTGTCTCTGAAAGTTTACTTTATCAAATCTTCCCATCCTTGCTTAAGGCCTAAATCAAGCCCTGCCTTCTTTATCATCACCTTAGTCTAGCCAGGTGTACCTGCCTCTCAGTTTGTCCAGCAAGTATTATCTGTACCATACATCAGGGACCATGTTATGCTATGGTTTAGTACTTGTGAATGTGGAGTCTGGAGGCAAAGGATCAAAGTATGAATCCTGCCTCTTATTGTCTGTGCAATCTTATGAAAGTTACTTAGCCTCTCTCTGGGCCTAAGTTTCCTTATCTATTAAACTAGACATGATACTTGCATTTAGTTTATAGGATTGTTGTGAAGATAAATGTTTTCGTCGACTGAGTTGTGTCTCCCCAACATGTCTGTCAACTTGGCTGGGTCATGATTCCCAGTGTTGTATAATTGTCTACCATTTTGTCATCTGATGTGATTTCCCTATGTCTTGTAAATTTTATCACTATGATGTAATGAAATGGATTAGTAGCAATTATATTGATGATATCTGCAAGATTAGGTAATGTCTTAAGCCTAACGCTTTTGAGATATAAAAGAGGGAAGCAAGTGGAAAGACATGGGGACTTTGTACCACAAAGAAGGCAAAGCCAGGAACTGGTGTGTCCTTTGGACTGGGGGGTCCCTGTGCTGAGAAGCTCCTCTTTCAGCAAAAGATTGAGAACAAACACCTTCCTCCAGAGCTGACAGAGAGAGAAAACCTTCCCCTGGAGCTGATGCCCTAAATTTGGACATGTAGCCTATCAGACTGTGAGAAAATAAGTTTCTCTTTGTTAAAACCATCCTCTGGTTACTAAAAATCAAACACTTATGCTCATCCAAAGACTTTATCAAGAGAGCAAAAAGACTGCCTACAGACTTGGGAAGAATATTTTGCAACCACGTATTTGATCGTCTAATTTCCATAATCTACAAGGTATTGCAAAGTATCAAAAAAAAAAAAAGACAAATAACCCAGTTAATCAAAAGGAAAAGGAGATAGATAAACACTTCTTCAAAAACATATCCAGGCAGCCAAACGACACATGAGGAAATGCTAACAATCATTAGCCATTAGACAAATCCAAATCAAAACTACAATTACATACCATCTCACCCCAGCAAGGTTGACACTAATCCAAAAAACACAATACAACAAATGTTGGAGAGGCTGTGGAGAGATGGGTGTCCTTCTATGCTGCTGGTAGGAATGTAAAATGGCACGACTTCTTTGGAAAGCAATTTGACACTTTCTTAAAAAGCTACCAATAGAAATACCATATGTTACAGTAATCCCACTGGTTGGAATGCATCCTACAGAAATAGTGACTGTCACATGAACAGACATGCACGTGAGTGTTTATTGCAGCACTGTTCACAGTACCAAAAAGATGGAATCAACCTAGGTGCCCTTCAACAGATGAATGGATAAGGAAACTATGATACACACACACACACACACACACACACACACACACACAATGGAACAGTATGCAATAATAAAGAACACTGATGATTTTAGGAAGCATCTCTTAACCTGGAATCAACTGGAAGACATTATGCTGAGTGAAATCAGTCAGCTGCAAAATATTTTATGAGACTCCTATTATAAGGACTTTAAAAAAGACATGCAGAGAAGAAAATTCTCTTTGATGACTACAAAGGTGAGGAGTGAAGGAGGGATAGGGTTATTCATAGAGTAACTAGTCGATAGGAATGTGGTTAGATAAAGGGAGTGACAGCATGCAGTAGAAGGCAGATCAACGTAACTGACTACACACAAACTAAAAGTTTTTCTAAATTTCACCCAACATTTCAAAGGACAGAGTAACAGAGACAGAGGTCTGTGGACCGTGTTTTCAGGGGACATCGAGGTCAATTGGCATAAATAGTCTTTTTCTAAGAGAGTGTTCTGCACCTCATATTGATGAGTAGTCCCTGCCCTTAAACGGCAGGAAGCTGCCATCTGAGGAACATCAAGTGGCCCCAACACATCTGGAACAGATGACAACTGAGAACATCAAAAACATGAGCCTAGGAGATGGAAGGACTCGTGTGACGGGGAGACGATATCAGCAGAATAGAAGAACGAGACGGTGTCCAGCCACCATCAAAGACTGCCCTGACAGGAAACACAATGTAGAGTCCCTGATTTAGCATGAGGAAAGGGGGTGTGCAGATCAAGAGCTCTATTAAAAGACCAGACTTATGGTCCAACAACCTGGAGGGTCTCCCGGGAACATCGCCCCTAGACTGGCTGCTGGCCCAGAGCTGAAACCAGGACTGAAGCCAACACTTCAGACAAAGCGTGGACTGGACCTGGGGACACGCATGGTGCAGGTGGTGTGTGTACTTTATGGTTTAGTATATATGCGGCTGTCCTACTGGTTTCTTTTTAGAGAGGAGAGGAGAGGGTGGAGAACAGGGTAATGGTTGAGTGGATACTGGAAGAATAGAAAAGAAGAGTGTGCTGCCACAGAGTGAGGAGAGCAGAGAGAGGTGTAGAGAGGCAGGTGCTTGGGATTTCATGTGGAAAATTGACTTGGATTGTAATCTTTTGCTTCATCACAATAAAAATAAATAAATAAATCCACTTGTGGTATTTCTGTTACAGCAGCACAAGATGACTGAGACAAATGTGATAATACATGTAGAGGCAACTAGCACAGCACTTGACTCAGGAAAAGAAGCATTCATAAATTGACCCCATCACCACATGCAAGCGTGAGGCTGGTTGGCTCAAGCCAATAAACATGATCCTGTCCAATTTGGTGGAATGACTGAGGCATTCCAGAGTCAGAGTCGAGTACATGAATGTGGCTAATCCCGAGTAATTCCCAGGACTTTAGTTCCATGACGTGGTCTCAGGCATGAGGTGTGGAATTGCTAGAGTCGTGTTTTAAAAGCTAACAGGAAGCCTTACCAAGAAGAAAGTTGACACATGTAGGAAGGCAGAGCTGAAAACACTGAAGAAAAATAAAACCAGAGCCCTGATAATACACATCTTGAAGTCCTTAGGATACCCTCTCACTTCCCTGCTTGTTCCATAGTTTGAACTAATTAAACAATTCAGTATTTTAGCTACTTTGGTAGTTTAATGTGTTATAATTTACAAGGAACAGTATCCTCAGTGATATCCTGTGATTACCACTGCCCCGTGTAGAGCCAAGTCTTTGTTACTAGAGTGCAATGTGCTTTGGATCAGAAGCTCAATCATAAGCTGTGTGGCCAAACCACATAATGCAGCTACTGGCACATAGTAGGTTATCATTCACCTGCACTTCACATGATGGTACTCATTTCTCTCTGGCATCTATGGACTTTGACCGCGTTTGAGGCAGAATAGAAAAGTGGAAACTGTCAATTACAGTGGTCCCTCTACCCATTCAGCTTCTGTGCTGTAATGATGGGAAAGGAAAATAGCTAATACATTAGCCAGGCTTTACTGAGCACTAAGTATTATACAGAGAATCGTTTTTTTCCCCTCATTTACCTATAGGTACTAATATTATTTACATGTTACAGATGTGAAATGAATGTTTCCTAAACCAAAGCAAACCCATTGCTGTAAGTTGAATGTGACTGATAGTAACCACAGGGCAAAGAAGAACTGCCCCATAGAGTTTCCAAGGAGGACCTGGTGTATTCAGACTGCCACCACTTTAGACTGTCAGCCTTAGCACTTAACCACTATACCACCAGGGTTTCCAGTGGTGGCTTAGAGAGGTTATTTAACTTTTGTTGGTCACACAGCTTCTATGTATCATGACAGGATCCTACACTCAAACTGACTTGTCCATGTCTTTAAATTCTCATTCCACTTTAAAGAAAATTAAACTAGAAATCCGAGCCAATACATCAAGAATGTGATTTACATACAAAGGGTAATAGAACTGCCATCAGCAGACCTATGCTAAAAAATGGGCTTTGGACTGACGTCAAAAGATTGGTAAATAAATGTACACTAGATTCAAATAAAATGTTTAAGGTGTGTGTGCTTTAGCTGTGGTAATCTGCTTTCCTGTCATTTTCAGATAATCCAGAACTTTCCCACTCATATCAGAGAGAGCTTCTGATATTTACCTTTCGGGTTTTTTTTTTTTTGTCTTGGACATTGGAGTTTAAAAACCTAAATAAGATCATGCTGAACATATTATTCTGTAACTTGATTTTTTTTTTCTTTTGGTAACCATAATCTCTTGGACTCTTTCTACCCAAGAATATATAAGATCCATTTTGTTTGTTATAGCTCTAGAATGTTTCTTCGCAGTCAGGATGTACCATAATTTAACCATATCTTATAATCAATGTGTATGTGGGCACTTCTCCCTGCCCACAACAATTTTTTACTTTTGTAAATAATCTTCCATGATCATCATTGTACTTATTTTGTGGACATTGGGGTGTCAGCAGGAGGAAAATACTTTGAAGTTTTCTGGTCCAAGAAGGAAAATGAATATGTTGAGATCCCTGTTTTCAACAACCTTATAGGAGAGCAGACACATACACACAAAGCTTTCACTTTAATATAAGAGAGATGAAGATAAGAGTCAACTAAGCATTATGGGAGTACAAGAAGAGCAAAACTGAGAGGTTCCTTTGTGGGGATGGTTGAGAAGGCTATCTAGAGAAGGTGGCACTTGAGTCAAGGCTTGAAGGACTGGAAGGCTCTGATGCTTGATCAGCTTATCTTTACATCACTGCTTGGCAATGTGTCTGTGTTGGACTCTGTTACAGCACTTGGCTGGCTGCCTCTGAGGCAGAGATGGAAGGGAAGGATGATCTGGACAGAGGTCGCAACACCCAAGAACAAAAGTAGAAAAGTGCACAGTGCTCAGAGGATCAAGAATTGTCAGGGGTGGCTGGAGCATCAGTCACACTGGAGTGGGAGTGAATGCAGGGAGGAGACACAGGTCTGGAATAAAAAGTAACCAGGAGGGATTTCAGTGTGCTTGAAAAAAGAACTTCCCTTTGAGGTGCGTGATGAAGGCTGGGTCGAGAACTTAGGAACAGAGAAGACAGTCCTTTGATTGAGGTGGTCTGAGCCGGACAGATGGGTCCCTATTCTTTATAGATCACCCAGAAGCCCCCGTTTTTACTGAACCTGTTACTGTAGAGTTGCTATGCTTTATTTTGGGGGTTCTTCCTGCTTTGAGTTGAAGTGAAAAAGCCTTGTGGCAGAAAAAACACCGAGTTTTTTTAAAAAAAAAAAAAGAGAGAGAAAAGGAAAAGAAAACTCTCCTAATTTCACTGCCACAGTGTCTGTCTACCTCTGTAAAAACCCTCACCGTATATACAGCCTACTCCATGAGTTTCAGATTGAATTTTATTGCATTTGTTCCATAAAACGTCAGATGCCACTTTAATGGCATAACCCCAGAAAGATAACTTGACAGCCTTCAAACATTCATCAGTGTTCCAAATAATCTTTGGCTGTAGCCAGCCTTCTACAGGGCTATGCAGATGTCAGACACACACAACTAGAGTCAGCTGACATAGCTGGGATGCCTGGATTGCAGTGGAATCTGGGGGTGCTGATCACAGCCCGGAGAGAAGCCATTGGCTGGAAGAAATAATGCCAGAGTGTTCACCATCTCTGCAGAAGGAGGAGGTTCATGGTGATGGGAGTAAAAATTGCAGCCAGGGGAGAAGGATGACCCTCGAAGCAGGATCCCCACAGTTCGGTGATGCTCAGGTCACTGGGACAGTGGCATTCCAGGGACTCAGGCACACTATGGCCTTCTTCTCCTGACTCCCACCAGAAAAGCTAAGAAAGTACAAGGCCAGGCCAAACCAAATCAGAATCTTTATCACTGAATCATTTCCAGCTCATGGAGAGCCCTGTGTTATAGAGTAGAACTACTCCAAGAGCTGTTTCGTTGGCTGTAACCTTTATGGAAACAGATCACCAGGACTTTCTTCAGTGGCACTGCTGAGTGGGTTTGTACTCCCACCTTAGTAGTTAGTAGATGAGTGGAAACCATCTGCTCTACCAGGGAACCCTTTTTGAAAGGAGATACAAGAGCTTCCCTAAATCTGCTTTAAGAATGGAATGTCCTGCTGTCCTCAGGGATTTGGGAAACCCAGTGCTGGCAATCAGTGCTCACATGTATTAACACTTACATCTAACGGACACTATGCCAGCCTTTGACAAGTCACTTACTTAATTCCCATAACTCCATGATGAGTTCATTTTCACAATTGCCATGCTATAAAGGAGGAAACACTAGCAAACATTAAGAAATTCAACAAAATCACAGTCGGTAACTGGCAGAATCAGAACGTGAACTAAAGCCTGTCTAAAGCCAAAGCCTGAAACCCTAACTGCTACTCTAAACAGCCTTATGGCTGCTTTCTGCAATCTGTGCCACCCACACATCCAACCACCCTCTCTGGAGGTATAACTGTGCATTGAGCAAATAGAGAAGAGTTCTAAAAGGGGTTCATTTTGCTTCCCTGGTTTCCTGGTGATAAGTATGTCGAGGGTTTCGTTTTACTGGATCCATAATCAATAAGCAGCAGTCAGGAAATCAAACGATGTATTTACAATGGAAAAATCTGCCTCAAAAGACTTATTTAAAATGTTAAAAAGTAAAAATGTCACTTTGAGGACTAAGGGATTTGTGACCCAAGCTGTGGTATTTTCAATCTTCTCATATGCTTGTGAAAGCCAGGGGAGGAATAAGGAAGACCAAAGAAGAATTGATGCTTTTGTGTTACCCTGTTGAAGATAAATATTGAGTATACCATGGACTGCCAGAAGAACGAGCACATATGCCTTGGAAGAAGTACAGTCAGAATGCGCTTTAGCAGTGAAGATGGCAAGATTTCATCTCACATGCTTTTGATACACTACCGGGAAGGACTGGTCCCTGGAGAAGACTTCATGCTTCGTGAGGTACAGGGTGAGCAAAAGAGAGGGAGACCCTGAAATAGGTGGCTTGACACAATGGCTGTGTAACAATGGGTTCAAACATAGCAGTGACTGAGTGGATGGTGGTGGGAGGGGGAGGGAGGGAGGAAGGGGGGGAAACGGGGACAGAAGGAGGGAGGGAGGCAGGCAGGCAGGGAGGAGTGTTCTGGCACAAGACCAGGCAGTGTTTTGTTCTGTTGTACATAGGGCCAGTATGGGTTGGAAGTGATTCTAACACACCTAACAACAACAAGAAGCATTTAAAAAAAAAATGCAATTAGTTTAAAACTTGTTACCGTCAATGATAGCGCTGTGTAAGATAGCACTGTGCAGGACACTAGCCTGGGCACTGTGAAGGGGTGGGGGGCTGGCCCCTCCCCTCAAGGGACCTGCAGACAAGGAGATGTTGCTGCAGGTGGGGGCTGGGTTGCAGGTCTTCTTAGATCTCTTAAGAGTTTACTGCTTGCTTTTCTGGCCTTTCTTGCTGACTTCCTGTCTTCCTTCTGTCCTTCCTCCCTCCCTCCCTTCTTCCTGTCCTCTGTCTCTTCCTTCCTTCCCTTTCTCTCTCTTTCTTTCTCACTTTCTCTCTTTTCTTTCTGTTTCTTTCTCTTTGTCTCCTCTTTCTCTTTCTCTCTCTTTTTTCTCTCCTTCCCTCCTTCTCTCTCTCCTCTCTCTTCCTTTCTTACACCTTCCCTCCTTCCTGTCAAGGTTTTACTTTTCCTTCCTCCATTTTCTTACCCTCCCCTCCTACTCCTTTCTTTTTTTGAATGGCCTAAGCTTTTTTTTCTTTAAAGAGCCTGGATAGCACAGCAATTAAGCCCTCAGCTGCTAACCATAAGATCAGTGGTTTGAACCTACCCAGAAGCTCCTTGGAGAAAGATCTGCTTCTGTAAAGATTCAAGACTCCAAAACCCTATGTGACAACTCCACTCTGCCACATTGGGGTGTTCCGAATTGAAATAGACTCCACAGCACCTGAAAGAAACAGCAGCAAGGCTTTTCCTGACTTTCTGTGTGCTGGCTACAATGCTAAACCATCAACATGAACAGCACGCATCATCTCAGTTGGCACTTCAACAGACTAATGAGGTAGTACTCTTATTATCTGCATTTTCAGATGGACAAAAGGATGCTCCGACAGGCTATGTGGTCTCTCTTGTGTCTTCCCGATTCAATAGCCTGTACTCTTAGCCACCACCACCACCACAGCATAATACCAGTAGCGCTCTAACTCTGTATCAGGCACTGTTTTAAATACTTGCCTTATATTAGCTCATTCAGCCCTGACAGCAAGACAGTGGTAAGAAAGGCTACTATACCTGCTTTGTAGAGTTGGAAAACGGAGGCATAGAACAACTGTATAACTTGTCCAAGCTCACCCAGCTAGTAAATGCTAGAGCAGGGATTATGTGCTACTGCATATATATTACGGACAAGAGGGCAGACATGCCCCTGGTTGTTGTGTCATTCTTTATTTAAAGTTCCCCATGGTGACCAGGAGTGGGGTTGCCAGGACACTGAGAAGAAAGACCCTAACTGAGTAGGGCCTGTGTCCCCCTGCCCCTGCCCTCCAGGGCAGTGCACTGGAGAGGGCTACAAGACGGGTCGCAGTGAGTTGGAACTGACTGGACGACAGTGGGTTGTTACCATTCATGTGGCTGTTTCACTGGTAGAATTCTTGCTATCCACATGAAGACTTGTGTTTAGTTCCTGTTCAGTGCACCTCAAGAACAGCCACCACCCATCTGTCAGGGCAGGCCTGTGCTTTGCTATGAGGCTGAATCAGTGGACCTTCCAGATTTAAGATGGACTAGGAATGAAGGCCTGGCAATGTACCTCTGAAAACAACAACAACAAACAGCCAGTGACAATGCTCTGGATCACAACAGCCTGATCTGCTTCTGATCATGGGGATGGCACCGGACCAGGCTACGCTTTGCTCCACTGTTCATGGGGTCACCTTAAGTTAGGGGTGACGACAGCAGCTAACAATAGCAACAACCACTTACTTGGTCGTGTTGCTGGTTGTCCTGCCTCTCTGGGGCAGTGTGTCCTGACGTTAGCAGCTTCTCGCATGATTCAGTTTCTCAGATCCTCTGACAACACTCATTGAACCACTTGACGTGTGCTGTGCCTGCTGTGATCACTTTCCAGGCATTAGCTCATTTAATCCTTCAACAACACCATGAGTAGCTGTGACTGTTGTGGCCATATTACAGGAAAGGAAAGCAAGTCCCTAGTACTCAGTGGCTAGGTAGTAAGTGGAGAGATGAACATGTATAGTGTCAGAGCCTGAGGTGTGTCTCTGTCTTGTCTCCCCACAAATTATAAGTACTGTGAAGTCAGGACCTTTCTTACCCCTCTGTAGCTTCTATAATTCCTAGCAGGTGCCTGTGCATGGTAGGTGTTCCATAAATTTGGTTGTTCAAAGAGATTTCTGATTTGCTATTTGCATGATCAGTGAAATAGGATGCCTTAGAGAAGACAAAACAGTATTGAACTCTTGTTAGACAAAATCAGATACTCCCTGGAAGAAGTGGGAGATTTGTAGGCAGTGTCTTAGGGCATTTTATTGCATTTTAGGGAGGCAAAGAGAAATAGGAGAAGCAGTTGGCAATGAGAGGTACAAAGCAGTAATTCAATAAAACCTTGATTAACTGATTCAGCCAATCAGAAGACTTTATTAACTGCTCTTTGTTCTGTCCCCGATAGAAGAACTTGGGATAATACTGGGTCAGATGAGAACTAATGTTGAAAATGGACCTAGCAGAAGATGCCAAGGCATTGGGGCATCACCAGTCCAGGTCAGTGAGGGACCTGAAGCCCACGATGGTGTTCTCAAGCCAGAACCCTGCAAGGTCACAGAGAAGGTTGCATTCATTGTTATGTGGCTTTTAAGATCAGAAAGTAGGCTCCCGGTTTTGAGAGATTTTTTTGGTAACAAGAATTGAAACATAGAGCCGTTTTGTTTATTTATTTAGTTAGTTCATATTTGTAAAATTTAGCTCAGGTGAACTTCTCTGAATCTGAATGTTTTGGTCAATTGGCCTTTTACTGTAACAAGCCACCAATGAATTGGAGAGGCAGGTATATACTTCATCAAAAGATTCGTTTCTCAACTCAGCCCTTTCTTGAAGTGCTTCTTTAGAGAAGACTACTCCTGGTTTATTTTAAATGTTATCATTTGTTTGAAACGAAGACTTCTATGTTAAAAAAACAAAACCATTGCTGTCAACTTATTTCCAACCCATACATTGCACAGGTGAACTGCTCCATGGGGTTTGCATGTCTGCTATCTTTTACACAAGCAGATGTCCAAGCCTTTCTTCCGCAGTGCTGCTGGGTGAATGCGAACCAGCAAACTTTCAGGTAAGTAGTTGTCTTGGATTGAGTTGTGTTCCCTAAAAAATCTGTGTAGCAATTTAGCTAGCTCATGATTCCTGGTTTGTGTGATGCTTCTGCATGTTGTAAATCCTTCCTCTGTGATGTTAATGAGGGAGGATGGGTGACAGTTTTGTTGGGGGGCAGGACTCAGAGTACAAGATGGTATTGTGCCTTGAGGCAGTGTCTTGAAACATAAAGGAGAGAAGCTAGAAGAGAGATTTGGGGACCTCATACCATCAAGAAAGACAGTGTTGGGAGCTGAGCGTGCCCTTCGGAAAGGACCCTGCGCCTCAGAAACCAGGACAAGACTAATGACAAGGACCTTCTCCCAAAGCCGACAGAGAAAGCCATCCCCTGAATTTGGACTTTTAGTCTACTGGACAGTGACATAGTAAAATTTCTCTTTTTAAAGCCCTCCACTTGTGGTTTTTCTATAGAAGCAGCACTGGCTGACTAAAACTGTAGTCCAGTGAAAACTGTTGTGCAACAGAGGGACCACTGAGATTTGTGTACACCTTTTGCAAAATCTGGTGAGGTGTGCCTGATTGCTTAAAATCCCCCCAAATTCTGTCATGTGTGTGCTCAAAGGGATGCGTGACTCCCACTTCCTTGCTTTAAAGACGAGCAGATTGCAGACTGGGGAAATGAGGTGATTTGCTCCAGTCACAAAGCCTTATCTGTGGCAGGAACTGGATGAGAATAGAAATCTCCCGTGTCCAGGCATGTCCCCATCACTGTGCATCTTTCATTTTTTTGTGTCATCTCTCTATCTGGTACTCAGCTGCCACCTCTGATGCTTAGTCATTGATCCCTCTTCCAGATTTTATTAGTTTTAATTTTGCCCTTGTAACATGGAAGCTTTTCAAACATGAATGTAGAGAACATAACTAACTCTTATGACGGCTTGGCTGGCTATGCATCCATCATTCAGCTTCTGCAATTATTAACATAGAGTGAGTCTTTTATTTCTAGCCCTCCTTCTGCTCAGATGATTTAAAAAACCAGCTGAGGGCATGACAGAATTTCGTCTATAAATTCTCTCTGTGGTTTTAAGACTAGGTGCCATCATAAATACATCTATGTCTACAGTGTACTTATTACCATCAGGATGATAATACTGTTGCTATTGGTGGGCACCGTTTCGTTGGCTCTGATGTACAGCAACCCTACATTCATTGGAACAAGCATCCTCACAGCCGTTGTCATGCTTGAGCTCGTTCCTGCAGCCACTGTGTGAAGCCGTCTCATTGAGGTCTTCGTCTTTTTTGGCTGACCCTCTGCTAAGCCAGATCTCTTTCTGCAGGGGCTACTCCTTCCTGATAACATGTCTAAAGTATGTGAAATGTAGCATTGAATGATAGGTAATAATCCCTTCGTATCTTCAAATTTCCTCAATTGTCTCGTGGTTTTTTGTTGGTTGGTTTGTTTGCTTTTGTAATTGGTTTGATGGAAGGGGGTTGAAACAAAGTCAGGGGAAGATCTCGGGTATCAGGTAGAATGATTAGCTGGTTATTCAATGTCTTTGCATTAAAATGCCAAAGAGAGGAAATACACTGCATAATAAGGACACTTTATAATTATCAGAGATTATATGCACTGTCTTTGTATTTTGTGAGCTTCTTTGAACCCATGACGTTCTTGTGAGATGGAAAGGAAAGGAATCATTTACATCATTCAGACAGAAGAAACTGAGCCCAGGGGATGTTACAGCACCCAGTGAGTGGTCAAGCTGAGACCAGAACCAAAGTTGCCTGACTCAACTCTTGTTGTTAGGTCCTGTCGAGCTGGTTCCTACTCACAGCGACCCTGTGTAAAACAGAATGAAACACTGAACTATCCTCGCAACTGTTGCTATATCTGAGCCCACTGTTGCGGTCACCGTGTCAATCCATTTCACTAAGGATCTTCTTTTTTGTTGACTCTCTACCTTACCAAGTATGATACCCTTTGAAAGAACTTGTCCCTTTTGATAACATGTCCAAAGTATGTGAGATGAAGTCTCACTACAACAAAATGGCATTATTCTTCTTATCTCACTATTATCAGGTTGTTAGTAAGTGCCGTGGAGTCGATCCTGACTCGTAGTGACCCGTGTGATGGAACAGAACTGCTCACCTAGAGTTTCCTTGGCTATAATCTATACAGGAGCTCATTGCCAGGTCTTTTCTCCTGTGAAGCTGCTAGGTAGGCTTGAACCGCCAGGTTTTGGGTTATAGCAGCCAAGTGCTTAAACCTCTGGGCCACGAGGCTCTTGTTATAGCTTCTGTGTTTGTGTGTGCTCATTAGATTCCATCCCTCTTCTAGGCATTTTTCATACATATCACCTTCCTAACAACCGTGATGAAGGGTTGAAACATTTTTCTCAAGGTCACACAGCACCAGAATTGAAGCCCAGGTCTTTTCAATGCCAGATCTCATGCTCCTAATATCCCTTACATATTAGTATCACATTACAGGGTAACCGGGATTTTCAGCATTTGAAATTTACTTTTATACTTTTTCCCTTTTTTGAATTTGGTGTTGAGTATGAAATGAAATTGTAAAACACCTTACTGCCCAGACATGCCATAAGCATAGACATATTTTTCCGTTATCTGAATTCATGACATTTGACAAGACTCCTAATGAAGTAATTAAGAGCTGAAAATAAATCCTCGACTCCAGATGTGTCTGCCTTAACCTCATGCAGCCAATGGCCACCACCACGCAGGCCTCACCCTGGGCATGGCCCTGATTGCTCTGTCTTGTGCTTTCAGGAACAGTCAAAGCTCTTTCAGAAAATACTTTCTGGTCGTCTGTGGCCTTGGATGGACAGAGTTTTCCACTAGATTTTTTTTTTTTCCCCCAGCCACACTGGCCCTTAAGAAGATGCTACTCAAGGATCCACATCTCCTTCAGACATTTCTAGGGCCCTGGGTTGGGGCTGTGCGTGACTGCCAGGAACTCCGCGGAGGAGGGGCCCACCTCTCTGGGCCTTGCCTGGATTACCGTGTTTACCAGGCCCGTTGTCAATGTGGCCGTTCTTTTTCTCACACTTCTCCAAACAGCATATTCTTGTTAGGCAGCTGTTGCTTGCAGAGCTCTCTTTCTGCCCTCAATCGCTTTTCCCATGTTTGTATCCCTGGTGGGTTTTTTTTTCTCCCTTTCCTTTTTTTTTTTTTAAGGGCTTTTCCCCCTAAGTCGTCTGTCTCTGAACAGCTGTGCTCTGATATTAGATAGAATGTTTTCTGTGCTCACCACCAGCTTATGAACAAAAGGGTTTTAAGAACCCTGATAAATGAACAAGGTCTCTGGGAAGATGAAATGTTACTAACATTTCAAACAATCAAAATCCTTGTGCATCTTGAAGGGTTTGCCCTTTCAAAGCAGAGCCGCCCGGGTATTTTGTCTTGGAGCCTAGGAGACTGATTTTTTTCAGTCTCCTTGTCGACCTGACATGGGAAAGTTGGTCAGAAGATGGCCCTTCGCCGGCATCAAAGCCTCAGGGTCTGTTTCCCACTGGTGGTTTGTCCGAGTTTGTGGACCTGTTGGAGACTGTCGGGGGAATCTGTCACCAAAGACAGGCTGTGATTGGGCTTCCTGGTTTTTGTCATCTCTCAGTTGAAGTCTAGGTTCCAGCCTCATCGGAGAAGCACTTCAGCCCTCTTGCCTACATGTTCCTTGTCTCCCAGGTGCTGTGCTGAGTGTTTGTCATTACCTTATTTAATTGGCAAAGCAATCCTGTGAAATTTCCCATAAAGAACCCAGTTTCTTTTCCAATAGAGAAAGCGAGGCTCTCAGAAGCCAAGCAACTTGAGCAAAACTCTTCTGCCTCCTGAATTTCACATAAGATTCCTTTCTAAATGGACCAAACCAAACTCGTTACTGTGGATTGAGTTATGACTCAGAGCAACCCTATAGCACAGTAGAACTGCCTGTAGGGTTGCCAAGGTGTTGATCTTTACAGAAGCAGACTGCTACATCTTCCTCCCATTGACTGGAGGGTGGATTCGAACTGCTGGCCCTTTGGTTAGCAGCTGAGCACTTAACCACTCTGCCACCAGGGTTCCCTTTCTGAATGGAATCCAAAAAAAGGGCTCTTATGTCTTCCTTAAACTCATCTTTTCGCCCCATGCCACCTTGATAAGTGTGCACTGTCTGTCTTAATTTCTCATTTCCATGTCAGCAAGACCTAGACCACTTGCTTTGGTTCACTGGCAGCCCAGGCCAGGGTCCAAACTGAGAGAATGCTCCACAGCTCATGCTTCTTCCTTCCACTGCCTTCCATGGGAACGGAGAGGTCAAGGCTTAAAGTAAAATGACAGATGGAAAGAAAAGCCTCCCCTAGCCTATGGAGCTCCGTGAAATCCTTCATTATGGGATTTTCCTTGTCAGGGCTGCATAGAGAAGCCTGAAGTCTCCCAGCTACAATCAACAACACATAGACACTGTATATGCAGACATCACTCATCACAGAGAAAAGCCTCTGATGAGCAGTCCCAAGTAGGGAAGTGAGAGTACTGGTGAAGCAGGAGGGAGAGGAGGCGAGGAAGGAACAGATGGAAATGACCAGCACCATGAGTACATTTCCTGCGTGCTGGTACCTGCCTGTTCTCCACAGAGATCTGAAGAAGGGGTCTTTTGGAAATGCAACAGGAAAGAGTTAGGCTAGACCACAGTAAGAACATCCAAACTACCTGAGTGTAGAGACTGAGGAATAGATGGGGGCATCTCCTTCTTTGGAGAGCTTTGCTGTCATGGATGTTATTAGGTACAATCAAGTCAGTTCTGACTCAGAGCGACCCTGTCCATGGAACACTGCCCCAGTCTTGCACCATCCTGACAATCATTGCTGTGTTTGAGCACATTGTTGCATCACTGAGTCAGTCCATCTCGCTGAGGGCCTTCCTCTTTTCCACTGACCCTCTGCTTTACCAAGCATGGGGTTCTTCTCCAGGGACTGGTCCCTCCTAATAGCATGCCCAAAGTACCTGAGACAAAGTCTTATCATTCTTATTTCTAAGGAGCATTCTCGCTGTATTTATTCCAAGGCATACTGCTCTTCTGGCAATCCATTGTATATTCAGTATTGTTTGCCAGCACCATAATTCAAAAGCATCAATTCTTCTTTGGTCTTCTTTATTCTTGATTTAGCTTTTGCATGTGTATGAGAAGATTGAAAATACCATGGCTTGGGTCAGGCACATGTTAATCTTCAAAGTGACATCTTTGCTTTTTAACATTCTGGAGAGGTGTTTTACAGTAGATTTGCCCAGTGCAGTAGTACATCGCTTGATTTTTTTGACTGCTGCAACCCTGAGGTTGATTGTGGATCAACGTAAAATGAAATCCTTGACAACTTCAGTCTCTTCTGTTTATCACGGTGTTGTTTGTTGGTCCAGTTGTGAGGATTTTTGTTTTCTTGATGCTGAAGTATAATCTACACAGAAGGCTGTGGCCTTTGATCTTCTTCAGTAATTGCTTCAAGTCGTCTTCACTTTCAGCAAACAAGGTTATGTCATCTGCATAACACTGTTAACGAGTCTTCCTCTAATCCTGATTCCTCATTTTTCTTCATATGGTTCAACTTCACAGAGTATTTGCTCAGCCAACAGATGGGGTAAGTAAGGTGAAAGGATACAACCATGACATCTACCTTTCCTGATTTTCAAATCACACAGTGTCTCCCTGTACTATTGAAATGCCTGCCTCTTTGTCTAGTACACGTTCCGCATGAGCCCAAAGAAATGTTCTGGAATCCCCATTTTATGCAATGTTACGCGTAGTTTGTTATGATCCACATGTCGGATGCCTTTGCATAGTCAATAAAACACAAGTAAATATTTTTTTTATATTCTCTGCTTTCAGCCATGATCCATCTGACATCAGCAATGATATCCCCAGTTTAACGTCCTCTTCAGATTCTGGCTTGAATTTCTGGCAGTTCCCTGTCAATGTACTGCTGCAATCATTTTTGGAAGCCTGGAGAGCTGTAAGGCTCATCATTTGGGAGAATTTACTGATGAGTCTTCATGGAGAAGAAGCTGTGGTGACGCAGTGGTTAAGTGCTCCACTGCCAACCAAAAGGTTGGAGGTTTTAACCACCAGCCATGCTTCGAGAGAAAGATGTGGCAGTCTGCTTCTGTAGTGAATATAGCCTTGGGAACCCTGCGGGGCAGTTCTACTCTGTCCTACAAAGTCACTATGAATCGCAGTCAACTCGACAGCACACAACAACAACACGTATGCTAATGGACGGACAGACACAGTGATGTCGGGCCTGCAGATTTAAGAGTGAATAGCCATAGATTGCACTCAGAGATCTTCTCTGCTCCTTGGGCAAGAGTGAGATTGAGACCACACGAGGCGCCACCAGGAGCTGATCCAGAAAATCCCGCCTCTGGCCACACAGGCATGCTGTACACACCTTTTCCTCTTCAGCCTTCATACTTCCCAAGCTTTACTCGTTTCCTTTCCCTTGGAAGCTTCCCTACGCTCCTATGGAAAAACACAGACAAAGCATCTTTCTTTATGGGATTACTATGTTGATAAAGGAAAACCTGCCTGCAACACAGTTCAAATTGCAAAGTTCCTGATACCAGTGTGCTAGGCAGGGGTTTCATTCCTTGGAAGGGACAGGTTGACAGGTCCTGGTGTGAGGTCTTGTGGAGGTTGCCTGTGGCCTAAGCGTGGATTGCTTTCTTTCTTCTACTCTGTGTTCTCTGTAAATGGGGTAGTTTAGCATTCTTTTATACAAGGGGCAGCTATGGAAAATGCAAAAATATATTCTCAGTGGGGGACTGAGTGTGAGTGTGGCAGATGTGTGGCATGTGGTGGTTCAGAGCCTGGGTTCCATGCTAGCTAAACAACAGCCATATGACTTTGGGCAAGTCATTTCACCCCTTCTGGTATCTGTTTCTCCTTTAGCCCCAAAGGGTTAATCATAATTATCCTGTTTGCCTCTTAGGGAAATCACAAAATAAAGTTGAAAACAGTCCTTGAAAGCTTAAAAGTACCGTTTAAGTATGCTTGTGGTTATTCTGGACGGTGACACAGTGGGTAAGAGCTTAACTGCTGATCAAAGAGTTGGGAGTTCAAATCTACCAGCCGCTTCTTGGAAACTCTGCGGAACAGTTCTCCTCTGTTCCTATGAGTGGAAATCAACTTAATGACAACAGACTTGGTTTTTGTCGGTGATTATTTTGTGTTTTAGGGAGTGAAGGAATCGACAGCAACAATAGGCTGCCCCATTGCCCTCTGCCAGAATTTGCCAGGCCTCAGCAGTGGCAGTGACTATACCTTGCCAGGAGCCAGGGGAGGAGGGGGCTTCTGGAAGCCAGCAGACCTGGAACTCAGAGAGAAGAGTGACAAACTAAGCCTGTGGCCGGCAGAAACTGCCCCACCTCCTCCCTAATCCAGCCTGCTCCAGGAGAGTCAGGACTTTCTGTGGTAACTTAAGCTGTGCGTGTTGGGCCAGGCTGGGTTTGAGATTGAGGGGGGCTTCTCTCTGCCAAATGGTGCTGGTGGGCATGGAGGGGGAGTGACAGCTGGAGGGTAGAGTGTTTGAGCAGTCAGAGCCTCTCCTGCCAGCCTGTGCTAGGCCTGAGGCCTGCCGACTGCTCTCAGCTGTGGTGAGGGCAGGATGAAGCTTGAAGAGCCTGTGTGTGGGATGCCGGTGAGGGTCTCAGACCAGCAGATAGGGCATAAGGCACGTGCTCCCTATGGAAACCAGAAGAGGACAGAGCCGGCCTGACAGTCCCTGGTTGCCTCTTCCCACATGGAGGAGGTTCCTTGCCTGGCTAGAAGCATGTCAAAAGACCACTGGACTTACCTGCTGCTTCTGTGCCACCCCCACCTGATCACTGCTGCAACCTCCGAAAGCACCCAAATGGAGAAAAGTTTCCAGGTTGCTCAGTGAGCATAGGTATGTGCTCACCTGCTCTCAGAGCCCTCTCCGCCTGAGCCGGGGCCCAGCATGGCTGTGCACAGTCCAGTGTGGCAGGAAAGGTCATGGATGGGAAGGCCTTCCTGGGGTATGATTGCCCTCATGCCAGTGCTCTGCTCTTTTTGAGGGCTGCCCTCTAGACACAGTTTTATCCTCCTGGACAACGGGTAGCAGTTTCTGTAGCCTGGCCCCTGACCAGCTGTCTTCTTGTACAAGCATCCATGTCTTCAGCATGACATAGTAGAACATAACACGGTTTTAAAGACTAAGATATACAAGGATTTTTACACATGAAAATGGAACGAATGGCTTTGGCTCCAGTGGCTCAAGGCGTCCCCAGTGCTTGTTTTATCTCTACCACAGGTTTTGTCTATCCTTGCCTCTACCATGGCCTTGGGAATGTGACTTGGCCTCTGAGGCCTGAGCTTTCTCATCCTGGGAAGGAGGGCATGGGCCAGGTTTTCTTCTGGAAAGAACAGCCAGTGAGAACAAGAGTAACAACAGTGCTCACTCTCGGAGAGTAGCCTCTCAGACAATTCCACACATGTGAGTTATCTGTTTTGAGACTTGTCTGTGGCCAGATGGCTTGAGGAACCAGCTTCCCCTATCCTTATCAGGAGATAAAGGATGTCTAGATTTTAATATTCATTAGAGCCGGGAAAGTGAGCTGCAGGCAGAGGAAAATTTAGAAGGTTTTCCAAAGCAGCTCTACTCCAAAGCTGAGTAGAGCTGCTTTGGGGTTCCTTGTGATTTTGAGTTATGTGGGCCAGTTCTTCCTCATGTTACAGTGGACAATGCCAGGCTGTTTTGTCACTTTTGCTCAGAGTCAGAAATTGATCACTGCACATTGATAGTGGGGAATCCACCCACTTCCCAGAAACCAGTGCCCCCCCTTCTTTGGACAGTAAGAGAGAAAGTTTTAATAATTCTGGTTTCAAGCCCAAAGGTGAAGGTTGTTTCAGGGCAAAGGTTACCAGGACTCGGGGTCTAGGAGAGCAGCTGCTGCCTGGGCAATCCATGGAGCTGCCAAGTACCTTCCACCCAGGGATCTCAGCGGCATTCCTGGAGAAAAACCATAACAGGAACTCCATGTGAAGGGGGTGGTGGTGACGTGGAAGATGTGGGGAGAAGGGAGAAGAAAGCTCTGAGGCTCAGTGAATTTCTGAGGCTGTTGGGCATTTCTCTAGAGGCCTGTGAAAGCCTTTCTGGAAACCTTTTGAGGAGGGATGAGATGGACAGATGGTAGGCAACAGTGGTGGGCTGTGCCCCTGAACATGTGGTGGGTATAACAAGAGTGCCCATGGCCTGCCATCAGGAGACCCTTACACAGAAGCGCTGATTTTATTCATTCATTTGCGAAATCATTCACTTGTGCCAGGTGGAGGTGATTTACAAAGAATACTAGGCTATGTTTTGCTCATTAAGTTTAAGGTAGTAAATTTGGAGCCTATCTTTACAAGGGTATTGAAGAGGATTTCCTAAAGGGAAAATCATGCCTGTGATCTCTTCCATGTGTTGTCACTACTGCTAGAGCAAGAAGCTGTGTTGCTGTTGTTGTGAAGTGCTGTCAAATAAACCAAACCTAGACCAGCTGCCATCAAGTCTATTCTGACTCACAGTGACTCTATAGCACAGAGTAGAATGGCCTCACAGAGTTTCCAAGGAGTGCCTGTTGGATTCGAACTGCTGACCTTTTGATTAACAGCCATAGCACTTAACTACTATACCACCAGGGTTTCCAAGTGCTGTCAATTCTAAATCATGGCGACCCCATGGACAACAGAATGAATCAATGCCCTGTCCTGCACCGTCCTCACCATCACTGTTATGCTGAAGCCCGTTGGCGCAGTCACTGTGTCAGTCCATCTCATGGAGGGTCTTCCCTTTTTTGCTGACCTTCTAATGTACCAAGTGTGATGTCCTTCTCCAGGGACCAAGTCCTCTTGATAACAAATCCAATGTATGTGACATTTCTAAGAAGCTGTATTTCTTCCAAGACAGATCTGTTTGTTCTTTTGGGAGTCCATGGTATGGTCAATATGCTTCACCACCACCATAATTCAAAGGCATCCCCATTCTTCTTCAAGGAACTGAGCTATAGGAGGAAGAAAAAGAAGGAAGATGAACCAGGATTGGTTCACAGGGATATCCTAACTTGGTCCTGCTTTTCTTCTGGGTTCGTTGAGCCTCCCGTGAATCCATAATCCTCCTGCCCATTTGGGAATCTGGATGACCTTTCCCAGGGAGTCGGCCTGCCATTTTCTCCCAACCCGTGCTCTATGCAAACTTGTTCCAAATGTTCTCCCCCGGTAGACAGGCTTATATGACCTTCATCGATTTCATGGTTCGCCAAATCCAACATCACTTCTTTGCACAGTAATAGGCACATCTAGCTTAAAGCAGGAGTCCCTGAGTGATGCAATAGTTAAGCTCTTGACTACGACCCAGAACACTGACAATTCAACCCCACTGAGAAGGACCTGGAAAGATAGACCTAGTGACCTTTAGAAAGTCACAACCTTGGAAGTCCTGTGGAGCACAGTTCTACTTTGCACACCTGGGGTCATCATGAGTCAGAACTCATTGAATGGCAACTTCAACAGCAACACTGTTTTAGTCAGCTAGTGCTGCTCCAACAGAAACACCACCAAGTGGATGGTTTTAGCAAAGAAAAATTTATCCTTACAACAGTACAGTAGGTTACAAGTCCAAATTCAGGGTGTCATCTCCAGGGGAAGGGCCCTCCGCCTGTCAGCTCTGGAGGAAAGCCCTAGTGTTAGTTACATCAGTCTTTGGTCAGGAAGAGTCTTGGCGCAGGAACCTCAGGTCTGAAGGACGCGCTCTGCTCCTGGTGCTACTTTCTTGATGGTGTGAGGTTTCCAATTCTCTGCTTGCTTCCCTCTCTTTTTATCTCCTGTAGGATGAAAGGATAAAAGGTAGTGTGAGCCACTCTCCAGGGAAACTCCCTTAGCAAGGGTGTTGCAGTCTCACCCAAGTCCTCTTCTAACACAACCATCCTATCTATGAGCCATAGGCAAAGATTAGGATTTACAGCATCAGAAAATTACAAAATAAAGGGCAATCACAGAATACAGGGAATCCTAGGGGGAGTTTGGGGAGGATACAACTCAATGCATGACAAACACCTTAAGAGAAAGACAGTCCATTTGGGGTATTCTGATTCAGAGTGTGAATAAAAAAATAAGTACTGCTCTTTCAACAGAGGAAACACTATTGGTCACTTCCGTCCCCACTGCCATCTTCCTCAGTGTAGAATGTACCAGGAACCATACTTGGACTCATGACTAGGGGTGAACAAGAGAGAGAAACAAAGAGGCCAGCGTCCTTGCTGTCTGTAGCTCACAGTCTCTTGCTGGACACAGATACACACAAAGTCAAGTGCAACATTGGGCAGTAGATGTGGTGGCTATGGGAATATAGAGAATGCAGAGATTTGCATCTCCTCCCAGCAGATAGCAGGGGAATCAGGAAAGCTTAGAGGAGGTGCGATTTGCTTCAGAATTTGCAGGACAGTAGGATTTTGATAGGGAGAGATGGGAGTGGCATTTGCAGGCAGAGAAAGACTTGAACGCTAATGCATGAGAGCAGGAACTAGTAGGTACAAGGAATGGCAAGTATTCAGTTTGACTGAACCGTGGATGGGTTGCGGGGCAGTGGGTGACTAGAGTAGATTTGAATAAGATTTTCAAAGATGTTGTTGGAGAATAGAATGGGTACTGGTCAGATTAGGCAGGGCCCTAATTCTACCCTCAAGATCTTAGATTTTATTCTCTAGGCACTGTGGACCCACTGAACAGGTTTAAACAAAAACATCCATACTCTTTTGCACCTTCCCATTTATAAGACGATGGCCCCCAGACCAGGAGCCTAGACTGGGGTAAGTCCATAGTGTGAGCAAGAACCTTGTGAACAGAGCTGTGTTCCTTAGCCATATGTTCTAATCAGCTCAGTTCAACTGCCAGAAGGAGCAGGCAGGAACTACATGATGGTTGATGGAATCCCAAACTAGCTTAGACTGCTGCTAAGCTGCACTCAGACACAGAAGCAGTTTGGTTTAGGGAAGAAACCCTAAGAGCCAGGGTTCCCTGAGAGGCCCGAGTTCCCATCTCTTCTGCTAAGAATGAGGTTGGTGTTCAGATGGACAATTCGTTCATCACACATTTATTGAGCACATACTGCATGCCAGTTGCTGTGCTAGACACATAGCTGCCACCCAGTTAACTTCCACTCATGGTGACGTCATGTACAGTTGAACAAAATGTTACCCAGTCCTGCATCTCCTCATGGTTGTTGTTGGCGTGTTTGAGTCTATCAGTCTTAGTCATCTATTGTTTTTATCACAGAAATACCGCAAGTGAATGACTTTAACAAAGAGAAATTTATTTCTTTACAGCAAAGTAGGCTAAAAGTCCAAATTCAGGGCACTAGCTCCAGGGGAAAGCTTTCTCGGTCGGTCTTCTCAGCTGTCTTCCCTTAAGCTGGGCACTTCTCCATGCAAGGACCCTGGGTCTGAAGGATTTGTTCTGCTCTCAGTACTGCTCTTTTGGTGGTGAGAAGTCTTGTCTCTCAGCTTGCTTCCCTTTCCTTTTTCTCTCTTGAGAGATAAATGGTGGTGCAGGCCACACCCCAGGGAAATTCCCTTTGTATGGGATCAGGGATGTGACTTGGTCAGGTGTTAGAATCCCACCCTAATCCTCTTTAACATAAAATTGCAATCACAAAGTGGAGGACAAGCATATAGTACTGGAAATCTGGACTAAATTGACACGTGGTTGTGGGGGAGGGAAGACAATTCAATCCATAGTGTCGTGGATGGTGGCTATTGTGCTAACCTGCCTCATCAAGGTTCTTGCCTGCCCTCATTGATTGGACAAATGTTCTGAGGCGATCCATAAAGTTTTCATTGGTTAGTTTTCAGAAGTAAGTTGCTAGGTCTTTCTTCCTATTCTGTCTTAGCCTGGAAGCTCCATTGAAACTTGCCCACCATGAGCAGTAGACAAATACTGCCAGTATTTCAAATATTGGTGGCAAATCTTCCAACGGCACAGCAACATGCAAGCCACTACAGAAAAACAAACTGATTGATGGGTGGTGGGCTCCAGACATGGAGATCCAACAGGAACAAGACCCAGTCCCCACACTTGAGATGCTCCGAGCTTGATGAATAAACAAGTTGTTTCAGTCCTGTGTGATACATCCTTTCCAGTCTTGACTGTGACCTCCTTGTTCTAAATCTCTCTACAAACCAGACCTCAGTGGTAGCCAGGATACAGGCACAGCTCCTTGGGTTGGTGGACTCCTTCTTTCATTTCTTCCCACATGAGAAGTAATGCAGTTGTTCCCAGGAGCCCTTTGCCTGAATTCCTTCGGTGTCAGGCGTCTTCCCTGCATAGTCACACAAAACCTTGTTTTTGCTCTTTGCTGGGAACCAGAGGTTCAGCAGAAGCGATCGTTAAGGCTGTGTCACGTATACAGGGAGCGCATTCAGTGTATCATCCAGAAAGGGCTCTGACATCGCTGATAGCACTAATCTCTGTGGTCAGTTCTAGTAAGGGGAATCTTGCTGCTTCCTCCAAAATTCAGCCAGCCTTTCAGATAGACTGGCTCCCATGGGTCAAGGAAAATCCCAGGACTTTAATGAGGTGCCAGGACACACATCATCTAGTAGAACAGACGGTGCCTTGGGCTCAGAAAAACACAGACTCCTCAACAAGGCAAGTCCAGAGACTCCGTGCAGAAGTCTCTCCACACCCCGACCACCCTGACTCTTAGCCTTGCTCTGTGCTGCTTTCCAGCCCACATTCCTAATGCAAACCAGATTCCACCTCACTGCCACCCGTTCCTCCTTGCCTTCATGCATTCCCACTCCCTGCGTCACCCTTCTCTCCGTTAGTCCCTGTCTCTTCTTCTGGCAAAACCCAGTTTTCTGGCACCACCCCTAAGAGGCTTTCTGAACTCAGTCCTGTGATACCAACCCCTCATTGCCCAGTGCCTGTTGGGCACTTAGACTGTTTAGATGCTAATAGTGTCCCTCTTGGTGTCTCCTTCCTGTGCTTAGTGATTAACAAGAGGACTTACAGGCCTTGATAGAGGTGCTTGAACTCCCGTGATGCCCACGTACCACAGGGGCTGTACAAGATGAATGGGGTTAAAAGCCAAGCCAAGTGCCGTCAAGTCAGATTCGACTCATGGCGACCCTTTAAACTTCTATTTATTAAAAAAAATACCATCCTACCAGAAAAACCATATCACCTCTGGCTACCACTGTGGACTGTTTTGACCAAGGATGCAAGAGAAGGTCCTAGTTAGAATGGGGGAAAAATGTAGAACAAAGCTCAAATTCCTAAAAAAGACCAGAGTTACTGGACTGATAGAGACCGGAAGAAACACCTAAACTATTCCCCTAAGATACCCTTTTAACCTGAAGCTGGAGCCATTCCTGGAGCCTACCTTTCAGCCTAACAATGGATTGTCCTATAAAATAAAGAAGGACACCCATGAGGCATGTGTTTCTATGAGACCAAAGCAAAGACAAGAGGGCAAGGAGGGACAAGGAAACTGGATGGACGGAAATGGGGCAGGTGGGATAGAAGTGGTGAGAGTGCTGACACACTGAGGGGACACGTTGTGGGGATTGTAACCAATAGCAGAAACCCTAGTGTTCTGGTGGTTAAGTGCTATGGCTGCTAACCATAAAGCTGGCTCTTCATATCCACCAGGTGCTCCTTGGAACTCTGTGAGGCAGTCCTGCTCTGTCTATAGGGCTGCTATGAGCCAGAATTGACTTCATGGTGTTGGATTTGGTTTGGTTTGGTTTGTAACTGATGTCACAGAATGATTTGTATATGAATTGTTGAATGAGAATCTGATCTGCTGTGTAAACTTTCACCTAAAACTCAATAAAATAGTTTTAAAGAATGCTACCTTACAAAAGAAATGGAAAAACCCTGCTACAGTCAAGTCGATTTTGACTAATAGCAGCCCTACAGGACAGAGAAGAACTGCCTCACAGCATTTCCAGGAGTGAAGTGCCTGGGAGATCCAAACTGCCTACTTTTAGGTTAGCAGAGATAGCTCTTAACTACTACACCACCAGGATTTCCTAAAGTATGGGCTTAGTATAATGTTATTATACATTATGATAATATTAATATAATATTTAAAATACTATTATTATTACAGTAAGACAATATTTTAGGATGGTCAAAAATATCATCCTAAAACATTGGCTTACTATAATAATATTGGAGCCCTTGCAGCACAGGGATTAAGAGCTCGCTTGCTAGCTAAAAGGTCAACAGTTCAAATGAACAGTCTATGTTTTGAGTATGTGTTGCAATGTACATAGTGAGTTATCCTAAAAGTGCAACATAGTTAAAATACTGGCTCAGCTGCATGACGGCAGGACCCATATTGGCTGAAATGATACAGACATTTGTAGAGGTAGATGGTCTAGACCCCTATGAAGTTGCTACTTCATCAGGTTGTCCAGAGACTCGTGTTTCTTCTCTCTTGTTTCTTTGTCTTTGTTAGATTTTACCCTTGGCCACAGGGTCAAAGAAAACTTCCTATCAAATCCATAATCCAAGAGGCTGAATGGAGAAAGTGAAGTACAGAGGGCAGGTTGAGAGATTTATACGTCACTTCTTCTTAAATCCGTTTCGCCAGTACTTAATCCACATGGCCATACCCGGCTCCTGTTGCTAGTTGCTGTAGGGTCTGCCCTGGTCTCCTGGTGACCTCATGCAGAACAGAACAAAACTCTGCTTGGTCCTGTACCATCTCCATGATTGGCTGCAGACTAGACTTTTGTGATCCATAGGACATTTCAGAAGTAGATCGCCAGGCCTTTCCTCCTAGTCTAAGTCATGAAGCTCCTTCAAAACCTGCTCAGCACCATAGCAACATGCAAGCTTCCAGTGACAGATAGGCAGTGGCTGTGTATGAGCTGCACTGACCAGGAATTGAAGCTGGGTGTCCTTCACGCAGGAGGAGAAGGCTGTCCCTGAGCCACCCACGCCTCCATGCCCAGCTGCTTAGGGTTGGAAAACATAGTCTTAACTTTGGATGACTACGCATCCAGTAACATGCACATGACTGTCTGATTCAAAATGGCCAGTACCAGCCCATCTCAGCTGGCTAATGCCTAGGGTATCAATTTTCATGCATTCTGTTTCATTTTGGACAACTTCAAAGTTTTCTAGATTCATGCCTTGCATAACTTTAGCTTCCCATTATTAATGGACATTTGCAGGTATTTCTTTTCATTTTGAGTCGTGTGACATCAGCAACTGATGGTCTGCAAAGCTGGATTCTATCCATGGGGTGAAGAATGATCCTACTTTGAGGAGGCAACTCTTCTCCAGCCATAGTCTGAGTGTCTTTCAGCCTGAGAAACTCATCTTCAGCACTGTATCCATGTTCCACTGGCATTCATAAGGGTTTCACTGGTCATCTTCCCTCCTCCTTAAGAAATAGATCATACGTATCATTGATTTTTTTATTTAGTGGACAAAATAAATATTGAATGATGAAAACTTACTGAATTATGTACAAGAGGAGCTATGTAGAGTTTTTCAGACTATTGTGGTTTGAGAAAAAATTCTGTATGCTTTCAGTTGTTTTATATATGGTAACGTTTGATTTCCCAAAATACGATATAGCTTAGAATGTTTTCTGGTTTTATATTTTACAGTGTCCCCCTTTCCATATGACACTTGAATATTGTTTTAGTTTGACTTTGAATAATCTACAGTAGTTTTTACTGTATATCTATGCATATCCACTGCCACTGAGTTCATTCTGACTCATAGCTACCCTATAGGACACAGTACAGTTTCCAAGGAGTGCCTCACAGAGTTGAACTGCCAGTCTTTTGGTTAGCAAATGTGGCACTTGGCCACTGAACCACTAGAGTTTCTAATTTATAGATTGCTCTAGGTATTACATTATATATAGTTAAGTTATCGTAGCCTGTTATTGGAGTCCTGGCAGTGCAGTGGTTAAGAGTTCGGCTGTTAATCAAGGGTTGGCAGTTCAAATCTATCAGCTACTCCTTGGAAACACTATGAGGCAGTTCTACTCTGGACTGTGGGATTGCTGAGTCAGAACTGACTTGACGGCAACAGGATACCATTGTTATCATTTCACCAGTTCCATGTATAGCTGTTTTAAATGTTTACTCTATGTCCATTTAGTCCTGTATCATGGAGTCATGTGTGTTTTAATCATCAAGCCAGCCAAGTGCCGTTGAGTCGGAGCCTACTCATGGCGACCCTAGGGGCGAGGGTAGAACTGACCCCCAGAGTATTCAAGTAACGTTAAGTGAAAAACCTCATAAGGAAAAGTAAAAAAAAGACCATCAGGTCCTTCTTCCTAGTCTGTCATAGTCTGGTGGCAAAACTGAAACCTATCCACCTGCTGGTGTTTCAAATACCAGTGGCAAAGCTTCCAGCACCACCAAAAAAAAAAAAAAAAAAAAAAAAAAAATGCAAGCCATATGACAAACTGACAGAGCATAAAAGGAGAAAATATTTAAGTTGTCCAGGGTATCATTCTGCCGGGATTCCCAATCGGTCCTGTGGAAGAAGTGGTCAAGAAACCAAACAATGGCTTGCACTGGGCAAATCTGCTCAAAATAGTATGAAAAAGCAAAGATGTCACTGTGAGAACTAAGGTGTGTCTGGCTCAAGCCACGGTATTTTCAATTGCCTTATATGCATGCAAAAGCTGGAGAATGAATAAGGAAGATGTAACAATTGATGCCTTTGAATTGTGGTGTTGGTGAAGAATATCGATTATGCTGTGGATGCCAGAAGAACAAACAAATACATCTTGGAAGAAGTACCAGAATGCTCCTTAGAAGCAACAGTGGTGAGTCAATGTCCCAACACTTTGGTCATGTTATCACCCTGGAGCAAGCCATCACGCCTGGTAGAGTAGAGGATCAGTGAAGAAAGAGGAAGACGCTCCACGAGATGGATTGACACAGTAACTATGACAGTGGACTCAAACATAGCCGTGACTGTGAAGATGATGAAGGACCAGGCAGTGTCTCGTTCCGTTGTACTCAGGACATCTAGGAGTTGGACCTGACTTGGTAACAACAGTATGTGCCCAGCTACAATTTAGGAGTTTCAGTTCTGTAAAAGAAAAGGGGAATCAGGCACAAAAGGCATTCTTTGCCCTAATTGATAGATTTATTTACAATTTATAAATAAGTAAGAATGCTCATATTGCAGGTACAGCTTAACTTTTTTAATTGATAGGAAAAGATAAAAAAGAGAGAGAGAGAGACAGAGTATGCCACCAGTTTAAGATACTAGTAGGGGTGCCAGGGAACACAATGTAGAGTCCCTGAGGGAGCATGAGAGAAAGGGGTGTGCAGATCTAGAACTTTGTTAAAAGACCAGACTTGATGGTCCAGCAACCTCAAGGGTCCCCTGAGAACATGCTCCCTAGACTTGCTGCTAGCCCAGAGCTGAAACCAGTACTGAAGCCAGCACCTCGAACAAAGAATGGACTGGACTCAGGGAAACAAAGGGAGCAAGTGGTATGTGTACTTTATGGTTTAATATATATAGGAGGCTATATATAGGAGGCTGTCCCAATGGTTTCCCTTTGCAGTGGAGAGTAGAGTGTGGAGAGGAGGGGACAGGTGATGGTTGAGTAGATACGGGAAGTAAAGGGTGGAGGGGATGAGAGTGCTGTCACAGGCCGGGGAGAGCAGATAGATTTGCAGAGAGGTGGGTGATCAGGATTTTCTATGGCAAATTGACTTGAGATTGTTAACTTTCACTAATCACAATAAAATAAAAAAATCTCAGAAAGAAAAAAAGATACTAATGAGGGGACAAGTTTCATTTTTCCTCAGGCCTCTTGGACCCCTGATAAGTGATTCACCCCATGGACTGATCCAGTGTGCAGAACATGCATGCATTCCTCTGTGCTCACTCTCGGACCCCCAAAACCTCATCTCCCTTGAGCCTGTTTCCTAGATCCCCAGACTGTCAACACTGCTTGCTTCTTGTCCACAAGACAGCCTGTCTGTTTTCTTTGGAGGATCTTCAAGTCAGTCAGGGAGGATTAGGGAGGGAGGAAGAGAGGTAAGAAAGGGCAAGGCCAGTATCTGAGAGAGATGGGCAGGCAGACAGCAACAATGCCTGACAAAGAATGAGAACAGGAGATAAGGACAAGGAGAGTGGCCAGACAGCGGGCCCAGAGCCCAGGACAGAGGCTGCAGGGCAGACAGAGGCCAGGTGGAGGGAAGGCCTACACACTGAAGCTGGCTCTAAAGGAAGCGCACCTCCATCTGCAGGCCTGTGAGGTCACCCACCTGAGAAGGTGAGGAAGGGAGCGCTACCCAGTCAGGCTCATATCGCATGTCTTGGGGTTTCCCAGCCTGCTTTGCCAGTGTTGTTCCAATTAAAAAAAAAAAAAAGTCCATTGCCCTCAAACCAATTCCGATCTGTAGTAATCCTATAATACAGAGTGGAACTACCACAAAGGGTTCCCAAGGAGCAGCTGGTAGGTTTAAAGTGCCAACCCTGAGCTGTTCACCACTGCACCACCCAGGCTCCAAGGTGGTCCCACCTAGAGAGAACTGTGAGAAGAGGGGAGGGGTTATTTCACAGGAGGGGACGGGAGGGTTTCATCCCTTCCCCGTCTGGGCTGTGCCCCTTCTCTTTATTTACAGAGGACAGGCTCTATGCAAACCTTGGGTGCATTGTTTATTTTGGGGTCTGTATCTCCCAACAGTTGTCATGCAATTGATTCCAATTCATGGAGACCCCATGTGTGTCAGAGTAGACCTGTGCTCCATAGGGTTTGCAGAGCCTGATTGATTTGGAAGCAGATTCCCAGGTCTTTTCTCTGAGGAGCCTCTGGGTGAACTCGAACCCCAACATTTCCACTAACCACTGAGGGCATTCACCGTTTGCCCCAACCAGGAACTGTTTCTTGTCTTCTAGAGGACGGCGAATCCCTCCCAAGTACCTCCCCCTTGGTGTTTAGGAGAACAGAGGTTCAAGCCATGTGGGATGGGCGCACCTCAGTGCTAGAAATGGTCTGCACTGGGAGGACTGGAGAAGGTGTGAGTCCTCAGGCCCAAGGATGAAAGATTTTAAGAAACAGAGATGGGAAGAAAAGGAGAAACGTTCATGACAAAGGCCACCCTGGCAAGCAGAGCAGTCCAGAATATATTTCACACCAAGGGGCAGGAGGAAGGAAGAGGGATGCAGGAGAGCATCAGGAAGCTGGGGCTGGTCCCTGCACTAGTAACAAAACACAACAAAGTAGCTTCCTTCGAGTAAAAACAAAACAAAACAAAACTGTGTTTCATATTCTGTGGACAGAAGATAGAGTGAGGACCAGGTGTCAGGACTATGGTTTGATAAAGGGCAGCATTCTGTGAAGCTCACTGTCCCAGAAACATGTGGCTTCCATATCTTCAGGGGGATGCTTCCCAAGGTCCCAAATCTCGCTCACCAACGTCATCCTGGCCACCATGGAGTGGGTCTAGAGCTGTCAGTCAAGCAGACAGGCAACCAACAGATAACTAATTTCCACTTCTCACTGCCATCTGTATGACTCTTGTAGCAGAGCTAATCCAGGGTTATTTCTGTAAATGATGTTCTTCTGCTTATCTTTTATTTCTTCTTGAACCTCTTCATTCTCTCAATATGCCCAAACACAGTGCTCTAATTCTCTTGCTGCTTCTGACTGTGCTTTCTCTGCTTCCTTTGCTCTTTCCTTTTCTTCTCTGCCTCCATCCGATTTGCCTTCCTCGGTGTTTTTTCCCTCCCTGCACACTCCGTGGAGTTTTACACACACTGTGATTTTCTGTCATGCAGATACTTATCTGCATGGATTGTGTATTGGTTAGAATACTTTCAGCAGCAAGTAATAGGGATTTTGACTCAACTGGCTTAAACAAAAAGGACATTTATGATCACATCATAAGGACTCCTGAGGTAAGGGCTTCTGGGGTTGGATAATTTGGTGGTTGGATGAAATCTGCATTCCAGTTCTTTCCATCTCTCTCCTCTACCATCATTAGTGTGTTGACTTTTGCCCTCAGGCTTGTGGTCTCATGGTCACAAGCTGGCTGCAACGGCTCCAGGCAAACTCTCCTCACAGAGCCTCCTCTAGAGGTAGCAAAGAGGAAGATTTTTTCACCTCTTTTTAAGTATAAAGCTGAATTTCTAGAATCCTCCTTGCAGATTTTCCCTCTCATTTCATTAACCAGAATTTTCATACAACATTTTCAATCTTAAACACTGGGAAGTTGTGGTAATGATAATTAAAAAAAAAAAACAAAACAAAACCTAGTTGCCTTTGAGTCAATTATTACTCATAATGATGCCCTGTGTGTTAAAGTAGAATTGTGCTCTGCAGGGTTTTCAGTGGCTAGTTTTTTTGGAATTAGATAGCCAGACCTTCCTTCTGAGGCATCTCTGGCTGAGTATGCAAATTGTTGGCACTACCCAGGGTATCCAATTATGCTGATGATGATTCATTTATTTGTTCAACAAATACTTATTGAATACCTGACATGTGCTCTATGCACAAAGATCAAGGTGAGGAAGGCAAAATGTCTACACTTACTAGTCTCATCTTCTAGGATCTTGTCACACAAAACATAGTCCAGGGACTTGGAAGCATCAACACTGGGAATGTATTAGAAATGTAGGCTCTCAGACCCATCCCAAGTGTGCACAGTCAGGATGTGCATTTTTGAGAAGAGCCACAGGTGTTTGGTGTACGCAATTTCAGGTCTGAGAAGAGTGTTTGGGTTTGAGAGGTATGTTCTAGTGAAGGAAAATAAAGATCCTGGTCCAGCAGCCACACTATCTCACCGAAGTTTCTCTTCTTTCTGTGCATCAACTACTTCTTTTGAGATCCTTTATTTCTGAGATGCATGGGCCTATCTTGTGTTTTTGCCATATGCTAATCTAGCTGTGATGTAAATAAGTACCACGTGACTGAGTCAGGAATCCTGAGGTCTGGTTCCTACTTGGTACCCGATTTATTATATGACCTCAGGCAAGTCACTTTACCTCTCTGAGCCTTTAGCTACATGATCCCTCAAATTCCCTCGTGTTCTAATCTAGGAACTCAGCTGGAGCGCCCCTGACTCACACACACTGAGGACTGCTTACTCTTCTTTCATCCAGACCCGCCTCATGCACCCTGCCTTCAGGTAGAGGTCCCACAAATGCTCTCTGTTGATGATACTTGTGGAGTCCCTCAGTGGCAAATATGGTTAACATGTGAGGCTGCTAACAGAAGGCTGAAAGTTTGAGTCCGTTTAGAGGTGCCTTGGAAGAAAGACTAGGTGAACCACTTCCAAAAAGTAGCCGTTGAGAACCCAACAGACCCATCAATAGATGAATGGATACACATACGTAATACAATGCTATTCAGCCAATAGGAGAAATGAAGTCCTGATACACACTACAATGTGGATGGATCTTGAAGATGTTATGCTGAGTCAAATAAGTCGATCACAAAGACCAAATATTGTTTGATCTCACTTATGTGAAAACACCAAAAAAGTATATATATAAAACATGAAGGTAAATGTATAGAGAACAAAGTTTACTAGTGGTTACCAGGGGTGAGAGGGAGAACAGAGGGGGTTAAAAGTGATGGGGATGTCACCCTTACTGTAATTGCTGTCAGTAAGTTGAACACCTGTCAAAAGTTTAATTGGCAACAGTGGCATGATACATTTACAACAACTGCCAAAATAAAAAATAAAGAATAGCTGCTGAGACTGCGTAGGTCATAGGATTTAGTTTCTTGGTTTGGAGGTTTACGGTCGTGGTTTCATGAGACATCCCAGTTAATTAGTAATATCTTTAGTGTTTCTACTCTGATCTCTAGAGTTGCTGTGAGTTGGACCCAACTCGACGGCAGTGGGTTTTCGGCTTTAGTGCTTCCGTTCTACCTCCTAGTTTGTGGTGTAGAGCCTGGGATTTCAAAAGCTTGCAGGCAACCATCCAAGGTGAAACAATTGGTCTCTATTCTCCTACAGCGACAGAGAAAGAAGGAGAGTCAGGAACAGGAGGAAGATATAGAACGTGGTTAACTGCCTCCACAAACAACAAGCTCCTTTGCCGTGAGACCAGAAGAACTGGGTGGTGGCTGAACATTTTGATCAAAGTTTCCGCAAAAGAACCATAGTCAAAAGGGGGAAAATGCAGAATAGAATTCTAATTCTTCATAGACTCAAGACTTGCTACAGCCATGAAAGCTAGATGAATCCCTGAAGCTACTGTTCTGAGATAACATTTAGGCTGTAAACCAAAAAAGTGCCCTGAAGTCTTCTCAGAATCAAACCATAGTTTAGCTCAACCAGTTAAAAAACAAAAAAGAAAGAAAAAAGAAAAATGTCTGCCTTGAGCCTCTATAGGGGGTAGTGAATTTATGTTAATTTATGTTCACAGACAGCAGCTATTCAGAAAAGCAGTGTGAGAATGGCTATACAACTAAGAGAATGTAATCACTGTCACTAAATGGCCCACATAGAAGCTGTTGAATTGGTGTATGTTTTGCTGTATATCTCAACAACAATGAAACAAATAAAATTATATATATACAAAGAAAACTCTAGGGAGCACAATTTTACTCTGACACACTTGAGGTTACCATGAGTTGAAACCTACTTGAAGGCCACTGGTTAACTGGGTGGTATCTGTAGACAACAGGGAAGACTGAGGAGAGGCAGCAAGAAAAGTCTCAGCCAACAGCTGACTCTGGGTGGACCCCTGCTTCAGAGAAGGGCCTGTGGGCAGAACACTGGGGTTTCCAAAGGCAGAATTTTGTTTCCTAAGCCTTGTAAATGAATCCTTCAGCTTCTGGGGGCTGCCCAACCAGTCTGCTGTTACCATAAAGCAACTGTGAAGGCACGGGCTCGGCCCAGTTTTAAAGAGGTGACCATCACATTTCTGGTAGCCCCCTCTGTCCTTGCTTCCTTACATGAATCCACTTCCTCTGCCTTCTGTCCTTTGTACCTAAGGGTGGAAAGCCTGGGATGTGGAAACCTCCTTAAAGAGCTTCTTAGATACAAAAAGAGTAACTTTAGAGTTCAGTGTAGTGGTGAGGTTAGAAGCAGGTAGCCGTGAAACAGATGTTTTGAAGTTATCTAGGGTTGGGACCCAGGTAGAGTGGGGATGGATGCAAGGATCTTCCTTAGTATACAAATAACATAACTTGAACCTTGACTCCAGAACCATGAGAAGCCCAGAGGCCTCCCAGTAGCCCTCCCCAGTAGTTCAGAGCTTTCAGCCTCAGGGGCTGATGTTCTCACGCCCATTTCTGCCTCCTGGTTCTTGCCCTTCTGAAATTCTTGGTTCTCATTTATGCCCTGCTCCCCACCACCCACCCTCACCCCAGGGCAGCTGTTCTTCCTCATCCTCTCTTGTCCAGAGTTCAGACTGCAACCCGTTCTCCTTCCCCCTAAGCACCACTAACACAAGGCTATTGTGCTTAACAGATTTTCCCAAGCTTTGGGAATCACTGGCTGAGTGGCACAGAGCGGAGAAAAACTGCACACTGAATGTCAGTCACCACTGTTTCTGGAAACTCACTGGCCCTTCTGTAACATGGAACATTTTGCACTGGCTCTGTCTCTATCCCTTCAGTTCTACACCCCTTCCAGGTTACTGGGGATCCCTTCTCTGAAAACTCTTGCACAACGTCTTCTCTTCCAAGCTCCCAACCCTGGATAACATCAAAATGTCTGTGTGCTGGATCACCAAGTAATTACTCTTCTAACCTCAACCCACAGTGAGCTCTGAGGACTTCCTTTGCCTATCTAAAAGGCCCTTTAAGGAGCTTTCCTCAACCCCAAATTCCCACACCCCCTCAGGTACACAAAGAAACTAGAGACATTTTTGAAACTGCAGTTTCTGTAAACTGAGCAAGGCTCCATCCTCCATGAAACGGAGACAAGTTAGAGAGAAAAGGAAATTTACCTAGATCCCAAGGTTCTAGTAAAATATAATATCTACCAGTATTGGGGGAAGCAGGGGCAGGAAGGGCCAGTCTCACACTGCCAGAGGCCTTAAAACTGTGTTTGTGCCTCAGAAAAGGAGGTCTTGTGGTGTAATGGTTAAGCTTCTGACTGCTACACCAAGAGGTTGGTGGTTTGAATATGCCCACTGTCCCTGGGAGAGACAGACCAGCATTCTGCTCCCATGAAGATTACAGTCTTGAAAACCCACTGACGCAGTTCTACTCTGTTACGAGCTCAAATTGACTAGACAGTACCCAGCAACAACAGTGCCACAAGATGGACACAATGACCAATGCAATAGGATAGAGAACCCAGCAACAGATCTGTGTATGTATGGCACTTTGAAGTGTCACAGAGGCAACATGGCAGACTGAGGGGAAAGGAGGGACTATTCAATAAGTGAAGCTAAAGAAATGGTTATATAATGTAATAGATTGAATTGTGTTCCCCCCAAAATGTATGTAACAATTTGGCTATGCTATGATTCCTGGTATTTTATGGTGATCCTATATATTGTTACATCCTGCCTTTATGATGTTAATGAGGGAGGATGGGCAGCAATTGTGTTGTGGGGCAGGACTCAATGTATAAGATTATATTGTCCCTTGAGGCAGTCTCTTGGGTTATAAAGGAAAGGGGGAGCTAACAGAGCATTGGGGACCTAATACCAACAAGAAATAGTGCTGGAAGAAAGTGTGCCCTTTCGAAAGGACCTGGGGTCCGTGTGTTTCACAAGTTTCCAGTCTAGGGGATGATTGACAACAAGAATCTTCTTCTAGAGCCAACAGAGAAAGCCTTCCCTTGGAGCTGAGGCCCTGAATTTGGACTTGTAGCCTACTGGACTTCTACAGAATAAAATCTCTTTTTAAAAAGCCATCAATTTGTGGTACTTCTGTTATAGCAGCACTATATGTCTAAGACATATAGAAATGGTTATATATATATGTTGAAGCCCTGGGGGTGCAGTGGTTAAGTGTGTGATTACTAACTAAGAGGTTGGCAGTTTCAACCCAACAGATGCTCCATAGGAAAAAGACGTGCACTCTGTTTCCATAAAGATTTACAGCCTTGGGACAAATATTGTATGAGACCACTGTTATAACAGCTCAAGAAAAGGTTTAAACACAGAATAGAACTTTCTTTGATGGCTATAAGGGTAGGGAGGGAGGGAGAGGAGTATTTACTAATTAGGTAGTAGTCAAGAATTATTTTAGGAAAAGGGAAGGACAATACACCTATACAGGCGAGAAGAGGCAGAGCTAAAATAGTGGAGTGGTTGGTTGCTTCCTGTCAATGCTCTAACAACAAAGATCCAAAACAAAAATGAATCAATACATGATGGTCTATGAGCCCTGAACATCAAAGGGGAAGGTGAGAAATCAGACTGAACAACAGGGAAGACAGAGGAGGTCCAGAAGTACCCAGAACTAGCCAGACTTAAGCTGGCAGGAATTGGCACTCCACAGGTAGATTGGCAGCAGTGAAGCTGGTGAGCAGACCAGTGGCTTTTGAAAAGAGTCTACCTCAGCAGGACAGATTGAGTGGCGGATAATCCATTCATGCCTCCAGAATCAATGAAAAATGCATTCCATAATCAAAAGCTAAGTTTCTTGCATCTAATCTACCATATGCAGATCTAAAAGTTTCCTTTAGGATAAACTTCTCTCCCTTTTACCTGTGCTTCTCTCTCCCTTCTCTGCACTGCACCCTGCTACAGTTTGATGGATTACCTGGGCCAGAAGTAAGACTCCCTATGAGCTTCCTGAGTGATTCTCCTAGACTTGAATAGGTAACAATTTAACAAACATGGGAGGAGAATAATAGTAATAATAATAATAATCTGCTGGTTCCCCTAAGCCAAGAACTCATGACATAAACAGTTCCTTTGTCTATGCTCAGGCATGGGGGGGAGGACACACCTTCCTCACACACTCATGCATGACTGTCAACTTTCTGCTTTTCTCAGAGCATGTAGCTGGTTACCTACACCTACACAAATCACCCCTGCCCATCTAGGACTGTAAGGGAGAGCTGGCATCACATACTTGTTGATTGACTACCCGGGCACTGAACTGAATACAACTAGAAAGTAAATAGATGCCTGGGCTTCCATGGCTAGCTAGTAACAGCTCTAACCACTTGGTGACAGGATGCTAGAGCTCAAAGATACCAATTATCAAACTAGTTCACATGACCAGTCCATTTTGTTATTTCAAAACAAAACAAAACAACAAACTAGAACACAGTAAGCAAGCATAAAATAAATAACTACAGTAACTTACTGATGACTGAGAGACAACAGTCAACATCAAATCACTTAAAGAGGCAGACCATGATGGTTTCAGAAAGTTCCCAAAGCAAACAAACAAACAAAATCAAGAAACTTTCCAGGTATAGAGAACTGCCTGGAATTATTGGAGGTACAGTATGAAAGATTAATATTTAGAACTTTTGAAGAGATCAGTAAGGAGATCAGGCAAAATGCAGCAGATCATAATGATAAATTGAACAGGCTGCAAGAAAGCATAGAGAGACAGCCATTTCTGATTTCAGAAATTCAGAAGATTAATAATAAAATTACAGAATTAGACAACTCAGTAGAAAACCTAAGAAGCAAAACTGAGGTAGCTTTAGTGAGACTGAACATAAAGCATTTGACATTAACATATTTTAGTAAAAGAATTTTCAAAAAATGAAAAAACATTAAGAATCATGTGACGTTCTATTAAGAGGAATAATCTGTTCATGATTGGAGTACCAAAACAGGAGGAGGGGGGAATGACAACAGAAAATGCTGAGAGAATTCTTAAAGACATGTTGACAGAAAACTTTCCTGATATCATGAAAGATGACAAGATGTCTATTCTAGATGCTCATCAAACTCCACATAAAGTAGATCTCCAAAGAAAGACACCAAGACGTGTTTTAATCAAACTCGCCAAAACCAAAGATGAGAGAATTTTAAAAGCAGATAGTAATAAACAAAAAATAATCTTCAAAGGAGGGCCAATAAGACTAACTTCAGACTTCTCAGCAGAAAGCATGTAGGCAAGAAGGCAATGGAATGGCATACATAAAGTCTTGAAGAAATAAAATTGCTGGCCAAGAATTATATAGCCAGCAAAACTGTCTCTCAAATATGAAGTTGAAGTTAGGACGTTTCTAGATAAACAGAAATTTAGGGAATTTGCAAAAACCAAACCAAAATCACAAGAAATACTAAATAGAGTCCTTCTGTTAGAAAATCAATGACATCAGACAGCAACCAAAGACTAGAATGCAGGACAGAGCAATCAGATGTTAACCCTGGTAATGAAATCACAAACATAAATTAAAGCTAAAACACTGAAAATAAGGCAACAGGGATGTTAGTATGCGAAAGATGACAGCATTGTAACAAAAAAAGAGGAACTAAAAAATGTAGTCACAGATCTTTCATATGGAGATTAAGTCAAGGCAATACAAAGAAATAAAAGATTGGTTCAAATTTAGGAAAATAGGGTAATGATTAAGAAAATGAACACCCCTACATGTCAAAATAAAAAAACAAGAAAAACACAAAGTCTCAGCAAATACAAAACCAACAACAATGACAAAGATGAAAAGAAACCTCAGAAAGAAAAATGACTCAGCACAGAAAATTAAGTGGAAC
The DNA here is from genome assembly GCA_028571685.1 of Heterohyrax brucei. Lineage (NCBI taxonomy): Eukaryota > Metazoa > Chordata > Mammalia > Hyracoidea > Procaviidae > Heterohyrax > Heterohyrax brucei. The sequence continues at coordinate 65,328,379 of CM053142.1, read as the reverse complement.
AAAGAAAACTATCAACAACATACCAAATAAGAATTCAAAATGATTACGCTGAATGTAAATGGGTTAAATGCACCAGTAAAGAGACAGAGAGTGGTAGAATGGATAAAAATACACAGTTTATCTATATGTTGTCTACAAAAGACACACCTTAAAGACACAAACTAAAACATATACAGGGGAAGTCAGCACAACTGGGCTAAACAAAAAGCTAGTAGTTTTCTGAAAACAATCAAAAACTTTGAAGGACAGAGTAGCAAGGTTGGGGGGCTGGAGACCATTGTTTCAGGCAACATGTAAGTCAGTTGGCATAAGAAAGTTTATTAAGAAAATGTTCTGCATCCCACTTTTGTGAGTGGCATTTGGGTACTTAAAAGCTAGCAAACAACTATCTAAGATACATCTATTGGTCTCCACCCACCTGTAGCAAAGGAATATTTGAACACCAAAAACAAAAGGAAAACATGGCCCGAGGAAACAGAAAGGGCCACATAAACCAGAAACTCCATCAGCCTGAGACCAGAAGAAGTAGGTGATGCCTGGCTACCACAAAGGACAGCTGTGACAGGGAACACAGCAGAGAGTCCCTGATGGAGCAGGTGAAAAGCGGAGTGCAGAGCTCAAATTCTAGTAAAAAGATCAGACTTGACTGCCTGACTGAGACAGGAGGGACCCCGGAAGACACAGTCCTTGGTCCCTCTGTTAGCCCAGAACTAAAAGCATTCCTGAAGCCCACTCTTCAGGCCAAGATTAGATTGGATTATAAGACCTAACAAGATACTGGAGCACAGCATGCTTCATAGGTAGATGCCTGATACTAAATGGGTAGCTCCTATCTGGAGGACAGACGAGAAGGCAGAAGGGACAGGAGCTGGCTAAATGGACACAGGAAGTACAGGGTTGAAAGGAGTGTATGGTCACATAGTAGGAGAGCAACTAAGATCACATAACAATGTGTGTATAAGTTTTTGTATGAGAAACTGACGAATTGTAAGCCTGCACTAAACGCACACATATATACACCCAAAGATTTACAGCCTTGGAAATCCTATAGGGCAGTTGTATTCTGTCTTATCGGGTCACTGTGAGTCAGAGTTGACTTGAAGGCAATGGATATAGTTTGGGGCTTTTTACACAGAAAAAAAGAAGAAATCTAGTCCCTATACTTCATACCATGTGAAAATGAACAACTCATTTTACTGAGATGAATAAAAAAAAAAAAAAACAGAAAATAGCAAATGGCAGAGATGCTGCGGGGAGATCAGAACTCCTATGCAGAACTCTCTACTGAGAATGCAAAATGGCTCGACCGTTTTGGAAAACCACATAGTGCTTCCTTAGAACATTAGAAATAGAAATAACATGTGATCCAGCAATGCCACTCCTGGGAATATGTTCTAGAGAAATGAAAGTTGTCACATGAATAGACATATGTACACTCATGTTCATTGCAGCATTATGTACTCAGTGAAAAGATGGAAACAACCTAAGTGCACGTCAACAGGAAAAAAAACTATGTACACACATACAATGGAATGCTACAGAACAATGAACAAGAATGGTGAATCTCACAACATAGATGCATCTGGAGGACGTTATGCTTAGTGAAATAAATCAGTCACAAAAGGTCAAATGCTGTATGAGACCACTATTATAAAAGCTTGTGAAAAATGTTTACATCCAGAAAGAAGCAATCTTTGATGGTTATGACAGAAAGGAGGACAAAAACACTAACTAGTAAGTGGTAACTTTGGTGAAGCCTAAGACAGTACACAATCCCAGGGAAGAACAACTCCAAATGAACTTACTTGCCGAAATGAAAGTTTACACAATTCTAAATCTGAGATGTGAAATTCCAAATTCAGTGGGAAGTAAAAGGAAAAATCACTAAGTAGGTAGTAGACAAGTGTTAACTTTGTGAAGGGAAAGACAACACACAGTATAAGGTAAGTCATCACAACTTGCCCAAGGTAAAGTCATAGAAACTTCTGAGACACATTCAAACACCTGGAAAGACTAAGTGACTGGCGCTGAGGACTGGGGACCATGGTCTCGGGAGACATCTAAGTCAACTGGTGTAACATAACTCATAAATGTTCTACATCCTTCTTTGGTGAGCAGTGTCTGGGGTCGGTCTTAAGTGACTGTGAGTGGCTGTCTGAGGTATACAATCTTGGTCCCATCCTTTCTGGAGCAAAGGAGAAAGAAAACTAAAGGCATGAGGAAAAATATTAGCCCAAAGAGCTAAAGGACCGCATGAACCATAGCCTCCACCAGCCCGAGCCGAGAACTACGTAGTGACCAGCTACCACCACTGACTGCTCTGACAGTGACCACAGTGGAGGAACCCAGGGAAAGTGGGAGAAAAATGTAAAAAATTCAAACTCACAAAAAAGGACCAGAATTACTGGTCTGACAGAGACTGAAGAAATCCCCGAGACTGTGGCCCCTGGACACTCTGATGACTCAGTAATGAAGCCACTCCCAAAGCCCACCTTTCAACCAAAGATTAGACAGACCTATAAAACAGTAACACATGTGAGGAACATGCTTTTCAGTTCAACCAAGTATAAGAGACCAAATGGGGAATACCTGCCCAAAAGATGGGAAGGAAGGAAGGGCCAGGAAAACTGGGTGAATGGAAATTGGGAACCAGGCATGCAATGGGGGAGAATGCTGACACATTATGGGGTTTGCAGTCAATGCCACCAAGAAATCTGTATATAAATTTTCAAAGGGAAACAAATTTGCATGGCAAACTTCCATCTAAAGCAGAATAAAATTTAAAGTGAGAGAAAAAGAACAATTCCCAGTGGACCTAGTTGCCAAAGTGAGAACTTATGCAATTCCAAACTAGATTTGAATTTTTAATTCAGTAGAAAGTAGAAGAAAATATATTTTAGATCTTGAAGTGGAGAAAAACTTTTTAAACTAACCACAGAAAAGTGCCAACTTTGAAATATTAAAGCAAAAGGGACATCAAATGACACCTTAAAGAAAGTGAAGACATACCACAAACAGAGTCCCTTAAAAAATATGAAGAGCTTCTACTCCTCAGTTAGAAAAGCATTAGCAATCCGGTAGAAAAATGGGCGGGCGACGTGGACAGGGATTCCACCAGGCAAGAAACACGCCACTAGGAAAAAGTGGAAGGGATACTCAACCACATCCATTATCAGAAAACCACATTTATTCAACTGGTAAATTAACAAGTCTTACAAAAATCAAATATTGAAGATACAAGAGAGCCACAGATCATTCATACAGTGCTTATGAGTGCGTAAATTATTATAACCAGTTTGGAACACATCTACGTAACACTACAACTTAGCAATTCCATTTCTTGTTACATAAAAAACACTTTTCACAGGTTTCACATTCAACTACTAATCTAAACATTGATACTTCAAACCCACTCAGTAGTGAGGTAGAAGAAAAGCTTGATGATCTACTTCTCTCTCTCTCTCTTTTTGTTTATTGTACTTTAAACGAAGGTTTACAGGACAAACTAACTTCTCATTAGACAGTTAGTACACACATTGTTTTATGATACTGGTTAACAACCCCACAACATGTCAACACTCTCTCTTCTCGCCCTTGCGCCGTTTTAGCCTCTTCCTGTTTTATGGGCCTGTCTAATCTTTGGCTGAAGAGTGGACCTCAGGAGTGACTTCATTACTAAGCTAAAAGGGTATCCAGGTGTCATACTTGTAGGGCTTCTCCAGTCCCTGTGAGGCCAGTAAGTCTTCTTTTTCTTTCTGAGTTAGAGTTTTGTTCTACATGTTTCTCAAGCTCTGTCTGGCACCCTCTGTTGTGATCCCTGTCAGAGCAGTTAGCAGGTGCTAGCTCGGCACCTCTAGCTGTACTGAACTCAATCTGGGGGAGGCCACTGTAGATGTGTCCCATAAGTCCTTTGGATTAATTTTTCCCTTGTGTCTTTAGTTTTCTTCATTTTCTCTTGATTACAAAGAAGTGAGACTAGTGGAGTATTCTAGATGGTTGCTTACAGGTTTTTAAGACCCTAGATGCTATTGGTGATCTACTTCTGGAAAGAGGACAGCCAAGAAAATACTGTGGAAGGTTCTATTCTGTAGCACATGGAGTCACCATGAGTCAGAATTGACTTGATGGCAATGGGTTTGGTTTTCTTTTTTTCAATTGCTTACAATAGTACAAACCCAGAAATAATCCAAATAGTAATCCATGAGACAGAGTAGAACTTCCCCCTAGGGTATCCAAGGAGCAGCTAACTGGTGGATTCAAACTGCTGATCTCTTTATTTAGCAGCAAAACTCTTAACTACTGTGCCACCAACCAATAAAAACCCACTACTGTCAAGTTGGTTCCAACTCATAGAGATGCTATAGGACAGAGTAGAACTGCCCCATAGAGTTTCCAGGGAGTACCTGGCAGATCTGAACTGGTGACCTTTTTGTTAGCAGGTGTAGCACTTAACCGCTATGCCACCACAGTTTCCTCCAGTAAGAGAGTAAATTAACAAATTATGTATACCATGCAACACTGTGGAGTATTATATAACATTCAAAATGAAGAAGCCACTGCAACATACAATATAGGTGGATCTTAGCAATATAATTTTTTTTTTTATTTAACATAACTGAGTGAAAATGTACATTCACGTATAAATTTACATGCTCCCCTATATGCAGCTTCCACTGCTCTCCCTGTCCGGTGACTGCACACTATTCCTCTCTGCTCCATACACGTCTCATCCTCCCAACAGCCTCCTTTCACCTCCTCTCCGTCCACTCCCCTTCCTCCAGCCAGAGGTCAGCAAGATGATATCCTATAGATATATAGAACCATAAAGTGCTTCCAATATATGGTCACTCTGCATTGCCAAGTCCAATCCATTCCTGTCCAAAGAGTGGACCTTTGTTATAATTTATGGGAAAGGACAGCATCAGGGCAGGGGGTCATGCTCTCAGAGGAACCCCAAAACCGCTGGACCATCAACTGAGGTCTTTTAGTGGAGATCTCATGACGCACCTCTTTTTATTCTTGTGTTGCCAGTGAGACTCCTCTTCGTGAGCTCCATTGTGACTATCACTGTTAGTGGCCGGGCACCATCCGGTTCGCCGGTCCCAGGTCGATGTAGGCACCCACTCTTGTGGGTCTCTCTGTCTTCTCGGTTGTCTTTACCACATGTCATTTTGGTCCTCAGTGTGCATCCGTTCCTGCTGAGTTGGGACCATTTGCTGTGTCCTCGGATGGCAGCTTGGCAGCTTTTACGATCCCAGACACCACTCGCCAATGTGGGGTGCAGAGAGCTCTCTTAGCAAAACGCTAGTTGTGCCAATTGGCCTGGAATTCGCCTAAGAGCATGGTCCCCCGTCCCCCGCCACAGCTACTCTATCCTTGCAGTATTGAGTTAAGATGGAAGGAGTACTCAAGTTATGCTGAAGTCCACTTACTGTTGTTCTTGTTTCTAATGTGTGCTATCACCGCTTTCTCCCATATAGATTTCTAGTAACTATCTAAACTAAGCCCTCCCCTTCTCACCCTCCCTCCTTCCCCTCCCTTGCAGCTGTCAAAGAGTCTTTTCTTCTGTACACAAGTCTGTTTTTGAGATCTTATCGTAGAGGTCTCATACAGTATTTGTCCCTTTGTCACTGACTACTTTCACTCAACATAATGTCTTCCAGTTGAAACCAGGTTAGGGGATGTTTCCTGGAATCATCATTATTCTTTATCATTGCATAGTGCTCCATTGAGTATATGTACTATAGTTTACCTATCCATTCTTCTATTGTTGGGCAACTGGGTTGATTCCACCTTTTTGCTATCGTGGACTGTGCTGCGGTAAACATTCTGGTGCATGTGTCCGTTGGTGTGAAAGGCCTTGATTCTGTAGGATATATTCCAAGTAGTGGAATTACTGGGTCAAATGGTATATCGATATCCATTTTTTTAAGGAAGCGCCAGATTGCCTTCCAAAGAGGCTGGACCATTTTGCAACCCCACCAACAGTGTAGGAGGGTTCCATTTTCTCCACAGCCTCTCTAGCATTTGTTGTTTCGTGTTTTCTGGATCATGGCCAATCTTGTTGGGATGAGATGGTATCTCATTGTTGTCTTGATTTGAATTTCTTTAATAACTAAAGATCGTGAACATGTCCGCATGTGTTTTTTGGCTGCCTGGATCTCCTCTTTAGTGAAGTGTCTGTCCATCTCCTTTGCCCATTGCAGCAATGTAATTTTAAATTAAAAATCAAATCTCAAATTGTAATCTACAAAAATGATACTCTTTCTATAAAATAAAAAGCAAATTAAACACCATGACATTAAAAATACACATACATGTAAGTAATATAAAACTAGATAAAAAGGAAAACAAGGGAATAAAGCATCTAAAAATTTAGTATATTGATTACATTAGGTGCAAGGAGCCAGGGAGGAAGGAATGAAGAGCCACGTAGCTTTTGTGATGCATGGTATGTTCCCAGGAGTTTGCTGCCTAGCAAAATCAATAAGCAAGCAAGCAAGCTAGTGTTGTGTATGAAATGACAGTAAAAGCGTATCGTGAAATAAGTATTATGATCAATACCGTTCTGTGCAACTGAAATCCATTTTAAAGAAATAAAAGCGAGTGGGACCAATTATACGCAACTGTAGTGAGACAAACCCAGCATTTGGAATCAGTATGTGACTTATGAAAGCTACCTTTTCAAGCCCTCTTTAGACAACGGTTGCTAGTACCAAGAGCTGTATCAAATACAGTTGTTGGAGGATTACATGAGGAAATGAATCCAACAAGCACTTTGTAAACTGAAGTATCGTAGACACTAAGGCTGCTTGGATCCCACCAGCATGTTTATGTATATGGGGGAGACTACTGAGCATGATTATTAGGGGTAACCTGGATAGGAAGAAGTTTCAGAAGGGCAATAGTTGGCCTGTGGGGGAGGCAAGGGACAGTCCAGCATCTCTGTCTAGGTGATAATTAGGTTGGGGATTTCTGGGCTGATTATTAGACTCTTGTGGTTTTTCCCCACCGTGAATAGCTCCCCCACTTCACTCACCTCCCAAACCCCAATATGTGTATCCAGTGACAGCACTGCTGGTAATGTTCATCAGAAAATATTCTATTTTTTAAGCTTTAGTGGTGCTGCGTAGCGTGATGGAAAATCCCTGGGTGGTGCCAAAACTTAACATGTTCAGTTGCTAACCAAAAGTTGGAGGTTTGGGTCCACCAAGAGGCAATTCGGAAGAAAATTCTAGTGATCTACTTCTGAAAAATCAGCCATTGGAAACCTCACAGAGCGCAGTTCTGCTCTGACACACATGGGGTTGCCATGAGGTAGGGTTGACTTAACGACAAGCAGTTTAGCATGATGGAACACACATAGGCTTAGCTAGTGGCTATTACTAAGTCTTCTCCATATTTCATTTTCCCCTTTGCTCGGCACAAGGAACTCTACACTTCCTGGGCCACTTTAAGTTGAGGTGGGCTATACAAATGACTAATGAATGAAATATGGGTAGAAGTACAGTTAGACCATCTTCAGGACTAACAGCAAAAGCCCCTGTATAATCCCCCAGCTTTTCTTTTCCAGAGAAATTATAGACCACACGTAGACATACCTGAGTCACAAGATGGAAAGAGACAGTCACTTCGAGGGGGAAACTTGCCCTGAAAAGATACCCAGATCTCAGCAGGCTTTGCATAAGTGAGAAACGTAGTAATAGAAAGCCACCAAAATATTGGTGTTTGCTAACACACTATAACTTAGCCTATCCTGACTAACACAGCTTTTCTCTCAATCCGTCCTGGGTTTGAATACAGATTCCATCACTCACAGCCTGTGAGCTAGAACAAATCACGTAACAGTCTGAGCTTTAATGACTCCTCTGTAAAATGGGAATAAAAATACCTAACTCGTGAGATTGTCATCAAGTTAAAAGGAGTTTAATGTGTTCACACCTCCTTTTACAGTGTCTGGAACAGAGCGGACACACATAACCCAGCTATTGCTACTACTGTTTGAAAGGAGTATCAATGGCACAACAGTTAAGTGCCCAGCACTAACTGAAAGGTTGACAGTTCAAACCCACTCAGCAGCTTCTGTGGGACAAAGATGTGTTGATCTGCTCTCTTAAAGATTACTGCCTCGGAAACCCCATGGGGCAGTTCCGCTATATCATGTGGTGTCTTTATGAGTCAGAATTGAGTCAATAGCACTCAACCACAACCACTGCTACTACTTGCTAGACTGTATGTGAGGACAAGGGGAGATACAGTCCAGTTTAAGACATCTCCTCCTGCCTTAGGTGCAGATTGTCTTTGAGAAAATAACCTTCATGCACAGAGAATTTAACAAAAACCTTACAAGAGATTGTCGAAAGATCTGAGCACAGAGTCAGTGACAGCTATCAGATGGCGGAGGAAGCAGGGCTTCAGGAAGGTGCACAGAACGTAAGGGATTGCTACCTGACCTATCCTGAGTTACAGGAGGACTCTAAAGCAGCCCGTAGGAAACTCTGGTTTCGTAGTGGTTGAGTGCTTGGCTGCTAACCAGTCTGAATCCACCAGGCACTCCTTGGAAACTCTAGGGGGCAGTTCTACTCTGTTCTTTAGGGTCACTGAGTCGGAAATCAACTTACTGGCAATGGGTTGGTTAAAGCAGCCAGTAGGAAGCACATGTGATCTACCAAGTCACCGTCTGAGCCTGATACAAGTTTCCAGCTGCTATGAGATGGGTTACCTGTGGTGAGAAACTTTGAAGGATCTGATTAAAGGGTTGAGAAGACCCTACACAGAGGTGGGCCTGAAGAAATGAAGAGAAGGCCGAGGGGCCCAGAGAGCCTCAGGCGTGGCTGACCTAGAAGCAGTGGGATGAATCTAATGCATGCGAAGTTCTCCTGGTTCTAAGAAGCTAACATTTTCCAAGCCAGAGCTACAGCTGCCAGAGAAGGCTGCAGCCTTTCACTGAAGTCAGAGAACTGTGCCTTCAGCCTGTGAAGGACAGGTGAGAGGACCAAGAGTAGACCAGGGAAGCAGCAAGCCAGAGTCAGCCACTGGGTCATCAGGGATCCTGTTCCTGTTTCTGTTCAAGGTCTGAAGATAAACTTTGGACGCCTGGGCTGCAGCCTGGCTGCAAGGGTGTGATGTGGACTGCTGGGTTGATGTTCAGAGGGTGAGAGCCTGCTAGTGCCCCCAGCGGGTGCTGGTAATTGCATGCTGATGAAGCATGCATTACAGGATCTGAGGAAAACGGCAGGTTTCCCCCACCCACCAGCTCCCCACCGCTGTCAAAGGAAACCGAAAGCAAGTGTTCATCACAAGGATTTGGTCAGGGCTCAGCTACAGACGCATGTGCAACTGCTGGGCATTGAACCCTGGCTGTTTGATCTGCAGCAGCTTTGTCAGGTGTCTCGATACGCTCTGCCAAGACCTCAATTGTCTGCGTAATTTCTTTACAATCAGTTCTGTGAGCAATTTGAGGTAAGCCTGAGGCTGGGCCTGAGTGACACCCCGGCTCATGTTGCATAAAGACTTTTTTTTTTTTGTCATTTTCAGATCACTTCAAGCAACTATACAGTTGCTTTCCATGCCCCACACTCAGTGTTGGTGACTTGTTGGGTGCTATGCAACAACTAAGACTTGTAAGGATACCACGTGAGAGTAGACCTGCCCGTAGGCTTTCCTTGGCTGCAGTCTTCATGGAAGCTGATTGTCAGGTCTTTCTCCTGTGGGGCCACTGGGTGCATTCAAATGGCCCACATTTTAGTTAGCAGCCCATTGCTTAATCACTGTGCCACTGGTGTTCCTTCCCGGGAGATGGAGACCCAGGAAAGTGGACGTGTGTGAACGATTTCATGGTGGGTTCGATCAAGAACCACAAACAAGCTGTAACAGCCTTTTTAGACCGGCGTTTCTTTCACAAAGAGAGGTTCAAGCAGCTGACAGCATTGGCTCAGGCAAGCCACTTACCATCCTTGAGCATTGGTTTCATCATCTGGAAAGGGACCATGTTTCTTATTTCACTGGGATGCTATGAGAACGTACCTGAAATCGGAATGGGACAGGATGACGTCAACTTCACAGGGCCGTCAGTGCTGCTCTTCAAGGCCCTCGTGTCCTTTCTCTTCCTCCTTCACCAGCTCTTTGCAGGCAGCACCTCCCCTACCCTTTCTCCGTTACCCTCAAGATTTTTTCCTGTGTCTTCCGTGCTCCACATCACCAAGACTCTATTTGCATGGATTGGGAGACATGGTCCCTGGTCCTTTGAAACAGGAAAACCTTCCTCTTATGCTCAAAGTGATTTGGGGTAGAGTGTGGACATCTGAAGGAAAGGTCTAGGGCAGGCTGGCTGTCCTCTGCAGCTCAGGGAACCACATCTACGATGCGCTTAGGAAGTTCCCTCCTCCAACTTGGTTTCCTGTCCCTCCTCTTTTATGAGCTTTTGTTGGGGGTGGGAGGTATCTTGGTCATCTTGTGCAACTATAACAGAAATACTACAAATAGATGGCTTTAACAAAAAGAAGTTTATTCTCTCACATTCCAGTAGGCTAGAAGTCCCAATTCAAGGTGATTGCTCCAGGAGAATGCTTCCTGTCTCTGTCGGCTCTGGAGAAAAGTCCTTGTGATGCTTTAATCTTCTATTGGTCTGGGAGCATCTCAGCACAGGAACCTCAGATCCAAAGGATGCACTCTGCTCCTAGCACAGCTTTCCTGGTGATGTGAGATTCCCCTGTCTCTCTTCTCATCTCCTCTTTCTTATCTCAAAGGGTATTGGCTTAAGGGACTATCAAATCTTATAGACCTTATCATTGTAACTGCTGCTAACCCACCTTGATAAATCATAGTGATATTTTAGGGGCAATATAAATTAGTCCATGACAGAGGGTGGCCCGTTGTATTCATTTGAAGTAGGATGATGATGCTGAGACTGGGGAAGCCAACACGGTGTGCTCCATTCTCATTAGCAGCGCTTTTCTTTCCAGGAACTGCCCATGGAGTAAACCCTTTGTTAGCAAAATGTGGATAACTGTGCTTATCTTGAGGCAGCGGCAGTTTGATGATAGATTTCGCTCCTTCCGTGCAGGCATCAAGTACAACGCACCTCACGTGCAACCATCACTTCTCAGCCAGGGGAGGTTTTTGTGTTGCTGTGATGCTAAACAGATGTCAGGTGACCTTCTAGACTAAGACAGACTACAAAGAAAGGCCTGGTGATCTACTTCCAAAAATCAGCCACTGAAAGCTTTACAGATCTCAACAGCCCAGTCCGCAACAGATCAGGAAGATGGTGTGGGAACCTGTAGCATTTCTTTCTTCCTTTTATTAAAATAACTGATTTTGGAATAAAACCAAATTCTTTTTTTTTCTTTCATTTTTTAATGTACTTTAGATGAAGGTTAACAGAGTGAACTAGTTTCTCATTAAAAAGGTAATACACATGTTGTTTATAGCATTGGTTAACAACCCCACCTCAACACTCTCCTTGCTCACCCTGGTGTTCCTTATGGACAACTTTCCTGTCCACCCCGCCCCCCGCCCCACCTTCTAATCCTTGCCCCTGTGCTCACAGGTCCCTTTACACTCCTTTTGTTTTATGGGCCTGTTCAGTCTTTGACTGAAGGGTGAACATCAAGAGTGACTTCACTACTGAGCTGACAGGGTATCTGGGGGCCATATTCTGAGGGTTTCTCTAGTCTTTGTGAGTGAAACTAGCAAGTCTTATCTTCCTTTTTGAGTCAGAAGTTTGTTTTACATTTTTCTCCAGCTCTGTTTGGGACCCTCTGCTGTGATTCCTGGTAGAGCAGTCAGTGCAGTTAGGGGGCACCATCTAATTGTACTGGACTCCGTCTGGTAGAGGCCATTAGAGATCAGTCCGTTAATTCTTTGGACTGATCTTCCCCTGTATCATTAGTTTTCTTCATTCTCCATTGCTCCTGAAAGTGTGAAACCAGTAGCATATCCTTGATGGCCGCTCATAGGCTTTTAAGACCCCGGACACTACTTACCAAAGCAAAGTGCAGAACATTCTCTTTGTAAACTACGCGATGCCAGTTGAGCTAGATGGTCCCCAAGACCATGGTCCTCATAGCTCTCAGCCCAGCAATGTGGTCCCTCAGGGAGTTTGGGCAAGTTTATGGAGCTTCCATGACCTTGCCTTGTACAAGCTGTGTGCTGGCTTCCTTGGTATTGTGTACTGTCTTACCTTTCACCAAATTTACCATTTACCTATTGCCTATTTAATATTTTTCCATTCCAGCCCCTTCCCTTCTTGGTAACCACAAAAGATTTTTTTCCCTATGTAAATATTTTTGAGTTTTTACAGTAGTGATCCCATATAATAATTGCCCTTTGGTCATTGACTTATTTCACTCAGCATAATGCTCTCCAGTTTCTTCTATGTTATGAGATGTTTCACAGATTCATTATTGTTCTTTATTGTTGTACAATACTTCATTGTGTGTATGTACCACAGTTTGTTCATTCCTGTGTCTGTCGATGGGCATCTAGGTTGTTTCCTTCTTTTTATTGTTTTGAACAATGCTGCAGTGAACATGGGTGTGCATATGTCTATTTGTGTGACTACTTGTATTTCTCTGGGATGTAATCCTAAGAGTGGGACTGATGATCATATTGTATTTATATCTGTAGATTTCTAAGGAAGTGCCATATTGTCTTCCAAAATGATTGTCTCATTTTGCATTCCCACCAGCAGTGCTTAAGTGTTCTGATCTTCCCCCACCTTTCCAATATTTCTTATTTCCTGTTTTTTTAATTCATACCTGTAATGGTGGGGTAAGATGGTATCTTATTGTGGTTTTGATTTGCATTTCTGTAATGGCTAATGATCGCGAGCATGTCCTCATCTGCCTGTTGGCTGCTTGAATGTCTTCTTTGGTTAAACATCCATTTCCTTTGACCATGTTTTAATTGGATTGTCTGTCCTTTTGTTGTAGAGGTGTTGGATCTTCTTGTACATCTTGGAGATTAGAACTTTGTCTGATTTTTAATAGCCATTCCCCCCACCCTACCCCCAGTCTGTAGATTCCCTTTTTACCTTTTTGTAAGCTCTTTTGATGAGCATATGTACTTAGTTTTTCCTTTATTTTTTTTTATTGTGCTTTAGATGAAGCTTACAGAAAAAAACTAGTTTTTCTTAAAGTGGTACACATACTGTTTTATGACAATATTTAACAATATTGACACGACATGTCAACACTCTCTTTTCAACCGCAAGTTCACTCTTACCAGCTTTCCTGTTACCGCCTGCCTTTTAGTCCTTGTCCCTGGGATGGTGTCTCTCAGGTGGTCCCTCAGTGTCCCTTTAATCTCCTGTTTTATGGATCTGCCCAGTTTTTGGCTGAAGGGTGGATCTCAAGAATGACCTCATTACTGAGTGGAAAGGGTTTCTAGAAGCTGTATTCTTGGGTTTGTCCAACCTCTGTGAGACCAGTAAGCCTGGTCTTTCTTTTTGAGTCAGAAGTTTGATCTCCATTTTTCTCCACCTCTGTCTGGGACCCTTTGTTGTGACCCCTGTTAGAGCAGTCGATGGGGTAGTCAGGCACCATCTAGTTATATTGGACTCAGTCTAGTGGAGGCCATTGTCAATGTGGCCCATTAGTTCCTCAGACTAATCTTTCCTTTGTATCTTTAGTTTCCTTCATTCTTCCTTGCTCTCAAAGGAGTACAAGATCAGTGGAATATCTTCGCTGGCTGCTCACAGGCTTTTAAGACCCCAGATGCTACTCACCAAGGTGGAATGTAGAACATTTTATTTATAAATTAAGTTATGCCAACTGAGTTAGATGTTCCCTGAGACCACAGTCCCCACAAAAATGGACAGCATTTCATCCCATTGTGTGTAAGCCTGCCATGAGTTAGGAGTTACTCAGTGGCAGCTAAGAACAACACAACACACCTACCCATCTTACAGGACTTTAGTGAGGATTAGGGTAACTCATAGCATTTGACCCACACTCTAAACCCACTGCCACTAAGTCTGTAGAACAAGGTAGAACTGCTCCACAGTTTCCAAGGAGCACCTGAAGGACCTGAACTGCTGATCTTTTGGTTAATAGACTTAACCTCTATTTCACCAGGGTTTCCGACTCGTACTAGGCCCTCAGTAAATGCTCCGGTGATGTTTGTGTATAAGTGCCGTATGTACTGCTGGACACTATAAATATTGGGACTGCTATCATCTCCTTGTTTCCTAGGTCTGCCCTAAAAGATGACACAACATGAGTGGCCTTACTTCTACATGGCAACCATTTCATAATGAAAGACATCAAACATGTCCTCTAAAGCTGTCTTTTCTCCAGGCAATGTAGGCCAAGGCACTTCAGCTGTTCCTTGTATGCCTTAGTCCCCTCTCATGTTATTGTCACTTCTTTGGGAGGAGCCAGGACTTATCAGTACCATTTAAAATGTTTACCAGGAACTTAACACTGTGCTTCTTGAGAAAAATCATCAGAGCAGCCACCATAAAGTTTTATTACAGACTCAACGGAAGTTAATATTAATCACAACAAATGAACTCTTCCAAGGATGTTCTGTCAGGTCTTTGGAGACAGGGAACTAAATAAACAAATAAATACATGTACTCACAGGATTAAGAGGAACTTCTGAAGTTCTAGAAATGCCCTAGTTCTTGACCTGGCTGATGGTTATATGAGTTGTTCCTTTTGTAATAATTCATTGAGCTGAATTTTTTTGAAGTAACAGCTACGTTGAGTTATAGATTATATACTGTGTGATTCACTTAAGGTGTACAATTCAAATGTTTTTTTAGAGTTGAGGTCAAGATGGCAGAGTAGACAGATGCTTTCTGTGACTTCTCTAACAACAAAGATACAAAAGAACAAATGAATATGTACTATATATGACATACTAGGAACCCTGAACATCAAAGGGAAAGTTGAGAAATTGGACTAACCAAGGAGGAAGGAAAAACAGCCCCAGAGTAGATGGGATTCCACAGACCTAACTTTCTGGGAAGCAGCTGAGTCTGCTGTGTGGCCAGCCACAGAGGTGGGTGGGCATTCTCCTCAGTGGGGGTGATTGGAGAATCTAGTCTCACCTCCAGAGCTAGTGAGTCTCTGGATCATTGAAAGCTGAGTCTTTGAGTGTAACTTACCAGTCGCAGATCTGAATCCATCCTTTGATATAAGCCTGTCTGCCTTCTCCCAGGGCTCCCTACTCCTTTCTCTGCGCTGCACCTGGCGCTAGAGTCTGATGCCATTAACCGGGCTGGCAGTAGGATTCATTAAGCCCACTTTGAGCCATTCTTTGAGACTCAGTGGATGAACAATTTAGTAATCTCAGGGAAGGGCGTAAGAAGAAAAGAAGAAAAAAATTTCTGCTGACTTCCCTTAGTTGGAAAATCAGGTCAGAGACTGTTCCTTTACCTAGATTCTGACATAAGAAGATATGCCATCCTCATAGACACTCAGGGATGGCTGTTATCCCCCTGCCTTTCTTAGAGGCTATAGTCAGACACCTGTGCCTATACCAATGAACCCTGCGTGTTTAGGACAGTAGGCAAGAGCCTGCACCACACACTTCATGACTGACTGCCTGAACACCTGAGTTGAATTCGTCTAAGGCAAGAAAACTCTACATTTTAAAACAAGTAGCTAGAACACAGTAGGCAAACATAATAGAAATATCTACAATTTACTGATGGCATGGAAACAGTAGTCCATATTAAAGAACTTAAAGGGCAGGTTTTCTTCAGAAAGCTCCCAGAATGAAGACTTGAATTTTCCAGAGGAAGAGAAATGCCTGGAATTATCATAAGTAGAATAAAAAAGATTAATATTTGGAACTCTTCAAAAAATGAGGAAGGAGATGAGGCAAAACGCAGCAAGCATAACAACAAATTAAAGGAGCTGCAAGAAAGCATTTAGTGGTAAGAATTAAAAATTAAGAAAACTAATAATAAAATTATAGAATCAGACAGCCCAACAGAAAATCAAAGGAGCAGAACTGAGGCAATGGAAGCCCAGATTAGTGAGACTGAAGATAATATAAAGTATGTGATATAAGCATATTTGAGAAAAAAATCAGATAAAAGAATTTAAAAAAATCAAGAAGCGCTAAGAATTAAGAGGGACTCTATGAAGAGGAATAACTACAAGTGGAGTATCAAAATGAAGGGAGCAGGGGGATAATGAAGAATACAGACAGAATTGTCAAAGATTTGCTGACAGAAAACTTCTCCAACATCATCAAAGATGAGATGAAATCTATCCAGGACACTCTTTTACCTCCACACAGGGTAGAGCCCAAAAGAAAGACACCAAGGCATATTATAATCAAACTTGTCAAGACGAAAAACAGACACTTTGAAAAGTGGATAGGGATAAACAAAAGATAACCTACAAAGGAAAATCTATAGTGCAAGCTTATAATAGTCAGCAGAAACCAGGCACACAAGGAGGCAATGGGATGAAACATACAAAGCCTTGAAGGACAATAATTACCAGCTAAGAATTACATATCCAACAAAATTGTCTCTTAAATATGATGGTGAAATTAGAACATTCCCAGACAAACAGGAATTTAGGGAATTTGCAAAGACCGAACCAAAATTATAAGAAATAATAAAAGGAGTCTTTTGATTAGAAAACCAGTAACACCAGGTAACAACCCAAGACCAGAACCCAGAACAGAGCGATTGGATACCAACCCAAATACAGGAATCATAAAAAATAAATCATAGGCAAGACACAGAAAATAGAGAAACAAAGATGCCATTACTTAAACATTACAACAAAAAAGAGGGACCCAAAAGAAAATGTAGTCATAGATCTTTCATATGGAGAGGAATGGAAGGTGATAGGAAGAAATTAAAGACTGGTTTAAATTTAGACAAATAGGAGTAAATATTAAGGTAACCACAAAAGAAACTGTCAATGCTATGCATCAAACTAAAAAACAAGAAAAACGTGAAGTCTCAGCAAATACAAAATCACTGACATTGAAAAAGATGAAAAGAAGACACATATAGAAAAAAGGCTCAGCACAGAAAATTAAACAGAACAAAGGAAATGTCTACAACACACAAAATAAGCCATCAAAATAACAGCACTAAGCTGTCACTTTATTGGTAGAGAACACCTAGCAAAAGAGATGGAGAGAGGCAGGTTAGATTGAAAAAACAAGACCCATCTATATGCGGCTTACAGGAGACACACCTTACACTCAAAGACACAAATAACTACAACTCAAAGGATGGAAAAAAGTGTATCAAGCAAACAACAGTCAGAAAAGAGCAGAAGTGGCATATTAATCACTGATAAAACAGATTTTAAAGTAAAATCCACCACACTGGATAAGGAAGGACACTACATAATGATTAAATGATCAGCATTCTGAGAGGAGACGTTAAACATCAACACACCCAATGACAGGGCTTCAAAATACATAAAACAAACACTAATTGTACTGAAAACAGAAGCAGACCACTCTAAAACAACAGCAGCAGACTTGAACACACCACTCTCAGTGAAGAAGACAGCATCTAGGAGAAAGCTCAGTAAAGACACAAAAGACCTATGAGGCCTGCCAATTAAGTTCGTGAACTCATCCTAAAAAAACTGCTACATAGCTCACTGCCGAGTACCACTGTAGTAACCTTTGAAGTACTCCCCTTGGGAAGATACACACTGACAGCAGTGCTTAGTTCACCCTTCAAAGCACTTTTAGAACTCTTTCTGGAATGGCCTTTGGACCTGTCATAATGTTACCCTAGGAGCAGGATTGCAGGATTATATGGCATTTTTATTTCTAACTTTTTAAGGAGATGTCATTATTTTTCATAGTGGTTGTACCATTTTATATTTCCACCAGCAGTGCATAATAATAGTTCCCAGAAACCTCTCCAACAGCTGTTACTTTCTATATTTGCCTTTCACAAGGTCTGCCAATTAAGTTCACAAACTAATTCTAGAAAAAGTGCTACTTACCTCATCGCTGAATATCACCACGGTCACCTTCGAAGTACTCCTCTTGGGAAGATAAGTGCCAACACTGGTGCTCAGCCTGCCCTTCAAAGCAATTTTGAAACTTTTTTCCTGGAATGGTAATCAGAGCTGTTGTCACATTACCCTCGATGTCCTGAACATCATCAAAACATCTTCCTTGAAATATTTCCTTTACCTTTGGGTATAAAAAAAGTCATTGGGGGTCAGACCAGGTGAGTAGGTAGGGTTCCAATATAGTTGTTTGTTTACTGGCTAAAAACACCCTTACAGACAACTATACAATTAAGTTTGTGAACTTGCCGCTATTGACACCATGCACAATGGCCATTCCAGAAGGAGTTCCAAATTGCTTTGGTGGTTTGGACTAGGCACTGGTGTCAGTGCATAGCATCTCAAGGGAAGTTCTTGGAAGGTGACTTCTGTGATACGTAGCAATGAGGTATGCAGCACTTAGAATAATTAACTTTGTGGACTTATTGTTGAACCTTGTAAATGCCGCTGTCAACCAACTTAACTTCATAGACATATGGAGCGCTTCACCCAACAGCAGCCAAGTATACTTTCTTTTCCCATACTCGTGGAATGTTCTTCAAAACTGACCACATGTTAGGACACAAACCATCCTTAACAAAATCCAAAGTACTGAAATATTACAGAGCATCTTTTCAGACCATAAAGCCATGAAGGTAGAAATCAATAACAGAAAAAAGAAGGAAAAAAAAATCAAACACATGGAAACTGATCATCTTGCTCAATGTTTTTCAGTACCTTTGCAGATATGTGCAATCATGACTATTGTCATTTTAGAATATTTTCATCTTTTCAGGAAGAAACTCCCTACCCTTTAATTATCATCTCTAGTACCCTGCTCCCCATCCAGCCCTGAGTCACCATTAATCAACTACCTATCTCTGTGGACTTGTCTCTTCTGGGGACTTCATGTAAATGAAATCACATAATTTGTGGTCTTTTGTGACAGACTTCTTAGTATAATGTTTTCAAGGTTCATCCATGTTTTGAATGTATCAATACTTTATTTTTTTATAAATGAATATTTCCATTTATGGATAGACCACATTTTGCATAGCTATTTGTCAGTTAATGGACATTTGGGTTCTTTACACTTTTTGGCTATTGTGACACATGCTGCAATAAACATTTGTGTACAGATTTTTGTGTGGACATCTTTTCATTTCTCTTAGAGCAAAATTACTGGCTCAAATGGTAACTCTATGTTTAACATTTTCGGGACATGCAAACTCTTTTCCACAATTTCCAATTTCCCCACATCCTTGTCAACACCTGTTACTGTCTGACTCTTTGATTATAGCCATCCTATTGGGTGTGGCGTGGTATCTTATTGTGGCTTTGATTTGCATTTTTCTGATTTGGAAACTCTGGTGTTATAACGGTTAAGAGCTATGGCTGTTCATCTCAAGTTGGACAATTCAAATCCACCAGAAATTTCTTGCAAACTGTATGGGGTAGTTCTACTGTGTCCTACACAGTCACTATGAGTTGGAATAGACTTGACAGCAGTGAGTTTTCTTTTTTTTTTGGTAATGACTAATTGGTTTATGTACTTAATCTACTTCCTAATTCAGTAAAAAATACTTTCGAAAAGCACTACCAATCATTGATGCCAGAAACCAGAATTTCATCCTGGGTATTCTGCATCTGCCAGGTGGGATTTTTCTCTGGAGTCACCCAAGTCCTACTGATTCCAAGCTAGAATGAAGCTGGTTTCCTTCCCAACAAACAATTTCCCCTGTGCTGAGAGTACCTGTGTGTGGGTATATATCTTTCCCTGTGCAGCCTGGGATAAACTCAGGTTACAGAATGGAAGGAAAGAGCTGCATCAGGTATCCAGATGATCATGTACATCACCAGGCACGTTTGGCCTCTTTAAGTCTTTTCATCAATGCACAGATTCCAGGGCAAGAAGGTCAACGAACTTGATCCAGACACAGGACTTAAGAAAAGAATACTCTTTGCATCAATTGACAGGTGAACCTTAACAACATATGTTTCTTTTCCTGTTTTATATATGGGGCAATTGAGGAAAAGAGCAGTAAAGCAATTTACTAGAGCATCACAGTAACTTTTATTTCAGAAAGTCTTACCTCTCAATTCCTTCTCTTAGAAGAAGGGAAAAGAAAAACTTGGTGTCTTGGCAGAGTCTATGAAGTCCAGTCCTGCTCTAGGAAGTGAACTAGATGCCCTCATCTCATTTAGCCCTGGTGTCATTTGCTACTCTCCAGGGCTGTAGCTGATCAGCAGTCTGAGTTCTTTCTTTCCTCCTAGCAGGTACAGATGCACATCTGGAAGTGCTCACTCATCCATGCCAAGAAATTTAGAGGATGGCTACCTAGCCAACCGACTGGAAGAGATCCTTATTTCTGCCCATTCCAAATAAAGGTGATCTAACCAAATGTAGAAATCACCGAACAATGTCATTGATATCACATGCAAGTCAAATTTTGCTCAAGATCACTCAAAAGTCACTACAACAGTATATTGACAAGAAACTGCCAGAAATTCAAGCTGGATTCAGAAGAGGCCGTGGAACCAGGGATATTATTGCTGATGTCAGATGGATCTTGGCTGAAAGCAAAGAATACCAGAAAGATGTTTACTTGTGTTTCACTGACTTTGCAAAAGCATTTACCTGTGTGGATCATACTAAATTATAGCCAACATTGCAGAGAATGGGACTTTCAGAACACCTAACTGTACTCTTAAGGAATCTGTATATGGATCAAGACACAGTAGCGCAAACAGAACATGGAAACATTTCATAGTTTAAAGTCAGGAAAAGTGTGTGTCAGGGTTGTAGCCTTTCACTAACCCTTTTTAATCTGTATATTGAGAAAATATTCCGAGCAGCTGGGTTATACGAAGAATGAGGCATCAGGATTGGAGGATGACTATTAACAACCTGCATTACGCAGATAGACACCACCCTACTCGCTAGAAATGAAGAAGGTCTGAGACACTAACTGACGAAGATTGAGGACCACAGCCTTCAGTATGAATTGCACCTCAACATCAGAAAGACAAAAATCCTCACAACTGTGCCAGTAAGCAACCTGGTCTTCTTTATGTATTGTTAGCTTGTTATGTATCCTTCCTTCCTTTAATTTTCAGGTTGTTTATATCTTTAAGTCTAAGGTGAGTTTCTTGTAGGCAACATATGGATGGGTTATCTCTTGATCCAAGATGTCACTTGATGTCTCTTTACTGGAGCATTCAGTCCATTCACATTCAATGTAATTATTGATGCCAAGCCAAGCCAAGTGCCGTCGAGTCGGATCCGACTCATGGCAGGTATGTGTTTACTGCTGTCATTGTGATATGTTTATTTTTGTGTTAATGTTTTCTCTGCTGTTCTTATTAGTCTGTTCTGGGACATTCTTCTTTGTGAGTTGATTTTTCACCTTTTTCAGGGTTTGGTTTGTGATTGTTGAAACTCCTGTGTTACATTTCTTGCTTTGATATGTTGCATCTTTATTGTGTTTTACAGCTGCCCCTGTAATCCCCCTTAATAAACTATGTATAAACCCAATTTTACCAGTCTTATTAACTTCCTCTCCATCTGGAAGGGCTATAACGACTGTAGTACATCCCTCTTTTTAATATGATGACATCATAGTTTTCATGATATGATCACTGAATTACTTCTTTCACTATTATAGCTTTGATTGAGTTTGGAGCCTTCCCTAACTGAGTAGGTTTCTGGGTAATGTGTCCTGTATTTGCTTCTAAAATATAAAGTTAGTGGCTTTGTTCTTCTAAGTGATGAGATTCTGTCGATATTTCTTGTAGCTTTGGTTTGGTGTTTACAAAATTTCTGAGTTTCTGTTTATCTGTGAATGTCTTCATTTCATTTTCATATTTGAAAGATAGTTTTGCAGGATGTATAATTCTTGGTTGGAAGTTCATCTCCTTCAAGTCTTTGAATGTGTCACGCCACTGTCTCCGTGCCAGCATTGTTTCTGTTGAGAAATCCAACGAAAGCCTACAGGGTTTCCCTCTGAATGTTAGCTTTGCTTTGAGTCTTGCTGCCTTTAAGAGTTGCTGCTTATGTTTCATTTTGTTAAGCTTGATTATAATACGTCTTGGAGTCTTTCTTTTGAGATCCATATTGAGTGGCGTTCAATGTGCATCTTAGGTATCTATATTGTTTTCCTTCATAATTTCTGGGAAGTTTTCTGTTAGCAGCTCAACAACAATACTCTCTGTGTTCTCAGGTGTCTCGTTTTGTTCAGGAACTCTAATTAATCGAAGATTGTTCCTCTTAATAGAGTCCCACATACTTCTTAATGCTTCTTCATTTTTCTTGTTTCTTTTTTCTTATTTCTCCTCTTAGATGCTGGAGTCAGTAGCTGTGTCTTCCAAATCAGGAAGTCTATATTCCATTTGTTCCATTCTGTTTTCTTGGTTTTGAATTGAAATTTCTATCTCTTTGATTTTGTTCTTGATCTGTTGGGTTTCAGAGTAGTGGTGTTCCATCAGATCAAACAGCTTGCTTAAGTTTTTGTTTTGCTGTGCTGCATTTTGTATAAGGTCTAGGAGGGCTCTCTATATACTCCTTTTGTATTCACCTTCTGATAGTTTCGGAAAGGTTTCTTTTTCTGGGAAGTTCTTTGGTTGTTTCTTTTGGGGGCCTTCTGAAGCCATGGGTGACTTCTTCATTGCACTTTTATCCACAGTTTGTTGCTTTTTGAGCATCATGTGAGTCAATAGAGGCTGAGAGAGACGTCGTGAGGATAGACCACAGTTGTTTCTCTAGGCCATCTTAAAATGAAAGTTAAAAGGTATCTGACAACTTCCAAAGTCAGTCAGGTTTTCAGGTGTACAGGTCCCTCTTCTCAGCTACTGGCAAAATAAGCACCTCTATATCCAACCTCAGATGTTATAAAACAGTTCAAAATACAGAAAGGTTACTGACCTGCTAGCCTCTGCTGTCAGGCCCCAGCCATAGGTGACACTGTGTAGAATACTGCTTTACTGCTGGAAAAGCATTCTCTTCTGGGCAGACACTGCCTCCCAGCCAAGGAATTAGGTCCAGCTGAGGTCTCTGTATGGGTATCTCTGCCTCCCAGTGGAACGAGATGGCGAAAGAGAGGAAGTTTTCCATTCAGTGGTATGAAGCCCAAATTAAAAGCCCTATGACGCGTCCTAGGGCTCACTAAGTATCCAGAGGGCTCTGTTTAATTATCAATTCAGGTCTTGGTTTCCAGAGGGATTTAGGGAGATGTGTGTTTTGTCCACCATCTTCACTCTGCCCCCAACAACCTGCTTATAAATGGAGAAAAGATTGATGTTGTCAAGGATTTCATTTTACTTGGGTCCATGATCAGCGCCCATGGAAGCAGCAATGAAGAAATCAAAAGACTCAATGCATTGGGAAAATCTGCTGCAAAGGACCTCTTTAAAGGATTCAGAAGTGAGGATGTTTCCTTGAAGACTAAAATGTGTCTGACCCAAGCCATGGTATTTTCAATTGCTTTGTATGCATGAAAAAACTGAACAAAGAAGATAGAAGAATTGATACCTTTGAACTGTGGTATTGGAGAAGAATGTTGAATGTACCGTGGACCACCAAAAGAACAAACAGTTCTGTTCTGCAGGAAGTACAACCAGAATGCTCTGCCTTTTACCTACTTTGGACATGTTGTCAGAAAGGATCAGTGCCTGGAGAAGGGCATCATGCTTGGTAGAGCGGAGGGTCAGTGAAAAAGAGGAAGACCCTAGATGATATAGATTGACACGGTGACTGCAATAATGGGCTTAAGCACAAAAATGATTGTGGACATGACACAAGACCGGGCAGTGTTTCGTTCTGTTGTTCAAAGGGTTGCTATGAGTCAGAACTGACTTGATGGCACCTAACAACAACAGTAAGGAGACCCCAATACATACTTAACAAAGTTTCTACTACTCCAGTGGTGATCTTTGGAACAAAATTTACCCAGCTAAGGAGTCCCTCTTTGGGCAATAATGGCCAGACTCTTACACCATCACTTTCCTTAGTCATTGGCTCCCCATCCTACCCTGAAGAAAGCTGATGTGGACTCTGAGGTAGCTAAAAGCCACCTAATCACATTTTCTCTCAGGTGATTTCTCAAAGGGGCTCCTGAGCAGAGGATCTCATGTGCCACAGCAGACAAGTGATGAAACTAGGGCTCCAGATTATGCCAGACATCTTTATAGGAATCAGTTGTTGACTGGTCAGTTCAGAGAATCACCTTGAATTCCAGAACCGTAGTTTAAGGACCAAGGTGATACTAATCTCTCCCTCTACCCTGCTCCCAGCTCGTGTTAGGAGTGGTTTGTTGTCAGGCTTGGGGAACTCTGCAAAGTGTTTGGGCCTCAGTGCTCAAGGCCTTAAGAAATTATTTATTTTGTACTGTTTTTATTGAAGAAATTTAAGTCTCTAGTGATGGTCATATCATTGTTGTCATCATCACTGTCACCCTGTGTTCCTCAGCATCTGTGCTCTTTAAATGATAAATTATCTTCAACATTAACTGAATCACAATGAAAAAGAAAATATTTCAATTTGTCCTTTCTTCTAGAAACTTCTCACAGTAAGGGCAATCAGCCAAATATAAAACAAGCACTGTGAACTTCTGACCTCAAAGATTCTGAGCAGAAATTTGAATTTCCCTTCTGTAAGACAGAAATTGTTATGACTGCCTCTCTCTTACCCTTGAAGGACTAGAGAGACTTCAATGAGATAATGGAATTGAAAGCCTTTGAGGATCTCATTCCAATGTTATCAGAACATCTTTCACCTGAGGCTCTTGAAACCTCTTATTTAAAAACACTACCGTATTTTCTTCATATAAAAGTTGCCCAAGAGAGACCTCGTCATCACCAGAGCCTTGGTGGGAACCTGGCATTCATCCTTACGTTTCCCTATGATCACAGGTCTTGTCGGCCGAAAGAGACCACAAAGTGCATCCTCCTGCTGGCTTATCTGCAGAGCAGTCTGAGGCAGAAGGTACAAGCACCATGGCATCTTCTTTCTACCTCTTTCCTGCATGGGCCCACATGGTGGTTCACAGGATACAGTCCTCAGTATCCTAGTAATCTCTTTGATGTGATTATGCTGTTTGCTAGGTTAACTTTTTTCTTTTTTTAATTTGACTTCACATTGCAGACCTACTAAAAGAATTTTGCTCACGTTCATATTCATGTAATTATCATATTATGTGGGCACAGCTTTCCTGAGGCATTGTGGGAATGTGAGGAGGCAGGAGAAGACAGCGCCTATTACATCTGGAAGCAGCCTCCACCTCTTTATGGGCAGGTGAAGGCATATATAGTGGGTTGATGCAGAGCCAGGCATAACACAGTTCTGATTGAACTTCTCCTGGTTCCTGTTGTTGAGATGTAGTTGTAAGCTGGAAAGAACTTCAACTTTATAGCTAGTTGGACCTGGCCTTGCCAGTTACTGTTTGAACTTGGGGAAATGACTAACCTCTATGAGCCTCGGTATTCTCTACTATAAAACAGGGATAATAATACCCACTTGTGGAATTGTTGTGAGGATTAAGACAATATATGAGGAGCGAGTAAATAATAATAATGGTTACTAAATAGTAATTATAACAGCCATTAAGTTTTCTGCTATAAATTCAACAAGTAGTTATGCAGTAACCCAAACCAAACCCACTGCTGTAGAACTGAATCCAACTCATAGTGACCCTACAGGACAGAGCAGAACTTCCCCATAGAGTTTCCAAAGCTGTAAATATTTATGGAAGCAGACTGCCACATCTTTCTCTCAAAACTCGCTGGTGGGTTAGAACTACTGATATTTAAAGTAGCAGCTGAGAGTAGCTGAGTAGCAACTGTAACCACGCACAACTTTAGTTACTGAATATATACTCTTCACTCATTTGTCTACACATCCATTTATTCATAAAACATTGATGAGTTTCATAGCTTGTTGGTCTTCATGGAGGTTATCAAGAAAGAATATAGGGTCTTTAAGCTCAAGAAACTCAAACCTGAGTCGAAAATGCAAACTAGAGAGGAGTTGAAATTACAAAACAGAGATGATTGGAGCCTCTTCACTGTGGGTTGTGAGAGTTAAACAACCTAAACCTCCAAGGTATTTGGGTCAGCATCTAGCCCAAAACAGACTCACTAAGAGGTAACCGGACTGGGGTTAGTTCTTCCATGTGGACAGAGGCAGATTCTGACAATCCTCTATGAGGCTATCAGACTTATATAGTCAAATGGGCTTCTTCTAAGGCTCTGTACTTGACTCCAGAGAGCTCCTCCAGCTACATAAGCTTCAAGACCCACAGACTTTGAATTATCCTTAACAGGAGATTGGTTTTAAAGTCAGATGGTAGCATAGAAATCTACAAATGCATGCCCCACATCTCACACTGTTAGAGTGTCGAGGGACACAGGTAACGTCAAGACTCAGGATATCTCGAAATCTGAAAGATAGATACCATCAATGAATGCTTAACAGTGAGGTGATTTAGAAGGGAGGATTTGAAAATCCTTGCAAAGACTAAGAGAGAAGGAACAGGGGACAGGTGGGAAGGGAACTTAAGGTGGGAAATAGATTTTGAGCAAAATAACCACTCCATTTTCACTTTATGTGCTCAAGAAATATAATGATGGGATGCAGTCTGGAGTCACACTGACCCGGCTTCCCCTTGTTGGTGAGTTTAGACAGGCCAAAGAACTAAAAAATTTCGGTCTCATCATTGGTAAAATGATAACAATAGCAATACCTGTTTCAAAAGCAATATCAGTAGAAGTCAGTCAGATATTTATATGACAGTGCTTTGTCCACTGTAAAGAGTTCTCTTTATGATGCAATTTCATTTTACTCAGATTGAAGAAAGGATTTTCTTGTTCACCAACATGATACTAGCTGGAAGGGGATACAAAATGCTCTTAGAGAAAGCACCCAGAACCTCTTGAGGAAAATCTCCACCTAATTATGTGACTCTGAGCAATTTCCTTAACTTCTCCAAGCCTCAGTTTCTCCAGCTAAAGCATGGGAATAATTACACTTTGCCCTCAGTGCAATTATTAAACTCAAGTGATGTCATTTCTGTGTCACACTGATCTTCAAGGAAACCCTGGTGGCGTAGTGATTAACAGCTATGGCTACTAACCAAAAGGTCAGCTAGTTTGACTCCACTAGGCACTCCTTGGAAACTCTATGGGGCAGTTCTACCCTGTCCTATAGGGTCACTATGAATTAGAATCAACTCTGTGGCAATGAGTTTGGGTTTTTTGGTTCTAACCTTCCAGTTTCTTGGGAAGAAATAAATTAAAGTATCCCAGTTCACTCTTTTTCTCCTGACCTTGGCTAGGATGTGAAAGGAGAATTTCTCAAGATTTTTTTGAGTAACAGGGAAGTGCACCGAGAGCTCAGTCTAGGTAGGGATGACGAGCATAAAGGAAATGACAGTGATACCAGATGTACTTGGGTGGTACTAGTGTAACAGTAGCTATCCTTGGTTGAATGGAAACCCTGGAAACTCTATGGGGCAGTTCTACTTTCTGCCTATAGGGTTACTGTGAGTCAGAATCAACTCGACGGTAACAGGATTTTTCCCTTTGGTTAAATGTACTAGCCCTTCCACGTATACCTACATTTTTGTGTAAAAGTCTCATCACATGCTTGTATGCTTGGTATTATAATTTACCTTATGCGAGGTCTGACAATTAAGTCCACGAACTTAATTGTCCTAAATTCTGGTGGTGTAGTGTTTAAGTACTACCTCTGCTAACCATGAGGTCAGAACTTCGAATTTGCCAAGTGCTCCTTGGAAACTCTATAGGGCAGTTATACTCTGTCCTATAGGGTCATTATGAGTTGGAATGGGCGCTACAGCAGTGGGTTTGGTTTGGTTTGGTTTTTACACACCTCATTGCTGAATCTCACTATAGTCATCTTTGAAGTACTCCCTCTGCACCAATGTCAGCACCTAGGCCACCCCTCAGAGCAGTTTTGGAACTCTTTCTGGAATGGCCGTTGCACACAGTGGCAAGTTTGTGAACTTAATTGTATAGTTGTCTGCGAGGGAGTTTTTAGCCAGTAAACAAATAACTCTAAGCAGAACACTCTCCCTACTCACCTGATCTACCCCACAGTGACTTTTTTCTTTACCTAAAGGTGAAGGAAATGCTGGGAGGAAGACATTTTGATGACATTCAGGACATCAAGGGTAATGCAATGACAGGTCTGACAGCCATTCCAGAAAGAGTTCCAAAATTGCTTTGAAGGGTGGACTAGATGCTGGCATCGGTTCATAGCTTCCCAAGGGGGGTACTTCAAAGTTGACTGCAGTGATATTCAGCAGTGAGGTATGTAGCACTTTTTCTAGAATGAGTTCACGAGTTTAATTGACAGTCTTTGTATAGGTGAGGACATTGGAACTCAGAATGCTGGAGTAACTTCCTGCTAGAGTAACTTCCCCAAAGCCCCACTTCTAGCAAGTAGCTTTTCCTGGTATTCTGGGTTGATTTTCGGCTCCTTCATGGCCAGGGCAAGGGGCGCTGAACCTGTGTTCTATAGGATAAAAGTAAAGCCCTGTAACAGGTGGGATTGCTTATGAACAAGCCTGGTGTTGACTCCAGCATGTTGTACAATTGCTAGTTATTATTTTTATGCAGAAGTGCCTGGGTAGTGCAAATAGCTCACATGGCTGACTGCTAACCAAGAGGTTAAAGGTTTGAATCCACCCAGATGCATCTTGGAAGAAAGATCTGGTAATTTACTTCGAAACATATCAGTCACTGAAAACCCACAATTCTACTCTGACACACATGGGCTCATCATGAGTCAGAGTCGACTTGACAGTACTGGTACTGCTACTGCTACTGGTTATTTTTATACCAGAGAGAAAGTCTCCATCCATGCTCTTGTAGATAGGAAGCTGGATTTCAGTGTCATATGTTGTTTTTTCAGCATTGCCTTAGCTAGAAAATTAATAATGTCTGAAATAAAAGACTCTACCTTCCCTGTGTGTTATGGCTCTTAATGTTAACCAAATCCATTACCACTGAGTAGATTCTCAACTCATAACAACCCTACAAGACAGAGTAGAACTGCTCTGTAGTATATCCAAGGAACATCTGGTAGATTCAAACTGCTGATGTTTTGGTTAACAGCTGAGTTCTTAACCACTGAACGACCACGTCTATTTCTGCTTTCATCAGTCTCTTCAAAGCTAATGAAGGAGGCCAGCATGGTGCCCACATGCCACAGGGAGAACCTAGGTTCAGACCTGCACTGTCCAGAGCCTAGTTCAAAAGCATAGACTGCAATTCATTTTGGGATGTACTCGGCTGCTTGCTTTTTTCTTTATTGTGGCAAATGTATATGAAATATTTGCCATGGAAACATTTTTCACATGTACAGTTCAGTGACATTAGTTGACTTCATCATGTCATGTATCCATCACCATTATAAGTTTCCACTTTTTTCCTATCGCTTTATCACATCTTCCCGGGATGTCTGACATCCTACAAACACGATGTGAGGCAGCGCAAGGACCAGCATCTTCCCAGCACCCTATTGCTGCAGTGACAAAGAATCGCAGAGCTCCCCTTCCCTCCGGGACACACCTGTAGCTTTGACCACCTTCCCTCCCCGGCCCTCCAGGCAGCGTCTCTTCTCCACCCCATCTCCCACCCATCTGTTCAAAGTCCCCAGTATTAGGTGGGAAGGAAGAGCAGCCTATCAGCCTTTGCTTCTGGCCAGTCCCAGAGCTACAGTAGCGTGTTCAAACACCCTGTTATTATTAGGAATGATAATAAGAGGAATAATGAGCGAGAAGTGCTTTTATTAAATAAATCATTGAAACACACTTTGCACCACGTCCCAGATCCGTGCTGAGCGGCTGTCTAAAGGCTGGGTGGTGCTGGAGCATGTGCTGGCTCCACGACGGGAGCGTTTCCTACAATTACTAGTTTCTCAGCAGCAGGTTAAGACTCATCTCATAAATACATAATAACATAAATGGACTTTCTGTTTTTCAATGGCTATGTTATAAGTGTGTGTTTCCTTCCTATAAACTCCATTTTTAACAGGTCCATTTTAGAAATGATATCATAATTGTAGCCATTTAAAGACCAAGGTATTTAAACCTGCATTTATTGCTATTTTTCTGAAGTCTGGAATAAATAGGGAACTTTTATATTCCCTATCCCCATCACCTCCTCCGTCAAATGCAGTGCTCTAGAGATGCCAGGCATGAGCTAAAGGGATCCATAAATACTGTTTGAATCAATGAATAAATAATAGCAACACAGATTTTCTAGGTCACCTCCACTGCTCTTTGCTTGCACCAATGTTGGTTCTAGAAGAACCAACCAAAAAAAAAAAAAAAAAAAAACCCATTGCCTTTGAGTCGATTCTGACTCATAACAACCCTATATAATGGAGTAGAACTGCTCCATGGAGTTTCCAAGGAGTGCCTGGAGGATTCAAACTGCTGCCCTTTTGGTTAGCAGACATAGCACTTAACCACTACACCACCAGGATTTCTTCTAGAAGAACAGTACCACTAATAATGCAGCAGAACCATAGCTTGTGAATAAAATGACCCCTACTGCAATTCAGTGTGTTTGGCTAAGTGGTACACACAGTCTCTTGTGCACCTATAGTATTTAACATCTATAATTGATCAATGTTTTACACCTCCTTCATCTATACCTCAAAATCATTTTCAGTAGTAATTATGCAATAGTCTTTATTTCTTGGTTCATTCTTCATGTCAATTTAGAAAGAATAAACATTAATATGAAAGCTGTTATTCAAATTCGGTAAAACTATTTGAAGTGTGGACAAAATCAAGCGTTACCAGACAAAATATTCTACCTTGCAGACCATGCGCTGCTTCTCTGGTTTAGGTAGATTTTAAATGTAGATGGCAATGCTAAGTTCTCACACAAAACAACAGAGCTGAAACAACTCAAATTTCTGATGCTCTGACTTTTCCATGACTGCACTATCAGCGTCGCTTTCAAACCAACAGCTTCAGCGCGGGAATATGTGGTGGCCCAGGGCTGAAGACAGGACGGGTGCCCAGAAGCATGCTGTAATGACTCTGAACTTCGTGAGTGTGCTATGGAAACCAAGGAGTCGGGAGTGGGGGGTCTCAGGGTGAGGGGTGATTGTGTGTGGCGTTGAAGAGAATGAAGAGGAGGGAAAAAAACGAAACTGGAAGACTTCCAAATACACTGCCATATAGAATAAAAAAAATTTAAACCCATTGCTGTCGAGTCAGTTCCAACCCACAGTGACCCTTTAGGACAGAGTAGAACTACTTCACAGAGTTTCCAAGGAGCATCTGGTGGATTCAAGCTGCCAATCTTTGGACTAACAACTGTAGCCCTTAACCACTACTCCACCAGGGTTTCCGTATAGGATACGACGCTTATTAAAAATAAGCAATGGAGATGCATCTTGCAAGTTTTCTGCCTTTGACAGGGTGTAGTCTTACTACATTTCTATGGCTCTCTATTAGTGGAAAATATCTCTGAGAAGTTTCCACCTTACACAGATTCTGGCTCTTACAGGTTTGTATATACATGTATCTATATGTGTATGGAGCCTTGGTGACACCAAGGTTAAGCATTCCAGCTGTTAACCAAAAGGTCAGCTGCTCCTTAGAAACGCTATGGGACAGTTCTACCCTGTCCCATAGGGTCAGTATGTGTTGGAATTGACCCAGTGCCAACAGGTTTGGTTTGTTTTTCTGGTGGTGCTGTGGTTAGGCACTGGTCTGCTAACTGAAAGAACCGTGGAGAAAGATGAGGCAGTCTGCTTCTGTAAAGATTTGTAAGCTTGGAAACTCTATGGGGCAGTTCTACTCTGTCCTAGAGAGTCACTGTGAGTCAGAATCGACTTGACAGTGAGTTTGGTCCTTTTAGGTTTTGGAGTGTTCAAAGTAAGTCTGGAAGCTGAGGAAACTGTTGGTAAACTGATGCCATATTTAGACAAGTCTGGAGCTCTTTTACTGGGTGGTTGTGGTACTACCACTACTGAACCTTTGTTGTGAAGACAGCTAGATTCCAATGTGACTTCACAAAGGTGTTTATTTTTTCCCCATCTATAATCAAGTTGATTCTGACCCGTGATGACCCTAGACATGCCGAGTAGAACTGCAGTTTGCAGTGTTAACAAGGCTGTGACCATTCAGAAGCAGGTTGCCAGGCCTTTCTTCCAAGATGTCCTGCGGTGGGTTTGAACCAGCAAACTTTATGTTAGTGGTCAATGGCTTAGCCATTTGCAGGGTTAAGCATGATATGCACTGTGCAGCTGAAAGGACAAAAACTTAAATTGCTGATAAAAATCAGTGTGACACCACTTTACAAACTCATGAAAAGGTGTACACATGAAAAGAAACAATCTTTAATGGCTACCATGGAGGGGAGAGGTGAGGATGGAAAAACTCTAAACAGACAATAGGTAAGTGGTGAAAGGTAGACAGTACACAATACTAGTGAAGCCAGCACAACTTGTACAAGGCAAGGCCATGGATGCTCCACAGACAATCCAAGGTCCCTCAGGGTCTGAATTACTGGGCTGAGGGCTATGGGGACCATGGTCTCAGGGAACATCTAGCTCAATTGGCATAATGTAGTTTATAAAGAAAATGTTCTACATTCTACCTTAGTGACTAGCATCTGAGGTTTTAAAAGCCTGTGAGCAGCTATCTAGAATACTTCACTGGTTTCATCCCACTAGGAACAAGAAAGTATGATGAAAACTAAAGATACAAGGCAAAGAAAGATTAGTCCAAGGGACTAATGGACCACATCTATAGCAGTCTCCAACAGACTGAGTCCAGGACAACTAGAGGGTGCCTGGCTGCCACCACTGACTACTCAGACAGGCATCACAGCAGAGGGTTCCAAACAGAGCTAGAGAAAAATACAGAACAAGCTTCTAGGTCAAAAACAAAGACCAGACTTGCTGGCCTCACAGCGAATGGAGAAATCTTGAGAACATGGCTCCCATACACCCTTTCAGTTCAGTAATGAAGTCACTCCTGAGGTCCACTCTTCAGTCAAAGATTGGATGGCCCCATAAAGCAAAAAGACTAAAGGGGCACCCCAGCCCAGAGGCCAGGACTAAAAGGCAAGAGGGGACAGGAAAGCCGGTAATAG
Organism: Heterohyrax brucei; assembly: GCA_028571685.1. Taxonomy (NCBI): domain Eukaryota; kingdom Metazoa; phylum Chordata; class Mammalia; order Hyracoidea; family Procaviidae; genus Heterohyrax; species Heterohyrax brucei. The sequence goes on along the minus strand of CM053142.1, from coordinate 65,295,248 downwards.
GAAAGCCAAGGTAGAGAAGGTAGAGTGTTGACTCATGGGATTCTTAACCAATGTCATAAAGCAATATGTGTACTGTTAAATGAGAAACTAGTTTGTTCTGTAAACCTTCATCTAAAGTCCGTGAAAAAAATGATTGAAGTACAAAAAAATACAACAGTATACTCTTCAATGAGAAGTTAGTTTGTTCTGTAGGCCTTCGTCTAAAGTACAGTACGGCCAAGTGCTGTCGAATTGGATTTGGACACACAAGAAATTACCATAACAATATATTGGAAATCCTGGTGCCATAGTGGTTAGGTGTTACAGCTTCTAACCAAAAAAAGGTTGGCAGTTCAAATCTGTCAGGGGATCCTTGGAAACTTCATGAGGCAGTTTTACCCTGTCTATAGGGTAAAGTCTGAATCAGCGCTCAGAAGGGAGCATTGTTATGTTAATTTACAAAGAGATAGCATCAAAGTATGGGGCAGATTGCAGAAACAGTCACTCAGGACAAGCCATACATCCTAAAACAGTCATCAGTCAGAGTCTAGAGTTCTTGCTTCTCAGTGCTGGCTGCACACACAGATCAGTGCAGACCTGTGTGGACTGGGAAGAGGAGATGTTCAAAGCCTGTAAGGCAGGAATACACTTGGTGGGTGTTCTCGAGGACTGGACAGAAAGTCAGTGTAGTTAGAATATGGAGAAAGAGATAGGAAAAGGTAGGAAAGGAGGACAAAAAGTTGAGCCAAATCATTAGGACCTTCTAGGCCATGGTAAGAAGTGCTAAAGACAGGGAGGAGACATTGAGTGCTTTTAGAGCAGAGGAATAACATGATACTACTTATCTCACAATGGAGCTTGATGGCTCAGTGGTGAAGAGTTTAGCTGCTAGCCCAAAAGTTGGCCTTTCGAAACCACCAGCTACTCCTTGGAAATCCTACGGAGCAGTTCTACTCTGTCCTATAGAGTTGTGTGACTTGGAACTGACTCGGTGGCAATGGTTTTGGTTTAATCTCAGAATAAGAGTCCTGGTGGTACTGTGGTTAACAGCCTGGCTGCTAACTGAAAGGTCAACAGTTTGAGCTCAGCAGCTACTCCACAGGAGACAGATGCGCTAGCTAGTCTGCTTCCCTAAAGAAGACTCACAGCCCAGCCTTAGAAACTCTATGGGGCATTTCTACTCCAGCCTATAGGGTCACTATGAGTTGGAATCTACTAGACGGCAACAGGTTTTCTTTTTTTTTGATTCTCAGAATGAGATGCTTCTTAAGTTGTTTAATATTTTCCCTGTATTGCAACTCGAGGCTTGAGTTTTTTCTTCGGTTCCTTCAGCTTGAGAAATGCACGGCGTGTTCTTCTCTTTTGGTTTCCTGTCTGCAGTTCTTTGCACATATCATTATGATCACTTTGTCTTTCTGAGCCACCCCTTGAAGTCTTCTGTTTGGTCCTTTTACTTCATCATTTCTTCCATTTGCTTTAGCTACTCTACGTTTAAGAACAAGTTCCAGAGTCCCTTCAGACATCCAATTCAATCTTTTCTTTCTTTGCTGTTTTTTTAATGACCTCTTGCTTTCTGCATGAATGATGTCTTTGATGTTATTCCCCAACTTGTCTGGTCTTTGGTCATTAGTGTTCAGCTTATCAAATGTGTTCTGGAGATGGTCTCTAAACTCAGCCAGGATATACTCAAAGTTGTACTTTGGCTCTCGAGGACTTGTTCTGATTTTCTTCAGTTTTAACTTGAACTGTGCAGGACTGTTCTGTTATTTATAGGCTCTCTATGTGTTGGAACCGATTCGACGGCACCAAACGATAGCAACAACAGAATGAGATTGGAAAGAAAATATCCTCTACTTTGTCATTTACTTCATTTTGAAGATGTTTAATTAAGTGTTGAATAAATGAACTTTTTTTAAAGGAAAGACTGAGCTGCATTACAGGAAAAATCGTTAACCTCTATCTAGCATTAGAAGAGGTGGTCGTACCACTCGTTGACTGAGATTCCTTGGGCAACTAGTGTAACCTCGTCAAGACAAAACTTCCTTTTCTATAGAATGAGATAATACTCCCTGATCTGCTTAATCCCATCAGTTTTTATCTAAAGAGTGATGGATGATATTGGAGATCATAATAACTTTTTGGTTGTGTCAAGCAACAGTGCCATGCCTTGAATTTAATCTGAAAGCCTTCGATAGTCACGAATTGTCCTGAGGTTTTGTTTGGAGTCCACTGTATTGGATGTTTCACTACCTTTCTGTGCACAGTCGTATCGTCTTTATTTACCTCTTGAAAGGCTTGAGAGAGAAACCTCAGCTCCTTCACACAATAAAAATCCCTTAACCTTACATTGGCACCGAATAGCTGACAAAATGTTTTCACGGATTTTATCTTCCTTGATCCTGGCAACTCTCTAAAGGAGGCAGGCTGGGTTTTATTTCTCCAGTGAGAATTCTGTCTCTACTCACCTCATTTCATGAGACTGTCCATTCTCAGCTGTGCCTTTTCAGGCTGAAAAGCTCTGTTTCTTATTTTTTCCCTTATGCAAACTTTTTCTAACTAGGATGGTGGGTGTGTATTTTCTGGAAAAGAGATTCTGTAAATGCCCGTGCTGTATTTAGCAACTTGTTAGGGACATAGGTGGTGCAAACGATTTGTACTTGACTAGTAACTAGGAGGTCAGCACTTCGAACCCATCTAGCGGCACTGAGGAAGAAAGGCCTGGCAGTCTGCTTCCAAAAAGATCACAACCAAGAAAATCCTGTGAAACAGCTCTACACTGTAACATATGGAGTTGCCACTAGTCAGAACTGACTCCACAGTAATAGGTTTCAGTCACTTTGTCAGGAAATCCCTGTTTATAGCCCAGTGCCTCTGGCTGTAACTGTCACCACTGTTCTCCATTTCTACCTTGAGACACATTCTGGAGTAGCAACTTCTGACACCAAACTGGGTATACCAATTTAGCCTCACAGAGTGTCATTGAGTCCTAGAGGTCAGCCATCCTCTTGCTCTCATTTTAAAGTTGTGGAACCCAAGGCCTCTCTGGAAGTGAGCCCCGAGTGGGAGAAGTACCACCGAGGCCTGTCCTTTGGAAGCTGTGCCCTCTTGAGTTTACCACTCACTCTCCAAGACACCAGGATCAGTGGTTAGGAAGTGGCAAGCTTTCAATGCCTGTAGTACTATACAAGCCAGGATGGTTTTTGCTGGGTAACTGAAATGACCCTTCCAGATTCCTGCTCATGTAGGGCTTCACAATGAGAAAACTGAAGAGAGAAGCCAAGTGGAGCAGAAGCTATTGGCTGGCCTCCTTGGGCTAAGCAGCCTGCATCCGAGGTCTGCAGTGTGCACAGTGGGACAGGCAGTCAAAGGAGTCAGGCAGATCCCTTTTTGAATCTCTAGATTCTCACCTACTAACTTGTAGTGTGGGTGACTGTCCTCATCCAGGCTTCAGTTCTTTGGTCTATGAAACAAGAGTCAGAATCATGGGATACACTGGAGGATTAAATTTACTTTTTCACTGTACCTGAGCACCCTCATCTCTACAAATTGGGTTCTACCTCTCTAGCTTCCCACCAGAACTGGGGTCTGACATCGACAGGCTTATAAAACCATAAGAGAGCAGTGCCTTAGTCATCGAATAGCTCCCACAAACCAGACCTTGCTATTTTCAGTGAATCAGGCACCCATGAATTGTATTAGCATTAAAATCCAGAAAAGTATGAAAATCAAAGGAGAATATACTGGGGGCAAAATGCTTTGTGGGCTCTGCTAATTCAAACTCCTGTGGTGGGTAAACCCAAGACAGCCACTTGCCTGGACCCAGAAGCCTGCCAGCTGCCCTACCCAACGCAGCAGCTCAGCTAACTGGCTGGCAGCAGGAACCCATGACTGCCTTGCCCACCGACTCACATGTACCCACACTCATGGCTAATTGGAGACAAGATGAGGTAGGGAGAGACAGGGTCACCTGTGAAAAAGGTACAACATGGCTCCTCTAAATTTATTGTTATTATTACCTGCCATAAATATGGCCCCCAGCTCATAACCAGAGCATGCATAATAGATCAAAAAACATTGCCTGATCCTGTGCCATCTCCATGATCAGTTGCAGATTGGATCGCTGTGATCCATCAGATTTTTGCTGACTGATTTTCAGAAGTAGATCACCAGGCCTTCCTTTCTGGTCTGTCTTAGTCTGGAAGCGCCAGCGAAATCTGTTCAGCATAGTAATAACAAGCTAAGCACCACGAAGCGATGAATGGTGGCTTTTCATGAGGTACACTGGCTGGGAATCAAACCCTGGTCTTCCGTATGAAAGGTAAGAATTCTACCACTGAAGGACCACTGCTCCTCCTTCAAATATGCATTATGTCAAGTGATCTAACATCCAAAATGTTGACTTATAAACTGGTCTTTTGCAATGTATTCGTGTCCCTTATTAGGGGATATGGCAATCTCAAAGACCTTGTAATATTTAGGAGTTTTTCCCTCAGGTGAACCCTCCTTTAGGTGCTTTATTCAAAATCAAAAAACCAAACCCACTGTCACTGAGTCGATTCTGACTCATAGTGACCCCATAGGGCAGAAGAGAACTGCTCCACAGAGTTTCCAAGGAGTACCTGGTGGACTCGAATTGCCAGCCTCTTTGGTTAGCAGATGTAGAACTTAACCACTACGCCAGAGTTATCAGAAAACGTTGCATTCTCTGAGCACATGCTCCTTTCTGTGAGGGTGGGGTGAGGATGGTGAGTGGATCACGATGGGTGCTGAGAGCAGAAGGGAGCCAGATTCGCAGTTATCCACAGCTCTGGTGAGACGCCCATCTTCTGACTGAGGTTGACAGGTTGTTCACTGGTACCCTGAAGCTTTGGTGTGAGCGGGGTACAATTTGTGGGGAGGGGACATCCTCATTGCTTTTCATGCCTGCCAGTCTTGATGTTTACTGTCTCTTCAGACACAGCTCCCTGCATAGGCCCTCATTCCAGAAAGTATATCCTATCCTGGCCCTAGGCTTTATGGGGCTATGTAGATTATTGTGAGGTGACTTGGAATCTGCTTCTCTTGCTTACCTTGGCCTTTCTTTCATCCTTTTGCATTTAGATATGGGCTGTGCAGTACTCTTTGTTCTCCTCACCCCGTGCTCATAACAGATACATGCACTTCAGGGCGTTGTGTCCACTTGGGGAAGCAATCCATCTCCTTCAGACCAGCTTTTGGGTGTGTTGTGCCTGGACGCTAAGTTAGGGTTTGGGATTTTGCTGTAACCAAAGCAGTATCTCCTTCCAAGAGAAGCAGCAAGGGCTACTTAAGGCAGTCCAGTTCATACCAGGGTGAGGGTTTTGTAAACAATCCGAAGTCGGAAACGACAGGGGTTGATGGATAACCATGCTATTAGCGCCACACAAGCCAGAGTGGCTAGGTACAGGAGTGGAATCTTGCACCTCTTCTCTCCCGCTCCCCCTGCCATTTCCTCCTCGTCTGCGCCTCCCTTGTTGACATTGATATCAAGCCATGTGTCCCTCTCCAGTGATTCAAGGGGTATGAGATGGTGGGAGAGTCCTTATAGAAGGTTTAACCTTAAGACCCCTTTCACCAGAGAGGCGAGGCATTGTCTAAACAATCTGTCACATGAAAGACCAGCCTCTGTTCTCTGTGTTAGGGAGTGCCAACAAAAAATCATTTGTAAAGGGAGTGAGAAATCTCTTTTTATCTTGACCCGTTTCTTTTAAGCAGTTCTACAACCCTAAGGTTACCTCCCTGGTGAAAATATTCAGAAAGCCCATTGCCTGCCTCCTATCTATTTGCAGATAAAGAGGACCCCTCCCCCAAACCCCACCACCTTTCTACTCCAACTAAACATCTTACACACTTGCAAATAGATGCATGCCCACTGGTCCAGAAAATAGAATCATGTAAGGTGAGCGGTTTTTTAAAAATCTTGATTTCATCTACTCCTTTAGTAGAAAGGTCAGGGCTAGCTCATATTTATGTGCACAAGCACATTCTGCAAATTTCAAAGACGGAGCAGCAGTGGAAGAACAGGAACAAAAGGTGATGTGGGGACTGTGGAGTCAGCCAGAGCTTTAATTCAGATCCTGTCTCGACTACTTAAAAAGCTGTGTGACTTTGGGCAAATGGGATCCCTGGTGGTGTAGTGGTTAAGTCCCATGTCTGCTGACCATGAGGTCAGTAGTTCAAATGCACCAGGTGCTCTTCGGAAACTCTATGGGCCAGTTCTACTCTGACCTATAGGATTGCTAGAGTTGGAATCGTCTCAACAGCAGTGGGTTTGGTTGTTATTTGGAGGGGGGCAAATGATTTCTCTGAGTCTGCTTCCTCTTTAAATAATAGCATCCTCCTTGTATATGTTTTGATGATTAAAAATAATGTATGTGTTCTTAACTCAATATTGCAAGGATAGAGTAGCTGGGGCGGGGGGCAGGGGATCATGCTCTTAGGCGAATTCCAGGCCAATTGGCACGACTAGCGTTTTGCTAAGAGAGCTCTCTGCACCCCACATTGGTGAGTGGCGTCTGGGGTCTTAAAAGCTGCCAAGCTGCCATCCGAGGACACAGCAAATGGTCCCAACTCAGCAGGATCGGATGCTTACTGAGGGCCAAAACGGCATGCGGTAAAGACAACCGAGAAGACAAAGAGACCCACAAGAGTGGGTGCCTGCATCGACTTGGGACCGGAAGAACCGGATGGTGCCCGGCCACCACCAGTGATAGCCACGACGGAGCTCACAGAGAGGAGCCTCACTGGCAACACAAGAATAAAAAGAGGTGCATCATGAGATCTCCACTAAAAGACCTCAATTGATGGTCCAGCAGTTTTGGGGTTACTCTGAGAGCATGGCCCCTGGCCCTGATGCTGTCCTCTCCCATAAATTATAACAAAGGTCCACTCTTTGGAGGAATGCATTGGACTTGGCAAGGCAGAGTGACCATATATTGGAAGCACTTTATGGTTCTATACATCTATAGGATATCATCTTGCTGACCTCTGGCTGGAGGAAGGGGAGTGGATGGAGAGGAGGGGAAAGGAGACTGTTGGGAGGATGAGACATGTATGGAGCAGAGAGGAATAGTGCGCTGTCACCAGACAGGGAGAGCAGTGGAAGCTGCATATAGGGGAGCATGTAAATTTACATGTGAATGTACATTTTCACTCAGTTATGTTAAATAAAAATAAAAAATAAAATAATAATGTATGTGTTTTAAGAGAAATACCACAAGTGGATGGCTTTAGCAAATCAAAGTTTCTTCTTACACAGTCCAGTAGGCTACAAGTCCAAAATTAGGGTGTCTGCTCCAGGGGGAAGGATTTCCATCTGTCAGCTCTGGAGGAAAATCCTTGTGTTACATCAATCTTTCTTTGTTCAGGGAGCATCTTGGCACAGGAACCTCAGGTCTGAAGGATGCATTCTACTTCTAGTGCTGCTCTCTTGATGGTGTGAGGTTGCCAACGGTCTGCTTGCTTCCCTCTCTCTCTTCCTCCCATAGGATGAAAAGATAAAAGGTGATGCAAACCACACTCCAGGGAAACTCCCTTAACAAGAGTGTAACATTCCCACCCTAACCCTCTTTTAACATAATCATCCTATCTGTTAGTGACAGGCAGAGATTAGGATTCACAGCATAGGAAAATCACAAAGTACCAGGAATGATGGCCCAGCCAAAATGACTACACACATATTTTTGGGGACACAGTTCAATCCATGACATGCCATCCTTTGGCTCCCAAAAAATCACATCTATGAAACATGCAACACGTTTATCTCACCATAGTAAAACTCATAGCAAAAACATGTTATACCATATGATAGCAAAATTCTTAAATCAGTTCCAAGTCCAAAATTCAAAGTTCCCTTACATCTGTGACATTGAGAATACAAGTTATCTGCCTCCAAAGTACAATGGCAGAATATGCGTGCACAAGCTACACATTTCCAATACAAATGAGAGAAATCACAGGTGAAAAAGGCAATACGCAAGTCAGTAGGACACACTGCATTAGCCCTCAAAGCTTTGAAAATAATCTTCAGTTCTCTGAGACATTTTACACAATAAATTTGTCCTCCGGACTCTTGGTATTGGCCATACTCACGAGATTATGAGTAGAAATCCCATCCCTGTGCTACAGCTTTGTCTTCTGGGCCCACTTGGACAGCAACTCTGTACCTCACCTTTAGGTGTACCCTGAGCCCAAGTGAGTGGCAATTCCAACCCCTAGAAACACAGGAATCCGTGGCTCCACCATCTCAAACCCTTGAGGTCATAGCCATACCTTTGGAGACAGAAGCAGCTCAGTTTCTCAGGCTCTTTGAATCTTCAGCTTCTGCTTCCTCTGGCCTCATGGCCTGGACCTCAGGCCCATAGCTACCCTGCTGGAACAACTGTTCCAAAGCTCCGTAGCTCCACCAATTGAAGTGCCTAGAAGAACCCTACTGTGTCACGTAGCTTCCTGCACACAGGCATTCAGCTCTTCTGCCCTGTCGGTCGGAAAGCCTAGCTCCACGGATTCAAGTGCCCAGAGGCACCCTACTCCGCCAGGAAATCACTGTGCATGGGCACTCAGCTCCCTTGCTCTGTGAGTCGTCTCCAGCATTGTCTTATGCTGCTCTGTTTCTGCTGCTACCTGTCTGCCACTGCTGGTCCTCTGCTGTTTCTCACCATCTGTGCCTTCTTTGATGTTAACAATTTTCCATTCCCTCTGAGTCTTCTATCCATTCAGTTTTAAAAATGCTTCCACATTCTAGGTATTTGTTAGAGCAGCACTCAACTCTCCTGGTACCAAAGTCTGTTTTAGTTATCTGGTACCGCTCTAACAGAAATACCACAGAAGGATGGCTTTAGCAAAGGAAAGTTTGTTCTTAGACAGCCTAGTAGGCTGTAAGTTCAAATTCAGGGTGTCTGCTCCAGGGCAAGGCTTTCCCTTTGTTGGCTGTGGAGAAAAGTCCTGTGTTGCATCAGTATTTCTTTGGTCAGGGAGCATCTTGGCACAGGAACCTCGCGTCTGAAGGATGCTCTACTACTGGTGCTGCTCTCTTGATAGTGTGAGGTTCCCAACTCTCTGCTTGCCTCCCTCTCTTTCTATCTCCCATAGGATGAAAGGATAAAAGGTGATGCAAGCTACACTCCAGGGAAACGCCCTTAGCAAGGGTGTTGCATTCCCACCCTAATCATCCTTTGACATAATCATCCTATCTATCAGCCACAGGCAGAGATTAGATTTAACAGCATAGGAAGATCACAGAATACTGGGAATGATGGCCCAGACAAATGTAGACCCTCAATGAGATGGATTGACATAGCAGCTACAACAGTGGGCTCATACCTAGCAGTGATTGTGAGGATGGTGCAGGATCTGGCAGGCAATGGTCCATTCACTATCCATCAAATTGCTGTGAGTTGGAACAGACTGGATGGCATCCTACAAAAACAAGTGAAAGTAGGTAAAGGGTTGTGTCAGGATTCCCGAACTTAGAATTCAGCTGAAAACACTAAACCAGATGTAGGCAAAACAGCAATCATTTGGTTTGTACCTCTCTTGACAGTGAAGAGAAGAGGAAGGGTTGAGGAGGCAATTGATTTTCTTTTTTGGACAAAGCTCAGGTCAACAGCTTTGTGGGAAGTCATTTGTTTCAATTATGCATCCTATCCACTCTAATAGCATCTAAGCTTCCTAAGAGCAGTCACTACTTAAATTCACCAGCTATTCACTGCCTGTGGAAAGTCCTTTGACTACCAAGCTAAATGAGACCACAGCCACCAGAGTAGGTTTTTTTTGAGGGCTGGACATCTTGTGGTCTATCAAGTTCTGTCTTTGAAGGAAAATTTGTGGGAATGAAAATTAAGACTTGCACAGGATTCTGTTCAAGTGAAGATTGATACTTTGTTGCCTAGGCTTTTTCTTTAAACAACAAGAATAGAGGGAAGAGAGGTGGTAAAGAGTTCCCATCTCTTAGGTTCTCTGTTCTGGCTCTCAAAATATCCTGAGTGCTTCTGGGTTCCAGGCCTCATTTGATCACTGATTTGCTATGGGACCCAGGTGGGAGGCCTCACCTGGGACCCCCTCAGTGTCCTGTCATGTAAGATGAAGCAGTTGGTAAGGTCATCAAGAAGATACTTCCCATAACAAACTTTCTGTGACTTTCTTCCATGAATCAATGTTTGTAAAAAGTAGAGCTTTGGAGAGAATTACCAGTTGGATTGGAGTTTCCCTGCTTATAGATGCCAGGATACCAGAAGCTTCAGGGAAATGTATACCTCTCAGGGGATTGAATCTGATCCTTTAAAGTCAAGCCTTGGATTACTAATGATGTAACAAGGTCAGGCATTCATGAGCCTCTGGCTTCCTAGAAGGTTCAATATTTCTTCATGTACCAACATCTAGGAACCCTCCATGGCTGGCTACAGAGGAGTCATCCCCTGCTTAAACACATTACACATCTGGGGCCATCTAATGTTCTGTCTCTGTAGGAGGCTTCTAAAGACACCACAACTCACTTCTTGTCCTGGGGGTCCTACCACTAGTATGTAGGAATTCAAGAACCTGTTATCTGTCCATAAATCATAATGGAGGTCTACTCTTCGAACAGGAATGGATTTGACTTGGCAACACAGAGTGACCGTATCATGTGTGCGCTTTATTACGCATCTGTGGAATGTCATCCTGCTGACCTCTTACTGGAGGTGGCGGAGAGGAAGGGGATAGGACATTATTAGGAGGATGTGGCATGCATAGAATGGAGAGAAGGAGTGTGCTGTCACTGGGCAGGGAGAGCAGTGGGAGTTGCACATAGGTGGGCATGCAAATTTATACAGGACTATACATTTCCACTAAATCATAATAAAAAAAATTTAAAAAAAAGAACCTGTTATCCTATCCTTCTGTCTACAAAGTTACTGCAAACTAGATAAGTCAAAGATGCCTTAAAGAAAGTGCTTCCATATAGCTGAATGCTCATTCATTCATTCATTCCTTAAATACCGACAGAGCACTGACTGTGTGTGAGGTCTATGCTAGGCATTGTCAACTCAATAGTGAACATAAAACACACACACTTTTTGATCTTACGGAATTTATAGTCCATCAGGGAGACATTAATAAAATATTCTAACTAAGGAATGTGTAACTTTCAACTCAGAGAAGTGATATATAAAAAGAAAACTTTCTTTGAATGTGTATGTGGCAGAAGTTGCTGATTGCCTCCGCAATACCCAGCCTCCTCTCTTTACTTTGTTTATTTACTTATTTTATTATGATTGAGTGAAAATATACTATCCCACATAAATTTGCATACCCGCCAATGAGCGGCTCCCACTGCTCTCCCTGCCCAGTGACAGCACACTCCTCTTCTCCATTCGGTACATGTCATATCCTCCTAACAATCTCCTACCTCCTCCTCTCCACCCTCTCTCCCATGTCCAGTAAGAGATCAGCCAGACAACATCCTATAGATGCATAGAACCATAAAGTGTACACATGATATGGTCACACTGTGTCACCAAGTCCAATCCATTCCTGTCCGAAGAGTTGACCTCCATTATGATTTATGGACAGGGGCAGCGTCATTTTTTAAAAATGTTACTGTGATTTAGAAGAAAGTTTACAGCACAGGTTAGCTCCTTGTTAAAAAGCTTATATCCAAATTATTTTGCAACACCAGTTGTGATCCCCCTCAGTGTGACAGCACTGTCCTTCTCACTGAGGGTTCCCCGTGTCCACTCATCCAGTTTTCTTGTCAGTTCCTACCTTCTCGTCTGGTTTGGGGGCAGGTATTGCACATTTGGTCTCGTAGACTTGAGAAACACAGTCCTCAAATCCGTTATTGTTTGTTTTATGGGCCTGTCTAATCTTTGTCTAGAAACCCTGCTGGTGTAGTGGTTAAGTTCTATGGCTGCTAACCAGTAGGTTGGCAATTCAAATTCACCAAGTGCTCCTTGGAAACTCTATTCTGTCCTATAGAGTTGCTATGGGTTGAAATCGACTCGATGGCAGTGGGTGTGTTTGGGAATCTGAAAAGTGAGCTTTGGGAATGGCTTCAGTTGAGAGTTAGCAGAGTGTCCGGTGGCCATGGTCTCCGGAATTCCTCTAGTCTCCGTGAGAACAATGAGTCTGGCCTCTTTTGGTGAATTTAAATTTTGTTTTACATTTTAATCCCGCTCTGTCAGGGAGCCTTGTGATCCCTGTCAAAGCAGTTGTTGGTGGTAGCCGGGCACCAACTAGTTCTTCTGGGCTCGGGCGCATGGTAGTTGTGGTTTATGTGGTCCTACTGTCCTCGGGGCTTGCTGCTGTTTGTCCTGTGTCTTTGATTTTCTTTGTTCTCCTTTGCTTCATATAGAATGGGACAAACAGATGTATCTTAGATGGACACTTCTTTGTTTCTTGACTCACTAAATTCCTATTTGGTTAGGAGGAATACCAGATCCAGCTAGACTGTAACATTTCCTAACCTTCTCTGAAGGCAAAATCACCGATTACCCTGGAATTGATTCTGACTGATGGCATGCCAAGATGTGTCAGAGTAGAACTGTGCTCCACAGGGTTTCTAATAGTCAGTTTCCTGTAAGTATGTCACCAAGCCTTTCACTCCAGGTGTCTCCGAGTGGATGAGAACTGCCAACATTTTGCTTAGCGGCATTAACCTTTTGTACCACCTGGAACTGCTCTACCAACTATGCTATTAGTTGCTGCAGAATCAATTTCAGCTCATGGAGACCCCATATGCACAGGGTAGAATTGTTCCCTAGGATTTTCAGGCTGCAACTTTTAAAAAAATAACAATGATTTCTGTCGTATTTTAAGCACGAGTTTACAAACATCAAGTGGCCATCTAACACTAGGAACTTTCACCACTATAGTACTCTAACTGCTCTCCCTTCCCTCCTCACGCCCCATGCATCACAGTTCCCCCTTTCATCTGGAACTTCTCATGTCCATTTGACCAAGACCTGTCCCCCTCATCCTATGCCCTCACCTCCAGCGATGAGCTCCTTGGACAGCCTCATGTATGTATTTAAGTCGAAAAGTCTGTTCATCGCCAGCCTCACTCTGTTTTGCATAGTGCAGTTCAATCTTTGTCTGGAGAGACTGCTTCAGGTTTGGATGCAGTCTGGGGTTAGAGAGTCCAGTGGCTGCTCTCGCAGGGGAACCTGCAGACTGAAGGACCATCAAGTGTGGTCATTTGGTAGGATTCTAGTTCTGCCCCCTAACTTTTCTCCTGCTATGTCAGGGTCTTCCTATCATGCACTCCATTCAGGCAGTCATTGGTGGTAGCCAGGCACCATCTAGTCCTTCTGGTCTGAAGCAGACTCAGGTTCACTGGGCCCCTTCTGCCTGGTGGACTCATATTTTCCTCCTGTCCTTGATGTCTCCCATTTACCTGTGGTTGGGTTCTGACATTTTAGAAGCAGATTCTAGGCCTCCAGGTGGATTTGAACTGCCAGCCTTTCAGTTAGTAGCTCAGTGCTTAATCACTGGACTATCAAGAGAGTCCCTACCAAGTACATTGTTGTTGTTAGATACTGTTGAGTCGGTTTCAACTCGTAGCAAGCCTGTGTACAACAGAACAAAAGACTGCCTGGTCCTGTGCTATCCTCACAATTGTTGTGCTTGAGCCCACCATGTCAGTCTATCTCATTGAGGGTCTTTCTCTTCTTTGCTGACCCACTACTCTACCAAACATATGTCCTTCTCTGGGGACTGACCACTTCTGATGACGTATCCAAAGTATCACTTCTAAAGAGCATTCTAGTTGTACTTCTTCCAAGATAGATTGGTTCGTTCTTTTGACAGTCCACATTATATTCCATTTTCTTTGCCAGTACCACAATTCAAAGGTCTCACTTCTTCTTTGGTCTTCCTTATTTACTGTCCTGCTTTTGTATGCATGTGAGGCCTTTGAAAACACCATGGCTTGGGTCAGGTGTACCTTAGTCCTCAAAATGACGTCTTTGCTTTCTGGCACTTAAGTGAGGTCTTTTGCTACAGATTTACCCAGTGCAATGCATCTTGACTGCTGCTTTTATGGGCATTGATTGTACTCCAAGTAAAATGAAATCCTTGACAACTTCAGTCTTTCCTCCATTTATCATGATGTTGCTTATCGGTCCAGTTGTGAGGATTTTTATTTTCTTTATATTGAGGTGAACTCCATACTGATCTTCACCAGTAAGTACTTCAAGTACACTTCACTTTCAACAGGCAAGGTTGTGCCATCTACATAAATCAGGTTGTTAATCAGTTTCTTCCAATTCTGATGCCTCATTGTTCTCCATATAGCCTGAGTTCTCAGATTATTTGCTCAGCATATAGACTGAATAAGTATGGTAAGAGGATACATCCCTGATGCATGGCTTTCCTGGCTTTAAACCATGTAGTATCCCGTGTTCTGTGCAAACGACTGTCTCTTGATCTATGTACAAGTTCCTCTGGAGCACAATGAAGTGTTCTAAAATTCCCATCCTTTGCAATGCTATCTATAGTTTATTATAATCCACACAGTCCAATGTCATCGCACAGTCAACAAAATACAGGTAAACAGTTTTCTGGTATTCTCTGCTTTCAGCCAAGATCCATCTGACATCAGCAATGATATTCCTGGTTCCAAGTAAACTTTTGGATATTGTTTGAATTTCTGGCAATTCCTTGTTGTCATACTGCTGCAGTCAACAAAATTTTACTTGCTGAAAATTACTTGAAATATAGTAATGATATTCTTAGATAAACTTTTGCATTCAGTTGGATCATCTTTCTTGGGAGTAAGTGTAAATATGGATCTTTTCCAGTTGATTGGCTGGGTAGCTGTCCTACAAATTTTTTTAGCATAGATGGGTGAACACTTCAATGCTGCATCCTTCTGTGAAAACATCTCACTTGGTATTCGGTCAGTTCCTGGAGCCTTGTTTTTTCATCAGTGCCTTCAGTGCATCTTGGGATTCTTCCTTCAGTACTATTGCTTCCTGATCGCATGTTACCTCCTGAAATGACTGAATGTTCACCAGTTCTTGGTGGTACAATGACTCTGTGTATTCCTCTCATATGCTTTTGATGCTTCTCATGTCATTTAATATATTTCCTGTAGGATCCTTAAGTATTACAACTCAGGGCTCATGTTTTATCTTAAGTTCTCACAGCTTGAGAAATGTAGAGCATATTCTTACCGTTTGGTTTTCTTTCTCCCTCTCTTTGCACTTGTCGTTACAACGTTTTAGTTTGTTTTCTGGAGCTTCTCTTTGACATCTTCTGTTCAGCTTTTTTCTTTATCATTTCTTCCTCTCACTTTAGCTACTCTATATTCAAGATCAAGTTTCAGAGTCTCTTCTGTCATTCATTCTGGTCTTTTTTTTGCTTTCCCATCTTTTTAGTAACCTCTTGCTTTCTTCATGTATGATGTCCTTGATGTCATTCCATGACACGTCTGGTCTTCAGTCTTTAGGGCTCAATGACTCAAATCTATTCTTGCAGTAGTCTCTAAATTCAGGCAGGATATGCTCAAGGTTGTATTTTGGCTCATGTGGACTTTTTCTAATTTTTTCCAGTTTCAGCTTGAATTTGTGTATGAGCAGTTGGTGATCTGTTTCATAATTGGTCTCTGGCCTTATTCTGACTCACTATGCTGAGTTTTTCTATCATCTCTTTCCACAGATGTGGTCAATTTGATTCCTGTGTATTCTATCTGCCAAGGCAGATATGTATATTTACTGATTATGTTGTTGAGAAAAGGTGAAGTGAATTGTTGGTCTTGCAAAATTCTCTCATGCAATCTCTGGCATCATTTCTATTTTTTTTTTAATCAAAAAACAAAAAGCCCAAATCCATTGCCAATGAGCCGATTTTTACTTGTAGTGACCTTACAGGACAGAGTAAAATTGCCCCATAGGGTTCACCTGGTGAATTCAAACTGCAGATCTTTTGGTTAGCTGCTGGAGTTTTTAACCAGTATGCTACCAATGTTTGGTTTTCTGTCACCACGGTGGCAATTTCCAGTTACTGATCCTTCTTCTTTGTTTCCAACTTTTCCATGTCTTTCGTATTTAGCCTTAGTGGTTGGTGTGTAAATTTGAATAACAGTCATATTGACTGGTCTTGCTGGTAAGCATGTGGATATTAGTCTATCACTGACAGCAATGTACTTCAGGATAGATCTTGAAATGTTCTTTTTGATAGTGAATGCAACACTGTTCTTTTTCAAGTTGTTATTCTTGGCAAAGTAGGCCATGCAACTGTCTAATTAAAAATGGCCAATACCAGACCGTTTCAGTTCACTAATGCCTAGCGTATTCATGCTTATGTGTTCCATTTCATTACTGACAATTTCCAATTTTCCTAGATTCATACTTAATATATTCCACATTCCAATTATTAATGGATGTTGGCAGTACTTTTTTCTCGTTATGAGCCATGCAACATCAGCAAATGAAGGTCCTGTAAGCTTGACTCCACATCCTTAAGGTTGACTCTGCTGTGAGGAGGCATCTCTTTCCCAGTTGTCATTTCAGTGTCTTCCAACATAAAGGGCTCATCTTCTGGCACCATATCAGAGATTGTTTTGCTGCTATTCATAAAGTTTCCACCAACTAATTCTTTTCAGAAGTGGACTGCTGGGTCCTTCTGCCTAGTTTGTCTTAGTTTGAAAACTTATCTCAAACCTATCCACTGTGGGTGAACCTCCTGGTAGTTGAATACTAGTGGCACAGCAACACACACGCCCCCACAGCATTACAAACTGACAGATGCATGTAGGCTCCACTAATAGTTTGGAAGAAATAGAACAGAAAGGGAAAGGACTAAAGCAAGATTCAAAATAGGTATGAATTTTACTTCTGTCCCACACTGGCAAGTCTCTTTGTTGGCCTGGTCTCAAGTGCCTTATTTGGAAAAAGGAGACTATAATCTCTACCTCACTGGACTGCCATGAAAACAAAATAAAATGATGTACACACAACACTTAGCACAGTGTCTGACACCTTGTTCTCATTGTTGTTAACCACCCCTTGACTCACAGTGACCCCACGCATGACAGAATGAAACACTTCCCAGTCCTGTGCCTTCACTCCCGTTGCTTGTGGTTCAGATCTCTGTGATCTATGAGGTTTTCACTGGCTAACTTTCAGAAACAGATTGCCAGGCTTTTCTTCCCAGTCCATCACCATTTTAATCATTATTAAATTACATTACAAATTATAAAGCATTAGGCTAATGAAAGGGATTATTACATAGATAGTGGGAAGCTAACCAGAGGCCTAGGAGAAGTCCCCTCCCCCAGACTCACTCTCCTGGCCCTGCCCAGATGCTTGACATTCCAGCCACTGGCCCTTTGGAAACCCCTGTTTAAATGCAGATTTTATCTGGTACTGTTTAATGACATTCATTCAAGTTATTAGCACCTCAACTCTAATCAGATTAACCTGAGCAGAAAAAGGCCTTTTTCTCTGGTCGGGAAACTGGAGTGAGGGGAGAGGGTAGTTTGTAGAAGCTGTCACAACCAGGGGGCCCTTAACCCTTAGAGCATGGATGACTTCCTGGAGGGACTGTGAAGGGAGCTCTGATGCTGTAAGCACTGTCAGCATTGTCTGCTGTCTGAAGGAAACTGGGACTTGTACACGGATGGAGCAATGTTTTCTTTAATGTATGCAAATTCTATTGGGTCTAACAGACTGCCAGTTTATTGAAAAGTCTTAAGGAGTTTACAGTGGCCTGTGTCATTCTATAATTTCTGAGCCAAGCCAAAAGGGATCTTAAAAGTTAAGCTACTTTTTGGGGAATGCAGGGTTGGGGAAGTATTGAAGGGCTTTGGACTATGACGTCAGGGATCTTTAGCCTTGAAAAGTTTGGAAACAGTGGTTCAGAGTTGGGTCTTGTTGGGATGGGTGCATTTGTACGGAGATCCACAGATAGGTCAATGGTCACGGAGGACAGACATAGCCCAACAGGTAGGGTCACTTCAGAGTAGGAGGTTGAAGACAGGACTAGTCTCAAGCTCATGGAGCATGATAAAATCCAAACTGTTGCAGTTGCAACAGTTTCTGTTCCATGCTGACTCCATGTGTTATAGAACTATTCCGTAAGGTTTTCTTTATGGATGCAGCTAGCCAGGCCTTTCTCCTGAAGTGCTACTGGGTGAGTTTGATCCACCAGCTGTCAGGTTCATAGGCAGCACAAACTATTTGTGCCACTTAAGGAACTTACAAATACACACATTTGATAGTAAATGCAGAGTAAAAAGCCAGGAGGCAAATACAAGGCTCCAACTACAGTGACCCTGGGGGAAGGGCTGGACCTGGGAGTTTGCTGGTGACGGTAAAGGGACATTGCAATTCATTGCATGTGACTCTGTATTATTAAAAAAAAAATATGGAGAATGGCCAAGTCCAAGCCAAGTGCCGTAATACACATACATATATTGTATGTGTAATGAAAAAATATACTTTTTGTGAGAAGGAAAAATGCCCGTGAGGCCAAAAGTTCTGTGTCATTGTCCTGGTTTTGTCGCTTATCAGTAGAGCTTGCCACATAACAATTTTGCACCTCAGATTTCTCCATCCGCAAAGTGGGAATAGTAATAACCCATAAGAAGCCTTGGTGGTGCACTGCTGAAACACTTAGCTGCTAACTAAAAGGTCCCAGCCAGCCAGCCAGCCAAAGGTCAGCAAGTTTAATATTCCATATATCACAGAGCTATGGTTAGGATTAGATGAATCGAGATATGTCATTTTGGAAATGGATAAAGATGTGTACTTGAGAAAGTTGTGGAAAAGGTGGCCTTTTAGCCACTGGATATAAGTAGAAATGATGTCCCCTCAGTGATTACCTACTGAGAATGAATTAAAATGATCAATATGAAATGCATGTAAAAAGATCTATACCATACTAACGGGTTGTTGTTGGGTGCTAACTAGTTAATTGTGATTCAGAGTGACCCTATTCAACAGAATAAAAATGCCCCCATAGGGCTTTCTCGGCTGCAAACATTCCAAAGACACACCGTGTGAGTTCAAACCGACAATTAGTTGCTTATCATTAGGGTGCTTAGCCATTGTACAACCAAGCCTCCCGATACCGGCTACTCCTCTCACTTCCAGTCCAACACCTCTATTCCCACTCATTTTTCATTCATTTATTAGTCCATTCATCTAGTGTATACTAGGCAAGCAGCACGAAGAGGTGAAAGAACACACATGGACTTTGGAATCGGACAGATCTGGGTCTAAATCCTGTCTCCGTCACACTAGTTAGTTGTGTGATTGCAGGTAAATTACTTCATGTGTTTAAATCTCAGTCTCCTTACATATAGAGATGGAGTAGAGATGGAGATCACAGCAGTGCCTTTGTCATCAATTTATTGGTGTTAATAAAAGAAACAACATATGTAAAGTACTTACCCTCTTTGGAACCTAAGAGACAGAGTCAAGTGTTAGTTCATTCTTATGCATCTACTATATTCTAAGCTCTGAGTTCTATATATTAGTATTACAAAATTTAAAAGAGCAGTGTCTTCACTGTTGAGAAAACAACAGTGAGAGAAAAGATGACTAAAATTTCTTGAGTACGTCACCCTGGCTTCTCTCTTCTGTATTTCCCTTGTTGTGTTATTGTTATCTGCTATTCAGTTGATTCCAACTCGTAACCACCCTCATAGGATAGAGTAGAACTGTCTGACAGGGTTTCCTAAATTATAATCTTTACAGTTCACAGTCTTTTCTCCTGTGGAGCCACTGGTGGGTTCTAACCAACATTTTGGTTAATGACCAGAGACTAACCATTGAGCTACCAGAACTTCTTTTACATCTCCTTTGAAAAACAAAAACTCAATGCCATTGAGTTGATTCTGACTCATCTCTTCCTTAAAAAAAAGCCCAGACTCCAAAACCATTGCCTTCAAGGCAATTCCACCTCTGCCACTCCATAGGGCAGAGAAGAACTGCCTAAAGGGTTTCCAAGACTGCAAACTTTACAGAAGCCAGACTGCCACATCTTTTTCAAATGGATCTCAACTGTCCATCTTTGGGTTAGCAGCCAAGCACTCATAACTGCGCCGTCGGCAATCTTCTATCACTCCCTTAAAACCAAAGCTAAAAACCTGTTGCATCAATTCTAACTCATAGTCACCCTACGGGACAGAGCAGAACTACCCCACAGGGTTTCAGAGGAGCAACTGATGGATTCAAACTGCCAACCTTTGTGTTAACAGACTTAGCTCTTAACCACTGTACCACCAGGTCTCCGTGTCTCCCTTAAGGGTAATGTAATTCTATCACATGGTTCAACAAGAAGGAAACCAATGTTTATTCTGACTTGCCAGGCATCTTACCTTTATGAAGTAGGGACTGAAGTTCAGAGAGGATCACAAAGATAGCCTGTGGGAGACATGGAGTTCAGATCCAAAGCCCTTCTCTTCCCATACCATTCTGAGATGTTGCAAAAAATATAAATGCTTCTAGGAAGAGAGACACAACTTCCACAGAAATTTAACTTGAATGCAGGTCGTGTCACAGTTTGCTATTAACTCCTGCCTCTGTACCCACCAAGTCTCTCTAACAATGCTGGCATAAACCAGGTATTAATATGCTCTCCCCACTTTGAGGTCACTGCTTTACTCCCTTTCTGTGGTGTATGGAACACACTTGGGTACCATTTTGAGTCCCTTGTCATACCTCTTAGTCTAGTCACTCTGTTGCAACATTTTCCACACATGCTTCACCCAGCTGTGTCCAGATGCAGCTTCAACAGCATCTCATTCACCCAACTTATACCTTTTGTGTCTTGCCTCAGAGCCTGAACTTCTTGGTAATTTGTTCACACAAGCAGAATGGATACTCTGGAGTGCAGGAGGTTGAGGATAAATGTTTCTTCCTTTTGTTCTTCAAGGCCATTCTTCTGAGATGCATTTCATAAGCTCCCCTTTCCTATAGGCTGGGAGTGTTGATCACCTTCAGAATAGCTGACTGGGTAACATATGCTTATATAGACTTTCTCTTCTACTCTGTTCTCGCTTCCTTGCTCTCTAGGACCATATTTTCAGAAAAATTCATTTGTCTCAGACTCTGCTTTTGGAAGAACCCTGACTAAGACACCTGGCTAAGTCACTTTTCAAGGTGTAGGTCAAATATCCAAAAGTGGAAGTTTTCTCATGACCCACTGCCTTTTTCCATAGCACATCATACATGTCTCATGACACTGTAGAAACAAGTTCAGTCCTTAGGTCTCAACACAAACCCCTTCGGTGCCTCTAGACAGTTAGGATTTCCAACTCCTCCAACTCCAAACCACCATCATACACTTTCATATATTTACCCCACGACTCCGTATTTGGTCCAAAGGCCAATTCTTCTGCCAGAGGAGAAACTCTTTGAGGGAAGAAATGATCTTATTCATCTTTGCCTTTCTAGAAGAGTGCTTGTCTTTCAGTTAGTGCTCAAAAATATATTTGTTAAATCTATACCTTGAGTTATGATACCTCTCACTGAAAGAAAAATGTGACCAGTCACACAGCCAAGTACTTGGGTCACGTTCTCAATGGTCTTGGCCCTGATGCCCAAAGCCTGCTGAGGCTCCTGCCTCCTAGGATGTTCATTCACTCTCCTGGGTGATCTTTAATGTTTTCTTTTGGCTCCATCACTAGGATGTTTTCCTGGTTGGCTCAAAATTTCATTTGAAGAAATGAAATGCTATGGCCACTTCTGTTTCTCTCTCTCCACCCGGCATTATTCTTCACATGGAGGGCTCTGGAGGTGATCCAGCCCACTTCTTCAACAAACTGGGGTCAGAGGATGCTGATGCTGCTAACCTTCCTCTCAAGCAAACACATTTCTCTCCTAGGAGATGCTGCCTATGTAATGTAGAATGAAATACAAGTAACAATATAGTCTCAATTCTGAACGAAGAAAAGCTTAGGAATTTACATTATAAGAAGAGGAAACCCTGGTGGCATAGTGGTTAAGAGCTACAGGTGCTAACTAAAACGTTGGCAGTTTGAACCTATCACGTACTCCTTGGAAATCTCACGGGGAGTTCTTTTTTGTCCTATAGGGTTGCTGTCAGTTAGAATAGACTTGATAGTAATGGGTTGTTTTTTGTTTTTTAATTAGAAGAATAAGTGTTGACACAGGGAATTATTCATGAAATAATATTAAAGAAAACGACCAAGATACAAAATCATACATGGTGCAAACTTAACACTTTCACCTCTAGACAATTAATATCCTCAGGGGAGGAAAAAAAAAAAAGACTGGAAAATAATCACCAAAGTGATAATAGTTCTCTTTGGTGCTGAGATTGTGTATTATTATTTTTTTCTTCTTTAATGTTTTTATATTTTCTACAATGAGTACATGTTACTTTGTTGAACAGGGCTTACATATACATGGAAACCCTGGTGATGTAGTGATTAAGAGTTCAACTGCTAACCAAAATGTCAAGAGCTCAAATTTACCAGGAGCTCCTTGGAAACCCTATGGGGCAGTTCTGCCCAGTCCTGTAGAGTTGTTATGAGTTGGAATCAACTGGATGGCAATGACTTTGGTTTTCTACATGGAGCAAAATTTAAAAAGAACAAAGGGCATGTGATGAAGAGAAAGACCTCCATCTATCCCTTTTCCCCACCTGCTGGGTTCCTTTGTTCATAAACAATTACCATTTTTTCATACATACCTATATATGCAATTCTTTACCAATGTATCTGGCTACCAATGTGTCTTAGAAATTCTTCTCTATTAGGACAAACAACTGCTTCACTTTTCAGTAGATGATATATAGTATTCCATTGTATCGGTGTATCAAAATTTATTCTATTGAGAGGAGCATTTAGGTTGTTTCCAACTTAAATTTTTCACATATACAAGCATATTTGTAAGGACTGATACTTAGAAAACGCTACTGTGGACTCTGAGGGCATGTGAATTTGTAATTTTTATGGAGATTGACAAATACCACTGCATAGAATACTCATTAGTTTCCGCTCTCATTGTCCATGTGTGAATGTCTGTTTTCCCATGTTCTCAGTAGTACAGTATTTCATAGTAGCTTTAATTTGCATTTCTCTTATTATAAGTGAGGTTGAACATCTTCACATGTTCAGGAGCTTTTTGATGTCTTTCTCTGTGAACAGCCTGTCCCTACCCTTCACCCATTTTCCCATTAGAGGGTTATTTTTTTCTTTTATTTACTTTTAGGTACTCTTCATATAGCCAGCCAAGTGCCGCCAAATAAATATTTACATAACCTAAATCTCTTAAGGAATATGCCAAGCTTAAGGAATATAGTACTTGCTTACTATATGAGTTACAAATATTTTTATCAGCTCATTGTATGTCTTTTGATCTTTCGACTTCACTGTTATTATTTGTTTTATGCCTCGTGGAGATTTAAATGTTTTTATGGAGTAAAATTTATTACTTCTTCTTCTTCTTTTAATGCTTCTGGGTTTTGCATTATATTTAGAAGATCCTGCTGGTGCAGTGGTTAAAAGCTCAGCTGCTACTCAAAAGGTCAGCAGTTTGATTCCACCAGTCACTCTGTGGAAACTCTATAGGGTTGTTCTACTTTGTCCTATAGGGTCCCTATGAGTCAGAATTGGGTTTACTCTCATTTGAGGCTATAAAATATTCCCATTTTCTTATAGTAACCATAATTTCATTTAAATCATTGGTCTCTCAAAATCTATTTTGCTATCAATTGTGTAGTAGGGATTACCTTTGTTTTTCTTTAGGTGGCTATCCAGTTGAGCCAACAGTATTTGTTTAATAAATTATCTTTTTCTCATCAACCTGAAATGCCACCTTTATCACATGCTACATTCTTGTATATACTTAAATCTATTTCTGAGTGTACTGTTTGATTTCAGCAATCTTTCTATTCACATTATTTTGATTATTAAGGGCTTCGTACAGATGGTAGTTTTAATCTGCCTTGTTACTCTTCTTTTCCCAAAGACTTCCTGGCTATTCTTGGTAATTTTTTCAAATGAAATTTTGAACCAGCTGATATAGTTCCAAAATAATAACCTTTTGTTATTTTTATTGAGATCACATTAAATTATAGATTAGTTATCATTGACAGCTTTATGATGTTGAGAAGCCAAGAACATAGTGTGCCTTTGTGTTGCTAAGCCAAATTCTGTGCCCCTCACTGACATTAAAAATCTAAAAATACAGATCCTGCAAATGTCTTGCTAAGTTTACTCTTGAGAATTTTGTTTTTTGCTGCCACTTTAACTAGTTTTTTTAAAGATATCTTGTAATGAGTTATTTATGTACATGAGAGTACTGTTTGATTTCCATACAGATTAGTGGAATTTACTGAATTCTCTTTGAGTTTGTAATGATTTTAATTGATCATGTTTGTCTTTTCAGGTAAAACCAGAGATCTTCAAACTACTGCCTATAGATCAAATCCAACCATGACCTGTTTTTGTACAGTAGGGAGCGAAGAATGGTTGGCACGTTTTAAAAAAAGCATACGCGACAGAGACCATAGGCAGTCCACAAAGTCTAAAGTATTTGCTATCTGACCCTTTAAAGTTTTGCTAACCCTTAAACAATAGTACCACTTACATTTAATTGTGATTGATCTCCATCTAGTTTTTATGCGTCTAATTTCTGGTTCTTCTTTAATTACAAATTTTAGACATCCTTGTCCTGTTTGTGACTTTAATGGGATTTCTCCTTATGTATGTTTATTTAGGAGGACACTGATTTTTAAGTTATGATAGGTGTATCATATCATATTAAGAAAGCATCTTAGGTTGGGCTCTCTAGAGAAGCAAAACCAGTGAAGTATCACGTGTATACATATATACATACACACACACATTGAGATTTCTCTCAAAGAAATAGCTCATGTGATTGTAAAGGCTGTCAAGTCCCAAGTCTAGGGGTCAAACCTCAGGTTGGAAGCTTCTCCTCACTTCTCTCACTTCTCCTCACTTGTGTGAATAATGCAGGGACTGAGGAATCCAAGATTGGCAGATCAGAAGGCAAGCTACTGGTTCACAGGCCATGGAGGCTGAAGAATCCCAAGGTTGGTAGGTAATATGACCAGCTGTTAGCTCAAGTTCCGAGAGCCAGAGGTCAGATGATGAGCTGGATGCAGGATACAGAGGGAGCAAAAGCCAATGAGCTTTTCCAGAACATCTATATGTCCTTGATGCAGGTTACACCCCTTAAGAAACTCCCCTCCAAATGACTGACTGATCATATCGGATCACATCACGGAGGTGAATGCTTTATATCACAAAATGGAAGTTAACACCATTGAGTAACTGCCAAGTTACATCATTATGTAACTGCCAAACCACTAAGAATCATGGCCTGGCCAAGTCGACACACAACCTTAGCCATCAAAGAAAGTAATCATCTATTTTTATTTTCTTAAGCATTTTACATGGGGAAAAAAAATCCAGATGTTTAATTACACCAAATTACTTTTTAGCATCCTTGAATACTCTGGGGGTCAGTTCTACCCTAGGCCCTAGGGTCGCTATAAGTCGGACCGACTCAATGGCACTTGGCTTTGGCTGGAGTTGATTACATGAATCTTGTCTTTTAGTCTATTAAACTAGAGAATTTACATGAAAGTTTTCAATATTGAATCACCTTTACAATTATGGAATCAAGTAACACTTTGTTATTTACAAGTTAGGTTGGTTTGTCTTTATTTAAACTTTGTCAGAGTTACTTGATCCATAAGTATAATTTGAAGACTTTCCTTTCTCAAAAAAAATAATAATCAAAACTGTATGTGTCAACAATTTAAAGAAGATAGCATTACAAAATTTATTATATGAAAAAGAATGCACCTGCCCTGCCTCTCACTCTATTTCCTACACCTACTTGCATTCTTTCAGTCATTTCTTTTGGTATCTACCTCTGCATATCTAAATATAAAATGGTTTGTACTTTTGCTTCTTAAGTTTCTACTTAAAAACAAAAAATGAAATCCATTGTCTCTGAGTTGATTTCAATTCATAGTGACCTTTTAGGACAGAGCGGAATCGACCCATATGGTTTGCAAGGAGCACCTGAAAATTAAAAGCTGTCTACCTTTTGGTTGGCAGCGGTAGCTCTTAACCACTACTCCGCCAAATTTGTACTTTGGCATTATTTAGTAAATTCTTTTAATGGAAGTTGAGACATTAACTTTCTCCCCTTCAATCCTATCAAAACACACAAGTGGTTTTTTTCCCTACCCTCACAATAGAGTTATGATTCTGCTTAGATCTAACACTAGCGATATTGTGATTATATATGCTTCATAGTTGAATCGTACAGCACATTATGATTTTGTTTGCTTTTACACATAATTTTGTTTTATTATCTCAATAGTTTCTTTGCTTAGTTTTCTATGTGCTTATTTCTAATTCATCTCCCTACTTTCCTATATGTTCAAATACATCAAGTATTTGATCAGTTTCATCTTCTTGAAAATATGGCTTCTGGAGCCTTCTTGCTGGTTCCATTCTCCAATATTTACCAGTTCTAGCCTCAATGCACAGGTGTAATCCTGGGGTCTTCCTGTAGCATCATCCTAGGGATTTCTTTTGAATTTGTTTTTTGCTAGATTCCCTGTTTCCCTGATGCTGGGGGTATTTGTTAGAATTAGAACTTTACAACCAGTCCACTCTAATTTGAACCCTTGCTGAGAATTTATATTTCTAACAAGTTTCCAGGTGTAATAGTTCATCATTGTCTAGGCAATGATTCTCAGTGGTTTGGCAGACATTGGACTGATTCCTCTTCCATAATGTAACATATAATCACCTCCATGATGAAATCTGCTATAGGCCATCAATTTGATGAGAGGACAGCTTTCTTGAAAGGTGTAGCCTGCCTCCAATACATAAATGGAAGTTCCAGCAATGATCAGTCTCACTCTGGATCCTGTGTCCTACTCATCGTCATCTGAACTCCATTTCTTGGTACATGAGCCAACAGCCTGCCACCTGACCTGCCAGTCACATGGTTGCTTTCAGCTCCAGCAACCATGTGAGTTAGGAGAAGCCTGATGCCTGATGCCTGACCTATGGATTTAGGACTTGAAAGCCTCCTTAACTTGGTTACCCTTTCCTTAAATTAAATCTCTCTCCTTGTTTATATATATATGTATATGTATATGTATATATATATATATATATATATACATACATATTTCACTGGTTTTGTGCCTCTATAGAACCCAGCCTAAGACACAAGGTCATGCTAATGCTGTTGGTTAGGGATGGATTCTGATGACCTTTAGTACAGCTAACTCAAACCAAACCCATTGCTGTCAAGTCGATTCCAACTCATAGCTGCCCTGTAGAATAGCGTAGAACTGCCCCATAGGACTTCCACGGATATCATCTTTTTGGAAGCAGACTGCTACATCTTTCTCACATTGGGTGGCTGGCTGGTGGGCATGAACTACCAAACCTTTAGTTGGCAACTGAGTGCTTAAGCCATCGAGCCACCAGGGCTCCTCATTAGCGGAGCAATGGTTCTCAAAATTGTTATATGTAAGAATCACTGGGGGATCTTGTTAAAATGTAGATTCTGATTCAGTACATCTGGAGTAGAGCTTCAAATTCTCAGCAGGATTCAAACTGGAAGTCTTAGTTAGAAGTCAGAAGTCTTAGCTAGAATACAACTTTGTCTGCTGGATTTGAGAATCAGTATGTAAGTCAACTAAGTAAGAAACTTGTTTCTCTCTCATGTGGTAATCAGGGCATAAGCAATTGGGGGCTGGTGGGCTGTTTTCTTGCTCCAGTATCTTAAGGCCATTGCCCTGGGTCGTATTGTCCAAGATGTCTCATTGCTATGTTTTCATTTCAACATGTGGTAAGGCAGAAACAAAGGAAGTGGAGAGTACATTCTTTCCTTTAGGTACAAGACCTTAAAGTAGCAGACATCATCTCTAAGATCATATCTCATTAGCAAGAACCTAGTCACGTGGCTTTACCGAGTTTCAAGGAAGCCTGGGAAGTGTGGTCTTCATTTTTATACCCAGATGCTCAGTTTAAACATTGGAAATCCTGGTGGTGGAGTGGTTAAGGGCTACAGCTGCTTATCAAAAGGTCAGCAGTTCAAATCTTCCAGATGCTCCTTGGAAACTCTATGGGGCCAGTTCTGCACTGTCCTATAGAGTTGCTATGAGTTGGAATCAACTCGACAGAAGTGGGTTTTTTTAGTCTATTATCATAGAGGAGGGGAAGATATTGGAAGAAAACTAATAATATTTGCCATACTAGAGTCTCCTCTTTCTTAGTTTACTTCCCCTTCTTAGAGTACCTTCAGTGATATTTGAAAACCCTGATGGCTTAGTGGTTAAGAACTATGTCTGCAAAGACAGAAGGACAGCAGTTCAAATCCAACAAATGCTCCTCGGAAACTTTATGGAGCAGTTCTACTCTGTATTACAGGGTTACTATGAGTCGGAATTGACTTGACAGCAGTGAGTTTGGTTCAGTTTTTTGATTCTACCAATATTCTTGGAAAGGGTGCACAGGAGGTAAACACAGGGCTGACAAGTTTGCAAACTCATCCTAGGAAAAGTACTCTGCAACTCATTACTGAATTTATCACTATGATGGCCTTCGAAGCCCTCCCCTTGAGAAGTTATGCACCAATACCAGTGCCTAGTCCACCCTTCAAAGCAATTTTGGAACTCTTTTACTGAAATGACCATCAGAGCTGTCTTTGTATTGCTCTTGATGTCCTGAATGTCATCAAAATGTCTTCCATTCAATATTTCCTTTATCTTTCGGTAAACCAAAGAGTCACTGGGGGCTAGCTCAGGTTAGTAGGGAGCGTGTTCCAATACAGTTATTTATTTACTGTCTAAAAGCTCCCTGACAGACAACAATACAACGAAGTTCACAAACTTGCCACCATGACACTGAGTGCAATGGTCATTTCTGAAAGAGCTTCAGAATTCCTTTCAGGGGTGGACTAGGCTCTGGCGTCAATGTGCAGCTTCCCAAGTGGAGTACTTTGAAGGTGATGATATTCGGTAATGAGATGTGTAGCACTTAGAGCAATTAAGTTTGTGGACTTAATGGTCAGACCTTGTATTTTGGAATCATTAATGTCTGAAAAAATATCTTAATTCTTCATGTAACTGATAGCTTGGATTATTGTTATTGTTAGGCACCATCAAGTTGGTTCTGACTCATAGCCATCCTCCAGACAACAGAATGAAATACTACCTGGTTCTGTGCCATCCTCACAATTAATGTTATGGTTGAGCCCACTGTCACAATCCCCGTGTCACTTCATCTCATTGAGGGTCTTCCTCTTTTTTGGCTGACCCTCTACCAGGCATCATGTCCTTCCCCAGGTACCAATTCTTCCTGATAACATGTCCCAAGCTACCTGATACTTACTTTGATAACTTCCTCACAGACAACAATACAATTAAGTTTACTTGCTCCTGTAGAGCATTCTGGCTGTACTTCTTCCAACACAGATCTGTTCATTGCTAGTTAGTTGATATGATAGATTTAACTGTTGATCTAACTGTCTATCTTGTGCATTTCCTTCAATTTCTGCTCCAATATCAATTTGTTAGTGATCCCTGACCAACCTATATAAAACAACCTTCTTCCATATTCACCCATCACTCATTTTATTCTCTTCATCTGCTTTATTCTCTCCATAACACTGATCATAACCATGCACTCTCTTTGTTTATTATCTGTCTCCTTCCTTTAAAAAAAAGTAAGCCCCATAAGGTTAAGTATTTTATTTTGCTTTGTTGGCACTTGGCTTTTATATATTGGTACCCAGAATAGTGTTTGGCACATAATAGGTGTTTGATAAGTCTTTCTTGAATGAATGATGATACAGATTATCATGCTACACAATATGCTTCTTATCACATCATAAAAATATTTCCAGTTATTTCTGTTTTAATGACAGGTGTTGAATTTTCTAAAACACCTTTTTAGCATCTATGGCAATGATGAAAACCCAGGAGTCATAGTGGTTAAAGGTTTAAGGGCTATGGCTGCTAATCAAAAGGTCAGCAGTTTGAATCTACCAGGTGTTCTTTGGAAACTATTTACGGAAACCCTGGCGGCATAGTGGTTAAGTGCTACATCTGCTAACCAAAATGTCAGCAGTTCAAATCCACCAGGTGCTCCTTGGTAACCTTATGGAGCAGTACTACTCTGTCCTATAGGGTCACTATAATTTAGAAGTTCTCTTAGGGGAAGTTCTATTCTGTCCTATAGGTTCACTAATGAGTCAGAATTGACTCAATGGCAAAGGGTTTTTTTTTGCAATGATTTTTTTTTCTTTGATCTATAATATGGTAAACCACATTAATACATATCCTAATTTTGAGCCATCCCTAAAATTTGCCAAATTAAGCCTCGTCATGGTGTAATATATTTAGTCATAGCATAGCATATTCTTAATGTGCTGCTAAGTTCTGCTGAATTCTGCTTGCTAATGTTTTATTTAGGATTTTTGCTTTGGCATTCACAGTAAGAGTATACTTAGACTTACTTTATTGAGACAATCATGTGTTTTCTTCTTTAAGCTGTTAATATGGTGAATTACACTGATTGACTTTCAGTGCTGAATTTGTCTTGCATTCCAGGGATAAAATCCACTTGGTTGTGATACATTATTCTTTGTATAGAATGCTGAATTTTATTTATTAACATTTTGTTTAGGATTTTTGTATCTATGTTCATGAAGGATATTGGTCTATAGTTTTCTTGAAATGTGTTTGTCTGAGTCAGTATTAGATTAATGCTGAGCTAATAAAGTGTATCAGGAATTGTTCCTTTCTCTTCTATTTTTCTGTAGAAATTGTGTACACTTGTTTTTATTTCTTCTCTTTGTGTTTGGTATAATTCACCAACTTTGTGAGAAAGTTTTCAACTACAAGTTTGATTACTTTAACACATATCTGCCCAACAAAACCCACTACTGTCAAGTCGATTCCAACTCACAGCTTCCCTATAGGAAAGAGCAGAACTGCTCCATAAGGTTTCCAAGGAGTGCCTGGCAGATTTGAACTTCTGACCTTTTAGTTAGCAGAGATAGTGCTTAATAATCACTGCACCACCACGGTTTCCATAAATACAAACAGAACTGTTAAATTTGTCTGTTTCTTCTTTTTAAAATTTTTTGTTGTAGTGATATGCATATGCCCAAACACACAATATTTTGTCAGTTGTTACATGTTTTCCTTGGTGACTTGATTACATTCTTCAAGCTGTGCAACTGTTCTTGCTATCTTTTTGAAAGTCAGAGGTTCCAAACCACCAGTGTCTCCACAGGAGAAAATGTGGCAGTCTACTTCCATAAAGATTACGGTGCTGGAAACCCTAGGGGACAATTCTACTCTAAAATCAACTGCATGGAAATGGGTTTAGTTTTGCTGTTGTTTTGTTTAGTTGCTAATGACTTTGAGCATCTTTTTTTTTTTTTAATTTGAGTGTCTTTAACAGGAAAAGATATTTGAATATTCTCCCTGGTGAAATTTCTGTTTGTCGTTCACTTTTTTGGTCTTTTTCTTTTTTGATTGAGTTATTTGTCTTTTTGTTGCTAAGTTGTAGAAAGAAGTGTTTTATAAATTTTGGATATTAGACTTTTATTGGATATATAAAACCCACTGCCATTGAGTCGATGCTGACTCATAGTTACCATATAGGACAGGGTAGAACTGCCCCATAGAGTTTCCAAGGAGCACCTGGCAAATCTGAATTGCCAACTGTTTGGTTAGCAACTGTAGCAATTAACCACTATGCCACCAGAGTTTCCATTGGCTGTATAGTGCCCCCTTTTGTGATAAAGCCTTCTGATAAACAAAACTATTTCATTTTCATGAGATCTATTTTTCCTTGAGTGAGTACTGACCTTTTGTGTTTTTTCAAGAAATTTGTCTGTTTTATACGTTGTAGAATTTATGGATGCAGAACTGTTTGTACTGTTTCTTTATCATCCTTTGAATGTTTGCAGGGTCAATTTGAATGTGTCAATTCTAACTTTTTCATT
The DNA here is from genome assembly GCA_028571685.1 of Heterohyrax brucei. NCBI lineage: Eukaryota > Metazoa > Chordata > Mammalia > Hyracoidea > Procaviidae > Heterohyrax > Heterohyrax brucei. Next base: position 65,263,278 of record CM053142.1, on the reverse strand, counting down.
GTCCAGCTTCCTCATGTGTGTACGCCATCGAAAAAAATCATAGCTTCAGTCAAGCATAGCTTAGTCATCAAAGTGACATCTTTATTTTCTAAAGCTTTGAAGAAGTCTTTTGCAGCAGAAGAAAATACTACCCTGAGTGATGTGCTAATTATTTTCTTTTTCTTCTTTAAAACTGTTCCTTTTTTATTACGAAAAAGTGTTCCTCATATTGTCTATTTATTTACTTCATATAAATAGACTTCCTGTGTACAGTCTGACTTGCTCCTTTTGCTCAACATCCTATTTTTGAGTTTGTTTCATGCTGACACATGTAGCTATAGCTCAGAGTTCTCTTACAGTGTTCCTATGTGTAACGTGAATTATCTACTCTACAAGGACTGACAATTCACGAATTCATCCTAGAAAAAGGGCTACATACCACATTGCTGAATATCATCACTATGGACACCTTCAAAGTACTCCTCTTGGGAAGCTATGCACCGACACTAGTGTCCAGCCTACCCTTCAAAGAAATTTTGGAACTCTTTCTCCGGATGGCCATCAGAGTTGTCGTCATATTACCCTTGATGTTGTGAATGTCATAAAAATGTCTTCCCTTCAATATTTCCTTTATCTTCGGGGAAAGGAAAAGTCATTGGGGGACATATCAGGTGAGGATGTTTCGATACAGTTATTTGTTCACTGGCTAAAAACCCCCTCACAGACAACTTTACAACTAAGTTTGCAAACTTGCCACCATGCCACCATGTGCAATGGCCATTCCATAAAGAGTTCAAAAATTGCCTTGAAGGGTGGACTAGTCACTGGCATTGGTGGATAGCTTCCCAGGAGGAGTACTTTGAAGGTGACTGTACTGATATTCAGCAATGAGGAGTTTAGCACTTAGAACAATTAAGTTCTCAGACTCAATTGTCAGACCTTGTACTTTGAAAGGGCACTAGGAGTGTTAACGTTTTTTGCTTTTACGGACAATACCAGTAGAAAAATTCTCCTGGTTTCCATAAGTCAGAGCCAATTGCTTCCCAAAGTGATTATGGCTTTTTAAATTCCCACCAACAATGGATGATAGTTCCATTGTCCACATTCCTGTCAACTCTCGGAATTATCAGAATTCCTAGTGTTTTCCAATCTGGTGTGTTTTTGTGGTTTGAATTTGCGTTTCTCTGATTACTAGTGAGGTTGAGCATAGTTTTGTATATTTGTTAGGCATTTGTTCCTCATTTTTCTGTGAAATGTCTGTGAGTTTATCTTGCTTATTTTTATTTTGCTTTTCCCTACTCATTTGCAAGAGTTTTTGTATTTTGGATACTAATCTTTTTTTCAGATATAGCAGTAAAATCTTTTCCTGGTTTGTGGTTTGTGGTAGTATCTTCTTTGTTTTAATTTTTTATTGTGATCCAAGTCAATTCACCCTATAAAACCCTGGTCACTCTGCTCTATGCAGTGCTTCTGTTCTCCTCACCCTGTGACAGCACACTCTTCTTTTTCACTCTTTGCTTCAGTATCCACTCAACCAACACTTGTCCCCTCCACCCCCTCTTCTCCCCTCTTAAAAGAAACCAGTAGCACAGCCTCATATATATATTAAACCATAAAGTGTACACACCACCTGCATCACTCTGTGGCCCCAAATCCAGTCCATTCCTTGTCTGAAGTGTTGGCTTCAGTACTGGTTGATAGCATCTTTTGATGAATATGTGATCTTAATCTTAATTTTAAAAAGATAAACGTTAATTCACCTTCTGTAAATTTTTTTTAGTGTATATTTTCTTAGTCAGTCCTTTTTTGTACCCAGAGGTGATGCAGATAGCCTCCTTCATTTTCGTCTAAATGTCTTACCATTTTGCCTTTCACATTTAGGTCTTGATTATTTGATTTTGGTTGTGGGATGAAATAGGGGTCTTAGTTTCATGACTTTACCCATGAGTAAACAATTGTCTCTACACCACTAGCTGCAAAGTTCAAGTTTTTCTTACTGACATGCAGTACCACCTGTCTTAATTCTTTTCATTGTTCTATTTGCCTGCTCTTCCTCCAACTCCTGGTGGCCTAGTGGTTAAGGGTTGTCTGCTAATCAAAAGGTCAGCAGTTCAAATCCACCAGATGCTCCTTGGAAACTCTGTGGAGTAGTTCTACTCTGTCCTCTAGAGTCGCTGCGAATTGAATTGAGGGCGGTGGGTTTCCATTAACCCATTCCACTTTCTATACTAATGTGAAAATGATTGTTGATTTCTGGTTGATTTCCCTACCTTTTCTTTCTCTTCTTTAATAACGTCTTGGCTGTTCTTTGACATTTATTCTTCCAAGGTCATTTTCGTAAGGCTTCTCAGATTTCTTAAAACAAAACAAAAAATTAGCAACTTTTATTTAGAATTCTGTTTATAGATAGTTTTTGAAGAACTGTGCTTTTTATCATGTCAAATCTTTCAGTTCATGAATGTTGTGTATCACTTCATGTGTTTTAATAAAAATTTTACTAGATTTTTCCTAAGCCTCATATGTTTTTAAGAGGTTTCATTTTTTTTTTTTCCCATTGTCTACTGGTTTATTGTTGACTGATGGAAATGCAATTAATTTTTGTTTATTGACTTTGTATTCTGATATTTGCTAAATTCTGATTAATTTTACTGATTTGTAGATGTTTTTGATTTTCAAAAAAGGAAATCAGCTCCTCTGCAAATAACCACTTTTTCTTCTTTTTAATCCTTATGCCTTTAATATCTGTTTCTCCTGGTTTGACTACACTAGTTAAGACCTTTCTTGTAAAATGTTGTACCTAAGTAGTAATAACAATGTTGCCTTGATCATTATCTTCAGGTGAAAGCAGTAAGTGTTTCACCATTGAGTGATGTCTGTTGTAAGGTTTTTGTAGATAACCTTTAACAGGATAAGGAAGTCTTTTCCTTGCTTGAAGACATTGCCATCTAGTTGATTCTAACTCATAGCAACCCTATGGGGCAGGGTAGAATGGCTCCATAGAGTTTCTAAGGAGCACCCTGTGGATTTGCACTACTGACCTTTTGGTTAACAGAAGTAGCACTTAAGATGTGCATTTTTAAATCATGAAGGGATATTGAACCTTATCAAATGTTTCTTTTCTTTTTTGTTACTTGGACTTTCTTGAAACCACCCCCCCTCCCCCACACAAGTAATTTTTCTTTTAAATTTGTTATTGTGTTGAATTAAATTATTTTATTTTGTAATGTTACACTAACTATACAATCCTGAATAAATCCAACTTGGACATGGCATGTCATCTTTTCATACATCGTTGACTTTGATTTTCTAATATTTGGTTTAGAGTTATTGTATTTATATGCATGTGTAACATTGGCCTATAATTTCCCTTTCTTTAAAGAAAATGCACCTGTCAGGTCTTAGTATCAATGTATTATAACTTCATAAAATAAAGTACAAAGCATTTCTCTTTTACTGTAGACAGAATTTGTTTGAAAGAGGCTCTGATGGCACAACGGTATCTGTTAGTGTGGCTGCTAACAGAAAGGTGGGTGGTTTCAACCCACTGGTAGCTCCTTGAGAGAAAAGCTTCTTTGGTGGTTTGCTTCCATAAAGAGTGTGGCCTGGAAAGCCCTAGAGGGCAGTTCTACCTTGTCGTATTAGAGCTGCTATGGATCAGAATCAACCCCAGAGCACAGGACAATAACAACACATCATTTTTATTTGTGTGTGTGCTCAATATGTTAATTACTGGACAAAATGTGCTGAAGGTAGAGTTGTCTATTTTGTTTTCTAATTCTGCTAATTTTTACCTTACAGATCTAAAGGCTGTCTTATTAAATATATTTTAGTTCAGAATTGTTATGTCTTCCTGGTGAATTAAAAATTCTGTTATGTGCTAGTGACCCTCTTTATCTCCAGTACTCTTTTTTTCTTTTTTTGGCCTCAGAGCTATGCTCCCCTTTGATGCTAACATACCCAAACAAAGTTCCTTTTGATTAATGTTCACCTGGTATATTCTTTCCACCTCTTTGCTTTTTCTAAAGATGTAGTTTACATCCAGCAAAATGTACACAGTTCCAATCTTGCGTTTGGCTTCTTTTACTCAACATGTTTTTGAGACGTAGCCACCTTTTTGAGTGTAACAGAAGTTGTTTTTTCTTTAAAGTGATGTGTAGCGTTCTATTGCAGAAGTATTTAGCAATTCATTTATCCACTTTCCTATTGATGAGTATTTAGGTCATTTTCAGTGTGGGGCTTTTATGAATAAAAGTGTTCTAAACATCCTTGTATAGTTGTGTTTGTGGACATATACTCTCGGATTCTCTGAGTATACACCTGGAAGTAGAATGGCTGGATCACACAATAGATGCATGTTTAACTTTATTAAAAGCTGTCTGTTTTCTAAGATAGTTGCACCTTCTCAAACTTCCACTTAGCAGCGCAGAAGACTTCTGGTTGCTTTTTTTCCTTATTCTTCACCTATTCTTCTATTGTCAGTCTTTTGAATTTTAATCAATTTGGGGAATTTTAACCAATTTGGAAGGTGTTTATTGGGATTTTCATTTGCGTTTCGAAGATGAATAGGACATTAAGCTCCCTTTCAAATGCTTATTGGCTCAACGGAATGTCATCTTTTGTGAGTTTTCTGTTTATTGTCCATTAAAAAAATGAATTGTCTATTTTCTATTGTTTTGTTGAATTTCTTAGTATATTTTGAATACTTGTCCTTTTTCAGATAAATGTGTAATGCATATTTTTCTCACTCTGTTACTTGCCCGTTCACTGTTTAAACGTGCTGTTAGAGACACACAAGTTTTTAATTTTGATAAAGTCCAATTTTTTCCTTTTTAGAAGTTTTAAAGCTGGTACATTTTGTGACCTTGGGCTACTGATGATTTTCCTTCTCTCTTGTTTCTTCAACTCTTTCTCTTTCTGTAATGAATTTTCATCAAGATTAAAGCATGTTGCCATCAAGGTACAAGAATTAGTCTCCTCATTTGGAGCAACAGAGGAAAAAGGAGAGTTAGGAACAGGAGGAATAAATGGACTGTGTGACTATGTACTCCCATGAACAACTGCCTTCTTTGCCATGAGATCAGAAGAAATGGATGGTGCCTAGCACTATTACTGATTTTGATCAATGATTTTCTAGAAGAATTCTGATCAAAATGGAGGAAAAATGTGAAACAGAATTTGAAATTCTCAGAGAATCCATTGGAGGCTGGCTGAACTATTGCCTTGAAATAAACTTTAAACCTTAAACCAAAAGTATCCCCTGATGTCTTCTTTAAACTAAACAGTAGTTTAGCTTAACTAGTAAAGAATGTCTGCCTTGAGCACTGTGCTCTTTTAAGATCTATCTATATGGGTTCAAATGGACAAGAGAAACTCAAAAGTTTAAATGAGAGTCTTAGAGGGCAGTGGGTTGATGTTACTGTGGGTGGAGCAGTTCAGAATAGGTGCCTGAGAATGCTTGTATAACTTCAAGATGTCATCAGTGACACTGAATTAGTACATGTAGAAACTGCTGAATTGGTGTGTGTTCTGTATATTTTCCATTAAAAATTATTTTAAAATATCAAAGCATGTTCGGATCTCGTATATGTTAAAATCTCGTATATGTTAAAACCTCTTGATTCCTCACCTTCCTCTAGTCTTATTTTCTTCTTTCCCATCACACCCAAAGTTTTTGAAAGACTTGTGTGAACTAATTGTATCGTTTTCTCAAGTCTTATTTACTCCTCAGTACCCTGTTACCTGGATTTCATCCCAACCACTTAAATTAAAATGTTCACCAAGGTCATTGATGACTTCCATGTCACTAATTCAATGGGCACTTTTTAGTTTTTGTCTTACTTGATATCTCTGCAACAATTTGCACAGTTATAGTTATCTACTTCCTTCTAGAAATACGCTCTTTCCCTTGATTTCACAACATACTCTACAGTTTTCTTTACCCTGTCTGGCTTTTCTTTGATCAGCTTGCCAGTACTTCACTTGTGCTCACTGCTAATATGGTTTCTGTCCTTGGTCCTTTTCGATCCTCACCTGATGCACTGGCCCTCAAGGATCTCAACCTCCCTCACAGTTTTATTATGATCTAGCAGTGAGTCAAAACCTGCATTTTTACAGAAGAACAAGTTGTTAGAACAGTTGTTAATAGGAGACCAAAAAGACAAAATCTACCTAAAAGCAAAGACAAGAAAGCAGGAAGGGTCAGGAAAACTGGATGAAAGATAACTGGGATTCCAGGAAGGAAATAAAGAGAATCGTAGCACATTGAGTGAACTGCAACCAATTTCTTGGAATATTCTGTGTGTATTTTGTTGAATGGGAAACTATTTTACTCTGTAAACAGTCACCTACGACACAATGAATTATTATTTTTTAAAATCTATCCTTTTAACACATACTTCTCTTGGTGAAATCCAAGTAGTCATTAAAAATTTCCATTTGGTTATGTTTCTGGAATCCCTGGTAGTGCAGTGGTTAAGTGTTACACCTGCTAACCAAATCCACCAGGTACTCCCTGGAAACTACAGAGCAGTTCTACTCTGTCTTACAGGGTCCCTATGAGTCATAATCGACTGTGAATTGATGGCTGTGGGGTTTTTTTGTTGGCTGGAATCTTAAATTCAATATGTTCAAAATGGAGTTCACCTTTCCTTCAAATTTGCTCCTCCTTTTGTGTTTTCTAATCTTGGTAAATGACACCAAAACACACCCAGCTGTCTAAGCCAGGCAGCTGGTAATCATCCTTGAGTATTCTCATTTTCTCATCTTTCACAGTCAATCAAACACAAAGCTCTATGATTTTACATTCAAAAAATCATTCGAATGTATCCATTGCTATCTTTCCCACTGACTGTATCTAAGACCAAGGCAATGCCATTTCTCAGCTGTGTGCTCACAATCATTTTTTTAAAACTGGTGTCCTGGTCACCTGGTCACCTGGGTACTGCTCTAACAGAAAATATCACCAGTAGAAGGTTTCATGAAGAGAAACTTTATTGACACAGTCTGGTAAGCCACAAATCCATTTATAAATTGTAAGTCCATTCAGTATGAGAAAGCATCACAGTCTGGTAGGCTGAGTCCAAATCCAGTGAGAGTACATGGGCACTGGGATCTGAGGGACGTGGAACCTGGGGTCGAAAGGACATGCTCTGCTCTTGGTGCTCCTGTTTTGGTGGTGTGAGATTCCAAACTTCCTCGCCTCGCTTCTCTCCCTTGTAAACCACAGGCTTGTAGCTTGAGACCTGCCTCACTAACACAGCTGTTGCCCATTCTGCATTATCAATCTCACAGAGGCAGATTTCACAACACATGGGAGGAAGGGCATTGTACTGGGACTCACAGCCAAATCAAATTGGGGGGACACAATTCAATCCATGACAATTGGTCTTCCTGCTTACACTGCTGCTTCCTTCCAGTTGATTCTCCATATTGCAACCAGAGTGGTCCCACTAAACAATAAGCTTGATGTATTTAAAATTCCTCTATAGACTTTCATGGCCATTTGGCCTCCTTAACAAACCTTACAGTTTTTCTCCTGTACTTGACTCTGCCTTCCCACATTGCTAGTTGCGTCTCACCTCGTACTTTGTATATATTCTAACCTAAACCAAAACTTGGTGCTGTTGAGTTGATTCTGACACACAGCAATCCTATAGGGCAGAGTGGAACTGTTCCATAGAGTTTCCAAGGAGTGCCCGGTGGATCTGAACTGCTGACTTTTTGGTTAGCAGACCTAGCACTTAACCATTATGCCGACAGTGTTTCCATATTTTAACATAATATTCTCAAGTTGGCTACTGATTAGTCTGTGGAATTCCACAGGCATGTTTTTGTTTGTGACATTATCTATCTATATGTATATATGTATACATAGGTAGTCCCCAATTTATGGCATATTTGAGTGATGATGAACCACACTTACAATGGCCTGGTTTTGTGGGGGTTTTTTTGGTACATCTTATCCTTAGTGATATCTACTACACGTGATGTTGCAACACATAATTTGCTGATGTTATCATTATCAGATGTTCACTCCCAGATGTTTACATGTAATGCTTCCAACCCCAAAGACAAATAAAGGTTGAATTTATAAAGATGCTGGTGCTGATAATAAAAGGCAGTAATAATGAAAACTAAAAAAAAAGAGATACTCAACTTATATCAGAATTGACTTGTGGTGGAATCATCAGAACAGAATCCTGGGACTACCTGTACAAAGTTGAGCTGACGTTTAAAACCAAGAAATTTTTTGTAAAAAAATCCAGATTTCGAGATTCTTTTGAAACAGTGGGATGTACATTAACAAACCTCCTCCTGCCGTTTTTGCACAGCTGTAAGTTGGAGCTGAACAGTGTTTATCCTCTCCTATCAGCTCCCTCATTTACAGTGTCTGCTGGTATTAGCTGTTTTCAAGTCAATTATTTTTCCAAAGGTTTTTTTAAAAATTGAACTTCAGGTGAAAGTTTACAGTTCAGGTTAATTTCTCATAAAAATTTATACACATATTGTTGCAATCTTTATAATGTGACAGCACACTCCTCCTTTCCACCCTGGTTTCCTGTGTGCATTTAGCTAGCTCCTACCCCTTTTTGCCTTCTCATCCCACCTCCAGACAGGAGCTGCCCATACAGACTTGAACTAAGAGGTTCAGTCTTCACAAGTACTACTGTATGTATTATAGTTCAGGCTAAGTTTTGTCTGAACATTTGGTTTCAGGAACGTTTTAGTTCCAGATTAACAGAGAGTCCAAGGGCCATGTCTTCTGGGGTTCCTCTAGTCTCAGTCAGACCATTAAGTCTGATATTTTTAGGTGAATTTGACTTCTGTACCACACTCCTCTCTTGCTCTGTCAGGAGTCTCTGCTGTGTTCCCCATCAGGGTGGTCACTGGTGGTGGCCGGGCACCATCTAGTTCTTCCAGTCTCAGGCCGATAGAGTTTTTCTTTGTTCCATGTGGTCCTTTCGCTTTTTTGGAAACCCTAGTGATGTCATGGTTAAATGCTACTGGTGCCAGCCAAAAAGTCAGTAGTTCAAATCCACCAGGAAAGCCTTGGAAACTCGATGGCACAATTCTACTCTGCTGTAGAGGGTTGCCATGAATTAGAAATCAACTCAGTGGTAATGGGTCTGTTTTTTTGGTTTGGGTTTGTCTCTTGGGCTAATATTTTCTTTGTATCATTGGTCTTCTTTATTCTCCTTTGCTTCAAGTGGGTTGGGACTGATTGATGTATCTTAGATGGCTGCTCAAAGGTGTTTGAGACTCCAGATGCCATTCACCAAAATGAGGTGCAGAACATTTCCTTAACAAACTTTGTTATGCCAAATTGACCTAGATATCCCTTGTAACCATGATCCGTTGACACCCTCTCTACTACTCTGTCCCTTGAAGTGTTTGGTTGTATTCAGGAAACTTCTAACTTTGGGTTAGTCCTGTTGTGCTGACTTCTCTTGTGTTGCGTGTTCTCCTTCCCTTCACGTAGGATAAGTCTTGTCTACTATCTAGTTAGTGAATTTTTCTCCCCCTCCTTCTCATAACCATCGAAGAATGTTTTCTTCTGTGTTTAAACTTTTTCTTTAGTTCTTATTGTACAACATTTGTCCTTTTGCAACTGACTAATTTCACTCAGTATAATACCTCCTAAATTCATCCATGTTGTTAGATCTTTCACAGATTCATCAGTTTTCTTTATCATTGTGTAGTATTCCATTGTATGAATACACCATAGTTGGTTTATCCATTCGTCTGTTGAGGGGCACCTTGTTTGGTTCCATCTTTTCGCTATTGTGGGCAGTGCTGCAATAAATGTGGGTGTGCATATTTCTGTTCACGTGATGGCTCTTATTTCTCTAGGATGTATTCCAACAAGCAAGGTTGCTGGACTACAAGGTACTTCGGCGTCTCACATTTTAAGGAAGCACCAACCTGGAGTAGAGGAGAATGAAGGATATCAAAAAATGTAAGGAAAATATAAGCCCAAGAGACAGAAAGGGCCACATAAGCCAGAGCCTACATCAGCATGAGACAAGAAGAACTAGGTAGTTCTGGGCCACTGCCAACTACCACCCTGACAACAACACAACAAAGAGTCCCTGATGTAGTGGGAGAAAAATGGGGTTCAAAACCCAAACTCCATTATAAAGACCAGACTTCATGGTCCAACAGACCGGCCCCTAGACTCTGTGTTAGCCCAGAACTGAAACCATTCCCAAAGTCAACTTTTCAGACAAAGATTAGACTGAAACAATACAAGTAAAGAGTGTGCTTCTTGGCTTAAGTAGATACATGAGACTAACTGGGCAACTCTTGTCTGGAGGTGGGATGAGACGACAGTGGGGGGGCAGGAACTGGTTGAATGGACAAGAGAAATATTAGATGAAAAGGAGGTGTGTGCTGTAACAGTGTGGGGAGAACAGCTGTAGTCAAACAGCAGTGTGCATGTAAGTTTTTGTACAATTGACTTGGATTGCAAACTTTCATTTAAAGCACAATAAAATATGTAATAAATAAATAAAATTAAAAAAATTAGAAAAGGAAGTGCCAAAGGGATTTTCATAATTGTACCATTTTACATTTATACCAGCAACGATTAAGTGTTCCTGTCTCTGCACAGCCTCTCCAACACATATTATTTTCTGATTTTTGGATCAATACTATCCTTGTTGGGATGAGATAGTATCTCACTGTTATTTTTTTCAAAATCTTCTTTCCCTTTTTTGAAACATTTTGATTAAGTGAAAATTTACAATTCAAGTCAATTTGCCATATAAAACCCCATATACACACCTCTGTGCAACTTTAACTGCTCTCTCAGCCCCGTGACAGCACACTTCTCTTTTTCACCCTGTACTTCCTATATTCATATAACTGACACCTGTTCTCTTTTCTCTACCCTTCCATTGCATCTCTATAGAAGAAATGCTCCAACAGCCATTTAACGTCTTATAGTCCAGTCCAATTTTTGTCTGAAGAGTTTTCTTTGGTACTGGTTTCAGTTGTGAGTTAGCAGTGAGTCTAGGGGCCACGTTCTTGTGGGATCCCCAGGATGTCAGATCATCAAGTCTGGTCTTACAATTCTAGATCTGCACCCCTGTTTTTCTCTTATTATGTCAGGGGTTTTACATTGTGTTCCCTGTCAAGGTAGTCATTGGTGGTGTCAGGGCATCATCTAGTTCTTCTGTTCTCATACGGATGTAGTCTCTGGATCAAATGGCCCTTCTGTCTCCTGAGCTCATATTTTCCTCTTGTCTACGATGTCCTTTGTTCTCCTCTGTTCCAGGTGAATTGGGACAATTGTTGCTGTTTAGACGGCAGCTGCCTAACTTGTCACTCACCAAATTGGAATGCAGAACATCTTCTTAAAAACAAAACTTAGTTATGCCAGTTGACCTAGATGGTCCCCAAAAGCATGGTCCCTAGACCCCCACCCTTGCTACTCTGTTGGGCTGTATTTAGGAAAGCTCTTAAAAAACCCAGTGCTGTTGAGTCAGGTCTGACTCATGGCGACTTTGATATAGTCCAGCAGTGTTGATCTCCTTCTACTGTGTGCTGTCACTTCCCTCTCTTAACCCCATTCCTATCTACTCTCCAGTCTGTGAGTACTCATCTGTCTTCTTCGCCTCCCCAGTAACCATCAAGGATTATTTTCTTCTGCATTTAGCCCTTTTCTTGAGTCCTCATAACAGTGATACCATACACTATTTGTCTTTCACAATTGTCTAATTTCACTCAGCATAATGTCCTCTAGATGATTCCACGTTATCAGGTGTTTCCCAAGATCGTTCTTGTTCTTTATCATTGTATAGTATTCCATTGTGTGAATATACCACAGTTTGTGTATCCAGTCATCTCTTTACAGGTGCCTAGGTTGATTTAATCTTTTTGCTATCGTGAACAGTGCTGCAATAAACATTGTTGTACATGTATTTATTCGTGTGACAGACCTTATTTCTCTAGGATGTATTCTAAGAAGTGGGATTGCTGGATCATAGAGTATTTCTATCTCTAGCTTTTCAAGAAAGTGTCAAATAGATTTCCAAGGTGGTTGTACAATTTTACATTTCCAGCAGCCGTGTAGAAGTGTTCTGTCTCTCCACATGTGTTGTTTTGTGTTTTGGGGATTAATGCCACCCTTGTTGGGGTGAGATGGTATCTCATGGTAATTTTGATTTGTATTTCCCTAATGGCTAATAATCATGATCATTTCCTCATGTATCTGTTAGCTGCTTGGATGTCCTCCTTGGTGAAGTGCCTGTTCATATCCTTTGCCCATTTTAAAAAATTGGGTGTGTGTCTTTTTGTTGTTGAGATTTTGAAGTATCTTGTAATTTTAGAAGTTAAGCCCTGATTGTATATGTTATAGCCAAAAAATTTTTTCCAGTCGGTAAGTTCTCTTTTCACTCTTTTGTGAGGATGTTGGATGAGTATCTTAAGTGTTTGATTTTTAGGAGTTCCCGGTTATCTAGTTTCTCTTCTGGTGTTTGTATATTGTAAGTTATGTTTTTTATTCTGCTTGGGCCGTGTATTAGGGCTCCTAGAGTTATCCCTATTTTTTTCCATGATCTTTATTATTTCTGGTTTTATATTTAGGTTTTTGATCCATTGTGAGTTAGTTTTGGGCATGGTGTAAAATATAGGTCTTGCTTCATTTTTTTGCAGATGGCTATCCAGTTATGCCAACACCATTTGTTAAAGACACTATCTTTTCCCTATTTAGTGGTATTTGGGCCTTTGTCAAATATCAGCTGCTCACATGTGGATGCATTTATTCTGGATTCTCAATTTTGTTACGTTGGTCTATATATTTGTGGTTGTAAAAGTATCAGAAACTCTGGTGAGGTAGTGGCTAAGTCCTATGTCTGCTAACCCGAAGGTTGGCAGTTCAAATCCTCCAGTGCCCCTTGGAAATTCTGTGGAGCAGTTCTATTCTGCCCTGTAAGGTCACTATGAGTTGGAATCAACTTGAAGATGGTGGGTTTGGCTTGGGCAGTTCTGGTAGTAGTATCAGCCTGCTTTGATATCAAGTCAGTGCTGACTCATGGGGACCCTGTGTGTGCAGAATAGAACTGCTCCATAGGGTTTTCCAAGCTGTGACCTTTAGAAGCAGATCATCAGCCCTGTCTGTTTTACTGCAGGGAAGGGGGCGCGGGGAATAGCGAATTCGACTATATTCTTTATTTTCTGTTATCTGCTTGCTGGTTGGACGACTCTAATTTGCTCTAAGACCACCTAGGATGGAATAAAACAGTATAAACTTTTTAGAGGGTGACAATTCCGGAGGGCAAGGCCAGTCTCTCAGTGACTTAGACAGGAGTCCAACTTTATGGCTGAGTTTTGGGGACAAGCAGGGATGCAGCAGCACATTGTGCCAGTGCCGCAAACTGTGCTTTGAAGGTGGCCCCCTGATCTGTGGACCGCAGCCTGGCTTAGAGCTGGGGGCCGAGGAAAGAGTTTTCTGCTCTCCCGATCTTTCTGAGCCTCATGCCTTCCTCCATCTTCTTCTTGTCCCATTTCCTTAGGGGTGCACGTGACTGTGTCACAAGAATCCTAGAGGAATAGCATTTGAAGGCCGACATTCAGGCACCACTTGAAGTGGAGACCCCTGTGTTTTGGAGGAGGGAAGACAGAGGAGCGTTGCGGTGGAGGCCATGCTGCCAGCCCCAGAGCATCCTGGGAGCTCAGGGATGGCGTTTCTCCCGCCAGCCTCGCGTCCTGTCCCTGGCAACCGTGGGGTTCAGAAGGTTTCTGCTTTCCCTCCGGATGGCGCTGGGAGGAGGAAATGGAGGAAAACCCGGCCTTAGTCTCAGTTCATGCCTTCTCATTATACTGGGGCTGGAGCGAGTTAAATATGTGCATGTGTGCGCGGTTTGTGTGGGTGTGTGCTGGTGTCTGCGTGAGTCTGCGCATGTGTGAGTGTATGTGCGAAGCTCTGTGGATGGGGTGGGGACGGGATTCCAGTTGGGGGAATGTTTCCCATAAAGCGAATGTCTAGCCAAGCTCATTTCCTCTCCTGCCTGCCCCTTCCTCAGAAATCTATGTGCCTCCTTTCAAACCAAGCCTTTTGGTTGTCCATTGCGTCCCCTGAGGATGCAGACGGGGCAGAGCTAGAGGGGCACGGAGAGCCGGTCTGGGTGGGAGCACTGGGCACCCCTGGGCTCAGATGCCTGGAGGATGAAGTCACATCCTCTGCCTCCCCGGCTCCTCCCGCGATGAAAGGCAGAGGAGACCGAAATGTATGCGGAGCTGGAAGGCCAGGGCTTTGCTTGGCGGGGTCTGGAATTACATAACAGTGATGTGGGAGATCCCGGCCCACCTTCCAGCGCTCTCTGGGCGGAAAGGGAGACCTGTTTGGCAACTGTGTGTCTCCCAGGCGCCGGGAAGGGGCCTGGGGGCGGGGAGGCCGAGGACAGAGGGCCTGCAACTCTGCTGAAGGAAGAGCAAGGCCAGGGATAGTCCAGGATGCCAGCGGGTGGGGATGACAGAGTGGGGTGGGGTGTGTGTGTGTGTGTGCGCGTGTGTGTGTGTGTGTGTGTGAGAACTTCAGGGGAATGAGGGGAACCCAGAGAAGAGGGGAAGAGGGCAGAGAGGAGAGACAGAAAAGGGGGTTGTCCTGAGGTTCACATGTGTTCCCTGGGGAAAAAGCAACTGCAGTACTCTTACCCAGCCTGGGAAAATGACAGGTAAGATGGATATTAACCTGCAGGTGAAAATATTCTCTTCAAAGGAGTGCGATAGTGAGGGTTGAGAGACGCTGAAAGGAAGAGACACCCCTGGCTTGTCTCACTCCTTGGGAACCAATGGAGAGTCAAGCAAGGAATCCAGAAATTGCCCTCTGGAAAGGGAGTGGTAAAGGAGGTCTCAGTGCTCAGGGGATGGTGAGCTTTGCGAAGGGTGGTGGAAACATTTGGGAAGAGACAGGATGATGATTAAACACCATGATGTATGGAATTAGTATCACTGAACTGTACATGTGAAGACTGTTGAAATGGCAACTGTGTCACTACTATGCGTTTACTACCCCAACCCCCCAAAAGTCACCTTCCTCAAAAACACACAGAGGACAGCTCTAGGGAACCACTGCCTTGGGAAGAAAAGCTTCAGCTTCCTAAAGCATGACCTTCACAGTTTTAGCTGTCCAACCCCCTAAGGTAATTTGGAAAATAATTTTATTTTATTTATTATGATTAAGTGAAAGTACACAATCCAAATCAATTTTGCGTGCCCGCCTCTCTACAACTCCATCAACTATCCTCACCCTGTGACAGCACACGCTTCCTTTTCATGCTTTACTTCTAATATTCTCTTAACACCTGTCCCCTCCTCTCCTTCTAGAAAGAAACCAGTAGGACAGCCTCCTATAAGTGTATAAAACCATAAAGTACATACACCACATGCTCGCACTGTGTCCCCGAGTCTGGTATATTCCTGTTGGAAGAGTTGACCTCAGTTCTGGTTTCAGGTCAGGGCTAGCAGCATGTCTAGGGTCTATGTTCCCAGGGGACCCTCCAGGCTACTGAACCATCAATTCTGGTCTAGTAGAGTTCTTGAACTGCATGCTTCTTTTTCTTGTGCTACATCAGGGATTCTACATTGTGTCCCCATCACAGCTGTCTTTGGTGGTGACTGTACACCATCTGGTTCTTCGGGTCTCATGCTAATGCAGTCTCCCATTCATGTGGGTCCTTCTATCTCCTGGGCTAATTTTTCCTCTTGCCTTTGCTGTTCTCAGTTCTCAGTTGTTCCAGATGGATTGGGACAACTTGGTGTTCCTCAGATGACAGCTTGCTAGCTTTTAAGACCCCAGACACAACTCACCAATATGGGGTACAGAAGACTCTCTTAGCAAAAGACTAATTACACCAATTGACCTTGATGTCTCCTGAAAAAATGGTCCCCAGACCTCCATCCCTGTTACTCTTTCCTTGGAAATATTGGTTTGAGTTTAGAAAACCTTTCAGTTTAGGGTGTAGTCCAGTTATGCTGATCTGCCCTCTACTGTGGGCTGTCACTCTCTTCACGTAACCAAATTCCTATCAACTGTCTGATCTGTGATCATCCCTCCCCCTCCTTTCCCACCCTTGTAGCCATCAGAGTCTTTTCTTTTGTACATAAGCCCATTTTTAAGTCCTTATAGCAGAGATCTCATATAATATTTGTCCTTCTGCAGCTGACTGATTTCACTCACCGTGATGTCTTCCAGTTAAAACCAAGTTATGAAATGCTTCCTAAAATCATTGTTTTTTTTATCATTGCTTAGTGTTCCATTGTGTATATGTACCGTAGTTTGTTTATCCATTCATCTGTTGATGGGCAATGTTTTATTCAGCTAGTTCTCTAAGAGAAATACCACAGAGTAGATGGCTTTAACAAAGTAAAGTTTCTTCTTACACAGTCCGGTAGGCTACAAGTCCAAATTCAGGATGTCCACTCCAGGGGAAGGCTTTTCCCTGTTGTCAGCTCTGGAGGAAAGTCCGGTATTACATCAGTCTTGTCCAGGGAGTGTCTCGGCACAGGAACCTCAGGTCTGAAGCGTGCGCTTTTCTCCTGGTGCTGCCTTCTTGCTGGTGTCTGCTTCCCTTTCCTTTTATCTCTTGTAAAATGAAAGGATTAAGGGTAGCACAAACCATACTCCAGGCAAACTCCCTTTAGAGTGGAGCAGGGAGGTGATTGGGGAAACCCTGGTGACATAGTGGGTTAAGTGCTATGTCTGCTAACCAAAAGCTCAGCAGTTCAGATACACCAAGCGCTCCTTGGAAACTCTATGGGCCAGTTCTACTCTGACCTATGGGGTTGCTATGAGTTGGACCTGATTTGATGGCAGTGGAGGGAGGTGATCTTTTAAAGGGATTTTCAGTCCCTGGTCCCCAATCCTTTAACATACAGCATAAGAGAATCACAAAATGGAGGACAATCATAAAATACTGGGAATCCTAGCCCAGCTACATGGCTACATATATTTTTGGGGGGACACAGTTCAATCCATGACAGGCACCTAGGTTGATTTCATCTTTTTGCTGTTGTGGACAGTGCTGCAATAAACATTCGTGTGCATGTATCTGTTCGTGTGACAGCCTTTATTTCTGTAGGATATATTCCAAGCAGTAGGATTGCTGGATCATGTGGTATTTCTGTTTCTAGCTTTTTAAGCAAGCACCAATTTGCTTTCCAAAGAGGTTGTACCATTTTGCATTCCTACCAGCACTGTAGGAGAGTTTCAGTATCTCCACAGCCTCTCCAACATTTGTTGTTTTGTGTTTTTCAGATTATTGGCAACCTCACTGGGATGAGAAGGCATCTCATTGTAGTTTTGACTTGAATTTCTCTCATAGCTAATGATCACGATTATTTCCTCATGTATTTTTTGGCTGCCTGTATGTCTTCTTTGGTGAAATGTCTGTCCATCTCCTTTGCCCATTGCTTAATTGGGTTATTTGTCTTTTTCTTGTTGATATTTTGCAATACCTTGTAGATTATGGAGATCAGACATCAGTCCCACATGTAGTTGCCAAATATTTTTTCCCATTTTGTAGGTAGTGTTTTAACTCTCTTGATAAAGTCTTTGGATGGGCCTAACTGTTTGCATTTTAGTAGCTCACATTTACCTATTTTCTCTTCTGTTGTTTGTGTATTACTGGTGAGATTTTGTAGTCTGTCTAAGCTGTGTGTTAGAACTTCCATTATTGTTCTTATTTTTTCTTGCATGATCTTTATTGTTTTAGGTTTGATATTTCGGTCTTTGATCCATTGTGAGTTAGTTTTTCTGTAAAGTGTGAGATGTGAGTCTTGTTGCAGTTTTTTGCAGGTGGTTGTCCAATTTTACCAATACCATTTGTTAAAGTGACTGTTTTTACCCCAATTTACAACCTTTGGGCCTTTGTCAAACATCAGCTGTTCATAGGAGGATGGTAATATTTCTAGGTTCTCTATTTTGTTCCAGTGGTCTATATGTTTCTTTTTGTATCAATAGCAGGCTGTTTTGACTACTGTAGCAGTGCAGTAGGTTCTGAGGTCAGGTAGTGTGAAGCTTTCCACTGTGTTCTTCTTCTTCAGTATCTGGGATTTCTTCCCTTTCCAAACAAAGTTGGTGATTTATTTCTACATCTCATTAAAAAATGACACCAGAATTTGTATTGGGATCGCATTGTATATGTAGATGGATTTGGGTAAAATAGACATTTTCACAATGTTAAGACTTCCCATCCATGAGCAAGGTAGATTTCTCCAGTTATGTGAGTCTCTTTTGGGTCTTGTAATTTTCTCTGTATAGGACTCTTAATTCTCTGGTTAAATTTATTCCTAGGTATTTTATCTTTTGAGGGGCTATAGTAAATGGTATTGATTTGGTGATTTCTTCTTTGATGATCTGTTTGTTGGTATAAAGGAATACTACTGATTTAGTTATATTTATCTTATCTCCTGATGCTTTGCTGAACTCTTCTATTGGTACCAGTAGTTTATTTATGGATTCCTGAGGGTTCTCTGTGTATACGATCATATCAGCTACAAATAGGGATATTTGTACTTCTTCTTTACCAGTGTGGCTGCTCTATATGATTGCTCTGGCCAGAACCTGTTGAACAGAAGTGATAACAGTGGACATCCTTGTCTAGTTCTTGTTCTCAGGGGGAATTCTTTCAGTCTCTTTCCATTCAGGATGATTAAAAAATAATTTCTTAAAGAACCCTTTTATCTAAAAGTTTCCATTACAAATAGTTGCTAAAGCTAGAACATTTGCCATATCAGCATTTAAAGATATACCACACTGTTAGGTGCTGTCCAGTGAATTTTAACTCTTTGCACTCCCATGTGACAGAGCAGAACTGCCCCACAGGGTTTCTGGGCTGCTATCTTTAAGATGACCAAGTCTTTCTCCCGCAGTGCCACTAAACCAAACCCAACCCACTGCTTTGGAGTGGTTTTAGACTCAGAACGACCCTATAGGACACAGTAGAACTGCCTCATAGAGTTTCCAAGGAGCACCTGGTGGATTTGAACTGCTGACCTCTGGGTTACCAGATATAGCACTTAACCACTAGACCACCAGGGTTTCCACAATGCCACTGGGTGGGTTCAAAACACCAGCATTCCTTTTAGCAGCCCAGTGCTTAACTGTTGTATGACCATCACCACTTTTTCAGGTACCATCGAGTCAGTTCTGACTCATAGCAACCCTATGTACAACAGAACAAAACATTGCCCGTTCCTATGCCACGTCTACAGTCGTTTGTATGTCTAAGCCCATTGCTGCAGCCACTGTGTGAATCTGTCTTGTTAAGGGTCTTCCTCTCTTTCACTGAGCCTCCATTCTACCATACATAATGTCCTTCTCCAGGGACTGAGCCTTCCTGACAACATATCCAAAGTATGTAAGATATAGTCTTACCATCCTTGCTTCCAAGGAGCCCGCTGGTTGTACTTCTTCCAGAACAAATCTGTTCATTCTTTTGGCAGTCCACTATATGTTCAATATTCTTCTCCAACACCACAATTCAAAGGCATCAATTCTTCTTCTGTCTTCCTTACTCATTGTCCAGAATTTGCATGTGTGTGATGCAATTTGAAATGTATTAAATGAATCTTTTTTATCCCAACCATTGTATACTTAAAAAATATATATGTATTAATTTTTAAGACTTGGAAATTTTACGTAGTTCCTTTTTCTGTCTGAAAGCCACAGAGTTTTATGTGTGATGATTCTATGCTGGAAAATGTTTTATTGATCCTTCTGTTATATTTCTCTGCCACAACAATATGTATATAAATGTAAGTTGAAATGAAAATGTTCTATGACTTTATACAACATAAATATTTTATGAGTACTTATTAAATAAAGGGTACATTTTTATTGGAAATGCATTTTCAATTAGCCCATGTATCCGTGGATATTGTTTTTATATGACTCAACATCAATTCCATTCTCATTTTGTCATTTTTCTGGATGTAAGCCCTGGGATACTTAGCCTACATAAAAGAGTAGATGGAGAAGGAAGATACTTTATTATGTCAGTGACACTAAGTTCTTTGAACTAGTTCCTAGTTATGTGACAACTATGTCCTAGTTTCCAGAAAACAAAGAAAAGCCATATGATTTACAAATAGATTTATTGATCAGATAATCATTTATCAGTTTCTAAGATGTATATGAAGAAGGCTTTACTCAGAATATTAAATAGATATTATACCTGATACAATTTCTCTTAAAGGCAGTTTGTGAAACCCTATGTACTCAGAGAGGTTGGGGAAAATAGATATACTTACTAGTTTGAATGTGTATGTATCTTTGCCAGTAAATTTTCTTATTAAAATGTTTTATATGTTTCATCACAACTTTGATGCTTCAGATTTATTTCATTCAATCTGGTGAAAAATATTTAATGGATAACCAATCAGCCAAATTGGAATTTGCTGAAAGCCTGCCTTTGTTTCTCAATTTAACAAAATGTGTTAAAGTAGAGTGTTCACTTTATGGTTTTATACACTTCTAGAAGGCTGTCCTATGGGTTACTTTCTAGAGAGGAGGGACAGTTATTGGTAGTAACGAGTGAAAAAGAGGAGTGTGCTGTCACAAGGTCAGGGGAGGGTGGATAGAGTTGTAGAGAGGCAGGTATGCAAAACTGAGTTGGATTGTGTACTTTCACTTTATAGTAATAAAACAAAAAGAAATGCGTTAATAGAAATCCTTGTAAAACCCTTGTAACTTAAAAAAAATAATACTTCTGTTTTCAGTGAAGGTGTATACATAGTAGTTTAAGTTCTTTCCAAACAAATTGTTCAGTGACACTGGTAACATTCTTCATAATGTGTGAGCAGTCTCATTATTTCTGTTATGGTTATTCTGTTTCCATTCATCTAGTTTCCTTGCCCTCTTACTTTCTCATCTTTGTCTTAAAGTAACTGTTGATCATTTGGTCTATTATAGGTTATTTTTCAAAGGAGAACAGTACCAATCTTTTAACTTTTGAATTTCCATTCTTAAAAAGATGAATGGACAGATGGGTGAATGGATGGTTAGATTCACCCACTGCCTTCGAGTTAGAGGGTTATAAGATAGTAGATAATAGGTGATAGAAGAGAGATGGATAGAAAGATAGAAGATAAAGAGATAGAAGACTGAAAGAAATGACAAGGTACTGTACCATGAGTTTGTCACCTGGATGAAATTCAGGGCATGTGCCTTCCATATTCACCAATAAGGCTTTCTCAACTTTGCTTTCACAGGCACTGATTCTCAGAAGCTGTACAAATTTTGACAGCAATTGGATGAAGAAGCTCATTCAGTAGAAATGACCATCATTCCTGCCTCATCAATCTGAAATGAGAATATCCTACCATTTGCCAAAACATGCCAGTTCTAAGGCCAAGCTTTGTCCATAACAGAAATAAGTATATGATGAAAGAGGAGACCCACCCTGATGCCTTGATTAAAAACTTCAGTGACACCAACTTTTCACTGTTCTTTTCTTGCCTCCAAAGTTTAATGCACAGAAACAAGACACTTAGCAGGTTCCAAGGTGGGTGAGGGGTGTCCCCTCCTTTTGTGAAATGGGAGCAGGGTAGCGGTAGAAAAAGAGATCCAACCTCAGACACTTTGATGGCAGGTACCACCATCCTCACGGGATTCATTTCAGGGAAGCATCTATGGGGAAGAAACTCTGGTGGTATAGTGGTTAAGTCCTACACCTGTTAACCAAAAGGCTGGCAGTTTGGACCTACCAGCTGCTCCTTGGAAACTCTATGGGGCTCTTTTACTGTGTCCTATGGGATCACTGAGTCAGAGTTGACTTGATTGCAGTGGATTTGGTTTGTAGATGGAAGCTGAGGATCTGGAGACTGATTCCTTTAAAATTATCCATGTTCACATACTCCACGGCAAGTACTGGATTGGTTGAGTTCCATGCTGACCACTTGCTTTGCCCTCTGATCCTGCTAAGGCCTTTTCATTCCCTGTACTTGGTGTTCCATTTTAAGGAGTGGTATGTATGGGGCAAAAAACTGTGCTCTCTCTCTGTCCCTTCAGTGATCTCCCCACTATTCTCAGATCCTTCCTGTCCATCTCTACCACCTCCACTCCTCTCCCCGATTCCGAACCTCATGATCTATCACAGGAATCATACCTGCAATGTTTTAACTGATCTGGACTGGCTCCGTTGAATCCTCTCTCCACACTGCTGAGGAGCAGTTTCCTCAAGATGCCAATCTGGCCATGTCACTGTCTGGGACAAACTCTTTAGGACTTTGTATCATGCAAAAGATACAGTGAAAGTTTGTTATAATCAATACTCCGACTCTGTCTGATTTTCTAGTCTAATGTTTCTGCTACTTTCTACCGTGTGTCCCCGTGGTGGAAAATGGAACTTTGGGTAGTGACTTCTACCTCTTAAACACTCAGTGGGATCAGCTTAAGGCCTGACTGAGTTGGCTCACCCATACAGCGTTATTGGAAAGAGCTGAGATCTTTCTTTTCGCTCTAGTTGCATTAAATTTCCATTCTATCTATTTCAGCCCTACCATCAGTGACCTTCTTCTGAAATGCATATATCCCTGAGAAAGATAATACATATTGTCACTAATACTGTCAGAGGGGATCAGTTGAACTGATCATTCATTGCCCAGATAATTAGCTGAGAGAAGATGTGTGAGGCAGGAAAGGAAAGGAAGAATGAATTTGGAAAGTAAAGCGCTGTCTAAGGTGAGTGGTTCTGGGTAGGGTAAGACTGGTGGACTGCTAGAAGGGACTGAGTGAAGGATGAGCTTTATCTGCAAGAGTCTGGGCCTGGTTATCGGGGTAATACTGAAAATGACGGTTATTGTTTCAGTCACCTGGTACTGTTCTAACAGAGACAACAAAAGTGAATGGCTTTAAAAGGAGAAATGTTTATTCTTATGGAGTCTAGCGGGCTATAAGTCTGAATTCGGGATGTCTGCTCCAGAGGAAGGCTTTCCCTCTTTGTCAGCTCTGGAAGAAGGTCCTTGTTTTTCATCAGCCTTTGGTCAGGGAGTATTTTGGTGCAGGAAGCTCACACCTGAAGGATGTGCTGTACACGTGGTGCTGCTTACGTGATGGTATGAGATTCCTAGCTCTCTGCTTGCTTCCTCTTTTCACAGAATCATCCTATCTATTAGCCACAGGCAGAGATTAGAACTTACAGCACAGGAAAATCACAAAATGGGGAGGACAATCACAAGATATTGGGAATGATGGCCTAGACAAATGGTTATGTACATTTTTAGGGGGACACACTTTAATCCATAATACCCGTCGAAGATAAACTTTCGATACAAGAAGTTATATCCAGCCTGTTCTTGTCCTACAGGTTGACAACTACGTAGTATAACTGTGATGAGAATACCTCTCCACAGGCTTCCCCAACAGAGCAGGATTAGAGGGTTCAACCAGGTGAGCAACTGTGAGGGGCAACAATCTGTAAGTTTATAAAACATCAGTGATATATAATGAGACCAAAAAAATTGTTTAAAAGCAATCTCTGTTAGGGAGAGCAGTATATGTTAATGGGAATACTTTGATAAGGTACTTCCTGGGTATTTGAGTGGGTAACATCCCCCAGGGACATATAGAATAGCCCCTAATTTGTCTTCTATGCCAGGGTAGTTGTTAACTACTCACCTCTTGCTGAAAGGGAGTGGACAAGAATCAGGCCAAAGCTGAATTGCTCTTAATTATACCTTTACTGCATTCCACCGGGAAGCACCTAGTGTCTCCAAACAAATGTTGAACATCTGGAGAAAATTTTGTCAGATCTTCTCTTGCCCCAACAATAAGCCCTGCAGAGCAGATTCTGGTTATTTGCTAGGGAGGTCTGCAGCTTTGAGGAATAAATTGAGTTTTCAGCCAATTAATAGTGAGCTAATTTGGCATGATTTGAAACATGTCATCTTACATAGCTTCATCAGTAATCAAGGCAGAGTTTTGATATCCATCTGGATTTGATAATTATCTCTCAGTTCAGGACTGTTATTGTTACTTGCTGTCAAATTGGCTCTGACTCATCCACTGCCATGGAGTCAATTTCAACTCATAGCAACCCTATAGGACAGACTAGAACTGCCCCAAGGAGTGCCTGATGGATTAGAACTGCTAATCATTTGGTTAGTAGCTGTAGCACTTAACCACTGTATCACCAGGGTTTCCCTCTGACTCATGGTAGTCTTACATACGAAGAATGAAATATTACTGGTCCCACACCATCTCCATGATCATAGGCAAATCTGAGTCCACTGTTGTGTCTATTGTGCTAAGCCATCTCGTTGAGGGTTTCCCTCACTTTCTGACACTCTACCAAACACAAAGTCTTTTTCTAGCAATTGATCTTTTCTGATGACATGTCTAAAGTCAGTCAGCCCAAGTCTCACCATCCAACCTTCTAAGGAGGATTCTGATTATTCTTCCAGAATTCCAAAGCATATTCAGTGTTCTTCACCAACAACATGATTTGCATGTGTATTTTTAGGCCTTCCTTTTTCATTGTCTAGCTTTTGCATGCACATGAGGCAAATGAAAAGATCATGACTTGCTTGGATCAGGTGCACCTTGGTCATCAAAGTGACCCAAACTAAAAAACCAAATCCACTGCCATTGAGTAGATTCTGACTCACAGCAACCCCATAGGACACAGTAGAACTGCTCCATGGAGTTTCCAAGGAGTGGATTTTGGATTCAAACTGCCAACCTTTTGGTTATCAGACATACTACTTAACCACTACACCACTAGAGTTTGTCCTTGCATTTTAAAACTTTAAAGAAGTCTTTTGCAGCAGATCTTCCCAATGCAATGCTTTGTTTGATTTCTCGACTGCTGCTCCAATGGACATTGTCTCTCTCTTTTTTTTATTTTTTATTTTTATTGTGATTAAGGCATCCAAATTAATTTTGCAAGCCTACCTATCTGCAGCTCCTTCTGCTCTTCTTGCCTGGTGACAGCACACTCCTCCTTTTCATTCTATACTTATCATATCATCTTAACAAGCTCCTGCTCCCTCCTCTCCAACCTCTTCTCTCCCATCTAGAAAGTGACCAGTAGGACAGCATCCTACAAGTCCATAGAACCATAAAGTACACACACCACATGGTCACATTGTGTCCCCAAGTCCAGATGGACATTGGTTCTTAATCCCAGTGAAGGAAATCACTGACAAGTTTAATTTTGTCTCTAGTTATCCTGATGTTTTTATTGGCCCATTTGTGAGGATTTTTGTTTTCTTCATGTTCAGGCATAACTCATACTGCAGCCTATAGTGTCTGACCTTCGTCAATAAGTACTTTAAGTCTTTTTTATTGTTGGTAAGTGAGGTTGTGTCATCTGCATATCACAGGTTGTTAATGAGTCTAAGACAGGTAAAGTGGGTGTTATATATTTGCACCCCTCCAAACCTAACAACATGTTCATGGGCACAAAACATTGAGAAATTGGTATAGCTGTCATTTCTGAAGCCAAATCAAGTGCCGTCGAGTCGGATCCAACCCATTTCTGAAACACATGAAATGTACCAATTAGGCTCTTGGTGTGGTCAGGAGGCAGGGCCTCAAGCTTTAGCAAGCAGGGCAGAGGAGGACTTTGACCTTGAAACAGATAGTGTTTACATGATGCCCTACAACTGGTTTGACTGCTGTGCAGTGTACTTTCTTTTTCAAAAAACTTTTTATGGAAGTACATGTCTCCATTGCCATTGAGCCGGTTCCAACTGATAGCAACCCTATTGGACAGAGTGAACTGCCTCATGGAGTTTCCAAGGAGTGTCTGGTGGATTTGAACTGACAACTTTTGGTTACCAACATAAGACTTAACTACTATGCCACCAGGGTTTCCCACAGGTAGGCTGTTTAAAGCATTTATAAAGTGAATTCTCTTATATAACCAGTACCCAGATCAAGACCTAGAACATTACCAGCACCCCAAAAGTTCTCCTCATGGGGTTCACTAACTGACTACTAGCCTGACTTTTAACAGCATAAAGATTATTTTTTGCAATTCATAGAAACACAATTATACAATATTAATTCCTATGTGTCCAGCTTCTTTCACTCAACCTTGTGTTTATGGGATCATGTGTGTTGTCAGTATAGGTGCTGATCACTCATTCTCACTGCTGTTGGGTGCAATTTGCTGTTAACAGAGACGGCCTGGGCAAGTAGTTTTAGGCATTAGTAGGCATGGGTATGTAGAACCTTCACCCGTAACCTGTACCTTTCGTTGTAATTAAAGCCTACTTCTTCCTTAGGCACTGTTTATATATAGACATAGAGGCAGGCTGGACCTTAGCAAGTTCAGTGGTTTTCAGGTCAACTTAGCCCGCAGAAACAGTTGAGGTAATGACTTGATGATAGAACAATGGTAATATTTTAGTATACAGGCTTTTTATGTGCTTTGAAGTGTCAGTTCACCATCTGTCTGTCAGTTTGTTGTTCTGTGGTAGCTTGCACGTTGCTATGATACTGCGCTACCAGTATTTCAAATTTCAAATATCAGCAGAATTACCCATGGTGGACAAGTTTCAGTGGTATTTCTAATTGAGACAGAGCAGGAAGAAAGGCCTGGTGACCTACTTTAGAAAATTAGCCAGTGGAAACCCCGTGGATCACAACAGAATATTGTTTGATACGGTGCTGGAAGATGAGCCTTTTAGGTTGGTAGGTGCTCCACTATGGTTGCAACAATGGACTAGAATGTGCCACTGACCAGGAAGCACCAGGCAACATGTTGCTGTGTTGTACATGGTGTTGCCATGAGTCCTGGGTGACTCACTGTGTTAGTGGCAGATGTCTTAGAGCAGTGTAAGATAAACGATCTTACTCTTCTGTTCTTCTTTATATTGCTTTAAGTTGTGTTCAGGATTGTGAGAGGGAACTAACTTCTGATTCTCATAACTTGCTCACAGTTTCAAGAGACACTTCTATCGTGTGATTTCAAAGTGATTCTGGATTTGTTGCTTATGTAAAACTCTGAATGTTGGAGACTCAACTTGTGTCTTCATTTACCAAAGGATGGTAGATTTCATTAAGGGGAAAAAAAGAAAAGTAATGGAGTTCCTCATCAGGAAACAAATGCTACAATGTTTGCAGTAGAGAAATAAAACTGTTTTTCTGAAAACTCGAGGCTAATTGTTCTTAAAATGGGAAATAAAATAAGTGACATATTTCAGTTAACGGCATTTGGATCCCAGAAAATTCCAGCAGAAGAAGACAAGCAAAATTTTACAAAAAGCAGACTGGAATGACTTTCCCAGGGGCAGTCAAGATCCAGGAAAATTTGAGAAGTGTCCTCTAAAACCTGCCAAGAGAAAAGCTGCAGAGCGTGTGTGCATTGTATTGGCAACTGCCCCTTGGAGAATGGGACAGATATCCAAAGTGCTCGATAATGTTTGGAGACGTTTCCAACAGAAGACCAGAAAGATCAGTGTCAAATGCTCAGAGAATCATGGTGTGAACTTTATGGTGACCCAGGAAAGGCGGATGCCTCAGGAAATACCTGAGAAATTCATGGAATTTGCTATATGAGGGAAAGGGGTGGAAAGATGAGATGTATTAAGTGCAGCTAAGCAGGACAGAACCAGAACAAGTCTAGGCTTGGGGACTTGTTCTGGACCGATGGGAGAAGACCTCTGGGTGGAGTTTTGTAACTTAGTAAGGCAAGGTGAGTAAGATTGAACAGTTGTCACTTTCAACAGACCTGGAATTAATGTTTTGTATTTTTCATTATAGGAAACCCCGTAGGGAAAAACAAACAAAAATCTAGAGGATTATACTTGGCAAACAACTGTTGGAAAGCAAAAGAAAGGGCTAGCTGTTTATGAAATACAAAGATAAACTTTAAAAAATAGGTTAAAGTGATACACCAGTTGCCACTGAGTCAATTCTGACTCCTGGTGACTTCATGGGTGTCAGAGTAGAACTGCATTCTATAGGATTTCTCAATGGCTGACTTTTTGAAAGGATATGATCAGGCTGGGCAGACTCAAACCTTGACCCTTTTAGTTAGAGCCAAGCTTGGGGACTGTGTGTACCCCACGCACTCCTGATGCAAAGCCAAGCCTTTCTGGAAGAAGGAAGGGGTAGTGAAGGGCAGTAGAACACTAGAACAATACTTGCCAGTGCACAAAACGATGCAGCAGGAAGAAATGAACATCCTTCAACCTAATGACAGAGTGTCTTGCGAAGTGCATGGCGTTGATATTAGTCCTTATTGGACCCCTAAGGCTACAGATTTCAGAAGCACTAACACTGCTTTCGTTCAAGATTCCACTGACATGATCCCTCAGCTGGAACAAATGGAAGATAAATCTTCCTTAGGAGACAGTTTTCACAGACCTAAGTGGCTGCACAGCTAGAAGACAGGACACAGCTGCTGTGGGACGGTACCAAAAGTGCCTGCCCCCAAGAGGAGGTGGAGGTGCTCATGTTCTAGGGCAACTGGGGCCTGCAAGGAAGTAGACATAAAGAGATTTTAATTCTTCTGGCTGGAAAAAAAAGCACTTCAAGTAACAAGACTTGGTGACTGGCGCTGTAATCATTGCAAGTTGCTAAACTTAGCATGAAGGCAATGAATTCTAAACATCACTGTCCAAGAGAAGAGAGTGTAGGCATAGTCCCTGCTCCTGGTATGGCACTTGCAAAGCAGAAAAATAACCTGTAAGAGGAGATTTGACCCCATTGGGTTTAAGTGACTTCAGATTCCATTTTGGTACTGCCTGACTGGAAGCCTGCTAAAACTGAAAAGATTGTCTTGGTCCGTGTCTTTCCCTCACAATCCTCTGTGTTGCCCATGTCCCTGGTAGGACCACCTGCAGAGTCCAGGGATCATATTTTTGCTCGTGATAACTGCTGTAAGAGCTGTAGATTGTGGGGCCTGGTATGGTATTCATCTGCTGGGCTGAACATGTGAGCTCTGGATGCTTTTGAGGTGAGTTGCATGAGAGACTTGTCACTTGGTCACCATCACTTCTGAGGTGCTGATGGGACAACATTTGTTCCTACTAGACACAGGTCAGGTTGTGCTCACTAAAGGAACCCCGATTCCAGCCGGGCACTGAGAATTCCTCCTGCTGAGACTGAGCAGAACCAGAAACTGAGAGGCCCTCTGATTTATCCAAACTTCAGCTTAACTTTAAAACTTCTAGTTTTTAACTTGAGCTCACAAGGACAAGAGAATTTTGAGATTTTTTTTTTTTAAATCATACTTTAGGCTATCTTTTATCATTGCACTTAACAAATTATCTGTATCAGAACAAAGGGACAACAGTAACTCTAAAACAGAGATGAAAAGTTTAGGGGCTTAGGGGATGGTGAGTGTAAATTAATAGGGATTTAATAACTAGAGTAGAAATGAGCAGAATATTGATACCACGTGAAAGCTGTGACCAATATCATGGAATGATATGTGTAGAAGTTGTTGAATGGGAGCATGCTTTGATTTGTAGCTTTTCACCAAAAATAAAATTAAATGAAAAGAGAGGGTGGGGAGAGAGAAAAAGAGTACTGCGTTCTAAATATGTGTGTGTATGTGTGTGTGTACACATGTGTGTGATAGAAGGAAAAAAATGCTATGGGAATGATCCCTATCTGAAGGGTGAAGGGTCCAGTACTGTCACCACTAGCCACATGTGGCTGTGCACTCTTGCATATGTGCTGTATATGTCAAGTACAAACTGGGTTCCAACAGCTTGATTAAAAAAATGTGACATATCTCATTCATAATTTTTGTATTAATTCTATGTTGAAATAATATGCTCGAGGTATTACGTTAAAGAAAACATTGTTAACATTAGTTAACTCTCTAACTAAAGGGAATTAAAACTCAAGTCACTTGTTTCTTTTTACTTTTTAAATATGGTTTCCAGAAAATTTTTAACAAAAAAAGTGACTCGTGTCTCTAAGCATTATTTCTATTTGAAAAGGCAGTTTGAGATTTAAGAAGGCTAAAGAGATAGGAGGTTGCCCTGGTGGTACAATGATTAAGTGCTCAGCTGCTAAACCAAAAGATTGACAGCAGTTCAAACCCAACCAACAGCTCCACAGGAGGAGGATCTGGCAATCTACATACATAATGCTTACAGCCTAGAAACCCAATGGGACAGGTCTACTGTGTCACACGGGGTCACTATGAGGTGGCATCAGCTTGACAGTACCTAAGAATAACAACAAGCAGAAGTGAAGGCAAAGTACAGTGTTTGACCTGAGACTGGATCTTGTACAAAAGGAGAAAAAAAAAAAAATGCTGTAGAGGGCTTTATCAGGTCAATTGCCCAAAATGAAATACAAACAGTAGACTAAAGAACTGTATCAAGGTTAAACCATCAAAGAAGAAATCACCAAACCAGTACTATAGCCTCCAAGAAGACAAAATACCTAGGAATAAATCTAGCTAGAGAAATGAGACCTGCACAAAGAGAAGTACAAGACATTACTGCAAGAAACCAAGAGAGACTTACATAAATGGAAAAACCTACCCTGCTCATGGATAGGAAGACTTAATATTACTCAAAGTGATCTATGTATACAATGCAATCCCAGTACAAATTCCAGTGACATTTTTTAATGAAATGGAGAAACAAATCATCAACTTTATTTGGAAAAGAAAGAAACCCTGGATAAGCAAAGCACTACTGAAGAACACACTAGAAGGCCTTTCACTACCCAACCTTAGAACCTATTACACTGCCACAGTAGTCAAAACAGCTTGGTATTGCTACAAAGAGACATATAGACCAATGAAACAGAGTGGAGACCTTAGAGATGCTACCATCCTTCTATGAACAGTTGATATTCGACAAAGCCCTAAGATTGTAAACTGGGATAAAAACACTCCCTTTAACAAATGGTGCTGGCAAAATTGGATATCCATCTGCAAAAAACTGAAAGAAGACCCACTTCTCACACTTTACACAAAAACTAACTCAAACTGGATAAAAGACCTAAATATCAAACCCCAAATGATAAAGATCATGCAAGAAAAAATAGAGTCGGCAATGGAAGCTTTAATATACAGCTTAGAAGGACTTCAAAATCTGACAAAGCACAATCAACAGAAGAGAAAATAGATATATGGGAACTCTTAAGAATCAAACCCTTTTCCTCATCCAAAGACTTTATCAAAAAGAATTAAAAGACCACTTACAGAATGGGAAAAAGTATTTGGCAACTATATTCCGGATGGACATCTGATCTCCATAATCTGTAAGGTTCTGCAAAATATCAACAAAAGAATGGTAAACAACAGATAAGTGATGGGCAAAGGAGATGGACAGACACTTCACTAAAGAGGATATCCAGGCAGCCAAAAGACACACGAGAAAATGCTCATGATCATTAGCTATTAAAAAAATCCAAATCAAAACTACAGTGAGATACTGTATCTCCCCAACAAGGTTGGCCATGATCCAAAACCACAAAACAATGAGTGCTAGAGAGGCTGTGGAGAAACTGGAACTCTCCTCCACTGCCAGTGGGATTGCAAAATGGTACAACCTCTTTGGGAAGCAGTCTGGCACTCCCTTAAAAAGCTGGAAATAGACATGCCATTTGACCCAGTCATCCCATTTCTCAGAATATATCCTACAGAATCAAGGGCAGTCACACAAACAGAGACATGCACCACATGAATGTTTATTGCAGCACAGTCCACAATAGCAAAAAGATGGAATCAACCCAGATGCACAACAACAGATGAATGTATAAACAAACTATGGCATATATACTCAATGGAACACTATGTAATCATAAAGAACAATGATGATATTAGGAAGCATCTCATAATCTGGTTTCAGTTAGAGGACATTATGGTGAGTGAAATCAGTCAGTGGCGCAAGACCAAGTATTGTATGAGACCCCTACTATAAGGATTTAAAAACAGACTCATGTACAGAAGAAAAGACTTTTTGATGGCTGCAAGGGGGGGGGGGGTAGGGAAAGAGGGAGAAGGCTAGTTACAGATTAGATAGTTGATAGAAATCTGGTTGTTTAAAAGCAGTGACAGCACACATTAGATAGAAGATCAACTTAACTGGACTTCAGTGTAAACTGAAAACTCTTCCAATCTTAACCTAGTATTGCAAGGATAGAGTAGCAGGGGAAGGGGTCTGGGGACCATGCTCTCAGGGCACATCAAGGCCAACTGGCATAACTAGCCTATTGCTGAGAGAGTCTTCAACACCCAGTATTGGTGATTGGCATCTGGGGTCTTAAAAACTAGCAAGCTACCATCTGAGGTACACCAAATGGTCCCAACTCAGCTGGATCAGATGACCACCAAGGACAACAAAAACATGAGGGAAACAGAGCCCAGAAGACAGAAGAACCCATGTGAATGGGTGATGGTATTAGTATGCAATCAGAAGAACCAGATGGCACCTGGCTACCACTAAAGACAGCCGTGATGGGGCACACAATGCTGAGTCCCCAGTGGCAACATGAGAAAAAGAGGGGTATGCCTCAAGAACTCCACTAAAAGACCACAGTTGATGGTCTGAAGCCTGGGAGCTCCCCTGGGAGCATGGCCACTAGACCTGCTGCTGCCCCTGACAAGAAATCATTACTGAAGTCAACTCTTCAGACAGGAATGGATTGGACTTCGGGACACAATATGACCATATGGTGTGTGCACTTTATCATTCTATGCACGTATAGGATGCAGTCCTACTGGCCTCTTACTAGAGAGGAGAGGGTAGAGACGAGGGGACAGGAGACTGTTAAGAGGATATGACATGTAGAGAATGGAAAGAAGGAGAGTGCTATCACTGGGCAAGGAGAGGAGAAGGAGCTGGAGATAGGCAGCATGCAAATTTTAACTTCAATTGTATACTTCCACTCAATTATAAAAAAATTATATCGAGGTTGTTTTAGTCAGCTAGGGCTGCTCTAACAGAAATACCACAGAGTGGATGGCTTTAACAAAGAAAGATTTATTCTTACACAGTCCGGTAGGTTGCAAGTCCATATTCAGGGTGTCCGCTCCAGGGAAAGACTTTCCCCTTGACGGCTCTGGAGGAAAGTCCGGTATTGCATCAGTCATTGTCCAGGGAGCGTCCTCACACAAGAACCTCTGGTCTGAAGGACGTGCTCTGCTCCCGGTGCTGCTTGCTTGATGGTAGCGAGGTTCTCAAATTGTCCTTGGTTCTTTTTCTTTTATTCCTTGCAAGCTAAAAGCTTTAAGGGTGGGGCAAGCCATACTCCAGGGAAACTTCCCCATAGCAGGAATTCACAGTCCCACCCTAATCCTTTAACATACAGGTTAGCAAAACCACACAATGGAGGACAGTCCCAAGATACTGGGAACCATATCCCAGCCACGTGGCTGCACACATTTTTGGGGGGACACAATTCAAACCATGACATCCCACCCTTTGACAACCCAAAAATCACATCACAAAAACATTTAACACATTCATCTCACCATAGCAAAATTATGTCCATCCATATAACAGAAGTCTTAAATCAGCTCCAAGTCCAAAATACAAAAACTCTTCTACATCTGTGAAACTTAGAAGGCATTAACAGGCAACAGGCAAGTATACAGAACACATTACATTAGCCCTCAAAGCTTTGGAAATACTCTTACATTTTCTGAGACATTCTACACAACAGCAATGCTCTCCAGACTCTAGGTATTGGCCACACTCTCTGGTTTCTGAGTGGAGACCTCCAGCCCCGTGCTACAACTCTGCCTTCAAGGCCCACTTGGACAGAAACTCTGTCCCATCGGCTTTAGGAGCACCCTAAGCCCAACTGAGTGGCAATTCCACCCTTACGAACACAGCACGCCATGGTTCCACCCTTTCAAACCCCTGAGGTCATGGCCATACCTCTTGAGACTGAGGCAGCTCAGCTTCTCACGCTATCTGCCTCTTCAGCTTCAGCTTCCTATGGCCGCATGGCCCGGGCCTCAGGCCCACAACTGCCCTGCCGGGCAAGTGTTCCAAAGCTCTGTAGCTCCACTGGTTTAAGTGCCCGGAGGCACCCCACTCTTGCTGGAAAGCGTCCTGCCCAAAGGCACTCAACTCTCTCACTCCGTGGGTCAGCAAGGCCAGCTCACCGATTCAAGTGCCCAGAGGCACCCCGTTCCGCGAGGAAAACCCTGCGCAGGCACTGACCTCTCTCGCTCCATGGGTCGGCTCCAGCGCTGCCTCTGGTTCTGCTGCTGCCGCTGCTGCTGCTGCTGGTCCTCTGTTGTTTCTCACCATCTGCGCCTTCTTCATTCCTTCTGAATCTTCTATCCATTCGCAGTTTCAAAGTGGCTTCCACATTTTAGGTATTTGCTAGAGCAGCACCCCACTCCCATGGTACCAATTCTGTTTTAGTCAGCTAGGGCTGCTCTAACAGAAATACCACAGAGTGGATGGCTTTAACAAAGAAAGATTTATTCTTACACAGTCCGGTAGGTTGCAAGTCCATATTCAGGGTGTCCGCTCCAGGGAAAGACTTTCCCCTTGACGGCTCTGGAGGAAAGTCCGGTATTGCATCAGTCATTGTCCAGGGAGCGTCCTCACACAAGAACCTCTGGTCTGAAGGACGTGCTCTGCTCCCGGTGCTGCTTGCTTGATGGTAGCGAGGTTCTCAAATTGTCCTTGGTTCTTTTTCTTTTATTCCTTGCAAGCTAAAAGCTTTAAGGGTGGGGCAAGCCATACTCCAGGGAAACTTCCCCATAGCAGGAATTCACAGTCCCACCCTAATCCTTTAACATACAGGTTAGCAAAACCACACAATGGAGGACAGTCCCAAGATACTGGGAACCATATCCCAGCCACGTGGCTGCACACATTTTTGGGGGGACACAATTCAAACCATGACAGAGGTTAAATTAACTGTAGTTAATACATACATGACTGTGGTTATGTATGACAATATCTCTAGTCTTAGAAAATGTAAAATGGAGTATTTAGGGGTAAAGGGACTTGATATATATAATGTATCCCCAAATGGTTTAGAAAAAAGTTATATACATGTAATATGTAATTGTGTATAATAAGAGATATCAAATGATAAAACAAATGGTGTAAAATGTTAGTAAATGAACCTGGATAGAGGTGTATGTATGTCTCTTGTAGCATCTTTATTTTACAACTTTTTTGAATATGTGAAATGTTTTCCGAATAAAATGCTTTTTAAGATTGCAATGATTTTATCTACCTGATGGGGCTGTTGCTCCACATTTATTCATCCAACAAATAGTTACTTATCAAGTCTTCACTACATGGTAGTATTTCAGAGAGTAGTGACATAGGCATGATAGTCCCTGCCTTTCTGCAGCTTAAAGTCAGGGCTTCAAACCTGTTCCTTCTGGTTTGAACCCATGCTAAGAATTTGTGTTTCCAACCCCAGGTACACTGAGTC
Source organism: Heterohyrax brucei (assembly GCA_028571685.1). Taxonomy (NCBI): domain Eukaryota; kingdom Metazoa; phylum Chordata; class Mammalia; order Hyracoidea; family Procaviidae; genus Heterohyrax; species Heterohyrax brucei. The sequence goes on along the minus strand of CM053142.1, from coordinate 65,227,964 downwards.
AGAATCTACATTTTAAGAAAATCTCCAGGTGATTTTAATGTATTTTTTGAGAACCAGTGGTTCTTAGAATCAGTCCCTAACCAGCAGTATTAACATCACCTGAAAAATTGCCTGTCTTAGGCTGGGTTTTCTAGGGAAGCAAAACCAGTAACACGTGTAGGTACAAGGAAAGATTTATAATATATATATAGATAGATAGATAGATACAAATATAGGAAACAGCTCACGTAATCACAGAAACTGAATGTTCCAAGCTCTGGCACAAGCATCATGTGGCCACAGAAGCCAGGTCAGGGAGCAGGAGCAGGCAAAGGCTGGCAAACCCAGGATCAGCAGATCAGGGAGCAGGAACTCTGAAGTGCCGATTGTAAGGACTGATGAGTCCAACAGCTCCTAGTTAAGTCCCAGAAACAGACGCTGGAACCAGAGAGCAGGAGCTCCTGGTCACGTGAGCGACCAGCAGCTGTAGTAAAAGTTGCGAGATGAGAGCCGAGGGGCAGGGAGCCACCACAAACCCCACCCTGCCACTTAGTACAGCAGCCAAATATGTAGTACACAAGTTGACATAATTCTGACCACTACAGTCCACCCCTTGTCAACTTGGCATCTGCACACATCTCACCTTACCATGATATTTAGAACTACTTTCTTCTACAACACATTCTGTATTCCCTTTGCCCTCAGTAAGCACCTCAGCTGGTTGTGGTTCCTTGCCTGGTGAGGTGACCCAAACCTTCATTCCTGAAGGGTCTGGGCTATTATCACTCATTCTGGAATTGGGTTGCTGTAGTTTTCCATTGACCTTAATCACAAGACATGGTACTACTAGGAGGCGTCCTAAGGGATCTCCTGCATTCCAAACATACTCTTCTTTACTTCCGTTATGTAATGTCAATCCAATTGCATCTTCATAGTCAGGATCAATCACACCAGCCAGTATTGTAACTCCCTTCTTTGTCTGTTGATCCAGAGGTACAAGGAGCCCAAAATGGCCTGGTGGCAATTTTAGCTTCCAGTCCAGTGGAATCGTTGATGTGTCTCCAGGTGGCAGCATTCCTCCCTTCGGAACTAAGACATTTAATCCTGCAGAGCATAAGGTCATGGGGACAGGAAGCAAAAATCTTCAAGTGGGTCACTAGGGGTAACAGTGAGTGGTGCCACTCCCATTTCCACCCCTTGATTCCTGGACCCATGAATCCTGGTGATAGGAGAAACAGCACCGTATATTGGACACTGGTTTAGAGTATACACAGCCTCCTGGAGAACACGTCCCCAATCCTGCAAGGTAGTGCCACCTAGCTGGCAGCGTAATTGTGTCTTCAGGAGACCATTCCATTGTTCTATCAAGCCAGCTGCTTCAGGATGATGGGGAACATGGTAAGACCAGTGAATTCCGTGAGCATGGGCCCACTGCCGTACTTCATTTACTTTCACCACTGTCCTTCAGGGAGGTCCCAGAAAGGGGCTCTAGTGCTGCCGCTGTCCACTTTCGAGTGGTGCTGGCATATTGTGCTGGAGCTGACCTGTGAAGCAAGACAGGTCAGTGCCTGCACAGAGTTTTCCTCGTGGAACGGGGTGCCTGCGGGCACTTGAATCAGTGGAGCTGGCCTTGTTGACCCATGGAGTGAGAGAGTTGAGTGCCTTTGGGCAGGATGCTTTCCAGCAAGAGTGCGGTGCCTCCGGGCACTTAAATCAGTGGAGCGACAGAGCTTTGGAACACTTGCCCAGCAGGGCAGATGTGGGCCTGAGGCCCCGGCCATGCGACCATAGGAAGCTAAAGCTGAAGAGGCAGATAGCGTGAAAAGCTGAGCTTCCTCAGTCTCAAAAGGTTATGGCCATGACGTCGGGGGTTTGAAAGGGTGCTGTGTTCGTAAGGGTGGAATTGCCACTCAGTTGGGCTTAGGGTGTTCCTAAAGCTGATGGGGCAGAGTTTCTGTCCAAGTGGGCCTTGAAGGCAGAGTTGTAGCACGGGGCTGGAGGTCTCCACTCAGAAACCTGAGACTGTGGCCGATACCTAGAGTCTGGAGAACATTGCCGTTGTGTAGGATGTCTCAGAAAATGTAAGAGTATTTCCAAAGCTTTGAGGGCTAATGTAATGTGTTCTGTTGACTCGCCTGTTGCCAGTTAATGCCTTCTTTCCCTGCAATTTCTCTCATTTGTAATGGAGTGTTTAACTTGTGCCTATTCTGCCATTGTGCCTTTAGAGGCAGATAGCTTACCTGCTAAGTTTCACAGATTTAGAAGAATATTTGTATTTTGGACTTGGAACTGATTTAAGACTTCTGTTGTATGGGATGGACGTGATTTTGCTATGGTGAGACGAATGTGTTAAATGTTTTTGTGATATTATTTTTGGGTTGTCAAAGGGTAGGATGTCATGGTTTGAATTGTGTCCCCCCAAAAATATGTGTAGCCACGTGGCTGGGATATGATTCCCAGTGTCTTGGGACTCTCCTCCATTGTGTGGTTTCACTAAACTGTATGTTAAAGGATTAGGGTGGGGATGTAGATTACTGCATAGAATTACTTCCCTGCCCTGCTTTAGAGGGCATTTCCCTGGAGTATGGCTTGCCCCACCCTTGATGCTTTCAGCTTGCAAGAGATAAAAGGGAAAGAGAAACAAAGGACAATTGAGAACCTCGCTACCATCAAGCAAGCAGCACCGGGAGAAGAGCGCGTCCTTCAGACCAGAGGTTCTTGCGCCAAGACGCTCCCTGGACAAAGACTGATGCAATACCAGACTTTCCTCCAGAGCCAACAAGGGGAAAGCCTTCCCCTGGAGCGGTCACCCTGAATATGGACTTGCAACCTACCGGACTGTGTAAGAATAAACCTTCCTTTGTTAAAGCTATCCACTCTGTGGTATTTCTGTTAGAGCAGCCTAGCTGACTAAAACATTGCCCAAACTGCAAATGCTGACCAGGTGTCTGAATTGGAATGAACCAGTCTGAAGCCCTGTTTAAAGTATACTGGAAGAACATAAGAGTCTAAGTTATGTCTGTGCTAGGCATGGGGGAAGATCAGTGCAGAGGATGCAGACAGTTTAACGGTGGTGCTAACCCCTTGGAGAGTTAAGGAAGAATTTTTGAGAAAGTAATACATAAATTGAAACCTGAAGGATCAGTTTGGCAAAATTTTGTGCAGGGATAAAAAGCTGTAATTACTAACCAAGCAGTCAGCAGTTCAAATGCCCCAGCCACTCCTTGAAAGCATTACTAGGCCACTCTTCTCCATCCAATAGGGTAGCTATGAGTCAGAATCAACTTTACGGCAGTGCTTATTTTTTGAAGGGCAAGCCCCTAAGTGGTGCAAACAGTGAAGGCTCTAGGCTGCTAACCTAAAGGTTAGAAGTTCAAGTTCACATTGAAAAAGCCAGGCACTCTACTTCTTAACTGTCAGCCATTGAAAACCCTACAGAGCATAGTTCTACTCTGACACACATGTGAAGAGGGTTGCCATGAGTTGGAATAGACTCCCCAGCAACCCATGGGTTTTGCTTAGGAGGCAGAGCTGTAGATGAAAGAAAAAGTGTCAAGTCCCTGAGGGAGGCTGGAACTTAGTGCAGTCAAGAAGCTGGAAGATCCATGAGGCTGGGGTATTGAATGCTGAGAGCAGAAGATGAAGTTGGAAAGGCAGGCAGGGCTGGATCAGGCAGGGTTCTATGATTTGTGGTGAATTTTTACTTTCTTTCTGGAGCAGAGGGAAAGTGTCGGAATGTTTTAAGCTGACAGTGCCAAAATCAAATGTTGAGGTTTTAAATACAGTAAAGCCTTCAAAAGCCCGAATCCTGTATAAGGTGCAAACTTGTCCAAGAAAGAAAACTCAAATGTTTTCCGCTAATAGAGAGTGATAGCAAAGTGACAAAACCATCTCTTGTCAAAGGTGGAAAACTTACCAGACGAGTTCCAGCTCTCACAGGTTTTCCTGTCATTACTCTGGTTGCTGAGTACAACAAGGAAGTGGGAAGCCCAATTCCGAGGCCATTTCAGGTATCTAGAAGAGATGAAGCTGACTTGGAGTGAATGATGGCAGTGGAGAAGGCAAGAAAACAGACGAGAGAAATGTAGATTAAGTTCCAAAGAGTTATCAATTGATGGAATGTGGGCTGAGAAGAGAGCTATGCTGAGAAAAACTCCCAGGTTTCTGGCATCAGCAACTTGCCATTTATGGAGTTAGAAGGAATTCTGGAGGACGAACAGTTGGATGAGCTCTCTGATTTGTGACAAAGGAGGGAGGATCAAAAAAGTGTGAACGTAGCTTAGTACATGTCAGGATTAAACGAGATAAGCTGCCTCCTCTTTCTCTAATGCTGCCTCATCTCCCTTCTTCCTCCATAACCACCTTTCTGCCTTTCTCTTGTTAGGTGCCATCAAGTTGAAATTGACTCATAGCAAACCCATGTGACCCAGCAGAACTGCCTGACTCATAAGGTTGTGAAGGCTATAATCTTTATTTTTATTGTACTTTAGTTGAAGGTTTACAGAGCAAATTAGCTCCTCATTAAACAATTAATGCATACATTGTTTTGTGATGTTTCTTGCCAACCCCAGGAAGAGTCAATGCTCTCCTCTTCTCAACCTTGGCGTCCCCATTTCCATTTGTCCAGCTTTCCTGTCCCCTCTTGTCTTTTACCATCACCATTTTTCTTGAGGAGGATCACTGCTCACCTCTGCAGTTTCTGCTCTCCAACTGAGGAGTGATCCTCAGTTCACTGTAATCAGGTTTCCCCCTCCCTCTCTGCCGGCCACTGCAACTGTTCCAGATTAGGTTCCAATGGACTTCTCATCGCCCAATACAATAGACTTAGTCTTCACAGTATTTGACTTGTCAGGAGCATTTGACTTGTTGGCTTCTGAAACCCCCTCCTGGTTTTTGTCTTACAATTCTAGCTCTGTATCCTCACCTCAACCCTTACCTCTTCCCGCGGCTGGTTCCCTGGGCCTCTTGTGTTCTCACTCTATACCCCTTTCTCCCTGGGTAGCTTTGTTGATTTTTATGGCTTTAGCAGCCAAGCCAAGTGCCGTTGAGTCGGATTTGACTCATGGCGACCCTAGTGACTCTCAAATCTGCATCTTCACACCAGACTTCTCCTGTGAACACCAGAGCCATCTTTCTATTTTTCTGCTGGACATCTCCACATGACTATCCTACCATTCCCTCAAACTTGACAGGATATGGAGAGATGAGCAAGAATTAGCCAGCAAAAAAATGGGTTGAAGACAAGCCCTAGAGAGAAGGAAAGCATGTCCACAGTTGAACTCACCTACCACTCTTACCCCTGCATTTCCTGTTTCAGTGAAGGATACTGCTGTCTAGCTACCCACATTAGAAAATTGGGAGTCCTCCCAGACTCCTCCCTTTTTCTTTTTCTCACAAACGTATCAGTCCATCACCAAGCACTCTAGATTCTGCCTCCCTAACACCTCTTGGATCTGTCTGCCTTCTCTCTGTCTGCACTGCTGCCGGCTTGGATTAGGCCTTCATCATCTTGCATTGAGACCATTGCATTCATCATCCAGCTGATAGCCCTGCCTCAAGCCTTGCACCATTCCTTTGTCTCTCTCTCATGAAGCTAGAGAGAATTTTTAAAACATCATAAAACCAATCATGTTCATTACTCCTCTTCCTAAAATCCATCAGTGGGCTTCTCATCAACTACTGGGCAGACATCTCTACTGAGCCAGGTGTCTGGCACCTTTAGGGTTTCGACCCTGTTCACCTCTTCAGAATTTACACCTTCCCAAGCTCTCTCTCACACACCAACTTCTTTGCTACAGTCATTTTGAACAGTCTGCCCTGGTATGGTTCTCAGGCTGCTGCTTCATACATCGCTGCCCTTATCACAGCTGCTTCCTCTACCTGGAGTACCCACCCTGCCTTGGCTGGAAAGCACCTATTCATTTCCTAAGAATCACTTCTGCTAAATTAAAAATGGCTGAAAATTACATAATTCCAGCTTAAATTTGGTCTCTTTATTTGTTCTGTTGATAGTATGTAGTTTGACGTACTTCAATTATTTTAACAGCAGGATTTGTTATGCTTTTAAAAAAAGAATCAGCTCCACCCCAGTGGTCAAGAATGAGACAGTTTGAGTAACAAAGCACATAAAGATAATGATGGATTACAGTCTGTAGAACAGAGTATACAAAATATACGTGAGTTCATACTAATAAAAAATAATTTGATAAGTAAACAAATAGGCTTTCTTTTTTTTAAGAGAACATCTATTTTTTACAGTAGAATTCTAATTAGTCAATGTAGAAAGAATGGCAGAAATACAAAATCATGATTTGACAAACATCACAATAATAATTGTGGCAGGATAGTAGGCAAAACAGCCTGGTACTGGTAAACAAACAAACGAACAAACAACAACAAAAAAAACAGATACATAGATGAATGGAATAGAATTGAGAATCCAGATATAACACTATCCACTTATGAACAGCTGATATTTGACAAAGGTCCAAAGTCCATAAACTGGGGAAAAGATAGTCTCTTTAATAAATGATGTTGGTATTACTGAATATTCACCTGCAAAAAAATGAAACAAGACCCTTATTTCCACCGTGCACAAAAATGAACTGAAAATAGGTCAAAGACCTAAACATAAAATGTAAAACAACAAAGATCATGGAAAGAAAAATAGGGAATAATACATGCCATAAACGGACTACAAAATATTACTAACGATGCACAAACACCAGATGAGAAAGTAGATAACTGGGAACTCCTAAAAATAAAACATTTACGCTCATCCAAAGACTTCACCAAAAGTGTAGAAAGTCTATTTACAGAGTAGGAAAGAATTTTTGACCACCACAAATCCAGTCAGTGCCTAATCTCCATAATGTATCAGATACTGTATAACCTCAAAAAGACAGACAACCCAATTAAACAATGGGCAAAAGATATAAATAGGTCCTACACCAAAGAAGACATGCAGAATTCTAACAGACACATGAGGAAATGCTCACAATCATTAGCCATGTGAGAAATCCAAATCAAAGCTACAATGAGCTGCCATCTCACCCCAACAAGGCTGGCATTAATTTAAAAAAAAAAAACCCCACAAAACAATAAACAATGGAGAGGTTTCAGAGAGACTGGAACTCTTCGACACTGCTGGCGCAGATGAAAAATGCTACAAGCACTTTGGAAATTGACTTGATGCTTTCTCAAAAAGCTAGAAATACTATATGATTCACTAATCTCATTTCTTGGAATATATCCTAGAGAAATACGGTCTGTCACACAAATAGATATGCGCACATCAATGTTTACTGCAGCACTGTCTGCAATAGTAAAAAGATGGAATCAACCTAGGTGCCCCTAAAGAGATGACCAGATAAACAAACTGGTATATTCACACAATGGAACATTATGCAACAATGAACAACAATGATGATCTTAGGAAACGTCTCATAACATGGAGTGATCTGAAAGACATTATGCTGAGAGAAATTAGTCACAAAAGGACAAATATTGTATGACAGCACTATTGTAAGGACTTCAGGTTGAAGCACAGAAGAAAATAATCTTTGATGGTCATAAGGGCGGGGAGGAAGGGAGGGAGGGTTATTTATAGGTTAGATAGTAGACAGGAATTTATTTAGGTGAAAGGAGTGACAGTACGCAGTAGAAAGGAGGTTAGCACAATTGGACTACACCAAAAGTTACAAAGTTTTCTGAATACAATGCAACATTTTTAAGAACAGAGTAGCAGGGACAGAGGTCTAGGGACCATGGTTGGAGGGGATATCTAGGCTAATTGGCATAACTAAATCTTTTTTTAAGAAAATGTTCTGTACATCACCTTCGTGAGTAGCTGGGGTCTTAAAAGCTAGCCGGTGGCCATCCAAGTAGTATCAATTTCTCCACTTGTAGCACAGAAGAATGAAAGACCCCAAAAACATGAGGAAAATATAAGCCCAGTAGACAAAGATGCCATGTGATCCAGAGGCTGCATCAGCACGAGACCAGAAGAACTAGGTGGCACCTGGTCACCACCAGTGAATGCCCTGACAGGGAGTACAACAGGAAGTCCCTGATGTAGTGTTAGAAAAATAGGTGTATAGAACTAGAACTTGAAATTAAAAAGGACTAGAGAACTGCCCCTGATTAAAAGAGACAGGACAACTAAATTCGATATGGGATCCTGCACTGGCTCCTGAACCTAAAGGAGAATGTTGGTAAAAATACCTAGTGAAATTTGCAGAAGGTCTATAGATAAGCTAGTAGTGCTGTATCAATACTGATTTCCTGGTTTTGATCACTGTTCTATGATCATCAAAGAGGTTAACGTTAGAGTTAGCTAAGTGAACGGTAAATGGGAACCCTGAAACTTTATTTTATTTTATTGCTGTTTAGATGAAAGTTTGCAGCTCAAATTAGTTTCTCATTCAAAATTTTGCAACCATTTAAAGCCTGAAATTAGTTCAAAATGAAAGTTAAAAAAATAACTAAAATAGTCAGTGATCACGTATCACTTGAGATGGGTGGAAATGACCACTTCCTCCTTCATGCCCATTCTCCACCCTTTCTTAGCATCCTTTCTCATAGCATTTGTAACACTTTATCACATTTACCTGTCTACTTGTAGGGCTACTCCCAAGTTCTTTTACGTAGGGATATTATTTTTAATTTTTGACTCTGTAGTGCATATGCTATGGATTGAATTGTGCCTCCACTGCCCCTAACCTCCAAGTTATGTGTTGACTTCCTAGCACTATACTTGTGGATGGGATCTTGTTTGGAAATCAGGTTTTACTTTTGTTATCTTAATGAGGTCCTAATAGTACAGGGTGGTTCCCATACCTAATCACTTCTGAGTTACAGAAAGACTAGCATAGACACAGAAATACACAGACAGCGGAAGACGGATGCCATGTAAGATTTCTCCGCAACCCAAGGAACATCAAAGAACTGAAGAATGCCTGGGGCTACCAACAAGGATGAAATTGACACTGCTAATACCCTGGTTTAGACTTTTAGCCTCTGTAACTGTGAGAAAATAAACTTCTATTCTTTAAAGTCACTCATCTCTGGTATTTGCATTACAGCAGCACTAGGTAACTAAGACAGCATATACCAGCAATAAATACTCAGAATACACTTAACAAATTCATTAAATATTTAACAACTTTTAACTGTCATAGGCTAGGGCCATGACATACGGGGGTAGATTACTTTCAAGTGGCTTCCAATCTAAGGTGGGAATCACACCAATGCAGAGGGAACTATGACATTGTTTTACTCGCTGACCCACTGAGCCCTGCGCCACCAATGCAGCTGCTGCCCATTCTCCCTCATTAACATCATAGAGGGAGCACACAGGAACGTCATATAATACCAGGAATCATGGGCTAGCTAAACTGCTACACACTTTTTGGGGGGACACAGTTCAACCCATGACAAACAGCGATTGGTGCCAGGCCTTAAATACATCTACTCTTAATTCTTTCTTCAACTCTGGGGTTACGTTCTGTTTTCCTCACTTTGCACTGAGAAAACTGAGGTACAGAGCTGTTAAGCAATTTGTCCAGATCATGCAGCTGACAAATAGTAGAGCCAGAATTTGAACTCAGGTATAACTGGCTCGAAATACATGCTCGCTTACACTGTGTTTCCTGTGTAAAAATTCCTCCCACTCGCCCCAGTCCTTTTCTTGGCAGCAGAAAGGTGAGAGGAGTTGAGGGAAGGAGTTAGTTGAGGCATCTAGTGGTAAACTTGGTTGACGTTCCCCTCTCAGGACCCAGATTGGGTGAGCTATGGAAGGTCACAGACCCCAATACCAGCACCAGCAAGCTGAAGCTGCTGCAGGGGTCCTCATGCCACTCCAGGTTTCTTTGGGCACTTTGAGCCCAAATACGTCATCACAACTTAACTTACAAAACCACGCACACACACACAAAAAAACCCTTAAACCAAACCCACTTCCTTCAAGTTGATTCCAATTCATACTCTCTAAGACAGAGCAGAACTGCCCCACAGAGTTTCCAGGAAGTATATGGTAGATTTGAACTAGCAATCTTTTGATTAGCAGCTGTAGGTAGCGCTTAACCACTTATACCACCAGGGTTTCCAATTTTCAAAAAAGCCACATGAAGTAGGCAGGACTTGTGTTATTCCCAGTTCATAAGCAAAAAAAAAAAAAAAAAAAAAAAAAAAAACAAAACCTGAGCAATAATAACCTACAGGAACAAGAAGGGCCAGCCTAATCACACCTTGACCACTCCAGAGTGATAAGCAATTTATTCTATCACATCTGGGGACAGGTTCTTTAAACTGTTCCTAGAGCTGTTTTTCAGAGAAGTCCGTTTAGACCCAATTCAGAGACATATACAAACAAGACAGAGGTAGCTGCTTTATGTCTTTTCAATGCGGGCACCAGAGAGCTACAATCAAGACTAGGAAATTGAACCAAGGGATCAAGAAACTGCACGTGCAACACCCCATAATAAGTCCTGCTACCAGTCCCAGAAGCCCTAGTGGCAGAAACCACTTGAAGTATGCATGCGTATGCTGCCAAAGGAAAGGAGCTGTCCACCAGCTAAAAAAGGAAATTCTTTGGGTCCCCATTGCTGACTCGTTGTCCCCAGATACACTGTGGACTTAGATGGGCTATAAAAACCCCACCCTCAATTCATCCAGTGGTACAGCATGCAGGAGTGTTCCACTTTGAAGTGCTTTTACTTTCCAATAAAGATTTCTATCCTGGGCCAGCAAAGTCTCCCTGAGTACTTCTTTCTTTCTTGAGGGTCTGATAAGGACACTCGAGGGTCTTCAGAAATCCCCGATAGTACAAGTATCTTGCTTATTGAGTGTCTTATTAGTTATCCAGTAATGCTATAACAGAAATAGCACAAGTGAATGGCTTTAACAAGGAGAAATCTGTTTTCTCACAGCATAGAATGCCAAATGCGGTGTACCAGCACCAGGGCAAAACTTTCTTCCCCCATCAACTCTTGGGGAAGGTCCTTGTCACCCATGTTCCCCAGTGGAGAAATTTCCCAGTGCAGGAAACTTGGGTCCAAAGGATGTGATATTCTCCTGGTAGTTTCTTTACGGTATGAGGTCCATCTGTCTCTCTGCTTACTTCAGCCTTGCATATCTTGAAGACTTAAAACACAATCTAATCTTGTGGATGGAGTTCCACCTCATTAAGGTAACTAGATAATTCCAGCTCATTAACATTACAGAGGTAGAACTTAACAATACAGAGGAAAATCACATCAGATGACAAAACGGTGGACATTCACACCATACTGGGAATCATAGCCTAGCCAAGTTGACACACATTTTAGGGGGACACAATCCATAACATTGGGTAATCTGTCCCTGAATTCTTAGCATCACCTCATAGTGTCCACTGTGCTCTTAATTGTCTCTTAAAAATGAGTAATACAGGTAAAATAGTCTTTAAATCATCTTGCTAATAGGAGTACTGGGTGGAGAGAAGGTCACAAAGTGCTTGCAACTGATAGAGACCATTAACATTAAGGTGAACACCAGCAATGTCTGTTCTTGAATGTCTCTGTTCAATACTTGTGTTAGTTTTCTGGGGCTGCCGTAACAATTTACCAGAAACTGGGTCAGTTGAAACAACTGCTATTTTTTTTGTCTCCTGTTCTGCAGACTGGAAGTTTGAAAACAAGGTGTTGTCAGTGCCATGCTCTGTCTGAAGGCTCCAGAAGGAAGTCTTTCATGCCTTTCCCTTCATTTTGGCCTTGCCAGCAATCCTGGCCATTCCTTTGTTTACAGACGCATCATTCCAATCTCTGCTTCAGTTTTCACGTGATGTTCTCCCTGTGTCTCTGTCTGTGTCTCTTTTCTTATAAAGGCGCCAATCATGTTAGATTAAGGGACTGCTTTGCTGTCTTATGAAACTGTGGGATGTAGTGGTTAAGTACTACGGTTGCTAACCAGAAGGTTAGCAGCTCATATCCACCAGGCATTCCTTGGAAACTCTATGTGGCAGTTCTACTTTGTTTACAGGGTCTCTGTGAGTCAGAACTGACTGGATGGCAGTGGGTTTCTGCTGTCTTAGGACCACATGTTAATTTAACTGATTAGATCTGCAATGACTTTATTTCCAAATAAGTTCACATTCTGGGAGTCCAGAAGGACATGAATTTTGAGGGCACACTATTCAACCCAGTACAAGGATAGATGTAGTGTGAATTATGCTGAGAGTGTTGTCTAGTGTCTTCCTTTAAGAATTCATCCAGCTGCCCATGAGATTCCCCACTGGCAGTGCCATCTGCCACCTGCAGCTCCTCTGGTCCAGATCTCCCTCTAGGGGCTCTTTAGAAAGGCAGTCATCCCCAAAGTGCTCCAGCATGCTCTTCCAGCTCTGTCCTGCCTGTCCAGCTTTGGTTTGCTGCTGTCTTCCTCCTCCTTAATAAGCTTTTAATCTTATGTCACCCCAGTGTCTCTGGGCTTTCCTGAACGATCCCTCTTCCACAAAGCCCTCCCCTTACTCCAACTCTTAATGACCTTCTGTCTCTTGCTTGTCCCTTAGGGTTGATGGCTATGTGCAGTCAGGAGCTAGAGTTCACCTGTGTTGGGTTTGACTGATGTCTTAGTTACCTAGTGCTGCTGTAATACAAATAACACAAGGGTGTGGCTTTAAAGGACAATTTTTTTTTCTCAAAGTTCTGGAGGCTGAAAGTCCAAATTGGACCTAGTCATGTCATTAGCCCTGGACTTTCCTTGTTTCCTTGATAGCAGACAGTTCTCCTGTGGTATTTGTCCTCCTCTATGTTTGTTTCTGTGTCCATTCTACTCTTTTCATGACTCAGAAGTCATGAGATTCAGAACCCACCTTCCTCGAGTATGACTTAATGAATGCAATAAGAACAACAACAAGACTATTACCAAACAAGATTTTTACAGGTCTTACCATAAATAAATGAACCAGTCACTGATTCTGACTCATAGTGACCCTACAGGACAGAATAAAACTCCTCCAAAGAATTTCCAAAGAGCATCGCCAGTCTTATAGTCAGTAGCCATAACACTGAACGACTACACCACCAGGGTTCCCATTTGCAGGTGTACAAAAAAAAAAAAAAAAAGACAGAAAAAAGAAAGAAAGCCCAAATCCACTGCTGTCAAGTCAAATCCAACTCACAGCAACCCTATAGGACCAAAAGAACCGTCCAATAGAGTTTCCGAGGAGCACCTGTTAGATTCAAACTGCTGACCTTTTGGTTAGTAGTAGCTGTAGCTCTTAACTACTATGCCACTGCAGTTTCCAGTTAAAAGTATAGGGGCCAGGATTTCAACTCCTATTTGTGAGGACACAGCTAAGTCCATAACAACGATGACCATCAGCTGAATCTTTGCATAATGTGGCCCTCTCTTTCATAGAGTGTTAAGAGTGCTCACACATCTTTCTCACCCAGCTCAGCCTGGCCTCTGACCTTCAAGGAGCAAATATGGGCCCAAAGACTGACAAGGTACTTTTTAGCTCTGAGTTTTTTGTTTTAATGTTAATAAGACTTGCTTTCCCACAGTGAGTTATTTTTTTTATTTGCAATTGAATTAACATTATCTTATTTCTTACTATTTTTATTTATTATTAAGTGTCTTAGTGCTGCTACAACAGAAATACTACACATGGATGGTTTTAACAAAGACAAGTCTACTTCCTCACAGTCGAGGAGGCTAGAAGTCTGAATTCAGGATGCCAATCCTCAAGGAAGACTTTCTCTCTTTGCTGGCTCTGGAGGAAGGTTCTTGTCATCAGTCTCTCTTACCTAGAAGCTTCTTAGTGCAGGGACCCTGGGTTGAAAGAATGCTGTCCCCTTCTGGTTCTTCAGTCTTGTGGCATAGGATTCCTGTCTTTCTGTTTGCTTTTCTGTTTTATGTCTCAAAAGAGGGGACCCAAGATACAACCTAATCCTGCAGATTGAGTTCTGTTTTATTAATATAACTGCCACTAATCCTGCCTCATTAATATCATAGAGGTCAGGATTTAAAACACAGAGCATAATCATATCAGATCACAAATGGTGGATAACCACACAATACTGGGAATCATGGCTTAGTTAAGTTGACACACATTTTGGGGGGACATAATACAATCTATAACATTAGTCAAGGCTTACAGTCTAGATCTTGTGGCTACATATGAAGAGCATACCTAGGGGAACAGAAAAATCACAGTGAGTATGTATGAAGCATGATATAATTTTCGGAGCACCTCCAGGTTTATGGCCAGGATGAGTCCATGGGTGATACACTTGGTAAGCATGAAGGAGGAGAGCAGAGAATAATGACAATGATAATCTTTCACTCCCTCATTTCTTTCAGGTAATTATGAAATACCTACTAGATATGTAACATGGTCAGAGAACCTGGGGTTAGAAACGTAAATAAGGTTTTACCCTCCCAGTACATTGGTAGTTATAATAAGATGTGTAAAATGTTAAAGCAGAAGTTGACACAGTGACCTATAGAGCAATGAAAGTAGGAACCCCTAGAGAGTCAGGTAAGACTTCCTGGAGGAGGCGACAACTGAGATGCATCTGGAAGAAACTGAGCTGCTACAGCGAGTTTTATATTTTCATGGTTTACAAATCTGTTTCACGTTCGTTATCTGCTTTCACAACAGCCTTTTGAAGTTGCCTGGAGATGAAACACAGGGGCAGCCTTGCTTGAAGTTAAGTGACTTGCTCAAAATCACACACAAATACCTAGATGGCTGGCTTACAGCTTTCTAGCTCTCGGCTTTCTTCAGCTTATTACCAGGTGGCCTGGGTTCTGCTCTACCCCATTTGTTGAATGCAGCTGAGGGTAAGACAGCCATGTTCTGATAATCCCAGGCAGGCTTCCTGGAATTGGGGGTGGTGAGCTGGGGGACACCTCAGAATAGCCCAAGGGCCTTATGCAGGACTCCACCCACAGGAAATCCCCTGGTCTGTAGCACCTCTGGCTGACAGTATGACCATTGCCTCCAAGATGCTGCTCTCCAGGGCCTGCTTGTGGTGATTTCTGGGCCCTTCTGGCTTGGACACATGCTACCAAACAACCAAACCCATCCGGTGACCATCAAGTCAGTTCGGACTCATAGCAACCGGATGGGACAGAGTAGAACTGTCTTTTAGGGTTTCCAAGCAGCACCTAGTGGATTCTAACTGCCTGCCTTTCAGTTAGCAGCTGAGCTCATAACCGCTGAACTACCAGGGCTCTGCAATAGGTGCCAGTGGGGTGGAAATTCCATCATATGGCCCTTGTATCTAGAAACTCCACTCTTATCCCATGACCCTTTTCTGTTATCAAGCTATGCTTGCTTTCTTTAAAATTAGGAAGTAATTGACACCTGTCACTTAAGACTAATCAGAGTTCTGTCTGATGTCTTCATTTTCCCCTTCCCCGCCCCTCTTAGTCCCCAGGAGCTGTAAGCAAGAGTTGTTAAACAGCTGGTCAGTTCAAATCTCTGGACAAGTAAGGAGCAGTTAAGCCATTTATTATGTTTTAATTAATTGTTAAATACATAAGAATGCAAAAAGAATTCTCGGGTAGCACCTAGTCCCTGTCCTGTGCCCAGACCTGCACTCACATCTGTGGGCGGGGCAGAAGGACCAGTGGGGGCGTCTGCTCTCCCTGCTTCTCTGCACATCCCTGGCTCTTTGGCCCAAAGGGGGTGCACAGAGGCAACAGCTGTCTAGAGAGTGAATCCCAAATGAAGCCACTCAGACCTGGATGTGGGCTCAGGACTCTGGGAAGTGAATTCTGGGGTCTCAGTTTCCAGAATGTGATCTAGATGGGGGTATGTAGTTAAAGCAGAGGCTCTTTACCCTAAGGGGAGAGTCTGAAGGGAACCAGAACAGGACCCACTGATGCACATGTAAGGACAGTGTTGGGGTGTCCACCTCTACTCCCCTACTAAGAGGTGACCACAGTTTCCAGGTCTTCTTTCAGCTTTCCAGTATATGCTATGAATACATCCATGTAAAATATAAGATATTGTTCTTAAGGTTATCCCCTCTTAAATAATCCCCTCACAAGTGATATCATGCCCTAGGTACTTGGCGAAGCCCTGCTGGCAACGTGATTGAGAGCTCAGACTGCTAACCAACAGGTCGGCAGTTTGAATCCACCAGGCATTCCTTGGAAACCCTGTGGGGCAGTTCTGCTGTGTCCTATAGGGTTGCTATGAGTTGGAATCAACTGAACAATAACATGTACTCTGGAGCCCTGATGGTACAGTGGTTAAGAGTTCAGTTGCTAACCAAAAGAAACAGAAGTTAGAACTTTTTGAAAAATGTATCCTTACTCTGCAGTGCTGATATTCCACTGTAGTTGTACATTTTTATTTTTAACTGTGGCTCAACATCCTGTGATTATTTTTATGCTATATTTTATAGGGAAACCCCGGCCAGGGTAGTGGTTAAGAGCTACAGTTGCTAACCAAAAGGTCAGTAGTTCAAATCCACCAGCTGTCACTTGGAAACCCTAGGGGGCAGTTCTACTCTGTTCTATAGAGTTACTATGAGTCAGAATCAACTTGAGGGCAGTAGGAGTCTGGTTCAATTTCTTTGTTTATAGTTTACAAGCTAGTAGAACTTAGTACATAATATGTTGCATTCCTGAAAAACCTTTCATTCTACAAAATTGCACACTGAAAGTTACGGGCTAAAAATAGTAGTGTGGATCTGACCTGCCACATCAACGAACTTAGCAAGTGTAGTCACGACATGAAGCTTCGGGAGAAAACTTGGATAGTCCAGGTGTGGACCTCCCCAGGGGGAGGTCACCTCAGGGGTGTTCCAAACCACACCAAGACTCTAGAGTGGTGCTACTGGCTGCAGGTGACGAGACAGGTGCAGATGGAAGCGGACTATGTCAGGTGGGCGCAGAAGGAAGTGCAACCGGCTTCCTGGGATGGGTCTCTCTGGGGAGCAAACCCCAGGTGCAGGCAGGGGTTTTGAGTTTTGTTTTGTTTTTAAATAGCACTGAGAGGGCATTTTCGAAGTATGGAGGCTTTCTCCTTCCCTGTTGACTGTGACAGTTCTCCTCCTGTTATTCCAGCTCCTCTTCATAGGTCCTCTTGATAGGACCTTTGAGGGTCTTCTTCTTTGCTAACACTCTAGCAAGCTTGATGTTCTTCTCTAGAGACTGTTCCTTCCTGATAACAGGTCTAAATTACATGAGACATAGTCTTGCCATCCTTGCTTCCAAGGAGCTTTCTGGTTGTACTTTTTCCAAGACATTTTGTTTATTCTTCTGGCAGTCCCTGATATGGTCAACATTCTTTGCTTACACTGTAGTTCAAAGACATCAAATTCTCTTCAGTCCACCTTATTTATTGTCCAGCTTTCTCATGCATATGAAAAGATCACAAGGGTCCAGAACATCTTAGTCCTCCAAGTAGCATTTCTGCATTTTAACGCTTTGAAGAGGTCTTTTGCTCAATGAAATGTGGATTGATTTTGTAACTGCTGCTTCCCTGGTTATTGATTGTGGATCCAAGCAAAATGAAATCCTTGACAGCTTCAGTGTTTTGTTTTGTTTTTTTTCCATTGATCATGATATTGATTATTGGTCCAGTTGTGAGAATTTTTGTTTTCTTTACGTTGAACTACAACCCATACTGAAGGCTGTGGTCTTCAATCTTCACCAGTAAGTGCTTCAAGTCCTCTTTGCCTAAGCAGGCAAAACTGTATCATCTGCATATATATTGGAAGTTGTTAATAAGTCTTCCTTCAATCCTTTTGCCTCATTCTTCTTCATGTGGTCCAGGTTCTTGGGTTATTTGCTCAGCTTACAGATTGAATAGATGTGGTGAAAGGATACAACACCAATGCAAATCTTTCCTGACTTTAAATTATGCAACTTCCCCTGGTTCTGTTCAAATATACAGGCCCCGTACAGGTCTGTGTACAGGTTCCTCATAAGCACAATTAAGTATCTGGATTCTTGGTGTTCCCAGTGTTACCCATAATTGTTATGAACCACAAAGTCGAATATCTTTGCAAAATCATAAAACACAGGCAAACATCTATGTTATTCTCTGCTTTGATCCAGGATCCATCT
The DNA here is from genome assembly GCA_028571685.1 of Heterohyrax brucei. Classification (NCBI taxonomy): domain Eukaryota; kingdom Metazoa; phylum Chordata; class Mammalia; order Hyracoidea; family Procaviidae; genus Heterohyrax; species Heterohyrax brucei. The sequence continues at coordinate 65,209,919 of CM053142.1, read as the reverse complement.
GACATCAGCAATGATATCCCTGGTTCCGTGTTCTCTTCTGAATCTGCCTTGAATTCTGTCAAGGTACTGCCACACCCGTCTGGGGTATTAAAAGCTGCCAAGCTGCCATCTGAGGGTACAGCAAATGGTCCCAACTCAGCAGGAACAGATGATCACCGAGGACCAAAACGACATGGGGGAATGAGAACCCAGAAGACAGAGAGGCCCACATGAGTGGATCTCTACATTGACTCGTGACTAGAAGAACCAGATGGTGCCTGGCCACCAGCAGTGATAGCCACAACGGAGCTCACAAAGTTCAGTCACACTGACAACACAAGGATAAATAGGAGTACACCCTGAGATCTTCACTAAAAGACCACAATTGATGGCCCAGAGGCTTTGGGGTTCCCCTGGGAGCATGGCCCCTGGACCTGATGCTGCCCCTACAAATCATAATGAAGGTCAATTCTCTGGACAGCAATGGATTGGACTCAGTGACTGAGAGTGACTGTATCTTGTGGGCACTTTATGGTTCTGTGCATCCATAGGATGTCATCCTGCTGACCTCTTACTAGAGGAAGGGGAGTGGATGGAGAGGAGGGGATAAGAGACTGTTGGGAGGATAGGACATGTATGGAGCAGAGAGGAATAGTGTGCTGTCACCAGGCATGTAGACCAGTGGGAGCTGCGTATAGGTGACCATGAAAATTTATATGGGAATGTACATTTTCATTCACTCATAAAAAAAAAGTAATGCCACACTGCTTCTGAATCATCTTCAGCAAAATTTTACTTTCACGTGATGTTAATAATGTTTGATATGTTCTGCATTAAGCTCAATAACCTTTCTTAGGAATAATCACAAATAAGGCTCTCTTCCAACTGGATGGTTAGGTAGCTGCTTTCCAAACTTCTTGGCATAGGTAAATGGGTACTTCCAGCACTGTATCCAGTTGTTGAAATATCTCAGTTGGTATTCTATCATTTACTAGAGGCTTGTTTTTCTCCAATGACTTTAGTACAACTTGGATTTCTTCCTTAAGTACCATCTACTCTCAGTCATGTGCTACCTGCTTAAATGGTTGACAGTTGACCAACTCCTTTTGGTACAGTGACACTGTGTATTCCTTCCATCTTCTTTTGATGCTTTCTGCCTCATTTAATATTTTCCCCATAGAATCCTTCAATATTCCAAGTGAGGAGTAACTCCTAAAAGAGAGTTCACAGACCTTTGAGGGTTCTTGATGACATTTTTGTTGGTAGGAGGGAAATAAAGACTATGAATGTAGATAGAAAACATTCCTTGGAGGAGTGTCCTTTATGCTCAGATTATATCTTACTTTTTGCTATTAAAATGTCTTTTCTTTACAAAATAGTAGTGGCAGCAAATGATATTTCTGTATCTATGTTTGTCTATACATATATCCATCCTTGGCAAAATAAAAAAGCTGTCAATTTTTTAGTGAAGGTTTTCTTCTATGAAACGTAAAATCTGTGAACCACTGAATTTTAGGCCATCCCCAGTCTTCAGGCACAATGGCTGCAAAGACGGTGTCTACTCCACCAGACACAGACTCCTTCAAGAACTCCAGAGGTCACTTCTACCTTATGGTAAAATTTTCATGGTTCTTGTAATCCAGGAAGAAAGGTTGTGTAAATCTTGTTTGAATTTCATGTCTACAGAACTTCCTCTGTGTATAACTTCTCATTTTTCATGACGTAAATGGGGGAATTGGAGGATGGAGGCCCAGAAGGATGTAGTGGACCCTGGGTCCACCACTGATCCCCTTGATTGTCCACCCAGAGTTCCCTGAGACTGTCTTCTGGTCTTGCTTGATTGACACCATTACTACTTTACCGGAATGGGTGTAAGACTGGCAACAGGGGGCGGGGGGGGGGGGCGGTGCTGGAACAGAGGCATGGGGAAAGGTACTCCTAAACTTGCTTGAACAGCAGCCTCTATGCACAGGACTAGAATCCCTGGCTGGTGCCAACAGTCACCAAACACATTTGGCTGCTAAATTGAAGGATGGAAGTTGGAGTTCACACAGAGGTACGGCGAAAGAAAGGCCTGGCAATCTACTTCTGAAAAAAATTAGCCATTGAAAATACTATGGAGTGCAGTTCTGCTTAGACACACATAGAGCAAGGTCAATAGGTTTGGTTTTATGCACAAGACTGAGGGACCACAGCATGATTTCCCTATGGTTAAGAGGAACCAAAGCCAGGCCACGGGCTTCCCCTGTGGGCTAAGACAGCGGGCACTCCTCTGAGACACTCTGGGTTGACAGATATGACTCTTCCACCACGCCCTGGACCTATTCTTGAAGGTCTCTTGGGCCAGTGCTACTTTGATCAGGTCTGCCCCCATCTTTGGGCTCCAGTTTCTTCACAGACAGAGAGCATGCTGCCAACCTTCTCCGTCTAACTCCCTTCGGCATTAATATCCTACAGCCCTACCGTCACACATCCTAACCAAAGACAGCCATCTGTGACTGCGTATGAGCATACATGGAAGGTAAGGGCACGGGACTTTCAAAATATAGTTTTGAAGTCCCATGCATATAGAAAAAGAGAAGTAGCCTTTAAAATATTAACTAAGTAAAAAAGCAAAGTGCAGACAACGATATGTTACTTCTGGGACAAAAATGATCTATAAAAGAATATTTATACACATTAGAATTTGCACACAGAGAATATTTCTGGGACTGTATATAAGAACTCAATAACCTTGGTAGCCTTGAGGGGAGGGGAGTGAGCTGGGAACAGAAATGGGAAAGAGGCTTTTCACTGTGTAACCTTTTGTAACATCTGAATTTTAAATGAATTGAAGTTTTCATAATAAATTACAAAATATCCTGGCTCAGCCCCTTACTAACTGTTGGTCTTTGGGCAAGTTATCTAATTTCTCCTAGTTGCAGTTCCCCATCTACAAAATGAGGATGATTGCCCTATGAGGTTACAATGAGAATTAAATAAGGAAATAAAAGATATATATATAAAGAGCTTAGCACAGTGCCTGGTACATGGTAAGAATTTGCTGCAAACAAAAACCTGTTACCATCAAGTCAATTCTGATTCATGGTGACCCATGTGTTTTACAGAGTAGAGCTGCTCCACAGGGTTCTCTTGGCTGCAATATGTGTAGAAGCAGATCATCAGGCCTTTCTTCCACAGAACCACTGGGTGACTGAACTGCCAACCTCTGGGTTAGTAGTCAAGTGCACAGTGTTCGTGTCTTGGCCCCTGGGACATCACAACTTGGGTCTGCCTCACCTAGGCAGATGCTGCAAAGCTCTGTAGCTCCACAGATAAGTGCCTGTAGGCAACCTACTTCACCAGGAAGCTTCTTGGACAAAGACTCTCAGCTCTCTTGCTCTAAGAGTCAGCTCCAATACTGTGTAGTGCCAGTCTCCTGGCTCTACTACTGCCATGTCTCGGCCTCTGGTGGTCCTTTGCTGCTTCTCACCATCTGCACTATCACCAGGGTGACAGCTCTCCTTAATTCCTCCCGAGGCCTTTGCCCACTCAGTTTCAAAACCACCTTCACATTATGGATATCTGTTAGAGCAGCACCCCATTCCTAGTATCAAATTCTGTCTTAATGATCTAGGGCTGCTATAGCAGAAATATCATAGATGGGTGGCTTTAACAGAGAGAAATTTATTCTCTCACAGTCTGGGGGGCTAAAAGTTCAAATTCTGGGTACCAGCTCCAGAAGAAGGGTTTCATTCTGTCAGCTCTAGCAGAAGATCCTTGTTATCAGACTTTCTCTAGTCTAGGAGCTTCTCAGGCACAGGGACTCTGAGTCCAAAATACGTGTTCTGCTTTTGACTATGCATTCTTGGTGGTATGAGGTCCCTGTCTCTCTGCTTGCTTCTCTTTTATATATTTCAGAAGATATTGGCTTAAATTTTAGACTAATCTTGTTGATTGAGTATACATACCTGCCAATAATGCCGTCTCATTAACCTCAATAGAGATACGATTTGTAACACACAGGAAAATCAAATCAGATGAGAAAAGGGTATACAGTCACATAATGCTGAGAATCATGACCTAGCCAAGTTGACAGGTATTTCAGCAGGATGCAATTTAGTCCATGACACTCCTGGACCTCAGAGACTTATTAAGTAGTAGCTAGTTACTCATACAACATGACTCTGGCTCCTTGTCTTGAAGAAGCTTACAAAAAAATTGGGGATGAGAGTCACCAAACCAAACCAAAACCCACTGCAGTGGAGTCAATCACTGCAGCAAACAGTTAGCATTTGTACAGGGCACAAGAGTTTACCAGGGGATGTCATCTATCTTATCACATTTCCTCTTCCCAGAAACCCTGTGTGGGCCAGAGGAGATGTTGCTATCCCTGTCAGACAGATGAGAAAATAAACTCACTTGTTTAAGGTCGCATCTTGTGATGTAGAACAGAATCTAGAATTTGGATCTTACAACTTTCTATCCTGACCTCTTTGTGGTCACATTTCCCTTGAGTGGTGGCCACTCTTTGTTGGCTTGCAGAATGATGTGTTCGTTCTCCTTAGGCTCCACAAAGAAAGTCCCACCAGCAGGTCCCTGTTGGCAGCTGTCTGACTGAAGGCTGATATGTAGCAGTCTAGGAATTGCAAGGGAAGCAGTTCAGTGTGGCTTCCTGACCTGGCAGAAGGGAAAATTGCTCTGGGATGCTTTCTCCTACTTCCGGCCTACTCTTGTCATCTGCATTTCCTTAACTTAACCTTGCCACTTCCTATTTCCACTCTGGGTGGAACCAGTTCTGTGAGTGCCATAGGAGTTTTCTCAACTTCAAAGGAAGAGCCATAGGTTAATTTTAAGGTGTTAGACTAGAAGGATTAAAAAGATCAGATGCCATGGATTGAAGTATGTCTCCCCAAAAACGTGTGTAGCAATTTGGTTGGCCCATGATATTGTGTGATTGCCCTCTGCTGTGTGATTTTCATATGCTGTAAATCCTAATCTCTCTCTGTGGTTAATAGAGTGGATTAGATTAAAGAAGATTAGAGTGGGACTGCAACACTCTTCCTAAGGGCACCTCCAATGTAAAGGGAGTTTCCTTGGTGTGTGGCTTGTACCACCATTTATCTTACAAGAAATGAAAGGGATGCAAGCAGAGAGTGGAGATCTCATACCATCCAGACAGCAGAGCCCAGAGCATAGTGCATCCTTCTGACCCGAGATTCCTGTGCCAAGATGCCCTCAGACCAAAGCAAGACTGATGCTACTAAAGCACCTTCCTCCAGAGCTGGCAGAGAGAGTGTATATGCTCCCTGAAGCTAACACCCTGATTTCAGACTTCTGGATTACCAGATTGTATGAGAACAAGCTTTTCTTTGTTAAAGCCATCCACTCATAGTGTTTCTGCCAAAGCAATACCAGATGACTAAGACTTCTTCTAAATACTCTATCCCCAATATTAAAAACTAAAACTCAGTGACTGTAGAGTGGACTCTGACTTACAGTAACTACATGTGTATCAGAGTAGAGCTGTGCTCAATAGAGTTTTTACTGGCTGATTTTTTTGAAACAGATCTCCTAGTCTTTCTTCCAAGGTACCTCCAGTTGGACTAAAATCTCCAGCCTTTGGTTTCGCAGCTGAGTGTGTCCACCATTTACACCCCCAGGGACTCTATCCCCAGTATTACAGAGAAAGAAATGGAGCTCTAGAAAGGTGAGAAATGATGTTATGAAGTCACTCACCATTTAGGACAATGCTGAGACCTGAGCCCAGATTTTCTCTCTCTAGGACAACTATCAGTGGAGGTTCTAAAGCTGCAGAAAATCCACAACAAGAGTGTTTTATAAGAATTCATTTGTATCTCTGCACACATGTGAAGTCATTCAGGTAAACAAACATTGTCAGTAATTATGTACCAAGACGAGTGCTAAGTACACATCACTGAAATTCACTGAGGTCAGCGTCACTATCCCTATTGTACAGATGAGAACACTAAGTTTCAGAAAGCTTAAATAAACTGCCCAAGATCTGGAAGTTAAGAAGAGGTAAAATGAGCATTTGAAACTATACCCATCTGCTTTGAAAGCATAGGTGCTTTCCACTACAATCAAGTTTGAAGTTAGATACAGAGCAAGGTGTATTCTCTTAAATTCTTCTCCACATGCTTTGTGAATGAAATCACAGGGCAGAGAGGGTAGTGGGACTAGCACAATTTTTTGTGTCTGACCAAAGTATCATAAGTCAGTTTCTGAAGCCTGGGGAACTGCCAGTGAAATCTCCTCTGAGGGTAGATGTACAATGGCATTGCTGCTTTCCATACCAGCAAAAGGTGAAACTGAGAAATGGTTCTCAGAATTGAATGTGGGCCAGTGTGGCCTTTGAAAACTCTAAGGACCATGACACTCTGTCACAGCCAGCTGATTCCACAGCCAATGGTCGTGCCTGGTATGATGGGTTTGGATACCAGGGTCATGGGATCCTGGCCAAGGAATTGGTACTCTAGCCAGGGGGCCTCACTCCTTTGCAATGACTTGGAAAAAGACTGTCCAGTAGGGGCCTCCCATATGGCATGGTGACATAGTCACCAAATCAGATCCTTCTTCTTAGAAAGTATAAGTACAAGATGTGCAATGGAAGTGAATCACTACAGCTGTAGGAGCTGTGTCGCAGGCAAGCCATCCCGCTGGTTTTCAGTAGGTCAGATCTGCAAATGATTGTGCCCCCAAATAAATGCTCAGCATAGTTACTTGCTTTATTCCAGGGGGTTTTCAGCATCCTCGTAAATCCTAACATGAACCAAAGCAAAAGATCCAAACTCCATTGCTGTTGAGTTGATTTCAACTCACAGTGACCCTATAGGATGGAGTAGACCTGTTCCATAGGGCTTCCCAGGGGTGGCTGGTGGATTTGAACTGCTGACCTTTTGGTTAGCAGCCAAACTCTTAAACACTGCTCTTCTGGGGCTCCTACACGAATCAAGGCTTCCCAGAGTCTTTAATTTTTTTGCTTTTGTAATCCAGGAACAATATTAGGAGTCCCCCATTCTCTGTAGCTGTAGGGAGTGCCAGAGTTACAGAGAATGGTCAAGAAGTCGTCTAAATGTTCTATACACCCATTCAGGTGGTATCTTCACACCTTAGCCAGCTGCCTCATGTTTCTCAGTTCACTTTATAAAGACGAAGCAAGAATAAGGCAAATAATTGAAGGTGCGTACATGTGTGATCATGAGACTTAAGGGATGTAAGAAGGAGGGAGAGGTGCAGTGGTAGCTTAGCTGACTCTGACTCATGGCAACCTCACACACGTCAGAGCAGAACTGTGCTCCACAGGGTTTTCGGTATCTGGTTTTTTGGAAGTAGATCACCAGGCCTTTCTTCCAGGCCACCTCTAGGTAGACTTGAACCTCCGACTGTATAGTTAGTAGCCAAACACAATAATTGTTTGTGCCAGCCAAACCTTTGCTTACTTTGGACATGTCATCAGCAAAGACAATTGTTAGAAAAGAACTACACATTTAGTAAAGTAGAAGGCCAAAGAAAGCGAGGGAAAGTACTCAGTGAGATGGATTGACACAGCATCTTAACAACAGACTCAAACATACCAGTGATCATGAAGATGGCAAAAGACCTGGCAACATTTTGTGCTATTGTGCACATGGTCGCCCTGAGTAGGAGCTGACTAGATGACCACCAACAACAGTGAGGAGACAGAGGGAGAGGAGGTGAGGACAATTAATTAGAGGATCTGGTGTGGTCCTAGGATTACTGGGATTGAGGTTCTAGAGCTGGAAAGACAGAAGGTGGAATCTAAGAGCAGGATGCACGAAACGGAGAGAACAGAGGGATTGAAATTGCTGATATTAACAAAGGTAGAGGTCAAGATCATTGGAAAAGAGGTGTTCAAGGAACTACATTTATTGGATATTAAAATTTCTGAGACTTAAGAGGGAAGAGTAATGACTAGAGAGAATGACAGTGAATGAGGAACTAAAATCATGGGAAATGATGGAGCATGACCGAGGTAGACAGGTTAAGTATGCAGAAAAGTGTTAGCATCCGTCCCTATGATGATCATCTCTTTTCTGGATTTTGATTTTAAGATAGACTTATAGGCCAGGATGTACTTTCTGTGACTCTGTCTTCTGGGTTAAAAAAGGTGCCAACCTCTTTCATAGTCTCTCCAAAACTAGTCAGCTCTCACAAGCCTCTCCTCAGGAGCAAGAGCTTTGACCATTATAGGGAGAAAAAAGGGAGATCTTTAAAAATTGTTGTCACTCCTTCTGCCTTACAATATATCCGACTTTCCTATATCCCATTCCAGAGCCAGTGCTTTGAAGGGAAATGAACTGGTCTGAAGCCATGCTGAGAATTTGCATTTCTAATAAGTTTCTCGCTGAGAATTTGTATTTCCACTTCAGACATACTAAATCAGAATCTATACTTTAACAAGATCCCTAGGTGATTCTTATGGGTAACTTCTGGGGAACTTGTTGGAAACACAAATTCTCAGCAGGTATTCAAATGCGTGTGAACTGGTTCAAAGCCCTGCCCGGAGCACAATGCCTATATTTCTAACACAAAGCTTTGACCTTAAAGTAAAGAAAAGAGCTTTGAGCAGGGAAGATTTCTCCTAATGCTAAGGCTCTGTTGGTCTCCTTGTTTGGTGGCCCAGTCTTTTTCTACCTGTGGCATGGGTGAAAGGGATACCTTTCCTGTGTAAAGCAGGAGAAAGTTACCTGTGAAGGGGGTGGTAGGCAGATTCAGTAGGAATGGGTATTTGTGGAAGCTGAGGATTGAGAAATCAATTCCTTTAAACTGTCTAGGCCTGCATACATTTTGGAACACTTTCTAGTCCTCTCGTTTGAAGACTGCTGGCCTTTTTGGCATCAGTCCTCTGGGCCTCAGTTTCCATATCTATAAAGTAAAGTGGAGTCCAGCTTTACATATCCAGTTGCAATCATTAGGCCAGACTATGGGGTAGTCCGCTCATTGGCTGAGGCCACTCTTGAATCCTAGGCAGATGTGGAACAGGCAGGATGACTCTCACCTCCCAAGTCTGGTGGATCCCAGCAGCTGCGCCCCTCTGTAACCAGGCTGTTTGCCCTCTCCCGGGCCATGCCAGTGGCTCTGCCACATGCTAACTGGGTGATGTCACACGAGTTTATTTAACTTCTCAGAGCCTCAGACATCACTGTACCTTCTTCAGTACTGTTCCTGCTACACTGGCTACCAAAACATGCTGTTGTTGTTGGCTGCTGTTGAGTAGGCTGTCAAATCAGGGCAATCTTCTCAACAGTGGCTCTTCACTGGCTGGTATTTCAGAAGTAGGTGATCAGGCCTGCCTTTCTAGACTGTCTTAGTTTGGAAGTTCTGCTGAAGCCGGCTCAGCATCGTAGCAGCACCCAACCTCCATGACCGATGAGTGGTGGCTGGGTGCGAACCTGGGTGTCCCACATGGAAGGTGCGATATCTACCACTGAGCCACCACTGTCCTCACCCCTAAAATAGAGCATAAACAAACCCTGAAATATTTATCAAAGGAAGCAGTATTTGGGAGATGGGAATATAGGAACTGTATCTTATATTTGTCTGGTATTTGAGCTTCTGCTGTTAGCATGTATGTAGCCTTTGCGGTAAAAATTATAGTTTCAAAGATTGTTTTTTTATTTTTGCCCGAAATGGTACTGGTATTAGAATAGCATGAAAAGCTACCCAGAAACATTTGTTGCTATACATGTCTTTGATACGTTTTTAAAATGGAAGAATAAATTCTTTTCTAATAAACGGTGTCAAACTACAAAAAGGACTCATGGTTGATAAAAAGGCTGCGTGTCTGTCCTTCATCCAGGTGCTGTCTCCTCCACCACACCCTGGCTTGGACTTTCACATGGCAGCAACGGAGGGAAGGAACACTGCCAGGGGCAGTGCCCAGGGTAAGGCCTGAGGCCTTGGGGGAAAGCAAGGCAGGAGCTGGGCCGTGGGGACAGGGGTGGCTTAGCTGAACTCAGCACTTGTTGAGGGAACAAAGCTGAACGGAGCAGGGCGGTTGGAGTTTTACTTTCAGTTTTCGCTCAAAGTCATTTTAGGTTGAAACCCATTTAACCGTCAGATCTCGGCCAGATTACTCAGTGAACCTGTGCTCTCACCCCACCCCAGGCCCTTCCAGTTGGGTTTGAGGGTGGGGTGGGGTGGGGTAGGGTGGAGTGGGTGGGAAAAGGCATGGCAGGCACAGGGTGTCTGCAATGCCATATTTGGGAGGTGTCCATTTGTCTGCACATCAACAAATTCCCCCAGCTGAGCATCAGCTTGATCTCCTATTTGGGTGACCTTGGAGAAGTCCCCTTACTTTCTTTGTCACCTCTTTTACATAAGTGTAGGATCTAGAATGGATCTCTAGACATCACATGTGCCAAAAATATTTGTGACAGCCTTTTGTATCACCTAGGCTGACACTGTGCCTTCACAGACACAGCTGCTGCCCTCAAGGAGCTTACAGTGCAGAAGGGCCAGAGGCCAACAGAAGGCGGTGTACAGAGTTGTGGGGGTGGGAATGCTAACCACTGCACTTGCATTGGGCCCACTCTGCACAGGTCTCATGGTCCTGACAGCGACCCAAGTGCCTTGTTTCTGAATGGTGGAATTGTCGACCACCTATCCCCTAGGAGCCTGTCAAAATGCAGATTCCTAGACCATGCTCTGACTCTCCAGATCAGAATTTTGTGGGGTGAAGAAGGAGGGTTGGATTGTGTACCTTCATTTTGACAAACATCCTCAATAATGCTCACGTACCTCAAAAATAGTGTTCCTCTCTGCTGGAGGGGAGATGTTAGTGTCTTTGTTTTACCAGTAAGAAACTTGAACCTCACGCAGTGAACTAAATCCCTCAGGATCAGTCAACAAACACCTTGCAGAGACCCAATTTAGACCCAGTGCTAGGGCGATCCGTCCCACTTTGTCTGGGAATGTCCATATGATGAACAGTGGCCTCATTCAGTAACCTATTGCTGAAAAATCAGCCATTGACAGTCCTATGGAACGCAGTTCTACTCTGGCACACATGGGGTTGCCGTGAGCTGGAGTTAATTCACTCTCAAAAGCTTCCTGGATTGGATAATAAATGTTATGGCCCCCCATTTGGAACGCACGGCCCGTGCTCAGCACCACACCACCACCCCTTCGGTGAGGCCAGCTTAGGTGATTAGGGGGACACACACAAGCTGGAGGAGAGCTAGGCTGGTGTGGAGATGGGGTGGGAGAACAGGCAGATAAACTAGCTGGCAAGCTATGCACAGGTTTACTTGTGTTTGCTTGATAATCTATAGTGCACAATTTCATCTATTTTTCACCACATCTTAAAAACAGGTGAAAGTGTATACTGCAGATTAGCAAGTAAACATAAGTAAGCCTGTGCATACCTGGCTTACTGGGTAATTCATCCCTGGGGAGGAGGCAAGGCAGGAAGACATTCCAGATGTGATACCCACTCGAGTACCCTCTTAGCCTTGAAGACAGCGTTGTAGGCAATAGGAGTCCGTAAGTGGTGCAAACAGTTAGTGAACTCATTTGCTATCCTAAAGGTTGGTTTAAGTTCACCCAGAGGCACTTCAGAAGACAGTGCCTTTCAGCAACCTATTGCTGAAAAATCAGCCATTGACAATCCTATGGCACGCAGTTCTACTCTGGCACACGTGGGGTTGCCGTGAGTTGGACTTAATTCAATGGCAACTTTTTCTCCCTTCTTGTTCTTCTTCTTTTTTTTAGGCAATGGGTATTCTAAGGGAAACCGATGACTAAGTGATCTCCACCTCCACTGAAGGCTACAACCACCACAACTGCAATAATACCTGACACACAATACTTGCTATGTGCCAATTGCTATTCTAGCCATTTTGTGTGTGCCATTTAGGTAAGTCCAGACCCTAAAGAGCAGTTACAAAGGATTCAGCTGGGCAGCAAGAACATCCTTGCCTGGAAAACTTGAGCGCACAAGGCACCATTGACCAAGGACCCAGGTGTCCAGACCTTTAGTTAACGACAGAGCAATTTCTGATGCAGTCTTTGTAAACAGATCTTTCTGACCGGTCTGGAAAAAGTCAACACTGGAATCCCGAGCCTAATATTCAGCAAAAAGGAGCTCATTGTCCTCCCCTGGGCATCTTGAAGACCAGAGTCGCCTGCACATCTTGACTAGTTTAGATGTAGCCCTGCCCAAAAGAAGGAGGATGGAAGAGATGACCTCTGAGGTCCCTTTGAGCTAAGGGGTCTGTGATCATTACAACCACATGTCAGGACCCAGAAACATTCTTGCTTCCTGCTCTTTCACCTGGGGACCAGGACTGTGGGGCCCCTTTTGCCTGTGTATTTAGTAGGTCACGACCTTTCCCTGGGCCTCCCAGCCTCCTCTCTAGCCCTCACTCTCACCCACCAGCAGGCTTCTTTTTCTTTTCCTGGTTTTCCCTTGTGCTTTACCCTTAAATGTTACAGAGTGTGGACACAGGACATGGTCGCCCCTCCCTTCTCTCTTCTTTGTCTTGAACACACATCTGGCTTTTCCCAGCTAAGCCTGGGTCTTTCCCTGGAACCCTGAAACTCTTTCACAGAAACAGAGCAGAATGCTCTTAAAAGAGAGCCAAGACACTCTCCAAACCTGTGTACTATAAACTCTCATCTTCTTCTGAGCAGATGAATCAGTGGCCATCACTGCTGAGGTTACTGTCAGAGATGCTCCAGCTGGCCAGATATGTCATGCCAGCCAAACATGAACCTTCTCTGAGGGTGCTTTTCAATCCAGAAGACTGGTGAAGGGAATCCCTTGAAGACATAGCCCTACACATACATTTCTTACTTAGATCATCCTGAATCAGGCAGCTGGAGGGAAGGGATTGGCCTTGGGCCCAGCCACACAGAGATTCCTTGAAGCCAGCTGCTTGGCTGGAGCAGAATTGACAGCTCAGTAGATGGAAAGAAAGGCCTAGCTGGGAGGAAAGGGAGGAAGGAAGGAGGATTGAGGACAAGGGAGACAGTGAGGGAAAGAGGAAAGAGCAAGAATGTGAGGAGACAAGGGAGGAGGATGAGGAAAGGGAAGGCGGAAGACAGTCAAAAGGCAAGGCTTGAAGAAAGGGCCACCCACCAGACCCACCCCAGAGCAACTCGGAGAAATGAAGAGACTGTAGGGTAGGGGTTTCATTGTGGACTGAGGGCAGAGCCAAGGGTCAGAGGCAGACAGTAGAAGGTGGGGAGGAAACGAACAGTGGAAGATGCTTAGGTCTACTTGACCTATGGCAGTATCTTAAGTCCTCTCCCATCAATTCAGCTCTCTGGGAGACTCTTGGCACCACTGTTGCCAGGGTTGGGAGAAAAGAGCTGGAAAAGTTTTAGAAGATCTCACAGGTAGAATGTACTCAGTTCAGCTCACACCTTTTATGCACCTATTTTTTATAAAAGCTCCATGCCAGGCACTGGACACTTAGGGGTGAATGAGATGCAATCCCCTGCAACACAATGGGGGGTGGGGGTGTGCAATGTGTCTAGTAGGCAAGTGTTGGTGCATATGTGTGATGGGACATGGGCACTGAGATTGCTTGTAGAAGGAGAGGAAAAGATGCCTCCATTTACAAGTGTGAGCTAGGAGAGCAGAGACCCGGGAGGACCCCTGAGAGTCAGCTTAAGCCATCTCAGACAAAGGATTCCTTTTCTCATATTCCCAACAGACTCCTAGAAGAAACCAGGCCTTGTGCCCATTCTAGGGATAAGAGAGGAGAGGTTGGCTCTCCTGGCAGACAGGAGGAGGCCTAAGAGGCTATGTCCTTCCATCCTCTATCCAAAGCAATAATCTCCTACTCTGTTGAAAATATCCCATATTTGCTCTCCATCTCCAGGAGCAGGAAGCTCACTACCTATCAAATCTCCTTGTCACACTGTTAGAAATCCTGGACACTGATTCTCAAAGTATGTTCCTCAAAGCACCTCAGAGCACTTAGTTCCTGGTGGTGTTCATTGATACACTTTGGGGGAGCGGGGGGCAGGGAGGAGGGAAGAGTTCCTCAGTCAAATAATTTAGGTTAAACAAAGTTAGGTGGTTTTTGTTTGTTTTTCATTTTTTCGAAGGGGTGTTTCCTAATTTGTGTTGTTTGTTTCCTTTGTTTTTACCTGAAGGACTTCTTAGAACCTCTATTATGTAAATTTCTAAGACTTATGCAGTGTGAAGTAACTCCCAGACTTGCTTACCCTGGGAGCTCTTGTTTTGTTTTTATAAAATTGTTGAGGCTGGAGAACACCCCGGGACTGACTTTGGGGTATCCTGCTCCACTGGCAGAAGCAACTTTCCTAAATTGAATTGACAAAAGGGCTATGGATGGGAGGGATTGCTCTTTAGGCCCCTCCTGGGAGGTCTAGTCCCTAGTTTGCCATCCCACCTGTCCCCCAAAGCTCTTTGAAAACCCTTCAACTAGATTAAGGATTAACTTCCTTTTTGTTCTCAGCGATTTGACCTTGAGTGAACTGCTCCTTTGCTTTATGTCCCTTCAGTTTTCTCCTCAATGAACTGGGATAATATGTCCCAATTCATTCTGGTCTCCAGGCGTCTCTGTCCCCGCAGTGTTTCTGTACCCTTGAATTGCTTTGTACAGTTTTCCCTATAGGTTCTGACTCACTAGTGAGATTGAAAGCACCCTGAGGGTACAGCTGGACTTTTATAACAGAGGTTTTGGTTGTCCCCCAACATTGTGGCAAGATGGAAACAGCATAGTTTTCTGCCTGCTTTGCCACTTACCGAAGCCCTGGTGGCCCAGTGGTTAAGTGCTATGGTTGTTAACCGAAAAGCGAGCAGTTCAAATGCATGGAAACCCTATAGGGAATACTTCTACTCTGCCCTATAGGGTTGCTGTGAGTGCTGATCAACTAAATGGCAAGGGTTGGGTTTCTGCCACTTATTGGTGGCAAGACGAGTTACTTACTTTTCCCAAGGCTCATTTCTTTCTCTATGAAATGGAGCTAAGTTTCCATAGAAGCCTGGTTATTTTTAGTGCTCATTTATTCAGCACATGCTAACCGTGTGCTAGGTGCTATGTGTGATGCTAAGACACAAAGAAGAGCCTGTGGTTCTTCCATTTCTTGTTCAGTCTATGGATGTTGATGAGGATAGAAAATCATGCTCATGAAGTATTCGAAAGCTTTGTCTTCCGAAGATGGAAGAAGACACATCTAAAAGAAAGTACCAGTGGGTGACATTTCCTTAGTTCTGGTCCCCAATCATCCCTTCGCTTTAGAAATGGCCATTTCCATAATAAGGCACAAACACAAGAATACAGCTTTTATTCTAAAAGGAGAATTCAGGAGGGGAAAAAACTCATTATTTTAAAACTCAGATAACCTGGAAGTCCGGGCTGTTGAGGGCAGAGGAAGAAGCAGAAGGAGGGGAAGGCATAGGGATGAATGGAGGTGGGAGAGAGACCGGCAGCAAGGCAGACAGACCCCTCCGCCCCAGCACAGACTTCGGACTGAAACAACGGAATGTTGTGAAGCTGTGCTCCTGTCACGGCTCCATTCCTGGCCCCTTAGGACCACCCTGGGAAGTCCTCTAAAAAACCCATCCATCACAGGCAACCGTCTAACTTTCTTTCTGCTCTGGTTCAATATCCATAGCACAAAAATGTGCTTCACTAATGGAAACCTTGTGCTGGCCTCACAGAGGCTTGTGGCAATGAGCAGCAGAAGAGGAAAACATACAGAAACCGAGGCCAAAGCTCCCCATGCATGAACCCATGTGCACATGTACCCCACACAGGAGCATATACCCCACACACACTCGGGCACCCCACACATGTGCAGGCACCCTACACACGCACATGCACACAGGGGTAAAGAGGGAAAGCCTTAGCTTGCTATGATATTTTTACAGTGATCACAAGGAGGCAAAGCTGACGAAGTAATTGCTTTCCAGTTCCGCAAATCAACAAGAGGGGGTTGCCACCTCCCTCTTCTGTGTTTCTCAATGATTCAGAGGCTGCTCAGTATGTCTGGCTGGGGTTCTCACTGGCTCTTTCATACCGAGTTGGAAGAAAAAAAGAATAGAAAGAAAAAGATCAAATTTCAGTTCCTCTCGATTGCCTTAGGTTTGTGCAACCAACTGTCATTGTGAGAATGCCACTGTCCTCTGTCCTCAAGGGGGCCTGCATGTGGCTCAGAGGATGTCCCTTGACCAGGGCAATTAGCCCTCTTCTCTTTTTTTCTATCAGGTGCCCTGGTGGTGCAGTGGTTAAGAGCGCAAGTGCTAACCAAAAGGTTCTCAGTTTGAATCCACTAGGCTGTCCTTGGGAATCCTATGGGGTACTTCTACTCTGTCCTGTAGGGTTGCTGTGAGTCAGAATCAACAGCCACAGGGGCTTTTTCTATCAAGAGGGACAGCCCATCCATCAAAAGTCCCAGTCCTACCACACTAACCCCTAGTTTAACCTGTGGGACTGTGTGAAGGTAGAGACAGCCAATAAGCATTTGTACCTGAGTCTTAAAAACCAAATGTGGAGTGTGAAATAACCCTTTCCAAGTCACAGGAGACCTCAATTCCTGTTCTGGACCTGCTATGAACTGGCTGTGTGACCTAAGTAAAGTCTCTGAATCTCTCTGAGCCTTAGAGATACTTACTGAAAAATGAACAGTGCGGAGGACAATGAAGACGGTCTCCAAGGCCCTCCAGGTTCCAACCTGCTTTGATAGGAAGCTTGTCGTCCACTGGTGGTTACCTGCATGAATGAAGAATTACAAGAGGCATGGATAATATAAACCAGAGGTGACCTAACTTCAGTTTTTTTCTATTTTACATTTGATTTGTCCTTGGAATGTAACTGGACACACATTCAGACACTCACAAACTTCCTCTCCTTCCCTGCCCCCTTCCCTTTCCTCTTCTATTTAACCATCCTGGCCAGAGTGGGGGTAGAAGAATGTGTGGCTGATTGGGGGTTGGGGAAGAAGGTTTCTGGTTGGAGGCAGGAAGGTTTGGGGGAGGAGGGCTCCAAGCACTGGAAAATTGATCAGCTATAAAATCATTCTAATTCTTTCCCCATCCAAAAAGGTAGGAGATTGTGAATAGCACATTCCTCACATGAAATACCACATATACTTGTCTATGAGAAGTCGTGGGAAAAACGGTAGTGTTAAGTGATGGACCTTGAGGAGAAAACAATCAGAGAAGTCCTTGTTCCCCACTTTGTCAATGACATACTTTAGAGTTAGTTTCCAGCCAAAATGGGGTCCCTGCAATACTAAGATAGCTATGGGGGTGGGAATTATGACCTTAATGGGGAAATAAATGTGCTGGTTTTGCCATTTTGACTCCATCAGAGCTTGGAAAACTGGACACATTTCTCTTGCAACAGCATTTTATATGTGAGCAAATACGGTAACTGAGGCATTCCAGTCTCCAGCTACTAGCCAATCAGGAATCAAGGCCTTTCTGCATTTTTTTTTTTTCTTTTGGAAAATGTTTGGGTCCTCTAAGGAGCAGCAAATCAACTGCAGTCCACAGAGTTGTCATCTCCTCCCCCACCCTTCCACCTACCAGGGTGGTGGCAGGGAGGGGAAAAAGGAAGGATGTTAAGCTGACCTTGGTCCCCATCTTGGGGTGAGCCTCATGGAAACATTTTCAGGATTGCAGCTAGGTGCTGGTGAGAGGAGGGAGAGGCTGGCTCAGGAGGAGGTAGTAGACCAGTTAGGGCCATTGTTGGTGGGGTGGGAGAATAAAAGGGAGACAAAGGGAGGGCAGAAGAAAGCACTGCAAATAGGTGTGTGCGTGTGCCTGTGTGCCTGTGTGCCTGTGTGTGTGTGTGTGTGTGTGTGTGTGTGTGTGCATGCACATGCATGCACAGAGAGAGAGACAGAGAAAGCTGGGGCCTCTCTGCAGGGTTGGACAAGTGGCAGAGTAGTGGGAAGTACACTCAGCTTAATTCAGGAAGGGAAACGCAGCAGCTGTTTCCCCAGGAGAAGGTATGGAGAAGCAGCTGCAAGGTAGGAAGACCCTGATGACAATGGAGTTGCCAGCTGTGGGGACAGACCAGGAGAGCCAGCCTGGATGCTATAAGTTGGCTCCGATGTTGTGTGCTGGACTAGAGCTGGCCAGCCTCAGATTTCCCTCCTGGTCTAAAATCTAGGTCCTAGCCCTCCCACACCTCCCTTCTCCTAAGGCATCACCCAGCCCTGCAACTCTGCCTGGGTTCTGTGACAGTGACCCCTACTCAGTTTCCAAGCTTGGTTCTCGTTTCTTCCTCTAAGGCTTCTTATGGTGGTGACTTGCTACTTCAAGTCGCCCTTTGGTTTGTTCTTCACTTCTCCTTCACTTCTTGTTCTCCTTTAGTCCCAGGCCCAGAAGGCAGTGGGACAACTGCAGCAGCCTGAAAAAACGTCACTGAACCTCTGAGCACGTTTCTTGGTCTCAGCATGAGGAATACTCAGCTCCCTTCAGTCTTTCTTTAATAAGTCCTTTAAAAGGTGGAGTCTTCAAGTGATGAAATTGAGATTAAGAGGGGTAAAATAAAATAGCTTCAAACTCACCTAGTCAGCCATTCATTCACCAAATATTCACTAAACACCTGCCATGTGCTAGGGTCTATAACTATGCAGACGTGAAACTCCTATAAAGATTCCCATGCCCTAAGCTAAACTTACTGCCCAAGCCTTGCCCCAAATGGGGTCATTTTACCAGCAGTATCAGCATCACCTGGAAACTTCTAAGAAGTAAAAATTCTCAGGTCCTACACCAGACCTGCTGAGTCAGAAGTTCTGGGAGTGGTGCCCAGGAATCTGCATTTTAACAAGTCTCTCAGGTGACCCCAAAGCTCACTAACATTCAAAAGCCACTATCCTAGATGATGTCCTCACTAGATCTTTTCTGCTTGAAGATAGGGGTCTAAGCCACATTAAAACTTGAGGTCATTTTCCGCTTCTAAGGTTCCTCTTTCAATGATTTTATCCCAGGAGGAAGCTGACTATTTATCTACAGCAGGCCTAGGGTAACTCCCACATTCAGATGCACTGGCCTGACCCCTTTTGACCTTTTGCCTGGCCTCTTGAGAATGAAGATGGTCAACTGGAGCTCATTTGACCTCCTGTTCTTTCTTTTTTTTCAATGGTTTTAAGCTAACCTCTCTTTTTACCCCTCCCTCCCTTGGCAGATGGTTTCAGAGGTTTTCCAGAAATGTCAGCTTTAAAAATTTCAAACCAAGAAAGGCATATCACATAGAAGAGAGTTTCTCTGCTTAAAGACAATCGGTTTGGTACTATGACCATACTGATTTTAGATAGTCTTAATTTTAAACACAGGACTCAAATCTGTGTTTGTACAATCATACTTACTAGACAATTTCTTAGTGTTAATATATTTGATGATTATGAAGATGCATATTATAATTAGAAGACAAGTCAATAGACTATGGAGGCGAATATCTCTAAGAACCAAACAGAATTGGAGAAGGTGCACTTTAGAAGTGTTCTTTAATTAAACACTTGATATGATGTTGACAGTTATTTAATTTCCTCAAACTGGAGAGTTTTGTCCATTTTATATTTAATGTGATTACTGACATATTTCCATCATTTGTTATTTTAAAAATTGTTTTCCATTTTTGTTTAAAATTTTAGTAGTGTGGTGGTTACACAATTCCATGTATACTCTTAAGTGGTTATTTAACTTAACTAAACCTATAGATAATATTTTATTCATATGCTGATCAATACAAGGATCTCAGAATATTTCACAATTTAGTTACAGCCCATTCCAACTTTTATGAGTTTTTTTTGGCTAGTGTTTTACTTCTGTTTTTCAAAACCCTCATGACTTACTCATTATGATTATTGATTTACTCAGTGTTTAGACTTATCCATGTGTTTCAATTACTATTATAAATGAGTTATCAATTACTATCAATTATCCATGTGTTATCAATTACTATTCTTCCTTACTTCTTAATTCATCCTTTGGAATCATCCTTTTTTCCTGAAACATACCGTAGTCTAGAGCTTCCTTTAGTAAGGATCTGCTGATAGTAAATTCAGCTAGTTTTGTTTGTGGAAGATATCTGTATTTTATTTCCATTTTTAAAAGATTGTTTTGATAAATATGTATATCTAGATTGAGAGTTATTTTCTCTTAGCACACTGAAGATATTGTCATTCTTTCTTGTTTCTGCTGCTGTTAAACAGTCATATGTTGGTTTAATTTTCCTTTGTGGATAAAGTCTTTACCTTCTAGCTGCTGTTAAGATCTTCTCTTTGTCTTTGGTGTTTTGTAGGTTTACTATGAATGTGTCAAAATTTCTCCTGTCTAGATTTTGGATTTTGGGGGCCTGCTGATGCTGAAGAGGCATTTCTTTCATCAGTTGAAAAGATTTATCATCTGGTATTTCTTTTAATATTTCTTTCCCCTCATATTTCTTTTATTCCCATCTATAGCTCTATTCAGACAATATTAAGTCTTTAATGTGCCTCCATGTCTCTTTACCTCTCATGTTTTTCATCTCTTTGTGTCTCATTATTATATCTTATTCATTTTCTTGGAAACCCTGCTGATACAGTGGTTAAGTGCTATAGCTGCTAATCGAAAGGTCAGCAGTCCAAATCCACCAGGTACTCCTTGGAAACTCTAAGATAGGGCAATTCTACCCTGTCCTGTAGGGTTGTTATGAGTTGGCATCAACTTGGTGGCACTGGATTTGGATGATTTGGCACACATTTTCTTTAGCTATATCTTCCAGTTCACTAACTCTCTCTTCAGTAATGTTTAACCTACTGGTTAAACTATATATTGAATTTTTTAAATTGTATTGTAGACAAAGATTTACAAAACAAACTAGTTTCTGTTTAAACAGTTAGTAGACATACTGTTTTATGACATTGGTTAACAGTTTCACAACAGGTCAACACTCTACTTTCTCAACTTTAGGATCCCTCTTACCAGCTTTCCTGTCCTGTCCTGACTTCTTCTAGTCCTTGCTCCTGGGCTAGTATGCCCCTTTAGCCTTGTTTTTGTTTTATGGACCTGTCCACTCTTTGGATGAATGGTGAACCTCAGGAGTAACTTCATCACTGAGCAGAAAGGGTGTCTGGGGACCATGTTCTCAGGATTTTTTCAGTCTCTATCAGGCCAGCAAGTCTGATCTTACTTTTTGAGTTGGAATTTTGTTCTACACTATCCTCAGCTTTGTCTGGGACCCTCTGTTGTGATCTCTGTCAGAGTAGTCAGCAATGGCAGCTGGCCACTATTTAGTTGTACTGGACTCAGTTTAGTGGACACCATGGTAGATGTAGCATACATTGAATTATTAGCAATTATTAGCATACATTGAATTTTAATCACAATCATTTAAAAAATTTTTCTACATGTTCTATTTGGTTATTTTTGAACTTTGGTTAATGTTGATAAGTTCTTATTTCTCAATCATATTTTTAAAACTTTCTAAGTATAGACAACATATATTGCATATGTACCTGATAATTACACTTCTTTTAGTCATTCCTGGTCTGAATCTGCAATTTGTTTTCAGCTCATGGATTTCTGGTCTCCTGTGTGTTGTATAGTTTATTTTTTATTGTGACCTCACATTAACCAGAGAGAATTCTTTGAGGCCAATTTTCTTAGTCATCTAGTGCTGCTACAACAGAAATACTACAAGTGGCTAGCTTTAAACAGAGAATTTTATTCTGTTACAGTACAACAGACTACAAGTCCAAATTCAGGGCATCAGCCTCAGGGGAAAGTTTTCTCTGTTAGCTCTGGAGGAAGGTCTTTGTCATTCTTTCCCTAGACTGGGAGTTTCTGAGGTGCTGGTACCCCAAGTCCTTTCCAAAAGACATGCTCTGCTCCAAGCATTGCTTCTTGGTGGTATGAGGTTCTCCAAATCTCTCTGCTGCCTTCTTTCCTTTATAGCTCAAGAGGCTGCCTCAAGGCAAAATATAATCTTACACATTGAGTCCTGCCCCACTAACACAACTGCTGCCCATCCTCCTTCATTTAACATTGTGGAGGCAGGGTTTATAGCTTATAAGAACATCACACAATATTAAGAATCATGGCCTAGTCAAATGGCTACACATGTGTTTGAGGGGACACAATTCAATTCACGATATCAATGTTTAAAGTGTATTCCTTAGAAGAGTTTCTGTTGGATGTTGCAGGTTCTTAAAGCAGCTATTACTCTGGGGCTACTTGCAACAAAATTTTCAGCTGATGTAGGCATCATGTATTATTAGGACAGAATTTGTCACTGTTTTCCTCTATGCTGAGTCAGGGAAGATACCCTATTTTCTTCTGGGATGTAGATTTTTTTCCTGGTTTACCCACTGGAGGTAAACCTTTATGAGTGTCTCAGCTTTCTGAGTGGGTATCCAGTTTGGATCTCCCACCTGGGGTGTGCCATTGGCTTTGTCTCGGATCTCCCACCTTGGATGCACCCTTGACTTTGTCTCCTGGGCTCAGCACACGGCCTGCTAAAATCTCTGCTAGGTCATAGCTAAGGCAAGCCAAGTGCCATCAAGTCAGATCCGACTCATGGCGACAAGCAAATGCTGCGATCAGTAGTTACTCTTCCCTTCGAATTCCAGGTTCATCTCATTGCTGGCCTTTGAGGACTCCTCTTTTTGCCTACCTGATAAGCTGTATATGTACATTAATAAAATATTGCCTCCCAAATTATTGGACAAAATATGAGGTTTCTCCTCTCTGCTTGCTTGTCTCTCTCTTCTTTTATCTCTTGGAAGATAAAAGGTGATACAGACCATACAACAGGGAAATTCACAGTACATCAGATTAGGGCTGTGATCTGAGTAAGAATGTTGCATCCCACCCTAATCTTCTTTAACATAACCTAATCCTGCCTCATTAACCATAGGCAGAGATTAGGATTTATAATACTTGGAAAATCACATCAGATTACAAAATAGTGGACAACCACAGAGTATTGAGAATCCTGGCCTCTCCAAGTTGACACACATTTTGCAGGGACAACAAAGACTGCCAATTAAGTTCATGAACTCATCCAAGAAAAAGTGCTGCATATCTTACTGCTGAATATCACTATGGTCACATTTGAAGTATTCCCCTTGGGAAGCAATTCCGGAACTTTTTTTCTGGAATGGCCATCAGAGCTTTCGTCATATTTTCCTTGATGTCCTGAATGTCACCAAAATGTCTTCCTTTCAGTATTTCCTTTATCTCCAAGTAAAGAAAAAATTCATTGGGACTGGATAAGGTAAGCAGGTGGGGTGTTCCAATACAGTTGTTTGTTCACTGGCTAAAAACTTCCTCACAAACAACTACACAATTAAGTTCAAAAACCCGCCACCTTGTTACCATGTGCAACGACTATTCCAGGAAGAGTTCCAAAATTGCTCTGAAGGGTGGAATAGGCTCTGGTATCGGGGCATAGTTTCCCAAGGGGAGTACTTCAAAGGTGATATTCAGCAATGAGGCATGTAGCACTTAGAACAATAAAGTTTGTGGCCTTAATTGTCAGACCCTGCATGTCAGTCCATGACACCACCAAAGGCAATCTCTTATTTAAAGAGGAGAGGAAAGTTTTTGAGGGCAGGGACCATGTGAAGGAAAAGAAAGAGCATTAAATTTGGAGTTAGAATAAGTTTGGAATCCAGGCTGGTTTACTAATATATAAGCAATATATATATATAAGCAAATATATAATATATAAGCAAATTACTCTTTGGGATCTCTATTTTCTTGCTTATAAAAATGGGCATAATTATACCTACCTACTTCTGCAGGGCTTTGACGTTCTTTGAAACAGACTTTAAGGTGAAAGTCCAACAACAAAAGGTGGGGACGGGTAGTCCAGGGTCTTCCTGGGAAGAATCTTCTCTTAAGTAGCCCCTGAAATGGCATGACTTTGGTCTGAATATGGTTGTCTGTTTTTTTGTTGTTCAGACATTGTATCTCAGAGGGCTCTCGGGGTATATGGACTGTTGTGTGTGATGCCTACTTACCCTACCAGAGATAGCCATGAATGTCAGATCTAAACTGCCAAAGGCCTAACATCCATAAGAATAAGATACTTAGAAAGTCAGGATACAGTCATACGATTGCTCGGTGAGTCTAGAAGGAGGGAGGACACAGAAAATAATTGTAAAATAAAATGTGTCATGTTATCAACTGATAAAAATTTGATGTGTCTATTGCCACAAGGACACAGCTGCCATTAAGACCAAGTTCCTTTCTCTCCAGGCCAGTGCTTGAGTAATCATCACCCTAGACTTTCCCTAAAAGACACACAAAACCAAACCATTGACATTGACTTGACTCGTACTCACAGCAACTCTGTAAGACAGAGCAGAACTTTCCCATGGGGTTTCCAAAGAGCAGCTGGTGGATGTGAACTGCCAACCTTTTAGTGAGCAGCTTTGTTCTTACCCACTGTGCCACCAGGGCTGCCTATTCTATGTTTCTGTGTCTTTTCTGTAGACAACTCTTTAAATAAACTCACATATAGGCTGGAGGCCTTGTGAAATATTCGCTCTCTCTTTCAGGTGGGGACTTCAAGCTCTGATGCATTGTGTGTTCACTTCCTGATTTCACTCTGACAGCAATTTTTCTTTCCTCATTTCTAAATTTCTCCAGCAGAGTAGACAGGACAAGATCACAACTCAGTGTC
Source organism: Heterohyrax brucei (assembly GCA_028571685.1). Taxonomy (NCBI): domain Eukaryota; kingdom Metazoa; phylum Chordata; class Mammalia; order Hyracoidea; family Procaviidae; genus Heterohyrax; species Heterohyrax brucei. The sequence continues at coordinate 65,185,314 of CM053142.1, read as the reverse complement.
TTGTATATATGAAACTATTTACCCCAAGTACATCCTTCATAAATGTTTTCTTTCTGGTTCCTCCATGACACAAGTTGTGTCTTGAGATTCTATGGCTGTGCCAGCTTGTGTTTATGAGTGAGTATGTATGTGCCCAGTATTGTGCAGGGTTCTAGCCTGGCTTTGATCATCGATTATGTTGCATGAGGATTTTCTCTTGCTCTCAGCATAGTATCACTAAACATGAATGCAGCTTCCGTGGTGTTCTCTTAGAAATGGAGAGACAGCCTTTGAGAATACAATATTTCCATTGTTGGACATTTTAATGCTTTCAACTAATTAGTGAACAAGTACCATCACCCAGAAACCAGACAGGAGGAAATAATGGTTGCCAATCTGGAGATGCTTACTTCTGCCAGGCACTGTGTTAAATTCTTTATGCATACATTTTATTTAATTCTTACAACCATCTTGTGGAATAGGGATGGTTATGTTCATTTTACAGATGACTTTACAAGACTCAAACCAAACCAAACCCAGCTCACTGCCGTCAAGTTGATTCTGACTCATAATGACCCTATAGACAGAGTAGAACTGCCCCATAGAGTTTCCAAGGAGCACTGGGCAGACTTGAACTGGCTACCTTCCAGTTAGCAGCTGTAGCACTTAGCCACTATGCTACCAGGGTTTCAAAGAGGTTAAAAGAAACTTGGCCAAAGTCATGCAATTAACAACAATGAAGCTGGAATTCAAATCCAGGTCTGTCCAATATTGAAGCTTTCTCCACTGCTTTCTACCACACCCAGAAACAGTGCGTCAGCGGCCTGGGCAATGCTGCACCCCAGGATAGCCAGTCGACTGTGTTCCCTCTCCATCCACTCCTCCAAATATAAAGCCTGCATATGATGAAAGTAGTATGAATGTTCTCCACACCCACAGGATCAAGCCTAGCCCCTGAACTGTCATTCAAGGTCTTCCTCAGTATAGACCCACTCTCTCTTTGCAGTCTCCTGTCTGTACACCACAACCTCCATTGCATATGCCCAGTCTTCCTCTGTGCTTTTTGGATTTATTGCCCCTTTTACTGGCTCCAAACATTTGCTTATATTCTTCCTTTGGCTGAAGACGGTGACCAGTCACCATTCAAAGGCCTGCCTCACTCCGGCCACTGTAACAAGTCTAGGTCTCACCAAACAGCTCCGGGCCTTGCCTTTCCCTGAATAACTTTCACATCCCATCATTCACCCTGGAGGCATACCACTTGTTCTTTTTTTAAAGGCACAAAACACTGGAAGGCAAGAATAGTCCTGAGCTAACAAGGTGATGGCTCTTCCTCTTAGATCTGGGAGTATTTACTCTCCATGCCTCCACATTTATCATACCTCCTAAGTGTACACATAGCTAGTAGAATTGAACAATTTTAAAAATAATTCTTTTTTCTTCCTCAACGTGTAGCACATGCTAACCACATGGAAGATATTGATTCTTTACTTGCATATGGTTGCATGGTTGAAATGAACCAATGAAAACATTCTTGACAGGTAAGGAAGAGGACAGATGATGTTGCCTGGGGCCTAAGTACTGGTGGGCCCTGTAGAATTCAAAAAAGAATGCAGAGATACTCAGAGAGGCAGCTTGGTGTAGACACTAAAAACAGCAGCTGTGAAGTCTGAATGGGTTTGGATCTGCCCTCTGCCACTAAACAGCTGTGTGACCTTGGTCAAGCTACTTAACTTCTCTGTGCTTCTAGTTCATCTGTAAAGAAAGGGATGAATATTTACCTTGTAAAGAAATGTGATGAGTAAAAAATTTGTGTAAGTATCTGGCACAGTGTGAATGCTGCATAAGAGCCAAGAGCCGTCGAGTCAGATCCGACTCATAGATGGCTGATTATCATTAGACAGGTAGGAAGGAAGAGGAGATGTGGAAGAAGGCCACATTTATGGGGTTTGGTAAGTCTAGTGCCATTGTGCTCTGGCTCTGTGACTATGGGTATCTTTATTATGCTGGCAGATATCTCTTGGAGCCGCACGTTGGTCATGAAACTCTCTGGTTTCTGGAAGTGGCAGCAACAGCTGTCTGCTGAGTGGTGGAAGGGTGGGGGTTGTTGGTGGTGGGGTTGTTGCTGGCAGGATGGATACTGTTAAACTGGTGGAGAGAGTGGGAAGAATGGGGGGGTAGGATTGCTGCTTAACCGTTGATTTATTTCAAGGTTGTAAGGCCTCCAACCATCTCTTCCTACAAGGCCCCTACCTCCCACCACTGCCAGCACTGCAGGTTGAGGAGCTGAACCCAGACCAGATGTTTCCTTTCTTTTCACTATCAATGGATGGCTTGGGTGCACAGGGGAGGGAGGGGAGGAAATGAAGGCAGTGAGAGACTCTTCAATGGGGAACTCATACTTCTTCGCCTCAGATCTGCAGGCTTGGAGAATCTGCTCCCTGTCATTCTAGGAAGCACCCGACAAATATTAACTGCGTGGTCAAACTTAAGGTCAAGCCAAAACAAGGACAGGGGCGTGGGATGGCCTATTTCCTGGAGAAGACCCTTGGGAAGGAACTCGGGGGTGGTTAGAAGCTTCTGCCTAACTCAGTGAAAAATAACGGAATGAGAGAGGATAAGAATAGCTCTTTGTGTCATCTGTACCCCTTGGAGAAACAGCCCAAGAGAAAGCAGCTTGGAGAATTCTAGCAACTCAAGGCTACACCACTGGGTTTTCTCCGGATGACACTTTTCCCATCTGTAAAATGGGGAGAATATAATACCTGTCCAAATGACCTCACTTTCTCATTGGGAGGATTTTGTGAGTAATAATCACCCTGACAGAGCTCGCTAAATGTGCAGGATCAGCAAGAAAGCGATCTGATGGGGCATCAGCAGCACAGGGAACTGTCAGCCAGAGGCGGGGAAAGTACCTAAAGTGTCCTTCTACCCTGCTGTACCCGCAGAGGGGCCTCAGCTGTAGAGACAGGTGCACCTTCTCACAGATCATTCGGAAATCACTGTGGGTGCCCAGTAAGCACTTTTTGGCTACAGCCTGGGAAGAACTACTGAGAGCAGCTTGGAGCTGAACCTCTCTCGAACCCACTAATCATTTCGTGGACTTTGTTTAATCTCCTTCCTTCAGCTCCATCATCTTCTTTCTCACACACATGGAGGTGAGGCCCCAGAGAATCAGGGAGTTGGTCAAGCTGAGCTCGGTGGGTATCTTTTTCCCCCTTGGGAGTCCTTCCAGTTTCTGCTTCTAAAGGCAAAGGAGGTCCTACCACCCCTTCTAAGAGTCAAAATGCCTAGCAAAGTTGGTGTCGTCTTCAAGGTGCTTCTGAAAATGTAACAGATTGCTTCCAGATATAATGAGCTTCCTGTCTTGGAGGCATTCAACAAGAACCGTTTTCCCTATTAGTATACATTTTGTGTCTATCATTTATCACTGCAGCATCCCTAGGAGAAGGCTACTATTACTATCAACCCCATTTCACAGATAAGAAAACTGAGAACCGAGAAAGTTAACTTGCTTCAGGTTTCATAGCTACAAGGTGGCCTTCTTAAGGTTTAGGGATCACACCAGGCCACCAAAAAACAAACAAACCCAGTGGGCTCAAGTTGACCATACAGGATGAGGTAGAACTGCCCCATAGGGTTCCAAAGGAACAGCTGGCAGATTTGAACTGCTGACCTTTTGGTTACCAGCTATAGCACTTAACCATTGTGCCACCAGGGCTCCACTGTACCACCAGTGATACAAATGGCCCCTAGGGGCACCATATGGCCCACTGACGTGTGACCTACCTGGAAGGCAATGAATTTCTTCCTGAAAGAACAGCCTTGGGTCAAAATTCTGAAAAGCACTTTAGGGGTCCACTTTGACCACCCTCCCAACGCACCTCTGTCTGGATTGATCTCCTACCCTAGGTTGCCACCACCGCCCCAAATCAGAGGAGACTGGAAGGGAGAAAATTTGGGGGAGCCAAGGGTGATGGGCAGGGGCTGCAGCATGACCTGGGAACCAGAGGGCAAACTGGAAATCATGTGTTTATCCTTTTCCAATCCTGATCTTGAACGTGGGTGTGTGTGTGTGTGTGTGTGAGAGAGAGAGAGAGACATAAACAGAGAGAGAGGTAGGAGCTTTCAGGGAAGGAGTATTACTTTTGTATGAAAGTGTCTCTTTTTTTCTTTATTTCACCAAACCACAGACCAGCTACACATTCTTAGGCAGTTTCCTGAGGATAAACTTCAGATTTACTAAAAAGAAGAAAAAAGAAAATAAAATGAGACTAGAGGTGGGAAAAGGAATGAGACAAGGAAAGGAAACACGCGCAGACACACACACACACACACACACACACACACACACACTCACATTCACACACTCACACACCCCTCACAGGGCTCCTGGCAATAAGGAAGTGAGACTAGATCTTTTTCATGAATGGGCTTAACTCAGCCCTGCTGAACTTCCGCTCTCTCATTCACCAGCATTCAAATTTCACCTTCTGACCATCCAAGGCAGCTGGCGGCTGGCCCGGAACTAGGAGCAGTTTGAGATCAACCCCCTGACCACAGGCAACTGTGTACTCACAGGAATCTCCTTTTCTGAGCTGCTAAATCTAAATTGACCAGGGTGTTGATGGTTTGTAGGACACCAGGCCTGAGAGGCACCAATTCCTGGAGCACCCCCTCCACTTGTGGAAGGCAATTGCTTATACAAACCCCCCCACCCTGGGGAAGCTCAGAAATCACAGTCAGCAATGTGTGCAGAACAAATGCTTCTGCAAATGAAGGCAACCAGAGGGAGCTCTCTGAGAAATGGTAACTCCTGACTTGTAATCAATTACTTGGGAGGAAATGACAGTCACCATTTTGGAGAAGAAAGCTTATGGTTATTCCCATAGGGGTTATGAGCAGTTAACTACGGCTTGTGGCCTATAACTGTCATTCTTTCAGTTTGGATGGGTGTTGGTTGAGGAACAGGAGCCACAGAGACTGTTGTCCCTTGAAAATCTGCCTGGAGGCAACATAAGTTTTGCCCAGGCAGTGCAAAGGGTCTAAGTGACCTTGAGCAAGTCATTTAATTCTGCTGTGCCTCATCTGTAAAGATGGAATAATCATACCTCCCCAGCAGGCCTGTTTTGACAGTTAAATGAGCTACGGCAAAAGACTTACCTGGGCCTGTCAGTGATCCCTGGTGGTGTATGAAGTGCTATTTCTGCTAACCGAAAGGTCAGCAGGTCAGATCCACCAGGCACTCCTTGGAAACCCTATGGGACAGTTCTACTCTGACCTACAGGGTCACTATGAGTCAGAATCAACTTGACAGCAGTGGCTTTGGCTTTGGCATCACCAATCCCATTTTGGAAACCCCTGGCACCCAGACCTGACAGAGCAGTTGCCACTATTTGACTGAATAGGTTATAGCTCTGTCTCCAGTGTCCACAAATGATGGTTGAGACAGACTTTTGATTTATGAACCAAATCAAAGGAGGAAGCAGTGGGACGTAGATGGGAAATGGCCTGATCTGGAGACCAAAGAAGGATGAGGTGACGGGAAGGTGACCAGAGACACCGCTGAAGGCTAAGCTTGTCTTCCTCTATGTCTTCCCCCTTTCCTGCAGCCCCTTCTAGTCAAAGAGCAAGACAACAGAGAAAGGGGTACTGCTTTCCTGCCCCTACCCCTGATACTCTAGAGTCCCTGGGTGACACACAGTTAAGTACCAGACTACTAACAGTTGACAGTTCAAAGCTACCCAGAGGCACCTTTGTGATCTGGTGATCTACTTCTGAAAAGTCTAATCCTTGGAAATCTTGTGCAGGACAATTCTACTCTGACACACATAGGATCGCCATGAGTTGGAACTGAATTCATGGCAACTGTATTTTTTTTTTAACCCCTCATACTGAGTGAGAGTTCTCCCACAGACTCCCTGGCCCCCACAGTTGCGTGCAGCACCCCCCAACACCTATGCCTTACAGTGTTTGGTCCCCCAGGCAGAGCATGGATAAGATGGCCTTCAGAGCGCCTGCCCGGCATCTAGGCCAGAAGTTGTTCCGAAGGCCGACTCCGGGGCAGAGCTGGAGAGCTGCATTCCCGCCCTGCAGCTGCTGTGCTGCTGGGCCCAGCTCTGGGCACTGAGAACGGACTCGGAAATACCAGTGGGCTTTGTTTGGGCTGATTACTCACAATAAAGGAATGACATCCACTCTATTGGACTTTCTAGGAACTTGCCTGCAGCTGGAGCAGGTCCTTGTCCCTAGGTCCCCTCTAGCAGACAGAGCAGCTACTCACAGAGGCCCAGGGCTAGGGGGCACACATGCAGTTCCCTGTGGGCCCATGCCAGGGGACCCTAAAAGGGGCTGTATGTATTTGTTCTTTTAGTAAGTCAGGCTCTGGATCCTTCTCTCCTGCGACAGCTTGAGGCAGCTTCCTTGACCTCCTTTCCTTGTCTTCTTTACCACTGCTCCCCAGGCACTCACAGAGCAGAGGAGAGAGCTGAATCCCAGCAAGACAGAAAGTCTCAGGAGTTTCGATGAGCACAGTAATCCTGCACATGTGTTAGAGGAAACACCCATTTGCCAAGGCACTCTGACAACCACAGCTTCTGTTTATCTAGCACGCACCAAGCTTACCACATGTTCTGTCTCCTTTCATCCTCAGACCTGCATCCTGTGCAGGAGGTGCTAACGTTGGGACCTTTTCACAGATGAGGAAACCGAGCCTTGGCGAGATCAGGACATTCTTCCAAGGTTACATCATTAGCAAATGGCAGAGCTGAGAATCAAGTCCATTTGCACTCAGTTACAAAGCATGTGGGTTTAGTCACTAGACTGTATTTTTGTATGTGCTTTATTAATTCCATTTCTGTGAGAATGAGAGATTAAGGGCTCCTGGAGGGTAAAGGTCACATCTTATTTTTTCTGTTTATCTTACAAAATACCAGGGACTCAGCCAAGCAGATTCCAGAATATGCTGTGGAGGTGAGCTGATTCAGTCTGTGGAGGGTCAGAGGGTACAGCAGCTGAAGGGACCCTTAAGTCCTCTGGAACTTGTCCATTCCTACAAGATACCTCTTCCGTGTCTGCTGACCTGCTTCTCCCACTGCTATTAATGGCTTCTCTTTTTATTCCTTTCCCATGTGCCTCATGGTTTCCGGCCTCTCAGTCTCCACAGCACTTTCTGTGAAACCCTCTGTGCCTTCTAGACTGCCTATCTTTAGTGTTCTACTGCATGGCCAGCTTTCTGCCTATTCTCCTTCTTGCGCAATGATATCTCTGCTTACTAGTGGCTTCTACTGCTTCCTGCCTCTCCGGTTTGTCCCCTCAGAGTGACTACATTAAATTCTTCAAGGAAGGCTATGTTCGCTACTTACGGCTGTGGTAAAACATGACCACAAGCCTGGCAGCTCAAAATGACAGAAATTCCTTCTCTCACGGTTATGAAGGCAAGAAGCCTGAACTCAAAGTGTCAGCAGGGCCATGCTCCCTCCGAAGGTCCTGGGGGAGGATCTGTGCTTGCCTCTTCCAGTGTCTCTTCCATCTTCTGGAGGCTCCAGGCCTCCCTGGGCTTGTGGCTGCCGCCATCCAATCTCTGCCTCCATCTTTATGTGACCTCTTCTGTGTGTGTCTGTTCTCCTTTTCTTTGAAGAATGCTTGTTACTGGATTTAGGGGCCCCTTGAATCCAGGATGGTCTCATCTGAAATCACCTGCAAATTACCTTTTTCCCAAATCAGGTCATGTTTCTAGGTTTCATGTGGGTAGGTGTATCTTTTAGGTGCCACCATTTCCACCTGCTACAGAAGCTGTGATTGGGTAGTTAGTGATGACCCCCTTGATGACCCCACTCATCATCTTCACACCAGTCTAACTTCTAGACTGTGGGCATCCTGTATACGAGTCCCCAAAAGGCTCTCTCGACACCTTTTCCTGGTGAATATCACCCTCCTTCTCCCTCATAGGATCTTCGATGTGATTAAATAAAGCCCCCAGTACCATGTCTGACATAGAATGGCTCAGTGTATGGTAATATTATTAATAATCAATTCTATGACAAATGGTTAAGCACTCAACAGCTAACTGAAAAGTTGGTATTCAAACTTGCCCAGCAGCTCTGCAGGATAAGACCTGACCATGTGCTTCCATAAAGATGACAGCCAAGAAAACCCAGTGGGTTAGTTCTCCTCTGTTACACAGGGCCACTATGGTCAGAATCGACTCAACAGCACCTAATCACAACAACAATATGATTCATGTAGTACCAATTTATGCCATTTGAATAAAATATAAAAACAGATTACTACCATTTGAAAAAAAGATAGAAAAAGTAGAACTGCTAATAATAATACTGCAAAAATCCATTTAGAATACCAGTGCTCCCTGCAGCACTTTTTCCAGTAGCCAGAAGGTAGAAACAAGTGAAATGTCCATGAATAGATGGCTGGAAAAACACAATGTAGTATAGGTATACAATGAAATATTATACAGCTGTGAAGAGAAATGAAATTATGATGCATGCCACAACCAGCATGAACCTTAATAACTTTATGCTGAGTGAAATAAGTCAATCATAAAAGGACAAATACTGTCTGATCTCCCTCCTATGAAATGCACAAACATATGGAAACGAAAGATTATTAATAGTTACCAGGGTTGACAGGGACAGGAATAGGGAAGGGGTATTTTGGAGGGGGTCATTAAATGGAAACTCTGGTAGTGTGGTAGTTAAGTGCTGTGTCTACTAACCAGAAGCCTGGCAATTCAAATTTGCTAGGCTCTCCTTGGAAACCTTATGGGGCAGTTCTACTCTGACTTACAGGGTTGCTATGAGTCAAAACTGACTTGATGGTAGTGGCTTTTTTTTTTTTTGGCTAAGTTTACATTAATAGTGGAGGAATAGTTTGGAAAATGATAGCAATAATGGTGGCATAACATGAAAAATATAATTAGTGTCATTGAACTATAAACGTGAAGTTACATTGGTGAATGTTTCGGTGTATATATTTTTACACCAATAAAAACAATACCAATAAAAAAAACCTATCTAGAAGAAGTTAACACAAGAGCAGTTGTTATCAAGGGAGGAGTCTTTGACTCTTTAGCTGCCATCAGATAACTAGCTGCATGGCCTGGGATAAAGCTACTCCTCTAGGATCCCAGTTCCTCACTGATAAAACGAGGGGTTTAGTGTAAATCATCTCTCTACTTCCTTCTAGCTGAAGTGTTCCATGAGTCTAGGAAGGTGCTTTGTAGCCCGGCCATGAGTTGAAGACAGTACATAACCTGAGGGTTATAGTCAAGCCTATAGCCACCCTAGCATTTGGAGGCCACAGTCAGTGTGACTGTGGGGACAAAACCAAGTGCTTCTTGCAACAACTCTTGAAGATCTGATCTGAACAATGCTAACCAGTTGACCTTTAGGGATTAGAAGACTTCCTCCACATTAGGGATGACATACACGAGTCATACCAGTGGCCAAGTCCACTCCCTCTGTTCTCAGCTGTTGAACTCAGTGGGCAGCAGAACTTCCGTCCGCTTAAGCAGCTGCTGATAGCTGCAGGGTCTGGGGTGGTCTCTGAGAACCAGCCAGCTGCTTAAACAGCAGGCGGGAGGAGCTTCCCCTGGCTTCCTCTGGACTGCAGCTGTTCAGAGCATCAGTGGAACAATGGTTGACTTCCACAACAAGAATGTGTCAAAACCAATTTTTTTTTTTAATTCAGAGAATTATTTTAGATTGACTTACAAGATAGTCCAAATATATTCTCGAAATATAAGCTACAGTAATAAAGTACTCAAACGAGTGCCTCACACATAGTAAGTACTGAGTAAATATGGTTGTTATTAATACCACATCTTGTAGAATTATGAGATTAAAATGATGGTGATGTCTAAACTCCACTAATTCCTCCAAGACCAGCTCAGGTTCCCTTTCCTTCATTTATCTCTGTCATTCATTCATTAATTTATTCATTCAGTAAATGCTTTTTGAGTGCTTATAGGTCTTAGGTCTTGAGGACATAGTTGACAAAGCCCCTGCCCTTATGACTTTTGTATTTTGGTGGCTGAAGACAGAAAATAGAGAGTTCTAGAAAAGGACAACATTCATTTGTTCAGTCAGTCACCTTGTTATTGAGCACCTACTATGTACCAGACACAGTTTTAGGTATCAGGGATACAGTGTTGAACAAGATAGACATAGTTTCTGATCTCAAGGGGACTTTCCTTTGAGTATAAAGATAGGGGACAAACAAGCACATGAATAAAAAATTTAGAGTGTGATGTGTGTTCAAAGAACATAAAACAAAGTGATGTTCCACTGATGAAAGGGAGGAGAAAATGTTACTTGAACCGAGGTGGTCAGGTTTCAATCCTTTTTAGAGACTACACATTGCAGCAAAGGAACTTCTTGTACCCTCATTGTCCATCTCATTCATTTTCCTGTTTTATTGTGAAATGTCTCTCTCCGACAGATTACCTGCCTCCTCATCTGGATGGCTGGGGAGTAACCTCCTTGAGGTGGGAATGGTTCCTCCATTTGAAGCCTCCAGAAACCTGAGTGTAGTAAACCCACTGCTCTTGAGTCAATCCTGACTTGTAGCAACACTACAGGACAGGGTAGAACTGTCCCACAAGGCTTGCAAGGCTATAAAATCTTACCGAAGCAGACTGCCACATCTTTCTCTCATGGAGTGCTAGTGGATTCAAACTACTGATCTTTTGGTTAGCAGCCAAACACTTAACCACTGCACCACCAGGGCCCCTTAAGTATACTGGCCATCTAATACATTTGACAGCAGGCAGTGGTAGAATTCTCACCTTTCATGCTGGAGACCAAGGTTTGATTCCTGGCCAGTTCACCTCATGCAGAAGACATGATACATCTGTCCATGAAGACTTGCGTGTTGCTCTGATGCTGAACAGATTTCAGCAAAGCTTCTAGATTGAGACCAGGAAGAAAAGCCTTGTGATCCCCCAAATCAGTCAATGAATCCTATAGATCAAATCGATCTGATCTGCACCTATCATTGAGATAGTACAGAACCAGGTGACATTTCTTATCATGGTGCACAGGGTCACCATAAGTTTGGGGACAACTCAACAGCAACTAATGATGACAAAAACATATTTGAAAGATTTCTTAACTGAAACTAATATTACCTTTAAAAAAATCCAAAACCCAATGCTGTGGAGTCAATTCCGACTCATAGCGACCCTAAAGGACAGAGTAGAAGTGCCCCATTTAGTGACTCATAAATAACGCTGCTTGTTAACTTGAAGATCTTTTTGTATTGTCTTAGTTGCAAAGGTCTTAAAAAACTGAGGGCTTGCAAAAGGAGGGCAGGAGAGAGGAAAGGGTTGGAAAATGAGCTTTCAGTGAGGAGGGGTCACAGCAGGATGAGACTCTTCAAAAGTACTAGGACATGAAGGGATTATTTCCAGTTCAAAGCATTAAATGGCATTATGGACAGCTGTGGGCCAAGCTTGGTTCTTTCCCAAGCCAGCTATCTGATAACAGTAATACCACCATCATATCACTTCTCTATCTTGCTTTTAACTTTCAGAACATCATTTTTCTCTCTAGCTTGAGTTTTACAGCATTTCTGCAGGATAAAAGGAGCACACACTATTAACCCTGTTTGAAAGTGGGCAAGCAGAGAGGAAGGCCGAACGTCTTGCTCAAGGCCACTCAGTAAGTCACGGGAGAAAAGAGGAGAAGGTGGAGCTCTTCTAATTCAGAGTCCTTTGCTCCACCCACTGCATGGTTTGCTGGTATCATAATTTCCCTGAATAGCATGAAATATGTGTCCATTTTTAACTCTTCAGTGCATGTCACATAATTACTTGACTTTGAATTTTCCTTTCAAGAATTTCTGAACTTTTCCTGGACTCCCAATTTGCTGCTTATCCTTTTCCTTCAGCTCCAGCTTCCCACACCTTCCTTTAAGGTGGTGGGAAAGGAATCAGTAAGGACAGGCAGTATGGGAGAGACACGTGGGTCAACTGCTCAGCACAGTAGTCACTGATTGGAAAAGTCTGTGCAAGAACCCCAAGTGCATGCTGCTCTGCACTAGCTCTAAATTGTTAAATGTGGATTGTTGCCCAGAAAGGAGAGTCTCTCCAAAAGGGCCATTTAATCCAGAGACTACATCACCATGAGACCAGAAGAACTAGATTGTGCCCAGCTGTCACCAGTGACTGCCCTCACGGAGTACAACAGAGAATCCCTGACATAGCTGGAGAAAAATGAGGTCCAGAACTCAAACTCTATTACAAACACTAGATTTGATGGCCTGACAGACCAGAGTGTTCCCTGAAGACACGGCTCCCAGACTCTCTGTTAGCCCAGAGCTGAAACCAGTCCTGAAGCCAGCTCTTCAGACAAAGACTGAACGAGACTATAAGGCATGAAATAATACTGGATAAAAGTGTATTTCTTGGCTTAAGTAGATACAGGAGGCTAACTGAGCAGCTCCTGTCCAGAGGCAAGATGAGAGGCAGTAGGCAGAAGGAGCTGGTTGAACGGACACGGGAAATACCAGGCAGAAAGCTGGGGTGTGCTGCCACAGGATCAGGAGAGCAGTGTGTGCGCAAGGGTTTCTATGACAAATTGAATTGGACTGTAAATTTTCACTTCAAGGACAAAATTATTTTTAAAAAATAAAACAAAAAGAAGACTCTGATGGGTCAGGTGGGGAGACCCACACCAGGATCCAAGCCTACCTTCTATTTTCTCCACCTGGGCTTCCTTCCCCTTCAGGAAGATATACACTAACCAGTGTGGGTGGGCAGTGCTGTGTGAGCCCTTTGGGAAAGAGAGCAGTGTCCTCTTCCCGCACCAACCTCCTCACTCGTCTTTTGTATCTCCTACTCTTGATCCTTTCTCTTCCTATAGGCATACTGCACTCACAGTTGTCTTTGAAAACCCAGATGTCATCATTTCTTTCTCCTATTTAAAACCCTTCAAAACTCCTCCCTTGCTCTAAGGATAAAGTCCCATACAACTTAGCACTGCTGGCATGCTGTACCCAATTGTCATGGAGTTGATTCCAACTCATAGTGATCATATAGGACAGAGCAGAACAGCTCCACAAGTTTTCCAAGGAAGCATCAGGTGGATTTGAAGTGCTGACCTCTTGGTTAGCCACTAGTAGCTCTTAACCACTCCACCACCAGGGCATGCTATGGCTCCTGCTGAATTATCTGGCATCATTTCAGGGCAGGAAACCCTGGTGGTGCAGTGATTAAGTGCTATGGCTGCTAACCAGAAGATCAGCAGTTCAAATCCACCAGGTGCTCCTTGGAAACTCTATGGGGCAGTTCTACTGCGTCTACAAAGTCGATGTGAGTTGGAATCAACTTGACAGCAGTGAGTTTGGTTTGTAGTTCCTCTCTTGACTCTCCAACTCCAGCCACTTTTGCCCTCAAAGAGTCAAGTTCTTTCTGCCTGGGAGTGTTAGGATAGGCTGTTCCCTCTGACTGGAACATTCTCCCCTCCTTTCCCCCTACTTTATGCTTGGCCACCTGTTACTCAGCTTTGAGGTCTCAGCTTAAATGTCACTTCCCTTTTTCCTCAGACGGGATGCTGTCCATTACATTTTCTCATGGTACTTTTTTCACTTCTTTAAGATATCACCTTTCACAGCTGTAATTGAGTAATTAATTGATTAATTGGGCAGCCTCTTTAAAAAAATCGTACTGTCGTCTCCCTTAGGTCCTAAGACATTGGCGCCCTATGAATATTTGTTGAGGGACTGAACAAAGCCCCAGGCACCTGGGTCGGAGGACATTTAAGAAAGCCAATGAGTGTCTTCTATAGCATTCCTGCCAGATGTCCCCCAGCCCTCCTTCAATGTCTCTGTACTGGGCAACTTTTTGGCTGTCCTTTAACCAGTGGTTACATGTTCAAGTTCGCCCTGAATAAGCTATTTAACTCACTAAGCTCTGGGTTTCTCATCACTAAAATGATAGTATTAATAATGTCCACTTCACAGGAATGCTGTAATTACTAACTGATATCAAGCACATAAAACACAATGCCTGACATCAATAAGTATGAGCTTTTATTATTACTGTTATTGTTGTTAATTATTATTATTGCCACCATCATCATCAATATTCTTCAGATGGCTACTAAAGAAGGCAGATTTTCTTTACATTTTCTTGTTACACACGAGCAGATCTCTCTGTATGTGACTTCTTGTTCTACCTTTGCAGTTTCTAGAATGTTTCAGATGTATTCCTCATGAGAGCCATTGGACTCTTTAAACAGTATCCTGCCAAGTGTGAATCTTCTGTCCTCCAGTTCACCACGGAACAGTTACATGTCTTTTGGTCATTTCGATTCCCTGTTGAATAACTCCTCTTTTTCCACATCTCCTCACATCTCAGAACATCCTAGAGATGAGAGAAATGCTGGCTCACACAAATCCAGGAACATGGGCGTCAGTGCAAATACATTATCTGGCCTCTGACCCTAGATAGGGAGTAAGGAGTTTACAGGCTGGTCAGCAAACCTGGGGGACTCTGTACTCCATTGCAGGAGAGGAGTTGAAGGAGGTGAACATCAGGTGAAGAATCAAGTCTGGCTTCAGGCAAAATCAGTCTGTTCCAGTCCATCATCCCCTTTCCGCCTACCCCTTCCTTTTTTTTTTTTAAAAAGCAGCCTATAAATTAGGTGTCCAGGTCCTCACATGCTGCTTCAGGTTACACAGGTGAATGTCCTACCTAAACAACCACCAAAGCTATGCAGACTCTCCATTCAGAACTTACTAGTCTTTTGTTATATTTTTTCACAGCCCTCTCTCTCCTGAGTTAATACATCAAATTAATTCCTGCTAAAGTGTTAATGACTAACCACATTTCCCCATTCTGGTTGCCCCCCAACTTGAAAGAGTGGATAAAGTGGAATCTTAGACATAAATATCACTGTTTGTGTGGGAAGTAATACGAAGCAGGTGGAGATCTACCTCCCAGATCTTTCCAGTTCACACTGCACAGGTGCCTATTCTGCCTGCATGGTAATCCAACCAATCCTACAGAGAGGATCTGGTAGCAAAAGGCTATTCAGTGAACAACCACTTAACATGAGGAGCGCCATCTACTGGCAGATGGTGTCTATCGGTCCTATTGATGGGTTTGGTAGTCTTGCTGTCGCATTCAGTTTCCTGGTTGGATTTCTTGAGTGCCAAGAACTGATTCTCTCTATTCCTTTTCCAGAATCATCCATCTTTATTATTCATTTTGTTCCTTTGATTTCTTAATTTATAAAACCTTTCACAGAGTCTTTGAGCTGGAAGGGATTACTGAAAGGCAAAACGATGGTGAGCCATTAACACTTTAGTATAAATTAACTCATTCTGACTATCACCAGTGTGGAATTTGATCAGAAATTCCAGGGAGATGGCAGGTTGGTTGCCTTCTTCCCTTCCTCCTCTCCCTCCCTCCTCTTCTCCCTTCTTCTCTCCTTTTCTTCCTTCCTTTCTCCCTCCATTCTGACCTCCTCTCCTTCCTTTCACTTTTTTATTTCTGCCTTCTATCACAGGATTTAAATGTATGGCTGGAAAACACAGTCTTAGCTGTGTAGACAAAAATATCATAGAACACTCCAACTCATAGCGACCCTATAGGACAGAGTAGAACTGCTCCTTAGAGTTTCCAAGGAGCACCTGGTGGATTTGAACTCAGTACTACACCTGCTAACAAAAAGATCAGCAGTTCAAATCTGCTAGGTGCTCCTTGGAACCTCTATGGGGCAGTTCTACTCTGGCCTATAGAGTCGCTATGAGTTGGAATCAACTCTATAGCTGTGGTGTTTTGTGTTTGTTTTATTCAGGCATAGAGTGCTTTAAGGTAATCAATTTTTCAGATTCTCAATTTCATATCTATCTTTCCCCTAAAATGATCTGCCTCACAATGCCCCTGCAACTAGGGAGTCATGCTGGTTCTCTGGTCCTACCTGTCCTTTCTTAATAACCCTTTTTCCATTTTCCAGAACATAAAAATTACTAATTCTCACTCATTCCAAACTTTACAACGGTGCAAATGGCCAAATGCAAAAGCTTCTATGGCATCAAACAAAAAATAACTGAAAATATTAATGAAGGCAACATAAATTTCCAGTCTTTTATGTCTTTTCCTATCTTATACTTCTTATTGTTAGGGACAAAGAATAACATTAAAAACGGAGTATTTTGGTCCATTTCAGAAGTATTTTTAAGTCAAATTTGTGGTATAGTGAGAAAGTAAATGTGCTAATTTTTATTTAATACGTTTCCCCATCTATTTCCAAATTATCATCAAAGAATTATCACTATTACACAAATCTCATGAAACTAAAGTGAGTGGAAGTAGAAAATAATGAAGATGTTGATGTCTTCTTTCATCCATGTGATAAATTTACAGTGAGACTTCATGTCTGATCTCTTTATCTGTTCTATCTCTATCTACCTGTCCCTCTGTCTATCTTAGGATTTGAATTCACAGTTTTTGTCATGGAGAAACATTTTAACATCTTGATTTAGATTAAAAAAATGAAGACTAAGTTGTTTTTGTTTTGACAGAAAATAATTCTCTTCCAAGAAACTAGTTTCACAGTGCTCACTGGCTTCAACAATTAGGCTAACCTGTGGCTATTACTCATACATTTAATGAGTGATTTAAAGCTTTTAAAATTTTGGCAACAATAAAAGTAAAGCACATGTAATATAAAATCATAAACATTGTTTTGGTAAATATCTGTTGAAATGAACAGCATTTCAATTTCTCTAATCCCATCTGAGTATACAAAATTATCAAGGTGCCTCTAAGATAAAGAGTGACAAGGATAATTAATAGCCATTTTTGGAAATCCTGGTGGTGTACTGGTAGTTCAAATTTATCAAGCGCTTGCTAGAAACCCTTTGGAGCATTTCTACTCTGTCCTATGTGGTCTGTATGAGTCAGAATCAACTTGGCAGCAATCGGTTTTGTTTTGTTTTAGTTTGCTAAAAACCAACGGTTTTCTTGGTAAAACGTTTTCAGTGATGTTCCAGAAACAGAGAAAGTAAAGGTCTATCAACAGTGGGTAAAAAATATTTGGAAATCACTGTTTTTCCACTTCTTTGCTCTCAACAGTATCAGAACAGTATCAGAAAAAAACCTAATCAAGTTGTCAGCTGATAATTAAAAGTAATTCTTGATGATACAACAGCATGTTATTTTTGGCACAGAACTGGGAAAGAGTTCAAGAGAAGTAAATCATATTGCTATAATAAGCCTCCATCTAAACTTATATGAGCAAAGTTTCTCAGCACTACTTCCATAAAAACAAAAAAGAGAAACAGAATGTATGCTGTACTCTAATTTTAGTAACAAATAATACAATACATGCTACTATGATGGTAACAGGTTTAGTGTTTTTTATACACAAAGTAGTTAAGTATAAATAAAAGCATTACACATATATGGTTAATTGATGTTTGAAAAGGGTATAAAGATTATTCAGCAGGTTAAGGACAATCTTTCTAACAAACGGTGCTGAGAAAACTGGACATTATATGCACAAGAATGACACTGGATATTCACCTTCACCACAGACAAAAATCAACTCAAAACGGATCAAAGATCTAAATCTAAGAGCTAAAGATAGAAAGGTCTGACATAAAGGCGTAGGAAGCGAGCCTCATGACACTGAATTTGGTAAGGGATTCGTAAGTATGACATACAAAACACTAGCAATCATAGAAAAAAATAAATAAACTGGATTTCATATAAAGTTAAAACATTTGTTAAAACAAAAGAGTGAAAAGGTGATGCAGAGACTGGAAGAAAATACGTGTGAATCACATATCTAATAAGATATTAGTATCCAGAATACATAAAGATATCTTACAGCTTAAAAAAAAAAAAGACGGATTAAAAGAATAGGCAAAGGATTTGGATAGTCATTTCACCAAAAAAGATGTCTGTATTGCCAATAAGTGCACAAAAAAAATGCTCAGCAGCATTAGTTGTTAAGAAAATGCAAATCAAAACCACAAGGAGATACTACTTAACACCTGCTAGGACTGCTATCATTAAAAAAGAAAAGAAGAAGAAGGGGTTAGTATTCAGTGGTTGGTGAAGTTATGGAGAAATTGGAGCTCTTGTGCATCGCTGGTGGGACTCTAAAATGATGCAGTCAGAGTGGAAAATACTTTGCAGCTCTTCAAGAAGTTAAAAATAGCATTATCTTGTTGTGTGCCACTGAGCCAATTCCAACTCATAGAGACTCTCTACGACAGAATAGAACTGCCCCATAAGGCTTCCTAGGCTGTATTCTTTAGGTCGCCTTGTCTTTTTTCACACAGAGCCAATAGATAGGTTCAAACTGCTGACCTTTTGGTTAGCAGTCCAACACTTAACCATTGCACCACCAGGGATCCTTAGTATTACTTTATACCCTTTGTGTCAAGTCAATTCTGACTCATGGTGATCTGATAGGATAGAGTAGAACTGCCTCATACAGTTGCCAAGGAATGCTCGGTGGATTTGAACCGATGACCTTTTGGTTAGCAGCCATAGCTCTTAATGATAATGCCACCACGATTTCCTAGTATTACATTACGATCCAGCAATTCCGCTCTGTACATACACAAAATAACTGAAAAGGAGACTCAAAGCTTTGAGGACTAATGTAATGTATTCTGCTGAATTGCTTGTTGCTGGTTAGTGCCTTCTTTGCCTTCAATTTCTCCCATTTGTAATGGAAATGTGTAGCTTCTGCCTGCCATTGTATTTTAGAAGCAGATAACTTGTGTTCTAAATTTCACAATTAAAGAAGAATTTCTGGTTTTGGACTTGAACTTCAAGGTTTTTGCTGTGACGGGGCAAATATGTTTTACGTGTTGCAAAGATGTGATTCTGTTTTACAGAATAAAGGATAGGATGTCATGGATTGAATGTGTTCCCTAAAAACTCTGTAACCAGTTGGTTGTGCCATAATTTCTGGTACTGTGTGATGATGCTCCATTTTGGAATTCCTCCCTCTATGATGCTAACAAGGGTGGATGGGCAGCAGTTGTGTTGGTAATGCAAGATTCAATGTGTAAGTTTGTTTCATGCCTTGAGGTGGTCTGTTGAGCTGTAAAGGAAAAAATCTGGCAGAGAGAATTGGAAACTTCACACCATAAAGAAAGCAACGTCCGGAGAAGAGCCTGTTCTTCAGAACTGAGGTTCCTGAGCCAAGATGCTCCCTGAACAAAGACTGATGCAATACAAGACTTTCCTCCAGAGCCGACAAGCGTTAGAGTGGACATTCTGAATTTGGACTTGTAGCCTACCGGACTCTGTAAGAATAAACTTTCCTTTGATAAAGCATCCAGTGGTGGCATCTCTGTTAGAGCAGCACTAGCTGACTAAAACATCCCTGATGTCTTTTTCCTGTTCAAGGATCCCATCCAGGATACCATATTACATTTATTCTTCATGTCTCCTTAGACTTCCTTTTTTTTGTTTTTTCTGTCCCCATAACTTTATCCATTTCGAGGAGTGTTGATCAGGTATGTTGTAGAATATCCCTCAGCTTGAGTATGTTTTATGTTTTTCTCATGGTCGGACTGGGGCTTAAGAGGATTACTTACTACAAAAGTGAAATATAATTTCCATCATATCATATTAAGGATATATGCCATCAACATAACTTACCACTGATGATGTTAACCTTGATCACCAGGCTAATGTAGAGCTAGGCAGGTTTCTCTGCTCTATAATTCTCTCTCCACCCTTTTCTATACTTAACTCTTCACAACTTAGTTACTTAGTAAGTGCAGCCCACCCTTAAAGAATTAGAAATTAAACTCTACCTCTTTGAGGGTATCTGTATACATTATTTGAAATTCTTCTGTACAGTATATTTGCTTATTGTTTTTATTTAAACATACAGGTTTTATTTTTCTAACAGAGCAAGTTATGAAGAAGGGTGATGACTAGTGATAGCTGTGTGTTTCAGCAACTTAAGGACTAAGTCTCTGTAATTCTCTTAGACTTTTCTTCATAGTCGCAGAACGGCTGCTATGGCTTCATCCTGTGCATACAAGAAGGGAGAAAAGGGCCAAGGGAAGGGACAGGCCATCTGCATCAAGCCTTTGAACAGGAAAGAAGAGTATTTCTCAGCCTCCTTCTCCTGCTTTGCTATTCCCTTGTGTCTGCTTGTGTCTCGTTTGCCAAAACGGGGCCACATGGACATCCCCTAGCCACAAGGATCATAGGTATATTTTTTCTTTTAACTTTTTTTAAATTGTGCTTTAGGTGAAAATTCACAGAGCCAGTTAGTTTCTCACAGAAAAATTTATACCCAGTTTTGTGACATGAATTACAGTCTTCACAATGTGTCGCCATTCTCCCCCTTTTTGATTATTTTTTTATTTTAGTCATTCTGGTAGCCACGTAATATCTCACTGTGGTTATAATT
Organism: Heterohyrax brucei; assembly: GCA_028571685.1. Taxonomy (NCBI): domain Eukaryota; kingdom Metazoa; phylum Chordata; class Mammalia; order Hyracoidea; family Procaviidae; genus Heterohyrax; species Heterohyrax brucei. The sequence continues at coordinate 65,164,918 of CM053142.1, read as the reverse complement.
TGCAGTTCTGTAGTGGATAATGATGTGGAATACCTTTTCACATGCTTCTCTGATACTTGTATCCCCTTTAGAGACTTGGTGGAGCAGTGTTGAAGAGCTTGGGTGCCAACCAGAAAGATAGTAGCTTGAGTCCATCAATTGCTCCTTGGAAACCCTATGGCGCAGTTCTACTCTGTCTCATGGAAACCCTATGGCGCAGTTCTACTCTGTCTCATGGAAACCCTATGGCGCAGTTCTACTCTGTCTCATGCAGTCACTACAGCATTGTTTTTTGCTTTTTTGTTTGTTTAAATATATATCCTCTTTGGTGCAAAGTGGCTAAGAGCTGTGGCTGCTAATTAAAAGACTGGCAGTTTAAATCCACCAGGTACCTTTGGAAATTCTATGGGGGAATTTTTCATCTGTCCTTTGGGGTTACTCACTGTGAGTTGGAATCAACCTGATGGTAATGAGTTTGGTTGGTTTAGTTGTTCAGTTAAAATACCTTCGCAGGTTATAAATCCCTTTTGTAACTGGAATGTTTGTCTTTTAACTACGGAGTTTTGAAGTCTCTTTCTATATTCTAGACACTGGCCCTATGTTGGATATGAAGTGCAAAAATATTTTCTCCTAGTTGGTAGCTTGATTCATCCTCTTCTTAACTGAATGTTATGAATTGAATTGTGTTTCCCACAAATGGGTGAGAAATCGGCTATGCTGTGATTTCCAGTATTGTGTGGTTATCCACCATTTTGCAATCTGATGTGACTGTCCTGTGTTGTAAATTCTAACCTCTATAAAGTTAATGAGACAAGATTAAAGGCAATTAGGTTAATGAGACAGGATTTAGACTACAAGATTAGGTTGCATTTTTAATCAATCTCTTTGAGATTAAAAGAAAGAATTAAGCAGAGAGGAGAGGAACCTCATTATCATCAAGCAAGTAGAACCAGAAATGGAGTGCATCCTTTGGACTCAGGGTTCCTGTGTTGGGAAGTTCCTGGACCAGGGGAAGATTGAGGACAAGGACCCTCCTGAAGAGCCAAAAGAGATAGCCTTTGGTGCCCTCAGTTAAGACTCCTAGCCTACTAGACAGTGAGAGCATAAACTTCTGTTAAAGCCATACACTTGTTGCAGTACGAGATAGCTAAGACATGAGATTTCTTTTGCAGAGCAAATGTTTTACATTTTGATGTAGTTCAATTTATCAAGTTTTCCTTTCATAGATCACATTTTTGCTATCAAGTCTAAGAACTATTCGCCTAGAACTAGACCACTAAGATTTTCTCTTGTCTTTTTCTGCAAAAATTATAGGTTTACATTTTATATTTGTCTGTGATGTATTTTTTAGTTAAGTTTTGTTAAGTCAGAATTCATTTTTTATGTCTACAGACATCCAATTGCACCAGTATCATTTGTTGAAGACTGTCTTTCCTCTATTGAATTACTTCTGCAACTTTGTCAAAAAGCAGTGGGCATATTGTGTGCCTCTACTTGAGAACTTTCTCCTCTGTTCCATAGATCTCTGTGTACATCCTCCGCCAATAACACACTGTCATGATTACTGTAGCTATAAAAAGTCTTTAATCAGCTAGAATGATTCCTCCTACTTGATTTTCCTTTTTCAAAATTGTTTTTTCCTTTGTCTTTCCATATAAATTTTGGAATAGTCTTGTTATATCTACCAAAAATCTTCTTGGGATTTTGATAGGAATTGTTTTCAACATATATATCAATTTATGGAGAAATAACATCTTTATTATGGTGAATATTCCAATCCATAAACTTTTCTGCATTTGTTCAAATCTTAATGAATTATGTATTTAGCATTATGCTATTTTTGGCATACAAATTTTGTGCATGTTCTGTTAGACTTGTACTTAAGTTTTTTGGGGAGGTAAAGATGTAAATAATATCATGTTTTTAATTTCCATATCCACCTGTTCATTGATAGTATGGAAATATAATTGATCTTTTGTGTTTATCTCATAGCTTACAACCTTTCTGAATTGACTTATTATTTCCGGGAGTTTTTAAAAATAGGTTTATTTGGGTTTTCATATCATCTTCAAACAGAGATCATTTTTTTTTTCTTTCCATTAAGTATGCCTTTTCTTTTCTTGTCTTGTTTTATTGCCCTGTTTAGAATTTCCAGCACTATGTTGAATAAGAACAGTGAAATTAGATATTCATGTCTTGTTTTTGATCTCGGGGGAAAGGATTTAATCTTCCACTATTAAGTATAATGTTAGCTGTATGGTTAGTGCCTGGATGGCATAAATGTTTTATGAACAGCTACTGACATAAAGGTTGGTGATTCAAACCCATCTAATGGCTTTGTAGGAGAAAGACTTCTTAGTCTGCTTCTGTGGAGGTTATAGATAAGAAAACTCCACGGACCAGTTCCACTTTGTAATACATGGGGTTGTTATGAGTCGGGGTTCAACTACATGGCTACATGGCACCTAACAATAACTTGAATGAAGTTTAGAGTGTTTCTGTCTAGTCCTTTTTTTTTGGTGAAAGTTTTTTTCATTAGATGCTTTTTCTGTGTTGATTGATGTGGTAGGTAATTTTTCTAGTTTAGTTTGTTACTATAGTTGCTTACATTGATTGATATTTAAATATTAAATCAATCTTGCATCCCTGGAATAAACTTCACTGATTCATGGTATGTATCTTTTTAATACATATTGCCAAATTTTATTTAATAACATTTTATTAAGTATTTGTTTTTGCACTGATTTTGTCTGCTTTTGGTATCATGGGTAATAATACCTTCATAAATTGAATCTAAGTGTTTCCTCCTTTTCTATTTTCTGCAAGAGTTTGTATAGAATTGTTGTCAATTCTTCTTTCAGGGTTTGACAGAATTCTTGAAGGAAGTCATCTGCACCTGGAGATTTGCTTTATGATGAATTTTTAAATTACAATTTTTTTTTATTATAAGGTTATTCAAATCACTTATTTCATACTGTATGAATTCTTGTTTTTTGAAGAAATTGGTCTATTTCATCTAAGTCATCAAATTAACATATGAGGGATACCAATTAAGTTCATGAATTCATCCTAAAAAAAGGTGCTACATACCTGATTGCTGAATATCACTACAGTCACCTTTGAAGTCCTCCCCTTGGGAAGCTATGCACCAACCCCAGTGTCTAGTCCACCCTTCAAAGCAATTTTGGACCTCTTTTTCTGGAATGGCCATCAGAGCTGTTGTTGTATTACCCTTGATGTCCTGAATGTCATCCCAATGTTTTCCTTTCTGTATTTCCTTTATCTTCATGTAAAGACAAAAGTCACTGGGGGCCAGATCAGGTAGGGTGTTCCAATACACTTACTTGTTTACCGACTAAAAACGCCCTCACGGACTATAATTAAATTTGTGAACTTGCCACTGTGTGCAACGGTCATTCCCAAATGAATTCCAAAATTGCTTTGAAGGGTAGACTAGGTGCTGCCATCAGTGCATAGCTTCTCAAGGTACTTGAAAGGTGACCATAGTGATATTCAGCAACGAGGTATGTAGCACTCAGAACAATTAAATTTGGAGACTTAGTTGTCAGATCTCATACGTGTTCTTTGATTACTCTTTTGTTATCTTCGGTGTGTGTAGTGGTACTCCATTTTCCTTCAGTAATTTGTGTCTTCTCTCACTTTTCCATTGTCTGTCTTGCTAGAGGTTTGCTGATTTTATTGATCTTTCCATAAAAATAGTTCTTCATTTCACTGATTTTCTCTACTAATTTTGTGTTTCCAACTTCACTGATTTCTGCTCTTTATTGTTTGCTTCCTTCTGCTTGTTTTTGGGTTCATTTTGTGTTTCTTTTTCTACAGTCTTGAAGATAGAGCTTAGGTAATTAAGAGGAGATTTTTTTTTTCTTTCCCTTGTGTGCATTTTGTGTTACACATTTTCCTCTCAGCACTATTGAGCTGAGTGCTATAACTTTTGATATGTTGTGTTTTCATTTTCTTTCAGTTCAATGAATTTTTGGATTTGCCTTGAGATTTCCTCTCTAACCCATGGCTTATTTAGGACTGTGTTTTGATATTTTCCTGGTATCTTTCTGTTGCTTATTTCTAGTTTGATCCCTTTGTGGTCAGAAAATACATTCTGTTTGACTTCAATTCTTTTAAACATATTGAGGTTTGTTTTGTATCCTAGAATGTGGCTTATATTGATATTTCTTATGTTTAATTATTTCTTATCAAAATGTATAGTGTTTTATATTGTTTTTCTAAATTGTATAATAATAATAGTTATCATTTTAACTCAGTATAGAATGACAGTCTTGAAAACTAGAACATAATGGCTACAGGAACTTTTAAAAATTATTGCTCTGTACGTTTTTTACTGGAGAAAGTATGACAGGTAAAATGAAATGGAAATACAATTGGAAAGAGAAAACAATGTAAACATTCTAATCATAAAGTAGAATTTATCATGTGCTTTTAAATGGACGTGCAACAAATAATTTATTAATTATTTTCTATTAGATACATATTAAAGTATGATGTAGTAGCTTTATATTAAAACATGACTACTTACAGTGCTCTGGAAGTTATATTGATTTGTCTTAGTCATCTAGTACTTCTGTGACAGAAATGTCACAAGTAAATGGGCTTTAACAAAGAGAAGTTTATTTTATCAAGTCCAAATTCAGGGCATCAGCTCCAGGGGAAGTCTTTGTCTGTTAGTTCTGAAGGACGGTCCTTGTTGTCAGTCCTTCCCTGGACTGGGAGCTCCCCAGGTACAGGAACCCTGTGTGTTTTCTAAACGACATGCTCTACTCCTAGCATTGCTTCTTAGTGATATGAGGTCCTCAACTTTCTGCTTACTTCATACGGCAGTGGGTTTTCCCTTTCCTTTATATCCCAAGAGTTCTACCACTGAACCATCACTGCCTCCTGCATCCTTTTCTAAGTGCTAGAAATAGGTGGCTGATTCAAGATCCAAGCCCTCAAGGAGAGCAACTCTTACAAAGAAACAGCCAGCAATATCGTTTAGTGGAGCAAGCTAGCTCTGTTCCTGTCCTCTAGCTTTATTGCTTCAATGGAACAACAGATGTGGAAGGATATGACTTTTGAACCTAGACCATAGAACTGTAACTCCTCCGTGGACCTTTCATAGTTCATTTAAACCACATCATCAGCTATACTAAGTAGCTCACACAGTGAGAGGAATAATAGGATACATGTTGTATGGGGTTAAACTTTATAGACATACAGCTTAGACACAGAAGTCCAGCTGGGTCTGGTTTACCACTTATTCTGACTTCCCAGTTCAGCTCTCCTTACCTCAGGCCACCTAGGCTCCTCCCAGTGGCAGCTACTGGTCTTCTAGGAAGAAAGATAGAGGGGTGGCATGGGAAGAGCTTGGGGGAGCCAAAGGAGCTGGGTTCTTGTTTCAGCTGTATCCCTGTCACCTTAGATAAATCACTCCCTTTGTCTGAGACTCAATGTCCTCATCTGCAGAAGGAGAGTTTAGACTAAATCATTTCTTTCTTTCTTTCCTTTTTTAAACTATAATTGAGTGAAAATGTACATTCCCATATAAATTTTCATGCCCACCTATATGTAGTTCCCACTGCTCTCCTTGCCCGGTGACAGCACACTCTTCCTCTCTGCTCCATAGATGTCTTGTCCTCCCAACAGTTGCCTGTCCCCTCCTCTCCACCCACTCCCTGCCTCCAATATGAGGTCAGCAGGATGACATCTTATAGATGCATTAGACTAAGTCGTTTCTAAAGGGCATTGTAGTCTGAGGATGCTAAGATTCAAAGTCTCTTCTGGCAAGTTCCATGATCAAAGCACTCTTTTCAGGAGCTTCCAGATGAAGATGGACTGGGAAAAGAAAGTCTTGTAACCTACTTCTCAGATGAAAGCCCTATGGAATACAACAGTTGCATTTGCAGCCAGTCATGGGACTGGTGCAGAAGTCTGCCTGGCCAGGGGTGAGGAGGGCCAAACTGAGAAGCCAGATTTCTTTTGTGGTAAACCAAACCAAGCTGGACTTCTGGGTCTTATCTGTGTGCCTATAAATTGTTTAACTCCATAAAGCATGTATCCTAATTAACTTTTCATTTCCTTGTGCACCGGGCTACTGTGAGTTAGGACTGACTCAACAGCAGCCAGCAACAAAGCACTCTCTTCACTACTTGCCTTGATTTCTCATTTTGAATTAGATTATTTGCCTAATTAACTAGCCTCTTTCTTCTTCCTGGTACCAGCAACTTATGGCTCCTCCAGCTTCCGTCCTATGACAGCATCACTCCAGGCTCTCTACTTCAGTAACGTGCTTGAAACTGTCTCCTTCAGTACGTGCATGCTGTGCCTGATTCTTTCTCATCTTGGTACCAGGGTCAGCCAGGCACTTTCTAACTCCTGTATCAGGAGTTTGTGAATATCAGCTATATCTGCAGAACACCTTTTCAAGGGAAAAGTTGCCCAAACTATAAATAAATGAAAGCTCTTCCTTTGCCCCTTAAATGCAGCTTTCCTCTGCCTTACAAAGAAGGCTTTACTGCCCCATAGGCTACAACCTTGCTGAAGGTGAGAAGCTGTAGTTTGCCTGTGTAACTGTGTAACTGTGTAACTAGGATTAGCCTACAAATCCCAGAGACCAGATGGTGCAGATGTTCCAGGATAGTGTGGAATCTGAATGTTTTATCTTTTGCTTCTACAAGCCATCGAAATATCTGGAAACCATGTGAAAACAGTGATCTCTGTCAGTAAAACAGTGATCTCTGGGACAGCCATGTACCTTGAGCCCTCTGAAGTGCTGCAACAGGAAGTACACTGTGTCACTAATGCTGCAGGGTTCTTACTAATAATTGAGAATAATCTAGCCTTCTGAACTTACCTTTACAAGTAATACACAAGATAACAAAATGAGTTAAATACCACCACAAGCAAGCAATCCAACAAATCCAGAATGTGAAATATTTTGCAGGACAACTGACATCGATTCTTTAACAATTGGTGACACAAAAAAGGAAAAAGAGGATCACTTTCTAAATCAAATGGAATCTAAGAAATAATATAACCAAATGCAATAGATTAATCTTGTTTGAATCCTTCATTCAACAAGCCAAGCCAGCCAAGTGCTGTCAAGTCGGATCCAACTCATGGTGACCCTGGCAACAAACCAAATGTAAAAAGACATTTTTTGATATAGCAGGAGAAATTTCTATTTGAAGCAGGTATTAGGGGTATTTAGGTGTTTGGTGATAGGGTTATGTAAGAAATTCTATGCTACGCTTGCCCTCCCCTCCTTTAGAACTACATATGGAAGCATTTAGGGGCAAAATACCACAATGCCAGGAATTTGCTTTAAAGTGCTATGGGGGGTGGGGGGGTGGGGAGGAAACAACCCAAAGATGTAGAAATGTATAGATGAAGCAAGCATGACAAAACATCAGTAACTTTCGAACTTAACAGATGAGAGTTCATTTCTTATTCTTGCTACTTTTATGTTTAAAAACTTTCATTATAAAAAGATAAAAAGAAAAATGGTCTAGAAAATGCCAATGTATTGGTGTCAAGAGGATATGTGACTTCACAAAGTCTTAACTACTAGTTTAGTGTTATGATAAAGAATATGAGCTGTTTGCTCATTCAGACAGGATGAGGTTGTAGTTCTAGCTTTGCTACTTACTAGCTGGGTGATCTTAGACAACTCTAACCTCTCTAAACTTTGTTTCCTCATGTAGTTGGTGTGAGATTAAATGAAATAATACACATAAAGTGATCAACAATATAGGCATTCAATAAATGCTTTAAATGGATATCCCAGTGGCACAGTGGTTCAGTGCTAAGGCTGCCAACCAAAAGGTTGGCAGCTCAAGTCTACCAGGCACTCCTTAGAAACTTTATAGGGCAGTTCTACTCTGTCCTATGAGGTCTCTATGAGTTAGAATCAACTTGATAACAGCTAATTTCTTTCTGTAATCATCATTTTTTAAAAAAGTCATCATTAATCATAAACCCCAAAGCATCAGAGATATCCTTTGTCAGGCCATGTGTCTTAGATTGAGTTCAGAAAATACAAATTCAGAGAAGTAAGAATCTAGAAACAAATGGGAGACTAGTGGCCCACAGTTTGAGAGCTGTGAACGACTCCCAATTCCCTCAGGATAAAGCTGTAACTGTGTGCAGCGACAGCCTTATTAACCTCAAGCACTATAACAGGGAGTGAGGGGTAGCATTCTAATACCCAGCAACCAAGGAGGAATCCCAGGCATCAAACAGAAATCAGTTAAGGACCCTTGGGGGAGGGTCAAGGGAGGTCCGGGAACAGGACCCAAGTTTTCTGCCTCCCAGCTTGTATTGCACCCACTAGGAGCCTTTGTCACTGGGGATAATCTAAGTATACAGTGTGTTGTTGAAATGTTTCCTTCTGACAGTCTGCTGAGCATTTTCTCTCATGGATCTTGTGTTCCCCAAACTGGAAAGTGAAATCGTTTACAGATTCCCAAGGGAAGCAAGAGCCCCGGATTCATTTTTCCCTAGAGAAAGCATGTTTGCTGGAAATTAGAGAAGGTAATTGGAGAGGCCCAGGGCAGAAAGTGACTTGCAAGGGTCATTTAGTCCATCTGCCTGGAGGCCAGAGTGAAACTAACCCATTCCAGATGGTAATTGTGCCCCCGTCTGCTAAGGACCTCCGGGAGAGACCCTTGAAGCCTGACTCAGCGGCTCATTCCAGAGGAGGCTGCGTACACAATCATGGACTTCAGTTCCAATCTCAGCTCAGTCATGACTCACTTCGTGTCTTGATCAAGCCATCCGTTATCTCCATCCCCAGTTTTCTAGTTTACAAAATGAAGGCAATTGGTACCTGCCTGGTGGCTCTGAGATTAAACTGTGCTACAGAATTGGAAAGAGCCATGTGCGTGGGAAGACTCACAGCATTCCACCTTCAGCTCTTTGAAGAGGTTTAAAAAAATCTTTTAGAGTTTACCGAAATAATGGCTTATCCTCCTTGTTCCTTCTTTCCTTTTAGAGTATGATGGGAAACAGCAATATCCCCTGAGAGACAAAAAAATTCTCCCTGGTGACACAAAAGTAATATATTGGTAACATGTGCCCAGAATGAATTGACGTTTCTGGCAAAGATGAAGAAATACACAGAGGCATCATTATTAGGGTAACAATGACAATGTTAAAAAATACTTCAGCAGCGACGTGCTTGAGCCAGGCTTCTATCACGGGCATTCCTTCCACAGGGCTGAAGGCAACAACTGGGTAATGATCTGAAGCCTAAGAATTGAGGCCCAGAGAGGGCTTGGCTGCTAGCTGAAAGGCTGGCAGATTTGAGTCTTTGGAAGAAAGGCTAGGTGATTTACTTCCGGAAAAATCAGCCATTGGAAACGTTATGGAGCAGCAGCTCTACTCTGACACATGGGATTGTCATCAGTTGACATCAACTCAATGTCAAGTTTTTGTTTCTTTGTTTCATTTTTACTCTGCAAGGCACTGTGGAGAGAGCAGTGAAAAACCCACCATCCTGCCCTCATGAAACTGAGAGTCTAGAGAGAAAGACCAAAGTCCTATAGCCAGTCAGATACACAACAGCTGGTGAGGTAAATGTTACAAAGGAGAAGACCAGGGGCCTACAAGAGCAAGTAAAAGGGCACCTAGGGCCCGAGTGACACCTCTAATTCTTCAGAAAACCGGTGACTAACACAAACTCAGTGTAGTATTTACAGCTGAGGCCTTGCACTTGATCCCCAGCTATAATCCTATCTGGGCTCCTGCCATCTCTTCTAAAGCCATCCAGCTCTGGCCTTCTCTATGAAAGTTAACAAGCAGACTGATACTCAGAGCACAGGGCTCAGAAGCAGAGGACTGGATCTGCTGAAAATAAGAGGGGTGACAAACACCAAATTCATCACAGTGAGTCTCAGTTCATCTAGAAAGAGCTCCACCACTCAGCAAAAGGTAAGCAGTTTGCATCTGCCAACTGCTTCTTGGAAACCATGGGGCAGTTCTACCGACTTGATGGCAATGGGTATACTAACAAAAGAGGGACAACGAATAACAGAAGAGTGGAGAAGAATTGATATTTTTGAATTTTGATGTTGGGAAAAAACATTGAATGCTATAGTCTGCTAGAAGAATGAACAAATCTGTCTTGGAAGACATGTAGTCAGAAAGCTCCTCAGAAGCAATGATGGCAAGGGTTTGTCTAGTATACTGTGGGCATGTTATCAGGAGGAACCAGTTCCTGGAGAAGGACATCATACAAAGGTAGAGGGTCACCGAAAAAGACCAAGACTACATGAGACGGACTGACGCCATAGCTGCAACAATGGGCTCAAGCATAAAAAGGGTTGTGGGCATGGCACAGGACCAGGCAGCGTTTGGTTCTGTTGTACATAGGGTCACTGTGAGTCAGAACCAACTTGACAGCATCTAACAACAACAATACCAACCTATTTTACCTCGAGGAGTGATCGAGAGATAAAAGGAGACAGAATTGTAAATTCTAATGCATTTTTCAAATATAAGCAATAACTCTTAATAATATCTCCTGTATCTATCTACTCTCTCCAAATGTTTTAAGTCTCTTGGTGATAGCAACTATGTCACACTCATTACTGTCCTCACAACACTTAGTGGTGTACCTAGTGCTTGTTATCTTGTTGGCTAGGTAGATAAGTACTGAGTAAATGAATGAATCATCTTACCTGTGAGCAAAATTACTTTCTTCCAGGTCAATCAATATCTGTGGAAAGAAGAAAACAGAGGGGGAGGGGGAGAGGGGAAAGGAGAAGGGGAGGGAGGAAGGAAGGCAGGAAGTGAGGAGGAAGGAGGAGGAGGAAGCATTAACATAGGAACATCTGGCCTGGAATCCCACAGCTCAGCCTTCCCTGTTCCCCAGTCAGCTCTAGTTGCAGCCTGGCAGGATGGTCCCCAGGAGATAACTATGGAAAAGGACAATGATATCAAGGATTTTAATTACACTTTGTGGCAAGGAGCTCCTGTATTTTATTTAGAGAAGTGGGATTTTAGAATCTTGAGCTCGCTGTAATCTATGCACATGGCCCTGTGTCAGGGATTGAGAGGTCTGAGTTATATTCTGGTCCCACTCTTGGTTTATGGTGTGACTTTGGGAAAGTTGTTCAATGTCTCTGCAATCCAGTGTCCAGTGCCTTACTTCTGCTCCACAGGGGTCTTGGCTATAAAATACTATGATTCTTGTGACAATATTATGATACTCTGGTGGTCTTCAGAGAGAGGATAGTGAGGCTACCTGATCATCTCGTGACTCCATATGATAAAGGGCAAATCAGCGGAACAGGAAGCCTCAGACAATAGATGACCTAACCATGATTTCTACTGTGTTTCAGACTATAATAAATGAATTCAAACGGTCCTTTCAGTACTAAAGTTCTATGATATATGTCTACACATCAGGTTTCGCTTCCTAATTATGTTTTTTCAGGGTAACTTTACAATTCCATTTCCTGAGCACGCTCCCAACCGACAGGGTAGGGAGGAAGCCCAGGGGAATGTTCAACTGAAATCGTTATGAATGATCTACAAGCTGACACTCAAAAGTTCACAAGAAACTCAAGACAGTGTTACCTTTACTCCAACCTTTACTTTGCCCCATGACATGCTGTAGGTCACAGATGCTAGGTTTTCTTCCCTGCTATTCAGATACGGAAATCGAGGCAATCACAGACTCTGAAGCCAGTGGAGCTATCATTCACCCTAGGCTTGAATCTGGCTGTCTAGATCCCTAATATTTTCTCCTTGAATTTTACTGCCTCCTTTGCAAGGTTTCAGGAAAAGAAACTGTAACAAGTCTTGACCACTGACCCACAGCTTTTTGGCCCTGTTTGGGGAGGCAGGAAAGGTGCTGACACCTGCGGCAGTGGGGCACTAAGGGCAGAGGGAGGAGATCAGCCAGGGCCTTGGGCAGCTTCTTCAGAGCTCTGATCTGGACTCCATCCCAACCTCATGGTGCCAAGCCCTTTCCTCTGAATTATTACAGCCCTACGAGTATTGGGAGGAAAACGTCATCCAGCTGGTCTGGATTTCACAGCACATCAGGGATCCAGAGAGTATTTTGTAAGTTCTCTTGGATGGCCATTCTGGGTTTGTATTAGGAATTAACTGAGGGCCTTGTTAACTAATTAGTGGAAATCACATTTCACCAGCTATTCCAGGCTTTGAGGTGGAAGGGATTGCCTGCATGAAGTAGAACGGGGAGCAGAGAGAATGTTGCGCTCTGTTACAGAGCAAGAACAGGGCTTGTTAAGAGTCCTTCTGCAGCTCAGCACACTTCTCGTAGCAAGATTAACAGACCAAAGAGTTTGGTCTTCATTCGTATCCTTGCATCACCTACTCAGCAGGAGGAGAATCCCAGATTTGTGAAACTGAGGTGTAAGAAGGGTCACTGATGGTGTGGTAAGCTTTTGGTATTGCTATATAATTAGCACTGCCTGGAGGTGAATCAGAAACCCTGGTGGCATAGTAGTTAAGTGTTGTATCTGCTAACCAAAAGGGCAGCAGTTCTAATCCACCAGGCTCTCCTTGGAAACTCTATAGGGCAGTTCTCTCTGTCCTATTGGGTAGCTATGATTCAGAATTAACTTGACGGCAGTGACTCAGGTGTTTTGGCTTTGGAGGTGAATCATCTGCTCCTGGAGTCCTTTCCCAAAAAGGTTCAGTCAGACTGACCTGGGTTCAAATCTTGGTCCTGGGTGACACTGGGATACTACTTCATTATTATGAAAGATAAATGTCTTCATCTTTCAAGTGGGGCTAATAATATCTACTCCTTAAGATACTGGCAAGATGAAGATGTTAGTGTATATGAGAAACATTCTACACTTTACCAGGCATGTGGGAGTTTATTTAATGATGCCAAGCAGCAAGTGTTTGAGTGCCTGGAGTATGAAACCCTTGTTCTAGGCACTGTGGAGGGACCTTTGAAGTAGAAACACACTTGGTGCCTTCAAGGAGCTTCAAGTGGAGTTGTAATGGGAGGGTTGGTAGGCATGGGAAGAGTTGGCTAATACTATTTCTGCAGGAGATTTTAACCAAGAAAACCCAGCTCATGTACAAACGATATGAGCAGTGGATACTCTTAAACAGAAAAGTTCACTATGGAGTGGGCAGATCAGGGCAGACTTCTTGGCAGAAGCAGGAATTGACTTTTTTCTTCCTATTTTATCAGGGAAAATACCTCATGTTGGGTCCATAGTGACTCAGCAGAGCCTGTTTCGTGTTGCTCATTTCACAACAAGGATTTCATTTTACTTGGCTCCACATCAACACCCACGGAAGCAGCAGTCAAGAAATCAGAAAGGCATATTGTGTTGGGAAAATTTGAAGCAAAAGACCTCTTTAAAAGCGTTGAAAAGTAAAGACATCAACTTAAAGACTGAGATGCACCTGACCTGAGCCTTGATATGTTCAATCACATCATATGCATACAAAAGCTGGACAATGAACAAGGAAGACAGAAGAATTCATGCCTTTAGATTGTGGTATTGGAGGAGAATATTGAATACACTACACACTGCCAAAAGAAATATAATCAGAGTGCTCCTTGAAAGCAAGGATGGTGAGACTGCATCTGACATACTTTGGACATGCTATCAGGAGGGATCAGTCCCTAGAGAAGGATATCATTCTTGGTAAAGTAGCAGGTCAGCAGAAAAGAGAAAGACCTTCAACAAGACGGATTGACACTGCAGCTCCAACAATGGGCTTAAGCATAACAACAATTGTAGGTGAAATACCTCTTTGTTGTAGGAAGGAATCCTGGTGGCATAGTGGTTAAGTGCTATGGCTGTTAACCAAAAGGTCAGCACTTTGAATCCACCAGGTCTTCCTTGGAAACTCTATGGGGGAGTTCTACTCTGCCCTGTAGGGTTGCCATGAGTTGGAAAAAAATTGATGTCAGTGAGTTTGGTTTGGTTTGGGTTTCGGGGATATGAAAGAATAGGATGGACTGAGCCACTGCTGAAATTCTGCTGACATCCTGGGTTTCTGGTTGGCCAGCTGAGTGAGGTCATTCCACCCAGGCTGGGAGGAGATTGAGGAAACCAAATTTGCTGTCATTGGCTCTGGTGGCAATTAAGCCAGAAATTAATGATTTTTACCAAATTCTGAGGCATCTGAGTTACTATTACCTAGAAGGTTCTAAAGCAAGTTTATTTCAAATAAGTCTTCCCCTGAAAATGTTGCCATTTGCAAGTAAGATTTGGGGGTTATCTACAGTTGGAGAGGCAACAGGGTCTGGGGATGCTGAACCAAGAAGGTAAGTGAAGCAGTCTCCCCTGTGAGAAATGCTTTCCTGAAAGCAACTCCCTGTGGAAGGGAAATAATTTTATAGCATGGTATCTTCAAATGCATGAATGTGTGTATATGTGAGAAAGGGGGGCACAGAGGGGAAAAGCAAGCAGTAACACCAAATACAACATTGTAAAGTTTGTTTTCCACACAGCTCCTTTATCTTGTGTCAAATATATCTCCTGGGAAAAGAAAACATCTCTCAGCACAATCCCTCGGGAACATTTTTTCCTCCTTCATGTGATTTACACTGAGGCTGCTGGGGGAGCCCTGTGGCTCCAGCGGGGAGTGTGAGAGTGGCTTATGGGCTTGCAAATAGGAGGTGGGGATGGTAGAAAAACAAATCCCCACTCCAGACCCTCGCAGAGCCTGAGCCTGTGTCTCTTCCAGCGTTCCCAGAAGCTCAGTAGCCACACTGCCCGTAAACACGTAAAAAGGGACTCCTGAGAACACACATCCACTCTTTTGAGGGAGTTCTTCCAACACAGAGGACTTTGCTAAGAATTTCAAATGCTGAGTTCAAGTCCTGGTCCTGTGACTTAGTTACTGTTACATCTCCATTTCTCTCTACCTACATGGTTATTGTGAGGGTCCAAGATGATTGTCTAAATAAATGTGTTTATAACCTTATAAAATTCACATGGGTAGGAGTTACAATTAGATACATGTGTTCATTGCTGTTGAGTTGATTTTGACTCATAGCGACACCATAGTACAGGGTAGAACTGCCCTAGAGACTTTCCGAGGAGCTGCTGGTAGACTCAAACTGCCAGTCTTTTGGTTAGCAGCCATGGCACTTAACCACTGTGCAACTAGGGGTTCCTATGATTACAGAGACAATGTTAAAAACAAAAGAAACTCGAGTTTGGAGTCAGAAGATTGAGAGTCCCAACCCTACCACAGTGTGGCCATACGCCAGTCATTTTAAAATCTGAGTCTTAGCTCTTTCACCTGAAAAGTGAAGATAAGACCATTCATCCTATCACTGGAGTATAATAAAGGGTACATGGGTCCCCTCTGACTGTGAAAGTGCTTTGTATGGTAAAAATGCTGCATAAGATTTATGGGTTAATATTATAAATTAAATTCAGGGCTTGAAGGAGAATTTCTGAATAGACATCAGAGTTTTCTACCCTCCAGACACAATCCCTAGACTTCGTCAGTGGCCTGGTACCTTGAGATTATTATTGCTTTGAGGGAAATAATCTGACCATGGATATGGACACTTACTGTCAACTTGATGAATACTGGAAGTTCCCAACTATAGCAAATAAGCATAAGTTATAGGAATTCTGTAGCAGAGGCTGTAATTGTCCAAGAAATGGCCATTTCCCTTCTTCCTTGTTAACAGAATGCTGCTTGTGTGCAGGAGAAGAATGAGTAACAATGTTCTTACACAACAAATATCATTTCCCCGCCCCACTTGCAGATGGGGAAGGGGGTCAGGTGCTCAAGTTTGGGTCAAGGAGATACAAATGGTAATTCTTGGTGTTACTTAAGAACAGAGTTCCTACAAAGGGTAGACTGAACTGGATGTGACTTTTGCCCTGCTTTTCACCTTTTGTTGTTGTCTGTGTGTGCTTTATTTGAAAGTTTACTGAGCAAATTAGTTTCTCATTAAATAGTAGTAAACGCATTGTCTTGCAACACTGGTTGCCAATCCCCCAGTGTGTCAACATTCTCCCTTCTCTGACCTTAAGTCCCTGTTTCCATCTGTCTAGTTTTCTGGCCCCTCACAACCGTATTGTCTTTGCTTTTTGGCTGGTGTACCCATTAGTTTCTATACGGCATTAAAATACAAAGCATGTTCCTCATGTGTATTATTGTTGGCCCTATAGAAGCCCTGGTGGTGTAGTGGTTAAGTGCTACATCAGCTAATCAAAATGTCAGCAGTTCAAATCTGCCAGGTGGTCTTGGGAAATTCTATGGGGACAGTTCTATTCTGAACTTTAGGGTCTCTATGATTTGGAATCAACTTACAGGCATTGGGCTTAGTTGTGGGGGAAGTGTCTTATAGACCTGTCTAATCTTTGGTTGAAGCATGAACCTCGGGAATATCCGCGGTTCTTAGTTAAAAGGGTGTCCAGGAGCCATAGTCTCAGGGTTTCTCCAGTCTGTCAAACCAGCAAGAGTGGTCATTTTGTGTGTATGTGTACGTCAATTTAAATTTTGTTCTACATTTTTCTCCTGCTCTGTCCAGGATGCTCTATTGTAATTCCTCGCCAGAGCAGTTGGTAGTGGTAATTGGGCACCATCTAGTTGTTCTGGGTTCAGTCTGATGGAGGTTGTGGTAGTGATGATCCATAGTCCTTCAGACTAATTATTGCCTTGTACCTTTGGTTTTCTCCATTCTCCTTTGTTCTAGCTGAGATAGGGTCAGTAGATATATCATAGATGGCTGCTCACAGGCTTTTAAGACTCCAGACACTACTCATCAGAAATGGATATAGAACGTTTTATGGACCATGCTATGCCAGCTGAGCTAGATGTCCCCAAAGACCATGGTCTCTAGCCCTTAGGCCAGTAGCTTAGTCCCTCAGGGAGTCTGAATGTGTCTATGAAACTTCCATGGCATCTTGGTCAAGTCATACTGCCTTCTCCAGTACTGTGTACTGTCTTACCCTTCACTAAAGTTACCACTTATCTACTATTTAACTAGTATTTCTCCCTCTCTATCCCTTTCTTTCCTTGAAAACATCAAAGACTATTGCTTTTTGTGTGGAAACATTATCATGTGTTTTTATAATAACCCTCTCCTACAGTATTTGTCCTTTTGTGATTGACTTATTCATTTTGGCACTTGGCTTGGCTGGCATTCACTTATTTGTACCTTACATTGATAGATGTTGTGAGATGTTTTTATTATTTGTTCTTTACGGTTGCACAGTTTTCCATTGTGTGTATATACCACAGTTTGTTTAACCATTCATCTGTTGATGGCACTTGGATTGTTTCTTCTTTCTACCTTCTTGATAGCTTTAGATTCAACAGTCATTTTGTGACCATGAGGCAATCTTGAGGATGAAGCAGTATTTTAAGGATCATAAAGAAAGTTATAAAGGAATCTGGTGTATTAACATCATCGAAGTATCATTTTGATCTTGTATTGTCTATCACTGATTGTTTTTTTAATGGAAAAAACCTATTATTTAAGCTCCTTTTCTTGTCTTCCCACCCCTCCCCCCCCGGTCTCTGTTCCAACTGAATATAATCTTGTCTTATAATATTATCTTTTATATAGTGGGTTCACATGACTATTCTCTTAGTAGCCAAATATACCTTACCACTAATGTCTCCCTTATACCTGAGAGATAGTTCCTAGAATATAAGATTTACAGATAAGTAGGTTGATAACTAAGGAATAGTAGTAACTGAAGAAAATAAAAAGAAAGCATTTGTTTTCATTTCTAAGTCATCTACGTCTTCCTCAAGCAAAGTAACTATCTTTGTAAATCCTTCTACAACTATATCTTAAACGGGGAAAAAGCCACAGGCATTATAATTACCATTTTATAGCTGGAACAGTAAATCAGAGAGGCTAAATCTCTGGATTAAGATCATGCCACTTTTATGTGAAGAAGAATATGTCCAGAGAAAAGCCTGATAATCTGAGGGTCCTCAAACTTGTACACTTTTTGTTAAGCATCACAGAGAGTGAAAGTAGGGAGAGAGGCAAAAATGAAGTTTGGGAGCCCCAGAGAAGTACTTCTGCCAAGCACACACCTATCCATATCCCTACTTATACCTGATTAGATCATGTCCCACATTATGCCAATAGCTTGTATGTTCTTTTATCCTTTAAATGAAGTGTTTTAACAATGCCAGCACGCCTTAGTAAAAATGGAAACACCCAGCCTCTGTATGTCTGGAGGAGATTAAGTATCTCTCAAAACACCTGAAGGACTGGTTCACTTTTCCTTCTTAAAACAGACATCGTTATACATCTGGAATTTGACATAAAAATTAAATTTGAAATCAATAACAGAAAGATAGCTGGAAAACCCAGAAATAGCTTAAAATTAAATGACACACTTCTAAATAACATACAGATCAAAAAAGAAATCTTAAGAGAATTAAAACATACCTTGAACTAAATGAAAATGAAAAACAGCTTCTCAAATTTTGTGGAATGTCACGAAACTAACACTTAGAGGAGAACCTACAGCATTGAATGTATATATTAGGAAGCAAAAAAGAACAATCTAAAAGGAATAAGCTAAGCTTTCAATTTAGGAACATAGAAAAAGAAGAGCAAGATAAACCTTTAAAAAACAGAAGAAAAGAAATAATAAAAATTACAGAAGAAATTGATGAAAATCAAGACAGAATTAACAATACAGAAAAATGAGCAAAACAAAACACTGGTTCTCTAAAATATATCAATGAAATTGTTAAGATTCTAGCCCGGCTAATCCAGAAAAAGAGACAAAGCACAAAAATTACTAACGTCAGAAGCGAAGGAGGGACTACCACTACCAATCTTACAGACATTAAAAGGGTAACAAAATTTTTTTATAAACAACTCTATGCCCACAAATTTCATAACTTAGATAAAATAGGCCACCTCGAAAGCTACAATCTATCAAAACTCAAACAAAGAGAAGTAGATGAACAGAATAGGCTTATTTCTATTAAAGAAATTGAACCAGTAATTTCAAAACAGAAGTTAACAGCCTCAGATGACTGTGTTGGTAAATTCTACCACAGATTTAAGGAAGAAATGATACTAATTCTCTACAATGTGTTCTAGAAAGTAGAAGCAAAAACTCCCAAATCTAATAAGTGATTATAGCAAAGTTGCAGGATATAAGGTTAATATACACAAGTCAATTGCTTTTCCATATAACATCAACAAACAATTGAAATTTAAAATTAAAAAATGAAATACCATTTGAATTAGTACCAAAAAGGTGAAACAGGTATAAAATCTAACAAAATATGAACATGATCTATTACAAGAAAATTACAAAATGCTGATTAAAAAAATCAAAGAATATCCCTTTTGTGATCAGTGGGAACATGTATGTCCCAACTACATTTTAGATCTCTTGTGTTTATTGGGGAAGAACTTTCACATTAACAGTACATGGAGTCACTAGAAGGGAACCAAATATAACTGAAATGGAAGAAATAGGTGTGTGCCACAAATTATGTAAAAACAGTATTGTATTGTACTGTATTAAATAATGTAACCAGGTGATCCTGCAGGGTCCTGATTGTACCAACAACCTGCTCCAGAGTCCACAGGGACATTGGTGTCCCAGAGTCCAACAAGATGCATGCATCCACCAGAGTGCAGAGGGACATACGTGTCCTATCAATTCTACCTCCAGAATCCAGAGTGATACATTCAATTCAGACATGCTCAATTATTCAGCATGCAGTCCTTTACAAAAAAAAAAAACTATCAAAAAATTAAGAATGTCATTCAGTCATAGAAAGTATATCCAAGTAAATGGAGAGATATTCCAAGTTCACAAATAAGAAGATGCAATATTGTTAGATGCCAGTCCTCCTCAGTTTGATCTACAGATTCAGTGCAATCCCAACCAAACTCTTGGGAAGTTGTTTTATCGATATTAATGAAGTGATCCTGGAGTTCCTATGGAAAGGCAAAGACCTAGAATAGCCAATGCAATCCTGAAGAAGAAAAATGAGGTGGGAGGAATGACTTTAACTGACTTCAAGACTTATGATAAAGCATAGTGGTCAACACAGTGTGTCACTGGAGAAAGTATATATAAGTAGATTAATGGAACAAACTAGAAAGCTCATAAATAGGCCTACATAAATGCTGTGCTCTGTCTCTCATGAAAGAGCAAATGATAGTCCTTTAAACAAATGGTGCTGAAACAGGTGGACATCCACATGAAAAAAAATGTGGATTTAAATGGTGATTTTACAACTTTTACAAAAATTAATTCAAAATGAATCCTAGGACTACATGTAAAAATATAAAACTACAAAACTTCTAGAAGATAACATACAAAATGTGGTTGACCTTGGGTTTAGCAGTGAGTTTTACATTCATTCAGCAAGGAAAGTGTAATCCACTGGGAAAAAAAAAATCATCAAGTTGAATTTCATTAAAATCAAAAACTTCTGCTCTGCAGAAGATGCTGTTAAGAGGATAAAAGTATTTTTCCCTAAGTTACAGACTGGGGAAGAATATTTGCAAAACATCTATCTGTTAAAAGGCTGGTATCCAAAATATGCAGTGAGCTCATAAAGAAACAAACAAGAAGTAGGCAAAAGATCTAGAGATCTCACCAAATAAGATACACAGATAGCAAGTAAATATATGAAAAGATGTTCAACATCACATATCATTGGGAAACTACATATTAAAATAACAATGAAATACTCCTGCATACCCATTAGAATGGCTAAAATCTCCAAAACAGTGACAACAGCATATGCTGGTGAGGAACTCTCATTCATTGCTTGTGGAACACAGAATAGTACAGCTACTTGGAAGCCGGCACTTGGCTTGGCACTTGGAAGCTGGCATTTGGCAGTTTCTTAAAATACTTAGACTTAAAATACACAGCCTTACTCTATGATTCAGTTCCTAAGTATTTAACCAAATGAGTTGAAAACTTTTGTCCACACAAAAACTTGCACAATAATGCTTATAGCAGCTTCATTCATCATTGCCTAAACCTTGGATAAAAATTTCCTGATATAGGTGAATGAGTAAACAAACTGCAGTGCATGCAACCAATAGCATATTATTCAGTGATAAACAGAAAGGAACCATTAACTAGGGCAATACATATTGGATTAACTGAACCTTAAATGCACACTACTAAGTTAAAGAAGACAGCCTGCGAAGGCTATATACTGCATAATTCCAACTATATCACATTGTGGAAAAGCCAAAATATCGAGATAGTAAAAAGATCCGTGACTTTCAGAGGTTTGAGTAGAGAGTAGAAAGGTGAATAGGTGAAGCACAGGGCCTTTTTAGAGCAGCAAAACTATTCTGTATGAAATTATAACAGTGAAGGCATGACATTAGGCATTTGTCAAGGCTCATAGACCAGTACAGAGAGTAAACTTTTAGTGTAAACTACGTACTTCAGTTAATAATAATTTATCAACATTGGTTCATTGGTTGTAACAAATGTACCATATTTTAAAAAACAGTTGCCTTAGTCAATTCCAGGAGAAACCCATGACAGAGTAGAACTGTGCTCCACAGGGTTTTCTTAGTTCACACTCTTTATTGATGGGTAATTAACTTACGGTAAACTGCACATGTTTAAAGTGTACAATATGACCATAGTTATAAACTGATGAAACCATCACCATAATAAAGATAATGGACGTATCACCCCCAAAAGTTTATCTAAGAGTCTTTGTCATCCTTCCACTCCCATTCTCCATCTCCAAGTGACAACAATTTGCATTTTTTTCACCATCAGTTAGTTTGCATTTTTTAACATTTTATATAAATTGAATCATACAGAACGTAGTTTTGGGGAGAGGAGGGAAAGCAACTTCTTTTACTCAGGATAATTATTTTTAATGTTGTCCTTTTGAAGTTGTTTATTCTTTTTATTGCTAACTAGTATTATATAGATATGGCAAAATTCATTTTCCCATTTACCCATTGACAGAAATTTGAGTTGCTTCCAGTTTTGATTTGTCACTAATAACCCACTATAAACATTCATGTGTAAGTTTTTGCATGGTGTCATGGATTGAATTGTGTCTCTCCCAAAATATGTGTAGCCATGTGGCTGGGCCATGATACCCAGTATCTTGTGATTGTCCTCCATTTTGTGGTTTTTCCTATGCTGTACATTAAAGGATTAGGATGGGACTGTAAATCTGTTTATAAGATCACCTCCCTGATCTATTGTAAAGGGAGTTTCTGTGGAGTACGGCTTAGCCCCATCCTTAATTCTTTCATCCTGCAAGAGATAAAAGGAAAGGGAAGCAAGCAGAGAGTTGGGAACCTCACACCATCAAGAAAGCAGCACCGGAGGAAGAGCATGTCCTTCAGATCTGAGGTTCCTGTGCCAAGATGCTCCTTGGACAAAGACTGATGCAATACCGGACTTTCCTCCAGAGCGGACAAGGGAGAAAGCCTTCCCCTTGAGCAGACACCTGGAATATGGACTTGCCGCATACCAGAATATGTAAGAATAAACCTTCCTTTGTTAAAGCCGTCCACTCTGTGGTATTTCTGTTAGAGCAGCCTGGCTGACTAAAACACATGGACTATGCTTTCCTTTCTCTTGTGCAGATATCTAGAAGTAGAGTGTGTAGCTCATATGGTAGGTGTATGTTTGTCTTTGAAAGAAATTGTCAAGCTTTTTCCAGAATGGTTATTCCACTTTACATTTCTATCCACAGTTAGGACAGTTAAGTTGCTCCACATCTTCTCCTGCAACGGGCATTTTCCACTTTATAATAACAGATACAGTAGGTTCCATAGGATTTTTAATGACTGAAACTTTTGCAAATAGATCAGCCAGGCCTTTCTTATGGTACCTCTGGGTGGACTCAAACCTCTAACCTTTCAACTAATGGCCACCAAATTAACTGTTTGCACCACCTAGTAACTCTACGGCACTAAGGCAACGGTTTAACAGAGGAAAGTGTGGGCAGAGTCAGAGAAGATGTGTGGGAAATTTTCCTATAAACCTAAAACTGCCATAAAACAGTCTGTTCATTATAAAACAATCTATCTCTATGTCTATATATAGAACATACGAATAGAATAAAGCACAGTCCTTTTAAAAAAACGACACCACGAAAATATAAAGGAATAAAGATAGTCTTTTCAACATCTGGGGCTGGAGCAACTGGATAGCCACAGAAATAAAAAATGAACCCCTACTTAAATCTTATCCATATAAAAATTAATTCAAAATGGATCAAAGACTTGACCTTAAGTTTTTCACAAAACTTAAAAAAAAAAGGAGTGAATTCTCATGATCTAGAATTAGGCCAAAAATTTAGACTTGACCAGGAAAGTATGATTCATAAAAGGAAAAAAACCTGATAAATTGGATTTTATCAAAATTAAAAATGTTTACTCCAAGAAATGACCTGTTAAAAGGATGAAAAAATAGCCCTCAGGCTGGGGAAAAGTATTTTCAGACAACATATCTGACAAGAGACTAGTATCCAGAATACACAGAGTTTGCAAAGCTCAATTGTTAGAACAAACAAACAGGGCAGTCACAAAATGGACAAGAGA
The DNA here is from genome assembly GCA_028571685.1 of Heterohyrax brucei. Taxonomy (NCBI): domain Eukaryota; kingdom Metazoa; phylum Chordata; class Mammalia; order Hyracoidea; family Procaviidae; genus Heterohyrax; species Heterohyrax brucei. Next base: position 65,141,412 of record CM053142.1, on the reverse strand, counting down.
CCAAACAGACATTTTGCTGAAGAGAATATACAGATAAAAAATACTTGAAGTTCAACATTAGAGAAATGAAAAATTACAACCACAGGGAGATACTACACACCTAACAGAATGGCTTAAATAAAATGAAGTTAAATCCTCTTTACAGAGAAATTCCAAATGATTTATGCAGATACTGCCCCCTCAAAGAGTTGGAGCTTAACTTCTAATCTCATGAGTATGGGATTTACTAGTGACTTGATTTTGAATGGTAAACTATGGAAAGAGGAGAACAAGAAAAGTAATTTTACAGTGGAGAAACCTTAACGAGGTGATCAAGGCTAGCATTAGCAGTGAAAATCACGTTAATTGTATATGGCTTTGATATGATGTGGTGGAAATTGCATTTCACCTTTGCGATAATCCTCTCAAAAACCCATATTCCCAGTTTGACCATAAGAAACACATCAAACAAACACAAATTGATACCTACAAAATATCTGATCACCAAGTCCTCAGAACTGCCAAGGGATCAAACAAAACACGGAAAGTCCGAAAAACTCAAACAAAATGAAGCTAAGCAAAGATGATAAATGTGGTGAAATGGATCGCTTTCATATGGCTTTTCTGGCACTGGTCACGTAACTTCCCCCTAGTGATTTAGGCAGGATGACACAAATAAGTAATTGTGGCCCACTAAAAGAATTGGTCAATTTTCCTTTATAAGAGTGCCAATTCCAACAGGTCTGTGAAACAAAACAAGATTAAAGGGGCATGCCAGTCCAGGTACAAGGACTAGACGACAGAGGGAACAGGAAAGCTGGTGATAGGGAACCCAGAGTTGAGAAGGGAGAGCATTAAACTGTTATAGGGTTGTTAAACAAGTGTCATAAGACATCATGTGTACTGTTTAATGAGAAAATAGTTCTGTAAACCTACATCTAAAGAACAATAAAAATAAAATAAAATAAACTGAGCGCCAATTCCAGAGCAGAGAGGAACCTGCCACCACCACCAAGCAACAATAGCCAGGAGCCAGCATATCCTTTTGACCTGGCATCTCTGTGTTGAGAAAACCCTGGACTCAGGAGACAGAGAGAGCAGCTATAACCTTGAAGATAGTGAGAGGCTGTGGCAGTAGAAACCAAGCAACAAGAGGCACAGATGTGAGCTTCCTGACCCACAGGGAGAGAAAGCTGAGTGCCTGTGGGCAGAGGCCTCAGGCCAGAGAGAGTCAAACCTGTGATCACAGCTGGGAAGAGGCTGTCCTGATGGAAGAACTGTATCTCCAGACTTCATAAACCCCAATTGCAAACTGTTATTTCCCCAATAAATGCCATAATTATGAATGTTGCATAAGTTTTGGGTAGCCATTGCAATGAATTTTTGAACCTAGGAAAGAAGTAGAGAACAGGAGGAGGGGTAGTTGGTGTAAGAATTAGTGGAGAGGTCAGAGAGAGGAGGCATGTCTGACCCCTGCCTCAAAGGAATCAACCTTGGGCTGTTGATCTTGATTGTTCTTTTCCCTTGTGAAGTTAGAGGAGGTCACACACACACTCCACACCATTTTCACAAGTATATGTAATGTGATATCCTGGATTGGGTCCTTGGGCAGAAAAAAGACATTAGAGAAAAATCTAGTGATATCCAAATAAACTGTAGTGTTTAGTAATGTACCAGTGTTGGTTCCTTAGTGTGATAAACATATCACAATAATGTAAATGTTAACAATAGGGGAGACTGGGTGAAGAATATATGGAACTTCCTGCATTATCTTTGTAAATTTTCTGTAAATCTAAAGCTATTCTAAAATTAAAAGTTTATTTTAAAATAGTGTTGAAAAATGTTGACAACACCAAATATTAATGAGGTGTGGAGAAACTGGATCACTCATATATTACTAGTTGGAATATAGTTGGACATAGCCATGCTGAAAAACAGTACGGCAGGTTTTTAAATAACTAAACATGGAAAACAACTAAATATGCCCTAGTAATTATAGTCCTGGATATTTATCCCTGAGAAATAAAAACTTAACATTCACCTAAAAATCTGTACATGAATGCTTACAGCAGTTTTAATCCTGATAGTTAAAAATTGGAAACAATCTAGACATCCTTCAATGAGAGAATGGTTAAACATACTGTAGTACATCCATGTTATGGACTACTGCCAAGCCAGCCAAGTGCTGTCGAGTAATAAAAAGAAATGAGCTATTGACACATTCAACTACCTTTAATCCCCAGAGAATTATGCTGAGAGAAAAAAAGCCAATTTCAAAAGGTTACATAAATTTTATTTATAGTAAGACCTGCAAAATGACAAACTTACAGAATCAGAGGACAGATTTGTGGCTGCTGTGGGTAACAGTGAGTGATAGAGGGAGGTAGTTGTAGCTATAAAACGACAATATGAGGGACCTTGTGGTGATGGAAATGTCCAGATTTTGACTGTACTTCTGTATCAATATATCAGTGTCAATGTCACGGTTGAGAAACTGAGACAGAAAATCTGAACAGACCCATAACATGAGAAGAAGTTGCAGTAAAACTCCCTAATTAAAAAAGCCCTGGATTGGGTGGATTCACGGGTGAATTCTACCACTCCTTCAAAGAGAAGTACACACCAGTAGTACTCTAATTATTTCAGAGGATAGAAAAAGAAGGACTACTCCCAAATACATCCTATGAGGCCAGCATAACCATGATACTAAAGCCAGGCAAAGACACAACAGAAAAAGAAAATTACATCTTTCAAGAGTACACAAGGGGGTGGAGTCAAGATGGCAGACTAAACACACATCTCCCTAAATCCCTCTGAAAACCAAGACCTGAAGTGATAATTAAACAGAGCGTTATGGACACCTAGTGAGCCCTAGGACACAGCATAGGGCCATTAATTTGGACTTAATATCATTAGACAGAAAACTTGGTCTCTTTCACTGACCCCCACTCTTGATGCGTGCTGGTTTTCATGGACTGAAGGTCACTCGCCATTTTAACTTTTTTTCCTCCGTCTTAGCTGGCAGGCGGAGCTGGGACTTGACTAGCAGCTGATCTCAGATGCACTACTTATGGGATCAGCAGGTGAAATTGCCACATTTTGAGAACCTGGAGTTGGACTCTATGCATCTTGGAACCTTTGGCTTATTTTTCCATCTCCACCACTGAGTAGCCTGTACCAAAGCAGGTGGAGTGCTTGTGTGGGACACCATCTTGTTCCACTGGGAGGTGGAGATACTCACATGAAGGCCTCAGCGGGACTTACTTCCTAGGTTGGGAGGCAGCGCCTACCTGGAAGAGAGCACTTTTCTGGCAGGAAAGCAGTATTCTGCACAGTGTTGCCTACAGCAACAGAAAGGCTAGCCTTTCTGTATTTTAACTAGTTTATAACATCTGAGGTTGGACATAGAGGTGTTTACTTGGCCAGCTGGGAAGAGGGACCTATACACCTGAAAACCTTACTGATGTTGGAAGTGGTCAGATACCTTTTACCTTTCATTTTAAGATGGCCTAGGGAAACAACAGTGGTCCATCCTCACAGCATCTCTCCCAGCATCTATTGACTCACGTGATGCCCCCAAAGCAACAAACTCTGGAGAAAAACATAACAAAGAAATCACCCATGGCTTCAGAACACCCCCAAAAGAAACAGCCAAAGAACTTCCAGATGAAGCAATCTTTCTGAAACTAGCAGAAGATGACTACAAAAGGAATACATATAAAGTCCTCCTAGACCTTATACAAAATGCAGCAGAGCAAAACGAAAAATTAAACAAGCTGTTTGATCTGATGGAACACCACTATTCTGAAATCCAACAGATCAAGAACAAAATCAAAGGGATAGAAACTTCAATTTAAAGCCAAGAAAACGGAATAAATGGAAAATAGACTTTCTGACTTGGAAGACAGAGCTACTGACTCTAGCATTTATGAGGAAGAATCAGAAAAAATAAACAAGAAAAATGAAGAAGCATTAAGAAGCATGTGGGACTCTATTAAGAGGAACAATCCACTATTAATTGGAGTTCCCAAACAGCACGAGACACGTGACAACACAGAGAGTATCGTTGCTGAGCTGCTGACAGCAAACTCCCCAGAAATTATGAAAGAAGAGAATATAGATACCCAAGATGCATATAGAACACCACTCAATATAGATCTCAAAAGAAAGACTCCAAGACATATTATAATCAAGCTTAACAAAATGACACACAAGCAGAAACTCCTAAAGGCAGCAAGACTTAAAGCAAAGCTAACAGTCAGAGGAAAATCCTGTAGGCTTTTGTCAGATTTCTCAGCAGAAAAAATGCTGGCACAAAGACAGCAGCATGACACATTTAAAGCCTTGAAGGAGAAGAACTTCCAACCAAGAATTATATATTCTGCAAAACTATGTTTTAAACATGAACATGAAATGAAGACATTCACAGACAAACAGAAACTCAGAGACTCTGTAAACACCAAACCAAAGCTACAAGAAATACTGAAAGAATCTCTTGGCTTAGAAGAACAAAACCACTAACTATGTATTTTAGAAGCAAATACAGGACATATCACCCAGAAACCTACTCAGTTAGGGAAGGCTCCAAACTCGATCCAAGCTATAATAGTGAATGAAATGATCCAGTGATCATATCATGAAAACTATGATGTCATCGTATTAAAAAGAGGGATGTACTACAGTCATCCTTCCAGATGCAGAGGAAGTTAGTAAGACTGGTAGTAATTAAAACTGGGTTTATATAGAGTTTATTAAGGGGAATCATAGATGCAGCAATAAAGCACAATAAAGATGCAACATATCAAATCAGGAAACATAGTATAGGAGTCTCAACAACCACAAAACCAACTCTGAAAAAGGTGAAAAATCAACTCACAAAGAAGAATGTTCCAGAACAAATTAATGAGAACAACAGAGAAAATATCAACACAAAAATAAACACATCACAATGACAGCACTAAACACATACCCGTCAATAATAACCTTGAATGTGAATGGACTGAATGCTCCAGTAAAGAGACATCAAGTGACATCTTGGATCAAAAGACATGACCCATCCATATGTTGCCTACAAGTAACTCACCTTAGACGTAAAGATACAAACAACCTGAAAATCAAAGGATGGAAAAATATATATCAAGCTAACAGTATACAAAGAAGAGTAGGTGTAGCAATTCTAATCTCAGAAAAAATAAATTTAAATGTAAAATCCACTATCATGAACAAGGATGGACACTGTCACTGAAAGGCTGAATACACAAGCAGGACGTAACAATATTATGTATTTATGCACCTAATGTTAGAGTACCTAAATACATCAAAGAAACACTGACTACACTCAAAAAGGAGGTAGAACACTCCACAGTAATAGTGGGAGACTTTAACACATCACTCTCAATACTGGACAGATCATCTAGAAAAAACTCAGTAAAGATACAGAACACTTTATTGCCACAATTAACCAACTAGACCTCATCTACATATACAGAACTTTCTGTTAATCAGCAGAAAACTACACATTCTTCTCCAATGCACGTGAAACATTCTTCAGAATAGACTATGTGTAAGGAAATAATGCAATTCTCAACAAAATCCACACCATTGAATTAATGCAAAGCATCTTCTCAGATCATAAAGCCATAGAAGTCAAAATCAACAGCAGAAAAAACATAGATAGAAAGTGGAATTCATGGAAGCTGAACAACATCTTGCTCAAAAAGCCATAGGTTATAGAAGAAATCAAGGATAAAATGAAGAAATTTATGGATTCTAACGAGAATGAAAACATTTCCTACCAGAACCTATGGGATGCCGCCAAAGCAGTGCTCAGAGGGCAGTTTATCTCCATAAATGCACACATCTGGAAGGAAGACAGACACCATACCAAAGAACTAACCCTACAGCTTGAACAAGTAGAGAAAGAACAACAGAGGAACCCATCAGGCATCAGAAGAAAACAGATCATAAAGATTGGAGCAGAACTACATGAATTAGAGAATAGAAGAACAACTAAAAAAAATTTGAAAAGATGAAAGGCTGTTTTGCTGAAAAGATCAACAAAATCGACAAACCATTGGCTAAACTCACTAAAGAAAAACAGGAAAGGAAACAAATCACCCAAATTAGAAATGAGAGGGAGGTGTCATAACAGATCCAACAGAAATAAAAAATATCATAACAGAATACTATGAAAGACTGTACTCTAACAAATTTGAAAACCTAGAGGAAATGGAAAAATTCCTTGATTCATATCACCTACCGAAATTATCGCAAGGTGAAGCAGAACAACTCGATAAACCCATTACAAAGGAAGAGACTGAAAAAGTCATCAAAAAACTGCCAACTCAAAAAAGCCGGGGCCCAGATGGCTTCACTGCAGAATTCTATCAAGCTTTTAGAGAAGAGTTATCTCTAATACTACTGACGCTATTTCACAGTATAGAAAGAGATGTAATGCTCTCAAATTCATTCTGTGAAGCTAGCATAACCCTGGTACTAAAGCCAGGGAAAGACCCAACAAAAAAGGAGAACTATAGACCGATATCACACATGAATCTAGATGCAAAAATCTTCAACAAAATTCTTGCCAACAGGATACAACAACATATCAAAAAAATAATCCATCCTGATCAAGTTAGATTCATATCAGGGATGCAAGGTTGGTTCAACATCAGAAAAACAATTAATGTGATCAACCACATAAATAACACAAAACACAAGAATCACCTGATTTTATCCATTGATACAGAAAAGTCATTTGATAAAGCCCAACATCCGTTCATGCTAAAAACTCTCAGCAAAATAGGAATAGACAGCAAATTCCTCAATGCAATAAGGGCCATTTACACAAAGCCAACTGCCTACATTATCCTGAATGGAGAGAGACTGAAACACTTTGAGAACGGGAACAAGACAAGGATGCCCACACTCACCTATCCTATTCAACATTGTACTAGAAGTTCTAGCCAGAGCACTTGGACAAGACCAAGAAATAAAGGGCTTCTGCATCAGCAAAGAAGAAGTAAAAACCTCCCTATTTGCAGGTGATATGATTGCATATGCAGAGAATCCTAAAGCATCCATGACTAATCTACTCAAACTGAAAGAAGAGTTCAGCAAAGTCTCAGGATACAAGATAAACATAAGCAAATCAGTAGGACTCCTTTATACCAAAAACGAGATTGTTAATGAAGAAATCACCAAATCAATACCATTTACTATAAAGAAGGTAAAATACCTAGGAATAAATCTAACCAGAGAAATGACAGACCTTTACAAAGAGAAGTACAAGTTCTTACAACAAGAAACTAAGAAAGATTTACATAAATGGAGCAACCTACACTACTCATGCACAGGAAGACTTAACATTGTCAAAATGTCTGTTTTACCCAAAGCAATCTACTTATATAATGCAATCCCAATACAAATTCCAGTGACATTTTTTAATGAGATGGAGAAACAAATCACCAGTGTCGTTTGGAAAGGGAAGAAGCCCCAGATAAGGAAAGCACTACTGAAGAAGAACACACTGGGAGGCCTGTCACTACCCAACTTTAGAACCTATTACACTGCCACAGTAGTCAAAACAGCCTGGTACTAGTACAAAAAGAGACAGACAGATCAATGGAACAGAATTGAGACCTCAGAGATGACACCATCTTCCTATGAACTGTTGATATTCAAGAAATGCCCCAAAGCATTAAACTGGGGTAAAAACAATCTCTCCAACAAACGGTGCTGGAAAAATTGGATATCCATCTGCAATAAATTGAAACAAGATTCGTATCTTACACCTTATGCAAAAACCAACTGAAACTGGATAAAAGACCTAAATATCAATCTAAAATGATAAAGCTCATCCAAGAGACAGTAAGAACAACAATGGAAGTTTTAATACATAATGTAGACAGACTTCAAAATCTGTCATACAAACCACAAACAATAGAAGAGAGAATAGATAAATTGGAACTACTAAGAATCAAACACTTGTTCATCCAAAGACTTTATCAATAAAATTAAAAAGCCACCTACCCCTAGGGCTGACAGAAAGGGAAGAAATACTTGGCAACTATATGTCACATGGACACCTGATCTCCATAATCTACAGGGTACTACAAAATATCAATAAGAAAAAGATTATAATCCAACTAAGTGATGGGCAAAGGAGATGCACAGACACTTCTCTAAATTGGAGATCTAGGCAGCCAAAAAACACATACAGACATGCTCAAGATCATTAGCTATTAAGGAAATTCAAATTGAAACTACAATGAGATACCATCTCACCCCAACAGGATTGGCCATGATCCAAACAATGCAAAACAACAAATGCTGGACAGGCTGTGGAGAAACTGGAACTCTTCTACACTGTTGGTGGGATTGCAAAATGGTGCAACCTCTTTGGAAAGCAATCTGGTGCTTCCTTAAAAAGCTGGATATAGATTTACAATTTGATCCAGTAATTCCACTGCTTAGAATACATCCTACAAAATCAAGGCCATTCACACCAACGGATACATGCACATGAATGTTTACTGCAGCACAGTCCACAACAGCAAAAAGATGGAATCAACCCAGATGCCCAGTAACAGAGGAATGGATAGGTAAACTACAGTATATATATTCAATGGAACACTATGCAATGATAAAGAACAAAGATGATTTTAGGAAACATCTCATAATCTGGTTTCAATTGGAAAACATTATGCTGAGTGAAAGTACTCAGCAACAAAAGAACAAGTATTGTATGAGACCCCTACGATAAGAACTTAAAAACAGACTCATGCATAGGAGAAAAGACTCTTTGATGGCTGTAAGGGTCGGGAGGGAGGGAGGGTGAGGGGTGGAAGGTTTAGATTAGATAGCTGATAGAAATTTGGTTGGGTGAAATCTGTGACAGCACACATTAGAAAGAAGATCAACATTAAATGGACTTCAACATTTTTTAACATGACTACTCCTCCCATCTTAACCCAATCTTGAAAGGACAGAGTAAATGGGTCTGGGGGCCAGGGCCCATGCTCTCAGGGGAAATTGAGGCCAACTGGCACAACTAGCATTTTGCTAAGAGAGCCTTCAGCACCCCATATTGAGGAGTGGTGTCTGGGGTTTTAAAAGCTACCAAGCTGCCATCTGAGGGTAGAGCAAATGGTCCCAACTCAGCAGGAACAGATGATCACCAAGTGCCAAAATGACTTGGGTGAAAGAGAACCCAGAAGACAGAAAGACCCAAGTGAGTAGGTGAGTACATCAACTTGTGCTCAGAAGAACAGAATGGTGCCCAGCCACCACCAGTGATAGCCGTGATGGAGCTCACGAAGTTGAGTCTCACTGGCAACACAAGAATAAAAAGGGCTGCACCTAAGGTCTCCACTAAAAGACTGCAATTCATGGTTCAGGGGCCTTGGAGTTCTCCTGAGAGCATGACTCCTGGCCCTGATGCTGCCGCTGTCCATAAATCATAATGGAGGCCACTCTTCAGACAGGAATGGATTGGACTCGGTGACACAGAGTGACCATTTCATGTGTGTACTTTATGGTTCTATGCATCCATAGGATGTCGTCCTGCTGACCTCTTACTGGGGACAGGGGAGTGGGTGGAGACAAGGGGATAGCAGATTGTTGGGAGAATAAGACTCATATGGAGTGGAAAGGAAGAGTGTGCTGTCACCAGGCAGGGAGAGCAGTGGGAGCTGCATATAGGTGGGCATGCAAATTTGTGTGAGATTGAATATACATGCAAAAATTCTCCACAAAGTTCTAGCCAATAGACTTCAATAGACTTAAAAAAAAAGGCACTATGACCTAGTGAAATTCACACCAAGTAGGCAAGGATGTTTCAACACTAGAAAATCAATCAGCACAGAAATAGAACAAAAGAATCACAGAATCAAAGAAACAAAAGAATGATGGAATCACCTCAGTTGACACAGAGAAGCCATTTAATAAAGTCCAAGGCCCATTCCTGATTTTAAAAGCCCTCAAATAGAATAGAAATAGAGGAAAATTCCTCAACAGAATAAAAGGGATCTATACAAAAGGAGGAAACCCTGGTGGTGTAATGGTTAAGTGCTATGTCTGCTAACCAAAAAGTCAGCAGTTTGAATCCTCTATGGAGGCAGTTTTACTCTGTCCTTTGGGTCATTATGAGTTGGAATCAACTCAATGGCAACGAATTTGGTTTGGGGTTTTATACAAAACAACCAGCCATTATCATTCTCAATGGAGAGCAGTAGAAAGCATTCCTCCTGAGAAAGTAAATAAGACAGTGATGCCCTTTACCACCACTCTTGCTTAACATTATGCTGGAAATCCTAGCTAGAGCAACAAGGCAAAAAATAAATAAATAAAAAGCATCCAAATTGGAAAGGAAGAAGTAAAACTATTCCAATTTCAGATTACATGATACTATACATAGAGAACTCCAAGGATTCCACCAGAAAACTACTGGAACTAACAGAAAGATTCAGCAGAGTAGCAGGATACAAGACTAACATACAAAATCAGTTGGATTCCTATACACCAAAGAAGACAACTTTAATAAGGAAATCACCAAATCAATGCTGTTTACAGTAGCCCCACCCAAAAAACCAAAGTAGTTGCTATCCAGTTGATTCCAACTCACAGTGACCCTATAGGACAGAGTATAACTGCCCCATAGAGTTTCCAAGGAGCACCCGGTGGATTTGAACTGCTGATCTTTTGGGTAGCAGCTGCAGCACTTAACCACGACACCACCAGGGTTTCCTCAATAGCCTCCAAGAAGATAAAATATTGAAGAATAAATCTAACCAGTTAGGTAAGGTAGCTATAAAAAAAAAAAAGAAAGGAAAACTACAAGAAGCCTAAAGAGAACTACATGATTTGAAAATACACTGTGCTCACAGATGGGAAGACTCAACACCATAAAAATGTCATTTCTACCCAAAGCAATCTACAGATATAATGCAATCTGGATCCAAATACCAACAGCATTCTCTAATGAGATAGAAAAACTAATCGCCAACTTTATATGGAAAGCAAAGAGGCCCTGGATAAGCAAAGCATTACTGAAGAAAAAAAAAAAGGCAGGAACCTCATGCTACCTGATCTCAGGAACTGCCACATAGCTATGGTAGTCAAAACAGCCTGGTACTGGTACAACAACAGACATATACACCAATGGAACATAATAAAAACCCTGACACACAAGGTCTGACAATCAAGTCTATAAACTTAATTGCTCTGAGTGCTACATACCTCATTGCTGAATATCACTACGATCACCTTTAAAGTACTCGTCTGGGGAAGCTACGTGCCAATGCCAGCATCTAGTCCACCTTTTAAGCAATTTTGGAACTCTTTCTAGAACAGCAATTGCACACAGCGGTATGGTGGCAGGTTTGCTAACTTAATTTTATAGTTATGTGTGAGGGAGTCTTTAGCCAGTAAACAAATGACCGTATTTGAACACCCTCCCTACTCACCTGATCTAGCCCCCAATGACTTTTTTCTTCATTCCAAGATACAGGAATTATTGAAAGGAAGATATCTGAATGATGTTCAGGACATCAAGGGTAATATGATGACAGCCCTGATGGCCATTCCTGAAAGAGTTCCAAAATTGCTTTGAAAGGTGGACTAGGCACTGGTGTCAGTGCATAGCTCCCCAAGGGGAGTACTCTGAAGGTGACCATAGTGATATTCAGCAATGAGGTATGTAGCACTTTATCTAGGATGGGTTCGTAAACTTGACTGTTGGACTGTGAAAATCCATCCACCTATGGTCAGCTCATTTTTGACAAAGAATCCAAGTCCACTAAATGGGAAAGAAGTCTTTTTGACAAATGATGCTGACAAAACTGGACATCCATCTGCAAAAAAAAAAAAAAAATGAAACAAGACCCACTTATATCACAGACAAAAGCTAACTCAAAATGGAGCAAAGACACAAACACTCATCATTTAAAAATGATAAAGATCATGGAAGAAGAAATAAGGACTACACCAGGGGCCCTAACACATGGCATAAATACAACACAAACCCTAGCTAACACTGCACAAAATCAGAACATAAACCAAATAACTGGGAGCTCCTTAAAATTAAACACTTAGGCTCATCAAAAGTCTTCACTGAAAGAGTGAGAAGAGAACCTACAGACTGAGGATGAGAAAGAAAAAGGCTATGTATCTGATGAGTCTAATCTCTAAAATCTGTAAAATATTTCAACACAGTAACAACAAAAAAGACAAATAATCCACTCAAAAGTAGGCAAAGAATATAAACAGATACTTCACCAAAGAAGTCATTCAGGTGGCTAACAGACACATGAGGAAATGCAAATCAAAACTGCAATGAGATTACTGGCACTAATCAAAAACCAAAATAACAAAGGTTCTTGGAGAGGTTGCAAGGACTCCTAAGTACTTCTGGTAGGAATATAAAATGGTACAACAATGGGAACATGATATGGTATCTCCTTAAAAAGCTAGAAAGAAAAATACCATATGATCCAGCAATCCTAGTCCTAGGAATATATCCTAGAAAATTAAGAACCATGACAGACACACACACACTTGTGTTTGTTACAGCATTATTCACACTAGCAAACCATGGACATTAACAGATGTTCACAGACCGAATGGAATAAAGAACAATGATGAATCCGTGCAACATCTCACAATGCGCTGAGTAAAATCAGTCAATCACAAGAAGGCAAATATTGTATGAGACCACTATTACAAAAACTAAAGAAAAGGTCTCTACAAAGGGGGAGAAAAAAGAAAAGTATTTGACAGTTATGAGGAAGAGCAGAGAAGAGGAAGAGAAATCATTAAGTAGAAAATAAATGTTAACTTTTGTGAAGGAAAAGACAACACAATATAGGGGAAGGTAGCACAACTTGAACAAGGCAAAGCCATAGCTTCTGAGACACACAAAATCACCTTGAGAACTAAGTAACTGGAGCTAAAGTCTGGAACCAGAGTCTTGGGGGACATCTAGGTCAGCCGGCATACTATAGTGCATAAAGAAAATGTTCTATGTCCTACTTTGGTATGTTGTGTCTTGGGTCATAAACGCTTATGAGCAGCTATCAAAGATACATCTTTTGGACACATCCTGTGCAGAGCAAAGGAAAATGAAGGAAACCAAAGACACACAGAAAATACTAGTCCAAAGAACAAATGGACCATACGAATCACAGCCTCACCAGCCTAAGCCCAGAACAACTAGGTGGTGTCTGGCTACCACCAATGACTCTGGCAGGGATTACAATAGAGGACACTGGACAGACTGGGAGAAAAATGTAGAATCAAATTCAAATTCAAATTCAGAGAAAAGACCACGCTTAATGGTTTGACAGAGACTGGAGGAACCCATGAGACTTAGCCCACCAGTCACCCCGCTAACTCAGAACTTAAGTCATTCACAAAGTCTCTTTTAGCTAAAGATTGTTGCTATTAGGTTGTTAGGTGCCATCAAGTCTGACTCATAGTGACCCTGTGTACAACAGAATGAAACAGTGTCTGGTCTTATGCCATGCTCACAATCTTTGCTTTGCTTGATCCCATTGTTGCAGCCACTATGTCAATTCATCTCATTGAGGGGCTTCCTCTTTGCTGCTGACCCTCTACCACACATGATGTCCCTCTTCAGGACTGATCCCTTCTGACAACCTGTCCAAAATATGTAAGACACAGTCTCGCCGTTTTTGTTTTTAAAGAGCATTCTGGTTGCATTTCTTTCAAGACTAATTTGTTCATTTTTTTGGCAGTCCATGGTATGTTCAGTACCCTTAGCCAACACTACAATTCAAAGACATCAGTAATTCTGTCTTCCTTATGCATTGTCCAGCTTTCGCATGCATACGATACAGCTAAAAATACCATGGCTTGGGGAAGGTGCATCTTAGTCTTCAAGGTGACATCTTTGCTTGTCAACGCTTTAAAAAGATCTTTTGCAGTAGATTTTCCCAATGCAATCTGTCTTTTGATTTGTTGACTATTGCTCCCATGGGTGTTGACTGTGGATCTAAGTAAAACAAAATCCTTGATAACCTCAGTCTTCTCTTCATGATGCTGCTTATTGGTCCAGTTGTGAGGATTTCTATTTTCTTGATGTTGAGGTATAATCCATACTGAAGTATGTGGTCTTTTATCTTCTTGAGTAAGTACTTCAAGTTCTCTTCACTTTCAGTGTACAAAGTTGTGCCATCTGTGTAACCCAGTTTTTAATGAGCCATCGTCCCAAGATTAGACAGCCTTATAAAACAAACTATAACATACTTAAAGAACATGCTTCTTAGTTCAACTAAGTATGTGAAATCAAATGTCAGCACATGCCCAATGCAAATTATGAAAATGCAAAAATGGACAGAAGAACTGGATAGACAGACATGTGGAAACTGGAGTAGAAAAGGAGAGAGTGCTGACACATTTGGAGCGATTGCAACCAACGTAAAAAGAAATTTGTGTACAAATTTTTGAATGAGAAACTAACTTGCACTGTAAATTTTCATCTAAAGTGTAGTGAAATTTTTAAAAAATCTGTGATATTGTAACTATAGTTTTGTAAGATGTTACCACTGGGGGAAAGAAACTGGGTAAAGGGAATTCAAAATCTTTCTGTATATTTTCTCATTACTGATTGTGAATCTATAATTATTTCAAAGTAAAAACTTGAATTTTAAAAAGTGAGAAGTATGAGACATGTATGGAGCAGAGAGGAATAGTGTGCAGTCACCGGACAGGGAGAGCAGTGGAAGCTGCATATAGGTGGCCATGTAAATTTATACGTGAATGTACATTTTCACTCAGTTATGTTAAATAAAAATAAATAAATAAAAAATTTTTAAAAAGTGAGAAGTCCCAAACCCGCTTTAGAAATCAAACTACAGAATACATAGATCTCAGCCAACCACACAGATCATAGAGATCTGAAGATGCATAGCTGCGTAGCTGCTCTCAAGTCATCTTCCCTCAAAAGAACAGATGATTAAACATCAGGTTAGAGACACCAATAAACATGAACAGAAATTAAAATTGACAGGCACTCAATCTACAAGGAAGGAAGAGACAAAGAAGATGTGAGACTGAGAAATCCTTAGTCTGCCTTGTCTAAAGCAATCATTCTGACAGATAGGTAACTTGTTCTGGGAGCTTCTACCACTAATGACAGTGTTGGAATCTTCTTTCAAATACTCTGTGGACTCTACAATGCATGTTTAAAAAGTTCCCCTTTGTAAATCTTCCACCACTTGAAGTGAAATTTATTTTTTTGAACCAGTAAAAATGACAGGAGGTATTATGGTGTATTAAAATGAGCAGAGCTCATTGGAAGTCACAGAGAACCAGGGTTGAGTCCAGCTCTGCCACTTAGTGATTGTACGATCCAAGGCATGTAACTTAATCTCTCTCTGTCAATTTCGTAGTCTGCAGAATAGAGCTAATTGCACCTGCCTCCCAAGATTTGTGTGAGATTAAGTGAAATAATGGATATGAAGCATACAGTACTGTGCCTGGCCCAGTCAAGCCTCAGTAAGTGCTTGCTATTAAATATGGTTGAAAGGCACAAGTTGATTTTCTTGTGTGACTCATAAATAGAATCTGAAAACCATCCAAAGAAGAGCTCAGAAATGTGATGAGTTATATTAATCACCCTCTTTGAAATAGGTTGATAGTTTCCTAAGTTGTGTGAAGAACAAGTCACATTTCATTTAAGTTCTGGCATGTTTGTTATAAAAACAATTTTATTTCTTTAGAGTCATATAACATGATGATGTGATATCATTTGTTAGTTAGGTGGTTAGCATCTTCTCCCTCATCTGACCCAAAGGAAATCCTGAGTATTTATAAGATGGCATTTAAGATTTATCAAGAAAAATCTAAACTGTGGGCTCAATATATTTTGTTTGAGACTACAAGGATAAATTTCTGGCATATTCCCGTTGAAAATGGTTCAAGTATGTGTGTTTGTAAAAAAAACTTTGTCTTAAAAATAGAACAATTTGAGGATTAAAAGGAATAATGATGGCAACTGACTGAAACAAAACAAATATGTAACAATCCATGGGTCCATGGAACATACTTGTATACATACATCTGGTAAAAGACTAGTACCCCAAATAAACAACTCAATAATAAGAAGACAGTCTGTTAAAAAAAAAAAATAACCAAAAGATTTGAATAGGCACTTCAACAAAAGATATAAAAATGGCCAATAAGCCTGGAAAGATATGTTAAATACTTCAGTAGTCATCAAGAAACCCAAATTAAAACCATAATGAGATACCATTTCACATAACTTAGAATGGCTAAAATTTAGAAAAAAAACTGACAAAATCAAGGGTTGACAAGTCACTGGAGCAACTGGAATGCTCATACATCGCTTGCTGGTGGAAATGAACAATACAACCAGTACAAAAACCAGTTAGGCAGTTTCTTTTTTCAATAATGCATTTCCTTTAAAAAAAAAAAAACCTTTATTGTGATTAAGTGAAAGTTTACAATCCAAGTGAATTTTCCAGTACATGGCTCCCGAACTTGCTGCTAGCCCAGAGCTGGTACCAGTATTGAAGCCAACACTTCAGACAAAGATTATATTGGACTTGGGAATGTAGAACAATGCATGTGGTGTGTGTACGTTGAGGTTTAGTATATACATGAGGCTGTCCTATGGGTTTTAGAGAGGAAAGGAGAGGGTGCAGAGAAGTGAGAAGTATTGGTTGAGTGGATACTAGAACTAAAGAGTGAAAAAGAAGAGAGTGCTGTCATTAGGGTGAGGAGAGCAGATAGAATTACAGAGAGGCAGGTACTTGGGGTTTTAAGTGGCAATTTCTTAAACAATTAAACATTCACATATTATACAGCCCAGTAATTTTACTCTGAGGTATTTACTCAAGAGAAATGAAAGCATATATCTACGCAGAGAACCTGTTGCCATCTAGTCAATTCTGCCCCACAGGGTTTCCAAAGAGCAGCTGTTGGATTCAAACTGCTGACTTTTTTAGTTAGCAGCCTAAACTCTTAGTCACTGAAAAACCATGACACTTCCACATAGAGACTTGTACACAAATGTTCACAGCAGCTTCATTTGTAATAATCCAAACTTGGAACACCCAAATGTCCATCAACAGATGAATGAATAAGCAAATTGTAGCATATCCATTAAATGGAATACCACTCAGTAATAAAAAGAAACTATTGATACATATAACAACATGAATCTCTAAAATACTGTGTTACATGAAAGAAGCCACACACAAAAAATATACATTGCATAATTCTGTTTATATGAAACTCTAGACTACAAAAACTAATGTGGAATGGGAATGGGAATGGAAGAAGTTACTGACTGCAAGGAAACTTTGGGGGGGTAGGCAAAACATTCTGCATCTTGATTGTGTGTGATCACTTGTCAGGGTACACAGTTGTCAAAAAACGTGTAGTGGTCTTTATGTTAATCATGTTTTAATCAAATTGATCTTAAAAACCTGAGTACATAATGATATCTCAAAATATACAAACAACTTCCATTGGACGTCTTTGGAGGTTGTCAGGACACCAATTCATTATTTTGAAAACTGCTAAATAAAGTAATTAAACATTTATCCTGCTTTCCCCAGCCAAGCCAAGTGCCGTTGAGTCGGATCCGTTCCCCAAGATAGTGAAAAAGTTGAGAAAAAGTAGTATTTTATAGAACAATGCCAACAAATACATGTAGAAGCAATGGCATTTTGCAATGCGTAATGAACTAATGCAGTATCCGTAGATGGTGAAACCATTAACGATAATATGGATGAGAAGCATTATAATGGATAAATCAGAGTAACAAATCTTCAACCCACTGATCAAACTTAACATCACTAAAACTGGGAAGAAACAAACAGTGTGTGTCTCCTGATATAACATAATATGAAATACAGTGCACCACACATGAACCACTATGTACTTGAGATTCTAGAGCTACAAATTTACAATAAACAGCAAGAAAGAGGAAAACTTGAAATAATAAATAATCAGACAACAGAATACAAGTGATGACTTACAAGACAAGTGATCAATTTTTTCTTTTTTAATTTGTTAAGATATTCACAAAAGTATTTTTAGGAGAAATAATACACTCTCTGGTGAAGTGTCTGTCCATCTCCTTTGCCCATCGTTTTATTGGGTTATTTATCTTTCTCTTGTTGACATTTGGTAGTACCTTGTAGATTATAGAGATCAGATGTCAGTCTGACATGAGCTCCCAAATATTTCTTTCCCATTCTGTAGGTGGTCTTTTAATTCTTTTGATAAAGTCTTTGGATGAGCAAAAATGTTTGATTATTAGTAGTTCCCATTTATCTATTTTCTCTTCTGTTTGTTGTGCTTTGTTTGTCAGATTTTGAATTCCACCTAATTTTATATTAAAACTTCCATTGTTGGCCCTAATTTTTCTTGCATGACCTTGATCATTTTAGGTTTGATATTTAGGTCTTTCAGGCAATTTGAGTCAGTTTTTGTGTAAGGGGTAAGATACGGGTCTTGTTTCAATTTTTTGTAGATGGATATCCAATTTTGCCAGCACTGTTTCTTAAAGAAATTGTTTTTACTCCAGTTTACAATGTTCAGGCCTTTGTCGAATATCAACTGTTTCTAAGAGGATGGTGGCATCTCTGGGGTCTCAACTCTGATCTGTTGGTCTATAGGTTTCTTTTTGTACCAGTACCAGGCTGTTTTGACTACTGTGGCAATGTATAGGTTCTAAGATTGTGTAGTGTGAGGCTTCGCACTGTGTTCCTCTTCTTCAGTAGTGCTTTGTTTAACTGGGATTTCTTCCCTTTCCAAACAAAGTTGGTGGTTTGTTTCTCCATGTCATTAAAAAATGTTACTGGAATTTCTACTGAGATTGCATTGTATATGTAGATTGCTTTGGGTAAAACAGACATTTTCACAATGTTAAGTCTTCCTATCCACGAGCAGGGTAGGTTTCTCCATATATGTAAGTCTCTCTTGCTTTTTTTGTTTTGCAGTAGGGTACTGCAGTTCTCTTTGTATAGGTCTCATTTCTCTAGTTAGATTTCTTCCTAGGTATTTTATGTTCTTGGGGGCTATAGTAAGTGGTACTGATTTGGTGATTTCTTCTTTGATGATCTCTCTGTTGATATAAAGGAATCCTGTGGATTTACTTACATTTATCTTATATCCTGATACTTTGCTGAACTCTTCTATTAGTTCCAGGAGTTTACTTACGGATTCTTTAGGATCCTCTGCATACACAATTATACCATCTGCAAATAGGGAGATTTTTACTTCTTTTTTGCCAATACAGATGCCCTTTATTTCTTTGTCTGTGTAACTGCTCTGGTTAGAACTTCTAGTACAATGTTGAATAGAAGTGGTAAGAGTGGGCATCCTTGCCTGTTTCCTGTTCTCAAGGGGAATTCTTTCAGTCTCTTCCCATTCCAGATGATGTAGGCAGTTGGCTTTGTGTAGATGTCCTCTTTCACACTGAGGAATTTCCCTTCTGTGCCTATTTTGCTGAGAGTTTTTAACATGAATGGTGTTGGACTTTGTCAAACTCCTTTTCTGTATCAATTGACAAAATCAGATGATTCTTATCTTTTGTGTTATTTATGTGGCTGACCACATTAATTGTTTTTCTGATGCTGAACCCACATTGCATCCCTGGATTCAGCCTATGAATCCAACTTGGTCATGATGAATTATTTTTTTTATGTGTTGTTGAATTCTATTGGCAAGGACTTTGTTGAAGATTTTTGCATCTAGGTTCTTGAGTGATATTAGTCTATAATTTTCTTTTTTAGTGAGATCTTTCCCTGACTTTGGGATCTTCATTGAATGAATTTGGGAGTATTCCATCCCTTTGTAAGCTGTGAAATAGTCTCAATAGTATCAGAGTTAACTCTGCTCTAAAAGTTTGGTAGAATTCTCCAGTGAAGCCATCTGGGCCAGGACTTTTTTCAGTTGGTAGTTTTTTGATTACTTTTTCAATCTCTTCCTTTGTGGTGGGTTTATTAAGTTGTTCTCTTTCTCCTTGTGATAATTCCTACCAAAATTATCTAGATATGTCATATCTAGATATGAATCTAGATATTTGTCTATTTCCTCTAGGTTATCAAACCTGTTTGAGTACAATCTTTAGTAGTATTCTGATACTTTTGATTCAGCTAGGTCTGTTGTGACATCTCCCATCTCATTTCTTTTCCAGGTTACTTGTTTCCTCTGCTGTTTTTCTTTAGTAAGTTTAGCCAATGGTTTGTCAATTTTGTTGATCTTTAAAAGAAAACAGCTTTTGATTTTGTCAATTTTTTCAATTGTTCTTTTATTCTCTAATTCATTTAGTTCCACTCTAATTTTTATTATCTGTCTTCTTCTGGTGCCTGAGGGGTTCCTCTGTTGCTCTCTTTCTACTTGTTCAAGCTGTAGGAGTAATTCTTTGGTTTGCATCATTTATTCCTTCTGGATGTGTGCATTTATAAACTCACCTCTGAGTACTGCTTTGGTTGTATCCCATAGGTTCTGGTAGGATGTGTTTTCATTCTCATTTGAATCCATAATTTTTTTTATTCCATCCTTCATTTCTTCTATAACTCATGACTTTTTGAGCAAAGTATTGTTCAGTTTCTGTGAGTTCTAATTTCTATCTATGTTTTTTCTGTTATCGATTTAGACTTTTATGGCTTTATGATCTGAGAAGATGCTTTGCAATAATTTAATGGTTTGGATTTTGTTGAGATTTGCTTTATGTCCTAATAAATTGACTATTCTGGAAAATGTTCCACATACATTGGAGAAGAAGATGTATTTACCTGTTGATGGATAAAAAGTTCTGTATATATCAATGAGGTCTAGTTGGTTAATTGTCACAATAAGATCTTCTGTATCTTTACTGAGCTTTTTTCTAGATGACTTGTCCATTACTGAAAGTGGAGTGTTGAAGTCTCCCACTATCACTGTAGAGTGCTGCATCTCATTTTTCAAAGTAGTCAGTGTTTGTTTGATGTATTTTGATGCTATGTTATTAGGTGCATAAATATTTAATATTGTTAAGTCCTGCTTGTGTATGGAATCTTTCACCAACAGTGACCACCATTGTCCATGATGGTGGATTTTACATTAAAATCTATTTTATCTGAGATTAGTATTGCCACATCTTCTCTTCTTTGTATGTTGTTAGCTTGATATATATTTTCCCATCCCTTAATTTTCAGTTTGTTCATACCTTTGAGTTCAAGGTGTGTTTCTTGTAAGCAATACATAGACAGGTTGCATCTTTTGATCCAGGATGTCACTTATTGTCTCTTTGTTGGAACATTCAGACTGTTTACATTCAGTGTAATTATTGATAGTTATGTGTTTAGTGCTGTCATTTTGATGGGTTTATTTTTGTGTTGGTGTTTTCTCTGTTGCTCTTAATATTCTGTGTAGGTCATTTTTTATGGGCTGAGTTTTCATCTTTTTCAGTGTAGGTTTTGTGTCTGTTGAGACTCAGCATTATGTTTCTTTCTTTAATATATTGTACTGTTATTGTGCTTTGAGGCTACCCCTAATGTTTCCCCTTAATATTCTAAGTTTAAACCCAATTTTTAACTTCTGCATATCATTTTAACTTACTCTCCATCTGAAAGGACTATAAGTACTGTACTATAGAGGACTATAACTACTTTTCAGCGTGATGGTGTCACAGTTTTTATGATATGATCACTGGTTCCCTTCTTTTACTATTGTAGCTTTGATTGAGTTTTGTGACTTCCCTAACTGAGTAGGATTCTGGATGCTGTGCCCTGCATTGTTTCCTTAAATATATACTTAACAGTTTTGTTTTTCTAAGCAAAGAGCTTCTTTCAGTATTTCCTATAGTTTTGGTTTGGTTTTTACAAAGACTCTAACCTTGCGTTTATCTGTGAATATCTTAATTTCATCTTCATATTTGAGAGACAATTTTACAGAATATAATTCTTGGTTGGAAGCTTTTGTCCTTCAAGGCTTTGAATGTGTCATTCCACTGCCTCCTTGCCAACATCATTTCTTCCAAGAAGTCAGAGGAAAGCCTACAGGGCTTCCCTGTGAATGTTAGTTTTGCTTTGAGCCTCTCTGTGTTTAAGGGGATCTGTTTATGTTTAATTTTATTAAGCTTGAGTATAATATGTGTTGGTGTCTTTCTTTTGGGTTCTGGTTTTTGTGGCATTTGATACACATCTTGGATATCTATGTTCTCTTTTTTCTTAATTTCAAGGAAGTTTTCTGTCAGCAACTCAACAACAATACTCTGTTTTCAGCTATCCTTCCCTGCTCAGGAACTCCAATTAATCACAAATTATTCCTCTCAATAGAATCCCACATGTTTCTTAATGCTTTTTATTTTTCTTACTTCTTTTCTCTGATTTCTCCTCATAAATGCTGGTGTCAGTCACTCTAGCCTCAAGGACACTAAGTCTGACTTCCATTTCCTCAATTCCACTCTTTTGGCTTTAGATTAAATTCTCTAAATCTGTAATTTTGTACTGATCTGGATTTCAGATCATTGTTGTTCCATCAGTTCAAATAGCTCACTTAATTTTTCATTTCATTCTGCTGCTTTTTGTTTAACTTCTAGGAGGGCTCTCTATATAATTCTTTTATACTTGACCTTCCATAGTTTCAGAAAGGCTTCTTAATCTGAGAAGGTTTTTGGTTCTTTATTTTGGGAGTTTTCCAGAGCCATTGCAGACTATTTCTTTAAATGGTTAGTAATGGTTTGTTGCCTTTGGGTCATCTGTAGGCTGTTTAGTTTCTCCAGTGTTACCTGAACAGGAGATGAGTTGTAGTTCTGAGAAGGGAGTTGGTCACCAGCTGTCTCTGTGTACTCCAGTAACTGGTCTCAGTGGACTCCCTGAGGTGGCAGTCTCTACCTGCTGGCTGGCAAAGATGGCTCCCTACTTATGAATTCACTGGGGGGCCATCAATGGACCCTATGATGTGGGTTAGCAAAGACTGGAAGAGATGTTGCTCAGCCGCTCAGCAATTAATTCTCCAGACAGTCTTATTTTAAGAAGCTCTATTTGCAGAGAGGGTTTAGAAATATTGACCCTAACAGCAATGATCACATCTAGCATTCAGAGCCTGATTTCTACATAACAATTTTCAATAAAAGGAACCAGCGATGCTTGGGAGAATGACTGATTCTAGGGCTGATGTAGGAAAAAAGAAGATAAGCTTGGGAAGGATGCAAGAAAGCACTTAAACACAGAGAAAAAGGCAAGGAGAAGAAAGATGAGGAAAAGAAAGATGGGGGCAGCTCAAAGGACACAGAAGTCAATTTGAAAAAGCTGACAATGGCCAAAGCTGGAGTAATTGAGGGGGATGTGAGGAGAAAAATCTGATTTGAATGAAATAAATATGAATCCATACTTGGATAAATAGCCAAGCCAAATAACTGAATAAATATAAAGCAGATATATCTCCCTTAGAAAAGAATTTCAAATAATCATCCCTCCCAGAGGTGTAGCTTAATTTCTCTTCCTTTGAGTGTCTGCTGGATTTAGTGACTTGCTTCCAAAGAATATAGAAAGTGAAAAGTGGTAACTCTACAGTGGAAAATTCTGGCAGATGCCCCCCGTAGCCTAATGTTCAAAGCTAATATCATCAGTGCTAAGTCTGGTATGGAAACCCTGGTGGCTTAGTGGCTGCTAACCAGAAGGTTGGCAGTTCAAATATGCCAGGCACTCCTTGGAAACTCTATGGGGCAGTTCTACTCTGTCCTATAGGGTTGCTATCAGTAGGAATCCTCTCAATGGTGGTGGGTTTGGGTTCTTTTGGTTTTAAGTCAGGTAAATATCACATGTCATTTGACATGACGTGATGAGAAGAGCACTTCATCTCTACAGTTTCTTCCCCATCACTCCTATCGTCAGTCTTTGCATCAGAAAACATCAGACCAACCCAAATTGAAGAAATTCTATAAAATACCTAAGTTTTTATAGGTCATGGTGGTGAAAAACAAGAGTGAGAAACTGATACACACCAGTATGGTATCCTGGATTGGATTCTGGCACAGAAAAAAAAGATAATAGTTAAACACTGGTGAAACTGAAGATGCTATAGAATTTAGTTAATAGTAATACACCAATGCTAATTTTTTAGTTTTGGTTAATCTACTATGGGTATTATATAAGATGTTAACCTTTGGTGGAGGGTAAAAGTACATGGGAACTCTTTTTACTGTCTTTACAATATTTGTAAATCTAAAATTATTCCAAAATAAAAAGTGCTTTATTTATTTATTTCTTGTGGTTGTCATTTTAAATAAACTGTGTTTAAAAGAGGTAGAAGCCAGTCATACATTCTCTGTCTCTTCCACCTTGTGGTTTTGCTTTCTTTCTCTGAGAGGGAAGGGAATCTTTACTCAGCTTCTGCTTGTTTTCTCCCCCTCACCAACCTCCTTCCCAAAGTAATAAATAAATTACAAACAAAATAAATAAATAAACAAATAGATAACTTACAGTAGAGTGGGGGCATCCAGCAGTTTGGTGGGGACCATCAGAAAATGTAAATATTTAGCTCTCACAGCTTGCCCACCACAATGGTGATAGCCACACAAGCATAGTGTTTCCAAATGAAAGTTAAATATTTATTCTGGCTCCCTGGCTCCTTATCCACCAAGTCTCCTTGCACAGCTGGCTTTCGAATCAAGCCAACGTTTCTTCTAATGACCTTCTGACTTCCTACTCCACATGTGTTAAAGGTAAACAATCCCCTGGCTCCCACTGCATCTGATTGGCACTCAAGGAAGAAAAGGACAGGGAGCACATCTAAATCACTCTTCGATATCCTTCAGAGGTTGTTCTGCAGATTACATGCACTAGATAAGGTACGTGAGTACCCCTCATAAGCCTGAAAACACTGAAGAACTGAAAGGTAGTATTGTCATTGCTCTTATTCACCCTGTGCTTTGGTTTTCTCCAGACTGCAAAGTTTTCCTTGCCACACATTCAGCACGCTTCTAGTGGAACCTCAGAGATAACTGCTAATACATACTGAGTCAGCCTGATTTGATCACTTAGCCCCTGTAGCCCTTGGCTTCAGTAGCTTGAGCCACTGGATCCTTATGCCTTTGGGATCATCTCTATGTTCATTATTTATTCAAAAATTTGATTCTACTACACAGTAACCCTGTTCCAGGTATAGGAACACAGAGATAAGTAAGGCATGATGCCTAACTTTGAAGACTGCGCAGGCTCTTGATTGTTCCGTTGCTTTAATTCTAACCTCATTTTGGGTGCCATAGTTTATCTCCACCAAGCACTTCCGTATATAATGCCGATGCACTGCATTGTAAACATTCACATGTGCTGGCTTTGTCTCTCACTTGCAAACAAGGTACTTTGCCAGAGTTCCTTTTATAACGTGCACAGTACCGACCACATTGCTGGGCTTAGTAAACCCTCATGAAATGAGGCAGGAATCAAGTTACACTGACATTCTTAATGGCCCAAATGGTTCACCAAATCAAAGTGTTGGCTCCTTGGCAACATGCAAATAAGTAAATGTCTGTGAGCAGGCACATTTCCTTAACATGTGTGAACTGGTGAAGGCCAACATCCTATCAGTAGGACGAACACACCATATGCTTTTCCAAGTTGTTGTTAGCTGCTGTTTAGTTGGCCTCTGACACACAGTGACCCCATGCACAAGAGAAGAAAACATTGCCTTGTCCTGCACCATCCCCACAAGTAACTGTGGATCAGACCCATCATTGTGTTGTCATTGGCTGATTTTTGGAAGTTGATCAACAGATCCTTCTTCCTGGTCCACCTTGGTCTGAAAGCTCTGCTGAAACCTGTTCAGCATTGCAATTCACAACCTCTACTGACAGACAGGCGGTGGGTGGCTCTGCCTGAGGTATAGTTGCCAAGAATCAAACCCAGGTGTCTCACATGAAGGATCAGAATTCTAACACTGAACCAAGATTATGGTAGACCAGTAGTTCTCAAATCTGGATCTCCACTGAGGTTATCTGGGGAGCTTTCAAAGTTCTAGTCTGATTTGAATGGTCCAGGATGGGACCAGGGCACCGGTACATGCCTTAAAGCCTCCCTGGGTGATTCTAGCCGACAGCCAAGGTTGAGAATACTGTGCTGGCTTTCTGTTTTCTAGTGTCCAATCCCATCTGATCCAGTTCACCAACTCCAATGTCTAACCAGAGTTTCCAACCCTTTCTGCGAAATGTATTCATAAAAAATTCAGACACTACATTTTATGGATTGAACTCTGTCCCCCTAAAGTGTGTGTCAACTTGACTAAACCACCATCCCCAGTATTGTATGATTATCTACCATTTTTTCATGATGTGATTTTCCTATGTGTTGTAAATCCTACTTCTGTGATGTTAATGAGTTGAGATTAAGCCAAGTGCCGTCGAGTCAGATCCGACTGGAGATTAGTGGCAGTTATTTTAATGAGACAAGACTATAAGATTAGGCTGTGTCTTAAGTCAATATCTTTTAAGATACAAGAGAGAATTGAGCAGAAAGACACGGGGACCTCATAATGTCAAGAAAGCAGAACTAGGAGCATGGTTCCTTTGGATTTGGAATTCCTGCACTAAGAAGCTCCAGAGAAGGAGAAGATATAGACAAGGACCTTTCTCCAGAGCCTACAGAGAGAAAGCTTTGCCTGAATTCAGACTTCTAGAAATAAATTTCTCTTCATTAAAGCCATCTACTTATGCCATTTCAGCTACAGTAGCACTAGATAGCTAAGACAGTGCACAGCATAATCAACTGGTATAACATAGTTCACAAAGATAATGTTCTGTATTTTAGATTAGTGAGGAGCAGTGAAGATCTTAAAAACTTGTCAGCAGCCATCTAAGACACAGCTATTGGTCTCATACAGAGCAATAACAAATGAAGGAAATCAAGAGCTCAAAGAAGAAACTAATCCACTGGACTAATAGCCCATAAGAACCACAGCTTCTTCTAACTTGAGACAAAAGAATGAGATTATTTCCAGCTACCACCACTGACTGTTCTGACCAGAGACACAATTAAAGGTCCCAGCTAAAATGGGAGAGAAATGTAGAACAAAACTCAAAGTGCTAAAAGAAACACCACACCGACCAGATGGACAGAGACTAGAGAAGCTGTACCTATAAGATAACCTTTGAACCTGGATTTGAAGCCATTTCTGCAGGTCCTCTTTAGCCAAATAATAAACTGGTTTATAAAACAGACAATATCACCCATGTGTAATGTGCTCCCTTAAACAATTTTACAACACCACATGGTCAACATTTACCCAAAAGCAGAGAAGGCAAGGAGGGGAAGGGAAGCTAAATCAATGGAAACAGAACAAACAAAGTGGAAATAATGAGAATGCTGGCACCTTGTGAAAATTGTAACCTGTGGCATGGAACAATCTGCATAAAAATTGCTAGGTGTAAATCTAATTTGCTGTGTAAACTTTCACGTAAAACCCAAATAAATATTATTTTTTTATAAAAGGTTAAAAAATGGAATTCAGACAGCGCCTATGTGCCAGGCAGTGGCAAAGAGAAGCATGGCATTTGCCCTCAAGAAACTCTCTGTCTAGT
Organism: Heterohyrax brucei; assembly: GCA_028571685.1. Classification (NCBI taxonomy): domain Eukaryota; kingdom Metazoa; phylum Chordata; class Mammalia; order Hyracoidea; family Procaviidae; genus Heterohyrax; species Heterohyrax brucei. The sequence continues at coordinate 65,113,877 of CM053142.1, read as the reverse complement.
GAAAGAGGCTGTTATGTAAATACACAGGAAGTAAAAGTAAACCTTGCTATCCAAACCCAGATACTTAACAGATCAGACAAATTTTTGCATAATACTTTGATATCTAGATCCTCAAGGAACCACCGTGGTTCAGTAGTTAAGTGCTTGCCGACTCAAGGAAAAGGTGGTGATCTGAAACCACCAGCCGCTCCATGGGTGAAAGATGTGGCAGCCTGCTTCAATAAAGACTGCAGCCTGGAAACCCTAAAGGGTAGTTCTACTCTGTCTTCTAGAGTTGCAAAGAGTTGGAGTGATGCAAAAGGCAACGGGTTAATGGATTTTCTAGATTCTCACTGCATATTACATAAAATGCAATAGCCAAACAGATTAAGATAATGTGGGACCCTTTTCTGTGCAAACTGACTGTCTGAACTGCCTATAGTCCTTAGGAAGGGAATAGATTAGGAGAGCTCACTATTTTATGTACTACTGAAGGAGAATGACTTGAGAATGAACAGCAAGGAATGGAAACTTAGATTACGGTCCCTACCCCTGGGATCTTACTGTTAGCTATCATGGAGGTGGAGTCAGCCCTCTATTTGTGATGACCCATACACGACAGAACTAAAGGCTACCTAGTCCTGCCTCACCTGCATGATTGGTTGTGGATGGGACTATTGTGATCCATAATGTTTTCACTGGCTGATTTTCAGGACCATCAGACTTTTCTTAGCAGTCTTAGTGAAAGCTTTGCTGAAACCTGTTCAGCATCATAGCAATAGGCGAGCCATGTTGTTGACAGGCAGGTGGTGATTGTGCGTCAGGTACACTGGTTAGGAATCAAACTAGGTCTCCTGCATGGAAAGTGAGAATCCTACCACCGAGCCACCAATGCCCCTCCCCATTCCACAGATGAGAACAGGTTAATATGAGGCTGTTGTGGATTGAATTATCTCCCCAAAATGTGTATCAGCTTGACTAGGCCATGATTCCCAATATTATGTGATTTCACCCATTGTTTTCATCTGATGTGATTTTCCTATGTGTTGTAAATCTTAACTCTATGATGTTAATGAAGCAGAATTTGGGGCACTTAGTGAAGCAGGACTTAATCTACAAAATTAGGTGTGTCTTAAGTCAATTTCTTTTGAGACATAAAACAGATAACTGAGCAGAGAGACATGAAGACCTCATACCACTAAGAAAGCAGAGCCAGGAATGTGCATTCTTTGGATCTGGGGGCCTTGCTCTGAGAAGCTTCTATAGCAGAAGAAGATGGATGAGAAGGATTTGCCCTCAGAGACAACAGAGACAGAAGGCCTTCCCTTGGTGCTGATACCATGAATTCAGACTTCCAGCTTCCCAGAGTGTGAGAGAATAAGTTTCTTTTTGTTGAAGCCATCCACAATGGTATCTCTGTTATAGCAGCACTAGACAGCCAAGGTAGAGGCTTTCCAGATTAAAGATGTGGTCAGATGTAGGGCACTCAATCTCTTCCTCTAAAGATGTTTTCTCTTCTCCTTCTTGGGACCTTCATAGTCCTTGTGCATCCTGATACTGTGCCTGAATAATGTTCTAAAGAGGCTGCAAAACCACCTTCTCTAGTTCAGCTGAGGTGTGCAGCTTGTCTGTGGGCAGAGACATACATGTAGAGGGGAAAAATGGGATGTTGAGAGAAGTAGGTAGAGAGGAGAGAGTGTCCAAAAGACAAAGAGAAAGTTCCAATTGAGAAGTCAACAGTGGGCTGTCCTGAACTGAGAAGCACCACTATCCTGGGACTATTCCCATAATCTCAGGTTACTGCAACAGACTCCTTTACTTTCAGATATACCTGAGGTTACTGATAACCTAGACTCTCCCATCTCTCACTTACCTCTTCATCACAGGATTATGATAAACACGACATATGAAAGGGCTTCAGAAATTATCCCCTTTGTACCCTACCTTCATGCAATACCCCAAATAAGCAATGGGAAGACTAGTCCTTCTTCTGGGAGATCTAGTGGAGGTTCTCTGGCCTCCACTATGTGCTGATATCTCGCCCATTTTTTCCTCTGGTACTGCCACTGATGGGTGCTCCCCAACCAATCCTGATCTCTTAATAAGCCTGCATTTTGTGAGGCAATGGATGACTCTGTCTGTACCTCCCTCTGTCTTCTTGTTTCTCTGGGCTCCTTCCCACTGAAAAGTTAAGAATGCTTTCTCTGAGTTACTTATATCCCTCCAGATTACTTCCCAGGCCCTTCATCTGTTGGCCCATAAGGGAGAACAGATAAGAGAGTTCAAGAAAGCCGAAAGGCAAGAGCATTCCCCATGCTGGACTGAGGAAAGGCTGAAGCAGACCAGGCGCAAACCCTTCAGCTCCTTGTCAGCAGCCTTTGATCTGCGTGGCAGCTAACACAAAAGTAGAATTTGGCCCTCCAACTGTACAGGATGAGACTTGACAAGGAAATCAGTTTCTCTGACAATTTCAAAAGCCCCGACACTTTTGTCACGGCACTTGGCCATGGGGAATGGTGCTCTGGACACACACACCCCCCACCAGAGAAACCATTTTCCCAGGAAGGACTGACAGTTCAAGTGCAGGCAAGCCTATGAGGAATGAAGGACAAGCTCTTCTCTGTCCTTCAGCGAGGACAGGTATTGTGGGAACCAAGAAGGGTTTTAATTGGAGAGCTGAGGGAACTTCCTACCTGTCTGGGTTGAAAGGCACTAGGAGAAGTGGCCAGTCAATCTAAAACATACTCTTTCCTTACGTCTAAAGAAGAAGCATGTCTGTTGCTGTCTAGAGGACTTTTGGAGGATCTTCTCATATTTGCAAGGCTGAGTGATATTCAGATGTGTATTTTTTTAGCCTTACTCTCCTTGTTCTTAACTAAGCAGACCAAAATAAATTATGTTTGACCTTTCATTACAATTCCTTCTTACCATTCAGCTCCTTGAGTACTCTTGTTGGCTGATTTACCCTCTAGAGTGACTTCTTTCTGGCTTTGCCTGGCATTAACAAACGTAGCTAAGATGTTGGGTTTACAGTTAATTCAGGTGCTTAGCAGTAAGACTGGATGACATCTTGAGTGTTTCTGGTCAAAAACCCTACTAAACTGAGACTGCCTTTCTGGGATGTCAAGGAGGATTTCTGTTAGATGGGAAGCTAGACTAAATGACCTCTGAGCTCCCTACTGTCAAGGTCTAGGACAGTCTTCTTTGCATAGGCAAAGAGAGTTCTGGAAGCCAGGTCTGACAGGCAGCACTGTTCCCAAAGAAAGCTGACTGAACTAAGTATGCTAGGGAGATAAAATGAGACACATTCTTCTCTCTCAAGAAAGTCTCATCTGGAAATGGAAGCAGAGGCATTCAGTAGATGCAAACACACACATACCTATTAAGATAAGAACTGAGCTTAAAGGTAGTATGTCTCCTTGCAGACATTACGTCAGAGTGGTCCATGCTTCGGACAAAAAGCAAAAGAATATGTAAGGGAAAAAACAGATACTGAAGGTCACCTGACTGGTGGATCTGCAGAAAGGCCACTGGAGTCCAATACGGAGGTATGTTAGGATGCCAAAAAAGACATCAACTGTTGCAGGTCAGGCTTCTCAGACAGTAGAGTCTATAATGAAGAATAGTGTGAAGGAAATTTATTGGAATATATTGGGATTAACACCTACGGGGTAGGGGAAGGAAGCAGTATTGAGCAGAGGGAAATGTTGGGCTGCAATGCAGTCACAAGGCTTCAGCTACGCACACAGGGAGGTTCTGAAGCTGGGATGGCCCTTTGGCACCGTCTAATATGAGTTAAGAGTACCAAGTTTTCACATGCCTGCATTCATAGCCACTAGATACAGGCTGCCTCTGGGAAGGTGGTACGTCCTTGGATGAAGCATCTCTTTAGCAAGGGCAGTCCCAGAGAAGGCTGGGAGCTGAACGCTGTAAGCCAGCCACATTCCCAGCAGGCAGGAGAATACATGCTTCAGTCTTTATGAAGGATCTGGGCAATGCAACACAGCATCTACTACACCTGCTAATCGGATACTTCTGAGCTTAGCTGGGTCCTGCTGTCAGCTGGCCTTGGAAAACTCATTAAAATTGTATAATTTTTCCAGCACTGTATCCCACATTCTTTCCCAAATTCTTTATTTCCTCTCTCCCTTCTAGTATCCTGGAATTTCAACATTTCAGTGTGAACCCACACTAAGAGCTCTGCACTCAATATACTGCCTTCTCCTAATTGTCAAGGAATATTTCAAAGTTGGTCCTCATAGAGATCCCATGCTTAACTCAGTGGAAAAGGCTGTTAGTGTTGTAATTTTAATATCAGTGTTAGAAATGGTGTCTCATTAAACATTGGATTGTTAAAGCAAAACAAAAACTCAATCCTTCCTCTCAAAGGTATGTGGTTTGGGGGAATTTTATTTTCCCAGGAGACATGTTCCCTGAACTTTGAGTGGGATCCAAATGCAGCAAAAGATTCCCCTTCTGGGTAAGTTCCCAAGGAAAGTAATGACAGACTAGACATTTGGCAGACATGAAGACTGGGCTGCCTGTGGTTGTGTTCTGGTGAATTCCCTTGAATACTACATAAGTTATCATCATTCTTAGCAGCAATGCAGTGTTCACCACCACCATCCCCACAGCCACAGCATTAGCTAAGGAAGGTCTTCTTTAATTAAAGTAACTATCTTTCCTTACCATCAGGGCAATTAGAATTTAATTAACCCAGGCTACTTCTTTGAAGGCTTCGAAATTATAGCTGATCTCAACATTCACGTGCTCAAAAAAATCTCACCCTCTCTGTAAGCCTGAAGGATGGTAGGGCATGGTAACTAAAGTGATGGAGCTGTTTCATGCTTGAAAAATTAACCAGAAGAAATGACAGTGGCTCAAGGAAAGGTGATCACTCCCTTTCTTTACTGTAAGGAGTCTAAAATAATGAAGAAAATCATCATCTGGCTAGCATTTTGTGGGAGGAAGTAAGTTAATTCTTCAACCAATTAATCAATTAATAGTTATTCATGCAACTACCCGTCCATCAGTTTGTTGTACTGTGGTGGCTTATGTGTTGCCACCATGCTGAAAGTGATACCACTAGTTTTTCAAATACCAGCAGGTAGAACAGATTTCAGCAGAGCTTCCAGGCTAAGACAGACTAGAATGAAAGGACTATCTACTTTTGAAAATTAGGCAATGAAAATTTCAAGAATCACAACAGAACACCATCTGACTCACTTGCTTTGGAAATGTCATCAGGAGGTATCCAGTGCTGGAGGTAGACATCTTATTCGGTAAAGTAAAGGGCCAGAGAAGTGATAAAGGCCTTTGGTGAGATAGATTGGCACAATAGCTGCAAAGATAGACTTGAACGTGTTGTTGATACTGAGGATGATGTATGTCTGAGCAATGTTTAGTTCTGTTACACGTCAGTTTGCCTTGAATCAGAGTCAACTCGGTGGCAGTTATCCATCCATCCACCCATCCACCCATTCATCCATCCATCCATCCATGCATCATCTAAAACCTCGGTGGCATAGTGGTGAAGTGCTATAGCAACTAACCAAAAGGATGGCAGTTCGAAATCACCAAGCACTCCTTGGAAACTCTATGGGACAGTTTTACTCCGTCTTGTAGGGTCACTATAAGTCAGAATTGACTCAATGACAGTGGGCTTTTTGTTTGGGGATCCACCCACCCATCCACCCATCCACCCATCCACCCATCCACCCATCCACCCATCCACCCATCCACCCACCCACCCACCCACCCACCCACCCACCCACCCACCCACCCATCCACCCATCCATCCATCCATCCATCCATCCATCCATCCATCCATCCATCCATCCATCCATCCATCCATCCATCCATCCATCCATCCATCCATCCATCCATCCATCCATCCATCCATCCATCCATCCATCCATCCATCCACCCACCTATCTATGCAACACTACTTTGTACCAGAAACTTTGTTAGATCTATAGAGAGTTTGACAAAAAAGGAAACAGAAAGACAAATAAGACAGTAGACACAAGTACTGATTGCAAGAAGCTCATAGTCTACTTCAAATGATACTGCAGGTATGTGCAGTGTCTTTGTTATCTCATGCTGCTGTAACAGAAATATACAAGTGGATGGCTTTAACCAAGAGAAGTTTATTGCCTCACAGAAAGTAGGCTAAAAGTCCAAATTCAGGGCATCAGTTCCAGAGGAAGAGTTTCTCTTTCTGTAGGCCTTCTCATCAATCTTCCTCCAGACTAGGAGCTTCTTCTCCATGCATGGATCCTGAGTCCAAAGGACTCACTTTGCTCCCAGCACTGCTTTCTTGGTGGCATGAAGTTCCCCTGTCTCTCTACTCATTTATCTCTTTTGTATGTCTAGAGACTGTCTCAAGATACAACCCAGTCTTGTAGACTGAGTTCAGCCTCACTAATAAACTGCCACTCATCCTCCCTTGTTAACATCATAGAAGTAGGATTTATAATATACAGGAAAATCAGACAATACCAGGAATCATGGTCCAGCCAAACTGATACACCTATTAGAGGAGTGCATAATACAGTCCATGACACACACTGAAGTACCAACTAATAAAGCAAGAAATTTAATATTCATATAAAGAAAGTCACAGGAGTTCCAAAGTCACAGTGTTCTGAAAGATGCAGAAATTAGGGTGGTAGACAGCCTTCCAAAGAGAGGAAAATAGCCTGACATAGGCTAGAAATGAACCTGACCTCTTCTTGCATCGGTGACTAATAAAAGCAGCAAACAATAAATAAGAATAAAAATAAATCCAGGCACACAGTTTGAGACATCAAGTCATTAAATATTCACAACAACTTTACAAAGTAAGTCTTATTAATATCCCCATTTTACAGATGGTGAAATTAGGGCACACAGGGAGTAATTAACTTGTCCCAGGATAGCACAGATTAGTATGTGGCAAAGCTGGGATTCAAACCAAGGTGGCTTCCCTCCAAACAGAAATATAACCTGAGCTACAAATGCTAACCACAAATGTAACTATGAATATTCTGGTAGCCATATTAAAAAAATTAAATTAAACAGGTAAAATTAATTTTAATAATATATTTATTTAAACCAGTATTTCTAAAATATTATTTCAGTATGTAATCAATGTAAGTATTACTAATGAAACATCCAGTCTTTTTAAAACCAACTGTTAGAAATCTGGTGTGCGTTTTACACTTATCAATAATAAAATAAAAACAAAAAACCCAGACCTGTTGCCTCCGAGTTGATTCTTACTCATAGTGACCCTGTAGGACACAGTAGAACTGTCCCAAAAGGTTTCCAAGGAGCAACCAGTGGACTCAAACTGTCAGCCTCTTGGTTAGCAGCCATATGCTTAACCACGACACCACCACATCTCAGTTTGGACTAGCACATTTCAAGTGCTCTATACCACATGAGGCCAGTGACTACTGTATTCAAGAATGAAGTACCAGACCATTGGCTGGGTCTTTAACCATTCAGTAACGCTGCCTCTGGCCTGATCACAGCAAAGAGTCTACTACGCAGGTGGTCAGAGAGTGATGAGACTGGAAAGTTAAGGTGGTGGCAGATTTGGGAGGGCATCTAAGACAGATAAAGAAGTAAGTGGCTTCTAGAGACCCCTCTTGGACCTAACATAACAAATGCAATGGTTTAAGCATGAGGCTTCAAACCTGTACTTATCTTGTGTGATCTGTTCATTGGTATAGGAAGTGACTAGGACTTGTAGTTTACAGAAGGTAACGGCACTGTAGAGAAAAGCCTTGCTTGGCGGAGCCCAGCAGACCCGGGGATAGGCCCTACCTCCACCATGTACCAGCTGTGAGATCTAGGGCAAGTTATCTAACCTCTTTAGGCTTTGGATTCCACATCTATTGCTATAAAATGGAACTCTTCATGCCAATGTCATTTAAAGTTCTTAGTACAGTACTTGACACCTTATAAATTCTCAAAAATGTTATCAGGTGCCATCAAGTTTGTTCCAACTCATAGTGCTGGAACACACAAAACACTGCCTGGTCATCAGTGATTCTCAGCATTGCTGCTATGTTTTGGCCCATTGTTGCAGCCACTCTGTCAATCCATTTCATTGAAGCTCTTCTTCTTTTTCATGGATTCTCTACTTTACCAGACATGATGTTCTCCAGGGACTTGTTCCTCCTGATAACATGTCCAAAGTATGCACGATGAAATATCACCATCCTTGCATCTGAAGAACATTATAGCTGTACTTTTTCAAAGACAGATTTGTTTCTTCTTCTGGAAGTCCATGATATATTCAATATTCTTCTCCAACACCATAATTCGAAAGCATCAATTCTTCTTCAGTCCTTCTTACTCACTGTCCAGCTTTCACATATAGATGCAGTGATTGAGAAAATCAGGGTTTGGGTTAGGCACATTTTAGTCTTCAAGGTGACATTGTTGCTTTTTAACACTCAAAGAACTCTCTTGCAACACATTTGCCCAGTGCAAAATGTTATTTGATTTCCTGGCTGCTGCTTCCATGGACATTGATTGTGAATCCAACTAAAATGGAATTCTTTTTTTTTTTAATTTTTATTTTTATTTAACATAACTGAGTGAAAATGTACATTCACGTATAAATTTACATGCCCACCTATATGCAGCTTCCACTGCTCTCCCTGTCTGGTGACTGCACACTATTCCTCTCTGCTCCATACATGAATTATCCTCCCAACAACCTCCTTTCCCCTCCTCTCCATCCACTCCCCTTCCTCCAGCCAGAGGTCAGCAAGATGATATCCTGTAGATGTATAGAACCACAAAGTGCTTCCAATATATGGTCACTCTGCATTGCCAAGGCCAATCCATTCCTGACCAAAGAGTGGACCTTTGTTATAATTTATGGGAAAGGGCAGCATCAGGGCCAGGGGCCATGCTCTCAGAGGAACCCCAAAACCGCTGGACCATCAATTGAGGTCTTTTAGTGGAGATCTCATGATGCACTCCTTTTTATTCTTGTGTTGCCAGTGAGACTCCTCTCTGTGAGCTCCATTGTGGCTATCACTGGTGGTGGCCGGGCACCATCTGGTTCTTCTGGTCCCAAGTCGATGTAGGCACCCACTCTTGTGGGTCTCTCTGTCTTCTCGGTTGTCTTTACCGCATGTCAGTAAAATCGAATTCTTGATAACTTCAATCTTTTCTCTGTTTGTCATGATGTTGCTTATTGGTCAAGTTGCAAGGGTTTTGTTTTATGTTGAGGTGTAATCTACACTGAAGCCTGTAGACTTCGATCTTCATCAGTGTTTCAAGTCCTCTTCACTTTGAGCAAATGAGGTTGTGTTATCTGCATAATGCAGATTGTTAATGAGTCTTCTTTCAGTCCTGGTGCTGCATTCTTCTTCGTATAGGCCAGCGTCTCAAATTATCTGCTGAGTATGCAGATTGAATAAATATGATGAAAGGATACAACCCAGATGCACACCTTTTCTGGTTTTAAACAGTATCCCCTTGTTCTGTTTGAATGACTGCTTCCTTGTCTACGTATATGTTCTTCATGAGCACAATGAAGTATTCTTGAATTCCATTCCCATTCTTTGCAATGTTATCCATAATTTGTACTGATCCACACAGTTTAATGTGGATTCATAGCCAGTAAAACAGAGGTAAACCTCTTTCTGGTATACTCTGTTTTCAGCCAAGATCCATCTGACATCAGCTATAGTATCTCTAGTTCCACATCCTCTTCTGAATCTGGATTGAATTTCTGAAAATACTCTGTTCATCTACTGCTGCAATGATTTTTGAATTGTCTTCAGCAAAACTTTACCTGTGTATATTAATAATATTGTTCAATAATGTCTGCATTCTGTTGTATCAGCTTTCTTTGTAATGGGCACAGATCTAGATCTCTTCCAGTCAGTTGGCAAGATAACTGCTTTCTATATTTCTTGGTACAGACCAGTGAACACCTTCAGTCCTGCGTTTGTTTGTTGAAACTTCTTATTTTTGTATTCTGTCGGTTCCCGGAACTCTGTTTTTCATCAGTGCTTTCAGTGCAGCTTGGACTTCTTCCTTCAGTACCATCTATTCTTGACCATGTGCTACCTCCTGAAATGGCTGAATGTAGACCAGTTCTTTTTTTGTATAGCAACACTATATATTCTTTCCATCTTCTTTTGATGTTTCCTGCATAGTTCAGTATCTTGCCCATAGAATCTTTCAATATTGCAACTCACCAAAACCTAAAATCAAACTCATTGCTGTTGAGTCGATTCTGACTCATAGCAGCCCTATAGGACAGACTAGAACAGTCCCATACAGTGTCCAAGGAGTGCCTGGTGGATTTCAACTGCCAACACTTTGGATAGCAGCATGGCTGTTAACCACTATATCACACCAAGCTCAATTTGTTTCTTCAGTTCTTTCAGCTTGAGAAATGCCAAAGGTTCTTCCCTTTTGGTTTTCTAAATTCCAATTTTTGTACATTTCATTATAATAATTTACTTTGTTTTCTTTGAAGTCTTTGACTTTGAAGTCTATAGACTTCTTTGAAGTCTATAGGTTCTTTCACTTTATCATTTCTTCCATTTTCTATAGCTACTCAATGTTCAAGAGCAAGTTTCAGAATCTTTTCTGACATCTATTTTGATTTTTCTCCCCCCTCCTCCTTTTCTGTCTTTTTAACTACCTTTTGCTTTCTTCAGAAACCCTGGTGGCGTAGTGGTTAAGTGTTACATCTGCCAACCCAAAGGTCGGCAGTTCAAATTCACCAGGTGCTCCTTGGGAACTCTATGGAGCAGTACTCCTCAGACCTATAGTGTTGCTATGAGTCAAAATCAAATTGACACCAGTGGGTTTAGTAGTAGTTTTTGGCTTTCTTCATGTACAATATCCTTCATACTTTCCCACGACTCATCTGGTCTTTGGTCATTAGTGTTTAAGGCATCAAATCTCATCTTGAGACGGCCTCTAAATTCATCTTCAGATAGTCTCTAAATTCAAGATCATACTTTGGTTCTTGTGGACTTGTTTTAATTTTCTTCAGCTTCAGATTGAATTTGCATATGAGCAACTGAAGGCCTGTTCTACAATAGGTCCCTGGCTATGTTCTGATGAATGATATTGAGCTTCTCTATTATCTTTCCACTCATCCGACTCGACGGCACTTGGCTGGCTATTATCTTTCCACAGAAGTAGTCAATTTGATTCCAGTATATTCCATCCCACAAAGTCTATCTGTACAAATTGCCATTTATGTTGTTGTAAAAAGGTACAAGGTCTGGCAATTACGTCCATGTACTTCATTGTTCTAAGTGTTGCATACCTCATAGCTAAATATCACTATGGTCACCTTCCAGGTACTCCTCTTGGGAAGCTATGCACTGACATCAACACCTAGTACACCCTTCATAGCAATTTTGGAACTCTTTTTTTGGAATGGCCTTGTTGTCCTAAATGTCATTATAATGTCTTCCTTTCAATATCTACAATGTCTTCCTATAAATGTCTTCCTTTCAATATCTCCTTTATCTTTGAATAAAGAAAAAGTCACTGAGGGCCAGATCAGGTGAGTAAGGATGGTCTTCCAATATAGTTATTTGAAGAGGAATCACATCGCATTCATCATCAAAAGGAACATTTCGAGATCCATCCTGAAGTACAATGCTGTCATTAATAGGATAATATCTATATGCCTACAAGAACACCAGTTAATATGAGTGTGATTCAAATTTATGCACCAAATACTAATGCCAAAGATGAAGAAATTGAAGATTGTTACAAATTTCTGCAAAATATGCAATTAAGATGCAGTGATTATCACTGGTGATTAGAATGTGAAAGTTGTAAATAAAGGATTGATAGTTGCAAAACATTATCTTGATGATAGAAACAACAGTGATAAAAAGATCAGTTTTAAAACAACAGAGAGCTAGATACCAATCTTCAAGCATTTCATTTCAGTTTTGACACCTTCCAATTTTCCTTGATTCATCCATCACTAAATTATATATTGGGTTCTCATTTTGAGTAATGCCACATCAGAAAATGGATGTCCTAAAAACTTTACTTCGTCTAGGTCATGAAGATTGACTCTATTTTAAAGCGGCACCTCTTTCACAGTCATATTTTGAGTGCCTTCCAACCCAAGGGGCTCGTCTTTGGGCACTGTATCACACAGTGTTCTGCCACTATCCATAAGGTTTTCACTGGCTATTTTTTTGCAGTAGTAGAGCACAGGTCCTTCTACCCAGGCTGTCCTACTCTGGAAGCTCTGCTGAAACCTGTGCACCATGGGTGACCCTGCTGGTATTTGAAATACCAGCTTCTAGCATCACAGAAACATGCAAGCCACGACAATAGGACAAACTGTCAGAGGAGTGGTTGTGAGAAATGCAATTACTATGAGCAGCCCCAAGTTGTACAATTATAAAGTTCTAAGCCATGCCGTGTGGCCACTCTGACTGGAGTGTCACTGAGTTCCTGCACACTACATTCTTACCTGATCTCTTTCCGTGATGCCAAGTAGAGACTAAGTCAGACTGGGGAGTGAGCTGATATAACCCATGCAGTGATCTAGCATGAGTGAAGTGGGAAAACCCAGATGGCTCACTACAGGTCCTGCCATCTTCAGAAAAGCATCTGACAGATGAACTGAAAGGACCACTAATGATGCTTCACCATGGATTCTCATGCAGTCAAGAAAAGTCCTTCAAGATTGTTGAATATTTCAGCTGGAAGGAGACCTAGAGCTCATTCAGGGCAGTTCAGCCCTCCTCATTTTACAAATGAAGGAACTAAAATCCAGGAAGGCAAGGCAATTGTCAGAATCAGGAAGCTAGTTAGAGGAAGAGCCATACCCCAAAGCTAGGAATTCTAGTTCTTTGTCTGCAGGGCCACGATTACTGAATCTTGCCCATGACTGTTGTGCTCTTCTGTCACCCCTGACTGTATGTCAGAATTGCTTGGACAGCTGGGGCCTGCCCAGGAGATTCAAATGGGCATGATGCTCAACAAAGGCCATTTCCTAGGTCCCTTCCCCATAGCCAAATCCTCTGTTCTATCCTTCAAAATCTGATTCTCTACATATTTCATCTGTGACAATGGAAGACAACAGTGTTAACCATAGTGAAAATAACAATGTTGTTATTGTTAGGTGCCATCAAGTCTGTTCTGACTCATAGTTACCTATGTACAACAGAATAAAACACTGCCCAGAACTGCACCATTCTCACAACTGTTGCTGTCTTTGAACCGTTTGTGGGAACTACCATGTCAGTCTATTTTGTTGAGGGTCGTTTTCTTTTTTGCTGACCTGCTGCTTTACCAAACATGATGTCCTTCTCCAGGAACAGGTCTCTCCTGATAACATGTCCAAAGTATGTGTGTCATGAACTGTGTTTCCCCCAAAATACATGTAGTAATTTAGTAAGGCTGTGATTCCCAGTATTGTGTGATGTTCTTCCATGCTCTAAACCCTGCCTCTTTAACGTTAGTGAGGGTTGAAGGACAGCAGTTATGTTGTTGGGCTGGGACTGAATGTGAAAGCTTGTTTTGTGCCTTGAGGCAATCTCTTGAGCTATAAAAGATAGAAGCTAACAAAGAAAGTTGGGGACCTCCTGCTACCAAGAAACAGTGCTAGGAGCAGAGCTCGTCCTTTGGAAAGGACTTGGGATCCCTGTACATCTGAAGCTCTCAGTCTAGGGAAAGTCTGACAAGGACCTTCCTCCAGAGCCAGCACAGAGAAAGCCGTCTCCTGAACCTGACACCCTGAATTTGGACTTTTAGCCTACTGAACTGTGACAAAATAATTTTTCTCTTTTCAAAGTCATTCACTTGTGGTATTTCTGTTAAAGCAACACAAGATGACTAAGACAGTGTGAGATGAAGTCTTGCCATCCCTGTTTCTAAGGAGCATTCTGGCTGTACATCTTCTAAGATACACTTTTCATTCTTCTGGCAGCCCATGATACATTCAATATTTTTCCCCAACACCATAATTTGAAGTTATCAGTTTTCCAGTCTTCCATGTTTATTGCCCAGCTTTATTATGCATATAAGGCAATAGAAAAATCCATGACTTGGGTCAGGTGCACTGTAGTCTTCAAAGTGACATCTTTGATTTTTAACACTTTAAAGAGTTCTTTTTTTTCTGCAGCATATTTTTCCCAATGCAATGTGTCATTTGATTTCTTGACTGCTTCTTCCACGTACATCAACTATGGATCCAAGCAAAATGAAATCCTTGATAACTTCAGTCTTTTCTTTCTTTATTGTGATGTTGCTTATTAGTCCAGTTGTGAGGATTTTGTTTTCTTGATGTTGAGGTGCAATATATACTACACAGGACCTGATCTTCCTGTGGTGACTTTGCTCCTGGAATGGTCCCTTCTCCTTAGAAAGAGGCCTCTTCCTGACTCTTGACCTTTCCTTCCTTTCTTCTTTCCTTCCTTCCTCCCTCCCTCCCTGCCTCCTTGCCTCCCTCCCTCCTTCTTTTCTTCCTTCCTTTGTTTCTCTCTCCTTTTTTCTCTTTCTCTCTTTCTTTCTTCCTTTCTCCCTCCACCCTCCTTTCTTCCTTTCTCCCTCCCACCTCTCCTCCCCCTCCTTCTCTTCCTCACTCTTTTCCCCTCCCTTCCCTCCCCTTCCTTGTTTTATTTTAATGCTATTTTTAAAAAGTTAGATGCAGGTTCTCAACTGTCCTCTTCATTAATCAGTGCTTCACACCCTCATCACTTTCAGCAGGTAAGGCTGTATCACCTGCATATTATTAATGAGTCTTCTTCCAATCCTGATGCTGTATTCTGCTTAGTTTAGTTCAGTTTCTCAAATTATTTGCTCAGTTTACAGATTAAGTAAGTATACAGGTGAAAGGATACAACCCTGATGGAGCTAGAGTTTCAACCTATTACAAGGTCTGACACCAAAGCCCATACTTTTAACCCTGATTCTAGAAAATTACCACATTAGTTTGAATGTACTTGAATGTAGCTTTGCACATTAAACTTTTTCTGATATATCTGATATCTTCTGTTGGTGACTACACTGTAGGCCTACCAAATGAAGGGATGATTTCTTTTTCCTGGGAAGTCTCTGCTCTTTGTATAAAGGGCCAGATCAATGAGCTCATGGCTAAAAGGAAGTAGGTAAAGATAACCAAAGAACAAGTGCTTCTATAGGCTATCCTGGCCTAGCTCTGAAAGCTCAACTCTCTGTTAAACACTTTTGAAACACAGAAATGTAAAAATAGGAAGTTGATACAATCACAAAGTTGAAGCAGACTACTACATCTATTTTATGGATGGGCAAACTGAGGTTCTTGAAAATTAAGCCACCCATTAGAGGTCACACAGATATGTGACAGTAAGGATAAGATCGATGTCTACACGATAATATAACATCCCCTGTAGTATCTACCTAATAAGTACCATACTTTTCATACAAATAATCTAACTTTGCCTACACACTGCTGTTACTATGTGATGTTGAGTCAATTTGACTGATAGTGACTCCATGTGACAGAATAAAACTGCCTCATAGAGTTTTCTAGGCTATAATCTTTATGCGAGCAGCTTGCCAGGTCCCCATGAAACCTCTGGGTGGGTTTGAATTACCAACCTTTCATTTAGCAGCTGGGCACTTAACTACTGTGCCACCAGGGCTCCTTAGAGAAAAAAAAAAAAAAATCCATTGCCATAGAGTTCATTCTGACTCACAGGATCATTGTAAGTTAGAATCAACTCAGTGGAGGGCTCCTTAAAACCAAACCACACCAACTGTCACTGAGTCAGTTCTGACTTGCAGCAACTCTACAGATCAGAGGAGAACTGCCCCATAGAGTTTCTAAGGAGCGCCTAGTGGATTTGGACTGCTGACCTTTTAGTTAGCAGATGCAGCACTTCACCACTATGCCACCGTGGTTTCCAGAGGCTCCTTAGACCCCCACTTCAAGCACTTTCTTCACTGCCAGTAGCTGTACCATGTTTCCACTGTGAACTGAAGCTCTGACATTTCCCAATAAAGTAGACATCCTCTTGCATCTCTCACAAGCAGGAAAGTAAATGGAGCACAAGTCAAATTTTCCAAGAATAACCTCCTTGGGGCTGAGGGCCAGACAGAGATATTTCAGTCCCAATTAGGTAATTTTGAGGGGTAAGCTGTAACCCTTTAAAAGCGAGCAGTCACAGCAATGTTTTGCAGACCTTTTTAAAGGACCCCAAGAATCATCATTATGAACACATGAAACTTTCTCCATTGCATTTATTCTGTAGAGCTCTAAGTGCTTATCCAACATGCCCTCATTAACTGTGCCAGCATCCAACTGATGTCAAAAGGCTATTACATTCAGAGAAAAAGGAAGTAACTGAGTAGAAAGGAAATGTGCTTAAGATCAAGGGGGAAACTTAGGAGAAAGAAGCTAGGTCTAGTCCTAAAGCCAGGGTGGCTAGATCAATCCCATCTCTACTGCCTAAGTTACTATAAGCTAAGAACCCACCTTCTTCATATGCAGAATTTCATTTCCTATTTTAAAAATGTATTAAAAGAGGCATTAATAAAAAGAAAAACCAGGGAAAGAAAATAAGGAAATTTCTATCTCTACCTTTTCAGTTTTGAAAATTCCAGCTTTTTATGTCCCTTGTTGTTCTGAATTTTTCTTTTACATTTTTTTACATACACTTTAAAAAAATTTTCATCTGTTTCTCAGTGTAAGTAATTTCTGTCAGCTTTCTTCCTTTTTTCTTCCTTAATTTGGGTTCCCGTTTCTTTGGAATCTTTTTGTCTACTCCTTCCAAGTATCTCATCTCATCTCTTCTTTCTCTTTCTCTGGCTCTCTTTTTAATTGGAGTGGTTTCTTCAAGCTCTAAGGAAAACTCTCCCTTGTTTTTTTCTTCACTCTTTCCCTTTCAGCTGCTTTCTTGAATTGCTATTGCACCAATTCTGTTTTACTGACCACAATTGGTGCAGCTGGGATGGAGAAGGAGCAACTGAAAAGGAAATGCTAATCAGACCTTTTTATAGTGTATAGTAAAACACACACACTGACACACACACAGACACATACATGTAAAAAAGAGCTCTGATTTAAGGGTAAAAATATCTTTTCTCAGTATCCCACACAACTAGCACAGTTGAGTTTCTACAAGTCTCCCCCATGTTTCCTCCAGTGACTTGATAAAGCTGTGAGAGAGGCCCAGCAAGGGTTTGTCTTCCCCACGTTCCCTTCTATGAACAGTTTCAGGCTGAGGCCAAACATGCAGAGACAAAAATGTATATACCAACCTGAAGACACATTTCACCAGGTCAATGTCTGGGTTGACAGCTTGCCATTGGCAATGGAAATGTGGGGAGGAGACCACAGAGTAAGGGTTTCTTCTATTTCAGTCAGGGTGATGATGACACACAGAAAGCCCAGTCAGACCTTTGCCCTGCGACCACAGCACAAGCCATGTTTTGTATGTTTTCTTGTTTTTTAACATGAGGAAGAGGCCTAGCATCAAAGGTCCCTTACTGGTTTCTTTGAGGATATTATCCAACCCCTAACTAGGGAACACAGCCAAGGAGACAGTAAAATAATCAGAGGCTGAAGGAAAAATGAAAGAGAAAAGGAGCACACTGGAGGGAGCTTGCTGAAAAAGAAAAAACCTCAGACTTGCTAACCAGAGACCTCAGCAGGCTTCGTAAGTTGTGAGGTATATTATTCACTGTCTCTGGCCTCAGTGTCCCCATCTGCAGAAACAGGCTTAAACTGATTAATTTTCAAGTGTTTTTTCCAGCACTAACATTTACGTAACTGAGCAGCAGACAGAAAACCTTTTCTTCTTTGTCTATTTTGTCATAGAGTATTAGCAAATAATCCTGAGGTGGGACTTACTTTATTTCAGTAAGTATCTTCACCAAGAGAAAAGAACCATCTTTGAGAGAGAAGAAAAGTCTTTTTCATTTAAAATCTGATTCAGTGTCAAAGCAATCCGTCCTTGCTTTCCCAAGCTTGCTCTTTCATAGAACCCTGAGGAAGGCCCCTTTAAGGTTGGGTGTGTGTGCAAGAAACCAGCAGGCAGATCTTGTGTGTGAGCCCTGCTCTCTTGCCATGTCTGACAAGGCAAGTGTTGGGGGAGGGGACAAGGCAGGGGGAGAGGAGAGGAGGAGATGGGAATTTTCTAATGATCTTCTTTAGTTAATAGGCACAAGTTGTTAGCTTGATCTGAGAAGGCCTCTTTCCCTGCGTGCCAATTCCACCCCCTCCTTTTTGTAATGGGTTTAGTTCCCACAGCTAATGTACTGCGTAATGAGGCTGGAGGGAAGCAGAATGCTCTGGAGTAATGATACGGAGCCTCCCGGGCCCTGACAAAGGACAGCGAGAGCCAGGCTGGATGGTCTCAATGACAGGGTCCAGGCTCCTTTCAGCCTGACTAGTCAAAGTCTCCTGCCAGGACTTGTGCTAAGCAGAATGTCACAGCCCAGTCCCTAGTATAAAACCCCAAGGGGTCCTGGTACAAGACAAACCCCTGCTAAGCCAAGCTTCTTTTCTTTTTTTGAGCCCTGGTCCAATCTTCCTTTCCCTTCCACCTGGTTTTCCAGCTATTGGTTCAGAGACTTCTTACTCTCAAAATTGGGTGCACTTTCCCCCTATAGACCCTACCCTAATAAGGTAAGAAAGCACCCCACTCCAGTCCATCAGTATTTACAAGGCTGCTGGTAAGGATATGATGGCCAAGTTTGGGGCAAATGAAAGATGCTCAGTCAAATGCCTAGTAGGAAAAGCAGCCATACTGAGAAGCCAACCTCATCCTTTCCGTCGTTTCTGACTGCTCACTCCTCTGTGTTCCCACAGCACTTTGCTTTACTGGAACCTCTCTTACTTTGTCTTGCATGATATTGTCCACAGTACGTCCATTACTCTTGTTTAATCAGTGGTCCTTGGTCACTCTTTATTCATTTTTTCATCCCCCATGATCTCTTGTGACAAGCACAACCCAGACCAGGAACTCACTCTGTGTGTAAAGAGTTGAAATTACCTGCATGACAGAGAAATGGGTTCTGAATATTTATGTCCTTGGAAAGAATCTGGGGATCATTACAGACTATTCCTTGAAGTCTAGTTGTTGTTGTTAAGTGCCATTGCACTAGTTCTGACTCACAGCAACCCTACGCACAACAAAACAAAACACTGCCCTGCCTTGCACCCATCTCACAATTGTTGTTATGTTTGAGACCATTGTTGCAGCCATTCCATTAAGGCACTTTCATTGAGGACCTTCCTCTTTTTCACTCACCCTCTGCTTTACGAAACATGATGACCTTCTCCAGGGTCTGGTTTCCTGTCTAATGTGTCCAAAACACTTGAGATAAAGTCTTGCCATCCTTGCTTCTGAGGAGCATTCTGGCTGTGCCTGTCAAAGGAGGGGGCGGAGCTAGTAAAGGGAAGATGTTAGAAGCAAAGTGAAAAACATGATTTAGCCTTTGGCCAAGTCCAATGTTCAGTTGCCCATAAAAATAAAATAAAATAAAATAAAAACTTAGCAGCTGGAGAAGTTCAGTAAAGGGCAACTAGGATGATCAGAAGACTATAGTGGGTTAGTGGAAGAGAGCCCACAATACCCTCAATGTACACTTTACAATTCATGAAAAACACATAATATCCAGTTAGTCTGTTGGAGGACACTGACAAAACCCTATAAAATGCAAGAATGCAATCCAGCACCTTTGGGTGAGAAAATCTAGCTCCTAGAGGTTAGGTTACAAGGTTGCACAGCTAATAAATGTTAGAAACAGTGCCCCAAGTCCAGTGCTCTTCTTACTATGACCCAAATCTGCAAGAATTCATCAGAGTTAGAAAACAGGCTGCAAAAAGAGACAAATAAGGTTCAGAAGATCATGGAGGATGTGAACAGGGTAAAGGCTTGCTCATTTGTTCTACAAAGCTATAGCCTGGGATAATCCCGGAAGCTTGAAGGAGATAAAATGCAGAACAAATAAAAAGGCAGGTCTTTTATTAGATGAGTGGTAAACTTGCAGTACTTATTAGATAACAAACATTCGTCTAGTCCTACGGTGTTTCAAGCTCTGTGCTAAGTGCTTTGCTTCCTATGGGAATTCCAGGAATTGACAAGGTCTCTGTCCTCACAGGTCTTCTTGCAGAAACAGTACCATTGGGAAAGATACATGTCTTTAAAAGCAACTAGAAAATCTCGTATCAGGTGACTGCAAATAAGTTAGTGAGGACAAGAGGGGAGATGGAAGGGTGGGAAGTCTCTCAGTTCTCTGAGGCTGACAATTGGGTTTACCTGTGCATTACCTCCACCATGAATATATTGGGTATCTGACAGGGATAGAAACCTGGACTGGGACAGAGCCACATGGTTCCTGCATTCTGTTTCAAGGTGCCACTTCTCAGATTCTTATGGTTCTAAAACATAGTCTTTTCAGGTTGCTTCTTCACTGCTAACTGTATCCTGTCCCAGGCCTGTTTGAAGGTTCTTCAGAGAAAAGCCTCTTCACATCAAATCATTTTTCTGAGTTCAGGCAGAAATAGCACTTACATCTTCAGCCATGAAGCAGTGTCACACTCCAGACTCACGGCCTCCTTCGTGTTCTTCCTTAAGGCTTCGAGACATGCTGTTCCCTCGGCCTGGCACTTTCTCAACCCCCTGGTGTTCCCATGGCTATCTCCTTTCCTCCATTCAGATCTCTACTCAAGTGTCTCTTCGGAGATACATCCCCCTACCTAAATAACTACCGTGCTCTCAGTCACTCTCTCTCCCCTTGCCCTGATTTTGTTTTCCTTTGTCTTATCACTGCCTAGAAATATGTCATCTACTTCCTTTTCTGTTTATTGCCGCCAGCAGAATGTATCCGATATGTGGGAAAGGACTTTGTTTTTGTCTAATACCATGTTCCTAAAAAAACAACTAGCACATAATAAGTCGCAATAACCGCTCATTAGAGGTATAGAGAACTGAAGTGACCCCATAGGCTTTCTATTCCTCAGGTTACTCACCATCTTAAACCAAAGCCATCGTAAGAGTTTGATCCCCAAAGAACTTTTTCTTTCTTCTCATTCCTTCATTTCATCTGTTGTCCCTTCATTTCCTTTATTATCACTACTGCTGCTACCAGAAACCCTGGTGATGTAGTGGTTAAGTGCAACAGCTTGCTAACCAAAAGGCTGGCAGTTCAAATCCACCAGGTGCTCCTTGGAAATTTTATGGGGCAGTTCTACTCCGACCCATAGGGTCACCATGAGTTGGAATTGACTTGACTGTTTTTTGTTTTGTTTTGCTGTTACCAGCACTGTTATTACTTATTCATTAGCATTACTGTTAGGATTTTAAACCACTATTCATTAGAGTAATATAATCTTAATAATTAACTGAGTGCCTGTGATATAACAGGAGTGTGCCTGGCATACAGTAATCACTTAATTAATGTTTGTTCATTCATGGTCATAGCAGTCTGGGCCCTGTTAGTCAAGTGGATCATAATTATAATAGAAGGGATAGGACTATTCATGGGTACTTATCAGACAGTGCCAAATTTTATGCTGGGGGGCTTTCACATAAATTTTCTCATCTTCTTATTTCAAGAGTCCCAACAGGATGGCATTAATATCCTCCAAGTTCACAGTAATTGGGTCACTGGTATTGACTCAGGTCTGTTAGAATCTAGGCCCCGTGCTTTCCCCCTAAACCATGCTAATGTACTAGAAGTGTCCTATTCTAAAAAAGAAGACTGTCTTAGTTACTTCTGGTACAAGCCCCGGTTTATTCGCCTACAAAATAAGGGGACTGGCCCCAGAAGCCTTTAAGGCACTTTGCAATTCTCTCTCCTCTCTGTTCACTGTGAGCAGAATTGCTCCCAGGATCCCATAATGAGCTTTACCATCTACTTCTATCTCTGCTAGCTCTAATTTCTTTAAAAGAGCCACAGATAATAATTGGTCTCCTCTCTCTTTCTACTTCTCAGAGCATACCCCTTCTGGACATAGGTCCCCTCTCTGTATCCTCTCTCACCCGCCCAAGCCCTGATACTCTGACATGCACCCCCTCATTAGAAACCAGTGACGTTCTCTGTCAGTTAGCCTCATCATGTTCTTCCCGGTTTCGCCCAGCACTGTTGCCAAGACTTCCCACCTTGCCTGCCTGACAAACATAACTCCTTTATGCTGAGGCTTGGTTATCAGTAATAAAATATTTCCAGTGACAATCTCTAAGTCAATTGCATGCAGGAAGTTGGGCCAGCTTCTCCATCTACCTAAGGTGAGGGAATTATTTCTCAAGCCAGCCTCCTAGAACCACAGTCTGCTTACCCAAAACACTAGCACAGTGATGCTCATGCTTGGTATGTAAAAATGTTTTTGGCATTCTAAGCACTAAAATGCTGTGAGGAGTTAATGGGCTGGAAGAACAGAGGGGCTTTATGATCCACTTAAAATACTTGTATAAGGGAAATAGGGATTCACCACCTGTTTTCTTTTCCACTGATATTTATGACAGCTGAGAAATTTTATCCTTAACAAAAGCCTCGGCTCCATTCCCAAAGTTTCTAGCCTCTTCTTCCCATTCACATGAAAACTTTCATAGAAAACCATGAAGCTTGCCTTGTCATGAGACACAAGAGTTCTCCCAACTCGTAACAGGGTGAGGAACACTAGACGGACTGTGCAGCCGTCTACACTCTTCTCTTCCAGCTCTAGGGCCAGGGTCACTTTCTGCAGTTCTTAGGTGTAGAGGCTAAGGAACATTGAGCATATCAAACCAAAAGCAAGCCAACTGCAGCGACCCGATAGAATAGGGTAGAACTGCCCCATAGAGTTTCCAAGGAGTGCCTGGTGAGTCTGAACTGCCAGTCTTTGGGTTAGCAGCCGTAGCACTTAACCGCCACACTATCAAGGTCTCCAATGAGCACCCACTAGGTATGAAAACAAGAGGTGGTGTCAGAAAGAAAATCAATCCCTCCGGTGCTTCTTTCTCCAAAAATACCATTTAGCTTTTACCTGGAAGCTTTTCTACAGTGGTTGCCTATGATTTATCCATGACACATACTTAAGTCTTCCCCTCTCCCACCCTTGCCTTAAGGGCTACAGAAAGTTCCTCCTGGCACCTGAGGAGCTTATGTAAACCCTGGTGGTGTACTGGTTAACAACGGTGGCTTGCTAACCGAAGAGTAAGCAGTTCAAATCCACCAGATCCTCCTTGAAAACCTTACAGGAGGGCTTTACTCTGCTCTATACTTGGAAATCCTATGGAGCAGTTCTACTCTGCCCCTTCAGGGTCACTAGGAGTCAGAATCAACTCCCCGGAAGTGAGTTCGGTTTGTTTGTTTTCTAACAGGTCACTATGAGTTGCAATCAACACGGTGGCAACAGGTTGTTTTCTGAGGAGCTTACAGTCTTTACAGAGAAGGGCATTATTATGACAGTACAAAATTTCAGAGCTGGAGGTGCACTATAAGATTATTTAATACAAATGTCATGCAGAAACTTAAAAACTGAGGCATGGAGAAGCGAAGAGATATTTAAGGTCACACACAGCTAAATGGTGGGGCAGGGAATAAATCAGATCATCTAACCTCCAAGCCGATGCCCTTTTTCATCATGTCATCAGGATCACTATAAAAATCAATTTATTTAGCACCTGTCTTTGGAAAGAGCTGCAAAACAAAGCATATTTAGTAAATGTGGTCCAGGCTCTTTGCCCAAAAGCTTAGTGTGAGAACAGAGAATTGACCACATCAATGCAGATAGCTCTATTAGGAAGGACACTATGGTGAGTGCACACACACGGAACCAAGGGACAAATTAAATGCACCGTGCACAACCCTTAATACAAGAGTGCTTGGTGGGATGGCAAAGTTACTGTGGATCCTGTAAGTTATGCCAGAAACTGGGAGGTAAGAGTATCTACCTGTGGTTTGCAGGGTGGTAATACAAGGCAAGGAAGTAGCCTATTGAGAAAAATTGGATTAACATGACATATTTAACATACCCTCTAACCTCACCCTTTCACTAGAAATCCCTTGAAATAATGTACTTTAAAAATCCATAAGGGGCAGGAAAACAAGAAGCCTACCAAGATTCTAGAATGACAGGTTTGGGAAGCTTATCCACCCCACAAGCAGGGCTTCACTGATAAATACCTGCAGGCTTCCAAAAAGACTTACCTATATATACTTCCTTAAAATCTGGAGAGAAGACAATTCCCATGTGAGAGTATCCCATGTGATACTCTCTAACACTACCCTAATCCTCAAAAGTAGGAACAAAACTTCATCTGGCTTCCTCCAAAGACCACTCCCTCTTGCTGGGGAGGTAGCAGAAACAGAAACCTAGCTGCATTTTGTCACCACTGCAAAATCCTTTCATTGAGTTTGACTGTAACTGACTAGCGGAATGTCCTCTGTAACACTATGTCCTTGCTGGACATTTCTTCTGCAGCTTTCCAGACTTCTATGGCTCTCCTTGAGCTGTCCTTCTAACAAGTAGAGGAGCGCCATACTCTGTTTCCATCTGACCACCCTCTTGCAACATGTCCTGAAGGGCTTTTCTGATTGTCTCCGGAATGAGGGTAATGAATTGGCCTATCTCTCCCAGTTGCCCTGTGATTGAGCTACTAATCATAAGGACAGAGGGTAATAAAAGCCTCTAGCTCATTGAAAGAAAGTCTTTCTCTCAAAGGGTCCAAAGTGCTTTCTAAGTGTTATACTGCCCCATTAATTTGCTACACTAAAAGCCAGAGTGATTGTGCCTAAACTCTTAGCTTACATTTCTTCCCTGTCCTGTGCTAGCTTTATTTGCCATTATTTGGTTCACTGAAGCCGCTGGTCACCAGTATAACTTCTGCCTCTGGGTGAGCTCAACTCTCAGTTGTCCACATGTGGAATCAAATACCTACTTTGTGAGTCTTCTTTGTTTACTGTTGGCCTCTTAGGTGCTGTCATGCAGCACGGATTTACAGAAAGCATACCATTCCAAGCGAACTACAACGAGGAAATCAGACTTCTGCACAACTGAGAGCTGTACACAGAAACTTAGAATAGCCTGACTCTGGACAGTTGGCCAGCTCCAGGAACTTGGTGGTGTGTGATCAGCTCCTCCTGCCTAAGGGAGAGGAGATTCATCAGCTCTTCCAAGAAAGCTTGGTTCTGAGTGATGATCAGCATTCCCTCCATGCTTAGCAGGATGCTGCAAATGCTTGTTGATGAACAGGCATCATTAGTTAATCCATCTGCAGGCTCGAAACACCCACAAGGGATAAGAATTACACACTACTGAAGCAGCAGCAGAGGCAGCAGCTGTCGCTCAGCACCTGCCACAGGGGAACTGGCCATATTTCAGAAAGGGTCCTTTGAGGCCAACGACTGCAGAGAGAGAAATTCCTGGAGTATGAGGGGATGACAACTGGGGTTGGAGGGGAAGGTGCAGAGAGGAACTCAAGGGAGAAAGAAGGGAGGGTTTGCAAAAAGCAAGGAACCCTCTATGAAAATAGGAAGAAAAGAGATAAATGCAAAAGAAGAGTCCCACAAATGAAGCCAGAGATCTCTGAGAAGTACTGGAGAAAATAGAATCATCACCTGACTTTTCCAAGGACACCCTCCCGCTACTATTTTGTCCACCAGAGGGCTCCTGTATTCCAAAAATATTATGGAAAAGTGACAAAAGTCTCCAATATTTTCGACTCTAAACTAACACATGTGGAACTAGCAACTGTCTTTGAGATCTGGAGCTTCAGCTCTGATTACTGTAGTATGTCTCTAAGTTTGTATGGACAGAAACCATCTACTGCTCTGCTCAGTTTCTCTAGCTGGAAAAACGGAGAGGGTGCTCCACTATCTTGTTACAATCTACAGCCAGAAGCAGATGAGGAAGAACTAGAGGAGGAAAGAAGCTCTAACGAGTAAGAATTAAGACTGCAGAGATACATATCACCTCTTTTCAATGTTCACATTTGGTTAAGAAGGACTAAATCTGTATCTTGAATTCCTTGTGACATCCTCACTCTGGTGAAACTCGTGTATGAAGCTAAAAATAATGTACATGTGTTTGGTGAAAGGTTAATTAGCCACTTTTATTTCTAACTGGATGACCATGGCCTAAACATCTAACATCCTAAGCTTCAGTATCCTCCTCAGTAAAACAGTAAGTGTTCTTATCTTACAGGCTGGACATGAGAATTGAATTACAGAATATATTTTAAGGGGCTTGGCACATAGGAAAAGCCCATTATTCATTCACTTATTCTAGTATGCTCTACAGCTGAGGTTGACATTAGTAAGAGTACCAACACAACTGCAAAACTGGCACAAACTCGGCATATTCAGTCTGAGGAAGAGAACACTGAGAACAACATCATATCTGCCTTCAAATGTTGGAAGGACTGTCTTATAAAAGCTGCATTACAACTTTTCTATGTTACCTCAAGGAGTAGAAATGGGATCCATGGGTAACAGTACCGTGGAATCAGATCAAGCTTGATATAGAATTGTATGAACTGGCTAACAAAGTTTTCAAAAAATGGAGTGAGTAGTCCCTGTAAAACAGCAAGTTAGCTTTTATCTGGAAGTGTTCAAGGAGAAGTTGAATGAACAATTATAAGAGAAGCCATAATGCAGATTCCGGCATCCAATGTGAGGGGCTGGATTAGGTAATTCCCTAGAGCCTTTCCAACTCAGGAAATCCTACAATTCCTTGTTTTAAGCAAACAGAAAAAGGGAGACCATTGTTACGTCAGGTAGGGACACATGCTGGTCAAAAGGACTGCTTCCAGTCTTGCATCTGTAGAAGTGTGCGTCTCTCCACATCATAGCTCACTGTGCTTCTGGTTAGCTGTGATCTTATCTGTGGCCACAGAGTAGTTGGTGTCCAGCCCTTGAATATGTCAAGAGTGGTGTTATGCACAGCAAAGGCGTCTGATAAAGATCCACTCCAATACTTGTGGAATGACTGGTGTTTTTGACGTTAACAGTGGATGCCCGGAGGAAGGTGAGCATGGCAAGTGAAGCTCTGAATAAGAAACGAATAAGTGGTGAAGAAAGGGGTGAAGGATACGTACAGTGGAGCACACAGTTGGCTCACAGTGCAAGCTTCTTTAGATCTGGAGCTGTGCATTTAGAGTACTTCCTTTCCCTTGCTTACTCTATCCTATACTGAAGAAAACCTTTTTCTCACAGTCAGAGAATTCTGTGGAGAGACAAGTCTGGACATAACTTTAAAAAACTCTTCGTTTGTACGAGGCCCATTGCAAAACTAAATTCTGTTCAGACCTTCCCTCTAAGGTGTTAAGTGGATTTTCACCATTTTTCTAGGACACAATGGGAAAAGAGTAGGTATTCCTAGCTCTGGTGGGAGGAGGCTACTGAAAGGAATCCAAGGAAGTCATATATCTCAGGAGTCAGAGAAAGGAATTACTATCTAGAGGAATTTGGCTTTGAAACTCAATTTGATCATTAACTAGATGTGAAACTTTGAACAATGTCTCAGCTTCTGTTCTGGTATTTATAAAAGAAAGATAATAATGTCACTGAATTTTATTTGAATATATAAAGTTCCTAGTAAAGGAACTGGTACATAGTTGTGTTTGGACTATGGTAGGTTGCTCTTGCCATTACAGATTAAGTACTGACTAGGAGTAAGGAAACTGGAAAACTCCTGGCTTAGGTGGTAAAGATTCACAAATTATAGAGTCCTAAGAGAGGCTGCACAGTGGTTAAGGGCTACAGCTGCTAACCTACAGTTTGGCAGTTCAAATCCATCAGACACTCCTTGGAAACTCCATGGGGCAGTTCCATTATGTCTTATAGAATTGCTTTGAGTCAGTACCGATTCAATGGCAATGGATTTGAAGAGAGGTATGGAACCCTGGCGGCACAGTAGTTAAGAGCTCAGCTACTATCCAAAAGATTGGCAGTTTGAATCCACTGGCCCCTCCTTTGAAACTCTGTGTACAGTTCTATACTATCCTATAGGGTCACTATGAGTTGGAATGAACATAAAGGCAACGAGCTTTTTTTTTTTTTTGAAAGAGAAGTGTGGGTATGTTTGTCACGAACATGTAACCAAAAGGTGGTGTACCTGGAGTTAATGTAAATCAACAGGTATCAGCCCTATCTGAGTAGGGATTAGTTTGAGTCGGGATGGAGGAGGAGGACATGGGAAAGCACAGAATGTAATCATATACACACACAGCACTAGTCACCTTAAAAAGAACCAGACTGGACCACATTGTATCACAGCAGGGGAGCAACATGCTCCACATGGCTTGGCTCTGGAAAGTCAATGGGCCCCCGGTACACGTAAAGCTGCCTGAGCAACAGCAAACATAGACTCTTAGAAAAAGTCCTGAAGTAATGAGTGTGTTGTGGGGCAGATGGTAGCCAGCTGCTCCCCAGTTTTTCTGAGGCCAGTAGAGGAGGAAATATACTGTGCTCACATCAAGGAGTAACTACATTATCCTCAAAAGCCTTCTGTACACTCAGGTCTGTCAAAACATGATGATTACTGACCAGGAGAGTTTAAGACATAGCCTTCTTAAGTACTTTAAACACAAGGCCATGTGTGGCAGTGTGTGACAGGTTGAGACAATGATGTCCCTTATTAGTGCTTTTAGGCCCTAAGATTCTCCCATCTTACCAAACACATACCTGGATCAAAGTCACTGGCTGTTTTGCCCCAAAATGCTAGCTATACTATTGCATGATGTTTTATTGGAAGAATGGAAAAATACCATGGTTATTAAGTCATGGATCAGGATTTGTACTGGGGCTGTGTGGGTTTGTGGCAGAAATTGGAAGAAACTAGGTTTCAACTGTTGGCCCAGAGTATGTGAATTGTGAGGTAAAGGGCCTCAGCAGCAAGCTATCAAATACTTAATAGTCTCCTCCATTTCTCTGCAGGGCAAATATAACCACCTTTCCTCTGCGGAGGAGGCTTTGGAAGAGATCAGTTAACTCTCTTTAAAAGTTAAGCAATTTCCTTCTCAGGAACTTGAAGTGGGAGGGAATGGAGGTCACCTGTCCTATTTGCAAGAACTTCCTGTCACCACCCCCTGAAACTTACCCTTCCTGATGTAGCCTGAAGGGTCTGCAAACTGAGTGGGTTTTATATTTTTCTGACCATGACCCACAGTAATAAGTACATTTTATTCCATATCTCAGAACACACACAAACACACACACATATATTTCATGAAACAATACTCAGGCTTACCACATGTACATCCTCTGGTATTTTCTATTCCGTGCTATACTCATCCACTCAATTTTTAAAATGTTAGCCACGGCTTGAATTTCACTACACAACCAGAAGTTTGAAGCACAACGTTCTTCATGACCCATCTCTTCTGCCGGTTTAAAAGCCTGCAATTACTGGTCTCCATTTCCTACAAAATAAAGTACAAAGTCCTTAAAATAAGGTAAGACCAAGCATAACCCTGTCCTGAGTTTCAGTTTTGCCACCCTCACCCAAGTGTTCTGCACTCCCGACACATCTAATAACTAACCTTCCCTGGGAAACCCAGGCCCCAATGTGTACTCTCACCTTTTGCATATCCCCTTTGCTCAGCCCGGAGATACTTTTCAATATAACACAAACTCCTCTCCATCTTTAAGCATTATTCCAGATGTCACCTCCTCTTAAGCAAAATAAAGTCTCCACTATGCTCTCACCTGTAACCAAACCTATTGCTGTCAAGTTTATTACAAATCATAGTAACCCACTAGAACATAATAGAACTGTCCCATAGGGTTTCCAAGGAGCAGGTGATGGATATGAACTGTCGACCTTATGATTGGTAGCTGAGCTGTTAACCACTGTGCTACCAGGGTTCCTCGGGCTCCCACAGCCTTTAGGAATTCTTTTTGTTCAGCATGTAATGATCATCCAGTCCTGCTTATCATGGCTTACATGTCCTTCCTGGTTTCTGAATTGGCAGAAACAATTTTAAAACAAACAACAATGATGACAAGGAAAACACTTTTGTCTCTTCTCTCTCTTTATGATTGGCCCCTTCCGTTTTCTATCTTCAATCCATTCTCCCTCCTCTATCTTCCCCAAAGCTGGGAACCCCCAGGGGAATGAGAAGATCACAGAGTAAGGAAATGGGGCCTGGTCAAAATTAGTGGTGGTAAACCAATCTGGTTCTAGTTTCTCTTCCTCAAGATTTGCAGTCTGGTTTCCAGAGAAGCCAAACTTGGCAATGGTACAACACAATTCATCTAAATTGCAAGTGGTTGGAAAAGGCAAGTCAGAGTAAGGAAAGCAAGGCAGAGCGGGAACAGTGGCTGTTGGGCTGCAAGGTCAGGGTGGGTACTGCTGGTAGGAAAAGAATAAAGAATTCTGAATTGTAGGGCACAATGAAACTCCATCTTCCAACAAACACCCTGTTGTAGTTTCCAGTGGTTGGCCTCTTTTATTAAAAAAATTTTTTTATTATGATTAAGTGAAAGTATACAATCCAAGTCGATTGTGCATGCCCGCCTCTCTACAACTTATCAGCTCTCCCCACCCTGTGACAGCACACTCCTTTTCACTCTTTACATCTAGTATCCTCCCAACTGGTGCGCCTGTCCCCTCCTCTCCTCTCCGCTCTAGAAAGAAACCTGTAGGATAGCCCTCTATAAACGTACAAAACCATAAAGTACACACACCACATGCTCACTCTTTCCCTGAGTCCAAAGGATGGTTTCATTTTTAACCAATGTTAGACCTTGGTGAACTCTCAGATTGCCTTAATCTATATAAAAATAACAGCTAACTCCCCCCGCCCCCTGTTTTTCAAAACAATTATTTATACATTATTCCATTTAATCATGGTATATCAAACCTGGATGGGACTTTTAGAGGTCAATTAGTTTAATCCCTCTTGAAAAGGAGTCTGAGAACAGGTAGGTGACTTGCCCAAAGTCACTTCACTGAATTAGTAGCAGCGTGCAATGCTCTTTTCATCAAACCACACTTTTCACACATACAGGAGGTTCTGGTTATTCAGAAGGTTCTAAAGGTTACATTCATCCTGGGTGTCAAGGCATCTCAAAGACAGTAGTATGACGCTTACCATATCCTTAAAAGATTACCAGCCAGAGATTCTACAGCCTCTCTCTAGGCAACTCTTCTTGTAATTCACTGCCATCTGAGCTAATCTGTCTTCACAGTATTGCAACTCTATTACCAAGAGTGCCTAAACTATTAACTCACCGGTAACAGGGGCCAAATTGCCCCTTCTTTTGCAAAAGATGTTCATTTAAAATCAAATCGCACATAAATCCCTCCAGTCCTTGCTTATTTCCCTTAGTCTTGGGCCTTTTCAGTCTTTTTTTTTTTTTTTTTCCTCCTCAGTACTCCCAGTCCTTTCTGTTGGAATTGTCTTGAGATGATGTGTGGGGAATGAAAGCTGAGCATCTATCGAATTGAGCCTGGGTAAGCTGGCAAGTCACAGAGCTTTGTCTACTCCAGTGGCCCAAGTCCCAGGAGGGGGTGATAGAGATGGCCGGACAGAACTACATTAATTGAAGTGAAAGTCCCCTGAGGGCTCTTATATGCTAACTCCCTCATCCTACAGATGTGGAAACTGAGGCTCAGAGTGCAGAAGTGACTTGCCCAAGCAAGTAAGGAAGAATCAGCTAGGAAAACACCTCGAGTTTCCACGCTTCCAGATCAGTTACCTTCCTCTACTGTCCGCCTTTCACTTTGCCAATGAGGAAACTGAAGCTTAGAGAGGTGGAGAGGTTACCTAAAATTACACACGTACTAAGTGGAGCCAAGACTAGAACCACAGTGGGACAGAGGCAGCTAAGGGCATAAAGGGAAGAAGGGGAGCAAGTATTTCCCACGTTAAGCAAGGTATGCTGCACAACTCCAGCAGGCACCATTCACACTGCACACTAGACGTCCTCAGGGGCCCTGGCTCCTGAAAATCAGCTCTCCTGGGAGCCTGCACCTCGGAGCTCTGTCCCCCCTCAGGCCCGCCCCAGGGCTGAGGTGGCTTGGCCCCTCCGAACCCCGCCCGCGGCTTCTTCACAGAGGAGCCGGAGACAGGGTCCGAATGCCTTTCCCCATTCACTGAGATTATCCCTTTTGAACTGTGTTTTTTTTTTTTTTTCTAAATAAATAAATAAAAGCTGCAGTTAGCAAGCCCTGCCTGACAACACCGAAGGAATTTTTCCCAGGGATCGGCCGAAAGCTGACTCACATTTAAAGACTTGCCCAAAGTGGTCATGCCCCTCTGAGCAAATACCACAGGCATGTAAAACCTCGCTCCCCACCGCCTCCCGGCAGCGCGAGAACTCCCGGCGCGCCCGGCCGACTCGGGCTCCCGATTGGAGGAGCGCTGCACCGTTTACTCCAGGTTTAGCCAATCGGAGCGCAGCGGTGCTGGGTTGCTAGCCTGGGATCCAAAAGGGAGGTGCGGGCTGGTAGCTGTCACTGCTTGTTTCCTGTCCCGGGGGCGGGGAGCGGGGTTAAAGCTATGGGGAGCATGGGGGTGCGGTGTTACGCGGGTGGGAGGCTCCGGCTGTTTGTTTAGGGAGGTAAAGCCCAGAAGGGAAATGAAAAGACGAGGCTGAGCCACCTACAGAGGAGGCTGCCTCAGGGCCTTGGAGCTCCTGATTTCCATTCCAGTCCAGAGTAAGAGGGTGGGGAGCTGGCTGCGAACTGCGGGAGTCTCCTCACCTGGCCTTGCAGAGAGCGCTCTCTGCGTCCCTGTACGAGGTGCTCCTTTCCTCAGTTTCCCAGGACCGTGTCCTATAAGCTCCAGGACAATCCATTTTCAGGGTGGGCTGCTTCAAAATTCAACTACCCACTTGTCATTTCTCAGTTACACCCCAATTGCAGAAGGCGAGAGGAACCACAGACTGACTCATAAACAGTGAAGTATGTGGCAGAAAGAGGAGTCCAAACTAATGCCCTGTTCACACCTACATTTATGTGTGACCCTGGCTAGGTCTCTTTACGTTGTTGTTCTCATTTTTTCTCATTTCTAAAATGAGAGGCACAAGCCCAATTATGCACGAGTCAGAGTTGACTTGATGGCAATGGGTTTGGTTTTGGTTTTCAGACGAGTGTAAGGTTCTGAGTCTATTCTCAGCACTGGGAGGTGCGTTGAGATTTGATTCTTGCTGCTCAGCGCTGAACAATTTTCCACTTTTGTCTTGTACTACATCCCCAGCACACGTCACAAATGTTAGGCTGAATTCATTAATAGTTATCTTCAGGCAAATGAAAAACTATTAGGCCCGCTTCATAGGGCCCTATAAGTTCAGACAGTCTAGGTCACTTTGTTGTTGTTATTGTTATAAGCTACCATCAAGTCAGCCACTGACTCGGAGTGACTTCTACTCCCACCGCACGCCTAACAGAACAAAATTCTGTTCCTATACCGTTTGCGTGATCATTTGCAGACAGAACTGTTGTGATCCACAGGATTTCACTGGCTAATTTTTGGAAATTGATTGTCAGGCCTTTCTTCCTAATTCGTCTTAATCTG
Source organism: Heterohyrax brucei (assembly GCA_028571685.1). Taxonomy (NCBI): domain Eukaryota; kingdom Metazoa; phylum Chordata; class Mammalia; order Hyracoidea; family Procaviidae; genus Heterohyrax; species Heterohyrax brucei. The sequence goes on along the minus strand of CM053142.1, from coordinate 65,080,455 downwards.
GGAGCTCCGCTGAAAACTGTTCTGCATCATAGCAACAAGTAAGCCTCCACTGACAGCGGGGTGGTGGCTGCGCCTAAGGTGCATTGACTGGGAGTTAAACCCAGGTGCCAGCATGAAGATGAGATTTCTACCACAATACCACCAGTGCTGTTAGGTAATTTACCTACATTCAAGTAGTCAAGAAGTGTTAGAACCTGTCTCTAGTTCTCTGTTTCTGTTGTGCAATTCTATTATACAATAATGGAACTTCCGAATAGGTCTGGCAGGAAATGCTGAAACAGAGGGGTCTAGCCACTTTAGTCCTGTGATTTTGCCCCTGCCACTCAGACTCTTTCCACTCCAATAAAAGTTCCATTCATTTATTCATTCAATGAATATTTATTGAGCACTTATTATAAACCAGACAGTATAATGGTAAACGAGACAGTTGTCTTTTTGATGCTTACTGGTGAATGTGAACCTGGAAAACACGACTTGCAGCCTTCCCTACCAAAGAGCAGTACCTAGTGTGTCCATTTAGTAGCAAAAATTGGTCTCTGCACTGATGTTTTGTTTGTCTTGGCATTTATTCTGTTATGTGATAGACTCAGCCTACTTAAAAAAAAAAATTGAACTGAAGAATATATTCCTAAACTTGGAGGAAGTAGTTTTCTAAAAAAAATTATGCTGTTGTTTCTTTGAATTAGCAATGATGTCTTGGAGTCAATTATGGCTATTTCTAAGGAAGATGGATCCTGAAGCAGGGAAGCATTATGCGTTAACAGGAGAGTCTTCTGGGTATCATTCTCTCAGCTGTGATCTAGAAACTGACCCTGCAGTCACCTCCACAATCACCACCAGGTGGCTGAATCTGAACAACATGGGGAAGAAGGTAAGACCAAACCCAACCCATCGCTGCTGAGTAGATTCTAACTTATAGTGACCCTCTCCGTTGATGCAAACCATGTGATCTCTGACAAGTCACTGCTCTTCCAAGCCTGAAGCTCCTCACCAGGCCTGAATGACTTCTAAGATCTTTCTAGTTACAAAGTATCTGTGAGTTGAAGAACTGGCTCCAATACTTCATTCCTTCACTTTTTCAACAAATATCTTCTAAACATCAGCTATGCAGCAAGCTTGAAGAAACCCCAGTGGTGTAGTAGTTAAGAGCTATGTGTGCTAACCAAAAGGTTAGCAGTTTCATTCTACCAGGTGCTCCTTGGAAACCCTATGGGACAGGTATCTGCCTTACAGGGTCACTATGAGTCAGAATCCTGAATCCACTGGATGGCAATGCATGTTTTTCTTCCTTTCCTTCCTTACTCTCTCCCTCCCCCTCCCTTTTCCTTTCTCCTAACCTCCCTCCCTCCTTTCTTTCTTTCCTCCCTTTTCTTCCCTCCCTCCCTCCCCAAGCTGCTGTCTGTCACAGGGACTGCAATAAAGAGCGTTACTAGCTGAGGTTTCTGTCCTGAGAGAACTTATCATTCAATGGGGAAAAGACTGATCAATCCATCAGTCAAGCCAATTAAACAATCATGGATCAATCCCAAAAAATGCATGTATTTGAAACTGAACTGAGCATTAAAGGGTGATTGGCATACATGTGCAAAAGCCCTGTGGCAGGAGGGAGGCTGACCATTCCAGGAACCAGGGAAAGCCAGCCTAGCTGGAGGAGAGAGATAGCAGAAGAGGGATAGGACCAGTCATGCAAGGCCTTTCAGGATTTCAGTCAGGATCCTAAGAGTGATAGGAAGGCATCGGAGTATTTTAAGCTGAAGGGTGATACAGTCCAGCTTGTATTTTTTATATATTAGTACCTGATGCATGGGATACAAATTAAATGGAGGCAGAGGAAAGAGTTCAGAGTCAAAGCAAGAAGATGTGCGGTGGTCCAAGGGAAGAGATGATGGGAATTCTCCTATATGGGACCAAAAGGTCAACAAGTAAAGCAAAAATGAGACAGTAAGGGGTCTAGGAAACTGAAGTAGTGGAAGCAAGAGAACCAGAATGCAATTAAATAGAATGGTAACACCTTGTGAAAAACATATTAATGTCACTGAACAATTTGTGTAGAAATTGTCAAATGGGGACCTAATTTGCTGTGTAAACTTTCATTAAAAAATCATCGTCAAGTATTATTAAAAAAAAGAAAAAGAGATGATGGGAGCTTGGACTTCAATGATGATGATGAGAGAGAAGTTGTTAGACTGAAGAGAACATCAACATGGAACTTCTTCAAAAGCCAGTTTGCTTATCTTTCCCCATGTTTTCCTAGTAAAAAGTATATGTAAGGTCCTAAAACCTAGCCCTTCCCACATCTACCAACATCCCTTGAGATTGGGTCCGTGTCTGCTGATGCTCATTCTTACTGTGGAATATGGATGGGAATCCATAGGGCAACATGTGTTAGAAGTGCATCTGTCCTTTCTCCCTCTTTCTCTTCCTGTCAGTCATCACACAAGGACTGCCAATTAAGTTTGTGAACTTACCCTAGAAAAGGTGCTACATACCTCACAGCTGAATATCACTATGGTCACCTTTGAAGAACTCCACTTGGGAAGCTATGCACTGACAACAGTGTCTAGTCCACCCTTCAAAACAATTTTGAAACTCTTTTTTTCTGGAATGGCCAACAGAGTCATCATTCTATTACTTTTGATGTGCTGAATATCATCAAAATGTCTTTCCTTATCTTTGGGTACCGACTCAACGGCACTTGGCTTTGGCTTATCTTTGGGTAAAGAAAAAAGTCACTGGGGGACAGATCAAGTGAGTAGGGTGGGTGTTCCAACAGTTATTTATTTACTGGCTAAAAACTCCCTCATAGACAACTATACAATTAAGTTCATGGACCTGCCTCTGTGCCACCATGCAGAATGGCCATTCCACAAAGAGTTCTAAAATTTTTTGAAGGGTGCACTAGGCACTGGCTAGTCCAAGGGGGTACTGCAAAGGTGACAGTAATGATATTAAGCAAAGAGATATGAAGCACTTATAACAATTAATGATATTTAGCAAAGAGGTATGTAGCACTTACAACAATTAAGTTCACAGACTTAATTGTCAGATCTTGTATATCCTTACCTCCTTGGGCTGTCCTTTGCAGGGTGTCTTGGCATTTCCCTTGGGCTAGCTCTCCAAGGCAGAGAAGGTTCCTGGTTATTTGGCTCCCTTTGTAGTTAACACAGTGGAGGTGCAGAGCCTCCTGTGTGAACTTTGACTGCGGGCCAAGTTTGTGGGGATGTGCCATATGAGGCCATTTTCCCTGTCCTCACAAGGCCCCTTAGCATGCAGCCCTATTTCATTCAAGTCCTGCCAGTCACTACTCGGAGGCCCCCAGCCAATCTTGCCCTCTTCTGCTTTCTGCTCAGCCTGAGCCCTAGAAAGGCACCGGTCTGTTTCACTTTCAGTTTCTCCTCCTTCCACGTGGCTGCCTCAGACTGTGTTGCTTGTACCGAAGAGGGAATGCAACACCTGTCCCTTGAGGTTAACCCCATAGAAACGAACCTTGCGCTGAGATGTGCAAGAACATGCGCCTTCTTGAATGTTTTTAAAAGCTGCCCTCCTTTGCAAGAGTCAGCTTTTTCGCTGAACCCTTCTCATGACCTCTGAGGGGAGGTGTCTCCATCAGAAAAGGCAGAGCTTTGTGTAGCTCTGAGCCATGCAACTCATTTGGCTGTCTTTTCCGAGCTAGGGAGGAGTCCCTAGATGGTGCCAGTTATTAAAATGCTCCACTGCTAAACAAAAGATTGGAAGTTTGAGCCTGCCCAGAGGCACCTCGGAAGAAAGGCGTGGCAAACTGTTTCTGAAAAAATGTCAATTATTGGAGCACAGTAATACTCTGACATGCATAGGGTCACCATGAATTTGGTATTGACTCCATGGCAACTGATTTTTTTTCTGTGTTAGGAATTTCAAGTGATTCAGCAGGGGACTTCACACAAGGAAAATCTCAGCTTCCCCAGCCTTCTGGCTCCTGCTACTTCAGACAGTCCTTGGTCCTGAACAAGGGAGTAATTCAGGGCATCTATACATTGCTCTCTGAAGCTGGAGTGTGAGGAGGAGAAAGTGGGTGGGTAGTATCACTTTTGTCTCTAAAAGACACATTCATGTAGAGCTCTGACACCCAGATGGTAGCCTCTTATGAACTTTAAATGTAACCAGGCATGTGAGTGGCCAGGAAGAAAGCTGGCTATCTGAGGGGATATCTCCGTGCTATCTACCAGTTCATAACAAAATTAGCAGAATGGCATGGCCCTTCCCCTAGTTTCCATTCATTCTTTCCTTTATTTATTCACCAGACTAGGAGGAGTTACCCAAGGGCAAGGAACATTATCATATTCATCTGTGTATTCCCAGGGTTTAGCAAAAGGGCTGGCATTAGCGAATGAACTTGTCTAACAACCACTTATCAAGAGCTGTACAAGGCCCTGGAGAATGCAAAGCAAATGCAGGACACAAATCCTTGCCTTCCAGCAACTTACAGTCTAGATGGGGAAACTGAGTCATGCAACAATGATTTATTGGGCTTTTATCAGGGGCCAGAGCTCTGGTGGTGTACCTAGTTAAGTGCTTGCCTGCCAGCCAAGAAAGTCAGTGGTTCACATCTGCTAGCCTCTTCTTGGAAACACTGTGGGGCACTCTGTCCTGCAGAGTCGCTATGAGTTGGAATATACTCGACTGCAATGAGTAGTAATGGGCACTGCCTACACTTGGTGAGTGAACAAGCCTCAAAACAAAACAAACACTTCCTTGCCCTGTAAAACCCACCTATACCTATCATTGATTACTTTCTACCTTTGTCTCTCACAAGCCCAAGGCTTCCACTTTTGGACTGGCTCTTAGCTTCACAATTTTGGCTATTCTTCTACCTCTCTGGGACCCCAGAGCCTATCTCTGGGTGCATGTTCTCTGTGTAAGTCAGTTCACACACCTATCAGGATGGGCAGATAGTGTGGCATGGTGTACTGGCATAGATATTGGAGTCTGACGGATTTGAATTAAAATCTAATATCCACCACTTTCTTGCTACCTAGAGCTGCACAGTGGTTCAAACCTATCCTGCAGCCCTGCACAAGAAAGGCCTGGTGAGCTGCTTCTGTTACTAATTTCCAGGAGACACAAAAGGTCTTTGTCTTTTCCAAAGTAAGAACAGCAAGGAAGACAGTTGGCTGTAACTTTGGCAGGTTTATTTTACTTGTAACAAGTAAAAGGAGTCAGTCGGGGACAGAGCCTCTCCAAATTGTCTAGGGTAGTTAAGTGGGGATTCATATGTGGGGGCTGTGGTAATCAGGTTATCCATATTCATGAGGTGTGCTCCCTATCTTCCACAAGGTGGAGTCACTGTCGCCTTGCTGAGCATGCTCAGCATTGGCCTTACGTCTTAGACACCAGTTCAAATACTCAGAGTGGGTCCCAGCTCACTTTTGTCCCCAGTGGAAGGTCAGGTGATGACCACCTCTGGTTCAAACTTGCCCACACTTGGCATCTGGTTTCTTGAAAGAACAACAGCGTAAGAGGGACAAGGAAGGAACAAATAAGAAACTTGTCACTAACAAATTCACCAGTGTGTGCTAAGAAACATGACCATAGGTATGAGGGCCCGGTTGTTTTTACCAACTCTCTTTCACTTCCATAAAGATTATGGCCAAGAAAGTGTTATGGTACAGTTTTCCTCTGTAATATCTGGGGACACCATGAGTGGGGCTGACTCCATGGCTGCTAGCAACAGAGTTGCACACATTAACTGGTTCTGAGTCTTAACCTCTTCATCTACAGTAACAACAAACATCCATGCACAAATCGTTTACTCTGTGCCAGACACTATTTTAACTTATTTGGTCTTCCCAGCCACTAGCGATCTCCATTGCACAGATACGAAAGTGAAGCACAGAGAGAGAAAGCAACTCCCCTAAAGTGACAAGAGTCAGGATTTAAACTCAGAGAAACAGCTCTCCCGGTGATCTGAAACCAGCCCTGGGTTTGGCTGAGCACCCCGTACTCAAGCCTCTCTTTTGAAGGCCTCTCGCTATCTGCCTCATGTGCCAGTTTTATGTGAGTAGAGAATGTCTTACAGAGCCACAGATCCTTCTGTCTGTTTCTCCAGGCCCTGACCTCAAGTCCAAGTCTGGACCCTAGGATCATCCTGACTCTCCGCTCGCCTGGGCTGCCACTCAGAAAAATATCCCTGCTTTGGCCCTTGTTTCCTGGACACACAGCCTCAGGTCAGTGGTCAGCGGTCAGCGGTTAGCGGTCAGGTCCTCTGACCCCTCCTCTTGAGCACTCCCCTTTGCCAGGTCAGCTTTTCAACCTCTCCACTCCTGCTGCTGTCTCTCCTCCAGGCTCTCTCACCCTGCTTCCCTTACCCCTTTCATCCCTGCCCCCACTCGGCTCCCACATCCTGCCCTGGGGCCCTCTCCCTGGCCCCAAGAAGTCTGTCTCAGTATTGTTCTCCACTTCCAACATTAGCATTCTCAAAACCCACATTTGCATTTTGATGGCTCCTGTCCCAGCTAGACAGGGGTACACTTTGATGCATATATATTTTGGAGAGGAAAGCTTTCTCCTGCACAGTGTCTAATTTTCCACTTTGATTCAAGTGCTTTCTTTGGTTCTGGCCTAATTTACTCTGGGCCAAGACAGACTTTAGCCAGCACCTTTAGGCTAGGCTGAAGCCTATAAGATAACGGAAAGGCTTTGCCTTGTGGGAGCTCAAGGGAACAGAAGTCTCACTTCCCACGCCTCCTGATCCTGTTCAGGATGTGAAAACTTCTTGCAAGCTTGCATCTGCAACCAGTGTTCCCGTCCCAGGCTCAAGGGCCTTGGCCTCAGGCCTTGCTGAGCACTCTGCAAAAGCCAGAGATTGAGATTCCCTGTGGTAGTTTCTAGCTGTGACATCTACCTGAGGTACAGACAATCTCAGGTCTTGATTCTAGGGTAAGTCACAGATGCAGGGACAAGCCACCCTAGATATCCTAGACTGTGTTATTGTTAACAATCATTCATTTGGCTTCTGACTCATGGCGACCCCTTGTGTTACACAGAAGAACTGCTCCTTAGGGCTTCTAGGTTGAAATCTTTAAAGAAGCGGTTCATCAGGCTTTTCTTCCACAGAGCCAAGGGTGATCTGAACCACCAGGTTTTAGGTTTGCAAACCATTTAGGTTCACAAACCACTTGTGCCACCCATCCTCCTTCCTGGTACCATGATTTCCTATTTATAACCTAGAGACCCATAGGAATTTAGCTCTGCATTAAGGATGAAGGGAGAAAGTGATGTGGGGCCCCTACTGTGTCTTCATCTCAGTGTGGGTATTGGGACTTTTAAGGTTTTTTATGCTTTGGGGCTTTTGGGGTTTAGCCAGAATTAGAACAGCCAAGTACCAAAGAATCTCCTGCCAGATCTCCAGGGGTTTCAAGGCCACTTTTTACAGAGGTTTATGGAATTGCGGTTTGCATGGCAGGGCTTCCTAGTGTTTTATCCCAGCATAGGAGTGATTTATGATTCCTGTTCCCTTGAGAAACTTTCAACATTCATTGCCACCTACAGCTGAGTTCTTTCATGCAAAGACCTTAAAAAACATCTTGTAAGTATGACATATTTTTGTGTACTGAGTTGATTGGACTCTTAGAGATCCTGTGTGACAAAGTGGAATGAACCCACAGGTTTTCCAAGGCTGTAATTTTTTTTACAGGAGCAGATCTCCAGGTCTTTTCTCTTTCTGAGCCACTAGTGGGTTCAAACCACCAACCTTTTGGTGAGCAGCCAAGCCCTTAACCACTGTACCACCAGGGTCCTTTTAAGTATGGCACGTGGGATGGGTATTGAGGCATTTGGGGATGGAAAAGCAGTTAGATGGTAGGAAAGGCCTGGGGCTGAGACCATGGAGACAGCAGGGTCGAAATGACAAGACAGTAGTAGAGGACTTACCCCAAACCCCACTGCTATCAAGCTGATGCTGACTCATAGTGTAAGATGTAGTAGAACTGCCCCATGGAGTTTCCAGGGAGTGCTTGGAAGATTTGAACGGCCAACCTTTTGGTGACCAGATATAGTGCTTAACCACTATACCACCAAGTTTCCAACAGTAGTAACAGTAGCAGTAGTAGCAATAGTATTAGTAGAGAAACTAGGAAATCTTGATTTCTTCAGTCTAGTTGCACTCTATGAACACTGGCTGAAATGCTTCTGTATTCTTGGTAATATGTTGGTGGCTAGACTGATGCAAAAAAAATGAATAGAAGCTAGTCAGCCCCAGTCACAAGGAATTTATGTCCTATGGGAAGATAAAAAATACATAATGGTAATATTAATAACTACCATCCATTGCCCATTGGAGCCCTGGGGTACAGTGGTTAACAGCTCAGCTGCTAACCAGTAGCTTGCAGTTTGAGTCCATCAGTGGCTCTTTGAAAACCCTTTCGGGCAATTCTACTCTGTCCTATAAGGTTACTGGGAATTGGAAACCACACAACAGCAAAGAGTTTTGGGTTGGTATTAATCATTAATCACTTGCTTGTGTAGGGTGTTTTTATATGCGTTACTTCTAACTTTCACAGCAAATTTTTAGTCTTCTGCCCATTTTACAGTTGGGAGGAAAAGAAAAGGCTCAAGTTAGAGAACACAAGTTCACACTGCTAGGAAGTTGCTGAACCAGAACTCAAGTGCAGTCAGATTTCATTGCCCAAACTTCTTCCCCTGGAACAAACTGTAAGGCAAGGTTGAACCCAGCACCAAAGGATATGCAATAACAAAGTGCTATGGAATAATTTAACAACAAAAAAAATAGCAAAAAAAGCCAGAGGGGCAGAGTAAGCACATATCTCCTTATATCCTTCTGGAAACCAAGACCTGAATCGATAATCAAACGGAGCCTTTTGCTCACCTAGTGAGCCCCAGGACACGGCACAGGGCTGCTAATTTAGACTTCATACCACTGAACGAAAAACCACCTCTCTTTCGCTGATTCCCGCTCCCGACTAGCCCTGGCTCTCACGGACTGAATGTAACACACCGTTGTGACTTTTTTTTTTTTCCCTCTGTCTTGGCCAGCGGGAGGAGCTGAGTCTTGCCTAGCAGCTACTCTCAGACGCACTGCTGGTGGGATAGGCGGGTGAAATTGCCATATTTTGAGAGCCAGGGTTAGGACTCTGTACACCTAGGCAGTTTGGGCCTCTTTTTTTTTTTTTTTTTTTTTTTTATCTCTGCCACAGTGTGGTTTGTATGGAACTGTGGGGCCTATGTGCGGGATGCCATGTTGGATATGGAGATTTTAGTGGGACCTAATTCTTAGCCTGGGAGCCAGTACCTGCAAACAAGACAGTGCTTCTCCAACAGAAAAGCAGTAGTTACACAGTGTCGCCTATGGCGGGGACCTGGCAACAGAGGCTGAGGACTCACTGTGTCTCGACACCTTTAGCCCCTCTATCCGCCGACCATGTGGAGGGCACCATCTTAGATACAGTGGCTGCAGCAGGACCTAATTCTTAGCTTGGGAGCTGGAGCCTGCCCACAGGAGAGCACTTTTCTACCAGAAAATCAGAAGTTTACACAGTGTCACTTAAGGCTGAGCCCTGTCAGCAGAGGCCAACAGGGCAGTAACATTGCTGTATTTTGAACTAGTTCATATCATCTGAGGTTGGATATAAAGATGCTTACTTTGACAGTTGGGAAGAGGGACCTCTACACCTGAAAACCTGACTGACTTAGGAAGTGGTTAGATACCTTTTGCTTTACATTTTAAAACAGCCTAGAGACACCTCTGCAGTCCATCCTCACAGTATCTCTCCCAGCCTCTACTTACTCACATGAAACCCAAAAAGCAACAGACACTTGTGGCAAATAAGAAATCATCCATGGCTTCAGAAGGCTCCCAAACAAAACACCCAGATGAAGAAACTTTCCTGAAATCTTTGGAAGATGAATGCGAGCCAGAAGATGAATACAAAAGGATTATATACAGAGCCCTTCTAGACCTTATACAAAATGCAGCACAACAAAATGAAAAATTAAGAAGCTGTTTGACCTGATGGGAAAAAAATAGCCACAGCCATTGATAATACTTAGCTACAAATAATATCTCATGGAATAGTTTCTTGGTTCAAGGGTTTAGAGTGGTGTTCTTGCGTATCTATCCAGTTAATTGGCCTAATACTATTTTAAGAGTCTTTGCACTTGTTCATACATAATTCCATGGGCAGGGCCTGGAGTCTTAAAAGCTTCCCAGTGGCCATCCAAGATACCACCATGGTCTTTAATTGCGCGGGACAACAGAGGAAGAAAGAGATCTGAAATCTGAAAAGGAAATGGTTTGAGGTATAATTGCCTCTATGAACTATTACCTCCCTTGCCATGAACCCAAAAGAATAGATTGTGCCTGGCTGCCATTACTCATGAGTTGGAGTCGACTCAATGACACTGGATTTGGTTTTGGTTTTGGTTACCATTACTGAACATTTTGATCAGAGACTCAATAGATGGATCTTTATCAAAATGAGGAAAATTGAGGAACAGAACTTCAAATTCTTATTAAAAATCAGACAGACTGGACACATTGAGACTGGAAAACTAAAAAAATGAAACCCATTATCATCGAGTTGATTCCAACTCATAGTGACCCTATAGGACAGAACAGAACTGCCCAATAGTGTTTCCAGGGAGCACCTGGTGGATTTGAACTGCCAACTTTTTGGTTATTAGCTGTAGCACTTAACCACTACCCTACCAGGGTTTCCATTGAGACTGGAAGAACCCTGGGATCTATTGCAGGAGATAAGTTTTGATCCTTGAACCAAAATTACACTATGAAATCATCTTTAAACAACAATTTACCTCAATAAACACAGAGATTTTGAGGTTTGCACCCTATTGAAAAATTAGCTATCTGAGAGAGAAACGACAGCATAACTCTCAATCACACATGGGGATGTTCAGGGGCAGAGAGTGTAAGTTAATGGTGATGAAGCAACAGAGGCAGCAAGAATGAGAATGGGACATGATGTGAATTGAAGTATGCAACCATGGTCAGTGAACTGCGTGTAAAAATTGCTGAATAAGTGTATGTTTTGCTGTGTATACTTTGATTACGGAAAAAACTGCAATGGGAATCCAGGGAGAGAGAGCCCAAATTTAGCTGTGGGAATCAGAACCAGATCCACAGAAGACACCTGTTCTGGCTGTATCATGATAGGTGGAGTAGGATCATAATGGGTAGGGTAGGAGTCCAAAGGGAGAGATGCTGAGGCAGGCACAGTGAGCAAAAGCACTGCCATGCACTGGGGAAATGGTGAGAAGTCCTGCGATACAGGATCCAAGAAGAGTGAAGTAGACGTTTAGGTGAGAACACAGAGGGCTCTATAGGCACATGGACATAGCTCCATGGGCATTAGGGAACTACTGAAGATTCCTGAGTAAGGTAGTGATATGAAAACAGAGATATTTAGGAAGAACCATCAAGAAGGCAAGGAGTCCTGAAACAGGAAGTGAGAAAAGTGACGGAGGAGATTCCTCTTATTGAAATAGTCCAGACAAAGGGCAAAGAGATACTGAAAAAAGTGGCCTGACAATGGCCAAGTGGTCTTGGGTATCTGAAATGATTTGGGGATGGAAATGGGGAGCTGGAGCGTGAAGTGAGGTGGGAGCTGGCAGTACAGTTTTGGAACCCACAAAGGATGACTGAAACCTGAGGAAAGGCAACAGTGGTGACTGAAGAAAGCAGAGATGAGGATCAAATCCATTTTCAAGGATTAGCGAGGGGAAGGTAAGACAGCAAAGGAGATAGAAATAAAGGAGTGGGGAGGTAAGGGGAGAACCAGCTTAGGAATGTGGATGAGGAGAAAAATAAATTTCCTGGTGGCCAAGTGTCATATATCCTTAAACTTCCTTACCAGAGTCATACATGCCAGAGTAGAGTATGGTTCCCTACCACCTATCAGGCTTGCAAAAACTTTGCCTTCTTTGAGCCTCAATTTCCTCTTCTGCAAAACGATGATGATAGTGCAGTCCTACATGATTGTGGGAGCGTGTAGTAGGTGCTTGACAAATGACAGCTTTGTTGTTATAATTATTGTTTAAAACTATTCTTTTCTATGTTTGGGGACTCCTTGAAGTCCGGGCTAGGTGGTTCTATCTATACTAATCATTTGTTTAACCCCTGGTGTACTGTAGTGACTCTTACAATGTTTCTTGAATGCTGAGTAAATGGGATAGATGAGGATTTCCTTTTGCCTTCTTTGTGGCAGCCCTGACCATCTAGCACTTGTTGGTCTTTTATTACTGTTACCTATTATGACCGCTAATCAAAAGGTCGGCAGTTCAAATCCACCAGATGCTCCTTCAGACCTCTATGGAGCACTTCTATTCTGTCCTATAGTGTTGCTATGAGTCAGAATCATCTCAATGGCAGTGGGTTTGCTTTGGATATTACTCAAGGAGCAGCTTAAGAGTCAAGAACAAGGACCTTCAGAAGCTCTGAATACCAGCTTTTTCTTTCACTCTGCTTCAGTTTCTCTATCTGAGTATCAGCCTCTAACCCCATTGATAGCACCATGGACAATGAGCCAGGGACTCTGGTTGCATGGCTAGGTTTGAGGTAGATGGAGTGGGTCTTTCAGTGCTAGTTGGGTTCCTTCAGACAATGTTGTGGAAACTTGCCATTTTCTAGCCTGATCCCAGTCAATGAGGATGGGTGGGAAAATCTTGGAAGGCAAAGTAGGCACGGTCATGTGGGCACTATCCACAACTCCTTTGTAAGGAGAATAACTGAGCAGGCAGAGGTTTGGCAGGACCAAGGTCTTGAAATGACTTGGCTGTGCCTTGAAGTGTCATCCAAGGGGCCTGTTTCTCAGCCTTGAGGTAAAGGGAGAGCAGCCCATTCCAAGGGCCCAGCAAAGGACTTTCAGACGGATTTCTTCCTTCTGTCAGTGTATCTTGGCATGTCCTTGCCAAAGCTGGCTCAGGGAATCTTTGCCCCAGGAGCCATCTGTTAAAATCCCCTCTCCACTAATGATACTTTTTTTTCCCCTTGCACTTGTGTTTGTTTGGGTGAGGGGTAGGGGGCAGGGCACACAAGAGTTGTAAAGTGCCCCAAAGGTTTGAAAGTTCCAGCCTCCCTCCTCTGTCTCGGCTGTCTCAGGCTTTGATAATGTTAAAGGCTGAGATAGCTACTGAGCTATCAGGCCTGCCTCTCCCAGATATGGCGGCTCTGCTTTGATCTGTTTGTGGCCAAGGGCAGAGACATAGAGGCTGGTGCCCAGGCTGGCTAATGAGTAATTGGGGCCTTGTCTGTACACCATCCTGGGGCACGTACTGGAGCATGTACCTTGTGATTTCCATGAGGGGCCTCATCTACCCTGAAGCCCGGGACAAAGTGTGGGGCCAAGGCCAGGGGCCGTATCTTCTGTGTAACCTCTACTGCTACCCCCTAGTGGAGTCAGGGCTATGTCCCACCCACCTTTACCTGAATGCCTGGGTTTTGAATATGTATGAAAGTTATCCCAAAAGCCTTCCTTCTCCAATCTTTCTTGGTTACAAAGAAATGAACTACTACAGTGTTCCTCTAGCTTCTATTTCAACCACCAAACTGTATTCTTTCTGGGTATCTCCTTCCTGTTTTAATCCTGCGGGTTCATACAAATCCCACTACACTGGAAAACCCATTGCCGTGGAGTCGATTTCAATTCATTGTGACCTTATAGGACACAGGAGAACTGCCCCATAGAGTTTCCAAGCTTTTAACCACTATGCTGCCAGTGTTTCTAATCCTCCCCTCCTGCTATAGGTGATGAAAAAACCCACTGGAAGGTCAGGAACACACCTCTGTGAATGGTTACTTCATCTTGATCTCCCTTCTTTCAGTCAGATGACTTTACTCTTTTCTCTAAAAAGAACTGCCTGGTTGCCCATGGAGCTTAAGAGGAAGCCTGTGTTCTTAGGGTTGCAATCCCAGAGCCCTTCCAAGCAGAGGTCTGGATTCTACCTCCACCTCCCTCAGCAGTCTGTTCACATGTCTGCTTTGTGTGGGGATTTACTTTGGTGTATCTGTCATTTGTTGCTACTATGGAGCCTGGTACAGCTACCTAAGCTCTCTGAGCCTCTGTTTTCTCTTTTGCACAAAAGGGCCTCCAGCAATACCTTTTAGGTCTACAGGGAAACTGCAACAAGACAGCAGATATAAAACACTAGACAATGAAGAGATGCTAATTCTATTATTTGGCCACATGTCTGTCCACTTCTCATCAGTAACTTGGCTGTCCCCACTAGAGCGAATTCTGTAGCATGAAATACTTGAAAAATGTTTTCCAAATGAATGAATGAATACATGAATAAATGCATTGCTAATGGCAGCAAATATATGTAGGCATCTGTTCTCTGAGAATAAATCAGTTCAGTGATTATGGAATTTCAGAGTATTGTCAGGAGTCAACTTAGACACATGCAAACCATGCATGTGTGTTACATTTTTTAGGGAGATTAATATTTAAGAATAAGCTCTAGCCACTGACAAAACTTAATTCTATTTGTAGCATCTGTATTATGTTAGATGTTCAGTAAACTTCTACGGAATGGGGAAATGGGTGAATGGGAAAAATTAAATGTCAGCAATGGGAGTAGTGCTCATTCAAGTTGCTGAGGACTCCGGTGCTCTTCAGGATCAGGGTGCCAGCTTGCTGTGTGGTCTTTGTTTTGTCTCTTACCTTCTCTGTGCTTCTATGCCCTGTGTCTGAGCCACAGAGCAAAATAACACCAAATCTCCTTCCCTCCTTACAAGAATACTAGAAAGCAAATACAACTTGGACCATAATGCCTTCTGGCAAACTCATAGGCCAATCTGACATAAATATGATTCCATGTATTTCAGGGGCTTTCCATTAGAGTATGTGTAGTTAAGGAAAGAAGAAAAGGAGAGGAGGAGGGGGAAGTTAACCGGACAAGTCACCCCAGGACAGGAAGGCCTCAGAAAGCGCCTTTAATCTCCATTCCTGCTCTGCTTCATTGACTTCATTATTGTTCTGTCCCCAGCACAGGTTCCTTTCTCCCTTACTGCACAGCCAGGCTGTCTCCTCGGCCCTGGCACACACAGAAGAAGCCAGCAAAATGAGAGTGGATTCAAATTAACTTGCAGAGCTCTCCCTCCCCCTTTATAGCAGCTGTTCATTCAGGAAAACTGGGAGTTGGGAGGGGCCCCTGAGGATAAGTGGCTGAGACTGTGGCTGGCAGGGGCCCTGGGCTGGCTTAGCTCAAGGGTGCTATTTGTCTAGCAGGGAACCAGAGCTTTTAGGTGACTCCTGCAAGGAGTTATTCAGAAGCCTCAGTGACTGGCTCTGGAGTGCTGGAACCACTGCTTGGTGGTGGTAGAAGCTCAAATTTCTCCTCCCCTCGGAAGTCTTCTGGGATGGCCCTAGCTGGATGTTCCTCTCCCAGTTTCTAAAGAGCTTTGTTTTCTCTTTTGGGGACACTCCACACTCTGACTCTTGTACTCTCATCACTGCATACATCTTTCCTTTCTTACCAGTCTGGGAGCTGCTCAAGGGCAGGATCTTTGTCTAACTAATCTAGCCGAGTGCCTAGCAGTGCCAGTCCTATGGGAAGCATTTCTAAAATCATTGTTGACTCAATGAAGAAATAAATGGCTATGACACATGTGTTGGCTTTCTCGCCTCTCTGAGTTATTTCTTTGTACTCCTTCTCTTTTTACCATTCTGAGGTTACACAGGATACCAAGAGAATGGAGTTAAAACTTGGTCTCGTTAGTAGCCATGGAGTTGATTCTTACTCATGCCCTACCTGTGCAGAGTAGAATTACTCCACGAGGTTTTCAAACCTGTGATCTTTTGCAAGCAGATCACCAGGTTTGATATCTCAGACACCTCCGGGTAGGTTTGCATTGCTGATCTTTTGGCCAGTTGTACAGCCCTTAGACACCTGTGCCACCCAGGTGAGCCAGTTAAAAGTTCAAGCACTTCAGAAGCCTATTTTGGTGGTGGTGGTGACATGGGCTAAACTGGTTGTGTGTCACATGTGTCACTTGTATATGTGGTACGTTGCATGGTGAAATTACAGTGACTTTAGGGGAGGAAGGAAATGCTAGTTACATGGTGGTTAAGTGCTGCAGCTGCTAACCCAAAAGTCTGCAGTTTAAGTCTACCAGGCTCTCCTTGGAAATTCTATGAACAGTTCAACTTTGTCCTAAACAGTCACTATGAGACAGAATTGACTCAGCAGCAGCGGGGGTTTTTTTTTTTTTTGGTTTAGGGAAGGGAAGTCCAGGAAGTAAAATAACTAAAGGACCATTTACACCTTGGGTCTTAATTTCTGGTATACTGACTTGTCCTGTTTGCAAAATCATACCGCCTTGCACTGTGAAATATTCTACTAGTTTAAATGAAATTGCTTTTTGCATCTCTATTTTGTGTTTCAAAGAGCAAGATACTTACTTAAAAAAGGGAGAGTAGCAAGGTAGATAGGATCACAGGTTTAGAAATGGATATCCTGGGTTCATCCCACTGCTAAAAAGTTATGGACATTTAAGCAAGATACTTGACCTTTCTGTGCCTTGTTTCCCAATATGTGCAATTCACTAGAATTGTGACAACTAGAGGACTTAATACTTGTAAAGCCACCTAGAATATTTCCTGACATTATCACTCTTTCATAATCACCAAAATCTTTGAGATCAGAACCAGTCTAATGATCTGAAGTAACTGAGGTTCCCTGCAAGCCATGCTGATGGGTCCGTAAATCAAGTAGCTTTTGCTGGCTCTTCATTGAATGTAAAATGTAAAATGTCCTGGAAATCTACCCTCTGCCACCATCACCAAACTCTGACCTTTGTCTCCAGTGACTACTGCACTTGACTAGGTAAAAATGGATTAGGCTTAGCCTGGGGAAAAGACCGTTTACATTCAGCCCAGGTATACCTGAACCAGGGTCAACCTAGACAAATACCTGACTTCCGGTGTGGAAAAGTGATCACATTTTGTTGCTAGAGTGGATTAAAGAGTTCTATTCTGCCCAGATTGCTTAAACCACTTAGTTTGCTGAACTCTTCCCATCAAACTTCCCATGGTATCTACTTCAGGGGCCTCAGTACACAGTCTCTCAAACCTATAGGATAAAGGACTAGCTGGGTTAACACCAGGCCTGATTTATCAGTTTATCTCCTTGATTGAGAATGGGTGGAAAAAGGGATTTGAAAGGCCTGAGCAGTGTATCTCAGTTGTCAGGGACATATTAGAGCTCTTCTTAATAATGGACAAAACCTTTTAAAAGAAGGACAGGGACCCAAACTAGGAAAAACTCTTGAGAGTACATTGTAAATTGAATTAAGACTACTGGGCATAGAGATGAGAGAAAAGATGCAGATACAAGTGGGTAAAATGTGAAGAGAGACATACATCACAAAGTACTGGAGAGGTAACTACACTGTGAGGGTAAATATGTACATATTCTAAAATATTTTGCAGTAACAAGATACTACAGCCTTAAATCCATAAAGTTACAAATTATTATCAGCACCTTCCACTGAATCCTCACCCTACATACAGATGAAAACTTTAGCCAAAGAAAAGAGATTGCAGTCAACTCCTATACATACACCAAAAAGAAAATAAAAATATAAATAATATTTTCTTAGATAAAGATTGTACACCAGAAAAAATATCATGAAAAGGCAGTTGGAAACAGTACACTGTAATAGTTCAAGATAAACTAACATGGAAGAGTTTATTAATGAAAAATGTGAATTCAAAATAGAAAAGCTCACAAACTGCATGTGCAAATGAGAAAAGTTTCTGGAAAAAAAGAACAACAGGACTTAGTTAAGAATTAGAAATGAAGGAAAGCCTCTCAGGAATAAATATTTTAAAAGTAAATAAAATATTTTAAAACTACATCATGAATAGACATCATGCAGAGTATAGTCAGAGAAGCAGAGAATCCCATAAGGCAAAGTGAAAAAAAAAAAGGAAAAGAAAAGACCACATACAAAAGATGTGCAGAGTAGGGGCTAATTCACAGAATTTTTTCAGAAGGAAAACCAGTGGAGCTGTTAATAAACATATGAATAGGAAATACAACATTGAATGCCAGATTGAGAAATAGTCATGTTCATATAGATTTCAACATTATTTCATTCAAGGCCTATGTAGGCATTTGTACATAATCCCCACCACAATTCAGTGAGGTAACTTGGAGGAAACTGAGGCTCAGAGAGGCAGGTAATGTGCCTACTACCATCACTAGTTGTGAATAGAAGTTTTTAACCCAAGTCTTCTGTATTCAGGTCCACTGTTTTGTCCTCTATTCCTATCTATCAGTCCTGGACGTGACTCTGGAGTTCATCTTGCCCACCACCTATCCTGCAGTGGAGTTTTTAAAACATTAACCTTATAAGACACTTCCTGAGGAAGAGTTCTGTAAAAACTGTCTCTGCAGTGGAGATTCATAACACACGTTGAATGCATTGAGATGATCTCCATTAGAGACCTATTTAACCTAAAACCAAAAGCCACATCTGTTGCTGTCGAGACAATTCTTACTCCTAGCAACTGTATAAGACAGAGTAGAACTTCCCCACAGAGCTTCCAAGGTACACTTGGTCTATTCAAAATGCTAACATTTTGGTCAGCAACTGTAACACTTAACCTACTTAACCTAGTGTTTCTAAAATGTGTTTGACCACGGGCTGCCTTTTTTCTTTTAACAACCGCTAAACATCTTGAAGAATTGTCTTTTAGAATATGTCTTATAGAATGCTGATCTTTTATGATGTAATCATTTACAGATGAGGAAACTGAAGCACAAAGTGATGAAGTGACTTTGCTTAAGGGAGTCAACAAATTAGTAGCAGAGCTGGGACTAACCCATTGCTGTCGAGTTGATTCCAACTATGGCAACCCTACAGGACAGAGTGCAACTGCCATCATTGAGTCTGAGGCTGTGGAACCAGGGCTTCAAATCCGTTTGTTCTGGTTTGACTCCCTGCTGAGAATTTGGATTTTCATCTTAGATGTACTGAATTAGAATCTACAGTTTAAAAAAAATCCTCAAGTGATTCTTATGTACACTTAAGAGTCACCTGGGGATTGGAAAAGCAAATTCTCGCTGGAGGGTTGAATCAGGACAAATATGTTCAAGTCCTCTGTAGAACTGCTGTATAGGGTAGCCGAGGCTGTAGTCTTTACAGAAGCATCTTTCTGGCAGGGAGAACCTGCTAGGTTCAAACTACCGACCTTTGGTTAGCAGCTAAACACTTAACCTCTGTGCCACCAGGGCTCCTTAGAGGTGGAACTAGAACTCAAGATTCCTCAGTCTCAGCCAGAAGTTTTTTTTGTTGTCATTTTGTTTCTGGTCCAACTCGACGGCACTTGGCTATGTCTGTAGCTGGCTAGTAGTATTTATTAACTTTGTATAGACCTAGCTGGACCAACACAAAATAAAAAAGGAGGCAAACTGTATCTGTGGGGAAGACTAGACACAGACACAGGTTATGAATAACTCTCAAGAACCTTTACAGTCAACACATCAGCAAAAGCACATCTTCAAGGGCAATTGAGAGATCAAAAGAAGAGCTCTGTTGGGTTGGATGATTCTAGGAAGGATTTTTGGAACTCTGAAAAATTTTGAGAGGCAGAGCTACTTTTCAAGGAAAAATAATTAATTGTCAAATGTAAAAAAATTTAATAGACTATATTTTTAGAACAGCTTTAGGCTTATAGAAAAATTATGCTGAAAGTACAATGAGTTCCATATACAGCCCTCCCCTATGTGTGTTTTTTTTCCTATTAATAGCTTGCGTTCTTGTGGTACACTTACTACACTTGGTGGGCCAATATTGATATGTATATTATTAACCAAAGTTCATGGTTTACTTTAGGGTTCACTTTCTGTGTTTTACAGTTCTGTGGGTTTTGACAAATGCATGATGTCATAAGTTCACCACTGCCTTGAAAATACCTTGTCCTTCACCTGTTCATCCCTCCTCTCTTCCCCTGTACCTCTAACAATCACTGATCTTTACACTCTTACAGTTTTGCTTCTTCTAGAATATCATATCATTGGAATTGTACCAAAAAGCCCCAAACTCATTGCCATTGAGTCAATTCTGACTCATAGCAACCCTATAGGACAAGGTAGAACTACCCCATAGAGTTTCCGAGGAGCACCTGGCAGACTCGAACTGCTGACCCTTTGGATAGCAGCCATAGCACCTAGCCAGTCTGCCACCAGGGTATCCTGGAATTGTACACTCAGTAGCTTTTTTAGATTGGCTTCCTCTGCTTAGCAGTGTGCATTTAAGGTTCCTCTGTGTATTTTTCTGGCTGGATAGCCCATTATCACTGACTAATATTCCATTTCATGGATCTGTCAATAGTTTCTCTATCCATTCACCTATTGAGGGCATCTTGGTTGCTTCTAGTTTGAGGAAATTATGAGTAGCTGCTACAAATATCTTTGTGCAGGTTTGTATGCAGACATACATTTTCATTTCATTTGGGTAGACACCAAGGAATGTGATTTCTGGATCCAGTGGTAACCTTACATTTAATTCCAGTATGAAAAATTTCATTGAGGAAGATGACTCTGATTCACCTCCTGATGTTGTCATAAGGAATATTGGATATTGTCAGTTATGGTTCCAACAAACTTTGTAAAGATCAGCTGTCCCCCAAAGTGCCTTGACCACTTCCCTTCAGATATGTTCACTGAATATCATATGTGGACCTCCTTGAGCCCCACCCATAGTGCACCATCATCCATCATGACTTGCCTTGCTGCAACATGAGGCATCAAGAATTCAGGGACTATAACAGACTTGGAATGGGAAAAATCCATGTTTGAGTTCCAGCTCTGTGATTTGGGATACTTCAGTTTATCTTACTGGGCCTTAGTTTACTTGGTTTAAAAAGAGAAGATTAGATCCAAACATAGGTCCAGTGGCAGGCAGCATCAGAATCATGTGGGTTATTTAAAAGAACAGGGTTATGGGCTCCACCCAAGACCTATTGAAACAGAATTTCCAGTGAACTGTCTTGTTCATAAGAGCACTAAGTATTTCTAATGTGGAGTCTGATTTAGGAACTATTCATTGCATTTTATGAGGGCTGCTGATTAAGTTTATGACTTCATCCTAGAAAAAGTGCTATATACCACAGTGCTGAATATCACTATGCCACCTTTGAAGTACTTGCCTCGGGAAGCTATGCACTGATGCCAGCGCCTAGTCCACCCTCTAAAGCAATTTTGGAACTCTTTTCTGGAATGGCCTTCAGAGCTGTGTGGTATTAACCTTGATGTCCTGATTATTATCAAAATGTCTTCCTTTCAATATTTCTTTTATCTTCAGGTAAACAAAAAGTCATTGGAGGCCAGATCAGGTAAATAAGGAGAGTAATCCAATACAGTTCTTTGCTTACTGGCTAAAAACTCCCTCACAGGCAACTATGCAATTAAATTCATGAACTTGCCACCATGCTACTGTGCACAGGGGCCACTCCAGAAAGAGTTCCAAAATCGCCTTGAAGGTGGACTAGGTGCTGGTGTCAGTGCACAGGTTCCCAAGAGAGCGCTTTGAAGGTGACCATAGTGATATTCAGCAATGAGGTATGTAGCATGATTAAGTTCGTAGACTTAATCGTCAGAGCTTGTATTATTTCAGCCAGTTCTCAACTGAGTTGTTTAAGCTTTCTGGATCTCCGTGTTCTTATCTATAAAATGGCGATATTAAATCTCACTTTCAGAAGTATATTGTATCAACGTATTGAGGACTTTGTTAATTCTGAAACAACCTACAAATGCATAATATTAATATTCTGATAAGGGAGCAAATTTGATGCATAAAAATTCACTTCATAAAAAATATATAGGATGCATGCACCGAAGCCTATGGAGTTTTTCTACATAGCATTGCAGAAAACCTTAAAATCAAGATTCCCAGGCCGTTTTCTTAATCTTTCCTTGTTTTTCCAGGTCACTCAAGGAGAAAGCTGCTGAAGTGGTTTAAACCTGAGCATTTCCCCGAAAGAGTCCTGTGGAATATCAATAGGAGTTAAGGAAAACTAAAAATAGGGGAAGGATTTTCAGGATCAAATGTGTCTGAGAAATGTTCAGTTGTTGTTGTATTTAGGTGCTGTTGAGTCTATTCTAATGAAATAGTGAGCCTCATGTGAAACATTGCCTGGTCCTGTGCTATCCTGACAAATCATTGCTGTAATTTGAGCCCATTGTTGTAGTCACTGTGACAATCCATCTCACTGAGGGTCTTCATCTTTTTCGCTGACCCTCTACTTTACTAAGCATGATGTCCTTCTCTAAGGACTGATCCTTCCTGATAACGTCCAAAGCAAGTGAGATGAAGTCTCACCATTGTCTCTTCCAAAGAGGACTCTGACTGTACATCTTTCAAGACAGATTTGTTGGTTCTTCTACCAGATCATGGTATATTCAGTATTCTCCCCCAGTGCCATAATTCAGAGGCATCAATTACCCTTTAGTCTTCTTTATTCATTATTCAGCTTTCACATGCATACAGGAGATTGAAAAAATCATGGCTTGGATCCATTTCACCTTAGTTCTCAAAGTGATGTCTGTCTTTTCAACACTTCAAAAAGATCTTTTGTAGGAGATTTGCCTAATGCAGAACATTTGATTTTTACCTGCTGCTTCCATGGATGCTGACTGTGAATCCAAGTAAAATGAAATCTTGACAATTTCAGTCTTTTCTCTGTTTATGATGATGTTGCTTAGTAGTCCAGTTGTAAGGATTTTTGTTTTCTCTGTGTTAAGTGTAATTGTAATGAAGGCTGTAGTCTTTGATCTTCATCAGTAAGTGCTTCAAGTCTTCCACACTTTCAGCAAGCAAGGTTTGTTAATAAGTCTTCCTTCAGTCCCGATGCTGAGTTCTTGCTCAAACAGTTTAACTTCTTAGATTATTTGCTCAGCATGCAGACGGAAGAAGAAAGGTGAAAGGATACAACCCTGACGCACACCTTTCCTGACTTTAACTCTACAGTATTCCCTTTTTCTATTCAAATAACTGCCTCAATCTAGGTACAGGTTCCATATGAGCACAAAGAAGTGTTGTCGAATTCCCATTTTCCTCAATTATCCATAATTTGTTATGATTCACATAGTTGAATGCCTCTGTATAGTCAATGAAACACAGGTAAACATCTTTCTGGTATTTTCTGCTTTCAGCCAGGATCTATCTGATATCAGCAATCATATCACTTCTCCTACATCCTCTTCTGAATCTGACTTGAATTTCTAGCTGTTGCCTGTCAACGCACTGCTGCAAGCTTCTTCAGTTAAATTTTACTTGTGTGTGGTGTTAATGATGTTGTTGGATAATTTCTGCATTCTGTTGGATCACATTTCTTCTGATATCCGTTTTAGTCTTTTCTTTCTTGCTTGTCTTTTTAATGACTTCTAGTGTTCTTCATGCATGATGTCCTTGATAGCATCACACGATTGTCTGGTCCTAGGTCATTAGTGTTCGATGTGTCAAATCTTTTCTTGAGATAATATGAGTGGTTGATGGTCTATGTTACAGTCAGCCCCCGGCCTTACTCAGGCCAATGATATTGAGCTTTCCCTGTATCTCTTTCCACAGATGTGGTCACCTTGACTCTTGTGTTTTCTATCCAGTCATATCCACATATATAGTCACCATTTATGTTGCTGAAAAAAAGTGTTTGCAGTGAAGAAGTCAGTGTCCTGCAAAATCTATCATTTGAACACCCAGGTCATTTTTATTACCAACACCCTATTTTCCTATTACCAAACCTTCTTCCTTGTGTTTAACTTTTGCATTCCAGTCACTAGTAATTATCAATGCATCTGGATTGCATGTGTGATTAGTTTCAGACTGCAGGAAAAAAAGTCCTCAATTTCCTCATCTTTGTCATTAGTGGCTGGTGCACGAATTTGAATAATTGTATGAACTAATCTTACACGTAGGTTATGTTGTTGTGGTTGTTAGATGCTGTTGAATTGGTTCCAACTCATCGCGACCCTATACACAACAGAACCAAACACTGCCCAGTCTTGCACCATGTCCACGATCGTTTTTATACTTAAACCCATTGTTGTAGCCACTATGTCAATCCATCTCGTTGAGGATCTTCCTCTTTTTTTGCTGCCCTCCACTCTACCAAGAATGATGTCCTTCTCCAGGGACTGATCTTTCCTGACAACATGTCCAAAGCATGCAAGATGCTATCTTGCCTTCTTAGATTCCAAGGAGCGCTGTGATTGTACTTCTTCCAGAACAGATCGTTTGTTCTTTTGGCAGTCCATGATATATGCAACATTCAACATTCTGCTCCATTTTTCAGTAGGTTATGGATGTAATCATATCACTGACAGTCTTGTACTTCAGGAGATCTTGAAATGTTCTTTTTGACAATGAATGCAATGAGACTCCTCTTCAATTTGTCATTCCCGGCAAAATAGATCACATGATTGTCTGATTTAAAATGGCTGAGACCCGCTTGTGTCGGGTCACTAATGGCTAGGATGTCAATCTTTGTGTGTTCCCTTTCATTTCTGATGACTTTCAGTTTTCTAGAGTCATACTTTGTACATTCTATGTTCCAGTTATTAATAGATGTTTGCAGCTGCCTCTTCTCATTTTGAGTCATGCCATATTGTCAGATGAAGGTCCTGAAGGCTGTGCCATTCACATCATTAAGGTTGACTTTCAGGAGGGAGCTCTTCCCTAGTCATATTCTGAGTGCTTTCCAACCTGAGGGGTTTATCTTTGGCACCGTATCAGACAATATTTGGCTGCCATTCATAAGATTTTCATGCAGTTATCTCAGAAGTGTATCGCCAAACCTGACCTATCCTATTTTAATCTGGAGCTCCACTGAAACCTGTCCAGCATTGGTGACCCTGCTGGTATTTAAAGTACTGATGACATAGCTTGCAGCATCACAGCAACAGAAGTCTCTGCAGTACAACAACTGAGAAAAGGGTGAGGAGTGCTGGATTAACTAGATTCTATTAACAGTTCTGACAGCCTTAAGTATGTTAATATGAACTGTGAATCTGCAAGAAGTCAGATGTGCGGTTAGCCCTGCTAAGCATATTTGGTACTGGAACTCTTTTACTGGGGGCCATTTCTCAGCATTAGGGAAATTTTGCTCCGAGATGTTAGCCACTACTTCAGAGAACTTCTGTACAGACTAGGACAGCTAGGAAGGTTAGGCTCAGTTTAAAGCAGTTGTTCTAAAACCAAGATGTGTGTTACCTGAGGGAGCTTTTAACAAGTGTGAATACCTGGATTCCATCAAAGCCACACTGAGTTAGTGGGTCTGATGCAACCAGTCCCAGATCATCTTTGTAATCTTCCCAAACAGGAATCATTTCAGGCCATTAAGTGGGAGCAATTCTTTTCACTGAATAGGGTAGAGAGAGAGGAACGGTGGTCCTCCAGCATTCTTTCAACTCTACCAGACTGAATGATGGTGCATAAGCCATCTTTCGTGGGACTGGCTTGTTCCCACGGATGAAAGGAGGATTCTCAAACTTTTTTTATCGACCATAGCTAAAACTGGTCCTTATAGGGATCTGGAGACTTGCACTATTATTCAGTTATGATCCTAACTTTATTGTATGACCTTGAACCAGTCTTGTTACCTCTGTGAGCTTCACTTTTCCCTTTGTAAATTAATACTATTATATATCTTGGGACCTTTATGGACACATGGTAGAAACAAATGAGGCAACAGACAGGGCTTTTTTTCTGGCTTTTTCAAAGATGGCTGCTAATAGGGCTCTTATGATTATTGTTTGGGATTTTAATTCTATTATAAATTAGCATTTGATGAAGTTTCGATATGTGTCACAACATAGCAAACAATGAAAATATGCTGAGTGAAATAAGTCAGACACAAAGGGACAAAAGTTGTATGATTCCCTTACATGCAATATCTGGATTAGACACATGTATAGATACTAAGTTTATAGTGATTACCAGGGTGGACAGAAGGGAAGAGAAAAGAGAGCTCACAGCTTAGGGGACACTGAGCTTCTGTGAAAGATCATGGAAAAATATGGAAAGAGATTTCAATGGACATGGTTGAACAACTTCTAAATGTAACTAATATCACTGAATTGTACATGTGAAAAATGTCAAAACAGAAAACCATTTGTTACATGTACATTTGCTGCAATAAAAAACTCTAATAAATGAGCATATGAGAGAATAACTAAGAGCCAGATTTGGTTTTTTTTCTTTGAAAGAGAGAATCTTTGAGCTGTTTAGTAGAGTCAGAAATAATGAACCAATATTATGTTTTTAAAATGTTAACTAGAAAATCTGTGAAACAATGAGATCCGTATTAGGCAAGATGAGGCAGAGAGCTAGACAACTGCTCCGATCACTCAGACCAGGCATTACTTGATTTGGGGTGGGGATTATCCAGAAAATTGCCTCAGCTGCCCATTCTGCTTTCAGTGCTTTCTCAATGAACCATTGTTAGAACCACTTTTAGCAAGCCTCCCTGCCTGCTACTAAGATGGGGCTTGTGATGTGCCATACACTCAGCAGTGTAGGAAGAATTCCTTTTTAAAAAAAAAAAAAAAAAACATGTGGAGGCACTGGATAAACTCATTGGAAGAAGACCAGAAATAAAAAAGAAAGGAATTGGTTATGAAACTACTATTTAGCATCATGTGCCAGGAACCAAATTAGCTCCTTTTTTAAATACTATCTTATTTAATCCTTGGAATCACCTATGAAATCAGTTTAATTCAAGTAGAGAGCTAATGGATGGAGACTCAGAGATGTTTCAAGAAAACTTGCCCAAAGACCACAGGTCTTAAGGAGATGAGCTAGGATGGAAGCCCAGGCTCTTGTCGCTGCATGGAGCTGCTTTAGTTTCCAGCTCTTTTCTTTCAAAACGTGAGTTTTTAAAATGTAGAAATCTTGAAAGAATAAGATATATATGTTCATTCCTCTTTCATATGTAAGGAAACTGTGGTGGCATGGTGGTTAAGAGCTACAGTTTGAATCCACCGGGCACTCCTTGGAAACTCTACAGGGCAGTTCTACCCTGTCCTAGAGGGTCACTGTGAATTGGAGTCAACTCAATGGCAGTGAGTTTTGGTTTTCATATATAAAAAACACAGGACGTGGCAAGTCCTTAATTAATAGTGAGAGATGAGCAGAATTCAAGATCCCTAAAGCCGCTATTGTCTTTCTATACTTCATTTTTCTACAACCAAGAGACTCTCGATAATCCTGTGCTCTGAAGCAGGTAGTTTCTCTGGGTTGTCCTGCAAGGTCTTGACTTGGCTTAGAAATCAGAATGTTCTTGGACACATTGGCTTCTCTGTGTTTCATTCTGTCTGTCTGGAAAAGAAGTCGTGCAGCCGTCTTCAAGCCTGAGATAACTTCTCCAAAGCTGAGAGAACCTTCCCATGATGGCTGGTTCTAGATACTGTTTTCCCAGAAGCTCGTGCTGTGGTTCTCTGCCACACTCTGGGAAAGACCTCCTGTCTAGTAATTGGGTTAATGGCCAATGACTGTCCTCACTGGGCTGCCTGTCACTGGCACCTCCTGGGTTTGGAGTGTGTAGAAGATAGTGAAAGTGAGAAGTTACTTGAAGTGCGGTGGCTATGGGTTGCAAGGGACCTGTTCCTAGAGGAGTCTTTGAGGTAAAGAAGGATAAGGAAAAGCTCTCTGAGCCTGATGTAAAGAGGGTATCCCAGAACTTGTCTTGTTCTCCAGGCCTGCTCATTTGTAGGGGAAGGAGGACTTTTCATGTGGCTGTGTGGAAGGGGGCTAGGAGGATGTACCTCAGACTGGCAATCATGTTTGCTTTGGGGAGAAGAGTGGACAGTGTGATCAGAGAAAGGAGCCCTACTGGAGATCAGGGCAGGACCCCTCCTAATGGGGTCATTTTAGACTTCTAGATAAAGGCTTCATTTCTTTTAAAAAGGACAATGTTTTCTTGAAGAGAAAGAAAAGGAAGGGAAAGAAGAGGATCCTGCTTGATGTTCAGGAAGCTTGGCTTCCTTGTCTACCAGGATTAACTCTCTGAGCCTGGAAATTGTATAAAAGAGACTCCAACATTGCAGATCCTACAGTAAGGCTGGACTGACAAATGCCCCAGAGCCGTTATAGAGAGAATATATGACCTACCGAAGAAGATAGTTATCAGGAGGGATCCGTCCCTGGGGAAAGTGGAGGGTCAGTGAAAAAGAGTAAGACCCTTGACCAGATGGATTGGCATGGTGGCTGCAATGATGGGCTTAAGCATAAAAACCATTGTGGACTTGGTGCAAGAGCAGGCGGTGTTTGAGTCTGTTGTGCATACGGTCACTGTGAGTCAGAGCCTACTCGACAGCACCGGACAACAACAGCAACGACAACCAGACACTGACAGACTGAGGAAACGATGCCCTGTCCCCGTAGTGCTTGTGCCTCAGTGGCCTCATATACAAAAGGGGAGTAACAGTAATGTACTTGTCTGAAGACAGGAGGTAGTCATCCCACCCAGGGGAAAGAGAATGTGTCTTTGAAGGCTGTAGCCTGCATAGCTTCCACTTGTGCCGTTTGAAGGGGTGCCACCCTGCTCTCTCAGAAAAGCCCTGCGGGCAAGATGGTGTTCTTCCCTTGTGGGCTCCACCTAACCCTAAATAGAACTCAGGAACCCTGCCTTCCAGTCCAAAATAGTCCCTGGCTGCGTCCCTGTCTCCCCAGGGTACTACAACCTGATGTGTACAACACCTTTGAAAACTGGCGTCATCACCCCCACAATCTGTGGGATGTTCAGAGGCCCTGGCACCCAGGGAGAGGAGGCAGGCAAACCGCCAGCTGAAATACCTTTCCTGAGGCCCTGAAGCGGGAGGGCAGGTCGCACTCGGGGAGGCAGCAGCAACAGAGCTGGAGGGGCTGGGCCAGATTTCAGGCGATAACAAGAGAGTCTGCCAGTAGTCACCAGCCCAGGCAGGGACTCGTTTACCTGGAAACGCAGGGCCCCCAAGAATGAGTGCAGCCACATGGTTTGCTTCTCATGGTCCCATGTGACCTACCAGGTGGTGAGAGGCTGCCATGCTGTGTGTGGGTGGTTGGCTGGTCCTGGTGGTGCTGTTCCTGCCCCCAACAGAAGGATGGTGCCTGAACCAAGGCAGCAGGATGGCCCTGGGGAGGTCTGCTGCAGGTCCTGTGCTGTGGTTGGAGTGAGCACAATGGAGTCCAGTGCTACCGGCTATGGATTTCTTATCTACAGCTTCCTGAGGTCACCTGGAGCCAGGACTCCTATGCTTCTCCCACTCCTGGCACTGACCAGTACCCACTGCTCCTTCAGCAACAGCCTCTGATCCCAACTGAGACCCAGCTGAGCCTTGTCAAAGGGGCTGTTCTTGTGGGGCTGAGTTCAGGACCACTGTGTGTCATTCCTGCTTTGATCTTAACTTGCTTTGTGATTTGGAAGCACCTGACCACAATACACACTATATTCTCCCAGTAGGAATCTAACAAACAGATGCAGGAAAAAAATTTCCATGCACTATCCAAACTCCTAGAAATCAGGATTAAATGAAACAGCATTAGGCAGTGGGCTTAAAATAAACTCACATGCTAAAGAGCAACAGTGAGCATTGAGATTCCATGAGCTCTGACCTTTGAGGAATGAGGAAACTCCTTCCTCAGAGATAGAAAAGCAATTGTCCAGGCAGATGGTGAAACTGAGTCCGCTCGTTTTCCCCAATATCTATTCTCCCTTTCTTCTTAAGAAGCAGAATCTTAACATTTTAGGATTTATAACCTAACCAGAATAAAGATGACATCAGGTGACCTGCCTTCCTTGTGGCCAGTGGGATTAAGTGAAAGTATTGTGGAAAGACCCTGGGAAATGTCTTTAAAGGGAACAAGCATTCCCCCCTTCACTGTTCCCTTGATTTTGCCAGTAGTCTGCCATCTAAAAAAGCTGGAGCTCAAGTAGCCATCTTCAACCATGAAGGAGAAGCCTAAGACTAAGAACGCTGTTGTTATGTGTTGCTGAGTCGATTCTGACTCATAACAACCCTATAGGACAGAGTAGAACTTGCCCTGTCGAGTTTATAAGGACTGCCTGGTGGATTCAAACTGCCATCCTTTTGGCTAGCAGTCTGAGCTCTTAATGCCACCAGGGCTCCAGAGTAGTGGGCTAGATGGTATAAAGTTTCTGAGAACTCCTATACTGTCTACGCCTACATTCCTTTGAGATGGAGACATAAATCTCCATCTCGTTTAAACTAATAGTATTTTGAGTTTCTGTCACTTGCAACCAAACCTAACTGATACAGGAAAATAGTACATGGTGCTTTTAGAAGGAGTAGCCAAATCTAGGGATATATGTGATTAGAATAGATTTTAATTTGTGTGGAAGAGAAGGATCAAGTAACACTGGAGAGAGAAAGACTGTTGCCTGCAGCTCATGAATAGATTCCAGAACTTAAGCAAAGATGTCAGAAAAGGATCGCTTTTCTTCCTGATTGAAAAACAGAAGAAATACTTCTTTTGGGAGCTCACTGCCAAAAAAGGAAATGCTTTTATAGCATTGACTTCTATTTCCTACTGAGGTCTGTTCTATGTTAGGGTTGTGAGTGAGGTGTGAGCCTAGTAGTACACAAAGCATCAACGGCGTGTGAGATAGCACCTTCTGATGTGGAGGCCAGGAGAAGAGCCCTGTAAGATATAGAAGGTGTAGTTGTAATCCAGATAATAAAGCCACAGTCTGTTGCATTATGGTCAAGTATTCATTTACTTGAATTCATTAATCATCTAATATGTGCAAGGCAAAGGAGAATACAAATATAATCAGACATTAACTCTGTTCGCAGGTGACTTCATAGTTGCCTTTGAATTGATTCTGACTCTTGGTGAGGCTTTTCAGTGGCTGATATTTCAGAGGTAGATGGGTTCTATGGGAGAAAGACCTGGCAATCTGCTTCTGTAAAGATTACAGTCCAGGAAACCCTATGGGGGCAGTCCTCCTCAGTCATATGGAATCATTATGCGTTGAAGTAGAGTAGATGGCACCTAAAAACAGCAAGTGTTTTCTTTTTTCCTTTGAGGATGACACAGTATAGAGCCACGATGGTTCATTAGCACTGTCAGGAGAATACAGAATTAAATACCCAGGGTCTATGGTCATTTCTGCTCAGGTCAAGGGGAGGGGAGTCCATTCCTTCTTTGTCTCTGGCTCATAAAGGAAGCCGAGGAACCTACCCTGTCAATGAGGAAGAGACAGAAGGACAGGGTGTGGTGATCAACAAGGAAACTAGAAACAATTTTGCCTCTTTCTGTAAGAATATTGAAGAAAACAACAAAAAAGACCTCAATTTATGAGGTATTTGTTCCAGAGAAGAGCACTTCTCGAGAGAGAGTGGGCAGAATATTCAACTGTTCTTCTTTTAGACATCTGCATGGAAACAGGAAGTTTGTTTGGCCCACTTTACCTGCTGGGGCCACTAGCTATCCACCTCGAGGCACAATCTGCTGTTTGTAATATCACGGTCAGTTGCCGTGGAGACGGTGACGCCAGCACATCAGCCTTCTGGCTGTGGGAAGGAAACAGTCTGTTGAGATGGGGTGCCGTGTACAAATAAATACATTCCAAAGCAACAGGTGAGCTTCAGAGAAGTCAGGTCTCTGGTTTCTACTGAAATGTTTCTACCATTAAACAAACATTGGAGGAAACACAAACATCTGTCTGGAAAGAAAGCCCGGGAGTCATGAATTCCAGGGCTGCATTGTGGCCCTTGCATCTGATTTTCCAGTGTGGGCTGGGACAATTGGCACAATCTCTCTGTGTCTTAGGTGAACTGGGCCCTCTTCCTAGCTTCGACACTCAATCCTGGCTTCCTGGGGGTGTTAGGAGGCTGGATTTAGCTGAGAAGTAAAGGAAAATGTCTCATTCCATGGTGGCACTAGGCAGATGCAGGCCGGAGAGATGTTTGCTATTACTAAAACAAACAAACAAAAAAACACACCAGCGCCCACTGAGTTGACTCAAACTCATGACAACTCTATATGTGTCAGAGGTGAACTTGTGTTCCTTAGTGTTCTCAATGACAGAATTTTTGAACTAGATTGCGAGGATTCTCGTTTAGACATCTCTGGGTAGACTTGAACCTCCAATCTTTTGGTTAGCAACTAAGTCTATTCACTATTTGCAATACTCACAGACTACTTACTGCTGCCAGGACTCATAAAATCATCTCTGCAAGTGAAACACCACTATTTGTTAACCTCTTTTCACCTTCAGACCATTCTGATACACTATCTGTTGTCCTTGAGTTGATTCCAGCTCATAGCAACCCTATAAGACAGAGTAGAATTGCCCCCTAGGGTTTCCAAGGCTGGAGAAGCAGACTGTCACATCTTCTTCCTCTGGAGTGGCTGGTGGGCTCTAATTATTGACTTTTCAGCTACCAGTCAAGTATTTAACCACTGTGCTACCAGGGCTCCTTTTTGCTGTACTAATGCAGGAGAAAGTTCACATGACACAGTAATCTCTTAGTTTTACCTGTGTCTTGGGTGCCCATTCAGCTTGTGTTGGGGAATTTGGCACACATAATAGTTTTGTGAGCTTATGAATTTGATTTCACTGTGTTTTCGTGTGTCTCTAGATACACTATGTGCAAGACATACTCTGTTAGCTGACTACTATCTGGCATTGATGTGGGGATTCAGCATTTCCTGCAAGCTCAAATCACTGACACCTTCTCCTAAATATCTACCCTAATTTTTGCTACATGTGTATTGATATGCCAACATGAATATTTTGGTGGACATTGGAAGTTAAATATGCATCTGTTCTATGCTCATTGTTAATCTGTTGCTGAACGCTAACATGGCTTTGTTCATGATATTATCTAATGAACCATAATTCATTAAATAGACATTGCATTGCACATTCAACGACTATGTAATAAGTTAGTGTTAATGTTCATACACTGGGTCAACACTGTGTATGTGTGTGCATGTAAAAATGGATGAATGTTTAGTTGTAACGTTGCAGAGGTGGAAGGGCCTTAGAATCATTTGCTTCAACACCTTGCTTTCCTCTGGTGAACATGAGGCTTAGGGAGGTGATGGGATGTGCCCCAAGCCATGGCTAGAAGCGCAGTCAGGACTAGACTCCAAAGTCAGGATTCCCAGTCTAGTGTTTCGTCTTGAATTTTTCTTGACACTCCCTGCCCACCCCCCATTCTTTCCTTCTTTCTACTGCAGGGGAAGAAGACTAGCAAGCCTCCTGAAGTCATGGGGAGCCTGTGCCACTCCCCGCAGCCTGGTCACAGGTGGATGTGCTTTGACTTCACCCAGGAGCTAGACAAACCAAGGTCTTCCAGAAGGCCTGGGATGCCTGCCTGGGATGCAGTTCTCTCTGTTGCTAGTTTAACTCTTCCTGCTTCAGTCATTACTTACTCTAGAAAGAAAACTGGGTTTATTTGGGGTCAGCAGTTCTGTGTTCACATTTCAACCTCAATCCCTTTAATTCTCTGGGCCTCAGTTTCCTCCTCCATAAAGCAAAAGTAGTAATTCCTGCCCTGTCTGTGTCCCAGGTCACTGGGGATCAAGGGAGATAATACATGTATGAAGACTCCCAACTATGAAATGTGATATCAAATCCAGACATAACAATAATTGTTATTGCTTTCAGTAGTTTTTTACCAGATAATGGTGGTTTAACCAGTCAACACTGTCTCAAAGTGTTTCCAAAACATCTTTGGGACAGACTTACACCAATCATATTCAGTTGAATTAACTTCACCTCCAGTTATAGCAGCTCTTCTTCCCCTGGCTGAACCCTCCTTGCCCACACTTCGGGTCACTAATAAGCCAGTGTTTCCAGCCAGCCAAAGCCAAGTGCCGTCGAGTCGGATCTGACTCATGTTTCCAGCAAAAATCCAAGTTTGTTGCCATTGAGTCAATTCTGACTCATAGTGACCCTATAGAATAAAGTAACATTGCCCCATAGAGTTTCCAAGGAGCACTTAGTAGATATGAACTGTGAAGTTTTGGTTAGCAGCCGCAGGACTTAACCACTGCACCACCAGGGTTTCCAATAACCCTACTAAAAACCAAACTAAACTTACTGCCATCAAGTCAATTCTGACTCATAGCAACCCTACAGGACAGAGTAGAACTGCCCCATGGAGCTTCCAAGGAACACCTGGCAGATTTGAATTGCGGACCTTCTGCTTAGTAGACAGAGCACTTAACTACTACTCCACCAGGGTTTCTTACAGGGTCCCAATAGCCTAGTGCCAAAGAGAGGAGAGGTATTCTTTATGTTTTCATTTTGTCTTTTTTACTGTTGTTGATTTTGTATTTGCTCAGTATTTGTTTGACTTATTTTTTATTTTGATGTATATGATTGTTTCCTCTGTGGAGGAAACAATATTTACCCCTGTTTTAAGAGAAGCAGTCTTCATTAATGGGTAATAGGAGAAGTGCTATGTGATATTTCAAAAGAAGATTGCCAGGTCTTTCTTCTGAGGTGCTTTTGGGTAGGCTGAAATCTGCAACTTTTCCCAAAGCAGCCAAGCAGATTAACTGTTTACACCACCCAAGGACTCAAGCCCAGACTCACAGAATCATCTGTGCCAGCAAGCCATTGCCATTTATTAACCTCTTCTTATCTTCAGGCCATTTTGCTACACTAAGTCAGGATAAAGTTCAGATGAAGTAGTATCTGTTTATTCAAGCTGTGTCTTAAGGACCAGTTCAGCTCTTTGTACCCTCTGATGCTTTATATAGTCTTTCAGGCTTAGCAGATATAGGGTGGTAGTTATTTGTACCTTTGGGGTAAAATGAGCCTCCAAACAATAAGTAGCCCCTAATCTATACTTCTGAAAGGCAAGACTGATGGTTTCTTACTTTTTTACACGTTCTTCTTTCAGCTCTGTAGCAGCACAATCTTACAGCTAACGAGGACCCTCCTGCCCATGCTGTTTAGGGGTGATATCATATGCATATGGTGGGTTCCTATTCCTAAAGCAGTTGTCCAAATCCTCCAAATGAGTTCCTGTCATCTCTAGGTGAGGCGTGTTTCTTTCCACAGGTACCTTTTATACATTCATTACAAGTAACAGAGATAAACCCAGGAGAACTATTCCTGAAATAAGTGAGTTGTATAACTTTCAGGAGGTCAATAATCTGTGCTTGCACCCGTATCCTTTAAAATGGGGCTGTCCGTGCACTGGCCGACATCACAATCTGCTGGCATTTAGTGCAACTCTGGACCTGTAAGCACTTTGTATGTAGTAGTTACACAAATGGTGATTAATGAATGTGCCGGTAATTCTTCCTTTCCTTTCTGACACCTCCCTCATGCCTTGCTGTATTCTAAACTGCGCTCTGCTCCGTGAGTCCTAACCTGACTTGTGTATGTACCTGACTTTCTGGAATTAGTTTTGTCTCAGTGGGCCACTGTTAGCATTCTGCTAGTCAAGGTTGTGGCTCATCAGGTTGTTGATACGGGCGTTTTAGACACGTGCAGGCACTCAACGTCAGTAGTTATGTATATCCATGGGGCCTTGTACAGATTGTCAGAGTGAGAAGTGGCAAATTGGTGAATCCAATTATCCACTTGTCAGATGTGGAAACTGAGGTCCAGAAAAACTCAGGAATGAAAGACTTCTTTGAAGTCTATAGAATACTAGTGCTTATTACTCTAGAGTAGAAAGTCTTATTTCTCAACGTTTTTGAAGAAATAATTGCAAGGGAAACAATTATTCTCTGGGGATGATTTGAATGCAGTAGGTTGGGTATAAGGGGCCCAGTGGGACAAGAAGTCCTTGATGGAAAGAATCGGTGCAGGCTAATTATCAGCCCGAGTTGTTTCTCTCACTGAGTGCACAAGTGCTCGACAGCTGCTTCTTTGTACCCTTAAATATGGGAGCAGCTCATGACTGTGGCCCAGTGCTTGTCCCTGCCTGCTCCCTCCACCACCGAGAGAGTCAGGGCTTGTTTGGGCTACCCTCATTCTCATGATTAGATATGGTGCCTGTCAGGAGATAAAGAAGGATCAGAGGCCCTCAGGGGAAGAGGAAGAGAAGAATTCTCTCCTTTTCCCAGAAAGTAGTCTTCCATTTCTTAATGTCAACAGGAAGGTATTAATGTAGAATTCAAGTTCATTGCAGCACACAGTGGGTTTGCCAAGTCTGGCCAAGGGTTCTTTGTGGGTCAAAGACTATAACTGCAATTGTCCATTACCCAAGTGTATGAATTGACCAAAGGTAAGTCATTCTTGCTTGACAGAAACAGCAGGAAGAAGTTAACTTTGGAGAAAAGGAATGGAGGGTACATGTGTGTCTGTGTCTGTGTCTGTGTCTGTCTCTCTCTCTCACACATGCATGCACTCTTTCATTAATTAACAAAGGTACCACTGCCCTCTACTGGCAATAGCTTTATCTTCTCCAGTGTTAGACTGGAACTTTCCTTGCCTCAGGTAAAGAATTTGAATCATTTTGAAAATGATTTCACAAGGAACTTGTAAACAAATTGCCTTTCACAAGTTTTAGACTGTTCATTCTTTCCTTCCTTCGTTTAGCAAGAATGAACCGAAATGGGCAGGATATCCATGCTCCTGTTCTGGAGGGAGCTGTAGTACCATGCTTTTCATAAATAGGCGGGAAGGCTAACTTAATGAGTGCAATGGATTTTCCCACACTTAGACTCAGTGCTCAAGTTCGAAGCTCTCTGAATCACGGAGTGTAGCTTCGGACCTGCCGTTTTGTCCTCTGTTAGGACAATTAGAAACACAGCTATAGGAAGGAAGGCTTTCTCACAGTCAAAGAACACCTGGACTGGAATAATTATCATGGAATCATGGGTCTGGACAGTCAGTTAAATTTACATAGATCAGAGTGTGAGGTTCCAGAGTCCAGAAAGGAGCTCCACGCTAACAATTTTGACAGTCTAACATAATCCTGCAGGTTACAGAAGCCTGCCTGCTTCTTCCTCTTCTTGCCTGAGACACGGCCTTGACTTTAGATTCTTGGAAACCATGATAAAGCTTCCTTCCATCTAGTTTCCTTCTTACTACTTTCAAGCTTTTTGTTTATACTAAGTTATTCCGGGTAAGTTAATTCAGCTGGTTCTAGCTAAAGCTTCTGACTCTAGTCTTTCTTCTTATGCTCTTCTTTAGCCAAATTAGGCAAAGTATGTTTTTTAAAACTCAAAGCAATAAAAAACTGTGTAATGATTTTCAGTCCACCATGTTACTAGTCTACATTCAGGACCCTCTTTTCCTTGCCTTTCCCAGGATTAACTCTAATTATTAGTTCTTGGGTTAGTCTCTCAGTATGCCTTCATGCAGATGCAAACACTTGAAAACACGTATTATTGTTGTCCACCTCTGCCATTCCCCTCCCTCATTTAGACAAAAAGGAAGCATACAATGTACACCATTTCAGACCATTTTTTTGGCAGATTAGTTGCTAAAATCTGTTTAGCATCATGATAACACGCAAGCCACCACTGATAGGTGGGGGCTGTGCGTGGGGTACCTTGGCCAGAAGTGAAATGCAATCAGACATGTGTCTCCTGGCATGGAAGATGGGAATTCCACCACTGAACGACCACTGTCTCCACATTTGTGTGATGACACTAACATGTATTTAACCCATCACCTATTGATGGAAACTAAGTTTGTTCAGAGTAAGAACTCTTCAGCTCATACTGGTAAGATATATTTGCCCTTTTCTCCTTTCCTGCCATAAAAACAAACAAACAAACAAACCCCAAACAACCAAACTTGTTGCCAGTTAGTTAATTCTCACTCACAGCAATGCTGCAGGGCAGTATGGAACAGCCTCGTACGGTTTCTGAGGAGCACCTGGTAGATTTGAACTGCTGATCTTTTGGTTAGCAGTCAAATGCTTAACTAGTGTGCCACGAGGACTGGTGATGTAGTAGTTAAGAGTTCAGCTGCTAACTGAAAAGTCAGCGTTGTGAATCCACTAGGGGCTCTTCGGTAATCCTTTGGGGCAGTTCTACTGTGTCCTGCAGGGTTGCTATGAGTCGGAATTGATTCAATGGCAGTGGCTTCTTCCTTACCTTGGCCGTTACTTAATATTGTTAAAAATAGTGTCATTTACTGTTGGAGGTTTCCCTCTATGATTCAGTCTAGAATCACACCCAAGGGCTGGCTCTTGAGCAACTACTTCACTAAAGGGTTCTGTGAGTGTCCCTGGGACAGCAGAAGGGTGAATCAAGCCCCCCACAGTTGTAGACAGAATACTTCATCTTCTAACAAGATTTGCTCAGCCTCTGGCAGCTGACGTGGTGAGGAGAGTTTTACTCTAGAACTTTATGTGAGGGGTGATGGGACATTCTTTGAAGCCACATGAAGGCAATGACCTGGGAATGAGCTAGAAACCACCTGCAGGTAACCAAAGCTGTTTCTCTTGGACGGGCACACAAGTTCAAGCAGTAAATGAACAAAAGGAATCAGGATTGAATGAAACAGCATCAGGCAGCGGGCTTAAGAGAAATCCAGCAGACGCACTTATTCCTTTCAGAAGCTGTACCACATGCCAGTAATATCCCACTTCTGTCTACACATTATCAAGACAACTGAGTGATTCCCTCATCAGCAAGGACCGAGGAAGCCGTGCTGGTGGTTTGCAGCCTGTAGAGTAAACGACCAGGTGACAGACTCATTTTTTCCAACAAGTGTTGATGACCTGTGGATTCAGCTTACATCTGCATGTGTTTTTGGTGTTGTTGTTGCTGGCACTCCTCAGCAAGAATCAAACAAGATGATCAAAGAAGTAATGGATTTCGTTAGTACGGAGCCATATCCATGATCACAAACTACAGAGTTTCAATATATCTATTGCTCTGTAACAAACTACCCCAGAATTTAGTGGCTGAAAACCCACATTCTATGGGTCAGAAATGCGGGCAGTTCTTCTAATGAGATGTCATCTGAGGTTATTCACTTGTCTGTGTTCCTCTGACAACTGGGCTGTGCTGAAAGGTTGAACAAGACTCTGGTCACATGGCTGGTGCCCTGATGCTCCCCCACGTGCCCTCTCCATGTGGCTAGCTTGGGCTTCCTCACAGCATTGTGGGCTAAGGGTAATTGGACTTCTTTTTTTTTTTTAATTTTTAAATTTGTTTTATTGCAATTAAGTGAAAGTTTATAATTTCAAGTCAGTTTTCCATATAAAACCCCAAGCATCCACCTCTCTGCAACTCTGTCTGTTCTCCTCATCCTGTGACAGCACGCTCTTCTACTCTTCCAGTGTCCACTCAACCAACACTTGTCCCCTCCTCTCCACCCTCTCCTCTCCCCTCTGAAAAGAAGTCAGTAGAGCAGCCTCATATATATGTTAAACCATAAAGTACATACACCACATGCATCACTCTGTGTCCCAAGTCCAGTCCATTCTTTGAAGTGCTGGCTTCAGTACTAGTTTCAGCTATGGGCTAGTGTCAAGTCCAGGGTCCATGTTCTTGGAGGACCCTTGAGGTTGTTAGACCATCAAGTCTGGTGTTTTAATAGAGTTCTTGGTCTGCACACCCCTCGTAACTGGGCTTCTTATGTCACAACTGGCTTCCAAAGACAAAAGAAGCAGAAGCTATCAATCTTCTTTAGGCCTGGGCTTGGAAGTCCAAGATTGTTAGTTCTGCCCAATTCTATGGGGCAGAGCAAGTCACGGGTCTGCCTCGGATCACAAGGAAGGGAAATAGACTCCATCTTCCCCTCATCCACTGAATTTCAGTCCAGGAAAAGAAAGAATTGTTGGGGATTATTTTTTCTGACTCTTTGTCACAGTGCTTACAGAATCTTTCTTGCACCATAAGACTGGTGATTTTTCACAGCAAATTAACAGAATGTGCAGGTGCTCACAGAATTTGGGGCCATTTTAACAAGCCTTATGGGCTGTCAGTGTATCTAATA
Source organism: Heterohyrax brucei (assembly GCA_028571685.1). NCBI lineage: Eukaryota > Metazoa > Chordata > Mammalia > Hyracoidea > Procaviidae > Heterohyrax > Heterohyrax brucei. Next base: position 65,040,565 of record CM053142.1, on the reverse strand, counting down.
GGGTTTTCATTAGTTTTTTTAGGTTTAAAAAGCTTTTTTCTCACCACCAGACAGCCATTCCTCTCAATGGCCATGCAAAAGTAGGGGAAGCCCCAGTGAGCTTACTGCAGACTGGGCTAGCAAGAGAAGGAGGGAGCCTAGTGAGGAGGAGGATGGACCTTTGGAAAGAGAGGTGGGCTTGGTGCAGATTTGGAGCTCTGGTGGTGCAATGGTTAAGTGACATGGCTTCTAACCCAAAGGTTGGCAGCTCAGTCCACCAGCAGCTCCTTGGAAATCCTATAAGGCAGTTCTTTGTCCTCTAGGGTCACCATGGGTCGGAATCAATGCTAGGGCAACAGCAATGGGGTTGGTGCAGATTTAGGGACTTGAGTTCTTCCTGGGGAGCACCAGCTTGCCTCCTTTGATGTCAAGTTCGGAACCTATCTGATAAGTGTCCCCTTCTCCTTTTCCACATCCACAGCAGACACTCTTATCAGTCCATCACAGACATTTTAATCAGTCCCAGTGTTCTTCCCATCTGGACTCAGACTTAGACTTGAAATTTTTGTGATCACAAAGTGTAGATGCAAAGGGATCCAAATTAGCCCAGGAACTGAACCTTACTTATTAATGCAGGTTACCCACTCTAAAAGGCATCAAAGAGGCAATGAATGTCCCATGCTAAGAGAGAAAGTCTGTAGCTATACTAGTGGTTGGGAAAAGACAAGCCAAATTCTCCTCAGTCTGGTTATGTACTCAGAGCACAATAGAACATAGGAGATGGGAGATAGAAAGTACCCAGGAAGAGCAAACTTTAGTGTGTTGGGTGTGTTTTGAAATGGTGCCCAAGTCTTCTTAGAGGTAGACTGTAGACTTAGCAGACAAAAGAGGAAAGATGACTGAAATGAAAGTATGGAGACTTGTGCTCTGTTTTAACCTTTGCCCTAACTAATAAGAGGATTAGTCCAGTGGTGGTGGAAGCTGATGAGCTGACCAGATACTCTGAAATCACTTTGGGGTCCCAAATTTGTCAATTTTATTATCTGTAAAGTAAAGGAGATTGTTTCTATGAACTTTTCCAGCTCCAGCCTTCTGTGGGCGTGTAACTAGATGAACTTTGGAGGTCCTTCCTGTATCATAAGACTGATGACTTTTCCAAGCAAACTGACAGTGTGATGACTAACATCCCTGCTTCAGACACAGTAAATGAAGAGATGACAGGAAGCTCAATCAAAGCTGTACTTGGTCAGGTGCTAAGGAGGCACAGTTAGGATCAATGACTTCTCTGGGGTTTTCTGACTTCTGTTGTGTTTCATTTGCTTTTTGTGAATGAAAATCAAAAAGGCGGTCAAAAATTACTGGCTTCATTCCTCTCTGTGCTTGGGATCCAGGTGTCCACACTGTGGACATAGGCTGGTCCAAGCAGCAGCTGTACCAGAGGCTGACTCTACCAACAAAAATAGCCCCTGTATTATTGGGTAGGGTTGTGAATGCCTGTGAGAATCCATTTCCACCCCCTAATCTTCCTCTCCTCCGTGTTTTGTTCCTTTTTAGATTTGCACTTTGTGTTAACTGCCTCTGCCATGAAGACATGAACCTTGCTAACTTCTCAGCAGTGATAAATCCCTCTTGAAGCGACCATCTCCCTCTCTCCCCAGTTTCCTGATTATGGTTCAGAAAGAAGTTTCAAAATCTTCAAAGATGTTAATCAGAACCTCCAAATTCTTACCAAGGGAAAAACACAAATGGAATTGAGCTCTCAAGGGCAAATCCAGATGCAGTGGAATCCTGGTGAATGAACCAGACTCTGTAAGAGAAAGGGAGAAACAGAGGAAGATGAGAAAAGCAGACAAAGAAAAAAGCTAAGAAAGATATCAAGAAAGAGCTGTTCAGAGACCCAGAGACTTAAAAGACCTTGGCTTCTCACTCCTCGGCTGCACAGGCCCCTGCCGAGAGGCCAAGGGCAAGGCGGCCCTGTGAATGGGGCCCAGGCGGCTCTGCTTTCCCTGAGAATGTGCAGAAGACCCAGTGGGGTGGGAAAGACAACAGGGCTGAACGGTGGGGGAGCCTGGAGGGCTGTGACATTGAGGCTGTCTCCAAGGCCCGCTGGGGCGGGGACAGGCATCCCAACACGGCTTCCCCAGCGGGGCCTCGGCAGCCTGGCCCCAGAGCAGCCCGGGCCCCAGCCCAGCCGTGTAGCCCTGCTCCGAATTTCACACCATGTCTAATCCAATCACCGGCAGATTGCAAGCTCTCTGCCTACCTCCCAGATAGAGAATTCTTGGCCTGCTCGAGTGATATAGGCCCCTTCCCAGCCCAGCCGGCTGTCCTTCTGCCCATCCGTGTAAACCATTCTGCAACGCTCCCCCTGCCCCCCACCTCCCCTTCTGGGTCCATGGAGTTAATCCTGTTTGCCCGGTCTGTCAATTTAAACAGCTTTAAATATGCCTCACCAGGTCCGGGTGGCAGAACCCTGATGCTTAAAAACAGAGGCTTTGCATCAAAGAGGGCTGGGGTAGTGGGGGCCACACGGTGTCATTCAAAGACACAAAAACAATCCCTTGTTAAAAAGTGAAAAAAGTAATCCAAACGAATTGCACACACATGTAAGGGGGGGAAATGATCGTCTCAAAGCAAAATGAAGTTCCCTATACTAAGTCGAAAAACAGCTCCAGAGAGGGGCTGTGTTGGGGGTAAGCCAGCTTGGCCATCAGTAAGTGTCTAGGAGGGGCTTCTGTAGTGTGATCAAAGACAGACTGATCAATCCATACAGGGGGCCACCCCCACCCTTCTTCCAAGCCAAGAGGGCTGGGGCTGGGTTGCTGGGATAATTCTGTAGCTGGAAGCGGAAGTGAAATCAGGAAGTAATTTATTTGCTCTACAGGGACAGATTCAGATGTTTTAACACACAAGCCTGCTCTGCGTTGAGGTTTCTTCCCCACAGCCCACAGAGAAGAGATCCTAGCCCAGTGTTTCCCAAACTTTATTGTGTAAACAGACCACCTGTAGATCTTGATACACGTGAAGATAAACAGTAGATCTGGGGTGGGGCCTAAGATTCTGCATTTGTGACTGAGATCCCAGATGGAGCTGATGCTACTGGCCCATAGACTGGCAATTTGAGTAGCAAGGGGCTAGAAAGAGCCAGGTGCCCTCAGTCTTGGACTCACTTGTCTTGGTTTCTTCTTCGTGCTCCTCACTCAGGTCCTCCTCCAGCTCATTGCCTTTTGTGTTTCCTTCTTCACAAGGGAAAAGATGAGAGAGTTTGGTCTTGCATAAAAATATGTGACACTTAGGCCAGATCTCAAAAAGTATTCTTTTTCCCTGTTGCCTGTCTATGGAGCTGCCAATCACTGGAATAAGTGCAAATGAACAAGGGCTGCTTCAGAGGAGGGCAGACGGCAAGGGTCTATCCACAGAAGAGAAAGTAAAGACTCAGCAGTAGGCAGGGAAATCAATGAAATGACCCTTAAGGAGCCTTCCCAGCCCACAATTCTGTTATCCTAAGTCACGTCCTTGGTTTTGATAAAGGAAAGGCATCTGTTCTCCCGCCATCTGGGCAGGGGAGTGACTCAGGGCGCTGACTAGAAGCTGGTATCTGCAGAGAATTTGGGTTACAAGTAACGCAGGAAGCCTTGGGAAATACAGAACAGAAAAGCTTTTGCAATTGGTTTGCTGCAGTTTGTTTTGGCTTCTAAAGAGCGGGGCAGTCCCACTGTCCCACAATTATTAGAAAACAGAGACTTGAAACCACAGTGGCATTTGGCTTGCCTTTCAGCACACTTCTTTCACTCACACTCTTCCCATCCTCCACCCAGTCACCCCACATCATTTCACCTCCAAAAATGGGACAAGGTCAGCCCACCCCAATCTGTATGGAAGATTCCCCACAGACCTTGCTGCAGAAGGCAAAAGTCTGAGTTTTGACACAGTCGAGAGTACAGCATGCAATGTTGGAAAGAAAGCAGGGCCAATTCTAGGAAGGACCAGGTGGCCAGTGCTCCAGGAAGACAGGAAAGTGAGCTTCAGCAGGACAGTGTATGGGGTAGGTGACCATAACCACAGCTGGGCTCAAGGCAGAAGCCACACTGGGGTGTCAGAATGATAGCAGGTGATTGGGAGCCACAGGTGCAGGGGAGGCTCGGGTGCAGTGAGGCAGGTGTGAATGCACCTTTTTTATCAAAGGTAGAGTCCATATAAAAGAGGAATGAGATGAGAAGGGGAGTGGAACTTTACCACAGCCACACATAATCTTTATCACGAATCCTGTCAGCTCTGAGCTGGAGCCAGGAGCAGGGAAGGACAAGTGAAACACCTAGGGTACACAATTTAAAGTGGCATTCACCTTCAGAGTTGTGCAAGGATGTCTTATGTTAGTCCCAGCCCTCCTCTGAGGTCCTTCGTTGGTTGTCAAAGAGAAGAGAGGCAAGTGTTGATCCAGAGAGTGGTTGGGTAGTTGACATCTCTTTGTCAGTCTCTGTCTCTGCCTCTGTCTTTCTCAATGCTTAGCAGAAGCATACTGTCTATCAGGAGGTTGGTACAGCTGATTATGTTGTTGGTGATAGCAGGGGTGGTGTCACTGAATAGATTCCCACTCAGCAAACGCATGTGACAGAGTGGAATGGCCCCGTATGGTTTTCTTGGCTGTGATCTTTATGTGGGCAGATTGCCAGGTATTTCTCCCATGGAACATCTAGGTAGGTTTGAACCACCAATCTTTTGTTTAGCAGCTGAGCACTTAGATTTTGTGCCATGAGGGCTCCTTAAGTTGGTAATAGGATTGGCTGTAAATTATGGATCCTATCCTTGGGAGTCTCTCTGTGTTGTGGAAGAACTAGCTGCAATAAAATATAATTTGAAACAATATAGAATATTAAGCAGGGTGATGGGTTCATGGGCTTTCTTAAAACATCTCGTATATCTCACAGTAAAAATAAAGCAAAGCAGTAAGATCCTCACAGGGAAATATGGGAGGAGCAAGAAGTGGAAAAGCAATGAGCAGCACTGAAATGCCATCCATCAAGAATGATCTGGCATCACTCAGAGGTCTGGCCAGCTTGATTCAGAGAGCATCCTATTACGAAGGGATTGACAGAGATTTCAAGGACCTGTCCTTTGTCATTATTTTCCTTTTCAAGCTCATGGTTTTTTTGTTGTCATATTTAAGAAACTTGGTCAAACACAAGATCATGAATACTTTCTTCGGTATTTTCTTCTAGAAATTTTATAGTTTTAGCTCTTACATTTAAGTCTATGATTCATTTCAAGTTAACTTTGTACGTGGAATAAGATAAGAGTCAAGGTTCTTTTTTTACATGTGGCTAAAAGAACCCAGATGGAGCAATAGTTAAGCACTGTACTGTCAACTCTTGCCCTATCTGACAAAGACCTGGTGATCTGCTTCTGCAAAAATTTATAAATCAAAACCAAAATCTCCCATCTAGTCAATTCCAACTCATAGTGACCCTGTGGGGCAGAGTAGAATTATTGCCCCATAGAGTTTCCAAGGAAGGTCTGGTGGATTTGAACTGCCGACCTTTTTTTTTTTTTATTTATTTAACATGACTGAGTGAAAATGTACATTCACGTATAAATTTACATGCCCACCTATATGCAGCTTCCACTGCTCTCCCTGTCCGGTGACAGCACACTATTCCTCTCTGCTCCATACAAGTCTCATCTTCCCAACAGCCTCCTTTCCCCTCCTCTCCACCCACTCTCCTTCCTCCAGCCAGAGGTCAGCAGGATGATATCCTATAGATGCATAGAACCATAAAGTGCATCCAACATATGGTCACTCTGCATCGCCAAGTCCAATCCCTTCGTATCTGAAGAGTGGACCTTCGTTATGATTTATGGGCAAGGGCAGCATCAGGGCCAGGGGCCATGCTCTCAGGGGAACCCCGATACCACTGGACCATCAATTGAGGTCTTTTAGTGGAGATCTCAGGATGCACCCCTTTTTATTCTTGTGTTGCCAGTGAGACTCATCTCTGTGAGCTCCATCGCGACTATCACTGGTGGTGGCTGGGCACCATCTGGTTCTTCTGGCCCCAAGTCGAGGTAGGCACCCACTCCTGTGGGTCTCTCTATCTTCTAGGTTGTCTTTACCCCATGTCATTTTGGTCCTTGGTGAGCATCCGTTCCTGCTGAGTTGGGACCATGTGCTGTGTCCTCGGACGGCAGCTTGGCAGCTTTTAAGATCCCAGACGCCACTCACCAATGCTGGGTGCAGAGAGCCCTCTTAGCAAAATGCTAGTTGTGCCAGTTGGCCTCAGTTTCGCCTAAGACCATGGTCCCCTGCCCCCTGCCGGGCAGCTACTCTATCCTTGCAATATTGGGTTAAGATGGAAGGAGGACTCAAGTTATGCTGAAGTCCACTTAGTGTTGTTCTTGTTTCTAATGTGTGCTATCACCGATTTCACCCAACCAGATTTCTAGCAACTCTAATCTAAATCCTCCCCCCTCGCCCTCCCTCCCTCTCCTCCCTTGCAGCTGTCAAAGAGTCTTTTCTTCTATACACAAGTCCGTTTTTGAGATCTTACCATAGAGGTCTCATACAGTATTTGTCCTTTTGTCGCTGACTATTTTCACTCAACATAATGTCTTCCAGTTGAAACAAGGTCAGGAGATGTTTCCTGGAATCATCGTCATTCTTTATCATTGTGTAGTGCTCCATTGAGTATATGTACCATAGTTCACCTATCCATTCTTCTGTTGTTGGGCATCTGGGTTGATTCCATCTTTTTGCTGTTGTGGACTGTGCCGCGATAAACATTCTGGTGCATGTGTCCGTTGGTGTGAAAGGCCTTGATTCTGTAGGATATATTCCAAGTAGTGGAATTACTGGATCAAATGGTATATCAATATCCATTTTTTTAAGGAAGCACCAGATTGCCTTCCAAAGAGGCTGGACCATTCTGCAACCCCACCAACAGTATAGGAGTGTTCCACTTTCTCCACAGCCTCTCCAGCATTTGTTGTTTTGTGTTTTTTGGATCATGGCCAATCTTGTTGGGGTGAGATGGTATTTCATTGTCATCTTGATTTGAATTTCTTTAATAACTAAAGATTGTGAACATGTCCGCATGTGTTTTTTGGCTGTCTGGATCTCCTCTTTAGTGAAATGTCTGTCCATCTCCTTTACTCGTTGCTTGATTGGATGATTTATTGTCTTCTTATTGACATTTTGTAATATCTTATAGATTATGGAGATCAGGTGTCGGTCTGACATAGATTTGCCAAATAGTTTTCCCCATTTTGTGGGTGTTCTTTTAATTCTATTAATAAAGTCTTTGGATGAGCAAAAGTGTTTGATTCTTAATAGTTTCCATTTATCTATTTTCTCTTCTGTTGATTGTGTTTTGTTTGACAGATTTTGGAGTCTGTCCACATTGTATATTAAAACTTCCATTGTTGTTCGTACCTTTTTTTGGATGAGTTTTATCGTTTTAGGTTTGATATTTAGATCTTCCAACCTTTTGATTAACAGTTGTAGCTCTAAACTACTATGCCACCAGGGTTTACCTATAAAGATTACAGCCTAGGAAATCCTACAGAGCAGTTCCATTCTGTCACAGAGGATCACTGTGAGCCAAAATACAGTTGATGGTACACAACAACCAACATTTTCAGACCATTCCTGAAAAATTACTTTCTCCATTTAATTGCCTTGATATATATATTTTTTAATTTGTACTTTAAGATTTACAGAGCAAACTAGTTTCCCATTAAACAATTAATATACATATTGTTTTGAAATACTGGTTGCCAACCCCATAACATGTGAAATCTCTCCTCTTCTCAACCTTGGGCTCCGTATTACCAGCTTTCCTGTCCCCCTCCTGCCTTCTTGTCTTCGCACCTGGGCTGGTGTACCCACTTAGTCTTGTTTTGTTTTATGGGCCTGTCTAATCTCTGACTGTAGGGTGAACCTCAGAAGTGACTTCAGTTATGAGCTGTAAGGGTGTTCAGGGGCCATATTCTTGGGGTTTCTCTGATCTCTGTCGGACCAGTAAGTCTGATCTTTTTTTTTAACGTGTGAATTAGAATTTTATTCTACATTTTTCTCCAGCTCTCTCCAGGACCTTCTACTGCAATGATAGGCAGGCCCCATCTAGTTGTGCTGGACTCAGTCTTGTAGAGGCCATGGAAGTTGTAGTCCATTAGTCATTTGGACTAACCTTCCCCTGGCATCTTTAGTTTTCTTCGATCTTCCTTGTGCCTGAAGGGATGAAACCAGTGCAATATATTAGATGGTCACACATAGGCTTTTAAAACTCCAGATGCTACTACCAAAGTAGAATGTAGAACATTTTCATCGTAAACTATGTTACACCAGTTGAGCGAGATCTTCCCTGAGACTATGGTCGCCACAGCCCTCAGCCTAGTGTTTTGGTCCTTCAAGGAGTATGGATATGTCTGTGGAGCTGCCATGACCTTGCCTTGTACAAGTTGTGCTGGCTTCCTCAGTATTGCATACTGTCTTACCTTTCACCAAATTTACTACTTATCTTTCATCTGTTTAGTGTTTTTCCCTCTCCTCTACTTTTCTTGCTCGTAACCATCAAAGATTATTTCTTTTTGTGTGTAAACCTTTTCATGAGTTTTTATGGTAATGGTCTCATGCAGTATTTATCCTTTTGTGATGACTTATTTCACTCAGCACAGTACCTTCCAGATTCATCCATGTTATGAGATGCTTCGGAGATATATTGTTGTTTGCTGTCATTGCCTAATACTCCATTGTGTGTATGTACATCAGTTTGTTTATCCATTCTGTTGGTAGGCATCTAGGTTGTTTCTGTCTTTTTGCTATTGTGAACAAATACTTCAATGAACATGGTTGTGCATATGTCTATTTGTGTGATGGCTCTTATTTCTCTAGGACATAATTCCTAGGAGTGGATTGCTAGATCATGTGGTATTTCTGTTTCTGCCTTTTTAAGGAAGTGCCATATTGTTTTCCAAAATGGTTTTACCACTCTGCATTCCTACCAGCAATGCATAAGAGTTCCAATCTCCCTGAAGCCTCTCCAACATTTGTTCGTTTTGTTTTTTGATTAATGCCAGTAATCTTAGGTGAGATGGTATCTCATTGTGGTTTTGATTTGCCTCGACTTTTTTCAACAATCAGTTGACCATATAAGAATGAATCTTTTTCTGGATTTGTAATTTAATTCCTTTTTTCTTTAGGAAAGAAAGCTAGATTGTTAGAAGTTCATCTTGCTAATTTTAAAATGGCATTTTCTTTGGTTACTTGAAGGTCTGATGGGACTCTTTGCAAAGTGTTTCCCACTCCCTCTGAACAGAGTGTCTGAGTCCATTGTTTGTATTTTTTTGATGAGGTAGACAAAGGGGATGCAACTCACCGGCTAGATATTGGCCGCTCTTTTGAACACTTGTGGGTTTATATGTATGTATGTGATGGTCTGCGTGTGCATGCACCTCAACAAAAATTTGCCCTTACTGAAAGAGCCTCACTCCCAGCATGTGAAGTTCCCACCAGCAGTGCATAAAAGTTCCAATCACCCTGAAACCTCTACAGCATTTGTTATTTTCTTTTTCTCTTTTTGATGTGTGCCAGCAATATCAGGTAAGATGGTATCTCACTGTGGTTTTGATTTGACATTTTTGTCAAGAATCAGTTGACCATATAGGAGTGAGTCTATTTCTGCATTTCTAATTTAATTCCTTTTTTTATCTTTAGAGAGAATCCCTGGATAAATAGAACTTCATCTTGCTAATTTCTAACTAAGTGGTAGATATGTGAACTGAACTAAGACCGTCAGATCCTCCCCTGCCACTTAGAATGTTAAACATAGAACTGAAAAAATGTACAACAACAACAAAAGCTTGAAGTGCGTGTATTTCCAAGGCAGTGGCCAGAAGCTCTGGTCTAAAAGCTGCCTCACAACTGTTCTGGTCCCTCTTCTGGGCCCATGCCTGATTCGGTTACCTATACATTATCCCATCAAGGTCTGAAGTGAGACAGGATTCTTTGGCCTGCTACCACCTAATCAAAAACTGTTTGCTGCTGTATAGATTCCAACTCATAGCACACTGTAGATTTTCTGTAAATCTTTACAGAAGTGGATTGCCACAGCTTTCTCTGACAGAGTGGATGGTTGGTTCTATCCACTGACTTTTTTTGGTTAGCAGTCAATGGCTTTGACCGCTTTGCCACCAGGGCTGCTTTGGCATGCTACCAAAGAACCTAAAATGAATCAACTACCTCCAGTGTGTGGCACATGAGTGATGAGCATTTCTGCTAGTGCAGATTCTCGGTAAAAACCCGCTGTGGTGGATACTGTGGCATGCTACCCAGAATCTGCCTGCAGGGTGGAGCCCTCATTCACCAACTTCTGGAAATGTAGGCGGCTAGTAACCTAAATGAGTCCATCTCTAAGAACTGCCTTCTGCTGAAGGGGACCACCTTCTTCAAGGTCACACATCCCACGAGGGCAGCCAACATTGAGTGGCAAGTAGATGAAGGTATATGAAAGCCTGATGCCCTTTTGTCAGGATAAGATAACTTGAAATTCAACCCATTTCCAGAGAACCTCTTGGGATTTTCTGAGGCCTACTAATGACTGCATCGTAGTTCAACTTCTTCTCTACCCTGTCCTACTTCCCCCCGAAGTGTTTTTTCTGTAATCACACCCAATAAGCTTTTTGTAAACAGAGCTCTGTCTGAGAGTCTGTCTCTTAAAGAGACTTGATCTAAGACACCCAGTATGATGGTTAATTTTCTGTGTCAACATGGCTAGTCTATGGTTCCCAGTAATTTGACCAACCACTAGTATAGTTGCTGTTCTATAATGTACTATAATGTGATGAAATGATCCTTTATAATGTAAGCTGATGTATAAACAAATCAGTTGAAAAGGGAGTCTCCTTAGGCTATGTTCTGCCTCCAGACTATAAACAGATATTTGTGGCAGAACTATGCCTTTCTCATTTCACTCTGAACTGTTTTCATTATCTGGCCTATGAATCTTGGCATGAAAGCCTGCAGGTGTCTCCAACCTGCTGCCTGGCTTGCGGATTTTGGATTTACCTGCTCCCAAAATCATGTGAAGTAAATTCCTTGAAGTAATTCTCTCTCCATATGTGTATATATACACACACATATACACTGGTGGTGTAGTGGGTTAGGTGCTACCACTGCTAACCACAGGGTCGGCAGTTCAAATCCACCAGGCGCTCCTTGAATACTCTGGGGGTTAGTTCTACCCTGGCCCCTGGGGTTGGCTGGCTGTCTATATATAGTTACACATACAATGTATATATAATATATAAAATATAAACATTATATATAAGTATGTATATGTATATAACATAACTATATATATAACATATATATGTATATGTACCTATCTATAGTATGTATGTATACTGGTTGTGTTTCTCTAAAGAACTCTGACTAAGACACCCACTCAGGGCACTGATCTACTGGAAGGAGCAATCTCTTCTGGCACCTATATCTCTCCCCGTGGGACTTGGGGGTCTTGGCACATCTCAACACATTCAAATGTATGATTTTCTGTGTATTTTATTCAACAAACTTACTGAGCATTTACTATATACCAGGCACTGTTCTGGCTATTTTAGATACATCAGTGAACAAACATAAAAATGATTTTTAAAAAAACATATCTAACCTAGCCCCTAGGGTCTCCATGAGTCAGATCCGACTTGACGGCACTTGGCTGGCTAGTGGAGCTTATAGAGAAAGGATTAGGTTTAAAGTTTTCCTTGAAGGTGGACGGAACAGGTCTCCTAAGAGGGTATGGTAGCATTCAGCACCTCCACCTTCACTTTTCCTGAGCTGTTTCTTCTCTTTGGGGTGTCTTAGTCATCACACACATAGCTACCTGTCAGAGAGCAAAAAGCTGTGTGGGCAGTCTTCCAGATCTCAGCCGGGTGTGGGTTAAGCCCACTACAGGCACACAGAGCCTCCTCCATTTAGCTCCACTTTCTTTAACTGCCAGAGAGCTTGTAGCTGTTGGTTATCTCGGTTAAGATATCTTTGTCAAAGTTTCACCAGTTGACCTTGTAACTCACATCAAATCATTTCATACCTTATAGATCTTCCAGTTCCCGGTGTTCGTGTTCTTCATGCATTCTCAGGGTCACAGGTGTCTTCCAAAAAGCTTTTATAATTCCTTTTCTGGATCCTCACTGTCCGTATCTTTGAATAGCACTGTGTTCAATATAGGTATCTCTTCCTGGTTTTCTTCTTCTTCTTCTTCTTCTTTTAAATGAAACAGTAATTCTTTTAAAGTCTGATTTTCCTTTTCATTGTCCCTACCCTGTCCAGTTTTGGAGATGATGGTCTGTCATCCTGGGATGCATCTGTCTCTGATGATATTATTTTTCTTTTATTAAAAAAGACAGGATGTGATATACTCCCTGAGTCTGAGAAAGCACTGCTCTAACAGGACTGCAGTAAGGCTCTGCCCACAAGCACTTCTGTATCATGGTCTGTTTGTTAACAAGGAGTTTAGGTAGCACAAACTGTGTGTGATTGACTACTAACCTTAAGGTTGGGGGTTCAAACCTACCCAGCAGCTCTGTGGAAGACAGGCCTGACTGTTTGTGTCCATAAAGATTACACTCAAGAAAACCCTATGGAGAAGTTCTACTCTGTGAGGTGGAGTCAGAAGTGACTAAAGAGCAGCAGATTAATTTGTTAATAACATAATTGGAACTTAGTGGCTACAGTTATTACCACTTTCCCTTGCAGGGCCAAGTGTATAAAAAGTATAAAAGGTAATGTATAAAAGGTAATTTGAACTCTCTAGGGGCAAAAGAGAGGAGGAGATTTGCCTAACTGGATTTAAGAAAGCGAATCAATGAGTAGGAGGTTCTGGAGGTGGGATAAGAAATGAGGCATGCTAACTTGTGCTTCAAAAAAATAAAATAATAAACACAGTGGATTACAAAGCAAAAGGGGTCAGCTTTACGGGTGACCCAGAGTCTCCCCTGGTACCTTGCAGGCCACTGTACAATCAGTTCATACAGAAAACTTCCATGGACACAGACACTTTTTCCATCTCACTGTGAGAATGTGACAAAGTCACATTCAGCTTAGCACGTGATAGATAATGAGCAGAAGATAGGAAGTTTGAACTGACAGCGATCCTCTTATTTTCTTGTAAGTTTCTTCCTTGGAAGAAGATGAAGTTGTAGAATATCTGTAAATTGCATTAGTCATTTTAACCATTCCTTTCCTCTTCACCTGCCTCTGCTGTAGATCCTCCAAACAGAGTTACAGAGATGACAGAAGTCACGTTTGCCACTTCAAGGCTATGGTATCTGATGAGTCAGAGGAAACTTCACCCAGTCTGCTCCCCACCTTTTTTTTTCAGATGAGAACACTGAGCTCAAAGAGGTAAGGGACTTGTTGAAGGTCACACAGCCAGCTCACGAAAGAGCTAGTATTCGTGACTCCTTAACCAGGAGTCTCTACCCTTGTCACACCATGATGCTGACTATCTCTTAAAAGACTGTAGTTACAAAGTAAGCCTACTGAAGCAGGTAAATTCTTCCTAGCAGTCTGTGTGCATGGCATGTATTAGCTACCCAGGGAATGCTCCAGTCTGTCTATGGCTCGAAGGCTTGTCTTCCCATAGGACAACATAACTTTAAAAAGTGGCCACATATGGCCACATAGTTTGAGATCTGTCCTTCAGTGAATTTTCTACAACAGTGTCAAATTTGTAGTATGTATTTAAATTATGGAAACACTGGTGGCATAATGGTTAACTGCTATGGCTGTTAATCAAAAGGTCTGCAGTTCAAATCCACCAGGCGCTCCTTGGAAACTCTACGGGGCACTTCTACTCTATCCTATAGGATCATTATGAATTGAAATCAACTCGACATCAGTGGATTCCTTTTTTTGATTTGGGATTTAGTTGTTATCTAATTTACATTTGTACAAGTTCAACATACTATGATGTATAGCAAATAGTTAAGTATTTTGGTAATTAATGTCACAGTTATCAAACAGTTGTGATACAATTTTCACCTACTGGGGATGTCAGAGTTTATTGTTAACAGCCTCTCTCTAGTGTTTCTACTCTGTTGTGGTCATTTATCAGAGTTAATGTGCATTTGTTATTTCCTAATTCTTCCTTTTAGCACTTTTAAGCCTCTGCACTGTTTTCTCCTACCACAAAAGGAACTTCTTTTAATGTGCAACAGGAAAAACACATCCTGCTTATCTTTCTGGCTCTAGCTCCCAGCTAGCTCCTATATGCTTCTGCATTGTAAAACCTGTAACTACATCATGTCTTTGTGGTAATTCTCTAGAGAGGATCTAACTTTGTGTTACATCTGAAGTTCCTATTAACTTATTTGCAAAAATCATTTTAAAACAAACTTCATTAGAAGAACAAAGCACAGTAGCAGTACCAGAACACTAGTGAGAGAGTGCAGGTAACGTGCCCTGTAAGGATACCGAAGGCTGACTCTTCTCTGCAGAAATACGGCTAACTCTTAACTGTGGAGCAGGAACTGTTATAGGTGCTTTATATCCTTTAAATTCATTAACTTTTAGGAAAATTCTACCAACTCGGCGGCACTTGGCTTTGGCTTGGATACTAGGTTAAGTATTTTTATCATGACCAATTTACAGATAAAGAAACTGAGGCAAAACCGAGTTAGGCAAATTGTTAAAGGTCACACTTCTAGTTAGTGGTGGGAGTCAAATTGGAAGGCAGGCACTGTAACTCTGTCACCTGGATGACCTACAACCTCCAGTACCTACTCGTCTGTCTCATACTGAATCTGATCTCATTACAGAATCTTCTTAGGCTAGGCTGAGTGTCTTATTACCCAGAATATTTATGAACCCTACATAAATGCAACAGAATGGGAGTTAAACCAAATTATTAACAGGTTGTTATAAATAAGAAGGTATACAACAATACTTGGTTAGCATGAAACTTTTCTTAGCATTTCAAATGACTTTATGTTGTTAGCCTTCCTGGGACAGGTGAAAATGCTATGGACATAATTCTAGCCCGGGAGTTGGCAAGTTTTTTTCTGTAAAGAGCTATATACATCTTCGTGGGCCTTACAGTCCCTATTGCAACTATTCCACTCTGCCGTTTTTGCATGAAAGTGGCCATACGAAATCGAGGCCAATTGGCACAACTAGCATTTTGCTAAGAGGGCTCTCTGTACCCCACATAGGTGAGTGGCATCTGGGGTCTTAAAAGCTGCCAAGCTACCATCTGAGGGCACAACAAATGGTCCCAGCTCAGCAGGAACGGATGCTCACCAAGGACCAAAATGACATGGGGGAAAGACAACCCAGAAGATAGAGAGACCCACATGAGGGGATGGCTACATAGACTTGGGACCAGGAGAACCAGATGGTGCCTGGCCACCACCAGTGATAGCCACGATGGAGCTCACTAAGTTGAGTCTCACCGGCAACACAAGAATAAAAAGGGGTGCACCCTGAGATCTCCACTAAAAGAATGCAATTGACGGTCCAGCAGCTTCGAGATTGCCCTGGGAGCATGGCCTCTGGCCCTGATGCTGCCCCTGCCCATAAATCATAATGAATGTCCACTCTTCGGACATGAATGGATTGGACTTGGCGATGCACAGTGACCATATATTGGATGCACTTTATGGTTCTATGCATCTATAGGATATCATCCTGCTGACCTCTGGCTGGAGTAAGGGAACTGGGTGGAGAGGAGGGGAAAGGAGACTGCTGGGAGGATGAGACATACATGGAGCAGAGAGGAATAGTGTGCTGTCACCAGGCAGGGACAGTAGTGGAAGCTGCATATAGGTGGTCATTTATATATTTATAATTTATATGGGAATGTACGTTTTCACTCCGTCATAATAAAAAAAGAAATAAAGTGGCCATAGACAATAGGAAAATAGGCGTGGTTAATCGCAAGTTCAAATCTGCGAGGTGCTCCTTGGAAACTCTGTAGGGCAATTCTACTCTGTCCTTTAGGGTCACTAAGAGTCAAAATCAACTTGACCTCAGTGACCGACTATATTCCAATACCAGTTTAGTTGTTAACACCAGGATTTGAGTTTCATATAATTTTCATGTGTTCCCCAAATATAATCCTTCTGATTTTTAAATAAAGCATGTAAAAACATAAATTGCTCTTAGCCTTCTGGTCATACAAAAACAGGCCTTAGCTAATTTTGGCCTGTGGACTGCAGTTTGCTGGCCCCTGCCCTGCCTGTCCTTTCTTTCAAATCACTGTGAGCTCCCTGAGGGCAGGGACCATATCAGAGTCAACATGGTATATTACAGATGGTTAGTACAAATGGGCAGGATTGAAATGCTTTGGACTTCTGAAATGTGTTCAGAAACCCCTTTCTGCCTCATGCTGAGGCAGGAACTCAAATCAGACCATGGTGGGGCTTTCTTTCTGCCCTGAATACCTCACTGGCGTTTTAAAATAGTTTTGTTCACTTTTGATTGTACTCATAGCTGGCTTATCCAGGTCTTCCTGTGAGCTCTATCTCTTTCCCTATCTCTGTATGGCAGGTTTCAGACTGCAATTTGTAGATAGAGATCGAGAAGGAAAGAAGAGTCTAACAGCCTGCTCTGCTAGGCTGTATGCCAAGCTGCCCCCATGGCATTGCAAGTGAGGGACCTTCCAAGGGATTTAGTGGCTCCTCATTTGGCTGCATAGCAAAGAAGAATGCTTCTTTCTGATTTTTGCTCTTGATACCATGGCACACAGATCAAAGGAAGAACTGCTGCAAATAATACTGAAACCTTCTGCCTCCAGCCACACAATAGTTATTTGGAAAGTGAATCGAAAAGGTTTGCATCTTAGAGAAAGGTAGAAAGAACCTTACCGAAGTTCTCCAAAGATCAATGAATTAGACTCCTGTAATCCTGGAGTCACTGGGGGTACAAACGGTTAATGCACTTGGCTACTAACCAAAAAGTTGGAAGTTCATGTCCATCAAGAGGCGCCTTGGAAGAAAGATCTAGCAATCTACTTCCCAAAAATTAGCTATCAAAAACTTTGTGGAACATAGTTCTATTCTGACATAGTTCTGCCCCAACATACAGAGTCACCATGAGTTGGAATTGACTTACTGGCTACTGGTAACTAGTTCCTGAGAGATTATTAGTAACTAATAATCCTGGGACTTTTTCAAGATCAGGGGAAGTTCCAGTCATCCTGTCAGACAATGACACCATTGAAGCATTCTTCCAGTTGGGAGACTCAGTTACTAGAAACAAACCTCATCATCATCTGCAGGGAGTAACGGGTGAGTCTAAACGCTCTACAGCTAACTGGGTTGTCGAGGTCCAAAGCTGATTTCTGGGTTGGGAACTTCTCAGGGGGCACATTTCTCCCAGATATCCGCAGTTCCACTACTGATTCTAGCTGAGGGGCGACCAGCCTGGAGCTTGGTTCTTGGGGGGGTGGCGAGAGAAGAATAAAGGTTTTTCCATTTGGGTGCTATGTTTTTATGAGTCTTTCCTTCTACCCGAGGAGCCCTGGTAGCAAGTGGTCAAGCACTTGCTGTGGTTACAGCCACTAAATGAAAGGTCGACATTTCAAACCAACCAGCCACTTCACGGGAGAAAGATATGGCAGTCTGCTTCTGTAAAGATTACAGCCTTGGAAACCCGAGGGGGCAGTTTTACTCTGTCTCTTAAGGTGCCTGTTAGTAGGAATTGACTTGGCCGCAGTGGGTTTCCCTTCGCACCTATTTCCCAACAACAGCTACTGTGAAAAGCAAATTCTAAAAGAAAGCTTAGATAATATGGAATGTTTTTGTCTCCCTTCTTTATAAAGGTCTGCTTTTAAAAGGTACTCAACTGGTTAAGGAGGGGATTTTTCATTGCAGTGTTGCAATGTGTTTCTTTCTTGGGGGATGTGGTTCCAGGTTCTTTACTGTCTTTACTGGATTGCTGGTATTCCCTTTTGCTTTGTCTCCTGCAGAGCTCATCCCTGAGTCTAGAATTATGCATACACAGAGTGGGATGTTGCCTACTTTGAAAAACTGAAGGGATCCTAAAATGTTTTGCTTTAGCACTGCCTGATATTCTACTATCAGTGACTCACTTCTTTGGGTATGCAGTGATCCTCTACTGTAATTTTTTATTTTGAGTGTGGTATAATGTATAAAACAAAATATTTGCATTTTAAGCGTGCAATTCAGTGATGTTAGTTACATTTACCATGTTGTGCTAGCATCACCACTGTCCATTTCTGATTGTTTTCCATCACTTCAAACAGAGACTCAAGACCCAGTTCAGCAGTAACTCCTCACAACCCTCCCCCTTCTCAGCCCCTAGTAACTGCTAGTAAATTTTTGTCTCTATGCATTTGCCTATATTTCATTGAAGTGGGGTCATATAATATTTTCCTTTTGTGTCTGATTTATTTCACTTGGCATAATAGTTTCAAGGTACATCCACGTCACAGTCTGTACCAGCAATTCGCTTCTCTTTATGGCTCAGTAGCATGCCACTGGGTGGCTGTACTGTATTTTTTCCACTTATCTGTTTGTGGACACGTGAATTGTTTTCACATTTCAGCTATTGCGGATGCCGCTGCAATGACTATTTGTGCATTTGTTTGAGTCCCTGTTGTCCGCTTTTTAGAGTATATACCAGAAAGTGAAATTGTTGGGTTGCATAGTAATTCTATGTTTCACTTTTTAGGAACTGTTAAACTGTTTTCTAGTGACGGTACCATTTTATATTCCCCCAGTGGTGGATGAGGGTTTTAGTTTCTCCACATCCCAGACAATAACTGTTAGTGTCTTTTTTTCTTAAAACAGCCATCCTTAGGGGTACGAAGTGGTATCTTATTGTGAATTTCATTTGTGTTTGCCTATTGACTAACGCTATTGAATACCTTCTTCATGGGATCATTGACCATTTGTGTATGTTTGCAGAAAGGTTGCTTTAAGTCTTTTGCCAATTTTTAAATAAGGTTTTTGTCTTTTTGTTGGTAAGTTGTAGGAGTTCTTTATGTATTCTGGATAGTAAACTCTGATCAGATATATGAGGTCTGACGATTAAGCCCACAAACTTAATTGTTCCAAGTGCTATATACATCATAGCTGTATATCACTATGGTCATGTTTGAAGTACTCGCATTGTCACTGTGGACAACTCTGAAGTACTCCCCTTGGAGAGCTATACCAATGCCAGCACGTAGTCCACCCTTCAAAGCAATGTTGGAACTCTTTCTGGAATGACCATTGCACATGGTAGCGAGGTGGCAAGTTCGTGAACTGAATTGCCTAGTTGTCTCTGAGGGAATTTTTAAGTAAACAAATAACTATATTGGTACACCCTCCCTACTCAGCTGATGTGGCCCTCAATGGCTTTTTTCTTTACCTGAAGATAAAGGAAGTATTGAAAGGCAAACATTTGGATGACAGTCAGGGACAGTCAAGGGTAATATGACGACAGCTCTGATGGCCATTCCAGAAAAATGGTTCCAAAATTGCTCTGAAGGGTGGACTAGGCACTGGCATTAGTGCATAGCTTCCAAAGGGGGAGTACTTTGAAGGTGACCCTAGTGATATTCAGCAAGGAGACATGTAGCACTTTTTCTAGGATGAATTCACAAACTTAATTGGCCGTCTTCGTATGATTCCTGAATCATTTTCTTCCATTCTGTAGACCGTCTTCTTTAGATTGCAATTCTTTAAAAAAACAAAACAAAAACGAACAAAAGGCAAGTAACCATATATACATCTGAAAGGGGTGAAATTTAAATCTTGAACCTTTATTGATTCCTAATCTCTCTTTTCTGTTTGACAAGAATGATGACTCACTGTTAGAATGATGCACATTAAGGGAAAGGCCCAGGGTTCTTCTCAGTAAGTTACAAAAGAGGGTTCAAAGTAGATGGAGTATGGTCTAAGGTCAGGAACACCAGAGTGCAGCTTCCAGTAAAGAAAGCAACCAGTGCCTCCCCATTGTACTTTGACTAAAACTTCACACTCCTCACCATAGCCAGCAAGATGCTTGTGGTCTGTGCCCTGTCAGCTTCATCTTACATCATGCTCATCTCTCTAGCTTCAGCTATGATATTTTCTACTTTTCAAACATGTCAAGCTCCTTCCCACCTTGGCATTTTTGCAAGTGCTGTTCCTTCTGCCAGAACATTCTTACTTCAGATATTTGCTTGCTACTTTCTTCTTGTCATTCAGGTTTCTATTTAAACGCCACTTCCTGACTACCCAATCTGAAGTTCCCCCACACAGTTTCCGTCATATTAATGTACGTTATTTGTATAGTATTTAGTGCCCTCTGGAAATTATTGTGTTTATTTTTGTGTGCTTCTTTCTCAGAACTGACTGTCATTAGACTGTAAGTCTATGAAAGAAGGAAACTTTTCTGTTATTCTTATTAAGTAAATGAATGAATGAATGAATGTGCACCTGATTTTCAACAATAACTGAAAGCAAAGAGATTTGGGGAAGCTTTGACAGTGACCTGAAATAGATGACCAAGGCCACTTTGGGAAACCCAGGGCAGGGATAGCAGGATCATTCATGTAGATGTCTGATTAAGAACTTTTAGAGACATAAGACAAAAGTATAAGACAGAGACTAAACTATTATCACTTTTTAAAAAAATTATTTCTGTTCTTGTAGTTGAGAATATACACAGAACCGACATACTTCAGCAGCTTTTGCACGTACAGTTCAGTGACTTGGATTGCATTCTTCAAGTTGTGAAACTGTTTTCCCCTACCTTTCCAAGCTGTTCCCCCCGCTGTTAACATAAGCTCACTGCCCCCTAAGTTTGCTATCCAGTCTTTTGAGTTGCTATTGTCAATTTGATCCCATATAGATATAACTTAGAAGAGTACAATGCTCAAAGCAGCTGTTTTTTACTAGTTAAGTTATTGTTTGGTTTTAAGAAGGCTTCAGGGAATATTTTTGGTTAAAAGTTTAATCATCTTCTCAAGGCAATAGTTCTGGTCTCATGGCAAAGGAAGCAGCTGTTTATGGAGGCAGTTAGCCTCATATTCCATTTCTTCCTCCTGTTCCTAGCTCCCGTTCTTCCTCTGTTGCTCCAAGCAAATGGAGACAAGTTGTTGTACCATGAGTGGCTGCTTGCAAGCTTTTGAGACTCCTGGCATAGTGCCGTAAATTAGGAGTTACAAGAAAAGCAATGAACACATTATGGTGACCCTATAGGACAGAGTAGAACTGCTCCTTAGGGTTTCTAAAGAGACACTGGTGGATTTGAACTGCCCGTCTTTTGTTTAGCAGTCTTGGTTCTTAACCACTGCACCACCACGGCTTCTCATTGAACACATTATTACTCAGTTAACTGGCATGTCCCATGAAACCATGAAAGGGTTCCCATCCTCTTTGTTTTTGTTGTTGTAAATATATCTGTCAGATAACTGTTGCCATTCAATTGTCTACGAGTGTACAGTGTATCAACAGGAATAACTTTAAAGCAACCCTAGCCTTAAACAATGCATGTTTTCCATCACTGTAAACCAAAATTCAGCATTCCGTAAGCAGTAACGACCGCTTTCTCCCTCCTTCCTGTGCCTGGTAACCACTAATAAACTTTGGTCTGTATGTATTTGAGAGGAGACTTGGTGGTACAGTGGTTAAGCACTTGACTGTCAGCCTAAAGGCTGGCAGTTCAAACCCATCAGACATTCTATGGGGAAAGAAATGGGGCAGTCTGCTTCTGTACAGATTACAGCCTTGGAAACCCCGTGGGGCAGCTCTACTGTGCTTATAATGTCGCTATGAATTGGAATTGATTCAACAACTACACTGAGGTTTTTTGTTTGTTTCCTATACGTTTGCCTATTCGCATCTTTCTGTACATAAGGTCATACATTATCTGAGATCATACTTACTCCATTCAGAATAATATCTTTAATCTCTATTCACACTGTAGCAGTATCAAGACTTCATTTCTCCTACCAGCTGAGTAGTATTCTATTGCATGTATGTACAATATTTTGTTTATCCATTCATCTGTTGGTGGACATTTGGTTTGTTTCTACCTTTTTGCTATTGTGGACAGTACTGTGATGAACACTGCTGTACAAGTATCTCTCTGAGTGTCTGCTTTCATGTGTTCTGGGCATATAACTAGGAGTGGAATTGCTGGATCATGTGGGTGGTTCTGTTTTTAGTTTTTTTGAGGAAGCATCATCATACTGTTTTCCAAAATGCCTGTGCTATTTTGCTTCCTCACCAGCAGTGGATAACAGTTTAAATTTATTGTTTTTACTTATATGGCTTACTTCTGTAGCAAAAGGGCTAATATAAAACACCTCTTCTGGGTAGGTTATCCACTTAGTCACAGTAGCACTGGGTCATGAGCCCTCCTCCATGGAGACCAAGCAAACCAATTGCTGTGGATTTCTGCTAGGGGCAACCCCGGTGTATCACAGCAGGAATGTGTTTCAAGGAGCTTTCAGTGGCTGACTTTGAGGATGTAGGTCATCAGATCTTAATTCCAAGGTGCTTCTGGGTGGACTTGAACCTCCAACCTTTAGCTTAGCAGCCAATCCTGTTAGAGGTTTGCACTATACAGGCAAAGGGTCTTATATGTGTAGAGGAGCAGAGCAGTGAGCATGCTGCCTATAGACAGCTTGCTTAAAGAGGATAAAGGACTGTCCGCTTTTTCCTTTCAGACTCACCTGTTGAATGTACCACTCTGCCTCCCTGTGACAGATGAGTGAGGGAATGAGAAGCAACCTGGAATCAAGGATGCCCTGTTTGACAACTCAAACTGGAAGTGCCTATACGTGAAAGGAAACTTCAAAGTTGGAGAAATTTCATTTTCCCTAGCAAGCACTGCGAGCCTCAGAGGTGAGAATGACTATACCAGGTAAGCAGGTCACTAACTGATAGAAGAACATCTGAGGCCATCGACTGACTACCTGACTCCACCTGGCACTGGCTCATCCTCCTTTTAACCTTGGAGTTTTACTCAGTCTTTACTTATTCATGTGCATATTTGTTCCACAGACACTCCAGAGGGACCTAACTGATCCCTTTGGTGGTGCTAGCCTAGTGGAGGAGACAGACAAGGCCTGACCCCTCCCCGCTCTCTGCCCCATCTCCCATCATTATCTCTCTCTGCTCTGGGATTCTAGCCACTTTGACTTCTTCAAAAGATCAGTTCAAATCCACTAGACACTCCTTGGAAATTCTATGGAGCAGTTCTACTCTGTCCTATAAGGTCACTGTGAGTTAGAATTGACTCGATGGCAGTAGGTTTGGTTTGGTTTGGGTTTTAGTTCTTCTTATGTGTTCTCTGTTGCAAGCATTGTGATCTTACTGACCTTTAGCTCTTTAGTTAACTGCTCATTCTTTAGCAATCAGCTCACTCATCAGTTCTTCTGAGAATTGATGCAATTCTCCCTACTATGTGCTCTTATAACCATCTATGTTTCCTTCATCATACTGGCCAGAATTGTAATTCTGCGTTTAGTTGCGTAATTCTTTTATTCACTTGTAAATTCTTTTTATTAAAAAAATTTCAAACAGTTACAACAGTAGGAAAAATAAAATAATTTCATATATCCACAAGCCCGTTTCAACAATTGTCAACTCAGAGCCAGTCTTATTCTGCTGTTCTTTATTAATTCTCCTCAATAGCATTTAAACCCCAGGAAAGCAAAAGAGAGTACTTATTTTCTTACTACTGTAATCCTATTGCCTAGTAAAGAACCTGGATCATGCCAGGAACACACTTGTTCAATAAATGATAGGTTGAATGAATGTGAGAAAAAGTGATACATTATATGTAAAGGAAAAGAACAGCTCAGGTTGCTAGGGGAGCACAGATGAGCAGCACCTAGCCTAGACTAAGGAGTTCTTATATGCCTAGTCAGCCAGCATGCTTCCCATGGTTCTGATTCTGAAGCTTTGTGAGGGCAGGTGGGAGGTGTGAAAGACGGAGGAGTGGAGGAATATGGGAGGAGGTAGAAGTGTCCCCAAAGCCAAGAGGGGCAACACAGACCTCCTTAGGCATCATGGTTGGCAGTGGTCTAGTCCACCCTTCTTGCCGATATGATTTATAGTTCTCTACACCAAAAATTTTATTTTGGCACTGATGGCCTAGAGTAGCAATTTCCAGAGAAGTTTCCAAGAAGCACTAATCTAGAGATCTAATTTTTGAAAAAAAGACTCAGTTGTATTTGGAAATACTGCCTCTTGTACCTCCTCCTTGTGTAGTAACTCTGTGAATTCTTGCTGTTCTTTTTTTAAAAAGTTGCATTTTGTCTAAGGCAGCACTTCCTAAATTTATTTATCATGAAACTCCATCAGTACTACAATAACATCTATTAACACCATGGAGAACCTGTGTCTGCAGACACCTTATAAAACTTTGGAACACTTTCTAAACACAATAGAGAAAAATAGAAAGCAAATGTAAAATATAACGTAAAAACAAGATTAAACCTACTTACAATTCCACTCAGGAACCCTGGTGGCATAGTGGTTAAATGCTACAGCTGCTAACCAAAACGATGGTGGTTCAAATCCACCAGGCACTCCCTGGAAGCTCTGTGGGGCAGTTCTACTGTATCCTATAGGGCCACTATGAATTGGAAATTGATGGCAATGGGTTTTGTTTTTTGGAATATGATTCCACATACAGAAATAACCTCTTTTTCATTAAAACTTAAAAATAAAAATGATTGTGATAAAATACACGCAAACACAACCCCGACCACCCCAAACATATATACACTCTGTGTAAACACTGGTGGTGTGGTAGTTAAGAGCTATGGCTGCCAACAAAATAGTGGGCAGCTCAGATCCAGAAGGTGCTTATTGAAAACCCTGTGGGTCGGTTCTACTCCATCCTACAGGATTGTTAGGGGCTGGAGTTGACTCGATGATGATGGGTTTGGCTTATTTGTTTTTCATAGACATACACATGAAACACAGCATTCACCAACTCAGCAGTTTATGCATGTACAATTCAGTGCTGCTGATTGCATTAATCCTGTGCAGCCATCACCACTATCTGCTGCTGTGTTTTCTACCCCTACCCATCTGTGATGAATGTTTTCCTGGTCTTTTTTTGTATTATTTTTTTTAATGCACACTTACCGTACGTAATTCTCAAAAATGTTTTTAAAAGAGTCACTGATATTAATTACCTGTGGCACTCGTAACACAGTTTTAAAAAGAGAATGCATTCTCTGACAATTTAAGTACAAACTTCTTCTTCAAGAATCCCGGTGTCCCTTTTTACCTTTTGTTGCTTTGTTTTGTTGTAAGTGCATTCCATTTGCTGTCTGCTATTTACCCTGTACTCCTTCAGGCTATAGTTCAATTTAATAGCCAGACCGCTATCTCAAATGTAGGCAGGACACCAAACTTTTAATGACAGGAGAATTCTGGGAAAGAATGCAGCTTACCCACATCTTGACACCTACTTAGTTGGAAATTTCCTTAACTATCTTTTGTAGGTGGGGGCAGAGGACTCTTTCCTAACTGGTTAGGCGTGCTAAATGTGAGACAAGAAGAGCTGGGAATAAACTTCAGCTAACTTCTCACAGATACGTCTTTATAGTCCTGCTGAAAGATAGTTTTCAGTTTATGGGACCTATTTGTCCTTTGAAGCTGGGTTACCAGCATGTTTGATTTTGTAGTGCTCGCCTTCTCCTCCCCATGTGTCTTGAAAATCTTATATAACATATATGTACTTGGGTATGAAATCAAAATGCTTCAGAAAGTGTTTGAACAGAATATCATGACACCCTTGGAATGAATTGGAAGTCTACTTTAAGAGTTTTAAGATTAGGTGGGGGCATCTTCCTCTCAGAGTTTACATTGTGGTCAATTGATCATTGGTTTCAGTTCTTTACTCTTGTGTGTTAACAGTATACACCTATGCTCTTGCTGGAAACTACTGGTGGTGTAGTGGTTAGGAGCTACATTTGCTAACCAAAAGGTTGGCAGTTCAAATCTACCAGGTGCTCCTTGGAAACTATGAGACACTTCTGCTCTGTCCTATTGAGTCACTGGAATAGACTAAACAACAATGGGTTAATGGATACACCCTTGATAAGGAGACTCAGTGGTGCAAACAACTTAAGTGCTCCTCTGCTAACAGAAGCGTTGGCAGTTTGAACCTACCAGGGACTCTGCTACAGAAAAGACCTGGAGATTTGCTCCTTGAAAAATTATAGCCTAGGGAATCCTATAGAGTTGCTGAGGAGTGCTGGTCGAGCAGCAGCTAAGCAGTGGGCTGCAAACTCAAAGGTCCATGATTTGACTTCACCCGTTGCTCCACTGTAAAAAGATGTTGCAGTCTACTTCCAGAAAGTTTTACAGCTTTGGAAACCCTATTGGGCAGTTCTACTCTGTCCTCCAAGGTCACTAGGAATTAGAATCACCTCAAGAACACCTGACAACAGCAACAACACCCTTGCTGTTTTAAGTTATCTAGTGCTGCTGTAACAGAAATACCACAAGTGGATGGATTTAACAAACATATTTATTTTCTCACAGAAAAGTAGGCTTTTGCAAATTCAGAGTATCAGCTCTAGGAAAGTCTTTTTCTGTTGGCTCTGGAGGAAGGTCATTATTTGTCAGTTGTCCTCTGGATTTGGAGCTTCTAAGGTGCAGGGACCTCAGGTCCAAAGGACACGCTGTGCTCCAGGCACTGCTCCTTCCTCAGGGGTATGAGATCCCTACTCTGTGCTTGCTTCCCTTTCCTTTGTATCCCAAGAGATGACCTCAAGGCACAGTGCAATCTTAGAGATTGAGTCTTGCCTCGTCAACACAACTGCCACCCATCCTCCCTCATTAATGTTGTACTGGCAGGATTTAAAACCTATAGGAAAGTCACACATTATCAGAAATCATGGCCCAGCCAAATTGATACATACATTTTTGGCCGGACGCAATTCAATCCATGACACTTGCTAAGGAGACTTGGTGGCACAAGTGGTTGGCTGCTAACTGATAAGTCGGCACTCCATACCCACCAGGGGCTCCATGGGAGAGAAGATCTGATGATCTGTTCCTATAAAGATTACAGTTATGATCTGTTTCCATAAAGATGACAGACCGGACAACACAAGGGGGCAGTTCTACCCTGCCGTGTAAGGCTGCTAGGAGTTAGAATTTACTCAGTGGCGCATACAAACACCACCCTTGCTGTGGCAGTACGCTGAGCAAGATACACCGCCCTAGACCTGGACTTTGAGCCTGCCCATCTCACTGTATTCAGCTGACAGTATAGTGGAACACATGATGTAACTAAAGGCTTGGAACATGTTGGTGTGATTAATCTTGCTCTGAGCTAAGTTTACCCTGGGAAGCCATTGGAGCAAAGAGATTGAGAGACACATGGAACAGACCAAAAACCAATCCACAGCTTCGAGCTAACCCCATCTGAGCCTGACTTAGGTCAGCTGAACTGTAGCTGAACCCCAGATGTGTGAGCAAGAAGTGTACACTTCTTGTTGTATGCCACTGAATTGCTGGGTGATTTGTTACACAGCTTTACAGCATAGCTAACTAGTACATCTAGGGCAAGTCAGTATACGCACAAAGAAGAAATGGAATGTCTTAATAAAACAATAAACATTTGGCAGTTCTAGTGTGGTGTCTTAAATTTTTCTGGGACCCGAGTGCCAATATTTGGCCCTCTTTTCCTTTTAGGGACTCTCTCATCTAGGTGTAGGAGATAAGAGAAGGTTGTTGTTTGTCACTGAGTCAGTTCCAACATGTGATGATTCTGTGTGTTACAGAGTAGAATTGCTCCATAGTGTTTTCTTAGCCATAATCTTTATGGAAACAGTTTGCCAGGCATTTCTTCTGCAGTGCTGCTGGATGGGCTTGAACTTTTAACCTAGGTTATCAGCTAATAACAAATTGCTTGTGCCACACAGGCTCAGTTTAGAGAATACAGATAACCACAATTCTGTATCCCTGGCAGTCTGGTTTATGGAGGACATTACAGAGTCCACACAGAAGAATGACAAGTCAATGTCGTATTAGGTTTTGGAGTTAGGAAGATGTTAAATTTTCAAAGTGGCCCTGTACTTACTAGCTATGGAACCAATGACTAATTATATATCATCCCTGAGATATATTGTTATTAGGTGCCGTCAAGTTGGCTCTGACTAGTAGCAACTCTGTGTATAACAACGCTAAACACTGCCCAGTCCTGCATTGTGCCTACAATCATTGTTATGCTTGAACCCATTGTTGGAGCTACTGAGTCATCCATCTCATTGAGGTTTTTCCTCTTTTTCACTGACCCTCTACTTTGCCAATCTGAGATGCATATATTATGAAAATAATAGCATTTAATGTGACTCTCTGCTGCACATGTAAGACTCTACCACCATCCTGACACACAGAAGTCACCTGGTAAAACAGTAGCTCCAATAATAATTATTCACATAGTTTCTCAAGGAACTTGCAATGGTTTTATAGACATCTCATGGAAGTGTAAGTAAGAATCTCGAACAAGACAAGGTAGATGCCCAGTAAGTATAAATGTTGCCTGGGGTGGAGGGAGCCATGCAAGAATCAAAGGAGAAGAAGCTGAAAAAGTTAAGTAAGAGCAAAAGTGGATTTTCCGTGATAGGCTAGTGAAGCCTAGAAGCCTTAGTGGTGCAAAGGTTAAGAGGTACAATTGCTAACCAAAAGGTCAGCAGTTTGAATCCACCAGTTCCTTCTTGGAAACTTGGAAACTATGGGACAGTTCTACTCTGCCTTATAGAGTTGCTATTCATAAGGATTTCAGTGGCTAATTCTTTTCAGAAGTAGACTGCCTGGTCCTTCTTTCTAGTCTATCTTGGTCTGGAAGCTCAGCTGAACTCTGTGCACCCCATGGGTGTTTAGATACCCTGCATAGGTATTTAGATACCCTGCTGGTATCTAAATAACGGTGGCATAGCTTCCAGTATCACAACAACACGCAAGCCCCCACAATACAATAAACCGACAGACAAGCGGGTGGATAACTTGAAGTAGAATGAGGCATTGGGATTGGAGGAAGACTCATTAACAACTTGTGTTATGCAGATGACACCACCTTGCTAGAAGTGAAGAAGATTTGAAACACTTATTGATAAAGATCAAAGACCACAGCCTTCAGTATGGATTGCACCTCAACCCCAAGAAAACGAACATCCTCACAACTAGATCAATAAACAACATCATGATAACTGGGGAAAGGATTGAGGTTGTCAAGGGTTTACTTTTACTTGGCTCCCCAGCAATGCCCGTGGAAGTAGCAGCCAGGAAATGGAAAGGTACATTCTGTTGAGAAAATCTGCTGCAAAGGACTTCTTTAAAATATGGAAAAGTCAAGATGTCTCCTTGAAGACTAAGGTGGGCCAGACCAAAGACTGGTACTTTCGATTGCATCATGTACATGTGAAAGCTGGACAATGACTAAGGAAGACAGAAGAACTGACACCTTTGAATTGTGTGTTGGAGAAGAATATTGAGTGTACCATTGGCTGCCAAAAGAACAGATCTGTTGTGGAAGAAGTACAACCAGAGTGCTCCTTGAAAGCAAAGATAGCAAAACTGAGTCTTATGTACTTTGGACACAGTGTCAGGAGGGATCAGTCCCCAGAGAAGGACTTCAGGCTTGTAGAGTAGAGGGTCAGCGACAAAGAGGAAGGTCCTCAACAAGATGCATTGACACAGTAGCTGCAATGATGGGCTTAAGCGTAAAAACAGTTGTGGATGTGGTGCAAGACCTGGCAGTGTTTTGTTCTGTTGTGTATAGGGTTGCTATGAGTTGGAACCAACTCATTAGTACCTAACAACAACAACAACAACATATGTTTGCTATGACTCGGAATCAACTCAATGGCAACAGGTGTTTTGTTTTAATGACGCATGAGTCTCAGGCCCCCCGCACCTCCAAGGGTCTCTTACAGTGCCTTAGATAAAAACCCTAGCTAATTTGAGTTCTTAAAGAACCAAAAGCCAAACCAAACTCATTGCTGTCAAGTTGACTCCAACTCTTGGTGACCCCCCATGCTACAGAGTGGAAATCCTCCAAAGGGTTTTTGTGGCTGTAATCCTCATGGCAGTTGATCACCAAGCCTTTCTTCTTCAATGCCACCAGGGGTGTTCAAACCACAACCTTTAGGTTAGGAGTTGAGTGCACACTGTTTGTGCCGCCTAGGGACCTTATTTTCTTAAAGAGGGCTCCACCAATTGTATGAGCTCTGGGTATAGGTCATTATGGCAATCAGCCTGAACCAGGCCGAGGAGTTCAGACTTCTGTAAGCCCTAGAGAGAGCTCTCTGCTGGGGAGAAAATGATGAAATCGGTGCACCTGGAAACTTCCCATTTGCCTGGCATCTAGGGAATTTGCTCAGACCTTCTACGTTAGTGAAGAAGCAACACAGAGCGTGCCCAGATCAACAGACTGAGAGAAAACCAAGGACTCAACTCTCCACCCTCTGGCAAGCCAATGCACGCCTTTCTGTTTGTGTGGGATCTGCTGTGGCTCACCCAGGCCGCCAACAATTTGGGGAATCTAAAGCATGGTGCTGCTTTCTTGCCGGCTCCAAGCCGGCTGACACTACTATCCAGCTAAGGAGATTAACCGGGCTTATTTACAGAAACCTCCTTTGTGACAGCATCACCTACCACACCCAGGTAGAGCCTGGTGAGAATGAGAGCACATTCTTTTCTTGTCACTGCTGAGTACCGAGGCAAAGGCTGCATGCACCACAGACGTTGTCTGCAAAAGTATCCAGGCTACCTGGCTGGAGGCTGCCTGGCCGGTCTGCCACGAACATCAGGGATAGATCAACACCTAGTGGTAGGTTCCTGAGTATGGCGGTGGTGGGTATAGAGACTGGGTCTTTTGACTAAGGACTCCTGCAACATTTCTACAGTGTGGAGCACAGGAAAGGGACCTAGTGAACAAGTCCTCAGTGAATGAATGGGACTGATCAAAGACTGACCCTATCAGTTCTGTGTCATTTTGCTTCACAAGTCCTCCTTTCTGGAAAAGAGGTTTTTCAAACTGATAAGCATTTTGTAAACACAAGTATTAATAAAAATTATTATGTTATTGACAAGCAATAGCAATAAACCTCCCAGATGAACTTGCACTTGAAGAGAATTTGAATGGAGACAAAGAAATTACCTCTTACTTCTTCCATCCCAAACCTTTCACTTGGGTGTGCACGTGAACACATACAAATATACACACATGCAGTACACACACCCAGGCACTCATGCAGTCACCCACATGTGTACATAAGTACAGACACAATTCTGCCTGCTGATAAGGGGATGGTCTGTAAAGTCAAACTCTTTGGTCTGGAATCCTAGTTCTACCACTTATTGATGGAATGACTTTGGACAAGTCAGTTAACCTTTCTGAACCTCAATTTTCTTATTTATAGGGTGGGATAATAACATCCACTTTTGGCTTGGCTTTTACAGGATTATTGTGAGGATTGGTTAAGATATGTGAAATGCCATAAAAATTATGAAGGGATGCTGCTACTAGCTTAGTTATCTAGTGCTGCTGTAACAGAAACACCACAAGTGGATGACTTTAACAAATAGAAATTTATTCTCTCACAGTTTAGGAGGCTAAAAGTCTGAAGTCAGGGCACCAGCTCCAGGGGCAGGCTTTCTCTCTCTGTCAGTTCTTCAGGAAGGTCCTTATTATCAATCTCTCTCTGGTCTAGGAACTCTTCATACAGAAACCCTGAGTCCAAATGATGCGCTCTGCTCCTAGCGCTTTCTTGGTGGTATGAGGTCCCCATGTCTCTCTGCTCGGTTCTGTCTTTTACATCTCAGAAGAGGCTGATTTAAGACGCACCCTAATCTTGTGGATTGAGTCCTGTCTCACTAACTCACTGCCTCTAATCCTGCCTCATTTGCATAATAGAGGAAGGATTTATGACACATAGGAAAATCACATCAGATGACAGATTGGTGGGCAATCACACAATACTTGAAATCATAGCCTAGCCAAGCTGACACACATTTTTGGGCAACACAATTCAGTCCATAACAACTACCTACAGAGCAGCCTAGTTGCATAGCGGTTAAGAATTCAACTGCTAACCAAAAGATTGACAGTTTGAATCCACTAGCTGCACGTGAAAAACCCTATGGGGGCAGTTCTACTCCATCCTCTAGGGTTGGAACTGACTCAACAGCAACAGATTCTGGGTTGACAGAACAGCCTGAAATTAAGTGAAAGTGAGTATTTTACATTTGTTCTCTCTGGTATTCAGTGGAGACAAGAAAAGACTATGCATTCATTTTTAACCTGCATAAGCAGGGATTCATAGGTGATGCTGTCACAGGAAATATTTCTGTAGACTAAGTGGCTAACCCTTCAGGAAGAAATCAATGGGAAACCAGAAAAGACTTCCTGTAGGAGGTGGTTTTGAAAAACAGCAGGTACCTGATCTCTCAGCACTTTCCCCACCTACTTTTAAATCCAAATGCCCCAGTTTTCTCCAGTCACTATAAAGATGCTAGTATGAAGACATAGCTTGCTTTTTCGTATGTCTGTTCTGAGAAGCATTTGTTTCTTGAATTTCTACCCAGTCACGTCCTTAGTTGACGTGTCCGTAGCATAGCCTGTAGTTCTCTTCATGAGGATCCCAGCATGGCGCCACTTACAGTTGTCCAACTATCAAAATCCTTTCAGTTATTATGGTGATGAGTCACAGGGGCTGAGCCCAGGCCATTTTTGAGAACCCCTTTCCTTTAGGTAACTTCTCTTCTGGCTCCCCAACTTCTTGTATATTCCAGGCATAATTCCTGCTTAATATTTTGATCTTGGATTCCTACCCCTTAATCATCATTTTGGCTTATCATAACAGAATTAATGTCTGTCTTTGGCACTTCTTAATCAGTTGTGTAATCCCCTGGATTATTTTATATCAAGGCACCGAGAGAGTAACCGGGGGAAGCAGTGCTAAGTGGGCTGGCCTCTCGGGAGTTGATTTGTTTCATTCCAGGGTGACCTCAGAACCTGATACAGGGAAGAGGAAGCAGACCTACATTCTAGTCTTGTTTTGGCTACCAAATTACTGTGTGACCTTGGGTGAGTTGACTGCTTCTCTGGTCCTCAGCCTGTTTCTCTGTTAAAAGATATTTTAGAGGTAGATACACTAATCCTTGCTCTAAAATTCTGTGATTCACAGGCTCTACAACAATGAGGTGGTTTGGGGGGAGAATCTCTTATCTTGGAATTCCTCCAAGACACCGTCCTTCCTGTAACCCTAAGACCTGTGACTGTGCTGTGCTGAAGAATTAATTTTTTGTTGGTGGTCAGCAGACAGGCTTTACCTGAGGTCATATCAAGGCCTGAGACACTGTTCTTCGTCTGACTCCACCTTCTCCAGGTCCTCTAGGGGAAAAGAGGTAATGGATGTTACATCTCTCATAGGTTTTCATGAACCAGACTGGGATGAAGTGTGTATTGTTTTGCTCCCATTCTATTGGTCAGAATTTAGTTGCATGATCACATGTGACTGCAGAAAAGGCTAGAAAAGAGGAAGAGAACATGGCCATGGGGGAGCATGAGCAATGTGGAGGTACAGAGGCACTAGCTTGCCTCGAGTTAGGTGGTGGACAGGACTGCCTCTGGGAGACCTTCCGGTCTCTGTCTTTCTGCAGGGAGTTTTCCACATGCTTACTGGGGGCAGTGAGCTCCATTAGCTGGAATGCAAAATTCGTTGTATGTTCAAATAATGGGCATACTTGTTTCGTTCATGATGTGATCATTCAGCAAGTAGTTACTTAGCTCTGGAAATCTGTCAGGGTCTGTGGGCATACCAAAAAAAAAAATGTTTTTAATGAAGTATTCACAGTCAGGACCCTCAAGGAGCTCACAGTCTAGTAGATGAACTAAGACAACTATCACAACAATTGTCATATGAGGCAATATGTAGTGTGTGCTAAAGGAGAACAGTGTGTCATATATAAGATTCCTAGCCCTGGTAGTACAGTGGTCAAGCGCTTCACTGGCAACTGAAAAGTCAACAGTTTGAAACCACCAGCTGCTTCGTGGGAGAAATATATGAAGAAGTATGGCAGTCTGCTTCCATAAACATTTATGGAAACCTTATAGGACTGTGATACTCTGTCTTATAGTGGGCTTGGAGCTTGGAAGTATGACAGAAAGGACCCATGGTGGTACAAAAGTGTTCTGATGCTAACCAAAAGGTTGCAAAAGGTGGATGAATCAAACCCACTCAGCAGATCCTTGGGAGAAGAGACTTGCCGACATGCTCCATAAAGGTTGCAGCCTAGAAAACACTACGGAACAGTTGTATCCTGTCACATGGCACTATGAGTTGAAACTCAACTTAATGGTACCTAGCAACAACAGTACGGAAAAAGCTTTTCCAGTTGCGGTGTTTGGAGTGGGTGTTGGGAAATGAGTGTGAATCCTACAGATAAATATGTAATAGAGAAACTCAGGGCGTGAACGAGCAGAAGTAGGTAGAGAGGACACCGTGAGTTGATGTTGGGAGTGGAAGGGAGGAAGTCAAGAAAGGCAAACTCAGGAGGAACTTGAAGAGTTTAGACTGTGCTTACTAGGAAATGAAGGCTACTGACAGTCTTGAATATTTGAGACAGTTGTCTTTAGAGAAAAAGGAGTTTGTAGTCATACACAAAAGCCTGGTGTGGTACAAACGGTTAACATGTTTGGCTGCTATGATGGAAAGACTGGAGGTTTGAGTTCACCCAGAGGCACCGTGGAAGAAGGACCAGGTGATCTACTGCCAGTCAGTCACCAAAAACATTACAGAGTACAGCTCTACTCTGACACTGATGGGGTCACCCTGAGTTGGAGCTGATTTGATGGCAACTTTTTCTTTTTTTAGCCATAATCTTGCCTAAGAGCCTTGCAAATGCTACCTGGGTGCCAAGGAGCCAAACCAAACACAGGTTGACGAACGGGTAGGATGAGGTGTAGTACCACGCGTGATCATCCCGTGGACATAACCTTTCCTCAAAAACCCCCTCTCTGAGAATAGTAAACATTCCAGCGACCTCTAGTGGTCAAAATGGCACCCAAACAATCCCACACATCTCAGCTTCTCAAGCCGCATCTGCTGAGGAAGAAATTGCTCAGACCAGAGCCTCTCCTTTCAGCCCTCCACAGGCTTTGTCTCTTAATTTAACTAAATTTATCTACCACTCACTCTTTCAGCAAGGGTGCTTGGGCCAAGCTGTGGGACGGTAGGACTTGAGGCGATTGATACTCCATTGTTCTCCATGTTGGTCACAGCCTGCTGAGGACATTTTCCATATCCTACTTATGGCTAAATTTTATTAAAATGTGAAGAAGTAGGATCTCCTATTCCCATCGATTCCGACTCATAGTTACCCCATATGTCAGAGTAGAACTGCCCCATAGGGTTTCCAGTGAACGCCTGGTAGATCTGAACTGCCCACCTTTTGGTTAGAAGCTGTAGCACCCCGTAGCTTTTAACTACCACCAGGATTTCCAAGTGGGGTCTGTGGTCTAATAATAATCACTAGTTCTTAATAAGCCCTTGCTCTATGCCAGATGGCATTTGGAACAGTTTGCATATATGAATTGATTGAATATTCTTTTTTTTAAAAAAAAAAAAACTCTTTTGAAGTACTTCCTGTTATCCATGCTTTTAAAGATGTAGGCACTGGTACAAAGAGGGTAACTTGCTCAAGACTGCAAAGTGAGGCAGTGGTGGAACAGAACCAAGCCCAGACAGTCCAACTGCAGAACCCATGCTGTCAATTGGATACTGCCAACATGGGTACTGCCTCCCAGTACCATCTTGGACTGACCATGTGATATTTTGCAGGTGCCAGGGCTTCTGCTTTATCATCTGCTACCTCAGGGGGAGGTTTCAGACTTCTCTTGGTGGAGAACAAACACATGTAATAGATAAGAGAGCATTTGCTTTACCTAAAACAGGAATGGAGACCAGTAGCCCAATTTGCTTTTTCTCTCCCTCATCCTTTCCCTCTTCCCCCAAGACACTTGCTGTCAAGTTGACTTTGACTCATGGTGACTCTCTGAGTATAATAATTATACTGTGTTCCACAGAAGTTTCAATGATTGAATTTTTGCAAGTAGATCACCAGGCCTTGCTGCTGGGTGGACTCAAACTGCAAACCTTTAGCAAACGTGTTAAATGTTTGCACCATCCTGAACTCCTAAGGGTCCTTTAAACTTGTGGGAAAGATCTTTGGGCTTCAAGCAACTTAATGGTCCCAATAAATTTCTCAACTAACATTTATGTACCATCTGTTGTATTTTAAGTAGCAATAGGTTTCATTTGGTTTTAGAAATATTCTACTCTTAATCCTTACAACAATGTTATGAGGTAGCTATTATTATGCCCATTATTCAGATGAATAAACCAAAGCACAGAGAGGTTAACTAACTAGCTTAAAGTCACACAGTTAGTAAGTGCCAAAGCTAGGATGCAAATACAGGTCTTTTCGACTTCAAAAACAGACAAACTTATTACTGAAGAGTGGATTCAGACTCATAAGTGATCCTACAGGACAAGGTAGAACTGCCCTATAGGGCTTCCAAGGAGCAGCTGGTAGATTTGAACTGCTGACCTTTGGGTTAGCAGCCAAGCTCTTAACCACTGTGTCACTAGGGCCCTTCTTTGACTACAAAGCCCATGAATTTCCACAGCAAACTCCAGGACTTTGACTCTCTTACAATGAGGACTGTGTTCTAGAAATCAGTGTTTCTGGGGTCTTGTTCCAAGCCCACTTGAGTCACTGTGCAAGACAGGAAGAAGGTGAAGAAGGGGCAGTGGGGGAAGCTGAACGTAGAGTCAAGATTACAGGAGGAATCAGAGTGACACCAGCAGTCCCGGAATACCTCAGATCTCCAGCTGTGGGCAGCTGTGATCAAGGGCTGTAGCTGCCAACAAAAATGGAGGCTGTCTCTGTCATTACAGAAAGCTTAAGTCAAAGAAAACTATTCTGATTTAAGCTCTTACACTCAGGGTCCCCTTCTTGTTTTTGACTCCCATGCCTAGGAGCTCCTAGAAATAGAACCTTTGCCTCCAACTCACATATGAACTGTCTCTAGGAAGAAACAGCGAAGCCTGGCTCAGCAGGGCTGGCAGGTGATCCCACATCACCGAGCTCATTTGGCAGTCGCTTATCTCCACTTGCAGGGGAGGAGACGTTGTCGATCTGAGGCCCCCGGGAGGCCTCCTTTCTTCAAGACATGCAGTGTTTCTTAATTGTATTTGTGGTTGTTTCCCTAAATCCAGGGTCTGTGGGCCCTTGATGCCCTCTCCCAGTTTACAAAGGACCTGATTTCTAGGAAGTGCATCTTAGGAGAGAATCAGGAAACTTGTCATTTAGTTGTAGAAACCAGGACCACTTTCCTGGTTGGGAAAGTAGAGACAGAGGAAGAAGAGTTGCCGATGTCTCTGCTCTTTACTGCCCGTATCATCCTGGGCATGTCCCGTGTTCTGTCTGGTCTTAAAGGGGAGAAGCGACAAATAAGTTCATCCAGCTAGAGAACCACAGAGTCAAGATGTAACGCCAATCTCTTATTCTCTTTGGTACCATGTGATTAATGGACCCATTAAATCACTGGTTCGTTCACTAATTCAAGACACATAGATTAAGCTCTGCCTCTGTGTCTGGAACTGTACTGTGAACCAGGAAAATTGTGATGGACAGACACACACTCCTAACTTGGTTGGCGGAACTCTGAAGTCATCTAGTTGCTCCCTCTTTGTTTAAAGGTGATGGCAGCGAGGCCAAGAAAGGAGGGACACATTGACTTACTCATGATTGCGGTGAAAGCAACCAAAAAAACCCCGTCCAGTCAATTCTGACTCATAATGACCCTACAGGACAGGGTAAAACTGCTCCACAGAGTTTCCAAGTAACGATGGGCAGATTTCAATTGACAACTTTTTGCTTAGATGACGTAGCACCTAACCACTATCCCACCATGGTTTCCAAAGAGAGTAAGGTGGGATAAAATAACCTTGACTGCTTACTGAGGGTGAAGGTGAGCTGTGGAAATGGACTTAAGTATATTTAGCTTAGTTTTGTGAATGAAAGAGACAAAAAGTTGGTAAAAGACGGGAAGAGAGGAAAGAAAGTCTGTTTTGGAGACCCAGAGGACTGAGAGGTCAATCTCAAAGGAGACCAAGCAAACTTTCTAGTTTCCGCTGCAGCTTCTGTTCCTTCTAAGGACCAGCCTGAATTTCTGCATTCAGAGGAATAACCAAACCCACCGTGTAGAGTTGATTCTGACTTACTTGACTCTGTAGGACAGAGTAGAACTGCCTCATTGAGTTTTCAAAGAGCAGCTGGTGGATTCCAACTGCCAACATTTTGGTTAGTAGCTGAGTCCTTAACCACTGTGCCACTGAGGGCTCCCTTAGAGGACCTGGTAGGTACTGTGGAGTTGCTTCCAACTCTTAGCAACCCTATGCACAACAGAACGAAACACTATTGGGTCCTGTATCATCCTTACAACCACTGTTATGCCTGAGCCCGTTGCTGTAGTCCCTGCGTCTGTACATCTCCTTGAGAGCCTTGCTGTTTTTTGCTGACCCTTTACTTTACCAAGCATGATATCTTTCTTCAAGGACTGGCCCCTCCAGATAATATGTCCAAAGTACCTCTTTAAGTACAGCATTCTGGCTGTACTTCTTTCAAGACAGATTTGTTTGTTCTTTTGGCAGACCATGGTAGAAATATTCTTCACCGACACCGTAATACAAAGATGTCAATTCTTTTCTGATCTTCTTTGCTGATTGTGCAACTTTCCCAGACATATAAGGCTGTTGAAAGTACGACAGGTTGGGTCAATTGTACCTTAGTCCTCAAAGCGGCATCGTTGATGTGCGATACTTTAAAGAGGTCTTTTACGGGAGATTTCTTTAATGCAATATATCACTTGATTTCTTGACTGTTGCTTCCATAGATGTTGATTGTGGATCCAAGTAAACAAAATTTTTCACAGCCTCTATCTTCTTCCTTCATTATGATGTTGCTTAATGGTCTAGTTGTGAGAATTTTTATTTTTCTTATGTTGAGGTGTAAGGCTATATAATCTTCATAAGTAAGTGCTTCAAGTACTCTTTGCTTTCAGTAAGCAAGGATGTGTCATCTGCATAACACAGACGTTATGAGTTGTAATGACTCATGAACGTAACACAGGTTGTTAGTCTTCCTCTAGTCCTGATGCTCTGTTCTTGTTGATAGTCCACCTTCGTGGACTATTTGCTCAACATGCAGATTAAGTAAGTATGGTGAAAGGATACAGCCCTAATGCACTTCTTGCCTGACTTTGAAACACACAGAGTCCCATTGTTCTGTTTGAATGACTGTCTTTTGATCTATGTACAGGTTTCTCATGAACACAATTAAGTGTTCTGGAATTCCCATTCTCTCTAATGTTGTCAATAACTTGTTATGATCCACACAGTAGAATGCCTTTGCATAGTCAATAAAATACAGGTAAACATCTTTCTAGTAGTCTCCACTTTCAGCCAGGATCCATCTGACATTAGCAGAGATATCCCTGGTTCCATGTCCTCTTCCAAATCCATCTTGAATTTCTGGCAGTTTCTGGTTGATATACTGCTGTAGCCACTTTTGAATGATTTTCAGCAAAATTTTACTTATGCGTGGTATTACTGATAGTTTTCTATAATTGGATCACCTTTCTTTGGAGTAGGCGTAAATATGGATCTCTTCTAGTTAGTTGGCCAGGTAGCTGTCTTCCAAGTTTCCTTGGCATAGATGAGTGAGCGCTTTCAGTGCTTTATCTGTTTGTTGAAAACATCTCGGTTGGTATCCTGTCAGTTCCCAGCGTCTTGTTTTTCCTCAGTGCCTTCAGTGCAGCTTGGACATCTTCTTTCAGTACCATTGGTTTCTAATCATATGCTACCTCTTTAAATGGCTGAATGTCACCCAATTGTTTTTGATACAGTCACTCTATGTATTCCATCTTCTTTCGGTGCTCTTGTAGCTTTCAATATTTTCCCTTTAGAATCTTTCAGTGTTGCAACTCGAGGATGGAATTTTTCTCTTTAGTTCTTTCAGCTTGAGACATAGCAAGGATCTTCTTCCCGTTTGGTTTTCCATATTCAGGTCTTACACATGTCATTATAATACTTCAGTTTGTTTTCTTGAGTCACCATTTGAAGTCATCTGTTTAGCTCTTTTATTCTGTCATTTCTTCTTTCATTTTAATATGTGACATTCAAGAGCACGTTTCCAAGTTTGTCTGACATCCTTTCTTTTAATGACCTCATGCTTTCTTCATTTGTGATGTCCTTGATGTCATTCCATAGCTTGTCTGCTCTTCGATCGTTAATGTTCAGTGTGTCAGATCTGTTCTTGAGACGGTCTCTAAATTCAGGTGGGATACACTCAAGGTTGTTCTTGAGGTCCTGTGAACTTTTCTAATTTCCTTCAGCTTCCACTTAAACTTGCATATGAGGAATTGATAGTTTGTTCCACAGTTGACCCTTGGCCTTGTTCTGACTGAAAATATTAAGCTTTCCTATGTTTTCTTTCACCTCTAGCCAATTGGATTCCCGTGTGTCCCATGAGGGGAAGTCCACATGTATAATCACCACCTGTGTTGCTGCAGAAAGATATTTGCAATGAAAGAGTTTCTAGTCTTGCAAAATTCTATTATGCAATCTGACATCTTTTCTGTCACAGAAGCCGTATATTCCAACTACTGATCCTTCTTCATTGTTTCCAGCTTTTGCATCCTAATCACCTATAATTATTAGTGCATCTTAATTGCATATTTAATCAATTTCAGACTGCAGAAGTTGGTCAAAATCTTCAATTTCTTCATCTTTGACATTAGTGGCAGGTGCATTAATTTGAATGATAGTCATGCTAGCTAGTCTTTCTTGTAGGCATGTAAATATTAGCCTACTACTAGCAATTTTGTACTTCAGAATAGATCTTGAAAAATTCTTTTTGACAATGAATGCAAAATTATTCCTCTTCAAGTTGTCATTCTTGGCACAGTAGTCCATGTGTTTGTCTCATTCAAAATGGTCAATACAAGTTCATTTCAGTTCACTAATGCCTAGAATATCAATATTTATGCTTTCCATTTTATTTTTAATGATTTCTAATTTTCCTAGATTCATACTTGGTATAGAAACTCTGGTGGTATAGTGGTTAAGTGCCATGGCTTCTAACCAAAAGGTCAGCAGTCCAAATCCACGAGGAACTCCTAAGAAAATCTATGAGATAGTTGTACTGTGGCCTATAGGTTTTCTATAAGTTGGATCTGACTCAATGGCAACAGTTTTTTTTTTTTAATACTTCATACATTCCACATTTCAATTGTTCACAAGTGTTTGCAGCTGTTTCTTCTCATCCTGAGTCATGGTGTATCAGCAAAGGAAGGGCCCCAAACCTTGACTCCATCCATGTCATTAAGCTTGACTTTATTTTGAGCAGGTAGCTCTTCTCCAGTTATCTTTTCAGTGTCTTCTGAACTGAGGAGCACATCTTCTAGCATCTGTATCAGACAATGTTCTGCTACTATTCTTTAGGTTTTCACTAGCTAATTCTTTTCAGAATTAGACTAGCAGGTCATTCTTCCTCGTCTGTCTTAGTCTGGAAGCTCAGATGAAAACTGTCTGTTATGGGTGACGCTTCTGGAATTTGAACACTAGTGGCGTAGCTTCCAGCATTATGGCGACATGAAGACCCCCACAGTAGGACAAACTGACAGACGCGTGGGGACTCAGGGGAGTGAACTAAGGAGTCATTGGCTAATGCAAGTGGTTAACAGGCTCGGTTACTGACCGGAAGTTTGGAGGCTCAGGTCGACTCAAAGATACTTCAGAAAAAAGTCCTGGTGATCTTCTGAAACTCAGCCTTTGAAAACCTGTGCTACACAAGTCTTTTCTGACACACATACACAAGGTATTGTCCTACATTGGAGTTGACAGCAACTGGTACTAGGAGTGAATACGTGAAAAATGCTACTGTGACAGTTTCGGCAAATTGTCCCCCTACGGAGTCCTTGCTCTCAAAACCTGGCTATGTGGTAGAGAGCAAAATGCCTCTGTGTGGATTTCTGGCTGTCTGAGCTTGGCGGCAATTCCCAGCCGAATTTGAGAAGGGTGGACAATAAGCTCCATGAGGACATATGGTCTCATAGTGTGTTACATCCAAGGTTTTGTGCTTTGTGATCACAAGAAATATGTTGCCAACTACTTTCCGACGGCAGTCATTTTTCCATACTTGTAACCTCAGCATTCTAGTTAAAGACTGAAAATAAGCTGATTTTATGTGAACTGAATCATATACAGAAAGTTCGTGGTTTTGAATTATTTTGCTGAACTCAGAACATCAGTCTCTAATTTGTCTCTTCAGTAAATGTTGATTTTTACACTTTTGTGCGTATTTTTGTTTGTTTGTTTGTTTTAAGGTGTCTGACTTCTTCTTGGCTATGGTCCTTGCAGAACGTAAGTATCAAAACAAGTCTAAAGAGACATGGAATAAAAGTTGAATCTGCTCTGTATGGGTCAGCTATATAGTCATCGTCTTAACCATTTACTTACTCTGTCATCAATAAGGGAACA
The DNA here is from genome assembly GCA_028571685.1 of Heterohyrax brucei. Taxonomy (NCBI): domain Eukaryota; kingdom Metazoa; phylum Chordata; class Mammalia; order Hyracoidea; family Procaviidae; genus Heterohyrax; species Heterohyrax brucei. The sequence goes on along the minus strand of CM053142.1, from coordinate 64,998,011 downwards.
AAAATGAATGAGAAAGATCTTTTCTTTTGAGGATTTCAGAGTCAACTGGAGGAAAGAGCTGGATGAAGAGAACATTTCAGTACAATGTGATACTTGTTCTTACAGAAATGTACTCAAAGTGCACTGGTTAAAGCTGCAATTTTTAGGAAAGATGAGGCACTGCTGCATCTGTATATCGTAAAACCAAAATCAGTTGCTGTTCAGTCAGTTTCAACTCTTGGCAACCCCATATGTGTAGAAAGGTACTCTGTATGATTTTGAATAACTGTGATCTTTCAGAAGTTAGGTCACCAGATATTTCTTCCAAAATGCCTGTGGGTAGATTTGAGCATTTAAACCATTTGTACCACCTGGCTACTCCTTGTATCATAATCCCTTCCAAAAAGGAGTGTATTTTATGCCAACATGTATTGTGGCATTGTGAAGGACAGAGAAATTACAGTCGCTGGAGTCAGAATGCAAAGTTTCAGATGTCCTGACCACTTCCCCCTGGCTTCTCCAACAGTTCCAGTGTGGTTCCTCTGAGGAGACTGTCCAGACTGTGGTTCAGAGGAGACAGTATTCCTCCGGGAGTTGGCCTTCCCAATCCGATCTGTGAACAGTGGGCACAGGTACTTTCTGTACTTTCCTGGCTGGGAAGGAAGAGACAGAACTGTTGCCCAATGGCTTTCTATTAACAAGATTTCTTGGGGATCCGGGGAAGTGACGGCCTCCTTAGGGATGTTTTTAAAGAGTACCTGAAAAGTGAGCAGGACTGGGATGTGAGAAAATTGGGGTTTGGATGGAAATGGGATGGAGAGAAGGTGAAGTCTGGCTGTAGCGGGTGATTTTGTAGCTCCTGATTCTGTCAGGGAAATCCTAGTGGTGTAGTGGTTAGGTACTACATCTGCTAACCAGAAGGTTGGCAATTCAAATCCACCAGGAGCTCCTTGGAAACTACACAGTGTGGTTCTACTCTGTCTGTGGAGTCATTATGAGTCATAATTGACTCAGTAGTAGTGGGTTTGGTTTTGGTTCTGTCAGATCCCACCTAGTTGGAGCTAGAACTCGTTTGGCTTCAGCTCACCATGAGAGAGGAGCGTGTGTTAGCCATGCACACTCATGTCCAAGCTGGACCACAGCTGGAGGGTCAGGCTGAACCCATCTGTGAGGTTGGCCTCAGAGTGACCTTGGCCTTTTCCAAAATCTGTTCAGTCAGGCCAGGGTAAAGGACAAGGGGTGAATGGCAGGAGGCCAGATGGCAGGGCCTAAAGCTGGGGTGGGCGCTAAGGCTGATGGATTCAGGGCCCCTGGCTGGACTTCTGTCCCTGCCCTCACCAAAACCTCCTGCTTGTGGCTGACAGCAGGGAATGGTGACGGTGGGGAATTAGTAATAAGATATGTAGTCATTCACCTCCAGGTCACTAGTTCAAAACCAGGTCACCAGTGAGTCAAAGTTCCTAACAAGGGGGCCAAGTGTGGGGTTTCATTTGAGTGGCTAGAAGGCAGATATTTCCCTTTACAGAAGACAGATCAAGCAGGTCAGCCTGGGACACAAGCCACTGTCACTGATAACATACTGTGCGGATCCAGAGAGGCCTCCATGTGGGATTTGTCTTTATGACTCCCTTCTCTCCAGGAGCCCTCCTGTCTGCCCCTGGGCTCTGGTCACACACGACTTCACTGGTCAAAGGGACCCAGGCTGAAATCAGCTAGAAACAGCCTTGTTTTCTGAGGCACTACTGGCTCTCTGAGGGCAGAGGCTATATCAATTTTATTATAGATACAGATAGGTAAATACACACACATATATATATCACTTCCTGTTTCATTTTTTTCACTGTCTTGTCATTGTTGAAATTTATTTATTTGTTTGTCCACTGCCCAAATATATCATGTATGTCATGTCACTGTTACCTCATGTATGCTTTTTGAAGATAGAGATTCTGTCTGTGCCTGGTACGTACTACGTGCATAGTACATGTTTGCTGAATGAATGACTATGTGAAAGACTGAATCCCTGGTACTTTACACAAAGTCTGCCACAAAATATGTGCATGAAGATATTTGCAGAATGAGTGGATGGATCACGGAATCCATTCAGCTCCCATCATACCAGTGCTACCATTTTACTCCTGGAGAATCAGGAAGTTCTTCTTAATACTAACCTAAAATCTCTAAGCCCAAATTGCAGTGCTTGGTTCACAGTAGATATAGCTGATGCTTGGGAAATGCTGGCTGAGTGAGTAAATAGCTGGATAGATGAATAGGAGGCTCCAGCAAGTCAGGCTGGCACCCATGAGTGAGTAAAAACAAAACAATTTATAAAAATTATTTTTTTCCTCTTCATCCAAAACTAGAAAGTCCATCAACTAAGTCTGCAAACTTAATTGTTCTAGGTGCTACATACCTCACTGCTGAATGTCACTTCGGTCGCCTTCAAAGTACTCCCCTTGGGAAGCTGTGCGCTGATGCCAGTGCCTGGTCCACCCTTCAAAGCAGTTTTAGAACTCTTTCTGGAATGGCCGCTGCATACAGTGGCGAGGTGGCCGCTTCTCAAACTTAATTGTATAGTTGTCTGTGAGCCAGTAAACATGTAACTATATTGGAACATCCTCCTTACTCACCTGATCTGGGCCCCAGTGATCTTTCTCTTTAACTGAAGATAAAAGGAACATTGAAAGGAAGACATTTTGATGGCATTCAGGACATCAAGGGTAATACGACAACAGCTCTGATGGCCATTTCAGAAACAGAAGTGCCAAATTGTTTTGAAGGGTGGACTAGGTGCTGATGCTGGTTCATAGCTTCCCAGAGGAGTACTTGCAGTGATATTCAGCAATGAGGTGTGCAGCACTTTTTCTAAGCTGAGTTCAAAAACTTACGTGGCAGTCCTCATCTATCTTTTGGTTTCTTTCTCTCCTTAACTGTGGATCTGAAATTTCTTCAAGCTCCTAAGTTTTTGCATTCATTCGTTTGGTTAGCCAACACTTATTAAGTGTGCTGTATGTGCAAAACACCATGCTAGGTGATGAGAATGCAGAGACAAATAAGGTAGAGACCAAGCCTGTAAGGAGGGCTCAGTTCACTGGTAGTCAGACATGTCTTCTAACTCCTTCAGCCTGCCACTTGGCTAATGTCTGTGTTTTTCTTTTCTAAAATCATAACAGCCTTTGCCTGGCATTCAGGTTTACTTATGTGTTCATTGAGCACTTCCTCCACACCAGAGCTTGTGCTTAAGGGCTTCCAACAATGAGTAAGACAGTCTGGTTGTGTCTTTGTATTGTTGTCTTTGTGTCTTGCTGTTGTGCTCTCTGTCCTAGATTATAAGCAGCTACTCAGATATAGTCAAAGACCAAACACGCCACCATCAAGTTGATGCCAACTTATAATGACCATAAAGGTCAGAATAGAGCTGCCACATAGCGTTTCCAAGGAGCGCCTGCTGGATTTGAACTGCCCGTATTTTGGCGAGCAGACATGGCACTTAACCACTACACCACCAGTGGTTCCTTGGGTATAGCAGTGGCCTTTAGTCACGGATTAGGACCAACATTTAATAATTGCAGACAGGGGGTGTTTTGAAGCTGTTTACTGTATGTTGTAATTAATCTTCAATGCTATTGTGGATCTATAGCTGCTAAACGAAGAGGCTGACAGTTCATATCCACCAGCGTCTCCTTGGAAACCCTATAGGACAGTCCTCTTCTGCCCTATGTAGTTGCTTAGAGTTGAAATTGACTCAGTGGCAATGGGTTTGGTTTTTGTGACTAACCTAACACCATTGACAATTTTGAACAATGATACTGCTAATAAAACACATAGGTATTGTAACTTCAAGCTGTATTGTTCTGGATAAAAAATTGAGTAGCCTCATAATTTAAGTAAATTTCCATAGCATTTGTAAGTATCTGTTATATGGTAGATATTGTGCTAAGTGTGGGGAATGATGAATTAAACCTGACTCTGGCCTGCTGAAAAATCTGAATCTAGTTACAGACATAGAAACAAAGACTTTGTTTAAAGTGACAAGTATTATAAATGAGGTATGTTCAAATGCAATGAGAGCAAAGGAGAGGGCTTGATGAATTACGTTTTAGGAGACTGGGGTGGGTTTTACACAGCAGGCAATATTTGAAGTTTGCTTTGGCCAAAGAATAGAAGTTTGTGGAAAGAGAGAAGTACACTTCAAGATAAGGGAATGGCATAGCCTGACTGTGAGGTATAGATGTTTGCAGAACCATGAGTTGCTTGGCATGGCTAGAGTGAGGGGTATACAGTACAAAGAGATGGGAAATGGACTGAAAAAGAAGGTACAAACCAGGACATTGCTTACAAGCCATGCTAAAGAGTTTGATTTTTAATGTTTAAATTTTAATGTCTAAATAATAAGAACTAAGTGTTTTTGACAGTTAAGTCTGAGGGGCTCATATTTCTTATAATTACGCAGATTAAATAAACTGAAAACTCTCCTGCTGCAAAACTCCTGGAAATACTGGATAAAATATAACAAGCATTTTTCTTTCATGTAAAACTTAGATTGCAAGAAAGTAAGGAAAAATACCCAGGACCAAAAATAATGATGATAAATTGAAAATAAGTGCAGTCAGTGAGTGAATTGATGGGGAGGCAACCAGACAGGTTGGATTATTAGTTTTTTTGATGTTTAGATTTAGGTTGGGTTTTAGATTCATGGCAGAATTGAAAATGAAGGATTGGGTCTACCTAGGTGGAGAGTTAGAATTGAGATCCTCACATAGCCATGAAAAAGGTGAATAAGAAAAAGTTCTACCACTGAATGTTGCCAAGTCAGCTTGTTGATTGAGCCTGGGCTATGAGTGAAAGAAAAGCAAGCGTTTCCTGTAATCTCATAACAAGGTACCCACCTTCACATGTATCTGAGGGTTATATTTATATTCTTTGAGTAGTCTAGGAACCCTCAATCAAGAAAATAGTGAGAAGTCATGTCTGATGGATGATATTCTGGGACATCAAGGAGGATCGTGATCAAAACGGTGGCGGGGCACTAACGCAATCTTACGTCTTACCACCAGATTAGTTAATTCCTAACTCTGAAGCTACAGGTTTATGACTCACCATTAGCAAATGTCAGCAGGTCGAGATCTCTAAGAACCTTTAGAAACCAGAACAGTTGAAGAGAAACTATAAAATAGTATTTTTAAGAAATGGTTAAAGATGTAATGGAAAAAAAATCACAAGATACTATGAAGGAAATAGGCAGGTTTGAAAAATAAATTGAACTTAGGAAAATGAAAAATGCAACAATTGACATAAAAGAAAAATGTACTGCGTGGCTGAAGTGAGAGTTTGAGAACTAACCAACAGACCTGAAAAAACTGCCCAGAGTGCAACACAAGAAATAGAAAATATGAAAGAGATACTAAGAGCCATGGAGAATAGGATTAGGAATGTGATATCATATGATCGATAGCAATTCCAGAAGGAGAACATTAAGAGAATGAGGAGAGAAAATCATCAAAGAAGAATGACTAAGAATTTTCTAGAACCCATGAAAAAAGTGAAACTTCAGAGGCCAAAATCAGTACAGAGAAAGATAAAGAAAATAAAATCTGTAGCAAGTAATAACACAGAAAAAATTTTAAACAAACCAAAAACACATAGAAGATCGTATTAGCAACCAGAAAGAAAGTATGGATAAGTCACAAAAGGAACAGTAATCAGGAGTAAAGTCTACCTTTCAACCAAAGATTAGATAGACGTATAAAACAAACAATTAGCAGGGTGTCTAGGGTTCCACAGTCTCTCAGGTCATTCCAGTCTCTGTCAGACCAGTAGATCTGATCTGTTTTTTCTGAATTTGAATTTTGTCTACATTTTCTCCCACTCTGTCCAGGACTGTCTGCTGTGATCGCTACCAGACTGGTCAGTGGTGGTAGCTGAGCACCATCTAATTCTTCAGGGCTCAAGCTTGTCTATTAGTATTGGGGCTAATACTTTCCTTGAGTCTGTGGTTTAGACAGACACTTTGGTCTAGACAGAAAGGGACCAGTATGTGTATCTTAGATGACTGCTTGCAAGCCTTTAAGGTCCCAGATGCTACTCACCAGAGTAGGATGTAGAACATTTTCTTTATGGACTATGGTATATCAGTTGACCTAGATGTCTCCCGAGACCATAGTCCCCAGCCCTCAGCACCAGCAGTCCCTCAAGTTGTTTGGATGTGTGTAGGAAGCTTCTGTCATTTTGCCTGGTCAAGCTCAACTGATTTTCCCTGTATTGTGTTGTCTTTTCTTTCACCGAAGTAAGACTTTTTTTCACTATTTGATTAGTGATTTCCTCTCCCTTTCTTTCCCCTCTCTTGTAGCTGTCAAAGATTGTTTCTTTTCTGCCTGTAAACCTTTTTTGTGTGTTTTCATAATAGTGGACTCATACAGTATTTGTCCTTTTGTGATTGACTTATTTCACTCAACATAATTCCCTCCAGATCCATCCATGTTGTGAGATTCTTTGTAGATTCATTGTAGTTCTTTATCATCGAGTAGTATTCCACTATGTATTTGTACTATTATTTGTTTTCCATTCATCTGTTGGTGGCACTTCAGTTATTTCCATCTTTTTGCTGTTGTGAATAATGCTGCAATGAATATAGGTATGCCTGTGTCCATTCATGTGATGGCTCTTACTTTTCCAGGATCTACTTCTTGAAGTGGGATAGCAGCATCATGTGGTATTTCTGTTTCTAGATTTTTAAGGAGGCGCCATGTCATTTTCCATAATGAAACTGTTAATCTTTAGTTTTGCTTCCTTCGCTTATCATTTAAAAACAATGAGAAGTAAATATATTTTTGATGATTGCAAAATTTTAATACTTAAGAACACTTTCAAAAAAGACTTCTAGAATAAATACTTTGGGAAAAAGAATTTGAATCCAGAAGGGGAGACTTGGATACAGGAAGAAGTGGTAATCAAAGACATTGGAAACACATAGGCAAAGCCAGAAACTTACTAAACGCATAAAACCAATAAATAATAATAACATTGGAGGTACAAAAACAAGGTAGAATTATCCAAAATTGTGGATAGCAATAATGCGTCAGATAGGTTTAAGGTGTTCCAAATTCTCTGTATTATTTGAGGAAGCGCTAGTGATACTAAACTTTGGGTCAAACATGCTAGACAAAAGTTGAAGGTTAATGGCTAAAAGATTGGAAAATAAAAAAATACACATCTTTTGAATGAACACAAGGAAAATATGGAAATAAATAAAACTTGTTCCATCCAAAATGGAACAAAAAAGGAAGAAGTTCTAAATGAGAAAGTAAAAAGAGAGTACAAAAGGAAATGATAGAAATAAATCCAAATATATGAGCAAACAATGTTCTGGTGGTATTCATAGGTTTTCACTGGCTAGTTTTTTCAAAAGTAGGCTGCCAGGTCTACAGAAGTTGTCAAAGATTTCATTTTACACAATCAATGCCCACGGATGCAGCAGTCAAGAAAGCCAGTGACACACTGCAGGGGGCAAATCTGCTGCTTCTGAGGAAAAAAAGAAATCAATCGAAACCCTTTCTGATTCGTAGCAACCTGATGAGACAGAGTAAAACTGCCCCATAGGGTTTCCAAGGAATGGCTGGTTGATTGAAACTACCAACCATAGATTAGCAGCCAAACTCTTAATCACTACGTCACCAGGGTTTCCTCTGCTGCAAAAGATGTCTTCAAAGTGTTGAAGAGCAAAGATGTCAATTTAAGGACTAGTTTGCACCTGACCAAGTCATGGTGTTTTCAGTCACTTCGTATGCATGTGAAAGCTGGACAGTGAATAAGGAAGATTGAAGAAGAATTGACGCCTTTGAATTATGATGTCGGCAGAGAATATTGAATATACTATGGATCATCAGAAGAACCAACAAATGTGTCTTGGAAGAAGTACAGCCAGAGTGCTCCATGGAAGTGATGATTAGGAGAGTTGGTCTTACATACTTTGGACATGTTACCTAGAGGGGCCAACCCCTGGAGAAGGACATCATTCTTGGTAAAAGAAGACCCTCAACAGGGTGGATTGAAGCAGCAGCTGCAGTAATGGGCTCAGACATACCCATGACGGCGGGCACGGTGCAGCACCAGGCAGTGTTTCTTTCTGCTGTATATAGGGTCACTATGAGTCAGAACCATCTCAACATCTCAACCATCTCAGCACCTAACAAAAGCAACATACTTGTAAACACAATAAATTTAAATGTACTAGACTCACTATCTAAAAGATAGATTGTCAGGTTAGCTAAAAAAAGAAAGAAAATCTAGCTTATGCTGGTTTCAAAACACATACCTAAAATAGAGGATACAAAAGATGGAAAATAAAAGTATAGAAAGAGATAGACCAAGCAAATACTAATCAAAACAAAACTTAGCTAATTTAATTGCAGAGTAAATAGGGAAGCTGCTAAACATTTTATAATGCACAGAACAGCATTGTAACAGCACAGAAATTATGACAAAGGATTATCTGGCCCCAAACTGAGAAATTTTGTAATTGAGAAATCATGATTTAGAGGAAAAATTATAATCCTACATGTTACTTTACCAAAAAAGAATGATAACTATGTTGGCAAAGTTGAGTATAGATTAGAAAAGAGAAGCAGACAGTAGAGAAAGTTAGTAGGCTACTGTAATAATTAAGATAGAGCACAATGGGGACTTGACCTATGGCAATGGCAACAGGAATGGAGAAAGAAAATAAACTGAGGGCAAAGTCGACAGGATTTGAAGATAGTGGAGAAGAAGGAGAGTAATAAATAAACGAGTGTAGTAGAGACTCTCTGGGGTAGATACAAAACTGAACAACTTTTTAAATCAGCTCTAGTAGATTACCAGGGCTGATCTTGAATTGGCTGTCCACAGGCATTGATGCTCCAGGGAACAGATCACCAACTCTGTGTTTACTCCTGGAGAGTCTGAAGCAAAACTGGGCAGTTAAGGTTCCCAAAAGAGGAAGTAAGGTGTCATGATTCATTTTATATGTAAGTTTGGCTAGACTATGGTTCCCAGGGGCTTGCCGAAACACTAGCCTAGTTGCTATTCCATAATGTAATCTCATGTTATATAATGTACTTTCTATAATGTAATCTAATTCAGTGTAATCAGTCAGTTGAAAAGGGTGTTTTCTTAGTGTATGTTATGCTTCCCACTGTAAATGGACAATTCACCAGAACTCTTTTTTAAAAATATTGTATTGTGTTTTAGGCGGAAGTTTACATAGCAAATTAGGTTCCCATTTTACAACTGCTATACAATTTGTTCTATGACTTTTTTTTACATAATATGTCAACATATGCATTATTTCCATTCTTTTTGTTTTGTTTCAATTAATCCAGCTTCCCTCACCCTCCTTGCCTTCTGGTCCTTACTTTGCAAATTGTTGGCAAATTGTTGTTAACTATGGTCTTACATAGTTAATTGTTTAAGGGAGAACATTAATCATGAGTGCTACTATTTATTTTATAAGCCAATCTATTATTTGTATGAAAGTGATGTGAACAAATAGCCTCAACTCCAAGTTCAAAAGGCAATAGTCTTGGGGTTCCTCTAGTCTCTATTGGTCCAGTGAGTTTGGTCTTTTTGAGGAACTTCAGTTTTATTCTACATTTTTATTCCTTTCTATCAAGCACCTTCTATTGTGTTCCTGGTTAGAATGGTAGATAGTGGTAGCCAGGTACATCTGTTTCTCCTGGTCTCAGGACGGAGGCGATCATCGTTCATGGGGGCTGTTAGTCCTGTGGACCAGTTACTTTTCTAAGTCTTTGATTTCTTTTGTTCCAGATGAGCAGAGATCAGTAGTTCTATCTTAGATGGCCAGTCACAAGCTTTTAACACTCTAGACATTACTTACCAAACTAGGGTGTAGAACGTTATCTTTATGAACTATGTTATGCTAACTGATTGTTGTATAATATTATAGTTCCAAGCCATCAGATCCGGTAAACTAATATCACGAGGTATTTGATTGTATGTAGGAAGTATGCATAACTGTGCCCCTATGTAGTTTGTTACATGTGTGAATATATATACAATACACAGGTGGGGATGTGAGAGGGTGGAAGTCTTAGTAGCCCCAAGTCCTTGCCTATTCACATGCAAGTGATGCTAGTCATTCAACAGTTTCCAGTTATACTATGGCAGAGATAAAAAAAAAAAAAAAGACAGAAACGCAACCACACATCCCACCGCTCAGTTTCAAAGACCGTATTTAAGGTGTGCTTCAAGCAGTCATTGTGCCACTTGGGCACGTTGCATCCTTGAATCTATAAACAGGACTGTATTTACTAGCAAGAGGCCTGAACCGTAAACCTGGTAACAAGCTCTTCTCTCGTTAACGTGTTTGTTTCATTCACAGGAGGACACCCTCAAAGGGCAGGTGTCCATTGGTAAAGTCAGAAACAGTGGCTGGTAGGGAACACTTTTTTTTACCTTCCATGCTTTACAGGAAAACTTAACAAGTACTAAATTCATAGTCTGGTGGGCTCCTAGGTGGAAATGCTCAGAGTTTCCTGTATTTGGCTATAGCTTTTCTCCGTGGAGGAGCCCTGGTGGCACATTGTTTAAGTAATTCAGCTACTAACCAAAAGGTCAGCAGTTCAATCCACCAGCCACTCCTTTGAAACCTATGGGGTGGTTCTGCTCTGTCCTCTAGGATCACAATAGACTCCACAGCAGTGACTTTAACTGAATCTCCAAGGGGAAGCTATCACGGAGCAGTGGTTTAAGAACTTGGCTACTAACCAAAAGGTTGGCAGTTTGACTCTACTAGTAGTCTTCATGGGTTAGTATTCAGAATTGGAAGAGACTTAAGCTGATGGCTGAGGGAACTTATAAACTCACCATTTAAAATAATGTTTAGAGATTTACAAAATTAACTTCTCTGATTCACTTTAAGAATCCTCAGGCTTTTTTCATCTAACGTTTTTTCTTTCCATCTAGACAAAAAGCATTCTGTTAGTCAAGGTAACTGGTACTTTCTGTTCATTGATTTCCCATCAAACTCTCTCTGAAATAGACACAGATCACTATATGGTTTATGAGTGTGGGAAAGAGATATACAGACAAACAATGACAGACACAAAGAAAGGCAGAGACACAAAGCCACTAGACTCTTTATGACACCTCCTCAGTTCAATTGTCTACCTGTTGAGCTGTCTGTCTCTGTGAAGGTTAAATATAAATAGAACTTCTTCTAAGTCAGTGGTGGTGGTGTGGGGGAGGTAGAGAGCAGAGAGGAAGCCTAAGAGGTGTGGAATGAGAGTGAGAGCAAGAGAGAGAGAGTGGTAAATGGTGGAAAAAGAGGAGCACGGGCTGATATTTTTTCATTGTTTTAACCAGAAGTGCCCCAACTGTCTGTTGACAAGATGTGTCCATGTCACTGAGGATTGGTCTAAGTGATTGTTTGTTCTGTACCTATTTGGAAACTTAGGGCTCTGAAGGAGTAGCAGAAGGAGAGGTGCTGGGAGCTTCAGCCTCAACTGGAATAGTTGACAGAGGGTGGAGAAGCAGGAGGGAGGTCCAGAACATCTTGGCTAATGTCGCTGCCTGTTTCGTGCTGGGAGATCTCCTTCTAATAAGGGTCAGGAAGATAAATTGGTGGAACTTGTGTGGGCTGGTTGGCACTTTTCTGGGCTGAAGTGACTGTTGGACTTCAACTTCAAGAGGTTAGCCTATGTGAAGATTTCTTTGACTTCAAAGATGAATTTACTTAGCATCTTTCCAGGAAAAACAAAGATATTACAATGCAAAGTTTTCTCTTTTGTCCTGTGAAAGAATTCTAATACTAATACATCTCTGCATAGTATAGGATCTTGTGTTTATTTAAGTGATTTTCACAGCTGTGATCTCATTTGGTTCTGTAAGGATGTAAGAGAGATACTGCTGTCTCTATTTTTATCCCTAGAACCTTGGTGTGCTTCTTCCTTTCTGCTAAGAATTATGTCATTGATCATCTCTTATCTTTTGTTTTGGTTACTAGGAAATTTAAAGCCAAATTTGTAGCTCAAACATTGTTTGTTCTGTTTTTTCCCCAGTTTTAATTTTGCTTGTATTTTTATTTGCCCTGGGTCTGTTTTTCATTTCTAATTGTATATATATATATGTATATATAAAATGTTCTTTGAATTTTGGAAACCCTGGTGGTGTAGTGGTTAAGCGCTGCAGCTTCTCACCAAAAGTTCAGCAGCTTGAATCCACCAGGCACTCCTTGGAAAGTCCATGTGGCAGTTCTACTCTGTCCTATAGAGTCCCTATGAGTTGGAATTGATTCAAAAGCAATGGGTTTTCTTTCAGTTTTAGCTCGAAGTTCATAGCATTTGTTTAACAGGTATGGATTGACTCCTGTACTCCCTATGGAAACACTGGTGGCATAGTAGTTAAAAGTGTTGTAGCTGCTAACCAGAAGGCCAGCCATTCAAATCCACCAGGTGCTCCCTGGAAACTCTGTGGGGCCGCTCTACTCTGTCTATAGGTTTGCTGTGAGTTGTAGTCAACTCAAAGGCAGTGGGTTTTGTTTGGGTTTAGAGCAGTACCCAACACATAGTGTGCCCTTGGTAAACACCTGCATACCAGATACTGTGCTAGGAGACAGACAAGAGTGCCTTTTCTCTGTTACTGTGTATAAGGCACACCCTTAATGCATCATCTATGATTTCCTGTTTTCATTTTTTTAACGAGGAAGAAGTTAAAGACACACTTGAAAGAACTCTGACTTCAGAATTCTTACATAATTGTTTAATTCTCTCCCCAAGATTTTACAATTGCTTCAAAAAACAAAAACAAAAACAAAAACAAAGAAAACAAACTCACTGCTTTTCAATTGATTCTGACTCACAGCGACCCCATAGAATTGCTTCACTCACTCTTAAATAAGCAATACTCTTTGGTATTACACCTTTATCAAGTCTTTCCAAATTATTCAGTTTAGTTCTTTACTAGGGCTTCTTTGGGTCATTCTGGTTTGAACTTCTGCTGAGAACTTGCATTTCCACCCAAGGTATACTGAACCAGAATCTATAGTTTAACAAGATCCAGATGACTCTAATGTACAATAAATTTTGAGAAGCATTGCTCTACTAAAAGAAAACCAAACCCAGTGCTTCCCAGTTGATTTTGACTCACAGAGGCCTTATAGGGCAGAGTAGAACTGCCCCATATGGTTTCCTAGGAGCACCTGGTAGATTCAAACTGCTGACTTTTTGAGCCAGAAAGCTGCCATCTAAGGAATACTGGTTGATCCCCATCCACCTGGATAACATGAAAGACACTAGGAAAAATGAGTCCAGGAGACAGAAGGACCCGCATGATTGGGAGACTACTACATCAGCTGGAGAACACGAGAACTAGATGGTGCCCAGCCACCGCTAGAGACAACCCTGATAGAGACACAGTGTAGAGTCCCTGATGTAGCATGAGAGAAAGGGCTGTGAAGACTTAGAACTCTATTTAAGACCAGACTTGATGGTCCAACATCCTGGAAGGTCTCCTGATACATGGTCCCTAGACTTGCTGCTAGCCCAGAGCTGAAACAAGTACTGAAGCCAACACTTCAGACAAAGAATGAACTGGACCTAGGGACACAAAGTGATGCAGGTGGTATGTGTACTTTATGGTGTAATATGTATAGATGAGGCAGTCCTATTAGTTTCTTTTTAGAGGGGAAAGTAGAGGGTGGGGAGGAGGGGACAAGTGATGGTTGACTCAATGCTGAAAGTAAAAAGTGGAAAAGGACAGTGTGGTGTCACAGGGTAGGAGGGCAGCTAGAGTTGCAGAGAGGTGGGTATTCAGAGTTTTATATGGCAAATTCTCTTGGGTTGTAAACTTTCACTTAATCAAAACAAACAAACAAACAAAAAACCCAAACTTCTGACTTTTTGGTTAGCAGCCATGGCTTTTAACCACAGACACACCAGGTTTCCACTGTTGTAAGTGGTTCTCACTCTGATCCCTATCCAGCAGCATCAGTGTTGCCTGGAAACTTACCAGAAATGCAAATCTCAGCAGCAGTTCAAACCAGAACAAACCTGTTTGAAGCCTACGTTTTTACATTAAAAAAAAATCTTTTTGCACACATAATCCACTGGTGTAAATACTATTTGATTAAACTATGTAAATTACAATGACATTTACAACTATCATAAATCATTTTGAGAGCAAATAAAAATGATTTTTGACCAGCAAAAACGAAGCAAGTGAACAGAAATCTGCAAATGGATTAGAGTGGTCTCCCAGCCTCAAGCATTTGAGGTGCTGTGGCCTTCAGCCAGTACACTTCACAGAAAGGGGTGAATGCTGGTGAATCGGGAAGTCAGCTAAGTGGAGACTAGTTAAGAGTACATCTGCTGTGATTAATGCTATGTAAGCATGTGTTGCTGTTAATGTTATATGTCACTAAGTCAATTCCCACTTACACCTGTATCACAGGGTAGAACTGCTCCATAGGATCTCCCAGGTTGTAGTCTTTACAGCAGCAGACCACCAGGCCTTTTGTCCTCCAGAGTAGATAGTGGGTATGAACCACTGAACTTTGCGTTAGCACCTGAGCACTTTAATCATTGTACTACCAGGCTCCTTACAAAGTATATGGCAGGGAGATTTAACTAGGTCAGGGAGATCACAAAAGGCTTCCCAGAGGAATTAATGACTCAGATGAACTTTATAAAAAGAAAATAAAGAATTGGATTTGATTAGGTGAAGGGAGAGAAGTGTTTCAGGGGGCTGCAGGAATAGACCCTGTGCCATAGTAAACTATGGCATGTTCAAGGACTTGAAGGAAGGTGGGTGTAGCTAGAACCTAAAGAATGAGGAGAATTGTGGGACATGATGAGTAGATGAGTCAGAAGGAGAAGACTTAGCACGACTTGCGGACGTTTTTAAGGGTTATAGTTTCCACAATGGCAGTAAAAACAGCTACTAAAGTTATTAGATTTAAGTTTCATAAATATCATTCTGATTGTAAGGGGGAGAACAGATTGCAGGGGAGTAAGAGTAGATTTGAGAAGACCAGCAGTAGTCACAGGTTCTGACTTTCACAAGGGATGGATTAGATATGAAGGGAGAGTGACACTGAATCAAGGATGATACCTAGAGTTCTGGGTGAATGATGGTTCTGTTTATTGAAATAGGAAACACTGGGGGGCGGAGTCATGATGGTGGACTAAGCACACGTCTCCTTATATCCCTCTGGAAATCAAGACCTGAACTGATAATCAAACGGAGCCTTCTGATCACCTAATCAGCCTCAGGACACGGCACAGGGCTGTTAATTGGGACTTCATACCACTGAGTGAAAAACCTCCTCTCTTTCGCTGACTCCCGCTCCTGGCTAGCCCTGGCTCTCACGGTAAACACACCATTTTGACTTTTTTTTTTCTGTGTCTTGGCCGGCGGGCGGAGCTGGGTCTTGCCTAGTGGCTAGACTCAGACGTGCTGCTGGGGGGATAGGCAGGCGAAATTCCCATATTTTGAGAGCCAGGTTTAGGACTCTGTTAATCTAGCCACTTTGAGCCTTTCGTTTTATATCTGCATCAGCAGAGTTTGTACGGAATTCCACAGCCAATGTGCAGGATGCCATGTTGGTACCGAGATTTTAGCGGGACCTAATTCTTAGCCTGGGAGCCAGCGCCTGCAAACAGGACAGCGCTTCTCTGACAGAAAAGCAGTAATTTTCCCAGTGCCACCTACGTTGCAGGCCCTGCAACAGAAGCAGAGGAATCACTACCTCTCGGCACCTTTAGCCTCTCTGTCTGCTGCCTGTGTGGAAGATGCCATCTTGGATACGGTGGCCGCAGCTGGACCTAATTCTTAGCTTGGGAGCCAGAGCCTGCCCACAAGAGAGTGCTTTTCTATCACAAGAGCAGTACTCGATGCAGTGTCGGCTAAGGCTAGGCTCCATCAGCAGAGGCCAACAGGGAAGTAGTATTGCTGTATTCTGAACTAGTTTGTTGGGGTTGGATATAGTGGTGCTTACTTTGTCAGTTGAGAAGAGGGACTTCTGCACCTGAAAACCTAACTGACTTGTGAAGTGCTCAGATACCTTTTGCTTTACATTTTAAGACAGTCTAGAGAAACATTTGCAATCCATCCTCCCAATACCTCTTCCAGCCTCTACATACTCACATGGGACTCAAAAAGCAACAGACAATTGTGGCATACAAGAAATCACCCATGGCTTCAGAAGGCTCCCAAACAAAACAACCAAGGAGTTTTACAGATGAAGAAACTTTTATGAAAACATCAGAAAGTGAATACAAAATGATTATATACAGAGCCCTTCTAGACGTTATACAAAATGCAGCAGAACATAATGAAAAATTAAGCAAGCTGTTCGATCTGATGGAACACCAGTACTCTGAAATCCAACAGATCAAGAAGAAAATCAAAGACATAAAACTTAAATGCAAAGCCAAGAAAACAGAATGGAACAAATGGAAAACAGAATTTCTGACTTGGAAGACAGAGCTACTGATGCCAGTGTCTATGAGCAGAAATCAGAAAAAAGAAACAAGAAAAATGAAGAAACATTAAGAAGCATGTGGAACTCTATTAAGAGGAACAACCTTCGATTAAGTGGAGTCCCTGAACAGAGTGAGACATCTGAGAACACAGAGAGTATCATTGCTGAGCTGCTGAAAGAAAACTTCCCAGAAATCATGAAGGAAGAGAATATAGACATCTCAGATGCATATCGTACGCCACCCAATATAGATCTCAAAAGAAAGACTCCAAGACATATTATAATCAAGCTTAACAAAATGAAACATAAGCAGCAACTCTTAAAGGCAGCAAGACTCAAAGCAAAGCTAACATTCAGAGGGAAACCCTGTAGGCTCTCGTCAGATTTCTCAGCAGAAACCATGCTGGCACAGAGACAGTGGCATGACACATTCAAAGTCCTGAGGGAGAAGAACTTCCAACCAAGAATTATATATCCTGCAAAACTATCTTTCAAATACAAAAATGAAATTAAGACATTTCCAGATAAACAGAAACTCAGAGACTTTGTAAAAACCAAACCCAAACTACAAGAAATACTGAAAGAAGTTCTTGGCTCTGGCTTAGGAGAACAAAACCACTAACTTTATATTTTAGAATGACACACTACTCAATCCTCTACTCTTTTAGGGAAGGCTCTAAAGTCAATCACAGCTTTGATACGGAAAGAAGCAATCCAGTGATCATCATGAAAACTATGGTGTCATCATAATAAAAAGAGGGATGTACTACAGTTGTTACAGTCCTTCCAGATGGAGAGGAAGATGACAAGACTGGTAGTAATTAAAATTGGGTTTATATATAGTTTATTAAGGGGGATCATAGGGGCAGCTGTAAAACACAACAAAGATGTATCATACCATTTCAAGAAATGTAACACACGAGTCTCAACAACCATAAAACCAGCTCTGAAAAAGGTGAAAAATCAACTCACAAAAAAGAATGTCCCAGAACAGACTAATAAGAACAACAGAGAAAACAGCAACATAAAAATGAATATATCACAATGGCAGCAGTGAACACATACCTATCAATAACTACATTGAATGTGAATGGACTGAATGCTCCAGTAAAGAGACACTGAGTGTCATCTTGGATCAAAAGACATGAACCATCTGTATGTTGTCTACAAGAAACTCACTTGAGACCTAAAGGTAGGAACACACTGAAAATTAAGGGATGGAAGAATATATATCAAGCTAACAATGAACAAAGAAGAGCAGGGGTGGCAATTCTAATCTCAGACAAAATCAATTTTAATGTCAAATCCACCACCGTGGACAAAGATGGACACTATTTATTGCTGAAAGGTTCAGTACACAAGCAAGACTTAACTATATTAAATATTTATGCAGCTAACATCAGAGCACCTAAATACGTCGAAGAAACACTGACTACGCTCAAAAGAGAGTTAGATGACTCCACAATAATAGTGGAAGACTTTAACACTCCACTCTCTTTACTAGACAGATCATCTAGAAAAAAGCTCAGTAAAGATACAGAAGACCTCTTGGACACAATTAACCAACTAAACCTCATTGATATATACAGAACTTTCCACCCATCAGCAGACAACTACACCTGTTTCTCTAGTGCACATGGAACATTCTCCAGAATTCACCATGTGATAGGCCATAATGCAATGCTCAACAAAATCCATACCACTGAATTACTGCAAAGCATCTTCTCAGATCATAAAGCCATAAAAGTTGAAATTAATAACAGAAAAAACATAGATAGAAAGTGGAACTCTGGAAACTGAACAACATCTTGCTGAAATAGAAAACACTGAGAATTAATTGTGTTTTAAAATGAACGTCCTGCTTTGAACATGGAAGTGGAAGAGTCAAGTTGGATTCAAAAGTAGGTCTGGTGACAAGAGAAAAAGTAGATAAACTGAAGATTAAAATGTGTAAACGAATTTGTATAGGGGAAAGAGAAGTTAGAATTAGCTCACCTTAGGATCTAGAAGGAAAGTCCTTAATGAAGTCCAATATTTAATTGCTGGGGAAAAGATGTAAGAGCCTCAAGAAGGAAGAGAGAAGTAGCACCAAAGCAGCTGGAAGAAAAATAGCAAGTATTTGATTGGTGAGACTCAAGAGAAGAAAGTGTTCCAAGGACAGAAAGGATCAAAAGCTCCTGAGAGGTTAAGTAAAATCAGAAAGGTAAATATCTGTTGGAATTAGCAGCATGGAAGCCAGTGGTGACTTCAGTGAAAGAGTTTCCTGGAGTGAAAAGATGAAAGGCAGATTGGACCGGGTTGATTAAGGTGACGGAGGCTCCGCAAATGACTTCTCGGAGAGATGAGGACACTCACACTTCAATTTTATTGTTGAGAAGACAGACTCAGAGAAATTGTGTGACTTGCTTTAAGTCACACGCAAAACCCATAGGCAAGTTATCACTATAGCCCATGCCTTTGACTCATCAGAGCTAAACTCAATACAGGGGAAGGAAGTTGAGTTTAACACCTCTGGCCTCAGTTTCTTCTCTTCTTGGGATGATTAAATGATTAAACAAGGCAGTCCGGTAGAGCACCTTATCCTAACAGCATTTGATAATTGTCAGCTTCCATGTCTCCTTATTGCCCAGTTTCCTTCTTTGCTTTTCTCCTTAATCCAAAAAGAGAGGATAAAATGAAAGGAGAGAGAACATATGGGTATTTATTTTGAGAAGGATGATGAGCTGAGGTTAGCCAGAGAGATGTAGTTTAGGTGAAACAAATGACAGAATGATTGTCAGAGAACTGAACTAGCAGAACAGGACATCAAGAACTGGAAACTGTCTTTGCCTGAAAGTCTTTCAACTAAGACAGTAACTCCTTTTTGGTAGCTTCAAACTGTTTGTTGAGTGCTATTGTCTCTGGCCTTCAGAAGGAGTGATACATTTACAAGTCTGAGAACTTTGTAGGCAATTCTGAAATCAACTCTTCATTAGCATTTCAGAGAAACATCTAAATGCCACCACTGAAGTGCAGGCTTCCATGCCTCCTCAAAGCACATGGGGCAGATTCTTGTGATGCCAAGTCACTATGCTGAGTTTCCAAGGGTGACTGAGAGAGAATGGGGCTGCTCCCTCCCATCTGCCCCACCTCTCCGTTCTGTGCAGAAAAGGCAAGTTGTCCTCTGCTTCAGTCCAAAGATGTTAAACCAATTTAGATGGCTGGGATTTGGCAGAGGCATTAATTTATTTCAAGTGCTTTTTCAGGCATCCTGTTATTTCCCTAGTGCAACTCATTTAAATAGAGAACAATTTCTTATCGACTGAAACAATGCATGTGGAGATTTACTTAAAAGTTGAGGGTGGAGTGGGTGGGGAGAGTGAATGACCCTCTTCAAACTCTGCCCAGCACCAGGAGCATATCATTTATAACTCCTCTGTAGATTATGCTTGAATTCTCTACCCAATGAGTTATTGAGTTTTTTCACCTTAACAACCCCCAGAAGTTGCAAATGTCATTCCAAGTGCGTGAAGAAATTGTTTCAATAATTCAGTCACAGTGGTAGCCAGAGGCTCTGTTTTCTGCTAGTTGGGGGAAGGTGTGGAGGGGGAGCTGGGGAGAAATAAAGCTAATTGGATGTCATCGGGATAAATATGAGAGTCGAAGAGCTGCATGGCTGATCAGACTCAGTTTGTGGACAAGGTTAAATAAATATCCTTTAGTCAAGTCCTGAGGGAGAAGGAAGAAATCCAAAACCTCCCATCATATCAGACAGATGTTTCTGTGATTCATGGATTTCACTGTCCTCAAGAGCCTTCCTCTTCAGATAGCTGTTTTCTCTCCACTCCACACAAACAGTTAGGTTAAAAGCATTTACTCCCTTTCTCAAGGACTGAGCACTCAACCATGGCATCTCCTTCCTGGGTGACTTTTTAAGCAGTGGTTCAACATTTAGCTTACAATTTAAACGTCACCCTCAAGGTCATCATATGTATTTGCAAGCAGATAATACTCTCAGCCTCCCCTCTTCATAGAATCCTGAGTTAAAGAAGGTCTTAAACAATCTTGGGCAATTTGAGCCCCAAATAAATAATGATCTGTAGAGGAATATAACCCAGTGAATGAACAAGAATCTGTGATTTCACATTGATATAAATAAGCAAATAAACTAGGGAGGAGAAAAAAGTTCTTTTCTGGAAAAAGTTCTTTCCTTCTAGAAAGCCAATTAATAAATAAATGTAGAAGGAATGATAAAATCAGAAAAATCACCATTAGACAACCACCATAATAACTGATGTAGGCAAGAAACATTATGGATGCTGAAACTAGAGGGTAGAAATTTGAGGACTCTTAAGAAATTGATATATTTCCAAAGGATCTTTCTGTAAGAGTCTTGTTAATTACAAAGGGGGAAATACATACTTTATAGTGGAGAAACTTGACAGACATCATCTTAATCAAGTATTCAAAGTTAACATCATCAGTATTGAGACAAATCAATACCCTGTGCCTCCAGATGTGGTGTGCTAAGAAGCACACGATATCCTTTCTGTGGTATCCCTGACAAAAACACATAGTTCAATCCTAAGGAAGAGTCTCTCATGATTAACGTGCTCAACTGCCCACGAGAAGGTTGGAGATTTGGAAAGAAAGCCCTGATGATCTGCTCTTAAAAATCCAGTCATTGGAAACCCAATAGAGTACCGTTGTCACTCGTCACACTTGGAGTCTCCATGAGTCAAAACTGACTTGATGGCAACTGAGTTTTTAGTGCTGAGGAAACATTGGACAAACCCAACTTCAGGGGCGTTCTAAAAAAATTGGGGCTGTACTCTTCATAAATATTTGTTAGGAAACACTAAGACTTGAGGAACTGTTTTAGATCAAGGAAGACCAAAGAGACACAATATAGTAACTGAATTGAATGCACCCCTAGTTTGGATTTTCCTTTCCAGTAAAGAACATTGTCTGGGCAGCTGGTACTTTTTTATAAAGTCTGTAGATTAGACAATAGCGTTGTCTCAAAGTTAATTTCCTGATTTTTATAATTGTACTATAGTAACAGTAGAGAGTGTCTTGTTTTTAGGAAATAGACCGTGAAGTATGTAGGGGTACTCTAGCAAATACCTGAGATGTGGGAGCCATTTTCAAACTGTGAATGGATAGGAGATTCAGAAGAAACAAAGAAGGCACAGATGGTGAAAAACAACAGAGGACCAGTGGCAGCAGCAGTAGCAACAACAGAATCAGAGGCAGCACTGGTACCGACCCATGGAGCAAGAGGGCTAAGTGCCTGTGCACAGTTTTCCTCGCAGAACAGGATGCCTCTGGGTACTTGAATCATTGGAGCTGGCCTTGCTGACCCACAGAGCAAGATAGCTAAGTGCTTTTCTGCAGGGTGCTTTCCAGCAAGAGTGGGGTGCCTCTGAGCACTTAAACCAGTAGAGCTACAGAGCTTTGGAACACTTGCCCTGGCAGGGCAGATGTAGGACTGAGGCCTGGGCCATGTGACCATAGAAAACAGAAGCTGAAGAGACAAACAGCTTGAGAAGCTGAGCTGCCTCAGTCCCAAAAGGCATGGCCATGACCTCAGGGGCTCTAAAAGGTGGAACCATGGTGTCCTGTGTTTATAAGGGTGGAATTGCCACTCAGTTGGGTATAGGGTGAACCTAAAGCCACTGGGGCAGAGTTTCTGTCCAAGTGGGCCTTGAAGGCAGAGTTGTAGCATGGGGCTGGGAGTCTCCACTCAGAATCCAGAGAGTGTGGTCAATACCTAGAGTCTGGAGGGCAGGGCCATTGTGTAGAATGTCTCAGAAAATCTAAGAGTATCTTCAAGCTTTGAGAGGAAATGTAATGAGTTCTACTGACTTGCCTGTTGCCTGTTAATGCTTTCTTTCCCTGCAATTTTTCCCATTTGTAATGGAATGTCTAACTTTGCCTGTTCTGCCATTGTACCTTTGGAAGCAGATAGCTTACATTCTAGGTTTCATAGATGTAAAGAAATTTTGGAATTTTGGACTTGGAACTGATTTAAGATTTCTATCGTATGGGATGAATGTGTTACGTGTTTCAAAGATTTGATTTTTGGGGTGCCAAAGGGTGGGATGTCATGGATTGAATTGTGTCCCCCCCAAAATATGTGTAGCTGTGTGGCTGTGCCATGATTCCCAATATTTTATGATTGCCCTCCATTTTGTGTTGAAGAATTAGGGTGGGACTGTAAATCCCTTTATAAGATCACATTCCTTCTCCACTGTAGAGGGAGTTTCTCTGGATTTTGGCTTGCACCACCCTTAATCCTTTTGTCCTACAAGAGATAAAAGGAAAGGGAAGCAAGCAGAGAATTGGGAACCTCACACCATTAAGCAAGCAGCACCAGGAGAAGAGCACGTCCTTCAGACCTGAGATTCCTATGCCAAGATGCTCCCTTAACAAAGACTGATGCGATACTGGACTTTCCTCTAGAGCTGACAAAGGGGAACGTCTTCCCCTGGAGCAGACATCCTGAATTTGAACTTGTAGCCTGCTGGACTGTGTAAGAATAAACCTCCCTTTGTTAAAGCCATCCACTCTGTGGTATTTCTGTTAGAGTAGCCCTAGCTGAGTGAAACAGAATTTGCAGCTCACTCAGCAAGTTCACACATGCACACACACAGAAAGCACGGGATGACAAAAGTGTGGCCAAGTGTTAACCTTTAGGGAATCTGGGTGACAAGCATATGCAGAATTATTTGTACTATTTACATAACTTTTCTATTTGTCTAAAATTGTATCGAAAACAATTTGGAAGCCACACGGAGGCAAAATTCTTCTGCCTTTCCATTGCCGATCACTTTACGGGCTCTCCTTAAAGACCGTTTCAATCCCTCGTAGTCTTATTTAATCTTAGATAATGGCATCATGACAGAAGAGAACCCTTAAAATGGTCTTCAAGATGATAGCTTTGTGGATGAATATCAGCATAAAGCTGATTTCCAGGAAATAGAGACTGGGTGTATCTCTGCTTTCCAGTGTCTCCATCATTTCTGACATCAGCCACCCCCATGGCACTCTCTCTCTTACCCTTAGGCTAAGTCAGGCTTAGCTTGGGCTAAGTCAGGCCTTATAAGTGTAAGAGAATACCAGCCTTGGGTGGGTTAATTCACTGGAACAACTCATAAAACTCATGAAAGATAGCATACTTACAACTACCATTTCATTATAGAAAATGATATAAATGAGGATCACCATTAGAAGGAGATGCATAGGTGAGGTCTGGGAAGGCTGCCAATGTGGACGTGTCCTGTCTCAGAGAGAGCACATCACCCTCCTTTCATTAAAAAGTTCTCTGGGCTTTTGTGTATCAGGAGTTTCTTGACCATTTCTGCATATCAGGCTAAATCATGCCTCCTGATACTAGTTGATATGGGCCTCTCAGATGCATGTTTTCTGGTCAGACCATTCCCTACTTGTCAGCACATATGACTTAAAGGTCCCAGGCCAAGGCACCTAAGTTTCTCCAAAAGTTATTTTTCTGGAGCCAAGGAGAAAGGCTACCTTATTTGGGGATAATGCTAGGTCTTTTACCCACAGATGCTTACAACTAGAGTTGAGAGGGGGGCTTCTGATTCTTCCCTAGAACCTGAGATCACTACACTTCTCGACTCAATGAATTCTGCATGTGCCCTGGAGCTATGAATAAACCTGTTGCTTAAGAGGTTGGATTTTTGGGTACTACAGCTACTATCCATAAGGTCAGCAGTTCAAATCCGCCAGGCACTCTTTGGAAGCTCTATGGGACAGTTCTACTGTCTATATCGTCACTATGAGTCAGAATCTACTCACCTGCCATGGGTTTGCCAGTGGGTTTCCCGACCTTAAGATGCCCTGGTGGCATAATAGTTAAGTACTTGGCTGCTAACCAAAAGATTGGTTGGCCTAACTCACTCAGAGGCTTCACAGGAGAAAGACCTGGCAATCGGCTCCCACAAAGATTTCTGACCTGGAAAATCTTATGGAGCAGTTCCACTGTGTCACATGGGATTGCTATGAGTTGAAATCAATTCAATGGCACGTAACAGTCTGCCTCCATAAAGGTTACAGGCTTGAAGGATCTATGGGGAAGTTCTACTGTGTCATAAAAGTTGCTGTGAGTTAGGAGAGAAATGGATTTTAAGTTTTTAAAGACTTCCTAAAATCAGTCTGAAATGAATGTGATCCTTGTATTCAATATCTTTAAAGTAACTACGCACATAGGGATTTTTTTCCATTCACAAAACATCCTGGTGGTGTAAATATTTTCTCTTCACTTGATATTGTGTGGAAGAACTAGACTGAAGGGAGGTAACGGAAATTTAATTTGCAGCTGGACTGTGAAATACCTAACATGTGGCCATTCCTCCTAACCACCTCTACTACCATTAGCAAATCCAGACTCCTTACCAAGTTGACCTGTAATCTGTTGCTAATTGTTTTCTCAGTATTTGGGAAGGGGGAAAAAGCAGAACTGAAGTCACCCCCTGGTATCCTTTTTTATACTAGCCTTTCCTACTCTGTTTACTCACCCCTCTCAGTTTGCCATCTTTAAATCCTTGGTTAAAATTCACTGCTTCCACGGAGGCTTCTCAGATTAATGCCGGGTCACAACAACTCACATTTATTGAGTTAGAATGTATAATGAGCTTTATGTGCTTCACATGAAAAAAATGTATGCAAAAGACGTGGCACTATGCCTGTCACATAACAAGCATTTCACACGCTTCAGCGTTTACAGGTCCCCAGCCCTTATCCCAAACCCTCAGGAATAAGTATGTTTGAGTATTTATTGTTTTTCTGTGCAGATATCATATAGGTAATATGGTACCTGTGGTGTGTACGAATAAACACCCTCGGCAGAACCTGGAGTGCCATAATCTAAGCAAATTCACGAACGTGTTGCCTTAGTCGTTTAGTGCTGCTATAACAGCAATAGCACAAGTGGATGGCTTTAACAAAGAGAAATTTATTTTGTCACAGTCCAGTAGGCTGGGGTATCAGCTCCAGAGAAAGTTTTTTCTCTGTTGGCTCTGGAGGAAGGTCCTTGTTGTCAGTCTTCTCCTGGACTGGGAGATTCTGGGGTGCAGGGACTCTAGTTCCTTTCCAAAGGATGAGCTCTGCTCCCAGAACTGCTTCTTGGTGGTTTGAGGTCCCCAAACTCTCTGCTTGCTTCCATTTCTTTTATATCTCAAGAGGTTGCCTGTAGGCACAGTACCGTCTTAGGCACTGAATCCTGCCTCACTAACAGACTGCCGCCCTTCCCCCCTAATTAACGTGGAGACTGAGTCTACAGCATACAGGAACATCATACAATGCTGGGAATCAATGTCTAGACAAATTGATACACACATTTTGGGGGGGACATAATTAAATCCATGACATGTGTTTACGGTGAGATACATGAATATGTACATGAAGGGGAATAAATAAAGACTATAAATAGCCTCCCTGCAGGTGACGCTCCTTGAATACTCTGGGGGTCAGTTCTTCTCTGGCCCCTAGGTTTACCATGAGTCGGATCTGACTCAACGGCACTTGGCTGGCAGGTCAAATCAAGTTTTGCAACCAAATAAGTTTGCAGCAAACTAACAATAGAACTTGCTTGCAGAATTTTTGGATTTCAGTTTGTGGGTGGGAGACTGGTATCATTATTCAGGAAGGATACGAGATTTCTACAGCAAGTGACAGAGCTGGGACACAGACTTGGGTGTTTGTGAATCTACAGGCCTTGCTGTCACCAGGCAGGTACACAATTCTGCTTTCCTCCTGCTTCCTGGGCCTTACCCACAGCTCTGGAAGCCTGTTTCCCTCCACTCGTGCAGAGAGGTAAGTATCTGACTCATAAGTGTATGGCCTGATGAATTATACCCAAGTAAGCGTACTTATGTCAACTCCACCCCAGTCAAGAACTAGAATATTTTGTTCCTGAGAAGCCCCCTCCTGGATTTCCTGTTCACTCTCCACCTTTGTCCTCAAAGATAATCACTGCCTAGACATCTGTCACCATACATGGCTTTTGCTGATTAGTTGCATTTTATGTAAAAGGAACCATGCAGTATGTATATTTTTTGCATCTGGTTCTTCTGTGAGATCCATCCTTGTTGTGGTGTGAAGCAGTAGCTTATTTAAATTGCTGTGTAGCATTTCATTGTATAAAATGTGCCACAATTTGCTTATCCACTTGCTGCTGAGGACATTTGGATAGTTTTCAGTTTTAGACTATTATAAAGAATACTGCTTTGAACATGTTTGTACTTGACTTTGAGTTTGCTGTTGTTAGCTGCCATCAAATCGGGCTCTGACTCATGGCATGGCAACTTCATGTATAACATAAAAAAATGCTGCCCAGTCCTGTGCCATCCTCATGATCACTGTTATTTTAGTCCTTGTTGTAGCTCTTGTGCCAATCCGTCTCACTGAGGTTTTCCTAGCTTTCTCTCACCCCGTACTTATCAAACCTCTACTTGCTGTTACTAGGTTGATTTCAACTCATACCATTCCTATGAGACAGGGTAGAACTGCCCCAGAGGGTTTCCAAGGCTGTGATCTTTACAGAAGCAGACTGACACATCTTTGTGCCATGGAACGGCCAGTCGGTTCTAACCACTGGTTTCTGGGTTAGCGGCTGCGCTCTTAACCACTGTGCTACCAGGGCTCCTTACTTTGCCAAAGAGGATGTCCCTTCCCAGCAACTGATCTTTCCTGTTGATATGTCCAGAGTAAATAAGCCACCATCCTTATTTTAAGGAACACTCTGGTTATATTTCTTCTAAGACTGATTTGCTTGTTCTGTGTGAGTCCACAGTATATTCAGTATTCTTCACCAACTTGCAATTTAAGTGTGTCAGTTTTTCTTCTGTGTTCCTCTTTCATTGTCCAGGTTGGGCTTACCTGCACAGATTTCTTCTAGAAGAGGAAATGCAAGGTTCACGACCATATATATGCTCATCTTTAGAGGATGTTATCAACTACTTTCCAAAGTGGTTGTATAAATTTGTATTTTTAAAAGTAGTTTGTATTTTAGTTGCTGCATATCTTCACTAACACTTGGTATTGTCTTTTTAAAATTTTAGCCACTCTTGTCAGTGGTTGTATCTCAGTAAGTTTAAATTTGCTATCCCTGATGATAAAGTATATTGAGCACCTTTTCTTACGTGTTTTGGCAACTTGGATATCTTTTTTTGTAAAGTGGTTATTTGGGATCTTTTTTAAAATCCCATTTCGGTTGTTTATGTTTTTCTTGTAGATTGGTAGGATCATTGATTTTCAGCTTATCTTTTTTTCCTTTTGAGATGTGCATTTAAAAGTATGTGTATATATACACTGCCCGCTAAGTACTGTAGTAGCTGTATCCTACATGTTTTGATATGTCATGTTTTCACTATAATTTAAAACATTTTCTGAATTCTATTATTATTTCTTCTTTGTCTTGTGGGTTACTTAGAATCACACTGCTTGATTTCCAATCATATGGAGATTTTCTGGTTATCTTTTTATTATTGATTTCTACTTTAAACCACTGTGATCAGAGAACATATTCTGTATTTCTGAAATTTTTGGAGACTTGCTTTATGACCCAGTGTATGGTCAATTTTGGCATACCTGTTTTGGTTGGCAAGTCTATCCAAAAAAAAAAAAAAAAAAAAAAAACCCACTACCATCAAGCCATTTCTGATTCACAGTGAATAAATTTTGTAATCATTGGTTACTGTGTTTTATATATGTAAATTAAATCAATTTTATTAATGGTAGTGGTTAAATCTTTTATATCCTTACTGGCTTCTGTCTGCTTAGTCTGTGGTTCCTAAGAAATTTGTTAAAATCTTCCACTACAGTTATGCACACTTGTTGGTTTTGGTATTTTGATTAAAAAATTCACTAAAATATTGTACTCAACTCAGTGGCACTGGGTGGGTATGAATGTGATTTTTCCTTTTAGTTCTGTCAATGTTTGCTTTATACGTTTTGAGGTTAAGTCTTTTAGTAAACAGAAATTTTTAAATCTTAGTGAAATGATTTCCTTGTCATAATAAAATCTCTTTCATGGTATCTGCTGAAGAGATGCCTCTATTTCTTGATTTAAAATCTCGTCTATATGACACTAATACAGCTACAAATTTTCCTTTGGTTAGCATTTCTTTTTTTGTTTTTCATCCATTTACCCTTAATCTTTCTGTGTTTTTATATCTAAGGTATGTCTCATATAAGGAGCAGATAGTTGGGGTTTTGTTTTATTGATCCGGTCTGAAAATGATACTCAAATAATCTTGTTAATAATTGTGTGACTATAATCTGAGATAACTACCCTGAATAAAAGATAGCATAATCTGACTCAGATTTGTATCTCAGGGGTTTCCCTGGGGAAATGATGGTGAAGTGACAGTCTCAGTTTGGCTAGAGATCACTAAGTCAGTTGAAGAAATGGGTGAGTGTTGTCTTGGGTGTCTCTCAACCTCCGCTCTAGCACTCTTTCTCTCCCTGACTTCTGGAGCAAGTTTTTCTCACTCAGACAACAACTCATGAGGGGAATTGCTCCTTCCAGCCTTGCTCCTCTAAATTGTGATGTACCTGTATAGGTCTTCTTGTCGCCTTATGCTTGACTTAGAGCTGAGTATTTAGTTAGGTATTACATGGCACTTCTTTTGGGTTACTGGAAATCCTGGTGGCAAAGTGGTTAAGTTCTACATCTGCTAACCAAAAGGTAGGCAGTTCAAATCTGCAAGGCACTCCTTGGAAATTTTATGGGGCAGTTCTACTCTGGCCTATAAGGTTTCTATGAGTTGGAATCAATTCACAGTGGCTTTTTTCCATCCCCCCTCATCCCCCTTGGCTCTTTTGGGTTAAATCTACATTTTTTCAGGGGCTTTTAGTGTATTAAATGAGTAGGTTGAGGCATGATAGCATTCCAGCAATTCTCTCAAGCTGTTGGAAAGGATGGTTTGGGGCATGGAGCCTTTCACTTCCTCTCCAGTCATCCTTGCCCTGGTTGCTTAATGGACCTATGCTCAGGTCCCACACTGCTTCTCCTCACCCCATCCTCCACTTCATGCCCAGTGATCTTCCCACACCCACAGACTTACCACAACCAACCCTGGGTGCCTCCCACACAGGCATCCACACTTACAACGTTCTTTCTGTGGGGCTCCAGAGGAACAAACAACAGACACAGGAACAGGAATCTCCCCCACTGAATCAAAGGAACAAGCCCTTGTTGAGGAAGAGACACTTCCTCTGTTCAGCCTCTATGTCCTGACTAATTGCTAGTATCAGTTGCTGTCAGTTTCTCCCCCAAGGAAAAGAGGAGGCATAAGAGGTAAAGAAATGAGGAGTGCCTGCTTTGTTACTTTTATGTCTGGCTTCAGTCAGCTTAAATTACCTGCCTTAAACCCGTCTTTCAGGCACTGGAATGCTTAGAAGTGTTTTTCACCTTAACAGCAAATTCACTGTGAAGTGGTAGATCAGTCAGGAAGACATGACTGCAGTAGATATAAAAAACCCTGTCTACTCTAAAACACTGTATGATATTTGTGATTTTTTAAATTTGTTTTTGCTCTCTCCTTATAAAAAAGAAATTCCAGCAGCACCATTTGGTGGTAGTGTTATTGTCACAGTAATAAAGTATCATTTGGGCAATAATGATTATCTGTATGCACACGTAGAGTCATAGAAGAATTATTTTGCATTACTAATTGCAGATCAACTGATGTGAGAGGACCAAGACTTGTACTATCAGAAAAGAGGTTAACCAGGACCCAAAGTCAAGCCAAGTGCCATCCATCAAAGTAAAAACAAAATGAACTCACAGGGTAGATTATTCGTCTGTGTAGTAGGGATGTGATACCCAAACCAAACCAAACACTATGCAGTCAAGTCACAGCAACCCTTTAGGACAGAGGAAAACAGTCCTATAGAGTTTCAAAGGAGCACCTGGGGGACTTTAACTGCCAGTCTTTTGGTTATCAGCACTAGCTCTTAAGCACTGTGCCCCCAGGGTTTCCAATGTGATGGAGTAATGATATTAGGTCATTATTGTAAGATGATATAAGAGATTGCAACTACGTGCAAGGATGAAGGCTTATGGAAGATCCAGAAGAAAATCCCCAAAATGATTAAATGAGCAGAACATGGGACTTCGGAAGCAAGACACCAAAAACTACTTAGTTCAGCAAAGAGACAATTAAGAGATCTTCAAAGATATGAAGGAGCCCCTAACTACTGACATACAATATTGTTTTGAGATTGCATCAGTAGATACGCAAGTCAAGATATTTCTGATGAGGAATGGTGGTTAGGCCCTCTCTCAAACTGACAAGGGAGCTGAGAAGATGACCATCATCTGAATTATTAGTTGCATCCTTGCTGAGAAGTAGGAACAGAGACAAGCCACTTTCATACTGGTTCTTTGAAACTCTTCTGAAGTAGATTTCCTGTGAAGATGGGCTAGTTCCAGCCACAGATGGAAGAATGAAAGACCCTGCAGCTAAGCAAAGACAGCCTCCTGGTGGTGTCTATTCCCCCAGGCCATGTCCCCATTGCCACCCCTTACACTACTCTCTGGATAGATCTTTTAACAGCTCTGAGGAGTTAGGATATTGCACAACTATGTATTACTTGGGTAGGAAATAAGGAAGGTTCTGAGTTAGGGCAATAATGACAGTGACAGGTCTACAGGAATTTCTGAGCAGGCAGAGGACACATCATGGGTGTAAAATGTCCAGAACAGTTCAAAAAGCTGAGAGACACGTTTCAAAAGGGAAAGTGGGGGAGCCAAAGAACTACAGACCCTCAAAACCAGTGTGAGTAGAGTCCTTGCCATTTCAGTTGAGGCCATCAGAGCTACTCTTTCTGTCATTCTTAAGCACTTCTTGCCCTCTTGTGGGCATTTCTTTACAACAAAACCTGAAGTTAGTTCTTTCCCACTTTGCAACCAGAAACCATTTTGCTTCCTGTCTTTTTGTACATTATCTCTACCCAATAAACATTTTTTTGTGTAACTGCTTCAGAAACCCTGGTGGCATAGTGGTTAAGTACTACAACTGATAACTAAAAGATCAGCAGTTCGAGACCACCAGTCACTCCTTGGAAACTCTATAGGGCAGCTCTGCTCTGTCCTGTAGGGTTGCTATGAGTAGGTACTGACTCAATACCCGTGGATTTAGTTTTTGGGTTTATGTGGTAAGGCCATGAAAAGGCATGCGCTGGGAGCTATGAACGCACAAAGGATGAGTAGTTCACTTTGACCTTGAATACTAGAAGAGCATTACAAAGGAAATGCTTGAGATGGGTTTTGAAAGATAACTAAGAGTTTACTAGATAGTAGAACAAAGAAAGTAGTCAAAGGGCCTTAGGTAGAAGAAACAACATGTGCAGTATACAGATACTCTAAAGATTGCTATTGGTTTAGAAACTACTAAGCAGTTCTGCAGGGTTGTGTCGAAGACCTAGTAAAGAAAAATGTTTGAGACTAAAATTTACTAAATATAAAAGTCCCCAGGTGTGCAGTTAATGTGTTTGGCTGCTTATCAGAAGGTTGGCAGTTTGAATTCACACATAGGTCCCTCTGAAGAAAGGTTTGGTGATCTAATTCTTAAAAAAAACAGCCACTAAAAACCCTGTGGGCCACATATCTACTCTGATACTCATTTTGTTGCCATGTGTTAGAATAGACTAGACCACAGCAGATTACTGGTGATCACTGCTCATTGGTTAACTGGCTACTAAGTGTCAAGGAATGAATTGTGTCCCCCAAAATATTTGTAGCAATTTGGCTAGGCCATGATTCCTGGTGTTGTGTGATATTCTGTTACGTAGTACAGAGTGGATGGAGGACAGTTGCGTTGGTGGGACAGGACTTAATGTGTACAATTTATTGTGCCTTGAGGCACAATCTCTTGGAATCTAATGGAAAGGGAAGCAAGCAGAGATTTGGGGTACCTCATACCACCAAGAAGCAGTGTCAGGAGCAGGGTGCATCTTTTGGAATGGACCTGGGGTCCCCATGCCTCAGAAGCTCCCAATCCAGGGGAAGATGGACAACAAGGACCTTCCTCCAGAACCAATAGAGAAAGCCTTCCTCTGGAGCTGACATCCTGAATTTGGACTTGTAGCCTAACAGACTATGCCAAAATTAATTTCTCCTGGTTGAAGCCATCCACTTGTGGTACTTCTGTTATAGCCGCACTAGATGACTAAGACGCAAATTGTCAAGCAGTATTCAGCTCAATGAATTGAAACTAAATAAATGCACTCAGCATTCTTGTGAGTTTTATTGTTTGCAATTAACAGATAATGAAACTGAGGTACAATGACGTTCAGGTATGTGTATGAGGGGAGAGGAGATAAGGATGGTGGATGTAGCACAAAGGAAGGCTGAAGATGTTGGGGACAGGTTGTGAAGGGCTTTATGTGTGGTGTTAGAGAATTTTCATCTTGTCCTTTAGGTCAGTGTTTCACAAACAATGCTCTGTGGAGCCCAAGGATTCTATAGATGTGCCTCAGGGCTATCTGCTGGCAGCCAGTGGTTGATGGATCTGATAGACACTGGAATCCCCAGCTCTCTTTGTCCTTGTTACCTGTTTTATTTAATAGATTTCCATATAAAATTTCATGTGGAAAAAGTATGTTGCTGTTCAAAGCAATGCAAAAACAAACAAGTGAAACCTTTAAGCCATGGGGAGCCATTGTTTATTTCGGGATGAGAAAGTAAAATGAATATACCTTTTTATGAAGTTCTGGGTAGAGAATGGATTAGATTGAAGAAGACTGAGGGCAGTTGGTTGGCTTCATATTTAAGAAAGAAAATCCTATGATGTTTAGAATGCAAGGAATATCTTAGTTATCTAGTGCTGCTGTAGCAGAAATACCTCAAGTGGATGACTTTAACAAACAGAAGTTTATTCTCTCACAGTCTAGGAGGCTAGAAGCCCAAATTCAGGATACCAGCTCTAGGGGAAGGATTTCTCTCTCTGTCGGCTCTTGGGGAAGGTCCTTGTCATCAGTCTTCCCAAAATGTGAATAATTCAGGAATCAATTTTAAAAATATGACAAGACCTGTACATTAAACTACAAAACTGAGAGAAATTTAAAAAGACCTAACCAAGATGGAGAAATATACTATGCTCATAGATTGGAAAAGTCAAAATTCTTAACATCTCATTTCTCTAGTAATTAATCTGTAGATTCAAGTAATTCCAATCAAAGTCTCAGAATTGTTTTTATAGAAATGACAAGTACAATCTAAAATATATATGCAAATGTAAAGGACCTAGAACAGTCAAATCGATTAAGAAAGAGAAAAACAAAGTTGGAAGACTTACATAACCTTGTTTCAAGATATATAATAAAATGACAGTAATCAAGAAACTGTTACTAGCATAAAAGTAAACAAAAAGATCAATGGAGTAGAAAAGAAAGCCAGTAAATCTATGTATGACCAATTGATTTTTTTTTTTAATTTTATTTTTGGTAAAAATATATGCAACAAAGTGTGCATGCATTCAACAATTTTTACATGTGCAGTTCATTTACAGTGATTACATACTTTACATCATGTCATCATTCTTCCAATCTTTGCCCATATCTGTCACTACCTTTAACTTGAACTCTGCTACTTGGAGCTGTCATTTGTGTTTTAGTGTTACTGCTGGCCGTTAATCTCTTATAAATACCTCTTTAAAGAGTGTAATGCTCAAGGTGCATACTCTTTATTAAATCAGCTATATTGTTGTTTGGAGCCCTGGTGGTATAGTGTTTAAGAGTTCTGCTGCTTACCAAAATTTTGGCAGTTTGAATCTACTAGCCACTCCTTGTAAACTTTATGAGGCAGTTCTACTCTCTCCTGTACGGTTGCTGTGAGTTGAGATCAACTCAACAGCACCTAGCAATAAATTGTTGTTTAGTATGAAGATAACTTCATGGGACGGTTTTGGTTCAAGATTCAAAAATTGTTTCCAGGGAATGGTCAATGGATTTTTAACAAAGATGCAAGACACTTTAATGGAGAAAAGATTATTTTTTCAAAAATGGTGCAGGTGCAATTGGATATGTATATACAACAAAATTCCTACCTTAAACCATATTAAAAATCACTAGAAATGATCATAGACCTAAATATGCACAAAACTGTAATGTTTCTAGAAATAAACGTAGAAGAAAATCTTTATTCTTAAGTTAATAAAAGATTTCTTAAATGACACAAAAATGTACAAGCTGTGAAAGAAAAATGCAGACTGAATTTCCTCAAAGTTGAAAATATTTAATCTTCAAAAGATAATAAAATGAAAAAAAAAAGCAAGCCATATGTTTGAATTGAGGTAATGGAAGCCAGAATTGATAAGACTGAAGATAACACACTTGATGCCAATTTATCTGAGAAAAAAATCAGACAAAATAATTTTTTTTTAAATGAAGAAACCCTAAGAATTACGTGGGACTCTATCGAGAGGAATAACCTATGAATAATTGGAGTTCCGGGATAGGGACTCGAGGAACCAGAAGATACTACGAAAATTGTTGCAGATTTGTTGGCAGGAAACTTCTCTGACATAGTAAAGGATGGAAAGATATCTCTTTAGGAAGCTCAGCAAACACAATATGGGGTAGATCCCAAAAGAAAGTCACCAAGCCATAATCAAACTTGCCAAAACCAAAAATAAAGAGAGAATTTTACAAGTGGTTAGGAATAAACAAAAAGTCATCTGTAAAGGACAATCAATAAGACTAAGCTCTAACTACTCAACAGAAATTATGTAGGCAAGAACACAATGGGAAGACATATGTAAAGCCTTGAAAGCAAAAAAAAACTACCAGCCAAAGATTATATACACAGCAAAATTGCCTCTCAGTATGATGGCAAAATTAGGGTGTTTCTAGATAAGCAAGAAATATTAATGTTTGGAAAATCAGTTGCATCAGATAATAGCTCAAGACTAGACCACAAAACAGAATAACCAGTTATCAACCTAGATAGGGAAGTCACTAAAATAAATCACAACTAAAACATTGAAAATAGGGAAACAAAGCCATCACTATGTAAAAGATGACAACATAAAAGCAAAAAAAGAGGGGCTAATTAGTGATGGAACTTTCACTTGGAGAGGAATTTAAGGCAATACCAAGAAATAAAAGATCAGTTTAAATTTAGCAAAATAGAAGTAAACATTAAAATAACAACAATGGAAACTAACAACCCTACACATCAAAATAAAAAAAAAGGAGAAAAACACAAAGTCTCAGCAAATACAAAATCAGCAACAATGAAAAAGACTAAAAAAAATACATAAGGAAAAACTACTCAGCACAGAAAATTAAGTCAAAGAAACAGTCAAAAACACACACAAAAGACATCAAAATGACAGTAATAAGTTCATACTTACCATTAATTACACCAAATGTAAATGAATTTAATGCACCAATAAAGAGAGAGTGACAGAATGGATCAAAATAACACAGTCTGTCTATATGTGACTCCAAGTGACACAACTTAAACTCAAAGACAAACAAACTGAAATTCAGAGAATCAAAAAATACATCAAACAAACAACAGCAAAAAAAGAGCAGGAGTGGCAATATTAATCTCTGATGAGACAGACTTTAAAGCAAAATCTACTGCAAAACTATAAGAAAGGACATAACCATAATAAATATTTGCACACCCAGTGACAAGCCTCCAAAATGCATAAAACAAACTCTAACAATGTTGAAAAGAGAAATAGACAGCTCCACAATAGTAGCAGGAGACTTCAAAACAGCACTTTTCAAGTGATGTTTCAGAATCTGAAACATCAAAATATTACAAAGCATCTTTTCTGATCATAAAGCCATAAAAGTAGAAATCAATAACAGAAAAAGCAAGGAAAAAAATCAAATAAATGGAAACTGAACAACACCTTGTGAAAAACTACTGGGTTATAGAAGAAATCAAGGACAGAGTAAAGAAATCCGCTATATCAAATGAGAACGAAAACATAACCTACCAAAACCTCTGAGATACAGCTAAAGCAAACGCACAGAGGTGGATTTCTAGCGATAAATACCAATAAATACCCAAAGAGAAGACAAGGCCCAAATGAAAGCATTAACCCTACAACTCAAATATAGAGCAACAAAAGAAGCCCACAGGCACTAGAAGAAAGGAAATAATAAAATCAGAACAGAAATAAATGAAATAGAGAACAGAAGACAACTGAAAGAACTAATAAATGTGGTTCTTTGAAAAAATTGACAAAAATCAATAAACCCATGGCCAAAATGGCAAAGGAAAAACAGGAGAAGAA
The DNA here is from genome assembly GCA_028571685.1 of Heterohyrax brucei. Classification (NCBI taxonomy): domain Eukaryota; kingdom Metazoa; phylum Chordata; class Mammalia; order Hyracoidea; family Procaviidae; genus Heterohyrax; species Heterohyrax brucei. The sequence continues at coordinate 64,961,291 of CM053142.1, read as the reverse complement.
GTGAACAACCTCAATAAAAAGTGAGATGGGTGATATCACAACAGACGCAACTGAAATGAAAAGAATCCTAAGAGAATACTATGAAAATTATACTCTAATCAACTTGAAAACCTAGAGGAAGTGGACAAAATACTAGAAACACACTATCTACCTGCTACAAGAGATATACCACAAGTGGATAGCTTTAATAAAGAGAAATTTTTTTTCTCACAGTCCAATAGGCTAGCAGTCTGAAGCTAGGTTTCTGCCTCCAGAGGAAGATTTACTTTCTCTGTTTATTTTGGAAGAAGGTCCTTGTCACCAGTTTTCCATTGTTCTGAGAGGTTCTCAGTGGAGGAACCTCAGGTCCCAACAATGCACTCTACTCCTGCCATAGCTTTCTTGTTGGTACAAGGTCTCCAACTATCTACTCACTTCCTTTTCCTTTTATCTCTTGAAGGATAAAAGATAGTGCAGATCACACCCCAGGGAAACTCCCTTTACATTGGATTAGGGATTAACTTCAGCAAGAATGTTGCAGCCCCACCCTAATCCTCTTTAACATAATCCAATCTTGCACCATTAACCACAACTTACACAAAAATTACATTCACAAAATAGAGGATAACTGCCCAATACTGGAAATCATGGCCCAGTCAGATTGCTACACACATTTTTGGGAGGATGTAATTCAATCAATGACACTACTTAAATTTATACAAAAAGAGGTAGAAAAATTAAGTAAACCTGTAAGGAAAGAAGAGACTGAGGAGGTAATTTAAAAACCTCACACACAAAAAACAAAAACAAACAAACAAAAAGAAAATAACCCTAGCTCTGATGGTGTCACTGGAGATTTCTACCAAACATTTGAAGAAGAGTTAACACCAGTCCTCCTAAAGGTATTTCAGAACATAGAAAAGATGGAATATTCTGGAATGCACTGTATGAAGCCCGCATAACCCTGATACCAAAGTCAGGTGAAGACACAACAAAAAGAAGATTTCAGACCAATATCCCTCATATATATACAAGATATAGATGTAGAAATCCTCAACAAAATTCTAGCCAATGGAATTTAAAAAAAAAATCCCCAAAATAATTCACCATAACCAACTTGGATTCATACAAGGTGTGCGGAAGTGGTTCAACATAAGCAAAACAATCAATGTAATATATCACATAAATAAAACAAGACAAGAAATGCATTATCTTACCAACTGATGCAGAAAAAACATTTGACAAAATCCGACACCAATTCCTGATAAAGACTCTCAGCAAAATAGGAATAGAAGGAAAACTCCTCAACATAATGAAGACCACTTATAAAAAGCCAGCAGTCAACATGATCTAAATGAAGAGAGTCTGAAAGCATTCCGCTTAAGAATAGGAACCAGACAGGTATCCCCTTTATCACCACTCTCATTGAGCACTGTGCTGGAGGTCTTAGCCAGAGCAATAAGACAAGAAAAAGAAATAAAATGTATCCAAAAATGTAAGGAAGGAATAAAAGCATCCTTATTTGCAGATAATATGATCTTACATATAGAAACCCCCAAAGAATCCACAAGAAAACTACTGGAAGTAACTGAAGATTTTAGCAAAGTATCAGGATACCAGATAAACACAAAAATTGGTTGACTGCCTCTATACCAAGAAAGAGAACTTCAAAGAGGAAATCATCAAGTCATTATCATTTATAGTAGCCCTCAATAAGATAAAATACTTAGGAATAAATCTAACCAGAGATGTAAAAGACCTATACAAAGAAAGCTATAAGATAGTACTGCAGGAAACCAAAAGAGACCTACCTAAGTGGAAAAACATACCTTGCTCATGGATAGGAAGACTTAATATTGTGAAAACATCAATTCTGTCCAAAGCAATCTACAGATAGGATGCAATCCTGATCCAAATTCCAAAGACATTTTCTAATGAAGTGGAGAACCTGTCACCAACTTCATATGGAAAGAGAGGAAATCTGGGATAAGTAAATCTTACTGAAGAAAGTGAAGAAGGGAAGACCCAACACCATCTGATTTTAGAATCTATTTTACTGTCGTGGTAGACAAAACAACCCAATATTGATACAACAGACACATAGAGCAGTGGTACAGAATTGTGAATCCAGACATAAAAGCATCTGCCTATGAGCAGCTATCTGACAAAGCTCTAAAGTCCATCAGTTGGAGAAAAGTCTTTAACAGATGGTGCTGGCATAACTGGATATCCATCTGCAAATAAATGAAACAGAATCTATACCTCCATACCATACACAAAACCTAATCTAAAATGGATCAAAGACTGAAATACATGCTCTAAAACATTAAGGATCATAGAAGGAAAAATAAAAAGACAATGGTAGGAGCCTTAATGTATGGCAAAAACCAAATACAGACCATAACTAACACAGCAAAAACACCAAAAGAGAAACTAGGTAACTAGGAGCTCCTAAAAATCAAATGCTTATGTTCATCAGAAGATTTCACCAAAATAGTTAAAAGACATACTACAAATTGGGAAAAAAAATTTTGACTATGACATATCAAATGAAGGTCAGATCTCTAAAATCTACAAGATACTGCACAACCTCAACAATAAAAAGACAATGCAAATTTAAAAATGGGAAAAGAATATGAACAAGCATTGCACCAAGGAAGACATTCAGGCAGCTAACAGATACATAAGGAAATGCTCATGAACATTAGCCATTACAGAAATGCCAATTGAAACTACAAGATACCATCTCACACCAATAAGGCTAGCATTGGTCCAAAATACAAAAAATAGTAAACATTTGAAAGATTGTTGAGAGACTGAGACTTTTATACACTGCTAGTGGGAATGCAAAATGGTACAACAGTTTTAGGAGTTGATTTTACCCTTTCCTAAAAAAGCTAGAAATAAAAGTACCATAACATCCAGCAATCCCACTCCTTGGACCATATTCTAGAAAATTAAGAGCTACATAAATAGACATATGTACTTTCACATTCATTATAGCACTGTTCACAATAGCAGAAAGATGTAAATAACCTAAGGTGACTATCAACAGATAAATGTATAAACAATTTATGGTTTATTCAGAAAATGGAATACTATACAAAGTTGACGAACAATGATGAATCCTCAAAACATCTCAAAAAACTGATGAATCTGAAAGGCATAATGTTAAGTGAAATTAGTCAATCTCAAAAGGACCAATATTGCATGAGACTATTATAAGAATTCAAGAAAAGGTTTGAAGACAAAAAATGTTCTTTGATGGTGACAACGGTGGGATGGAGGGTGAGGTGAAATGTACTAACTACATAGTAAACAAGAATTATCTTAGGAAGAGGGAAGGACAACACACAATACAGGGGAAGTCAGCACAACTTTATTAAAACAAAAGCTAAAAAGTTTACTGAACACAACCAAGCACTTTGAGAGACAGAGTAACAATGAAACAAAAGTAAACATCTTTCTGGTATTTTCTGCTTTCAGGAAAAAATCCATCTGACATCAGCAAGGATAAGACTGATTTCATATCTTCTGAATCTGGCTTGAATTTCTGGGACTTCCCTGTCAGTATACTGCAGCAGCCACTTTTGAGGGATCTTCAGCAAAATTTTACTTGTTTATGATATTGTTCACTAATTTCCAGATTCAGCTGGATCACTTTTATTTGGAGTAGGCAAAAAAATATAAGTCTCTTCCAATCAATTGGTTGGGTAGCTGTCTTCCAAACTTCTTGGCAAAGATGAGTGAGCACATCCAGTGCTGTGCCAGTTTGTTGAAACATCTCTGTTGGTGTTCTGTCCATTCCTGGAGCCTTGTTTTAGGCAATACCTTTAGCGTAGGTTGAATTTCTTTCAGTACTATTGATTCCTGTTGATACACTACCTTTTGAAATGGTTGAACATCAGACAGTTCTTTTTGGTATAGTGACTTTGTGTATTGCCTCCATTGTCTTTTGATGCTTCTCGTGTCATTTAACACTTTTTTCGTAGAATTCTTTGGTGTTGTAACTGAAGTCTTGAGGTTGTTTCATTCATTCCTTCACCTTGCGAAATGCCTTGTTTGTTCTTCCTTTTTGGTTTTCTATCTCCAGGTCTTTGGATATTTCATTATAACACTTTACTTAGTCTTCTTGGTCTGCCCTTTGAAATCTGTTCAGCTGTTTGACTTTATCATTTCTTCCTTTTGCTTAAGCTGCTTGACATTCAAAATCAAGTTTCAGAGTCTCTTCTGGCTTTCATTTGATCTTTCCTTCCTGTCTTTTTAATGACCTCTTGTTTTTTCACATATGATGTCCCTGATATCATTCCGTAACTCTTCTGGTCTTTTTGGTCATCAGTGCTCAACACATCAAATATGGTCTCTTATTTTAGGTGGAACATACAGAAGATAGTCCTTTGGTTCTCATGGATTTGTTCTGTGTGTAATGGAGACATGTGGAGTGAAATAGTCTATCCCAAAAGGACAATATTATATGTCTTCACTTGTATAAAATGACAAGAACTGGCACAGGTACAGACAGCAAAGTTTATTAGTAGTTACCAGGGTGGGCTGGAGGTGGATAGAAGTGGTTATTACTTATGGAGTTCTGAGTTTTAGTTTACAGTGATGAAAAAATTCCATTGGTTAAGGGTAGTGTTGCACAGCATGTTAACACAATTGCTGTCAATAGTTTTACAACTGGAAGAAATTATGTGATAGATATATTTGCAGTGACCCCCAAATCAGTAACTGCTTATATTGCTTCTATGTGACCTAACACTTCATAAGATTTGGAGCTGTAAGGTTATGCTTTCATGGAACATCTCAGTTAATTTGCCTACTAACACATTTAGTGCTTCTGTTTTATCTCCTAGTTGGTTGCAAAGTGCCTGGGGTCTTTAAATGCTTCCAACTGGCCATCCAAGGTACAGCAGTTGGTGTCCATTTGCCTAGGGCAACAGAGGAAGAAAGAGAGTCGGGAAGAGGAGGATGAAATGTAATACGTGGTTAACTGCCTCCAGGAACAACTGCCTCCTTTGTCATAAGACCAGAAAACTTGGATGTTACACAGCTACTATTACTGAACATTTTGAGCAAAACTTCTGTAGAAAAATTCTAATCAAAAGAGAGAAATCACAGAACAGAATTTCAATTTCTAATGGAGTATAGATTTTCTGGATCCATGGAAAATGGATGTATCCTCAAAAATATTTCCCAGAGATAATCTCAAATCTTAAACCTAAAATATCTCTAAAGTATTCTTTAAACCAACAGTACGTTATCTTAACTAGCAAAGAATCTACCTTGAGCATTGAACTCTTTTATGAACTCTGTATGTGGGATCAAATTGACAACAACAACTTGAAATATTAGATAGAAAGCTTAGGAGTAGTGACTTTATGTTAATTGGGGAATAACAATTTACAGAAGGAGGATAAGAATGGTTCACAACTTGAAGAATGTAGTAAGAGCCATGGAATTGTACATGTAGAAATTGTTGAATTAGTATATGTTCTGCTGTGTAGCTTCTCAACAATAACAACAAATAAAACTACATTTAAACAAAAGAAAACCCTATGGAGCACAGTTCTACTCTGATACACATGGAGTCAGAGTTGACTTGACAGTAACTAATCTTTTAACGGGAAAAAAAATTACACAGAAAGCAAACAAATACAGAAAAAAATGTAGACATGGTTAATCACTGGAGAAATTCAAGTTACCTGATAAAGAGACAGTTGATTAAGTGAGGAGTGGATATACTCTTTAGCTTTGTGATAGCCTATCTATCTCTTTGGAAACCCTGGTGGCATAGTGATTAAGTGTTACAGTTGCTAACTAAAAGGTCAGCGGTTTGAACCCACTAGTTTTGGAAACTATATGGAGTTCTACTCTGTGGTATAGGGTAGCTATGGGTCAGAATCGACTTGACAGCTGTGGGTTTTGTTTGGGTTCTTTGGAATATATCTATTTATGCCTCTATCCATTTATCAATTCATATTTTGTTTTTTTTTTTACATCATCTAAAGTTGCAGATAGCTATACAGTTCACCCTAAACAATTCAGCATGCATAAACCTGTCTACCTCAACTCCATTCCAGTGTCTGTTCATCTTTTTGGCTTTAATTAAGTGTATGCATGGATGAATTTTGAGACATACATCCATCCAGGTAATACAAACTTCCATCAAAATATAAGATACCAATATCACCACATAGTATTTCCTTATGCCCCTTGATCACCTGGCTGAGGTAGTGTTTCCAGTCTAGTTACTCTTTTTCCTTCATTTTTGTTTTTCACTATTTGGAACAAAGTTACCATACGCAGGCCGCAATTAAGGAGCAGAGATTTATACTCCCTCCTCTGTGAGGAGTAGCCCTAGTGTTGTAGGGATTAAGAATTCAGTTGCTAACCAGAAAGTCAGCAGTTTGAATCCACTGGTCATGTCTTGGAAGCCCTGTGGAGCAGTTCTACTCTGTCCTATAGGGTCACCATGAGTTTAAATTGACTCAGCAGCAATGGGTTTGGCTTTTTGTTCAGTCCACTTGGGAAATCCTGGTGGCACAGTGGGTTAGGTGCTACATCTGCTAACCAAATGGTTGGCAGTTCAAATCTGCCAGATGCTCCTTGGAAACTCTATGGCACCGTTCTACTCTGACCTACAGGATCACTATGAGTCTGACTCGATGTGATGGTAGTGGGTTTTTTGTTGTTTGGTCTCCTTAAGGATAGCGTGTTACATAAATTATTTAAGTTCTTCTGCAAGTGTTTTAGTCAGCTAGTAGTGCTCTAACAGAAATACCACAAAGTGGATGGTTTTAACAAAGAAAAGTTTATTCTTACACAGTCTGGTAGGCTACAAGTCCAAATTCAGGGTGTCTGCTCCAGGGGAAGGCTTTCCTTCTGTTGGCTCTGGAGGAAAGTCCTTGTGTTGTATCAGTCTTTGGTCAGGGAGCGTCTTGGAACAAGAACCTCAGGTCTGAAGGATGCACTCTTCTCATGGCGCTGTTTCCTTGAGGGCTGTTTCCTTGGGGGTGCTGCTTCCTTCCCTTTCCTTTTATCCTTTGTAGGATAAAAGGTGGTGCAAGCCACACTCCAAGGAAACTCCCATTATAGTAAAGTGGAAAGGGAATTTAAGAAGGAATTTATAGTCCCACCCTAATCCGCTTTAACATACAGCATAAGAAAATCACAAAATGGAGGACAATCACACAATACTGGTAATCACAACCCAGCCAAATGTCTATACATATTCTGGGAGGGGGGCACAGTTCAATCCATGACAGCATGGGAGATTTATTTCTTCTCCTTCATCTGTTTAGTTGTTCATTCATTTATTTGTATCAGCTTGGACTTGTCAGTGTTTCTTTTGCACTTAGGTTATAATGCCATACTACTTTATATATTTTCTTGCTCAAGTTGTTCCAGCATTGGTCACTCGAAGCTCTTTCAGTGACTCCTGTGTCCCTTTGACATACTCTCATCATTATGAGGTTTGTTTGTTTGTTTGTTTGTTTGTTTTAGCAATTCCTTGCTTATTGAAGAATGGTATTAGAAACTAAGATGTGGGTTTGAGATGTGCTCCTTGCTCCTGGGACATGAATGGAGGCAAGCGTTGAGACCTTCATTTGCTGATGTGACAACATTCAACTCAGATGAAACACTTGCAAAAATCTATTAATAATTGGAACTTGGAATTTACAAAATATGAACACAGAAAAGTTGAAAGTCATCAAAAATGAAGTGCAATACATAAACTTGATATTGTAGGCACTGATTAGCTGAAATGGACTGGTACTGGACATTTTGGATTGCACAATTATATGTTCTGCCATGCTGAAAATGACAAAATGAAGAGGAATAGAGTCATACTCATCATCAAAAAGAACATTTCAAGATCTATCCTCAATGCAATGCTCTCAATAATAATAGCTGTGTGCCTACAGGTAAAACTAGTCAATATGACTATCACTGAAAATTACATACCAACCACTAAAGCCAAAGAAGAAGAAATAAAAGGTTTTTTTAAAAATCAACTTCTGCAGTTTGAAATTGCCCAAACATGCAATCAAGAAGCATAAGCATTGATAATTTCTGGCCTTTAGAATGCAAAAGTTGGAAACAAAGATGAAGGCTCAGTAGCTGGAAAAATGGCTTTGGTGATAGAAATTACTCTGGAAATGGAATAATATAATTTTGCAAGACCAATGACTTCTTTAGTGCAAATGCCTTTTTTTCAGCACTGTAAACAGCAGCTATATATGTGGGCCTCACTAGATGGAATACACGGGAATCAAATCAACTATATCTGTGGAAAAAGACTATGGAAAAACTAACATCAGTCAGAGCAAGGCCATAGACCAATTGTGGAACAGACTATCAGTTACTCACATGCAAATTCAAGTTGAAGTGAAGAAAATTAAACAAGTGCACAAGAGCTAAAGTACATCCCTGAATACAGCCCACCTAAATTTAGAGATCAACTCAAGAGCTGATTTGACACATTGAATACTAATGACCAAAGACCATAGAGTTGTAGTGATATCAAAGACATCATGTATGAAGGACACAAGAGGTCATTAAAGAGATGGGAAAGAAAGAAAAGGCCAAAGTAGATGTCAGAAGATACTCTGAAACTGGCTCTTGAACATCAAGTAGCTAAAACAGAATGAAGAAATATGATGTCAAAGAGACGAACCAAAAATTTCAAAGGGTGGCTCACAAAAACAAAGTACTATGAAGACCCGTGCAGAGACCTGGAGATAGAGAACCAAAAATGAAGAACATTTTCAGCATTTCTCAAGCTGAAAGAATTGAAGAAAAGATTCAAACCTCAAGTTGCAATATTGAAGAATTCTATGGGGGAAATATTAAGCAACACAGGAAGCATCAAAAGAAGATGGAAGGAAAGCAGAGTCATTATACCAAAAACAATTGGTTGACCTTCAACCGTTTCAGAAGGTAGCATACAGTTAAGCACTGATGGTACTGAAGGAAGACATCCAAGCTGCAGTGGAGGCACTGGTAAAAAACAAGGCCCCAAGAATTGACAGAGTAGCAACTAAGTTGTTTCAACAAACTAATGCAGCACTGGAAGCACTTACTCATCTATGCCAAAAAATTTCAAAGAAGCTGTCTCTGGTTAACCACTGGAAGAGATCCATGTTTGTACCCAGTACAAAGGAAAATAATCCAACCAAATATAGAAATTATTGAACAGTATCATTAATGTCACACTCAAGTAAAATTTTGCTGCAGATCATTTAAAATCAGTTGCAGCAGTATATCAACAGAGAAATTCCAGAAATTCAAGCTGGATTCAGATGACAACATGAAATGAGGGATATCACTGCTGATGTCACGTGGATTTTGACTGAAAGCAGAGAATACTAGAAAAATGTTTACCTATGCTGTATAGAATATGTAAAGGCACTCATTTGACTGTGTGGATCACAAAAAATTACAGCTAATTTGTGAAGAATGAGGAATTCCAGAACTCTTAGCTGTACTGATGAGGAGACTGTACCTAGAACAAGAGGAAGTTATTAGAACAGAACAAAGAGATACTGCATAATTTAAAGTCAGGGAAGGTGTGCATTAGGGCTGTACCCTTTCACCATACTTATTCAATCTGTATGCTGAGCAAATAATCCTAGAAGCTGGACTCTGTGAAAAAGAACAGGATCTCAGAATTGGAGGAAGACTCATTAGCAACCTGTGATATGCAGATGACACAACCTTGCCTGCTGAAAGTGAAGAGGACTTGAAGCACTTACTGATGAAGATCCAAGACCAAGAACTTCAGTATGGACTGCACCTCAATCCATGAAGAAAACAAAATTCATTACAACTAGACTAATAAGCAATATCGTGATAAGCAGAGAAAAGATTGAAGTTGTCAAGGATTTCACTTTACTTGGATCCACAATCAACACCTGTGGAAGTAACAGTGAAGAAATCAAAACATGTTTTGCTTTGGGCAAATCTGTAACAAAAGACCTCTTTAAAGTGTAAAAAAGCAGACATCACTTTGGCGACTTAAATGTACCTGACCCAAGCCATGGTATTTTCAGTTGCCGCAAGTACATGTGAAAGCTAGATGATGAATAAAGAAGAGCAAAGAAGAATAGGTGCTTCTGAATTATGATGTTGACAGGAGTATGCACTGCCAGAAGCATAAATAAATGTGTTAGAAGTACAGTCAGATGCTCATTAGAAGCAAGGAAGGTAAGTCTTCAGCTACATACTCTGGGCATGTTACCAGGAGGGGCCAGTCCCTGAAAAAGGATATTATGCTTAGTAAAGTAGAGGGGTCATTAACTGTGAAGATGGCATAGGACCAGGTAATGTTTTGTTCTGTTGGGCACAAAGTTGTTGTGAGTCAGAACCCAGTTGACTGCACCTAACAACAACAACAATGCAGAACCCTGTTGATACGGTGGTTAAGAACTCAGGCTGTTAACCAGAAGGTTAGTAGTTTAAATCCACCAGCTGCTCTTTGGAAACCCCATGAGATAGTTCTACTTTGTCCTATAAAGTTGGTATGAGTCAGAATGACTCAACAGCAATGAGGTATTTTGTTGTTGTTGTTTTAAACATGTGGCCAACAGTAACATATGCAAGGAATGTGCCTTGTATTTCAATCATGTATACCAGGACTAATGGGCACACTAGCCCAAAAGCAAAGATGAGAAGACATGAGAGGACAGGAAAACTGGAAGACTGGAAACAGAACTGGTGGTAGAGCAGGGGAGGGTGTTGACCCTTCACAGTGTTGGCAACCAATGTCATAAAACAGTTTGTATACTGACTGTTTAATAAAAAAATTTGCCCTGTAAACTTTCACTTAAAGCACAACCCCCAAAAACATGAGTCTACTAGCCCATGTGTATATATATGTGTCATGGACTGAATTATATATCCCCCCAAAATATGTGTCAACTTGGTTAGGTCAAGATTTCTAATACTGTATGGTTGGCCCCAATTTTGTGATTTTATGTGATTTTTTACATGTTGTAAATCCTATCTGTTATGTAAACGAGGCAGGATTAGAGGCAGTTAAGTTAATGAGGCAGGACTCAGTCTACAAGATTAGGTTATGTCTTAACTCAGTCTCTTTAAAGACATAGGAAAAGGGAACAGAGACATAGGACTTCATATCACCAAGAAAATAGTACCAGGAGAAAGTATGTCCTTTGGACCCAGGGTTCCTGTGCTAAGATGCTCCTACACTAGTGGGAAGATTGATAATAACAAGGATCTTCCCCTAGAACCAACAGAGAGAAAAAGCTTTCCCCTGACGCTGGCACCCTGAATTTAGACTTTTGTCCTTCTAGATGCTGAGAGACTAAATACTTGTTTGTTCAAGCTATCCACTTATGGAGTTTATAGAAATATTAGATAGCTAGGACAACAAAAGTGTTTCTGTGTTAATAACTAAATGTTATTAAGCTGAACATGAATTTGTACTGATGTCTCCAACTCTAATTCGTTACCACATGCACCATTCTAACTTTCTCTCCTTTCTCATTTGTAACCTTCTCTAATAGTGAGGAACCTATCTCCAGTCTTCACCATCTGTTTACTTAATTGTTCAATTTCACTATACATGTATAGCCATGTCAGAATTGTTTACCTGTATCAGCAGAAACTCCGGTGGTGTAGTGGTTAACTGTTACACAATGCTAACCAAAAGGTAGGCAGTTCCAGTCCACCAGGTGCTCCTTGGAAACTCCATGGGGCAGTTCTACTCTGATCTATAGGATCACTGTGAGTCAAAATTGACTTGATGGCAGTGGGTTTAGTTTTTTTTGGTTTATCACCAGAAAAAAAGCAACTTTATCAAATGATAGTGTAGTGCTTACCTACAGTTTCTTTTACCTTTAGTCTGCAGTCTCCATTCATTTCCAAAGGTACTCATCAAAAACCAGAACCCATTGCCATTGAGTTGATTCCAACTCATAGTGATCCTTTAAGACAGAGCAGAATTGCCCCACTGAGTTTTCAAGGAGTGCCTAGTAGATTTGAACTGTTGACCTTTTGGTTAACAGCCATGGTACTTAGCTACTATGCCAAAATTATTTAGGTCAGCATTTTTCTGCCCATCCCCTTCAGTAAGATTGCTTCATACACTTGTAATACAGTTAGTTGTTTGTTTTTTAATTACATTTGGCATTCTATCTTGGGACTCAACCTGTTAAATGATTTTTTTAAATTTGCATACATTAAGTTTCGTTCTTAGCACTATAGAGTTTTATGTGTTTTGACAATGCGGAGTGCCCTGCATCTACAATTGCATGGATACATACATGCTGAAAGAATCCCCTGTGTTTGACCAAGTCAGCTCTTTCTTCCTCCATCTGAGCTGTTGGAAGCCACTGATATCTTTACCATTGCTATAGATTTGCCTTTTTAGAATGTTATGTAATTGTAATCATACAATACGTAGCCTTTCAGACTGGCTTCTTTTACTTGGACATATGCATGTATATCTGTTTGTGGCTTGATAGTTCATATCTTTTTATGGCTGATTAAATTCCGTTGTCTGGATATCCTGCCATTTGTGTATCTATTCACTTACTGAAGGACATCTTGGTTGCTTTTAGTTTTTGGTGATGAAGAACAGAGATCCTATAACATTTCTGTGCAGGTTTTGTGAGGAGGTAAGTTCAAAATAAACCGGATAAACACCTAGAAACTGTTGGATCACACAATAAGACTATGTTTATTTTTGTAAGAAACCTCCCAGCTGTCTTCCAAACTGTTTCATTTTGCGTTCTCATCAGCAGTGAATGAGAAGTCCTGTTGCTCTGCATCCTTGCTAATAATTAGTACTGTCAGTGCTGTGAATTTTAACTATTCAAGTAAGTGTGTAGGGATATCTTACTGATGTTCTAATTTGCAGCTCCCTGATTGCAAATGATACTGAGCATCTTTTTGTGTGTATATTTGCCATCCATATATCTTTTTTGGTGAGGTGTCTGTTTAAGTATTTTGCATCTTTCTAACTGAGTTGTTTGTTTTTGTACTGTTAAGTTTTAAAAGTTCTTTGAATATTTTATTTTTTTCCTTTTTTTCTTATAATGACTAAGTGAAAATGTATATTCCCATACAAATTTACATGTCCACCTATATGTAGCTTCCACTGCTCTCCCTGCCCAGTGACAGCACACTATTCCTCTCTGCTCCATACATGTCTCATCCTCCCAACAGCTTCCTTTCCCCTCCTCTCCACCCACTTCCCTTACTCCAGCCAGAGGTCAGCAAGATGATATCCTATAGATGCATAGAACCATAAAGTGCATCCAATATATGCTCACTCTGCATCACCAAGTCCAGTCCACTCATGTCCAAAGAATGGACTTTCATTATGATTTATGGGCAAGGGCAGCATTAGGGCTAGGAGCCTTGCTCCCAGGTGAACCACAAAGGCACTGGACTGTGAATTGCAGTCTTTTAGTGGAGATCTCAGGGTGCACCCCTTTTTATTATTGTGTCACCAGTGAGACTCAACTTAGTGAGCTCCATCATGGCTGTCACTGGTGGTGGCCAGGTACCATCCGGTTCTTCCGGTCCCAAGTCAATGTAGGCACCCACTCATGTGGGTCTCTCTATCTTCTAGGTTGTCTCTCCCCCATGTCATTTTGGTCCTCGGTGATCATCTGTTCCTGCTAAGTTGAGACCATTTGCTGTGCCCTTGGATGGCAGCTTGGCAGTTTTAAGACCCCAGATGCCACTCACCAATGTGGGGTGCAGAGAACCCTCTTAGCAAAACACTAGTTGTGCCAATTGGTCTCAATTTTGCCTAAGAACATGGTCCCCTGCCCCCTGCCCCAACTACTCTGTCCTTGCAATATTGGGTTAAAATGGAAGGAGTATTCAAGTTACGTTGAACTCCACTTAACATTGTTCTTATTTCTAATGTGTGCTATTACTGATTTCACCCAACCAAATTTCTACCAACTATCTAGTCTAAACCCTCCTCTTCTTGCCCTCCCTTCTTCCCCTGCTTTGCGGCCGTCAAAGAGTCTTTTCTTCTATACAGAAGTCTGTTTTTGAGATCTTATCATAGGGGCCTCATACAATATTTGTCCTTTTGTCACTGACTACTTTCACTCAACATAATGTCTTCCAGTTGAAACCAGGTTATGAGATGTTTCCTGTAATCATCATTATTCTTTATCATTGCATAGTGATCCATTGAGTATATATACCATAGTTTACCTATCCATTCCTCTGTTATTGGGCATCTGGGTTGATTCCATCTTTTTGCTATTGTGGACTGTGCTGTGATAAACATTCTTGTACATGTGTTTGTTGGTGTGAATGGCCTTGATTCTGTAGGATATATTCCAAGTAGTGGCATTACTGGGTCAAATGATATATCTATATCCATTTTTTTAAAGAAGCACCAGATTGCTTTCCAAAGAGGCTGGACCATTTTGCAACCCCACCAACAGTGTAGGAGTGTTTCACTTTCTACACAGCCTCTCCAGCATTTGTTGTTTTGTGTTTTTTGGATCATGGACAACCTCGTTGATGTAAGATGGTACCCTATTGTAGTTTTGATTTAAATTTCTTTAATAATTAAAGATCGTGAACATGTCCACATGTGTTTTTTAGCTGCCTGGATCTCCTCTTTAGAGAAATGTCTGTCCATCTCCTTTGCCCATTGCTTAATTGGATGATTTATCTTCTTCTCATTGATATTTTGTAGTACCTTGTAGATTATGGAGATCAGGCGTCGGTTGCCAAATATTTTTTCCCATTCTGTAGGTGGCCTTTTAATTCTATTAATAAAGTCTTTGGATGAGCAAAAGTGTTTGATTCTTAATAGTTCCCATTTATCTATTTTCTCTTCTGTTGATTGTGGTTTGTTTGACAGATTTTGAAGTCTGTCTACATTGTGTTTTAAAACTTTCATTGTTGTTCCTACCTTTTCTTGAATGAGCTTTATTCTTTGTATATTTTAAATACAGGTACTTTGTTAGTCATGTGTTGTCATAGGCTGGGTCTCTAGAGTACCTAAATCAGTTAAAGCTTAAAGCAAATAAGTATATAGAGATTTGTATTAAGGAAATGGCCATGCACGTAGAGATTAGGATGCCCCAAGTCTTTGGGTCAGGACAGTCTACTCCTGATTCACGTAGACACATAGGCTGGTGAACCCAAGATTGACAGGTCAAATAGCAGGGCTTTTACTCACAGATTGCAAAGATCAATGAATCTTGAAAGGAGGCTGTTGGGAGGATGAGACATGTATGGAGCAGAGAGGAATAGTGTGCAGTCACCGGACAGGGAGAGCAGTGGAAGCTGCATATAGGTGGGCATGTAAATTTATACGTGAATGTACATTTTCACTCAGTCATGTTAAATAAAAAAAAAAAAAGATCAATGAATCTCAAGATAGGCAGGCAAAATGACAGGTCATAGCCAGCAGTAGGACAAACAGGAACAAGCTACAAGATCCAGAGAAAGTAAAAGCCTATGAGCCTTGCCAGAGAGTCCATTTATATGCAAAGCAAGCCACATGCCCAAGGAAATTCCCTTTTGACTGATTGGCTACTTCCATCATATCCTATCATGAAGGTGATAACATTATAACAAATCTCATCATGGAAGTAATCACATCATCATATGCATTGTAACTGCCAAACCACTGAGAATCATGGCCCAGCCAAGTTGACACACAGTCTTAATGATCACATGTGCTTTGCAAATGTTTTCTCTACTTCTGTGGCTTGTCTTTTTTAAATAATATTTTATTGTATTTTAGTTGAAAGCTAACATAGCAAGTTAGGTTCCCATTTAACATCTTATATGCAAATTTTTCCATGACATTAGTTACAATTTTCACAGTGTGTTGGCATTCTCATTACTTTCATTCTGTCTGTTCTGTTTCCATTGATCTAGTGTCCCTTCCCCTCCTTGCCTTTTCATCTTTGCTTTTGGGTAGATGTTGACTCTTTGGCCTTGTATAGTTTATTTGTTAAGGGAACACACTACTCATGGGTGACATTGCCTTATAAACCAATCTATTATTTGGATGGAAGGTAACCTCCAGGAGTAGCTTCAGTTCCAAGTCCAAAAAGTATCTTAGAGCAATAGTTTTTGGCATTCCTGTAGTGTCTATTGGTCTGGTAAATCTCGACTTTTTTAAGAATTTGAATTTTGTTCTACATTTTTCTTCCAGTCTATCTGGGACCTTCTATTGTGTCCCTGATCATAACAGTCAGTAATGGTAGCTAGGTACCAATTAGTTCTTCTGTAGAGGTTATGGCTCCTGTGAGCTATTATTACTCCTGTGGACTAGTTTTTTCCTTGAGTCTTTGTATTCCTTCATTCTCTTTTGCTTCAGATGAATAGAGGCCAATAATTGTATCTTAGGTGGATGCTTCCAAGCTTGTAAGACTCCAAATGCTATTCACCAAACTGGGAAGGAGAACATTATCTTTACAAACTATGTTCAGATAACTGACAGTTGTCTCATTGATTAAGGTCCCAAGCCTTCAAACCCTGTACACCAACCACTTGAGGTGTTTGAATATGTCTAGAAAGTCCCTATAACAATACCCCTGGTGTGCTTTGTTATATATATATATGAATATATTATATATGCAGCACATACAAACTTGTATATGCATTTGCTTACAGATACAACTATACATGTACGTGCCTTCCTATACACATATATACATATGTATCTACCTACATAACCACACATATATTTTTTGGTTATTATTGTTGTTGCAAGATCATATATGTTATAGCACTGACTGAAATTGTCCCTTTTTCTTGTATACTTCATAGTGTCGTCATTTATATTGATCAAGTTGTGCAGACTTCACCCATACTTGATCTTGCCTTTCCTGTCACAAAAAATAACAAGTTAGAATCACTAGAAAGTGATTCCTCCTTCCTCCCACTCCCATCCCAGGTAACTATCAAAGAACACTGCTTTCTGTGTGTATACCTATTCTTGATTTTTTATGATAGTACATCAACACAGTATTTATCCTTCTGTGATTGATTATTTTACTCAGAAAAATGTCATCTAGATTCATCCATGTTATGAGATATTCTGTGGACACCTCATTATTCTTTATACTTGTGTAGTATTTCATTGTATGCATGTATCACAATTTGTTTATCTATTCATCATTTTATGGGCACTTAGATTGTTTCCATCTTTTTGCTGTTGTGAATAGTGCTGCAAAGAACATGGATATGCACATATCTACTTGTGTCGTTGCTCTTACCAAAACAATTTGCTCATATAAATAACGTGCAGTTACATGTAGCATGTGGAAGTGACCAACAATCACAAAGCCAACACTGAAAAAGATGAAAAGTCAACCCATAAAGAGAATGACCCACAATAGAATATTAAGAGTGACAGAGAAAACATCAACAAAAAATGAAAATGACAGCACTAAACACATACCTATCAATAATTACACTGAATGTAAATGCTCTGAATGCTCCAGTAAAGAAACAAAGAGTGACATCTTGGATCAAAAGACAGAACCCATTTATATGCTGTTTACAAGAAACACACGTTAGACTTAAAGATACTAACAAACTGCAAATTAAATGATGGAATAATAAATATCAAGCTAACAATATACAAAGAAGAGCAGGTGTGGTGATACTAATCTGAGATAAAATAGATTTTAATGTAAAATCCACCATCATGGACAAGGATGGTCACTATTTATTGCTGAAAGGTTCAACACACAAGCAGAACTTAACAGTATTAAATACTTATGCAATACCAGAGCATCTAAATACATTGAACAAACACTGACTACATTAAAAAATGAGATAGATCACTCCACAATAATAGCTGGAGACTTCAACACTCCACTTTCAGTAATGGACAGATGATCTGGAAAAAAGTTCAGTAAAGACATAGACAATCTTATTGTGACAATTAACCAATTAGACCTCATCAACATATACAGAAGTTTTTATTCATCAACAGATAAGTACATCTTCTTCTCCAATGCACATGGAACATTTTCTTGAATAGACCATGTGTTAGGACATAAAGCAAATCTCAACAAAATCCAAACCACTGAATTATTGCAAAGCATCTTTTCAGAACATAAAGCCATAAAAGTCGAACTCAATAGCAGAAAAAAACATAAAAATTTGAACTCATGGAAACTCAACAACACTTTTCTCAAAAAGCCATGGGTATAGAAGAAATCAAGTATGAAATAAAGAAATTTATGGATTCAAATGAGTATGAAAACACACTCTACCGGAACCTATGTGATACAGCAAAAGCAGTGCTCAGAGGTCAGTTTATCTCTATAAATGCACATATGCATTTATAAACCCAAGAATTCACCCTGCAGCTTGAACAAGTAGAAAGAGAGCAATACAGGAACCCCACAGGCACCAGAAGAAAACAGACTGTAAAGATTACAGCAAAACTAAATGAATTAGAAAATAGAAAAACAACTGAAAAAACTTATGAGACCAAAAGCTGTTTTTTTTAAAAAGATCATCAAAATTGACAAACCATTGGCTAAACTTACTAAAGAAAAACAGAAGAGGAAACAAATAACTTGAATAAGAAATGAGATGGGTGATGTCATGATGTATCCAACAGAAATAAAAAATATTAGGATACCACAAAAGACTTTACTCTAAGAGATTTGAAAACCTAGAGGAAATGGACAAATTCCTAGATTCATATCACCTACAAAAATTATCACAAGGAGAAGAACAACTTAATAAACCTATCACAAAGGAAGAGATTGAAAAAGTCATCAAAAAACTACATACCAAGAAAAGCTCTGGCCCAGATGGCTTCTCTGCAAAATTCTACCAAGCTTTTAGAGAAAAGTTACCTCCAATGCTACTGAGACTATTTCACAGCATAGAAAGGGGTGGAATGCTTCCAAATTCATTCTATGAAGCCAGTATAACCCTGATACCAAAGCCAGGGAAAGGTCCCACTAAAAAGGAAAATTACAGACCAGTATCACTCATGAACCTGGATGCAGAAATCTTCAACAAAATCCTTCCCAACAGAATTCAACAACACGTCAAAAAATAATTTATCATGACCAAATTGGATTCACATCTGGGATGCTGGTTCAACATCAGAAAAACAATTAACATGATCAACCACATAAATAATGCAAAAGATAAGAGTCACCTGATTTTGTCAATTGATGCAGAAAAGGCATTTGATAAAGTCCAACATCCATTCACGCAAAACACTCTCAGCAAAATAGGAACAGAAGGGAAATTCCTCAATGCAATAAGGGACTTCTATGCAAAACCAATTGCCTACATCATCCTGAATGGAGAGAGACTGAGAGAATTCCCCTTGAGAACAGGAACTAGACAAGGATGCACACTGTCATTTCTATTCAATATTGTACTAGAAGTTCTGGCCAGAGCAATCAGACAAGACAAAGAAATAAAGAGCATCCACATCAGCAAAGAAGAAGTAAAAATCTCCCTATTTGCAGATGATATGACTGTATATGCAGAGAACCCTAGAGAATCCATAAATAAACTATTCAAACTAATAGAAGAATTCAGCAAAGTATCAGTATATAAAGTAAACATAAGTAAATCAGTAGGACTCCTTTATGCCAACAATGAGATCATCAAAGAAAAAATCACCAAATCAATACCATTTACTGTAGCCCCCAAGAAGATAAAATACCTGGGAATAAATCTAACTAGAGAAATAAGGGACCTGTACAAAGAGAACTGTACGATCTTACTGCTAAAAACTAAGTGAGAGTTACATAAGTGTAGAAACCCACTCTGCTCTTGGATAGGAAGACTAACCATTGTGAAAATGTTTATTTTATCAAAGCAATCTACATATACAGTGCAATCCCAATAGAAATTCGAGTGACATTTCTTAGTTAGCTGGAGAAACAAATCACCAACTTTGTTCGGAAAGGGAAGAAACCCTGGATAAGCAAAGTATAACTGAAGAACAAGAACACTGTGGGAGGCCTCTCACTATCTAACTTTAGAACCTATTACACTGCCACCATAGTCAAAACTACCTGGTACTGGTACAAAAGCGAAATATAGAGCAATGGAATAGAGTTGAGACCCCAGAAATGCCACCATCCTCCTATGAACAGCTGATATTTGACAAAGTCCCTAAGACATTAAACTGGGGTAAAAAGAGTCTGTTTAACAAATGGTGTTAGCAAAATTGGACATCCATCTGCAAAAAATTGAAACAAGACCCATATCTAACACCCTTACAGAAACTAACTCAAAATGGATCAAAGACCTAAATATCAAATCTAAAATGATAAATATCACACAAGAAAAAATAGGGTCAACAATGGAAGTTTTAATACACAACTTAGACTTCAAAATCTGACAAATAAACCTGAATCAACAGAAGAGAAAATAAACAAATGGGAACTACTAAGAATCAAACACTTTTGCTCATCCAAAGACTTTTTCAAAAGAATTAAAAGGCCACCCACAGAACGGGAAAAAATATTTGGCAACTACATGTCAGATCGACATCTGATCTCCATAATTGACAAGGTACTGCAAAATATCAACAAGAAAAAGATAAATAACCCAATTAAGAGCTGGACAAAGGATATAGGCAGACACTTTACTAAAGAGGACATCCAGACAGCCAAAAGACACATGAGGAAATGCTCATGATCATTAGTTATTAAAGAAATCCAAATCAAAACTACAGTGAGATACTGTCTCACCCCACCAATGTTGGCCACAATCCAAAAAACACAAAACAACAAATGTTGGAGTGGCTGTGGAGAAGTTGGAACTCTCCTACACTGCTGGTGGGATTGCAAAATGGTACAACCTCTTTGAAAAGCAATCTGGTACTTCCTTAAAAAGCTGGAAATTGATACACCATTTGACCATTAATCTCACTGCTTAAAATATATCCTACAGTATCAAGGGCAGTCACACGAACAGAGACATGCACATGAATGTTTATTGCAGCACAATCCATAACAGCAAAAAGATGGAATCAACCCAGATGCCCAACAATAGATGAATGGATAAACAAACTAGGATACATATACTCAATGGGACACTATGCAGCGATATAGAACAATGATGATTTTAAGAAGCATCTCATAACCTGGTTTCAACTGGAAGACATTATGTTGAGTGAAATCAGTCAGTGACACAAGGACAAATATTGTATGAAATGCCTACTATTAGGACTTAAAAACAGACTCATACAGAAGAAAAGACTTTTTGACAGCTACAAGGGAGGGGAGATAAGGAAGGAGAGGGTTGGTTATAGATCAGATAGTTGATAGAAATTTGGCTAGTTGAAAGTACTGACAGTACACATTAGAAAGACAATCAACTTAACTAGACTTCAATGTAAACTGAAAACTCTTCTAATCTTAACCCAATATTGGAAGGATAAAACAGCAGGGGTGGGGGTCCAGGGACCATGCTCTCAGGGGACATGGAGGCCAATTGGCGTAACTAGCCTGTTGCTAAGAGAGTCTTCTGCATACTGGTGAGTCATGTCTGGGGTCTTAAAAGCTAGCAAGCTGCCATCTGAGTATACCAAATGGTCCCAACTCAGCCAGGTCAGATGACCACCAAGGACAACATAGACTTGAGGGAAAAAGAGCCCAGAAGACAGAAGGACCCACATGCATGGGTGATTGTGATGAGAAGAACAAGATAGTACCCAGCAACCGCCAATGACAACTGTGATGGGGCAACACGAGAAAAAGAGGGGTGCACCTTTAGAGGGTGCTCCTCTAAAAAACCATAAATGATGCTCTGAAGGCCTGGAGCTCCCCTGGGAGCATGGCCCCTAGACCTGCTGCTGCCCCGATCATAAATCATAACTGAGGCCAACTCTGCAAACAGGAATGGATTGGACTTAGGGACACAAAGTGAACATAGGATATGTCCGCTTTATGGTTCTATTCATCTATAGGATGCTGTCCTACTGGCTTCTTACTAGAACGGAGAAGAGAGGGTAGAGAGGAAGGGACAGGAGATTGTTAAGAGGGTATGACATGTATAGAACAGAAAGGAAGAATGCTGTCATGGGTCCAGGAGAGCAGAAGTTGCAGATAGGCAGGCATGCAAATTTAGCTTGGATTGTATACTTTCACTCAATCACAATAAAAAAATAAAAAGCTAGTCTTCTAACCAAAAGGTCAGCAGTTCCAGTTCACCAGCCATTGCTTTTAAACCCTATGGGGCAGTTCTGCTCTGCCCTAGAGGGTTGCTATGAGTTGGAATCAACTGAATGGCAATATCTTTTGTTTTATTTTAACTAGAACCAGCCAGTTATTGATTACATTGTGCCCATTTTTTCAATTCACAAGTATAAACCTTCGAAACCTTTAGGATCATGGCAGTTATTAAATGCAAGCCATACTCCACCAACTTTATAACGAAAGTCTTTGTAGGATAGAAGAAACAAGGAACAGCACAGTGGTAAGAGAGTTTGAGGCTTTACAGTCATCCCTTTGGAAGAGTAGAAACAAAGGAAAAGAAGCTATAGAAAATGTATTCATGAAAACATGCACATCATGGGCTGAAAGAGCAATGCACGAGTTGGAGAACAACTTGACAGAGTGGATTATTTCTGGAAGGAAACAAAATCAAGCTGTCTCTATTGTGGAAATTCAGACCAATGCAAGCTTCTGGCAAATTAAAGGGGAATCACAGCTTGCAAGGCAGGTTTCTACTGAGTTTCTAAATTCGTGAAAAGTAATGGCCTGTCTGTGAGAATGAGAGCCATTGTAGGCCAGCAACTTCCAGATGACTGGGAACAAAAGATGGTTGTCTCCCACGGATCTGTCACAAAAGAAATCTCTGAACTCACCATTGGCTTTACTTTTACCCCATTCATGGCACAACTAAGTAAAACTAGCCCTTTCATGCTTGGTGGTTGTTATAGCTACAGTTTTCATACCTGAAGCAACTACAGTCTTGGAGGCTGTACAATTTTTAATGCCATAGTTGCTTACAAGGAAAAAAATGTTCAAAATTATGTTAATTCAACTGGTGCCCATTAGCTGTCACACCTGGTGACTGTACCTCAAACTACAGTTGCTAGATATAGTGGTCAACCACCCGTTTGAGACTTCCATGAGAAGAAGCTGGTATGACTAGGTGCAGTCTGGAATTCAAGAATTCACACCATCAGGACAACTGAAGCAGGTGACATTTGCAGAAGTCTGTAAATGGTCGGCTTCTGCTTGAGGGAAGATAACATCAAAAACCATCCGAAATGACTTCAGAAAGGCCAGGATTGTGTACTAGCAGAATACCAACAATGAAGATGAAGACTCTGAAGGCAGTGAGGATGATGATATCATTTCAGAAGTCACAGAAGTGTCTGAAGTCAGATATAAGATACTCCAGTGATGATAATCATGAGGGATCAGACTTCGAAGGGTTCCAGGAGCTGGACAATGATAGCTATGACAATAAATGAATAAACTAAAGTATCCTATTGTGGGATGAAGACATGGTTTCTTCTGTTGACTTTTATTTGTTGATTTCAAAGACACTGCTTATCAAAAACTATGCTACAGTTTAAGATTTATGAAACAATAAAATGGAAAATTTTATTCTTGTAGTTTTAGACCTAGGGTAATTTTGTATCTTTTTATTTCTTTTTCTTTTTCATTTTAGTGTAATTAAGTGAAAGTTTACAGTTTAAGTCAGTTTGGCTTATAAAACCCTGAGCGTATGCCTCTATGCAACTATATCAGTTCTCTGCATCCTGACAGCACACTCCTCCTTTCCACTCTGTACTACAATTTTTCATTCAACCAACACCTGTCCCTTCCTCTCCACCTTCTCTTTTCACCTCTAGAAAGGAGCTAGTTGGACAGCCTCACGTATATATTTAAGCCAAGACGTGCACACACCACCTGCATCACTTTTGTCTCAAGTTGATTTATTTCGGTACTGGTTTCAGCCCTGGGCTGGCAGTGAGTCTCAGGGTCTATGGTCTCAGGGGACTCTCCAGGATGTTGGAACATCATGTCTGATCTTTTAACAGAGTTCTAGGGTCACTTTTTTTTTAATTAACAATTTCTAGTTCTTTGTGCGTTCATACTCTTTCATACTGTTTCCATGAGGAGTCTGTGCTGTTCCCCATCAGTTGCATTTGCTTTAGGAAAATACCTAACTGAAAAGAACTTTACGTGAGATCATTCTTACCCTGGTCGAAAAAATTGAAATTGAAGCTATCAGCATGTAAAAAATATTGGTGTAGCATGCTTATGAAAATAATGTACAGTGGTTGCATAGTCTGCCAAAAAAAAAATTATAGCACATGCATTATTTACTTAAAAATACTGTATCTCTTGGACAGATACCTAGAAGTGAGACTACTGGGTCGTAAAGTATTTCTGTCTCTAGCTTTCTGAGAACATGCCATGCCGTATTACATAGAGGTTTTATCATTTTACAGTCCCACTAGTGGCGTGTATGAGTTTCATTCTCACTGTGTGGCTTGCCTTTTGAGTCTGTGTCTTTTGCTGAACAGAAGCTTTTAATGTTAATAAAGTTGTGCTAATCAATTTTTTTCATGGACTGTGCTTTTGGTGCTACTATTTGGCATACTTTTAGGGATTTTATACATTAAAAAATGTGTTCTTCAAGTAAAAATGATTATATTTCATTTCTGCCAAATTTTGCCCCCGCTTTTTTTTTCCATTAATGAACTGGCTAGGGTTCTATCGCAGTGGAGGGGTTTCTGTTGCAATGTTGAATAGAGGTCATGAGAGGTGTTAATTCCATCTAGTGAATTTTTTGTTTCATGTGTATTTATTCTTCAGTCCTAGAATTCCCAATATGTTATTTTACATGTTTTCAATTTTTTTTTTGTTTAGATTTTCCCTTTGTGCATTCTTACAACCACATTTTCCTTTACAAATTTAGACATAATTATCATAGGTGCTTTAAAGTTCATTTTTTTGATGACTGTCTCCATTGATTATCTTTTCTCTTGAGTATGGTTCACATTGTTGTGTTTCTTTATGTCTAGTCATTTTGAATTGTATCCTGGACATCACGAATGATAGGTGGTGAAGAGTCAGGATTCTCTTGTATTTCTTAGAAGAGTGTTCATTTTTTTATTTTTTTGTTTTAGCAGGCAGTTAACTTAGGTGGGCTCATAATTCATGCTCAATGTCATCTATAGTGGGAGGCATCTGAAACTTGTGTTCAATTATTTTAACTGTAGCCCAGCTGCTTGGAGAGTGTTACTTACATTTGCAGTTCAAGAGTCAGTTGGAGTTTGTACACAGATTTTTTTCTCTCTTTCTCTGTGGCTGCCTTCATTCCTGGACTTCCTCCTCACTTTCTAGCTGATTTGAATGTCCTAAATCTAACCTCTTGTTCTGCAAGTCAGTTACTATCGTTAGATGCCACTGAGTTGTTTCTGACTCACAGTGACACTATATACAACAGAACAAAATACTGCCTAGTCCTGCACTATCTTCTCAATCGTTGTTGCAGCTACTGGGTAAATTCATCTCTTTGAAGGTCTTTCTCTTTTTTGATTACTGTCCCCTTTACCAACTATGATGTACTTTCCAGGGGCTTTTCCCTTCTGATAACATGCTCAAAGTATATGAAACACAGTCTTGCCATCCTTGCCTCTGAGCAGCATGCTGGTTGTACTTCTTCCAAGACAGATTTATTTGCTCTTTGGGCTGTTCATGTTGTATTTAATATTCTTTGCCATTATCATAATTCAAAGGCTTTAATTCTTCAGTCTTCCTTATTTATCATTCAACTTTTGATTTCATATGAGGTGATTGAAAACACTATGCCTTGGATCAGGCATGTATTAGTCTTTGAGATGACATCTTTGCTTTTCAACTCTTTAAAGAGGTCTTTTCCAGCAGATTTGCTCAGTGGAATGCATATTTTGATTTATTGACTGCTGCTTCCATGGGTATTGGTTAAGGGTCCATGTAAAATGAAATCCTTGACAACTTCAATATTTTTTCCATTTATTATGATGTTGTTTTATTGGTCCAGTTGTGAGACTTTTTGCTTTCTTTACCTTGGGGTGTAATCTGTTCTGAAGGCTGTAATCTCTTATTTTCATCAGTAAGTGCTTCAAGTCCTCTTCACTTTCAGCAAGCCAGGCTGTGTTAGCCACGTAACTCAAGTTGTTAAGTTTTTATTTAATGCTAATGTCCTGTTCTTGTCCATGTAGTCCAGGTTCTCAGAATATTTGCTTAGCATACAGATTGAATAATCGTGCAGAAAGAGTACAACCCTAACACACTCCTTTTCTGACTTTAAACCATGCAGTATCCCCTTATTTTGTTTGAATAACTGGCTCTTGATCCATGTGCAGGTTCCTCATTAGCATGATTAAGTGTTCTGAAATTCCCATTCTTTGCACTGTTATCCTTAATTTGTTATGATCCACACAGTTGAATGCTTTTGCAAAGTCAATAAAACACAGGTAAACATCTTTCTGGTATTTTCTACTTTCGACCAGGATCCACCTGACATCAGCAATGACATCCCTGGTTCCATGTCCTCTTCTGAAACTGGCTTGACTTTCTGGCAGTTCGCTGTCGGTATGTTGCTGCAACCACATTTGAATGATCTTCAACAAAATTTTTCTTGTGTATAAGATTAATGATACTATTCAATAATTACTGCATTTGGTGGGATCACCTTTTTTGGAAACATGCAAAAATATGTATACTTCCAGTCAGTTGGCCAGGTAGCTGTCTTCCAAATTTCTTAAATGAGTGAACACTACTAGTACTGCATCCATTGTTGAAATATATCAATTGATATTCCAACAATTCCTAGAGCCTTGTTTTTTGCAATTGCCTCAGTGCAGCTTGGACTTCTTCCTTCAGTACTATTGATTTCTGACCATACGGTATCTTCTGAAATGGTTAAATGTCTACTAGTTTTTTCTGGTATAGTGACTCTATGTTCTT
Organism: Heterohyrax brucei; assembly: GCA_028571685.1. Classification (NCBI taxonomy): domain Eukaryota; kingdom Metazoa; phylum Chordata; class Mammalia; order Hyracoidea; family Procaviidae; genus Heterohyrax; species Heterohyrax brucei. The sequence goes on along the minus strand of CM053142.1, from coordinate 64,934,376 downwards.
TCCATCTTCTTTTGATACTTTCTGTCTTGTTTAATATTTTCACCACAGAATCTTTCAGTACTGCAACTTGAGGCTTGAATTTTCTCTTTAGTTCCTTCAGCTTAAGAAATGGAGTGTATTCTTCCCTTTTGGTTTTCTATCTCCAGGTCTTTGCACATTTCATTATAATACTGTACTTTGTCTTCTCAACCTTTCCTTTGAACCCTCTTCAGCTCTTTTAATTCATCATTTCTTCCTTTTGCCTTAGCTAGTTGACATTCAAGAGCCAGTTAAAGGGTCTCTTCTGACACCCATTTGGATCTTTCTTTCTATTCTATCTTTTTAAAGACTTTTTTTGTTTTTTTCGTGTATGATGTCATTGATATAGTTCCACAGCTTATCAGTCTTCAGTCACTATTGTTCAATGCATTGGGCTACAGGCTTTTATCCTAGTTTTAGCTGCCATGCATGAGTGCTGACTGAGACCAGTCCCAAGACCAAAAGCTGTTAAAAAATACGAAAATCATCTGGTAAATTTTTTTCTTTCTTCAGCTTCTGCTGGCTTTTGGTCACTCTCAGGTTCTGTAAGGAAGTTGTTGGGTGGGTGGGTGGGTGCTGCTTCATTTTTCAGTATTCTGTTTAGTTTATAATAGTTATCTGTGGGAAAGTTGCTCTGTTAGAAGGCTATCAGTCTTTACTGAAAACACAACTTCTGTTGATGAATTTTAAATAGATTAGTGATTTATAATTGAAAAATACATTTCATTGTGCTCTAGGTAAAAGTTTACAATCCAAATCAACTTGCCATGTAAAATACCAAACACATTATGCTACTCTAACTGCTCTACCCTCTCCTACATGCCCACCATGATGGCACGCTCCTCCTTTCCGTCCTATATTTTCTGTATCCAACCAACTCCTGTCCCCCTCCACCCTCTCATCTTACCTCTAGAAAGGAGCTGCTCAAGCAATCTCATGTATGTTTTTAAGCCAAGGAGAATATTTTTCTCCAGCATCACTCTGTGTCTTATAGTCTAATCTGATCTTTGTCTGGAGAGATGGCTTCAGTACAGGTTTCAGCTCTGGGCTAACAGAGTCCGGGGGCCATGTCCTCAGGGGACCCTCCTGTCTGACAGACCATACCATCAAGTGTGGTCATTTAATAGAGTTCTAGTTCTGCACACCCATTTTTATCGCACTGTATCAGAGACTTTATGCTGTGTTCTCTGTCAGGGCACTCATTGGTGGTGGCCACACACCATTTAGTTCTGGTCTCATGCTGAAGTAGTCTCTGGATCATATGGGACCTTCTATGTGCTGAGCTTATATTTTTCTTTTATCTTTGATGTCTTTTGCTCTTCCCTTCTCCAAGTGGATTGGGACCAACTGATGCTATTTGGTGACAGCTTGCTGCCTTTTAAGATCCCAGACACCTCTCACCAAAGTGGTATGTAGAACATTTTCTTAAAAAAATAATTATCCCAATTAGCCTAGATGTCCCCTGAAACCATGGTCTCAACAGCCCTGTCCTTGCTACTCTGTCTTTCAAAATGTTGGGTTGCATTTAAGAAACCATTTAGCTTTTGCTGTAGTTCAGTTGTGCTAACTTCCCTTCTACTGTGTGCTGTCACACTCTTCACCTAACCTGATTCCTATTACCTAATTTATGAATACCCCTTACACCCTACCTACCCTTGTAGCCATCAGAGATTATTTTATTCAGTGCTTAAACATTTTTCTTAAGTCCGTGTTATAACGAGTCTCACACAATACTTGTCCTTTTGTATGTGACTAAATTCACCGACCATGTCTTCCAGATGACTCCACATTATGAGGTGTTTCTTAAAATCACTGTTTTTGTTTTTGTTTATCATTGCATAGCATTCCATTATGTGAATACACCATAGTTTGTTTATCCATTCGTCTACTGATGGGCACCTAGGCTGATTCCATCTTTTCGCTATTGTGAACAGTGCTAAAAAAACACTGGTGTGCATGTATCTGTTGGTGTGACAGCCCTTACTTCTCTAGGACATATTCCAAGAAGTGGGATTGTTGGATCATATTGTATTTCTTTTCCTTTTTTTTTTTTTTTATTTAACATAACTGAGTGAAAATGTACATTCACATGAAAATTTACATGCCCCCCTATATGCAGCTTCCACTGCTCTCCCTGTCCGGTGACTGCACACTATTCCTCTCTGCTCCATACATGTCTCATCCTCCCAACAGTCTCCTTTCCCCTCCTGTCCGTCCACTCCCCTTCCTCCAGCCAGAGATCAGCAAGATGATATCCTATAGATGTATAGAATCATAAAGTGCTTCCAACATATGGTTACTCTGCATTGCCAAGTCCATTCCATTCCTGTCCAAAGAGTGGACCTTTGTTATAATTTATGGGAACGGGCAGCATCAGGGCCGGGGGCCATGCTCTCAGAGGAACCCCAAAACCGCTGGACCATCAGTTGAGGTCTTTTAGTGGAGATCTCATGATGCACCTCTTTTTATTCTTGTGTTGCCAGTGAGGCTCCTCTCTGTGAGCTCCGTCATGGCTATCACTGGTGGTGGCCGGGCATCATCCGGTTCTTCCGGTCCCAGGTCGATGTAGGCACCCACTCTTGCGGGTCTCTCTATCTTCTCGGTTGTCTTTACCGCATGCCATTTTGGCCCTCGGTGAGCATCCGTTCCTGCTGAGTTGGGACCATTTGCTGTGTCCTCGGATGGCAGCTTGGCAGCTTTTAAGACCCCAGACGCCACTCACCAATGTGGGGTGCAGAGAGCTCTCTTAGCAAAACGCTAGTTGTGCCAGTTGGCCTGGAATTCGCCTAAGAGCATGGTCCCCCGCCCCCCGCCCCAGCTACTCTATCCTTGCAGTATTGAGTTAAGATGGAAGGAGTACTCAAGTTATGCTGAAGTCCACTTAATGTTGTTCTTGTTCCTAATGTGTGCTGTCACCGCTTTCTCCCAACTAGATTTCTAGTAACTACCTAAACTAAACCCTTCCCCCCTTGCCCTCCCTCCCTCCCTCCCCTCCCTTGCAGCTGTCAAAGAGTCTTTTCTTCTATACACAAGTCTGTTTTTGAGATCTTATCGTAGAGGTCTCATACAGTATTTGTCCTTTTGTCGCTGACTACTCTCACTCAACATAATGTCTTCCAGTTGAAACCAGGTTAGGAGATGATTCCTGGAATCATCGTTATTCTTTATCATTGCATAGTGCTCCATTGAGTATATGTACCACAGTTTACCTATCCATTCTTCTATTGTTGGGCATCTGGGTTGATTCCACCTTTTTGCTATTGTGGACTGTGCCACGATAAACATTCTGGTGTATGTGTCCGTTGGTGTGAAAGGCCTTGAATCTGTAGGATATATTCCAAGTAGTGGAATTACTGGGTCAAATGGTATATCAATATCCATTTTTTTAAGGAAGCGCCAGATTGCCTTCCAAAGAGGCTGGACCATTTTGCAACCCCACCAAAAGTGTAGGAGGGTTCCACTTTCTCCACAGCCTCTCCAGCATTTGTTGTTTTGTGTTTTCTGGATCATGGCCAATCTTGTTGGGGTGAGATGGTATCTCATTGTTGTCTTGATTTGAATTTCATTAATAGCTAAAGATCGTGAACATGTCCGCATGTGTTTTTTGGCTTCCTGGATCTCCTCTTTAGTGAAGTATCTGTCCATCTCCTTTGCCCATTGCTTAATTGGATGGTTTATCTTCTTCTTATTGATATTTTGTAGTATCTTATAGATTATGGAGATCAGGCGTCGATCTGACATAGAGTTGCCAAATATTTTTTCCCACTCTGTGGGTGTTCTTTTAATTCTATTAATAAAGTCTTTGGATGAGCAAAAGTGTTTGATTCTTAATAGTTCCCATTTATCTACTTTCTCTTCTGTTGATTGAGGTTTCTTTGACAGATTTTGGAGTCTGTCCTCATTGTGTATTAAAACTTCCATTGTTGTTCCTACCTTTTCTTGGATGAGCTTTATCATTTTAGGTTTGATATTTAGGTCTTTTATCCAGTTGGAGTTGGTTTTTGTATAAGGTGTAAGATATGGATCTTGATTCAGTTTATTGCAGATGGATAACCAATTTTGCCAGCACCATTTGTTGAAGATGCTGTTTTTACCCCAGTTTAATGTCTTAGGGCCTTTGTCGAATATCAACTGTTCATAGGCAGATGGTGTCATCTCTGGGGTCTCAATTCTGTTCCATTAATCGATCTGTCTGTTCTTGTACCAGTACCAGGCTGTTTTCACCACTGTGGCAGTGTAGTATGTTCTAAGGTCGGGTAATGAGAGGCCTCCCAGTGTGTTCTTCTTCTTTAGTAGTACCTTACTTATCCGGGGCTTCTTCCCTTTCCAAACAAAATTGGTGATTTGTTTCTCCATCTCATTAAAAAATGATGCTGGAACTTGTATTGGGATTGCATTATATAAATAAATTGCTTTGGGTAAAATAGACATTTTCACAATGTTAAGTCTTCCTATCCATGAGCAGGGTAGGTTTTTCCATTTATCTAAGTCTCTCTTAGTTTCTTGTAGTAAGGGCTTGTAGTTCTCTTTGTAAAGGTCTGTTGTTTCTCTGGTTAGATTAATTCCTAGGTACTTTATCTTCTTAGGGGCTATCACAAATGGTATAGATTTGATAATTTCCTCCTTAACAGTCTCGTTGATGGTATAAAGGAAACCTACTGATTTACTTATGTTTATCTTGTATCCTGAGACTTTGCTGAACTCTTCTATCAGTTTGAGTAACTTACTTATAGATTCCTTGGGGTTCTCTGCATATACAATCATATCATCTGCAAACAGGGAGATTTTAACTTCCTCTTTGCCAATGCAGATGCCCTTTATTTGTTCATCTTGTCTAATTGCTCTGGCTAGAACTTCTAGCACAATGTTGAATAGGAGAGGTGACAGTGGGTATCCTTGTCTAGTTCCTGATCTCAGGGGAAAGTCTTTCAGTCTCTCTCCATTCAGGATGATGTGGGCAATTGGCTTTGTATAAATGGCCTTTATTGTGTTGAGGAATTTGCCATCTATGCCCATTTTGCTAAGAGTTTTTAGCATGAATGGGTGTTGGACTTTATCAAATGCCTTTTCGGCATCAATGGACAAAATCAGGTGATCTTTGTCTTTTGTGTTATTTATGTGGTTAATCACATTAATTGTTTTCCTGATGTTGAACCAGCCTTGCATCCCTGGTATGCATCCCACTTGGTCATGATGGATTATTTTCTTGATATGTTGTTGTATTCTATTGGCAAGAATTTTGTTGAAGATTTTTGCATCTAAGTTCATGAGTGATATCAGTCTGTAGTTCTCTGTCTTTGTTGGATCTTTCCCGGGCTTAGGTATCAGGGTTATGCTGGCTTCATAGAATGAGTTTGGGAGTACTTCATCCCTTTCTATACTGTGAAATAGTTTCAATAGTATTGGGGATAACTCTTCTCTAAATGCTTGGTAGAATTCTGCCGTGAAGCCATCTGGGCCCGGACTTTTTTGGGTTGGCAGTGTTTTGATGACCTTTTCAATCTCTTCCTTTGTGATGGGTTTATTAAGTTGTTCTGCTTCACGTTGTGATAATTTGGGTAGGTGGTATGAGTCAAGGAATTGGTCCATTTCCCCTAGGTTTTCAAATTTGTTAGAGTACAGTCTTTCATAGTATTCTGTTATGATGTTTTTGATTTCTGTTGCATCTGTGGTGACAACTCCCTTCTCATTTCTAATTTGGGTTATTTGTTTCCTTTCCTGCTTTTCTTTAGTAAGTTTAGCCAGTGGTTTATCAATTTTGTTGATCTTTTCAAAAAACCAGCTTTTGGTCTTTTCAATTTTTTCAATTGTTTTTCTATTCTCTAATTCATTTAGCTCTGCTCTAATCTTTATGATCTCCTTTCTTCCGGTGCCCGAGGGGTTCCTCTGTTGTTCTCTTTCTACTTGTTCAAGCTGTAGAGTTAGTTCCTTGATTTGGTTTCTTTCTTCCTTCCCGATGTGTGCATTTATGGAGATAAACAGACCTCTGAGCACTGCTTTGGCTGTATCCCATAGGTTCTGGTAGGAAGTGTTTTCGTTCTCATTGGAATCCATGAATTTCTTTAATTGATCCCTGATTTCCTCTATAACCCATGTTTTTTTGAGCAAGATGTTGTTCAGTTTCCAAGAGTTCCACTTTCTATCTCTGTTTTTTCTGCTATTGATTTCAACTTCGATGGCTTTATGATCTGAGAAGATGCTTTGCAATAATTCAATGGTATGGATTTTGTTGAGCATTGCATTATGGCCTATCACGTGGTCAATTCTGGAGAATGTTCCATGTGCACTGGAGAAGAAGGTGTAGTTGTCTGCTGATGGGTGGAAAGTTCTGTATATATCAATGAGGTTTAGTTGGTTAATTGTGTCAATGAGGTCTTCTGTATCTTTACTGAGCTTTTTTCTAGATGATCTGTCTAGTAATGAAAGTGGAGTGTTAAAGTCTCCCACTATTATTGTGGAGTCATCTAACTCTCTTTTGAGCATAGTCAGTGTTTCTTCGACATATTTAGGTGCTCTGACATTAGGTGCATAAATGTTTAATATAGTTAAGTCTTGCTTGTGTACTGAACCTTTCAGCAGTAAATAGTGTCCATCTTTGTCCACGATGGTGGATTTGACATTAAAGTTGATTTTGTCTGAGATTAGAATTGCCACCCCTGCTCTTCTTTGTTCATTGTTAGCTTGATATATATTCTTCCAACCTTTAATTTTCAGTTTGTTCCTGTCTTTAGGTCTCAAGTGAGTTTCTTGTAGACAACATATGGATGGGTCGTGTCTTTTGATCCAAGATGACACTCGGTGTCTCTTTACTGGAGCATTCAGTCCATTCACATTCAATGTAATTATTGATAGATATGTGTTCACTGCTACCATTGTGATATGTTTATTTTTATGTTGATGTTTTCTCTGTTGTTCTTATTAGTCTGTTCTGGGACACTCTTTTTTGTGAGTTGATTTTTCACCTTTTTCAGAGCTGGTTTTATGGTTGTTGAGACTCGTGTGTTAGATTTCTTGAAATGGTATGATACATCTTTGTTGTGCTTTACAGCTGCCCCTATGAACCCCCTTAATAAGCTATTTATAAACCTCATTTTAATTGCTACCAGTCTGGTCATCTTCCTCTCCATCTGGAAGGACTATAACGACTGTAGTACATCCCTCTTTTATTATGATGACACCATAGTTTTCATGATGATCACTGGATTGCTTCTTTCCAAATCAAAGCTGTGATTTACTTTGTAGCCTTCCCTAAATGAGTATTGAGTAGTGTGTTGTTCTAAAATATAAAGTTAGTGGTTTCGTTCTTCTAAGCCAAAGCCAAGAACTTCTTTCAGTATTTCTTGTAGTTTGGGTTTGGTTTTTACACAGTCTCTGAGTTTCTGTTTATCTGGAAATGTCTTAATTTCATTTTCATGTTTGAAAGACAGTTTTGCAGGATATATAATTCTTGGTTGGAAGTTCTTCTCCTTCAAGACTTTGAATGTGTCGTGCCACTGTCTCCGTGCCAGCATGGTTTCTGCTGAGAAATCTGACGAGAGCCTACAGGGTTTCCCTCTGAATGTTAGCTTTGCCTTGAGTCTTGCTGCCTTTAAGAGTTGCTGCTTATGTTTCATTTTGTTAAGCTTGGTTATAATATGTCTTGGAGTCTTTCCTTTGAGATCTATATTGGGTGGTGTACGATATGCATCTGAGATGTCTATATTCTCTTCCTTCATGATTTCTGGGAAGTTTTCTTTCAGCAGCTCAGCAACAATACTCTCTGTGTTCTCAGATGTCTGACCCTGTTCAGGGACTCCACTTAATCGAAGGTTGTTCCTCTTAATAGAGTCCCACATGCTTCTTAATGTTTCTTCATTTTTCTTGTTTCTTTTTTCTGATTTCTGCTCATAGACGCTGGCATCAGTAGCTCTGTCTTCCAAGTCAGAAATTCTTTTTTCCATTTGTTTCATTCTGCTCTCTTGGGTTTGCATGGAAGCTTCTATGTCTTTGATTTTCTTCTTGATCTGTTGGATTTCAGAGTACTGGTGTTCCATCAGATCGAACAACTTGCTTAATTTTTCAGTTTGTTCTGCTGCATTTTGTATAAGGTCTAGAAGGGCCCTGTATATAATCAATTTGTATTCACTTTCTGATGTTTTCATAAAAGTTTCTTCATCTGGAAAACTCCTTGGTTGCTTTGTTTGGGAGCCTTCTGAAGCCATGAGTGATTGCTTGTATGCCACAATTGTCTGTTGCTTTTTGGGTCCCATGTGAGTATATAGAGGCTGGAAGAGGTACTGTGAGGATGGATTCCAAATGTTTCTCTAGGCTGTCTTCAAATGTAAAGCAAAAGGTATCTGACCAGTTCACAAGTCAGTTAGGTTTTCATGTGTAGAGGTCCCTCTTCCCACCTGACAAAGTAAGCGCCACTGTATCCAACCCCAGATGATAACAAACTAGTTCAGAATACAGCACTGCTAGTGCCCTGGTGGCCTCTGCTGACAGGGCCTAGCCTTATCCAACACTGCGTCGAGTACTGGTTTTGTGACAGAAAAGCGCTCTCTTGTGGGCAGGGTCTGTCTCCCAAGCTAAGAATTAGGTCCAGCTGCGGCCACCGTACCCAAGATGGCGTCCTCCACACAGGCAGCAGACAGGGGGGCTAAAGATGCCCAGAGGCAGCGATTCCTCTTCTTCTGTTGCAGGGCCCCCAATGTAGGCAGCACTATGCAAAATCACTACTTTTCTGACGGAGAAGCACTGTCCCATTTGCAGGCGCTGGCTCCCAGGCTAAGAACGAGGTCCCGCTAAAATCTCGGTACCAACATGGCGTCCCGCACCCTGACCGCGGAGTTCCGCACAAACCCCACTGAGGCAGCTACAAAACGAAAGGCTCAAAGTATCTAGATTAACAGAGTCCCGAGCCTGGCTCTCAGAACATGGGAATTTCGCCTGCCTATCCCCCCAGCAGCGTGTCTGAGTCCAGCCGCCGGGCAAGGCCCAGCTCCGCCTGCCAGCCGAGACCGAGGAAAAAAAAAGTCAAAATGGTGGGTTTACCTTCCGTCATGAGAGCCGGGGCTAGCCAGGAGCAGGAGTCAGGGAAAGAGAGGAAATTTTTCGCTGAATGATATAAAGTCCCAATTAACAGCTCTGTGCCGTGTCCTGAGGCTGATTAGGTGCTCAGAAGGCTCTGTTTGATTGTCAATTCAGGTCTTGGTTTCCAGAGGGATAGAAAGAGACGTGTGCTTAGTCAGCCATCTTGACTCCGCCCCCGGATCATATTGTATTTCTATTGCTAGCTTTTTAAATAAGCACCAGATCAACTTCCAAAGTGATTGTACCATTTTACATACCCACTCAGCAGTATAGAAGAATTCCAGTCTCTCTACAACCTCTCTAACATTTATTATTTTGTGTTTTCTGAATTAATACCAGCCTTGTTGGCATATGATGGTATCTCATTGTAGTTTTGATTTGGATTACTCTGGTGGCTAATGATTGTAAGCATTTCCTCATGTATCTGTTTGTGTCTTGGAAGTCTTGTTTGGTGAAGTGCCTGTTTTTATCCTTTGCCCATTTTCAAATTGGGTTATTTGTGTTTTTCTTCCTGAGGTTTTACAGGATGTTGTAAATTGGGGAGATTAGACATTGATCAGATTTGTGGCAGCCAAAAATTCTTTCCCACTCTTTTTACTCTTTTGGGGAAGTCTTTGGATTTGCATAAATGTTTGATTTTTAGGAGTTCCCAGTTATCTATGTTCTTTTCTGGTGTTTGTGCATTATTAGCAACTTTTTGTAGTTTATGCCATGCATTAGGACTTCCAGCATTGTCCTTATTTTTTCTTCTAAGATCTTTATTGTTTTAGATTTTATATTTAGGTCTTTGACCCATTTCTAGTTAGTTTTTGTGTATTATGTGAGATATGGGTCTTGTTTCATTTTTTGCAGATGGATATCCAGTTATGCCAATACCATTTGTTAAAGAGACTGTCTTTTCCTCAGTTTATGGCCTTTGGACCTTTGTCAAATATCAGCTGTTTCTAGGCAGATGATGTTATATCTAGATTCTCAATCCTGTTCCATTGATCTATGTATCTGGTTTTGTACCAGTACCAGACTGTCTTGATTACTTTGGCAGTGTAATAGCTTTTAAAGTCGTGAAGAATGAGACCTCCTGCTTTGTTCTTTTTCTTTTGTATTGCTTTCTTCCCTTTCTATATGAAGTTGGCTATTTGCTTCTCCATCTCATTAATAAATGCCATTGGAATTTGTGTTGGGATTGTATTGTATGCCTAGATCATCTTAGGAAGAATAGACATTTTTATGATGTTAAGTCTTCCTATCCATGAACAACGTTGGTTTTTCCGCTTATTTAGTTTTCTTTTGCTTTCTTGCAGTGGAGTCTTGTAATTTGTTGTGTATAGGTCTTTTGGAAACCCTGGTGGTGTAGTGGGTTAAGCATTATGTCTGCTAACAAAAAGGTCAGCAGTTCAAATCCACCAGGTGCTCTGTGGAAAGTATGAGGCCAGTTCTATTCTGTCCTATAGGGTCACTATGAGTCAGACCTGGCTTGATGGCAGTGGGCTTTGGGTGGGTTTATATGTCTTTTAAGTCTCTGGTTAGATTTATTAAGCATTTTATCTTCTTGGGGCTATAATAAATGGTAAAGATTTAGTGATTTCCTCTTTGGTAGTCTCCTTTTTGGTGTAAAGGAATCCAACTGACTTATGTATGTTTATCTTATACCATATTTTGTTGAACTTTTCTATTAGTTTCAGTAGTTTTGGGGGGGAGGATTCTGTGTATAAGAGGATTCTGTGTATGAGATCATATCATCGACTAATATACTTTTACTTCTTCCTTACTAATATGGATGTGCTTTATTTTTTTGTCTTGCCTGATTATTCTGTCTAGAACTTCCAGGACAAAGTTGAATAAGAATTGTACCAATCAGCATCCTTTTTCTGGTCTTTGTGAGTCATAATTGATTTGATGACAAAGGGTTTCGTTTTGGTTTTTTTGGTTCTCAAGAGGAATGCTTTCAGATCCTCTCCATTTAGGATCATGTTGGCTTTGCACAGATACCCCTTATTATGTTGAGGAATTCCCTTCTATTCCTATTTTTCTGAGACTTGTTGACATGAATGGGCTTTAGACTTTATCAAATGCCTTTTCTGCTTCAGCTGATAAAATCAAGTGGTTCTTGTCTTTTTTATTTATGTGGTTGATTACATTAGTTGTTTTTCTAATGTTCAGTCATCCGTGCATCTCTCGTATGAATTTCTTTGGTCATGGTGAATTATTTGATATATTGTTGAATCCTGTTGGCTGGAATTTTGTTGAGGATTTTTGCATCTAAGTTCATGAGCAAAGGTAGTATGCAATTTTCCTTTTTGTACTATCTTTACCTGGTTTTGATATCACAATTACTCTGGCTTTGTAGAATGAATTCCAGAGTATTCTATCCTTTTCATGCTCAGGAATACCTTTACTCATGATGGTGTTAACTCTTCTCTGAATGTTTTGTAGAATTTCCCAGTGAAGCCATCAGCACCAGGTTTTTTTTTTTTTTTTTAACTTGGGAATAATTAGATTAATTGTAACAATTTAGAATAATCAGTTTGGAGATTTTTAATTACCTTTTCAATCTTTTTGTGTGTGTGTGATGGGTTTATTTAGTTGTTACTTCTGTTTGTGCTAGTTCTGTTAAGTGACGTGTTTCTAGAAATGTGTGCATTTCCTTTAGGTTTTCAAATTTATCAGAGTACAATTTTTCACAGTATTCTGTTATGATTTTTTGGGTCTGTTGTGGTATCACCTATCTCATTTCTTATTTGAGTTGTTTGCTTTCTTTTCTGTATTTCTTTTGTCTTTTGGCCAATAGTTTATCAATTTTCTTGATCTTTTCAAAGAACCAGCATTTGGTCTCACTAACTCTTTCAATCATTTTTCTGTCCTCTGTTTCATTTAGTTATGCTCTAATTTTTATTATTTGCTTTCTTCTGGTGCCCCAGATGTTCTTTTATTGCTCTTTTTCCACTTGTTTGAATTGTAAGATTAATTCTTTGGTTTGGACCTTTTTCCTTTTTGGATGTGTGCGTTTATTGAGATAAATTGACCTCTGAATATTGATTTTACTGTGTCCCATGGATTCTGGTAGGATGTGTTTTCATTCCCATTTGATTCCATGAATTTCTTTATTTTATCCTTGATTTCTTTTATTACCCCGGTGTTTTTGAGCAAAATGTTGTTTGGTTTCCACATTTTTCAATTTTTTTCTTATCTTTTTCCATTATTAATTTCTACTTCTAGGGTTTTGTGGTCTGAAAAGATGTTTTGTATTATATCAATACTTTGAATTTCATTGGGGATTGTTTTGTGGCCTAATATATAGTCAATTCAGGAGAATGTTTCATGTGCATTGGAAAAAAATTGTACTTGGCTGCTGTTCAGTGGAGTGTTCATGTGTGTCTATGAGGTCAAGTTGGTTGATTGTAACATTTGGGTCTTCTGTGTCTTTATAGATGTTCTGTCCTTCACTGAGAGTGGTGTGTTGAAGTTTTCTAGTATTATGGTGGAGCTGTCTGTTTCTGTTTTCAATGTAGATAATGTTTGTTTTACGTGTTTTGGTGCCCTAGTCTATCATTGGGTGTGTAGATATTTAATATGGTTATGTCCTCCTGAAGTATTGAACCTTCAACCATTATACAATGCCCTTCTTTATCCAATGTGGTAGATTTTACTTTAAAGGCTATTTTATCAGACATTAACGTTGCCACTGCTGCTGTTTTTGGAATGTTGTTAGACTGATACACTTTTTCTCATCTTTTGAGTTGCAGTGTGTTCATGTCTGTATTGCAGGCAGCATACATGACATCCAGCAATTAAGTATGTGAACTTAATTGTTATAAGCGCTACATACCTCACTACTGAATATCACGGTGGTCACCTTTGAAGTACTCCCTTTGGGAAGATGTGCACTGATGCCAGCACCTAGTCTGCCCTTCAAAGCACTTTTGGGACTCTTTCTGGAATGGCCGTTGCTCATGATGGCAAGGTGGCAAGTTCACAAACTTAATTGTCTAGTTGTCTACGATGGAGATTTTAGCCAGTAAACAGATAACTGTATTGGAACACTCTCCCTATTCACCTGATCTGGCCTGCAGTGACTTTTTTCTTTACTCAGAGTTAGAGGAAATATTGAAAGGAAGACATTTTGATGACATTCAGGACTTCAAGGGTAATATGACATCGGCTTTAATGAACATTCCACTAAAAGAGTTCCAAAATTGCCTTGAAATGTGGATTAGGAACCGACCTTGGTGCATAGCTTCCCAAGGGGAGTACTTTGAAGGTGATCGTAATGATATTTAGCAAAGAAGTATATAGCATTTTTCTAGGATGAGTTTATGAACTTAGTTGGCAGACCTCATAGATGGGTCAGGATTTTTTTTTTTTTAAATCAAATCTGCCACTCTCTGTCTCTTTATTGGTGCATTTAGTCCATTTGTTTTCAGTATGATTACTGGTGTGAGCTTAGTGTTGTCCTTTTGATGTCTTTTTTTGGATGTTGTGGACAATTCTTTTGTTCCATTTAATTTTCTGTACTGAGTCTTTTTTCTTTATGCATTTTCTTTTCATCTTTTTAATGTCGGTGATTTTCTGTTTGCTGAGACTTCATTTTTTTTTGTTTGTTTTGCTTTTGTTGCATAGGATTGATAGTTTCCTTTGTGGTTACTTTAATATTTACCCTTATTTTTCTAAATTTAAGCCAATCGTTAATTACTTGTATCACCTTGACTTCTTCTCCACATGAAAGATGTATAGCTACATTTTCATTCAGGTCTCTCTTTTTTAATATAATGATTATATAATGACATCTCTGTTTCCCTGTTTTCAGTGTTTTGCTTATGATTTATATTTGTGATTGACATCCAGTTGTGGGTTGACATCCAGTTGCTCTGTTCTGTGTTCTGGTCTTGGATTGTTACCTGGTGGATTGGTTTTGTATCCAAAGAATTCCCTTTAGTATTTCTCATAGCTTTTGTTGGGGTTTTTGCAAAGTCCCTAAACTTCTGTTATCTGGAAATGTCCTAATTCTGCCATCATATTTGAAAGACAATTTTTCTGGATATATGATTCTTAGATGCAATTATTTTCCTTCGAGGATTTGTTTATGCCATCTCATTGCCTTCTTGCATGGTTTCTGTGGAGTAGTTTGAGGTTAGTCTAATTAATCTCCTTTGTGGTTTATTTTTTTGTTAATCTCTAGCTGTTTTTGAAAGTGTTTCTTTATCTTTAGTTTTGGAAAGTTTGCTTATAATATACCTTGGTGTCTTTTGTGGGGAGGGGAGGATCTATCTTGTGTGAAGTTTGGGTAGGTATCTTTTCGTCATTCATGGTATCAGGGAAATTTTCAGTCAGCAAATCTTTGACAATTCTATCTGTATTTTCAGTTGTCTCCCACTGTTCTGGTACTCCAATCATTCATAGGTTAGTCCTCTTGATAGAGTCCCACACAATTTATAGTGTTTCTTGATGTCTTTTAATTCTTTTATCTGATTTTTCCTTAAATATGATATCATGTGCTTTATCTTCAGTCTCACTAATTTGGGCTTCCACTGACTCAATTCTACTCCTTTGACTTCCAACTGAATTGTATAATACTGTAATTTTATTATTAATTTTCTGAATTTCTAACTCCTGCCACTCAATGCTTTCTTGCAGCTTGTTCAATTTGTCATTAAACTCTGCTACATTTTGCCACATCTCTTTCTTCATCTCTTGAAGAGTTCTAAATATTAATCTTTTGTATTCTACTCTGACAATTCCAGGAAGTTCTCTTTCTCTGGAAAATCTGATTCTTTGTTTTGAGAGCTTTCTGAAGAGATCGTTGTCTGCCCCATTAAGTGCTTTGATAGGGACCGTTGTTTCTGAGCTGTTAGTAAATTATAGTTATTACGTTTGCCTACTGTGTTCTAGCTTCTTGTTTTGAAATGTATAATCTATTTTTCTCATGTGGATTCAGCTCAGGTATCCCAGCAGTCAGTTTTCCAGTGTGTGTGCAGGCTCTCGTCTACTGTCCTAGATGAGCAGGAGCAAATGGTACAGGCTTGAGGTTCTGGCTGCAACTGCTAAGAAAGTCCGGGGGTTAACAGCCATCCCCGAGTGTCTATGATGCTGGGTTATCCCCTCATGTCTGAATCTAGGTAAAATAACAACAGTTTCTGTTCTGATTTTCTGGCTTAGGGAGTTAGCAGGAAAAAATACTTCTGTTTTCTCTTTTTCCCCACTTCTTTGAGTTCGCTAAACTGTTTTCCTCTCTGAGTCTTGGAGAATGGCTCAGGGAGGGCTTAAGGAGTACTACTTCTGGCTCAGTTAATGGAATCAGACTCCAGTGCCAGGCACAGTTCAGAGATGGCAGGATGAGTGCCAAGAGAAAAAAGTCAGGCCCACATTGAAGGAAAGATTGAGATACAAGCTCCTGGCAAGTTATACACAATGACTTAGTTTTCAGAGACCCGATGCTATCCCTCCGTGGCTCCAGAGGTGCAAGTGGATTCTCCAGACAATCTTCTCCGTGCCACAGTCCCCATGTGGCTTCTTCCTGGCAGGTTAGGTCCATGAAAAACCATGTATTCCAGTGCTGTTCTCCCTTTCCCTTTGCTCAGTCAAATTTCTCAGTTTTCTCTTCGATGTTTGGGGCTCCTTGGATGTTATGTGTAGTGGATTCATTTGTTCCTTTGAGTCTTTGTTGTTAGTGGGGCCACTGGAAGTGTCCTTCTACTGTGCCACCTTGGCCCCACCTGTAGTGGTATATGATTTTTAAATATAGAGGTCATTGTGGTTTTGTCTGCTCAGTAATCCAGTCCTCTGAAGGAATGAGTGGTTTATATTGATTCATTCATTTGACTGCCTTTGTTACATTAATTAGGAAAATATATGCAATACTCTGTCTTTTCTTGGGATGCACACAAATCTGATTTACATTGTCTTTCGACTTTCACAACAGCCTTTGAGCAAGGAGTTGTTATTTCTGCTTTATTGTTATGTTGTTGTTGTTGTTAGGTGCCACCAAGTCAGTTTCAACTCATAGCAACACTGCAGAATGAAACACTGCCCAGTCTTGTGCCATGTCCACAATTGTTTTAATGCTTAAGACCATCATTGCAGCCACTGTGTCAGTTCCTCTCCTCAAGGGGCTTCCTCTTTTTTTGCTGACCCTCCACTCTACCAGGTATGATGTCCTTCTCCAGGGACTGATCCCTTCTGACAGCGTGTCTAAAGTACGTAAGACCCAATCTCCCTATCTTTGCAACCAAAGAGCACTCTGGTTGTGCTTTTTCCAGACAAATCTGTTTGTTCTTTTGGCAGTCTATGGTACATTCACTATTCCTCTCCAACACCACAATTCAAAGGCATCAGTTCTTCTTCTGTCTTCTAAGGAGCTATTGTTCAGCATCAGGTGAAGTATCACATGCCCATGCCTGTAGTCTTCACCAGATCCCTAATCTTCTTTCTGAAGGAAAGTGTCTTAGGTCAATGTTTCTCAGCTAAATGACATGAACTATCTGGGGACATTTTTGAATGTCATAACTAGGGGCATGATACTAGCATCTAGTAGGTAGAGGTCAGGGATGCTGCTAAACATCCTACATTGCACAAGACCACCCCCTATCCCCAACAAAAACTATCCAGCCAAAAATGTCAATAGTTCCTAGGTTGAACACTCTGTCTCAGATTAACCCCAAGATCTTCTTCTCTTACTTTCATCCTGCTCCCACCTCTATCCAGCCAGAATGTTGAACCAAATGAGTACCTTAAATGCTATTTTACAACTTTGAAATTCAGTTTTTTGTCTTGATTCTTTGTTGATCTTGTCACCACAGTCAGAATGCCTGCCAGGTACAGTACACCAAGCAACATATTGATTGCCTTCTCTAGCTATTTTACTTCATTTGTTCTCCTCAAATGTCAATTGACCGTTGACTGTTTGTCAGATACACTACTCAAACTGATGGAGGGATTACTATCCTCGTTTTTACAGATGAGGAAGCTGAAGCTCAGAGAGGCTAAGCAAATTGTCAAAGGCCACACTATTTTTAAGTGGCTCTGAGGATGTGTCCAGGTAATGCTACACCTGATGAGAAAAGTCACCTTAGTTCTTCACTCTGTTGGGACTCTTGACTGCCGAGATGCTCTGCCTAACTGAGCACTTAAAAACAACTTCCTTTCAAGTCATCTCTGACTCACAGCAACCTCATGCAGATCGGAGTAGAACTGTGCTCCATAGGCTATTTAATGGCTGATTTGTTTGGAAGTAGATTGCCTTCCTTTTCTCTCCAGGTGAACTCAAACCTCTACCTTTCAGTTAGCAGCTGAGAGCATTAACTGTTTGCACCATGCAAGGACTCCAGGACAGTACTTAAACCCATTGCCACTGAGTTGATTCAGACTCACAGCAGCCCTATTGGACAGAGTAGGACTGCCCCATAAGGTTTCCATGGAATGGCTGTATTCGAACTGCCAATCTTTTGGTTAGCAGCTGAGCTCTCAAACTCTGTGCCACCAGGGCTCCACGGTAGCCCTCAGCATCTATCAAAGATGGGGAAACAGAGGCAGGGGTTGAGGGAATGATATCATCGTTGCAGAGAGAGAAATAGAACCCTGGTGTTCCAAGTCCCCACCCAGGTGCTCTGCAGGCCTCCCAGAGTGTGAATGGGTTTTGATGGGGATAATAGTCTCTCCCCCAATACACTCACTGCTGGCCTTTCCTATTGAGCAATTCAGTCTTCAAATGCTGGGTACATTAGACCAAAAGATGGGTGTTTTACGCCACCCCCCCCCCCCCCAGCCTTTTTCTTTTTAGGGAAAGCAATTTGCTCCTTTCTGATTTAGAATGAGATCTGGCAAGTAAGTACTTGTTCTCCCTCCTTCCCTTGTTCCCCCACTCCCTCCTCACCCTTCAGTTAAAAAAAAAAAGTCTTTAGGGGGAGTGAGGGGGAATAAGAACACAGGATCCATGCTAAGCAAAACTATTTGCATAAGCTGTACACTTGGTTCTTAGAGCCTGGACTGATCTAACCTATGACAAATTCCTGTGTCTCGGCTACCTGCCAGCTGCGTTTTCATCGGGTCTGGCAAGACAACTGAAGTCTACATTCTGTACTAATTAACGACCTTCAGGGGAGAAGACCACCAATTGCAATGCCAGCACACTTCGCTTGTTAAAGGGGACAGGGGGCCTTGTTGGACAAGGCCCAGGCTTTTTTCTTCGGGGTGGTGGGTGGATAAGTGGGCCAGGAAGGGTGAGGGGTGGGGTAGGGGTGAGGGCTGGATTGAGGGGTAGGGGGAGACAAACTCCATGTTGTAATAATGGTTGGGACCTCATCAACACATGACAGAACGTTGTAGTGAGCCCTGGGCTTCTGCAAGGTGGCTCTGTAGCAAGCAGGAAAGAGGACTAGAGGCAAAGGGATCTCTTGGGAAAATGACTTCTGCTGACCTAGAGAGCTGGATGCGGAGTCCATGTTGCTAAGGATAGCCCTGCCCCTGTCTCCACGGTGGGGCAGCATTTGAATCTGCCAGTCACACCTTAGTGCAGATAGTCATCAGTGTTGGTAGCATCATCTTCTGGTGCAAAGATCAGAGCTATGTTGCTACATGCCACACAGGGCGAAAAACATCTCCCCCCTCCCCCCGGCCCCAGGATTTCACTGATTCTCTTTATCATTGGTGGGGCAGGGGGAGGGAGATGATGAGAGGACATTGTTAAAGAACACTAGGCGCGAGGGGAAGAACTGCCTATGATCTCACCTTCTAGCCCAGTCACTCATTTTGTATGCTGCTGGATGGTTGTACCAATTTTGCCACTTTCAGGTAAATTCTTTTCATCTCTGCTTGGATGAAGAATTTTCAACTACAGCACATTAGGGCTAGAAAAAGACCCTGAAAGTCATTTCACTAAGCCTGATGGCTCCAGGAAACACTCCTTAGAAACTAATCCAGATGGATGATGACACTTCAGTTGTTGCAGAACTGTGAGGATGTCCCCTGTCCTTTCCTCTCCAGCTGCCTGTTGGGTGGCTTATGAAGTCTCTTGGCTGATGCTCCTTCTCCCAGGGCCTTCTGCCCACCTGTCAGCAGGACCACTCCTTGAGAGAGAACTAAACACTCAGTCTACCATCTCATCCCCTCAGCGCTCTGATCTCCAAATCCTCTGACTTGGAACGAGTTCTTCTCTTACAGACGCATCCATTTGGATGGTGAGAGGCAAAGTGGAGCCAATTGCCCCTTCTCTCAAGAGAAGCCTGGAGTCGAAAGATGGGGTGCCCCTCTGATCACCCCTAGCCCCTGCAGTCTCCCAACCACCCCCGTATCACCAGCCCCATGCTTCATTAAGGGAGCACAATGTGTCCCCGTGGTCGCCTGCCAGCCGGGATGTCCTGTGTGACAGCAGATGCAAAGAGAATGAACAGGCGGCTGAAAGGGTTGGGGACAAAAAAGAGCACATTGTCCAGAACACTGAAAGGACTGCCTGAGAGGAGACATATGCATCTGAAAAAAATACCCCAGTGGGTCTCCCCCCTGCTGGCCCCAGCCCACCCTCACCCAAACCCTCCACTGATACTACACAATGATGTCTCCACGCCAGGCAGGGCCAGGCCAGCTCCAGGCTAACAGCAGGCGTTAAGTCTAGTGGATGAGTGTGGATGAGGGTCTCAGAGGCATAGGCTCATCCAAGGGAGATTCTGCGCTGGAGAGATGCTGCACCGGAGATTCTCCTGCCTGACCTGGGGTCGTGGAGTAATTGAATCATAAAGGAGTAGAGCTGGGAGGGTCTGTGGAAATCACCTGGTCTAACCTGCTCACTGACAGTGAAATAGATTGAGACTCAGGACAGACGATATGCTACAGATGGCCAGTAGAGATAGAGGCTGGGGGAACACCCAGGTCTCCCACCACCTGGTCTACTGTATTTAGGATGCCACAGTTACACATCAGAAGATGATGATGGGATTTCTGAACGGGAGCTGCATTTTCTCTCTGGACCTTTCTTCTGCAGCCCTGCCAGGGTATGAAGCCAAAACCCAACCTGAGAAATGATTATGTCATTTCCATAAATATCCCAGGGCTTGGTTGGATACATGAGATTAGGACTCCAACAAATCAGAGAATTAAAATCCAGCTTACAAATGAGCTGTTATTTTGCGAGAGAAGCTTCAAAAGTTTTCAAAAGGAAAAGTGCATGTGTTTGCAAGTCTGATGGGACTATAAGTCCTCTGCTCTGTTTTACGAACTTGGGCAGATCATGGGACCTCCATAAGCACCACCCCCTCAGTTTCATCACTCAAAAAATCAAAGCTAATATGAATGCCAAAGCCAAAAAATAACACTTTCAGTATCAATTCTGGGACTAATTCTAACGTTAACAATATCTGCCCTGCCTCTCTCCAGGAGCTGCTATGAAGATCAAAGGTGATGTTGTTGTTCTTAGCTTTCCCTGAGTTGGCTCATACCTCATGGCAACCGCATGTACAGCAGGACTGGACTATTGTGATCTGTAGGCTTTTCACTGCCTGATTTTTTAAGGGGTGGATTGCCAGGTGTTTCTTCCTGATTCTTCTTAGACTGCAAGCTCTACTGAACCCTGTTTGACATCATAACATCATGCAAGCCTCCACTGACAGACGACAGGTGGTAGTCATGCAGGAGTTTCATTGGCCAGTGATAAACCCAGATGTCCTGCACGGAAGGCCAGAATTCTCCTACTGAACCACCACTGCTCTCTCAAAGATGACATCAGGAGTGAAAACTCTTTGTGGACTACTGAGCACTGTACAGACTAGAACATTATTATTAACATTAGAAAGCTTGCAGGAAGCTATCACTGCTCAGAGCCATGTTCCTTTGCAGGGTATTTTCTAGACTAGCAACTGCTTTTCAGCTTTGACTTTTTGGAGGAGGGGGAAGGAAGATTTGATGACAGTCAGGGTTCTTTGTAAAATCAATTGTAAATTTGATATTGCCTACTTTTAACCATTATGGGGAAAAGGGTTATTCTAGAGAGCAAACTGGTCGAAGGAGTCTGTGGGCTCCCTCAACTTTCAACCTGATGTGAACCAACTCCCGCTCCACCTGGGGCTGCTTCCTCCTCCCTCCACAGCCCCTCCCAAGGTATACTTAAGTGGACCCCACAGACTCAGACAGTGAGACCCAGGGAAATGAGCTCACTGGCTGCATGCTAGCAGATGTGGAGAAGTCTGTGTGGTCTTTCACAACAGCTGTTTAGAATTCTTTTCCCCTGAAAGTTTCCATTCTGTATATGGGGAGGTGGGCCAGGGGGAAGGGCGAGAATGTCAGCTCTCCACCCTGTATTGTTTCTTTTAGATCTCAATGTTTCTGAGATATTGTTCATACTGGAAGACGTCATAAACGAGTTTGCTTTGTTCCAGATGTATGAGACCAGGATCTCTGACTCGGATTATACACACTGTTTGTCATGCCAGTGCATGTGTGTGTGTGCACGCACACACACGTCCCAAACTGCTCAGCCTTGAGAAGGAAACAAGGGAGCTAAGAGAAATAATCTCTTAAAAACTTTCTCACTGCTAATGAACCAAAGAGAGGACTCGTAAGTGCCATATTAAGAGTCCCTGGGATGTGCAAAGGGTTGAACAATTGGCTGCTGACTGAAAGGTTGATGGTTCAAGTCTACCCATGGGCACCTCAGAAGAAAGTTCTGGCAATCAGCTGAATAATTGGCCATTGAAAACCCTGTGGAATACACTTTGATTCTGACATATATGGGGTCACCCTGAACTGGAATCAATTAAATGGTGCACTGCCCAGAATCCAGAGGATATTTCACTTTGGGCTTGGATCATCAGGAGAGGCTTTGAGGGGATGGTGAGCCTTCAGCTGCCTGGGAAAGAGAGTATACTTGGGTAGTGAGGTAAGGACTGGGCTTCTTGAGCAGGGTGAAGGAGTGAGCAAGTGTGGAGGTGGGGACAAGGAATCTGTCTCATCCACATGTGCTCTGCATATGTCCAGAAGTCAACTTACAGATTCCTGGGGCTGAGAAGGCCAATGGAGAGACAACAGATCTATGCCCATCTCTAAACAGGATCATGGCCAAATCATCATCTGTCATTTGTAAAATTTAGCCAAGAAAAGGATTGCAACATCTTTTTGGTAAAGTATTCTGGAGTCTATTACCCTAATCATTGACAACTCTTTCCTCTTATTTTCTCTGAACCCCTTTGGCAGTCCAGTGTTCACAACCTGAAAGCTGGTGTTAAACTTATGGAACCCATGACCTTAAAGAGATGCTACAGGCTAAAAGGGCCTCCTTCATTAAACACAACTGAGCACCTCCTGTGTGCCAAGCTTCATGTTAGCCAAAAAATCTCACTGCCATCAAGTCAATTCTGACTTATAGTGACACTATAGAAGAGAGTAGAACGGCTCCGTAGAGTTTCCAAGGAGTACCTGGTGGACTCAAAATGCTGAGCTTTTGGTTAGCAGCCATAGCACTTAACCACTACAGCTATACATTAGGATCTAGGAATTGAGAGGTGAATTAGGGTTCCTGGTCAAAACTGGAAAGCTTGGTGGCCTAATGGTTAAGATTTCAGTTGCTAACAAAAAGGTTGGCAGTTTGTATCTAGCAGGTACTCCTTGGAAATTCTGTGGGGCAGTTCAACTCTGTTCTATAAGCATTGCAATGAGTTAGAATCAACTCAATGTCGGTGCATTTGTGTTTTGTTGTTGTTATTTGTAATTGACTCAGTGGCAGTAAGTTTAATTTGGGGTCTTCTCTTCAGGTTGCTAACAGTGAAATAAGCAATCAAAGCATCAAGCCAGACCAAAAACAAATGAACAAACCAACCCATTGCCATTGAGTCAGTTCTGACTCATTGCAACTCTATAGGATGGAATAGAACTGCCCCATAGAGTTTCCAAGGAGTGGTTGGCAGCTGAGCACTGAGCCAGTATGCTACCAGGGTTTCCATCTTATCAGAAAGGTTAAACATAAAACATAGGTTTAAAAAATTCATGAAAAAAAGTTACTAACTCTGCTTGGGGGTTGGATGATATTAAGGAAGACTTCATAGAGGAGGTTATAGCTATAGGCTTGGAAGGCTAGATAAAGGTTGACCAGGTAGACATGAGAGAAAGTGGCAATCCGGGCACAGGAATCAGTAGGTGTGAATGCATGGAGAGATGAAAGAGTATCACCTCTCGTTTTTTCTAGGATCCTGCTGTGATACTTAACACGTACCCAATTAGCACCTACTGGGAAAATTAATAAATAAATGAATGAACTTATAAATTGCCTAGCCATTCACAGAATTTCCAGGGGACTGGGAAACCTGTGGATGCAAGTGCCTGTAGGATCTTTTTTGAAATGGTTGAAGTCCAGGACAGAATGTCTAAGACTGATTTTGAATTCAGAGGTTCCTAGCAGAATGTCCAGCACAGGACGGCACTTGAACATTCACTTATTCATAGACCACCCTAGAAGAAGGATTCAAATGTGAGGCCAAGAAAGCACTAGCTAACTAACAATCAGAGGAAGGAGTTTGATGTTCAGGTGATGAAAGCAGTCATGTTTGTCTATTGTGTGGTCATTAGTTTGTTTTTAAGTTTCTGTTAGATCATCAGAGTCCAGTAGGTGGGAACAACAACACAATTACAATAGTAACTGCACTAGCAATAATAATGCTTAGAAGCTAGCCAGGCTCTGCTCTAAGCACTTCGCATTTATTAGCTCATTTAATCCTTACAATTCTGTGAGGTAAGTGTGATTATTACTGCCTTTGTATAGACATGGAAAGTGAAGTCAGGTGAAGCAATTTGCTAAGGGTCACATAGCTAGTGATTATCAGAGACTGAGCTGAATGCAGGGAGTGAAGTTCCAGAATTTGGGATTCTAATCACAGCTTTCCTAAATCTCTTCCCAATGAAGTAGAGTAAACTAGAACCCTTTCCTTACCTCATAATAATGTATGTCTACTGAGTTCAAAAGACATTTATTCCTTAAATAGTAATTATTGTTACTATTATAATTGCCTTCAAGAAGTCTTTTTCTACTCTCCTATTTTCACTTTCTAAGAAGAGAGTACGTACATGACTAGCATTGAAAAATGGACATTGGAGTTAGGATGGGGTGGTATTCTGCAGTGTTCGATGATCTGAAGGAGTTCTGGGCATCTCTGTCTGCTCTATGGGTCTTTTCTTTTACTAGAAATTCCACTGTCCTCCTTGACTGTCTACTTCACCTCTTCCAAAATCCTGAGAAAAGTATGTAGAGGAGAAACTTGAGGCACAAGGAGAATTCACACACCACTCATATGACCCTGAGAACATGATAGCAAGCTAGGATGGGGCTTCCTATGGTACAGTCCGACATACCACACAGCTCATGTCAGTAGGCCCAGAATAGACTACAAGAAATGGTAGCCTCGTGGCACATGTGCCTCCATTCTCCATCCCACACCCAGAGCGGGCATCTCCAATTAATCAGGGCATGCTTTCTCAGTTTAGCCTTTCAGGCAGTCTTATCTGACCTGTCAGATATGCCACTTAGACATCTTTAGACCAGCCATTAGCTGAAGGCATAAAGAGACCAGGAGAAACTTCTTGAATTCCCGTCTAGATTTAGAATCAGTGCCCTGTACCTAAGGGAAGCTAGATATTTTCTCACTGCAAACTGTTGGATGAACTTGTATTTCTTCCCTCTTTTGTAAGACAGACAAATACTTGAGCAGTGGCCCTGCATCGGGTTAAATATATAAACTTTGGTTGTATGCTAGGCCCT
This sequence comes from Heterohyrax brucei, assembly GCA_028571685.1. Lineage (NCBI taxonomy): Eukaryota > Metazoa > Chordata > Mammalia > Hyracoidea > Procaviidae > Heterohyrax > Heterohyrax brucei. The sequence continues at coordinate 64,909,559 of CM053142.1, read as the reverse complement.
AGTAAAAATGAATTTTCACTGTCTCCAAAATTGCTGCTTAGACTATAATGTGAAGGACATCCCGTAGAGTGGAGCAGGACACAACCTGTGCAATTGTCTGGTGAGGCCCTCGTCACCCATGGCTTCAGGCAGCTCACAGTCTAGTCTGTCAATTAGTATCTAAACAATGACATTTCAGTCCCATTAGCACTATCATCAAGGCAAGTCCAAAGAGGACAAAAAAGGAAGGAACTGGCACCCTCTGTCTTGGAGCTAGAGAAAGGTTCACAGCAGAAGTGGCCTTAAAGCTAACCATTGAACAATGAATAGCTACCTTTTAGTACAGAGCAGACTGTACCGTGTGCTTTCCAGGGAGTGGGTAGTAGATTTGAACAGCCAACTTCTTGGTTAAGAGGCATAGCTCTTAACCACTGCATCACCAGGGCTCCAAACAATAAATCAAAGTTCCCCAAGCAGGACAGGAAAGAAGGGGGGATTCTGAGTAGAGGGGCTGGACTGTGAGAAGACGTAGTGCATAGTGAACAGTTCAGTGTGGAGGGGAGAGTAGAGGGGGTGTCTTGCTGGTGGGAGTCGGCTCACCTTGTTTTCAGACCACACTGGTTATGTCTGGCTGCCTGCTGTCAGGTTGGGCCCCTCCCAAGAATCATCTTGTCTGTCTGTACTGCTCAGGGCCGTCTGGGAGGGAGAGGTACTTGAAGACAAGCATGTCCAATGTAGAAAAGAGATGGAGAGGCTTTTTTTTTTTTTAAGGCAAAAACCCCAAGCCTCACTCCCACAGTACATTAGTGTGTAGAAGAAGTGAGAGCAACAATTCACAGCCTGTTTGCAAGGGCCAGGGAAGGGAGACTTTTCTGGGGGGAGGTGAGTACAAGGCTGTTCCCAGAGGCTCCAGTCTCTGTTTGTGCAGACAGCATGGAATCTTTTCAAGCCATGACCATGTGGCATCCGTTGTTTTCCTCTAGGAAAATCCTTGACATGCTGAGGAATGGGCTGGCTGGTTTGCCAGAGATGGGGGCAGGCGTCTGGGGCTTTCCGCCTGCTATAATGCTCAGTCTACCTGAGAGGTTCAAAGCATATAGATTCAAAAGAGCTTTTAGCTCAGTGTCCAGCTGAATATGAAGACGATCCCAAGGATGATGAGAGGGAAGGAAGGGGGGATTTTCAGGGACCACTCCTTTCTCAGGAAAGACCAACAAACTCAAAGACTAATAAACCCACTCCTGACCTAGATGGGTAGGGAGCCTTGGTGGCGTAGTGATTAAAGACTTGGCTGCTAACTGGAAGGTCAGTGGTTTAAACTTACCAGCTGCTTAGTGGGAGACAGATGTAGCAGTCTGCTTCCCTAAAGATTTATAGCTTTGGAAACCCTATGTGGCATTTGTACTCTGTCTCATAGGGTCCTTATTAGTCAGAGTTGACACTTTGGTGGTTGGTTTGTTGGGAGTCCCTGGGTGGCACAGTTAAACACCCAACTGCTATCTAAAAGTAGGCTGATTTGAACACACTGAGCAGCACTCTGAAAGAAAAGCCTGGTGATCTACTTCCAAAAAACAGCTACTGAAAACCCTGAGGAGCACAGTGTGACTCTGACGCACCTGGGGTTGCCATGAGTTGGAGTGGACTCAGTGACAATTGTTCTCAGTTTGGTAGACCAAATGAGTCTCCAGACACTTAGGCTACAGAGCAGTGTCCAGCATTGAAGGCTGGAGTTCCACCTTTCTTCTACAGCCTTAGGGGCCCAGGGCTAGTGCTAGCTTGACTTCTGGGCCAGTACTGTCTGGTCAAAGCTAGATTTGGGGTACATATCACTGTCTGAAAAACTTCAGTTGCTGTCCTTTGCCTTAGAGTATACTCCAAAGTCCTCACTAGGGCTTTTAAGATGCATCACTATCTCCCTGCATTTTACTGTATTTCGTCTGCCCAGTGGTGGCCTCTTCTCACTCCCCGCGGCCTGCTCACCACACCCTGAGCTCACCACACCCTCAGTGCTGTGCCTTCAGCAGGCCAAGCCTCCCCTCCTTTCTCTGTCTATTGAGGTGTAACCTGCCCACCTACAGTGACTCATATATGGCTGATCTTGGTTCCAGTAAGTCACAATTCCTTATCCTTTTCCTCTACACAGCATCACTGTGCTCATTTCAGTCTGATTTACATTAGGGCTGGATGTGTGTCTTTCACTGGGTTTCAAACTTCTTTTAAAAGCAGGAACCGATAATGCCCTGTAATGTCTTGTGCAGTGCTTCCCGTTCAGTCACCACCAGTCTGCTGGAGAGAGGGACGGAGAGAGAAGGGAAGGAGGGGAAAAAGGAGAAAGCAAAGAAGGAGAAAGGGAAGAAAGAGGGGAGAAAGGAGGAAGAAAAAAGGAAGGGAGAAAAGGAGGGAGGGAAGGAATTAGGGTTTTTTTTTAAAAAAAAAGAAACTATCCTGTTTAATGAGGTCATTTCTTATTCTTGAAGGTAGACATTATGCACACTGCCCATTTAATGCATTTATGACAAATTCTGTCTGAAACAAAAATCCTATAAGCCAGATGACTTCACAAAGGTTTGTACATTTAATGGAGACCCTAGCGGCATAGTAGTTAAGACCTACAGCTGCCAACCAAAAGGTTCAGCAATTCGAATCTACCAGGTACTCCTTGGAAACTCCATGGAGAGCAACTCTACAAGGTTGCTGTGAGTCAGAATTGACTCAGTGGCAATGGGTTTGGTTATTTATTTATTTAGGTTGTATATTTAATATGGAGTTATGAACCATGTTCATCCCTTTTTACAAACCCAAAACAGTTGCAGAATGTCAGTTCCAAATCATAGTGACCCGTAGAATAAAGTAGAACTGCTCCATAGGATTTTGAAGAATCCTGGTAGATTAAAACTATGTTAGATATTTTATATAAAATTTCTGCCCTAAAAAAATACACTAATGACTTCTCAAGCCCATCCTCTGTGTCAGACACTTTGTTGACAAGGGTCTGTGAATTGGAAGCAGACGTGGGCCCTGTCCTCAAGAAGCTCAGAATTCCAGAGAAGGGAAGACCTGTGCCAACCTATCAAACCAAGCTCAGAACTCTTCTGTACAGTGACAGACAGAGAGGAGGGAGAATCACCTCCGGCTTGTGGATATGTGAAAGCAAGGCTTTCTGAGTGGAAGGTTGGAGGAGGAATTGTAAGTCTGCTTGCCTAATGCCAAAGAATGCTTGCCTTGGAAACCAGAGTGCCTCAGATTCAGTCCTAGTGATAAAGTGTCTCTAAACTAGGTCAGGGACAAAAACCAAGGACAGGCTAAGTACCATAAATAATGAACTTTCAGGGCAGAAGGTGTCAGCGCAAGTGCCGAAGGCTCTACAAGGGAGATGGAATCAGGAATGGAGTGATTTGGTCAGACGTTTGGAAGAACTCAAATCAATGCATCAGTTAACTTTTCTCTTACCCAGCACTGTGCAATAGCTTCTCATTGATTTTTGCCCTGGGTAAGTCTCTGCCTGGTCTTATCTGTCCTCTAAAGGTTGCAAGGTTGATCTTCCTCGGATTACACAGTGATAACATTGTTTCCCATCTTACAGTCTTTCTGTGGTTTTCAATCTTTCGATAGTTCCCCTATAAAAGAATAAAACTGAAATTTTGACAGACGTTTGAGGTTATTGCAACTTTGTTCTGTGTTTTAATAAGCTTCCAGGTGATTTTGATTCATGCTGAGTTTCAAGAATTATTCACATATGGCTCATCCTTTTTTACAAACAAAGCATATTCTCAGTCATACTTCTCTAATACATTACTAATACACGTGATGTTTTCTCTTCCTAGTGCGTCCTGGAACCCCTCAGTTCAGAGGCTAGCACATGGCAGGTGTTCAAAAAATCATGGGAAGGTAAAACATACCTTCTTAGTAGAGATTTCATGTCAAGTGGAGTGCTAGGTTCTGCAGGGATTAGGAAATTAGATACTTTATCATTTTTGTCTACAGCTTATTTGAGGAGACAAAATCAGTGCATGTAACTAAGTGCCAATCTGCAGAATGTGGTTACTAAAAGCAACACAAGCACAGAAAAGGAAAAGGGTTGGTGGTGGTTTAATTACATATACTACTGAGGGGAAGTCTTCATAGCACAGTGGTTAAGAGCTGTAACTCCTACCAAAAGGTTGGCAGTTCAAATCTGCCAGGCACTCCTTGGAAACTCTATGGGGCAGTTCTGCATTATGTAGACTCCACTATGAGTCAGAATTAACTCTATGGTAGTGAGTTTTGCTTTTTGGGCTAATAACCCAATGATATAGATAACAGTAGTAACCAGTTTTATAGGAGCGGATACTGAGTCATGGAGAAGATAGGTCAAGTTCTACTGCCAGGAAGTGGCAACGTCAGGTTTGAACCCAGTCAAACAGATTCTTGAGAGCCTCTGTGTGAAGGGGCCCTGAGAGAAGGGAGAGAGGACCCCAGCATCTTGATAAAATCTACAAAGAGCATTGGGCCAGCATCATCAGAACGAGATTTTAGACCAAATGGGAAATTCTCCGTGTAATATCCTTCCTTCTGGATGACTGATGTATCTTACTTGGCCCTCCATGAGTTTTTCACCTCTGTGATAGACTCCCTTTCTCACCTACATGAGAGATCATGCTTCCTCTTCATTGCTTCTCTTTTAATTAACATGTTTCCACCATCCTCCCGCCTCACAGAAATCTCAGATTCCGTCTCCTCACCCTCTCTTCCCTTCCCTGGGGCCTGAACAGACTCGCCTTTGATGCAGAGGATGTTTGAGGCCTCTGCTACCCTGCTGAACATTCTTTTCATCCTCTCCATCTCTTTATCCCATAAGGTATGAAATACCTAGGGCTTGCAGCTCTTTTTAGGTAGATTTTTAAAACAGATGCACACAGAATCACAGTTCAGTGTGATCCTGCAGAGTCAGTGCTTTGGAAGACTCCCATCAACTCAGTTTTATGCCATCTCGGACTTACTGTGTGACCTTGGGGCCAGCCACTTGCCCTCTCTGTGTCTCAGTCCCCTGTGGTGGGATCATAATATCTACCGCCAAGCAATGCTTGGAGCATGAATGAATTATTATCCTGAACGCCCTCTGAGCTTCTGGGACAAAGGTGCTATGTTAATACACAGTATCCCTCTTCTTCTTCTTCTCATTAGTATTATTCAAACCCAGATGGCATTATTATTGTTGTTGATTGACAGCCCCGCATAGCCCCATTCACGGGTGTCAGAGAGCCAGGCGGTAGTTAACACAAGCAAAAACCATGTTTAAAACAAAGCCTAAGGAACACTCCAATAGTGTGTGCCTTGGATTGCTATTAAAGCCAGAGCAGCTGCGGTGGCAACACGGAGGGACAGGGCAAGGAAATGCATCCCAGAGCACAAAGAGGGGAAAGTGGGTCTTGACACTGATCATATAATCGTGCTGGGCTTTTATAGACACTGGGAGGCCTCAAACAGAATAAATGCTTGAACTTTATCCACGGTTTACAGGCAGCGGCTGTAAAGGTCTTTGTTGCTGTCGCTGCCATGTTAATGACCCAGCTTGGGGCACCGCCGCTGCCGCCGGCAGCCTCTTCCAAAGAAAACAAATCAAAGTGAGTAACTCCATGTCCAGCAATGAGTTTTCCATTATATAAATATAAGTATAAATCTTTCGTAGTTGAGCAGCCATAGTGTGATGTCGAAGGCTGGTAAAGGGGTCAAGGTAGTGAGATCCTTTGAACCCCGTAATCAGCACATCAAAAAGACACCCCCTTCTCTTTGTTAATTGCAAAATAAACAGATAAAAATAAACTGTGGTGCTCCTGAACAGTGTTTGCACCAAAAGAGAGAAGATGAGGAGGTGGGAAGAGGGGACGGATGGAGGTCCCTTGATCTGGTTCTCCCTTACTTTTGACACTCTGCCTACTCAGATAAAACCCCATGAGTAATTGACCTTCAAGAAGCCAAGACATTTATCTTCAGCTGCAGAGCATGTCTGGGGACATTGGAGAAGCTTGATCAAGGTTACATCTTGAGTAGATGCAATTAGTACCTTGGAGGTTTTTTTAAAAAAATGATTGCCCATAAATATTCTGATTGTCTTAACAGAACCTGGGAGTCTTTGGTAAGCTTAGGAAGCTGAAAAGTAGAAGCAGTGGGCCTTTGGTGGGGTATTAGACAAACAGACAAGTAACCTAGGATCCTAGGATGTGGGAGAGGCTATAGAGATTGGGATGAGCACGTGAAATAAGGCAGATGGAAGTGGAGGAAGAAATTAGGGATACTAGAGTGAGAGAAAAGACTTGGAGAGATTGTCCCTGCTGGTGGGATGATAGCTTGGGAGTGCCATGAACTGAGTGACAGTGGCAGGGCTGGTATCAAGGTAGGGAAGTTAGATATTCCTGAGGGGTGGAAGATTCCAGAAGGAACACAACAGGCTTCTGACATGTGACTTTTTCCCTCCTAAAGTAGAAATCACCACCCCCAAAGAAAGTAAATGCCTTTCATTTGCCCAAACACATTTCTTTCTTCTCTATGTTCCCACATACTTTTCTCCGTACCCAAATCTCTTTCCTTCACTGGATCTCTCCACTGACCTCTTCTTCACCACCAAGTGGGCATTCATCCACCCATTCATTGGTTCAGTCAACATCATGGACTCCTTCTGCCTCTGCCTTCCAGGAAGTGTGCAAGACATTCTAGATGCTAATAAGGCAGGCTTTGTCCTCAGACAGTTCTCTTCCTAGTGTCAGAGACAGACAAACTGGTGCTTAGGTAAGTGCTAAGACCCAAGAAAGCACAGTTGTCTGAGTCAACTTGTGGGAAGATGGGTAAGGAGGTGTGGGGTGTGTGTGTGTGTGTGTGTGTGTGTGTGTGTGTGTGTGTGTGTGTGTGTGTGTGTGTGTGTGTGTGTGTGTGTGTGTGTGTGTGTGTGTGAAGGGCTGGTAACAACAGGAAAGGATTCCAGGAGAAGTGAGTGATAGGGCTGAAACATAAAACCAAATGGGAACTAGGTGAAGAAGGGGAAAGGATCTGACAAAAAGGAAATATCATGTTCAAAGGCACACAAGTTTGGATTGATTTTTAAAAGGAAAGCACAGAGTTAGAGTTAGAGCAGAAGCAACTCAGGTCAGGAAGCAAGACAAACTCTGGGAATGACTTGTTGTCTGGAGAGGCCAGAGCACAGAATGAGAGAAAGATGAGGTAGGCAGAGGCCAGATCACAGAAGGCCTGATTTGCTAGGATGAGGAGTTTAGACTTGATCTTCATGAACAGGGTTCCACTCAAGAGTTACAAACATGGGTGGGGAGGTGGGGTAGGGGGCAGCATCATATTAAGGAAAAGTCACTAGGCTGTGGAGTGAAGATCAGATAGGTGGGATCAGGCAGAGTATGGGACAGAGGGACCACTTTGTTAGGAGGCTGTAACCAAATCTGGGGCAAGATACAACCTGTACTGAACTAAGCAAAGAAAGATATGACCGTCTAAAAAGGTAGAATCCTCTAAAGAGAAATTATGGGCTGAATGAGGAGAGGAAGCATCTCAGAACTCTGGCTGGTTTAGTAACTCCTTCGTGCTACCTCACTCTTCCCCTTGAAGTATACTTCAGACTCCTCTCCTTTAAGCTCCATCCCCTTGTGTCTCTGCTTTTGCTCAAGTCTCCCCTTGAAAGCCTCCTCCGATGTACATACATCACCACAGTTTCAGCTAATTTTCCTCTCTCATCTCCTAAAACGCCTTCTCCTCCAGATCTCCTTTCTGCTTTATTTGTTTTCTCCTTCTTCCAGTCCTATGCTGTTACCAGTTTGACACTGCAGTGGGAGTTGGTGCTTGTTTCTTGTTGCTAAGGATGAACTGGCTTTCATCTTCTGGTCGTAAGAGCTACGGAGCCTGTTCTGATCAAGAGAAAGAGCTGAAGGATCTTCTTGGGAAACAGGAAAAAGGAGATTTGGATTGGGGAGGAGAGAGACCAAGGGAGATGAGATCCAGCATGGATTTAAAGTAGAAATAAAGTTAAATTGTCCTTGCTTTTTCATGAAATAGTTGGGTAAAGATTTAATAGGGTCCCTGGAGAGTGTCACATTCCATCATTCTAAGTTTAGGAAATTTGTTTTAAGTATAAGAGAGAACCTAATTCATAAAACAGGAAAGACACTGTCTTGCCCCCTACTACTGCATTTCCATCTCATTCTGAGAAGTCAGAATAGACTTTGGATTCCAGATCTTTCCAAAAGCCAAAAAGAAGCCTCAGAGGAAACACAAAGAATCGCTTCTGCCCTTGCCATATTAATGAGCAAAGGATAAGTTGTTGATCACTCTCTAGATATTTGACTTGGTTGCTTAGCATATATTATGTCATCTCTAATCCTCATATCAGCTTTATGATGTAATTATAATATCCAGTTTAGTGATAAGAAAACTGGGCTTGTAGAAGTTAAGTACCTGGACCAAGATTTCACACACAGCCGGTGACAGAGCCATGGTTTAAATCTAGGTCTGCATAGATCCTCAGTCCCTACTCTGGCATCTCTCACTATACCAAGTACTCCTTCCAGTGTCAAGCTAATCAGTTTAAAAATAAAAATAAAAGTCAAACGATAGTAACTCACATTAGTTACTAACAAATTTAATCTCATATTCTCCTCTGTCTAAGATGTTAGACACAGATCTCATTGTCTGAGTCTTCCCCTCAAATAGAGAGCAGAAATATTTTCTGCAGAATCTTAATGCTTTTCCCAGATGAAATACTTATTGTCCTGACAAAGTTTTTGTTGATTTATGTATTTATTTTTTAAGACAACGTCAAATCAAATTTTTCACTAATCCTGTCTGACAGTCTGTTCCCAAGATTGTTCGTAGAACAATCTTAGCAGAACAGGCAGAATTATTTCTCAGGTCTGGAGAAAGGCCAGAAGTTCTAGGCAGACACTTGCATACTTTCTGCCTGGATGGGGCCAGAAGCAGACTTGCTGGGCAGTAGATAGAACATCTAGCAGCTGATCAGTAAGTTATCCTGAACTCGTAAATGGATATGGGAGTCTGAAGTAGGGGTGCAAAATGTGAGCAAGCAGGACGTTGCCCTAACAGAACACCTAAAAATGGAAGACTGGCTTTGTGACAGTGCTGGGGAGAGGACAGAAGGACTTGAGGAAAGAATTAGTGAAACTTCCGGTGTCTCAGAGACTGTTAGCAGAAGTCTGACATCCCTTGAGAAATCTGTCAGTCAGAGATTAAACCAAAATGCTACTGGAAACTAGAAAGAAGAGGATCCATTGGGTCAGAAAGTTTAATAACACTGTTTCTTGCAGTCATGTGGAAAGTAGAAAATGTACCTAACAAACTGTGTGATCTAGCCAAGGAGGTCTCCAGGCAGTGTTACAGGTGAAGGAGCCCTGGACTGTCACATCCAGTTAAGCACTTGCCTTCTAATCAAAAAGCTGACAGTTTGCATCCATCTGGAAGGACCTCAGAAGAAAGCCCTTGTAAGCCACTTCTTAAAAAGTCACCCATTGAGAACCACGTGGAGTGCAATTCTACTTGGACACACAGGTGGTCACTTGGGTTGAAGTCAACAGGATGGCAACTTTTTTTCCCCCTTGTTTGTTAAATGTGAGCCCAGCTTCTTGTTGCTTATAATAAAATTTGACAGAAGAGAGATAAGCTAAAGAAAAAAAAAAAAAAAGCTAAATATAAAGGAGCCAGAATCTACTAGGTTTGAAAACCCTCTGTCTCTCCAGATGGCAAGCAATGCTAAATTAGGAAATGGCTCTGGACCAAGATAAAATTCAGGGAATGGTTGGGAAAGCATGGTCTAAGGATGAAACTGAGAGTGTGGCTGTTAAATCCTTATCTTAAGGTCTTGGAAAGGTTAAGGTAGTACCCTGGAGAACTGTTCAGTTCCACAAATAAAAGCGAAACAACAACAACAAAACTCCCAGGGTTTTAAGATCTTAGCAGCCTCAGAAGAAGCCCCAGTTAGACAACAGGTCATCATGAAGAGATTGTAAAATGTGACTTTTTTTAAAAAAAACGAGTTGCTAGAATTGAAACGTGTCCCCTAAAATATGTGTTAGAACTTTAACCCCCTATACCTGTAGATGTAAACATATTTGAGACTAGAGGATATTTTTATGTTAATCCAGTGATTTCTATGTAGGGTGTGTCCTAAACATAATCAATTCTGAAGTTATGTAAACAGCAGATTAGACACAGAGGTGCACATCTTGGGGAAGACAAGTGTCCTGGGAGGATTGCCAAGAACCAAGAAAGGCCTGGAGCTACCAACAAGGAAGGAATTGACAAGATTGAGATCCTGGTTTGAACTTTTATCTTGCAGAGCTGTGAAAAAAATACATTTATGTTGACAGCACTTGGCTTTGGCACAGGCACCCATTTGTGGTATTTCTATTTTAGTAGTACTATGGCCCTGGTTGCACAGTGGTTAAGTGCTACGGCTACTAACCAAAAGGTCAACAGTTTGAATCTTCCAGTGCTCCTTGGAAACTATGGGGCAGTTCTACTCTGTCCATAGGGTCACTATGAGTTGGTATCGACTCAACAGCAGTGAGTTTGGGTTTGAGGAAACTACAAGGAATGAAATACAGTAAGATTGATAGGTGACTCCTACAGGTTTTAAGAAAATTGTACTAGTGGCAACACTATCACCAAAAAACAAAACAAAACAAACAGAAAAACAAGCTCGTTGCCGTTAAGTCAGGTCTGAAGCATAGCCACCAGCTTGGAGCAGAAGAGAAAGAAAAAATATACAATTAAATTTTTTTTAACCTCAGATCCCTCAATTTTTATTGCTTGAAACAATCGAGAAAATCAACTGAATTCATTTACGGGAAAGGATGAAACAGAGGGCAGAACGAAGTGAATAATTCCCAGAGCTTGATTCGTAATCAAGTAACAGGCAACATGTGTTCTGCTGGGTTTCAAAATTGCTTTAGACCAGTTTGCCTTTTGTGTTTCCCTTTCTTGAATAGGAGTCCATAGCAACAATCCTGTGACTGTACTGCCACTGTATTTTGGGAATACATGAGGAAGGGGGACATACACCTTGTCTTTTTAGAACACAGGTTATCAGATAAAGAAGACTCATACTTGAGAAGCTATATCCAAAGAATTTCATCTGAAGTCCCTCATATCTTGCACCTTGGCATGACTTGGGTGATGAGATACTGGACTGGAGTCTCTGAGCTGATGCTGAAGTGGAATAATGCCTCTGGGGCCATTGGAAGGGAGTGACCATATTTAGCATACTGTACGAATGTGAATCATAGAGGACCAGAGGGGACTGAAATAGCCAGGCTTCAAGATGCTCCCCAGTGATCCCTGTTTCCTGGTTACTAATATGTTTGCAAAGTCTACTGCCATGTTGAATCAGGGGTAGTCTGTGACCAGCAGAGTATAGTACAAGTTGCAGTATGTGACTTCCAAGGCTAAGTCACAGTGGATTCTTCCTTGTTCTCTTGAGTTACTGATTTTGGGGAAAGCCCACAGACATATCATAACAACATTCAAGCAGCCACGTGGAGAGACACAAGTCCTCCTGCCAATAGTCGGCTCCAGCTTCCTAGCCATATGAGGGAGCCGCATGAGACAGGTCTCAGAGTTAAAAAATAGTAAGGACTGTGTCTTATCATTTTTTTGTTTATTGAAAGTCATTGCAAAATTAACACAGGTGATCCACAGATACCTGATAATGTATGAATAAATGAGAGGCAACAGATGGTATTAAAACCTTGGCAGGCTTGACAGCTAGCCCAGGGAGAAGGTCTGATGACGAAAGTGTGGGCCTAAGGTCCTGTCTTAGAGATTAATGTCTGATTTGGTGTCTCCAATACGTGAATGTATTTACCAAATAATGAGGGAACACAGGAGAAATAGCTTCATTTCTTTGAGGAGAGCTGGACAATCTCTTCTTATTGGCATATCATCAGTATTTTTAGAACAGAGTTCTTTGCTCTTTGGGGACATGTCAGAAAACATGAAGAAGGATCAAGGATTCTGGAAACCTGAATAACTAATTTCTAGAGACTACAGGAGGGCTAACTTTCCTGTCGGGAAAAACAAGGGCAGAAACTCACAAGCATTTCCATGAGGTGTTAAGCTCTGTGAGGCCAGAGACTGTCTTGTTTCATCACTAAAATATCCAGCAAAAACAATTCTTGAATAGTTGAATGGCTTATGGGAAGAGGGAGGAAGGACAGTAAGAAGGGTCAGAGGCATTCTGGAAATTTCTAAAGCTATTTGAATGAGTAGCATTATTTGAAAATAATGGTGTGAGTTGATGGAGTTGGGTGACATTGAGAAAGAGGTATTATACCACCAAGATAGTGGTTTTCGAAGACTATTTCCCTCAGATCTTTCCCCAGTCACATCTGGATGTGACTCTGTTCTCCTCTCTTCCTAGTAAAGATCACTCCTGAGAGAATCTGAGGCAGAAGCCCAAGCCTCCAGCTGTTGTGGAAAACTCTACCTACACGCCAGCAAACCAGAGTCGTAAGAGCAGATGATTCACATAGGGCCCAGCAAAAGATATATTGACATGATTCATATTTCTTTTTCTCCCTGTAAAGATCTTATAGTCAAGCCCTAAGTAGAACAAATATACACACACCCCAAATGACATAGAAGTTATACAGAGTCAGTCTAAGGGGCTACATGCAAGGCGTGTTTTGAGAGGCAGTGGCAAAACCCCTTCCCTTTCCTCTTCTTCACTCAACAGCCCCCTTAAGCCCAAAGCTACTACTAACTGATAAAGCAGCTCTGTGAAAACTAGAAAGAGGCATTCTTTCCTTCAGGAGGACACAGTTCTGTGCCAAGGTGCCCATCTTGGTAAGCAGAGTATAGATTGGTTTGGTGACCTGATTCATTCCCTTGTCTTCAAGTCCTGGGAAGAGAACAATCTTCACAATCAAAGACAACAGTTCTGTTATCATGGAGTCCCAAATTCCACCATTAGATCTCGTTCTACACAACTGGATGAAGGTTGTCATTAGTGGCTGTCGAATAGCCTCTCACTTATGACAACCATACACCCAGTGAAGTGAAACACTGCCCTGTCCTGTGCCATCTTCCTAATCAGTTGCAGCTGGCACCACTGTGATCTACTGAGTTTTTATTGACCGATTTTCCGGTAGATTGCCCAGCCATTCTTCTCATTCTGTCTTAATCTATGAGTAGAGGCTTTGCTGAAACTTGCTCCATGTCAGTGAAGTTACTATTCCTATTTTGTAGAGTACAAGACCTCCTGGATATTAAGGAAACACCCAGCTCCTATAAGCCATTACTACAGTGCTCTTTAGGAAATGGCAGCTATCCAAAATCAAATAAACAAGAAAAGTGGGAAAGAGGGAGGCGTGCTGTGCCAGGAACAGGCAGGCAGGTCCAGCTGAAGGGCTATGGGGTGGCATAGGAAAGGTAAAGATTATCATAATAGATGAGAAGGTAATGAGAACCAGCAAACTTCATTTATGTACCATTTCTTCTCAGATCCAGTCTTGGAGCTAGGAGAGAAAGTCCAGGTGTCTAGCTTTCGTAGCATGTACTTCATGGTACCTGCTGAATGAAGCACCTGACTTCTCAGCGGTATTCCTGCTTTGCAGTCTTGTTTGTTTCCCTGCCAGTGTCCTCAAGGTCCTGTCCTGAGGTTTGCAGAAACCCTAGGCTGGTATCATGCCACAGAGGTGAAATCAGTTGCAGAGGAGTAGGGGAAGTGAAAGACCAATGAATGACATTCAAGTAATCCAAGTTCTACTGGAAATGAACTGAGCTGGGAGCCTAAACTTTTAAATCCTTTCTTCAGAATCCTAAAACTCGTGATGATTCTACAACACTTGAAAGTCGTGTGAGTTCTAGGTCAAACGTAAAGCTGCCGTGCTTTTAGGGAACTGGTGTGGGTACAACCTGTGATGAGGACGGGCTGTGCCACACACATGCTGAAGTGGATGTTCTGTTACTGAGGTTGTTGGTTTGCAGAGTGCAAAAGATACCCTCCATTTATTTAGGAGAAGGTTAGGAGTAGGGTGGGGACAAGAAATTTACAGCATTAGTGGTTGTGTTGTAGAATTCTTGCCTTCCATGTGGGAGACTTGGGTTCAATTCTCAGACGATGCAACTTTTGTGTAGCCATCGCCCATGTGTCAGCAGAGGCTTGTGTGTTGCCATGGCCTGAGCAGGTTTCAGTGGAACTTCCAGGTTAAGAAAGACTAGATCACCTACTTCCAAACAATCAGTCATGGAAAATTCTATGGGTCACAACAGTCCAATCCTGTTGTGTAAGCGTTTGTCACAAGTTAGGAGGCAACTAAACAGCAGCTAACAACAACAATACTTAAAAGGTGAACAATCCGTGGTTTGTTCATGAAATATATCCTGCTGCTGTCCAAAAACCTCAGTTACATCCTTCATACTGTGCAGATCACAGTGTACAATGAGGTCAAAATTGATCTGACAAGATGAAAAGGCAAGTAACGTGTATACCAAAGTAATGGTTTTTACCCCTCTACTTGTATCGGCACACAAGGGAATGGGGTAAGGCAGTTCTCAGGGACTGCACACAGGATGAATTGTGTGTCTCTCCCAGACACACACATGCATACACACACGTGTGCACGCATGCACACACACACACACACTTCAGTTAGTAACAGTCCCTCTCTCATCTGCATTCCCGTAACACAGATACATGCAGATATCACGCCTAGATTGTGCCTGTGTGTAGTTCTAGTTTCTCCTATCAGGCGATGGTTCTTTTTAGTGGGCCAAGACTGCCCGAAACTAGACAATCGATACTGTCCTTATTTATATTTCCACTCTAGAGCTATGCTATCCAATACAGTAGCCACAGTCATGTGTGGCACTTGAACACTTCATACATCAGTGCCCAGGTTGAGCTGTGCCACTTAAGTGTGTAATACATGCCAGTTTGAAGACTTTGTATGAAACAAAAAGTAATGTATCTCATTAATTATTTTGTACTGATTATATCTTGAAAATATTTTGGTTGTACTGAGTTAAATAAATCACATTGTTAAAACTAATGTCCACCTGTTTCTATATAATCATCTTAACATGGCTACTAGAATTCTTTGAATTACTTATCCAGCTTGTATTATTGTACTATTTAGGTACATTATTATAAAATTATATATATATATTATTTGGGCATATTGAAAGTATTGGACAGTGCTCCTTTAGAACTTAACAAACTGTCTAGCATAAAAAAAGAGGCTTACAATTGTGATTTGGAATACAATAAACTAAATATGTCTAAGAGCCGTGATTGTTGCATCTTTTTTAAGCAGAATTTTTTTTCCTCTTAGGAAACCTGGTGGTGTAATGGCTAAGTGCTATCACCGCTAATCAAAAGGTTAGCAGTTCAAATATACCAGACATTCCTTGGAAACTCTATGAAGCAGTTTTATTGTGTCCTGTAGGTGACTATGAGTCAGAATCGATTCAACAGCAGTAGGTTTAGTGAATATTTTTTAATTTCCTTTTCAAATATAAAAGATATAGATATAAACCAAGAGATACTTCCAGGTATTTTACCTGTAAATAAAACAACCTCTTGTCCCGCTCCTTGTCCTCCTCGTCTGAGATGTTCCACAATCTCTCAAGTACAAGAGAAAAGACAGTTTGTCAAATTTGGGTTCTTTCTGTAGATGTTGAAAAGGAAGCAAAATCCCAAGTTGCCTAGATTCTAAATCATTTCTGAGGGTAAACCATGGGTTGCAAGTCTATCTCCATAGGAGAGAGCATCAAGCAGAAGAAGTAATTATCAATTTTCTGTTAAATGAAGCTAACTGACATAAGGCGTTGAACTTAAATTATAAATGGGAGCTGAAACAGTAAGTCAGAGAAGAACTTTAGAGCTGTCTTTTTCTGAATCACTAGAGAGAAGGAATTTCATATAAAGTTCCTTTTCAAGTTTTCAGAAAACCCTGATGCCAATAAAATTAAGCCAGAACAAAGTTCTGAAGTTAACCAAATGATCACAACTTCATGTTTGCTTTCTAATTCTCCTGCTGATATTTCCCACATGTCGGTATTGCCAAAAGAATGAGCGTCACTTTCATGATAACCAGATCAGGTGAGAATTGGCTTGTGAAGGAACACTTTCTTGGCTAGGGCAGGGAAAGAGTTGGGGGTACAAAGGAAGAGAGAGAGAGAAGGGGGAGGAACAGGCGTCAGAGGGAGGCTGTGGTTTCAGGGGATTTGTTTGTTTGTTTGTTCAGTTACTTGTTAGAATAGATTTCGTTTCTCTCCCCAGAAGAGATACATATTTGAGATAAATTTTAGATGCTTTCAGAACAAAAATGCTACTCAGCTGAAGTCCTGTTTCTGCCATAGCTCTCAAACTGAGCTGGAGGAAGAGAAAGCACAAGGGACTCCCACCAGACTGAAAACCCTGTTGTGTTTCTTCCATGTCACAGAGCTTTCATTCTCTTCCCAGGAGGAAATTGAATCCAGAAGGATTCCAGAAAACCTGACCAATTAGGCAAACACTTTTGCTCAAACAAGTTGTTATTTAATAGTATTTTCCTTGATAAATCATCTTCTCTTTGTCAAAAGGAGACCATACAGGTAACCTTTCTCCTGATATAGAATCATAATCAATAGAAAGACAGAACTAGCTTTTTAGAGATGTTAAAGTAGGTAAATATACTAGAGATTGAAGTAATTAAGCTCTTTTCAATTGTGCCTTAAACTTTTCTAAGAAGAAAGAGGGCTCACACTGACATCCTCATGCTAACATCCATCTTTCCTCTAATTTTCTCAGAGTCCTATGAAATTGAGTGAGAAAATGAGACCACTCATCCGTAATTATCTTAATAGTTGCCAAATTCACACTTTTACAAAAGGTGCATGGGGACACCTCAATTGGCTTCATGCAGGAGTGGTTTAATAATCATGATAGAAGAGAAACTTTAGGGGGAAAAACTTTGTCCACTGCATTCTCCTTATTTTTAAAAGCAGTAAGGAGCCCTGGTGGCAAAGTGGTTAAGCACTTGCCATCTGATAAAAATGTCAGTGGTTGAATTCCACCAGCCCAGGCTCTAGGAGAGAGACGTGGCAGTCTGCTTTTGTAAAGATTATAGCCCTAGACACTACGTGGGTCATACTCTATCTGTCCTATGTGGTCATTGTGTGTTGGAATTGACTTGATGGCAACAGATTTGGGTTGTTTCATTTTAAAAGCAATTGATAAATATAGTACGTTGCAGTTGCTCCAAACAGATACTTAGATAAACAGCAAGTGACTGTGGAGATAAGCATGTGATAATAAACCAGACATATGCTTACTGCATCTTGTATACCCTAGGATCCATTAATTCATTCAGTAAATATACTGAGTGCATAGTATGTACCAGGTCCTTTGCTAGTTTCCAGCAATACAGATACGAGTAAGATACTCTCTGCCTTCAGGAGGAAGCTTTCAGCCTGGCCAGAAAGATAGTAAGTACTAAACATTCCCAATTTGATGGCATAGACAATATACAGGAAAGCAATATAGAATAACACAGAAAGTACTACATAGATATATTTAATAACAGTCTTTGCACGGAGAAGAAATAACTAAGTCTGTTAACTCTGGAAACAACTTTATTTGATACGATTTTTTATCAAGGTCTTGAAGATTAAAAAACAGTGGCAGGAGGGCAGTCCTGGACTGAAACATAGACTGAAAGGGCATATCATATTCAAGGAACAGCAGGTAATCTGTTGTGGGTGGAGTGCAGAGTGCCTGCAAGTGGATTGGAAAATGAGTCTGAATTGTGAAAAACATTGCACACCATTCTAAGAATATTATGTATTATGTTTTAGATAAAGAAAAAATACATAAAATGGACCTCCCGGCAAGGTGGTTTCCCCTGTGTTTACATTGCCACACTTTCACACATCTTCTGGGTTTCCTAGGCTCTGGGCTCAAACAGAAGAATCATCGGGGAGCCTGCCTCATCTGCACTAATAGTGGCTAAAGGAATCTCTGCAAGAAAGGATAAAATCAAATGCATTGCCATTGAGTCGGTTGTGACTTTTAACAACCTTATATAGGCAAAGTAGAGCTGCCCCATAGAGTTTCCAAGGAATGCCTGGAGGATTTGAACTGCTGACCTGTCTGTTAGCAGCCGTAGCCACTATACCACCAGGGTTTCTGTAAGAGCGGATAGAACTGGGCTAGTGGTCTGAAGTTAGGGTCTGGTATTCTCAGAAACTGTGGGTCAAGGGAAACAGAAGATTCGAGATTCAGTCACCAGGAACTAATCCAGGCTCTGTGACTGCTCTGTAATATTCTCAGCATCACTGTAGGGCAGGAGACACAGAAGATTATCAAAAGACCCTCCACTGAGGGTGCAGTGCATTGGGGGGAAGCATCGAAGGAACTTCTCAGCTGGGTGCAAGAAACAGTATGCAAAGAAGACAGAACAAAAACATCGCATTAAAAATGAACCAGCAAAAGAACAACCAGAACAGAATAATGAGAATTTTATGCGTGGAGAAGAATGTAACCAATGTCACTGAACAATTTGTGTAGAAATTGTTGAATAGGAACCTAAATTACTGTGTGAGTCTTTACCAAAAGCACAGTATTATTTTTTTTAAAAGCAAATATTCCAACACATGGGTTAAAAATGAGCACTAAGGAAGACCATTAACAGAATCCATCATCAGATCATAAATTCACTCCAGCTGAAAATAGTTTTATGAAGTAGCCTGAAAAAGATTTAAACAATAAGTTGAAGATGATACAGGAGATAAAAAAGGATTTATATCCATTAAAAAATGAAACAATAGAGAAGAAATTGAATAAGAATAAGCAGGATATCAATAACATTTGGCTGCAACACAAACCATTCCAAAACTTAGTGGCTTAAAAAACAAACCTGTAATACTTCATATGATTCTGTCAGTTGGCTGGCTGCTAATTGTTCTGTTAGGCAGATGTGGAGGACCCACTGAGAGGCTCCAAATATTAAAAAAAAAAAAAAAAACCACTGCCATCGTATCCATTTGACTCAATAGTGACTCTGTTGGACAGAGTAGAAACACATCTTACAGTTTCCAAGGCTGTCAGTCTTCATTGAAGAATATTGTGGCACCTTTCTCCCTTGGAGAAGCTGGTGGGTTTAAATTGCTGACCTCTTGGTTCACAGCTGAGCACTTAACTGCTATGCCACCAGTGCTGCTTGAGAGGCTTTAACATACTTCTAATTTGAGAACCAGAAAAAAGAGCGACTGAAAAAACTGAGAAGCCATTACTTGAAAATAAAGTATCTTAGAACTGTCAAAAATTGAAAAAAAGAATAGCTTATTGCTAACAGAGTCTTCTGCACCCCATACTGGTGAGTGGTGTCTGGGGTCCTAAAAGCTAGCAAGCTACCATCTGAGGTACACCAAATGGTTCCAACTCAGCAAGAATAGATGATCCCCAAGGACCAAAATGACATGGGGTAAAGAGAACCCAGAAGACAGACAGACCCACGTGAGTGGGTGACTACATCTACATGTGACTGGAGGAACCAGATGGTACCAGACCACCACAAGTGATAGCCGTGATGGGGCTCACAAAGTTGAGTCTCATTGGCAACATGAGAATAAAAAGGGGTGTGCCCTGCGAACTCCACTGAAAGACCGCAGTTGATGGTCCAGTATTGTGTGTGCACTTTATGGTTCTATGCATCTATAGGATGTTGTCCTACTGGCCTCTTACTGAAGGAATGGAGAAGGTAGAGAAGAGGGGATAGGAGATTGTTAAGAGGATGTGACATGTATAAAACAGAAAGGAGGAGTGCACTCTCACCAGACAAGGAGAGCAATAGGAGCTGCACATAGGCAGGCATGCAAATTTACACTGGATTGTACACTTTCACTCAATCACAATAAATAAAAACTTTTTTAAAAAATTGAAAAAAAGACACGAGCACTCAGATGAAAAGTACACTGTGAGTACCGAGCAGAATAAAGATACATCTGCATCATAGTGAAACCTCAGAACGTTATCAATGGAGCCAAGCCAAGTGCTGTCGAGTCAGATCCGACTCATGGCGACCAAGGAAAATCTTTAAAGCCACCAAATAGTAAAAACAGGTTGTTTACAAAAGATTAACAATTAAACTGAAGCTAAACATTAAACTTTTCATCGGTAGTGATAAAAGCCAATGTATCTTCAAAGTGCCCATTAAAATTTATATGTAGATAACTCTTCTTCAAGAATAGGTATAAAATAGAAATCTTTTAGACATAAAAAGACCAAAATTCTGACCACCTTCAAGTCTTTTCTAGGAAAAAAAAAGACAAAGGCAAGAATAACATACAAGAAATAATGGTGAGCACAGAAGTTAATAAAAGGTGGAATTAAATGTAACAACTATTGACTCTAGAGAGAGTACTTACCAAGTTATTTGTGTTTATAAAAAAGCAGTATTCAAAACAAGATGGAGAAGGAAGAGTTGAATAGATAGTTAAAGCAGATACACAATCAGGATAAAAAAATACGGGAAAGGTTTAGATTTGTTAAAAAAAAGTTCCGATAACTGTTAAATATTTAAGCTTAAGAATTAAAAAAAAGTTATTAAAAATTTTATTTATCCAAAAGGTATGTAGAAAAACAGATGGCATAACAGCATAGTAAATAGAAGATAATAACTTGCAATGTTTGTAAATGGATTAAACTCTACAATTAAAAGCAGAAATTATCATTGTGAATGAATGAGAGATCCAGTTGTCTATGAATTACAATAAAGAAACACCTAAAACAATAGAAAAGATTAAGAATAAAGGGCAGAGAAAAAGATTGGGCAAATTCCAAAAGATTGTTGGGCAACAATGCTAACATTAAAAAATAGTGCTTGTGCAAAAAGAATGAGTAGGGAAAGTGGATGAATAGGGAAAAAGATTCATCTTGAGCCTCCAAGATGATGTAGCCTTGATTATTATAACCAAGCTGACAATGACCTTGTATGAATCTAACAATATGTCTTCAAATTGTATGAAAGAGAAAATTGACAATTTTATAATTATAGTAGATTTTAACATTCCTCTAATAGAAAATGATAAACCAGACAAAAATAAAATCTGTAGAAAATATCTAGAAAGTGAATTAGCTTTCTATAGACCCCTAAACCTAGTGAATAAAAGTTACATATTTTTTTACATTAACACAGAACAATAACAAAAACTGACCAAGTAACACAAAATATTTTAACAATTTGCAAGGAATTTATACAAATTTCTGATCACTATTCATGAAAATCAGTTTCTGAAAGCAAAGAGGAGTGTTAAAAAACAGTAATAATATAAGCCAAAAAAAAAAGAATCTGTGTTTGGGAACTTAAAAATGCCTCCCTAAATAAACTTTGAGTACAAGAGGAAGTCATAATGAGTTCAAAATATTTAAAAACCAAGTGCAATTGAAAGGATCACATAAAAACATGTGCAATGCAGCCAAAGTAGAATTAAAAGTCACAACTATAATTTAAAATTTATTAAATGAAAGAAAGATGAAAAGTAAATGAATTTGTATTCAACGAACTTGAGAGAAAAAAAATCCAGAAGGAATCTAAAAAGAGTAGAAGGATGGAAATGCTTAATGAAGGCAAAGTAGGTATCAGTGAATCAGAATACAAATAAACAGCACAGAAGATCAATAAGACAAATCTCTAGCACAATCCATCAGAACAAAAAGGACATGTAAACAGTATTAAGAACACAAAAGGGGGCTGACAACATCTAGAACACAGACTGCACAAATCATAAGAAAGAGCAGACCGATGTATGCAAATATTTTTAAAATTCAGAAGAAAAAATTGTGGTTTCGTTTTTGTTTTAACAAAGGAATTAAGGAGAGAATGAGTACTGGAGTGAAGCTGGAAATACCTGCCACATCCTCTAAGCTTAGTTTACCAATAGCTTTTTTTTTTAAAATCATAACTGAATGATAAATTCTATTGAGTGTTTTTCTTCATCTATTGATAAAATCTTGCATTTTTCAACCTTTACTATTAAGAAGGTGGACCAACAAGATAGCTGGAACCTAGATCTCTGACACTGTGGGTCACTACTCCATTCCCAAACACTCCCTCTGGATATCTTGAACATGAAAAATGAGTTTCTGTCTTTTTATAGCTATTTAGGCTTTTTTTGTGTTATGTCTGTCAAGCCTAATCCTAATAAGCACATAAAGAACATTCTAACTTAATATGGAATGTCTATAAAGATGTACGGTAAAATAATAGATAATGGCAAAGTAACATGTTTCCCAGAGGTGTGCCTTGCAGGAGGCCCTGAAAGATGCAAGTTAGTAAGAATTCCTAACAGAGTCAGGAGAAAAAAGAGATGCTCACGTAACTGCTTCTACTCAACACTGTACTGGAAGTCTTAGCTAATGCAATAAGACAAGGAAAGTAAGTAATGGCTACGAGCATTTGAAAAGCAAAGAAAACTGTTTTTACTTGCAGATGGTGTGACAGTCTGTAAAAGACTTCATAAACTGTTGGAATTAGTAAGAATGTTCTTTATATTAAACATAAGACAACAGACAAAATCAGTAGCTTACCTAGTCACCAGTAATAAAATTAGACATGTAATTTTAAAATGTGTTTTATTCACAAAAATGTATAAAATGCTTATGGAAAAAAATTATGACAGAGCGGAAAGGAGATGGACAGACACTCCTCTAAAGAGGAGATCCTGGTAGCCAAAAAACACATGCAAACATGCTCACTATCATTAGCTATTAAAGAAATTCAAATCAAAATGACAATGAGATACTATCTCACCCCAACAAGGTTGGCTATGATCCAAAAAACACAAAACAACAAGTGCTGGAGTGGCTGTGGAGAGATTGGAACTCTCCTACATTGTTGGTAGGATTGCAAAATGGTACAACCTCTTTGGAAAGCAATCTTGTGCTTCCTTAGAAAGCTGGATCTAGATATACCATTTGACCCAGTAATTCCACTGCTTGGAATATATCCTACAGAATCAAGGCCATTCCCACCAGCTGATACATGCACACGAATGTTCATCACGGCACAGTCCACAATAGCAAAAAGATGAAATTGACCCAGGTGCTCAACAACAGAAGAATGAATAGGTAAACTATGGTATCTATACTCAGTGGAACACTATGCAATGATAAAGAACAACGATGATTGCAGGAAACATCTCTTAACCTAGTTTCAACTAGAGGACATTAAGCTGAGTGGAAGTAGTCAGTGACAAAAGGACAAATATTGTATGAGACCCCTACGATAAAAACTTAAAACCAGACTCATGCATAGAAGAAAAGACTCTTTGATGGCTGCAAGGGTGGGGAGGGAGGGAGGGTGAAGCGGGGAGGGTTTAGACTAGATAGTTAATAGAAATTTGGTTGGGTGAAATTGGTGACAGCACACATTAGAAAGAAGATTAACAATAATTGGTCTTCAACACAATTTGAGTACTCCTCCCATCCTAACCCAATATTACAAGGACAGAGTAGTTGGGGTGGGGGGCTGCGGACCATGCTCTTAGGTGAAATCGAGGCCAATTGGCACAGCTAGTGTTTCGCTAATGAGGACCCTCTGCACCTCGCATTGGTGAGTGGCACCTGGGGTCTTAAAACCTACCAAGTGGCCATCTGAGGGTACAACGAATGGTCCCAACTTAGCAGGAATGGGTGACCACCGATGACCACAACAACATGGGAGAAAGAGAACCGAGAAGACAGAGAGACCCACGTGAGTGGGTCTGTACATAGACTCCTGACCAGAAGAACTGGTCACTATCCTGACCAGTGATAGTTGATAGTCACGATGAAGCTCACAAAGTTGAGTCTCACTGGCAACAAGACAATAATAGGGATGCACCCTGAGATCTCCAATAAAAGACTGCAATTGATGGTTTGGGGCTTCAGGGTTCCTCTGGGAGCATGGCCCCTGGCCCTGATGCTGACCCTGTCCATAAATCATAATGAAGGTCAACTATTCCTAAAGGAATGGATTGGACTTGGTGATGCAGAGTGACCATATCTTGTGGGAATTTTATGGTTCTATGCATCTATAGGATATCATCCTGCTGATCTCTTGCTAGAGCAAGGAGAGTGGGTGGAGAGGAGGGGATAGGAGACTATTGGGAGAATAGGACATGTATGGAGCAGAGAAGAGGGGCGTGCTGTCACCAGGCAGGGACAGCAGTGGGAGCTGCATATAGATGAGCATGTGAATTTATATGGGAATGTATATTTTCATTCAATCATAATAATTAAAAAATAAATAAATAACAAATTATGAAATACTGAAGGACATGAAATAAGACTTGATGTGTGCTTTCACCTGGGTAACAAATATCCAACCAGAAGTGTCTTAAATGTGAGATATTTATTATTTTTCATAAGAAGAAGTCCAACATAGGCAAGTGCAGGGTTATTTCTGCAACTCAGTGATGTCATCAAACATGGCTCTTTCCATCTTTCTGCAGCGTCATCCCCAGCAGAGCATTTATCCTGAGGTTCATCCTCTCATGGTTGTACGATGTATGTCTTGTTGTTCTCAGGTGACATCGAATAGGTTGTGATTCATAGCAACCTTATGTAGAACAGAACAAAACATTGCTCAGTCTTGGCCATCCTCACAGTTACTGCTGTGCTTGAGCCTGTTGCTGTAGCTGCCCTGTCACTCCATCTCGTTGACAGTCTTCCTCTTTTTCATTGTCCCTCTACTTTGCCAAGCATGTTGGCCTTCTCTTGTGACTGGTTCCTCCTAATAACATGTCCAAAATATGTGACACGTAGTCTGTTTCATCATCTTCACTTCCAAGGAGCATTCTGGCTATACTTCTTCCAGGACACATTTGTTCTCTCTTTGGGCAGCTCATGGTATAGTCGATATTCTTCAACAACCTCATAATTGAATTGCATCGATGGTTCTTCAGTCTTCCTTATTCATTGTCCAACTTCCACATATGCATATGATGTGATTGAAAATACCATGGCTTGGGTCAGGTGTGCTTTAGTCCTCAAAATGACATACTTGATTTTCAACAATATACAGAGGGCCTTTTGCAGTAGATTTGCCCAAACTTCATTTGATTTCCTGACTGCTGCTTCTGTGAGGATTGATTGTGGATCCAAGTAAAATGAAATCCTTGACAGCTTCAAAAATTTTCTGCATTTATTATGATGCTGCTTATTTGTGCGGTTGTAAGAGTTTTTGTTTTACATTGATGTATAATCCAAAAGCTGTGGTCTTTGCTACAGTCTGTGTATAAAACCTCCCTATACAGTATTGTTCTAATGCAAGTAAAAGAAATATCT
Organism: Heterohyrax brucei; assembly: GCA_028571685.1. NCBI lineage: Eukaryota > Metazoa > Chordata > Mammalia > Hyracoidea > Procaviidae > Heterohyrax > Heterohyrax brucei. The sequence goes on along the minus strand of CM053142.1, from coordinate 64,884,280 downwards.
CTTCACACATTCAGTTTTATCGGACACAATTTTCCCAGAAAACTTCACCTCAAGTCCCACTGTCCAGAATTATCCATGAGCCTATGTATGCGTACTAGCAAGGGAGGCAGGGAAATTATTTCATCTTTTCAGACTCTATCATGGGAGTCACGTCCTGTCAGCAAGAAAGGGTGGCACTGGGCTAAACTGCTGCTGAGCAGGCAATCAACAGATTCTACACCCAAGTAAACAGGTGGAAAGACTCAACACCCTTGGGTTGTCAGTTCTCCCCCAGTGAAATACATCAATTCAGGTTAATTCCAAAGTTGAAAAAATTTTTGTTTTTGCTGTTGTTTTTTACAGTACTTGATAAACTCATTCTAAGATTAATATGGAACAGCAAAGAGCCAAGAGCAGAGAAGATAATTTTAGTGAAAACAAAACAAATTAGGGGCTCTTGTCCTATCAGACATCAAGACGCTCTGTAAAGCTGTATTTTGCACAGGAACCATAGTCCAACAGAAGAAGTTAGTGAGTCTAAAAATCATTCTAAACACATAAGTTTGATATATGACAGAAGAAACTTTATTTCACCCCTTAGGTCAGTGTTTCTCAGACAACAACAGTAAAATCTAAGGCCTTCTTTGGTAAAAAGAAGAGTCTCGTCTACTCCTCCCTACCTTCAAAATAACATGCTCTCCTGAGGGCTGAAAATTACAATATTGCCTACATATCACTACTAAGCAGGAAGCGTATTTATGAGCCAATTTGCTTTAATGTTTCTTTTTGAATAATGTTCCATTTCTTCTGCTGCTTCAAACCATATTTTACTTCCCCCTGAGATTCTGAAAAGTACATGGCTCCCTTATCCCTGGTTGCCTCCCAAATGGGTTAAGAGTCACTATGGGAGAAGCTGGGAAGACAAAGAAGAGGAGGATGACTCAATCAGATTTGCACTGTAGGGAGATCATTGGGTAGCAAGAGGATGAGATATTAGACAAAGAAAATAAGGTCTAATCCTGCCCTAAAGGATTTAAACATCTAGTGGAGAAGATGCCAAATACACAGATATGGTGGCCCGTAAAAGAGCACACTCAGGGACTCGCACGGAGAAGAGTAACATCAAGTCTAGGATGTTGAGAACTAGAGCTGGAAGCCCTGGTTCTGTCAGTCATTTAGCTTTTTGGACATTCATCTTCTCACCTGTGAGATAGTGACAGCATCTCTTTCACAAAGCTAATATAAGAACTAAATTATAAGGTATGTAGGAAAATACTTAGTTAACTGTAAAATATTATCTAGATATGAGTCAACACAGAGTTCAAAGCTGTATATTGTGTCTGTGAGCTACAGTACTTACTCCAGCAGGAAAATTAATGACATTGACTTGTTTGCTCCTTACCTGTCATAAATTCTTCATGTGAGCAAGGTCAATGGCGGGTAGTTCTATCACTTGAAAGAAAAAACAAATCCTTCAGTTGGATGGAATCGTACAGGTTATTATTTCAGTCTCCCACTCAATGTAGGCATCCCCTCTACAAATTCCTGACCCAGGTGGCCATCCTGTCTCCGCTTGAACAATTTCAGTGATGAAGGTGTTCACTCCCTTGCAAAAGAGCTCATTTCTTGGGTAGATAACAGGAGCTATTATAAATGAAGCTTAAATCAGACTGCCTCCTACCTCTTTCACTTGTCTTAGTTCTACCTTTCTAGGGCAACAGAAAACTAATTCACTCCCTTCCCCACTTGACTGCTCCTCAGGGGTTTGAAGACAGCTATCAGAGCTCTCTAAGTCTTCCCTTCCATGGGATAAATAGTTTCAGTGTTTTATCAGCCCTTCACATGACATGATTTCTAAGACCCTTCACTAAACTGGTTGACCTCCCTGGGTAGCTCACTAATTTGTCAGTATACCCTTTAAAATCTGGTGCTGCCTCCCTTCCACCACCTCAAAATGAAAACAACTCTAATGTCCAACAGTGAGAAAATTTAAGTCAAGAAAAGCATAAAGGCACATCTGTGCAATTGTGCATTGTGTAAGGATTAAAACTGCTTTTAAATAATATATAACGACTTCGAGAAATAATGCAGGATGTAATGTTTGTTGGCTTATTTTTTTAAAAAAAGCAGACCAAGAACTCCACATAAACCATATTTTTAATTCTCCTCACTATGGGCTTTTCTTTCACATAAAAAAAAAAAAAAGATATGAAGGACTGTACTAAAATAATAAAAGTGGCTATCTCTAAATACTGAGAGTCAGATAAATTTGTTTTCTTTCTCACAGCTTTTTGCATTTCTAAGTAGTTTTTAAAGCGACTATAAACCCACTGCTGCCAAGTCGGGTCCAAGTCATAGTGACCCTAGAGGTCAAAGTAGAACAGCCCCATAGAGGTTTTGAGGGGCACCTGGTGGATTTCAACAGCCAGCCTTTTAAAGTGAATATAGCTGGCTGTAGAACATCTTTACTTTTCCCTGGGAAACACTGTCAAAAGCTCTGCTGAAAGATACACTACTAACTAGAACTAACCTACTGCTATTGAGTTAGTTCAAACTCACAGCAGCCATATAGGACATAGCAAAACTGTCCCACAGAGTTTCCAAGGAGTGCCTAGCAGATTCTAACTGCTGACTTTTTGATTAGCAGCTTAACCACTACACCAACAAGATTTCCAAGGTTCACTAATGCTGGAACAATCTTGTGAAGTTTGGTAACCTTTCAAAAAAGAAAAAAAAAGATGATGTTAGTATGACATGCCTTCTTATATGCAAACTTGTACTGGCTTTTAGAAATCACCACCACTTCTGTCATGGGTTGAACTGTATTCCCCTGCAAATGTGTGTAGTAATTTAAATGGGCTGGTGATGCCCAGTATTGTATGATTGCCCTCCATTTTGTGATTTTCCCAGACCGTGAATGCTAATCTCTACCTGTGGTTAATAGACTGGATTATTAAGATTAGGGTGGGACTGTAAAACCCTTCCTAAAATCACCTGCCTGCTCCCCTGTAAAGGGAGTTTCATTGGAGTGTGGTCTGTACCACCTTTTATCCTTTCATCTTACAAGAGGTAAAAGGAAAGGGAAGCAAGCAGAGAGTTGGGAACCACACAGCATCAAGAAAGCAGCACTGGGAGAAGAGCACATCCTTCAGACCTGAGGTTCCTGCACCAAGATGATCCCTGACCAAAGGCTGATACAACACAAGGACTTGCCTCTAGAGCCGACAAAGAGGGAAAGCCTTCCCCTGGAGCAGGCACCCTGAATTTGGACTTGTAGCCTACCGAACTATGTGAGAATAAGTTTTTCTTTGTTAAACTATCCACTCGTTGTATTTCTGTTAGAGCAGTAGCAGAGGAGTAAAACAACTTCCTTCGCTAAGCGATTCCAATCTATTTCTTTAATAACCCAGTTTATAGTATGCTGAGGATCAAAGTTAAACTCCACAGAGCAGTGTTTCCAGAACCTACATTTTTTCCTGTGTTTGACAACTCGGACACCTGCCCATCACTAATCCTTTGTTGACGCATCTGAGATTCCTGAATTCCTGACAATGGTTCTGCAGTTAAAACTACTCATTCCTTCAGTCCACTGGAAGGTAATTTGTCCCGGCCTGGAGATTTGAGCTTATTTATTTTCTAAGGAGCTTCACACCGAGGGCTACAATTCTCTCTTAAGTATGTTTATACTGCCCTTTCCAGATTGAAAATCATTCTCAGAGACAGTGAAGATGGAAGCTAAGTAGGAGTTGAGTAATTCTGCTTTGTATCTGTCATCTGCTAGGCCATTTCCCTGTCCTTCCTGCTCAGAACATGTTTCACAAAGCTCTTTTTTGCTGTTTCTGAACATTTTTTGCAAGTTTCAGCTCATCGTGACCCAAAGCCCTACTAACACTGTGACCACAGACCTGTGACACTCTTTGCTTTTCTTCCCTGTTGTGTGTCCCCTTCTTGTCACCTTTGTAAGGGCTCTTTGAAGACCTGGGAGTGCTGAAGGGCTTCCTCCCCTGGCTCTCAGTCTTCCCTTTGCTTCCTCATCAGGATCACATGAGATTGTATTGTCAGAACTTGATTTTGGAAAGAATGCTTTTTTAAAGCACACTGTGTCTTCTTGTCTTGAAACAACAACAGCAACAATAGTGATAACAAAACACCAACAACAAACCCTTTATGAGTCCTGTTACAGCTACAAAGGAGGTGTCTAATTAGCAACTGTGCATCTTAAGCTCATCATATAAATTTTCCTAGGAAAACATGACAAGTGATTAAAAAGTGTTGCTTAATTTGCTTCGGACAAGAATGTGGAGGAGCTGTTCTTTCCAGTTCATTGTGCAACAAGAAAGGGAGGAGAGGGGAGAGATTAAGAAAAGAAGGGAAATTGACATTGAGCACCAACTACTTTATGTCATTTCATCTTCTTATCAGTCCTGGAAGGTAAGCAATGTCTTGTTTTGAGAGTCGGGAAAACTGAAGCTTACGTTAAGTAATGTGAAATAACTTTATTTGTGATCCAATAGCTAAAGCCAAGGGTCAAACCCTATCTGTATGGTTCTGCTGCTCATGTTCTATCTCCTGCATTAGCGGTGGTAGACAGCAGCTCACAGGAACACTCATCCCAGAGACACAGTTTTTGGACCACATAACATATTAAAATATTTGAATCTATTGACAACATTTACAGAATATAAAATTATACATCAAATTCCAGATTTCTAGCTTCTGTTGAAAATCTCTGAACCCATATTCTTGCCATAGTAGTTAAGTGCTATGGCTACTAACCAGAAGGTGAGCAGTTCAAATCTGCCAGATGCTCCTTGGAAACTTTGTGGGCTAGAGCTACTGTGTCCTGTAGGTTGCTATGAGTCTGAATCATCTTGGTGGCAGGAGTCTTTTTTGTTTGTTTGTTATATTCCCTGCAGAGCAACCACTGGCTGAGCAGAGTAGTAGAGATCCTTTTAGAGATGTCATGACTCCCTAGACTACCATAATCTTCACTTCTTCCCTCATCTCTAATCTCTCATAGGTTCTGATAGATAACTGAGTTGGGGATTCCCTGTGTCATGATGGAAACTCTGATGGCATACTAGTTAAGTGCCACAGCTGCTAACCAAAAGGTCAGTAATTTGAGTCTACAAGGTGCTCCTTGGAAACTCTATGGGTCATTTCTACTCTGTCCTACAGAGTGGTTGTAAATCAGAATCAACTGGATGGCAGCAGGTGTGGGGTTTTTTATGTCATGATACTGTTCTATTGTTTTGTTTTTCCTAGTTTTAGAAGGAAAGACTTCTGCCACATGGAAAAGAATATAACAAAGGGTATGAAAATCAAATCTATGTCTCTTGTACACAACTCGGACTGATTTTCTTTCTGGAAAAAGGGTTCTCAGAAAAAGGAGCATGAAAGAGTATGTTTGTCTTACCTCACTTGTTACAGGCTTCTTCACTTCCAGTAATGTACTTATTTTCTGTATTGTTTTTATTTTTAAAAAGATTAAAAATATATAGTAAAAATATATACACTAAAACATTTGCCAATAAAGGGTACTGTATTTCCTAAACTACAGAGTCCATGAAGAAGATTACTTACAGCCATCTACAGAATGGGAAAAAATATTTGCAACTGTATGTCAGAATGATGCCTAATCTCCATAATCTGTAAGGTACTACAAAAAATCAATAAGAAAAAGAGAAATAATCCAATTAAGTGATTGGCAAAGGAGATGGACAGACATTTCTCTAAAGAGGAGATCCAGGCAGCCAAAAAACACATGCAGACATGCTAACAATCATTAGCTATTAAAGAAATTCAAAGCAAAACTACAATGAAGTATAAACTCACCCCAACAAGGTTGACCATGATCCAAAAAATGCAAAACAACAAATGCTGGAGAGGTTGCTGAGAAATTGGAACTTGGAACTCTCCTACATTGTTGATGGGATTGCAAAATGGTGCAACCTCTTTGGAAAGCAATCTGGGACTTCCTTTAAAAGTTGAATACAGATTTACCATTTGACCCAGTAATTCCACTGCTCAGACTATATCCTACAGAATCAAGGCCATTCACACACTGATACACACACACGAATGTTTATTGCAGCATAGTCCACAATAGCAAAAAGATGGAATCAACCCAGATGCCCAACAACAGAGGAATGGATAGGTAAACTATGGTATCTATACTCAATGGAACACTATGCAATGATAAAGAACAGTGATGAGTTTAGGAAGCATCTTATAACCTGGTTTCAATTGGAGGACATTATGTTGAGTGAAAGTAGTCAGCGACAAAAGGACAAATGTTGTATGAGACCCCTATGATAAGAACTTAAAAACAGACTCATACATAGAAGAAAAGACTCTCTGATGGCTGCAAGGGTGGGGAAGGAGGGAGAGTGAAGGGGGGAGGGTTTAGACTAGATAGTTAATAGAAATTTGGTTGGGTGAAATTGGTGACAGCATACATTAGAAAGAAGATTAACTGGACTTCAACATAACATGATTACTCCTCCTATCTTAACCCAGTATTGAAAAGGACAGAGTAACTGGGGCAGGGGGCCAGGGACCATGCTCTCAGGGGAAATTGAGGCCAAATTGGCACAACTAGCATTTTGCTAAGAGAGCCCTCTGCTCCCCACGTTGGTGACTGGTGTCTGGGGTCTTAAAATCTACCAAGCTGCCATCTGAGGGTACAGCAGGTGGTCCCAACTCAGCAGGAATGGATGATCACCAAGGACCAAAATGACATGGGAGACAGAGAACCCGGAAGACAGACAGACCCACACGAGTGGCTGACTACATTGACTGGTGACTGAAAGAACCATATGGTGCCCAGCTACCACCAGTGATAGCCGTGATGGAGCTCACAAAGTTGAGTCTCACAGGCAACACAAGAATAAAAAGGGGTGCACCCTGAGACCTCCACTAAAAGACTGCAATTGATAGTCCAAAGGCCTGGGAGTTCCCTTGGGAGCATGACCCCTGGCCCTGATGCTGCCCCTGTCCACAAATCATAATGGAGGTCAACTCTTCAGACAGGAATGGATTGGGCTTGGTGACACAGAGTGACCATATCATGTATGCACTTTACGGTACTATGCATCTCTAGGATGTTGTCCTACTGATCTCTTACTGGAGGTGGGGGAGTGGGTGGAAAGGAAGGGATAGGAGATTGTTGGGAGGATAAGACATGTATGGAGCAGAGAGGAAGAGTGTGCTGTCACCAGGCAGGGAGAGCAGTGGGAGCTGCATATAGGTTGGCATACACATTTATATGGGAATCTACATTTTCACTCAATCATAACGAAAAAAAAAAAGAGAGAGAAAAAGAAATAAATAGATACCTCATTATATGAAAAAAAAGAAGATTACTTACAACCTTAAAACGTCTAAGAATGAGCAAATGATGATATTTGTGTGATTGCCTCAACAGGGCTCTGGAGTATAATCGAAATTCATTTTCTTCCAGTCTCCAGCTAAGACACCCTGCCTTTGTAGTTAGACACTACAAACTGTACATACATACTCATCTGTCAGTTTGTCATAGTTTGGGGCTTGCATATCAGTATGACACAGAAAGCTACACTACTGGTATTTCAAATATCAGCAGGGTTACCCCTCGTGGACAGGTTTCAGCAGAGTTTCCAGACTAAGATTATAATGAAAGGCCGGGTGTTCTACTTCTGAAAATTAGGCAGTGAAATCCTGTGGATCACAGCAGAATAAACAAAGGAAAAAATGAAACTCATTGTCGTCTAGTCAGTTCCAAATTATGTCAACCCCATAAGTTAGAGGGAAACATCCCCCATGAGGTTTTCTTGGCTGGAGTCTTTTGGAAGTGGTTTGCAGGCCAGGCCTTTCTTTTGCAGACCCAATAGTGATTTCAAACTGCCAAGCTTTAGATTAGCAGCCTATTGCAAACCATTTGTGCCATCCAGGTACCTCTCAACAGAAGATTGCCCTCTATAGTGCCAGAAGATGAGTCCCCAGCTTGGAAGATACTACACAATACCCACAAGGGTGAGCTTAAATATATCCATGATCATGAAGATGGCACAGGACCCCCAGAGTCTTGTCATAGGTTAGAGTAGACTGAGTGGCACCTAGCAACAACAGTGTGTGTGTGTGTGTGTGTGTGTGTGTGTGTGTGTGTGTGTGTGTGTGTGTGTGTGTGTATACTAGGTGGACTGTACAGTGGAGGGAAACTAGGTGGGGAATCAGGAAACTTCTTCCAGTCTTGGTTCTGGTGCTGAGGGGCATGAGCATGCAGGACATTAAAGTAACAGAGGCTCAGGAGGCAAGAATAAGACTCGGCTGGGAGTTAAAACAGAGCACATAGGGAGAATCTGAAAGTCATTTTGAAGGGAGAAATCCATTCATTCATTCATTCAATAAACATTTATTATCTGCCACTGTATGTCAGGCCCTCGGAAACCCTATGGAGCAGTTCTACACTATCCTCTAGGGTCACTATGGGTCAGAATTGACTTGACAGCAATGGGTTTATACGTCAGGCACATTTTAGGCAAGAGAAGCTCAGAAGTAAACAAGACAGACAAGAATACCTGCCATCACGGAACCTACATTTTAGTAGGGGAGGACAGACCTCAAATAAACACACATGCATTCTTTCAGTTGGTGATAAAGCTATAGAAAATAAAAAGTACAACAAGGTAGTTAGGGAGATATGAGGTTGGAGAAGAGAGCTATTTAAGTAGGGAACTGAGCTCTCTTCAGCAAGAAAGTTATACAGACCAGAGGTATAAGGAAGCAAACCATGTGTTTATTTGGGAAGGAGCAGTAGTGAGAGGGACCAGTGAGTGCACCGACCCTGAGTCTGAGCCTGCCCAGCACATTTGAGCTCAAGGAGAGGCCACTGAGAGAAAGCAGGTGGAAATGAGGTCAAACAGGTGATGGGCCTAGATTGCAAAGCGACTTGCAAACACCTTGTGATTTGTTCTGATTGTCATGGGAAACAAGAAAGTGACATGATCAGACATATATTTTCACAGAATTTCTCTGATAGCTCTGCTGAGAAGAGAGTATAAGCAGCAAGAGTTAAAGCAGGGAGGCAACTTAGGAGGCTATTACATTACATGGTGGCTGGACTAGGGTAGTTAAGCTTGGGCTTGGGGAAAAGTGGTTATATTCTGAACATATTTTGAAAGTAAAGTCAATAGGATTTACAGAAGGATCAAAATAGGATACAAGAGAACAGGAAGAGAGAAGGGAAAGAGAGAGAGAGAGAGAGAGGTCTCTAAAGTTTTAAGTCAGAGCAAACCAGAAGGATGCAGGTACCATTAACTGAGATGAGGAAGGCTATGGGAGGGGCAGGTTTGGTGCTGGGACCAGAAGTTCAGTTCTGGATATTTTCACGTCAAGATGCCTATTATACATCCACATGGAGATTCTGAATAGGCAGTTGTGATGTACATGTGTGAAAATAAATATATGCACTGATGGTATTTAGAACCATAAACTGGAATCTATGAAGGGAATACAATTAGAAAACAGGAGAGGTTGAAGGACTGGGTGCCATACACTCACACATTAAGGGGTAGGGTCATAAGATAGAATCCGCAAAGGAAAAGAAAAAGAGTATTCAGGAAGGAAGGAGAAAAAGATGGTAGTTTCTTGGAAGCCAAGTGAAAAATTAAAGAGGAGTTGAGTGATCAGCTGTGTTGAATGCTGTTGAGGGATCCAATACAATGAGAACTTAGAAATGACCATGGTGCAAAGAGGTGAAGAAGTTACTGGCAATCTTGCTAAGAACTCTTTTGGTAGTGGTGGTGTGTGGAGTGGCGGGGAGTAAGAATGCAGGGTGTTATAACATTATTGTTAGAGTTACTTCAAAAGATAATGGGATGAAAGCAAAACTACAACAAGACACCATCTCCTGCAAAAATGGCACTCATCTAAAAAAACCCAGAAAACAACAGATACTGGTGAGAATGTCGAAAGATTGGAAAGCTTATCTACTGCCGGTGGTGTAAATACTACGGAAAACAGTGTGGTGCTTCCTTAAAAAAACAGAAACAAAATATCTTACGATCCAGTGATCCCACCCCTAGGAACATACCATACAGATATAATAGCAGCTTCATGAATAAATATACACACACCTATGTTCATCACCCCTTTATTCACGATAGCAAAAAAGATGAAAACAACTTACACTTCCATCAGTGGCTGAATGGATAAACAAAAGATGGTGTACACACACAAAGGAATACTGTTCCTGTTGTTGATAAGTACCATCTAGTAGCTTCTGACTCATAGTGACCCTACTCACAACATAACAAAACACTGTCCAGTGCTGTGCCGTCCTCACAGTCATTGCTATGCTTGAGCCCACGGTTGCAGCTACCGTGTCAATTCACTTTGGCAAGGCTTTTCATGTTTTTCACCAACCCTCTACTTTACCAAGCACAACATCCTTCTTTACAAACTAGTCCTTCCTGATAACGTGTCCAAGGTGTATGAAATGTCATCTTGCCATTCCTGCTTCTAAGGGGCATTTGGCAATACTTCTTCCAAGACAGATTTGTTCCTTCTTCTGCCAGTCTACAAGATATTAAATATTCTTTGTAAACACCACAATTCAAAGGCATCAATTCGTCTTTAGTCTTCCTTATTCATTGACCAGCTTTTTCAGGCATATGAAATGATTGAAAATAGCATGGCTTGGGTCAGGCACACCTTAGTCCTTGGTGGAATGCTATGCAAATATAAAGAATAGTGATGAGTGCATAAAACATAACATGGATGAATCTGGAGGACATTGTGCTGAGTGAAATAAGTCAAGTACAGAAAGACAAATACTGTAGGATACCACTTTTATGAAAAGACAATAATATGGGTACATGCAGAAATCACTGTTCTTTGGAAGCAGAAAGAGGGAACAACTGTCTAGACAGCAGACACTTGTTATTTTTGGTGGTGGAAAAGGCAATACCAGATCTCAGTGAAGCATGCACAACTTAACCAAGGTAAATGGTGGCCAGAAGAAATACACAAACTCAAGTGTATATTTTATTGGTAAATGCCACAACATATACAATGTGGCAGCAACAGCAATCACAACCAAAAAATACATAAGTGGTTATATAGGTAGACATATATGCATATATGTGTATAGCGAGGTATATGTATGTATATACATGTGCCTATATAGCTGCATTTGTAAGCATAGATGCATATGTTTGCTGCACATCTATTCATATGTAGGTATATATACGTATATGTATATTCATGTATATGAGGTCTGGCTCATCCTAGAAAAAGTGCTACATACTTCATCACTGACTATCACTACAGTCATCTTCAAAGTACTCTCCTTGGGAAGCTATTCACTGACGCCAGTGCCCAGTCCACCCTTCAAAGCAATTTTGGAACTCCTTTTCTGGAATGGCCATCAGAGTTGATGTCGTATTACCTTTGATGCCCTGAATGTCACTAAAATGTCTTTCTTTCAGTATTTCCTTTATCTTCAGGTGAGGAAAAGTTACTGGGGGCCAAATCAGCTGTGCAGGTAGGGTGTTCCAATACTGGCTAAAAACTCCCTCACAGACAACCATACAATTAAGTGTACCAACTTGCCACTGTGCCACAATGAACATTCCAGAAAGAGTTCCAAAATTGCTTTGAAGAGTGGACTAGACACTGGCATCAATGCACAGCTTCCCAAGGGGAATACTTTGAAGGTGACCATAGTGATGTTCAGCAATGAGGTATGTAGTCCTTAGAACAATTAAGTTCCTGAACTTAACCTTTAGACCTTGTATGCATAAAATAAAGCACACAGGGAACACGGTCATAGTTACCTCCCAGATACAACAAAACACCTCACAATACTGGCTTACTGGATTTGAAGACTTAGGATCATAGTTTCATGGGACAACTTGGTTAATTGGCACAACATAGTCTATAAGGTCTGTGTTCTATATCCTAACATAATAAGTAATATCTGGGGTCTTAAAAGCTTACAAGTGGCCATCCGATATACAACTATTGATTTGTACTCATCTGGATCAAAAGAGAAAGAAGAAAACCAAAGACTCAGAGGAGAATCTAGTCTACAGAACTAATTGCCTACGTGAACCACGGCCTCATCTCATCTGAGACCAGAAGAACTACATGGTACCCAGCTACTACTACCAACACAATAGATGGTTCCAGATAAAATGGTAGAAAATTGAAGAACAAAACTCTAGTTCTTCTTTTTTTAAAGCCAGACTTACTGAACTAGTAGAGACTAGAGGAACCTCTGAGACTATTACTACCCTGAGATACTCTTTAAACTTGGAACTGAAACAACTCTTTGAGGTAACCTTTTAGCTAACTAATATTTTGACTCAAAATAAACAATATCACTGCTGAGTACCATATTCCTTTAATAAAAACCATTTATGTGAGATCAAATGGTCAACATTTAGCCTAAAGCATAGATAAGGGGTGCACGGAAATTGAATTAACAGAAGCAGAACAACCAGGATTGAAATATGTAGGACGTGAGCACAATGTGGAAAATGTAACTTAATGTCACTAAATAAAATGTATAGAAACTGTTAAATAAGAACTTAATTTGATGTGTAAACTTTCACCCAAAACTCAATAAAATATTAAATAATAACAATTAAAAAAGAGAGAGAGAGAATAGGAGAAAAGAAATTAGAGATAGTATACAGAACTTTTTAAAGTAGCTTTGTTGTACATAGAAAGGGAGAAACGGAATAGTAGCTGGAGGTTAAAAGAAGCTTTTTGTTGAAGAGGGGAGCATGTCTGAATGCTCATTGAACAGATCTGGTAGAGAAAGAAAAACAGTGATTCAGGAGAGAGGGGAGAATTTCTAGGACAATTTTTGAGTAAATTAGAGAGATGGAATTTATTTAGTGCACATGTTGGAAGAGAGGCCTTTCCAAGGAGTACCAGCAACTCATGCTAACGGTCTAGGGCAAGATACAGCTGTGTGCACACTGTGCTTAGGCCTTTCTGTCTAGTCCTTCCTTGTAGAGAAACTAGAAGCCTCACATGGCATACAGAAGGATTTTTTTCTATTTTTGGCCCCATAGGCTCTTGACAAAAATTTGCAAGGAAACGGAAAAGTAAGATATACTTTATACTAAAATCCCCCAGATCTTGCTTGCAGGAGCTTTAAAAAATAAAACTGTGGTGAAAATATAATAAAAAAGCATACAGCATCTTAACTTCTGCATGTACAGTTCAATGACATTGATTATATTCTTGAGGTTGAGCAACTATTCTCACTAACCTTTTCAGATCATTCCACCACCCTTAACATAAACTCAATCCCCCTAAGCAAAATTTTCCCATTTCCCTCTCTTTCCCTCCTCTAGGGGAAGTGTCTGTGCCTTGAAGGAGAAAATGTGAAGCAGAATGTAGAGATACTGAGTCTCATTGTTGCTTTCCATGTTCCATTTCTTGTTTATTTTTCCCACGTGCCTGTAAGTCTGAATACGACATTGTGCCTCTAACATGTTCTAACAAGGTTCTAATCAAGTCTTAAGAGTTTCCTGTCAGGGTGGTGCCTTCAGAACTGGATCCCGCAGCTCTGAGAGGAATACCAGAGTATTGTGCTCTTGGCCCTAAAATTTCCTCCTAGTACCACCTGGTGGCACAGTCATCAAGAACATGGCTACTAAGTAAAAGGTCAACAGTTCGAATTCATCAGCCACTCCCTGGAAATTCTATAAGGCAGTTCTACTCTGTTCTATAAAGTCGCTGTAAGACAGAGCAGAACTGACTCAATGGCAATAGGTTTGGATTTGTGTTAGTACCATATGAGAAAGGTCTTTATGGACACTCAGGGACAAAGATTTCATTCAGGGTAGGATAAAATGACATCAACCACTTCTGCTACTACTTATTCCTTTTGTATGCTTAGATAAGATCTCACTATGCCCCCAGAACTAACGTGACAGTCAGAATTTTTGTCTGAAAAGAACCTTCCTTATATATTTCTATTGGAATATGTATTTATTTTTATTTAACATTGAAGTTCAGAAACCAAAGTTTAAAAAAAAAAAAACAACCACCTAAGACATTACATAATGATCAAAGGGTGAGTTCTCCAAGAAAACTTAACAATTCTCAAAGTGCGTGCAGCTAACAACAGTGCACCAACATATATGTAGCAAAAACTGATGAAACTGCAAGGAGAGAAAGATGAATCTACTTTTTGGTTGCAAACTTCAGTATCCTTTTATCAGTAACTGACAGATCCACCAGGCAGAAAGTCAGTAAGATACAGTTGTGCTGAACAGCACCACTGATCAACTAGATCGAATTTACATTTGTAGAATACTTTATCCAACAAGTGGTAAAATATACCTTCTTTTCAAGTTCATATGGAACATAATCAAGGTAGATCACATTCTGGGTCATAAGACATACTTTAATAAATTTAAAAGAACAGAAATAATAGAATACTCTCAAATCACAATAGAATTAAACTAGGAATCCATAACAGTTTAAAATATTGCAAAATATTTTAAGATGAAATAACACATGGATCAAGAAGTATCAAGAAAAATTAAACAATATGTTTAAATGAAATTGAAAATGTATCAAAAGTTTTGGAATCAACAACAGCATTGCTCATAGAGCACTTTATAAGGTTGAATGCATGTGTCTGAAAAGAAGAAAAATCTAAAAATCAGTAATCAGAGTTTAACCTTAACCCATCCACTGCAATCAAGTCGGGTCCGACTCATAGTGACCCAAGAGGTCAGAACAGAACTGCTTCATAGAGCTTTCAAGAAGCACCTGGCAGATTCAAACTGCTGACCATTTGATTAGTAGCCATAGCACTTAACCACTACACCATCAAATGTTCTAATTCCATAAACTGATAATGACTTTGAATTCATTCAGCATTCCTCCAGAGCTTATCGAGCATCCCCTGTGCATCCAGTACAGTACTCAACATGGGGGGTGGGTGTAGGAGACCCAAGACTCATAAATCAATAGCAATGTAACTGAACAATACACCCACATTCAAATACCACAAGGCATTATCATGATTAATGACAGTGTTAGATGAAAAGACCTGCACTGAACGCATTAGACATTTAGAATGAAGAGCTTGCTGTCACTTAGAGTGGTTGGGAAGGATCTTCTAAAAGAGGATCGGTCAGGAATGGAGCCTTCTGTAGTAGAACCTGACAGAGACAGCTGACTGGGAAGGTATTACACCTTAGGGAAGTGACATCAGTCAAAGGACAGAGAACAGATATGCCACATACAGGAAGAATGGTAAGGCCCATCTAGATGGAGAGAAGGTATGTACCTGGGAGAAGCAGGAGATAACTGGAATAAAATGTTAGGGCCTCATAATGTTGGACTCTGTGTACCACTCTAAGGTATCTGAATTATAAACCATGTCCCAGGTTATTCACAGAACTCTGCTCAAAGAAAAAAAAAAAGTAGGACAAATGTTATTGAGAGGAAGCTGAAAGCCAAGGTAAATAATAAGATAAAATGATAACAAAATGTTAGATTACTTAAGATATGGGACACAGACCATCAGACTAGGAAGGGGCATTCGACTTCATCTGGTCCATAAGACTTATACTATACTATAGATGGGGAAATTCAGGTTAAAATGAAATAAAAACCTGCCCATGTTCACTCCGCTAGTGAGTAGGCAAGGCCAGTGTTAGAAATAGTCTGGTGTTCTTCCTACCCCCCTTAATAAATTCAAATCTCCAGACTTAGACAAGTCACGTCCCAGGTTGTTCAAAGAACTCCCAGAACCATTGTCAATAATCTTTGAAAAAGCATGGAGAATGGGAGAGCTGTTAACAGACAAGAGAAGGACAAAGTTGTCCCGAGTCTCAGACAGGGGGAAAGGGGCATATTATAAAAACTATAAGCCAGTCAGCTTGACAATTATCCCTGGCAGAATTCTAGAACAGAATTTTAAAAAGCTATTTACTGCACAAACATTATTATAATAATAGAAACTAAGGAGGAAATAACCCACAATTTCACCACTTTAACCCATCAACTGAACAGATTATTAAGTAGACTCTTTGTAAGTCTTTAGAAAAGCAAGGATCACTCAGAGCCAACCCGAAATCTCAGAAAACAAAACGTGTCTTCATGTTATTCCCTTTTTTTGATAGGGATATTAAGCTAGTAAAAAGAAGAGGCATCAAAACCATACTGGCTTTCAGCATGGTGCTTGACAAGATTTGTCGTAATCACCTTGTGGATGAGACATGAGCTGGCCAACAGCCAATGGGTTCAATGAAAGTTGGGGCAAGAATTATACCTAAGAATATTGATTAATACACATATAACACTTTAAAGGGAAACTATGGTGAGGAGTCATGGAGATCTCGTATTACCACTACTAGGATAAACATTTTTGTCTGTGTCTTAGACAACATGCTTATTAGATCTGTATAAGCCGTGAACAAGGATGGCTATGAAGGGTGATAGACCAATAATAATATTAAAAACAAACACTAGGCATTTGTTATGGCCATGAATCGCAATAAATACACTTTTTCAACAAAATTATTACTTTAAAATAGCATCACCTTAGGAAAATTATGGTATAATACCACAATATTATGGTAATAATATTGTCTCCATTTTAAAGATAATAAATTGATGTTTTAACGGACTAAATCATTTCCCAAGGTTATGCAGTTTGTGAGAGGAGGAGCAAACATTTGGATAAAGATGTATGTGGTACCAACGTGACTGTCCACAATTCTGAGAGACCACAGCCTTGAGCTTAAATCTACAAGCTATATTAGGGCTCAACACCTGTATTTTCATTTTAGAAATTAATTACACATATAAGGATTGAGCGGATCTGACCCAACATACTCCTGTGAATGACTTGGGAGTTTTAGTTGACTACAGGTTCCAAAGAGAAAGCATCGTGACATAGTCATGAAGAAAAGTTAACCAAATCTTGGCCCTATTCATAGAAGTTAGGTGTTTAAATCAAGGTGACTAGCAGCCCTGCTAGTTATGTGATCAGAGCACAGTTTAACATAGGTTAGGGACATGCAACCAAGATAAACCTAGAAACAGTGTAATATGAAATATTAAACGACAACAACAAAAAATACTGTTTAGGCTGATAAGGATTAAGACATCAAATATTTAAGGAACCAACCAACCAACCAACCCACTGTAGTGGAGTTGACTCATTTAAGAACAAAATCAAAAACCAAACACACTTCCATAGAATCGTTTCCGACTCATAGCGACTCTGTAAGGACAGAGTGAAATTGCTCTACACTTTCCAAGAAGTACCTGGCAGATGTGAACTGTTGATCTTCTGGTTAGCAGACATAGCACCTAACCACTACACCACCAGGGTTTCCCATTTAAGAACAGTTACACAACAAAGCAATTTTATTCTGTGTTACTCTAAAAAGAATAACCTAGATAAAGTAGTGGTAGATACAAAGAGCCATGCTTTGTCTCAGTCTCAAGAAGAACTGTGTAACCACTGAGACGGTGTAGAAATACAGTGGGAGGCTTCTTCGAGTGGTGAGCTGGTGGTCAGTACAAACGTTTAACAGAGGAAAGGAGCACTTGTTCGTGTGAAGGGGTTTCCTTCGTGAAGCAGAAGAAAGACGGCAGCGCTTTCTTTCCAAATTCGAAATTCAAAGCCTTGATTTAGGTGTTAGCTCATCCCAACCGAGTTGGTGGTTGTATTTTCAATAGGGAACGATTTATTAAATAACCCTCAAATTAATTCAAATTAATTAAAACAATTTGGGCTGAGCCAAAGTGTGGCTCTTTATAGCTGCTGCTCATTTAATTTTAAGCTGTCTGGAAACCCTGGTGGTGTAGCGATTAGGTGCTACATCTGCTAACCAAAAGGTCCAAGTTCGAATCCTCCAGGCCCTCCTTGGAAATTCTATGGAACAGTTCTTCTCTGTCCTATAGGGTCATTATGAGTCAGAATTGACTTGACGGCAGCGGGTTTCGGGTGAATCCGTATTAGCACTATCTGACTAGAGAAGACCCATCTATCAGAGTGCGAATTTAAGACTCATCACCTTCGATGGTAGTATGCAGCTGCGCCTCCTGGCTAAGTATCTCTTTCACACTGCAGTTCAGGGATTTGTACTTCTTTTTAAACACCTTTGCTCCTAAATACATGATCCCTCTGTCATTCAGTCTTGGCCATTTAGCTGATTTAGAGTAAAGTAGCCCAATGAGATCATTGCTATTCCAGAGAAAGCTGTTATAAAATGTTCTCGACAAAAGCTAGTCTTGCTCATTCGGAGACAAAGGAATTCTCTGGCTTGTTAGAGAGTTTGCGCTCTTTCTAAAATAAATAAATAAAGCAGAGCTATCCTTGCTTGAGTGCCAGCGCCATCTTGTGGTGACACGGGAACATTTTTCCCGGTCACGGAGGAATTCCTTACTGGGGACAATCTATGAGGGATTCCCTCCCACCACTCTCTTACGCACTCCAGAATATTTGGCTTGGGGAAAAAACCTCCAGAAGTCAAAGACTTAACGCCTCTTCATCATCTAGGCAGCACTTTCCCATGATGTGTTCTAGAGATAAGGGTTTTTCAGTCTAGTTCCCCAAGACGGGGTTTGAAAGAAATCATCCCAGGACACAGGACAACTAAAGAGCCGAATGGGAGAAAATGGATTTTCCTTTTAGTTTCACTTACTTCCAACTCCTGGCATGTTAAGTGGCACAAAAGCATGTGACTAGAGAGCTGTGGAAATAGTCTTCTGAGTCAGAATGGGTCTAAAGTGGAAGGATGAGATAGGAAAATTAGTAAGTACCCTTCTACCGAGCAGAGCACAATTTTTTAATGGACAATTATTGTTTATTTCTGCCAGCTAGATCTCGTATGCTGATGATTAAGATGCCTTATATCATTCCCTGTTTCAGTCATTGAGCTGTGAAGACGACGTTACATGTATTCCCCTTTCAGTTTCAGAATTGTTGGGGATTTGAGATATTTAAGAATCTTATAACAAATAAAACCACAAGACAAGCATTATCCTAAAACCTGGGTATAAAAGGAGGGGCATGGTTTGATTGCTAAGATCCCGGTTTTGCTCTGAGAGTCTCTAATTCTGTGACTTGGAGCCATTCACATGATCAGCAAGAGGTGTCTTTGTGTTGGGATGACCTTGGTACAAAGGACCCTGCGACTGGTAGAGTGAGAGCCTCCTTTCCTCTTTGGTTTTAAAGGTGAGTGACAAGAATACACACACAATGACCCTGTGATCTGGACTGTAGATCTGATCCTAGTTCTCGTATCTCTTACGACTTATGTTCTTCACATAGTTTGTATATTTACTTTATACTTGTCTCGAGTCTTATATGTGGCTTTTTTTTCTTTCTTTTTGTGGTTAAGTACAGATAAGGAGCTCTGGTGGCACAATCAGTGAGTGCTCAACTGCTTACCAAAAGATCAGTGGTTCAAATCCATCAGCCACTCCACAGGAGAAAGATGTAGCAGTCTGCATCCATAAACAATGAAAAAAAAAACTCGCTGCAGTGGAGTCAATTCCAACTCATAGTCAATTCAAACTGCTGGTCAGTTGGTCAGTAAAAGCTGTTGGTCAGTAAATGTAGTGCTCAACCACTGTCCCACCAGCGTTTCCTCATGAAGATACAGCCTTGGAAATCCTGTGGAGCAGTCCTGTTCTGTCAAACAGGTAACTGTGAGTCAGAATTGAATAGATGGCAACAGGAGTTTCATAGGTAACAGCACATTTTCCATTTCTACAATTTTCACTTGTACAGTTCCATGACATTAATTATATTCATGTTGTTCAACTATTACCATTGATATTCCTAAATTTTCCCTCTCCTATAACTATGTCTTTAGTCTCCTCCAATATATGAAGGCTCCGACTCGACGGCACTTGGCTTTGGCTTGGCTAATATATGAAGAGTTTCCCAAAGGTGGCGACTATATCTTTCACTGGGTATTTGGGTGCTCTCACTTGTATCTGTCTGGCCTAGCACCTGATTTGTCTGAAGATCAGCAAATCACTGACTGTGAGAACAGGGAGCAACCTTGGAGGTCATCTGGCCTAATTATCTCAGTTTTTCAGATAGGAAACTGAGCCTCAAAAGTGGGATATGATTTTGGTTTGACATAACCAAAAAAAAAAGGCCAAATGTATTGCTGTCAAGCTGTTGAGTCCATTGTGACTCATAGCAACCCTATAGGACAAAGTAACATTACCCCATAGGATTTCCAAGGAGTGTCCGACGGATTTGAATTGCCAGCCTTTTGCTTAGCATCTGTAGCACTTCACCATGACACCACCAGGTTTCCCTTGTTTGACGTGGGTGGTGCAAACGGCTAATGTGTTTGGCAACTAACTATAAAGGGTAGTGGGTTGTGTCCACCAAGAGATGTCTAAGTAAGGAAGGCCTGGCAGTCTACTTCTGAAAAATCAGCAATTGAAAACCCTATGATGTACAGTTTTACTCTGACACATGTGGGGTTGCCATGTGTCAGAAATAACTCCACGGTAACTGGAGAGACTCAAGGTCAGGGCCTGGATTAGTGATGAGGCTCCTATTTCAGCTGCTAAAATTGCATCTCAAGCTGTTCTCTCAATAATTACAAAGAACATGTACCCAACTGCCACCAGCTTGAAGCAACTTGCCACAAGCAAGAAACCTTTTCAAAACCTTATGTAGCTGAACTTAACAACTGTAGCTGCTAATCAAAAGATTCGTGGTTCAAACCCACCAGTAGCTCCTGGGAAACTCCATGAGGCAGTTCTACCTTGTCCTAAAAGGCATTATGAGTCAGCATCAACTTGATGGCAATGGGTTTGGTTTGGTTTTAGTCCACAATGTGGAGTCCTTTGGTGAGGAAAACAATTAAGCACTTGATTAGTAGGTGAAAGACTGGTGGTTCAAAAGTCACTCTGAGACACCATGGGAGACAAGCCTGATGGATTTGCTTCTCAAAGGTCACAACCTTGGAGACCCTATGGAACACTTCCACTCTGCATATATGTGGTTGTCACCAGTTGGAATCAACTTAGCTGGCAACTAACAACAGTCCATAGAATATACATGTGTGCTTTAACAACAACAACAAAAAAAATTAGAATTTTATTTTCTAGTACAGAAAATAGGTACTGAAGTTCCAATTGGAAGGAGTCATTTATTTCCCTTAACACAATGCTATAATCACTAGAGTCAAATCAAAACAGCAAGCGTTGGTGTAGTGCTTGGGGTTGAGTGCTGAACATCTTTCTGGGTGTGGTTCTAGGCCCTCTACAGCTATGTGAAGGTGTATGTGAGGTCTGCCAACTAAGTTGCTAAACTTAGCACCATGCACTTATGTTGGCAGCACAGTACAAGCAACTCGGTAAGGTTTCATAACCTTGGTATATCAGTGTCTCACAGCTAAGTTTGTGTTGACATGTGGTGGTATCTTGCTGAATGGCGTTCATTATTGTTGCATGCTTTTGTGTGCCATCACGAGAATGTGGGAGCTTGAATTAGAGCAATGAACAAACTTAAATTTCTTGTTAAACTTGGCAAGACTGACAATGAAATCAGGGACATGTTAGTTCAAGTTTGTGGGGATAATGCCATGAAGAAAACAGCAGTATACAAGTGGATTAAACATTTTTCTGAGGGGAGAGAAATCATCACTGATGAAGAAAGGCCAGGATGGCCAGTAAGGCACAGAACCGATGAAAACATTGCGAAAATTCATTGAATTGTGCATCAAAATCGTCGACTAACGGTGAGAAGCATAGCAGACCAAGTAAACATCAATAGAGAAACAGTTAGAAAAATCTTAACTGAAAATCTTGGCATGAGAAAGGTGTGTGCAAAAATCATCCTGAAGGAGCTCACCAATGAGCAAAAGTAAAAGAGAGTCAATGTTTGCCAAGACCTTTTGCAGAGGCAAGACAATGTAATGAAACATAGGTATACCAACATGACCCTGAAACAAAGTGTCAAAGTGTACAATGGAAGTCAGCCAATTCTCCAGGATCAAAAAAGTTCTGTCAGTCCACATAAGAGTCAAAATGATGTTGCTAACCTTTTTGGATATTAGAGGGATTGTTCATTATGAATTTGTACCAACTATACAAACAGTTAACCAAGTTTACTTTTTGAAATGGCTGAAAAGGCTGCATGAAAAAGTTGGAATGTCTCTTGCATCACGACAATGCACCAGCTCACACAACACTGCCTGTGAAGGAGTTTTTAGCCAGTCAAAAAATAACAGTATTGAAACACCCTACCTACTCATCTGTTCTGGCCCCTGATGACTTCTTTCTTTAGCTGAAGATAACAGAAATATTGAAATAAAGATATTTTGATGATATTCAGGACATCAAGGTAATATGATGACAGCTTTGATGGCCATTCCAGGAAAAGAGTTCCAAAATTGCTTTGAAGGGTGGGCTAGGCACTGGCATCAGTGCATAGCTTCCCTAGGGGAATACTTCAAAGGCAACCATAGTGCTATTCAGCACTGAGGCATGTAGCACTTTTTCTAGGATGAGTTTGTAAATTTAATTATCAGACCTCATAGATGTCACCAGGAGAGTGAGACAGGGTGGTGAATGCCAAAGTTGTGTCTTTTCTCCCCGCTTACTTTATTCATAAGTGATTCACATACCTACAATTTGCTCATTTAAAGTGTACAGTTCAATGATTATTAATATAAAGTAGCTGTGAACAGCACAGAGAAGCCTGAGAGGCAGGAAGCGGGTTATGGTTGTGTTACAAAGCCACTCTCTCCACACAGTGTGCTTTGGAATGGAAACAAGGGTGATACCTCATTTTAAAACACAACGTATACTCTGTCTTGCCTCCTAGTGATCTGCAGAATGTTATTAACCCACAGAAGTACAGTCCCCACCCCTCACCAGCCATGTGCACATACACACGCACACACACACATACAGAGTGAACCAAAGTTCTATCCATAGACATTTGCTTGATTTGCTAGGCAGAAGCAATGGAACCTGGGTGATTAAATTCTAGGAAAAAAGCAGTTCCTGAGCTGGTGGGAAAAAGGAACAAGAGACAGAGAAATAGTCACAGATGACAAAACAGTGAGCAACACTACTTTTTTAAAAAGAGTGTGAATTTATCCTAAAAGGCTACTTGAATATAGTTGAGGTTGGATAATCAGGGCTGGTGTCAGAGGCAGATGGGTGAAAGCCACATTAAGAGATGAGGTCTTAGTTATCTATTGCTGCTTTAACAGAAATACCACAAGTGAATGGCATTCACAAACAGAAATTTATTCTCACACAGTTTTGGAGGCTAGGAATCTGAATTCAGGGTGTCAGATATAAGGGAAACCTTTCTCTGATGACTTTGGGAGAAGCTCTTCATCTTCTGTCACAATCTGCGGGCCCAGCATCCCTTGGAGATCTGCATGTTTCCTGGCATCAGTCTTGCCCTGAGTCCAGGAGGTTCTCAGTGCAGTGACTCTGTATCCAAAGACTGTGTTTCACTCCCAGTCCTTCTTTCTTGGTAGTAATTCATGCTTTCTTCCTTGTCTCACTTCTCTCTCTTTCTATCTCTGGTAAGATAAAAAGTGGAAAGCTTGGTGGCATAGTGGTTAAGTGCTACAGCTGCTAAGCAAAAGGTTGGCAGTTCAAATCTGTCAGGTGATCCTTGAAAACTCTGTAGGGCAGTTCTACTCTGTCCTATAGGTTGCTATGAGTTGGAATCAACTTGACAGCACTGAGTTTGTTTTTTTGGTAAGATAAAAACTGTGCAGACCACACCCCAGGGTCACCCCCTACATAAGATCATTCCTGTGGTCTGAGTCAGGGTGTTGTTTCCCACCCTAACCTCTTTACAAGTGACTGGCTGACCACATTATAGGGGATGATTATATCGTAACTGCCAAATTACATCATTGCTTAACTGCCAAGCCACTAGGAATCATGACCCAGCCAATTGCATACGTATTTTTGAGGGACACTGTTCCGTTCATAACAGATGGCATAAAGTAGTGATCAGGAGCGTGGTCTCTGGTTCTAGCTAGACATCTAGGTTAGCATCCTTGGGCAAGTTAATTAACCTGCTATGTCTCAGTTTCTTTATACATAAAATGAGGATAGTAAGAGTACTTACTTCATAGTGTTGTTGTGAGGATTACATTTTTTAATACAGATACAGGGCTTGTAACAGTGCCTGGCACACATGTAGTGCCGTGTGAGGATTTGCTAATTATTATAGCAGATCCCATTCAATCTGCATCTCCTCCTCCACACCAACCCCCTTGGCTTCCCAAACAGAGACAGACAGGTGGACATACACACACACACATACACTCCTCCTGACACTTCTTTAACACATCAAGCATATTCCTGCTTGGAACTTTGCCCAGATGTTTCCTCTGCACAGAGCAGTACGCTTTGCTCAGGGGTCTGTTAGCCTTATGCCTTTATTGTCTTCCAGTCTGCCTCAGTGTCAGTTTTTCAAAGAAGACTGTCCTATCCATCCTAGTATCCCTTAACCTAATCTATGTTTTTTTATGGCTATCTTCAATAATAATTTTATTTATTATTTATTGTTCTCTCCCACCCCCACTTGAAGGCATGCCCCACTCCCCCTAGCATGTAAATTCCTCAAGGGCAGGGATATTTATCTTTTGTTCACTGGTATTTCCTAAGAATCTAGAGACAGTGTCTGGAACATCTAAGGTGTTTGTTAAATACTTGCTGAATGAAGAAATGAAGAGGCTAGTGATGCATGTTAGATAATCTGCTCAATTTCCTAACATCCCTGGGTGTGTTCCTTAAGAGCAGACTCAGCCCCCACTTGGATGGGACACCTTAAGTCAAAGCAGAACCCCTTGGGTGGCCCCCTTTATCTCCCTAAGCTTCTGTTGGCTTCCTGCTCATCTGATTTTCAAAATTATTTCTATGGAAGAGTTTTCCTGCCTTTAATCTCAATGCTTCTCCTACTCTTTTCTAAGTCATTTCTGTTGTCCCTTTCCGGATCATTCTGATTAAGTTCTTTTTTGAGATGTGGTGACCAAAACCCTAATGTGGCATTCCTGGAAGGAAAACCTCAGCCAGGAATGTCACAGCTCCAGAGTCTTTTCAGAATTCTCCATCCTCTAATTAGGATGGCCACACATCTCAGCTGCTGCTTTTGACTGCTGCTGTGAGCTGCATGTTGATGCCTGTCATTGTGCCTAGATAATTTCCCTGAGCAGCTAAAACTCATAATCAGTGGTATTTTCAATAGAACATTCCCATTTAGTGTGGCTGAGTTATTTAGCACTTCATTTTTCTAGGTTGAATTTAATTCCTTGTCATGTCTCCTAATTAGGAAGAGCTGTGGGATTTGTCTTGATTTTTTTGAAAAATTCTTTCCCAGGATTGCTTATCTCGGCTTCAGCAAATGTTTTATCTGCTTGTTTCACCTCTTAATTCCTGCTGGGGTTGTTAACGTGTCAGACTTCAACAGCAGAGCTGATTCTGGGACTGCCTCATTGTTGGCTCTTGTTAAGGCTGAGGCTGGGGCTTTATATTCAAGGCCAATGGCACAAATGCAGTTTTTTCTCCCTTGCTCCTTCTCCCTCTCCTGGCCCCTCGTCTCTCCTTTTAAGCCTTCTTCCGGTCTCCTGCTTCTCCTTTCTGTCTAATGCAGCCTGTCTCCTATATCCTGTCCTGGCTCTCCCCCACTTCTGGTTATTAACCTGGCCTTTGAAAATTAAAAAACAATTATGATAATAAGCTTACAATCATAAGCAACACTCTATCCTGTATCTTTCCACATACTTGATGCCCTTTGGGGAGTCTGATTTCCCACCAATTCACCTTGCCATTCTCTTTATTCATCTACCTGTGCCCCCATCTTGCCATTTTCATGCTTTTTAGTGATGAGTCTTCTCAGTTTCTCCCCATATCCCCTTCTCTTTTCCAAATGAGCATTTCCTCCTGTCCCTCCCAGCATTCAAGGACCCTTTAATAAACTCATCTGGGAGGGGTGTGTGTGTGTGTGTGTGTGTGTAATCCTGGATTGGGTTTAGCATGACTTGAATATCTCCATCTAAAACACTTACAGGAAATACAAAAGTTAAAGATGTCTTCCATCTGTTAGGTTTTCCTCCAAAAACTAGTGACCATGGTCAGTGTGCATAGTTTCTACTGCTGTGGCAGTTTGCCCAGAACTATGATGCAGAGGGAAGCATTCTCTGTGCCAGACTGTATAACAGGGAATAGTTTAGGCATCACAGGTAGAGAGGAATCTATTGAAGGACTGTGGAGGTTGGGCCTTAAGAACTGAGCCCACCCCTGAGAAGTTATGGGAGAGCCAAGTGAAGCTATTTGGCTTTGATGATGTTTTAGAAAGTCCCAAACCCACTGCATTTCCTTACTAAAATAGCAGGTGAACTAGTATTAGGTAAGGTCCCTGAGTTGAGGAGGTCTGGTGGCACAGTGGTTAAGTGCTCAGCCGCTAACTGAAAGGTAGGCAGTTGAAACCCACTGGCCACCCGAGGGGATAAAGTTGTAGCAGTCTGTTTCTGTAAAGATTTATCAACTTGAAAAACCTATGAGGCAGTTACACTTTATCTCATCAGTTTGCCATAAGCCAGAATTGAATTGACAGCAATGGGCTTGGTTTGGTTTTGGTTTAAAGCCTCTGTTTGCTTTCGACTACTAGCCTCAAGGCTGGCAGTTCAAATCTACCCAGTGGCACCACAGAAGAAAAGTTGGGTGATCTGCTTCCATGAAGATTACAGTTAAGAAAACACTTTGAAGCTCAGTTCTGCTCTGTAACACATGGAATTACCATAGGTCAGAATCAACTTGATGACATTGATTTTCATTTTTATCACCAGTAACAAACCCAAATTCCTAAAGGGCCTGGGCAGTTAATTTAAATGAGGAGGAGAGATGTCAGCCTGGTCAGGACTGAGGTAAACCTGAGAGCCCATTCCCAGTTTAAAGCAGTCAGTGACAGGAGAATACAGTACATAAAAAAGCTGGAAATTCCTGTCATCTCATGTGAAATGATGACCAAATTCTTAAAAACCTGTGTATGCTAAGCTCATTTGCTATCAATTTCTGACTGCTGAGGCCACTTTTCCCACTTGCTGTCTAGTTCAGTGGTCTTAATTAGTAATTATTCCTGTGGGACATTGGTGGTTCGGGGGTAGAATTCTTGCCTTCCATGCAGGAGAGCCAGGTTACTCTCCATTCTATCAGTGGAGACTTGTGTGCTGCTATGATGTTAAATGAGTTTCAAGGGAACATCCAGATTCCAGACTAGAAAGCTAGTAAGAAAAGCCTGATGATTCACTTCTGAAAATCAGCCAGTAAAAATTCTACGTCTCACAGTGGTCCTCTCCTCAGTCGTACACAAGGATGGACCAGGCAGCGTTTTGTTCGGTTCGGCACAGAGTTGCCATAAGTTGGGGATCAACTTGACAGTAACTAACAGAAACAAATCAGTAATCCTAAGAAAAAAGTATCATTAACATTTGCATAGCTGTTTTTAGTTTATGGAATACTTTCATACAACTTTAGGATATAGTTGTTAGCTGCAGTGTTGTTGATTCCACTTCATGGTAATCCCATGAGTACTTTGGGAGATGTGAATATATTTCAAAGACTCATCCACTTGATACACATCTAAACTATTTGTGCAATCTCCATCCCACCTTCGTAGCTCAAGCAATGCTATGGATTCAAGGTAATAAGATATAGCTCCACCCCCACAAAAGGTTGAGAACTTGGCCCTAATTTTTGTAGTTAAAACTTGCTTTGTAAAAATCTGCTCCACTTTCGAGATGTGAACTCTTCAACTACTTAAATCACCACAGATCATTTTTCAAGGCTAATATTACTCTGACAACAACAGCTGTCCAAGGTGATCACAAAATAAAACAATAGTTACAATGGACCAATTTCATCAACTGTAAATAAATTTTAATCCTAAGTAAAAGATGAACAAATTGAACCAAGAGATGCTTTGAAAGAATAATATGACCTGCACAGGTAGAGTTTATTTTAGGAATGTATGGATAGGTCACACATTATGAAATCTACATGTATAATTCATTATACTGTAGCAAGACAGATTAAAAATGAATACAGCAATAAAACCTAAGAGACAGCTGACATAACATTTGACATCTTTTCCCACTTAAAAGCTTGTTGCAAACTAGCAATAGAAGAAAACTTTTTTAAAAACTGATAGCATACTTACTATCTTAAACCAATCAGATATAGACATTTGTCCCATTCAAGAGTGAATGCCTATTATCTCCTCCTTGATTCTTCAGAATTTTCAGAGGCTTTGACCAATATAATAAGGAAGGAAGAAAATGGCATTACTTGCAGGCAATATGACTATATACATAAAAATTTAGAGAGATGAACTGACAAGCTATTAAAGCAAATAAGACATTTCCAGAGTGTGATAGAATATTAGCTATGAACAATTAGCAAATATAATGGGAAAAATCTCATTCATAACAAAAATTATAAAATGCCCCGTAACAAAATTAACAAGAATTGTGGAAATCTATGAAAAAACTATTTTTTGAGTGTTCCTGAAAGGGTAAAAGACCCAAACACCTGAAGAGATAGGTTTCTAAATGTGAAGACTCATGCTTTTGAAAATTTTGAAAAAGAAAAGAATTAGGAGAGGACTTGCTTTACTAGACAGCAAAATATACTAATTGTGAAAAATGTATTTAAAAATTCTAATAATTATAACAGTGTGGTATAGCATAGGAATAGGCAGATAGTAGAATAGACTAAAGACGTTCAGAAAGTCATACATACATATGGAAATTTAGTTAGTTATTAATGTTGGCACTTAAAGTAGTGAGGAGTGTGGATTATTCAATAAATGATATTCGGGTAACTGGCTATCCATTTGGCAGTAAGGATTCCTATCTCAATTTAGAAAACAGAGACTGCAAGTTTATATACTATTCTTGAGTGTAGTTTGCAATGCGCATTAAAAATTGCATTTTCATAATCTTTTATTAAGTAATTCCATTTCTAGGAATTAATTCCAAGAAAGGAAATGGGCAAGTGAACAGAAATGGCCGTACAAAACTGTCAACTGCAGCGTTTTATATTTCAATAACGAAACTCCAAAACTATGGAATTGTTTATCACAGTGGATTGTAGCTGTGAAACACCATGAGTTTAAAATGATGGAAAAAAGGCGTTGGAATGGAAGGATATCTACGTCGTAGTAAGTAAAAAAAAAAAAAAGGTCATAAGTCTGTAGGTGTTCTTCGATTACATTTTGTTGTTCCTGTTGCTTAATATGTGGAAGTATAGAAAATCATGGAAGAATTTATAACCAACTGTTTCTTTTTTATTTTCTATAGGTACATTCTGGAAGATTTTTCACTGTCTTTACCAGCTAACTCCAGTAGGAGTACATCCTGGAGGTCTTGGCTTAAACTTCTTGGGAGGCGAAGGGCTTCCCTGACATCTTGTCTAGGTAAGTAAATTCCTATAGAACCCTGTATTTGCCATGCTTTCTATAAATTATACATTTTTTAAAAAATTACTCATTTTTCCTCTCTTCTCTAGAAGCTAATCTCCATGAAGGCAAGGACTGTATCCAGGTTAGACGTTTCGACTTCAGGCCCTAGCACAGTGTTAGCAAATTAACTGTCACTTACTGAGCTCCTGCTTTATGCCAAATACGATGCAAGTGCTTTAAATGGTCTCACCATGTCCTTGCCAAGCTAGGTGAATAGTATTATTATCTCCATTTTGAGGATGAGAAAATTGAGGCTTAGATTATGAAGCTTGTTCCAAAAACCTTTAGGCTGCTCTGGGATTCATTCATAGGACTTTTTATATATGGGCAGCTACAGTTACTGCTAACCAAACATTGACATTTCAAATCCACTAGTTACTCCTGGCTTGGCCAGTTACTCCTTGGAAACCTTATAGGGCAATTCTTCTCTGTTCTATAGGGTCGCTAGGAGTCGAAATCGACTCGACATCACTAACTTTTTTTTTCTTGTCCTTTTTTTTGGTTTACTACACTTACTATGTGGTAATGAGTAAATATTGGTTTTGTAGAAAGAAAAGAAAAACAGTTGTGGGTTGGGAATCACTTGGTGGCGATGTTGTAGTACAGATTTGGCAAATGACAACCAGCTGTGACTTGAGGATCATTTGGTGGGGACGTTGTAGCAGAGATTGAGCATACAAAGGCGGTCGAATTGGAAGCTGCATGGATGTATTTCTAAAGCAGATATTCCCAAGCCCCGCCCATTACGACCCGCCCCGAGAGGCGGGAAGTAAGCTGCCGGGGCCGGTGAGCTTCCGGGAAGGGCAGGGCGGGGCTTTCGCTGGTTGGCTGACCTCGGGCGGAAGTCGGGCGGTACGATGGTCGGAGGACGCTGGCTTGTGACAGGGAGGGGGAGAAGGAAGGCCTGTGTAAAGGTTACCTCACCAACCTTTCTCTGCTGGGGACCCTCAAGAAAAATCCCAACACCCTAGTCCTGCGGCTAGCCCCTTCCCCCAGGCTCTCTCCGCTTGATTTCGCCACCGTTATATGGGAAGCGAATCCGGTGAGTAGCCGGGCGGGACGGGGCGGACCCAATGGGCGGGGTTGATGGGAGAGGGGCGGGAAGGGGGTTCCCGGGAACTGCTCCCCCTCACCCGGTTGAGGCTAGGTTTTGAGTTCCGGGGGCATGAAGATCCTAGCCCTTGAGGCATCTTCGGTCTCTGCCTTTTTGAACAGAGGAGATGGCTCCTTGGGTGTTCTATAGTTGTGTCTGTTACAGTTACATATTTTACTCCCTGAGGTTTCTCCGCCTTCCTTGACGGTCTCCTTAAAGTTTTTTTTTTTTTTTTTTTTTCCTTTCTAGTTACGGTTTGTGGGCTTCGAATCTGTTTACTTTTGCTTTCTCTCAGGTGTACCTACCAGTCCCACCAATCTAAAGTGAGGGGATTCTATCTCTGCTTCTTGAATGGGCCTAGAAGGAATTGTCATTACTTCTGTTGTCTTCTGGGTGGACAGTCATTTAAAATTGGGGAAACTGATTTTCTATTCTAGGCCCCTAGATGGTGAAATTCTTGAGATGTTTTCTTTCAGTGTACAAAATTGATGCCCGGAAACGTGTCAACTGCAAGGCTGTTTCCCTCCTTTTTTGACGCTGGATTTGCATTATGTCTGCATGTATTTTTGTCCTTTTTTATACACTTAATTAAAGTGTAACTTTTAAAGAATGGAATCAATTCACCGAGAATGTACCATCAGTCTCTTGTTAGAGTTGAAATCGCCTGGCAACGTGGCATTTGTACACTGTTGACCCCGTAGGAGTTGACTGAAAAAATGACAGTCACATTTCAGCAAGCTGTTGAATTCGATATGTGAACCTACCCCATATGCTGTGATAGCTGCCTTCATATATTTTATACTGTTTTGTTTCCATTCTTGAAGTAATTCCTTTGCTGTAATCATCACTTCTTTTTTTTTCCTTCTTCTTCTATTCTGGGATATACTTGTAGTGTAAGTTAGAGAAGAACCTAACCCAGTGCTGTCCATTCGGTTCTAACTCATAGTGATCCTGTGGGAGAGAATAGAGCTGCCCCATGGGGCTTCCAAGGCTGTAGTCTTTACAGAAACAAACTGCCACATCTTTCCCCTCTGTGGCAGACTGATGGATTTCATCTGCTGAGATTTTGGTTAGCAGCCGAGTGCTCAACTGTAGTATCGTTAGGGTTCCTAATAAGTCCGGGTTTCTTAGTTGCATATAGCAGTTTCATCCCAGTGCTTAATGTAACAATAGTCATCAATAAAGACTTTTTTTGCTTCATACACATAATCCTCTAATATCAGAGCATATGAGAGGAAAGTGACTGCTGGTATTTGATTTTAGCCAGAATGATGTAGAATTGTGAAAATATGCTCTGTGCTTAAATACTTAGTTTCACTGTCATTAACAGAATTCATTATGTGTATATATTTTTTCAGTTTTAATTAGCTGTTCTTCAGAAGTTTTCTGTAACGTACACTTCAGTCACCCAGGTGTATGTCTTGTTTCAGATCAGATATTTTAAATCCTTTACCGTAAACTCCACATAAGCAGGCATTTTGTCTATTTTGTTTACTGTATTGTCTTCAGACTGGAGAACAGAGCCTGACACATAATAGGCATTCAATAAATATTTGTTGAATTCAGGAATCATCTTGGCTATGGTGATTGAACCATTGTTGTAGATTGCTCCCATTGTCACTCTCCCTCGTCTGTCACACGTAGCATAAGAATTTGGTATTGCCTGTTTTGGAGGAGTATAAAGATATTAATGAGCATCTCGGGTTTATTATATAATTATGCCACTTTGTAAGAAACACTCTTCCCTGAAACCACCCTAACGATACTGTTTGATTTCAATGGAGGTGGTCCACTTTCGTGTTCTTCTTTTGACCCTTAGGCTACTGTGATTTATTGCTTACTGATACTGTTTTTCTTATGACTGTATGAATAAGGGCAGGTTAAAAACAAAGCATTCTGTTAGGAGTTTTTCTAGTAGTTAGCTTAATATAAGGGATATCTGGAGAGTCTCTCTAGCTGTGCTCATGGAATAAAAATTAATGTTACTGTTACCCTAAGCCTAACACAATTCAAAAGGTATTAAAAACAAAACACCAAGTGTCCTAAAGGTAACTGTGGATGACCCTTTCATTAACCACCAGTATAACTCACTGTTCACCATTTCGTTCACCGAACAAGGACTCTAATCTGTGAAGGAGGGACGTTGTTAACAGCTTTATTTCAAGATTTCTGCCTAGTTTCTCCCTGTATGTTTTTGGTAGCATCTGTGGCCTTAATATGCTACCTCTGACTTGCAGATACACTTTGTATTACTCCTCTTGCATGTATACTGTCAGTGTAATACTGTGTTCCACTCACAGGAGTTTTGAGAAAATGTTAAAAACCATTGTAATTCACAGATGCAGCCACCCTTCAGTGAGAAAGTCCACGAAATGGCTGGCATGAGCAAAACCATCACTGACCCATCACCATTTCCTTGGGGGGAGAACACCAAGATAACCACACAGCTCTGCGTAGATGTTAGCATACAATTGTAGTTTTTTCAAGATAGTCTGGAGGTCTGTGGTGATTCTTTTCTTGGTCTTCCCTGATCAGGAACTTTGAGGGAAGCATAAGGCCCTTGCCAGGGAGGCCAGGTTGACAGAAGGCCCTCACTGGTACTGACAGGAGCTCTTGCCTCTCCATCTCTCTGTCCCTTGTGGGAGAGGTAACCCTTGACTGATGGTCCCCCAGTTGAAGAAAGCAGCGAATTCTGTAGAAAGACATGGTGGTGGTCGGGGCGTTGTTTGCCGCTGCTACCTGTAGCTTGTATTCTCTGGTTTTATCGTGTCTTTCTCGGTCCCTCGGTCCCTGTGCCAATGTCATATCCTTCTTTGCTGGGCTTGCAACAAGTAGATCAGTATAACACGTGAGGGAGTTTTGACTGTTGTCTGTTAACACTGATGAAGCAAAGTAAAAAAGGATGAACATCTGTTCAAAATTACAAACCTGCCGTTGCAGTAGTAATACTTTATAAACCCAAACCAAACCCACTGCTGTCAAGTTGATTCTGACTCATAGTGACTCCATAGGGCAGAGAACTGCCCATAGAGTTTCCAAGGAGCGCCTGATTAATTTGGACTGCCGAACTTTTGCTTAGCAGATGGAGCGCTGAACCACTATGCCACCAGAAAATAACTTCTAAAATTCTTTTCCATTTATTAACTCAGTAGAATAATCTGATGAGTTAGCTATGGCAGGGGTAAATGTTTTTCCCAAGGTCACTCAAGTAAGTAAGTAAC
Source organism: Heterohyrax brucei (assembly GCA_028571685.1). Classification (NCBI taxonomy): domain Eukaryota; kingdom Metazoa; phylum Chordata; class Mammalia; order Hyracoidea; family Procaviidae; genus Heterohyrax; species Heterohyrax brucei. Next base: position 64,850,487 of record CM053142.1, on the reverse strand, counting down.
CGAATTGTAATAGTATCGAAGTCCTCTGACTCCTTTCTGTCTTTGTAGTAGCAATGATCATATTTGTATACTAGTGTAATGCTTTACTTGCTGAGCCACTTTTTTCTTTTTGTATCAAGTTGCTTCCAAATTTCCTGGGAGCTATCTCCCCTTTTCCTATCCAGCTTCTTAAAAAAGTAGTTCCATGCTTATTACTGATGCCTCAGCTATGCTAGCCCACCTTCCACCATTAACACTTTATAGCTAGCGGATCACCAAGAACTTCTGAATCACCACATATGATGCCATCCTATCTTCTCTTAGCTTCATCCGTCTACAACTTTTGATGCTGTCAGGGTTTTTCCTCAAAACTCTGTTTAGGCTTTCTGTGGAACTGTATTCCTTTTAATTTCTTCCCTTTTTATAGTTATTCTTGGGTCATACTCTTGACCTAGCTTCACTGCCTTCTTTTGCCCTCCCTACCCAGACGTTATACCCTTAAATCCTTTTCTCTCAGCACATCCTTTTTTGGTGAGCTTCTCCAAGGATTGAAATATTACTTTTGTGAATATCTCTGCCAAATCTATGTCCCTAGCTGTCACGTTTCTAAGCTGGGTGATAGATGACTCGAGTTGATTACCCGTCTGATAGTTCAGACTTAATGTTCTAAGCTGAACTCATTCCATCATTTTTGCATTATTTCATTCATTCATTCAACAAATATTTAGTAAATGTCTACTGCACGTAAAACATCATGACACATGTAAAATACCATGACCCTACAGAGAAAGAATGCAAACATGGATCAAATTCAACAGTGTCCCCACGTGGGGCTTTCAGTACAGTTTGAGAAGAGAGTGATACCAGAGGGAGATTTATTAGAGTGAATTACACTGGACCTAATTCTTCCAATTATAGGTTGTTCAGACATGGAAACTTAAGGGAAAGTCAAGGAAGCAAAATGACCAAGCTAGCAGAAGTAAAAGAAAATGGCAGGTACAATTTGGATTATGCAAGAAAAGTAGACATAGTGCATGTGTGATGATTATTAAAGTGTCAGCAAGCTTATGAGGCACGAGCATCTTTGGAGAGTGAGGATGGAGAGGCCTGAGGTGGTGGTGACTAACATTTATGGAATGTTGCCTCTGAATCAGGTGGTTTATTTTGCCGATATACCTTCAGGCTAGGGTGGCGATGGAGGTAGGATGTGTTGCTGGAAATAAGAGTGTACTGTCTCTGAAGACACATACCTGAGAGTATAGTTTATCACCTGGTATCAGTGTACAGTAGGATTTGCACAGATATTTTATTAGTATCTTTATCTTATTGGAATCCTTTGTAGTTGTTCTAATAGTGGATTTCACAAAGCTTAGAATGTGACTCATACCCTCTTAGGCTCAAAACAGTCCCACTATTTGCCAGGAAACAGAAATCCTTTTTCCAGGAAAAGGGAGTGTTAATAGCAAAAGAGCATCTACCCAGCAGTGAACAAAGGAATAGTGTGACATGCCACTGTTTAGTGGCTGGAGAGGCAGTACTAAAAAAAATATGCCTCTACTTAGGTTGTCCAATGCTTCTGACATGTAGGAATTACCATCTTCAGTTTTTAGTGACAGTACTAAGGCTCCAAGAAGTTGGGTGAACTTTCTGAATAAGGAAAGAACCAGGTTTTAAACCTAGAATTTTCTAATTCTAGAACATGCACTCTGCAGTTTAACACAGGATACAGGAGTTGAGTGAAATAAGAAAGTAACAGGGAGTTGAAATTAAGGAAGGATTCTTGAGCTGCCTGGAGCTACTGACAGAATGACTTTTTCGTGGCACTAACTGTATGTGTTTTTGTAACTATTTTCTAGTAATGCAAGTGAGCAAGAGAAGAGGCTAATGTGTCCTTCCCTAGAACTGACATGGCAGATACAGCAGAAGGCAGAGGAAGTAAGCCTGATAGTTTATGTATCAGGGAGGAAAACAGTTTAGCATGTAAACTGCGGGCACATTTTTGTGGTAAGTGACTGAACAAATGATCTGAATATACTGAGTGTGACTCACTTGGCCTGAATTGCTACAACAGAATGTTGAGGTCTTTTAGCTTACACAATTTACCCTCCAAGCGTTAGCTATGCTGTTGAGACACCTGTGATGGTGCTCATGTATTTATTGAAGACTATGTATATAGGAGAAGCTAGACTGAGAGATTGGAGAAGGCCACCTTGGTGGAAGTATTGTAGATACCCAAAGGACTGAACAAGAGTTAGCTGGGTAGAGATTGGCTGGGAGGTGGAGTGGACTGTTGAGACAATGGAAATAATGTGAATAAAGATTCTGAGTAGATGGAGCTTAGTACTTTAAGACCAGTGAGGTGCTGTGTCTGGCTGGAACATGGTGAACCAGGAGATGAGGCCAGGGAGTAAGTAAGCACCAGGTGATGGAAGATTTTGAACTTTATCCTTAGAAGGGTGACAAGCGTTTGAAGGATTTTATACAGGAAGTAATAAGATCAGATGTTTGTTTTTAGAAAGATCTCTGGCTGCTATGTGAAAATGGGTTACTTACTAGAGGGTATGGCAGAATAATGCCCTTTGCCCCAGGATATGCATATTCTCATGCTCAGAACCCATGAATATGTTAGAGTATGTAGTAGAGGGGAACTGAGGTTACAGATGCAATTAAGGTTGCTCATCAACTGGCAGTGTGTGAGAAGAGGTGAACGTTTACTTGGTTTTACACTGATGTATTTACTGAATGCTAGCTAATAGGAATAGATCAACACAGGCCTTATAGTGTGTGTTTAACGTTGAAGACTGTAATGAGATTTTATAGTGAATGGTAACTTCAAAGAAAATAAAGGGATTTTTGTGAAAATCATCATTAATCTTGTATTTTAGCTTCCCAAAATGTATATGAACAAATTTATTTCATTACTTTTTCCTCTGAAAGTGACAGCTAATCTCTTCATTGTCCCTGAGAACCATGCCTTGAGGATGCTGAGAAGGAAAAGATGTCGTATGAGTCACAAGGAACTCTGAAAGTTAGAGGTCATGTAGATGTCAGCGTGCGAAGTTGATTGAGAATTTGAGCCAGAAATAGAAGATGCCCTGGAAAATGCAATGCCTTGGAAACCAATGAAGAGTAACTCAAAACTAGGAATAAACTGTTAGAATATTACTGAGAAATCAAGGAAGGTGAGAACTGAAAAGTATCCATAAGATTTAGCAACATGAAGCTCATTGGAGATCCTATCAAGTGGGTTTTTTTGTGTTTTTTGTTTTTAGTGGTGAACTACAAGGGGTTGAGCCAGAGGCCAGAAAAAAATAGAGTGACTTACACAGAACCTGCAGGGTGAAGGATAAACACGAGTGTTTATAGACAAAGAGTTAACCATCAAATGAGATAAAAGGAAAGTCTCAAAACATGCATTCCAAAAGAAGGTAGACAGGGAAAAAACAAAGAACAGATGTGATGAATAAAAAGCAAACAGCAAGATAATAGACTTAAAGGTAATGATATCAGTGGTCAGACCAAATGCAAATGCCGTAAGTGCCCTGATTCTAAGGCAGAAATTTTCAGATTTGCTGAAAAAGCACAACCCAACTACAGGTTTCTCCAAGACACTGTATATAAAGACAAAGAGTATAACACTAAATGCTAAAGGGAGTCATTGCCACACATATGATACTTATTAATACTCTGTTAGTATTAAACATTTCAAGGAAATGATACCATGAATAAGGAATGGCATTTCTGAATGACAGTGATCAATTAATAACCATCTTAAATGTTTACATACTAGGTAACAGAGCTTCAAAATACATGAAACAGAAAACTAATAGAACTTCGAGAGGAAAGAAATCCAGTTATAGTGGGATATTTCAATTCTCTTCTTTCATTAATGTATAAGTAGAAAATGAACAAGAATCTAGCAGACTTGAACAACACTACCAGCCAAATTAGAGGAAACTGGTAGTGTAGTGGTTAAGTGTCACATCTGTTAATTAAAAGGCCGGCAGTTCAAATCCACTAGGTGCTCCGTAGAAACTCTATGAGTTGGCATCGACTTGACGGCAGTGGGTTTGATTTTCTTTTTTATCAACCAGATTGACTTAATTGGCCTTTAAAGGACACTCCACCCAGCAACCCCGGAATATGTGTTCCTTTCAATTCACAGAGAACATTTAACAGATAGACCATGCTCTAGGTCCTAAGTCATACAAGTATAAGGTCTGACAATTAAATTCACGGACTCATCCTAGAAAAAGTGCTACATGCCACATCACTGAATATCACTATGGTAACCTTTGAGAAGCTTCCTTGGGAAGCTGTGCACCAATGCTAGCACCTTGTCTACCCTTCAGAGCAATTTTGGAACTCTTTCTCTGGAATGGCCACTAGAGGTGTCATCACAGTACCCTTGATGTCCTGAATGTCATCAAAATGTCTTCTTTTCAATATTTCTTTCATCTTTGGGTAAAGAAGGAAGTCACTGGGGGCCAGATCATTTGAGTAGGTAAGGTGTTCCAATGCAGTTACTTGTTTACTGTCTAAAAACTCCCTCAGAGACAGTACCACGTTAGCTGGTGCATTGTTGTGATACAAGAGCCATGAGTTTAAAAAGTTCAGGTTGTTTTCATCTAACTTTTTCACATAGCCTTTTCAGCACTTTCAAATAGTAAACTTGTTAACTGTACAGTTGGTACACATTCATAATAAACAATCCCTCTGATGACAAAAAAAGGTTAGCAACATCATTTCAACTCTTGATTTGGACTGACAGAACTTTTTGGTCTTGGAGGATTGGCTGACTTCCATTGTGTACTTTGACACTGTGTTTCAGGGTCATATTGATACAGCCATGTTTCATCACCAGTGACAGTACAGCCCAGAACATCATTTTGCGTCTCCAAAAGGTCTTGGCAAACTTTAGCTCTCCTTTGCTTTTGTTCATCAGTGAGCTCCTTCAGGACCATCTTTGTACACACCTTTCTTAATGCCAAGATTTTCAGTGAAAACATTCCTAACTGTTTCTTTATCAATGTTTACTTGGTCTGGTATGCTTCTTACAGTCATCCAGCAATTTTGATAAACCACTCGACTAATTTTTGCAGTGTTTTCATCAGTTCTGATCATTACTGGCAATCCTGACCTATCTTCATTAGTGGCACTTTCTCTCTTCTCAGAAAAATGTTTAATCCATTTGTACACTGCTATTTTCTTCCTGACATATGCCCATTAACTTGGACTAACATGTCCCTGATTTTACTTCCACTCTTGTTAGTTTTAACAAGAAGTTTAATGTTTGTTCGTTTATCTAATTCAAGCTCCGACATTCTTAACGATGACACACAAAAACCACAACAACAATGAATGCCACTCAGCAAGACAACGTCACATGTTGGCATGAACACAGCTGTGAGACACTGATATACCAAAGTTATGAAACCTTACTGAGTTGTTTGTACAGTGCTGCCAACATAAGCTCATGGTGGCGAGTTCGCAAACTTAGTTGTCAGACGTCGTATGTCTTCTAACCAAGATGATATTAAATTAGAAATCCATAAAAGATATCTTAAAATCCTAAAATACTTGGTAAGTAAATAACACACTTCTAAATGAACCATGTGTCAAATAAGAAATAAAAGGACAAATAGAAAAGTGTGAACATGTACATACTAAAATTTATGGGATGTGTTGCTAAGGCAGTGCTTGGAAGGAAATTTATAGCTAAATTAATGACTGCTTTAGAAAAGGTAAAAAAAATCACAAATTGCTGATCTCAGCTTCTTTCTTAGGAAACTAGGAAAAAAGTAAATAATAAAGGTCAGAGCAGAAATCACTGAAATGGAGAAATAATAGAAAAAATTAACGAAACCAAAGTTGGTTTTTGGAGAACATCAGTAAAGTTGATAAGCCTCTATCCAGAGAGATCAAAAGAAAAATAGAACACAAGTTACCAATATCAGGATGATACAGATGACATCAATACTTATTTAGCAAACATTAAAGGGTAATAAAGGAATGTAATGAGCAACTTTATGATAATAAACATGAAAATGTGGATTAAAAGGACATAGTCCTAGAGAGACAAAAATTGCCTAAAACTTAGGAATAAATTAATAAACTTTAATAGTCCAGTATCTATGAAATAACTTGGATTTGTATTTCACAAATGATCTACCCACGGAGAAGGCTCCAGACCAGGATAGCGTGAGTGGTGATTTCTGCCAAAGATTTAAGAAAGAAATAATACCAATTCTATACAAATTTCCAGAAAATTGAAGAGAAAGGATGACTTTGCAACTTACTGTATGAGGCTGTCATGACCCTGATAACCAAAATTTGTCAAAGACATTACCAAAAAAAGTACAGACCACTGTTTCCTGTGAACATACATGTAAAAATTCTGAACATGTTAAGAAATTGAATGTAATGTATACAAGCGTTAATACAGAATGACAATGATATTTATCCAGAGAATGCAAAGTTGGTTTAACATTTGAACAGCAGTGAGTATAATTCAGTATATAAACCAACTAAAATGAAAAGTCATGTGACCATTTCAGTACATGCAGAAAAGCATTTGAAAAATATATACACTGTCTATATCTAATAAATACTCTCAGCAAACTTAGAGCTTGCTCAGCCTGAGGAGGAGTGTTCAAGAAAAGGCTAACTCAGAGTTCCTGAGTTGCTCAGACCCTCCACATACCTGAGAAATGCTTGTTGCCATGACTGGCCTATGGCCAGCTCCAGAAGCTGACCTCTTGGACTGTTTTTTTCTGATATGAGTGTTTGTGCGTGCCTGAGGCTTTGAGCCATGGTATACCACTTTTTCCAGATTCCTGATAGTTTAATTTATGGTCAGTATCGGCTTTCCTTCTTGGGGTCTGAAGCTTTACTAACTGAGGTGTGGTAACAGACATTGTACACCCATGTAACTGATCCTCTTATAAAAACCATGAACACTGAGGCTGTGTGAATTTCCCTGATGGCAAGACTTTGCACATGTTATTACACTTTCTTGATAGGGGAATTAAGGTGTCCTGTGTGACTCCATCGGGATAAAATACTTGGAAACTTGCACATGGTTTCCTCTAGACGTGACTCTGGGCCTTTTGTCTTTACGACTTTTACTCTGTTCTTTCACTGCAGTAAACTGCATCCATGAGTATTACAACTTCAGAGTCCTGTGAGTCATTCAAGCAAATATCAATCCCATTGGTGGTCTGGGGAAATCCTAATACAAGGGGCATCTATGAAAACTACATCTAACTCCCTACTTCATGGTAAGAGACTGTGCTTTCTATGTGAGGTCAAAAACAAAGCAGTAATACCCATTACCACTTCAAATCAGCATTGTACTGGAGGTTCTAGCCAGTATAATAAAGCAAGATAAAAGAAGTAAAACACTTAGATTTGAAAGAGTAAGGGAAAAGTGCCTTTATTCAGATAGTATGATACTTAAGTAGACAACTGGATGGACTCTCAAAGGAAAAAAAAAAAAGACAACTGATTTTTTACAAATTAAAATTCAGTGGAGAATAGAGTTCTTTCAACAAATGGTGCTAGAACAATTGCATAGTCACATGTAAAAAAATAAACTTCAATCTATGTACCATATTAAAAATTTAACTGAAAATGGATTATGGACCTAAAACTTTAAAATTTCTAGAAGAAAATATTTGTGGCATTAGATTAGGCAATTATTTCTTAAGTATGACACAAAAATCATGATCCTTGAAAAAAAAATGATAAAAAGTAAAATCTGTTATTTAAAAGGCACTGTTAGAAGAATGAAAAGGTAACTTGCAGACTGGAGAAGATATTTGTAAAGCATGTATTTGGTAGAGAACTTGAATCCAGAATATGTTAACTTTCACTACACAGTTGAAAACAACCCAACTAAATGAATTAAAGATCTGAACAGAAACTTTACCAAACAAAACAAGTAGATAGTAAGTACGTGAAAAGATAATCAACATCATTTCCCTTGTTAGATGCCCTAAAGTTGATTCTGACTTAGTCATTGATAAAAAGTGCAAATTAAAACCACAATAAGATACCACTACACAGCTATAAGGACAGTTTAAATAAAAAAGACCGACCATGGCAATTATTGGTAAGACTGTGGAGCAAGTGAACTCTCATGCATTACTTGTGGGAGTGAATGTAAAAGGATGTCAAGTGTTGTTGAATCGGTTCCTACTGGTAGGGACCTGTGTACAACAGAACGAAACACTACCCAGTCCTGCGCAGTCATAATAATTGCTGATCCATCCCAAGGGTCGTTTTCTTTGACTCTACCAGGCATGGTGTCCTTCTCTAGGCACTGTTCCCTCCTGATAACATATCCAAAACACATGAGATGAAGTGTCACCATGCTTACTTCTAAGAAGCACTGTGCTTCTCTGAAGACACATTTGTTGTTCTGGCAGTCCATTGGTATATTCAATATTCACCAAAACCACAAAAATGGACTGTACTTGGGGACACAATGTGACCATATCATGCATGTATTTTATGGTTCTATGCACTTAGAAGAGGCTGTCCTGCTGGTCTCTTTCTAGATGGGACAGAAGAGGGTGCAGAGGAGGGGACAGGAGCTTGTTAAGAGGATATCAGAAGTATAAAATGAAAAGGAGGAGTGTGCTGTCACAGGGCAAGGAGAGCAGAAAGCTGCAGATAGGCAGGCATGCAAAATTGATTTGAATTGTATACTTTCCCTTAATCACAATAAAAAAGAAATTCACTGAAACTAATTCAAGTGCATCAGCTCCTAACTCTTCCTTATTCATTGTCGAGCTTTCATATATGTATGAGGTAACCGAAAATACCATGGCTTGGATCAGGTGCACCCTTAGTCCTGAAAATGTCACCTGTGTAACACTAGAAAGCTCTTTTGGGGTGTATCTGCCAAGTGCATACATCCTTGATTTCTTACTGCTGCTTCCATGGGCATTGAGTATGGACTAAAGTAAAATGAAATCCTTGATAGCTTCAGTATTTTCTCAATTTATCATAATGTTGCTTATTAGTCCAGTTGTGAGATTTTTCTTTTCTTTTTTTGAGATAATAATTCTTCCTGAAGGCTGTAGTCTGATTTTCATCAGTATGTGCTTCAAATCCTGTCCACCTTCAGCAAGCAAGGTTGGATATCACAGATTGGCTACTGAATCCTCCTCCAGTCCTGATGCCATGTTCTTCGCATGTAGTCCAGCTTCTTGGATTATTTGCTCAGCATACAGATTCAATAAGTATAGTGAAAGAACACAACCCTGCTGAGTACCTTCCTGATTTTAGACCATGCGCTCTCATAGTATTCCCTTGTTTGAATGATTACCTCTTGATCTGTGTAAAGGTTCCACGTGAGCACAATTAAGTGTTTTGGAATTCCCATTCTCCACAGTGTTATCCATGGTTTGCTATGATCCACATAGGTGAATGCCTTTGTGTTGTCAGTAAAACAGGTAAACATCTTTCTGGTATTCTCTGCTTTTAGCCATTATCCCCCTGACATCAGCAATGATATCCCTCATTCTACATCCTTTGCTAATCCACCTTTGATTTCTGGGAGTTTCCTGTTGACAGAATGCTGCAACTGCATTTGAATGATTGTCAGCAAAGTTTAACTTGTGTGTGAATGATATAGTTTGATAATTTCTTCATTCTGTTGGATTACCTTTCTTGGGAATGGGCACAGATATGGACCTCTTCCAGTCTGTTGGCAAAGATGAGTGAATATATCCAGCATTGCACCCATTTATTGAAACATCTCAATGGGTATTCTGAATTCCTGGAGCCTACCTTTTTCACCATTGCCTTTAGTACATCTTGGACTTCTTGATTATATGCAACCTCCAGAAATGAATGAACATCAGTTCTTTTTGATGCAATTACTGTACATTCTTTCCATCTGCTTTTGATGCTTCATGCATTCTTCAATATTTTGTCCATATAATTCAGTACTGCAACTTGAGCTTTACATTTATTTTATTTTATTATTATTTTTTTCAGTTCTTTCAGCTTGAGAAATGATTAGCATGTTCTTCGTGTTCAGTTCTCTAACTCTAGTTTTTGCCACATTTCACCATAGTACTTTGTCTTCTCAAGCTGCCCTTTAAAATCTTCTGGTCAGCTCTTTTACTTCGTTTCTTCCCTTCACTTTAGCTACTCTACATTGAAGAGCAAGTTTCAGAGTGTTTTCTCATATGCATTTTGCTCTTTTCTTTCTTCCCTGTCTTTTTAATGACCTTTTACTTCCCTCATGTGTGGTGTCCTTGACGTCATCTCACAACTCATCGTCACTCATTAGTGTTTAGTAAATCAAATCTCTTGAGATGATTTCTAAGTTCAGGTGGGATATACTCAAGGTCAGACTTTGGCTCTTGTGGACTTGTTCTAATTTTCTTCAGCTTCAGTTTGAACCTGCGTATAAGTAATGGGTGGTCTGTGCCTCAGTCAGCCCCTGGCCTTGTTTGGACTGTTGATAGCTTCTCCATTGTCTCTTACCACAGATGTAGTTGATGTGATTCCTGTGTATTCCACGTGGCGAGGTCCATGTGTACAGTCACCATTTATGTTGTTGAGAAGGGGTGTTTCCAGTGAATAGGTCAAAACTGTATAATGCCATCTTTGGTGTCATTTCTGTCCCCAAGGTCCTGCTTTCCAACTGCTGGTCTTTCTTTGTTTCTAACTTTTCCAGTCCAGTCATCAGTAATTATCAATTCATCTTGACCACATATTTGATCAATTTCATACTGTAGAATTCAGTGAAAATCTTCATTTTTTTTTCACGTTTGGCATTAGCGGCTGGTTGTAGATGTTCAGATATTATTACCGATGGCATTGTACTTCAGGATAGATCTTGACAATGCAGTGCCATTCCTCTTCAATTTGTCATTCCTGTTATAGTAGATCATACAGTTGTCTGATTCACAATGGCCAATACTAGTCCATTTCAGTGCATTAATGTTTAGGATATCTTCAAGCATTCTATTTCATTTTTTACAACTTCTGATTTTCCTAGATTCATACTTCATACATCCCATGTTCAGATTATTAATGGGTATTTGCAGTTGTTTCTTCTCATTCTGAGTCATGCCATATCAGCAGATGAGGGTGGATGAGAGACTCCATCTATATATCAAGATCAGTTTTACTCTGAGGAGACAACTTTTCCCTGGTCCTGTTTTGAGTGCCTTCCAACTCAAAGGGCTCATCTGGCACTATATCACACAGTGTTCCACTGCTGTTCACAAAGTTTTCACTGGCTAGTTTTGTAGGAAGTAGACTGCCTAGTCCCAGTTCCTGGTCTGTCTTAGTTTGGAAGCTCTGATGACACCTGCCTCCTGTGGGTCACCCTACACCCTCCTGTGGGTCATACTAATGGCATGGCTTCCAGCCTCACAGCAACACGCAATCCATCACACTTCAACACACTGACAATAGAAGTGATAAAATGATACAACCACTTTAAAAATAGCTTGTCTATTTTGTTTAAAAATTTAAACATGCATCTACCATATGATCTAGCCATTGAACTCACAGTTATTTACCCAAGAAATAAGAACTCATCCATACAAAGACTTTTCTACAAATATTATAGCAGTTTAATTGTGATAGTAAAAAACCGCAAACAGTTCAGTTCTCTATCTGCAGGTGAGTGAACGAATGGATAGGTGCACACAATAGAATACTAGTCAGCAGTAAAAAGGAATGTGTTACTGGTATACGTGGTAATATGGATGAATCTCAAAATAACCGTGTGTGTGAAAGAAACCAGAATACATACCATATGATTACATTTATACAGATGTCTAGAAAACACAGACTGTAGTGACTGAAAGTATATGAGTAGTTGACTAGAGAGGGGATAGTAGAGAAGTGCAGAAGGGAAAGATTACAAAGGAGATAGATAAACTCATAGGAACGAAGGATATATTCATTATCTTGATTGTGGTATGAGCAGATTTTCACATGGGTCAAAATGTATCAGTTTTTATAGTAACAATGTCTAGTTTATTATTTGCCAATTACTCCTCAGTAATGCTGTTTTTAAAAAAATCTGTTGTTTTGTAATATAAATTCTCAGAAGTAAAATGTTAGAAAGCTGTTCATGGTGTTTGGAGGGAAGTCAGGTCCTCTAGTCTTGCATGGAAGCACACTCCTGACAGAATAAGGGTAGGACAGGCATCTTGAGAGACTTTCCTAAAGACTTCATGTTAGTCTGATTTTATTTTACTCTTTTTTTTTAATGAGAAAAGATTTTCAAGTGATTTATCCATAATTTTCTTAGGCATTTTCTCTTTGTTTACAATCTCTCTTCAGGCATCTAATCTTTTCTGGAATTTACTGTATTCTTCAGAGTATGCCACTGAAGCATTCTTCAGAATGTTTGTCGTTCTTCACTTGGTTCTAAGAGTCACACTAAAACCCACTGCTGTTGAGTTGATTCTGACTCACGGTGATCTTATAGGACAGAGTAGAACTGGTCCGTAGAGCTTCCAGGGAGCACCTGGTAGATTCGAATGGCCAACCTTTTGGCACTCAACCACTACGCTACGACTAGTAACCAAAAGGTTGGCCATTCGAATCCACTGGGCACTCCTTGGAAACTCTGTGGGTCTGTTCGCTGTACTGTAGGGTCACTGTGAGTTGGAATTGACTCAATGGCAGTGGGTTTCTTTTTTTTAATTTTTTTTAGAATCCACTTCTTTGTTTCTTGGCTTTTAAAAAACAGCTTTGTTGAGATGTAAGTCACAGACCAGATTCATCACCCATTTAAAAGTGTACACTTTAATGTTTTTTGATGTAGTTGGGACTTTGAAGCCATTGCCACACTGATTTTAATTTTTGTTACCCAAAAAAGGAAACCTTGTGTTTGTTAGCCATTATTCCTCGTTCTACTCCTCGTCACTAGCCCTAAGCAATCTTGAATCTACTTTGCTTCTATACAGAAGAAAAGAAAACAAAAACAAACCTATTGTTGTCAAGTTAATTTTGACTCACAATAACCTTGTAGGACAGAGTACAACTGTCTCATAGAGTTTCTAAGGAACAGCTGGTGGATTTGAACTGCCAACCTTTTGGTTAGTGGCTCTTAAACACTTTGGTTAGAGCTCTTAAACACTGCACCACCAGGTTGTCTCTGCCTCAGCAGATTTGCATATTCTGGGCATTTCCTATAAATGGAACAATACAATACATTGCCTTTGTGTCTGGCCCCTTTGGCTTTGTATAATGTTTTCACTTCATTTTTGTGGTGCAAAAAATATTCCATTATATAGATATACAACATTTCCTCTGTCCATTCTTTAGTTGGAAGACACTTGAGTTACTCCCACTGTTTGGCTGTTATGTAGTAAGTCTTCTATGAACATTCGGTACAGGTTTTTATGTGAACACATGTTTTCATTTATCTTGAGTGTATGCCTAGTAGTAGAATTGCTGAGTCATTAGGTAACTGTATGTTTAACTTTTTGAGCAACTACCCAACTGTTTTTTGAAGCAGCCGTATCATTTCATTTTCCCTGTAGACATGTATGAGGGTCCCAGTTTCTGCACATTCTCATCAATACTTGTTATTGTCTGTCTCCTTAATTATAGCCACCCTAGGGAGTATGAGGAACCCTGGTGCTGCAGTAGTTAAGCGTGCAGCTACTAACCAAAAGGCTGGCAGTTTGAATCCACCAGCTGTGCTGTCAAAATCCTATGGGTCAATTCTACTCTCTCCTATAGGGTTGCTGTGAGTCAAAATTGACTCAATCGCAATGGGTTTGGTTTGGGGATTCAGTGGATGTGAAGTTGCCGTCTTATTAGGGTTTCGTTGTGTGTTTGTCTAATGAGTAATTGTCTTGAACAACTTCTCATTTGGCTGTTTGTGTATCTTCTTATTTGTGTATCTTATTTGTGTATCTTATTTGTGTATCTTCTCTGGAGAAGACCCTTTGCCTGTGCTTAAATTGGGCTATTTGCCTTTTTTGGAAACCCTGGTGACATAGTAGGTAAGTGCTATGACTGCTAAACAAAAGGTTGGCAGTTCAAAGGCACCAGATGCTCCTGGGAAATCCTGTGGAGCAGTTCTGCTGTCCTGTAGGATCACTGTGCATGGGAATAGACTCAGTGGCAACGGGTGTGTTTCTTTTTCTTTTTATTGCTGAGCTTTAAGTGTTCTTTATATATTCTTCATGTGACTCTGTCATTAAATATATGAGTTGCAAAAAACTTCCCGTTTTGTGGGTTGACACTTCACTTTTTTAAAAGTATCACTTACAGCACAAAAGTTTTTAAATTGTACTACAATTCACTCCTACATTTTTTTCTAAGAGTTTTATATTATTAGTTCTCAAACTTAGAGCTGTGATCAATTCTGAGCTAATTTTTTATGTATGATGTGCAGTAGAAGTCCAACCTTATTCTTTTTTGTGGGGATGTCTAGTCATCCCCAAACTATGTTGAAAAGACTTTGCCTTCCCCCAGTGAATTGTCCCTTCCTTAACATCAGTGGATTCTGAATGCTTAAGAATTTTTGTTTGTTTCTTTTCTGGACTCTTGTATTTCATTGACCTATATGCCTGTTTTTATAGCAGTACTACACTGTTGTGTTACTATAGTCTTGTAGTAAGTTTCAAAATTGAGACGTGTGACTCCTCCAACTTGGTTCTTCTGTTATGAGATTGTTGTGACTTTTCTGTGTCCCTTGCATTTCCATATCAGTTTTAGGATCAGTTTATCAATTTCTGCAGAAAGGCCAGCAAGGAGTTTGATAGGGATTGCATTGAATCTGTCAGTCAATTTGCAAAGTATTACCATGTAAACAATATTAAGTCTTCTGATCCATAAAAATGGAATATCTTCATATGGTTAGATTTTTATTAATTTCTTTCAACACTGTTATGAAATTTGCAGTATATAAATGTACTTATTTTGTTAAATTTATACCTTGGTGTATCATAAATGTAATTGTTTTCTTAATTTCACTTTTGGAATCTTCATTGCTAATGTATAGAAGTATAGCTGATTTTTGTATATTGATCATATGCCTTAAATATTGCTGAACTCATTTGCTAAGTTCTAATAAACCCTGGTGGCGTAGTGGTTAAGTACTACAGCTGTTAACCAAAAGGTTAGCAGTTCAGATCCACCAGGTGCAGTTTTACTCTGCCCTATGTGATATCTATGAGTTGGAATTGACAGCAGTGGGTTTAATAGTGTTTAGGGGTTCTTTGGAGTTTTCTGGGAGCCCTGGTATTGCAGTGCTTAATTCAACTGCTAACCAAAAAGTTGGCATTCAAATGCTTCAGCTGCTCTAGGGGAAAAAGATGTGGTGGTCTACATGGCCTTGGAAACCCTATGGGCAGTTCTACTCCATCCTATAGTGTTGTGATGAGTAGGAGTCAACTTAAAGGCCATGAGCTTGATTGTGATTTTAGAATTTTTTACATATAAAATTATGTTGTCGCAATTGGAGACAGTTTTGCTCCTTTCTCTCCAATGTGGATGCATTTTATGTCTTTTTATTGGATGGTTGCTCTAGGTAGAACCTTCAATACAGTTTCAAATAGAATTGGCAAGAATAGACATCCTCATCTTGTTCCTGCTCTTAGGGGAAAACATTCCATCTTTGACCACTATGTTGTTAACCCTGGGTTTTATCAGGTTCGGGATCTCTGTTCCTAATTTGTTGACCTTTTTTTTTTTAATTAATTTTTTATTTAATATAACTGAGTGAAAATGTACATTCCCGTATAAATTTACATGCCCACCTATATGCAGCTTCCACTGCTCTCCCTGCCCGGTGACAGCACACTATTCCTCTCTGCTCCATACATGTCTTATTCTCCCAGCAGTCTCTTTTTCCCCTCCTCTCCACCCATTCTCCTTCCTCCAGCCAGAGGTCAGCAGGATGACATCCTATAGATGTATAGAACCATAAAGTGCATCCAATATATGGTCACTGCATCACCAAGTCCAATCCATTCCTGTCTGAAGAGTGAACCTTCATTATGATTTATGGTCAAGGGCAGCATCAGGGTGAGGGGCATGCTCCCAGGGGAACCTCGAAACCGCTGGACCATCAGTTGAGGTCTTTTAGTGGGGATCTCAGGGTGCACCCCTTTTTATTCTTATATTGCCAGTGAGACTCAACTTAGTGAGCTCCATCGCAGCTATCACTGGTGGTAGCCGGGCACCATCCAGTTCTTCCGGTCCCAAGTCAGTGTAGGCACCCACTGATGTGAGTCTCTTTATCTTCTGGGTTGTCTTTACCCCATATCATTTTGGTCCTCGGTGAGCGTCCGTTCCTGCTGAGTTGGGACCATTTGCTGTGTCCTCGGATGGCAGCTTGGCAGCTTTTAAGACCGCAGATGCCACTCACCAACGTGGGATGCAGAGAGCCCTCTTAGCAAAACGCTAGTTGTGCCAGTTGGCCTCACTTTCGCCTAAGACCATGGTCCCCCGCCCCCTGCCCCAGCTACTCTATCCTTGCAATATTGGGTTAAGATGGAAGGAGTACTCATGTTAATGCTTAAGTCCACTTAATATTGTTCTTGTTTCTAATGTGTGCTATCACCGATTTCACCCAATCAGATTCCTAGCAACTGTCTAATCTAACCCCTCCCCCCTCTCCCTCCCTCCCTGCCCTTCCTTGCAGCTGTCAAAGAGTCTTTTCTTCTATACACAAGTCTGTTTTTGAGATCTTATCATAGAGGTCTCATACAATATTTGTCCTTTTGTTGCTGACTGCTTTCACTCAACATAATGTCCTCCAGTTGAAACCAGGTCATGAGATGTTTCCTGGAGTCATCGTTGTTCTTTATCATTGCGTAGTGCTCCATTGAGTATATATACCATAGTTTACCTATCCATTCTTCTGTTGTTGGGCATCTGGGTTGATTCCATCTTTTTGCTATCATGGACTGTGCTGTGATAAACATTCTGGTGCATGTATCCGTTGGTGTGAAAGGCCTTGATTCTGTAGGATATATTCCAAGTAGTGGAATTACTGGGTCAAATGGCATATCAATATCCATTTTTTTAAGGAAGCGCCAGATTGCTTTCCAAAGAGGCTGGACCATTTTGCAACCCCACCAACAGTGTAGGAGGGTTCCACTTTCTCCACAGCCTCTCCAGCATTTGTTGTTTTGTGTTTTTTAGATCATGGCCAACCTTGTTGGGGTGAGATGGTATCTCATTGTCATTTTGATTTGAATTTCTTTTATAACTAAAGATCACAAACATGTCCGTATGTGTTTTTTGGCTGCCTGGATCTCTTTTTTAGTGAAATGTCTGTCCATCTCCTTTGCCCATCGCTTAATTGGATGATTTATCTTCTTCTAGTTGATATTTTGTAGTATCTTATAGATTATGGAGATCGGGCTGACGTAGATTTGCCAAATATTTTTTCCCATTCTGTAGGTGTTCTTTTAATTCTATTAATAAAGTCTTTGGATGAGCAAAAGTGTTTAATTCTTAATAGTTCCCATTTATCTATTTTCTCTTCTGATGACTGTGGTTTGTTTGACAGATTTTAGAGTCTGTCCACATTGTGTATTAAAACTTCCATTGTTGTTCCTACCTTTTCTTGGATGAGCTTTATCGTTTTAGGTTTGATATTTAGGTCTTTTATCCAGTTGGAGTTCGTTTTTGTATAAGGTGTAAGATATGGATCTTGTTTCAGTTTCTTGTAGATGGATATCCAATTTTGCCAGCACCATTTGTTGAAGATACTGTTTTTACCCCAGTTTAATGTCTTAGGGCCTTTGTCGAGTATCAATTGTTCATAGGCAGATGGTGTCATCTCTGGGGTCTTAGTTCTGTTCCACTGATCAATCTCTCTGTTCTTGTACCAGTACCAGGCTGTTTTGACCACTGTAGCAGTGTAATATGTTCTGAAGTCAGGTAATGAGAGGCCTCCCAGTATGTTCTTCTTCTTTAGTAGTACCTTGCTTAACCAGGGCTTCTTCCCTTTCCAGACAAAATTGGTGATTTGTTTCTCCATCTCATTAAAAAATGTCACTGGAACTTGTATTGGGATTGCATTATATAAATAGATTGCTTTGGGTAAAATAGACATTTTCACAATGTTAAGTCTTCCTATCCATGAGCAGGGTAGCTTTTTCCATTTATCTAAGTCTCTCTTAGTTTCTTGTAGTAAGGGCTTGTAGTTCTCTTTGTAAAGGTCTGTTGTGTCTCTGGTTAGATTAATTCCTAGGTACTTTATCTTCTTAGAGGCAATAGTAAATGGTTTTGATTTGATAATTTCTTCCTTAACAGTCTCGTTGTTGGTATAAAGGAATCCTACTGATTTACTTATGTTTGTCTTGTATCCTGAGACTTTGCTGAACTCTTCTATCGGTTTGAGTAGTTTACTTATAGATTCCTTGGGATTCTCTGCATATGCAATCATCATCTGCAAACAGGGAGATTTTAACTTCCTCTTTGCCGATGCAGATGCCCTTTATTTCTTGATCTTGTCTATTTGCTCTGGCTAAAACTTCTAGCACAATGTTGAATAGAAGAGGTGAAAGTGGGCATCCTTGTCTAGTTCCTGATCTCAAGGGAAAGTCTTTCAGTCTCTCTCCATTCAGGATTACGTGGACAATTGGCTTTGTATAAATGGCCCTTACTGTGTTGAGGAATTTGTCATCTATGCCCATTTTGCTGAGAGTTTTTAGCATGAATGGGTGTTGGACTTTATCAAATGCCTTTTCTGCATCAATGGACAAAATCAGGTGATCCTTGTGTTTTGTGTTATTTATGTGGTTAATCACATTAATTGTTTTTCTGATGTTGAACCAGCCTTGCATCCGTGGTATGAATCCCACTGGTTATGACGGATTATTTCCTTGATATGTTGTTGTATTCTATTGGCCAGAATTTTGTTGAAGATTTTTGCATCTAGATTCATGAGTGATATCGGTCTGTAGTTCTTTGTCTTTGTTGGGTCTTTCCCTGGCTTGGGTATCAGGGTTATGCTGGCTTCATAGAATGAGTTTGGGAGTACTCCATCCCTTTCTATACTGTGAAATAGTCTCAGTAGTATTGGGGATAACCGTTCTCTGAATGCTTGGTAGAATTCTGCAGTGAAGCCATCTGGACCCGGACTTTTTTTGTTTGGTAGTGTTTTGATGACCTTTTCAATCTCTTCCTTTGTGATGGTTTATTAAGTTGTTCTGCTTCACGTTGTAATAATTTGGGTAGGTGGTATGAGTCAAGAAATTGGTCAATTTCCCCTAGGTTTTGAAATTTGTTAGAGTACAGTCTTTCATAGTATTCTGTTATGATACTTTTGATTTCTGTTCCATCTGTGGTGACAACTCCCCTCTCATTTCTAATTTGGGTTATTTGTTTCCTTTCCTGCTTTTCTTTAGTAAGTTTAGCCAGTGGTTTGTCAATTTTGTTGATCTTTTCAAAAAACAAGCTTTTGGTCTTTTCAATTTTTTCAATTGTTTTTCTATTCTCTAATTCTTTTAGCTCTGCGCTAATCTTTATGATCTCGTTTCTTGTGGTGCCTGAGGGGTTCATCTGTTGTTCTCTTTCTACTTGTTCAAGCTGTAGGGTTAGTTCCTTGATTTGGTTTCTTTCCTCCTTCCAGATGTGTCCATTTATGGAGATAAACAGACCTCTGAGCACTGCTTTGGCTGTATTCCATAGGTTCTGGTAGGAAGTATTTTCATTCTCATTGGAATCCATGAATTTCTTTAATTCATCCTTGATTTCCTCTATAACCCATGTTTTTTTGAGCAAGATGTTGTTCAGTTTCCAAGAGTTCCACTTTCTATCTCTGTTTTTTCTGCTATTGATTTCAACTTTGATGGCTTCATGATCTGAGAAGATGCTTTGCAGTAATTCAATGGTATGGATTTTGTTGAGCATTGCATTATGGCCTATCACGTGGTCAATTCTGGAGAATGTTCCATGTGCACTGGAAAAGAAGGTGTAGTTGTCTGCTGATGGGTGGAAAGTTCTGTATATATCAATGAGGTTTGGTTGGTTGATTGTGGCCATGAGGTCTTCTGTATCTTTACTGAGCTTTTTTCTAGATGATCTGTCTAGTATTGAGAGTGCAGTGTTGAAGTCTCCCACTATTACGGTGGAGTCATCTAACTCTCTTTAGAGTGTAGCCAGTGTTTCTTCGACATATGTAGGTGCTCTGGTATTAGGTACATAAATATTTAATATAGTTAAGTCTTGCTTGTGTACTGAACCTTTCAGCAATAAATAATGTCCATCTTTGTCCACGATGGTGGATTTGATATTAAAATTGATTTTGTCTGAGATTAGAATTGCCTCCCCTGCTCTTTGTTCATTGTTAGCTTGATATATATTCTTCCAACCTTTAATTTTCAGTTTGTTCCTATCTTTAGGTCTCAAATGAGTTTCTTGTAGACAACATATGGATGGGTCATGTCTTTTAATCCAAGATGTCACTCGATGTCTCTTTACTGGAGCATTCAGTCCATTTACGTTCAATGTAATTATTGATAGATATGTGTTCAGTGCTGCCACTGTGATAGGTTTATTTTTATGTTGATGTTTTGTCTGTTGTTCTTATTAGTCTGTTCTGGGACGTTCTTTTTTTATAAGTTGATTTTTCACCTTTTCCAGAGCTGGTTTTGTGGTTGTTGAGACTCCTGTGTTACATTTCTTGAAATGGTATGATACATTTTTGTTGTGCTTTACAGCTGCCCCTATAATCCCCCTTAATAAAGTATATATAAACCCAATTTTAATTACTACCAGTCTTGTCATCTTCCTCTCCATCTGGAAGGACTGTAACAACTGTAGTACATCCCTCTTTTTAATATGATGACACCATAGTTTTCATGGTGATCATTGGATTGCTTCTTTCCTTATCAAAGCTGTGATTGGCTTTGGAGCCTTCCCTATCTGAGTAGAGTTTTGAGTAGTATGTCATTCTAAAATATGAAGTTAGTGGTTTTGTTCTTCTAAGCCAGAGCCAAGAACTTCTTTCAATAGTCCTTGTAGTTTTGGTTTGGTTTTTACAGTCTCCGAGTTTCTATTTATCTCGGAATGTCTTAATTTCATTTTCGTATTTGAAAGATAGTTTTGCAGGATATATAATTCTTGGTTGGAAGTTCTTCTCCTTCAAGGCTTTGAATGTGTCATGCCACTGTCTCCATGCCAGCATGGTTTCTTCTGAGAAATCTGAAGAGAGCCTACAGGATTTCCCTCTGAATGTTAGCTTTGCTTTGAGTCTTGCTGCCTTTAGGAGTTGCTGCTTATGTTTCATTTTGTTAAGCTTGATTATAATATGTCTTGGAGTATTTCTTTTGAGATCTATATTGGGTGGCATACGATATGTATCTGAGATGTCTATATTGTCTTCCTTCATGATTTCTGGGAAGTTTTCTGTCAGCAGCTCAGCAATAGTACTTTCTGTGTTCTCAGATGTCTCACCCTGTTCTGAGACTCCAATTAATTGAAGGTTATTCCTCTTAATAGAGTCCCACATGCTTCTTAATGTTTCTTCATTTTTCTTGTTTCTTTTTTTCTTATTTCTGCTCATAGATGCTGGCCTTAGTAGCTCTGTCTTCCAAGTCAGAAATTCTTTTTTCTATTTGTTCCATTCTGTTTTCTTGGCTTTGCCTTGAAGTTTCTATGTCTTTGATTTTGTTCTTGATCTGTTGGATTTCAGAGTACTGGTATTCCATCAGATCGAACATCTTGCTTAATTTTTCATTTTGTATAAGGTCTAGAAAGGCTCTATATATAATCATTTTGTATTCACTTTCTGATGCTTTCCTAAAAGTTTCTTCATCTGGAAAACTCCTTGGTTGCTTTTCTGAAGCCATGGCTGATTTGTTGTATGCCACAAGTGTCTGTTGCTTTTTGGGACCCATGTGAGTATGTAGAGGCTGGAAGAGGTACTGTGAGGATGGACTGCAGATGTTTCTCTAGGCTGTCTTAAAATGTAAAGCAAAAGATATCTGACCAGTTCACAAGTCAGTTAGGTTTTCAGGTGTAGAGGTCCCACTTCTCAACTGGCAAAGTAAGTGCCACTATATCCAACCCCAGATGATACAAACTAGTTCAGAATACAGCAATGCTAGTACCCTGTTGGCCTCTGCTGACAGGGCTGACGACACTGCGTAGAGTACTGCTTTTCTGGTAGAAAAGCGCTCTCCTGTGGGCAGGCTCTGGCTCCCAAGCTAAGTATTAGGTCCAGCTGCAGCCACCGTATCCAAGAAGGCATCCTCCACACAGGCAGCAGACAGAGGTGCTAAAGGTGCCGAGAGGTAGTGATTCCTCTGATTCTGTTGCAGGACCCCCAAAGCAGGTGGCACTGGGTAAATTACTGCTTTTCTGTCGGAGAAACACTGTCCTGTTTGCAGGTGCTGGCTCCCAGGCTAAGACTGAGGTCCCGCTGGAATCTCCGTATCCAGCATGGCGTCCCGCACACTGGCTGTGAAACTCCGCACAAACCCCACCCAGGCAGATATAAAATGAAAGGCTCAAAGTGGCTAGATTAACAGAGTCCTAAGCCTGGCTATCAAAATATGGGAATTTCACCTGCCTGTCCCCCCAGCAGCATGTCTGAGTCTAGCCATTAGGCAAGACCCTACTCTGTCCACTAGCCAAGACAGAGGAAAAACAAAAGTCAAAACGGTGCGTTTACTTTCAGTCTGTGAGAGCCAGGGCTAGCCAGGCACGGGAGTCAGCATAAGAGAGGAGGTTTTTCCGCTCAGTGGTATGTAATCCAAAGTAACAGCCCTGTGCCGTGTCCTGGGGCTGATTAGGTGACCAGAAGGCTCTGTTTGATTATCAATTCAGGTCTTGGTTTCCAGAGGGATATAAGGAGACGTGGGCTTAGTCCGCCATCTTGACTCCCCCCCTTGACCATTTTTAACATAAAAAGGTGTGTGATTTTGTCAAGGGATTCATTACTGTGTATTGGGATGGTTGTATGGTTCTTGGCTTCCGTTAATATTGTGTATTACGTTAATTGATTGTTTTCTGTGTTAAAGCAGCGTTACATTCTTGGGAAGAATTCTACTTATCACAGTTATGGCAAAAAGAGTTCCTTTTTGTGGCCTTTTGGTTGGTTCTTTGGAAAAACATCTGGAGAGATCTTTCCCTTAAACCCTGAGAAGTTGTCTTTACTGTGATATTCTAATTCAGAGGTTTTGTTGCAATTCCTGGGTAAATTGTTAACTTTTTGTCTGGCCCAGGTGATGGGTATATACTCTGCTGGAATTGGTTGGTATACTTTGCATACAAGGTGACTATAGCTTGCTGTGCAGATGAAGTGTCTGTGGCCTACTGAGAGTGACTGGTCAATTTGTGACCCCCACTGGACAGAGCTGTGCCTTGAAACTGACAAGGAGTTGCGTTATATGAGTCAACCTCACAGAGGTTTTTCAACCAGGAAGAAGCCCAGAAAAGAGGCAAGGAACCTCCTGAAAGAGCTGTAAGGAAGGCCAAAGGCTGTAAAACTGTAGAGAATGAGAGGCCCCGAAGGGGCCCTACATCAGAGTTTGTGGTAACAAATGACAGAGCCTTAAGCCTTCATGTCTTTGAGCCCTCCCCCACCCCCAGAACCTGTCCTGAGGCAGCAGAGAGGAGCGTGTCCTGGGGGTGAAGTGAGGCCTGTCCTGAGGGGACTGAGAGGAACTGAGAGAGGTTTCCTGCACAGAAGGGAGACTGCCTACAGGCTTCCTGATCCCAATCCTGAGTTGTACTCTGTTACTTCCTTAATAAGCCTCCTAAGTATAAGCATAGTTTATGAATTCTGTGAGATGTTGCTGTGAATTGCCAGACCCAAATGGGGGAGGAGAGAGTGCTGAGGGGAAGGAGAGTGGCTGGTATTAGAAATGGAGTGGTACAGAAGGTTGGAGAATGTAGAAATCTCTGGGGTGTGTTTGACCTGTGACTCACAGAAACTGACTTTATGCTGATTCTTATATTTGAGGTGGTTTGTACAGGGGTGTAATCTCCTTTTTTATATTGCTGGATTCAGTTTGCAAATATTTTGTTTAGGAATCTTTTTCTTATTAATAAATGATAATGGTCTCTAGTTTTCTTGTGATGTCTTTTTCTGGTTTGGTATCAGGGTAATATTGGCTTCATAGAATCAGTTGAATTTTCCTTGCTTTTCTGTAGTTTGGAAAATTTTATGATGCGTTGGTATTGAATTTTCATTGAATGTTAGAATATGCTGGTGAAGCCATCTGGGTTTGTACTTTGTGGAAATTTTAAATTTCTAATTTGGTATCTTTGCAGATAGTTCTCAATTTCCAGTTATGATGAACTGCATTTGGGACAATTTTTTTAGTGGGGGGTACATTGTGATATTAGTAACATACACAGTATACAGTGTCGCAGCACATAATTTAGCATTCTCAAATGTTCAATTTTATGATTTACTGTTCAATGGATAGGTACACTTTTCTAAACTGAAGTAAGGCCTTCAGATGCTTGAAAACATGGACCCAAGTACTGATCAAGGACAATATAGACAATTCCTACTAATTTTCTTACTAGAAATGCCACCCCTATTCTCAGCAATAATCCAAATGATCCA
This sequence comes from Heterohyrax brucei, assembly GCA_028571685.1. Taxonomy (NCBI): domain Eukaryota; kingdom Metazoa; phylum Chordata; class Mammalia; order Hyracoidea; family Procaviidae; genus Heterohyrax; species Heterohyrax brucei. Next base: position 64,825,970 of record CM053142.1, on the reverse strand, counting down.
GAACCTTACACAAGTGAGGTTACTACTACAGCTGACAAAGTGTCTAATTGTTCATTATTGGTGTAAATTTTTGTGATTTATATTTTTTATGTACATATTAAACTACATGTGTAAATTTGTATGTAATGTTTCCAACCCCTACAAAGATAAAATTTATAAAGATATAGGTAATAAAAGGCAATAATAATGAAAAAAAAGTATTCCATTTACATCAGAACCAACTTATAATAGAACCCTAGTGTAAGTTGGGAACTACTTGTGTTTGTTATTGACCTATTAATATTTTTGGTTTCTTTTGGAGTTATTTTTGGTAAGTTATATCTGTGCAGAAATTTATTTGATGTAAGTTGCCTAAAATTTTGGCATAGAGTTTTCATAGTATTCCCATGTAATCCTCATTATTTCTATACGGTAGGTAATGATATCCTGTTTAGTTCTTTCTCTTTGGATCTATTCTCTTTTTTACTTTTTCAGTCTTCCTAAAAGTTTGTCAGTTTTGTTTGTCTATTCAAATAGCCAACTTTTATTTTTTTCTGTTATCTTCTACTTTTATTTCTGCTCAAATCTCATCTCCTTTCTTCTGCTCATTTTGGGCTTAGTTTATTCTTTCAAGTTCCTGTAGGTGAAATATTACACTGTTGATTTGAGATCTTTTTGTAAACATAGACATTTACAGCTATCAGTTTCCCTCAGCTCTGCTTTAGCTGTATCCTTCAGGTTTTGGTATGTTGTCTGTTGGATTTTATTCACCTCAAAATATTTTCTGATTTGCCTATGATTTCTTCTTTGACTCATTGATAATTTAGGAGTTTGTTGTTTACTTTTTACATTTTCTTCTAATTTAATTCCATATGGTTAGAAGACATACTTGTATGATTTTAGTCTTTTTGAATGTACTGAAACTTATTTTATGCTCTGACGTATGATCTATCTTGGAGAAGATTTTGTGTGCATTTGAGAAGAATGTGTATGCTGCTGTTAATTGTGTGGTTTATGGATACCTGTTAGGTCTAGTTGGCTTGTAGTGTTGTTCAAATGTCTTGTTTCTTTGCTGATCTTCAGGTTAGTTATTCTTTTTATTGTTGAAAGTGTATATTGAAATCCCCAACTACTGCTGTTGAATTGTCAATTTTTCTTTCAATTCTGTTTCAAACATGTTGGTATTCTTGTTAGATACATATGTACTTATTGTTATACCTTTCTGATGGATTGACTCTTGCTATGAAAAGTCTCTATCTCTAGACTTTGTTATAAAGTCTGTTTGGTTTGCTATTAGTGTAACCACTGTACCTCTTTTATGATTGTTGTTTACATGGTATGTTTATATATATTATGTATGTAATATATATGTATGTCTTTAATTTCAACCTGCTTGTACCTTTGAATCTAAACAGTGCTTGTTGTAAACGGTTGGATCTTTTTTAAAAGTTTAATTTGACAATCTTTTGATAGAATTATTTAATTCATCTGTATTTAGTGTTATAATTGATGTGGTTGGATTTATGCCTGCCATTTTGTTTTCAGTATTTCTCGTATCTTTTTTGTTCCTTTATTCCTCTTTTAGTGCATTCTTTTCTATTAAACAGTTATTTTCTTGTGTGGCATTTTGATTTCTGTTGTTAATTTTAAAATTGTTTTTCAGAGTTAATTTCTTAGAGGTTGTTCTAGGAGTCACAGAATGGATCTTGACTTACCAGAATCTGTGTTACATTTGTACTGATTTATTTCACGTGAAATAACAGAAGCTTCACTCATAAGCCAAGTAAAAAAGCCAAGTGCCCTCGAGTCCTATCCAGTTCTTACCATTCTTGTGCTGTTACTGTTATACATATTATATGTATATATTACAAACTCAGCAATACATTGTTACCATTTTTACATACAATCTTAGTATCTTTTAAGGAAGTTGATAGAATAAAGGAAAACAAGTATATATTTAGTTATTTAAACCTTCCATTTACCCTTTGTCTTTCTGTTTTTTTATGTTGATTTAAATTACAATCTGGTATCATTTCCTTATTCCAGTACACCTCTGTTTCTCCTCATCTCCTTTTATGCTGTTATTACCCGATGTATTACAGTAGTGTATTAACATGTAACTAAATACTTACTGTTTTTTGTAATTGCCTTTTGAATCAGTCAAGGAATGAAAGAAAAAATAGGCAGTTATACTGTCTTTTAATTGTCTTTACAGATATTCCTTTGTACATATGTGTTTGTGTGTGTGTGTGTGTCTATGTGTGTATGTTTGACTTACTGTCTAGTATTCCATGCTTTCAGCTTGAAGAATTTCCTGTAGTGTTTCTTGTAAGCAGGTCTGCTGGCAGTGAATTTTCTCTGTTTTTATATGGGAATATTTTTTATCTTACCTTCATTTTTGAAAGATGGTTTTGCTGGATATAGTTTCTTGGTTGGCAGGTTTTTACTTTCAGCACTTTAAATATGTCTGTACACTGCCTCTGGCCGATACTGTTTCAAATGCATAGCGGGCTGATAATCTTCATAAGGTTCCTTTCTGTGTGATAACTTGTTTTTCTCTTGCCACTTTTAAGATTTTTCTGTTTGTTCCTTACTTTCAACACTTTGCATATGATGTAATCTGCATTCGTATTTCTCTGTTTGCCCTAATTAGAGTTTGTTGAGCTTCAGATCCGACTGGATGGTACTTGGCTGGCTGGCTGAGCTTCTTTAGATATAAATGTTTTCATTTGGGAAATTTTTAGTCATTATTTATTCCAATTTTTTTTCTGTCCTTTTCTCTCCTGGATTTTTCTTCATTTTTCCTTTTCCAAGTTGTATACTCATGGTCGGATCCGACTCGACGGCACTTGGCTGGCTTGGCAAGTTGTATACTGTATATTGATGTAACATCCAGCCAGCCAAGCGAAGTGCCATCGAGATTTCTTAGTTCTTTCTTTTGTGGGAAACCCTGGTGGCGTAAGTGCCACGTCTGCTAACCAATGAGTCAGCAATTCAGATCTGTCAGGTGCTCTTTGGAAGCTCTGTGGGGCAGTTCTGCTCCCACCTACAGAGGTTGTTAGGAGTTGAAGTCTACTTGACGGCAGGGGCTTCTTCTGTTAGCTCAGATCTACTGCTGACCCTGTTTAGTGAGTTTTCATTTTGGTTATTAAACTTTTCAACTCCAGAGTTTTCCGTTTGGTTCTGTTTAATAATTTCTGTTTCTTTATTGGTATTCTCTATTTGATTGGACTTTGTTGTCTTGTTTTACTTTAATAATTGTTGCATTTAGTTCTATGAGCATATGTATAATGAAAACATCAAACCAGTTGCCATCAAGTTTATTTTGATTTATGGCAACCCCGTAAGTCAGAGTGGAATGACCTAACATCAGAGGGTTTTCCTTGTTGTGACCTTTTGGAAGCAGATTTCCAGGCTTTGCCCTAAGGCTCCTCTGAGTGGGTTTGAACCACCAGTCTTTCAGTTAGTAGGCCAGTAGTTAACCTTTGCATTGCCCAGGTACCTGTCAACAGCTGCTTCTTGCTCCAGGAGTGAAAGTATAGCCCTAGACTCATTGTTGTCTTGGCTGCTCCTGCCCGATTGGTGGAGCTTCCGTAACACAGAGCTGGCAGAGCGAGGGTGATGGAACAGGCCATGGTGCTGAAGCCACGGTCACCGTTCTTTCTGAGATTTAGTGGATTTTCTTGAGTGGATGTTTTTCCACTTGCCGTAGGCCCTTGGGAAACCCTGGTGGTGTAGTGGGTTAAGTGCTACATCTGTTAACCCAAAGGTCAGCAGTTCAAATCCGTCAGGCACTCCTTGGAAACTCTGTGGTGCAGTTTTACTCTGACCGCTAGGGTCTCTATGAGTCAGAGATGACTGGCTGGCACTGTGTTGGTTTGGTTTTTGGTATGCCCTTGGGACCATTTCCAGAAACTTTACTTTTTTTTTCTTTTCAATAATTTTCGTCAGTTAAGATGTATTTTCCTGGGGAGAGGGTCCACGGAGTTCCTTACCCTGTGTGTTTGTAAGCTTTTACTATCAGATTTTGGATTTCCTTTCTCTAGAACCAAGGGATTTTTCGTTATCAAATGTGATTTCCTTAAGGTGCTAACAAAATTAATTATACTGTGTTTATTCTAATAAACATCAAAAGCTTTCAGCCAGTCTAGAAGGAAGCAGTATTTTCTTTATATAAACCAGGATATCTTGACTTTTAAACTGGTTTTCCCACAGTCTTTCAATTTGATAATACAGACTGACTACCTCCCAAAGAGTCCCTTTGGAATAGATGGCATCACAGATTCCACCAGCATACACATTGCACTTCAAAATTTACAAAATATTTTGCCACATTATACTAGCTTTTTTTCTTATAGTCTGATGAACAAGAAGTGACATTATCTGTCAATTAAGAGCAGGAAAATTGAGACATACATGGTAGCCAACCTGATTCACTCATTCAACTAGCATTTGTTAAACGCCTACACGATGACTGATAGATAACTTGCAAACATTCTTCTTATTGTCTATAAGTGTGTTCTAACCTGGAGCCATTATTGCTATGGTTACAGTATTTTAAAGTTATAGGTTTAAACTTGACTTCCTCTTTGAGCCTAATTATAGGGAATAGCCAGTCATTTCTTTGGAGAGAAACTCGTTGTAGAAAATAGTAAGCTTTAGTCTTGTGAAATGAATCTTTTGAAAGAAAGCCAGAGCATCTGTGAAGCAAAGCAGTTAAATTAAGCCTTGGCAACAGAGAAGAGAAGGAATAATTGTCCATATATGAAATTGAGGCTTGGAAGCTGAGGGAAGAACTAATGCTCAGGAGGCCTTGGTGTTCCTTTAATCTTTGTACTGTTAAGACTAGTTCTAGACAAAATAATTTTATTATTCCCTGCTCTTTTATTTTTTCCTTCTGACACTGTTTGGAGAATAATGAATAATGGCTTATCTTGCACCTATGATTGAGGAGGGAAGAATTAGTAAATTGACGAGGAACTATATAAAATTTGAAGTGCGTTAGGCATGCTCAATGCACTGGTATCTATCCATAAAACCTGTTGTCGTGGAATCGATTCCAACTCATAGTGACTGAATAAGACCGAGTAGAACTGCCCTATAGAGTTTCCAAGAAGCACCTGTTAGATTTGAACTGCTGACCTTTTGGTTAGCAGTCTTAGCACTTAACCGCTATGCCTCCAGGGTTTCCTACCTGCTCATAATGCTGTCCTTTCTAAAACAGAGTAAGTGTAGATCTGTCTTAGCTTCCTCCAAAGCTATTTCTTACAGGAAGTTCTTAAAAGACTGTAGTAAACTACAACCACTTGTAACATGGGTCTAAAGCATATCTTAGGGACAGTGTGATTTACCAAAGCCTACATGTTACAGGTGTGCTGTATGAAAGATACTTTCCTATTTCCTGTTGTCATTTCTAATAGAGAAAGGGCCATGTTGGTGCAGTGGTTAAGCATTTGGCTGTTAACTAAAAAGTTGACAGTTCAAATCCACTAGCTGCTCCTTAGAAACCCTATGTATGGGGGCAATTCCACTCCATCCTATAAGATCACCACGAGAAGGAACTGACTTGAAGGCAATGGGATTCCATCTATTTTTCTGAAAACCAAATAGTTAACTATAGTTTCAAACTCATCCTCCCAGACTTTTTGTGTTATTTTGGAGGGGGGGGGACTAATTTTGGTTCACTCTTGGCGTGCTCTCTCACTGGTTCTTTTGTGCTTTCTTTCTCCACAAACAGTAAAATTTCCAAAAGACAGGAATAATAATTGAAAGAGGAAACAAGAGTTGTGAATAATTAAACTGGGCAACTGATCCTAAATTTTAAATCATTGTGTTTATTTTCTGGTTAAAATGTATGTAAGGTAAATACTGGGTCCTCAACCTGAAGCTCTTGATTGTAGAATATTCTCTTTTTCATTTCTCAACAGCCAGTCAACTTCAAAGAATGAAGAAAAATCCAGAAAATTATTGTAACGCATTCCTTGGAGAGAGTTTCTAAACATGAATAAAAAATAACAAGCACCCTTTATTCAGTTCAGGTACTGTACTTGCTACTTTAATCCATTATCTTATTCGTTTCTAACAAAAACCTAATTAGGAAGGAGTCTTTGATTTCCATTTTATGAAGAAGAAACTGTGGCCTAGACAAGATAATGGCATCTTATGCTGGGTCACAAAGATAGGATGTACATTTACATAATGAAATTAAAAACAAATATTTTAAAGATTACCCAAGTAGTGCATATTCTTTGTAACATTATAGAGTCAAATTTTTAACAAATCTTCACTGAGCACATATATATATATATGCACACACACACACACACACATATATATATGCTGTTATATGCAGATATGATTATACATACACAGAAACGCACACACAGTGAGAAGTCTGGCAAATACATAGTAGTAAATTGATAGTATTAATTAACCTTGGAGAAGGAGAGTGAGAAGGTATCAGGAATGGAAGTGATAGTGTAAAAAATCTTTAGCTTTATCATGAATAATCTGGATTTTTGCAAAGAGAATGTTTTCATGTATTAGTTTTACAAATTTAAATTATTAATTAAAACAATCTTAAAGAATGGACAGAAAGCCACATTTCACGTAAATCTCCTTTGACCATTTCCCCTTTTCTCATGACCTCTACATCACCATCTCTGCCGGAGAATATAACTTTTCAAAGATAAGGTGTACACAGGTTACTTGGTACAGCTAAAATTGTAAAATTAGTGATGATGAAGTATAAGCTAGTATATCATGGTGGTGAAGAGCACAGATCCTGGAGCCAGACTGCCTGGATTTGAATCCTGGCTTCCTGATTGTGTGACCTCTCTGTGCCTCAGTTTCCTCATTTATAAATTTGGGGTAATAGTACCTACCTTATAGGATTGTTATAAGGCCTAAGTAAGTTATTGTCTATATAATACTTAGAATAGCACTTGACACTTAGTGAGATCTATATGGGAGTTAACTATTTGTTACTGTTATCCCAGTATCCAGAAATAGCTATGATAAATTGCTGTGTATTCATCCAGACTTCTTTCTACGTATACATATTTACATTATATACACCTATGCATACATACATGCATATTCTTGTGGGTTAACATACATGTATTTTTTATTGAAACTGTATCATACCATTTTTTTCCTTACCTCAGCAACATATATCATAAACATCTTTCCATGCCATTGAATGAAATAATGAATGTTAAGACAAGAAGCAGATGCATTTGTTCTTAACTAGTGATAGCATGAATCCTTTTGACCAAATGCGTGAATATATACTAAGAAATTTCTTGGAGCTGAATCAAGAACTTGAAGTCCTTATAAATGCTGATGTTACTTAAATGGCTATGTGCACATTAATTAATCATACCTGCCAAGCCAAGTGCCATCGAGTCGGATCCGACTTACCTAGGAGTATTATTATTTGGTGTGTTTTAAAAAATCATGGTCAAGGAATATAGTTGTTTATAAAGAAGAAAAATGATCTGTAAAGACTACACTGGTTATAGAAATATTTATTCTACTACCTCTTTCTGTTGTTTCAGACGATGTTTCACAAAGCAGAAGAATTCTTTTACAAAACAACAGGTAGCGAAATGGAGGAGATGGACACATCAGATACCCAGTGGGGCTGGTTTTACTTGGCAGAATGTGGCAAGTGGCACATGTTCCAGGTATCTCCTTTCCTTGATTTAGCAGAAGGAATATAGAGTCACTTAGCATCATCTTGCTGATGTATAAAAATATGGATGCACGACCTGAGACAAATCAAACCTTCAAGAAATCAGATAGCTTAAGTAAAAGAAAAATTAGAAATTCTAGTCCTTTTCTATTTCTGTTTTCCAGGATTTTCACAATAATGTATTTAGAAGAAACAGTATATGTTTCCTGTGAGTACAAAGGGTGAATGTGACTGAGAGTTGCATGGTACCAGTACATCTGAGCAACTCAAAGTGTGATTTGATGGACAAAGAGCAAGGGAGGAGAACAAGCCCATATCCAACACCTTCTGTATACCAGGTGTTAGGTTAGGTGCTGTACATATATTTCCTCCTTGATTCTCACAGCAATCCTGAGGCAGATGTTAACAGCCTGTCTTATATATGGATAGTCAAGGAAAGTGAAACTCAGAAAAGCTGAAGTAATATTTCTAGGGCCACACACACAGCTCATGGTTAAGCTAGAATTTGAAGCCAGACTACTTGAGGCTTGTGCTCCCTTTTACCTCATAAGGTTGCTTTAAGAAGGTGTAATTTGAGCCACTTAGTAAGGTGACTATAAAAAATTGTAACTATTTGGAAAAAGTAACTAAATCCAGTTGTTGAAATTTCTTCACTGAAAACAGGGCTTCAGGCCAATTCTTCCCTGTTCAGTCATGGCTGACGAAGTGAAACCCACATGGACCCAAATTTTTAAAATGTGGGTAAACCAGAACAGGAAAAATTATGGGTCAAACCCTGCTAGAAACTTAATCTCCTTCCTAGAAACTAAGAGTGGTGTGTATGTTGCACAGCAACCAAATCTGTCACAGGGCACAATTGGAAACAGCAGTGCCCACTCAGAGGTGGCGGCCAACCGCCCCACTTTCAATTTGTGTTGTACTTCTCAGTCCTGGCAATAATCCAGTCTCTCACGTCAGGCTCCTTAAAGGGCTCTTTGCCTCTTCTGAGTCTTCCGTTCCAGGGCTAGGACCTGTAATTTTTGCCCGTTTTGTTTATTATTCTGCTTCACTCAAATTTGAAAAAATCGATTCTCTTCTGATTTTATTACACTGCCTGTGGCTGAACCAGTTTGAACTAGTTTGAAGCCCTGGCTGAAAATCCTTAAGCCATTTTTAACATGCTAGTTTACCTGTGATTCTCCCTGTGTGTGGGAACTAGCACAGATTAGTAAGTTTCCCTGGTCCCTCCATTCTCTGTTTCTGTGACCACAGTACCACTTCTGCGGCCAAGCCATTAATGTGAACAGCTGGTAAATGAAACTTTCTGGTTTGTCTTAAAGCCGGATACCAACATTCAGTGTTCAGTTAGCAGTGAAGATATCGAAAAAAGCTTCAAAACAAACCCTTGTGGCTCCATTTCTTTTACTACTTCCAAATTCAGCTACAGGATAGACTTTGCAGGTATGTTTTTTTCCCTAATAGTTGTGTGTTTTTAGTATATTGGTATGATAAAATCTGCAGCTCTGAGGATCAGGATTAGTTGATATATTTGCAAATAGTGAAGTAAATCCTTTTTATAATGTATAAAATACGTCTCTACAGATTCAAGATTTAAAATCTCCTTGAACAACAATGCCTTTTAAAAAGGTATATTGTATGCTTATAGATATTTATGTATATGGAGATTGTCAAATATTTTGAGTTTATGTAATGTTTCTCTTCTAAGGGACACAAAACACTTTATGCAGCTCGTTATTCATCATTCCATAAATCTTTTCAGATAAGTATGAACCTTTTTATTTTAAAGATTAAGCTGGGAAGCTAAGTAACGGAGTCATCTAGGTAGCTGGTGACAGTTTCAAGGCCAGAGTTCAGCTGAGTGGTCCTCCTTCTGGTACCCTTTCCAGAAGACAATGTCTTTAAATGGATAGTGCCTTCTGCTGTTTTCTCACTGCTTCGACTTTCAGATATTTATTAGCCAGCTAATTTGGAAATCAGCCCTACTGTGACTTTCACTGTGATAAAAATATTGGCATGTTTCTGGGTATCCAGTAAAAAATCTGTTGGACTTGTTCGGTATCACGTTGCTAGCTTTAGCTATTTGTTGCTTAGAGTCAAATAAAACATGGGTGGGAGATTTTGTGTTATTTTGTTTTATAGTAAGAGTGCATTTGGTTGCAACATAGCTAAGTGTTCTAGCTATTCCTTCCTAGCTTCTATGAATAGCACCCTTATGGCAGAGGTAGTCATGTACTGTAGTTGGGCAGAAGGGGAAGCCTTAGGAAATTTCTTTGGGTGAGCCAAGACCAGAATTGGTGAAGGTGATGGGTCCAGTAAGAGGTTGAGGCAACCAAATATTTAATGGCTACTGGCCCACCAAAGTTGTTGCTCTTGCTGTTTTATTCTCGAGTTAAAATATTCATACTCCTGATTAATCATTTTATATATATAAAAATGGCATTAGGCAAAAAACATGCCTGTAGGGGCCCTGACATTAGTCTTTCTGCTGTAGTCGGGGCAGAAGGTGTCTGGTAGACTTTTTAGCCTTGTGTACAAATGCTATTTTTGGAGTAGCACTGAAGTAGAATGATACACATAGATATCGGGTTTCACTTAGAGGATGAAATTTGTCAAAACATCTGGTAGATAATTCAGCAAGCCAGGCTTTTCTAAAGAACATTTTCTAATAAATTGCATTTTTGGAAGCTTTCTCTCAGACAGCATAACTCAATGCAAAATGTCTTTATCATAGAAGAGCTCTAGTTCCCCAACTCTTTATATAATAATACTGTTTTAAGGATATAAGCCACTGCCATCTAGTCAATTCTGACTCATAGTGACGCTATAGGTCAGAGTAGAACTGCCCTCATAGAGTTTCCAGGAACACTAGGCAGATTCAAACTGCCAGCCATTTGATTAGTGGGTGTAGTGCTTAACTACTATTCCACGTGGGCTTCCTTTAAGAATATAGGTATTAGCATTTTACATGTACTATTTGCAAAGTTGGAAACTCTGGTGGCATAGTGGATTAATTGCTATGTCTGCTAACCAAATGGTTGGCAGTTCAAATCTGCCATGCACTCCCTGGAAACTCAAAGGGGGACTTTCCACTCTGACTTAAAGAGTCACTGTGAGTCGGAGTTGAGTCGATGGCAAGTCATTCCACAAGTGAATGGCTTAAAAAGATAAATTGTATTCTGTCGCAGCCCAGTAGGCTACAAGTTAAAATTCAGGGCATCAGCTTCGGGAGAAGACTTTCTCTTTTGGTTCTGGAGGAAGGTGTTTGTTGTCAGTTTTCCCCTGAATTGGGAGCTTCTGAGGCACAGGGACCCCAGGTCCTTTCCAAAGGATGTCCTCTGCTCCCAGTACTGCTTTCTTGCTGATATGAGGTCCCCAACCCTCACCTTGCTTCCCTTTCCTTCTATCTGAGTCTCAAGAGACTGCCTTAAGGCACAGTATGGTCTTACACGTTGAGTCCTGCCCCACTGACACAGCTGCTGCCCATCGTCACTCATTAACATTATAGAGGCAGGATTTACAATATGGAAAACATCCTGCAATATTGGGACTCATGACCTAGCCAAATTGCTACACATATTTTTAGGGGGACACAATTCAATCCATGACACTAAGCATGATGTCCTTCTCCAGAGACTGATTCCTTCTTATAACATGTCCAAAGAATGTGAGTTGAAGTGTTATCATCCTTGCTTCTAAGGACCTTTGTGGCTATACTTCTTCCAAGGTAGATTGGTTCCGTCTTCTGGCAGCCCTTGGTATATTCAGTGTTCTTTGCCAACATCATAACTCAAGGGCATCAGTTCTTCTTTGTTCTTCCTATTCATTGTCCAGCTTTCACATGCATGTGAGTGATTGAAAACACCTTGGCTTTGATCAGGTGCACCTTAGTGCTTAAAGTGACATCTTTGCCTCTTTTTTTATCCTGCTGGGGTTGGGGTGGTGTGGGGGTGGAAATAATAAATGCTCAAGATGTTGAATCTAACTTCTGCAGCTGAAAAGGTCATACTAAAAAAAAACTATTGTGATTAAGTGAAAGTTTATAATCCAAGTCAGCTTTCTGCATAGAACCCCAAGCACCTGCCTCTACAACTTTCTCTGCTCTCCTCACCCTGTGACTCTTCCTTTCTACTCTTTACTTCCAGTACCCACTTAACCAATACTTGTCCCCTCCCCTCCCTTCCATTCTCTTGTCTCCCCTCTAAAAACAAACCAGTAGGACAGCCTCATATATATATTAAAACATGAAGTACACACACCGCCTGTATCACACTGTGTGCCCAGGTCCAGTCCATTCTTTGTCTGAACTGTTGGCTTCATGCTCTGGGCCAGCAGCAAGACTAGAGGCCGTGTTCTCATTGGACCCTTGAGGGTGTCAGACCATCAAGTCTGGTCTTTTTAATAGAGCTGTAGATCTATATAGCCCATTCTTTCATGCTGTGTCAGGGACCCTCCGTTGTGTTCCCTGCCAGGGCTATCTTTGGTGGTGGCCAGGCACCATCTAGTTCTGGTCTCCTGCTGATGTAGTCTCCCAGTCACATGGGTCCTTCTGTCTCCTGAGCTCAATGTCTTTGATGTTCTGCAGGTGGGCTCGTTACAGTTGATGTTCCTTAGATGCCATCTGCTGGCTTTTAAGACCCCATGTGCCACTCACCAACATGGGGTGCAGAACACTCTCAGAAAAAGATTAGTGATGTCAGTTGACCTTGGACATCTTTGCTTTCTAACACTTTAAAGAGATCCTTTGCAGCAGATCTCCCTGTTGCAGTTTGTCATTTGATTTCCAGACTGACATGTCCATGATGTTGATTGTGGATCCAAGTAAAATGAAATCCTTGGTAACTTCAGTATTTTCTTCATTTGTCGTGACATTGCTTATTGGTCCATGTGTGGGGATTTTTGTTTTTCTTATTTTGAAGGGTAACCTCTACACAGTGTGTTTCTTAAGTAATAAGACTTTAAAGTTGAAATTACTCCTTGATCCACTAGCTACAGAATGTATGTTGTGCTAGCAAGCATGAAAACAACATTAATCTTGTACATCTTCACTAGAGCTCTTGAGTGACCAGTTAGTTGCATTGTCAATGAGCAGTAATATTTTGAAAGGAATCTTTTTTTTTTCTGAATGGTAGGTCTCAACAATGAATTTAAAATACTAAGTAAACCATGTTGTAAATGGCTGTTTTGTCATCCAGGCTTTGTTATTCCATTTATAGAACAGAAACAGAATAGATTTAACATAATTCTTAAAGACCCTAGGATTTTCAGACCATAAAATGAGCGTTCACTTCAACTTAAAAGTTACTAGCTGCATTAACCCTTAACAAGAGAGTCAGCCTGTCCTTTGAGACTTTGAAGGCAGGTATTGACTTCCCTTTTCTACCTATGAAAGTCCTAGATGGTGTCCTCTTCCAGTCTAAGTCTGTTTTGTTTCCACTAAAAATCTGTTTAGTATGGTCACCTTTATCACTTAGCTTAGCTAAATCTTCTTAAATTGCTAAAGCTTCTACATGAGCACTTGCTGCTTCACCTTTCACTTTTATGTTATGGAGATGGATTCTTTCCTCAAACCTCATGAGCCAGCCTCTAGCTTCAGACCTTCCTGTTGAAGATTTCTCACTTCTCTCAGCCTTCATAGAATTGAAGAGAGCTAGTGTCTTGCTCTCAGTTAGGTTTTGGCTTAAGAGAATGTTGTGGCTGGTTGGATTTTCTACCTAGACCACTGAAACTTTCTCTGTATCAGTAATAAGGCTGTTTCACTTTCTTTATTATTGGTGTGTTCACTAGAATTACAGTCTTAATTTCCTTCATATTTGAAACTTGGCTGTTTGGCCCAAGAGGCCTAGCTTTTGACATGTCTCAGATTTGACATGCCATACTCACTAAGGAAACCCCAGTAGTGTAATGGTTAATTGCTGTCTGCTAACAGAAAGATCAGTGGTTCATATCCACCAGATACTCTTAGGAAACTCTGTGGAACAGATGTACTTTGTCATATATGGTTGCTATGTGTCGTCATCTACTTGGTGGCATTGGGTTTTATTCACCAAACTTAGTCATTTTTAGCTTTCGAGTTACAAGGACTGCCAGTTAAGTTCGTGCAGTCATTCTAGAAAAAGTGCTACATACCTCATTGCTGTATATCACTATGGTCGCCTTTGAAGTACTCCCCTTGGGAAGCTATGCACCAGTGTCAGTACCTAATTCACCCTTCAAAGCAGTTTTGGAACTCCGGAATGGGCTTCAGAGCTGTTGTCATATTGCTCTTGATGTCCTGAATGTCATCAAATGTCTTCCTTTCAGTATTTCCTTTCTCTTCAGGTAAACAAAAAAGTCATTAGGGGCAATCAGGTGAGTAGGGCAGGTATTCCAATATAGTTATTTGTTTACTGGCTAAAAACTCCCTCACAGACAACTATGCAGTTAAGTTCACAATCCTGCCACCTTGCCACCACGTGCAATGGCCATTCCAGAAAGCGTTTCAAAATTGCTTTGAAGGTGGACTAGGTGTTGGCATTGGTACATAGCCTCCCAGTGGAAGTACTTTGAAGGTGACTGTAGTGATATTCACCAATAAAGTATGTAGCACTTATAACAGTTACATTCATGGATTTAATCATCAGACCTTGTACAGTGAGAGATGTGTGATGCTTCCTTTTACTTGAACACTTAGAGGCCATTGTAGGCATGATTTCAATATTGTTGTATCTCAGGGCATAGGGAAGCCCAAAGAGAGGGAGAGAGATGGAGGAAATGGCCAGCTGGTGGAGCCATCAGAATGCACACATTTATTGATTAAGTTCACCGTTTTATATGGGTGAAGTTCACAGTGCCCTGAAACAGTTATAATAGCAACATCAAAGATCGCTGATCACAGATGAAAAAATTTGAAACATTGTGGGAATTACCAAAATGTGACACAGAGAAATGAAGTGAGTGAGCACTTGCTATTGGAAAAATGGCACTGTTAGACTTGCTGAATACAGACTTGCTGTATGCATAGTTACCCCAAACCTTCGATTTGTAAAATGTGTAGTATCTTTGAAGTGTAGTAAGATATAGTAAAATGAGGTATGCTTGTAATACCTTTATTTAGTTAACTACTTAATTTTTTTTTAATCACTAGAGTCTTACATAAATATTTACTGGGCCTGACTAGGTTTCCTTTATTTTTTGTTTAGATCTAAAATTTTAAAAATCTACAACTTAAAAGTCAAGAAATGTACACATTTTTGAAAGTCCATGAGTTTTTGAGAATGTACCTTTTTTTAATTTCTAAAATTTGTAAAAGACCACAGTATATCTTTCCACGTAATAAATGAACCAAAAGATTTAATACTATGATTTTTTTCCTTTCTGATACTCTGAATTTTCATAAGATTTGAACTCCTTTATTTTAATAGCAGCTTAACCTTTTAAGTGTGATACAGAGGTGAATACAGCCTGAACACTGAGCCGTGTGTGACATTAGCATCTTCGTGTGTGAGCTTACATCAAGCAATGAAGCTGCGCTCCCTTGAATAACACTTTCATGACATGATAAATGGTGTATGATATATGGTAAAGTATCCTTAATATACTGTGCTTGTCAGCTACTCCCAGAGCACCATGACTCCTGAGTATCATGTGGTGTAGCCACAAATCTTCATGACAGTTTATAGCACAGTGTTGCCATGACTTATCTAATATCTTTATCTTTGTATACAGAAATGAAGCAAATGAATCTCACTACTGGAAAACAGCGCTTAGTCAAAAGAGCTCCATTTTCTATCAGTGCTTTCAGGTATTATAAAAAGAATAGAGGTAGAAAAGGTGGGATTTGGAGGGTGTGTGGTTTTCTTTTCCTCTTCCTTACTATGTGACAGAAAAATAACTAAAAATCTTTGGTAGGTTATGTCATATCTTAATATCAGTCTTTTAAACATTGATCTTTTAACTATTGAATCTCTCATTTGTTGATAAAATGGCACTATTATTATGTTCTGTCAGTGCTTTCCTGTTATTTATTTATTTGTATTATCCCTTTTATATTTGTATTTTTCAGTTCTTTAGAACACTTTGCGTATTTGTTACAAATTGTGTTATGGCCCATGCTATAAATCCTTAAAATAACTTACTGAGACAAGTCTAAATTATTGCAGAACCATCCAGTTATTTGGGTCATATATCCAAGACAGCATCCTACTTTGTCCCCATGTCCATTGATCCTTATTGGGCAACTCCTAGAATTAAAGGTAACCTAAAGTGACTAAAGAAGACCCAAGGACAATGGAAGCACAGTATGACAATAGCACAGCTCCCTTTTCCATGGATTTACATTGCACATTTTCCTTTCTGCTCTCTTAACTGTGGAACAGAAAGTTGGAAACAGAGAAAATATGCAAAAAGAGTTAATAAATGCCTGGAGAGGATAAGTGTGTGCTTTTCTTGTGAACAGAAGTGAAGAAAAAAATTGTAGACCATGTGTCCTCTTTAATGGGGTCCTTCGTCAAGCAAGACTTGAAATTACTGTTACTCTTATAACTTAAAATGAAAAAGACAGATGCTAACATTTGAATTGTTGGAAATGCCTATTTGCTACTTCCAAGGAAATTTTATGAAAGAATTAGAGTAAAGAAAGAAAAATTTTAAGTTTCTTGCAGTATCTATCTTAAGATTTTAACTTATATTTTAGTATCCTGATATTAAAGTTATTCAAATGCTTATATTATGAATGCTCTAGGATATCTAGGAGATATGGGAGAATATTATTTCCTTACCAACTATACCATGTCCTCATTCTTCAGTACAAGGAATATGATAAAAGAATTACTTATTTTCAAAGAATGCTCATATGTAATCTAGGAGAAAAAAATGTAACATCTAAATGGAAAATATTACTGTAATTGTATTATTATATCTGGTATATATTGGTCTTCCATGTGTGTCAGTTTATTGTGCTGTTGTGGCTTGCATGTTGCTGTGATGCTGGAAGCTATGCCACTGATATTTCAAATACCAGCAGGGCTAGCCATAGTGAACAGGTTTCAGTGGAGCTTCCAGAATAAGACACACTAGGGAAAAGGACTTGGTAATATACTTCTGAAAAAACTAGCCACTGAAACCCTGTGAATAGCAGTGAAACACTGCATGATACAGTTCCAGAAGATGAGCCCCTCATGTTGGGCTCAAAATGCAGCTGAGGAAGAGCTCCCTTCTCAAAGTAGTACAGTCGATCTTAATGATGTGGATGGAGTCAGTCTCTTGGGATGCTCGTTTACTGCTGTAATGCTACTCAAAATGAGAAGAGAGGCAGTGGGGCCAAGAACGCAGACTAGACACATGCCTCCTCAATTCTCTCTGAGAACTAAGGCCTGGAATGATAATTGAATGGAGTATTGTGGACATCTGGGGAGCCTAGGATCTGGCATAGGGTGGTCAGATTGGACTATGCACCTGTAATGGGATAACTGCTTCTCTCAAAAATGAGCCAGCAGTGTGGAGTCCTGTTTCAGCTGACTTACCATTTGGGAGGACTGCAGGTACTGGTGCCTTCTTTGTTATCCAGGAGGCAGGGACTGGGCATGAGCCAGTTAATACACTGAACTTCAGTGCCTAACTGAACAGCATATAGTGCAGCAGAGAGATTTGGCTTGGGGCAGCCATGTATTGAGAGCCTGGCTGTTGACAGAGGACACCACTGTCCCTCCATCCTCTCTTATCTGAGCTGAGCCATAGATTCTGCTGTTTTATGGCAGGTTGGGCAGCTCTGGCAAGATAACATGTTGGTTAGCGAAGAAGTGGAGTCACCCACCCAGAGTTCTTAGCTGGGGCTAATTCTCATGCAGAACAGCAGCCCGTGTCTGGAAAGTGCTTCTCCACCAGAAAAGCTCTGTTTAGGACAGTGGTGCCTAGAGTTACGGGTGGGGCCTGGTAGAGGATGGCAGCCATAACCCTTCCCTGCTTTGAACCACACCATAGCATCTGGGGATGGCCTATGAGTTGCTTTCATTATCAGCTGGAAGGTGGGACCTGCTACACTACAGGGCCTGACTGATTTTGGCAGCAACTGAACAGCTCCTCCCTTAGTAGCAAAGTACCATTTTAAAATAAGATCACCTGGAGAACTGTCTGCTGAGTGGCCAGGCAGCATTTCCTCTACCCTTCATTGATCCACATCACACTGTCACCTGACCACCCCCCAGTGACTCCATAAGTAGAATGCTGTCTTTGCCAGCCAGGAGTCAGAGCGTTCCACCCCTAAGGCTAATAATTAGAGTACACAGAGGTGACTGGTGACCAACTCCCCTCTTAGAACTACTCCTTATCTCCTATTGAAGTAACACCAGAGAAACTAAAGAGCTTCTAGATGGTGTGAAGGTGACAATCAGTAGCTAGCCATTTAAAGAAACAGGCCACCATGGCTCCAGAAAACTCAAAGAATCAATAAACTTCCCAGATGAAGAAGCTTTTCTGAGACTATTAGAGGTTGTGTACAAAAGAATCATATAGAGAGCCCTCCTAGAGATTAAATAAAATACAGCACAACAAAATGAAAAATTAAACAAGATACTTGAACTTATTGAACATCAACGATCTAAAATTCAGCAAATCAATAATAACGTTACAGACTTAGACAATTCAGTACAAAGCCAGAAGAGCAGACTTGAGGATGGAAGCCAGAGTTAGTGAGCTTGAGGATAGAGCAACTGACACCAGCATTTATGAAGAGAAATGAAAACTGAAGAAACAGTAAGAAATATGTGGGACTCTATTGAGAGAAATAATTGACTGAACAGGGAGAGATAGCTGAAAATACACAGTATTGCTGTAGAGTTGCTGATGGAAAACTTCCCTGAAATTATGGAAGAAGAGAACATTGCTTTCCAAGATGTGCATCAAACACTACAAAAAATAGACCCCAAAAGTAAGACATCAAGATAGATTATAATCAAGCTAAATAAAATGAAACATAAAGAGAGTCTCTTAAAGGCAATGAGGCTTAAAGTAAAGCTAACATTCAGAGGAGAATGTTAGGCTTTCGTCTTGACTTTTTGTTAGAAACGATGTTGGCAAGAAGGCAGTGGGAGGACACATTCAAAACCTTGAAAGATGAAAACCTTCCAACCAAAATTATATATCCTGCAAAACTGTCTGTCAAATATGAAGATGAAATTAAGATATCTGCAGATAAACAGAAATTTAGGGAGATTGCAAAGACCAAACCAAAACTACAAGAAATACTGAAAGAAGCTCTTGGCTTAGAAAAACAGAAACTTTAAGTGTATACTTAAGGAGGCAGTGCAGACCACAGCATCCAGAATCCTACTCAGTTAGGGAAGTCACAAAGCTCAATCAAAGCTACAATATTAAAAGAAGGAAACCAGTGGTCATATCATGAAAACTATGACATCATCACACTAAAAAGAGGGGTATATTACAGTAGTTATAACCCTGTCAGATAGAGAAGGAAATTAAAAAGATATGCAGAAGCTAAAGTCTGATTTAAACTTAGAATAGTAAGGGGGGGGTCGTAGGGGTAACAGCAAAGCAAAATAACTGTGACATATCAAAATGAGAAACGTAACACAGGAGTCTCAACAAGCACAAAAACACCACTGAAAAAGATGAAAAGTCAACCCATAAGGAAGAATGACTCACCACAGAATATTAAGAGCAACATAGGAACATCAACAACACAAAAATTAATGCATCAGAATGACAGCACTAAACACATACCTATCAGTAATTACACTGAATGTAAGTAAACTAAATGCTCCAATTAAGAGACAGTGAGTGACATCCTGGACCAAAAGACATGATCCATCTATGTGTTGCTTATCAGAAACACACCTTAGATTCAAAGTTATGAACCAACTGAAAAAGCAAAGGATGGAAAAATATGTACCAAGCCAGCAACATACAAAGAAGAGCAGGAGTGGCAATACTAATCTCAGATAAAATAGACTTTAATGTAAAATCCACCATCATGGAAAGGATGGTCACTATTTATTGCTGAAAAGTTCAGTACATAAGCAGGACATAACATTATTAAATATTTAGGCACCCAGTACCATAACATCTAAATACATTCAACAAACACTGACAGCACTGAAAAATGAGGTAGATTACTCCACAACAATAGTTGAAGACTCAAGCACTCCATTTTCAGTAATGGACAGATCATTCGGAAAAAAAGCTCAGTGGAGATACAGAAGATCTTATTACAACAATTAACCAATTAGATCTCATTGACATATATGGAACCTTTTACCTGTCAACAGATACGTACTCGTTCTTCTCCAATGCACATGGAACATTTTCCACGATGGACCATGTGTTAGGACATACAGCAAGTCTCAACAAAATCCAAACCACTGAATGATTGCAAAGCATCTTCTCAGACCGTAAAGCCATAAAAGTTGAAATCAGTAGCAGAAGACACATAGGTGGAAATTTGAACTCATGGAAACTGAACAACACCTTGCTCAAAAATCTGTGGGTTATAGAAGAAATCAAGGATAAAATAAATAAATTTATGGAATCAAAGGAGAGTGAAAACACATCCTGCCAGAACCTGTGGGATACAACTAATGCAGTGCTCAGAGGTCACCTGATTTCCATAAATGTACACATCGAGAATGAAGAAAAGACCCAAACCAAAGAATTAACCCTACAGCTTCAACAAGTAGAAAGAGAACAACAGAGCCTCAGACACCAGAAGAAAACAGATAATAAAGATTAGAGCAGAACTGAATGAATTACAGAATTGAAGAACAGTTGAAAAAATTAACAAAACCAAAAGCTCATTCTTTGAAAAGATAACATTCTAAAACCATTGGATAAACTTACTAAACAAAAACAGGAGAGGAAACAAATAACCCAGGTAAGAAGTGAGATGGGCAATGTCACAGCAGACCCAAATGAAATAAAAAGTATTATAACAGAATACCATGAAAGACTATAACAGATTTGAAATTCTAAAGGAAATGGAGAAATTTCTAGATTCATATCACCTACCAAAATTATCACAAGGAGAAGTAGAACAATATGATAAACCCATCACAAAGGAAGAGGTTGAAAAAGTCATCAAAAAACTACCAACCAAAACAAATCCTGGCCCAGATGGCTTCACTGGAGAATTCTACCAAACTTTTAGAGTAGAGTAGAGTAGAGTTAACTCCAGTACTACTATTTCATAGCTTACAAAGGGATGGAATACTCCCAAATTCATTTTATGAAACCAGCGTAACCCTGATGCCAAAGCCAGGGAAAGATCCCGCATAAAAAGAAAATCACAGAACAGTATCACTCATGAACCTAGATGCAAAAATGTTCAACAAAATCGTAGCCAGTAAAATTCAACAACATATGAAAAAAGTAATTCATCATTACCAAGTTGCATTCATAGGGTGAATCCAGGGATGCAAGGCTGGCTCAACATCAGAAAAACAATGTGATCAACCACATAAATATCACAAAGGATAAGAATCACATGAGTTCAATTGATGCAGAGAAGGCGTTCGACAAAGTCCAGCTTCTGTTACTGCTAAAAGCTCTCAGCAAAATAGGAATCAGGGGAAGTTCCTCAATGCAACAAGGGGCATCTATGCAAAGCCAACTGCCTGTATCATCCTGAATGGAGAGAGACAGAAAGAATTCCCCTTGAGAACAGGAACTAGGAAAGGATGCTCACTGTCACCACTTCTGTTCAGCATTGTACTAGAGGTTCTAGCCAGAACCGTTAGACAAGACAAAGAAATAAAGGGCATCTGCATTGGCAAAGAAAAAGTAAAAATCTCCCTATTTGCAGATGATATGATTATATATGCAGAGAATCCTAAATAATCCACAAGTGAAGTACTGGAACTAATAGAAGAGTTCAGCACAGTCTCAGGATACAAGATAAACATAAGTAAATCAATAGGTTTCCTTTATACCAACAAAGAGATCATTAAAGAAGAAATCACTAAATCAATACCACTTACTGTAGGCCCCAAGAAGATAAAATACCTAGGAATAAATGTGACTAGAGAAATAAGGGCCCTGTGCAAAGAGAACTGTTAAGACCTTACTGCTAGAAACTAAGAGTTACATAAATGAAGAAACCTACCCTGCTCATGGATAGGAAGAAATACCATTGTGAAAATGTCTGTTTTACCCAAAGCGATCTCATATACAAGGCAATCCCAATACAAATTCCAGTGACATTTTTTCAATGAGATGGAGCAACAAATCACCAACTTTGTTTGGAAAGGGAAGAAACTCTGGATAAGTAAAGCACTACTGAAGAGGAGGAACACAGTGAGAGGCCTCATACTATCTGACTTTAGAACCTATTACACTGCCATGGTAATCAAAACAGCCTGGCATTTGTACAAAAAGAGACACAGAGACCAGTGGAACAGAGTCAAGAGCCCAGAGATGCCATAATCCTCTTATGAATAGTTGATATTTGACAAAGGCCCTAAGACTGTAAACTTGGGTAAAAACATGTGGTGTTTTTAACGTTTTAACATTTCACAACTGGTGTTGGCAAAATTAGATATCCATCTGCAAAAAATTGAAACAAGACCCATATCTCACACTGTACACAAAAAGAAACTCAAAATGGAAAAAAGACCTAAATATCAAACCTAAAACGATAAAGATCATGCAAGAAAAAATACAGTCGATGATGGAAGTTCTAGCACACAGCTTAAACAGACTTCAAAATCTGACAAACAAAACATGATCAATAGAAGAGAAAATAGATAAATGGGGACTACTAAGAATCAAACACTTTTGCTCATCCGAAGACTTTATCAAAAGAGTTAAAAGGTCACTAACAGTATTGGAAAAAATATTTGGCAACTAAATGTCAGACTGACATCTGATCTCCGTATTTACAAGGTACTGCAAAATATCAACAAGAAAAAGATAAATAACCCAGTTAAGTAATGGGCAAAGGAGATGGACATACACTTCACCAAAGATGACATCCAGGCAGCCAAACGACATATGAGGAAATGCTCACAATCGTTAGCTATCAGAGAAATCCTAATCTAAACTACAGTGAGATACAGTCTCACCCCAGAAAGGTTGGCCACAATCCAAAAACACATAACAACAAATGCTGGAGAGGTTGTGGAGAGATTGGAACTCTCTTACACTGCTGGTAGGATTGCAAAATGGTATAACCTCTTTGGAAAGCAGTTTCATGCTTCTTAACTAAAATGCTAGAAATAGATGTACCATTTGATCCAGTAATCCCACTGCTCAGAATATATCCTGAAGAAACAAAAACTGTCACATGAACAGACACATGCACACAAATGTTCATTGCAGCACAGTCCACAATAGCAAAAGGTGGAATCAACTCAGATGTCCATCAGCAGAGGAATGGATAAACAAACTGTAGTAGATATCCTTAGTGGAACACCATGCAATGATAAAGAACAATGATGATTTTAGGAAGCATCTCATAACCTGATTTCAATTGGAAGACATTATGCTGAGTGAAATCAGTCCTCAGTGAAAAGACAAATATTGTATGGGACCCCCAGTATAAGGACTTAGAAATAGACTTATGTAGAGAAGAAAAGACTGGCAGCTGCAAGAGGGAGGAGATAGGGAGGGCTGGTCGTAGATTAGATAGTTGATAGAAATTTGGTTAGGTGAACGCAGTGACAGCACACAGCAGAAAGTAGATCAGCTTAACAGGTCTTCCCGAAAACTCTTAAAATCTCAATCCAGTATTGCAAGGACAGAGTAGCAGAGCCAGGATCTTGGGACCATGCTCTTCGGGGACATCGAGGCCAGTTGGCATAAGTAGCCTATGGACAAGAGAGTCTTCTACACCTCATATTGGTGAGTGGAATCTGTGGTCTCAAAAGCTAGCAAGTTGCCATCTGAAGTATGCCAAATAGTCGCAACTCATCCGGAACAGATGATCACTGGGAACAACAGACACGAGGGAAAAGGAGCTCAGGAGACAGAAGGATCCATGTGAATGGGAGACTGTATCAACATGTGACCAAAAGAACCAGATGGTGCCTGGTCACCACCACATAGGGCCATAATATGGGGCACACATGTTGAGTCTCTGTGGCAATACAAGAACAAGAGGGGTGCAGCTTAAGAACCCTACTATAGTAAAGACCACAACTGATGGTCCAACGACCTGGGGCATCCCCTGGGAGCATGTCCCCTAGAGCTGCTGCTGTCCCTGTCCAGAAAACACTACTGATGTCAACTCTTTGGACAAAAGTGGACTGGACTCAGGGACAGTGACCATAAGATGTGTGGACTTTATGGTGCTGTGCATTTATAGGATGCTGTCTTACTGGTCTTTTTCTAGATTGGAGAGAAGAGGGTGGAGAGGAGGGGACAAGAGATTGTTAAGGGGATACTACAAGTGTAGAATGAAAAGGAGGAATGTAATGTCACTGAGCAAAAAGAGCAGAAGGAGCTGCTGATGGGCATGCAAACTTCATTTGGATTGTATGCTTTCACTTAATCACAAATAAAAATAATTAATTAAAAAAAGAAGGAAGATTGCTGACTAAACACACATCTCCTTAAATCTGTCTGGAAACCAAGACCTGAATTGATAATTAAATGGAGCCTTGTGAATATCTAGTGAGCCCTAGGAGGCAGACTAAACACATGTCTCCTTAAATCCATCTGGAAACCAAGACCTGAAATGATAATTAAACGGAGCCTTCTGATTAAACAGAGCCTTCTGGATACCTAATGAGCCCTAGGATACGGCAGAGGGCTGTTAATTTGTACTTCATACCAGAGAAAGGAAAACCTCCTCTCTCTTTCCATCCCCTGCTCTTGGTTGAGTGCTGGCTTTCATAGACCGAAGACTACTCGTCATTTTAACTTCATTTTCTCTGTCTTAGCTGGTGAGCAGGGCTGGGACTTGACTAGCAGCTAATCTCCACAGCTGGTGGAATCAGCAGACAAAATTGCTGCATTCTGAGAGCCTGGCTTTGGATTCTGTGGATCTTGGCACCTTTGGCCTACTTTCTGCCTCTGCCATTCAGTAGCCTGTACCGAGGCAGGTGGAATGCTTGTGCGGGATGCCATCTTGTTCCACTGGGAGGTGGCCGTACTCATACAGCAGCCTCAGCTGGAACTAATTCCTAGGATGGGAGGCAGAGCCTGCCTGGAGGAGAGGGCTTTTCTGGCAGAAAAGCAGTATTTTACACAATGTTGCCTGTGGCTGGTGCCCAGCAGCAGAGGCCAGCAGGGCAATAATAGCCTTTCTGTATTTTGGACTAGTTTATAACATCTGGGGTTGGATATAGAGGTGCTTACTTTGCCAGTTGGGAAGAGGGACCTGTACACCTGAAAACCTGACTGACTTTGGAAGTTGTCAGATACCTTTTACCTTTCATTTTAAGAAGGCTTAGAGAAAGAACTGTAGTCCATCGTTACAGCATCTCTCCCAGCCTTTATCGACTCACATGATGCCCCAAAAGCAAGAAACTGGATAAAAGCGTGACTAAGAAATCACCCATGGCTTCAGAAGGCCCCCAAAAGAAACAACCAAAGAACTTCCCAGATGAAGAAGCTGTTCTGAAATTATTGGAAAGTGAATACAAAAGGATTATATATGGAGCCCTCCTAGACCTTATACAAAATGCAGCAGAGCAAAATGAAAAATTAAGCAAGCTATTTGATCTGATGGAACACCAGTGCTCTGAAATCCAACAGATCAAAAACAAAGTCAAAGACACAGAAACTTCAATTCAAAGCCAAGAGAACAGAATGGAATGAATGGAAAATAGACTTTCTGACTTGGAAGACAGAGCTACCAACTCCAGCATCTATGGGGAGAAATCAGAAAAAATAAACAAGAAAAAATAAAGAAGCATTAAGAAGCATGTGGGGCTCTATTAAGAGGAACAATGTCCAATTAATTGGAGCTCCTGAACAAGGTGAAACACCTGAGAATACAGAGAGTATTGTTGCTTAGCTGCTGACAGAAAACTTCCCAGAAATTATGAAAGAGGAGAATATAGATATCCAAGATACATCTCAAACACCACCCAATGTAGATCTGAATAGAAAGACTTCAAAACATATTATAATCAAGCTGAACAAATGAAACATAAGCAGAAACTCTTAAAGGCAGCAAGACTTAAAGCAAAGCTAACATTCAGAGGGAAACCCTGTGAGCTTTTGTCAGATTTCTCAGCAGAAACAATGCTGGCATGGAGACAGTGGCATGACACATTCAAAGCCTTGAAGGAGAAGAACTTCCAGCCAAAAATTATATATCCTGCAAAACTGTCTTTCCAGTATGAAATGAAATGGAGACATTCGCATATAGAAACTCAGAGACTTTGTAAAAACCAAACCAAAGCTACAAGAAATGCTGAAAGAATCTCTTGGCTTGGAAGAACAAAACCAGTAACTATATTTTAGAAGCAAATTCAGGACACATCATCTGGAAACCTACTCATTTAGGTAAGGCTCCAAACTCAAGGCTGTAATAGTAAAAGAAATGACCCAGTGATCATATCAGGAAAATTATGATGTCATCATATTGAAATGAGGGATGTACTACAGTTGTTATAGACCTTCCAGATGGAGAGGAAGTTAATAAGACTGGTAGTAATTAAAATTGGGTTTATACATAGTTTATTAAGGGGGATTATAGGGGAAGCTGTAAAGCACAATAAAGATGCAATGTATCAAATCAAGAAACATAATACAGGAGTCTCAACAACCATGAAACCAACCCTAAAAAGGGTGAAAAATCAACTCATGAACAAGAAAGTCTCAGAACAGATTAATAAGAACAACAGAGAAAACATCAACACAAATTAAATGTATCACAGTGACAGCACTAAACCCATACCTATTAATAATTACATTGAATGTGAATGGACTGAACACTCCAGTAAAGAGACACCGAGTGACATCTTGGTTCAAAAGACATGAGCCATCCATATGTTGCCTACAAGAAACTCACCTTAGACTTAAAGATATCAACAAACTGAAAACTAAAGGATGGAAGAATATATATCAAGCTAACAATATACAACGAGGAGCAGGTGTGGCAATTCTAATGTCAGATAAAATAGATTTGAATATAAAATCCACCATCATGGATAAGAATGGACACTGTTTATTGCTGGAAGTTTCAATACACAAGCAGGACTTAGCAATATTAAATAAATTATTCACCTAATATTGGAGAACCTAAATACGTTGAAGAAACACTGACTACACTGAAAAATCAGATAGATCACTCTACAGTAATAGTGGGAGACTTCAACACTCCACTCTCAATATTGGACAGATCATCTAGAAAAAAAGCTCAATAAAGACATACCAACCTTATTGCCACAATTAACCAACTAGACCTCATTGACATATACACAACTTTCTGTCCATCAACGTACAACTACACCTTCTTCTCCAGTGCAAATGGAACATTCTACAAAATAGACCACGTGTTAGAATGTAAAGCAATTCTCTTCAAAGGTATACTGCTGAATTAATGCAAAGCATCTTCTCAGATCATAAAACTATAAAAGTTGAAATCAATAGCAGAAAAAACATGAAAAGTGGAACTCATGGAAACTAAACAGCATCTTGCTCAGAAAACCATGGGTTATAGAGGAAATCAAGGATGAAATAAAGAAATTTATGGAATCCTGTGAGAATGAAAACACTCCTACCAGAACCTGTAGGATACAGCCAAAGCAATGCTCAGAGGTCAGTTTATCTCCATAAATGGACACATCAGGAAGGAAGAAAGAAACCAAACCAAAGAACTACCCTACAGCTCGAACAAGTAGAGAGAGAACAACAGAGGAAACCCCTCAGGCACCAGAAGAAAGCAGATCATAAAGATTAGAGCAGAACTAAATGATTTAGAGAATAGAAGAACAGTTGAAAAAATTGAAAAGACCAAAAGCTGGCTTTGCGAAAAGATCAACAAAATTGACAAACCAGTGGCTAAACTTACTAAAGAAAAACAGAAAAGGAAACAAAGAACCCAAACAAGAAGTGAGAGGGGAACAAAAGGACAAATATTGTATGAGACCTCTACAATAAGATCTCAAAAACAGACCTGTGTATAGAAGAAAAGTCTCTTTGACGGCTGCAAGGGAGGGGAGAGGGGAAGGGTTTAAATTAGATAGTTGCTAGGTATCTGGTGAAATTGGTGATAGCACACATTAGAAACAAGAACAATATTAAGTGGACTTAAACATAACATGAGTACTCCTTCCATCTTAACCCAATATTGCAAGGATAGAGTAGCTGGGGCAGGGGGTGGGGGACCATGCTTTTAGGCGAAACCGAGGCCAAATGGCACAACTGGAGTTTTGCTAAGAGGGCTCTCTGCACCCTACGTTGGTGAGTGGTGTCTGGGGTCTTAAAAGCTGCCAAGCTGCCATCCGAGGGCACAGTAAATGGTCCCAACTCAGCAGGAACAGATGCTCACCGAGGACCAAAGTGACATGGGGGAAAGACAACCCAGAAGGCAAAGAGACCCACATCACTGGGTGCCTACATCGACTTGGGACCAGAAGAACCGGATGGTGCCCGGCCACCACCAGTGATAGCCATGATGGAGTTCACAAAGTTGAGTCTCACTGGCAACACAAGAATAAAAAGGGGTACACCCTGAGATCTCCACTAAAAGACTGCAGTTGATGGTCCAGGGGCCTCAGAGTTCCCCTGGGAGTATGGCCACTGGCCCTGTTGTTGCCCCTGTCCATAAATCATAATGGAGTTGGCCAACTCTTTGGGCAGGAGTGGATTGGACTTGGTGGCACAGAGTGACCGTATCATGTATGCACTTTATGGTTCTCTGCATCCATAAGATGTCGTCCTGCTGACCTCTTACTGGAGATGGGGGAGTGGGTGGAGAGGAGGGGATAGAAGATTGTTGCGAGGTAAAGACATGTATGGAGCGTAGAGGAAGAGTGTGCTGTCACCAGACAGGTAGAGCAGTGGGAGCTCCTTATAGATAGGCATGCAAATTTATATGGGAGTGTACATTTTTACTCAATCATAAAATTAAGGAAAAGGATAAAACACTAAAAAAAAAAAAAGAAGAAGAAGAAAGAGCTGTAAGCATCCATTAATACTTGGAATTTGAAATGTATGCAGTATGAATCTGGGAAATTTAAGTCATCAAAAATGAAATCGAATACATAAAGACTGGTATCCTAGACTTTAATGAGCTGAAATATACTGGTATTCACCATTTTGAAGCAGACAATCATGTGGTCTACTGTGCTGAGAATGATATTGAGGAATAGCAGTGTATTCATCATCAGAAAGAACATTTCAAGATCTGTCATGAAATACAATACTGTCAGTGATACAGTAATATCCTTTCACATGCAAGGAAGAGCAATTAATACATCTAGTATTCAAATTTACATACCAACCACTAATGCCAAAGGTGCGGAAATTGAAGATTTTTGTTGACTTCTGTGGTCTGAAATTGATCAAAAATGTAATCAAAATGCATTGATAGTTACTGGTGATTGGAGTGTGAATGTTGGCAACAAAGAAGGATCAGTAGCTGGAAAATATGGCCTTGGTCATAGAAATGTTGCAGTGGTTACGTTATAGAATTCTGCAAGACAAACGACTTCATTGTAAATACTTTTTGTCCAACAACATCAATGACAACTATACATGTTGACCTCACCAGATGGAATATATAGGAATCAAATCAAGTACATCTGTGAAGAGAGACTATGGAGAAGCTCAGTATCATCAGTCAGAACAAGACGAGGGGCTGACTGCAGAACAGACCATCAGTTAGTTGGTCACTGAAATTCAAGTTGAAGGTGAAGAAAATTACAAGTCCATCAGAGCTGAAATACTTACTGAGCATATCCTACCTGAACTTACAGTTCGTATCAAACACTTGATCTGACGTATTGAAAACTAATGACTGAAAACTAGACGAATTATGGAATGACATCAAGGACATCATGCATGAAAACAGTGAGAAGTCTTTAAAAAAAACAAGGAAGAAAGAAAAAACATTGGATGTCAGGTGAAACTGTAACTTGCATTTAAATGTAGAGTAGCTAAAGTGAAGAAATAAATGATGAAGTGAAAGAGTTAACAAATTTCAAAAGGTAGTTCGAGAAGATAGAGTATTTTAGTGAAATGTTCAAAACCTGTAGTTAGAAAACCAAAAGGGAAGAGCAATGTCATTTCTCAAGCAGAAGAAAAATATTCAAGTTGAGTTGCCATACTGAAGAAGTCTGTAGGGAAAATATTGAACAATGCAGAAAACATTAAAAGAAAATGCAAGGAATGCAGAGTCACTATACCCAAAAGAACTGGTTGATGTTGAACCGTTTCAAGCAGCAACCGTTTCAACAACCAGTGATACTAAAGAAGTCCAAACTACACTGCAGGTATTGGTAAAAAAAACAATGCTCCAGGAGTTGATGGGATACCAATTGAGATGTTTCAGCAAATGGATGCAGCACTGGAGAAATTTGGAAGAGAGCTACCTGGCCAATTGACTGGTTGTCCACTTGTGCCCACTTCAAAGAAATGTCATCCAACCAAATCCAGAAATTATCAAACAGTATCATTCATATCATACACAAGTAAAGTTTTGCTGAAGATCATTCAAAAGCAGTTGCAGCAGTACATCATCAGGGAACTGCCAGAAATTCAAGCCAGATTTGGAAGAGGACATGGAATGAGGATTATCATTGCTGATGTCAGACGGATCTTGGCTGAAGGCTGAGAATACCAGAAAGATGTTCATGTGTGTTTCATTTACAGTGCAAAGGCATTCAACTGTGTGGATCATAACAAATTATGGAAAACATTGGAAAGAGTGGGAATTATGGAACACTTAATTTTTCTCATGTGGAACCTGCAACAGAGTTAATTTGAACAGAAGGGACACTGCATGGTTTAAAGTTAGGAAAGCATCATATACTTTCACTGTATTTATTCAGTGTGTGTGCTGAGCAAACAGTCCAAGAAGATGGAATATATAAAAAAGAACAGGAAATTAGGATTGGGTGAAGATTCATTAACAACTTGGCATAGCAGGTGATGTAACCTTCCTTGCTGAAAATGAAGAGGACATGAAGCACTTACTGGTGAAGATCAAAGACCACAGCTTCAGTATGGATTACACCTCAACATAGAGATAAAACAGAAATCCTCACAGCTGGACTAATAAGCAACATCCTGATAAATGAAGAAAAGCTTGAAATTATCAAGGGTTTCCTTTTGTTTGGATCCACTATCAACATCCGTGGAGGCATCAGTCAGGAAGCCAAATGATTCCTTGAATTGAGCAAATCTACTGCAAGTGACCTCTTATAGAAAGCTGGACAGCGAATAAGGAAAAATGGAAGAATAATTGATACATTTGAATGATGGTATTGGTGAAGGATATTGAATGTACCACGG
The DNA here is from genome assembly GCA_028571685.1 of Heterohyrax brucei. NCBI lineage: Eukaryota > Metazoa > Chordata > Mammalia > Hyracoidea > Procaviidae > Heterohyrax > Heterohyrax brucei. The sequence continues at coordinate 64,794,901 of CM053142.1, read as the reverse complement.
GCTGCTAGTAGAATAAACGAATCCATCTTGAAAGAACTATGGCCAGAGTGCTCCTTAGAAGCATGGATGGCTTCATTTCTTGTACTTTAGACATGTTAGCAGGAGGGACTAGTCGTTGAAGAAGGACACCATGCTTGGTAGAGCATGTCATGCAAAAGAGGAGAACCCTCGGTGAGATGGATTGACACATTGGCTGCAACAACAGGTTCAAGCATAGCAAAAGATTTTAAGGATGGTGCTGTACTGGGAGCTGTTTCATTCTGTTGTAGGTAGGTGGCTGTGAGTCAGAACTGACTGTACAGCACCTAACAACAACAGCCTGTGTTTTGTAGAGGGAAAGAAGCACATAATTGGATCAAGGACTTTGTACTGTCATGGACTGTACAACCATAGAATGGGGAGGGACAGAATTAACCGAAATGGAAGATGGTAAGGAAGATAACAAAAGTGGAGAACCAGTTAGGTAGAATACAGTTGATTGATGAAGCCCATTTGTTTATTTCAGAAGTATACTGAGCATTTAATGTATGTGTAGCAAATAAGACAGGCATGCTTCCTGTTGACAAGAAATCTAGGCTTTTACTGTTAAGTCCCTTAAAACTCTTCCACCTTCTACCCATCACCCAATTCCAAAACCACTTCTGCATTTCAGGTATCTGTTAGAGCAGCACTTACACTTCCTAGTACAAGGTTCTCTCCTAGTTATGCTGCTGTAACAGAAATTCTACCAGTGGATAGTGTTAAAAAACTGAAATTTATTTTCTTACGGTTTTGGAGGCTAAGAAGTCTGCATTCAGAGTGCCAGCTCTAGGGGAATTCTTTCTCTCTGGTGGCTCTAGAGGAAGGTCTTTGTCTTTTCAGCTTCTGCTTTCTGGTTCCTTGGAGATTTCCATGTGTCTTGGCATCTGTTTTACCCTATCTCTGCTGCTTTCCTTTGCTAGTTGACTCTCTTTTATATCGCAAAAGAGATTGACTCAAGACACACACTGTATTAATGTTGTATCAATCTTATATCATTAACATAACAAAGACAACCCATTGCCAAATGGAGTTACAACCACATCTATAGAGGTTGGGATTTACAACATATATTTTGGGTGACAACATTGAATTCGAAAGAATACCTGACTTTCTTTTTTTTGTTTGTTCTTACTATCAGATTGACAAAAGTTCATAATCGTAATAACATGCGTTACTGGAGAGGTTGTTAGAAAATTGGCATTTGGGCAATATCTGTCAGAGTTGTGAATAAGTATATTCTTTGACACAGAAATTCCATTTCTAAAAATTATCCCACAGATAGACTCATATACGTAAAATGGTAAATGAACAACTTATTCTTTAAGCATTCTTAATGCACTGACAAAAAGTTTAAGCTAAATATCATCAACAGAGAACTGGTTAAGTAAATTATGATATATCCATACAGTAGAATCCTGTGCATCTATGAATGAGAATGTACTCAGTAGTTCATCCAGTGTCTGTTGGCTGCCATGTGCCAGGTTCTGTGGTAGGGGCCTGAAATAAAGACAGTATGTACTTTGGGTGACAAAATTCAATCCAGAACAATACCTGACTTCCCCCTCCCCCACATGAGATTGACAGAAGTTCAGAAACTTAATAACACACCGTTTTGGAGGTAACACACCTTATTAGGGAGATCTCTAGAAATATACTAAGTGAAAAAAGCCAGTTGTAAAAAAGTGTGTGTTTTCTGTTATCATTAATGGGGAAAAATAGAAAAAGGCTTGCATCCTAAAGAAGTTCTAGAAGAATACTCAAGTAACTAAAAACAATGATTACCTGGGGCTGGGGCAAGAAAGTAAGAATTGGAAGACCTTCAAGCTAGAGTGGAAGAACTGTTCTCATTGTATACTTTTTTATATGTAGTAATTTAGGATTATATTTTCAGAAATTAACATAAGTTTGAAAAACACAAGCTAAATTAAGCATAAGCTTGAGGCTCATGACTTTCTTCCAGTAACCTCAATAACAGAGAAGTTCAGTATGTCAACTTCAGCTGTTGCTGTCATACCCCTGGCATTAGTATCTTTGTCTGTATTCACATCCACACCAAGCCCTTGACTGTCAAGTTGTTTCTGACTCATAGCAACTCTGTAGGGCAGAGTAAAACTGCCCCATAGGGTATCCAGGGAGCAAGTGGTAGATTGAAACTACTGACCTCTTGCTTGGCAGCAGTTACTTGCCATAGTTAAGCTCTTAACCAGTGCTCCGGGAGAATACCAACCAAAACCAAGCCTATTGCCTTTGAGTTGGTTCTGATTCACACTAATCCCACAGGACAGAGTAGAATTGCCCCACAGCGTTTTCAGGGAACACCTGGCAGATCTGAACTGCTGACCTTGTGGTTAGCAGAGCTAGCACTTAACCACTATGCCACCAGAGTTTCCCTTCAGAAGAACAAAAACCAGAAAGCAAACCCACTCCCATCGAGTCAGTTCTGACTTATAGTGACAGTATAGATGGAGCAGAACTGCCCCATAGAGTTTTCAGGGAGCTCCTGGTGGATTTGAACTGCCAACCTTCTGGTTAACAGCCGTAGCACTTAACTACTCCTTCACCACCAGGAGAACAGGGGGTAATAAATAAAGCTTTAGGCTTGAGTTAGATCTTGGAGGACACTGAATATATTGCTGATGAGTTTTTTTTTCTAATTCAACAGGCAGTGTAAATATATTGATTTTTTTAAATAAAAAATTTGATCCTCTTCTTGGAAATCCTTTTCTACTGCTTCTAAAAAATGTAAAAAATAAAAAAATAACATCTTCTTACATTTTATAGAAAGTCTGGAGGTTTTAGAAAAACAACATAAACAACTTTTTGAAATTTTGATAGCATGTAGGGTTGGGTGTTTTCAATGAAAGTTCCTAATTCATCACTTAAAAGGTGGCATACACTGGACATTTAATAAATATTTTTAAATAAAGAAGTGAAAGGCTACATTTAGTTGTATTTGTTCCAATATCTGAACATGAAGTTTCTGTTATGGAGAAAAGACTAGTCATGGACAGTAATTACAATCAGCTTCTAATATTTTGTTTTATCTTTTGCTTTTTAAAGTTATATTTGTGAAAATGAAGCTATTCCTATGCCGTCACACTGGGAGAACGTGAATACTGAAGTGCCGTATCAGGTAAGGGCAGAACTAACTTAAGTGTGTTAAAAGAGGTTGGAAAGGACCAGTGAAATAATGCAAACTTCTTTCTCCAGCTTATTCCTCTGCACAATCAAACACATGAATATAATGAAGTTGCTAGTCTCTTTGGGAGAACAATGGATCGCAACCGAATTAGAAGAATTCAGAGAATTCAAAACCTAGACTTGTGGGAGTTCTTTTGTAGGTGAGACAATTTCTAGTTTGAACCCCTTTTTTTGACCTCTGTGACTTTTATAGTCTTAAATATAATTAAGCACAAGTGTTAATTTTATTATTATTTAGTGGTGCCACTTGAACTCATTAGATATGCCGTGCTTTTCTTTTGGCATATTTATGCTAGACTCTAAGCTTTCTATTTTAGCTTTCACAGGGCATAGAACAGAGCTGGTCTATAAAGTAAATGTGGTGCCTTTGCTTGGCTTGCATCAGTTACTGCAATGCAGTGCTAGAGGTGAAAGTCTGCTCAGTATTTCCGGATGGTTTTTCTCCTTTCAAGGTTTAGAGCTCTGCATCTTGGCTGAAGTTGAGTCTCTTAGGCTGGGTTCTCTCAATAAGCAAAACCCATGAAGCGTGCGCGTGTGTGTGAGAATGACGTTCATGAACTTAATTGTTATAAGTGCTTGTCTTAGTCATCTGTTACTGCCCTAACAGAAAATACCACAAGTGGAAAGTTTCATGAAGAGAAGGTTTTATTGTCACAGTCTGGTGAGGCATAAATCCATTCACAAGTTACAAGTCCATTCAGCAAGACAATTTATCACAGTCCGGTAGACTGAACCCAAGTTCAAGGGCAGCATCTCAGCACAGGAGCCTCAGCTCCAATAGGACATGCTCTGCTCTCAGCGCTGCTTTCTTGGTGGTGTGATGTTCCAGCTTCCTCTCCTCACTTCTGTCTTGCATATCCTACAAGCTTGTAGCTTGAGTCCTGCCTCACTAACACAACTGCAATCCATTCTCCATCATCAGTATCACAGAGGCAGGATTCACAACACATGGGAGGAATGACATCATATTGGGACTCCCAGCCAAGCACATTTTTGGGGGATACAGTTCAGTCCATGACAGTGCTACATACTTCTTTGCTGAATATCACTACAGTCATCTTCAAGATATTCCTCTTGGGAAGCTATGCACTGATGCCAGTGCCTAGTTGACCCTTCAAAGCAGTTTTAGAGCTCTTTCTGGAATGGCCATTGTGCACGGTGGCGTGGTGGAAAGTTCACAAACTTAATTGTGTGGTTGTTTGTGAGGGAGTTTTTAGCCAGTAAACAAGTAACTGTATTGAAATACCTTCCCTACTCAACTGATCAGGCCCCCAGTGACTTTCTTCTTTACCTGAAGAAAAAGGAAATATTGAAAGGAAGACATTTTGATGACATTCAGGACGTCTAAGGTAGTAATATGACAACGGCTATGATGGCCATTCCAGAAAAACAGTTCAACTTAATCACTTAAGTTGGAAATGGCCCATTAGATTGCTCAGTATGCCCTTAAAGTAAAAGGCAGAAAACTTGAAAGAATTGCCAGACGTGAGTAATTTTTTACTTAAATGAATACTTCTCTGAAATATTTTTTGTTAATGTATTTGGGTAAAATTTGATTTCTAATACTTCTTGATATAGGCTGACTGAATTTTTTTAATTCAGAAAAATTTCAAGTAGACACGAAAGTAGAATGTTGAATATAATGAAACACATGCACGTGATTGAACATTTATTAAGGTTTACCACAAATTGTCGATTCCATTTTGTTATATTAGTATTGCTGCTGAAATATTTAAAGCAGACCTTAACTCATCTGATTCTCACATATTTAGAATTAGGCCAACTTCTGCTTGGTAATGGAACATGAAATTCTTTCATGCTCCGATTTGTCAGTTAATGTGGCCTCAGTGCACTCCAGATTTGAATCTCACAATAGTTTATGGCAAAATAAGGATCTTCCAGCTTGTGTTCTTTATAGTGTTGAGTATTTCAGTCCCCGCCCTTAAACTTTCCATACTGACTAAGCTTAACTGAGCTTTACTCAATTCTTGCTAGGTGATTCTCTTATAGGAGAGAATAAAGGCCACTGTCCCTCTTATTTCACTCTCAAAGTGAATACAGTATGTTTTTCTAAAATGATCTGATAAAAATTTAAGTCATTATTCTTAATCTGGCCTCTGAGTTCATATTAATCTCCCTCATAATCCAAATCCTGTATTAAATTCTAGTGGTAAAAGTGTACCAGTGAACCCCAAAACATGTCATACTAAGAATTTCATTGGAAATGACTTTACTCTCGTGATGCCCATCACAGTTGTATTTAGTGCCTGCGTATAGAAATCAGTGATAGTAAATGAACGTGCCACACGCTATGACAGTAGGAAATACTGACTCTCATTGTAAGAGCAGCCTGTCATTTTGACATCTCCCTGAAAGACTGAAATAACCTGTTCAGTCTCATTGTTGTGTAACCTGTGACTGACTCACCATGTAAGCATTCAGACCGCATGAGTCCCCAGGGCACTAGTTTACATATTGCCTGGGCCTTACATACCTCCCTGCCTTCCAACAAATATGTTTTAGCACTGACTTTGTGACAGGCACTCTTCTTGACACTGGTAACATAACACTATACAGGACCATAGCTTTGACAGAGTCAGGCCATTGTAACACGGCAACATGAGGATGAACAAAGACATCATGGGGGCACAAAGTAAAGATATCTGTCTGTGCACACAAAACTCTGTGTGTGTGTGTGTGTGTGTGTGTGTGTGTGTGTGTGTGTGTGTGTGTTGTGGAGGGAAAGGTGTCAAGGAACACTTCCTAAAGCAGACATCATTTAAGCTATACAGAGGTAGGAGGAGGGCTAGGGCATTACAGTTGCCAGAAGCAGCATGGGCTGAAGTTTGGATACAAAAGGGAACATATAATGATATTGAAAGAATTTTAGTGAGAGCAGGAAATCAGGACAACTCGTGGTAGAGGAGGCTAGAAAGATAGGAAGGAGGCAAAGTATGCAGGAATTCATAGTGGAATCATATGGATGGTTGTATGCTTCTCTTCAGTAGCCTTAATTGAGTTGGATGAATCCAGAGTTGAGGTCAGAGAGTTGACAGGGTCCAGACCATGTAACCTTATAAACCAAACTAAGGGGTGTAGGATTTGTCCTGTAAACAGTGGAAAGCCATTGAGACTTTAAACAGGAGAGTGATGGATCTGATTTGTATTTTAGAAAAAAAAAAATTAATCAGGCTGTGCTGTGGATGTAAAGCAGTAGACTTCAACTGGGAGTGATTTTGTCCCCCAAGGGAAAATGAATGGAGGCATTTTGATTGTCATATGATGGGGTGGGGAGTTGCTACTAGTGTTTGTTAGGTAGAGGCCAGGGATGCCAAACATCATATAAGGCACAGAACTGCCTCCCACAACAACAGATTTCTAGCCCCAAGTGTCAAAAGTGCCAAGATTGAGAAACCCTGGTTTAAAATGGTCATAGAAACAGGGAGACGAATAGGATATTGTTTTAGTCATTCAGCTGAGAGACATTGGGTGGCCTGGAACAAAGTGGTATCTGCTGTGTTAGAGGATAGTTTTGAGATATTATTAAGGGTGCATGATGATAGGACTTGGTGTTCATTTAATGTGTGGGACAGAGTAGGTAAGGGGGATCAGAAGGGTAACTCCCAAGTTTCTGAGTTGTTTTAATTCACTAAGGAAGTAGGCATAGGAAAAAATCCTAGTCTTCATGTTTCTGGAAAGTTTTATCCGTTTCTTACTTAGGGAGAAATTGATATATCCTCCTCCTGTGAGTTCATTGTGCTGTGTTGGCTTACGTGTCACTGTGATGCTGGAAGTTGTGCCACTGGTAATTCCAGTTACCAGCAGGGATATCCATGGTAGACAGGTTTTAGCGGAGCTAAAGACCAGCAAGAAAGGCCTGGCAGTCTGCTTCCCAAAATTAGCAGATGAAATCCTTACGGCTCACAACAGAACATTTTCTGACTTGTTTCCTTTGGATACACCATCAGGAGAGATTTATCACTACAGGAAGACATAATATTTGATGAAGTAGCGAGTCAGTGAGGGCATGGGAGACTCACAGTAAGATGGATTAGTGCAGTAGCCACAATGAATCTGAACATTGGCTAGAGGTTATGAGGTGATACAGGACTGGAAAGTGTTTTATCCTGTTGGATGTAAGGTCACCATGAGTCCAAGTAGGGTTGACAGCAGCTAACAACCAAAGCAGTGTATATATGGAAGTTGGTCTGTGGCGTGAGAGCAGAGGAGATTGATGTAGACTAGAGATAACAGTTTTAGAGTTGTTAGGAAAGGTAGAGTAATAGAGACTGTAAGAACTGATAAAGTGACCGTGGACTGTATGTAGATGAAGAAAAAATGAGGCCAAGGACCATACTTTGATGTGGACAGAGGAGGAGACAGCCCAAGGACACGAGTGAAAAGTAGCAGCAACAGAAAGTAGAAGAGAAACTACAAAATGTGGAGCCACAGAAACAAAAGGGAGAAAGCGGTTAGGCAAGTTGGTGTCACCCACAGGGTCAGGTGTTGAAGAGATGCTAAGTAAGATAAATGTGAAAAAATGTCCTTTGGATTTTGGAGCAACAAAATCTTTGGTACCCTGAATGAGAACAATGTTGCTAGAAGCCATACTGTGTGTATACAGGGAATGTCGACAACTCTTAAGAAGCTGGCAGCAATGAAGATGGGGGGCTGTGAGAAGATGGGTCGTGTGGGTTGGGGGAAGATGTTTTTTGTTTTGTTTTGTCCTGTTACGTTTTCTTGAATTTGAGATGGGAGAGACCTCAAATTCAAGAAAACGTAACAGGACAAAACAAAACAGAAAACATCTTCCCCCAACCCATGGTTAATTTGTAGTAGGAAAGAGCCTACACACACGGTTTAAAAGGAGAAAGAAGGGAGGGGTAGTTGATGGATTAAGCCATCTAAAGATGTATAATAGGATAAAATTCAAGAACTTAGGTCAGAAGGAGATAGACAAGGGTAAGTGTGATCCAGTTATGTGTTCAGAGAGGTGGAGGTGGAGGGGGTGTTAGGTCAGGGAATTCCTGCCAAAACCGTCAGTTTCCTTGGTGAAATAAGAAGTGAGGTCCACCTGCAGATAATGCGGTGCTGGGAGATGTCTGTAAATGGAAAAGATAGAGGAAAAGGGAGATTTGAAACAGTTGCTGTGAGAAGTGAGGGAAAAAGAGCTAACTTGGGAACATAGAGTTTCCATCAGCAGGAGGGCCCAACTGAAGTTGGAGTACATGAATTTGTAGTGGAAATCGTGGGGATGTTGTCTGATTTCTTTAAGTGGTCCAAGTGGAAGACCAGAGAAAGGAGGTGGTCTGATTGACTCTGGCCTGGGGAAAGATAAGGCAGCCAGGAAACAAGTGCAGTGATAGCTGCTGGTATTAAGAACATGGGTTTGGATCAGAGCTTCTCTACCTTATCTGCATATTAAAATCACCTGTGGAGCTTATGTAGAGGGCAGTTCTACTCTGGCCTCTAGGATCTCAGTGAGTCGGATCCGACTCGACGGTACTTGGCTTGGCTGTGGAGCTTATGTCCAAGCAGAGATGTCTGTTACCCACCCAGATCCACTGTATAAGAATGCCTGGGTTCTGACATTTTTATCTTTAAAACGTTTTGCAAGTGTTATTAATGTTCAGTGAAGATGAAGAACCACTAGTCTAAACCTCCATGAACTTGTTTCAGTAAAGAGTGTGAAGATATTCCTGTTCCACTTTAGAGCATGCAGCAGACACAGTATCTTGTGGTACACTAGTTTCTGAGAGAGTGTGTTGCTTTGAGACATCATAAGAGAAGGCAGTACCACAGTGTTTTGAGTAGCTGCAAAATTCACATGGCGATGGAGAAGGGTAGGCAGGGTTATGAAGGACTTAGTGTACTTAATCCTGTGAGTTTCCCCGTAGGCTTAACTAAGTGTAGGAATCCTTGGAAATCATGCTAACCTTTCTGGAATACCAAGGACATAGCACTGTGGGTCTCCACATTTCATGGGTGTGTTTTCTGAGGACTAGGATAAACCGTGCTATGGGGTACAAAGCTTTGGCCACCCTCCTCCCATGCTTTCAGCTGGTGCTTAGTCATCTAGTGCTACTGCAACAGAAATACCACAAGTGGAGGGCTTTCAACAAAGAGAATTTTTATTCTGTCACAGGTTAGTAGGCTACAAGTCCAAATTCAGGCCATTAGCTCCAGGGGAAGGCGTTCTCTTGTGACTTTTGGGGAAGGTTCTTGACATCAGTCTCCTCCTGAACTGGGAGCTTCTGAGTCACGGGACCCCAGGTCTTTTCCAAAGGACATACTCTGCTTCTAGCACTGCTTGTTGGTGAGATGAGGCTTGATAGCTTTTTTTTTCAGAATTATCCCAAGAGATTGCCTCAAGGTACACTACAGTCAGTCTTACACGGTGAGTCCTGCCTCACCAACACAATTGCCGCCGTCCCCCATCATTAACATCATAGAGACCAGGTTTACAGAATGGAGGAACATCATACAATACTGGGAGTCAAGGATTAGCCTAATGACTACACACATTTTTGTGAGGGACACAGTACAATCCAGTGACAGCTGGGTATGTATGCTATATCCAGTCCTGAAGCAAGCAGTTTTTCAATGCTTGCCAGTGGTCACACTCCAGCTCATAAACCAGCAGTTTATTTACAATATCTGATTAAGATCCTACTGAATTTTCAAACCATGATTCATTTTCATCTGTGCCTGAAAAGTAGAAATGAGTGACTGTTTTGATATCTAATAAGCCAATAGTAGATTCTAATCATTCCAGGCCATTAAGCTTGACATTAGAAGGATGTTTGTTAAGTAAATGTTTACCTGAGGGGAGGAGCGGGGAAACTAATGCCAGACTGACTAATAGGATTACCAAACCAGGTGAATAGAGGAGATCTTTAGAAGGTAAAACTTGGTATCTAAATAGTGGATGAGGATGTTTCTTATGATAGAAACAAGGTAGAAAACTGTGCTTCAGGTGGTAATACAAAGAAAAAATTAATAGTTGGTTAAAAGTCTTGTGCAAAGCAATTTGACTGGCATGGATGCTTCTTGGACCCTTCAACATTTTTCATCAGCGTCTTGGATGCAAGTATAGAAGGTTTGCTTATCATGTTCCTGAAAGATTGAAAACTGGGTGGACGGGATAGCTGCTTTACTGTGTGACTGAATCCAGCATCAGAAAGACGTTGGAAGGTTAAAACAGCAGGTCAAAACAAATACAGTGATCTCTTTTTTAAAAAATCTTTTTTAATGTGAGTTGTAAAAGTAACAAATGGGCATTGTTGAGAAAGATAAAAACCAAAATGAAACCCAGTGCCATTGAGTCAGTTCCAACTCATAGCAACCCTATGGAACAGAGTAGAACTACCCTGTAGTTTCCAAAGAACGCCTGTGGTGTTTGAACTGCTGACCCTTTGGTAAGCAGATGTAGCACTTAACCACTAAGCCACCAGGGTTCCTTTAAGAAAGATAGTCCATAAAATTCTAAAACAAAAAAGTTAGCATAATTCATTCTCGTGAGAACATGCTGTTTTTTGCCCCCAGGTAAATATTTGTTTAATGTGCATCTTGCTAGTGTTATGTTTAATGGACTGAAAAACTACCACCAAGGGATCAAAGCATACATGTTTTGATACGTGTGGCCACACGGCCTTCAAGAAAGATTGTATGCATTTCCATTTCTATCGTTCTGTGAATAAGAGGATCAGTTTTCCAACACATTCACTAAATTGATTGTTGTCTTTATAAATTTTGTCAGTCACAGATGTGGCTATTTTACTGTGTTGTTTAATTTGTATATTTTAAGTTACTAAATTAAGAAGAGGAAACGCTAGTGGCTAAGTGGATTAAGTGCTATGTCTGCTAACCATAAAGGTCAGCAGTTCAGATCCACCAGGCATTCCTTGGAAACTCTGTGGGACAGTTCTACCCTGACCTATAGGGTTGTTATGACCTGACTTGACTGCAGTGGGTTTTGGTTTTTTAAATTACGAAGAAACTTAACTGAACTAAATCTGCTGCATTGAGTTTGTAAATCAGTTGTTTGCATGTGGTCGGCTCGTTGAGACCTCATTTGATAGCTGTGAGCAGAAAGAGTCCTGGGAGGTTTGATTGATGGATTGGTGCCATTTGAGCCAGTGCTGTCTGGTGCTCTCTGGAGTCTGTTTCTGCTTCTAACCAATATTTATAAACTAGAAAGCTATTCATCAGATTGTTGTCCACTAACGACTATTGGAAATGAGGAAAAACCTGGAAGCTGTGCCCTGGGAGGCCTATTTGAGAGAAGGAAGCCTAGTAGGTGTTCATAGTTATATGTGGATATTTGAATAGAGTCACTAGGTACAAGAGTGCTTTGCCTTGTTCTGTGTTCAGAAAAGAATAATTAAGACCAGTTGGTAACAATAGCCAGAGGCACATCGTGGTTCAGTGTTGGGATGGATGTGCTTTGGGAGCAGTTGCAGCTGATCACAAATAGATTGTGTTGTCTTGCAAAGCAGTGAGTGCCTGACACTGAAACGATTGAGGCAAGTGCTAAATAGCCCTCTTTCAGAGATGTTGGGAGGTGGAGATTCTTCTTAATTAAAAAAAAATAAATAAAGATTTCTATGAAAGATTTCAAAAATAAAAATCCAGTAGTTTATGGACACCCATGTTTACCAGTCAGATGTAACATTTTGAAATTTGTCCTATTTTCTTTATCTTCATGTCTTTTGTGCTTTCTTTTTTTTAAAAGATAGAAAGCATTACAGATACAGGTAAAGAGTTTACCCTGCCGCATCCCACTACTTTGCTCCTTCCTCTAGAAGTGGTTGTATGTGATGCCTTGTGTCCATATTTTTATATTTTAAAATATTTATGTACATATTCCTGTATAATACACTGTATTATTTTGTTATAGATTGTTTTCCAAATTCCCTTTTTACATTCCTCATTGTTTTTCAACACAGAAAATAATTACTCCTTAGTGAAAGAATTTTAAGCTGTTTTTAGATTTTTTTTTTCTTGCTGTTGCAATCAGCCCTACGTTGAATATCCTTGTACATGCTAGAAAGGATTTGTCCTTCGCAAAGGTTGAACTAGGTGGCCAGATGTGCCTCAGCCTTCTGATTGCAAACTTCAATTCAACCAGTTTTTTCTAGTCTCTGGGATAAAAGCAGAAACCCTGGTGGCATAGTAGGTTAAGTGCTACATCCACTAACTAAAAGATGGGCAGTTCAAATCCAGTTGAGACGTTCCTTGGAAACTCTATGGGGCAGTTCTACTCTGACCTCTAGGGTTGCTATGAGTCAGACCTGACTCGACGGCATTGGTTTTTTTGCAGTAAAAGCGCTAAGTCATGTGCCCTGCTCAAGGAACTTGCTGTCTTAGACTCTGTATGTTAGATTGTTTTTAGTTTTATCTTTAGGTGTCTGTGAAACTTTGCTGGCTTAAGAAATCAACTACCTTTGCTGTGATGGGATGTAGTCTGTAATAACTATTGTTTTGGGGTATAATTTTCAACTTGAAGCCTCAATATTAATTGATAGTTTTTGCTGAGATGATTTGTGTGTCTTAAAAGAAACATTTGAAATTATTTATTTTCCAGAGCTGCTTTGTCCATTTATATTAAGAAAAATGTTTTCTATTTCATCCTTTCTATTGAACTTTGCTCCTTAAAAAATAATTAATGAACACCACATAGGGAATATTTCTGTGTGTACTTTTGTGTATATGTGTGTTGTTTTTTTAGGAAAAAGGCTCAACTCAAGAAAAAAAGAGGTGTGCCTCAGATTAATGAACAAATGCTGTTTCATGGTACCAGCAGTGAATTTGTCGAAGCAATTTGTGTTCATAACTTTGATTGGAGAATAAATGGCATACATGGTGCTCTCTTTGGAAAAGGTAATTATCAGAATTCCAGGTCCAATTTGAGTTCTGGGAGAAAATACCTCTTTGGGGAAGCTTGATTGTTCTGTAATTAAAAAGTTTGGTAGTCATTATGTTAAAGGTTACTATGCTAACTCCTCTAATCTTAACCCAGTATCGCAAGGACAGATTAGCAGGGGCAGGGGTCTGGTGACCATGCTCTCAGGGGACATTGAGGCCAGTTGGTGTAAGTGGCATATATTGTTAAAAGAGTCTTCTGCACCCCATATTGGTGAGTGGCATCCGGGGTCTTAAAAACTAGCAAGCTGCCATCTGAGGCATGCCAGATGGTCCCATCTCACTGGAAACAGATGATCACCAAGGACCAAATTGACATGAGGGAAAGAGAACCCAGAAGACAGAGAGAGCCATGTGAATGAATGGGTAACTACATTGACATGTGACCAGAAGAACCAGATGGTGCCCGGCCACTACCAGTGATAGCTGTGATGGGGCTCACAAAGTTGAATCTCACTGGCAACATGAAAGTAAAAAGGGGTGCACCCTGAGAACTCCACTAAAAGACCGCAATTGATGGTCCATGGGCTTTGGGGTTCCCCTGGGAGCATGGCCCCTAGTCCTTATGCTGCCCTTGTTCATAAATCATTACTGAGGTCAACTGTTAGGAGAGGAGTGGATTGGACTCTGTGACACAGAGTGACCATATTGTGTGTGCACTTTATGGTTCTGTGCATCTATAGGATGTCATCCTGCTGGCCTCTTATTGGAAGGGAGGAAGAGGGTAAAGAGGAGGGGGCAGGAGATTGTTACAAGGATATGACATGTATAGAATGGATAGGAGAAGTGTGCTGTCACCAGGCAGGGAGAGCAGTGGAAACTGTGCATAGGCAGACATGCAAATTTATATTAGAGTGTATACTTCCAATCACAATAAAAAAAAGTTACTATGAGAGTTTTTAAGTCACAGAAAAAGTCACTTGTTGAATGTACAAGATAGAAGTAAGACTTTATACCTCTGTCTGCTTAACTAGCTCCTAAGTCTCAGTCATCCAGATGTGACATCATGCCCATTATTAGCTGATTTTTTTCATTATATTTTATTCAATATCTTTCCATGAATAAACCTGTGTACTAAATTGATTTATGGCAAATATAGAAAGAAAAGTAAAATTAAATTACACCATATTAATTACACTGTATGTAAGTATAGGAATCCCTGGTGGCAGAGTAGTTAAGTGCTACGTCTGCTCACCAAAAGGTCAGCATTTCAGATCTACCAGGCAGTCCTTGGCAACTGTATGAGGCATTTCTACTTTGACCTTTAGGGTCTCTGTGAGTTGGAATTAACTTGACGGCAGTGGGTTGGGTTTTTCATGTATGTATAGGCGTTAGGGTTTTTCTTTTCTTTTTAGAACATGGTAGATAAGAATATAAATAAAGAACAAGGAGTAATAGGTAGAAAACCTCACCATGTTTCTTAATTGTTTTGAGAGTCTAGATTCTCCAGTTTATGCCCAGTGCTCAAGCAAATGAAGGAGGCAGTGAGGGGAAAATGAAGGGAATGGGCATTTTTGTTGCTTGTGTTGTACCTTGTAACCAGCAAGAGGTCTGGCTGCCACTTCATTTTTTAAGTAACTGTTGAAAAGGCCATCCACTTAGTTAGCTATAAGAGAGTCATAAAAGTGTTCCATAACTGCTGTCAGTGTTGGTGTGAATATTCCCTTGATGATGTCAACTCTCAGGACTCTCATTTAGGCAGCATCAGCTACTTTATTGAGTTTTCATATTCAGGAAGTTAACCGGTGAAATTATTCTTTTGGAATGCTCAGATAGGAATAACATCGTGCTCTCTCAGAAATCTTTTCCTCGATATAGGGTTCTATTCCCTCCAGAAATGCTACAGGTTACCTTGTATCATGAAATTATGGTTTTCTAGGGTTTAGAATAATTGGTAGACCGGTAATTTCTACCTTGTGCTCTCCAGAGTCTTGCTGGATACAAGAAGGGGGAGGGCTGGGAGAATGGGAGGCAGGAGTAGCCGTGAGAGGGAAGCCCAAGCTGTTACAACTGAGGCCCTGTCATACTGTTTACCACAGAAACTGAGTTTCTGTCTGTTTGACATATTGGGTTTTTTTTTTAATATTTCTTTTGAAAACAGTATTGGAAACTACATTTGAGAGCTGGGGGCTGCTTTCTACCAACCAGTCAGTCCCCGTGGCAGGCTGTACCATAGTGGTCCGTAGCAGATAGATTTCTGTTCTTTCCATAGATCTACAGATGAGGACCTTCCACGTCCCTGTTCGTTACACAATTCCATGTGTCTACTCCCTTGACAATTACAGTGATTTGCTTGTATTTAATGCATTCTCAGGAGTAATCTTGGCTCTTTTTGGTCCTTTTGTTTAAGGAACTTATTTTGCTAGAGATGCTGCTTACTCCAGTCGCTTCTGCAAAGATGACATCAAGCACGGAAATACATTCCAGATCCACGGTGTCAGCTTGCAACAGCGGCATCTATTTAGAACATGTAAATCTATGTTTCTGGCTCGAGTACTAATTGGCGATTACATAAATGGAGACTCCAAATACATGCGACCTCCTTCCAAAGACGGGAGCTACGTGAATTTATATGACAGCTGTGTGGATGATACCTGGAATCCGAGGATCTTTGTGGTTTTTGATGCCAACCAAATCTATCCTGAGTATTTAATTGACTTTCATTGATTTCACTATCAAATCTCAATGGTCAAAGAAGTTTGATTCTTTCTTGCAGGAAGATTTGTTCTCCTGTTATCTAGCCACTAAATACTAATTATCTGATACTTTTGAAACAGATATGAAAAACAAGTGGCTCCCCTATAAAAAGACCTACTGGCATTAAGGTTGGTGTTTCGTTGGTGTTGTGTTTTTGTCTCATACTCAGAGTCCTGTTTTTAAAAAATTGACACCATTGCCATTTTAATACACAGGGATACAAAATACCATTCCAAATAGAATCAACTATGTCTCAGATAACATGAGCATTCCAGGCCTTTAAAGTTGACGTGTGTGTTAACAGGATCAACGTTTTTGGTACAAACAGACTTATTCATATATATGTTCAAAAAAATAAAACAGGCATAAATATGTTCCTTTAGAGAAATTCATCTGTTGTAAGTTGAATTCTGATATTATCCACTAGCGTGTTGCTTTGTTGGTCTTCTGAAGGAAGGAGGGGGATACAAAACTCGGAACAGGCTGAGTACCTTGAGAGACATCAGAAACAAGAACAGTGTTTGCAGTGCTACCAGACAAGCCAGAAGGAGAAAATCAAGGTCAAGTGCTCTACTTCCCATTGTCTTAGGAGAGCAGGCTGCAGCCTCAGATTTGCTCTCGTGGTTCTCTTCTGCCTCCTGCATCTGAATGGACAAGTGCTACAGATGATAACTAGCCTGCAATTCATCCACCAAGGCTCTTCAGTTTCTGCACCAACAACAAGGTGCTTATTGCGTCTTCAAAGTGAAACTTTTATTTATTATTTGAAACACTTAGCTTCCTGTTCTTTTGGGGTCCTTAAGATGTATTACCCACCGTGTGCAGCTATCAACAAGGATTTCTAAAATTCACATTTCTAAGTTTTGTTCTCCGCATTATGGATCACTGCAGAAAGCATAGGATGCTTGTGAAAAACCTGATTTAAGTTTTTGAAAAGCAATTGACAATCTGCTAACTTTCTTGAAAAGTAAGGTACAGTTCAGAAGCACATTTAATGGGAACTTGCTTACCCATCCCAGCTGTTTTGCTCTTCTAGTGTAAGGACAAATCAGGAGTATTGGCACAATTTCCTTGACACTTGAGATGTACTAGCAGAGGCTGGACAACAACTTGGCAGGAATGTTATATGAGAATTCAAATATGAGATGAGGGATTGACCATATGTTTTTTAAGAGTCTTTCTGGTCTTGATTTGCCATGATTCTATCTTGAAAAAGAGAGTGCTTGGATGAAGCCTTTCGTAGGAAACCTTTTCCTAATTCACTCTATCACTGAATTTTCTCCCATTATCCTAATCCAGTTTGGTCTGAAGTTTAATGAATGCTGTTTAATTTCTCGAAAAATCCAATAAGTGTCCAGTGTCTGTGCCTGTGTTGTCCAGCTCACTACTTGGGATTGGGAAGGCATCAGAAATAATAAAGGTAGAGAGTCTGGAGCAAGGTTAGGCATAACAGTTCTTCAGCTGTGGTCACAGACTTTTGTGGTAGCTCAGGCTACCTATAATTATGCAGTTGGAAGTACGTAGTACAGAGAAAATTATAGGTACAATACTTTGAAACAAGTGGCAACAAAGATTTCTCAAGTCAGATGTGCATACTAACAACCTGTTTAGATGAATTGTGGAGAATATTTAGAAAGAACGTATTTTGAAAATATTCCAGAAATCATCTTGGAAATAATTGGAGGAAAAATCAGTAGGCTGTCTTAAGAGGGGTAACAGCTTTACTCTACACTTGTTAGTACTGTGCTGTTTAGTCTAAGAGTGTACTTCCAAGCTGATTTGATACATTCTTTAACAATGTTAGAAATAGGAATTCAGATTTTTAAGATCTTTTCTTTCTACTGATTTGTTATTTGCATTCAGAAGAATGTTACACATTCCCCCTTTGTGTTTTTTTCCCATTTAATGTGAATACTTCTCTCCCACTGTTTTGGCATTTTAGGGTTATTCTTCTAGACATCTTATCTGAAGGTGACCGAGAGCCCAGAGAATTTGCAAGGCAATCTACATGAACTGGGACTGAACTTTTTGATTTATATGTAGCGAACATTCTAGAATATGCTGCAGTAGCCATTGTAAGAAAGTATTGTACCATTGTTTTGTCTGATGTATACTGCCAACTCCCCTTTTATTAAAAAAAAAGCTGATTTGATACATTCCTCAAAATGTTGTAGAATTAATTGATGTTAAAGTCTTATTTCTGGATCCTGCTCAGTGGATTAAGTTGAAAATCACATAATCACTCTACAAGAAGACTGGACACAACCATTTGCCATCTTTTCCTGTTGCTGGCACATCATGTGGGTGGAAGGAGTGAAGAGAAGTCACTCCAGATGAATGAGGAAATGGTTTTAAAAATCCTACATTGAATAGTTTCTAGCTAATAGTGACTTTCATGTTTCACTGTGGTAGCATCAGCCTCAGTGTAAAATAATGTTTGTTAAAAAAAGAGTTTCATATCTATTTATGAACAGGAGAGTTTTGTATTAGTGCAACATTTCACTTCCAGACTGTTGATGCTGATGATGATAAAGAATTGGGCGCCAGTTTTGATATACAAATGTACTGTTTTTACATGTGGTAACCAGAGCTTTCCCTGGCGGGTGTTGATTGTCTGTGTATGCCTGCATCTGTTTCTTTGATTTCTGTGTTCCTTTTCCAACTTCTATTATGTCAGTATCGGCTTTCAGTTCAAATTTAATAGGCTGTCAAGTAAATTATTGCCTATAGCTTTTACGTAACCCCCTTGCTGAAAGTGGTGAGAGGAAGAGTCTCTTGTTTGTAGTTCGAATCACCATGAGCAAGTAACCTGGGGAGAAAATTATTCACTCTGTGCTACTGAAAATTCGAAGCAGAAAGACTGGCCCCGGCCTCTGGGTGTGCTCCCAAGGCTCAGAGGGACAGCTCTGGAGTGGGTACCTGCCTCACCTGTGGAATGTGCTTCCCGCCATCCGAGCAGCCCCAGCCACACTGGTGTGTCAACAGTCATCTGAAGCCAGTTAGACATTCCATTTCTCTTTAAGCTTCTGTTGGCACAAAGAAAGATATCAAAGGATGTCCTAAGTTTTAAGCTGAGAAAAATGAGGTATAGAATGATGGACGCTTACCTGTGGAAGGAAAAATAAAGTTTTTCACTGACTTAAATCACATCCCCAGTCTAAGTGTTGCGCTAATTTTTAAGACTTGTTGGGATAAAAACTGAGCTTTGGCTGATGATGTACAAACACAAAATCTTTACAAAATGTGTTCCAAGGCCATTCAGGGATTTGAGGTTACCTCCCAGGTGGCTGGGAAGCAATCTGATACTAGAAACAATTTTACAGTGGTCATTGTTGTACTTTAGACCCTAGGTATTTCTGTGTCCTTGGAGAAGAATGTTTTGTTTATTTTTAAATATGGCATTTTCTTTTGCATAAAATAGTCCGTTTCTAGATGAAATTAAATGTACCAGACTTGTAAAAGAGAAAGATAAAAGATAGCAAAAATATAGCAAGAAAAGGAAAAAACAAAGCCTTGTCAAAAATAATTTTTGATTAAAACTTTTGGCAAGGTGAGTTCACTCACTGTACTTGTTTTATTTATTTTTGTTCTTTATACTGCATGCAGGAAGAGGTTTAAATAAGCCAGCTGCCCTGCCCACTTTCCTATCAAGCAGTTTTATCATGTTGGTTGGAGCAACACAACTGAAATGTGTGAACACTTCAGGGAATGATGAAGCACACAGTTATTTGGGGGCTGCCTAGTTAGTGTAGTACCCACATGGAGAATTGAGCCTTAAGTTTGCAGAAAGACGTTTAAAGGTCAACCAGTGACCCTTTTGCAAAGGCAGTTCACTTCCCACGTGTTCATAGACTCTAAGAGGGAAGGTGGTTTTGGAGCACATGTTGTCTATTGCACACCACCCCAGCCCTCATCCTAGACTGGCCTGTACTTGATCCGTCCCAGATGAAAAGCTGTCTTGGTTATTCTTACTACTGAAGACAGCAGGGGCCTTATGAGATCTCTGATCTAAGTCTCTTGATAGAAGATTAGGTAATCCATTTCTTGGCCTTGATTGCTTGGCTTTCATTCTGCAGCCCTGCAGGCTAACACCTTAGTTTTATTTGAACTTTCTCACTCTGTGGCTGTGTATCTAAGAATTTAGTGTCAATCTTACTAGTTTTTAAATGACTCTTTTTCGACGGCACTTGGCTTGGTTTGGCTTTCATGAGACTAGAGTAGTGTTACACCGAAGACTATTGTGTTTTCTGCGGCATTCTAGCTTTGCTGTACTGCGTATCAGGAGGTTATGCAGTAAGCTGATTCTCACTCTGTCTTATGCTAACTTTGCTATAGTAAAACCAGCTTGGGAGAGTTACAACCTGGAATTTAATTCAGGTCATTTTTGCAATATTGATTATAAACCCAGACTGGACTTCTTGGATTTTTCTATCCCTTTTTAAAATAAAACTTTTCCTGAGGGGCTCATTATGCTTTAATGTCTCCCAGAAAGCACATGGAAGCTGCAGGCATTATAAGGCCGTGTTTGAGTAACACTTAGGAGAATCAGTGTCCAAGCCTATCTCCTCTATTTTAAAGCATTAAGATCAAACATCCAATTAGGAGCCAGCCGGTCTGAGTTTTATTTCTGACTTTTCAGTTTGATTCACTGTGACCTTGGGCAGCTCGCCACGGGATGAAGATTTGCTTTTCAGAAAGGTGCAGTTTGTGAAGGACTGAGTAGCCTCTTGTTAAAACAACAAGACTGGCTAGAGCCAGCTAGATTTCTCTGGGCAACACCTGATCTGCCTGAGGAAGCTTGTTTGCTTTTTTAGCTTGTGTTAAGAATCAGGGAGCATGCTTCACTAAGAAGAAGTAAGGGTTTGAGGGAGGAAGAGAAAAGAATTAACCTGGTTCTTCCTAAAACTCTTGTCTCATTAGATCCCTACACCTCCACCCCCTTCCACATGTTCACAACTCCAATTTTGTGCTGTGCCAGGCAGTGAACAGGTGTCACATGGCCTCTGCTTTCAGGGAGCCGAAAGTCTGGCAGAGGGCACAGATACTGGCCTGTAAGGACAAGAGCAATGAGCCTCACCAAAGGGTAAGTTCAGGCCACTGTGGGAGCCTGTGGCAGAGAGTTAACCCATCTTAGAGAATTAGAGAGGGCTGCCCTGGGAAGGGAAACCCTGGTGGTGAACTGGTTAAGTGCTACAGCAGTTAGGTTAGCAGATAGAATCAACAAGGCGCTCCTTGGAAACCATATGGGGCAGTTATACTCTGTCCTGTAGGGTCACTATGACTTGGAATTGACTCAACAGCACTGAGTTGTTGTTTACCCAGAGAAGTGACATTTGAATGTAGAGACCTATGAAGGATTGATTTTGTGTCCCCTCTGCCTATCTGTGCTGCATCAGGTTTTGAAGAGACAAGAAAAACAAGTTGTAGGGTAGAGGCACGTTAGAGTTGTATTTTGTTGATTAAAACTAAGGGCAGCTGAATCAAAAGCCATTTAAAGACTCAATGTATTGTCCGCAGCCTCTCCACCAGGCCCTGGGAACCAGCTGTGAGGAAACCAGCATTGGTGCTCAGGGACATTTGGAGAGAGGAGCACGGGTGATGTAGATTGTTCTATGTTACTAAGAGAAATTGCTTATTAGGGAGGGGAGTTCATTCTTCTGCCTTGCTGCCTCCTCTGAGAATACACACCCACCTCCCTTCTGCCCTCCAAGTCCTGTTCCTCTGAAACATGTGCTCCGCTCTCAGATGGCCGGGTTGGCAGGTCATCCCTTATCAGTGTCTGACCTTGAGGAGGGTACTTGACCTCTCTGTTCTTCAGTTTCTTTGTCTGTAAAGTAGAGAGATGGTGACAGTGCCTACCTTGTAGGGTGGTTATGAGGATCATTTGGCTGTGAAGTGCTTAGGATGATGCCTGGCACATAGTAAGTATACCTCAGGTAATGTTAGTGGATGTTAACATTAGATATCCTCCATCCCTTCCAGGAAGTATTCTGTAAGTAATGCAACTGTCGGAAATCTGGAGTACTTAATGGAGTTTATATTGCACTTGGTGTTAGGGGCCTTTTTAAATTTTTTCCTTTAACATTTACTTGGTCAAAAACCAACCCTGTTGTTAGACAACTGGGGATTTAGTACTCGTTGCAGAGCTGGTGAATCTTTACCGTGGGGAGTTATAGAGCGTCCCAGTAAGGAAGTAGAAAGGACCAACTCCAGGATTTGGATTGTGGCTGGGTGATTTGGGAAAGGGTCTAAGAAAGCAGGATTTCCGTCTAGATGGGATGCTGTGAGAACGCTGAAGCAGTTCTAGGATTGGGTGTTTCAGCAAATCATCTGTGGGGTAAAGACTGGCACAACGATAAGCTGTAATTGGCAAAGAAGCATAGTCACTCATTTTAACTCAGAGAGGGAGTGTTTCATATTCAGTGGGTGGCATAGTGATCTTATTTTTTTTTTGTCTGTGCTTCGACAAAATTATGAAAGTGAACTTGCTTTCTCTCAGTTTACCATGGTCTCAAAATAACTATATCTAAGGTTGGTATCTCTGTGAAATGGTTTTGTGATCAGCAGGAGAATAAAAAGGTTTAGTTGTGAGTGCCAGGCGGGCTTCTAAATGTCAGGGACTACTTTTCTTTCTCAACTTGTTCAATAACTTTTATTTGCACTAGTGTTCTCCTTCCAAGGAAATTGTTAATGAATGTATATATTCATTCAAAAAAACACCAACCAGGTATCTGTATCTACTGCATACCAGGCATCATGCTCAGCACAGGATTCAGTGGTACAAACCTGTGCCTTCCAAGAACTCAGATTTAAACATTGTCTCTTTCAAGCCACAACCACCTTGCTGATTTAGAGCTTTCCCACCAAGAACTACTCTGTGTCTGCTACTGCACTGACAAGGAGTTTCTTCTCACGTGAGACAACTCCAAATGTCAGAAAATTGATTCTTACTTTCCTCTGTATCTCCTTCCCTGTATCTTCTACCACTTGGTCCTAGATCTTTCCTTAAAAGACATAGAGAACAAGTTCCACGCGTGCTCCTTGTAGTGCCTCCGCATGTAACCAATCCAGGGACAGTGAAAGTGAGCCCTGGGTTCTCCTGTGTCAACACTAGACTGCCTACTCTTAAATTATTCCTCAAAGAAGACTTTATTTCAACAAGTCATTGAGTCCATTTTCTGCATGACTTTGCTACATAGGTTTATTTGACAAGGAGACAGAGGCTAAACAACTGAGGGTTTTCCTAATTAGATCAAGGGATAGGCAAGTAGGTGTAGTTGAGAGCAACAAACACTAGATGGCAGCATCTTACCTCAGAAAAACCCCGAAGTTCGCAACAAAACTCTTGGGGAGCTGAGTTTGTTTGCTCTGAATTTTAGCAACGAAAGTAAAAGGCCTTCCAGAAATTACCAAGAAACTGCCTTGATGCCAGATGGGATAGTGTATGGCCATCACCACCTGGAAAGATACTTATCCCATTTATAATAATCGCTAGGAATAGTTGGCCCTCTCCCAACAATAGAAAACCCTGGTGGTATAGAGCTATAGCTTCTAACAAAACGGTTGGCAGTTCGAGTCCACTAGACGTTTCTTGGAAACTATATGGACAGTTCTACCCTGCCCTGTAGGGTGGCTATGAGTCAGAGTTGACTGGAAGGCAACAGGTTTGATTCATTTATTTATTTATTTTTAACCCAAATAATCGGTGTCGCTGAATGGCACAAACAGTTAACACGCTTGGCTGCTAACCAAAAAGCAGGAGGTTCAAGTCCGCCAAGAGCCACCTCTGAAGAAAGTACTGGCAGCTGGGGTCCAAAAAACCCTTAGCCATTGAAAACGGTGTGGAGCACAGTACCAGGCTGACACACATGGGGTCACTCTGAATCGGAGTCAACCCAACTGCAACTGTTATTTTCCCAGTAGTAGTCTGTTCTGCTGTTTTGGAATCTTGCCCACTGAACGTTCTTCATGCATAACCTACCTAGATGCTGTCACTTAATCTTACTTTTCTTTCCTTCCCTCCTATTTGATTTTACTTGGTCCAGCAAATAAGTATTTCCTGAGTCTGTAAACACAAAGACAATGACCCCTTAAACCTTAGTTCTTCAGGCCCAAAAGAAAACACCCCTAAGTCCCTGATCCTATAATCTCTTTTACATGCCTTACTCCCCCACTGTTTACCTGCAGCACTGTCTTCTGGGTATGCTTTGCATCATTTTTAATTACAAAGCCCCAAAGTTTTGCAACCCTCCTTGGTGCAGATCGGATACTCAGTTTCTTAAAACTGTATTGTTAATGCCTCAGAACATAATAGGCAGATTCTATGCTCTTTACAAAATATGTGTCCAAAAAGATAAGTTACAAACTCTGCTTAAAATTGAAACCTATGACGTAGTACCACTTGCCTAATTTACTTTTTAGTAATTTATTTTATTTTTTGTTGTTGAGAATATCCACAGCAAAACATATACCAGTCTGGCAATTTCTGCACATACAGTTCAGTGGCATGATTATATTATTCAAGGTGTGCAGCTATTCTCATCTTCCTTTTCTAAGTTGTTCCTCCCTCATTAACATAAATTCACTGCCCCCTAGTTTTCCTATCTAATCTTTTGAGTTGCTATTATCAGTTTGATCCTGTATAGCTAGATCTTGAAAGAACACAAAGGCTCAATGCATACATTCTTTAGTGGTTAAGCTAAACTATTGTTTGATTTTAAGAAGATTTCAGGTGACGTTTTTAGTTTACAGCTCAAGGATTATTTGGGGGTGGCAGTTTCCAGGAGTTTGTCCAGCCACTATGGCTCCAGAAAGTCCAGAGTCTATGAAAAACTGAATTTCTGTTCTGCATTTCCCTCTTTGGATTGATTTGTTCTATAGAAACATTCCCCTTGAGAACAAGAACAAGACATCCAAGCCAAGTGCCGTCAGACAAGGATGCCCATTATCATCATTCCTATTTTAACATTGTGCTAGAAGTCCTAGTTAGAGCAATAAAGCAAGAAAAGGAAAGAAAGGGCATCCAAATTGGTAATGAGGAAGTTAAATTGTTCCTGTTTGAGGGTGATTTGATTCTGTACATAGAAAACCAAAAGACTCCATGAGAAAACTACTGAAACTAACAGAAAGATTCAGCAAAGTAGCAGGATACAAGATAAACATACAAAAATCAGTCAGTTTCCTAGATAACAATAAAGACGGAAAAGAAAATCAGGAGAACAATACCATTTTCTAATAGCCCTAAGTAAAATAAAAATACTTAGAAATAAATATACCCAGTGATATAAGAGACCTATACAAAGAAACTACAAAACACTACTGCAGGAAATCACAAGAGATCTACATAAATGGAAAAACATACCATGCTCGTAGATGGATAGATTCAACTTTGTGAAAATGACACTTCTACCCAATACAAATACCAACAACATTCTTTAAAGAGGTGGAAAGGCTGATCATTCACTTTATATCAAAAGGGAAGCAGCCCCAGAAAGTAAAGCACTGCTGCAAAAGAAGAACGTAGGAGGAGTAGCACTACCTGACCTCAGAACTTACTCTACAAGTATGGTGGTCAAAACAGCCTGGTACTGATACAAAGACAGATACATAGATCAACTAGAACAGACTTGAGAACCCAGATGTAAATCCATCCACCTATGGTCACCTGACGTTTGACGAGGGCTCAAAGTTCATCCAATAGGGAGAAGACCATCTTTTTATCAAATGGTGCTAGCAAAACTGGCTGCCCCATCTGCAAAAAAAAAAAAAAAAAAAAATGAAACAGGACCCTTACTTCACACCATACACAAATACTAGTTCAAATGGGTCAGAGACCCCAAACTATAAAGTTCATAGAAGAAAAGCTAGTATCAATACTGTAAGACCTAGTACATGGCATTAACATGATACAAACCATACCAAAAAGACATAAACTCCAGAATATAAGCTAGATAATTAACTTCCAAAAGTTAAACTTACGATGAGTAGTATCTAGGGTCTTAAAAGTCTGTGAACAGCCATCCAGGATACTCCGCTGGTCTTTGGAGCAAGGAATAATGAAGAAAATTAAAGATACAAGGAAAGGGTTGGTTGAGCAGACTAATGGACCACGTCAACAATGTTCTCTATCAGACTGAGTCCAGTAAAAGCAGATAGTGTCTAGCTACCACCACTAACTGCTTTGGCAGGGATCATAACAGGGGGTCCCAGATGGAACTGGAGAAAAATGTAGAAGAAATTGCTAACCCAAGAAGAAAGATAAGACTTTCTGACTTGACAGAGACTGGAGAAACCCTGGGAATATGGCCCCCAGATACCCTTTCAGCTCAGGTGAGGTGCACCCTTCAGCAGAAGATGGGACAGGCTCATTAAAAAAAAAAAAAAAATGAGGCTAAAGGGGCATGCCAGCCCAGGAGCAAGGACTACAAGATAGGATGGAACAGGAAAGCTGGTAATAGAGAACCCAAGGTTGAGAACGGAGAGTGTTGACATGCTGTGGGTTGTTAACCAATGTCATAAAACAAAATGTGTAGGAACTGTTTAATGAAAAACTAATATTTTTAGTAAATCTTCATCTAAGGTACAATAAAACAAGTTAATTCAAATATATCAAAAGAATTTTAAACAGAAATACGTTAAATGAAAGAAGTGGATTTTAAAGCCAGGTCATCCCAGGTGTTGGACCCAGCTTTGCCTATTTCTAGTTGTATAGCCTTAGATATAAGTTGCCAAACTTCTCTGCACTGCTGTTTCCTTGTATTTTAATGCTGTTGTGAGAATTTCCTGGGCCTGTGTGGGTATGTAAAGCCCTTTGCACAGTGTCTGACACTTAGTAGTTGCTCAACATTTAGATATAATTATTACCAGTTGGGTTGCTACAAGAGGAAGCAAGAGTATGGGTAAAGATCACATGATGTGGAATATTCCTTCTAGTCTGAGGACTTTAAGTTGGGAATCTGTTGTCCATTTTCATTGTCAACATCAATAATAGTATCTAATACTTTTTGTGTCTAGGTTATCAGAACTGTCTAGGTTATCATAGACTACAGTTAAATAACTTGTCATCATTGTTTTGTGAAGCCCTTTGGGGCCAGGCTGTAATTTATTCTTCTCTATTCATCTGGTAGCACTTAGCCCATTGCCTCAAACATCCAAGTTTATATTTGTTGGTTCTATGATTAATGACATCAACCTGGAATTCCAGACTGACAAGTCCCTAGGCCTTGGTTCCACATCTGTAAAATAAAGAGCTGGTGAAAAGATCTTTTTAGGTACTGTTTTCTGTGATACTCAGTTTCTGCTCCCCCTTTACTCTCTCAAAGCTGTCAGAAAGAAAATGAGGTAACAGTTCTGCGAAGCAATTTACGTTCACAGTTCTTCCAGCTGAGATCACACTCAAGTCATAAAATGGAGGGTAGGCCAAAAAGAGCTATGTCGTAAGCAAAAGATACTCAAAGAAAAGAGTAACTGGCAGAGATTGAAGGTATTTTCAGCACAGCCAGAGTTGCATTAGAGAAACCTGGCCTTCCAACCTGATGACCCTTGGGTATCCAGTTCATTCTAATAAGAGGAATGATACCACCGAGGGCTGTAAATCTAGAGTGTCGTTTCCCAGTGTTCCTGCTGCTGCTGCTGCGCAGGTTAGATGACATCCTTATAGGTATACCTAGAATTTGAGGAATCCTCGGACACATGTGGAGTACTAGATAGTGAAAGTTCAAACAGGCGTGATTCTGGTTGCTAAAATCTCCTGTAACAGAGACAACACGCTGGGCTTGTAAGAGGCAGTTAGGTGAACTCCACGCCTTCATCTCTTAAGTAAGAAAGTGAATTGGATGGGAAGGGGATAATCTTGAGTAAGTTCTAATACATATAAAAGAAATCACTCGCAAGTAAAGGTTGTTAATTAGCAGTAACAACTTACTTGTTACAAACCTCAGAACTGCTTAGAATCTTTGCTGTTGAAATATGCTAATCTGGGGAAGAGAATGAAGACTACCTGAAAACAGGTATTTGAATGGCATATAGCCAGTTCTACAGGTAACTAGTCCGTGGCTGCATGTGCACTATGGAACCCAGAGAAGGTAAGATCTATCTGCATTTTGGACTAATATAGTCAAAAAGCCTCAAAAGTACATGACAATGCTGGCTGGTGGGTACTGCAATACAAGTGAAAAAAAACCAAACCCACTGCCACTGAGTCAATTCTGATTCATAGTGACCCTATAGGACAGAGAAGAACTGCCCTATAGAGTTTCCAAGGAGTGGCTGGCAGATTTGAACTGCTGACCTTTTAATTAGCAGTCATAACACTTAACCGCTACAACACCAGGGCTTCCAGGTACTGCAGTAGCATTTGATAAACTCACATAAAGTATTTGGATGGAAATAATGAAACCAAATTAACACACACACTATCCTTTAATTCTCTCTCATTTCCTAGAGCATTCTTCTGGCAGTCCATGGTGTATTGAAAGGCATCATTTCTTCTTCATTTTTTCTTATTCATTGTCCAGCTTTCCCACACATAGGTGGTGATTGAGAATACTATGGCCTGGGTCAGATGCACCTTAGTCCTCGAAGTGGCATCTTAGCTTTAAACACTTGAAAGAGGTCTTTCTAAGGTTTGTCCAATGCAGATTTCTTGACTGCTGCTTCCATGGCCATGGATTGTGGATCCAAGTAGAATGAAATTCTTGACAGCTTCAATATTTTCTTCTTTTATCACAGTGTTGCTTATTGGTGCAGTTGTGAGGTTTTTTGTTTCCTTTGTGCTGGCTATAGATTCTCTCTTCATCAGTAAAAGCTTTAAGTTTTCTTTAATTTTAGCAAGCAGGATTGTACCATCTGCATATTGCAGGTTATTAATCTCTTCCTCCAGTCCTAACGCTCTTTTCTTCTTCATATAGCCTAGCTTCTGAGATTATTTGCTTCAACCATTGAAACTGCCAAAAGAATTCTAAAAATCAAAATGTTTCATTGTGGCTTTAGTCATTAAACTTGTACTGACCACCCACCACATGACAGGCTACAGCCATTCACATGTTAAACCCTGTGTTAGGACTGACTTCCAAGATGAAGAAGGTATGGTCTTTGCCTTCCAGAAGCTATTATCCTAGTGAGGAAACCAATACATGAACAAATAAACGACAGTTCCATTCCTTAAGTGCTTGTTAGATACAGGGATACAGTATTGTAGAAAACACAAAAAGTAGAAAGATTGCATATTTCTGAGAGTAAGTCAGTAAAAGTCTTGAAGAAATACCAGATGAAAAAGTGGGAAAGGACTAGTCCAGGTAAAGAGAGAAGCATGGACAAATGTGCAGAGCTGGGAAGAGGGACTGTGTGTCTGAGGAAGAAAGGGCAAGCGAGGCAGTAGTGTATGCTTGCCTGAAAAAAAAAATTAGAGGAGATAAGACTAGAAAGATAGTTGGGGGTCCAGAACGGGAAGGGTAAAGCTGTGAAGAATAGGAATACCTGAACGCCTAATTGTGCTCGTAAGGAATCCGTACATAGATTAAGAGGCAGTCGTTTGAACACAACAAGGGGATAATACATGGTTTAAAGTCAGGAAAGGTGTGTGTCAGGGCAGTATCCTTTCACCATACTTACTGAAGACTTCGTCTCGTGTACTTCGGACATATCAGGAAGGACTAGTCCCCAGAGAAAGACCTAGGTAGAACGTGAGTGAAAAAGAGGAGAACCCTCATGCGATGGATTGACACAGTGTCTGTTAACAGTGGGCTCCAGCATAGCGATGACTGTGAGAGTTGCCCAAGACTGGGTAGTGTCCCTCGAGTGACAGATTACCTGGATGGGAGCAAACTTCCTTTGTCCTCTAAAACAGGTTGTAGAATGAACTTCTGTGAGTTTTTAGTAGTGTTGAACTGTTCTCCAGGATGCTTTGCAGTCTGTTTATTCTCCTGGAGAGAAAAATCACTGACTATTGTGCAGCTGCCTACCTCAAAACTTATCTACAGCCAAAGGCTACATGTACTGTCTTCCATGTCTCTGAATTCCCAGAGGCACTTATTTGACAGAAAATGAAGTACAGTCTGCATCCTTTTTTTCTCAGTCAACCCATGATGGGTAATTGTATCCAGAGCTCAAGAGGAACTTAATAACAGTCTCCAACCCCCTGAAGAGTTATTGTGCAGAATGTGGTAGCCAGCTGCTCTCCATCTTCTCTAGGAACAGACCAGAGGGACCAGACTTAAACTATAGCAAAGATATGTCAGTCAGACATTAAGAATTGCCGTTTAGGATATGAGACATAAAATTGGTGACCAAAGGGAGCTAATGCAATTGCTTGCATTGGGGATCTTTAACAACAGAAAAGACAAACAGATGGACTAGGCAACGTTCCAGGGTGCATGTGATACAGTGCGCGATCACCCTTGGTTGACCTCCCTCCAGGAGCACATGAGTTTGTCCTTAGAACTGTTCTCTCATGACACTTACCCCAAGGTTGTTCATACCCTGTCTCTCCTGGTAAACTCTGACAGTGTTAAAAAAAAAAAAAAGTCCACTGCTATTGGGTCAATTGTGACTTATAGGGACCCTATAGGAGAGAGTAGAACTGCCTCATAGAGTTTCCGTGGAGTGCCTGGTGGATCTGAATTGCCAGCCTTTAGGTTATCAGCCCTAGCACTTAATCACTACACCATGAGGCTTTCCTGACAACGTTTATGACATGACTGTCTAACATGGTACAATGTTCATTAGACATTCAAGAAAGATTTTTGAAGGGAATGAATTAAATTTAGGTGAAGCTTGTCTTTGGAATCCCTCCATTTCTCACCTTCTTTAACCTCTTTCTCCTTTCAGCACCCTTTCCATCTCAGGTGATTTCTAAAATCTCTTCCAGCTCAGAAATTTTAGTAGTCTGAGTTTGCTCATGTTGTGACTGTACCATTTCACTTTTCTTTGCAAGCATAGATCTTCATGGAGATTCATTAATAACAGGGTAATAACTATCAGCAGTACACATTATTTCAATCCTCACAATTCTATGGACTAGGCCTAATTATTGTAATTTTATAGGTAAGCAAATTAAGTTTAGAAAGATTGTGATATGTCCATGATCAAACAGCTGATAAGGATGTAAACCTATAAATGTCTGACTCCAAAGCCCAGACTTAAACACAATGGCATAGGATATTGTCTTATCCAGTAATACACAAAATTAAAAAAAAAAAAAGAAAGAAAGGAAAAGATTGCAAACAGGAGAGCTCAAGGTCTTGTGTTTCCTGTGATGGTATGGCAAATCCTATTCACCCTAACTGACGTAAACTGAACTCTGTGAGGATCTGAATATCCAACCTACAGTATCCCAGCTGCCGATGCCAACCTGGCATTACCCTAACCACTATTTGTTTTTGTTGTTGGGTAACTTTGAGTCAATTCCAACTCCCAGTGACCCCATGTGATGGAACCTTACAGAAACACATTGCCAGGTCTTTCTCCCATAGAGCTCCTGGGTGGATTTAAACTGCCAGCCTTTTGGTTAGCAGCTGGACACTTCACCTTTTATACCACCAGGGTATGCTTACAACAAGCAGACAGGTCACCTGGTTGTCGCCTGGGATGGGGAATTGCTGGATACCAGAAACTCTGGTGGCATAGTTGTTAAGCTCTATGTCTGCTAACCACGAGGTTGGTAGTTTAAATCTTCCAGGTACTCCTTGGAAACTCTATGGAGCAGCTGTACTGTGTCCTGTACAGTCGCTATGAGCCAGAATCGACTCAATGGCAGTGGCTTTTTTTTTTTTTTTTTTTTTGGTAGAAGCTATAGAAGTGCTTCACCAAAAAACCAAACCCACTGCTGTGGAGTTGATTCCAACTCATAGCAACTATACAGAGTAGAACGGCTCCATGGAGTTTCCAAGGAGCACTTGGTAGACTGGATCTGCCAACATTTTGGCTAGGAGATGCAGCACTTAACCACTACGCCACCAGGGTTTCCATAGAGGCACTTAGGCCCCGGATATAAGTTAATTGTTGTCCCTCCATTTTTGGTGTCTGAACCCCTGCAAATAGGATCTCTCTTTCAATAACACAGTTAGACAGCTGGTTTCCCACAATGAATTGTATTCTTATCAGGGAGGAACTTTTGAGCAGGCTTGGACTTAGAAGACCATTGCTGTGGTGTCTTTAGCTGCTACATCAAAAATAGCAAATACTGAAACTTGTAGAGCACACTTCTCCCCTTCTACATTGAGTTCTGCCAGAGAACCTCCTACTTTTCAACCAAAGATGTTTATCTGGCCAGACTCCATTTTGAAGAAAGTTATGAATTCCCTCCCTATCATTATAATGTAATTGCTTGGGAAAGTGTGGTTTAATTTGTACATCATTTTTCTTGGATTGAATAAATTGCCCTGAAGCAATCTTCTCTTGAGATTTTTATGATAACACAGCTCAAGAAGACCATCCAAATATCATTTAGAACAGAAAGTTGTCTGTTCTACAGGGCAGGCTGAAAAGGGAATACAGGTTTATTTTCAGAAGCACTTGATTTCCAGTACTTGATCCTCTATTCTTAAGAGACAGTATGTTTACCAGGCACTTTGCATTTTCAGTAAAGGCAAGAGGAACTAGAAACTTGGAGCCTCTATTCTGAGAGGATAACCAACTCTGGGAATATACCCAGTAGACATTTTAATTCTTTGCAGATACAACTATGATATATATATTTGTATCTAAGTTAATGTGGCATAATAATGAGAAATATAGACTCTGAAGCTGGGCAGTCTGGGCTCAATCCTATCTCTAATATTAGCTGGCTGGGCGACTTCTCAATGCTTCAGTTGCTTAGTCAGTAAAGTAACACCTGTGTCCTAGGGCTGTGGTGGTGGTTAAATGGGTAAAGCACCTAGACACAGGCTGGAATGCAGAAACTACCATATATCTAACACAGTGCTGGGTGCCTGGTAAGCTCAATAAACCCTTGTGAATGAATGGCAAAGTTTCATTCCTCATCTGTAAGGACCTCTGCAGTGGTACCATTGCCACTAGATAAAAAGGTGGGATGCACTTCTGGATAGAAAGGCTGTGAATAGTTGGATCCAATAGGAATGAAATACTTTCCTTTGGGATTCTTCTACGATATTGTTTCTCCTTATACTTCTGCATATGTGGTCCTGCATACCAACAAGGAACTAGAGGACTTGGGGAAGAAAGGAGCACGGTGAGATCTTCCATTAGAGAAACAATTTGTCTCTGGCTCAAGTGTACAGTATGATAGCCTAGACTGTAAACGAACAAGCCACTGAGTTCCGCTAGGGGGTGCAGCTAATTTTTGCCATCGTCAGCTCTGAGATGGTCATGTTCTGAGACAATGAATGCTTAAACCTTTCCAATAGGTTTGCTGGCTCCATCCACATCCAGATAGTCTTCCATATGAATATGTTTACCTCTGAAGACTATTTCTTCACTATCAGCTTTCTCTTGTTCTATCTTCGTCTTCCTTTATGGGGTCCAAAACCTCTGGCTAAGAGTTATGTAATTTATCAGTTCACAATATTTAGATTTGTGATGCATCAGGAGGAAATTGTCTGGTGGCCTTCTAATCATCACAGCTGTGGCAGACCCACTTAGCTTCAGTGTGTCTTTAAGAGGTGTATGTATGCATACGTGCATACATGTTCACACACACATAATTTCATCAGTTACATGTATGAACTCATTGCTGTCAAGTGGACTCTGACTCACAGAGATCCTACAGAACAGGGTAGAACTGCCTGATAGTGTGTCCAAGGAGAGACTGGTGGATTCAAACTGCTAATCTCTTGGTTAGCAACTGCAGCACTTAACCACTATGCCACCAGGGATTCCAATTATACACATACACACTTTTAAAAATATGTTTTTTGTACTCATATTGCCCTAAACTGTAAAATGCCTTGCTTTACTTTGCATGAAGCTTCCTGTATTCCATCTAACCTTCAATGGTTGTAAATCTCCAGAACACTCATATTATATGAAATGTTAGTTGTAGTTCAAGGTTTAGAAGTGAAAAAAGAGAAAAGAAATAATCCATTTAACAAATTATGTCTGGGCACTGTAAGGAAGGTAAGATATAAAATTGGGAAGCACCATCTCCTTTGTGTTTGGCAAGCATGAGACTATATTCTGCAGAAAAGATTCACTCTACCAGCTAGTAGGAAATGCTGGTGGCATAGTAGTTAAGTGCTACAGCAGGTAACCAATAGGTTGGTAGTTTGAATCCATCAGTTGCTCTTTGGAAATTTTATGGAGCAGTTCTACTCTGTCATTACCTATAGATGAGCTTACAGTTGCCTCCAAGTATGTTAGTTGGTCATATTTTATACATACCTGTCTTGACATTTACTGAGTAGATATTGTCCCTTATCTCTTCACAAGTACTCCCTGCACTCCCCAACCTTCAAATTCTTAAGTTCTTCAAGGACAGAGATAGTACTCCTCAACTTTGCACCTCATTTTCCCAAAAAGTGCCCCACATATAATTTGTTGAATAAAATAGGAATGTGCATTGACTTGAGTGTGTGTGCGTGTGTGTGTGGTTTACAAGGAAGGGAAAATCTCTCTAGCTATTTCAAGGCAAGACAGGCTTATCTGGAGGACACCATGATAACCAGGTTTTAGCAGTTTTAAGACAAGCTGTCTTTATTCTGCAAGAACAGCCTGCCCCTGTGGCAAAACACTGCCACAGTACCTGCGTGCCAACCTGCTTGCCACAGAATGGCAAACAAAACGAGAAAAGAAAACGTCCTTTCTTCTTCTCCTAGCCTTAAAATATCCCTCAGATGCTCCCTTTGTCAAAGCCTAACAGCAAGCTGGTGACCAAAGAGACGTATGGTTTGTAAAGTCCAGCTCCAGTACTACCAAACAAGACAAAGGTAGATTTGGGGCTGGGGGAGGAAAAAAAAAAACAATAATTAATAACCGGCACAAATGGAAGGTAGAATTTTCATCCCTAAGGTAGAAAGGGAAACCCTGGCGGTGTAGTGGAAGTGCTACATCTGCTAACCAAAAATACGTGAAGTTCAAAGCCGCTAGGCCCTCCTTGGAAATTATGAGGCAGTTGTACTCTGACCTATAGGTTTGCTATGAGTTTGAATAGACTTGATGGCAGTGGGTTTGATATTTTTGTTTAAAGGTAGAAAGAAGCCCAAAACATCATCAGCTGAAGGGAAGATAGATTGACTAAGAGAGGTATTTGGTATTTGTCCATAAAAGTGGAAGGTTTGCATGAAAGCATCTCTTGGAGTGGAGCTTTGAAATGTTGCCTGCTGCCAAGATCTTGAATAAGCAAGAGAAGGGGTTCTAAAGCCTATTGTGGGAAAATATGCAGAATGTGGAATGGTTTTCAACTGGGCAAATGCCCAGGACAGAGTTAATATAGCTGAGAAATTTCACCTATAAGAAGTTGGGTCCCCCGCAAAAAAACCTCAAGCATGAGCAATTGGGCCCCTGTTTAAAGAACTGCCTTTCAAAAGCATAGTGGTAAATATTTAGTACACAAAACAGCATTTGCCCCCGGAACTCTATGTATTTCTGGAGAGTCGAGGACTGATGTTTGCAGCAGTGGGGAATAGACGTGATCAACTGTGATGACTCCATTCACTGCCCGAGGGGAATGCAGTCTAAGAGAATGATAAACAGAGACAGCTCTCTCACTGTGAGGGAGAATCAGTCAGTCATCTGCACGGTTACCTTTAGTGGTGGGATAGTAACCCTTCTCTGTGCTCAGCAGTTACTTCTTCTGTAGAACCCTGACATGGTTGCCTCCGTCATAGCGGTTTCTCTAATTGCAGAGTGACCTTTCTGATTTGCTCCCTAGACAATCATGTCTGTCCTGGAAACTGCTGACTCTCAGCCTTGCTGGGCAAATTGAACACATCACTCTTTGGAATGCCGATGTTGCTAAGGTCAGTCCAAGGGGCATTCTCGATATTGGAAGCATGCTTCACCCTCTTGCTGGCCCTCACAGTGCTACCTCTCGAGATTTATGGAACAGCTACCCCTCCCTCCACCCCAGCCTTCACTTGGTCCACACTGATTAACTCACAGCCTAAGAAATTGTGTAGGTGTGAAAATTACTTCCACTTATGACCTGGAGCTTTGTATCCATTCTCTTCTATAAATTTTGAGATCAGGGCCATACACTCATCCCTTTTCAAATATCTAAGTGTGAGTGATCCCTAGGTAGCACAAATGGTTTGATCTCAACTGTTAACTTCAAAGCTGATGTTTCAAACCCCCGTAATGGTAGTATAGAAGAAAAGTCCTAGCAGTCTGCTTTCATTAAGAAAACCCTATGGAGCTCAACTCTACTCTGTAATACATGGATTCACCAGGATTTGGAATTGGCTCAGCAGCACCTAATAACGAAAGTGTGCTTAACCCTGGCTGCATAATGATTGAGTGCTAAGGATGCTAACTAGAAGGTTGGCAGTTCAATTCTGCCAGGTACTCCTCAGAAACTATATGAGGCAGTTCTACTCTGTTTATAGGGTCATCCTAAGTCAGAATCAATTTGATGGTACTGGACTTTTCCTTTTTTTAATACTTTCTTGAGAGATTATATAGTATAGTAAAGCAAGGGCCAAACAGCCTGGGTTGAAATCCCAGGTATGTGAACTTGGGTGAGATTTTAATACCTCTGTGCCTTGTTTCTTCTTATATAAAGAGAATATAATAATATGTCTATTTCAAGGGATTATCATGAGAATTAATGTGTATATAAGAGGCTTAGAATGCAATTAACCGCTTTGGGAACTATCCTTACAACCTAAACAATTTGAAGACAGACAGTGCAGAACTGGGATTTGTGAGACAAGGGAAACAAACTTAGGCGAACCCTATGATTGCCCCAAGTTATAGAATGAAGGCAGTTTCCAGGCTGTAATCAGGTTAGGGGAGGCTGGCAGCCTCGGTAAAGTGAGGAAGCAGAGACCAAGCGAGCTAGAGTTTTTAGTGCAGAGTACTGAAGAAGATGGCGCTGACAGATTGGGAGAACAAGACGAATACACAGAGGTTCCCTCAAGCCTTCACCTGAGTACTAACCTGCATTTTCATAGGGTGGAATAATCACCAGAAAGCAGTGGGCAATGGCTGGAAATAGTTCCTGTTCTCACAGGCCAAAATGGAAACACTTTGCTACACAGGACAATGGACAAAGCCCTTAGAAGGCTTATGTCTTCATAATGGGAATCTGCTCTGGACCTCTTATAAAGCTTAAGAACAAGCCTCTAGAGGAATAAATAAAGCTATTAGTAGCTCAACTATGTACCATGGCAAAATCCAGTGTTCTTTAAAAGAGTATAACAAAGTCCGGAACTTGACATCATAAAATTCACAATATCTGCCATCCAATAAAAAAAATCACCAAGTATGCAAACAAATAGAAATGTATTACCCATACAATAATAATAATAATAAAACCACTGCTGTTAACTGGATTCTAGCTCATAGTGATCCTATAGGACAGAGTAGAACTGCCCATAGAATTTCCAAGGAGCACCTGGCAGGTTCGAACTGCTGACCTTTTGGTTAGCAGCTGTAGCACTTAAGCACTACACCACCGGAGTTTCCCATAGCCAGAAGAAAAACTAATTGATAGAAATAGATTCTCAAAATATGAGAGATGATAGAATTAGCAGAGAAGGATCTTAGAACAACTATTATAAACATACTAAAAGCTATAAAGAAAACATAAACACAGTAAAGAGAGAAATGGAATATGGACCACAAACTCAAACAGAATCTATAGAGGTGAGAAATTT
This sequence comes from Heterohyrax brucei, assembly GCA_028571685.1. Lineage (NCBI taxonomy): Eukaryota > Metazoa > Chordata > Mammalia > Hyracoidea > Procaviidae > Heterohyrax > Heterohyrax brucei. Next base: position 64,757,288 of record CM053142.1, on the reverse strand, counting down.
AATATCTGAAATGAAAGATACACTGGAAGGGATTCAGTGCAGATTAGAAACTGTGGAAGAAAAAAAAATGAATTTGATGGCATACTAATAGAAATGATCTACATTAAAACATACAGAGAAAAAGATTTGAAAAACAAATCAAAGAACCGAGCTTCAATAAACTATTGGACAACATCAAACAGACTAAAATATGTATAATTGTTATCCAAGAAGAGAACTGAGGAGAGAAAGAAGTATTTGAATAGCAGCCCCAAATTTCTACTATAAATCCACAGATCCAAGGATCTGTACAAACCCCAATCTATGTAAACCTAAAAAGGAAAATTGTACCAGGACACACCATAATCAAATTTCTATTGATTTACTTATGTTTATCTTGTACCCTGAGACTTTGCTGAACTCTTCTATCAGTTTAAGTAGCTTACTTATAGATTCCTTGGGGTTCTCTGCATATACAATCATATCATCTGCGAACAGGGAGATTTTAACTTCCTCTTTGCCGATGCAGATGCCCTTTATTTCTTCATCATGTCTAATTGCTCTGGCTAGAACTTCTAGCACAATGTTGAATAGGAGAGGTGACAGTGGGCATCTTTGTCTAGTTCCTGATCTCAAGGGAAAGTCTTTCAGTCTCTCTCCATTCAGAATGATGTGGGCAATTGGCTTTGTATAAATGGCCCTTATTGTGTTGAGGAATTTGCCATCTATGCCCATTTTGCTAAGAGTTTTTAGCATGAATGGGTGTTGGACTTTATCAAATGCCTTTTCTGCATCGATGGACAAAATCAGGTGACCTTTGTCTTTTGTGTTATTTATGTGGTTAATCACATTAATTGTTTTCCTGATGTTGAACCAGCCTTGCATCCCTGGTATGAATCCCACTTGATCATGATGGATTATTTTCTTGATATGTTGTTGTATTCTGTTGGCAAGAATTTTGTTGAAGATTTTTGCATCTAGGTTCACGAGTGATATCGGTCTGTAGTTCTCTGTCTTTGTTGGATCTTTCCCTGGCTTAGGTATCAGGGTTATGCTGGCTTCATAGAATGAGTTTGGGAGTACTCCATCCCTTTCTATACTGTGAAATAGTCTCAGTAGCATTGGGGATAATTCTTCTCTAAATGCTCCATAATCAAATTTCTGAAAACAAGGGATAAAAAGACCAATCTTAGAGCAGTCAGGGAGGAAAAAAGACACATTAGGTACAGCAGAGCAAAGAAAGGATAACATCAGAATTCTTGCTAAAAGTTGGTCAAGCCAGAAAGCAGCAAAAACTTTAAAGTGCTGAAAGAAAAGAAGGAGGAAGAAAACAAACAAACAAAAAACTCTGGATTATACAGCCAGGGAAAATGTCTTTCAAAAATGAAAGTAAAAATAGTTTTTTGTTTGTTTGTTTGTTTCAGATGAAAAAAAGCTATAAGAGTTCATTACCAGCCGACCTGCATTAAAATAAGTCTTGAACAAAGTTCTTTAGAGAAAAGAGAAATGATAATAAATGGAAACAACACCTTATAAAAAGAGATAAAGGATGCTTAAGATGGTAAATGTATGAGTAAATACAAAAGACATCTTTTCTCATTTTAACAGACCTCTTTAAAAGAAAATTGATTCTTAAAAACAAAAATGAAAATAGTACTTGTGGAGTTTATAAAATATGTAGCCATAAAATATATGACAATGATAACACAAAAGAAAAAAGAGAAAATGTAAATGCCATGTATTTTTCTCATCTTACAGGTAAAAAAATATACAATATGAAGGAAAATTAAGATAAACTAAAGATAAATATTGTAAGCTGTACAATATCTCCTGAAAAAAATATGAAAGAAAGAGGTATACGTAACAATCCACTCCTGGAAATAAATGAAGTTATAAAAATTATTTAATTAACTGAAAGAAAGGAAGAAAAGAGAAAAAAGGAACAAAGAACAGATGGGACAGATAGAAAACACGTAGCAAGATGGTAAATTTCAAACCCAAAATAGCAATAATTAACTAAAATGTAAATGTCTAAACAATCCAATTAAAAGACAGATGGACAGATGGGATATAAAGGCAAAAACCAACGGTATGCTATATTCCAGAAATCCACTTTGCATATAAAAATACCCAAGAACACTGTCAACTGACGTAATCTAATTGAGATTTATAGAACATACGATTCAACAAGAGCATATTACGCATTTCCTTTTAAGTTCACATGGACTATTCAGTAAGGCAAATCATATCCTAGGCCCTAAAATTAGTGTTAATAAATTTAAAAGAGTTAAAATCCTAGTAGTATGTTCTCTGCCAACAACAGAAATAAATGTATCAGGGAAATCCCCAAGTAGTTGGGAATTAGACTACACACTTCTAAATAACCCATCATCAAAGAAGGAATCAAAAGGAGAATTAGAAAACACTTTGAACTGAATGAAAATGAAAACACACATTGAAATTTATGAGATACAGCTAAAACAGTGCTTAGAGGAACATTAATAGCATGCAATTTTTGTATTAGAAAAGAAAAGAGGTCCTAATAATCTAATTTATTGCCTTATGAAACTAGAGAAACAAGAGCATATTGAATCTGAAATACACAGAAGGGAAGACCTAAAAGTATAAGTCTGTTATACGGAAAACAAAAAAGCAATAGAAAAAAAAAGTCAGTGAAACTAAGAAGAGTTTCTTCAAAGAGGTCAGTAAGACTGGTAAACTCCCAAGTAGCCTGATCATAACAAAATGAAAGAAGACCTCAAGTGCCAACATCAGATACGAAAGAGGGGAAATCACTACATATTCTACAGATATAAAAACTATAATCAAAGAATATGATGAACAATCTCATGCCAGTAAAGCCAACAAGTAAAAAAAATCCTTAGAAAACAAACTAATAATGCCTATTCAAGAAACAATAGATAACATGAAAAAAAAATCCTGTACTTATTTAAAATTTTAAGTCTGTAATTTAAAACCTACCCTAAATAAGACTTCAGGCCTAGATGGTGTCTTAGGCTGGGTTTTCTAGGGAAGCAAAATCAGTAACACGTGTAGGTACAAGGAAAGATTTATAACATATATATATAGACAGATAGATAGATACAAATACAGGAAACAGCTCATGTAATCACAGAAGCTGAATGTCCCAAGCTCTGGCACAAGCCTCACGTATCCACGGAAGCTGAGGAACCCAAGGTCAGCAAGTCAGAGACCAGAGTTGCAGATCACCGGTTGTGTAGGTCAGTGGATCCCAAGCTGGTGGCGAGACGAAGCGACAGAGGCTGGCGAACCCAGGATCGGCAGGCAGGTCAGGGAGCAGGACTCTCAAGTGCCGAGTGTAAGGACTGATGAGCCCAACAGCTGCTAGCCCCAGTCCCGGAACCAGACGCTGGAAGAAGAGAGCAGGAGCTCCTGGCCACGTGAGCGATCAGCAGCCGTAGTCCAAGGTCACGAGATGAGAGCCATGGGGCAGGGAGCCACCACAAACCCCGCCCTGCCACTTAATACAGCAGCCAAATAGGTAGTAGCCAAGTTGACATAATCCTGACCACCACAGATGGCTTCACTAAATATTTGAGGAAAAAATAGTACAAGTCCTACACAAATGCTTTCATAAAGTAGAAGAAAACAGAATGCTTCCTAACTCACTTTATAAGGCCAACATTATCTTGATATCCAAACCAGATAGTTATTGCTAAAAAATTGCAGACCATGGGGATATAAGGCACCATGCAATGTGTCCAGTTTATGTTCTGTGTATCTACAGGATGCCATCCTACTGGCCTCTTACTAGAAGGGAGACGAGAGGGTAGTCAGGAGAGGATAGGAGATTGCTAGCAGAATATGACATGTATGAAACAGAAAGAAAGAGTGTGCTGTCACTGGGCAGAGAGACCAGAAGGAACTGCAGATAGGCAAATTTAACTTGGAATGTGTGCTACTTTCACTCAATCACAACAACAACAAAAAAACTGCAGACCGGTGGCTCTCACGAACAGACACAAAAACACTTTACCAAATGTTAGTGAATTGAATCCATCAACACATAACAGAATATTTCATGATAAAATGGGCTTTATCCCAAGAATGCAATGTTACCTTAACTTCTGAAAATTAAGCAATATAATTCACCATATTAGCAGACAAAGAAAAGGAATGCCATATGATCAGAAAAAGGATTTGAGAATACAAAAAAACTTACTCATGATAAAAACTCAGCAAATTAAGGGTAGAATAGAATCTCTTCAAGGCAATCTTCCAGACATCAATAGCTAACATCACACTTCTCCACTTATTTATGAGTTCTCTGAACAACTGTTTGGTTTCTGTGTAAGATGGGGAAAGAAGGTGCGATGTTGTGCTCTCACCGTTGCCACTCAACATTATATGGAGCACCTTGGAAATGCTGTAACGTAGGAAAAAGGAAAGAAATGCAAATTGGAAAGGAAAAAATAAAACAGTATTTGCAGGATAGAGTAGCTGGGGCGGGGGGCGGGGGACCATGCTCTTAGTGAATTCCAGGCCAATTGGCACAACTAGCGTTTTGCTAAGAGAGCTCTCTGCACCGCACATTGGTGAGTGGCGTCTGGGGTCTTAAAAGCTGCCAAGCTGCCATCCGAGGACACAGCAAATGGTCCCAACTCAGCAGGAACGGATGCTCACCGAGGACCAAAATAACATGCGGTAAAGACAACCGAGAAGACAGAGAGACCTGCAAGAGTGGGTGCCTACCTCGACTTGGGACCGGAAGAACCGGATGGTGCCTGGCCACCACCAGTAATAGTCACAATGGAGCTCACAGAGAGGAGTCTCACTGGCAACACAAGAATAAAAAGGGGTGCATCATGAGATGTCCACTAAAAGACCTCAATTGATGGTCCAGCGGTTTTGGGGTTCTTCTGAGAGCATGGCCCCTAGCCCTGATGCTGCCCTTTCCCATAAATTATAACAAAGGTCCACTCTTTGGGCAGGAATGGATTGGACTTGGCAATGCAGAGTGACCATATATTGGAAGCACTTTATGGTTCTATACATCTATAGGATATCATCTTGTTGACCTCTGGCTGGAGGAAGGGGAGTGGACAGAGAGGAGGGGAAAGGAGGCTGTTGGGAGGCTGAGACATGTATGGAGCAGAGAGGAATAGTGTGCTGTCACCGGGCAGGGAGAGCAGTGGAAGCTGCATATAGGTGGGCATGTAAATTTATACGTGAATGTACATTTTCACTCAGTTATGTTAAATAAAAATTAAAAAAAAAAAAACCAAAAAACAGTATTTGCAGTCAGCATGATTATGTAGAAAATCTTAAAGAATCTTCAAAAAATTAACAGAACTAATTAGGGGTTAGCAAGGTAGCATGATACAAGAACAACACAACTTTTAAAACTGCATTTATTTATTATGACTGAGTGAAAATGTACATTCCCATATAAATTTACATACCCACCTATATGCTCTCCCTGCCTGGCAACAGCTCACTATTCCTCTCTGCTCCATACATGTCTCAGCCTCCCAACAGCCTCCTTTCCCCTCCTCTCCACCCACTGTCCTTCCTCCAGCCAGAGGTCAGCAGGATGATATCCTATAGATGCATAGAACCATAAAGTCCATCCAATATGGTCACTCTGCATCACCAAGTCCAATCCATTCGTGTCCGAAGAGTGGGCCTTCATTATGATTTGTGGGCAAGGGCAGCATCAGGACCAGGGCCCATGCTCCCAGGGGAACCCTGAAACTGCTGGACCATCAATTGAGGTCTTTTAGTGGTGATCTCAGGATGCACCCCTTTTTATTCTTGTGTTGCCAGTGAGACTCAGTGAGCTCCATCGTGGCTATCACTGGTAGTGGCCGGGCACCATCTGGTTCTTCAGGTCCCATGTCAATGTAGGCACCCACTCATGTGGGTCTCTCTATCTTCTGGGTTGTCTTTACCCCATGTCATTTTGGTCCTCGATGAGCATTTGTTCCTGCTGAGTTGGGACCATTTGCTGTGCCCACGGATGGCAGCTTGGCAGCTTTTAAGATGCCACTCACCAATGTGGGGTGCAGAGAGCCCTCTTAGCAAAATGCTAGTTGTGCCAGTTGGCCTCGATTTCACCTAAGAGCATGGTCCCCTGCCCCCTGCCCCACCTACTCTGTCCTTACCATACTGGGTTAAGATGGAAGGAGTATTCAAGTTATGCTGAAGTCTACTTAATGTTGTTCTTGTTTCCAATGTGTGCTGTCACCGATTTCACCCAACAATCTAATCTAAGCCCTCCCCTCCCCCCTACAGCCGTCAAAGTTTTTTCTTCTATACATAAGTCTGTTTTTGAGATCTTATTGTAGGGGTCTCATACAATATTTGTCCTTTTGTTGCTGACTACTTTCACTCAACATAGTGTTTTCCAGTTGAAACCAGGTTATGGGATGTTTCCTGAAATCATCATTATTCTTTGTCATTGCATAGTGTTCCACTGAGTATATATACCATAGTTTACCTATCCATTCCTCTGTTGTTGGGCATCTGGCTTGATTCCATCTTTTTGCTATTGTGGACTGTGCTGTGATAAACATTTTTGTGTGTGTATCTGTTGGTGTGAAAGGCCTTGATTCTGTAGGATATATTCCAAGTAGTAGAATTACTGGGTCAAATGGTATATCTATATCCATTTTTTTTAAGGAAAACTGCATTTATATATGCTATTTTTGTAGGTGCCATTGAATCAGCTGGGACTCACAGCGACCTTAGATAAACAGAACCAACGTTGCTCTGTCCTGCACCATCCTCACCGCTGTTGCTATGTCTGAGCTCATTGCTGCAGCCACTATTTTAAGACATGCTGTTTTGCTCCAGTGACTGGTCCCTCTTTACAACATGTTCAAAGTAAATGAGATGAAGCGTCACCATCTTCACTTGTAAAGGAGCGTTCTCGATGTCTTCTCTCCAAGACGCCTTTGTTCATTCTTCTGGAAGCCCATGATGTGTTCACTATTCTTCACCAACACCACAATTTGAATATGTGAATTTTTCTTAGTTTTCCTTCTTCATTGTCCAACTTTTGCATGCATGTGAAACAAATGAAAATACCATGGCTTGGGGAGAATACACCTTGGTTATCGTAGTAACATGTTCGGTTTTTAGGAGTTTAAAGAAGTTTTTGCTACAGATGTCAATCAATAATTGTAAATTGGAATAAAGGACACAAAATCATCTATAATTGCTTCAAATACTGAGATAGCTAGGAATAAATTCACCAAAATGTCAGCAAGACCTATACACTGACAACTACATGCTTATGGATCAGAAGACTCAATAATGTTAAGTTAGCTACAAATTGTCTTGTAGAGTCAAAAGTCCAAGAATTGCCAAGATAATTTTGTAAAAGAGTATTTTGAAGGGCTTGCCCTACCTAATTTCAAAACTTACTATAAACTACAGTAATCAAGACATTGTGATGTTGCAATAAAGATAAACAAAAGAAATAGACCTACCCATTTATGATTTTTGTCAAAGGTGCCAAGACAATTCAGTGAGGGAAATGTTAGTCTTTTAAACAGTGTTGGATCAAATGGATGACCATCAGGTGAAGTACTCCGGTTTGACATCATGTCATGCCATATATTAAAATTAACTCAAAGTAGATCAGCAATCTCCCTACTATGTTATTTATCCAATAGGAAATGAAAACATACAGCCACACAAAGACTTATATGTGAGTTTTGTTAGCAGTTTGATTCAAAATAGCTTCAAACCAGAAGTAACTCAAGTGGCATCCATTGGTGAAGAAATAATTAAATTGTGGGATATTCATTCACTGGAATATTGTCCAGCAATAGAAAGGAACCAGCTTCTGGTACCCACAACCACATGGGTGAATTTGGAAACATTAGAGTAAGTGACAGCAGACCCCAAAATACTATACAGTGTATGATTCCATTTATGTAGAATTCAAGAAAAGGTCAAACTATGGTGATAAAGCAGGTCAGCAGTACCTGGACCGTGGGTAGGAGAGGGGACTGGCTGCAAAGAAGAAGGAAGGAAGCTTTGGGGTGGTGGGAACGTTCTATATTGTTAGTGGTGGTGGTTTCAGGGTATATACATTTTTCCAAACTATTAAATTGTACTGTTAAAATGCATAATGTGTAAATCATGAAACATCATTCAACAATAAGAAGGTGTCACTGCTGACATAAGTAACCATGTGGGTGAATTTTACAGTCATTGTCCTGAGTGACAGAGCTAGATACATAAGAATAATACTGTAGTATTTGTTTATTTGAAGTTTTAGAACAGGGAAAACAAATCTGTGGTGAAAAAAATCAGTTATACACTTGCATCTGAAGCACAGTCTGGGGAATATTGACTGGGAAGATGCCTGCAGTAACATTCTGCAGGGATGGTAGTAGTTTGTATTTTGATAGGAGTGTGGTTTACACAGGTACATGCACTTGTCAAAATTTGTAGAACTGTACTCCAGATACAGTTAATTTCATTCTACTTAAATTATACCTCAACAAAAATTTCTTTAAAATAAAAAAGATGCCTTCCCATGCATTGTTTATTTGTTCCCCCTAGCAATCTGAGAGAAAGGAACTCAGGGACCCCTCTGTATTTCACATTTGAGACACCAAGTGCTCTAAACAGTTCTGTGATTTGTCTGTGCTCACACAGCTGGGATAAGAATCCCAGCTTCCAACATTGGTACCTCTTGTCTTTTTATTATATGTGCTATTTCGTGGTTTCAGCTGAACCATCGAACAAATAGAGGTTGGTCTTTTATTAAAAAAGGTAAATGAAGCAGAATGCTCCAAGCCAAATTTGAACCGTATGTTTTTTGAAACAATAGAACCCAAATAAAAACAAGAATATTAAAATATGCTCTGAATTCAAGTAGATTCAAGTAATAGTTCATGTTGGGTATAGAACAGTGTTTAAACTACAGTCTATATGCTATCATTGTCTCCAAACTTTGCACAAAACCATTCAAACAATTAAAAAAAAAAAAGCCAAACCTGTTGCTGGTGAACCAATTCTGACTTGTGACGATCTCGTATGTTAAGACAACTACTCCATAGAATTTTCTTGGCTGTGATAGTTACAGAAGTAGAATCACCAGTTCTTTCTTCTGCAATGTCATTGGGTGGGTTTGAACTATTAAACCTTAAGTTAACAGTGGAACACTGACCAATTTACTGAAGTGGATCACCAGGGCTTTCTTCTGCAGCGGCACTGGGTGGATTCAAACAACCAGCCCACAAGTTAGCCATCAAGCACCATCTGCTTGCATCAGCCAGGAGCACAGATTAGTAATTACTGATTGACAGTTTAAAATTGGTCAGCAGAGTGCCTAATTGCTGCTCTTACCTGCATGGTCTTGCTCTGAAGTTCACACAAACGTGAGGCTGATTTGTCTGAGACATCAGTCACCCCCATTCGTGTCAGACAACACAGGACCTCCTTTCTTTTTCATAGATGATAGCTCAGTCTTGGTAGAAGCCATTGATATCTCCAACCAGAAAAGCATTATTTCATTGCTGATAAGGAAGAAACTAGAATCTATTAGTAAGATATTACTGCTTTTACTGTCAAAGGGAAATAGCAATTCAGACTTCATAAATTAGAAGACCAAGTGACTTGGTGGTTTTCATTTTCCTATAAAGTGCTTGAGAAATATTTCTTCCTAGGAACTGATTTCTCGATATTATTAACTATTAATTAACTTCTAAAAATAGTTACTTGGACATGGTGAGTTCCAGCTTTGCTTGATTAACCCATTGCTAACAAATAAATTCTGACTCACAGTAACCCTACAAAAAAGAGTAGAACTGCCCTATAGAGTTTCCAAGGAGCACCTGGTGGATTCGAACTGCTGATCTTTTGTTTAGCAGCTGTAGCAGTTAACCACTCTGCCACCAGAGTTTCCTTTGGTTAAAAAAAAAAAAAAAACCCCACTGCCATCCAGCTACTCATAATGACTCCAGAAGTCAGAGTAGAACTGCCCCACAGAGTTTCCAAGGAGCACCTGGTGGATTTGAACTGCCAACATTTTGGTTAGCAGATGTAGCACTTAACACACTATGCCATCAGGGTTTCCTGGAAAGTGGATTCTATTTCTAGAAAAACTTCAAATTGGGTCTCTTTCTGCAACATTTCACCTCTAGGTGGGGCTCTTCTCATTCCATCCCAAATTTCCTTGTTTCTGAAAACGCCAGGGAAGAAGATGGTGACAACACTAGCCATCACGTTCTCTTATTTTTGCGAACACTCACACTAAGTGATTCCTTCCTCTTTTCTTTCTCTGTGTTCTTCCTTTCTACCTTCCTGCTTTCCATTGTCTTAAAACGCAAAGGTAAATGTGTCGTAACACATCTACTATCAGAGAAAGGTGTGGACCCAGATAGTGATGGCACAGTTTTAAAGTGCTTTGACAAAGGGGCTGAGGAAGATGAACCTCAAAAGAGAAGTGACGTCCAGATGGTGAGGGGCTTGTATACCATGCTGAGGGGCTTAGACCCCTGAGAAGGCAGTAGAGAACCTTGAGGTGTTGTCAGCAGGGAGGAGATATGATCAGAGGTGAATGTTAGACAGATCACCAGCCTCATCATGAAGGACTGATTCAAATTGTGAAGAGTGAAGCCTCTTTTGCCACTGTCCCTCCTTTTCCTGATCTCTAAATATTACAGTGACACAGGGCTCATTCCTGGGCCTTCCCTTATGAGACTTACTCTTGCATTCTCTAGCTGTACCTCTTCCGCCACTGCAGCTGGTGATCTCATGAAGCCACAGTGCTTTAAAAGGGATCTCTTGGGTGATGACTGCCAATCTTATACCTTTACCCTCAGCTGTAGCATTCCACATCCAAAATCCTTCCCCACCTTCACTTGGCTGTCTAAAGCCTTTTCTTCCTCTTGTCTTTCCAGTATAGCAGGTATCACCCATCCATTCTGTTACTCAAGCCAGGACCCTTGAGACATCTTCTTTGTTTCTTCAAGTTGCCCACACATGTCAAATCTGTCTCCAAAACATATCCTGAATTCATCCATGTCCCTTCATCTCCTCTACCTCCATCCTTGCCCAAGCCACAGCTTCTCTCATCTGCAGTATTACAGCAGCTTCCTAACAATGCTCTCCACTTGCCTAGTTTCCATACAATTGATTAGAACAATTTCTTCAACACAGGAGTCAAAATACATGACTTGCCTGCTTAAAACCTATTGCTGGCTACTCATCACATTTATGGAAGATTCCCAGCTCCAATCAGAGGCCAAAAATGCTTTCCATTCTTTGGAATCTTCAACTTCACACTGGATTGCTCTGTTTTTCTCAGTACACTCGGGCCTCCTTTCAGTCCCTCCAATATTTGTGCTTCCTCTTTCTCTCCTTGCAATGCCCAGGGCCAGGCTACCTCCTACTTTTCCTTCAGCCCTTGGTTCCTGTGTTCTTCCTCCATCACCACCTATCTAAGTCTGCCCTCCATCTGCGGGCCTTATCTCTCACCTTATACCACATTTGCCATAATTTATAATCACTTTATTTAGTTGTTTTGTGGCCTGGCTCTCCCAGTAGAAGAGGAACTCCGTGAGACTAGGGACATCTGTCTTACCACAGTGTCCTCCTGGCTAAAAAAATAGCTTAGTACAAAATTTGTGACTTGCATAAATGAACATACTTCATCAGGGAGCAATGGCAATGGTTCAGATGAATGACCCTGAGCTTGAACTACGTCAGTAAATGTTAGCATGAGAAGCTGAGGAAGTCTCAGTGTATCTGTAGAAGATTGAATCAGTAGCATTTGATGGCTAAATGAAGGTGAAGGTGAGGAAATGGAGACAAAAAGATCTCTTAACTGGGTTAGTCATGATGTGATGGGAAGTTCACAGGGAGGAACAGGAAGAAACAAGGGAGTGAGAAGGAGGAAGTAGGAAAGCTAGAGAGGGTTACGAAAAATCATGACTTGATCCGAAGAGTCCACTACGGTTGTAGGAAATTTTACGAGTAGAATTAGATTGTAAGTATCTTCATTTACAATCAAAGGGTTTTTTGTTGTTGCTGGTGTTTTTGTATTTTGGGCATGCATGAAGACAATTTTGAACCTTTTCCTTTCCTCTACTTCTACTTACAACTTTTGGCCTTCTGCTCTACATTTGAAAAATAATATTGTTTTCCAGATACCAATGAAGACAATACTAGGAAGTTAATATCACACCATCTGATCAAGATTTTGTATTATTTTTCCTTTTCCTTTTTTAATATATATGAAGTGATTTAATTTCAAAACATTTAAAATTTCCTGAAACACATTTTCATAGTCTTAATATGCTTTCAGCCCTGGTAGTGTAAATTACTGAATCAAAGTAATGGGGAGTTTTAGAAGCAGATGAGAAATCAGAGGCCCCTTGCTTCAGCTGAAGAAAACCACGTGAAAGTTAAATACAGCTTGCCAAGTGTTGAGCTATGAGAAGCTCTAGGGATGTTTAGTTAACGAAATCCATTGAACTTCAACCTCTTCCCAGCCTAGATGTCTGGTGGCTTGGTTTGTGCTGGCTTTCTACTGTCTACATGTATCAGTTCAGTTTAGGTTTCCACCTGTCACAGACAGTGCCTAACCTCATTATTTCTCATTTCAGGTTGTCGTGGGGTTTATTGAGAAGTTACTGCCTTTAGCAACATGTGGGTTTCATCTCTTTAATGACACTGTTAGCCTCCACCCACACTTGTCCTAGCTGACATTTTCAAGACGGTTGGCTGACTTATTATATACACCTTTCATCTCTCCACTCCTCTCTCTGAGATGTGAATAATCTTTCTCCTTTCTCTCTGTGCTACTGGGGCAAGACTTCAGGCCACAGCAGTGTTTTGTATTCCTTGCACCAAACCAGCCACTGTGAGTTGTCTAGGGAGTAGTCATTGGAAGAGAAAGCCAATAAAGATTTCGCATTCTTGTCAGCCTTTTGCAGCTCTTCTGACAGTCTGCCTAGGGCACCACTGTTCCTTCAGGGACTATCACTTCACAGTCTTTGTTATACAATGGAATAAACGGCGATTGGACAGATCTGAAACAGCTAGTGCCCACCTCGTACTTGCCCGTCATTGCCTGAGACCTGCGGGCCAAGTATCAGAAACATTAGGGAGAGTTAGTTCCCTGGATGGTACAGACGGTTTGCATTCAGCTACCAAGTGAAAAGTTGGCCGTCAAACCAACCCAGTAGCTCCACAGAAGAAAGTCCTGTTGGACTGAGTACCACAAAGACTACAACTGGGAAAACCCTACTCTACAGGTGCGGTTGCCATTGAGCTGGAGGCCAAAGACAGCAACCCATTTGAAGACACCATGCATTGTGCAAAAGATTATCCTCATTTTCCAGGCTTTGGAAGAAACTGAACTCTGAGCAAGCCATACCTTTGGGACATCTCATAACAGCCAAGGATTTCCTTCATGAGCTACATGGTGCTCTGGCCACCCCAGGCCACCAAAAGACAGTGTCCCTCTTCTGTTCATAGCTTCCTGGAGAACAACAGACTTTGCAGTGTTGGGACCGGATAGGCCTAAAGATCACCCTGTACAATGTCCCGTGTTTCTGATGATGATATCAGAATGTTCTCCTGGTGTAATTTACCAGTCTTGTCAAGATAGCACCTGAGACTGTCTTTCGCTATTTAAATACCTCCTGCATCAGGAGAAGGTTAGTATCAGCTGTCTGGAGCTGAATCAAAATATAGACTGGCATTTCATGCCCTGCATAGTTCGATTCCAACTGTTATTTATAGACTTATCTGTCATTGCTCCCAAGTACATATTCTGCATTTTAGCAAAATATTAGTTCTTTTTTCCCAAAATACAACTTGTACTTCCTCATTTCTAAAAACTTCTTCCAGACACATATCTTCCTTCTACTTGTATTTCCCACATCCATTCAGCTCTGCCCATCAAAATTATATCTACCTGTCTTAGTCATCTGGTGCTGCTGTAACAGAAATACCCCAAGTGGATGGATTTAACAGAGGGAAACTTATTCTCATAGCCCAGTAGGCTACAAGTCCAAATCCAGGCTCCAGAGGAAAGCTTTCTCTCTCTGTTGGCTCCGGACGAAGGTCCTTGTGTTGCTTCAGTCTTTCTTTGGTCTGAGAGCATCTCAGCAGAGGAACCTCAGGTCAGAAAGGTTTGCTGTGTTCCTGGCGCTGCTTTCCTGATAGTATGAAGTTCCCATGTTGCTCTGCTCAGCTTTCTCTTTTATATCTCCAAAGAGATTGACTTAAGGTACCAACCAATCTTGCAGACTTCATCAATGTAACTGCCATTAATCTACCTTACTGAAACATAGTGACAGAATTTACAGCACATAGGAAAATCCCATCAAATGACAAAATCATAGATGATGATACAATACTGGGAATCATGGCCCAGCCAACTTGATACACATTCATTTAGGGTACCGCAATGCAATCCATGATACCTCCCTCAGAGACCTGATTTAAATAATATTTCCTGCTGGAAGACTTTCCCAACTGTTCTAGCTAAAAGGCTTCTTCCTTTCTAAAAGCTCTGTCAGCTTGATTTGTATCTCCGTTATCACTTGCTACCTAATAGTTACTGGTGTGCATATTATATTCTGTCTGCTATAATTAGATTGTAAGCTATCTGAGGACAGGTTCGTTCCTTTTTATCTTTATATGCTTCACAGCCTTTTTCGCTTCATAGGAGCTCAGTAAAACATCTGCTGTGAGATGAATAAGAATTAAGAACACTCAGCTTAAAACATAAAATGAGTAGTGAAGAAATTTAGAAGCCCGGAAAAAGTCAGCTGGTGATGAGGTCCAGAGTACAAGAGAAAGTCAAGATCAGGAAGTGTGCTGCTTTGGTCTCTGTTTGGAGAGGCTGCAGCTGGCAGCCTCTAAGAAATTCTTTCCTTTATAAAACCAAAAAATCAACAAGAACAAGCAAAGTTGGCAGAGGAAGTGATGACGTCAACCTATCGTTCCTTTGCAGATGTGTCACTCAAGTAAAATGTAATAGAAACCAAATTCCTCCTTTTTTCTACCTCACCTCCACTTACGTGTTTTGGATCACACACACACACTCATGCACCCATGCACCCATGCACCCAGGCATGCACATACTGTTGCCCAGTGAACTAACATTAAACATTCCTCAGAAGCTTGGTAAGTATTCACAGTAAGCAAGTGTCATCCAGCGTTTCTCCTCAGGTACCAGCTGTTGGGGAAGCAGGGACAGAGAAGACACATGTGCATAATGTCTATTCAATTCATTCTGGAAAAATCAAGATTCTGGATGAGAATTTATTCTACTTGGATTTATAATGTATAGGCCATTATTGCTACTAAAAATATCTGCATAGAGTGATGCTGAAAAGGAGCAAGCAGGTGACTGGAAACCTGGCACACTGCCCCAGGTCCTGGCAGTGAAATCTGAGAGCCTACAGTGATGATGGACAGCTGAAAAGAGCATAGCCTGAACAGGGCTGGCTTTGTGCAGGTCACACAGTGGGTTAGCGCAGGGCAGGGGGAAAGAGAGAGAAATTATGTCACAACAGGATGCCACTGTCTACACAGGTGAGGAGCTGGTCAATCTGCGCTTAGATTTTCCAGAGGTCACGTCTCTCTTGTCGTTGAGCACCACGTTTGAGTTTTTCAGACCTTTATTGAAATATAATTTACATACCACAAATTTCACCCACTGCAAGTATACATTTTAATGATTCTTTAGTTAATGTATAGAATTATGCAAACTTCACCACAATCCAGTTTTAGAATGTTTCTATCACAAAAATTACTCGGTCTGCAATTCATACCCACTCACACCCTCAGACCAGGTTGTTATGGATCTTACAATTGCTTTTTTTCTGGAATGTGTATACATATATACATATGCATATGTATGTGTGTATATACATGTGTATATATGTGGCTATACACATATGTCTATATCTGTATATATACACAGACATATATACACACATACAGTCATACTGTATATACATTTTTATATCTGGTTTATTTAAAATTATTTTTTTTAAGTTCACCTATTTTTTAACACATAATAGCATTTTATTTATTTCTACTGCTGAATAGTCTTCTCAATGTATGGAAATACATTGGTTTATCCATTTACCAGCTGGTAGAGATTATCCTGTTTTTGGCCATTATGAATAATGCTGCTATGAAAACTCACAAGTTTTTAATTGGACATGTTTTCATTTCTCTTGGGAAGATTTCTCAGAGTGGAATTGCTAGGTACTGGGTAAATTTATATTTGACTTGAAGAAACTTCCAAAACACTTTCCAAAATACCTGTACCATTTTCATTCTGACTGAGAATATGTAGTGGTTCTGCTTCTCTGATAGCCTTACCAATACTGTATTTTCATGAAAATAATACATGTCTTCTGGCTGGCTCCACATCTGTTTGCCCACTGTACCGTCCCTACCCAGCAAAGTATTTTCACATGTGTGCTATGCTAATTTTCTTACAGTAATGTGTTAAAAAAAAAAACCAAACAATGGCACAGCAGAACTTACAAAAATACTTCACAGGGGAAGGGCACAATTGCAAACAAACATATAAGCCTTGTGTTATTTGCTAAAAAATACCATACTTGGTATAATCTTTTTGAAGATAGCACTCCACTGGGTGTGTAGCGTTCTTGCATTGTGGTTTTAATTTGCATTTCCTTAACGACTAATGATGTTGAACATCTTTTCTCACACCTGTTGTTGTTGGTAGGTGTTGGCTAGTCAGTTCTGAATCATGGCAACCCTATGCAGAACAGAACAAAACAATGCCCAGTCCTGTGCCATCCTCATGAGCCCTGCTGTGTTTGAGCTCATTGTCACAGCCACTGTGTCAATACATCTTGCTGAGAGTCTTCCTCTTTTTCACTGACCGTTTATGTAATAAAGCCTGATGTCCTTCTCAAGGGTCTGGTCCCTCCTGAGGACATACCTACAGTACATGGGGCAGAGTCTCTCCTTCCTCACCTCTAAGGAGTATTCTAGCTGTGCTTCTGCTGAGAGAGATCAGTTCACTCTTCTGGCAGTCCACAATATACTTAATATTCCTATACCAGCACCACATTTCAAAGACATCGGTTTTCTTCCATCTCCTTTATTCATTTTCCAGCTTTCACATATGCATGAAATGATGGAAAACACCATGGCTTGGGTCAGGTACACCTTATTCCTCAAAGTTACATTTTTGTTTTTGAACATTTTAAAGAGATCTTTTGCCACAGCTTTTTTCTGATGCAATAAGTCATTTGGTTTCATGACTGCTGCTTCCATGGGCATTGATTGTAAAGTAGAATGAAATCCTTAACAACTTCAATATTTTCTCCATTTATCACAATGTAGACTATTGGTCTAGTTGTGAGAATTTTTGTTTTCTTTATATTGAGACATATTTCATACTGAAGTATGTAGTCTTTCATCTTCATCAGTAATTGCTTCAAGTCCTCTGCTTTCAGCAAGCAAGGTTGTGTCGTCAGCAATACAGCAGGTTGTTGATGAATTTTCCTCCAATCCTGATGCCACATTCTTCTTCATACAGTCCAGTTTCTTGGATTATTTGCTCAGCATACAGACTGAAGAAGTATGGTAAAAGGATACAACCCCGACACATACTTTTCTTAAATTTCAACCACTCAGTATTCCCTTGGTTTGTTGCAACAACTGCCTCTTAGCCTATGTACACGTTCCTCACAATTCCTCACGTTCCTCCACAATTAAGTGTTCTGGAATTCCCATTTTTCACAGTGTTATTCATAATTTGTTGTGATCCACACAGTCAGATACCTTAACATATTTAAGAAAATACAAGTAAGCATCTTTCTGGTATTCTCTGCTTTCAGCCAAGAACCATCTGAAATTAGTAATGATGGTTCTTGTTTTATGCCCTCTTCTGAATCCATTCTGAATTTCTGTCGATATGCTGCTGCAACAACTTTTGAATAATCTTCAGCAAAATTTTACTTGCATGTGATATTAATGATATTGTTCAACAACATGTGCTCATTAGCCATTCATGTCTTCTTTGATGAACTGTGGGGTTCCTGGAGGTGAAACCCACAAAAGTGTAGCCCTATCCCAATAAGTTCTGTGCCCCCAGGAGTTTCTCAGTCTTAAGAAAGTCCACACTCAGCCTCCAGAGAGTCATCATAATTATGGTTTAAGTGCTTCTACCAGTTTAAACGGTAGGTTTCTGCTCTAGATAAGCTGATACAGGTTGAGATTCTCTGTAAGTGCCTGTGTCCTCAGTTGTCTGATGGGTCTAAGAAAAGTAATTCAGTTCCAATTTGTTCAGCCTTCTTCTTATTGTAAGGATGAGGGTAATGACTTCTAAACACTTATATGTTTTAACTGAAATTGGATGTCCTCCATCTTTTTACTTGTGATCCCTTTGTTCCTTTGAGTCTAACCTATATTTATCTTACAGGCAGCTTATAGTTTGGTCTTGCTTTTCCTTTCCTCCTTAAATCTAGTCTGACAATCTGTACCTTTTTGAGTCGGATATTTTATCCATACATATTTGGTATAATTGTTCATATGGTTTGACTTACATCTGTAATTTTCTTAGTGGTCACTCCAGGAATTACCATATGAATCTCAATTTATCAAAATCTATTTCAAAATAACACAAACTTAATTCTAGTAAAATATAAAAGCTTTGTTCCAATATATCTCCCTTTCCTTTATGCCACTGTTACCACATGTGTCACATGTATTTTACATCTACATAGGTTTTATACCCAACAAAAACAACTTCTGCTCTATACAATTCCATCTTTTATTAAAAAATTAAGAAAAGAAATAAGAAAATACATAGAGTTTAAAAAATATATTAACCCATATATTTATCATTTCTAGAACTGTTTCTTCCTGTGGATTTGAGTTATCATCCGGTGTTACATCCTTTCAGTCTAATAAAACATGTCTTCTAACAGAACATTCTTTCACTCTTTGGCTACATAGGAATGACTGTACTTTGCCCTTGTTTGTGGAGGGTGGTTTTCCTAGACAGAGAACTGGTGGTTCAGGCTCAGCACTTTTAACATTCCACTGCCTTGCGACCGCCACTGTTTCACATGAGAAATCAGCCATTCATCATATTGTTGTTCCCTTGCACATGATCAGTTGGTTTCTCTCTTGCTGCTTTCAAGACGTTTTCTCTGTATTTCAACACTTGTACAACAATATGTCTTCGAGGACTGCCAACTAAGTTTGTGAACTCAGCCTAGAAAAAGTGCTGCATACCTCTTTGCTGAATATCACCATGGTCACCTTTGAAGTACTTCCGTTGGGAAGCTATGCACCAATGTCAGCACCTAGTCCACCCTTCAAAACAATTTTGGAACTCATCTTCTGGAATGGCCATCACTGTTGTCGCACTACCCTTGATGCCCTGAATGTCATCAAAATGTCTTCCTTTCAATATTTCATTTATCTTCATGTAAAGAAAAAATTCATTGGAGGCCAGATCAGGTGAGTAGGGAGAGTGTTCCAATCCAGTTATTTGTTTACTGGCTAAAAACTCCCTCATGGCCAACTACACAGTTAAGTTTACAAACTTGCCACTGTGCCACCATGATCAATGAGAATCCCAGAAAGAGTTCCAAAACTGCTTTAAAAAAGGGTAGACTAGCTGCTGTCATCAGTGCAAAGCTTCACAAAGCTAGCACTTTGAAGGTGATCCTAGAGACATTCAGCAATGAGGACTTAATTGTCAGATCTCACAGGTATAGATCTCTGTTTTTGTCCTACATCAGGTTCATTGAAATTCCTGGATCTGTACACATGTTTTCTCCAAGTTTGGGAAGTCCTCTGCCATTATTTTCTCAAGTATTTTTTCCTGGCCATTTTTTATCTCTCCTCTTCTTCTAAGACTTGCATTATATATATGTTGGTACACTTAAAGTTGTCCCACAAGTCTTCCTTCTTATCAGTTTGGGTAATTTTTAATGATTTAAATCTTCAAGTTTACTGATATTTCTTCTATTTGAATGTCTCCAGTGGATTTTTTCAGGTGAATTCCTGTACTTCAATTCTAGAATTTCTTTTGCTTTTTTAAAGTACAATTTACATTTTTTTCTTGAGACATTCCATGGATAGAATTATGATTTTTATACCTTCGTTTAATTCCTTAAACATGGATTCCTTTAGTTTCTTGAACATATTTGTTATAACTGCTTCCAGGTGTTTGTCTACTAATGTCAACATCTGAGAACCCTCAGAGATAGTTCCTACTACAGCTTTTTCTTCTGAATATGTGACACATTTTATTGCAGCTCTGCCTGTTTTGTAATTTCTTTGTTTTAAACTGGGTATTTTAGACAGTGTATTGTAGTAACTATGGGTTCTGATTTTTCCTCTGAGGGTTGTTGTTGTTTCACTTGTTTAATGCCTTGTCTAGGCTTTGAAATCTTTAAAGTTTGTCCCCTCTGCAATGTGCATCTGTGAATGTCTCTGCTCTTTTGTTTTTTCTGTTTCTTATTTTTAAGTCTGAATTCCTAGGGTCATTCTTGTATCTGTACAAATTAGTGCTTGGCTGATGACTGATCTGAGGTTATGATCAAATACTCTTCACTGTCTGCTAATGTATCTGTGTGTGAGCTATTCAAATTCCTGTCTCTGCTTCACGTGCATATAACCTTTGATCAATCCATGATACACAGAGAGAGTGTCAGTCTTCCTATGTTTGCTCATCTCCTGGAATTGCCTTAGAGTTGATTCCAAATCATGACAACCCCATATGTGCCAGTGTAGAACTGTGCTCATAAGGTTTTCAGTGGATGATGTTTCTGAAACAGATCACCAGGCCTTTCTTTCAAGGTCTCTCTAGATGGACTTGAACCCCAAACTTGTCAGTTAGCAGCTGAGGGCACTAAATGTTTACACCACTCAGGAACTCTTCACCACCCGGAACTCTTTGTTAAATTCCCAATTAGTCCATAGTCCATTTCTTGCTCTGCAATTTAAGGCAAGTAAAGTTTCTGGCCCTCCCTGTTCGCTTGTCTCCAAGGTCACCATTTAAACTGACATTGCTTCAAATCAAATGAAAGCACTTTGGCAGCAAAGCTGTTGGGTTTTACAACCTGCCCTGCCTGTATTGAGAGAGCAAACAACAGAACTGGGGAGTGGGAGAAGATCCAGGCAAGAACACTGCAGATTCATATTAACCCAACTCACAGTTCAGTAGTTTTTGTGAACAAACACTTCTCAGTCTTTGGTACACGTTCAATCAATTTCCAGAGTGCTGAAATGGTTGTTTTTGACAGTTGTGTCCAATATTATAGTTGTTTCTTGGGGAGAGGATTTATCAACTTCTTTACTCTCTCATGCTGTAAATTACTCTCTGAGTATCAGGTTTTAAATTATTTTTTTTCCCAAGCCTGGAGAGGTGGTGTGCAGTAGAAAAGAGATCTGAGCTGGAAGCTTGTAAGTCTGGACCCTGTCACTTATTCACTCTTGTCCTTTTCAGATCTGTTAACTTAGCTAAAAACTGATTCTCACAGTTCCTTCCACCTTGAAAATACTGTTTCTAATAGAATTCAGAATGCAGCTAATAAATTTACTCATTAGACCACAGTAATTAGCTGCTTTCACACTTTGCACGAGCTTGGTGTCATTTTTCCATAAAATCTTGTGTCCGAGATTTATAGGTGATATGTTTAGTCTATAGGTGTTTAGTCTAGAAAAAGGCAATGGTGACTTTGACTCCAGTAGAAAGAGAAAGGTCTAGCTTTCTTTTATTTTTCTCTCTTTTCCTTTTCCTTTCTTGATTTCTTCTTTCCTTCCTAACTTTGAAATCCTTGACTGTATGCCAAGCACTCTGTAAATTCTATCTACATGAATTACCTCATTTATTCCTCACAGCAACCTCATCATGTTGCTTCTGTCCCTAAGCCCATTTTATAGACAAGGAAACTGAAGAGAAAGACACTTCACACTTTATTCAAAGCTAGATAGCGAGTGTCCGCTGCTCAGTCTTTTTCTGCTGCAAAACATTAACTCCACAAATAAATTACGTATAAGGCAAGATGTTATGTCCCTAAGAAAAGTGGTAGAGAGTTGAGAGGTGAAATGAGATGTCAGAAATGTCTCCCTTCAGAGCTGAATGTGGCCTAAAAGTTTGGAGACAGGAAGCAAGAGAGGGCCCTTAAGACAGAGAAAACAGCAAGACATTGTTGTTAGGAAGTAGAGGTAGAGACCTATGCAGCCCAATTGTGGGTGAATAACGAGGAGCTAATTAGAAAAGATTACTGAAGGCTTTGTAGGACAGCCTGAAGATTTCTGATTTTATTTAGCAAACCCAGGAGGGATATTCACAGAAGATTTTTTGTGCAGGGAGGGAATACATCTAGAGCTGTGCTTTAAGTATATCATCAGCTGGCAGCCACATGTAGGGTGAATAAGCTGGAGGAGAGACTAGAAGTAGGAGGTCAAGGTAACAGCCCAGAGAGAGAAGCAATGGAAGCCTGAGCTATGATGATCTATTAGGAATGCAGACTCTAGAGACAAGAGGCATTACAAAAGAAAATCAGCATATTAGAGACCCAACCACACGTATACGTACATAACCTCTTGAATCAGTAGCAAACTTTATTTTAATTCTGACATTTTATTGCTATCTGGTTAACTGTTTTGTAGCTCCTGGATTGTTGGTCCTAGAAATGATATTAAGCAGTTGTTTGGATTAATTTCTAATAAGTCATAGTGGCTATAGATTTTTAAAGCAGGTTATATAACTTTGCATTTGTCTTTCATCTCCTCAAATTCCCAATTATCAGATAGTACAGTTGTTGGTATCTAAAACGTATTACTATTTGAAAGTGCTAGTTTAGGGAAACAAATTATTATTTTTACTTTTTGCCAAAGCATGTTTCTAAAAATGGCAATATCCCTTGACAAGCTTTTGATGGTGGAAGAAACAGGTAGTCTGGAGCCATCCCGTAAAGTACCTGGAAACATCTTTGCTTCGCCCTCATCTGCTTGTAAAAGCTAGTTAGCCCCACCAGACTCCAATGCTGAAAACTTCCTTTGGCCTATAGCACTCCCCGTTTTACATTTATTTCCTGTGCTGATTTCTTCACGGACTGCATTAATCACTAGTGTATTGTGGTTGTATTGTGGGGTGTGTGTGTATGTGTATACACACATGGGAAAGCGAAATTATGAGAGAAAAAAGAACTGTTTTTCTGGAACATTTTGGAAACAGTAAACTAGTTCCAAAACATGGTTAATTTTAGGAGCTCATGCTGCCTTGATTTTCCTGTATTTTTTGAGAACATGTTACTCATAGTAGGGTCTTTACACTAGCTTAAGTAGTAAGGTGACTCCCACAGCCTCCTTTCTGCAGACAGGCTTTATTGTATAGTGCTCCCATATAACCTCTCTCATATTCTCACTTTTCTCACATTATATTTTCCCCTTGAGAATAAACACGAAACTTGGAGATCTGTGATAGAAAAAACAATATCCTACATGATGAGGCATCAGGCTCTCCTCTTCCAGAGGTGATTGGTGGGGGTGGGAATGGAACAAAAACTACATTGAAGGCTTGGAGCAGTCACCCCTAAGCTTGTGCCCTATTGGTCTCCCTGGGTCACCATTAAACCAAACCAAACCCACTGCCATCGAGTAGATTCTGACTCACAGTAACCCTATAGGACGGAGTAGAATTGTCCTCTAGGGTTTCCAAGGAGCGCCTGGTGGATCTGAACTGCCGATCTTTTGGTTAGCAGATGTAGCAATTGACCACTATGTTACCATGGTTTCTATTACTTCCTCTGAAATACGCGGGATGAGCGCTACGACTTTTATAGTTCTCTTCCCACTCTGTAACTCTACAACTTCATCCGAATAATGAAGTCCACTCTTGCTGTTGAAGAGAAAGTCCTTGCTCATGTCCTACTTGTTCAGCATCTGAAGGACTTCAGGTTCATGATCCCCAGAGGAAGTGCGTGGTTTTTTTTTTATAGATAACGTCAAGGAGACGCTGCATTCTAGCCTTATTTTTCAACAATAGCTGTAGTTATGTAACCCAAATTAACCCTCTGTGATCTCACAGAAAATATGATACCCACCAAAGTGCAACATGCTCCAAGGAAAGCGAGACGAAAGATGTGGTTATGGGGTGGTTTCCCTCTGATGTGTGCCGGCCCGGGTGGGAGCCTGTCAGCCCTGCAGTCCTGGCAGCTGTTTGCTTTGGCCTCTGCGGCTGAAGCTCCGGGAGGTGGGGCAGATGCTGCCATTGTGCATGGCACCTGGGAGAGGCAATATCAAAAGGTCTGTTTGTTTTCTGCTCCTCCTGTCGGGAGCTCTGTCATCACAGCCACTCTCAATAAGGAAGAAGAGCAGAGGAGAAATCCTGTACTGGAACAGTGGATGCTTCCACTGTTCTCTTGAGGGGCCAAGCAGATGGAACTGGGGTGAAAAGTCGAGAGCTATAGGGCAAGAATGGTCAAAGACAGCCAGAGGTGCCAGGAGGAAAGATTCCCTGGAGCTTTAAGGGGACTCAAGAAGTGGGTACTACACCTTCAAGGAAGTGCCTGTGTCCCTCCTCTCCCCAGCTGGGGACCCCTAACCAGAGAAGGCAGCAGTCACAGCATGAGGTCTGAATCCTACTCATCCCACTGGGTCTGTCACAGTCCGCTTCAGCCATCACTTATTCTACTTTGTCAGATAGAAAACAATGACAGTCACCCATAAATACTGCACACTTTTCTCCATCAGCTTCCTCCATCCTCATCCATCTTCATCTTCCTCTCCTGTTTCAGAGGTGTAGCCTTAGGGGATGGAGATTGGTACTCTCCAGCTCCTCTTGCCTCTCCTTGAGCCAGCCTCGCTTTCCGCTTTCTGTGTCTTTTCTTTTCCTCAGATTTGGGCCTTCAATCTGCAAACACTTTCCAGTCTCCTTAGGCTCTGCTTCCTCCCTTAGCACCCATGCTCTCTCCTCCCCTCACCACCAGCCTCTCAGAGAGCATCCATCCTCACCCTCCAGTTTACTCACTTTCCATTCACTCCAGAACCATTATTTTCCTCCAAAATAAAAAGGAAAACAAAACAAATTCCACCTCTTCTCAGAGCAGGGACCTTTGAATCACGAATTCCATTTGTCACACTCATTTATCCTTCACACATCTACTCAGCCATGATGAATCAGACGCTTATTACACATCAGAAGTAGAGGCCGGGGAGGTGGGTGTATAGAAACAGCTCTGTCGTCATTGCTACGTGCGGTAAAGTTGCACCTGACTTACAATGACCCTATGTACAACAGAATGAAATACTTCCTGGTCCTGCGTCATGTCCACAATCCTTGTTATGCTTGAGCCCGTTGTTGCAGCCTCTGTGTAAATCCATCTTCTTAAGGGTCCTCCTCTTTTTTGCTGACTCTCTGGTTTACCAAGAGTGATGTCCTACTCCAGGGACTGATCCCTCCCAACAATATGTCTCAGATATGTAAGATGTAGTCTCACCACCCTGGCTTCTAAGGAGCACTCTGGTTGTACTTCTTCCAAGACAGATCTATTCATTCTTTTGGCAGTTCACAGGATATTCAATATTCTTCTCCAACATCACAATTAAAAAGCAAAATTCTTATTAGAAGTAGATTGCTAGGTACTTCTTCCTAGTCTGTCTTAGTCTGGAAACTCAGCTGAAACTCGTCCACTATGAGGGACCCTGCTGGCATCTGACTATCAGTGACAGAACTTCCAGAATCATAGCAACATGCAAGCCTCCACAGCACAACAAACTGACAGACACAGGGAGGAAGGAAAAAAAAAATATCCCTAGTAAAACCCAAATGTCCTTTGGATGAGTAACCCATTAGCTTTTGATTTGCCACTTGCTTTCAGTGTTGCGGACATTATTTAATTTTCCTGAAGGTGGGCTGAGTCTGGGCAGGCATTGGGAGTCTACATTCACAGGCAGGATGGGGACATATGGCACACATGTCTTTTTGTTGTAGAATCCTATCAGTTACCTGCTAGGGTGGCTGGGGTGGCCAGGTTTGCAGCAGCTGTCTGGAGCTGAAGGTCCTGGTGCTAAAACAAGGCTACTCTCCTGGCAAGGAATACTGGGATAAGGGACTGGCAGCTAAGGAGGCTATGTAGCCAGGGAAGGTGACCTAAGTAAGCCAAACATTAGCCAAGCCCCACCCTGTACCCCACAGCTACCTGCCTCTGGCACCGTCCTCATCACACTGGACTGCAATCATTTATTCCATGGCTGACTCCCTACAAAACTGAGGGGTCCCAGGACCAGCTATACAATTAGCAGGTTCCAACACGAAATACACAGAATTCTTTGCTGAAAAAATTGTTAAGAATTTCGAGAAGGTGTCAGCAGAGCATTCAGCCAAGCACAAGGACCTCCTAAGTGTGGTGACCTGTGCAACTGCCTAGTCACATGTCCATGAGCCAACCCTGCCTTGGTCTTATTCATCCCCTAGTGGGTGCTCCATAAATACTGGTTAGGTGAATGAGTTTAGGTTTTTTCTGCAACAGTAGATCAAGAAAGCCAAGTAGCCAAGGGGAAAGAAAGAGTAAAGGTCTTTATCCTTCCTGTGCTCTAGGAGGCTACACAGTCTGGGACAAACCAGTGAATGTGTGCTGTGGCTCAATTTCCCATACTCATAAGTGAGAATGATTATATTTGTCCTGTGCCTTCTTCTCTTCTGTGGGCTGAGAATAGAAGACATGAGTTCACAAACTCACCTTTCAGCTCTTACACACAGTGATTCTGGAGGAAGTCACACAAGATGTGTGTGTTCCTTGAAGAAAATGCCATGCCAGGCAAGTTAGGATCTCCCTAAACCCTGACAGATTTGGTTAGTGCTTACACCATGGAATATCTAAATATTCCCATGTGGACTAAAATAAAGTTGTCTTTTTGTCCTATGGAATAGGTGCTCCAACCACTAAGGCCAAAGATGAGAAATGCAAGATTTTTACCAATTTCTGCAGTCTGAAATCAAGACGCACAGATAATTATTGGTAACTGGAATGCAAAAGCTGAAAACAAAGAAGAAGAACCAAGAGTTGGAAAATATGGTCTTGGTGATAGAAATAACACAGGAGACCACATGATAGAATTTTGCAAGATCACCAACTCATTCTGGGCACACCCCTTTATTCAAAAACATGGTCCTTGCCAGATGGAGTGTGCAGGAGTCAAACTGACTACAACTGTAGAAAAGGATGATGGAAAAGTTTACTATAAGCAGTCAGAATAAGGCCAGGGCCTGACTATAGAACAAATCATCAATGACTCATCTGCAAGTTCAAGCTGAAGCTCAAGAAAATTAAAACATAAGAACAAAAACATAACCTTGAGTATATCCTACTTTAATTTAGAGACCTTCTCAAGAGATGTGATGAGTTGAATACTAATGACTGAAGACCAGAAGGGTTACAGGATGGTCTCAAGGACATCACACATGTAGAAAGCAAAAGGTCATTAAAAAGACAAGGGAGAAATGAGAAGACCAAAACGGATGTCAAAAGAGACTCTGAAACTTGCTCTTCAATGTAGAGTGACTAAAGCAAATGGAAGATACAATGAAGTAAAAGAGTTGCATAGGAGATTTCAAAGGATAGCTTGAGAAAGCAAAGTCAAATATTATAATGAAATGTGCAAATAACTGAAGTTAGAAAACCAAAAGGGAAGAACATAGTCAGCATCTCTCAAGCTGAAAGAATGGGGGTAGGGGGAGAGGAGGAGGATGAGTCCTGAGTAGCAATATTTAAGGATTCTGTGAGCAAGATATTGAAGGACTCAGGAAACATCAAAAGAAGATGGAAGGAATACACAGTCACTGTTCCAAAAAGAACTGGTCAACATTCAACCATTTCAGGAGGTGGCATGTGATCAAAAACTGACCGTACTGAAGGAAGAAGTCCAAACTGCACTGAAAAATAGGAATCAGAACAGAATAAGAACAGGAATTCCAGAACACTTAATTGTGGACCCGAAGAACCTGTACACAGACCAAGAGGCAATCGTTCAGACAGAACAAGGGGATATCTCATGGTTTAAAATAAATAAAGGTCTACATCAGGGTTGTACTCTTTGACCATACTTACTCAGTCCATGTGCTGAGCAAATAACCCAAGAACTTGTATTGCATGAAGAACATGGTACCTTGATTGGAGAAAGACTGATTATTATCTGTGGTGTGCAGCTAATACAACCTCCTTGTTTGCTGAAACTGCAGAGGACTTGAAGCACTCACTGATGGTGACCAAAGGCCATGACCTTCAGTGTGGATGGCACCTCACCAGGGAGAAAACAAGAGTCCTCACAACCGGACCAATCAGCAACATCATCATAAATGGAGAAAAGATTGAAGCTGTCAAAGATTTCGTTTTACTTGGATCCACAATCAATGACTGTAGAAGCGAAAGTCAAGAAATCAAACAATGCCTTGCCTTGAAGAAGTGTGCTTCAAAAGACCTCTTTACATCACACAAAAGCAAAGCTGTCACTGTGAGGATTAAGGGATGTCTGACCCAAGCCATGATATTTCCAACAGTCTCATAATGCATGCGAAAAATTGGGCAGAGAATAAGGAAGACCAAAAAAGAATTGATTTCTTTGAATTACAGTATTGACAAAGGACATCAAACGTACCCCGGACTGTCTGAAGAGTGCGCAAATCTGTCTTGGAAGAAATATAGCTAGAATGTTCATTAGAAGCAAGGATGGGGAGACATGGTCTCGTATACTTTGGACATGTTTTCAGGAGGGGCCAGTCCCTGGAGAAGGACATCATGATTGTTAAAGTAGTTAAGTCAGTGAAAAAGAGGAAGACCCTCAGTGAGATGAACTGATACAGTGGCTCAGACACAGCAGTGTCTGTGACGATGGCATAGGACTGAGTGGACAGTGTTTTGTTCTATTGTGCCTAAGGTGGTATGAGATGGAACCGACTCAGTGGAACCTAACGACAACAACATAAAATAGTTGCAGTTTGACTTGGATACGTGGGGTGTTTCTCCCGTCTCACGGTGGGGGTGGATAGGAAGCAGAGCCCAGGATGGTGTGGAGTTTGGCGAGGAGATGAGCCCCTAGTAGCTATAATTCCTCCATGGTCTCAGCCTTTGTCAGCCTCAGTTACTTCACCTGTGAAATAATAAAATTAACAAAAACAAAAATAGAAGAGCAAACACATGTGGCCTTTTTCACGTACCAGCCACTCTTCTAAGCCTCTTAAACTCTATGATGCGGAAACATTTATTAATTTTATAACTGTCACAACATTTTAGCCATGCAGAAAGGTTCAGTAATTTGCTAAGGTCATAGCTGACAAGTTGAGACATACAGGTGGAAACCCTGCTCAACAGGCTCCAGTTTTCACTCAACCACTAATATCTTCATCAGCCATGAGGCTGTAAAAGAGACCAATGAGACCAGCAGGTGGAATTGCTTTGCAAGTGCAGGACACTCTAAACCTGCAAGGTAAGATTATCAATATTATTATTTAGCAACAACAACAATAGCTAGGTACCCTTGTGGAGGCCACTTTGGCCTTAGTTTTTTCCTCTGTAAAATAGGGGTAGATTGGCTTTGCATCTGATGACCTCTGAGGTCCCCTTCACTTCTCAAATTCTGATAAAGAAAGGACTCCTTTTCTCATACAAGGCAGAGAGAAACGCAAGCAGTTCAGCATAGCCTGCTTTGCTGTCCAAAAGGTCAGCCATGCCTCACACATGTGCCCTAGCTACACAGTGAATAAGGGTTAGAATACACCCTACTCTTGCCTTGGGGGCTAGTATAGCAAGCACACTCCAAGAAAGGGACAAAGGAGACCCATGTCCAGGTTTGGGTTGTACCAGAAGGAGGGCTAGAGGAGGGGGTACCTGGACAGCCTTTTCAACCGCAGATGAAGGAGGAGAGTAGTTTGGTGCAGTCTTTGTGCTGTGGTGCGGTGGGAGGAGGTTGTGGGCTAGCTAGGCTGTGAGGAGAGGTAAGAGCAACTTAATTCAGTTCCCTCTGAGGCTTAAGGGCAGCTTGGTATTTGTTTTTATTTCCATCTGTCCTGGGATGAGGCTGACTATGTGGGGGGGTAGGGACGGACTAACACACAAACCAGCAGAAGAATGATGGGCTCCCCAAGAGGGGATTGAAGTATTCTGTTGAGGGCAATATCTTGGGAAAAAACAGATTGAGAAGGTAACATTTAAGTGGGGTTTGGATGAGTGAGTAGGAGTTCAGCAGGCAGGGAAGAGAGGTGTATTCCAGGGAAAGCAAGAGCAACCATAAAGGTTAGCTGGCAGGTCTGCAACCGTCAGTGTACCTAAAGCAGTTGTGTGTATGTGTTTGGAGGAGAAGGGATGAGGCTGGAAAATTAATTTGGGGCCAGATAGTATGCAGGAAGTTCCTGATATCAGGTTGAGGGATTAACCTTTAGCCTGAACACCTTGGGAGGCCTTGGAAGGTTTATCTAATGTCCTAATGATAAATATACATTGATTATTTCTTATTCTATAAGCATTTGAGCACACAGCAGAATATTTAGAAAAGACAGAGAATTAAAAAAGAAGAAACAAAAAGAGTCCCCTTTCCTCCCCAGAGACAATAGCTGGAGTGAGCCTGGATGTTGCCTGGTTTTCAGGGATGCATATCTAGATGACAGCTCTGCCCACTTGGCCACCTCGCCAGCCATCCACCCCCTAACTGATGCTCCACTCATTCTGAAATCTGTAAACGTTCCCGAATCAGGGCAAGGGACCTAAGGTACTCCAGAACAGAGGGGCCCAGGAAGTCCAAGCAGGCAGGCAGTCTATGACACCAGCAGCAGCAGCCTAAATTCGGCTCCCGGCCACACTGCGATCGCCTCCTAACCCTTCCAGCCCCACTGAACTAGGCACACACAGATGCCAGGGGGCGCCAGGGCACGATCCCGGAGGGCCCCCCCGGAGGCGGCCACCTGGCACCCTGAGTGGGGTTCAGAGGGCGCCGCTTCCATTTTCGGCGCCGTTGGGGGCTGGTCCGGACCTCGCGGCTTGGGGGCGGAGAGAGCTGGGCGGAGCAGCCCGCCGGTCCAGCCGGCGCGGGACAGCTGTGAGCCGAGGGGGCCGCGCGGGCAGGTGCAGGGGCAGGGGCGCAGGCGACTCCAAGGTAACTAGAGGAAGGCTGTGGGTGGGCACTCCCGTGGCCCTTTCTACCCGTGCAGGGTGGGAGCCACCTGCCTGCATCCCGGGTAGGAAAGTGTGGGCTCGTATGTGTGCAGCACACAGAGTTCACCGCAGGGCCTGGCGGGAGACTGGGTGCCCAAGAAGTCGGGCGGGACAGCTGGGCTCCTGACCCCTATCTGTAGGCCTGATCTTTGCTCCCCTCCCTCAGTTAAACCCCGGCAGATCTAGCTCAGTGCCCTGGAGTTTAGATCAGGAAGGGACCTCAGGCCTGCGGTAGCTACATCAAGCCTCTTCATTTTATAGAGGAGGAAACTGAGGCTCAGGGTGGTGACGTGACTTGCCCGGGTCACAAGTGAAGAAAGGAAAACGCCTGACTTGCAGGTCCCTGCTGCTAGAGCCACGTGGGCTAGGTTAGCAGCCACCACTGCTGCCGTGTGTAGAAACAAAGACCTGAGAAAGACTGTGTCAAAAGAAAAAAGGACAGAAAGAGAACCTCCCAGAGCAAAGACAGAAAGTCAGGAAATGGGCCACTACTGGGCTTCACTTCCTTCCTGGCCTCTCTCTGTGCTGTGGTCTGGCAGTGACTCAGCTGGCCTGTGCTGACTCTGGTTCAGGTGTGCGTGTATGTGTGTGTGCTGTATGAATGCATGTGTGTGTTCATGTGTGTGCACACAGGATGCAGTGAATCTGCCCAGCACATGGGCAAGTCTTCCAAATCCATTTCTCTGTCACTGATGCAGTGTGCTCTGATGAGGATACCAGGAGTCCCTGATGAATGGGCTCTGTGTGACTCCAGAGGGTAGATGGGGCCAAAGGGTTGGAATCCCCATGGTGCTTAGAGGTCAATAGGAAGAAGCTAACTCATGAGGTAGTGAGTTCCCTGTCTCTGGAAGAAGCCAGAGTCATTTTATCATTTATCAAGGAACCATTTTATCAAGAGTGTGAAACCAGAGCAAGCCTACTCCATACAGAATCTGAATTTTAGCTTGATGGTCCAGGTTTCCCATCCCTTTTCAGGTGAAATTAACAGCGTGTAACCTAATGGGATAGTGTTTGCCCAGGAGAGCTACTGCAGGCATCTTTTTTGACTAAATTAGTTTCATGTATTTTAGAGAAGCCTGGCCTGAATGGCCTCTGGGAACTCTGACCCTGCCAGTAAACCAAAAACCCAAACCCAGTGCTGTTGAGTCGATGCAGATTCATAGCAACACTGTGCCTTGAAGAGTGTATGCCATAAGGTTCAAGGGCATCTGGGGAGAGAGATCAGTCACTTCTGGAAGGAGGGAGTCGTGGTTGGCATCCTGGGGTGGCACTGAAGCCAGGTCTTAATGAGCAGGCTAGGTCTGGTCATATCAGGAAGAGCAATACCTGAGCAAATTTGTGAAACGGGGCTGTGCACTGGGAAGGGAAAGAAATAGGGGGACAATATGGTAAGGGATGGTGTTAAGGATCAAATTGTTAAAGGCCTTGAATGTTAGATTAGGGAACTTGAACTTTATCATTGGGCCGGGAGATATTCTGACAGTTTCTGAGAATGGAAATGATGGTGTTGGAGCTGGCTTCAGAAGGGCTTGGTGTCCAGAGACAATGTATCAAAGACATGGCAGGCAGGAAGCTGGGGAGGAGAACCTGGGAGAAGGTGACTGCTGTGCCCTGACAGAGACCGTGTGACAGGCTGAACTAGGCTGGTGGGAATGGAAAGAAAGGGGCATGATCAGAGACGTTGTTAATAGGGCATGTGGAGGGAAGGGGTGCCGTAGGTGAAAAGAAATGTTATCTGCTATACCCCAGGGCCTATGCTAGGGGATTTTCACATATAAACTCATTTAGTGCTTCTAACAATCTTATGAGGAAATGACTATCATTGTTCTTATGTTGTAGAGGAGAAAACAGAGTCAGAGAAGGTAAGCAGCTTTCCCAAGGTCACATGACAAAAAAGTGGCAGAGCAGGGGTTTGAACACAGGGACAGATGAGATAGCTCCAGTCAGGTGGCTGAATAAATGTCATGGGTGAGAAAGAGAGGAGCCCGTGCTGATGGAGGTGTGGGTTTCAGAGCCTGGGTAGCTTGTGATGCCACTAGTAGAAACAAAATCCCGAGAACAGGATCTGGTTTGCTGGGTGACTGGAGATGCGTCAGCCTGTGGCAGTGCTATGCCGAGTTTGCAGATGGCAGGTGCCATCACTGGGAGAGGGCCCATGGGCCGTGGTGGCGCTCACTTCTGCACACCCTGTCCTGTGGTTCAGTAGTGTGCCAGTTTGCTAAGCCTGCTGTGAGGAAGGGGAGTGGAGCCACTAGGCTCTCAGGTCCCAACAAGGGGGCTGGGAGCAGCTGACTGAGACAGGTCTCATGGGAGATTCCCCCAGGACGTGGATAGTCAGTCACCGAGTTCACATCACTGCCTCACTTTTCTCCTGCACAGAAGCACTGTGTATCCTGTCACAAAGCGCAGGGGACTGCCATGACTCCCTGGGTGAGAATTCGTTCAGGTTGTCGTGTTTGCCTGGGTCCAGAGATGTGGGTGCAAAGTACTATGGAATCCCACAAATGCCATTCAGGGCCTGTTACAGTGTCACAGAGTCAGGGTGCACTAGGGACAAGTCTCTGTGTTACAGATGAAGACACTGAGGCTTTGGAGTATCTTGGTATTTGGCCCAGTGGTTGGTGAGGGGTAAAGCTGGTATTGTCATCTTTTCCCTTGAGCAATACACACTCACACATGCAAAATTGTATGTTATCTCCAGTCATCCACCTATCTACTAGGTAATTTCTTTGACTTTTCAAATTGTTTCCTTCCTCTAAGGATAAGATTATAAAGCGCAGTTTAGTTAGAGAAATGTCCTGTCCAAATATGAGTCAGGTCAAAGGAGTCCTGGGGTGGTGCAAACAGTTAATGTACTCTGCCACTAACTGAAAGATCAGAGATTCAAGTCCACCAGAGGTGCCTCAGAAGAAAGTCCTGGCAGTCCGTTTCTACAAAAACCACAATGAAAACTCTGTGGAACACGGCTGTACTCAGACACACATGAGATCAGCATGAACAGGGACATTTTTTTTTAAGTGAGGTCTGCAGGTACCTGTGGGTACTTAACAGAACCCTAAGGCACAGAAGAAAAGGCTGGAAAGCAGAGGATGGACAGGAAGAAGGAGGAGAGAAAAGGGGTGGGGGAAAAAGGAAGATCTGAGTTTATGACACAGACAACTCAGTGCCATGGGCAAATTCATCTTTGGAGACCTGCATTTTGGGAACCTGAGCTCCCTAGTGTTCAGAGAGGCAGCATGGACATAAGCAAGTGGGCTTCGAACAGACAAGAGCTGGCCAGCTTTGTAATTTACTGTCCGACATGGAACACCCATGAGAGTGAGAGCCAGGGTATTAGTAATTATGCTGGGACCACGGACATATGCTAGGATGTCCTGGGCCAACTGGTTCCCCTCATGGCAACTGGCACACATGCAGGTTCTAGACATGACTGCAAGGGTTGTCTATATATCTGCTTCCTTAAACCTCACAGCAACCCAGCTGAGTGGATTCTGTTCTCATTCCCATTTTATGGAAGAGTAAACTAAGAAATAGAGAGATGACACGCAGGCCCACGGTCACATCACCCACAAATGATAGAGACAGGATTGGAAGCCAGGCAGTCTACCTACTCAACAGTTAACCATCGTGCGTTAAACACCGTATGGCCCTGGCTATTCACTCACCGACAGCATCAAGACAAGAAGAGCCCCCCTTTCCTCTTACAGCACTCAGTATACTGACTTTGGGGTCCTTATTTCTTTCCAGATTTGCTTTAATTGCCAATGTAGCATGGTTTCACCTGGATTTAAAAAGATAAGAAATGTGTTTTCAGTTGAGAATGAGGCGACCGGAGAGGAAATGCCCAGTGGGTGTTGTCCTCAGCCCACACCTCCCTCCGAAGAGTCTGAGCCTTGGTTCTCTGTGCTCTAGCCTGTCTTTGTCTGTAACCATTCTGCCCTTTTGGACTAGGTCCCTGAGGTCTGTGGGCTGGGTTAGAAAGGAAGAACTTTGTGAAGGCCAGTGTTAGGACTGGGCTCCTGAGGGACCTGGTCGCCCTGGGGCAACTAGAAGGTTCCACAATGTGGTGGACAGTTTTGTTCACGGGCCTCTTCCTGCTTAAGGGACATGGAATTTTCTTTCATGACAGATTCTTTAGGCAAAAGCGCATTCTCTTCATCGTTCCCTTTGGTTTCCAGCACCCCCCTACTCCCCATTTTCCACTCCCACCCCCATTCTCTCGGATGCCAGTAGGGCACTTTCTTCCACTGCCTGCGTGCTGACATGTTCTGCGCTGAGTGGTCTGGATAGAGCCTCACGCAGATTCCGTGGCAGAAGGATCCCGATTTAGGGAGGTGTTCCAGGCTTCTCTAAGAGATGCAGGGAAGTAGGGACAGGTAGGCTTCAACTGTGATTCATATTTCAAGAACCTCCATCCCCACCACCTGTGCTGAAGATGCCTCATTCACATAAGGGGCTGACAGCACAGGCAGCTGGGCCAGAGGGGTTGTAGGAAGGTAGAAAACACAGCCTTCTCCAGGGGCCCAGTGTGTGGCTGGGTTAGTTTAGCACCAGCCCTCAGATGCCAGCTCTCCCCTCGGTCTGTGGAGTTCTGCACTGCAGTGGGCTTAGGGAAAGGCGAGAAGGCTGAGGGTTAGTTAGCACATGCGCTGCAGCTGTGCCAGGACCTAGGGGGCCGTTGGGCATGGGTGTCCCCTCTCCCCAGCCTGCATTTGTATTTCTGTCTGGATAGCTTCCTTAATTCTCTTTTTATCTCATGGCAGCCCCGGGAGGAGTACGAGGTTGACTACAGTGGCTCCATTATCAGTTCAGACAAGAGGAAAATCTCCTATTACCTGGGCGATTGGTTTATTTTCACTTTGTTTACTTTAGAGATTGTTCTGTGTGGAGCTTCAGAATTTGCCACTGGAATTTCTCTGGTAAATGACTAAAGCTTTGGCACATTGTGTGATCCACATGACTACATACCTTCAGCCAGTAGGATGGAAGGGTAGATTAGTGCTGAAGTGGGAAGGCAGGCGGACTTCCTGCAGCCCCACCTTGACCAAACACAGAACTCCGGAGAGCCTCTTCTGGCTACACCCTCAAGTTGGATTAGCAGAAACACACCAAGCGTGGTCAAGAGCCTGTCATGAACAAATTCATTCAGTTTCTACAGCAGACTTATGAGACAGGTACTATTATAATTATCCCCATTTTCCAGATAAGAAAAACAAGGCTATGAGAGGTCAGACAACTTGCCTCAGGTCACACAGCTAATGCGAAGCGGAGCTGGGATTTGAACCCAGCTCATTTCTGACTTTAGCCAGTCCTGTGTCCTCAGGATTATTAACCCGTGAAGCCTGAGTTTCTTGCCTCTTCAGTGAAATGGGCGAAATTGCTTGCTAGTTCATTTCAGGTGAACCGATGGATTTGAAAGTATCATGGTTAAGGCTTATTTGTCCCCATTAGTTGTGACATGTTTCCTTGTTTTGAGAGTTCCAGTATTCTCTTCCTTGTCAGTATGTCAGTCAGGGACTGGAATTCCCCAGGGACCAGGTACAGAATCTGTCATCTCGTTAGCATCAATGCTGCCTGAGCCCGGTCTGTGCCAGCTGGAGGTCTGGTTTAAGAAGAGAGGACATGATCTTTGCAACAAGCATTCACAGCCCGCTCAGGTCAGGCAACGACAGATCTAAAAAGACAACTAATGATAGTAGTACTTACAGGTAAGCAGAGTAAAGCATGTGTTCTGTGGCTTCCCAGACAAGGTGGGAGCTCAGGTAGACCCAGAAGAATGGGCAGACTCCGGAAAGCCCGAGGGGAAAGTGGAAGGTAAAGGATGCGAGCAGGACACGGTGGGCAGAGGCATATTCATGAACGGTGAGCAAGCAGACCTGCCTGGGAGGTTGCTACCAGGGACCTGTATCACTGACTCAAGTTCGTCCAGCTTCCAGCAGACCTCCTCACCAGAGGGCTGCTTTTAACGACCAGGAAGCTGGGGAACAGGCAGTGGAGAAATAATAATAGGCCCCTTGGGGGCCGAGACAGCTTCCTGTGTGGAAAAGCCCAGCCCATGAGGGGCTGCAGCAGTAGTTTCCTGAAGCACAGCAATAGGCTGACATGCCCTTCGGGGGACACACAGGGAGGCAGAAAGGTCACGGGAAAGGGGAATTTTTGTCAGGGAGTGGTAGGTGGTTTGCCAAAATGACTCTTTTTGTACCTGAGCCGGCCTGAAAACTAGAGCCTTTCTTTTGAAAGGCAAGGGTCTTTTCAACAGGCAGCAGCCCTGCTGCTCCCCAGAGGAGAAACTGAGGGGCTAGGAAGGGCAGGACGTTCTTGCTAGTTTTGTTCTGTGGGTAGAGTCACCTGAACTATGGTCAGAAATGACTCTGGGGGAAACATCGTCAACAAGAAAAACTGAATGTTCTGCCTGAGGAACTTTAGAGCTTTCTTTGGTGACATGGCTTGTGGTGGCATTTTAGTTTTCAAGTCTTCTGGGAGTTTAGGTTAAATGGTCTTTGTGGATAAAGGTCATGTCAACATAAGAGAGTTTTTTTTTTAAGTCTTTACTTTTGTTATTGTCACTTTTTTAAAAATTGTACTTTAGATGAAAGTTTGTGGAAGAAACCAGCTTCTCATTGAACCGTATACATATAGTTTTGTGACATTGATTAACAACCCCACAACAGGTCAACACTCTCCTTTCTCAAATGTTGGTTCTCTGTTACCAGCTTTTCTGTCTCCTCCTTGACCCTAGGACGGTGTGCCTTTTTAGTCTCATTTTATTTCATGGACCTGTCCAATTCCGTGGCTAAAGGGTGAACCTCAGGAGTGAATTCACTAAAACCAAAAAAACCCTATAGGACAGAGTAGAACTGCCCTGCAGAGTTTCCAAGGAGTGCCTGGCGTGTTCAAACTGCTGATCTTTCAGTTAACAGATGTAGTACTTAACCACTCGGGGGCTATACTCTCAGGGTTTCTCGAGTCTCTGCCAGGCCAGCAAGTCTGCTCTTTTCTTTGTGGGTTAGAATTTTGTTCTGCATTTTTCTCCAGCTCTGTCCAGGATCCTCTGTTGTGATCCCTGTCAAAGCACATCAGAGCAGACGGTGGTGGTAGCCAGGCACTGCCTAGTCGTACTGGACTCAGGCTGGTGGAGGCTGGGGTAGTTGTGGTCCATTAGTCCTTTGGGCTAACATTTTCCTTGTACCTTTAGTTTTCTTCATTCTTCCTTCCTCCTAAAGGGTGAGACTAGTGGCGTATTCTAGGCTTCTAAGAAATCAGATGCTACTCACCTTTGCAGAATGTATAACATTTTCTTTATAAAGTATGTTATGCCTGTTGAGCTAGATGTTCCCTGAGACCATGGCCCCCACAGCCTACACGAGGTGGATCTTGACTCACAAGATCTTCTAGGGGGATTTGTGCACAGACACTGCTAGGCAGAGTCCCCCTTCTCCACACAATCCCCTAGAGAGAAGGTATTCCGACTTTGCTTTATGTCATTTTTGTTTTAGTGTTCTCAGTGGGCTGAGAGTTGGGATGCACCGAGGCTTTGCCTCCAGAAAGTCCTGCACTGATGCTCTGTCTCAGCATTGCCGTCAGAAGCCCTGCCACCTGGGCAACCTTTCTGCTGCTGATTTTTGTTACTTTCTGGCCTTTAAAATGCTTTCTTTCAGCCAAACAAGTATCTGTGCAACTGCCCTCTTTTTCACTAGGTTCTCTGCTAAGTGCTTGATCCAGCACCTTGTAAATTCTCCCAACAGTCTTCTGAGGTGGTTATGATCCTCCTCTCTTTTCAGTTGAGGAAGCCAAGCAATGGAGGTCTAAGTACTGTGCACTATTTTTCCTCTTTCTTCTAAACAGGAGCGCATAGCACCGAGGCCCGGCCTTGGTGCTTCATTGTCTGCTCCAGAAAGCTCCTAGAACCTGCCTGTGTTCAGCTGTGCATGATATGAACCACACTCTAGTCGGGTTCTTAACTGGAGTCATTAGCCTGAAAGAATTTCCTTGAAAGTAGGTTAATTACATACCATGGGCAAACTACTAATGGAATTTACCAAACTGCTAAATTTAGCTTTTAAACTCATTACACACATACTATGAAAGTGTAAGTTTAGCTTTGACCATGGGTCCCTCCCCAGGCAGACAGTATGTAAGTCTTCGCCGTCTGGAGGCAGCCAGGCCACTGTCTTGGTTCTTGTCCTTGATTGTGATCAGCTGTGCTCTTCTGTCCCTTCTTGGTATCTTGTTGCAACTTGACTCTGCATTTGCTCAGGACACACGTCATTCCTCGTCATTCCTCGGGCTTGATTGTCCTGGCTGCAGATACTGCTGAGTGTATCTCTGTTCCTCCAGCAAGCAGCTGTTGTGGCATTTCTATCTGTAATATGTCTCTGACACATTTCTTGTTGCTGGTGACTACCTTCTCGGTGGACTGCGCTAAAGGAATTCTGGTGGTGTAGTGGTTAAGTGTTTGCCTGCTAACTGAAAGGAGGTAAGTTCAAGTCCATTGCAGGAGAGAATGATGTGACAGTCTACTTCCGCGAAGAATATAGCCTAGGAGACCCTATGGAGCAGTTCTACTGTGTCCTGTAGGGTCACTGGGAATCAGAGTGGACTGTACTCATCCCTGCTATGTCTCTTGGCATTCAGAATTTGGGGGCTCACCTTGGGTTCGGGCTCAGGGTTTTGGCTTTGGTAGTAGATGTTGCTTAATTCTTTGGGAATCAAGTCAACTGGAGCAGCAGCAAAAAAACCCAATAGACTTACACATGCACCCTGTCTTAATCATCTAGTGCTGTCTTAACAGAAGTGCTTCAAGCAGATGGCTTTAGTAAGAGAAAAATTTTTTTTCACAGTCTGATAGGGCAAAAGTTCAAATTCAGGGTATCAACTCCGGGGTAAGGATTTCTCTGTTGGCTGTGGAGGAATTGTCAATCTTCTCCTGGACTGGACCCTTCTGAGGTGCAGGGACCCCAGTGCTTGTCAAAAAATGCGCTCAGTTCCTGGCATAGCTTTCTTTCTTGATGGTATGAGGTTCCCCCAATCTCAGCTTGCTTCCCTTTCTTTTATATTCCCATGAGGCTGCCCCAAGCTACAGTACGATCCCACACACTCAGTTGTTGCCCATCCTCCCTCATTAAGATCACAGACACAGGGTTTAGAGCATACATACACAATAGCAAGAAGCGCGGCCCAGCCAACTTTGTATACAAATTTTGGAGGGAACACAATTCAATCCATGATATGTCACATGTATGATAATTATTGAACACCTGACATGTGCCAGGTACTGTTTCTAATCTAGGTCTTGTTGTCATTAGGTGCCATGGAGCTGGGTCTACCTTATACAGCAGAACGAACTACTGTCCAGCTACAGTCATAGCTGTGTTGGAGCCCATTATTGCAGCCACTGGGTCAGTTCATCTTGTTGAGGGCCTTTGTCTTTTGCTGACCTTCCACTTTACCAAGTATGACATCCTTCTCTGAGGATGGATCCCTCCTGATAACGTGTCCAAAATATGGGAGATGAAGTCTCACTGTACTTCCCTTCTAAGGAAGCGTTCTGACCAGAATCTAGGTCTTGGCATCACCATTTTACAGCTGAGAAAACTGAGGCTCAGAGAGGATACATAACCTTCTGAATTCACATATCTAGTCCTGGTATAAATGCCAACATTATGGATGCCTACCTAGTGCTGCTGATGTTCCAGCATCCAACTGGCTCCTTGCTAAAAGCCGAGCCTTTGGGTTGTGGGGTTTGCGTGATAATAGAGCTCTGTTAACATACCCATTGAACAAAAATAGAAATCCCCGATTCCACATAAGGTGAGCTCCCCCAGGTGGCTCCAGTCTACCTCCTCATAGGTGATTCAGAAATAACAGGGCTACAGAAGGCCAGTTAAAAAGTCTAGTATAGAACTTCATTTTAAGAAATGCAATTTTAATACATTGAACCACAGCTTGAATCAGAAACAAAGACACAAAAAGGAATCGCTAAGTAAAATAAGTGTTAATGGAAAGGAGAAATTACTAGACTTCCATTATGTAATCCCACATTTCAAACTGTAAGTTTTTTTTAAACACACAAACTCTATAAAGTTAGAAACAGCATTAAAAGTTCTAATTCATCCAGAAGAGCTGTTACATTATGCCACATGC
The DNA here is from genome assembly GCA_028571685.1 of Heterohyrax brucei. NCBI lineage: Eukaryota > Metazoa > Chordata > Mammalia > Hyracoidea > Procaviidae > Heterohyrax > Heterohyrax brucei. Next base: position 64,715,985 of record CM053142.1, on the reverse strand, counting down.
CGTGTCTGAATTTTCTTAGAGTTTATAGTCTAAATCAGTGTGGTCTTACTCTGGGTTAAGGCTGAAAAAATGGGTCAGCAGGTACTTACTGAACACCGATTGTGTTCAGTGTATTGTACTGGGGGGAAGAATAAAGGACTAGTTACTTCTTTTGACCAGACACAAAGGGCTGGAGCTTCCTGGCCAACACGGTGGCTACTGCCAGGAAGGAGGAACAGAGGTCTGACAATGAAGTCTACAAACTTAATTGTTCTAAGTGCTACGTACCTCACTGCTGAATATCACCACAGCCACCTTCAAAGTACTCCCCTGGGGCAGCTATGCGCCAACACCAGTGCCTAGTCTACCCTTCAATGGAATGGCCATTGTGCACTGTGGCAAGTTGACGAACCCAAGTGTATAGCTGCCTGTGAGGGAGTTTTTAGCCAGTAAACAAATAACTATATTGGAGCACCTTCCCTGCTCACCTGATCTGGCTCCCAATGCCTTTTTTCTTTACCCAAAGATAAAGGAGATAGTGAATGGAAGGCATTTTTATGACATTCAGGACATCGAGGATAACAGGACAACAGTTCTCACGGCCATTCTAGAAAGAGTCCTAAATTGCTTTAAAGGGTGAACTAGGTCCTGGCATCAGTGCATAGCTTACCAAGGGGAGTACTTCGAAGGTAACCATCGTGGTATTCAGCAATGAAATATGTAGCATTATTTTGGGGGGATAAGTTTGGGAACTTAATTGGCAGTCCTCAAATGCTCTAGAAGGAAACTGGGTTTTGGAAGGACCTGAGTAGCAGGAATGAGCTGGGGCTTTGAGGGTGGTAGAACTCGGTAGGTAGACGGTGGCAGGGATCCTGGGTGGGACCTTCCATTCTGGCCCATCAGTCTATCTTAATAGTGTCTGCTTTCATCCTAGAAATTAAAACAACAAGGTTTGTGTCAAGCCATGAAATGTTCCTTAACCCGTTACCATCCAGTCAGTTTCAACTCACGGTGACCCCATTTGTTACAGAGTAGATCCAAGCTTTGTAGGATTATTTTAGCTGTAATGTGGAAGCCGATTGCCAAGCCGTTTTACTGCAGCACCACTGAGTAGGTTCAAACCACTAACCTTTTGGTAAGTCCTCCAGCGCAAACTGCACCACCTGAACCAAAACCAAAAAAACAAACCTACTGCCATTCATTCAGTTCTAACTCATATAGAGTTAGAATTTTGGCCTTAAAGCCAAAATCAGTTCCCACTGAGTCGGTTCCAACTCGTAGGCATCCTGTAGCTGAACCAGTATTTCTAAGGGTTGCTCCTCCTTCTGCTGGTATTTGCTGACTCAGTTCACCCCCCACCCCCCACAAGAATGTGAGACTTCTCCCAGCGAAGAGCCAGGACTCAGTTTCAGACCACCTGAGTCTTCCTCCATCTAGGCAGGGATATAGTTGTATGGAACCAAACACAGCTGGCCATGCCTCAACCCGTTGTTAGCTGTGGAAGGTTTAAGAATCTGCATGGGTTTTGGCAATACATTATATGAACCGTGTTGCATTAGGATGGTGGTGGTGTTCAGAACCTAGCAGAAGGTGCTCTGGGACGTAGAGTGGAAGCATAAGAGACTACCCTCTGAATGCAACCTCTTTTTGCACACTTATCCACCAAGAAGAGAAAACCAAAACAGAATGAACAGAGAGGCCCAGACACAAGCTCTTTAAACAATAGGCCTAATATTGAATTCTTTTATGCTGGCCATCTCCGTTCTTTTCAGTCCTGGTCAGAGGGCTTTGGCAGCCTTCCACGTTTTTGGCAGCACCCTGGGCCATTGTGCTGGTTTGTCCAGCCCTCTTTGCCCCCACCAGCCTGGGTTCCTCACTTGTTCACTCAGCCTACTGCTGTGCCATGCTCTGCTCATGGCCCTTGCCAGCAGGTCTCTGGGGCTGGGCTGTTCCAGTGATGCTGTAACTAGCACAGTAACGGTCATGGTTGGCTGTATCTTGCTGTCTCTTGGAGGACATGGATGCCCACTTCATTCATCCCATTGCCAATGGCAGTTAGCCTGTGAACCCCAGCCCGACTGGGGCTAATTAGTGCTCCTGCAGGTATGGTTTAATTTTCTTAACCAAGGACCAAACTGAATGACTAAGCTGTGCCCATGTCTTCTGCTTTGCCCCATTTAGAGTGCAAATACCAACTTGATGGCTGTCCCGAGGCTGTCCTCTTAGGACCCAGGTGCAGGGAAGCAGGCGGGAGGACAAGGGGTCGCTCAGTCTGAGAGGCTGCACTCGATGTTGGCAAGTGGCAGCTTTGTGGCAGCTGTACCACCTGCTGCCTCTGGGCCTCAGCTGCCACCTCTCTGAGATAGCTGCTCTTCCTGCCTCTTAGGAACATTACAAAGATGGAATGAAACAATGAAAATGTTTGAAAGTACCTGTGTTTTAGTCAGCTGGTGCTGCTCTAATAGAAATACCACAGAGTGGATGGCTTTAATAAAGGAAAGTTTATTTTTCCACAGTCCCGTAAGCTGCTAGTCTCAGTTCAGGATGTCTGCTCCAAGGGAAGGCTTTCCCGCTTGTTGGCTCTGGAGGAAAGTCTGGTATTGCATCAGTCTCTGTCCAGGGAGCATCTTGGCACAGGAACCGCAGGTCTGAAGGACGCACTATTCTCCCGGTACTGCTTTTTTGATGGTGTGAGGTTCCCAATTCTCTGCCTGCTTCTCTTTCCTTTTGTTTCTTGTAGGACGAAAGGATTAAGGGTGGGCCAAGCCACACTCTAGGGAAACTCCCTTTACAGTGGAGCGGGGAGGTGATCCTAGGAAGGGATTTACAGTCCCATCCTAATACTTTAACGTACAGCACAGGAAAATCACAGATGGAGGGCAATCACAAAATAATCAGAATCATGGCCCAGCCACATGGCTACACATATTTTGGGGGGACACAATTCAATCCATGACAACCTGAAAAAGGTAAAATCTTTCTTAGATCCTTATAATAGATCCATCTAGCATCAAGTCAGTCCTCAGTGATTCTTGTCACTAGGGCGACTTGAACAGTCCGGTGTGCCATAGCCCAGAGCTCTCTAGCCTGCTGACTCAATTCTCAGGAGTAAGTAGAAAGGAGTCCAAGCTGACTGGGGACCTTAAGCTAAGCTTCCGACTAGGACAGCATGGAGACCTGGGGAAACAGAGTGGAAATCACTGTGTTCTTGCAGAGTGGAAAAAAATGAAGCTTAGTTTTCTTCAAGAAACAAATGATCCATAGTGTGTCCTGATTATTTAGGGTGTCTGCCATCCTTTGTCAAATATTTGGCCACAGTTATGCAAGGTGGAGGGGACAATAGAGAATAAGGGGAAGAGGGGGATGGGTGTCATCTCTGTGTGTGTGAGAGAGAGAGAGAGAGGGCAAGGGAGAGAGCTGTTGACTTACTTGATATGAACCAAACAACCAAACCTTCTGCTGTTGGTTGATTCCAACCCATAGTGAGCCCATAGGATGGAGAACTGCTTCATAGAGTTTCCAAGGAGCACCTGGCAGATTCAAACTGCTGACCTTCACATTAGCAAATGTAGCCCTTAACCACTATGCCACCAGGGTCCAGCTTTTGGTTATCTCTCATGCACTGAGTGCCTGCTGTATGTAAAGCCCTGTGCTACAAAGTGGTGTATTATTATCAGCCTTAACCTAGAGGTGAGTAAACTGAGGCTTTAGAAGCTAAGCAACTTGCTCAAGGCCACACAGCCACTCTGTAGAATCACTCTCAACTTGCACTTACAGTACCTGGGCAATGATCTTTCATGTTGATAAAGCTCTCTGAGAATCACCCAGCAACCCCAGCCCCACACTCTGCTTTTAAATATTTACAACAACACGGTGAAGTGAGTAGAACACAGGATAGTACAGACCCAACAACACATATGAAATGGAATCCTGACTGTTGAAGCAGTTAGCAACTTGTAAGATGCTCTGCAAATACAAGATAAAGCTATTACTTGCACTTGACAGATGAGGAAAATAAAATGGGAAAGGGTGAGTGCCCTCCCCAAGGACATAAAGGCAGAAGAAGGTAGAAAGAGGATGCAAAGCCAAATCTTCCAATTTCAGGCCCAGAGCTTTTTGTTTCATTTACACCATTAAGAAAAGATTGGCTCTGGGTTTATCAGTTTCCCAGGAAAGTGTTGAGGAATGAGAATTAGGCAGAGAAGCTGAAGGTGACTAAAGCTATTTCTTCTTAGTTGCATTTTTTTCAGAAAAAAAAAAAGAAGAATGGCAATTCTATGGCAACGGGGCTTTGAAGGAGCTCCAACCTCGTTCTGCCCTTTCCTGTGGCTACTGGTTTAATGGCAATTGTAGACTCTTGGTTTGCAAGGCTACAGTGGAGCTGAGAAGTAGGAATACAAATAGCCTAAGTTCCAATACCACAAAATTTGCTGTTTTCCTTTCGTGATTCAGTTGTTTTTCTTTTAAATATTTTACTGTGGTTTCAGTGAAAGCGTACAATCCAAGTCAATTTGCTGTATAAAACACCCCCGCATATACATCTATACGACTCTAGCTGCTTTACTAACCCTGGGCCAGCACACCCCTCCCTTCAAGCTGCACTTCCCGTATCCATTTAACCAACTCCTGTCCGCTCCTCTGCCGTCTCACCTCTAGAGAGGAGCTCCTCAGAGAGCCTCATGTATGTATTTAAGCCAAGAAGCACACACTTCACCACCATCACTCTGTGTCTTATAGTGCAGTTCAGTCTTTGTCTGGAGAGTGGGCTTCGCTACTGCTTTCAGCTCTGGGTTATGCCAGGCTATCAAGTCTGGTTTTTTAATAGAGTTCTAGATTTGCACCCCCATTTTGCTTCCAGTACATCAGGGAATCTACATTGCGTTCCCTGTCAGGGCAGTCGTTGCTGGTGGCCAGGCACCATCTAGTTCTTCTGGTCTCTTGATGATGTTGTCTGCCAATTATTTGGCTCCTTCTGTCACCTGAGCTCGTATTTTCTTCGTGTCTTTTATGTCTTTCATTCCCTGCTCCAGGTGTACTGTGACCAACTGATGCTCCTTAGATGGCAAATTGCTAGCCTTTAAGACCCTAGACAGTAATCACCAAACTGAGGTGCAGAAAAACAGTTATGCCAATTGACCTAGATGTCCCCTGATTTCATTGCCCCCAGACCTCTGCCCCTGCTACTGACTTTCAAAATTTTGGGTTGTATTTAGGAAACCCCTTAGCTTCTGGTGTACTCTTCAATGTTAATCTCTCTTCTGCTGTGTGCTGTCACTTCTTAACCTAATTACTCTCTACTGTCTAATCTATGAATACTTGTCTCCCTCCTTTGTAACCATGACAGATTATCCTCTTCAGTGCTTAAACCCTTCCTTGAGTCCTTGTAATAGTAGTCTCATACAATATTTGTCCTTTTGCAACTGACTTTATTTAGCATAATATCTTCCAGATGACTCCATGTTATCAGATATTTACAAAGATCGTCGTTGTTCTTTATCATTGCATGCTATTCTGTTGTGTGAATACATCATAGGTTGTTTATTGATCTGTTGATGGGCACCTAGGTTGATTCCATCTTTTTGATGCTATGAATGGTGCTGCAGTAAACACTGGTGTGCATGTATCTATTTGTGTGACAGCCCTTATTTCTCAAGGATATATTCTAACCAGTGAAATCACTGGATCCTATGGTATTTCTATTTCTAGCTTTTTAAGGAAGTGCCAAATTGATTTCCAAAGTGATTGTACCGTTTTGTGTTCCAACCAGCAATGTAGAAGAGATCCAGTTGCTCCACAACTACTCCAACATTTGTTGTTTTGTGTTTTTCAGGTTAATGCCAGACTTGTTGGGTTAAGGTCATATCTCATTGTAGTTTTGATTTGGAATTCTCTAATGGCTGATGGGAAACCTGGTGGCATAGTGGTTAAGTGCTACAGCTGCTAACCAACAGGTTAGCAGTTGAAATCTACCAGGTGTTCCAGTAAACTCTATGGGGCAGTTCTACTCTGACTTGTAGGGTCACTATGTGTCAGAATCCACACAACGGCAGTGGGTAATAGCTAATGATCTTGAGCATTTTCTCATGTATCTGTTAGTATGTTGGATATCTTCTTTGGTGAGGTTCCTGTTCATACCTTTTGCCCATTTTTCATTGTCTTTTTCTTGTTGAAGTTTCACAGTACTTTGTAGATTATGGAGATTAGATGCTGACCAGATCTGTGGTTGCAAATTTTTTTTCCCAGTCCTTGGATGAGCATAAGTGTTTGGTTTTTAGGAGTTCCCATTTATCTATTTTCTCTTCTAGTATTTGTGCATTGTTAGTAATACTTTGTACTCTGTTTATGTACTGTTTTACATTTGCACCAGCAGTGTATTAGGGCTCCCAGCATTGTACCTATTTTTTCTTCCATGGTCTTTATCATTTTAAATTTTATAAATAACCCTTTGATCCATTTACAGTTAGTTTTTGTGCATGGTGTGATATGGGTTTTGTTTTGTTTTTTCTTCAGATACATATACAGTTGTGCCAATACCATTTGTTGAAGAGACTGTTTTTTCCCCAGTTCATGAACTTTGGGCCTTTGTCAAATATTAACTGCTCATAGGTGAATGATGTTGTATCTGGATTCTCTACTCTGTTTCTTTGGTCTATGTGTCTGTTTTTGTGCCAGTACCAGGGTACTTTGACTACTATGGGATAGTAATAGTTTCTAACATCAGGTAATGTGAGGCCTCCCACTTTGTTATTCTTCTTCAGTAATGCTTTACTTATCTAGGGTTTCTTTCCTTTTCGTATGAAGCTGGTGATGTGTTTATCCATCTCATTAAAAAATGCCCTTGGAGTTTGTATTGGGATTGTATGGTGTCTATAGATAGCATTGAGGAGAATAGATGTTTTCATGAAGTTATGTCTTCCTATCCATAGCAAGGTAGGTTTCTCCATTTAATGTAGATTTCTTTTGATTTCTTGCAGTCGAGTCTTGTAAATTTCTTTGCATAGGTGTTTTACATTTCTGGTTACATGTATTCCTGAGTATTTTATCTTCTATGGAACAGAGAGGAAGAGTGTGCTGTCACCGGGCAGGAAGAGCAGTGGAAGCTGCATATAGGTGGGCATGTAAATTTATATGGGAATGTACATTTTCACTTTGTCATAAGGTGTTGATTTGGTGATTTTGTCTTTGATGGTCTCTTTGTTGATGTATAGGAATCCCATGGAATTATTTATGTTTGTCTTGTATCTTGATACTTTGCTGAACTCTTCCATTAGTTCCAGTAATTTTTTTGTGGATTCTTTAGGGTTTTCTGTGTATAAGATCATATCATCTACAAGTAGAGATACTTTTACTTCTTCCTTAACAATTTGGATGCCCTTTATTTCTTTGTCTGATTGCTGTCTAGAACCTCCACCACAATATTCACAATATTGAATAAAAATGGTGACACTGTGCATCCTTATTTGGTTCCCATTCTCAAGGGGAATGCTTTCAGCTCTTTTCCATTTAGGATGATGTTAGTTACTGGCCTTGCACTGATGCCCCTTATTACATTGAGGAATTTCCCTTCTGTTCCTATTCTAACATGAATGGGTGTTGAACTTTGTCAAATGCCTTTTCTGCATCAATCAATAACATTGAGTGATTCTTATCTTTTGTTTTATTTATGTGGTTGACTGCATTAATTGTTTTTCTAATAGTGAACCATCCCTGCATTCCTGGTATGAATACTACGTGGTCATAGTGAATTATTCTGTGATATGTTGTTGAATTCTATTGGCTAAAATTTCGTTGAGGATTTTTGCATCTAAGTTCATGGAAGATGTTATTTTCCTTTTTTCTGCTGTCTTTACCTGGTTTTAGTATCAGGGTTATGTTGGCTTCTTAGAATGAATTTGAGAGTATTCCATGCTTTTTGATACTGTGTAATACCTTAGCAATAGTGGTGTTAACTGTTTTGTGAAAGTTTGGTAGAATTCTCTGATGAAGACATCTCGGCCAGGAAGTTTTTTGGTTTGAAGTTTTTAAATTATTTTTTTAAATCCCTCTTTTGTGATGGGATTGTTAAGTAGTTCTGCTTCTGTTTGTGTTAGTTTTAGTATATAGTGTGTTTCTAGAAATTTGGCCATTTCGTCTATGTTTCAAATTTATTATAGTACAGTTTTTCATAGTATTCTGTTATGTTTCTTTTAGTTTCAAATTGGGTCTGTTGTAATATCACACATCTCACTTTTTATTTGAGTTATTTACTTCCTTTCCTGTTTTCCACTTGTAAGTTTGGCCAGTGGTTTCCCTATGCTTTTGGTCTTTCCAGAAAAACAGTTTTTGGTCTTATTACTTCTTTCAGTTGTTTTTCTATTATCTAATTCATTTACTTCTACTCTAATTTTTATAATTTGTTTTCTTCTGGTGCTTGAGGGGTTCTTTTGTTACTCTCTTTCTACTTGTTTGAATTGTAGGGTTAATTCTTTGACTTGGGCCCTTCTTTCTAGATGTGTGTATTTATTGAGATAAATTGACCTCTGAACACTGCTTTTGCTGTGTTCCCTAGGTTCTGGTAGGATGTGTGTTCATTCTCATTTGATTCAATGAATTTCTTTATTCTGTCCTTGATTTCTTCTATAACCCAGAGGCTTTTGAGCTAAGTGTTGTTCAGTTTCCATGTGTTTGATTTTTTTTACCCTTGTTTTCACTGCTGTTGATTTAGACTTTTATGGATTTATAGTCTAAGAAGATGCTTTGCAGTATTTCAGTGCTTTTGATTTTGTTAAGAATTGCTTTATGGTCTCATATCGTCTTCTGGAAAATATTCCATAAGCATTGGAAAAGAAAGTATACTTGTCTGTTTTGCGGTGGGGTGTTCTGTATATATCTATGTGGTTGAGGTGGTTGACTGTGGCATTTAGATCTTCTGTGTCTTTAATGAGCTCCTTTCTGGATATTCTGTCCATAACCAAAAGTGGTGTGTGGAATTCTGCTACTGTTATTGTGGAGCTGTCTATCTCCCTTTTCAATGCTGTTACAGTTGGTTTGACATACATAGTCTGACAATTAAGTCTGCAAACTTAGTTTTTCTAAGTGCTACATACCTCATTGCTGAATTTCACTGCACTCATCTTCAAAGTACTTCCCTTGGGAATTTATGCACTGATTCCAGCTCCTAGTCCACCCTTCAGAGCAATTTTGGAACTCTTCCTGGAATGGCCATTGTCCACGGTGGTGTGGTGACAAGTTCATGAACTTAATTGTATAGTTGTCTGTGAGGCAGTTTTTAGCCAGTAAACAAAAAATTGTATTGGAACACCCTCCCTAGTCACCTGATCTGCCCCCAGTGACTTTTTTTCTTTACCCAAAGATGTAGGAAATATTGAAAGACATTTTGATGATGTTCAGGACATCAAAGATAATATGGCAACAGTTCTCATGGCCATTCCAGAAAATGAGTCCCCAGATTGCTTTGAAGTGTGGACTAGGTGCCGGCATTGGTGCATAGCTTTCCACGCGGAATACTTTGAAGGTGACTATAGTGATAGTCAGCAATGAGGTATATAGCACTTTTTCTAGGATGACTTTGTGAACTTAATAGGCAGTCCTCGAATTTAGACGCTCTGTTATTGGGTGCGTAAATATTTAATATGGTTACATCCATCTGATGTACTGATCCTTTAGGCAGTATATAGTGACCTTCCTTGTTCACTGTGATGAATTTTACTTTAACGTCTGTTTTATCTGAAATTAATATTGCCACTCCTGCACTTGGCTTGGCTCTTTTGTGAATGTTGTCAGTTTGATATATATTTTTCCATCCTCTGAGTTTCAGTTTGTTTGTATGTTTAAGTCTAAGATATGTCTATTGTAAGTTGCATATAGACAGATTGTGCTTTTTTTATGCATTCTGCTACTCTTTGTCTCTTTATTGGTGCATTTAACCCATTTACATTCAATGTAATTATTGATAGGTATGAATTTAGTGCTGTCATTTTGGTACCTTTTCAGGTGTGTTGTTGGCAGTTTAATTTTCTGTGGTGAGTCCTTTCTCTTTATAGGTTTTCTCCTCATACTTTTCACTGTTGTTGGTTTTATATCTACAGGGACTTCCTGATTTTGTTTCTTGTTTTGATGTGTAGGATTGTTCATGTCCTTTGCAGTTACCTTACTATTTAACACTAATGTTCTAAATTTAAGCTAGTGTTTAATTTTTTTGTGTCACCTTGACTTCCTCTCCATCTCAAAGATCTATGAATATATTAATTTGTCCCTCTTTCATATAATGTTATCGTTTATGTACTGAGATCTCTGTTTCCCTGTTTTTAGTGTTTTAGCTTTGATGGATTCCCTATCCATATTGACACCTGGTTGCTCTGTCCTGTCCTGCATTGAATCCTTGAGTGTATATCTGATGTTATTGATTTTCTAATTGAAGAGCTTCTTTTAAGCTTCTTTCTTTTCTTGCAGTTTTGGTTTGGTTTTTGCAGATTCTCAAAACTTCTGTTTATCTGGGAATGTCTTAACTTTGTTGTCGTATCTGAAAGACAGTTTTGAGGGATATATAATTCTTGGTTGACAGTTTTTTTGCTTCAAGGCTTTATATATGTTATCCAATTGCCTTCTTGCTAGCATGGTTTCCACTGACTAATCTGAGCTTGGTCTTAATGACTTTCCTTTGTACATTGCTTTTTGTTAATCCTCGCTGCCTTTAAAAGCATCTCTTTAGCTTTAGCTTTTATAAGCTTATTGATAATTTGTCTTGGTGTCTTTCTTTTGGGATATACCTTGTGTGCAAATTTGATGAGTATCTTGGATAGCTATCTTCTCATCTTTCATGAAGTTAGGGAAGTTTTCTGTCAATATACCTTCAACAATTCTCTTTGTATTTTCTGTCTTGCCTCCTTGTTATGTACCCCAATCATTTGTAAATTGTTGCTCTCGATAGAGTCCTACATAATTCTTAGTGATTCTCAAATTTTTAAATTCTTTTATCTGATTTTTCCTCATATGTGCTGCTGTCAATTGCTTTATCTTCAGTCTTGTTGATTCTGCCTTCTATTCCTCTGCCCTTTTGATTTTCTACTGAATTGTCTAATTCAGCAATTTTATTGTTAATCTGCTAAATTTTAGATTGTTGTTGCTCAAGTATTTCTTGTAGCCTGTTTAATTTTCAGTATTCTCTGCTGCACTTTGCTTAAGCTCATTCCTGGTGTCCTGAAGAGTTCCAAAAATTACTGTTTTGTATTCTGCCTCCTATAATTGCAGGAAATCTTCTTCATCTGTAAATTTTTAAAATTATTTGTTTTGGGAGTTTTCTGAAGCCATGACAGTCTGCTTCTTTAAATGATTAGAAATTAATTGTTGTCTCCAAGCTATGAGAAAGTTGTAATTTGTTTTGTTATTGTATTCTAACACACACACACACACGCACACACACACACATATGTATATATATATAAAATCACTATGAGTTGGAATCAACTTGATAGCAGGCACTAGTTCTGTGTGTATGTGTATAAATATTTAATTGAGGTTTTGAGTGTCCGTATATTCTGGTTGTTTGAGCTAGATTGATTCCTGAATCCCTCAAAATTCCAGTGTCCTGTCACCAGGTGGTTAGAGCTATGAGTACACTCAGAAAGGTAGGGGGAGTTGCCAGGTCAAGTGAGCCAGTATAACTTTTTTCTTTCCTTCCCTTTCTTTCCATTGCCACATCTGGAAGAATAGTTAACAGCATGCATGTAAGACGTCCCACTTCTGGCCCAGGTAGTGCTTCAGAGTTTAGTGCCAGATGAAGAGCAGAGAAGGGGGGAGGAACTCTGCTGTAAAGAGAGATAAAGCACATTGGAGAGATTTTGAATCTGCAAGAGTTTGCAAGCCCTTAGCTTATGACACTCAGGTGAAAGTCCCCTGTGGTTCTGCAGGTATGGCCATTTGAAGCTCAGCTTCCCAGCTGAAAAAGCTGCCTTCTGCTCATGGCATTGCTGCCCTGCTTGGCTGGCTAAAGCAGGTCCCTCTGCAAAGTGTAGGTCTAAACCTGGCCAAAGTAGTTGCTTCTCTCCCATTACCCAGTCCAGTCTCTCAGCTTTCCACCCTAGAATGCTGTATATAATCTGTTCAGATACTCTCCTGGTTCTTTGTTGTTAAAGGGATCAGAAAATACCTGTGGCTACTCCACCAATTTTAGCCCTACCTCTCTTAGTTGCCTTTTACTATGTTGTTTTTTCTCAGGCTTTTAAGCCCTAAATGACACTATGGGTGAAGCCAGGATTGAGATCAGGGGTCTCTCAGGTTTGGGGGTAGGGAGGGCCAAAGGGGGCAAGGGTCACTTGTGTGCTACCATCTGCTACATAAATGGAGAGCTCTGGAGAAGGGTTGTAGTACAGGTGATTGGCAGGATAAACTGTTTTGCATGTAGATGGGCCAACATGTGTTATATGCCGTCATAAAACTGGGAACACAAATGACTTTTAAGTTGTAAGTTAAACTGGAATCCAGGCTATATCCCACAATGCATGTATATATACATGCTGTATTTTTTAAATAGAGAAATCGTAAATATTTTATTCAAAAGATCTTAGACTTGATGCATGTTGGAAAGATGAAAAGGAAACATCCACTAAGTATCAGCTTTGTGGTGTAGATTCATACACTACAAAAAAATGCAAACATTTTATCTTAAAATCTTAGATCTGAAGCAGACAGGCAAATCCCTGGTTGCTAACAATATCTTATTTATTTGTTGATTTACTAAATTTAAAGGCATGACAAGTTAACATTCATTTTACACCTTCCAGATGCAAAAGCTACGTTGGGAGCTTTTATGTGTGTTTGCTTATGTAGTCTTCACAACTACCTTGCATAAGTGACACAATTTTCAGAATTTTTAAGATAAGGAAATCAAGACTGTGAGAGATTAATTAACTTGGTTCAAGTGTCATAAATAGCAAGGAGTGGCAAGTAAGATGAATATAAGTATCTCTGACTCCAAATCTATATGCATATTTTCAAGCTTGTTTTCAGTTTCTTTAAACACATAAGTCAGTATCTGGATAGTCCGTTACCAGAAGACCTTGGTCAGTGAATTCCTTCCTTTCTTGCCATCTCATCAGTGATTTTTTTGAAAATTGTTTTTTATACTTTATACTTTTTTACACACAGTTTTAAGTTGTTTTCATGAGGGTCAGGCTAGATCCTTAGACTGTTATATTGCTGAAACTAGAAGTTTAGTGTGTTTATTTAAAATCAATAAAATTATGAGAGAGAAAAGTAATCAAATGGAGGTTGTCATTCAGGAACTTAAAAATTGCACTACACTGAATGTGGTTTTTTTTTAATTTAATTTTAACTTTTTCCATGAAAATATACACAGCAAAGGATATGTCATTTCAACTAATTCTACGTGACAATTCAGTGACAACTTATTACATCCTTCAAGTTGTCTAACCATTCTCTCTATTCCTTTCCAAATTATTCCACCTCCAGCTACTGTTGCTAAACATTTTAAGATTCTATAAAAGAATCCTGATTAAAAGCAGGGAAGCGTGGAACAGTTTTATACTTACAATGGAATCCACTGAGTATGATGAACCCTAGAAACTGAAGGTGTTGTATGAGCCCTGAAGAGTTCATGAAGTGGCTTAGTGAGAGTCTTCTTACAGTGAGAGTTGCCCAGCGAGAGTGGCAGTGTGATGGAGACTTGTTCTGTCTGCACTACAGCTACACAGGACTGGATGCCTGAAGTAGCTTGACCAAACAAGATGAGTTTAAATTCAGTGTGACTAGTAAGTTCCTGGGTGCTGCTGCTGCTGTCCTGGTGACCACTCTGAGAACCACCAGTGCAGACTGGACAAGAACAAGAGCTCTGGAGCACTACTGCCTAGTCTCATGTCCTGACCCTGACATTCACTTCCTATTATCATTTAACTTTTCCACATCTCAGTTTACTTGTCCATGAAATGGAGTAATAATATGCCCAACCTCCCAGGCTTTGGGGAAAGATAAAGTGAGTTAATACTCACAAAGCACTTAAAGCCATGCCTGGTTCATTTTAAATGCTCAGGAAATATTAGCTGCCACCATTATTCATTATTGTTTTTACTGGTGTTCACAGCCTTGGTCGTAAATGTCTAAACCTCCCTCAGTGATTTACTACTGTCCATTCAAGATTTTAGTTTAGCTTCTGAGGATTGTTTGCCAGTTCTCTTCCACCCTGAGTCTTCTTTGCTGCCTCTTTTTGTGTCCTCACATACCAGTGTGCATACCTGATCATTGCATGTGGTTCAATGGTGTCGTCCAGGACACGGGCTCTTTCTGGTCTGCCTTTAAACTTTCCCTTCATAGTCACATTGTAGCTTTAGAAATTCTAGTCAACGCACTAAAAAATACAACATCCCTGAGAGTAAATGTTCCCTGGATCTCTTTTTGTAAGAGTCAGAAGCACCTTTAGGGGGCTCCCCCATATCTCAATAACCAGAGGTGGTCACAAGCCCAACTCAGCCCTGCCCACTGGCAACGGGTCTGGATGAGGCCTCTGAGCTGCCGTGGACCCCTGAACAAGGTTAGAATTATTCTGGAAAGGAAGAAAGGAGAAATAGGTGTTGCTTAGGCAAGCAATACTGTCTGCTTCAAAGCCTGACCCAGCCCCCACTGAAGTTCATTTACGAAGTCATAGGACAAGTGCTAAGTGATTTCAAAGTTCTCTTCTACCATGAGAGTCTGTAATGAATTACTTGAAGTCAGAGTGAGGAAACCTTTCGTTTGTCTGTTCCATCTGTAGGTCATGCTCTGACCACTACTGCCCTGCAGGAGGCTGGTATAGGCACACAATCAGGCCATCAAGCTGCTTGTCAAGGGTAGGGTGGCACCGGCAAGCCACTCTTCTCCCATGGGCTCAGCCTGGCTGCCTACCTAGCACTTAGCACAGCCACATCCCGTCCCACAGAGAGAGCTACAGGGGTAACCATCGGGGAGCCAGAGCCCAGAGCTTGGGATTTGTGTGAAGCTCCTGGGGAGCTCAGTCAAGGGTTACCCCCACGTGTGTAACTAGACATGAGGTTTACTTATGGTGAGAATCAGACGTTCCTAGATGCAGACTGGAACAAATAAACAAGTGTTCTGAAAGATGCTGTGGGGAGAACAAAAAAACAAACATTTGTCATTGCATCAGTTCTGGCTCATGTTGACCCCACATGTGTCAGAGTAGAGCTGTGCCCACAGGGTTTTCAGTGGCTGACTCTTTGAAAGTAGATCTCCTGGCCTTTCTTCCAAAATGCCTCTGGGTGGGCCTTTAGAGTAACCTTGGCTAACCTTTAGTTAGCAGCCCAATACATTAACTGTTTGTACCACCAAGGGACTCCCCAAATTTCTGAGCCTCCTTTAAAAACCCCGTTGATTAAGTTCACCTTAGTAGGCTCCCCAACCACCTGGACCTCATGATTTCTGCATATCAGATGCACGGAGAGCTCCAAATAGGCTCATTTTCCAGCCAGGGTCTTTCTGTGTGATAAGGAAGAGAGAACTGATAAGAACTGAGGGAGGGGCTCATGTACAGATAATGACCAGGATGAAAGTGAGTATCTACAAGAAGCTTGTAGATACTCAAGCTTCTTGGTCAAGAAGCTTGCGGCCTACGCTAGGAGCAGTGGTGACCAACAGCTCTTAGAATTGTCTGCTAGCATTTTATCCTCAAGTTTTCCCAGTTCCTCTAGACACACTTATCAGGAGCAGCTAGAGACAAGCACAGTTGAAGTTTGAGTCTGGGTGGCAGAGCAGTTTAGTGACTTCGGTCGCATCTGTTGGGGGTGGGGGTAACAGTTTGCCTTTCTGATATACACTGTATTTTATGTATCTGTTTTAAATCTTCAACAAGATTATAAACTCCTTGATGTAAACAGAATATTTTTATCTTATATTCTTCACAAGGTGAATATTCAGTAATTTTTATTGGTTGCATTTCTAGTGTGTAAACCAGTTGTCATCAAGTCAACTCTGACTCACGGTGACCCCATGTGTGTCAGAGTAGAACTCTGCTCCCTAGAGTTTTCCACGCTAATTTTTCAGAGAGAGATTACCAGGCCCCTGTGGGCAGACTTGAACTTTCAGCCTTTCAGTTGGCAGCTAAGAGTGCTGACCGTTTGCACTACTCAGATGACTCCCTTTTGCTGCTTACCTTGCAATAAAACCTGAACAATCAAGGTCCTAGAATTTTCACCATTTGAGCAGAGTTGTCAGCAACATCTGTTGAACACCTATTAAGATGGAATAATGTTGGATACCTTTGCCACTTCAGCTGGCCTGAGGTTACTTGATGAGTTCACTCATGGTAACAAGGCTAGGAATGTGCAAAAGGCTAGGAGTGAATATTAGTGCTGTCACTTGATACCACCTAGAAGTGCCAGGGACATAAGTCAGCAGGGTTTCATGTCTTCTGTTCTCTTGGTACGCTCTAGAGAAGCTTGCTTGAGCTAGTGCCCAGCTGGACATACCAATAACCCGGGCTCTGGTGGAGGAATTCGAACCCCTCTGCTCTCCCTTTCCAAAGAACAAGGAGGGAAGAGGTCTTGCCAGTAAGGAACAGATGGGTCACTGAATTTCCAGGCAGCCTTAACATTAGAGGATTGCTACAAAATTCCATCTGTCCAGCCCCTGGGGAACTTGAAGCTCCCTGTTTCCACAGGAAGCTGAATCTGGGGGTGGCTGTCCCACAGGAGAAAAGCAGGGAACTCCACTTTATCCTGTGGAAATTGCATCTCCTTCTTCTGGAAGAGGGCGAGCTATGGGTCCCTACTAGTTCATTGCAAGGCAATTCAGAGAAGATTACAAGGATCAGGTATGGAACAGCCTGCTTGTCTCTGAATATATTACAACTTGGACCTTAAGCAGCCAGCTTTTCTGCCTCTTCATTTTAGGACCAATTAGTAAAGAAATGAAACTCTACGGAGCAGTTCTACTTTGTCCTGTAGAGTCACTATGAGTCCAAATTGACTCAGCGGCACTGGGTTTGTTTTTTGGTTTAGTGCAGAAGTGGAAAACTCTGGTGATGTGGTAGTTAAGAGCTACAGCTGCAAACCAAAAAGTCACCAGTTCAAATCCAGCACGTGGTCCTTTGAAACTCTGTGGGAGCAGTTCTGCCCTCTCCTGTAGGTTCGCTATGAGTTAGAATTGACTCAACGGAAATAGCTTTTTGTTTGTTTTAGTGCAGAAGTTGCCAAGTGGAGGCCTGCAGGTCCTTTCAACCTGTAGATGTGCATTGTTAATAGTGACTGGTGTTCACAATGTTTCATATTTTGAAAAAAGCAATAAACTCTCATGGCTCAAAAATCAAATCATTGTAAAGACGTACATGGTAAAAGTAAGAGCTCTGAGTCTTATCCTTGTTTTGATCTGTTTGTCCAGGCTCCTCCCCAGTCATCACTTTGTTTCTTATATGCCTTTGTATATTTAATCCTTCCAAAGTGTCTTCTTTGCAAGTGTGAGCTATTAGAAATATATATCCTGCCTCTATCCCTTTCTTACTTGATTTACAGTGTACTGTATACTCTGGTTTTGTACCTTTTTACATTCAGTAATTTATCTTTGAGGTCTTTCTAATATCATTGTGTAGTGAATGTTATCATTTGTTTTTCTAGGGATGTAGTATTCCATTGTTTGGATGACCCATACTTAAATAGTCTTCTACTGATGGACCCTTAGATTGTTTTTTAGTCATTTGCTGTTTATTACAAGTAATGCTGCAGCAAATAAGCCTGCCATTGTGCACGTGTACCTACACACATATAATATTTAAAAATTGTAGAATATTTTTGGATTATTAAAAGGGCCGATGTCTTAGTTATCTAGTGCTGCTGTAACAAAAATACCATAGGTGGATGGATTTTACAAAGAGAAATTTATTCTCTCATAGGCTATGAGGCTAGAAATCTGAATTCAGGGTACCAGTTCCAGAAGAAGGCATATTCTTCATTAGTTCTGGGGGAAGCTGTTTGTCATAAATCTTTCTCTAGTCTAATAGCTTCTCAGCACAGGGACCCCAGGTCCAAAGGATGCTCTCTGCTCTTGGCAGTGTTTGCTCAGTGGTGTAAAGTCCTTTCCTTCTCTGCTCAATTCTCTAGTATGTCTAAAAAGAAGCTGACTCAACATACAAGGCAATCCTGTAGATGGAGTCCCATCTCATCAACATTACTGCCTCTAATCCTGTCTCACTAACATCACAGAGGTAAGATTTACAACACAGAGGAAAATCACATCAGATGACAAAATGGTAGGCAAACACATAATAATGGGAATCATCACCTAGCCAAGTTGACACACATTTTGGGGGTTGGGGGACACAGTCCACAGCAGCTACAAACACTGAACTCAAATTTAAACTGCGTGTTAACACTGGGTTAGATTTGAGCAGCTGTTGTTCTTTTAAGCAGGACCAGCCTGCTTCCATCTGACACATTCCCCACCACGTCCTCACTGTGTCTCTTCCATTCAGGCGAGTGTTGACGGCCATTTGTCGTCACAGTTATGGTGTTTTCCCTATAGTAGGTTAAGGAAGAAGGAGAAACAGCTCTTGTACTCCTGTCTTTTCAAAGTGGATACTGGAAGCCCAAGAAGGTTGCCTTTCTCAAGAAGACAGGGAGAGGGCAGATTTCTACACAGGTGTGATTCTGCTTCATTTGCCCCCAACCCCTTGGCTCAGTGATGTTACTTGCTTGGGCACTGGTGTTTATAGTCCCTGCCTTGGTGCACCCACACCTTTCTGCCATCTCAAAGTTGAAGGAAAGGGGCTCTGCTGTCTGGTAGCTTTAGCACTTCCTGAGTAGCTGCATGGAGCCCAGCAATAAGAATGAGCAGGAGAGCAGAAAGCACCGGTCTACTACAGGTATTATCGCACAAGAGCCTCATGAGGAAGTCCTAGTGTTTTATAGATGAGGAAACAGAGAGGTGTTTGTTAAGTTGCTTGACTGTAACAAGTCCTGCATGGTGGACTTTGCATTCATATTTAGATTCCTAGTAATGCTTTGGGCTTTAGGGCCTGATGTTGTAGCCAATGTAGTATGCTGCCTCCAAAGTCTTAAAAATAGGTGTCACTTCTCATTAAACTGCTCCTTTTCTAAGTTTGTTATCAGTGATGACACAGGCACAGTTGTCATGGCAAAGATAAACAAGATATTTATGAAAGTAAGTGAGATCATTACCTACACCAAAGAAGGCATGTATCACATATAATGAGAAGAAGCTTTTGTTAAGCTAACAAAAGCCAAAGCCATAAAGGCAGCCGCTTTCCCTTTGTGGCTGCTCACATTTTATAGTGTCTTTGGCTGCATTGTCCCTTTGCTCCTTCAGCCCCCAAACATTTATTGAGCAACTTCTGCTTGTCAGGCACTTTGATAGGTAGGAGAGATAAGATGAATGATCCACACCCTGGTCCTTGGAGTCTAGTAGAGACGTACCAACAGAGAGCTTGGTGCCACATGGTAAGTGTCGTATTGGGGTGACATGCTGCATCAGACTGGGACCTCGTTCTCACTGTGGAGTCACAGGGTAGGTGGTTCCAGCTGTCTTGAGTCTTGTCATTTTACATTCCCCTGTGAAGGAAGGAAGTGAGGAGCCCAGAGGTAGAGGCCCGTGAGCTGAGGTATTGAGCCATCCCCTGCCCACAGCCCAGGGTGAACATGACTGCAGTGCAGCTCTGGGAGCTATTGGCTCTTTGGAGACTGGCTCAGTAAGGATCAAAAGCTGCTCCCATCTCAGCTTTTCTACTTCCTGGTCTTTGTTAGCCACTAAAGATCATTGGTCCCTCCCTGTGGGACACTTACACTTAAGTTTCAATAGCAGTGTCGCTCTAAGTTGGAATCAACTTGACAACAGTGGGTTGGTTTTATTTTACTTTATTGGCTTAGCAGGGCAGTGAACGACTCTAAGCCCTAGCCAGCCGAGGTGGAAGAAGCGTCTGTGTGTGAGCATGGGGGCCGGGCTTGGGGGCCCAGTGCACAGGCCGCCGTATCCAACATCTGCAGTCACACCTCAGTGAAAGGAGTTACAGGCCTGGACTTCTTTTACAATGAGCCTCCTTTCGGGGGCTTTTTATTGTTACTCTTTATCTTTATTTGCTTCCAAGTTTGCCTGCAACAGCCTCTGTCATCTTGGTGGTTATCTTAGAACAACCGGGGTTTTTACATTTTATTTATTCTTGCTCTGAGTGTGTGTGATGCTAACCACAGCAGCCTACAGGCAGAGGCTGGTGGCAATCGAGCAGCTGGTGCTAGAGGTGCCACAGTATGGCAAAAGGTGTTGAAACTCAGGCTGAGTGACTGCTGGGGACCTGCCACTTGTGCTCCTGAGAGATGAGTGATTGGAAAGTGGTGGCTTCCAGGTTAAAAAGGAAAATAGAGAGAGCAGACAAGATGCAGATAGCAGGCATCCCTAGGACTCCAGCTGTGTGTGTTCTCTGTGGGGATACAAGAGAAGAAGCCAGTAGCTGAGTTGCTCTTCAACGAACCTAGAGACCAGCTGGGGAGCAACATGTGCGGCTGACTTACTCTCTTGAGAAAAACACATCAGTTGGATTAGGTCAGTGTTCCTAGTGGGGCCAGTATCGCCCCTAGAGCAGTGTGTCACAAACTTTCATTCTGCATATGAATTGCTTGGGGAATCTTAATAAAATTCAGATTCTCAGTTCTGTAGTTCTAGGCTCAAGCCTAAGATTCTGTATTTCTAACACATGTCCAAGGGACACTGCTGGCCTCAGACCACATGTAGAGTGACAGGGGCCCAGAAAGCACTTTAGAAATCTGTGGGGGTGGCTTTTGGTAGCCACAGTGACTAAGGGATACCACTGGAATTGACTGTCTGATTTTGATGTGGGATCAACACTGTCAGTGAAAAACTGTCACCTCTCCTGTTCCAGCTCAACTCATTACAAGTAGAAATCAGTAGTACTTTCATGCATAATAATACTAAAAACTTTAAAAAGAAGTTATACCAAAGTCCAGTAACTTAGGAGATAGTTGTTTTGGACATAGTAAACTAAGTGGAATTAAGACAAAGTCTTGGATTTGCTGGACAGTTTTCCTGCTCCATGCATTATTTCTGCCCTTACAGAAGAAAATTTGCAAACATACAGTTAACTAAAAAGGGGTACAGTCCAGTACATAGTTAGGCAAAAATAAGGAAACTACTTGCAGATTTGTAACAGGAGATCTGTGCTTCGGTTTAATAGAGTTAAAACCAAATATCAAATTAGCAAAGACATAAAATGTCACATCTTGGTGAACTTCATTTATGAAGACTGTGTTTAAAATATTTTGTATTCTTATTACATATGTTTGTATTTCCAGTACAATGAGAAATCTTTTGTGTAAATGAGATGTTATTATTATGTATTTTGGCTTATGTTTTGTTTTTCACTCTTACTCTAATATTTTCCTTAGAGATCTACCAAACAACTTTTCTCCCAATTCATCCTCCTCTCCCCACTATCTAAACTAAAAGAAGATAGTTTCTAAGACAGTTTTGATGCTAAGGACTGAATATGTAGTGGGTGACATTTCTAAATTAGAGACATATTTCCTGTAATACTTTTGTCACTACCCTGCCCCATGTCACAACATAATAGGTTATCATGACACTATGCTTACATATAAAGCTTAGCTCATTCGTAAGTATAATAAGTGTCCTTGTTTCTCTGCTTCCACGTTTGTGATTGATTTGCCATGCTATCCCTACCTCAGTGAAAGTTATTTCCTTCTTCCTGTTATCACATACAGAAAAATAAGTAGTTTGTTCTTATTCGATCATTTTTTTATTCGTCTATCTACCTGAATCCCTGTACTTCTCATATGCAGTGGCTTTTACCCACCTTCTTTTAAATCCAAACTTGTCTACTATAAATAGGTACAAGCATGGATTACCTCATTATGCACTTAAATGTAGCTATGCATGAGCAAATGATTTGAAATTAGGTAATTTTTTATAGATTTTTTTCCTTTTTTCCTCCTTTAATATAATTAGCACTAAATTATGCAGATAGGCCAATTAGCTTATCTGTGAATTTCATTTCTGAATGATAAAGAGAGCATTATCAAATGTGTGTTATAAAAATGGGGTGTGGGTTGGATTGTGTGGAGAACTACTGATTAGCTGATCTCTAAGTTCTCAGACATTCTTTGTACAACATTTTAAAAACAGTAGATGACAGTCTGACTTGTGACTAAGTTAAAAAAATATTCTAGAGGAGAGGGCAATCACTGAAAGTGTAACCCACAGTATTTTCTTAGATGAGTTGCTGTGAATGTTTAAGACTTAAAATAGTGATTTTCACCCCTGGCTACAGTTAAAAAAAAAAAATCATGACTCGGTCCCACCCAGAAGTATCTGAAATGGTTTCTCTGTGGTGAGATCTGAACATTTGGAGTATTTGAAAATCTCCCTAGATGATTCAGCTGCGCTGTGAGAGCTGAGAATCACTTCCTAATGGATGGGTAAGACTTGTTGAGATGGAAGGAATGCGGGAGAGTTTTTCAAGTGGGGGGGCCAAATGAATGAAAGCAGAAAGGCTGGACCTGTAGTAAAATAAGACGTGGGGTTAAATAGTGTGTAACTTTCCAAGAAGAGTGGAAACTAATTCTGTAGTGATTCCACCAGAAGAATTCCTGTTGTAGATTTCTCCCCGTCTGCCTGACCTGTCGTATTGCAGTGACTACTTTTTGCTTCACCCCCTTAGACCACAGAAAGCCCAAGAAGCCAAGCAAGTGAGTTTGCGCTTAATTCCGCAAGCTGTAGCATCCACTGAAGTGTGACATAATGATGTTTTAGTGAGGCCTGCCTGGCCTCAGCTTGTAGGTCTTAGCACTTGGCATTCTATTTCTGCACTGTGTGGTTGGTCACTATATCCATTCTGTAGTCCCTGAATGGCACAAAACAGTTAAACATTCACATACTAGGCAAAGGTTAGTAGTTCTAACCTACCCAGGGGCACCTCGAAAGATAAGCCTGCTGACCCCAAGGTCATAGCCTTGAAAACCACATAGAGCAGGTCTGCTCTACACCCACTGGGTGGCCATGAGTGGAATCAACTCAATGGCAACTAACAACAATTAAATATCTTTTTGGTGCTCTACCTCTCCCCACACCATGGTGGCTTCTTGAGTGTTAGACAGGGAATTTGTTCCACAGCCCTGGGAGGTGTGGGTGATATTGCTGGTATTATTGGGTAGATTTGACAGTGTCTTAGAAGTTAATCCCTTGTAAACCAAAAACCCAAGCCCATTGCCATTGAGTCTATTCTGACTCATAGTGACACGATATAGAGCCCTAATCTAAGTCTTATCACTTGTAATGAACTGTTCTATCCTTAGACCACCAAGTTGGAATAAGAACAGCCAACATCAAAGCACTCCCAATGGCAACTGCACTTGGTTAATAACCAGCCAGTTATCTTCTGGAAGCATCTCATGGGGCGCTGCTAGATGAAACGCAGATCCATGCCCTACTTTCTGCAAACTTAAACAAGTGAAACTTTCATTAACAATGCCCATGAAAGCAGAGCTGTCCCTGACGTTCCTGGCTGGCTCAGCAGGAGCTGAGATGGTGTGAGAGCGCTTGTACAAAACTCACATCGGATTAGAGGATCTGATGTGTGCATTTCCAAGGCATTGTTATGAACAGCTAATTGAGGAAGGACCAATAGTATGGGAGCAGAGAGGTCACCCTGAATAAGATATTGCCTTCAGTGGCTTGGCTCAGGGTGGAGGAGAAGCAATTAAATACTGCCTGGCAAGAAACATGAGGGGCTGCAATATACTGAGCTGGGGGTGGAATGTGGGCCTTTGGTTGGCAGGAGAAGAAAGAAGAAATGGAGGGGAGCAACTAACCCACAGTTATTCTTAGTCTTCACTGTCATCTGTGTTGAGGATTTATATTATCCATTTTCTAGAAATGAAGAGGGCCACAGGAACTCTGGTGTTTTATTTTCTGTGAACAGGTGTCTTAGTAGAAGAGGGTCTCTTCCTTCTATGGACAGCACTGTCTGACCCCATTGGATGAGAGGCTACTGTTTTAATGTTGAGGGAGATGCTGCAAATGCTGCGCATGTCAGAATTGGAGCCCTTGGCCTCAAGGAGTAGCTTTAGAATACCATGAATAAAAGGGTCTGGCAGAGGTCATTCAGTGCTTCCTACCTCTGGGAGTCCTGACATCCATTCCTATCCTCTATGGATTGTGAGAGAGAAGGTCTTGGCATTTTAAGGTAGATGTAGGACCAAAATTATGGAGCAGGAAAGGAGCACTATTGGTGGTGTTGATGTGTCTCACTTTAGCACTTATCTGCTCTCAATTAGGTCTGTCTACTCTGACCTGAAAGAAAGCACCAGTGAAAATATTTCTGCCAGCAGTAGACTACTCTGCTTGCAAACACACAAGCATTTTCAAAACCTCTGTTGTTAAGTGCATCTTATTTGTGAGTGATATTTTCAGGGTTGATATCGTAGAAAAGGTCACATCTGACATTAACTCACCACACCGGAAGCATGGGGTGAAGCAGGGAGCTCCAGAGAGTAAGCATCACTCGAGTAATCCCAGCATGATGGTCCCAGCGATTGCCAGGCATGCTACAGTCCAGCAAGAGACACAGAGTTTTTTTTTAAATAAAATAATTTTTTATTATGGTTAAATGAAAATTTACAGATGAAGTCAATTTGCCATATCAGACCCCATAATTAGACCTCTACGTGACTCTGTCTGCTATCCCAGCCCTGTGACAGCACACTCATCCCTTCCACTCTGTCCTTTCATATTCATTCAGACTAGTCTTGTCCCCTCCTCTCCACTCTCCCTTCTCACTACTATTAGGTTGCTACTCCAATAGCCTCATGTCTTACAGCTAGTCCAATTACTGTCTAAAGAGTTGTTCTTGGTGCTAGTTCCAGTTCTGTGGTAGGAGCGAGACCAGGGGCTGTGCTCTTGGGTGACCCTCCGGGTTGTCAGACCGTCAAGTCCGGTCTGTTAATAAAATTCTAGATTTGAACCCCTATTTTTCTGTCTATATCAGGGAGTCTGACATTGTATTGCCTCTCAAGGCAGACATTGGAGGTGGCCAGGCACCATCTAGTTCTTTTGATCTTGTGCTGGTATAGACTCCAGATCGTTTGGCCTCTTCTGTCTCCTCAGCTCACATTTTGCTGTTCTTTGTCCTCTGTTCTAGTTGGGTTTGGACAAATTGATGCTTTTTAGGTAACTGCTTGCCAGCTTTTAAGACACCAGATGCCAAACTCACTGTTGGGATACAGACCATTTTCTTAAAAATAAAAAATTTAGCTGTGCCAGTTGACCTAGATGTCTCCCTAGAGGATGTTTCCCAGATTCCTGCTCCTGCTACACAAGAGTGTTTTTCATACCAGGCACTCTAGTAAAGCATAAGGAGTCTGGCTAGGAACATGGTAGACAAGCACTGGCCTCAGGGAGCCTATAGTCCGATGGGGGAAACAGATGTTAATTGGTTATGCAGTAGTTATTTAAAAACAGTGAGCATAAATACTAAAAAGGAATATAAAGTCCATGACAATATACAGTAGTAGACCTATTTTGAGGTATCTTAAAGATCATACTGTCTAGCTCCCTCAGTTCACAGATGAGGAAACAAAGGCCCGGAGAGGTAAAAGAAGTTGACTAAGGTTACCAAGTTAGTGACTGAGAAGGGGAGTAGAGAGCACTCTGACTCTCGTTTCTTTTTTTGTCTGGGCTGGGAAAATTGATTTTCCCAGGTCAGGGTCAGTTTAATCAACTAGTTTATGACCCCGTGAGTATCAAAGTAAAACTGTGCTCTCCAGGGTTTTCAACGACTGAATTTTCAGAAGTCAAAAGCTAAGCAGTTCTTTCAAGGCACTTCCGGGTGGACTCCAACCTTTCCATGGGTTGACACTCCTCAGGGAAAGGGGGAAAAAAATCCACTGCCATCAAGTTGATTCTTGCCCACAATGACCTACAGGACAGAGTAGAAGTGCTCCCCACAGTTTCTCAGGAGCACCAGATGGATTCAAACTGCTGATCTTTTAGTTAGAAGCCACAGCACTTAACCACTATGCCACCAGGGTTTCCTTGCACTGCCCAGGGAGTCTTTATTTCTAAAAGGAGGGACATAGTTTAAACAGTGAATCCCTGTTGGTATTATTGGCCCTATTTTGACATCAGAAACAATAAGCAAACTCAGCGAAGTATCTAAGGAATAGTCCACTCTCAGCTATCAGCACTGCCTCCGCACGTTCTGTGGAGAACACAGCTGTGTTCTCACATTCCTTCTGTGACTGGCTGTTCTAGACTAGCCCACAGCCTATCGCTGTTTGGCGTCCGGTTTCACACTGCCCTGGCTTCTTAACAGCTGGCTGCATGACCTTAGGCAGGTTACTCAAACTTTCTAAATCTCATGTGTAAGGGAGAGTGGACGCTATCACCCAAGATTATAGATAGGGTCAATTCAGACCATGTGGTTTGGCCCCTGTGAAGCCTTGGTGGCTTAGTGGTAAAATTCTCCCCTTCCGTGGAGTGCAGTCAATGCACCTCATGCGCATCAACTACCTGTCTGGCACTGGAGGCCTGTGCCACTGATGCGGAACAGGTGTTGCTGGAGCCTCCAGGTTAAGACAGACCAGGAAGAAAGGTCTGGTGACCTACTTCTGAAAATCAGTTAGTAAAAACATCATGGATCATAATGGTCCAGTCTGTAACTGATCCCGGGGATGGCACAGGACCAGGATGTGTTTTGTTGTGCTGTGCGTGGGGTCACTGTCAATTAAGGGCTACTTGATGGCAGGTAACAACATTAGTTATGTCCCTAGCATAACGCCTGGAATGTATTAATTATCTAAAGTGTGTTAGACCATGGAACTGATGGTGACTCATTATGACTTACAAAACAGGGAATAAATTCCTTTGAATTTGGTTCATCCGTTAAGCATCTATTGACTCTTCTTATATGTTAGTCACTGTTTTGACTACTAGGGTTACAGAATGAGTGAGCTGTGATTGCTGAGCTCAGGGAGCTAAAAATTTGGTAGAGGATAGACAGACAGGCATGACGCAGTGTGGTGAGTGACAGATGCATTAGCAACAAACACCAAGGGCCACAGGGACCCAGACACTAAGCAAATAGTCTTCTTGGCATGGTACCTGAAGTCCCCTAGCCCTCCCAGCCCTGTCTTTTAACCATCCTTGTGCCTAGGTGTACTGCTGTCTTATATTTTCTCAAATACATCCCATAACTCTTCCAGTGCCCTCTCCTCCCTAAAGCACCGGGGAACATTTCATACTCTGCCCTTTGCCTGGAGTTACCTCCAGTCATCTCTTCACTGCCTGTCCTCCAGAGCAAATATTCTTGCCCACTCTCTACAAAGTCTTAGTTTACGTCCAAATCACTTTCCATTATCTTTGTTGTATTTTTTAAAAAATATTTTACTACATAACATATGCATATTGTAAAAAAAAAAAAAATCAGGAACTATACACACTAATAAATAAAATGACTAATACATTCATTTTTAGTTATCTAGTGCTACTATACAGAAATACCACAAATATTTGGCTTTAACAAAGAGAAATTTAGTCTCTTGCAGACTAGGAGGCTAGAAGTTTGAATTCAGGGTGTTAGCTCCAGGTGAAGGTTTTTTCCATTGTCCCAGAGCAAAGGTCCTTGTCATCAACCTTCTCTAATAAAGGAATTTCTCAGCACAGTAACCCCAGTTCCAAGAACAAGAAGGAAAGAAACAGAGAGAGAGAGAGAAAAGGAGAGAGAGAGAGAAACCATTGCCATCAAGCCAATTCTGACTCATAGTGACTGTACAGGACAGAGTAGAACTGCCCCACAGAGTTTCTAAGAAGCACGGGGTAGATACGAACTGTTGACCTTTTAGTTGGCAGCTATAGCTACTAACCACTGTTCCACCACACCCTATTCTCCTGGCTCTTATTTCTTGGTGGTATGAGGACTCTCTCCCTGTCTACTCACTTTTCTCATATATATCTCTAAAAAGATTGACTTTAGATGAAGCCTAATCTTGTCAGTGGAATAATCCTGTATCGTTAACGTAACTGCCACTAATCTCACCTTGTTAACATCCTAGAGGTAAGATTTACAACACACAGGGAAATCATATTAGATGTCAAAATGTTGGACAGTAGCACAATACAGGGAATCATGGGCTAGCCAATGTTACACCTATTTTTGGAGGGGACACAATTCAGTCCATGACAATCTGCTGAACAGAAGTAACCACTGTTAGCATCCTTCTAGTCTTTTTAGTACACACATGCACACATAACACTTCTTTTCTTTTTGGCTTTTCTTCATCCTTCCTTACACTGTAGTTAGTCACATGTGCTCATCTCCATCAGACAGTAAGCTCTCCAAGGGCAAGGGCTACATGCCCTTCGTTTAGCATCTTACACTAGGAGACATTCTGTAAATGCTAGCAAACTAGAATAGGTTCATTTCTTTGGCTTTGGAATTCAGCACTTAATGATCTTAAAACCACAACCCCCCCTAACAAAAAAGCTCCCTGCCAGCGAGTCCATTCCAATTCATAGTGACCCTACAAGACAGAGTAGAACTGCTCCATAGAATTTCCAAGGAGCACCTGGCAGATTCAAACTGCTGACCTTTTTGTGAGTAGACGTAGTGCTTAACCACTATGCAAACGGAGTTCCCAAAGATCATAAGGATGAAGATTTGCTATCTTGGTGCTTGCTACCTGTTTAAAACTTGTGCCTGTTCCTTGAGCTGGCTAGCCAGCCTCTGTGATGGGTGATGGAGTGAAGGGACAGGAAAAAATGCAATTATTCTACAAACGGCTTGGCCACAGGCCCATGATTATGTGTGTTCTGCATCCAATTGTGTTGAAAAGCAGCTCTACCCCTGTAATATGACTAAGGCTTGTTGTCTGGCATTAGAACAGCACAGTTAATTCTGGCAAATCTTTCTTTATCCTCTCTGATCAAAAATAAGGTGGATGTTTCACCCAGGGGTGAACAGGGGAGATTTTCTTCTCTGAGAAGTCAGTTTTGGCTTCTAAAATACTCTTTGCTTAGATTGGCATTCAAGAGACTCTTGAACTGGAGTTGGAAGTGGAAATAACACAGGCTCTTTTCCAAAAAGCTCAGTGTGGGGAGGCTGAGGCTGGTTCAGAAGGGGAATTGAATCAGTGGGGGTACAGGTTAAAGCAAAGCAGAGCACTCAGAAGAGACCTGTTCTGGGGTGTAAAAGCAGAAGAAATGTTAACATAGCATCCGGATCCCTTCAAGGCATATGCAGAAAACGTAAGAGGCTGGTGGTATGTTAAGTGCCTTCCATTTCTGGAACAAAATGTAGGAAATTCATTGGTATGAATAGCAACAGAACTATAAAAGCCGATATAAGGGAAGCAAGTACATTTGCCACCTGAGACTTTTACTTGAATATGGTAGCATGTTTGTTATTTAGAGGCATTTTTTTTTCTTTAAAGGCTGTGTAGTATAGCAGAAGCTATTTCTAGAATTAAATATCTCTGGGGGACTTACATTACAGGATCAAGGAAGAAGTCTGCAAAGTTTTGGCTTTTGATGAAAAGCATCTAAAAGCAAGTAAAATCAAAGGGAACTCTAAAACAAACAAATCATTGATTTGAGTGATTTGAAAGAATATTGGTCAGACAGCTTCTTTTGGAGCACGAAAAAGAGGAGAGGAGTAAAGGAATTATTTAGGGCTTCAGCTTTGATACTATCTCCTGCGGTGGGATTTCTCTCTATACGCCAATTAATAAGCCCTAGTGGCATAGTCATTAAAGCCATGGGCTGCTTAACGAGAGGTCAGAGGTTTGAAACCACCAGTTGCTTTGCAGAAAAAAGATTTGGCAGTCCGCTTCTGCAGAGATTTACAGCCTTGGAAATGCTATGGGGTCACTAGAGTTGCAATTGACTCAGTGTCATTGTCGGTTGCCCCTCAAGTTGCTTCCAGCTCATAGTGACCCCATATATGCAGAGTAGAACTACTCTATAGGCTTTTCAAAGCTATGATTTTTCAGAAGCAGGTTCCCAGGCCTATCTTCCCAGGCGTCTCTGGGTGGATTCAAACTGTCATCACTTTGGCTAGTAGTTGAGTCTTCAACTGTTTGTGCCACCCAGGGACTCCTTCATCATCATAAACTCAAAAAACAAAACAAATCCATTGTTACTGAGTCTATTCCAACTCATAATGACCATATAGGACAGAGTAGATCTCCCAACAGGATTTCCAAGGAGCAGCTAGTGAATTTGAACTGCAAACCTTTTGGTTAGTAGCCAAGCTGTTAAGCTCTATGCCACCAGGGTTCCAATATTAGAGCACCATATAAACCACCACAGTAGACAAACTGATGGATGGGTAATGGAGTTAGCACTTAGTATGGGACAGACCCTATGCTAAGCACTCTGTGTGCTCTATATTTTGGAAGCTCCCAACAACCTTACAAGGAAGGCATTATTGTCATCCATGTTTAACAAAGGCTCAGAGAGGTTAGGTAACTTGCTGAGAGTCACACAGGTGATAAATGGTAGACCTACGACATAAAGACATGGCTATCTAAAGCCTAAGCCTTCTGTTCTTAAAACAGAATGAGATCCTTCCAGAGTCACACATGAACTGAATACAACCTTTGAGCCTTGGTCCAGGACACTCTTCACCCATTCCAAAGGCTACGTTGCAAAGTAAAAATGTTTTAGAGAAGAACGTATCATTGAGGATGACTCAGGTCACGTGGAAAGGTATATGTGAGACAACATCCAACATCCCAGACCCAGCCCGTCACCAGCTGTTGTTCAGTATCCATAGCTGCCATCAGGTTCTTATTACAAATAAGATAGCACAATCTTTGAAAGTCATATAATAATGTATATATGTGTGTTTGTTGCAAATAAGATAGTAACTCATAAGTGATATGTGTAGATTACAGAGCTCTTTGTAGATTCTAAAGCACCATATGAATGTTTGGTGTCCTTGTTGGTGGTTTTTACTAATGTTATCTCTCACTTGATGGTGTGTCCAGGGAGTTCACTGTAGCCCAGTTTGCAGCTGTGGTCCCTGTAATATCTAATGGCAACTGAGGATATAACCTGGCTTGAATTTTCTGTCCCTGGGGTGTTCCAGAACATGGTAGTTACAGAGAGCAAACCCAATATACAGGCAAGCTAGTTAGTCAGATATTTTCAGCATTTACTAGCTTGCCTGGTGGAGAAATCAATCTTTATATTCAGCCTAGGCCTGGGCAACAGCACTGCTGGTTTTTCACAACGTATGAAAATTTGGAGCCCACAAACTTGATGGGTAGACAAAGACCCCTTGCTCAATCTGAGGACAGGTGAGAGACCAGGAAGCCTGCCACTGATCTCAGAAGAGGGAGGGCTCTAGACTGTGTGGCACATTTTCCAGACATTCCTTGTGACCTTCCTGAATGAGACTACCTTGAAGAACATCCACATCCCATTCACTCTAAGGGACTTAAGTCTCTTCTCCAGTGA
The DNA here is from genome assembly GCA_028571685.1 of Heterohyrax brucei. Lineage (NCBI taxonomy): Eukaryota > Metazoa > Chordata > Mammalia > Hyracoidea > Procaviidae > Heterohyrax > Heterohyrax brucei. The sequence goes on along the minus strand of CM053142.1, from coordinate 64,684,509 downwards.
GGGATTTTTTGATCATTTCAGCCCCCACTCCAGCCGTCTGCTGCCTCTAATGTCCAACCAGTTACTGTCGAGTCAACCCCAACTCGTGATGAAGCCATGAATGTCAAAGGAGAACTGTGCTCCACAGAGCTGTCAGTGGCTGGGTTTTCAATAGTAGATCACCAGACCTTTCTTCCAAGACATCTCTGGATGGGCCCATACCTCCCACCTTTTGGCTAGCAATCAAGTGGCCTAACCATGTGTACCACCCAGGGACTCCTTCTAATATCTAGAACTATTGAATATGGTGCCATTCACTGAGACACTGAAGTGCCGCTTGTCTCATATTGTTGGCTGCCTATTTTCCATAGGGGTGTGCTGTCACAGGGTGGAGACAGCAGCTAGGGTGAGAAATTGACTCAAATTACACACTTTCACTTAAAACACAGTTTAAAAAGCAAATAAAAGATTCAAAATGAAATTTAAAAAAAGAGCTAGGACTGTTAATGACAAGGTCAACAGTTTGATCTACCAGCCACTCCTTAGGAACCCTATGGGGCAATTCTACTGTGTCCTGAAAGGTCCCTGTGAGTCAGAAAAGACTCCATGGCAACCAGTTTGGGGTTTTATAAAACAAACAAAAAAATAGCCCATGTGAGGAACGTGCTTCTTAGTTCAGTCAAATGTATAAGACCAAATGGGTAGGTCCTCCTGTCCATAAGCAGGATGAAAAGGCAAGAAGAGACAGGAACTGGACAAATGGACACAGGGAACCTCGAGTGGAAAGGGGAGAGTATGCTGTCCCACTGTGGGGATTGCAACCAATGTCATTAAACAATATGTGTATAAATTTTTGAATGAGAAACTAATCTGTGTTCTAAACTTTTACCTGAAACACAATAAAATTGAAAGCAAGGATCATCAATCGTCTCTAAGATTACTACCCAGAAATAACACTATTAACATCTTATATATAATCTTGAGTCATCTAATATTTCTCTAAGCATACATATGTGACCTGAGTTTCTCGGTCCTCAGCAGCTGTGGGCAGGCCAGAGCAATGTGGCTGTCAGGTTCTCCCACCCTGGCTCCTCGAAGGTCACTGCTGGGGAAACCGCCCCCACTGTGGCTGCTGCCAGCATTCTTGGCAGCAAGGCCATTGGGAAGCCCATAGAGATGGCTTAACACATCCAAAGTGATTTAGACAAAGTCTTACCGGGCTTGCTTCTAGGGAGCATTCTGGCTGTGCTCCTTCCAAGACTGATTTGTTCTTTCTTCTGGCAGTCCATAGGATAGTCAGTATTTTTCTCCAATACTGTGATTCAAATGCATCACTTGTTTTTTAGTCTCCCTTACTCATTTTCTAGCTTTCCCACACACATGAAAACCAATAACCAAACCCAGTGCTGTGGAGTCAATTCTGACTCCTAGTGACCCTATAGGACAGAATAGAAACTCCATAGAATTTCCAAGGAGTACCTGGTGGATTTGAACTGCTGACCTCTTCTTTAGCAGATGTAGTATTTAAACACTACACCACCAGAATTGAGGTGATTGAAAATAGCATGGCATGGGTCAGGGTCACTTAAACATCAAAGTGACATCTTTGCTTTTTAACACTTTAAAGAGGTCTCTGCAGATATGTCCAATGCAAACACATCATTTGATTTCTTGACTGCTGTTTCCATGACCGTTGATTGTTGATTCAAAAAGAATAAAATCCTTTTGACTTCAAGCACTTCTACAATTCTTTCTTAGGTAGCATGGTGTTTATGGCCATAACTCTGCATTTCTTATTCAAGGGTAAGCATTAATAGTGCAGACTGCTCCCCGGATGCTGTTAACCCAGAGCTAAAACCATTCCAGACAAAGATTGTACTGGACTATAAAACGTAAAATAACACTCATGAAGGCTGCCCTTGTGAGTTCAGTCAGATACACGAGATCAAATGGGTGTCTCCTGTCAGAGGCAGAATGAGAAGGCAAGAAGGGACAAGAACTGGTTGAACAGACACAGGAAACTGGAGGTGGAAAGGAAGAATGTGCTGTCACATTACAGGGGCTGCAACTAATGTCACATGACAATATGGATATAATTTTTTGTATGTGAAATTAACTTGAGCTCTAAACTTTGGCCTAAAGCGTAATTTAAAAAAATTAAAACTTCAAAAAAAAAAAAGAAAGTTAAGTCCAAAAAAAAAAAAAAATACTGCAGACTATGTCTATGGACTGGTTGCAGAAAACTTCAAGGTGGCTGCTCAAATCTGGGTTCTGGGAAAGTGTCCATTAGTCCTAGGCTAGGCTATCCCCTTCATACACACAAAGCTGGGCACCCTCTCAGGTTCTGGGGTCACTAAACTTCCCACTTTTATCCCTTTACATTTCTTTCTCCTCTCCAAAATGCAGACTGTATTTTCTTTGGAGACATTATAACCCTACCGGGAGGACAGTGTTCTCCCCAGTACCCCCTATATTGTCATAAAAAGCCACTTCCACTGTGACCTCCAGTAGCCAGCAAAGTGTGATTCATCTCTTGTGTGTTTCCTAGGTGGGATTCAGATCACCAATACCAAAATTGCCCTCCAGATATAAAGAATTGCCTGTCCTCTGAGGAATCAGTGCCAGCCAGGTGAGCAAGTGAAGGTGAGGTCGACATGTTGGCTAAGCACTTTCTCCACCTCCCACCGCCTGTTGACCTCTTGACAAAGGGGCTTGGAGCAGAACAGGATGGTGACTGAAGAAGAGACCCAGACTAGAGATTTGGTGGCTGGCAACATTTGGCTAAGATGATGCTTGGGGGTCATCTCTGCAGGCTAGGTTCATTGCTGTCTTTGTTCCCTCATTTTCTACCAGCCCTTAAAATCTAAGATGATTATGTGCTATCAAAATTTGTAGCAATTCTTGCAGGGCTTTGACTTGGGACTTTGGTTGACGCCTCTTACAAGTAAGTACCAAAGTTTTTAGTTTTCTGTTTCAGCTTTCTCAGCAAAGAGAGCACACGCTTGCATTCATTCTTTTGTTCATTCTTTGCATCTGTTTATTTATTTAGCTTCTTCAATGGACCAGATACAGTGAATGAGATATGAACCTTTCTCTTGAGTTTTCAGCTGTGCGTGCATGCGTGTGTGTGTGTGTGTGTGTGTGTGTGTGTGTTTGTATCATGGGAGATGGGGGAATAAACAAGTACATCTTTACCATGGATAATTCCTACAGCAGAAGTAAGCCCAAGTCGTTATAGGAGCCCAGAAGAAGAACTGAGGTCAAGGATAACTTTTCAGAGGAAGTGCCATTTGAATGGAATCTTTAAGTATTACACAAACCAAAACCCATTGCCATCAAATCAATTCTGACTTGTAGTGACCCTGCGGGCTTTCCAGACTGCCTCATCTTTCTCCCTCAGAGCTGCTGTGGTTTTTAAACTGTTGACTTTCCGGTTAACAGTTGATCATTTTGATCATGGCACCACCAGGGTTCCTTCTTTAAGTATTAGTAAGATTTAAACAAAGGGCGAGGATGTGCCACGTGAGGGAGCAGTATGTTTGAGGGTGCTGAGGTGAGAGAATAGGAAATAATTTGGTGAGCAAAGAATGTGGTGGGGAGTGGGAGAGGATGACTCTAAGGGGTGGTGATGGTCCTGCTTTTTTAAGATTTACCCTGAAAGGAAAGGGGAAGTGTGATCAGGTGTACATTCTAGAAGGATCTATCTGGCAGTGCAGTGATGGCTTTGTTTTACTTTTTTATGGAAAGCAGTTTAGTAATATTTATTAAGAGCCTTAAAAAGGGTATGCAAAACACCTTTGACTCAATGATATTACTTTTGGGAATAATGACAATAATCATCATCAAAGTTGCCCACTATGTACCAGATGTTTTACCAGGTATTTTTGATATGCTATACAAGTTATTTTGTTTCATCCTTATAATAATTCAGCAAAGTGATAATCAGTATCCCCATTTTTCAGATAAAGAAACTGAAGTTTTCAAGAGTTAGACAGACTGACGTTTGAATCCAAATCTGTCCCTAATTAGTTGTTTTGTTCTAGGACAAGTTACTTTCACCTCTGAAGTTGTTTCCTGAGGTGCAACTGTGGAAAAAAAATAGTAAGAATAAAAGCCAGAATTAGATCTAAGCTTCTCTTTATTGGATTATCTACTTGTTTGGATTACTCCTACCGCAGCTGGCCTCCGTTTTCTTAAACAGGAGTTTTTGCTTCAACCATTAAGCAAATGAGCTAGAATTGTATGTGTGGGGATTATCAGAGAGTACCTTTGCTTTTGGGGTTTACCCTGAGATTGTGTGGCTTATAGTTTTTGTTGTGTACACGCACTGAACTGTTATCGCATCCCATGTCTCCATTAATTGTATCTTATATTCCTGCTATACTGTAAATACATTGAGAAAGGGGTTAGTCTTCCAAATGTCTTACTGTGTCCCTCAGCATCTGCTTGGTTCCGTGCCTTCGTTGTGTCTGAGCAGAATGATTAACTTTCCTGGAAGCAACTGGAACATCCTGATTCAAGTGAGAGTGGGGACTTTGAGAACAAAGGAGGAATAGTTGGGGGCATGGGAATGGACTCAGAAAAGATAAATATTTAGAGTTAGAGATTGCAAGGGAAATGTGAAATAAAGGGGATCTGGAAGAAGGTATTCGATAGAAAATATCAAAAGGTTCGCCTTAGTTCTGAGTGAAGAGAGTTGTCTTAAGTTGAGTTCTGAATGGATGATTCACATGCAAGTGATTTATTATAGAAGCACTCCCCGGAGAACCCAGAACTGGAGGGAGGAAGCAGGAAGAAAAAGAGGAAGCAGCCAGACAGAGTGCCATTTCAGGCAAAGTTCCAGACTCAGCTTGGTAGACAGAGTTCATCCTGACTGGAGGCAGAGGAACCAGGCCAGGCGATGATCGGCCAAGCGCTCTGTAGAGGAGCTGAGGAAATTTCTAGGTTCTTCTGGCTCTGCCCTTGTGGGAAAAATGGGTGGGTTTTCTAAGAGTCATAGGTACAACGAGTGAGAAGTTGAGGAACACAAAATTGGGGGTGGGTACACACATACTGGTGGGCATCTGCATAGATAATACCTTGATAACAAGTGTATACAGTTTTAACTGTGTCCAGCTGCACTGCCCTGATCTATCTGCCTCGAAACTCATGACCCGAGGCAGCTTCCTCGTCTGTGAAGTGAGATGATGTTATTGTACTTGATTATATTGTGGAGTGATTGTGAAAACAAAATAAAATGAGACAGGGTACGGAGAATCCCGTTGACAACTATAAAACCTTGTGCAATGTATTGCGTCTTTTTTTTCCAGGCCCAGAGTATACGTCAGCACATAGCCCTCTCCTGAGTGCTTGTCTCGCGGGCATCAGCACTGACAGCCTTTGAAAAAGAGCTTGTTCATGTTGGGAAGAAAACAAGCACTTTCTTAATGTTGATAAATTTTGCAGCCGTTTCTTTAATATATACCAGCCGTCTTGAAATACATCTAATTAACCACCAGATACCATGCTGTGGTTGTGCTGGGCTTTGATGGGCTCATCAATGTCAGCAAGGAAATATTGGAAAGCTAATCATAATAGGACTTCACTCTTGTAAGATGCCTTTTATCTTCAAAGTGGTTTACAACCCCTAATTATTAGAGGAATTAGGGTAAATAGCAACCATCTCACAGAGACCTGAAACCATTATCAGGGGCCTTTAATGTATCTTACAATAGAGCAAGAAAGATGTGAAGGGAGATGCTTAATAACAGCTGTCCGATCCTGGACGAGTTATTTCACAGAGCTGGGAGACAGCTGTTCCCTGTCTCCCTTGAGGCTAGAACGAGGAAATGGGACCTAATATGAGGAGAAGGGATTCAGGATGGAGTGGTTGCCTAAGCCACAGGCAGCCACCGGGTGATAAGATTCCTTTTCTCAAAGGTGCTTTGTACAAGCCCCCTTTTCTATGGACTGAGGGGATGGGGCATAGCCCCTTCTTGGTGACCTGTGCTGGGGGAGTCAGTGGTGGATTTGTGGATCTCTTGATTGTATCTTTGCATGTAGTTTTTGTTGTTACTGTTGATTTTTTGTTGCTTTTTAGTTTATTGTTCTGCTGGAATATAATCTTGAGTAAGAGAAACCAGTTTGATTTTAATAATAATAGCTAACACTGATAAAGTAACCTTCCCCCCCATTGCACAGGTGAAGAAGGTGAGAGACCTTAGGAAACTTGAAAGTGGTCACATAGCAAGTGAGGGGAGGACTCAGGTAGTCTGGCCTTCAAGGGTAGGAGCTTTTTATTGTTATGTGCCATAGGTGAAGCTTTACAGCACAAATTAGTGGTTTTTTTTTTTTTAGCATTTTTTTATCAATTTTTTTTTTAATGACTGAAAATGTAGAATCCCGTGTAAATTTGCATACCTACCTATGTGCAGCTCCCCCTGCTCTCCCTGCCTGGTGACAGCATACTCTTCTTCTCTCCATTCTTTATATGTCCTATCCTCCCAACAATCTCCTGTCCCCTCCTCTCCACCCTCTCCCCTGCCTCCAGTAAGAGGTCAGCAAGATGACATCCTGTAGATGCGTGAAACCACACAGTGCACACATGATATGGTGTTGCCAAGTCCAATCCATTCCTGTCCAAAGAGTTGACCTCCATGCACAAATTGTTTTGTGACATTGGTTGTCACATGTGTCAGCACTCTCCCTTTTCACTTTCTACCTGGGTTATCCATATCCATTTGTCCAGTTTTCCTGTCCCTTCCTGCCTTTCTAATCTTTGCTTTTGGGTAGGTGTTGCCCGTTTGGTCTTGTATACTTGTATAGGAAGCACACACCTCCCCTGTGTTATTGTTGGTTTTATAGGCTTATCTGATCTTTGGCTGAGAGGTAGACTTCAGTTCTGAGTTAGCATGGTAACGAAGGGCCACAGTCTCAGGGATTCCTCCAGTCTCTGTCAGACCAGTAAGTCTCATCTTTTTGTGTGAGTTTGAATTTCTTCTACATTTTCTCCTTCTCTGTCCCAGACCTACTATTGTGGCCCCTGTCAGAGCTGTTGGTGGTGGTAGCCAGGCACCACTGAGTTCTCCTGGGGTCAGGCTGGTGGAGGCTGTGGCTCATGTGATCGCTAGTCCTTTGGACAACATTTTCCTTGTGTTTTTGGTCGTCTTCATTCTCCCTTGCATAGAATGGGATGGGATCAGTAGTTGCCCATTCGCAAGCTTTTAAGACCCCATATGCTACTCATCAAGTAGGGTGTACCACATTGTCTTTATGAATTGTTATGTCAGTTGTCTTAAACATCCCCAGAGACCACGGTCTTCAGCCCTCAGCCCCAGTAACTCGGTCCCTCAAGGTATTTGAATGTGTGTAGGAAGCTTCTATGACTTTGCCTTGGTTGACTTGCGTTGGTTTCTCTGATGTTGTGTGTTGTCTTCTCCTTCACACAAGTTAACACTTGTCTACCATCTAGTTAAGTGGTTTACTCTCCACCTCTCCCTTTCCTCATAGCCATCAAAGTTTTTTTTTTCTGTGTGTAAGTCTTATCTTGGGTCTTATAATAGTGGTCTCATACAATATTTGTCCTTTTAAGATTGACTTACTTCAGTCAGCATAATGACCTCCAGATTCATCTATGTTGTGAGATGTTTCATGGATTCATCATTGTTCTTTGCCTTTGCATAGTATTCCATGTGTATATATGTCACACAATACTGGTAGAACTGGATATCCATTGTGAAAAAATTGAACAGGACTTATACCTAACACCATTTTACATTCCCACCAGCAGTGTGTAAGTGTTCCAGTCTCCCCAAAACCTCTCCAGTGTTTGTTATTTTTTATTTTTGTCTTTTCTTTTTTGAGTAGCGCTACTCATGTTGGGGTGAGGTCATATCTCATTGTAGTTTTGATTTGCCTAATGCCTAATAATTATCTGCATTTCCCTGTGTCTATTAGCTGCTTGAATGTCATCTTTGGTAAAGGATCTATTCATATCCTTTGCTCATTTTTCTATGGGATTATTTGTCTTTTTGTTGTTGAAGCGTTGGGGTATTCTACAGATTTTAGAGATTAGATCCTTGTTGGATATGTCATAGCCAATTTTTTTCCTAGTCTGTGCATTCTCTTTTTGCTCTTTTGATGAAGTCTTTTGATGAACTTAAGTGTTCAGTTTTTAGAAGATCTCATTAATCTAGTTTGTCTTCTGGTGTTTGTGCATTGCTAGTTATGGTTTATATTCTATTTATGCCATGTGTTTGGGCCCCTAATATTGTCCCTATTTTTTCTTCCATGATGTTTATCATTTTAAACTTTTAGGTCTTTGATTCACTTTGAGTTAGTTTTTGTGTATGGTGTGAGGTATGAATCCTGTTTCAGTTTTTTGTTTCATTTGTCTATGTGTCTGTTGTTCCAATACAGGCTGTTTTGATGAATGTGGCTACCTATACTACTAGGTTCTGAGATCAGCTAGTGTGAAGCCTCCTACTTTGTTCTTTTTCTTCAGTAACAGTTTGCTTATCCAAAACCTCTTTCCTTTCCACATAAAATATTGGTGATTAGTTTTTTCATCTCATTAAAGAATGCTATTGATACTTGGATTGGGATTGTGTTATGTCTGTAGATCAACTTGTATAAAATGGACATTTTCAAAATGTTGAGTTCTCTAAATCCTTGAACGTGATATGTTTTTCCATTTATGTAGATTCAGTTTCTTGCAATGGTATTTTGTAGTTTTGTTTGCATAGAACTTTTAGATTGCTGGTTAGATTTATTACTAAAGGTGTGTTATCTTTTTAGAGGCAATTATAAATGATATTATTTTCCTAGTTTCCTTTTCCAAATCCTCTTCATTGGTATATAGGAGTCCAACTGATTTTTGTGTGTTGATGTTGTATTCTGCCACACTGCTGAATCTGTTCATTAGTTCCAGTAATTTTGTTGCGGAATCACTGGAATTCTCTCTATATAGGATCATATCATGTGTTCTTTATTTTGTTTTCTTGCCTTATTTTTCTAGCTAGGACTTCCATCACAGTGTGAAATCGTAGTGATAAAGAGGATTCTTTTCTTGTTCCTGTTCTCATGGGGGGTGTATTCAGCCTCTCTCTATGGAGAATGATGTTGGCTATTGGTTTTATATAAATGACCTTTTTTATGTTGAGGAATTTCCCTTCCATTTCTATTTGATTGTTGTTTTTTTTTAATTTTTATTTTAATGAGGAATGGATGTCAGATAAGTGCCTTTTCTGTATCAATTGAGATAATTCATTTGGTGAATTGAATTGATTGATTTTCTAATATTGAACCATCCTTGCATACGTGGTATGAATCTTACTTGTGATATATATATATATAATTTTATATTATTATTATTATGATGATACCAAATTTTATTGGCTAGCACTTTGTTGAGAAATTTTGCATCTATATTGATGAGCTACATTGGTCAGTGTCATGGAATGAATTGTGTCCCCCCAAAACAGGTGTAGCCTCGTGGCTGGGCCATGATTCCCAGCATCTTGTGACTGTCCTCCATTTTGTGGTTTTACTAAACTGTATGTTAAGGAATTAGGGTGGGGCTGTAAATTCCTTCATAAGATCACCTCCCTGCTCCACTGTAAAGGGAGTTTCCCTGCAGCATGGCTTGCCCCACCCTTAATCCTTTCATCCTGTGAGAGATAAAAGGACAGAGAAGCAGACAAAGAATTAGGAACCTTGTACCATCAAGCAAGCCGACTGGGAGAAGAGCACGTCCTTCAGACCTGAGGTTCCTGCGCCAAGATGCTCCCTGGACAAAGACTGATGCGATACCGGACTTTCCTCCAGAGCCGACAAGGGGGAAAGCCTTCCCCTGGAGCAGACACCCTGAATATGGACTTGCAGCCTACCAAACTATGTAAGAATAAACTTACCTTTATTAAAGCCATCCACTCTGTGGTATTTCTGTTAGAGCAGTCCTAGCTGACTAAAACAGAATTTGGTACCAGGAGTGGGGAGCTGCTCTAGCAAATATCTAAAATGTGGGAGCAATTTTGAAACTGCTAATGGGTAGAAGATTCAGAAGAAATGACAAAGGCACAGATGGTGAGAAACAATAGAGGACTGGCAGCAGCAGCAGTGGCAGCAGCAGAACCAGAGGCAGCGCTGGAGCCGACCCATGGAGCGGACACCCTGAACATGGACTTGCAGCCTACCAAACTATGTAAGAATAAACTTTCCTTTATTAAAGCCATCCACTCTGTGGTATTTCTGTTAGAGCAACCCTAGCTGACTAAAACAGTCAGTAATTTTCTTTTTTTACCTTCTTTTTTTTTTGGTAGTGTCTTTGGCTGGTTTTAGTATTAGGCTTATTTTGTAGAATGAATTTAGGAGTATTCCGCCCTTTTGTATGCTCTGAATAGTTTGAGAAATACTGCTATGAGCTCTTCTCTGAATGTTTGGTAGAATACTTCTGTGAAGCCATCCAGGAGTGTTTTAATTGTCTTTTCAGTCTCTTCTCTTGTTATGAGTCTGCCCAGATATTCTGTTTCACTTTGTGTTTGTTCAGACAGATAGTGTGTTTCTATAAATTTGTCCATTTCCTCTAAGGTTTTCTAATTTATTGGCGCATAGTTTTTCACAGTACTCTCTCATGATCCTTTTTATTTCACTTTCTGTTGTAATGTCTTCAGTCGCCTTTCTTATTTGGATTTCAGAGTACTGGTGTTCCATCAGATCGAACAACTTGCTTAATTTTTCATTTTGTTCTGCTGCATTTTGTATAAGGTCTAGAAGGGCCTTGTATATAATCAATTTGTATTCACTTCCTGATGCTTTCATAAAAGTTTCTTCATCTGGAAAACTCCTTGGTTGCTTTGTTTGGGAGCCTTCTGAAGCCATGAGTGATTGCTTGTATGCCACAATTGTCTGTTGCTTTTTGGGTCCCGTGTGAGTATATAGAGGCTGGAAGAGGTACTGTGAGGATGGATTGCAAATGTTTCTCTAGGCTGTCTTCAAATGTAAAGCAAAAGGTATCTGACCAGTTCACAAGTCAGTTAGGTTTCCAGGTGTAGAGGTCCCTCTTCCCATCTGACAAAGTAAGCGCCACTGTATCCAACCCCAGATGATAACAAACTAGTTCAGAATACAGCACTGCTAGTGCCCTGTTGGCCTCTGCTGACAGGGCCTAGCCTTAGCCAACACTGCGTCGAGTACTGGTTTTGTGATAGAAAAGCGCTCTCTTGTGGGCAGGGTCTGGCTCCCAAGCTAAGAATTAGGTCCAGCTGCGGCCACCGTACCCAAGATGGCGCCCTCCACACAGGCAGCAGACACAGGGGCTAAAGGTGCCGAGAGGTAGTGATTCCTCTGCTTCTGTTGCAGGGCCCCCAATGTAGGCAGCACTATGCAAAATCACTACTTTTCTGTCGGAGAAGCGCTGTCCCGTTTGCAGGCGCTGGCTCCCAGGCTAAGAACGAGGTCCCGCTAAAATCTCGGTACCAACATGGCGTCCCACACCCTGACCACGGAGTTCCGCACAAACCCCACTGAGGCAGCTACAAAACGAAAGGCTCAAAGTGTCTAGATTAACAGAGTCCTGAGCCTGGCTCTCAGAATATGGGAATTTCGCCTGCCTAGCCTATCCCCCAGCAGCGTGTCTGAGTCCAGCCGCCGGGCAAGGCCCAGCTCCGCCCGCCAGACGAGACCGAGGAAAAAAAAGTCAAACTGGTGCGTTTACCTTCCGTCCGTGAGAGCCGGGGCTAGCCAGGAGCGGGAGTCAGCGAAAGAGCGGAGATTTTTCGCTGAGTGGTGTAAAGTCCCAATTAACAGCTCTGTGCCGTGTCCTGAGGCTGATTAGGTGATCAGAAGGCTCTGTTTGATTGTCAGTTCAGGTCTTGGTTTCCAGAGGGATAGAAGGAGACGAGGGCTTAGTCGGCCATCTTGACTCCGCCCCGCCTTTCTTATTTGGGTTATTTGATTCCTCTTCTGAATTTCTTTTGAAAGTTAGGCCAATGGTTTTTTTGTTCATCTTTTCAAAGAACTGACTTTTGGTCTTGTCAATTCTTTCAATTGTTTTTCTATTTTCTATTCATTTTTCTCTGCTCTAATCTTTATTATGCACTTTCTTCCGGTACATTTGGACTTCTTTTGCTGTTCTCCTTCTATTTGAGTTATAGGGCTAATGTTTTCACTTTGGCCTGTTCTTTGTTTTCAATGTGTATGTTTATTTCTATAAGTTGACCTAAAAATATTGCCTTTGCTGAATTTAAAAGATTGTGATATCAGGCCTGACAATTAAGTCCACGAACTTAATTGTTCTAAGTGCTGTATACCTCATTGCTGAACATCGTTATGGTCAGCTTTGAAGTACTCCCCTTAGGAAGCTATGTACTGATTCCAGTGACTAGCCCAATCTTCAGGGCAATTTTGAAACTCTTTCTGGAATGGCCATTGTGCACAGTGGCAAGTTCACAATCGTAATTGTATAGTTGTCTATAAGGGAGTTTTTAGCCAGTAAATAAATAACAGTATTGGAACACTCAGCCTACTCACCCAGTCTGACCCCCAGTGACTTCTTTCCTTACCTGAAGATAAAAGAAATATTGAAAGGAAGGTATTTTGATGACATTCAGGACATCAAGGGTAATACAACGACAGCTCTGATGGGCATTCAGGAAAAGAATTCTAAAATTGCTTTACAGGATGGACTAGGTGCTGGCATCAGTGTGTAGCTTCCCAAAGGGAGTGCTTCGAGGGTAATTATAGTGATGTTCAGCACTGCAGTATGCAACACTTTTTCCAGGATGTGCTCATAAACTTAATTGTCTGCCCTTATGTGATGTGTTTTCATTCTCATTTGATTCTAGGAATTTTTTGATCCTCTCTTTGATTTCTTCTATTTTCCAGTTGTTTTCAAGCAAGGTATTATTTAGTTTCCATTTTTATGGATTTCTGTTTTTATGGTGTTGCTATCAGAGAGAATGCTTTATATTATTTCAATGTTTTTAGATTTTATTGAGAGTTGTCTTGTGCCCTAACATGTGGTCTATTCTGGAGAATGTCCCATGTTTATTGGAAAAGAATGTGTATTTTGCTGCTGTTGGGTGGAGTGTTCTATATATATCTATGAGGTCATGTTGGTTGACCTTAGCCTTTAGAAATTCTGTGTCTTTGTTGAGTTTCTTTCTAGATATTTTGGCCTGTACTGTGGAAGGCATGTTGAAGTGTCCTATTGTTGTGGAACTGTCTATTTCTTCTTTCATTGATGCTAGAGTTTGTTTTATGTGTTTTGGAGCCCTGCCATTTGTTGGGTAGGAGTCCATGTTCATATCTACCATAGTAAGAGGTCTATTAGAGAAGGGGTGGGTGATATTTCTTCATAGCCCCCCACACCACATGTCAGAGAAATAAATAACAATGTCATATGGAACAGGGAGTTTTATTTCCAGACTGATTTTGTTTCCATATTACATATTTTAAGCTTGAGCAGTGGGGTGGTGAAAGGTGTCTTCAGTAGTAGCAACTCAGTTTCTTTGTACCTTGCTGAAAGGAACCTTACATCAACCTTGTTGTCGTTTTTCAACTAGAAGGTCTGCCTAAGGCCATGGTGAGTACAGGAGGGGACAGAGGCCTGATAACACAAACCTGAGATTTGGTTAAAGCATTTCGTCCTCAATTGCTATTATGGATTTAGTAATGGGCCATGTTCTATAAGTTTGGTATGGGTAGGGATACAGATTGTAAACTGCAGAGGCATCAGCTACTATTACCTGTGCAAACAGTCCTGAGGGTGCAGAGATATTATGTCAGGATACACTGGGCAGAAGCATCAGTCTTCTGATTTCTTTCTCAGTGTGAGCTAAATGTTGGTATCTTGAAATGGGCCATAGTGGATGCATTCACCTCATGGAAATTGGCAAATACTATAAATCAAAGCTTCTCCTGATTCCATCGTAGAGAAACAGTTGTTAAGTGCTTACCATCACGCTGGCACCCATGACCTTCATTCTCAGTTGTCAGTGAAGAAGCCAGCACACATTTATTAAGTACCTGTTATATGTAAAGTACAAGACTGAGAATTAGTGGGGCATTCATTAATTCATTTAAATGATCAAGTATCAATTTTGTAGCTACTAAGAATTATGAGTTAGGTCTCTGTCTTCAAGAAAGAAATAAGACATTTTACTGAGTTGAAAAGCTGGCCAGGCAACAAAGTAATTTTTCTTGATGCCTAAAACATGAGACAGCAAGTCAGCCTGACAGTGCCTTAGAAGATTAAATGTAAAGTTAACGTTGTTGTTGTAGTTGTTATTAGGTGCCTCTTAATCAGCTTTAACTCGTAGTGACCCTATCTGTGTACGACAAAACAAAACAAAACACTGCTTGTCCTGTGCCATCCTCACAATCATTATGGTTAAACCCGTTGTTGCAGCCACTGAATCAGTCCAACTCATTGAAGATCTTCCTCTTTTTCACAGAACCTCCACTCTGCCAAGCATGATGTCCTTCTCCAGGGGTGGATTCCTCCTGATAACATGTCCAAAGTATGTCAGAAGTCTTGTCATTCTTGCTTCTAAAGAGCACTCTAATTTTACTTTTTGCAAGACAGATTTGTTTGTTCTTTTGGCAGTCCATGACTTTGGCAGTCATAGTCTTCACGAACACCAAATGTAAAAGGAGTCCATTCTTCCTAGTCTTCTTTATTCACCATCCAGCTTTTGTATGCGTATAAGACAGTTGAATACCACTAACTGGGTCAGGTGCACCTTAGTCTTCAAGATAATGTCTTTGCTTTTTAACACTTAAAAGGAAGTCTTCTGCAGTAGATTTACCCAATGCAATGCATTGTTTGATTTCGTGACTGTTGCTTCCACAGGTCTTGTTTTAGTTAGCTAGTGTTGCTCTAACAGAAATAACCACAAAGCGGATGGCTTTAACAAGGAATGTTTATTCTTATGCAGTCCTGTAGGCTACAAGTCCAAATTCAGGATGTCAGCTCTAGGGGAAGGCTTTCCCACTCGTCGGTTCTGGAGGAAAGTCCGGTATGGCATCAGTCTTTGTCCAGGGAGCATCTTGGTGCAGGAATCTCAGGTCTGAAGGATGTGCTTTTCTCCTGGTGCTGCTTTCTGGATGGTGTGAGGGTCTTAATTCTCTATTTGCTTCTCTTTCCTCTTATCTTTTGTAGGACAAAAGGATTAAGGGTGGGCCAAGGCAATCACCATGAGTCGGATTCAACTCAATGGCACTTGGCTTTTAAGGCATACTCCAGGGAAATTCCCTTTATGGTGGAGCAGGGAGATAATCCCATGAAGGGATTTACAGTCCCGCCCTAATCCTTTAACATACATCACAGGAAAATCACAAAATGGAGGACAATCACAAAACAAACAGAATCATGACCCAGTCACATGGCTTCACATATTTTGGGAAGGGACATATTCAGTCCATGACAGGTGTTCATTGTTGAATCCAAGTAAAATGAAATCCTTGTCAACTTCAGTCTTTTCTCTGTTTATCATGATGTTGCTTACTGGTCCAGCTGTGAAGAATTTTCTTTTCTTTATGTTGAGGTGTAATCCATACTGAAGACTCTGATCTTTGATCTTGATCTGCAGGGGCTTTAAATCCTCTTCACTTTCTGAAAGAAATGTTATCTTGTCTGCATCTCTCAGGCCGTTAATGAGTCTTCCTCCAATTCTTGATGCCACGTTAGTCCAGCTTCTTGAACTGTTTGCTCAGCATACAGATTGAATTAAGTACACTGAAGAGATACAACCCTGATATACACATTTACTGACTTTAAACCATGAATTATTCCCTTGTTCTGTTCACATGACTGCTTCTTAATATATGTACATTTCCTCATGAGCAAGACAGAATTTAGTATTCTGGAGTTCCTATTCTTCACAGCGTTTTCCATAATTTGTTGTGATCCACACAGTCAAATGCCTTTGCATAGTCAAGAAAACAGAGGAAATCATCATTCTGGTGGTCTCTGCTTTCAGCCAGGTTTTGGAAATTATCGAAAATGAAGTGGAATGAATAAAGATGAATATCCTAGGCGTTACTGAGCTGAAATGGACTGATATTGGCCATTTTGAATCAGATAATCTGGTTGTCTACTATGCTGGGAGTGACAAATTGAAGAGGAATGGCATGCACTCTTTATTGTCAAAAAGGTCCACCCTAAAGTATAGTGCTGTCAGTGACACCTGTAAGGAAGATTAGTTAATAAACTATTATTCAAATTTATATATGAACAACTGAGGCCAAAAATGAAGAAATTTTACCAACTTTTAGAATCTGAAATTGGTCAAGCATGCAATCAGGATGCATTGATAATTACTGGTGATTGGAATAAAAAGTTGAAAACAAAGAAGAAGGATCAGTAGTTGGAAAATATGACCTTGGTGACAGAAACAAGGCTGCAGATCGCTATGATAGAATTTTGTAAGATTAGCAGCTTCTTCACTGCAGATCCCCTTTTTCATCAAGACAAATGGCTGCTATACATGTCACCATTTGGAATATACAGGAGTCAAATCAACTACACTTGTAGAGAGAGAGAGTTAACACATGACCCAGCAATTCTACTCATATATGTACCCAAGAGGTATGAAAACTCACATCCACACAAAAACCCACACACAAATGTTCATAGCAGCAGTTTTCATAATAGCTAAAAACTGGAGACAAGCCAAATGTTGTCCATTGACAGGTGAATGGATAGGTAAAATTTGATGCATCCATACACTGGGATATTATTCAGCCATGAAAAGGAATCAAGTACTAATACATGCTACAACATGAATGACACTTGAAAACGTTATGCTAAGTAAAAGAAGCTAGGCACGAGAGGCTGCTGTTAGGATTGCATTGGGTGGCCTGAAAATGTGTGTTGAATATTAACCCCTGTACCTGTAAATATGACCCTGTTTGGAAACAGAGGTTTTCTTTTGTTATGTCAATAAAATCATAATAGAGTGGGTGGGGAGTCCTAAACCCAATCACTTATGAAAGGAGTAGAATAGACACAGAAGGGCAGACAGACACCAAGGGATGTCAGGGAGCTCCAAGGAACTCCCAGAGCAACTGACAAGGAAGAACTCTACTGTAGTGTTGCTGCCCTGATTTGGACTTCTAGGCTCCAAAACTGTGAGACAATACGTTTATGTTCTTTAAAAATCATCCACTTATGGTCTTTTTTGTTACATCAGCATTAGAAAACTAAGACAATCATGTTTTATGATTGCATTTATATAAAATATCCAGAATAGGCAAGTTTATAGAGACAGAAAATAGATAAGTGTTACCTGGGGCAAGGGGGAGTAGGAAGGAAGGTTGAGATACACCGGCTAAGGGGTTAGGTTTTCTTTTGGGGGTGACAAAAATGTTGTAAAATTGATCATAGTGATAGATGCACTACTCTCTGAATATCTAAAAGCTGTTGCATTGTACAGTTTAAATAGGTGAATTGTATGGTGTGTGAATTGTATCTCAGTAAGCCAAGCCAAGTGTCATTGAGTCAGATCCGATTCATGCCGACCCTAGGGGCCAGGGTAAAACTGACCCCCAGAGTAAAGCTATTGAAAAATGAGAAAGAGCAAGTACTCTGTGATATAGAAGAAGCAACCCAAGGGGTGTAGTCAAGGAAGGCTTCTCAGAGTAAGTGGACTTAGTGCTGGGCCCTGAAGGCATATTACAACTTTGATAGCTGGAGAGGACTGACAGAGAGTGTTCTCACAGGAAGGAGAAGGGTCTGAAAAGTTCCCCTTTAGAACCATTATGTATTGGTCATTTGTGGTGGCTTGAGTCCCAGCTCTGCTTGCTTTGTGACCTCGGACAAGTGACTTAACCTCTTGGACATGTAAGATGCTTATTAACAAAAGACAAAAAAGGTAGCCTCTCCTACCAGCTTCATCAGAACCTTATCAAAAATGACCGAGATGGTAGAGATGAGAGTTGTTTCTAAAATGTAAAATGGAAGATGTTTGTGACATTATTAGTTTATATGTCTTTCAGTATTTCATTGCCTCCCATGGAGTTATCTCAGCATCCCAATTTTAAACTACAGAAGATAATACTGAAAATGCCTTAGGAACAGTCACAGGAGCTCATATTTACTACAAACTGCTCACTATGTGGCACATGTAGTTTCTAAGGCTTTACAAGTTTTAACTTGCCTGGTCCTTGCAACTCCATGAAATAGGTACTGTCATTGTTTACATTTTATAGATAGGGAAACTGAGGCATGGAGATGTTAAATAACTTGCCAAAGGCTACCCAACTAGGAAGTGGTCGAACCTCTATTTGAACCCAGGAAAATGTGGCTCCTAGACTGCTCTATTGTCTCCATGCAGCTCAAACAGGGTGGGATCTCTCTTTTCCAAGAGGAGGAAGATGAGAGACAGAGTTTTCTATGAGCTTTCTTGCTCTGCTCTGTTCGCCAGCCTTCCCCCAATGCCATACTCCCCATGTTCTCTCCCAACCAAAGGGCAGGCTGAGGTTCTGTCTAGTTTGCCATGTCTGGATGTCCCAAAGCCTCCCTTCTTCCCCTATCTCCCATAGCCAATGCTGCCAGTCTGTGCCTCCATCAGTGGGTGCTGGCCATTGCAGTATGCTCTGTGCCTGGGGGGCTTTCTTCAGAGCTGTAGTATACACAATAGCTGAGAAATTGACACCCTTCAGAAATAGCTCTCAGTCAATGACTGGTGAGTTGGTATGTAAATACCCAGCTGCTTTGCCTTGGGTTGGACAGCTGACACACGAGTTTTAGACAGGACTGCAGTGTTGCCTTGAGGTATTAAGCTTCAGTTCGTTAGCCACATCTGGCTGTGAAGTAGCTGGATGGATAACTTACCCTCTATTGGCTGCATTCTCTCCCCTGACTCACTTCCCATTCCCAAACAATGTTTCCTGCCCCTTCCAAATCAATCACTTTCACTCAAATCCTTATCTCAAAGTCTTCTGTGACGTCTCCCCTCTGAAGGTTGATTCTTCTTTAACTCCTTCCTTCCCTGGGGTCCATTATTCACCATTCCCTGATGAGCATATCACACCTAAACACTTTATAGCTACCTCTGAAATGCTTTGCTCAGCAACCCTGCTGCCTCTCCGCAGTTTGACAAGACCTGCCTGTCTCTGCCTTCATCTGACATCGGCAGCTCACAGTTAACTGTTGAGACATCTGGGTCCTGTTGCATATGGAATATTCTTCCCACTGAAGCCTGGGTAATTAAAGAGATTGGAACAGATCCTGAAGATGCTTTTTGGGCTTTTGATTTCCTAACTGCCTGCTTCAGGAGGGATTCAAGGGAGATCAGTGTGACTTAGTGTCTCCTTTCAAGTTTGCAAAGGACATGGTGTGCAGGGAGGTGCCAGCTGTTCTCCATTTCTACCAAGCCCAGAGTGAAGGGGAAATCAGCTTAGAACCCTTAGGATGGATTTAAGTTTGATCTATGAACTTTTTGATTGCAGCAGTGGCTAAACTGCCAGAATTACTTTGGAAGAATGGGAAATCTTCCTGTAAATATTTAAGAACTGGCTAATTTCCATCTGTATATAAAAGCTTTTATGGAGCCATTCTGTAGGGAGAACAGTAGTCTGCAAGTTCTCATGGAGAGAAGATTTTTAAAAAGTAGTTTCTCTTTTTCTCCTTGTGATAGTCTTTTTCTTTGCATTTGGAATATTCTCCATCATTTTCACTTTTATGGGTGTGTGATTTGTTGGCCTAATGAAAGTTCTTTGAGACACAAAGCTGTGTTCAGCCCAGATGCAAGAGGCTGCATCCAGATGTAAAATAACCAAGCTCTTGATAGGGTTTCCGCTTTAGTCTGAAATGAAAATATAAGGACTTCTTTTGTTTTGTCTTCTAGTCTTCTTGAAAGGCTCACAGATGCTCTGCAAAGATTACAGGCCAAGTTAGGCAGGAGAAACGTGGCAAGAGAAAGAGAGCTCAATTTTAGGCAGGTCTCTAGGGGATGCTCTCCCTGCACCCTTATTTTTAGGTTTCATTTAGCTCCCTGCATGGAGAACTGAAGATTTTCACGTGGAAATTGCTTAATTTCCAGCCATTTCCTGATTACCACTGTTAATTTTAAGAGGGAGAACTAGGCCAACCTAGTTTTGTATACCCTGGTGGTATAGTGCTTAACTGCCATGTCTGCTAACCAAAAGGTCAGCAGTTCAAATCTGCCAGGCGGTCCTCAGAAACTCTATAAACAGTTCTACTCTGCCTATAGGGTAGCTATGAATTGGAATTGACTCAGCAGCAATGGGTTTGGTTTTTGGTTTGGGAAGATGTATATTGAGACTTGTGATCTGGGGTTTTGTTTTAAACAGCTTTATTGATGTATAATTGGCATATAATAAACTACACATATGTAAAATGTACAGTTTGGTATGTTTTGACGTGCGTGCATGTGTATGTGTGGGCATGTGTGTGTGTGTGTGTGTTCATGAAGCTGTCACCTCAGTCAAGATAGTAAACATATCAGTCACTCACAAACATTTCCTTTCCAACTGAGCTGGCCCCTCTCCACCATCTGCTTTCTGTCATTTTCACTTTTCTAGAATTTTATATAAATAGACTCATATAGGATATGCTTTTTTTCATCTGGCTTCTTTTGTTCATCCTGCGAGTCATCCATTTTATTGCTTGGATCAATAGTTCATCCCTTTTATTGTTGACTAGCATGTCATGTCATGATTTGACATTTATGTATCTTACTTGGTAAAGTGCCTGTTGAAATCTATTGCCTATTTTAAAAACTGAGTCAATTGTTTTCTTGCTAATGAGTTTTGAGAGTTCTCTGTATAGTCTGAATCAAAATCTTCTATCAGATTTATGTTCTGCAATTATTTTTCCTATCTGCGGATTGCTTTTAATTTCCTTTAATGGTGTCTTTAAAGAGCAAACATTTTGAATTTTGATCAATTCCAATTTATCAATTTTTCTTTTTAAAAAAGGGTTGTGTCATTACTGTTGTACCAAGAAATCTTTGCCTCAGTCAAGGTCCCAAAGATGTTTTCCTCTAGAAGTTTTATTAAGTTTTACTTAATTTGAATTTAGTTTTATATGTGGTACAAAGTATGAATTGAAATTCCTTTTTTAGTAAGTGGATATGTAATGTTTTTGTACTATTTGTTGAAAAGATTATCTTTCCCCACTGAATTATCTTTGCATCTCTGTCGAAAATAGTCTATATATGTATGCATCTACTTCTGTATTCTATATTCTGTTCCATTTATTTAGTTTTCTGTCCTTATGCCAATGCCACATTGTCTTGATTAGTGTAGCTTTAACTAAGTCTCAAAATCAGGTAGGATTAGTACTGCAAATTTGTTCTTCTTTTTCAAAGTTGTTTTGCTTGTTCTTGGTACTTTGTATTTCCATAAAAATTTTAGATCAGCTTATCAATTTCTACAAAAAAAGCCTGCTGGGATTTCAGTTGGAATTGATATGATCTAGATGAATGGGAAAAAATGACATCTTCATAATATTGAGTCTCCCTGATTGTGAGTATGGCTTATCGCTCCATTTACTTAGGTTTTCTTTCATTTTATTTAGTATTTTGTAACTTTCAATGCATGGATATTGCATTTCTGTTTTTAGATCTACTAGTATTTCGCATTTTTAATGTTGTTATAAATGATATTTTTATTTCAATTGTTGGTACTTTATAGGAATACAATTAACTTTTAGTTTTAAAGCCTGCATCCGGCAACCTTGCCAAACTTACTTACCAGTTCCAATAGCTTTCTATTTATTCTGTCAGATATTTTACATAGACAATTATGTTGTTGGAGAATAAAGACAATTTTATGTCTTCTTTCCAATTGAGGTGTCTGTCCTTCCTCTCCTTTCTCTCCTCCCCTTTCTCCCCTGCCCTTTTCCCTCCTCTCCTCCCTCCCTCCCTCCCTCCCTCCCTCCCTCCCTCCCTCCATTTCTTCCTCCCTTCCTCCCTCCCTTTCCTTCCCTCGTCTTTTACCTCATGCCTTGCCCTAAATCTCTAACAAGTGTTCAGCAGAAGTAGTACAAGTGATCATTCTTGTCTTTTTTTATTGTCTGAGGAAAATAAAATCTATAATGGTATTTCACCATTGAGTATGATGCTATCTGTTCGTATTTTCTAGATTCCCTTTTTCAGGTTGAACAAATCTCTTTTTCTTCTCAATTTACTGATAATTTTTATCAGGAATGAGCATTGGATTTTGCCAAGTACTTTTTCTGCATCTGTTGAGATGATCATAAAGTTTACCTTTTTTTAAGTTTGTTACTACAGTAAATTAACATTATTGATTTTCAGTTGTTAAGACATCCTGGCATACTTGGGATAAACCCTGCTTGGTCTGGCTATATTCTTCTTTTTATATATGCTGTTGGATTGAATTTACTAAAATGGTGTATAGAATTTTTGCGTCTATGTCTATAAGAGATACTGGGCTGTAGTTTTCTGATCCAGTGTTGGCATAAGGGTAATGCTGACCTCATGGAGTAAAGAGTGTTTCCTTCTTGTCAATTTTCCAGGAAAACTTCATAGAATTGGTATTAATTCTTTCAGTATTTCATAAAATTCATCAGTGTAGCCATCTGGGCCTAGAGTTTTCTTTGCAGGAATTTTTATCTACCAACTCAGTTTCTTTCATAGTTATGGGCTATGTACATGTTCTGTTTCTTCTTGAGTGAGCTTGGATGTTTAGTATCTTTCAAGGAATTTGACCATTTCATATAAACTGTCACATTTACGGGTTTTGTGGATTGACTTGTGTCCTCCAAAAATATGTATCAAGTTATTAGGCCGTGATTCCGAGTATTGCGATGGTGTTCTCCATTTTGTGATTGTAATTTTACGTTAGGGGATTGGAGTGGGATTGTAACCCCCTTACTAAGGCCACACCCCTGGTCCAATGGAAAGGGCATTTCCCTGGGGTGTGGCCTGCACTGCCTGTTATGTGACAAAAGATAACAAGGAAGGGGATGCAAACAGAGAGGGAGAGATCTTACACCACCAACAAAACAGTACTGGGAGCAGAGCAGTCCTCTGGACCCAGGGTTCCTGAATGGAAAAGTTCCTAGTCCAGAGGGAGATTGATGGGATGCACCGTATTCCAGAGCTGACAGAGAAAGCCTTCCCTTGGAGCTGGCACCCTGAATTCAGACTTTTAGCCTACTGGACTGTGAGGGAATAAATTTCTCTTTGTTAAAGCTATCCAGTTGTAGTATTTCTTTTATAGCAGCACTAGATGACTAAGATAATATGGGCTATTTTGGTAGCTATCACAGCTATCACAGTTAAAAGAAAATGTACTTAGCTGTTGTTGGGTAGAATGTTCTACAAATGTCAATCACGTCTACGCAGTTGATATGTTATTCAATTCTCCTATCTCCTTACTCATTTTCTGCCTGCTTGTTTTATTAATTATTGAAAAAGGCATTGAAACCTTTGACTGTAACTGTAGATTCTTCTATCTCTTCTGCAGTTCTTTCAGTTTTGCATCATAAATTTGAAGCTTTATTATTAAGTGCATAAATATTTAAGATTGTTGTATCTTCTTAAGGAGCTAATCTCTTTAGGATTAAGAAATGACTTTCTCCCCATTAATAGTCTTTGTACTAGCATCTGCTTTGTCTAATATTAACATGCAGCTTTCCTTTGGCAAATGTTAAACTGGTATACTTTTCCAACTGTTTGCTTTGAACCTATTTGTTCCTTTGTATATAAAGTACATCATTTGTAGGAAGCATATGAGGGTTTCCTTATTTTAGGGAGTCTGTCAGGCTCTGCCTGGATTTCTCCTCCCTGTGCCAGGGCCTAAAAACTCCCTAGGTAATAGGGCAGGACAAACATGGGGCTCACTTCATTTGCTTACCATCTCTTAGGAACGGGGCTGGGACTGGGATGAGGTAAATAAGGATGCAAAATTTAAGAAGGCAGTTGTGGTTGGGTGTGTTATCTTGAAGGTGAATGCCATCTTCAGTTTTTCTCTATAGGCAACTCACTCTTAAGAAGGTTGTTCTCAGGATCATACAGGTGCGGGCTTCACCATCACCACCAGTTGCCATGAAGTCGGCTCTAACTCATGGCCACCCAATATTAGAATAGAATTGTATTCCATGGAGTTTTTAATGGTCAATTTTTCAGAAGTAAATCACCAGGTCTCTCTTCTGAAGTGCCTCTGGGTAGATTCGAATCACCAACCTTTTTGCTGGAAGCCAAGCACTTAACTGTTCGTACCACACAGGAAGTAGGCTTAGTACCTGCAAATAAATGTCTCCTTAAGCTTTGCAGAGTTCATGCTTGTCCTGGTCCTTTGTTATGTAATGTCCAGTGTCTTGAAACCCATCTGTAAAAATATATTTTGTAAGTATTTTTAGGGTTGTTTCAACTGAGAAGGTAGATCTGATCCCTGTTACTCTATATTTTCCTGGAAGCAGAAGTCTAGATCTCTTTTTTCAGGAGATTAAAAAATCTGAGCAATCTGAGTGACATACAAGTGTGTTTAGGCCTTCCTGTAAAGAATTCAGCAAAATGTTGGTTTTATTTCATTTGACAGTCATTGAGTACCTATGGTATACTGTGTTCTGGGCTAGGAACGGGGTTAAAATCAGAGAAGGTATAGTAGGTCTGCTAGTTGTTTTACAGCTGGGTTTTTTTAGAACTGTTGAGCTGATTCTTTCCTACCATGTTTCACCTGTGACGTGGGCCAGGGTAGACAGAGAACCAGAGAAAGTCACACTTGAGAGATCTCTCTACCAAATCCTAGGCTCAGAGTGGCTCAGAGGTTCATAAGTTCACAGAGCTAGTCAGTACCAGCAGTTGCTAAGGAGTCTGTCTTGAGAGTTATGGAGGAGGGACTCTACCAGTTCTAAGCGTCTCCCCCCACTGCCAGTTACTGTGACTAACATCCCACCACGAGAGGCTCAGTTAGTGAAAGCACAGACCACATCCTGTTCATGTTTAAATTTCACAGTGTTAGCTCAGAGTCTGCTACCTGGTAATCAATAAATGAGAGAGAGAGGAGGGAGGGAGGGAGGGAGGGAGGGAATAAGAGAAAGAGGGAAGGAGGGAAGAAAGGAAAAACATGCCTTTGGAAATGACAACTATGCATCTGGGAGGTAACTTAGGTTATTATCAGTTGGCGATAACTAACTCACTGCCGTTGAGTCAGGTTCAGCTCATAGTGACCCTAGAGGTCAGAGGAGAACTGCCCCATCGAGTTTCCAAGGAGTGCCTGGCTGATTGGAACGGCTGACCTTTTGCTTAGCAGGTGTAGCACTGAATCCACTATGCCACCAGGGTTTCTAGACAGCTAAAAGCAAGCCTACAACTAGGACCTGCACAGGAAGGCTGTATGGCCTAGTGGGAGATAGATTACTACCTATGCTGGACCTTGAGCCAAGTTACTTAACTTCTTTGAAATTCAGTTGCCTCATCTGTATGATGGGAATATTAATCATACTTACCTGATAGGGTGAGATAAGGTTCCAGTAAGATGAAATATGTTAGAAGCCTGGCAAGACAGCCCTCAAGGAATAACGGGCAACAGATACAGCCTTGGCGTCTCATCCAAGGCAGTTCCCTCTGGGGAAGACAGGATAACCATGTTAAATCTGCAGATGATTGGGTGTTAGTCATTTCACACCAGGTAAAGATGAGGAGAAAGACCACTTCCTCAGTGAGGGGCTGCTCAAAGGAGTCAGGATGAGAGTGGCAGGATCACCTGAGAGGAGTCAGAAGGTACAGTTTGCTCTGCTGTTGTGGCTCTGTTACCTGGAGTTAATTCCTGAGGCCAGCAGGTAGCTTTCTAGCTCTGGGCCCCCAAAACAAAAACAAAGAAAAAAACACCCAAACTCATTGCCATTGAGTTCATTCCACATCATAGCAACTTTATAGGATAGAGTGCAGCTGCCCCATAGGGTTTCCAAGAAGCAGCTGGTAGACTGGAACTGCTGAGCTTTGGCTAGCACCGAGCTCTTAACCAGTGTGCCACTGGCCTTTGACATCCCTGGTGGTGGAAGATGTTGGTTGCAGTCATGGATTGCTTTGGTGTTATGGTAAAGCCAAGCCAGGAGCCCAGGCCCTGGTATTGGAGGCCACCAGAGAAACCCACCTGATGTTACAGGAATCGTCTACCTTTTTTTTTAATGTGAACACAGGAATCATTGAATTCAGGAGATTACTTTCTCTAGTTCCCCACAAAATGCATTCCTGTAGTATCTATCAATGTTTTTAAGTTCATATGTTATCTTGGTGACCCCCGGTGAATCAACATGGAACTGCGCTCCCAGAGGGTTTGTAATCGTAGGTAGATCACCAGACCTTTCTTCCAAGACATCTCTAGTTAGATTCAAACCTCCAGTCTTTCGGATAGTGGCAGAGCACAGTAATGCTTTCACGACCCAGGAACTCCTTACCTCTAAGTGTACACACACAGAATGGAAGCTGGCCTCTCAGGATTTGTGTTGTTATCATTTATTTAAATTCAGAGACCTTGTTTTCAGGCCTTTTCTACCCCACGTCTTTTCAATGGAGACATGTCCGTGTTCCTTCCCTCCCTCTTCTCTTCTCCCTCTCATGGGCTGACTGATCTATTAGCAATCATGGCACATTTCTTCCTTGTCCTGAGCTTCTGATAATTAAAGAGGTGGTTGCTAAGAGATATTGGACACACTGATGAGTGGCTTTGTGTCACATTCCCGTCACCACTCGTACCTTTTCAGCTTCACTCCATCCCTAACATCCCCACTTCTCTCTTCTATTTCCTGTGTCCAGGTTCTGAAAAAGCTTGAACAAACTGATAAATCTGGATGGCTACCTCCAACCAGAAGGTGTTCTCCAGACCCAAGAGACTTGGTCAGGGGTGTAAGGGGAGTGAGCCTCGCCTGCGTCCCCTGCACAGCCTGGAATGGAAGGAGTCACAGGAGCAGACATCAAGCCAACTGGCCATGCTGAGGAAGGCCCAGGAATTCTTCCAGACCTGTGATGCAGAAGGCAAGGGCTTCATTGCAAGGAGGGATATACAGGTAGGAGGGGCCCCACTGGGCTGCCCACCTGGACTGCCAAATGGCGTGGGTTTCCCTGTCTTGAGTTAGGGTTTGGAGATGATGTCCTTAACAGAAAAATGGCATGAATTCTGTCCTGGAAGCAGGTGTTGTTTCAAACTCTACTTGGAGCCAGATTTCCTGGGTTCATTCTTTTTCTGGCCTTTGCCTACTATCCGACTCAGGGTTTGTTTCTCTTCACTGACTTGGAAATACCCTGGGATGGGAGAAATAGTGATGACTTACTCCTTTGTAATGAGTTGCTGTGCTATGATGAAGTCATTCCTGCAAAGTGCTGTGTGTGCCTTAGAACTAAAAACAGTGGCAGGTCCTCTCCTGGTGAACAACCTGGTGGAATGACATGTCTATAGTCACCTGACCTCACTCTCACCCTCAAACCCAATCACGTTTAACCACTTCTTAAGCATGTCCAGAGAAGGAGGGAGCGATTGCAGCATCTCAGTGCACATACCATTGTCTAGTGCAGAGGTTGGTGAACTTCTTCTGTAAAAAGCCAGAGAATAAATATGTTAGGCTTTGAAGGCCATCTGGTCTCTGTTGCAACTATACTCAGCTCTGCTGTTGTATCCTAAAAGCAGCTGTAGGTAGTATATAAACAGGTAAGTATAGCTGTGTTCCAATAAAACTTTATTTATGAACTGAAATTTGAATTTCCTGTAAGTTTCACATATCACCCAATATTCTTCTTTTGATATTTTTATAGAAAACCCGATGGAGCAGCTCTACTCTGTAACACATGGAGTCTCTTAAGTCACAAATCAACAACAAAAAAAGCGTTTCACAGTGTCTTACCTAAGTTCCTTATGCTACAGTCATGATTTCATCCTAAAGCAAAATCTGTAATGTGAATTAAGTAAGATTCAGGTTTCACTAGAGCACAGTGAAAGCAAGTGTTTTCATCACTCACATCAGTGAGAGCATTTGGGAGAGGGATATATGCCTGTGCCGTTTGGAGGAAGACCTGTGATAGTCAGGGTTTTTTATTTTTGTTTTTGAGGTCCTAGGTTTTTAGGGTCCATTAAAGTTGAGCCATGAATTTGAGACTGCAGCTACCGTCAGTTCCATCTCTGCTTACGGGTGTGAGCTGAAAGAACTGGAGGCTGAGAAATGAGTCTTGGGACTTGAGTGAAAGGCTGCTGCTTCTTTCTCTTCTTCATCTCGTGGGATGGAGTTTTCCTGCCTCTCCTAGAGCTTGTCTACCACCGCTTTTGGAATCCATTCCAACTCACAGCTATTGTGTAAGACTAAGTAAAACTTCTCCATAGGATTTCCAAGGAGTGGCTGTTAGACTTGAACTGTTGACCTTTTGCTTAGCAGATGAACTCTTAGCCATTGTGCCACCAGGGCTTCTTAAGTATACCTACTCCTCAAATACTATCTGGTTGTCAGATATCTTACTTTTATGTCTATGAAAAACATCTTTAGGCAAAAATGGAACATGAGCACATCATATCACATTTTGTGTTAAAAAACTACTCTCTGACCCTTTTGTGAATAAATGATGTACATCTGGCAGTAAACCTCCCATAACCAATGGAACATACAGCACTCACCTACCTTTTCTGCCTCTCAGACCCAGAGGGACATATGTGTCCCATATTGTATTTTATGGTTGGATGTGACCATCTTCCACTTTTGCCTAAAGTCAATTTTCATATGACGACCTTGCTTTTGTAACCTAACCATGTCAATAAGCGAGGAGTGCCTATAATTGATTCCCAGTAAATTTTTGTGACCAAAACTCATTCACAACACCTCACTTCACATGGAAGGCTGGTTTCAGTGTGTTTTGAGGAAAACTTTGACAGCCTCCTCCCAATCCCCCCACCCCATGCTCCTGTGAACTTCACAGGTCTATGGCAGTGAAGGGTGGTGGTCGTTGTTTTAATGGTAACTTTTGTTTATCCACCCAGAAACTAAGAAAGGAGAGTTAACATTAATTGGGGGTTAAATGTAGGCTACATGCACAGTGCAGCTCAGTACTTCATAGGCATATCCTAACTCTCATTTAACTCTACTCTTTAATGAAGGGAAGAAGAGGCATAGTAAATTTAAACTGTAGAGTATGAATTTTAAAAATAAAAAAAATATGTTTGCCTTGGATGAGTTGTAATTGACTTGAAGGCAGTGGGTTTGGTGGTTTGGATGGTGGCAAAGTGGTTAAGAGCTCAGGCTACTAACCAAAAGGTCAGCCATTCCAATCTACCAGCAGCTCCTTGGAAACCCTATTGGACAGTTCTACCCTGTCCTATAGGGTCACTATGAGTTGGAATCAACTAGATGGCACATGACAGCAACAGTGCAGTCAGAAACCTCAGGTCCCAGAGATACCACCTCAGCAATTTTCCTCCTCATCCCTTATCCCTCGTCTCTCCTGTCTCCCTCCTGATCCAGGCGGAAGGAAAAGGGGACATAACAGTTACTAGCACCTCTGTGGCATTTGTTTCTGCTAAGCAGTTTTCCAAAGTTTTTGTGTACCTGTGGACTGTGAAGCCACTGGATCACTGAAGTGCTGAAAATGTTTACTTCTGCAGGCTCGAAAGTACTGTCAGGTGAGAGAAGGAAATATGTCATTTGAGCTCCCGACCACTTTTACTGGTCGTGTCTGGAGAAAGATAAGCTGGGGAAAGACACCCAAAGAAGAAAAATGAGCCTCTCCTGGTCAGTTCTGGGTTCTCCGCTGGAAGCCCTGTGCTCCAGGGTGTTCCTGGGCAGATCGGCTTGTTGCTTCTCTCTCTCACACTTAGTTCCCTTGCAGGAGTGGTCATTGTCTCTGGGTTGGCATCCAGCTCCCTGGTAGGCACGGCTGCTACTACCTTTGTAGTTCTGGCTCCCAGCACAGCCTCATGGGAACTAGAAGGGGAAGAGCTCAGAAAGCTTCATGCGCACATGAATCCAGCAACCAGGAAAGGCCCTTTAAAGTCAATCCTGATTCTCAGAAAAGAGAGCTGTGGTCACATGGGCAGGAGAACATAGGAGGCTAGAAGAGTTCTGTAGGGAAACAAAATTGGAAGAAACGTATGGGCAGCTCACAACTCTTTTGAAAAAGGGATGAAAGCATCAAACACCTCTCCCAGTGCTCTCTTCTCGTCGTCCTTTATTTTTTTTTAAAAAAAAAAAAATCAAAATCTGTCTGCAGAGGGCGCAATTGACTTCTCAAGCATCCTGTAATGGGAGGAGATGGCCACCAACCAGCCAACCCTGATACAGCAGGAACCCCAAAAGGAAAGGAATAGGGTCCAGAAGTTTCTTTTCATTTGAAGTGTCTTTGGAAAGACTGAGGGGGACCTCTGGAGGAACCTGCAGTGGGGTGCACTGAGGATCAGGTGCCAGCTAGCAAGTACTCAGGCTCAAAGAGCAGACAACTGTGACAGGAACAGCAGTGGTGGACACTGCCCATGTAGGCGATGTCTAGACAGTGGTTTGGGGAGTCCTTGGCCTCACTGAGGGCCCCACAGACCCCACCAGCTCCCTCCCAAGGAATTTCTGTGGACTCCACAGTAGCCACTCCAGGCAGAATTGGGAAAGATACTGCTTTGCAGAATTGACTTTGGTGCCATAGCCTGGAGAAGCAGAGACATAGGGCTGAGGCTCAAGGGTAAGTGAGTTCCACCTCTGAGGGAAAGAAGAACATGAGAAGACCGGGCTGGAGAGGGTACAAAGGGACTCTTTCAGCTGTGAGAGGGAGGTGGGGACAGGATGGGCAGAAGGTCTCTCTAAAGAAACCTTTTGTTTTCAGGTACCCTCACCAAACCTTCTCCCACAGAGCTGCTGGGTAGTTTCCAACAACCAACTTTTTGTTGGCAGCTGAGTTCTTAACTCGTGCACCACCGGAGCTCCTGACCAGAACAGAACAGATCTCTTGCCATTGAGTCAACTCTGACTCATAATGACACTGTAGGACAGAGTAGACCTCTCTATAGGGTTTTCTAGGTTATAATTTTTGATGGAAACAAACTTCCACATCTGTCTCCCACAGAGTGACTGGTGGGTTTGACTTTTTGGTTAGCAACTGAGTGTTTAACCACTGTACCACCAGACTCCTTCCAGGGCTCCTAGAGCCTCACAGACCCTGTGTCTTAGTTATCTGGTACTGCTATAAGAGAGATACCACAATGGATGGCTTCCATAAAGAAATTTATTTCCTCACAGTAAAGTAGGCTAGAAGTCCAAGTTCAGAGCATCCGCTCCAGGGGAAGGCTTCATCTCTCTCTTGGCTCTGGAGGAAGGTCTCCATCATCAATGTTGCCCTGAACTTGGAGCTTCTTTGCACAGGAACTCCAAGTCCAAAGAATGTGCTCTGTCTCTGGCACTGCTTTCTTGGTGGTCTGAGGTCCCCCTTTCTGTCTGCTTGCTTTTCTCTCTTATACCCCAGAAGAGATTGCCTCAAGATACAATCCAATCTTATAGATTGATTCCTGCCTCACTAACACAACCATCACCCATCTCACCAACTGAACATCATTTATAGCACATAGGAGAATCACATTGGAAGCCAAAATGGTAGGTAATCACACAATACTGGGAATCATGGACTATCCAAATTGATACATATATTTCGGGGGTACACAATTCAACCCATGACACCTTGTCTGCCTGATTTTTCAGAGGAGTAAAATGACTGTCTACCCATCCCAAGTATCTCCCCAAACACACCTGGGATTACTGGCTTAGTCAAATGGTTAAAAATTAGTTAGGGCTTGGCAACCTGTGGTCTGTAAGAAGTGTTTGTAAACAAAGCTCCATTGAAACACAGCCATACTCGTTTATTCGTTGTCTGTGGATTCTTTCACATTGCAACAGCAGAACTGAGTAGCTGTGACAGACACTGTATGGCTACATGTCTGTCTGGACCTTTATAGAAAAAACTAGCTGACTCCTGCTTTAGATTAATAATGAGACGTTTTTGGTCAACTGACTTGGATTTGTAACCCGAAATCTGTGATTTACTTACTAGCTGTGGGAATTAGTGTGTCTCTTAACCCTTCCAGGCCACATAGATCCTCACCTCTGAATTATTAGTAGCTGCCTTCCTGCATTTGAGGAGAATGAGGTGGGCTTTTTTTAGCCCTGAGATCAGGACCTGTAAATCTGTCTGTCAGTGTGCTTGTGTGGGGGTCCTGTGGTCAGTGCAGCCCGAGCCCGTGATGTTCTCCACAGTGATGTTGAGTGTCAGCCATCTGCACTGCCTCAGAGAAAAGGCAGGAGCATTTCTGCAGCAGAAGGTGCCTTCCCCTCGGATCAGTTGATGCTGTTCTAGATTGGGTCCAGCCTATATCAGTGCATTTTGCTACCCAGGGGAAATTTAGCAATATCTGAAGACTTTGTTTTTAATTGAAACAACTGAGAAGGAAGATGCTACTGCATTTAGTGAGTAAAGGCCAAAGATGCTGGTAAACATCCTGTAATACACAGGAGCCAACACCCCTCCCCCAGGGACAAAACCGTCCACTCCACGATGCCAGTTGTACCAAAAACCAAACTACGCCTGCCGCCGGCAAGTTGATTCTGACTCGTCATGACCTTATAGGACAGGGTAGAACTGATCCATGGAGTTTCCAAGGAGCTCCTGATGGATTTGCACTAAATCATGCCCCAGGGTTTCTGCCAGTACTACAGAGGTTGAGAAACCCTGGTCTATGCCAACTAAAGGGCCCAAGCCAAGCCTATCAAGACACAAAGCAGAATAAAGGTAGATCCCGCTCTTCTGGGCCTCCCATTCTCAAGTGGAAGACACATGATGGAGCTGGGCCACACCACAGGGAAGACAGTGGTTGGTGCCAGAAGAGAGGTCTGAGCAAAGTGGTGTGGGACCCCCCCGAAAGGAGGCAGAGTTCAGTTCTGGCTGTAAAACATAGCTCTTCCAGTTCTCACTGTCTCTCTCTCTCTCTTTTTTTTAATATTAATGTATGTATATATCATGAAATTTTTAAGCACACAGTTCAGTGGCATTAATTATATTCACAGTGCTTTCCAACTACCACAACTAATTATTTCCAAAATGTTTTCATCAACTCAGATGGAAACTCTGCACCCATTAAACACTAAACCCGCATTCCTCTCCTTTCCCCAGCCCGTGGCCACCACAAATCTTTCTGTCTCTATGCATTTGCCTATTCTAGATATTTCATGTAAGCAGGATCATATATATTTGTCCTTTTATGTCTGGCTTATTTCACTTAGCATCTCTGGTTTTCTTTTTAATGAGAGTGTTACCTAAATGTATTTAAAGCTGTGTAACTGTTTGCTTTAAGTGACATGAGGCATGTTACTGGGCCGCTGCCCAGGAGAATAGAGTTGGGCTGTAGTGCCACAAAAGACACCATTTTTCAATGACTCTGGAATCCAAGCCATCAGGACTGCTGCTGCAGGGTTGTCTCCTGTTCCAGGTTCTAGAAAATCCCCAGTTTATGAGATGTTGCAAGAGTCAGCAGTTATACTGGTCAGGAGCTCGGTGTGTAAGGCCTAGACCATAGCTCTGTAGGTAGTTCAGGATCACTTAGGATTACGCCCTCATCACTCTATCACTCTTCATTCATTTGACAAATATCTAAATACTTCAGGTTTGGCAGCATTCAGCTAAGCCCTGGGCTCACAATGATGAATAAAAACAAGCAGTCCTTGGTCTCAGAGAGCTTCCAGTCTACTGAAGGAGACAGACATTCATCAACTAATCATACCCATCAGTGTAACCGGCTGCCATTGAGTCAGTGCTGACTCCTATCAACCCCACATGTGTCAGAGTAGATCTGTGCTCCGTAGAGTTTTCAATGACGGATTTTTTAAAGTAGAGCACCAGGACTTTCTTCTGAGGCACCTCTTTGTGGACTCAAACCTCCAACGTTTTGGTTAGTACCCAGCACCTTAGCTGTTTGCACCATGTAAGGTCTCCACCCATGGATATAGAAATGTAAACTGACATTAAGATTTACGAGGACTGACAGTTAAGGTCACGAACTCATCCTAGAAAAAGCGCTACATACCTCATTGCTGAATATCACTGCGGCCACTTTGAAGTATTCCCTTGGGAAGCTATGCACCAGTGCCAGTGCCTAGTCCATCCTTAAAAGCAATTTTGGAACTCTTTTTCTGGAATGGCCATCAGAGCTGTCATTTCATTACCCTAGCTGTGCTGAATGTCCTCAAAATGTCTTCCTTTCAACATTTCCTTTATCTTCAAGTAAAGAAAAAAGTCACTGGGGACCAGATCATGTGAGTCGGGAGGGTGTTCCAGGACAGTTCATTTGTTTACTGGCTAAACACCATCACAGACAGCTACACGATAAAGTTCACACACTTGCCACCGTGCCACCTTGCACAATGGCCATTCCAGAAAGGGTTTGAAAATTGCTTTGAAAGGTGGACTAGGCGCTGGTGTCAGTGCATAGCTTCCCAGGGGGAGGACTTTCAAGGTGACTGTGATGATATTTGCAATGAAGTATGTAGCACTTAGAACAGTAAAGTTTGTGGACTTAATTGTCAGACCTCGTATGTATGAGAGAAATGTACTTTGGGGAGCCCATATAACTTGATCTAACTTCGGGGTTCAGGAGGCTTTATTGAGGAAGTGTAACCTCAGCTGAAGTTGAAGAAGAGAGTGAAGGAAAGTGAATGCCTAAAGGAGCCATGGAGTTCTAAGGAGTTTCTTGTACCTTAAAAAAGCAAAAACCAAACTCATTGCTGTTGAGCCAATTCCAACACGTAGTGACCCTAGAGGACAGAGCAGAACTGCCTCATCGAGTTTCCAGGGGGCTTCTGGCGCGCTTGAACTGCCGACCTTTTGATTGGCAGCCATAGCATTTACTATACCACCAAGGTTTTCGCTTGGGCTGTGAGAAGTGTAAATAGGTGAGCTGACTTCCTCCTGTTTCTCTTCTCTCCCCTGTCTGCTGTTCCAGATGTGCCCAAATGCTAAGAGCAAAACAGGGTCTTTGGAATGCTGTTCATACTAGTGTTGTCAGGAGACGCTTTGAGCTTTGTTCGGATGGGGGGAGTGGTGGTGGGTGGGCAGATAGGGAGAGAAAAGGAAGGTTAGGTATACAACGAATACACTGGAGAACCATTCGAGTGTAGCTGGAGTCCTGGGTGAACTTCTTTCTCTTCGCTTTGCTCTTTTACTAAATCTCAAAGTCTCACAGACCCCTAAGCACATTGCAGTCAACAATCTTGCCACCCACCACCACCCTGCTTACCTCACTTAGTTAAAAATGTAAACAGCAGCGGATACCAGGAGACAATCGGTTTTGCATAGCTCTGCAGGCCCTGAGGAGAAAGATAAATAAGAGCTAATTACGGTTATTAAGATTAAAGGACTTTTCAAGTAGGTCCAATAAAGAAAGGTTAACAAATCTGGCATAGTATACCTTGCAGAGAAGGCTGAAGAAGTGCTCTGTATTAATTTGCCAAGACTGAAGAATGAGAATTAGTTGGAAGATGTAATATTGCTTTCCCCAACTTTACTGACAACAGGAAGAAGAAGCTGGCCAGCAATGTAGGCAAAGTAGAAGAAAGGTTGGGACTGTGGTCAGAAAGGTTTTAGATTCAGGAATGGTGCCCGAGGTTGGTTGTGAAATAGTCTTTTCTGATTGACGCTAATGAGAAAACAGTTTTATAAGTCTGGGATGATTTTGGAGAAGGCAAAATCAATGTGTCTACTGACCTTGGGAATCTCCTTCCAGCCCAGCTTAAGCACCAGCATAGTGTGACAGAACACATTTTAGCAATCTGAAACCCTGGTGGTGTAGTGGTGAAGAGCCACAGATACTACCCAAAAGGTCAGCAGTTAGAAGCCACCTGCTGCTCCTTGGAAACCCTATAGGAAACCCCTATAGGGTTTCCATAGTAATCCTCTAAGATTACTATGCGTTAGAATTGACTCGGCAGCAATGTGTTTTTTTTTTTTTTTTCAGTCTGAGAGTAAGGAATTCTTGGGTGATGCAAACAGATGTTAGGTGGATAGTCTGAACCCACCCAGAGCACCTTGAAAGGAAAGAATAGAGATACGCTTCTGAAAGGTCACAGCCTTGAAACTCCCTGAAGCACAGCTCTGCTCTGAAATACATGGGGCTCCTATGCATTGGAATTACCTCTACAGCAGCTGGTAGGCTGAGGATGACATGGAAGGACGGATTATCTATCGTTCATA
Organism: Heterohyrax brucei; assembly: GCA_028571685.1. NCBI lineage: Eukaryota > Metazoa > Chordata > Mammalia > Hyracoidea > Procaviidae > Heterohyrax > Heterohyrax brucei. Next base: position 64,648,366 of record CM053142.1, on the reverse strand, counting down.
ATAAAGCCCTGGAATCTGGGTGGGGAAGGAGCTGGGGTTTTCACTCTACCTCGCTATGTTGCCTTTCGTTCCAAACGAAGCTGATAAACTTTTTGCTTGCAGAATTGATTCCCTCCTTGCTCCACATTCTCTTTCTGTGGCTTTTGAGACATCTGGTTTATGGATTGTTGATAAGATAGAGATTCTGTTATATGTTAAGCAGATGTACTCCTAGAATCTTTGCATACTGTCTTAAACTCTACTGCCCATTCTAAAAAAACCCATTCATATTTAATTCTTCCAGTGGCTTCCTCATCATCCTATCTTCCTACTTTGTAATGCATCATAGTCTCCCTTATGCAGGTACCTGCCCAATGAAACTTTATGGCATATCAGCTAGAAGATTGTCATAGGATCATGCCATGTAAACTTCCAAGTTAAAGTGGGGTGTGTCACACTTGGCAGCTCATTTTTACTGTTCAGATGGGTATATACTTTCTTTTCACAAAGCCCTATGTTTATAATCTTCAGCTGTGAGTCAGTTCTACACAAGCAATTTTGTTCAGGGCCCTCTCTTACCCTTTGGGTGACTGGGAGGAAGGGAGAGGGTCAGCTGAGATATAATGAATTCCCTTGGGTAGCCCTCATTTGGGAACTTAGATTATTAAAGTGTAAGAGGAAACTTGTTCCGACTTTGCAAATTAGCCTTGTCTAGGAGTCATTATACATCTGGCAGAAGGCCAGAGGGACATTAAACAACTCAGCCACTTTGCTGCTCATCCCACAAGTTGGTCTCCTGCTGTTCCTCCCTGTGAGGTCCCAGTCAGCCCAGGATACATGTTCATTGTTTATGTATGACCTATTCAGACCATCATGTCCAGTCCCCCTTAAAAGCACAGATACCCCAGGTAAGGATGACGCCTGAAGCAGAAGGCAGCTAGAGTCTTAAAAAAATTAAAGCCTTTCCTGTTGAGTCCATTCTAACTCATAACAACCAAAAGATTTTCCATCGTTATGGCGGGTCTTTGGTGGTAAAGTGGTTAAGCATTTGGCTACTAACTGCAAGGTCAGTAGTTTGAATCCACTAGACACTCCTTAGAAACCCTATGGGACAGCTCTACTCTGTTGTATAAGGTCACTATAAGTTGGAATCGACTTGATGACAGTGGGTTTGGTTTAAGCTTATGGAGCAGTTGGTGGGTTTGAGCCACCAACCTTTTAGTTAACAGCCAAGCGTTTAACCACTGATCCACAAGATAGCTTATCCACAGGTATAGGGATTAAGATTTACAATACATATTTTGGGGGGGACACAATATAATTTGTGTCCAGGTACCATAACCTGGGGCAGATACCATAACCTCATGCCTCATCTGTAAAATAGGGGTGATAATGCCAACTTTGAAATGCCATCTTGAGAATTAAATGCAAATATGGATATGTCTATATATAGTATGTATATGTACACAATATATTTACGCATCTATATCTATCTAGTTATGTGTACATAGGCACACACCCCTCTAGCTGATTGCTTGGCACAAAACAAACCAAACCACACCTGTTGTCATCCAGTCAGTTCCAACTCATAGCAACCCTTTAAGGCAGAGTAGGACTGCCCCATAGAGTCTCCAAGGAATACCTCCTGGGTTTGAGCTGCCAAAATTTGGCTAGCAGCTGTAGCTCTTAACCACTATACTACCAATGTTTCTAGTACATTCGTAGGCACCCAATAAACAGTAAACATTCTAGTAGCAAAACAAGGGGAAGGGTGGCAAAGCCGTTAGGATGCAGAAGCTTGCTCCTGGCTTTTGGTAGGAATGGCCCCAACTCTAGGCATTTTTTGGCAGAAGGCTCCAGAGCCCAGGAAAGCTCCCCCATGATCATCAGAATGTTAACCAGTACAGTCTGGATTATTTTCAGAGGCTCCATAAGGAGTTGCCACTAAGCCTGGAGGAACTGGAAGATGTATTTGATGCCCTGGATGCCGATGGCAATGGCTTTCTGACCCCAGAGGAGTTTACTGCCGGATTTAGTAAGTTCTGATGGATGCTGGGGACCCAGGATTATGGGTCCACACAAATCTCTATAAGGTACATCCCCTTCCCCTCCAGAACTAGGGGACCATGTAGTATGAACTTTCTTGGCCTCCTTTGAGAGATCCAGAGCCAGAGATTTTTAAGCTACAGATTATTTGTGTTTCTTTTCACATGTACATCTCATCTATTTACATCACCTCTCGCCTAGTATCCACACACTGTCACTGTCTAATCCCCTTCCATCCTGCATCTGGATAAGTCCTCTGTCTTCGAGGATACCAGCTACCAGAGGAATTGCTAGAGGGTTTGAATAGATGAGTCATTTTCAAGGTAACCAGAAGAAAGGAGAACTGAGATCCATGAACAGGATAAAGAAACCAGATCCATCTTCAGATCAGATACTGACAGATGTTGATCAGAGGAGATACTGATTGGATAAATCAACAGGCAGATTTGGCCATGCATCTACCTCGTGCACAATACCGTATAAGCTACTTAGATATATCTGATGCATCCCTTAACCTTCAGAATCCTATCATTGACCTGGGAGGATAAGACAGGTTGCTGTAATACTAGACCAAACTGTTAAAAAGCCACTGCCGTGAGTCCATTCTGACTCACAGTGACCTTATGGGTCAGAGTAGAACTGCCCTATAGAGTTCCTAAGAAGCACCTGGCAGGTTCGAATTGCTGACCTTTTGGTTAGCAGAAGAAACACTTTAACTACTATACCATGTAATAGTTTTCACCAAACTATTAAATATCTTCAAATAGGTGTTATCAATGGTGGTGATGACTAGGATGATAACATGGAGCATAGACAGTCAGGCTGCTAGAAGATAGTGGAGGTCAAGGTCTTGTTACTTAGAGAAGCTATCAGTAAAGGTGGGTTCTAAAGCAAACTTTAAAGGATGGAGAACTTCAGAGGTCATGCATTCTGCCTTTGCCAGGTCCCAGCTTCTGTGCATGAATGCCTGTGGAAGTGGGAGAGACTGGGGGTCAGACGTGAAATCCGAAACACGGTGTGCAATAATCTTTTGGTACAGGGAATTTTCCTTTTTCTTCGCTCAAATGAAAGAACCTCAAATGATTCCGGGTGACTGAGAAAGCTAGGCTCTTCCTGGGTGGATAGTGCCTAATTCAGTACCTTGTGCCATACATCCCAGGTCACTTCTTCTTCAGCCAGAGTAACCCAGGTCAGGAAGATGCAGAGGAACAGGTGGTCCAGCTTCAGGAAGAGAAGGTGTATCAGTCCAAAGGGGAGGAAGATCTGGGTGACCTGGACAAAGATGGGGAAGCTCAATTCCAAAGGCTGATGGACAGACTTGGAGCCCAGAAGGTTTTGGAAGAGTAAGTTGTAACAGTGATTTGGGAGTTGGAGTCTGGGAGGGAGCTCTGCCCATTCAACACACGAACGTTGTTAGACACTCAGCTCTGGTCCTGTGCTCATCCCTTCCAGCTTAGTCACCCTTGCTCCATCCTGCTGTCTGCAGTGCATCATGTGTTTGCAGTGACTGTTTCTGCTTTGCCTCTTTCCCCACCCCCGTGGGAAGCACACCTATCTCCTGCCCCCACCGTCTACTCTTCTCACTCCCTGCTGTAGGTGGTCTCCACCATCCTTGGCTCTGCCTTGTTCCCCAAGGGGTACTTACACATCAAAGGTCTGTGCCATGTCTCCAAGGGTTCTTTTTAGGGCACTTTGCCTAAGGCTCCCTGATGCTTCCAGCTCTACAGCACTGTCACCTCCCTTGGAGCCAACTGTGTGTCTCTGTGGCTGCCATGCATCTCTGCCAACCGCCCCCCCCCCATAGTTCTCCTTCCAGAAATCCTTTGAGATATGGAGACACATAGATCTCGGGCCTGACATTAATTTTAAAAAGTTCTGTGGTAAACTAAATGAAAACCGGACAACGGGCCTGAAAACCGTGTAACACCCTGTGTTCTCTTTTCCCACTGCCTTTTTCTTTTTCATTTTTGGGTCTGTAGGTCCTGGATAAGGAGCCCTGATGGCGTTGTGGATAAGCACTCAGTTGTTAACCAAAAGGTAGCAGTGACTACACAGGAGGAAAGGCCTGGCAACCTGCTCTTATAAAGATTATCACCTAGGACACTCTCTGGGACAGTTTGCAATGCATCATGTGTTTGCAATGACTGTTTCTGCTTTGCCTCTTTCCCCACCCCCATGGGGAACACTCCTATCTCCCATCATGTTGGGTTGCTGTGAGTCAGAATAGACTGGGCAGCATGTAACAACAGTTCTTGGGTGGTGCCCCTAGGTGGTACAGATGGTTACCCCATTTCAGCTGCTAACTGAAAGATTAGAGCTTTGAGCTCACCCAGAGGCACCGTGGAAGAAAGGCCTGGTGATATGCTTCTGAAAAATCAACTAATGAAAATCCTATGGAGAGCAGTACACAACAGCAGCTGACTTTGTTAGGTCTTCTGCTAAGTGTGTGTTTCATGTGTGGTTTCATGGCCTAGTGACTGCAGAGCTAAGGAAGAGAAGGGACTGTAATGGGTAGTGATGCAGAGGAAGCAAACTGAGAAGGGGCCTGCAGTGACACTGAGGCCCAAGAAAGCATCTGCAACCCTGTGAACATTTAGCACACGATTGGGTAGACTGCCCACAGTAAGAAAGACTAGCAAAGTCTGTGTCAGGAAAAAAGGGGACAAAACCTCAGAGAGACCCCTCTGGGAGGCTCTGGACAGAGCGTAACTTGATAGCAGTAGCAGCTCTGATGCAGGTGTGGGACATCTGAGGGTGGAGTTGGACAGTGTGAGGGTGCCCCTGAGGATTCAGGAGAGTCAAACATACCTGAGTCGCCTTCTTCAAGAGACGAGAGCATAGCCGTCGCTGCCAGTGGTCCCTTGAAGCTGCTCCTGGACAACAGGGAAAAAGAGGGCAGAGCAGACAAGCCAAAGCACTATTACTGAAAAAAGATGCTCCCACTCCTTCCTTTCCTGGCAGCCGTCTTTCTGATGGACTCTCAAACCTGAGCTCACCAGATGTTGTTCTGAGAACCAGTGTCACACACTTGTGCATACCTGTCATAGACTAATCATGTCCCCGCAAAAACGTGCACAGCAATTTGGCTGGGCTGTGATTCCCAGTAGTGTGTGGCTGTCTTTGTATGGCTGTCCTCCATATTGTGATTTTCTTATGTTGTAGATTTTAATCACTGCCTCTGCTTAGCAGGGCAAGGTTTGATTATGTTAAAGATGATTAGGGTGGGACTATAACAACATAGGGTCACTGAGTTGGAATTGACTCAACGGCAGTGGGTTTGGCTTTTTGGATTGTAATACCCTTACTAAAGTCACCACTCTGATCCAATGTGACAGGAGTTTCTCTGGGGTGACTTGTATTATCTTTTATCCTACAAGAGATGAAAGGAAAAGGAAGGAAGCAGAAAGTTGGGGGACCATGTAGCATCAAGGAAGTAACACCAGAAGCAGAACACATCCTTGAGACCTGAGGTTGCTGCACCAAGATGCTCTGGACCTTCCTCTAGAGCCAACAGGGAGAGAAAGCCTTGCCCTGGAGCAGGTACCCTGAATTTGGACTTGTAGCCTACTGGACTATGAGAGAAGAAATTTTCCTTCATTAAAACTATCCACCTGTGATGTTTCTGTTAGAATAGCTCTAGAAGACCAAGACAACACCTAAGTCATAATGAGATATCCTAGACAAGTCTCTGGGGAGGTTTCAGGATTGGCCTTAAAAATAAACATGCAAAATATGGTGACCAGCTACTTCCCTCCTCACTGAAGTTAGCACATGAAGGGGATGGGCTTAAGCTGCAGCATAAGGGAAATCCTCGTGACTATGGGACCCAGAGCAGGAAACAGAGGGGACTGCAAAGACTTGTGAGGTCTCTAAAGATTTGTCGCACTAAAATGGTCTGTGTGTGTGGTCCTGGAGGCAGTGAAATGGATTGATTGATTTCCCAGAATGCCTGATAGCCCTATTTTCCTATATTATTCCATGAGAGACAACCTCAGTGTGATTCAGAAGTGGTACAGTGGACATCAAGTTTTCTAGATGGTCTAAATGACTGAGTGATTTGACCAAATTTAACGGACCGTGCCTTGCTTTTCATCAAGGATCAAGAGACTTGACCCTTCTCCAGCAATCTGGGGTGAAGTGATACAGTCACAATTAAGTAGTTCAAAGAGCTTTAGGAGAGAGTTAGTCTGCAAATCTCGGGGTGCTTTAACCCAATAGGCTAATAGGAACTTGGCAAATGTGAATAGGCAGACCCAGGTGAGCAAGGTGGACCTTAACTTTATAATGAATTTACTTTCTCAGGGGAGCAATCTATCACAGTGATTGGAGGTCACTGAGCTGTCTCTCTGAGATGCTTTTAACTCTGAGCACTTTCTGTTATCCACATTTTACCTTGTACAATAAAGCAGATACCCACCATGTATTCTGTGAGGGGAGAAAGGGACCGTATTCTGGGGACTAGAGAGGGTCCTTACTTCCCCTCTCTTGTTTCTCAGATTCCTTCGTATCATCCACTACAGGGCTAGGTTTACAAGAGATAAATAAATGTGTATTGGTTGGTTACTTGGAAGAATGGAAGGATGGATGGATGGATGGATGGATGAATGGATGGGCGGATGGGTGGGTGGGTGGATGGGGGAATAGATGAATGGGTGGGTGAGTGGATGGTTGGGTGGGTGGATGGGTGAGTGGAGGGATGGGTCAAGGGACAGAGGGAGGGAAGAAGGGATCAATGGATCGACTGATGAATCAAACGGTGGTCTAGATGAATAGGTGGATATTTGGATGGGATTAGAGAAAGAAAGGATAGAAGGATAGAGTAAGAGAAGGAAAGAGGGAGGGAGGTTGCAGATGGTCAGATAACTAACCAGAGGTGAGTTCATTTCTGAGTGCATCTCTTCTGCTTGAGGTATGGAGATTACCTCTGTGTCCAAAGGCCATTGCTAACACACGTCATCAGGTATCACCTCAGAGACAAGTGTCTCAAATATACTGCTTGTTGCACAGGTGTGAAGGATTTTATGTTTTATTCTAAGAGTTCCTGGTCCCAGCTACCCTCAGATTATACTGGTTTAGAATTTGGTGGGGTATGAATCGGGTTTAATGAGTTGCTGTAGATTTCTGAGCTTTTCTGGAAGGGGTAATAACGTGCAGTCCTCTCCCTTGGTGACTAGTGTGGCCTCGTGTGACCCTGTTGCTGTGCTGCTTCCATGTGTGCCCCGTATGCTTGTCTCTAGGACTTGTCTCTGTAGCGTCATTCTGTGCCTTTGCCTGTCTGCCTGACTCTCCGCTTGTCCTTCCATATGTGCACATACATCTTTCAGACTTGTTCCATCCTTTCCTCTCACCTGTCGTCATTCCCTTTGCCATCAGGCCCCAGTGGGGTGCTGCACAGTCTCTTCCACTCCCTGCAGTGACAGTTGCTTTCTGCCGTCCATCAGCTAGCCATCTTTACCTCTCAGTGGTGATGACCATCATTCCTGGGGGTGACAGGCTCTCTGCATTAGTGCCACAAAATTTATCCTCTCACTTGAGGCTCCCTTCCTCTTTTCTTCTCCATGACACTTTGAGATGCTCCTGAGCATGTCACCGTGTATCCTTGGCACTAGTGATCCCATAATGGAAAACACCGGAGAATGCCTGCAGTAGAGAATGTTAGTTACATGATGGAAGAGACTGCGCAGCATCCTTCTGGGTCCTAATGGCAAAGGAAGTGACTGACAGGTGAAAGGAAAGGAAAAAGCGAGTCTGAAAGATGTCGTTACAGACCACCTTGAGTTTGACTCCTGACTCCATCATTTACCAGCTGAATAATTTCAGACAGCTCTCTTCCCCTCTCTTCATCTCTGTTTCCTTGTAAGTGAGGTTAATAAAAGCACCTACTTTACAAGGTCAGAAAACTTGATGACATAGTGGTTAAGTGCTACAGCTGATAACCAAAAGGTCAACAGTTCATATGTATCAGGGGCTCCTCACAAGCTCCATGGGGCAGTTCTACTCTGTCCTATGGGATTGCTAGGAGTAGGAATCGACAGCAACATGTTTGGTTTTTGGCTTATAGGGTTACTCTGAAGATTAAATGAGCTAATGTGTACAACGTGATTAGTATACAGTAAGCACTCAATAGATGTGAGCTGTTTTCATAACGACATTGACGATGGAAGACCTGGGTTCCAGCCCCGGCCAATTCATCTCTTGTGTAGCTGCCATCCATCTATCAGCGGAGGCTTGTGTGTTGCTAAGGTGCTGTCATGAGGGATCAGTCCCTGGAGAAAGACGTCATTCTTGGTACAGCGAAGGGTCAGTGTGAAAAAGGAAGACCATCGATGAGATGGATGGGCACAGGGGCTGCAACAATGGGCTTTAGCATAGTGAAGATTGTAGGCATCGTGCAGGACCCAGCAGTGTTTCATTTTGAATACATAGGGTTGCTATGAATCAGAACCAACCTAATGGTACCTAATGGCAACAGTAACATGATGTTGATCAGGTTTAAGTGAATCTTTCAGACTAAAGGAGACTAGGAAGGAAGGCCTGATGATCTACTTCCAAAAATCAGCCCATAAGAGCCCTGTGGTTCACAATAATCCAGTCCCCAACTGGTCATGAGGATGGTGCAGGGCAGGTAGCATTTCATTCCATTAAGCACGAGGTCACCATGAGTCAGGAGTGACAAAACAGCAGCTAACAATTACAAATTGTCATGATAGCGGTAATGATAATGGTAATGGTGGTGATGGTAGTGATAACCTTGTTGATCCTGTCTGTCCATTTCACATGGAGGAAATTTTATGTTTTCCATAAGGGCTGTCCCTCGTTCCCATGCTCCCCCACTAGCACCACTTCTTCTCTTGCAGTGAAAGCGACATCAAGCAACTTTGGTTGCAGCTGAAGAAGGATGAACCTCACTTACTGTCCAGCTTTGAGGATTTCCTGACCAGGATGTTTTCCCAGCTCCAAGAAGCCCATGAGGAGAAGAATGAACTGGAGAGTGCCCTGAGAAAGTGAGTGCCCAGCCTCAGCTGCTTTTTGTGCATGTGTGTGAAAAATAGCAATACAGAGTGTGGTTCCTCTCCTACCTTTGACCAAAACATTCCATAATGTCCACATAGGCTGGGCCCGAGGACTGTGATAAAAAACTTTTTAAGCCTTCATTCATATTTATTAACCATTTGTCATATACTAAGCACTATTCTAAATACTCTGTATCCACTAGCTCTTTTAATTTTGACAGCTCTCTAAAGTAGGTACTGTTTTATAGATGAGGCTCTCAAGGCATTGAAAGATTAAGTAACTCGTCCCGGATTACATAGCGCGTAAGTGGCAGAGCAGGATTCAGAGTGAGGTAGTCCGGCTCCTGACGCTGGGAGGTACACCACTCTCCATCTCTGGGCAGTAAGGCCCCGGCATTCTGGGCCTATCCCCCAGCTCCCGATCAGCCTCCCTTAGCTAGACCATAGGTGGGACTTCCGTAAGGTGGTTCATAGCCCGACTTACTGAATGTGCCCCCTACTGTCTGTTCTCCCTGTGGAACTTGCACATATCTTCTGCTTCACTCTTTGTCCCCAACCCTTTCCAGGTACTTAGTGACTTCTAGGATTCCTCTTTCCCTAGAGGAAACAAGACAGGCAAATTAAACAACAGCTGGAGAACTTCTGAAGAACTGAACTAGAGTTGACACTTGCACATTTATCAAAAATGCTGGGCCTGTCTAAGAGGCACTGGTCCCCTGATGAGAATTGATGTGCCATTGCGGGGCCTGTGCTAGTGCACAGTTACTTAGGAGATGTGAGTGGCAGTGAGTCCTCATTTTGTGAAATGTGGAATTAGATGTGGTACCATTTAGGCCAGTCCTTTCAGAATAATCCTGAAGGTGAGGCCAAAACACAGAGCTGCTTCTGGGTGGAGCCCAAAAGCAGGTGGAGGTGGTCTTCCCTCCCAAGCCTCCATCAAGCAGTCTTATCCATGCCCACAAATTCGCTCATAGTCTTTTCCTTCCTAACAATTCCATGGCTACGGTGTTCCATAGACCACTTGTCCCTCCAGTCAGATGCTGCCATTAAAGCTCTGTGGTGCTCAGCACTCTCTTGGGTGGCACTATTTCGAAGTTTACGCCAAAACGTTCCTAGAGAAAGCACAGCACCTGGGTTAGAAGGAGTTGATCACCATGTGTCTTGCTGTGTAGATCACTTGCTTTCACATTACCTGAAATCCCAGCCCTTTTTCATTTGTGCAGTCCCCATGTCAGCTGTAGAAACACTTGGTGATCTTTGAGCATACAGTATATTATTATTAGGTGCCAGCAAGTCAACTCTAACTCAACACAGACCCACATGACAGAGTAGAACTGCCTATAGTGTTCTCTTCGCTGTAATCTTCATGGGAATAGATCACCAGGTCTTTCTCCTACAGAACATCTGGGGGTTCATACTGCCAGCCCATCAGTTAGTTGCCAAGTGCATAACTGTTGCATCAGCAGGTCTCCTTCAGTTATACACACAACTGGAAAAAGGGATCTGATACTGATTATGGAGAAATGAAGGCCAAAAAGTGCTGGAGGAAACATAGTTGGACTAAAGGAGTGTGAAGGAAGGCCTTCTGTTGTTGTTGTAAGCCCTTGAATTGATTCTGACTCATAGTGACCCTATGTGACAGAATGGACCTGCTCCACAGGTGTTCTACAGAAAAGGAATGCCCAAGGCTTGAGAAGGGAGAACTGAGTTTAACCAAATCAAGCCCATTGCCTTTAAGTCACATCTTTCTCTAGGCAGAATGACTGGTTCATGGGAACAACTAACCTTTCAGTTAGCAACAAGCATTTAACCACTGCACCACCAGGGCTGCTTTTAACTGGGTAGTATACTGCTGAAGGCCTGGTAGTACAATGGTTAAGGATTCAGCTACTAACCAAAAGGTTGGCAGTTCAAATCTACCAGCAGCTCCCTGGAAATCCTGTGGGGCAGTTCTACTTTGCCCTGTAGGACTGCTGAGTCAAAATCAACTTGACAGCAATGAGTCTGCTTTGTTTGTTTGTTAGCTTAAGATATCTCTATGTACCCTTTAGCTGATTCAGCTGTGGAGTCAGACAGAACCAAGTTTGAATCTTGGTTCTACTACTTACTATCTGTGTGACTTAGGACAAAGTACTCAGCCACTGAGTCTCATCTTTCTTAATTATGAAATAAGGTATCTTCTTAGATACAGTTGTTGCTGTGAAGATTACATTTCTCAACACAGATGAGTATTTGGAACAATACTGTTGTTGTTGTTAGATGCTGTTGAGTCGGTTCCGAATCACAGTGACCCTGTGCATCACAGAATGAAATGCTGCCCGGCTCTGAGCTGTCCTCACAGTCACTATTACACTTGAGCCCGTTGTGGTTATCACTGTGTTGACCCATCTCATTGAGGGTCTCCATCTTTTATGCTGACCCTGTCCTTTACCAAACGTGGTGCCCTTCTGGGACTGATCCCTCTTGATAACGTGTCCAGCGTATGTGAGACATGGTTTCACCATCTTTGCTTCCAAGACAGATTTGTGTGTTCTTTTGGTATATTCAGTATTCATCACCAACACCACAATGCAAAGGAGTCAGTTCTACTTCAGTCTTCCTTATTCGTCATCTAGTTTTTCCACACAAATGGGGTGATTGGAAACATCATGACTTGAATAAGTCACAACTTGATCTTCAAGGTGATGTCTTTACTTTTTAACCCTTCAAAGAAGGTCTTCTGCTGCAAATTTGCCCAGTGCGATGTGTCATCTGATTTCTTGACTGCCCCTTCCATGAACACTGATTGTGGGTCCAAGTAAAATGAAATCCTCAACAACTTCACTTTTCTTCTCCATTTATCATGATGTTACTTATTGGTCCAGTTGTGAAGTTTCAATGATGGTTAAAATAATTTATATTATTATTGTTTTAAATAAGCATGTTCATAGGTCTGAGAGAATTTGCCTAGCTGAAGTGGAGAGTTTGAGCCTTTGTATAGATAATTCAACTTGAAGTTTAAGGATACCCTTGTCCTTCCAGAAAATGTAGGGTAGAGCCGTGCTGCTCACCATGTTATCTGTGGACCAACAGCTTTAGCATCACCTAGAAACCTGTTAGAAATACAGACTCTCAGGCATCAGTCCAGCCCTGCTGTATCTGCATTTCAGCAAGGCGTTTCATGGCTTTCCTGTGTGGATTTGAGAAGTTGTAGGTGGACAAGCAAGAGGCCTGGGTTCAAGTCATACGTAGTTCTGCAACTAGCTAGCCCTGTGACCTTACTCCCGTTGCTGGACCTCTCTAAGCCTCAGTTTTGTCACCTATAAAATAAGGGGTCTGGGTGATTTATGCCCCTTACCTCATGCTCACTCCCCAGCCCAGCATTGCTTGCCTTGAGAAGCCCCAGAAGTCAAGTAGTGCTTTCCGTAGAGGATGGTACGCTTCTGACCTCTAAGAAGGGTAATCACAGGCTGGATGGCAGATACTTACCCAGTAGTGGTAGGAAATCTTCTCTGCAGGGTGCTCCTTGCTTGCCCCATGTTCTCAGGGAGAAAGGAGTGCTTCTCCCTTGCTGAAGAGCCTCTTAGCCTGGAACATCCATCTGCAAGTAGCCTGTATCAGTGCTTTTGCACTAATTTAGTGATTACTTTAAAAGGTCTTGAGATGAAAGCCAAGGCCACTCTTAGCCGCATGTGCAAAACTAGCTCAGCGAGAGATCCCGGATTTTCCATATCCATCCTCAGTCAACATCCCTGCCATCTATACCTGCCCTGGGGTCAGTGAGTCAATGCTCACTCCTGGCTGGGGAGTTCCGGTGGGCTGGGGAATTCACTGAGCTCTCTGGCCAGACCCACTCAAGGTGTTCTCTGGTCCAGAACCCTGAGCTGCACGCTGTCATGAGCAGAACCTTGAAGCTGGAATCAGGAGAAACCTGACTGTGTAACCTTAGACAACTTGCTTTACCTCTCAGGGTATCAGTTTCCTTACTGGCAGCGTGAGAGAACTGGACCATTGGTTTTCAAACGTTGTGTGATTACAACTCAGAGGAAATTCATCTTACTTTGCAATCCCCATACACTTATGTGTGTGTATAACTGAAAGAAAAATTTTATGACACAAAACTTAACCTTATCAAATTTGACCTACTTTGATCTTTTTTATTATACTGTCTTTTATTCTCTTTTATTAAAAAGTAATGATCAAACCCTGTGACCCATGACACTGAGTTCAGCACCTGCTTCTGGGTTGTAACTGGGGCAGAAGTCTAGAAAATTTCTTCTCTCACTCCTTTGTCCCTTGGGGCATAGGTGGAGGAAATCTCACATTTGGTCCTATTGAGAAGTCGTAGGTGCAGTGTTTCACTGTAGAGGGTGTGCACCAGAAAGCAGTCACAGCCCCATGGGGCAGTTACAAACCAAGGGCCCTTATAACTTTGCATTCTAAGAGGAAAGTGGCAGTCCTTATAGAGTCCGTTGTTGATGTTGGTGTTGTATGTCATCTAGTAGAACCAAGAAAACCAAACCCACTGCCGCTGAGTCAATGCAGTCTCCTAGCAACCCTATAGGACTGAGTAGAACTGCCCCATGCAGTTTCCAAGGAATGCCTGGTGAATTCGAACTGCCCACCTTTTGATTAGCACTTAACCACAATGCCACCAGGGTTTCCTCATCTAGTCGAGTCTCTTCTAACTCATAGTAAACCTATATGACAGAGTAGAACAGTCCCATATGGTTTCCTAGGTTGTGATCTTTGCAAGAACAGGTTGCCAGTCTTTTGTCTGTGCAGGAGCTGGTGGGTTCAAACCACTGACCTTTTGGTTAGCAGCTGAGCGCTTAACCTTTGTATCACCAAGGTTCCTCATCTGTAGGGTCAAGAATAATTAAATGGGATTCAGTCTTTGCAAATGACTTGAAATGAAGTTACGTGATTCTGGGACATGTTCTAAGAGAAGGTGAGTTTGGAGGTCTAAGGGGCACGTTCAGCCCTTGCTGTGGGAAGAGTGAGAAAACTTGTAGGAATGGCCTGATAAGGAATTCAGGCCGGAGCCAGGGAGGGATCTTGAGGAGCATAGCAAGTACTGGTGATGTATCAGAGTACCTCTCAAGCTCTGCCACAAGCTGGATTTTCCATGCAGGGTATGACATATCAGCTCCATTTCTGAAGCAGATGCCTGTCCCAGAAGTCATTACTGCTGCATGCCCAGCCCTGGGCTAGGCAACAGGGAAGCACAGGGCTGACTGAGCACCTGCTTTGTGCCAGCAGCGAGTCTAGCAAAGAGAGCACAGAGGCTCCATCGTGGAGGAGTTTTTATGATCACACTGGTGAAGAAAAGCTTATACCCATCAAAATGCCAAGAAAAATGTTAGCTGCCACAAAGCTGACCAGAAGATACCTGTGCTGTCACCACTGGTAGCAACAACGACCTCTGTTTCCTCTTCCTTTTCTAAACCCCAAACACCTATTTCTTTCTCCCGTGGGGCTCAGAGCAAATGGGACTAACCTGTGGGGGCCTTAACCGGGCCAGGCAGGGTGCAGACTTGCTGTCCCAAGATCCCCAGGCTTCAAGGGTTATGAGCCTTGCTGCAGTAACCTTCACCTTCAGAGTCACCACTGCCCCCCACCCCTACCCCCAGGTCTGGGGAAGTAGGAGGATGTAGCTGAAATGGACTGAGTGCTTGACGAAAGCTCCTGTTAGCTTAGCAAGAAACCCAACCTTGAAGTGTCCTGGGCCACTGTCAGAAATAACCTAGTGACCTCCTTTCTCGCTGCCACAGATGAATTCTCCTGTTGTTGTATTAATCACATATTGAGGATGGAGGGAAGAGGCAGGTCTAGAAAATTTCATCTCTCACTCCCTTGTATGACTTGTCTCTTGGGGCATAGGTGGAGGAAATCTCGGATTTGGTCCTATTGAGGAATCCTAGGGTGCAGTGTGTCACTGTAGAGGGTATCCACCAGAAAGCAGTCACAGCCACATGGGGCAAGGTGAAAAACCAGGTCAAATGCAGGAACCTCAGGCTAAAGCCTGGTTCCTCTGTTGAACTTCCACAGTGTGGCACATTCCCTCTCTGTGCCTCCACTTCCTCCCAGGAAGTGGGGGTTAGACTTGAACAGCTGTCCTCCACAGCCACCATGCAGAAGCTCAGAGAACTTTACATTTTAGCACAAGGGATCTAGTTTAGTAGGCACTAGGAAGAATTTCTGGCCGTCAGACTTAGGAACTTCTTTGCCAAGGAAAGAATACTTCCCATTTACCTTTTTCTGGTGCCATCTCCAGATATAGAACAGTGCTGTCTAGAGGCAGCAAGAGACATGGGCCTTTCATCACAGTCTATCCAGGAAGGTCCAACTGGCTGGGTCTGGGGTGAAGGCTCAAAGTCAGCATTTTAGAAGTATGGTAAGGGATTCTGACTTTTGAGAAGATTTGGAATCTGCTGGATAAGCTGACTCTGTTGGGTTCCTTGCCCAGATCTGACCCAGAGGCTGGGGGTAAGAATGACTTAGACTGTATCTCTGGAGTGCTTTGAGTTTCTAAAGAAGAATACTTTCCAGATCGAAGGCTGGCCACTGGGCTGTGAATCTTCAGGGGCTCAGTTGCCCGGATGGACTTCCCTGGCTGCCTCTTTTGCATCGTTAGTGGCACACTTGGCCTTCACAAGCTGAGCAACACTGTCCTGCTCCTCACAATTCGTTTGGAATCAGCTCCTCGTTTGCACAGCCCATTGGAATTCAGCTGCCAGCAATTTCTTTGGAGCTTAGGGGCCCTTAAGTTGCATCTCCTGTCCGGTCAAGATCCACACGCCTTCTGTCTAGTCCCCATGGGCGCTGAAAGGGTGTCCAGACCAGAAGGCTGGCTAACAGCCCCAGCTAACACCCAGCCCTCAGACACAAATCCAAGAATGAGTGCTCTGTGGTGTGGGACTTTGGGAACATGGAGTCTTTGCTGGGGTTGCCAGGAGGTAGGGGACATCTTCCTTGGCCTTACTTCCAGGTAAGGCAGCAAATAACTGGTAGCCGTTGAGTCACATTGAGTCACAGTAGAACCATACTGAATAAGGTTTTCAGTGGCAGATTTTTCAGAAGTAGATTGGCAGGCCTTTCTTCTGCAGTGCCTCTGGTGCAACTCTAACCTCCAGCCCTTCTGTTAACAGCCAAGCATGTTAACCATCTGCACTTTCAGAGCAGCAAACAAAGCATCCTATCTATGGCCTGGAAACCCTGGGGGCGTAGTGGGTTAAGTGGTACATCTGCTAATGAAAAGGTCAGCAGTTCAGATCTGCCAAGCACTCCTTGGAAACTCTATGGGGCAGTTCCACTCTGACGTCTAGGGCCTCTATGAGTTGGACCCACCTTGACGGCAGTGGGTTTGGTTGTTTTTTATTTGTTTGTTTGTTTTATGACATAGAAACCCTGATGGCATAGTGGTTAAGAGCGACGGATGCTAACCCAAAGTTTGGCAGTGCGAACCTGCCACATGTTCTTTGGAAATTCTGTGGGTCAGTTCTCTCTCCTCTACAGGTTCTCTGTGACTCAGAACTGAGTCAACAACAGTAGAGTTAGTGTTTTCCGGTATATGTGGCATAGCCCTTGCACTCCACAGGGTTTGCAACGACCTCGTGGAAGACCTTAACTGTGTGGTCCTTGAATGTTAGTTTGCTTCAGAATTCCCAAAGAATCTTGTGTGAAAGGTAGATTCCTAGTTCCCACCCTCAGAGTCTAAATCAGTTTGTCTAGCAGAAGGGGCCCTAGAATCTGCACTTTAGCACACATCCCAGGTGATTCGACACAGGTAGTTCTTTGAGCACACTTTGAAAAGTGCTGCTCTAACCTCCTCTTCCAGAATATATCAGCTTGCAAAAGATAACCCCCAAGGGTGCCCTTACAATCTGTAGTTTTAGTCCTGTTTTTACAGTGAAGACAAGAAGTTGTCTGGGGTGGCTGTAGGTGAGGCAGCTATGGCTTAATCAGGCTCAGGTTTTTTACCGGTGTATTATTATCTGAGGCAGAACCACGCTGTTAACATTGCCCCGAGAGCCAATTGAAAGGTGAGGAGGATTGTTTCTGCTCTAGGTGCACCATAGGCATGATGTATAAACCTGACTAATGAAAAATGGTTTGTTTTATAGGATGGGATAAAGCTGCAAAGTTGGTTGATGCAAGGCAGCAGAATCTAATTAGGGAGGAACCATCCATCTTGAAAATCCAGTTGGCGATTTCACAGCCTTCGCAGAAATTTTTACAAAATATTATGCTTACTTTTAATTCTGCTCTACTCCAGTTGTATGTGTGTGTGTGAGAGAGAGAGAGAGGCAGAGACAGAGAGACAGGCAAACAGACAGAGAGAGACTGGTTGCACGGGAATAAGAAAACCCTGCCCAGCAATTTTCTGGCATGAGTTTCTCTGTGCAGTCCAGAGACTGCAGCTGCCCAAAGAAGTTGACAGGGGGCAGAGGTGAGTAGAAATCCCTCACCTACCAGTCTCATCCCATGCACAGAGCTGACTGAGGCTCAACTTCCATTTTCTTCTCTGACAAACAGCAGACATGAATCTTTTCCAATGTGTCGGGGTACACAGGAAGGGTAGTCAGACCCTTCTTGCCCTTCTTCTGCCCCTGCAGCACACTCAGTGGGCCCCGTTCCCTGTGTGCTGTAGGCATATCTGTTGCTCTGGTACCTTCTCTTCCTGTTGGTGCTGTTTCTATGACTGACAAGTTCTAGATGGAATTTAGAAACCCAGGTGGCATAGTGATTAAGAGCTATGTCTGCCAGTCAAAAGGCTGGCGGTTCGAATCTAGCAGGCACTCCTTGGAAGAGCTATAGAGCAGTTCTACTCTGTCCTCTAAGGTAGCTATGAGTTGGAATTGACTCAACAGCAACAGATTTGACTTTGTTTTGTTCATTTGTTTCTGATGGAATCGAAACTCAAACAATCCTAAACACGGGTGTATGGAGTGGTCCATTTTAAAATGTAGGATCCTTGGAAAGACAGAGTAGTGTTGTTGGTGAAACCATGGGACCAGAAGTCGAGGCCTGGGTTTCCCAGCAGTGTGGGTGACCACAGGTAGGCTCCTTCCTGCTTGCACCCTCATTTTCTTCACATGCAAAACAAAGGAGCTGGGAAGATATAAGCTGTTTAAGCTGGCAATCTATAATGGGGGCAGGAAGAGAATGCATCCTCTCTTTGCATCTGCCTTACACCTGATTTTGCAGACCCAGAGCCGTGTTCATCAGACCACTGCCTACCCGCCCTGAAACACATGCAGCTGCAATGATTCGTCTCCAAAGCCAGCAGCCAGCCCTAAAGCTCTGCCTTAAGTTCAAAACTGATACTGACCTAAAATGTAGGGATGTGCCATTTCTTCTCCCCAAGGTCAAAACTACAACTTTTTTGGGAAAGAAAGAAGCAAACTTTTTGTGTTCTAGAATAATTTTAGCACACTCCTGCCTAGAAACTAGGGAATGGACCAGGTGACTTTATGAGGCCCCCTGCCATTCTAATCAATTTTATTCCTAAGTGAAGGCAAAGGAGCGAGGGAACAGAAAAAACTGCTGTGACTGAGCAGTGTTCCATGGCTGGCTGGCCTTGGCCTGTGAGCTATTAGCTGGAACCCCAGTGGTATCAGTATTCTTGCTTCCCTCCAGTGTAACACCTTAACTCTCTGTGTGGAAAGTGCTTTGTGAAGGTTAATTAATTTTCACAGTCCCTGTGGGCGGCTGGCAAGCTAAGTTATTGCTAACTACATCTCACCTTCCAGTTCCCTGCAAACTATCTGTAAAGACATCGCAGAATCTAGGTCTTGTATTGAAACTTGAGTCACCATTTCTCTAGCCTTCCTTCCCACATATTCCATCCTCAGCCCCTTCCCTAGCTCCCCAACACATGCACATACACACACACACACTCACACACATACTTACAGTCATCTTTGAGAGAGAAGGTGTTGGCTGCAGTCAGATACACTGGGTAATGTATTATCTACTGGGCTGGACCTGACTTTTCATGCTGGCTTTGGTAGGACTCATATGTCCAGTTCAATCACTGTCCTTATATACATGTTCAGTGTAGAACTGGACTCCCTCCTCTTAGCTGCAAGAGAGGGAATAAAACTATATACTGAAGATATAACTTTGCTTCACTTTTCCCCTGAGAATTCTGCCATCTTCTCATGACCAGAGTAGGCATCTGTCTCCAAATCCCTTCAGCCAGGGCTCTGAGGTCATACCTTTACTGCCCGATCAGAGCCCAGGAAGGCACTGTGGGTTCCGACTTATGATACTTGGCTTCTTTCGCCTGTTCTTCAGCTCTGAGCTACTTTAACATCACACATGCTGTTCTTAGATGCTAAATTCCTGGTGTGCGGAGAGCTTAACTTAAATCAAAGTTATTTTACCCAAAGTAATACTTTAAGAAGGGCTTAAACAGCACTTTCTAATGTTGATAGTGATGCTATAGGTCTCTCTTTCTACATTTAATCTTCTCCACTGCACCACCCAGCAAACCCTGGTGGTGCAGTGGTTATGCGCTATATTTGCTAACCAAGAAGACAGCAGTGCAAATCTACCGTTCACTTCTTGGAAACTCTATGGAGCAGCTCTACTCTGTCCTTTAGGGTCACTATGAGTCAGCATCGACTTGATGGCGGTGGGTTTGGTTTGGATTTTGGTGCTGCACCACCCTGGAGCTCTGGTAGTGTGATGGTCGAGAGCTACAGCTACCAACCAAAAGTTTGGCTGTTTGAATCTACCAGCTGCTCCTCATAATCTCTGTGGGGTAGTTCTTCTCTGTCCTGCAGGGTATCTATGAGTCAGAATGGACAAAACCGTGGGGTTTTGTTTTGTTTATTGAGCCATCCCAGGGTTTTGCCATTCCCCAGGTCTTCCGTCCCCTGATATTTCCCCATTTCTACACAAATTGTCACACCATACACACCAAGCTGTCCCATGATCTACCTTTAGTTTCTACTTGACCCTTAACTGGTCTCTAAAGGAATCATAAAGCAGTGATTTTCAAAATGGGGTTCATAGAATCACAGAAAACTCACTGAATTTGCATTTATTAAATGTATTCTATCTTCTAACAATTGTGCTAGACACTTCTGCATGCATTATCTTACATAATCCTCACAGCTTTCTCTAAAATTATTCTCCTGATTTTCCAGATACAGAAAACCCCAGGCTGTCTAAAGTACTGTGATTTGTCCAAGGCCAAAAGATTTGTGGTGTCAGAGCCAAGATTTGAATCCAGGACTTCTGGCTCAAGTCTAATAAACTCTGAGCCAACTATAGCTGTGTCCACAGGGAGGTCATGATGCTATAACCTAGACTATCCTAGATCATGCTAGAGGAGCTATCTACCCATCATAGGGAAAGAGAAAAGAAAAGAAAAGGGAGATGTTAGTATTTATGGCTATTACTAACTCTGGCTGACTCCTTCTCTACACATCTGTCCGTCTGTTCCACCGAGAACTGGGGTGTCTACCCCTCCCTTTTCATCTACCTCTTCTCTGTCTCTGCTTTCCCTTGTAGCTTAACATGACTGTGATGAGATAGTAGAGAATCAAAGGATTAAATAGGCACTGTCTTGGAGAGATAACTCTGGTGGCATAGTGGTTAAGTGCTACGTCTGCTAACTAAAAGGTCAGCAGTTCAAATTTGCCAGGTGCTCCTTGAAAACTCTATAGGACAGTTTTACTCTGACTTACAGGGTTTCTCTGAGTAGGAATCGGCTCAACAGAAGTGGCTTTACCTTGGAGAACTGTTTGAGAATGTCTAATAGTAAATAGGTTGGTAAAACAAACAAACAAACAAAATCCCACTGCTGTCAAGTCGATTCTGACTCATAGCAACCATGTAGGACAGAACAGTACTGCTCCATAGAGTTTTCAAGGAGAGCCTGGTAGATTTGAACTGCTGATGTTTTAGTTAGCAGGCATAACACTTAACCACTAAGCCACCAGGGTTTGATAAACCAAAAAACCAAATGCACTGCCGCTGAGTTGGGTCCAACTTGTAGCAGCTGTAGAGGTCAGAGTAGAACTGCCCCATAGCGTTTCCAAGGAGTGCCTGGCAGGTTGAAATACTGACCTAATATTGCTTAAATTAAGATTAATTAAAGGCTCAGAGAGCTCTTTACCAGTCTGCAATGGGTTGTTGTCCTTTTCTTGCTCAATGTATTAACCAGTGCCATGAATAAAGTGAGATAAGGGAGAATATTTTGTAGTAATGAAAAAAGTAGCATCCTTAAACAAGATACAGTGGATGCGAACCTTTGTGTACCGACCAGCATAGCAGTAAATTGCGTGAGGCAGACATTTTTAGGAAAAGAAACTGTGATGGTTTTAACCAAGAATCTTACTAGAAGACTTTTAACAAACTTATTTCAGAATTTGACACATTAGTCAGGCAAAAGTAAATCAGGAATATAAATTATCTGAAACTATTAATTAGCAAGTTTACTTTAAGAGATGCTTGTAGATGTGTGTTCCTTACAAATAGACGATGTAGTCTTCTCGTAGAAGTTATGCAAAACTAATCATGGTTTTGGCTACAAAGAAAAAACTTACTAGAGTCCAAAAAATAGCTTACCAGTATATTCCCTGAGTGTAACACAATAAAAATAGAAATTAATTGTTTATCATTTTCTAAATCACTCTCAAATAAATTAAATCATCAAAACCAACATTGTACATTCTTTGGCTTACATGCTTTGGAAAGTCACTGAGTACTCTGCATTACCAACTGAGATCCATTAAGATAATGACAGGCTAGAAAGCTGGACTGAATCTAACAAACACGAAGTCTAACAAAATTATGTTTGATTGAGTTGTTGCTCTTGTGTCCAAAAAACCAATGGTGGAAGAGAAGGCAGAAGAGATGTGATTCAGCAGCACCAGTTTTAAAAACAACAATCAGACAGAGGTAAGAATTAGAGGTTTTTGTTGATAAATAGGTCCAGCCTTCCTCAACTGTGGTGTGGCTGCCAGGAACAGTTAATGCAGTCAGAGGCTGCATGAATGGCTATACAGTGTCTAAAAAATGGAGCAGCTGGCCAGCTCTAATCTACACTTATCAACTTCATACACTGGACATTCAATTTGGGACTTTGTGGCTAGAAGAAGCCAAGTTAGAGCCATTCAGAGAAGTGAGAAAGAGATGGTGAAAGAACTTGTCACCATCCCCCACCACCAACTGCCCTTCCCTATACCCCCTGGCTTTCAACCCCTACCCCTGTATTAAAAAAAAAAAAATCCATGTGTTAGAGAAAGTATAGAAGCACACAGCCTAAATTCACGGTGATTTCTTGAAATCTTGATGGTGTTCTCAAATATATGAAGGCTTTTTATGGAGAAGGACTAGACCATGGAAAAATAGATGTCTAGCAGCCAGAGCAATCCAAGATGATAACCTAGTTTGTGTAAGTACTTGCTGGGGATATTGTTACAAGGATTTTAATACCGGGAGATAAAATTTCCATGGAATCTCGTGTTCCCCCATCATGCTACATGGGCTTCGGAGTCTGGTACCTGAAGTCTTCAATTCTGTTTTTACAGGCCTTCAGCATCGATGTTTTGAGCACAGGCCCTGTGAATGACATAAATGATAGAAATCTGATGTCTGACTCCGGGTGTTATAGCCTAGTTGAGACAGCATAAACCCAAATGCAACAGTTGTTCAGGACTGTTTAAAATGAAATGTAAAATGTTCAAATGAAAATGAAAGATGTCTCAAGAGTTCAGAGAGGGAGTCATTGAGGGCTGGCACAGATGGACACATCTTCACAGACAAGACTTCAAAGTACAAGTTTGTATCTACCAGGCAATATGAGTGGTTTGGGGGATTGTGGTAACAAAGATTTATTGTGTATATAATAAGCAAACATAATCAGCTGTCTCTTTGCCTTGTTGGCAGAATATAGCATGCCCAGCTAGCCCGCCACCCACTGCCCACTATATGCAGAGATCCTTTTAGAGTGTCTCTCACCGTTATTCTCAGAGCTGCTGCAGAGCTCCAAGCAGACGCAGGCTGGGGGCTCTGCAGCTTCTGCTCACACACAGCCTGTGTCTAATGGATGGCTCTGACAGCTTTTATTGACCAAACTTTCTATTCTTCATCTTCCTGCTTGCCTCAGACCCTTCCCAAATGCAGCAGTCCTTTCATCCCTGAAACAGCAATCCTCCCCGCCCCCCTTGCCTTCTCCACCCTGTAGTAATAATTACAGTAATAAATAATCCCTTACCTTTATTTAGGTCTCTGAGGTTGTGAATGCTTTTCACATTCAGTCATGATAATGCTGGTGAGGACATAGGGCCAGTGTTGTTCTGCCAAGTGAGGAGGTCACATCATTTGTTCAAAGTCACAATGAGACCATGAGGTGGTTGAGAAAACAGAGCGCAGTTCTTCTGACCTCTGAGCTGATTTCCTATGATCAGTGCCTTAAGTTTTCTCATTCCTAGAACTGCTCCTCAGCACGTCAAAGAGGTCTTTTGCAGCATGTTTGCCTGATGCAATGCATCATTTGATTTCTTGACTGCTGCTTTCACAGATGTCAACTGTGGATCCAAGTAAATGAAATCCTTGACAACATCAGTATTTGTTTGTCATACTGTTGCTTACTGGTCCAGTAGTAAGGACTTTTGTTTGCTTTATGTTGGGGCAATCCACAGTGAAGGCCGTGGTCTTTGATCTTCATCAGTAGGTGCTTCAAGACTTCTTCACTTTCAATGACCAAGGTTGTGTCATTTGCATAACGCAGCTTGTTAGTGAATCTTCCTCGAATCCTGATGCCCCATTTTTCTTCATACAGTCCATCTTCTCAGATTACTTGCTCAGAATACATATTGAATAACTATGGTGAAAAAATACAATCCTGATGCACAGCTTTCCTGATTTTAAACCACACAGCATCACCATGTTCTGTTCAAACAGCTGCCTCTGGGTCTATGCACAGGTTTCACCTAGGCACAATCCAGTGGTCTGGAATTCCTATTCTTCACAATGTTAGCCATAATCTGTTACTACCCACATAGTTGATTACCAAAGAGTAATCAATAAAACACAGGTAAAGGTCTTTCAGGTATTCTCCACTTTTAGTCATGATCCATCTGACATCAGAAGTGACATCCCTCATTCCATGTCCTCTCAGTCTGGCTTAAAGTTCTGGCAGTTGCCTGTGAATATATCGCTACAACCATTTTTGAACTGACTTCAACAAAACTTCACTTTTGTGTGATGCTGTTCAATAATTTCTTCATTTTGTTGGCTCGTCTTTTGTTGGAATGGCCACAAATAGGAATCTCTTCCAGTTGGTTGGCCAGGTAACTGTCTTCCTAATTTCTTGGCATAGCTGAGTGAACATTTGTAGTTTATTGAAATATCTCAATTGGTATTCTGTCAATTCCTGGAGCCAATGCTTTCAGTGCAGCTTAGACTCCTTCAGTTCTTGACCATATGCTACTTCATAAAATTATTAAACATTGACCCGTTATTTTTGATACAATGATTTTCTGTAATCCGTCCATCTTCTTTTGATGCTTCTGTCATTGTTCAATGTCTTGCCCATAAAATCCTTCAATACGGCAGCCCGAAGCTTGAATTTTTTCCTGTTCTTTCAGCTTGAGAAATGTCAAGCATATTCTTCCTTTTTGGTTTTCTGACTCCAGGTCTTTTGCACATTTCATTATAATACTTGTCTTCTTGAGCTGCCCTTTAAAATCTTCCATTCAGCTCTTTGTCACTTTCATTTCCTCTATTTTGTTCACTCTACTCAAAAACAACTTTCAGAGTTTCTTCTGACATCCATTTTGGTCTTTTCTTTCTTTCCTGTCTTGTTAATGACCTTTTGCTTTCTTCATGTATACTGTTTTGATGTCATTCTACAGTTTTTATGGTCTTCAGTCATTAATGTTCAGTGTGTCAAATCTATTCTTGAGATGGTCTCTAAGCATAACAAATATTGGGAGGATGGCACAGGACTGGGCAGTATTTTGTTATTTTGTACTTAGAGTAGATATGAAATCATAACCTGCTTGATGGCACCTAACAGCAACAACATAGTCAAGGTCATGCTTTGGCTCTCATAGACTTGTTTTAATTTTCTTCAGCTTCACGTTGAACTTGCATAGGAACAACTGATTGTCAGTTTCGCAGTCAGCCCCTGGCCTTGTTCTGACTAATGATACTGATCTTTTCCATGGCCTCTTTCCACAAATCTAGTTGATTTGATTCGTGTGCATTCCATCTGGCATAGTCCACATGAATAGTCACCATTTATGTTGGTGTAAACGGTATTTACAATGAAGAAGTCATTGGTCTTGCAAAACCCTCTCATGCCATTGTCTAGTGCCATTTCTGTCATCAAGGCCACAATTTCCAACTACTGATCCTTCTTGGTTTCCAACTTTTGCATTCTAGTCTCCAGCAATTATCAATGCATCTTGATTGTGTGTTTGATCAATTTCAGGCTACCAAAGTTGGTTAAAAAAAAAATCTCCATGTCTTTATCTTTGGCATTAGTGGTTGGTATGTAAATTTCAATAATACTCCTATTAGTTGGTCTTCCTTGTAGGTATATGGATATTAGCCTGTCACTGACAGTGTTGTACTTCAGCATAGATACTGAAATGTTCTTTTACCATTCCTCTTCAATTTGTCATTCTCAGCACAGTAGACCATATGATTTTCCAATTCAAAATGTCCAATACCGGTACATTTTAGCTCACTAATGCCTAGGATATCAATGAAATTAACTACTTCCAATTGTCCTAGATTCATACTTTTGTACATATTAGTGGATGTCTACAGTTTTTTCTTCTCATTTCGAGAATGCCTCATAAGCAAATGAAGGCCCCAAGAGCTTTATTCTGTCTACATCATTAAGGTCAACTGTACTTTGAGGAGGCAGCTCTTCACGACTCATATTCTGAGTGACTTCTGACCAGGCGCTCCTTGAATACTCTAGGGGTCAGTTAAACCCTGGCCCCTAGGATTGCCATGAGTCGGATCCGACTCGACGGCACTTGGCTTGGCTCCGACATAAAGGATGTTTTAGTCAGCTAGGGCTGCTCTAACAGAAATGCCACAGGGTGGATGACTTTAACAAAGGAAGGTTTCTTCTTACACAGTCCAGTAGGCTACAAGTTCAGATTAAGGATGTCCGCTCTAGGGGAAGGTTCTCCCCCTTGATGGCTCTGGGGGAAAGTCCGGTGTTGCATCAGTCTTTGTCCAGGGAGCATCTTGGCACAGTAACCTCAGGTCTGAAGGACGCGCTCTTCTCCCGGTGCTGCTTTCTTGATGGTGTGAGGTTCCCAATTCTCTACCTGTTTCTCTGTCCTTATATCTCTCGTAGGATGAAAGGATTAAGGGTGGTGCAAGCCATACTCCAGGGAAACTCCCTTTACAGTGGAGCAGGGAGGTAATCCTATGAAGGGATTTACAGCCACAGCCTAATCCTTTAACATACAGTTTAGGAAAACCACCAAATGGAGGACAGTCACAAGATACTGGGTATCATGGCCCAGCCACATGGCTACACATATTTTTGGGAGGTCACAAGTCAATCCATGACAAAGGGCCCAACTTCCAGCACTATATCAGACAATGTTCTGCTGCTATTCATATTTTCTCTGGCAAATTTATTTTGGCAGTAGATGGCCAAGTCCTTCTTCCTAGTCTGTCTTATTCTGGAAGCTCTGTTGAAACTTGTCCACCATGGGAAACCCTGGTAGTATTTTGGAATACTAGTGGCATAGCTTCCAGCATCACCACAACATGCAAGCCACTACAGCGTGACAAGCTGACAGACAAGTGGTGGTGTGACTGTAATTAGCATTGCTTTACTATAGTCAAAACAATTTTTAAATTTCTCTTATCTCACATTATTCTCCAGTATTGATATAGATGGAATCAGCATCCACAATTTTCCTTGATACCATTGGCCATCTATCCTCTGAGTTTCTTCAAGGACTAGAAAATAATTCCAAAAGACCATTTTGCTTTCTAAACGTTCCTTCAAACTGTATCTCTGTTCCTATAGATTCCCTACTCAACAGCACAGACCTTTTCTCTTTCCTTCCAAGATCTTCTTTTATTCATTATGGGTGAGCTAAGGACAAAACTAGAACTCTCAAATATTTACCAAGAAGAGATTTCTAACTCATATTCACAAAGGCATTTGTTATACCAGTGATGGCAGAGACATCAGTAAAGACATCCAGTTCATGGGTCCCCAGCTCATCGAGATCTTAGTGAGTGAACTGTTACTTTTGCTGAGTATGGCTGCACAGTTACTGAAGTCCAGGTTCCTCGTCTTGAAGCTAGAACCAAGAAGGGGACTCAGGGGCTGGCACTCTGTCGTGAGTGTCCTGGCCTGTGTCTGGGTCAGTTTTATGCTTTCTGTAGACCTGGAAGAACACCGGTCAAATTGCGTCCTAGCTTCTGATTCATTCCTCTGTCTGTATACATGGTACAGTTGTTCAACCAGCAGGTGAGGAAGGAGCAGCAAAGTTCAGCATGGTGAGGTTTCAGGCAACAGGGAAGGTCTGGCTCTGAATAGAAGCCTCACATAGACATGGCAGGTAGGCGTTAAAATAACAGAGGGCTGCCATGAATAAGGACATGCCTATCTTTTTTGTTCTTTTTTTCTGAAATCTTCTCCATACCTCTGAGAACTGAGAATCACTGCTGCTTCCTCTATTATCAAAGTCCCTTACTTGACTAAAGTGCTGATGGGCTTGCCGTTTTTTGAATTTAGAACATCAGTTGTCAAATTATTGGGTGTGCATGGGTACTACGTGATCAACATCAGCCCATTCGTTGGAGCCTGGAGTTCCTTTACAAGGAGACAGAGAGAGGGTGGAGAGGGCACCAGAGAGAGGGCTTTACCCTGCACCATCAAAGAAGAGGTATGAAAATGCAGTTACCTGGGATGTTAATGTTTTGGTATGATAACTTCCCATCCAGTTGAAACACAAATACCTGATCCTTCCTGGTGGAGCTCTGAGGAATTAGAGAAGGAGTATCTATTATTGGGAGTAAAGGGGAGAACAGAAAAGGAAGGTTGGTGTCAGAAAAGGGAGGTTAGTGTCCCGGGGGATGACCTACAAACCTGGTCCCCATGGCCATTTGTATCTCTATGGAAGCAGAGGACTCAGGCACTTATTTCCCAGCCTGTAGGGCTTTTCAGAGAGGGGAGAGTGGGGATGAGGATAAGTTATCATCATCACAAACCTTTAAACCAGCTCTGCCTTCTTGCCTGTGGCCCTGTGCCTCAGATGTGTTGAGCAGTAAGACAGACCTGATCCCCTTCCTTAATGATGGGTGGTAGGGTGCTGATTATTATATCTTCATCATGGAATCTTTTGAGAATCTGCTGAGAAACATGAATCACACAAATGTCATCACACAGTTCATGGAGAGTTCTTTGATAGTATAGGGTCAGACAGTACTTTGAGAGCTGATGTGAATGGGTGGAGAAAGAATCTAGATCCATACTTGATAAACCAGGAAACTAAACAGGAAGGAAACTCCCATGATGCAACTGTATACTATCTACAAGCATAGGGATCAGTAGGCAAGAGGAACGGTGAATCTAGACAAGGCCAGGGAGCTTGGTGTTGGGATAAAGGAAGATGGGTTCAGGGATGCTTTGCTAAGGAGCGTGTGGACCTTCTGGGAGTGATGGCCAGGAGACAGCAGTGGCTGGGCTGAGAAGGGGCAGCACCCAGGCTGCTGGAGAGGGTCCACACGGAACCTAACAGTGGTGAGAGTAGGTCCTGCTGGGCCACTGTGGCCTGTGTCCCTGTAGGGTCAACTAATCCTGAGGAACCGATTCGCACATCTTTGGCCAACGTGACCCGATGCCCCACAGCTCCCAACGGGGGTCTGATGCCCGAGCTGCTGGAGTTGCCACTGTGGGATAAGAGAACCTCCATGCAGCCTTCCTCAGATTCTCCTTTCACTGCTTCTGTAGGAAAATTGCTGACTATGATGCAGAAATCCAGCATCTCTATGAGGAGATGGAACAGCAAATCAGAAGTGAGAAGGAGCAATTTCTCATGAAAGTAAGTGTCCATTCCCCAGAGTTGGCTCTGAGGGTGACGTTGAAATATCAGCTACTCCATGAGATTCACTCCAACTACTCCCCACCCCCAATTTGAAATTACAGTGCCCCTACCCATAGCACTATTGATTCCCTCTTACTGTGCTTTATTTTTCAAAGACCTTGTCGACTTCAAATGTGGCACATTATTTACTTATTTGTTTTTATTGATTATCTGTCTCCTCCTATATGTGTGAGAGCCACAAGAGCAAGGATCTCTGTCTTTCACTTTCAAATGTATCCTCAGCACATAGAACGTGACTGAAATATAGTGAGTACTCAACAGATACTTGGTGAATGGATGGATGAGCAGAAGAATGAATAAATGAAATCAAGCAGAGTAAAGGAAGATGGGTCCAGGGAAGCTCCACTGAGGACCACCCGGGAGTGATGGCTAAGAAACAGAATGAAAGGATGAAGGTGCAGACTTTACCAGGAGAGGCAGACTTAAGATTAGATCTGACTTTGACTGGTCCTTGAACCTATCCTGCAGGCCCACTCAAACGCACCAGCCCGTTCGACTTCACGCCTGGCTTCACTTCAAGGGAGCAAACACTACCCCTCTTATCCTCTTAGACACCTAGAAAATTTAATGACAGAGAAAAAGCACATCCCATCCTCCTCAAATACTATGGGAGAAAATTCCAGACTCACACTCCTTATTCCTAGTTGTCTGACACTTAACTCAGCAGGTTACTAGCCCTGCTGCCTATCTTAGGAGTCCAGGACTTTTGAAATTCTCTCCTTCACCAAGCTAAGCAGGATCCTTTCTAGAAAATATTGATAAAAGAAAGCTATAGGAAACTTACTATTTTTGGATTATCTACTTGATGAGTAATTAGCAGCCAGTCTTTGACCTTGAATGGTACCCACCCCCCATTCCTGCCCTTCAGCTCAGGGTATGGCTATTGTCCCAAGTCTTTTCCCCCTCTTTTGTGCAAGTTGATTTGAATCTATTTTTATTTTATACTGCCTTGAATTATCCACACCACTGCTCCATTTATTATCACAGATGTTCTCAAACTGAGAGAGAATTGAATGCTTTTCAACCAAAGCCAGTCACGTTCTCTGATTCTCAGGGCCCTCTAAGGGCTCATGAGTATTTCCAGACCTCCCACCTGTCTGGCCTCTGACCTACAGCGCAGTTGAATGAATGTAACACAGACAGAACTTACACACTCCTCACCTGGAAACCAGACATAGGTTTCCTGAAGGAGGCATACCAAAAACCACTGCCATCAAGTCAATTCTGACTCACAGTGATCCTATAGGACAAGGTAGAACTGCCCTGTAGAGTTTCCAAGGAGCACCTAGTGGATTTGAACTGCTGACCTTTTGGTTTGCACCTGTAATAGGTATTTTTGCTTCTATTTTGCAAACAAAGGAAAGGAAACCTAGAAAGATGAAGTGGCTCATCCGTAGTCAGCCGAGCAAATTAGTTGGGCATAGCCAGAGTAGAGCCCACTACTGCTGGCATCCAGCTCAGGGCCCTTTAAGTCAGACGTCGCTCTGTCTAGTTGCTGTATCCTGGTCACCCAGGCACTGCCCTCTTTAGCCCATGTCTGGGTCCCTGCATACCTGCATCTTCAGGACCTCAGCAGGCCTGACTGTGGAAGCCCAGTTCTAGGGTATGACATTCTAAGGGTATGACGTCCTCAGGAGACTGAGTAGAGGCAGAGAGGTCGTGAGGAACAGGGCCTGGGAAACCCAAAAGCTCAGTGGGAAAATAGTGAAGACTTAGACCCTCAGGAGGAAGAATTAATGCCTCTGTGTTTCTAGATTAAGGGGCATTTAAGAGGCATTAGTTTTCTATTCCTAAAATAGGACAGCAAATTTAAGTCAGGAAGGGTCTCAAAGATCATCTACCTCCCCTTGCTATCTTCTAGTTTGTAAATGAGAAAGCTGAGGCCTTAGATTAGATCTTGAACCTGTTTCCCTGTCCATACTACCCCAACTATGTGATACTATCCATTTGGGGATGGGGTTGGGGTGTGGGCATTGTCACGCTTGGTGAGAGTCCCCAGCACATCTTACGGATCACTCACAGTGTTTTTGCCTCATCTCATCCTCACCAACAGGGCAGGTGGGGGCTTAAAGCCCTGGGATGTGATGGGAATGGCTCCAAGGTCCAAAAGGACCAGCTCCGCCCCCACAGCTCATGTTTGCTGAGAGATGTGCCTTTGTCTCTGCCACAACGCTGTTAGAGTAGGTTGAATGTAAGGAAAAAGAAAATCTCCGGCCCGGATGCATTTGGGTTTCATGTGTCCCCTTTCCGGTTCGGCAGGACACAGAGAGGTTCCAGAGTCTCAGTCAGGAGCTGGAACAGAAACTGTTATCTAAGGAGCAGGAACTAGAACAACTCATCCAGAAGCAGAAAAGGGTATGTTTTTGTCAGTCTCCTCGGTACCCGGCTCGTCATTCTGCCCTTCTCTCTGGCTCTTGCCTGCTCTCCTCGCCGTTCACTTACAGGTTCGTCTTTCTTCAATCCCAAAAGAACCGTTGAACCATACAAAAGGTAGCATTTGAAATCACAGATTACCCTAAGATAAAGAATAGTTCTCCAGTACCAAAGGTTTAACTTGGAGAAATGGCCAAAAATGCTCTCTGAGATAATCTGTAGAGGTTTTATATAATTATACCCAGGAGACATCAGAATGCCAAAACTTTAATTTGTCTCCTGCATCTTCCAAAAGAAAGAAGAGAAACAGTGTATAGAAGGGACATTGTCTAGCCACTGATATTTTAGGGGAGGCTACAAACAAGTTGCTTCCATATAGGATGGGCATGGATCCTTCCCGTTGGAAGAGGATCTTTAAAAAGTCACTTTGTCTGTTCTGTTTTCCCATACCTGGATGAGGTTCTTTGGTCTCTTTTGTGACCATTTCCAGACTCTGCAGATAGATGCAGGTAACAAGGTTCATCTTAGATGTCGCTGAGCCTCCGGGAGGCAGGCTGGGTGGCACATGGTGCAGGGCAGTGCCCGCTGTGGGTGGGAAGCCTCGTCGATGCCCTGAGGAAGATGAGTTACCTGAGCAAGCTTTGTGCTCAGAGACCTCCTCTCCAAAGCAAGGGCTCATGGTAACGAGGAGCTAGGACAGCACTGGCCTGTGTCTTATTTTGTCTGATACTGGAAGGAATCTAGCCTTGGACAGAGCCAGGCACATTCTTTCCTTTGAGTCGAGAGGACTGTTTTTAGCAACACATTAAAATATACTTCAGGTCACCTTATGGAATTCTACTCCTGCTACTGCTCAAGCTATGGATCGGGGCTTCTTTGTTTCTGCAGCAAAATGCTATGAACTGCAGGAACTGCGGACTGCCTTCTCATTGCACCTTTCTGTGTCATACTTTGCTTCTCCTACCTTTTTTTTTCCATCCCTTACTATTATGCATTAAGTTCTTACCAATTAGACTTATCCCTCAGAAGAATGATTGCCACTCGATTTAATTACTGCATGCTTGCCTGATTACGCCGGAGCCTCTTGAGAATCGTACTGAGTTCCTTGCTGTTGCCTCCTCCTCTCCTTACTGGCTGCATTCATTAGACTAAATTTATTATGATATATTTGCCTTGGTTTGATTCTTCCTCTTGAAAGGATTGAAAGCTCTGCAAAGCATAATTGCCAGCCAAGAAAATTTAGAGTTATCAAAATGCAGGATTTGTTTTTTTGAGTTGCTTTAGGGCAATGAGAAAGAGTATATGTTTTGTTTGCACTATTTTAGCTATTTCCTAAGACTTTCCAGGGTTTCTGGCTACCATATGAAGCCTTTGTGGGCTAAAGGAATTGGACTTATTTAGCTGAGGGAAGGAAATGGGATACACAAATTTATTTTCAGTACTTAAAATTCACAAGAAAGATTTTATGAAGAATGCCATTCAGCTTTTTTCTCTGTTTCCACAAAGACTCGAAGAAGAGAAATTGACTTAAAGGACCCCAGAGAGATTTAGGTTAGATCTCAAAACCATGATGACTTTGGGATGAGAGACACAGATGGACTATAAATTTTCTGTCCTTGTGATTTTGTTGAGTGGTGCAGCCCACCCCGGACTTCTTACTGGGTGTGTGTGGACATCCTGGAAAGACAAGATGTGCTCTGAAAGCTCCTTTCTGTTTCAGAAATTTTTACGGAAGTTTTAAGGAGTGAGACAAGGCTTGAGGACAGTGAGGGGTAGCAGTGAGGGTTCCTGCCTGCCCAGTGGGAAAAGCAAGATAAGGCTGAGCAGGCCAGCCTGGTGACGGAGGCTGCTCATCATTCCCTTCTTCTGTCCTGTTGCCCCAGCTGGAAGGCCAGTGCATAGCCCTGCACAATGACAAGCACGAAACCAAAGCTGAGAATACCAAGCTGAAGCTCACCAACCAGGAGCTGGCCCAGGAGCTGGAGCGGACCTCCCACGAGCTACAGGAGGCCCAGCAGCAGCTGGAAAGTCTCCACCAGGAGGCCTGCAAACTGCACCAGGAGAAGGAGATGTGAGTCTGACCTTGGGCCAGCCCCGCAGCCACTCTCTCACTCTGTCCTCTGCTGTGGGCCGGTGTCTCCCCTCGCAGGGACCCTATCTCCTGCCTGTGAAATGGGGGCTTGGACTTGCTGCTCTCCGAGAGCTCTCCCAACCCACTTCTAGGATTATATTTTTTTGTTTTTGTAGGAGACTACTGTTTTTCTAGTACTGGCTTTTCTTTTTCTAGAAGCCAGTACTGTGTGACACATTGCATAGGATTGACATGAAAGATACATGCCCTGTTCTCTGAAAATATATCATGTGATTTAAAAAAAAAAAAAAAGAAAGAAATCATTGCCATCAAGTTGATTCTAACTCACAGGGACCACATAGGACAAAGCAGAACTGCTCCATAGAGTTTCCAGGGAGCACCTGGAGGATCTAAACGGCCAGCCTTTTGGGTAGCAGACATAGTACTTAACCACTATGGCACCAGGATTTCCATCACGTGATTAGGAAGACATTATTCAACCAACAAATATAAAGTGGTCTGTGAGCAAGTGAACAGACTATCCATGACTGATGTGAACTGGTAACACGGACAGGAGAGAAGTAGGGAAGGCTCCTGAGATCCACGTACGATTTGATCGGGCCTGTTGCAGGGAACTAGAATCTTTACCCCAGCTCTGCCCACCTCCATCAGTTATTGTTGTTGATGACGACAATGATGATGATGAATATTCCTCTGATTAAACTGTGTGGGCTCAGCTGGGAATAACCACGTCTCCCAGGGCCTGGGTTACCACTGAATTGCTTCTGGTGGCCAGCAACTAGGGTTCCGCTTACTAGGCAGAGGTAAGCTTGAGGGAGCTTCAAGAGGTAGCTCTGTGCCTTGTACTAGAGGACTCACTGGGATCAGTCATTTCTTTTGTCTTGGGAGGATCAGTTGTTGAGAACAAACACACTCAGAGCCCAGAGAGAGGAATCTCAATTGTTTATTTCTTACTTATTTGTCCTTTTCATGTTTCCAGTTGGTTTTGAACATTTGACAAAATTTATTTCAGTCTACTCTGTGTCAAATACTGTTGTAGGCATTCAGCATTCATTATTTCATTTGACCTTCACAACATTCCACTGGGCAGGTGCTATTATTATCAACTCCTATAAAAAAATGATGGCATTGTGAGGGCATCTGACCTCTGCTAATTTCATGAGGGAGGGAAAGGAGAGTCAAGATCAACAGCCCAAGGCTGATTCCTATTAAGCAGAGGTCATACATACTGCCTTAGTCATCTAGTGCTGCTTTAACAGAGATACCACAAATAGATGGCTTTAAAAAGAGAAATTTTATTTCATTACTGTCCAGTAGGCTAAAAGTCCAACTTGAGGGTGTCAGCTCCAGGCAAAGGCTTTCTCTGCTAGCTCTGAAGGAAAGTCCTTGTTGTCAGTCTTACCGTGGATAGGAAGCTTCTGATGCGTAGGGATCCTAGTCAGTCTTTTCTGAATGATGCCCTCTGCTTCTAACACTGCTTCTTGGTGGTATAAGGTCCCCCCATCTCTCTATTAGCTTCTTTTCTTTACATCTCAAGAGACTGCCTTAACACAAAACCATCTTACACATTGAGTCTTGCCAAACCAACACAGCAGCCACCCATCATTAATGTAACAGAGGCAGAATTTACAACATGGAGGACATCACACAATACCAGAAATCATGGCCTAGCTAAATTGCACAGATTTGGGAGTCGGGGGGACACAGGACTCATGGACAGTACTCACAATTATGAGGTTTATTAGGGAAATAACAGGTTACAGGATCAGGAGCAACTCGGGATCCAGGTCTTCAGTCAGGAGAACTTCTCAGCTGTGCTCACAGACAGGCCTCTCTCTGGCCCGTGGCCTCTTGGCCCTAAGCTCCTTGGGCCTCTTGGGCCTTTTAGGCTGGCCCCTACTCTGTCCTACTCATGCAAGTATTATAAAGCTCTTAAGCTCTACCAACAAGTGCCTGGAGACGTTCTATTAGCAAGCCTTCCACCTGAAGCCACTCAGCTCTCTTGCTGGGAAGCCCAACTTCAGCCCGCTAGTCTCCTGGTTCTGCCACCATAGCTTCTCACCATCCTACACCATCTCCATTGTTACAGCCATCTGTCTCCTCAGTCTAGAGGGTTCTCAGGGCAGGAATTGCATGTCCAAATGGGCTCCACTCCTAGTCTTCTTTCTTGGCGGCAGTGAGCTCTCTCTCCTTTCTGACTCTGGGATGGCTCATTTTAAGCCTAACAAGATGGCAAAACTGACTAAAGCCCTTGTTAGGGTTCTACACACCTTACTTGGTCATGATCTCATTATCACAAGGTGGCATGTCCCTTGTATGCATGGCAAGAAGGCCATATAAAAGTGATTCATCACACCGTACTCCTTTTTATGAATGAGGAAGCTGAGATTCAGAGGTTTTAAGTAACTCTCCCAGCGTACTGAGGGTTAGACACATATGGCTGACTTATCCTACAAAATGTTGTTTTTTTTTTAATTTTTAAGTCAGTCTGCAATACTTCCCTGTTTCTTTTTCTTTCTCCATTGCCGTTCTGTACTGTACCTTGCTACCTTCTTTTTCTTATCACATTTTTCTTTTTATTCTCTGATTTTTCTTGATATAGTATAATCTTCTTATTTATTTATTTTTAAACAATTACTTCCCATTCTCTCTTCTCCCCAGCAACCACCTGGTGACTACTAATATACTCTAGTCTCTATGCATTTGCCTAGTATACACATACATGCACACACTCACACACACATCTATGTATATATCAATATTTTATTGTGTTTTAAGGTTTACACAGCAGTTTAGTTTCCCATTCAAAAATTTCTACACAATTGTTCAGTAACTTTGATTACATTTCTCACAACACATGAACATTCTCATTTTTTCTGCTCTGGTTGTTCCATTTCCATTAATCTAGCTTCTCTGTTGCCTTATATTCTCATCTTTATTTTAAAGTAGTTATGGACTGTTTGGTCTCATATAGATGATTTTTTAAAGGAGCACAGTACTTGGTGATATTCTGTATTTTATGAGTCCACCTATTATTTAGCTAAAAGATGACCTCAGGAGTTTGTTTTAGTTGAAGGTGTGAAGCAATCCTCTAGTCTTAATTGAGCCAGTAAGTCTAGATTTTTTTTTCTTTTTTTATTATGACTGAGTGAAAATGTACATTCCCATATAAATTTACATGCCCACCTATATGCAGCTTCCACTGCTCTCCCTGCCCAGTGACAGCACACTATTCTCTTTTGCTCCACACATGTCTCATCCTCCCAACAGTCTCCTTTCACCTCCTCTCCACCCACTGTCCTTCCTCCAGCCAGAGGTCAGCAGGATGATATCCTAGAGATGCAGAGAACCATAAAGTGCATCCAATATATGGTCACTCTGCATCGCCAAGTCCAATCCATTAGTGTCCGAAGAGTGGGCCTTCATTATGATTTATGGGCAAGGGAATCATGAGGTTCTATTCCATGTTTGTCTCCCATTCTGTCAGGATCCTTCTATTGGGGCCCTGATCACAACAGCTTATGGTGGTAGGTATGTACTATCTAGTTCTTTCGGTCTCCTGGTAGATGAGCCGTGGTTCAGGTAACCCACCAATCCTGTAAGATATTGTCTTCTTTGAGTCTTTGGTTTCCTTGTTTCTCTTCTGTTCTAGATAAGTAGAGACTAATAGTTGTATTTACATGGCCACTTACAAGCTTTTAATTTTTTAATTTTATTTTGTTATTGTTGAGCATGTGCAGAGCAAAGCATACACCAAGTCAACATACATAAACTAGAACATATAAACTCAGTTTCTGCATACACAATTCAGTGACACTGATCACATTCTTCCAGTTGTGCAACCATTCTCACTCTCCTTTCTAGAGTTATTCCTCCCCTGTTAACATAATCTCTGCCCCTGTAAGTTTCCTGTCTAATGTTTCAAGTTGCAGCTGTCAGTTTGATCTCATATACATTGATCTTAAAAGAGCCCAGTTCACAGGGCAGACATTTGTTATTAGTTATGCTAAACTATTGTTGGGTTGAAGGAGGCTTCTTTAAAAGTTTGCCTTGGAGAAGACTTCAAGGAATATTTTTGGTTTAAAGATTATCTCAGGGCAATAGTTCCAAAGGTTATTGCACTCAGCTTAATGTTTTCAAAGTTTGTCCGTGTTGCAACATGTTTTAGGACTTCATTTCTCTTTGTGGTTGAGTAATATTCCATTGTATAGATATATTTGGTTTATCCATACGTTTGTTGATGGACTCGGGTTATTTCCACCTTTTGGCTATTGTGAATAATGCTGCAGTGAACACTGGTGTACAGGCACCTGGGTGTATCCAGGAGTGAAATTGCTGTATCATAAGTTAATTATATGCTTAACTTTCAGAGGAACCACCAGAATTTCCCACAATGGCTGCACCATTTTATGTTCCCAGTAGCGTTAACCCTGTGGGGGTAGTTCCACTTTCTCCTATAGGGTTGCTGTGAGTAGGAATGAACTTGATGGCAATTTTTTTTTTTTTTTAAGCAATGCATGAGTACTCCAGTTTCTCTACGTCCCCACCAACTCTTGTAGTTTTCCTTTTTAAAAGTAAAAAGATAACAGCCGTTCTAGTGGCTGTGAAGTGATATCTCATTGTGATTTTGATTTGTATTTCTCTAATGACTGATCATGTTGAGCATCTTTTCATGTGCTTGTTTGTGTATCTCGTTTAGCGAAATGTCTAAAGTTCTTTTCCCACTATTTTATTACTAGGGTTGTCTGTCTTTTTGTTTTTGAGTTGTAGGAATTCTTTACATATTCTGAATGTTAAATCCTTATCCCATATATGTTTTCTAAATATTTTCTCCCATCCTCCAGACAATACTTACACAAGAGTAGAACTGGCCGTCATTCACTTACTCATCAATTCACTCATGCATGCTGTATTCATTCATTCATTTATTTGTTTATTCTTCAAAAGAATTGGGTGCCCAATTCTGCTAGGTATCAGGGAAGTCTGCTTTCAGGGTGAAGACTATATTACTTACGATTGCCCAGTGCTTTACATATTGAGTCCCCTTGTTCAAGAATGAAAGCTTGTACTCTGTTTAACTTCTGTCAGAGTCTTGGTCCATAGGCTTAAGTCAAACTGTACTGCCAGTCCAACTCATGTATGTTACCCTATATGGTTTGAGGTTGATTGCCTAGGGTAGAGGGTAATGAATTTGGATTTGGAATTTTACCCTATTAGGTATCTACAGTTTAAGAAAAGAAGAAGATTGTCAGGTGGCTGACATAAAACCAAACCAAGCCCCTCCATTCTACTTCTTCAAAGGCTAGAGGGGAAGGGCAGCATACTTCATTGTAAACGAGCAAAATCAGTCCCTCCTCGGTGAGAACAGGTCAGCAAGGTGCAGGCATTTAACTTTACTGGCAGAATTAAAGATTCAGGCTTGTGAAATTCATTCAACTTCTAAAAACAGCAAACATCTGAAGGCACAAGTATGAGCACAGCAAATGGAAATAAACACCCAGTGCTGGAGTATCACATTACAGCATGAGCATTAGAATTTTTTCTGAAGTCTTACCTTAATTAACCAAATCAGAGGCAAAATCTCTAGAGACTGGGAATTGAGACGAGAGAAGGAAGGCAGGGAAGATGGGCACAATACGATTCCAGAACCTTTACAACTTGTTTACAAATAAATAGCTTGCAGGGTCTTGGGCAGCTGGAAAGGCTGCTAGAACCCGGAAGCGTATGTCCTGTCCCAGAAGCCAGGAAAGAAGTGCTGAGTTCCCACTCTATAAAGTAGAATCCCTAACAAACAGTACTAAGAGGACCTCATGGCTGTAATCCAAAGCCTTCATTTTATTAATGAAGAAACTGAGGCTCAGAGAGGTATAGTGACTAACCCGAAGCCACACAGCCAGTTAGCACCAGGACAGCACCTCTTCCCTGACACTTTTGAGTATGCTTCCACAATACCTTGCTGCTGATGCTCTGCTCCCACAACACCTTGCTGCTGATGCTGCTGAAACAGTGAGAAGGAAGGCAGTGGAATTCAGAGATGAATAGACTTAGTCACTAACCAGTATGAATAGGCAAAAGCGATGTTCTTTTCTCCAAAGATGGTCAGGGAAGGAGAACTAGA
The DNA here is from genome assembly GCA_028571685.1 of Heterohyrax brucei. NCBI lineage: Eukaryota > Metazoa > Chordata > Mammalia > Hyracoidea > Procaviidae > Heterohyrax > Heterohyrax brucei. Next base: position 64,608,646 of record CM053142.1, on the reverse strand, counting down.
TTTTAAAATGAAGTAAAGAAAGAACTGTCAAGTGGAGGAGAAAATACAAAGATGAAGTACAGCCGAAAGCAGCACTTCTCTATTTTTTTTTTAAATTACCTTTTAATTTGAATGGACAGTTTATGATACAATAGTCAAAATGTACAGAAGTTATACTCTGAAAAAGAGGTCTTCCTTCACTGACTAACTCCAGTCCCCATGAACCCAGGGACCACCAGTCAGAGTTTCTTGTGGACTCTTCCAGAAACGTCCTACGTATATGCAAGCATACACAGACACACGCATGTATTATTTTATTTTTAGAAAACAGTAGCACACTAGGCAGCTTGTTCTGTGTTTACCTTGAAGGTTTTCACTTAACAGTGTATGCTGGATGGTGTTCCGTACCTCATCTCTCTCTTAAAACCAAAAGCAGTTTCCCCAAAGGCAACAATATATACACCCCAAATTAAGAGATCCTTCTTTGTTCACAGATCACCCAGTTACAGACTTTTATGCTCTCTAAGTTAAAAAGACTTTAAAGGTCAGGGAGTCAAATATCCAAGTGCCTTTTTTTAAATTGACTGTGTTTTAGAGTGGTTTTAGGTTTACAGAAAAACTGTGCAGAAAGTACAGAGTTCCCATTACCTTCCTCCCTCCTGCTGCGACAGTTTCCTCCTACTGTTATCATCTTGCATTAGAGTGCTGTGTTTGTTACAGTGGAGGAATGAATACTGGTATATTATTATTAACTGAAGTCCACGGTTTACATTAGGGTTCACTCTTTGTAAGTTCCGTAGGTTTTGGCAAATACGTGATGTTGTGTGTCTACCATCACCGTCTCATACAGAACAATTTCACTGCCCTAAAAATTGCCCTGCAGTTCACCTACTCACCCCTCCTCCACTCCTTGACCACTGTTGATGTGTTCACTTTCTCTGTAGTTTTGCCCTTTTCCAGAAGGTCCTGTAGTTGGAATCATATGATGTTCAGACTGATGCTTTACACTTAGCAGTATGCATGTAAGGTGCCTCTGTTTTTTTTCATAGCTCGATAGTTCATTTCTTTTTATTACTAAATAATACCCCCTTGTATGGATGCAGACACCTTAGAACACCCTAGAACACTGTGTTATTTAGGCCTTGGCTACTCAGTCAAACACTGTGAGAACCCAGACGTTTGGTCTCCAGTGAGAGTTTTTCTATAGCAGGAAAAAAGCTGTCTGCTCCCAGCTGCCCCTGGAAGCCGGCCCAGGTTGGGTCAGGGGAACCACAAAGCTGGGCATAGGCAGCCTTCAACTTCCAGAACACAGAATCAGGAGACAGGCAGCTCTGCTCACATAATGCTAATTAGAGCTGAGTCCTAGACAGGGATTTGGGGACCTAGTTAGGATAATGGGAAATACATTGTTTTCCCTCAACTTGAAATTAAATATAATTGGTAATAAAATGTTAGGAATTTGCAACTCTGCAGGAGCTGGAGAAGTTTTGTTGCTTAATTAGGATTGTCTGAGGTGAACTTGGAATTTGATTTAGTCTGTTTCTGTTGTAAATTGACTTTATAATTATTCTATAAAGGGAAGGAAGAAAAACATACAGAGATACCTCTTAAGGAAGCAGGTTATTACAAGCTTGGCAGGAGAGTCCTCCCGACCTAGCATGCTGGTGCTGTTTTTATGAACTCTGTGATGACACTGATGGGGTGACAGAGGGTGACTGTCCTTGGCTGGCCCAGTGCATGTACAGTGCAAACAGCTCCAATAGCCCGTTGTAAGTGACTCATTTAGCAGACTGTGAGATACTCCCTCCACTAAAAGCCATCCTGTGGTTTGCAAATGTGGAACTGTGGACCCTTTGCATAGGGAGCACAGGGAGTCATTTAAAAATGTCTAAACCATGGTGCGAAATGCAGAGGGAATGATCAAGGCTGAACTGTGAAAATAGAATAAGGTTCGTTTTCCAGCATCATGAATTCCTGCTTCATGTCTTGCCTTTCTTCCCTGCTTAGTGCTGAATACCTCCCCATCTGTTATAGATTCAGCTGAATCCCTCCTAAATATATGTCAAGTTGGCAAGGTCATGATTCCCAGTATTGTGTGACTGTCCACCATTGTGTCATCTGATGTGACTCTCCTATGTGTTGTAAATCCTACCCCTGTGATGCTAATAAAGCAGTATTAGAGGCAGTCATGTCGAGGAGGCAGGACTCAGTCTGTAAAATTAGGTTGTGTCTTAAGTCAGTCTCCTTTGAGATATAAAAGAGAGACAGGGCGACTTCGTGCCATGAAGAACGAAGAACAAGGAGGAGTGCACATCCTTTGGAACCAATGTCCCTTCACTGAGAAGCTCCTAGAGCAAGGGAAATTGACAAGAAGGACCTTTCCTTTAGAGCCCATGGAAGGAGAAAGCTTTTCCCTGGAGATGGCACCCGAATTCGGACTTCTAGCCTCCTAGACTATGAGAGAATGAATTCTCTTTGTTAAAGGCATCCACTTGTGGTATGTGTGTTATAAAAGCCAAAGCCATAATATGTATATAAGAGGTTGTCCAAGTGGTTCCTCTCTAGAGGGAAGAAGGGAGGGTGGAAAGAAGGAGACAAGTGTTAGTGGAGTGGATACCGGAAGTACAGCGTGGAAAGGAGAAGTGTGCTGTCAGAGGGCGAGGAGAGCAGATACAGCTGCATAGAGAAGCATGTGTTCAGGGTTTTATATGGTAGATTTACTCAGATTGTAAACTTTTACTTAATCATAATATGAAAAAAAACCAAAGTCATTACCATCGGGTCGATTCCCACTCATAGTGACCCTATAGGTCAGAGTAGAACTCCCCCACTGAATTCTCAAGGAGCACTAAAAGTAGCTCCAAATAGCTATGACTCCATCTTATTCCTTCTGTCCTTTCTGTTTCTTACCTTCCTTTTTTCATTCTTCTCCCTTCTCTCCTTTCCTCCCTCTTTCCTTCTTCCTGCAACTGTTTGTTGACTCTGCCGCCATGCCAAGCACAGTGTTGAAGATACAGATGTAAGCAGACCAGACCACAGTCCCCAACTCCCAGGCTAATTTTCCCTCCAGGAAACCAGTAAGATCTGTTCAGCTTCTCTCCCCTTCCTCAAAACTCCTGATATGATTGACATGTTCATGCTGTGATGTTAATGATTTAATTGTTACATGAAGCCTCAGCATTGTAGAGATAAATTCTAAGTCAAAGAAATGAATGCCCAACAGTGAAAATTCCAGGTATCTGGAAAGAGATTGGAAACTCTGATGGCATAGTAGTTAAGTACTATAGCTGCTAACCAGAAAGTCAGTAGTTCAAATCTGCTGGGCACTCCTTAGAAACTCTGTGGGGCAGTTCTACTCTGTAGGGCTGCTATGAGTCAGGATCAACTCAATGGCAGTTGGTTTGGTTGGTTTTTGGTTGGGAAGAGATTAGGGACTTTTAGGGGAATATAGGGAAGGAGAAAAGATTCTTTCAGAGCTCTTGAAAACAAACTAAATCAGCATCTGGGGGAAAATATATTTAAGTTCTGCTCACACTCTCTAAAATTAGGCTGGAAAAGAATATTGATTCCAACTCACCTGAGATCTGGATCAAGCAGGATCATTTGGAACCTGGGAAAACAAGTACAATTACAGTCTAGCAGTGCTCCCTGATGGCACCATGAAGTGGACTTGGAAGGAGGAGAATTTGAGAGTAGGAGGTCTAGATCCCTAGCTTGATTGGCAATTGTCCCTGTGATCTTGGGAGAGCTATCAAACCTCCTGGACTATCACTGCCTATAAAATGAGAGAATTTTTGATTCTAAACAGAGTTTCTGCAATGGTTAACTGAGATGATGGATATGGGTATGTATGTGTAGTAGGTACAGGTGTCCATTCTCTATGGCCAGTGCAAGGCAGGTGTCCTGGGTGTATAACTTAGTATGGCACAGCCTCCTACCCTGGTAGCTCCCTTCCCAGGGCTGTCGCTCACCACTGCTGTGTTTGCCTTCTCTGCAGGGAAGTGTACCGTGTGACGGAGAGTATGCAGCGGGAGAAGTCAGGGCTCCTGAAACAGCTGGATTTCCTGAGGTGTGTCAGTCTGCACCGGATGTGTTCATGACAGCATGTCACAGATGCCTCGTGTTGCATGGGCCAATTGTGTCTTTCCTACCACATACTGGAGAGAACTTCACAGAGGGCACCCTCATTCCTCAATGCCCGATGTGCTATTGAGACAACCAAGTACCATGCACTGTGTTTATATTTGCTACATTTATACACCTATCCACCTCCCTCTCTGGTTTATACATTTCTTTGCAGTAGGCTTGGCCTCATGCACCCTGTGACTCTCACAGTCCCACATATGGCACTTGCCCAAGGAGGAGGGCAACCAGATGTATTGAGTATCAATTCTATGCCAGATATACTTACTGTATTTTTCATTGACGTGGGAATTAAAGGCTTAGGAAATTGATATTAGAGAAATGAGGTAATCTAGCAAAAGTGACACAGGTACTCAATGGTGGAGCCAGAATCCAGGTCCATCTTTGGCTGATTTTTGTTATGCTGCCATGTTCTGCTCATGTTTGTTGAGTAAGTAAATGACTCAGAGGAGGCTCCTCAGCCTTCTAAAACTCACTGTAATAAATTTAAAGCTCGGTGATCTGAAATGAGCCCCCAAACAAACAGACAGGCCTGTGTGGGGTAAGATGGAGTTTTCAGATTTGCCTAGGAGATTTTTAAGTGACTGTGTCTACTGCATCTTGAACACCTTTTAGTAATGGTGATGAAACAGAAGGACTTTCAGTTCTGATTTTTAAAGGGTTTTGAATCACTTCCCTGGGTTGTTATGATGTTGTAATTTTTTCTTTTTTAAAGAAAGCTAAGGTCATTCTGTCTGGCATCAATGATGCCACTAAATTGAAAAATGCTTTGAACTGAATGCATTTCAGATCTACTCCATTCAACACATGAGTCATACAGGCCTCCAAAGACAGGGAGAGGAAGGGGGTTCTTAGGTGGCCAAGTTTTAATTCATTTGAGAGAAGGTCTTGATTCTTAGGAAGGCTTTAGTGGAAGGAAGGACTAGGACAAGATGTACAAGGACAAGTTTTTTGTTTTGTTTCCTTTTTCTAATATACCGAGAAAAAAGACAGTAAATTCAAAGCAAATACGCAGGGAAAAATAACAGCATTCTGCAAATACTTATGGGTCTTTTCAATGGAGGCCAGAATTCAGGCAGAATCACACACCTGCAGCCTTTCTGAGTACACGTGGTTACGAAGCTTAAACTGACGAAAGCCAAGACATGAAAGGGAAGGCCCCAAGGCAGACTATACCCTCAACAGAGAAATTGCCAGGTCGTGACAGATACTTGGGGAAACAAGGGAATCAAACGGAGTAGAGTGATTGGGTTACAGACTGAGAGGCTGCAGGAATGTGGCAGTGTTGATGAGGATGGCAGTGGAATCAGGACAATGGCTGGAATGTGACAAGTATGAGGAGGGGAATGCAACTGGGGCAGATGCAAGTAATTTCAGGGCACTCAGTCAGAAACATGAATTTTGGAACTGAATCTGGTTCAACACCCACCATTGGCCCTCATTAGCTTGTGCAACTTTAGGCAATTGGCCACCTGGTTCCATCTTAGCTGTAGTGTGCCTGCCTCACAGGCTTCTTTGAGAGTTAGGTGGTGCAGTGATTAGGTGCTCTCAGCTGCTAACCACAAGGTTATAGATTTGAACTCACCAGTGGATCTGTAAGACAATCTGTTACCATAAAGATTATAGCCTACAAAACTCTGTTTATGTCATGTTAGGGTTACTATGAGTCAGAATCACGTCCATGATGCACAAAAACAGCAGTGTGTCAATGGGAATCACAACAAAACCAAAAAAAAAAAAAAAAAAAAACCCATTTACATCAATTCCAACCCATAGTAACCCTATAGGACAAAGTAGAACTGCCACATGTGGTTTCCAAGGAGTGAAGGTGGATTCAAACTGCCAGCCTTTTGGTTAGCAGCTGTAGCACTTAACCACTACACCACCAGGGTTTCACAGGACAGGGCTATGAATAAAAGCAGACACATTCTGAGAACATAGCATTTCTTTAAATACCAGAACTTCTGCGTGGAGATGGCTGCACTAAGCAGAAGACAACACAGCACACTCCTCGATAACTGGCGCCTTCCTAGGTCTCGCTACGGGGCAGTTCTACTCTGACCTCTAGGGCACCATGAGTCGGACACAACTAGAAGGCACTGAGTTTGGTTTTTTTTTTTTTGTCTCCTGGGTCTCCCAAGCCCTTAATCAAGTGCAAGGGCACTAATGTGACTCTCCACACAGAGAGATGGTCCTTCTGGCAGAGAAGCTCACTTGGCCATTCTAGGTTTTTGTTTGTTTGTTTTTTAATGTCCTCCTTTTCCTTCCTGACTTGCTCTAAAAACCCTGGCTATGTGTCTACCTGCTCACCAGGTGCAGGTAATAGGCACAAAGCAACCCTAGCACATTCCTGCGTGCTTTCTGTAAGACTAGGATAATAGAGATCAGTTAACAAAGGCATCCCTTAGGACTAGGCCTCAAATCTATTTCTATACCATGCACAAAACACGTCGCAGAGTGCCTAGCACATGGTGAGAACCCAGTAAACAGTTGCGTTGTAATGATTAGGGCTGGACCACTGCTGTGTCCTTCCCCTTCAAAGTACTGAGTCCTTCAGAAACCACTGGCCAGAAGAGTCGTGGACTCCCTGGACTGGAAGAGACCTTTGAAGTCATTTGGCCCACACTCTCAACTTCTTGCTTCAGTGGGTAGAATTCTCAGCCATCAGCTTCAAGTGCACTCTCTGGTCACAACACACCTGAGTCCACTCACTTCTCCATTGTATTATTTCGTTAAACCTCCAATACCTCACTCTCAGGCTCCGATTTCACCATCACATGAGAACCCCCTCCACACACCTCCTCACCACCAGCATGTCCCTAGCCATATCTCTGCCTTCCCCTTTGTGCTGGTGGATGGACTCCCCTCGGTCCTAGCCAAGGCCACCTCCATCCCCAAGCTGGTTGTAACATTGGATCTCATCCCTTCTTGCTGGCCCAAGGATATTATTCCAGCATTTGTTCTCATTCTCCATCATCAGTTTTCTCTCTTTAGAGAGACCTACAGTGTAGCATTCCCTATCTAATATTTCTCATCCTCATTTCACCTTCTAGCTACTTTTCATTTATTTAATCGCTGTCTTAGGCATCTAGTGCTACTGTAACAGAAATACCACAAGAAGAGGGCTCTAACAAAGAAAAGTTTATTCTGTCACAGTCCAGTGTGCTGCAAGTCCAAATTCAGGGCAGCAGCTCTAGAAGAAGACTTCCTCTGCTGGCTCTCAGGGAAGGTCCTTGTCATCAGTCTCCCTCTGGCCTGGAAGTTTCTGAGGTACAGAGACCCCAGTTCCTTTCCAAAGGACATGCTTTGTTGCCAGTACTGCTTCTTGGTATGAGGTCCCCAGCTCTCTGCTTGCTTCTTTCCTTTATAAACCAAGAGATTGCCTCAAGGCACAGTACAGTCCTTCACACCAAGTCCTGTCCCACCAACAGATCTGCCACCAGTCCTCCCTCGTTAACATCATAGAAGCAGGATTTTACAATGTATAGGAACATTACAGAATACCAGGAATCATGGCCTAGCCAAATGGCTACACACATTTTGGTGGGGACACAATTCAATTAATGACAATACCTAAACAGCAAGTTGTTTCTGCTCACTGTCCCCATATCCTTTTCTTGAACACAGCCCTCCAATCAGGCTTTTCTCCATTGCTGTCCCACTGAAACAGCTCTTGTCCAGGTCACCAATGATTTTCTGTATTGTTAAAAATATTGATCACATCTCAGGGCCCACCTATTTTCAGCCTAGTATCCAAAGAGATCTTTCTAAAACTTGAGTCAGATCATGACCACCTCCCTTGCCAAGCCATCCAGTGGTTTCCTATCTCATTTAGAGTAAAATCCAAATTAGTACACTGGCCCACAAGGCTGTGAGTGACCAGGTCCCTCCCCCACCGCCCCGCCTCGTTTTCTACCTGCCTCCCTTTGAGCACCCCACCACCTTCTTTTCTGCTTCTCATACACATCAGACTTGTTCCTACTCAAGGCTTTGCCCCGGCTGTTTCTTATGCCTGCGATGTTCTTCTCTGTAAATGCCTGCGTAGCTCTCCTCTCTTCCTCCAAATTGACTCAGATGCCACCTTATCAGTGAGACTTTCTCTCACTAAACCAGCTGCCACTGATTGGCCTCCAATTCATTGTGCCCCCATAGGTGTCTAAGTAGAAGTGGGCTCCATAGAGTTTTAGTGACTGAGTTTTTTCAGAAATAGTTCCCTAGGCCTTTTTCCAAGGTTCCTTTGGGTGGATCCAAACCTCCAACATTTCTAACTGTTTAGAATACCACTCCACCCTCTGTGACTTCTTATCCCCAGTTCCTACTTCGTTTTTCTCAATAATAATTGTCTGCTTCTCTAAAACACAGTTGCCCTAAGGACAGGAACCTTTTGTCTTGTTTATTAGTATAACCCAGATACCTAGAACAATGTCTGACACAGATGGATGCTCAGGAGCTATTTGCTGTGTAAATGCATGAATAAATGGCTCAGACCGATAACAACTCCTTTGGGTGTTTGACAGCAAGTTCACAGGTGAAGCTGGAGCTCCCCATCACCCTGGAGGAGGACCTCTAGTGGTAAGAATGAGCAGTGCGGAATCCTGCAGCATTCTGAAGGACCTTGAGTGTCCCGAGGCCGTTATGTCAATCGCCCTGCCTCTCAGCTGCCTCAAACTGCCCTGTGCCCTTAATCACAAATCCAAGGGGACAGATTCCACAGACTTCCTTGTGCTGCTGCACCAGGCCTTCCCTGGGACTACCTAACAAGCTGCTATTGAATCAGTCAACAGCCAGCTGCAGAAACAAGTTTCTTGTTTAAGTTGAATTCCCCTTCTTGTCCACAGGGAAAGGAACAAGCACCTCCGGGATGAAAGGGACATATGTTTTCAGGTAATTGGCTAGGCTCCCTTCCCAGGGGACACAAGGACTGCTGATAGCCAGAGCCCGCCTAGGGACCGACCCAGTGGTGTCTTGAGATTTGCGTTCTGCTCGATCCTATTTGGGTAGGCAGGATGACAGCAGAAGATTTTTTTGTTTTGTTTTTTGAAAATCATGAAAATGTAAGGTAGCCTACAGGGTAATAGGGCATTGATTTTCCATTGCAGTAACATACTTTCTTCTTGGCACAACATGGTGAGATACTTGGAGGGTCTCACATTTCCTGGATGGAGAAATGATAAATAATCGTCTTTTCCATGAGATGGCGCAGTTGAAATACCATTATCACTTTTAAACCAAAATCTTCACAGCCTTTTTTTTCATTTTAGTTTTTATCTCTCGAAGAAAACTTTGCATTTTTTACATGATCATGAAACAAATTAAAAATGTATATTAATTTAAAAGTATATGTATGTTCTGTAATTTACATAGCTGATTTTATGTATGATTTTTGTTGTTTTCTTTCACCTTCTGAGGATCTCTACCCATCCATACGTGAACATCATGCTTAGATAGTTTCCCAAATAGCACAAAATCCTCTATTTATTTAAAAGTCTTCGCTTTGGGATTCATTAAATAAAATCTTGGCTTCCATGTTCCCATATGCATCTCCTGTAGCTGCTGGATGTTTTAAAAGGGAGAAAAAAATGGGGGAAAGACTGATTGATGAGTCCTCCCAAGAACCAGAATTTTCACACCATGAATTTTACGTATGTCCTTAGAAAAGTCATTAGCCTCTCTGTGAGTAAAGGGAGTAACAGCCCTTTCTTCTACAGTACAGTGATTTTTGAGAAATCTCTTGAAAAGAGGAGGGTGATGTAAGCTAACTAGACCCTTAGCTGAACCGTGGTCCACACGTGATCAGCCTGAGACAGTTAGTTTGCCCCAAATTAGGTCCAGCATGGTTTATAACTGCAAGTCTCTGAAGGACCTTGTTACACCACTTCTACCACCACCTATATGTATTATGAGAGCAAGGCTTAAACCTACGCATGTTCATTTGATGATGATAATGGTTGTAATTGTTTTAGAAGTAACAGTGGATTTACTTAAAAACATTCAACCAAATGTCACTCTAATCTCTTGACCTTGCCTCTCTTTACCTGCCAAACTCACTTTGCTTTGAGGGGGGAATGGAATTAAGAACCCTAGGGGGGAACAGAAGAAAGACTGATGAAACCATGTTCCTGCTGAATAGTAATTAAAGATTAATTTGCAACCATTATAGCCATACCTTCAGGGTCGCTGGGAGCAGCACTGCAACTCCTCCTTCTCTTTAAAGATCACTAGGAATCATGGAGATGGCTCATTAACAAGAGATTTTTTTCCTGTGCTCTCACTCCTTCTCAGCTCCTGGAGGATATCTGTCAAGGAACACTGGCAAAGGGGTTGTAAGCCCCTGACTCCACCCAGATCCCCTGTTACAGATGTTTGAGCAATTAATCTACACTCAACTTCCTTCTACAAAAGATCTGAAATACCTTGAGCTAGCTTAGTTACTGTGGGTAGGGCACTGATCTGTGCCTCTGGGATGAACCCTTTCTCGTTATCCTGGGCTTTGGAATTAAAGAGGAATTTGATCCATGCAGAGGAGTGTGAATTAAAGATTCACAGACGTCTTTCATGCCCGTAATTATCTTCCTTTGCATTAAGCATGTTTCTCATGTTTGTATTCTTGCAAATTATCAGGACTCTTGTGAAGAGCGATGTAGTGGACCCCAGGCACTACGTGATGCCTGTGTTCATGTGATCAGATTATTAGAGAGGCGATGGAGGAATTCAGGTGGGGAGCAATGGCAGAAGGAAAGAGTAAGGAACGCTAACCGGTAGACCCCGAACACTGCTCACCTGCTTCTGTTTAGAGCTTGTTTTATGAGGTGGGAAAGGTGACTCCTATTCTGCTCCAACACTGGGGGCAAATCAGCAGACATGAATCCAAGGGCATTCTGTGTTTCTGCAGAAAGATAAAGATAAAGCGGCCAAGGCAAACACAGCTGCTTCCACAGCAAGCTGGAAACAGAGATCTGGCTCTGTGATCGGCAAATATGTGGACGGCAGAGGGATTCTTAGAAGGTAAGTCACGGTTCGTCCCTTTGTTCATCTGGTCATTCCTCTCACAGTCATTGTGAGCCTGCGGCAGGCCTGCCCTGGGTGCAGACTGCCCACTAGAAACCTGGTCCTAAGTGGGGAAGCCTGAGGTCAGGAGCACTCCCGCTCCTCAAATCTTGGAGGGTTGTCCTCCCTCTTCTGACATACAGATGGTAGGATGTCTATGCGCAGCAAACTCCTAAAACAGGCCACATTTTTAGAGGCTACCCCACTGCAGGGTGAGCCTGCAAAGAGAAGCTAGAGAGGTGCTGCCGGTCAGTAAGGAAAATAGAGAAAGGAGGAGAGGGTCAATGGAGAGAGGAAGATGCAGGTATGGCTCGACAATGCTCTGTTGTCAGTTGAGCAGAACAGAATACTGTCTCAGCTCTTGAGTTTCCAGGGACATGAATGGATTGGCTCTGAAGGTTAATTAAAGTGTTGTATGGAATCTCCAACAGTTGAATTACTTTTACAGACAACAACGGGGACTGTGCTTAACATATCATTTCAGTTATTCATATTTAATTAACTCGACGATAACCTGTTTTGTTGCTTTGGGACAGGCCATGGTTGAGTTTAAGTCCCCAAAGGGCTGGCTCATTGCTCACTGAAAAAGATAAGCCAGTCCCCTATTTCTCTTCCTTTTGTCGTGTGCTCCATCGACAGAGATGGGCACAGAGGGGAGCGCAGCCAGATCCCCCAGGTGCCAACCTGGGAGGAAAGTGTGCAAACTTGCTCACCTACAACGAGACCCTGAGGGTTATAAGCATGAAGTAAACAGCTGTGACAAGGGAAGCAGAGGGGACCGTGGGGGTGTCAATCAGCTCATCAGTCAAGTCTTTGGATCAGAACATGATGGATTCCTTTTCTAAATAGTTGACCAGTGAGCTACAGTTTGTATCTTACATTTTATAAAGTGAGACATAATTTGGTGATGGTAGGTGGCCTGTTGGTTCCTCAGAACTGAATACATTGACTGATAGATTATTCATTCATTCAACAGGCATTTATTGTACCAGACATTCTTTTGAGTTTTGTGAAGTCTCTAAAGATGAATTAGACCTGAGCTTTGCCATCAATATCCATTATCAAATGCTGATTCAGTAACTGTTTGTTGAGTGCCTACTATGTGTGAGGTGCTGTGCTATGTGCTGAGTATTCAGTGGTAAACAAAATAGACCCCATCCTTGCCTTCAGGGAGCTTACAGTTGAGTGGAGGAAACAGTGAACAAATAAGTGACATACCTCAAATCCTGAACTCTGATACAGAGTTTGGCTAAGAGGAAGCTATCACAGACATCAACAGGTGTCTGAATTGCTACAAACCCTTTATCTTACATCGGGGGGCCCAAACCAATTTGCCGTTTTCACAAGTAAGAACAATGTACATTCATTTCTCTTTTAAAATTGAAGTTAACTTCAGAACTGTGATCCTTCATACTGTTACTTCTTCTTGTTGTTAGGTGCTATGGGATTGATTCCAACTCATAATGACCTCATGTGACAGAGTAGAACTGCCCTATAGGCTTTTCTTCCACTATAATCTTTGCAGAAGCAGATTGCCAGGTCCTTCTCCTACAAAGTGGCTGGGTGGGTTCTACTCTTCCCAACTTTTTTCCCCCTAATCTTTATGGAAGTGTTGCTGTTATTGTTGTTGTTGGCTGGTTGGTTTTTGTTTTTCTGTTTGGGGACAAATGCCCTCCCTCTTAAACATCTCTCCCTTTAAAATAATAAACTAAAGACTTGTTGCTGTCAAGTTAATTCTAACCCAGAATGACCCTATAAGATAGTGTGGAACTGCCCTGTAGGGTTTCCAAGGTTGTAAATCGTTATGGAAGCAGACTGTCACATCTCTCTCCTACAGAATGACTGGGGAGTTCCAACTGCTGACTTTTGGGTTAGCAGTCTAGCACTTAAATACTGTCCTTAATATCATGCTCAGCTTTAACTGTTCACAGGAGTGCTGGTGGAATAGTGGTTTAAAGGTTTGGCTGCTAACCAAAAGGTCAGCAGTTTGAACCCACTAGCCACTTCTCAGGAGAAAGATGTAGGAGTCTGCTTCTGTAAAGATTTATAGTCTTGGAAACCCTATGGGAAGTTCTACTCTGTCTTAGAGAGTTGCTGTAAGTCAAAAATCAACTCAACAGCAACAGGTTTTTTTAATTGCTCACAAAGCACCAAGGGGAACTTCCTTGCTAGAAAGGACATGTGAGGTCTTTACTCTCAAAACATCTTGGAAATACTGCCTGTGCCTCAAGTTGCCCAAATCCTTTCACCTCCTACTGCTTTTCCTTGCCCTTGATGTTCAGATACTTCTGGAAACAAATGGGCACATAGTCCTCCGTGGCCACCTCCTCCTGCCTCTAACTTCCAGGTACACTAAAAGAGAAAGAGACAGGAAGGCAAGGCAGGTGGAAGTCCCTTGCCTGGCTTCCCCTCAACCCTAAGCCCAGCCTCAAATGGGCAGTAGTTGCCTCTGAGCTAGTAAAAAACTGCCTGGTTGGGGAGAGGCTCCTCTTCCCAGAGCAGCAGATTCGCTACATTTCTGAGGGCTGCTTTGGGAACACAGCTATTTCTTATGCATTGTCTTATTTGTGAAATAGAGGAGGCAAACAGTCCTTATTTTATGTGTGAGGAAACTGTGGCTCAGTGAGTTGAAGTGTCATACCCAAGGACACTCAGCTGATAAGTACTGCTGTTGGGACCAGAGCCAAGGCCACCTGATTGTTAATCCAGATATCCATACTGTTATAGTCCATTTTTCATTCCCTGCACTTCTTAGCACCTCTCACGACTTTTATTATTGTATGTCTTGGTGTCATTATTGCTTTCGCCCTGTACTAATCCAACCTCTCCATGAGGGCAGAGACTGTGTCCATGCCTGTGTCTTTAGTGTAACATCTGGTACTGATCTTCATCACCATCTTCATCAGGCACTTAATAAAAATGTGTTGAATGAATGAGCGGAAGCATGCCTGCTTTTCTTTTGTTTTGTTTTCCCTTTCCTGGAGCTCGCTTCTCCCAGGTGTGGGGCTGTTGAGTTTTCTGTTTGTTCATGAAAGCTCTCCAGCAGCCCTCTAGCTTCCACATTGATACAGTTGATGACAGGCCCTGACTCTTTTGTTCTTCCCCACCCCGAATAGCCCATCAGAGGAGGAGGAAGATGTGTTTGGCATTCCAAGGAGAAGGAGCTCCCTGGGCTTGAATGGATATCCTCTCACAGAAGGGGAGATAGGAACCGGGGAGCCAGGGGCTGGAGGTCCACTGCCCCGGACACTCGGCAGAATCATCTCCATTGAAGAAGACCCCCTGCCCCAGCTCCTGGATGGTGGCTTCGAGCAGCCACTGAGCAGATGTCCAGAAGAGGAGGAAGGCTCTGACCAGGCGGAAAAGGGACAAATCCAGAAGACCCCACCACTAGAATGTACCCCAACATCTTCCCGAGGACAGCCTGTTGGGAAAGAAGCCCTGTCTAAGGTAGTACACATCATCCTATGACCTGTCTCTAGCATCTGAGCCCAAGAGCCCCAAGAGGTGGCTCAGGAAGTCAGATACAGCTGGTCTTGTGGTCACCGTACTGGTGTCCTTCAAATACCATCTTCCACTGATTAGCTGACTGCCCGGATAAATCCCCTTTACCTCTATTGTTAGCTTCATTGCCTGCCCTATGCTCTTTTCCTGATTCATATTCAAGAGTATTTATTAAGCACCTACTTATGCTAGGAAACCCTGATGGCATAGTGGTTAAGTGCTACAGCTGCTAACCAAAAAGATGGCAGTGTGAATCCACCAGGTGCTCCTTGGAAACTCCATGGGGTGGTTGTACTCTGCCCCATAGTGGTGCTGTGATTTGGAATCGACTAGATGGCAGTTGTTCGGGTGTGGTTTGCTTAGGCTAGACCCTCTACCAGGGCATAAAATATCACCTACTTTTAGAATCACCTAGGTATCACCTACTTTTAGAATTGCCTAGGGTCGCCATGAGTCGGATCCGACCCGATGGCACTTGGCTGGCTTGGCTTTAGAATTGCCTTTCTTTGCTTCCATTATTTAATTGCTGTCCACAGGGCTATTCCATGCTACAGAAATTTTGCATACCATCCTACCATCTTTCTAAACCAGCTAATTCAAAAGATCACTCTTTCCTCTCCATGTGGCTCTGCCTGCTGCTCCCTTTGGTGTGGCCCTGCACTTTCACACCCTTCCTGACCCCAACCTGGGAGAAAAAGACCATGTGAAAGACCTTCCTCTGGTTTCTGGTAATGATATTCCTCCTGTGTTTGTGACCTAAGCCTTAGAACAGGTTTCTCAAGCCCTCCAACCTGCATTTGACCTAAAACAGTTTTGAAGATACCCATGACCATGCAAAAGAGGCTCGCTGTACACTGTGCAGCCTTTTAGAACTGAGCCCTCGCCACCTTGAGCCTTTCCAGATGGTAGCGTGTGTGCCAGTAAGCCTGGCCTGGCCTCTGCACCATGACTTCTTGACATACGTTATCACACATATTCTTGCTCCACATACCACTCCTTTGAAGTCCTCTGCCACAAGGGGAGAATGGAGAACTGGGTGGCACCAACATGGTAGGACCCCTCCCTCCTGTACCTACCTTCCACATTCCCTTCAGCACACAGGCCTATACTTGCCTACAGTAGCACAAAACCAAAAAACCAATGCTATCAAGTCAATGCTGACTCATAGCAACCCTGTAAGGACAGAGTAGAGTAGCACAAAAGACATCTTAAATCCCCCAGGATACCCCCACATTGTGAAAGAAGTGTCAAGAGGTCAGTAGGAGACAGGAGTGAAGAAAAGGTTTAAGCATCCATGTCTGCCACAGTGTGCTATCCTCACAGTTTTCTGATAAGGCAAGTCAGGATTTTATTCTGCTCTTTGAAAAAAAATGGGCAAGTAGAGGCCCAGAGGGAGAGACTTTGCCCAGATGGCTCAGTGACGTGGCACCCAGACCTTCTCACTGTGCCCGCTGTCATCTGCGCTCTCCAGCTTGTTGTGCTGCAGTTTCTCTGGGAATAGAATCTGCAGCGGAGAGAACATATGATTCACCAGAAGCCACATAACAGCTTCAAAAGAGAGCGTACCCTGAAGGGTCTGTGAGGCGTGCCGTCCAGACCAAACCAAACCCACTGCCATTCAATTGATTGTGACTCATAGCAACGCTATAGGACAGAGTAAAACTGCCCCATAGAGTTCCCAAGGAGTGCCTAATAGATTCAAACTGCTGAACATTTTGGTTAGCAACCATAGCTATTAACCATTACATTTCCCCTTACCTTCCATAGTGGGGTATAAGTTGGTAGTTTTTGATAATATGAATTACGAACTTAAAAAAATACCTTTTTTAACCAACATCTCTACTTTGAATAGTTCTTCTTAAGGAAATAACCAAAATCAGACAAAGATTTAGCCCAAAAACATAGGTGTTACTCATAACAGCAAAGACTTGGAGAAAAAAATATCCAACAACAGGAAAAGGTAAGTTGTGGTATATTTATTCAATGGGATGTTATACAGCTGTGAAAAATCACATTGTCAAAAGAATTGATAAGTCAAAAGAGCTATTTAATAGTCATTATTCAAATAGCTTAGCAATATTTGAAAAATCAGATTAAACTTATATGTAATGTATAAAATCTCTCAAAACATACCGAGAGAGAGAAAAAAAAGACTGGAAGAAAACAGATCAAAATATGAATAGTGGCTATTTCCTGGTGATAAGGTAGATTATAAATTATTGTTTTCCTCTCTATTTTTGTTTACTAATTGTAAAAGTTAACATAGATTAGGTTTACATTTTCTTAAACTTATTAGAGAGAGTGGAGGGAAGCTCTCCTGCCCTGTCAGCCAAGAGCTGACCCAGTGCCTGGGTGTCTTACTGCTGTGTGACAGGGGACTGTCCCTCACAGGGGGCAGCAGGTTCAGTGCAGGAGTGAATAGGAGTGAATAGGAGTTTACTGCTCCTTTGTGGTGAGTTTCACATAGAAGCCAGACAGCCAATGTGTTCATCCATTTTGCCTGCAAAAAAAGTGCTCTGAAGCCAAGGGGAAACTTGTCTGAGGGTGAGGCAGCACCTCTGCAGCTAGGGCCACCCTGTCCCATGCTGGCTTTTACATTTGCCACCCCACACTTGTATCTGGGAATAAATTGATTGGATCACCAAGCTTTATTCTCCAGTTACAATTATAAATGCAGGACCTAGAGACCTGCAAAGCTGGTGCCCTTGTGAATTTGCAAGAATAAAGAGAATGAGGCAGAGGACATAGTTTTGGAGTGTGTATTTTGTTGTTGTTGTTAACATTTACTTTAAATTCCTATGATGCCCTTTTAAGTACTGCTTGGTATTGATTTCTCCCCAAAAGTCTGTTAATGGCTTTTCTCTGAAACTCAAGTACTGCTAATATCAGCTGCCACTCCATTATAATATTTGCTCAAAGAGAACATTTAATTCCCCCACATCCACTTTTAAGTAATGTGAAACAGCCTCCTTCTTTGTCCAGGCAGCGCTGGGCTGAGGCTGAAGGCAGAGTGAGAACCAGCAGCTCTCTGGCAGCAATGACTGTTCGGTGAGCAGAAAAGACCCTGGGGTGGAAGTCCATCTAGCTGCTTCAACTCCCTAACTTTCAGGATCATAGTGTCCCAGACTCTCACTCTGCTACTGCTGCCAACCCCCAGCAGAGGAGAAGGAGCAGCTGTGACTGAGCCTGGCATCCTGAGATTTCCCAAGTGACCAAGTGGACACTGTGTTGCCCTAGTTACTCAGAGAGGCTTGGGGTCCCTAGTGAGAACAGGTGAGATGAGACAGGAACCTTGTGCAGGGAGACAGCGCATCCTCCATTCAACGCAGGCCTGTGCTGATGGAGTGGGAATAAGAGGCCCCAACCGAGCTATCTCTGCCCCCGACCCCATGGTATGGATTAGTCTTGCTTTTTCTATCTCCCCTTCTCCCTGCACACATCCTTGTCTTTCTCACAATCCCTGTAGAGAATTCCTGCCTCCCTTTGGGCCCAGCTGAAAACCCCTGCTTTATGGATCCTAGACACCTCTCTGTTCCCTGAGCCCTGGGAGCATGTCGCTGTAGTTGTTTGTTTACCAGCCTGCCTCCTTCACTCCACCATAAAGCAGGATCTACCTCCTTCCCCTGGCGGCTTCCAGACCACCACACAGCCTCCCACATGGCAGGTGGCCAGTAAATGTTGGTTGAAGCGATGTTGCCGCTTCTCTACTACTGATGCTGGGAGCAACCTGCAGGCACTAAGCACAGAGTCACTACCTTCTGAGGCTGCAACAGCCTCCTGCAGATTCCTGTGGGGGCTGGTGAGAGCCAACCTGCAGGCCAGGGCTGGCCGCCACCCGTGGCCACTGGCTGACTGTCTGCCATCCACAGGAGGAAAGCTCTCCCTCCACTCCAGACCGGCTCTTCAAGATTGTGTTAGTGGGCAATTCCAGCGTGGGGAAGACATCGTTCCTGAGGAGGTTCTGTGAAGACCAGTTCTCCTCGGGCATGGTAGCCACTGTGGGTGAGTTCTTGTCCTTAACGTACCCAGCCCCCCTGGGAAGGGTGCAGGGGCGAGAAGGGAAGGGAAGGGACTGGATCAAGTGGGTAGGAGCAGTGGGGACTGGCAGCAGGGGGCTCTAGCATCTACTTTATTCAGCAGTGAGGCTGACAGAGGCAAGGAGAAGGCCCTTCGCAGTACTAGCTGCTGAGCTAGTGGTCCCCGTGCGATGGGACCACTGAACGCTTCTTCCATCCAGCCCTGGATGGAAACTGAAGGCGGCAACGTTGGGCTTCAGGCTCCTTTAGCCTCTCCCTGAGCCCCAGTTTCGCTTAGGTCAGCCTTTTCCACTTTCAGCACAGCCTTGAATCATCATGTTCCTGCAGGACTGCTGGGCTGAGGCTGAAGGCAGAGTGAGAACCACTCTTACTGTCTAGGTAGCTAGTTCTTCCATACAAAAATACTGCAAATGGGTGGCTTTAAGAAAGAGGCACTCATTTTCTCTGTCTGGGGAGCTAGGAGTCTGAGTTCAGGGTTAGAGTCAACTTTACAGCAACTAACAACGCAAGCAGCAGGACTAGGCTCTCAATTTCTGTTGGCCCTAGGGAAAGATTGTGGTCTCCTTCAGCTTCCTGGCCTTCCTGGGCTGGTAGGTGGTCCCCGCATGGAGTATTCTTGTGCATCTGCCTCTAACTCTCCATGTCTGTTGTCCTTTTTTAATAAGCCATGGCTCAGAACGATTGGGTTTAGGACCCACCCTCCACTGGCATGACCTCATTAGCATAACAAAGCCAAGCCAAGCCAAAGGAAATCCTATTTCCAGACAGGGTTGTATTCATACATACAGGGGTTAGGACTTCAACACATCTTTTCCAGGGATACAATTCAATCCATAACACCTATTCCTACTGAGACTATGTCCTGCCACCACACCCCCACCCCCACAGTGGGCCAGCTCCTTCCTTCCCCTGTCTCTTCCTATCTATATGTGTATGTGTAGACTTGGGGAGATGGAGGACAATACTCTAGATAGCTTAGTATGCTTCCACTCTCAGATTTTATTTTAATAGAGACGTTTAAGCCCTTAACCCAACATGGCAAGTTGCACTGAAATATATGGCAAGACCCAGGAGGAAAATAGTTAGATGTATGCAGCTGTTTAGTATCTACCAAGTTGAGTCACTCACACAAAGGATAAGTGTTCAATATGTACCACGGCACAAGGAAACCCTGGTAGTTAAGTGAAAACTCCATGGAGCAGTTCTGCTGTGCCCTATAAGGTCACTACGAGTCATAATCAACTAGACAATACTGGGCTTGTTTTTTTTTTGTTTGTTTGTTTGTTTTATGTACCACTTAACTGAATAGCTAAATGAGCTATACTTAAAAATTTGTTGATATTATCTGAATATATTTATGTGATCTAAATATTTTCTAAGGGCTTTTATATTCATTGTTTTAGTCTATCTTCACAGCAACACTGAAAGGCAAGGGCTGTTATGACACCAGTATACAGATCAGGAAACTGAGTCCCACAGACCTTAAGAGGTTTGATCACATTCCCATCCACTGGATTAGCGCTGATTCCTCCCACCACACACATATACACATAGCTGCTATTCCATTGCACAGTATCCCTAACTATAATAAATTGTGCATTCTTAGTACCCAGTGAGTGGTGAGGACAATTTTCTCCTGCAGGAGATGGGTAGAGGTTGGCACAGGCAGGAGTGGCTGCTTGGGGTCAGTGGACAAAGCACTGGGAGGTGCCTTTGAGGTACAAAAGTCATGGAGCCTCATGTGGCTCTGCATTAGCAAGTGTACAGCCTTGAGAAAATGTATTCCTAATCAGGTTTTGGTTTGAAACATGAGGGATTTAATAAAAACCCAGTGCTATCTAGTTGGGTCTGACTCCTAGCAACCCTATAGGTTAGAGTAGAACTGCCCCATAGAGCTTCCAAGGAGCATCTGGTGGATTTGAGTTGCTGACTTTGTCGTAAGCAGAGGTAGCACGTAACCCACTATGCCATCAGCTCTTCCAATGAGGGATTTGGGTAACCCTAAAACTAGGAGTCACTGGGTGGTGTGAACAGTTAGGCGCTGGCTGGTTATCGAAAGATTGGAAGATGGAGTGTTCCCAAAGGCACCTCGAAAGAAAGCCATGGAGATTTACTTGTGAAAACTCAGCTATGGAAACCCTGTGGAGCACAGCTCTACTGTGACACACTTTGGGTCAAAATGGGTTCTGCTCCAATAATTGATTTTTTAACTGAAGGCTACTCTCAAGCATGGCCTCTGTCCAGGCCACTATCAACCTCTGGCTGTCTGTGACAAACTAGTTCTACAGGACAAACTGCCTTGCCCCAGAACCCTGCCTGAGGACACTCCATCCTTTCTGTTATCCTAAACTGCCCTCCCTTCCAACTTCTCCTGCACATGGGTTCTGCCCCCAGGTAGTCCCACCCATACTGCAGAGCCTTTCACTCCACTCCCTCCCTTTTGTCCCACTCCACCCAAAGACTGAGAGCACCCTAAGTTGCAGGATTAGGTCACTGATGGGCAGAGGGTGGAGCCTGTGAACCAAACACAGGAAAGCCTGGCTTTGCTGGGCCAAGAGTACCAGCTGGAATTGAGCCCAGGGCACTGAACAAGGTGGAGTAGGAAGCCAGGACTGTTAGGGGGGTGGGCTCACCTTTCAGGGGAATAGTCAGAGTGGGGTGAGGCCCTGGAAGTCATAGAGGCTTGGGCACAGCCTGTGGGAGGCAAGGGCACGAGTGCTGGGCCTTTGTTCTTCAAAGGCACTACGCTGAGCGGCCCATGCTGTGTGCCTCCCCTGGTGATGAAATCAGGGTCTGCTTACATTTCCAACCTGTGCCCTGAGATTGAAGACTCTGAAAAAGAGAACAACCAGACTAATTGGCACGTCCCAGAGGGCCAATTATGGAAACACTGAAAATATAGGGAGGGGGAAAAAATCAAAGCTTCCAAATCAAGAATGCCCTTCATCACACTGTGCAAAACATGCTGGAGCAGCAGCTCCAATTAGTTTCCCTGCCGTGCTACATGCCTTGCTGTGATATACATGTCAGTGAACAGGTGTCCTACCTGAAAGATGCTCCCTTTAAAGAGATAGGAGTCACAGTGCCATGGTCCGAGAGGCCCAAGCAATCCATCCCCAGAACGGGGCTCTGGTCAAACCCCACTCCTACCAAGGACAGCAGCCACAGTACTATCTCACAACAGAAATTCGACTGTTCTATAACTCTGACCTCATCATCCAAGGGCTCTCAGTAACCTTGGCTTCCCACTCCCTTGTCAGATCATGATTGTACTTGACTCTCGGCTTTTGGCCTCAACATGGCACTGTGAACAGAAGCCATGTAACTCTCTGAAATACAACAATATAACTCAGGCCTCCATCCCTTTGTAAAAGGAAAGTGATGAGTCAGCAGAGTCCTTCATCAGAAAAGAGTCTGAGTGTCGTCCCACCATGTAGTATGTATGGTCAGTTGTTCACACTGGACTGGAAACTTCTTAATAACTGGAAGTTGCCCTGTTCTGCTTTTGCACACCTACCAGGCACACAACAAACCAAAACCAGACCAGTTTGCCATCTAGTTGATTCTGACTCAATGGTGATCCTGTGTGTGCAGAGCAGAATTGTACTGTATAGAGTTTTTAAGGCTTTGCCAAAGCAAATTACCAGGCACCTCTGGATGACTTTAACCACCAGCCTTTCAGGTGGTAGTTAGGTGTTTAACAGTTTGCACCACCCAGGGACTCCTGAGGCAGCCAGCAAGCATCCTTAAATGTCTGCTCAGTGAAAGATCCTTTCAAACTCTTAGTATTTCGTGATTCTGTGACTGCATCCTTCATCTTGGGCCAGTGTGATGATCATAGACCACTGATTTCAGCAGATCCATCATGGTCCAGAGTGTCCATTCTGAGACCACCCTCTTCCTTAAAACCCAAACAGCAGTCAGACAAGAATGGGAAGGAAAGGTAATTGTGTTTCATTCCAAAATACTGAGGAAGTTCATCTGTAGTCTTCTCCCTTTGGCAAGCAAGATTGGATGATTATCCACAAAAGTAGGCATTTTGTTTACAAAATTTCTGTGTACCAATTATGACTCATACTTGAGCATGGCTTATCAAAATGGTACCTCTGCTGTAAGTGGCTGAGAATTGACTGTGGGACTTCCCCCCAAGGAGGAAGCTCTTCCATAAGTGGTCTTCCCACAGACTTCCAGTCAACATGATTCCATAGACAGAAGCACCACACCATCTCTTCACGGCAAAGACTCAAAATACTAAGTAAAAGAGAGTCAAATGTCAATCCTGGAACACGAAGTGTCAAATAAAAAGATAAAGATCTAAGGCGAACAACAAATGGAATAGGAAATGGACAGAAAACAGAGAGCAAGAAGAGATACAAGAGGAAGTCCTCTAACCGCTAACCCAGCACAGTGTCAACATTTTGTACTCCTGTTGGAGATCAGTAGACAGGGAGCACAAGAAAGCACATTCACAGAAATCTTCAGCAGAGGACAAAGCACCTGGTAACTAGCGAGACATGCTTTCCTGTCCTCATACCCCCGTTATCTCAGCTGGCCTGGAAGTGCAACACCCTTGCTACTTAGATTCACCACACCCGCATCAGACACTAGCAGGTGGGGATATATGAAAATACCCTGGGGAGCTCCCAGGAAGACACAAATCACCCAGTAACCAGTGATACATGATTTCCTACCCCCATCCTTCCTCTCCCCTCCTCCGCTTCCTGTTGGCTGCAGTATCTTGGTCAAGAGGAAACTCCTTCAGCCCCTGGCCATTTGGATTCTGCTCCTCCCCTCCCCCCCATCCAGCTGGCCAGCTCCCTGAGTGCCATTTGTCCGTAGCTGGTATTGGTTTTTTCCATTTCTTCTAGTTTCTTCAGTGCCTCCCACCACCTGCCCCTCCTTTCTCTGGAACACCTGGCTCCATGTACCATCTTTACCATTTCTTGAAAGGCTGTGAAATGTTGTTCAGCTAGGGAAACATGCCCCCCACCTGTGACTCCACACTGGTAGAATCCTCAAGAATTTTTTTTTTTTTTTTTTGCCTTGGTTTCTTCTGTTTTGCTTTGTTGTGTTTTGTATGTTTCTTTTTTTCTCATGGCTTGCAAATCCCTTTTAGCGGGGCTGTACTGCAAGGCTTAGGACCCACATCCTCAGTCTGGGCTTCTACATCATTGGGATCCCCGGGGACATTTCTTTTTCTTTCTTCCTTTTTCTATGTTTTGCTTCCTGTCTTTCTTCATTTGCCAGTTCTCATCTTTCTATACTTATCTTATTTTCCTATCTGAATACCTGACACTGTGTGAGAACTGTACCTTTTCTTCTAGCTGGATATAGCCTGAGAGATGCTACCTGGACTTCACAGCAACACTGTTAGGACACTTTGGGGGCCTTTTTTTTTTCTTTTCCAAAGTTTTAACTAGTTATTTTTTCTCCTTTCCTCTTTTTTTTTATTTTTTGTTTTCTCCATTTCTTGGTTTCTCATCTCACCATTCCAATGTCAAACTCCCTTAGGTACTCATTTTGGTTTTGTTTGTTCATGTTTGGCTCCTATCTCTATCTCTCTCCCTTTATTCTTTCCCACACTCAGCTCTGTGCATCATAGCCTCCCTGCTCCTTCCTGCCTGCCTGCGCTGTGTGCTGATCATGACACCCTCAAGCAGCATAAGCATGGGCTACTGGAACCTACTCAGTACTGATTCCTAGCACATCCTATCAGCCCTAGTACATGTCACAAACAACTCATCTCAGTCCCTCCTCTTCAGCTGGACCTGCTTTGGTGCACTATGGCTGAATGACTGGCCTTGCTCACTGGACAAAGAGATGAAAAATATCATGACCACAGTTGAGCAAACAATGAGGAATTCACAGCCTTCCCATTCTGACATGACCAAGTAAAACAGAAAAGCAGAATGAAACAAACAGGTCTACAGTCAAGAAATAAAATAACTCTTGAATCACCTTGGCCTGGCTTGGCTGAATCACGTGAAGACAGCAGACAATATTAAAACGTATATATTTATAAAGGGGGAGGGGGAGTAGGATAGTTTCAGTAAGCATCCAAAATAGAATACAGATGGCTTTGCAGTAGAATAAAAGGCCCAAGAATATCTGACAGGGAATTTGAATCTCTAATACTCAGAGTTATCTAAAACTTGAAGTGAAAAGCAGACAAAAATGAGGAAAAACAGACAAATTCATGGAAGACATCATAAAGATAATACAGGAACATTAATGCCTAAATAAATTCACAACTAGAAATCATACCAAAACAACAATTAGAAATCCAAAAGATACACAACAAAATTTCAGAAATGGACAGTCGTAGGAATGCTGAGGAGCAGGTTTGAAATGATGGAAGACAGGATCAACAAAATTGAGGACAAACACTTGGATACAACTACCTGTGGAAGAATCAGGAAAACTGATGAGAACCCCTGAGAATGATGGGGGATACAATCAAAAGCAAAAACGTGTACATGATCAGAGTTCCACAACAGGGGATGAAAACAAAGAACAGAGAGAGGATCATTGAAGACTTGCTGACAGAAAACATCCTAATATCATGAAAGATGAAAAGCAGACCATCCAAGAAGCTCAATGAACCCCGTATAGGATACACCCTATAAGAAAATAGACCCAAGAAATATGTCACCAAGGAATATCATAATCACACTTGCTAAAGCTGAAGAAAAGATTCTAGGAACAGCTCAAGAAAAAAACAAATCACATACAGAGGAACAATAAGACTAAACCCTGATTATTCATCAGAAACCAAGCAGGCAAAAAGGCAATAAACTCTACTCACTGCCATCGAGTCAGGTCCAACTCACAGCAACCCCATAGGTCAGAGTAGAACTGTCCCATATAGTTTCCAAGGAGCATCTGGCAAATTTGAACTGCCTTTTTGGTTAGCAGAGATAGCACTTAACCCACTACGAAGAAGACAATGGGATGATATATATAAAATCTTGAAAGAAAAAAAAATTGCCAACCAAGAAAAATATATTTTGCAAAACTCTTTCAAATGTGATGGTGAAATTAGGACGTTTCCAGATAAACAGAAATTAAGAGAATCTGTAAAAACCAAATCAAATTCACAAGAATTGTTAAAGGGAGTCCTTCAGACCACAGCCTGAATCTAAGACACAAGATTGTACCAGACAGATACCAACCTGGGAAATGAACTCTCAAGGATTATCCTTTTAAAAGCGAAAGAATTACAACAGGGAACCAGATAATCTGTAAGTGACAGCAATGTCAGAATAGTAGAAGACGGAATACACAGTATAGATACAGAACTTTTAATGTACTGAAGGCATCACAATATCAAGTAGTAATAGACTGGCTCAAACTTACAAAGATAAGAGTCAATCTCAAGGTAACCACAATGAAAGTTAACCAACTTACACATCAAAATAAAGAAAGAAAACAAAATCTCAATGAAAACAAAACAAATGAAAAAGAAATCCACAAGCTAAAGGAATCCAGCACAGGAAAATAAGAGGAACCAAGAAAATGTCAGCACCACCAAAAAAAAAAAAAAAAAGAAAAACCTAAAAAATGATGGTAATAAAATCATACCTATCAACAATTACACTGAATGGAAATGGCTTAAATATACCCATGAAGAGACAAAGAGTAATAGAGAGAGAAGCAATCTTTGGTGGTTATCAGCGAGCAGAGAGGTGGGGATGAAAAGACGCTAAATAGACAATAGATAAGTAAGTTTGATGACAGTAAGATAGTATACAATACTGGGGAAGCCAGCACAACTTGTGCAAAGCAAGTTCCTGGAAGCTCCATGTACATCTGCAAACTCCCTGAGCAATGAAATTGTAAGACTGAGGGATGTGGGGACCATGATCTCAGCAAATACCTGGCTCGATTGGCATACCACAGTTTATAGAGAAAATGTTCCACATTATACTTTGATAACTAGCATAGCATATGGGGTCTTAAAAGCCTGTGAGAGACAGTCTGGGGTTCTCCACTGGTCTTACCCCTTCAGGAGCAAGAGTGAAGAAAGCTAAAAAAACAAAGGAAGATTAGCCCAAAGGACTAACAGACCACATTTACAACAGCCTCCAGTAGACTGAATTATGTATAACCAAACAGTGCCCATGCGCCACCACTGACAAAGGTAAAGAAAAATGTAGGGCAAAATTCTACCTCACAAATAAACACCAGACTTCCTGGCCTGACAGAGTCTGGAGAAACCATGAGAATGTGGCCCAGACACCTTTCAGCTCCAGCCAAGGATTGGACTGACCCATAAAGCAAAATGAGACTAAAGAAGCACACCAGCCCAGGAGCAAGGACTAGAAGGCAGGAAGGAACAGGAAAGTTGGTAATAGGGAACCCAAGATTGAGAAGGGAGAGTGTTGACTTTTTGTGGGTTTGTTAACCAGTGTCATAAAGCAGCATCTGTACTGTTTAATGGGAAACTAATTCTGTAAACCCTCATCTAAAGTATAATAAAAATACAGTCTTTTTCATGGTACTTCCAGGATGTAAAACAGAAGTATCCTTTCCCATTTCACAGATGGGCAGTATGGAGTCTAGACACACAGAAATAATCCAATAGAGTCAGAGTTTAAGCAGAGTTTCTGCTTCCCTTGCCCTGTCTGCTCCATAGGAATCAGGTTGTTCCTTCAAGAGCAGATCTTTGGACCCTGTGGGTGTTCTGAAGATGTCAAATGATGGTTCTTGTAGAACACTGGGGCTAGAAGGAACCATGCAGATGATCCATTTGCATCCTCTCATTATTGTAAATACAACAATTGAGATCTGTGCTCAGTTTTGACTGTACATGATTATTAGAAGTTGAAGCTCTCTAGGGCCCAGAACTCCATGTCCAGCACTCTAGTTCTGCTGCTCAACGTTGTTTCCCAGTCTCCCTCCTTCAGATTACAGGCCAGAGCCCGAGCTGCTTCTTCCATAGGCTTTTCCTGACAGAATGTACTCGGCCCTTCCTTGGCTACCAGACCTGTTTCTGTCTCACTCGTCAGCTCTGCAGAGATATCACTGGAGAGACCCTGGAGGGTTTTTCTTCACATCTCGGTGGTATTTCCTACTCCAACATCCTAGCTGCATTAAGAGGCAACTTGTGCCTGTCCCTCCAGAAAGGTTAATGCCACCTTCCCTGCAGTTTCTCAGCTCTGCTCTAACCCACTCCGTCTCCATTGCATACTACACGGTGACAAGTGGCTGCTGACCAGCTGGGTTGTATACAGTGTCACCTTGATGTGGTCATTGGATATTACAGCCAAACTGTAAATATCATGAGCATACAACTTCTGCCCTATGTATCCTCTTAAAACAAACAAACAAACCCTCCAAAAAAACAGTTGCCATTGTGTTGATTCTGACTCATGGTGACCCCGTGTGACTCAGAGTAGAACAGTGCACAGCAGGGTTTTCAGTGCTGTGATCTTTTGGAAGTAGACCACCAGGCTTTTCTTCGGAGACACCTCTGAGTGCACTCCAACCTCCAACCTTTCAATTAGCAGCTAAGTGTATTAATGTTTGTGTCACCTGGGATCTGCTCACATCCTCTACCACATCTCATTTTACAGAGGAGGAGAATGAAATCTGCCCCCCAAAAATGGGGTGAAATAGTATCATCAAGTTCCCACAGGGACAGAGCTAAGACCAGAACCCAGAACACAGTTCTCCTGACTTCTGGAATCTTAGAACTGGGTGGCAGTCTTAGAAATGAGTCTAACCCAGGCTTTTCTGGTCCTGGGTTACCTCCTCTACTAGCTTATAACATTCTTATGTTCTCCAGCTGCACCCCAGCCCGTTTGGACTTGCTTATCTGTTTCCCTCGGTCTGCCTGTCTGTGCCTATAAAGAGAGGTACACTGTATTTCCAGCAGGGAGTCTCACCAAGCTCACCACAGTGCAGTCCAGCAGAGGGGCTGAAGGCAGCCTAGGCACCACAGTACCCACCCGCCTTTCCAACAAAGAGAGGGCCCTGCCCCCTGGAGCTTTGTTTGGACCAACTTACTGCTGCCTGCTCTGTTAAACTTGAAGGTGAATTAGTAATAGTGGGTTATCCTCTGGGTTATCACAAAGCAGACAGTCTTTCCATTCTCACTAAGCACTGGCTGGAAAAGCCAAGAACACTCACACCTGGGTTCAGCTCCTAGCCAGTTGCCATCTCTTTGGATGGGAGCGTTATTAGCACAGGGCTGAAGGTGTCTCTGTGCCTGGTGTGGTGCTAGAGGAGTGATCCTTGGAGCTGAGCTTGCATCTCGGCAGCTGCTGACCAGTGTGGGCTAGGCACAGGCTCTCTGGCTTTCTGTTTCTTCGTCTCTTTTTATGTGTGTGTATGCACACGTACACAGTGGGAGCACTGTGAGGATGGAGAGATATGGCATGTGAAAACAGAAAGCATTCTATCTGCCAGTGGGAGTGGTCACTCTTTTTCTCTACCCAGACAAATGCATCCCTCTCTCTGGACCTCATCTCTGAAGAGAAGGGCATCTAGAGTCCCTGCTGGTCCTGACATTCTCAGAATTGCAGACCTCCACCTCCCTTCCTCTAACCAGCCTATAATCCACTAGACTTTCCCTGGAGATTATGGCTGAGTGACCTTTTCCATTTATTGCTGCTTTGTGATGTGTTTTGTTCTGTGTCTCTGCCTCTCCAAGCTGCTCTTACTGTTTTTCTTCCAGAGCCCCTCCAGGGCAAGGATCTCAGGAGCTGGGCCTTTTTGAAGGTAGGAAAGGAACCCCACAAATTCTGAGATCTGGTACTTCGAAGGGGAAAAACTTTCTGAACATCTTTAAACATTGGTGAGGCATCTTTTAGGATGCAGAAGAGAGGAATGTGTGCAGCAAAGAGGCTCCACTAAGGTCTGGGTCTTTGAGTGCTGCTTTCAAATGCAGAATGTATTTCACTGACCTTGTGGAAACCCTGGTTGCATAGTGGTTAAGTGCTATAGCTACTAACCAAAAAGTTAGCAGTTTAAATCTACCAGGCACTCCTTGGAAACTCTGTGGGGCAGTTCTGTTCTGTGTGTGTGTGTATGTGTCCTGTCGGGTCAGTATGAGTCAGAATCAACTTGACAGCAATGGGTTTGGTTTGGTTCCCTATTTATGGAGTTGGTGATCCCCAGTTGTGAATGGCTGTGATCAGGAGCTCAAAAGAAACCCCTGCCACGAGAGTTAATGATGTCTTTGATTCCCTTGCCTCCCCTTCTCTTCTGGCCCTTCATCTGCCTGCTAACCTCTCTCCTTCCCTGCTGCCTCCCCCCTCACCTCAAACTCCATTTCTTCGAAGTGGTTGCCAGCCAAGTGCCGTTGAGTTGGAGGCCTTGAAGTCTGACGCGCCCTCCAGGAACATTTGAGTTTTATTAGAGAAACCTAGGGTCGCCATGAGTCAGATCCAACTCGACGGCACCTGGCTTTAGCTAGAGAAACTTTGAAAATATTTTTAGGCAAAAAAAAAAAAAGAACAAGAAGGAGAAGAAAAGAAATTAATTTAGGGGCAGTCTTTTATTTTTCCAAAGAGAATAAATTGGTGAGTAATAACAACTGTCTTTGCATTGCTATGTTGCTTTCATATGTGTCCTTATTACAGTATATGCAACAGTAAAAAGGTTGGGAGTGTATGACAGTGAGGAAACTGGCTCAGAGAAGTTAAGTGGTTTGACTGGGTCATAGCTAATAAGTGACAAAGAGAGGATCTGAACTCAGGTCTGATGCCTCCCTGCCCAGTGCTCTCTCCATTATCCCACATTGCCTCCCAGAGCTGCACACAGAAGACTGTCCCCTTAGCCTGAGTGATCCCAGCCTCACTAGAGGCATCCCCTCCTGATTTGGAGAAGAAGAAGCCTCTGAGCCGGCAAGCCCTGACAGTCCTGTTCCACTTTGCAGGAATCGATTACCGAGTGAAGACCGTGAATGTGGATGACTCTCAGGTGGCCCTGCAGTTGTGGGACACAGCTGGGCAGGAGAGGTGAGGAGCTCATTGCCTTCTAGCTCCCTAACACAGCCCTGCCTCCCCCCACCCCCCTCACTCCCCCCAGGGGTGTGCATCCACTGACTCGTGACACCTCTGTGGCAGGTATCGTTGCATCACCCAGCAGTTTTTCAGGAAGGTCGATGGTGTCATCGTCATGTACGACCTCACAGCCAAACAGTCCTTCTTGTCAGTCCGGCAGTGGCTGAGCAGCGTGGAGGTGAGTTGATGGCCTTCCTAGGTACACTCAGACTTAACTTCTGCACCCTTTTCTTCTCTGTCCATCTCTGACCCAACTCATCTCACTTCAAACCCTGACTCAAAACCCGCCTTCTCCAGACACAAACTGATTGAGGCATGCTTTCATCCCTTCATCCATTCATACGAGGGTCTCATACCAGGCCAGTTACTAGGGGTCTGGGGCAAGTAAGACACTCGCATTCCCTGCCCTCATGGAGAGGTAAAACAGGATAAACACAGATTACACTGGTAATCGTGTCACTGTGACTGAGATAAGTGCTGTGAATTGTTAGAACTGGATGGGGTCAGGGACAGAATGCAGTGTCAGGGAAAGCTTAGTGTAAATTGAGGCTTGACCATCTTCTCCTGTTCTCACCATCGCTTTTCCACACTCCCACATCTTTCTAGCTCCCATGGGCCCAGCTGAGCTGAGACTTCTGTCACAACCCTTCACCCGAGGGGATGTTGGTCTATAAAGTGAGGGTTCCAAGCTCACCCCAAAGGCAAAGGCCAGGACAGGCTCTCAGAGCAACTGTGTAGCCCTTTGAACTCTGAATTGTCTGTAAGACTCTGCCTTCTTGATTTATACCTGCTAATGTTTTGCCTTGTGTATTTTCTTCCTCTCCTACCCGAATGCAGACTTCTCAAGGCTGGGGGAGGTAGGGACAAGCCATTTACTTCTCTTTGCCAGGCCTCAGCATCTTCTTTCACTAAACAGTCAAGTAGGATGTCCCAATCCCTATAATCAGCAGAATCCATCATTTGTCCATTTATTTGGGCAAAACAGTATAAAACACTGTTCTGAGCCCTGAAAATAATTTTTTTTTTAAATAGTTGCCATCGGGTTGGAATTGATTCATGGTGACACCATGTGTGTCAGAGTAGAACTGTGTTCCATAGGGTTTTCAGTGACTGACTTTTCCAGAAGTGTATCATCAGGCTTTTCTGCCAAGGTGCCTGTGGGTGGACTCCAACCTTCAACCCTTCAGTTAGCAGCCAAGCACATTAACCATTTGCACTACCCACTGACTCCCAGTGGCATAGTGGTTGAGTGCTACAGCTGGTGACCAAAAGGTTGGCAGTTTGAATCCTCTAGACTCTCCCTAGAAACTCTGTGGGGCAGTTCTACTCTGCCCTATAGGGTAGAGTTAGGATTGACTGGACAGCAGTGAGCTTGGTTTTGGTTTGGGATTCCCTGGGATAATACCAATGAATGAGACAAAGCTCCTACTCTCTTAGAGCTTATCTTCAACTGTCTACTCCTAGCCCCATAAGACCTTTCACATCCCCCTATTACTTAATCCCAGGGTTATAAGAGTATGTATGTACCAAACTGCAATGTTTTTGACCTTGTTGCGCAGGTGCTTAGCATGGGGCACTTCTGTTCAACAAATGTTAGATGAATGGATGAACACTGTATCTTTGTGAAGGCAATGCACTGGAGTTGTTAATTTCCTCATCCCTCTAGCCCTAAAATCTGTAATTCCTCCTATCCATATCTGTTTCTCTTCTCATTTTAACTGGTTGGGCCACTTGTGTTCTCTGCTGTTCATCCACATCCTTCTCAGCACCACAAACATAACAAAGAGAATAGAAGCCAGAACTCAAGGGTTTCTCTTAATTTTTAATTATGATTGAGTGAAAATGTACATTACTGTATAAATTTGCATGCTCACCTATATGCAGCTCCCACTGCTCTCCCTGCCCAGTGACAGCACACTCTTCCTCTCTGCTCCATGCATGTCTTATCCTCCCAACAATCTCCTCTCACTTCCTGTCCACCCACTCCTCCACCACCAGTAAGAGGTCAGCAGGATGACATCCTATGGATGCATAGAACCATAGAGTGCACACATGATGTGGTCACTCTGTGTCACCAAGTCCAATCCATTCCTGTCTGAAGAGTTGACCTCCATTATGTTTTATGAACAGTGGCAGTGTCAGGGCCAGGGGCCATGCTCCCAGAGGAACTCAGAGGCACCTGAACCATCAATTGCGGTCTTTTAGTGGAGATCTCAAGGTGCACCCCTTTTTATTCTGTGTTGCCGGTGAGACTCAACTTTGTGAGCTCCATCATGGCTATCACCAGTGGTGGCCAGGCACCATCTGGTTCTTCTGGTCACGAGTCGATGTAGTCACTCACTCATGTGGGTCTCTCTGTCTTCTGGGTTCTCTTTCCCCCATTTCATTTTGGTCCTTGGTGATCATCCGTTCCTGCTGAGCTCGGACTATTTGCTATACCCTCAGATGGCAGCGTGGCAGCTTTTAAGACCCCAGATGCCACTCACCAATGTGAGGTGCAGAAGACTCTCTTAGCAAAACACTAGTTGTGCCAGTTTGGCCTCGATTTCCCCTGAGAGCATGGTCCCCAGCCCCCTCATCCCAGGTACTCTGTCCTTTCAATATTGGGTTAAGATGGGAGGAGTAATCATGTTATGTTGAAGTCCAGTTAATATTGATCTTCTTTCTAATGTGTGCTGTCACAGATTTCACCCAATCTAATTTCTGTCAACTATCTGATCTAAACCCTCCCTCTCGCCCTTCCCCCCCCCACCACCCTTGGAGCCATCAAAGAGTCTTTTTTTCTATGCATGAGTCTGTTTTTAAGTTCTTATCTTAGGGCTCTCATACAGTATTTGTCCTTTGGTGGCTGA
Organism: Heterohyrax brucei; assembly: GCA_028571685.1. NCBI lineage: Eukaryota > Metazoa > Chordata > Mammalia > Hyracoidea > Procaviidae > Heterohyrax > Heterohyrax brucei. The sequence goes on along the minus strand of CM053142.1, from coordinate 64,575,076 downwards.
CTACTTTCACTGAGCATAGTGTTCTCCAATTGAAACGAGGTCACAAGATGTTTCCTAAAATCATCATTGTTCTTTATCACTGTGTAGTGTTCCACTGAGTATATGTACCATAGTTTACCTATCCGTTCCTCTGTTGTTGAGCATCTGGGTTGATTCCATCTTTTTGCTATTGTGAACTGTGCTGCAGTAAACATTCTTGTGCGTGTATCTGTTGGTGTGAATGGCCTCGATTCTGTACGATATAGTCCAAGCAGTGGAATTACTGGGTCAAATGGTAAATCTATATCCAACTTTTTAAGGAAGCACCAGATTGCTTTCCAAAGAGGTTGCAGCATTTTGCAATTCCACCAACAGTGTAGGAGAGTTTCAGTTTCTCCACAGCCTCTCCAGCATTTGTTGTTTTGTGTTTTTTGGATCACAGCCAACCTTGTTGGGGTGAGATGGTATCTCACTGTAGTTTGGATTTGAATTTCTTTAATAGCTAATGATCATGAGCATGTCTGCATGTGTTTTTTGGCTGCCTGGATCTCCTCTTTAGAGAAGTGCCTGTCCATCTCTTTTCCCCTCACTTAATAGGATGATTTATCTTTTTCTTACTGACATTTTGTAGTACTTTATAGATTATGGAGATCAGGGATCAGTCGAACATTTTTTTTCCCATTCTGTAGGTGGCCTTTTAGTTCTATTAATAAAGTCTTTGGATGAGCAAAAGTGTTTGATTCTTAGTTCCCATTTATCTGTTTTCTCTTCTGTTTGTGGTTTGTTTGACAGCTTTTGAAGTCTGTATACATTGTGTATTAAAGCTTCCATTGTTGTTCCTACTTTTTCTTAGATTAGCTTTACCGTTTTAGATTTGATATTTAGGTCTTTTATCCAGTCTGAGTTGGTTTCTGTATAAGGTGTAAGATATGGGTCTTGTTTCAATTTATTGTAGATGGATACCCAATTTTGCCGCACCATTTGTTGAAGAGATTGTTTTTACTCCAGCTTAATGTCTTAGGGCCTTTGTCAAATATCAACTGTTCATAGGAAGATGGTGTCATCTCTGGGGTCTCAATTCTGTTCCATTGATCTATCTCTTTTTGTACCAGCCCCAGGCTGTTTTGACTACTGTGGCAGTGTAATAGGTTCTAAAGTCAGGTAGTAAGAGGCCTCACAGTGTGTTCTTCTTCTTCAGTAGTGCTTTACTCATCCAGGGCTTGTTCATTTTCCAAACAAAGTTGGTGATTTGTTTCCCCATCTCATTAAAAAATGTCACTGGGATTTGTATTGGGATTGCATTATGTAAGTAGATTGCTTTGGGTAAAATAGACATTTTCACAATGTTAATTCTTCCTATCCATGAGCAGGGTAGGTTTCTCCATTTATGTAAGTCTCTCTATTATAGTAATGTCTTGTAGTTCTCTTTGTAAAGGTTTCTCAGAATTTTTTTATATGTGAGTTATTCCTCAAAATTGCTGTGGCTAAAATCCTTTCAATAGAGTAAGTTTTAAAATGAAGCAGACTTACTCGATACAACTAACAGAAGCAAAAGGTATAGATAATTGAAGTCATTTTTGTTTAAACTCTGGAATCTGTGACATGATTGGTTTTCAATAGCAGTTAAGTACCAGGAGAGACTGCAGGAATTACTTAATCTAGTGGTTTTCACAGCTTTCTTCCTTGGAGCCCTGTGATCAGACTGAAGTTTCCCAGGGTCTAAGACAGGAAAGGGAAAGGCTTAGTAATCAGAGTTCTGGCTCCCTCAGCCCCCTCTCTTAGTCAAAGCTGCATAGATTTGCCTGGTTTTGTATACTAGAAGTGAGGGGTATAATTTTGACAGGTGAAAAGATTTCTCTTTGAAAATCACTGATAAGTACAGCTACCTCAACTTAAAATGAAGAAATTGAGGCCATATCTTCTCTAAGTCAACTTTCTTTTTCCAATCATGGATGGTGTCTAAATTTTGACATATACTAGAGCTGGGCAAAGGCAGTCTGAGAGGTCTGGGACTAATGATAATTGATTGAGACAAGTTTATGGAATTGCACTGCCTGCCATCATTAAAGCCAAAGCCACTGCCATTGAGTCAATTCCAACTCATAGTGACCCTATAGGTCAGAGTAGAGTTTCTAAGGAGTGACTTGTGGATTTGAACTGTCACCTTTTTGGCTAGCAGAGGTAGCACTTGACCACTATGCCACCAGAGTTTCCTTGACATCTTGAGAGGCTTCTATTTGCATAGAGAGCCTAAGAGCTGGGAGAAGACTTGGATCTCAAGTTGAATTTATCTGTGGTGATGGTGAAGAAATCTCAGAGGCCTGCCGTCACAGCTGGAGGAAGGAGCTCAGTCCTTCTCTAGAGAACTGTGCTAAGCACTAGACATTTGACATATTCCAGCATCAGAAAGGGCAGAAAGCATCATCAACACACACATCACGTCAACTGAGAAGACTTGGTGCACTCCTGGGCCTGGGAAGCCAGGTGGTGACAGTTAATCCATACATGGTTAACTCAGAATGATCTTTGTGTAGGTGGGGTTTTCTATATAATTTGTAGTTTGAGTTTTGCCTTTCTAAAAATGCTAGCATAAGTTGCAGTCAGACTCTAAATTGTGCTTCCAAACCTGGAAGGCTGTGAGGGTCACCTGTGGAGCTTTTAAATAAAGCAAATGCCAGGGTCTTCTCTCCCGTTTGGAATGGTTCAGGGCCTGAAAATTAAAAAAACAAAGTAACAGGCTATTCAGGTGATTCTGATTCTCAGTGCAATGCCAAACCTGAATAAGAATTTCCCAAATGCTAATATATTCAGGAATCTTGTTAAAATGCAGAACCTGATTCAGCAGGTCTGGATTAGGGCCTGATGGTCTGCATTTCTAGTACTTCACTTTGGTAAGTGTTGCTGGTCCAGGGACCACACTTTGGGTAGCAAAACTCTAAATCATTTTTTAAAATGGCCATGATCCTTTAATGAGAATTTCCTGAGTATGTTGCCCATGCCTGGCACTCTGGAGATCTCAGTACAATAATGTTGTTGTTGTTAGGTGCCATCAAGTCGGTTCTGACTTATAGCGACCCTATAGGTCAGATTGGAACCGCTCCATAGATTTTCCAAGTTAGCACCTGGTGGATTTGAACTGCTGACCTCTTGGTTCACAGCTGGAGCACTTCACCACTATGCCTCCAGGGTTTCCCAGTATAATAGATCCATGGAACTAGAGTTTTGAACTAATTCATTCCTGTTCAAACCCCTGGCTCAGCATTTGTGTGTCTACTCCAAATATACTGAATCAGAATCTGTGGTTTAACAAAATCCCCACGTGATTCTTATGTGTAATAAAAATTTGAGAACCGATCCGACTTGACGGCACTTGGCTTGGCTGGCTCTACAAGTGGAAAACCTGGTAGCATAGTGCTTAAGAGCTATGGCTGCTAACCAAAGGCACGAACAATTTGAATCCACCAGACACTCTTCTGAAACCCTGTGGTGCAGTTCCAGTCTGTCCTATAGGGTTGCTGTTGGTCAGAATTGACTCGACAACAACAGGTTTGGGTTTTTTGCTTGGCTCTACTAACAGTTGTCAGAAATGATCCCTAATCAGCAGCATCACTAGACACTTGCTGGAAATACAAATTCTCAGTAGGGGTGCATGCCAGAACAATCTGGTTTGAAGCCCTGCACAAAACACATCCAGTTTACCGTCACAGGGTTGAGAAGCAAGTACAAGAGGCTGTGTCAAGGTGGCAAAGTGTGTTCAAGGTGTGGAACAGTGGCATCATAAATGCAATTATTCTCAAGATTCTTGAAAAGCTAAGTCATTCTGCCTTGGCAACCAGCAATCAGAGGTGTCAGGTGATAGATTAAAACTTGACACCTCATTTGATCTGAGGGGAACTGAAAATAATATGTACTTTATATTTGTGGAGCACCTTATTTTTCCAAAGAGCTCCAAGCACTTTACCAACTCCCTCGCCTGCAGAAGGGAGGGTGGAGGGGGAGCTTTAATAACAGTCTTTAAGGCTCTGAAGCCTTATTATTAAGTGAATGGTGGCCAGCTGTTCTCAGTGCCCCTTCCTCCCTAATCCTGAAAAGCAGTAAAAGAAGAAAGAGCTTAAATTGCTATAGATTATACATCAGAAAGACTTACTCTTGGAAGAGGTTGTGTGAAACAGGAACAGATGCTCAGGGGAGGTAGCTGGGTTCCCTGAAAAAGAAGTTATTGCCATCCCAGCTCGGCCACTTCCTGGCCATAAAACTTTGGCCAATCATTTAGTAAGGGAATAAACCAGATACCCTGAAAACATCCTCCTGGCCCCCAAGTTCAATGGCATATGGGATGAGAGGGGCCTGAGGGTAGTCCTTTTAGCCAAGAGAGTAGCAAACTCATACAACACAGGTCAGCTCCTTCACTGGTCTAGTAAATGGGAAGCTTCTGCCCTTACCTGTTCTCCTACCTCACCTGCCCTGTCCTCCTCCCACCTAGGCAGCTTTATCTTGCCTGCTGACCTTCTAGGCCCAGACGCACTCTCTGCTGAGTGTCTTATCATTTTACATTTCCTGTACCATAGTGGTTAATTACTACAACTGGTAACCAAAAGGTCAGAGGTTCAAATCTACCAGGTGCTCCTTGCAAACTCTGCCAGGTAGTTCGTTCTGTTCTTTCTGTAGGGTCACTATGAGTTGGAATTGACTCAGTGGCAATGAGTTTAGCTTATACACACTTAGGAAATCCTGGTGGCATGGTGGTTTAATGCTATGGCTGCTAACCAAAAGGTTGGCCATTAGAATAATTCTGTGGGGCACTTCTACTTTGTCCTGTAGGGTTGCTATGAGTAGGAATCCATTTAATGGCAATGAACCTTTATTGTCACTGTCCGGTAAGACTGGTTTAATTGGTCCAATTTAAAGACTCTAGTTGAGCTAGGGCCTCCATGTTTAAGACCATGGGGTGAACTGGACATCTGAAAACTACCCACATCAGGTAGAAAAGATGGGATTTGGTACAAGATCAAATGGACAGATTATTTTCCCCAAATCCAGATTCTTGGTCCCCAGTGTCTCAGTCCTGGATCACTGACCTTCTTCTAGATTTCTTTGCCATTCTTAAGTGCTATGATGTTAAGGCTGGAAGTCAAGAAAGTGGAATATGACCAAAGTCTTTAAGCCACATAGGGTGATATCTTTGATTTTACCTCTTACGTACCTCTTTCTGAGGAGTCTTGGTGGTGTAGTGGTTAAGGCATTTGGAGCTGTTCTGCTCTGTAGGGTCGCTATGAGTTGGAATTAATTTGACAACAGGCAGTGGTTTTTGGTTTTGGTACCCCTTTTTGGGTGACAAGACATCAGAACTGAAAACAAGCTTGGAGATTAGTCTAATGCAAGCTCTTCTTTTATAGATGAAAGAAACTGAGATCCAGAGAGAGAAAGTGACTTGCTAAGAGCCCCCACAGCTTGTCACTGACACAGCTAGAACTAGAATCTAGGGCTTTGCCACTGCATTGTGCTTTTCCCTAGTCACATGGGCCATTGTTAAAACCTGCTACTGAAAAATAAGTGTTCATTTCCTTTTCAGTTCTTCTCACTTCAGCCTCAAAGCAGAACAGATTTTTCAGCTCAGGGAAGGCAGGCCCAATTCCCTCTACCTTCCTGGGCTGCTAGCTAATTCGCATTCCATGATCTTTGTCGTTGGTGACAATATAGAGTGTAGAGCAAAAAATAGCAGTTTGATTTTTTTTCCCACGCTCCAAGTCGAGCTTGAAGTGCTGGCAGTTTAAAACAAACTACACAAATAAATCTTGTTTTGACTCAGTCCAGGGGGTGGATAAATATGGAAACCCCCAAGATATAATTTTGCAGTCATTTTTTTTTCCCCCTTAGCATCACTTCATGCTTTAATGTGCTGACAAATTTTTCATTCTGGCTCCAGAGAAATAGAGGCACTATCCTGGCTAAGTGCTTTTTTCTTGCCTCCCAGCAAATAGGTATTAAAACACACAAACACACACCCTGCAAGCAACCAAACCCAACAGCTGCACATTCTGAAATGAAGGCCAATCCTCAGCTCTGACTTGACAGCTCTTGTTATTTAAAGTCAGAGATGGATAATCTTTTGAATTTCAACAAGTCTGTCTTCCAGCAAGCTGCAGTTCAGAGAAAGGCAACCAAAATGATGGAAGGGGTAGGTAGGCTTCTATGTCAGAGGCATAGAGCAGAAACAAGCTTTGGAGACCTATTTTACAGTTTGGAGAATAGAGGTTCAGAAAAGAGGGACACGGGTGAGTCACACAATAAGATAGTGGCAAAGCCTGGGTTCTCTAAAGAGAGATTAGGTACTAAAGACATAAGATTTCTTCACTCTGACCTGCCATATCTAAACCCAGAGGCTCAAAGATGGTATGGTTTGGCCTCTTAAAGAAGAGTATTGCTTCTCCACTGCTGGATAATTATGAACACCATTGTACCAAAGAGGAGTCCCTGGATATGGCAAATGGTTAAGTGCTCAGCTACTAACCAAAAACTCAGTGATTCAAATCCACTTAGAGGCTTCTTGGAAGAAAAGCTCAACAATCTACTTCTGAAAGGTCACAGCCATTGAAAACCCTATGGAGCACAACTTGACTCTGAAATACATAGGGTCTCCATGAGTTGGATTTAATTTGATGATAACTAGTTTGATTTATGGAAACCACGATGGTGTGTGTAGTGGTTAACTGTTACAGCTGCTAGCCAAAAGATTGGCAGTCTGAATCCACCAGCTGCTCCTTGGAAACTCTATGGGGCAGTTCTACTCTGACCTCTAGGGTCGCTATGAGTCGGATACAACTCGATGGTAGTGGTTGTTGTTGTTGGGCTATAGGGTTGCTATAAGTCAGAATTGACTCAATGGCAATGGGTTTAGTTTGGTTTATATTGAGAGGTAATCCAGATTGGAAACCTCACTGGATCTGAGGAAGGTATCAAGTTAAGGCCAGATAACTCCAGGCTTTTGAGGTTAAAATCAAAAAGGGCCATGTGACACCCAGCCCATTCTCAGACACCATGCCCTTGGTCTTGAGCCAAGGTGATGATGACCAGCCACTCATACTCAGTATATGCTCTGTCTAGGTTTATGTGTGTTTTCACTTATTTTTACCAAATATTTGGAGAAAGACTTTCTCATTCACCAGTGGCAGGCCAGCCCCAGAGAGGAGATGAGAGTTGCCCAGGATGGTTGTGAAGGGAGACGAAAACCACAGCTCCAAGTGGTTGCTTTGACTTCCTCCTGCTCCTTCTAAGCTCTTTCATTGTTACATGCAGGCATTTTTTAAAAAAACAAAGAAGACCATCCCTTCTTTTCCCATGAGGTAGCACTGCTGTTTCTGGTGCAGAGGGCCCTGATGTCAGGCTTATGAATCATCGTTCCCTGCCTCATCCTCTTCAGTCATTCAGGTTTCATCATCCCCTTTGCAAGTGAGGAAACTGAAGTCCATCGCCCAGTCCAAGTAATAACAAAATCCAGTTTAGAATTCTGTCCTGGGATTTCAGTTCTGATGCTCATATTTTCAAAGCATTTCCATGTCAAGAAATCCCACGAGCCTTAGTCACTCCTCACACATAAATCTACAAATATCCCTTGGTCGTGTGCTCCAAACAGCAAACCTTCTGGCCCATTTCCCTGCTTCCTCCTCTTCTTTTTCTGTTGCACAGCACAGTTAGAGGATGGGATATTCCCAGAACTAACCCTCTGGTTAATAAGGAGTCACAGCATCCTGCATGTGCCGTAAGTAAGTATCTCAATTTCAAATAATTAGAATATAGTGCAACCCACTTAACAATACACATAATTTAATCTATTTTTGATGGGCCAGAAGACACTTTAAGATCTTGTTGTGCCTTTAAGTCATCATTGAAATCCATTACCATTAAGTTGATTTTGACTCACACCAACGCTATGGGACAGAGTAGAACTGCCACATAGCGTTTCCAAGGCTCTAATTGTCACAGAAACAGACTGCTACATCTTTCTCCCATGGAGAGGCTGGTGAGTTCGAACCATTCAGTCGCAGCTGAGCGCTTAACCACTGTGCCACCAGGGGTCCTTATCATGACAAAGATCCATTATCATCTTACCATCGATATGTGGAACTACCATTTTAAGACAATTCTAGTTAATACAATACTAGATAGTAGACAACTTGTTAGAAATCAGATTCTAGAGAAAAAGGTTAGGGAATTATGGATCCTTTTACTAAACCTGAACCAAAAATCACTGCCATTGAGTCAATTTTGACTCATAGCAACCCTAGAGACAGAGTAGAACTATCCCATAGAGTATCCAAGGAGTGCCTAGCAGATCTGAACTGCCAACCTTTTGGTTAGCAGCCATAGCTCTTAAGCACTACACCGCTGGGATTTCCTGCCTCATAATTCAGTGACATTGTTGTTGAAGGTGCAAATTAAGGAATGACTGAGGCTTAATTTCAAGTGTATTTGCATTTAAACTTAAATTAAGAGTGCCTCTCAGATGGACCTTAGACATTTATTAGACATGGTAAGGTGAAGAAGCTGAAGAACTGGCAAAATTACAACTGCTTTTAGCTTCTGTTATTCCAAAACCCTTCCATTTAGTAAAACACTTTGCTACAGTGAATAACTATTTGTTACCAAATTATGATTTAAAGGCCTAATTAAATATTTCACAAAGTAAAAATAACAACTTGCTTAAATGTGAACATTACCGTATTTACGCCCTTAATAGCTGTGCATCCTGGGCCTTTTATTTGCCCCCGGAAGAGACACCTGTACACCCAATTTGCAAGGGAGGAGGCTGAGACCTCTGGGGTGCAGGCTGTTACCTGACCTGCCACAGCCACCGGAGGAGTAAATAGGGTCGATGCATTGAATAAGCCTATTATTTGTGGCCAACAAGTACAGCTGCTCATAGGAGCCTTTCTTCAGACTCAGACCCGATAACAGGGAGCTCTTGGACCCCGTGTAGTGACCTCCAGTTAGGCACTCAACAGTCATCTATAAGCACCCACTGTGGCCCAGTACTAAGAATTCAACCCCAGGGAGCTTTTGTGCCCAGTGTAAGTCCCCCAGAGATGCTTCTAGTCAAAGCAGCCTCCAGACAGCTCCAAAGCATGTTGTATGAATTTCCTCAGTTAAGTCTGGTCCACTTAGACTGAATCTGGTCATAGGAATGCCCTGAGGGACTGGCCCTGAAGACCCATAGTTCATCAATGCCATCCTACCCACTCCCTACCGTATCTGGGGAGCGTAAGTGCTCCACTCAGGATCCAAGGAGAGTAGTTGCACAGATAAGGACTGGGAGGCACCCAGGAGGCAAGCCTTGGGTGCTTTGCCAAAGCTTTGTAGACTGAGGCTCTCAGAGACAATGACTGTCTCTACTTTCTGGATGACTCTATCATCATCTGTCCTGTCATGGCAACAGGGGATTCTCAAGCCAGATTGTATCTTCCCAGCCAGCGTTTTAAGCCTGCCTTGGGAGTTCTCCTTATGGAGTTTCTCTCAGTTGAAGGATTATCTCTTATGCAGGAGTCTGTGGGAGACCACATCCCTGTTCTTCTTCTGGGCAATAAAACCGACAACGAGAAGGAGCGAGAAGTCCCCCAGAGCCTCGGAGAGCAGCTTGCCAAGGTAAAGAGCCAGCATTTTTGTCTCTCTGGGTAGGCTGAGCATTCCCAGGGCAACTGGGCTCTGGAGCCATTGTAAGAACCTTCTCTGGAAATCCTGTGGGTAGGAAGCAATTGGGCAAGAAGGGTGTCTTGGCATCAGGGAACACCCAACTGCTGTGCATTTACTACTTTCTGTAGAATGCTACAGTTTGTAAGATGGTGCTGGTTAGGGCTCATGAAAACATGGGGAAATTCTCCCAAACTCTCTTATTTGTAACATGGCATTATAAATTATGAAGTATAAGAGACTACTTAATCCAGTCCCCCATCTGATACTTGTATCACATCAGCTGTGTTTCTACTTCGTCACCTTCAGAGACAAAAAGCTCACTCTGTAAGGCAGGCTTCTCTTTGGACAGCCCTATTAGAGTGTTCATCCTGTCTATGAAGACTAAGCCTCAAAGCTATGAACTCAAAATAAACTGAAAGGAGAAAATAAGCGCTGGCCCTCGTGCCCCGGAATAGAACCAGTGGGAATTAATAGAAATCAAGCTCTAAGACGAACAGAAAGTGCTCAGTCCTTGGCTCCTTCTAGTGCCTTGGAGTCTGGTTTTCATGGAACCAAGGAGGATGTGGGTGCAGACTAGCCCTGTGATTCTATCCTTTTTTGTTTACTGGTTCTAATCTGGGACTCATGACCTCAGAACATGCACAGATGGTAGAAGTCCAGGAGAAAGGAGGAAGAGAGACTTCGCATAGGTTCCAGTGGAAGGTCATTAAGGCAATTACATGTCCACAATCCCTCACCCACAATTTCTAACTCCAAAAGACTCTGAAAGTAGAGAGAGTTTTGCATTTTATCTGGCAAAAAATAAAAATAAAAAAAATAAAGGAAATAGACCAGAACTGAAATGAGACAAGTTGTATCCTTTCTTTATCCCATTTTGTATAAATATTCATATGTTGGATTACAGACCCACTGAGGGTATTGGGTAAAATAGATCCTAAAACTAAGTGTCGTCAAGTCTGCCCTGATTCATGGCAAGCACTTGTATATTGGAATAGAATTTTGCTCCCTAAGGTTTTCACTGGCTGATCTGTTGGAAGTAGATCACCAGGCATTTTTTCAGAGGTGCCTCTGGGTGGGCTCCAACCTCCAGCCTTCCGGTTAGTAGCCGTACACGTTATTCGTTTGCACCACCCAGTCACTCCAGTGTACGGTAAACACACGCATTACTTTTCCAAAATCCAAAACACACTTGGCTGCAAAACACATCCGAGTACTTGTATTACTATTATTCCATTTTGTTTTTTCTTTAGTCAGTGGAAAAAAAATAAAGTTTGGTGATTTATTCAAACTGTCACAGGGCTCATCAGTGATGGGGTCAGAACTGGAGGCTAGAAGATAAATCTTGTCTTCCTTCTCTAGTTCCTCTGTACTTTCCACCCCACCACTTAGGGGCTTTATCAGACTGACCTCTAATCAGGTTCTGAAAGAAGCAGACAGGGAGAGATGATGCAAGGGGAGGGAGTGGGACAGGGGACTTCATGAAAAGGGTCAAGGCTGGAGCTGGGACCATGGGGTGTGGACCAGGAAAGCAGAATTCAGAGCCAGCTTTTGCAGAGCCTCTTGATCTGCAGCCACAAAGAAAGTGTTTTGATTCAGCTAGCTTCATTCAAATAGTCCACATCCCCACAAAGAATCAGCCTCCAAGAAAAGACTGTCCAAAAGCAAGGCCTCTACACCATTAGCATTGTCATAATGAAGCAGAAAGTCTATTGATGGAGGTGATAAATGGAACATGATGAGCCTTGGCCAAGGGCTCTTCCATGTACATAGCACAGCCTTGGCCTAATGAAGTGATGGACACTTTTCCTGGGGCACCAGTGCTGAAAGCTGGGCAGCTGGAGTGTTAATGAACTGGTGGAGAGAGAATTGCCATAGCAGGGCCTCAGTAACTTCTGCCCCAAGGTCTATGCGATGCCAGCATCCTGGGAAACACATGCTGCTGGCAAGCCCTGCCATTAAGGAAATGTGTGACCTGCCCAGGGCAGCTGTATGCCCTCTCTAGCCTCGGTTTTCTGTCTGCAAAATGAAAAGAATGTTGCCTGCCCTAGCCTGCATGACCTTGCCTGCATCCCAGGGTTGGTGTGAAAAGGAAGTGAAGATACTCTTACCTGAGAGCAATTTAAGAATGCAAATCCGTAGGGCAGCATACGGTTTTGTTGTTTTACAACTGCTACAGCGCACCTGAGACATGGTTACAGAACTTGGCATTTGTCTGGGAGCCTGAGGACACAGATATTAACCACATACTGAACTGGGGAGTGTTAAGGAATTAAAGAGGACTGCAGAGGAGCCCTGGTGGTACAGTGGTTAAGTTACAGCAGCTAACCAAAGCCTGCAGTTTATATCCACCAGCTGTTCCTTGGAAACCCTGTAGGGGAGTTCTCCTCTGTCACGTAGGGTCACTGTCAGTCAGAATTGACTCAACAGCAATGTTTTTTGGTGGGGGGCAGTTTGTTTTGTGAGAGGAAGCGGGGCTGTTGGTAGATGCAGACAGGTTGCCCTCTACTCCCCACAACTGTCTCTACCCTCTCCCTGCACTCTCCTTCTATTCCGTCTGTTTTATGATTCTAGGAGAACAATCTGATCTTCTACGAATGCAGTGCCTATTCTGGTCACAATACCAAAGAGTCCCTGCTCCATCTAGCCAGGTAAAAGAGATACAACTCACCAGGTAAATAGATTGCTGAACCCAGCTATGCCAGGCCTGCTGGGAGGCACTGTCTTCACCTCTCCCAGGACCTTCTTTTCCTGTTGCCTGAGCCTTCTGAGTGGAGATGGTGGGCCAGGCCTTTGTGGGGAATTTCAGGGGTCCCAGGCAGCCTTTTGAAACATAATGATGAGAAAGGGAACCTCCCGGCCCCTCATCCCCCGCTGCAGAGTCTTTCTAAGTCTTAAAGGCTGCCTTTATCCCAGGGATCCTCTTTTTAAATGCAAATACTCCCAGAAAGGTCAGAGCATAGGACTCGCATCATTGGCAAATACTTGAGCAGGGATTAGTTGCTTGCCAGCTGGGAGCAAAAATGGGTTATAATATGGGTTCCTGGGGGAGGAGGGGAAACCCTGCTGGTTTAGTTTTTAAATGCTACAGATGCTAACTAACAGGCTGGCAGTTTGAATCCACCAGGTGCTCCTTGGAAGCTCAACGGGGCAGTTCTAATCTGCCCTATAGGGTCACTATGAGTCAGAATTGATTCAGTGGCATTGGATTTTGGGTTGAAACCCATGACTGTGCTAAAATTAAAATGGCACAGTCACACTGGGCCCCACTTTCAGTATTTGGGCATGCATTTAATCTACCCATCCACTCAACAAATGCTTAATGCCTATTTCGTACCCAGAAGTCATTTTGAGGCATTTAAAATACATTTTTAATTTGAGTAACTAGAACTCAGTATAAATTGTTCTATGCATTAGAGATGTTATGGAGTTACGGAGTACCATGAGGAATATTGTAGACTTTTCTCTAACACTGAGTCCCTGTGTGAGTCCCCCTGCCTCTCTGAGGTTGATTGGTCATGTAGGAACATCAGTCATATCTTCCCTGCCCAGCATTATCAAAGAAGATGCTGAAGGTGAAAGTGCTTTGAGAGTATAAAGCAGGGATAAGATGTTTATCATTGGTTTTAATCCTTTACTGCCTGCATTTACTCTGGAGCTGTGTTCACATTGGAAAACCCTTCTGTACAGTTAACAATCAACAACTATATCTTGGAGACTCTACTGTATCTACTGTATGCCTATTACTGGGCTTGGCTCCTGCAGAGGCACAAAGGACCCAGTAAACCCTCAAGCAGCGTCTTCTCTGGTGAGGCAGGAAGCAAGGAAGCAGTGCATTATGATGTTGGGTGAGAGAATGTAAAACAGGGGGAGTTACAGTGCTGTCAGACCTTCTGACGCTGACCTAGTGGATCAGGGGAGGCTTCTGGGAGGAGGAATCCAGGTTGACCAAGTCTCTGGATTTACTGTTACAGTTAGGAAACTGGAGTTATGGAGTACCATGAGGAATATTTTTAAATACTGCCTCTGATCCTCCAAAGCAGTTGAGTTCCCTCTTAATCACCCAAATGGCCTGCAGTGTGAGGGTGAGTGGTCCATGCTGCCAGCTTTTGGGCCTAGCAGCTTCTCTCGTCCTAACACTACATCTTCTCCCCTCCCAGGATCCTCAAGGACCAAGAAGACAGAGTGAAGGAGGACACCATTCAGGTGGGCCGCCCTGCCAAGAAGAAGTCCTGCTGTGGCTGATAGGAGGCCTCCACAGACTGCTGGACTCAAAGACTAGGGTTCCAGGGTCCACCCTACAACCTGCCCACGGGCTCCTGCACAGATGCCACCCACCAAGTCCTAGCAGATCGCTGTCCTTGTCAGTCACTTGCCTCACCACAGGGAAGGGAAGCACACTGAGTCAGAAGAGCTACTCTTAGGGCATCAGGTCTTTCCTCTTCTTTCTGGCTCTAGGCCCCAGGTGTCCATTCCTTCTTTTTTAGATGAGTTTCCTGGGGGAAAGGAAACAGATAGGCTTTTCCAGAACAGTCACTACGTGCTTTCTCCAGCTCCTTTCTCCTCTCTTGCCCTTAGGAGCTGCAGCCCTGCAGTTGCTAAGGCAACTGTGCAGGTCTAACTGGCTGCTTCCTGCAGACCAAAGGGTCTACTGCTTGGGTGATGCTGGGGTACTTTTTCCTGCTTTGGCTCTGATTTTCTGGAGGTCAATTTCTTGGTATGTGCTTTATGGGCCTTGGGATACCTGCATTGTTGAGAGAAGCCAATTGGGACACGCACATTCAGTTCCACCACCACCACCCACCTCTTTGCTCCGTGGGTTCTCTGGAACGATGCCTTCCCAAGAACCCACAGCCTTTTCCTCCCCACCACCCACCCACCTCCAACCCTAGCTCTGAGGCAGACTGCAGTGATCAATTTATGCCTGGGGTTAAGGGAGTAGGCTTATTTCCTACTTGACTTTGAGGAAGAGATGAAAAGAAAGCTAGAGGAGAAAAAACCATCTGCTACCAAACAGAGAGACCATTTCTGGAAGGTATAAATAAGGTATATATAGCTATATAAAAGCCATTTTCTAAATGTTTCTCAGAATAGCTCTGCGAAAAATTGTACATGATGATTAACGGGGTAAATTGACATGCAACCAGTGCGGCCCAACACTAGGTCTATAGTCACCAACTTCATTTTATTTTATTATATTTTACTTTATTCCAGAAGATGGTATTTAAAAGAAGAAGAGAGAAAAAAAAATCTGTGGCTGTGATGCTGACATTTTCCTGGTGTTGGGAAGTGAACAGAGTGTAGAACTGCTGGCTTCAGCACCCTGGGGACTGCAACAGCGCAGGGCACTGTGATTAAAGGCAATGACCTGAAGCTGTGTGCTGTCCCTTTAGCTGGGGGGGGGGGCGGGGCGGACAGTGAATTCCCCATCCCTGACAGCATTCTGGTGATTCTGGCCAGCTGTGAGGGGTGCCAGCAAATAGGGCATCCCTGCTCAGGTGGGATGTTACAGGTAAAGCTCACTGTCCATGAAAATTCTAGGACCACAGATCAGGCCTCCATGGGAAAAACAGGCAATGCACACCCAAGTGGAGTTCCTGGGTGCAAACCATTAAGGGCTTGTCCACTAGCTGAGAGATTGGTGGTTCAAATCCATCCAGAGGTTCTTGGAAGACAGGCCTGGTGATCTGTTTGCAAAGGATCATAGCCTTGAAAATCCTTTGAAGCAGTTCTTATCTGTGTACATGGGATTTCTGTGAGTCAGAATCAACCTAAAAAGGCAACTAACAAACAGGGGGTCTGTTTTCTCCATGGCCATCCCTACTTTCTGCTCCACCCTCCACACAAACACAGCAGTATGTGATCACACAACACACACACAAGATGCTTGGAGGCCACCTCCCACCTCCCAATGAGGAACCACAGCCATTTATAAAATGTGCATTGAGAGTTTAGAACAGGGAGGCATGACACTAGTGCCTGGCTTTCCAGTGGACTGCTAAATCTCTACAGTGCCTCAAGGTCCAGTCAGAGAGAGGGACGGCTGCTATTTCCTTCTCCAGCCTCACCTGAAAAAGACAATGGAGTACAGGGATTCAGGAAGACTGAGATGTTCTTTGTCCCCAGGTCTTAGCCTCCTCCCCTCACTTTCACCAACAGAGTGGCTTAAAGATCAAAGGTATTTCAGTATCTGTCAGCTTGTTCCAAAGCAAACAGACCCTGGTTACAAGACGGTCAAAAAATCTGCTGGCTGTGGCCCATGTGTATTGCTATAATGACCTTGAACAAGTCACTTAATCGGGCTTTCTTTCCTCATCTGTAGAGTGGAAGCTTCAATGTCCACAGGAACATTTGAGTGCTAAATAGGATAATGTATATAAAATACTTAGCACAGTGTCCAGCACATAGTAGGTATTAATATGTAGGGGCTGTTATCCCTATCAACATCTGTTTGCTTCCTGTAACACTTGCTTTTATCTCAGATTTAGAGCCAATGAAGATTTCCCAAGCATCTACACAGAACTGGGCATATTCACCAACACTACCTCATTTCAGCACCAGGCTGCCTAGCCGATTTGTCTAGGTCTTAAACTCTTAACTAGATTTGCTTCTTTATGTCCCTGTCTTGTATTGCTCTAGGCTTCTCAGTTTCCTTCTCCACCTAGGTTTTATCCAAGTGCTCTGGTTTTCCTACCAGTGTCCCATCCTGCCAGTGCCTGCTGTCTGATTTCATCTCACAATCCACTCTCTCTCTCCCTCTCGTTCTCCAAAACTCAGATAGCAGCTCATAGCTGGTCCCAGCTCATGATGGCTCCTAAATTATGCTTCAGCATCCCTGACCGCACACCTGCTCCCTGTCTGACTCCCTCTGCTGCTTCTGAAGCCTGCTGCTGCCCTTAGCCCTCAGCTGCCAAATCAGAAGCTCCGTCTGTGAACAAATGCCCCAGTTGCCTTGCTCCTTGTCTAGCGTCTTTCTTCCCCTTGACAGTCTCTTTGAAAGTATTATCTGTTGCCCTGTGATACTCAAGCTTTCTCCCACTTCTCTCCATGCTCACCATACTTCATTCTCAATACTGCTACCCAATCCTGAACTCCCCTAATTTCAGACAAGGGCTAATGTAAATGGTAACTCTAAGGCTACCCTTAAACTTTAACATAGAACTCTGAGACAGGACAAACTTTAAACCAAAGGAATGCCTGTCTAATGATAGACCATTAAGCACTACAGTGGTTCATGGGGGGTCAGATATTTCAGGACAGAGCTGAGTTCTCTACTTTTCTCAAAGACTTGAGTTTGCTTTATGTATTTTGAGACTCTGTTGTTAGGTGAAAATATGTTTTTAATTGTTATATTTTCTTAATCGATTGACTATCGTTATAAAATGTCCTTTATTTCTAGTAACAATTTTTGTCTTAATGTCTACTTTGTCTCATATTAGTATAACCACTCCAACTCTTTTTGTGGTTACTATTTGCATGGTATATCTTTTCCTATATGTTATTTGTTATATATGCATATATCCTATATGTATATCTTTTCTTTATGTTATTTTATTTATTATTGTTATTATTTTTGTTCCTCTATTACTCCATTGGAAACCCTGGTGGCATAGGGGTTAAGTGCTTCGGTTGCTAACCAAAAGGTCAGCAGTTCACATCCACCAGGTGCTCTTTGGTAATGCAATGGGGCAGCTCTACTCCATCTTTAGGGTCACTATGAGTCATTAGGAGTTGGAATTGACTCGATGGTAGTGGGTTTGAATTGGTTTTTGTTATTACTCCATTACTGTCTTCTTACACATTGAATAGATGTTTGCCAGTGTATCATTTTAATTCACTATTTCATTTACTACATATTTTTTAGTTATTTTCATGGTGGTTGCCCTGGGTATTACTATTAACATTTCAATTTATAATAATCCAGTCCAAATCAATGCCAACATATTTTCAGTGCAAAAAACTTATTCCTAAAGAAATTTATTGATTTATTCCCATCCTTTATGCTATTGTTGTTACAAATTACAAATTTATACATTTTGTGTTCATCAACATAGATTTGTGATTATTACTTTATGTAGTTGCCTTTTAAGTCAGATAGAAATAAAACCAGTCACAAACAAAAAATACAATTATACTGTTTTATTTGCCAGATAGTTATTTCTATTAGTGCACTTTATTTCTTAATGTTGAGTCCAGTTACTACCTAACTTCATTTCAAGCTGAAGAACTATTAATATTTCCTGTAGGACAAAAACAACTCTCTGAGTTTTTGCTGTCCTAATTTCCCTTTCTTTTTTGCGGGTAGTGTTGCTAGATACTGAATTCTTAGTTGACAATATTTTTTTTTCTTTCTTTCATTAACTTGAATACTGTATCCCACTGTCTTCTGACCTAAAGGTTTCTGATGAGAAATAAGCTGTACATCTTGTTGAAGATCGCTTGTATGTGTTGAGTTGCTTCTCTCTTTCAAAAATTCTGTTTGCCTCTGTTTCTATAGCTTGCTTATGATGAGCCTACGTGTGGATCTCCCCTACTTAGAGTTTGTTGAATTTCTTAGAAGTTGTTGATCATTATTTCTTCAAATATTTTTTCTACCTGTTTCTCTCCTTTCCTTCTAGACTCCTATTATGAATATGTTGACATGCTTGATGTCATCACACAGATTTCTGAGACTGTTAATTTCCCTTCTTTTTTTTTTTAATTTTCTGTTTCTCAGATAAGTCAACAGTTTCAATTGGCCTATCTTCAAGGTCACTGATGCTTTTGTTTGTTAAATTCTGTGTTGAGCTCTTGTAGTGAATTTTTCATTTCCAATATTGTCTTTTTCAGCTCCAGAATTTGTTTGCTTTCTTTTTGTAATGTCTATATCTTTATCTTTATACTCTGTTTTATGAGACATTGTCATTACACTTTAGTTCTTTAGACATGATGTCCTTTCAGTGTTCAACAAATTTAAAATTACCTGATTTAAAGCCTCAAAGACCTCATGTTGGCAGCCGTCTGTTCTGTGTTCTACTTCATAATATTGCACTTCATGCAACAAGTCTAGAACTCTGGTCCCGTTCCTTACTCCTACATCCAGTCTTCTCCACGAAGTCTGTTCTTCCTCTAGCTTGAAGGAGGGACATAAAACCTAGAAGCTTCTCAGATCTTGCATATGCTCCCCTCCACCTTGATCTTTTAGATACCCTGTTGGGGATGAGCTGCCCAAGAAGGCATCCAGTTCCTCAGGGACATCCTCAGGTAGTACTCTCCCTCCCAGGAATCCGGATAGCCCAGCAAAGCTTCACTCAAAAGGGGTAGATTGGAGAAGATTGGCAATCAGAGAAAATCTGAAGCTTTATTAAAAAAAAAAAAAGAAGCCAATTTAATTACTTCAAAATAATGAAGCTATAGTACACATGATACAAAACAGACTTAAGCGCCCTGCTACCACTGGTTACAATCAAAGCTTCAACCTGGCTTCTAGGAATGGACTGAAGAGTACTGCCACCTCCCCTCCCATCATCTGGGGAACAGAGAAGAGGATATATAAATTACAGTCAAGTTCAGTCAAAGTCGATAGGAATTCACTTTTTGGGTTATTCTCTGCTTTCTTATCCTGGTGTGTGTTTGGGATATGGGATAGCTCACAGAGCCCAGAAGCTTTATAAACCTCTTCCTCCAATCCCTAACTCATTGATGTTTCTATTAATAGACACATTATCAGTAATAGCATAAACAAAGACCATAATAACACCACCTTTCACACATTTCAGTAAATCCAGTTTAATCGACATGCCCTACTTACAATATTGCTAGAAGTGATGGGGATTTGGGAAGCCATACGGTGTCTAGAAAAGCACCCAGGAAGGGACCAGAGCTGACTCAGGCCCTGACTCAGGCCCAAGAACTGACTCTCTCTCTCTGAGTTGGGACTTCATCAGGACTTCAGCTTCAATTCGCATATGGTATTTGCGGGCCCTTGTCATAGCACTTGGAGACTCTTATCCCAACAAATGAGGGCTATCAAGGCCTATGCTATCATAATGACTTAGGGATAGGCCCAAATGACCTCTTCAAAAGTAAATACTAACCATAAAACACTTCACTATTAAAGGTGAATTTCCAAAGACCATGGACAGAGAGAATGGATTTTTCTCTCTCTCTCTCTCTCTCTCACACACACACACACATACACACACACACACACAAGCTATGGTGGTTCAGCAGTTAAAGCAATCAACTGCTAACTGAAAGGTTGATGTTTCAAAACTACCAGTGGCTCTGTGGGGAAGGTGGCAGTCTGCTTCCATAAAGCTTTATAACCTAGGAAGTCTGATAGGGCCACTGTAAGTTGGAATTGACTTGATGACAGTGGATATAGAGATAATATACACATATCCATACTTCTTTAGTAGGTATGAATATATGAGTATATATGTATATATACTTTTAAAATTAACTTTGATACAAGAATTGAAACAGATGTGGAGTTCAGAGAACCTCAGAGTGGATTTGGTAGAGTGATTATGGAACTGGGGATTCAATGAACACATGTAACACTAGATTAAGGGCAGAGTGCCAGGGGGTGATCAGACATCCAATCCACGTCCTCTCAAGACCCCTCTGTAATAATTGTATACCGTGTTTATTTATACACACTTCCTACAAGACTCTAAAGAGCAAAACACACTGGACAGGACTCCTTGAGGGCAGAGGTATTCATTTCTGCAGCCTCATGTTTGGTATAATGCCTGGCAGACAGTGTCTGCCACAGCGCAGCAGTTGAGAACAGAACATCAACGACCACCCAGGGAGCATCTCCACTGGAGATGCCAGAAACTGACTGGCTGATTCCCTGTGGCCTGAGTTTGCCTTCCTAGTTCAAATGAGGTGCTGTTTCTGCTTTTAAAACAAAGTGCTAGGGAGCCTTCCAGCTGCTGTGATTTTATTGTCTTTCTGACAGTGTGATGCCCATCAAAGCCTTCCATTTCATCACCCTGCAGCCTCCTCAGCTGCCACCAGTGGCAATCTATTAGCCGCAGGCTGTTTGACAACTCACTTTGACTTGGACCCATGAATTCATTCATAAACGAGACTTCCCTACGCAGTTATCCTTCCTGGGGTGGAATCAACAACCTTACCCATATGCAACCTTCCCAAACAATTGCTGTAGCCCCTGAAGACCTGCTCAGGTTAGAATCTAAATACAAGTTGGGAGGCCTAGCTTCCAAACCCTTCACAAGGTATTGTGAAGGTCAAATGAGAAGTCTTGAAGAAGAGCTTAGTCAACCAAAAGACTCTGAACAAATGTTAGTTATTACATCATCATCTTCCTGTGCAAAATCAAGACAAAAGAGGAAAAGGAGGGGAAACCCCACAGTTCCTGATGACTAGAAGAAGCTGAGGCCTCAAGTAAAAGTGCCTCCCCTTCCTTTGGGCTACCGGAGTATTAAAACTAGCACTGCATCAAGCTAGAGACTTCTAAAGGACACCTTGTGTCTTCTCATACTGTCTTGAAGTTGAATAAAATTCTTCAATATAGGATTCTGCTGTCATTTGTTTTTATACTTACTGAAGCCTGGTAGAGAATCCATGCAAGGTGGGTGGATGTATGAATTTGTTCCCCAGTCAACCCGGTAGATGACATATTCCTACTTGACCTACCTTTGCACATACAAACACTCATGTTCCGTGACTAAATGAAGGCTTGATTTTTATAGGATTTTCAACAATGGAGGCTTTAAGGTGCTGGTGTTTGTCTCAGATTACATGAAGAGATAAAGGAACTGTGAGCCCCTGTGAGGAAAATGGCTAACCCTAGGCTGCTAACCAAATGTTGGTGGTTCAAGTCCACCCAAAGGTGCCTCAGAAGAAGGGCCTGGTGATCTACTTCGAAAACATTAACCATTGAAAACCCTATGGAGCACACTGCCACTCTGACACACACGCAGTTGCTCTGAGTTAGAATCAACTCGTCGGCAACCGGTTAACTGGTTCCCAGACCAACATAAATAATGAAGCAATACAAGACAACATACAAGAAAACTTGAAATAGGAAATGAGAGAGGGTTTAGATTAGATAGTTGTTAGAAATTTGGTAGGGTGAAATTGGTGACAATTCACATTAGTAAGAAGATCAATATTAATGGGACTTTGACACAACTTGTGTACTCCTCCTCTCTTAACCCAATATTGTAAGCACAGAGTATATACACTTTCATTTTTTTATTTAATTTAAAAAAAAAGGAAATGAGAGAAATAGAAAGGACAGCAAATTTAACATGACCCTTGGAGTTTCAATGTATTTGAGGGGAGGAAACACCTAGAAACTCACAAATGTGTGTTAATAAGCCATGGAAATGCCACTACAACAAGCCCCAGACTCCCCCTTGCTGTCAGAGCCTCTTTTGCATATATGTAGGAGGACACTTGATGCTCCTGAGCATCTCTGCACCTGTCCATGCACACTCTTCTCCGTGAGACTGGATTTCCACACACTGTATGTTTCTACTAGTACCCCAAACCTGGCCACAGAGTAGGTGCTGAGTAAGAATGTTGAATGACAATAAAAACTAAATAAATAAGTTTTTTGTTGTCCCTGAAATTTTGCTGTCTTGACTCGATGGCACTTGGCTGGCTGACTATGGTAGGAAATGTATTCATTAGCACCTAGAAATAATTTGGTTTTGCAGAGACTTTAGTTGTAATAATTTACAGGCAGAGTACAAAGTAGCATACAAGGAGCAGAGTGGGAGAGGGAACCTGAGCGTACAAGTATGAGGAGCTGGCTGAGATGCTAAGCTGGCTCTGAGTTACTCAAGAGGAAAGGATTGGAACCAGGGAACACAGGGCAGAGGAACTGCAAGTTATCACAAGGAAGAAGTTTATCTCAGCAAGCACTGTCCATCAAAGGATTGCGTCCTGGCACTGAGTAGTGAGGTCCCTGATACTACATGTGTTCAAACAGATGCCGACCACAGAGAGCAGGCAATGCTGGTGAAAAACTAGATATAACGAATTACAAACTCCCCGTCCTATTCCCACCAACCTCAGAAGTCTTTGATTCTTTTGAACCGATACTGAAGTGGAAGTGAAAGGCAGGAGAGACTGGGAGTTAGGAAGGGTTAAGCCAAGAAGCTTTCCTGACCCAGGAGAATGCTGGGCCAGTTTGTTTCTGCAGTTTAGATTCCCTCCTTTCACCCTTTTCTTCTTCACTTTCTCTCCTGCTCTAATTTCTTCTGCTGCTTCTCTTTTATCTTCTCTTTCCCCGTTTATTCTCTAGTCCCTGGTCACCCCTCATTCTGTCACCTGCTTCCCACCCTCCTGGCTCCCAGAGGCAGGAAAGGCACCTGGCCTAAAGCTCTACCAGGGAGAGCTTCGGGCTCTCTAGCTTCCTTGGCGTGGAGAAAGGTGCTGAATCTGCGCCAGCGTCCTGCCAGCTCCTCTATTGTGGCAAGTGAAATTACCAGCTTCACACTGTGCATCTATTTAAATCTGCCTTTCATGTCTGATGGATTTAAAAATATGCTAGAAACCGATGTCTTAAATACAAGAAACAAACAAGCAGATGATGATGTGCGTTTCCTTCCTCTGGGCGCTACCCACCTTCTTTTGCCTTCATTTCCCTCTCTCCCTGCTCCCTACAAGCAGTTTTCATTCATGACACTAATGTCCCTTTCTTTGCCCACGCTGCCCCTTCCTTCAGTGATGCAGGAAGGCTGAGCAGTGGCCAGAACTCCCAGGGGCCCGGGTTCTGTCCTCAACTCGGTCAGAGACGCATAGGGCCACCCACCATAAATGCTCCTCTCTCAAGCCTGGATCACTTCTTGCCCGGCCAACAGGGTTGGGGCTGCATTGACTATTGCCTGGAAACACACTGCTAGGCGGAACTTAAGAGACCACTCACCATCTACAAGGGGCTTGCCAGGGTCATAAGTTCACTGAAAGGACACACTGGCCCAGGTCCTAACCCTTGCCATGCACAGCATCTCCACACAAGCCTTTCAGTCTTTCCATTCAGTTCTCTGGGAAGGGGGTTCACTACTCCCAGAGCCACAAGCTTGGAGATGCCTCAGCCTGCCCAACCCCCAACCCCAACAGTCAGCCTGTGAGAGTCCCACAGGCTCCTGGAACTGGAAGGATTCACAGTCACGGGTTCCTTGTCTGTCCCATGTGAAAAGGGTAGATAGTCACTGAAAATCTGCTCTAAGACCTTAGCCCACTGCAGTTGATCTAACCCAGTTTCCTTTGCTATAATTTAAGTCACATGTGTCTAGTCACTGAGCGTCATCTCTTTGGGGCTTGATAATTAGGCCCTGCAGCATGTCCTACATCTGGAAAAGGCGCCATTGTTCCCACCCCACCAGCCTCATGCCCCAGACCGCACAGCTCTGGTTATTGTTCTAGCTCACAGTTCTCAGCCTCATCTGGGGAGCTTATTATTATGTTATTTCTGATCACCCAGGGAGCTTTTCAGTATTTTTGCTCTTTATTTTTATTTATTTTACTATTTTATTGTTTTATTATTTTTTAAAAAATAACACCAATCTTCACACCCTTGCCAGAAATCCTGATGTAATTGGATGTTGGAGGAGCTTTACTTTTCGTGGGTTAATATTACTATTATTAGTAACAACAATAATGAGATGATATGCCAGAAGAAAAATCACACAAAACAATAAACTTCCTATTGATCTTGGATCTTCTTCTTTATGTCTGTCTTCTTTGCCTATGCTGTTCCCTCTGTCTGAATTCTTTAAGAGGGTTTTGATGACTTGCCTGTAGCCATACAGCAGGTCATTGGTAAAGCAGGTGTCTTAGCAGGGTTATGAGGCCTCCCTAGTGCCTTTATACCCTCTCCATTACTGGGCTTCGACAGCCATTGACTTCTGATTCCCTGTGCTCAGAAGCCCCGATTCTATACTGAGCTATCACCTAAGTGTATGTGCATACACAACACACACACACGCGCGCGCGCGCACGCACGCAGCCCATTGCCGTAGAGTCAGTTCCAACTCATAGCAACCCTGTAGGAGAGTAGAACTGCCTCATAGGGTTTCCAAGGTTGTAAATCTTTTATGAAAGCAGAATGCCATGTCTTTCTCCCAGCGAGTGGCTAGTGGGTTCAAATTACTAATTTTTCAGTTAGCAGCAGAGCACTTAACCACTGCACCACTAGAGCTACTCATACTCTGTAATAAAAGTGCACATTCCACCCATTCCAATTTTATCCCTGACTCCCTCCACTAGAGTTAGTCTTGACCACTGATGCCCTGTATATCTTTCACACAATTTTGAGTATGTGCCAATGTGTCAAGCAATACTCTATGCTTTGGGGACATAAAAAAGAACAAATGGAAAGAAAATCAAGGAACCCAAAATCAATCAAGGAGCTCTGTGCACAAGCTGGAAGACATCGCACCAGACAGACTGTGCAGAATGCCACAGGAAGTGAAGAGAGAGTGGTGAAGTTGTTTCTGGATTGGGGGGTAGCGGGTGGTAGAAAGGCTTCACCGGTTGATCTGAGAGCTAAGAGGTGGACAGGGTTTCTTAAGAAGGAAGCCAGAAATAGCAAAGGGGAAAAGAAGATGCCTATTTAAATGAAAGCTTCTTAAGAGGGTCCCCATGTGGCTTTTGGCAGGAGCGGAATGTGGGTTGCTGACTCTCGGGTGGGGGATGAAGTTTGGGCATCAAGAAGGAATCTGGAGAGAATAAGCAAACGAGGCCAAAACAAAAGAGATAAGTCTACCAGGGCTGAGAGGGATTTAAAAGTCAGTCTGTAAGTGATGAGAAGCCACTGGAAGGTTTCCCAGCAGGACAGCAAAAGGCAACGTCAGATGGGCAACTGTGCTGAGAAGAAAGAGGAACAGGATGGATGGGGCAAGTCTGCAGGCAGGAGACCTGCTGCGAACCGCTGCCTGGCTTCTGGCGCACAGTCAGGAAAGTGTGATCCAGGGCATGGGGAGCAGGGAAGATAAAGAAAAGACCCTCGTTACCAGCCAACTCCAGCTCTCCAGGTGTTCTGTGTCTGTCAATGAGCCAGGTCGTATTTTCAAGCTCAGCCTTTCCTCTTTGTCTTCCCACAGTCCAGCATTTCTGGGCTAACTAACAGGGCGTCCCCTACTCCTTTCTCCAAGTCATTAAATTTCAAACATTGAATTAAAAAAAAAAAATTAAATCCACAGAGTTTAGGAAAGGACATTTCTCGAAATGAGGTGAGGATGTAGTGATTATACTTTGCAAATCTCAAACCAAATACAATTACATTGGTGTCATCCACGACTTTTAATTATGCAGGTCATCGCTTGCTCCATGGATACTAATCAGCAAAGGCAGCTGTGGTTTATGGACTGGGAGGGAAAAACGAACTCACGAGTGTACAGCAGTTCAGAGTTTACAAGCCATTTTCACAAAAATCGCCCTGTGGATTATTTCCCCTCCGTGGCCATGGAGACTCATTGAGAATGAGGGTCTCCTCCTCTGGAATGCAGTCAGTAAGCCAAGTGGCTGGACATATCTGGCCCCGGAACTGTCACATCTAGGCTAAAATGACTTGTGTTTTGGCGCCTCCAATTCTCTGCCTTTAGCTTCTATCCTGGGCTCATCTCTCATCTGGACACCTACCCAGGCTTACTGCCCACTCTTCTCCCCTCACTGCCTCATCTCCTGGGGCTCATTCATTAGCATCATCTCAGGGGAGTGACACTTGAAAGAGAATCTGATCAGAGATTATCAATAGGCAACATTAGCAGGACCAATTTAACTCCCTGCATGGAAGAGAGTCACCCAGCCCTGGACAGCCTGTAGCCAGTATCCTTAATTGTATTTCCTCTCAGTTATTAAAATGGTTTTCCAAGAGATAGTCCCAACCCAGTAGAATCACCGACTAATAAGCTGCAGTCAAGCTCCTGGAGAAGCCTCGCATCTTGGCCTGCTCCTCCATTTCCTTACTGATTGGCAAAGCCTCCGTGATGTCTTTCTGCAGCCCTGGCAGGAAGACAGTTTCTTTTTGAGTTTTTATTTCTCACCTCCTCCCCTACCCCTAAAACCAAAACCTCTGAAAGCTGTGTTACTCTCCTTTGCTAAGTTAAGGCAAGATCTTCCTGGGAAGCTCTGTGTTCTGGGCCACAAAAGAAGAGCTGTGGAATTGGAAAATCAGTTCTTCAAGTTGGGTAGAAAATAGGAGAAACTCTGAGTTAACATCTTCATTGCAGAAATGAGAAAACTGAGGCCCAGAGAGGGAGTGTGAAGAGCTCCATGTCACATTGTAGATTCCGAGATGTGGAGCATCAAGTGTGCTGGCAACTGGCATGAGGTCACGGCAACAAGTCCCCAATGAAGGCATCATCTGCTCATTCAGTAAACACTTATTCACAATGTGTAATAGTCCACCATGACTTGCATTAAGCCGACATCAGTCTCCAACATGACATCTTTGCTTTTTCACACATTAAGGAGGCCTTTTGCAGCAGATTTGCCCAATGCAATAAGCCATTTGGTTTCTTGACTGCTGCTTCCATTGATGTTGACTGTGGGTCCAAGTAAAATGAAATCTTTGACAACTACAATCTTTCCTCCATTTATCATGTTGTTGCTTATTGATCCAGTTGTGAGGATTTTAGTTTTCTGTACTTTGCAGTGTAATCCATACTGAAGGTTGTAGTCTTTGATCTTCATCAATAAGTGCTTCGTCTTATTTTCAGTAAACAAGGTTGTGTCATCTACATACTGCAGGTTGTTAATGAACCTTCCTCCAATCCTGATGACATGTCCTTCTTCATTTAGCCTAATTTATTGGCTATTCTCAGAGTACAGATTGGATAAGTATAATGAAAGGATACAAAACTGATTCACACCTTCCCTGATTTGAACCACACAGTATCCCCTTGTATTGTTCAAATCTGTCTGTTGGTCTATGTATAGGTTCTTCATGAGCACAACTAAGTGTTTTGGAATTCCTTTTCTTTGCAAGCCATGATATTTTCAATCATCTCATACTCATGGGAAACCTAGACAGTGAATAAGGAAGACCAAAGAAGAAATGCTGCCTTTAAATTATGATGTTGGCAAAGAATATTGAATATACCAACGACTGCCGGGAGAATGAACAAATCTGTCTTGCAAGAAGTACAACTAGAATGTTCCTTAGAAGCAAGGACAGGGAGACTTCATCTCACATACTTCAGACATGTTATTAGAAGGGTCCTGGCCCTGGAGAAGGATAGCATGCTTGGTAGAAGATCAACATAAAAGAGAAAAACCTTCAAAGAGATGGATTGACACAGTGGCTGCAACAATGGGATCATAACAACGATTGTAAGGGTGGCAGAGGACCAGGCAGGGTTTCATTCTGCTGTACACAGGGTCACCCTGAGTTGGAACTGACTCAGCAGCACCTAGCCACAACAACGTAATGGGCCAGAATGAGGAAGTACAGCTTCACTGCTAGAATTCTTGCTTTCCATTAGGAAGACCTAGGTTCAATTCCTGGCCAATGCACCTCGTGCACAGGCACCGCCCATCCGTCAGTGGAGGCTCGCATGTTGCTGTGACGCTGAGTACGTTTCAGCAGAGCTTCCAGACTAAGACAGCCTGGAAGGAAAGACCTGGTGATCCGCCTCTGAAAACTGGCCAGTGAAAACTTTAAGAATCACAATAGCTCCCCAGTTAATCACAAAGATGGCTCAGGACTTGGCAGCATTTCATTCCATTGTGCACACAGTCTCATGCGTTGCGGTAGATGCCATAACCACTAACAACAACATCACAACACAAATGGCATCTGGATACAGATGTGAGTGCAACACAGAACCTTCCCCCGAGGAGCTCTCAATCTGTTGAGGATATGCAGATACCAAAACAGATACCGATGACACAACCTTACAAACGTGGACACAGATATTCACCAAAGAACTTAAGGGGCCAAGTAGTGGGCTCAGAAAGGGCCAACGCATCCACATCTGGAGGTTTTTGAGGCCCAGCCTACTTCAGAGTCACAGCATATTATTGTAGTAGTAGCTGACACAGCTAATGTTTACCACCGTTCTCATTTAATTCTCACAGCAATCCTACGTGTTGGATGTTGTTGAGTTGATTTTGACTTATAGTGACTCCAGGTGACAGAGTAGAATTGTCCCTTAGGGTTTTCTTGGCTAACTTCTTTACAGAAGCAGAGAGCCAGGTCCTTCTGAGGTGCCACTGAACCACCAACTTTTCAATTAGCGGCTGAGCACTTCATTGTCACACCATCAGGGTAACCAAACAAATAAAACCTATTGCCAAAGAGTTGACTCTGACTCATAGCAACCCTATAGAACTGAGTAGAACTGCCCCACAGGGTTTCCAAGGAGCAGCTAGTGGATTCAAATTGCCAATGTTTGGGGTAGCAGACTTTTTACCACTAAGCCATCAGGACTCTATCACCAGGGTAAGTAGACATTATGATTGCCACCAGTTTATGGGAAAGGCAACTGAGGAAGACTGAGGTTAAACAACTTGCTTGGGATCACACAGCCAGAGGTACAGAATGGGAGTTTAAGTCATCCAATTCCAAATTCCACTCTCTTAACCACTGCCTCTTATCTCAGGTGACTCTTGTACTTAGTCAAGGACACCACAGGAACCCCCCTGTCTATGTGGCCAGCTATTCTTGTGAAGCCCAATTTTGCACTGTGCAGTGGTGGCCATAGGCCCTGAGCCAAATTTAGTTACCTCAGCCCCTCTCCCCCAGGCCTGACCCTGCTCTGAACGCAGACAGTGAACATGTGTAAGCAGCTCCTGTGTGATGCATTCCCTGTGTCATCTCAAGCGACATCATGTAACACTGCAACCCAAGGAAAAAGGTGTGACTATCATCCCCATTTCCCAGACAGGAACCCACATGGGAGCAGAGAATTGAGGTAATTCCAGCGGGTCTCATGGCCATTCAACTGGAGCAGCCAAACTCCAAGCTAGGTCTGTTTATCTCTAAGACTGGCCAAAGTTCAAGGTATCATCCATGACCATGAAACCAAGCCATGAGATTGAAGTCTGTGCCTTTGGCCTTCAAGTGCAGTGTTCTATCCAACTGAGCTAACCAACCATGGCTAAAAAAGCCATTGTAATCATATCAGAAAGCTTTTAAAACCTCCGAAAGACCTCTGAAAGGCCTCTGAAAGACACTTCAAGAATACATTCTGTAAGCTGAAACTGATGCAAAGCCTTACACTCCCCTGGAAACAGTTGCTTGGGGCTTGGAAACAGTCAAACAATTCTGAAAGGCAGATTCAGCCTCACTCAGACCCTTCCAGTCATCTTCCTCCTCCCATACAATTACATGCTTGGAGCAGAGAAGAAGGCGTCCCTGTGAGCAGAACAGTATGACATGACACCAGAAAACATAATGCAAATGACCCGAGTTCCACAAATTGGCCAGTTGCAGACTCCCTAATAGTGAATGAGGCAATCCTGAAATGAAGCCATCTGTATTCAAGCCAGTTTTTGTCAACAGAGACCAGAAGAAGTCTTCCACTTGTGGCTCAAAAAGTTCTACTGATTCCGTATTTACCTTTTCTGTGATTAATTTTCTGAAGCACATAGTGAGTTCAGTCTATTACCGTATTCCAGAGGAAATAATGCTAAATTGAGCTTGTTAGATGGTGAGCATGTGTGCCGTGCTAACCTTGTCCTGCACTGGCTACAGCGCTGGCTGCTTCTCACTGCCTAAGGAAAAAGTCCCTTGATGTGGTTTATGAGGCTCTTGATGGTGGGATCCTCCTTGCATCTGGAACCTCTCTTCTCATGCTCTCCCTTAGCCCTCTCCTCTCTCTTCCTTTTCTCTGGATTTCTTCTGGCTGGGCCGTTGTGAATGCCATTTCTGTTTGTGCGCTTCCACATCTTTTCCTCCTCTGCCCATCTCTTCCTCCTCTCCTGTTTTTTCAAGTGTCCTTTTAAAGTCACATCTTTGGGGAGGATTTCTTGATCTCTTGCTCCTAGAAACAGTATGCTACCGTACTCCCTTAGCCTTCTTTCAGACCATGTATCATTCTTGTGGAGTATCTCTTCTGTCAACAAATTGCAAATTCCAGAAAGACAGTTAGGGTCAGTTTTGTTCACTGCTGCATTCCCAGGGCTTAGTGCAGAGTCAAGGGGCCCTGGAGATGAAGTGGTTACACTCTCAGTCGCTGAGGTCAGTGGTTCAAACCCACCAGTGGCTCTACGGGTGGAAAAACCTGATGATCTGTTCCTAGTAAGCATTCCAGTCTAGGAAACACCATGGGACAGTAGAGTCTGCCACATAAGAGAAACTCAAGAAATATCCATTAATTGTGGGCTAGGGATGGAGTTGCTTCAGCTAGAGAGGTGCTTAATGGTTGTGTACTCAAATGGGGATAACATTGTTAGGCAGGATTTCTGTCCTTTTCTTTCCTTTTTCTTTCTCTCTTTTCCTCTCCTTCTTCTCTTCTTCTTCTTGTTCCTTACTGTCCTATATTTATTAACTACCTCTTATGCCCCTCACTTCTAAGGAACATTCTGGTTGTATTTTTTCTAAGACTGATTTGTTCATTCTTTGGGCAATCCATGATATATTCAACATTCTTTGCCAACACTGCAGTTCAGATATATCAATTCTTCAAAAAAAAAAAGAAACAAAGAAATATTCAATGAATGGAAGAAGTTGGCAGATGCCACTCACTTTACTCTCTTGATTCCAACTGGTACTAGAACTGGAACCACTAAGCTGCAAATGAAATTGGGTCCCATGCTTACCTGAAAGCTCCACCCAACATCCAGACTCAGGCAGTGAACATTGTCTCCCTTCTGCTCCTGATTCAAGCTTCCGTGTTACCTGGTCATGCACTACCCCTAGACAATACAGGTGTGTATGCAATGCAGTATTTCCCCACGTCTATAACTTAGTCTGCTAGTACGCTCAGTCTCTTCCTAGGCGCAAAGCTCAGTTCCTATTGTTCTGTTCTTCTAATGCCTTCTGACTCTTGTGCCATGATGGCATCGTGGTGGGCTCTGTTGTATCAAAGACAATTTTTGACAGTTAAGGAGGTGGCTGGCTATTTTCTAGTCATTGTAGCCAGACATCTGTCAAGCATGTATGCTTTATAGTACTCAAGATTAAGTTCTCAGTCTGGCCCCCAAACTCTCCTCCCCACCAGGCCCCAGAAGGTACTTCTAAGTCACTAACTTTGGCCATCAAAGAGAATGATTCTCTGAGTATGCAAACTCAATATAACATTAACAAAATACGGCTAGAAAAATAATTCTCCTGGGAAAAGTACCATGTGACGAATTCCAAAATAAAATAAGCACTTTAGATTATAGCTTGTTTGCTTGTTTTAATAAATGCTCTGTTTTAGAATAGTTTCAGATTTACAAAAAAGTTTCAAAGACAGTACAGACTTCCCATATACCCCATTCCCAGTTTTCCCTATTATGAACCTCTTAATTAGCATGGTATATTTGTCACAATTAATGAGCCAATATTAACACATTGTTATTAAGTAAAGTCAGACTTTACATACATTTCCTTGGTTTTTAACTGGTGTTCTTTTTCTGTTCTAGGATATTATCCAAGGTACACCAGAATGTGCTTCTAAGTCATCCAAGAGAATAGGTGCTCTGTATAGGAAAACTCAATATATTATTAGCCAAAGCAGAAGATGACTAGAGGTGTAATTCTCCAAGAAAGTAAAAGGAACACTTATGATCACCTACAGCTTTCAATTGTCTACTGCTTTTCCCCCATTGGATGCAAACTAGGTACCTGTCATAGTACTCTGGACTTGGGTTCAAGGTCACGGTGGGGAGAGACAGATTACCCAATAAGCAAGGTAGACACAGGCTTAATTGTGTTTACTCAATTTCATCATGTGAAACGTGCACGACAGATTAGTAAGTAAACATAATTAAGCCTCTGCCTACCTTGCTTACTGCAAACCAGTGTATATGGTGCTTGCTGGTTAATCTACCCTTGTGAGGAAGCTCTTGTGATTAGAAATGAACACGGAGGCAGCTGGAAGATGCTGGCTGCCCTGCCGAGAGCGCCGCAGGTGGAGCTGTGGAGTCCATAATTAGGGCTATTTTAATTTTGGTGGAAGGACACATGTCTGTTGATGCCAGTTAGTCACTCCCTGCCAGAGGACTGGAGCCTTTAAAGTACTAAAGAACTAGTGCTATGAAGCAGGGCACTTTGTTCAGGGCTTTTGGCAGACTCCGCATGTGTCTCGTCAGCACTTGCTGTCCCCAAACTCTGGGCCAAACCCTGTAGCACTGGCTAAAGAGCAGACTACCCAGCAATGAAACTTCACACAGGAGCTGCCTCAGGGCTTGGCCAGCTGCTGACCATGGTCTGACCTTCTGCCCTACGACCTTCACAAGTTCCAGATGTCAGGCTGGCATCCAAATAAGCTTCTCAGTAACATGTGAGCATCTGAATTGCCCATGGATTGTAATCTAGCACAGAATGGTTATTAAAACAGCTATTGCAACTGGAATTTACATTGTATTTTACAGTTTCCAAGCATGTTTTATGTGCATTTCATTTCATTCTGAGTTACTTCCTTTTTGGCAATTTAAAATACAGAGTCTCAGAGATGTACAGTGACTTCCCAAAGCAGTAAACAGCAGTGCTGAGATGTGACTAGTCTGGGCTCCCAAACTTCTAACAGAGTTGTCGAGCAACTGATGCTTGCTTGTGGGTGGAGTCAGCAGGAGCCAGCCAGCATAAGAAGCTCACCAGTGACCAGGAAGATGGTACAGCGCTGAGCAGACAACATCTCGTTCTGCAATATGTAGGGTGTCAAGACTAACAGTGACAACTACAACCTTAAGCCTTAAGTATTAGCTACATGCCATTCATTGGTGAGTCCTTGGGTGGTATAAACTATTAACATTCTCGGGTGGTGCAAATGCTTTATTCCCAGCTGATAATCTAAAGGTTGACGATTTGAACCCAACCGGTGGTACCATGGAAAGCCTGGTGGTGTAGTGCTTAAGTGCTACATATGCTAACCAGAAGGTCAGCACTTCTAACCCACTAGACACTCCTTGGAATCTCTGTGGGGCAGTTCTTCTCTGTCTTCTAGGGTGGCTGTGAGTCAGAATCAGCTCAACAGCGGTGGGTTGCTTGGTTGGTTAGTGGTACCATGGAAGAAAAGGCCTAGCCATCTGCTTCCGTTATAAGACTGCAGCCAAGAAAACTCAGTGTAACATTTCTACTCTGTAAAACACAGATCACCGTGAGTTGGAAGCAACTCATCAACAGCTAACAACAATTGTTGGTAAAATCCCCTTTAATACTGTAGTTGTGAAAAACGATCTATTGTTAACGTACGAAGCGGCCCTGGACCTCCCAGAGAACTGTCCTACTCTGAAAACAACAAGCTGTGTCTTCCTGTGGAACTCACACAGATTAGGGAAATTTGAGTTTTTTCTCTTTTTCTTAGGTGTAATTGCTAATAGAAGCTAAGGAAGCAACACAGTGTATAGCTTTCCTGGCACAGGATTATGTTGCAGAGCTGGGTTAAAAGCTATGGGTCACTCACAGGGTGGCATCAGGTAGGGTTAGCTTTGGTTAGGGAGGATGGCTGAAGAAGTATGGCTGACGTATCCAGTAAATGTTTGGTGACAGAGTAGAACTGCCCCATAGAGTTTCCAAGGAGCACCTGGCAGATTCGAACTGCTAACCTTCCGGTTAGTAGCCACAGCACTTAACCACTACACCACAAGTGTTTCCATGGTAACACTGGTGGGGTTCATATTGCCAATCTTTAGATTAGCAGTTGTGAGCAAACTATTTGAGAGCATACTACGGCCGAAGGGGCACATACCTAAGTATTTGATCTGGAACCAGCCTGACCAGAGACTCCTAGCCAAACAATGAGTTCCACAAGGGCAGTGTCAGTGTCTAAGGACTCTCTGTTTGTTCTTGGTGCCTAATTCAGGGCCTGGAACCCATTAAGTATCCAAAAAAATGCTTGTTGACAGAACTTCTGATCATTCAGCATATCCACTATGGTCAGGCAGGTGCTAAGGAGATTAGCCACCCTCAGGAAACCAGGCTTATCCTAGCTGACACAGAAAACAGGCCAAGAGTATAGGCATAGCGTGTGATAGCCCAGTGGTCTGAGACAAGCTGGGATATCCTATGGAGGGCTTCAGGGGTCCAGTACCCAGAAATACAGTATCCAGGGAAATGCCTTTTCAAACTCTATACAGGTAAGAGTTACCCAGAAAAGTCTATCTTCAGGAAGAAGCCTCCAGAAATGACATTTGGGATTCTCAATGTAGTAAGGAGGGAGGTGTGCAAAAGTAAGACAAAACACTTACACTATGTGGGACCTGAAACTTGAGATCAAGGCAAGGCAGAACCTCTTGATCAGAACTAGCCAGAAGTTTAAGGATAGATCCCAGATAGGGTCAACACTCTAAGGCACAGGGATGTCTGTTCCTGCTTATATTTTCTTGAAGTTTGGAGCCAAGCTGGGCCTATACATGGGGGAGGCAAGTCTTGAGCCAAAAGGAGAGAAAGGCTGCAGGGGCAGAAGGCAAAGTAGGGCCTGGAAAAGCCCTCATTTCAGAGCATAAAGTTTATGGAGGCCTCTGTCTAGGGTTAGTCCCTTGGTGATGCAAACTGCTAAGTGCTTGATTACCAAAGGTTGGTGGTTTCAGCCCACCCAGAGGCACCTTTCCAGTGATCTACTTCTGAAATGTCTCAGCCTTGAAAACTCTATGAAGCAGTTTCTATTCTGCAATACATGGAGTTGCTATAAGTCCAAATTGTCTCAAAAGCGACTATCAATAACAACTGTCCAGGGGAGATTACTTCCATGGCTTCTATGAGAATAAAGAAAATATCATTGTGATATTAAGACTGGGTGTCAACTTGGCTGGGTCATGATTCTCAGTGTTTATATGTGGCCACTTTCATGATGGGATCTGCTCTGAGTAGTCAATCAAATGAAAGGGAGTTTCCTTAGTTGTGTATCTAAATAAAGTGGACATTTCGGCTTTTGCCCTCTCTGGATCCTTTAACTGCCTCTAGTTTGTCTGACCTCTAGTGTTTGGAACCTGAGCTAACAGTTTATTTGTCAGTCTTGGAACTTTTCAATCTTCATGACTGTGGACAATTGCTGTGCTCTCTGACCTGTCAGTCTTGGTTTCTCCAGGCCCTCCAGCTAAGTGAGTCAAGAGAAGCTTTGTGTTTTTGCCTGCCAATCTTGGGATTCATTAGCCTTCACAGCCCATGAGCAAGAACTGTGTTCTGCAATCTGCTTGATCTTGAGTTTCCCAGACTCTGTGGTTATGTGGGAAACTCTGGTGGCATAGTAGTTAAGTGCTATGTCGACTAACCGAAAGGTCAGAAGTTCTAATCCACTAGGTGCTCATTGGAAACTCTATGGGGCAGTTCTACTCTGTCCTATAGGGTTGCTATGAGTCTGAATCGACTCAACAGCAGTGGGTTTGGGTTTGGGTGACTATGTGAATCAGGAGAAGCCCCTATTCTGATCCCTTGACTCAGGATGTTCCAACCTCTACAATCATATGAGCAGTTTCCTTGATATATCTGTATGCAAATATATATTAATAAGCTTTACTGTTTTGCTTAGCTATAGAAGCCAGCCTAAGACAGTCATCATTTCCAAAAGAGCACAAGAAGAAAGGAATGGAGCCTGGCAGAGCTAAAGTCAGCTCATGAACATATTCCATGCAAGTCAGTTACGTGTTGGAGACACCAGCCTGTTTCTTCCCATCTGCACCCAAACTTGGTTCAGGTGGAAACATGAGCAGAAGAAGGCCTGTCCATGACACTTGGAGCTTGTAGTCTAGTTGGGGAGAGAATCTGTGCTTGGAAGGAGCCCCGGTACAAAGAGTGACCCATGTACAAACAAGTGAAAGAGTCATCACGCAGAGGACAACTTAGTCAATTGGCATAATATAATTCATAAAGATAATGCTCCACATCCTAGTTTGGTGAGTAGCATCTGAGGTCTTAAAAGCTTTCAGTCGACCATCTAAGATGTAACCACTGATGTATACTCATATGGGGCAAAAGAAAATGAAGGCGATTTTAGACCAAAGTAGTGGCTTAGTCAGACATATCATGCCATTCCTCTACAGCAAAGACCTGAGAAACCAAGTGAAACAGATTCAGAGGACAATCCTGAAACCCTGAGCATCAAATGAAAGAATAAAGAACTAGATCAAACACTGTTTGGGAAAAAGAAACTAACTGAAAGAAGTGAAGAAGAAGAGACAGAGTGGAGGGGCTCTGCTAGCCAGCCAGCACAGGGTAGCCACTTGAGACAAAGACAGCAGCACTCATGGATGAGAAGCACAGAAGACAACTTTGCAGAATTCCCAGCAGAACACAGAGTAACTGTGTAGATACACTTGAAGTGCAATAAGATCCTGATCCCTGGCTACAGCCAATAGGAGGATCCTAACAGAGGAGCAAGCCTCCTCCTCCCTTACCCTCTTGATGATGAGCAGCACAAAGACCTCATGCCTGCAACCCCAACTGTTGGGAACCAATATATGAGCCACCCCTTACCATCCACCCAGCCCAACAACAATGGTGAAGGCTGGTGGCTGCATGACCCCTGGCATTCCCAGCCACCACTCCTTCCCTCCTGCCCCCACCTGCTGCTCACCCTGTTACCTGACCTATCTAGAGACCACTGATAGACATTCTAGTGCAGCCAGACAAGCAATTAGAGTAGTATGCTCATCCTGTCTACCTGAATACGTCAAAACAAAACCTAACAAAAATTCCAGATATAGCAAACAATGATTCAATAAATAAATAAATATGATAACATGTTAATGTCTCAAACAACAGACAATATTAAATCACCTAAATAAGCAGGACAGGATGCCTCCAGGAAGTGGCCAAAATGAAAAACCAGGAAGACTCTCTGAGGAAGAAATGGTAACGGAATTCTCTGATAGGGAAGTCAAAAGATTTTATGCACAAGGACTGACAATTAAGTTTCCGAACTCATTCTAGAAAAAGCACTACATACCTCATTGCTGAATATCACTACAGTCACCTTCGAAGTACTCCCCTTGGGAAGCTATGCACTGACTCCAGTGCCTATTCCTCTTTTCAAAGCACTTTTGGAACTCTTTTCCTGGAATGGCCATCAGAGCTATTGTCATATTACCTTTGATGTCCTGAATGTCATCAAAATGTCTTCCTTTCAATATTTCCTTTATCTCTGGGTAAACAAAAAAGTCATTGGGGGTCAGATCAGGTGAGTACGGAGGGGGTTCCAATACAGTTATTTGTTTATTGGTTAAAAACTCCCTGACAGACAATTAAGTTCACAAACTTGCTACCAAGCCACGGTGAACAATGACCATTCCAGAAAGAGTTCCAAAACGGCTTAGAAGCAGGGACTAAGTACTGGCATGAGTGCATAGCTTCCCAAGGGGAGTACTTTGAAGGTGACCATAGTGATATTCAGCAACGAGGTATGTAACACTTAGAACACTTAAGTTCATAGGTTTAATTGTCAGATCTTGTACACAGCCCTCCAAGAGATCAAGAAAACAAAGACAAAGCTCTAGAAGAATTCAGAAAAGCAATGTAAGATCAAAATAACCAACTAAATAGACAGTTACAAACCCTACAAAAACACCAACTAGAAATTTGGAAGATTAACATTAAAATTTTAGAAATACATAATGCACTGGAGAGACAAAGAATAGAACTGATACAATGAAAGACAGAAACAGTGAAACAGAAGACAAGTTATTTGATGCCGACGTATTAGAGGAGCAATCAAAAAAAAGAATGAATACAATGAAGAAAACCTAAGAGTTACATGACACACTATCAAGACGTGTAATTTATGTGTGACTGGAATTCCAGAACAGAAAGAGGGGGAAAAAAGCACACAGAAAATTTTTGAAGATTTTCTGGCAGAAAACTTCCCTAATATGAAAGGCAAGAAGAAGAGATCCGTCCAAAAAGATCCATGAACCACAAATAGGATAGACTGCTAAAGAAAAGTCACTAAGATATATCTTAACCAAACTTTCTAAAGACAGTTTCCTGAGAACAGCACAGGAAAAATGCAATGTTGTCCACAAAAGGAAACCAATAGGACTAAACTCTGATTTCTTGACAGAAACCCTGCAAGGAAGAAGACAGTGGCATATGTAAAACACTGAAAGAAACAAACAAAAAATGCCAACCAAGAGTTATATAATCCATCAAAATTGTCCCTCAAATATGATGGCAGAATTAGGATATTACCAGATAAACAGAAATTAAGGACAGTCATAAAAAAAAAAAACAAGAAATATCAAGTTGAGGCCTTTGGGCAGAGAATCGACTTAGAAAACAATCTGAGATTAATACATGTGACATCACTAATTGGAAATCAACCAACCTAAAGAATATTCAAAAATAAAATGAAACTACAAGACAACATGAATGAAGACAACTTGAAAACAAAAAGTGAATAAATGGTGTAGTTAAAAAACTGTCATATGGAGAGGAAGTTAAGTCAATAACAAAATAGAACAGATTGTTTTAAACTTAGGAAGAAAACGTTAAACTTCAGGGTAACTGCAAAGAGTGTTAATAAACCTTCTCACTAAAAAAAGAAGAAAAGAGAAAGACTCGGTAAACACAAAATCAACAGCAATGAAAGAAATGAAAAGAAAATCTATGAACAAAAAGAACTCAGCACAGAAAAGTATACAGTTCAAAGAAATTTTCAGCACCACAAAGCACAACAAAATGGTAGCATTAAGTTCATACCTGTCAATAATTACTCTGAATATAAATGGATTAAATAGACCAGTCAAGAGACCAAGAGTGGCAGAATGGATAAGAAAACACAACCGATATCAATGTATTGTCTATAAGAGATACCCCTTAGACACAAAGATAAAAATAAGCTAAAAATCAAAGGACAAGCAAAAATATATCAAATAAATGGCAGCCAGAACAGAGAACGAGTGGCAATATTGATCTCTAATAAAATAGGCTTTAAGGCAATAACAAGCATAAGTTACAAGAAAAGGTATTATACAATGATTAAATAGTCAAGACAACAACAGGACATAACTGTGATAAATATCTACACATCCAATGAAAGAGCTCCAAAATACATAAAGTACACTTTAGCGCAACTAGAAAGAGAAACAAACAACTCCACAATAGAAGTAGGAAATTAAGTATATACATAAAGAGACTTTAGCACACAACTTTCAATGAAGAGCAGAACAACTAGAAAGATATTCAACGAAAGACAGAGAAAATCAAATCAACACAGTCAACCAACTTGATCTCATAGACATGTACAAAATACTCCATGCAGCAGCAGCACAGGACACATTCTTTCCCAGAAAATGTGAATCACTCTCCAGAAGACACCACATGTTAGGCCACAAAGCAAACTCAATAAGTTTAAAAATACCAAAATAAGATGAAGCATCTTTTCTGATCACAAAGCTATAAAATTAGAAATCATGAACAGGAAGAACAAGGGAGAAAAAACGAATACATAGAACCTTAGTAATATCCTGCTTAAAAACTCTAGGTAAGAGAGGACAATTTTTTTTTAAATGAGATTAAAAATTCCTAGAATCAAAAGAGAATGAAAACACAATATACCGTAACTGCTGGAACACAGCAAAAGTAGTCCTCAGAGGTCAATTAATAGCAATAAATGCACAAAAGAAATAGCTAAAATCATGCTTTAACCTTACAACTCCAACAAATAGAAAAAGAGCAGCAAAAAAGCCCAGTTATCAGAAGAAAGGATATAACATGAGAGCAGAGAAAATACGTAAAAAACAAGAAATTTAAGTAGTCATTAAAGAAAAAAAAAACCCCAAGAATAAAAGCCCTGGCCAGGCTGGCTTCATTGTAGTATTCTACCAAACACTCAGAAAAGAGCTGACACCGGTTCAAGTCCACTATTCCAAAACACAGAAAAGAACAGAATACTTCCAAATTCATTCTATGAAGTAAGTATAACCCTGATACCAAAGCCAGGCAAAGATACAACTAAAAATGAAAATGAAAGACCAATATCCCTTATGAACACAGACGCAAAAAAATCTCAACAAAGTCCTAGACAATTCATATCATAAAATATTATCTTGACCAAGTGGGAGTCATACTAAGGATGCAAGGATGGTTTACATTAGAAAATCAATCAAAGTAATCCACCACATAAAGAAAAATGACCACATGGTCGTATCATTCTATGCAGAAGACATTTGTTAAAATCCAACACCTGTTTCTGATAAAAATTCTCAGCAAAATAAGAAGGGAAATTATTCAACATAATTAAGGGTGCATATACAAAACTAACAGCCAACATTATTCTCAATGGAGATAAAAAGCTTTTTTTCTGAGAAGGGGAACCAGACAAAGATGTCCTCTGTCACCACTCTGATTTAACATTGTACTAGAAGTCCTAGCCAGAAAAATAAGGCAAGAAAGGTGAATAAAATGCATTCAAAATGGCAAAAAAGAAATAAAATTATCACTGTTTGCAGACGACAAGATCCTATACATAGAAAATTCCAAGGATTCTATGACAAACTACTCGAACTAATAGAAGGATTCAGTGAATTTGCTGAAACAACATACAAAATCAACACGCAACATGCAAAAATCTGTCAGAAATCGGGAAACCAATACCATTTACAATAGCCTCACAAAAGATAAAATATTCCGAAATGATGATGTGAAAGATTTGTTAGGTGCTGTTGAGTCACTTCTGACCCATAGCAACCCTATGTACAACAGAACAAAACACTACCCCTCTTGCACCATCCTCACAGTCATTGTTATATTTGAGCCCGTTGTTGCAGCAACTGTGTCAGTCCATCTCATTAAGGGTCTTCCTCTTCTTTGCTGACCTTCTACTGTAAATGATGTATACAAAGAAAACTACAAAACACTGCTACAAAATAGCAAGTGTACAAAAGAGGCTTTGGTATCAGGATTATACTTACTTCATAGAATGAATTTGGACGTATCCTGTTCTTTTCTGTGTTTAGAATAGTGGACTCGAACTGGTGTCAGCTCTTTTCTGAGTGTTTGGTAGAATTCTACAATGAAGCCAGCTGGGCCAGGGCTTTTATTCTTGGGAGGTTTGGGTTTTTTTTTCCCTTTAATGACTTCTTTAATTTCTTCTTTGTTACTTATTTTATCTGCTGTAATATTGTTTCCTTCCTTCTGGTGACCGTGGGCTTTTCTGCTGCTCTTTTGTACAGTGTTCTTTCATACACTTTTGTACAAAACCAAGAGATCTATGTAAATGGAAGAACATACCATGCTCATGGATAGGAATAATGACATCATGAAAGTGTTGGCACTGCCCAAAGCAAGGTATAGATATAAAGAAATCCCAGTGCATATTTCATTGACATTCTTAAGGAGAAGGAATAGCTAATCACCAATTGTATATAGAAAGGAAAGAGACCTCAGGAAAGTACAGCATTACTGAAGAAGAAGAACAAAGTAGGAGGCCTCACACTTCTAGATCTCAGACCTACTATGCATTCACAGTAGTCAGAACAGCCTGACACTGGTACAATGACAAAAAAATAGACCAATGGAACAGAAATGGGAACCCAGAAGAAAATCCATTCAACTATGGACAGCTGACCTTCAACAAATGCCTAAATTCCGTTAAATGGGGAAGAATCCTTCTGACAAATTGTGCTGGCAAAAGGGGATATCCATTTTCAGAAACAAACTAACACAACATAGGTCAAAGACCTAAGTATAAAACTTCAAACTATGAAGAGCGTGGAAGAAAAAGTGGCAAAACCAAGGGCTCTAGTTTATGGAATAGACTACTGAACATAACTAAAACTGCATAGATAACAGAAGACAAACTAGACAACTGAGACCTCCTAAAAATTAAACACTTCGGCACATCAAAGGACTTCTCCAAAAAAGTGAAGAAAAACGAAGAAAAAAAAACACAAAAGAATCTACAGACTGGAGAAAAAAAAAAATTGCCAATGATGTATCTGACAAGGGACTAATCTCAAAAATTTATAGAAAACTTCAACACCTTAACAACAAAAAGACAATCCAGTTTCAAAAAGGGCAAAGGATATGAACAGACACATCACCAAAGAAGATGTTGGAGCACGTGACCAACAAACACCCGAAGAGATATTTGCAACAATTAGCTATTAGAAAAATAAAAATCAAAACAATAAGATATCATCTCACTCCAGCAAAAACGGCAAAAAGAAACAGAACACCACAAATGCTGGCCAAGATGTGGTGAGACTAGAACTCTTATATGCTGCTGGTGGGATCGTAAAATGGCACAGCCACTGCAGAAAACAGTATGGTGTCTCTTAGTAAGTTAGAAGTAGAGATACTGTATGGTCCAGTAATCCCACTCCCCAAACCAAATTCACTGCCGTTGGCTCAATTTTGACTCACAGCAAGTGTACAGATAGAGCAGAACTGCCCCATAGAGTTTCCAAGGAATACCTGATGGATTTGAACTGTCCATCTTTTGGTAGGCAGCTGTAAAGGTTGACCACTACACAAGGGTTTCTGCAATCCTACTGCTAGGTATATGAGGTCTGACAATTAAGTCCATGAACTTAATTGTTCTAAGTGCTACACACCTTGTTGCTGAATGTCACTACAGTTACCTTCAAAATACTCCCCTTGAGAAGTTATGCACCAATTCCAGCACCTAGTCTACCCTAAAGCAATTTTGGAACTCATTCTGGAATGGCCATTGAGTACAGTGGCACTGTGGTGAGTTTGCAAACTTGATTGTGTAGTTGTCTGTGAGGGTGTTTTCAGCCAGTAAACAAAAAACTGTATTGGAATCCCCTCCTTACTCACCTGATCTGACCCCCAGTGACTTTTCTCTTTACCTGAAGGTAAAGGTAATATTGAAAGGGAGATATTTTGATGACATTCAGGACATCAAGAGTAATATGACAGCTTGGCTGATGAGCATTCCAGAAAAAGAGTTCCAAAATTGTTTTGAAGGATGCACTGGTGTCGGTGCATAGCTTCCCAAAGGGAAGTACTTTAATGTAGCTGTAGTGATAGTTATAAATGAAGTATCACGTTTTCTAGGGTGAGTTCGTGAACTTAATTGGCAGCCGTTGT
Organism: Heterohyrax brucei; assembly: GCA_028571685.1. NCBI lineage: Eukaryota > Metazoa > Chordata > Mammalia > Hyracoidea > Procaviidae > Heterohyrax > Heterohyrax brucei. The sequence goes on along the minus strand of CM053142.1, from coordinate 64,531,308 downwards.
AGTCTTTGGGGAGACCTAGGTCAGCTGGCATAATATAGTCCATAAAGACAAAGTTCTACATCCTACTTTGCTGAATAGAACCTAGAGTCTTAAAAGCCTGAGAGCAGCCGTCTAAGATATGGCTTTTGGTCTCCTCCTATCTAGGGCAAAGAAGACTGAAGAAAATTGAAGACTTAAGGAAACAACTCGTCCAAAGGACTAACGACCCACATGAAATCAAGCCTTCACTAGCTTACATGGTGCTCATGACCGCTTAGATAGTGCATAGTGACCACTACTAACTCCGTGATCAGAAACAACAGAAAGTCCTGGACAGAGTGGGAGAAAAAATGTAGAATAAAATTCAGATTCATATAAAAAAAACAAGTTCAAACTTACTAGTCTGACAGAGACTGTGGAGCCCCTGTGACTATGACCTTTAGACATCCTTCAAACCTGGAACTGAACCACTCCTGGAGATCACCTTTTTAAGCTAAACAATAAACAGGCCTACAGGCCTACAAAGTGAACAATAACGCCTGTGAGGAACGTGCTTCTCAGAGCAATCAATCAAATAAGACCAAAGAGACAGGATTTGCCCAAAAACAAAGTTCAGAAGGCAGGAATGGGCAGGAGAGATGTGTGATGGAAAGAGAAACCAGGGAGGAAGTACGTAAAGTGTTGTCACATTGAGGAGACTGCAACTGATGTCATGAAACAAAATGTGTATAAACTGAATGGGAAATGAATATATTTTGTTAACTTCTACCCGACCACAACAAAATGTTCAAAAAAATTAATTTTTCTAGCTAGGAAGCTTAGAGCAGAGTAAGGCGAGAAAGAAGAACCGAACAATGATAATGCCACTACCATAGGTGGAAAACCACTATTTTCTGCCGAAAATTCAAATAAAAGTCTAACTACTAAAATTTAAAAAAGAGAGAGAGAATGAAGTAAATAAAAGGCTCCAAGTAGAAACTAGTTTATGGGACTGACTAATATGTCCATATGAACCACAGCCTCTTCTAACCTGAAACCACAAGATCTAGATGGTGCCTTACCATTCTAAACAGGGACACAATAGAAGATCCTAGATAGAATGGGAGAAAAATGTAGAACAAAACTTAAATTCTTAAAATGAAACAAAACAAAAAAAAACCAGACCTACTGGACTGATAGAGACTACAGGAACCTCCTAGACTATCACTTTAAGCTAGTCTTTGAAATTGGAACTAAAGCTACTTCTGGAGGCCACCTTTCAACCACATTACAGATTGTCTTATACAACAAACTGTCACCCACGATGTGGATGTGCTCACTTAAATAATTGATTATATGAGAACAAATAAGGGAAGGAGGGGAAGGAAAGCTAGACCAACAGACACAGAACAGAAATAACGAGAATGCTGACACATTGTAAAAATTATAACCAATGGCATAGAACAATTTGTATAAAAATTATTATACCGGAACCTGATTTACTGTGTAAACTTCACTTAAAATACAATAACATATATATTTTTTTTAAAGGCACCAAGGCTGTAGGTTTGGGGAAAAGTGAGTTGGGAATCCAAAACCCACTGCTGTCAGTTCTGACTCATAGCAACCCTAGAGACAAAGTAGAACTACCCCTTAGAGTTTTCAAGGACCACCTGGTGGATTTGAACTGCCGACCTTGTGGTTAGCAGATGTAGCACTTAACCGTTACACCACCCAGGTTTCCGAGTTAGGAATAGAAGGGAGCAATTCCCCAAAGAGGGAGAAGAATGACAGGGAAGGAAATCACTAATGGGTTTTGTACAGTTTCAAGGAAAAAAAAAATAGAAAGCAAGGAGTCAGGGAAGAAAACAGGTTTTGTTAAGTGACATTTATCTTTATAGCATCTCTGTTGTCGAGCCCAAACCTCATCTAATACACTGACTTCCATTCAGACTATGCTTGAAGCAGATATTGCTCATTTTCCACTGAATCAGAGAGAAATCACAATTCCCACTAGAGCATTCCCGTGAGCAGGAAAAAGGAGGCTGCTGTAGAATTGCTCCTTCAAGCCTCCTAGACTTTTCTTCTGCAGCCCCAGTGCAGAGAGATGTGAAGGTCTGGTTAGGGCTGGAGCTGTTCCAGAAGGCTGACATCCATTATAAGAGGAGGCCCCTAGGGTGATCTTCTTCTCCTATGACTGCTAGAGAGGCCCAAAAGACTGCTAGGCTTTAGCTCAGCCTGGGTTGAGGGATATGAGGGATGCCTACAAACCCCAAATGCCTCAGGCTCTCAGAAGTTTGTCACCACCAGTTTCACTGGCCTCCTCGCAATGTAAAGCTTTGCCCAGTTAACTGTGGTAAGAAGCTTCCATTAAATTGAATGGACTTTCTATTCAAGGCTACGCCAATCACAAAAGGCAGAATCCAGGGTCTCCCTGACACCCACTACAAAGAAGTCATTATTGAATTCTCCTTAAATGGCCTCAAAGAGATACCCCCAAACCTAAGTGATATCTTTCTCCAACCCTCTTTTCTAACACATTTGTCATCCCCTCTTGCGTTTATATATTTTTCTTGCCAAACACATGCAGGCAAAAGCAGTAAATGATTTTTCTGGTGTTTTTCTTTAGGTACTGGGTGCTACCCTCCTTGTTTGATGTTTAGGAGAATCGGCAGGGGGCTGTAGAGGGCAGGCTGAACTGGGTCTTGAGATCTCAGCCAGAAATGGCCACTAATTCCACTACCCTTCCTAGACTTCAAAATGCCTCAGTGGCAACATGGGTAGACATACTTCTGTGCTAAACTTCCAGGGCTTTGGAGAAGTCAATAAAATATGTAGTTGTCAGAGGGTCATGAATGTATAAAGGTCATCCCGACGGGGTTCTGTTGTTTACCAAGGGCAGAACCACCCCCCACCAGTACCCCTAGCTGTGAGCATACAAGCTGTGGGTCTCCTTTGCATCCTCCCCTTCCCAGGCTCCATGAGTTCTACTCACTGTCTTAAGTTATGAAAGGGTATCCCCCAGCCCTCCTGGGTATGTACTGGAATCCTAATCTCTATACCTATGGGAACCCTGGCGGCACAGTACTTAAGAATTTAGCTGCTAACTAAAAAGTCAGCACTTTGAATCCACCAACCACTCCTCGGGAACTCTACGGGCCAGTTCTACTCTGTCCTGTAGGGTCAGTGTGAGTCAGAATCAACTTGATGGCAATGGGTTTGCAGGGGTATTCCTGTGAATATAATCTAATCTATCCCTTTCCCTAATACCTTCTAAGATAATGCAGCCAATCAGTTTAGGTCACACGAGTATAGGATGTGACCTAAACCTAATCACTTCTGAGTTACAGGAAGAGCAAGCTTCAGGAAGGGCAAGCACAGAAGAGGGAAGAAGGATGGCTTTGTCTGGATTATCTACAAATGGAAGAACTAAGGAAGAGTTAGCAGTACCGACATGAGAGAAATCGACACAGCTGAGGCACTGGTTTGGACTTTTAACCTCCAAAACTACGAGAAAACACGTGACTGCTCTTTAAAGCCACCCACTTGTGGTATTTCTGTTACAGCAGCACTAAGAAACTGAGACACTCTCTCTAAACAGTTCATCTCCTTTCACAATACCTGGAAGGTCTCCAGAGAAACAGCACATTTTGTTTCCAGGCTGACAAAAGCTGTGCTGGGCCTCTAGGAGACACCGCCTAGTTCCCTTCAGCTGGTATAAGACTATCCTGCATTTCAACTCCGAGGCAACCATTCTATCATTTGCTGTTAGAGACCTGTCAGGAAAACATCTGGCCTCAGTTAGAGAATAGTAACAGAATTATCTGCAGGATGGGAAGAAAATGTACTTTGCCAGGCCTCGTGGAGTATTTAGGTTTGGTTTGGTTTGAGGTTGTTCTTTAGCTTCCAGCCACTATCCACCTGGCAGTGGAAGTTTGTATGTTGCACTCTCCCTACAGAGACACCTCCCATCCCCATCCTAGATCCTCCTGCTCTTGACCTTGACTTTCCTCTGGGCTACACACTGCCTTCTGTTCTGGAGTAGTGTCAGCTCATGTGCCTGCACCCCAACACTAGGACCCTCTTCCCACCCTTCTGCAAGTGTGTAGAGGCAAAACTCTTAGGCCAGTCCTGACTCCATGGCTCCTTCTACAAACTCAAGTAAGTACCACTCCTTGGGCTTTTTGTTCCATTGTGGCCTCTGACTTTCATCCCCAGCCCACCCACTCCAAAGCACCGGAGCACAGAAGTCCCCTCGCTTCACTCTCATGTGTATTTATTGCGCGCCCACAGGGTGCGTGGTCTATCTCAGGGTTCAGAGCCATGGTCTAATCAAAAGGAGACCAGAGCTAATACAGAGAACATTTCATAGCTGCTTAACATCTGTTAAGGTATGGGGAAGAGGGATGAACTAATCACAAAACAAATTCCTATTCGAAAGCAACAGAATCTCCTCTGAGAGTAATATATATTCTACACACACTCACACACACGTCCACACCCCTCTGAATGGGCACATAAGTATACCCACTTGGTTGTATATGCATGCATATACAGCTGCTGTGGGCAAATAAACTAATATATATGCTGTAGGCACACACACACGCACACACACCACCACACAGACGGATAATCTCGCTTATGCTATCAAAGACACTACGTCTCCAGGTTCTAGTGGAAGCAATCTGTCCTAGATGCCTGCAGCATGCAAAACTTGGAAGATCCAGCAATTCACAGTTAAGGAGGACAATGGGTATACACGTGTACTTTTCCATCCTTGGGGAACCAGCCGCAGCGCTCAAGGTTGTTCTTTGTTGGTGACAACAAAGCCTTTGCGTAAGGCTCCTGGAGCAGAGCCCAGAAGCCAGAGGTTGTCTGTCCAGAGGTAGGGCCCACAGGAGCCCTGATGAGTTCACCAGTCTTCCAGGCAGAGTTCACAACTCCAGATTTCAAGTGTGTAGTCCTGCAAACAGTTTTCCTTGGTACAAGTGCAGCCAACTGAGGTGAGAGTTTCTTTCTAGTGTGCTCTCTTCAGCTTTCCTCGTATGCTAACGCATTTTGTAGTCATTAGATACAGATGTTTCACACAGCTGTCCCTTAAAATCCAAGTCTACTGTGAAATCGAGGTCTCGCTGCAAAGAAAAAGCAAAGGGTCACACACAACTTTAGTCTGGGTAGGAAGTCATGGTGTGTCATAGCCCCATTTGCCGCCTACGTATTTTGCTGCCGGAGCACCCATGAACTTCTCCAGTTTCTGACAGGGCTGATCCTGATCCTATTTTATCACACGACCTCGCAACACTTTGGGCCTTTAATTGGTACCCCAAGCATGCCTGTGTGGTTTCCTGTGATAAAAGTTTCTTCCCATTTCCTTATTAATGCTCTGTTTGTAACCCGTTGCTGCTGAATCAGTCCCAACTAAAGCAACACCACGTCAGACTGACACTGCCCTCTGTAGGGCTTTCAATGACCATAAATTTAATCCCTGAGTGATATAAGAAAACCCTGATGATCTGTTTCCATAAAGATTACAGCCAAGTGAACCCTGTGGAACAGTTCTACTCTGGGACACATGAGGTCTCGATGAGTTGAATCAACTCGGTGGCAACAGACTTTTTATTAGTCTGTGGAAATAGGTAGGCACCCATGAGTGGATTGAACCACCAACTTTTGGGTCAGTACCCAAAGGCCTATTGGTTGCACCACCCGGGGAACCTTTAAACTGAATAGTAAGATGTCAGCATGCACTAACCTCAAGACACCACCCGGATTGCTACACAAAAGCCTTCTCCTACACTTCCAGCTTGTTATTGCCTTGCCCCTGGTGCAGCCCATGTGTGTCTACCCATGCAGTTAAGCTGTCTTTTCCTCTCTAGGGCCCGTGAGTACTAAATTCCACCCATATTCTGGCCTTTTTGTTCGAGACTTACTCTCTCCTGCTGATAATAGACCATCAAGACCCCTCAGACCCCTTTGGATCTAACTTAAGATCCGGCACCCTCTCCCCCCAGGCAAGTCTCCTCCCAGCAGCCAGAGTGGCTATTGCATTCTTGATGGTTTCCAGTGAAGGCGCCCCGGTCCCCGACAAAGAAAACCCTCGCAAAGTTTTCTAATGCCTCCTTATCTTCTCAGGAAGTTCTTTAATTTCTAACTAAAATCCTTCCTATTGTAATAAGAAAATGTTCCCTTTGATTTCACCTTGAAGAAAATAAAGTAGGCGGTTGAGTCTTCAATGGCATAACCCTGAAAGCACTCTAAGTCTTTTAATGTGTATGCCCATGTCCAGGGTTGCTCAGAAAGGATCACACAGGCCCTAACCCACCAGGCCAGCTGAAGAAATGCAGATCAACAACGTCCAGGCCAGCAGCAACTATGCTTTCTTGGTCTAGCTCCCGCTAAACGAGAGAAAACCCAGGGCAGCATCCTCTATTCTCAAAGTCCCTCACAAGGAAAGCTGGACGCTCTCCTCGAGGCAGACAGAGAATGCACAGGGGGATCTAGAGAAAGTGTCTAGTTTCTGAGTTTTGCGGAGACATGGCTGAGGTGCTTCAGTTATGCCCAGACACACCCAAACCTGACTCCCTATTGCTTCCCTTAGTAACTCTCCTGGTAACGCTCAAGGAACTAAGAAGCTCAGCATGTGGGTCACTTGAAGGAGTTCCCCGGAACTCAATTCCGCAGCTCCATTCTCCTCTCTAGCCCCAGCCCACATAGAGGCTGCTTCAACACTCACCACGTTTTTGGCATTTGGCTTCATGGATATGGTCCCATAGATTTCCTCCCCCCTCCGGACAGTGAGGTAATCTTCCAAGTAGAAGACAGTCTGTTTCCAGTGGGTGTAGGGGGCATCAGGGGCTGAGGGACAAGGACAGGAGAGATGGGAAGGAAGAATCAGAGAGACTGTCTCCAGAAAAATACAGGCCGGGATCTAGGGTGGAAGTTTCTGGGTTTCCCCTGGGATTCAGTCGATCCCCTAACACTCTTATTGGGTCAGTCCTTGTAGACTGCCTTCAAGTTCCCACCTTAGCCCCTCAACACCCCAAATGATCTCATCTTCCTATCAGATTCATAGTCCCTTAGGATTGCTGAGCCCAGCTATAAGTCAGAAGAAAAGCCATCTGATGTAACGAGTGCTTAACAAGGTATAGAAGATGCAAACACTCCTGCCAACGATACTCATCAACACAAGTCAGTCTCAAAATGTTACTATTTTTAATCAATTTGACAGAGTAGGACAAAGATTTATAGGCTATTCAACCTCCCATTAAATGACATCACTTATATATGCGCTAAACTCTACAGCTAAACCAATTTCTCTAATTCCACCGATGACGCACATACTTGCTCTTCAGTCCTGCAAATTGCTTTCCCTGCTCACTTTTCTGTGCTCTGGAACTGAACTGAGCACCCTTGGCCCAGCCTGCCTTGGGCCTTCAACTGTGCCCTCTGACTTTCTAACTGGATGAAAAGCATGTTGAAAATGATTCTCACCCCACAGCCCCAATGCTGGCCCCCAGCTCACTGCTCCCACAGGAGCCAAAGCCACAGTGCTGCTTGTATCCCTCTGTATTTGCCATTAATTCCATCCTTCTCCTCTCAGCACATGACACATCCTACAGCTAAACGTTAGGGGTCCTGCATCATGGGTATCTTCTCCAGCAACATCTGTCTTTGGAACACTTTTCCCCTTCCTGTTTCCTAAACTCTTTCCCACTCTTCAACATGAGTTCCTATGAGAAGCCTTCTCTGACCACCCAGCCTGGGTCAGGAGCTTCTAGAGCACCCTGGACTTATGTTAGCGTAGTGTTTTGCACATTGCAGTATAAATGCCTCCCCTCTCCAACTTGTGTGCATCCTCCGTAAGACTGCAGTCTTCATTAGTGAGGGTGCCACGCTGGCCTTTTCACTGTTATACCCTAAATGCCTACCCTTGTGCTCAGGAGAGCTACGCAGGCTGAATAAATGAGTGAAGTTAAGAATACAAACAGTGGAGATTTTGTGATGTTCAACTACATCGGGACCTTCAGAATCTGTGGATTGTAGAAACCATTTTATAGTAAGTTCCTCTTGGCCCTTCATACTCATACCTTCCTCTGCCAGAACACAGGAAGGGCTACTGCTGCTTCTCGGGACCAGTGCTGTCAAGATATGGGTACTTGGGCAGAACATAATTAAATGTCTTTCAGAACTTCAAAAACAGCTACATGGAAAAAGTTATATGCAGTCTTAACAGGTGGCTTCAGTGACAGAACTAAAGTGAGTCACTGGGAATTTCTAGAAAGCAGATTTTAAATTCACCTGGAAGAACTAGAGCTGTCCCACAATCATGTGAACACTCCAAGAGTATTCACACAACAATCATTAATGGGCTAGCCCTGGTATCACAATGGTTAAGTGATATGGCTGCTAACCAAAAAGTTCAAACCCCCTAGCCACTCCTTGGAAACCTATGGTGGCAGTTCTACCCTGTTCTGTAGTGTTGTTATGGGTAAAAATCAACTCAGTGGCAATGGGTTTGGTTTTTTGGTTTTTTATGTTGTCCCTGTTGATCCCTAAGGTTCTTCAAAACCTCACGTTTTAAGAAAGGAGACTCTGATGGCATAGTGGTTAAGTGCTACACTTGCCAACCAAAAAGTCATCAGTTTGAATCCACTCCTTAGAAACTCTATGAAGCAGTACCACTTGGTCCTACAGGACCATTATGAGCTAGAATCCACTGGATGGCAGTGGGGTTCTTTGTTGTTGTTTTTTTTAATAAAGGTAAACAGTTGAACAGTCTGCCTTTCTTTGCCATTTTCAATGAACTGGCTTGAACATATGTCAGTGGTTTGGGTAGAGATTGGAGTAGCCTTCAAAGCGAGCATTTGGGAAATCAATGCAAGCTCAAGGTCATGGGGAGAAAAAGCAGCCTGTGCATTTGGTAGGTCAGTAAGATCATGAACATGCAGTCTGTGCCTTTTTACAACCCTGAATCTCCAAACCCAGTCAGACTTCCTGGCCTCTAAGGAATGCTGCTGTCTACAAACAAAGTCCGACTGCTCTCCCAGGGCCCTACCTGCTAACTGTGTCTAAATAAATTGTCAAAAGAGAGTCTCTGGATATGTACAGAGAATGTCAGTGTGTGACTGATGACACTGTCACCCCGTACTGCCACCTACACCAACACAGACAGATATCGCTCCTGCTTTTAAAGACCTCCAGGCAAGGGAACTCAGGCAACCTCTTTCTGTCACCTAGTCAGATGCCTTATGAAAATCTCCAAGCATCCATGAGCTCATATTCACCAGCTGCCAAGCCCATGGTCTGCTTCTGATGGTGGCCCCCAAAAGACATGGGTTGGAGGAAAGTGGTGTTTTTCCCTTGACACCAACACCAAAAGGTGAAGAACTCCCTGTAACAACCTAATTTCAGTCATGGATCCATTAACTCAAACCAAATCCATTGCCATCAAGCTGACTCCAACTTACAGCAACCCCACGTTTTCTAAGACTGTAAATCTCTATGGGAGCAGAACTCCTTGTCTGTCTCCCAGGAAGCCTCTAGTGGTTTTACACCATTAACCCTTTTGATTAACAGTTGAGTGCCTTAATGACTGCACCTCCAGGGTTCCTGAGGCTAATTATCTAAAACAGTTTTCTTCATCCTAGTTATCCATCCAGGGTGCCCAGGAGAAACATTAAAATTCAGATGTTTTGACCCTAAGCCACGAGGTTTGAATTCCGTGATTATGGGAGGTTGAAAGGGAACAGGGTTGTCAAGATTTTTATATCTTCCCCAAGGGGGTGTGATACACAGCCAGAGGTGAAACCTCTGCATGAAGCCAATCTTTACCTATCTAACAACATCTCTTTGTAGATCCAGTGGACAAAAACATTGAATTAGAAACAGGTCTGTGGTCTAGTCTTTGCCTGGCCATAAACTTGAACTCAGACTCTGAAGCTCTTTTTCTACATTTGTAGGGTGTGAACTGTAATACTCCCTGAGATGCTGTGGGGATTAGGTAAAGTGAGAAAGAAGAAAGTACACTATACTCAGGGTGACCAAAACTTTTACTATTCCTGAAGGAGTTCCAGTTTACACCTGCTGTCCTGCCATAATTATTAATAGGTCTCCCTTTAACTTTCAAAAGCCTCGTTCATTGAAGGATAAATTATATGCTTACCCCATTTACAACATAATGCACTAAACCAAACCAAACATACCAAAACTATTGCCATCGAGTTAATTCCAACCCATAGTAGCCCTAGGGGACAGGGTAGAACTGCCCTATAGGGTTTTCAAAGAGCAACTGGTAGATTTGAACTGCCAATCTTTTGGTAAGAAGCTGATCTTTTAACCACTGTGCCACCAGGGCTAAGTCATTGCGTTAGGTAGCTATTTAATTATCATGAAATGTAGTGTGTGACTTTATTTTTCTATAAATTATGGCTTCAGTCTGCAAAAACAAGCTGCCCTCTAGCAGTCTGAAATGTCTGGAGAAGTATCTGGATTAGTGCTTTGCACAATGGTGAACATTCAACAGATAGCTGTGGGTGACATCCGGAAGTATCTTCACTGATGAACACAGCTTTCCCTCCCTTGCCCATGCCCAGTCTATAACCATCAAGATTTCATAACTGGCCTTCTGCTTTCTATAATCTGAAGATGCTTTTCTACTCTTATTACTCTGACCTCACATGCCAGTTTCCCCATTTCTCCCCCTCTCTAGCCCCTCTCCATCACAGTCTCTGGCTTCTAGAATGTGGCCAGTTTCTGTTCTCTACTTCAAAGTGAGCATGGCTAGCACAGCCCACAACATTCCAAGCACAAGCACATGTGTGCTTCATTCACTCATGACTCACCATTTATTCAAGCAGGTATGGTTCTCAATTTGAGGACCAGTAACCAAAACGATCCTGGATTTGTCCCATGCAAATCCTACAGCCTATGTAAAAAGATACTCAGATAAACAGCAAGAAGGTATAATGGAAGCTGTGATGGAGGAAGGCAACAGAGACCGGAAAGAGCCACAAGAACAAGTGAGAGTCCCTCACAAGAAGAATTTTTTCTGGTGATTTTTGGCACAGCATGGAATCCTGTTTCACTTCTGAATGGCTAAATGGCTGGTAGTTATTTCTGGGATTTAATAAATTTTCTAGTTAGAAATTCAGAATTACATGCTCCAGGCCATCACAAGCTTTGTGTGGAATTGAAGATTATACACCGAAAAGCTTCTTTGCCCTTAGAAAATGACTCCGTGTTTCAGGATGTCAAAGCTGAAGAAAGCCTCTTAGGCAACCTGTGCGCAGCTTTGTCGTTTCACATATTACAGCTCCAAGGTCCAGCAAGTACCTGGCTCAAGCTCGTTTTGCTGTTTACCGACAGAATTAAACTCGAACTCTCGCCTGCCGCTGCTCTAGTTACTGCCCTTTTTCTGGATCAGCTAGCACGGCAGCACCAGAGTTCCTGGCTTCCATCTCTACACCTACTCTCCCTCCCTCCTAGCCAACCCCTGCTGAGGACACGGAGTAGGGCGGAGGTGGCCAGCTGTGCTTGCTGACTGTTGCAGCCGGAACCCTGAATGCCTGTGCCCATTTGGGATGGTTTCTGCCAGGAGCTGCAGACACCAAGCCATTAACAGGGATCATTTTCAAGCTGCACAATACATGATGTGCGTTTGAGTGTGCCCCAGAGCCAACTGAGGCTGGGCTGAGCCTGAAAGCTCAGTTGGGGGCTGATGGGAAGAGGCCACCTAATAAGAGATGTTTTGCATGAAGTTCAGGAACAGGGAAAACAAAATAATAGATTGTATAGGCATACATATAGACGTGATAAAACTTTTTAAAAAATGACAGGTGAGTAAGGAACATAGAATTCAAGAGAACGTTCATCGGGAGGAGAAACAGAATGGAATTCCCTGGAAACCCTATGGGCCTGTTCTACCCTGTCCTTTAGGATTGCCGTGAGTCAAATTGGCTTAATGATAACAGCTTTGGACTTTTTGGAAGGTAGTTTAGCTCATAGTGGCTTATGTCAACATGGATTAAATCACTTACATTCTGGTTGTTAGTAATACATTTCTCATTAACATTTCTATTCCACTTCATGATAATTTACGTCTTGATATCAACTAATATGGTCACCAGAAATAAAAAGCTATTGCCATAGAATTGATTCTAATATTTACAATCTGATTAATAATAATTACTTTGTCTACATTCTACTTACTGAGTTAGGCAGCAGGTTCACAGGTGTTCGTTATATTAATAAATAAATAAATCATTGTATCAACCAATATATCATGTTAATAAGTAAGGAGTCCGACTCGACGCACTTGGCCTTGGCAAGTAAGGAGTGCTAGTGATGCAGCGGTTAACAGCTATAGCTGCTAACCAAAAGGTTGGCAGTTCCAACCCACCAAGTCAGTTTTTGGAAACTCTACAGGGTGGTTCTGCTCTCTCCTATATGGTCACTATGAATTCAAATCAACTTGGTGGCAGTGGGTTCATTTTTGATATTAATAGGTAAAACATGTGGCCCTATACTCTGTAACGTGTTTTCTTCTCTTTAAAGTGGGCAACTAAGAGCTTGACTTAATTAGCACCATGATGAACCTGTAGGTTTTTTTGTTTTTGTTTTTCCTGCCTGCCTTCTCCTTTTCACATACTTTTTTTGATGCCTTTGTTTTGTTCTGTCTGACCACTCATGACTTACAAGCCCCTACACAAAGATTAGAGCCCAGATGTCTGGCATGTACAACTTTATCCTGATAGATATACCAAGCATCTGTTTCTTTAGTCTGATACAGAGTCTGTTGAAATTATCTTGTAATGAATGACTCTTCCAACCATGCCATCTGTGGGCTATATGACGAAAAGATACATCTAACCCTTGTAACAGCCTTCTATAAGCAGTACTGTAAAATTGCATTCATGAGATTCCACAGAGACAGTCTGCATTTGCTGTTGGAATCCCAGTTGCTGCCACCCTTAAATGACCTTTCTCTCTCTTCCTGACTTGGAGTATATTAACATCATACTCGAATGCTCCAGGGTACAGATATTTACCGAGAAACAGTAAAAAATATTTATATTGATAAATAGCTTACTAATCTATTAAATAATAAATAAAATTGATTTGGTAATTTAATGAATAAATACACAAGCCACGCGTGGCCTAATGGTGACAGCATGTCATGAACCAAGGATTATGATTAATCTAGTTCTGCGTATCTGAAGTTCTCAGAGACATAAAGGAAATACCCTATCGGTGGTCAGAGTGCAAAGGGTCTTTATAGATTATCCACTACCAAAATGACACTAACCAGAAAAGAAATCTGCTCCATGCCCGTAGTGAAACCCCACACTGGCACCCCAAGTATATGGAAAGGCAGCCAAAACAATTTCTTTTCTTTCCCTTGATCTCTACCTATTTGGGAGTTTTGCACAAAGAAAGCCATGTCAGTCAAAGGCCTAAAGTCTTGGAAAGAAAAGAAAGCATACCTTAGTGAGAAGATGGAATTGCTTTTCCAAAAGGAGTAATCATTGGTCAAATTCCCAATCATCTTGCTCAGGACAGTCTTCCATTAAGGTTGTCTCTCTCAAACTAGAGCTTGCATCAGAATCACCTGGAGGGCTCATTAAAACACAGATTGCTAGGCCCTAACCCCTAGAATTTCTATTTTAGGTCTATCTGGGTCTGGGCCAGAGAATTGGCATTTCTAACAAATTTCTAGGTGATGCTAAATGCTGCTGATCTGGCGCTGCTTAACTAAGTCATAGGAAGCAAAGGAATACACGATCTGAGAATATCCATTCAGCATTTTGTGTTTCTGAGTTTCTGTGCAAAGGTGAGAGCCTAGTGCCGTAACTCTAAAGGGACAGAGGAGCAGGTTCAGCACAACAACTTAGAACCATGGTCTTTGAAATTATAAAACATGTTTCTCATTATTCCCCTTCATGAGCACTTGAGTTTAACTTGGCTGGAGTGAGACAAAAGCATAGGAGGGAAACGAGCCAATGGGTTGGAGACTTCAGCACTAAGAGCAAATACTTTCAACATCCCAGGCAGCCCAGAGAAGACTTCTTTGATTCTGGACTTCAGTTTAACCAAGCACCCTCCTCCACATGCGGGAATCAGGAGTGTCATCCTTGCCACCAGAGCCAGGACCCTGCCACCAGGACCGGGATCATCTTTAGACAGGGGGTGTAGTAGGCTGTCTTCTTGACTTCAGGGACAGGAAATAGATCATCTAAGGGAAAAGAAGGCCCCCACTGAGTGGGCTGCACTAAGGGACTGCATCCTTGGCTTTAGAAATCCAGAAGGCTTTCCAGAATGCTTTTGCCCATTGACTTTATCATCTCCAAAGGCAGCGGAAGAATTGACTAAGCATCATCCTGCAGCTACCAAGGCTCTGTCCTTACTGTTCAGTGGTCCTCAGGCAGGCTCCTCCTCAGTTCCCTCACTGCCCTCACTGCTTCAGCATTGTGGGCTGAAGGTTACCCCACCTTGGTCAAGAAAAAAATCTCCCCTCTTCCTGGCTGCTCTGGCCCACAAGGAAGATGAGCCTGCCTGTAGCTCCACCAAGGAAGTTATTAGCTGGTAATGACCAGGGCCAGAGGTCTGTGTTTTCTCCAATCAGGGACACACCAGCAATGGCCTAATGCTGGAGGCCAGAAGACCTTGGTCTCGGTAGCCGGGAGACACTGACTGCCTTTCTGTCCAAAGGTAAAAAAGGATCATTATCACAATAACTTCAGAGAGCAAATACCCATGTCCCTGAATTCAGCTAGAACTCATCTCGCACCTCCTTCCTACACACACAGAGAGAGAGAGAGGCAGATACACACACCAACCCTCCGGCAACTTGCTTCTGATTTCCAGGAAGACTTCACGTGAATAGACAGTATGTGAATGGTCATATATTCATGTAACAGAGATTTGCTTCATACCTACTACGAACAAGAGCCAGGAACACAGACATCAATGAAATGAGGGAAGCTGGATTAAGGGCTTGCAAAACTCTGTGTACTATTTGGATAACTTTCCATGAGTCTATAATTAATCTAAAATCAACAAAACAAAACAAACCCATTGTCATCAAGCTGATTTTGACTCATATAGATGGAGAAGAACTGCCCCATAGAATTTCTAAGGAGTACCATCTGGACTTGAACTGCCAACCTTCTGGTTAGCAGCTATAGCACTTAACTACTATACCACCAGGGTAGTGAAATAGAAAGTTTAAAAAAAAAAGTATTACCTATATATGTACTTGTGTACCCATTAGAATTTTTAGGATAATACACATGAGATCATTAATAATACATATCTCTGAGGAGCAAGACGAGAAAGGATAAGGGAGAGAAAAGTCTTTCTTGACTTTTATGCCCTTTTGTACTGTTTTATTTTGTTATTGTACACATGTATCATTTTAAGCATTGTAATGGCAGACATATGTCCGGGGCGTTAAAGAACCCTGAGACACATGTTTAACACTGACACAAAAGGGAAAGAAGAGAAAAATAATCTCCAAACTGTAAGACAACCTGTGCTGAAGTTGGCCAGGTGAATATACTGAGGAAGAGAGATGACAAAAGCTTTCTGACAAAGAATAGGCACCCACCCACCCACCCACCTCCCTGCCAACCATAGAATACCATAGGACTCATAGATGTGCAAGGAGTTTGTGTACAGAAGCAATAGCCCAGAGACTCATGAAGCCTCTCTGAGTTCAGACAACTATAAGGAGCTCATCGTGGCTAGGATTTGAGTGCTGCACAACTATGGGACAGGTGCTGGGAAGGCTTGATGAGGAGGGGTTGAAAAATGAAGTTAGAGAAGTAGCGAGGGCCAGGTCAAAGAAGCTCCCACTGGCAGGCTAGGAAACCTAAGCTTTTGTACTGTAAGCAACCAGGCACTCAAAGTGGAAGCTGGGCAATGCGGGTGGTGACTGGGGAGGGATGGACTGGGATAGAAGCAGGGAAGGAGGGAAGGAAGGAAGGCGAAATAGAGATCAGTTTGCAGTCCACTGCAAGATAAATTGAGTCCAGAATTAAGACATGGCAGTGAAGATGAAGTATTCTTCAACTCTGTATCATACCCCCTCATACAAGTTCTGGAGCATAGAATATCCTCCATAAATACTAATTAACACATTGAACAAATGTGTATTTAATACGTCTTAGAAGGGTCCACCCACGGCCTCTCCTCCTTCTTCCTCACCTAATGTACTCCCTTAGCTCTGGCCATGCAACCACGCTTTCCTTTAGCTCTTTGTTGGACAGCCAAGAGCTGCAGGGGGTTTCCAAAATGCCAAGCAGGGCCCCTGGCTAAGGCCTCAGTACACTGCTCCCAGTGGAAACCAACCACAGCCCCTTCCCACAAAGCTTCTAGAACACACCAGGTCTGGGGCAAGAACTGCCAAATCAATAAAGAGCTCACCTGTGGAAAACCCCATTTTCTTGTGGCACTTGGTAAATTCAATATTAAAATAGGTGACCAGGGCATGGACATAGTCATTGCGCTGTATCTGCAGGCAGAACGCAGATGTGAATGATAACTCTTCTGTCTTCACCGTATAAATGTCCACCTCCTGCAGCCCAGGGGAGAGAGAACGCCAGAAACATCAGTTCCACCAGGTTTAGGTCCTAGTCTGGAGACAAAGCCCACTCTACCAGCAGCTTCATTCGCCTGAGAGACAACCATCAGTAGACTCTCTGGGAATTTTGTTATTCTTCCAGTGACTTCCCGGTCCCACCCAACACCCTCCCAATTACCTCCTCCATTCTTTCTAGAGTGGGGTATGCCCAGGCAATGGTGCAAATGGATTTGAATCAAAACCTGAGAAGAACAGAATCAGGAAGGTATATGTGCTGGGTGTGGGAACTGGCAGGGGTGGGGAGGAGAAAGGAGAGAAGAGAAGGATTAATTAGACAATACATCCCTAGGCCAAGTCAGAATAGCTTCCGGCTGGTCCACTTCAGCACTTCCGTCTTCATCTGTTGTGTGCCATGGAGTCAATTCGGACTCACAGCAACCCTATAGGACAGAGTAGAACTGCTCCATAGAGTTTCCAAGGAGCAGCTAGTAGACTCAAACTCTCTGCCTTTTGGCTAGCAGCCTGAGCTCTTAACCACTATGCCATCAGGACTCCCCATCTTTATCTAGTAGTTCTCAAAGTATGGTCCCCAGATGTGCAGCGTCAGCATCACCTGGGAGCAAATTTGGGGGCCAGGGGTAGAAGGGCTCCCCAGATCTAATGAATCGGATATTCTGGGGTAAAGTCCAGCTATTTGTATTTTATCAAGCCCTCTTCACGATTCTGATGAACCAGACTACTTATTTCCCAGTTTTTTGATGTTCAATTTCCCAGCAATGGGGGGCATCAGGTAAGAATCTGAACCCACAGAAAGACACAGACTGCACTTACAAAGCTGCACAGACCATTTATAACAAGCCTAGACTGTTTTTTTTTAGAAAAAAATAATAAATAAAGTAAAAAGGGAAGAAATTAAGTGAGAATTTTCAGCTCTGGCTAGGGAATTGAGAACAAGAAAAACAAATAATTTGAACAATTTCAGCTGAGAAGTGGCCGAAAATCAATCTTGCTTGGGGAGCAAGTGTAATTGAAAGATGCTTTGCAATTTGCTGTTCTTTTCAATGTGAAGGATGCTGACTTGCCTTTTGCCAGCTCCAGCGGCACAGGACAAACCTGGCAAGCAGCCAAGAGATATAGAGACAGTTTTCAGTTATACTCAAGGAGAATTTGCCACTTGTCAGGGCTGTGTAGCAATGACCTCTGTCCTGAAAACTCACTAAGAGTCTGACAGACACCTGTGTAACCTGGAAACATTCCAGGTGGTCCTCTTGAGACCCAGATGATGGAACATCTTGAGAACAACTAGGAAAGAGGAATCCGAGGGTATGGAACAAGAAGTGGAAATAGAGAAAGTGACTATGGCGTGACATAGTCACTTTTATTTTATTTCTAAATATTATTTCTAAATATTTCTAAGATAAATAAAGGAAAAATAGATGCAAAGAATCCTGAGTCCTCTGAAGAAACATGCTGCCTTGAAATGGGTGGGGGGCAGGAAGTACAAGGGGCCAATCAGTTTGGGGGATTCTGCAGTGGCCTGAGGTGCTTAGACACCTTGTCCTGTGAGGAAAGCTGAGGCTCCATAATCTCCTGGGTGGGAAGTGGGTGAGATCCAGGGTTAGGGGAATGTGGGAGCCCCTACTCCCTGGATGTCACTTGAAACATAAATTATGTGGTATTCCTAGCACCCAAAGACAGGGATGCAAAAACAAATCGTGTTGGTAAACCCTGGGTCAGGCATGCAGAATCAGATGAAACTATAAGCCTTTATCCAAGGCAACGGATAATCCTCTCCGCAGCATTCCCAACAAGGAGGCATCTAATTCCTGCTTGGATGCCTTCTGGGATGGGGAATTCACTACCTGCTAGGGAGCTCCTTCCATCTGCTGATGTCTTCAATCATTAGGTCCTTCTTTAAGACATGAAGTCCACTGTAACTGTCTCTCTGTAACTGTACCTACAGAACACATCCAATGCTTGCTCTAGCTCATGTGGCTTCCTTAAGTCTTTTCCTCTGTCCTCCCTCTGGTTTTTCATTCACTTCTTGTTTGTCAGGACTTCTTATCCCCTCATGATCCTGGGCGGTCTCCCATGAGTGGGCTCTACCACTTTCAAACTGAGAATCATGACCAAAGCCGACCTTCACCCCGCTTGTTTGTATCATTTTTCTAGCCGACTCCAATCCCAAAGAGCACACTGCTGGCTCACCCTGCACTCAAGTCTGCCGACCCTCCTACGCCACACCCCTCTCGCAATCCTTATTCCTTTATTCTTGGGACTCCAGTTGTTTAGGATCAAAGTGTGTCCCTCAGGAAGCTATGTTCAAGCCTCACCCCCATCCCTCGTGAAAGTGATTGTCATGTATTGAACTGTGTTCCCCCAATAATCCGTAGCAATTTGACTGGGCCATGATTCCTGGTATTACATGATGGCCTTTCTATTGCATATCCTGCGTCTCTGGTGTGAATGAGGGTAGGTGGGCCACAGCGGAGTTGCTGGGGCAGGACTTAATGAGCGCGATTGTACTGTGGCTTGGGCAGCCTCATGAGATATAAAAGAAAGGGAAGCAAGCTGAGATTTGGGGACCTCATACCATCAAGAAAGAAAGCTGTGTAGGGAGTCGAGAGAATCCTTTGGAGAAGACCGTGGTCCCCGTGCTTCAAAAGCTTCCAGTCCAGGGAAAAGGCTGACAACGGGCACCTTCCTCTGGAGCTGACACCCTGAATTTGGACTTTTAGTTTACTAGACTATAACAAATAAAATTTCTCTTTTTAAAGCCATCTGCTTGTGGTACTTCTGTTAAAGCAGCACTAGATGACTAAGACAGTGGCTTTGTTTAGAAACAGGGTCTTTGAAAATGTTACCGGTTAAGGGGTCTTAAAAGCTTGTGAGAACCCATCTGAGATACTCCACCGATCCCACCACAGCTGGAGCAGGGCAGAACGAAGAAAACCAAAGACACAAGGGGAAGTTAGTACAAAGGACAAGGGACCACCTACCACACCGCCACCGGACCGAGTCCAGGACTCGACCACCACCATAAGCTGCTCTGACAGGAATCACAACAGAGTTCCAGACAGAACCAGAGAAAAATGTTGAACAAGATTCTAACTCACACAGAAAGGATGAGACTTACTGCCCTGATGTAGACTGAAAAAAACTGACAGCATGGCCTCCAGACCCGTTTCCAGCCAGCGCTGAAGTCGCCTCTGAGCTCTACCGTACAGCCAAAGATGAGGCAGGCTCACGAAACTACAGAAGTACCACAAGTAGATGGCTTCAAGGAGAGAAATTTCATTTGTCATAGTCTAATGGGCACACCAGTCCAGGCACAAGGATAGAAGGCAGGAGGGGATAGGAAAGCTGGTGATGCGGACGGAGTTGGCAACCAATATCACAGCATAATCTGGGTTAACTGTTTAACACGAAACTGATTTGCTTTGTAAGCCTTCATCGAAAGCACAATAAAGAAAAAAAGAAAGAAAAAACACATACTGTCACTTAAAAAAGAAGGTGTTACCAGTTAACATGAGGTCATATTGGAGTACACAGTAAGGTGGAGACCTACTGTCTCCTGACAGATGTCTTAAGAAGAGACGCAGAGAGACAGACACAGAGGGACGAGACCACGTGAAAACAGGAGCAGAGACCGGCGTACAGCATGTACATGCCAAGGAACGCCGAGGATCGCTGGCCCTCACAGAAAGCTAGGAGAGGCACATGGAGCAGCTTCTCCCTCAAGGTCTCAGAAGGAATCAACACAGCTAACACCCTGCATTCAGGCTCCTAGCCTACAGAATTGTGTCAAACAACACATTCCTGTTCCCATAAGCCATGTGGTACTTTGTTATGGCAGCTCTAGGAAACTAAGACACCAGGCTAAGGCTCATTCATTACATGTCATCCTATTAGTTTGGCCTGTCTTCCACTTAGGAGATCGTTTTAGACCCAGAATCTATCACGCTTCTCAAAGTTTGTTATCTCTCCAGACCATGTGCTGTCCAAAGTTTCCAGCTGGAGAAGCCTCAGAGCAAGCGGTAGTTGTTTTACTAACGACATAGTATGGTCTGTCCAGCTGATGGTGTCTACATTCATGACTTCCATCTCCTCCTTCTCAGTCAGAGACAACCAGTCAGGTCTCAGGTCTTTCCAAGGTCCCAACAGTTTTCTCTGCTGGTTCCTCTGCCATCAGCCTGCCCTGGACTGCCCATCTTCTCCTGGTCATCTCAGCCAGTTCCTCACCTCCACCCTTGGCCCAATCACCAGACTGGAGCTCCTTAGGGGCAGAGACTATGCATTATTGGTCAGGGCACCCTTCATGTGTGACATAGCACCCGAAACACAGCAATGCGTGCTTGGCTAATCAGTGTTCAAAACTTCCCCCGACCATTCCTCCGTATCATTATCAGACTCAACTTGTAAGGTCCTTTCAGACTGGGTCACTTCCTAGATCTAAGAACTTCAATAAGGCCCCATGGCTGACCTAAAAGTACCCAGATTTCTTGGTCTAGGCACAGACAGGGAGAACTGAAAGTAGGCTGTGTGAAGCATCCCCACCTGGTTACCCCCTCACTTCACATACAGACACAGATGCAGACACACATGGACACAGACACACAGAGAGAGAGAAAGAGACATACACATACACATACACATTCACGTACAAACACACACACACACCATCTATCAGGGATTCCATTTCTATAGGGTCTTGCTCTCAGCTGTCCATCTACTAAATGTTACTTGTCAGCTCAGGGTCCTAGCCCACCACATTGAGTTGATCCTGGAGACATCTGCTTTTAATCGGGGCCTTTGAAAGAACAGAGGCTTTCAGGACCTAAAGTAATAAAGCTATATGCTAAAATGGAGAAAATCCAGGCAGATGGTCTTTTTTGGTGGGGGAGAGGGGAGGACCATCTGTGTTGGTGAGATCAGCTGTGTTTGGGCTTGAAGACACAAAGGCCCCCTAGGCTCAGGACCCCAATTTTCCCAGGCCTTCATTCTGCAGACTCAAAACTCAGACTCTGATAGTGCAGGAGCCCAGGGCTCTAGCTGGAAAGTTTCTTTCTTCGGCCTCAGCAGCATCAGTGAGACCTCCAAGGAGACACAATGACTTGGCCTCAGGTGACTCCCATCCAGGGAATGCTCTTTGAGCGTAAATAACTCAGAAGAGCCTCTGGTCGCTGCGGTCCCCACCACTAAATAATTTTACAAATGGAATTCTCAGAGCAGAAGACTGGTCAAAACAGAGTTTTAATTATAATAAGGTGTCACACTCTGCAGCGTTAATAGGAATGAAAATAGCAATTAAGTGTGTGAAGAAGGGCAAGTGTTTTCCCAACAGGATCCACATGACTTCCCTTAGCACATTAGCAAGAGCTGACGAGAAGGCCTCTCCTGGCTGTAGAGGCAAACACAGGCGATCCTCATCCCTCTCCAGAAGACACAGAAAGGAATAAAAGCCACAGGCAGGGAGGAGAGAACAGGACTTAATCCCGATTGCTGGTCCTGGGACATAGTCAGAGCCCTTAAAATCTTTGACAGGAATGTCCTAGAATTTCTGTAACCCACTCCCTCCTACCTGACCTTGGTTAAATTTGGCTGCTTTGGCCTGGAGGCACTCAAGTGTCACTGAAGCAGGTGGCTGTAAAGAGCTGAACAGAACTTGCACTCTCTTTTCTTGTATACCTGTTTTTCTTAAAGTCTTAGCTTCCTTGTACTACCTAGGCCCAGGGAGATTACATACCAACTGGTAACACACGAAAACTACGAGGAGACAGGGTGACGCATCAGGCACAGTTATAATCTTTGCAGCTGGTTTGCTTTAGGTTCTCTGCAGATCACCAAACATACAAAGGCACCAGTCACCAACCTCCTGTCCAGATAACCACCTCCAGAGGACAGCTGGAAAAACTCCAGACAGACCCCCTCCAGGCTCCGAATGTCCATCTCTAGAATTTCTCCACAAATTATCTATATTCTTTCATGATTGCTATCCCCCATACCTAAATTTTTACCCTTAGCTACTCAGTAAAAATCCTCAGCCTGACTGAAGAAGTCAGATAGGCTTTGGAGGTCTTGATTTCCCCCATCTACTGTATAGCAACACACAGTAAACCTCGTGATCATCCACCGTACTCCTGTCTCAGTGTTGGGTTTGCCGCAGGTGGCACATATCTGTGTTTCATGGCAACACAACCAAGGGAAAGAGCTTTGCTGGTTGCCATTTGGGGAAAAACCCGAATCAAAACTACTGCCATCAAGCTGATTCCAACTCACAGCTACCCTGTAGGACAGAATAGGACTGCCCTTTAGGGTTTCCAAGGAACATCTGGTGGATTTCAACTACTGACCTCTTGGTTAGCAGCTGAGCTCTTGACCACTGCATCAGAGCTGTACATCTGTCTGGGGGAGAGGACAGGAGAACAATGTAGCCTAAGGATATAGTACCAGCAAGTAGGGACCAAAGTCAGCGGCAAAAGTCTAAGAGCACTGAAGGGAAATTTTAATTCATTCCCAAGCTAAAGTCATTATATGCAGGTACGCAATGTTTAGCTATGGCTGATACATGTCATTTTTTGCAAATTCAATGGCACAGGTCAATTTGTACATACTCTACAATGGTTGCAGGAATGTCTTGCATTATGAATAAGTTTCTTGTTTGGAGGTGCACTTTCTTTGTTCTTGAGGGAGAAGCTTCAGGGATTGAGGAGATGGTAAGAAGAAACAAAAGGACCCAATTGTTCACAATTGCTGTTGCCTAGACTTGACTAGGGTCCCCAGGTGGTGCAAATAGTTTCAGCTCAACTACTAACCAAAAGGTTGATGATTCAAACCCACTCATTAGTGACATGGAAGAAAAATGTGGCAATCTGTTTCAGTCAATATTAGAGTCAAGAAAACTCTCTAAAGAGCAGGGTGAGAGAGGTTGCCATAAGTCAGAATCAACTCAGTGGCAATGGGTTTGGTTTAGGGGTTTTGAATAGACTGAGTTAACAGGTAATAAGAGCCCTCTTAATAAAGAACCTCAGGCCTTGACCCTGAGACAAACCATATAGTCAGGATGCTACAGAAGAGAAGGATCCTCTGATCAGACCAGTAAGGGTTCTTCTGATTTTATTGGCCCCAGGGTCCCTTCTGGAAACCTCTGTGGCCTAGGGGGTTAACTGCTACTTCTGCTAAGAGAAATGTTGGCAGTTCAGATCTGCCAAGCTCTCCTTGGAAACTCCGTGGGGCAGTACTGCTCTGAATATAGGTTTGCTATGAGTGACACCCCACAGGACGGTAATGGGTTGTTTGCTTGGAAGGTCCCTTCTAAACGCTTCAGTGATGCGTGGGACCATGCGATTCCTCTTAAGAAGGCTTGTGTAGGGACAAAGGACAATCCTCATCTGAGTGGAGCAGCAATTGTATCAGTCCTTCAGAAGTGGCTTCTCATCCTCAGTGGCCTGCGGGCTCATCCTCATTTATCTTAATGTAAGTGCTCAGGCCTCCAGGGCTCACACACACATTTGCCCGAAAAAAAGGGATGGGACCAGAGCAAACAACTGTGTTTTAGAAAGAAGAGGGTCAGTGGGAGTGCAACTGGTGAAGTATTACATAATGAGCTCATAATTTTTTATTAAAAAAATATTAAACCTATAATTATATATGTGTTAGTTTGAACCATATGGACTTAGAAACCCCGGTAGCATAGTGGTTAAGTACTACAGCTGCTAACTAAGAGGTAGGCAATCTAAAACCACCAGGTGCTCCTTGGGAACTCTATAGGGGAGTTCCAATCTGTCCTATGGAGTCACTGTGAGCTGGAATTGACTCAATGGCAGTGGGTTTGTTTTTTTTTGTTTCTATGTGGACTTCGTGGTTTTCTAGATAGACAACAGTAACTATCAGCAGATTTGTGTGGTTCCACATAACGTATGTGCCTATGGAAATCCATACAGAGAAAGGACTAGAAAGCTGAGCTCAATCTACAAACCCTGATTATCCTCGGAAGAATGTGGCATTGGAAAGGAAGGCTGGTAAAGGGGAACTTTGAGATTTTACTCTATCTCTAACCATAAGAATACATTAAGGATTGGTGTGCCCAGGATACTGACTAGCTTTTCTTCATCTACACTGAAGAAAGCTTGGGAAGAAGCAATGTTTAGAACACGGGCAAGCAAAAACATTCAACAGTGATGCTGGAAGCTCTGCCTGGCTCATGCCAGATGGATGCTTGGAGGTGGGAGAGTAGGGGCCATCACACAGCTTGCGGAGGTAACAGATTGCTTTCCTCTCTATGATGGAAAACACCTGACAAGAAGAGCTTTCCCAAGCCTGAGCATCCCCTCCGGCCCTCCGGGTGTTCTCTCCTCTGATGTCCCTCAACCTACCCCACCCTACCTCACACTACAGGGGATCATACCCTGAGCCCCCTCCTGCCAAGCTCTGCCACTGTGGAGTCATGCTCTCAGGATGGCACCAGCCTTCTGTACTTTCACCCTGGTATGCCCAAGTTGCTGGCCAAGGCTGCTTGCCTCCCCAGGCTAAGTCTTACAGGGCAGCCTCTATTCCAGGCCCTCCCCAGCTCTGGCATCCCACTGTGGCACAGCTGGATTTCCAGCATGCCCAGGCTCAATCAAGAGGAATCTCCAGACCTTTATTAAACAGGCATTGGTCACCACTTGCTTTGGGTCCACAATGTCCACCAGGGGCTCCTTCATGGCAACATCCCGGATACAGGTCATGTCAAAGCCATAGACATTTTCCCACCCTGTGGAGACAAAAAAAAGACATCAGGGCAGGTACCCAGATCCCAGAAGCTTGTCTTGACCCTCCTGAGCCTCAGAGCATGCCTGAGAGGGTGAGAGACAGCCTGTCCCCACCTCCCATCTCAACAGGGTAAGAGTCATCACCTGGGTGGGGAACTTTCCAATACCTACCATAAATGTTCCTCCCAATATCTTACATTTACTTCTAATAAAAGGCAGATCGTACTTTATAAAAGCCAGGAAAGCTAGGGCTCAGGGACACTGAAACACTTCTCCAAGGTCACACAGCTGGAGCACAGTAGGGCCAGGACTAGAACCCAAGTTGCCTATCACCGTCTCCAAGACAGCAGTCTCCTAGGAACTTCCTTATCTGCCAGTCACGTTTCTGTCTCCATGCCAGTGCCCAAGCCACTCTTCACACTGGAGAGGCCCAACCTCCTCTCCCTTCTGTTGTCCCTGTCCACTGAGCCTTTGATGCAGCAGAGAGAAACACAATGAGCTTTACAGAGAGACAGACTATGGTTTGGCTCCCAGCACCACAACACCACTGGCTGGTCAGGACCTTGTGCAAACTACCTAATCTCTCAGACTTTCAGTTTGCTTAGCTGCATAACAAATAACCCCAGAGGGGCACAAACCATCCCAGCTGTGCTTCTTGACCGGTTATTGAGCATATGCTTGGGGAAGGGGGATACAAGGGGGTAGAAGAAGAGGAGAGGAGAGAAGAGTGGAAGATGAAGGTAAAAAAGAGAGAGGAAAGAGCAGGAAGGAGGAAGGGAGAAAAGAGATTAGAGAGGAAAGGAGAGGAGGGGCAGGAGAAGAGAGAAGGGGGAAAAAAGAACAGATGAAGGGGGTGCTGCTGAGTAAATCAATGCAAGTCAGTGACTACATGTCCTGACCTTAAGTGATGTCATTGTTATTGTTATCACTGAATGATTGCTGTAATCACTGACTGACCTCCTGCCACAGGCCAGATTCCTCCCTCTATCTACCCAGCATCCCCTTGAGAATACTTCCACACTACAGGTAAATATGCTGTATGCTGTGCCTGGGAGAAATTGGCATTTGATGTACACGCAATGTCTGGCTCAGTCTCACACATGAGGAAGATGGTGGAGCTAGGGACCAAATCCAGCCTGTGCCCCAGTCCTTTAGCTGCAGACACCCAGCATGACAGGAACCCAGAAGTGTGGCTTCCTCTCCCTGCAGTTCCAAGAGGATGCCCTTAGTAGAGGCTTTGTTCCCGGGCAATGGGATCTCCTTTATCTGTTTATTCAGACGAGTTTACAAATGTATGCAAGTGAAGATGTTTCTGTCTAGTCTGATGGGTTTAATTCTTTTGTACCTTAGGGAATTTATGCCCCTCTTTGCGGTTAGAGAGGGGATAGGAGGGCAGATGGTCAGTGAAAAGCTTTGCTTCTTTGATTCGGATTCCTTTCTGAGGCTCACAAAGACCTCCTCAGGGAGAAGAAGGCAGAGAAAATAATCACCTCCCAGAGGGGAGTATTTGTGAAGTTCTGGCTGAAGGGTAAGATACTAGTCCTAGCCCAACAGATCATCTAAGGCTGGTGGTATACAACTGCCAGCAGAAACCTTACGTTGAGGAGGGTAGCGCTCAATTGGCAATGGGACAGGCTCCAGAGAAAACCTCTTTATAGAATCTGGAAATGGCTATCCACTCTCCCTCTACATAAAACATACAGTTAAGTCTCATTATTAGCACTAGTTATGTTCTGTAACATCACCATGGACACTAAATTAGCAAACACAAGGCTAGGGTCCTGGGAGTCTCTGGTCACAGCATTCTTGCCAACTAATCAATACTCAATCTTGTTCTGTGTGTGTTTCCATTTAAAGACACTTCATTTAAAGCATATTGCCGGTTTATTAACATCAAACTCATGGCCAGCTGCACCATAACTTATGCTTGAACAAAACTTATCTAGTATATGTATTTTCTCCATAAGACACATCATAGCACTTCAGCAGTATGCTGTGGACCATTTTCTTTTCCTTTTATTGTTTTTCTCACTGTGTTTTAAGTGAAATTTTATCATTCAAGCCAATTTCTCATGCAAAAACTTACACATAATTTGTTACATGGCCCTGTCTGCTCTCCTTACAGGAGGCCCCTCCTGTCTACCTGGCATTTCCCATGTCCATTTAACCAGTTTCTTTCCACCTCTGTCTTCTCGTCTCACCTCCTGACAGGAACTGCCCAGTGAATCTCCTGTATCCACTTGAACCAGCAAGCACACTTTTCACCGGTATCATTTTATGTCTTACAGACTGGTTTGATCTTTGTCTCAGGAGCCGGCTTCGGGAATGGTGTCAGTTCTAGGCTTACAGAGAGTCCAGAGCCATGTCTTCCCAGGCCCTTCCAGCCTACTGGACCACCGAGTCTGATCGTTTTACAGGAGTTTGAGTTCTACACCCCACACTTGTTCTTCTCCATCAGGGGCTCTTTGTAGACTCCCCTGTAAGGGCAGTCATTGGAGGGAGCAGGGCACCACTGGGGGCCATTTTAAACAGTGAAATCATCAACAAAAAGCATAAAATTGCCAAAGTGTAGCACCAGTAGGCCACAAAAAAGATGCTCTGACAGTCTGAGAGCTGAAACAAGAAGGCAGAGTGTCACCTAGTTTGACCTCAGATGGCAGCACACTTGTCAAATGACTCAAATTTTTCTATACTCTGTGCAAGTCAGTGAAAAATAAAGAAAGCCCTTCACATCTTGATTTGGGGGTTACAAATACATTTTAGCAAGTAGGCTAATTTGTAAATACAGAATCTCTGAATAATGAGAATCAACACATACAAAACTGAGTTGCCTTCACTCAAAACTCTCCTTTAGGAGGCCTGAAGCCATGGACCTGCTTCCTCCCTTCCTGGATGCTGCCTTAGGTTAAAACTCAATTCAGGGACTAGGCAGGCACCTGAGTGGCCATGTGTGTAAAGGTTAAGGGTTAGAAGTTCAAATCTGGACTCGACCATTTATTTGCCATGTAACTTTAGATAGGCAAGAATTTAAGCTGTGGAAGCCTCAGTTTCTTCTTTAAAATGGAGATGATGATAGCAACGGGTACCTCACAGGGCTGTTGTGAGGACTGAGGGTGACGTCACATGAAAAGTGCATAAGACAGCACCTTACTCATAGAAAGCATTCCATAACCAGGTGCCTCCGAGTTGATTCCCGCTCATGGTGACCGCATGTGTGTCAGAGTAGACATGTGCTCCAGAGGCTTTTCAATGGCAGATGTTTGGGAAATAGTTGGCCAGGCCTCTATCCTGTGGTGCTTCTGGTAGGCTCAAACTCTATCCTATTAATTAATAGTCGGTACATTAACCATCTGAACCACCCAGGGATTCTGTACATAGTAGTTATTATTGTTATGTGGTTCCCATTCTGGCTTTGCCACCATCCAAACTGGGTGACCATACTCAGGTAAAAATCCCTGTCTCTGAACTTGCCTATAAAAAGTTTGGTTCAGTGTTTGATTCTGTGTTTCAGTATCATCTGAGATATTTTTTTTTAAAAAAAAATACTGATCCCTGGAGCCAACCCAGACCTGCTGAATCAGAATCTTCAGACCCGAGACCTAGGATGCTGGATTTTTACAATTCTATCAAGGCAGAGTTTGAAGGCATCAGGTTAGGCGATCTTTACAGTCCCTGCCAGTCTTCAAGTGGTGAGCTGAGTCTCACAGCTTTTGCAAAACCTCTAAGCACCTGCCCCATAGGCACTCTCCTTCTGTCCTCAGCACCTGTAGCACCACATTTGGCACAAAAGAAGCCCTTAGTCACAGAAATTCTCTCCCAGCACTTACTGCCTACACCACTTCACCATGTCTGGTGTTATCAGTCACCCTTTCAGGGGTTGTTCACGCCTTGGCTCCCTAGCTAGATCATCCCTTCTTCAGTTATTCGGGTGATGATCATCTACACCAATGGATTGCCATCCTTTTTCCTGCAAACCAATCGTTTCCCACTAGCCCTTTTAGCAGAAATAGGGCAGGGGTGAAAAAAGATACAAATCAAGCATATTCACTTCTTACTGCAAATCTGCATGCACTGGGTATTGAATGAGTGAATTCAGGGTGGAGAGATGGTTGAAACCATTTGCGATCCAGAAATATTGTTCTTTATGTTCTGAGGACATAAAACACAGCAGCAGAGGGACTTGTGAATCTTTGGTTTATGGATTAAAACAACCCCCTGGAAAGGACTGCATCATGGTACTCTGAATATAACAAAAGCAGCAACTAGTCTAGACCTACCACCTTCTAGATGGACTTAAAACCCACATGACAGTCTGGCAGAGAAAAAGGTGGAAGAAAGACCAAGGACAGCGACTGAGTTTTCCCAGAGGGTGTGCCTTCTACTTTCTAATTAGGAACATTGCAGACTGGATATCAGCCTGCTTTTAGCCTCCTTGTCAGTCAGGGAGACCTGGAGCCCATCCCTCTGCCTCTCAGGAGGATGGTGAGGGCTTGGGTTCATGTACTGGGTAAGAAATTTCCAAGCTTCCTTCCAATTTTTAGAATTCTATGACTCTCCTCCATAGCAGAAATTTTAAAAAAGAGAGAGAGAGAGGCAGAGATAACTACTATTTTGGGGTAAAACACTACGCCTCATACATTCCTCCATTGGTCTACTTTTATTTCTTCCCTCATTCACCCATTTCAACAAAATATGTATTGCAAGCTCCATGCATGCTAGTCATTTTCTTCGTATATGCCTTCTGCTAGTTGATAAACAAATTGAGGATAGGGATCTGCATTTCGTTCATCTTTATATTCCCAGTGTGACACTTGGATAAGGAAGGAAAGCGGGGAGGGTACAAGGTAGGTGGGGTGAAAACAAGGCACCTGCCTAGCAATTCTGGAAGGAGCTGGGCATGTGCTTTTCTCCCACCTCACTTTAAAATTTTTCTTCCTTAGCCAGTTCTTAAGCCCACTAAAGTCTGCTTCCTTCAGCAACCAGCAACCTTTGCACTTTACTTATGACTTTCAATCTAGAGTAACCAAAATCTCCACTTATTTGAAACACACTTTTCTAAATGAACTTGTATCCTTTACCAAAGCCAAAACCAAATCACTCAAAAAGCATTCAAATAGGAAATTTATCAGCCTTCTAAAGAAACTTGAAGTGATTTTTGGTTTTCTGGTTTGGTTTTGTTTTTGACAGAAGCTCCAAAACAAGCACTCCATGAGTTAAAATGAGGCTGACTTCTAATATATTTTCTTCCCCAAAAGCAGTAGAAAAAGAAGCTGGTAAAGACAGCACAAATCACAAGGTCTCCAGTCTGGCAGCCCTTGAACTCCTCTTATGACCCTTTCCCTTCTTCCTCAGTAGAACACTACCATTGTTGTTGTGGTGTGTCACTGACTTGGCTCCAACTTATAGCAACCCCCATGTGACAGGGCAGAACTGCCCCATAAGGTTCCCTAGGCTATCATCTTTTGGGGAGCAGATTACCAGGTCTTTTTCCCATGGAACAGTGTTGGATTGAAATCGCCAACCTTTTGGTAAGCAATCAAGAACTTAACTATTGCTCCACCAAAGCTCCTTTATCACAATGTCTGTACTCCAGAGGCTCCCGGACACAACCCAGTGGAATGTAGGGGAGTAAGGTCTGTTTGTTTTGGAAATCAATTGGAAGTTTCTTAAAGAGTCGTGCTCAGAGTTGGAACTCAATAAATGTTTAAATGAATGTGAGAATGAAGAATAATATACCTAAAGATTCTCCTCAAAGCACTATTCCGTACAGTCACCCACCAAGAACTGCAAAAGCACATTATAAGGCAGCTCTAGGGCAAAACATGTCAGACTTATACATGCATTTGATCAATGTTTACTGCTCTGTTGTTTCTGCAGTCTTCTGTGAGAGCACATCTGTCCTAGATTCTCAGTTGCTGGAGGCCAACAACTTTGGCAATCAGGCTTGCTGGTAGAACCATGAGCAGAAAGAGACTTCATGACACTTTCAGAGGTAAGATCCAGTCCGGTTCCTTGCATGCTTTAATCTACACTGTCTCCTTCCATTCTCAAGACAACTCTATAAGACTGACCTATTGTCTCTACCAGAGGCTCAAAGATTCAGGTAATTAATAAATGGTAGAGGTGGGATCTGAATCCCAACCTAGCCAACTTCAAAGAAAGGTCATGTGAGCTAGACCACCCTCCTCAAAACTTTCATTTGGAGTTTTGTGCCCTGCCCCCTGGAAGGCAAATATTAGATAGAAAACACACTAGATTGGCTGGAGGCA
Source organism: Heterohyrax brucei (assembly GCA_028571685.1). Classification (NCBI taxonomy): domain Eukaryota; kingdom Metazoa; phylum Chordata; class Mammalia; order Hyracoidea; family Procaviidae; genus Heterohyrax; species Heterohyrax brucei. The sequence continues at coordinate 64,499,749 of CM053142.1, read as the reverse complement.
GACAATGATCTGATTCAGTTTCCAGGACACAGAGCCACTGTCAACTGCCCCACTTCTGTCTTTCCCTGAATCCAGGCTCTGAACTTCGTGTTCTGATTTTCTATTTCCAGAAGGGTATGAACAGACACATGTACATTCCATAGTGGACTCCAGTTACGACACCATCAGTATCACTAACAATGATGAGATGGCAATTGTCGAAATTACTTGAGCAACAATGTGTTGAACTATAGAGTCTTAGATTCTTATGGCCAAAGCCAAGTGCCGTCGAGTCGGATCCGACAGGAGACATTTATTAATCTCTTTGTTCTGTGAGCCCTTCCACGATAATCAAGTAAGGCTTGATCACCAGATTCATTGAGTTTGGTGGAACTGAGCGAACTCTTTGGACTTCTGCGACTTACGTTTCGGTTTGATCATTTGTACTCTTGTAGTCTGAGGAGGTTCTTTGACTTTTTGTGGTATTTAGGTCTGGTGGAGGACACATGACTTTGTGTAATCTCACAAAAACGTGTCTGTATAATCTCACCTAGGACCACGTTTGGGGCACTGAGAAAGATTACCCTTTAAATAAAATTAAAGAAAACAGCCCTTTTGAGACAAGACAAATCAGTGGAAAGGTTTTTTACAGCTTCTTTTTTTTTCTAAAAGAGTCACACCATAAATATAGATCTATATATGTGTCCCCGGTCACATACACACATCCCATCTGTTCAACTGTCCAAATCAAAGTCCTCACCACCCCCACCACCACTGCCATTCCTCCAAAGAACCTCAGGAAAGAAACATATTTTAACTAACATGAAGGAGAATCAATATTACTCAAGTCAGTTCAAACAGTATGAAAGCCAGGTTCAAAATCGTTGGCCTGTCTACAGACCTGACTTCTTTCTCCAGTAGTGAACTTTTGGGATAGCTGGGTCTTAACAGGCATCAGGCATCCTGGCCTGCTGTTCTCTGTGAAAACCAAAGATCTGTTCCTTCAATTCATCTTTCACTCGGATTGCATTCATTCTCCCAGTACTGATCTTATACTTGCCATGTTGTTTATTTTCTCTCTGTGGACCTCTCATACTTGGGACAGGAGGGAAATGTTTACACAGAAGAAAGCAGAAAGGGTCAGAGGTGAACTTCTTCACAAACACAGCAGCAGTGTTCATGATACTGACAGGTCACCTTAGGCCCGCCAAAGTGTCTCTCATACCAAATGTACAATAAAAGCCCAACAAAAGATCAAAAGGTGACTTACAGTGGATTTTGAAGTCCTTGTACTGTCTATCTTCAATTGCTACCACGTACAAAGCTGCCCGGTCTGGAAACATAAGCCCTCCAGGTTTCTGTTGATGAATTGTGGGGAAATGGGTCTCGTAATCTATTCACCTGACAAAGACATCACATTTTGAACTGCACATAGAGTCATCAGACAAGCATCCCCTTGCCAGCATTCTTTCAGCAGACTGTCACCTTAGCCAGGGTTATGGCTAGTGTACCAATGATCACTTTCTATTTTGGAGTGGGAGAATTGAGGGACCTAGGTGGACTTAATTGAATCAATGACATGGGGGTAAAGGAATAACAGTGGATGGTATTATATGATCTTTTAACCTGTAGAAGCCAAGACCAAAAGCATGCTTAGCTCACTGAAAGCCATGCAAGTCCTAAGTACTTGTTGATCAGAACAGACTTTTGCCTTGACGAGACAGAATGGGTGTCAAGGACAGCAAAAGAGGTCAAAGTTAGACCTACAGAAAAACATTCTGGTGGTTAGGAATGTTGGACATGGGAATGATCATTCTGTCCTCTAGAGTAGATCTGCTTTAAGGGGATGGGGCAATGGAAGAGATGACATTCTAGCTCAAGACTTCTCTGAAGTGCTAATATTCTTCCTAGATTGTAGGTCATGGGTTGAGTAGCAAGACAACCAGCAGACCAACAAGGGGCAGCATGCAGGACACTTACCAGCCACTTGTCCCTGGCGAAAATCACTGTGTTGAGCATTGACTCATAGAATAGACAGTAGCCCATCCACTCGCTGATGATAATGTCCACCTTCTCCACAGGCAGCTCCACCTCCTCCACTTTACCCTTAAATATGGTGATGACTAAAAAATAAGAATCCCAAGTCCACGCCTTGCAGGTATCCTAACCAGAAACCATGAGCACCCCACATCAAGGCCAGATATCCAGGCTTTAGCTCTGTTCTGATTCTACATTTAGGGAATGGCATACCTAACCCTTCACCAAATTAGTTTGTGCTAAGAGAATTGAAAAATACTTTCATATTTTCCTCCTAGAAAGCACTGAGACATTATCATGTGCCTGGGACTCTGCTAAGCATACTGTATATACTACATCAAGGGATCCTCTCAACAACCCTAAAAATAAGCACCATTATTATTATGATTCTTATTTACAACTAAGGAAATTGAAGTCTAGAGAGGTGAAACAGTGGTGGTAAGAACACAGTCCAGATGGGACTCCAACACTTTTATCATGGCCCCACCCCATCTGAGGTTGTCTTAATGATGCAACGAAACGTTGGTGGTGTGTGATGAAGAGCTATGGCTGCTAACCAGGTGTGTGGTTAACAGCTATGGCTGCTAACCAAAAGGTCAACAGTTTTAACCTACCAGGTGCTGCTTGGAAACTCTATGGCGCAGTTCTACTCTTTCCTACAGGGTCGCCGTGAGTCAGGATTGACTCGATTGCAATGGGTCTGTTTTTTGTTCGTTTGCTTTTTAACGATACCAAGCTAAGTAGGGATTCTTCCCCTATTGGTCTTGTATTTGCTGACAGAGCCAAAGATCTTCATGCAGTGGGTACCCATCTAGTTTTTGTGAAGGAGGTAACTCAGTGTTGTGACAAGAGCATGGATTCTACAGTCAGAGAAACTGGGTTTGAGTGCTGGATATTCTAAGTATTATCTGTAAGATTTTATACATGTTACTTGACCTAACTGAACTTCATTTCCTCAGAGAGCAACCAGGGAAATTAATATCTCCTTATAGGCTTGACTACAGAATGATTGTGTGGTTAAATGAAGTAATACACGTGAAGCTCCAGGCTCATAATTGAGACTGGTCGGAGGTTAGACATCATCTGATTTGTTCCTCCTTGTAGACCAACTGATGGAGAGGAGGAAGGGGCAAGACCAGGGACACAGCCATTAGGCTACATGACCTCCACTCATGAGTCACCACTGGGAGCTTCAGGGATCACTGTGGTTGGAGAAGCTTCTTAGTTGGATTTTTGATCATTTGTCATTGGCAGACAGATAATTTCAAGTCTCTTTGTATTTGTTACTATAACGATGGAGCAGAAGTTAGTTTAGACACCATTGCTAAACTGACAAGGTGATGCATTGGCTGGCTGGTTCCTTCTGAACATTTCCTCTGAAACGTTATACGTATTCATGCACTGAAACTCATATTCTGCAATGTCCTCTGAAAAGTCACACAGTGCCCGATCTTTGCTGGGAAAAATCAAATAATGGTCTGTATCCAGGAGTAAAAGGTCACATCTGTCATGAATCTAAGTTTTGTGAAAATTCATTTGGACTGGAGGCTTCTAGGTGGCAAAGGGCACACAGTTTACTGGCATAATTTAGTACCCTAACAATGGATAATGCAGGTGATGAACTGTCCGTTTGTGACCTCTCATGATGATGTGCTCTCAAGCATCTGGTATTTAATCAAGGATTAATCAGGTACAGCTTCTTCTCTACGAAATTAGATACAATGTACACATACATTGCCTATGAACATTCCAGAAAAAGATCCACGTTTGTGTGGCCCTCCTGGCTGATGCACACAAACCCCTACCTCTGTAAAAGTAAGAGCCAGAGGGGCAGCTCTGCTCCAAAAGATTTTGAGACAGAGAGAGAGAGAGAAAGTGTGTGTGTGTGTGTGTGTGAGAGAGAGAGAGAGAGAGAGAGAATGTGTGTTGAAGCTCTGGTTGTTCGAGACTCTGAGACACAAGGGCAGGAATTTAACTAAGAGCAGGCTGTGGGTAAGCAAGAGAATTCACAGAGACATAAATGAAAGGATTTTTTAAAATGCATATTTACTGCCTCATGTATTTCTTAAAGAACTGACCAATATATTCTCAAACCACCTGCCTAATCATTTGTATGCAAACCTGGTTTGTCTTATTTTTGTGAACATTTTTAAAGTACTGTATTGGCCTCCCCCTTCTTTACTCTGTACATTTCTCGAAGGCTCCTCCCTCGTGTCTGTACGTATCTGTGGGTCAGTTTGTGGGTCGTCTCCTCCTTTTGCATTAGAACGCGCCCTCCATGTGGCCCAGGGAGAGGCTTCTCCTGCCACTGGGGCCCCTAACCTCTGTGCCTAGTACAAGGGTTGACCTGTGACGGTCCAGTGTACCAGGCTCTGTCTGGTGCTGTAGAACACACAAATAGAAAGGACTGCTAGTCTACTCCGACAGACCGTTCTGTGTGCAGTATTTGTCAGGTGTCACTCAGAATGAGGGAATGGTGCCCCTCTTCTGCTAGTTTTTCCATTAGCCCTTTTCTCTATTAGCTGCTGTGTCTTGATCAATGTAGATAGAGCACGCAGACCAAGAAAACGGGTAGTAGAACATCCGTAATCACAGTTTCCACTTACAAAAAAAAAAAAGGCAGAAGGAATCAATTCACCCTACAGCATGTTCAACACTCTGGATTTCTGTTCGCTTAACACTGCCCTTCTGCATCTGTTCAAGTGCAAACATTTATCAGAGCAAACCTGGTGCTGCACTTGGCTGGGTGAGTAGATGGGTCCTTTGTGAACAGAAAAAGGCAAATCTCCCTTCCATCCAGTTGTGGCCTGAACTTCAGGCCCATTCATCCCCCACACAGTGCCTTTGTGCAGTGCCCAACCTGCACAGCCTTATACAGGGGTTCTAGAGTCAGACAACCTACGTGCCTCATCCAGCTGACAGCTAGCCTTAATCAAACAGCTTCTCTTCTTTGGGGTTTCTGTTTCCTCACTGGAAAGAAATGAAGATGATTGAATCTCAAAATCCTTAAGATACTTTCCAGCAGCGAAATGCTTGGAGTCTTCAAATGTAACATTCAGCAGTTACTACTGGTAAGACAAGGCTAATAGTGGGGACAGCTGACACCAATAAAGAAGAGATGCCTATGATGTCTAGTTTGACTCTAATTTGTACCAATTCCTGGAACCTGACTTTTTTTTTTTTTAAGAACTTATATGGTTTCTAGAGACTCAAATATAATTGCTTATCTGGATCATCAGTGACATTTTTCCTGTTGCCTATAGTCACCACCAGTAACCTTTTAAGCTCCCATGGTGTGGTCTATGCCTATAATTCATTAGGGTCTATGGGTGGCCTATGGCACTGGGTTGGCTCAAAGACCTGTGAGGTCACACAAGCTGGAATCTCCCCATGTCCTCCATGTCAAAGTTTTCCAAGTGCATCTGCGTTCCCAATCTAAAGGTCCATAGCAATTACAGGCTGCCATGTCGCATCCTCTATCTGGACCCCACATCACTAAAGCAGCATTAACTCAAGGTCGCATTGAGGTCACGGTCTGGAGTTGTGCTTTTATTCCATAAGGAAGATGGAAACTTTTTCCAACCAGCTGTGACAGGACCCCAGCTCATAAATTTTAGAATAATTAATCATAACTAAAGATGCAACAGGCAGCAATGCATTCTAAACTGAGAGGTTCCCCCCTGTGACTTCAGGTTTGAAATTAAGCATCTAGTTGATTTTTCTTTCTTTCTTTTTTTAATTTTTGCCCTGGATAGTTAGGATGAAAAGTCTATTCATTCTGATTAACAGGTGTTTATCTGACTTTTTCTTTCTTTCTTTCTTTATAAAGCAGAGAAGCCTAATCTCATCTGAGTTTGCAGAGCACCCACCAGCTGACCATGGAGGATCCAAAGTTAGTGAGTGCTCCGTCTTCACCTTCTGACTATTTCTGAGAACGAATCCTGTTCCACAGAAATGTGGGGGTGAGAGCCACACAGACGAGGACAGGGAGCATGCAATGAGCTGCCAGAGCCCACCCCAATGCCATCTCCCTGCAACAAAGCCATCTGCTCCCTCCCTTCACCTAAAGCGTCATCAACTCAAGGTTGCATTGAGGTCACTTAACACTTTGCTCAGGCACCTTTCCTGGGCACTCCCACCCCACTCCCATAGCCCCCTGAGAGCTCTTCTCACTTCCGGCTGAACGCCTTGTCTTCATTGTCTATTTTACCCTCCTATTTTTAGGATCTCTCAGAGCACTTGGCTCTCCACAAACATCCAAAAATTGTTACTGAATGAATGGATGAAAGAATAAATAATTCTCTAAAAAGGGCACTGGGTGAAGAGACAAAAGATGTTCAAACTAGATCTAATTATGGTAGTAAAAAAGACTAGCAGTTGAATCACAGTTTGTAGAGTGACTTCTCATAGAGTATCTCTGTAATCCTCACGGCAGCTTGTGGAGTTGGTGTTACTATTCCATTTGCCTAATGAAGGAACTGGGGTTTAGAGAAGTCAAATGATGAGACCAAAATGCAGGCCTGTGCAAGTTACCCAACCTTCCCAAGCTTTATTTTCTTCATCTGGAAGATGGAGACAAAGATTGCTGGCTTATCCTGCTCATAGGATTATTGTGGAAACCAAGTGAGGTAATGAATGTAGAGTCAGTTTAGAGAGTAGCAGCTACTTGGGACTATGGGAGAAAAGAAATTAGAGAGGGCAAAGGTTAATCTATTCTTTTTCAAAAGGCTTGTTGGGTTGATTGGTTGTTGCTGGGATGAGGCGAGGCAGAATCAACATGAGCAAACAGGCTGGAGGACGGGACCCTTCAATCTCTCTGGTGACAGCCTCAGCTTCTGCCTTTGTTTTTTCCAGGACCCAGATGCACAGATAAACTTTGCCTGCTAGGTCAGAGACAGCCCTTGAGTCAGACGAGGGGAGAAGAACATCAGCATCTCAACCCTCACCATCTGGTGGGGTTTGACTCCCATCCAGCAGCAAACAGACCCTATAACTGGAGTAGCATAAATGAGCCCTGAGTGCTACATGGCCTTGCTATGCTAGATAACTCCCTATGGTACCCTATCCTTCCCGAAATTCCCTGTTGCTTCAAGAGCACAGGACTTGAACCTCTGCCTTGTGCCCAGTGCATAATCCGCCTGACGTCATGTGCCTGTCTTCTCTGTGTTCCTTGATGGCTAAGGGTCCTGCCTGTTTGTTTAGCCACAGCTCTAAAGTTTTGCCTGAATCTGGCCAGGGTCCAGAAATATGCTTTGTGTGTTTCCTTCCTTAGGTTGGAATAACACTCAGTTAACCAAAACCATATCAGGACTGTTCCCAATACCACGTTATCATCTATCGCTTAGAGTCCTCTGCATGCCCCAGCCAGAGCAAACATCCAATACCATGGTCACAGGCAGATGCTTGCATGAGTTTGGCCAAGGGATTCAGGCATTAACAAAAATGAAGTGACACCAGACAGTGTGGTTGAAATCAGATGGAATGTGGAAAGTGGCAAAACTTTTCCTCTCCCCAGCTTTTCAGAAAACCAGAACAAGTTCCACTTTCATTCATTAACTACACCAGTTTTCGTGGAGAATGACAGAAGTCTCTCCCACACCAGGGGATTTATACGGGTGGTTTTTTCGGTAGATAACATTCTTCCCCTGCTCTTTCCACAAAACATTTGCCATTTAGTAAATTCTAACTCAAGGCAACCCCATGTGTGTCAGAGTAGAACTAGGCTCCACAGGGTTTTCAGTAGCAGACCTTTCTTCTGAGACACCTCTGGGTGGGCTTGAATCTCCAACATTTGGTCAATACCCAAGTGCTTAACCATTTGCTCTACCCGGGAACTCCACTCTTACCGTGGCCAACATCTTTGCATCTCTCAGGTGTCAGCTTTGATGTCCTCTCCTCAAAAGACATTTTCCCACCACCATAGGGGAATAAAACAGCCCTGATTGGTAGCATTTGCTGAATTTTGTGTTATCAATACTCCCACCATGGCTGTGTTAAGCTAACAATGATGCTTCTCAAGGCAGTCTGGCAAGACCCGTGCAGAATCATCTCCCATAAGGCAGATCAGCCAGTCCATCACACGCCTAAGAGCAACCTATGACAGTGGTGTTGATGGTGTTAGATGCCACTGAGTCGATGCAGACTCAGAGCAACAGAAGCGGTAGAGCGGACCTGCCATACAAGGGTTTGGGGGTCTGTAATCTTCAGGAAAGCAAATCATCCATCAGTCAGGTGTTTCTCCTCCAGAGCTTCTGTTTGGTTCAGACCACCAACCTTCTGCTTAGTAGCTGAGTGCTTAACTGTGGTGTCACCAGGCTTTCTTCTTTTAAAAGCAGATTCCCAGTTTTCTCAATTACACCATTGTTCTCATTAAGCAGAGTCACAGTATATATTTACACTAGGACTTTGTTGGCTTGCTTTTTCCTTTGTCTTCTGCATGATACTGTAAGCCCTGGAAGTGAAACGATCTTGTCTGTCCTGTCCACCACTGACTCCCCAGAACGTGGAACAGGTCTAGTATGAGGTATGATACAACTTGAAGGAATGAATAAATGAAACTCATTTCTAAGATTACTAATGGGCTGCTTCACGAGCAGTTAGATAAAGCAGCAGCAATTGTCAGGAGCTGCTGGTACAGGTTCATTGAAAACAATTATATTTGATTAATCTCCTTTTCTCTTTTAACAGGGTTATTAGTCAAGTTCGTAAATGACATAATAATAACAATAGCTAACATTTATTGAATGCTGATGGCCCACTGGCTGCTGTTGTGTTTTACTCAGTGGTATATCAGTAGATACATAATAGCTGGATCTCCAGGGGGTTGGGGGGGCAGGCTTGATTTGTAGCATTTGCTGATTTTAGTGCTATAAATACTGCCATCATGGTCAATTACAAGCTATCAAAGTGACTTCAACCACGTCTCAAATTTACTAAAGGGTTAACAGTTGGCTCTCAGTAAACAGTAAGAGCCTGCTCCAGCACACCAAGGTTTTACACGGCTGCTATTGAATCCGTGCAATAACTTTATGAGATACATACTACCATTATTCCCATTTCAAAGGTAAGAAAACTGAGGCAAAGTAATGCAAGTTGTCCAACATCACAAGCTGAATGGGGCAGAACCAGAAGTCTCATTCCAAAGTTTGGACTGTCAACTACCATGTCTGTAATTCACCATGGGGACACTTTAATGAGAAATTTAACAAAGCCTTCATCATCATGGAACCCTAGTACAGAAGATGATGAATTATTGTGTCGATTTATAACTGACTACTTGACTACTCAAAGGAGTCGATTAATGATCCGAGCATTGATCAAACTTCAGGAGTTTCCGTACTGACTACAGGAAAAATAAAAAAATAAAATAAAATCACTGTCTTCTAGTTGATTCCAACTCACAGTGACCCCATATGACAGGGTAGAACTGCCCCATAGGGTTTCCTTATTTGTGATCTTTATGAAAGCAGTTTGCCAGGCCTTTCTTCCACAAAGCTACTGACTAGGTTCAAACTGCCAACCTTTAGGTGAGTAGCAGATGGCAAGTCACTTGTACTACCTTGCTCAACGGCACCTACCAAACGTGCATACAACACAACACAGGAAACAGTAACCTCACAAGAATGATGTTCTAAAAGAAAGAATCGTAATTTATCATAAAGAGCCAAATCAAACAAGTAGAATGTACAACTTTTCATTTAGATTCAAAATATCCACTAGGAGATATAGCTTGACAGTATGTCATAGATTGAACTGTATCCCCCAAAATATGTGTCAACTTTTTGAGGCCCTGATTCCCGGTATTGTGGGGTTGTCCCCTGTTTGCAGTTTTCCTATGTGCTGTAAATCATAATCTCCACCTGTGTGTGAAGAGGATGAGAGCAGGAAGTAACGCCCTTGCCCAGCACATCCCTGAGTCAATGTAAAGGGAGTTCTCCTGGGTGTGGCCTGTACCATCTTTTATCTTACAAGAGATAAAAGGAAAGGAAGTAAGCAGAGAGTGGGAAACCTCAAACTACCAAGAAAGAAGCCCTAGGAATAGAGTGTGTCCTTTGGGCCAGGGGTTCCTATGCAGAGAAATGCCTAGTCCAGGGAAAGATTACCAAGAAGGACCTTCCTCCAGAGCTGACAGAGAGAGACAGCCTTCCTCTATAGCTGAAACCCTGAATTTAGACTTCCAGACTAGTACTGACCAACTGACCTGTTGCCATCTAGTCAATTCTGACTCGTGGCAACTCCATAGGACAGGGTAGAACTGTCCAACAGAGTTTCCAAGGAGCTCCTGGTGGACTTGAACTGCTGACTCTTGGCTAGCAGTCATAGCAACTAACCACTATACCAGCAGGGTTTCCTCTAGCCTACTAGACTATGAGAAAATAATTCTCTCTCTGCTAACGCCATCCACTTTTTCTATTACAGCAGCACTGGATGACTAAGGCATAGTGACATGTATGGATGGACAGAGAACTGCAGTCAACAGCTGGCCTGATAACAGTGTGACCATGAAATCTCCCACAAGCACGAAGAGAAATGGGAGCTGCATTGTTAGAAGTGCAGCATCTAACTCCTCCAGCCAACAGGCTGTGTCTGTTTCTCAGGGTGACTTCTGAGGTTGGGAGAGATGCTGAAGCACAGCCAGAGGGAGCAACGGTTCAAGCCGAAGCCCTCTGAGCAATGGGTGAAGGAGCTGGGGTTCTGCAGTGTGGAGATCGGGCAGAGGGCTACCACGTGAAGAGATAGTCTCCTCACTTTGCATGCCCACAGGAAAGAAAGAGAACTCTGGCGAAGCTGCAGGGATGAAGCCCGGGAGGCTCAGTGGTAGAGTTCTTGCCTTCCAGGTTGGATTCCCAGACAATGCACCTCAGGCACAGCTGCCTCCTGTCTGTCAGCAGAGTCTCAAGGGTTCCCATGGTGCTAAACAGGTTTCAGTGGGGCTTCCAGACTAAGATGAACCTAGAAAACAAGGCTTGGCAATCTACTTCCAAAAATCAGGCAGTGAAGACCGTATGGATCACAACAACTTGATCCATACTCAAACATGGGGGTGGCACAGGACCCAGCAGCATGTTACTCCACTGTCCGTGAGGTCACCATTAGTCAGAGGCCAACTACATGACAACAGGATGAACGAATCACAGGGAGGCCAACTCCAGCTTAGTTGCAGGAAGTGCTTTCTATGACAGCCCCTGGGTTCTGTTAACAACTTCCCTATTAGGGGAATCATCGCAGTATTGGGTGACTGCACAGCATGGAGAAATGTTGCATAAACAGAGAACTAAAGCATCAACTATGCAAAGTTTAGAATATATGGCCAAACCCAAAAATGAACCCACGGCCACTGAGCTGATTCTGACTCATAATGACCTTCTAGGACACAGTCGAACTGCTCCATGGAGTTTCCCAGGAGCACATGGTGAATTTGAACTGCTGACCTTTTGGTTAGCAGACGTATCCCTTAACCAACAGGCCACCAGGGTTTCCCAAAATGAAAGGATCTACACTTAATACCTGTTGAAAAACCAAAACAAAAAAATCAAACTCCCCACTGTCGAGTCACTTCTGACTCATCGCATCTGTTAAACAGGAGGCCCTCCGCTAGATGCTTGATGTGCACCATCTCTTACCCCTCAGTAACTCTGCAAGCTGTGCGCTGACACAGCCCCTCTCCCGGGCGGTGAGCAGAGGCTCAGAAAGCTGATGTGACTGACAGTTTTCCTGCCCTTCCATTGCAGAGGCCCTACAGTCCGTTGTCATTCCACGTGCTCCACTCTGCTAAGGGCTGCTCCACCCAGGCCATGTATGCTTTAGGATGTGTTCAGGTAGGAAAAGAGAAACAAAGTACACATGTTTTCCCTTTTAGTTATCTGAGAACTAGATGGGTTCCAATGTATTGTTTCTAGATCTGTAAAAATTGTATGAACCCCTGAGAGTGTATGGCAAGGTTCCCAAATGAATCTACCTTCTGAGGCATCTTGGCAGCCCACTAGCTTCCTCAGCAAGGAAGATGAGGAAATAATAGTCGTCAGTGCTTGAGTCAAAGACGAGCTGCTGAGGCACGTGTGTGGGCTGTGCGTGTGTAAGGATCCATGTGAAGGCTGCATGTCTCTGGCAGGTGACTTCATGTAGGTGTGTGTCTACATGTGAGTACATCTGTTCCAAGGAGCCATATGGAGGTGGAGAGGGAGAGCGAGTGATTGATTCTGAGTAGCAGGTATTTTATGTCCCGTGTTGTTATTTATGTCTTTACACCTACGCCCCCGAGGCCTACACTATTGGCTGCTGCAGTGTTTCAAAAGCATTTCCATGGAAGCATTCGTGTAGTCAAGCTGTCCTCTTTCTAGTACACATGCCAAAGCAGAGGGGGTTGGAGTGGCCGTCAGGGGCCTGGGAAGCCTCCCAGCTCCACCCACCTGCTGCTACCTGTAGGGAGGAAGAAATGAAGGCCCCTGGACCTGGAGTCGTCTCCTGCGTGGTAGTGTGTATGTGAGAGTTAGGGACAGCTATGAGGCATCAGGGTGGCTCTTCTTTTTGGAGAAAATGGTTTGCCCTCCTGGCCTTTGCATCAGAAGTACAGAATCAACTAGGAGCCATCAAAATCTGGAGCGTAGAACAATTGGGTCTGTAGCCATCAGGTAGGGCTGAGACCATAGCTGGGTGGGTGTGGTGAGGGTAGGGTGGTGGGCATGCTAAATGGCCCAGAGTGGGTCACTGAAGCTTGAGCAGGGTGAAGAGACTGTCCACAGAGCAGGAAGCCCAGCCCAGCCTCTCGGAGCCCAGGGGAGGGTGGTAAGGAAGGCCTGCATGGCAGTGTATGGAGGCTGCTCAGCACAGTGTGTCAGAGCATGTGCAAGGTGACAGAAGCATCTGCATGGGACAGGAATGGTGACAACGGGAGATTGATCGCATACGGAGATTGATCCAATAAGTAAATGTGTTAAGGATAATGACAGCCGGGTTTCTGACTGTCAGAGAAGGGAGTTACAAATACGGAAAGGGAGAAGACCGGAAAACTAGAGTGAGCCGCGTGGTTCTGGATTACAAGTGGAGTTATCAGTGTCAACTCATAATTGACAATATGTATAGATAGATACAGAAACACCTGGGTAAATGAGCATGCATACTCACACATACAGACACGTGCCACAGCTCTGTTCACTTAAACAGCCTGGGAGTGGCAATGTCCTAAAAGCAAGGAACATCTAGCCCAAATCTTAGTTCCTAAATGCCATTCTCCACAAAAAGGAACAAGGGATCCTTGTAAAAACTGCTGACTCCACAGCTGGGACATGGGAAGTACAAGATGAAGCTGGAATATGAGTATTTCACTGGACCGAAAAGGAAGCTAGCTCTTTAAAAGTGAAGGGAGTGTGTTGAAGGGCATCGAAGCCAGCTGGAAAGGGCTTTCAGAGATCAGACTAAGAATATTTCGAGAATTGAAGTAATAAAGGTTTATAACAGCTATAACCCACAGAGTGAATAGGAAGCCACGAGTCAGTCGTGGTATAAATGCACACATACCTAAACAAATGAACAGAGTTTGATGAAGAATGAGATATTTACTTAATTGCAAAGTATCTCCCCAAGAAAACCTTATCAATTACGAAAGGGAAATGAGTTACTTAACAGGGAGGCAGTCTTATAGGCACTGCCTTAGTCAAGCAATTAAAGCCAGTGTCACCAGTAACGGGACAAATTAGAACGGCATGCCATCTAATAAGATGCAGTGAGCAGACAGCCTCACATCTGTACCATTCCTGCCAAAGAGGTAGAAACTGTATCCAGTCTCCAGGAAGCATCACACAATTCCAAACCAAGGGACTGTCTATAAAACTCTGTCCTGTAACCTTCTGAAGTGTCAAGGCCCTGAAAGTCGAGGAGTTTCAGGTAGAAGGAAGTGAAAAAGACGTGACAACTAAATGCAGGTGAGTCAGAACCAGCTCCTTTTGCTATAAAGTACATGATTGCAACAACTGTTGAAACATGAATAAGATCTGAGCGTTAGATAATGATACAGCATTAACATTAATCTCCGGTTTTGATGGTTGTATTGTGGCGGTGTAGGGAAATGTCCTTGACTGTTGAAAATGCAGCACGTTCAAGTATTCAGAGATGATGGGGAGTCCTGTCAGCAACTGACTCTTAAATGGTTCAGAAAACAACCACAACAGCTGTATTTGCACCTTTTCTGTAAATGTCAGTGTTTCGAAGGTTAAAAAAAGGGTGGGGGGGAAGGCAAAGAAAAAAACAGAAGAATATGAGGCACTGTGAGGGGGCTGGAGGTGATGAGCCAGCGGAGACCAAAGGGCACTGTCCAGTTCTTTGCCTGGAATCCCTTGCTAGACAAAAAGACCTCCTCTAACAGGCAATAATTCTTCAGCTGGGTTTGCCTAGCACGCTGTACTCCACTACGAAAGTCTGCAGGCAGAAGCCCTCTGCAGGCCAGAGGGACCGGGTGAGGCAAGGAGGCTGCTGTTGCAGAGCTCCGGACACTTGTCCGGGTGAGGAGGCAGCAGCAGTGGTATAAGAAAAGCAAGAAGGGGGTCCGGCAAGACCCTTAGAGGTCAGGAGTTACCGTGAAGGGACACCTGCATAGAGGCAGGGGAATGCTCTCAATGTTTGCTGCAGGTGCCTTAGGCCTAGGCTTGGGATTCAGAGACTCTGACAGCTTATCTTCTTCTGTATCTCCAAGGTCCAACAATTAAGTATAAGAACTTAACTGTTCTAAGTGCTACAAGCCTTATCACTGACATTACTACAGTCATCTTTGAAGTACTCCCCTTGGGAAGCTAGGCACCGAAGCCAGTGCCTAGTCCACACTTCAGAGCAACGTTGGAACTCTTTCTGGAACTACCATTGCACACAGCGGCAAGGTGGCAAATTCACAAATTTAATTGCATAGTTGTCTGTGAGGGAGTTTTTAACCAGTAAACAAATAACTGTGTTGGAACATCCACACTACTCACCCAATCTGGCCCCCGGTGACCTTTTTCTTTATCCAAAGATAAAAGAAATGTTGAAAGGGAGACATTTTGATGACATTCAGGACATGAAGGGTAATACAACAACAACTCTGATGGCCATTCCAGAAAAAGAGTTCCAAAATTGCTTTGAAGGATGGACTAGTCTCTGGCATCAACACAAGGCTTCCCAAGGGGAGTACTTCAAAGGTGACCCTAGTGACATAGAGCAATGAGGTATGTAGCACTTTTTCTAGGATGAGTTCCTGAAGTTAACTGGCCATCCTCCTATTTGCACCACTTCCCCTCTCTCACAGACTAAGAGGCTTTTACTTTCAGCCTGGGCAGACACACACGGTGCTTCCATGCCAACAGAAACTCAGTCTAGAAAAGAGCACAGAAAGGAGAACCCAACCACAAGTTCTAACCCCAGCCCAGTCTCCTAATCCTCCAAGCGTCAGTTTCCTCATCTGTTAAACGGGATTATACAACCTGCTCTGCTACGTCTCAGGGTTGGAGGGAAGGAGACCAAATGAAACTACATGGATGCCAGGCTGCCTCACCTTGGAGAGAAAGAGTTGTCTGGTTTTCTTGTTCTACTTTTAGTGGACAAGTGGAGATCACCTCTGTTATTTCTGCCCAGGTCAAGTACATTGCCACGAAAAGGATAGACTCCTCTGTGTGAACCAAGAGTATATATAGGGCTGCACTGGGCACTAAGCCAGAGGTCAGCAGTGTCTGAGCAATATTTTGCCTATATGAGTTGAGAGAGGCTTTTGGACCTCGGGCACTGCTCATAGCCAGCCCTGTCATGTTGTCTGCCAATGTCCTGTCCTGTTTCCCTATCACTGATCCCTCTGCCACCACCTGTCACTTCCTCACTTCCTTCCTTACTCAGGTCACTTTCTATGGTACATTATATAATCAGTTCCTTACTCTGTCTCTCTGTCATGTCCTTCCAGCAAAGCCCAACACAAGGACCCATCTATTCCACTCACACTCAAGCTGCTGAGCTTTGTAAGACACACATCACACAGCAGTGCAAACTGAACTCACTTCAGAACTACGTCCGCACATCTCTACCAGGTGCTGGACACTTCCCAGCTGTCACGGATTGAACGGTGTCCCCTAAAAAGAATGTGTATAGAAATTCGGCTGGGCCATGATTCCCAGTATTGTGTGATGTTCCTATATGTTGTAAGTCCTATCTTTGGTCTGTGTTTTTCTTCTAGCTATGGATTACCCCTAGGTCCCCTCATCCTGTGATGTTAGTGAGGAGGATGGGCTATAGCTGTGTTGGTGGGGCAGGACTCAATGTGTAAGATTGTATCAATCCTTTAGGTAATCCTTTAGGGACCTCGTACCACTAAGAAGTAGTGCCAAGTGCAGAGTGCATCCTTTGGACCTGGGGCCCCTGTGCCTCAGAGAAGCCAAGTCCAGGGGAAGATAGACAACAAGAACCTTCCTCCAGAGCCAAAAGAGAAAGACTTCCCCTGGGGAGTTGAATCCTAAATTTGGATTTTTGCTTACTCTTCTGTGAGTAAGTAAATTTTCCTTTGTTACAGCCATCCACTTGTGATATTTCTGTTACAGCAGCATCAGATGCTTATGCCACCAGCAGTCCCAACCACCTCAGCACATCTCCATCTCCTTTAAAAATTTTTATGCCCCTTTCCCTTGCCATCCTCTCTGCCAGTGACTGCCTTATTCTTCATTGAGAACACAGAAGCACCAAACCAGGAGCTTCCTGCCACCAGCCCAGCTGCATCTGGAGCCACACACCCCACTTTTCCATCCCTACTGTGGTTGAAGGGTCCCTACTCTAACAGAAGGACCCACCCCTCCACCTGTGCTCAGCTCCCACCCACTCTGACTTTCTCAGGGTCCTTGCTCCTGTGTTTATCAAGTCTCTGTTCCACATCTGCAGTCTCTCTCTGCCTCTTTATTGGACCCTTCCACCATACATACATAAGCTTTCCCATCACCTATCTTTAGGGGCCACCACTTATCTGTCAGTTTGTCACATTGCGGTAGCTTGCATGTCTCTTTGGTGGCCCCTCCTCCTCTGCTTGACCTCTGAATGTTGAAATGCCTTAGGACTCTATCTTTGGTCTCTATTTTTCTTCTAGCCGTAAGTGCCCTCATCCTGTGACTTCAAATAACATCTCTACCTTGACAATCCCCAACTGTCTATGCCCTACCTGACTCTGCAGTGCCAGAATCCTGTATCCAACTCTTACTCAACATCTCTGTCTGGACGGCAGTGGTTACCTCAAAGCTAATAGGTGCACAAGAGAACTGTAGGTTTCTTGCTCCCTCCTGCCACCTCCTAAAGGGTTCAACCTCAGGCTCTCCACCACCCACACTGTTGCTCAAACTGAAAAAACGTTATCCCTAACTCCTCTCTCTTTTCTTATGTCACATCCAATCCACGGGGTTACTTCTCTCTACCACCCCAGCTACCACCCGCAGCCACACCAGGACACCTCTCTCCTGGAACGGTGCAGTAGCATCCTAAAGGGTCTCTGCCTTTCGTGCTGCCTACAGCTCATTCCAACTCACACTCCATAGGGCAGTCAGAGGGATCTTTCAAAAAACATAAATTCAGTCATGCTCTTCCCTGGCTTAAAATTCCCCAAACATTTCCATTACTCTTAGAATAAAATCCAAACTTGTTTTACCCATTTACAAAGCCCAACATGGTCTGGCCCCAGCACTCTGCCTCCACTGAATCTTGTTACTGCTTTCCCCTTCGCCTGAAGTGATCAGGCCAGGCTGACCTTCCTTTCTGTTCCTTGAGCATGCTGAGCTCAGTTCTGCTTGGAGACTTTTCTACTGGCTGTTCCCTGCCTGCGACTCTCTTCCCCTGATCTTCATCAGCCTGGCTACTCCATGCCATTCCCATGTCAGACAGCATCCAACCTAGAGTAGCCACCTATCCATCCTATCACCCTGCTTGAATTGTTTTCAGAGCACCTAGCACCACCTGACACTTTTCTTCACATGTTTCTATGTTCGTTATTACCTGTCTGTGTCTTCTGGCTAGAATGTAGACTCTATAAGGTCAGGGACTTCATCAGCCTTGCTTAGTGCTTTCTCCCCAGAGCCTGGCTCACAGCGGCACTCACAGACATTTGTTGAATGAATGAGTAAATGAATCTTCTGCCCTTCCAAAGTGTCTGCAGCAAGTGGGTCAAGCGGCAAGCAGACAGGTGGCAAGGCTGAGGCCACGTGTGAATAGCTTTGTCAGCATGTGTGAAGGGCAAAACTATAACCTGCACCTGGTTTCTTAGGTCAGACCCACAGAGCTATTCTGACAGCAGGCAGCTTGTGGGGTGGAAGGAGGAGAAAAGTTCAAGGGAATCAGCAGGAAGCGTGCATGGGCTTTATCCGCAGAACTGAGGTCACAGAACACAGAGGGAGACTGTGCAACTCCTCAGAACTTCCGATCCTGGGACAGAGACTACTTGCCACATCTTAGTTCCCAGGTGCCCTCACGGGGAACCCTGAAAACAAATTCCCTGCTGCTCACCCTTATCTTTTATTCTAGCTCTTCCATTTTCCCCTACAGAGGTCTGCCAACTTGGTCCCTCACTTGTCCCCTCACCTGACCCTTGTGGGGAATGTCCTTATCTGCAAGCCTCACCCATGCCACCCTTTAGGAATCTGTTGGTGAGCTTCTTTTGGAATTAGCCCTTCCCAGGCCCTTCGCCGCAGGCCTTTCGGCACTCCTGCCTCCCCACCAGCCCTGCTGTCCTTTCCAACCTAACCCCTGCACCGCACCTTCTGGCCTACCTGCTATCCTCCTCAGCTACACTGTGAGCCCCTGGGGCAGGGTCTGTGGCTTGCTCATCACAGTAGCTGCAGCATCTGCCCCTGTGTTCTGACTGCTCTGAGTCTTCTCTCCCACTCGGATGGCCACTCTAAGGACAAGAACTGTATCTTGCTCTTCCTTTGAAGCTCTCCCTAGGCCCAAGCACAAGGCCTGGGCACTAAACCCAGCATTCCTGATTGATAAAAGATAGAAGACAATCTTCTAACCAGGGATACCTGCAGGTCTGAGTATGTTCAAGATGGGCTACAGAGGAGAGGAGCTGGGAGTGTTCAGTGTAGAGGAGTGAGGACCACTCCTCTCTTTATAATCAATCTCCAGCTTGAAGGCGGATCCGCTTCCAAAAGGAGCCAAATTACCAACACAGTCCCATCAGCAACAGGGTCTATGGGCAACGGAGGGCCATGTTCCTCCACAGCCAGGGCTTGAGGTGTGCCCTGATGCTGCTGGGTTGGGGATAGGGAGAACTAGGGCTGGGGGCTGTGGAGTTGAAACGAGAAAGAGTAATAGCCATTTTGTAGAACTCAACAGACTGTCTAAAGCTGGAACAAAGGCTCAGATGGGGCAGGTGTAACCACTGGCTGGTGTGGGATAGCGCAGAAACCTCAGAAGCCCACAGCCACAGTCCCGCTAACAGGGACCTCCCTTGGCTGGGCACTTTTCCTCCCCAAATCTAAGTACTCTGTACTCTTCTCCCATACATCAGTCGTGCAACCCACGCAAGAAAGTACAAGACCCTCTTTCATCCCCTTCATCCAGAGTGAAATGATTGGAGGATTTTCTTACTGTTATCCAAGTGGTTGGCCTTAATGATCTTCTCTGAGTAGTCAGAAATACTGGAGCATTCAATCTAGAAAGGGCACAGAATAAAGGAGCAAAGCATCAAAAAATATCACAGTACATCCAGTGCCAAAGCAACTCAAGGGCTATTAACAGATGGTGAAGCTAAGAACCAAGGAGGTAAAGTGACTTGCCTGTGGCTGAATAGATCATTTGTTGCAGATCAAACATTAAAACTCAGCCCTCCTGACTCCCAGGCCTGTGACTCCTCCACTAAATCAGGCTGCCGTTGCCCTGAGGCTGAAACCCAGCCACTACCCCGTGATGGGGGTCTGGTCTCTGAGAGGGGAGATTGATGAGGAGCCAGCAGCCTCATTCTCCCAGCTGATGTAGTGGTGTAGAAGCTGTTCTCCGGAGAGGACGGGCCAGGCCAGCCGGAGCTGCCATGAGTCTCCCTTGACTTTTATCTTCCCCCGTCCGCCTAGAACAGGTGAGGCCTACTGCAGGTTATGGACCACCTGGCAAATGCCCAGTCAGGACTATAAGGCCAGTCTCAAGTTCCATCCCCACATATGCATACACTCAAGTTAACTCTTAGTCTCTGCTGTCTCTACTTGTAGAAAGATTTGTTATTTTTAGTTTGGAAGATGTACCAGACTTCCAGAACCTCCTCAGCAAAGGGCATTTGAGAGCTTAGTTGACTGCCAGCTGACAGCAAGACCTTATAGGCATGGTTGGAGACTGAGTCCCACGGTGGGTTCGGGGGGCCTAGGGCCTGCCAGGTGAGCTAGGGGTGTTAGCAAAAAGGGGCAGCTTCCAGGAACTGTCCTGCCTTGCTTAGCTGCTCTCCAGCTCAGGCTAGTCTGCTGTTGAGACACATCATACCTGAGGCCCTCCCTCAGGCTACCTACAGGGCTTCTGGGAGGGAACATGTCTTCCAAAAGTTGCACAGGGGCAAGAAGGAACTTGTTGACAGCCTCTACCAGGGTCTTGGGGAGGTGAGGACACCTATGCTTTGGGGTTAGGTCTGCCTGTTACAGTAGAATCTAAAGAGGCCAGCCCTGTTCAGTGCTCACCCCTGCAGAGAGGAACAGTTCTTGCCAGAGCTGCTAGAACCTTTCACCTTCAGATCCCACTGTAGGGGAAACCAAATCTGTCTTCTCCTCTTATTTCCCTTCCTTGCCAGGCCATCATCTCTACTGCAAGAAGCTATGGTGCTTAGCAATTAAGAACATGGGAGCTGGAGCCACACAGCCTGGATTCACATTCTGTCTCTGCCACCTTTTAACTGCATCTGTTTCCTCAGGAGTAAAACAACAATACC
Organism: Heterohyrax brucei; assembly: GCA_028571685.1. Classification (NCBI taxonomy): domain Eukaryota; kingdom Metazoa; phylum Chordata; class Mammalia; order Hyracoidea; family Procaviidae; genus Heterohyrax; species Heterohyrax brucei. The sequence continues at coordinate 64,478,841 of CM053142.1, read as the reverse complement.
TGTTTCAGATGGTTGTTGTGAGGATTAAATGAGCTAATGAATGTCAAACACTTGGAGCGACGATTGATTGCACCCAGAACTGTGAAGTGTCATCACAATTCTCTTTTCTCCTTTTTCGTTCTCCTGGCCTTGTTTCCTTTTCAACCCTGCACTCTCTTTACTCTCTCTTCATTTGCCTCATTCTTTTGTTCTTGCTGCTTGTTCTCTTTCTCCTTTTTTCTTTTCTCTCCCCCATTACTCGTGATTTTTTGAGGCTTTATCTTCCTGTCTCTTTCCATTTCTCTCTTTATGTCTGTTTCTGTTTCTCAGTGTCTCTGTCAGTGGTCTCACTCTTCTCTCTCCCTCTCTGCCTCTGTCTCTCACCCTCTCTGTCTCTATTCTCTCCCTCTCTTCTCTTTCTCTCTTTCCCTCTCTCCTGCTATCCCATCTGCCCCACTGGAGAAGAGCAGTGGGTGGAAGAGGGAGTCTGGAACAGGAGAAACTGTGAAATGAGCCATCCGGAAAGAAACTCAGCTAAATGTGGTGAAGCTACTTATAAAATAGCTGTTATAGAAAAAGAGCGGGAGGGAGACAGATTGCAAAGAGTCACCACAGCTGGAAGGCCCAAGTGGGAGCCTCCGAACAGCTCTCGCCTGGAGCCCCTGGACCGCTTGAGACCAATGACAGGAAGCCCTGCTGCTCCCTGCTCAGCCCTCTGCTAGCCAGGCCCCAGGTGAGGCCAGAGCTGAGGCAGAATCTTAGAGGCAGCACTGAGAAAGCAAGCGCCACACAGACTCAAGTCCTGCTCTGATGCTCCATGACCTCCTTAAGAGCTGAGTCTGGCCCTGGTAAGGAGGGCCTTCTGAAGGAAGTTCAGAAAGTGGGAAGAGCAAGAATGGGTGCTGACAACACAACTCAATCTTGGACATCTGAATTGGCCTCCTGTCCTCAACAAAAACCTCAGGTGAGGACATCACAGCTTTTCCCAGTCAAGCACATGCCAGAGCACCTTGAGGACAGGCCTAGTTTCCAGAGGACACTCCACAGCCATGTCCCACGTGTTTTCCAAGGCAGGCATGGAGGAAGAAAGCCATTCCTGTGGCTGACAGAAAGCAGGGAAGGAATACCCAAAAAGCAAAATGTGTACAGACTTAATTGTGGTTACTTACTAATCTGCAGAGCACGATTTCACTCAGTTTTCACATTGTTCATGTGGTGAACACGTGGTGAAACCCATGTGAATTTCTGTACTACAAATTAGGAAGTAAGCACGATCTAGCCTGTACCTACCTTGCTTATGTAAACCAGTGCATAATCTGCTTACTGGTTAATCTGCCTCTGACAGAAGGGCAAGGCTTTGCGAATAAGAGGTAGACAAGAGGATTTGGAGAGTGCTAGTCAACCTAAAGCTCTGGTGGTGCAGACATCAAGAGCTCAGCTGCTAACCAAAAGGTTGGCAGTTCAAATGTACCAGCTGCTCCTTGGAAACTTGATGAGGCAGGTCTACTCCATCCTATAGGGTTGTCATGAATCAGAATCAATTCTACAGGAACAGGTTTTGGTTTTTGATTTAGTCCGCCTATAAAGAGCCCTTATGGTGCTTTAGGCTGGCAGTTCAAATCAACTCAGCAGGTCTGTGGGAGAAAGACCTGGCAGCCTTCTTCTGTAAAGATGACAGCCAAGAAAACATCATGCGGCCGTCCTACTCCTCCACATGGGTCACTATGAGAACTCAACAGCACCCAACAACAGTCTGCTTGGGGAGCCTCAGGACATGCTACAGGATGGCCCAACCAAATGCAGAGGACATAAAGAGCCACTGCCTGCTGCTCAGTACCCATGGAGCATTTATAACCGTGCTGTGTACATGCTGGGGGGTTGATTGTAGTTTGCATTTCATTTTGATCAAGATGCATTCCCATTTCCCTCTCTGGACCCTCAACCTGGAGCTTAGATCTCTTCTTTAGTACAGTTTGTTCCTAGCTCTGCACACTCCAAGGCCTCCTGTCATCAGGCTGTGTACAGCCACCTCCTGAGACACAGGGGTAGGCCAGGACACTCTACCTGTAGCCTGGAGAGGCCACTTGACTGCCAAAGTAGCATAACTTGAAACTAAGAGCTTAAACTTTGAAGTACAAAGGAAGGAGATTGTCTATTATTATTCCCTAGAGTCCCATCTCAATTCTAATAATAAACACTGAACATTTGCCACATGAGAGGCATTGTTGTAAGCTCTTTACATATATATTAAACTTATTTAATCCTCACAATTATTTTGTGGGCAAAATGCTATTATTTGGCTCATTTTACAAACAGAGAAACTGAGGTACAGAAAAGTGAAAAAGTGACATATCTAGTGAGCAAAGGAGTAGAGGAGATTTGAACCAGAGCTCATCCATGTAACCACACTGGCACCAGAAGTAAGCACTGTGAGGTAATGATGGTACTGGAATGGGCTCAGAAAAGTCAAAAGTTCTCATGCAAAGTCAGCAGCCACCAGGGAGGAGCAATGTTCAGATGACTGGGAATCATGGGAGCCTACCCTACTTCCTGGAAGTCACTTAACAGTACCCACAACAACTCATTTTCTCTAATTACCACCCAGTTGCCGAGCCAAGTACTGTTGAGTCGGATCCGACTCATGGCGACCACCCAGTTACCATCAAGTTAATTCTACTCAGCTACTATCCAAAGGTTGGTGGTTTGAGTTGGCCAAGAAACACCTCAGAAGAAACGCCTGGTATTCTTCTACCAGAAAAATCAGTTATCTAAAACTCTATGGAACACAGTTCTACTCTGATACTCATGGGGTCTTTATGAGTCAGAATTGACTTGATACCAACTGGTTTGGTGATTTTCTCTACTGCTCCTCAAAGTGGTGATCTCAGCAAGAGAAATGGACCAAGATTTGTGCTTCTTGGAAAGGTATGTGTTGCTGGGGCTGGAGATGGCAGAGGAGCAAGCAGATGGCTGTGCAGAGGCCAAATGAGAGAAAGAGAACGATATGCTCACCCCAAACACCTTCTTGGCCCCGGCTTTGGCTGCAAACATGGAAAGGATTCCAGTGCCACTCCCAACATCCAGCACCACTTTGTCCTTGAACACATGCTTGTTGTGGTACATGGAGTTCCGGTAAGTGAGCGTTCGCACTTCATCCTTCAGCATTTCCTGGAATGGAAGGAAAGAAAAGGCAATGTCAGTGTACCTCAAAGCACCTAGGATTATGGGTTTCAGGATCACCCCACCAACATTCTTCCAGGATCTCAAATGATGTCATCAGGCAGAGCCACAGAAGAATGCTGTGGGGTGCCTGAGCAGGCCAGGCCTACCCACAGGCCAGGCTGTATCGTGCCCAACTACCCCAGCCTCAAAACTCTGCCCAAGAAAGATCATTTCAGATAGCTTCAGAAGAGAAACTCCTGTTGAGAGCGGAAACCTCCAGTTTGTCAAAGAACCAATAATAATAATAAACCAGTTGCTGTGGAGTTGATTGCAACTTATGTGGACCCCATGTGAACAGTATCTGTTTATGAAGACAGAAAACTTTGCAACAAATACTGGTAATGGTTACACAACATGATTAATGTAATTGGTGTCACCAAATTGTGCATGTAAAAAATGTCGAGTTGGCAAATGTTCTGTTACATGTATTTTTTACAATGATAAAATAATAATAAAACAAAAAGAAACATCAGTACAATGCAGCATGAGAGAGAATACCTAAAGCTGAATTTTCTGCCCTAGTGAAAGAATTATCATTGAACAGGTTATTAAAGGATAGTTTCTCTCATGTATGTTTTTGTATTTCTATATTATGGTTGTTATTGTTCATTTGTTTGTTTGTTTTCAAGGGCAGAAAAGATGTTCTTTTGCCCAGCATTATCTAAGTGCTTTGCAGTGAAAGAAGAACTAGACTACCTGTTGCAATTGTCTTGGGCCCAAGGAGAATGTGATTAATTTGTGTGTGGTGGTGAGGAAGGGATCTTCAGCTGTTTGAGGTAAAGGCGAGCACTTCTGACAAACTCATTGTCAATAGAATTGCAATGAAGATTTTTTAGAAATCAACTTTACTGAGGTGTAGTTTGCATACAATAAGAAGCACAAATTTTAAGGGTATGGTTTAATGTAAGGATTTTAACCAATGTACACATACTTTTTGTGTCTTGTCTAACTTTTGTCTACCTGAAGGTCACAAAGACTTGCCCCTATGCTTTCTTTCAGAAGTTTTATAGTTTTATGTGTAGGCCTGTGATTCATGTCAAATTAATCATTGCATCTAGTGTGAGTGAGGGGTGTGAGTTTGCTTCTTATACACACTCATATACCTATTGAAGCACCGTTTGTTGAAAAACTATCATTTTCTCATTACACTATCCTGCCACCTTTGCCCCCAAGTCAATTGACTGTACATATATTAATCAATTTTTGGCCTCTCTGATCTGGCTCATTGATATACCACTTCAGCACTGACTTCATTACTGTAGCTTTACATTAATCTTGAAATAAAGTAGAGGGAGTCCTTCAATTTTGTTCTTTTATTACAAGATGGCATTGGCTATTCTAGGTAACTTACATTTTCATATAAATTTTAGAATCAACCTATTTACACAAAATGCCCTGCTGAGATTTTGATTGTAATTGCATTGAATTTATAGATTAATTTGGGGAAAAAAATCTTCACAATACTGAGTTTTATAATCCAAGAACACTGTCTCCATCTAGTTAGGTCTTTCTTGATATCTCTCAGCAGGGTTTTATAGATTTCAATACAAACATCTTAGGTTTCCATCATTAAATTTAGTCTTGAGTATTTTGTGTTATGCTTTTGATATGATTTTTTTAAAAATCATTTTCTAGTTGTTTGGTGTTAGCACATATGAAGTCTGACAGTTAAGTTCATGAACTTGCCACTGTGCGCTTACATTGGCAGCACTGTACAAACAACTCAGCAAGGTTTGGTATGTTAGTGTCTCACAGCTATGTTCATGTCAGCGTGTGGCACTGTTGCTAAGTGGTATTTGTTATTGTTATTGCGTGTTTCTGTGTGCCATCACACAAATGCCAGGGCTTGCATTAGAGCAACAAACAAATACTAAGTTTCTTAATAAATTTGGCAAGAGTAGAAGGGAAATCAGAGACATGTTAGTCAACTTTATGCGGATAATGCCATGTAGGAAATGGTAGCATACAAACGGATTAAACGTTTCTCTGAGGGGAGAGAAAGTGTCATTGATGAAAAGTGATCAGAATGGCTAGTAACAAGCAGAAAGGCATCAAAATGAGCATCAAACTCACCAGCTGACTATAAGAAGCATAGCAGACCAACTAAATATTGACAGAGAAACAGGAAAATTTTAACTGGAAAGTCTTGACATGAGAAGGATGTGTGTGCAACACTGGTCCCAAAAAACTTCACCAATGAGCAAAAGCAAAGGAGAGAAGAAGTTTGCCGAGATCTTTAGGAGAGGCAAGATGATGCTTTTGGACCATGTTAACAGCATCAAAATATGCAATGGAAGTCAGCCCATTCTACACAGCTGAAACAGTTCCATCAGTCCAAATCAAGAGTTAAAACGATGCTGCTACGTTTTTCTGATATCAGAGGGATTGTTCATTATGAATTTGTGCCAACAGGAGAAACGGTTAACCAAGTTTACTATTTGGAAATGCTGAAAGGATTGCATGAAAAAGTTGAATGAAAATGACCTGAACTTTTTGCCAACAACTCACAAGTCTTGCATCACAACAATGCACCAGCTCACATGACACTGTCTGTGGGGGAGTTTTTAGCCAGTAAAGAAATAACTGTACTGGAACGCCCTCCCTACTCACTTGTTCTGGCCCCAGTGACTTTTTTCTTTACTCAAAGATAAAGGAAATACTGAAAGGAAGACATTTTGATGGCATTTAGGACTTCAAGGATAATACAATCACAGCTCTGACAGCCATTCCAGAAAAAGAGTTCCACAACTGCTTCAAAGGTGGACTAGTCTCTAGCGTTGGTGCATAGCTTCACAAGGGGAGTGCTTCAGAGGTAACCATGGCGGTATGCGGCAATGAGGCAGGTGGCACTTCTCCTAGGATGAGTTCATGAACTTAATTTGCAGCCCTCGTATACTGACCTCATAGCCTGCAGCTTTGCTGAATTCACTTATTAATTCTACTAGTCTCTTCATAGATTCCTTTGCTTTTCTTTGTAAAAAGTGTGGTCATCTATGTATGAATGAAGACAGTTTTACTTCTTCTTTCCTATCTGTATGCTTTCTATTTCTCATTTTCTCATGTCTTGTTGACTGGTGAAGACTTTCAGTACCATACTGAATAGAAGTGGAGAGAACAGACTCTTCTTTTGCTCCAGTTATATAAATGACCATTAATATAATTTTAGCTATAGGTTTTCCATAGATTGCCTTTTTATAAAACTGAAGAAATCCCTTCTTTTCCTAACTTACTGACAGTTTTTAGCATAAGTTAGTGTCTACTTTTTGCCACAGGCCTTTTTTACATCTATTGATATGGTAATTGACTTTTCATCTTTGGCGTAACTCCATTGGCTGGTTTTTAAATGTTGAACCAATGCTTTATCATGATGTGTTATCCTTTTTAAAAATTGATAACTTTTATTTACTCATATTTCTTGTGTATTTTTGAATCTATATATATGAAGTACATTGAACTGTAGTTTTTGTTTTTTGGGTTTTTTTTTATTTTGTTTTTGTCTTCCTGAATTTTTCATATAAGCAAGGCTATGCTGGCTTCATCACACAAGTTATAAAGCACTTTTTTCTCATATTTTCTGAAAGTGTTTGTGTCAGGTTGTTATTGCTTTGTCTTTAAATGTTTTCTATAATTCACCACAAAAAAGAGCTTTGTCTGCTCTTTAGCAGAAAAGTTTTAAATTATGAATTCCATTTGTTTACTAGATACAGGGCATTTTTAGATTTCTATTCACTTTTCTGTCAGCTGTGACAACGTTTTTTTTTCAAGAAATTTATTTTATCTAATATGTCAAATTTATTGGCATAACACTGTCATAGTATCCTCTTATCTTTTGAATGTATGATCTATAATGAGTTCTTGCATGTATTTACAGTATTACAATTTCTGTTTTCCATCTTTTTTTAGCCTTGAACAGTTCAGCTACATGTTGTACACATATTTAGTCTTTTCAAAAAAAATTGGTTTCTATAGAAGAATCCTGTTCAAAGAGGGGGAAAGGTAGAACAGGCATACATATTCTCCAGACTTCTTACAGCCATGAAGGTTAGACAAACCCCGGAATTTATTGCCTTGAGATAATCTTTAAACTTTAAACCAAAAGTATCTCCTGATGTCTTCTTAAAATCAAACTATAGTTTATCTTACCTACTGAAAAATGATCTGCCTTGAGCATTATACTCTTTTAAGAGTTATCTATATGGATCAAATTGACAACAGCACTCTGAAGATTAGCTGGGAACCTTCAGGGGCAGTGAGTTTATATTAATAGGGGAGGAATAACTGAGAAAAAGAAAGTGAGAGTGGTTGTGCAACTCTAAGAATGTAATCCATGTCACTAAATGGTACATGTAGAAACTGTTGAGTCAACGTATGTTTTGCTGTGCATAATCTCAAAAACAGCCAAATAAATTTTCAAGTTTTTTTAACCTTTGGTTTTTTTCATTCCCTCCATTGTTTGAGTTCTATTTCACTCATCTCTACTCTCATCTTTATTATTTCCTTTCTTCAGTTTACCTGGGCTTCATTTGCTCTTCCTATTGTAGCTTTGTAAGAAGGAAACTTTGGTCATTGATTTTATACATTTCTTCATTTCTAATATAAGCTCTTAAAGCTATAAATTTCTCTGTAAGAGTTGCTTTAACTGTATCTCAAAAATTCAGGTGTTGTGTTTTCGGTAACATTCAGTTTAGAAAATTTTCTAATTTTTTTTGTGGTTGCTTATTTGGCATGGGGGTTATTTAGAAGAGTGCTTCTTCATTTTCAAGTATGTAGAGATCTGATAGATAATTTATTGCTATTAGTTTCTAATATAACTCCATTAGGATAAAAAAAAACATACTTTGTATGATTTCAATATTTTGAAATTCACTGAGACCTGTCTTATAGCCCAACATATGATCTGTATTAGCAAATATTTTCATGTGTGATTGTAAAGAACGTGCATCCTATAGTTTGAGGATGTAACATTCTTTTTTTTTTAATTTAATATGACTGAGTGAAAATGTACATTCCTCTATAAATTTACATGCCCACCTATATGCAGCTTCCACTGCTCTCCCTGCCCAGTGACAGCACACTATTCCTCTCTGCTCCATACATGTCTCATCCTCCCAACAGTCTCCTTTCCCCTTCTCTCCTCCCACTCTCCTTCCTCCGGCAAAGTGCATCCAATATATGGTCACTCTGCATTGCCAAGTCCAACCCATTCGTGTCCAAAGAGTGGACCTTCGTTGTGATTTATGGGCAAGGTCAGCATCAGGATCAGGGGCCATGCTCTCAGGGGAACCCTGAAACCACTGGACCATCAATTGAGGTCTTTTAGTGGAGGTCTCAGGATGCACCCCATTTTATTCTTGCGTTGCCAGTGAGACTCAACTTAGTGAGCTCCATCGCGGCTATCACTGGTGGTGGCCGGGCACTATTCGGTTCTTCCGGTCCCAAGTCGATGTAGGCACCCACTGATGTGGGTCTCTCTATCTTCTGGGTTGTCTTCACCCCGTGTTGTTTTGGTCCTTGGTGAGCATCCGTTCCTGCTGAGTTGGGACCATTTGCTGTGCCCTCAGATGGCAGCTTGGCAGCTTTTAAGACCCCAGATGCCACTCACCAATGTCAAGTGCAGAGAGCCCTCTTAGCAAAATGCTAGTTGTGCCAGTTGGCCTCGATTTCACCTAAGAGCATGTTCCCCTGGCCCCTGCCCCAGCTACTCTGTCCTTGCAATATTGAGTTAAGATGGAAGGAGTACTCAAGTTATGCTGAAGTCCACTTAATGTTGTTCTTGTTTCTAATGCATGCTATCACCGATTTCTCCCAACCAGATTTCTAGCAACTAAGGATGTAACATTCTATACATGTGGTTATAGATTGTATTGTGTCTCCCCAAACAGGTGTTGTCAATGGAGCAGTTGTAGTCTGTCCTATAGAGCTGCTATGAGTCAGAATTGACTTGAAGGTAAGAGGTTTTATAACTGTGATTAAGTAGCTCTGGTAGTGAATTAGTGAAGTGCTTGGGTGCTAATTGAAAGATGAGTGGTTCAAACCTACTAGTTTCTCTGTGGGAAAAAAGATGTGGCAGTCTGCTTCCATAAAGAATACAGCCTTGGAAACTTTATGAACCAATTCTACTCTGTCCTATAGCATCACTATGAGTAAGTACTAACACTGCATTTTCTTTTCTTTCTTTTTCTTTTTCTTTCTTTCTGCCCTTCCCTTCCTTCCTTCCTTTCTTTTTCCTTCTTCCTTCTTTCCTTTGTTTCCTTTCCTTTCTTTCTTTTTTCTGGTATACCTGTGGCTATAATCCCATTTGGGAATGGTTCTCTGTTATGTCGATGTGTCAGGACTAGTGTACAGTGTGTCTTCAATCAACTGTTTTAAGGTGTAAAAGCATAGATTAAGCAAGCAAATGGATGGGATACATACCACGGCACAGGAAGATCACCAAGAAGCCAAGGAATAGGAACAGAAGATGAAAAATGACAAGGACTTTCCCCCAGAGCTAAGAGAGGGAGAAAGCCCTCTCCTAAAGCCAGCACTCTGAATTTAAACTTGTAGTCTCCTAAACTTGAGAATTTTTTTGTTGTTGTTAAAGCCACTCATTTGTGGTATATCTTGATAGCAGCACTGGATAACCAAGACACACCCCAGATAGGTCAGGCTGTCTGAGGAGGTTGCTCAAATTTTTTATAATTTCATTTTTATTTCTTCTATTTATCTAGAAATTATCAAGACCAAAACCCAAGAAACCAAACTCATTGTCATCCAATTGATTCCAACTCATGGTGACCTTGTAGGACAAAGTGGAATTGACTCATAGAGTTTCCAAGGAGTGCCTGGATTTCAACTGGTTAACAGCCATAGCACTTAACTGCTATGGCACCAGGGTTTCCTAGTAGCAAGACAGAAGTGCTCAAATCCTCAAGTATGACTGTGGGTATCATGAATTGAATTATGTCCCCCCAAAACATGTGTAACAATTTGACTGGGACATGATTCCTGGTATTGTGTGAGGATCCTATGTATTGTAAAACCTACCTCTTTCATGTTAATGGGGAAGGATAGATGTCAGTTGTGTTGGTGAGGCAGAACTCAATGTGTAAGAGTGTATTGTGCCTTGAGGCAGTCTCTTGGGATATAAAGGAAAAAGAAGCAAGCAAAGAGTCCGGAACCTCATACCACTAGGAAAGAAGCAGTGTCAGAAATGGAGCACATCCTTTGGACCCAGGGTCCCTAAGCCTCAGAAGCTCTCAGTGCAGAGGAAGATTGACAACAAGGACCTTCATCCAGAGCCAACAGAGAAAGACTTCCCCAACAGCTGATGCCTTGAATTTGTCAAATTGACCAGGATGAGCTACCCACCCACCTACACCCACTGCCATGAACTACATTTTCCAGAATTCCAGGGCTTGGGGGGTTTTTGTTGTTGTTGTTATTTTTTGTTTTATGTTTCCACTTAGGGTGAATCATAAGGGAGATTCTTAAGTGATCTGGACGGCTATAGGGAGGCAGAAACCACTCTGTTACACACATATTGCTGCTGACCTTCTGATGTGCCTCATTTCTGTGAAGCAGGAGCTGGACATGCAACACCTCTACTTTCCCCCGGATCTTCCTTCAGCTTCTCTGACCTGGGCCAAGTGTGTATATCTAACCACGTGGTGAGGCAACTCAGGTCAACAAGATAGCCTTACTACCAAGGTCAAAGGCAGTAAGAAAAGTCAGGCTTTTAGTATCTCCCCATAAGGTTTCAGCACATATACACTGGTTCTAGATTGCTCCTGACCACCAGCCCCCTCATTTTGCATCCACATGCCCTTCCTGCCTCCCCTGTGTGCTTTAAGCTACAGCCCTGGGTGCAGAGACAATGGCCTTACACAACAGCCTAAACTGATTCTCTATAGCAAGTTACTTTATGTATATGCATATGAGTATGCAAAGAGCCATGATCATGCAGCAGCCTCTAACTGAGAGGTCAGTGGTTCTAACCTACTAGCTACTCCTCCACCCAAGAAAGATGTGGTAATCTGTTTTCATAAAGATTACTACAGCTTTAGAAACTCTATGGGGTAGTTTTATTCTGTCCTACAGGGTTGCTGTGAGTGGAAATCAACTCAAAGGCAATGGGTTTGGTTTGGGTTTAGGTATGTATATATGTTTATACCAATAAACAAATAAACAGAACTGATTGTCATTGAGCTGATTCCAACTCATAGTGACACACATGTATGTATATATGTATATATATATACACATATATACAGTATACATATGAAACTCCTATTGGTTCTGTTTTTCTGGTGGTACTCTGAATAATACAGAGTTTGATAATGAAAGTGGTTCCAGAGAAAGAGAAGATAAGGATCAATTCTTGGAACTGATTCTGGGTTAAAGCATGGGTACTTTTAGATATAAAGGCACTAGTGACTTTTTCCAGTGATAAAGAGGGCACTGGTAGTCCATAACATGAAATTGCAAAAAATAAAAAATTAAAAACATTATTGAAATTATCATCTTTAGATATCTGTAATCAAGTACCTATAGAAAGTGGTGACACTATCTGCTGCCTTAGAAAACTTCTGTCAGAATGAGGAGTATAATGTGTTTGGTTGGTTACTTGTTTCTAGTTGTGCTGGCGTATTTAGGGAAAGAAAACAATGGTTCCAGGGTTTTAAATTTCCAGCTCCTGGTCTGCATAATGCACCTGAAAGTTTCTGTGCTGTCCTGTAAGAAACCCTTGTCCCCTGTAGCTGCAGGCAAGATTTCTGAAAACTAAGCCCAAAGTTTAATCCTGCAAGTACCTAAATTACAACACAAATTGAATTCTCACACACACAGGATCTCTTTTGCTGAAGTGAGGGCATGGATTGGGAAGGAGTAGAGTCTTGAAGATTGGAACAGGAGCATGGAATAATTCTGATGAAGCTGGGAGCATCAAATCCCTGGATCACACCCAGTTTTGTTTTAGAAGCAGCCCTTCTTTGCCTGCAGAACCATGTTGGCCTTCTCTGAGGTAGTTGCCTTACAAGGTGCTGATAATTCTTCTGAGTACCTACAACCATCACCCCTCTCTTTGCTGCTAGCACTGTAACTAGATTCAGCGTTCAGAAAGCCCTAAAGAGTAAAGGACAACAGGAGAGTCCTGGGATGGTGCAATGTACATCAACTGAGTGATTTTTCTAGTTGTTATAGACAGAAAACTGAGAAATTTATGTGATGATGGATAGCAAGGGTGTAAGATCAAGATGGATGAAAGATAAACTTGGATCAAGCCATATTGATTGATAAAGGCCCATTAAGCAGAGATTCCAGACTCAGCTTCTTAGGTCAGGGAGCTTGGAAGGGCTCTAACAATTTGCTTGGTTGTTAATTAAAGCACAGACCAAAGGCAATCTATGCAAAATGAAATTTAAATGCCAAAATTTCTTTGGTATACTGACAGGAAGGTGTCCAAAGGCTTAAGGAGACTGGAATGTTCAAGTGGACTTGGCATGAAGAGCACATCACTGCACTGTGAGGGTCCAGAGGACAGACCTCTTAGCACAGCTTTGAGAAATAAATTTATGAGAAGAGCACAATCTCCTTGAAGAACTCTGAGGTCACTCTTCACAGATCAAAAATTATAGTATAAACTGCTATGATCAAGATGGGATCCCTAAATGCAATGGAGATAATGGAATCCCAGGATGGCAGGAGCAAAGAGCCAGCACTTAATCCTAAAGACAAGGTGAACATGATTATCATAGTGGACAGTGGAACAAAAGCAGTAATCAGAATAGTCTGACTTGTAGGAGAGAACTATAACATTGATCAGTTGAACATGGCGTATCTAGAAGAGAAATAGATTGGGGAGTCTACTAAATTCTTACTTGATCTGTATAAGAACAAGAGTTTTAGGTCAAGTGAACAGAAGTCTGACTTGAAAAACCAAAACAGGCAGTCATGGCCCCTCAGTCAATTCTCACACTTGAGCCAGTTCACTGGCCAAATGCCCCTGTTAATCTTTCTCCCAGACCATCCCCAAAAGATCTGCTGCCATTTACTGTAGTGACAGTGCATTGGGGTTTAAGGGACTAAATCAGGCTTTTCAAAGATAGACACTGGCTCTGAATGGACTCTAATTTATCCCATAGACTCAAAGCATCCTATGATGTACTAGTCACAGTAGGGGCCTATGGAGATCTGGAGTTTAGCTCAAGTCAGTCTCAGAGTGGGGCCACCAGGTTTCTCAACCCACCCTGTCATTATTTCCCCAGTTCTTAGAAGCATAGCTGAAATAGACCTGAAAAACACTAAGACCACTGCTGTCAAGTTGATTCCAACTCATAATGACCCTATAGGTTAGAGTAGAACTGCCCCATAGAGTTTCCAAGGAGCACCTGGCAAATATGAACTGCCAACGTTTTGGTTAGCAGATGTAGCCCTTAACCACTATGCCACCAGGGTTTCCATTTGGAATAGATACACTTGGTAATAGGCAGAATTTTCACATTCGTTCCCTGTCCCAAGGAGTAAAGGCTTTTATGGTAGGAAAGACAAAGTAGAAGCCATTAGAAATTCATCTATCTGCAAAAATCATAAACCAAAAGCCATGCTGTATTTCTGAAAGAATTACAGAGATTATGATCCCATTAAGGATTTAAAAGATGTGGGAGTGGTAATTTTTACCATACCACATTCAGTTTACCTATTTGGCCTGCAAAGAGGCAGATGGATCTTGAAGGATGACAGTGGATTGCTATAAACTTAGCCAGGAGCTGACTCCAACTTCAACTGTAATTTCAGATGTGGTATCATTGCTTCAGCATATCAGTGCAGAGGGTTGCGTTGTTGCTGTTTTTTCTTACACATTTTAAAAAATTATCAACCTATATTTCTTCAAAAAAAATTTTTCTTTCAATTTCTTCGTCTTCTTCTGGAATTGCAATTATTCATGTTTTTACTACTTGATACTGTTCCACAAGTCGTTGAAGCTCTGCTAATTTTTTTTTTCAATCTTTTTTCTTTATTTCAACTTGGGTGATTGCTATTGACTTTTCCCTAAATTCCCATATTTTTTCTTTTATGCATATTATCTGCTATTAATCCCATATAGTATATATTTGATTTAGATATTGCATTTTTCAGTTGCAAAATGCATCCATTATATCCATTTTTTCCTGGGGAGTTTTTAAAATAAAACTTATCACACTTATTTTAAAGTCTTTGTCTGATCTTTCCAACATCTGGGTGTCTAGGGATCTGTTTCTGTTGACTGCTTTTTCTCTTGACTATGGATCACGTTCTCCTGTTTCTTCACGTGTCTCATAATAGCTTACTCTATATAACACATTGTGTCTAAGAAACAGTAATCTAAAGCAGATTTCTTTTCCCCCAAGAAGGAATGCCCTCTCCCTAGTTAGGCAATTAGCATGATGGCCTGGTCAGCTCAATCTAATCAGAAATTGACCAGGTTTTAGAAGGGGTTATAGCTTTAATCCCTCTATCAAAGCCTTAGAATCCAAGCACTACAGATCTGAAAAGATACTGGATCTGCTGTCCAGCCCACCAACTGCTTCCTGTGCAGCCAGAGGCTAATGTGTTTGATCTTACCATAATTTAAGATGGACGTTAGTCTAGACTTCTTTCCCTTCTAGCTTCATACATTTCAGAGGTGTTCTCAACCCTTTCCCTGTAGAAGAACCCTGGCACCAAGCCCTCTAAGACTGCTAGATTGAAAAACTGCAAGATTTTAAGATTATGAGACCACAGGACTATAAGTATACCCAGCACCAGGCACAGGGCATGGTGTACAGTTGGTTTTCATTAGGAAGACAATACAGTGTAGTGGTAAATAGCACCGGTTCTAGAATCAGCATTCCTGCATTCAAATCATAGCGCCACTGCTTTTTGACTTTCTAATCCTCCATATCATTCATCTCTGCCCTCAGTTTCCTCATCTAGAAAATGGGGTAGTAAGAGTTACAAAGATTGATGGTTGTAATTAAATCAGTATAGTAAGTGCTATGAAAGTGCTAACACTTGCATTTCATGATAACTATGACCCTTTTCATCCATGTAAGGAACTGGTTGAAGGGGCTAAGATGGAGAGGCAAAATAATGACAAAAGTTTTCTGAAATCTCTCAATCCTGGCAATAGTTACAATACTGACTTCTGGTTTACAATTTCTGCAGACAGAGGCAGTTCTGGTGCCTTTCATGGGTGAAGATGGGTTGGCCTGACACCTCTGGAGGGTTCATCACCCTTTTGTCACTATGGTGATCCTCTTTCTCACTTCCCTAGGTCTCAGACTACAGGAATTAAGGCTGATAGTACAAATTGTGACTTAGCAAGACTTCCAGATATCTCAGTCCCTACTGGCCTATCAAAAAACAGCAACCAAAAAAAAACCTCTCTCCCCTTCTTCTACCCCTCATTTAATCATCTCTGGGAGAACAGCCCAAAGAAGTCTCCCAAAATTTCAGACAAGAATGTGCCACTCTTTGTTGAAAACAATTCCCAGCCCCCAGCTGTGGATGACTTGGTCTCCCAGCTTCCCTGCCTATTAAACACATGACAGCACTTTGGCTAATTGCTGGGAAACAAGACCCTGAAGAATCTATTCAAAAGAACCTGCAGCAAGATTGTCAAAAGAAGGGAGCTGGCCAGAAGTGCGACTGGCACCCATGGCTTAGGGGGCTGGGAGCACAGACACACTGGCACGGATTCTTCTCATAGCTGTGGCACCAGGCCCAGAGATGCTGAACATTGAGAGCTGAGATCCCGGAGGTCACAGAGCCCTCCCCTCTTCTCAGCACCAAGGCCTCAGTAAACAGCATCTCCTTTATCACCTTTCCTCCTGCTCAAGTTTCCTTCTTCTGCAGTGAAAGACCACTGGCCCACCCTCTTTAGGCCCCTGCCCTCTGGGGCTGAGTATGGAGTTGTCCCAGTAATGTCCTGTCATGAACAGGAAGAACACAAAAGTGCAGAATTGCCTTCTTTTGTGCTCTACAAATGAAGAGCGCAAACAGCCCATCCCCCAGCCCGGCACTTCCTGTAAGTATTTACAGACTAACCAGGCTCAATCCATCACGCGCCATGTTTTGTAAGCACTCACTGATCACTATTAATCAGCAAGCTGGTGTCGCTGCCTGCCCATGTGAGCATCTTGTTAATGATGGGAGAAGACTGCCAAATGGCCATTTCCACTCCAGGTGGTGAAACACGGTCTTGCCCAGAAGAGAAGTCAAAGGCATTGTGGCATGGAACAGAGATCCCTAGGCTTGGTAACAGGAGATAAGCAAGTCTGCTCTCTGCAAAGAACAACGCTAAGAGTCTACTTATGTCCCCCGCCACCTTCTTTTATACTAGATGACCCCAGAGAAAGAAAATAGGGTGGAGAGAAATCTCGGGGGTGGAAAAAGGCTCGCCAGCCTCCCCTACATTAAAGGACCTGTGCATTTCACCAGGAGCTGGGTCTAGAAATGGCTTATAGCTGCAGCAGGAAGGATTTAAGCTAGGTATCCAGAAGTACTTTGCATTAGAGGGATTGCAAATGATGCTTCTTGGAAAAGGATATTAAGGAAAGAAATCTCTCTATAATCTGCAAACACTTTAGGCTCTCTACTCAGTCTGTACTGTTGATATGTACTCACATACATGTTCGATTTTTCTATCAAATAAACCACTTGTAAAATTTGATTGAGTATTTATCTGGTGACCTTTGATGTCCTCTCCTGAGTGGAAATCATACCCTCTGGGTGCCCAGCCATGATGTTGATCAGGCGTCAGCTGAGTGGCTAGATTACCGCCTTGTCAACAAAGTTTTACACTCAGACAGTGTGATGAGCCCTGAGTTGAAGTCTCGGGAAAGGGCTCTGTGTACCTCCCCCAGTCCCTACCCCAATGAGAAGCAAGATCAAGGAAGGTACAGTAGCTCACTGACCCAAGATGACATTCAGTCCACGAAGGAGAGCAGAGTCAATGGCCCAGGCCTTCCTGGGCCAGGACCCTCAGAAGTGAACACAGACATACCCTCCCTGTAGACCCCAAGTTTAAGCAGCCAGCCAAACCTTGAGCCTCCCTGGGGTATATGAGGCTGGGCCCCAAAGTCTAGATGTAACTGCGGGACCCTTCCTCCGCCCACAAGCTCCACATAGAGCTAGCTACAAAGGAACCAGCAAAAACAAATGAGTCAAAGTGATTCATAAGGTTTCCAGAAAGAAAAATTTGTTTAAAGGCTAGAAGGCATGGTGGTTAGAAGTGAAGCCTGGGGCAAAATTCAAGAAGGCTGAATTTCTAGCTCTGCCATTTATAAGCTGCATGACCTTGTTTAAACCAGAAAGGACAAATAAGAGATCTGATTTTTATAGTCAAAGGTCTTCATGTGTAAAACGGTGACAATAATAATGCTAACCCCATAGCACTGACCTGAGAAATAAATGAGTCCAGAATGTAAAAGGTTTGCGACAGCAATGGTAGGATCACTATTTTAATACAGAAAAGGTTAAATGGAGGAGGAGCTTTGTGATGTCTCGATAACACATCCACATAGCAAGCAAATTTTTGTTTCTTTAAAAAAAATAATTTCCTCATATTATTTTATGTGAAGCATTATCGCTATGTTTCCTTCATAGGGTTCTTATGAGGACTGCCTAAAATGATCTGTGTAGTGAGCTTAGAACAGTGTCTGGCACTCAGTAAGTACTCAGCAGATGTTAGTTGTTTCTTTGGGGTGGCTTGAGAGATGGCTGGAGACCAATAAAGGGCCTGGAAGTACCTTTGTGCCACCAGATCGCCAGTAAGACTTGTTATGAAGCTCTGGTCTGTTGCATCAGTAACATAAATCTTCCCTGTTATGGTCTAAGACAAGCATTTAGACATAAGAATTTCCTGAGAATCAATGAAGACGTCAGACCTGGGCCAGGTGACCAAGCAAGCTTGCTGCATTGCCTCCCCTAGAAAGATTCACTAGATTAAGATGCACGTAAGAGTTAGTCTACCCTGCCTAAAGACAGCGGACGTCATAATGTCCAGAAGGTTCTTCCAGCCTCCGAAAGTGTTGGTCTCCGGGTACAAGGACTGAGTCCGCTTCTCTGGGTTTACGATCAGGATGGGACACAGGTGCTGGAATGTAAAACAAATAAGCCCTAAACCCTTGTCATGGATTGAATTCTGTCCTCCCAAAAACATGTGTGGCAATTTGGCCGGGCCATAATTTGCAGTATTGTGTGATGTTCCTATGTGCTATAAACCCTGCTTCTGTGCTGTTGATGAGGGAGGATGGGAGGCAGTTGTATGAGGGTGTATTATGCCTTGAGGCACCCTTGAGATGTAAAGGACAGATGCTAGCAGAGAGCTTTAGGGACCTCATACCACCAAGAAGCAGTGCCGGGAGCAGAGTGTGTCCTTTGGAAAGGACCCAGGGACCCTGCACTTCAGAATCTCTCAGTCCAAGTTAAGACTGACAACAATGACCCTCCTCCAGAGGCAAATCCTCCTCCAGAGAGAGACTTCCCCTGGAGCTGATGCCCTGAATTTGATATTTCAGCCAACCAGACTTGGACAGAATAAAGTTTTTCTTTGTAAAGTCATCCACTTGTTGTATTTCTGTTATAGAAGCACTAGATGACTAAGGAAACACCTCTTGCTTCCTGTGAAATGCAAAGGCACATACTTTCAACTGCTCACGCACTCCAGGCTTGCCCCTGAACCCCTCCAAGAGGGGCCCACAGAATGAAGAGGGTCAGAGGTCTCAGGGTGACTGGGAGGACTCACTTGACGATAATTAAATGCTGGTGGCATTATACTGCCTCCGAAAACGACGATGTAACAGCAGTGCCATGTTTTTCCCCATTCAGCCAACAGCTCAGGAAGTTTTACCTCATGGATCCCAAAGTGGGCATAAGAGTCGAAGTAATAATCTCTCGAGGTCATCTCCTCTGGGTTCAGCAGCTTGGACATCTTGCCCCGCCCTGGGCAACTGGGTTGAGTGGACACATGATGGACACATTGCACGGGCTTTGGTGGGATGACAGGCTGTGGGGGCTGGGACGGGGGGCTGCTCACCTGGAGGGAGAGAAGGAACTGAGGTTAGCAGAGCAACAAAATCCTGTCCCTGAGATTTCTCTCCCCTTTCCTCCTCTCCTTCCCTGAGCCTAGCTCCAATCAGCCACAGCAGCTATTCCTGAAGCCCTTTCAAAGCCCTTCAGTTAGACCGATGGACGAGATTTGCAGAGACAGCATGGCACCGAGGGCCCAAACAGACCTGCATTTAACCCATTTTCATCTCCTACTGGTTATGTGAAATGAACCAGTCTCAACCTCTGTTTGTAGAGCTATAATATGGGAGTAAATAATCTTTCTTTAGAGGCAGATGGTAAACACTCTATGCAGGGAAAGATGTATAGCCAAGCATAGCATGGCGTAACATATGGTGGCTAAGAGTGTAGATTCCAGAGCCCAACTGCCTGGCCTTGTCAGCTCTGTCACTTACCAGCTACATGACCTTGAGCAAAGTTATTAACTTCTAGGTGCCTCAGTTTTCACATCTCTAAAATGGCAGTCAAATGATCCTTACCTCCTAGAGTGGTTTCAAGGATGCCAAAACAAAATCCATAGCCATCAAGTTGATTTTGACTCAAAGCAATCCTATGGCACAGCTTAGAACTACCCCATACAGTTACCAAGGAGAGCCTAGTGGATTCAAACTGCTGACCTTTTGGTTATCAGCCATAACCCCTAACCACTTAGGCAAATTAATATTTGTAAAATGCTTAGAAAAGGGCCTGGTGCACAGGAAGTGTTTGTTAAACTAAGATACATTGCAAGTTTCACCTGCCTACTTAGGAAGATCAGGTCTGTAGGACACTCCCTGCCCAAAAGGCAGCATCTAGCTGAATTAGCATAAGTCTTTTCAGTTCTGGTGTCCCACACTTGTTCTCTTGCCCTCCTACCTTCCTCAGTTTCGTATTCACATTTCACCCTAAACTTCAGCACTGAATGCCCAGCCTGGTGGCTGACCTCCTGCTTGAGCACTGTCAATTACTGCTCTTTACAGGTTCCCCAGTCCTGACATCCTGCCAGCTCTGTGTCCCACAGCCACTGCCCATCACTAACCGGCATCCTCCTCAACAGGCTTAAGGGAGAAATGGAGACACAGAGGAATGTTCAGAGAGGGTGAGCCACTTGCCCTAGATCAGAGGCAATTCAGGGGCACAACTGAAACTTATGCCCAGAAGCTCAAAGCCCTCTGAAGAAGCATAGTTCTGCCAGGATCACAGCCTCTACTTCCTGGATTGTAGAACCCTGAATGCAAGGATTTTAAAAAGTCTCAAAATGGGATAGAGTTTAAAAGAGCAAGAAAGAAGCAACAATCCAGTAGCAGGTTCTCTGGGACCAGAATCAGGGCTCCTGGGCCCTACTCTGGCTGTAGTAAAATTAAAAACACATATTGCGAGGCAGATGACAGAGTGATCACGAGTGCAAACCCTGGGGCCACTCTTGAAACCCAGCCCTGCCACTTGCAGGTTGTATGACCTTGGGAAATCACTATGTCTATTTTCTCTCCCCTATGCAATAAAACCAAACCTAACCTACTGCTGTCGAGTTGATTCTGACTCATGGCAACCCTATAGATAGAGTACAACTGCCCCTGTAGAGTTTCCAAGGACCGCCTGGCAGATTTGAACTGCTAGCTTTCTGCCTAGCAGCTGTAGCACTTAACCACTATGCTATCAGGGTTTCCCCTCTATACAATACAGATCATAATAAAATCTACCTGATAGAGTTGTCAAGAAAAGACTTCAGAATCCTGTGTGACACATAGTAAGTATTCTATTTTTCTTCTTATTATTATTATTCAAATCACATAAACTGTATCCCTAGTGTATGCCTTGATTTTCTCATCTGAGAGCTGGGTCAGCTCATACTTACTATCTCCTTTACAGCAAGGGAAACAGAGGGCACTAAGACAGAGCAAGATCAAAAAAAAAACTGAGTGATTCCATCTCCTCCATCATCCTGTGAGTATAACACTTCCCCCAACCCCATGACTGCTCTGGGTCCAAGGCTGAAGGGGAGAAAGCTGGGAGGAGTGTGATGGTCCCATTTTCCCGGTATATCTAGGCTACCGCCTCTGGGAAATAAGCCAGCTTCCCAGTTTAGCAACATTAGATTTCAGGTCGGTGAGATCGGGGATGGCTGGCAGAGGCAAGCAGGGCTGCCTCATTAGAATGCAGCAGGTGTGCCCAGCCTCGGCTTGGGATGTTGGTCACGGTCTCCAGAAGGCTAAAAATAGACTGTGTCAATTGCACACTCCTGTGCAGGCTGCAGAGTCACCTCTAAAGCTGACGAATGCTCTGTGAATGAAGCTGACCCCAATATTGACTCCATTTAAATGTATTAAGTTGGTCCAGGCATCACATATGGTCAAGGTGGCAGGAGCCACCAGCACCATTTAGCTGCCATTCAACACTGATTCCAAGTTCCCCTTTTCCATCAGACTCCCTGAGAGTCTTTTCCCAACAGCTAACTTACAGAGTGTCAACCACGTGCCAGGCACTGCATTTATGAGGAAAGAGCATGAAAAGATTCATGAATTTGGTGGTCCATTGGCTTCAATAACCATATGTGATGGGAAAAAAGAGGCAACTGTGGCCCGGTCCCTAGTCCTAATGGGTATTAGTCCAGTTGAGCCTCCTGCAGAGGGGCTGGTGGTGCAAACGGTTAATGAACTCAGTTTCTAGCCAAAAGATTGGAGGTTTGAGTGCACCCAGAGGTCCTGCTGAAGAAAGGCCTAGCTATCTGCTTCTGAAAAATTAGACACAGAAACCCTACAAAGCACAATTCTACTCCGACATATTTGTGGTCACCATGAGTTGGAAATGACTCAGTGGTAATAGGTTTTGGTTTATCAGTGTGCTCTTTTCCAGCAGTGGCCATGATCCCTGCACATTCGTTTGCATGGGGTGTTGTTCTTATTTTCACAAATACTTACTGCACAACTACCATAGCAATGCACCATGTGGGTCCAATGGAAAAAACAAAGAACACTGCTTCCTAGTAGGAGAAAAAGATCCTTAAGGGTTCTACTATATAATGGATTGAGGCTTGCTCTGCAAAGAGAGGGTAAACCATTTCAATTCAGAATCAGAAAACTCTAGGATAACGGGGAGTGGGGCTGAGATGGGGATGTTTTTGGAATGGACTTTGGTAGGCAGAGATGCTGAAAAGGAATGCCAGGAGGAGAGGAGAGTTTGAAGGACCTTAAACTCCACCCCCACCCCACTGCCATTTAGTTGTGTCCCATTCTGACCTACAGGTCAGAGGAGAACTGCCCCATAGAGTTTCCAAGGAGAGCCTAGTGGATTTGAACTGCCGACCTTTTGGTAGCAGACATAGTACTTAACTCACTACACCAGTAGGGTTTCCTTGAAGGAGCTTAGAGGAATGGAAAACCAGTGAGCTTGTTGGGGACAGCTTAGCTGAGGTAGTGGGAAATGTGGTTGAATGAGAATTGCAGACAGGATAAGAGGTTACACCACCGTGCATCTATCAGTTTGTTGTACTATGGTAGCTTGGGTATTGCTATGATGCTGGAAGCTATGCCACTGCGATTTCAAATAACAGCAGGATAAGCCATGGTAGACCAGTTTCAGCAAAACTTGCAGGTTAAGACAGACTAGGAAGAAGGACCTGACAATCTATTTCTGAAAAAATTAACCGGTGAAAACCTTATGAATAGCAGTGGAATGTTGTCTGATACAGTGCTGAATGATGAGCCTGTCAGGTTAGAAGCACTAAAAATACTACTAGCAAAGAGCTGTTTCCCCTGAGTTGACCTTAATGACGTGGATAGAGTAAAGCTTTTGAGGCCTACATTTGCTGAGATAGCATAACTCAAAAATGAGAAGAAATAGCTATAAATTATCATTAATAATCAGAAGGGGTGTATATAAAGTATGAACCTAGGAAAAGTGGAAGGAATCAAAAATGAAGTGGAATTGAAGATCAACATCTTAAGCATGAGTGAGCGGAGGTGAACCAGCATTGATCATTGTGAAATAGGTAATCATATGGTCTGCCCTGCTGGGAATGATAAAATGAAGAGGAATGGCATTGCATTCATCATCCAAAAGAACATTTCAACATCTGTCCTGAAGTACAATGCTGTCAGTGATAGGATAACATCCATACACTTGCAAGGAATACCAATTAATACAGCTATTATTCAAATTTATCCACCAGCCACTAACGCCAAAGGTGAAGAAACTGAAACTTTTACCAACTTCTAAAGTCCAAATTGATCAAACATGAAATCAAGATGCATTGAAAGTTACTGGTGATTAGAATGTGAAAATTGGAAACAAACAGAAAAAAATCACTAGTTGGAAAATAGAACTTGATAATAGAAATGGTGCTGGAGATCATGCGATAGAATTTTGCAAGATCAACAACTTCTTCATTGGAAATACCTTCTTTTCAACAACATCATAAATGATAACTATCACCCATGTGAACCTCACCAGATAGAATACATAGGAATCAAATTGACTATATCTGTGGAAACAGACAATGGACAACACCAATATTATCTGCTAGAAGAAGACCATGGACTGATGGTGGAATAGATCACCAACTGTCCATCTGAAAGTTCAAGTTGAAGCTGAAGGAAATAAAGTCCACAAGAGCCAAAGTACAACCTTGAGTATATCCCACCTGAATTTAGAAACCATTTCAAGAACAGATTTGACACACTGAACACTAATAACACAAAGCCAGATGAGTTGTGGGATGATATTAAAGACATCATACATAAAGAAAGCAAGAGTTCTGGCCAACTTGGCACCACAGACAGAAACACCATGCCAACCCTCTACAGCAAGACCCAAAAAGCCAGTAAAGCAGAACCAAACATCAATCCTGGAATCTGAAGAATCAAATGAAGA
Source organism: Heterohyrax brucei (assembly GCA_028571685.1). Classification (NCBI taxonomy): domain Eukaryota; kingdom Metazoa; phylum Chordata; class Mammalia; order Hyracoidea; family Procaviidae; genus Heterohyrax; species Heterohyrax brucei. Next base: position 64,454,724 of record CM053142.1, on the reverse strand, counting down.
GATAAAGATCTCAGCCAAATACCAAATGGAATAAGAAACTGACAGACAGAAAGCAAGAAGACATACAAGAGGAAGTACCCTATCAGCTAACCCAGGACAGATTCACCATCTTGGAATCCTGTCAAAGACTGGTCAGCACATAGGAAAGTAGGTTTGTGGAATTCTCAGCAGAAGACAAAGCACTTGGTAATCAGCAACATATGCTTTCCCATCCCCTACCTTCTCCCCACTACTCTGTCTCTGATGCCTCCTGACCAGCTGCAGTGGCTCAGCCAGCCAGGGGTGGCTCAGTCAGCCAAGAAGTGCAGCTGCTATGCCACTTGGATTTGTCCTACCCATGTCAGAGATTAGGAAGTACAGGAAATTCCATTCAGAGCTCCTAGCAAGACACAGATCATCCCTTAACCAGTGATAAAGACTTTCTTCACCTCATCCTTTCTCCTACTCTTGTATTTCCTCTGCTTCTTGCAGTCTGCAGACTCTTGACCAGGAGGAGACTCCTTTGGCCCTAACCACTTGAATTCATCATCCCCTACTCTCACCGGCTGGCTTCACAAGTGCCATTTGTTGGTAGCTGGTGTTCCTTTTTTCCATTTATTTTGGTTTCTTCCATGCCTCCCACCATCTCTCCCTTCTTTCTCTTGAACAGCTGGCTCCATGTGCCATCTTTGTGTCTTCTTGAAAGGCTGTAAAGTATAGCTGAAATGGGGAACCATGTCCCCTGGCCTGTGACAGCACACTGTTGGAATCATCAGGGCTTTTTTTCTTTTCTTTTGGAGGTTTGGAGTTCCCTTTTAGCTGGGCTGTACTGCATGGTTTAGGACTGACATTCCCACTCATGGCATCCACATCAGTGGTATCCCTAGGGACATTTCTTTTTTTTCTTTGTCTTTTTTCTTTGCGTGTTTCCTCATTCCCCACTTCTCATCTCTCTATACTTACCTTCCTTATCTTTGTAAATTTCCCTTTGTAAAGCCATTCACTCATGGTTTTTCTGTATAACAGCACTAAATGGCTACAGTACATATAATCAACAACCAAGGGTGTAGAAAGAAGGAGTCCCAGCAGGACTGAAGGTATTGGTTAAAAACAATGCTCCAAGAATTGATGGAATACTAATTGGGATGTTTCAACAAGCTGATACAGAGCTGGAGGTGCTCATTCATCTACATCCAGAAATTTGGAAGACAGCTACTTATCAACTAACTGGAGGAGATCCATATCTGCCCATTCCAAAGAAAGATGATCCAGCAGAATGCAGAAATTATTGAATAATATCATTAATATCACACTCAATTAGAATCTTGCTGGAGATAGTCCAAAAACTGAAGCAATGCATTGACATGGAAGTGCCAGAAATTCAAAGTCAGATCTAGAAGACAATGGGAACATGGGATATCACTGCTAATGTCAGATGGATCTTGGCTGAAAGCAGAGAAGAGCAGAAAGATACTTACCTGTGTTTTACTGACTATACTAAGGCATTCAACTTTCTGGATCATTACAAACTTTGAATAACATTGGGAAGAATGGGAATTCCAGAACACTTAATTGTGTTCATGAAGAACCAGTACATAAGCCAAGAGGCAGTTGTTCAGATTGAACAAGGTAAAACTATGTAGTTTAACATAAAGAAAAGTGTATGTCAGGGTTGTATATTTTCATGGTACTTATTTGATCAGTTTGTTGAGCCAATAATCAGAGAAACTGGACTATATGAAGAAGAATGTGGCATCAGGGTTGGGGGAGGATTTATTAATGATCTGATTTGCAGATGATACAACCTTCCTTGGTGAAAGTAAAGAAGACTTAGAACCCAGAGATGACACCATCTTCCTATCAACAGTTGATATTCGACAAAGGCCCTAAGACATTAAACTGAGGAAAAAACAACCTCTTCAACAAATTGTGCTGGCAAAATTGAATATCCATCTGCAATAAATTGAAACAAGACTCATATCTTACACCTTAGACAAAAACCAACTCAAACTGGATAAAAGACCTAAATATCAAATCTAAAACGATAAAGTTCATCCAACAAAAAGTAGGAACAACAATGGAAGTTTTAATACACAACGTAGACAGACTTCAAAATCTGTCAAACAAACCAAACAACAGAAAATAGATAAATGGGAACTACTAAGAATCAAACACTTTTGCTCATCCAAAGACTTTATTAATAGAATTAAAAGGCCACTTACAGAATGGGAAAAAATATTTGGCAACTATATATCAGACCGACATCTGATCTCCATAATCTATAAGGTACTACAAAATATCAATAAGAAGAAGACAAATCATCCAGTTAAGCCATGGGCAAAGGAGATGGACAGATATTTCTCTAAGAGGAGATCCAGGCAGCTAAAAAACACATGCAGAAATGCTCACGATCATTAGCTAGTAAACAAATTCAAATCAAAACTACAGTGAGATACCATCTCACCCCAACAAGGTTGGCCATGATCCAAAAAACACAAAACAACAAATGCTGGAGAGGCTGTGGAGAAATTGGAACTCTCCTGCTTCCCTGGTGGGATTGCAAAATGGTGCAATGTCTTTGGAAAGCAATCTGGTGCTTCTTTAAAAACTTGGATATAGATTTACCATTTGACTCAATAATTCCACTGCTCGGAATATATCCTACAGAATCAAGGCCATTCGCACCAACTGATTCATGCACATGAATGTTTATCACAGCATGGCCCACAGCAGCAAAAAGATGGGATCAACCCAGATGCCCAACAACAGAGGAATGGATAGGTAAACTATGATATATATACTCAAAGGAACTCTATGCAATGGTAAAGAACAATGAGGATTTTAGGAAACATCTCATAACCTGGATTCAATTGCAGGATATCATGCTGAGTGAAAGTAGTCAGCAACCAAAGAACAAATGTTGTATGAGACCCCTACTATGAGAACTTAAAAACAGAGCCATGCATAGAAAAAAAGACTCTTCAATGGCTGCAAGGGAGGGGAGGGAAGGAGGGCAAGGAGGAGAAGGTTTACATTAGGTAGTTGATAGAGACTTGGTTGGGTGAAATCTGTGACAGCACACATTAGAAAGAAGATCAATATTAACTAGACTTCAACATAACATGATTATTCTTCCCATCTTAACCCAATATTGCAAGGACAGAGTAGTCGGAGTGGGGGTCTGGGGACCATGCTGTCAGGGGAAATCGAGGCAAATTGGTACAACTAGCCTTTTGCAAAGAGAGCTTTCTGTACCCCACACTGGCTAGTGGCATCTGGGGTCTTAAAAGCTACCAAACTGCCATCTGAGGGTACAGCAAATGGTCCCAACTCAGCAGGAATGGATGATCACCAAGGACCAAAATGGCATGGAGGGTAGAGAACCCAGAAGACAAAGAGACCCATGTAAGTGGATGACTACATCGACTTGTGACTGGAAGAACCAGATGGTGCTTGGCCATCACCAGTGATAGCCATGATGGAGCTCACAAAGTTGAGTCTCACTGGCAACACAAGAATAAAAAAGGGTGTACCTTGAGATCTCCACTAAAAGACCACAATTGATGGTCCAGGGGCTTCAGGGTTCCCCCGGGAGCATGGCCCCTGGCCCTGATGCTGCCCGTGTTCATAAATCATAATGGAGGTCAACTCTTCAAATGAATGGATTGGACTTTGTGACACAGAATGACCGTATCATGTATGCACTTTATGGTTCTATGCATCTATAGGATATCCTCCTGCTGACCTCTTACTGGAGGCAGGGCAGTGGGTGGAGAGGAGGGGATAGGAGATTGTTGGGAGGATAAGACATGTATGGAGCAGAGAGGGAGAGTGTGCTGTCATCGGGCAGGGAGAACATTGGGAGCTGCATATAGGAGGACATGCAAATTTATATGGGAATGCACATTTTCATTCAATCATAAAAAAAAAGTAAAGAAGATTTGAAGCACTGATGAAGATCAAAGACTTCAGCATTTGGTATTAGACCTCAATGTAAAGAAAGCAAAAATCTTCAACTGAACCAATACGCAATGTCACAATGAAGAAAGACTGAAGTTGTCAATCTTCAATTTTCCTTGGATTCACAATCAGTGCCCATGGAAGTAACAGTCGAGAAATCAAATGACACATTACATTCGACAAATCTGCTGCAAAAGACCTCTTTCAAGTGCTGGAAAAGCAAAGATGTCACTTTGAGGACTAAGATATACCTCACCCAAGCCAAAATATTTTCGATTACCACATATGCCTGTGAAAGCTGGCCGATGAATAAAGAATACCGAAGAGGAATTGATGCCTTTGAATTATGTTTTTGGCAAAGAATGTTGACTGTACCGTGGGCTGCCAGAAAAATGAACAAATTTGTCTTAGAAGAAATACAGACAGAATGCTCCTTATAAGTGAGGATAGTATGACTTTGTCTCATGTATTTTGGACATGTTGCCAGGAGAGATCAGTGCCTGGAGAAGGACATCATGCTTGATAAATTAGAGGGTCAGCAAATAAGGGGAAGGCCCTCAACAAGAAGGATCGTCAGTGGCTACAACCATGGGCTCAGACATAGCAAAGATTCTAAGGATGGTGCAGGACCAAGCAGTATTTTGTTCTGCGTTACAGAGGTTGCTATGAGTTGGAACTGTTTTAACGGCACCTAACAAGAGATAGCAATTAAATACAAAAGTCAGTGGGAGCTACTGTATGTTTCTAACTGGAAATTTCCTATGCTTGACCTCGACTTCATGACAATCAATGTGTTAACAATGGACAAATGGGGCAAGGAGGAGAAAGGACAGAGGGCCTGGCATTCAGAAGTTATGAATTTGAGGCTGTTTTCAAAGTCCAATCAAGAAACAATTAGAAACTGAACTACAGTTGTGTCTGAGAGGCTGTCTGCCAGAGAAACAAATGAAGTAGAAGGCACACGAGTTGGCACTGACAAAACATAGGGGAAAACAGAGAAGTTAGAATCAAAGATGACTTCAATATTTCAAGCCTGTGACTAGGAAAACGGTGGTGACATTAACAGAAACAAGCAAGTCAGCAGGAAGAGCAGGTTGGGTGGAAGAAAATAATGAATTTCGATTTTGATATGTGGAGTTTCAAATGCCACTGAGTAATATAAGAAAAACTGCCTGGCAAGCAGACAGTGTGCAGTCTCAGTCAACAACAAAGACAAACAAACTTGAAAGGCAAATGAAAAACAAAAACACATTTCTAACATATATGGTAGACAACAGTTAACATCCTTAGTATAGAGAGATTTTACAAATCAATAAAAAAAAGATGAACACCCCAATTTAATATTGGGCAAGGGATCTTATAACTGATTCATACAGGGATAAAAAGAAATGATAGGTTAATTTTTTAATGAGATGGAGAAACAAATCACCAACTTCATATGGAAAGGAAGGCAGCTCCATATAAGTAAAGCACTACTGAAGCAGAGGAACAAAGTTCTAACATCACACTACCTGATGTTAGAACATATTACACTGCCACAGTAGTCAATACAGCTTGGTACTGGTACAAAAACAGATATGTAGATCAATGTAATATAACTGAGAATCCAGACATAAAATCATCCACCAAGGAGCAGCTGACATTTGACAAAGTCCCAAAGTCCATAACCTAAGGAAAAGACAGTCTCTTTAATAAATGATGTTGGCATAACTGGATAGCCATCTGCAAAAAATGAAATAAGACCACATTTCATACCACGTCCAAAACTAGCTCAAAATGGATCAAAGACCTAATATCAACTCTGAAACAATAAAGGTCATGGAAGAAAAACAGGGATAGTGCTGGGAGCCCTAATATATGGCATAAACAGATAACAAAACATTACAGACTTAGAATGTACAAACACCTAAAGAGAAAATAGGTAAGTGGGAACTCCTAAAAATCAAACATTTATGCTCATCCAGACTTCACCAAAAGAGTCAAAACACAATCTACAGACTGGGAGCAAATTTTTGGCTATGACAGATCCAATCAATATCTAATCTCCACATCTATAAAATACTGCAAAACCTCAACCATGAAGAAACAAATATCCCAATCAAAGAATGAGCAAAGATACGAACAAACACTTTGCCAAACAAAACATCCAAGCAGCTAACAGATACATGAGGATATGCTCACAATTGTTAGCCCTTAGAGAAATCCAAATCAAAACTATAATGAGATGCTATCTCACCCCAACAGGCTGGCATTAATCCAAACAACACAATAATAAATGTTGGAGAGGCTGTATAAGGACTGGAACACTTTCTACAGTGTTGGTGGGAATGTAAAATGGTACAGTCACTTTGGAAATTGATGTTTTCTTAAGAAGCTAGAAATAGAAATATCATACACTCCCACTTCTTAGAATATATCCTAGAGAAATAAGGGCTGTCATGTGAATAGATACGTGCATACAAGTGTTTATTGCAGCCCTGTCCATAATAGCAAAAAGATGCAATCAACTTAGGTGACATAAACAGATGAATAGATAAACAAACTGTGGTGTATTCATACAATGGAATATTATGCAATGATAAAGAATAATAAAGATCTTGGGAAACATAACAAAGAAATCTGGAAAAAATTATGCTGAGTGGACGGCACTTGGCTGGCATTATAAGGATTCAAGAAAGGGCTTAAACACAGAAGAAAACAGTCTTTGATGGTTACAAGGGTGGGAAAGGAGGGAAACGGATATTCATTGATTAGATATTAGATAGGAATTGGGTTAGGTGAAGAAAGGGACAGCATGCAGTAGAAGCAAGGTCAGCACAGCTGTACTAAACAAATACTAAGAGGTTTCCTAAATGTAATCCAACAATTTAAAGGACAGAGTAGCAGAAGCTGCAGTTTGGGGACCATAGTTTCAGAGGACATCTAGACCAACTAGCATAACAAAGCTTTTCAAGAAAATTTTCAGGGGGGCAGATGGGAAACTAAACACAAGCCTTCCTAAATCCCTCTGGAAACCAAGACCTGAATTGTTAATTAAACAGAATCTGGACACCTAGTGAGCCCTAGAACACAGCACAGGGCTATTAATTTGGACTTCATACCACTGAATGGAAAACCTTCTCTCTTTTGCTGACCTTGCTCTTCCTGACAGCTGGCTTTCACAGACCAAAGGTGACTCACCATTTTAACTTTTTTTTTCTTTGTCTTAGCTGGTGGGCATAGCTGGGACTTGACTAGCAGCTAACCTCAGACACAGTGCTAGTGGGATCAGTAGGCAAACTGCCATATTTGGAGAGCCCAGCTTTGTCTCTATGCATCTTGGCCATTCGGCCTCTCTTTCCATGTAGCTTGTACAGAGGCAGGAGCCAAGCTTGTGTGGGACGCCAACTTGTTCCATCGGGAGGTGGAAACACCTATAGGGAGGCCCCAGCTGGACCTAGTTCCTAAACTGGGAGGCAGCGCCTGGCCGGAGGAAAGTGCTTTTCTGGCAGAAAAGCAGTATTTTACACAGTGTCGCCTAAGGCTGGGGTCCGGCAACAGAGGCTGTGGACTCTGTGGATCTTGGCATCTTTGGCCTCTCTTTCCACCTCCGACATACAGTAGTCTGGACCCAATCAGGCAACCAGCTTGTGTGGGACAGCAACTTGTTCCACTGGGAGGCATGTGTGAAATTTATGGTTTTATGCATCTATAGGATGTCATTCTGCTGACATCTTACTGGAGGAAGGGCAGTGGGTGGAGAGGCAGGGAAAGGAGACTGTTGGGAGGATGAGACATGTATGGAGCAGAGAGGAAGGGTGTGCTGTCACCGAGCAGGGAGAACAGTGGGAGCTGCATACAGGTGGTCATGCAAATTTATATTGAAATGTACATTTTCATTCAATCATAAAGAAAAAGAAAGAAAATGTTCAGACTCCTACTTTGGTGAATGGTGTCTGGGGTTTTAAATCTAGCAAGCAGCTGTCTAAACAACATCAATTTGTCCCAACCCGCCTGTAGCAGAGGAAAATGAAAGACATCAAAGACATAAGGAAAATACAAGCCCAAGAGACAGAAAAGGCCACATAGTCCAGAGTCTATCAGCATGTGACCAGAAGAACTAAATGATTCCCAACCATACCCAGTGACTGTCCTGACAGGAAATACAACTTAAAGTCCAGAGGAAGTGCAAGAAAAATGAGTATGCAGAACTAGAACTCTATTAAAAATATCAGACTTGATGGTCTAACAAACCAGAGGGTCCCCAGAAAACATGGCCCCCAGATACTCTGTTAGCCTGGAGCAGGAACTATTCCAAAACTAGCTCTTCAAAGAAAGATTGGATTGGACTCTAAGACATTAATGATGCTAGCAAAGAATGTGCTTTTTGGCTTAAGAAGACACATGAGGTTAACTGGGCACCTCCTGACCAGAGGCAAGATGAGAGGGCAGAGGGTGACAGGAGCTGGTTGAACTGACACAGGAAATACAAGGTGGAAAGGAGGAATGTGCTGTCACAGTGTAAGGAGAGCAGCTATAGTTACATAGTAGTGTGTGCGTGCAAGTTTTTGTATGACAGATTGACTTCGACTGCAGGCTTTCAGCTAAAGTACAATAACACTTTTTTAAAAAAAAGAGGAAAGAAGGAAGAGCAAATCAGTAGGCAAGAAGAATGTTTAATCACATCAGAAATCAAACAAATTCAGATTAAAACAAAACTATTTGTAAATACCAAGTAAACAATTCCCCCACTCCGAAAGTACTAAGATTGTGCGTTATTAAGAGCTGCAGAAAAATAGATACTTTCATACACTTCTCAAAAACCAAACAGGCTAAATAAGTCAGTTCCAACTCATGGCAATCCCACATGTTTCTGAGTCAAACTGTGTTTCATAGTTTTCAGAGTCTGATTTCTCAGAAGTAGAGTGCCAGCCCTTTCTTCCCAGACACCTTTGGACAGATTCAAACCTCCAATCTTTCGGTTACTAGCCAAACACTTAACTGTTTGCACCACCTTGGGACTCTTCATACACTTCCCCTGGCAATGTAAACAGGCAGAAGCTTTTGCAAGACAATTCCATAAATACAGATTAACAGTGTTAATATCCTTTAATCTTATGCTTTCATTTGGGGGGAACTTTTCCTAAGGAAAGAATCATGAATAATCATAAATACGCAGAGTTGCATAACAGTGCTGTTCATAATTGCAAAAAAAAAAAAAAAAATCACAGTCAACCTAGGTGCTCCACAAAACAAAACTGGCTAAACAAACTATAGTACATCCACACAACAGAATGTTATACAGTCATTATCAAGGTTATGTAAGAGTATTTATAACACTGAAGTATGATTGTGATAAGTTGTTGGTTGAAAAGTACAATTAAAAGAATAGGCAGTGCAATCCCATTTTTAAAATGAAAACACATTCATACTTGTATATATGAAGAGAGGAAACACCAGGGAAGGCACCCCAACCACAGGGTGTTGGATTGTGAACAATTACTCTTTTCTTTCTTTGCTTGTCTATAGTCTTTAAAACATCACCACTTTAAACATGTACTATGTTTGTAAATAGTTAAAAATAATGATACTGAAAAAGAATAGGAAATGTAAGCCCATCCTTCTGAAGATAGGCTGAGGCTGATTCTGTGGAGTTGGAAACCCTCTGTACAGAGAGGAAGAGAGACTATAGGTGCAGGGATGTAGAGGGATGTCAGGAGGGCCAGGGAGAGAAGCTGGAGGCATCCTTCTCTGAGGACCACACTTTGGAGGCATGAGGGGACTGAGGGAGAAAGGCTGGGGACAGAGAGACAAGCAATGAAGTGAGGAGAACATGTCCTCATCCCTACCACTCTGTGCCTCCCTCTCCTCTGAATAGGAGTGACTCCAAGATTGCACTCAGTCCAACCACCACCTCCAAAGCAAAGTCAGTCTCCCTTCAGCCTGGACAAAGCTATCAGAGAGGAAGCTGTGTGCGAAGATGTGTTTCTGGGAGCTACTGCTGATGAAGGCCTTGAGAATGGCTCTAAAAACCAGGCCTCTGGCTCATCTGTCTGAAACCATGGCCCAGAAAAGGCTCAGGAAATTAGGGACACAGGTCTTCAAGTGTGTGGTAGTCTCATGTACAAAGTCAGAAGTCTCTACTCCATAGGCCACACTGGGCACCAGAGGCTCTGGGTGAAAGTGGCCATCAAATATCAGATAACCTTTGCGCACTGGTTGAGAAGTCAGAAAAACACTGGGAATGACACTAGGGGTGGGAAGCAGATACACTCCCAGTCTTAGCACCCTGGTCTCTTCCCTGCCTCTCTAGCTGTTCCTTATGTCCCAATGCCATCCCACTGGTGACTACCAGTCCCTCTAGCCCTCCAGACACTTGTCACCTGTCACCTAGGAGCTCCAGCCTCAGCTGCTCTGCCCTGGAGTCCTGTGTCTGACAACTGTCTCTACCCCAGTGCCTCCAGCTTTATCCTGGTAGGAGACCTGGTGCCTCATGTACTGATGGGGCCCTGTCCTGCTCTTGCCACACCTCCTAAGGGTCCCAACTCAGGATGCTGCTATTTGCTGACATCTTCAATGTTGTCCACATACTTGGTCTGCTGAGAATCACCTTCCAGTTAGGATTTGTGTCTTTATCTTCTTATCTCTCTATCTTTCTCTTAATTTTAATTATTTTGTTGTTGAGAATATATACAGCAGAACGTATACCAATTCAATAATTTCTACGTGCATAATTTAGTGATTATGTTTTTCAAGCTGTACAATTCTTCTGTCCCTTTTCAGAATTGCTGTTCCCCATTAATATAAACTGACTGCCCCTTAAGGTTCCTCTCTCATCCTTTAAGTTACTCTTATCAATTTGATCCCAAATAGGCAGAATTTACAGAAGTACAGTGCTCAAGGCAGATACTCTGTAGTAGTTAAGCTCCATTACTGTTTAGTTTTGAGAAGATCTCAGGGGATATTCTTGGTTTAAGGTTTAAAGATTGTCTTCTATTCTTAACACCAACTATTGATCAAGACATTGTGATCTGCCTTCAAAACCCACTGCTGTGGAATTGATTCTAACTCGTAAAGACCCTGAAGGCCAGAGTAAAACTGCCCCATGGAGTTTCCAAGGAGCACCTGGTGGATTTGAACCACCAATCTTTTGGTTAGCAGACGTAGTACCTAATCACTATACCACCAGTGTTTCTGCCTTCAGGTCTAGCCTTTTCCAGGCAGCCATCAGCATAGTTTTTCTCCCCAGTAAATAGTCTGCTAATTTCCTAGCCTACTCCATTCTACTGGGGCGAATCCAGGTCTGGTGTGGACAAAGACAGCATCTTGCCAGAGCGGGCATTTGAGCCAGTCTAGGACAGGCGGGTAGGAGTTCCATACACAGTGCTGGGAACTTAGAAAGGAGTTTTTACCAATTGACAGTAAGTCTAGATGATGACGATGATGACGTCCAACTTTGGCTGGGCAGTTACTGTGTGCCAGCCACTGTCTAAGCAACTTACAAGCTCACCTCATAAAATCATCATGATACTTCAATAAAGAATCAAAATTTACTGATGAGGGCACGAAGCAAAAGCTCTGCCATTTTCCAGAGCCCAGAGCTAGGAAATAACAGAGCCAGCATGCAAACCACTATGTATTTGACTCCAAAATCTGTGCTCTTAACAGCAATACTGTGGTTAGTTCCATTCAGACCAACCAAGCTTAACTAGCTCCTGCTGAGGGTGGGGTCCTGCACTTAGAAGAGGAGGGCAAAGCTGGCTCAGAGAAGAAAACCAGTGTTGTGGTAGCAAAAGGGCCAAATGGGAACAACTCCCCTCCAAAAGTGCCTCAACAAAAGTGGGCTTGGGTTGGCACTTCTCCAAGGTGACTCAGTTGCAAAGTAAGCAGACAGTAAGCTCTGGTTTGCAGATGGAGAGGCTGAAGCCCATGCAAGGCAAGCAATTTGTTCAGGGTGACATGGGCAGGTCAGAAGTGGAACTAGAACTGGAACCTCCAAGAAAATAGAGCAAGGGTGATGAGAAGAGACTTTAAGGAAGGATAGAGATACATAGGGAACAGAGCAGGACGAGGTGAGGTGGACAGCCTAGGGCAGAGAGAAACCAGTGCTGCGGCACCAAGTAGCTGAAGCCAACCCAAGCCCATTGGGCTATAAATGGCTCTTCCTGGCGCCAGCCCAAGCTATAAAAATGATTCTTCTGAGAACAACAGACTCCACTAAAGAAGCCAAATCCTGCTCAGCTCTCCAAATGCCAAAAGAGCTTTTCTAACCTGAGTTGTCTGTCCCCAGTAGCAACCTGCCCAGCCTGTAGGTCATGTGGACACAGAGAGGCCTGCTGGGAGCGGGGCAGGACCGAGGGAAGGAGAAGATGGTGTGAGAAGAGTAGGTGGGAGGAGGGGTACTTCTAGTGCAGGCCTCATACTGTTTTCCCAGCTACCTTCACCACTACCGTCTTCCCACCTACTCCCACCCCCCACTTCAGCCTCAGACATTCATGGAGCTCTTTCTTCATTTTTACTCGTGAGACTGTGCCTTACACTGTGCTCCGCGTAACTGACAACCACACGCAGAGCAAGCTCTTCCAGAGCCATCTGTCCGCATTTAGTTAGGTACCAGGGCTTTACACAAAAGGAGAACATTCTATTGCAGAAACATCAGGCAGCAGCAAGGCAAGGAAAGGTTTGGTTGGGTACTGGGACCTCTTCTATCCCCAAGATCAGACCGTAACTCTTGCTTTGGGTTCTGCCCTTAAGCTCACTCTCCTGCACCCATGTTTCTCTCATCTGGCCAGAAGGGTGGGCCCCAGCAAAGCAATCTTGAAGTCAGCCTTCCTCAGAAGGATGTATTTCAGCTAATGCAGATAGTTCTGCCCCACTGTTTCTTACCCTGGGGTCAGAAGCCCCAGGAGTCTGGGGAGTGAGGAGAAGGGTCTAGATGCTGCTGGTCCTGTAAGACAGTGCTGTCTTCTTGTACAGTGTCCTCCAGGACTACTCTGTGTGCTGTGGTTCATTCCCCGGTAGACACCCTCGGGACCCTGATTAGGCTGACTTCTTAAAGGCACAGTGTCAGACACCCTCTAGATCCCCTTTTCCTAGCTGTAACAGTAAGATCAAGGCCAGCTACTGATGCATGTCACTGAATATCAGCCACTGTCACCTACTTGGCCCTTCCTGTTTTACAAGATCTCTGGCCATAAATCTAGCATTACCAAAAGTGCATAAAGGACAATCCTTGTATACTTCTTTGTCACCTGACTTTCAAGTCCCCTCCATGACTGCTTTTCCTGTGATCTCCTTCTCTCACTGCTCTATACTCCCCCTTAGCTCTTCCTGGTGTACTGCACAGAGGGTGCCACCAGAGAGGCCTGCCAGGACAGTTGGCTTAGCCAGGGCTTGCAGAAGGATCTAGAGCAGTAGTTCTCAAAGAATGGTCCCTGGACCACCAGCATCAGAATCTTCTGTGAACTTGACATAATTGTAAATTCTTCAGGCTTACCCCAAGCTACCTGACTTAGAAACTCTGACGTGGAACCCAGCATTTTATTTCAACAAGCCCTCCAGATGATTCTGATGCATCATAGAACTTGAAAACCACTGATCTAGAGTTGTATTTGCCACACAGTATAATGGCTAAGCACAAGGCTGCTAACTGAAAGATGGGTGGTTTGAACTCATTAGCAGCTCCACGGGAGAAAAGACCTGGCAACCTGCTCCCATAAACATCACAGCCTAGGAAAGCCTGTGTGGTTCTACTGTGTTGTACAAAGTCTCTGTGAATCAGAATCAACTTGGCAACACACAGTAACATTTCACAGAACAGGCACTCTTAGAAGTCTCCATGGGCAGGTAAGCATGAACAAGTAGAGAAGTTTCTTAACTGCAAAACTGTTAAGCCTTTATTTGCTAAAACGAACTGTGGCTGTCTAAGAAGACACCATGGTGTCTGATACCACCAAATTTATAACTGTGACACATTTTTTTCCTGAGACATCTATAAATATTTCTGAAAATTAATGTCCTGAGGAAAACAATCTGGGAGACTTTGATTTGGAACACTCTTTCTGTTCTGATTCTATTATAATCTATGTCAACTCCCTAGGGGTGGTTTCAAAAACACAGGATACCAGGCCCTACCCCAAACCAGTGGAATCAGAATCCATATTTTTAATAGGCTCTGTACTGGTTGCCTGTAAGTACCTGCTGCAGACAGTGCAAAGACAACTACATGGCTTCTTCATTTTTCTCTGAAACCTTAGGCTCTTGCCAAAGCCTGGGGATACCAGCTTTGCTCTGCCCCAGTGCTCCCGAGATTCCAAGACAACATCAGAGCTGGACCAAAGATAGCTTGAAGAGCAGGAGCCAAAGGTGACAGAAAGTACCTAAGCTCTTTTCAGCCATAAAAAGAAAGGAAATTGTGATACATGCTACAACATGAAGCTTGAACACGTCTTGCAGGGAGAAATAAGTCAGACACAGAAGGACAAGTGTGTGGCCCTGTTTACATGAAATATCTAGAACTGGCAGATGTATGGAGTCCAGAGTTATTAGTGGTTACCAAAAGCATGAGGGAGAGGAAACAGCAAGTTCCTGCTTAGGGGACATTGACTTTCTGTTAAAGATGATGGGCATATTTGGAAATGGATAGTGATGATGGTTGTACAGTATGATCAATGCAATTTATAACACTGAATTGTGTATGTAAAAACCGTTGCAATAGCAAATGTTTTACACATACACATATTTATATGTATACATACACATACATATTTACCACAATGAAAGAGAGAAAGAAAGGAGAGAAGGAAGGAGGAGGGAAGAGAGAATGAATGAATGACTGAATGAATGAGCCTAAGCTCTAAAGCTCAAAAGAGCCAGGACTGGACATGAGCTCTGCCACCATCAGGCTCTGTGACCTTGGATCCAGTCCCTAACTTGCTGTTTCTATCAGGGTCAACACGTGACTCAACTCCAAGGTGGCTGCCAGCAGCTGCACAGTGTCCAGCATTTCCCGTCACCCCCTGGCTGTGTCTTTGTGGCACAACAGCAACTTCGGCTTCAAATCAAAATGGCATCGCACCCAGACGGCACTCCCACCGTCTCCTGGATCAGTAACTGCTGGAAAGGAATCTGTTGGATTTGTTGGGTCTGACCTATTTTTTAAATAAACTGGGGCTGTTTTCCAGCTATTAGTCACTTTTCTCCCAAGCCTCCACATATTAAATTCCCTTCTTATATCCTCAGATATTTTGGCTGCAAGAGATGTCAGGTTAATTGGATGCTTGGCTCCTGGCTCTTCCTCCTTAATGGGTTTAAAAAGCAGACTTCCCCATGTGTTCCACTCCCCTTCCTCCCTCTTCCCACCCCACAGCAACAGGAGCCTCTTTCGTTTCATTAACCGAAGATACCAAACGTGGCTTTCCTCTCTGCATTTCCTTATGAGCAGGTGTGCAGAAAGACACAGCCGGCCTCTTCTCTCACCCTCTTCTTGCCCTGAATTAGGCTAAGCCTTAGTTCAAGGTTTGGACCATCTGAGCTGGGCTCATGGCTCTCTTTATCCAAGATTTGTTTCTGTAAGCAGAGGTAGTATCAGGAAGCAGAATCTTTCCATCACCACTTTATAGCCAGAGAGAGAGCACTCGTGAGTTCTAGTCTTATTTCTCTCTTCCTTTATTCGTGTCACTATAAACCAGATTAACCAATTGCTGCTGAGTCAGTTCCAATTTATGGCCACCCTTGTGTGTCATAGTAAAGCTGTGCTCCATAGAGTTTTCAGTGACTGGTCTTTCATAAGTAAGTCACCAGGTCTTTCTTCCAAGGTATCTGTGGGTGGGCTTGAACGTCTACCTTTCAGTTAGCATCCAAGCATATTTACCATTTACGCCACCATAAGAGTCACTTAACTTCTCCTACTCTTAGTCTGGACACCCTGGTGGCATACTTGTTAAGTGCTCCATCCGCTAACTAAAAGGTCAGTGGTTCCGATCCACCAGGTGCTCCTTGGAAACCCTATGGTGCAATTCTACTCTGTCCTATAGGGTCGCTATGAATCAGAATCGATTCAAAGACACTGGGTTTGACTTTGGCTACCCTTGGTAACCTCGTCCTTCAAATGGCAATAATTATCTGTCCTACCTACTGGCTGGAAAACCTGGAGGCATACTGGTTAAGGCTACATCTGCTAACCAAAAGGTTAGCAGTCCAAATTGAGCAGGTGCTCCTTGGAAACTCTATGGGGCAATTCTACTCTGACCGATAGGGTCGCTATGAGCTGGGATCAACTCAGTGGCAGTGAGTTTGGTTTGGATTTTGCCTACTGGCTATTGCAAAGACTGAGAAGTTCTCTGTATATAAACATTCGGAGGAAATTCTAAAATGTGTTACAGGAGTCAGAGACTTTCAGCTCTTACAATCTAATTTTATGCCATGCTGCTGGTTCTAGATGCTCTCTGGTTCTTCCTTGGCACTGGGAACAGTACCTTTGGCTGCCTTAGAGTTCTATTTTGCTGACTGCTTAACCCTAGGTCCTCACCCTCCACATTGTCTGCTCACTAGGCTTCAGTTCTTCCCCTCTTCCTCTGAGCTGTCTGAGTATTATGGAACTGATGTTTTCAGGCATGTGACCATCATTAAAAGTCAGTCACTTTCTCCTGCCCCTGACACCTATGTCCCTCTGCTCCTGTTCTGAACCCCTATGGCATGTGCTGCTCCAAAGCTCGGTCTCATTTGACATTTGTAGGTGTTACTTCTACAACCAAAATGTAGATTCCTTCAGGCTGGTAACAAGATTTGTATGTCTTTGTTTCCCCTTAATACTTGGCACAGAGCTGGGTAATCAATAAAGATGTGTTGACTGCAGTGTGCCTATACTTTCACTGTGTCAGTGTCCTTCATAAATATGTTATGAAAGTGGAGTGAAGAAGGATAAGTGGTGTGAAGAAGGCTACTTCCCACCATGCAATCAGAGATTTTTCATTCCCCTTGAGACAGTAGAGAGGTGGCAGGAAGAAAAGCAAAACTGAGAAGAATAATCATCAGGATCCTAATAACACTCAATACTCCTTTGAGAGTTCAACAGTACTCCAGATGTCTTTAGTGAAAATGTCTTATATTCTGGGATTTCCAGGAGAAGGAAATATCTTGCAGGCACAGAATGCATTTAGTAAGCACTCACAAATCCACCCATATGGAACACAAGTGGCTTCAAGTACAGATTTGTGTATGTGTTAGACATTTTTTCCAACAATCTCTTTACACCTAAGTAGTGCAGAGTCAGCATTACAGGCAATAACACCATAGTTCAGATAGGCCAACTGATTAATTCAGCCAAAGGATGACTCCTCATAGAGGCCCAGGCACCATCATCTGTCCACTAAACTAGTGGCTGGAGAAATTAGACACAACGGCATGTTCAAATCAGAAAGTAATCGTTAAGTCACTGGCCATCAAGACCATAACCACACCAACTACATCTAGATTATCATCTCATTTCCATGGACTGCTCTCAGCAATTTTCCTCTAATTCCAACAAACCTATTTCCTCCAAATATATTTCTATCCAAACTCTTAGTGGAAATAACTGACTCCTGTAATCGGAGATCCTGATACAAGTATTCACTGAAAATACTGGCATTTCAGCTAGCCAGAAAATAAGCCATCCAGCAGTATCCAGGTGTATTCCAAGGGTAGTCCAATTAGGCAACAACAGAGGCCAGAAGTCTGGATTTTGTTAAGCACTCCCAAGCAATTCAAATGATCATCTAAAAAGCTGTATGAAATAACAGTTTTCAAGACAATAAACACCCAAACCAAAACCAAACACATTGCCATGGAGCTAATTCCAACTCACAACAACCCTATAGGACAGAGTAGAACAGCTACATAGGGCTTCAAAGGAGCAGCTTATGAATTCAAACTGCTGGCCTTTTGTTTAGCAGCTGTGCTTTAACCACTGCACCACTAGGGCAGAATTAAATATCAGGCAATAAAAACATGATCCCTGAGAGATGGCCACAAAGAAAGTGAATGCTATGATTGGCCCAGCTTATTGCCTGGAAAGATACCCATGTTACAGTGCAAGGCAGGAAACCCAAGTAGAAGCTAGCAAATTTCTCTTAGTGGAAGGTCTAAAGATGGGGCCCTGGAAATGTCTAGAATTTGCAAGGCAGAATACCAGAGAGAAGAATGCTAGAGAGGGAGGGAGCTTTGGAGATCTATAGAGAGGACCCTTCAAATCTTCGGCCGAAACTGATCAAAACACGCATGTAAAGGAAATAGCTGTGTCTGGGAAAAATCTACTGAAAGGCTTCAAAACCAGAAAACCAAACCCAGTGCCATTGAGTCAATTCTGACTCATAGCAACCCTATGGTAGAGGGATTAATTTCTGGTGTTTACATAGGCTCACATATAGTTCTTTTCCTCCATTCCACCCCCCAATCAGAGTGGAAAATCATATTTTCCACCTCTATAGTTGACAATTGGAAACCCTGGTGGCCCAGTAAACTGCTACAGTGGTTAAACAAAAGGTTGAGAGTTCAAATCTACCGGGTGCTCCTTAGAAACTCTGTGGGTAGCTCTATTCTGTCTTATAGGGTCCTTATGAATTGTAATCGACTTGACTTCAGTAGTTTTTTGTTTGTTTGTTTGTTTATAGATGAAAATCATCCCCTAAAGACTGCTGTGAGGCTGCCAAACGAATCTTAAAAGCAAGACCTGAAAGGATTAAACTGTCCAAGTAATTTACCTGTATCCCAAAACAAAGCTCAAGAATACAAAATATCTTGAAGTATCCGACACCCAAAAACTGTAGAATTCATAATGCTTGGCATCCCTTCAAAAATTACCAGGCTTGCAAATAATCGAGGGGAGCGGGGGGAAAGAACAACAAGAAGGAGAAAAATCAATCACATAAAATCAACTCAGGAATGACGTATGATAGAATTAGTAGACAAGGACATTGAAATAATATTTATAATTAATTGTATTTCATATGCTCAAGAAGCTAGACAAAATAGCATGATAAAACTAAACTAAGGACAAAAAATTCTAAAGTCTGGGGTGGAAAATATGCTAGGTGAGATTAACAACTGATAAAGTATTGCATAAGGAAAAAGTAGTGGCTTAATACATGGCAATAAAAACTACCCAAAATGAAACACAGAAGGAAAAAAAGACTGAACAAAAATTTGAACAGAGCATTAGTGTGCTGCCGAACAACTTCAAGTGACCTAACATACATGTAATTGAAGAAGAGACAGAAAAGTATCTAAAGAAATGTTAGAATGATGGCTAAAAGTTATCCAAATTTGATGGAAGTCATAAATCCACAGATGGTAGTTTAAACTCAGCAGTATCAACAACCAAACTAAAACACACTTAGGACGATTCCAATTCTTACTGACCGTACGGGACAGAGTAGAACTGCTCCACAGAATTTCCGAGGAGCACTGGCAGATTTGAACTGCTGACTTCATGGTTAGCAGATGTAACACTTAATCACTATACCACCAGGGTTTCCAGCAGTATCGATGATCACATTAAATGTAAATGTCTTAAGCACTTCAATTAAAATAAATAAATAAACCATCAGCGTAGGTAAGAAAACTATATGCTGACCTATTCAAAACTGCACCGGCTGTGCTGTGCCCCCATACACCTGAATGCCTCACTCCTTCATTTGATTGAGATTTTTATTCAAATATTATCTTTCAGACTATGCTATCTGCAATACACCCTGATCTCCTCACATTCTATTCATTTACCTGTTTTATTATTTTTCAGAATTCTTATTACTGCCTGGTAATATTCCATATGCTTGTCTGTTGTCTGTGTTCCCCATAAAATACATTCAAGGCTCCATGTCTGGATCTTCACTACTCTATTCCCAGCTTCTAGAATTTTGCCTGTCACAGAGTGGATGTTCAGTAAATATTTGTTGAATGCATGAATGATTAAATTAATCCATTAACAAATTTACAAGAGAGACTATGCAAAGAAAAGTTCTGGAAAGCACAGTGACAGAGCAGCCAGGAATCGATACTGGGGTCCTACTCCCACTCCCATACTGGGCAGTGGAGATCCCCGAGGCACATGGTGGGAAAGTGTATTTCCTCAACATCCCAGGCTTGAGTCTAACTCCCTTCTACACTAGTTGTAAGACATTCCTCTACATGGATGGTCCACTACTCCCTGCTCTACCTCAGAAAGAAGCTGTGCCATCCAAAGCTCAAGGAAGCTAGACTAGTTAGGGACAGACTCTTTGTCCATGAGACCAAAGTGTAAGCCGGACTTATTAGAGTTTTCAACAACTTGGCAGATACCAATTGGCACAGCCCTCTAGTAATTCTCAAGGAAGTAATGCAAATTACAACCTTCAAGATGGTAGCCAGCTCAAGGTCTCATTCAAGCCATTCTCCTGCCTCTGGATAAGACAACACCTGGAAAAGTACAACAGTGACCGGTTTGGTCTTAAGATGCTGCTTTCTGTTTTGCCATCCCACCAGTTCTACAGACTGGAAAAGCTTCCTTGTGAAGAAATCAAATCAGTCTTGCTTTCATCAAACCTTATGTGGCGCCAGGGGAGGGTACTCACCACATTTTCAGTGGATACTTGAAAAAACAGCTTATTGCGAAATATTTGTATAGTGTGGCAGTTCATGCCATTATATGCAGCATTTGTTCCTCATCCCCTTGAGCCCTGCACCTAGACTGCAGGTTTCCCATTGTAATTAAGGTCCATTCTCCTTCTTTGGAGTTCCCGGGTGGTACAAATAGTTACCTGAGCTTAGCTGCAAATCAAAAGCTTGGCAGTTTCAGTCGACCTACAGGAGTGTCTGAAGAAAGGTCTAGTGATCTACTTCCAAAAACCAGCCATGGAAAACTCCACAGAGTACAGTTAGACACACATAGGGCAGCTGCGAGTTGGAATCTGCTTGAAAGCAACTGGTTTTCTCTGCTACTCTACTGCAACACCCTCCAAATTGACCTGCCTCCTCCCTTATCCTCCTCCAACCCACTCCCTGCGTGAGGGCTCCAGTGATCTTCCAAAAACACACCATCAGACCATAGTGCGTAAGAGTTTTCAGTTGCTTACAAGTGACCATTTAAGGCACGATAATTGGTCTCTGTTCACCTGGAACAACACAGGAAGAAGGAGAGTCAGAAATAGGGGGAAGATATGCAATGACTGGCTAACTGCCTCCACAAGCAATTGCCTCTTTTGCCATGAGGCCAGAAGAACTAGATGGTACCTGTTTACCATTACTGGGCATTTTGATCAAAGATTATATAGAAGAATCCTAATCTAAAGGGGGACAACACAGAACAAAATTTCCAATTGTCATGGACTCCAGACTTCCTGGAGGCATTCAAGTTGTAATAGTAGTGTTAACTCTTCTCTGAAAGTTTGGTAGAATTCTCCAGTGAAACCATCAAGACCAGGGCATTTTTCAGTTGAGAATTTTTTAATTATCTTTTCAATTTCTTCTTTTACGATGGATTTATTATAGTTATTCTACTTCTATTTGTGCTAGTTGAGGTAGGTGATGTGTTTCTAGAAATTTTTCCATTTCTTATAGGTTTGTGACTTTATAGGAGTACAATGTTTCATACTATTCTGCTATAATATTTCTAATTTTAGTTGGATCTGTTATGTATCACCCATTTCATTTCTTATTCAAGTTACCTACTGTCTCTCCTGCTTGTCTTTGGTCATTATGGCCAATGGTTTATAAATTTTGTTGATCTTAAAAAAAAAAAGCTTTTGGTCTTGTTAACACTTTCAATCTTGTTTTATTCTCTGTTTCACTTAGTTCTGCTCTAATTTTTATCATCTGCTTTCATCTGGAGCCCAAGCAGTTCTTTTGCTGCTCTCTTACCACTTGTTCAATTTGCAGAGTTAATTTTTTTTATTTGGGGGCCTTTTCTTCTTTTTGGATCTGTGTATTTGTTGAGCTAAACTGACCTCTGAGAACTGCTATTGCTGTGTCACACCGATTCTGGTAGGAAGTGTTTTAGACTCATGAAGGTTGAATGAATGAATCTCTGAAATAACTGCACTAAGGTGATCTTCACAAACCTTATCCAAAAATATCCCCTGAAGTCTTCTGAAAAATCAAGCAATAGCTTTTCTTAACTAGTGAAAAAGTTCTGCCTTGAGCATTCTGCTCTTTTAAGAACTATTGATATGGTATTAAAATGACAACAGCAACTCAAAAGATTAGATAGGAACCTTAGGGGGAAGTGAGTTAATATTAATAAGAGAGAAACAACTAAGAAAAGGAGGATGAGAACAGTTGCACAACTCAATGTAATTAATATCATTAAATGGCACATGTAAAAACTATGGAATTGGTGTAAGTTTTGCTGTGTATGTTTTCCACAACAACAAATGAATACATACAACTATATTTTTTAAAAAACTTGAGGAACACAGCTCTACTCTGACACACACGAGGTCATCAGGAGTCTGAGTTGACTCAGTGGTAACTGGTTTTTTTATTCATCAGTCACTGCCACCAACAAGACAACAGCTACAAATTGTGGAGCCAGGCCCTAAACTAATTGCATTTTTAGTACTGTTTTACTTGCTATTCATACCAAGATTTGGAAAAATAATATATTGTTCTTGTTTTCTAGATTAAAAAAATGAAGCCTATAGAAAATAAATAACTTGTCCAAGGTCATACAGTTAGAAATTGGGGGAACCTGGACTCAACATAGAGAAAACAGTCTCTCGTATGTTAACACACGCTCATGAAGGGGCAGCACTATTCAAAGATTAAGACTTCACATCAATCATTCAGAAGTCTAAGCAGCCAGTGATGACAGTCCCTGCCTAGCACATTTACACTTTCAGGTCTTGGGATATAGAGTTCTGGACTCTCCCTTAAGTACCTTGTCATATTTCTAAGAGGACTCAAATACGTGACCCTGATCATTAACCTACCCTGGAACTCATTTCCAACCTCCAGAGAGGGCCCAACCCACTTTAAAGATGGTCTGTGGGCTTCTGTTATCGAGATTTATGAAAAGATCTTGAAGATAAGAGTTTCTAATTGGGCAAGTTAGGAAGTCAGAGACACACAGAGTCCCTCAGCCTTGAAGATACTAACACATGATGAGAAAAGCTTCGCACTCAGTTCCAGTAGCTTGTATTTCTAATCCTGGTTGTGTGTCCTTGAGTCAACCTTTACCATCTCTGGTCTTGGATTTCCATCTTCAGAAGGATTAGGAACTAGATTTGATACAAACCTCAAGGATCAAGCACTAGCATGTCTAAGAGGACCAAGCAGATGACAAGAACAAGTGGAGCAAGTAGGTGCTGGTTACTGCACCCACCATGAGTGAGAACTGTGAGGACTCTGGCATCGTGAAGAATTAGTACCTCCTCTAAGAAGTGGCCAATGTCCCAAATTGTTGTCTTCTGATTAGAAATATCTTGATTTTTAAATGTTGGCCATTTGTATTCAAATAAAACCCATCTGTGAGTAGACTTGGCCAATGTTCTCCCATTATTTATCATCATTGTGTTCTCAACTACAGAGCTTAGGCCAGAAAGAGGAGAGGAATAAACGACAAACCAGAGAAAATAGATACACAGTCCTGAGAAATCAACATGAAGAAAATCTAGGCTTCTGGTTGCCCCGGGCTGTAAAACATCATAAAGAGATCTCCTGAGCTACAAAGACTGACCACCTCCAGAGCTTTTCATTCAGCAGATCTGGGATGAGGTCCAAGAATTTGCATCTCTAACAAGTTTTCAGCTGATGCTGATGTGACTGGTCATGGAACCACATTGGAAACCAGTAGGAGTTGGGGTCTGGAATATGACTGCTTATGTTTAAAACAAAGGTGCAATGATGGTTAAACACTAGTCTGCTAACAGAAAGTTCAGCTGTTCAAATCCACCAGCTGCTCTGTGAGAGAGAGACATAGCAGTCTGCTTCCGTAGGGACAGCGTATGGTGAAGGATAAGACAGTGAAAAATACTGGGGAAGCTAGTACAGCTTATCCCAGGTAAAGTTATGGAAGCTCCACAGATGTATCCAAACTTCCTGAGAGACCAGATTTCTGGGCTGGGCTGTGTGGACCATGGTTTCTGAGAAACATTCAGCTCAATTGCATAACAGTTTATAAACAAAGTGTTCTCCATTCTACTTTGATGAGTAACATCTTGGGTCTTCAAAGCTTGTAAGAAACTATCCAGGATACTCCACTGGTCTCACCCCATATGGAAAGAGGAAAACCAAAGACACAAGGGAAAGATTAGCCAAAGAACTAACAGTCCACAACTGCCACAGCTTCCACCAGAATGAGTCCAGCACTACTAGAAGCTCTCTGGCTTCCACCATCAACTGCTCTGACAGGGGCATAATACAGGCTCTCGCAGAGAGCTGAATAAAATGTAAAACAACATTCTAACTTACATACACACACACACACACACACACACCAAAAAAAAAAAAAAAAAAAAAAAAAACCCAGACTACAGCCTGACAGAGACTGCAGAAGCCCTGAGAGCATGGCCTCTAGACAACCTTTTAACTCAGTATTGAAGTTATTCCTGAGGTTTACCCTGCAGCCAAAGATTAGAGAGGCCCATAATACAAAATGAGACAAAAGGGGCAGCCCAGTCCAGCGACAAGGATGAAAAGACAGGAAAGCGCAGGAAAGCTGGTAAGAGGGAACCTAAAATCAAGAAGAAAGAGTGCTGACACATTATGGAGCTGGTAGCCAATGTCGCAAAACAATGTATGTACTGTTTAATGAGAAGCCAGTTTTTTTCTGTAAACCTTCATCTAAAGTACAATAATAATAAATATATAAAGAATTTTAAGCCTAGGAAATACGAGGCAGTTCTATCCTGCCCTATTGGGTCGTTATGAGTCAGAACCAACTTGAAGGCAACAGATCATGTTTAAAACCTGGCTCCACTACTTAACTAGATATGTGACCTTTGGAAAATTTACTTAACCTTTTATTGTCTCAGTTTCCTCATCTATAAACAAGGAGCATTATTAACACCTACTCAGAAGATTGTTGTGAAGATTAAATGAGATAATCCATGTAAAGAGTTTCAAACTGTTGTAGGCACATGGTAAGTGATCGATGAATGGCATCTATCATTTCTGTTTGTAAAAGTAGCTTAATATGCCAGTCAGGGCTCATGGAGATACAGCTGTGGTATCTCAAAGTGCAGAAGAGCTCCATGACTACTCCTAGGTGTTGATTGCAAGAGAACAGAGGTTACTGAAACCCAGAAGTACTGAAGGTTGTGTGGGAAAGGCCATAATAAAGCTGCAGTTGTGGGAAAGAACCTGTCTATAGTGACCTCACAGGAAAGGAGATAAAGGAATTACTCTGACCTCACTCCTCCCTCCTCTGATCTGCTGCTGTGTACCACTGATCCAACCCTACCACCAAGAAGCCTGGGAAGAGATGGGGCAAGTGAACCTGCCAATAAAATTAAGATTTCCAAGGCACAGAACATGGTGCAGAAAGATAGGGAGTGAATTGGAAGAACTAACGTATAATACCAGCACACTTAGAAGAAGGCCTCCAGAGGTCATCTGATCTATACCCTGCCCAGCCTTGAGGCAGGGTGATCACCAATGAAACAGCTGATGGATCCAGAAAGGCTCCAACTGTGTGGGTGAACAACCCCTCTCCAAACTTCATCCTGCAGTCTGAAATGCCAGCCACACCCCAGTTTGGTCCCTAGCAATCCTAGCTAGGTGAGCCAAGGAGTCCTGGAGCCAAACCCAGCCAGAGATCTGACACTGAGCCAACCAGACACCAGCTCAGAGGAACTGAACTTTCTGGACTTCCTTAGGGGATGAGAT
This sequence comes from Heterohyrax brucei, assembly GCA_028571685.1. Classification (NCBI taxonomy): domain Eukaryota; kingdom Metazoa; phylum Chordata; class Mammalia; order Hyracoidea; family Procaviidae; genus Heterohyrax; species Heterohyrax brucei. The sequence continues at coordinate 64,428,966 of CM053142.1, read as the reverse complement.
ACCATCTTGCAGAAAGCAGAGAATATAAACACAGCAGTCTGACACACAGATGTGGCTTTCACCCTGAAATCTACTCTCTGACCTTGAGTAAGCATTTGCTCCCAGAGCTTTCCTCTCCAAAAGAAAGTTATGAGCACTCCTGCCCCCCCCCCGCTTCTTTTATGCTTTCCTCCTCATACATCAGTATTAGGGGCTGAAAAGGGGTTCCAAGATGTGCTAAGTTACCTTAGGCTCCTTGGAGGAGAGCACTAGAGCAATAAATGATATAATTGTTGTTATTCATTATCTAAAATGGGACAGGATAAAGTACTGCAAGATAATACACTGTAGGGAATGGATCTGCTGAGGCAATGGGCTAAAGTAAAACAGTTGCTATTAAACACTTTTCCAAGACTGGTACCTTTCAATATTCTCTCTGTTCATATACCAGCTCCCATCTCTAAAGCCCTTGAATGGATTTATGCTATACACTCTCATGACGCAGATGGAAGAAAACTGACATGAAAGAAGCAAGTTGTCAGCTTCCTAGAAGACCCTGCATACAACAAACTGTAGAAGGCATAACAGGGAGCTCACCATGGACGGAAGACCACAGTATCACAGACCACACTTACATACACTGAAAACGGAAATTGAAAGAGTAGAATTAACGCACGGAGACCTGAAAGGAAGCTCAATGTATATGTTTCTGTTCCCTGCCTTCGCATAAGAAGTTATTAATCAGACCAAAAGAGTCCAAAGAACTTAGTGGTGATTAGCCAGCCAGCTAACGATGTAGTTAGACTTAAAATCTCTACCGAACCTAAAATGCAGGGGAAGATGTATCATTTGATCAGCAGGCAGCACTATAATTGATTCAGGAATTGTAACTCTTCAAAGAGATCTCCAGAATCCTAAAGACGCAGCCAATGTTGTCATCAGGACAGAGGAAGAGGAAAAAAGTGATGGAAGCCCACGTAAGAACTCTCTAAGAGGATCAGGCCATGTTAAGGGAGTTGAACAATGTCTCACCTAAGGAACTACCAAGACACTTCCCTATGGGTCCATCTCCTTCCCTAGATTCATTCATTATGGTGTTTGTCATTCTTCTTCCCCAAGGAGAAAGCTGCATGGGGAACACAGAGCAACCAAGAACCTCAAACTCATTGATTCTTCATTTTGGTGTCCTCCCAGGGCAAAGACAGTCTCAGGAAAGACCTGCCACAATTCAAGCAAGTTGTAGTATGAGGTCCCCTGAGTTCTGTGAGCATCCTTCCACTATCTGTGCTAATAAGGCCAAATGAGATGGAGAATGGTGATCCCTAATGATAACTCACAATACCACCCAGTTCCAGAAAAGGTACCCTGCATTACTCCCTCTACTCATGACTCATTCATTCAATGTATACTGAGTCCTTCTGTTGTCCAAGCATTATGCTACAGTGTAAAGAATAAACCGGCCAGGAGCAAAAGCAGATGCCTAGGAATCAGATGAGAGATAACAAGCCTCTGACCTAAGGCGATGGGATTTACAAGAAGGAAATGAGCATAAGTCATGTTAAGAATGTAGAACTGGCATAATTTTTTGTAAATTATCTGTGATTCGGATGGGGGAGGTGAGAGTAAGGGAGCCCTCTAGTATGATTCTTGATTTGTGATTAGGGTGACAAGAAGAATGGCTGTACCCTTCATGGGGACAGAATGCTATGGGAAGAGAAGCTGAACAAGTTCAGAATCAAAATAAGGAGCTCCATGAGGGCTGTGTTGAGTTTGAAGAGTATACAGAACACTGAGGAAGAAACATCCAGTAAGAAGCACAGGCCTGGACGTTACAAGATGTGGAAGCAGGTAGGACTATCCAGGGACAGGAAACTGGTAGGCATTGTTAAGAGGTGAGGGAGGACCACTTCAGAGCAAGGAAGAATGAAGAAAACTAAAGCTACAAGGGAAAGATTAGTCCAAAGAGCCAACAGACCACATCTATAATGGCCTCCAACAGACTGGATGCAGCACAACTAGACAGTGCCCAGCTGTCACCACTGTCTTCTCTCACAAGGATCGCAGCAGAGGGTCCCAGACAGAGCTGGAGAAAATGTAGAACAAAATTTTAACTCAAAAAAGAGAAAAGAAAGAAAGAAAAAGACCAGCCTTGCTGGCCTCACAGATTACAGAAACCCTGAAAGTATAACCACCGGACACACATTCAGCTCAGTAATGAAGTGACCCTGAGGTTGACCCTTCAGCCAGAGACTGGACAGCCCCTGAAAGAAACTGAGACTAAACGGGCACACCACCCTAGGGTTAAGGACCAGAAGGCAGGAGGGGACAGGAAAGTTAGTAATAGGGAAGCCAAGGTTGAGAAGGAAAAGTGTTGACATGTTGTGGGGTTGTTAACCAACGTCATAAAACAACCCGTGTACTGTTTAAGGAGAAACTAGTTTGTTCTGTAAAGTACAATTCAGAAGAACAAAAAGAGAGAGAGAGAGATGTGTGAGGGAGAGAAGTCACATGTTGGCTTGATGGCTTGAGACATAACAGTCAGACAAGTAGAATAGGAGGGAGAAAGAAGATCAAGTTCAAAAAGGAGAGGGTACCAAGAAAAATGTCCTAACCAATAGTATATAGTGTCACTGAGAGATCAGATGAGATGAAACCAAGGACGGCCCAAGGCAGCAGATCACAAGTTTGTTGGCTAGAGTCACATCTAAGGAGAGTATTGCAGTGATGACCATCAACACACCATTGTCTCAAAGCTCAGTGTGGCACTCAGCTGCTGGCACCAGCCATAGTACCCACAACATTCTGCCTCAGGCCTGTGTGCTGGGAGATAAGCCAAGTCTCAGCATTTTGGAAATAATGTCCAGCATTGCGTACAGAGAAACGTGAAGAAAAATGGTTTTAACAGATTTGAAACTCACAACTTCTCGAGTTCCTTTCTTTCCTTCTTTTACTCTGTCTCATACTTGGAATAGGTTGGATAGACCCTGGACACCCAAGTAAGGTTATACATCAATTGCCTAATCAAGCAGGGACTAAAGGAGTGGCTGACTAAGACTGGATTCCCTCCAATATCCAGGCCCCACAGAGCCAATTGCCAAGAAGCTGTGGCTGCCTGCCTCTACCACCTGGGTGGTGAACCCTTCACTCCCCTGCTGCCTGAAAAAGAAAGAGCTATTGCAGTCATATGAGAGCCTCATAGAAACCCATGTCTGCGAATGCCAGAGAGAAAGGAAAAGGTGGAGCCAGCAAATGGAGAGCAACAGTGAAGGCAGAGAGGGTTCTGGAGAAAGCTTTCTTCTTCTCTAGGCAATTCAATACCTGCAGACTGTTTATCCTATGTCCTTTGTTCAACTGAAGGCCCCAGATTTCAGCCCCCTACTGAGTGGAAGCCCAAACTGACAATACTTTCCTGCTTTTTCCCAAGCCTCCACTATCTCTGACATTTGCCACCTAGCAGGAAAGCAGCTCACCATTTTCAACAGCATGAATTTAGCCACATGGGCATGTCTGGAAGGGAAGCCATGTGGAGGATGGCCATAAGCTGGTCTCCAGCTCCACACTGACAATGCAGTAAGACAAAATAGACATGAAATTGCTACCGGCAGGTGTGGGAGATGGCAAGTCACTAACAATGAAGTCTAAGACTGGCACAGCATTTCCTACCTTTCCAAAATGTCCTTCAGCCAATTGTCACCATTTATTTAAAAAACAACCCCATAAAGTGGGATAAATCAAGATCATTTCATGCATTTTTCGGACAGAGAACTGAGAGTTAACAGAAGTCATACAGCTAGTTGGCGACAGTCAAGGCTGTGTGTTCTGGCTTTTGGTTTTCTACTCTTTCTGTGCTACCTGGAATCAGCTGAAGAAGACCTGAAGAGCGGAGTGAATAATCAAGGTAAGTCGAGGCAGTTCTTCCTTGAGGATTTGAAGGAAAGGGACAGATGCTCACTGTCTTAACTGGATCACATGGAATATACTCTAAAGATGGAAAGGTGGATATAAGGAGCTCCAAGACTCTTAGCTCTGGTGTGGAAGCAAAGCTAGAAAAGGGAAGTGGGAGCAGGCCTGGCAGAGCTTCAATTAAGTCTCCAAGAAAAGCCAAAAGAGCTGACCTTGCTGACAAAGGCCCCAGGGCCCTGCAGTCCCAGCAGGCCAAGCCTCTGGTTTGGTTTTCTATTACATCCTGGCATATGGAGCATCTTATTTTTAACCTTGTAAATAAAAGAATAAATGGCAGTGCTGGACCAAGAGTGAGCATGAGTAAAAGAGGTCTAGGCAAAGCTGGGTAAAGAGTCATGCCCGTTGCCTGGAGAGGTCCTGCCCTGGAACCTCAGCACAGTTCTGATCTTTTGCTTGGGGACATCTCCTACTATGGCTCTAAATCAGATTGTCTAGAGGTGGTAGATCAGATCAAGTGACAAAAAATGTATTGACTGATCCAATCCCCCCGGATTCTGCAGGCACTAGGCAAGGTTTTTCCAGGGAGACTTTCCAGTCTCTCTGATGCCCTTTAACACTGCCAAAGTATAAGCAATCCCCAACTGCTTCAGGAAAAGCCATGACTCCCTAACCCTTCCAGTGACTTATGTGCTATCATTTCAAGAGCATATTAAACCCACACCCTTATCTATTACCTCCTCTTAGCAGTTTGCATTGACTATAAGCCTTCTCTGTGCAGTTCTAGCTTTGTCTCTCAGCAGTGTACACCTAACAAGACCAGCTTCGCTATAGCTTTGACTTTGGCTCAAGGGGATAACTGCTATGACCTCAAAGATTTCTTCCTATAATGGAATTCTATGTTACCGACATGTCCTCAACCAGTGTATTGGGAAGGAGAGCAATAGATAGATATTCGTTTAAACTTTAGCTTCCATAGGACATTTTCCATGCAAGAAAAGTACTTAATGTAATGACCATTCATTGGGCAAATGATTTTAAGTTTCTAATACATGTCACGAACTGTGGTGGGTGCTAAAGATTCAGTAATGAACAGCACAGTCTCTGCTCTCACAAAACTTACAGTTAATTCATGACAAGGAAAATGCCAAAAGAGTACAGTGTGATACGTACTGTGACAGAGAATGCACAGGTGTCATGATATCTCATAGGAAGGGGAACTAAGCCAGACTTGGAGGGCAAGAGATTCAAGTTAAGGAAGGCTTCTTGGAAGAGGTGATATGTAAACTAAGATCTAAAGAGAAACAGTTGAGTACGGCTGGAGCAGAAGAGAAAGACTTGTTAGAAAAGACAGTTGGAAAGCACTTAGGGGCCTGATCATGCAGAGTCTTATAAGCCATACTAACAAGTTAGGACATTATCCTAAGAATAATGGACAAGTCACTGAAGGACTTTCAGATGGGAGGAAGCACAATTAGCTTTCCATTTTAGAAGACTCATTCATGCTGCTGTGAGAACAGATCAAAGCAAGAAAGAGAGGGGTTGTGGAGAATAGCTAGAAAGGTTACTGCTGAGATCTAAGAAATGGATAAGGCCACACAAACCAGGACACCAGCAGTGAGACAGGAAAGAAGAGGAAAAATTAAGAAAATATTTAAGATGCAGAATCATCAAGACTTGCATGGGGGAAGGAGAGAGAAGGGTCTAGCTTTGTGACTTTGATATTAAGGAAACAAAGATGCCAGGATGGTTAACAGATTGGTAGGAGAAGATGGAGGGTTCAGAGGGGTCTCCTGAGTTTGCAGGGCCTGTAAGATATTGGAGTGGAGATGTCCTGTACCCAAGTGTATATGTCAAGTATACCTTTTCATGCTCAGAAAGGAGCTCTAGACTGTGGCTCTATGTCCAAGGACTATCAGTATACAAACTAGGAATGAAGCCAAGAGAGTGGATGGCATGGCCTGGACACAGTGTGTACAGTAAGAGGGGACAGTGGCACAGAACAGAGCACTGAAGGATATCATTAAAAAAAAAAAAAAAAAGGCTGTCAGGTCAATTCCAACTCACACTGACCCTATAGGACAGAGTGGAATTGCCTCATGCGGCTTCCAGGGAGTGAGCAGTTGGTGGATTTGAGTTGTCAACCTTTTGGATAGCAGCTCAGCTCTAAGCCACTGTCCAAAGAAAACTCCAGTACTTGGAAACCAACAAATCACACCAGTTGCCATAGAGTCAATTCTGATTCGTGGAGACCCCATGTGTGTCAGAGAAGAACTGTGCTCCTTAGAGTTTTCAATGACTGATTTTTCAGAAACAGATCACCAGGCCTCTCTTCTGAGGCAACTCTGGGTAGATTCAAACCTCCAGCCTTTTGATTAGTAGCCAAATGCTTAACCATCTGCACCACCTAGGAAACCAGAGCTACATAATGAATATGTCATTTAGCTCTTAAAGCCAAGGCTGCATAATCTGAAACTGTTTCATCTCTAAGGACTCCCCCTCAAATACTCCCACACGGGCCTTACCCCAACATGCATCCCATGTACCCTGTGTCTAGCTCAGAAGCTCCAGGCCAGTAATTAAACTCACATCATATGCATTACATATTAAGAACTGTAAACCTATAAGTATTTAAGTGTCTGAGCATGTTCTTCTATATCATGTGCCTATGACATATGTGCAAACATCTACACACACAACCAGACCCTGCAGTCTGTCTAGGCTGGGTCGTTTATGTCTACTCTCACTGCACACTTGATGTCATTGTTCTCACTCTCAACTATAAATTTTCCCTAAAAACAACCCAAAAGTTGGGCAAATAAAGTTACAAAGAAGAAGACATTTGTCAAGCTTCTTAATGTCCTATCACACTGAATCCTCAGGGCTACCCTATAAAATAGGTTTTATAATCCCACGGTGATGAAAACACGATTCAAACTCAGGTCTAACTACAAAACTCGACCTACGTTACACTTAGACAACAACGCAATGTATCTAGGTCATCTGTCCACAATGTCAGCATTTTTCAGTTTGGGAAAAGGAGAATAGAAAGAGATCCTAGCAAAAGGAAACTGCATGGTACATGTGATGTGTAGGTTTATTTTCTTTATTAATTCAATAAATATTTATCAATAGCCTATGTAATTGTAGGCAAACGTTGGGCTCATGCATGTTAACAGTGAACATTCCTTAATTATGATCCTATCTGCACTTCTGATGGGCTGCAATCTTCCATGGCATTCCCTGATTGAGCCTCCTTAGAGAATTGCTGTCATAACTGCTTGTCAGAGAGAAATGAACTCCTTGAATGTAGATCGTCTATGGGAATTGCAGTCTTTCATTTTCTGGCAGTCCCAGCCTTGAAAAGCCACCACTTTACTTCAGCTAATAAGAGATTATCTCTCACAGTAGAGCTACAAATGGAGCCGTAATTGATGAATTTGTCAATAGCCATGCCCCTTTATGGTGGCATTAGCCCAACTTGGTCTTAGCTGTACCACCTCTGATCAGACGACACACATAGTTAATTTATTCTACCAGATTTATGGCCAAGAGAACAGGAACTCTCACTCAGTAATTAAACATCCAATTGGCCATGTAAGCCTGGGCATCTGTCTCTCCTCTCTCTGCCCTTCCTCTATGTCTCACTTTCTCTCAACAGTAACATGGGAAAAAAACAACCAATCAATCCAATAATCAACAAGTCAGAATTGATTTTTTTCTAGGAACAAGGCTTGAGAGAAGCACAGAGAGAAGTCAGAGACAGTGATTCTTCTCTTAGCAATATACAAGCTACCATGACAGATACACCTCCCCGTTGGCCATTAGTTTCACATTTGTAGGGACCCAAAGAGGTTTAAGTGCTACTTTATAGATGCTGGCAAATCCCGAGAATTCCTGGATGGCAAAAATGACTAAGCACTTGATCACCAATCAAAAGTTTGGCAAGTCAAATGCCTCCAGAAGCACCCAGAAGAAAGATCTGGTAATCTACCTCCAGAAGGTCACAGCCTTGAAAACCCTGTGGAGTGCAGTCCTACTCTGCATACTGGTGTTGCCATGAGTTGCAACTAACTCAAAGACAATAGGTTTGTCAAACCCTCTAGTTCTGGATTCCACCGTTAGGCTCAAGGTCAGAGTGAGATAGGCCAGCTTGTGAGTCACAGAGAATCCCCCCATAACTTATAACATCCCCGTGCGTAACTGGGTCACTTCACATGAAGACTGTGAATGAGTTCATAAACAGGCCTACCCCCGGCTGTCTCTTTGGCTCTGATGGACTGATCTGAGAATAAATTGCCTGAATCAGAGGCCCTTCCTCCACTGCTCTGCCAGCACTGACTCCGTGATGTCACCAGCAAGGTCCTTGCTCCACCAGGCTTATCCATCAGTGGATAAGCCTAGATTACTAATAATAGCTAATCTTTCTTGACAATTTACAGCGTGCAAGATGTGCACACTGAGTGAAGTAGCTCATTTAATCCTTGTAGGATAAAATGCTACTATCCGTCTCATAGATGATGAAACTGAGATACAGATAATGAAGTACCTTGTTCAAGCTAGTAAGCAGCAGAGGGGGGATATGAACACCGCATTTCTACCCCAGAGCCTGCGTATCTAACCTCCACACAAAACTGCCTCAGGCCTGAAAGTCCATGGCTTAGATGGTTCAGTTGTTTGAAAGGTGATGAGAAGGACCCTGTCCCTCCTGCCCTCTGGAGTAGTCCTTCAAATAAACTGTTAAACGGCTTAAAAGTCTACCACTAAAATAATTCCTTTGGCAACTACAAAGTAAAGCCCCTGGGAAGACAGGAAGTAACACAGGGCACCATAATCAGTTACAGGTGCTTTCCCAAGCACAGCATTGTATTAGCTCCTTCCCAAATCTCTGTCTGGGTGGGAGATGGTGCTGACAAAGGTTAAAACAAGCTTGAGGCTGGATATCTAGATAGAAGAGAGAAGAGAAGGCAAAGTCAACAGCAGAGTACACTGTCCTGGGAGCATTTCAACTCTGCTACTTCTTACTGTTAGCTGCCCTTGAATCTCCCACAGCTCATAAGCTTCCCATACACAGCAAAATGAAATGCTGCCAGACCCTGCACCATCCTCATGATCAGATGCAGATTGGACCATTGAGGTCCACAGAGTTTTCACTGGCTGGTTTTTGGAAGTAGATTGACAGGGTTTTCTTCCTAGTCTACCCCAGGAAGCTCCATTCAGCATCATAGCAATACACAAGCCTCCACTGACAAACAGGTAGTGGCTGCAAGCTCTGCTATTTACTAACTCTATAATCTTGGTCAAGATAAATAACCATTGCAACTTTTCATTTCATCAACTGTAAAATGGAAATAATGAGTTGCTTTGCAATGCCATTGTGTAGATTAAATTAGGCAGTGCTTGCAAAGCACTTAACACCATGCCTAACATAATACGGACATTAAAACGGCAGTTCTTGTTGAAATTATTTTTACTGCTAAAGGAAAATATGCCTGAGATAGGCCTTGGAAAACCAATGGGCAAGGTGAACATATGAGTGACCAGTATGAAAGAGACTTAAAGAAGAGAGAAACTACCTTCATTGACTTTGCAGCTACCCAGAGGCTCATCTACGCGTTTGCTCAGTCATTCATCAGCCATTTCCTACTCAGATCTACTATGAATTAGGCATTGTGTTGGATGATAAAACTACAAAGATAAATAAGAAAAACAGAGTTCCTGTCCCAAAATCTTTCCTATTTATTTCATCCCATGAAAGAATCTGGAGCAGAGTTCAACCTTACCCTGATGGCTTTGTGTCTAACTTCTGAAGAAGTGTTCTTTATTAGACAAGAATTGTTTTCCTGATCTACCAGGTAGGGCTTCAGGCCCATATGGACATCTTAGGTGAATATGGGAGAGTGATATCTTCCATGAATATAGAAAGGTGGATGATGACTGCCACCCACAGTAGTGTTCAGGACTGTGAAAATGAGGATGGCAAGATAACAGTGTGTCAAAAAACAGCCCTGGGACAAAGAAGGTGGAGCTAGGTTCCCTTCATAAGTTTCTTCCAAACTCAGTATCCCACATTTCTCTGCATTAATTTCTCCATTCTTTCTCCCCACATTTTAAATTTCTACCTTTCTCTAGTACCTCCACAGTCTGGTGAATTGGAAGAAGCATGGAGTTCAGTGGCCAAAAGCCAAGTCCCAGCTCTGTTACTTCCTGGCTATGTGATATTGGACAAATAACACTAAAATTCAGTTTCTTAACCTATACAGTGAGGGCAATAATATGTCACTCATAATGTTACATATGATGGCATACATTAAGTAAAATGAAGTGTGCTGAAGAATTTTAAATGTTATATGGAAAAGAGAAAGATCTCATTGTGAACAATTGCAGTATTCTCATGGGGAAACATTAGTTTTCAATGCTGCAGAGTAGCATATAGCAAAAACTGAACAAATAAATAAAAACTATAAATCAGGGGCAGACCAAGATGGCAGGCCAGTCACGCATCTCCTCAATTCCCTCTGAGGACTAAGGCCTAGAAAAATAATTGAACACAGCCGTGTGGACATTCTGGGAACCCTGAGATCAGGCATAGGGTTGTGAGATCAGACTGGGCAACAAGAAGTGGGAAACTACCTCATTGGAGGCAAGACAGTGACACAGTGAGTCCCACTTCTGCTGGCACAGCAGCTGAGAGGATTACAGGTACAGACACCTTCTTTGTTAACTGGGAAACTGGGACTGGGTCTGCCAAGCTTAAGAGCCTGGCAGGGCCAGCTGCTGTGCTGAGTTTCAGTGCCTAAATAAACAGTGTATCTTGCAGCAGAGAAGTTGTTCTTGAGACAGTAACATCTAGAAAACCTAGTGGCAGCTGGTGACCAAAGGTCCAGTTCCTCTCCCCCCTCTCTTCTTTCAGCTGCACCATAGATACTACTGACTCAGCACAGGAGAGATGGCTCAGGCAGGATGATATCTTGCCCAGCTGAAAGGCATAGTCAACGATGCCTGAGGGCTAGGCTGCAGCTAACTCCCATGCTGAGCACCAGTGCCTGTATGGATAGTGTATCTCCCAGCAGAAAAGCTGTTTTTAAGACAATCATACCTACAGAATGTAGTGGCTGCTGCTGGCCGAGTGTGGTAGTGCCCTAACCCCTCTCTTCTTTAAGCCACATCATAGCATTGACTGATGGCTTCCAGGAGACTCCATAAGTGGGGCACTGTCTCTATCAGCCAGGAGGTGGGGCCTGCCATTTCTGAGGGACTAGCTGTTATCAACTGCCTTGGGTCAATTCTGTTGCCTCTGTCAGCAGAAAAGAATTTTTAAGATGAGCACATCTAGAGAACACAGCACTGACTGGTGGCCAAATGTGGTGGTGCCATTTCCACCTCCCTTCACTGGGCCATGTCATAGCTAGCACCTGCTGATGGCCACCAAGACACTCCATAAATAGGGCACCACCCTTGCCAGCCAGAGGCAGGGCTTGCCACCCCTGAGGGCCTGGATACATTCAGCTGCTGCTAGACAGCACCCCTCTCAGCAGAAAAGCTGTTTTTAAGATAAGTGCATCTAGAGAGCACAGAGATCCCTGGAAGCTGAGTGTAGACATCCTTCTCTCCTCCTTTCCCTGAGCCATGCCGTAGTCTCAACTGGTGTGATGCCATACAGTTAGCATAAGTAGGTCACCATCTTTATCAGCCAAGAGACAGGGTCTGCCACCCCTGAGGATCCAACTGGGACAGCCATCAAGCCAAGCAGCATCGCAGGGCTTGACAGCATCTCTATTACCAAAGAAGCTATATATAAGTCAGCTGCACCTTGAGAGTACAGCAGCAACTGATGGCCAAGTCTAGCAGTGGCCTTTACTCACTCCCTTCTTACAGCTTTGCCACAACTACAATTGGTGTAACACAAGAGAAACGGAACAGCTTTTTGATGGCATGAAGACAACAATCAATATCTAACCATTTAAAGAAGCAGATCACCATGGTTGCGGAAAACTCCCAAAATAAAAACTCAAAAAACTTCCCAGATGAAGAAGCATTTCTGAAATGATCAGAAGTAGAATGCAAAAGAATTACATAAAAAACACTTCTAGAGTTAAACAAAGTGTAGCAGAACAAAATGAAAAATTAAGTAGGCTATATGAATTGCCAGAACGTCAATGATCTGAAATCCAGCAGATCAATAATAAAATTAAAGAGTCAGAGAATTCAGTGCAAAGCTAAAAGAGCAGGATTGAGGAAATAGAATGCAGACTTAGTGAGACTGAAGATAAAGCAACTGACACCAGCAATTATGAGTAGAAATCAGATAAAAGAAACAAGAAAAATGAAGAAGGCTTAAGAACCATGTGGGACTCTATCAAAAGGAATAATCTATGATCAATTGGAATACCTGAACAGGGAAGGATAGCAGAAAGTACACAGAGAATGGCTGAAGAGTTGCTGACAGAAAACTTCCCTGACATCACAAAAGAAGAGAACATAGATATTCAACATGCTTTTCGAACACCACAAAAAGTAGACCCCAAAAGAAATACACCAAGACATATTATAATCAAGCTTAATAAAATGAAACATAAAGAGAGGCTCTTAAAGGTTGCTAGGCTTAAAGAAAAACTAATGTACAAACAGAAGCCCTGTAGGCTTTCCAGAAACTTCTCAGCAGAAACTGTGTTGGCAAGAAGGCAGTAGAATGACACATGCAAAGCCTTGAAGGAGAAAAACTTCCAACCAGGAATTACGTATCCTACAAAATTGTCTCTCAAATATGATGAAGAAATTAAGACCTCAGTAAATAGAAGCTTAGAGACTTTGAAAAGGCTAAACCCAAACTACAAGAAATACTGAAAGTAACTCTTCATTTAGAAAATCAATAACATCAGATGTATATTTAACATTGTAATATAGGGCACAGCACCTAGAGTCCTACTCAGGGAAGTTACAAAGCTCAATCAAAGCTAAAATATTAAAAGTAGAGAATCAGAGACCTTAACATGTGAACTATGACATGACTGTACAATACAGAGGGATATATTACAGTAGTTATAGCCCATTCAGATGGAGAGGAAGTTAAGGAGATATACAGAAGTTAAAAATTGCTTTAAACTTAGACCATTAAGAAAGAAAAAAGGATAGCCGCAAAGCAAACTAACAACACTACATGTCAAAACAAAAAACATAATACTGGAGTCTCAAAGACACAAAACCAACATTGAAAAAATTAAAAAGAAAATCCACAAAGAAAAACAACACAGAACAGAATATTCAATGGAACAAAGAAAACATCAACACAAAAATAAAGACACCAAAATGACAACACTAAATACATATCTATCAACAATTACACTGAATGTAAATGGATTGAATTCTCCAATTAAGAGGCAGAGAGTAACAGCTTGGATCAAAAAAACATATCCTTCTATATGCTACTTAAAAGAAACACACCCTAGGCTCAAAGATATGAACAAACTGAAAAATCAAAGGATGGAAAAATATATGCCAAGCTAACAACATATAAAGAAAATCAGCAGTGGAGTGGCAATACCAATCTCAGATAAAATAGAATTTGATGTAAAATCCACCATTGTGGGCAAGATGGTCACTATTTATTGCTTAACGGTTCAATACGTAAGCAGGCTATAACAATATGAAATATCTATGCACCCCATACCATAGCATCTAAATACATCAAATAAAAGCTGACAACACCGAAAGATGAGATAGATCACTTTTCAATAATAGTAGGAGACTTCAATTCAGTAATAGACAGATCATCCAGAAAAAAGCTCAACAAAGATACAGATCTTATTGTGACAATCAACTAATGATACACAGAACTTTTCACCCAACAACAGATAAGTACACCTTCTTTTCCAATGTACAAGGACCATTCTCCAGAATAGACCATGCATTTCATAATTCAAGTCTCAACAAAATCCAAACTATTGAATTATTGCAAAGAATCTTCTCAGACCATAAAGCCATGAAAGTTGAAATGAATAGCAGAAAAGACATGGTAGAAAGTTGAACTCATAGAAACTGAACAACACCTTGCTCAAAAAGCCATGGGTTATAGGAGAAATAAAAAATGCAATAAAGAAATTCATGGAATCAAATGAAAATGAAAAAACATCTCAACAGAACCTATGGGATACAATCAAAGCAGTGCTCAGAGGTCAGTTTATCTCTATAAACGCACACATCCGGAATAAAGAAAGGTCCCAAACCAAAGAATTAATCTTACAACTTGAACACATAGAAAGAGAACAACAAAAGAACCCCTCAGACATCGGAAGAAAGCCGATAATAAAAATTAGAGCAGAACTAAATGAAGCAGTAAATAGAAAAACACTTGACAGAATTAACAAAATCAAGAGTTTTTTTTTTTTCTTGGAAAGGTCAACAAAACCGGTAAGCCATTATATAAGAAAAACAGGAGAGGAAACAACCTGAATGAGAAACGAGATGGGAGATATCACAACAAACTCAAAGAAATGAAAAGTATCATAACAGAACACTATGAAAAATTGTACTGTCAGATTTGAAAACCTAGAGGAAACGGACAAATTTCTAGATTCATATCGTCTACCAGAATTATCACAAGGAGAAGTAGGACAATTTAATAAGCCCATCACAAAAGAAGAGTTTAAAAAAGTAATCAAAAAACTACCAACTAAAAAAGTCCTGGCCCAGATGGCTTCACCAGAGAATTCTACCAAATTTTTAGAGAGAAGTTAACTTCTATGAGAAGTTAACTTTCTATGCTATTTCACAGCATAGAAAAGGATGGAATATTCCTAGATTCATTCTATGAGGCCAGCATAACCCTAATACCAAAGCCAGGGAAAGAGCACACGCAAAAAAAAAAAAAAAAATGCAGACAAGTATCACTCACAGATCTAGATGCAAGTATCTTCAACAAAATCCTAGCCAATAGAATTCAACAATGTATCAAAAAAGCAATCCATCGTGACCAAGCTGGATTCATACCAGTGATGCAGGACTGTTTCAACATCAGAAAAACAATATGGTCAACCACATAAACAACATAAAGTATAAGAAGCATCTGATTTTGTCAATTGATACAGAAAAGGCATTTGACAAAGTCCAACACCTATTCATACAGAAAATTCTCAGCAAAACAGGAATAGAAGGGAAATTCATCAACACCATAAAGGGTATCTGTGCAAAGCCAACTGCCAACATCATCCCAAATGGAGACAGACTGAAAGAATTCCCCCTGAGAATGAAAACTAAACGACGATGCCCACTGTCACCACTTCTATTCAACATTGTGCTAGAGGTTCTGGCCAGAGCAATCAGACAAGACAAAGAAATAAACGGCATCTGCATCAGTAAAGAAGTGAAAATATCCCTGTTTGCAGACGACACAATCATATACACAGAGAACCCTAAAGAATACAGCAGTAAACTAATTGAATTAATAGAAGGGTTCAGCAAAGTCCCAGGATATAAGACAAACATAAATAACTCAGTAGGATTCCTTTGTACCAACAAAGAGATCATCAAAGAAGAAATCGCCAAGTCAATACAATTTACTCTAGCCCCTAGGAAGATGACATACCTAGGAATCAATCTAAACAGAAAAACAAGAGACCTATACAGAGAAAATTACAAGACTCTACTGCAAGAAACCAAAAGAGATTTACATAAGTGGAGAAAGCTATTTTGCTCATGGATAAGAAGACTTAAGGTTGTAAAAAATGTCGATTTTACCCAAATCCATATACATATGCAATGCCATCCAAACACAAATTTCAGTGTCATTTTTTAATGACATGAGAAACAAATTACCGGTTTTATTTGGAAAGAGAAGAAACGCCGGATAAGTAAAGCACTACTGAAGGAGAGAAATACAGTGGGAGGTCTCACATCACCTAACCTTAGAATCTATTGCACTGCCATTATACTCAAAACAGCCTGGTACTGGTACAGAAAGAGACATATAGATCAATGGAACTGAATAGAGATCCCAGAAATATCACCATCTTCTTATGAACAGCTGATGTTCAACAAATGATGTTGGTAAAATTGGATATCCATCTGCAAAAAAACTGAAACAAGACCCATATCTCACACCTTACATAAAAACTAACTCAAAATGGATAAAGACTTAAATATCCAACCTGAAATAACAAAGACCATGCAAGAAAAAAATAGGGACAACAGTGGCAGTTCTAATACACAGCTTAGGCAGACTACAAAAAAACAAGGAATCAATGATAGAAGAGAAAATAGATAAATGGGAACTATAAAAAAATCAAACCTTATGCATATCCAAAGACTTTATCAAGAGATTTAAAAGACTACTTATGAAATGTGAAAAAAATATTTGGCAGCTACATGTCGGATTGACATCTGATTTCAATAATCTACAAGGCAGTGCAAAATATCAACAAGAAAAAGGGTAAATAATACAATTAAGTAATGGGCAGAAGAGATGGACAGACACTTCACCAAATAAGACATCCAGGCAGCCACAAGACATATATGAGGAGATACAGTCATTAATATTAGAGAAATTCAAATCAAAACTACAATGAGATACCATCTCACCCCAGCAAGGTTGGCAATAATCCAAAACACACAAAACAATAAATGCTAGAGAGGCTGTGGAGAGATTGGAACTCTCATATGCTGCTGGCGGCAAAGCAAAATGGTATAACCTCTTTGGAATGTAATTTGGAGTTTCTTTAAAAAGCTAGAAACAGAAATCCAGCAATCCCACTGCTCGCAATATATCCTACAGAAATAAAGGTGGTTAGATGAACAGATACACATACATGAATGTTTGTTACTGCACAGTCCACAACCACAAAAAAGAGGGAATCAACTTAGATACCCATCAACAGATGAGTGGATAAACAAACTATGGTACATATGCACAATGGAACATTATGCAACGATAAAGAACAATGATTAATTTAGGAAGCATCTCATAACCTGGTTTCAACTAGAAGACATTATGGTGAGTGAAATCAGTCAGCTGCAGAAGGACATGTATTGTATGAGACCCCCGCTATAAGGACTTAAAAATAGACTTAAGTACAGAAGAAAAGACTCTGACAGCTACAAGGGTGCAAGAGAGGCACAAGGATGTTCACAGATTAGACGGTCGATAGAAATTTCATTAGGTGAAGGGAGTGACAGTACACAGTAGAGAGCAGATCAGCATAACTGGACTACACCATAAACTGAAAAGTTTCAAAGGCTAGGATAGCAGAGACAAGGGTATGGGGACAGTGTATTCAGGGTATGCTCAGGTCAATCTGCGTAGCTAGTCTTTAGCTAGAAGAGTCTTCTGCACCCCACATTGGCGAGCGGCATCTGGGGTCTTAAAAGCTAGCAAGCTGCCCTCTGAGGTACTCTGAATGTTCCCAACCCACCTGGAACAGATGATGACCAAGAACATCAAAGACATGAGAAAAAAATGAATCCAGGAGGCAGAAAGACTCATATAAATGGGAGACTGCATCAGCATGAGACCAGCACAGAAAAATGGTGACCAGCCACCACCAGAGGCAGCTGTGATGTGGAATACAACATAGAGTCTCTGAGGCAACATGAGAAAAAGAGGTGTGCAGCTCAAGAACTCTTCTAAAAGACCAGAATTGATGGTTCGACAGCCTGGTGGGTTACCTGGGAATACAGCCCCTGGACTTGCTGGTGGCCTTGACCTGAAAGCAGTACTGAGGTCGGCTCTTCACACAAGAATGAACTGGACTTGCGGACACAGTGTGAGCATATGGTGTGTGTACTTTATGATTTTATACCTTTATAGAAGGCTGTCCTACTTGTTTCTTTCTGTATGGGAGAGAAGTGGATGGAGAGGAGGGAACAGGTGCTTGTTACAAGGATACCAGAAGTACAGACTGAAGAGGAGGAATGTGCTTCACAGGGTGAGGAGAGCAGATGGAGCTGAAGATAGGCAGGCATGTGGAACTGATTTGGACCGTATATTTTCAATTAATCACAATAATAACTTTTAAAAACTACAAATCACATGGTATGCTTAAAGGAGGTATAAACAGTGCTGGCCTAGGAATAAATGTGGTTTCAATACCAACGATAAAGAGCCCTGTGATGCTGTCAAATTTTCCATCTCTTTGTTTCACTGATTTGGATTTCCAGCTTTAAGATATTTTGACATTATCAAAATGTGTATATCAACTTGTTTGCTTTTATAATCCTACATTGTAAAAAGAGATCTTTACATATGGGTCGCCATGAGTCGGATCCGACTCAATGGCACTTGGCTTACATATGGGTCACCCATTACAAATCTAAGAGAAACTGATGCTTGAGGCAGTTCTAATATCTGATGAAGTTGAAAAGCCATTTGATGTGTGAAATATCCATTGGGCTAGAAGGTAGTGGAAAAGCAAATCTCCTTAAATCCTCTTTCTTAACTATACCTATTAAAAAGCTAATACCAGAATATCAGAGAAAGGAATTAGAATCACTTGGAACAAAAAGCTAGTCAAGAGGCTGAGACCCACCCAACCCAAGTGCCATCGAGTCGGATCCCCCATATAGCCAGTCTCTACCTCCTTTCAGAACAACATAAGAAAGGTGTCTCAGATTTCAATGGAAAGATTGATCTCAGGTTTAAGAAAGAACTTCCTGACTACTGAGCTATACAAAGAATTTGGGAAAATTGTCTTCTGTGAAGGTTTTAAACAAGAGTATAAGTGGCCAATTATGTATCCTGTGTTACATGTAATCAAAGGCAGACACATGAATAGAATGACCTTCCAAAGATCCTGTCTTGTCTATGCTCTTTTCATCCACTAACCAAGCCAGTTCACAACTGCAAAACACGCCTTCTTTTCACACAACACAATAGCTGCTTCCAGTTACCTTGGCAATTTACATGTTGTCATGCAGCCCATTTTTTTCCCTGCTGGCACAGGAAACTCCAAGGTATAAGCACTGTTTTTAGAGCTTCTTGCATGTTCCACACTGGTATGTGATAATCACTTCACATCGCAGTTAGCACAGAGGAGGAAATGAAACCCTCTCCTGAACTGCAGACTGGAGTGCTGTGTTTCACCCTCTTTGACAGCCAAAAGCCAATTTAGGACTCTCTGAAATGCCAAATTTGCTAGGGGGAAAAAAAATGTAGGTATATCCTTAATTCTCCCAAGCTCACTTAAGGACTCAAATCAGTACTTCCTAACGGAGGAAAAACCGATGTGGACCATGGTTTATGAGTCATTTCAGCTGGAGAGATGAGGAAGGGGAAGAGTTCATCTGGTTTGTGATTTTTAGGCAAGGTTCCTAAAAGCCAGCCAGAAAAATAATCATAAACACTTGAGTGCTCACCATGCACAAGGCAATGTTCTAAGTTCTTTGCGTGAATGAATTAATTTAGTTACCACAACAATCTTATGAGGCCCAAAGAGATCAAGCAAGATGAAGTTGTGGTTGCTTCCCTCCATAATCTAATTGGAGAAATAGATATATAAACAACCAACTATCTTCAATAGGAAAAGTGATAGACAGGTGCTAGCCGCACATATTCAATCAAACCAATCCTATTGCTCAAAATAGCACATCTAGTGAGTCCGGAGCTAGATTTAAAACCAGGCTGTCTGACTCCAGAGCCTATATGGTTAGCCCTGGAAGATACCTTGATACAGACCATCCTCAGAGACTTGAGCCTGCATCCTGCCTCTTCTTGCCTCTTTCCTTCCTCAGTTGTGACTTCTGTACTACGGGACCACACACTTAAGGTGACAGTAACTTCCAGAGAAAAGAGATCCATAAACTAAAGTCACCAATGTACATCATGCTAGAGTCAGCTCAGTTCTCCCCTTAACTCATTGGTACCTCTATTCTCCCTCCCTGGGCCAACAAGTCAATAGAACACTTAAAACAAACAAACAAACAATAAAACCCAGCACCCAAAATGAATCCTTTGCTAAAACTATTTTCACACTCCTGGGGCTCTCCTTTGAGGTGATAAAACCCAATCAGGGAGTCATCACCACAAAAAAACGCCTTGAGATTTCATTAGGAATCAGTAAAGCAAGGTACAACTCAGAAGAATCCATTATCCCCCACGGTTCACAATCAGGCATTGTGATTAATCCATTTATTTGCCATTCAGATGAACACCTCATAGTAAGAGTCAGTGACTGTTGAATATTGAATACATGTACATGAATAACCAAAATGTACCCATACTTTCAGAGG
The DNA here is from genome assembly GCA_028571685.1 of Heterohyrax brucei. Lineage (NCBI taxonomy): Eukaryota > Metazoa > Chordata > Mammalia > Hyracoidea > Procaviidae > Heterohyrax > Heterohyrax brucei. The sequence continues at coordinate 64,408,869 of CM053142.1, read as the reverse complement.
CTGTGGCAACCTGATTCTCAGAATCTCTGCTTATTTGAGATTTTGAGGATCCACAACAGCACAAGTGTGGGAGATAAACAAAAAAAAAAAAACTATACCTGTTGCTATTAAGTCGATTTCAACTCATAGCAATGCTATAGGACAGAGTAGAACTGTTCCGGTAGAGTTTCCAAAGAGCACCTGGTGGATTCAAACTGCAGACATTTTGTTAGCAGTCATAGCACCTAACCATTGTGCAACCAGGGTTCCTTAAGGGGCCCAAATTTTCAGAAAGTTATGATTGATTAAAGCCTGAAGCCTCATAAGCGTAGTTATAATCACATGAATCAATTCAGTCAACATATGTTAACCATTTACTGTTTGTCAGGCACAGTGCTAAACACAAAGCATATCAAAAACAGTTCATAATCTAAGAGAAATAGATATAGAAACCACCAGCCATCCTGCAATATGAAAAGTGAGAAATACATGTTAGGGGCACATAGCCAATCAAATGAAATCCATTGCCATCAAGTCAGTTACACTCACAGCAACCTTGTAGGACCAAATGAATTGTCTCATAGGGTTTCCATGGAGCACCTGATGGGTTCAAACTGCTGACCTTCTGGTTCACAGCTGAGCTCTTAACCACTGCACCAACAGGGCTCCCAGGAGAACATAAAAGGGAACAATCAGTCTCCCAGAAGTGAAAAATAAAAACAGATCTGGGGAGACTTCTGAAAGAAAGTGACGTTTGAGTTGGACCTTGCAGGTCAAGGAAGATGTTTTCTACAGAGGAGGGGAAAAGAGCAACACAGACAGAGGAAATCATGCACAACATGAAGTCAGTGGTCTTTTCAGCAAATTTCATGGGGCAAATATTAGAGTCTTTTACACTAGACTAAGGAAGTTTAGCTTCATCCTGTAGGCAATAGGGACACACTCTACATTTTTAAAGAGGTGCCTGGTTATTTACAGACTTGTTCTTCCAAAACACACTACAGCAGTGATGATGCATTGGCTTAGAAAAGAGGATCAACAGTTCTAAGTCTGCTGCCTTAAGACACAGGAGAAGATGCACTGTCTCAGCCACTGATTGGGAGCTAAAAGAGAAGCTTGAACTGAAAGCTTTGCAGGCATTTCAGAAGGCCACGTCAGAAGGTTCCCGATGAGACCTGGAGAGCAAGAATGAAGAGTAGGCTGAAGGGGAATGGCAATGCCCTTAGCTGAGGTAGAAAAGGATGTCCCAGAGAGCCAGGGAAGGCATAAATGGAACAAACATAGCTGTGTGCTTACCCAGTGCTGGAGGTTGCCCCAGTATCTTCTTATAGCTTCTATTTCTGAGTCCAATGTAACAGATGAGGGGACTGAAGTCAAAGCAGTCAGATAATGCAGAGGGCCACAAGAGCCAACTGTGCCTACAAAGCCTGTGTCCTTGATGCTTCACTGCTGTAGCCCCCTACTTCTCTTGGTTAAGCGACCCTTTGATCATGTTTTTATTCCTCACTTTCTCCTTCCTGGCTACCTTGACCTTGTGAAAGAATCCCTCATCTCAACCTCCTTGCCTGCAAAACTGCCATCAAACCTTCAAAGCAGTTCTCCCATCCACCCCACTCCTACTCCCACTCCTCACATACTTCCATTCACATGCAGCATTTTCCCCCAGAATTAGCAAGCACAGGGCAAAGAGCAATGATTCTGAAGTGGGGCTATTTGAGTTGCAAACCTGAATTGATCATTAACAGACCAGGTGATTTTTCAGAAACGGCTGGACCTCTCAGCCTCAGTGATCTCAGCTATAAAAATGAATTTTTTTAAAAAAAATGTGGATAGTAACCTTTACTTATCTCAGGAGATTATTTTGAGGATGAAAGATGACATCTAGCTTACAAATAACAGCACCAAAATGCAGGAAAATGTAGATTATCAGGATTATGTGACACTACATGAGGTTCCTTAAAGGCAGGGACAGGGTCATCCTCATCATTGGATCTCTGGTACCTGTTACTGGTAGAGTTGGTGCTCAATAAAGACTTGTTGAATTAAGAATAAGAATCACTACCACCATTACCAAAGCCCTCCTCCAACAACACATAGGCACCCTTAGCTCTCTCTACCACCATAAATACAAGCTAGCCCATAGTGCCCTCACTTTTGGAAATACTGCTCTAGTCTTGTTTTATTCCCAAAATAGCCAGTTCCTGGACAGAAACCAAGTGATTGTCACGCTGCCTGGATGCTTCCGTTGGGCACGATTCTCAAGGGAAGTTACTAAGAACTGAACCCCTAGACTCAGCCCCCATCAAGGAGCCCTAGCAGGGTCTGCCCCTTCCCTCATCACTCTGGTACCAGGCTTGCTGAGCTGTTGTTATTTATTTAATTTGTTCACAAGAGCTCAGTCGCCTCTACTGCTGTTTTCATTGATGCCTTCAGCAGAGCTGGCGTGTGCAACTGCTGAAAAGGGGGAGCGACGAGCCACGGGGGAAGCAAGTAAAAATATCCTGGCACGAGCAGCTCTGCCTACCCCCTACGGCTTTAATTCTTGCACAGGTGGGGAGTGAAGCGGCCGCTGCTGCAGGCTGCAGAATCTGGCAGGGGTCTGCACACAGACCCCATGCAAATGCGGTGGGTGCCTAGATGAGAGATCCACCAACATCTTTTTTTAGAAATAGAGCTAAGGGTAGGGTGAGGAGGTAGGGCGAAAGCTCTTTCTCGCTTCTCGGGCTCCAGCCACTTGGCTGCAGGAACTGCTATGTGCTGGCTTGTCCAACTCTTTATATAGAAGTGCAGCCTTGACCCTGAGCTATTTTTAGAAACCTCTTTAGCAGGTGGCGGGAGGGCCAGAGGATCGGTAAGGTTGCCTCCTGGATGGTGAGGTCCGCGCTTTGAGCTAACCGTCATTCTGTCTCCTCTTAGGCGGGGATGGGGAAGAGGAAGTGGTGAAGGAATGGCGTGCACGCCGGCTGTGCCCTAACTCAAGGAGACGGCATTAGCTACTGAATGCCCCACTGCTTTCAAACCCCAGAGCGTGTTTATTTCGAAATCTACAGTTGCCAGATGCACGCTGATTCTGATCTCTCAGATTTTTTTTTAAGCTTTTCTGACTACAATGTGGTGTAGGAGTTAGTTGCAGGGTTAAGACCACGAGGAAAAGAAGACGCGAAGGGTCCCTGCACCTTTTTGCGTTCCAACAAGACAGAGGGACAATCCCCGCGCCACACCCCCATCCCCGCCCCACGCTGCATATGGGTAACCATATGTAAAATGTAAGACAGCCCCACCAGACACTCGGCTATTAATAGAGCCCGGGAGTTTGCTCTCTGTGTCTTTTTTCTGCCACCGTATTAACAGATGATCTTCACACACATGCCCCACTACGCCCCCACCGCGACGCACCGTTTCTCCGGGAAGGTAAGGGGGCTGCCCACGCTGATTCCCTTCGTGACTGCAGGTGTCCAGAGCCTACCGCGGGGTCAGTGCAAGGCGAGGAAGCACTACCCTGATTCAAGGGGCGCAAAGCCCAACAGGGCTCTGTGGCTGGGGGCCAACTCAAGAGTAGAGAAGGGGCAGCTATTGGACTGTCAAAGGCGAGGCCCGTGAGCACAATTTGCGGAGCTACAGCCATCTCCTCAATAGGTGCCGCGGGACGAGTGATTGCAGACCGATTTCTCGCTGCAGCCTACAGAGCGCTGCCCTCAATCCCGGCGCGGGCTCGGCTGCGGTAGGGGCGGGTGCTGTCCCTGGTGCTGAAGGTGGCCGCGGCCCGTGCGCCGGAGGCGGCTGTAACATCCCGGGATGGCAGACTTCTCCCCGGCCCGGATCTGGGCGGGAAGGATCTGTGGCGGTGCCCGAGTCCTACCCTCTGCTCGGCTCTGACCCCCCTCCCCCCGCCCCCCACGCGCGACCTGGAGCTCTCCTCGGTGCTGCGGGAACCGAAAGCTCGGAGACTGGCTGGAGCTTGAAGGGTAAAACCGAGGCAACGGCAGGAGATGGTCGGGGTACTGCAGGGCAGCAGACCTGGCCCCAGGATCACTCACCCGAGCTGTGCACAAAGCCCGGACCCGGGAGCACTACGGAGCCCAGAGGAGAGGGCAGGAAGCGCGGCTGTCCAGGGTTTGGGACTTGGGAGAAGGAGAAGCGAGTAGCGAGTGGCAAGGAGAGGGTGATGGGGCAAGAGCTACTCTTTTGCATTTTCAATAGGGAGGGGACCTAAGACATGCACTGTCTCCCCCCTCCCCATCACGCGCGCACACACACACACACACACACACACTCACACACACATGGCCAACAGAAGCAAGCGGGATGGAGCTGGTGGAAAGTTTGGCACTAGGTGCTAAGCAGCGGCAGCGGTGGCGGCGGCGGCAGCCAGAGCGGCGACGGCGCAGTGGTCCCCGGTGGGCGGCCGGGGTGGCCGAGAGCCCCGGCTCTGTCGCTTCCTTACCTCAGTGTTCTCGGCAGTGTTCTCCGCCATTTTCCTCCTTAGGAGCAGGCAGCGGGAGGAGTGTTTCATGCCCATAAGAGCCAGCAAGGGTTTGGTGATACAGAGAGAGTAGAGAAAGAGAGAGCTGGTGTAGCTTTAAAAAAGAGAGAGAATGGGGAAAATAATAATAATAATAATAATAAAATTTTTAAAAAAAGAAGAAAAAAAAAAAAACCCAACCCAGCCCCTCTGCTGGAGCGTCAGGCGATACAATCAACCACGGTTGAGTCTTTTCTGCAGTCTCCACTTTGTTTTATTTTCCTCCTTTCTCATCCGTTTCGGATTCCTTCACACACTTTCAAGTTCTTCTCGCGCACCCCGACCCCCTCCCCGCCCCTCTCTCCTCCCGCGCTACGGGCTGAGCAGGAGTGAGGCGGCCCCAAGGCTCCGCGGCGGCGGCGGCGGCGGTGGCGGCAGTGGCTGCTCCTCTCTCGGCTGCTCTCAAAGTCCGGCCGGCCCGAGGCAGCCACCAACTCCTCTCAACTTCTGCTGATCCACTGGGCGAAGCAACACGCTTCCTGCGCGTCTCTCCTAGGGGCTGAGCCGGGTGAGTGGGGGCGGGGTAGGAGGTTCGGTAGAGCAGGCTGTGGCTGGGCGCAGATCGAGGGCCCCCAGTGCCCCCAGGCCCGCCCCCCTCCCCCAGGCTCCGGGGGTCTCTTGGCCGCCTCCACTCTGTCGCTCTACGGAAAACTTATGCGGGGACAAGGACTGCGCGGACGCTGCAGGGCCACGCGATAGGCTGAGAGAAAGCAGGAGCCGCGGCCCGGGCTCTTACTGGAGGTCCTTAGACACAGGCATGCGTCCTCCCACCGAGGGCGAGCTCCGGGCAAGGCCAGGCCACTGTACTGTTACCTCGCTCCCACCGCACCCCACCCCGCCCCTAACTCTCCCTCCCTTTTGCAAATTCCTGGATTCTTCCTTGGAGTATAACCGTTTGAGGAGCAAAGGGGTGGGTGTCTGACTGGGGAAGGGTCATTAACTGCTTCGACTCTTGGGCTAAGTGTAGGATTGTTATCAGTCCTTTTCTACTCCTGTCCGAGGCACAAGGGGCTCCAAGTCGCCCTCAGTCTGAGAGGGAGAAAGGTAAATGAAAGCACCTTGGGTCCACACCTGTACTGATGCTCCCCTTGGCCCAGTGTGTCCTGGCAGCCCCCTGGCCACAGTTTTCTTCACCCTTCTCCTCCTCCCCCTCCCCCATCGTCACCAGATTTCCAAGTTCCTTTTATGGGAAGAGAGGAAAGATGTCACGTACCCATTAGGATTCTCTTGATCTTTTTTAAGGGAGTTTGGGCGGCAGCAGGGGGTGTGAATTTTTATACAATGCATTACTGTCTTCACTTTGAGAGCTTCTTTTTCTCTGCGTTACTGGCCATCTGTCAGGCGGGTGGGAGATAGAACAAAGAGGGGGGTAGCAGGACCCCAGTCTGCCTCTCCTATTGCAACTGGCCACTAAGACCAGCAACTTCAAAAACAAACAGCTGCACCCCCAAGATTCCTGGTCACAAGGCAAGGACAGAGACCTGAAAGATCCTCCTTGAGCGCTGTGGCTCTCCTCACTTCGTCCCTGTTCTTATTTAAAGACATAGGACCTACCTGTCCTATTTGTCTTCATTGGCACCTTTGACAGTCAGGAAGTGTGAACCCAATTATCCTCGACTAACCCCTGAGTCCATTGAAGAAAAGGGCCAGAACTGCAGCCAGTACTAAAGATAGCACCATTGCCCTGTCCTAGAGGAAAGACAGGACACTTACCATTGAGTGGAGGTGGAAAGTGAGGGGTGGAGAGAAGAGAGGCTGGAGGGAGTGGAGCATGAAAATAGGATGGAACAAGAGTCTTGAGTGACTGAGTTAATGAAAGTATTTGTGTACGTGTTCCAAAACCAAAACCCACTGCTGTCAAGTTGATTCCAACTCATAGCTACCCTATAGGCCAGAATAGAACTACCCTATAGAGTTTCCAAGAAGTGTCTGATGGATTTGAACCACCAACCTTTTGGCTACCAGTCGTAGCACTTAACCACTAAGCCCCCAGGGTTTCCGTGTATGTGTTAGGGAGGAGTAAATTGAAATGAAAGAATGAGTTTAACTTTCCTTCCTCAGATCACAGACATAGATTAGAGAAGGAGGGGGCAGGGAGTAAGCAGAGTCTTTGGCAACATCTGGTCTTTGGTCTTTCCCCTTCCCCTTCACATCCTGTCAATGTGGGGAAAGTGTGAGATAAGTGAAGTGAATCCAGAGAGTGACTTCCAGAGAGCGACTTTCACCCTCCTGAACCGCATTTTCTCTACGAGTCTTTCTCACAGACGGAAGATTCTGGGAGACATCTGATCTCCAGACAAGAATCTCACTCAGTTCCTATACAATCAGAAAATCAGAGCAGAAAGCATCCTCACAGTTCTTAGCTCAAGTCTCTTGTGTTCCAGATAAGGATCCGGGGGTCAGAGAAAGGACATTAGTCTACGTTCTCTAAGCAAGCTGATAAAGCATCTAGACCAGTTCCCCAGCTCTTCATCTGATACTCTCCCCAACCCTGCACTGCTCTGCTTGTGCATCCTTTCTGTGACTAACCAGGGAGGAGGGGAGATGAAACAGACTCCCACCGAAATAGGCTGCTGCCTGTGCATGATTATGTTGCTATGAGAACCTCAGTGGGTGTGTTTCCTCCGATCTCTGTTGAAATCTTTTGCTTTGCTTGGCTTCTCCCCAAGCACAGACACAGTTCCCCTTGGAACAGGGAGTGGAAAGGCTGAGATGGAGAGCTGCATTCTTGTGGCAAGAATTTTCTATTCCATCCTGTCCAAACCAGAGCCAGCCCAGAGCTGAGAGAGAGAAGCCTAGCCGACCAGGGTGGTTCCATAAAGGCTAGAGGACATGAGTGAGCTGTCTTGTAAGTGGATGCTCCCATCTCCTACTGAGCTATCTCAGAGAAGAAAGAAGCTGCCTTTGCTATGCCTCCACTTAATTACAGACTTACAAGCAAAATAATTTTTAAAAGACTAAGATTTGGGATGACTTGTTACACAGCAAGAGATCTGCCTGAATGCCCACCTCATAAGGCTGTTGGGACAATTTATTATGCAAGAAAAGTGCCTAGCACATAGTAAATGTTTCATAGTGCTGCTATCCCAATGGAAGCCCTGGTTGCATAGTGGTTAGGTGCCAAGGCTGCTAACTGAGAGGCTGGCAGTTCAAATCCATCAGGCGCTCCTTGGAAACTCTATGAGACAGTTCTACGCTGTCCTATAGGGTCACTATGAGTCAGAATTGACTCAATGGCAGTGAGTTTGGGATTTTTGTTGTTGTTGTTGTTTCTTTTTGTCTTAGTGGAAACCCTGGTGACTTAGTAGTTAGGAGATATGGCTGCTATCCAAAAGGTCAGCACTTCAAATCCACCAGGTACTCTTGGAAAGTCTACAGGTCAGTTCTACTCTGTCTCATATCATCGGTATTGACTCCATTGCAACAGGTTATTATCTCGACATCCCCCTTTGCTGAGTTTGTTTTTTCTTTACCTTTTTTGCATATACATATTAGCATAGTCTCTTATTATATTAGCTCAGTCATTCCACTAAGAATTTAATGGACATTTCTTAACATGCCTAGGTCATTAGGTAAGCACTAGGATTGACAAGGGGCAACAGAAGATTGACCAGTGATGAGTTCTTGGCCACCTTAAATACTTTGAAATGCCCAGAACACTTGCAGAAGTGCATTTTAAGGGAGTTTGATAAGTATCAAGAAGACATACAGGATAACAGAAGGTGTAATGAGTTCACCAGGCTGTGAGTTAAGTGAGTAGTTTTGGTCAAGGGGTCCTACCTGGTAAAGAAGTCCTGAAGACACATTTTTCTTAAGTCTTTTTTCTTAAGACTGAATCTTCAACTCAACAAAATACATTGAAGTATTGTAAAGTACTTAGGACGAAACCTGGCACATCATGAGAGCACAAATATTGTGTTACTAGTTGCTCAGCCCTCTGCTAGGCTCTGTGTTAATGTTTTCTCAATCCTTTAAGCAGCTATTTCTGTTAAGTTCTGTTATTATCTTCACATAACAGACTAGAACAAAAGCAAACATGTAAATCTAGAAGAGTCTCCAGCATATAGTAAGTCGTCTTACAAAATTTAACACAGACCCTAACATAGCGATGACAAACGAGTAACAAAGTATTCGTGCCCTTCTGGTGCCCCAGGTTTTGTTCCAAGTAGTTTATGCGTGTCTTGTACAAGTGGTAGTCAGGATCCAAATGTAAGCTGTCTGATTCCACAGCATTCAAGAAGCTAACTGGGTGTAAAGAGTAAGACAGTGGTTCTCAGCCTTTACTGCACAGTGCGATCATCTGCAGAGGCTTTAAAAATACCAGGGCTTTGGTTTCACCACTAGAGTGTGTGATTTAGCGAAGCTGGGTCATCTGAACTTTTTATTTTTAAGTCTCTGAATTATTCAATGAGCAGTCATGTTTGAGAACAACTGGATAAGTATATTTGGAGCAGAGAAAAAAAATCTGTAGAGAAAGGAGATCCCTAAGTTACAGAAAAAATCAAAACCCATTGCCTACAAGTTGACGCCAACCCATACTCTATAGAACAGAGTAGAACTGCCTCATAGGGGTTCCAAGGAGTGGTTGGTGGACTCTGATTGACAATCTTTTGGTTAGTATCTGAGCTCTTAACCTGAGAAGCCAGGGCTCCAAGTTACAGAAGGAAGCTCCCCAAACTTCAAGAAGCCCCACATTATAGAAAGGCATATTCTTGAAGCCAGGGCTCCAAGTTACAGAAGGAAGCTCCCAAACTTCAAGAAGCCCCACATTATAGAAAGGCATATTCTTAACACAGAGATTCTTGAGAGCCGTGGAATAAAGTGAGATGGTGCTGCTGGTTGAGATGCCATACAGAGGTTGGAATGAGACTCTTGGGAAGGGCTTTAATTGGAAAACTGGTCCAGCTGTATGAGATGCCACAGTGGAAGTGAGTTTCCTGTCACTGGAAGGGTCCAGTTAGATTAATCGGCATAAATGGAGCTGTAAACTCTAGAAAGATGAACTAGGCCCCTAAGATCTTACCTCCCCCATACTGTAACATCATAATTCTGTCTCCCTTCATCTCTGAGTCCTCCAGAAGGTAGAGACCAATGCTTCCTTTGCTGTTTCCCCCAATCCAGCATCCTTGAAATCAAGATGCAGTTTTTCTAACCTGCAGATCACACTGCCTGGGAAATCCAAGGCCCTGGCTTCTTCAAATGTGGTTGCTGCAATCACAGGAACTCTATAAGACACGCTGTGTGGCTTCTCCCCTGCTCTCCCAGGGAAACCTCACACATGGCCAAGACTCACATATGGCCACGGCACACTGCAGTGAATTCATGGTTCCTCAAGAATCAGATCACAGCAGTTATCCATCCCCATCCTTCGGCAGCTAGTCTAGCAGTATTCTTTAGTATTCTCTGGGCCAGATGGGAGTCAAGCCAAGGCTGCAGCAGCCAACTCCAGTTGAACCTCCAGGTGGCCCCACACCTGGACAGTTGTGCACAGAAGCCTCTGCAATCCTGTCTGTACCTTCGTAACCCAAGAGCCAGTGTTTCTTCAACTGTGTTTCAGAGAACAACTTGCAAGAGCTCCACAGCAGGCTGCAAGTTGTTTGGTTGTCTTTTCTCTCCCATTAAAGAAGGATGTTATATCTTTCTTGCTCTGATGATACTGATTAAATCAATTCATTTTGGATTTGTGCTGGATATGATACTGTTTGATTCATTTTATCTATTTAATCTTATAGTATTCGGGAAGCATTTTCTTAGCAGTTCTGCATTAGTAGCTTAATCTTTGGTGCTTTATGTTTTAAAAAAGTTGAATACTACTGTTACCCACATTTAACTCAGGATACAAGAGACTCAGAACATTCCCAAACGTTTCCATAAAGCCTGTGAATTTCTCACATATTTTGTCAAAAATGCTATCATGACAGACATTCCCATTAGTGAAGATTGTCTATGGTGCTCCTTTCCTCCTTTTCAAATCTCTCTTGGAGAATCTCTCTTGAATCCCCAAGAGTCTCCTAGAAATCAACTCAGTGTATGCAATACAATAAATCAATACACTTTTTTTTTCCCAATAAACTGTTATATCTGATAGCATAGTGGGTAAGTTTCACATCTGTTAAGTAAAAGATCAGCAGTTTGAATCCAGCAGCCACTCCTTGAAAACTCTATTGAGCAGTTCTTCTCTGTCCTATAGGGTCACTATGAGCTGGAATTAATGGCAATGGATTTGATTTTGTTTTTTGTGGGCTAAGTATTCTGCACTAAAGGATAAAAAGGCATATCCCTGCCCTAAAGACACTTACCTTCAAAGAAGAGTTCATTCAGTGACTAAGTGTAATACAAAGTTACAAGTGCTTTAGTAGATCTAGGTACTAGCAGGCATCTTAGGATCTGGGCACTTTTGTATCAAGAGACCAAAGTTCTTTCTTGTCTGCCCCTAAATTTCTATAAATGAGATGTTTTGCAGCCTTGACCATCCAAATGCAGCATGTACTGATATCATATCAGTCATAATACCCTGTGGCCTAGCCTACCACAGAGTTGATCTCTGGTGTTCAGGGGAGCCTTCTCTGAAAATATACAATGAGCACAAAGAATAAAGCAAAGCTGAGTTCAAGTCCATCAGTTTCCTTACTGGACCCTTTTACCACCTTGATCTCTTTCTTCTATTCCCAGATGGTTTGCTGTTATTTTTTTTTTTTTAATTTAAACTTCATTGTTTTCTGTTTGTTTGCTTATAGTTAAAACTTCAGGGTAATGTTAACATTTTCCTGTGTATTTTCTACATTTCACTCATCAAAATACATATAACATACCCCTAAGTGTGTGCTGTTGGTACGTATTATTTAAAGGTAGAACTATGTTACATGCATTACTCAGCAACTTGCTTTCTTCATTGAACAGTAAATCATAGACCTCTTTTCTAGGCCCTTACATTGCAGATCATGACAGTATTTTTAATAACTTTATAATGTCTCACCACATGGATACACCACACTTTTTTAAACCACACCCTACTGAAGGACAGTCAAGTTGTTACTTGCTCCCTGTCACTCTAAACAATACTGAAATAAGTATTCTTCTACATGTTTCTCTATGAACAAGAGTTTTTCTTTTCTGGATGATAGTTTCCAAAGATGGTATTATTTTAATAGACATTGCCAAATGCTTACACAGCTGTTGATTTCTATGATCTTAGCTTGAATCCTTGTACAAATCCAACTTTTCTTCTCCTTTCACACCAAACAGTGTTCAAAGCCCTCGGTTAAGTACTCGAAGAGGAAGATTCAGGAAATCATAGTCACAACCCATGTTGTGAAGATGTCTCTACAATGCTTTACAATGTTTTGGAAAGGGTTCATGAGAGATGTGGCTTGGTTTTCTCTGGAAGTGTGTTTTCATAGGAAGACCAGGTAGCTTCCAAGTATTGGACGGCAGGGCATTGCTCAGATGCTACCAAGAGATTCTGTGATCTGAAAAATAAAATAAAAATAGGAAACATTGGCATTGCTTACCTCTTTCTGAGCTGACACTGCCACACAGGGCACTCAGGACTGAGAGACCACCTTCATGCCCCATTCCCTTCAGGGGAGGTTGTGCTTAAAAAGAAGTAACTTGAGTCACAGCAATATGCCACCTTGTACACAAGGCCTGAGGAAAACCCTCACCCTCTTGGAAACTACAGTCCTCTGTCTCCAGGAGAGTCTTATTTTAAAGCAACATTTTCTGCAATTTAGATTTGCCCATAAAGATTCAACCCACTCACTACCGTTCAACCCCAGAGGAAACCTTGCCATGTAAAACCTTCCACTTGAGACTCTCAAGGAGCACTTCAAAGTAAGAGAGAGGCACGGAGAGGAAGAAGGGACATAGCAGTTGTGTGCTTATAGTCTTTATAGTCTTATAGACTAGTAAGTTAACCTCCTCATGTTTATAGGAACAGTTTAGTCATGGTCCTTGCTAGACAGAGAGGTGGTGAGGATAAAATGAATTAATGTAGATGGAGCATCTAGCATGTGCCTTGGGACATAGTGTTCTAATAAAAGTGTGTGTCCTTTCCAACATCTCTTCATAGAAGACCTATATACCCACCACATGAGATAAAGATGTAACATCATGTGGAGAAAAAGGATAGTTGCAGGGGTCAGCAGTTCTACCTCCCTCATTTTAAATAGCTGAGTGGTCTTGGAAAAGTCATGCTACGTCTCTGAGTTCATTACCACATCTGTACAAGGAGGGGTTTGTGTAAGACAAGCCCTACGTAGCCTTTTTGTGTTGTCATTGTATGTCTGGTGTGAATAAAGACTCTAAACAACACCCAATTCACAGCAAAGGTTGATCAGATGTACCTCAAGCCCAAATTCAACTTAAACAGCCAAAACAAAGGCTGAGGAGCAAACCACCCTTTTCCTCCCACTTGTAAGAATGTCTGAATGGAAAGTTAACACTCTCATTAAGTCAGAGATTTATAAAGGAAGACTGTATGCAAAGTTGATGACAGTGTTTACTGCTGCACTGAGCTACAGTTAGCGCTTTTCAGAGGTCAAAAGACATTCCTCTTTTTTTGTTTTTTTTTTTGTTTTTGGCCAAGAATCCTGCTTGACTCCTGCAGCCTCAAAGGTTGTAACCAAGCGACCATTATAAACAACCGTCCCTTGATTTCCCCAATAGGTGCTAGGAGACAGAGCTTCATGGGAGAAAGAATGAAGTTCTTGATGACATTCACCACAGGACAGTAGTCAGCATAACCCCTATCAGCTCTCAGTGATCCACGTCATTGCGTGAATAATGCAGATCAGCCAGTTATCCAGAAATGGCTTCTCTTTGATGCATTTCCTGTATCTATATACATGCGCATGGAATTCTTACCTGTAAAATGATTATTGGCTTGAAAGTCTATTCACGTCAATGTGTTGCCCCACAGTACACAATGATGGCCACTGTCAAGGGTCCTAAAATAGCTTCTGGTTTGCTGGAGAAGCTGGCCGGAGTCCTCACCTTCCAAAAGGAGCAGTCCTCTATATGGCAGATGTACATGTGGAGAAATAAATGCCAGTCATCATCTTAGCCCACTTTTCAAGTCAAAGTCTAAGTAAAGTGAGACAGAGCTTGATCAAGTTACTCTATCAGAAAAAGTCCATAAAGGCTGGGCGATGCGCTTTAAGTCACACCGCAAGAAACAAGTGATTCCTATTTCTTGGGGTTTCAAATGCAACTGCAGCTCCCAGAGGGAAGGCTTTCCTTCTCCGGGGATGGAAATACTACTGCTGGCCAAGCTAAGACCTGTTTTGTGTGTCTGGTGCTTCTTTCCCATGATCTCACGGGTGGCAGAGGGAGCCTGGTGTGATCAAAATAGGGAGCAAACTAAATGCCAAGTGCAATCTCTACATCACCTTAATGAATCCTGACATCAGCTCTAGAAGTTAGTTTCACTGTTATCACCAGTGGGAAAGCTTGGAGACATTAAAGACTGCCCAGGTCACACAGCTAGCAAGAGATCGAGCCCAGTTTAAAAGTTACCTCTCCTTGACTTCACCAATGGAGAGAACACAGGCCTCAGAGCCATCAAGACCTGATTTAAACATCCAAAGTCGGCTATTTAACTATGTGGCCTTAAACATATTGCTTAACTCCTCTGAGCCTCAGTTTTCCTTTCTAGATGATGAGCTGGGGCTGGGAAAATCTACCGTTCAGGATTGTTGTAAAGCACCCAACCCAGAACAGGACACATTGCAGATTCAAGGTGTGGTAGTGGCAGCATGAGATGTGTGGAACAGTGTGACCGACTTAGTTCACCCAAACTGCACCTGCTGTTAGACTCTCAGGCACAAGTACAAGTGTAAAAAGTACACCCCACCCCCAAAGGCCAGAGTTTCTGTCAACCTGGCAATGGTTATAGACAGGTCAACTCCATCTAACTGGCACCTGTCAACCTGTATTCCTGCTGCAGCTCTTTCTGTCACATCTACTTAGTAACTGCTCTAAGCAGTGTCACTCTGGGCTGCATACCATATTTGCAGGTAGCAAAGACTTTGCTTTTTTTTTTCTAAACTCTGGAAAACTTCACTTATACAGTGGCCAAATCTTCCATACAACTGCACTGGGACTTAGTTAATGCATCTGAATAATATGGGGAATAGCCACAGAAAGGAAGGAAAGGCCCACACTGTGGCAGGGGTATAGCAAAGAAAGAAGGGGGCAGAATGATATCAGAGCAACTTTGCACATAGCCCAGACTCTTTTCCAGTCTGCAAAGATGGCTTTTCTTTTTTTTTTTTAAGCAACCTATTGTCATCTTTTGCAGTATAGTCTGTCATACACTGAGATAAATTGAACCCAAATAGCTATATCTTTTCCTCCTGATCCATAAACCAGGTCCTAGAATGTTCAAGTCATGGTTCTGGCTGGTAGACTCTGAGCAAATCTTGCCCTCTTCCTTCTGCCTCATTTTATCCCTAGAGGACAAAGACTGGGTTTCTTCATCCTTCTCCTGTTTGAAAAATGGAGTGCCTGAAACTATTCTTACTGCTGCCCTTTCCCAGACTGAATTCAAAACAAATTTTACATTCCTGTAAGATCAAACCTAAATTTAGGTGGGCAGAAGGGATGGAGATTACACCAATGGGGTGCTGGACTGTCTCAAAGCAAGGTCAAGTGCTCTTACTCTTGGCCTTGGGTCCAGAGCCCTGTTTCTCTGTCAGAGTCTCAGACTAGGTTCCAATTACCTAAGAGGAACTCTAGTATTACCAGGCCACCAAAGCCTGTGTCATATCAAATGAAAATTTCCTAAAGTTTCTCTTATGGTCACAGAAAAGCCTTCACTGACTCTCTCGCACGTAAAGACCCTCCCAAGTGTTTCTAGGAGACCCAATAGGATCACAGCACATGTACTCACACTGAGTCGTCTTCTCCTTTAGTTCTTCTAACACTGGAGTTACTTTCGGGAACCTTATTGTTGCCTATGTTGACAATGTCCCTCATGTAGATGCTGATGGTTGCCCCAGGACAGTTGTCTCCCAGCTTTCTCAAAGCTGAATGTCATACAGAAGTAGGGGTAGATCAGATGAGCCTTCAAATCCTGGGCTTCCTGTGTTCAGTGTCCCATCAGTTGTTGAAGAAACAGCCCTTTCACACTTTCTGACCCTAACCCTTCATTCCTTTGACAGTACATAAATCCAGTCTCAGAATAGAAGACAGATGACACACTGTCCCCTCTGATGTCCAGATTTCATCCTCTGCCTTCTACTCATGAAATAATATGAATTCGTCTCTTCTTCAGCCATAGACCAGAGTGCCCATGCAGGTCGATTCATGCAAATAAAACTTCAGGGTGGAAGGTACCCACACAGCCCCAGCTGAGTCTAGACGTCTGACACAGAAAGCATTGAACTAGGCTTCCTCTGATAGCATCTGGATCTGAGCAGCTCTATTATTCCTTCTGGGGAGGGACATGCCTTGTGAAAGGAATTTCCAACCAATGTATCTCAGGCATATTCTGTCTTACATACTTATTAGTCAGGTTCGTAGTACCATTTCGGGGCTGTCTAAAATGGGGTGGGCTCATTCTTACATGAGTCCAAAAGCTATCCTCCTCTTTCTCTGAGTGCCCAAATCTCCCTGCTCTTGCATCCCCTCCATTCTCCCAGACCTTAAGTATCATCTCTTGGAGAAATAGTCCTTTCATTTCCTTAGCTACCACCTGCCTGTGGTCTTCCCAGATGTATTTCAAGAGGAGACTCCAAATGCTTCCCTAACCTCTCAGTTACAAAAGAATGACTCTCTAATGGTGGAATGTAAAGCATCCAACTTATCAGTTACAGGCTGCTAAGAACATGAAGGGCGGGGAGAAAGTTCACCCTACACCTTTAAAATCACATTATACTTGGTTGAGTCCTAGCCCTCAGGCTGCATAGATAGCATGGAACTACAGGACAAGAAAGTCCTGAACTGGCGTCATGAAGTTCAAATTCTAGTCCTAGCTCTGCCACAAATTGCTGAGGAGCCCAGGGTGGGAAGTCAGAAAAAGGAAGAAGGGAAGAAGTTCACATCAGTTCCTGCCCTTCGAGCCCTTTGTGTTCCTGCTCCCTGTTTCTACCGCTAGAATGTGAGGAGTTTGGACAATCTGACTTCTATGGCCACTTTCAACTCTTTTATTTTTAACCTGTAGCTGGCATTCAGGGCAGAAACACTGTCCTCAGCTCTCTGAACCAAACAAGAGGGACTAAGGAAAAATACTGAGAAAGCTTGTGCTTGGAGGACTCAGTTTCTTGGACGCTAAACTTCTTCAAAGTAGGAATTGTGTGCTTTAAAATGTTACATTCAGATCAGGTTTGCAGAGAAGACCTCCCTTGCTGAGAATTTACAGGAAAATCATGTCACTAGGGTTCTTCCATTGTCCATGCACATGAAAGGGGCAAGCTGTGAAAGGCATTTGTGAGCTGGTACTTTTGGGTATTTGTTTGCAAGGCAGCCGTAAACAAATTCCTGTTCTCCTCTTACCCTCCCCTACACAGTTCTGGCCCTCCACTCCCTCCTCTTTTATAGTCTCCTCTAGTTCTGCTCAGATGCTTTTAAATGGGTTACCAGTGCCTGAAGATGAGGGAAAAACCTGAAGGTCAAACTCAACCCTAATATGTAATGTGCAAAAACTTCCCAAAATAACAAGTGCCTTATACTCTGAACACTATTACCCAGGTGGCAGGCAATTCAAGGGCCTCATCATGTTTTTTGCACAGATTCTTGGCACTTCCAAATGAGATCCAGGAGATTACTGCCCGCCCCCTCTCCCATGTGTAGGGATATCTACCACTGCTATCTATATTATATTCCCTTGTAGCCAGAAGTAGACACATTGTGCTTACACCGTGCACCACAGTTCTGTGTAGCATCTGCCTTGTCTTCAGAGAGCTATTTATTGAAGTCTTAATGTACCTTTTGGATTCTAATGAGCAACACATTCTCTGGTGTCCACAGCCTATAGAATATAGCAAAGCTGCATCCCTAAGTCAGATCCGACTCAACGGCACTTGGCTGGCTGGCATCCCTAAGATCCCTGGTGATTTTCGGGTAGAACTGGATCTGTACCGTGCTGCACTGGTGTTTCTAACTCACCTGTTGAAGGATGCTCAGGATAATAGTTACACTTGACCTTCAGAAAACTGATCTGGTGCAAAGCTGCCATTAGTGTGGTTGCTGTCCATACATCGTATTCCACCAGGTAAGTGTCTGCTCATGTGGCTTTTATTGCTACCCAGCAGTGGTGCCTCGGCATCATTCCTGATATCCAGCACCAATTTCACCTGCCATATGGCAAAATTGGTGTTCCAGGTGCACATGGTCATGAATGTGATTCTCAGATGACCACCTGGAATGTCACTGTAACTCTCCCACGAGAATTTGATTCAACCTTGATCTGTATAACCGGTCTCACTGAAGAGATACCAAGATTCTGGGAAGCCTATGAATGGCTGCAAGAGAAGACAGTGAGTGGTTCTTTATGCTAAGGCTGTGAGTTGAGTCCTGGTGCTGATAGTCGGTCCAACAACTTTTCCAAAGCCCCTGTCAGTCACTCTTTATCATAAAACAGAGGCAACCCTCACAGTGGAGAACTACAGAGCTGGCAAACCAATCCAAAGGGGTCTTGCTAGAGCAACACTGAGGAACACTGACTGACAGAAGCTTCTAGGAGGAGAAGCAAAAAGAGGCACTTTCAGGCAGTCGGCATCACCGCTGGTGTCATTGACCAAGTGCCTCACCAGTCAGCTAGGAAAAGTCATCCCCAGATAGGAAGTAAATTACTAAAAAAAAGAAAAACGAAGAAAAACTTCCCAGAGTAGGTTCAAAGACCAAAGGGTCTTCTCTTTTCTGGGCAAAGATGGCATGAGCCCGTCTTCTGGGAGAGGGAGGTAATTCTCAGGCCAGTCTTTTCCCCAGGTCATAGTGGGTGTTGCAGGAGAATGTCTGGTAGCCCCACTTGGTTTTCTCAAACATTTATGCTGAGGTTAGAAGTTTGGAGGGGGGGGTGCAGATTACTTTAATCACATATGAATTTTTTTAACTTCTTTTAAACCTTTCTGTGGAACAGTGGGCCAGTCCATAGCCAGAACCTGCTGAGCCTTAGCTCACACTCTGGCGTCCCTGGGGCAACCCAGGCGATCCTTGTCACACCTACACCACTGGCTTACTAAAGCAGTACTGAGTGTTCTTCCCTCTGGACTTGCAGTACCTGTAGCCTCCTACAGCACTTTGTTTCCTTCTTCCCCAAGGCTGCCCAGAGCCTTTTTGGCTCACCTTTCCCCACTGGACAGGGCCAGCAATGTCCTATGATTCCAGGCCACTGGACAGAATCCCCAGAGGTCCCAGCTGCTGCTGCCTCTCTCACCTAGGCGTATGCCTGGTGTTCTAAACACACTGAATCTTCCATTGTACTGCCTCCAATCAGAAAAAAAGACAAATAGGTGCGTTGACTCCAATCCAGATCACTAGCCAAGAAAGGAAATAACCCCAACTATCCCACCTCACCCCATTCTGACACACAAGGAATGGATCTGAGAATTGGAGGGACAGCAAGCAGCTAATAGAATGTTGTCCACCCCAAGCCAGGCAGCTCTGCCTCTAGGCCCCAGAGATAAAAAGCAAGGAATTGCTTCAGGGTTGAAGAAAAGACTACTGACACACCACACCCATCTCACAGGTCAATATAGTCACTCACAGGGCAGCTCAGCGTTAAGAATTCTTCTGTACGCACATCTGCTTCTACCTAGTCGTTTGTCTTGGGGAGACAGTGCATCAGTTTCGGCTTCCTCAATCGAAAGTGAAGTCATCAAGGGACACTGCCTTGTTCTGTCCTAGAAATCTTTCTCCTGGTTGTTGTTGGCCACCTAGAACACTGTTCTTCCTGTCTGACCCAAGCACATAAGCAGACTCTATTCCCCAGTGCCTTCTCTGAGGGGGTCAAGTGCACAGATGTGGAGGGATTCACCTGACTACCTGATCGCCCTAGATAATCCCAACTAATTGCCCTGTCTGTCATGTACTCTGGGTCACAGGGGCCGCTTCCAGATCGGAAACATTTTAGAGCAGTCCTTCTTGAAGCACATTTGACCTTGTAGCTTCATTAAGCTGACTTCAACTTCTTTCTACCTTTCAAGGATTCCCCATGGGGTTTCATGCACTGAGGACGTTCTTGCTTTCCAGTACTGCTTCTATTTTTTAAAGTCTATATTCTGTCACTTCTGAGATTTTTGAAAGGATAAAGTTGCCAACTTTGCTTAACCCTCCCATCTTGAACTAAAAGGCATAATAAGTTCTCAACAAATAATGGCCAAATGAATGAATTCTAGGGCTTCCTCATAACTTTTAATGTTTTTCTACTTTCATAATATAATCGTTGAGCCATTGACTTAATGCCTGATTTCATCATGACTTCTCAAGTGCATACACAGCATGGCATCACGTGGCAGAGTCTTAGGTTCTAGCTGGACCGTCTTCCTTGTCCCCTCCCATTTTGTCCCCTATTTCTCAAAGACAGGTAAGTTGGGAAAAAATCTTTTTCATTAATAATTGATGTCCACATGAGCCAATAACCACTGTTGACTCCTGATTTCAGTTCAATTTTGTGACCCTTTTGAAGTATCAGTGAAATTCAGATTCTTGAAAATAGAATGGGCCTTCCCAATCCAAGAAGAAAAATAAACCAATCTTTTTTCTTCTCTGTTTCTGCTTTTGAAGAACAAATAATGGCTGAATGAACATCAGACAGAGATTAAGACAAGGGTGTAGAGTATGATGGCACATAATAGAAAGGAAGAACCCACCACTGCTCAATTCCAAAACTAAACTGTTCCCCAAATGCAGCCCACCTCTTTGAAAGGACAGAATAATAGAGTCTCAGGTTCAGGGACAACTCTCTCAGGGAACATCTAGACTAGTTGGCACACCCAGGTTCTTTTTTTTAATTCTTCTTTTCACTTAAGAGAATGTTCTGCATACCACTTGGGTAAGTGGTGTCTGGGGTCTCAAAAGCTGGCAAGCTGCCATCTAAGAAGCACCAATTGGTTCCAACACACCTGAACCAGAGGTAAACGGTGG
This sequence comes from Heterohyrax brucei, assembly GCA_028571685.1. Lineage (NCBI taxonomy): Eukaryota > Metazoa > Chordata > Mammalia > Hyracoidea > Procaviidae > Heterohyrax > Heterohyrax brucei. Next base: position 64,388,282 of record CM053142.1, on the reverse strand, counting down.
ACACCACGGACAGGAAGAAACTATGAGCATACCAGGTCGAAGGAGACATATGAGCCAGAGTCTGCCTCAGCATGGAACCTGAAGAACTAGATGATGCCCGGCCACCACCAATGACTGCCCAAAGAGGAAGCATGAAAAGTTATGCATACTACTTGGGTGAGTGGTGTCTGGGTCTTAAAAGCTAAATAGCACTGTTTGGTCCCAATCCACCTGGACCAGAGCTAGATGGAGGACATCAATGACAGGAGGAAAATATAAGCCAAGCTGATGGGAGGTGCCATATAATCCAGAGACCACTTTAAACTGAGACCAGAAGAATCAGATGGTGCCCGGCCATGACCAATGGCTACCAGGATGGGGTGCACAACATACAGCCCTGACATGGCAGCAGAAACATAAGCGTGCAGAACTAGAACTCTGCCAAATGATCACAAATGATGGTCCCTCAGCCTGGAGCACCTCCTGGAAGTGTGGCACCCAGATTTCCTAACCCCAAACCACATCCAGCACTGACACCAGTTTCCCAGCCAAAAAGACTGAACTGGAGTATATAACACATGCAGGGATGCTGGTGTTGAACAGACTTTGGGACTTAAATGGATACATGAAGACTGTCTGACAAGCTCATTGCTGGAGGCAAGAAGATACTAGGAGGTGGGACAGGTGCTGATCAAATGCACATGAGAACTTCAGGATGATAAGGGGGAACGTGCTGTCACAGGAGGGTGGGGAGAGGAAAGGAGAGCAGATAGAGTAGAATAGTGATGTGAGTTTGAGATGTTATACGGCAAATTGATATGAACTGTATACTTATATTTAAACCACAATAACATTTAGTCTCAAAAACAATGTAATAGTTCAGTGACACTGTCTTATTTTGTGCCATACAAGTAAAAGCCAAGATTAATTTTCTCTCACAATCTAGGAAGAAGGCAGAGCCAGCAAGTGTTCTAAGGCTTCCTATAGTACTTGGAGGGACCCAAGCCAAAGTTCTACAGAATAAATCCCTGTGTGGGCTGGCTGGGCAGGTGATATGGCAACACCATCGTGAAGACTGATTCCATTGGATAACCCTGTCTACTACTTCTCAATAGTGTGGTTGCTTCTATGGTTCACTCAACTCTGTCCTGTCCTCAAGTTCCTATTAAGTTTCATTTCCATAAAGCCTTTCTTAGGGCCACCCAGCCCATGAGGAATCTTTTTCTTCTTTAAACCATCACAGCATTATAGACTGTACCACTCGCTTCAATATTTCACTATATAAAGCGTTATCCTTACATCGCAAAAAAAAAAATGCCACTTAATTAATTACAACTCATGGCAACCCTAAAGGACACAGTAGAACTGCCCCATAGAGTTTCCAAGAAACACCTGGTGGATTCAAACTGCTGACCTTTTTGTTAGTAGCCATCACACTTAACCAATGTAGCACTAGAGTTTCTATAGCCAAAGGAAAGCTGTGATTACACAGAACCAAATTTAACAGAAGTCAAGAAAGACATTTTCAAAAAGGTAAAGAAAGTAGTTACGTCACTCATGCAACACCCCAACCATTAAGCCAGACTTCTTAACTTGGATGTCAAGTTAAACTTATTTATTTAACAAGAGCCGGTCTCTTGTTTCTTCATGTAAGTCTTCAATTCTTAATCATTTCAGATGAGTAGAACACAGTAGCAGCTAGATAGAACTTGAAGTATTCGGAAATGACTGCTAGTGGCTTGGAAGAAAGAAGCACCAACAGCTAGAAAAGATTGAAGAGTATTCAAGGAAAGATCAAGTTAGGGCCAAACCACCAAAAAGAGATGAAATTTTATAGTGTGAATTCTGTTTTCTAAGGTAGAGAAAGGTATCTTTTTAAAAATCTCCGTCAAAAGTGTTCAGATAAAATGGTTTCCGAATCCAAAGACAAGAGTGTCCACTGCAGGAAAATCTAAATACATGGGGGAAGCCCATGTCCAAACCAAGAGGAATAAGGAAGACTCATGCCACCTCCCCCCATTCTACGTTAACCTAGGTGTTTAGCTGTTTCACAGACAAGTCCCCTCAAATTCTCAACTCAACTGTAAGCTCCAGGAGGGCAAAATAATTCCTTCAGTTTTTCTCTCCCAAAGCCTAGCCCAGTGCTTAGGGCATAACATGTGTTTATATATACTATTTAAGTGAGTGAGTAAGTGAGTGAGTGAATGAATGAATGAATGAACAGGTAAAAAACACATCACAGTTCTGATTACTTCCCTCATCTTTTTTTTTTAGGCCCACTACCTTCAACTTTTCCAAACAGTTTAGGGAATGGATTTTGAACATTAACCTTTCAACAATTCGGAGGCCTTGTAAGATAAACCACAGCTTTAAGAGGACCAGCCAGCCTGCAGCCCCAGAATCCTCATTTGCTGTACACTCATTAGCCTTCTTCTCACCGCAACCTTGTCCATTAGAAAAATTAGCTCTTGCTTATATTGAATTGCACTCCATCATTGACCCTACAAATATAGATTTCTCAGAAAACAAGGCAGAATCTTAAAAATGCTGCGTGTCTTCAAGACCTGGGCCTCGGACTCCCAGTTCCTGAAAGGACCTCCTCTATCTACCACCCGCACATCCAATGGACAGCCTCCAAAGCCCATTGTCTATTTAGTTCTTCATAGCTCTGCTACCTACTTAGATGCTTACATCTGGAATGCCAACAAAGCTGCAGACCTTTTCCAGACAGAAAGGGGAAAGAATGCAAGAAGGTGCTGCTGGTTCTCCAGGGGAAGGCATCCTTCAACTGGCTTTTGTGATTTAACTCAGACCACAAAGGATTCTGCCTGTGAAGGATTTTTTTGCACAAACTCATCCAGTCTGTCTTGTCTTGTGACTTCCTTGCACAGTGTTAAGAAAAACTGTCCCAAGAAAGAGATGGCAGAGGGACAGAAAGAACATATACGTGTTAATATGAAAGGAACAAGGTTCTAGTGTAAAAGCTGGGAGCACCTGGGGCCTTCCACACAAATGCCAACCAGCTTGCAGGCACTTCTCTGGTTCACTGCTTGTGTATCTGCCAACAACAACATCCAATTCAAGAAAAAAGCTAGACTCCTTGAAAGAAATGGCCTGCCTGAGGCCAGCTGGTTTAGTCCCCACCCCACACCCCCATATTTCTGTCATCCTGCCTACATGAGCGCTCAATCCTTTTTACAAACCTCAGAGGAGAACGTATAACCTCCTTCATTCCCAAACACCCCAACTACTAGCAAGAAGCACTGATGTGCATCTAATCTAAATCACCCCTACTGGCAGATGAAGGTCTCCTCAAATTCCTTGGTTGCCAACAGGTCTAGAAGGCCTTGGGTCTTTCCTCTGCAAACTCACAGTGAGTTGGGAAGGAAGAGATAGTCATTTTTACTAAAGTAGGTCTTAGAATCAGTTATCTAAATGAGATCTCTCCACAAACATGTCAAATTTCTTCTTGAACAAAATCTGTGACTCCTCAAGGCTCTGTGGAGCACTGAGCCTACCCCCAATCCTTAGAAAATTAGAAGTCAGCTTGAAAAGCTCTGACATGGAAAGGAGGGTGTAAAAGCAGAACTCAGGGCGCAGAATTCAGCACCCTTAGGTGCAGCAGGTTTGGCTTGGGTATACATAAGAACATGGAGGCTATTAGCGGTTAAGTAGCACACCCAAATTCACCCAGATAAAATGCTTTTAGGATTTGAATGTTAGGCTGCCTGAGTCCCGCTCTCCGTGCTCATGTTTGCTAGATGACAAGAAGGACCTTGAATACCCTGCTAAATTTAGAGTTTGGACTTTATCCTGAAGGCATCAGGGAAGCCCTGGAGAATTTCAAACAGGAAGATGGCTTGAGTGTGTTTGCAGCTTTGAAAGTTCTTTCTGGTGGTATCTGGAGAAGAGATTAGGGCAATCCACAGGCTGAGGCAGGGAGGTCAGCTGGTATGTTCTTGCACAAATCCAGGGAAGAGATGATGGGGGTCTGGAGTAAAACAGTAGCAGTGGAGATGAAGAGAATAGTAAGAAAGTAGACTCAGCTGGATTTGCTGACAAACTGGGTATGAACATAAAGGAGAATGAACCAACTCCAATGATAGGCAGGAACAGAGAGTGCACCCAATTGGACTAAGTCAGTATTGGCTCTCATGTGATAGTTAATTTGGGCTATTGGGTGGTTGGAGACAATATTTACCAAGATATAGAATAAAGGAAAAGGAATTTGTTGAAAAAAGTAAGAAACACAGTTTGCGGGGCAGCCAAAAGGAGATATCATATTAACAGGTGACTATACAGATCTGGTTCTCAGGAAAGACACCTGGGCCTTTGTAGATGCCAACTAGGAGTGATCAGCATCCAGAGGGCAACTGAATTTTTGAAGAGAAGAAGCTAATTCAAGGAGAACGTGTGTCTTGAAATTGCAGAGTAGATAGGAGAATTCCAATATTTAAGTAGGATAGATGGAGGAAGAGGATTTTAGGACAGAGACTGAAAAAGACCAGTTAGAGAGGCAGAAGGGAAACCAGGAGACCACAAAGGAACATTTCCAGGGTAAAGCAGTTAATGGGATCCCAGTAGAAGCCTGCAAGGTATATGAGCCTGAGAAGTAGTGTCCATTAGGCTTTATGATCTGAAGGTCAGCAATGATCTCAGTCAAAGTCGTTATAAAGAATATTGGTGGTGGGGGTGGGAGTGGGAGTGGGAGGACATTGTGCAGACTATGAAAGTCAAGATTGTGTGAGCTGAGAAGTTAACAGGAAAAGATCCATAGAGATAATAAATGCTGACATTGCTTTCGAGAATTTCGACTGTAAGGAGAAGCAGTTACCAGGCCATAGCTTTACAGAGACCCAGAGTTCAAAGAAGGTTTTCTTGTAATTTTTATCGAAAGAGCCAAGAGCATGTTTCATTGCTAATAGGAAAGAGTTAGAATATGAAATATCATATACAGAAGAAGCTCCCAAAGAGGAGAGGAGGGAATAGAACCCAAGCTCTGAGAAGTATTACGTTTACTGAGAAGTAAGTTACCATTGCTACGGTAGGAGAAGCTGCCAGGAAAAGTCTGAGGGAGAGGATCAGAAAATGGGAAACTTCCTCCCACATAATGAATTTTGCTTTTCCCTTGAGGTAGAAAAGTTAGTAGAAAGCTGGCACCTAGGGAAGTGTGAAATCTTAAAGACACTAGTGAGGGTTTTCAAGAGTTATCATGGAGAGCAGGACATAAAAACTGGACAGAGACCATATAAGGTCTTTTGGGCAACACTGAAGGCTGAGCTTAGAAGGGGAATCCAAACCCATGAGGCTGTGTGGTCTTCAGCAGCCCTCAGCCACCCTGCGTAGCTGCATGGGAAGTATCGAGTACTACATCAAAGCTGGGTTTTCTGTGATGGTTGAAATGTGTAGATAATGAGACGAAAGGCTTAAGGTACTGAAGAAGTGGTTGACATGCTGGGGTATAGAGAGGCAACTTAAGATGGGAGAGGATATACTGGGAAACTTGAGAGGAAATGGAAAGATGAAGGCCTTCACGCTGGATGAGACCTTGTGATAACAAGACAGAGAACTGCAAAGATGTGAAGTTGTCATAGGAAAGACATTGGCATGTTAGCTTTAGGAGGTGGGACAGTTCTGAGTAATAAGGAAAAGGATGATTTTTGACTACAGTGATGGAGATTGTAATTGCAGCAGCATATGCATCCTGTGGTCATGTCAACCAAGTCACCAACCCTGGAGTTTCTTCTCCCAGGAACCTATTTTTTTTTTCCCTTTCTAGAACCTCCCTGTCAGCACTCCTTCACAGGAACAGGCTATAAGAGCCTGCTTGGCAGCAAGCAGATAAATACATGCTGGACTCCAGAGCTGCATCTTTAAGATGAATGAGGGTTACACTGCAGAGCAGACTCTTCTGGCTTCCCGTCAGAGGTCACCCTTCCTAGCAGAAAGCCGTCCTCCCCATGTCACCCCAGGGGCTCTTGTTGCTGACAACTGTTGGCCCTTGGTTTCTTGCTTTCTCCCCCAAACTAGAGCTATAACTCAAATGCTTTATTAACCTGACCTAGATTTTTTTTTATTATGATTGAGTGAAAGTAGTATACAATCCTAGTTAAATTTACGTGCCCGCCTATCTGCAGTTCCCTCTGGTCTCCTTGCCTAGTGACAACACACTCTTCTTTCCATTCTATACATGTCATATCCTGCTAACAATCTCCTGTCCCCTCCTCTCCACCCTCTCGTCTCCCTTCTAGTAAGAGAGCAGTAGGACAGCATCCTGTAGATACATAGAACCACAAAGTGGACACACCATATCTGACCTAGATTTTGATGCAGCTGCTGGTGTCACCCTCATATTGGATCCTGTTCCCAGCTCTTCCCCAGGATTCATCTTCTGCAAAACAGCCCCCATTTGCCAGGCTTTGGAGCCCATCTCTGGTCAGAAGTGTTACTCCAGTCTCGGCACCGTGGCCTCTCTAACTTGCTGAAGGGTGAAGGCTCTATCCCTGTAGCTAAGGCCTGTGGCTCTGTTTCTTCCTGGTTCCCCATAAACAGTCAAGTAGTTACTGCTCCCACGTGTCTGTGCAACTGTGTCCACATGTAAAGAACTAGCTACTAACCTCCCTCTTTCCCCCTTAAACTATCATAATACTTAACAGCCATCAAAACTCAAGAACTCTTTGTCAGGCCCTGTGCTAGGAAACTCACAGAGAAGACAAGTAATTTGTCCCAATGTCACACAGCTTCCAAGTGGAAGAGCTGAAATTCAGATCTAGGCCCTTCTTAACCAACTCCAAGCACCTGAAATCTATCAGTATTCTTCATCCTTGAAGGTCTCATGTAAATTTGTGTTTTCATTTATTCATGCATTCACCCATTTGTTAAACACTGAACTTTTTACTCTGCCCCAAATTCCTGGGTGATGTAAATGGTAAAGATTTCAGTCCCTAACTGCAAGTTTGGAGGTTCAAGTCTGCCAAGAGGAACCTAGTAAAAGGACCAATCAGAAGAGGAAAATGCAGCAATCTACTGAATAATCAGCCATTGACTACCCTATGGAGTACAGGGTCAGAATCAACTCGACAGCAACTGGTATGCTTCAAATCCTACTCTGCAATTTTGAAATGTCAAGTTTAGTATCAACAGAGAAAAGTTCCAATGAGCTAAGGAGTCAGGCAAACAGGAGCAGAGTGGACCTCATTTCTAGAGGCAACTTGTGGATTATTTTCTGTAGCCAGCAATAGCTCCACAAGCATTTTCAGAGACCTTTTCTTGTTCTCATCCACATAACAACAAAAAAACAATAGGAGAGAACAGAAATGATGCCGTACCTTCCAACTCGACTAGTCTTTTCAGCTTGATGGGGAGAGATCTAGCAAACACTGTTACCCACAGTGGTATCTCTCCAACACACACTGGAGAGGCCTCTGGAATCTTTTCAAAGCACTTCCTCATGCTTCATCATTTTATTGCTGGGACAAAAGTTCAGACAGACCAAGTCTTAGAAGGAACTGCGATAGCCTCATTCTCCTCTCAACACACAGGCCCTGGCGTCACCATAAACAGTGCCTTCCGCATACAAGTGAGCCCATTATTTGCAATTTTGCCACCCTAGCCACTGTTTTGAAACAAGGACAGCACCTGACTCAAAGACACAGCCTGTTTCTGGCCAGTCAGAGGTCTGGGAATGGCCAAAAATAGAAATGACTGTCAACATGGGTCCTGGTGGCCATCAGTACAATTGAATTCTCTTGAGAAGTTTTCACGTGAGGGGCAAAGCATCTGGTAAGGTGATTCGAAGCTAAAAGACACGGAAAAGCCACAAGTAAGCAGAAGCCATGAATAAGCAGAAACTACACAGGATGAAGCATAGCAGGACCAGCAGAGACAGAGATGAAGGAGCAGGTAAGGTGGGAAGCCAAAGGAGCTTCACCTTGCTGGTCAGATAGCCAGACCCCAGGACCTGCCCTGGACCCAGAATCCTGTTCCAGTTTCAGGGAAGTCAATCTGCCGTCAGTGCCTATGGATTCCCGAGGCTCAGTGGCCTCTGTTTCCACAAGTAGCCTTACAATAAATCCCCATGACCTAAAGTAACCCAAGAAGTCCCTGTTTCTCTAAGACTTGACAAATACTGCCAAGCCAGCACAAACAAATACAGGTGGCTCTTTAAACCTGAAGAGCATTGAAGGTAGGGAGAGGAAGAAAGGAAGACAGCCGTGGGCACATCTTCCCACTCAGACTCCCAACATACTTCCACTCTATCTGACTTTCTCTTTCCTGTCAAAGGTACAGCCAGCTGCTCCAGCTGAGTTGGGAGCCCTGGGCTGAGTGGCTTGACTCTCCGTCCCATCTGAAGTTTAGTTTGTCCTCAAAACAGGACCAGATATCTTCACCACTCACCACTTGCTGCTCCATGAAGAAACCACCCTTTCTTCTGCACCCCTCACACCCTTCCCTTCCCAGCCCCTACTCAACTTGTCCAGCAAGCAATCAAGAGTGGTAATGGTTTCTTTGTTTTCAACCCCTGTGTTCCACCAACCTTGGCCCCAAGGGAAAGGCACTACATTAAAGTGAAAAGTCTTCTCTCTAGATGTCTCTGTTCTGGTAGCAGGTCTGAATTACGATTTACAAATCCTTAAATGTACATTTTTAAAAAGTAGGGCCCTGTGTCCCAAAATTTGTGGCAAATGGGAAACTAAGATCCCTTGAAATAGCTTGTGAATTGAAATGGTTGTTCAGAGCTAAGGAGCTTACCCACATTCACCAGGCTGGTGTTTAGCTGAAATAGTTTTGTAGCTCCTCTTTCTCTACCCTGAAGGCTTCCTCTTAAGCAAGCCCAAGACACAGCTGCCCAATGGAGACACTGGTTTATATGGTCATAGTCTCTATATTCTGACAGATACCATTCTAAAACGGAGGGTCTTCTCACTCCTGCTCCATCTCCTCCACCCAGAAAACTCCAGTGGAACCATACCCCCCAAAATACGACAACCACACTACAATGACAGAGAAAACACAGACCTCCCACTCCCCCCACATACACTCTCTTGGGGGAGAGCCACACAGTGACCAAGGATGGGTTTAAACAAGTCTTCTCTCAGCTCTTCCCAGCCCCAACCCCTTCCACTAGTCCCACTGCTCTCCATCCTAGCTTAGTACCATTCTTAGCCCACTAAGTGAGAGACACACTGAGTCTTGGGGGGATGGCGGGCAACAGGTATAACAAAGGTTAGTACAGTTGGTAGCGTCTCCATGGGAACCCAGATGCCCAGGAAACCGGAGGGTTTTAAATACACTGAATCATACACTCTCTGGGACTACAAAGGTATGTAAGGACAGTCACCTTTCCACAAAAACAGCAGCATCTCATTCCCTGGCTTCCACAGAGAATGAGCCGGTCCACAAGAATTCTCTTTCCAGATGACTGAAATCTGACACCACAAACTTTCATACTTCTTTAAAAGAGTTAATAATTTTTGAAAGTTTTTTTTTCCTCCAGATTAATACCTATGACCCACTCTCTCCCTTAAACTAGGTATTTGGAAAGTAGCCATTTCTTGATGACTTCCTTGAAGGTATTATTATGAACACCTGTTATCAGGTTGCGATATAATTCTGCAGAGTGCAGGGACTATGTCTTGGTCACCTTTGAAGGTTCCGCATGTACCATGTAGCCCAGCGTGTGGCAGAGCAGGGACTGCACTGAGGAAAGCCTCCAGAGTTTGAGAAATCAGGAGTTTCTGCTCTAGATGGCTCTGCTTTGTAAATAAAATTTCTCTTAGGGCTTGTATCTTCTCTTGCTTGCAAGGTTACCAGGTTTACCAGATTATGCTGACAACTTTTTTCCTCATCTGTTTATTAATGTATTATGAACTTCATGCTTTTTAAGTGATTGGAAGCATATTTACAAAATTTGTTCAACTGTCATCACTATCTAATTCCAGGACATTTTCATCACCCTGGAAAGAAACCCTATAGCTGCTGTCAAACCACTCCCATTCCACCTTCTGTCTCCTGACAACCATTAATCTACTTTGGGTCTTTTAAGGATTTGCCTATTTTGGAATTTGTCTAAATAGAATCCTGCAAAATGCAGCTTTTGGTGTCCAGCGAGTTTTTTCACTTAACATGTTTTGAAGGTTAATCCATGTTGTAACAAGTGTCAGCATTTCTTGCTACCCCTTTTGCTCCTGCTTCCAAATGGTCCCTACACATTCTTCCCATTTCTAAGCTTCTTTGAGCGTGATAATACTGGCTATGAATGTGTACAAAATGGAGCAGATACATTTCATGTAAAACTCACAAGTTTTTGTACAACAATGTGGGACACTTGAAGACACTTCTTTCAGGTACTTAGGAATGTTGCTTGCTTGCTTCCAGTTTCTTGGCTATTTTTCCCATGGGCAGAGTCTGGATCAGTGACTCCCAGATAGGAAAAATATCAGTATCAGAATCATTCATTTCATTTCCACTGTGCTGCATATATTTCCAAACTCCTCCCTAACTATTCTCAATTTGGTGTCTCCCATGAATAATGAAATAATTAGGGCATGTGAGAAAAAGAAATGCAGCCCCTAACATTCAAGGAGGGATGCAAAGAGCTAGCCTTGGTGCTGTTAGGAGCTAACATGGGGTACCAGATCGTGGTGTTCTGTTGCACAGAAACCCAACGTCTGATAAGGTCACATTGTGACCACAAAGTAAAGCAAAAAAAAAAAAAAATTCACAGCTACTTTATAGTCTTATCTGAACACAGGCAACAAGGTCACAATGAAAAATTACAAAAATGTCAACCATTTTCAGTAACTGTTGTAGCTGTATCAGTCACAGATTTAGCCTTGCTCTGTCCTCCTCGACTTCTGGTTAAGAGGCACTATGCCTACACAGTAGAGTGTGGACAAAGCAAGAGAAAAATGTAGAACAGGATTCAAATTCACAAAAATAAAAAGACTAGGCCCGTCAGTCTGACAGAGTCTGGAGAAACCTTGAGAGTATGCTCCCTGGACACCCTTTGAACTGAGCACTGACATCATTCCTGAGGTTCACCCTTCAGCCAAAAATTAGACACGTCTATAGGGCCAACAGTAACACATGTGAAGAACATGCTTCATAGTTCCATCATGTATATGATACTAATGGGCAAATTAACCCCAAAGCAAGACCAAAAAGCAGACAGGGAGAGGAAAACTGGACATACAGAACAGAGGGCCTCATTGAGAAGGGGAGGGTACTGACACATTGTCACAAGATAATTGTGTTTTAGCATTGTCACAAGACAATTGTATGTTAACTCTTTAATGAGAAACTAATTTGCTCTGAAAACTTTTACCTAAAGCACAATAAAAAATTTTTAAAGGAATAAGTTAGGATGTGTAATCACAGTATTTGTATAAATTACACTTCAATATAAAGAAAACATTCCTCACAACTGTACCAATAAGCAACACCACAATAAACAGAGAAAATATTGAAGTTGTCAAGGATTTCATTTTACTTGGGATCCACAATCAGTGCCCACGGAAGCAGCAGTCAAGAAATCAATGTATTGCACTAGGCAAATCTGTTACACAAGACCTCTTTTAAAAGTTTTCAAAAGCAAAAATGTCACTTTGAGGAATAAAGTGCACCTTTAACCAAGTCGAAGTCTTTTCAGTGAGCTCTTATGCATTCAAATGCTGGACAATGAATAAAGAAGATCAAAGAATTTATGCCTTTGAATTACGATGCTGGCAAGGAATCTGGGGTACACCACAGACTGCCAGAAAAAAAAAAAACCATCTGTCTTAGAATAAGTACAGTCAGAATGCTCCTTGGAGGCAAAGACAGTGACACTTTATCTCATAAACCTGGACATGCTATCAGGAAGGACCAGTCACTGGAGAAGGAGATCATGCTTGATGAAGTAGAGGGTCATCACAGAAGAGGAAGATCCTCAGCAATACGGATTGCACACTGTGGCTGCAACAATGGGCTCAAGCATAGCAACAATTGTCAAGATGGCACAGGCCCTGGCAGTGTTTCATTCTGTTATACATAGAGTTGCTGTGAGTTGAGACTCAATGACACCTAACAACAATAACTACAACAGTCATAATATTACATCTGTTTACTGATAGCATCTAACCCAAAAAAGCAACTCTACTTTTCTAAACCCTCCCCCAAGTCATCTAGTACAAATTCAAATCCTATAGTGAGTTCTTTCTGGTATGCACTTTTCACCATTGCAGTGAGTCAATAAACACAGTTTTGTTCAGCTGCAGGTAAGTTCTTCCCAGTTTTAGTTGGAGACTGTTGGCAGGGATGGAGGTACCCTTGAGAGTCAGCTGAAACCCTCAGCTACTTAGACCTCAACCCAGTTATAATGTGAATAACTGAAACCCTTATACCTCTGCCCTAGCCCATGGCTAAGAAGCGCATTGAAGTTAGACTGAGTTCCTGTATTTCTTTGAGATCCTTCAGCTTTGAATTTATTTTGTTTTCCTAAGAATGACATTTTCTGAGAGTCTTGATTATCAGATCAGATTTGTATCGTCCCTTGCTGAAGTTATTTTCTAGACTTCTAACGCTTGCTCCTTTGTTTAGTGTCTTAAGAGCTGTTTGTCTATTTAGTTTGTCTAAAAGTCTACATGGTGAGCATGGACAATGTCCAGAAGTCTATCCTTGAACAGGTCCCAGGCCTGAGGAGTTCAGAAGATACCTTCCTTTGGGAGGAACCACCCCAAATCACCATTTCAAAGACATGTAAGGGTTTCCTCCTCAAACTTGGTTTTCTTGGTTTTGTCTTGGTTTTCTTCCTGAAAACCACTCTTTTTAATTTCATCTGCCTGAAAGAAAGAAGACCACTGATTAACCCCTGAATGACGACAGCTGACCAGTGGCCTTTGCCCAAGCTCTAGAAGCAGTGAGTCTCCTTATAGACTGCTGCAGTTCTCATGGACCTTCTTAGTCTAAAATGTCATTCTTCCTGACCAACACTTGCTTCTTTCATATTTTCTCACTATCGTGGCAACTCATATGCTTACTTCTCTAACCCAATTTCACAAGAGGCCATTTGAAAGCGGCACTTTGGGGGAGCTTTTGTTATGAACTAGATTGTTCATTTGGGAGGAGCCCTATAGCAAAAACCCTTGTTAACAGATTGTCTTATCTAAAAGAGAGATCATTTAGTTTCATGTAAGAGACACACAGACACATATCCTTCCCCCTTTGTTTCCATTACTTTAGAAGTTAATAAAGCTGCCTTTCTGTCATACACGAAACTGCCAGAGACCAAGCTATTGTCTAAACAGCTATAATATCACTTTCTATAATGTACAGCTATAATGTAAGTGCCTAAGTCTGTTTTTTCTATATACCACATGTCTCCTTACAGAAAGGATGTAATTGGTCTTGTGTGGATCATTGTGTACTTATTTAAAGCCAGCTCCCTCAAATTTTTTGTTTCTATCCTTCTATTTTTCCCTGTCTTGGGAAATCATAAAACTATCTGACCAAAAACAACCTTCAGTTGTTTATACATGCATTCTAGGAAACTCTGCTAGAGTAATGGCCAGGTACGACAGCTGTTAAACAAGAGGTCAGCAATTCAAATCCACCAGGCACTCCTTAAAAACTCTATAGGACAGCTCTACTCTGCCCTGCAGCATTGCTATGAGTCAGAATTGATTCAACAGCAATTATTTTTTCGGTTTGGGTTAAGTAGGACTATCTAGAATGCAGATACACAGTTAAAAGTTTCTTAAAAGGAAGTTATTAAACTCTCTCTCTCTCTCTTTCTTTCTCTCTGTGTGTGCGTGCTGAAAAGTATATTTACATAATAGACTTTTTTTCTCACTGTTTCTAGGAGGAAATTTTTAAAAAGCTTTAGTTCCAAGACAGAGTTTTTGGTTTGATTCTCAGTCTTGAAAAATTTACTATGTAATTTTTAGCTCAATATTTTGCTTTGAATAAGGCCACAGGTAAATTTCTTGTTATTTAGACTTCTTACATTTTCTACATTGGTTTAAGATTTAAGTTACCACTGTTTTTATAATGTGTTTGATAATTAAATTAAAATGTAAAATATGCATCAAAAATTATACTCAGCTAAACAGACTGACAATAATGGCCCACTGGGGATTTTCAAAGGGTCTTGAGGCTTTGGTCCTGTCTAGGTCATCTATTGCCTATTAGTGTATTTCAATATCTTTTATTCTTAGAATGAGCTCTCTTATCTCCTCTCTGTTAAGATAGTCTGCCAGTGAAGAAAGAACATTAGATACTGCTCTACATTTAACTGATGGTCGACGAAACTTGATAACTGTTCTTTATACACACTTAAGAAGGTAAACCTTCTTCTACAGGTTCCTCCCGGTACTTGAGTTTTCCTCACATAACTCTGAACTCCAGTCTTATGGCAATTCAGACTTGATGCCAACAAGATGTTCTGTGGGAGTCCTTTACAGCCCTATCCAGTAAAAGCTAGCCCATCAGGAATGGAAAAAAATAAATGCTAGGAGAGCTCTCAGGGCTATCACAGTCAGCTTGTTCTCCTCAGAGATACCCTAGTCTTGCTTTGCAGCAACAATTTAACTCCACTTAAGGACTCTGTTCACCTTGAGAGGAAAAAAATATCTGACTCGCTCCTGTCATAGCCAATAGTACTTATTCTCCCAAAATATTAGGTGTTTTCTGGGATAGTACCTGTTTTGTGGACATCAGGCTGATGCCCACTGCCACACATTAGCTTATCTTGTGTACTCAGAATAATCGTTAGAGACTTTCAGACTTATAAATTTATCTCCCCATCCAGTGGGTCATGTTCCCCGAGATGAGTAGTCAGAGAACGACGGAGGCAAACACTGAGTACTTAGAAGAACTTTTCCTATGTACTCTGAGAGCTACAGTTCCTGCAGCAGGGGTTCATCTAACTAGAAACAGTAGGCCAACCCCATCTCTTACACTAATAGACATCATAAATGACACTCCGATTTGACGGCACTTGGCTTGGCTGGCTGTTCTGGAAACCCAGCAAATAAGCTTAAATTTAACTTTCATAGCCAGAGTTGGCTAATGATGGATAATCACATGGCCCATCATTTCTTTTCATTTAGGCAAAGAGAAATTTCTAACAATTAGTTCTTGTTATCCCTATTGTCAATACTATGGGACAAGTAGACTAATACATGACTAGGGAGAAGTAGAAGCCACCTGGCTGCCTAAAACAGACCCAGCTGGATACTGGGACATGTTTTCATTGTCTGGTTTTGTAATCTAGGTCCCTTGTTTCAAGACCTGTTACAAAGACTAATAATACTTTTGTTTCTAAAAATTACCTGTGTCACAGTGGGTTAACTTATTTTGTCTAGAGTTTTCAGTGTGACCATACAGCCATTGTCAAATCAGAGGATTCAACAACCCAGTCTGCAACAAAGGAACCAGAAGTGATTGACCAGAGACTACAGCTATCAGCTGCGTTCTCTGGATGCCCTCCTGATCCTGAGCAGCAAACTTTCAATGATGGTGAAGATCCAGATTCCAAAGATTATGACCTGCAGCTTGGCTTTGTCTTCCTTGGCCACAAGAGAGGATCTTTCGATGGGGGAAATTGATACGTTGTTTTTTAGAAACAGAAGCAGAAGCTTGGAGAGGTGAAACGACTTGCCTAAGGTAACAGTGATAGTATACAGCAAGAATGAAATGGAAGAGAAACAGGTATCATCAGGCTCATCAAGTCAGAGCTACCAAAAATTCCTTTGGCCACATAACCCCAAAGCACATCAGAGCTCAAAGGAACGTAAGGCAATCCAGTGTAACCTCTCCATTTACAAATGAGGAGACTGAGGCCCAGACGAAAAGTGACTTGTTGAAATGAAAATGCAGCAAATGAGCAGCAAGGCTGAGAGCTGAACCGAGATCGCTAGAATTTGGTGCATCGCGAAGTCCCACCCCTCTGCAATAGCAGGTAGATTCATCCTTCTTGGTTCCAGCAGCACGCTATAAATTTCTGCTTCTGTGTTCTTCCTCTAAGAAAGCAAGCTCTCTAGCCCGAGTGGCCAATTCTTCTCCTTCAGCCACGGGGAATTTCTGTCTAGGTACTAAAGTATCATCTACCTTTCTAAAGGGTCTGAGGCTGTGTAGGCCACAGAGATGAATTATAAAGGAATTGAATTGTTGTAAGTAGATATTTATGGTTGTCTATGCTAAATACAACGAGAAGGAAAAGGAACAAACATGACATTAGCGTGAAGGCAAATCAAAGCTGCTGTTCCCTTTTAAACGTTCTCTACTCATCTTTAAACCCACCCATGCAATTATCTTCCAAGTTCATTCTCAAAAATGAGACTCCAAATTTCAGGGTCTATTTATAGCCAGACTATCATGCTATTCCCATGCTCAAAAAACTTTGATTACTCCCTCTGCCTTCAAAATAAAGTCACAAATCCTTAACCCATCATTTCATGCTGTACTGTCTGCAATCTGGCTTAAATCTACCTCTAACAGTATCACCAACATTTCCTCTTCAGGTCCTCAGTCTATTTTTGGCAAATGAGGTTCACTAGAAACTGCTGATGAACTTTGAACCTGTTAACTCGTTTGACAAATGTCTTTGTACCCAAATACAAATACTGAGGGGTACATGCCTTTTCTTTCTGTTAGGACAGGTTCTCCTTGGGTTTGTTTTTGTTATTCCCACTTAGCAGGGAGTCCAGCACACGGTAGATCTTAATAACTGTTGAATAGATGAATGAATGTGTGTGCTTCAGAAAATTACATTTCTCATGCCTCCGTGGCCCCGGTCCTGGGAAGTATCAACTACAACTGCAGAGGAAAACAGATGTGCCTTGAGATTTTTCTCAGCAGAATATAAACATAAAGCTCAAATGAGGTAGCAAGTTGAAGAAAGTGTGACACTGCTTTATTTATGGGATTTTTTTTTCCTTCTTCTTAAAGAAACACAGGAAAAAAGAAGAAACATTATGACTGGAGTTGAGGAGATGGATTGCCTCTCTTTGTGGTTTCACATGCACTTTCTTACCAGGATTCATGTGTGGGGAAACAAAAGAACATCTCTTTGTCTATATAATTTTGTTCCCTTCCTTTATTGCTTTAAATAGGCAAGATGTGGCTTGCCTTCCTTTCACTGCTAATGCTGTTTGCATTATATTCCTGAACAGAAATAACTTGCCGTTCATATTGCTCTCAAAGGTTGTCCAAGATCCCCTTCCCCTTATACATTCCACACATTTGTAACCAAGCTCTTCCGCATTGTTAAAGGAGGCTGCCTCAGCCCCGTATCTTCTGTGCATAAAGCAATCAGTTATAGGCCTACTCACGTCAAGCATTCAGTTCTATCAGTGCCATCTAACCTTACAGCTCTCAGCTGCTAGTCAAAAGGTTGGTGGCTCAAATGCAACCAATAGCTCTGTGGGATAAAGACCTGGTGATCTGCTCCCGTAAAGATAGAAAGAAAAGAAAAGTACCTAGGAAACTCTATGGGACAGTTCTAGTTCATCACACGGGATTGCTTTGAGTCAGAATCAACATAATGGCACCCAACAACAGCAGCAGCAGCAATAATCAGAACATGCAGGCTGGAAAGGTTATCCTGTGCTTAACATTGCAACATCAGCGCTATCACCACTGTAAGGTGGTAACGGCTCTCTATAGCTTACGTATCTTTTTCCTGTTTATTCCCTCTTATATTCATTTAAAAGGGCCCTGCAAGATAGGCTTTACTCTTTCTAGAGAAAATGGCTTGTCCAAGGGCACGTAGCATAATAGGGCCATGACTAAAATCCAACTGCTTTTCCTTTTCTACAGCAAATGTCCACTAGTTTCATGCAAGTCCAATTTGTGGGTGATATGGAGAAAAAGCAACTATAACCTTCCTTGGTATTGTAACCTAGCTAACAGTCTTCAGCTCAAAGAAAACCTTCTAAGAGTCTAACATGGATATGTACACAGACGTGTCTGTATATATATATTTACATGCACCCATCAACCAGGAATTGGACAGCAGTTCTTAGGGTAACATCATTGTTTGAGTCATAGAGACTCACTTTCAGGGCCAGTTATTATCACTCCACTTTACCAAATTTCACCATCACCACACACTGAACCCTGGGGCCTCTCCTCTATTCATCTCTTCCTATGCACACTTTCCAGGGAGCTCCACCACTCATCACCCTCCAATGCTCGTGCTGATTACAATGCAGGATGTCCCTGAAACTTGTGCAGAGATTAGGCTTTCCATCTGCCCACAGTTATGCTACAAGACCTCACTGGAAGAGGGAAAGAACTAGCTAGGTCTGTCTAATAAATGTATGTATATGACTTCTACTATGTTCAGTACCGCCTCCACCCCTTCAAAAAAACTACCAGTCATTTTTCATTTTGGTTGTGTTCAGGGGACTACTAACCCTCCCCAAGGCCTTTTATTTCCTTGCACACCCTCTCCATGGCTTCTACCTGCCCATTCTATCAGAAGCTCTTCCTAGAACCAATCCCGAGACACCTATTAAAGCACAAACTGGAGTTCCTGGTGGGAATAAATAAATGAGTCCAGCTTCCTTCTGTCTGAGACTTGGACTTCACATGAGAGGAATATCTACTCTAAGGCAGGAGGAAGGCTATCTCAAGACAGAAGAAAAAGGAACTCGTCTGTTAAGGCTGCAGTTCTGTCCAATGAAGTCTGAGAAGGATTGTTGGCAGCTTCCGTTAATTCTGTTGGGGTAGGCAACTGGCAATTGGCAGTTAGTTCTGAGGTTGAGCTGAGCATGCTGGGATGGATGTTGAAGTGAACAGTTGGCCCTTGTATCATGAGCCTCGCTTTAAGTGCCCAAAGAACCAGAATAGCAAGGAGAAGGGATAATCACAAATAATGCCAAAACTTCTTGTTAGTCTTTGGCTTCCACATCCCTCCCAGAAGAATTTTAGCCATGCTGAGCTGTCCAACTTTCCCATCTCTTCCATTATTTCTTCACAGTAGAGGTTCCTGCTGGCGTAGCAATAACCGCAAAGTGAGCAAGAGAAAGAGCTGTAACAAGTGTCTAGAAAATGTACAAAGGGTTATGTGGGAATCAGTTATGGATCTCTGAATCTGAGCCAGGTTTGTTGGTTCAGCAGCCACACTTGCTCATTTGGCTCAAGAACTGATAAGATCAGTGTCTAATTTTTTTTTTAGTTGCTGTAGAGTCAGTTCCAATTCATTTTGACCCATTTGTTTCAAAGTAGAATTGCACTCCATGAGCTTTTCAATAGCTGTGAGCTTTCAGAAGTAGACAGCCAGGCCTTCTTTTGAATCATCTCTTGATGGATTTCAGCCACCAAACTTTTAACTTGGTAACCCAGTGCTTAACCATTTCTGCCACCCAGGGACTCCACAGTAAACACTTACTGGGTGGATAGAGATACAAATGAATTTTTACCTGAGCCTGAAAACTTCCTCTAACAGCACAAAAGTGAAGCTGCCCTCCCCAAGTCTTCATACCACATCTGCTGGAAAAATTACAGTCTGTTAAGGCCTGACTAACCCTAATGCAGGCAATTTTCCTCTTTATTTTCCTGTCCTCATGTTCACTGTGGTGCTAACAATCCATCCAGACCAGTTATGAAGTCAGCTGAGTGTTAAAGGGTCATCGTTTACTGTTTGCTGGGGTCATTTAGAAGTTTCCTGAGACCTGATTTTCACCCTATAATACACTGTCTCATGAGCTTACTGTTGATGTTTGGGCTCTGAAAATGGAAAGTCCCAGATTTGAATCCTGGGTCCTCTTATTTAATAGGTGTAAAACCTCGGAAAAATTATTTAACCTCTCTGAACCTCAATTCCCTCAGTCTGTAAAATGGGGATAATACCTGATAAAACACTAAGCATGAGGCCAGGACTAGAGTTAGTGTTTGATAAAGCACTCCTATAACTGACGGTGCTCCCCCTTGTGCCGTTCTGTCATTCCCTTCCTTCTTTTCCTCCCCATCGCTTCCAAATACATCACTGCATATTAACTATCAGAGAGCAGATTTACCAGAAAAATGGGATGGTTTTAGACAGCCTGGAAGTTATTTACATGTCTGAGTAATCACTGTAGTCCAATCAAATGCCTTGTCTTTCAAAAAGCATAGCTAGAAGCCCAGAAACCCACATCTTTTCCTAAGAACGACAGCTATGCATAAGGTGACTATCCTTTGAAAGAGGTGGGTTTTTTTTGCTTCTGCTATGAAGTCAGTGGGTATTTACATTGCCAAGAACTTCTTATTCCACTGATAATGCCACCCAGAGAGGAGATACAGCTGATTAAGAGTCTAACTGTGCCGCCTGGGGCAAGACACTTTATTTCTTAGTGTCTTTGTGCCCTCATGTGTATAACAGGGAGCTTAGACTAGGTGATCACTGGAATACTTTCCAGTTTAAAGATTTAAGACTTAAATGATTGAATGATAGATAGAATCATTAAAAATCAAAACCCATAAAGCTTCTCCTTCCAGGGAACAACAAAAATGATTTCATTTGCAGTTATGTGTAAAGTGGTACAAAAAAACCAAACCAAACCTGTTGCCTTTGAGTCAATTATGACTCATTCAGTGTGAATGTAATGGCATGCGAAGGGAGGTCAGAGGGCTCTGAGCTCTCATACTAGGTCTCAGTGCCAGGGAGTCACAAGTGGAGAGGCCAATAGACTACATCCTTCACCCTGCTCTGAAGATGCCTTCACAGTAAGTGACTCACTTGCTTTTTCACTGGCTACATCTTCCTTGGTAGGCAGGGGAAAGAAAAAACCCCACAGTCTTCCATCACTGCTGCAGACATCAGCCAAACCTCTCTCTCCTCCCCTCTGCTTGCTTTTATCACCACCATCTTCCAAATGTCACCTACTAGGTGTCATCAGCTGCACTTCACCTGCAAAAGGTCTTCCTTAGCCAATATTTATTGTTTTCATATTTTTGCAGATAGGGTTCAAGGGTCCCTCAAGCCAGTTGTATAAGATAAAGAAAAATGACTGTATTTACAGGCAAAGAAGGCTTTCAGGACAGCATGCCTGATTTACTGTAGAGCACTGAGCAAAGAACCCTAAGCATGCTGGGGAATGATCAAGTGGGGCTGTCCACACAACTCCCATAGTAATCCCCAGGCGTTGGAGTTTACTCTGTGTTAGCTTAAACTCATACCTAATAGATAGAGAAAAGCTGTGCCTAGCCACAAGGGAAGAATAGGGCGGGGAGTACAAGGTGGAAAAGGGTGGGAAGGTGGAGAGGCTGCAGAATAGCGTAGGAGACCACAGAATCTGAGAATAGAGCTGAGTATTTGGAAACTTTAGCCAGAACAGAATTCCCCTAGGCTGTGGTTTTCCAAAATAAGGCTACAATCCAGAATAGTTAAGGGATTCAAGATATTTAGCAGAAAATGGAAATTAGAACCATTGTCCTGCCATCAGCTCGCAGGCACCACTGACAGAAATCAATTACTATGTCTATTCGTAGGATGCACAAACATAACTTAAGAAAACCACCCAGCTAAGACAGCGCACATTAGTAGGAAGATCAATATTAACCGGACTTCAACATAACATGATTACTTCTCCCATCTTAATCCAATATTACAAGGACAGAGTAGCTGGGCCAGGGGGCTGGGGACTACGCTGTCAGGGGAAATCGAGGCCAACTGGTACAACTAACATTTTGCTAAGACAGCCCTCTGCACCCCACATTGGTGAGTGGTGTCTTGGGTCTTAAAAGCTGCCAAACTGCCATCCGAGGGTACAGCAAATTGTCCCAACTTCGCACGAATGGATGATCACTAAGGACTAAAATGACATGGGGGAAAGAGAACCCAGAAGACAGAGAGACCCACGTGAATGGGTGACTACATCGACTTGTGACCAGAAGAACTGGATGGTACCTGGCCACCACCAGTGACAGCCGTGATGGAGCTCACAAAGTTGAGTCTCAATGGCAACACGAGAATGAAAAGGGGTGCACACTGAGAGCTCCATTAAAAGACCATAATTGATGGTCCTTGGGCCTCAGGGCTCCCCTGGGAGCATCGCTCCCAGCCCTGATGTGCTGCCCCTGTCCATAAATCATAATGGAGGTCAACTCTTCAGACAGGAATGGATTGGACTTGGCGACACAGAGTGACCATATCATGCGTGCACTTTATGGTTCTATGCATCTGTAGGTTGTCATCCTGCTAACTTCTTGCTGGAGGAAGGGGAATGGGCAGAGAGTAGGGGAGAGAAAATTGCTGGGAGGATAAGACATGTATGGAGTAGAGAGAATGAATGTGCTGTCATCAGGCAGGGAGAGCAGTGGGAGCTGCACATAGGTGGGCATGCAATTTATTTGGGGATGTACATTTTCATCAATCATAATAAAAAAAAGAAAAATGACCAACTAAAAAATTCAACTGTCCCTAGAGTTGTATAAAGCCAACAGATGAATACCAAAGAGGGCTGTCACTGTTGAGTGGAAAACCTCTGAACAACTTTGCAAACAAACCAGGGCTCATCCTTCCCCCAAGAGGCTTGGTTAATCCTTCCCTGATGTACACACATGAACAGGGACTACAAGGACAACACCACAAAAACAGATCTGTCATCTGACCATGGGGATAATCTGAGTGAGACTCACCTCATAGAACACAGCGCAAAGACCACAAAGTGCTCGAAAGTAGACACTGAGTGTATTACCTGCCAAGCAAAGGAAGAGCCATCATTTCATTAAAGAAAAGTCAGGCAGTGTCTATTTCCTGACAGGGAGCAGAGATGTGGTGTAAAAGAGAAGAAGTTCTGTCCAAATGTATGGTGGGCTCACAAAGCAAACTGTAAAATCTTTGTTGGGATTGGTGGCTGTTTGAATCCTGCATCATATAGCTCTCAACATATTCTGGTTGGCTCTGTTGTATGTGGCTCTCACAGGTGAGTGCTCCCATCTGTGAGTTTTTCTTTGATGCCCATTTTGGATAAGAGTCAGGAGCCCTGTGGGGACCATAATCCTGGAGAAGACCTGGTTCAGAGCCCTGGGGGGACCGTGGTCTTGGGAAAGATCTAATTTAACTGCCATAACATAACTCATAAAGAAAACATTCTACCTTATACCTTAGTGAGTGGCTTCTGGGATCTTAAAAGCCTGTGAGCAGTCATCTAAGATACTTCCACTGGCTTTGCCCCTTTGGGAACAAGGAAGAATGAAGTAAAGATGCAAGGGACTGGTTCAAAGGACTAATGGACCACATCTACAATGGCCTCCACCAGACTGAGTCTAGTACAGTTGGGTGGTACCCAGCTACCACCACTGAGTGCTCCGACAGGGATCAGAGACAGGGACCCAGACAGAACTGGGAAAAAATGTAGAACAAAATTCTAACTCAAAAAGAAAGACCATAGAAGCTTGCAAACAGCCATCTAAGACTCCACTGGTCTTACCCCTTCAGGAGTAAGTAAAAATGAAGAAAACTAAGCAAACAAGGGAAAGATTAGGCAAAGGACAAATGGACCACATCACCGATGGCCTCCTGCAGACTGAATCCATGTGCAAGTAGATGGTGGCCAGCTACCACCACTAACTGCTCTGACACAATGCACAACAGAGGGGGTCCTGGTCAGAGCTGGAGAAAAGGATAAACAAAATTCTACCTCGCAGAGAACAACCAGACTGCTGGCCTGGCAAAGACGGGAGAACCCTGGTAGTGTGGCCCCTGGACACCTTTTCAACTTAGTAATTAAGTCACTCTTGAGGTCCACCATTCAGCCAAAGATTGGACAGGCCCATAGAACAAAAGGGCCACTGGCCAAGGGGCAAAGGCTAGAAGGCAGGAGCGGAGAGGCAACCTGGTAACAGGGGACCCAAGCTTAGGAAGGGATAATGCTGACCTGTTGTGGACTGGTTAATGCAATATGTATACTAACTTTTTAATGAGAAACTAGTTGGTTCTGTAAGTCATCTAAAGTACAGTAAAAATTTTAAAGACTTAGAAGCCCCAGTGTTCCATCAGCCAGCTATGCAGCATTGTATCCATTATCTCCATTTTCATGTCCTCATCGTCTGTAATGGATCAGCATATATGCCTCACTCCTTGGCAAAAAGATGAGATAACCTCCTGAAGACATTCCTATCATTAGCAGGAAGCTATGATATCTTCTAAACAGGAAAACTAAGCACAGAGCCCCAGATCCCTCTAAGCTAGAGGTTATATGATTAAAATGCTGCTGAATAGGACTTTTTTTTTTTTAAAGGCAAACTGGGAAGATCTAACCAAACCTTATCAGTGCCTAAATCTGGGTAATGGAATTACGTGTGATTTTTATTTTCTTTCTGTATTAATTTCCTGTATTTTTCTTTTCCGTACTGGTTTTCTATATACTTATAATTTTCTACTACAGGTGGTTTTGCAATTGCATTTTTTGAAAAAAATTTTTTGGGTTTTTTTGTTTGTTTGTTTGTTTGTTTTTCATATAACAAGGATGAACTCAAGGTCCAAGTGGCTGTCAAGGTGTGTTAAGTCAGGGAATTCTCTGGGTACAAAAGCTGGGCATTCAGAGCCTGTGGTTAACCATGGAGCCCCCACGCTGCCAGGTCCCGGGGCTCTCCAATCAAGCCAACAGTGTGGCAGTATTCAGCCTTGGCTCAGGGACTCCAAGCTTCCCCTTGCAGAACACAGATACTGGCGGAGCAGACACCAAATGGCATCTTATCTTTATCAGACTCCTCCTTTGCAAAAAGAGAGAGAGAGAGAGCTCTTGGTCTCTAAAATTGGTGAGGACATAATTCCTCCTGGGCTGCATTTCTTTGGCCTCCATTTTCAAGGCAAGTATAGTCAGTGAGGTTAGTCTCCACCTTAGCTGCTGGAACCTGAGCCATACCAAAAAAAAAAAAAAAAAAAATTATCCTATTTTTTTAAAGGCTTTGAGATGACAGAACTCATTACTTCTGTTGTTTATCTGCATTCCCTTGCAGATGGTCATTTTGTCTCACTTGCTGAACCCACTTTTTGTGAGAAACAGAAACCACAGCCACTATGTGTTTTGACGCCCTCTTATCTGCTATTCATTACCATCTCTCCTCCAGGCCAAGTCAACTCGTCTCATTAACCATCCCTCTGGGGCCACCTTCCTCACCATCCACTCACATTCCTTGACTTGTAGTTCTTTCCCTACTAGGTAGACTCAGAAGGATCATCCCCAGTGCCACCATAAAGGAACTACTGTTGTAATTGAAGAATAAAAGCTGTACAACAAATCACTCAGGTGTTGAATTTATGCTCTCATATTCTGACTTTTCTGTCTGGATAAGGCAGTTTCACATATAGCTTCAGAAGTTCTGGGAACCCCTCAAAATTCTATAGGAAACAGTGTGGGTGTTAATTTTTTTTCTTGGGGTAGGGATCTATAGCTTTCACTAGATCTTGAAAGGGGTTCCTTATCTCCCAAACTGTCCAGAATGCTTATCTAAAGATTCCATTCCCTAGATTAGATAAAGAATAATCACCCCCAGCAAAGACTTTAGTTTGGGCCAGAGGAAGGGCAGGCAAGGAGAAATTGCCATCTTCACCTACAGGATGGTGCATGGACTAGAGTCCTTAGAGGCCAATTGAAAATGCCCTTGGGGAAGGTGTTTTAAAGAAGGAAGGTAAGCATCAGTTGCTGGGAACAAGCTTCATGGTCAGGAAATGGGACAAATACTTTATTATATATGTTTTCTCACTTTGCCCTCACAACTCCTTTGTGTGATGGAACTTACTATCTTCATTTGGCGGATGAGGAAACAGGCTCAGAGAAGTTAGAGAATTTTGACAGATTGAGGAAACAGGCTTAGAAAAGTTAAGGAACTTGTGCTTTGTCACAAAGCTAGTAAGCAATAGATGTGGAGTTTGAACAAGGAATGTCTGGGCGATATGTCATACTCTTTCACTACACTAATGTAGCTCTACCCCATCCCTGTGGTTAAGGGGGAAGCAGATGGGGTAAAGGGTCCCTGCAGCCATGTTATCTACCCTCTTGGAGATGCAAGTTTGCATAGGGGCAAAATGGAAGTGCAATCTGCTCTGATTTCTTCAGCCTGCCTGGTTATTTGTCAAAGAGTAGTTAAGGGAGGGCAGGAAGACTCAACCACATTCAGTTTAGCAGGCTTAACTCTACCTTCCCCAACCCTGTATCTCCCCCCAAGGGAAAGTAGAGAGTAAGGCCATTGGCCAGGCACACTTTCAGAAAGCACAGGGCCTAGAGATCAGGCAATGTCACCACCACCTACCTTTAAAATGGGGTCAGACATAAACCAGGAGAAAGGCCCCTGGTGGCAAGACAGCACTGTATTAAAGCTCTCACTAAACAGCCCCCTCTGATGTTCATAAAAGCCCTCCTCAAAGCTGCTTGCATGGCAATTTCTTCACAAGGGTGGCAGGGGCAAACGAGGTGAGTCAATCCACATTAGGATGAAGAAAGGAGGAAGGGAAGAAACAGAAGCGAGGGCAGGGTCTCACTTCTCAACCAGACAGTCCATGCCTTCTGTCCTGCCCAAGGGTTTCCATCCTTTCCTCTTGACCCACCGCTGCCCCAGACCAGAAGTCACCTTCCCCCCCTCCTCCGCTTCCAACCTGCCAGCCACAAAGGGTGACTTAGTTAATCACAATATTTTGGTGAGGGGCCAGGAGCCACTGATTCCTTTCCAATTTAGCCTCCCACTAGAGAAATGTCAAATATGTTGCTCTCCCTCCTCCCTTTCATTCCCTTATCCCTTCTCCTTCTTACTCCTCAAATGCGAAGCAATGAAGGACTTCCTTTGTGCTTGGGTTCTTTTCTTTCTTTCCAAACCCTCCTCACGCCCCTCCCACAAAGTGCTTTCTCATAATGTGGTCTTTCATTAAAATCAATGATTCATTTCCCATCAAACTTTGAATATTCCACTTCGAAATGAGTAATTCTGACTCTGAGGAAAGCCATACAGTAGCAGCGTCGTCTCTTTTTGGTTGCTGTCTCCTGCCTTTCCCCATAGAAGGCTTTGAAAAGCAAGTGGGAGAAACACTGGTAAGCAAGCCCATAGCAGAATTAGGAACTGGAGTTGGGCAGAGGGTACTTTATGCAAAATCTCTGAGTCCAGGAAACTTGGAGAATCCTGGGGTTGGCAAAACGTGAGACAAGCCATTGGACTTGGTTACCCTGAGAGTCTTTCCCTGCTCCAGCTTTTACAAGTCTAGTAAGAACCTTTGAGGGGCACATGTGGGGAGCTCTAGTAACACATGGAGAAACTTCCATGAGGCCTTTCCGCAGAGACATGTGTATGATCTTGTCTTGGGCCTTGGTTAACACTATCAGAAAGAGCTTCAGATAGGTTCTGATCACTGACTGGGCCATCGACTCTCCATGAGTTCAGGGGCCCACGTGTTGGCTCTTCTCACATCTGCACGTGGGCAGACCTCATAAACCTCAGTCTCAGAAACACAGCCCAGTCTCAAGAAAGCAGCCACAAGCAGGTCCTAACACGTAGATCACCATGCTTTGTACCCTGTGACACCACTAACCTGGTTAAAAATATCAGATTGGTATCTGAGCCGACAATGGCCACCTTGAAGTTAAACAGTAGCCCATGATGTAGATTTGCTGGAACTTGGCTCTGTGAGCCCAGTCATATGTTGCTTCTTGAGGAGTTAGAAAGCTAGGCTGAGAGAGATACAGACATTAGCCAAAAGATGCAGAAGTGAGAAGACACATAGGAGAAGACATTAAACTGTAAGACATGAAAGAGATGGTGGGGTAAAAGCAGAGCTAGATTGCTAAGTCATGATTACAGTTGGTATTTGACTACTGAGACCCCCTTTTACTGGCCCAGTTCTCTATGAGGATAAGAGTCAGATTGTTGCCAATGTTGCCCTATTTCCCTGTAGACCATTACAATAATCCCCCGTCACCTGAGATGATCTGAGCACACACTGCTTCATGATACTCAAGGGAGCCTAACCTAAAGTTTGCTGTGAGGACCATGTGAGACAATGCATGCTGTGTGTTCAAGGCAATGTTCTACCAGAGACTAGCAATATACTCAACTTCTAGAGGGGAGCAGGCGTTGATGGCTTGGCCTTGGTTACCAGAGCAGAGACACAGGCTTGCACAGAGTTAAAGGGGACTAGCAGTTGGGCCACATCGGGGCATATAAACCACAGGGAGTTCTAATGTGAGGTGTGTGGGTGGAACAGACAAATGGCAGAGCCACAGCAGAAAGCTGCTGGTGCCCAGTTGAAGTTCAGGGGCTCAGGTTCTGGTAAGCACAAGGCATAGAATCCCCTAGGTAAGCTGGTTTAGGCCCAGTGTTCTCTGATTGCTGAACAGTGAACTCAAAGAAGTGAGTTAATCTTCTCAAACCAGCTCCTGACTCTGCTATCTAGTTTTCAACCCAGACACATTGCCGACAACCCTACTCCAAAGTCACATTGGCCTGTGCAGTACAGGGGCTGGATTCCCCAAATAAAAAGCAAGATCCTTGAGGTCAGAAGCCGTATTCTATATCTCTTAGCTCCAGCAGCAGTGGCTTCCCAATCAATCACTTAGACTTTGTAAGGACTGGCTCAGGAGTCAGTATTTCCAATAAACTCTCTCACCTGTCAATAGTAATACAGCCAGCATTAGCAAACATTGCCCTTAGCGATTTGGCCCCAGCTGATCACAGCGCAACCAATGATCATCAACAAATATGGTCTAAGGACTTGTAAGGATGATCTTTGATGATATTAGGCCTGTGGGAAGGGAGACTGGAAAGAGAAGTCAAAAGGGCTTCACTTTTGCCTTGTCAATAGTCTTACTCTATACTGACAGCCTTTAAACGACTGTTCAAGGTTGCTTGCCAGGAAGGTTTCTCTGATGTGACCATCTCCTCACCAGTCACCTTGCATTCCTGAGCCACACTTCCTTGTCACCTTGTATTTTATCATATTTTAAAGGATTCTGTTCAGTAGTGTTAGCTTCTCTCCCATATCAGATTGTAACTCTGAACAGCAAAGCATGTCTTCTTTCTTTCTGCCATTCTACCTATTAATATACAGAGCTTGCTGAACAAGCCCCTGACGTAACTCAGTCATCCCATTCAGGGACTCCCACCTCTTAGGTCTTCAGGTATTTCCACAGCAGCCTTCCGAGGAGCCAGCACTATCCCAGAGCGACCAGGGCTATGTCTTTGGCTGTCTCTGTCTTTAAGTGATCCCTAAAATGAACCAATTTTGTCATCTACCAGCTTAGGTCATCTGACTTAGGAGCCCAACCTGAGAAGGCAGAAGGCCTGAAAAGAAGACACAAGACAGTGTCTCCTGTTCCTGGGCCTGGGATCTCTGGGATACCATAGAAGGAGGACTGCAGCAGGATTATTTAGGAAACAAGGTGCCTCCAAGCCAACCAGCTGCTCTTCACATTGAAATCCTAGAATGTGGGATCCTTAGTTACCAGTAGCAAGATCAAAGTACTGAAAGCAACTAGAGGAGGTCACCTCTGCCCTTGAACAGATAGACCCTGGCCCAGGGAAGCTCTAAGGAGACCACGCAGGATATTCACTTTTAGGGTCCATCTGGTAGGACAGATTCAGCACACATCTAGAAATAATTCTTACGGCCCATTTCACAGATGTCCCTTCTAGAACTTCCTGTGCTGTTGCCAAGAGGTCTTCAAATTGCCTTTTGGGGGTTAAATACAGCTGAGAGGAACGGATCCATCCCTACTTTCCTCATTTCAGCTGTCTGAAAACCAAGCAAGACTGACCCTTTCTTCCTGATGAAACTTGCAGGTCACTGGGAAGAGTTTTTCATCTTAGCCATCATTAATAATTTTGACTTGGTGCTCTGCAGCTTATTTATTTGCAGAAGCCACATCTATCTCCTCCACTGTCCAACTGCCAGGCAGAGAAAAATAACCGCAGTTTTCTTCTGAAATGTCATGAGCCCTGATAGATCAAAGTTATGACTGGGATCAAGGTACATAGCTACATCGACAGAACCCAGTTAAGACAGTTCTCATCGAAAATGTTCTAGTGCTTCTTTGAAGTGAGCCAGTTGCAGGTTGGAAAAGTGAATGTTTTAGGCCATTGTAGAGATGTGGCTTAATTGCGTGGAAAAATTTACATGATTCTCTTAACCAGCTCTATAGGAAATCTAACAGAACACAAGGGCATAAGTACGTACTCCCTTTATACCTGGTAGCCAATTAGAATAATTACAGGTCAGGCAACTAGAGGGCACAAACAGCTTCCTGAATGTTAGCTGAGCAGAAAGAAACTTATAAATCAACAATAATAAAACCCTGTAAACGCTGAGTTAACAAACATCTTTTGGTGTGTGGACTGCTGGTAGATGCCATATGGAGTACTTGAGAATAACAGCGTGTGGTAGAAAAAGTTCTGGACTGGGAGTTAAACCTATGTTCTAGGTATGGTTCTGCCACAATGATCTGTGAGACTTCAAGTGAGTTAATTGTTCTCTCTGGGCCTACATATGTAAATTCAGGAGCTGAATTAGCTCATCTTAAGGAATCTTTCCTGAAATTTCGAATCAATGACTACCTCTTGACCACTTCACGAGCCATTCCTATACTCTCATGTCTTATTCTCAAAGTGGTTTTCTTTTAAGATTAAAGCAAAAAAACACTGACGTGGTCAACATGTGGTTTGTGAACCCTCAGGATTCCAAATACATTTCAGGATTCAGTGAGATCAAAACTATTTTCACAACAAAACTAAGACACTTTTTGCCCCTTGTACTATGCTGACCTTTGCACTGATGCTGCAAAAGCAATGGTGGGTGAACTATTGGTGGCTTCCCACAAATCAAAGCAGCAGCACGGACTGTACTAGCAGTCACTATATTCTGCAAAGCCAGAGAGGTGCTTGCAGAAGAAAAAAAAAATCCAGTTTCCTCCAGAAATGCCCTTGTTGATGAAATAAATATCACTCGACGGCACTTGGCTTGGCTTGGCTGATCATATTAAATGTCAACTCATAAATACACTTTTTAAAATATTTTCAGATACAATGAGGGAAAGTCAGATAAATCACTTTGGTAGTACCCAGCAGTTGCCTTGAGGAAAAGCATTTGTGTAATTGTTTGAGTTGCATGTTAAGCTAGCCACTTTTTAATGGAACACTATTTTTACTTCCAAGAACAATTGTTGTCTATGATTATGTAGACTTCAATATTGGGCATTCGTTTTTTTCAAAAACAAGTGAGCCTGCCACTTCAGGAATACAACTGATAGTAATTTTTCCCTGCAATAAAATTTGAGCTCTCAAGAGGAAATTTGGAAAATCGTTATCTGCCGTTATGAGTTTTTTAGCTTCCCGATATGTAAGAACTTATCTAATGAGATTAACAGTAATTAATGTGATTTTTATATTGTGTAATGAAACATATCAACAGTTAGAAGAATTGCATATTTTCCAGAATGACCACTGCCACTTCCTCACACAGACAAAAGATCCATTCAAAGTTCAAGATAAACCAATATATTTTAAAGTCACAGTATGAGAAGTTCATCAATACAGTTTCAGATCACAAATTGCAACCAAACTTTAAGAAACCACCACTTGTTGAGTTTTGGTATAACACCAAAGAATATCCATGACTCTTTGACAGAGCTAATGAAACACTTCCCTTTTCTCTTTCTCACTTACGTATAGTGTGAAGCTGCAACTTCATCACACTTTAATCGAAACCTCATATTACAACAGATTAAACAAAGAACAGACGTGAGAATCCCGTTGTCTTCTATTAATCCAACATCACTGTGAAGAGGTCAGTGGAGGGGTGAACAATGCCAGTTGAAGCAGCTGTGAAAAGATTTACAAAAATGTTAATAGTGATCTCAACCAAGGTAACATTCCCCCCAGGACCACTGGGCAATTTGCTTATCAAAAGCGGAAAGGGGGAGTTCTAGTGGGTAACAGCCAGAAATGCTGCTAAACATCCTGTAATATCCACAGCAGCCCCCTGACAATGAATAAGTACCTGCCCCAAAATATCAATAGGTCTAAGATTGAGATACTCCTGTGTAAAGTAATGCTACTCGTCTCATTAAATATTTTGTTTCAAAAATATTTATGTTAGTGCACAAGGATGTATCATTATTCTTTTTAAACAAATTTACGTATATATATTTTTTAATTTCTAATGAAGTAACTGCTGGTACAACACTGTTTTAGTCATCTGGTGCTACTCTAGCAGAAATACCACAAGTGGATGGCTTTAACAAGAAAAGTTTGTTCTTACACAGCCCAGTAGGCTAGAAGTCCAAATTCAGGGAGTCAGCTCCAGAGTAAGGCTTTCCCTCTGCCAACTCTGGAGAAAACACCTTGTGTTGCCTCAGTCTTTGTTTAGGGAGCATCTTGGCACAGGAACCTCAGGTCTGAAGAACGTGCTCTTCTCCTAGTGCTGCTATCTTGATGGTGTGAGGCTCCCAATTCTCTGCTTGCTTCCCTTTCTTTTTACCTCCAGTAGGATGAAAGGATAAAAGGTGGTGCAAGCCACACTCCAGGAAAAATCCCTTAGCAAGGGTGTTGCAGTCCCACCCTAATCCTCTTTTAACGTAATTTTCCTATGCATTAGCCACAGGCAAAGATTACGATATTTAGCATAGGAAAATCACAAAATATTGGGAATGATGGCCCAGCCAAATGGCTACACACATTTTTGGGTGAATACAGTTCAATCAATAACAAATACAAAAGCTCTTTGGGGTGCTCATTTTTTAGGAGTGTAAAGGAATCCTGAGACCAAAAAGTTTAAGAACTTGAAACTGTGAATGTAGACAAGAAAGCATGTCGACTACAAAACTAAATTTGTTAAGCAGCCATACACATTACTGTAAAGATAAGAAAACCTCGTGGTTGGTCTTTTGTGCAAAAGGACACATTGTTTCTTCTTAAGAAATGAGGTGTCTGGACCAAGGCAACATCAATGTGAAGAGGTCAGCACTGGGGTGAACAGTATCAGAGGAAGCAGTTATTACATACCCCAGTGTTTGTGATCAGTGCTAGCAATGCAACAGTGATGATCTACAGTTCTATCTTAGTCACCAAATGCCACTGTAACTGAAAGAACACCAGTGGATGGCTGTAACAAAGAGAAATTTCTTCTCTTACAGTCTAGTAGGCTACAAGTCCGAATTAAGGATACCAGCTCCAGGGAAAGGTTTACTCTCTCTGTCACCTCTGGAGGAAGGTCCTTGTCATAAGTCTTCCCTTGTTCTGGAGGCATCTCAGTGCAGGAATCTCAGGTCCAAAGGATATGCTCTACTCAAGCACTGCTTCTTGATGGTATGAGGTCATCCTGTTCTCTGCCTCCTCCTCTCTTTTTATATCTCAAAACAAGGTGGCTTAACACACTATCTAATCTTACAGATCTCAGTATAACTGCCACTAACCCATCTCATTAACATCATAGTGACAGGACTTACAACACATGAGGAAATAGCACAAGGTGATAATCATACCATACTGGAAATTATGACCTAGCCAAGTTGA
This sequence comes from Heterohyrax brucei, assembly GCA_028571685.1. Classification (NCBI taxonomy): domain Eukaryota; kingdom Metazoa; phylum Chordata; class Mammalia; order Hyracoidea; family Procaviidae; genus Heterohyrax; species Heterohyrax brucei. The sequence goes on along the minus strand of CM053142.1, from coordinate 64,354,841 downwards.
CAGAGATTTTGCTCTTGGGGGTGGGGGGAGTGCTAGGGTGGGGTGGGGAGATGGATGGGCATAGTTCAATCCATAAATCAGTCCTCAAAAAACTTACTGTCTAGAAGGGAAGAGAAGACACAATCAGGAAATTGCAAATGAAGCGTAGGTAGGGAGAAGGCAAATACATGCAGAAGGCATATGAGAATCAACGGGGAAGAGAAGGAGAATGGTCTTGGCTTAGAGGTGGAAGTGTGGTCAAGAGAGCAAAAGAAGCTTCCTGGAGGAAGTGATATGAATAGGAGTGAGTATGAATAGGAGAGAACTTTATTGAACGCCAACTGAAAAACAACAGTGACCATTAGAACCAAGCTGGTTCCTATGAGGTGGAGGTCAAATATATACCCTATTCTCCAGTTCCTCCACCATTTCTGACATCAGTCATTCTCCCTTCTGAAGAGACACTCTTCCTTTACTGAGCTTGATCATTCACTGAGATGGTCACAGAACCCATGGAAATAATAACTGCAATAACAACTGTAGTAAGAGAGAAGGATACAAATAGAAACAAAGATATGCAAAGGGCAAAGTTCTAAAAGAGACCCAGCATGAGGTCTCAATGTCTAAAAGTAAACCCACTTACAGGGGACCTGCTTACACTTCCCAAAACCAGTGTTCATTCTCACCCATCAGGAAATTTTCATACAGGAAACTCAACGACATCAACTGGCAGACTTAGCTATTGGTTGCTCCTTTCACCTGCTGCTCCCGTCTGGGTCCACTGGTTGGCTTCACTTCTGGTACTGTTGGCAGTTGCTGCCTCCTTCACCATTGCAGCGTTACTTAGTCCGGGAAGGTTCATAGCTCAGGGCTACCAATGTCCAAAGGTGACACTCTTCTGGTAATCACCAAGCCTTGCCTGAATCTCTTGTTCTAGGGTCTTGTCAGTCACCAGGCAGGCCCCCTAGCCAATCCCTATAAAGGTCATCTATTAGGTGGGGTAGTGGACATAAATATGGATGCCTTCCAGTCAGGATGAGCCCCTGGAAAAAGGACATCATGCTTGGTAGAGTGGAGGGTCAGAGAGAAAGAGGAAGACCTTTGACGAGAAGAACTGACACAATGGCTGCAGCAATGAAGTTAAGCATAAAAAAGAATGTGGACCTTGCACAAGACCCAGAAGTGCTTTGGTTTGTTGTGCACAGGGTCGTCACGAGTTGGAACCAACTTGATGGTTCTGCCAGAAAGCCTCCTGCACACAGGCACTCAGCTCTTTGCTCAGGTCAGCAAGCCTAGCTCTACGGATTCAAGTTCCTGAAGGCACCCAGCCTGCTAGGAAAACTCTGTGCACAGGGACTGGGCTCTCTCACTCCGTGGGTGGGCTCTAGCACTGTCTGCTGCTGCTCTGGCTCTGCTGCTGCCACTGCCGCTGGTTCTTGGCTGTTTCTTACCATCTGTGCTTTCTGCAGTGTTAGCAGTTCTCCTTGGTTCCTTCTGAGTCTTCTACCAATTCACAGTTTCAAAGCCGCCACATTTTAGGTATTTGTTAGAGCAGCGTCCCATTCTTTCAGTACCAAATTCTGTTTTAGTCATCTAGTGCTGCTCTAACAGAAATAACACAGGGTGGATGGCTTTAAAAAGGAGGGTTTCTTCTTATATAGCCCGGTAGCCTACAAGTCTGATTTCAGGATACGGGCTCCAGGGAGAGTTTTTGCCCATGTCAGCTCTGGAGGAAAGTCCTTGTGTTGCATCAATCTTTGTTCAGGGAGCATCTTGGCACAGGAACCTCAGTTCTGAAGGGTGTGCTCTACTCCTGGGGCTGCTTTCTTGATGGTTGTGAGGTTCCCGATTCTCTATTTCTTCTCTCTCTTTTTATCTCCTGTAGGATGAAAAGATAAAGGGTGGTGCAAGCCTCACTCTAGAAAAACCCCCTTAGAAAGGGTGTTGCAGTCCCACCCTAGTCCTCTTTTAACATAATCATTTTATCTATTAGCCACAGGTAGAGCTTAGGATGTATTGAATCAGAAAATCACAAAATGGAGTAGGCAGGCGAGCTTAACACATCTGGCTCTGAGGGACCTGGGCTTGATGGCCTTCCAGTGGTCTAGAATCACTCTTAGACTTAACTAATGTCAAAGGATCAAGGGCACAGCAGGGCCAGTCAGGGTGCCTGAGATGAGTGCGGGGATGGTGAGGATGTATATGGCATGTTACTAGCTCTCCCTACCCCTGTGGTCCAGGATGCAGGAAAGAGACTTGACAGTGGAGGCTTATCATGGAATCTCTAAATGCAAGTGGCATCACATGGATGTGTCTGCTGTCAGAGGTGCCAGGAGGTGGAGAAACGTTGGGGAAAGGAGGGGGACAGTAGCTACCAAGGCTCATCCTTGATCCTAACAATCATCACCCTAGTGTTCATCCTACCTCTGGGAACAAGCAGGTTGATAACTTTGTTGAAAATACAGGATTTAGGAAGGAGTTCATTTCTAGAAGGAATTAATTAATGTCAGATGTTTAGGCAGAACAAATAACTGTATGTGTGAACTGTTAGCTGTTACCTCAACTTTTACTTTTGACTTAGCTCTTATGTGTTTTTTAAACCAAACCAGGAAGCAAATTGAACCCATCCTCGATGTCCTGATTACACTCAAGTCACACCCACACAGTTGTTTATCTATTCCAGCTATGGGCATTCTGTAGCTGAAACATCATAGCTGCAATAATCATAGCAATTATTATTAGAATACTAACTAACAGCCAGCACAGTTCTAAGCTCTTTACAAGTATTAGCTCATTTAAACAGAAGTAGACAGGGCGTTTTCTAAGTGACTCAAATCAACAACATGAATTGTCCACCTTTGGTGATTAATAATAAGACAACAAGCTCATGGCATTCACCTAGCACTGCTCTGCAGTGAGCCAGCCTGAACCTTCCAGGTGGCACAGAAACCTGTGAATGAAGCTAGTTGCCAGAGTTGCTCCTGGCTTCTCCTGCCCCTTCCCCCAGGATGTTTTACCCAGCACAGCAGCAAGATGACTATTTCTGTCTATCAGATGCTTGTTTTGTCTAAGCAGTGATAGAAAGGGGAGACCACACAAGACAGTGTGGATGTGATGTTTAGTATTGATACTTCTTTGATCTGAGTGAAAGCAGTTGCAGGAGTTGGCATACCCTGACGCTCTCTCCACCTCTACCACCTCCCATGCAAAAGAGCCCTGTTACGCTTTACTCAAACTTCCTATCCGTAAGGATCACTTGTTTCTGTGACAAAATCTTCCCACTGCTGACTTATATCCAGGAGTATTGGCCTAGGGGAGCTGTGGGAGACAACAAGTAGCCCTGTTCCTGAAGAAGACTATATGTGCTTCATTTACCCTTGGTCTTCTCCTTCCAAGGCCATAGCACAAGGTGGAAGTCCTTCCCTGAGGCCACCAGGGGAGTTTGTGCAAGAAGGGCCACTTCAAGGTAGCTTTCACCAGGCTTGGCCAGAGGCTCACTGTGTCGTGTTCCTTCTCCCTTGCAGTTGCAAGAATGCCAACCCTCCACTCAACCCTTGGTTTTTCTCCTTGTTTTGCAAGCTTGTCTTACAAGTTCTGGTAGTCTGCATAGTTTCTCTAAAAAGAACAAGCCTAGCTCCTCTGGCAGAAATTGTACTAACTGGCACAAACTTGTCGAGCCTTTCCCCCTCCTTTGGCATAGATTTAACCTCGGAATTTCTCCCTCTCACCAATCATTTCCACTCAGCACTTGCCGGTCACCAAAAATGTCTAGCAGGAACTGAGAATCTGACTACATATTTGAGTTTTACAAAAAAGACTGAAAGTGGGTGACTCTTTGCAGAAAGTTTCTTGTCTCCCCACGATTTTTCCTTAGCAAGGCTGGCTCCAGAGCTGCCAAAGACTATGGTTTCAAGACTGCTCCCTGGACCGAGTGTCCTCTCTTGTCCCCCAAACCCTTAGAAGCTCATGATAGGCCAAAATATTACAGAAAGCAAGGACGGTGGCACCAGGAAGGGGGAAATGCTTGAGAGGTCAGTGACCTGGCTTAGAGGAATGAAGTCGGGGACGGCAGCACCTGCAGGACAGTGGTGTTTCCTAGCATCTGGGAGCAGTGCTTTCCTTGATTCAGAACTGCCAAACAATGCCCAACACAAACCTGATAAGAAAGGAAATTAACCCAAATCCTTGTCTGGATTTTAGACTAAGAGACAATAGGACAGTGACCTCTCATCACTGTCCATTACCATATATGTATGGAGATGCATGAAGACTTTTAAATCACCCTATCCATGATACATGAAAGATAAAACAGGCAGATGAGAGTGAATGTGCCCAAGAGGGCACACTTGGGATGGGTCCAAAGAGGTGATGTTAAAGCTGAAATCAGAAACTTAAAAGAGACTGAGTCCTCAGATGATTTGGGGAAATATGTTCCAGCAGAAGGAATCAGTGCAAGCCTGTAAGACAGAAACAATATTGGGGAATGGGAAAAAAAGGCAATGATGAATAAAGCATATTGAATAAGCAAGGAGAATATCCAAAGGTTGCAATGAAGAGGTGGGCAGAGGCCAGGTCCTGTAGCGTATTCTAGGCCATACACAAGAGTCTGGATTTTATTGTCAGTCTGATGGACAGCCCTTGGGAAGCTTGACCCAGGAAGGTGATGTGATCAGTTTGCATTTGGAAAGGTAGCTCCAGATGCTCCTGGAAGAAATTCAAAAGCCAAAAGAACAGAAGCATGAAGCCCCTGTGCTAGGCTGCTACAGTACTCCAGACAAGAGGTCATCGTGGCTTTGACCAGGTTGGAAGTAGTAGAGATAGATGGAATCATATCAGTTTGGGGAAGTTTTAGAGGTAGACTTTATGGCAGATTGGATATGACTTGTAAGAGGAGAAACAAACAAAGGATGATCCCCCAGAGTTTTGTCTTCAGCAACTTAGCGCTGACTGATGGTAGAACCATTTACTTCGATGTAGAAGGATGGCAAAGAAGTTTGGGGTGGGAGAGAGCTGTATTTTCAATGTGTGGACTTCAATATTAATGGGTCATAACAGTATAACGCTCTCAGAATCCACAACCACTCCCAGGAGCTGTGCTGTTGTACTGGAGTTTTAAGCTCTACTGGGATGTCCATCTGCAGAACCCAGTTTGCGTGTCTCTCTCAGAGTCAGCCAACAATGTTCATTCATTTGTTCATTCCACAGTTGGAATCTTTTTTCTTTTCTTTTTTTTTAATTTTCTTTGATTAGCATATATAAATACAGACTAGGGGAAGTCAGAACAAAACATAGCCTCCAAGCTTAGTACATGAAATGCATCCAAGGAGCAACCCTAACCTTACTACCTGAGCTCACACTACTTCCATCCAGCACAGCTCTGGGATCACAGACACTTTGGCAGCCTAGACAGGAATATTTTATCCCTCCTCCTCCTCAGGAAACCAAGTGTCTTATGCCAGGAGGCACAGCAGCACTCATACAAGGGTGGCCTGTTCACTCAGGTGACATGTGGGGCATGGGAGGGACAATCAGGTACCCAGGTCAGAGCTGCCCCCCATTCTTCTTTGTTCCCCCTGGAACAGAGCTCTGAAAGGCCTCAAAAGCAGGCCCTGAAAGTTTATTTTCCTCTGTCTTTAGTTTTTTATTCTTGCTCATTTTCAATTTTGTATTTGTCTCCTCTGTTTAAAACGAAAAACAATATCCACCCCACATTAGGTCTTAAGCTATTTTAACAAGCCTTCAGAGTTTCATTTCTAAAACATTTTGTTTCAACATTTATCACTTCCATTGGTCTGTTTTCCTTGTGTTTTGTTTATCCATTGCTACATTCTTACTAGCTAGATGCCCAATTGGCCAACTAGTTTTCACCCTTTTATTTTTAGCTAAGTGGTGACCACCATGGTTTTTTCCTCTTTTAATAACATTAGCTCTGTTCTACAGATCTTCATAATAGTGTGAGGACTGGGTTTTGGTGATTGTTTGACCCAGTTATGCAGGAGAGTTCTGAAAGTGCCGTGCAGTTGTTTTTCCTTCAATTTTTGTTTCTTGTGTCTAATTCACTGCATGTGGATTTGTGGAAATGGGAAGACAGAAAATGATCCCCTTTCAAGCATTTTGTTTTTCAGACACTGTTGAGGTCCTCTGTATAGTCCACAATGTTGAGTTTTGACGACTAGTACTTGGTTGCCAGATGTTAATTGTATGCAGATATTCTAATCCTCACCCCCACCCCAGTGCCAAGATTTCCTAATGGAACCATGTGCCGACTCAGCAGAGCTTTGAGTGTGACTTCAGGAATGGCCAATGATGGCTTTGTTGCTCCGTCATGCATTCACTCACCCATTCATTCAGTCAGTCATTCCACAAATGTGTGCAGGGACTGAGACCCACACTGTGCCAAGACCTTTACTGCTTCCTGGAAACAGGAATGGGGAAGTTCAGCGATTATAGGGTGGGCACATGCTAACTATGTGAGCAGTGACCAGAAGGGCTTTCTGGGAAGAGGAAATAGTCAAGAACCCCTCTCGGGCCTGAAGAAGTTTAAGTCAAGACAAGAGGGAACTCTAGCTTAATTGAATGTCTTTGATTTCTTTATTGTTTCCATGCTTCCTGAGCCCAATCCCCACTTTTCTCCAAGCAAGCTCTGCCCCAGGTTCCCGGTGAAGATCTGTTTCTCGAAGGAACGCTGCTCAGTGATCTCCACAGTGGCAGTGGTCCAGCTTGCCATGATAGTCATGGGGTACTCTGAAGCAGCCTAGAGCCCTCTGGAGGAACTTCAGCCTGTTGTGAATGTGTTGGCAAACCCAGAAGACACCGTAGCTTTGTGGAAGCTTGTCAGTATGAGAACCAAGTCTCCTCTCTTTGGATATAAATGGGAGATGGTGTGGACTATGTCATACTTCCTGTGGAAACAGCTTTCTTGATTTTAGGCAGAAATGGTTAGTCAATGAAAGAAAGACTTTCTGCTCGATGATAACAAAAAAATAAAGTGAATTATAAGAGAGAATAAAAAGACAGGGAACAGATTTAAGAGGAAATACTTTCAAATCATATCTGACAAAAGACTTATGTTTGGAATATATAAAAAAATTCAACAGTAAAAAAACAGCAAGCCAATATTCTTTTTTAATGGGCAACATATTTGAACAGACAGTTCAATGAAGAAGATCTAAAGATGGCAAATGAACACATGAAAAGTGCTCAACATCATTAGGTATCAAGGAAATCAGGCATAATGACACGTCCCTATACACGACTATAAAGCCAAACAAAACCTGTTGCTGTCAACTCAATTCTGATTCATAGCAACCCTGTAGAACAGAGTAGAACTGCCCCACAGGGTTCCCATTGAGAGCATGATGGATCTGAACTGCTGACCACTTGGTTAGGAACGGTAGCACTTAACCATGGCACATGTGACTATCAAAATGGCTAAAATTAAAAAAATAAAAATAAAATGACAATACCAAGTGTTAGCAAGGATGCCAAGCAACTAGGACTGTCATACAATGCTAATGGGAATGCAAAATGGAAACTTTGGAAAACATTTTGGCAATTTCTCATAAACGTACCCTTGAATCATCTCCCTATTCCATGTTGCCATCAATAGGACAAAGTAGAACTACCTCATAGTGTTTCCAAGGAACAGTTGGTAGATTCTAACTGCCTACCTTACAGTTCTTAATCATTGTGCCCCCACAGCTCCATATTTACCTTATGACCCAGCAGAGTCCTACTTGTAGGTAAACAAGAGAAATGAAAACTTATGTTTACACATACACACACCAGAAAAAGAAAGAAAAGAAAAAAAGTTTCCATTCAGAGACAAAAAGAACACGCCATAAGCAGTTCAGAACTAGTTCTGGTAAAACACAAAGCTCTTGTAAAAAGTTTTACCCTCTGATGGAAGAAGATAAAAGCTCAAAAGTGCCTGAGGCCATGGACAGGCTCAGTCCCATGATTTGGTCCATCATATGCTTTACAGAAATCTAAATGGTAAGAGAACTACCTCCATGTGTAGGTCAAGAAGAAAAGATGTCAGACTGCAAGAATCCATCTGATTGCTAGAGGAATAAGCTGTAAAACATGCAAGCAAAGACTCAGGATCTGCACTGTGTGGAAAGTGAGATCAAGTTCCTACAGGAACATTTACCAAAGATTAAAGAACATGAGTGATAACCAAAAAACAGGAGATGGAGGCTGTCTTGGTCTTCTAGTGCTGCCATAACAGAAATACAACAAGTGGACACCCTTAACAGAAATTTATTCTCTCACAGTGTGTTGTTGCTGTTAGGTGCCATCTAGTTGGTCCTGACTCAGTAGTGACCCCACGTAAAAGAGAATGAACCATTGCGCATTGCTGTGCCATACTCTCAATCATTGTTATGCTTGAGCCCTTAGTTACCACCACTGTGTCTCACAGTCTAAGACGCTAGAAGTCTCAATTTAGGGTGTGAGCACTACGGGGAGAATTTCTCTCTATGTTGACTCTGGGAGAAGGTCCTTGTCATCAGTCTTCCCCTGATCTAAGTATTTCTCAACACAGAGACACCAGGCCCAAAGGACATGCTCTCCTCCTGGTTTTTCATTCATTCTCTGTCCAGTTCTCCCTGCATCTCAAAAGGATTGGCTCCAAGTTACCACTTAACTCTATAGATTGATTCTGTCTCCTTAACATCATAGAGGTTAGTATTTACAACACATAGGAAGGATAATAACATCAGATCACAGAACGGTGGACAACAACATAATCCTGGGAATCATGGCCTAGTCAAGTTAACACACATTTTGGGGGACACAAGTCAGTCCAAACAGAGGCCATGGCAGTGATCAGACAGGAAGAAACATCAAGAAACTGGTTTGTTGCAAAGTTAAGTGTGCATCTAAACACCCAACATGGGAGAAAATCTTACATTAACTTACTGAAGAAGAAGAAAAAAAAAAACCAAGTATCATTTTACATACTGTTAGTTGATGTCAAGTCAGTCACAACTCATGGCAACTCCAAGTACAGTAGTATGAAAAGTTGCCCGGTCCTACGTCATCTTCATGATTGTCAATGTGCTTGAATTCATTGTTGTGGCCACTATGAATGCTGAGTATCTTGATCATCTTAAAGTCCCCAGACTGAGAAATCCTTAACTGAACATGCACACCAAAATTCTCAGAAGAGAGAGAATGAAGCGATTCAATTTCCTCAAGATCTAGAAATGGAGTTTCTCGGGACACGCAGTGGGAGGGAAAGTCTGAAGCAAATGGCAAGAGGAGCCCTGTGAATGAAGAGCTGCAGACCCACAGAGAGTCCAAGACTAGAAAGCAAGGAAAGAACCATTTCTCTTTCTTAAAACCAGATCCTTTCTATCTCTTGAACTAAACACTCATTCTCATTGGCTGAGAGCAGAAGAGGCTAAATAAAGCATCATCTATAGACATGAGGTTCAAGGTTTCAGATGAGACAAAAAGAGAAACTGAGACAGCAATTAAAATGAAGCTTCTAGAAGTTCACCCTCACTTGTTTGATAATCAAGGTATAGCAGCATTTGTCAGGGAACATTTGCTACTTGGGTATGAGATCTCACTTCCTTGGAGACAGAAAGGCCTCCCACCCCCGCTTCTGGAGTTTCCCCTTGACTGTCAGGCTTTTTTCTTCCTTGTCTCCCTTTTCCTCTTCCTCTTCCTCTTCCTCTTCTTCCTTCCCCTCTTCATCTACTTTCTTTCTTCTCCATTTTCAAATTCATTGTTTCAAGTGGCTACAAATCACAACAAGAGGATGGATGTCTTGTCCTCCCAGAGGCTTGGGTGGGCCATATCCCTCCCCACTCCACCATCCTTCCCTCCTCTGCCTGCTACAAGCTGGCTTCATCACAAATGTGTTGTACTCCTCATCCTTGCTTATGAGCTGAGTTTTTCCCTGGACACCTGTCATCTAAAAAGAAAACTGAGTTACCTCCTAGGTTCATTGGTCCTCCAAATAACCATATTAGTTAAAGTTGTGAAACACAGAGACAAGCTTAAGTGCTTTCTTTTTTAAAACAAAAATCTTTCTTTAAACTATATTTTTAGTTTTAAAAACATTTTAAATAAGCAGGTGTGCTTTTTCTCAACTTGTATCTTGATAATATAAATTTTAAGATAGTTTTAAAATACATGTATTTTTATACAATTATGTATCTAGACGGCACTTGGCTTGGCTGTCACATATTTACATAGCTATGATTTCGTATATTCTAGAAAACATAATGACCATTGTTAGATGCTGTCAAGCCAATTTTCAACTCATAATGACCCAATGTGACAGAATAAACTGCCCCATAGGATTTGGAAACTCTGGTGGCATAGTGGTTAAGTACTATGTCTGCTAACCACAAGGTCAGCAGTTCAAGTCCACCAGGAGCTCTTTGGAAACTCTATGGGGCAGTTCGTCTCTATCTATAGGGTCACTATGACTCAGAAACGACTCTATGGCAGTGGGTTTGTTTTTTTTTTAACCTTTATGGGAGCAGATCACCAGGTCTTTCTCCCATGAAGCTGTTAGGTAGGTCCCAAGGCCAACTTCTCAATTAGCAGCTGAGCACTTAACCACTGCACCACCAGAGCTCCTTAGAAAACCTAAGCAGTAAATTTTAACCTACTCATTCACTACACTGTTTCCTTAAAAAATGTATTACCTATGAAGAGTTCAGCAACCAGGTACATTGGAAATAACCAGAGGAATGCATCCCTCTGTTAATGATTATATGTTCCACAGTGATAAAAGGATGAGAGTTATCCTTTGCTCTCAATAAATTGTGATTGATTTTTTTAATTAATGCCAGGTGTCAGATACCTAACATATCCCCCAAAATGCTGTCTTTCTTGTGACTTGGCTTCTGCAGAAGGAGATTATCAGGGCATACATTGCCATCAGGATATTGCTCTGCAACCACCTAATCAAAGTCTTCACCCTTCTTTGGGCATCTCTATCAGTAAAAACGGAAACCCTGGTGGCATATCAGTTAAGTGCTATAGCTGCTAACTGAAAGGTTGGCAGTTTGTATCTGCCAGGTGCCCTTTGGAAACTCTGTAGAAAAGTTCTACGCTGTCCTCTAAGATCACTGTGAGTTAGAATCAACTCGACAGTGGTGGGTTTGACTTTTATTTTTTATCAGTAAAAATACTGAAGTACACTCCCATATATGTATTTCTTTGTATACAAGTTCTAAACCCACCTGTCAGTTTGTTGTCTTAGAATGGACGGGGTGCAGCTATGATACTTGAAGCTATGCCATCAGTATTTCAAATACCAGTAGGATTACCAATAATGGATGGGTTTCAGTAGAGCTTCAGGCTGAGACAGACTAAGACGACTAACAGGAAAGGCCTGGCAACCTGCTTTGGAAAATCAGCCAGCGTGAAAACTGTTTGGATCACAACAGCATATTGTCCAACAGTGCTGGAAGATGAGCTCCCTAGGCTAGAAACTGCTCAAAGTCCACAGTTGCCAAAACACTGAATTCTAGCACCCCAAAATCATGAAGATAACACAGGACTTGGTGACTTCCATTCTTTTGTACATGGGGTTGCTGTTTGAGTTGCAACCAGTATGAGAGCAAATACTAATACAGAAATTATAAGTATATACTTCTGTACAAATTATAAAGCAAACATAAAATACTTTGTAAAAGGATTGTCTTAGTCTTCCAGTGCTACTTTAACAGAAATACCACAAGTGGATGGCTTTAACAAAGACAAATTTGTTTCTTCACCGTAAGGTAGGCTAAGAATCCAGATTCAGGGCATCAGCTCCAGGGGAAGGCTGTCTCTGCCGGCTCTGGAGGAAAGTCCTTGTCATCAACCTTCCCCTGGACTGGGAGCTTCTGAGGCACAGGAACCCTGGTTCCTTTCCAAAGGATGAGCTCTGCTCCCAGCTCTGCTTTCTTGGAGGTATGACGTCCCTATCTCTCTCTCTCTCTGCTAGCTTCTTTCTTTTATACCTCAAGAGATTGCCACAAAGCACAGCACAGTCTTACACATCGAGTCTCTGCCCCACCAACACAATGGCCACCCATTCTCCTTCATTAGTATCAACAGAGGCAGAATTTACAACATGTAGGACCATCACACAATGCCTGAAATCACAGCCTAGTCAAATTAATGCATACATGGGGGGAGGACACATAAACAAAAGATGTTCTAAATATATTTAGTTATTGGCTTACAAAGTTTCCTGCCTCTTCTAAAATGTTCACATGTTTTTAATGAGAACAATGTGGTAGAATCCACATCATTTAAAAAGTCTTGGTATTATGTTTTGAGACACATCAAAGTTTTCAAATAAATACAAGAGTTTTGATACATCAATTTGAAAGTGCAGTTTTATTTTCATGTGTGTTTTTAATGACTGTCAAACTGAGAAAGGTAACTCACAAAAATCATATTTAGGCACATCATACAAAGTGCATTGCTAGGAAGAAGGAAACCAGTGTTTTTAAAGCCAAGACAGCTTGGGGGTTGAAGTTAACTTCTTGTCTGATTCAATTAGATCTTCCTTGTTTTTAGCTCCTACTGGTACTGACGGAGAGATAGTTGCGGGCACAGAGGCAGCGTTGGCTCTGCCTTTTTCCTGTCCTTGCATAATTCCTGTTCTCTGCAATCTGTACTGGTGGTGTAGTGATTAAATGCTACTGCCAGTAGCCAACAGAGTGGTGGTTCAAATCCACCAGGTACTCCTTGGAAACTCTACCTGGCAGTTCTACTGTGTCCTGTGAGGTTGCTGTGAGTCAGAATCACCTTGATGGCAATGGGTTTTGGGATTTCAATCTGATCATTTCTTTGTAGGACTCTCTTTAAGCCTCTCACCCATTTCATGAGGGTTAGCTATGTTCCAAGAGCCCTAATGGTGAAGTGCACAGCTGCTAACAGAAAGGCTGGCAGTTCAAATCCGCCGGCTTCTCTCAGTGAAAACAATGTGGCACTGTTTTGGTAAAGATTATAGCCTGGGAAACCTACAGGGCAGCTCTCCTCACTCCTATGGGGTCACAGTGACTGAGAATAGACTCATTAGAAGTGGTTTAGGTTGGCTGGTTTGTTTTCAACAAGGTTCAAGCTAGATAACAGCATAGACATTTCAATGGGGCAGGTGTGAATTGCAAAATGCTGCAGCATGCTGAGAGCTAACAAACCAGTACCGGGGCTACTGTCAGCAGCTTTGCTTAATTAATGCACCTCCTTCCTCTTTTTCACCGACATACATGTGGCTCGATGCCCTGACACGCATGCACACACACACAAAAGAAAACACTACCCACTGTCTGAACAGAAGTTTCTTTTTTTTATTTTAAGGTACAATAATTTGCAGCAGGAGGTCTAATATAGTCATTTTGCACCTCGGTGGTTTGGGTGGGCCTCCCAGGGTAGAGACCTGTTTTCCAGATGGAGGAAAATGAGATGCGGGGAAATTAAGAGACCACTGAAGTCAGGGTCAGAGCTCACAGACCAGATGCCCAGTCCTCTCTGCATGCTAACCTGGTGTCTCACTGCAACTTCAACCACAATCACTCTCCTTTTCTGGCCCTGTGTTGAGACCCCACTAACACTCCCAGAAAATGATGAGTGCTCTAAAATTAAGGTAACAGGCTTACACATTAGAGCAGATGTGTGTACAAGAAGTGAGTATATTTAGCAGTAAAGGTGATATAAGAGTCTTTTGATTGCTATAGGATTACTGGTAGGTCCCGCAGAGTCAGTCCCATCTTTGTATGTCATGTGAACCACTCTGAGAACAATAGTTGTAACTAGAAGTTATAACGGATGTGGAATCAGTGACTACTGAGAAACGTAAGTTATAATAGCAATTGTTAGACTGAACATCATTAACAGCTAACAATGAAGTTTTATTAACGAGTACAATCTGAAAGAAGGCTGGTATTTAAAGTAAGAGGGAATCTGAGGTCTTAGACACTATTAGGAGATACATTTGTTTTTTAAATTAATCACAGAGTAATAAACAAAATAAACCAGGTGTGTCAGTCTCATCTCTCAAGCTTCTGCCGGGTGCTACAACAAGACAGAAAAAGCACATTCCAGTGAGACTAGAGGGACCAGGAGAGGCAGAAAGAGCAAGAGATGACCTGGAACAGCATTTGCCAGACATTTGGACCTTACAGATCATGAAAATTGTAAACATTTTATACGCCGTAAAGGGTTGTCTACTTTTTAAATCTGGCTAAGTAAGAACATAAAAACCAGTGGGCAAGGGGACTATAAGATGCAGAGCACTGACAGTCAGCCCTCACCTAGTCCAACCTCTTCAACAGAGGAGGCTGATGGAACAAGAGCAGCATAGTAGTCGTGATCACTGAGAATTGAGGTCACCAATGTAAATAGCTCTTGAGAAAAGACAGTGATTCCAGCCAAGTCACACAGGTGGTGGCAGTAGCTGCAGCAGCAGAATGAATCCACCAGAACTAGGCAGAGTTCAGGGTGTCTGGAAGCAAGACACAACCAGAGAGTGGTCCTTCTTGGGCCGGGCTTAAGACCTCTGCGCAAAATCTGCTTCCCACCACTCCTGTGATGACGATCCTCAAAGGTTTGAGGTCACAGAACAGAAAGGGGAAGCCCATCTCATTTCCGGGGCTGCCCAGGGATTTCCCTAGGCCCCCACCCCTCAGAGGAGACTGGCCTCTCTTTCTGCAGGTATTGAAGAGCTGACATAGCACCGGATCTGCATTTTTCTACTTAAGAACCTGGTAATGCAGAGGAAGACTTCCAAACGGAGGGTTGTCATGAATGTTTATTGCACACTCGTCGTGTTCAGGTCCTGTCCTAAACACTTGGTGCCTCTCTTCTCATTCAGTCCTCAGCACCAGGCTGTGAGCTGGGTGCTACCCCATTTTGCAGCCAAAGAATTAAGGCTAGAGCCTCTTACAGAAGGATATTCCTAAGGTCATGCTGGAAATGACAAAGCTAGAATTCAAACCCATGTCTGTCTACTCTCAAAGCCCCATTTTAACCACACTACACTGCCAGAATGGGCCCCAGCACAAGTACCAGTTGCCATCAAGTTACTTCCAACTCATTGGCAACCTTGTGGATGTCAGAAAAGAACTGGGGTCTACAGGGTTTTCAGGGTATGGTTTTTTGAGAAGTAGATCAACAGGCCTTTCTCCCAAGGCACTTTGCAGGGATTCAGACCTTCAACCTTTCAGTTACCAGCCAAGAGCGTTAACTGTTTGCACCACCCAAGGACTCCCCCAGAAAGGGAAGATGACAACAAAAGACTAGAAACAGGATGCCCGTCAGAATAAAACTGGTTAAATAAATTATGTGCTGCCCACATGTCATTGTATGCAGCTATTGAAAAGAAATAGGCTAGGTTTCTGTGTATTAATCTAGAAAAGTTTTGTTACATGCAAATTTGATTCTCATTTTTGGTTTTATAAAATTCCCACATGTATCAATATGTAGAAGCACAGAGAAAGTATGAAAGCACAGAAGGCAAACTCAGTGTTGGATACCTCAGGGAAGTGGAGTTGAGGGGGAAGAGAGGGACTTCTTGGCTTATCGTCTGAATTATTAGAACAACACATAACTTTCATAATTGAAAAGAAGACAGAAGATTCTTTTATGGGCACACAGTACACAGTAAGGCATATAGTCGGTGTTTGCTGAGTTGAATTAAACTGAACCAACGGAACCCTACCCATCTGCTGGGACTCTCCACCAGCCTGGCCATCTACCCAGAGCAGTTACGTGGAGTTTGCTTCCAAAGACAGTCTCCCTGTGCTGGAAACGGTTAAGTGCTGTGGCTGCTAACCAGTTCAAATCCACCAGATGGCCCTTGGAAACTCTATGGGGGAGTTCTACTCTGTCCTCTAGGGTGGCTAGGAGTTGGAATCAACTGAAAGACAGTGGATTTGGTTTGGGTTTTCTTGTCATGAAGCACAAGCTGTGAGTGGAGAGCACAGCTCTGCCAGCTAAGTCCATTTCTCCCATCACCCAGGCCTCACTCAGTGCAGCTGACGAGACACTGCAATCCATCGGATTGAAAATAACTTCACCTTGATGTTTAACTGACTCATGGCTTTTGCATTTCCAGGCAGCGCAATCATATTAGCAGCCCCATAACCCAATTATGACCATGCACCCAGCTGAAACTTCTCAATGTAAAAGGGGACAGCTGAACCCAGCCGGCTGCATTTTTGCTTCCTCTGAGAAAAATTACCGGTGACATGAAATCTTTAGTCTATTAATAGAGATCCACTGCACTCTGACAATAGCAGGCCATAAAAAAGAAAGCGCCTACCTGGGTATTAACGGATGAAACCAGAATTTTATGACAGGAGCTGAGCTTCTGGCTTACTTGGGGCTGCTGGCAAGAAAAAGTGGAGAGCTTTTTCCCTTTCAAAAACATGAACTTGAAAGTTACACATGGTTCTGTGGCACCTGCTTCAATATGTTTTAAAAGCAAGTCGAGTGTCGAAGCAAGTGTGCTGGAAGACTGGGAACAGGAAAACAAAATGTTTCTCTGTGATTGGAGATAAACTAGGTGCCCAAGTGGATCCCTCCCATCCACACCCACATCATAGGGCAAGCTGAATTATTTTCACAGGCTGGGAAATGAAGCGGAAACCCTGGTGGCATAGTGGGTTAAGTGCTATGTCTGCTAACTAAAAAGCCAGCAGTTTGAATCCGCCAGGCTCTCCTTAGAAACTCCACAGGGCAGTTCTACTCTGTCTATAGGATTGCTATGAGTCAGAATTGACTTGACGGCAGTGAGTTTGGGAAACGAAGACCTGAGAAGTCCAGTAACCACCACTCACAGCCACAGGACGGTCAAGATAGGCCTCCACTTATCTTAACAAGTGTGTAGAGTATTTGACTCCAGATCCATGCCTTCCCTGCCAATGAAAATCACTCCTCCTAAGGAGGAATAGGGAGTCCCTGGGTGGCAAAAGCAGTTAAGTTCTCCACTGCCAACCTTTCAGAAGGCTGGCAGTTTGAGCCCATCCAGAGGCACATGGGAAGAAAGGCCTGGAGATCTGCTGCCAAAAGGTCACAGCCTTGAAGACCCTATGGAGCAATGTTCTATTCTGTCTAAGTGGGGTCATTGTGTGTTGGAGCTGGTAACATTTGGTTTGGTCTTTGGTTCAAAGGCGAAGTGAATCCAGTATCAGACCTCAGTTTCCATGCTAGGACCAACCCCTCCATTTTCTAAAGGTGAAAGATAACAGTCTTAATTCCACCTTAATCGTCAGTGGGGAAAAAATCCACAAGTCTGTGATGTTCAGGGAAGGTGCAGATCAAAGCATATGATGTTACCATAGGAAGAGAAATTAATTCTCTACTGTTATACTGCACTTTACAGTTCTGAAAGCATTTTTGCAGGTTTTGCTCCACTGAACTTCATAACCTACCTCCATCCCACCTTGAAGCAGACACTGACCCAAATATCTCTGTTTAATACATGAAGAGACTTGCACAGCTACAAGAAGCAGAATTGAGACTAGAAGCTATTCCACTCTCCAGCCCAGTACTCTTTCTGTAGTGCTTACAAAAGAAAGCTAAGCCAAGCAAATCCTCCGCTTCTGATTCCTTTGCCTGGCGTGAGAGTAAGGAAGCCTACAGAGCTACAACAGTCAAGCGCTGGATTCACGCCCCTTCCCTCCGGGCCTCGCAATCAGCCCAGCCTTTGCATCTTGGCTTCAGATAAAATCTCATCCCTGGAGGAGATTCATCTGGAACCTGGGTTGAGAAAAAAAGATGGGGGATTCACCCATGTTCACTATTCCTCAATACATACACACACACATACGCAAAGAGACTCACACTCATATACATACATACAACACCTACATATTTACAACAAATTTAGTTTTATAACCTATAGGAAGTCCAACAATTAAGTCCACAAACTTGATTGTTGTACGTACCGCATACCTCATTGCTGAACATCACTGTGTTCACCTTCAAAGTACTCCCCTCGGGAAGATTTACATCAGTGCCTGTGTCTTGTCCATCCTTCAAAGCAGTTTTGGAACTCTTTTTTCAAGAATGGCCATTGTGCACAGTGACACAGTGGCAAGTTCACAAACTTCACTGTACGGTTGTCTATGAGGGAGTTTTTAGCCGGTAAACAACTGTATTGGAACACACTCCCTACTCACCTGATCTGACCCCCAATGACTTTTTTTTTTTTCACCCAAAGATAAAAGAGATCTTGAAAGGAAGACATTTGGATGACATTCAGAACATGAGAAGTAAGATCACAACAGCTCTGGTGGCCATTCCAGAAACGGAGTTCCAAAATGGCTTTGAAGGGTGAACTAGATGCTGGCATTGATGTATAGCTTCCCAAAGGGAGTACCTCAAATGTGACTGTAGTGTGATATCCAATGAACGTTGTAGCACTTTTTCTAGGATGAGTTTGCAAACTTAACCAGCAGTCCTCATAAGCGTCCATACACACATACACACACACACACGCAGGCATGCACGCACACCTGAGTGACTCCTCCTGTGCACTAGCATCTGAAAACAAGCCCTGCCATCAGTGAAGTATTCTGGGAATCTCCCTCTGTACCTTGATCCTTTGGCCATATCCGACGGTGCAAGAGAAGAGATACCAACGACAGTACAAAATCCAGAAGCGCTGACTTTTTCTTTTTTTTTTGGTGTGTTTTTTAAAAATAGTTTTTGCTTTCTAATTTCATATTACTTAGGGTTATGTTAAAATTAGTATGTACAGGAATTAACAGTCAGGAGAGGTGGCCCAGAAACATTTTTAGATAGTGAGGAGAATGCTGGCCTACTTTCTGTTTGCTGTACACAAAAAGATTACAAAATGAATGGCCAGCGACAAAACTCTACATTTCCCTATTATCCTTTCTTGTTTAAAGGTGACCTCAGTGAATGAGGTCAACATAGGGGAATCCCTGGGGACCTCAGTACCAGCCTTTTTCTCTCTAAGCTTCATTATCTTGGATCTCTCAACCATCCCAAATAGGTTTCAAAGACAATGGATTCCTCTTTAATTTCTGGTCTTTGGGTTCACAGAGTTCAACACGTTGTGCGGATCAGGATACACAATAACTGTGGTGGACAAGGTCCCTAACTTTTCCTTCCTCTCTCCTCCTACTCCCACTCCCACCCATAGGTGTCCATTCAGCTGAGGATGGAAAGTGTTTTGTCTTATATTTCTTTGATCATTATTAAGTTTGAATGTCTCTTCATGTATTTGCTAAGCCTCCTGTGAATCTACTCTTTTCCTTAATTTTGTAACAGGTTTCTTGTCTTTTCCTTCTTGATTTATGGTAGTTCCTTCTATATTCTAGAAATTAATTCCTTATCACTATAAGTCAGCATTGACTCAACGGCACTGGGTTACTTCCTTGTCGGCTTTAAAAATTGCAAATATCTTCAAGTCTATAACCCTTCTGTCACTTTTTGTCTGTGGAGTCTGTGGTCTGTCACTGAGCAGAACTTCTTCATGTGGTCACATCCACCAGTTTCTCTTCCTAGGATCTGTGCTAGTTGAATCTTGCTTTAAAAATTCTTTTCTTACAGCCAAGTCACAAACACAGAGACACACAAAATCTAGATGTTTCTAATATCTTATTTTTACTCTTCACATTTAGGCCTGCAGTCCATGTGGAGTTTATTTTTTATGTGGTAGGAGATACAGACCTGAATTCTTTTTCCCCATACAGTGACTCACTTGTCCCAGAATCACCTCTGCATCAGCCACCCTTTCATCATTGATGTGTAACGCCACTGCCACATAGCCATGAGTTTATCTCTATACCTTCCATTCTGCTGTGTTGGTCTCATGGTCTGTTCCCACACCAGAGGCACACTCACTGTATCACTATGGACTATACATCACAACTGTTTTATGACTGTGTGGACCTCTATTGTTTCATAAACATTTTAAAATTAACAGGTTAAAATAGTCCCAAAATTCTACTTTCTTATTAACATTTCATTTAAGCTTCTGGATTAATTTTTGAAGAATTTGCATTTTCAGTATCAAATCAGACTTTATCCAAGTCTGATAATGTTCTTTAGGGGAGTCTAAAATTTTTGTACTTAAAATCTTTCATATTCTTTGTTACACCATTTCCTAGATACCTCATGGAAACCCTGGTGGCATAGCGACTACATCTGCTAACAAAAGATCAGCAAGTTCGAATTCTCCAGCCTCTCCTTGGAAACTCTATGAGGCAGTTCTACTCTAACCTGTAGGGTCACTGTTTTAGTCAGCTAGTGCTGCTCTAACAGAATCACAGAGTGGATGGCTTTAACAAAGGAAGGTTTATCTTATACAGCCCGGTAAGCTACAAGGCCGAATTCAAGATGTCTACTCCAGGGGGAGGCCTTCCCCTTTGTCGGCTCTGGAGGAAAGTTGAGTATTGCATCAGTCTTTGTCCAGGGAGCATCTTGGCACAGGAACCTCAGGTCTGTAGGATGCGCTCTTCTCTCAGTGCTGCTTGCTTGACGGTGTGAGGTTCCCAGTTCTCTGCCTGCTTCTCTTTCATCTCTTGCAAGATGAAAGGAATAATGGTGGGACAAGCCATACTCCAGGAAAACTCCCTTTACAGTGGAGCAGGGAGGTTAGCCTACGAAGGGATTTACAGTCCCACCCTAATCCTTTAACATACAGCGTAGGAAAATCACAAAATGAAGAACAGTCATAAAATATTGGGAATTGTGGTCCAGCCACATGGCTGCACGTATTTTTGAGGGGACACAATTCAATCAATCCACAACAGTCGTCATGAATCGGAATGGACTCTATGGCAGCAAGTTTGCTTTTTTTTGGTTTTAAAGACCTCATACCTTTGACTGTATCTGAAAATGGTATCCTTTTCTACTCTATACTCTATTTAAACATATATCTAGGACCCTTGTTGGCATGGTGGTTAAGAGCGCAGTTGCTATCCAAAAGGTCAGCAGTTTGAATCTGTTAGCTGCTCCTTGGAAACCATATTTATCTTTACAAATCTTGGAAACGGTCAGTCATTGAAGATATTGGCTGTTCAGTGGTAAAATTGTCACTTCCCATGCTTGAGACCCAGATCTGATTCCAAGTCAACGCACCTCCTGCACAGTCAGCGGAGGCTACCAAGAAGCTCTGATACTAAACAGGTATCAGTGGAGCTCCCAGATAAGACAGACTAGGAGGGAAGGGCTGGAGGTCTATTTTCAAGCCTCAGCAGATGAACACCCTAACAGTTCAATCAAGCAATGGTGAAGGACTGCCAAGCCTTTCATTTCATTGTGCGTAAGGTTGCCATGACTTGTGGGCTGATTTGAGAGTACCTAGCAACATTTCCTTTATGAATTTTCCTTTCTTCCGTTTTCTGCTATGGACCTTAACATGCTACTTTTCTCTCATTTGTTCCTTCCTCGTCCTTCTGAGATTCCTAAACCCTGTCTTCAAGCTCACTGACTTGTTTTTTGGATTCACTGGTTATGCTACTCAACCGATCTGCTGAGTACTTTATATCAGCTGTTAAAATTTCCAAGCCCAGTGCCTCTGGGTGGTCCTCCGTAACTGCTTGTTTCTGCTTCAGGACTGAATTCCCACATGCTCTCTTATTCTCTGGAAGATATTTGTAATGTATACTTTAAAGTCTTGTTCACTTGATACACTAATTCTACCCCATCTGGTATAGTTTGTTCAACTTGATAAACCATTTTCCTCTAATGATTATTCCCTTCAGATATCTTAGTGATTTCACCTGGGAGTTTCTGTATTCGGCGAGCAAGTTTGTGTCATCTGCATGTTGCAGTTTGTTAATGAGTCTGCTTCTAACCTTGATGTCATATTCTTCTTCATGTAGTCCCGGCTTCATGAGCCTTCCTGCCCTCCCCCCACATGCATGGAAACCCCAGTGGCTTCGTGGTTAGGTGCTACAGCTGTTAACGAAAAGGTCAGCAGTTCAAATCTACCAGGCTTAGAAGCTCTGGGGCGGTTCTACTCTGTCCTATAGGGTTGTGATGAGTTGGAATCAACTCAGCAGCAGTGGGTTTCTCTACAGCCACCACCATGCTTTCATTCAGCCCACATCCTTTCAAAATGAGCAACTACTGTAACTTCTTATGTGGTCTCACTGCTTTCTTTCAATCAATCTCTGAAACATAGACAAAGGCATAACTATAGAACAAAAATCTGTATTACACCTCTGCTGAAGGCTAACCACCGACACCAAAACCAATCTAAATTCCTTAGCCTGGCTCACAAGGCCCTTCAGGCTCTGGTCATTTCTTGTCTCTCAAGCCTCGCATGCTCAAGAGTCAAACAGCCCCACCTCTAGAACCCTTCACCCACACCACCCCTGCTGTGGCTAAGGGCTCTTCCCTCATGATCAAGAGGCATCTTGGCTTACCTCTTTCTAGCATATCAGATGCTCTATTGGATAACCTCCCTCACTAAATAATAAATTCCTTGTCCTTTGCTGCTGTTATTTCTTGCTATTACCACAGTGCCCAGATCTTCTTAGGAGTTGCTCCAGAAATTTGAATGGATGAATGAATGTTCTACTTCTGTGGGTTAAACCTTCCTCAATTGTATTGTTATGGCTAGCTCTTGGTACCAGGCTGGAAAGGCTTTGCTACTGTCAGCCAGGGAAATGAAGTCACTTGAAACTATGTCAGTTGAGAAATTTTAATGAAATGAAGAGTAGGGTAAGAGCAAAAAGCCTAATGTTTCTCGGGTAGCTACTTAAGGCTTCTTAGTAACATTTTTCAAAATGCTGCCTAATTAAATCTCCAACAGAACAGTCTAAAATCAATATTACATACATTGTGTAGAATCAGAAAGAAGGTGTAGGAATATTAACTTGGATGAGGCTAACACAACTAAGTGGCCAAGCCCAAAACTTAAACACAGGTCTGTCTGATTCCAAAACCCACACTTCTTGCCTCCTTATGCTGAAGGACTGCCGAGGTGATGGCAAATGTTGGGATGCTGGACGAGGAAGCAGAGAGATGGCGACAAGTTGACTGTGATGGTCCTGGTAAGAGATTTCAAGAACCTATGACAATGACAGGGGGAATGTTGACATGGACATGGATTTTAGTGGCTTCTATGAGGTAGCGTTTACAACTTGATGTCCATTTGAGCATGCAGATAACAGAAGAGTGAGGGTGGTTTCTGGGGAAAATGGGTGGATGAAGGTGTCATTTCAAAGAGAGATCTGTATTCCACAGATTTAGAGGGTTGCTGCAGAAAGTCAGATTTGTGCTTTCTATAAGGATGGACTTGCTAGTAAGAAAGGAAAGAGCTTCTGGAAGAGGGGTGTCATGGATTGAATTGTGTGCCCCCCAAAATATGTATAGCCACGTGGCTGGGCCATGATTCCCTCTATTCTATAATTGTCCTCCATTTTTCAATTTTCCTATGCTGTGTGTTAAAGGATTAGGGTGGGACTGTAAATCCCTTCAAAGGATCACCTCCCTGCGCAGTGCAAAGGGAGTTTCCCTGGAATGTGGCTTACTCCACCCTTAATTCTTTCATCCTACAAGAGATAAAAGGAAAGGGGAAACCAGCTGAGAATTAGGAACCCCACACCACCAAGATAGCTGCACCAGGAGACGAGCTCGTCCTTCAGACCTGAGGTTCCTGCGCCAAGATACTCCCTAAACAAAGGCTAATGCAATGCCGGACTTTCCTCCAGAGCTGACCAGAAAGTCTTCCCCTGGAGCAGACATCCTGAATCTGGACTTGCAGCTCACCAGACTGCGTAAGAATAAAACCTTTCTTTGTTAAAGACATTCACTCTGTGGTATTTCTGTTAGAGCCACACTAGCTGACTAAAACAGATGGCAGATTAGGCACTATTCCTTGAGGTGATCAGCTGACAATCTGGTGACAAGTTGATAACATTAGACCACTTCCATCATAAAAAGGAAAACAATTTGTCCTTATTAAAATAAATACTTACTCTAAATATAAATTTGTCTTCCTAGCACAACATGCTTCCACCAAAACTACCATCTGTGGACTTACAGAATGCCTTATACACCGTCATGGTATCCCACACAACGTTACCTTTAATCAAAGGACTCACTTCACAACAAATGAAGTGCAACAGTGGGCCCATGCTCACAAAATTCACTGGTCTTACTATGTTTCCCATCATCCGAAAACAACTGGCTTAGTAGAACAATAAAATGGCCTCCTGAAGACACAGTTACACTGCCAGCTAGGTGACAGTACCTTACAGGGTTGGGGAAATGTTCTATAAGAGGCTGTATATGCTCTAAACCACCATCCAATATATAATATTGTTTCTCCTATAGCCAAGATTCATGGGTCCAAGAATCAGTGGGTGGAAATGGGAGTGGCACCCCTCACTGTTACCCCTAGTGACGCACTTGCAAGATTTTTGCTTCCCGTCTCATCACCTTATGCTCTGCAGGGTTAAATGTCTTAGTTCCAAAGGGAGGAATACTGCCACCTGGAAACACATCAACGATTCCACTGAACTGGAAGCTAAAATTGCCACCAGGCCAGTTTGGGCTCCTTGTGCCTCTGGATCAACAAAGAAGGAAGTTATAATACTGGCTGGTGTAACCGATACAAACTATGAAGGTGAAATTGTACTGATATTATATAACAGAGGTAAAGAAGAGTATGTTTGGAATGCAGGAGATCCCTTAGGATGCCTCCTAGTACTACCATGTCCTGTGATTAAGGTCAGTGGAAAACTACAGCCACTCAATTCCAAAATGACTGCTAATAGCCCAGACCCTTCAGGAATGAAGGTTTGGGTCACCTCACCAGGCAAGGAACCACAACCAGCTGAGGTGCTTGCTGAGGGCACAGGGAATACAGAATAGGTTGTAGAAGAAAGCCAAAGCCAAGTGCTGTTGAGTCGGATCTGACTCATGGTAGAAGCAGGTAGTTCTAAATATCAGTTATGGCCACATGATCAGTTGCAGAAACAAGGACTATAACTGTTATGAGTATTCCTGCTTTGTATGTATGTATCAGATACTTTTATTTACTTATGAAACATAAGATGTAAATGGGCTAATTCAGTTTCAGTTGGTCATGTGTACTTATGTCATGTTACACTTAAGTATGACTTTGTAATTAGATTCCTTCAGAGACTATAAATGGTAAGGTGAGATGTGTGCAGATACCAATTTGACAAGGAGTGGACTGTCGTGGTCAGGATTATGTGCACTTGGCTATTGCATATTTGGCTGCTATACTAAGTGGCAGGACAAGGCCTGTGGTGGCTTCCCGTCCCTCAGCTCTCTTCTCTCCGCCTTCTACCACCTACTGCCGGTCTGTTCACGTAGCCAGAAGCTCCTGCTCTCTTCTGACCTCTGGTTCCATGACTTGAACCAGCAGCTGTTGGATTCATCAACCCTTACAGCCAGTGCTTGAGAGTCTTGTTCCTTGACCTGTCGATTCTGAGTTCACCAGCCTCTGCAGCTCCATCTCGCTGCCAGCTTGGGATCCACTGACCTACACAACCAGTAATCTAGAACTCTGATCTTTGACCTGCTGACCTTAGGTTCACCAGTTGCCATGGCCATGTGAGGCTTGTGCCAGGACTTTGGATGTTCAGCTTCTACAATTACATGAGCTGTTTTCTATATCTATACCTATATCTTTGCTTGTGCTTTATATATATAAATCTTTCCTTGTACATACACACGTTACTGGTTTTTCTTCCCTAGAAAACCGAACCTAAGACAGAGGGAGACAGACATCAGCTCATTGTCCTATGGCAGGCATTGAGGAGAATGAACCAAAGTGTTAGTAAGGTGGTTGATTGAACTGCAAGACCTCCACAGCCACATCGTTTCCCTCCAGCCCAGCATTCTGATTCAATCAAACAAGTATTGAATAGGTAATGTGAAAACTGTTTTTTCTTTAGCTTTCTTCAACCTGCAGCAACCTAATGAGGATAAAACCAAAACAAAGAAATCCAAAAACCAAACCCACTGCCATCAAGTAGATTACAACCCAGGTTTTAAATACATTTTGAGAAGATAGATTTAAAAGTTGAGCTACCGGGTATCAGCAAATATAGACATGACTTCTTCTCCTTTCACAACTTCAGTCTGACACTAACAACATATCTTATATGTGGACTTCTTTTGCTTAGAAGAAAATATATGAACTTCAATATATTAACTCCCTTTAAAGCCAGTGGTACTCTACATATAATCAGATAAGCCTATTCAGTTAAAAACTTTTAAAATAACTTTTCGAGTATTTTTGTTTTTTTAAGTTGTCAAATTGCCTTCCTTCATTGCCTTGCACTTTGATGTTCTTATGAGGTCCACAGTCAATCAAAAGTGACCCAAGTTCTCTCACCAATTTGGTATTAGATTACAGAAAATGGCCAGTTAATTTCAAGGTTACTTTGCCAGGTAGTCCACCAGTTTTCTTTGCTGATTACTAAAGTCGTGCAGTTCCAAGAGTCCTTTTCTCTCAGGTCATAGGACATCTGTCTAGTAGCCTCTGGAGGACTGAGCTTGTTTTGTCCATTGGTATGACTAATAAAAGACAGAGTGACTGTCATCTGAATGCCAGAAATACATCTAGGAGCTTGACACCTCACACTCAGCAGGAAACATAGTGTTGCCAAAGAAAAGCTAGATTTAGAAATGAACACTGCCATCATTCAGTCTAACTCTCTATCATGGATTAAATTATGCCCTCCCACACCCTACCCCAAATATGCTTTGGAGTCCTAACTCCTATACCTGTGCATAGAGTTTGATCTAATGTAATACAAGCACTTTCCATGATGCAACCTAATGTCATGTAATCATTTGATTAGTTGAAGTCAAACCAGTGAAGGATCAACACTGAATCTAATCAACTCAGAGTTCATAAAGAGAAGAAAAGTGAATATATATACAAAGAGGAAGACTGATATCATGTGAGGACTGCCAAGGAATCAGGGAAAAGCCAAGAGCTACCAAAAAGGAAAGACTCAACAGGGTTGAGACTCTGATTTTGGACTTTAGCCTCTGGATCTGTGAGCAAATAATTTCTGTTCTTTAAAGCCACCTATCTGTGGTATTTGCGATCCAGCAACGCTGCATAGCTAAGACACTCCAGCATTTAACAGGTGATGAAATTGAGGCCCAAAATGTGAAGGGAATGCTAGCTGCTGGGCTGCTTCCCAACTCTACACAGCCATGCACTACTTCATGTTCAGAACCCCTCTTTCTGCAACCCACTTTGCCCTCTTCCCCAAAAAGGAAACCTCTATGCAGGCTTTACTCCACCCCACCTCAACCCCCACACCATCTCCACCACATCAGATGATCCTGATTATGTTCACATTATTATTTTAAATATTTTTTGTGTTTTGGTAAATTTTACACAGCAAGTTAGGTTCTCATTTAACAATTTCTATACATAGTGTTCAGTGGTGTCTTAAGCACCTAGTACTGCTCTAACAAAAATACCACAAGTGGATGGCTTTAACAAAGAAAAATTTATTCTTACACAGTCCAATAGGCTGGAAGTCCAAATTTAGGTTGCAAACTCCAGGTGAACACACTCTGTCTCTAATGACTCTAAAGGAAGGTCTTAGTGTTACATCAGTCTTCCTTTGGTCTGGGAGTATCTCAGCACAGGAACCTCAGACCGAAGGACTCACTCTGCTTCCAGTGCTGCTGTATTGATTATATGAGGTCCCCAACTCAATGGTGGAGATCACATGATAAAATTTTGCAAAACCAATGAATTCCCCATTGAAAATACCTTTTTTCATCAACATAAATGGCAGGTGTACACATAGACCTCACCATACAACATACACAGAAATCAAATTGACTGCATCTGTGGGAAGAGATAATTGGAAGAGCTCAGTATCATCAGTTAGAACAAGTCCAGGTGTAGAAAAGACCATCAGTTGCTCATACACTACTTCAAACTGAAACTCAAGAAATTAGAAAAAGTCCATGAAAGCCAAGATATAACCATGAGTCTATCCTATTTCAGTTTAGAGACCATATCAAGAATAGATTTGAAGGGGGCAGAGTCAAGATGGTGGACTAAACACATGTCACCCTAAATCCCTCTGGAAACCAAGACATAAATTGATAATTAAATGGAGGCTTCCGGACACCTAGTGATCCCTAGGACACGGCATAGGGCTCTCAATTTGAACTACATACCACTGAAAGGGGAACTTCTTCACTTTCGTCGACCCACACCCTTGTTGAGTGCCTGCTGTCACAGACTGAAGGTAATTTGCCATTTTAACTTTTTTTCCTCTGTCTTGGTCGGCTGGCAGGGCTGGGGCTTTACTGGCAGCTAAGCTCAGATGCACTGCTGGTGGGATCTGTGGGGGGAATTGCCACATGTTGAGAGCCCAGCTTTGGACTCTGTGTACCTCAGCATCTTTGGCCTCTCTATATAAACCTCTACCATTGAGTAGCCTGTTCCAAGGCAGCAGAGGAGCTTGTGTGGAACATCATCTTCTTTGACTGGGAGGCAAATATACCCATATGGAGGCCTCAGCTGGAACTAATTCCCAGGATGGGAGGCAGTGCCTGCCCAGAGGAGAGCACTTTTCTGGCAGAAAAACAGCATTTTGCACAGTGTGGCCTACAGATCTGGTCCAACAGCAGATGACAGCAGGGCAATAACCTTTCTATATTTTGAACTAGTTTACAACATCTGGGGTTGGATATAGAGGTGCTTAGTTTGCCAGCTGGGAAGAGGGTCTTGTACACCTGAAAGCCTGACTGACTTTGGAAGCTGTCAGATATCTTTTGCCTTTCAATATAAGACTGCCTAGAGAAATAACTACAGTGCATCCTGATGGCATCTCCTCCAGGCTTTATTGACTCATATTACAGGGTTAGCTGATGGCTCCCTGGTGACGCTATATGTAGGGCTGTGTTTTTGCTAATCATGAGATGGATGCTG
Organism: Heterohyrax brucei; assembly: GCA_028571685.1. NCBI lineage: Eukaryota > Metazoa > Chordata > Mammalia > Hyracoidea > Procaviidae > Heterohyrax > Heterohyrax brucei. The sequence goes on along the minus strand of CM053142.1, from coordinate 64,325,968 downwards.
CCCCAGTGATTCCACTGAGACCAGCCACTAGAGTACATAGAGGTGTCTCATGATCACCTTCCATTTCAGACTTAGCTTTAGATCCCATTAGGTAATGCCAGAGAAATAAAACAACCTCCAGATGCCCAAAAAGCAACAAATTTTGGACAAAAACATAAAGAAGAACTCACATACAGGTTCAGAAGGCATCCAAAAGAAAGAACCAAAGAACATCCCAGATGAAGAAGCCTTTCAGAAACTATCAGAGGGCAAGTACAAAAGGATTCTATAGAGAGCCCTCCTACACCGTATACAAAATACAGCAGAGCAAAATGAAAATTTAAGCAGCTGTTCAATCTGATGGAACACCAGTACTCTGAAATCCAGCAGATCAAGAACAAAATCAAAGAGATAGAAACTTCAATTAAAAGTGAAGAAAATAGAATGAAACAAATAGATGGTAGACTTTCTGACTTGGAAAACACAGCTACTGACTCCAGCATCTATAAGGGGAAATCAGAAAAAAGAAACAAGAAAAACGAAGAAGCGTTAAGAAGCATGTGGGACTCTACTAATAGGAACAATCTATTATTAACTGGAGTTCCTGAACAGGGTGAGACACTTGAGAACACAGAGAGTGTTGTTGCTGAGCTGCTGACAGAAAACTTCCCAGAAATTATCAAAGAGGAGAATATAGATATCCAAGATGTGTATCAAACACCACTCAACATGGATCTCTAAAGAAAGACTCCAAGACGTATTATAATCAAGCTTAACAAAATGAAACATAAGCAGAATCTCTTAAAGGCAGCAAGGCTCAAAGCAAAGCTAACATTGAGAGGGAAACCCTGTAGGCTTTCTCCTGACTCCTCAGCAGAAACGATGCTGGCACAGAGACAATGGGATGACACATTCAAAGCCTTGACAGAGAAAAACTTCCAACCAAGAATTATGTATCTGGCAAAACTGTCTTTCAAATATGAACATGAAATTAAGATATTTGCATATAAACAGAAACTCAGAGACTTTGTAAACACCAAACCAAAGCTACAAAAAATACTGAAAGAAACTCTTGGCTTAGAAGAACAAAACCAATAACTCTATATTTTAGGAGGAAATACAGGACACATTCATCCAGAAACTTACTCAGGGAAGGCAAAAAAGTCAAGCAAAGCTATAATATTAAAAGAAGTGATCTAGTGATCATATCATAAAAGCTATGATGTCATCATATTAAAAAGAAGTATGTAATACAGGCTTTATTGTCCTTCCAGATAAAGATGAAGTTAATAAGACTTGCAGTAGTTAAAATTGGGTTTAAATATGGATTATTAAAAGGGCTTACAGGGGTAGCTGCAAAGCACAATAAAAATGCGACATGTCAAATCAAGCAACATAATACAGGAGTCTCGACAGCCACAAAACCAACCCTGAAAAAGTGAAAAATCAACTCATAAAGAATGTTCTAGAAAAGAATAGTAAGAACAACATAGAAAACCTCAACATAAGAATAAACACATGACAATGACAGTATTAAACACATACCTATCAATAATTACATTGAATGTGAATGGACTGAACACTCCAGTAAAGAGACAACAAGTGACATCTTGGATCAAAAGACATGACCTATCTATATGTTGCCTACAAGAAACTCATCTTAGACTTAAAGATATGAACAAACTGAAAATTAAAGGATGGAAGAATATATATCAAGCTAACAATACACAAAGAAGAGCAGGTGTGGCAATTCTAATCTCAGATAAAATTGATTTTAATGTAAAATCCACCATCATGGACAAGGATCTACATTATTACTGAAAGTTTCAATACACAAGCAGGACTTAACAATACTAAATACTTATGCACCTAATATTAGAGCACCTAAATACATCAAAGAAACACTGACTACACTCAAAAAGGAGATAGATCACTCCACAATAACAGTGGGAGACTTCAACACTCCACTTCCAATATTGGACAGATCATCTAGAAAAAAGCTTCATAAACACACAAAAGATCTTATTGCCACAATTAACCAATTAGACTTCATCAACATATACAGAACTTTCTATCCATCAGCAGACAACTGTATCTTCTTCTCCAGTGCACATGGAACATTTTCAAGAATAGACCATCTGTTAGGACATAAAGCAAGTCTCAACAAAATCTGTACTGTTGAATTATTGCAAAGCATCTTCTCAGACTGTAAAGCCATAAAAGTCTAAATAAATAGCGAAAAAAAAATAGATAGAAATTGGAACTTATAGAAACTGAACAACATCTTGCTCAAAAAGTCATGGGTTATGGAAGAAATCAAGGATGAAAAACAGAAATTCATGGATTCCAATGAGAATGAAAACTCTTCTACCTGAACTTATGGGATATAGCCAAAGCAGTACTCCCGGGTCAGCTTATCAATATAAACGCACATATCCAGAAGGAAGAAAGAAACCAAACCAAAGAAGTAACTCTACAGCTTGAACAACTAGACAGAGAACAACAGAGGAATCCCGCAGGCACTAGAAGAAAACAAATCATAATGATTAGAGCAGAACTAAACGATTTAGGGAATAGAAGAACAAATGAAAAAAATTGAAAAGACCAAAAGCTGGTTTTTTGAAATAATCAACAAAATTGAAAAACCATTGGCTAAACTTACTAAAGAAAAACATGAAAGGAAATAAGTAACCCAAATAGGAAATGAGAGGGGATTTGTCACAACAGATCCAACAGAAATCAAAAATATCATAACAGAATACTACAAAAGACTGTACTCTAACAAATTTGAAAACCTAGAGGAAATAGACAAATTCCTAGACTCACATCACCTACCAAAATTATCACAAGGTGAAGGAGAACAACTTAACAAACCCATCACAAAGGAAGAGATTGAAAAAGTCATTAAAAAAAACTACCAACTAAAAAAAGCCCTGGTCCAGATGGCTTCACCACAGAATTCTGCCAAGCTTTTAGAGAAGAGTTATCTCCAATACTACTGAGACTATTTCACAGCATAGAAAAGGATGGAATACTCCCAAATTCGTTCTACAAAGCCAGCATAACCCTAATACTAAAGCCAGGGAAAGACTGGAGAACTACAGACCAATATCACTCATGAATCTAGATGCAAAAATCTTCAACAAAATACTTGCCAATAGAATACAACAACATATCAAAAAAATAATTCATCATGGCCAAGTTGGATTCATACCCAGGATGCAAGGCTGGTTCAACATCAGAAAAACAATTAATGAGATCAACCACATAAATAACACAAAAGACAAGAATCGCCTGATTTTGTCTATTGATGCAGAAAAGGCATTTGATAAAGCCCAACACTCATTCATGCTAAAAACTCTCAGCAAAGTAGGAATAGATGGCAAATTCCTCAATGCAGTAAGAGCCATTTATACAAAGCCAACTACCTATATCAGCCTGAATAGAGAGAGACTGAAACAACTCCCCTTGAGAACGTGAACTAGATAAGGATGCCCACTCTCATCTCTTCTATTCAGCATTGTACTAGAAGTTCTAGCTAGAGCTATTAGACAAGACCAAGAAATAAAGGGCATCTGCACTGGTGAAGAAGAAGTAAAAATCTCCCTATTTGCAGATGATATGATGGTATACACATAGAATCCTAAAGAATCCGTAAGTAAGCTACTCAAACTGATAGAAGAGTTCAATAAAGTCCCAGGATACAAGATAAACATAAGTCAATCAGTAGGATTCCTTTATAAAAACAACAGGATTATTAAGGAAGAAATCACCAAATCAGTACCACTTTCTATAGCCCCCAAGAAGATAAAATACCTAGGAATAAACCTAACTGGAGAAATAACAGACCTTTACAAAGAGAACTGCAAAATGTCACTACAGAAAACTAAGAGAGACTTACATAAATGGAGAAACCTACCCTGCTTATGGATAGGAAGAATTAACATTGTGAAAATGCCTATTTTACCCAAAGCAATCTACTTATATAATGAAATCCCAATACAAATTCCTGTGACATTTTTTAATGAGGTGGAGAAACAAATCACCAACTTTGTTTGGAAAGGAAAGAAGCCCCAGATAATTAAAGCATGACTGAAGAACACACAGGGAGGCCTCTCACTACCCAGCTTTACAATCTATTACACTGTCACAGTTCTTGAAATAGCCTGGTGCTGGTAAAAAGAGACAAGTAGATCAATGCAACAGAGTAGAGACCCCAGAGATGAGACCTTGAACATCCCATGAACAGTTGACATTCAACAAAGGCCGTAAGACATTAAACTGGGGTAAAAGCAATCTCTTCCACAAATGGTGCTGGCAAAATTGGATATCCATCTGCAGCACATTGAAACATGACCCATATCCCACACCTTATGAAAAACCAGCTCAAACTGGATAAGAGACCTAAATATCAAAGCTGAAACGATAAAGCTCATCTAAGAAAAAATAAGATCAACAAAGGAAGTTATAATACACAGTGTAAACAGACTTCAAAATCTGGCAAACAAAGCACAATCATCAGAAGAGAAAATAGATAAATGGGAACTACTAAGAATCAAACACTTTTGCTCATCCAAAGACTTTACCAAAAGAATTAAAAGACCACCTACAGAACGGGAAGAAATATTTGGCAACTATATGTCAGATTGACACCTGATCTCCATAATCTATAAGGTACTACAAAATATCAATAAGAAAAAATAAATAATCCAATTAAGTGGTGGGCAAAGGAGATAGACAAACCCTTCACCAAAGAGGAGATCCATGTAGCCAAAGAACACATGTGGACATGCTAACAATCATTAGCTACTAAATAAATTCAAATCAAAACTACAATGAGATACCATCTCACCCCTACAAGGCTGGCCATGATCCAAAAAAACACAAAACAACAAATGATGGAGAGGCTGTGGAGAAATTGGAACTCTCCTACACTATTGGTTGAATTGCAAAATGGTGCAACGTCTTTGGAAAACAATCTGGTGCTTCCTTGAAAAGTTGGAAATAGATATACCATTTGAACCAGTAATTCTGCTGCTTGGATATATCCTATGGAATCAAGGCCATTCACACTAGCTGATGCATGCACATGAATGTTTATTGCAGCACAGTCCACAATAGCAAAAAGATGAAATCAACTCAGATGGCCAATAACAGAGGAATGGATAGGTAAACTATGGTATATATACTCAATGGAACATTATGCAGTGATAAAGAACAATGATAATTTTAGGAAATGTCTCATAACCTGGTTTCAATTGGAGGACATTATGTTGAGTGAAAGTAGTCAGCGACCAAAGGACAAATATTGTATGAGACCACCACAATAAGAATTTAAAAGCATACTCATACATAGAAGAAAAGACTCTTTGATGGAGGAGAGAGGGAGGAAGAGGGTGAGTTATAGACTAGATAGTTGACAGAAATTTGGTTGGGTGAAATCTGTGACAGCACACATTAGAAAGAAGACCAATTTTAACTAGACTTCAACATAACATGATTACTCTTCCCATCTTAATCCAATATTTGAAAGACAGAGTAGCTGAGGTGGAAGGCCAGGGACCATGCTGTCAGGGGAATTTGAGGCCAACTGGCACAACTAGCATTTTGCTAAAAGAGTCTTCTGCACCCTACACTGGTGAGTGGCATCTGGAGTCTTAAAAGCTGCTAAGTTGCCATCTGAGGTACACCAAATTGTCCCAACTCAACAGAAACAGATGATCACCAAGGACCAAAACTACATGGGAGAAAGAGAATGCTGAAGACAGAGAAACCTATGTGAGTGGGTGACTGCATTGACATGTGAGTGGAATAACCAGATGGTACCCAGCCACCTTCAGTGATAGCCGTGATAGAGCTATGATGTTGAGTCTTACTGGTAACACAAGACTAAAAAGGGGTGCACCCTGAGATCTCCACTAAAAGACCACAACTGATGGTCCAGGGGCCTTGGGGTTCCTGGCCCTGATGCTGCCCCTGTCCATAAAGCATAATGGAAGTCTACTCTTCAGACAGGAAAGGATTAGACGTGGCAACATGGAGTGACCATATCATGTGTGCACTTTTTGGTTCTACGCATCTATAGGATGTTGTCCTGCTGACTTCTTACTGCAGGTGGGGGAGTGGGTAGACAGGAAGGGATAGGAGATTGTTAGGAGGATATAACATGTATAGAACAGAGAGGAAGAGTGTGCTGTCACCGGGCAGAGAGAGCAGTGGGAGCTGCACAGAGGCAGGTGTGCAAATCTGTACGGGAATGTACATTTTTCACTCAATCATAATTAAAAAAAGGAATAGATTTGACATATCAAACACTGAAGATCACAGGCCAGAGGAGTTGTAGAATGACATCAAAGACATCTAGAAAGAAAACCAAACTAACCAACCCATTGCCATCAAGTCAGGTCCAACTCACAGTAACCCTAGAGGTCAGAATAGAACTGCCCCATAGGGTTTCCAAGGAGTGCCTGGTGGATTTGAACTGCCTTCTTTGGGTTAGCAGACATAGCACTAACCCGCTATGCCACCAGGGTTTCCCTAGAAAGAAAGAGATCATTAAAAAGACTGAAAAGACCAAATTGAATGTTAGAAGAGATTCTGAAACTTGCTCTTACACATCAAGTAGCTAAAGCAAAAGAGGAAAATAATGAAGTAGAAGAACTGAACAGAATATTTCAAAGGGCAGCTTGAGAAGACAAAGCAAAGTATTATAAAGACATGCAGTGAGCTAAAGATAGAAAACTGAAAGGGAAGAGCATACCCTGCATTTCTGAAGAAAAAATTGAAGTCTTGAGTTGCAATGGTGAAAGATTTTACAGGGAAAACACTAAACGAGGCAGGAAGCATCAAAGAAAATGGAAGGAATACATAGAGTCATTGCATCAAAAAGACTTGGTCAATGTTCAATCATTTCAAGAAGTAGCGTATTATCAGGAATTGACAGTACTGAAGGAAGAAGTCAAAGCTACATTGAAGGATAGACAAAAAAAAAAAAAAAAAAAGGCTCCAAGAATTGATGGCCTATCAACTGAGGTGTTTCAGCAAAAGGATGCAGCACTGGAAGTGCTCACTCATCTATGCCAAGAAATCTGGAGGTCAGCTACCTCGCCAATAGACCGGAAGTGATCCATATTTATGCCTATTCCCAAGAAAGGTGATACAACTAAATGTGGAAAATATCAAACAAAGCCATTAATATCACCCTCAAGTAAAATTTTGCTAAAGATCATTCAAAAGTGGCTGCAGCAGTATATAGACAAGGAACTGCCAGAAATTCTGGCTCCATTCAGAAGACATGGAACAAGGGATATCATTGCTGATGTCAGATAGATCTTGGCTGAAAGCAGAGATACCAGAAAGATGCTTGTGTTTTATTGACTATGCAAAGGTATTGGACTGTGTGGACCATAACAAATTATGGATAATACTGTGGAGAATGAACACTTTATTGTGCTCATGAGGAATCTGCACATGGATCAAGAGGCAGTCGTTTGAACAGAGCAAGGAGACACTGCATGGCTTAAAGGCAGGTGTGGTGTTAGTGTTGTATTTTTTCACCATACCTATTCAGTCTGTATGCTGAAGATATAATCTGAGAAGCTGGGCTATATGAAGACAAATGGGATATCAGGACTGAAGGAAGACTCTTTAACAACCTACGTTACACAGAGGACTCAAGCTTTGGTTGGTGAAATTGAAAAGTACTTGAAATACTTACTGACGAAGATCAAAGGCCACGGCCTTCAGTATGGATTATACCTCAACATCAGAAAAACAAAAATCCTTACATCTGGACCAACAGACAATATCAAGATAAATGAAGAAAAGACAGAAATTGTCAAGGATTTTATTTTAGTAGGACCCACAGTCAACACACATGGAAGCAGCAGTCAAGAAAATCAAAAGACAAATTGCACTGGGAAAATCTTCTGCCAAGGACCTCTTTAAAGTAAATGTTGAAAAGCAAAGATGTCACCTTGAAGACTAAGTTGCACCTGATCCAAGACATGGTATTTTCAATGGCATCATGTGCATGTGAAAGCTGGACAGTGAACAAGGAAGACAGAAGAAGAAATGACATCTTTGAACTGTAGTATTGGAGAAGAACACTGAATATACCATGAACTGCCAAAAAAGTGAACAGATCTATCTTGGAAGAAGTACAACCTTAGAAGCAAAGAGACGAGATCATGCCTTATACATTTTGGACATGTTATCTATCTTGGAAGAAGTACAGCCTTAGAAGCAAGGATGGCGAGACCATGGCTTACACACTTTGGACATGTTATCTGGAGGAATCAGTCTCTGGAAAAGGACATCATGCTTAGCAAAGTAGAAGATCAGCAGAAAAAAAGAAGAACCTCAATAAAATGGATTGACATAGTGACTGCAACAATGAGCTCAAGCATAACAGCTACTGTGGGCATGGTGCAGGACCAGGCAGTGTTTAGTTCTGTTGTACATAGGGTCACTGAGTCAGAAACAACTTGACAGCACCTACCAGTAACAACAACACAACTCTATGCTTGTTACTTTTTTCTTATATCTCTTGTAGAATAAAAGGTGGTGTAAATCACACTGTAGGGAAACTCCCTTGCCAAAGCCAAGCCATCGAGTTTAGTCCTACCCTAATCCACTGTAACATAATCTAATCTTGCCCTATCAACCACATGCATGGATTAGGGTTTCCAACATAGGAAAATCATAAAATAGAGAATAATCACACAACATTGGGAATTATGGCCCAGTCAAATGGCTACACACATTTTGGGGAGGACACAATCCAATCCATGACAAGTAATATGGGTTACATTTTCCACGATTTTAACTTTCTTATTATTTCTATTCTTGTGTTTCTATTTCTGTTAGTCTAGCTTCCCTGCACTGTAAGACTTTCTTGCCTTTGTTTTACTGTAAATGTTGACTGTCACAAAGGTTTTTTTGTGTTGGTATTGTTTTACAGAATGTACTACTTACGGGTGACATTGTTTTATGAACCCATCTGTTATTGAGCTGTCTTCTGTTAAAGCTTAAAGGGTATTTCAGGGCAATAGAGAGCCCCGGTGGGGCAGTGTTTAAGACCTACATCTCCTAACCAAAAGGTTGCTGATTGAAATATAATAGCTACTCCTTAGAAAGCCTGTGGGATAGTTCTACTCTGCCCTATAGGATTTTTGTGAGTCGGTATCAACTTAACATCAGTGGGTTTGGGTTGGGTTTCATGACAATAAATTTGGGGCTTTCTAATCTCTAGCAATCCTGTAAATCTGATCTTTTATTAAGAATTTGAGTTTTGTTCTATAATTTTCTCCCATTCTATCTAGGCCCACCTATTGTGTCCCTGGTTAGAATGGTCAGTAGTTGTAGCTGGGCACCATCTAGTTGTTCTTGTCTCAGGAGAGATAAGGCCACAGTTCTTATAGGCAATTAATTTCTTATTTGAATCTTTTATTTCTTTTTCTTCTCCTTCAGAGGAGTAGAGACCAGTAATTTTATCTTAGATGATGGCTCATAAGATTTTAAACACTGCTTACCAAACTAAGATGTAGAACACAAACTTTTCAGACTATGCTGTGCCAGTTAACTGAGCTGTCATGCAAGACTATGATCCTAACGCTTCAAACCCAGTAAACTAATCCTGCAGGGTATTTGATTATGTCTAAGTTATATACATGACTGTGCCCCATTTGCTTTATTATAAAAGGTCTTCCAAAAAGGATGTCCTATTTTTGACAGTTCACAGTGGTGATATTTGTGAAGCCGTAGTGGCTATATTTATCACTTTTTTTTATTAGTCTTGACAAATAACCATGGAAATTTATGTGATTCCACAACAATGAGTAGAAACTATTAAAGTTTATTATCAAAACGAGTGTTCCATTCACCAAACATTCTGTGCATTGTGTGAAATTTACAATGCACATATTATCCCACCTAGAGTATAATTCAGCATTTAATCAAAAAACTTGAGACAACTGTGTCTGTCACCAATCAGACAACATCTGTGTGTCAACGAACCACATGATCCAATGAAAACCTCACCACTGTTCATCAGGGTATATGTGAGAATCCATCCCAATCAATTTCTCACTGAACACAAGAACTGAGCTTTTTATCAACCACAATTTGGTGGACTTTGCATGTGGTCTTGAAACTTTACCCTTACAAAATTTTAACTCAAGAACTAAAGTTCGGTAACCATAGATTGTGCCATACATTTGCTCATTGGGTTCTGCAGCAACTGGAAATTGACCCTGCTTTTGGCTGAAAAATCATCTTCAGTGACAGCACTCATTTTTGGATGAATGTTTTATTAACAAACAAAACTATGGCATTTGGAGTGATGAGAATCCAACGGAGATTCAAGAACATCCACTTCGTCCCCAAAAGGTTACGATTTGGTGTGGATTTTGGTCTGGTGAAGTCATTGGCCCTTATTTTTTTCCAAGATGAACGAGGAGAGGCTGTGACTGTCAGTGGCTAAAGTTATTGAGCTATGATAATTGATTATTTTTAGCCACATTTGGAAGGTGCCATGGTGGCCATTTACCCAAAGTTCTTTTCCACACATGATGCCATCAAACACACTTAAGAAAACAATTAAAACTATCATTTATATGACTTGTTTTATCCAAGTTCGAAGAAAGGACACTCTTACTGGAAGACTTTTTATATACTAACATATGTGCAGCACACAAAAAATGTATATGCACATGCCTACAGGTACACTTGTATGTATGTACATGCATACGTAGGCATTTTCATACACATATATACATAACATATCTACCTATGTTGTGAAGATTTTTGTTTTTGTTTGTGTTAAGATATAATTCATACTGAAGGGTATGGTTTTTGTTCTTTGTAAGTAAGTGCTTCAAGTCCTCTTCTCCTTCCCAAGCAAGATTTTGTCATCCACATAGCACAGGTTATTAATGAGTCTATATCTGATCTTGATGCTCTGCTCTTTTTCAGAGTCCAGCTTCTTGGTCTATTTGCTCAGCATATAGATTGAATAAGTATGGTGAAAGAATATAACCCTGATGCACGCCTTTCCTCTTTTAAATCACACAGTGTCCCCTTGTTCTGTTCAAACAACTTTCTCTTGGTCTATGTGCAGATTCCTCATGAGCATAATTAGGTGTTCTGGAATTCTCATTGTTTATACGTTATCCGTAATTTGTTATGTCCATGCAACTGAATGCCTATGCACAGTCAATAAAACATAGGTAAACATTTTTCTGGTATTCTCTGTTTTAAGCCAGGATTCTTCTGACATCAGCAATGATATCCCTAGTTCCAAGTCCTATTCTGAATCCACCTTGAATTTCTGGTAGTTTCCGACTGATACACTGGTGCAACTACTTTTGAATAAGCTGAACTATATGAAGAAGAATGAGGCATCAGGATTGGAGGAAGACTCATTAACAACCTGCATTATGCAGATGACACAACCTTGTTTGCTGGAAGTAAAGATGAAGATTAGAGACCACAGCCTTCAATATGGATTGCATCTCAACATCAAGAAAACAAAAATCATCACAAGTGGGCCAGTAAGCAACATTGTGATAAATGGAGAAATGACTGAGGTTGTCAAGGATTTCATTTTACTTGTGTCCACCACAATCAACACTCATGGATACTGCAGCCAAGAAATCAAAAGACACACTGCATTGGGGAAAATCTGCTGCAAAGGACCTCTTTAAAGTATTAAAAAGTAAAGATGTCACCTTGAAGAGTAAGGTGCACTTAAACCAAGCCATGGTATCCTCAACTGCATCTTATCATGTGAAAGTTAGACAATGAATAAGGAAGACAGAAGAAGTGAAGCCTTTGCATTACGGTGCTGGAGAAGAATATTAAATGTACCATGGACTGCCAAAAGAACCAGCATATCTGTTCTGGAAGAAGTGCAGCTAGAGTGCTCCTTAAAAGCAAAGATTGTGAGATTGTGTCTTATACACTTTGGACATGTCAGGAGGGATCAGTCTCTGGAAGACATCACGCTTGGTAGAGTGGAGGGTCAGTGCAAGAGGAAGACCCGCAATGACATGGACTAGCACAGTGATGAGCTTAAGCATAAAAACAATTGTGGACATGGCACAGGACTGGGCAGTGTTTTGCTCTGTTGTGCATAGGGTCACTATGTGTCAGAATCGACTCAACAGCACCTAACAACAACAACTGCTTTTGAATGGCATTTAGCAAAATTTTACTTCCACGTGATATTAAAGTTACAGTTTGATAGTGTCCACGTTCAGTTGGATCACCTTTCCTTGCCATAGGTATAAACATGGATCTCTTCCAGTCTGTAGACCAGACAGCTATCTTCCAAATTTCTTGGCATAGACAAGCCAACACTTTCAGCACTGCATCCATTTGTTGAAACACCTTAACTGATATTCCATCAATTCCTGGAGCCAGTGCCTTCAGTGTAGATTGGACTTCTTCCTTCCCACCATCAGTTCCTGATCATGTGCTATGCCCTAAAATGCCTGGTCAACCAATTATTTTTCATATAATAACTTTTCATCTTCTGTTGATGCTTCCCACATCATTTAATAGTTTCTCTGTAGAATCCTTCACTATTACAACTCAAGGCTTTCATTTTTTCTACAGTTCATTCAGCTTGAGAAATGCAGAGTGTGTTCTTCCCTTTGGTTATCTATCTCCAGCTTTTTCCATATGTCACTATAATACTCTGTCTTCTTAAGCCACCCTTTGAAATCTTTTGTTCAGCTCTTTCACTTCATCATTTTTTCCTTTGCTTTAGCTACTCAGTGTTCAAGAGCAAGTTTCAGAGTCTCTTCTGACATCCATTTTTGTCTTATCTTGCCTGTATTTTTTATGGCCTCTTGGTTTCTTTATGTTTGATGTCAGTCCGCAGTTCATCTGGTCTTCAATCATTAGTGTTAAATACATCAAATTTATTTTTGAAATGGTCCCTAAATTCAAATGGAATAAACCCAAGGTTATACTTGGCTCTTATTGGCTTTTTCTAATTTATTCTGTTTCAACTTGACCTTGCATTTGAGCAATTGCTGGTTTGTTCTGTAGTCAGCAACTGGCCTTGTTATCACTGATGATACTGAACTTTTTTTTTCATCATCTCTTCCCACAGATTTAGTTGATTTGATTCCTGTGTATTCCATCCAGTGAGGTCCAAATAGATAGTTACCATTTACATCGTTGAAAAAATGTTTTTGCAATGAAGAAGTTGTTGGTCTTACAAAATTGTTTTGTGATCCCTGGCATTCTATCACCAAGGACATATTTTCCAACTACTGATCCTTCTTCTTTGTTTCCAACTCTCACATTCCAATCACTAGCAATCACCTATGCATCATGATTACATGGTCTATCAATTTTAGACTGAAAAAGTTGGCAAAAATCTTCAATTTCTTCATCTTTAGCTTTAGCTGTTAGTGTATAACTGGTCTTCCTTGTACACACATAGATATTACCCTATCAGTAGCAGTGTTGTACTTCAGGATTCACCTCATCACCAGCTCTCTCAAAATGTTTTTGATCTTGAAATGTTTGTCTTGACAATGACGAAGAAACATCAAGATAAATGGAGAAAAGATTGAAGGATTTCATTTTACTTGAATCCACAATCAATATCCATAGGAGCAGCACTCAAGAAATCAAAAGATGCATTCCATTGGAAAAATCTACAACAAAAGACCTCTTTAAGTGTTGAAAAGCGAAGATGCTACTTTGAAGAATTAGACGTGCCTGACCCAAGCCATGGTGTTTTCAATCACTTCGTATGCATGCAAAAGCTAGCCAGTGAATAAGAAAGATGAACAAAGAAGAACTGACAGCTGTGAATTGTGGTGTTGGCAAAGAATATTGAATATACCTCGGATTTCCAAAAGAGTGAACAAATCTGTCTTGGAAGAAGTACAATCAGAATGTTTTTTCGACCTAGGATGGTGAGACTACATCTCACATAATTTGAGGAAAAAATTATCAGGAGGGATCCATCCGAGGAAAAGGACATCATGTTTGTTAAAGTAGGGGGTCAGCGAGAAACAAGAAGACCCTCAATGAGACGGATTGACACAGTGGCTTCAACAACGGGCTCAAGCATAACAGTTGTGGAAGATGGCAGAGGACTAGGTGATATTTTATTCTGTTGTACATAGTGTTGCTATGAGTTGGAACTGGCTTGATGGTACCTAACAACAACAACAATCTGTGTAACTACTTGCATATTTTTTGGTTGTAACTGCTGTTGCAAAATTGTATATGCTGCAGCACTTACCGATAGCATCCCTTGTTTCTGTGTACTTCTTAATGTCAGCATTAACCTTGTGCACACTTCACCCACATTAGGTATTGCCTTCCCCATCACCAAAAATAACAACTGTCTAGAGGGTGGATCCCTTCCCACTCTGTCCCCAGTAGCCATCAAGGAATGTCCATTTCTGTATGTCTATCTATTTTTGTCTTTTTATAAAAGTGAGATTACACAGTATTTGTCCTTTAGGGGCAGATTTTGCTCCAAAAAAACAATGAGACAGGTAGCTACAGGGCCCTGACCAAGGGCCTGCCCCAGTAGTAGGCCAGAGTCTGGCCATATTTCCCTGCAAACACACACACATACACGCCGACAGACAGAAATCTCACAAATGTCTCTCTGCAGCCCCCTCGGCCTTGGTCTCCTTGGTTATTCTTCTTCCTGAGATTAATGGCTCTGCTTTCACATAAGTCCACCTGACAACTTGCTCTACCAAAACATAAAAAGTGCTGTAATTAAATTCTGTGTCTCCCAAATGCCTCTTTCCCAGAGGTGGCAGTTAAGAGGGTTGGGTGCCAAGAGTAGGGGTTTACTAACGTCCTTTCTGTCCCCAGAGGCGCATTACAGGCTCTTGGCCCTCTATGTTTTCCAAAGCGGCAGAAATAACAATATTTTGACTGCAGGAACATGAAAACGCCACATCTTTTACATCCAGCCTAGACTAGTTAACATGAAAAATTGCCTAGAGTCAGCTTCCTGATGGCCTTGGTGACCGTCTTTCCAAGAATACAGAGCTAAGGAAATAGATATTGACTGACGAATTCTCTCTGGACAGGGTGGAGAGGGCTGGTGATAAGGGTAACTTGGTGCTACTGTCTCAAGTGAAAGCCAGGCTGCGGCAGCCAGCTTCTGAGGTTTCCAGCCCTGGAAAAAGCCTAAACCTGTGGCCTGAGGGAATGTCTCTTTGTCCTTCTATACCAGCAGACAGAAACAGTGCAGGAGGCTGCCAACACTGGGCTGTCATAAACTTCTTCTCCTAGACACTGGTAGTCTATCAAAATGACCACTTGCCTTTCTCCATTTTTTTTTAACAATTATGTTTTAAGCTAAATTTAAGACGTGAAGGAGGAGGAGTAGGAGTAGGAGGGTTCTCTATTGGTAAGGTGAGGAGCAATAGCTGACATTCTCCTTGTTCTTTACAAAGTGTATCCTCAATATCACCTCCTCACAATGGAACACCTGGTATTTGATGTAATTGTTGACTCAGTCATTTTGACCATCATAGTGGCAGCTGTTTGTTTTTTAAATTGCCATGTATACAGTGGACACCATTATCCCAGGTCTGGCCCGATGGGAAGAAGGTCCATTCTTGCTGGCAAATAGTTCAGCAGTTCTGTCCTGAACTCTAAACTTGTGTCTTTCTGTCTCACTCTGTTACCCACACCCATTCCTGTGACCTTCCTCTGGCCCCACAGTAGAAATACCCACAGCACAATGAGTTCAGGGAACTGAAGTTCATTCTGGTTAAAGACTGAAACATGATGCAGAGCAGAAGAAAAGTCTGGGGCCTTGTGAGAAGGGTTGGGCTTTATCGCAAGGCAACCATCTTTGGAGGGTTCCAAGCAGGAAACTGACTGACGAGTTTCCTTTAGAAAGTAGGAGAATGGAGAGGAGGGAATAAAGTATAGATGTGAAGACACTTATCAGTAGGCTGTAGATTAGGCAATTATAGTGGGATGGAGAAAAGCTGAAGAGAATATTTGAG
This sequence comes from Heterohyrax brucei, assembly GCA_028571685.1. NCBI lineage: Eukaryota > Metazoa > Chordata > Mammalia > Hyracoidea > Procaviidae > Heterohyrax > Heterohyrax brucei. Next base: position 64,309,979 of record CM053142.1, on the reverse strand, counting down.
AAATATTAAACAGATGGAAGAAGTAGTTTTTTGAGATTGTCTTAGCCTGGGTGTTCTAGTGAAGCAAAACCAGTAAGGCATATAAATATGTACAGAGAGAGAGATTTATATTAAGGAAATGGCTCACATAGTTCAGGAGGCTAGAACATCCCAAGTCCATGGGTCAGAATAGAGGCTTCTCCTGATTCACATGGCCACGGTAGCTGGCAAACCCAATAGCAGCAGCTCAGAGATCAAGACTCTTGCTCACAGGCTAAGAAGAGCAATGAATCCCAAGACTGGCAGGTAAGATCACGGTAAGCTGCTAGCTCAAGTCCCAAGAACCAGAGGTCAGGAAGCTGCAGGATCCAAGCTGAGCAAAAAGCTGCAAGCCCTGCTAGAATGTCTACTTTCATTTGATACAGGCCACATACTCAAGGAAACTCTCTTTCAATTGATTGGAAACTCACAGCAGATCCCATCATGGGGGTGATCACGTATCAAATCTCAACAGAGAAGTAAACACATTATACAACCACCAAAACATTGAGAATCATGGCCCAGCCAAGCTGATATACAATCTTAACCACTACAGTGATTGATTAAATGTAGGGTAGTTGGGGAACGAGCAACTAATAAAAGTCCAGTTACTTGGGCAATGGAGTGGTGGTGGTCAGTGGTAACAATCATTCTCCAGAAGCAAGAATTTTGGCAGACAAGCAGGTAAAAGAAAGCCTTGAGACTTCAAGGGCTGAATATCTAGAAAGATCTGGTAGTTAAATGGTCAAATACAGCCTCTCGCTTTGTTAACGTAGACTGCTCCCCTTCCCACTTCTTTATTTCATCTGTCTGAAAGCCGTGGCCAATCAGCTCCAGCTTTCCTCACTGGCTATTGAAAGGCACATTAGCCAAGCAACGTGAAAATCCCTTGAGGACAGCAGTGCAAGAAGTTTTGTGTCTCATTTTGTGAGCCTTGGTTTCCTGGTCATCACTGATATTCCAGGGTGTTACGGATGAGTATCCAAGGAGGTGAAGCACTAGGTAAATGTTTACTGCTAATAACAAACCTTCCACAGAACGTCTATGTATTGCCTGGGCAACCCAACAGCTTTAAAAATCTCAAGTGGTTCTTGTTCTTCTGATTCATCACTTCTATGCATTTAACTTCCAGAACAAATTTAGCCCTTAAAATATCTTGGTACATTTTCTACCCACCCCTTAACATTTAAATCCTCCATCTTCCATGCCACTTCACCATTTCTGCATCACCTGTTCCCTAGCACACCCGCATTCTTTTCCTCTTTAAGCAAGGAGCCCAGCCTCACCCACCCTTCCTCAGAGAAGACTAAAGCCACCAGAGACATTGCCTCGCTGAGTCTGCTGCAGCCATCTCTTAAAGCAGAAGCAGCAGAGCAGTTAGGTAAAAAAGAAGATGGGTAGAGGAAGGAAGGAAAGCAAAGGTTAGGGCTCAATAAAGCAGGGTAAGGTAGCTAGACTGAAACTTGACAATTCAGAGTAATCCCCATATTCATGGAGGGCTTGAAGCTGCAGGATTGGAGAAGACTGTTGCAGGATGCCAATTTTAGAATCTATGCAGGTCCAGTTGCCTTTTGGGCCATTCTGGCTTCTGGTTAGAACTCTGGCATCAGCAGTAGTGTGGCTGGGACCAGCCTTGAATCCCAACCCATTCAATTGCTCTTTAGGACCAGAAGCCAATCAGGGAACAACTAGAGCAAAGGTGTGCATCCTGTTAGAGGCATTTAACTTAGCTACACTCGGTTCACTCCACCTATTTTCTAGGTAAAACTGCCTCTAAGAAATCGAGCAGCTCCAAGATCATAAGCCAAGGCTTGTGGAATAAGTCATAAATGGAGCTAAGAGGGTAATGTGATTTAATACCCACCCCCCTCAGTTTTCTGTGTCTAAGTGGCACATGCAAGGTTTTGTCCCAAGGAAACTTCTCTCAAAAATACTTATCCCCAGTTTCCCTTATTCTGTTTCCTCTTTCCATCTGTTTTATTTTCCTCCCCTCTTCTAACTGCTGACTCCATGCCCCTTTATCATCTATGCCATCACAGGGCTGAAAAGCATTTCAAAGTGTCTGAGGTGGAGAAATGCACAGCTCAGAATATTTTCATCCTGTCATAGCACTGAGTGGTGCTGGGGTCAAGCTCTTGGCTGCATACCAGCCACTCTGCAGGAGAAAGATGTGGCAATCTACTTGCATAAAGATTTCAGCCTTGGAAACCCTACACAACAGTTCTATCCTATCTGATAACGGTCACTGGGGTTGAAATCAACTCGACGGCAATGGGTTTATCTTCCTTTTCACAGTCTTAACCACAGGCTCCTCTGCATTTGGTTGGAACTTAGATTGGAAACTCCCTTACAACAGCAGGACCACCAGCCTAAAAGCCAATGAGAATAATAACAGATAATGTTTATTGAGCATTTTCTATGTTCAAAGTATTTTACATTCATTAAATCATGTAGTTTTCAGAACAACACTAAGAAATAGATATTGTTATTGGCTTCATTTTACAGATTGGGAAATTGAGGCACAAATGGATGACGTAAATGGTCCCAATCAACACAGCTAGCAAGGCGCAGAGCTGGGATCTGACACCAGAGAGGTAGCTCCAGATAAGGCTTCTCTAAAGACAAAGCAGCCCAGGGCTGCTCTCAAGGCACAGCCACTTTAAGTGAAGTCAGTATCTTGTCCCACCTCTCCTCTTCCCAGCTGCTCAGAGCCCCCTTGCTGCTCTAGATCCATGAGCTGTTGGAAAGAGCGGTCCTGGAAGCCTTCCTCTAGTTAAGCAGAAGTGATGGAAGACAATACACACCTCGAGGGGAAAGGTCAAGATTCTGAATTTGGATCATATTTTAACTGGGGTCAAATTACCAAGTGCCTTTAAATTTTATCACACTTCTGCAACCATACGTAAAGTTTTTCTTGCTCTAGCTCCTTTTCCTTCTCACTCCCAAAATGTTTACTTCTCCAACACGAGACCCTGGGATACATTTCCCAAGCTGTCTCCAGAATCCACATGATCCTTATTTGTTGTAAATAACATGAAAGCTAGACAGTCCTCTGAACTCCTTATAATTCCTTGAATCAGTTTATGTTGCGTGCATAGCTTTTCTGAAAATTAACCCCTTAGGCCCTAACCTCTGAGAAACTGCCAAAATCTCCAGTGAAGATAAAGGCAAGGAGCCTGAGCGGCACAGCGGTTAGCAACTGGCTGCTTGCTACCTGATAAGTTGGTGGCTTGAGCCTACAAACAGCCCTGCAAAAGTAAAGCCCTGGTAATCTGCTTCTGTAAAGACTATAGCCAAAATAAAAAAATGCAATGAAGCAGTTCTACTCTAAACTCACTGCTGTCAACTTGGATCCTGAGAAATCACCATGAGTCAGGGAAAGATTTCATGACAGCAAATAGCAACAAGATAAAGACAATACTCTCAGCTCTATCCCTACACTACCACATGATCTCTGATTCTTACAGCAGTGAGTTCTAATGTGCAATAAACCTCAGGGCCACAAAGAACAGACACCACAAGTTATGAACTCTAAGCTCTCATTCAAACACGCTTGGTTTATAAATCTTTTAGACTCCCCATTCAATCACATGCCTTTGCTCAGGTAGCTAATGAAAGCCATCAAAAACCTGAAAAACTCAGACTTCTGATCAATATAATAGACCCCGTAATAAGGCTCCTTGGTTAAAGAACTGGACTTACTGTCTTTCAAAATCCAGAATGCATTGCCTTGTTGTTGTCATTTGCTGTCAAAATCACACAGACTGTATGTTCTCTGCCCCAACTTTCATCCCAGTTCTTTGTCTATGATGCCACCCACCCATTCTCTGAGACAATGTGATCAGAGCTGCAGGAATCCAGGCTCTCTCTGGGCCATTTCCTATGGGAAAACACTGAAGAAATATAAGACTGGATCTCACTTCCTTGTTTCTTCTTTAAGTTTTCTTTTCTTTAGACAGCACAACTCACTTTTTTTCCATTTAGCATCTGTTACCTCCCAATTCTCATGTATTTCTGAAGGTGACACCAGAATCAAAGGAGAAACTGTTAGCAGAAAGTCTTTGACAGGCTCCTTTAATGAGCTCTGTGCTACCTGTCCCTCCCCCAGCAGCTCCTGTGAACTCTTCGTCAGTTCTTTCTAGATCTGCTTCTATCTTTCCCATACATATTTCTGTAGGTCTACCAATCACTCCATAAATATTTACTGAGTTCCTGCTTCATGCAAGACAGTGTCTTCTATACCAGGGAGGAGGCCATAATGTGGAAGAAGTGATCGCTGCCTTCCAGAACTTATAGTCTGGACAGTAAGTTCTAGAACTTGATGAAAGAAAGTGTACCAGACCAAAAAAAAAAAAAAAAGACAAAGTCTGGAGACTCCCTTCCAAATGAGAGGCATGGACCTTACTAGCTGAAGATGTCAAGAATTAGAATTAAATCTTGGTAGGTAGAATTCAGATCAAAGGAGGGGAAGAAAAAGATACCCTCAAAGGAGGATACTGTGAGCAAAGATACAAGCAAACATATTCCAGAACAGTAAGGTCATTACTTAGCATGAAATGAAAAGAATATTGTTGTGGGGTTTTACAGGATTTGTAGAAAAAGAAATAGGGTAAAGGAGACCTGGGCAGATTAAGGTGGTCTTTTAGTGTTACGCTAAGAAACCGATTTTATAGATAATGTCGTCTCTTGTTGAAGATAACTCCTTGCCTACAAAATCAAAATAAATCCTGGGGAAACATGACAGAACCTCCCACCAATGAGCCATGGTCCTAGTGATTTTCTTCCCTGGAAGGTCCAGCTGAGCCAGGCTGACTTAGAGGTTCAGTCCCAGCCCCAGCCACAGGCATAAAGGAAAACCACCTGTGGTGAGACAGCCCATGTTTATTCATCAAATTCCTCTTGTAAGAGCACTAACTTGGGAATCAGGAGACCTGGTCAGAGAGCTGTCACTAGCTAGGTGGTAAGCCATGTTGAAGCAACAATCTCAGTTTCCTAATCTGTACAATGAAGGATTTGAATGAGATGGGATAAATTCATTCCAGCTCTGAAACCCTCATGGGGTAGTAGTTAAGCACTATAGCTGCTAACCAAAAGATCAGCAGTTCAAATCTGTCACACACTTCTTCGAAACTACGGGGCATATACTCTGCCCATAGGGTCACTATGGGTCAGAACTGACCCAACAGCAGTGGGTTCGGTTTGGGGTTTGTGATATGCTATTTTGCAATATCTTTATAGCTCCACCTTCCTTCCTCCACTATCCTGTGTTTCTTGAGAGGTCTTATGTTTGGTTATTTGGGTATTCTTTTCCCCTAGTTTTCTTCCTTCATCAATCTATTATTTTCTGGTGGTCATGTTTTTCAGAATTAGCACTTTTTAAATATAAATGTATTCATTATTATAGAAAATACAGAAAAGCAGATAGACAATATGAAAATCACCTATAATATAATCATACAGATAACCACATTAACATCTTACTCTATATCCTTCTAATACATATATATGTATACATGTAACATGTCTATAAAATATACACATGTGTGTATATAGATATATGTTTGTGTATGTGTGTGTGTGTTCACAAGTTTATGTAACCAACTTAGTACTATAGCACAAATTGTCTTGGAAACCTACTTTTCTTTTTACGTTGTTGAAATTTCCACTTCCATTATTGATTAACTAGATTGGTTTTGAACCAACACTTCCACTGAGAACAACTGGGAAAACTAGACAATACATAACAAAATCTATTTGAAGGCACCTGAAAGACTATCAAAGCAACGAAAATTTGTTATGCTGTGATGGCATAGTGGTTAAGTGCTGTGGCTGCTAAGCATGTCAGCAGCAGTTCATACTTGCCACGCATACCTTGGAAACTCTATGAGGCAGTTCTACTGTTTTACAGGGTTACTATGAGTCAGAATTGACTCAGTGGCAGTGGGTTTGGTTGGGTTTGGGTATGATCTGAAAGAAGAAGAAAATCCAGAGACATTTGGGACCTCTTGATTACTCAAAGCAATACCAAAAAAATAAAACAAACCCCCTGCTGTCCAGTCAATTTCAACTCATAGTGATCCTACAAGTCAGAGTAGAAGTGCAACACAGAGTTTCCAAGGAGCACCTGGCGGATTTGAACTGCAGTCCTTTGGGTTAGCAGCCATAGCACTTACCCACTACACTACCAGAATTTCTGATTTGATATGTAAAAGCAGTGGCTGAGAGAATGAGAAGTCAATGAGTTTCAGCAGTCTCATGGGGCTGGAGAGACCAAAACTGGAGTTCAGGTGCTCTAGGAAGGAAAGGCTCTGGTCAATACCCCAGGCATTTAGTTGAGACCTCCAAAAACTACGCTCTAGTCACAAGACTAAACCAATCTTCATAAAGACTGACTCTCAGCTTCAAATCATGTCAGTTCCTGAGTAAATTAAGGTAACCTACCCCTGGACTAGCCAACTGCCAGGAGCAAAACTGTTTCCTCTCTGGAGAAAGACAACATCACTCAAAACTTCAAATTTTCTCTGTAATTTTTCAAACATAATTCTTGACACTAAAAGACTTTGGCTACTAGTGAAGGTGGAATAGCTATGACCAATGCCTCATAGAAGGCAGTTTGAAAAGCCAGATAAAAAGAAAAAAAAAATGTTTACAGTTATCAGAGAACTTGTGAACCAATGAGGACTGAAAGGATATGATTTCACAAAGATGAAAATTCCAAAGAGAAAGGTAATGATTCATAGCTGCTTCTTTTATGCGGGCCTTTGTCAATTCTGTGAATGGGAAAAAAGAAAATAAGAAAGCTTTGTCTGGGCAGTGGGTCATTGCCAGGAGACACGAAAACCATTAAAGAGTTTCAGGAGTTTGTGAGACTAAAGTGATAAAAACTGAAGATTTGAGGGATTCAAAACCATGGCTGGTTTTTCCTTCTGTATGTTTGCCAAACTGTAACTACACAGAGCAGGAGGCTAAAATGCCAAGGAGAATTTCTGGCAGTTTTAGGGTGCTGAGGAGACAAAACCTAAAATTTAGGACACGCCAGTGAAAGAGTCAGTCATGGATTGGATTGTGTCCCCTAAAAAAAAAATGTAGTAATTTGGCTGGGCTACGATTCCCAGTATTCTGGGATTGCTCTCCATTCTGTGATTTTTTTATGCTGTAAATTCTAATCTCTGCCTGTGATTAACAGGGTGGATTATGTTAGAGAAGATTAGCATGGGAGTGTAAAACCCCTCCTAAGATTACTTCCCTGCTCCTACCTCAAAGAGTTTCCATGGAGGGTAGCTTGCACCACCTTTTATCCTACAAGAAATAAAAGAAAAGAGAAGCAAGCAGAGAGTTGGGAACCTCATACCATCAAGAAAGCAGCACTGGTAGAAGAGCATGTCTTTCAGATCTAGGTTTCCTGCACCAAGATGCTCCCTGACCAAAGACTGATGCAACTCAAGGACTTTCCTCCAGAGCTGACAGAGGGAAAGCCTTCCCCTAGAGGAGACATCTTGAATTTGGACTTGTAGCCTACTGGACTGTGTAAGAATAAACTTTTCTTTTTTATTAAAGGCCATACACTTTGTTATTTCTGTTATAGCAGCACTAGATAACTAGAATCGGAAGATTGAATATACGTGAAAATGAAGTCCCATGCAGAGAAAAGGAAAGCAATTTTTTAACAGTGTTTTAGTCAGCTAGTGTTGCTCTAATAGAAATATCACAAGTAGGGGCGGAGTCAAGATGGGGACTAAGCACTCGTCTCCGTACACCCCTCTGGAAACCAAGACCTGAATTGACAATCTAACAGCGCCTTCTGGTCACCTAATCAGCCTCAGGACACGGCATAGAGCTGTTAATTGGGACTTTACACCACTCAGCGAAAAATCTCCTCTCTTTCGCTAACTCCCGCTCCTGGCTAGCCCCGGCTCTCACGGACGGAAGGTAAATGCACCGTTTTGACTTTTTTTTCCTCCAGCCGGGCCTTGCCCGGTGGCTGGACTCAGACGCGCTGCTGGGGGGATAGGGAGGCGAAATTCCCATATTCTGAGAGCCAGGCTCGGGACTCTGTTAACTAGACACTTTGAGCCTTTCGTTTTGTAGCTGCCTCAGTGGGGTTTGTGCGGAACTCCGCGGTGCGGGTACAGGACGCCATGTTGGTACCGAGATTTTAGCGGGACCTCGTTCTTAGCCTGGGAGCCAGCACCTGCAAACAGCACAGTGCTTCTCCAACAGAAAAGTAGATTTTGCACAGTGCTGCCTACGTTGGGGGCCCTGCAACAGAAGCAGAGGAATCACTACCTCTCGGCACCTTTGGCCCCTCTGTCTGCTGCCTGTGTGGAGGATGCCATCTTGGGTACGGTGGCCACAGCTGGACCTAATTCTTAGCTTGGGAGCCAGAGCCTGCCCACAGGAGAGCGCTTTTCTATCACAAAACCAGTACTCGACGCAGTGTTGGCTAAGGCTAGGCCCTGTCAGCAGAAGCCAATAGGGCAGTAGCATCGCTGTATTCTGAACTAGCTTGTTATCATCTGGGGTTGGATATAGTGGCGCTTACTTTGTCAGATGAGAAGAGGGACCTCTACACCTGAAAACCTAACTGACTTGTAAAGTGCTAAGATACCTTTTGCTTTACATTTGAAGACAGCCTAGAGAAACATTTGCAATCCATCCTCGCAGTACCTCTTCCAGCCTCTATATACTCACATGGGACCCAAAAAGCAACAGACAATTGTGGCATACAAGCAATCACTCATGGCTTCAGAAGGCTCCCAAACAAAGCAACCAAGGAGTTTTCCAGATGAAGAAACTTTTATGAAAGCATCAGGAAGTGAATACAAATTGATTATATACAGAGCCCCTCTAGACCTTATACAAAATGCAGCAGAACAAAATGAAAAATTAAGCAAGTTGTTCGATCTGATGGAACACCAGTACTCTGAAATCCAACAGATCAAGAAGAAAATCAAAGACATAGAAACTTCCATGCAAAGCCAAGAAAACAGAATGGAACAAATGGAAAAAAGAATTTCTGACTTGGAAGACAGAGCTACTGATGCCAGTGTCTATGAGCAGAAATCAGAAAAAAGAAACAAGAAAAATGAAGAAACATTAAGAAGCATGTGGGACTCTATTAAGAGGAACAACCTTCGATTAATTGGAGTCCCTGAACAGGGTGAGACATCTGAGAACACAGAGAGTATTGTGGCTGAGCTGCTGAAAGAAAACTTCCCAGAAATCATGAAGGAAGAGAATATAGACATCTCAGAGGCATATCGTATGCCACCCAATATAGATCACAAAAGAAAGACTCCAAGACATATTATAATCAAGCTTAACAAAATGAAACATAAGCAGCAACTCTTAAAGGCAGCAAGACTCAAAGCAAAGCTAACATTCAGAGGGAGACCCTGTAGGCTCTCATCAGATTTCTCAGCAGAAACCATGCTGGCACAGAGACAGTGGCATGACACATTCAAAGTCCTGAGGGAGAAGAACTTCCAACCAAGAATTATATATCCTGCAAAACTATCTTTCAAATACAAAAATGAAATTAAGACATTTCCAGATAAACAGAAACTCAGAGACTTTGTAAAAACCAAACCCAAACTACAAGAAATACTGAAAGAAGTTCTTGACTTTGGCTTAGAAAAACGAAACCACTAACTTTATATTTTAGAACGACACACTACTCAATACTTATTTAGGGAAGGCTCTAAAGTAAATCACAGCTTTGATATGGAAAGAAGCAATCCAGTGATCATCATGAAAACTATGGTGTCATCATAATAAAAAGAGGGATGTACTACAGTCGTTATAGTCCTTCCAGATGGAGAGGAAGATGACAAGACTGGCAGTAATTGAAATTGGGTTTATAAATAGTTTATTAAGGGGGTTCATAGGGGCAGCTGTAAAGCACAACAAAGATGCATCATACCATTTCAAGAAATCTAACACACGAGTCTCAACAACTATAAAACCAGCTCTGAAAAAGGTGAAAAATCAACTCACAAAAAAGAGTGTCCCAGAACAGACTAATAAGAACAACAGAGAAAACATCAACATAAAAATAAACATATCACAATGGCAGCAGTGAACACATACCTATCAATAATTATATTGAATGTGAATGGACTGAATGCTCCAGTAAAGAGACACTGAGTGTCATCTTGGATCAAAAGACACGACCCATCCATATGTTGTCTACAAGAAACTCACTTGAGACCTAAAGACAGGAACAAACTGAAAATTAAAGGATGGAAGAATATATATCAAGCTAACAATGAACAAAGAAGAGCAGGGGTGGCAATTCTAATCTCAGACAAAATCAATTTTAATGTCAAATCCGCCATCGTGGACAAAGATGGACACTATTTATTGCTGAAAGGTTCAGTACACAAGCAAGACTTAACTATATTAAATATTTATGCACCTAATGTCAGAGCACCTAAATATGTCAAAGAAACACTGACTACGCTCAAAAGAGAGTTAGATGACTCCACAGTAATAGTGGGAGATTTTAACGGTCCACTCTAATTAATAGACAGATCATCTAGAAAAAAGTTCAGTAAAGATATAGAAGACCTCATTAACACAATTAACCAACTAAACCTCATTGATATACACAGAACTTTCCACCCATCAGCAGACAACTACACCTTCTTCTCCAGTGCACATGGAACATTCTCCAGAATTGACCATGTGATAGGCCATAATGCAATGCTCAACAAAATCCATACCATTGAATTACTGCAAAGCATCTTCTCAGATCATAAAGCCATAAAAGTTCAAATCAATAGCAGAGAAAACATAGATAGAAAGTGGAACTCTTGGAAACTGAACAACATCTTGCTCAAACAAACATGGGTCATAGAGGAAATCAAGGATGAATTAAAGAAATTCATGGATTCCAATGAGAACAAAAACACTCCCTACCAGAACCTATGGGATACAGCCAAAGCAGTGCTCAGAAGTCTGTTTATCTCCATAAATGCACACATCTGGAAGGAAGAAAGAAACCAAACCAAAGAACTAACTCTACAGCTTGAACAAGTAGAAAGAGAACAACAGAGGAACCCCTCGGGCACCAGAAGAAATGAAATCATAAGGATTAGAGCAGAGCTAAATGAATTAGAGAATAGAAATACAATTGAAAAAAATTGAAAAGACCAAAAGCTGGTTTTTTGAAAAGATCAACAAAATTGATAAACCACTGGCTAAACTTACTAAAGAAAAACAGGAAAGGAAACAAATAACCCAAATTAGAAATGAGAGGGGAGGTGTCACCACAGATGCAACAGAAATCAAGAATATCATAACAGAATGCTATGAAAGACTGTATTCTAACAAATTTGAAAACCTAGGGGAAATGGACCAATTCCTTGACTCATACCACCTACCCAAATTATCACAACATGAGGCAGAACAACTTAATAAACCCATCACAAAGGAAGAGATTGAAAAGGTCATCAAAACACTGCCAACCAAAAAAAGTCCGGGCCCAGATGGCTTCATGGCAGAATTCTACCAAGCATTTAGAGAAGAGTTATCCCCAATACTACTGAGACTATTTCACAGTATAGAAAGGGATGGAGTACTCCCAAACTCATTCTATGAAGCCAGCATAACCCTGATACCTAAACCAGGGAAAGATCCAACAAAGACATAGAACTACAGACCGATATCACTCATGAACTTAGATGCAAAAATCTTCAACAAAATTCTTGCCAACAGAATACAACAACATATCAAGAAAATAATCCATCATGACCAAGTGGGATTCATACCAGGGATGCAAGGCTGGTTCAACATCAGGAAAACAATTAATGTGATTAACCACATAAATAACACAAAAGACAAGGATCACCTGATTTTGTCCATTGATGCAGAAAAGGCATTTGATAAAGTCCAACACCCATTCATGCTAAAAACTCTTAGCAAAAAGGGCATAGATGGCAAATTCCTCAACACAATAAGGGCCATTTATACAAAGCCAATTGCCCACATCAGCCTGAATGGAAAGAGACTGAAAGACTTTCCCTTGAGATCAGGAACTAGACAAGGATGTCTCCTATTCAACATTGTGCTAGAAGTTCTAGCCAGAGCAATTAGACAAGACAAAGAAATAAAGGGCATCTGCATCGGCAAAGAGGAAGTTAAAATCTCCCTGTTTGCAGATGATATGATTGTATATGCAGAGAACCCCAAGGAATCTATAAGTAAGCTACTCAAACTGATAGAAGAGTTCAGCAAAGTCTGAGGATACAAGATAAACATAAGTAAATCAGTAGGATTCCTTTATACCAACAACGAGACTGTTAAGGAGGAAATTATCAAATCAATACCATTTACAATAGCCCCTAAGAAGATAAAGTACCTAGGAATTAATCTAACCAGAGAAACAACAGACCTTTACAAAGAGAACTACAAGCCCTTACTACAAGAAACTAAGAGAGACTTAGATAAATGGAAAAACCTACCCTGCTCATAGATAGGTAGACTTAACATTGTGACAATGTCTATTTTACCCAAAGCAATTTATTTATATAATGCAATCCCAATACAAGTTCCAGCATCATTTTTTAATGAGATGGAGAAACAAATCACCAATTTTGTTTGGAAAGGGAAGAAGCCCCAGATGAGTAAGGTACTACTAAAGAAGAAGAACACACTGGGAGGCCTCTCATTACCCGACCTTAGAACATACTACACTGCCACAGTGGTCAAAACAGCCTGGTACTGGTACAAGAACAGACAGATCGATCAGTGGAACAGAATTGAGACCCCAGAGATGACACCATCTGCCTATAAACAGTTGATATTTGACAAAGGCCCTAAGACATTAAACTGGGGTAAAAACAGTATCTTCAACAAATGGTGCTGGCAAAATTGGTTATCCATCTGCAATAAACTGAATCAAGATCCATATCTTACACCTTATACAAAAACCAACTCCAACTAGATAAAAGACCTAAATATCAAACCTAAAATGATAAAGCTCATCCAAGAAAAGGTAGGAACAACAATGGAAGTTTTAATACACAATGAGGACAGACTCCAAAATCTGTTAAAGAAACCTCAATCAACAGAAGAGAAAATAGATAAATGGGAACTATTAAGAATCAAACACTTTTGCTCATCCAAAGACTTTATTAATAGAATTAAAAGAACATCCACAGAATGGGAAAAAATATTTGGCAACTCTATGTCAGACCAACGCCTGATCTCCATAATGTATAAGATACTACAAAATATCAATAAGAAGAAGATAAACCATCCAATTAAGCGATGGGCAAAGGAGATGGACAGACACTTCACTAAAGAGGAGATCCAGGCAGCCAAAAAACACATGCGGACATGTTCACGATCTTTAGTATTAAAGAAATTCAAATCAAGACAACAATGAGATACCATCTCACCCCAACAAGATTGGCCATGATCCAGAAAACACAAAACAACAAATGCTAGAGAGGCTGTGGAGAAAGCAGAACCCTCCTACATTGTTGGTGGGGTTGCAAAATGGTCCAGCCTTTTTGGAAGGCAATCTGGTGCTTCCTTAAAAAAATGGATATCGATATACCATTTGACCCAGTAATTCCACTACTTGGAATATATCCTACAGAATCAAGGCCTTTCACACCAACGGACACATGCACCAGAATGTTTACTGCAGCACAGTCCACGATAGCAAAAAGATGGAATCAACCCAGATGCCCAACAACAGAAGAATGGATAGGTAAACTATGGTACATATACTCAATGGAGCACTACACAATGATAAAGAATAACGATGATTCCAGGAAACATCTCCTAACCTGGTTTCAACTGGAAGACATTATGTTGAGTGAAAGTAGTCAGCGACAAAGGGACAAATACTGTATGAGACCTCTGTGATAAGATCTCAAAAACAGACTTGTGTATAGAAGAAGACTCTTTGACAGCTGCAAGGGAGGGGAGGGAGGGAGGGGGAGGGTGTAGTTTAGATAGTTACTAGAAATCTAGTTGGGAGAAAGCGGTGATAGCACACATTAGAAACAAGAACAACATTAAGTGGACTTCAGCATAACCTGACTACTCCTTCCATCTTAACACTGCAAGGATAGAGTACCTGGGGCGGGGGGCAGGGGACCATGCTCTTAGGCGAATTCCAGGCCAATTTGCACAACTAGCATTTTGCTAAGAGAGCTCTCTGCACCCCACATTGGTGAGTGGCATCTGGGGTCTTAAAAGCTGCCAAGCTGCCATCCAAGGACAAATGTTCCCAACTCAGCAGGAACGGATGCTCACTGAGGACCAAAATGACATAAGGTAAAGACAACCGAAAAGACAGAGAGACCTGCAAGAGTGGGTGCCTTCATCGACTTGAGACCAGAAGAACCAGATGGTGCCCGGCCACCACAAGAGATAGCCACGATGGAGCTCACAGAGAGGAGTTTCACTGGCAACACAAGAATAAAAAGGGGTGCATCCTGAGATCTCCACTAGAAGACCTCAACTGATGGTCCAGTGGTTTCAGGGTTCCCCTGAGAGCATGGCCCCTGGCCCTGATGCTGCCCTTACCCATAAATTATAACAAAGGTCCACTCTTTGGACAGGAATGGATTGGACTTGGCAATGCAGTGACCATATATTGGAAGCACTTTATGGTTCTATACATCTATAGGATATAATCTTGCTCACCTCTGGCTGGAGGAAGAGGAGTGGACGGAGAGGAGGGGAAAGGAGACTGTTGGGAGGATGAGACATGTATGGAGCAGAGAGGAATAGTGTGCAGTCACCAGACAGGGAAAGCAGTGGAAGCTGTATATAGGTGGGCATGTAAATTTATACATGAATGTACATTTTCACTCAGTCATGTTAAATAATATATATATATATATATATATATCAGGAGTAGAAGAAAAGCTTTGACAAAGAAAAGTTTGTTCTTACACAGCCCAGTAAGCTACAAGTCCAAATTCAGGATGTCTGCTCCAGAGGAAGGTTTTCCCCGTTGTCTACTCTGGAGGTAAGTCAGGTATTGCATCAGTCTTTGTCCAGGGAGCATCTTGGCACAGGAACCTCAGGTCTGAAGGACGCGCTCTTCTCTCAGTGCAGCTTTCTTGATGGTGTAAGGTTCCCAATTCCCTGCTTGCTTCCCTTTCCTTTTATCTCTTGCAGGCTGAAAGGATAAAGGGTGGTGCAAGCCACACTTCAGGGAAACTCCCTTTACAGTGGAGCAGGGAGGTGGTCCTATGAAGGGTTTACAGTCCCACCCTAATCCTTTAACATACAGCATAAGAAAATCACAAAATGGAGAACAATAAGAAAATATTGGGAATCATGGCCAAGCCACATGACTACATATATTTTTGGGGGGACACAATTCAATCCATAACAGCCAATGACCAAGAATTTTTCATAACTGACAAAGGACATCAACTCACAGATTCAAGATTTGTGAACACCAAGCAATATAAACTAAGAAAACCACGCCTAGCTTCATCTCAAGGAAACTGCTGAAAGCAAAAGACAGAAAAAAAAATCTTAATAACGTTTAAAGTAAAGAAAATACATTACCTTCAATGGAGCAACAGTAAGACTGAAGTTGGACTTCCCACAGAGATAATGGAAGACATAAGACAAAGATAAAGCATTAAAATGAAGTAACTGCCAGCCTCAAAATCAATACACACCAAAACTATTTCTCAAAAATTTTTCAGACATTTTTAGAGAAACTAAAGCTACAAGAACTGGTTACCACTTGATCTGCTTTCAGAGAAACATGAAAATAATATCTTTAGGGAGAAGAAAGGTGATCCCAGGTAGAAATACACAAATTTAAGAAGGAAAGAAGATCAACAGAAAAGGTAAAAATGTAAGTAAATAGAAACAAATAAGGGGGCCCTGGTGGTACAGCAGGAGAGAATGTGGCTCACTAAAAAGTCAGTAGTTTGAATGAATCCACAATCAATTCCATGGGAGAAAGGTGTGGCAGTAGTTTCTGTAGCCATGGCTTCCACAAAGGTTACAGCCTTGGAAATTTTATGGGAACATTCCACTCCATCGTATAGGGTCACTATGAGTCAGATTCAAGTTGACTGCAATGAGCATAAATAAATACTAACTTACAAAAAATACTAGTATGTCATGAGGTTTAAAGTATATTTAGAATTAAAATGCATGAAGACAACAACACATAACATGGGAGGGAAATAAAAATATTCTAAGGTCTAGTATTACTAGGCAAGTGGTAAGAATAATAATTTCTGTTAGACTTTAAATCAAGGATACACATTTTCTAGAACAATCACTAAAAGAACAGTTAAGAATATACAGCTGTTAAGCTAATATGGGAAAAGAGGAAACAATACAAATACTTGCTTAATTCAAAATAGATCGTAAAAAAAAGGAGAAAAGGAAAAATAAAACATGTAGGTCAGACAGGAAATAAACCAAAAGACCAAACCCACTGCCATCAAGTCATTTCCAACACATAATGACACTGAAGGACAGAGCAGAACAACCTCATAGAGTTTTCAAGGAGCATCTGATGGATTCCAACTGTCAACATTTTGGTTAGCAGATGTAGCACTTAACCATTACACCACCAGGGTTTGAAGTATGGTAAATAGTAGATATGGACACAAAAATTAGTAATTGCATTAAGGGTACATGGGCAGAAACTAAATATAGATTAAATGTAAGCATAAACAAGTGAAGATTATCAAAAATGATTTTTTAAATCAAACTATATCCTGTTTTCAAAAGACATTCTTTAAATATATACAGAAAGATTGAAAATAAGAAAGTAGAAAAGATACACAAACACTAACCAAATAAAGGCTAGTACGGCTAAAATAAAAGCAGGGTGAGGAGGCGGGGCCAAGAAGGCAGACTAGACACACTTCTCCTCGATTCTGTCTGAGAACTAAGGCCTGGAATGATAATTGAACCAAGCAGCATGGACATCCAGGGAGCCCTAGGATCTGGCATAGGGTTGTCAGATTGACCTGGCCTCCAGTAAGGAGAAACTACCTCTCTCTAACACAAGGCAGCCACACACTGAGTCCTGCTCCTGGTGACTCACCATTTGGGAGAACTGCAGGTACTGACACCTTCCTTATTATCCAGGAGGTGGGGATGGGTCATGAGATGGCAAATATGCCAAACTGCAGTGCTTAAATAAATGGCCTACAGTGCAACAGAAACTGTGCTTGGGATAGCCATATTTTGCAGCCCAGCTGCTGACTGAGGACACCACTGCCCCTCCACCCTCTCATGTCTCAGGTGCACTATATATTCTGTTGTTTTATGGCAGGAAGAGCAGCTCGGCAGGATGCCATCTTGCTCAGCTGGGAAGTGGAGTCAACCATCCAGAGGTCTTAGCTTGAGCTAATAGACATGCTGAGAAGCAGGGCCCATCTGGAAAGTGCTTTTCCAGGAGAAATTCTGGGTTTAGGATGGCGATGGTGTCTAGAATTACTGTGGGCCTGGCAAGGATGGTAGCAAGGCTGTAACCCCTCCCCACTTTGAACCACATCATAGCATCTGGGGACAGCCTATGAAGTACTTTCGTTGTCAGCATTTCACACCTGAGGGTCTGACTGATTTCAGCAGCTGTTGGACAGCTCCTCCCTTAGCAGTGAAGTACCTTTTAAAGATAAGATCACCTGGAGAACTGACTGCTGAGCAGCCTGGTAGCATCTCCTCCACACTTCACTGATCTGCATCATAGCGTCAGCTGACAGCCCCCAGTGACTCCATAAGTAGGGCACCACCTTTGCCAGCCAGAAGGAAGAACCTGCCATTTCAGAGAGTCCACCTGGGGCCAGCCAGTAGGATACACAGAAGCAGCTGGTGGCCAACTCCCCTCTTACAAATATAGCTCAGCTCCTGTTCAGGTAACACCAGAGAAACTGAGCAGCTTCTATATGACATGAAGGCAACAATTAACAGCAAAACTTTTAAAGAAGCAGTCCACCATGGCTCCAGAAAACTCCCAAAATAATCAAAAAACTTCCGAGATGAAGAAGCCTTTTGACACTATTGGAGGTCAAGTACAAGAGAATTATTTATAGAGCCCTCCTAGCGATTAAACAAAATGCAGCAGAACAAATGAAAAATTAAGTAAGCTATTTGAAGAGATGAAACATCAACAATCTGAAATTCAGCAGATCAATAATAAAACTACAGAATCAGAGCAGATTTGTGGAAATGGAAGCCAGAATTAGCGAGCTTGAGGACAGAGCAGCTGACACCAACATTTATGAGGTGAAATCAGAGAAAATAAATAAGAAAAATGAAGAAGCATTAAGAAACATGTGGGACTAAATTAAGCATAATAATCTATGCATAACTGGAGTTCCTGAACAGTGAGGGATAACTGAAAATAGAGTATTGCTGTAGAGTTGCTGACAGAAAACTTTCTTGAAATCATGAAAGAAGAGAACATAGATATCCCAAATACTTATCAAAAGCCACAAAAACTAGACCACAAAAGAAAGACACCAAGCCATATTACAATCAAGCTTAGTAAAATGAAACATAAACAGGTGCTGTTAAAGGTAGCAAGGCTTAAAGCAAAGCTGACACACAGAAGGAATCCCTGGAGGCTTTCATCTGATTTCTCTGCAAAAACAATGTTGGCAAGAAGGAAGTGGGGTGACACATTCACAGCCTTGGAGTAGAAAAACTTCCAACCAAGAATTATGTATCCTCAAAATTGTCTCTCAAAGGCTGTGGAGAAAGTGGAACCCTCCTACACTGTTGGTGGGGTTGCAAAATGGTTCAGCCTCTTTGGAAAGCAATCTGGCACTTCCTTAAAAAAATGGATATTGATATACCATTTGACCCAGTAATTCCACTACTTGGAATATATCCTACAGAATCAAGGCCTTTCACACCAACGGACACATGCACCAGAATGTTTATCACAGCACAGTCCACGATAGCAAAAAGATGGAATCAACCCAGATGCCCAACAACAGAAGAATGGATAGGTAAACTATGGTATATATACTCAATGGAGCACTATGCAATGATAAAGAACAACAATGACTCTAGGAAACATCTCATGACCTGGTTTCAACTGGAAGACACTATGTTGAGTGAAAGCAGTCAGCGACAAAAGGACAAATATTGTATGAGACCTCTACGATAAGATCTCAAAAACAGACTTGTGTATAGAAGAAAAGACTCTTTGACAGCTGCAAGGGAGGGGAGGGGGGGAAGGCTCAGATTAGATAGTTGCTAGGTATCTGGTTGGGTGAAATCAGTGACAGCACACATTAGAAACAAGAACAATATTAAGTGGACTTAAACATAACATGAGTACTCCTTACATCTTAACCCAATATTGCAAGGATAGAGTAGCTGGGGTGGAGGGCGGGGGACCATGCTCTTAGGCGAAAGCAAGGCCAATTGGCACAACTAGCGTTTTGTTAAGACAGCTCTCTGCACCCCACATTGGTAAGTGGCGTCTGGGGTCTTAAAAGCTGCCAAGCTGCCATCCAAGGGCACAGCAAATGGTCCCAACTCAGCAGGAATGGATGCTCACCGAGGACCAAAATGACATGTGGTAAAGACAACCCAGTAGATAAAGAGACCCACATGAGTGGGTGCTTACATTGACTTGGGATCAGAAGAACCAGATGGTGCCCGGCCACCACCGGTGATAGCCACGATGGAGCTCACTAAGTTGAGTTTCACTGGCAACACAAGAATAAAATGGGATGCACCCTGAAATCCCCACTAAAAGACCTCAATTGACAGTCCAGTGGTTTCGGGATTCCCCTGGGAGCATGGCCCCTTGCCCTGATGCTGCCCTTGACCATAATGATCATAATGACCATAATGAAGGTCCACGCTTCACACAGGAATGTATTGGACTTGGTGATGCAGAGTGACCATATATTGGATGCACTTTATGGTTCTATACATCTATAGGATGTCATCCTGCTGACTTCTGGCTGGAGGAAGGAGAGTGGGTGAAGAGGAGGGAAAAAAGAGACTGTTGGGAGAATGAGACATGTATGGAGCAGAGAGGAATAGTGTGCTGTCACTGGGCAGGGAGAGCAGTGGAAGCTGCATATAGGTGGGTATGTAAATTTATACGGGAATGTACACTTTCACTCAGTTGTATTAAATAAAAAATTTTTTTTAAAAAGAAACTAAAAAAAAATGGTCTCTCAAATATAATGGTAAAATGAAGACATGCACAGATAAACAGAAACTTAGAGACTGCAAAAACCAAACCAAAACTATGAGAAATTCTGGAAGAAACTCTTTGCTTCGAAAAATAAAAACATCAAGTGTGTACTTGAGGAGGCAACGCAGGACACAGCACTCAGAATCCTACCCATTTAGGGAAGTCACAAAGCTCAATCAAAGCTACAATATTAAAAGAAGGGAACCAGTGATCCGATCACAAAAATTATGACATTAGCCCACTAAAAAGAGTGGTATATTGCAGTAGTTACAACCCTTTCAGATGGGAAGAATTTAAAAAGATACACAGAAGCTAAAGTCTGATTTAAACTTAGAATAGTAAGGGGGATCATAAGGGAAGCTGTAAAGCAAAACAGTGCAACATATCAAAAAAAAAAAAAAAGAAACATAACACAGGAGTCTCAAAAACACAAAACCAACACTGAAAAAGATGAAAAGTCAACCCACAAAGCAGAACAAAATATTAAGGGCAACACAGAAAACAACAATACAAAAATAAATGCATCAAAATGACAGCATTAACTGCATACCTATCAATATTACACTGACTGTGAACAGACTGAACGCTCTAATAAAGAGACAGCAAGTGACATCCTGGATCAAAAGACATGATCCATCTATATGTTGCTTACAAGAAACACACCTTAGACTAAAAGATATGAAGACACTGAAAATCAAAGGATGAAAAAACATACAGCATGCCAGCAACACACAAAGAACAGCAGGAGTGGCAATACTAATCTCCTGTAAAATAGACTTTAATGTAAGAGCCACCATCGTGGAGAAGGATGGTCACTCTTTATCACTGAAAGGTTCAATACATAAGCAAGACATATGCACCCAATACCAGAGCATCTAAATACATTGAACAAACATTGACAGCATTGAAAAATGAGATAGGTCACTCCACAATAACAGTAGACTTCAACATTCCACTTTTAGTAATGGACAGATCATCCAGAAAAAAACCTCAGTAAAAATACAGAAGACCTTATTGCAACAGGTAACCAACAAGACCTCATCCACATATACAGAGCTTTTCACCCATCAACAGATAAGTACATTGTTTTAGTCACCTAGTACTGCTCTAAGAAAATATCACAAGTGGATGGTTTCATGAAAAAGAAACTATATTGACACAGCCCAGTAAGCCTTTATGAGTTATAGGTACATTCAATAGGAGAGATTGTCACAGTCCATTAGGCTGAGTCCAATTTCCAGGAGAGGATCTCAGCCCAGGAACCTCAGGTCAAAAGAATGTACTCTGCTTCAATACTGCCTTCTTGGTGGTATGAAATTCCCAACTCTCTGTGCTCACTTCTCTCCCACATATCCCACAGCTAGTAACTTGAGTCCTGCCTTACCAGCGCAACTGCTGCCCATTATTTGTCATCAATATCAAAGAGGCAAGATTCACAACACACAGGAGGAATTGCACCATATTGGACTCATAGCCAAGTTAAATCAATATATGCCTTTTTGGGGAGACACAATGTAGTCCATGACATACATTTGCTTTTCCAACGCACAATGGAACATTTTCCAGAATAGACCATGTGTTAGGACATAAAGCAAATATCTACAAAATCCAAAACACTGAATTATTGCAAAGCATTTTCCCAGACCATAAAGCCATAAAAAGTTGAAATCAATAGCAGAAAAAGACATAGGTAGAAATCTGAACTCACCTACTAAGCAATAGCCATCACAAAAAATGAGACTGAAAAAAAAAAACAACACAAAAACTAACCCAAAATGGACCAAAGACCTGAATATCAAAGCTAAAACAATAAAGATCATGCCAGGAAAAAATAGAGTCAACAATGGAAGTTCTAATACACAGCTTAGACAGACTTCAAAAACTGACAAAGCACAATCAACAGAAGAGAAAATAGATAAACAGGAATTACTAAGAATCAAACACTACTGCTTATCCAAACACTTTATCAAAAGAGTTAAAAGACCACTTACAGAACTGGAAAAAACTATTTGGCAACTACATGTTGAACCGACGCCTGATCTCAATTATCTACAAGGTACTGCAAAATATCAACAAGAAAAAGGTAAATAACCAAATTAAGTGATGGGCAAAGGTGATGGACAGACATGTCACTAAAGATGACATCCAGACAGCTAAAAGCACATGAGGAAATGCTCAGTCATTAGCTATCAGAGAAATCCAAATCAAAACTGCAATGAGATACCATCTCACCCCAACGAGGTTGGCCATAATCCAAAAAACACAAAACAACAAATGCTGAAGAGGTTGTGGAGAGATCAGAACTCTCCTACACTGCTTGTGGAATTGCAAAATGGTACAAGCTCTTTGGTGAGCAATTTGGCACTTCCTTAAAAAACTGGATCCAGTAATCTCACTGCTCAGAATATATCCTACAGAAACAAAAGTGGTCACACATACAGATGCATGCACACAAGTATTCATTGCAGCACAGTCCACAATAACAAAAAGATGGAATCAATCTAGATACTCATCAACAGATAAATGGATAAATAAACTATGCTACATATACTCAATGGAACACTATGCAATGATAAAGAACAATGACAATTTTAGGAACCATCTCATAACACAGTTTCAATTGGATGACATTGTGTTGAGTGAAATCAGTCAGCAGCAAAAGAACAAATATTGTATGAGACCCCTGCTATAAGGACTTAAAAATGGACTTATGTACAGAAGAAGAGACTCTTTGACGGCTACAACGGTGGGGATGGAGGGAAAAGATCGGTCATAGATTAGATAGTCGATAGCAGTTTGGTTAAGCGAAAGCAGTAACAGCCCACAGTAGAAAGTAGATCAACTTAACTGGACTTCAACATAAACTAAAAAGTCTTGTAATCTCAACCCAATATTTCAAAGATAGAGTAGCAAGAGCAGAGTCTGGGGACCATGCTTTTGAGGAACACTAAAGCCAATTGGCATAACTAGCCTATTGCTAAAAGAGTCTTCTGCACCTCATACTGGTGAGTGGCGTCTAGGGTCTTAAAAGGTAGCAAGCTGCCATCTGAGGTACACCAAATTGTCCCAACTCATCTGGAACAGATGATGACCAAGAACAACAAAGACACGAGAAAAAAAAGAACTCAGGAAACCGAAGGACCCATGTGAATAGGAAACTATGACATGTGATCAGAAGAACCAGATGATGCCTGGCCACCTCCAAAGACAGCCGTGATGGGGCACACAATGTTGAGTCCCCATGGAAACACAAGAAAAAGAGGGGTACAACTTAGCAACTCTACTAAAAGAGCATAGTTGATGGTCTGACTGCATGAAGGATACCCCAGGAGCATGGCCCCTAGACCTGCTGCTGTCCCTGACCTGAAAACACTACAGGGTTAACTCTTCGTACAAAATGGACTGGACTCGGGACACATGTGACTATATGATATGTGTAATTTATGGCTTTACACATTTATAGGAGGCTGTCCTACCGGACTCTTTCTCTATGGGAGAGAAGAGGGTGGAGAAGAGGTGACACAAGCTTGTTAAGAGGATATTAGAAGTATAGAACAAAAAGGAGGAGTATGGTGTCACGGGGCAAGGGAGCAAAAGGAATTGCAGACAGGCAGGCAAGCAAAATTGATTTGGATTGTACACTTTCACTTAATCACAATAAATAAATAAATAAATGTAGGTCAAGTTGACTTTAAGACAAGGATTTACAGAAGATTAAGAGGGGCACTTCATAATCAAAAATGGCCAATTCAGCATATAATAACAACTTTAAAATATTTAAAACAAAAATTGGCAGAATTAAAAGATATGCAACAAATCCGTGATTAGATGGAAATTTAATACATCCCTCTCTATAGCTAGTAGTGTGCATGTGTATGTGCACACACACACACACACAAAATCAGTAAGGAAAGAAGATCTCAACACACAATTAACAAATAACTACTTGGTAAATATAGAACATCATATGACTTATTTTACATGATGTCAAAAACAGTCAAAATTATGTTACTAGAAATTAGGAGAGTGGCTACTTTGATGGGGAAAGGAAGGCAGTAGCTGTGGATATGAGGAAGAATTTCTGGGTTACAGGTAATGTCCAATTTCTTTACTTGCATAACAGTTGAATGAGTGTGTTCACACAGATGCAACTCATCAAGCTGTTACAACTTAATTTTAAAAATGTTATTGAATATGTCTGCATAGTTGGGATACTGGTCTGCTGTGCTGGGGATGACAAATAGAAGAACAACATTACATTCATAGCCAAACAGAGCATTTCAAGTTCTGTCCTGAAGTACGGTGCTGTCGTTCATAGGTAATATCCATACACCTACAAAGAAGACCAATTAATACAGATGTTATTTATGTTTACACACCAACCAGTAATGCCAAAAATGAAGAAATTAAAGATTTTCACCGATTTCTGCAGTCTGAAGCTGACTAAACATGGAATCAAAATGCTTTAGTAATTACCGATAGTTGGAATGCGAAAGTTGAAAACAGAAAAGAAAGATCAGTAGTTGGAAAATATGGTCTTGGTGATAGAAACAATACCAGAGGTAACATGATGTAATTTTAAATATGCATATGTGTGTATATATGTTTATATATGTATATGTTTATACATGTGTATATTATATATATATAAAGAGAGAGTTATATCAAGGAAATAACACACACAGTTTTTAGAGGCTGTAACACCCCAAGTCCATGGGACAGGAAAGAGGCTTCTGACTCACGCAGCTGCAGGGGCTAGTGAACCCAAGATCAACAGACCAAAGAGCAGAGCTGTTGCTGACAGACTGTGAAGATCTAAGAATCTAAATATCAGCCAGCACTACTAAAGGTGAGCTGCTAGCTCAAGACTTGAGAAATGGAGGTTAGACAAGCAGGAGCCACCTACAGAATCCAGAAAAAGTGAAAACCCCATGAAGAGAGCAGGAAGGGCCGGGCAGTGGAGGGCAGAGAGACAAAGGCTAAGGGAGCAGTGAGTGACCGTAGCCCCCATGACCGTCTTGTACCACTCACAATAGATCCAAGAAAGAAGTTGTTCATGTATCAGATCTCAACAGAGAAGTGATAATGACACTATACAACTGCCAAAACACTGAAAATCCTACCCCAGCCAAGATGACACACAATCTTAACCATCACAAACATGAATGACTGAAGACCACACAAGTTGTGGAATGGCATCAAGGACATCATACCTGAAGAAGAAAAGAGTTTGTTAAAAAGACAGGAAAGAAACAAAAGACCAAAATGGATGTCAGAAGAGACTCTGAAACTTACTCTTGACTGTAGAGCAGCTAAAGCAAAAGAAAGAAATGATGACATAAAAAAACTGAGCAGAAGATGTCAGAGGACTGCTTGAGAAGACAAAGCATTATAACAAAATATACAAAGACGTAGCTAGAAAACCAAAAAAGAAGAACACACTTGGCATTTCTCAAACTGAAAGAACTGAAGAAAAAATTTCAAGCTTCAAGTTGCAATACTGAAAGATCCTATGTGCAAAATATTGAAGGCCAGAGGAAGTCTCAAAAGAAGATGGAAGGAATACACATTCATTGTACCAAGAACAATTGGTTGAGGTTCAACCATTTCAGAAGGTAGCATATGAAGGAACAAGTTTCACATTGCGCTGAAAGCATTGGCAAACCACAGGCTCCAGAAATTGATAGAATACCAATTGAGATATTTCAACAAACAGACGCAACACTGGTGGTGCACACTTGCCTATGCCAAGAAATTTGGAAGACAGCTATCTGGCTGGCTGACAAGAAGAGATACCTATTTGTGCCCATTTCAAAGAAAGATGAATCAACAGAAGGCAGAAATTATCAAACAATATCATTAATATCACACACAGGCAAAATTTTGCTGGAGATCATTCAAAAGCAGTTGTAGCAGTATATCAAGACAGTAGTACCTGATATACAAGCCAGATTCAGAAGAGGATGTGGAACGAAGGATAGCATTGCTGGTGTCATAATGGATCCATGCTGAAAGCAGAAAATACCAGAAAGATGCTTATCTGTGTTTTTTTGTCTATGTGAAGCCACTCAACTGTGTGGATCATAACAACTTATGGATAACATTGTGAAAAGTGGGAATTCCAGAACAGTTCATTGTGCCCATGCCAAACTTGTATATAGACTAAGAGACAGTTGCCCAAGCAGAGCAAAAGAATACTGCACGGTTTAAAATCAAAGGTGTGTGTCTGCATCCTGTTACCACGCTCATTCACTCTGTATGATGAGTAGGTAACCTGAGGAGCTAGACTATATGAATAAGAATGTGACATCACAATTGGTGGAAGATCCATTAACAATCTAAGATGTGCAGATGACACAGCTTTGCTGGAAGTGAGGAGGAGTTGAAGTATTTGATGATGAATATCAAAGACTAACTACAGCCTTCGGTATGGATTACACCTCTACAAAAGAAAATAAAAATCTCTACAACGCAACCAATAAGCAACATCATGATAAATGGAGAAAATATTGAAGACATTAAGAATTTTATTTTATTTGTGTCCATAATCAACAGCCATGGGAGCAGCAGTCAAGAAATCAAATGATGTACTGCATTGGTCAAATCTGCTGCAAAAGATCTCTTTAAAGCCTTAAGGAGCAAAGATGTTACTTTGAGAACTAAAGTCCATGATATTTTCAATTGTTTCACATGCATCTGAGAGCTAAACTATGAATAAGGAAAACTAAAAAATTGGTGCCTTTGAATTACAATGCTGGTGAAGAATATTGAATACAATGTGGGCTGCCAGAAGAACAGACAAGACTGTCTTGAAAGAAATATAGCTGGAGTGCTTCTTGGACACAAGGATGGCAATGTACTTGTGTGCTTTGGATGTGTTCTCAAGAGGGACCAGCCCCTGGAGAAGGACATTGTGGTTGGTAGGTAGTGGGGCAGCAGAGAAAGAGGAAGACCCCGGAGTAGACGGACTCGTACGTGGCTGCACAGGTGGGCTCAGACACAGCCACCCTCATAAGAATAGCAGAGGACTGGGCAGTGTTTCACCCTGTTGTACATGGGGCTGCTATGAGTCAAAACTGACTCAATGACAGTGAACAACAGCAGCTGCAATACTATATATAGTACCAGAAGCAAGTCAGTTTACATATATCAAAAAGGATAAATCTTGGAAATTATATGAGTGAAAAAAGCACAGTACATGAGGTTAAACTTTTATAAATTATAAAAATATGTACTGGGGAGATACATATACATTATGGATGGAAAGGGCACATACCAATTGGAAAAAAATAATTATTTCTGGGAAAGCAGGAAAGGAGTACAAAAGAAGCCTCAACTGTTTCTGTAACCTTTTATTTCTTAATAAAATATCTTAAGCAAATATGGCAAAATGTTAACAACTGTTAAATCTGGTTAGAAGACATATGTACACTCATTATATTTGCCATAATTTTCTATAGAACTGCTTTGGTTTTTTTTTTAAGTTTTTAAAATTGTTCTGTGACTCACACCATACACAAATACACATTCAAAATGGATTAAAGGCTTTGTCATGGGTTGGATTGTGTTCCTCCAAAACTCTGTGTAGCAATTTAGCTAGACCGTGATTCCTGGTCTTGTGTGATATCCTCCGTGCTATAAATCCTACCTCTATAATGTCAGTGAGGGAGGATGGATGGCAGTTGAGTTGATGCTGGAGGACTCAAGGTGTACAGTTGTATTGTGGCTTGGGGCCACCTCTTGGGACATAAAAGAAAGGGAGACAAGCTGAGATTTTGGAACCCCATACCATCAAGAAAGCAGCACAGGGAATAGAGTGAGTTCTTCAGACGAAGTTCCTGCTCCAGGATGCTGTCTGGCGAAAGATAGATGCAATCCAAGGACTTCCCTCCAGAGCTGACAGAGGAGAGCCTTCTCCTGAAGTAGACACCCTGAATTCGGACTTGTAGCCAACTGGACTGTGTAAGAATAAGCTTTTCTTTGTTAAAGTCATCTACTCATGGTATTTCTGTTAGAGTAGCACTAGCTGACTAAAACAGGCCCAAATGTGCAAACTAAAACCATAAAATTCTTAGCTGTCAGGCCAAGTTTTTAACAACAGCTTATCTATTATAAAAACACCACAAACAACAGAAGACAAAATGGGTAAATCTGACCTCATAAAAGTTAAAATACCTTTGTTCCTCACAAGACTTTACCAAGAAAGTGAAAAGACAAGCTACCAACTTGGAGAGTATCTTGGGAAACCAATATATCCAACAAGAATCTAATAACCCAACAAAAAAGCCCATTGCTGTCAATTCCAACTCCTAGCAACCCTGTAGGACAGAGCAGAACTGCCACATAGGGAAGAAGAAGGAGAACTGCCACAAGGAGAAACTGGTGAATTTGAAAGGCCAACCTTTTGCTTAGCATCTGAGCTGTTCACCACTTCACGGACGGAACTCCTCAAAGTCATCAGTCATCCAAAACCAAAAGAACCAAACTCATTGCCATTGAGTTGACTCAGACTCCTAGCAACCCTGTAAGATAAAGTAGAATTGATATCCAAGAAGCAGCTGGCAGATTCAAACCACCCACCTTTTCCTTAGCAGCTGAGCTCTTAGCCACTGCTGTACAAGAGTTCCTTTTAGCCATCAGGGAGATGCAAATCAAAATCACAGTGAGATACTGTTTCATTCCTACTATGTCTGCTAGGAAAACCTGGTGGTGTAGTGGTTAAGCACTATGGCTGCTAACCAAAATCAAATCCAGTAACAGCTCCTTGGAAACTCTATGGGGCAGTTCTACTCTGTCCTCAAAGGCCATTATGAGTTGGCATCAACTCAACAGCACTTGGTTTGTTTTTTTTCAAAGCCAGCAGGCACTCCTTGGAAACTCTATCGAGCAGTTCTATTCTGTTCTATAGCATCACTATGAGTGAGAATCAATCCTACGGCAGTGGGGTTTTTTGGTTTTAGGGTGGCTAAGATTTTAAAAAAAGAAACAGAAAAAAATAAGCGTGGCAAGGATGAGAAGTTGGAACCCTTATTTATTGCTGATGGGATGCAAAATGATACAGTCATTGTGGAAAAGAGTGTGGCAGTTCCTCAAAAACTAAAAATAGAGCTATTATATGGCCCAGCTATTTCACTCCTAGATATAAAGCCCCAAAGACTTGAGAGCAGAGAGTCAAAAAGAGTCATGTACAACAATGTTCCTTGCAGCACTATTCATAGTACCCAAAACTGTGGAAACAACCTAAGCACTCATCAAGTGGTGAGTGGATAAGCAAAATTTTAACCGTGGCCAATTTCTATTTGCGATGCAGTTAATTACATTTGTATGTGGCCTTTCTAGCTACGGTCTTTTAACTTCCATTTGGGTGACTGTGTGATAGGGTCATTATGGCTTACCAGGGAAATCGGTGAGTTTTTATTTTAACAGAGAGGCAAGTCCAGAGTAGAGAAGTGCCCACTATCAAGGAAGAAGAGACCAGCAGCAGAGACCTGACAGCAGCAGATGGTGTGGTGGGCTTCCTGGTCCCCTCAGGGAGACAGCTGGGTGCCCTTGGGCAGAGGTCAGGGAGATGGCGTGCCAGTGAGCACAGCTGGGAAAAGACTATCCTAAAGGAAAAACTGGATCTTGAGTGTTCCTGAGCTTGAATTATTACTATTACTTTCCCAATAAACCCCATAATTTTGAGTATGATCGTTGAGTTCTATGTTGCCATTGGAATGAATTACTGAACCCATTAGAGAGTGCTGGGGTTGGGGGACAGTTGGTGTCAGAACTGGTAAAGATGGAAGAGAGAGGAGGCTTGTCTGACCACTGCCTCACAGGAATCATGGTTGGGCAGTAAAGCTTGATTCATAGCCCTCTCAAGAAGTTGTAAGAGGTCAGACACTGTCATGAAGCTATTTTCACACTATCGTAAACACATTGTTATAAACATTGCCATCTTAAATACTGGTGGATATCTCTAATTTCTTCAGAGACAGACCTACATTTCCTGTTCTTAGGTCAAAGGTTATGAGCGCTTTTAAAGTATTGAATTTGTATTGGTTACTATCATAACCCAGCTGGTTAGCTCTTACAGAGGAATAGAAACAAACGAAAACAGAATCCTTCCTACCTGGTCCTAGAGTATACCCAAAGATGAGCACTCAGTCAGACTCTCGTGCCCACTTTAGTCTCTGCTAGTTTTCATAGTCTGAATCCCTGATAGGGGTTCTGTTGGTGGTTGTGGACATAGCATGTAAGAGGAAGGCTAGAGCCAAGCTAATCTTCAAAGTATACAAACTGCATGTAGGTAATGAGTCCCAATCATTGGCGGACTTCTGTGGAAATGAAGGGGAGATGGGAGTCCACTTTCCATGTGAGGGTTGCTAAAATTCATGACCTTATACGGGCCAGTTCCATAAAAAAGCAGAAGTGTGCTTGTGGCAGCCAAGGATCTCTTACAGTTAACTTAGCCTAACTTGGAGCACAAAGATGGCAAGGTAAGATGGCCTATTAGGAAGATGGGAGCCTTGGACTCCAACCTGGAACAAGGCCATTCCTTCAAAGGAATGGCTGATCGCTCTCATCTTGGCATGGATTTTCGTCTCTGTTTTCAAAGGGCCTCCCACAGGTCGTTTTGCCACTATCACCAGCACCCTTGTCACCTACTTAGAAGCGAAAATAGCCTAAAGCCAAATCTATCAAATGGCCCCCATTGCATTCTTCCTCCTTAACGAGAACTAAAAGCCTCAGCTCTTCCTTCTAGAAGGAATTTCTGATGTCATTATGGCTACTCCTTTGCTTCAAGTCTAGATCGCAGAGTTACAGCCCATGTAGGGATAGAACAGGTCATATCTTGAATTTTTGCCAGCCTTGTCCAGTACAGGAGAAAAAATTAAATAAATTCAGGAGTTCCACGGCTGATTGATTTTATGTTACAGCTAGATGGGTTGGATGAGCAGCGTAATGAAATCACAGCTAGTCTTGAGTTGGACTTGGGTGTCTATTGGAACACGCAAGTCAGCTGCTAAATTTTTCATTGTACAATGTCAGAGGGTGTCACAAAAGGAATCCCTAAGGGCTTCCACGAAGTATTAAGTGAAATTTTCTATATACAGCAGAATTTCTACACACACATTTTGCACAATAAACAGTATGTCACTATGGCCACAACACAAAGCACAGCCTGCGATGCAATGCACAGCACCAAGCTTGGCAGTCTCTGTGGCCCTCACTGGCCACAGGCCATGCTTGTTTGAGTTAACAGCCAAAACCTACTGAGCTGAATCTTGTCCTCCCAAATAGATACACACAACCATAAAATCTTGTAATGATCCCCCTGCAGCATGGGCTCCAAACACCTTGGCGTGACTTCCAAGCTAGGACATGACAGGCACGTCTTCAATTCTGCTTTCCCATTCCACTATGCATCTCCTCTCACCTTGTGCACTAGAAACGTACGTCTGTTTAGTGTTTTCTGAACTTGTTTCGAGCTTGCTCTGCACTTCCATGCCTCCAGACCTTTACTTCTCTTCCTTTTATTCTCTTTCCTGTTCTTGCTCAGCCTGACATACTTTTCATCTCTACCTATGGGAAGTTTCTCATTCTTCTAGGCCTAGATTGAAAAGCATCTGCTCCATTAAAACATCACTCACCCATTAATTCAAAATGTATTAGTCCTTCTTCTGGGCCCCAGAGCTGTTCCTCTCTAGCTTACTTTGTTCTGTTTTGTGTTTTTCATTTATTGTTTCATCTGACAAAAAGTGTTGAAACATGTACTATGTGCAGGTACTGTGTTATGGTAGTCCTGGTGGCATAGTGGTGAAGAGCTACTATGGCTAATCAAAAGGTCAGCGGTACAAATGCACCAGATGCTCTTTGGAAACTCTATGGGGCAGTTCTACTCTGTCCTATCGGGTCACTACGAGCCGAACTTGACTGAACAGCAATAAGGTATTTGGGTTTAAGTGCTGTGTGTAGCATTAGAAATATATGTATATTACAGCTTCTAGAAACTCACATTCTAGAGGTGGAGACAGATACATAAAAACCTACATTACAGAAAAACACAATGAGTCAGATTTTGTCACTCTCATGCCAAAACCCTCCGAAGGTTTTCCGTCTCATTCAGACTAATAGCCAACGTCATTGCTATGACCTATAAGATCTTAAATAGCTTACCTCTGGTTACTTCTCTAGAGCCCTGATGGTGCAGTGGTTAAGAGTTTTGTTGCTAACTAAGGCACAGCAGTTCAAATCCACTAGTCTCTCCTCAGAAGCCCTGTGAGGTGTTCTGCTCTATCCTACTGGGTCACTGTGAGTTGGAATCTACTTGATGGTAATGGGATTGGGCTCACTGGTTACTTGTCTGTACTTCTCCCATCACCCTCTCCTCTCTCATTTCATTCCTGCCACACTGACCACCCCACTGTTCCTCCAACACCCAGCCCAGGTTGTTTAAACTTGCTATTCCCTCTGCCTGGAAAGCTCTTTCTCTGGGTATTAGCATAACTGGCACCCTTACTTCCCTTTCAGTTTCTTATCAAATCTCACCTTCTCTGGGAGGCCTTCACTGGCTACCCTATTTAAAAGTTTCACTCTCTTTCTGATGTTCTATATCCTACTTCCTAAGCACTTATTCTATCGCACACACTATGAATTTTACTTACTTAATTTCTTTTGTGTCTTCTACAGTGGATTGCAAGCTCCTTGTATCTGTCTTATTTGTCACAGTGCCTAATAGAGCATCTGATACGTAATAAACCTGGTACCATCGAGTCAATTCCAACTCATAACAACCCTACAAAACAGAATTGCCCCGTAGAGTTTCCCAGGAGCACCTGGCTGATTTGAACTGCCAACCTTCTGGTTAGCAGCTGTAGCACTTAACCACTATGCTACCAGCGTTTTCCTGACATGGAATAGGATTTGTTAAATATCTGCTGAATAAATTAAAAAATGAATGCATGTTGTAGGAGACGACAGTAAAATGTTGGCGAGAGCAGAGAAAGGAACAGCTCTGGTAAATATCCTCAGATAGTCTATATAACTTAGAAATGCAAATACAGAAAGTGGTCTGTGTTCATCAAGTTGCCCTGCTAGTATCATCAGCAGAATATGAAATGGGCTATGAGGCTGAATTCATAGTTATTCATTCAAGCCCCACGTGGTGCAAATGGTTAACACGCTCAGATGTTATCCAAAAGGTTGAAAGTTCAATTCTACACAGGTACCTTGAAAACCATTGAAAATGTTATGGAGCAGAGTTCTACTCTGACACACATGAGATTGCCATGTGTCAGAACCAACTTAACGGCATCTTGTGGTGGACGCGCCAAGGATGGTGCTAAGTTCTGGGCATTCAGTGGTAGACGAGAGAGACCTGTTTCCCGCGCTCAGTGAGTTTATAATCTTTTGAACAACAACAAAGTAAATGAATAATATAATTTCACATTATAACAAGTATTAACACACCTGCCCAAGTCACTTCCTCCTCGAACTAAGAGGCTGTGTGACCTAGCATTAGGAATGTGGGCTCAGAAACCACACAGCCTGATTCAGTCCTAATTCCACTATTTTTTGCCTGTGTAGTCTTGGACAAGTTATTTATCCTATCTGTGCTTCAGTTTCTTCTTGAGCAAAATAGGAATGCTTACTAGTCCACAGCCTTCAGGTACAAATTGTACCTCAATATGAAGAAAACAAGTCTTCACAACTCAACTGATAAGCAGTACTGTCAAGGTTAGCTAGCAAAGCCTGACCTCTGCCACTTGAGAAGGATAGTTAAACAGATACAATAGTTTGTTCCTGGCAGGTCTGATGCAAATGTAACAGTTCTTTCCTCAGAGTTGTGATGCAGATGTGGCCATTTCCCTGGCAGTTGAGTCACGCCCACACCTGCCCCAAAATTTGATCCTGGAGTTAGGTCATCACTCACTGGAACCGGGAACCATGCCATTATCACCTCCCTTATCAATATATAAAAGCCAAACCTGTATAGGGTCTTTCTCCATTCACGGGTACTGACCTGTTTCTTCTTTGGAATATACTTTTACTTAATTAAACTTCTCTGCTATTCACCACTAAAAGGTTTTGTACTCTTGCCTAGGAGGAAGTGGAGACCGGTGCCTTGGGGGAAAGGGGAATCCTGATTTGCCTCCCACCGCAAGATCAAACCTGCTAGCTTGATCTCCCAAACCCCAACCAGGTCCCTCAGGGTCTGATCAGTTTACAGGATCTTGACAGTATCATAATAAATGGAGAAAAGAGTGAAATTGTCAAGAATTTCATTTTACTTGGATCCACAATCAGCACTGCAACTTCTTGGAAGCAACAGTTAAGAAATCAAAAGATGCCCTGTGCTGGACAAATCTTTTACAAAAGACCTCTTTAAATTATTGACAAGCCAAGAAGTCACTTTGAAGACTAAGGTGGCCTGACCCAAGACATGGAGTTTTAATTGATTCAGATGTGTATGAAAGCTGGACAATGATTAAGGAAGACTGAATAATTGATTTAACTTCCAGAAGGAATGAGTAAGTCTGTCCTGGGAGAAACACAGCCTGAGAGCTCCTTGGCAATGGGGGTAGTTAGACTTTGTGTCGGGTACTTTGGACATGTTATCAGGAGGGCTAAAGTCCCTTGAGAAGGATGTCATGCTTGACATGGCAGAATTAAAAGAGGAAGACCCTAAACAAGAGGGACTGACACAGCGGCTGCAACAATTGGCTCAAGCATGGATACAGTTCTGAAGACGGAGCAGGACTGAGCAGTGTTTCATTCTGCTGTACAGGGGGTTGGAGCTGTCTTGATGGCTGGCACCTAACAACAACAACAATTATTTGTGTTACTGGGAGAATTAAGTAGGTAACCCTGGCAAATAATTTGAAGAGTCAGGCGTAGTAACATGTTGTTTAGTCATCATTGTTGTTGCTGACTGCTGTTAGGGAACGAAGGATACTTGGGACTGGAAGAGCTCACTTGGGAGGTCCAGTATGCAGATTTAAGTCTCTCTCCCAGGGCTATACTATATGGAGTCATTACATCAACTTGCTGTTAAGTAAGCAGATGTTTCCTAATTGGTCTGAACTGTGCAACTGGTCAGCTACGGGAATAGAAAAAAGCTGCCAGAACTTTTTCACTGCCTCTGCCTTGGTCTAATCAGCACAGCATACTCCTTCCTTCCAGCTTGTGGTGTGATTATTCCCTTGTGCAGAATAAGACTTGGGCTTAGTTTAGACCCCATAACTAAGTGTCCATTATGCAGTGTACTGAACAGCAAGCAAAGAAGATCATAAGGACTCCTGCAGCTGGAATTGCAATTAGTGTCCTCGGGCAACTATGTCCAAGCTCAGCATCCCTACTACTTCTTCCTCCTGGCTCCCTCCCCATGCCACAAGTACAAGCTGCTGTGGTCACTGGCAGCCTTGGCACAGCCTCAAGCTTTTCTTGAAACTTTTCAACTGAGCTAAGCGAGTAACAAGCTTTAGGCTTCTAATGGCCTGCAGCAGACACAGCTCCCCCAGCCACTCCAGTTAATCTTGACTCTATGACAAGGTGTGTTTCCGAACCCCTTCCAGAGTCCTGCAACACACACTTACCACACTTTTCCCTGTCTATCCTTTCTTCCTATGATTTCTCCCTTCCTTTGCTTTGGAAGTCCCACCTTCCAGAGCAAACTCCAACCATCCATGTAACTTCCAGTCATTTTTTTCCTTTCTGTGCTGTGAGAGCACTTGATGAGGAATGTTACGCTAGCACTATGCACACCTTATTGTGAGCATTGGGTTGTATTTCCTCCCCACCTAAGCTGTGACCTCCCCCAGTACTGACACTGTTTGCTTCCGCTTTGTACAACCTGTGTGCCTAGCAAGAAATCTAGCCCACGGTAGAAGGGTAATAAATGTTGATTAGCAGTGAAAACCAAAGAATGAAGGAAAGAATGAGCAGATGCCCTCACAGGACAAATTCAAAAAAGAAAAGGGTAAGAAAGGGAAGCAGAAAGATCAAGCTGGTTGATCTGTCTTCAGGCAAGGATTAGGCTAGAGCCTAATTATGAATTCTGTAGTATAGTAAGTACTGAATCCCAAGGCGCAGGTCTACATCTTTCAGTCACCTACTAGGATCCTGGATAGTAAACTTACCATTCTTTTTTTTTATTGTGCTTTAAGTGGAAGTTTACAATTCAAACTGGTTTCTCAGATGAAAATTTATATGCAGATTTTTATGTTACCCTAGTTGCTATTCCTATAATGTGACAGCATCCTCTTCCTCTCCACCCTGTATTTTGTATATCCATTCAGCCAGCTCCTGTCCCCTTCTGCCTTCTCATCTTGCCTCCAAACAAGAGCTGTCCATTTCGCCTCATGTATCTACTTTAGCTAAGAAGCACTCTCTTCACAACTATCGTTTTGTGTCTTATAGTCCAATCTAATCTGTCTCTGAAGTGTTGGCTTTTGGAATGGTTTTAGTTTTGGACTGACAGAGAGTCCAGGAGCCATGTCCTCCAAGGTCTTAGTGTCAGTAGGACCGTTAAGTCTGGTCTTTTTCGTATAATTTGAGTTCTGCGCCCCTTTTCTCCTGCTTTGTCAGGGACTGTCTGTTGTGTTCCCTGGCGGGGCACCATCTAGTCCTTTCAGTCTCAGGCTGAAGGAGTCTTTGGATTATGTGACCCTTTCTGTTTCTTGGGCTTGTATTTTCCTTGTGTTTTTGGTATTCTTCATTCTCCTTTACTCTAGATAGTTTGGACCCCAGATGCCACTCACCAAAATGGGATGCAGAACATATGCTTCATAAACTTTGTTATGCCAGTTGACCTAGATGCCCCCTGAAACCATGGTCCCTGGACCCCCACCTGAGCTACTCTGTCCCTCCAAGAGTTTAGCCTTCTTCCAGAAACTACTTAGATTTTGGTTTAGATCATTTGTTCAGCTTACCATTCTAAGACTCAGTTTCTTCATCTACAAAGGAAGGGCATTGGACTAGGTGGTCTCTTCTAGTTTAACATTACGATTTTTTTTTCTTTTGTACTTTAGATGAAGGTTTACAGAACAAACTAACTTCTCATGAAAATTAGCAGAAATATTGTTTCATGATATTGGATAACAACCCCATGACATGTCAGTACTTTCCCTTCTCAACCTTAGGCTCCCTATTATCAACTTTCCTGTCCCTTTTTGCCTTTCAGCTCTGGGCTGGTGGGCTTCTTTAGTCTCAGTTTGTTTTATGAGCTTGTCTAATCTTCGGATGAAAGATGAACTGCAGGAGTGACTTTGTTACTGAGCTAAAAGGGTGTCCAGGCACCATACTCTCAGGGTTTCCCCAGTCATTGTAATTCTGGTCTTTGTTGAGTTAAAATTTTGTTCTACATTTTTCTCCAGCTCCATCTGGGATCCTCTATTATGGTCCATGTCAGAGCAGTCAGTAATGGTAGCCAGGCACCATCTAGTTTTACTGGACTCAGTCTGGTAGAGGCTATGGTAGTTGTGGTTCGTTAGCCCTTTGGACTAATGTTTCCCTTGTATCTTCAGTTTTCTTCTTTCTGCTTTGCTCTGACAGTGTGAGACCAGTGGAGTATCTTAGATGGTCACTCACAGGCTTTTAGGATCCTGCATGCTACTCACCAAAGTAGAATGTAGAACATTACACACTATGTTATGCCAACTTAGCTAGATGTTCCCCGAGACCATGGTTCCCACAGCCCTCAGCCCAGCAATTCAGTCCCTCGGGGTGCTTGGATTATCTATGGAGCTTCCATGATCTTGCTTTGAACAAGTAGTATTGGCCTCCTCACTATTGTGTACCGTGTCTTACCCTTCACCAAAGCTACCACTTGTCTATTGTCTGTTTAGTGTTTTCCATCCCACCCCTCCTGTCCCCCATAACCAGCAAAGATTGTTTCTTTTTGCATGTAAACCTTTTCATGAACTTTTATAATAGTCTCCTCATACAATATTTGTCCTTTTGTGATTGATTTATTTCATTCATCATGATGTCCTCCAGTAACATGTTGTAATTTTTTAATCCAGTTTTTGACTGGCAAATTGACACCAACAGAAAAATACATTCTTCCTTCCCATCCCTGGGTTCCCCTACATCTCTCTTTATGAAAGAACCCATAGAAAAGTTCACTGTAATCATCTTTGTGGATTTATGAGTTGTCTTTCTTACACTCAAATGGACCATTACCAAATGTAATTACACTGATCACAGCACATGGACAGTGAAAGGTCAAGGCCCTGACCCCCTAGGAGCAAACCAAGAAGAATTCCACAGTCTAGAACCCAGCAGATGAAAGTATAGTTTATTCACTAAGTTTCAGATAACAGCCAGAGAAGGGTGAATTGAGAAGCATCAGGTTTCAGGAAAAAAGAAAATTGCTTAGAGAGTAAGAAGGAAGAGATTCCAGTTAAGAAACAAAATAAATTGTGTCTAATATGATCTTAAATATCACTTTTTCTTGTCTTGCCTGGAGCAAAAGACATGAAAAACTCTGCGTCCAGATGGTATACTGTAGTAAGTAGTAAGAGCACAGGTTTCAGAAAGAGCCAGATCTGGGTTGAAAGCTCAGCTCAATTCCTTACCAGCTGTGTGACCTAGAACACAAATCTTTACGTCTCTAACACTCCGCTTCTTCACTGTCAAAATGTGGGTGATTATAGCATCTCCCTCATGGAGTTATTATGAGAGTTTAAGCAACAATGCACAAGAATCATCAATGAGTATTAAAACCACTGGATAAATGAGGGGCAGGATATGCACACAAATTGCTTATTAATTACAAAGGGAACAGTACCATGACAATGTGGAAATCCGAAAAATACCACCTTAACTAAGTGATCATGTTATCACCATTAACGGAACAATCTGGCCTTTTGTTCCCCTTGATGTGATGAACAGAGCCCTTGGTGGCTCAGGGGTTAAGAACTACAACTGCTAACCAAAAGAGCGGCAGTTTGAGTCCACCAGCTGCTCCTTGAAAACCCTATGGGGAAATTCTACTCTGGCCTATGGAGTCACTACGAGTTGGAATTAACTCAGTGGCAACTGGTTTGGTTTTGGCTTTGAATGTTATGAACTGAGGACACAATGTCACTAATGCAATGTCTGTACCAGCAATGTTTCACCTTAATCTTTCTATGAGGAGACGTTATACAAATCCAAACTGAAGGTCATTCTGCTCAGCAGTGAGCTTGGACTCTTGAAAAACATCAGTGTCATAAAAGGAAAAGAGGCCAAGGAACCGTCCCAGATTAGAGGAGGTTACAGAAATACAGCAAGTAAAATAACTATGTGATCCTCACGCAATCTTTGATTAGAACAAAAGAATGGATTGTTACTGGGGAAATTTGAATCAGAACTGTAAAGTAGATAATGAAACTGTTTTTATGTTAAACTGCCTGAATGCAGTGATTGTATTTGAGTTAATTAAAAGAATGGTTTTGTTCTGAGGAAATAGATGCGGAAATATTTAGAAGTGAAGTGTCACAACACCTGCAAGTTGTTGTGAGGTTCAGAAAAAACACACAGAAACAGAAACAAAGAAAAATTATGAAAATAGGTGGAAGAAACTGGGAGCAAGAAATAAATCAATTAATGGAACCATGTTCATCAGAAACCCTGGTGGTGTACTGATTAAGAGCTCTATCTGCTAACCGAAAGATTGGCAGTCCAAATCCACAAAGTGCTCCTTGGAAACTCTGCAGAACAGTTCTGCTCTGTTCTATAGGGTCACTGTGAGTTGGAATCAGCTCAACAGCAGTGGGCTTGGAATTTGGGCATGTTCACTGCATACCCTTATAAATTTTTTGCAGGTTTGTAAATGTTTTCAGAATAAAAGCTCTTGACAATAAGGGCCTCATAAAGAGTAAATGAAAGAGCCTGGGTAGTGCAACTCTTTTGCCATTGGCTGGTAATCTAAGGACTCGTTATCTGAACCCACTCAGTGGTTTCACAGAACAACACGGAGAACTGCTTCAGTGAAGATAATCGCCAAGAAAACGCTGCTCTGTAACACGTGGGGTTGCCATGAGTCAGAATCTACTCAACAGCAATGACTTTTATTTTGTCTTTTTGCTTTGTTTTAAATAGTAATTATATTTTGGCTATGATGACACCTTGATTTGATCAAAACTATTAAAATTTTAAAATATCTTTGTCCCTACATCTCACTTTCTGGCTTGCCATGAGAGATGGCTCAAGCTGCTAGCCTAACCTAGCATTCAGTCTTCACATCTGTAAAGCAGGGGGACATCAGAGACATACGTGAAATACCAAAGAGAAAAGGGATGCTGAGGGCATAATAAAGATTACAGGTAGCATGAAACAATCAGATTCCTCTCAGGAGTTGAAGTAAATTGATCCAAGGTGCTGCGATCATATTGGTAACACCCTCCGATTATTCCTATGAACTCTTCCCTAGTTTATTTTTCTCTTTTTTACATCCTCTTGCATATTCTGTTGGTACTACCGACTCTACACTTTTTAAATATCTTGTGAAGTTTAAAAAGGAAAATGTGATGCCTGTTTAAGCAGTCTTGAAGTAAAGGCAGGTCCTACTGGATGGATGTCATGGATTGAATTGTGTCCCCCCTGTTTAGCTGGGATGTGATTCCCTGTATTGTGTGATTGTCCTCCGTTCTGTGATTTTCTTGTGCTGTAATTCCAAATCTCTGCCTGTGGTTAATAGAGTAGATTATATTAAACAAAATTAGGGTAAGAGTATAATGCCTTTCCTAAAGTCACTTCTCTGTTCCATTGTAAAGAGAGTTTCCCTTGCCTGCCCTTTATCCTACAAGAGATTAAAGGAAAGGGAAGCAAGCAGAGTTCTGGACCTCATACCAAAAAGGACGCAGCATGGAGAGCAGAATACGTCCTCTAAACCTGAGGTTCCTACACTGAGATGCTGTCAGATCACAGAAAGACTGATGCAACACAAATGCTTTCCTCCAGAGCCTACAGAAAGGGACTGTGTTCTCCTGGAGCTGGCACCCTGAATTCGGACTTCTAGCCTACTAGACTGTGAGAGTAAACTTTTCTTTGTTAAAGCCACCCACTTGGGGTATTTCTGTTAAAGCATTACCAGGTGACTAAGACAACAGATAACACAAATTCTACAGTGATTGAATATCTTCCTCTGTGGAGTCCCTGGATGGCCCGAATTGTTAAGCACCTAACTATTAATTCAAACAGTGGTGATTTGAACTCACCCAGATGTACCTCAAATGAAAGTCCTGGTGATCTGTTTCTGCACATGGAGTTGTCATGAGTCAGAGTTGACTTGATAGCTACTGAGTTTTTTGTTTGTTGTTGTTGTTGCTTTGGGTAGTAGGCTCTTGGGAAACCAGAAAAATGGGTGAGGGCAATAAGACCTTTTCTTGTCACTGTCCTAGGGGTTTATAATCTGTCAGAGGAAACAGACAAGAAACTAGACAAGCCATGTATGTTCTTTGCCGAGCATTGTGTGGCACATAAAACATAGTCGGTAAAAATAAAGAGGCATTCAGTAAATTATTGTTGAATGAAAAAATAACTGAGGAGTGGGTGGGTAGGTGGGTGGGTGGACAGATGGACACATAGACAGACAGATGGATGATGGACAGATGGATGGATAAGCAGACAAAATAATTGGGAGGATGATACCAGAAGAGAGAGAATGATTAATTCCACTTAAGAACTTGAAGAAATCAGGAAATACCATGAGTTTATTGATATTTGAACTGGATATTGGAACACTAGGAGAATTTCATCTGAGATGAAAAGCATCTTAGCAGAGAAAGAGCATAATGCAAGGAATAATTTTTAGCTTTTTAGTAAATCTTCACCCTTGAGAGAAAGAAATCAAAGAATACAATGTTAGTGATGTAGGCACCTCGGTAAACCTCTGTACTGAATCAAAATAGAAAATTACAACACGTTCTGAAAGTAAACAAAACAATTTAGGTCTATAAACACTGGTGAGCATGCACCATGTTGTACACATTATTCAGCCTGTAGGTACAAAGATAAGTAACATATTGCCCTTGTCCCAAGGGACCCATGGTTAATAGCGAGATCTTTTCTATGGATTTTTCTGTTCTGATCTACAAAAATAAAAGTTAAAGAACAGAAGAAAACAGTACAAAGCTATCTGAAATTAGCCCTTAAGTGAAAATCTTCACTGAACATCATATGGCATGTAAAACCTATACAGTAAGGTCTTAGTAAAAAGACAATAAAAGAAAGGCTGAGTGGTGGATGGATAAGCAGGAAAAAGAATGAAGAGATCAAATATGAATAAACACAGATAAAGGAGAAATGCCCTGGGAAATTCTGCTTTAGGAATGTGTCTACAGCTGCCAGTGGTTGTTTTTGGTTCCTGGAAGCCTTGCACGGACGAAACAGCCTTACAATGCCTAAAATCACTGAGGAAATGTGAAAAGTAAAGAGTGATAAAGCTTAAATTAGGAATAATTGAAAATAATACTTGAGTGGACAACTTATATTCATTGCCATATTTTAATTTTACCTTAATCATCTTTTCTTAAAAACTGTAATACCTAGGTTATAATTAAGACATAGCCTAATATTTAAACTGTTGTTCTAATAAGGAGTTTTCTTTCTAGAAAAAAGCAAAATAATATGGCTGAATCATACTCTTCATCCCTTACCCCTTCACAATCATGCACTACTGGAGGAAACTTGTTCATCTTCCCCCTGTTTCCTCCAACCGGTATGGAAGGACCCAAACTGTGGGTATGGTCTAGGAGGAATTGCCTGGCCTTTGGAGAATGTCTTTATAATCCATCCTGAATACACAACAGAAAAAGGCAAAGGCTCATTTTACCAAGGAAGCTGTATGTAGTAGCAGCTAGTCATGTAGATTCCAGAATCAGACATTGGGCAACTTCTTTAATCTTTCTTCTAAACCTCCACTTTCTGACCTGTAAAATGGGAATAATGAGAATACCTATCTCCTGTTGTAGAGTTCCCAGGTAATACAAACAGTTAATCATTTGGTTACTAACGGAAAGTGGGAGGTTTAGGGCCACCCAAAGATACCTTAGCAGTAAGGCCTGGCAATCTACTTCAAAAGCATCAATCATTGAAAAACCTATTGTGCACGGATGTACTCAGACACACAAGGTTATTTTTAGTTGGAATCTACCTGACAGTAATTACTTTGATTTTCTACAATGTGACTGTCAGTTCATCCTACTGTGGTGGCTTCTGTGTTGCTCTGATACTGTCAGCTTTGCCACCAATATTTCAAACACCAGCAGAGCCAGATGGACAGGTTTCAACAGAGCTTCCAGATTAAGACAGAATTACAAAGAAGAACCTGGCAGTCGGCTTCGGACAAAATTGGCCAATAAAAGTCTTATAAACAGCAATGGAACATTGTCTGATACAGTGCCAGAAGACAGACCCTCATGTTGGAAGGGCTCAAAATATGACTGGGGAAGAGCTACCTCCTTAAAGGAGAGTTAACTTTAATAACATAGATGAAGTTAAACTTTCAGGACCTTCTTAACTTTAATAACATGGATGGAGTTAAGCTTTCAGGACCTTCATTTGCTGATACAGCGTGACTCAAAATGAGAAGAAAGAG
This sequence comes from Heterohyrax brucei, assembly GCA_028571685.1. Taxonomy (NCBI): domain Eukaryota; kingdom Metazoa; phylum Chordata; class Mammalia; order Hyracoidea; family Procaviidae; genus Heterohyrax; species Heterohyrax brucei. Next base: position 64,266,219 of record CM053142.1, on the reverse strand, counting down.
CTGCAGACATCTGTTCATAATCAGAACATGGAATGTATATAGTAAAAATCTAGGAAAATTGGAACTTGTCAAAAATTAATGTATAAATATCATTATCCTAGGCATTAGCGGGCTGAAATGGACTGGTACAAGCTACTCTGAATCAGATATTCATGTGGTCTACTATGCTGGAAATGACAACTTGAACAGGATCGGTGTCATATTCATTGTCAAAAAGACCATTTCAAGATCTACCTTGTAGCACAGCATCGTCAGTGACAGTGATAGTGACTGCACACCTACAAGACCAATGAATATGACTATGATTCAAATTTACATACCAACTACCAAGCCCAAAGACGAAGAAACTAAAAAATTTTTACCAACTTCTGCAGTCTGAAATCGACCAAACATACAGTCAGGATGCATTGATAAATACTGTCTATTTGGAATGTAAAAGATGGAAACAAAGAAGGATTGATAGTTGGAAAATATGGCCAGATGTCATACAACTGAATTCTACAAGACCAACTTCTTCACTGCATTTTCAACAACATAAACACTGGTAACTGTACACATGGACCTCACCAGATGGAATACAGCAGAATCAAACTGATTGCCTCTGTGGAAAGTGACTGTGACAAAGCTCAGTATCATCAGTCAGATCAAGACCTGGGACTGACTGTGGAACAGACCATCAATTGTTCATATGCAAGTCAAAGCTGAAATTCAAGAAGATTAGAACAAGTCCATATTATAGCTGAAGTATAACCTTGAATACATCCCACCTGAATTTAGAGAAAACCTGAGGAATAAATCTGACACTGGGAATACTAATGACCAAAAAACAGATGAGTTGTAGACTGACATCAAAGATACTATACATGAAGAAAGTAAGTGGTCATTAAAAAGAAACGGAAGAAAGAAAAGACTAAAATGGATGTCATAAGCTACTGAATTACTCTTCAACATAGAGTAACTAAAGGAGAATGAAGAAATGATGATGTAAAAGATCTGAACAGAAGATTTCAAAAGACGGCTCACGAAAACAAAGTAAACTATTATAATGAAATGTGCAAAGACCTGGAGTTAGAAAACCAAGAGAAGAAAATGCTTGGTATTTCTCAAGTTGAAAGAACTGAATGAAGAAAAAAAATTCAAGCCTTGAGTTGCAAAATTGAAGATTCTATGGGGAAAACATTAAATGACACAGGAAGCATCAAAAGGAGACGGAAGGAACATGCAAAAAAGTACCAAAAAGAACTAGTTGGAATTCAATCATTTCAGGAGGTAGCATATGATCAATGCTTGATGATAATGAAAGAAGAGGTCCAATTTTTACCGAAGGCATTGGCAAAAAACAAGGCTCCAAGAACTGACAGAACACCAGCTGAGATGTTTCAACAAACGGATGCAGTGAAGGAAGCACTTACTCATCTACACCGAGAAATTTGGAAGACAGCTACCTGCTCAACTGACTGCAAGAGATGGCTATTTGTGCCCATTCTCACAAAAACTGATTCAACAGAAAGCAGAAACTATCAAACAATATCATTAATATCATATAAGTAAAACTTTGCTGAAAATCTTTCAAAAGGAATTGTAGGCAGACATCAACAGGAAACTGCCAGAAGAGGACATGAAAGATGTTTACCTGTGTTTCATTGCCTACGAAAAGGTATTCAACCACGTGTGTCATAACAAATTATGGATAACATTTCAAATAATAGGAATTCCAAAACATTTAACTGTGCTCATGAGGAACCTGTACATAGACCAAGAGGCACTGTTCAAATAGAACAAGGGATACTGTGTACACTCAGGAGAAGTATGAGTTTTACCCTTCCAGTGTACTTACTCAATCTGTATGCTGACCAAGTAAGCCAAGAAACTGAACTATCAGAAGAAAAACATAGAATCAGGATTGGAGGAAGACTCATTAACAATCTGCATTGTGCAGATGCCACACAATCTTGTTTGCTGGAAGTGGACAGGACTTGAAGCACTTATTGAAGATTATCGAAAACCACAGCCTTCAATATGGCTTACACTGCTACATAAAGAAAACAAAAAGCCTCACAACCGGACTAAGAGGCAACATCATGATAAATAGAGAAAAGACCGAAGTTGTCAAGGGTTTCATTTTACTTGGATTCACAATCAACATCTATGGAAATCAAAAGACACACTGCATTGGCCAAATCTCTTCCCAAAGACCTTTTAAAAAGTGCTGAAAAGCAAAGACATCACTTTAAAGGACTAAATGCCCCTGAGTCAAGCCACAGTGTTTTCAGTCATTTAATACACACATGAAAGCAGAGACAGTGACTAAGGAAAAGGAAGACAAAACGATGCCTTTGAATTATGATGCTGGCGAGGAGTATTGAATATACCACGGACTTCCAGAGGAATAAACAAATCTGTCTCGGAAGAAGTACAGCCAGAATATTCATTAGAAGCAAGAACAAGGAGACTTTGTCTCACATACCTTGGACAAGGTATCAGGAGGGACAATACTTGGTAAAGTAAAGGGACATGGAAAAAGAGAAAGGCTGTGGATGAGGTGGAATGACAGTGACCGCAACAGTGAGTTCAAACACAACAATTGTGAGGATGGCACAGGCCTAGGTGGGCAGTGTTTTGCTCTGCTGTACACAGGGTATCTAGAGTGGGAACCGACTCAACAGCACCTAATGACAATAGCTTTGATTTTGATTTGGATGAAAAGTTCACAGAACCTCTATTACTTCTTACAACTGCAGGTGAATCTACAGTTATCTCAAAAAAGGAAATGAATTTAAAAATAATTGTACTAGTGTGAAGTTAGCAAGTCTGTTAAGTCACAAAACTTATAACAGCTTGGAAATAGAAACAAGACCAGGACCTGCAGATGAATAAGAGGAAAGACAGCCAACAGCCCTCCATGGTCTAGAGATGAAAATGCAGTGATAGAAGAAAGGAGTAAATGGAATGAAGAAATGAAAGGAATGGGCACAGAAGCTAATTTACAAAAGATACCTCTTCCAACCTGACTCCATGTGAAGTCAGAGGCTCATTCAGCCTGGTGCGCACTCAAACAGCAATTCTCCACTCTCTTATACAAAAACCAGCCTCTCTGACACAATCTTAATAATTTGATCCACTTACACAAAGTCAGCAGTTTGGACACATGTTTGCAATCTGAAGGCTTCCTGTGAGGTACACAAGCCCTTAATAACATTTCTTATGGGAACTTTTGGGTTTGGCATACAAGACCAGCCTAGAGCTGAACAAACTTTTGGCTGTGGATAAAAAGGAATTTTAAAAGCTAGTTCTCCAGCTGGCAGGCTGGACTTCATGGACCTTTGGATGTATGTAGGGGGTGGGGGATGGCTGATACGAGTTTTCTCAAAAAAAGATCATTTGTGTGTATTTCCCTTGTACCAGAGAAAGGAGACCCAGCAGGCCTTTTCCAGTGTTCCACTCCTACCTCTGATGGGAGGCAGAGATGTGGCTTGAAGCCCATAGCACCCTCTACTTCAATTCTTCTAGTCCCGCCATAAGAGAGATGCTAGTGTGCAGGACCACACACTAAGTGCCTGGTTCCTGGGATAGCCGCCGCCCCCACTCATCCTGTCTGTTGCAAGGGGACCATTTAACATGAATCACTCCCAAAGGGCCAGTTTTCTTCCTAATGTGCTGCTTAGGCATTCTGTAAACTGCTTACTAAAAAATAATGTCCCGATGTATTGGCTTGACAGACACCCCATCTAATCTGCCCCTATGGTTCTCAGTTTATTTTCTTGATCAAAGAAAAGGGAACACTAACATCCTTTTAGCATTTTCTCCAGCTACTGCTTTAGAAAACAGAAGTAAGAGAGGGAATGTTCCCTTAAGCCACAGACATAAACTCGGAACAGCCGAGTTAATACACAAACCCTACCAATCTCAGTGGGGTTTCCACGACTCAGGTGCCAAGTCACCAGCAGCCCTAACAGCAACAGTAACAGAGGAAGGCAAGGAGAAAGTGACTGGATTCTGAGTGAGCCCATCTATTGCGTCTGCCACAACATATGCAAGGTTGGGCAATTAAGTCCGCAAACTTAATTGTTCTAGGTGCAGCTTACCTCATTGCTGAATATCACTGTGGTCACCTTTGAAGTACTCCCCTTAGGAAGCTACACATGAAGGCTACTGCCTAGTCCACCATTCAAAGAAATTTTGAAACTCTTTCTGGAATGGCCACTGGCGCACAGCAGCACAGTGGTGACTTCATGAACTTAACTGTGTAGTTGTCCGTGAATGAGTTTTTAGCCAGTAAACAACTGTATTGGAACACCCTTTCTACTCATCTGATCTGGCCCCCAATGACTTTTTTCTTTAGCCAAACACAAAGGAAATATTGAAAGAAAGACATTTTGATGACATTCAGGACATCAAGGGTAACATGAGGGCAGCTCTGATGGCCATTCCAGAAAAAGAATTTCAAAGTTGCTTTGATATTCAGCAATGAGGTATGTAGCAATTTTTCTAGGATGAGTTCATGAACTTAAATGGCAGTCCTCATATGTACTTTTAAAATTAACTTTGATACAGGAATTGAAACATTCGTGGAGCCCAAAGGACCTCAGAGCGAACTTGTATGAAGTGATTATGGAACTGGGGATTCCCTGAGCACGTGAAGCGCTAGATCAAGGGCAGAGTGCCAGGGGGTGCTCTGACATGCAACTCATGACCTCTGCTAGGCCATTCTGTAATGATGCTGCACCGTGTTTATTGATACACGCCTCCTACAAGACTCTAAAGAGGAAAATGTACTGGACAGGACTCCTTAAGGGCAAATAACTAGTAGTACAATCTCTGGCACATAGAAGAGACTAACAAAGAATAGTTCTTTGCCCTCCACGTATGAATGATTTGTGTGGGAGATGAGGTAAGCCAGCCCACCAAACAGCTTCATTTCTGGGAACACTACAGTTGGCCCTCTTTAGGAATACAAATGAGCTATACCCGGGAAAGACTAACAAACACACTTCTTCGCAGTTCCGAGGGGCCATTTCCATAGGCTTACACATCAGAAGATTCTGGCACAAAATAAACAAGCAAAGTGTTTTGCTTTGTTCAAAAATGAGATGGTGGTTGTTTCTCCAGCAAGCTCAGCCCGTCTTCCACTCCAGCTCTGCAACAGGCACAGCCCCACGGCCCCTGCTAGGCTCAGTGGGAACACCTGGCAGCCCAGGTGTTCTCGGCCCAGGCACTGGACTGTTACTGTGGGCTCACTCATGCTTGCTAAGATAATGGGAAAGGAGCTGACATCTATTTGGTTTCACAAATATTATATAATCCTCACTGCAAATCTGCAAGGAGGGGCTATGCATTTCTATTAGCCAAAACCACATCTCAGAGAAACTAGGAAACTGTTGAAGGTCATTCAGCTGGTAAGCTAAGAGCTGAAAGGCAAACCCAGGTCTGTTGGGTACCATTGCATCTGCCACCTCCACCCCAGTACATCTCATTGCCTCCAGAAGCATTGCTTTTTCTTTAATGGTCAGTTTCAGGCCCAAAATGTCAGACACCCTTCTAACATCAGGAGCCCGTACGCAGTGCTAGTGCAACGTGGAGGTGATGCAGTCACAGCTATCCTGAAACCTCTGCTCCTCTCAGGAGCTGGCCTCTTGCTGTGTGGTTGAAGGATGGCAAGATGGAGTCACAAAGACTCACAGAATGTGGCCTAGGATGCCATCCAATGCAATTCCATGACACAACACATGAGGAAAAGGAGACCCTGAGAGCAATTCCAAAATTAAATTTTGAGATACTGTTTTAATTTTCTCCGAATCCAGATTTCTGGCTTTCATGGAAATTAGGATAACCCACATAGGCTATTAGGTGTCTTTTGAAGCTTGAACCTTTAAAGAATGGGCTCCTAAAAGGAGCTTTTGAGTCAAACACTGGTCTAGATAAACTAGCGTGATTGCTTTGCCTTGGGCATTGTGCTCTTGTAAAAAATTCTGTCTGTTTAGAACACAGACTGCAAGTGCCAGACTGGGAGCTCTGTGCAGAGTAAATAGGTGGTTACTTTAATTCTTCTTCAAGACAATGCTGCATGAAAATCTTTCCTGACCACAAGTTTGTATATCAGTTCTGTACTCACCCCATTTTTCATGGAAATGCTGATAAAATAGGATATAAGCACATTTCAGGGTTCTCTCACCTTCAGAATTAAAGTGTGACACTGAATTGCACATTGTATATTCAGTGAACTTCGATCGATTTCTATTATTGGCTTAATATGATATTTGTTTTATAGCATACACCCAGAAGAAATGAAAGTGAGGACATAAACAGAAACCTGTACACCAATATTCATTGTAGCACTTTCCGCAATTGCTAAAAGGTAGGAAAAAATCATGACCGTCAATAGATGAATGGATAAACAAAATGTGATGTATACATACAATAGAATATTACCCAGAAGTAACAAAAAATGTGATCCTGGTGCAAACCACAACATGGATGAACCTTGAAAACATTTCGAGTTACTAGGGGTGGAAAGAGGAGGAAAGATGGAGTATTTTTATTAACAGGCATTGGGTTTATGTTAATAGTGCTGGAATAATTTGGAAAAGGATAGCAAGAATGGTGACACAATTTGAAGAATGTAGTCAGTGTCAGGGAACTGTACATGTAGAAGTTGTTGAAGTGGCCTATGTTTTGTTGTGTATATTTTCACCACACACACACACACACAATAATGACATAGAATTTTGAACCTTTATATAAATATGTCAAAGAGAAAAAATAAAATTTCTGTAACACCATTTTCTACAGAAAAGTGAAATAAACTACAAATCAGTTTGAAACTTGGTCACTAATCATGCAGTGAAATAGACGAGGAATAATGAAATCTAAAATACACTTACACTTAATCAGGGCTTGGAACTGAGACAGAAGAGAAAACAGAAACAAAAATGAAATTTTCACCCAAGTGAAATAAAAAAACATTGTTTCTGAATCTGAACCTAAATCAGAACCCATTATTATTTGTCTATTATTTTGCTCTATTTTCAGTTCAACAACAATTTTTAAGTTGTAACACGATCATCGGACCATTTGGATCTGGTCTGGCATTCATGTATATCGCCTGCTTTTCTGGCACACGGCTGATGAAGACACAGTTCATCCCGCAACCAGCGATGCGACAGACGTGGGGCATGCGCTGCCACCACAGCTCTGAGTGATCACTGTGTAACACGAGAAGTTCGACCTCTCGCACTGTAACGCCAGATGTGCCCACAGCAGACGTGAGAAATGCTCAGCCAAAAAGAAGACTCAGGAATCCGAGAGGGCTAGCAAAACCACATCTTGCTGTGAACAGAGCTGGAAGGGAAATTTGTCTTGTGAGTACAAACGTGTTAAACGCACATTATTCACATTTTTAAATGTAGTATTTCAATTCCAGAAATAGAAAACAGCGTATCACTTTTTTGGTGATCCCATTCTTGTATTCAATCTCAATTTAAATGGACTATCATACATTGTTTGTACGTAACACTTTTAAATTAGGTATAAAGACCTTTCCCATCAAGTCAATTCTGAGTCACAACGATCCTACAGAACAGAATAGAACTGCCCCCATAGAGTTTCCAATGGAGCGTCTTATGAATTTGAACTGCGCAGCTCTTGGTTAGCAGCCTTTGCTCTTAACTGCTACACCGCCAAGGTTTCCATAATTTAATATATATTTTACAAATAAAAATGGTAATAAAGATCAGAAACTAGTGCGAAGAAAGTTACTTTCAATTGCAGTATACCTTTATGTCCTTGAAAACAACCTGGTGGTGTCACGATGAGTGGAGGTTTTTCTTCAAAAAGTAAGAGAACGTTGTAAAGCGGGACTTCAAATGGAAGAAATCAAGAACCCTGTGAATGTAAAATCAAAGTTACTTCTGTTTTCTAATATACTTATCCCTGGAATTTTAGTATGGGATGGACCAGAGAATACCCGTATCAAGAATTTTTCAGGTATGAAAAGAGTGAAAGTAAAAGCACATGTAAGATTTGTAACACAGGCAATTGTTAGAGACCATGCAGCTTATTTAGACAGCCACCTGGAATATCACCATGAAGATTAACACAATGCAATGAAAAATAAGGAGACCAAGAAGATTGAAAAGAGTGTCAGAATTGTTCCAAATAAGCAACAAAAAACATTAGAGCTTACTGGTCAAGAATGGCACGTTAAAATTAGATAAACAATTGTTGATGCTTGTGTTACATTAGTTACCACTAGTGGTTGTTCCTTTGAGTTCTTTCAAACTCATTATTTGAACTCCATTATTCTTCACAAATAATGCTTTCACATGTAACATGCATAGCATGCCTAAGAAAATAATTCTTGAAGCATTTTTACAGTTGGCAAAAAACTTGTAGTGTGCATGTTATTTGTGTAAAAATATGATAATTGAATATTCAGAATTCCTTACAATTTCAAATGCAGTTATCTCTTCAATTGGTTAAAATTTTTTCAATCAACTGAGAGAATATCAGGAAAATGATACCTCATTTGTCCTTAAAACTTAACTCTAAAATCAGTAGTAATCTACAAAAACTAAATTTCTCTTTGACAGCAGATGCTGCCAGTACATTAAATCAGTCAATTCTACAATCATTGCTGAGTCCACACAAGACAGTAAGATACATCTGTTGACACTCGAAATTAAAAAATTAACAGAAATGCACAGTCTGTCCATAAGAACACTGTGCAACAAATTTTACAGTACAGTATTTCTTTACAACAAATTTATTTTGTAACCACAGATAATGACAGTTGCGGAGGTCCGCCATCAGCCTTGTAGACAAAGTCACGAGCTCCTGCAAATGACGGGCTGAAGCATCTCACCTGTGACATGTTTTTTAGCCTACTGTCCTTGATATTATTTGGCTTCCTAATCAAATTTTCTTCAAAAAGATACCCCCTCCTCTCCTGGCACAAGGATCAGGGGAGATGCCTTCTGAGAGGGGCCCCTTTTACTACCCCCTTGGTCTATGAAATAATATCGGGAAAACTGTACAGGAATTTTCTGAGGAAAAAGAGCTCAGAGGAATGATCTCTAACACAGCCAGCTTTGAGAGCAACGAGGCCGGCCCAACCCCTGCTGACTTCCCCCAACTGCACATCCCCACCCATGTGAAAGGAATTATCCTCTTTAGAACAGCTTGAGAAGAACATAGGGTGGGGGACAGTAGATGTTTACTATCCCTTCAGGAGGAGATAAAGAGCAAAGTAGGAACAAATAGAGATCATAAACTTTAGATCCTTCCTCGTGAACCTTTTAACCTTGAGGTATAAGTAGGGCTGATTGAGCTCGAGACATCCATAGGCCATTATCTAAAAAGCTTTGACAGTTAAAAGGATCACCAGGTTTCAGTTAACTAATAGCTCATATGGCAGGGTAAAAAATTACATCACCTCAAGACCATGAGGATTTTGGTTTCAAATTTGCCAACCACGAGGTTTTGGTTTTGAACTAGCCAATAGATTGTGTGGTCAGTGGGCAGGGTAAAATTCACGTCACTCTTACTATAAAAACAATAAAGACAGACAGCCTTCTCTCTTGCTCTCTGGGTCGGGCTGCCTTAAACCAGAAAAGTCTTTTCTGTCTCCTTGATTCATTTCCCGCCGCGCCTCTCCCTCCCTCCGTGCGTGACCCTGTAAAGTGTCGGGGCTGGTCCCCGGCATCTGGCGCCCAACTTGGGGCACGGAGGGTAATCTCGCCGACGCCACACCTCTGTTGAGGGGGTAGTGGATAGGATTCCGTCTTGTAACTGATGGGACGGATAATCATTCGGGAAGGCGCGGACCCTACTCCAAAGTGACGGGGTAGGAAGCACAGAACCGTCGACGCTACTCATCTCTCGGCAGGAACGAGGGTAAGCAAAAGGATTCAGGGTAGCTAGACTCTTGTCCTGGGGATCTGCAGGCCCCCTCATTCGTTATAATGAGTAAGTGACGGGACAAGTAATCAGAACTTGAGATGTTTGTGCCATAAAGAATTCCAAAAAGGGAGGATTCTTTATAGTTATGAGGAGCGAAGCTTACGTGCCATAAAGAGTTCAAAGGAATTCTTTATAGTTATTTAAGAGTGAAGAATTGTGCCGTAGAGAGCCTAAAGAATAAAGCAGACTCTTTACAGTTAAGCTTAGGAGCCATAAGGAATTCCAACGGGGAGAATTCCTTATAGTTATTTGAGAGCGAAGAACTGTGCCATAAGGAGTTCTAAAAAAAGGATTCTTTATAGATTTTTGTAACAAGTGAAGCTTATTTGCCATAAAGAACTCTAAAAAAGAATTCTTTATAGTTATTGAAGTATGAAGATTGTGCCGTGGGGAGTCTAAAGCAAGAGAAGACTCCTTACAGAAACCTCTCTTTAAATATCTTTCTTACTGGAATCTAATCTGTTATTCTCTGACTGCTCTCTTCTCCTCTTCCTAAATAGCTGTGGCTCCTTTAAGAATCAGGGAAGACACAGGGTCGATACCTGAAAAAACCTGTTGAGATAACCGCTAGCAGTAGCAGTAGCCGTGTTGCCGCAGCCACGGGGATTTAAAAGAACAAACTGCTCGGTTTTTTTTCTCTGCTCACAGGCGCCTCTAAAGGCTTTTACATCAGCAGCAGCCGCTGCCGCGGCCACTAGAGGATTTAAAGGAACTGGCTATCTGTTTTCTTTCCGCTATCAGCCTCGTTGGGTTCTCGCTTGCCTCTGCCAGGCGTTTCTCCAGGAGGATACCTCTTTTCTGTGCTGTTTGGTATTAAGGGACGATTCTAATCCAGAGTCAATACCTGAAACCGTTTGGGAATCTCTTCTTTTCTAGTTTCTTAGCAACTAAAGTTATGTGCCTTAAAGAGTTCTAAAACCAGGATTCTTTATAGATTGTTAACAAACAAAAGATTATGGGCTGTAAAGAGTTAAAGCAAAGAAAACTCTTTGTAAAGGTGATTAAGAACCTCTTATGTCAACAAAGGATTAAGATTTCCACTAAAGATTTAACAGTTTTCATGGATTTTGTTCAAAAGTCTTGTCCTTGGTTCCCGGTTGGAGGTGCACTGAATAAGGAAGCCTGGGAATGTATTGGTCATAGCATACAAAAAATTTACCACAACCAGGGGTCTAATAGCGTTCCTATAAGCGCCTTTTCTTATTGGAACTTAATATACTGCTCCCTACCTAGTACAGGAAGTTCCTCTTCTGAGCCTCCTCTCCTAATATCTAAGATCCTTTTAAAAGAGGCGGCTCCTTCTGAGGTCCCTCAACAAGCTTATGCAGTACAGCAAACTTCTGACTCAGAGCTGGAGCTTAAAAAACCTGTCAAGCCGTTGCTGCCGGCAAGCGTGGAAAATCAAAAGGAGCAGACTATTCACTTGCCGGCAAGCACAGAGAATTTAAAGGGACAGGCAGCTCATTTTCTCTCTGCATTCAGCCTCACCCCTGAGGCTCCTGTGCCAGGTGCGTTTGTTACCTAAGGGCAATCAATACAACGATAGAATCACGGGAGCCTTACAACTTGAGCTCCCTCCTCTAAAGTATTATCCCAATGAACCATGCTGTTACTAAATTGATTTATTTCATTGTTTATAAGATTCAAATTACCAAATTACAAGAAGGAGATTAAATCATGCCCTTTTTGTTATCAATCACTGGAACTAACCAGCAGCAGAAGCTTTGTTTGTGTTTTTTCCCCAGGACACTGATTTCCCTATCTGGATTCCTGATAGGTTAATTCAACCCACTGTCATACCACAGACGCAGCCTGACACCACTCCCTCTGAGAAATCTCCATAGCAACAATGAAGTCATCGCCGAAACTTCGTGTGATTGGTGCCCACCGGCACCTTCATCTCTTTTACCCTTCTCAACCCTTTTTCAGATACTAACTCCTCTCTCCTAAGATTTTTCTAGGTTATTTACAGTTGCTGGTCCATTTGTCCTCCTATGCTACCACAAGTCAACCCCTGAGATGTTCAGCATCCGTGCCTGTGTTCCCTCTCCTTACGCTATAATATCCACGGGTCCTAATGGCTTTCTCTCTATTGTACCCGAAAAAGATACTGTATTTGTAACCTGCAAAAATTGTATATTAAGCAATTGTTTAAATTCTTCCATGTCACCCCTTACCTTTATTATTGTAAGACAACCCCCTTATGCTTTACTGCCTGTAGATCTCACAGGAGAATGGTATGAAGATTCAGGTTTGCATGCTTTACAGATAGTAACAGATTACCTCAGCCGTCCTCGACGCTTTGTTGCAGCTTTAATATTAGGGATAACTGCTTTAATTGGAGTTATAACCTCAGTGACTGCCTCCTCCATAGCTCTTTCAAAAGAAATCCATACAGCTCATTATGTTAATAATCTGGCTAGAAATGTCTCACTAACATTAGCCACACAAGAAATTATAGATAGAAAGTTAGAAAATAAGGTTAATGCACTAGAAGAGACTGTTATGTACATTGGCAATCAGCTACACAATTTAAAAACACGCCTGTCTGTTTCCTGTCATACCAAATACAAGTGGGTCTGTGTAACTCCACTATCTTACAACAAGACAGACCTTACATGGCCACAGGTACAGGCCCATCTACAAGGAGTCTGGAGTGACTCACCAGTTGCACTTAACATAACACAGTTACATGCCCAAATACAAGCCATCAGTCATTCAACCTTGCAAATAACATCAGCCGAAGAGGTTGCATCTAACTTCATAAATATGTTTAAAAAGGCCTTATCCACAGAATCTTGGAGCTCTCTTTTGATAAATCTGGGCATCTGTGCTGGCATAATTCTAATACTGCTTTTTCTCTTCCCAATCATCCTCCGACAGCTCGGACAGACCATAAGGACCATACAAGTGAAATTACATGCTCTGGAGCTAAAAAACAGAAAAGGGGGAGATGCGGAGGTCCGCCATCAGCCTTGTAGACAAAGTCACGAGCTCCTGCAAATGACGGGCTGAAGCATCTCACCTGTGACATGTTTTTTAGCCTACTGTCCTTGATATTATTTGGCTTCCTAATCAAATTTTCTTCAAAAAGATACCCCCTCCTCTCCTGGCACAAGGATCAGGGGAGATGCCTTCTGAGAGGGGCCCCTTTTACTACCCCCTTGGTCTATGAAATAATATCGGGAAAACTGTACAGGAATTTTCTGAGGAAAAAGAGCTCAGAGGAATGATCTCTAACACAGCCAGCTTTGAGAGCAACGAGGCCGGCCCAACCCCTGCTGACTTCCCCCAACTGCACATCCCCACCCATGTGAAAGGAATTATCCTCTTTAGAACAGCTTGAGAAGAACATAGGGTGGGGGACAGTAGATGTTTACTATCCCTTCAGGAGGAGATAAAGAGCAAAGTAGGAACAAATAGAGATCATAAACTTTAGATCCTTCCTCGTGAACCTTTTAACCTTGAGGTATAAGTAGGGCTGATTGAGCTCGAGACATCCATAGGCCATTATCTAAAAAGCTTTGACAGTTAAAAGGATCACCAGGTTTCAGTTAACTAATAGCTCATATGGCAGGGTAAAAAATTACATCACCTCAAGACCACGAGGATTTTGGTTTCAAATTTGCCAACCACGAGGTTTTAGTTTTGAACTAGCCAATAGATTGTGTGGTCAGTGGGCAGGGTAAAATTCACGTCACTCTTACTATAAAAACAATAAAGACAGACAGCCTTCTCTCTTGCTCTCTGGGTCGGGCTGCCTTAAACCAGAAAAGTCTTTTCTGTCTCCTTGATTCATTTCCCGCCGCGCCTCTCCCTCCCTCCGTGCGTGACCCTGTAAAGTGTCGGGGCTGGCCCCCGGCAGACAGTAATAGATTAAATGTGTTGATTTGCTCAGAAATGACAGTGAAATCAAATGACAAGTGGGAGGGTGAAATGACAATTCTGAAGACTCTAAGTTGGTGCTGACATTAACCTTTGCAGAGTACTGCAAAAGCACCACAGTTTATAAGAGGAGGTTGGTATAAAGTGTGCTGCATATACTTTTCAATTAGTTTTTAAAGACACTGCCTTAGTTATCTAGTGCTGTTGTAACATAAATACCACAAGTGGATAGAGCGCTTTAATAAGGAGAGATTTACTTCTGTATGGTAAAGGAGGCTGGAAGTCCAAGTTCAGGGTGTCAGCTGTGGTGAAAGGCTTTCCCCCTGTTGGCTCTGGAGAAGGGTGCTTCTCATCAGTCTTCTCTTAGACTAGGAGCTTCAGCTCACTGGAATCCTAGGTCCGCCTAGCACTGCTTTCCTGGTGTAATGATTTCACTCCCCTCTTAGCTCCTCTCGCTTGCCTTTTATCTCTTGTAAGATAAGAAGTGATATGGAACACACCCCAGGCTTTTACCTGGAGATCAGATGTGACCTTAGTAAGGGTGTTACAGTTGCACCCTAATCCTCTTTAACATAGAATTACAATCACAAAATTGAGGACAACTACACAGTACTGGGAATCATTGCCTAACCAAGTTGACAAGATTTTGGGGGGACACAGTTCAGTTCATGACAGACATAACAAAGGATGCTGAACTGGAAGAATTTTTAGGAGAATATTGTGAACTTGTTCAAATAGTTTGTATTCCAGCATCATCTACCAAATTTTCAGAAAAGAAGGAACCTGTGCTGGATCATCCAACAGAATAGAGCAGTTTATACATCATGTTAGGAACCTTAACTAGCAGCCAAGAATCTCTGCGATGTATTAGCTGAGAATAATGTAAAATACTACTTTTCTTATGACAAATGGACATACGTCAAACTAATTTGGGAAATTTTGAGACTTTTAAAGAAAGATACAGCAAGATTGCAAAGCGAACAATTAACCTTGAGTGATGTTTTTGTTACGTGGGTGGAAACTAAGCTAAAATTGAGAACTCTTAATAATACAGTTGGAAACACATTGATTGAAAAATTTAAATGTCAGGGAAAAAGTTATCACTGAAAATGATTAGCACATTAGAAATAGTTTATCTCATTCTTCCTTATCACATTCTAATTAGTTCTGAACTTCAGGTGAAGGCCATGTTGTATTTAAAAAGCGTTTTGGAAATGATAGAAAATCTGAAAAGGAGCAATACTGGAAGTGTAACAGAGGAAAACGACTCAGGAAATACTCTCATTTCAAATGATGGTGTTGATGTGATGGAGTTATTTCTCAAAATGAAAGAAAAAAGTTAAATTGAGATCAAACAACTGTACTTTTAATGTTGACACTGTTAAACAAGCTTTAATGATGTACTAAGAGTTGAGAGGAAAAAAGCATTCTTGAATCTTGATGAAAAAAAATCACTCCTGAATGAAAGAAGGAAAAGAAGAAGTACCCAGAACTCACAGGAGGGAGGTGGTCTTGCTCTGGGTGCTAGTTGCTGTTCTGCTGACAACTTGACCGTGTAGTATCATTTTTCCGCTTTAAGTCTCCATCTCACAATTGTAAAAAAGAAAATCAGACCAGGGGACCTCTAAGCCATTCTCCAAGGAGCCCTGATGGTACAACAGTTAAGTGCTCTGCTTCTAGCTAAAACGTTGACGGTTTGAACCTACCCAGGGACTCCATGGAAGAAAGGATCTGCTCCTGTAAAGATTACAGTCTAGAAAACCCTATGGGGCAGTTCTACTCTGTTACATGGGGTCACTATGAGTTAAAAAGTGACTCAGCAACACACAACAGTGACAACCCATCATCCAGTTCTAGGATTTTAAAACTCTCCAGTAAGTGCCAGTTTCTAAAGCTATGCTCATCACCTGTATGCTATGGTGGAAATGAGCAGAGCAAGAGACTTTGAGGATTCATATTTGCTAAGGGCTTCATGGGCACAGCAGTTCTCAGCCTTCCTTTCAGCAGCAGCACACTTGTTGAATGATGACTATGGGCCCGACATCATGCCAGTGTTTTTGATTGTTTTCTGTGGACTTGAGCACCAATGTGAAGGATCTAGGGTTATGCAGACTTCCTAGGAGCAGGGAGTCAGTATCATCCTACTCCATCACACTAGTGTATCCAACACCGTATGTGAGAACCGCTATACCAGCAGACCAGATCTGGAATATTTATGTTAGTGTTGTTACAGACTAGGATTAAATCATGCTGTCACTTGTTTTAATCATGTAGTGCTGCTGTAACAGAAGTCTTACAAGTGGGTAGTTTTAACAAACAGAAGCTTATTCTGTCACAGTCTAGTAGGCCAGCTCCAGGGGAGGGCTGTCTCTCTCTGTTAGCTGTGGAGGAAAGTCTGTGTCATCAATCTTCCCTTGCCTGGGACCTTCTTTACTCAGGAACTCTGGGTCCAAAGAACATGCTCTGCTTTCTTGGTCCCCAAGCCTCTCTGCTCATAGAGGTTCATTCAAGATATAACCTAATTTTGTAGCTTGAGTCCTGCTTCATTAACCATAACTGCTGCCAATTCCATCTCATTAATATTGTGCAGGTAGGATTTACAACACATAGGTAAATTGCATCAGGTGACAAAATAGAAGGCAATCATACAGTACTAGGAATCACTGCCTAGCCAAGCTGACCCACCTTGGGGGAGTCAGGGAACACAATTCAATCCATAATACCACTTGAAAACCTTTGATTGTTTTCTAACTTATTCCACATTTAGTAAGTTCTATTGCTGTCCAGCACTGTGGTAAATGCTAGGAAAGTAAAGATGAGGAGAACCTAGTTCTTACTTTTTATTAGTTCCCAGCTGACTTGCTATGTAGCATCCTGGAGTGCCTGGAGCCTTTTGTACAAATTAGGAAAAGGGACCTCTTCTGGTCAGATGCAGTCCAGTAAGTACATAATGTGGTGACTAAATTATAGATGGGTCTGCATTCTGTTGGCCCTGCAACTGAGCACCCTAATGCATGAGCAACCTGTGCAACTGATCCTAGTGGTCATGGAGGACAGCCAAATTTTACTCAATGTCTAAAGCATATTTGTGCTTTAATTGAATATATATGTTAGCAGTGTCCAGTGAAATGAGACACAGACCCAAACAACTCATGAGACAACGGAGATGGGGTAAGGTAGCCAAGAGAAAGAGGGGAGGGATATAAAACCTGACCATTGTGGTGTTTATTGGAACATAAGCAAATATAATGTGTGACTTACACAAGAGCATATTTTCAGAGCAGCAGCAAACCAGCATTCAAGGGAGACCAGGGATAGTGTGTTAATCAGTGAGTGCTTCTATAGTCACTGTGAGACCCAGTTATACTGCAGCAGTAATTGCGTTGTAATTATTCCTGACTTGTTTAATGTGTTTTTAGTATTTTAATGCCTTCAAGTGTGCCACGAAAATAAAAATTAGTAAATGTACACAAAAAAAGTTTGAGAACCCCTGGTATAATTCAAAGAGGTATAAAATCCAGCTCCATGGTTAAGCTTTTATTGGAGATAAGAGATCATTGAGGATAAGGCTCTTAGCTCTTTCTAGTGAGGCCAAGGAGGACTTCCTGAAGTAGGTGACAGCTAAAACAAATTTCCAAGTAAATAGAACGGCAAAAGGCTTTCCAACCAATGAGAACAACTTCTGCAAATGTGTGGAAGAATGTACACACTTTGTGGAATGAACTACAAGCTGTGACATGACCAGACATGAACTCATTACCATCAAGTTGACTCCTATAAGACAGGACAGAACCGCTTCACAGGGTTTCCAAGGAGCCACGGGTGGATTCAAACTGCCAACATATTGGTTAGTGGCCAAAATCTTAACTAGTATGGCCCCATAGCCCCAGCTGTAAGATAAATACACAATAATCAACATCTGCTGGTGAAATCAAGATGTTACACTGCATAACCACATTCTCTATCCCCTCCCCCAAATCCCACGAAATAATATAATATTCTGAACAAAAGAATAGACATATAATGTTAGAAATCACAGAAAAAGACTACTTGTATACACGAAAGTTTGAGATTGAAAAAGAAATAAATAAGATTGAATTGGATTGCTGAAGAAACAAGAGCAGAAAAGGTCTCAACCAAAACATAGGCAGGAAAAACTTACTCAACATAAAAATCATTACAGAACACCCCAGGCTCTAGGAGATCCCAGGATGCTCTTTAGGTTTATAAAAAATATTTGAGCCAGGCAGTCCTCTACCCTGCCACTTCTCCGTAAACACATGGTACAGATAGATAGGGTTGTTGTAACTGATCCCTGAGACAGAAGTTCTGACTCAACAAAGCTTGTGAGATGGTAGAAAGGCAGAGTAGGACCTCAGAGCTCCCGGGAAGGCTACAAAGTCCCTACTGTCAAGGGCATGATACCCGCAGATTCCACCCAGGCACACATTGTTCACCTCCTCACAGTCATCTACAGAGGAAAGCAGTTAACTGGAACAGGCGACAGGAATTTTGTCAGTATGAGGATTGCTAGTTAGTGAACTCATCCTAGAGCAAGTACCACGTACGTCATTGCTGAGTATCACTATAATCACCTTCGAAGTAGTCTCCTTGGCAAGCTATGCACTGACACCAGCCCTTAGTCCACCCTTCAAAGCAATTTTGGAACTCTTTCTGGAATGGCCATCAGAGCTGCCATCGTATACCCTTGATGTCCTGAACATCATCCAAATGTCTTTTCAATATTTCCATTATCTTTGGGTAAAGAAAAAAGTCATTGGGGGCCAGCTCACATGAATAGGGAAGGTGTTCTTATCCAGTTATATGTTTACTGGCTAAAAACTCCTTCACAGACAATTAGACAGTTAAGTTCACAAACTTGCCACCTTGGCACAGTGCACAATGGTTATTCCAGAAAGAGTTCCAAAACTGCTTTGAAGGGTGGACTAGGTGCTGGTGTTGGTGCATAGCTTCCCAAGGGGAGTACTTCAAAGGTTACCCTAGTGATATTCAGCAATGAGGTATATAGCACTTGGAACAGTAAAGTTCACAGACTTAATTGTTATGCAGACTGTGTAATAACTAGTTTTTGAGATCTTCTTGTAGACAAGTAATTATAAATGTTACATGAATGTTTGAAAAGAATATTCAATCTCTGATAAATTCAACATGCTCCCTTTGTGTCTATTAGACCATGTTTGTCCTCTTCACTGCTGTCCAACAGAAATATCGTATGAGCTACATATATTATTTTAAAGTTTCTAGTAGTCATGGCTGCAGCAGTATATTGACAGGGAACTGTCAGAAGTTTAGGCTAGATTCAAAAGAGGATGTGGAACCATAGATAGATCTTAGCTGAAAGCAGAGAATACCAAAAAGAAGTTTGCCTGTGTTTTGTTGACTTTGTAAAGGCATTTGACTGTATGGATCATAACAAATTATGGAGAATGGGAATTCCAGAACACTTAATTGTGCTCATAAGGAATCTGTACATAGATCAAGAGGCAGCTGTTCAAACAGAACAAGGGGACACTGCATGGTTCAAAGTCCGGAAAGGTGTGTATCAGGGTTGTATTGTCTCATCATACCTACTGAATCTATATGCTGAGCAAATAATCCAAGAAGCAGAACCACATGAAGAAAAATGGTGCATCTGGATTAGAGGAAGACTTACTAACAACCTGCATTATGCAGATGATCACAACCCTGCTTGCTGAAAGTGAAGAGGATGTGAAACACTTACTGATGAAGATCAAAGACCACAGCCTTCAGTGTGGGTTACACCTCAGGGTCAAGAATACAAAAACAGACCAGTAAATGACATCTTGATAAATAGAGAAAAGATTGAGGTTGTCAAGGATTTCATTTAACTTGGATACACAGTCAACATCCATGGAAACAGCACTCAAGAAATTACAAGACACATTGCATTGCATGAATCTGATGCAAAAGATCTCTTTTAAGTGTTGAAAAGCAAAATGGCACCTTGAAGACAAAGGTGTTCCTGACCCAAGCTATGGTGTTTTCAATCACATCACATGTATTCGAAAGCTGGACAATGAATAAGGAAGGCAGAAGAAGAATTAATGCATTTGAGTTGTGGTGCTGGAGAAGAATACTGAATATATCATGGACTGCCAAAAGAACGGAGAGATCTGTCTGAATGAAGTACAATCACAGTGTTCCTTAGAAGCAAGAATGATGAAAGTGTGCCTTACATTACTTTAGACATATTGTCAGGAGGAATTAATCCTTGGTGAAGGACATCATGCTTGGTAAAATAAGAGGGTCAGCAAAAAAGAGAAAGACCCTCAACCAGATGGGTTGACACAGTGACTGCAACAGTGGGCTCACATATGACAATGATTGCGGTCATGGCACAGGACTGGGCATTGTTTTGTTCTGTTGTACACAGTACGAGTCAGAGCCAACTCAGCAGCACCTAACAATAACAGTAATCACATTTAAAAAAGTAAAAAGAAGCAGATGATATTAATTCTAATAGATTTTATTCAACTCAGTATATCTGAAGTCTGATCTCAACATGAAATCCATATTTTAAAATATTAATGAAATATTTTACATTATTTTGTTGTATTAAGTCCTTGAAATCTGACATGTTTTACATTTATGCTTAAAGCAAATTTTACAGCACACCTCAAGTTGAATTAGTCTTAGTCCAAGTGTTCAATAACTACACTATATGGCTAACCAACAAATCAACATCAACAGGTTGGTTAGTTACTACATCATTGCTGTTGAGTTGATTCTAATTCATAGTGACCATATAGAACAGAGTAGAGGTGCCTTATAAAGTTTCAAGGAGCAACTGGTGGATTTGAACTGCCAACCTTTTTGTTAGCAGCCAAGCTCTGAACCACTGTGGTACCAGGACTCCACACTATATGGCTAGTGGCTACTGCACTGGACAGTGCAGTTCTAAATCTTGGCTTATTTTTGACTACTTAAATTCATTGTCATAGAAAGACTACTCATAAATATATTTCAAATGAAGTAAATCAAGTCACAAAACACAAATACACTTAGATAATTAACAGAATACTCACCCAAATAAATGGTAGCTGATCTCATATGGCTAAGATTTCACGTGACTTTTTAATTTCCTCTTTAATATTTGATATTGATAAAATTTTCTACAATGAGCATGTATTAAATTTAGCATTTTGGAAATAGAGTAAAACCTGCAAAAGCCAGAACCTGTGTATGGCAGAGGAAAGCTCAGATATTTTCCACTAAAAAGAGCAATAGGAAAGTGGTAAGACTGCACTTTGTCAAAAGCAGAAAACTAGTGAGACCCAGAGAAACAAAGCAGTCCCATAGAGTTCTTATTCTCACAGGTTTCATTCTGTAAAATAACTGGATCCTTCTCCCCAAAGAATTATGATGCTCCTAAAAAAGTTCATCATGTTTTTCCAGGGGTTTCTCATCCTCGCTGGCACCTGACCTTGGACCCCTGAGAAAATCTGTAACCCAGTTATAATTATGGCTCTAGAAAACTTCTTAGAGCAGACTGGCAGCATGTGCTGTGCTTACCAAAAGATTCCAGCTGCAAATATTTAAGTGTTATTTTGCATGTTATTTATATATTTGCTCAGCTGTCTGTACTTACACTTTCTGTTCCCTGGGTGTGTTTTTCAGTGTTTTACCTTAAATAATGGTCTCCTGGGAAAGAACGAGGCTCTAAAGTCCTTCACGTAGAATGTCACGGGAGCGTAACAAGCAATTGGGCTTTTGAGCAATGCTTTTGACACTGCTAATGAAAATCAATAATTATCTCAAGCACTAATTAGTACAGCTGATGCTCTTGGTGCCATTGGAAATATGCCCCATGATAGTTGAAAAACTCTCACTTCTAGTGTATCGTCTGTCATGAGAATTACATCTGAGATTACGAGGTTCAATTCCACAATCGTTTATTTATCTCCTCCTATTAAGCACCTGGCAACCCTGGTGGTGTGGTGGTTAAGTGCTACAGTTGATAACCAAAAGGTTGGCAGTTCAAGTCTACCAGACACTCCTTGTAAACTCTATGGGGCAGTTACATTCTGTTCTGTAGGGTTGCTATGAGTTAGAATCAGCTAGAGGGGTGTGGGATTGTTTGGGGTATTAAGTACCTGGACAGCCTGGTGGCATACTGGCTATGTGCTATGTCTACTGACCAGAAGGCTGGCAGTTTAAATCTGTCCTGTAGGATCTCTGTGAGTCAGGATCAACTCAGTAGCAATGGGTATGAAGCACTTGATGGGCAGTTAAGAGCTAGAGTGAGATACAGCTGCAAACCAAAAAGCTGGCAGTTCAAATCCACTAACTGCCCCTTGGAAACCCTATGAAGCAGTTCTACCCTGTCCTATACCATCTCTGTGAGTCAGAATAGACTCAACAATAATGTTGTTATTGTTGTTTTCAATTTAGCACCAGATATCACTGTAAAGACGAGCAGGTGCTGTCATCAAGTGCACAATCAAGTATGGGTTGAACTGAAGCTAACCTTAGCTGATCAATATTTAGCATATGTTTGTTCCATTATCCTTCTAGAAGCTGGAACATGCTGGCCAGAAGCCCTATTTTTCACACAGATAGAGAAGCTAAGCCCAGCCTCCACGCTCAAAGAGAGTAGAAAGAATCTTGGGAAGATTTTCTCCCTATTTTAAAAATGGAGAGACAGGCTGACTCAGGCAAGCTGTCTTTGATGTGTATGGTGAGGTGAGTATCTTCTACCTAGGTATTTTTACCTCCAACAATAGTGAATGTTTCTGCCTCCAAGAACACAGATATTTTCCTGTGAATGGCTCAACTGGGAGTCCATACAGATAGTTACATCAAGACAGCAGCTTAACCAAGCAGGTTCGTGAGGGAGCCAGGAGCAGAGGTCATCAAGGGAGCATTGATTTCCTTTCATCCTTCCAGGGTAGTGACTGGAAATTGTTTTGAAAGATGGGCTTATGCTTGGTGATATGTGTGCAATGATGGAGAAATCCAAGTTTTATACTTCACTGACCTTTACATTTCATATAAAATCTGAATGTTAGGCTGTGTCGGGGAAGCCAACAATGCCAGATTATATTCTTTAGTGTATACAGATACTGTTACTGGGGAGACAGGAAATCTGGTCTTGTGCTCACATGGAGGGGTCTCATGAGACCCAAATACCTCCTGTACCTCTAGGTAGTGATAGATGTAGGCTGCTTTAGACAGAAGGAAGTCTATGTATTTTTAAGTCGCTAAAGGCATCTCTAAGGAACCCTGGTGGTGCAGTGGTTAAGCTCTCACCTGCTAGCTGAAAGGTTGGCAGTTTGAACTCATCCAGTGGCTCTATGGCAGAAAGACCCGGTCATCTGTTACAGTAAAGATTACAGCCTAGAAAACCACGGGGAGCAGTTTGCCCTCATCATGCGGGGTTTCTAGGAGTCCCATCAAAGGCACATAACAACAACAAAGTTGACTGCAGCATCACATGACCAATCTCTGTATGTTACATATAAGGCAGGCAAATGCCAAGTGTGGACTGAAAGTAGAAGCTGCCAGCACCCAGCCCACAGCAGATATCATAAAGGCCTGGCTAGGAATGAAGGTCCTCAAATCTGGGATGGCCCAAACCCCTCTTTTACTGCAGTGCAGCATCTTACATGAGATTTCTCCAGCCCCTTCCAACTTTTTTCCAAATACTGAACCACCCTCCCATTACAGATACAGAAAATAAGTCTCAGACTCACCAGCCGTGACTTAGCTACTCCTCAGCACTCAGACAAAACCACTAAACAAAACAAACAAAAAACTGAGGAGTCATGCAAACAAGAGTTGTCTTGTTCACTATCATAGTGCACTAGTACTTCAGTCCCTGGAGTATACAACTTCTTAAAGAAACCACAAAAATTCTCAGACAAACAGAAAACAACAATCAAAATGGAATATTTCTACCTCCTGTCTCACTTGTCTCACTTCTTGTCTAGATCAAAAAACACCAAACCTAGTGCCACTGAGTCAATTCCAACTCATAGCAACCCTATAGGGCAGAGTAGAATTGCCCCCTAGAGTTTCCAAGGAGCACCTAGCAGATTCAAACTACCGATCTTTTTGTTAGCAGACATAGCACTTACGCAATATGTCACCAAGGTTTCTCTTGCCTCCAACCAACCAAACCAAACCCATTGCCATCAAGTCGAATCAGTTCCCTTGCATAATCCAAGCCAAATTCCCACATTTCTCTGTCCATAGCTGTTGGATTCTTAAACTATTCCCGGAGCTTCTGTAAGTGTGGTTAGTGAATACAGTGAAACAGGTGTTAGATCTTATTAGGGCACAATACTGGAAAAAGGTGATTGGGGAGTGTCCTTACCTTCATAGAAATTGGGGACAAAAGTGAAATCAAAATCAAGAAGTCCAGGAATTTATATTCTAGACTCTCATTGTTCATTACAGTAGCCACTAACTACATGTGGCCATTGAGCACCTGAGATATGCTAAGTGCAACTGAGGAACTATAATGAATTGTGTCTCCCCAAAACAAGTGTTCTAAATTCTAACTGCTGTACCTGTGGTTAACATAAACATGTGTCGGTTTGTTGTACCATGGAGGCTTGTATATGGTGATGCTGGAAGCTGTGCCACTGGTATTCAAACACCAGCAGAGTCACACATGGTGGACAGGTTACAGCTGAGTTTCCAGACTAAGACAGACTAGGAAGAAGGACACAGCAGTCTGTGTCTGAAAAGAATTATCCAGTGGAAACCTTATAAATAGCAGCAGAACATATCTGGTACAGTGCCAGAAGATAAGACCCTCATGTTGGAAGGCAATCAAAATAAGACTAGAGAAGAGATGCCTCCTCAAAGTAGAGTTGACCTTAAAGATGTGGATGGACTCAAGTTTCCTGGACCTTCATTTGCTGATTTGGCACAACTCACAGTGAGAAAAAACAGCTGCAGAATTTCATTAATAATTGGAACCTAGACTGTATGGTGTATGAATCTAGAAAAAATGGAAATTGTGAAAAATAAAATAGAACACATAAACATCAATATCCTAGGTAGTAGTGAACTACAATGAACTAGTATTGGTCATTTTGAATTAGACAATCATGTGGTATGCTATGCTGGCAATGACAGTTTGAAGAGGAATGACATTGCATTCATCATCGAAAAAAGCATTCAAGGTCTATCCTGAAGTACAGTACTGTCAGTGATAGGATAATACCACAGACTTACCAGGAAGACCAGTTAATATGACTGCTGTACAAATTTACACACTAACCACTAAGGCCAAAGATGAGAAAATTGAAGTTTTTACTTACTTCTGCAGCTTGAAATTGACTGAATGTACAACCAAGGATGCATTGACAGTTCCTGGAGACTGGAATGCAAAAGGTAGAAACAAAGAAGAATGATCAGTCGTGGGAAAACATGGCCTTGGTGCTAGAAGTGATGTAAGAGATCGCATGATTGAATTTTGCAAGAACAATGACTTCTTTATTGCAAATACTGTTTTTCACCAACATAAACTGTGACTGTACACATGGACTTCTCCACACGGAATACACAGAAATCAAATGAACTACACTGTCAAAAGAGACAATGGAAAAGTTCAATATCATCAATCAGAACAAGGCCGGGGCTGATTGTGAAACAGACTATCAGTTGCTCATATGCAAATTCAAGTTGAAACTAGAAAAAAGCAGAAAAAGTCTGCATGGATTGAATTGTGTCCCCCTAAAAATATGTGTAGCCATGTGGCTGGGCCATGATTCCCAATATTTTATGATTGTCCTCCATTTTATGATTTTCCTATGCTGTATGTTAAAGGGTTAGGATGGGAATGTAAATCCCTTTATAAGATCACCTCTCTGCTCCACTGGAAATGGAGTTTTCCTGGAGTATGGCTTGCCCCACCCTTAATCCTTTCATCCTGAAAGAGATAAAAAGAAAGAGAAGCAAGCACAGAATTAGGAACCTCACACCATCAAGCAAGCAACACCAGGAGAACAGCATGTCCTTCAGACCTGAGGTTTCTGCGCCAAGATGCTCCCTTGAAAAAGACTAATGCAATACAGGACTTTCCTCCAGAGCAGACAAGGGGGAATGCCTTCCCCTGGAGTGGACATCCTGAATTTGGACTTGTAGCCTACCGGACTGTGTTAAGAATAAACCTTCCTTTGTTAAAGTCATCCACTCTGTGTTATTCCTTTTAGAGCAATCCTAGCTGACTAAAACAAGTCCTTGAGAGCCAAAATACAACCTTGAATATATCCCACCTCAATTTAGAGACCATCCCAAGAACGGACTTGACACATTGAACACTAATAACCAAAGACTGGAGGAGTTGTAGATGACATCAAGGACATCATACATGAAGAAAGCAAGATGTCATTAAAAAGACAGGAAAGAAAGAAAAGACCTAAATGGACATCAGAGGAGACTCCAAAATTTGCTCTTGAATATCAAGTAGCTAAAACAAAAGGAAAATAATGAAGTAAAAGAGTTGAACAATTTCAAAGGGAGGCTTGCAAAGACAGTACTATGAGGAGATGTACAAAGACTTGGAGATAGAAAACAAAAAGGGAAGAGCACATTCAGCATTTTTCAAGCTGAGAGAACTGAAGAAAAAAATGAAGCTTCAAGTTGAAATACTTAAGGATTCTACAGGAAAAATATTAAACAATACAGAAAGCATCAAAAGAAAATGGAAGATATACACAGAGTCACTATGCCAAAAAGAATTAGTCAACATTCATCCATTTCAGGAGGGTAATATAGGATATATCAGGAAGCAATGGTATTGAAGAAGTCCAAGTTTCACTGAAGGCACTGGCGAAAAACAAGGCTCCGGGAATTGGTGAAATACTAGTTGAGATGTTTCAACAAACAGATACAGCACTTGAAGTGCCTACTTGTTTATGCCAAGAAATTTGGAAGACAGCTACTGAGCAACAATTGACTGAAAGAGATCAATATTTATGCTTATTTCCAAGAAAGGTGATCTAAACAAATGTGGAAATTATCGAACGATATTAACATTAACATTAACATTGCATGCAAGCAAAACTTTGCTGAAGATCATTTTAAAGCATATGCAGCAGTATATCCACAGGAAACTGCCAGAAATACAAGCTAGATTTAGAGTAGGATGCTGACCCAGGGATATCATTGTTGATGTCAGATGGATCTTGGCTGAAAGCAGAACATACCAGAAAGATGTTTACCTGTGTTTGATTGACTATGCAAAGGCATTCAACTGTGTGGATCACAACAAATTATGGATAACACTGCAGAGAAGTGGGAATTTCAGAACACTTAATTGTGCTCATGAGGAATGTGTACATAGATCAAGAGGCAGTCATTCAAAACGAACAAAGTAATACTGCATGGCTTAATATCAGGAAAGGTGTATGTCAGGGTTATATCTTTTCACCATACCTTTTCAATCTGTATGCTGATAAAATAACCCTAGTGCTGGACTATGAAGAAAAACAAGGCATCAGCATTGGAGGAAGACTCAGTAACAACCTGCATTAGGCAGATGACACAACCTTGCTTGCTGAAAGTGAAGAGGGCATAAAGCACTAATGAAGAATGAAGACCAGAACTTTCTATATGGATTACACCTCAACATCAAGAAAACAAAAACCATCACAATAAGCAACATCATGATAAATGGAGAAAAGATTGAGGTTGTCAAGTACTTCATTTTACTTAGATCCACTGTCAATATCCATGGAAACAGCAGTCAGGAAATCAAACGATGTATTGCATTGAACAAATCTTCTGCAAAAAACCTCTTTAAAAATGTTGAAAAGCAAAGATGTCTTCTTGAAAGCTAAGATGCACATGACCTAAGTCATGGTGTTTGCAATTGCCTCCTATTGATGTGAAAGCTAGACAATCAATAAGGAAGACCGAAGAATTATGCTTTTGAATTGTGGTGTTGGAGAAGAATAATTGAACATACCATGGACTGCCAAAAGAACAACAAAGCTGTCTTGGAAGAAGTAGACCCAATGCTTATTAGAAGCAAAGATGGCAAGTCTATGTATCACATACTTTGAACATGTTATCAAGATGGATCAGACCCCAGAGAAGAGCATCATGCTTGTTAGAGTAGAAAGTCAGCAAAAAGAGAAAGGTCCTCAAAGAGATGGATTGACACAGTGGCTGCAACAATTGGCTCAAGCACAGCAACAGTTAAGAGGATGGTACAGGACCAGGCAGAGTTTCATTCTGTTGTGCATAGGGTCACTATGAATCAGAACCAACTTCTTGGCACCTAACAACAACAACATACCTGGGGTTATAATCCCATTTGGAAATGGGTTTTCTTTGTTATGTTAGGAAGATAGTGTCAGTTGTGTTTTAAGTCAGTCTCTTTTGAGACATGTAAAGAGATTAAACAAGCAAGTGAGCAAGCAGAGATGGAAGATGACAGCTCTACATTAGGTCAAGATCCCCGAGGAGCCAAGGAATGGAAGCTGAAGAAACACAGACCTTGTTCCAGAGCCAACCCAGAGAGAAAACCCTTCTCCAGAGCTCTTGCCCTCAATTTAGACTTCTAGCATTATAATCTGTGAGAAAATAAATTTGTTAGTTAAAGCCATCTGCTTGTTGTATTGTTATACCAGCAGTAGATAACTAAGACAAACTAAAGTTTTTATTTTTTTAATTAAAAAATTGAAATTTAATTTCATTATTGGAAAACTTTTAAGTATTCATAGAGCAAGTTAGATATGTAAATCTATTTTCACGGTAAGTTTGATAAACTCACAGTACAGATCATACATTTCCACTAAAAATTTAGTGTCTGAAATCAGATGTGCTGTAAGTGTAAAATACATACCAAAATGTGAAGACTTAGTAGGGAAAACATGTAAATATCTCAACAATATTTTATATTGGAATATGTTGAGATAATAGGATTTTACATATATTTAGATATATAAATTAAATAAAACAAGCAAAAACCTCACTGCCACTGAGTCAATTCTGACTCATAGTGACGCTGTAGGACAGAGTGTAACTACACCATAAGGTTCCTAAGGCTGTAGTCTTTATAGAAGCCGACTGCCACATCTTTCTACAATGGAACATCTAGGGGGTTAGAGTGACCTACCTTTTGGTTCGCAGATGAGCACTTAACCACTGCACCATCAGGGCTACTTGTTAAGTAAAACACATTATTAATTTCACCTGCCTCTTTTTACTTCTTTAACTGTGGCTACTGGAAAATTTAAGGTGTCATGTGTGGTTCTGATTACATTTCTATCAGTTCACTGCTTTAGGTATATAAAGTTGTCAGGTATAGTGCTAGAGAGGCAATATCCTTGATCCAGATTTCCATAAATCACTTCACCTCTGGTATTGCTAAGGGGTCTATCCATGTCCTCTTCCAACCCCCTTTCCCAAATTTCTGTTTTAATATTACTGTCTTTGGTAAATACCCACCAACCTACCCTACCCCCCAAAACTAATCTGATCTACAGCATTACTCCCTCTTCTACTCCCCCTTCTTTTCTTCCATCCCGTTCCTCTCCTCCTCCCCTCCAGTGGTCTTCTGAAAAAGACACATGTCATGGATTGAATTGTGTTCCCAAGAAATATGCATCAAATTAGTTTCGTCATGACTCCTAGTATTGTATGATTGTCCACCATTTTCTTATCTGAAATGATTTCCCTATGTGATATAAATCCTGTCTCTGTGATGCCAATGAGATGGATTAGTGACAGTTACAGTGATGAAGTCTACAAGATTAGATAGTGTCTTAAGCCAATCTCTTTGGAGATGTAAAAGAGAGAAGTAAGCAGAGAAACATGGAGGCTTCATACCACCAAGAAAGCAGTGCTAAGAGCAGAGTACATCTTTTGGACCTGAGGTTTCTGCATTGAAATGCTCCCAGACTAAGGAAAGGCTGATAAGGACCTTCCTTCAGAGCTAAGAGAGAGAGCAAGTCTTCTTCTGGAGCCAGCACCGTGAATTCAAACTTCTAACCTATTGGACTGCGAAAGAATAAACTTCTCTTTGTTAAAGCTATCCACTTGTGGCATTTCTGTTACAGCACCACTAGATAACTAAGACACCATATTCTACTGTGAATAACCCTCCACTTCTCTATTTCCCAGGCTTTTTCTTTAATATCACCTTCTCTTTTTTGACAATTCTTGTCTTTTGAAATTGCGTCACCACAGATCAAGTGGTCTCAGAAAGTCAGAAAGAGAGATCATACCATCTGCCAGCACATGCCTCTCTGCCACTGTTCCTGCTTGGCCTTCACTCCTTAATGCTCCCACAGGACGCCCACACCCTCTGCACTCATCAGCACCCCACCTCTTCTTTGTTCCACGTGTCCTCCCCAGTGGTCTTCATCTTCAGCTGGATTTCTGGGAAACAGACTCTGTGTGGAGTGGAAATCTGCAAGTAGGAAAGTTCACAGGGGCTACTCTTGGGAACAACACCTATAGGAGACTGAGGGAAACAGGATTGGGCAGAGTGAAGTTACACTGAGATGCAATTTACACAGAGGGCTCAGTGAGCCTTTCAGGAAACTCTGAAGCTGGGAGTCAAGTCCTCTAAAATGGAAACAGGGATGTCCCTATGTATCCCTACAACTGATGTCTTAGATGCAAACGCTCCCAAGTAAGGACAGCCTGCCTTACTCTCCTCACCACTCAAATGATTCTGTGGGAAGTCCCTGGATATCTCCCAATTTCCAAATCTAACCCTATTTTCTTGAGCACCCACCTGCTGGATGTCCACGTAGCATCTGCCCCTGAATATCGCATCTCCCTCTGGGTGCTGGACCCTCTCAGTCCTCTCTTGCACATTCCTGGTGGTTGCAGGCTCTTTCACTGACTCCTTTTCCTCCTCATGCTAGTTTCTGTCCTTTAGCCCTCTCCCCATCTCATCCTCTCAACTTCTCCTTTTCAGATGATTCCATAATTCACATGTCTTGCCTCACCTTCTCTGTTAAGAATTGTAGGACCACATTTCCACTTGTGGTTGCTAGGTATTTGCTCCTAGACACAGGTGGTCTCCTCAGATCCACCTAGCCCTGCACTAAACTGAGCTTTCTCATCATTCCAGGTCCTCTGGGCTCCACAGTTTTCAGAGCATCCCCATGTCCTCCTTGGGATGCCCTCTTCTCCACTGTCTCCTTTAGCAACACACATGATAACTCTGTCCCACATGTCTTTCAGAGATCCCCACCTTTAGACCCCTCTGCTAAGCCTTTCTCAGCAGCTGCCAGGGTTTAGAACACTGGTGGCCAGTTTGCTTTGTCAGCTTTCCCTGCCTCCAACTGCTTCCCTGACCTAGCAACCTGGTAAATGGGTAACCTTGCTCACTGCAGCTCAACATGGAGAAGAGCACGGTTGGATAAGCCGAAGGCCATTGTTGCTTTGGGAAATCACATGCACTGTTGCAGTTCCAGTTCCAGGCAGCTTTGCGAGTGAGCTCAGCTGGGACAGGTGCAGATGGGCTCTCCTTTCAGATCTACCTTTTAACCTTCCCTCCAGGAATAGCTTTTGAGTCTCCGTGGGCTCAGGAAATGTGCAGCTGAGTCTACAGGACTCTCAGAGGGGCAGAGCAGTGATGGAGTTCTATGTGTGCGTGGTGGAGGTGGGGAAGTAAGGGAGAAGGGAAGATTTATGGTGAAACAGACATGTCCCCAGAGTCCTTGGGGATTCCCAAGGGCTAACTCCTTCCGGTACCCTGTGGGATTTACCCCACTCCACCAAGGGCTGACCCAGGGGACAGTGAGTCTTGAGAGCCCTGGCGAGGCGGGAAGGCGGCCAGGAAAGGGAAGTTTGAAAGTCTCGGGATCCCCTGTTTACTCCGCCCGTGTTTCCCCCAGGCAACCTCACAGCTGCCCCTAGTTTAGCTTTAATTCCCTCTGTGTGCTTGCAATTGAAAAAAGCCAAGCCCCCAGACAAAGCGACAGCCGGCTCTCTAGTCTAGAAGAGCACAAGAGAACAGCGTCTGGGAGCCGGAGTGGGACGACGAGGGAGGGTCGGCGACAGGGGAAGCGGCGCGGGCGGGAGGCGCCCCCGCCAGCAGGAAATGCCCGTCGGCACTGGGCGGTGAGAGGGCCTCCCGGGCCCGCGGCGCTGCTGCCGGCGCGGGGCCGCGCTGCCCCCACCCCGACCCCCTCTCGGGTGGGAGGGGACGGAGCAGGGTGCGGGCGGGCGGCGGACGGCTGGCGGCCCGGCGTGCCGCTTCTCTCCGCCTCTCCGGGCGTCGGCAGCCATCGCTGCCTCCGGATCCCTGCGCCCCGGGCCGGGTAAGTGCAGGCTGGCGCCGAGAGAGGCTGCAGGCGTCCCTCTCGGCGTCCGGCCTCAGGAGGGACGGCTGCCGGCGGGGTTCCCGCGGGCAGACAGGGGTCGGGGTCCTCGCGTGGCTCGGTTCCGGCCAGTCCGGGCTCAGTCGCTCCCACGCAGCTTCCGCGAGCAGGAGGCGCCCTCCCCTTCTCCCCCCACTCTCCCTCGCGGTTCCCCAAACTGAGTAGACAGGGGCCCGCGGAAGGGAGGGGAGCGTATAAGGGCGAGGGGGGCTTTGAGGGCAGGGGGAAGCTGTCTTTGAATGAGGAGTGGGGCAAGGAACCCTCCGGGACTCTAAAGATGAAAGTGTGCACACACTGGTGCCTGCCCTGGGTACACAGCATCTGTGTCCACAACTCTGCTCCCAGGCCTGCCTTTGTGCACTTGCATCTTGAGAGTGAGCTCAAGGCCTGAGAGCTTTGTGCCTTGTGCCCTCTATAGTGCTTAATGCGTGTCTGTCCCTTTTCATACTGTCATTCCCTCTCTGTGTCTACCCTGAATTCCAGTAGCTGGCCCTTATGCAGAAGCCCCAGGCGGCAGGTCCAAAGTCACTCCAGATTTGTACAGTCCTTGGCTGATAACCATGCCAAACAGCGTTTGCTAAGTGCTGACAGCTGGTGTGTCTTGTGCACTCACAGGATTGTTCTTGGTGAGCCTGTGTGTCTGTGCGTGGCTGTCCATGTGTCACGTGTGTACCTTTTTGTCTTTGTGAGAGCATGGCTCTGCTGTCCCTGCCACCCGTATTTGTTTGCCATTCCTGCATGTGCGGTTGACTTAAGCAGGAGGTAGTGGAAAGTACTGGGTGTCTTGTTTTCATCAGGGATATGTGCAGTGGTCGCACATGTCAATTTCCTGGAAACCATGAAAGGAAGGAGGCTTCACTGTGGTTGGACAGAATAGCATCATAACTTCAAGTTGCTGAGCGTGCTGAACTAAGTGTCACAGGGCGGATATTGTGAGGTAGGGCAGCATGGGAAGAGGAGCCAGCTTCTGGAGAAACTCATGTATATCCTAGGGCACAAGGTGTAGGGGGAAGGGTGGGGGTAGAATGAGGGTGACATTAGACCATAGTGTTGAATGTTTGGGCAGCTAGATTGTAGTGGAAAGGAGCCGTAGTTGGAATCTGGGGACCTAGGTTTGAAATTATAACTTGAGTGGCGGTTACTTTATTAGTAGCAGTGCTGCCTGGACAAGTCACTTTGCTTTGTGTGAAAAACGAAAACAATAACCAGTGTCCTGCCTACTTCACAGGAGGCTCAAATTCACTAATGCCTAGGAAAGTGGTTTGTCAGCAATGAAGCTCTTAGAGCCAAGGGTGAATACTGGCCAGTGGTGCCCAGTTGGTGTTCTGGAGAGAAGCCTTGGTAGCCTGGAGCTGTTTGATCTGTGGGTAGTAGAGGGAGCAATTTGCATGCTGCTTCCTGAGACATTCAGCATAATGGGAATGTATACATATAACCCCTAGAAGGAGTCTAGGTATGTGAAATATGTAGAGGCCTGTAGTTTGGGAGTGAATGTGTTCTGCTGCACAAGAGGCTTAACTTGACCATGGCTTCTATGTCTTTAAATCATGGCCCTGGAGCAGCTGGACTTTCCAGAGAGCCTCCCTCCAGGTGAGCCCAGTGGGCTTTATAACCACTTGTTATGTACCGTCTTGTTGCTCTTTCCCATTCCCAAATGAAGCAACAAAGACCATACTCCTTTGCAGCCAGGCAGGTAGGAGAGAAAGGGGCTTTCCCAATCAAGATCAGGGGTCCAGGATATTGAGTTCCATGTCTGTGTTCTGAGTTACAGAGCCCTGAGACCCAGAACCAACCCTATCCTGGGCTGAAGAGTGAAGGGAAAGTGCCAGGAGTCATCCACAGTGGCAAGGTTAGAGTGGCTTGTGGGCCCTTCCCTGGTACCTGTCTCTGCTGTCGTATGCAGTCAGCTGCTTTAGTAAATGTCTGCGAAAGGAAAGAGCACTGGCAGGGAGCCTGAAACACAGGGTCAACTCCTGGCTTGGATTCAGACCAGCTGCGTGAACCAGACACTCACTTCACCTCTGGCTTTGCTTCCTCATTGGTTAAAAACTTGGGCATATTTTCAGAGTAAGGTTCTCATCTCAGCCATGTTTCAATTCCTCAGAGCTTCCTTTCTTGACCCCTGATCTAAAGTGGCCGCCTCTCTGTCACAATCAAGTCACCCCGATCTGTTTTCCTTCCTAGCAGCCACTACTTCCTGCGTGTAATTCTGCATCTTGCTGCAGTGTGAACTTCGTGAAAGTAGGCGCCTCCTTTGCTCTGCTGTTGAATCACCTAGAACACGGCAGGTGCTCAAGAACTGTTGTTGTGTTAGTGAGAGAATAAATTAATAAGAGGCATAAGGATGCATGCTTTTCAAATTGTGCTCTTAGGAGTTTGGGGGGCCAGGAACAGGCCCTGCATGCAGGGCTCTGGGTTCTTCTTACTCTGAGTTATATGTTTGCTTTCAGGTAGGGTTTCCATTGAAGACAGGGTCCTCCCACTTAAGAAAATAAAACTAGGAAACTGTCAAACCAAGAGACTTATAAAGACTTTGTTGACTCTATGTAGGAGTAATTAATGCTGCAACTAGAAGTAATACACACTTGGCCCTCAACAGGAAGCTGTGGCAGTGATCCAGACACCCCAAGAGGTTATTCCAAAAATCATTTCTCCTTGGCCTTGGAATTCATCATGTGGTTGGTTGTGCACAACTGGCATAATTTTCTAAGTTTTTGACCAAGGTTAACATGAAGATGATTTTGCACACAATGTACCAACAAGGAATGTATGAGAGCTCTGAACCATGTGTGGGACAGGCACTAGACCGGAAAGAAACAATGAGCATCCACAGATGAATAACCTACATGCCGAGCATTGTGAGTTACCTGCTACGATGACTATATCTGCCATCGTCCTCACTTGGGTATGTTGCCAGGCAAGCTGCCCAGACATGACTTGTCCTCACCAGATGCCTATTTAGTGTCAGTTTTTCTAAGCAGTTGGCAGTGAAAAGGAACCCTTCTCTCTGGACAATTAATATACCTAAAGGATAGCTAAATGATTGAATGCCCTTGCCCTAAATTTATGGCAGCCGTCTATTGCCAAGCTCATCTTCGTGTAAGACATCCTCTCCTAGTTTCTCTTCCTATCGATATACTTAAATGTGGCAAATTCACCCCCATGTCAAACACTTTTGGTACAGCATGTGTGTTCACCATTATTGTCACTAAACTCCACAGAAGGAACACGAATGCCTGCACCTACAAGTAAAGAAGGAGATTTAGTTGTCTCAGTTGGTTGTTTTAGCTAGGTTGTTGAGGGGGTAGATTATGAAGAGAAGTAGAGAGAAGAGATGTGAGTCAGAATAGAGCTCCCTGTTCTGTTTCCTTTGGATCGTTGACCTGTATGTATTTTGAATGTGACCCTGCTGTGACCCAGATGTGCTCTGGGTTCATAAGGTTTGTTATAATGTAGCACACCACAGTGCAGGCAGAGTTGGGAGTGGGAGGGAGAATCAATATACTCGTATCTACCAAGTGCCGGAGCCCCAAACCTCCGGTTACTGAGAAATCTATGAGGATCCGATTCCTGACCTCAGAATCTAATTGTTGAGGTGATCAAACTCACAGGAAGAGAAGAGAAAACAGTTGATAGTAAACTACTAGGTGACACATACCCAAGCCACAGCTGGAACTCGGAGAAGGAAAGGAAAGACAGTACAGGCAGTAGGGCAGAGAGTGGCAGGCAGCAAGTGTGGCTAACCCGGAGTCAGGCAGTCTTGATTTGAGTACTGGCCTGCCCCTTCCTCTGCTTGTGACCTTGGACATGTTATGTAACTTCACTCAGCTGCAGCTTCCTAATATGTAAACCAGGAAAATGATCTCTAGCTCCTAGGGGTCATATGGATGCCTGAACTAAGCCTGGTAAATTTACTTTAGCAAATGACACAGAGCAGCCAAGTATCTGGTAAGGACCATTGTGAAACAGTTTGCAAAAGGCAAACAGTAGGTTCCTGGTGAGTTGAGGGCTTGCTGCTGGTGACCTCACTGTAATTGTCACTAATGCTAATCTGTCCTGCCAGCGGTCAGAGTTTCGTCCTCCTGCTGGTGATACCCCCAGGCCAGCCAAGACCTCCTTTCTGCCTTCAAAATAATTTTCCAACTGGCTATTTCCAAGTTTGTACTTAACACAGTCCTGGGGAGGAATATAATGCTTCTCAGCAGCTTCTCCATCCCTTTTTAGCAGCCCCCTAAATAAACACGTGGCACTTTTTAAAGGCTTCTGGAATGTCACTGCAACGTACCAAGAATTGAGCATACCACTAAAGTTCAGGAAATGTTAAGGAAAATCACTCTGATGGTGCTGTGGTTTGCTTTGAAGTGGTGACTGGGGTGGCAAGAAATGTCTTTATTGGTGCCGTGGGATAACCCTGCAGTGGGCCTCAGCCTGGTCCTGACTTAAAAGACCGGTTGATCCCAACTCATGACGAACTGGTGTGTGTCACGGCAGAACCGTGCTCCGTAAGATTGTTGGGGTTTTTCATTTACTCAACAAATCTTTGTTGAGTACCAGCTGTATGCACAGGCATGGTAGTTTTGTGTATGTGTGTGTGTGTGTTTTTGTTTTCTTTTTTGGTGGTGGGACGTCAGGCTTTTAAAGTATTTTGAAGTCATTATTCCGTAAAACACTTTGGACTTATTTTGTGGTTGAGAATATACACAGCAAAACACACACCCATTCAGTGGTTTCCACATATATCATTCAGTCTGCATGTACAACTCAGTGACATTGATCACGTTCTTCCAGTTGTGCCACCATTCTCATCCTCCTTCTCTGAGTTGTTCCTCCCGCATTAACATAAACTCACAGCCCTGGAAGGTTCTTTCCTATATAATCTTTTATGTTTCCTTTGTCAGTTGATCTCATATAGATAGTTCTAAAAAGAACAGAATGCTCAAGGCAGACCATTTTTTCTATTTAACCTAGACCACTGTTTGATTTTAAGAAAACTTCAGGGAGAAAATGTTTCTGGTTTAAGGTGTCAAGATTATCTCAAGATGATAGTTTTGGGGATCATCTAGCCTCCATGCCTCCAGAAACTTTAGAGTCTGTGAATATCTGAAATTCTGTTCTGCATTTTCCTCCTTTTGAGCAAGATCCTTCTATGGAATTTTTTTTTTATTAAAATGTTCAGTAATGGTAGCCCTGGTAGTATAGTGATTAAGTGCTACTGCTGCTGACCAAAACGTCAGCAGTTCAAATCTGCCAGGTACACCTTGGAAACTCTATGGGCAGTTCTGCTCTGCCTGTAGGGTCACTATGAGTCAGAATTGACTTGACGGCAGTAATGGTTGCTAGGTGCCTTCCAGTTCTTCTGGTCCCATGGCAAAGTTGACAGTTATTCATGGAGGCAGTTAGCCACACAGTCCATTCCCTCCTCCTGCTCCTGACTCTCTTTCTCCCTCTATTTCTCCGGGTGAATAGAGACCACTTGTAACTGGAGGATGCCTGATGGTGCAGTGGTTTAAGCACTCTGCTGCTAAACCAAAAGGCTGGTGGTTCAAACCCACCAACCTGTCCATGTGAGAAAGAGATGGCAATCTGCTTCAGTAAGATTACGCCGTGGAAATCTTACGGGGCAGTTCTACTCTGTCTTAATTCCAACACTGTGAGTTGGAATTAACAGAAGTGACTTTGGTTTTGGCTGTGCATTGAATGGCCACTTGCAAGCTTTTAAGACCCTAGCCACTATTCAGTGAACTGAAAATCAGGACAGAAACACTAAACATATTACTAGTCCAGTTAACTGAGGTGTCCCATGAAACCGTGATCCTAAACCCTGAAATCAAGGAACTAAATCCCATGAAATGTTGGGTTGTGCTTAGGCAGTGTCTGCAGCTGCCTTTTTTTTTTTTATTTTGGTCATTGTAAGTGAATCTATCACATAGTTTTTGGCAGTTCAGCTTTTTACAGTTGTACAACTTATTTATAGCACTTACAAGAATTGGCTATGTGACTGTTTTAGTCAGTGTCATGGATTCAATTGTGTCCGCCCAGAAATAGGTGCAGCCATGTGACCATGATTTCCTGTATTCTACTATTGTCTTTCATTTTGTGATTTTGCTGTGCTGTATGTTAAAGGATTGGGGTGGGACTGTGTAAAGGGAGTTTCCCTGGGTGGCTTGCCCCACCCTTAATCCTTGCATACTACAAGACATAAAAGGAAAAAGAAGCAATCAGAGAATTGGGGAAACCTCACACCATCAAGAGAGCAGCACCAGGAGAAGAGCATGTCCTTCAGACCTGAGGTTTCTGCGCCAAGACACTCTCTGGGCAAAGACTAATGCAATACTGGGCCTTCCTCCAGAGCCGACAAGGGGGAAAGCCTTCCCCTGGAGTGGACATCCTGAATTTGGACTTGTAGACTACCAGACTGTGTAAGAATAAACTTACCTTTGTTAAAGCCATCCACTCTGTGGTATTTCTGTTAGAGCAGCACTAGCTCTAGAAAGAAATCGGTAGGGCAGTCTCTTGTAAATGTATAAAACCATAAAGTATACACACCACATGCTCACACTGTATCCCCAAGTCCATTCCATTCTTGTCTGAACAGTTGACCTTAGTACTGGTTTCAGGTCAGGGCCAGCAGCAAGTCTATAGGCCATGTTCCCAGGGGACTCTCCAGGCTGTCAGACCATCAGTTCTGATCTTTCAATAGAGTTCTTGAACTGCACACCTTTTTTTCTCATGATGCTTTGGGGACTCTACATTGTGTCTGCCATCATGGCTACTTTTGGTGGTGGCCAGACACCATCTGGTTCTTCTGGTCTCATTCTGATGCAGTCTCCATTCATGTGGGTCCTTCTGCCTCCTGGGCTCATTTTTCCTTGTGTCTTTAATGTTCTTGGTCATGATCTGTTTCAGACGGCCTGGGACAATTTAGTGTTCTTCAGATGACAGCTTGCTAGCTTTTAAGACCTCACACACTACTCACCAATATGGGATGCAGAAGACTCTCTTAGCAAAAGACTAGTTATGACAGTTGACCTCGATGTCCCCTGAATACATAGTCCTCAGACCCCCAACCCTGCTACTCTATCCTTTGAAATATTGGACTGAGTTTAGAAAACCTTTCAGTTTATGATGTAGTCCAGTTATGCTGATCAGCCCTCTACTGTATGCTGTCACTCCCTTTATCTAACCAAATTCCTATTGACTAATCTATGAATGTCCCTCTCTCTCCCTCCCCACCCTTGTAGCCACCAAAGCGTCTTTCTGTGTGTAAGTCCATTTTTAAGTCCTTATAGCAGATGTCTCATAGAATACTTGTCCTTTTACAGCTAAGTGATTTCGCTTAGCCTAGGGTCTTCTAGTTGAAACCAGGTTATGAGATGCTTCCTAAAATCAGCATTGTTTTTTATCATTGCATAGTGTTCCATTGTGTATATGTACCATAGTTTGTTTATCCATTTGTCTGGTGATGGGAACTTATGTTGATTCCATCTTTTTGCTATTGTGGATAGTGCTGCAATAAACATTCATGTACATGTATATGTTCATGTGACTGCCTTTGTTTCTGTAGGATATATTTCAAGCAGTGGGATTGCTGAGTCATATGGTATTTCTATTTCTGTCTTTTTAAGAAAGCACCAAATTGCTTTCCAAAGAGGTTGTACCATTTTCCAGCCCCACCAGAAATATAGTATGGTTCCAGTCTCTCCACAGCCCCTTCAGCATTTGTTGTTCTGTGTTTTTTGGATTATGGCCAACCTTGTTGGGGTGAGATGGTATCTCATTGTAGTTTTGATTTGGATTTCTCTTTTAACTAATGATTGTGAGTACTCCCTCATGTGTCTTGTGGCTGCCTGAATGTCATCTTTGGTGAAGTGTCTGTCCATCTCCTTTGCCCATTGCTTAAATTAGGTTATTTACCTTTTTCTTGTTCATATTTTGCAGTAACTTGTAGATTATGGAAATCAGACATTAACACAACACATAGTTACCAAATATTTTTTCCCATTCTATGGGAGTCTTTTAACTCGTGATAAAGTCTTTGGATGAGCATAAGTGTTAGCTTTTTAGTAGACTCGATGGCACTTGGCTGGCATTTATCTATTTTCTGTTGTTTGTATATTGCTGGTCAGATTTTGTAGTCTATCTAAGTGCATTAGAACTTCCATTGTTATTTTTTCTTGCATGATCCTTATCATTTTTGGTTTGTTATCTAAGTCTTGGATCCGTTTTGAGTTAGTTTTTGTGTAAGGTGTGAGATATGAGTCTTGTTTCAGTTGTTTGCAGATGGATATCCAATTTTGCCAACACTGTTTGTTAAAGAGACTGTTTTTACCACAGTTTACAACATTCGAGCCTTTGTTGAATATCAGCTGTTCATAGGAAAATGGTGGTATTTCTAGGGTCTCTGTTCTGTTCCATTGGTCTATATGTCTGTTTTTGTACCAATACCAGGCTGTCTGGACTACTGTGGCAGTGTAGTAGGTTCTAAGATCAGATAGTGTGAGGCCTCCCACTGTGTTCCTCTTCTTCAGTAGTGCTTTACTTATCTGGGGTTTCTTCCCTTTCCAAATAAAGTTATGATTTGTTTCTTCATCTCATTATGACACTCCAATTTGTATTGGATTACATTGTATGTGTAGATTTGTTTGGGTAGAATAGACATTTTCACAATGTTAAGTCTTCCTATCCATGAGCAAGGTAGATTTCTCCACTTATGTAAGTCTATTTTGGTTTCTTGCAATAGGGTCTTGTAATTTTCTCTGTATAGATCTCTTCCTTTTCTGGTTAGATTTGTTCTTAGGTATTTTATCTTCTTGGGGGCTATAGTAATGGTATTGATTTGATGATTTCATCTTTGATGATCTCTTTGTTGGTATAAAGGAATTCTACTGAGTTATTTAGGTTTGTCTCATATTGTGATACTTGGCTGAACTCTTAGTTCTAGTAATTTGTTTATGGATTCTTTAGGGTTTTCTGTGTATATGATCATATCATCTGCAGATAGGGGTAGTTTTACTTCTTCTTTATTGATGCAGATGCCCTTTGTTTCTTTGCCTTGTCTGATTGCTCTGGCCAGAACCTCTAGCATAGTGTTGAGTAGGAGTGGTGAGAGTGGACATCCTTGTCTAGTGCCTGTTCTCTGTGGGAATTATTTCACTCTATCTACATTCAGCATGATGTTGGCTATTGACTTTTCTTAAATGCCCCTTATTGCATTGAGGAATTTCCTTTCTATTTTGCTGAGAGTTTTTAACATGAATGGGTGTTGGACTTTGTCAATACCTTTTCTGCTTCAATTGACAAAACCAGGTGCTTTTTACCCTT
Source organism: Heterohyrax brucei (assembly GCA_028571685.1). Classification (NCBI taxonomy): domain Eukaryota; kingdom Metazoa; phylum Chordata; class Mammalia; order Hyracoidea; family Procaviidae; genus Heterohyrax; species Heterohyrax brucei. The sequence goes on along the minus strand of CM053142.1, from coordinate 64,224,715 downwards.
TGTGTTATTTATGTGATTGATACATTAATTGTTTTTCTGATGTTGACCTAGCCCAGCATCTCTGGTATGAATCCAGCTTGGTCATGATGAATTATTTTTCTGATATGTTACTGAATTCTATTGGCTAGGATTTTGTTGAAGATTTTTGCATCTAGTTTCATGAGTGACATTGATCTGTAATTTTCCTTTTTTGTGGGATCTTTCCTTGGCTTTGACGTGAGGGTTACACTGGTTTCATAGAATGAATTTGGGAATGTTCCATCTTTTCTGTGTTGTGGAATAGCTTCAGTGGTATTGGAATTAACTCCTCTCTAAAAGTTTGGTAGAATTCTCTGTTGAAGCCATCTGGGCCAGGACTTTTTTGGTTGGTAGTTTTTAATTAATTTTTCAGTCTCTTCCTTTGTGATGGGTTTATTAGCTTGTTCTACATATCCCTGTAATAATTTTGGTAGGTGATGTGAATCTAGAAATTTGTTCATTTCCTCTAGGTTTTCAAATCGGTTAGGGCACAATGTTTCATGGTATTGCTATGATACTTTTAATTTTGATTGGGTCTGTTGTGACATCTCCTGTCTCATTTTCTTATTTGGGTTATTTGTTTCCTGTTTTTCTTCTGTGAGTTTAGCCAGTGGTTTATCAATTTTGTTGATTTTTTTCAAAAAACTAGGTTTTAGTTTTGTTCATTCTTTCAATTATCTTTCTATTCTCTAATTCATTTAGTTCTGCTTTAATTTTTATTATGTGTTTTCATCTGTTGCCTGAGGGGTTCTTTTGTTGTTCTCTTTCTACTTGTTCAAGTTGTAGGGTTAATTCTTCAATTTGGGCCCTTTCTTCATTCCAGATGTGTGCGTTTATAGAGATAGATTGACTTCTGAGCACTGCTTTTGCTGTATCTCAGGTTATAGCAGGATGTGTTTTCATTCTCATTTGATTCCATGAATTTCTTTATTGCATCTTTGATTTCTTCTATAACCCATGAATTTTTGAGCAAGGTGTTCAGTTTCCAGGAGTTCAAATTTCTGTGCTTGGTTTTTCTGCTACACATTTCAACTTTTATGGCCGTATGGTCTGAGAAAATGCTTTGCAGTAATTCAGTAGTTTGGATTTTGTTGAGATTTGCTTCATGGCCTAATATGTGGTCCATTCTGGAGAATGTTCCATGTGCATTGGAATAGAAGGTGTACTTATCTGTTGTTGGGTAAAATGTTCTGTATATGTCAGTGAGGTCTAGATGGTTGATTGTCGCAGTAACATCTTCTGTATCTTTATTGAGCTTTTTTTCTGGATGATCTGTCCATTACTGAAAGTGGAGTGTTGAAGTCTCCTACTATTGTTTTGGAGTGATGTATCTCCTTTTTTCAATGTTGTCAGCATTTGTTCAATTGTATTTAGATGCTGTGGTATTGGGTACATAGATATACTTAACATTGTTATATCCTGCTTATGTGTTCAACCTTTAAGCAATAAATAATGACCCTCCTTGTCCTTAGTGGTGGATTTTACTTTAAAATCTATTTTATCTGAGATTAGTATTGTCACTTCTGCTCTTCTTTGGATGTTAGCTTGGTATATGTTTTTCCGTCATTTGATTTTCAGTTTGTTCATATCTTTGAGTCTAAGGTGTGTTTCTTCTAAGCAGCACATACATGAGTCGCGTTTTTTGATCCAGGCTGTTACTCTCTGCCTCTTAATTGGAGCATTCAATCCATTTAATTGAGTGTAATTATTGATAAATATGTTTGTAGTGCTATCATTTTGGTGCCTTTATTTTTGTATTGTTGATATTTTCTCTGTTCCCCTTAATATTCTGTTCTGGGTCATTTTCTTTATGGGTTTTCTTTTCATCTTTTTCAACACTGGTTTTGTGTCTTTCAAGACTGCTGTATTATGTTTTGATATATAGTGTTGGTAGTTTGCTTTGCAGCTACCCATTTTTCCCCCTTTAATGTTCTAAGTTTAAACTAATCTTTGACTTCTGTGTATCTCCTTAACTTCCTCTCCATCTGAAAGGTCTATAAATACTGTAATGTATCTCTCTTTATAATGTGATAATGTCATAGTGTACATGTTAAGATCTCTGTTTCCCTAATTTTAATATTTTAGCTTCAATAGAGCTTTGTGAGTTCCCTGAGCCAGACTCTGGGTGCTGTGTCCTGCATTACATCCTTGAACATGCATCTAATGCTGTTGATTTTCTCAGGGAAGGTCTTCTTTCAGTATTTCTTGTAATTGTAGTTTAGTTTTTTCAGAGTCTCTAAGCTTCTGTTTATCTAAGAATGTGTTAATTTGACTGTCATATTTCAGAGACAGTTTTGCAGGATATACAATTCTTGGTTGGAAATTTTTCTCCTTCAAGATATATGTCATACCACTACCATCTTGCTAACGTGGTTTCTGCTCAGAAGTCAGAGGACAGCCTACAAGGCTTCCTTTTCAATGTTAGTTTTGATGTAAGCCTAACTGCCTTTAGGAGCCTCTCCTTATGTTGCATATTATTAAGCTTGCTTATGTATGTCTTGTTGTCTTTCTTTTGGGTTCTACCTTTTGTGGAGTTCAGTAAGCACCTTGAATATGTATGTTATCTTCCTTCATGATGTCAGGGAAGTTTTATGTCAGCAGCTCTTCAACAAGTTTCTCTGTATTTTCTGCTATCTCTCCCTGTTCAGGAATTCCAATTATCGGTAGATTATTCCTCATGATAGAGTCCCATGTGCTTCTTAAAGCTTCTTCATTTTTTCTTAATAATTTTGTCTGATTTCTCCTCATAAATACTGGTGTTAGTTGCTTTATCTTCAGTCTCGCTCATTCTGCATTCCATTTCCTGCATCCTGCTCTTTTAGCCTTGCATTGAATTGTCTCACTCCATGTTTTTATTATTGATCTGCTGGATTTCAGATCATTGCTGTTCTAGAAGTTCATATAGCTTGCTTAATTTTTCACTTTGTTCTGCTGCACTTTGTTTAATCTCCAGAAGGGCTCCATACATAATTCTTTTGTATAGAATTGTTCAGCAATTTCATGAAGGCTTCTTCATCTGGGAAGTTCTTTGATCCTTTATTTTGGGAGTTTTCCAGAGCCATGGTGGTTTGCTTCTTTAAATGGTTAGATATTGATTGTTATCTTCATGCCATCAAAAAGCTGTTCAGCATCTCTGATGTTGCACCAACGGGAGCTGTGGCATAGCTTTAAGAAGGGAGTAAGGGCACTGCTAGATTTGGCCACTAGCTGCCACTGTGCTTTCTAGGTGTAGCTGACTTATGTACAGCCTCTCTGGTAAGAGTGACACTGTCCAGCCCCGTGGTCCTGCTCAACTTGGAGGCTGGCCCAAGATGGGCCCTCAGGGGTGGCAGGCCACGTCTCTTGGCTGATATAAATAATTCCCTACTTGTGCTGATTCTTCAGAGTCACATCATTTGAGACCGTGGTGTGCCTCAGAGAAGGAAGAAGAGAAGGATACCACTACACTCAGCCACCAGGCACCACTGTGTTCTCTAGATGCGCTTATCTTAAAAACTGCTTTTCTGCTAGAAGAGGCACTGTCCAGTGGCAACTGGTAGCAGCCGAGTCCTCAAGGGTGACTTTTTATCTGACAAAGATGAAGATGGTGCCCTACTTATGGAGTCTCTTGGGGGCCCATCGGCAGATGCTGCGATGTGGCTCAAAGAAGAGAGGGGTGACAGCACTACCACACTCAGCTTCCCAGCACCACTACATTCTCTAGGTAGTGGTTTTAAAGGCAGATTTTTTGCTGGGAGAGGTGGTGTCCAGACAGGCAGTGTTGCTCAGCCTGGCAGCTAGCCCCACCTGGGCCCTCAGACATCTTTGACTATAGCTCTCAGCCAACTGAGCCACCACTGTTGCACTGAGTCAGCAGTATCTGTGGCACAGCTCAGAGAAGACAGTGGGGAGGTACACTGGCAACCTTGGTTGCCAGCTGCTGCTGGGTTGTCTAGATGTGACTCCCAAGCACAGCCTCTCTGCTGTCAAAAGAGGCTGCTTACATAAGCACTGTAGCTCAGTATAGCTGCCAACCCCTGCCAGGCTCTCAGGCTCGACAGTCCCAGTCCCAGTCTCCTAGTAAACAAAGATGGCGTCTGTACCTGTAAGTCTATCAGATACTGTGCCAACAAAAGTGGTACTCACTGCTCTGCTGTCTCTCTTCTGATACAGGTAGTTTTCCCCTTCCTGTTGCCCAGTCCAATCTCGCAATCCTATGCCTGATCTTCGGGCTCCCAAAATTTCCACACTGCTCCATTCAGTTATTTTATTTTATTTTTTCTTATTAAACAAAAAAATGAAAGTGTACATACTCTGTGCTTACAATATTGGGTTAAGAGAGGAGGAGTACACAAGTTATGTTGAAGTCTCATTAATATTGATCTTCTTACTAATGTGAATTGTCACCAATTTCACCCTACCAAATTTCTAACAATTAACTAATCTAAACCCTCACCCCTTGCCTTCCCACCCTCCCACCTTCCCCACACTTGTAGCCGTCAAAGAGTTTTCTATTATGTATGAGCATGCTTTTAAATTTTTATCTTAGGGGTCTCATATAATAATTGTCCTTCTGTCACTGACTAGTTTCACTCAATATAATGTCCTCCAGTTGAGACCAAACTGAGAGATGTTTCCTGCTATCATCGTTGTTCTTCATCAGTGAATAGTACTCCGTGGAGTATATATACCAAAGTTTACCTATCCACTCTTCCGTTGTTGGGCATCTGGGTTGATTCCAACTTTTTGCTATCATGGACTGTGCTGCAATGAATATTTGTGTGCATGTAGCAGTCGGTGTGAATGGCCTTGATTTTGTAGGATATATTCCGAGCAGAGGAATAACTGGGTCAAATGGTATACCTATATTCGTTATTTTAAGGTAACACCAAGTTGCTTCCAAAGAGGTTGCACCATTCTGCAATCCCACCAACAGTGAAGGAGAGTTCCAATCTCTCCACAGCCTCTCCAACGTTTATTTTGCATTTTTTGGATCATGGCCAGTCTCACTGGGGTGAGGTGGTATCTCGTTGTCATTTTGATTTGAATTTCTTTAATAATTAATGATCGTGAACATGTCTGTATGTGTTTTTTGGCTGCCTAGATCTCCTCTTTAGAGAAATATCTGTCCATCTCCTTTGCCCATCGCTTAATTGGATGATTTGTCTCTTATTGATATTTTGTAGAACTTTATAGATTATGGAGATCAGGCATCGGTCTGACATAGAGTTGCCAAATATTTTTTCCCATTCTGTAGGTGGTCTTTTAATTCTTTTGAGGAAGTCTTTGGATGAGCAGAAGTGTTTGAGTCTTATTAATTCCCATTTATCTATTTTCTGATGAATGTGTTTTGTTTGTCAGACCATTCAGTTATTTTTCTAGGCCGTAGTGCTCAGAGGGAATCAAGGAGATGTGTGATTAGTCCACTATCTTGGCTGCCACTGTGTGGTGATGCTTTTTTATTTTCTCCTGACATGCATCTCATGTTTTTAAAAAGATTTTTGTCAGTTAGACATAAGTAGGAAGTGGAAATTTATTTCTCCATCGTAATAAATTAATCAAATACCATATAATATAATAATTTTACTCTTGGTGCCTACCTTTCTGCTTTGTACCATTCACACTTTTGAAAAATCAGCTTAGGTCATTTGCCAGCAGATTATAGTGGTTAAAAGACCCAGAAGAGAAAACAACAAAGGATGAGAGTTGGACTGGTGTCCAGTTTGTCTGAGGTCTGGAACAGATTGCGAGGAAAAAAGAAAAAAAAATTCCATTCTCCTATTTAATCACATAGCTGTTGTTGAATTGGACTATGAAGCCTTTGTGCCAGGTAAAGGTCTGTATTTCTGTAAGCATTCTTGAAATCATTCAAGAGATTTACCCCTCAGGGCCTCCACTTATAGATAGGCTCTAGGGTTCTGACATTTGGGCTCTGTTTTCCTATATCCTTAAGGAGCCTTGGTGGCACAGTGGTTAAATGTTTAACTCTAATCTGAAAGTGAGCTGTTGAAACTCAGTTTCTCCATCAGAGAAAGACCTGGTGATTTGCTCTCCTAAAGGTCGCTCTCCTAAAGATTACAGCATAGGTACCCTATACAGAAGTTTTGCTCTGTGACATGGGTTAACTGGGAGTCAGAAGTGATGCAGTGGCACCCAGCAACAACAACTTACCCTAGTTTTAGAGTTGTATTCCTCATGTCTACTTGAGGTGAGACAGCATGTTCATTGACTGGATCCCCATAAACAAGCATAGAGCTTGGGAAATGGTGAGAGTTCAATAAATGTTCACTGAATGATTATTTCAAGGAGGAGCTCATAATCATCAGTGAGAGACTCTTACCTAAGTTCTGTGACTTCATTTGCAGCACCTGTTGCAAAACGTAGCATCTGTTGCAAAATGGGAAACCCTGGTAGTGTAGTGGGTAAGTGGTGTGTCTGCTAACCATAAGGTTGGCAGTTCAAATCCACCAGCTTCTCCTTGGAAACTCTATGGGGCAGTTCTACTCTGTCCTATTGGGTCACTATGAGTCAGACTCGATGGCAGTGGGTTTTTTTTTTTTTTTTGTATTGCCAAATGAAAGTAGAGGCCCGTAGTTCAAGCTCTTATATACCCATGCATTTTTGTTCTTATCAGAACAGTGGAAGTGCTTCACAAAACAAATTCAACTGTTTTTATTTTTCATCTTTGCATGGGCACAGCCTACCAACGCACTCTACCTTCAGTCAGTTCTGTCATGATTTTCAGCATAAGTAGTTGCCTAATGTGGAAAGTGGTACAAAGAAGAAAGGATAGGATACCAGTTATTTATATTCTTAGAATGCATTGCTTTCTTGCTGCATGTGAACCAGTTTCTGGTTCCAGCAGCCGTTGACCTCTAGGGGCTGTCAGCACCTTGCTTACTCTGTAGCAGACATAACACACTTCTTTTGTACTTGCTTTGAGTCTCTGAACTCCCATGCTTTATGGTTCTCCTGGAACTCTGTGCTTCTGGGGCATTGTGAACACTCTGTGCCAAGGGGGCAGTATCTCCCTCTGCTTCCATTGATGCTATGCTGTCCCGTATGACTTCACTTGCAGAACACAAAGTCAAATACAAAATTACTAAGAATTTCAAGATCCCAACAGTGGGATATTAAACCAAGCAGGGAGCCCTTCTGCGCATGGTGTCCTATGCACCAGGCGCACACCCTGAAGCCAGCCCAGTCCTCAACCTGTGTGTCACCCTTTGGGTCACAGTTTCTTTCTTTTTTTTATTATGATTGAAAGTGTACAATCCAGTTTAAATTTGCATACCCGCCTATCTGCAGGTCCTTCTGCTGTCCTTTCCTAGTGACAGCATATTCCTCCTTTCCATTCTATACATGTCCTATCTTCTTGACAATCTCCTGTCCCCTACTCTCCACCCTCTCCACTCCCCTCTAATAAGAGGCCAGTAGGGCAACATCCTATAGATGCAAAGAACCATAAAGTGCACACAAAGTATGGCCATTCTGTGTCCCTAAGTCCAATCTATTCCTGTCCAAAGAGTTGACCTGAGTAATGATTTATGATAAGGGGCAAGATCGGTATAGCAGCCATGCTGCCAGGGGAACCCCTCCCCAGGCCTTCGGACCATCAGTTGCAATCTTTTAGTGGAGTTCTCAGGGTACACCCCTTTTTCTTTTCCTCATGTTGCCACTGGGACTCAACATTAAGCCCCATCACGGCTGTCATTGGTGGTGACCAGGCACCATCTGGTTCTTCTGGTCACATGTTGACGTAGTCACCAATTCACCTGGGTCCTTCTGTCTTCTATGTTCTCTTTCCCCCATGTCATTGTTGTCCTTGGTGATCATCTGTTCTAGTTGAGTTGGGACCATTTAGTGTATCTCAGATGGCAGCTTGCCAGCTTTTAAGACTCCAGACACCACTCACCAATATGGAGTACAGAAGACTCTCTTAGCAATAGGCTAGTTATGCAAATTGGCCTCAATGTCCCCTAAGAGCATGGTCCCCAGACCCCCACCCCTGCTACTATGTCCTTGCAATATTAGATTAAGATTGGAAGAGTTTTCAAGTTATACTGAGGTCCAATTAAGTTGATCTTCTTTTTCTAATGTGTGCTGTTACTGATCCATCAACTGTCTAATCTGTAACCAACCCTCTCCCTCCCTCCCTGTGGGTCACATTTTCAAGTGATGACCCAGTTACAGCAGAGCAAATCCTTTAAACTGATAGGTCACCCGAGTTATGTGAGTTAGTTATCTATATCTTCAGAAAACTCTGAAGGCCTGTCTTTCAGAATCCAGGTCTCCACCCTCCTGCTTACATCATCTACATTTTTTTAAAGTCAATTTAGGTCATGTACTAACAGATGAGTGTATTTAAAAGACTCAGAAGGAAAAAAGAATGGAGTAGAGGCAAATGTTAACCATTTTGTCTGAGGTGTAGAACAGATTGAAAAGCAAAATCCTTCTAGGAGCTCTAAAAAAAAAAAATTTCACTGCTGTCAAGTCAATTCCGACTCATAGCAACCCTATAGGATGGAGTAGAACTGCCCCATAGAGTTTCCACGGAGCCCCTGATAGATTTGAACTGCCGGGACCTTTTGGTTAGCAGCTGTGGCACTTAACCACTGTGCCACTAGGGTTTCCCTAGGAGCTGTAAGTCCTGTTAAAACATGTTGGTTGTTCTAGGCAGGATCTCTTCTGTAGTGAAGCCAAGCAGATGGGTTGGGACAAGGGAGTGAGTAATTTGGTTACTGAGGGGTGCCCTCTGGATTGAAGAGAAGAAAGTCACGAGGGAAGGGGACATGTGGAACTGTGACAGAAATCCACACTTTGGGGAGTGGTTTAGAACATTCAGCAGCTCGATTGGGAAAGCCAGGACTTGCAGAAGGGGGAAACTGTTGTGTGGGGAGAGAGTGAGACAGGAAGTTATGACATGAAGTACAGGTGGAGAATTAAAATACTAAGAAGGCAATTAACACTTCCTGGTAGCACTGAGGAAACCCTAGTGGCTCCTTTCTTTTCATTATGTAAGTTTCCTTACAAGTGGTGCCCATGTGGTAATCACAGAGATTCAAGCACAACTTCTGAACTACTCAGAAATAACTTAAATATCACACATGCCTAGGAGGTAGAAAGACTGAATGGGGTAAATTCTGTTCTCCCAACCTTCCCTTCTAGGGAGGACAGATTCTTACAGGGGGCGTTCCCACCCTCCAGCAACATAGCCTATGGGGTGTTTATAAGAATGTCATAGCAATTACCACTTATTGAAGGCTGGCTGTATACCAGGTCCTGTGTGAGGGGTGTGTGTGTGTATATATATATATATATAAAATCTTCTATAATCACCACAGCACTGTGAACCTTTTTACGGTTGTGAATGTTGAAGGGCAGAGAGTTAAAACCTTCTTCCAGTCCCACAGCTAGTCAACCAAGGAGATGACATTCAGATTCAAGGAGGTGTAGCCTCAAAGTTGGTGGGACTCTTGAAGGTGGAGATGCTTGCCTGTGATCAACCATGACATGGCATTTCCATAAACTGCCACTGGTTCAGCTATGCTATATGGTAAACAGTTATTCTCAGCTCCTCAAAGCCTTGCCCAACTGTGTGTGTGCTTTTGGCAGGGGATGAACCAGTCACCTCCAAAGACTGAATTGCTGATATGCCATCCCTAGAAACCAGTGTCTGAGAATTCAAGGACCGGGAGCTCACAGGACAACCAGAAATGAAGACTCCGTCAGGTAGTCAAAAATATAGTTGCTACAGATAGAGCTGGCCGGATCTTTAAATCTTTACTTATTTTGGAAATTAGCAGCCAAAGTACTGTATAGATATTACATAGTGTCGTCACCATCAGTGATACTGAAGCATCCCTTTCCAGCTCTTCACTTTTCCAAAGCACTGTATGTTCATCAGCTCCCAGTGTCCTAATTCTAATTCTGTTAGTCTTGGCTCACACCCAGAGGCAGTGGGAGCTCAGAGATAATACCTGCTGACTTCAGGACTGTGAATCTGTTGTCCTCTCAGTATAGGCTGAGAACCAGAAACATGGGTTTGTGTCTCACTTGGTGAGAATGATGCCCCTTCTCTTGGTCTCTTTGACCACATATGGGTGTAGACTGATTTCTGAGGTTTCTTCTCGATCTTCTTGTCTTGCGATCTGCAGGCAACTCTCCAAACCTTAGAAACAATTGGTAGTGATGGTCGTGATGATGATGTAATTAGTGCATGGTTAGACAGCCAGTTTGGGCAACATCTACTGTGTTCTGATGCCAAGTCCGTTTCTATAACATCCTCCCTCTAAAGCTCATGGAACAAAAGTTTTCCTTCCTTTTTGGAAAGAATTAGGGTAACAGTGTGGGGGTTGTTGGTTAGTTGCCATGTGAGTGCAGAATTTCTTTGCCTAAGAAAGGTTAAGTAGCTTTAAAAAGACAAGTATCTGTGTGGTTGGTGCTTCTGTAGGGAGAAAATTCTAATATTTTCCATAATACCTTCCAAGGGGGTTTCTGAGTCCCTAGAAAATGTGTTTTCACAGACCCAAAATGAAGAAACATGGTGTATTTATCAGAGAGCTTAGCAGCTTCCAGGCTCTCTTCAATAAATTACATCACCTTCTAGACTTAAAACCCAGCAGATTTACATTCAAGTCCCAAAGTGAGAATTGGAATTTAAATTTGGACTTTTGAGCCTTCGCTCCATCACCCTTACGCAGACACACGGATTTATCTGTCAGTGTGGTGTGTCCACACACCTGGGATGCTCGGCCTCTAGCAGGTAACATCCCTGGGCTGCTGAGCCTGTGCTTACGTCACCATGGCCCCTTCTCTTGGGAGTGGATAGTCTAGGCCTTGTCTGTGCTTTGCCAAAAAAGGAAGGATTGAACATTGCTGGTACCTAACTTGGTTGTGTGAGGGAATCTTAAACCCCTTAGAATGTTATAAAACCTATGGGACCCCAGCACTTAAATGGTAACGTGTTTTCATACAATTTCCAGGTCTTCGGGGATATAACTGCCTGGTAGGAAGAGCCTTGTAGCCTTCCTGCAAAACCATGGCCACCTGTCCCAGAGATGACAGACAGTATTTTTGAAAGTAAATGAGAAATTGTACAAATCCTCCTTTCTGAGAAAAGAGATGAGTTCTTATGCCATTCAGACACTTTTTTTTTCCAATTCCTGCTGGCTGGCTGGGACTGTCTGGGCCTTTCTCATTCCCAGTGAGCAGGTTGTGGATGTACTCAAGCATGAAGTAATGTGCACCATAATGAAGCCTTCTGCTTGAGAGTTCCTCCTTGTACCCCAAACAAACTGTCCTCCAGCCTGGCTGATCTCTGCCAGAGCTGCAGGGCATACAAATGACCATCCTCCCCTTGATGGGGCTGCTGCTGCTTGCACTGGGGAGGAGGAAGGCAGCACTCCCCACCAACTCCACCTGAACCAGGAAGGCTCCAGCCTTCCTGTATACTGTCTTGGGATTCCTCCCCCCGCATCCCAGTCAAGCAGAGGAGGAAACAGGCTTGGGTAAGCTACCCAAAGTCACACATCTGGTAAGGATGACATTAATTTACTCTCCATGTATGTGACAGCTCTACCTCCAAGCCAGACATCAGAAAACTAGGCTCACTGTTGTGTTCACACTGCGGCTCCCACCTCCTTGCAGTGGGGGTAGTCAAGGGGAGAATAGCCACCCCACAGAAGACCTCTTCCCCGAAGTGCTAGGCGGCCTCTGCAGCCTCTAGCCAGCCTCCTCTCCCAGCTGCTCTTAGAAAGTGTCCGATGAAGCAGCGTGCCTGCAGCTGTGGGAAGCGGCTGCGCTGGGGAGTTTGCGGTCTGCTCAGTCTCCCCACACCTCCTCTAGGGCAGGGGCAGCGCTGTTGTTGGAGCCCTTGTATCCTGAGTGAAGTCCGGTGGGGAGTGCTTTGTTCAGGCCAAATCTGAGACCCGAGATCACTGTTGACCCGGGCCCTGGGGTGGTGCCTGCCATGCCGAGGCTGCTCAGGGAAGCCATAGGTTACTGCCGCATCCTTTCACATGTACCCATGGCGGTGAAAGCGCACTCAGCCCCTCAGGACTGAGATGCTCTGTGGGCCGCCGATGCCACTCTGAGTCCTACAGCCATGCTTGGGAGGCCCACTGGGCCCAAAGCGTCCTGTTTCATCCTCATTCACTGGCAGTCTATGATGTCAGGAAACTTTCCTCAGTTCTAAGAAACAAGATCACCCCGGCATTCTGGCCTTAAATTTCTGCAAGGCATGAGCACCTGGCCGTTTGTTGGCCCACCTAAGAGTGAGTGGTGTAGTGATGACCTACTTCAGATGCTCTGTCCCTAACTCTGTGCCAGAGGTGGACAGAGTGGACCAGACTAGAGAGGCCGTCACTGGCCCCCGCCTCCTCTGAGCCTGTCTGTAGTTGGCAGCAGAAGTTGCTCTGTAGTTACTCAAATGGACTCAGATCCCAAGGCACAAGTGCAACTTTTAAAGAGCCAACCCAGGCTCTGTTTCCCTGGGCTGAGAATGGGCCTGGAAAGCAGTTGTCAAGAGTGTGAATGTAAACTTCCAGGGAATTGCCTTAGGGAGATGAAAAAGGAGGACGAAGCCGGTTGCCAGTATCCATGGGGCTGAAGCTGAGGAAGCAGAGTGGGGTACCACTGTGCCAGAAGCCACCTGGGCACAGGTGCTTCATATCATCAGGTAGGACCTGGGCTCTAACCAGTGAAGCCTAAGGCAGCAACAGAGACTGGGAGCCAGAATGATCTACATGGAGTGGCCTGGCAGGTACTAACAGGGAAATGTACCGGTGAGGCAGTCGCCAGGAGCCTGGGCAGAAGGCTTTGCCAGAGTTTTTCCAAAGCCAGGGAAGGGACTGGGAAGCCTCCTCTAGAGCAGCATGTTGCTGTTGGGTGCCAGTGAGTCGATTCTGAATCATAGCAACCTCATATGACAGAGGAGAACTGCCCCCATTGAGTTTCCTAGACTGTAATCTGTATAGGACAGATCACCAGGTCTTTCTCCCACAGACCTGCTGGGTTGGCTTGAACCATAAACTTTTAGGTTAGCAGCTGAGAATTTATAACTGTTGTGACACTTAGAGCACTGTATACATCCCATGGGGTGGATACCCATTGCTGTCAATTCAATTCAGACTCACAGTAACCCTACAGGACAGAGAAGAACTGTCCCTTACAGACTCCAAGGAGTAAATTCGAACTGCTGACCTTTAGATTAGCAGCTATAGCTCTTAACCACTTCATCAATGGGGTTTCCAATATTACTCTTATTGTTTGAACAGTAACCACTAAGCTAAGCTTGGAGAGGACAGAATAGCAGACTTCTGACAATCCCCACTTGCTAGTGGCAGATACTATTAAAAAAATGCATGGGGGCAATCTGGCACTTCCTTAAAAAAATGGATATCGATATACCATTTGACCCAGTAATTCCACTACTTGGAATATATCCTACAGAAGCAAGACCTTTCACACCAGTGGACACATGCACCAGAATGTTTATCGCAGCACAGTCCACGATAGCAAAAAGATGGAATCAACCCAGATACCCAACAATAGAAGAATGGATAGGTAAACTATGGTACATATACTCAATGGAGCACTACGGAATGATAAAGAATAACGATGATTCCAGGAAACATCTCCTAACCTGATTTCAACTGGAAGACATTATGTTGAGTGAAAGTAGTCAGCGACAAAAGGACAAATACTGTATGAGACCTCTACGATAAGATCTCAAAAACAGACTTGTGTATAGAAGAAAAGACTCTTTGACAGCTGCAAGGGAGGGGAGGGAGGAAGGGTGAAGTGGGGAGGGTTTAGCTTAGATAGTTACTAGAAATCTAGTTGGGAGAAAGCAGTGATAGCACACATTAGAAACAAGAACAACATTAAGTGGACTTCAGCATAACCTGCGTACTCCTTCCATCTTAATACTGCAAGGATAGAGTAGCTGGGGCGGGGGGCGGGGGACCATGTTCTTAGGCGAATTCCAGGCCAATTTGCACAACTAGCATTTTGCTAAGAGAGCTCTCTGCACCCCACATTGGTGAGTGGCGTCTGGGATCTTAAAAGCTGCCAAGCTGCCATCCGAGGACACAGCAAATGGTCCCAACTCAGCAGGAACGGATGCTCACCAAGGACCAAAATGACATGCGGTAAAGACAACCGAGAAGACAGAGAGACCCGCAAGAGTGGGTGCCTACATCGACTCGGGACCAGAAAAACCGGATGGTGCCCGGCCACCACCAGTGATAGCCATGATGGAGCTCACAGAGAGGAGTCTCACTGGCAACACAAGAATAAAAAGAGGTGCATCATGAGATCTCCACTAAAAGACCTCAGTTGATGGTCCAGTGGTTTGGGGGTTCCTCTGAGAGCATGGCCCCCGGCCCTGATGCTGCCCTTTCCCATAAATTATAACAAAGGTCCACTCTTTGGACAGGAATGGATTGGACTTGGCAATGCAGAACGACCATATATTGGAAGCACTTTATGGTTCTATACATCTATAGGATATCACCTTGCTGACCTCTGGCTGGAGGAAGGGGAGTGGATGGAGAGGAGGGGAAAGGAGACTGTTGGGAGGATGAGACATGTATGGAGCAGAGAGAAATAATGTGCAGTCACCGGACAGGGAGAGCAGTGGAAGCTGCATATAGGTGGACATGTAAATTTATATGTGAATGTACATTTTCACTCAGTTATGTTAAATAAAAATAAAAATTTTAAAAAAATGCATGGGGCTGTGGCAGACAGTATGGCAAGACCTCAAACAGTAACACATGGAGTTACCGTATGACCCAGCAATTCTACTGCTAGGTATATGCCCGAAAGAATTGAAAGCAGGTGTTCAAACAAAAATTTTTATAGAATGTTCATAGCAGTTCTGTTCCCAATAGACAAAAGGTAGAAACAATTCAAATGTGCACCAGCTGATAAATGGATGTATATGCAATGTGGTACCAATACAATGGGGTATTATTCAACTATCTTAAACAATGAAGTGCTGAAATATGCTATAACATGGATGAACTCTGAAGACATTATGCTAAGCAGAAGAAGCTAGGCTCATGTACGATTCCATTCTATGAAATTCACAGAATTGGAAAAGACAGAAATACAAAGCAAATTAGTGGTTGCAAGGGATGGGTGGTGTCGTGGATGGAGCGTGTCTGCTTAGAGAGTGCAGGGTTTCCATTTGGGATGATTAAGAAGTTCTAGAACTAGATAGTGGTGAGGGTTGTACAGTTTTGTGAATGTACTTCATACCACCAAACTATACACTTGAAGGTGGTTCTAAGGGTGCATTTTATACTATGTGTGTTTTACCACAGTAAGAGAGAAAGTCAAGAAGGTGAGATTGGGTCCAGGCTGAGATCAGCAGAAGCTGAGCCATCTGTCAAATGAAAGGCTTTTCAGATGATCCTGGACATCACTTTTGGTTCTAAAAATATCCTGTGGGTCTGTGATCCAGTCCCAGCTCTCTGGCCACAACCAGCATGGGGGGCACAGTGTGCAACTGAAGAATAAAAATACTGATGTCTGCACGATGCTCTCAGACAGTGCCAGAGCTGGGCAGGATCTCAGAGACCTGGATTTCCTTGTGGTTCCAGCTTTAGGCTGGGGCTGGAATGGGACAACGACCAAGGAAAGTGGAATAGAGGCAGGAGGTCAGGACTTAATGCACCCCTTCAGCCAGAGAAGCTACATTTCACCAGTTTTATATATTGAGGCTCTACATCGAATTTTGTTTGAAAGAAGAGTCTCCTAGTAAACTAATATTCTTCTGATCAAGGTGAAGAAACTGAGGCACAGAGAGGTGTTGGTAAGTCAAGAGGGGAATCCAGAATCTAAACCCCTTGACGTCTGGGCTTCTGTTGGTCCCCCCGACCCCTGTGTGCTGCCGCCTCTGTAAACACCACCCCCACCACCCCCGTGCATGTGTGCACATGCGTGGCATCACTCTGGCAGTTCCCCTTGCTTTGGGAGTCATGGAAACAGATGACTGTCCTCAGCACCTGTCCCTCCCCTGGGTTCTGGCAGCACACACTCTCCACAACCCAATTGCTTCATGCCTGGTGTTAGCCTCCACTGGGGGGGGGAGGCGGTGACAAACAGGCAGCTCCCACCAGGACAGGACCTCCCCACGGGTGAAGAAAAGAGCAAGTCTTTCTCAGTGGGAATCACAGAGCCATTCATTCAAGAAGATAAGCAAAATTATCATCTAGATCTGTCTCTGAGTGTGGGAAAAATGAGAGACTGTATTCTTCACTGTAATTAAGCTGGTTTTAGAAGAAGCAGTAAGATAGTAGGCAGCGTGTTGTTCTTTTCTAAAGGTGGCTTTAGACCCAGTGTGTCAAAATCAAAAAGCTTGCATTCTGAGTTCAGAGAGGCTGTGATTTTCCAGGGAGCATTTAAGGTTTACTTTGCACCACCAGCTTCCTCTTCTCTTCTAGCTGGGTCCGCCACATAGTTAGACAATCTGGGCCAGTGGTCTTGGATCTGAGACCACTAAACACCCACCTCATTCTGCCTTCAGGTATCTGTGCTGCTTGGGGGTAATTTTAGAATTCCCACTGCTGCCTCTTGCTAGCTCCCTCAGGAAGCCCTGGTGGTGCAGTGCTAAAGCTCTTGGCCGCTAACTGAAAGGTCAATGGTTTGAACCTACCAGCGGCTCCACAAGAGAGAAGACCTGGCCATCTGTACCCATGATTATAGCCAGGGAAAGTCATGGAGGTGTTCTACGGTGTTACATAGGATTGCTATGAGCTGAAAATTGGCTCGATGGCACCTAACAACAACAAACCACTTGGGTTCATCTAACTTAACTGCATAAGTGATGAGTCTAACTCAGTTGTTCCCTGGTTTAGCAAGTCACATAGTTTCCTGTCGCTTACAAAATGAAGCCTTGAGCCTGGCACATAACTTTGTCACCTTCCCTGCCTGATTGCTGCACATCATTTTAGCCTCTTGGCTTTTCAGTGTATGTTTTTCTCCCTAAACTTCATATGTGAGGCTATACTAATGTATGTGTGTCCATCTCCCCAGTTCTGAGCTCTTTGAGGTCAGAAACTGCCTTACTGATTCTCTTTTCTTTCCCTCATCCTTTTTGTTTTAATCTTCAGCACCTAGCATATTGCCTGTCACATAGTAAGCCCTATTAAATGAATTAATAGATTAAGTAGTGAATCTCAGAAGGTATCTCAGTTAACTAGTGCTACTGTAACACAAATAAACCACAAGTAGGTGGCTTTAAAAAATAGAAGTTTATTTTCTCACAATATAGGGCACCAGTTGTAGGAGAAGGTTCTGTCTGTAGGCTGTGGGGGAAGATCATTGTCTTCAGATTCTGTACCGCTGGTGTTCCTCTGTTACTCGGTGATCATCACATGGCTTCTCTCCTCCCCCATGTCTTAGTTATGTAGTGCTGCTGTGACCGAAATACCACCAGTGTATGGCTCTAATAAGCAGAAATTTATTTTCTCACAGTCTAGAAGGCTAGAAGTCTGAATTTAGGGCATTAGTCCCTGGGGAAGGCTTTCTATCTCTGTTGGTTCTGGGAGAAAGTCCTTATCAACTACCTTCCTTTGGTCTAGGAGCTTCTCAGTGCAGGGACCCCGGGTCCAAAGGATGTGCTCTGCTTCTGGTACTTTTTCTTGGTAGCATGAAGTCTCTTTCTCTGCTCAGTTCCTCAGAAAGCTTCTCAAAGAGGTTGACTCAAGATGCAACCTAATCCTGCAGATTGAGCCCTCTCTCGTTGACACAGCTGCCTCTAATCCTATTTCATTAACCTCGTAGAGATAGGATTTATAGCACATAGGATCATCACTTCAAATGGCGAAATGGTAGACCACCACACAATACTGGGAATCATGGCCTAGTCAAGTTGACACACATTTTGAAGGAAACACAGTTTGGTCCATAATACCCCATTTGTGGTGCTTACTGTGTTTATATACAGTTTATAACTCAGATGTGATTAGCTTTAGGACATACCTTACACAGATATGTCCTCATAACAAAGGAAATCCTATTACCTAATGGAATTACATCCATAAGTATTTAAAAAAAAATCCAACTTGTATAAACCCTATAGGACAGAGTAGAGCTGTCCTGTAGGGTTTCCAAGGGGTGCCTGCTGGATTTGAACTGCCAGCCTTTTGGGTAGCAGCAATAGCACTTAACCACTGTGCCACCAGGGTTTCCATCCATAAGTATAGGGTTTAGGATTCCAACATATATTTTGGGGAGACAGAATTCAATTCATAATAGAAGGGAAAACAAACAACCAACCTACTGCAGTGATAATTGATGATGGGGGCCTAATTAGAGCAGTGAGAAGAATTATGAAGTGGATTTGTACGACATTACGTAAGAAGAGATGCAGGAGAAGGTGGTGATTGTTAGGTGCCATAGGTCAGTTTCGACTCATAACGACCCCTCATGACAGAGCTTAATTGTCCCATAGGGTTTTATAGGTTATAATCTTTACAGGAACAGATCGCCAGGTCTTCTCCCATGGAGCCATTGGGTAGATTCCAACTGACAACCTTTTGGTTAGCAGCTGAACACTCAATCACTGCACTACCAGGACGCCTTGCAGAAAGGAGATGTTTGGTAAATCTCAAATGTCAGAGCAGGAAATGGTAACACTGAGAAAGAGGAAGAATTGCACATTCGCTTGTGAGTTCCACACAGGACAGGTGGTTGGATGGTAGTGTCGCTTACCGAAATTAATAATGATAGGTATTGGCTTGGTTTTGAATGCACTGAATGTTAGGGACCTGTAGACATCAGAGTGAGTCTAGAGCTCAGAGAGCTTTTAAGAGTCACCATTTGTTAGAGTTACATGGAGTTGGGCATAGATGAGATTGGCAAGGGAGAGACAAGAGGTGCAGCACAAAAAATATCCCCCACTAATGCAGGACGGAATGCCAACACAAAGGGTCAGCTAAGAAGAGGAGCCAGCTGAGGAGACTGAGGAAGAAAGGACAAAGTCAGAGATTTGGTGGGCATGATGGTCAGGTCAAAGCAGATTGGAGACACAGGAGAACAATCAGGAGAGAGTGGTGTCATGAAACCAGCAGCGGAGAGAGCGCATCAGAAGAAAATGATAGTCATTCCAGATCTAGTAGAGGGGAAGTGGAATGAGGCTTCAAATCCACCTGCAGGACTTGGGATGAGTCGAGTAGTGGAGAAGATCTGACTCTGGTAGCCTGCAGAACAACTGAATGAGGAAGTGAAGCTTCCAAAGCATGGTGAATATGAGAATGAGAGTCATCTGGCAATAACTGAGGAGTCAGGGTCCAGGGAACTGTGGGAGACTTGGGAACCAGCGTGCATAGTGATTAAATCCAGCCTTGGAATCTTACACCTGAGCTTTTCTTGGCTGCAGCTCTTGGTCTGATTAAGGACTAATTTTTCGCTCCTAGGCTTGGCTGAAAGGAGCCCTGGTGGTGTAGTGGTTCAAGTGCTCAGCTGCTGTCTTAGGTTGGGTTCTCTAGAGAAGTAAAACCAGTGAAGCATATGTCTCTCTCTATGTATACCAAACCAAACCCACTGACAGCGAGTTGGGTCCAACTGATAGCAGCCCTATAGTGACCGTATAGGTCAGAGTAGAACGGCCACCTAGAGTTTGCAAGGACCACCTGACAGATTTGAACTGCCAACCTCTTCATTAGCAGATGTAGCACTTAACCCCCCATGCCACCAGGGTTTCTTCTGTGTGTGTATATATATGTGTGTGTGTATATGTATATATATATATATATATAAAATACACAGTGTGTATGTTAATTGTTTACTGAGAAACTAATTTGCTTTGTAAACCTTCATCTAAAGCAAAATAATACATCTAGAGAGAAAGAGATTTATCTCAAGGAAATGGCTCATGCATTTGTAGAAGCTGGCAAACCTGAAGTCAGTTGGTCGGGCATCAGGCTAGAGGCTTCTCCTGACTCATGTAGCTGCCAGGGCTGACAAACCCAGGACTGGCAGGTCACATGGCAGGCCTCTGGCTCATAGGCTGCAGAGGCCAACCAAAGTCAAGTCCCAAGAAGAATTGATGGCCAGAGGATGATGAGACAGGTGCAGGATCCAGAGCAAGAGCCTTGCTGAAACATTTAATGTATGTACTGGAGGCAGGCCACACCTCCTAGGTGTACCAGCCCCAAATGTCTGCTGAGTCTGTGCTTGGTTATTTCCAATAAAAGTCAGGATTTCACCCAGCTAACTCCATCTGAAGAAGGGCACCCAGGCTAAGCAGGGAAGGATGGGAAGTATAGTGGAATTTAGTGGAATGAGAGAAGGAAGACAGCTTCTGAAATGAGCAGCTGGACACTTACCAGGGCAGCCATGCACAGCTGTCTAGTCTGTACACTGCATACTTTCAGGGATTGGGGGGGCACTGTTCACGTGGACTACAGTGTGTATAACTCCTCTGGAATTAGGTAATGTGGTCACCTTGTCTAGATGTCATTCCTGTGTCACCACCCTGCT
The DNA here is from genome assembly GCA_028571685.1 of Heterohyrax brucei. Classification (NCBI taxonomy): domain Eukaryota; kingdom Metazoa; phylum Chordata; class Mammalia; order Hyracoidea; family Procaviidae; genus Heterohyrax; species Heterohyrax brucei. The sequence goes on along the minus strand of CM053142.1, from coordinate 64,204,222 downwards.
GATGAACCTCACCACCCTAGGTCCTTGAGCCTTCCTACTGCTTCTTCACGCTGCAGATTCTGACCTCATCCTGAATGAGATCACCTCTGGAACCTCCACCCTTGCTCAGAGAGGCTTTTCAGGACGTATCCCAGTGCTCTGAGGACTCAACCTGGACTGAGAACCCACTCTAGATGGGTGCAGCGTTTCTTCTCTCCTGAGAGTCTGCTGAAAGCCCAGAACTGAGGGGCTTTGACATTGACATCCACACAAGGGTTCGATTTTGGGGTTCACCAGAGGAGCCTCCATCTCATTTATACATTAGAGATGATGGCACCTGGTTGCTGAGTGACAGAGACAGTTAAATGGAAACCTAGCTCAGACAAGGTGCCTCCCAGTATTCACCAGCTGAAGTTGCTGGTTGGGGTTTCAAATCACTGGGCAAAGTATCTGAAAAAGCACTAGGGGTGGGTCCTAGAACATCTTGTCTCCATGGCTAGGAAATCAGACATCTCTGAAGCAGAGGCAGAACGACTTGCCTTCTTTGGATCAGCTGTTTGTTTATTTAATGAGCTGCTTGCAGATCCAGCACATGCACGCACGCACACACACAATCACACTCTATTTCCTGCACTTCTGCACCTGTGAGGGCTGAGTGTCCTGAAGCCACTTGGATTTGTGGGGCTGAGATCTGACAGGTGGTGGGCCTCAGGGGCTCTGGGCATTGCCAGCCTCTGCCATAGGTCCATTTTTAAGTACTGGAGAAAAGAAAAGAAAAACAGAGGGTATAAGGTGAGGAGAAGGAGGCAGAGTGCATGTTCATGTTCAATACCTGTCCAAGTTGCCTCCTCCCCTGTGAGTTTCCTCTGCAGATGACTCCTTTGGGAGGCCCTGACTGTACCGCAGTTTGCTCCATCAGTGGAACAGCCCTGTTCCCATTTGTGCCTTGTTTGGATTATTCTTGAAAGAATTTTCTGCTTTAGTGCCCAATGGACATAGGTCTGAACTTCTCATCTGAGACTGGGAATTGGAAGATAAAGGAAAACAGTACATGATGTGGGGAGAACAGAGAAAGCTCTGGGGAGAAAAATCCAAGAGAAGCTCCTTTGTTTGCACAGGGAGGGCTTTGGGGAAAGGAGTCAGTGCAGAAGTGCGTCCTGTGCATAGTGTAGGCTCAGCAATGTGAAATTAATACTACGTGTTTTGCTTCTCTGTTTATCCTTGTCTTTGACTTGAATTTCTTGGGGAATTGTGTGAGAGAATGAGGGAAGGTAAAGAAATTATGCATTTCTGTTATTGTTTAGAAACTCGTAAGCTTTCATATGGCTGTTTAGTTCATCTGTTCATTCATTCACTCAATGTCTATTGCCACTGATGTAGCAAGAGCTGGGTTTCATGGTCAGAGGACAGAACTGAGCTTAGATTTGAGCAAATCATGTAGTTAAGGGCATGCTTGGGGCTTAACAGTTGGGGTTGCTGACCATGGGGCACAGGAGCCTGATGGGGATGGAGGCAGAAGGATCACGGAGGCTGGGGAAACACCAGATGTTGCTGAGAAGCTGTATAGCATAGTGGTGAAGAACCAGAGTGAACATGGGATTTGACATCCAGATCAGGATATTTTTAACTGAAAGAGGGGGATGACAAATAATTATGCCAAGACAATAGGTGTCAGCTGGGATTGTCTCAAGTAAACTGGCATTGTGTCGACAAACATACGGCCACGTTAAGACCAGTTGGAAAGCAGACTGCCTGGCACTAAATCCCACCTCCAGGTCACTAACAGCATTACCTGGGCAAGCTATTTTCTCTCTGTCTCTCTATCTGTTTCCTCCTCTGTAACAGGAGAGTGATACTGGTGCCTGTCCCATGGGGCTGTCGGGAGGATTAATTCTCCAAAGGTTTAGAACCTCGAAAAACCAAACCCTTTGCCACTGAGTTAGTTCTGACTCATAGCAACCCTATAGCACAGAGTAGAATTGCCTCATAGGGTTTCCAAGGAGTCCCTGGTGGATTCGACTGCTGACCTTGTGGTTATCAGCTGTAGCAATTAACCACTACACCACCAGAACGTCCAAAGACCCTCTGAATATATATTACTGTAGAGAATAAAGAGAAAGCCAAACTGGCTGCGTGAAGACTTGAGAGGAGTCTTGACTAATACATACAATGCATGTTGGTACCTGCAAGTGAAGTAAAAAATAGTCATGTACTTAAGAAAACATGTCTCTCAGGGCATAAAGACAATGAATTCTGCTGCTAGGATTTAATTCAAGTACCACCCACAGCACCATCCACATGACTCTATAGTTAGCAATCAGACCCTAAATTTGGTCTGAAGGTTTGTGTGCATTCGTTTACCTGCACACAACAAATACGTCGATAGGCAAGAAATTGCCAGTGATTGCCTAGAGACCTCTTTGCCCAGCCCAGCTCTTGTCTCACTGTGGTGCTAGCAGCTGCTGAGCCCCGGCACCCGAGCCAAGCAGCTAGATGACCAAAGTGTGTGGTTCCTACAGAGGTTTTCCGCAGGCAATTTGGTATCTGTAGGAACACCACTGTGGTGTTCCTGACCCAGGATGCTGCCAGGATCTGGGGTGTCCCAGAGAGTCCAAGAGCAGTGTTCCAGCCCCTCTGGCATAGTCTCCTTATCATTCAGTCGTTCTTGGCTTCAACCAAACCAAGAAAAGCTGCAAGAAGCACTACACTGCCATGCACGTATTTCTATTTTTAAGTTGTTCTTTAGGTGAAGGTTTAGAAAACAAACTAGTTTCTCATTAAACAGTACACATACTGTTTTATAACAGTCTTTAACAACCTCACAACACGTCAGCACTCTTCCTTCTCAACCTTGGGTTCCCTGTTGCAAGTTTTGCTGTCCCCTCTTGCCTTCTCATCCTTGCTCCTGGACTCCAAAACCAAACTCTAAACTTACTGCTGTTGAGTCAATTTCAACTCATAGCTACACTGTAGACAGGTTAAAACTGCCCCATAGGGTTTCCAAGGATCACCTGGTGGATTTGAACTGCTGACCTGATTAGAAGCCATAGCACTTAACCGCTATGCCACCAGGATTTTCAGTGTGACCATTTAATCTTGTTTTATTTTATAGAGCTGTCCGGTCTTTGGCTGAAGGGTGAACCTCAGGAGTGACTTCATTACTGAGCTAAAAGGGTGTCCGGGGACTATATTCTCAGGGTTTCTCCAGTCTCTGTCAGGTTAGCAAGTCTGGTGTTTCTTTTTGAGTTAGAATTTTGTTCTGTGTTTTTCTTCAGCTATCTCCAGGACCCTCTGTGTGATCCCTGTCTGAGCAGTCAGTAGTGGTAGCTAGGCACCATCTAGTTGTACTGACATCAGTCCAGTGGAGGCTATTTTAGATGTGATCCATTTGTCTTTTGGACTAATCTTTGCCTTGTATGTTTAGTTTACTTTGCTCTTCCTTGTTTTGAAGGGCTTAGACCAGTGGATTATGCTAGATGGCCACTCATAGGCTTTTAGGACTCGGATGCTACTTACCAAAGTAGAATGTAGAGCATTTGCTTTATAAACTCTATCATGCTGAGAGCTTGATGTTCCCCAAGACCATGGCACTCACAGCCCTCAGCCCAGCAGTTCGGGACCTCAGAGAGTTTGGACATGTCTGTGGAGCTTCCATGATCTTGCCTTTTACAAGTTGTGTATGCTTCCTGAGTAGGGTTCACTGTCTTGCCCTTCACCAAAGTTACCACTTACATTTTGTCTGCTGAGTGTTGTTCCATCCCCAACTCTCCCCTCCCTGGTAACCATCAAAGATTGCTTCTCTTTGTGTATAAACGGTAGTGGTCTCATACAATATTTATTTTGTGATTGATTTGATTCAGCGTGATGCCTTCCAGTTTTTGCCTTGTTGTAAGGTGCCTCACATATTCACTGTTGTTCTTTAGTGTTACATAATGCTCCATTGTATGTAGGTACCACAGTTTGTTTATCCACCAATTGATGGGCATGTAGGTTGTTTCCATCTTTTTGCTATTATGCACATGTTACTTGTGTCTGCCTCTTATTCTGTGCCTCAGTTCCCTTTTCTGTAAAATGGCGTAATAATCCTATTGTGGGATTATTTTAAGTATAAAAATAGTACCCACACAGTATTTGGGTCAGTGCCTCGCATACAGTTAGTTGTTAGCTGCCAAGCCAGCCCTGCACTCTTGTAGACCCTGTAGCCAATGCAAAAGTGGACACTTCCCAGTCTTGTGCCATCTTCATGACTGGTTGTGCATTGGGCCATTGTGATCCATAGAATTCATTGACTGATTTTCAGAAATAGATCACCAGGCCTTTCTTCCTACTCTGTTTTCATCAGGAAGCTCTGCTGAAACCTGTCAAGCCTCATGGCAACATGCAAGCCTCCACTGACAGACAGGTGGCAGCTGCCACAGATAGCTTCTAGTAAATCTTGATTATTTTTATTTGGTTGTTATTATTGCTGTTATTATTGTATCAGCCAGGCAAAATATTGTTGGCAGCCGTGGCAAGAACATTGATCTTGCAGACAGAACACCAGGTCCTGCCCTGTTGCTGCTCTGCAGTGACTCTGTCTGAACCACTTCCCCTGCTGAGTCTCAGCTTCCTTGATTCTGAAAGGAAGGGATTCAGTTAGGTGATCCTGTTGGCCCCTCCAGCTTCCCATTCAGAGAATCTGAGGAAGCCCTACTTTCTCTTCACAGGACAGACAGGCACACTGTCCATCTACCATACATGGGTCAGGTAAGTGAAATTAAAGTAAGAGGGAGGGGAAGCAGGGCCAGTGTCTGTGTCAGGGGTACAATCACACCCCTCGGGGACTGTAATCAGGTTTCATGAGAAGCCTAAATTAAGTTACAAATTAAATAAACCACTCAGACTATTTTTTCCTTTCCAGCTGGTTTTGGCCATTGTGCAGATAAGGGCTCTTGTTGGCCGGGAACCCAGAGGTGGAAATTAGTACTTACTGAACTGACGTGGTGAGGGCAAGGTCGAGCTTGGTTTTTCCCACAGCAAACGCATGCTAGTTTTATTTTTATTTTGGCTCCCCAGGAGCTCTTGCCCCCTCAAGAGTTGCTATCTTTTAGGCAGTGGCGATCAGGGGATCCCAACCTGAGCTTTTCTAATGGTAGCAGACAGAGAAAAGGTTAATGAGATCATGAGGTCCCCAGAGCAGAGGGTGGGTGTGAAGAATGGGGAAAGTCCCACTTACATGTGTCCCACAGGACTGTTACAGAGCCCTAACCTGACTTTCCAGCCTTTCCTGCCACGTGCCTGGACAGGGCCACCTTTCCCAGTGCTCTATGCCCAGTCTCCATGAACTTTGCCAGGGCTCCACTACACCTTTGTCTGCCTGTCCTCAAGAACTAGACTGAGTGTTCCTCCTTTTACTTGCCTCTCCTCCCACAAGTCTGGCAGAATTCATCCACTTCCTCTGTGCTCCTGGCAGGATTGGCCAATATCTGTCTTCAAGGGCTCTCCATATTGTTTGGAAGTCATTTGTATGCCTGTGTCCCATCCCCACTGTGTCCTGTGAGCTCTTTAAGGATGAAGTCCAGTGGTTCCAAGGACATTAGCTAGCATATAGTGAGGTCTCTGCCAATGTCTGTTGGGTGAATGAAGGATATGGCTGATGCTGGGACTGACAACACCATGTATTTATGTGCAACTTGCAAAAGCAGCTTCCAAGCCCGCCCCACTGCCAGCCACCTGTGTGTTTGTTTCCTGGGACCACATTAACAGAGCACCACCAACTGGGTGGTTTGTAAGAACAGAAATATATTGTCTCATAGTTCTGTAGGCTAGCAGTCAGAATTCAGGGTGTCAGCAGGGACATGCTCTTACTGAAGTCTCTAGGGGAAGATCTTGCCTCTCTCAGCTTCTGGTAGTCCCAGGTGTTCCTTGGTTTGAAGCTGCGTCCTAACTCTGTCTTCCCTTCTGTCTGTCTCTCTTCACATTTCTTAGAGCTAAAGGGTACCAGGGTTTGGGAACCACACTACTCTGGTATTTAAAAAAAAAAAAGAGGGGGGCGGAGTCAAGATGGCGGACTAAGCCCACGTCTCCTTCTATCCCTCTGGAAACCAAGACCTGAACTGACAATCAGACAGAGCCTTCTGGTCACCTAATCAGCCTCAGGACACGGCACAGGGCTGTTAATTGGCACGTCATACCACTCAGTGAAAAACCTCCTCTCTCTCGCTGACTCTCGCTCCTGGCTAGCCCCGGCTCTCACGGACTGAAGGTAAACGCACCATTTTGACCTTTTTTTTTTCCTCTGTCTCGGCCGGCGGGTGGAGCTGGGCCTTGCCTGGCAGCTGGACTCAGACGCGCTGCTAAGGGATTAGGCAGGCAGAATTCCCATATTCTAAGAGCCAGGCTCAGGACTGTTAATCTAGCCACTTTGAGCCTTTCGTTCTGTAGCTGCCTCAGTGGGGTTTGTGTGGAGCTCCGCGGTCAGGGTGCGGGACGCCATGTTGGTACCGAGATTTTAGCGGGACCTCGTTCTTACCCTGGAAGCCAGCGCCTGCAAACGGGACAGCGCTTCTCCGACAGAAAAGTAGTGATTTTGCACAGTGCTGCCTACGTTGGGGGCCCCTGCAACAGAAGCAGAGGAATCACTACCTCTCGACACCTTTGGCCCCTCTGTCTGCGTGGAGGACGCCATCTTGGGTACGGTGGCCGCAGCTGGACCTAATTCTTAGCTTGGGAGCCAGAGCCTGCCCACAGGAGAGGGCTTTTCTATCACAAAACCAGTACTCGACACAGTGTGGGCTAAGGCTAGGCCCTGTCAGCAAAGGCCACCAGGGCAGTAGCATTGCTGTATTCTGAACTAGTTTGTTATCATCCGGGGTTGGATATAGTAGCGCTTACTTTGTCAGATGAGAAGAGGGACCTCTACACCTGAAAACCTAACTAACTTGTGAACTGGTCAGATACCTTTTACTTTACATTTGAAGACAGCCTAGAGAAACAATTGCAATCCATCCTCACAGTACCTCTTCCAGCCTCTGTATACTCACATGGGACCCAAAAAGCAACAGACAATTGTGGCATACAAGCAATCACACATGGCTTCAGAAGGCTCCCAAACAAAGCAACCAAGGAGTTTCCCAGATGAAGAAACTTTTATGAAAGCATCAGGAAGTGAATACAAATTGATTATATACAGAGCCCTTCTAGACCTTATACAAAATGCAGCAGAACAAAATGAAAAATTAAGCAAGTTGTTCGATCTGATGGAACACCAGTACTCTGAAATCCAACAGATCAAGAAGAAAATCAAAGACATAGACACTTCCATGCAAAGCCAAGAAAACAGAATGGAACAAATGGAAAAAAGAATTTCTGACTTGGAAGACAGAGCTACTGATGCCAGCGTCTATGAGCAGAAATCAGAAAAAAGAAACAAGAAAAATGAAGAAACATTAAGAAGCATGTGGGACTCTATTAAGAGGAACAACCTTCGATTAATTGGAGTCCCTGAACAGGGTGAGACATCTGAGAACAGAGTATTGTTGCTGAGCTGCTGAAAGAAAACTTCCCAGAAATCATGAAGGAAGAAAATATAGACATCTCAGATGCATATCGTACGCCACCCAATATAGATCACAAAAGAAAGACTCCAAGACATATTATAATCAAGCTTAACAAAATGAAACATAAGCAGCAACTCTTAAAAGGCAGCAAGACTCAAGGCAAAGCTAACATTCAGAGGGAAACCCTGTAGGCTGTCGTCAGATTTCTCAGCAGAAACCATGCTGGCACGGAGACAGTGGCACGACACGTTCAAAGTCTTGAAGGAGAAGAACTTCCAACCAAGAATTATATATCCTGCAAAACTATCTTTCAAATACAAAAATGAAATTGAGACATTCCCAGATAAACAGAAACTCAGAGACTTTGTAAAAACCAAACCCAAACTACAAGAAATACTGAAAGAAGTTCTTGGCTTTGGCTTAGAAGAATGAAACCACTAACTTTATATTTTAGAATGACACACTACTCAATACTCATTTAGGGAAGGCTGCAAAGTAAATCACAGCTTTGATATGGAAAGAAGCAATCCAGTGATCATCATGAAAACTATGGTGTCATCATAATAAAAAGAGGGATGTACTACAGTCGTTATAGTCCTTCCAGATGGAAAGGAAGTTGACAAGACTGGTAATAATTAAAATTGGGTTTATAAATAGTTTATTAAGGGGGTTCATAGGGGCAGCTGTAAAGCACAACAAAGATGTATCATACCATTTCAAGGAATCTAACACACGAGTCTCAACAACTATAAAACCAGCTCTGAAAAGAGTGAAAATCAACTCACAAAAAAGAGTGTCCCAGAACAGACTAATAAGAACAACAGAGAAAACATCAACATAAAAAAAAGAAAGAAAGAAAAGAGTTGAATTAACTCCAACTCTTAGCAGCCCATGTGTGGCAGAAAAGAACTGGACTCCACAGGTTTTTCAATGACTGATTTTTGGAAGTGAATTGCCTGGTCTTTCTTCTTAGACATCTCAGGTGGACTCAAACCTACAACCTTTTAGTTAGCAGCTGAGCACCTGGAAGAAGCCCAGGTAGCCCAATGGTTAAACAGTCAGCTATTAACCAAATAGGTGGCCATTTGAATCCACCAGCCACTCCGCAGAAGAAAAGATTTGGCAATCTGCTCTTGTAAAGATTACAGCCTAGGAAACCCTGTGGGGTAGTTCTACTTCCTCCTATAGGATCGCTGTGAGTCAGTCAGGAACAACAGAGACTCCTTACTCTAGTGTGACCTCATGTTAACATCTTAAAGACTCTATTTCTAATCAAGATATATTCATGGGTACTGTCTTTTGGGGGGATACCTTTCAATTCATAACCGCTAAAGAGCTTAGCTCTCCCTGCTGCCCAACAACCTGGTTGCAGTCCACTCTGCCGGGTGCTTACCCTAGCTGGAGCCTTGCCCTGCTCACTGGAAGTTCCAGACACATCTGCCAGCCAACTGAGCTCTTTCAACAATTTCTTCTTCTTTTCTGCTTTTTGAGACTGGTTTACTTGGGCTGAGGCAGTAGGAAAGACAATAACCCTCATAATTCCGAAGTCTCGCAGCCCATCTTATTGACCCTAATGAAAGTCTCCAGAACACATCACTTCACCATCAAGGCATTTGCGGTTGCCTTTCCAAGATGTCCTATGGTATGTATCTCAAATGAGCTATTGACGGGCCCCAGGCCTACTGGCTGCCACTGAATCTCAGCTTTGTTCTGCAGTCCAAACTTTGGCCTGAAGGGGAAGGCTCCCTGAAGCTGTATTACCAGGCTGCCTGGAAAATCTGGCATCTCAAGACAGCTGTGTCTTAAATGTGGATTTTTATATGCGAGGATACACCGAGCCTTGTGTACCACCCCATCCTGACCAGTTAAGTCTATTTCAGACAAAGGAGAATTAGGATGCTGGAGTTTCAGAACTAGAAGGGGCTTAAAGAACATTGGTTCAAAGTGGGATCCCTATACAAACAGCATTGCTGTCATCTGGGAGTGGGGTAATCAGCTGTCCCTGTTTGCCCAGCTCTATTGGTGGGCAAACTATGGCTACTAACCAAACGTTTGGCACTTCAGATCTACTAGGTGCTCTGTGGAAACTCTATGGGACAGTTCTACTCTGCCCTATAGGGTTGGTATTAGTCAAAACTGACTTGATGGCAGTGGATTTGGTTTTATGGGATCCAGATTTAGGAATCCTGCTGGTGTAGTGGTTAAGTGCTGTGGCTGCTAACCAAAAGGTCAACAGTTCAAATCCACCAGCTATTCCTTGGAAAGCCTATGGAAGAGTTCTGCTCTGTCTTGTAGGGTTGCTATGAGTCAGAATCAACTGGACAGCAATGGGTTTGGTTTGGGTTTTTATCCAGGGTCAGCACTAAAACCTGGCATTCCAAGAAAACTCCTCAGTCCTAGATAAATCAGGATGGTTGGTCATTCTGCCTAGGAGAAAATTCTTCGGGTCTCACCCTCATCCGCTACCAAAACCACTGCTGTCAGGTAGATTCTGACTCAACAGATTGAATTAAGTGGGCTCAACGGTTTCCTCTGTTGGTAACATTCCTTGTTCTGTCTTCTTTACCACCAAGGGCTGAAATTTCACCATTAGAAGTGTTTTTCTTTGTTAACCTTTGCCTTCTTCCTGAAGTTCTTTTTTAAAAATACAGTTTTCCGTTAACCAAAAACCCATGGCCATTGAGTTGACTCCAACTCATAGTGACCCCATAGGACAGAGTAGAACTACCCCATAGAGTTTCCACAGAGTGCCTGGTGGATTCAGACTGCCAGCCTTTCTTTGGTTAGCAGCTGTAGCTCTTAACCACTATACCACCAGGATTTCAAATGTTCCTTTGGAGCTCAGGGCTGTATAACAAAGTCCCACAAGCAGAATAGCTTATAAGAACAGAAATATATTGTCTTGTGGTTCTGGAAGCTAGGCTTCCAAATCCGTGGGTCAGCTGGCTCAGGATACCTCTGAAGGCCCTAGAGAATGGTCCTTTATGTCCCTCTAAGTTCCAGTCACGCCAGGTATCCTTGGCTTATAGATGCATCTCCACATGGCTGCCCTTCCTCTTCCTGTGTCTCTCCTTTGTTTTAATGACTCCACTGATGTTGAATTGGCCTTGTGGGTAGTGTAAACAGTTAAATGCTTCACTACTAGCCACCAGGTTGGTAGTTCAAGCCCATCCAGAGATACCTTGGCAGGTGGTCCTGGTGATCTGATGCCAAAAAGTTGCACAGCCTTGAAAATCCTGCAGAACACAGTTGTAGTCCAACACATGAGTCCCCATGAGTCAGAATCCACTTGACAGCAACCAAATTTTTTATTATTAGAATGGGGACTGCCCTCCTCTTGTTAACCTCTTGTTAACCTGATAACATTGTCAAAGGTATTTCGAAACAAGGTCACATTCACAGGTATCAGGGATTAGGACTTCAGTGGTATATTTTTGGGTCCTTTTTCTCAGGGACTAGAGAGTGTTCAGTGTTATGAGTCCATTGGGACTCAGTTTGGAGAGAGAGACCTGCAAAGGAAAAAGGGAACACAGGAGAGGCTGAGGCCCCAAGCCACCTCTGATTTTATTAAGAGCTGGTGGTAGCCAAGAGGAGCCTGACACCCATCTCCTGCCAGGGCCGCCTGCAGATGACTGTGTAACAGTTCTGGCCCAGTCACCTGGCAAACCCATCTAGCACCATTTTTTATATTTCCTTGCTGGCTTCCTTTTTTTCTCCTTCTATTTTTCTTCCACCATCCTGCTTCTCAAAGTAAATCAGAGAAAAATGAGTTTTGTCTTTTTTTAACAAGAAGGCTAAATGTCTTAAATTGCCTTCTTCAAGGTCTGCAAATAGATTTCCCCAAATAAGACAGCCACCTTGTCTCTCTTTCTTTCTTTCTGCCTCCCTGAGCTCATAAACTTGAAATAAAAGGCAGAGCAGCATTTCAGGAGGAAGTAATTTGGACCTGACCCAACACCAGCCAGGGAGAAGCTGGAGAATGGGCGAGAGGGGTGGGTACCCAGTTAGGGCTTGGCAATGATGGAGAAAGGAGGGGAATGGGCAAAATCCATAACTCATTGATTATGATTTTCTAACAAAAAAGGTTCCCTAAAGGGGAACAGGAAACCCTGGTGGTTAAGTGCTACGAGTGCTAACCGAGAGGTGGGCAGTTCATGCCCACCAGGCACTACTTGGAAACTCTATAGGGTAGTTCTCCTCTATCCTATGGGTCTCTATGAGTCAGAATGGACTCAGTGGCACTGAGTTTGGTATTTCGGCTTTAAAGGGGAACAATTTTTAAAGTGCAGCTAAAAAATTGTGAGTGTGTATGTGAATGTGTGTATGCACAGTGGACATAAAGCTCAAGAAGAGAAGCCAAAGCCACAAAGGCTGCTGCTCAGACCCCACTGAGAAGAAAGCAGCGTTACCAGGCACAGTGGGCCTTCTCTGCCTTTATTACCACCATTGGCATCACAATTCCAAGTGGGCCTATCAGTGGGTGTCAGGTCAAGAAGAGGGAGGATGGATGGTGCTGCACAAAGACAATGAAGCTGAGGACTAGCGTTTTAGGTTCTAGTCCCAGCCCTATGATGTGTAATAATAATAATAAACCATTTGCTGATACATTGGGTAAGAGCTCAGCTGCTGACCCCAAAGTCAACATTTGAAATCCACCAGCCACTCTTTGGAAACTCCATGATGCAGTTCTACTCTTTCCTATAGGGTTGCTGTGAATCAGAATCAACTCAACAGCAACAGGTTTCTGGGTTTTTTTTCTTTTTTTGCCAACTAATAGAGACCCTGTGAGTATCAGAATAGAACTCAGCTCCATAGTGTTCTTAATGGATGATTTTTGAGACATAGATCACCAGGATCACCAGGACTTTCATCTGAGGTACTTCTGAGTAGGCTTGAACTTCCAACCTTTCAGCTAACAGCTGAGCACATTAACTGTTTCCACCACCTAGTGACTGAAATAATAATAGCTATCGTTTTTTGAGTACTTACTACATGTCAAGGACTGCACTAAATAGCTCATGTAGGATTTTTTAATCTGATCTTCAAAACAATTTTGTGACATAGGTAGCATTATTATCCCTGTTTATAGATGAGAAGATAGGAATGAGAAGTGGCAGCCTGTGACAGATCAGAGTTGGAACCCAGGGATCTGACTCCGGAGGCTCTCCAGTGTTTTCTGTCCAGTCACCAGGCCTGTCTGGTCCTGATTCCTCGTCCAGATGTCAGGGCACAGGAGCCAGGTAGCGGGACTAGTCGGCCATCAAGCTCCTTCCCAACAGAGGCACTCTGATTCGAGGTATATCCACAGCTGTGCATGCAGAGGACCTATTCAAATGGTGCAGAGTACAGGTTTCCAGTGCAAAACCAGTATGCTCTGCGTGTGTGTGCACACGCACACATGCATGCGTGTATAGAATGGGAAAATGTATGCCCTGCAAACCTGATGAGACAGAAGAAGAGAGTAAGAACACACTGGCCAATGCGAAGTCTGTAGGAAGACTTACAGGTTAGGCTTGTTTTGAGAGGGTAAAACCTAGATCCAAAGCCAAGGTCTAGAAAATGATACCCCAGTTCACCTTCATTGTGTGTCCAAGGCCTGTAATGTTCCCCAGTCTTTGCTCCATGTTACATACTCACAGCCTCACACCCACCTGGCTAGGTAGAGTGTTAAGCCCTCAGAGCCACATAAAAAGAAACCTTGCCAACGAGCTTTGGCTCTGGAAAGGCGCAGTGCTCGGGGTGAGATTGTTCTCGGTGAATTCCCTGGGCCCAGCATGTATGTCTTCTTCACAGGCTCAGCAACTATGGCCCATTACAAGGGTGAGCAGGACGACTGGCTGATTGTCTATCTGAAGTATTTGCTCTTTGTCTTCAACTTCTTCTTCTGGGTAAGTGAATTCTGCACACACATCCCCTTCCCCAAGCAGCAAATGAGTAGCCACCTTTGTTTTTTGTGAGTCACCAGTCTGAGGTTGGTTTCTTCCAAATCAAAGACCCCCCATGGGCAGATTCTGCCTACTTTAAAGCAAATATGTACATTTGCTACTGAGGGGGAAGAAAAGAATCCGGTCTTCAGGTTGGCATGGAGTCTCTACCACATGGCATCTGAATAGAGGATGCATAAACATAACAATAAGCTTCGTGTTCCAGCCCTGCTGTACAAGGGGTTTGGCTCTTTCTTCCCTGCTAACTCATTGTACTGGAGCCTTGTGGGAAATAGCACTGCTGAAATAATTGCTTGTTTTCTGCTGAAGTCCACCTGCCTTTCATGGATAACATTCTCCAGGTCCAGAGCAGAGAAGCAGAAGACCTGGGGGTCCTGGTGCTACTGATGCCAGCCAAGGGAATGGTTTCTATAATGACTCCTCTCAGGAAACCTGCCTGGGTGAGATCTTCCAGCAGGAGCATCAGACCTGTCCTCTTGAAGCAATTCCCTGGGTAATTTGGAGCAGAATGCCATGAACTCCCCCAAATAGCCAGACACTGGAATGTGTATATTTTGTATTTCAGTCCAATCTCACTAAATTAGGAGAGGCAGCAGAGTATTAAGAGCACAGTCTGCTGCTTCCTCATGGTGTGGCACTGGGCAAGTTACTGAAGTCTTCTGACTTGGTTTTCCCATCCACAAAATGGGGATAGTTTTTAACTGCTTGAGGTTATTCTGCCAAACCTACTGCTGTCAAGTCAGTTCTGACTTATGACAGCCCTGTGTCTTTCAGAATGGAATGTTTCCATAGGGTTTTCTTTGCAGGAGCAGACAGCTGGGCCTTTCTTCCATGAAGCTGGGTTCAAACTTCCAGCCTTTTGTTTTAGCAGCTGAATGCTTAACCATTGTGCAACCAGGCTCCTTTTTAGGTTAGTAGTCAAGTGCAGACTGTTTGTGCCACCCACAGACATTTGTTCTGCAGATGCCCTGAAATGATTTATATGAGGTGCTTAGCCCAGTCTCTGCATACAGAAGGCAGTCAATAAAAGCGGCAATCATTAAAACCTGAAACCAAAAACTCCTTAATACCAAGTTGATCTCCAACTCATGGTAACTCCATGTCTTACAGAGTGGAACAGCTCCATAGGGTTTTCTTGGCTTTAAATATTACAGAAGCAGATTGACAAGCATCTTTTCCATGGAGCCACTGGGGAGCTTTGAATCACCAGCCTATATAGGTTAGCAGCTGATTGCAGTTAGTAAGGCGGTACTACACAATGTGAGAGGTTGAAAGCTGGCTCCCTGAATATACCACCAAATCAGCCAGCAACTAAGAAAGAATCAGGTTTTCTGCTTACCCCCAGTAAGGTGGAACACTCCTCTGATAGTCTTAGTTGCATCTCAGAAAGATGAAAGCAGAGGTGAGATCTGTCTGCGATCTCAGGGTCTCTCATGTAGGAGCTTACTAAGAATCATGGAAGAGTAGTTTAGGAATGTAATGCTTTAGGACTGGTGAGCACTGCAAGGGGAGGCTTTTCAAGAGTCTTGGAGCATAAACAGCTATTTGATGCTACTTATTAACAAACTGAAAAATCTGGTGTTTGTTTAAATATTCCCTCCCTGTCCTTCTCCCACCAAAGTTCCTGAAACGTGCAATACAATTATTTCCAGCTTTCATCTTCATGCACAAGAGTTTCCTGGAATAGGAAGGTTGCACTGATGAAGGATGGTGGAATGGTGGTCATGTTGATGTGGACAGTAAGCTGTGTAGGCGTAGAAGATTTCAGCTCTCAGAGATAAAACTGAAAGTATTTAGGATTCTTACTGAGTATAGATTTTTTTTTAAAGAATAAATATGTTTGTCTGATCATAAGTCTTATATATTGATTATAGATAGTCTTCAAAATGCTAAACCAAGCTATTGCCATGTAGCTGATTATGACTGATAGCAACCCTATAGGTGGACCTTCTATGCTATGCGTAGAACTGTGCCTTTTGGTTACCAGCCATAGCTCTTAACCACTGTGCCACTAGGGTTTCCTCCGAAGGACTGGAAAGTAAAGATAAGAAAATAAAAATTAGTCATATCTTACCATACCCAAATGACCACTGTCCACATTCTCTCCATACTTTACAGAGATGGTAGAGGCCTGCATCATGGAAGTGACAGTGGGATGGAAATATTGACAAGATCAGGTCATTAATTGGATGGGGCTGAAAGGGAGAGAGGTGTCCATGGTGTATAACTCGTGCCACAAGAGACAGAAACGATCAGTAGTTGGGTGGTGAACTCATTAGATGGTGAGTGCAGATAGAGATAGAGTGAGATTGAGTTGCCAGGAGACATTTACTTAGAGATGTCCAGGGGACAGTTAGCTCATTGGTCTGGATCTCAGGCAAGAGCTAGCCAGAGCCACAGACTTAGATTCTGTGGGTTGCAGCCATAGAAACAGGTGAGCATCCCAGGAATAGCTGGAGATTGCGAAGAGAAGCAATGCAAAAATTGAGACTAGGGCATTCCTATGGCCCAGGGGAGAATCTAGGGTGACCAGCTGTTCTGGTTTACCCAGGACTCAGAATGTGCCTGGATGTGGGACTTACAGTGCTAAACCAAGAAATTCTTAGGCAAGCCAGGACAATTGGTCAAGTGGAAGGAAGAGGAGTCCGCAACGGAGCTTGCAAAGGGGCAGTTAGAGAGGAATGAGGCAACAGTGCGGTAAAGGCCAGGAGAATTGGAGTTTTTTATAAAGCCTAGAAATGGGCCACTGAGTTTAGCAGCCAAGAGCTCATTGGTGGCTGTGCTAAGAGCACTTTCAGGAAAGTGGTGGAGGCAGGGGCCTGAAGAAGTGAGGACTCAGGTAGACAGTACTAGCTGAAGACAAAGAGGAGAGGGCAGGGCAGCCCTGGCAGGCCGGAGGATTGTTGATTCTCATATGTTTAGAACTACGGCTGTTGTGAGGCTGTGAACCTGAAACATTTGTGGAAGAGCTGTCAACTTGTGTGTTCTGCCTGTGCCACTGAGGTCCCATAGGAGAGAGCAGGTAGTAGATACAGTGACCACCCTTGGGAGTTTCTTCCCACCTGAGCAGACTGAGTCTGTCTCTTCAGTGTTCACATTTCTTTGGGAGCAGTGACAAGGACGAGTGGGTGGCAACACAGGCAGATGGGTAGCAAGCGTGTAACCAGAACAGCTACCAGCAACGGGGAACTTCTCCCATGTTATCTCCCTGCGTCAAGTTAAAAATACCCCTGCCTGGGGGCCCAGCTGGCCTCTGGCCAGCTTCCCAGGGACCCATTCAGCCGAGCCTCAGTGCCTTGTGGGAGCCGGTTGGATTTTGAAGGCTTACAGAGATTCCCTGTGGCCCCCAAGTTATCATCACAACTTGGCTTCAGTCTCCAGACCTTGGGGTCTGTCTCCTGGACTTACCGCAGTCCCCTTGGAGTAGATAAGGGGCAGAATACTGGCCCATCTTCTCCCATAGCAAACCCAAACCAAACCCACTGCCATCAGGTCCATTCCGACTCATAATGACCCCATGGGGTTTTCTTGGCTATAATCTTTTTAGAAGCAGATCATCAGGGCTTTCTTCAGCAACACTGCCAGGTCAGTTCGACGCCAATTTTTAGGTTAGAGTAGTACAAGCCCAAACGATTTGTGTCATCCAGGGGTCTGGTCTTCCACAGAAGACCACAACTTTCCACCTCCAGCAGCCCCCAGAAACCAAAAGCCAAACCCACTGCCATAAAGTCAATTCTGACTCACAGCAACCCTGTAGAACAGAGTAGACCTGCCCTGTAG
Source organism: Heterohyrax brucei (assembly GCA_028571685.1). Taxonomy (NCBI): domain Eukaryota; kingdom Metazoa; phylum Chordata; class Mammalia; order Hyracoidea; family Procaviidae; genus Heterohyrax; species Heterohyrax brucei. The sequence goes on along the minus strand of CM053142.1, from coordinate 64,186,980 downwards.
TGTTTCCTAGGAGCAGCTGGTGGATTTGAACTGCTTATCTTCTGGTTGGTAGCCATAGCACTTAACCACTATGCCACCAGCATTTCCACAGCCCGCAGAGGCCCTGGGTATTTACTGGAATTCCCAAGGAGGAGCTATTGTCCATAAAGATTCCACCATGACCTCCCAAAATTTCCCTCCCAGACATACCCTAAAAGCCAGCTACCAGCCCTCCCACCTGACCTCCTTTTATTAGACACACAGTAGAGCTTATTTCCTCATTGACCATGTCTCCCCTCTTTGCCATGTTGCCTTGTCTTCTGCCTTCCTCATAGAGTCATAATGCAGAGTTGTGTGAGTCTGGTGTTCTGACTCAAATCTCTGAAGACCGTTGTACTCATACCTCTGGCCTAAGATCCACTGCTTTGATAAGCCTTCACTTAAGGTTCCAAGGTTCAAGACGGAACCTGGAACAGGGTGTTTTGATGCTATCAATAGTAAGACATACCAAGTATGAAGGATGTAGGCAAGATTTAAGCAGTCTGCACAGCAGATACCCCGCCTATGCCTACATTCCACTCTACCTCTGGACCCTATCCCAACAGTCAACCCGTCTGTCTAGGCATCTAGTACTGCTGTAATAGAGATATCAAAGTGGATGGCTTTAACAAAGAGAAATTTTGTCCTGTCAGTCTAATAGGCTACAAGTCCAAATTCAGGCCATCAGCTCCACGGAAAGTCTCTGTTGGCTCTGGAGGAAGGTCCTTGTCGTCAGTCTTACCCTGGACTTGGAGCTTCTGAGGTACAGGGACCCCAGGTCTTTCTGCTCTGGGCACTGCTTCTTTCTTGGTAGTATGAGGTTCACAACTCTCTGAGTGCTTCCCTTTCATGTATATCCCAAGATGTTGCCCCAAGGTACCAATACAATCTTATACATTGAGTTCCCCACCACCAACGCAACTCCTACTCAGCCTCTCTCATTAAAATCATTTTTTAAAAAAAAAAAAAAACCTATTGCCTTAGTGTATGTTCTGACTCATAGTGACCCTAGAGGACAGAGTACAACTACCCCATAAAGTTTCCAAGGAACACTTGGTGAACTTGAACTGCTGGCCTTTTGGTCAGCAGCCATAGCACTAACTACTACACCACCAGGGTTTCCAGTTAACATCATAGAGGCAGGATTTACAACACATAGGAACATACAAAACCAGGAATCATAACCTAGACAGATTCTACACACATTTTTGGGGGGTGACACAGCTCAATCCATGACACCATCCCTGACCACCCCACTCTTCACCATTACCCTGTCCCTGACTCCTACTGCTGTGCTAATAGCCAGCCCCTTCCATTTCAGTTAACCCACTGTTGACCGTGGTGGTCCCACTGAACAGGGGAGGCTCCCTTGGTAGACTTCTAGGTTCGAAGTCTGCTTCATGACCCTAACCAAACAGAGAATGTGACCCAGGCTTTGTCATGGTGGCCGTCTAGGAAATGTGTTTCTTCCTCCTTCCTCTTCCTGCACAGCTCCCTACAGTTCCCATCACCCCTGAAATGTTGTTCTATAATTTATTATTTTAAGTAGCTTCTTAGCTGTGTTAATAATCAAAACTTTTCCAACCTCCCAGGAGCTATGCCAGCCTATGGGAAGAGCCCTGCCTCTTCCAGTCCCTAGACTGTTAAGAGGCAGCTGCTGCTCCCACAGCTCTGGCCTGCCCCCGAGTGGCCAGCTGGGGCATTGCTACTTACGTGTGTGGCACGGAGGGTTGGTCTGCAGGGACTGCCTGGGGTCCTTTAAAGGAGGCCCGGGGCCAAGATAGCAGGCAGAGAAACTGGATAACTGGGGCCACTTGGGAAGACAAGGGGAAGAGGTGGGCTTGAGAGCAATTAACAGTGTCAAGTCAGGACTCACTGAGCTTTCTGCTGACTTCCATGCCATGGTTTAAAAAGTGCTTCAGATTGTCATCATTAGCCTATTGAGTGTGGCCTTTGCCCTTCTCCTGGGCTATGCCATCTGAGAAAGAATGAGTGAGGGATCCAGTGGTTGGTTTTCTTGTTGTACCCTTCCTAAGATGTGGAATGGCAGAGGGTCCCCTGGTGTTTGGGGCACCTCTGCATCTCTCTACGTTTGGCTTCACAGGCCACTGCATGAGAGACAAGTTGAGAATGGCGCCTCTGGTGCCACCTCTGAGCTGTAGCTCAGGGACTGTCAGCCTGGCTGTGGCCCAGGCACAGGGTGTCATACTTCATAGACAAAGCAACCGTGTCTAGGTTACCAGCCATAAAGTGGGTAAAATGGGTAGAAAACTGGAATTGAGGATTCATGAGTTCTAGTCTCCACTTTGCCACTTGCTGTGACCTTGGAAAAATCACTTGTTTCTGGATCTTAGTTGCATCATTGTTGGTTTTGGGTGCAATCAAGTGGGTTCTGACATGCAGCAACCCCATGTGACTAAGTAGAACTGCCCCATACAATTTTCTAGACTACAATCTTTATGGAAAAGGAGCCCTGTTTGCACAGGGGTGAAACACTTGACTGCTGGCTGCTAACCAAAAGGTCAGTGGTTTCAACCCACCGGCAGCTAAGTGGGAGAAAAATGTGGCAGTTGGCTTCCTTAATGATCACAGCCTTGGAAGCCATGTGGAACAGTCTGCTCTGCCCTATAGGGTCACTGTGAGTTGCAGTCAACTTGAAGGCAGTGGATTACCCCTCCCCTTAATCTTTGCTGAAGCAGATTTCCGGGCCTTTCCTCACAGAGCCGCTGGGTGGACTCAGATTAATAAACTTTTGGTTAACAGCTGAGTGCTAACCATTGTGCCTTGATGCTCCTACTGCTGTCATTAGAGCTCCTGTTTGCACAAAGAGCCTAGGAACTGGCAGGAGACCTGGATCTCAGGTTGAATTTGTCAGCAGTGATCGTGGTGGTGAAGAAATCTCAGAGGGCCACCGGTGCAGCTGGAAAAACGAGCTCAGTGCATCAGCACCAGACGTTCGGCACATTCCTGCATCGGATAGTTGATCACACAGTGTATAATAAAGGCTGGACTCAATGCCTTCTTTCATTCCTCCCTCCTTCCCTTCCTCCCATCTGTCCTTCCTGCCTTCAGTATGGAGTTAGTTATTGGGCATCCACAAGTGTAGTGTATGCTAGGGATACTAAGATGAATAAAGTTTAACTGAGAAGCTCAAAGGAGACAGACACCGTAGTAAATACAATACAGTACACTGTAATGAATGTAACTATAGAAACACGAACAAGATACGGAAGAGATGCAGAGCACAAGGATTTGTTTAGAATGGGGGCCATGGAGGGCACCAAGGAAGGTTTCTTCCAGGTGCTGAGCTGGATTTTGAACGATGAACAAGCAACAAGTTCTCTCCTAACTCTGACCCTCAATAAGTCCCCTGAGATTTTGAGAAAGGGAGTACTGTTCTGATTTATTTTATCAAGGGCTCTTTAAAATGGGAGAGCTAAGAAAAGAATACCTTCAAGTGGAAAACGGCCCTTAGCGTGACAAGCCTATCTGTGAAGATTCAGACGCCAAGACAACAGGAGCACTGGGTGGAGCCTGAGAGAAGCCTGCGCTGGTGTTCAGAGAGCTGGTGATCATGGCTAAGGTGCATGGCGGTACTTAATGCAACCTTGGAGTCCGCGCATGGTACAGATGAGTAATGTGCTCAGCTGCTAACCAAAAACCACAGAGGTACCTCAGAAGAAAGGCCTGGCCATCTACTTCTATAAAGTCAGCCTCTGTGAAAACCCTGTGGACATACATGGAGTCATCATGAGTCAGAATCGAGTTGATGAAAACTGACTTGGAGTTCATGTTTACTTGTGCCCTCCTGGAAAGCTCAGAAGAGTGGGTGTAAGCTTGGAGTGCTGACCAACCCACACATGTGCAAAGTGCTCAGCAGGGCTCATTTGGGACTGATGCTCACAGCCCCCAGAATTTAGCTGACTCCTGTGATTTAGTAGTGTGGAGTTATTTTTTAAAGCAACTCAGCCAGCCTAATAGGACCAAGCTTTCCTTGGCCTAGAACCTTTCTCTGAGCCTTAGGCCGTGTTTCTCTCCTAATTAGACCTGTTTACTGTCTCCTCTGTAGTAGTGGTGGTGTAGTGGTTAAGAGGACAGTTGCTCACCAAAAGATCAGCAGTTCAAATCCACCATCTGCTCCTTGGAAACCCTTTGGGGCAGTTCTACTCTGTCCTATAGGGTTGATATGAGTAGGAATCAACTTCAAGGCAGTGGGTCCTTAGCATGCCTCCATTTCTCCTTCGCAGTGGGAATTACCTTGTTATTACTTGTTCAGGGTCATTCTACTTGCTTACCTGCAGGAAACAAGAGAGCAGGTATAATGTCCATCTTAGATACAGCTACAGCCTGAGAGCCGGCACAGTGGCTGACCGCCGTAGATGAGGAAAGAGGAAGCAGTTGGGGAGTGGCAGAGAGAGAGGAGTAATGCAGTGTCGTTGGGTGTCATTAAGTCAGTTTCACCTTATGGCAACCCTGTGCGACAGAATAAAACTTGCCCATAGGGTTTTCTAGGTTATAGTTTTTATGGGAGCAAATTACCTAGTTGTTCTACAGTGGAGTTGCTGGGTGAGTTCAAACACACCTGCCTTTCAGGTTGCAGTTGAGTGCTTAACTGTTTCAACACCAGGGCTCTGTGATGCAGCAATAGCCTGGCATTAAGAACTTCTTGGCTTGCAACACTATTCACAACAGCCAAGTGGTGGGAACACTCCGAGTCTCCATCAGCAGATAAATGGATAACCAAAATGTGGTAATCCATGCAATGGAGTAGTACTCAGCCATAAAGAGAACTGAAGGTCTGATACATGCTTCAACCTGGGTGAACTTGAAAACATCCTAAGTGAAGTAAGTCAGACGTAAAAGGACAAACAGTGTGTGGTCCTATTTACATGAGCTCTCTGGGATATGTAACTGCGTGGAGACAGAAGTTTATTAGTGATTACCCAGGACTGACGGGAGGAGACTTGTTGCACAGGGAGTACTGAGTTTCTGTTTGGGAATAAACAGTGGTGATGGTTCCACAACATTGTAAATGTAAATAATGCCACTGAATTGTAGAGATAAAGATAGGTAAAATAGCAAATTTTATTTTATATGTGTTTTACTACTAAAACAAAAAAGATTGGCTGTACCATAGGCCTTTCTGGGGGCTACCTAATGACTGATGGGAAGGTCCATCCCCTTCTGACACTCAGTCTGCACCTCTGAAAATAAGCTGTTACCAGAAACCTGGAAAGGGAAATACTAATCGTCGCCCCAGCGATTCACCAGACTAAAGAGAGGCAGGCTGGAAGGCATATGGCATTTTATACCCACTACACAAGGCCCCTCCAACAAGTCCCATGCCACTGGAGTAGTTCCTGAGTGTCAGGCCCCTGTGGCCAAGGGCTACTATAAAAAGTGCTCTGCTGGGATATAAAGAGGGAAGAACACATCCTGCTGGGAACTCAGAGAAGACATGATAGCTGAAACAGGCCTTGAAGGATGTGTCAGAGTTCAGCAGTGGTACAAACAGTTAAATGAAGTTTGGTGGTTTAAACCCACTCTTTGGCTCCACAAGAGAAAAACCTGGTGCTCCATTCCTATAAAGATTACAGACTAAGAAACTCTGCGGAGCAGTTTTACTTTGTCACCGTGATTCTAAATCGGCCCAGCAGCACCTAACAGCAGCGAGGAGTTCAACAGAAGTGGAAAGGCAAGAACAATGCAAATAAAGGCTGGGAAGTATTAAGAGATGGACACAGTAAGCCCCAGAGAGGCTGTGTAGCTTGTCGAAACTCTCACAGCCAACGAACAGAGTAACTGGGATCCTGTTGCCTGCAGTTGGGCTCGTGGTTCACACACTTAGCCACTCTACACTTGCAAACACTGAGGGCTCGACTACTAGCCACGATTCCAACCCACCAAGAGGCACTTCAGAAAACAAGCCTGGTGATCTGCTTCTGAAAAGTTACAGCCTTGAAGTCCCTGTAAGGCAGTTCTACTCTGCACATATGGGGTCACCATGAGTCGGAATAGATTCAGTGGCAGTTATTAAGAAAACTAGTGCTGCTGCCTTAGCCCATAACCAAAAACACAAAAAACCTATGGCCATCAAGTCAATGGGAACTCCTAGCAGCCTTATAGGGCAGAGCAGAACTGCCCCATAGGAGGCAGGTTAGAATTGTCAACTGTTTGGTTAGCAGCCTAGCTCTTAACCCTGTGCCACCAGGGCTGTTTAGCACATAAAGATGTTGGCAAACAACAGTGACATCATTCTCTGTGTTTGATGGTACAGCAGATGTGTACAGCAAGGGAAGTAGCAGAAGATGAAGCCAGAAAAAGCTAGGTAGGCCAGATTGTTAGGCGCTTGGTGCTGAGTCTGGGTGTGGTGCTCTGGGTGCTGGGGAGCTGGTGCCATTCTTCAGCAGGGAGGTGCTATTGTCAGAGCACACTGGAGACACAGCATGCTGGTTCTGTCAGGGGCTAGGAGGCTGGCACTGGGGCAGGGAGCCAAGGCTGGGGCAATGTAGTAGAGTGGCAAGGTGGAGATGGGTTTGAGGACAGATGGGAACTGGCCTATGGTGCTATTAATATCAGCAGAGGAAGAAGTCAATAATAACCCTGGGCTTTCTGGCCTGGGGCTGCCTATGTGGCTGGGTATGCTGTTGATGAGCCTGGCCACAGGAGGGAGGATAGAGATCATGAGTGTGATTCTAAATGGGTAAACGTATATCCAACCAAAGACCTTTCCTGTCCAGCATAATGCCCAGCATACAGTAGATGCCCAGGGAATGCGTAGATCAATGAACTGGGCTGCCACCCTGTACATTTTCTGTCTCCCAAGGCCCTGGGCTCTCCTTGCACTGAGAGGACTCTCATGCTCAAGGGAGCCTGCCTTATTGGAAGTCATGGTCCTAGCCCCTGCTCCACCCTTGTTCTCTTCCTAGCTCCCAGTATAGAAACCTTAAAATAGCTTGACAAAGAAAAATCCTCCAATTACTTTAATACCCTCTGCCTGCTTTCCTTCAAGCCTGCTGACTGATTTCTACCAGACCCCAAGCTCATGTGGCTGTTCGGGCTAATCCTTCTCCTGATGATGACATGCGTGACTTTTGGTGATGCTTATTTTCTATAAATGGAAAGCTCCTAAAATTACGTGGCATAAGTGACCTGGTCTGCCCCTCCTGGCCTGGTTATGTCCTCGCTGGTGAGAAGGCTAGCTTCACCCTCTACAGGGTGTTCTGGATAATTTGCTATAGGCTATGGCTTTGAAAAATGCAGTTAATATTCTGCAGAAAACCAGCCCAGTTTCCATAAAGAGCCAAATATTGTTGAATCAACTCTATGCAAATAGCTGTTGAAATAGCTCACTGGGGTCAGATTGATCCCTGTCCCAATCAATCCTCCTTTCTGTTCCTCTCCCACTGTTCTTTCTGCTGACTTAGGCAGTCCTCAAATGACTTCAGTGAAAGCCAGGAGCCACTGGTCCAGAAGCATCTCACTGGAAGTGTGTTGGCAGGAGGTTGTCGCCCGGTATTAACAGGGCCAGTTCATGTACATGGAAGGTATCTGAGGGATAACCTCATCTAGTGCCCCATTTTACAGATGAAAAAAATGAGGCTTAGAAAGAAGTGTCTTGCCAGTAGTCACATGGTTAGTAAGAGGCAGAACCAGAGCTGGACTCCCACCCTAACATCTTCTACCTTCACATGATACCCCCTGGTGGCCCATTCCAACAGTTAGTGACTTCTAAAGAGCTGACCAAGTCCCAAGCATGAGATTTCTGAAGGACTTGCAACTCTCTTGTTTCTTAGGGCCAAGCACACTCCAAGTTCTCTTTCAGATGCTAGCTTCTCCAGCCTGCAAGGTTTGGAGACCCAGTTGCTTCAGTCTCACCTCCTGATTTCTTCTGGGCATTAGAACAAGTGTGCATTTGCTGTTTCTGGACCTTAATCAGGACACTATGTCCTGCTGGAGCCATCCCAGACCCGCCCCTGTGTCTGTGGACTCCATGACCCTGGCTGACTTGTGGGCCCAGCCTTTTTTCCATTTAACCGGTAAGTGCTCTGGCAGAGAGCAGCCTTCCGTTAGTGGGATCAATACTGCTTCTCTCCTGGGGCTGCCATTTCTCACACTGTCCTCTCTCCCTTCTCACATGGTTGCTCCATTTTTGCGTAGTCTGATTTTAACATTCGAGAATTGAAAATTCTTACCCTCATTATCCCACCTACCCCAAAGCTTCTACGAAATCAAACATCCTAACAGAAGAATGGAGTTGAAGTCCTGGACAAATGTCAACAGCACTCCAGGCAACTGTTCGCAGAGGAAGGGTCCAAAGCTTCGAGAGGGGCCCGTAGGGTGGAGGTGTTTCCAAAGTAGTGCTGTCTGTGAGCCTCAGCACAGCACCGTCTACTGGTGGGAGTGGGGCAGGACAGTTGGACGCTATGCAAACTGGGAAACCTAGCCAATAGTTCTCAACTGGAGTGGCCTGGGAACTTGGTTAGGGAGGGTGGAACTTTGAGTGAAAGTTTACAATTTAAGACAAGTTTGTCATACCAAAAATGATGCACACATTGTTATGTGACCCTAGTTGCTGTCCCCACACCATGACAACACATTTTTCCTCTCCACCCTGTATTTCCCATGTCCATTCAACTAGCTCTTGTCCTCTTCCACTTTCTCATCTCACCTGCAGACAGAAGCTGTGCGCTTAGTCTCATGAATCTACTTGAGCCAAGAAGTTCTTCACTGTTCATTTTTATGTCTTATAGTCCAGTCTAATCTTTGTCTGAAGAGTCTCACCTGAAAACTTCCTGAAGTGTTGACACCTCTGGCCCTGGTGGCGTGGTGGTTAAGAACTACGACTGCTAACCAAAAAGTCAGCAGTTCAGACCCACCAGGCACTCCTTGGAGACTCTATGGGGCATTTCTACTCCGTCACATAGGGATGAGTTGGAATCACTATGAGTTGGATTCACCTCAGCGAGGGTAGTGGGTTGGGTTTGGTTTGTGTCCCACTCCCAGGGATTCTGATTTGACTGGCCCAGGGTATGACCTGGGCTTGGGGTTTTTCATGGCTCCAGGTGATTGTGTAGCCAGGACTGAAAACTACCCCATTAGAGGGACATGGAGGTGGAGGAGGCCTTTGGAACCATCCAGACCAGGGTTCCTCAAGTGGAACAAGAATAGGCTTCTGCCCCTGAACCTGAACACATTATTTTATGCAAACATCCATTTTTCTGGGGGTTGGGGACATCTGTTTTTCTTAGATTCTTAATGGGTTCCATGATCCCCCAAAACATCACATGTCCAGTTCAAATGTGGTCCTTTTGATGATCCCAAATCTAGAGATCCAGCCAAAACTCTGGACTGTGGGAAGGAAAGGGACTTAAGTAAAGCCTTAATGGCTAGTAGGCAGGTTTCTGTGAAGAGACCATACCCATTAAAAGCCAAATTTCTCAGCTTTTTGCCAGAGTTAGAGCCACTCAGTGTGGTCTTATTGACTAGCTGCTGCTGCCCAGATTTCTTTCTGGCAGTGTTGTAAACCTTTGATTAATAAAAAATGAGAAGTGGATTATTACTTCATTAGTGCCATGTGGCTGGTGGGCAAGCACCCTCAAAACGTAAGATCTAGGGGAAAAATTAACCTAAGGGGTCTTTGGTGGTACCAATCACTTACCTAATAAAAAAAAAGCAAATCAGTTGCCAACTAGTTGGCTGTAACTCGGTGCATGGCCCCATGTGTGTCAGTAGAACTGTGTGTCATAAGGTTTTGAACAGCTGGTTTTTCGGAAGTTGTTCACCAAGCCTGTCTTGGTAGGCAGTTCCAGATAGACCCCAGCCTCCAGCCTTTTGGTTAGCAGCCAAACTGTTTGCACTACCCTGAGAATCTACTCATCTAATACAACCAGTTATGGGAGAGATGAAGAAACTGAGACCTAGAAAGGTTAAATGCTATCTTTGGGTCACACACCTGGTTAAGGAAGTGTTGGGACCCTCACTCAAGTCTTCCAGGGATAGAGGGGCAGAACAAATATGTGCAGGATATTTGGCTGGAAACCCTCCCTGTGACCCAAACATGAGAAATTCCTCACTGATCATGTGGGATAACCTACCCCGACCCCCTGAGGATTAAAAGGCCTCCTATATTTTAGTATTTAATCAACTCAAAGATAATCGTGTACTGCAAGATACACCATCACTTTTGTACCACTGAGAAAGAGTGCTGCCAGTGTGGTTCTGAAAGGCCATCAATCATAAAATGCATCCCAATTTTAGAGAGGTTAAAATGTGAGAGAAAATGTGCCTGTTGGAATTGTAGAAATATGGTATGTTGGCCTCTGCCATTCCATTCTGAGAGGCTTAGCTGCAATCCTGTACAGTTTTCTTGCAGCTGGTTTCTTACCTGCTAAAGGTGAGATGGGAGATTAAATGACACCTTGAATAAAATATATTAAAAAAGCAGAAGTGAGGAGAGGACTGAGTCCTGAATTTGCCCTCAGAAGATCCAAGTTGGAATCTCAGCTCTGAGACTTTCTGATGGTGTCACCTGGGGCAAGTTCTTATCCTCCCCAAGCCCAGTTTCCTCATTAGAAAAACAGAGATAGTATCTGCCCTAGCTGCATCCCGTTCCCTCACAGAACTTGCAAAGCTGACAAGAGAAAATGGTGCGATATGTGCACATTGAATAATTTTGGTGCCTCATGCATGTACGTTGCAAGAACCACCTTCCATCTGCTCGACTGACACCTGTACCTGCCCTGACTGGAGAACTGTGAAATGACAGGGCTGGTTTGCAGGGAGTCTTCTGAAGCAGGTGGGAAATACTTCATAGTGACCCATGTCTGAGGGAGTGAATGGAGCCCGGGGAGCCTTCTCTTGCCTTGGCCATACCCAGGACCTCTCGAGGAAGTATCCATCACCAATCCAAGGAAGAACCCATCCTGAAAGGGGGCAGAGGGACTCGAGGTCAATCAGAAGCAGGGGGCAGAGGTCCTGCAGTGGTCCCAGGGATCTTGCCCCCCCCCAATCCTGGAAAGATATCCCTAAGACTCCCAGTCCGGCATCTTGGGTACACACATACAAGTGCACACACACTCTCTCTCTCTTCTTAGGATAACAGTCATCAAACCCATTGCCATCAAGTTGATTCTGACTCATAGCAACCCCATAGGATGGAGTAGAACTGCCTCACAGGGTCTTCAAGGCTGTGTTAGAAACCCAGGTCACATAGGGGATAAATTACGGTTGCCAACAAAGAGGTCTGTTGTTCATATCTACCAGGTGCTCCTTGGAAACTATGGGGCAGTTCTACTCTGCCCCATAGAGTCACTATGAGTCACAAGTGATGCAACAGCAATGGGTTAGTCCTTACAGAAGCAGACTGCCACAACTTTCTCCCGAGCAGCTGGTGGCTTGGAACAGCCAACGTTTTGGTTAGCTGCTGAGCGCTTGACCACTGCCCCTGTAGGGTTTATCACACAGAAAGGGCTGTTCCACACTACTGCAGAAAGAGCAGGCCAAGGAGAGCTACCCAGTTACCCTTTCTAAGGAGGCATCCCTCAGACCTCATCTCAGCCCTGCTAACCAGCTGGGTCCTGTCCCTCTGCTTTTCTCAGGGAGTCAGACAGCAAAGAATAAATCTCCTCTTTCCATGCTCTTCTACCACCTGGAGCAACTCCTGCTTGTTGAGCTGCAGTGGCCTTGTGATCCTGGAGGCCATGTGACTGAGCAGACAGGCCCCTGGGCTCTGAGTTCCAGTCCTGGCCCTGCCCTTAACTAGAGGCAGGACCTCAGTCAATTTGCCTTCCTTCTGTGGGCTTCACTTTCTTCATCTGCAGAACAGGAATGAAAAGCCTAGTCGTGCTTCCTCAGTGGGCTAATGTGAGGATTAAACAAGGGGCCGTGTGTGACAGTGTCATCACCTTTGAAATGCAAACAAGGTGAAGAAACACTCTGAAGGGAGAAAGAGCTTAGGGTGAGCAGGAATTGGGGGCGAGGGCCATGGGACCTCAGATACGCTGGCCCCACCTACAACCACAGTCGCCTCCCCTACCCCGTGACAAGGATGCAACAGACATCCTAGTAAAAACAGTTTGGAGTCAAGACCCGGTTTCAGAATGGGGCATTACAACGCTCTAGGTGTGTTACCTAATCTCTTTAAGCCTCAGTTTCCTCATTGATAAAACTGAGTAACCGAACTCTGCTTCCAGAGTCTTTGGAAGGTTAAATGAGATGATGGATAAAAATGCCCAGGGCATAGCGGGTGCTCAGCAAACAGCAATGGCCGAGGGCCCCAACCACCATCTTGCCTAACTCAATGACTTTCTGCAGGTGGGGGGCGCAGCGGTCATGGCTGTGGGCCTCTGGACCCTAGTGGAGAAGAGCGGCTACCTGAGCATCCTGGCCTCCAGCACCTTCGCTGCCTCTGCCTACATCCTCATCTTCGCAGGCACGCTCGTCATGGTGACCGGCTTCCTGGGCTTCTGTGCCATCGTCCAGGAGCAGAAGAGCTGCCTCTCCACGGTGAGTGTTGTCTGCCCCTGTGTGGCATGCACTCTGTCTATGGGGAGAACCTGGCTGGAGCCTCAGGAAAACCCAGATTGCCCTGTGCTGAGAGTCCCCACCAAGTGACCAGGGCTCCAGCCCTGGACTGAGAAGGATATGGAGACCAGGGGAGAGCTGCCGAGGGACAGCTGCTGTTGGGGTGGCATTTGTCCTGTTTCCATGCTCTCAGGGCCTGACTCAGGAGGGTGGTTCCTTCCCTTCCTCTTTCTCTTCCTCTTCCTGTTCTTCCACTCTGCTCCCTACCCCCTTCTCCTCTTCTTCCTTCTACATTTTATTAAGGGAATTTTCAAACATAGAAAATTCAAAAGAAGAGTATGATGAAGCTCCCTGTGCGTGCTCATCACCCTGATTCGACAGTTATCATCTCACAGCCAATCTGGTTTCATCTACTTCTCCCCATCTTCCTGCACCCTCCCCATCCCTGGTTATTTTGAAGCAATCCTAGACACCATATCATCTGTAAATATCTCCGTATGTATTTATAAAACTTAAGGATCTTACTTTTTTTTTACAACACAGTGAAATTACCATTATTAAACCTAAGAACAATTAGTAGCTTCTCAGGACTGTGAAATAAGCAGGCAGTTTCAAATTTCTGCAAGTGACCCATAAACTGGTTTGGTTTCATTTTTCACAGTTTGTCTGAATCAGAATCTAAATTAGGTTCACACGTTAAAATTGGTTGATTTGTCTCTCTTGTCTCTGTTAGTCTGTAAGTTTCCCATCAATCTTTTTTTCTTTTCATTCCCCATTTATCATTTATTTGTTGAAGGAACCAGGTCATTTATCCTATAGAGTTTCCCCCAGTCTGGGTTTTCTGATGACATCCCTGTGGTGAGGTTTAGTGTGTTCCAGTGGTTAGAATTAGAGGCCTGATCAGATTCAGGTTTGATTGTCTTGGCAAGACTGTCCCATTGGTGGTGGTGGGCAACACAGACTTCTTGAGAGGCTTCTGCCCAGGAAACTAGGGAGATCCCCATAGCTGGTCCAGAGTGTCAGGAAAAGAGGCCAGAGTGCATCTTGCAGGGGACAAAGTCCTGGAGTCCAGCTTTGAGTCTTGGCAGACCTCAATACCTCAACTCCCATTTCCTCATCAGCAGTGACAAGATCTCTGGTGTCTAGACAGCCTCTCCTTGCCCTCCATCTCCTTCCAGAGGACTGAAACCCATGGGTGGGAAGGAGGAGAAAGGACAGAGGATGCTAAACAAGTATCCTAACTGAGCAGGAAGTACCAGAGATGGAGCCAGTCCACACTGAAAAGAGAAACCAGGTTGCATCTGAAGGTGTCAGGCGGTGGGGAAAAAGCCTTTGAAGAGCCCTTGTGCTCTCCTTACCCTGCATCCAGGTCTCCATTCTTGACTTCATGACCTCTGTCCCCACAACCCAGATCAAGGATGCGGGAAGCAGAGGAGGGGGTGAGGGCCATGCAGAGAGATGGAGGAACTGCCTCAGCAGCCTCGCTCACCAATGTGACCTAGTTCTTTAGCCCTGGATATAGAAGCTAGTGCACAGGCTCAGCAAGATGTCTCTTCTCTGCTTGAAGAACTCAGTTCTGCTCTGTGGGATGATGTGGAACCCAGGTGCTGGCAGCATGGTTGGGGACGGCGACAGCGAGGTGAAGTAGCATCGGGACCAGCCACCAGAGCCTGGGCTGGAAGTTGTTTTTCCAGCACTGGAAGCAGGTGTTCCAGGCCAGCTACATTCCTAGTCAATCCTCCTTCACATGGTCAACTACGTGGAGTTGGGAAGCTGAGGTCCCTCGAAGCTCCTGGGTACAGCACAAACCTGATCAGTGTGAGCTGAGCAAAGACACAGAACAGAGCATGACCAAGTGAGCTGAGGTGTAGCTAGCCAAGAAGAGAGGGCCCTGGTACAGCACTGACCAGCCTGCACAGGGACCAGTGTGCAGGGACAGCCCAGACTTTGTTGACCAGTGCTGCTGGGCCCAGAGAGAGAACTACATCATCAGGGATCCCATTTTTATCCTGCCAGCTCTGTACCTCTTAGAAAGTGAGGCCTTCAGCTTGGCCTCAGGGCTTTAGGCTAAGCCCTCTCGCTCCTCACACCTGGACATCTGGCCCCTGGAGGCAGGCTGCTGACCTATGTGCCCTCTGGCCACCTTCTTCATTCTACCAGGTCATCTTGCTGAGGAAGAACAGGGCTCACTCAAGGCCAGTCTCTATAACTCAGGAAGGAAGGCACAGACCCTCACTCAGAGAACCTCCCTTCTGATTTAGAGCCATCACTCTTGGCTCTGAAAGAAATCCGTAAGACCAGTGGTCCCCAACCAGCACTGGAAACTAGCCTGCTGTTCTCCCCACAGGCCCAGTTATAACACACATGGCCACCTTTCATTGAGAACTGCCTCTATCCTTATAGCAATCCTGCAAGGTCACAGTAATAGTGACCTCTCTGCACCTCACTGTCCCCAAAATTTATTCCTATTGACTTTTTAATCCTTACCCCAGCCCTATGTGATGTTTACTGTTACCATATGCATGTTAGAATTGAGGGCACAGAAATGTTGAGTAATCTGCCCAAAGCTACACAGCAGCTGAGCAGAAGAGCTGGGATTCCTGCCATGAGCTCTGGCTCCTGAGCCCATGCTTGGGTCCACCACACTGCCTCCCAGAAAGTGTGATTCATCCCACCTGAAAGAGGAGACAGCTGGGCTCAGAGACAGGGAGGATACAAGTCCTGGGGCTGGAGTTTGAATCTCAGTCTGTCTGAATCACCTCCCAGAGTCAGTTTCACGTGGGGAGGGCCAGCCTGATTGAAGGCAGAGAGGAGACCAATAGTGAGCTCAGAGATGCACACTGTTCTCCATCTCCGTAGAGGTCAATACTGAGCATCTGTACTCAGTGATATACTTGGATGCAAAAGAAACTCAGTCCAGACCCCTACGGCAAGAGACCAAGAGGGTTGCAGAGAGATCCTAGAGGCTTTGGACACGAGTCACTTGCACCAGAGTGTGGGAACAACAGCTTGTATGTGCATACCCATGCACATACATGTACATGGGTCAGAACATTTCTGGTTTACAAAGGATCTTGATGGGCCCCTAGTCCAACACTTCATTTGATGCTGGAATCAGAGGGCTCAGGCTGAAGGACACAGAGTGTGGGTCACCCAGGTGTTAATGAAGGGATACCCAGTGCTATTGACTTTCTTGGAGAACAGCCCAATCACAAGAGCTCTTCCCCTTGACAGTGTCCAAGACCAAAAGGAGAATGGAAGGCTTGGCGGATGACAGGGTTCTGACAGCCTGCTCCCTGAGCCACTCATTGCAGCTTCCCCTTCCTCATTCTCTTCTTACATGATCCCTGCGTAAGGTCTGCCCTGCGTTCAGCTGATCCTTTAAGCAAGCTGATGGTCTCTGACGTCCCTAGTCATGGCCTGACTGTTGTTTAGTCTGAATGGCCTACTCAGAGGGGACCAACTCCTGTTTGTGCCCAGGACTGTGCATCACAGCTGTGGAGACTTAGTAGAATGTGATTTGCATAAGAGTTCAACTGATATCTCTGACTCCACCTTTCTAAAGCTTCAGAGGGTCAGCAAACAGAGAGAACCTTCTCAACCCTATAGGCTGGGGCAGGGCTGAGGACAAGGGGGCTGTTGGACAAGTCTGTGGGAGATGCTGTCCTTCTCAGCTCTACTTTCCCTTCCTTCCATAGACACCTGCCTCCGGTTACATCCATCTTGCACAGAGCTAATGGTCTCTGTGGTTCAACATCACTGAACAGACATATTGGGGAGGCGACAGCTTGAAACTGGTCAGGAAAAAGTGAGCACACACACACACATGACATACATGCACACACAATGTTCATACATCTGTACGTGCACACACACGTGCTCAGCTGCCAGTGCAGGGAAAGCGGGAGTGCGAGGGCATCTCTCCCAGGGAGCTAACAAGTAGCAACCCCCACAGCCTAGAATCTTCTTACTTTGTTTTTCCCTATCCTTCTCTGAAAGAACCAAGGACAGAACTGCCCCCAAGGACTGACAGAACAGGAGGGGAAGCCGAGGATCCTGAGTAATCTGTCTCCTGGCCCATCAGCCTCTGAATTATTGAACACGTGATGGTTTAAACCAAGAGAGTGGCTGTAAAATCTTCCTTGGACTCACACAAGTAAGACTTTTAAAACCCAGGCTCCCATTTAGAGTCAAGTGGTATGGTTAAGGCAGCTTTAAAAGTGTTCTGTGGTTCCTGGAGATTCCTCCCTGCTTTCACTGAATTGGTTTTCCCACCGTCTGCCCTCCATATCTCACTTGCTTTTGAAATATTTCCTCAGTGAAGACTGAGGAAAGCTCCAGAGGAGAAATGTCGGGAGTCTAGCTGTATACAACATGGCCCCTGAAGAGGAGCCTGAAAGATGAACGAGCAGGCATCTGAATGGTGTGCATCCGCCTTGGATCGGGAGGCGAGAACTAACATCAAAAGTTCCCAGAAAGGCATCCAGAGAGGGGCCTTCCAGGCTTACCCACAGACATGTCTGTCTTGGCCCAAACCCTTCTTGCTAGTACATCTGCAGCCCACCAGAGCCACCTTCCCAAGAAGGACGTGTCGCAGACGTGAAGAGCATGTCTTTGCTGGTGCTGACATGATGGTCAGCTTGGCAGTAGAAATCTGCAAAGGGGAAAGGTGAACGGGGTTTAAATTATTCAAACCAGGTCTTCTTTTTTAGCTAAGGCTGCACAAGAGAACCCGATAATTCAGGCCATCTTAGCCCAAGGCCAATGACCATGACAGATGCATGCCTCTGATCAAATGAACAGGATATTTTTAGAGGCTAGACTATGGGCTCAGAAAACTTTCATATCTTAGGCCAAGAAAGGATCATGATGGATAGTTCAGGCTAAACTGGGCCTTTATCGGGGCCTGTTTTATACTTAGGGAATTAAAAAGTAGTAAAATCTAGAAAGTGATTTTTGAAAATGAGGGGACCAAAATTGTGACATTTCATTGGCACAGCTAGCGTTTTGCTAATGGGGACTCTGCACCGCATGTCGGTGGGTGGTGTCTGGGGTCTTAAATGCTGCCAAGCTGCCATCTGAGGGTACAGCAAATGGTCCCAACTCAACAGGAATGGATGATCACTGAGGAGACGAACAACATGGGGAAAAGAGAACCCAGAAGACGGAGAGACCCAAGTGAGTGGGTCTGTACATCGACTCGTGACCGGAAGAACCAGATGGTGCCAGGCCACCACCAGCGATAGCCAAAGTGGAGCTCACAAAGTTGAGTCTCACTGGCAACAAGAGAATAAATAGGGGTGCAGCCGGAGATCTCCAATAAAAGACTGCACTTGATGGTCTGGGGGCTTCAGGATTCCCCTGGGAGCATGACCCCTGGCCCTGATCCTGCCCCTGTCCATAAATCATAATGAAGGGCTACTTTTTGGAAAGCAATGGATTGGACTTGGCGACACAGAGTGACTGTATCTTGTGGGAGTTTTATGGTTCCATGCATCTATAGGATGTCATCGTGCTGACCTCTTGCTGGAGGAAGGGGAGTGGGTGGAGAGGAGGGGATAGGAGACTGTTGGGAGGACAGGACATGTATGGAGCAAAGAGGAAGGGTGTGCTGTCACCGGGCAGGGAGAGCAGTGGGAGCTGCATATAGGTGAGCATGCGAATTTATGTGGAAATGTACGTTTTCATTCAATCATAATAATAAAAAGAAAATTGTGACACTTTGTCAAATATGCCAAGACCAATAAGGGCTAGCATTGAAGGCAAAGATAACCTGGGCAAGGGCTCGAAAGCATCTTATCGTGTAGCCTGCCCAACTTGGTCAGCCTCTCTCTGCTACCTGGTGTCCGCGTCTATATGGGGGTGGTATATGAGGGTAATGACGAAGTATTTTCAGGTCTGAGGAAACGACTCACCACATTATATAAAGATCATAAAACAGTGGCTATAATTATCATTTACATCATCATCACCATGACCAAGCTCCTTGGAGAAGGAACCTAAATAAAATAGAGTTATTCTTAGGGCCATTATTGCCAGGGTCCTCACAGCTTGGGCTGGGCTACTACCACTGAAGAAACTGGTGGTGATGGGTGCAGCCTGGGCCCCAGCATCCTCCCAGAGCTCATTTCTCACCCATAGATCTCTTTGCTAGTGTCTGCCAGCCACCCAGCACTATGGTTGTCATAGCCCCATCTGCTTGGTGGCACTTTGACCTTTGAATCTGCTGCCTGCATGGTCTCAGAGGACCGATCCTGCAGCCAGAGCTTTGAGAATCCTCAACCTGTTTCCAAGGAATCCAGAGTAGGAGAGATCCTTTCTTCCTCTGGGGTGGTTTAATGCAGTGCAAGCCCGGTTATAACCTAAGTGGCTACCATTTGCTGGAACCACCTACCTATATTCCTCACAACAACCCTGCAAAGCAACAATAATCGTGATGTGTCTGTGAGCTGAGCACTGATCTCATCGTTTATGCAAACTGACTCTTTAGTCCCCATCCCATCACTACTGAGGTGTTTACTGTTATCCCGTGCATTTTATAGAGGAGGATGCTGGAGGCACAGAAAGGTGAAGTAATCTGCCTAAGGCCATGCTGCCAGTGAGTGCCAGAGCCAGGATTCAAACCATGCATCTGGCTCCCAAGCCCATGCTTTCTGATCCAGCACACTATACTGCCTTCGACACAGTATGATTCAACCTGCGTAAAAGGAGAAAGCCAGGCTCAGAGACAGGGAGGAAGCAATACGGGAGCTGGAGTTTGAATCCCAGTAATCTAATTCGGACAAGAGGACCCGTTGCCAGGCTCATTGGGAAAGAGGATACAGATATCCTAAGAGCCAACCTTGAGAAGCCAGCCTGGCCACACAGAGACCCAGAGAGTCAACCCAGGTCTGCCTTCCGCAGCTGAGTTCTGTTGAGGTCATTTGGGAAAAGTCTTGGCCCGGAATTGGCTCTGTTCCGTGGCCAGGATAACCACACAGTGACATGTAGCCACCACTGCCTCTCAAGACCCTGGTACCTCTAGCCCCTCAGCCTTTTTCACCCTGGCCTTACTTGGCTCTGGGGCTGTACACGTCAAAGATGAACAACCCTCCAGCTCTTTCCTTAGCCAGAGAGAGGAGGAGACTCTTCCAGGACCACACAGCCAGGGCCTTGGTCCAGGGCCTTTGCTGCTGTTCCAGGCTGGCTTGTCCCCCATGTCCTGAATTTCTCCAGTGCAGGGAAGGGGCACTCAACCTTTTTGGGACTCAGGACTCGTAGTTTGGTTTCCACATGGAAAAGGAAGCACTGAGGTGAGAATTGAAGGTCAGCTACCTGGCTGGCTGCCACCTGACCCACTGAGAACATGAAGGTGAAGCTTCAGGGTGCGAGCAGTGTTGCTAAAACTCTCTTGGCCTGCACACCAAATCAAGCTTGTTGGTCCAGTCAGAGAACAGTTTGAAGCGGTAATGTGTGGGTGGATTATTCCCATGGAAGGTCTGTTTGTCTCCCCACCCTTCCAGCTGGGCCCTGCTGAACAACTTTCAGAACAGGGCTGGAAAAGAAGGGTCAGTGTGTGTGTGCGTGCGTGCGTGTGCATGCATGTGTATGCACAGAGTTTGTTTACGTCCCAGAACCAAGAGTTTATTTGGAGGTTATACATAGCCTTTCTATTATTCAGTTGCTTGCTTCATCTCCTGGCAACAACTCTAGATAACCGTACTGCTGGAAAGAGATGGGACTCAGTCCCTGTTTTAGTCAGCTAGTGCTGTTCTAACAGAAACACCACAAAATGGATGGCTTTAAAAAAGGAAAGTTTACTCTTACACAGTCCAGTAGGCTACAAGTCAAAATTCAGGGTGTCCGCTCCAAGAGAAGGCTTTCCCTCTTTGAGCTCTGGAGGAAGTTCCTGTGTTGCATCAGTCTTTGTCCAGGGAGCATCTTGGCCCAGGAACCTCAGGTCTGAAGGACGCGCTCTTCTCCTGGTGCTTCTTGCTTGATGATGTGAGGTTCCCACTCTACTTGCTTCCTTTGCCTTTTATCTCTTGTAGGATAGAAGGATAAGAGGTGGTGTAAGCCACACTCCAGGGAAACTCCCTTTACAGTGGAGCAGGGTGGTGACTTTATGAAGGAATTTACAATCCCCACCTCACCCCTAGTCGTCTGACATACAGCATAGGAAAAGCACAAAATGGAGGATAATCATAAAATACTGGGAATCGCGGCCCAGCCAAGCAACACACAGTTCAGTCTATAACAGTCTCTCTAACCTAACTAGCTCCATTCACTTCCCTAATAACTAAGCACTTGGAAACCTTGGTGGCATAGTGGTTAAGTACTATGGCTGCTAACCAAAAGGTGGTCAGTTTGACTCCACTGGCTGCTCCTTGCAAACTGTGGGCAGTTCTGTTCTGTCCTGTAGGATCACTGTGAGTCAGAATTGACTAGACAGCACCAGGTACGATTTGGTTTTTTGAGTGAGCAGAGCCACAGAACAGATGATCTAAAGAGCAGATAATCCTTCAGCAAATTCTTTAGAATCCCTGTGCATACATGCAGATGTTTTCTCCTTGCCTGTGCCATTCAGCCTGGTTGAATGGCCTGGAAATGGACTCACAGTTGAAGAAAACTAAGGTGCAAAAGTCTTCTTATCACAAGGCCGGTGTTGCGAGCCTTCCCTGGCTGGTGTGAGATGTCAGTATTATTGTTCTACTGTCATGGGCTGATTGAAGTACATGGCTTGTGGGGCCAAGTTTATCATTTCAAGAATCACCCCAGTTCTCCACTTTGCCGTGGCAACAGGGAGCTCTTCACCAGGGAGCATGAGTTGGCTGTGTTCCCTGCCAAGGGCCATGGGATGGAAGCAGGGGGAAGGACCCACTTTCCCTCGCAAGATCTGCTCTGTACCCCCTTCCCAACTTTGCTGTGACTGCAGCAGCAGATCCCGAGCTATACAAGAACAGCAAAGCAAAAACCAGTTGTGACAACCCTTGTATGTCGGAGTAGAACTGTGCCCCACAGGGTTTTCGGTGGCTGATTTTTCAGAAGTAGGTTGCCAGGCCTTTTTTCTGAGATGACTCTGGGTAGACTCAAACCCCGAGCCTTAGCATCTGTGACAGAGTGCTTAGCCATTTGTGCTAACCAGGGACTCCAGCCTACTAGCACCCCTGTCTCTCCCTGGGACTGGGAATGGAGTGGCAGCTGGATCCTACCTTCCATGCCAGGCCTGTCACACACAGACTTCTAGGAAATCTGTGCCTCCATATGGACATATGATATCCTACTCACATACATCAAATTGAGGTTTGACGGGAGCTTAGAATCAACGGAAAAACAAGACCTAGTTCAGAGGGAGGGAGGAAGAAGTAGAGCACAGGCATTTTTTTAGACAGTGGAACTATTCTGTGTGACACTGTAATGGTAGACACATGACATCATGCATTTGTCAAAACCCATGGAACTGTGCAATACGATGTGAACTGTGGACTT
Organism: Heterohyrax brucei; assembly: GCA_028571685.1. Classification (NCBI taxonomy): domain Eukaryota; kingdom Metazoa; phylum Chordata; class Mammalia; order Hyracoidea; family Procaviidae; genus Heterohyrax; species Heterohyrax brucei. The sequence continues at coordinate 64,164,969 of CM053142.1, read as the reverse complement.
CAGTTAATATGTGTCAGTGTGGTTTAGGTGGAGCCCTGATGGTACGGTGGTTAAGAGCTTGGCTAATAACCAAAATGTTAGCAGTTCAAGTCTACCAGCTGCTCCTTGGAAATTCTGTGGAGCAGTTCTACTGTCCTGTTGGGTTATTATGAATCAGAATTACTGGGGTTTTTTGTGGGTTTTTGTTGGTTTTTATTAACTGCTGTGCAAGTTAGTTCCTACATAGCAACCCCATGTGACAGAGAAGAGCTAACCTGTAGGGTTTTCTGGCTGTAGTTTTACAGGAGCAAATCTCCAGGTCTTTCTCCCATGAGAGCTGCTGAGTGGGTTCCAACTGCCAACCTTTCACTCAGCAGCTGAGCACTTAACCATTGTGCCACCAGAAACCAAACCCCGCTGCCCCTGAGTTGATTCCCACTCATAGTAACTCAATGAGACGGAGTGGAGCTGCCCTCACAGGGTTTCCAAGGCTGTAAATCTTGACGGGAGCAGGCTGCCACGTCTTCGCTCCCACAGAGCGCCTGGTGGGTTCGAATCAGTGACCTTTTAGTGGGCAGCTGAGTGCTCTAACCAGTGCCCCACCAGGGCTTCTTGCCACCACTGGGGCTTCATAATGTTTCAGTACTGGTTCGTCAGTTGTAACCAACTACCGCAGGAATGCAAGGTGTTAGTAGCAGGGAAAGCCATGTAGGGAGGAAGGTATAAAGGAACTCAGTACCTGCTGCAGTTTTTCTATAAACCTAAAATACTCTAAACGATAAAATGTATTAAAGAAAAAAGACTGAGAAGCCAGAACTGGGGGTCAAGTGGTCATCGTCGTTACTAATGAGGCTGCTTGGCAAGTGGCTCCACATCTGCAGCAGAAAGCCTTAGCTGTGTCTTCACCGCTGCATGACAAAGCTTACCCACCTGCAGAGACAGCGGCAAGTGAGAGAACCCGCCTCACCCAGCTGATGTGGTTGGGGAGAGCAGACGACATGGCATCCTTAGGACAGGCTGGCCTACCGAGAGGAAAGACCAGCTCTTGGAACAGACAAGGGGGAGTGGGTATGAAAAGGGGAGGAGCCAAGAGTGTTCCCCTAGAAGTCCCTGGAGGAGGAAGCAGGGGACTCAGAGAGAGGTTTGGTCTTAACCCTTCATTGACTGACAGAGCTGGAACACCAAGGAATCCTCTCATCTAAGCCCTGCATTTTGTACAAAAGACCCAGAGAAGGGTGAGTGATTCCCTCAGGGCCACATAGCATCTTGTCACAAAGGCACATTTGTCACTAGACTCCCAGGACAGGGTATCTTCTGGGTTGTTGCTCTTTTTGCATGCCAGCCAGTCCATTCCCACTCATAACAACTCCATAGGGCAGGGGAGAGTCGCTCCATAGGGTGTCCAAGGCTATGATCTTTACGGAAATGGATCACAAAGTCTTTTCTCACATGGAGTGGTTTGTTCAGCTGGTGGGTTCGAATAGCCAGCCTTGTGGTTGGCAGCCAAGTGCTTAACCATTGTACTACCAGGGCTTCTGTTCTCTGATAAGCACCACTCTTGTTTCAGTATCCACCTCCATCCAGCTGCAGAGGCTACCCTTCATTACCGCTCACCTCCACCAGCAGATGCTCTGTAGAGGTGGTTTTCACAGCCAGTTAATTTCCACTGACACCACCTACCTCTGACGTTTTGCAGCTAATGATCCTTGTAAACTTTGTGGAACTGCCTAGTCCACAGACATCAGCCAGCCCGAGCAGGACACCATCCACCCTGGATCTTGCTTGGACTCAGCCCATTCCGCCTGAACACTCAGCACAGTCTCAGCTGGAATCCACTGGGCCCTGCCTTTGGCTTGTAGTTCTGGAACTGTGTTCTCCTGTTACTCCTTCCAGCCATGTGATCCTCTTGGACCCCCAACAGTTGGCTTGAACTTCGAGTGGCCTCAGCCATGTTCTCTTGATGTGCCTCTTGCATACCCCCTACCTGCCCACTGCCTGGTTTGCTCCCTCCTCTGTCATCTTCAAGCTTCCCCTCTCCCACACTTCTCCTCCCCTCAGCCCTGTCCTCTGCTCCCAGCCTCTTGGGCCAGAGCGGGACATTAGCCAGATGCATAGACATCAAGCAGAGCCTGTCCCAGCTCCTCCCCATAGAGCAGCCCCCAGGTAGAATGGCTGATTTCACAGACCTGGAATCCCAGCATCTGTGTGGCCGTGGCCGGATGGCCGTGTCTGTGGCCAGATGGCCGTGTCTGTGGCCGGGGGGGTAGGGTCACCATCATCCTTCCAGCAGTGATATCTTGTTACAGGAATGGTTTGAGGCTCTGGAATCCACATCCTCTCATCTGTGGCTGAACAGGCCAGACAGCTGCACCTCCGTGTTCTCAAGCCGGTGGTTAATTGCCAGAAAATAACGCGCCCTGAGGTCACTGCCGCTTAAACAGCTGGCTCCGTCTTCTCCAGCTTGGCATGCGTTGCTCTCCATTCTCTGACCCTCATTTGGCCTTCCACTGTAATTGTCTCACACACAGAGCTCTCTTCTCCTTGCTACGTAGCTTGACAGCGTCTTGATTCTTCTCTTTCACTGTTTCTACCACTCTGAGATCGGCCAGTGCCTGGACCCCATCACAACCCACCTGGACACTACACTTCGACTTTCAGATTGTGGTTTGGCAGGGGGCTTCGTCTCTCTCTCTAAACACACAGAATGGTAGAGGAGATGGAGAGAAAACCTTTGATGAAGCTCCCTATTTTGGCAGAATCAGTCTAATGGAAAATTTTTTAAAGTCTGGTTTGGTAAAATTCTTAAAACTTTTACCTTGAGGATGGCACTAGCTGAATCCTGTCCCATATGCACCAGCATATCTGCCCCAGATACTATCTATGCAGCAGAAATCCATCTGAAGACTTGTTTTCTAACTAATCAGCTTAATGTGGCAATGAGAAGGTTTTCTGCAGATTTCCTGCAGAGCCCCTCATTAGAGACAGTGTCAGCGTGGCGCAAAGTCCTGTGCTGTTCCAGCTTTGCTTTGGAGCTATAGTCTCAGAAAATATACAGCTTCTAGTTCAAAGTGTTCCATTAGTCACAGATCTAAAGACCAAACCTCTGATACATGATACTGGGGGAGACTAAGTTTTGGGTCCTGTTCTGAGCATAACTAACTGGTTCTTTCTACTTTTGGGCTTCAGTTTGGCATTTTTCTAGCTTCTGTGTTTTGAAACAGGATAGTTCTTATGAGATACAAGCACTGTCCTGGACCAAGTCTTTGGAATTTGCATTCCTGATTCTCATCAGAGTAGGCAAAGGTAGCTGCTTCTAGAATGACTAGGGGAGCCCTGAGTCTGCAAGGACAGACTGGTCACAGAAGTGAGAGTGGGCTGGAGGTCAGGAAGGAGTTTAGGTGGTACTGGTTCAGTTCACACCATGGTGTGCAGGAACTGTGAAGTCAGAACCAGATATAGGTGGGAGCGGAGACGGGTTAACCAGCACATGCGGTATGTGCGGACTTCACTGAGCAAGGTACACACGGGCATAATTGTAGTTACTCGCTAATCTGTGGTAGGTGATTTCACATGAGTTTCACCGTGTCTTTGCTATGGTGGGAAACCCTGGTGGCATAGTGGTTAAGTGCTACATCTGCTAACCAAAAAGATTGGCAGCTCAAATCTGCCAGGCTGTGCTTGAAAACTCTATAGGACTGTTCTACTCTGTGCTGTGGAGGCACTGTGAGACGGAGTTGACTCAGCAGCCCTGGTTCGGTTTTTCTGGTTTTTGCTGTGATGGTAGGCAGGTGAAATTGTGCACTGCAGATTGGTGGAAAGGCCCAATTGGGCCCGTGTGTACCTTGCTTATGGGGTAATCCAGCTCTGGGTAGGAGCCAGAAGGGCAAACGACGGTCAAAGCATAGGCGTAGTTCTGAGGAAGTAGATGAGCCGTGGGAGCCACGAGGCGCGAAGCAAGATGTCAGTAACAAGGTCCCAGGTGAGGAACTTCAGGCTCAGGAAGGGCTTTGTGGGGGCTGAGTGTTGATGGATAAGCAGCTTCAGGAGACAAATATGGTTGGCAGGGAACTGCAGGCAGGGGGACAGGGAGAGCAGAGGCCCAGAGCTGGTGCCTCAGCTTCTTGCAGAGAGCTACATGCATGTGCGCACACGCACACACATTCAGGGAGTGTTTCATGGATCTGTGTAGACAGTATTAGGTTCTGGGATAAGATTAGGCTGGGCAGAGTGAGTCTCAGAAGGCCTGGTGAAGTAAAGGGCAGAGGAGGCATGGTGGGCCCGCCCTGCTGGCTGCAGTGGGCAGCTGTCTGGGAACTAAGTGCAGGGCCAGGAGATACTCACCACCTGGGGAGAGTTTTCCCTGGATTCCCCTCTTGCACCTCTACATCTTCTCCTGCTTCCACCTCCCTGAAGCTACTCTCCCAACACATTGTGTAGAAGCCCTCGATACTGCCGTGCACCTGAATGATATCTACCCGAAGATGTTATATCCACCCTACGTATGCACGAGGACCTCACCCACTACCCGTCATTCACCTCGGGGGCACTACCATGCTGGTTAAGAACTTGGGTTCTGTAGCCCACAAGCCTGGATTCAAATCCTGGCACTGTATTTGCTTCATGAACTAAGCCAAGCTACATACTTTCTCCAAGAATACATTGTCATCTCTAAAATGAGGCCAATGTCAGGATTCATCTCAGAGAGTTGACAGTTGGGAGAGGCCCCACAAACTGCCTACAAGAGGGGTTAGCACATGGGGAGACTTAAAGATGTTGTCTGTTACTGTTGGGAACCCCCACTGCCCCCATCTACCAAGTAGGGGCTGCTTAGATGAATAAGACAGTGATTGTGTTATGGGAGCATTGATGATGATTATTATTATTTGGGTGGAAGGGATGCCTTTCCACGATAGAGAAACTACATGGTCTCTCCAATAGGTTTTGAAAAACAAGGTCAGCATTGTTAGCTTAAAGAAGCTGTATTGCATTCCAAAACCAAAACACTCATGCTGTCAAGTCGATTCCAACCCATGCCAACCCTATAGGAAAAAAGTAGAACTACCCCATAGAGTTTCCAAGGAGCACCTGGTGGATTTGAACTGCCACCCTTTTGGTTAGCAGCTATAGCACTTAACCACTGCTCCACCAGAGTTTCTATAGTTTCCAGTCGATACTGATTTTTATATTGAAATATAAAGAGGAAGATACCACACTTGGTAACAAGGAGGGTCAGTGAAACAGAGAAGGACTTTCAACAGAGATGAACTGACACAGGACTGCAACAGTGGGCTCAGACATACCTTCTGTTGAGAAGGTATCAGAGGACTGGGCAATATGTGGCACCTAACACAGCAATATTGAACCATAACTCTCTCCTAAAGAACACACAGAGTATCTGATAGTTTCTCACTACTGGCTTTGGTTTAACATTTCAAAAATCAGTACCAAACCAAACTTGAGCAAAAGGGTGGCTTTGGAGCCTTTGAGCACTTCCAAGAGACAACTGTGTACAAGTCTGATATTAACAGTTCTCTTCCTGAACTGCTTCAGGAAAGCCACCAGGCCACAGGGACCCAGCTGGACCACTCAGAACACTACAGAACTCTCAGAACTCCCTGTTGCATGTTTTGGTCCTGAGTGATAGGTGCTGAAGTACTGGTTTCACTGATCCTTAACTCTTGACTCAGAGTGAGCCTCTTCATGCCTCAAAGGTGCCTGGCCAGGTAGTCACAGAGTAAAATCCCTCATGTGCTTCTGCCCATGTTTGGTTTAGCCTCTCAGGAACTGGGTAGCACTTCTCAGATCTTGTTTTTGTGCCTCCCACAGAGCACAGGGGTACATATGTAAATCCCCTTCCACCAGCAGCACTGGAGCCTGAAGATGAATATGTAAGTCAGGGCTTCTCAACCTCTGCTCTAATTGACATTGTCAGCCAGATGATTCTTTGTTAAGGGGCTGTCCTGTTCAGTGTGGGATGTTCAGCGGCATCCCTGGCCTCTACCCACTGGAGTACCCCTTCCCCGGGTTGTGACAACCAAAAATGACTCCGGACATTGCCAGATGTCACCTAGGGGTAAAATGACTGCCAACTGAGAATCACTGATGTAAATTAAACTAAGGTAACAGTTCCACGCTACATAATCAGTTGCCCTCTGGTGGATTTTGGCTCTTGGTGACCTCATGAATGTCAGAGTAGAACTGTGCTCCATAGGATTTTCAATGGGTGATTTGTTTTATAACTAGATCACCAGGCCTTTCTTCTGAGGCACCTCTGGGTGGACTCAGATCTCCAACATTTTAGTTAGCACATTAACTGTTTACAATATGCAGGGACTTCTGTGCTGCCTGGGGTTCAGAAAAAGATTATGCAACCATACCCAGGAGTGGGGTTGGCTGACTCGGGGATGACTAGTGGAGGCCATGACTGACCTGAGTAGAGAAGGGCAGGCAGGCAGTGGAATTCTGGGCAGAAGAACAGTGAGAACAAAGGAGTGGAGGCTGAACAGCTTGGCCTGTGCATAGGGGGCCCATATGCAGGGATGCAGTGAACACTCTGCAGATTTGCACAGGCAGCCAGCAGGTATCAAAGGATTCCTGAGCTGAGAGAGAGTTCAAGGAAGATGGGAGGGCCAAAGCAGGAGGCATTTGTTTGAGTCCATGGCTGTGAAATCACAAGGTAGAGATCCCAGCAGCCTGGCTGCAGTTCCTAGGTGCTCCAGCCAGCTACTTGAGCCTGGGCTAAGAGTCTTCAGGGTGCCAGCATCCAAATGAACATGGCCCTGCTCCTAGGGGCAGTTACACCAGAAGTATCCCCTGCCAGTGAGTCACACACCTAACTGCCAAAGCTGCTACTCAGAGCCTGCAGCCAATGTGCTCTCCAACAGTCGTGTGTGGTCCCACTGGAATCCTGCAGCTCTGGTCCTTGCTTCCTCCTTAAGTGGTGTCTGCACACCAGAGCTGCATGAGTGGTAGGGCATCTTTGGAAAGTTCTTCCTGATGCCTCTTGACTGTGCTGTCAGGTTTGAGAGCCTGTCTGATGCCTCAGAACAAGTCTTTGAGGGACTGGCATGTGCTAATTTAGCATGCCATTAAATCAAGGGATATGGCCCAGGTTTGCTTGGCATCTCTCCATCCCTTTTCCCTGCCTGTAACAATGGCATCCCTGGGGAGTAGCGTTATGCTGCCGTGGCTACAGTTCTGCCTTCTAGCATGACTCAAAGCTGGCAGCAGGGATGGAGAGAAAAGCCGGCCCCTGCCCTCTGCAGAGGGGCAGCAAGGTGCTAAGAGGTTGCTGTCCTTTGTGCCAGTGGCCTGGGTCCTCAGAGAGGCCATGACCTGACTTTTTAAGTTGGGTGAGTACTCTGTAGCTCTTCCTGCCTCACTGGCACTCAAAGTGCCCCCAGGAAGCTTGGGAGCCACAAGTGGTCACGGCCTCTAGTGTCTTGTGTGGTAAGATGGGCGTTTCTGTGTGGTGCAAACAGTTAGCATGCTCAGCTGCTAACCAAAACGTTGGAGATTCAACCCTACCCAGAGGCACCTTGGAAGAAAGGCTTGGCAATCCAATTCTGAAACATCAGCCATAGGAAACCCTGTGGAGCACAGTTCTACTCTGACACACATGGGGTCACCATGCATCAGAACCAACTCAACAGCAACTGGTTTGGTCTTTTGATGGCAGAATGAGATGGTTCAGAGTATCATAGTTGCAGGGACATGGCCATGTCAGAGGAGTTGCTGGGGCTAGTATCTATCCCCAGGGCCTTGAGATGCCTGAGGAGAGCCTCCTGGGTGGGTATATGCAGCCATGCCCTGTGTGATGGGCAAGGCAGCTCCCAGGAGGTCAGTGACCTGGCCTGGGCTCTCTGCACCTGCCACTGGCTTCCAGGTACTGCTTACCTTGTTCCATTGGACCCCAGCTCTGGGCAGGCAGGAACCCCACCAGATCACAAGAAAGCACTTAACAGAGTGTCATTCGTTACAGTTCCTGCTCTCGGTGGGTTCTCCCAGCCACTCACATGGAATGGCAGACGATATTGTCCCCTTTCACTGAGGCTCAGGGATCACAGTCTAGACCACCGTGGATGGCTAGGAAGGCCTCAGTGTCCCATACAAGGGGGGGCTGACACCCAGTCTACCCAACTCTAGCCAAGCCAGGCATCCTACTGAGGGCTACAGACCCGCAGAGTGGGAGCACATTTTTCTAATTCAAACCAAGATCCTCATGGCCACCCAGCTAGAGCCAGGAAGTGGCAGAGCCTGGATGTCAGCCCAGGTTGGCTGACCCTCGACTAGCATCCTGAAGGTGTTCAGGGTGCCCACAAGGGAGGGGCCATCTGCAGACCTGGTCGGCTTCCTGCCTTGCTGAGCCTAGACACTATTCAGTACTACCCGGAGATCCTGCTGGGCCCACTTGGCCCTCCTGCACGCAAACCTTTCCCGTGGAGTGAGGAGTCCCTGGGGCCAAGGGAATATGTCTTCATGGAGCTTGCAGACAGCACTCCCCACCCATGCCTAGACCTCACCCAGGGTACGAAGAAGCTTGGAAACCTCAGCCAGACAGCCCCCAGAGGTGTGGTCCCCTAGCCTGCACCTGCATTTCAGACATACCCAGCAATCTCCACATCCCTGTCCAAGGGATGGCCAAGGGACACCTGATTCTGGGGAAAGGGTAGGTAGAGCTTGGGCATGTGGCATGCAGGGTAGAGCCTGGATCAGGAAAGGAAGAGGGTGGCCAGGGGCCTCCAGTTACACACTTGGCACAGATTATAGAGACAGGACTTAATAATACTTCCATGTGTCCCTGACAGTACCCAGCTCCAATGCTGGATACAGTAAAAAACAAAACCAACCCAATTACTTATGAGTTGATTCTAGTCTATCACGGTAGAGCTGTGCTCACAGAAAAATCAGTGGCTAATTTTTCATAGATTGCCCTTCTTCTGAGGCACCTCTGAGTGGACTTGAATCTCCAGACTTTTTGATTAGCAGTCAAGTACCTTAACTGTTTATGCCATCCAGGGTCTCTCGATAGATAAAATCAGGCTTAATAAAATTGCTGGGGGCACCAGAGTGACTGGCTAAACTTGAAAAGTAGTCTTGCTCTGAGGTTTGAGTTCTTCTCCCCTGTTGCTCAAACCCTGCCCCTGCTAGGCCCCCTGCTGAGTGTGCTAGGAAGCTGCGGGCCATGGATTAGCTTTGTCTCTGATATGACCAGACAGTGCCCTGCCATCCCTGTCATCTCCACCCCTGTATTAAAAAACCTCGTGCCGGCTGCCTCTGTCCTCACACACACCCTCCTGCCTGCCATCTTTCCTTCATGATGAGCCCTAGGGCTTCAGAGCTCATTCCTGGGCTGGTCCTTTCCAAGAAGTCAGAGATCTGAGTGACCCTGGGTGCTGCCCTGGCATTACTGGGTCAGGGACAGCCTCAAGGGACAAGAGGCATCACCCACCAGTGCTCAGCAAGGTCATGGGTAGAAGCTGAGCTTGCCCAGAGTGGGGCTGGTCCCCATCAACAGTGCCACCCTCTGCTCTTCTTTCCCCTGTCTTCTACTCAATGCCGTGGCTACTTGTAGCCTGTTTCCTCCCCTTTCTGTGTCCTCGCAGCCCACTTGGGCCTGTCATGCTTTTTCATCCATGCACTCCTGCAAGAACACACCAGGGTCACTCAATGTCCTAGGAGCCGCCCTGACTATGTGAAACCAGGCAGGAGGGGAGGTGAGGAAAGGGGAGGGGATGCAACCCTCAGCCTCCTGCTGGTCACAGTCCAGGGAGTCAGGAAACCAGCCAGCAGCATCAGCAAGCCCATGAAGCGTGAAGAGCAGCCCTGGAGCTTGGAGGAGGCTGGCAGTGGTGAGAGGAATTCAGAAACCCCTGCAGGGCCAGGAATGGTGGGAAATGGTCTTCAAAGCTGGAAGGTGACACATGAATCACCTTCCAGGAACTCTGCCTTTGCTTTTTCTTGGGCCTTGGTTGCTGCTGCCCAGCCTATAGCCTCCACTCCAGCTACATCTGCCGTCTCTATTCCCTGGACACAAACCCCTCATACTTTCTGCAATCTTCTGCCCTTTGCACTTGCTATTCTCTGCCTGAAATGCTCTTCCCTCCACTTTGCAAATGTTGGCTCATCTTCAGGGATGCCCCTTAGGTGTCACCTCCTCCAGGAAGCCTTCTCAGACTACCTACCCCACCAAGGCCTCCTATAGTTTCCAGGGCTTATTCCAGAGTAGTATTTACAACCCAACATTGTAAGGGTTTCCTCATGTGCATCCTACCCCTACACACTAACCTATGAGCTCCTTGAGGACAATAACTGTCTTACTCATACCTGGTATATAGTCAGTATTGTTGTTAGCTGCTATTGACTCAGCCCCTGACTTGTGGTGACCGCCTGCACAGTGGAATAAAATGCTACCAATCCTGTGCCATCCCCTTAATGGGTTATGGATCAGACCACTGTGACCAATAGGGTTTCATTGGCTGATTTATGAAAGTAGATCCCCAACTCTTTCTTCCTAGTCTGTCTGAAAGTACCACTGAAACCTGTTTAGCATCAGAGCCTCCACTGACAGATCGATGGGTGATGGTTGTACACAAGGCTCATTGGCCAGGAGTGGAACCAGGTCTCCACATAGAAGGGGAGAACTCTACCACTAGATCACCAGTATCCCTGGGCATATAGTGAAGAATAGGTAAATACTGGAGGAGTGGCTCGATTAATGAATCGGCCGCTGACCAGTGAGTGAAGGGGTTAGTGAGGAACTCAGAGGTGACAGTCAGCAGAGGCCGGTAAGCCCAGAGCTGCCGGCAAGAGTAGGAAGACGGTGAGGGTGATGGGGTCCCTGGAAAATACTAACACCAGCTCATTGCTTTGGGGAAATGTTTGCCTGAGGCATTCCCTGAAGCCCCCATCTGCCTACTCAGGCCTGATACCTGGTGGTGACCATCTCCTCTCCTTGCCCCCAGTATTTCTGCCTGTTGCTTGTCATCTTCCTCGTTGAGCTGGTGGCAGGAGTCCTGGCCCACGTGTACTACCAGAAGGTGAGTAGAGGTTTCTTCCATCTACATTCTCCACCAATACCCTCAGGAGCAACAACAGTTGTGGGGGAGGGTGCATTGTGCTAGGGAGAGCTGAAGCAGAGACGTATGGTACACGAGTGGTCCTCTATCCCCAAGACAGACAGAAATCCAAACCTACTGCCACTGAGTCAATTCCAACTCATAGTGACCCTATAAGAGCAGCAGAATAGAGCTGCCTGGTAGGGTTTTCAGGGCTAAGATCTTTACAGAAGCTGACTGCTACGTCATGTTCCCATGGAGTGGCTGGTGGACTCAGATCACTGACCTTTTTGGTTGGCAGCTAGGCATTTTAACCCCTATGCTACCAAGCCTCTTCCTCCCTCTTTCCCAAACCCAGTGCTGCTGAGTCGATTCCAACTCATAGCAACCGTGTAGGACAGAGGAGAACTGTCCCACAGGGTTTCCAAGGAACACCTGGTGGATTTGAACTGCCAGCCTTTTGGTGAACAGCTGAATTCTTAACCACCAGGGTTAAGAATTACCTCTGATAATCCTCGCACATCTCCCAGCTATTGATCCAGCCCCAGCAACTTACAGCTCCAGCTGTCAATGAGGATGTCTTTGGCAGAGGGAGAGAGGAGTGGGAATGCCCCTGAGGGAGGTTGTCCCTCTCTTTCCAAGGACAGATGGAGGATGAACCCATTTGTTGAAGACACCCAAGAGAAAGGCTTGGCCCTGGTTGACTGTCAGACTGTCAACCAGTTGAACAAGGAGGATGTGTCCGTCAGGCCCCCTCCAGCCCTGGTGTCCTCTGACTCAGAGAGTCACTGTCAGGAAGATGTTTAGCTGGCTAAGGCAGTACAACTGTGCCAGCACCCAGGTAGACTGAAAGGTATCTGCAGAGTAATGGTTGTAAGTATTTACAATAAAAATGTAAAATAAAAACATTGCCATGAAGTCAATTATGACTCACAGCCACCCTCTAGGACAGCAGAACTGCCCTGTAGAATTTCCAAGGAGTGCCTGATGGATTCTAACTGCCGACCTTTTGGTTAGCAGATGAACCACTACCCCACCAGATATCACCTCAAAATCAAAATAAGAATCAATAGATACTGAAAAGCTCCGTGGTCTCCTTCACAGCCTCTCAGTTCAGCTTGTCTCACTTATGTCCTTACCTGAGTGCCCGAGGCCCTAAGTTTTGCAGTATCTGCTCCACGAACATCTGAGATGTCTCCCTCTGGGGCTCCACTGCACTGTTTAAAAGACTTGTGCCATCGAGTGTACTCAAGTTCACTGGCATGGCTGTGGAGCAAGCCTGGGTACCAGGGTTCTGGGGTAGGGGCGAGGACTTCTTGCTGACTCCACTTCCCCTCTCCACCCTCCTCAGCTGAGTGACGAGCTGAAGCAGCACCTGAACTGGACTTTGACCAGGAACTACGGGCAGCCCAGAGCGACAGAGATCACCAGCTCGGTGGACCGTCTGCAGCAGGATGTAAGCCCCTGGCCATGGGCTTGCAGGCCAAGCCTATCTAGTTCAAAATCAAATCTGCCCCTCCACCTGTCTGTGTGACCCTAGTCAAGTTACTTACCCTTTCTGAGCTCAGCGTTACATCTCTAAAATGAAGCCCATGTAGCCTCAACAGAGTCATGTGAGTGTAAACATGATCACACAGGTAGGAGTCCCCACCAGTGAGCCCTGCCCCCAGCAGGTGCTTCCCAAGTGCTAGCTTCTTTCCTTCCTCCTCCTCAGTCCTCATCTCCACTGTGCCCCCCCGTGACTGCCTCCTCCATACCCCACTATCTGCCACCTTCCTGTTCTAGGTCCCCTGTAGGAAGGAAGCTGGCTGTGCTAGGAGAGGAACTGCATCTCCTGGCAAGGATCCGGGCCAGGAAGTTCCTCTCCGGGCTCCTTCCATCTGCATGGCCTGCTTTCTTCCTCCATTCCCGGGAGAGTTGGGTGCTGAGGCCCTCAAAGAGTGAGCTGTAACTTAGTAAGGTATCTCTGAGAGAACTTTCCAGCTGAGAGGCATCAGACATTAATGCCAGGGATAGAAAGGTGGACAGACTCTCCTTCCCAGAAGAGACTCAGCAGATCTTCCAGGGAGGCCTGTGGTCTTGGCCAGGGCGTAGGCAAATGGACCCCCAGACCTGTACTGTCCAGGATAGTAGCCACTAATCACATGTGGCTGTTGACAGTTTTTTGGTTTAGGTTTTTTAAAAAATAATAATTTATTGTGCTTCAAGTGAAAGTTTGCAATCCAGGGCAACTTGTCATATAAAAACTTACACACACATTGCTAACTCTAGTTGCTCTCCTCACCCTGTGACAGCATACTTCTCCTTTCTACCCTGTATTTCCTATGTCTGTTCAACCAACTCCTGTCCCCCTCTACTCTCTCATCTCGCTTCTGGATAGGTGCTGCCCAGTTAATTTCGTGTATCTGCTTACGCCAAGAAGCACGCTCTTCACCAGGATCATTTTATATCTTCTAATGCCATTTGATCTTTGTCTGAAGAGCTGACTTTGGGAATGGTTTCAGTTCTGGGCTAACAGAAAGTCCAAGAGCCATGTCTTCTGGGAACCCTCCAGTCTGTTCCCCCATCAAGTCTGGTCCTTCTAATAGCATTCGAGTTCTGCACGTGCATTTTTTGCCTGCTACATCAGGGCCTCTGTTTCATTTCCTGTCAGGGCAGTCATTGGTGGTGGCTAGGTACCGTCTAGTTCTTCTGGTCTCATGCTGATGTGGTCTCTGGATTATGTGGCCCTTTCTGTCTCTCGGGCTCGTATTTTCTTTATGTCTTTGATGACAATTTAAATTAAAATAAAAATTCATTTCTTAGTCATAGTACCTACATTCATAGGACTCAATGGACCCTATGGCTGCTGTTGTTACTGTTACCATCAAATGGATTCCAACTCACTACCACCCTGTAGGAAGGAGTAGAACTACTCCCTAGGGTTTTCTAGGCTGTAATCTTTATCAGAGCAGGTCACCAGGTCTTTTTCCCGCAGAGCAACTGGTGGGTTTGAACCTCAGACTTTTCAGTTAACAGCTGAGTGCTTAACCATTGTACCACCAGTGCTCTTCCATGTGGCTAGTGGCTACTAAGTTGGGCAGTGCAGATACAGAACATTTCCATCATCACAGAATGGTGATCTGTTGCTGAGAAATTCAGGCAACTTCACCTGCCCACTCTGGTCCCTCTTTGTCCCGCCTCCCCTCATTGTCTGTGCTCTCCTGGCTTCCCAGGACCCCACCTGGACTTGAGGCCTTAGTGTTGGACCCAGGAATGTTGAGCAAGTAGAGATTGGTGGGCTCCAACCTCTAGGGGCACCATAATCCAGCTGAGGAAGTGCCTTCCGCATCTCACCAGTCAGCTCTATAGTCAGAGTCCCATCTCCTTTGAAATAGCAGTTAGGGGGTGTATGGGTACATATAGACACATGTATATACACATATGTCTAACTCGGGACCTGCAGTGGGGCTTGCAGGAACCCTTGAAAACACACACAGTCAGCACAAGCTGCTGGTCTACCCCATCCTCGGGGAGGTGTGCACTGGCTGGGCCTCACACTCTGAGGGACTCTGAAGACAGAACAGGGCAGGATACTCTACATTCAGGCAAGAACTGTGTCTCGTTCATGTTTCAGCACAACTGCTTAGCTTCACTCCTGGCACATGGTAGGTGCCTAACAAATACTTGTTAACAGAACTGAATGGAATACACACAGTAGTATGTCTCAGTCCCCCAACTCAGGCTGGCAAGAAACACCAATTTCTTAGTGTTTTTGAATCTGCTTGGACCTGAAGATTCCATCTAAGTCAGACTGGGGTCCCTACCTAGAATGGGTATCCTAGGTCTAAGATTGAGCAGCCACACTCGGCCCTCTGGTCAGCAGTGATACGCCCGCACCGTGGACTGTAGAGGCCCTCTGTGCCCGGCATGGCAGGGCTCTGTGGATTCGAGGGCTGAGTGGGAGCCTTGGACCCTCTGCCAAGGCATGCCTGGGGTCACGCCTCCTGTGATGACGCTGTCCCACCCTGGACTGTGCCTCCTAATACTGCACACCCACTCTGCCAGGAACCCACCAGCATCCATCTACCCGTCACCTGTCGCAGAGCCTCCCTGCCCCCACACACCCGGCACCGTCTCCTTACAGACAGTGAGTTCTTAGGAGGTTGAGCATAGAGACAGAGGTCTGCGCTGGGGAGGTGCAGAGAAGGGACTGTACCTAGCACTGCCTGGGGCTACCTGTCAGTGAAGGTGAAGAGGACCAAGCTGGTCTGGCCAGGGAATAAGGAAGGCTTTTCTGAGAGATGGTATGCCCGATTAGAGATAATAAAACTAATGCTGGTACCCTGGTGACATAATGGTTAAGTGCTACAGCTGCTAACCGAAATCTTCACAGTTCAGATTTGCTAGGCACTCCTGAGAAACTCAATGGGACAGTTCTGCTCTGTCCTACAGGGTCACTATGAGTCAGAATCAACTTGACAGCAATCTTTTGGGTTTTTTTGTTTGTTTTTTAATTATACAAAGGGGAAATCCTGGTAGTGTAGTGGTTAAGTGCCACAGCTGTTAACCCAAAGGTTGACAGTTCAAATCTAAATCTCCTGGGCTTTCCTTGGAAACTCTATGGGGCCGTTCTACCCTGACCTGTTGTATTGCTGTGAGTAAGAATCAACTTGATGGCAATGGGTTTACTTTTTTTTCTTTTTTTTTTTTATTGTTATACAGAGGAGCCCTGGTAGTGCAGTGGTTAAGAGCTCATCTGCTGCCAAAAGATCAGCAGCGGGAATTCACTAACTGCTCCTTGGAAACCCCATGGGACAGTTCTACTCTGTTCTGTAGTGTTGCTATGAGTTAGAATCACTCAATGGCAACAGGTTTTTCAACAGGTTGTTATACAAAAGCTAGGAAACAGGTCTCTTGCAGGCATCCTCTACCCTGGACCTGGAGAGACCTGCTCAGAACAGGAGAAGACAAAGTCACAAGGGGGACGAATTGGGGTTGGATGAGTGGTTGAGAAGAGTGTCCTGCCACCCCTGTCACCCAGGGCTGGAGGGCCCCCACCTCAGCCCTCTCTCACCCATGGGCTCTCCCCTTCCAGTTCAAGTGCTGCGGAAGCAACAGCTCGGCTGACTGGAAGCATAGTGTCTACATCCTGTCTCAGGAGGCCGAGGGCCGCCAGGTGCCTGACAGCTGCTGCAAGACGGTGGTGGCACGCTGTGGCCAGCGGGCCCACCCCTCCAACATCTACAAGGTGGAGGTGAGCGCCTGAGCTCAAACTGGGCCATCAAGGGGTCCTCCCCAGCACTGTGAGCCCCCAGGAAGGTGGGCTTGGGCAGATGGGGCAGGAACAGTGCCTAGGCCTGCAAAGGTCTCTACCAAGCCCTGGGGACAAGCAGGCTTGTCAGACAAGAGTCTGACACCATGGCATGCCCCCAGAACTATTTAATAAGCCTGTGAGCAGTTCAGTGGCAGGGGCCAGAACCTTTAGAATGGTCCCTTAGCCTCAAGTGAATGCACATCATGCCCCACCCTCCCTGCTTCTGGTGGCTTCTGGGCTCAGGGCAAGTGTAACCTGTGTTTCCCTTGCAGGGAGGCTGCATCACCAAGCTGGAGCAGTTCCTGGCTGACCACTTGCTCCTCATGGGGGCAGTGGGCATTGGGGTGGCCTGCCTGCAGGTGAGCTGGAGTGCAGGATTAAGGGGAGGGGGTTGTCTGGAAGAATTCCTACCCTCTCTCCCATTGGCTGAGCTCAAACAACTAACCCTTTCCATGCACTTGCCCTGCCCTCCCCTGCCTCTCTCCCCCTTCCTTATCTCCTTCCCCTCCCCACTCCTACCCTCTGCAGCTAAGGGTGGATCGCATTGTCAGTCTTCCCCAGAGGTCATGAAAATGCCTGGGGCCTGTGGGATACCTTGAACTTATAAAGAACAGGGGAACAGGGACCTGGGAGGAGTATGAGTGTGGGCTCAGGTATGTGCATGTATTCTATGTATGTACACATGGCGCATCTCAGATTTGCTATGGTGTGTGTGTGTACATGGATGTATCTGCATGTATCTGGGTATATGTAGTTGGATTGTTTGCATGTATGTGTATTTAGGTGTGTGTGTGCATGTGTCCATGTGTGCGCATGTGTATGCATTCATCTCTGTGTATATTTCTGTGTATGTGTGCACACATATATAACTGCATATATGTTCTCCTCTGCACATGTAGCTCTCAGCTTAGAGATGAGCTGTGCCCTTTGCCGCTGCTTCCCTCCCTTGCCAGCATCTGTGGAAGTCAGTGGCATTTTCTCTGGTTGCTCCAGCCAAGGGTTGAAAGGAGAGTTTCCAGGAGGAAAGGCTTTTTGGCTCAGGCACAGCATACAGGAGAGCAAGGGTCCCCACAGTCCACATGCCTGTCTTGCGGGGAGCTCCCCCAAGAGCCCAGCAGGAGCTGTGGGTAGGCTGTCATTCTTGAGGGAGCTCAGCAGCCCTGAGGGGTTTGAAAGCAAATAGTGCTGGCCAGCTGCCCCCATTCCCCAGACTGTGCTTACAGGGGAGGTACTAGAAAGAAAGGCCTGGTGATCTGCCTCCAGATATCTGCCAAAGAAAGCATTATGGATCACAGTGCTCTGATCCACAGCTGATCATGAGGATGGCACAAAACCAGATAGCATTACCTTCTTTTGTGGATAGTGTCAATGTGAGTCAGAGGCCAACTCAATGGCAGCTAAAAGAACGGTATCTTTGGTGTCAGAAGATCTGGATTCATTTCTGGTTCTACTCCTGTGTGACCTTGAGCAGTTACTCTTCTTTCCCTCATTTCCCTCCCCTGAAAAACATGAGGATAATTGCTTGATTGATTAATTGTCTAAGTAAGAATGAGGCAATGCTTGTGACCCATGTATAGTGCCTGGCATGTACTAAGCCCACAAAGTAGAAGCTGTCTTTATTCACTATCTGTAGACATCAGTGTTTTCAGATACTTTGAGCAGATCCTTGCAACCACCTGAGACCCAGGCCAGGCAAGGGGTCATGTTCTCCCCATTTTACAGAACTGAAAACTGAGACACAGGAGGGTAACTCACAGCTCAATAGAGGCATATCCTAAACTGGTACCGAATCTCCTGGCTCTTGGTTCTTTGCTTTTCAAACTCTGTATCCCAACCAGAAGGGAAGTAGGAATAATGTGTTGACTGGCTTGGGAAAACTTATAGGTCGCTATAATGCCTACTCACATTGGTCTGTGGTCCTGGAGGGGAGGAGCACCCTCAGTCTGCTACCTATGAGCAGTGTGACCCAGGGCAGGTTATTTCATCTCAGAGCCTCAGTTACTTATTTGTAAACTGAGTGTAACTGCTCCTGGCTTGATGGCTAATGCTAGGATTAGAGACACATACATATGTAAAGCGCTTGGCTCATCATCGAGCAGATGATAGAAGTTTTCAATAAATGATGGTGTTAGTCGGGTGGGGAGAGCAGAAGGAGCTGCAGATATGTGGGCATGCAAAACCCATTTGGATTGTATATTTTCACTTAGTCACAGTGAACAAATAAATGATGGTGTTAGGCATCCAGTCTATTCTGACTCACAGTAACCCCGTGTGACAGGGCAGAACTGTCCCACAGGGTTTCCTAGGCTGTAATCTTTATAGGAGCAGATTGCTAGGTGAGTTTCAACCCCCAACCTCATGGTTAGCAGCTGAAGGCCTAACCATTGTTCCATTAATCTGAACCACAGCCACTGCCATAGAGTCAATTCTGACTCATAGTGACCCTGTAGGACAGAGTAGACTGCTCCGTAGCATTTCCATGGAGCACCTGGCATATTTGGACTGCCAACCTTTTGTTTAGCAGCTGTAGCACTTAACCACTATGCCACTAGGGCTTCCATTGCTCCATTGCTCTACTGCCTAGCCAGCCAAGTGCCGTCGAGTCAGATCCGACTCGTGGCTCTACTCGGGCTCCTTGAATAGTGCCATCACTGTTCTGATCATCTCTTCTTGGCATAACGTCTCTCCAAAAAGCCATCACTATCACCACCCCAGACCAGCATGGTCTTCTTCATCTTCATTGACGTCCATGGACAGGGAGTTCCAGGTGGCAGTAGGCCTAGGCCCTTTTTTGCACATCTCAGGGCAGGCCTCTGTCTCATAGGCTGAAGCCCTGAGGATTCTCCGGTTGCAGCTGGCGAAGGGGTTCTGAGGGAATCTGCTACTGACAGCACTGAGGGAGCCTGTGTGTATGGTCAGGGCCAGGCCCGGGTCACTCCATTTTTTCTGGACCCCACTGCCTTGACAGCTTGTAGAAGCTGCCAGAAAAAAATGGCACTGAGGCTAAGTGCAGGGAGAGGACTGAAGCCAAGGTCACAGGAATGACTTCTGCAGCCTGTAACTCTACTGTCCAGGAGACCTACCATTGGACAGTGTGTTCTCAGACCCTTGGGTGCCTCCTCCCCACTCCTAACCCCCCACCTTAAAAAGTCTCGGCTCCTGCGGGACTCCGTGTGAAGTCACACCAAGTGCCCGGGAGACAGAGCTTTACCAGGCCAAGCCTGTGGATTGCAGCCCCCTTGCCTGATCGCTTCTCCTCCACTCCACTGAGTCGGCCCGTGGTGGCCAAGCCTCGGGTTAGGGCTCCCTCTGCTGGCGGATGCTGCAAGTCCTCCCAAGCCCTCCCGGTGGCTCACCTTGAGGAAGGGCCCACAGCAGGCCTCCTCCCCACTGTCACAGCGATCCTTCCATGGAGAGCGTGCCTGGTACTTCCAGCACACACCCAGGCCCAGCATATCAAAGGCCTCCTATGGCTCAGGAAATGCAACCCCGAGATTGTACCATAATGCTCCTCTGCTCCCCAGCAACTGGAGGTAACCAGAGGGCCTGAAATTTAGACATAGTTCTGCCTCTTGCTTGCCTCAGAAGTCATGGCCTTGGGAAGCCATGTCTGCTCTCTGAACCTGAATTTCCCTATCTGTGAAATGGAGAGATTGGTCTGGATTCACCCTTCTTTTTAGTGTACTTTAGATGAAGGTTTACAAAGCAAGTTAGTTTCTCATTAAACAATACACATTGGTTGCCAACCCTTCTACATGTCAACACTTTCCCCTTCTTGACTTTGGATTCACCATTACCAACTTCACTGTCCCCTCCTGTTGTCTCATCTTTGTCCCTGAGCTGGTGTGCCTGTTCAGTCTTTGTTTTATTTTTATGGGCTTATCTCATCTTTGGTTGAAGGAAGAGCCTCCAGAATGACTGCACACTGAATTAAAAGGGTATACCGGAGCCGTATTCTCAGTGTTGAAGCCTTTTTTAGCAACACCTGCCTGTTATCAGTGGAAATCTCATACAGGAGTCCTGTACGTTAAACACAGCAGGTACTGATTGAAGCAGGAGTTGGGGCCTGGAGACAAGCCTAGGTGAAGGCTTTCCCCTCAACTACTCCCCATAGCCCTGAGCTACACTTTGGATTTCAATTATAGTTTGAAAACTGCTGGTCTAGACCATCTCTAAGGAATCTCTAGCTCCAACAATCTATGATTTTCTGGTAAGGAGCATACCTCAGTGACCAATTTATGTGAGACTGATGTCCTACCGTGTTCTGGAATGTTACAGCAGTTGGTTTGTGAACATTCTGAAAAGCAGCAAGCAGAAAATGCAGTGAACATAATGAACCCTTGTTTCAGCCAGCTACTTGACAGTGTGTCACTAATATGCTTAGGAGACACTGGGAGGGGTTGGATAACCAAACTGCAAGAGGATAGATGTGTGGATTCATGGCAGCCTGATCAAAGGTCTCCAGCAGCAGCCTGTGGCATTCTAGTCTCGAACGTGGTCCTCAGTAATTTGGATGAAGATTCAAGAAGTCTGCTAAGCAACTGTGATATCTGGCCAGGTCTGCAGGGGGATGGCTGGCTTACTGAATAATAAAGCCAGGGTTGAAAAACTGCTTGATGGATAGAAAGAATTGCTGAAACCAAAGTTAACAACATTTAACAAAGTTAAGTCCTTGCGTTGAAGTTTAGAATAAAAAAATCAAGCCTGTTAATACAAAGGGCATCTGGCTTGAGTTACGTGACAAGGGTGCTACCCAAGCAAATGCAGTCTGGGTCTACACCAGCAGAAATGGTAAGAACTGGGGTGGTGTCCACTCAGGCCACACTGAGATTCCGATCCAGCCTACCTTCCAAGAGGGACCAGATCTCTGGAGAGCCTTCAGAACAGAGGCTTTCAGCCTCCACTGCACACTGGGATCACCAGTGAGCATAAAAAGCTGCCCAAGGCCTAGGCTGTACCCCCAGAACAATTCAATTGTCTGGGGCTTGCATCCGGGCATCAGTATACATATACAACTTCCCTAGTGGTTCCAGAGGGTTGGCAGTTGAAACCTATCCAGAGGTACCTTGGACAAAAGACCTGGCAATCTGCTTCTAAAAGATCACATCCATTGGGAGCTCCCTGGGGCACAATTATGCTCTGACACACACGGGGTTGCCATGAGTCAGAACTGACTGAAAGGTAACCAGTTTGGGTTTGTTCGTTTCTTTTTTCTTTTTTTGTCCTACCCTTAGCTAAGCTGGCCCAGAGGGAGGAACAAGGGCTCACTGGGCCTGGAGACTGGATGTAGGAGAGGTCATAGAGTACAGCCTGGCTACCTGGGAGAAGACAGCACCATCCCTGTCTTTAAACAGCCAGCATCAGTCCCGGGGAGCAGACTTTTTCTAGGAGGCTTGGGGACAGAGCAGGAACAGTCAGTAGGATGCATTAGGTGACAGATTCAAGGTCATTTTAAAAACTACAGTTGTCTACCCATCAGTCCCTGCAGAGTCCTGAACTCACTGCCGTGCAGGTTGGAGCAGAGGTCGGGGGCTGGCAGGTTGCTGGGAGAACTCCGGCCCTTGGCAGGCACGGTAGTGCAAGGCCCCGCCCACGCCATGGTTGCGCATTCTGGGGTGCCCTTGTTCACTTCAGTAAGAACCTGAAGCTCCCTAGGCCCATGCTGTGAAACTCCTTACACTGGAGGGAGTTGCCATCCTAGAGGGGATAATTGGGGTCTCAAGGTATACCACTAAGTCGACTTGGAAGGACCTTACAGATCACCTAGGCTGGTGCCACTGTGCTCCGGCTGCACCTCAGATTTGAATAATACCTGCTCAGACTCATGTCCCAAGATGCTGGTGCACTTTGGGATGAGGCCTGTTCCTGGGAATTTTTTTAAAGCACCCTCACTGCAAGGTGACCCAAATGTGCATTCAGGGCTGAGACCCACTGAGCCCATCTTTTTTGTACATATCTGAAGTCACGAAGTCCAACTATACAAAGTCACTTACTAGAGGCTGTGTGAACCCTGCCCTACAGTTTCCACTCTTGTGGGTGGGCTCTGGAGGCACTCCACTTGGAGGTAACTTGGGAAACAATTTCCAGAATGTTTTGACTGGGAGGCTTCTAGCTGCAAAAGCTCAGCACCGTTTCCTACAGCTCCCAGAGTCCCAAGAGCCGTGCCAAGAAGGCTAAGGGGCAAGTGGTCTGTCTGCCTCGTACTGAGGGCCTGCATGTGATGGGCTGTGCCCATACTAAGGTGACCCCTCCCAAAGCATCTTCGTTTGAGGGAAGGAGACAAGACGTGAGCCTGGCAGTTACAGTGCAGGCAGAGGGGCTGGGTTAGTGTGAGCCCTGGGCTCACGGATGCGCCGTCCAGGCCGTAAACAGTCACAGATAATCAGGGCAGGCTGTCGGGGAAGTGACGTGTAATGAAGACTTGAAGGAGCTGGACAGGAGACATGATGGGAGGGGGCAGCATGCCGGGGTGTGGGAGCATCCCTGGCTGGCTGTTGGGGAGTGAGGAGTGCTAACCTAGCCTCCCCAAGGCTCCAAGGCCAGGTGGGGCTATTTAAATTTGTAGCTTATTCAGCAACACGGGAATCTCGGCGGGGCTGAGTGTGGTAGTGTGGATTCCTTTAGACTGTTGTCCGAATTTCCAAAGAATATCACCTGACAACAGACTGGAGGCTTTCCTCAGAATCAGTGGGGAAGTTGAGGCTCAGGGAGGGATGAAACTGTCCCCAAGATCACAGAGCTCTTGGCACAGGAAGAATAGAAGTTAGCCTATAGACCTGCACCGCCCCAACATCTCTCCACACATAGGATGGAAACAGATTTCAGAGCCCAGGAAACTCAGAAGACAGACACGATTGAGATCCACTGGCCATTAAAAACCTGAAGAAATTTGGAATGACTTCCCAGAGCCCTGTCCCTTCCTTGATGCTCTATGATGACAACTAGGTCCTGCTTCAGAAAACCTGTAAAAAGCTAAAGGCACAGTTGCTGCCCAGTAAAAATGTCCATTTGGCTCAAAGGCTGTATCCAGGAAGACTGGGCCCCAGCAGCCCGTCCAGACCTCACCCACTACCATCTCTGGCTCCTGCAGTTATGGCATGTGGGTCTCCGCTTACTTCCATGCTGGCTGCGTGGAGCCTTCCACGCTGTCTGGTTTCTCCAGGCCCTCTATTAGAAGGAAGGTACTGATGGTTACTCAGCATGTGGTCAGTTATTTTCCCTTCCCCCTCTGCATGAATCAGAATGATACGCATGCACATTTGTGTATGTGGATGTGTATACTT
Organism: Heterohyrax brucei; assembly: GCA_028571685.1. Taxonomy (NCBI): domain Eukaryota; kingdom Metazoa; phylum Chordata; class Mammalia; order Hyracoidea; family Procaviidae; genus Heterohyrax; species Heterohyrax brucei. The sequence goes on along the minus strand of CM053142.1, from coordinate 64,141,354 downwards.
GTTCACACAGATGAGAACATCTATTACCTGTGCCTGGATCAGGGTAGTGTGTGTCAAAACATCTGTTACCTTTCTGCATGAATCAGAATGAGGTGTGTGCACATTTGTGTATATAGGTATGTGTACATGTTAACACACATTGATGTGTGTTACCTCTGCATGAATCAGAATAGTTTATGCACATTCGTTTGTATGGGTGTGCATACATGTGCGCCCATAGTGATAAAAGTGTTACTTTCTGCAGAAATTGGTGGTGTGTACTCACATGTTGGTACATGTGAATGTATGTACACCTGTGCACACATTGATGAAAGCATCCATTACCTGTATTAACCAGGATGGAACGTGTGTGTACCTGTGTGTGTGAGCACATATGCATGGACATTGATGAGATCGTTCCTTATTACCCCTCTGAACATGTACAGGAACCTGTGTGTGTGTGTCATGTGCGGACACGTTGGTGAGAGCATCCTCCCTGGGAGGTGCCCTATGACACATCTCTGACAGAGTGTGCATGCTGGGGCGCTCAGCCCTGCCAGTGATCCCCAGCATGAGATCTACATGGCCGGAAATATGGACCCCATCATTACAACCAAGTTTGTCCTGGTCCAACAGCCCCGTTCTGGGTTTCCCTTAGCAAAGATCAGAAACATCCTGATGACCCCATACAATGTTAACAAACCATGAGGTAGGGACAAGGAGAGAGCAAACATACTGTATGACACCTGGCTGGAAGCCTGTGACAGCCACCTGCTTAAAGCTAATGGGAGATGTGATAACCTCTTCAGCCGCCTTCCAGTTTGTGACTGAGTCTCTGTGATAGATGAACACTGCTCTTAGCACCAGCGCTTAAAGCTGCAAACTGCATTCACAGTCTCCACTGTCCTCGCTTTGGATCCCAAATTGGGCTGGATGGAGAGGAGGGAGGAGGGAGGAGGAAGATGGTCTCATCCTACACTAGTCTTGCCAAGAGAACCCCAGTGTTCACTAGTGCCTGAGCGTCTTCCTCCACCTGTCCACCTCCCTGAAACAGCGTGAACTGGAGCTGTGAGCGTGTATCCAGGGTTGCCCAGGCACCGCCAGCTCTGCAGCCATTTGAGAAGTTGGATGATTGTTTCCTGTACTTGGAAAATGCACCGTTATGCCCTTTCCTTCTTCCCTAATACCAGTGTTCCCTTTCCTATGGGCAGTTGAGACCCAGTGGCATGTCAGTGTCACAACTGGGATTGGGATTACAGTTGTGGGCTCCTTGGTTTTCTCTCCAGAGACCTGGCGCATCTCTCACCTCCTTGGGTGGGAGAGAGGAGAGGAAGGAGGGGGACAAATCAAGAATCCTGGGGCGGATTAAACGGTTTCTGCATTTTAGAAATGGGAAACATGAGGGCTTCCCCAGAGGGAAAAGTGATTCTCCCAAGACTGTGTAGGTATTTGGGCAGATGCTGCTGGCGCCTTCTTTCTCAGCTCTTCAGTGGCTGTGAGGCAGGATGCTAGGTGTCCTGTTCCAGGCTGATTTACAAGATCCGCTCATGATGGCTTTGCTTGCTTCTCTCAGAGCCTCGGTTTCCCCATGCCTCACACGTATCATCCAGAGGACTGGCTGTGTACCTTGGTTTTGCTGTGGGATCTGAGGGCAGTGAGATGCAGGCTGACTCTCCTAGAGGAGAAGACTGCATCAGACGGCTCTAATGAGAGGACAGAAACATGACCTCTAAGGACCTAGATAAATCAGGTCATCACGAGAAAACCGAGGGCCAGGCCACCAGCGTCAACTGGGAGCTTGTTGGAAATGCAGAGTCGCGGGTGCACACCCAGACAGATTCTGGTTTTAGATCAGAATCTGTGGTCTAACAGAGCACCCAGGTGATTCCTGCACACTGAAGTGTGAGAACTGCTCTTGGAAAGTAGTTCCTCCAAGTCTGGGGGCTGGGCCTGCACCACCTGGGTGCTCATTAGGTATGCAGAGGTGCAGGCCCCCCCACCTCAGGCCAACTGAGTGCGAACCTGCCCTGTAAAAGGGTAGGCGGGTGGAGGGTTCCTTGTGCACTGAAATGTGTGAAGCACTGCCCCAGCCAGCACTGTGATGGTTTCTAATGGCTCTTTGCTCCTCTCTTCTTTCCACCTGGCAGATCTGCGGGATGGTGCTCACCTGCTGCTTACACCGGAGGCTCCAGCTGCATTTTTACTAATGGTGGCAACCCCTGTCCCCTCCTACTGCCCCTCCAAAGACGGATGCCCAGATCCCCCTACCAGGCCTGCAGAGCAGCATCAGCTCAACGGGGGCCCTAGACTCCTCTGATTCTGTGCCCAGCCCCCAGGAACCCACGAAGTGCCTGAGACTGTGCACTGCCACTGCTGCCACCCAGGCCAGGGACCTTTGGCCCCTGCCTCCACTCCTGTACACTAAGAAGCCCTGGCTTCAGGGATGGAGATCTTGCCCAGAAATTATGGCCAGAGCCCTGGCAGGCTCCCGTGGACTTGGAGTGTGAGAGCTGAGCTCTCTGCTCCCTCTAGCAGTACCTGGAATCTAGGGCTGAACCCCTGGTCACCCTGGGACTCCTGCTTCTGCTATTAGGTTCCCTTCTTAGGAGAGGCTGCCCTACCTGTGCTCAGAAAACTTTACCCTATCTTCCTCTGCCAGGAGCTTGTGAACTTCGTTCTCCCTCTGGAAACTGTATCAAGGCAGCCAGTTAGAATTGGCTCTTCTCTCAAAGAACTATCAGCTTTCATCTCCCATCTTTGCCCAAAGACCCCTCACCTGGTGAGCGGTGTCCCAACAGCCTTGTTTCTTCTGTAGATCTGGGCGTAGAGTCTCAAGGAGGCCACCCAGGAGCTGGGGTCAGGTTGTAGACTGGATGGGGCTGCCAGGGCAGATGGTGGCAAGCAAGGCCAGGGACGGTCAGCTGCCCCACTGCTTGCTGCACTGGAAACACAGCTCTGCACCCTGCCTCTTCGCTTTTCTCAGCGATCCCACTGAAGGGCAGGCCCTACGCCCCAGCCTCCAGGGTAGCAATACAGGAAATACAGTAGATTACTTCCTGAGAATTCCCTGCTCTGTAGCACAGTTCTGAAGAATGCCAGGTGTTAAAACCATCTTCAGCTCTTACATGGTGATGGTTTTAAAAGTCTTCTCAATGAGACCAAATCCGAGGCCCTGAGATGTTGGAGCCATCAGGGAGGTGAAGCTCTGAGTGGGGGGGTGTCCTGTCCTGGACCTCACCTTCTCGGGCCCTCTCACCCTGACCATGTGATCCCTCACACTACTTTCTAGGGGCCGTCTGTGCTCCTGTTCCCACCAGCTGCAGTCCCTTCTGTTGGATCCCTCCACACCGCTGAATCAGGCAGCAGATTTTCAACCAATGGCTTGTGGGTCCATTCGGATTCACAGTGACCCCGTGTATAGAACTGTGCTCCACAGGGTTTTCACTGGCTGGTTTTTCAGACATCCGTTGCCAGGCCTTTCTGCCAAGGTGCCTCTGTGTGACTCAGCCCTTCAACCTTTTGGTTGGAGCCAAGCACGTTAACTGTTTGCACTACCCAGGGTGTCCTCTGAAATCCTGAGACAGAACAAAAGAAAACTCCTTCTAGAAAATATAGGTGCTGACAGTTTTCTAAAGCACAGTTACCAACTCATAATGCAACCATAGTGCCCCTCCCCATGTCTGTTAGGAGTGGGTTAAAAGCCCGTACCCAGTGGGTGCACACCTTCCACGTCCTGGGGGACCCTGGCCCTGTGCTTCCCACACTGCATGAAAGGACTAAGACTCTGGCCAGGAAAGGTCAAACATTGTCTCCAGCTTGATCCTGTTTAGTCTGATGAGCACAGCTCTTGAGACCCTGGTCAGTCCTCGGTGTCCTCTGTCTTATCCTGGGTCACTCAGTGACTGTCCCCAGCATAGACCTGAACTATGCAGAAACTATGTCCTCAGAACAGGCATAATGCATGTGAACAGGAGGAAGGCCAGGCCCTCAGGGAGGAAAGCCTTCTCTGGGAACTAAATTTCCCCAGGGGCTTCTTATAACCTGCCTGCGTGGTCTACTCTGGAGAGGTTGCCAGTGCAGAGTCGTGAAGACAGGAGGCCAGTTCTCCCAGTGGCCACCCACTGCATCAAGGCCAAAAGAAATTGTGTGGTTATCTTTGCTGTCTTTCAACTTCCTGGCATTCATGTAGCCAAGCCAGAAACCACCACCGTGAAGGTGATTCTGACTCAGTGACCCTGTAGTTCAAAGAACTGCCCCATTGAGTTTCTAAGGGGTGCCTGGTGGATTTGAACCGCTGACCTTTTGGTTACCAGACATAGCACTTAACCACTATGCCAACAGGAAGTTCATATAGATACTCAAAAAATGGGGGTGATTCCTACAAACTCCCTCAGGCAAGGGCTGGATCAGATTGAGAAGCCTTCCAGGGTGAGGGCTGACAAGAGAGCTGGCTGCTGGGCTAGACAGTGGATTCTCCCTGTTGAAGTGCCTCAGGCTGTGGGCAGGGAGTGCTGTGGCCCTAGTGAATCCTCGTAGTTCTTCACCGAGGTCAGCCAGGCTCCTCGACATGGGAGACAGTGTGATAGAACAGACATCAAAATCTAAAAGTTCCTAGGTGGTGCAAACTATTAAGCCTTTGGCTAGATAATTGGAGGTTCGAGTCTACCTAGAGGCACCTCAGAAGAAAGGTCTGGCAATCTGCTGTGAAAGATCACAGGCATTGAAAGCCCAAGAGAGTGCAGTTCTACTCTGAGACATTACAGAGTTGCCATGAGTTGGAATCAACCTGACAGCAACTGGAAGAAATAAAAATTTCGAGTGCATCATTGGCACAGCCTTGGGAAGAGGGGTGCATCCAGGAAAGCCTGACTCCTCTGCTCCCAGCCCACTGTGTCAGGTTCAGCTAGCCTGACTGCTGGCAGTATTAGCTGGGATGCCTGTCTTGGGCATCATGCTTTCCAGACAGCCACTGCGGGAATGGCTGGTTCAAGCTGCAGAATGTGAGGAAGCAGCCCAGGACTTTTTAGAAGTATGACCTCCTCATTGATGCCAATAGCCTAGGAGGAAGCAGAAACCCAGATGTGGTAGATGGCTGCCTAGGATCACAAAAGGGCTGGGCTCTGGAGCCAAGGAGGTGGTCCCCAGTGGATATGCCCCTACTGTCAGCAAGAAGTGGGCCTGCCCCAGGACCAGTTTCTCCCCAGGTCCCTGCTTGGGTCTGCCTTAGTCATCAGTTCCTTGAGGAGGGAGAACATTCACGTGGAAAGTCACCATCAGTCCGGTGTAAGTAGAAGACTCTTGTACATCCAGGTCCAGAAAAGATGCCAGCATTTTATGAACACATCAGTGGCCTCGAAGTCCACATGGGTTAGAGAGCATGTCCCCATTCTGAATGCATCAAGTGACTCTTCACTACCCCTCAGCTCACGGACACCCTGAGAGGGAACAGTAATCCCCACACACCCCCCCGAGATGGTAAGAGCTTGGAGAAGGGGAAGATAAAAGTCAGCCTTTCATGAAGGGATGAAGGATTGTTTAAAAGGTTTGAAGCCATTCTTTTTCTCTGTCTCACCTCCCCAACAGTCTAGCTCCAACTCCAGGGGCTCCTCAGCATAGCCATTTGGTGTGGGAGTGTCCAGAGGACTACTTGTGTTTACTGAGGCCTAACTATGTGCTTGCATACAAAGTATTAGTCACCGTAAGTGCATTATCTCCTATTATGGCAATAAAAGAGTATTATTTCCCTCCATTTTACAGATGAGGATGTTAAGGCTCAGGGAAGGTAAGAGACCTGCCAGTCAGCAGTAATGGTTTTTGCCACCCTGCTCCCAGAAGATGGAACCAAAAGGAGACTGAGAGTCTTCTTACCCAGTCTTGTCCACTGCCTCTATAATAAGTTGTCAGGCTGACATTCAGGAACAAAACATCCCTCAGAGGGGCCTTCTCGCACCCCTTCCCAGCTTGCACTGAGCCATCCGTCAGGGCCAAGGCACCGGCTTCCCCAAGCGGTTGCAATCAGGTATGGCTTATTTCAGGCCAGGCCTCCTGGCAGAGTGGCTCAGGCAGCCAAGAGCCTGAGGGGCTGTCCCTCATGGATGCAGCCCAGCCCACCTAGTGAGGTGCGGGTGCTGACACCACTCCTGCTCAGAGCTGCCCAGGTGAGCAGGGATGACCCTCACCTCTCAGAGCCCTCAACCTGGGGGTGGAATCTCGTGCCATGGAGAAGTCACAGTCTAGGGCACAGATTGGCAAAGGCATGGGAAGTACCTTACCCTACCCCAAGAGCCCACAGAGCCACCACTCCCCTCAAGGTGAAGCCTCTTCCCGCCTCCTTTCTCTCACCTGTGTTGAGCACTATTGCTGCTGCAGGGAAACACAGTGGTTTGGGTCTTGGAGAGCTTGTAACCGAGAATCAGCCTGCTTATACCTGTACACAGCGTTTAGATCCGGAGGGCTCAGTGTGGTACCAAGGAGAGGCAAACCAAACCCATTTTGCCATTACTAATGATGACTATCAGCTGAGTAGAACTGCTCTGTAGAATTTTCCAGGCTGTGACCTTTCAGAGGCAGATCTCCAGGCCCATCTTCTGAAGTGCCTCTTAAAAAAACCAAACCCACTAGCAACAAGTGGATTATGACTCATAGCAACCCTGTAGGATAGAGTAAAACTGCCCTAGAGTTTCTGAGGAGCACCTGGTGGATTCAAACTGGTGACTTTTTGGTTAGCAGCCATTGCACTTAACTACTACACCACCAGGGTTTCCGGTGTGCGTCTCGGTGAGTTGAAACCACCAACCTTTCAGCTAGTAGTAGAGTGCTTTAACCATTTGACTCCCCAGGAGCAGGGAGTGAGCTCTCAGTGTGATGCCCCCAGAACCCTTAGGCCCTAGAGACAGTTTTGCTCTTGGTGCCGTCTTCAGAGTTTGGAGGTAGGGAAAATGAACCGGAACAGAGTGTTTCTCACCATCACTCTGCTGTTGGCCTTGAAAATATCCTGTACTTACTGACCACTTTGGGAGTAGTAATTACAAGCTCAGGCTGCTAACAAGAAGGTCAGCTGTTTGAATCCACCAGCTCCTCCCTACGGAGCAGTTCTGTCCTGTAGTGCCACCATGAGTCAGAATCACCTTGACAGCAATGATTTGGGGGCCTAGGGAGGGAAAGGGAGGTGAAGGGGAGGTTCTTCTGACTGGCTGAGGAGAAAGCCAGCCTTTTGTATCAACTCTGGAGGTGCTCACGTCAGCCAAGGCTGATCGTGTGGATGATGGTGATCAAAACGAGAAACAAAACCGTTGCTGTCCAAACCAAAAACCAAGCCCAGCACTGCTGAGTCTGACTCAGTGACCCTGCAGAACAGAGGAGAACTACCTCATAGTGTTTCATAGGAGCACTTGGCAGACTGGAACTGCCTACCTTTTGGTTAGTAGATGCAGCACTTAACCACTGGGCCACCAGAGCCTGTCCAGGAAGGAAGGAAGCCACTGCCATGGAGTCAGTGAAGACTCCCCAGTCTGTCCAGTCATCTCCAATTCATGGCAACCCCGTGTGTGTCAGAGGAGACCCTTACTCCCTAGGATTCTCAAGGTTGTGACTTTTCAGAGGCAGGTCAACAGATCTGTCTTACAAGGCACCTCTCTGGGTATGTGTCGCCAGTCTTGGGTTACTGCCACCCAGTTCTTAGACCAGTAAGCAATTCTCATACTTGAGTGTGCATCAGAGTCACCTGACGGTGGTGTTTAAAAGCACAGATTACCCCTCCCCCACCCCAACCCCTAACCCTACTCTCTGGTTTCTAATCAGCAGGGTTGGGGCCAAGAATCTGCATTTCCAGCAAGTGCCCAGGTGGTCCGGCAGCTGCTGGTCCTGGAAGCACTGTTGGAAACTCCTGTTAGCTACACCACGAAAGAACATACCTCACTACTTTCCTTCCTATCTCACGGCCCTCAGGGTTCCAATTTCCCCAGGATGGCCGGCTGGAGCCTCACTTACAATAGCCTAAGACTGTCCCCACCGCACTCCTTGTCAGCAGGTGGAGGAAACAGACCACTGTCCCCAGTTCACCAGCCACCACAAAAGGACCTCCAGTGCTGGGCATTCCTGCGGTGTCTGCCACACCCTGGAGGACTCTCCATGCGGGACTGTGATCTGGGCTAGGAGACTGAGTACTTGGGTCCTCTTCCTGGAAGGGGGCAAGTTACATACACTCCAAACCCTGTTTCCCCATCACCTTGCCTGTACCTGGGGAGAGCCCCACTAAGTTTTCCTTGCTCCTACTTTCTGTTTCAGCACAGTACCCAGCTCTGTCCTCCCCTGGCTCAGAGCCTGCCTGGGCCCCCTTCCTACCCCAAAGAAGACAGACGCGTGGGAGACGGGCCCCTTCCCCTCTTGCTTATGCACCCAAGACACTCCTGTTCAAGTGCTATTGAGAATTCCTGGAGCCAGGTGGCCCTGGGTGTGGGTCATATATTTTTCTATAAACAGAAGTCACTTTTGTTGTTGTGTGCCACCGAGTGCATTTTCAACTCAGTGAAGTCCCCTTAACCTATCACCTGTAGAGAATGGCTCCGATTGTAAACACACCCCTCCTTAACCAATCTCAGTGTTAGCCCTGCTTCCGGTGCTAGGAGTCATGATAATAAAGCAATTGTATATAGCACTGCCTTTAGTCTCTCTGTTTGTTCTTGTCTTCAGCATAGTGCACCGGGTTAGCCAGGGAGACCTTCACTCTGTTGCGTCCCGGTGCACCACACTGAAGCCTGTGGGTTAGTCCTGCTAGAGGCCTCCCCTCCACACTTAGCAAATCTGTTGACCATGTTGACTGGGGTCCTGCCTACCCTTCCTGTGGCAACTCACTTTGTCAAGAAGTCTTTGATGTGTTTGAACTGATCCTTCCTGCCTGTAAGTGTCACAGGGAGGGCTGGGCTCAAGCACGTCTGCTTGACTTCTGTTCCTCTGAAAGCTTTCTGCCTTTGGGCAGCCAGTGTTTCCCCACCTCTTTCCGTGATACACAACCTGCCTGTGTTAACGCACATGCTGCAGTTTGCTCTTCCCCACTGTGGCTTGTCACTCTGCCTGGCTGCAGCAAATGCAGGATTTGGGGAGAGGCCAGAAACAAGGGGGCTCCTCTGGCTGAGCGTCACCTGAGACCCACTCTGGACCTCGAAACCATCTCACTCCAGAGGGATAGCGTTTCTCTACATGGACTGGCTCATTTGTCCTTATCCCCAAATCCTGAGCTGGGACACTCTTTCATCCCAATGCAAAACGAGTGGAAGCTTTGCTGAATGTGAGGGCACCAGGACCACCCCCATTCCCCACCCTGTGCAAAGCTAAAAGGAAGTGCTTTGTCCCTTATGACATGGGACGTTCATGCTATGTAACTCATTGCCCTTTCTGGAAAACTAGCTCGAGGTAGGGTGGCGTCAATGGGGGAGCCTAATGAGTGCATAGGTAAGCAGATCCCAAGAGGGCTGCAAGGCAGAGGGATGGGGCAGCCAGGGCGGCAGGCTGGAAACCAGGTACTCACCCAGTATAAAGCTGAAAAGAGCTTGGTCACTTGTTGCATAAGCAGAGGAAGCCCCCCGGTGGGAACCCACCTGACCGGAGAGTCGTGAGTCCCTGTCCTACTCTCGTGTGACTCCAGGGCCTGTTGGGTCCAGACCACTCCCTGCACCGTCACAGCAGCAGCCTTCCGATGGTTTGTGCACTAGATAGCAACGCAGTGAGTCTAGGGCACAGCCTACTCCCTTTAGCCGTCAGTCACAGTGAGTGTGTGTGCATAACATCCCCTCGGACAGACATCTGCTTCCTCTAGCCATCAGTCACAGAGAATGTGTGCATGCCCCAACACGTGCTGTACCTGAGGAGGAACAAGCATCACGTCAGACCCATCCCTGCTGCAAACAGCAATGCTCTCAGTGGTCTGTGACTGCTGTCTAAACGGTCCCAGCTGCTGACAAGGGCCTTGTCAGGCGGGCAGGAAGCAAGAAGCTTTTGCTGAAGCTGTGCCCCATGGTGGCTGTCCGCTGGCCTGTCACTTGCCACTACTTCCCAGCAGGCACAGCTGCGTCCTGTCAGCTGGGCTGTTGTTGCTGCCTCCAGGTGGGCTGCTTGGAGCTGGCAGCCTGGCACTTTATTTCTCAGCAACCGAGAACATAGAGGCTTTCAGAGGAGGGAGGCTCAGGGACCAAAAAGTGGAAACCATTCCATTACTTTTCTTAAAAACAAATAGACTAAAACTGCCTGATTCCCTTTGCCCCCTGCTTCTGCTACCAGTTGAAACCCTCTTTCAATCCCCTGAATGGAAAGAGGAGAGGGCACCGCAATGGTTCCAGGTGGGGGTCTTTTAAATCAGGCCAGGGTAAAGAGTGAGGACAGCTGTAATCCAGCCTTTTCCACCAGAGCAGTGGTAACAATGTCACTGCACGAGAATGTAACCACCCGAGCCACAGCCAAGAGAGTCAGTGTCCCCATGAGCCTGTGTGCTCTTAGCAACAATCTCCATTAGACTTTTTAAAATATTGCAAATAGCTCATGAAGTCTCAATTCCACTTTAGAGAGCCCTAAGGTGGGAGCCCACGATCAAGTTCAGCATGATCTCCTTGAGTTGCTGAAGAGTAAATAAGAAGAGTGTGTCCTTCTAGTAACTGAAGTCTCTTAACAAAAAACAAACAAAAGATGATATTGAGACTCTATTGAGGTTTCAGGGATTCAGTAGAGGAGACTGAGGTGGGAAAAGTAGCTCTCTGAAGCAACTAAATGACAGACCTGGCTTCCTGCTGCCAGCCTTGTCCACTTATTGAACTCGCCTGCTCTAGACAGTTCCCAGAACTCTGACAGTGGCCCCCTCTGCCGCCACGAGAAGATAAATCTCCAGGCAGCGGGTTCAGCGGTGCCCTGTTAGCTAGGGTGCTGTAACACAAATACCACAAGTGGGCAGCTTTAAAGAACAGAAATTTTTTCTCACAGTTCACGAGGCTAGAGTTCAAATTCAGGGCACTGGCTATAGGCTTTCTCTCCATCAGCTCTTGGGGGAAGATCCTTGCATCTCAGCATCTGTAGGCCTGGCATTTCCTCAGGTCCTTGGAGATGTTCATGTCGCATCTCCCTCCCCACCGCACCCCACTGTGCTGGCTCCTAATCTAACCTGCTCTTTTATAACTCAGGAAGAAGTGACTAGGTTTAGGACCCACCTGCAACAATACCGCCTCACCAATATCAACAAGGAGAAATGATTTTTCCAAATAGGATAATATCCACAGGTCTGGGGAGTTAGGGTTTCCACAGGTATTTTGTAGGAACACAATTCCATCCATAACGTGGCAAGTGCCAGCCACAGCCCATGTGCATCCTTGCTCTACCTGTTCACCTGCCTCCTCTGCCTCCAGGGACACCAACAGAAATGGGGCAGGCCCAGGTAAGCCCCCGCTGGCTTTGCACTCAGCTGTCACAGAGTCTCTGGGGCACCAAGGAGGAGAGTTCCAGAGGGGCAGCATCAGTCACGGGGGACTAGCTGAGGCTGGGGAGCAATACTGATCATTTTGTTAAAGAAGATACAACAGTCCATGTCCACTGCTGTTGTTAAACTCCGCAGAAACAAGATGGCTAAATCAATAGCCTCCCTATCCTGGCTGAAAGCTTTAAGAAGGGACCATTGCAATGCCAATATTTTGTCTCCAAAATGGCATTTATTTAATTTGGTGTCCCTCCTGCTTCTGCGAATTATTGAATACTGCTGTTGGGTCAGCCCAGAGCTAAACTGAAGCCTGGGAGAAGCTTTTTCATGGAATCCACGCAGCTCTGTCAGCTGCCCACTGCCTCCTCCCTGATCCAGCAGTTCCCTTCCCCCACATCCCTGGCCTGTGCACCCTGCTTTCAGCCAGATGGATACTGTTCTTGGGGTTCTGCCTTTAGTTTGAGTATTCCTGAGGACCCAGGTTCAACCGATTTCTTGCCAAGTACCTACTCTGCTCCAGGAACAAGCTGAATGCTATTACATACATACTTTTTTTCTTCTTCTTCATTGATTACTTTTTTATATTTTTGCTGGAAATATACACACCAAAATATATACCAATGCAACAATTTCTACATGTATGATCCAGTGACACTGAGTACATTCAAACTGTGCAATCGGTCTTCCCTTCCTTTTCTGAATTAATCCTCCACCAAAGACCAATTCAGTGTCCCCTAAGCTTCCTCTCTAACCTTTAGAGTAGCTGTTGTCAGCTTGATCCCACATGGATAGTTCTTTACAAGTGGTCAAGGCAGATATTTCTTTACCAATTAAGCTATTGTTTGCTTTAAGGAATATTTTTGGCTTAAGGCTTCAAGATTATTTCAGGCCAGTAGGTTCAGAGTTCTTCATCCAGAAAGACTGGAATCCAGGAGAATTTATTTACACACATGCCTTTATTTAATCCTCACAGTAAATCTGTAAAGTAGGCATTAGCCTCATTTTGCAGATGAGAAAACCAAGACTCAGACCATTTTCATTTTTTTTAAAGAGGTCCTTTGCAGCAGGTTTGCACAATGCAATTTGTCTTTCCATCTTTTTTTTCAATCTTCTTTTATTGTGCTTTAAAGTGACAGTTTACAATCCAAGTCAATTTGTCATACAGAATTTGTATACACACTGCTGTGTAACTTTAGCTGCTCTCCCCACACTGACAGCACTCTTTCACACCCTGTATTTGTATTTTCCATGTCCTTTCAACCAGCTCCTGTCCCCCTCTGCCCTCTCATCTTGCCTCTGAGCAGCAGCTGCCCAGTTAGTCTCACATATATCTCCCCGAGCCAAGAAGCATACCCTTCACCAGTATCATTTTATGTCTTATATATAGTCCAGTGGAATCTTTGTCTGAAGGGCTAGCTTTGGGAATGGTTTCAGTTCTGGGCTAACAGAGCTCAGAGGCCATGTCTTCTAGAGAATCTCCAGTCTGCTGGATCATCAGTTCTGGTCTTTTTAATAGGGTTCAAGTTCTGCACAACTGGACCTTTGACAGAAGGTCACCTCAGACTTTGCACTCCTCAGTAAAGCCTCTGGAGGCTTTGGCACAGGGCACTGCAGGATGGGGCCATCTACTCTGAGGCTGGCCCCAAGCCCCAAAGGTGATGCTTTGGGACAGTACTGTGCCATCCTGGCCATGCCAGGAGGAGGGAGGCAGGCCTCTCACCTGAAGGGAGAGAATTGTACCCACCCACCATACATGTGGTAGCCCCAAGGCAGGATGTGTTCTGAGCATCCTTCAGCTTGTTACTGTGGCTGTGAAGGTCAAGGAAAGCTCATTATCCAGAACCTGAACCCAAAGGAGCTTGGGCATCTGCTCCTGCAGAAAGGGAGCAAGGTCAGGGGCTTCCTGGTCCTGCAGTTTTAAACACTTCACCCTCCCCACTGACTATGCTGCATCTGTTCTGCTTTTCCTGAATGTGTTGCCTTTGTGTTTCTATGTCTCCTTTGAACCTGTCTCACAGCCACCTAAAAAGATCTACCCGGGCCAGGTCACAATGTGAGATTCCCGACTTCTGGAAGAGCCAAAGCGAGGGATTGGACCTGTAACGGAAGGCTCAAGCCCTAGCCCCGCAGAAAGCCATTTGTGGCCTCCTCTGTCCCCCCACAGATGGTCCTGACCCTCATTATGGTTATATCTGGGGAGGTGGGCATACAGGGTGAGCAGGTGGCATGTGCAGAGGGCTTGGCCACTTGGACTGATCCTGGATCATGCCTGCATCAGCTCACCAGGCAAAAGAGGGAGCTAGGGTTTCCCAAAGGAGCCCTGGAGGTGCAATAGTTAAGTGCTGGGCACTAACCAAAAGGCTAGCAGGTCAAACCCTCCCAGCGGCTCTTCAGGAGAAAAAGACACTGCAATCTGCTCCTATGCAGATTACAACCTGGGAAACCTAGAGGGCAGTTCTACTCTGTCACATGGGGTTACTGAGTCAGAATCAACTCAACAGCACCCCACAATAGGGTGCTCCTCCCCTCCCAACAGATCTCTCACCTGACCTTGAATGGGAGCTGAGGTCATAAATGAAGGTGTGTTTTGGACACAGGGCAAGACTGGTGTGTGGTCCTCCTTTGAGTCCCTCATAACCACCACTGCATGAAATAAGCCCCAGTTGCACTGAGTTAACAGAAATGCACCACAAGAGACAGCCTGCTTGTGTTTTTGACACATTACCAGTTTTTATTTAAAAACATGCTAAAAACGTGTTAAAGAAAGCCAGGACCAGGATGAAGGAAATGCACAGGTACAGCATTGCAAGCAGAAAAGTGCATTTGAAACCCACAAGCGTGTTCTCCCATTCTTCACCAGGATGGGTGGCATTCAGGGCACGGGGAGGGACTCGAGGCCTCCCCTCCTCAGAGCCCCCTTCCAGGCAGGCAGCCAGGCCCCACTCCTGATGACTGCTTCAGTGAGGTGGAGAGGAGGGAAATGGGTGAATATGAACCCAAGGAGGGCTGGACAGACACTGAAATGCTGAGGGACAAAGAGTGACCCAAGCACCTTATACCCAGCTCCTGTCCTATGCCATGTCCCTGCTAGTTAGCACCTCCACCAGTGGGTGGGCAGGGGGCTGGTGAGGAAGGGACAGTCACATCCATCTGCCTAGATTGCTCCTTGGCCATCAAAGGACAGATGGCCACCCCAAGTCAAAGCCAAAACATCTGCAAGTGGGCCTGAGTCTGGGGTGAGGTTGGCAACCTTCCCAGAGTGACAACTCAAGATGCAGGCCCATGCTGGCAGGGAAGAGTGGCAGCACTCCAGCTCTGGGTAGGGTATGGGCAGGGGAGCACTAGGGGGTACAGCGGGTGGCAGGTGGGGAACTTGTGCCCAACACCTGCTGCCCACCCTTTCAGGGACCATCCTCAGCTCCGCCCTCCCACCTCTGCTGAGAGCTGCAGAGGAAGGCTAAGTCTACATTAGGCATTCCTTAAGGTTGGCTGAAAATCCTAAGGGACTTCAGAGTCAAGTCAGTAAATTGCTTGCATCAGATCTGATTGAACTAACTCAGACTTGAGCAAGGGAAGCTGAGTGAGCAAATTCACTCAGTTTATTTTGCCCCAATGAGATCCAAGTCAAGAGAAGCTGAGAAGACCTTGACCACCATCACTGGCACGACCAACTTCTCACACAACATGGGGACCAATTATAGAGAGACAGGCGAGGGGCTTGGCAGCACACCCACCCCTGTCCACAGAGACTCCAGGCCAGTGTAGACTCGACCAGGTGACAGCCAAGCCCCGGCTGAGGCAAGAAGGCAGTTTGGGGAACTGTGGACAAGACCGTGCAAACACAGGGATGAGGTGGAGTCTGGTGGGGGAGGGAGGGGACTGTGACAAAACTCTAGGGCCAGAGGCAGCCCCCAAAGCCCTCCAGAAATATAAGTTTGTCATGGAGACCCTCTGCCCCCCAGTGCACTGGACTTTTGCTGCTGATTTTAACAAAAATGAAAAATTGCATTGATAGGCATAAACCAACCCACCCTCCCACCCACAGTGAAAACTTATTATGCACCAGGTCCCACTGTGTGACTTGAACACCTGTTTGCTAAGCATCCCTGCAGAAGCAGGTCTGCTGCATGCTATGCAGCGTGGGGCTTCAGGGAGGCCGTGGAAGCACCTTACCAGGAGGACGCCTGTGGCTGACAGAAAGGCAGCCCTGTTCTGTTGTGTGCTGGCCCCAGCTGGAACTTGCCTTCCTTGTACTTTCCACCAGCGCCACCACTCCTCTCTCAGGGAGGTGGCCTGGACTCGGCCCAGCTGAGACTGCCCTACTCTACACCCCTCACCCTAACCCCCCGCCCCACCAAAAGCATGAGTCCTGAACACACCATAAATCCTATACTCCTGGTCCCAATTGGCACGTTACTTAAGGTAAATGGATGAATGACCAGCTGGGTGGTCATGTCTTGGATCTTGGAACAGGATGGTGGAGGTGAGAGGAGAGAGCAGGCTCCAGTGAGAAGTCCAGGTAAAGAGCCAAACAGTACTGGGGAAGGCCCACACAAAGTCCCAGCCAGCACACTGGATCTGAGCTAGCTGGAGGGTAACAGTTTCAAATTCATTCTCCTGGATCCCTGACACACCCTACCCCAGTTTTTCATGTCACCCACCATAACTTCAGCTGCTCTTTTCATGGGACAGCTATAACAAAATCCAGTCTGACTTCTCTGTCATTCGTCCTTGGGATCACCTGCAATGTGCTCACCACCAGCCCCTCTAAGGTGGTCTTACTATTGAGATGGCTGAGCCCCAAGGAAGGGTCCTGAGACCCTTTCCCCAGCAGGGCAATCAGGCCAAGAGATTCTGGCTGGGATCATCGCAGGTGTCAGGCCCACCTCCAACTCCTAGTGGTCACGAGTCCTTTGCCACTGTCTGAGCAACAAAAAATGTAAGGACTGCTTCCCCTTCCAGAAGCAATGTAAGAAGAGTGAGCAGCATGTGAACTAGAGAGGTATTTGTCTGAGAGTTTCTAGCAGGAATGTCTGTGAAAGGAACCGGTTTGCAGAACCTGGTGCGGGAATGCCCGCGAGGGCCGGAAGGGGAGGCCTCCTGTGCCAGGAGAGGGCAGGAGGAAGAAGGGAAAATATGCTCATCAGTGGAACGTGAAAGGATCCATGCCAGCTCCAGCCACATTCCTGGCAAAGCACTTAGCTGCCCCCTAGAGGAGCTGCCACCACTCAGGCCTCTCACCCTTGGCTAGCCAATGCCACCGCTCGGTGCAGGCTCCTCTGCCGTGCCTGTTTCATGATCCTCAACTTCACCTGCTCTTCCAGGCTCTTCTGCCACTGTGCAGAATCCCACACACCTCACTAGACAGAGCCATCCTCATGTGGCTCCGGCCTGTTGGCCACACCCTGGCAACGATCCTCCATCCAAGGCATGCACCGCTCCTTCTCAGTGCATCTGAATAAAGTCCTGGCGCATCTCACCCAAGGACCTCCTGAGTGTGGCGCCATGGTCTGTCCTGACTCAGACTGGACAGTGCTCTCTCTCTACCCGTCCCCCACCCTTGGGGGGGAAAAAATCAAACCATTAAAGAAATCAACACAGTAAAAAGTTATAAATCAGAAAGCTAACCCTAAACATATCTGCAAGATAATATTCCTGAATAATCGTAATCAGAGTAAAATAAAATAAAAAAGTTACACTGTAAGGTATAAAAAGCCTGGGCAAGATGCTCCCAGGGGCCTGGCCTGGACACAGTCAGGCCCCCTACCCTTGCCAGCTCTCCCACGTTCCCATGGGGTGGCATGGACGGCAGTGGCCTCTGCTGGGGCAGTCTCTCCACAAGGAGGGACAAATGTCAGTGTGAGGAGGGACAGGGGCAGAAACGCGTCAGTGCGGGGATTGTTCCTCCTCGAGCGTGCCCCCAGCCCACCCTGTCTTCTTTGGCAATTACACAGATAAATGCAGGTTGCAGAATCCAGCATCCCCAGCTCCCCAAGGTCTCTGCCTGCCTCCTCCTCACTGGTCCTCCACCCACAGAGAAGTCTTAGGGTGAGGCAGGCAGATGGGGGAGGGCAGGTTGGGTGAGGAGGAGGTGGGTGCAGGGGTCAGCAGTCTGGAGAGTGCAGACAGACGACACAAAGCTCAAAAATCTTCATCCCTTGTATGAAGTGTCTGGGTGGGGACTGGGGTACTCCCGGACACCCGCTCACGCATCGTACTTTTTACCCGTTCGGTGGATATGCTGGAAGAGGGTCATGGCGAAGGCCATGCCCAGAATCTGAAAGAGACAAGGGAGAGGGCCTTAAGTGGAAGGCCCAGTGGCCTGTGATCTGAGCACAGTCCCATCAGCCTTTGTAACATCACAGGGTGACTACAGCAAGTGGGTGGAGCTGGTAGGGAGACTTGGAAAAACACTTGTGGAGTCAAGAAGATGGTGAAGAGCTGAGGACTTTGCTGTAGGGAGTCCCTGGATGGTGCAAAGGGTTAATGCACTCAGTTGCTAACTGCAAGGCTGGAAGTTGGAGTGCACCCGGAGGTGCCTGGGAGAAAGGCCTGGTGATCTACCAAACAATCAGCCACTAAAAGCTCTACAGAGCACAGTTCAACTCTGGGATAGTCATCAGTCAAAACTGACTCAACCTCAACTGCTTTTTTTGTCATTACAGTGACCTCCTCAGGGTCACACACAGGTGACCGATGGCCCCAGAACTACCTCAGAGGCTCAGCTTCTTCATAAAACAGGAATCATATGCCTCCTCGAGGGGTGACTGTGACAACTAAATGAGATCAGACACACAAAGGGCCTGACCTTCAATAGCAGCTAGCAAGCAACTCAAGAGGGAAACCAGAACTGAAAGCAGACACCGGGCCTTTTCTGAGTGGTTCTGGAATACCCAAGTGATTTCTCTGACGGAACTCTGGCCTACAGATTGTGCTTTGCTTCTGATGTTCTTGTAAAGTGCCAAGGAGTCCATTCCAACTTACAGTGACTCCAAGTGACAAAGCTAAACTGCCTCATAGGGTCTGCATATGGGAGCAGATCACCAGGTCTTTCTCCTGCACAGCTGTTGGGTCAGTGCGAACCACCAGTCTCTCCATTAGCAGCCAAACGCTTAGCCATCTAGGCTCACAGGCTCCTACTGTGCTGTGCTTAGGACAGTGTGAATGTTCTTTGTGTTCCCTTTGATGGTAAATCCTAAAAGGGGTGATGACTCAGGGAAGCAATGGAGGCAGAAGGAGGCCCACCTGTGACCTCGCAGTCAACACAGTGTCTGCCATGTGCACCAGTCAAGAAGACAACCAGGGACACTGTACATGCCTTCCACAGCCCTTGTGGCTCATGGTCTGGGCATACAGGAAGAGGAGACCTAAGTGAAAAGGCCCAAGGTTGCTGACCTGGCCCCAGTGTTCTGGTCTGGGCTGTGCTGCAGGCAGCCCCTGTGGGCCCCATTCCTCTAGGTATTGAATAGGATCTTGCTCACTGTCCATGCATCTCCTAAGAGCTCTGTGAAAATGAGCAGGCTGAGCCTTGAAAGCTCTGAGACAAAGCTCAGGCGTGATGAAGCCCCCAAGATTCAGAGTTTAGGAACCTGGTACAAGATAACTTCATGAAGGATGTCAACCATATTCCCATGGAGCAACCAATCAAATTTGATGGCTTCTAGGGGACCTAGACACTGAAGAGTTCTGGCTACCAGGGGGCAGGAGCTATTCAAAAGTCTGGGCTCACAGGGAGCCGAGAGGTGCTCCTTCCGTTAGGACAATCCCTGTGCCTCTTTCCAGACAGGCTGGCGGGCTCCTGCTCTCGATCGGCCACGCTGGCCTCATCTTCAAGAGGGAAGGCAGGGACTGAGTCTGGATGCCCTGTCTCCCTCTGCATCAGTGAGGCTGCTGCTGTTGTTAGCTGCCATCAAATCAGTTCCCAACTCCAGGGGACCCCGTGCATGATGGAACAAAACGTGTGCTGCCTAGTCCCACGTCCTGACCACAGTTGGTTGGAGACTGGATCATGGGGTTCTATGGGGCTTCACTGGCTGATCTTCAGAAGCAGATCACCAGGCCTTTCTTCCTAATCCATCATAGTCTAGAAGCTCTACTGAAACCTGGTTAACATCATAGCAACACCCAAACTACCACCAACGGCCAGGTGGTAGCTATGTATAAGGTGCACTGGCTGAGAATCACACCTAGCTCTCCTGCGTGGAAGGTGAGAAGTCTACCACTGAACCACCATTGCCTTTCTTAGCTAGTCTAGAGCATGGAAAAGAAAAGTTGCGCATTAAATGGTTACAAGAACCGCTAACACCTACTGAGTACTTCCTACGTCCCTTTTACTTCTCTGGATACTTACGTGTATAAATCCACTCAATGCTTAGAAGTGGCACTATTAATTCATACCCATTATCCTGCTGTGGAAATTAAGGCACAGACAAGCTAAGTAAGATATAGACAAGCTAAGTAACTCACCCATGGAGACTGGCTTGTGAGCCCGTGCTCGTATCACTATCTAAGGACTCAGGTTTAATTTAGTGCAGCATATAGGTAGTCCCTGATTTACAGTGGGATTTCATTCCGACTGCGCCATAAATTGGCTCTGACAGAAGTCAAATTCCTCTTTTTTTGTTTTAGCTTTCATTATTACTGTCTTTGATTATCAATATCTTTATAAATCTGATCTTTATCTGTCTTCAGACATTGGTAACACTGCATATAAACTTACAGATATATTTTAATACATACATACTACTAACAATTAGATGTACCAAAAAAATAAATAAGAAAGACAGTCATAAGTGAGATTTGTCATAACTCAAGTATGTCCTAAGTCTGGGACTACTTATACAAGGTAAGTAGACCCTGTACATGCGTGACACAGGCCGTTCACAAACAAGCGCACCCAGGTGCTACAGGCAATACCCACCACGCTCACGCTCAGGAGGGCGGAGGAGGCTGGTTCTGCAGGGTCTGGACCAGCATCTTAAGAGGTCCAAGAGACAGCCAAGCACAGCAGGTGGCTTGCAGTAAAGTCTTTGCATCTCAAAGTGCTAACAGATTATTTAACTCCTCCTCTAGCTCGGGTCCAGCAGGGAAGGACCGAGGCTCAGGACACCCCCTTACCTGCATGATAAGGATGCACATCCCCACCGTGCCAAGTACATACTTGTTGTCATCAAACCACATCTTCACCTTCTCATAGCAGCCCTGGGGAGCAAGGCACACTCGGTGAAGGTCCTGCCATGACCATGCACTTCCATCCGGCCAGCGGCACCTCAAGTTCGTCTTCAGCCCCTGTTCTTGCTCTTACCTCTTGACCCTCGGCCCCTGGTCCTTATACGGCCCCTGGTCCTTATACGGCCCTCAGTGCACGGCTACAGACTGCACCCATCCTTCACCTTCTAGCTCTCCTGAATGTGGGTCCAGCCCCCCCTACCTTCAACCTGCTCTTTGGCTTCAGCCCCCCTGTGCCACCCACCCCTCTCACATTCAGTTTGTCCCTTATTATGTTGCCCCACCTGTCCCTCTGGGTCTCCTCCTGCCAGGCTACCCACCACAGAGGCTCCGGGGATGGTGAAGCCAAGGGGCCAGCCTCACCGTTTTCCACAGCGGGGTGGTGGCATTGCGCCCACAGCCCTGGAAGTTCTCCATGCAGCAGCGGTCGGGGACTGTGTTGTCCCCCAGCACTGGGAACCAGTCTGTGTGACTGGTGACGCCACAGCATCGCATCTGCCCGTGGGGACAGAGAGGGCTGGTCAGAACATGCCACGATCTCCCCACCCTCCTCCAGGCCTACCCCAGCCCAAGTAGATCTTTCAGGAAGGAGAAAAGAGCCTTCTTCTCAGCCCTCCTTTGTGCCTCAGCAGCCGCGAAGGGCGGTAAGTGACGGCTCCCTCCTCTCCTACGAGCACCTTCTCTGCCCTGTGGATCACCCCCGCTGGCTGCCAGCTGACCAGCCGCTGGGCAGCCCCCTCCCCGGCTCTTGCAATGGTGTGCCTGAGGCACAGCGGCTTCTTTCCATCTACAACCGGTGCCTCCTGGGCCAAGCCGGGTGTGGTCAGGGAGGCAAACCTGTTGCTAAAATGAAGTGTGCCACTCACCCCAAAGCTTCAGAAAAGAAAGGCGTGGCCAATGTGCTCTCTCTGGCTGCCCGCCCTCCCCAGCTGCCCGTGCTCGCTCAGCCACCCACCGCTGTGTCCAGCTCCGCTGACCCGCCTGCACCTCCATCCTCCTCCCTGTCCACTCGATCCCACTGTACTGTGACTGACCCAGCAGTTCAGCAAATGTCCCAGTGGTGCTGTACTCCTGATACAAGTCAGAAGGCACAGGTTCCCCTCAACTCCATCCCTTAAGTAGACAGCCCAAGACCCCTTGGTCTCCACCCCTCTTCACTGCTAAGCCCCCAGGTGGCCTCCGCGCTCACCTCAGCCTGGATGATGTTCCAGGCATTCTTAAGGCCCACATTGTTCTCCGTGTTGTACAGCAGCAGGCCTTCTGTCAGGTCATTCTTGGCATTCTCATTCACCTGGCAGGGAGATGGCAGACAGGGCAGGATGGTCAGGATCAGGGTACAGCTCACCTCACCTGCCCCAGGTCAGCTAGACAGCGGTGAGGAGGGAAGAAGCCCCACCTCTGCTGGCCCCGTGGGCTTCAGCTTCAGTCTGCAGGACTCTCTGCTGTCTCACTGACTCACAGGACAGTTAAGCTCTTAGGGCCAGAGCCCTAATACTAAAAAAGGCAAAGAGAGGGCCGGCACCTCAACTGCTCTGGTCCTAGGGCCAGCCACCCACACAGGCCACCATGCTGCCCTCTCTCCAACATACGACCATATGCTGGGTATAGGGCTCTGCCCCTGTCAAAATACCAAAAAAAAAAAAAAAAGTCACTGCTGTCCAGTTGATTCTGACTCATAGTGACCCTATAGGACAGAGAAGAACTGCCCCATAGAGTTTCCCAGGAGTACAGGGAGGATTCGAACTGCCAGTCTCTTGGCTAGCAGCCATAGCATTTAATCACTATGCCGCCAGCATTTCCCTTGTCAAAGATCCTGGAAAATGCTGAATTAGCAAACTCAACGGCACTTGGTTTGCCGTGGTAAATGTATTTTTACAATAATTAAAAAAAAAAAAAAAAACTCCCTCAGGGGCAAGAGAGTAGCCAGATTAGTCATCTTCCCTCCACCCCTCACTCAGCAAGTAACCTAACTGCTCTTGCCACTACTTCTTTATCCGCAGGGCTGGAGTAACAGTTTCTATCTCACAGGTCGTTGCAAGGAAATAATTCTGATCAGGAGCTAGGACTTGCTCAAAAAATGTCACTGTTATTTCTTCCCTTTCACAAGTCCAAAACCAAACAATTACTGTTTAGTTCTGATCCTAAGAATGTCTCTAAGTTTCAGTGGCAAGTCTTTCATGAACCCAAGGGACAAATAATTAGTCCTACAATAAACCTGTTGCCCTCGACTCTATTCTTACTCATAGTGACCCTGTAAGCCAGAGTGGAACTGCCCCAGAGTGGAACTGCCTCAGAGGGTTCCAAAGCTGTCATCTTTATGGAAACAGATGGCCACATCTTTCTCCCGCGGAGTAGCTGGTGGGTTTGAACAATCAACCTTTTGATTAGCAGCCCAGCATTTAACCACTGTACCAAGTTCTTACTAGGAGATTGAGAGTTTAGCTAACCATTCTGGGTGGTACTAACAAGGAGGTTCTCCAATCTGACTGTAAACTGCCCCAGCTGGCAAGGTCCCCAGGGACCACTTCCACCCTTCTGAACATTGAGGTGTAGGCTGAGCCTAGGAACAGGCACCTATTCCTAGAAGTCTCTAGAAAAGGACCCTCACTTGCCTTGCCCCCAGCCCCAGGGGCAGTGACATTCCATACAGATCCCCTCCTTCTTGTGGGTCTTACCTTGTCCATGTAGACAAAGAATAGGATAAGTAAGATCAGTTCTGCTAGGAGGATGATCAACAGGACGATGAAAAACTAGAAAGAAAAGATCCAGGCATGGGTACCTGGTGGTGATGCTGGGGATGGGGTACAAACAGGAAGGGTGGGAAGACAGGGCAGAGGTGGCACCTAGGCAGGGCTTTCAAGAATTGGCAGGGTCACCTATTCCTGGGGAAACCCAGACAGCTAGGGAAGGAAGACAAAGTAAAGGAAGCAACTATCAAGGCGCAGGAGGGACAACTAGGGGCAGCAATGGCCAATTATGAGGGAAAGGGGTGTGGTTTGGCATAGAACATACTAGAAGCGATTTCCCTGGGCTCAGCTTGGGCACCTAATTGGCCTTGTCTGTCCCACTGGCCCAAGTACAGGGAGGTCCAGAGTTCAGAAAGTTTGGATGCAGGGTCTACTTACACTGAGAAGGAGGCACTTGTTTTCCTTGATGGCCCCCAGGCAGCCGAGGAAGCCCGTCACCATGACAACGGTGCCTATAGCGATAACCAGGTTGGCTGCAGACAGCGAGGGGAAGCTTGGGGAGAAGGTGGCAAAGTTGCCTTGGGACACAGACAGCCAGATGCCCACTCCAAGCAGCCCACAGCCACAGAGCTATAAAGAAAGGAAAGCCCATGATACCAATATTGCTCTGGGATTCACAACTACGGAACTCAAAAGACTGCAGGTCTCCCATCCCCAACTTTGAGACACAGAAAAGGGTGAGGACTGTCCTAATGGTCAGTTGTGGTAGCCACATCTGCTCTAGAAGTGGTGGCACAGATTCTGGTCACAAGCCAAAGACATGTCAGCTGTGTGACCTGGACTGATTCCATAGCCTCTCTGTGTCTCAGTCTTCCCACCTGGCAAATGGGATAATGCTAGCTTCACAGACTTCTTAGGGTCACTCTGAGGATCAAATTAAATAAGACATAGGCAAAAACATTTTAAAAATAGATCAAAGGTGCTAGGCATATGAGTGGTTGAGATTACTTAACAGAGAAGAGGACCTGGGATTCAGAAAGGAAGTTGAAGGAGAAAGGAGCACAGTGGTCAGGAGAAGCAGGTAAGGGCTTGGCTCTGGGGTTGGGAGGAGGGTCTGAGACCCCTTTCTCAGAGCCAGAACCCTCCCAAGGACTGTGTCTGGTGGCCCTGACTGGAAGGGTTATTTGCCCACTGGTCTCAGAAGCCCAAAGAACACATTTCCCACACGTGGAAAAAGAAAAGAACACATCTGGCTGGCCAAAAGTCTGGCTGCTGTATAGGGCATGGAGTTGCTCACTGCCTCTACCATCCCTCCAACTCAGCCAGGCAGCGTGTCAGCTGAAAACTGACTCTCCTCTCCTCCTCAGCACCCCTGGGTTCCACCTGGGAAAGCTTCAGTTTCATTGGCTGCAAACCTCCACATCTGCTTTGTTTTACCCTAGCTGTAGCTGACACTCCCCCACACCCTCCACCAGCTCAGGGGAAGTTTGCTGAGTCTAAGGAGTCAATCAATCAGTCAACCAATATTTATTGAGTAGCTACAGCATGAGGAGAATCTGTGCCAGACAAGAGGTCAAGCTACAAGCATTTCAGAGACCTGCCCTCACAGGGGCCTCCGCTCCAGCAGGAGAGAAGACAGGAACAATAAAAAAGCTGCATCTACCCCCCGCCCCCCGCAGTATTCACTGGTGCCAAATAAATGCTACAAGCATTCAGAGGAAGCAATCACCTTACTGGTTTGCATTGCCAGTTAGAGGAGGCCACCCCTAAAGGGTGAGTAGAATTGGGGCACTCGGGATAAGAACATTCCACACAGCACAGAAGTATAGACAGCAAGGGGTTGGGAGTCATGGATGTGGATCTGACACTCAGCTCTAACCTGCCCTGGCTGTGGAACCTTGCAAACTCATGCAGAATGAGAACAGTATCATCTACAGGTCGAGTTCTTGTCAGAATGTAAATGAGGTGAAGTATGCAAAGGGAGTGGCCCAAACTAGACATCACTCACTGGAAAGGTACTCACTTGGTGGCACAGTGGTTAAGAGCTCGGTTGCTAGCCAAAAGGCAAGCAATTTGAATCCACCAGGCACTTCTTGGAAACTCTATGGGCAACTCTACTCTGTCCCATAGGGTCACTATGAGTTGGAAACAATGGCAACAAGCTTGTTTTTTTGGCTTGGAGCAGTTTCTAGGGCCCAGAGGCTACACTGACTGTGGGGCTCCCAGGAATCACACACATGCCTCCTCTCAAACTGCTCATGCTCCAGGGAGGAAATGCAGATGTGCCCAGCTCTGACACTGCAGCTGTAATAACTGTGCCAGATAGGGATCTGCCAGGTGTATGGAAAGGTGAGGGGAAGAGGCAGAGAGTCCCTGAGGAGATGGCATTTCCTTCAGTCATTCAATCCACAAACCCAATCTGAGTACCTGCTTCAATACCAGGCCCTGTGCCAGGTGCTGAATTGTGATATTGGTAAACAGGACAACAACAAAGACCCTGTCCTCATGAAAGGCAGATACTTATAGTTGCCAGTTGCCATCTAGTCAATTCCAAGTCATGAAAGCCCCAATGTGTCCCTGAACAGAACTGTGCTCCACAGGGTTTTCAACGGCTGATTTTTTTGGAAGTAGATTATGAGGCTTTTCTTTTGAGGCAACTCTGGGTGGGCTCAAACCTTTAACGTTTCAGTTAGCAGAAGAACATGTTAACTGTTAGCACCACCCAAGGACTCCAGATTCTTACAGAGAACTAAATATCATATAAGCAAACATATAATAGACTTTCAGGCGCTGATATGTGCCATAAAGAAAATGAAAAAGAGTGGGTAAGGGTTTAGAATGGGTTAGAAAGTAACCGGGGGACATGACATCACAGAAGGCCCCTTGCAAAAGGTGGCAATGGAGTGGGGACCCAAATGAAGAGGAGACTGTGAGCTACATAAATATCTTCGGGGAAGAGTGCTCTAGACAGAGAGCAGCAAGTACAAAAGCCCTGAGCTGGGAGTGAGCTTGGCCAAGTGAAGGAAGAGCAGGTTTCCCATTGTGGCTGCAAAAGAGTCATGGGGAGAAAAGTGTGGGACGGCCAAAAGGTGGGACAGCCACGGGACAGACCTGGGGTGCTTAGAGTCAACAGTAAAGAAAATGCGGATATTGCTCTCCGTTTGATAGGAAGCCCCTGGAACAGGGGGTGTGGCGTGATCTGATTTATATTTTCAATAGATCACTCTGGCTACTGTGCGAAGAACAGACCATGGGAGTCGGGGGGAGGGCAAGAGAGCAATCAGCAACACCATAAATCAGCGAAAACCTCAGTGATCAACAGCAAGCTGGTGGCAACTTACACTTGTGTAGTAACGGAGAAGAGGGGAGAAATGGTTAACTTGAGGTCTGTTTTGAAAGTACTGCCAATGGGGCTTGGCTTGAAGAATGAGTAGAATTTTACTAAATGGAGAAACAGAAAGAAATGTGGTCCAGCCTGGCATGAAAAAAGTGGGCATCTTACCACATATCGTTGAACCTGAATCCTGTAAGAGGACTGGGGTCAGGCAAGTGGAACAGCTGCCTGGGTCCCCCACATTGTAGAGTCGTCCTGTGCCTCCGTCAGAGGAAGAAGTAGGTCAAAGCTCCGAAGGCAGAGCCACAACACAGGCTCAGAGCAAGCATGCAAACCACCCAACCCGAGGAGCCACCAAGTTCTGCAGGGGTGATGTGTGCCTCCACTCCCTGACACCACTAGGTGGCGCTCCAGGCCGGCTCAGAAGCTCTTTCTGTTTGCCAGTGATACGCTGAAATTTTATTCAACCTGTCACTCTGACTTTCTTCAATCTGGTCAGTTCCTACGCTGCCGTCTCAATTTTTCTTTCATTAATCATACCACAGAAAATTCATGATCTTCACGCTGAAGATTTATGGCTCCAAAAGCCAGCCCTTCAAATGAGTCAGTGAAAAGTCCAAGATTTCCAGGTCACTAACTACAGCAGAACAGCCTGTGACAAAGGAATCTGGGCTCAGGGACCCCTGAAGCTACAGGATACCCCCACCCTGGTGCTAGAGACACCCCAAGAGCTCCCCAGGACCTCATAGCCAGAAGCCCCACTAGGCCCGGAAAGTTCTGAAAATAGCTTTTCCCAGAAGCCACGTCTCACGGGAATGGGCCTGGTGGGGGTCCCCCGTACCTCTATCCTTCTTACTCTTGGTGGGAACTGCTGTGAGGTCAAGGAGTATCCATCTGAGAAAACCCTGACAGTCTAGGAACTCCAGGAATTGGTTGTTTATCTCTCTTAAAGTTGGTTCTCTGACTTCATACAACACATTCTTTGATCCTGCCTGCAAGCTTCCTGACAGGAGCCTCCTTCCCCCACTGGGAGAACATGGGGTTGCTGCCTTCTCCTCTGCTTCCCTTCTCACTCCTTCTCCTACCATGCCTTGGGTCCTATTGCACCCCAGGTGTGACCCAGGGAGGATCTGCTGCCCGCAGCTGGGGGCGGCCTCAGTAAGCTGCCTGTGACTTAGGCCTAGCACCCCATCTTCTCAAAACCCTCCAACCCATTCCCCACTCCCATCAAGGCCCCCACCTTATCCAAGGCCATATGGGTAAACAGAGCCCTACGTGAACAGTGGGCTGCTATAGTGCAATGTGGCAGAGGGGGGTGGCAGTTACTATTGTCAGCCCACTAGCTCTCCTTGACATCCTCAGGGGACCCCTGCGGAGACAAACCCTCTCTTAACCCAGCGCCTCAGGATAAGAGACCCAAAGGCCAGCCTGAGTTTACAGATAAGGAAACGAAAAGGGGACACAGTTGCCCCATCACACTGCACAGCTGGGACTAGAATATGGTCTCCCAGGTTGTGGTCCAGCACTCCTCTTGCTCCACCACCCACTCCCTAGGGAAGTTGTCAGTGAGTCACTGAGCCACTGCCTGACAGCTGACACGCACCGAGGGACCCGCCTCACCCCGGCCTCGCGCCCCGGCCGCCGCCTGTGCTCCCCCGCCTGTCTACAGCCTTTTTCAGCACAGCCTCCACAGTGCTGGATCCTTTCTCTAAAACACCTCTTTCACCACGCTGCTCCCCTGTGTGACCTTAAGATTCTTTAGCTCTCCAAGGCCCAATTTCCCTTTAAATGTGGGATTTGGACTAGGTGATTGCTATGGTCGTTTCCAAGCACAGTCATTTGAGGATTTTCAGCCAAGCCTGAGACATGTTATGTCATCTCCCGGCCCAGCCATTCTTGACTGAGGACTATTTGGCCTCCCAGGAGCATTGGGCGGTGTCTGGGGACATTTTTGGTTGTCACACCGGAGGCAGGGTAGCGAGGGGGCTACTGCCATCTAGTAGGCAGAGGCCAGGGATGCTGCTAACCATCCCACAGTGCACAAGACAGCCCTTACAACAAATCTTTCCTGCTGCTGTCAGCTTCCTTCAAGTCAGCCTTCAACACATAGCATCCCACGTGATAAAGCAGAAAAGGCTCATAGGATGCTCTTGGCTATAAGCTTTACAGATGCAGACTGCCAGGCCTTTCTTCTGTGGGGCCTCTGGTCGGGGGATCCTACCACCAGCCTTTTGATTAGCATCTAATCGCAAACTGCAAGTGCCACTCAGGTTCCTCAGCTAAGAATGATCTAGCCTCATATGTTAACTGACCCTGCCCCAGCCCCACCACCAAGCCATGTGCCCAACCTCTAGCCATCAGAGGAAGAACCTGGTATGTTCCCTCCAAGGGTGGGCAGGTGAAGACAGCCCTGGCTCTGGAAGGCTCCTGGTTGGGATGACACCACATGGAATGGGGAAGAGTGCCAGGAAGAAGCCATCTGAGGAGGCGGTGAGGACCAGGGCATGAGCAGTTAGAGGCTGACAGCTCAGGGAGCAGCAATGGGTAGAAGGAGGGTGGAGGTGACAACAGAGGCAGAGGCACGACTCGCGAAAGCTGCCCTAGACAGGCAGCAGGATCAGAAGACAGGAAGTCGACCTCTGACCTCAGAGCAGGGGGCAGGGAGAGACCTGGTAGGGGTGGAGAAGGGAGGGAGGAGGAGGGGTGCAGTCCCACATGGAGGGTGCCAAGCACAGGAAGGAGGCAAGGCCTGCCGTGGGACAGCCAAAGCTCCCTGCCCAAGAGCTTAGCTGATGACATTTGGGAAAATTCCCTTCCAAAACTGGAGGGTTGTCTCAGCTGAAATACCCAAGCTAACAGTCAAGCCCAAGGCAGAAGGGGAATCTAGGGCGAAGCAGGGTGACTCATGGGACCGGGACCCAGCCAGTGCAACCACTGACCTGGCTAAGATCACCAGGTGCTCCTGGTGTGGTACGGGTATGGTCAGTACCCTCCCAGGGCAGATGCAAGGCTAGGAACCTTCTTGAGTAACGTGTGTCCCCTGTCCCTTGTCCACTCACCCCTCAGCAGAGGGTACTTTCAAACATGTCAACTCAGAGCTCCAAATGAAAACACATCTACATTTAAGACGACAAATGCCCACCCTTGCACTTACCTGTGGCTTTGATGGCTACGACAAACAGAATCTGGGTCTCTTTTGCTCACTATTAAATCCCCAGAGCCCAGGACAGTTTCATGCCCTCAGGTCTCCCTTCTACCAGTGTATCCTGCCTGGGCTCTGCAGTGGCCGCCCCCCCCCCCCCACCAGGAGGCAGAAGATACAAGTCCCTGGGCACAGAAGAGAGCCTTCCAGCCAACAGGCTATCTCAGGATCATCCTCATTAGCCTCAGGCCCATTCCACAGACGCATGGTAGGTCAACTGACGTGCCCAGTCTGGCTACGGCCACATAATGAACAAGCAGTCTAGACTTACCCCGTTTATTACACCTGCTGTAATGAGCCTAATTTCCCCACAGCAGTTTTTCTTGTCTTCAGTTTGAATCATACTGATTTGTGGTTTTAATATATGTTTCTGTCCTTGCGTATTTTTCATGCAGGCACCCCATTTCTCTGGGGGTAGGGTCCACAAACTACTCTTACCACTCCCAAGTTTCTACTCTCCTTGAAAACTGCATATAGCTCAGAGAACAGCAACCCCCGAATCTCCTGTTCTAGTGGAGTCTCACTGGTGTGCGCTGGCCCCCCAAGGGGTGACCACATGTGCCAAGACTGGACATATCAAGACCCTCTCAGCCTTCTATCTAGACTTCCCACCCACACTCGCTAAGAACATCAGCTTTCCAGGGCCCAGGTTCATGTCTTATCCATCTTTCTCCCACTTTTACGCCCAGATTGTGTCTGGAATATAAAATAAATATTTGTTCAATGAATGAGTGGATGATGGGGATTGATGGAGGCAGTCTGAGCAGGCCACAGCCTGGGATCAAGGCCAGACAGATACACAAACCCACCTGGGAAAGAACACACCCCCTTCCCCAGTCTCAGAACCCCCTCAGGGTCCCAGCTGCTCTCAACTCCCCCAACTTGGTCCCTTCTTTACCTGCCCCCTGCCCCCATCAGAGCCCATCAGAGCACATCATGCTCCTGTGCTATTTTAATCCCTGCAACCTCATGTGTCTCTGCAAAGCCCAACAAGACACTCAGCCTCCTGGGGTCGGATGTCACCGGTGGCTCCCCCCGCCAGCCCTAGGGCCCACCTGCCATCCTCATCCCTTCTTCCTTGCAGCAGTTTTCAAGCACTGGGTCTCAGCATTCCCCCAATGCTTTCTATGGGCCAGGTCCTGGCGTAATATTAAATGGCATTTAATAAATTAGTGGATGTAGAGAATACAAAAGAAAACCAATTCAACTTTAATTTCATAGCCTGAAGTGCTACCTAGAAATGAACCTTCCTGGCCCTGGGAGATGCCAAGAACTTTATCTTGGAGAGAAAGAACTATATACATCAGTGCCAGAAGTGGGGCCTCTGCTTTGTATTTTCAGACACCCCTGGCTCTGAGGGACTCCTGCGGCTCATTCATTCTCACAGCCAGGAAGGGAAGGACAGGAGGGGTGGGGAGGCAGGAGGGCTGTACAGTGCTTCCACTTCTGCCCAGAGGGACGAAGTCACCCAGCCAGCAAAAAGACCACAGTACTGTGGAACCACAGAGGCAGAGAAAGCCACCCAGAAGGCAATCTCCTGGGTCGATGCCCCCAAGACTCAAGAAAGCCATCCTCTTCCCAAGTGTCCCAGGGTAGGATGCTCATTTGTTCTTTTTTTTCTAATTAGGCAGGGGAGTCCCTGGATGATAACAAGTTTAATGTGTTCAGCCACTAACCAAAATACTGGAGGTTTGAGCTCACCCTGAGGAGCCTGGGAAGAAAGCCCTGGCCATCAACTTTGGAAAAATCAGCCATTGAAAACTCTATGGAGCACCGTTCTACCCTGGCATACAAGGGTAAGCCAGGAGTCACAGTGACTCCATGGCAACTGGTGTTTTTTTGTATTTTTGGATTTTTTAAATTAGTTAAGAATTCTTTGTCATTAACTCAAGAATCTACTTCTCAGTGGCTAACATACCATCAGTCTTAATTTTGCCCAAGAAGCCCATCAAGAAGGAGCAGGAGAGACCTTTATACATCTGAAGGCCTGTAACAATATCCTTACCCAAGTCTTGTCCTGGCCTTACAAACCATCTTTTAGATCTTTCACCTGAGCCACCCTTCACTGTCCCAAACAGAAGGTTAGACTCCAGCTGTGGAAGGATCAAAGCCAAGTACAGAGGCACCATTATTCCCTCCTCTACTGTGCGCTCTATACTTCTAATAATCTAACCCAAGTCCTCGATGGTACAGTTTTGGTTCATGTGGAACATGAACACAGTTTAAAGCCAAACAGCATGATTGCTCAGTCATTTTTTAAACCTCCCCCCCCAGGTTTTCTCAGAGTCTCCACTTCTTCACAACTTCACTTCCCAGCCTCCAATTTCACCAGCTTGCCTAGGTGACAGAGTTCACACTCATATTTCTGAGGCTCATTTCCTCCAAATAAACATTACACAAAGCATTTGCACATCTACAACCCAGTCACATTTTGATTACTGCAGGATGGGGTTCTCCTCCACCTGAGATGGTTCCAGGAGAATGTTTAAACATGGCCAGCTTGACGGGGGCTGCACTTGGCACTGCAAGTCTGCATTCCAAGAGGGCCACCTCTGCCTAGGGAACTGTGCGAGGGCCTTAAAAAACATGGCAGCCCCTCCCCCAATTCATGAAAACACCTAGCAGTTGAGAATGAGTCCTATTACAACACCTCTTGGAGTCCAAAACCCCAAAAAGTGCACGACAATGACAGGTTTCCTGATGAGGGATCTCATTTGAGACTTTAAGGACATCCTCTTGCCACCCTCCAGCAAGTTCACTACCTTGGATGTGATAAGTGGCCCATCACCAGCAATCCTGCCCACTAACTATCTGTAGTGCCTTACTGACCTGGGTGTGGGGTGCAGTGAAGGGATGGGGCACTTTGCTGAAAGGCTCCCCATGTGTTTTGGCTTCTAGCCTGGCCTCAGCATGGATCTCATTCCAACCAAGGCATCTGTGGGACCCCAAGCTGGTACAGCTCTGACAGCCTCAAAAGCCAGGTCAGGGGTACTGACAGCAGGCCCAGTCCCCTGGACAGCTGGTGTCTAGTGGGCAAAGGACAAGGACTAGTAGGTGGGGATATCAGACCCCTTTATAACTCTGATCCCAAAGTGGTTCCTCCGTCTGGAAAAAAGGCCTGCACAGTGATAAAACTCACCTCCTTCTGTACCCCTGTTCCTGAGTCACCTCCCTCTGTATCCCTGTTCCTGGGTCGTCCTAGGTCATCTGGACTCCTCAGAGCTGACAGCAGTCCTTAGATCAGCCTTCTCAAGCGCCAGCATCTCTACTTCTCCAACGGACCCACAGACCTACCTCTCCCCGGAGAAATGGACATGGAAATAGAGGCAAGTTTAGGTCCCCCTTCCTCCTGTGGGGGCCCAACGTGGGGCCAAGGCTTCTAGCAGAAAGGAAGTTTGAGGAGCAGCCCAGAGGAACCACAGATGATGTGTGGCCGAGATGTCAAAGAGCCACAGAAAACACAGAGTACCTGCCAGCCCTGTGAAGGAGCAGTGATCACTTAGCAGCCCGTACACATTGATTCAGACCATCACTGCAGCCACGCTGAGATAGAACAATACTTTCTTCCCAGGTGAGCACAGCCCGGCCAGGCTGGGAGACCATGGGCTGACAAAGATGCAAAGCGCCAATGAAATGGGATGAGTGGGTATGGGGAAGGAGAGGCCTGTGGGGGCACTTGTCACTCAGTGCTCCCTGAGCTGGTACAGCTGGTCCACCTCCTGCTCACTACTGGCCATGGAAAGGCAGCCCCTAGACAGTGAGCTTCGCTCAAGACCCCGGCAGATGATGCCAGGAGGCATGCACAGGTGCTTTCCATCCCTGTTCAGGAACACAGGAGGAAATGGGCTAACAGGCTAAAATTCAGGGTCAGGCACGGAGAAGAGCATCCCAGGAGGCAGGCTGATATTCCACTGTCATCTTCCCCACTGGAAGTTCTGTGCTCTGAGCTAGTCCAGTGACTGCTCTTTGCCAGGACAGTAGGGCAGGAGGACCCTTGGATGCATCTTTTCCCCAAACCCTGGAACCTGTCAACAGTGCGCAGCTTTAGGCCAACTGAGCCCATTAACACTTGAAGCCTGAGGGATGGTGTGGGAAATAGTGCTGGGATGCGAGGGTGGCCAGGACACACAGCTCTCATTAGTGACCTCCCAAAGGCCATGACTGCCCCAGCTCTGGGCCTGGGGAATGAGCCACAGGGAGAAGACAGCCTGGGAGCACGGTACAAGGCGCTGTCTTAACTCCCAAGGTCACTATAAATTGGGAAGGAAGGTGCCAAGGTCTCAAAACAGCTTGTCAGGAGTCTGGAGAAAGGATTTTCCAGTCACTTGCATATTTTGTCCTTCCTGCATTTGTTTTATTTTGTGTATCAGGGGAGAGAGGCACTTCTGACAGCATCAAAGCAACAAGAAGTATGTGAAGCCAGGGCTGCAGCCAGAGGCAGGGCTGGGCTTAAGGAAGCAGCCTTCAAGGATCACACTGAAACCGGCGGCCACCTGGGCTTCACCGAGAAAGCAAAACCATCACCAGCCCAGACTCTGGACTCAGAGCCCAGGGGACCCGCGATGACGTGCTGGGCGGCTCTGGAAAGCCACTTAACCTTTCTGAGCTGTTTCTCCACTAAAGACTGAAGGAGAAAAAGCAGCTCCCCAGCACACAGGGACACTGTGAGATGAATAAGTTGATGCCTGCCCAACACTTTGTGTGCCTTGGAATAAAAATATTGCACAAAGTACTGTGCTATTATTCAAACTCTTTGGAAAAGGCAGAGGGAAGAGGACATGGGGTATGCTGAATTCACATCTCACCTTTCTGGCAAAGAGCCCCAGTTAACCAGCAGGCTCTAACTCCATCTATGGGACAGGGACACGAGGATGCTTCTTCCTGTTTTGTCCATGTAGAAAGGAGGTCCCAGAGGTACAGGGAAGTCAGGCACTGAAGACGCTCACAGTGCAGGCTGCCTCTCATTCGGCAAGGTTGCCTCAGTTCCGCCTCACATGGAGGCCCTTTTAATAATGTAATTCGGGTGCCCCTCTCAGCTCAGTACAGCAAATAACACTCTAATTACACATCTAGATATCAGGGAGGATTGAGGCTGATCAGGTCCCACTCTGGTATGTGTGTGGACAGCCACCCACAGACACTTAGGCTATATAACCCTCTGACATGGCTAACACATGATTTCTTCTTCTCTCTAGGGATTCTGTGCCTACAGCCTGATTATTTATACTGCCAGCTGGGAGCCGTGTCCACCCACGCCAGGATTTTGGCATTTCTGACATGCTTTGTGGGGCACACAGGCCAGTTAAGTTCAGGTCCTTCTGCCAGAGATGGTCTCAGCACCAACTTAAGTGACAACCTGAGATCCCTGCTTGCCCTGGGCCAAGCTCAGCCAGCCACACCTTTCAAGCCTGGTAGAATACATGGGAGACTACAGCCTGCCTGTTACTCCCCATGCGTCCCGCAGTTTGGGTTTTTCTGCTGAAAGCTGCCTGTCCGTGGTTTCACCAGACAGGCTTCTCCAAGGTCACAGAGTTCCCTCACAGTGGAGCCACTCTTTGCTCCCGGTACCCACAGCTGACTACCCTGTTTAACCCTTTGATGATGCTTCTACAGAAAGCAATGCACCAGCACCTAGGTGCACTGACCGTGTGCCGGGCATAGTTCTAAGAACTTACCCTCTGCTGCCTCACTTAAACCTCTTAATTCAACGGGTGGGTACGATTTTTGTCCTCCCGGCTTTACAGATGGGACAACTCAGGCACAGGGAAACTAAGTGGTGACAAACCCAAAACATTAATCCAGTTGCCTCAGAGTTGATTCCAGTTCATGGTGACCCCTTGTGTATTGCAGTAGAACTGTCCTCTGTAGGGTTCTCAGAAGCTGCTTTTTCAAAAGTAGATCACCAAGTCTTTCTTCCAAGGTGCCTCTGGGTAGACTGGAATTGCCAACCTTTCAGTTTGTAACTGACTGCTCAACTATATGCACCACCCGGGGATTCCAAAGTGGTAAAGGAACTCAGGAAATCTGACTCCCAAAACCATGCCCCAGCTGCTTAGACCTAGGTCATTCACCTGGCTCTTCCCCAAATAAGCTCTGCTTAGGATGTCACCTAGATGCATCCCTAGTTAGAAAGAGGGAGGCCAACTGTGGTATATTATATCTAAGTAAACCTTCATGGCCTGGAAAACTCAGAGAATTTGCAGTCTAAGTGATGTGTAGATTAGTAGCACAGAAAAAAGCAGTGATGGTGTCTCAGTCATCTAATGGTATTATAACAGAAATACCACAAGTAGAGACTTTAAAAAGAGAAATTTTTCTGGCACAGTCCAGCAGGCTACAGGTCAAAAAGTTAGGGCATGAGTCCCAGGGGAAGGCTTTCTCTGCTGGCTCCAGGGGAAGGTCCTTGTTGACAATCTGGACTGAGAGCTCCTGAGGTACAGGGACTCTGGACCTTTCCAAAGGATGTGTCCTGCTCCCTTGTTGGCGATACCAGCACTGCCTTGTTGGTGATACGAGGATCCCAACTTTCTTGCTAGCTTCCCTTTCCTTTATATCCGAAGAGATTGCCTCAAGGCACAATACTCTCTTATACCTCGAGTCCTGCCCCACCGACACAACTGCCACCCATCCTCCCTCATTAACATCATAGAGGCAGAGTTTTAGCATATAGCATATAGTTTATAGCATATAGGAACATCACACAACACTGAGAATCATGGCCTGGCCAAATGGCTGACACACATTTTGGGGGGTAAACACAATTCAGTCCACACCAGATGGTGACAACAGGTGTGATGGTAGTGGTGGGAATATTAACAATGATGATGCTTTCTAATATCAATGAAGAAACTAATATTTACGGAGCCCACATTACATACAGTGTTAAGCTCTTCTCACAGAAACCACACAAGGTAGTTACTGTTATTTCCCCTTCATGTTACAAATCGGGAAAGCTCAAGACCAGAGAGGTTACAGACCTATTCTAAGCTCACACATACCATTAAGTGGCAGAGGTGAGATTTTTAACTCAACTGGATGTGACCCCAAATTCCATAACTGTCACCTCTACAGATGTGCCTACTAGGGACCTAAGGAAAACAAGAAGCCTCCTTTTATTAGACACTAGTAACAACTTTCTAGGTCACCTGAATTGGGGAAGGTAGAAATGGTGTGCCAAAGAGTGTGGGGACCAGCTCAGTCCAAAGAAGAAGGGAAGGAAGCAAGGTCACAGATGTCAGGCAGAGCTGATGAAGCCTTGAGATTGGGAGCCAGCTGGAGGAGGTGAAGGAATAGTAGTGCAGGGGTACACAGAAGGGACATAAGGACAGGGAGCAAATGGAGGGGGAGAGGGCATGCTCAGTGAGGGTGTCCAGTCTACGAATCGGGGCTCAGCACGCACGTAGATGTGTGCGAGTGTACACGTGTTGGGAGGTTGAAGTAGTGGTGGTCTAGCCATGCAGCTTAACCTTTGCAAGAAGAAGGAACAAGGAATAAGATAAACTAACCTGGCACTCCACAGAACTTCTTTTGGCTCCAACATTTCCACAAAACAGAAGAGCATGTGGAAGTAACTCTACAGAGGGCTTTCACGTACACTAGCTCACACAAACACAGTAATCTAGTGAAAAGTCATTATTCTCATTGTAAAGATGGAAATATTGTGGCTTACAGGAGTCAACTGACCAACTCTTATCTCATACAGTGCCTTTAAGTAATTAATGTTAGTTACTTTAACAATAAGATTTGATCAGTGCTAATCCATTTCAGGAGGCAGCATATGACCAAGAACAGATGATACTGAAGGGAGAAGTCCAAGGTGCACTGAAGCCACTGATGAAAAACAGCACTCCAGGAATTGATGGAACACCAATCGAGATGTTTCTGAAAATGGATGCAACACTGGAAGTGCTTAGTCATTTATGTCAAGAAATTTGGAAGATAGCTACCCAGCTAACTGACCGCAAGAGATCCATACTTATGCCTGTTCCAAAGAACGGTGATCCAAAAGAATGCAGAAATTATCAAACAAGATCATTGATATCACATGCAAGTAAAGTTTTGCTGAAGATTATTCAAAAATGGTTGCAGCAATACATCAACAATGAAATGCCAGAAATTCAAGCCAGACTCAGAAAAGGATAGGGAGTAAGTTATAGCATTGCTGATGCCAGATGGATCTTGGCTGAAAGCAGAAAATAACAGAAAGATGTTTACCTGTGTTTTACTGAATGTGCAAAGGCATTCTACTGTGTGGATAATTATGGATAACGTTGTGAAGAATGGGAATTCCAGAAGATTTAATTGTGCTCCTATGGAACCTGTATACAGACCAAGAGGTAGTCATTCAAACAGAAGGATACCGCATGGTTAGAAATCAAGAATGACGTGCGTCACGGTTATATCCTTCATCATACTTACTCAATCTGTATGTTGAACAAGTAATGCAAAAGGCTGGACTATATAAAGAAGACCTCAGCACAGGATTGGAGAAAGGTTCATGCTTGCTAAAAGTGAAGTGGACTTAGAACGCTTATTGATGAAGATCACAGATCACGACTTTCAGTATGGATTACACCTCAACATAAACAAAAATCCTCCCAACAGGACCAATAAGCATCACGATAAACAGAAAATATTGAAGTTGTCAAGGATTTGATTTTAATTTAATTCACAATCAATACCAATGGAAGTAGCCGTCAAGAAATCAAATGATGTACTAGGCAAATTTGCTGCAAAAGTCCGCTTTAAACTGCTAAACAGCAAAGCTATCACTTCGAGGACTAAGGTACGTCTGATCCAAGCCATGGTATATTCAATTGCTCATATACATGTGAAAGCTGGACAGTGAAT
Source organism: Heterohyrax brucei (assembly GCA_028571685.1). Lineage (NCBI taxonomy): Eukaryota > Metazoa > Chordata > Mammalia > Hyracoidea > Procaviidae > Heterohyrax > Heterohyrax brucei. Next base: position 64,102,619 of record CM053142.1, on the reverse strand, counting down.
AAGGAAGCCTGAAGAAGAACTGATGCCTCTGAATTTGGGTGTTGGTGAAGGATACTGAATATACGGACTGAGAGAAGAACGAACAAATTTGTCTTGGAAGAAATACAGCCAGACTACTCCATAGAAAGGAGGATGTGAGTCTTTGTCTTACGAACTTTGGGTATGTTATCAGCAGGGATCAGTCCCCGGAGAACGACATCATGGTTCATCATCATCATGGTTCATCATAAAGCAGAGGGTCAGCAAAAGAAAGGAAGACCCTTACAGAGACAGACTGACCCAGTGAACGCACTGACGGGCTCAAACACAGCGATGACTGTCAGGAGGCTGCAGGACTGGGCATTGTTTCATTCTGTTACACACAAGGCCACTAGGGGTTAGAACCAAACTGACGACAACAACAACAGTGTGATAAGCAGTGACATTATATATATCGTCATTTTATAGTCAAGGACACTGAGTCTCAGAGGATCTCTCTGAAACAACCCCTAAGGCTTTCTGCTTTTCAGAAAGAAAAGACAAGGGAAGCCTGGCTGGTCACCTGCTCATTAGCTCCTTAAGTGGATCAGAGACTCACCAGGTGCCTCAGGAGCATCTGCAGTGAGCCCAGCACTGTGCCTGTGACATAACATTGTAGGCAACATTGACACAACCTTGACTGCTAGAACTGAAGAGGACTTGAAGCACTTGCTGATGAAGATCACAGTTTAGAACAACATCAAGAAAAGAAAAATGAGGTTCCTACCTTGGGACATCCAATCTAGCTGGACCAACAAATCCAGGCTAAAAAGTGGCTATAATATAAAAGAACATGAACCAGTATTGGGGTGTCCAGGTCACGGAAGGCCATGGGCTAATTTGGCCTTGGAACCAGTAGACCAGCTTTAAACTAGTTCTCTCATTTACCAGCTGGGAGAACCTTGGAAAATGCCTTCCTCTGCGGCCTCTCCTCCCTTTTTTAAAGGAGGGATTAATGGTACCCACCACATAGAGCTGTAGAAGGAAATTAAATGAGATTCATGAAAATAAACTTCCTAGCATGGTGCCTTGTACACAGCTATAAATGGAAGCCATTATCAGTATTTATGGCCTGGAGTTGTCATTCATGCAGGTTATGAGACCAGGTAGAACGGCCCGTATGATGGGAGCTAGTGGTGGAGAGAGGCTGAGAGGTCCCTTGTGTCCCCAGCCCACACACCCATGGTGGCCGGCCTTGCTGGCCTCGAGCTTCATCAATCCAGACCATGCAGTCCGCATCGGCCCAGACATGCTTTACTCACTCTGCCGTCTCCTGATTCCCCAGCCACCCATCTCCGGGAGGCGGCTTGCTTTCCCGATTTGCGAGCACGCTTTCTTTTGGCAGGGAGCTGCTGCCGTCTGTGCTCTGGACCGTAAAACAAGTTTTCATCAATAAATTAAGATAAGCGGAAAGCCAGCTCGAGAGGAGGCGGGCTGAGGCGGGCAGGCGGGTGGGCAAGGAGTTGCTCTGCGACTCAGCAGGGGCTGAAGCAAACCCAAAGTCAGTACCCCAAGTGTCCTTCCCAGCCCAGGTTCTCAGAGGCAGGAGACTGAGGAAGCTGCCACAACACCTCTGGCACACTGACATCCCCACATCAGTTAGCCAAGTATCACTGTGACCGATAAAGGCAGGCTCAGCAACACTCTGCACCAAATTAATGATCCCAACAGCAGCTAGTGCAAGCTAAGTCAATCAGACACTTGCCTGCCCAATTACTAACACTATAAACCTCCTCAAAAAATAAACAGGCTGTTCTTACAGAACTGCCACTACTCCTCAGCAGGAACCCTCAGTTCCCCCAAGTGCACCTCACACACCCCTGCCTCCTCACTTGGCTCTCAGCATTTCCCCCACATGAAAAGCCATCCTCTCCCCTTCTGTCATCTTTCTCTATCCCATTCAGGGCCTTGAAACCACCCAGCCTGCTGACCTCCCTCAGCCCTCACCTCACACTGCAGCGGCTGACTGGCTGCATCACACACAGCCTTCCCACACTGCACACCACGTGAGTGCTGACCTTCGCCGGACGCATGCCCCGGCCTACAGATGCTGCACAGGGCACAAGACTCGCTTCAGACCTCTCTGTGCCCATTCCTGCATGAAGCATGATGCCGGACACAGCAAGGGCCTTGTCTGCCAAAAGCGAAACACTGAGCAAGCTGAGGTGAAAGAGGAAGGTAGGAGCCCTGAAGCGAAGCGAGCTTCTGCTCAGCAACAGGAGTGACTTCCCCAGTGCAATGTTACACAACCTCCTTCATCCCTGATGCTCCCAACATGCCGGAGCATATGGCAGGAAAAGGGCCATCTGCCCGTCCACCACCACACACAGAGAAAGGCACGTCTCCACATATGTTTAAGAATTAATAGACAGAGGGGTGTGGAAGTCTTTGGATGAATAGGTATGATGAACCCCAAAGCAGCACAGCATACTAAGTGCTGACAACCAAAAAAAAAATCAAAACCCAATGCTGTTGAGTCAATCCAATTCACAGTGACCAAAATTTAGGCAAGTCAAATCCTTTCTCTGAGCCTCGGTTTCCTCATCTATCAAACAAAAGACTGAACTTAATAGCATCCAAAGCCCTCTCCAGATCTAAGATACTATGATTTCATTTCTAATTAATCCTCACCAGAACTATCTAAGTTAGGTAAAACAATTACTGTTAAGTCCATTTCACAGATGGAGCAATCAAGGCTTCCACGGCTAAGTGACTTGTCCACAGAATTGGACTCCCCTGACTCTCTAAAGGTAGCCAAACTCCTCTCTAGAAAGGAAACAATGCCTACCCAGTCTCTGAGCTGAGCCTAAGAACTTCTAAAACTCACTCCTGACCCCCTTGTGAGGAGACCCAAACCCACTGCTGTCAAGACCATTCCAACTCACAGCAACCCTACAGGACGGAGGAGAACTGCCCCACAGAGTCAAACTGCCAGCCTTTTGGTTAGTAGCCACAGCACTTAACCACTATGCCATCAGGGTTTCCAACATCATAATCCCAATCCCCCAGTCAAAGAAATGGAGGCTCAGAGAAGCGAGCTACTCGGCGACCCACTGTCAGGAGACCGGTCTGGGTCACTGCACCATCCTACCTCAGGAACTCACCATTTACATATACACCAACAGGCAGGAGATGGCAGAGTTTCAGGCCACAGCGACATTAAATCAAGACTGCTAATGATACCTCAACCTGGATATAAATCAGAATTGATCACTTCTGAGTTCTGGTGCTTTCCATCCCCATACACGGCTCTTGATCAAGTAAAGACTACAGGATGGCTCAGAGGGGGATCAGCGAAGGCGCTAAAGCAGATCGCAAGAGGATTCCCCTTCTCTCCCCATGAGAAAGATAAGCGCTTCCTCCACTAAGACCGAGAGGGGTAAAATAACACCTAACACTGTCTTATGAAAGGGAAACAGGGGAAATAATCTCCCTGTTAAATTGTGAGCTGGCAGAAGCTTGGAACAAAGTTCAATGAACGGAACAGAAACATATTGACAATAGCAAAAAGAAACAATTACTACACATTTTCATATGAGATCCCAGGAATAAATTTGCTCTTGCTTTTGCTTATTCAACAGAAAAATGAGAGAGAGAGAGAGAGAGACGAGGAGGACACAGCAGAATGCAGACGTCTGCACTTTGCGGCTGGATACTTCCCTGAAGCTCTCTAAAGAGTGTTTCTTGAGACACAGGCTGGCACAGGAGTCAGAAGAAATAACATTGTAAGCAGAGGGATTTAGGGTGCTGCCTCCAGGGAGCCCACAAAATAGATACATTCTAATCAATAAAGTAAGATGCCACTCCCACCTACTCAGCAGCTTTGCATCTCTGGAATACAAGTTACTAAAAAGAAAAAAAAATGTGTGTGTGTGTGTGTGTGTGTGTGTTTAAGTCTTTTAAAAGATTTTACTTGGAGATGGAATCTTTAAGGTTCCTGGCACCAGCTGCTCAGGGAAGCCAGAGTCTGGCTTTGTTTCAGGAAAACTGACCTCTTTTATGAAAAAACAAACCTCCAAAGTAGTCTAGAATCTGCACCTTCTGCAGAAAGTGGGTTACCGAGGTCCAGGAAAGGGTGACACTGAGCCAGCAGAGTCCAGGAGATCAGAATGGTGCCAAACCACCCCTGTGGGAGGGGGCATAAGTGCATGTCAATGGTCTTAACCGTCACACAAAACAATGTGACCTTCGTATGTTGCCATGACATGGTGGATACTGGAAACTCAAGACATGAATGAGAATCTTGGCACCTGCACCAGGTGCTTGCAGGCATATACCTGCAGACATCTTTGGTTTTCCTGCCCCAGTTCATCGAAAGGATGGCCATCTCAGCTCCCCACACAGGATGCCCCCATTCCTTCTCAAGTTACAAAGTGCCCAAGACCTTTCACCTGCACAAAAAGTCAGGATTCCCCTGCCATGGTTCCACACGCACCTAGAACAAAGTCCTCTCCATCAGCAGTGTCTGTCTTAGTGTCTGCAAAGCTGGCTTATCTACCCACATCCTCTGTGTTGGGGACTTGTTGCCCCATCTATCCCACCACCCAACAGTAGAAATTTGCATCTGTGGCCAGAGCTTAAGAGCACAGCCTCTAGAGCAGATGCCTTGCTGGTGAATCTCAACTCTCCCCTTTATTAGATGTGCAACCTTGGGCAAGCTGACCTCTGTGACTCTAAATCTTCATCTGTAAAATGAAGACGATAATGCTGTTTCCCAAAAAACACACCTAGCACCCACCACAAAACATTGTTATGAAGGTTAAAGAGGATACAGTTTCTAAAGCTCTTAAAACAGGAACACAGCCTAACACGGAGTAAACACTCCTTAAGTACCACTATCGTCAAACATTACCCTATACTTCTCATCCATCTCCAGATCCTTTGGCCATATCCCCTGCAAATCACCCTCATCCACCTCTTCCTCTCCATTCCCACTGCCCAGTTCCAAGTCTCATCCCTTTGGCCAGAACTCTGGGAAGCCATCTTTGGTGGTCACCCCACCTCCTCACCACCAACAATCTAAACACCAATCTGTCACCACCAACAATCTAAACACTCCACCACAAGCACAGCAGGCCTCTCTTCAAGAACCCAGAGCGCTACTATAGTCCACAGGACATTGTTTGAACTTCTGGTTTGAGACCTTTCATAGACTCACCCTTCAACGTTAGTTTGCCGCTAACCCTACAGTCCAGAGTACTCCTCCCTCTACAAATATTCCCCACGTCCTGCGGTCCCTAGGCATCTCCTCTAGCTCTCCCCACACCAGCTGTACCCTTTCCTCTGTCCACTATCACTCAGCAAGGCCCGGCACGTCCAGGAAGGGTCTATGGTCTCTGCTCTCCCACCCCTCCACTTCCGCCCCACTAGGAGCACCTCACATTGTCTTCATAGCACCTCACACCTTCTGCCTTGTAGACTTCCATTCCTTGCTGGTCTCCCCAAGTCCTTAACAATAGGGCCGCTGCCACTGAGTCAATTCTAACTCATAGTGACCCGTGTCTTGTTTATTTTGCATGTCCTGCAGTGCCTCCTACATAGAAAGCTTCCCTGAATCCAAGAGGCGATTTTTTTGAAGTAAAAACATTTGCCATGTTAACATTTCTTACATGTACAATTCAGTGACTTTAACATTTTTATCATGTTGTTCAACCATTACTGTTATCCATTTCTAGACATTTCCACTACCCTTAACAAATGGTCAGTGTTTCCTGAAGATGAGTCTGCCTTCCTCCTCCCCCTCCTCCTACTCACCCCTGGTAACCACTAATAACCTGGTCTCTATATACTTGCTGTCATGGATTGAATTGTGTCCCCAACCCCCAAAATGTATGTGTTGATTTGACTTGGTTTGCAGTTCCAGTATGGCACCCTTCCTCCCGTGTGCTGTGTATCCTGCCTCTGTGATATTGATGATGGAGAATGGTTTGCAGTTGTGTAAGTGAGGCAGGACTCAGACTTGTGGAATGTAAGGGAGAGAAGTGAGCTGAGGAAGTTGGGAACCTCATACCACCGAGAGAGAAGCACCGAGAGCAGAGCACGTCCTTTGGACCCGAGGTTCCTGTGCCGAGATGCTCTCACTGGATGTGGACTCAGCTTACTGGACTGTGATAAATTCTCATACTGAATGGGCTTGTATCTTGTTAATTGATTTGTGGCTTACTGGACTGTGACAATAAAAGCTTCTCTTCATGAAACCTTCCACTCATGGTATTTTCCGTTAGAGCAGTACCCGGTGACTAGGACACTTGCCTATTCTAGCTATTTCATGTAAGTGGGATCACACAACAGTTGTCCTTTTATGACTGCTTATTTCACTCAGCACAATGTTTTCAAGGCTCACCCACATTACAGAGCACACATCAGAACTTCTCTTTATGGCTGAATAATATTCCATTGTATGTGTGTACCTCATTTTGTTTATTCCTTCACCTGTGAATAGACATTTAGGCTATTTCCGCCTTCTGGCAATTGACAGCAGTGCAGTAACAAACATTCATGTACAAGTGTCTGTGTTCAGGGGAGGAATTGCTGGATCAGATGGTAAGTCTATGCTTAAATTTTTGAGAAACTGCCAAACTATTTTCCAAGAGATATTTTTAAGCGAAACTGTATTTTCACAGAGATGAGCACCCAGAGGCACAACAACACAGTAATACCACTTGTTCTGTGCAGCACCCAGCTTTGCCCGGTGGAAAAAGCTCCTCTTTTGGCATCAAGGATCGCCAAGGTTAAATACGTCCCACTTCCAGGGATAACAGTTTCTCTAGCAACACCGAAATGTTACGTTTAATGTGGCCTGAGCCCATTCCCCACCCCAAGGTATGTGACAACAGGGGTTACCAATAAGCTTCTCTGTGTAAGGCATTCACACAACCATCTTGCTTTCTTTCCATAATCACTTATTAAGCATAAAACTGGCACTGGGCATCTGGCAGGAGCTCCAAGTATTCTGAGAAATGGTTCCACCTGACTGTTGATCATCAGAAAGAAGTCGGGAGCCCTGTCTCTGCACTTCGGACCATGCATCATGTCCTACTTGTAATCACTGTTTGCAAGCCTCACAGGCATCTTGCAGGTAGCAGGCCCAGCACCGAAATGCTGATGCTCAAGCCTTAGGGAACCCAAGAGCCAATGGTGGCACTTTCTTCTCCCTTGTGCCCCACATCAAACCTATCCGCCAGTTATGTCATTACTAATGTCAGTTTTTACCTGCAGTCCATCCACTTCTCTCCGTCTCTACCGCTACAACCTCCTTGTCACTCAACCTGACACTCTTGCCATTCTAAAACCCATTCTCTACAGCCAGCAGTGGGCAAGAAATCAAAAGACGTATTGCATTGGGAAAATATGCTGCAAAAGACCTCTTTAAAGTACTGAAAAGTAAAGATGCCACCTTGAAGACTAAGGTGTGCCTGACCCAAGTCATGGTATTTTCAGTTGCATCATAGGCATGCAAAATCTGGAAAAGGAATGAGGAAGACAGAAGAATTGATGCTTTTGAATTGTGATGTTGGAGAAGAATACTGACGGTACCATGGACGCCAAAAGAACAAACAGATCTATTCTGGATGAAGTACAACCAGAGTGCTCCTTGGAAGCAAAGACGGCGAGGTTGTGTCCTACAAACTTTGGACATGTTGTCAGAAGGGATCAGTCCCTGGAGAAAGACATCATCCTTGGTAGAGTGGAGGGTCAGTGACAAAGAGGAAGACCCTCGATGAGATGGATTGACACAGTGACCGCAATGATGGGCTTAAGCGTAAAAATGATTATAGAAACAGTGCAAGACCGGACAGCGCTTCATTCGGTTGTGCACGCGGTTGCCATGAGTCAGAACTGACTGAACGGCACCTAACAACAGCATCAGTCAAAAAGGTTCTTTTCAAATCTCTGCACTGGTTTCCCACCACATGCAAAATGAATTCCAAACTGCTTCCTATAACCTACAAGATTCACTGTGATCTGGCCTCTGCCTTCCTCACTGCCCCCTTCTCACTCTGCTCTTGTTCACTGGCTAGTCTGTAAGCCTACCACACTATTTTGCATTTGATGTTTCCTTCATCCAGAATGTTCCTCCTTAGGTGGTCACATGATAGCTCATTCTTATTCAAGTCTTTCTTGCTTCTTTTCCAACTCTTAAGACAACCTGTCATTTCTTTAAGTATTTATTTATTATTGTCTGTATTTTCAACTAGAATGTAAGCTCCAGGAGGTTTAGGATCACTGGCTTGTCCCCCTGTGTATTCTTTGGGCAATGTTATGCCAGGCACACGGTAAAGGCTCAGTAAACAGTTGTGGGAGGGAAGAATACAGGAAGGCAGCACACGAAGGACATGGAAATCTCCTGTCATCAAAAATTCTTCTTTAAAAAAGATGGAATCAACCCAGATGCCCAATAACAAAGGAATGCATAGGTAAACTATGGTATATATACTCAGTGGAACACTATGCAATGATAAAGAACAATGATAATTTTAGGAAACATCTCATAACCTGGTTTCAATTGGAGGACATTATGCTGAGTGAAAGCAGTCAGTGACAAAAGGACAAATATTGTATGTAACCCCTACGATAAGAACTTAAAAACAGACTCATGCATAGAAGACAAGACTTTAATGGCTGCAAGAGTGGGGAGGGAGGGAGAGTAAGGAAGGGAGAGTTTAGATTAGATAGTTGATAGAAATTTGGTTGGGTGAAATCTGTGACAGCACACATTAGAAAGATGATCAATATTAACTGGACTTCAACATAGCACGATTACTCCTCCTATCTTAATCCAATATAACAAGGACAGGGTAGCTGGATTGGGCAGCTGGTGACCATTCTGTCACAGGAAATTGAGGCCAATTGGCACAACTAGCATTTTTCTAAGTGAGTCCTCTGCACCTCACATTGGTGAGCGGCATCTGGGGTCTTAAAAGCTATTAAGCTGCCATCTGAGGGTACAGCAAATGGTCCCAACTCAGCAGCAACGGATGATCACCAAGGACCAAAAAGATATGGGGGAAAGAGAATCCAGAAGACAGAGACCCATGTGAGTAGGTGACTACATCGACTTGTGACTGGAAGAACTGGAATGTACCCGTCCACCACCAGTGATAGCCATGATGGAGCTCACAAAGTTGAGTCTCACTGGCAATGCAAGAATAAAAAGGGATGCACCTTCAGATCTCCACAAAAGACTGCAACTGATGGTCCAGGGGCCTCAGAGTTCCTCCAGGAGCATGGTCCCTGGCCCTGATGCTGCCCTGTCCATAAATCATAATGGAGGTCAACTCTTCAGACAGGAATGGATTGGACTTGGTGGCACGGAGTGACCATACCATGTGTGCACTTTATGGTTCTACGCATCCATAGGATGTCACCCTGATGACTCTTACTAGAGGCGGGGGAGTGGGTGGAGAGGAGGGGATAGGAGATTATTGAGAGGATAAGACATGTATGGAGCAGAGAGGAAGAGTGTGCTGTCACCAGGCAGGGAGAGCAGTAGGAGCTGCATATAGGTGGGCATGCTAATTTATATGGGTATGTACATTTTCATTCAATCATAATAATGAGAAAAAAAAATTCTTCTCTAAAAAAGCATGTACTATAAGCAGATTGAAAACCCCGGTGACATGGTGATTAAGAGCTATGACTGCTAACCAAAAAATCAGCAGTCTGAATCCACCTTGGAAACCCTGTAGGGCAGTTCTACTTTGTCCTGCAGAGTTGCTATGAATCCGCATTGACTTGACAGCAACAGGTTTGTTGTATTTTTGTTTGTTTGTTTATATGTAGCTTATACTTCTATGACATCTCCAAGATCCTGGGAGAGTTATTAGAGACCTGAGTTACAGGAAACAGAAAACGCTGTAGGATTTGAGAAAGCTCTGGCAAATAAGAAGGAACATGGCTATAAAGTTGAATGGATTCAAGTGAATTAAAATCTGTGGCCCATAGGAAGAAGATCAACTTAGCTGGACTTCAATATAAACTGAAAACTCTTCTAATTTTAACCCAATATTGCAAGGATAAAGTAGCAGGGGCATGGGTCGAGGGACCATGCTCCCAGGGGACATCAAGGCCAACTGGCATTACTAGTCTACTGTTAAGAGAGTCTTCTCCACCCTATATTGGTGAGTGCCATCTGGAGTCTTAAAAGCTAGCAAGCTGCCATCTGAGGTACACCAAATGGTCCCAACTCATCTAGAACAGATGATCAACAAGGACAACAAAGACATGAGTAAAAAAGAGTCCAGGAGACAGAAGGACCCATGTGATAGGTGACTGTATCAACATGTTACCAGAAGAACCAGATGTTGCCCAGCCACCACCAAAGACAGTCATGATGGGGCATATAATGTTGAGTCAAGTGGCAACATAAGAAAAAGAGGGGTTCACCTCAAGAACTCCACTAAAAGACCACAATTGATAGTCTGGAGGCCTGGGGGTTCCCCTGGGACCATGCCCCCAGACCTGCTGCTGCCCCTGACCACAAACCATTACTGAGGTCAACTCTTCGGACAGGAATGGACTGGACTCAGGGACACAATGAGACCATGTGATGTGTGTCCTTTATGGCGCTATGCATCTATAGGATGCTGTCCTTATGGTTTCTTACTAGAAGGGAGAGGAGAGGGTGGAGAGGAGGGGACAGGAGATTGTTAAGAGGATATGACAAATATAGAATGAAAAGGAGGAGCTGTGCTGTCACTGGGCAAGGAGAGCAGGAGCTGCAGATAGGCAGGCATGCAAATTTAATCTGGATTGTATAATTCTACTTCATCACAATTAAATACATACATAAACTGTGCCCCAACAATGCAGCCTTGGGAAGACTACTTAACCTCTGTAAGTCTTCACCTCTCACTCACACAATGAAGATAACAACACCAAGCTTTGGGGGCTGCTACAAGCACACTGCCTAATAGAGAGTGGACACTCACATGAAATGGCCTTTTCCAGGGATGCTGGGGACTCAAACCCACAGACATTTTCCTCATGAAACTGTCTCATACTCTGGCTCCCCAGGTCTCCCTAGATGTCACCATCACTTATGTGGCAGCTTGCCTCACCTCAGGACATCACCTAAAGGCCAAGAAAACAAGGGATCTTCTGAAGCTGCCAGATGGCTTCGGGGACGTGCTGCACTGTCCAGAGAGATCACGAGCACATCTGCACACGCACTGGGGTTCTAAAAAATCTCTGCTGGGCAGGACTCACCAAGGGAAGGCCAGCCCCAGACTGGCCCATCATTCCTGACAGTGGCTTGGGAGAAGGTCCTGGGACCAGGTACTCAAGAGGAGGCAAGAGGGAAAGGTCAGGATATGCTATTATTCAACGAGGCCTGTGATCTATGGTTTCCCCTTGTGGAGGGGGAAGAAGGAGTATAAGAAATGGTGTCTGCAGGCTGTCTGATATCTTGGTCTCCAAAGCCAAGCAACAGCCCAAAACCCAGGGAAGGGGCCAAGAACCCCACCCACTGCCTACAGGCATTCTCCAGAAGAGATGACAAGCTACACACTGTCCAGGCTGGAAATGTTCACCGCAGTCTTCCTCCCTCCAGGAATCTACACCTGACTTCTCTTTCTCCTTTTTCTCCTCCTCCTCTTCTTTCTCCTCTTCTCTCTTCTCCATCCCAAAGGACAGGACATGAGGGTGAAAGTACACTCTCAGGTGGGAGAACATATCCTGGGTCCACAGCACTCAGATACAAAATAAATCTTGGCAAGAACCTCTCCTCTTGAACCCATCAAGCTGTTGAGTGGGATACCCACAGTAAAATTCAAGACAGGGTCCCCCTGCACCTGTAGATGGCTCAACTCTTAAAGGACCTTTGAGCAACCTGTTCTTGCTAACACCATCCCAGTACCACTGTCCTCCCATCACCTAGGTTATACTTTCCAAAATTGCTTTTGCCACGCCATCTCCATGCTCAAGACCCTTCACTGGCTCACCACTGTCCATTGGATTCAAGATCCTCTCTTCTGACACCATCCTCTAAATGTCTGTCAGGAAGGAAGACCTCCTACAAGATCAGCTATGTTCCTCCTCTTTCATAAAGATCTTTCTCTGGTGAAAAGTGTAAAAACAATGAAAGGAATGAAATACAATCCTCTCCCTTTCTGGGGACCTGCGTCATAAGCTCTCCGACCACCAAAGTCCCCTGGATTGTCATATCTGGTGGTTAGAAAGAAGCCATCCTAGTAGGTATAAAGGGCGTGAGAATGGGGACAGACTGCAGGCTAGCTCAGGAAACCCTACTGAGATGCCAGCAAGGAAGGTAACAGGAGGGAGCAGTGGAAGGGCATGGCTTTTAACAGGAGAGCTTGTTGGGGATAATTTATTCCTGCAGTGTCTCGCTGGGTTTCAGCTAGTTGAGTTTATAATGGAACAAGCAGTCACTGCTGTTCTTGGATGCTCTGGCTCTGTGATGGGGAAGTGAGTGCCACCAAGACAGCAGTCATAAAGCAGAGGACAGCCCATCAGGGGACACAATATCCCATGGGGACCAGGTTTTACAGTCCTGGAAAGAGATGATTCCAAGAAACCCATAAGCATGGCCTATAAGTTCCAGCAGGTAGCAGAGCAAGAGCCTCCATCTCAGAGAAGGAAGTGGAATAAGACTTGGAGGAAAAAACCAGGCCAAAACCCCAGGGTATTTAAAGAGAGGAATGAGTGCCTCATTCACAGCCAGCAGCAGACAGCCTGCCTGCTACCCGGAGACCTCTGGAGAGTGAGCAGGGTTGGAAACCCACCTTTTCCCTCTGTAGGAAGGATAACACTTTATACCACCAGCAGACCAGAGAGGGAGCAGGAAACCCTAAAAGCAATGAAATGCAGTCTGGTAGCTTTCTGCCTTCACTTACAAAGTTGGAGAACAGAATCACTGAGAACTTGGTGGGGACAGGTCTCCTGATTCATCAGATGTTGAAGAAGGGTGACAAATAGAACCGGTAAAAGGGAATCCTAACCTTCAATTTTGCTTGCCTATTGCCTTGCACCCAACTCATCCATGATATTCAACATAGCTAGGGTCTCCCTTGGCCTAAGCTACTCCCCAGGAAGAGGTTATTTTCTTCACTAATTATAGAGCTCTTCCAGAATAGTGTTCCTGTGGGATGGCCCTGGTGGAGAGATAGTCATATAGCAGAGCCCATTGCATATTTCAGGAAAGAACCTTGCCTTGGAGAGAACCCTCTTAAACTCCTGCTCTGACGGCTTTTTGGAGTCCCTGGGTGTTACAGTTAACATAGCTGCTTACCTAAAGGCTAGAGGTTTGAACCCACCCAGCTAAGCCTTGAAACAAAGGCCTGCCAATCCACTTCGGAAAGATTAGCCATTGAAAACTCTATAGACCACCGTTCTACAACACACACAGACTTGCCATGAGTCAGCATCGACTCAATGGCAGACTGTTTAGTTTTTGGTTTAGACGGCTTTTGCTCTGTTTCAGACAATGCAGTGTAGTCATGACTTCGGGGTTTTTCTGCAGTCCTGTGTAAGAGTTTATCTGGCCTCCAAAGTCAAGATCAGGGGCGCCGCTAGGGAGCTTATCTGACCTCACGAAGGGATTAGCACCTGGCCCAAGAAATGCCAATCAGCCAACGGCCGAATTTAACCTTATCCATCCCTCCCAACCCTGGCCAGGACACTCCCAAAATCGACGATTACGCTGGAGGCAGCTCTTGCTGCAGCCCATCATCTCCTATTTATAACTCACTCGCCTTCTGGTAGGGAACTAGACACCACCCGCTATGGCCATAGTGCTGAGCACCAGGCCTGTGGCCTTGACGACTCCTCCTCCGCACTTGGCTGCTCTTACTCAGGACCCCTGCAGGAAACTCCTTCCCCAGGTTCCATGTGGCCCCTGCCCCATCATCTCTGATTTAGTGAGTACCTCAGTCAGCAAGCTCTTGCATTTCCTTGGCAGCTCCTTGTGAAGACCCCAGGCCTGCCACCATATGTGGCCGGGCAATTCCAGCCTCCCTCAGCAGCTCACCGCTGGGCCTCAGATCTGGCTGTCCCCACTCCCCTCCATCTGCTGGCTCCCACCACAGCTCTCCTCCCTCTTTGTCATCAATCAGCATCCCCCAGTCCCTGAAAACCAACAAATCTGAAGACAGGGTAGAACAACCCAAGAGGCAAAAGAAGGGGGCACTTGTGTAAATGAGCCCTGAACCAGGGTCAGGTCTAGTTCCTCATGCAACAGGTCTCCCCACCCTCCACAAAAGAGGTAAGGGATGAGCCTTGTCTCAAGGGAGACAGTGAGCAAGAAAACACAACCAACCACAGTGGACATTCAGGCCCTGCCGACCACCACCTGCCAGACCACAGACACAACATCAAGGTGCTACCTCTACTGATCTTTATTCTCATCTCTGCACCAGTGAGAATTCCAAGATTCTCCCAACATAGCCATGCCCTTGAGAATTCATCCTTTGTCTCTACAGGGGTCTTCACCTAAAGCATGTTTACCCAATAGACACTCACTTTATTTTAAAGGCCGCCTAAAGGGAAAGGTTCTGTGGCTTCTGGGTTCCTGAGCTAGACAACCCAAGAAGTTCTTTCTGAAAGTTACTCATCTTTCCACCACCATAAAAATGAAATCCCATTGCTGGGTCTAGGTGTGCTGTTCTCCCTATAGTGGCCTACAGTGGCCACCTTCATTTAGGTTGGCACAGAGAAAAATATCACAAACATGGTGGCAAAGGGCTAAGTGGGGAGAAAGTGCTAGAGAAAAGTTTAATAATAGAGCTGGGTTGGGCACTGCCCGTTTCCTTTTTCAGTTGCCCTGACCGGCTGCTCCCATTACGCGATGTGGCTGTGGGTTGGGCGAGTCAGCTGCTGAGAGATTCAAACCCAGGTCAGCCTGGGGGCCACGTCTCCTTAGGCCACCTCTGCAAAGGGTCCGCATGCTGTGGTAAGATGAGGCCATATGCAGACTCACTCAGGCTCGCCTAACGCAGCCACTCTATAAAAAGCCTGGAGCTGGCGGGGCAGAGTCCGGCCGGAAGCCCCAAGGTTGACTGTCCCTACACCCATCAGCTCTCTCGCCCAGCCACATGCCTTGCTCTTCATTGTCTCTCTTGACTGTAGACTGCTATTTTGGGCTGTGGGGGACAAAGGGGAGACGATGACTGCAGCAGGAAGCCCACAGGGTGGGCAGGTTGGCCGCAGAGCAGCTCTCCTGGTGACAGGGCAGCTGCTGCCCTCTTTCAGCCTCTCCCTCGGTCCCCTGGAAACCAACAAATACAAGTCGCTCAACAGTCAACAGACATGTGTGCACGAAGCATCCACCCCATGCCATGGTTACAGGCTGTAGAGAAGTTTCCACATGAGATCCATCACCATTAAATCCACGTCAGGTTGATTCTGACTCATAGTGACCCTATATGACACAGCAGAACTGTCCCCATAAGGTTTCCAAAGCCGTAGTCTTTATGAGAGCAGACTGCTACATCTTTCTCCTACAGAGCAGCTGACGGGTTCAAACCACTGCCTTTTCAGTCAGCAGCTGAGCACTTTAGCCACTGTGCCACCAGGGCTTCTTCCATCATTCTTAAAACAAACTTGTGGCTGTTGAGTCAATTCCAGCTCATAGTGACACTATAGGACAGAGCATAACTGCTCTCTATAAGTTTTCCAAGGAGCACCTGATAGCTATGAATTGCTAACCTTTTGGTTAGTAGCTATAGCTCTTAAACACTACGCCACCAGGGTTTCTCCAACATCACATTAAAAAAGAAAAAAAAATCAAACCCATTGGCGCTGACTCACAGCAACACTGTAGGACAGAAGAGAACTACCCCATAACATTTCCAAAGAGCACCCAGTGGAGTCCAACTGCTGACCTTTTGGTTAGCAGCCCAGCTCTTAACCACTGCACCACCAGGGTTTCCTATTAATGGAAACTCGACTAGAATCAACATGACAAGAATACGATGGGGGGAAAGGCACACTTGAAAATAAAGCCCTTAGCAATTCGTGGTGCATTGCCCATGTCTGTTAAGTGGGTTTACTAGCAGGACCTCCTTCAGAGTTGTCAGAGTTTAGATAGGCTAATATACGAAAAGTACTTAAAACAGTACCAGCGCCTAGCAAATGCTCAACAGGTGCTGGGTACTGTCCTCACGGTCACAACTGTTGTCATCATCATGATCATCATCGCTGAACCAACCACCAGTACGTGCAGACAGAACCCAAGAGGCATTCACTCTGGCCCTCTTTTGGTGAACAAATGATTTGAGTATTTAGTCTGAGACCTAGACTTTAGACACAAGCCTGACCCAGGAGAAGGGGCAGCTGGGGGCAAGTCTCCAACTCTCTGTCGACTTACAGTCAGTTCTCTCCTGCTTCTCCTCCCCTCTAAAACGGGAAGACTCTGGGCACTGAGGCCTACAATGTCACAATGCTGCAGACAGGGGCAAGAAAGAGCATTTAAGAATTGAGAAGAAGCTTGAACCCTGAAAGCAATGAGTACTCGGTCTAAAGAAAGAAGGCAGGGCCTAGTAGACGGAGGCCCCTGCCAAGCTTGGGCTTCAGAGATGACAGCTACCAACATCACCACTTACTAGTGCCTACGAACCAGGCACTGAGCTGGATGTTTCTTTCAGGTGCACTATTTCATTTAACCCTCACACCATCCTAGGGGCAGGCACAATGACCCAAGCTTATGTCAGCAGGGCTGGGATCAATGCTCACCTCTGTTGGCCGCCACAGTCCTTCTCCCATCACACCCCTGCTGAGTATGAGAATCTCCCAAAAAGTTTTTAAAGTCCAGATGCCCAGGTCCCACCCTGGACCTGCTGTGTATCAGTCTCCAGGACTGTAATCACACAGCCCTAGTTTCTAAAACTTCGACAGGTGACAGTGATGCTGCACCAGGTGCCAGCACCACTGGACCAATGCACAGTGGACAGAAACGTTCCCAGGGGCATGCTGGCCCATCTCCTCCCCCAGCTCCTGCCACTGGCTAGAGCCAATGTCCCTTGAGACCTGACATACAGTGGCTTCACCCCACTTTCCCTTCAAAGTAAACTCCCTGTCACGACCACCACTCATATCCCACTCCCAACGAGAGAGGTCATGGGGCAGTGACCAGAGCTCTCTGCCCCCGCCGGAGCTCTAGCACCTTTCAACAAAGAGACTGTTCTCTACCCGAGGAACCCTGAGCTGACAGATGGTCTGTCCTCTTGAGCATCAGGTGTCTTGATCGCAAAGGGTGAAAACGTCATCGCAGGCACAACTTGCCTACAGGGACATTCTGGAAACTCTACACAGGCCATGACAGTTGCAGCAGTGGGCACTGCAGTGGCCATGGCTCACTTGGCACTGACTCAGGGCAGACACTGGTCCTTTCCACACATTATCTCACTGCAGCCTCACCATAGCCTATGAGAAGACTATCACTATTATCCCCATTTACAGATGAGACACCAAGGCTCACAGAAATGAAGGAAGCTGCCCAAGGTTTACAAGGTGAGTGAGAGGCTTGGCAGGTCAAATCCCAGATCCAAGACCTTACTCCAGCCTATGCTGGATCCTTCATGAGTGATTATTGTAACTTAGTTCACCCAGCCAGCAGGCAGCCTCCTAAGTAATTTAGCAGCCTTTACCACCTTCCCACTCTCACCTTCTCATTCAGCTTCCTTAGGAACTTGAGTCTGCATAGGGGAGGTTTTGGTAAGTCAGCAAGGAGGGACTTTGGCAGTGAAGCAGAATGACAGGGGCACAGTAGGTGTTCCAGAGCATGTGGATAATCCTTCTCTGGGGTCACAGGAGTATATTGGAAAGGGAAGTCAGATCAAAGTTCAGCTCCCTGATTTCTAGAGGGAAGAGGAACAAAACGGTTGAGCATCTCACTCAGACAGGGCTACACAGCAAGGCAGTGGGACAGCTGGACAAGTCAGGTCTCCAAATTCCAGGTCAGGGCCACCATGTACTTATTAAAAAGTCTTCCTGGTTGCCTTAAAATAACCCTATCCCCCAAGAGAGGTGTCCACTGGCTCATGCCAGAGAAAGTGCCAAGCCCCCAGGCAGCCCACTCAGCCCTATAAAGGAAGGGTCCTCAGCTCAGCCCAGGAGGTACCTCTCCCTTTTCCCTTCAGTTTAAAATAGGCCATAAGGATGCTTGCCAAGATCCTCTGCTCTTGGCAAACAGGAGGGTTATATTTCTGGCTACACACCGTGAGTGAAACACTGGACCAGGGAAAGCTTCCCAAACTAACAGCTGACTCTAGCTGTGATGACAAGCCGATCCTGAGAGAGTCAGCCTGGGCCCAGCTAGTGGCAGGCTCCCTGCACGCGTCCAGTAGGAGGGGGCTGCATCCCCATCCCGAGTCCTGACAGTACAGAGATGTCTATACATGGGTATGGGATTGGGGGAAGAGCAGGCGCTGTGGGGTGGGCATGGCCTGGTGGGAGAGCAGGGATTGGGGAGGAGAGCAGGGGCTGGGGGAGGCTAGGGGCTATAGGGAGGGCAAGGGCGGTGGGGGGCAGGGGCTGTGGGGAGGGCAGGGGCTGGGGCGAGTATGGCCTGGGGAGAAGACAGGGGCTATGGGAAGGGCAGGGGCTGGCGAGAGGGCAGGGGCTAGGGACAAAATGGCCTGGGGGGAGAGCAGGGGCTGGGTAAAGGGTAGGGGCTGGGGGGAAAGGAGGGGCTGGGGAAGGGAAGGGCCTAAGGGACGGTAGGAGCTGCCGGGAGGACAGAGGCTGGGGGAGGGTAAGGGCTCGGGGGTGGGCATGGGCCATGAGGAGGGCAGGGGCTGAAGGGAGGGCAGGGCTGGGACTTCTCCCTGGCCCCAGCGAAGCTCACACTCCCCAGGCGTGTGCACACACCTGCCGTGGATGAACATTCCCGCATGCCATTCCCTGGCCTGGAATGGGCTTCCCCATCTCGCTGCCACCGACATACCCTCCAAAGTTCCAGTCTCACCTGCTCCGGAAGCCTTGCCAGGGTCCCCACCTCGCACTAACCACACCAGCACCTCCTGCTGTGAAAATACCATTGCCCACAAGGAGTGGGTGAGGGAACTAGAGGTGTCTGTCCTGAGAGGACTTGGGGAAGGTGGCAAAGAGTAGGGAGCTGGTTTTATTGCAAGAAGCACCACTGTGGTTCATGGAGTCTGGCCTTATTCTGAGAGGCTCTGGAGGGCAGAACAGGACCAACTGTTAGAACGTGTGGGGTGAAACACGATCCTTGGACCTCACTCACCCAGAGACCCAGAGCTGACCAACGTGGCCGTGAAGTCCCGCCACTAGAAATCTGGGCAGAAACTCTATGGCCACCTGCCAAGGACTCTGCAGTGGACAGGGGCTGTCACATGAGCTGCCGTAGCTCCAGTCACCATACCAGGCACTCCCTGAACAGGGTCCTCTTTCCAGGTTCGTTCTCCCAACTCTGACCCCAGTAGGTGCTCAAGCATTGTGCTACTTGGCTGCCCAAGGGCCCAGGGTGGGAGGCTGGAGTCAGAGGCAGGAAGCTGAACACGCAGCTTCTTTCTCTAAGAGCAAAGGTGGTATTTCCCTACCCAGACTCTGCAAGACAAGAGTGAGATATCAGTTGAGTGGAGAGATCTACCTTCCTGGTGGCTGGCTGGCAAACACTGCTGCTAAACTCTAGCAAGGGGTCCAGCTACATTCAGGGAAGACAATTAGCCACATCTGGCACAGAGGAAACTGAGGCCTAGCAAGAGAATGAGCCCAGGTTTCAAACCTGGAGGGCACAGAGAACCCACTGTCCTCTGTGTCTCTCTGTTCCTTATAACTAAAGGTATGCTTTAAGGCAGAAGAATGCCCACCTCCCGCAACACACACCTAGATACTCATTTGAATGACCACACTGGGAACACACTGATAATCAATGTTATTTTTGTACCCGTCTGTAGCATCACTGAGTTGGCATCAACTCGATGGCAATTGGTTGTTGTTGTTTTTGTTCTTTCTGAAACTCACCAAAGACCACATACTAATTCTACAACCTGAGAGAAGCCTTTCTGCAGCTTCCTTCCACCCTTTCAGATCCTCTCACCACTAGCCGGGGTCAGCACTCAGAGAACTCCGCCCTGTCCTCCTTTCTCCCAGCACCCCTGGTATATTCACATACACACCTGTGGAGAACATCCTAACGCAAGTCATTTCACTTCTAGAGCAACACGTTGGTTATTGGGAAAGTAATAGCCCTCAGATTTCACTGGTTTAAGTGTTGCGCGCCTGTTTAATAGCACTAAAACACAGTAGGAATCAATGCCTTCCCTGAGCCCTAGAAGTGGGGTTCTTGGGTGTTGCAGGTGGTTAATGTGTTCACCACTAACTGAAAAGTTGGTAGTTCAAGACCATCCACAGACAACATGGAAGAAGGGCCTGATAATCTACTTCTGAAAAATAAGTTACTGAAAATACTACGGAGCATGGATCTCCTGTGACACACATGGGGTCACTGTGAGTTGGGATCAGCTTGATGGCATCTAGTACTCGTACTGGTCGTCCCGGAAGTAGCATCTACCATGACTTCTCATGCCACCACGACTCCCCAACCACCTCCAAAGACATCCTTCAACCTCTGAAACGTCCACAACCTCCTTAAGTAACCCATGACACCATGAACCCAATTATCAAGAATTTCTTCCCAATCAATAATCTTTGGAGGAGGTGGTACTAGTTCATGCTCATGATTGGGGTGACTCCCAAAACATACAGGGGAAGGAGAAAAAGAGGAAGAAAGAGAGCTGAGAAAGAAGGCAGAGGCAGAAAGCAGCTCTCACCTATGTAACTGGGCACAGTGTCATCCTCACATACTGCCCTGCCTGCCTCAGCCTCACTTGAGTCTCTCCTGGAGCCCAAGCCCCTTCTCCAGGGCAGGTCAGTGTGCCCACTGCAGCCACTGACCTGGCAAGTCCCCTGGGCCTGGCAGCCTAGCATCGGCACAGAAGTCCAAGAGCCGAGCCCTAAATACCTCCAGCATTCCGTCACAGCACCCGGAAAGGGTTCCGATGTCACGAACATGGCACCACGGGCCAACCAACCTGAGATGGGAGGTATTTGTGGCTACTGAGAAGCTGACCTCAGCATGGGTGGGCAGGCCAGCAGCGGGAGCAGAGACACAGGCCTGGCTCCATGAGGTTATGTCTCTGCAGGGACAGCTCAGTGTGTGTAGCCGCAAGGAAGTCTAGGGAAGGGGTAATAACGGCCCTCCCTTCAGGCTTTTTCAACTCCAGTGAGAGACTCAGCCAGCCTAGAGGCAAGGGAGAAAGCAAGGCTGGAAGCTGAGTCTTAAAAAGGGCATTAACTCCTCATTGTGGAAAAACAGGGCTCAAAGGGGATGGAATCCAAGTCAGTGAAATCATACAAGACAAGGACAGACCTGTTCAAGAGATCCCCAAACCGAACCTCAAGCATTCCCTGAAGTCTGAAAGAAATTACTAGAGGACAGATGAAGGTAATTTAGTTTTAAACAAGGTCAAACACCAGGGGCTCATTATCACGTGAGCGGCACAGGATGAAAACACAGGTCAGATGGAGAGAGCTTCAGATCAACTCAGAGAACCACTTGAGGCGTTTGGGGGAGCAGGGGTGTTGGGAATCTCCTGACCTCTGCAGATGGCCCTGTGGAGGACACCCTGCCCTGCCCCCACCAGGAGGGCCAGTGGGCAGGTTGCTCATCTAGCCTGTTGTTGTTAGGTGCTGCAGAGCAGATGTGGACTCAAGTGAGACTAGAACTGCCCCTTACCAGGCTGTAATCTTTTTTTCTTTTTCAATTTTTTTTTAAACTAATGTGTGCTTTAGATGAAGGTTTACAGAACAAACTAGTTTCTCGTTTAACAATTAATACACATATTGTTTTGCAACAGTGGTTGCCAAGCCTGTGGTATGTCAACACCTTCCCCTCCTCAGCCTTGGGTTCCCCATTACCAGCCTTCCAGTCCTCTCCTGCCTTCCTGTCCTTGCCCCTGGGCTGCTGTGCCCATCTAGTTTCATTTTGTTTTAGGAGCCTATCCAATCTATGGCTGAAGAGTGAACCACAGGGGTGACTTCAGCACTGAGTTAAAAGGGTACCCTGAAGCCATACTCTTGGGCTCCCTTCCTAGTCTCTTGTCAGACTGGTAAGTCTGCTCTTTTTTTGTAAGTTAGAATTTTGTTCTACATTTTCTCTAACTCTCTCTGGGACCCTCTATTGTGATCCTTGTTAGAGCAGACTGTGCTGGTAGCTGGGCACCATCTGGCTGTGCTGGACTCAAGTCTGCTGGCCGCTGTGGTAGCTGTGGTCCATTAGTCCTGTGGACTAATCCTTCCCTTGTGTCTTTGGTTTTCTTCCACCTCTCCTGTAGAAGGGATAAGACAAGTATAGTATCTTAGTGGCTGCTCACAAGCTTTTAAGGTCCCAGAATTTACTCCCCAGAGCAGGATGTAGAACATTTTCTTTATAAACTGTATTATGCCAGTCGAGCTAGATATCACCCATGACCATGGTTCCCAGCCCTCAGCCCAGTAATCTGGCCTCTCAGGTGGCTTTGACATGTCTACGAAGCTTCCAAAGACCTTCAGGCTAAAGTTTTTACAGGCACACAGATCACCAGCTCCTTCCTCCTGCGGAGCTGCTGGTGGGTTCGAACTGCCAACTTTTTGGCTAGCAGCTGAGTGCTTAACAGTTGTGCCAACAGGGTTCCTTTCACCTAGCACAGGGACTCCTATTTTTTCCATCAAGGCTAGCATGAAATCATTTAAGCCAGCTCTGTCCAGATGCGCCATCAATGCCTCTCATCACAGAGATGCAGTATAACTGAGAGTGAGAAAACCTACACCATCACTATTCAGAGGCTTCATGTAAACCTCATGTCCTCTCTGGGGCTGTGTTCTTACTGTGAAACCAAGCTATAGAAGTCTTCCCTGCAGTAATGATGTGAGGACTAAACCAAACGGCATCTGGGAACCCCTCGGATGGCGTGTGTTACACGTAAAGTGCTTGGTGAACAGCAGCTCACCACAACTCGTATCCCCTGGTGGGCATGTCAGACATGGACTCCCCCTCAAAAAACGTTGGAGGTACCAGTCACAAGTGCTAAGGACTGCAGAAGGAAGGCAAAGTGCAAGAGGTGTTCAGAGCTTCCACCTGGAGGAGTTAGGAAAGATTTTGTAGCAGTGGTATTCAAGACAGGATTTTTAAGAAAAAGGGAGCAGGCTTGTAATGTGCACAGGTGGATGACATGGCAAGAATCACTGGCAGGAAGGAAAGCCTGAGCCTCACACTACAACGGAAGGAAGTAGAACGGGGACCTGGCATCTTCTGAGCACTTTCTGTGGAGTACCCAAGGTGCTCTGTGGTGACGCGTTTAAGTAGAGATTGGTGAGGGGTGCACCTGGCTGGGCCACAGGGTGTCTGAAAGTCACGAGTTTGACATAAGGTTAGAAGGTCCAGGTGATGGAGATCGAGGAGTTGGAACTATGTTGGTTTCTGACTGACAGCAGTGGTATTTGTGGAACCTCAAGCGGCAACAGAGAGCTATCAATACAGTTCAGGCACTAGGAAGAAGTCAGCAGGTGTATATAGTGGATGCAAACCATTAACGCACTCACCTGCTATCCAAGTGCACCAGAGGTACCGCAGAAAAAAGTCCTGGTGATCTACTTTTTCCCCCCAGGTTTTCAAAGTATCTCTGTATTACAAGAATGGAAATTTTTCCAATACATTCTTTAAACAAACAAAACAACAACAAGAAAACACTGTAAAGATTTCTTTCTTGAAAAGATGTGCATCAGGGAAGTTATCCTGGTTTCCATCTATACTGTATGTAACAAGGACGAGAACGATGTCAACACATTTTTTAATTAAAATACAATTCAGAGTTTCCTCCATTTGAGTACATTAAGTATTAAAAGTTTTCCAGGTTTTTGAAATACATCTGTGTTAACAGGTGAATGTTTTGATTAAGTTCAGGTTTGGGACTGGGGTTAGACTTTCATCTAGGGCTAAAGCTTAAAGGTTAGGTTTATATTTATGGCTAAATTAAAGATTAGATTTAATTAGATGTTCAAATTAGGTTTAGTGTTAATGTTGGGTTTAGGTTAGGATCAAATCTACAGTTAGAATTAAGAATTGAGGTTAGCGCAGGACTGGAATTAAGTTTAGGTTACGTGTGAGGTTTAGATTAATATTTAGTGTTATATTTAGGTTTTCAGTTATGCTTAAGCTTAGTGCCAGCTTTAGTGATAAATTCAAAGTTAGGTTTAGGTTTTGGGCTAGGGTGAGACTTATGGTTAGGCTTTGGTTTAGTGTTTGCAATAGCTTTAGTTTGTTGTCTTTAAATACACATATGTACCATTTTGTTGTGTTTTAGGTGCAAGTTTACACAGCTAACTGGGTTCCCCTTTAACAATTCTTATGCACATTGTTCTGTGCCATTGGTTGCAGTTTTTACAAGTGTCTTCATTTCCATCAATTGCATTCTGTTTGTTCTGTTTCGATTGATCTAGCTTTCCTTCCTCTCTCATCTTTGCTTTGGGGTAAATGCTGATCATTTGGTCCCACAGTGCACCTGTTTAAGACAGCACATTACTCATGGGTAATGTTTATTTTATGAGCCAACGGCCGAAAGGTGATCTGCAGAAATAGCTTCAATTCCAAGTTCAAAGACTATCTTAGGGCAACAGTCTCAGGGGTTCCTCTACTCTCCATCTAGTAGTTCTGGATTTTTTTAGCAACTTGAATTTTGTTTTACATTTTTCTCCCATTCTATCCAGGACCTTCTATCATGTCCCTGGTCAGGACAGTGAGTAATGGTGGCTCAACAGCATCTCGTTCTAGTCTCAGGTTAGAAGAGGATGTGGTTCGTGTGGGCTATTAGTCCAATGAACCAGTTTCTTCTTTGACTCTTTGATTTCCTTCATTCTCTTCTGCTCCATATGAGCAGACATCAACAACTGTATCTGATGATGACCACTTGCAAGCTTTTAAGACCCTGGAAGCTACTCACTAAACTAGGATGAAGAATATTATCCATGGTATGTTAATTGATAAAATTGTTCCCCGAAACTATGGTTCCAAACCTTTTAATCCAGTAAAGCAATGTCATGAGTTCTTTGGATATGTCTAGGAAGTCTCTATAACCAGGTGGTTTATTATATTAACCATGTGCTCCCATGTGATTTATTTTATATGTGGGTCTATATGCAGCACACACAAACATGTATATGCATATGCCTACAGAAGAACAGGGCATCAGGATTGGAGAAAGACTCATTAACAACCTGCAGTACGCAGATGACACAACCTTGCTTGCTGAAAATGAAGATGATATGAAGCATTTACCAATAAAGATCAAAGACTAGAGTCTTAACATAAAGATAACAAAAATCCTCACAGCTGGACCAATAAGCAAAATCATGATAAACAGAGAAAGATTGAAGGTGTCAAGGATTTCATTTTACTTGAATTCAGAATTGACATCTATGGAAGCAGCAGTCAGGAAATCAAAAGACACATTGGCCTGGGCAAATTTGCTGCAAGATTGTTTTAAAGTGTACAAAAGCAAAGATGTCAATTTGGACACTAATGTGCACCTGACTGAAGCCACAGTATTTTCAATTATCTTATATGTATGTAAAAGTTGGACAATAACTACGGAAGACGGAAGAAGAACTGATGCCTTTGAGTTGCGGTGCTGGGCAAGAATACTGAATATATCATGGACTGCCAGAAGAACAAATCTGTCTGTCTTGGAAGAAGTACAGCCAGAACACTCCTTACAAGTGAAAATGACAAGTCTTTGTCTCATATACTTTGGGCATGTTATCAAGAGAGACTAGCCTTTGGACAAGGACATCATGCTTGGTAGACAAAGACTGTCAACAAAAAAGAAGAGCCTCAATGAAATAGATTGACTCAATAGCTGCAACAATGGGCTCAAGCGCAACAGTGATTTGGGAAATGGTAAAGGACCTGACAGTGTTTTGTTCTGTTGCAAACAGGGTTGCTCTGAATCAGAACTGACTACATGGTACATAGCAACAACAGATACACCTATACATACATGTGCATTTACTCGCCTAGGCCTTTCTACCCACACAGATGCATCCATATCTACCTATGTAATCACATACATATTTTTTTCTTTTCATTGTTGCTTCAAAATTACCTACATTGCCACATTTACTGAAATTTGTCTTTTTTCTTTTGTACTTCTTAGTGTTTTTATTTACCCAGGTTAAGTTGTGCCGACTTCATTGATATTTGGTCTTGCCTTTCCCATCAGTAAAAGCAACAAGTGTCTCCTATCCAGCCATCCTGGTAACCATTCTGTGTCTATATCTATTCTTGACTTTTTATAATAGTGTGACCACACAATATTTGTCCTTTTGTGTTTATTTCATGAAGCATAATATCTTCCAGATTCATCCATGCTATGTTTTGAAGATTCATCATTATTCTCTACAGCCATGTAGTATCCCATTATATGTACACACTACAGTGTATCCATTTGTTCACTGATGGGCACTTCATTGGTTTCCATCTTTCTGTTATTGTCAATAATGCTGCAATGAACATGAGTACACAGGTGCCCATTGACATTATTGCTGTTATCTCTCTAGGATACATACCTAGATGTGAGTTTGGTAGATTAGAAGGTATTTCTAGTTCTACTTTTTTGAGGAAGTGTATTCCATGTCCCACAGTGCTGTATCATTTTAATTCCCAACAGGAGCACTTAAGAGTCTCAGTTTTCCCACAACCTCTCCAGCATTTGTTTTCTTCTTTTTTTTTTTGATCAATGCCATCTTTACAGAGGTGAGATGTATCTCACTGTAGTTCTGATATGAATCTCTCTAATGGCTAACGATCGTGAGCATCTTTTCACATATTCAGTGGCTGCCTGAACGTTCTCTTTAGCGAAGTGTCCATGTCCTTTGTCTGTTTTTTTGACTGGACTGTGTGGTAAGATGGATGATTTTTATATGGCCTTTCTAGCATTGGTTTTGGCAACTCGCATCATAAGACTAGGTGGGACTATGCAAATAAGGTACTTGTGGCCCACCGATGAGATTGGACAGTTTGCTAGTAATGCAAATAAGGTACATGGCACCCTTTAGGGAATTTAAAAAAAAAAACCCTGCTGCCATTAAGTCAATTCCAATTCACAGAAACCCTATATGACCTGGCAGAACTACCCCATAGAATTTCCAAAGAGTACCCCGTGGATTCAAACTGACTGCTTTTAGTTAGCAGTCGTAGCACTTAATGACTACACCACCGGGGTTTCCCTTTTAGGGATATCACTATGCAAATAAGATGCACAGAACTCTAATGAGGGGATTGGTCAGTATCTCCATCCTACTAGGCTTAAAATGATTCATTCTGGAAGTGAAAAAGGGGAATCTCACTACCAACAAGAAAGACGAGCTACGAGTGGACTGTGTCCTTTGACTTAAGATCTTCATGCTGAGAACCACCCAGACCCAGGAGACAGAAACAGAGAGAGCTGTAACATCAGAGGAGGTACAAGAAGGTGAGAAGTGGCCGCAGAGAAATGAGTGGGTGTATGGACTCAAAGGCGAGACAGAGTTGAGCACCTTTATGCCAAGGCCTATTGACAGACTGGGGTGCCCCCTGCCCCTATAATTATTGGTGGAACTGAAGAGGCTTATAAGAGGTCAGGCCAAACCAAGAGGCCCAAGGGGCTGAGGAACTGAGGGGCTGAGGTCTGAGAGGCCAAGGGCCAGGGAGGTGCTGCCCTGTGATCATAGACGAGAAGCTGTCTCCGTCAAAGAGCCCCAAGTTGTCCGTGATCAAGACTTGTAACCTGTTACTTCCCTAATACACTCCATAACTGAGAGTATGGTCTGTGAGTTCTGTGTGGCCACTGCAAGAAATTGTTGAACCCAGTAGAGAAGCAGAGAGCTGTGGGAGGGATGACTGGTGTTAGAATTAGTAAAGTGAGAGTGAAGGCATATCTGAACATTGCCTCGCAGGAATCAACTTTGAGCTGCTGATGCTGACAGTGATTTTCTCTCCTTGTTGTGAAGTTAGAAGAGGTCAGATGCCTCCACCATGCCATGTTTTACAGACTGCCTTTTTGTCATTTAAGTTTTCTATATATTTTACAAATTAGACTCTTATCAGCTATGCCCCAGCCAAAGATTTTTTTCCCCAGTCTGTAGGTTCTCCTGTTTAACTCTGCTGGTAAAGCCTTTTGATGAGTGTTAAGTATTTTATTTTCAGAAGGTTCCAGTTATCTAATTTATCTTCTATTGTACATGCATTTAGGGTTTTGTTTGTTAGGCTATTTTTGCTAAAAATTAGGTCTCCTAGTTTTGACTCTATCTTCTAGGAACTTCATAGTTTTGGCTTTAAAATTGAGGTCTTTGACCCATTTTGAGTTAGTTTTTGTGCATATAGTGAAGTATGGGTCTTGATTCATTTTCCTGCATATGGCTATCCAGTTTTGACAGCACCATCTGTTAAGGAAACTTTTTGCACCACTGAATGGACTTTCACCATTTCCCGAAGTCAGCTGCCCATAGATGGACGGATTTACTTCTGGGTTCTCAACTCTATGTCGTTGGTCTGTCTATGTGTCTGTCATTTAGCCAGTAGCAGGCTGTTTTGATAACTGTGGCAGTACAGTAAGTGTTGAGACTGGGAAGTGTGAGGCCGTCTACTTTGTTTTTTTTCTTCAATATTGTTTTGGTTATTTGGGACCCTTTTCTTTCTATATGGGAAACCCTGGTGTCATAGTGGTTAAATGCTACACCTGTTAACCAAAAGGTTGTCAGTTTCAATCTCCCAGGTGCTCTGTGGAAATGCTATGGAGCAGTTCTACTCTGAGTTGGAATTGACTCAGTGGCAGTGGTTGTGGTTTGGGGTTTCCTTTCCATATAAAGTTGGAAGTCAATTTTACCATTTCATTAAAGAATGTTATTGGCATTTGGATTGGGAATACATTATATCTATAGATTGCTTTGGGTAGTATAGCCATTTTCATAGTGTTAAGTCCTCTGGTCCATGAGCATGGAATGTTTCTCCATTTATGTAGATCTCTTTTAGTTTCTTACATACAGCAGTGTTTTATAATTTTCCCTGAATAACTTTTTTAGTTCTCTGGTTAGTTTTATCCCTAAGTATTTTATCCTCTTGGGAGCTACTGTATACAGCATTTTTGTTTGTTTGTTTTATTTCCTTTTGAGAGTTCTTGTTTGGTAGACAGATACAACAGATTTTTGTTTGTTGATCCTGTACCATGCCACCTTGCTGAATCTTTCTATTAGTTCCAACAACTTTCTTGTGGAGTCTTTGAGATTTTCTATGTATAGTATCATAACATTTGTGAATAAGGATAGTATTATATCTTTCTTTCCAATTTACATATTTTTTATTTCCCTTTCTTACCTTAGTGCTCACGTAGGACTTTCAGTACAATGTTGAATAAGAATAATGATAAAAAGCATCCTTATCTCATTCAGATTTTCAAAGGGGATATTCCAATCTTTCTCCACTGAGAATAATGCTGGCTGTTGGTTTTGCATGTAAGTCCTTAATTACATTGCAGAATTACCCTTTTATTCCTATTTTGCTGAGAGTTTTTATCAGGAAAGGGTGTTGGATTTTATCGGAATTGTTTCTGCATCAATTGAGATAATCATGTGATTCTTTCCCTTTGTTTTATTTATGTGGTGAACTATGCTGACTTTCTAATGTTGAACCACCTTTGTATCCCTGGTATGAATTCCACCTAGTCATGATGTGTGGATTTTTTTGTTTGTTTTATATTCCATTGGCTAGAATTTTTTTTTTTAATTTTTAAGGTCTATATTTATAAGAGAGGTCGATCTGTTAATTTTCTTTTTTAGTGGTGTCTTGGCTGGCATTGGTACCAGGGTTATGGTGGCTTCACAGAATGAATCAGAGAGTACTCCTTCCTTTGCTGTGTTCTGGAATACTTTGAGTAGAAATTATGTCCAATCTTCTCTGAATGTTTGGTAGAATTCTCCAGTGGAGCTGTCTGGGCTGGGGCATTTTTCAGTTGCTAGTCTCATTTTTGACCTCTTCAGTTTCTTCTTTTGTAATGGATTCATTCAAACTGTCTACCTGTATCTGTGTTTGAGTAAGTTGTGTGTTTCCAAAAATCTGTCCATTTCTTCTAGGTTTTCAAATTCAGCGGAGTACAATTTTTTATAATACTGTTACGATCCTCTTCATATCAGTTGGTTCTGTTGTCATCTCATTTCTTACTTTAGTTATTCACATTTTCTCCGTTTTTCCTTTGTCAATTCAGCCAGTGGTTCGCCAAGTTTATTAACTCTCTCAAAGAACCAACTTCTTCCATATTTTTATGCAACTATTGAGCACCTTCTGTGGTTTTTTTGCTGGCTGCACCTTCCCTGAACAAGATACCCTCTCAAGTACTGCCATGCCAATCCTCTTAACACTGCACGTGCAAAACTAATTCCCATGAGGAGGGCATGGCTAGCAAACAAATGTAGAAGGCATTAGTTACTTGTGTTAAAACCCAGTCGTCTTGTTGATTCTATTGTTTCTCTGTTTTCTATTTGATTTATTTCTGCTTTGATCTTTATTATTTCCTTTCTTCTGGTGATTCTAAACTTCTTTTGTTGCTCATTTTCTATTTGTTTGAGTTGTTAGGTTAAGCTATTGATTTTGGCTTTTTCTTCTTTTTCAACGTGTGCATTTATTGCTATAAACGCTCCTCTGAAAGTTGCTTTTGGTGTATGCCAAAGTTAAGGTTTCATTGAGTTATATTTTCATTCTGATTTGATCCTAGGAATTTTCTAATTTCATTTTTTAATTTTTTTCTGTTTCCCAGTAGTTTTAAAGTGAGGTGTTATTCTGTTTTCACTAATTTTTTTTCCTTATTCTTTCGGTAACAGATTTCCAGTTTTCTATCATTATGATCAGAGAAGATGCTTTGTATTATTTCAATTTTTTTTTTAGTATGACTGAGTGAAAATGTACATTCCCATATAAATTTACATGCCCACCTATATGCAGCTTCCACTGCTCTCCCTGCTTGGTGACAGCACACTATTCCTCTCTGCTCCATACATGTCTCATCCTCCCAGCAGTCTCCTTTCCCCTCCTCTCCACCTACTCCCCCTCCTCCAGCCACAGGTCAGCAAGATGATATCCTATAGATGTACAGAACCATAAAGTGCATCCAATATATGGTCACTCTGCATCGCCAAGTCCAATCCATTCATGTCCAAAGAGTGGACCTTTGTTATGATTTGTGGGCAAGGGCAGTATCAGGGCCAGGGGCCATGTTCCCAAGGGAAACGTGAAGCCACTGGACCATCAATTGTGGTCTTTTAGTGGAGATCTCAGGGTGTACCCCTTTTTATTCTTGTGGTGCCAGTAAGACTGAACTTAGTGAGCTCCATTGCGGCTGTCACTGGTGGTGGCCGGGCACCATTTGGTTCTTCCGGTCCCAAGTCGATGTAGGCACCCACTCATGTGGGTCTCTCTGTCTTCTGGGTAGTCTTTACCCCATGTCATTTTGGTCCTCGGTGAGCATCCGTTTCTGCTGAGTTGGGACCATTTGCTGTGCCCTCGGATGGCAGCTTGGCAGCTTTTAAGACCCCAGACGCCACTCAGCAGTGTGGGGTGCAGAGACTTCTTAACAAAACGCTAGTTGTGCCAATTGGCCTCGATTTCACCTAAGAGCATGGCTCTCTGACCCCTGCCCCAGCTACCCTGTCCTTGCAATATTGGGTTAAGATGGAAGGAGTATTCAAGTTATGCTGAAGTCCACTTAATATTGTTCTTGTTTCTAATGTGTGCTATCACCAATTTCACCCAACCAGATTTCTACCAACTATCTAATCTAAACCCTCCCCCCGCCTCCCACAGCTATGAAAGAGTCTTTTCTTCAATACATAAGTCTGTTTTTGAGATCTTATTGTAGGGGTCTCATACAATACTTGTCCTTTTGTCGCTGACTACTTTCACTCAATATAATGTCTTCCCATTGAAACCAGGTTATGAGATGTTTCCTGGAATCATCATTATTCTTTATCATTGCATAGTGCTCCATTGAGTACATATACCATAGTTTACCTATCCATTCCTCTGTTGTTGGGCATCGGGGTTGATTCTATCTTTTTGCTATCGCGGACTGTGCTGCGATAAACATTCTTGTGCATGTGTCTGTTGGTGTGAAAGGCCTTGATTCTGTAGGATATATTCCAAGTAGTGGGATTACTGGGTCAAATGGTATATCTATATCCATTTTTTGAAGGAAGCACCAGATTGCTTTCAAGAGAGGCTGGACCATTCTGCAATCCCACCAACAGTGTAGGAGAGTCCCACTTTGTCCACAGCCTCTCCAGCATTTGTTGTATTGTGTTTTTTGGATCATGGCCAACCTTGTTGGGGTGAGATGGTATCTCATTGTCATCTTGATTTGAATTTCTTTAATAACTAAAGATCATGAACATGTCCACGTGTGTTTTCTGGCTGCCTGGATCTCCTCTTTAGAGAAATGTCTGTTCATCTCCTTTGCCCATTGCTTAATTAGATGATTTATCTTCTTCTTATTGATATTTTGTAGTATCTTATAGATTATGGAGATCAGGCGTCGGTCTGACATAGAGTTGCCAAATATTTTTTCCCATTCTGTAAGTGGCCTTTTATTTCTGTTAATAAAGTCTTTGGATGAGCAAAAGTGTTTGATTCTTAATAGCTCCCATTTATCTATTTTTTTCTTCTGTTGATTGTGGTTTGTTTGACAAATTTTGAAGTCTGTCTACATTCTGTATTAAAACTTCCATTGTCGTTCTTACCTTTTCTTGGATGAGCTTTATTGTTTTAGGTTTGATATTTAGGTCTTTTATCCAGTTGGAGTTGGGTTTTGTATAAGGTGTAAGATATAGATCTTGTTTCAATTTATTGCAGATGGATATCCAATTTTGCCAGCACCATTTGTTGAAGATATGTTTTTATCACAGTTTAATGTCTTACGGCCTTTGTCCAATATCAACTGTTCATAGGCAGATGGTGTCATCTCTGGGTCTCAATTCTGTTCCATTGATCGATCTGTCTGTTCTTGTACTAGTACCAGGCTGTTTTGACCACTGTGGCAGAGTAGTATGTTCTAAGGTCAGGTAATGAGAGGCCTCCCAGTGTGTTCTTCTTCTTTAGTAGTACCTTACCTATCCAGTGCTTCTTCCTTTGCCAAACAAAATTGGTGATTTCTTTCTCCATCTCATTAAAAAATGACACTGGACCTTGTATTGGGATTGCATTATATAAGTAGATTGCTTTGGGTAAAACAGACGTTTTCACAATGTTAAGTCTTCCTATCCATGAGCAGGGTAGGTTTTTCCATTTCTCTAAGTCTCTCTTAGTTTCTTGTAGTAAGGGCTTGTAGTTCTCTTTGTAAAGGTCTCTTATTTCTCTGGTTGGATTAATTCCTAGGTACTTTATCTTCTTAGGGGCTATAGTAAATGGTATTGATTTGATGATTTCTTCATTAACAGTCTCACTGTTGGTATAAAGGAATCCTACCTATTTGCTCATGTTTGTCTTGTATCCTAAGACTTTGCTGAACTCCTCTATCAGTTTGAGTAGTTTACTTATAGATTCTGTGGGACTCTCTGCATATACAATCATATCATCTGCAAACAGGGAGATTTTGACTTCCTCTTTGCCAATGCTGATGCGTTTATTTCTTGGTCTTGTCTAATTGCTCTGGCTAGAACTTCTCGTACAATGTTGAATAGGAGAGGTAAGAGTGGGCATCCTTGTCTAGTTCCTGTTCTCAAGGAAAAGTCTTTCAGTCCCTCTCTATTCAGGATGGCATAGGCAGTTGGCTTTGTATAAATGGCCCTTATTGCACTGAGGAATTTTCCATCTATGCCTATTTTGCATGAATGGATACTGGACTTTACCAAATGCCTTTTCTGCATCAATGGACAAAATCAGGTGATTCTTGTCTTTTGTGATATTTATGTGGTTAACCACATTAATTGTTTTTCTGATGTTGAACCAGCCTTGCATCCCTCGTATGTATCTAACTTGGTCAGGATGGATTATTTTTTGGATATGTTGTTGTATTCTATTGGCAAGAATTTTGTTGAAGATTTTTGCATCTAGATTCACGAGTGATATCGGTCTGTAGCTCAGGTGTCTCATCCTGTTCAGGGACTCCAGTTAATCAAAGGTTGTTCCTCTTAATAGAGTCTCACATGCTTCTTAATGCTTCTTCACTTATCTTGTTTCTTTTTTCTGATTTCTGCTCATAGACGCTGGCATCGGTAGCTCTGTCTTCCAAGTCAGAAATTCTTTTTTCCATTTGTTCCATTCTGTTTTCCTGGCTTTGAATGGAAGTTTCTATGTCTTTGATTCTATTCTTGATCTGTCAGATTTCACAGTACTGGTGTTCCATCAGATTGAACAGCTTGCTTAATTTTTGCTTTAGTTCTGCTGCATTTTGTATAAGGTCTAGAAGGGCTCTGTATATAATCCTTTTGTATTCACCTTCCAATGATTTCAGACAAGTTTCTTCATCTGTAAAACTCCCTGGTTGTTTTGTTTGGGAGCCTTCTGAAGCCACGGGTGATTTCTTGTATGCCACAAGTGTCTGTTGCTTTCTGGGTCCCATGTGAGTCAGCAGAGGCTGGGAGAGATACTATGAGGATAGACTGCAGATGTTTCTCTAGGCTGCCTTAAAATGTAAAACAAAAGGTATCTGACCACTTCCCAAGTCAGTCAGGTTTTCAGGTGTAGAGGTCCCTCTTCCCAACTGGCAAAGTAAGCACCTCTATATCCAACCCAAGATGATACAAACTAGTTCAAAATACAGCAGTGCTACTGCCCTGTTCGCCTCTGCTGATACAGCCCAGCCTTAGGTGACACTGTGTAAACTACTGCTTTTTAGGTAGAAAAGCGCTCTCTTGTGGGCAGGCTCTGCCTCCCAAGCTTAAGAAATAGGTCCAGCTGCAGCCACCGTATCTAAGATGGCACCTTCCACACAGACGGCATATAGAGCAGCTAAAGGTGCCGAGAGGTAATGAGTCCTCCACCTCTGTTGCCGGGCCGCCACCGTAGGCAACATTGTGTAAACACTGCTTTTCTGTCGGAGAAACGCTGTCCTGTTCGCAGGCACTGGCTCCCAGGCTAAGAATTAGGTTCCGCTATAATCTCCGTATCCAATATGGCGTCCTGCACACAGGCACTGCGATTCCATACAACCCACACTGTGGCAGTGATAAAAAGACAGGCCCAAAGTGGCTAGATGAACAGAGTCCTAAGCCTGGCTCTCAAAATATGGCAATTTTGTCTGCCGATCCCACCAGCAGTGTGTCTGAGTCTAGTTGCTAGGCAAGACCCAGCTCCGCCCACCGGCCAAGACAGAGGAAAAAAAAAAGTCAAAATGGTGCGTTTACCTTCAGTCCTTGAGAGCCAGGGCTACCCAGGAGCAGGAGTCCGCGAAAGAGAGGAGGTTTTTCACCCAGTGGTATGAAGTTCAAATTAACAGCCCTGTGCCATGTCCTCGGGGCTCACTAGGTGGCCAGAAGGCTCTGTTTGATTATCAGTTCAGGTCTTGGTTTCCAGAGGGATATAAGGAGACGTGTGCTTAGTCTGCCATCTTGACTGTGCCCCCCTTATTTCAATGTTTTTTAATTTAGTGAGGCATGCTTTGTAGCCTAAAATAAAGTTTACTTTACAGAATTATCCATATGCACTCAAGAAGAATATGCACCATATTGCTGTTGCATGGTACACTCTGCATGCATCCATGACATCAAATTGGCTGACTCTGTTATTTAGATCTTCTGTATTTTCCCTGAGTTTCTTTCTATGTGTTCTGTCCATCACTGCAAGTCGTTTGTTAAAGTCTCCCACTATTATTACTGTAGAACTGTCTACTTCTCTTCTTCAATTCTGCTAGAGTTTGTTTTTGTCTGTTTTGGAGCTCTATCATTTGCTGCATAAATATTTATTATGGTTATGTCTTCTTAAACCCTGGTTGCATAGTGGTTAAGTGCTGCAGCTGTTAACCAGAAGGTCAGCAGTTCAAATCCACCAGGCGCTCAGGTAAACTTTATGGGGCAGTTCTACTCAGTTCTATAGGGTCACTATGAGTTGGAATCAACTCGACAGCAGTGGATTATTTAGTGGATGTCCTCTTGGTGAAATGACCTTTTTAATCACTGTGTAATGTCCTACCTTGTCAGTATAATGGATTTCCACTTGAAAGGTTATTTTATCAGAGTTATTATTGCCACTCCTGCTCTATTCAGATTATGTTTGCTTGATACGTATTTTTTTCCATCCTTTTATTTTTATCGCATTTGTCTTTGTGTGTTGATGGGTTATTTTTCTAATCCATCCTGCCACTCTCTCTTTACTGGTGCATTTAAACCATTTACATTAAGTGACAGCCCTTGGCTTTTGGCTTTATACTAAGTGTAGTTATCAACAGGTGTGAATTTACTGCTGCCATTTTGTTATGCTGTGTGTGTGTTACTACCAGTTTCTTTGTTCCACTTAATTTTCTGTGCTGAGTTCTTGTTTATGGATTTTCTTTACATTTCCTTTGTTTTTATTGATTTTGTTTGCTGAGCCTTTTTCATTTTCTTCTTGTTTGGGCTGCCAAAGCCAAGTCAAGTGCCATCGAGTTGTTTGGGCTAGTAGATTTATTAATTTTTGTGTGTGTTTACTCTGAAATGTACCTTTATCTTCCTAAGCTAAAAACAATCTATTGTATCTTCAAATCACATGGACCTCCTCTCTCTATGGAAGTTCTGTAATTTATTTCCTCTCTTTGTTTTCCACTTGTCAGTTACAGATAGAGATGTCTAGTTTTCTGTGTTCAGTTATACAGCTTTATTTTACTTTTGAGAACTCTTTATCTGCTTTGTATCTGAGAGATGCTGTAATGTGTCTTTGGTTCTCTGTCCAAAGGACTCCCTTTAATATTTCTTGCAAGGTTGGTCTGATTTTTGTTTATCTGGGAATATCCTAGTTTTGTCATCATATTTGAAAGACAGTTTTTCTATATGCATGTTTCTTGGTTGGCAATTCTTTTCTTTCAAGGTTTTATATATGTCATCCCATTGCCTTTTGCAATGTTTCTGCCAAGAAAACAGCATTTAGCCTTACTTGTACCTCCTTTGTAGGTGATATTTTGTTTTTCACAAGCTGCTCTCAGAATTCCTTCACTGTCTTTAGTTTTGGAAAGTTCGATGATGATACATCTTAGTGACTTTCTGTTGGGGTCTATCCTTTATGGGGTTAATTGAGTTTCTTGGACAGAAACCTTGTCTTTCATCTTAGGGAAGTTTTCTGCCAATAAATCTTAAAAAATTCTCTCTATTTTTTTTCTTCCTCTTCTCAAATTCCAACTGTGCATAAATTAGTCCTCTGATGATGTCCCATGCAAGTTTTAGGCTTTCTTCATTTTTGTTCATTTTTTTTTCTGTTTGTTCCAACACACCAGAATCAAGGGATTTGCTCCTCATTTCACAGAGGTGCATATGGAACCTACCAGGATTTGTCTCGTTGCCACCGAGGTGATGTGTTTGTCCAGCAGGTCACTAGGGTCTGAGTAGACAGAACATTTTTGCTGGTCCCTGGGCTAGATGCTCTGTGTGCACCCTATCAGTTGCTGGATGGTGAGGGTGACAGGACAAAAATCAGTGGTTACCAGTTGCATGGGAACACACCACTGGTAGCCAGGTAGGTGGGGCAGCATGGAATGACCAAGGGTGGGCATGAGCCTCTGCTTGTAGGTCCAGTGGCATGAGAGCATGTGCTGTGGATTGCCAGGTAAACAAGATAATGTGCGTATGCGTGGAAGTAGATGCAAGCCTCCATTCACAGAATTGAAGGCATAGCAGCACATGCTGTGGACCACTGGGTTAGGAGACCGGCGCTTCCTGCTGGTCACCAAGAAGGTGGGCAGACAGGAGTAAAGGGAGGTGTGTTCTGCTAGTCTCCGACATGGGTACACGGGCATGTCCCACACAGTGCAGCTGGAGATCAAAACCTGGTACCAAACGAATGTGAGGTGGAAGAGCTGCCCAGAGACTGGTCAAGCAGGGGGTCTTTAGACATCATTCCAATGATCCTTCATTCCACCAGTGCCATCCAACCAAATGAGCAGGGACAATTGCTGTTGAGTAGTTCTGTCCCTGCTTTCTGACACCCTCTCTGCACTATGGTCACCTGAATCACAGAGCTCTCATCTGTCTTCCTGAACTTTCCCTCCTTAGATCTACTTCAATTTTGCCCACTTGTTTTGCTCCAGGTTTGCACACAGTATCTCTGTCTTCTGTTGGGTATTCGGTGAAGTTGCTTCCTGTGCTTCTCACCTGGAATGCTGCTCACCTTGTCTCAAGATGGCTATGCTACAGTGGTCTCACTAGTAGGGTGCTTATAAGTCTCCCCATTCACTAATTTCATCAGTTTCTCCTTCCCCTTATCGTTCAATCTAACTCTTCATCATTTTGTTTGCTGCTCTGGGCTTCTAGATTGTCATCTGTATCTGTTTCACTTGTTTCTCCATTCTTTGCTATAGGAAGACGGCATGGTGTGTGTGACTAACTGCTGTCTTGAGCCATCTTGCCTGGCTATCTACTTTAGAATAAAATCAGTCATTGACAACCCTGTGAATACACCACACCATATATAAAAACTAATTCGAGATGGATCAAAGACCTAACTATAAAATCTAAACCAAGAAAGACTCTGGAAGAAAAAATAAGGGCAACACTAGGGGCCCTAATACATGGCATAAATACAAAACAAACCATAGGTAACAATGCACAAACTTGATAACTGGGAGCTCCTTAGAACTGAATTCTTAGGCTCATCAAAAGACTTCACCAAAAGAGTAAAAACAGAACCTACAGACTGGAGGAAAAAAAAAGTTTGGCTACATTTCTGACAAGGGTCTAATCTCTAAAATCTACAAAATACTTCAACACCTCAGCACCAAAAAGACAAATAATCCAATTAAAAGTAGGGAAAAGATATGAATAGATACTTCACCAAAGAAGACATTTAGGCAGCTAACAGACATATTAAGAAATGCTTGTCATTACTAGCCATTAGAGAAATGCAAATCAAAACTACAATGAGATACCATTTCATCCTGACAACACTGGCACTAATTAAAAAAGAAAATAATAAATGTTGGAGACGCTGCAGGGAGATTGGAATTCTTATGCACTGCTAGTGGGAACTTAAAATGGCACAACCACCATGGAAAATGAGATGGTACCCCTTAGGAAGCTAGAAAAGCTATACAATCCAGAAAAATCGTACCTTTAGGAATAAATCCTGCAGATATAAGAGCGTTTGCACAAATAAACATATGCACACTCATGTTCACTGTAACATCACTCAATAGCAAAAAGATGGAAACAATATAAGTGCTTATCAGCAGATAAAGGGATAAACAAATTATGGTGCAGATACACAATGGAATACTACATACCAATAAAAGAACAATAATGAATCCATGAGATATCTCAAAATGTGTGTGAATTCGAAGGGCATTACGCTGAGTGAAATAAGTCAATCATAAAAGGACAAACATGGCATTGTATGAGACCCCTATTATAAAATCTCAAGAAGTTTACACACAGAAAAAAAAAAAATCTTTGATAGTTAAGAAAGAGGGGATGAGGAAGGAAAATCACTAACAAGATACTAGATAAATGTCAACTTCGGTGAAGGGAAAAACAACAACAATGTAGGGGAAGTCAACACAACTTGACGAAGGCAAAGTCATAGATGCTTTCTAGACACAGCCAAACATCTTAAGGGACTGATCTGTTGGGGCTGCGGGCTGAGGACCATGGTCTTGGGGAACATCTAGCTCAACTGGTATAACATAGTTCATAAAGAAAGTGTTCTATATTCTACCCTGGTGAGTAGTATCTAGGGTCTTAAACTCTTGTGAATGGCTATCTAAGTTACAGTTACCGATTCCATCCAGTTCAGAGCCAAGGAGAACAAAGAAAACCAAAGACACAGGAAAACATTAGCCCACAAGACTAATGGGCTACATGAACCATAGCTTCCCGCAGCCTGAGCTCAGAAGAAGCAGATGGTACCTGGCTACCATTCTCTACCATACTGACAGGGATCACAACAGACAGTCCTGAACAGAGCAGAAGAAGAATGTAAAACAAAATTCAAATTCTCAGCAAAAGATCAGATTTACTGGTCTAACAGAAAATAGAGGAACCCCTAAGAACATGGCTCTCAGACACCCTGCTAATTCAGAACTGTGACTCCCAAAACCCACTTTTCAAAGATCAAAAAGGCCTACAAAACAAACAGTAACACACATAAGGAACGTGCTTCTTCAAATAGTGAGACCAGATGGGCAACTCCTGCCAGTAAGCAAGGTGAGAAGACAGGAAGAGACAGGAAAACTGTTTGAATGGACATGGGGAACCAGGGGTGGAAAAGGGGAGAGTGTTGCCACTTTGTGGGGCATACAACCAATGTTACAAAACAATCTGTACATAAATTCACCTAAAGCACAATAGAAATAAAAAAGAGAACACTGGGGAAGAGTTCTGCTACGACCCACATGGAGTTGACACTGAGTTGGAGGGAACTTGATGGCAACTGGCATGCCACATCAAACCAAATCCCCTGCACTGAGTCGATTTTGACTCAAAGCAATCCTAGAGAAGAGAGCAGAACTGCCCCATAAGGCTTTCAGGGCTATGATCACTACAGCCAGAATGCTCCTCACAAGCAAGGATGGCGAGACTACATTTCACATATTTATGGACATGATACCAGAAGGAATCAGTCCCTGGAGAAGGACACCATGCTGTAAAGTAGAGGGTCAGGGAAAAAGAGGAAGCCCTTCAACGAGATGGACTGACACAGTGGCAGCAACAATGGGTTCGACAGCAGCAACAACTGTGAGAACAACACAGGACTGAGCAATGGTTCGTTCTGTGGTGCGTAAGCTTGCTATGAGTCAGAACACACTCAAAGCACCTAATAACAACACAAATCTTTGTGGAAGCAGAAGGTTAAAGCTTTCCCCCAAGGAAAAGCTGGTGGGGCTAAACCACCAACCTTTCAGTTAGCAGCCAAGTGTTTTAACCACTGCACCACCAGGTCTCCTCCTGCAACTGGTATAACTGCAGGTATTTAACTGGACTGGGAGAAACTGGGGACAAGGTGATCAGAGGAACATCTGCTGTCTGGGCAAGAGTGAGAAAAGCCTGACCTAAGGAAACGGCCACGAAATGGAAAGACGGAAGGACACGAGAGACAGACGCCACACAGGTGAAATCGATGGGGAGAGGGCAGTTACAAGTTTCAAGCCTGGATTCTGGCAGATGGTGGGACCAACAGAGACAAAGAAGAGCTTTAGAGGTCAAGTTTAAAGAACTAGAGGGACACCCCTGTGGAGACACAGGTGCAGCTGGAGGTACGGTTAGGGAGCGCTGCTCCATTTGGTATCAGAAGACATGCATGCAATCCCTATCTCTACCATGTACTGTGAAACACAAAGGCAAATCCTTTTGGGAATGAGGGGGAGGCAATCAAACAAGCTGTGGCTTAATCATTCTGCTTTATCATCTGAAAAATGAATGAACTCTCTCACCTCATAGGCATATTGTTAGAAGTAAGTGTATGCAAAAATAGATGTAAAATGTGATTAGCAGAGTTCACAGCTGAAACCAAGAGGTGGAGCAGGTTTGTCAAGGGAGAGAGAACAACAAGGTGGAGGGAGAGGCTTGGAGATGTAACTTCCAGGAACACTAGGTCCAGAGGCGAGAAGCAGCCCTGAAGAAGACAGAAGCAGCAGAAAAACCAGGGCAGCACAACATCTCAACAGTCTGAGAAAGGGAAGAACACCTCCAAGGAACGATCCAGTTGTGGCACCCAGTTTTCCCCGGCAGTCCACAGTTGTGCGCTGATGCTGCCGCTCCTCGCCAAGACCATGCTATTGGACTCTACAATGATCTCTGAGGAATGACACCCCTAAATCTGTCCCTAGAAGGTAGCATATGTACCAAGAGAGACAGCCACAACACCTTGAAGGAAGCAATTAGGGGATGTAGGTGTCCACACAAGAAAGACGTATCAAAATCACCACGGGACAGACACTGTCACGAAAGAGGCATTCAGGTAGCAATTAGCTCCCCGATTAAAATCAAGTGGCTATGGCTCGCATCTAGAGAGACTGCAGCTCTATGGGAAAGGGGCAAGCAGACAGGCAGTCTGTCTTGGGAATAAGATGCAGACTTCCAATCCATCATCCTCCGTGCCCACTGTGCCGACTGCCCCCCAGGCATCTATGCACTGAAGGTATACACTTCGCTGTTCTGGTGACTGACATGGGCAGGCAGAAGGCTCGGGAGGCAGGGGCCCAAGTGGCATTTCTGCAGGATGGTGAGGGAGCCACCTTCATACCATGAACCTGGGAGCCCTGCAAGGGAAACAAACAGCCCAGAGGGAAGTCAACGAGGGAAGCAGCAAGCACATCTTGTTCGGTGGTCTGGCACAGAAGGATCAATGCCAGGGGTCTGGGCAAGGGACCAGCTAGGTAGAGCAGCAGAATCTGAGTCTTCCAGGTTAGCCTGTCCTGGAAACGGTACGGCAGCAGGGAAGAAAAGTGACACTGGGAATGGAGTCAGACTCACAGGCACAGGCATGTCTGCCTGGCAGGTACCCTGTGGGGTCTGTCCCTGGATGCCAACACTTCCTATCTCTCAAGATCTCTTTTCCCCACCATGTCTGCCTCTGAGAGCACTGTGACCTGAGAATGTTTTGAGATCTCAATGGTCATCTTGGC
Source organism: Heterohyrax brucei (assembly GCA_028571685.1). NCBI lineage: Eukaryota > Metazoa > Chordata > Mammalia > Hyracoidea > Procaviidae > Heterohyrax > Heterohyrax brucei. Next base: position 64,059,825 of record CM053142.1, on the reverse strand, counting down.
CCAGCACCATTCCAGGCATTCCTGTCATTTCTCCTGCCCTAAAAATTCAGGAATTCCTGGATAGGACATACTGCATTGGGCAAATCTGCTGCAAAAGACCTTTTCAAACTGTCCAAAAGTGAAGATGTCACCCTGAGGACTAAGATGCACCTGAACTAGGTCACGGTATTTTCAATCACCTCATATGCATTCAAAAGGTAGATAACAAATCAGGAAGATCGAAGAATTGATGCCTTGGAATTTAGTGTTGGCAAAGAATACTGAACATACTATGGACTGCCAGATGAATGAACAAATCTGTCTTGGAATAAGTACATGCCTGACTGTTCCTTAGAAACGAAGTGGCAAGACTTCCTCTCACATTCTTTGGCCATGTTATCAGGAGGGAAGAGGCCCTGGAGAAGGACATCTTGCTTGGTAAAGGAGAAGGTCAGGAAAAAAAGAGGAAGACCCTAGACAAGACACAGTGACACAGTGGCTGCATGGATGGGCTCATGACTGTGAGGATGGGGAGGACCAGGCAGTGTTACATTCTGTTGTACACAGGGTCTCTGTGAGTTGGGACCGACTCACCGGCACCTAATAGCAACAGCAACAACCCTGGGTGGTACAGTTAATGTACTCGGCTACTACCTGAAAGGTTGGTGGTTAGGGTCCACCCAGAGGCACCTTAGAAGAAAGGCCTGGTAATTGACTTCCAAAAAGTCAGCCATTGAAAATCCTATGGAGTACAGCTCTACTCTAACACACATGGAGTTGCCATGAGTTAGAGTCAGATCAATTAGTTGATTTGGGTTTGGGGGCCAATACTTTCGAGCTCAGAGGTCTTTTGATTCCATCTCCTGCCCTCAAGCTGGCCCACACTCTGCCCTTCTGAGGAAGGCAATCACCTCTTCTCTCTGGGAGCCAGTGGGCCAGCAGAGTCCATTGGCAGTAACCAGCCATCCTGAACAGTAATTGATTCTCGTCTCTGACTCCACCTTTAGTAAAGAATGTGGGTCTTGGTCACTTATGCTCCAGCCTTAACTGTTCATGCCCACTTCTAGAACAGGCTCATGGTTATTCCCAAGATGCCTGCTCAATAAACTCAATGACATTCAAAGAGGTCATTTATTGAGCACTTTCTATGAGCTGAGAAGACACTCTTCTGCCTTGGCCAAATTTGCACCCTTCTTGCCCCCCAGGCCCCTAGCACGGTGTTCTTTGATCATCCAAGGAGTCAAACCACATACAGAAAGCCTACAATGGAAACTGCCCTGCTATACCAGGACACCACCATCTGCAGAACAGACATGGCCTTTTCCCTCTGCCTCAGGAAGAAAAGAGGCTGCCAGGCAGAGATGCGCTCCCCCTAGTCCTAGGCCACCTCTGTGTGTCAGCCTTCAGGGCAACACTGGCAAGATGGCTAGACAGCACTTGGAGAGGGAAACTAGGGATAATGCCAGGGTCTGAATAGCCACCAACTCCTGTTTTGCTCTGCCATAACCCAAATGAGGCTATTATTAGTCCAAGGACTTGGAGGGGTATTATGGGGAAGGAAGCAAATACACTGACCCAGACAGCACAGGTTTGCAACAACTGGGCTACTGTTCCCTGGCACAGAGAAGAGTATGGGCTTGGAATTTCAAACTTTTCGAGTAGGAAATGTTGCCAGATGACCATCTGCCTATTTCCCTTCAACTGTGAGAAACACACTCTACTAGTAACCAGTGTCTAAGCCCTTCTGGTGTGTCAGCCACAGGTTATCCTCCAGATAGCTGCAACAAGCTCACCTGAGCCCTGGGGTGGGGAGACCTGGATCTGGGCAAAGGAAGTGGGAAGAGAGACTGCCCCAGGTCCCACAGGTTAGAGGGCTGGGTGAGAGGGGCATTCCTGTCTACTCCATACTTGGGAGAAGAATGTGCAAGGCAATGGTACACCTGCCTAGCAGAGAGTTCATGCAACTGGAGAGCTTGCACCAATCACGGAGATACATACATAGGATGCAGAACCAATCCTGGATCCTCTGCTTCTCAGATCTACTCACTGCACTGAGTTGCTGTGAACAGAAGGTGTTTCATGGCTGGGAGACGCAGCCCAGGCCTCCACCACTCCTTCCTTCTAACCATTTTGGTGGCTCTGAGTTCACCAGCACATCATAAGGAAGCACAGTGGTGGGCCTGAGGCACAGACTGCCCTCTCCCTATTTATCATATGGGTGGCTGGGTCCCAGAATGGTGCTCCAAAGTCACGTGGCAAATCAAGGGCAAACCCTTGCCTTGTTCCCTCTTTCCCTCCAACCTGTCTAGAGGCTTCCATTTGACTGGCTTCCTTCCACTATAGCATTCAAATGAGGTCTGATAAAAAGAAAGATGAAAAACATGTCTTTCTCTTGACAAGAACCAGCTTTCTCCTTCCACTTCCAGGGTGGAAATCGGTCTGTCCTTCCCACAGCCCCTGGGCACCTCCCTCTGGCAGGGGCCTGAGGGCTGGAAATGGGCTTGGCACCTTCCAGGGCTGTTCCACCGGCTGGCAGGTGCGAGAAACGTGCTTTGGTCCAGGCATCTGCTCACTTGTTTGGCCACCCAGGATGGTCTGATCGGAGCAGTGCCGAGTTCCAGAACCAGACTCTGCCAGCAAGAGGCTGAAGAGCAGAGCCTGTCTGGGGCTGGAGAGGGGTGGAGAGCACCCGCAGAATCAGCATGGTCTATTTTCCTCGCTTCTTTTCAGAAATACTCGCTGTCTAACTGCACTAGGCTGCAGTACACAGACTTCTTCTCCCCCAAAGCCTGGGAGGACTGGGCTGTCTGTGTTGCAGGGAAGCTACGGCACAGAAAGAGAGCGTGGCTGGGCAGAAGCGTGTAAATGCAGCCAGAACAGCCTGGTGCTGGAGAGAGTGAGGCGAGTGTGTCGACTGCCTTCAGAAGGAGGAGAAGGAAAGGGCCTTGACAGGGAAGCCACTCAAGGCTTCTGACTCTCAAGGAAAAGAGCTCCTGAGCCTTGCTGGGAAGGTGCAAGCCAAGTGGGCCCTATTCACTTCCTGCTCTGTTGTCAGACTCCAACACAATGTGACTCCCACTAACGCTTTCTCCTCCATTACCCAGGCTCTTACACCCATGACTAAAGAGACCATCAACCAGATGGTCTCCTTTAGGGGAGAGGCCAGGGGCCCACCATCTGGCAGGACGTTCTGCCACTGATGCGTGCTGTCTGCCTGCAGGGCAGGGTCCAGTGGGGCATAGGCTGATGTGACAGCACATTCTCCCAAAACAGTGACTGGCCATCCCAAGGGGCCCAGTATGTGTGGCTAGCAGCCTCTCCCACCCTATGTGTGCCTCATGCCATCTGGGGGGGTAGGAAGACTAGGACCCAGCTGTAGGGCTGTGTCCAGCAGAGAAGGACTGGCCTCCCTACATCCTACACACATCATTTCCAGGAATAGCAAAATCACAGGCTTTGTGGGAATGGATAAGAGATGTCATGGATTGAACTGTGTCCTCCAAAAAACGTGTGTAGCAATTTGGCTAGGGCATGATTCCCGGTATTGTATGATGGTCCTACATACATAGTGAAAATCCTGCTGCCATGATCTGAATGAAAGAGGATGCTTGGTGGTTTCTGTGAGGCAGGACTCAATCAACAAGTGCGTACTGTGCCTTGAGACAATCTCTTAGGATATAAAGGAAAGGTAAGCAAGCAGAGATACAGGGACCTCATACCATCAAGAAGCCAGGAGCAGAGTGCATCGTTTAGACCTGGGGTCCCTGTGCCTCATAAGCTCCCTGGCCAGGAGACGACTGATGGCAATGACCTTCCTCCGGAGCCCACAGAAGGCTTTTCTTGGAGCTGATGTCCTGAATTTGGACTTTCAGCCTACTTTTCTGTGAGAAAATAAATTTCTCTTTCTTAAAGCCACTCACTTGAGGTATCTTTGTTATAGTAGCACTAGACGACTAAGACAAGGGGCAAGAGAGGCTTTGGGGGAAAGGGAGGTGCAGGGTGGGGATGTGGCCTGCCTGGCCTCACTCATCCTCCTCACTCATCACTCATCACTCTCAAGGAAAGAATCTAGGCCAACAAAGCTGAGTCCCAGGCAAAGACATCTCCTTGTTTCCAAGCAGACAGGCAGAGTCAACATCAAAATAAGTATCTCTTAAGCAGCCATCACCTTGAAAGAACATACCCTCAGACAGGTCCTTTTTCTGAAGCTCACACTCACCAACCCAGCAAAAAAAAAAAAAAAAAATCCATTGCTACCAAACTGATCCCACTTCATAGAGACCTGTAAGGCAGAGTCAAACTGCCCCATAGGGTTACTAAGCTGTACATATTTACAGATTGCCACATCTTTCCCCTGCAGAGTGGCTGGTGGGTTCCAAAATCAACCTTTCAGTTACCAGCCAAGCACCCAGAGATCCTTGTTTACAACAAGCAATGGCAAATGGGGAACAGAGATCTTACAACTAATAGTGGTGGTCTGGCCTTAGATAAGCTTCTTTGGTTTCCAGAAGTACAGAAGTAGAGGGTACATGGGCACAGAGGAGCCCCAGGATGGCTGGCAAGGAGCCTTGTCAATCTTCTCTGACTGAGAAAGGGGCAACGGTCATAAGCTCAGTCACTTCCACCCTCCTGCCACCCATCAAAGACAACTCAGCCAACTCTTGTCAACCAACAGCCTGGATCAGAAGAGACAGGAACTCAACTGGGGCCTCACTGCCCACCGCAGCCAATCTTGGGCAAGGCAGGCCTGTGGCAGGGAGTCAGGGAGGGTGACAGGGGAGTGGGCCTAAAGCCCAGCTGCTCAACCCCCGCTGATCCCCATGACTGAATGTTCCTTGGCTGTGATCTGGACTAGCGCTAAGCTGCTTAGCCAACAGCCCTATCTCCTCGGCTCAAGGCTCTGCCATCTGGGGGTGAGGGGACAGCAGGGTCCTGTGGGAAAAGTGGGGGCCTCAAGTCAGAGATGGTGCTACCACAAACTACTGCAAAAACCTGGGAAAATCACTTAACTTCTCTGAGCCTCTTTATGTGCAAATGGGCAACAGTCCTCCTTGCCTCCTGGTTGTAGCAGGAATTCAAGGCAATACGAGTGCAGCACCGAGCTCAGTGCCCAGGCCACAGCACAAGCTCCGCAGATGGTGACTGGGATGGCAACATGGTGGGGGCTCAGTGGGAAACAAGATGTGGAACTCAACAATGGTACAGCAACTTAGCTACAAGAAAAAAACATGAAAAAAGCCACCAAAAAAGGCCAAACACACGCCACTGGGTCGATTTCAACTTATAGCAACCCTATAGGACACAGTGGAACTACTCCATAGAGTTTCCAAGGAGTGCCTGGTGGACTTGAACTGCCGACCTTTTGGTTAGCAGACGTAACACTTAATCAGTATGCCACCGAGGTTTCCAAAAAAGGCCACAGAAAGTAAAATTTTCCCATCACAGGTTTGAAGGGTTACCACTCTGTATTCCACTGTCTTTTTCTATACTGGATTTTATGGCTCATTTTAAGACCCAATGATGTCTTCCCTGATCCCCCAAACATACCAGTCTATCTACACCCCAACTTTCTCGAGTGGTTCAGAGGCTGTACTAGGATGCCTGGGGCCTCTCAGTTCTCCTACAGAGTTCCTGTATGGATGCCCTGCCACCAGTTCCCTCTAGGACAGGTTCACACTGGGAGGTTTGGGGCGGAGTGAGGAACAGCCCCCTTAGAGGTAAATGTGATGCCCAACAGTCAAGGTTGTTCGAAATTCTGTGAGGAAATGAACCAGCATGGAAGGGTCGTGGGAGGTCAGTGATGCCAAAGCCCAGAGAGGAAACAAGTGGTACAAGACATCACCCCATATTCAGGACAGAACTAGGGTTCCCCATTATAGCAGCCTCCCCCGTAGCCAGGGCATGGGTCCAGCCCAGCTGACTGTTGGTGGCCCTTGTTCTAAAACACAGGGAGACAGTCATCCAATTACATCTCTTCTGTGTGGAGTCCTGGGCTGGGAGCTGGGCAGCACAGAGGACAGCAGGGATAGTCCCCATCCTTAGGGAGCTAACAGGCAACAGTAAATACCTGGCTACCCAGTGCCCCGGATTCTAGTCTAGGTTCTGTCCAGAACTCACTGCAGGAACTTGGGCAGGCCATGTCACCTCTCTATGCTGTAGCTCTTCATCTGCAGATGTGAGCTGTACCAGCTGGTGGCTAAGCATCTGTGATTCACAGATAAAGGTAGGTAAAGTGGGAGAGGAAGCTTAGTGCTGATGAACAGGCTGGGGAGAAGTCTAGGATGCCTGACCAGAGGCATTCTTAGGGCCTCTTCATGCCCATTGCAGTCCAGGGAAGACAGAGGCAGTACCCTACTTTCCCTGAAGCAGCTCAGCACCATCCCATTCTGGCTCATGACTGAATGATGCTCATATCAACCACATGTGCAGGCTTCTCCCTGCCTGCTGATGAACAGTGTGGTTGAGAACAAGATGAACAGATCAGAATCATGTCACCCCAGAGAGGAGACCCCTGAAGCTAGGAACACCAGAGGGGGTGAGTGGCAGCACATGGGCTGGACAGCAGAAGGTTCTCTCTCTTGATTCTTGATTAGTCGACCCCGCCCAGGAGAAAAGGGAGGAATCCTAGACTTTTAGGAGAATGGGGGAACTGCTCCCACCCAGGGCCAGCAGCCCCTTGCCTGCTGGAGCCCCAACTCTGAAGCAGCTGCCTGGCAGCGAGAGTGAGGAGGGGGCAGGGGACTGGATTTTGCCCTCTACTGATCCTCAGTCAGGACACATCCCCAGCTAGCAACATTCCATTCTATACTGAGCAGTGTGACACCAGAGCCCCAGGCTGACGGAGCCAGTCCTGCCTCCCCAGCCCCACTGGGCAAACGCTCAGGGCTGGGACCTCCACCCAAGGTCAGGCCCGCTGCAGGCCCAAGCCCACGCCAGTCACTGACTGCTGAACTGACCACAGCTAGGATGAGGGTACCTGTGGGGCATCAAGGCTGGGAAGGCAACCTACAGATTCCAGAGTCCAGCCTCTGCATTTCCCAAGGGAGGAAACTGAGGCCCAGAGAGGACACCTGGTTTGTTTAAAACGACACATTGTGTTTCTCCTGTGCCAAACAGTCTCTTGTGACCCCATTCTAGTGATGGCCTACAGATTTTTAAAATTTAGAAACTTGCTGCATATACGCTGTGGTAAACTAGTTTTTCTCATTTAAAGAGAATGAAAGGAACAGATGACTAGATGAATTGCACAGGGCATTTCAGTGAAGCTATTCTGCATGATACTGCAATGGTGAACACATATGCATTTCTCAAAATCTATAGTACTGCAGGACACCAAGAATGGATCTTAATATAATGCATGAACTTTAGTTAACAACAATGTATCAACATTGGTTCACCAACTGCAATAAACTATCACATTAATGTAACAGGGCAAACTGTATGGAGAGGAAAGGGGATAAATAGGAACCCCCCTGTATTTTATATAGAATTTTTCTAGAAACCCAAAACTGCTCTAAAATATAAAACACCTTTAAAAAAAGGAAGAAGAAGAAAACAAAGAGATAGAAGACAAATGAAAATCTTTACTGCTAATAATGTTGATTGGAAGCCAAGTGCCAAGTGCCATCGAGTTGGAGCCGACTCATGACGAAATTGTGGCTTTATAAAAATAAAACAAAACAAGGGAAACATACACAGCGTTAGGAGGTATTTACAGGAACTCTTTATACTTTCTGAATAATTTCTCCGCAAACCTAAAAACTGCTCTAAAAAACAAAAACAAAAAAAACAAAACCCACTGCTGCCAAGTCGATTCTGCCTCACAGCAACCCTACAGGACAGAGGAGAATTGCACCACAGAGTTTCCAAGGAACATCTGCTACATTTGAACTGCTGACCTTTTGGTTAGCAGCCACAGGCCTTAACCCCCACACCACCAGGGCTTCGTAAATAAAGTCTATTTAAAAAAAAAAATTGTGTGTGGTAGTAGCCACATGACTATGTGTGCATGTCAAAACTCGGAGAACTATATAAAAAAGGGTGAATTTTATGGTCTATAAAGTATACATGCCTCAAGCACAAAAAAGAAAGGAAGAAAGAAAATTACATTGTGAACACTTTCCCTGTATCATTTAATAATTTCCCAAATTCACCCACCCATAGGCAATAATTCATTTAACTATGTCCCTAACATAGGACATATAGGTTGTTTTTTATTCTGCTTTATTACAAAGTGCTCTTTAATGAGCACCCTAACATATAATATATTTGACAGTATTTCTGATTATTTCCCTAGGATGGATTCTTAGAAGCCGAGTTACTAGTCAGCAGGTTGCTACTGTTGTTGTGTCGGGTGCAATTAAGTTGATTCTGACTCCTAGTGGTCCTGCAGGGCAGAAGAGAACTGCCCTGTAGGGTTTCTGAGGCTGCAGTCTTTGCAGGAACAGCTTGCCAAGTCTTTTCTCCCACAGAGCCACTAGGTGGGTTCAAACTGCCAACCTTTTAGTTAGCAGCCAAGTACTTAACTGTTGGGCCACCAGGACTCCTCAGTCAGCAGGTCAGGACTGTTTTTAAGGCCTGTGATACACTTGATGAAGCTGTTTTCCGTAAAAGCTTTGGTACTTTTGCCTCCCACGGCACTGTATTACAGTACTACATCATATTAGCCATTATCACTTTAAAAATCCGCACGTTTGCAAGGCAAGAAAATAGCCTACTACTATCATAATTTGGATTTCTTTGATTACCAGTAACATTAAACATTCTCATGTTTATTAATCACTAATATTTCTTCTTACACAAATCTAATTACAGCAAGAGCCAGCTAACTACTATTCTCAGATACCACGCCATTTTAGGGTTATTGTTGTAATATATTAAATACACATTAAATCACAAGAGTTAATATTATGCTCATATTTAACATCACAGTACAGTGAAGACAGGCATGGTGCAATGTAAGCAACAGACTGGAAGCCAGGCAGCCCTGAGTTTGAATGCTACCTCCCTCACATACCCACTGTACTTTGGCTCTTTGCTGCTAACCAAAAGGTTGGTGGTTCAAGACTATGCAGAGATACTTCAGAACCAAGGGCTGGCAAACTCCTTCCAAAACATCAGCCACTGGAAAAACTATGGAGCACAGTTCTACTCTGACACACATGGGGTCTCCATGAACCCGGGGCAAATAACGGCAGCTGGTTAGCTTCAGTTTCATCTGCTGTGGGATTATAAATGGAGTAGCAGTAATTACCTTTCTGGATCTCCAGGAGAATCAGGTAAGGTTAATTCAGATATGGAGGTGAGGCATTAATTTAGGTAATGCAGTTGAGGCACTCTGTACAGAGGTGCACACCTGTGAGTACCCAACAAGAGGCAGCAATGATCACAACAGATGCAAGTGAATGGCCAAATATGCAACACTCCCATCCTGAGAGATGAGAAGGGAGGAGGGAGATGCCAATCACATTCGGCTGTATTGCTAAGACAGTAAATCATGGTGTGGTCCCCAAAAGAGGCCTTATCGGACAAAGTCTTCCAGTTGGGCACACTTTTAAAACAAGGCGCTCAAACCACAATGTGATACTACTCCACACCCACTAGGATGGCTATTGTAAAAAGAAGGAAAAAAGCCCTCATCTACTGCTGAATATAAACAGTACATCCGCTGGGGAAAATAATTTGGTGGTTCCTCAAAAGGTTCAACAATTTTATTCTGAGGTATATACACCTAAGAAGTAAAAACAAATACTTGTATACCAATGTTCACTGCAGTAGCATTCACAACAGCCAACAGTTAGAAACAACCCAAGCATCCATACATCGATAAACGGATACACAAAATGTACTACACATATATACAATGGAATATTATTCAACAGTAAAGAGAAATGACATCCTGATACGTGGTACCACATAAATAAACCTCTGAAATATTATGCTAAATGAAATGTCAGGCATAAAAGAGTAAATTTTGTTATGATCCTACTTAATGAAATATCTAGAATATGCAAACGCACAGACCAAGAAAGCTGACCCATTGTTGGGGTAGGGGGATGGAGAGTTATTGCTTAATGGATATGAAGTTTCTAAACCAGGCTGATGGAAAAAATTTCAAAATAAATAGTGGTGGTGTTTGTACAACATTGTGAATATAATTAGCACCATTAAGTTGTATAGTTACAATGCAAATTGCATGTTATACACATTAACCACAATTTTAAAAAACCAGGACTCAATTCTGGGAAGATGGCAATATAAATAAACCATGGTTCTGACCCTCCCCCACAAATACAAGAAACACAACATGAAAATAGTGGTTGGCTTTGAGGGACTCAGAATCAGGGAGCAGAGGAACGTAGTGGGAAGCTGGAGACAGGCAAGAATCAACAAATCAATGAGTCACATATGGTAAGATCACTTTTCCCACCATCACTGCCTCCCCCCGCCATGTGGGCCACCAGCTGCTATGAACTGGGGTAGTGGCTCCTAAAAAGGGCCTGTTTCCGTAACCACATCAAAGAGACAGAACCCCAGGTTTCTGTCCTAAAACCAACAAGGCAGACCTTCCGGCGGATCCATCTGGACTGTGCTACCACCTCCCCATCTAGATACTATCAGCTGCAAGCCCACTGTGAACTGCTATAGAAGACCATGCAGAGGAGCCTGCTCTCACAATCAATATGCTACCTGCCTACCTGCACACCCAATAGCTCTGGCCTCTAAAACCAAAAGGATAGACCTCTGGGGGGGTTCTAACTAAAAACATGAGTGCAGAAGCAGGGAAGGGAAGGGAGTAATAAGTAGGGGCAAGGGACTACATCCTTTGGGGGTCAAATTGATTAGCACAACATCTGTCCCCTAAGTAGTGGTTCCAGCAGTAGACAAACTGACCATAGAGTGTTTTCTGTGTTTGGGAGACACACAAAGTTGAAAAAAGGGGTCTACAACCTTTGTTAAACCATGGAGGGAGGAGCTATCACACAGAGGAAGAGGAAAACGTAAGCAAAGGCCAAAGGCTCTGACTACCTAACAGTTTCCTGCAGAAAGTAGTACAGGCAAAAACACCAAACACTGGGCAAAACTGAGAAAGTTAACACTCTCAGAAATTCCAGTGTCCTCTGGAGAGAGCTGGACAGATGGCAGTTGGGAATCCAAGGCTGAGAAGGGTGAGTGTAGACATGTTGTGAGGTTATTAACCAGTGTCATAAAACAATATGTATACCAAATGTTTAATGAGAAACTAGCTTTTTCTGTAAACCCTCATCTAAAGTGCAATTGAAAAAAAAAAAAAAAAACTTCACTGCCTCAGTGAAAAATCACGAGACACACCAACTACAAAGAGAAACAACTGGCCATTCAAATGAACACGACAAACATAGTGAAAGTGCATCTAGGGATGACCAAATAATTTTTTAAATGAAAGAATATAACATAACAACATTAAACATAGTTAAAGAACTATGGTAAAACACACAAAAAACTAAAAGAAATAATAATGCATGAACAAAGTAAGGATCTAAAAAATGGACAATAACTGAAATGACAAACACAATAGAAGGGCTTAACAACAGATTTCATCAGATAGAAGAAAGAATCAGCAAATAACAGGATAAGATAGTTAAAATGACACGCTGAAGAGCAATCAGAATGGAGGCTCCAGAAGGCTGAGCACAGGTTAATGGAATTATAGAACAACAAGAGACCTAATACATGCATCACAAAGTTTCCAGAGGAAGATGAAAGAGAGAAATGAACAGAAAGAATATTGGGAGTAATAATGATAGAAAATTACCCCAGCCTAATGAAAGGCATGAATCTACAAATCCAAGAAGCTCCAAGAACTTCAAACAAGTTAAGCCCAAGAGATCTACACCAAGATCACAGCTAGGCTCTAGAGCTAAGAAGAGAATGCTGAAAGCAATGAGAGAGAAGCAAGCTGTACACACACTAATGATTCCCAGAAAGATGAAATGCCGATTTTTCCTCAGAAACACGAGAGGCTAGCAGGCAGTCGAATGATATATTTAAAAGTTCTGGAAAAAAAACAAAACTGTCAACCAAGAATACTATACCCAATGAAACTATTCTTCAAGAACGATGGTGAAATAAGAACCCTCCCAGTCAAACAGAAGCTGAAAGAACTCATAATCTACCAGAGAGAGTGTATAAAATATAATAATGACAGTTCTGCAGATAGAAAAGACACTATAAAGTTTAATTCACAACTAGGCATAAAAAGCAAGATCCCTAATAAAGGAAAATGGATGGCCAAGTATAGGAGCTAGTAATAAGGTATCCACACTGATGAATTTAAATGTTTTGTTCTTTATGTATTTGTAGGGAAAGGATAAAATTATGTTATAGAGCACAGAAAGCATACAGATATACTTAATGATAAAAACCATACAAAACGGGAGAGAGGAATGGTGAAGATACAGAATTACTTGCATGTTACCGAAGTTAAGGTACCAACTTATCCCAGCATGTTATAAATGCAAGCTCTTAAAATGTAATACTCACAGTAACCACTAATGTGTTTTTAAAAAATAAACAAAATGGGAAAAAAGGTAGCAAAAAGGCTCACTATGATAAACCACTAAAATAAAGAAGCAGGCAGTACTAAAGGACAAAGAAGGTTTAACATACACACACACAAATAACAAATTGGTAGAAGGAAGTCACTTCTTATGAGCAATTACAGTGAATGTAAATGGACTAAACACTACAATCAAAAAGCTCAGCGTGGCAGAATGGACTTTTTTTAAATGATCCAATTCTATGGCTACAAGAGACACACCTTAAACTTAATGATACAAATGGGCTGAAAGTGAAAGGATGGCAAAAGTCATTCCATGTAAATAATAACCAAAAGAGAACTGGGGTGGCAATCTTAATATCAGACAAAATAGACTTTAAGACAAAATCTGTCAGAAGAGATAAAGTTGGGTATCACCTACACTGATAAAAGGGTTAATTAATCAAGAAGATTTAACAATCATAAACATATGCAATCAACTTCAGGGTATCCATAAATATATAAAGCAAATACTAACAGAATTAAAAGGAGAAATAGCATTACAATAATAGTTAGAGACATCAATACATGACTTTCAATACAGGACAGAACATTTAGAAAGATCAACAAGGAAACAGAGGATCTGAATGACTCTATAAATGAACTAGATCTAACACATAGATATAGAACACTCTACTCAAAAAACACAATATAACATTCTCTCTGGTATACATAGATCTTTTCTCCAGTACAGGCCAAAGTCTCGATGAATTTAAAAAGACTGAAATCAAAGCATTTTCTCTGATCATAACATATTGAAGCTAGAAATCAGTATCAGAAAAAAAACTCTGGAAAACACAAATAAACATGGAAATTAGACATCACACTATTAAACTAATAATTGGTCAAAGTAGAAATCAAGAGAAATGACAAATTTCTTAGAGTCAAACGAGAATCGAAGTGTAACATACCGAAGTCTAGGAAGCAGTAAATGCTATGCTCAAATCAAAACTTATAGCAACAAATGCCTATGTAAAACAAGAACAAAGATCTCACATTAACAGCCCAACTCAATAACTGCAGGAAGTAGCAAAAGAAGGGCAAACTAAGCCTAAGCCTTCCAGAAGAAGGAAAATAACAAAGATCAGAGCAGAAAGAAATAAAGTCAAAAATTAAAAAAAACAGTAGAGAATCAACAACACCAGAAGCTGGTTCTTAGAAAAGATCAGTAACACTGACAAACCTTTAGCCAGACTGCCAAAGAAAAGATGTAAAACACCAAAATGAAAAAGAGAACATTACAACTAACTCAATAGGAATAATGAGAATCATAACAGAATATTATGGCATCAAATCAAGTGGATAGACTAGATGAAATGGATAAATTCTTAGAAGCACACAACCTACCCAAACTGACTCAAGAGGAAATAGAAAGTCTCAACAGACCTATAACAAGCAAAGAAATCGAATCAGTGATCAAAACCCCACCAATTATAAAAATAAAAAAGTCCTAGATAGCTTCATTGTAGAATTCTAGCAAACATTCAGAGAAGAATTGACATCGATACTTTTTCACCTCTTTCAAAAGATAAAGGAGTACTCTCTAATACATTCTATCAAGCAAAAACGTCCTCGATACCCTAAATAAACAAAAACACCACAAGAAAAAAAAATTTATAGGCCAAAATACCTTATGAATGCACATGTAAAACTCCTCAACAAAATACTATCAAATAAGATCTAACAGCATATTAAAAGAGTCATACACTATGACTTATTCCAGCAATGCAGGGAATAGTTCAACATTAGAAAACCAATCAACATGATACACCACATCAATAGAACAAAGGAAAAGAACAACAAGATCAACTCTACAGACACAGAAAAATCACTTGATAAAATCCAATACCTCTTTTTGATGAAAATTCTAGAAAATATTGGAATAGAAGAGAAAATCTTCTATGTTATTTAGGGCATATATGAAAAGACAGCAGCAAACATTATACCTGATGGTGACAGACTGAGAGCCTTCCCTCTTAAACAGGGAAAAATACAAGAGTGTCCACTCTCATCACTTCTATTCAGTATTGTATTAGAAGTGCTAGACAGAGCAATAGGACAAGAAAAATAAAGGATATTCCAGATGGGAAAAGAAGAACTAAAATTATCTGTACTCACAGATGATATACTCCTACATAAAGAAAATCACAATTCACAAGAAAACTTCTGCAGCTAATAGACAAACTTAGCAAAATTGTAGAATACAAGATCAGCAAACACAATTCAGTTTGACTTTTATATACCAGCAATGAGAAATCTAAACAGGAAATTAGGGAAACAAGTCCCTTTACAATAGAATCTAAAAGAATAAAATACCTAGGAATAAATCTAACCAGGGACATGAAGAACTTACCCAATGAAAACTATAAAACATTGCTGAAAGAAATTAAAGAAGTTTTAAATAAATGGGAAATGTTCTGTGTTCATGTATTGGAAGGCTTAATATTGCTAAGCCAGTAATACTACCCAAAGTGACTTACAGATTCAACACAATTCTCATCAAATTTCTAATAGCCTTCTTTAAAGAAATAGAAAAGCAAATCCTCACTTTTTTCTGGAATGGCAAGAAGCGCCAAACAGCTAAGACAATGTTGAAATATAAGAACAAAGTAGGAAAATTCATATTTCCTGATTTTAAAACATACTATACACAGCTACAGCAAAACACTGGTAATGGAGGGATAAGAACTCAGGCTGCTAACCAAAAGGTTGGAAGTTTGAATTCATCAGCCACTCCTTGGAAACCCTATGGGGTAGTTCTACTTTGTCCCATGGGGTCACTATGAGTCAGAATTGACTCAACAGGACACAACAACATACAGCTACAATAATCAAAACAGAATGGAGAGCCCAGAAATAAACTCACACATCTGTGGCCAACTGATTTTTGACCAAGTTGCTAAATTCATAAATGGTGTTAGGAAAACTAGATTTTCAAATCCCCAAAAATGAAACAGAATTCATGCCTCACACCATACACAAAAGCAAATTCAAAATGGATTAAAGATCTAAATGTGCAAACTAAAACCATAAAATTCTTAGAAGCACAAGCAGAGTAACACTGTCAGGCCTGGTTTTCAACAACGGATTGGCTAATACCAAAGGCACAAAAAGCCATGGGACCTCATGAAAATTCAAAACTTTTGTACATCAAAAGACTTTACCAAGAAAGTAAAAAGACAAGCTACCAACTGGGAGAAATCTTTGGAAATCACATATCTGACAAGAATCTAATAATCAAAATATATATGAAACTTCAACCTAACAAAAAGACAAATAACCCAATCATAAAATGGGCAAAGAAGGCACTTCACTATAGAGAATGGTCAAATGGCCACTAAACACAGGAAAAGATGCTTGGCATCATTAGCCGTCAGAGAGGTGCAGATCAAAACCATAACGAGATACCATTTCACTCCCAGTAGGATGATTATGATTAAAAGAAGAAGGAGGAATAGAGAAAATAGCAAACGTTAGTGAGGATGTGGGGATACAAGATAGAACAGGTCTTGTGAAAAACAATACGGCGGTTCCTCAAAAAAAAAAAAAAATAAAACTACCATGTCATATTCAGTGCTGTTGAGTCATTTCTGATTCATAATAACCCTACAGGAAAGAGTAGAACCACCCCATAAAGTTTCAAGGAGTGCCTGGTGTATTCAAATTGCTGACCTTACTATTAGTAGCCACAGAACCTAACCACTATACTACCAGGGTTTCCAGAATTACCATATGACTCAGCAATTCCACTCCTAGGCACATATCCAAAAGACTTGAAAGCAGAGACTCAAAAAGACACCTATATGTAAATGTTCATTGCAGCACTAGTCACAAGAGCAAAAAGGTGGGAACAACCTAAATGCATATCAATAGATGAATGAATAAACACAATGTAGTACACACATACAATGGAATGGTACTCAGCCAGTAGAGGAAATGAAATCTTCTTACATGCTACAATACGGGTGGAACTGGAAGACATTATGCTGAGCAAAACAAGCCAATTACAAAAGGACAAATATTGTATGGTCTCACATAAAAAAAAAAAAAGCAAATGTATGAAGATGAAAGTTTATTAGCAGTTATCAGGGATAAAGTGGAAAATGGGGTTAACAGTGATGGGAAAAAAATGAACTCATTAAGAGTAGGGTTGTACAGCCAATTACTGTAATTGCTGTGAATAAATTGCACACCTATAAAAAGTTGAACTGGCAAAAGTTATTGATAGATATGTTTACAACAACAACAAAAAAGAGCAGCTGCTGGGGTTGCCTATGTACAACCGAACACTTCATGAAATATGGTTCCTTGGTTTGGACATACATGATCATGGTTTCATGGCACATCCCAGTAGTTCTGTTCTACCTCCAAGTTTCTTGCACACTGCCTGACATCCTGAAAGCTTCCAAGAGGTCATCCAAGGCACAAGAATTGGTCTCTACTCACTTGGAGCAACAGAGGACAGCACAAAGTCAGGAACAGGAGGAGTATATGGAATGTGTGGCTAGTTGCCTCCATGAACAACTGCCTCTTTTGCCAAGAGACCATAAGATCTAAATGTTAGCTGACTCTCATTACTGAATGTTTTGATCAAAGTTTCCATAGATGAACCCTTGTATCAAAGTGGGGGAGAAATGAAGAACAAAACTTTAAATTCTCATGGACTCTAGACTTTCTGGAGCCCAGAAGGATAGAAAACCCCCCAAAAATAACACCCTGAGATAATCTTTAAACCTTAAACTAAAGTCATCTTAACTATAGTCGTCTTAAACTATAGTCATCTTAAAATTGAACAATAGTTTAAACTTGTAAAAAAAAAGTTTGCCTTGAGCATTATGCTCTGTTAAGAACCACCTGTGTGAGATTAAATTGACAATAGCAACTTGAAAGACTAGATGAGCACCTTAGGGGACAGTGAGTTTATGTTAATGAGGGAGGAACAACTCAGAGAAGGAGGGTGAGAGGGGTTGCACAACTCAAAGAATGCAATCAACTTCACTAAATGGCATACATAGAAACTGTTGAATTGGTGCATGCTTTGCTGTGCATAGCTTAACAGCAACAACAAAATAAATAACATTTAGAAAGAAAAGAAGAAAATTATAGCACCGGAAACCTCATGAGGCAGTTCCATTCTGTCATATAGTCTTACTATGAGTCAGAACCCACGTCAATGACACCAAAAAAAACAGGAGAATAACAAAAAATGTAAAATTTAAATGACCACAATGCCTTGCTTTCTTTCTTCTCACTTTTGGAAGGCAGGGTATTATCTGAGGAAATTAAGAGGAAATATGGCTTCCATTTCCTGGTTGCAGGATTTTAAGCGTCAGTTATTTTACAAGATTACTTTGAGACCACGGCTTCACAGCTTTAACTGTGCATTAAAATACAATATAAAGAAAGATGTACTTAAAAAAATAATGATGCAAAAAAAATAGTTGAATGATGCCTGAAAATGTTTTACCCAATATACTCCTGGAGTTCTTTGTCAGGTCCCCTTACCTATCATACAGAAAGGGAACACTTTTCATCACTCTTGAGCAGAATCAGTGACACAAGCCTGGGAAATTGCAACAAATGACGCTGACTGTAAACATTAGGACAGAGGGAAGTAGTAGACAGAATTTTCTTTTCTAGATTTGCTCTTTCTAATTCACTGATTTTCTACACCTGGTCTTTTCCTTCTCTAATGCAGAAATGAAGAAAAGACATTCTTCATGCTTCTGAAATCTCCCTACTGCTGTTGCCACGTTAATGGTAAAAGGGTCCTGGGTGTCAAACATATCCTGCACTTGGCTACTAACATAAAAGTTGGCATTCTGAACCCATTCCATGGTGCCGCAGACAAGTCTGGCAACCTGCTTCTGCAATGATTACAACGAAGAAGTCCTTACAGAACAGTTCTGCTCTATAACACTTCTGGGGTCACCATGAATTAGAATAGACTCAGCAATGGCTTTTTTTCAGCCAATGGCAAAACAGTCCTTTGGCCTCTCACTTGTTTCTGAACATATCCAGAATTTTACCAGTGCTGTGCATTCTCCTTTAGTGATAACCTTTCTCCCTTTTCCTATCCATTACCTTGGCTACTACCATTGCTCTCCCTGCCTGCCTTTGCAATCAAGCTGAAGTCCTGACTTGATGTTTTTCTGGTTGTGTGACATATGACCTACTTCTCTTTTCTCCCCACTTCATCAGCTACAAAGTGGAAATAACAGTACCTAAGTTGCAGGTGAAGATCAAAAAGAGGCACTGAACAGTGCCTGGCAAACAGAATCACTTGTGATTTTATATATATTTATATATATATACACATATGTATGTGTATATGTATATTTATGTATGTATGTATACACACCCCTTGTATTTTGGATCCTTCTCTCACATGCAATTCAACCATCAGTATATTTTTCTGAAGACATCACTTTTGTCATGTTGTTCCACAACCCTCTGGCTTTAAACCAGAAACACAGCAGAGTTGTCTAATTAAGAGCACAGACAGGGTTTCTCAACCTCCTTTTCATAATCATTCCACAAGGAACTGTTTAGACATTCTACGCTTAATAAACTCCCCCTGAAATCTCAATACTACAGATATGTTGTCTGTTATGCACTTGTCTACACACCTGTGCTTTAGACACAAGGCATAAGAGTCCCCCAAGACTCAAGTGTTACTCTTTGGAAGCGATATCCCCCCACTGACAATGCATGGTCTAGACTGTGAAAGCTAGACTCCAAGATCAAATCCTGGCTGTGCCATGCATGAGCTGGGTGACCCCCAAGCAACTTACAAGGAGAGGTCCTTGGCTCAGTCTCCTCACCTGTAAAACAAAGGTAATACCAGTACCAGTTTTGTGGGGTTGTTGGGAGGGGTTACATGAGCACATGTATGTAGAAGACTTAGAGCACTGCCTGGCACATGCCCAGTGCTGCTGAATGTCTGCTGTGATGATTCCCAAAGCTCCCCTGGGCCACCACAGCATCAAGCGCACATACCTCAGCCTGGCTTTCAAGGCTGTATCACGTCCTAACTCTGAAACCATATCCATGTTTCCCACTTCAGTCGTCTCCCCACTGCTTCTTCCATAAAGTCTGACACAAATTAGGTCTCTAGTTCTTGCCTGGCCTGTATCCTGTCACTGGCCAGGCTATTTCCATCATCCTCAGGGCCTCTCTGACTTGCTCTTGCCTTTGTTTTGTTCTGTGTCTTTGTGCCTTGCCCTCCTTCCTCTGCTCAACAGACAGGGATTATCTGTTGACATCTGCATTTACTGTCTCAACTGGAAGAGAAACTGAGGGGGACAAAGAATTCATAAGTAAGGAACAGATCACACAATGGGTTAATCCATCAGGGCAGAGCAAAATGAGGGGTGAAGACTGAGCCTGAGGAAACGGGCTACACCAGAGTGGGAGAGCTGGGAAGGTGGGTGACCGGGAACCCAAGGGGGAGAAAGTCCCTGGGGCAGAGCCAGAGCCTCCTTCACAAAGGCCTGTGGACATGTGAGCAGTTGCCATTGAGTGCCCTCTGTCTCAGGGTGACCCCATGTGTGTCAGAGTACAGAGCTGGGATCTATAGGGTTTTCAAAGGCTGATTTCTTAGAGGGAGCTCAACAGGTCTTTCTTCCAAGGCTCCACAGGTAGATTTGAACCTCCAACCTGTTAGGTAGCAGCTGAGCGCTTCAATGGACCACCCAGCAGAACCAGGGATGTATAGAAAATAAGAAAGTTGTTGAGACTGTTCCTGTCTTGCTGAGGGTGTCACAAATGCAAGTCCCAATCCCTTTTTAACATGGCTCATTTCTGAGGGTTATGTTTGCAGACAGTGATGTTGAGAGCCAAGGTAGTCTCTTTCTAGGTCGAGTATTCTTGCTTACTGCCTGCTGTAAATCAATACATTTCCCCAAACTCAGTGTTCCTCTTCTGCAGTAAAACTCACCATGTGTGCAAGGGTCATCTGGGCCTATCACGTGGCACAGGACACAGGGAACTGACACAAATGTGTCAACGTGCATGCTGCTCACTAAATCATAAAGTCCTGTTTCCACCAGCATCTGTGGGCCAGTAGCTGCCTGACCATTAGCTTCTCAAGAGGGTAACATTCAAAACAGTCTGTGGGACAGCAGGAGAATGGCCCCACTGACTCCAGCTTCTCCTTGCCAGGTGGCAAGAAAAAAGCACAGCATCACCTGAAGCTCCAAAAGGTAGCAGGATTATCTCCTTCCTGTGTAGGAGATTCCCAGCCAGTGTAGATGGTTGAGTCCCAACGGAGCAGAGAAGTAGGAAGGCAAGATGCCTGGGAGGCCATGAAAGGGGA
Organism: Heterohyrax brucei; assembly: GCA_028571685.1. Classification (NCBI taxonomy): domain Eukaryota; kingdom Metazoa; phylum Chordata; class Mammalia; order Hyracoidea; family Procaviidae; genus Heterohyrax; species Heterohyrax brucei. The sequence continues at coordinate 64,038,952 of CM053142.1, read as the reverse complement.
AAGGCTGTTGCTCTCAGCGAAGGCTGCAGCTGGCTGCAGCTGCACTTGCTAGTGAGGAAATTCATCAGACCAATTCCAAGACACGTAAAGCAGCCTCAGGACTTAGACCTGGTTCTCTGAAGGCTGGCGGTGCGCAGGGCACAACCCTCCATACTTGAGAGATAACTCGTGTCAGGAAGCCTGGAGCCTCCTCTCCATCTCCAGTTCCCATCACTGATACTGCAGGTAAAAAAAAGGTACTGCTAGCCCCCAACTCCAACAGGTTATGAATAGGGAGTCCACCCAACCCAGTCACATGGAGATGAGGAAGCCTCAAAGATGCCATGAATCCACCTGGGTTAGTAAAGAGATGACAGTAAAGTATCCCTTATAAGCCAGAACACAAGCCTTTTTTTAACAAACAAGGGAGACTCTCTCCCAGCCAGAAGACTGGACTTTCCCCCAAAACCACTAAGAGCCCAGACTCTAAGCCAAGCTTTTGCCTAACTTGGGGTGGGACGGGGCGGGGGGCGGGGGCGCTGTTCATAATGATACAACTTAAAGGCAGAAACTAGTATGTACTTTTCTGTGCCTTATTCAGTTTTTCTTTGTTGTGGACTCTGTATTGCCTACATAAGTACTCTGCAGTAACAATTTCTTCATCTTTCAGAGGTGAGTCAAGATAATCTTCATGTTCTAGACTATCATCCAATATTTCATGAACTGTTTCCATGTTGTCACGTGCTAAGGCACTAGCAGTACCTGCAGAACTGGAAGGAGATGCGGATGAAGCTGATGGAACATCTTCAGGGAGAGCCACTGGTCAAGCTGGAAGCCATCCACCACTGTGCACACGGTTCTGAGCTGCCTGCTGACCGTTTCCCCTGAATAACGTCAGTGCAGCAACAGATTCAGAGCCCATGTACACCAGCTGGGTAATGTTTGCCTAGGAAAGACTTTCCTGGGGGCTGCTGGTCTCAGGATCTGAATCATTTAGCTACCACATCTGCAGGTTACTGGGAAGAAGCCTCAGGGCTCCATCCAGATTCCCACTAGCCTGACAAAGGATGTGCTTGGCTGCATGTATGCAGTAGCCCATCCCTTTCAGAGAGCTGATGTTCTCCAAGTGGTGCCTTTTCTTCTCTTTTCCCTCTTTTTTTGGGCCACTTCCTCTCTGTGGTTGGTGATTTGAGTAGCTGCATGATTCATGTTCCCATCACATACCTTCAGGCCCAATGGGACTTCCTGTGCTGTAAATCTCTGCTGCAACAAATTATGAACTTTTGATGGAATGATGTATATGAGGACTGCCGATTAAATTCACAAAGTCATCCTAGTAAAAGCGCTACATACCTCACTGCTGAATATCACTATGGTCACCTTCAAGGTACTCCCCTTGGGAAGCCATGCACTGATAGCAATGCATAGTCTACCTGTCAAAGTAATTTTGGACCTCTTTTTCTGGAATGGCCATCAAAGCTGTCATGAATGTCATTAAAATGCCTTCCTTTCAATATTTCCTTTACCTTCAGGTAAAGAAAAGAGTCACTGGTGGCCAGATCAGGTGAGTAGGGAGGGTATTCCAACACACTTATTTATTTACTGGCTAAAAACTCCCTCACACAGAACTATGCAATTAAGTTCACGAACTTGCCACCATGCCACCATGAGCAATGGCCATTCCAGAAAGAGTTCCCAATTGCTTTGAAGGATGGACTAGGTGCTGCCGTCGGCCCATAGCTTCCCAAGGGGAGTATGGGGAGAACTTCAAAGGTGACCACAGTGATATTCAGCAGTGAGGTATGTAGCACTTAGAACAATTAAGTTTGTGGACTTAACTGTCAGATCTAGTAGTTCTTTAAAGAGCTACTTTAAAGAGTATCTATTAGATACTTGCAAGCCTCTTCACCATTTCAACTCTGATATTTCCAGTTACCTTGAAGCTAGTAAAATCTTAAGAAAAATATCTTCCCTTCACTGCAGTTTCCTTCTATGTGGACCAGGCTCTCATGATTTTCTCCATAGCAATTCTTAAAGCATTTCTGGACCAAGTTTAATTTTTTTTTTTTTTTCCTGCATCACCAAGGCATCCCAGTTGCTCCTAGCAGAGGCAGCAACACACACCACCGCTGCAGAATGCAGAATTATCTACTGTGTCCAGCAGCTCTCTGCAGCACCTACAGAAACATCTGTCAGCATCCAGCAGACACAGCAGCGCTATTCCATACTCTCTTCTTTTCAAGAAATCTGTGCCTTTCTTTTAACACACAAGGGCTTTTCTCTCTGACAAGAGGAATCTTGATTGATCTGACTGTCTGCTTGGCTCTGTTTAAGTAAGGTGCGCTATCTGGATCCATCACCATCTCCGCTCTCTCAGCCAGTATTTTCAGTCCTCTATTCTTCCTTCCTTTCTTCCCTCCTCCCCTCCCCTTTTCTCCCCTCCCCTTTTCTCCCCTCCTCTCCTCTCCCCTCCTCCCCTGCCCTCCCCTTATCCCCTCCCCTTCCCTCTTCCTTCCCTCCTCCCCTTCCCTCCTCCCTCTCCTTCCTTTTCCCCCTTCCCTCCCTCCCTTTCTGTTCAGCTTCACTTTGTTCTTCCTCGACCTGCCAGCTCTTCTTCAAATCATTCAGACTGTTTTAGTCCAAGCACCAAAGCCCCTCATACTGTGTGTCACTCCTGGCTCTTCCTGGTGTTTTCCCTAGTTGAAGCTGGTTTTTATTTATGACAATTCTGATATAATTTTCTTAGAATGCAAAGATTTCAGCTATTGTGGAACTCACTTCCTTGCCTGTGATATGCAATCAAGTCTCCAAGTTTCTTCTGTCTCCCATTAGTCTTGGAGGTAAAAATATCTTTATTGTAGCAATTCCTACTGTTTTAAAAACTTCTGTTTCCTATTCCACCTTCAACTGCTTTGCGCTGTATTTCTTCTATTATTTTTTCTACCTCATTTCCACCATATCCTAGTTGATCAGAGTATTTCATAGCAACGTTCTTCCAAGTGCAGCATCATGTCACAACACAGACCACTCTGACACCTTCCTGATAATCCTCAGTCATCAACAAACTGTACATCATATTCGGGGTTCCCTGACTTCCATGCCAAATCAACCCCTTTATTTTCATCTATACATGGAAATTTCCACAGGTAAATTCTGTCCTCCCTTAAAAAACTCGGTCAATTCTACTTGAAGATATTTCTTTCGTGCCATCCTGTGTTCCACATTTGCCTGTCTTAGCACCTCTAAAAGGCAGTATAACAACAGACCAGAACAAGGGCTTTGGAGTCCTGAGATCTGAATTCAAATTCCGGGCTCCTTCAGTGCCTACCTGTGTGAGCTTGAACAACTTACCTAGCCTCTCCGAGCCAGGTTCCACGTTCCTAAGATGGGCATGACAGCAGAATCCTGCTCACAGGATCCTCACAGCAACTAGTAACAACTGGTATTCTCTAGCGGCACAAGGAGCTGGTGAACTGCTCTCCTAAAGATTCCAGCCTAGGAAACCCTATGCGGCAGTTCTAGTCTGTCCTATGGGTTGTGTGAGTCAGAACTGACTCGATGGCATACGACAGTAGAGACGCTGGGCAGCAAGGGTAGTGGCTGTTCCTGGACTGTCCATTTTTCACATCATCAGGACCCTGCCAGGGCTCCTTCTCTAGACACTTTCCCACCCTGTGTGCCACTTACCCATTGCCTTCAAGTCAATTCTGACTCACAGCAACCCTACAGGAGAGTGGAGAACTGCCCCATAGAGTTTCCAAGGAGCACCTGGTGGATCTGAACTACCAACCTTTTGGTTAGCAGCAGTAGCTCTGAACAGCCACACCACTAAGGTTTCCCACAGCGACCCTAGGCTCTCTAAATCCAAACACATTCCTTAAAGAGCTCTCAAAGTAGCTAGGGCTGAAGAGAAGATGCCTAGGGTATACTTTCAAATAATCTAGGGGGTAAAAAAGCGGGAGACGAAGAGTCGAAGAAATAAAGGAACAGCAGAACATTGGAGCTGGGTGATTGTTACACGAGGGTTCATTACGCTAGTCTATTTTGGTGCAGGTTTAAAAATTTCCATGATGAAAAGATAAAAGGAAAATAAGAGTTACAAGGGCAGGAGTACTAAATAAGGTAATAATACTTGACTCCACTTTTTCAGACCTCTTCTCTTTACCTATGATCTTGGGGACACCCTCCCTCTTCTTAGCCTATAGTCCAGGGTTCTTTTGTCTTCATTCCACTTCAAAATTTCCAACCCCCCAGCTGTTTTCCACATTTCCTCACCCACTCTCAGCACTTCCTCATCTTCTCCTTGGCCCCCACCCCATGAGAGGCTCTTGACACCACCCAGAGATCTCACTGACCATCCAAACCGGCTGAGTCCAGGGCAGCTGACTAGGAATCAGGATGCCTGGGTTTCAGCCCCAGCAATGCATGGTCTGTGCTGACCTAGGCAACCAACCTCTACCCAGTTCAGATCAAATGAAAGCTCAGCAGAGCTGGTGAAGAGATGAAAAGTTGCTGCTACTGCTACTCAAAAGGCAAAAAAAAAAAAAAAAGAGCCCCTCTCTCTTTGAGCCTGTTTGCTGGTGTCAGACTCAGGGGGTAGAGCTGTGAACAAGGTGATTACTGTGGCAGACACCTCCTCACCCACAGGGCTGGGGAAGAGGGGACACAGACACAATGACGATCATATTAACAAGGACAAAAATTTCACCAAAAGCAGACCCACAAGGGGTGGGAGGCTGTTCTCTGCACAAGTGTGTGTCTTCCACAGACAAGGAACATGAGTCAGGAAGCAGCTTAGAGGCAGACCTCAGCTGGGACAGGGTCTATGTCCCAGACAGACACCTGCCAGAGTTCCCTGAGAGGAGGATACGAAGGCAGACACAGCCCCTGTGACCACTCCCCATCCCAGCACCCCTGTGGGCCTCATATTTCTCCTTCTTTGTCACAAAGGAGAGAGCTGCTCCATCTCTTTCCTCCCAAGATGATGGGTGCCAGGTCTAGAAGGCAGAAGGCGGGAACAGGGGACAAATCAGGGGACAAATCAGGAGTCCCCAGGTCTAATTCCAGCCATATCTTTGATCGCTGGGGGGCTGGTGGACAGTCCTCCCTCTCTGGGTAGAAGAGACAGCTCCCTTACACTCCTCTGGGGATATCGTGGTTTTGGGAGACCGGAGAGAAGGAACAGCAAAGAAAAACCTTGGGGATGAAGGTGCTGCACAGTCATGAGAGAGCATTCACACCATCAACCAAGATTCCCTCCACACAGCCTGCAGGCCAAGGGCTAGTAGGTCCTGGGTGCCAGCACTCAACAGGAGCAAAGTGTCTGCTGCTGCTGCTGTTGAAATGGACACTGACTGCTGCCTTCTCTCAATGCATCCTCACACCATCCCACTAAGGACTGGGGTCTGAAGTGGTAATCCATTATGAGTGGGGACACGAGGGCATGCATGTAACTTTACCTAAAGCCAGCCAAGTGCCGTCAAGTCAGATCCGACTCATGGTGACCCTAACTTTACCTAAGAAAAGGAAATAAAAGATGGGTTGGCTTCAAGGGCTAAATTCAGAAACCTCAGTTCCCAGTGTGGTCTCTCTCTATAACATGTGGAAGACCTGGCATCACGTTCTGGGAAGAATATTACTAGGGTTTCAGTTTTGCTAGCTAGCAAATGAGAAGGAGCCAGACCTGATAACTCAGTGACGTTCACAAAGGGCAACATGGGAACAAACAAAAACCACAAGCCACAACTCAGCACAAAGCAGGCTGGCCCCTGGCAGCTGCAGACTGGGCTCAGTCTGATATGTCCCCAGGGTGGAGAAAAAGGGACTCTGAGAGATGTCCAGGGAAGGAGTCTGTCATCCCAGCCAGATCAGGGGGCCGAGTGCAGACCACAAACAGCCATGGATGAAGACTCAGGAGGAGGGTTCAAGGCTCGACTCAGCCGCTTCTAACCGTGTGCCTTGGGAAGATCACTTACTACCTCTGAACTCCCTCTTCCTTACCTGTCAAATGGAGATAACACATCTTCCCTACAGTGGGAAGAGGAATGTTTTGTAAATCGCAAGGAGTATGCAAAAATGAGAGAAGATTCTAGTTCACCTCTTGAGAGGGGAAAGAAGAGAAGGAGGGGAGATGAAAAGTCTGCAGGAAGGATTCACAATGACGCTAAGATTTCAAAACCCAACCTGCTGGCTTTACAGTCAAGTCCTTTCATCAGCACAGAAAACTCTACCTGCAGCAAATATATGCTGAGTTCATAAACAAGATTAAAAAGACTGTTTGCAAAATTCACACCAGTGGAACGAGCCACAGATGGTGGCAGCAATGCCCTTCTGCAGCAGGCAACAGCTGGCTGTGTGGACTCAGGGACAGCTGCAGAGAGCTGTGCTAATGCCCACTTTGGGCTTTGAAAGGGGAAGGGGTGTCTTGATCCTGCCCTCTCTGTGGCAGGGGTGGGACTTCCAGAAAACTGAACCCTGGGAGAGAAAACCCCTGTTCCCCTACTGTTCCAGAGAGATTAATCAGGTTTTCAATTCCTGCCCAGCCAACAGGGTCAGCCAAGCCCAAAGAAAGAACAGTCAGCTAAGATTATGAGCTCCTTTGGGGAGCTCTAAAGGGAGTCTGCTTGGGGTGGGGCAGGGCCCAAGCCCAGTCCAGCTCTGGGAGCGTCCTTGGCGGACAGAGGGAAGGGATAAGGCAGCCATGTCCAAGGTCTCTCCAGGCAGAGGGGCCCTCTGCTCTGAGGCCAGCAGTAACTACAATGTTAAGGGGAAGGAGCGGGAGACACAGGGATCAGAACCTTGTCTCCCACTCGTGGCTTTGCAGAGTACTTTGCAAGCTGCATACCACCTAAGTGGTCATCAGCCTGTCTATCTTTGATCATGAGCCACCAGGAGGCAGGGTACCAAAGCCTTACATGCCACTGGTTTCCTAATTGAGCAGCTAACGTAGGACACTTAGCTTATGCCATGAATAGAGCAATGTGGAAAAGGATAACACACAGACCCTAGGTCTAAATCCATAGCCTCTGCGTAGAACCAACAGTTCAGCACTAGGCTACTAACCAAAAGGCCTGGCAATGTACTTGCAAAAGATCACGGCCACTGAAAATCCCATGGCACACAGTCCTATTCTGACAAACATGGGGTCACTATAAGTGTTTGTTTGTTTGTTTATTTGTTGGCCTGAGTTCAGGATAAGCCCTCTCTGTTGATATGTCTCCTGTGTAGCACCCCCTACCCCTTTTCTCTCCTGGTCACATTCCACCCACGCCTCAGCTGCAGCTTCCCACCTACTCCAGGAAGCCCTTCTTGATGACTCACCAACAGCAATGGCCCCCCCTCCAATATCCTCTCACTGCCCTGCCCAGAGACCTCAGCTGCTTCTATCCAACAATTTCATATGTGTGTCCTACGTCTAGTGAGTTCTGGTGTCATGGCAGTCAAGTGCTCAGCTGATAACTGAAGGGTTAGCAGTTCAAACCCACCAGCAGCTCTGTGGGAGAAAGATGTAGGAGTCTGCTTCTATAAAACTGCAGCCTTGGAAACCCTATAGGGCAGTTCTACTCTGCATATAAGGTTGCTATGACTTAGAATCACCTCAAGGGTAACAGCTTTGATTTTTTGGTGAGTTTGTTTGGCCCTCTGTCTGCCAATGGGCAGAATGGCAGCTACATGATATTTCTCAAATGTTTCCTGCAGCACAGAACCTAGAGAGTGCTCAGTGATGACGGCCACGGTTGGCTGTGCGCCTGCAGAGCACTTCACAAACTTGCAGACAAGCTGCGTCCCTGTGCATCACTGCTCATTCTCTCCCTCCTTCTGTACTCCGAGACGAGTCATCAGCCTGCTACCAAAAATACGCCAGGGCCTGCACTCATAGCTGATGCCCCCTATGAAAGCTGGGGAGCACAGAACCAGGCTTACTAGTCTCTTCTCTACTCCCACCCCCATTTCTTCTGGTCCCCAAAAAGCCCCAACTAAGCTCTCACTAAATGCCACAGGCTATGTCAGGTTGAGATCCAGCCAACTGCATGCCAAACACTCTTCACATGTCATCCTATTCACCAAGAGAAGCAACACGGCAGTGTTTAAGAACAAAAGCGTCAGAGGCAGGCAGAGCTGGGTATGAATGGGCTCTGGAACCTGTGTGGCCTGGGCCAAATTACCCAACCTCTCTGAGCTTCAGGCGCCTCACTGGTACAGTGGAAGTCACATCATGTCTGTAGCAGGTTTGCTGTTGAAATAGCTATGAAGTGTTTATAATTACGACTTCAATGTTCTGAAACCAAAAATAAAACTCTGTTGCCATCAAGCCAATTCCAACTCATTATGACCCTTTAGGACAAAGCAGAAGTGCCCCATAATGATTCCAAGACTGTAATCCCAAGTTGCTTAGTGGCACAAAAGATTTGTGCTTGCCTATTAACATACAGGTTAGTAGTTCGAACCCACCCAGGGGTACCAAAGAAGAAAAGGCCTGATCTGCTTCCATAAAGATCACAGCAAAGAAAACCCTAGGGGTCACGGTTCTACTCTGTCACTGTGAATCAGAATCAACTTGACATCAACTAACAATGTTACTAACTCAGTCAGCAAGCCCTCAAAGTAGGTGTTAACTGTGTCCTCTCTGCCAATGAGGAGCTGAGACTCAGAAAGGCACGCAACAGAGCTGCTATCAAGAAGTCAGAGATAGGGCTTCAAAATTGGTCTTCTCAGTGAGGGTGTACTCACTGTGCTTCTCATAACACTATCATAGGCTTACTGTTAAAAAATCCATTGCTGTCAACTTGATTCTGACTCATAGTGACCCTAGAGGACCAAACAGAACTGCCCCACAGGGTTCCCAAGGCTATACTCTTTATGTGAGCAGACTGCCACATCTTTCTCCTGCAGAGCAGCTGGTGGGTTCTAACCACTGATCTTTTGGTTAGTAGCTGAGTGCTTTAATTACTGTACCAGCAGGGCTCTTTTCATAGGCTTGCAGAGACAACTAAGGGACAGAGGGAAACAAGACATGTCCTCGGTCCTGAGGAAGCTCCTAGTCTTCCGTCACAGGAATGGAAAGGCTGCAGGACCCTGGGTCAGGTACCCCAAGCAGCTCCCCAGGAGTCCTGGGAGTTGAAAGGTAGCCTCTGCAAGTCTCCACTTAGGAGGGTTGGTTGGTCTCCTCCATATTAAGTGCTCTGGAAGGCAGGTGGGATAAAGCCCCAGAATTATCAGATAGGCAGCCACTCTCTCAATACATGCAGCCTGGGAAGGTACAGCTGGCTGAGCCTGCCATCAGCCTTCACACATTCTTGCCCTCTGGGAAAGCAACAGGCTTCTTAACTCTCTTGGCAGCAATGCAAGCACAGTCTGGAGGGGCACCACCACTTAGACACAGCCAGCAATCGCCAGAGAGTGGGAGACAAGACACAATGAGCACTTAGCAAATTAAAACCCACTCCATAGGGAAAATGACACCTACTGCCATCCACACCCAGTCATGCCAATCTACGGAGATCCTGGATACACCAGACATGGCCTAAAGGGTAGCAGGGACCTTCACAAACATCATCTCCTTTCAGCTTTACAGTGGGGTAGGGAAGGGGGTGTACATCAACTCAACTCCAGTTCATGGTGACGGCACATGTATCAGGGGTCAGGGAACTGTGCTCCCTAGGGTTTAAAGTGGCTGATTCTGGGGAAAGAGATCACCAGCCCTTTCTTCTCAGGCACCACTGGGTGAACCTGAACTCCCAAACTTTCAGCTAGCAGCCAGGTGCATTAACCATTTGTACCACCAAAGGATTTTCCCCACCCTGGGGAAGTAGGTACTTTTGCCCCATTTTACAGATGAGGAAACTGAGAAGACATCAGGCCATGCTTACCAGTATCTTAAACAAATGCAAGGAAAATGCTAGGATGAAAACCCATGTCTTCAGATTCCAAGCCATGGTCCTTTCCCTGGCAAGATGCGGTTCTTTCACTTTCATTCATCATGAATTTCACTCATTCTTTTACTGCTCATTCAATACTGCTACAGCTCAAGATCCTCGGGGACACTTCTCTCTTGCACCTCCTCTAGCTACCTGAGAAGAGCAAGGAGGCTGCAATGATGCTTCTCCTTCGGCAGAGCTACCACCACATAGTCCTGCTCGCAGAGCTGCGAGTAGCAACTGACACTAACATACAGGTGAGTGGTCCTGAAACAAGCACTGAAAACGGTGCAGACGACACCACGCTTCTGCTCTGCCTGCAGAACTGGCCTAGAATTGGCACCTCCACTGCACAATGCAGACGAACTCCTTTAAGAAAGGATATCTCAGCCTCCCAGAAATGTGGCTCCGGGGATGTTATTTTTGGAGGGGGCGTGAGATAAGGACTATGAAACAATGATAAAATAGCCTATCGCCCAGCTCAGAGGGAGGTGTATGTGGCTGGAATGGATAGATTAGTCACCAATGAGTCTTTACTGAACACCTACGACTATGCCAGGTGCTATGGGGGGGGACAAGGAAGTAGGAGGCAAAGGCCCAGCCATCAAGCTGCTGGCGGTCTGAATGAGGGGATGAGATATGCTATCTAAAAAGATTGGAAAGACTGGGGCAAGAAGCACTATAGTACTGACTCAGCACAGATAGGAAGTGCTACCAGGTGGTGCAAGGAACCCTGGTGATGCAACAGTTAAGCACTTGGCGGCCAACTAAAAGACTGGTAGTTCGAACCTACCAGCAGCTCCACAGGAGAAAGATCTATTGATCTGTTACCATAAAGATTAAATTTAAAAAAAACACAAAAAACCTCACTGCTATTAAGTTGATTCTGACTCACAGCAACTCTACACGATAGAACAGCCCCATAAGGTCACCAAGGCTGAAGTCTTCATGGAAGCAGATGGTCACATCCTTCTTCCATAGAGTAGCTGGTGGGTTCACACTGCTGACCTTTCAGTGTGCAGCCAAGTGCTTTAACCACTGCATCACCAGAGCTTCTCCATAAAGATTATAGCATAGGACACCCTACGGGGCAGTTCTACTCTGTCACAAAGGGTCACTATGAGCCAGAATAGATTCCAGGACATACAATAACAAACCAGGTGGTGAACCAGTGTGCACTCAACTACCAACCTAAAGGTAGGCAGTTCAAAGCCACCCAAAGGCCTAATGATCTGCTCCCACAAAGACTACAACCAAGAAAATCCTACAGAGCAGTTCTACTCTGGGATTGCCATGAGTTGGAATTGACACGATGGTTAATAACAACAGAGAAGCTTGGAGAAGGGTGAGCTGCCTGCAAGTTGGTACCAGAAAGATTTCACTGGGACAGTGGAATTTAATCTAGACATCAAAAGATGGTCAGGATTGAAATCGGGGTGGGGGGTGGGGGGTGTTGAGAAGGAAATTACCGAAACTACCTTCTCGATATCACGGCTTAGCAAAAAGACTGCCTTGATCCCTCCCTCCCCAATCTTAGCTAAATATTTCATCTTTTTTATGGGCCCTTGGCAGAGGTTCCAGGATAGGGAAGCGGAGCAGTAAATTAGATCTGTGGGAACATCACAGTCCCAGCCACACATACACACACTCCCATTCATCCCTGCACCATTGTTAAGTAACACCACTAGTCTATGCAGCCTGCTGGGGCTCAGAGCTGGGGTGCTGGCAAGAGCCTGGGCTCTTGCTCTCCACTTGGAATTATCCTCTGCAGAGACCTGGCTGCTCACCAGACTACAGACAGGTACACTCTCTACCCCATGACCTTGGAGAGGACCACACCTGAACTGGCTCTCCAGCAGGACAGCTTGTTTCTTTCTTTGCAATCTGATTTATTTTTCAAAAGATAAAACTATTCTTGCCCCATGTCCCAGCAACTCCACTGCTAGGTCTATGTTCCTAAGAAACTTTTATTTACACATGTGCAACAAAGAGATGTGCATGGTCACAAATGTTCAACACAGCTTTGTTCTTGAGAGTGAAAAATCTGGTGTCTATAAACAACTGTGATATATACACACAATGAAATGTTACAAAGGAGAGAAAATAGATGAACTGCAGCTACCAACGTAACATGAACCTTTGAAGCATAATTGCTGAATAAAAGAAATGGAAGCAACATTTGCCTCATACCATTTTACACAGCTCAAAAGTAAGTAAAACTATGTAACACATTGTTTAGGGACACATAAGAAGTGGCAACATTACAAAACAAAGGCAAGAAAAATGATAAAAACACAATCAGGGCACAGGCCTCTTCCACACATGGGACAAGGACCAAGTAATGACTAAAAACAATGTATTGGTGATGATCAGGCCTTCAGTTGGTGGTATGTTCCATGGTGTTTTCACATTGTCCTTGATAACTTCCCTTTGTTCTTGTGTGTTTATCAAATGCTATTTTGTTATTCAGTGTGCTTGCTGACAACCTGATTATGAAAACTGGAAAATTCAATAAAGAAGAAAGACCTGCTGATGGTCACTTGAACAAAAAGAAGGAAGTGGGGTGATGGATGGAACTGGGGAGACGAGGTTGGCCCTGGCTCAGACAGTGAGTCTGGGGTTAGGTACTAGGGTTCCCAGTTCCCATTCCTGGTTTTCTCTTCCTTGATTTCCTCCTCATCTACCTGCGATCAGGTGACCAAGAAAAACCAAACCCAATGCCTTTGAGTGGATTCCAAAGTATGACCCTGTAGAACAGAGCAGAACTGCCCCCACAGAGTTTCCAAGGCTGTAATCTTCACCAGACTGCCACCTCTCTGTGGAGCAGCTGGTGGGTTTAAACAGCCAGCCTTTACATGAGCAGTCCAGTAACCACTGCACCACTGGGCTCCTCTGGCGAAGTAAAGGTGTCTGAAAAGCACCAGAAGGAGTAGAGTTCATGGAGACTGAAGAGGGCGGGACAGGTGTGACACAACAGCTGTCATTGTCTGATGAGGTCTGCCCTACAGAAGAGGACAGCCTTTCTGTGTGGCCCTTGGGAACAGAACCAGGGCTAATGAGAAAGAAGCTGCTATAGTTAAACCTGAGCGAAAGGAAGGAGCAGCCTCCATACATACGCACATACACAGAGAGAGAGAGAGAGAGAGAGAAAGGCAATTACTTAGAAAAGGTGGAGGGGAGGTGCCTACATTTGATAAAAGGGAAAGTTGCACCAGAACAAATGGACCGAATACAACTGACCAGGGAGGGCTGTCACCAGGGGCGGGTTTCAGACATGCAGAGCCCCAGTCCCTACCCCTGACCAACCAAAGCAATCTGAGAGGGTGGGGACTGCAAGTCCTCATTGTTGCAAGCTTTCCAGGTGATTCAGAAGCACAGCTGGGCTCAAAAATCACTACAGTCAAAGTCCCTTCAGTTTACTATTAATCCCAAGATTCCAGAGACCAACAGCAGGGAGGAGGAAGCAGGAGAGCAAAGTGTCAAGGCAGGCAACACGCTTCAGGTTCTCAGTAACTCTGACGATCCAACCCAAATCCTTCTTGCTGCGTCTTAACCTCATCCTTTCTTTTTCATCTCTTGATGAAAATAATTCAGCTGCCTTTATATTCTGTTATGGGATAGCCATAGGTCTTTAAAAAATAAAAAATAAAATAAATCTCATACTAAAAAGAAAACAATCATATAATGGAAGCTAGGGATCAGGAAACAAAATATTCTGAGAGAGGATCATACAAATATCCAAGAAGGTGCACAGGGCACCTTTGTTTTGCTAGCTGCCCACTAAATCAGCTCCAACTCAAGGCAATCCATGCACAACAGAACAAAACATCACCCAGTCCTGCCTCATCTTCATATTAATTGGTACGCTCAAGTCCATTGCCAGGCAACTGTGTATTCTGAGTGCCTTCCAACTGTAGGGGCTCATCTTCCAGCACTTAATCGTGCAACATACATTGTAATCCATACAGTTTTCATCAGCTCATTTTCAGAAGTAGATCGCCATGCCTTTCTTTCTACTCTGTGAGTCTGGAAGCTCCACTGAAACTTGCTCACCATGTATGACCCTGATGGCATTTGAAATTCCAGTACACAGCTTCTAGCATCACAGCAATACGCAAGCCACCACGGTACAACAAACTGACAGATGGGGGCCAGACAGTGCACCTAAGTAGCAAAATGCTACACCAAAGAACTCATTTCATTGCCAAAGCTAGCCATCCTCAGACCTACAAGAATTAAACCAAAAATAAAGATCTGGGAAAGCCCTCAAGACCAGACAGAAGTGACTTCTGGAGAAGCTATCGCTGAGGTTCTCAGATCTCTGTCCTCTCCAAAGGCACACATAATTGTACTGGTGCCTTGCAGGTGAGGGGGGTGCCCCCAGAGAGAGGGGAGAAGCCCCCTGGCCTGAAAACCAGCCCCAGGCTCAGCGAGCAAACACTGCTGGGGGCAGAGCAGCCAACTCTGCTGGCTGGGCACAGTATGCGACAGCGGGTGAAAAGGCAGTGGTGGGAGGAATCTTGGAGGCCAGACGGCCCCCAAAGTGAAAGGCCCTGCCTAGAGCCAACAAGAAACCCGAGCAGGGAGATCATCTGAAGGCGCCGCCCGCCCACAGCCTGGAGCGAACCCCATTCCAGCTCCAAAGTGAACATCTGCTGCCCTGGCACCGGGTGGGCCGATTCCACGTGAATTTCCACTACTCCACCCCCACCAGCCCTGGCCTTTACTCTCTTAGGCTGACCTCTCAGCATGAGCCCAGCATGGCAGGTTGCAATGCGTGGACCTGGCTAGCTCCCAAGGAGCCCCTCCTCCCTCCCTGCAAGGCCATCTGTCCTGGTGAAGTGGGGCTGATGCCAGGAACCCCTACCAGACCCAAGGCCAAAGCCAGGCCTGGCCCTGGAGTGCCATCCTCACTATCTCCCCATAGCGGAGCATAGCTGGTGTGTGCAGTGACAGCAGCAGAGCCAGGATCTTCAGCCTGAAGGCACTCTCAGGTTCCTTGCACTGGGGGGACTCCTGAGGCCCAAAGAGAGGAGGTGCCTGACCAAGGTCACAGAGCCAGGCAGCCTGGGACTACCCTGCTTCCCTTCACTCTTCTTGCTTCTCTTATTTCTCCACCTGCTGTGCTGTTGCCTTCTGCGGGGTGAACAGGCTCCACAGGACAGAAAGAGAAAGAATGCACGGCATCCTCTGGTGAGAAATTAAAATTATTTTTAAAAAACCACAATCCTTATGCACCCAGGCACGCGCTCTCTTGACTAAGCACTGCTCCCAATTAGAGGCATCCTGCACTTCCCAGGCAGCAGGTTTATGTAGGTCAAGCTGAGCCCTTTAGAGTGCACATGGACACACCCGCCGGGCCTCTAGTCCCAGGCTCTGTACCTCCAGGCAGGGAGAGGAACACAGAGATCCTACTGGTATGGGGTCTCCAGGTGGGGGTCAGGAAGTCTGAAGCGCATCCTACAGGGGTCGGGCTGGTGTAGTGGTTAAATGCTATGCCTGCTAACCAAAAAGTCAGCAGTTCAAATCCACCGGGTGCTCCCTAGAAACTCCATGGGGCAGGCAGTTCTACTTTGTCCTGTAGGGTTGCTATGAGTCAGCATCCACTTGAGGGCAATAGGTTTAGGTTTGGGCTTGGTTTGGAGGTGGTACTGAGGGACAGAACCAACGGCTAAATACAGGACAGGATAGGGACACGCTGAAGAACGGAGGAGAGAGTTGGGGATTTAGCAGGACAGGTTAGGATGGACATCTTTCCCCTCGCTCCCAGCAAGGAGAAACCCTAGGATACAAGGTAGAGTCTTGGGAGCCTGAGGGACAACTGTTTCATCCCCACTCTAGAAGGCTGTGCTTCGAAGTACTGAGTGACATTCAGCAGGCATCTACTGCTTGCAGAAACCTTGGTGGTGTAGGGGTTAAGTGCTATGCCTGCTAACCAAAAGGCTGGCAGTTCAAACTCAGAAGGCGCTCCTTGGAAACTCTATGGAGTAGTTCTACTCTGTCCTACAGGGTCACTATGAGTTGGACGTGACTCAACAGCAGTGGACTGGGTTTTAACAACATTCAATTCCAACATTCAATTCCAGGACATGACAGGAGGGCCCCTGGTAGGTGCTACACTGCAGAAGAAAAGCATGCCTGAGTGACAGAGGTGAGGGGACAGGTGATGAGATAAGGACAGGCTGGTCAGACTTTTAGGGACAGGGAGACTGTGAGATAGACTGAAGCATCAAAGAAGACACACACATTCATCTTCTTTCCAACTGGAACACCAGGAAGGCCTGGGAATTGCCCTTTTTAAAACATGACCCCTGATCTTCAAAACTATTCATCCTTTTGGACAATGTGTGATACCTGTAATCTCTGCCAAGGCTTCCAGTATCTCCAACCAAAGCCCAACCAGGCTCTGGGATACGTTCGCCCTAGGGAAGGACAAGTACTGTGGAGATACTTCTGCAAGGCGATGCAGGGCCTAACAACTTCCCAGGCTTCTGCTCCATGGAGAGAACTAACAGGTGATGGGAGCAGAAGGGAAGGATGAAAAATACGCCAAAACAAAGGAAAAGACCCACTGCCCAGTCATGTACTTGTCCTCCCACTCAGGGACCAAGCCTCCCCACACCAAGAGGCAAAATCCTAAAGCCAAGAGGAGCAGAGCTGACTGATCCCACACAGCAGCAGTTTCCTGCAATGAGTTTGTAGCCAAAGCTAGTGGCACCATGCCTGCCTTCCAGAGAGAAGGTCTGCTGGGTAGGACAGGGAGGCTGGGAAGGGACTACATCTGTGTTCAGCCTGAGCAGCCCCTGGAAGGAGGAAGGTGCCTTCAGGCTTGCTTCCCTCTCACTCTGAGTTCAGGAAAATCTAGCAGGCAAACAGTACACAGCTCCACGCTGAGGCACCCCCCCCCCCCACAAGCACCGCTCAGCCCCATCCAGCCCTGCATATAGGGCATTCAGGGTATATGGCCCTCAGCTGTAATAGACAGGTACCAGGAAAGGCTCTGGCCAGGCAGCCCCAGACCAGGATGCTGCAGAAGGCAGTTAGGCCACACAGAAGGAGAAAGTGTCTGACCAGCAGAGGTGAAAAGCAGAGGGAATAAATTGTGTTTGATGGTAGAAGACTAGTCAGGAGGTCAACATAAGAGCAAGAAATGTGCAGGAAGTTCCACTGGTCCCAAAGTTCCAGAAGACTTACACGTGGGATGGGGAGGGGCAGGAGGAGAATAGAACACAGAGCCAAGCAATATGCCAATGGGCAAGTTCAGAGCCAGAGCTCACTCGAGGCCACACCACAACTCCACTGGGAAATGAGACCTCATGCAGAAAGTCACCTTCTGCCTCTACTTGCTGTCTCTTGTGGGGACAGCGGGGACAGATTCTTGACCCCATCATGCCTGGGTCTCAAATGGGTCTGACTCCCGCCCCCTGAGCACACCATACCTGAAGATGCCCTGTATAAATGGTGAATGGTGGTCCCAAAGAGATACCCATTGCCCTTATCCCTAGAACTTCTTAATAACACCTTATTTGGAAAAAAAGCCCTTTGCAGATGCGATTAACTTAAGGATTCTGAGAAGAGCTGGTCATCCTGGAGTACCCAGCCCAGCCCTAAATGCTGTCACAAGTATCCTTATAAAAGAGAGGGAGAGGAAGAGAGATCAGATGGCCACACAGTGAAGGGAGAAATGGAAATGATGTAGCCACAAGCCAAGGACTGCTAATAGCCAGCAGAAACAGGGAGAGAAAAAGACCAGATTCTCCTGTAGGGTCTTCAGAGAGAATATGGCACTGCTGACACCATGATTTCAGATTTGTGCCCTCCAGAGCTGTGAGAAAAAAATTTTGTTGTTTTACACTATCCAATTTGTGACGATGTGTTACAAACAACACTCATAGGAAACAAGTATGCCCTGGAAGTAGGCTGTGGCAAGTTTTCTTCAAGATGCCTGTTCCTTGAGCATCAGCTCATGTCAGGATAAATGGCTTTGTCCTGTGGAACTAGGGTGCTGCCCCACAGCCTAAGAGCACCAAGAGCTCAGTCCCAGAGTCAGAATCACTCCTACCCAGGCCTGCCTGCCAACAGAGGGTACCTGACAGCATGTGCCCCACAAAACAGCTGGGTGGCCAGGCAGGAAGAACACAAACTCAGCTGCTGCTAGAAGTCCTGAATCTACCTCTTATTATCTGTTAATCAGCATCTCAGATCCTTAGATTCCTCATGTACGAGATGGAATTACATTGGTACTGTGTTGCTGGGTAGCTGTGAGGACTTTCTTCTTTTTTTTTTTTTTTTAATGCATGTAAAGCATTTAGCGCAGTGCCTGGCACATAGTAATTACTCAATAAATATTCGCTGTTGTTTTGCCCTTGAAAGGGGCCGTGAAGATCAAATGAGAGATGTATGCGACGGTATTTTCTGAACTGAAAGCACCACATGAATGCCCGTTGTTGTTACATCGTTAATATAACCTTGGCAGAAGTCACGCTTTTTATCACCTCGGCCCACATCAGCAAGGCCCACCATCCCAGTTCACAAAGCACCCAAGGGCCTATCCATAGCTCCCTCCTGTCTCCGAGCCTCACAAGGACACCAGGCATACACAGGTCTGGCACAAGGACAAGTGGCCCAGTGGGAGCCCAGGGGTTAGTAGAGAGGTACCAAGAGCTGATGTAAGACACAGTAGGTGGGGGTGGCCCAGCACACAAGCCAGCCTGCTGGCTGTACAGTGCTGGTCCACACACTTCCTGCCCAATGTCACAGGTATCAACGATATCAATGACTCCCTCGGACCACAGGCAGCATTACCTGGCTGCTCTCCAGACACTTAAGGCAAATACCACCCTCCACTTAATGCAAATACCATACCTCCTGAGAGCCTCCTCTTAAAGAGCTCTGTCTGTCCCTTGGTGTTCTAAAGGAGAAAGAGTATAAAGGTAATGGGAATCATGGAAGAGAAAAGCTGTGCAGACACCAGCCACGGCTTCCCCAAGCCACTCACCGCCTCCCCAAACAGCTGAAGCTGCGTATTCTTGGGGGACATGTTTGCCTCAGAAACAAACCCAGGACACATGTGAGGCAGACAGCTTCTAATATAGCTCTGGGGCTCTTAGTCTCCCTGTGTTAGTAGAAATTACTGTTGGCTTCAGCTCTTGCATTTAATTTTTCACCACTAAACAGTCATTCGGATTTGCCCACTGTGGTGTTTGCCGCCAGTTTACAGAGGGCCAGATACAGCACGGTACAGGTTGCTCAGAGAACCCACAAGCAGAGGCCTAGGGGACTAGGAGTCAAATTCTGCCTCTGCCAGCCAGATGGGCCAGGTCAGGGCTTGGGGCTCCCTCTCTGGATCTCAGCATCCCACTAAGCAATGTTGAGAGGAAACAGCTCTCAACACTCAAGGCTACCATGCAGAAACCTTGGAACCTCGTGAAAGCACTTAAGTCATGTATTAGGAGGGAGCCCTGAAATTTGAACACATCTGGGAAGATCCTCCATCTCTCAGGAGAGGAGTAGCACTCATCTTAGAGCACCCAGCACCCACCCCAAGGCAGGGCAACAGATAGGATGAGCCCTTCAGGACCCTTCTGGCCAAAGAAGGCAAGGTTGGGCCCCCTGACGGCTTCTGAGATGTGACTCTGACCTTTCAAGAGCTAATATGTTTTAAGAAATAGTCTGGCCTCTCTCCTTGAACATGAGGACAAATTGGAAATGTTTCTCCTGCAGCCCAAAGACCAAGAAGGACAGGTTCCCATCTCTGGTCTTTAAAGAAGTCTCTCCCTCTGCATTGAACTGTGGTAATGAAAACTAACCTCCCTCTCCTCCTGGTCATGCCACTGCCTTCTCACTACCACCCTTTCCTTATCACACTCACACTCCCTCCTCTCAAAGCTCAGTAGAGTACCCTCTTCCCGCCCCACCTCTCCCTAGTTTCAGTTCTGCTCTGCTGACTCCCTGTCCCAGCAGAACAGCGACTATGACCCTCTCCTGCCCCAAGTCAGTTTCAGGATACATGAGGAACCATGCAGTTTGCTGTTACATCAAAAGAAAGAAAAACAGTTCTCAGCTGGCTCCCAGCTTCGGTCAGCAGGTCAAACAAGCACAGAAAAACTGTCCCCCTGGGTCCCTTTGGCATGACTTTGTTCTTCTAGCTAAGAAAGAACCTGTCTGCCTTTCTTGGGAACTCAGGCTGGTGGCCCAAAGCTAAGGAGCTGCCCTGGCTACAGACCCTTTAATGAATATCATCTATTTGAAAAGAAATCCTCTCTGTTCCCCAGACTTAAGCCAATTACTCGGACTGTCTTCCTGTTATTGTGGAATGAGGAGGGGGTTGTTTCCCAACCTTTCTAAAGCTCCGGAAACAAGCATGAGTCAGCTATGAGAAGGGCTACATTGCTCATCTTCCCATGAGGATGTAGCAAGAGGCCAACATCCCACATGGACCAGCCTTGGTTAGCAGCTGCCTAAAAACTGCCCCCAGCTCTCTGTCTCAACACACGTGACTCCTCTTCTGCACCCACCTTGGGGTGTCGTCACTGTCACCCTCTCGAGATACGTGATCTTCCCTCCAAGGGCCTCCAACCTCTGCTGTGTTCCCTTCTGAGAAAAGTGGCCACAGACCAGCCACCTCCACCACGCCCACGTTTGGCTGACCACTGTATGTACGTGAGAGTGTAAGTGCTCTGGTCCCTCTGCAGGTAGGCTTCTGAGGCTGGCCTGCAAGGTGGGAGAGGCCCCAGGATGCCAGGAAAAAAGTCACACCTGACTTGAAGTCATTCGTGTACATTCACCTTGGGTATAGAAGAAAATATTTCCAAACCAACAGCCCACTGTCATCGAGTCAGTATCATCTCATGGTGACACTGAGTTAACAGGGCAGCACTGTTCCACAGGGCCTTCTTGACTACAATTTTTATAGAAACAGATTGTCAGGCCTCTCTCCCACAATGTCACGGGATGGATTCGAATACCAGCTTTTAAATTAACAGTTGAATGCAAATTGTTGTTGCCACCCAGGGACATTAGCTATGGATAAAAGCCTTCCGAGAGTCCCTCATCTTTAGGCTGAGTGTCCCTGCTGGGTGCTCTTCTAGCTCCTGTGTTTGCGCCCTTCACAGCTCTGAGCACCCCATGTTATGATAGATGATCCCTTGTCTGCCTCTTCCCTCTAGAATGGGAGCTCCCTGAGGACAGGCGCTATGTGCCCTCACACAGCCAGGTCCAAAGGTGACACTTGACATTCAGTGATCAAGTGAATGACTGAATGCTAGAAGGAATTCTGAAGTCCTGAACATCACAAGGGACCAGCGCTCTCCCTGGCCTCCAGGCCCTCTTTGCCGCCTTGACTATACAGCTCTGCTCACCCCCGACAGCCCACCCCATGCCCCAGGATGGGCTGATTTATCTCTTGCACACCTGCTTTCACCCAACAGGAAGTATGCTGCTGAAGCAAAGCTGAGAGAACTAGGGAGTCTGTCAGGGGGCCTGCACTGATGTCAAACCAGCCCCAACAGCCGTCATTCCCTGAGTCCATCATGCAGTCATCCTGATGCAGTGCATGTCTGGGAGTGAGCAGGCACACAGACTCATCTGAGATCTGAGGCTGCTCAGAATGCTCTGCACAGTGCTGCCCCACTGGGCACAGCTCCCTGGAGAGAGGGTCCAGGGACTACTTTCCTAGCTAGGACTGCCAGGAGCCCAGGCCTGGGGTTCTAGTGCTCCCTCTGCCACCAACTTACTAGATTGCTTGGCCAAGTTATTTTACTTTTCTGGGTCTTGGCTTCCTCCTCTAAAATAAAACTGGACTGGATGGGTGGCTTCGAAAGCATCACTCCTGCTAACATAGGAATTCCATTCCATCAGCTTGGGAAGGTGTCTAGCACAGTGTCTGGCAAAGTAGCTAAGCTTCATCGCCATTTATAAGTGAACAAGTACCCCAAGAGAATGCAGATGTTACCAACCAGGACAAAGTTGCCTCATACCTACTATACAAAGAGGTGGAGGCTACCTACATCTCAGCTAAGGAAGGAGCAAGCAGGTCAAGTCTGAAGCAATAGGGATTCAGTGCAGATGGAAGGAAGAACTTCCTGACCATCAAGTCAACAATCTTTTTTTTTTTTTAACAAAGATCTTTAATACTGATTAATATGAGTCTTACCTACAGATCTATTTAAAGGCAGAGAAATGGACTAAGTATAATTTTCAACCTTGGCTACATAGGAGAATCCTGTGGGGAGCATTCAAAAATCCAAGTATCCAGGCTACATCTCAGACCAATTAAATCAGAACTTCTGAAGACAGAATCCAGCATGGGTTTTCTTTTCTTTTTTTAAGTCACCACATGATTCCAGAAGTCCTGGTAGCACAGTGGCTCAGAGCTGGGCTACTGAGAAGGTCAAATCCATCAGTGGCTCCTTGTAAAACCCTAAGGGGCCATTCTACTTCTGTCCTATAGGGTCAGAATCAACTCTACAGCAAACAGGTTTATTTTTTATTTTTTTGGTTGTTGCTGTGTTTTGGTATGTGACCCCAATGTGTTGGCAAGATTGAAATCCACCCGGACATCTGGCTGGCCCTGTCAACCCCTTAGTCTAAACACGCTCCTAACAAGCTACTGTTGCCACTACCATCACTCGATAAATGCTTCAGTGTTTAAAATACACACGTACTTCCGTTCTCTCATTCAGTACTAAAGCTGCGTCACAAGTAGTAGTCTTCTTCCCATTTTATAGGTCAGCAAACAGATGAACTGACGCTAGAACAGCTGGGAGGAAGGCAGACACAAACACACACACACACACACACACACACACACACACACACACACACACACACAGAGTCACCCTCATCTCATTAAAGCTCTGATGGCTGTTACTCCAGGCTCCAGGCATCACGGCAGCAAACTGCATTCTGGGTTCACACCAGAACGCACGCCACAGAAGCCAGGGGGTTTGGAACGGGCAGTGAAACAAACAAAGTCTCTGCCCCGCATCTCCATTGACTTCAACATGACTGTTCCCAGCCCGACTCCTGACAAATCCATCGGTGACAAGTCTCAATGCAGGACTAGCCACACGGGATGGGGGTGGGGGTGACGCTTGCCGGCAAGCTACATTCCAATCAGTCGAGTAAAGGGTGCGGAATTTCACTGTAATTGGTCATGTTTGTTCCAAGGATGACGACTACAGCACATTTCTCATGTTAATATCGTCCAACTACCCATGTACTGCAATTACTCCGCATCGATTTTAAAGCCGACTTAGCACAATAGCGGCTTCTAATTTGTAAGCAAAACCGCGGTGGCATAAATCAAACTGTTAGCAGCAATGCCACTGCCGCATACTAATTGAGAGTTAATAGACAAGGGGAGGGCGGCTCCAGCACCGTGCCCCTGCAGGTCAGCACCTGCCCAGTGGGCCAGTGCCCTCCGCCCATGCTCCATGCCTCTGCTTTGGCCTCTTGCTCTTCCCCACCATGGCTCCACGGGTCTGGACAGTCTGCGCAGTGATTAAGGGCCTCCTCTGACTGTCAGCTGGCGGACAAAGCCCACAGTGGGGAAGGGAGGCTGGCTGGTCCTGCATCCCAGCATGGGACCTTGGGGAGGTTGCTGATTTAAGGAGAGAGCTATAAATCGAGGCAGAATAAGGACCTGAAGAGGTTAGCATGGTGAACCTGAGTCTCTGGTCCTCCCTGCCAATTAGTATTTATTGAGGACCCACTGGAGAAAGGGTCTGGATTAGGCACGTCCTTGGCAGGAGCAAGGAAACACAAAGCAAGCCATCTATCGCCTGGGCCTTCACGCACGAGCTGACCAGGATCCCCTTCGGACAGCATCTGGCTAATGACAGGCAGCCACTTTTAGGGAGCAGAGATAAGGCTAAGATTCGAGAACCCCGCCAATTCATCCAGACACAGCTCCACAGGGTCGTGAGGAGGGCCCATCAACCTGACACGAGGAAGGCCCTGGGCCCTACATACATGCAGTGCTAATTGCCCAGGGAACTCTTGCCTCTCTCCTTTTACTACAGACCCTCCAGGACCCTGAATGGGGTTTCTGCTTTGCCAGCTGCTGCTGCTCCTGACTTTGAAAACAGAAGTTACATCCAGGGCCAAACAGGCCTCACCTGGGATACAGTTGTTATTAGCACAGTGTATCACAGAGCTTCTAATCAGTTTACTCTGAAACTGCATTTCTAACAAGTTCCCAAGAAGTTACACACAGGAACCAGGGTTTTTGTTACAATGCTGACTCTGATTCAGTATACCTGGAGTGCAAAAGGAAATTATCAGCAAGAAACTTGCTGGAAATGCAAATACTCAGCCAGAGTTCTGAGTGGAATGAACCAGTCTGAAGCTCTAGCTATCAAGACAATCCTACTTCCATCCTCACATGGCTGCCAGCCAGGGCCCTGACATGCGGGAAGTCAGAAACCCACTCACATGCACCCCTCTGCTGATACCGGAATGGCCACACCCCTGGGCCGCCACAGGGCCAAGCACAGTGTCCTGCCCTGAGCACGGGGAAAGTTCCCTAAGTGCCTATTGGCAGAACAGCCAGGAAAACACTACAAAGCACCCTGCGCAGTCCTAGGGGAATGTGTTTAGAATAGAGCACCTGAGATAGCTGCTCATTTTCTTTCTAGCACATCCTCACTCAGGGTTTCTTACATGACACTTTTTTAAAAAATATCTCATTTTATCTTTTGTCACTGTTGCTGAGAATACACACAGCTGAACAGACAGCAATTCAACAGTTCCTACATGTACAATTCAGTAGCACTCGTTACATTCTTCGAGCTGGGCGACCCTTGTCAGCCTCCTCTTCTGAATTGTTTCTTGGCCCCATTAACATAAACCCATTGCTCTCTAAGGTTCCTATCTAATCTTTCAAGATGCTGTTGTTGATCGGATCCCATACAGATAGTTCTTAAGAGAGCACAAGGTTCAAGGCAGACATTCTTTACTGGTTAGTCTCCACTACTGTTTGGTTTTAAGAAGACTTCAGGGAATATTTTTGGTTTAAGGCCTTAAACAATACTTTTTATGACACCAAAAGGCAAGTTTCAGGCCCTCAGATATGTTTAATAACCAAAACCAAACCCATTATCATTGAGTTGATTACAATTCATAGTGACCCTATAGGACAGAGAGAGTAGAACTGCCCCACAGGGTTTCCAAGGAGCAGCTGGTGGATTCGTACTGTCATCTTTTGTTTAGCAGCTGAGCTCAGAACCACTGTACCACCAGAGATCCAATATGTTTAATACCCACCTTTAATACAAAATGAAACTCTGGCGGCATAGTGGTTAAGTACTTTGTCTGCTAACCAAAAGGTCAGCAGTTCAAATCCACCAGGGGCTCCCTGGAAACTCTATGGGGTCGCTATGAGTTAGAATCAACTCAGTGGCTGTGGCCTAATAAAAAATAATCTCTCTTTCCACATCAGGCAATCTAGCCGTGTCAGGATGAGGACTGTGTCTCATCCTTGTTCTGTCTTCTCTCCCAGCATAAGCAGCTCTCTTGTATTTAAGTCTTGATCCCTGTACTTCATAGTGCAATCCTACATGGAGACAGGGATTTTCTTTTGTGGTGTTTATATGGGTGTACTGCATTAGGATGGATCCTAAACCTAATCCCTCTGAATGGCGTTCATTAAAAAGAGCAGAATGAATTGAGTCACACACACAGGGAAAGACAGATGCCATGTGAACACCAGTTTACAAGCAAAGGATTGCCAAGGATCACTGCAGATGCTAGAAACTAGCAGCGAGGACCACAGAATCAACTGACACAGCTGAGATTCTGATTTAGACGTTCAGCCTTGAAAACTATGAGAAAGTAACTTTTTTCTTTGAAGTCATCCACTTGAGGTATTTTTCTTCTTTTTGCTATAGCAGCGCTGCCTAGGTTTCTCACCTAAGACAGAATGAATGAGGGGATGGATGAGTCAAGGGTGGGTGAGAAACCATGTAGTGGCTCTAACAAGAGAGCTGCCCTGACAGTAGTTGGACTCAGGAGAGCCAGGGAGCTGTGTGTCTCTGGTGCGAACTAGGACCTCCATCCCCAGGTCCCCGAGGCTCTTCTCCCCTCCTCCACTTACTAAGAGCCAGCAAACTTGCA
Source organism: Heterohyrax brucei (assembly GCA_028571685.1). NCBI lineage: Eukaryota > Metazoa > Chordata > Mammalia > Hyracoidea > Procaviidae > Heterohyrax > Heterohyrax brucei. The sequence goes on along the minus strand of CM053142.1, from coordinate 64,012,940 downwards.
AAAGGTCAACTTGATGCTTAGTCTCCAGGGCTCTCCTGTCCCAGAACCATAAAAGGTGACTTGAAATATCTCTCTGCATCTTTGGAAAAGAGCAGTGGGTAAAGGATGGCCGCAGAGTCAGGCACCATCTCAAAAGAAAAGGCCATCGTGCTCCTCATCCAAGATCTATGACAGGCAGGGCCCTGTCCTTGGAAGGGCAGAGCCCAGAAATGACAGCCTTTCTTAGCCCCACCTTCCTACCCAGAGGGCCCTTGGCTGTGCATGCATGTTGAACTCTCCCTCACCCAGCAAACCAGGACTGTCACCCATGGGTCAGGACACCTGCACTGAGTTCAGGCCTGGGGCCTCCTGATGTCCAGGAAAACACATTAATATCAGAGTCTTCTGCAGGCTTGACCCACTACTCCAGCAAAAAGCCCCACTTAGCTTGATCAAGCAAAGTGTCATCTGTCCCTGTTCCACAGAAGCCCCCCAGCCAACACTCACTGAGCCACTCTGTGCCACAGACTGTGTACGTGCTGCTGCTGAGATAGGGATGGGGATGAGGCTCCAGAATCTGCACGGGATGAGCAGTGTACCACCCACTCATCCCTAACCCGCTGGAGGGATCATGCATGATGCCTACAGCCCTCGTCAGTCCCAAGAGCGCTTTACTCCCAGCCAGACTCCTAGGGCTACTCTCAGTGGCGGAGAGTGAAGGGTAGGATCGTGGCGGTAAGAGCCTAGATGACTGTAGGGTCGGAGGACCCATACACGTGAAGTGCCCAGACCAGACCCTGTGCAGTGCCAGCATGCAGAAATGGAACTGCTGTGGGTAACCATGGTTAAGATGGCCTCCGCCAAGAATCCTCCTAGATTCATTCCTTCTTTTTTTTTAATCCTCTCTTCCTCCCACCTCTCCTCCAGTTCTTCCTATTTATCTGTACTCCCAAATCTCAGAGTGAAATGTTCAGACATATCCTTATGTTCTTAAAGGGGCTTCAGCCTTTACAGAGATGCTAACAGGTTGACTCCTTGTTCCCGATTCAAGAAGTACTGACATGTCTCCTTCCACTCACCTTGGAAGGTCTGTCTGGGTCTTCGGCTGAGGATGCCTCGCTCCCTCAGGGGGTGTTCCTCAACAATGTAATGACGCAGCTAGCTGCAGCAGCAGTCCCTCTTCCTTGAGGGCTGTGCGGGCCTTGCCCTGCTGATCCCACTCCATCCCCTCAACAGACCCACGGGGTAGGCTGCACGCCACCATCCTTGTCCACAAAAGGAAACCAAGTTGAACCTAGAGAAGTCAGTCGACTTTGCTAGATCACAGAGTCCACAGTGGCTCCGCTCTGAAGCTGTCTGACTCCCCGCTGAAAGCTCAGAGCCCCCGTCGCAGCTACTACACTCCTCAGCTTCCCCCGGCCCACAGACAGGAGGGAGAGACCACCTCTACAACCCTCACGCCCAGCATATCACTCTCCATTTAGGGCCTTCACTTCAGCAGTGACACAGACACAACAGAAATCAGACAGCCAGCAAGGGCGGCTGTCCATTTGGCTGAGTGGCCCTGACAGCCGACATGTCTACCCTGGCTCCTTATCCTCTCTTTGGGGGGTTCCTGCTGTATTCCGGGGGATAGATTGCCAGGGGGTGAAGGAAGAAAAGAAATAACAGGTTTTTTTTTTAATGACCCAGATTCCAGCCAGATGCATTTGTTACTGGCAGCAGAGAGCCAGCAGAGCTGAGAACACAGGCCACTAGTGATGTCTTAATCACCGCGGAGGGGAAAAGCAAGCAAGATGACCAGGGCAGCCAACCAGGCAGGCCTGGCAGCCACCTGAGGCACTTAGAAGGCATCTTCCACACCCACCAGATATTCCTGTGTCTCTTCCTTCCCCTTCCCTTCTTCCTTTTCCTCTCCCCCCACTCCTCTTCCCTACTTTCAGACCCTGCTTTTACCATTCACCTCATCCCTACCACAAAAGTGAACACCCAGGCTCCCCATAGGCCCCCTCTGAGCAGCCCTAGGAAGGCTGGCTGGGGATGACACTGCCCGTCACAGCCTTCTCCCCTGCTCACCAGGTCCAGGATAGCCTGGTTGATGCAAGCCCCAGGGGCCCCCTTCTGGCCTGTCTTTTGAGAACCCAGAAAGAAGTTTCCAAAATCTGGTTTAAACAAGCTGCCCCTTGGGAGAATCCTAAAAGCACAGAACCCCCACCTTAGATTTTCTTCTGCACTCAGGGGTCTGAGCTCATTCTTATCTGTCCTCTTCTCCTTGCCCAAAGGTGGCAGGAGAAGGGGAAGGGAGGTCCAGAAGGGCTCCTCCTTCCACAGAAGAGAAAGCCAAAACCAAGCCAAGGAAACAGAAGGCCCAAATCAGCAAGTGGGGGCCAAAAACAGAAGCCAGGTACCCACACCCTAATTCTGAATGCATATCCTCCATATGACCCTGCCAAGGAATGCCTATGGCACCCCAGCAGGTATCAACACCACACAAACCTCACTTGGCCCAAGTGCACCTATCACGTGCCAGACATTGGACTGAACCCCCTTCAGTGTTTCAGTGACTCTGAACCAAACTAGAAAGTAGCTATTATTATCCCATTTAACATATATGGAAGACAAGGCTCTGAGTTAAACACCCTGCTCTAGATCATACTGACAATAAGTGGTGAAGCCAAGAAACAAACCCACTGTCTGTCAGGCCAGTGCTCTTTCCATCATATTCTCTTTCATTCCACCAACTGGGCATCTAAAGAGACTCTGGGAAAAAGGAAGAAGCACACTGTCATATGCTAGAGTGTGAGGGGGACACAGGAGGGCAGAGGGGAGGTACAGGGATGCAGCAGGCAGGGGAAGCCAGAGGAGTTCAGTCCCTGCTTGGCAACGTATTTTCTGGTTTTCTTCTCCCCCTCCCAAAGAAAACAAGTCTTGTACAACTTCCTGGCCAAAGTAATACTGGGGAAAAGGTGTCTGCACAACTGTCCAAGGTCTAGAACTACTTTCACCCCTCAGACCTCTGAAGAGCAGGCCATCCTTTCACACTGCCTCAGTGACATGGGGACTTGGTACGGTTACAAGCTAAGGAAATCAGAGGGGAGGAAGCAGCATTCACTGGAGTAAAACTGGGCAGGGTCTTTCAGGCTGAAGCTTCCAAAGCTAGACAGACATCTGAGAAATGGTGGCAGGGTTGTTTCTACCACCCACCTTCCTCGTAGATCATCTGGTGTGGAAGATCTAAGTCTAATGCCCACCTAGTCAGCAGTCATCTCCATCAGGGACCTGAAGGCAGCCCCTGCAGAAGGACATCCAAGGCTGCCTTCACACCTTAGTCGTTGACATTCAGAAGTCAGCCGGGGCCCTAGCCCTGGGATGGTGAGGAAGGCTGGCACTCCTGAGGTGTTGCCTCAGGACAGTGAGTTGAAAAGAATCACAGAAGGCCATTAACCCTCTGGTAAACTTCCTGTTGGGGAGTTGGTAGCACAGAGGTTAAGAGTTCAGTGACTAACCAAAAAGGTTGGCAGTTCAAATCCACCAGCTACTCCTTGGAGACCCTAATGGGGCAGTTCTACTTTGTCCTATGCGGTTGCTATGAGTAGGAATCAACTCAACGATGATGGGTTAAGCTGCCCATTAACCTTCTGGGAAGCTGTATGTCATGTCACTCAAAAACATGAACTGGAGTTTTAAAATACCAACTTAATTTAAGTAAAAATAACTCCAGTAAGTCAAACAGCAGGTCACAGGTTGCCCTTCTGAGCACTTCTGCCCTATTCCCCTTCCCCTACAAGCCCTCCCTCCAAACATGGTTCAGAGGCTCATTCTGGAATTCAGCCTCCCAAGACACTGGTCCTTTGGGGTTGTGGCATGGCCTGGAATTTCACAGGGGCCTAGGAAGGCCGAAAGGCCCAGAAGAAGAATCCTCAGAGCCCACTGAAGAAAGGGGCCACAGGATGTTTAACGGCTGCAGGTCAGGTCAGGTCTTTGGCAAAGGAGACTCCCCAGGATACCTGCCGTTCTGCAGAAAAACCAGCCCATAGTGAACTCTCTCAGAAACCAGGGAAGAGACAGTGGCTGAACATTTAGAGACCCACATAGCCTGGAAGCCAGACGGCCTCCTAAAACTAAAGAGTTTTCATGTCCACCTAGGTGACCCTGGGTTCCAGTGGTCCCCGGACCAAATGGCTTTCTTCCCAACTTGACTCTGACTCTCAACCTGTATCACTCCATTGCGCAATCTCCCTAAAAGTAAAATATGGCTGTTAACCCTCTGAGAAGTCTGCCTGAGGATAGGATGTACTGGAAAAGTGCGTTGGAGACAGTATAAAATATCAGTCATGGGGGTATTCAAGATGAAAATGCCCCTAAACTCAACCCCCCAAGCTCCTGTCTGCAGACAGACTCACTTAAACCAGCCTGACCCAATGATGCCCAGCACAGGTTTGTACACCTACAGGGTCGCTATGTCAGAATTAACTCAATGGCAATAGGAAGGAGAAGGAGTGTGTCCCCATCTCCTCAATGTGGATCCAGTGATGGGGGCCAGCACGAGAGCCCTGCTTAATACCCTGTCCCCAAAACTTATTTCCACATTTTGATGGTGAAAGCAGAAACCAGTCAGCTTCATCACTGGAGGATGATCTGCCTGGCTTGAGAATCCCCACAGGGCAGATAAACTCAAGCCAGTGAAATTGCTCAAACCCCTGTCAATCAAAGCACCAGACTCACTGGCTTGGAGATCAGCCCCAAACACTGAGGTAGGGGAAGGGCCCTGATCACTGAGGTTACTTCCCAGTTCAGAATTCCAGGAGGGAGCTGAGGCCAGAGCTACACTGAGAATCAGGGCAGTGGATGGGCAGACAATGAGTCCAATGGATAAATCCCCACTGGGAAAACGAAGGTACCTTTCTGTAACCTGGAGTCCCGGTGGCACACTGGTTACAGAGTTCAGCTGCTAACCGAAAGGCTGGCAGTTCAAACCCTCAGCCACTCCTTGGAAACCCTATGGGGCAGTTCCACTATGTCCTATAGGGTCACTATGACTCAGTACTCACTTGACAGCAACCGGTTTTTTTAAGCAGTCTCCCTCCCTAACCCTGGGATATGTAGGGTTTTTCTAAGATTAATTTAGTGAAACTCCCGATGGAAGAAATGAGCCTGAACCAGCCAGTCAGAGAAGTCCTAGTTGAATCAAAGTTCTGTACCCCAAACCAAACCCACTGACATCAAGTCAATTCCAACACATAGCAACCCTGCAGGACAGAGTAGAAACGCCCCATCGAGTTTCCAAGGAGCAGCTGGTGGACATGAACTGCTAACCTTCTGGTTAGTAGACATAGCACTTAAGCACTATGTCACCAGAGTTTCCAGAAGTTCCATGGTAGGTCAGATTATCTGTAGTTTACGCTGGGCCAACTCATTTTCACCCCGCTGACACTGGGTCTGACCTATCCCAGAACCTCAGGAATGCTACATGGGGCAGCTAGAGTTAGAGGCAGGCCCCCTTCCCACCAGCCCATAAGTGGGACTCACTGAGGTGTCAACTCTGTAGGATACCTGGGCAGCCAACCTGCAGGAACCATAATCCCATACTGATTCACACAGCTGCCTGGGCGGAGATACACCTCAGGGAAGCAAACCACTGTGCAGGTTTAGAGTGCTGTCAGAAACCAGCAGGTAGAAAGGAGGCGACAAACACAGAGAGTAATGGGAAATTAAAGGGGGGAAAAAGAGATAATAATCACTATTTACATAAACATAACCCTTTATGGACTTGAGAACAGTTTCAAGTCCACTGCCTCCTCCTGACACTTCTCTGAGGCAGGCCAGCCAAGTATTACCGTGGTATTCCTATTACACAGAGAAACTCACGTCTAAGATCCTCACTGGGAAGCATGACAGAGCTGGGACCGGAATATGGGTGCTCTCACACCAGGTATGGGCTGTTTCCACCACACCCCATTCAGACACCGAGAACAGACAGAGGCAGGGGCTCTGAGAGAAAGGAGAAATGTGGCCAGCAGCGGTGGCCAGCTTGGTAAACTGAGTCGTGATATGAAAAAGGCTATTGCTAGCTGCCATCGAGTCTGCTCCCGACGCACGGCGACCGCATACGTTACAGAGCAGACCTATGTCAATCCCATGGGTTACCCAGTAGGGTTTTCACGGCTGCAGTCATGGAAGCCGTTCTGCAGGGCTTTTTTCCACATAGCCTCTGGATGGGTTCGAACTGCCAGACCCACTCCCCTGTGTTTGGGGTCCTCACAACCACACTGAAAGGGGACAGGTTCGTTTCCTGAATTCACAAGGAAGAAGCAACAACGGAGATGAAACATTCTTGGCTTTGAGCCATGAGTTTGGGGGGGGGCGGGTGATGTTTGTTTCTTTGTTTTCTAAAAGGGTGACAGCTGGGTTTACAAGCTAGGGCAGGGGGCTGAGGGAGGTGTGCTGTCACTGGAGTTTCCCTACACAGAGGTAGACACTGAGAAGGGAGAACCAAGAGCTGTGAGGTGGTGCAGTCAAAGGCCACAAAGAAGACACTCTGTTGGGGGGCGGAGGGATGGGGGGCTTAGGAGAAAGCAGGAAGGAAAAAGAAAGTGCTTCCTAAGGATGATTGCTGGAGGGAGGAATTAGAACAATTGAAATTAAGGCTTCTAACAATAGGAAGTGAGGCACTGCGGCTCTGTGTGTCAAACAAGGTGCTGAGCTCCTCTGCCATTGTGAAGGTGCTTAATAAAGCAGCCCGCCCCCTCATTACCTGCTTAGCAGGCCTGACAGCCCTCTCAGGCAGGGTGGGGGGTGGCAGGTGAAACCAACTTACTGCTGTGGCACAGTCCCACCTCTCAGGGAGCTTAACAACCTGCTCAGAACCCAGAAACAATACTGATTTCTTCCTGCTTTGAAGTGGGAATAGGGTAACAGAAAAGATTAAGTGTGGGCTCTGGAGCTCTGAAGCCCTTTCCTTACTGCCTCCCACATGCTCCCCTGAGTGCGCCTGCCACTGAGCAAGGAAACCAAGGTCCAGGGAGTGAAAAGCCCAAGAACCTAGAAGTTTTTGCCCCAGTTCCAGTCCAGCAACAGAATCCTGCTCACTCCAGGACTGTGGGCTTCATGATACAGTAGAACCTAGGGCAGTTCTGTGATGTCCAGCCAAGCCACCAGACAGCCGCATTCCAACCATGAAGGACACACCCCATCCTGTTCAGTGAGTCTTCCTTTCACTTCAGGCCTTAGTTTCCCTACCTATGAGATGTAAAGGAACCATCCTGGTCCATCATTCTACCAAGGCTACTTGGAGGATAAAGAAGGCCAAGTATCTCAAGAATCACCCGTTCTTTAAAAACACAAAGGGAGGAAAAGAAAAGTATACAATGGCAGACTGATAGAGCCAAAAGGGACCTTAGAGATGAGCTGGTCCACATTCATCATTTTCAGACGGAGGAACTGGGCCCAGAAAGGGGAAGGAACTTGCCCAAGGTCACACAGAAATGAACAACAGAGTTAGAGCTCAGACTAGAACCCAGACCTCTTGGCACCAGTCCCATGTTCTTTCCCACTCCACCACTGTGGTCCCACCAGGTGCAGCTGAGAACTAACGGGGCGTACACCCGATGTGAAAAGCTGCTTCTTTGTATTTCTAGAAATAGGGAGGAAACGCAGGTTAAGTGGATGGACATCCCAGGATTTCTCTGGCTGCTCTGTGGCCATCTAGCCCCACTCTGCCCCACCAGCCTTCACAAGTTATAAGGAGCCTCCACTGAACAGGGAAAAGAAAGAAAATTAATCAGCAATGCTGAGAGACTTGTCAATATTCCTCCTACAGCTCCTGATTCAGGCCCTCAGCTTTCTGAGGAGTGGCTTTTTGTGAAACGTGCACTTTTCACACAGACACCCCTCCTCCAATCAGGCAGGATGAAAACGGGCAAAAGAAGGGGGGCAGGAGCGGAAGGAAGGGGGGCTGCGTCGTGATTCTCTCCGGCTGCCATAAAAGGTAACAAACCCACCAGACAAATAGTGCACTCAGCTCCTCCACTCACAGCACCAACACTCCTTTCCCAGTTCCTCTTCTGAGGATCCCCACCTCCTCCCAGACCAACCTCCAGGCCCTGGGAACTGGTCACAAAGGGTGTCCTAAATAGCTTAGACATCACAGAGCTCTTCCCCAGAGCCAGGCTCATCGACCTGACAAGCTGTCACTCTGATTTGAGTCCAACGAGCTCCCTTGCCAACAGGCGGGAAAGCCTCCCTTGAGAGAGTAGGGGGCATGGTCAAGCCTCTGGACATACCTGACCTCTCATTAAATACATGGGGAGGGAGCTGCTGCTCACCACATGGAGTACAGAAGGCTCAGAATCCTTACCTCCAACAATAGCAGTTTCTTTAGACACTTGCAAATAGCCTTTCTGAGTCTACCAGCCCAGGCCACAGTCATCATGTTCTGTCAACCCAGACTTTCTTCCATTTGGCAGTCTTTAATGCCCCTTCAGGTACAATTCAAAGTGCCATCATTAAAATGGTCTTCTCCAACCAGCAAACTGCTCAGCTGAAGTCATTCCTTCCTCACTATCTGCCTTAGCCTTTCTCTGGTTTCCAATACCCTGCTGGCATAGTGGGTAAGTGCTACAGCTGCTAACCATAAGGTGGGCAGTTTGAATCCACAAGATACTCCTTGGAAGCCCCATGGAACAGTTCTACTCTGTCCTACAGGGTTGCTATGAGTTGGAATCAACTTGATGGCAGTGGATTTGGCGAGGTTTTTTTTTGTTTGTTTGTTTGTTTTTTGGTTTCCAATATTGCTTATTGTTCTTGTTAGGTGCCGTCACGTCAGCTCTGACTCACAGCAACCCTACACACAACAGAACAAAACACTGTCCGGTCTTGCACCATGTCCACAATCATTTTTATGCTTAAGCCCACCATTTCAGCCACTATGTCGATCCATCTCGTCAAGGTCTTCCTCTTTTACACTGATCCTCCACTCTACCAAGCATGATGTCCTTCTCCTTCCCGACAACATGTCCAAAGTATGTAAGACATAGTCTTGCCATCTTTGCTTCCAAGAAGCACTCTGGTTGGACTTCTTCCAGAACAGATCTGTTTGTTCTTTTGGCAGTCCATGATACATTCTTCTCCAACACCACAATTCAAAGGCATCAATTCTTTGTCTGTCTTCTTTGTTCACTGTCCAGCTTTCACATGCATATGAGGGACTGAAAATCCCACGGCTTGGGTCAGGCACACTTTAGTCTTCAAGGTGACATCTTTACTTTTGAATACTTTAAAGAGGTCCTTTGCAGCAGAGCTTCCCAATGCGATGTATCTTTTTATTTCTTGACTGCTGCTCCCATTGTGGATAGAAATAAGTAAAAAGAAATCCTTGACAACCTCAATCCTTTATCCATTTATGATAATGTTGCTTACTGGTCCAGTTGTGAGGATTTTTGTCTTCCTGATGTGGAAGTGCAATCCATACTGAAGGTTGTGGTCCTTGATCTTCATTAGTAAGTGTCTCAAATTTTCTTCACTTTCAGCAAGCAAGGTGGGGTCATCTATGTAATGTAGGCTGTAAATGAGTTGTTCTCCAATCCTGATAACTTGTTCTTCTTCATACAATCCAGCTTCTCAGATAATTTACTTGGCATACAGATTAAAAAGGTATAGTGAAAGGATACAGCCCTGACACACACCTTTCCTGACTTTAAAACATGCAATATCCCCTTGTTTTGTTTGCATGATTGCCTCTTGATCCATATACAGATTCCCTAAGAGCACAATTAGGTGTTCCGGAATTCCAGTTCTCTGCAACATTAGCCATAATTTAGTATGGTCCACACAGTGGAATACTTTTGCATAGTCAATGAAACACAAGTAAACATCCTTCTGGTCCTTTTGCTTTCAGCCAAGATCCATCTGACATCAGCAATGATATTCCTGGTTCCATGTCCTCTTCTGAATCCAGCTTGAATTTCTGGCAGTTCCTGGTCAATACACGGTTGCAGACACTTTTGAATGATCTTGAGCAAAATTTTACTTGAGTGTGATTTCAACAACACTGTTCGGTAATTTCCACATTCAGTTGGATCATCTTTCTTTGGAATGTGCATAAATATGGATCTCTTCCAGTCTGTTGGCCAGGTAGCTGTTCTCCAAATTTCTTGGCGTAGACGAGCAAGCACTTCCAGCACTGCATCTGTTTGTTGAAATATCTTGATTGATATTCCATCAAATCCTAGAGCCTTGTGTTTGGCAAATGCATTCAGTATAGCTTAGACTTCTTCCTTCAGTACCATTGGTGCCTTGATCATGTGCTACATCAACACATGAACAACAACTAGTTCTTTCTGGTATAGTTACTCTGTGTATTCCTTCCATCTTATTTTGATGCTCCCTGAGTCACTTAATAGTATCCCCACAGAATCCTTCACTATTGCAACTCGAGGCTTGAATTTTTTCTTCAGTTCTTTGAGCTTGAAATATGTAGAACATGTTCTTCCCGTCTGGTTTTCCATTTCCAGTTCTTTGCACACATCATTATAATACTTTCTTTTGTCTTCTTGAGCTGCTCTTTGAAATCTTCTTTTACTTACGTCTTTTACAATGCCATTCCTTCCTTTTGCTTTAGCTGCTCAACATTCAAGAGCAAGTTTCAGAGTCTCTTCTGATATCCAATTTGGTCTCTTCTTTCTTTTCCATCTTTTTTATGGCCTCTCGCTTTCTTCATGGATGATATTTGATATCATTACACAGTTCACCTGGTCTTCAGTCATTAGTGATCAACACATCAAATCTGCTCTTGAGATGGTCTTTAAACTCAGGAAGGGTATACTCAAGGTCATACTTTGGCTCTCGTGGACTTATTCTAATTTTCTTCAGTTTCAATTTGAATTTGCATATGAGGAATTGATGATCTGTGTCTCAGTCAGCACCTAGTCTTTTTCTGACTGCTGATATGGAGCTTTTCCATCGTCTTTTTCCACAGATGTAGTCAATTTGGTTCTTGTGTATACCATCTGGTGAGGTCCATGTGTACAGTCACCATTTGTGTTGATTAAAAATGGTATTTACAATGAAAAAAATCCTTAGTCTTGCAAAGTTCTATCATGTGCTCTCTGACACTATTTCTATCACCAAGGCCGTATTTTTCAACTACTGATCTTCATCTTTGTTTCCAACTTTTCCATTCCAGTCACCAGTAATTATCAATGCATCCTGATTTCATGTTTGATCAACTTCAGACTGCAGAAGCTGGTAAAAATCTTCTTTGGCCTTAGTGGCTGGAGTGTGAATTTGAACAATAGTCCTATTAACTGACCTTTCTTGTAGACATATGGATATTATCCTATCACTGACAGCATTGTACTTCAGATCTTCAAATGTTCTTTTTGATGATGAACATTGTTCCTCTTCAAGTTTTCATTCCCAGCATAGTAAACTATATGACTGTCAGATTCAAAATGGCCAAAACCAGTCCATTTCAGCTCACTAATGCCTAGAATGTCAATATTTATGCATTCCATTTCATTTTTGGCAATTTCCAATTTTCCTAGATTCATGCTTCGTACACTCCATGTCCCGATTATTAATGGAAGATTGCAGCTGTTTCTTCTCAATTTGAGTCATGCCACATCAGCGAACAAAGATCCTGGAGGCCTTACTCCATTGACGTCAAGGTCAACTCCACTTTGAGAAGGCAGCTCCTCCCCAGTCATCTTCTGAGTGGCTTCCATCCCAGGGAGCTCACTTTCTAGCACTGTATCTGACAACGTTCAGCTGCTATTCACAAAGTTTTCCCTGGCCAATTCCTTTCAAAAATAGACTTCTGAGTCCTTCTTCCTAGTCTGTCTTAGTCTGGAAGTGCAGCTGAAATTTGTCAACCATTGGTGACCCTGCTGGTACATAAATACCAGAGGCATAACTTCCCACATCACAGCAACAAGCATGCCTCCACTCACAGACAAGTGGGGACTGCTCACTCAATCTTTACCCTCCTTACCTGATGCTATTATCTCCCTTGCCTAATGCTAGTACCCTCCTAACCTGATGGTGGTACCTTCCTTACCTGATGCTTACCTAATGCTTGTTTAATCATCACCCTCCTTACCTGATGGGGGTACCTTCCTTACCTGATGCTATCATCCTCCTTAACTGATGGTGTTACCCTCCTTGCCTAATGCTTATTTAATCATCACCCTCCTTACCTGACGCTATTACCCTCCTAACCTGAAGCTGTCACCCTCCTTACCTGACTCATAGCAACCCCACACACAATGGAATAAAATGCTGCTCAGCTCTGTGCCACCGCCATGATTGGCTGTTGTGATTCACAGTCTTCACTGGCTAATTTTTGTAAGTAGATCACTAAGCCTTTCTTCCTGGTCTTAGTCTGAAGGTTCTGCTGAAACCTATCAGCATCATAACAACACAGAAGCCTCCACCGACACATGGGTGGTGGCTGCACATGAGGTACACCGGCCAGGAATCCAGTCTGGGTGTCCCGCATGAAAGGCAAAACTCTATACCACTGATCTACCACTGTCCTATAATCAACTTGTTTCCTGATTCCTGTCCCTCCTCCTCCTCATTCCTTCTTCTTGTCCAGAATCCCTCCACCTGACTCTCCTTCTACTTCCCTGCCTTTGCTCATCTGTGTATCTCCCATTCTCCAGATCCCCAAGCCCCTCCTTCCTGCCCTTCAAATGCTCCCTTAGAAGCCTGCCTCCTCCAAAAAGCCAGTTTCCATCAGCCAACAGATGGCAGATGCTGGACTCAGCACCTGACACTCGCCCTCCACGCTAAAGCAAGAGCGTACACAGCACACCTAGGAGATACTCGATGTGCGCTGTCTCCTTCCCCTCACAGAGGCGTTCCCCTGATGTGTTCCTTGTCTGAGGCTCATCCAGTTCTTCCACGCCCTCATCTCTTGAGTGCCTGTGTTCCTTCATCACGTCTGCACCCATGACAGCAGGGAGCCTGAGAGAGAGTCACTGACACCCATGGCCACAGCCGCCGTACCAGGTTCTTTCCCTGGTGACTTCAGACTCACCTCCCTTCTCACTGTTTCCTGTGGAGTCTAAAGGCTGTCCCTCCTCCTCTCCGCAAGGCCAAATTCCATTCGTCAGTCAGAGAGCGGCTCAAGTTCTGCTCCTGCTACAGAGCATCCTCCATGCACTGGCCCTACACCTGGCCTCCTGGTGCTCCAAAAGTTCACACATCACCTTTTCATACTTGCCTGTCTTCCCTGTCACAGGAGACATTTATTGTTGCTCTCACTTCTAAAAAAGATTTGAGGTAACAGAGATCCAAATACCACGAGACCATCAAAATAAGATAAACACAACAATCCTGATTAAAGAGAATAACCACTGTTAAATACAAAATCTAGTACCAAGCTTCCTAGAAGGCAAGACAAATAGGGAAACACTCTGAACTCCATATCATTTAAAAAAAAAAAAAAAATCTGCTATCATGTCAATTTCAACTCCATGGTGACCCCATGTGTGTTCAAGTTGAACTGTGCTCCATAGAGTTTTCAATAGCTGGTATTTCAGAAATAGATTGTTAGGTCTTTCTTCCAAGGAGCCTCTGGTTGGGCTGGAACCTCCAACCTTTCAGTCAAAAGCCAAGGACATTAAGCACTGCACCATAAAGGGACTCCTCTATAAAAATAGACACGGTTTACTAAGCACCTATGTGTGCAAGGCAATGCACAGGACTCCAACGTATGTTATCTCATCTAAGCCCCCTACTGTCTCATGGGCTGAGGACCTCTGTCTGTGGACACCATCCTGTGTCTGATCCACTGCAACATGGGCTCTTCCTGGCAGGCTATATTGTCTTGCTGGTTAGTTTCACAGAGGGCAGTTAGAGCTTCCCAGCTGAACTGCAAGCCCAATGAGGGCAGGGACGCAGGGCACTCCTGTTCCCCCTAGAGTGTGAAGCACAGCTTAGTACACCACAGACACTCTTTAGGACTCACTTGTAGACTACTGAGAACACACCATGAAGAGGTCAGAGTCTCAGCCTGAGGAATGTCAAGGAATTCCAGGCAGGCAGGGCTGAAAGGAAATAGCCAACACCTGGCACCCACCACTCTACACACTAACTGCTCCTGCCAGCAGACCTAATGGTTGTTACCAGGATGAATGTGGAGTAGGGGCTGGCGGACCAGAATCTATGAACCTGGCTTGCTGGAGGAGGTTCCAAAGGGTGTCCTGGTTCTGGGGAACCTGAAAAACATATGCAGGTGACTCAGACAGAACATGGACGGCACAACACAGTGCTGAGTACAGATCACTGGGGATGCCAAAGCTGCTCTCTGCCACCTACAGCAGCAGTCGGCACTGCTGGGTGGCCTGGGGACAAATGATCTACCTACCTTGTCTCACCTCCCCATCTGCTCTTGGTAACTATCTCAAGGAGATACAGAGGGTATATCAGGGGATGAACAAATTCCAGCAGCATTATCATTCGGCGTTTGAGGGGCAAAGCACTTTAGCAGACATCCATTGTTTTTGTTGGCCTGGCCTCCCCACTTTTTGGTATCAGCACTCCTGTTCTTTCTTTGATGAAGCCTCAGCTCTTCAATGCAGAAGGCCCTGTCTGTCCTGTCAGTCAAGGTGTTCTGCTCATTCCTAACAAAAAGCAGGCACACGGGCCAATCATCAGACCCTCTCTCCGGGGAATCCAACTCTCAGCAGAGAGACTACAGGGCCTAACACAGCGGGAGCTGATGCATTCTGACACAGCCAACGTGACAAAACTTATCATTAGCTCCTGATACCTGGAGTGTCCAGAGCAGCCCTGGCTCTTGCCCTTGCTGTGGCCTGTTGCTCAGATTTTCTGCTAGCCTCTGAGCCACCTGTATCCTTCACTGATGCTGAATAATCTTTAACTACAAAAACAGAGGCAGTGGCACCAAAACAGAGCCCTGGTCATGCAGTGGTTAAGAGCTTGGCTGCTAACCAAAATGCTGGCGGTTTGAATCTACCAGGCACTCCTTGAAAACCCTATAGTGGCAATTCCACTTTGTGCTGTAGGAGCACTATGAGTCAGAATCGACTCGACAGCTACAGGTTTGGTTGGATACCAAAACAGAGAAGAAAGGAGGCCAGACAAGCAAAAAACCATAGACCTCTGCTGACATGCTTTACCCTCCAAATGCCAAATGACACAGCTGGGTTTTTTCACAGACAAACCCGGCCTGATTCATGGCAATCCTATGTACAAAAGAACGAAACACTGTCCAGTCCCGTGCCATGCCTACCACTGTTGGTATGCTCCAGCCCATTGTGGGAGCCACTGTGTCAGTCCATCTCCTTGAAGGTCTTCCTCCTTTTGGCTGAGCCTCTACTTTACCAAAGCACGAAGTCCTTCTCCAGGGATTGATCCCTCCTGACAGCAATGCCCAAAGTCACAGATAAACAGGTAACTATAGATGTTTTCTTAAATTAGCCACAGTTTGTTGTGTTATAATCTGACAGCCCTAGATTATCCAGAATTCATCCATTGAAATGAGCTACTGAAAAGGACGGTGTCAGGGTCACACCTACTTACAGACAAGTTAGCTAAATATTCATGTGTGTGTGTACACACATATAGGTATACACATACATACATATACATATAGGAGCTTCGAAATCTTAGAATTTGGGTATCTAAGGGAATGGAGGAAACCCTGGCAGCACAGTGGTCAAGTACTGTGGCTGCTAACCAAAAGGATCAGCAGTTCAAACCCACCAGGCACTCCTTGGAAACTCTTTAGGGGGTAGTTCTACTCTGTCCTATAGGGTCACTATATGTCAGAACCAACTCAATGGCAGTGAGTTTGGTTTCCGGGTTAAGGGAATGGAAATCCTGGTGGCAGACTGGTTAAGTGCTACAGCTGCTAACCAAAAGGTCAACAGTTCAAATCTGCCAGGTGCTCCCTAGAAAGCCTATGGGTCAGTTCTACTCTGTCTTACAGGGTTGCTATGAGTCAGAATCAACTTGATGACAGTGGCTTTTTGACAACGGAAGACTGACATCCCCCAGTGTTGCAAATGATTAAGCTCTGGGCTACTAAATGAAAGGCTGGCCATTCAGACTCACTCAGAGGCACCTCAGAAGAAAGGCCAAAAAATGTTTCAAAAAAATCATCTGTTAAAAACCCTGTAGAGGACAGCTGTACCTTGACACACATCTGGTCATCACGACTGGGACTGACACACTGGTTGCACATTGTTTAAACACTCCGTTGCTAATCCAAAGGTCAGTGATTCGAACCCACTAGCTGCCCTGCAGGAGAAAAGACCTGGTGATCTGCTCCTACAAGAATTACAGTCTAGGAATCCCTGTGGGGCGGTGCTATCTATCCTATAGGGTAGCTATGAATGAGAATCAACTCCATGGCACCTGACAAGAAGAAAACATGCAAAAGTGTACAGACCAGTGGGAAATGAGACAGAAAAAAAACAACAACACTCAGGAACTTGTCCTTCCAACCACACTTCCCAGAAAATCACACGTAGACACAGACATATACTGATTGCCCCCGACTCCATCTCTTTGGGATTTACCTGGCAAAACACATCTACTCTTGACCACGGGGTTCTGAGTTCTGAGGTTTCTGAAGAGGGAAGACACGCAGGACGCAGCAGAGCACACTCACCCCTCTGCCCTGCTGAAGCAGCGGGGTCTGTGGTTGGGCACGTGTCTGTTTGGGGTGTTCTGTGCTGAACTGGCTGGCAGCTCCCACCACACAGGGCAGCCTGTGGATCTGCCACTGAGAGAAACAAAATTAAACCCCCACTCCTTCACCTCCTCCTACCAGAGGACAAAACTAATCACACTTTCTCTCTTTCATTTTTCTTTTCCCAACTCATTCCCCTTCTTGTTGACACCAGAACCATTTTTCAGGCCTTTTCCACTTAATTTTTAATTCTCCACAGAAAGGGAAACTGAGGCATAGAGTGATAAATAGACTTTTCCAAGTCCTCATCAATCACTGTGGTGTGACAGAGTAATCTCAACTCGAGCCAGAGGGCTATATGAAACCCAATTATGGGGTAAAATGGACACTCAAGTGCTCAGGACACCGAGCTCCATGAGTCTTAGCATTTCTGGAAAGGCAACATGATGGAAAACCAGAAAAATAAATCTGCTGCTGCCGAGCCAATTCTGACCCAGGGTGACCCCAGGTATACAGAGTGGAACTACACTCCATAGGGTTTTCAAGGCTGTGACCTTTTAAGAGCAGATCACCAGGCCCTTCTTCCATAGTACCTCTGGGTAGGTTTGAGTAATCAACCTTTCAGTTGTACTGTCAAACACTACTTATCTGCATCACCCAGAAACTCCTGTATGATGTAGACGACGATATTTGCCAGAATCCTCAGGAAAAGTGCTACATGTGACTGGAAAGAGTATGTTGATAAACCATCAGAGGTAGGGGTACCCACAAGGAGCTTGCTAGAGAAAAGGCAGACGGTCACAAAGCTGTCTTCTCGAGAGTGAGTATGGGAAGAGATACTATTTGGCTAAGTAGAATATTCCAGTTTGGAAATAGATGTCCTCTCTCTCCTTTAGATACAGGCACAGTAGTTACTCCAGGGGAATCACTCGGAAGGGGCACATTACTACTCCCCAAGGCCCTGTCCAGTTACCTAACATTCCTCTGCAGTTCACAGCCAGCCTATAAACTGGCACACATTTACTGAGCACCTGTATGAGCAAGAAGACAAAGACAAGACAAATATTCATAAACTCTCACCCTTCCTGTTCATCTCCTCACAGGCAAAACAAGAATAATGCCACCTGTCCTTATCAGAAGGAGGCCTGGTGGTGCAATGGTTAAGCATTTGAACGCTAACCAAAAGGTTAGCAGTTCAAACTCATAGCTGTTCCATGAGTGAAAGATGTGGCTGTCTGCTTCCATAAAGATTTACAACCTTGGAAACCCCATGGGGGCAGTTCTGCTCTGTCCTATAAGGTTGCTATGAGTCGGAAGTCAGAATCAACTCAAGAGCTACAGGTCTGGTTTGGTTTTGCCTCGGGTCCTCATCAGGATTGTTGCAGAGAGTAGATGGGGTACCCTGGGAAACTGTCAAGCACGGAATTTGACTAATAGCTTGAATCACCACCACCACCACCACCTCAGTGATGAGAAGTGGTTACAAGCGCTGTGGCTTCATGCTCATACCCTCTGTTCTCTATGGACAGGAGAGTTCTGCTCAGCCCTCACGGAAAGGGGAGGCCAAAGAGTGGGAGCCCAACAGCCTCTGCATCACAGAAGATGTGTGAGCCCTTGAGGGACAACATTATAAAACTACACAGAAAGGTACTGAAGAAGACCCAGTATATGGAAACACATACCATGTTTGTGAGTAGAAATGTCTGAATAGAATACTATTCATGTTTATTGGGAGAAATACAAAAATAGAAATTCTCTCTAAAATAGTCAATCGATTCAATGAAGTCCAATGAAAATACCAGCCAGGCTGGTGGGATGTTTTTTTTTGTGCTTGTTTGTTTTTTAATCAAACTTGACAAACTGGGTCCACAGAGGCTCCCTAGGATAAGGGCAAAGAGCACCAAAGCTGCCAAAAAGAACCAAAGCACTCTTGCAGAAGCACATGTTTATACAGAAGAAAAAGAAATAGGAGCCCTACTTGTATCATTCACAAATATGAATTCCAGGTAGATTACAAACTTAAGAAAGAACTTCTAGAAACAAAAATAAGAAGCTTTTGTTAGTCATTCACTCACTCAATCAGTTACTAGGAAGTGCCTATAAAGTTGTGACAAGCCCTATCTCAGTACTAGGGTTACAATTGTGTCCATGCCCTGGGGAAGAATTTCTGAAACAAAAATAGAATCTAACCAAGCAAAGAGACTGATAAATTTAGCTGTATTAAAATTTTAAAAAATGTTCTATTTATCAAAAGACTCCCATGAAGAAAGCGAAAGCCATAAACTAGAAGGAGATACTTGATACACATTTAATAAACAACAGATTAGTATCTAAAACAGGCAAATAAAGCTCCTAAAAGTAAGAAAAGCAAAGAACGCAAGGGAAAAATGAACAAAAGACAAGCGCCGGCATTCACAAAAGCAGAATGAATAAAGACAATCATTAGTAATCAGAGAAATGCAAATTAAAACCACCTTAATATAGCATTGTACAAACTCACTGTATTGGAAAATGGCCAAAAAATTCAAAGCCTGACAATACCACCACTGGGGGGAATGTCAACTGACATACGCACTTTGGAAAACTATTTGGCATTATCTAATCCAGGTGGTGTGAAGGGTTAACACACTTGACTGCTAACCAAAAGACTGACAATTCAAGTTCACCACAGGCACTCAGAAGAAAGGCCTGGTGATCTACTTCTGAAAAATCAGCCACTTTGAAAACCCTATAAAGCACAGTTCCACTCTGACACACATGGGGTCACCACGAGTCAGAATCAACACAACGGCAACGGGTTCCAAAAACCAAAGCTACTACCGTCAAGTCCATTCTGACTCAGAATTACCCTATACAGAGATCCTAAAACTCAGCAGTGCCATTCTGGCTATATAGCCTAGAGCAGTGATACTCAAAGTGCGGTCCCTGGCAATGTTTATTGGTGTACAGGGAGATAAGGAGAGAAACTGAGGGCAAGTGTTTAGAAACTTACATAGTAATCTGATATGGTCAGAACAACCAAGCTGCAGACTCGCTTGGGTGCAGGTGAACTCATCAAGTGGGCCACATGTGGTTTCGGCTGTGGACTAGTCACACACAGGAGAACCACATCTGGGGCAGACTGGAGGGGACAAAAGGTCTCCTTCACCACAGACACTCATCCAATGTCCTAGAGAAACTCTTGCAGGTATATACTAAGACACTTGTACAAGAATGTTCACAGATGCGTTGCTTAAGGGGGAAAAAAAGAGAGAGAACCCAAATGTATATCTGCAGAAGAGTAGGTCAATTACAGCATGACGATATAATGGAATACTACACGGAAATAAAAAGGAAGGCACTATGGCAACTCATACAAACCCAGATAAATCAATAAAGAAAAAGATAAGCAACTCTCAGAAGGACTCTATTGATCAAAAACTTTAAAACCACGCCAAAGCAAATGATGTTTTAGGAAGGCCTGTTGCTGTCACCTCAGACTCATGTGACCTTATATATAAGAGAACAAAATATTGCCTGGTTTGGGGCCAGTTCCACAATAGCTGGTGTGAGTAAGTTCAGTCTGTCTCACAAAGAGTTTCCCTGTTTTTGCTGACCCTCTACTTTACCAACCATGATGTCCTTTGATAAATGCCTACACATATAGAGAAAATATAAAGAATTATACTCAACACAAAATTTGAGGATAATGGTAGTCTGCAGGGATGTGCTGAAGAGGTGTGCAGGTAGAGACACATAGGCTACAGGTAGTGAGTACACATCCATTTGAATATTTTCTAAACCACATGAATTTACATACTACATATTTTGCAAGTTGAAAACATCGTAAGTGACTATGTTTCTGGTTGGTGAACTGACCTGGAGCCCTGCAGCCTATGTGCCTGCCGTTTAGTCAGCTAAGATCATAGGTCAAGCTGCCGAGCCAGAGTCCCACATCCATCCAAGGTTCTGAGTCTGCAGAGAGAGGGGCCTGCTCCTGGAACACCCTGCAACATGAGTGCCTGCCCAGCTGAGCCTCTTTCTGATCTCACTCTACTACACCAGGAAATAAAAGAGACAGAGGAAGACTGTGGAAGGCCAGAGGTAAGTGTACAGTCTGCGAGGTGCAGCCACAGGCACAGAAGCCTGAGACCATCCTCTATTCCAACAGATCTACCTAGCCCTCCCACATAGCCCTAAGGCCAGAAGACAGAGAAAAATCTCTGGCCTTGAGAGACACCTGAGGCTCCCTCTAGGGCTCCAAAGTCCTGCTCAGAGCACCGCTGCTCAGGATCCGTGCTAACATCCCTGGGCAGCTGACTACTGGCTGGAGCTACTTGTTCCTCTCAGTGTGGGGGCAGCAGTCACAACCATAGCTTATACATAACTCTGAAATGACCAATCCTTAGAAAAGGACATCAGGGTTGGTAAGGCAGAGGGTCAGCAAATATGAGGAAATTCTCAATGACACTGGGCTGACAAAACAGCCACAACAATGGACTCAAATACATAACGATGATGCAGACAGCACAGAACCTGGCAACGTTTTATTCTGTTATACATATGGCCACCGTGAGCTACAGTCAATTCCACAGCAACTAACAGCAACACTCTTCACTGAGTCTAACACGCCAGGCACCCTGCTAAGCAATATACCTATATAATGCATATGTTATCTCATTTGGGTTTTATCTTGCTCCTGTCAGATCATTAGAATCATTAGAGATGACAAACCCCAGAACCAAGAGATGAAAGAACACATTTAAAACACAAGTCTCATTCCCAGAGACACTGTAGGTCTATAGTGGGCCCATGGAACCTGTCTATGTAAGAAGCTGCCTGGAGGAGCTCAGTGTAGCCCCTAGCTAAGAACCCCTAGGGCAGAAAGAAAGCTCTCTGCAGGTAGAAGCTGTATCTTTTTTTCTCTTTGGCTAAACTCCCTCCAACAGTCACTAAAATGAGACTTCTTTACATGGCATTGATGCAGTAAGCTTGTTGTTGTTAGCAGCCCTTGAGTCAATTTCAACTCTTAGTGACCTCATGCGACAGAACAGAACTGCCCCACAGGTTTTCTAAGCTGTGATCTTTAAGGAAGCAGACTGCCAGGTCTCTCTCTCTCTGCAGAGCTCCTGGGTGGGTTTGAACTGCCAACCTTTTGGTTAACAGCCAAGCACTTAATTGTTGTACCACCAGGGCTTCTTGTTACAGTACACTACTCAGTGCAAAGAAGAAGACATGAAACCACGTAGTCTTCCCTTCCCAAAGGTTTCTCAGGTTCTCCTGCAAGCCTTCAAATGTTGTTGGGGCCCAAGAGAAGAGGACATAACCCCATCTGACTCAAATCATGGACTCACTACATTTTGGAGTTATAAGAGAGTTCAGATATCACCTGCAGTCCCCTGGCTAGCTGGAAAAAAAAGCAGGGTTTAAAGCCATATCTATACCTTGCGCTGCACCCTCAGCTGAAGATCTGTTCACACTCCCAACCATGTGCCACTTGTAATGTCCCTGCCAGGATCAGACCCCAGCCCCCCATCACTTCTGCTGGCAGATTAGCTTTCAAATACGAGCAGGGACAAAGCTGGCTCAGAAGACTTAACTCTGCCCGACGGGTTTAGCTCGGCTTCAAAGCTTCCTAACTGGAACCAAATAAGCAGGCATATCGCAGCTGGAAGGGAGAAGCCGGAATGGGGGAAGAAAATGGGGCACCTCGACAAAGCTGGATTACCCACAGCAACAGCTGGCAGCCCAAGCCATGCCACAAGGCCCACCATGGTGGTCACCACCAGAAAAACAAAACAGCCCCTTCCTCAGAGCCCTGGAGACAGACAACCCCAGCCACAGTACACACCTTACAGTGGGCCACATCACTCTGTCCTCAGAACCCATTCCTAACTTACCACCCCTAAGAAGCCACTCTGGCACCACCCAGATGACACCATTCTTTGTTTCTCTGTGTTCAGCCCACTCTTGTGCAGGATGCTCTCTGTCTCTCCCAAGGGGCTTCAAGCTCTCCCCTGGAATAAGGCATTGTCTCAATTTGCTCTCTCCCCCCAACCTACCTTCACATACCAAACTCCAGTCTCATCTATCTAGCAAGCTTCTATTCACCCTTCAAAACTCAGGTGTCACTTCCTCTACTTTGTATCTTGTCCATTACAGCATGAACTGCTCAGAGCTGTAATGAGGTGTTTGTGTCTGACTCTTCCCTGGGACTCTGAGCAGCCCGAGGACCTGGTTTGCAAGACATGTGCTCAATACTGCATGCTGGCCACACAATATCCAATCAGCCCTTTCAACAAAGGAAACAGAAGAGCCACGTGAGTCACTGAGTCCTTTCTCCAAACCAGTAAACTACTGGAAGCAATACAGGCTGTTTTTCCTCCCTCTTATCTCCTCTTTAAATGTGTGACTAGAGCCCATATTTTAGAGAAGGGGAGTCAGAGGGCAACCATGCGGGGCTGGAGGACAAGTCAAACCACCAGGACACTGGGTCCAGGCCTGCTGCTGCCCCTCCCTAAGATGCCAGGGAAGGGAGAGGTGCCCCAGCTCTAATCACCCACCCCCTCAGTAGCTCTGTGTTCAAATGCTCAGCATAGGACGAGCCAGATGACCTCTCAATTCCACGACTTCCTGGGATGAGAAAGCTGATCTGCTGTGTGTGAGCCGAGTCAGCCCCTGCTCTCACCAACTGGAGGCTCCTGTGCACGCAGCGGGCATTCAGGGAATAGTTGTGGGGTGAGTGAATGGACTCAACTGGGACCCCGACACCCTCGTCAGCCACAGAAGGCCTAGGGCCACAGAGCCCGCTGCCGAGTTCAGCCAAGGGCAGCCGTGCCAGTGGCAGTACAAGCTAGGTGGGGGTGAGGCCTCTCTACGGGGGGGAAGCTAGGAGTGTTTGCTGGGCTCTTCTCAGGCTGGGATGGTGGCCTCACAGCCCTCTCCTCAAGGCGCAGAGCTGCCCACCTAGTTTCAATTGGGACTTTCTTCTCTCTACATGCTCCCTCCCCACCCCCTCTTGACTGACACTAGTGCTAGTGCTGACATGATTTAAAAATAGATAGTAAGACAAGGAAGTTTAATTTTTAATGCTTTAGAAAGGAAGTGAACACAGAGCTGGCATTGCCTGGTGGCCATGCTCTGGTGGTCTTGGGAGTATGTGCCCGACCCTTTATTTGCTGCCCTGCCCCAACACCTAACCCAACTCAAGATCTACGTATAGCAGTCCTCCGCAGAGGCAGGCAGGATCACAGCCACGCTCAGGAAACAGCCTGAACCCCTCACACCTGAGCACTCTGGGAAGCGTCCAAATGTTTTCACTGTCAAGTTCAACCTGTATCTCTTCCTCTCTTTGGAAGGGCCAGGAGAGGCCAGAGGTTACCTGGGGAGACCAAAGAAGTATAGGGGAGGCCAGGCGAGACCAGGGGAGTCCAGGAGGTAGGGCTGAACACAAGCTCCCTGTGTAGACCCACTGAACCCACTCACCACTTCCACTCTCAGACTAAAAACACCTCACAGACTCCTTTTGACACTCCAGGAGGTCAAACCCTGATCATACGCAGACCACCAAGCGTGTGATTATACACACTCATACCAAGAATTAAGGTGGGGGGCATGGAGCCCACAGAGGCCTGTGCAATCCAGCCAAGCCAGAACCAAACATGTGCCCTCAGCATGGCGCTACAGGACACACAGGCTACTCACAAGGGTGAGTGAGCAGTCTGAGAGGGGCCAAGTAGCAAAACACTGATCCCACTCGGGAGAGGTTAACCAGGGCCCCCACCCACCGCCCTGCTCACGGCAGCTCTGCACCAACCTTAACCCCATTCCAGTGGGCACACTGAACACTGCCTCCTTGGCTAATTGGCCTTTATTAAGGAAACGATCCACAAGGAACAGACTTTCCAAAGGGGTCAGAATGTCACTACTCTGCCAGCCATGATTTAAAGTGATGAGACAGCTCTGCTGGCAAGCATAAAAAGTGACCATTATATTATTCTGAGTGGCAAGTATGCCATCAACTCCAGCCCTACCACCCAATCCTCCATATTCAAACAGGAGTCTGATTTGGCTTGGGAAGAGTTGGGCTAGGATCACAATTTTCTCTCCCAGAAGGGGAAACAGGACCCTGGCACCCAAAGGACCCTCTCTCCAGCCTGCACTACATTTTCCCCGACCCTACTCACATTTAAAGGCTCTGGGCCTTCTCTGCACTACTGGGAGGCTTACTAGTTGCCATCAAGTTGACTCCAACTCATGCCAGCCCGACGCTGCAGAGCGGAATCACTCTGCAGGGTTTTCGAGGCTGTGACCTTAAGGAAACAGATCACCAGGTCTTTCTTCCAAAGTACCTCTACATGTGTTCAAATAGTCAAACTTTTTGGTTAATAGTCAAACGCTTAATTGTTTGCACCACTCAAGGACTCCCTGGAGGGGCTTGGGTTCACCTAATCCCTACCTTGGAGTATTCAGCCAGATAGCCTGAGGGGAGGCTGGGTATTCAAGAGATAGAACTGACAGAGAAAAGCCCTGGATGGTATCCACTGCTGGGAGAAACACCCTGGGCTGGGCTTGATTACTAGGGACCAGACCCTCAGGATAGGGATAATCTGTCTCAGTGCAGGCCTTCTAGTCTCTGTTCCTGGTGGCACACTGGTAAAGAGCTTGGCAGCTAACAAAAAGATTATCAGTTCACCAGTTCAAATCCATGGTAGTTCCTGGAAACCACAGGGGCAATTCTACTCTATCCTACAGAGTTTCTATGAGTCAGAATCGACTCATAGGCAATGATTTTTTTCTTAAATTCCCTATCCCCTGGTTGGTGTAGTGGTTAAATGCTAACCAAAAGGTTGGCCATTCAAATCTGCCAGGTGCTCCTTGGAAACTCTATGGGGCAGTTCTACTCTGTCCTATAGAGTCTCTATGAGTCAGCATCAACTCAACAGCACTGGGTTTGTTTTGTTTTATATACACCAAGAAGCCAGTGTTTTTCTGCACCAGTGACTCCTTACCTTCTGTCCCATACCAGGCACTCAGAAATACTGCCTTCCTGGATGCCTCAAACTCCCATAGTGCACTGCGGTGCCAAGATGGTTAGCACTTTCTGGTTGAAGTCAGCAGTGTCAGAAGCAGACTTGGACCCCCGCCAGCAGGCAGGAACCCAGTAGCCTGTAGGGCACCTGCCCTTTTCTTATTAAGGAGGAGGATGACCAGCCACACAGCTCCACCTCTGATCCTGCCCCCCAGTGACATCACCCAGGCCCTCACCAATACCAATACCCTTGAAGCTCCACCCCGTGACAAGGAAACAGGGACTCTAATGCCTGCAAGGAGGGTGCCATAGACAGCAGTACCTCTCCTCAGGACAGGGAATCAACACAACAAGCTCCACGGAAGCAGGGGGTGTTTGGCAGTAGTAGTGGGTTTTAGAGGACTACCAGGTAGACTCCAGGATCTGTGAGAAGGTCTATTGACTGCAGGCCTCAGATTCAACCTCAGTGTCTTGAAAAGGACTCCTTTTAGGATTTAAGTCATGAGAGTAGAAAAAGCAGTGGGTGCAAAATTCCTAACAACTGATCTGGATCCCCTACCCCACCTGTGAGCAGCCCTCACCCCACCCTATCATCCACCTCCTCCTGTCTTTCACCTCCTGATATAGGCAAGAGAGCTTTCCCAGGGGACCCTGCCTTATCAACTATCAACCCACTTTTGATGAAAGTGCTTTCATGCTTTCTCTTCTCATCTGGCTCTCTCCTTCACTCCTTCTCTTGGATCAACTCTGAGCATCTCCCTACAGGAGTCTTCATCTGAGCAGAGCACAATGACCCATCATCCCAAAATCCTGGCTACCATGCTGCCGCACCTGCTCCTTTACCTCCTGCTAAGCACAGCAGCCAACATGTTCTCTTCTATACCCAAACATCCATTTCATTTTCACTAGATTTTTCATTTTTCCGACAATCTATGTCTCATTTTGTTAGCACATTCAAAGATAAAAGGACTAGATCTTTCAGACCCAATTTCGTCTAGCTATTACCATGTCATGGGAATTCTGAAAACAGTAACTAATCAGCAAAGTCAGAGACTAGGAGATAGCTGGACTCCTCGCCTAGTAAGATAGCAATGATGTGTACCTTCTAATTAGGAAAAGACAGAAATTCTTTCATTGAAGTCCATAAAAGAAAGTTATTCCGCTGACTAGCTCATTAACCTCTGCCAGGCTTTTAAAGGAACATGGAAAAGAGTCACATGTCACCCCACAGTAGGTGCTTAAAAAAAAACATTGCCATCAAGTTGATTTCAATTCGTGGTGACCCCCTGTGCACGGTAAGCCTTAACCAGATGCAAGTTTGATAAGGAGCTTTTCTTCCCTATGAAGTAGGACCTGGGAACTCATACCATGGTAAGGATGTAACGCTCAGAAACATAAAATGAAGGCTTACTAGGTACCAGGCACACCCCACCGTGCTAGCAGCCTCTGAAGAGGTGTCCAAATCAAGGTGGGAGCATATTGGAAAAGAGCCACAAGCAGTTATACTGATTCCAGCCAGCAGGTGGCGCAGTGGGGGTGGGGCACGGCAGTGTGGAGCTGGCCAAAGGCACCGAGTATCTCCTGACAAAGATCTTCCTAAAGATACGCACGGTGGGGCCGAGCAGAATGGTTGGTAGGGACTATCCAAAAGGACAGAGAGGAAAGTTGTCAGCAACGAAAAGCACAGCATTCCCATAAGTTCAAAGACACTGAGAAGTACATACACAAACGCTGGCAAATGAGTCAACAGGGCAGGAGGGACTTGCCCACCAGCAGACTACAAAGTCATTCCCGACATTCCAAACGACTCCTGCCACCCCAAAAAAGAATTGGAATACCTCTGCCCTCGTTTCCAAAAAACCCTAATCACATGACAGGTAACAACATCCCAGTAGCAGTGGCTGGAGAGCCCCAGCACATGGCAACATCTGGATTAATTCAACTCAAATCATCTCAGACCAGGCTCCCTGGAAGAGACAAAGTAGTCCATGCTCAGGTAGGGAAGTGGGCTTTCCTCCCCATTGACAAGGTCAGGGTACATTCAGGCACCTCTTCTCCTAGTTGTGGGGGAAACACCCAATGATTAAGGAGGTGAGGACACTGAGACCATCATGACAGCCCCACAATGCACTGGAAAGGAACTCCAGAATTTAAGGGATGAAGCGACTTGTCCCTGGTTACGCGAAAAGCTAAAGCAGAACCATATACCACAAAAAGTTATTGTCACTAAAATAGGTCACTCCACACAAAAGTTGAACACCTAAGTACAACAGCTTCTACCCAGCTTCACTTGAAATGACTTTCTTCTGCCCCCACAGCTACTCCTGGACCAAGGACAGCTGATGGCCTCCAGCGGGCAGGAAGACAGTCTCTGGGACAGAGCCAAACATCTGTGCCAACTACATCTGAGCTCTGGTAAAGAAAAGTGGAAGCAGCAGTTGGAACGAAGGAGGAATTAGATATGAATTTAAGTTTTCAAATTTGCCCAACTAGTCTTTCTCTTATACATACACATATAGCTTCGAGAACCACACAGAAGCCAGAGAATCATTCCAATCTGCCCCACTCACTGACATCGTCTCTAAAAATTAATCACTCACCAAGGATAGAGACATTTCTGATTGCCTCCCTTTTCCCCTTTCAGCCCCTGGAGCTCGGGAGGGCTGGCCTTCACTGGCAGGAGTACATGGCCAGCTCACTCCCTGCCTGATCTCTGCAATCCCTCAAAAGCAGCAACTGGCCACCCGATGGCAGCATCCCTCCCACGCACCTCCCCCCCTCAACAGCTCCCAATTAAGGGGCAGATCTGAGGGCTAGCAAATGCTTCGGTCTGGGACAGCTCCTCTTTCTCCTGGGGTTTACTGAAAGGAGGGGGAAGATGTAACCTCTACCCATCACACTCCCATAAATGCTACAGAGTGTGGCATCCAGGAAGAATACAAGAAGAAATTAAGGAAACTATCTTCACTTGTGCCTTCCTTCAAGTCAGAGTTACAAGCTGTTAAAAATTCTGACAACCCCCCTCCCCATTTCAAAGATCACCCAGGCACTTCTGCATGAGTTCTCTTACAGGAGAGCGAGGTGGTGCAAACTTTGCCAGCCTGCTGGGAGTAAAATAAGTTTCTCCCGGAAGGCAAGCAAGTTAAAGCCTCAATTCAGTCACCATGGAGAGGGAGGAAGGGAGAGAGATGCATGAACAGGAGGGGAAAAAACGATTTAGGGAGGAAAAAAAACTTACCATTGTGCAGAAAGCGGAGTAATGCATCACAGAAAAGAAGACACGATATCACACTACAGTAAGCAAAGAGGATGAGAGGGCAAAGGGACAGATAAAAGGAAGGACTTACCCAGAATATCAAATTGAAGAGGAACATCATGTACTTCAAACAGCAGAGGCAGCCCCTGGCCATGTTGCACTTTTTAAATTCTAGGAGGAAAACAAAGGAGAGGTCCAGGTAAAACACCACGTACTTGCTGCCTTTGGGTGCATTGTACTTGTCGGTCTTAACGCCGGCCTCAGCGCGGCTCTGGCCCCGGGAGCCCGCGGTGCCGTAGAAAGCGCCGGCCGTGAAGCCGCGGCCAAACGGGCGGCCCGAGGTGGACGGCTTTGCAAAGTCCGAATCCTTGCTGTCCAAAGATGGACTCCGGTGGATCGAAGAATCCTCGCTACTCGACTTCTCCATGCTCGCGTCGTTCCCGGGGGGCCCGAGGGGCGGGGGGCATTGCTCCCGGAGTGGGACAAAGGGGGCACCCAACTCAGGCGCACGGGTCGGCGGAGCCTTGCACGCCCCTTCTCTGTACCCGCGCTAACTCCTGGTCGAACCCTGTGCCCAGGGTTTCTGCCTCTCAGACGGCACCCGGCTCTGGCCGGCCAGCCAACCCAGAAGGACTCTGTGGTTCAGCTGGGCTCTAAGCGCGCTCTTGAATGTTCTCCGGGAACTAGCTCGACTGCATAACTTAGCGTCTTGAGGGAGGCTGCAGTTTTATTTCTCTGTCCGATCGCCTCGGTTGCCTCCGAGTGCACCGGTTGCCTCCGAGTGCACCGGTTGCCTCCGAGTGCACCGGCTGCTCAAGCAGAGGCAGAAGGGCGCCGGGCTCCGGGCTCCCTGGGCACACCTCTCCCAGCTCAGCCCCAGTACCGAGCCCGATCACTTTGAGGGCGCTCCGCCTCCTTGCGCTCCACGACTTTGACAAGCCGCTCACGGGCCCTGGGCAGCCCGGGAGCGCCGCGGGCAGTGCCGAGGGATCGCCGCAGCTGCAACCGCTGGGCTTTCCCTGCGAAATCCCAGCCCTGACTCCCGACTCTGAAATCGCAGGAGCCCCCTCCCCGGGCCCTCGGCCCCGCCCCCTGCTTACCATTCGACCAATGGACGTGCAGCCTGATCGGCCTGGTAGGGGAGCCACCCCCCTCCCCAATGACACAATATCTTTAATAGGATTAGCGTTCTGCTGTGT
This sequence comes from Heterohyrax brucei, assembly GCA_028571685.1. Classification (NCBI taxonomy): domain Eukaryota; kingdom Metazoa; phylum Chordata; class Mammalia; order Hyracoidea; family Procaviidae; genus Heterohyrax; species Heterohyrax brucei. Next base: position 63,982,833 of record CM053142.1, on the reverse strand, counting down.
GCCTATACAAGTGCTCCGCGAACCCTAGCTAAATGTCAAGGGCTCTTTAGCTAAGGGTGAACCAGAACCTTCTTCGGAAGGCGCCGATCTCTTTAAACCACAGACAAGCGTATTCTGAGGGAAGACTGGAGGGGCTTTAACTCCCTCGCCCGAAGGAAGCCAGAGGAAAGATCTGTGAGAGAAAGAAGCGCAGCCACTATCGAACCGGCTGCCACCCCTTGGGCACAGGGGACCTGTCTGGCCTGGGATCGCAGTATCCTAGCTACACATGCATACACACAAACACACGCTCGCGCCACACACACACACACACACACATACACACACATCCCACAGGCTTTTTGCACATGTGGATTTGGCTACAGTGCCCAAGGAGATGGGACCGCAGGGCAGACGCAAGGTATGGGAAAGGCGCTTGTGGCCTCCACGGTTCGCATCACGCTCCCCTCCCCTCCGGGCACTCATGCATACGCGCACGCGCGTGCACACACAGGCTGCTCCGAGAGGCTCCTGCAGCGGCATGAGCCCCTCCCCCGCAATGCCGGGTGGGACCCCGCTCCAGCTGGGACCCCTGCCGGACCAGGAGGGGTAGGTGACCAAAGCGGGGGTCCTGCTTTGCCTCTCTGCATCCTTGACAATGCCAAGGTTGATGTAGGTGTGCCTCTGGCCAATGCTGGGTTCTCTCCTGTGAGGAAAGCAAGGAAGGGGCTGGTCAGGGAAGCAGCTGTGCAACTCTCTTTTTAGGGGCTTTGGAACACCTAGGAGCAGCCCTTCATATCTGGGCTTGTGTAGGTATCTGCAGCACAGGTATGGGGCCACCACAGTTTGCAGACGAATGATGAAAGCGAGAAGGCTTGGGGGCTGGGATCCCACCTCTCTGTCATATCCCTGTCACTCTGCAATGGAGTGTTGAGAGTACCTGACCGTAGGGTCCACATTTCACAAGGCTGATATGCCCAGCACCTACCACAGGGCTTGACTTCTGTGAGATGCTCAGTAGGGATGGCTGGGTAGAAGCACATGCCCAAGGTGGGGGTAGGGTGTGAAATGTCCTCCCTGAATCCAGTTAGACATTTCTTCCACACCTGCTGTGTACTTAGCATGGGCCAGACCCTTGAAGAAACAGATACGTGTTGGTCCCTGCCCTTCAGGCACACAAATCTAGTCAAGGAGACAACCCACTGCTGGTGAGTCGATTCCGACTCACAGAAACCATGTAGGACAGAGTAGAACTGCCCCACAGAGTTTTCAAGGAGCACCTGGAAGATGTGAACTGCCAACCTTTTGATTAGCAGCCATAGCACTTACCCACCATACCACCAGGGTTTCCGTCATGGAGAGAAAAGCTAAAAACCAAGCCCACTGCTGTCGAGTCAATTCTGACTCACAGCGACCAGAAAGAACATTAATCACCAAGGAGGGGTAGACTGGGAGAGTGTTAGGACAGCTGCCACACTGACTACGATTATGTAGGAAGGCGGCTGTGAGCCCCAGTCAGGGGGGCTTTAAGGCCCTCATCGCCAGGTTGTTGCAGTTACATGGCTCCATACCACCCTGGCCCCAAAGAAGGCTTGTACCCTAGAAGTGAGAGCTTCCAAAGTTGGGGGCTGGCAGCTCAGCTTCTCTGGAGGAACCTGCAGTGATTTTACTATTCAGAGCCCTTTCTGGACTCAGATAGGGAGCCCAGTAATAAAACATACTGTGGCTTGCAGCCACTGGCAACTTATCCTCTCCTGGATGGGCACAGCGGTCCTGTGGATGCTATCTACAGACGAAGGGGACAGATGTCTAGCTGGCTCCTGACAGCACACCATGCTGCCTGCCTGGAATGCCTAACACCTTCTGTCCTCTCCAGCTTCACCCAGGCAGCTCCTGAGGGGCTCGCACTGACACTTCATTTTCACAACATTACATCTTTGATGAGGACAAGGAGAGATCGTTTACCAGCTGGACCGGGAGTCAGGAGACCTGTTCTTTACCCTTGGCTCTTTTTAGCTGTGTGATCAAGGGAAAGATACTTTGCCTTTCTGAGCTTCCATTCCTTCTTCTTTAAAGAGGGATTAACAGACCCTACTTTACAGAAGTGTTGTTAGGATAAAAGTGAGGTGGCATATGTGAGAACAGTCTGAAAACTACAAGCATGCAACAAATAGAAGATGCTATTATCACTATTCTCAAATGGCAAACTGGTGTCAGCGAGGACCTTCCCAGGCTGACCCCTCCACCTTCAATCCCACTTCTCCTGTCTCTACTGTCCCCAACTCACACCTTGTCCAGTCTCCCTACCATCCCTGGATTATTCCTCATTTCTGATTATAAATAAACTCCTACCATTAACTACTTCCTCAGCAACCGGGGCAGAAATCTCCTGCAGGAAGGAGGCGGAAGAAGACAGGCAGGGAAAGGGAGAAGAGGCTGGCCAGCATAACAGTTCTACTTCCTTCTGGTCACTCTTGTCAAAAGGGCACTGGACTTCCCACTCATCAGCCCATTAACAAAGCTACAGTAAAGCCCTCCAAGAAATCTAGCTCAGTCATCAGAATAATAACACTCCGATTTATGATTGGCTGCTAACCAAAAGGTCAGCAGTTCAAACCCACCAATGGCTCCATGACAGAAAAGACCTGTAAACATTACAGCCTACATTATGGGGCAGTTCTACCCTGTTACAGAGTCCTGGGAGTCAGAACGGACTACACAACACACAACATTTACACATCACCACTGACTATCTACCAGCTTCTCAGACTACAGTGGCTTGTGTGCTCTGTTGCTGCAAGCAATGCCACTAGTAGTTCAAATACCAGTACACTAAGGAAAAAGGCCTGGCAATTTCCTTCCAAAAATTAGCCAAGGAAAATCCTTTGGATCACAACAGAATATTGTCCAATAGTGCTGGAAGATGAGCCCCCCTAAGTTGGAAGGCACTCAAAATACTGGCCACAACAGTAGACTTGAACCTACCGATGACTGTGAAGATGGCACAAGAACAGGCGATGATTCATTCTGTTACAGACAGGATGACCACAAGTTGGAGCTGATGCAGTGGCAACAAACAACATTATATACCAGGCACCAAGCTTCACACGCAGTCACTTATTCAATCCTCATGACAATGCTATGAGACAGGTATGATTATTATCCTCAGCTTATAATCAAGGAAACTGTGTAAGTTCAAAGCCCATGTTCTTTGTTTGCTTAGGCTCTGGACATAGGTTCTGCACTCAGGAATTTACTGCTTTAACAGACAAGACTTCAAACCATAACTAAACCCACTGTCACTGAGTCGATTCTGACTCAGAGCAACCCTACAGAACAGAGTAGAACTGCCCCATACGGTTTCCAAGGAGCAGATTTGAACTGCTGAGTTTTTGGTTAACGGCCCTAGTGTTTAATCACTGTGTTACTAAAGCACAAAAGAGTGCCTAAAAGAGCAAGTCCTGATGAACAGCCATTATAAAAGGAGATGTGGTCAGGAGTGAGGCCTCAGGACTCATAACTGGCAAGGGCAGATCACCAAGAGATGGCTCTGAGTTATCTTACAGAGAGTAGGGAGAAGGAAGAGGGTGCAGGGAGAATGTAGTCTGGAAGACAGGAAGCTATTCCATGTTAGGAGGGAGCTTGGACAAAGGAGGTTCAGAGGCCACAGGAAGGTCAGCTTAGCAAACTAGAGAGCATACACATGATGGGACAAGCAAAGAGATGGCCCTCGGGCCCTACCCCTTGAGGTAGACTGTCTGAAGTGAGTCTGGACAGGAAGAGAGGCAAGGCAGAGTATTCTAGGAAGGCTTGAGTACAGCACACTCAGGAGAGACGGTGAGGTGGCAGGCTTAACGGTAGCAGGGACACTGTTCCTGGGAATCAAAGACGAGCTATGCTGTGAGGCGGTCCATACTACAAAAATGGGCTGGGGCTCCTCCTGGAGCTTCCCACGCAGCAGAGGCACATATGGGATCAGTGCTCTAGGAAGCTGGGCCTGGCAGCAGCACGGAGGAGAAGCAAGACAACCAGCTGCCAGGGCTGCCTCAAGTCCACGGATTTGGGATGCAGAAGGACCAACCAGACAGAAAAGGAGATCTGAGATGCCACCTACCCTGCACCCTCCTGATGCTCAACCCTCAGCCCCGCCCAGGAGAGCTGGAAGGTACAGGCTGCCCTTGAGGACATCTTGGAGAATGTGAACCCGGCTGAACTGCCTTTTCTTTTTCAATAACAAAAAGTGAAGCCAGTAAACTTCCCAGGAGAGTGGGAGAGAAGTGAATAGGTGAAATCTACACGAAACATCTCTTCTGACGGGCAACTAGGGGGATGCAGGCTTCAGAGTAAATGCCTAACTCTCCCTGCATATGGCAGGCCTGCAGTGTGCAACAAAGCTCTGCAGTGGGGTGCTCACTCACCCACACACAATCAGAGCTGATGGGCCAAGACACAGTCCCTTTCTAAGACCTGCACTGCATATTTCTATATCTGACAACGTGTGCAGCACGTGAGGCATCCCATGCCTCTAAGCAAACACAGCAGCCTCACCCAGAATGTAGGTTAGACACAAAGCAGCACTCGCTGTCCTACAGCTTGTGTGAGATAAGTTGCCATCATAAGAGAAAGGAGCATTTGTTCAGCTGACCCCAGCTTTTAACTGTAAAACTGATATCTTCTGAGGCTGTACAGGAAATGCTTTCACTGCTGAACAAACTGTTTACTGCTGATGCCAAAAATGAAGAAGGAGCAAGAGACAGCCCTGGTGGGGGTGGCCACATCCCAAAACTGTTTGCACGAAGGGTTACTAGTCAGGGGATATGAGGAGACTCCAAGACCAGGGGTGACTCTCCTGTTTGCTATGGAAATTAAACAGTGACGCATTATGTGTTACCAAACCCAAAAGACCAAACCCACTTCTGTCGAGTCAATTCTGACTCACAGCAACGCTATAGGACAGTGGAGAACTGCCCCATAGAATTTCAAGGAGCTCCTGGTGGATTCAAACTCTGAGCTTTTTGGTTAGCAGTCATAGTTCTTAACCACTTTGCCACTAGGGCTTCCTTATACATTATCATAAACTAAAAAAAAAAAGCCCCTTGCCACTGATTCTAACTCTAAGTGATTCTATAGGACAGAGTAAAATTTTCCCATAGGGTCTCCAAAGAGCTGCTGCTGCATTTGAACTGGCAACCTCCTGGTTAGCAAGCAGATCAGCTCTTAACCATTGCCCCACCATGTGTTGCCACACTCGTCCATAATTCAGGAAGAATAATAACAATGACACTGAAAAGGATGGGATAGAAAAGAACTAAAAGTAGTTTGGTTTGGTTTAGCTTGGTTGGTTTCTGAGACCAGTGAGAAAGAAAAGTGAAAAAAACAAAGGCTTTACTTGCAATAGGAGGGATTGCAGTTAGATGGAAAAAGAAATGGCTCAACATCGCCTATTGAAGGTGGCTGGGGTATGCGACGAAGAGGTTTGTTCTGCCCTCCTTTATATGCTTGGGGGTCTTAGTTCAGGATACCTGGTGACATAATGATTAAGCACTTGGCTACTAACCGAAAGGTCAGAAGTTTGAACCCACCAGCTGCTGTGTAGGAGAAAAGACTTGGCAATCTGCTCTCAGAAAAATGACAGCCGGGGAAGCCCTAGGGGGCATTCTACTCCATCCTATAGGATCACCATGAGGCAGAATTGACTTGACAGCACACAACAATAGGTCTTAGTTCAGACTGCCCTTACAGTTGGCCTATCTGCCTCTCTTCTGGTTACTGGGCTTCTTAAAGGGAGACAAGAGCTGTGTCTTCGTCATTTTATTACCCCCTAATCCCACCACAGTGCTTGTCACAGTAACCACCACAAGACAGATACCCAGAAAGCACTGGAGGGTAGAGAGGGAAAAGGAAGACCACCAACCTAAGCCCTGAGTTCTCCCCGAGGATAGCCTAAGAGTCCCATGTTCACTAACCAAAAGACGACACCCAAGCCAGAGAGCTATAGAATTGTTACTAGAAAGCAGGCTATCTGAGGACATCAAAGCTCACTATCCAAAGAAAGTCACTGCTCTCAAGTCAATTCCGACTCATAGCAACCCTATGTATCAGAGTAGAACTGCCCCCATAGAGTTTCCAAGGAGCACCTGGTGGATTTGAACTGCTGACCTTTTGGTTAGCAGATATATCTCTTAAGCACCATGCCACCAGGGTTTCCAACCTGACTAGGGAGCCTGGGAAACATAAATGCCTACCTACAGATAACAGCTAAGCTGTAAATGCCATAAGGTATACTGTTTTGTTCACAGCTATGTCCCCTAGCACAAGACAGTCTGGAATGGACAGAAAGATGGGTAGACAGACAGAAAAGAAAAAAAATAGGTCCAGAATGCCATCCTGGAGTATAAGTTGGGAAAAACAGGAGATAGAAAGAAAATGGACACAAAGCAAGACAGAGAAAAAGCTGCTCTTCGACTCCTCCCCATTCTGGGGGGCCAGGCTTTTTGGCGGGTCCCCAAGGACAGTCCAGAGCAGGAGAGCTCGGCCGCTGGCTCTGAGTTTCTGGTGAACTCCTGCACACTGCAGTGCGGAATGTCATGTCTCAAAGCCCAGGAGCAAAGCTGCCTCCTGGCCTCTGACAGGGTCACACTTGGCTACTGAGGAGGCACAACTGTGTAGAGACCCTCAACTGTGTGTCCACATTCCATGAGTGACAGGTTAGCTGGCTGGACAGAGAATGCACAAGTGATACTTCGGTTAGTCAGCTTATCTCAGAGGAAAGAGACACACGCGTACACCTCACCCAGCCGGCAGTGCTGAAAGTGTGGCTCCTAGATCATGACGAACCACGTAGGAGGTTCTAACGGATCATATCACATCACAAAGTCAACTCTACGCCCATCCCCAAACAGCTCATACAAACGGTCTGGTAACAGTGGGTCAGAAAGGGTGGCATATGCTCAGATGCCTTCAAGAGCTCCGGACCAAACCCACTACCCAACCCAACCACAGAGATGAAAGCTTTGGCAAAAAAGGGTAGTGGAAAGTCTTCGTGCTTTGGGACCAGACACATCTGTGTTTAAATCCCATCTGGAATGAGTTACCTATCCACTGGGTGACCTAGAATGATCACTTAACTGCTCTGTACCTCCGTTTCTCCAACCATAAAATGGAGATAAGAAGACACAGCTGCCCAAGCCATTTATTAACAAGTACAGACTAAAGATAATGAATGTAATCCACACAGCACAGAGTCTGGGACATAGGAAAGGTTCAGTGAATTGAACCTTTCATCATTATCAACATAACCATTATTATAGCAAATACAGTCCCTGTCCTTTTCCAGTTAAAATGTGGCTGCCTAGAGAAAATACAAGGCATAAACAATACATAATGTTCTGTGGTTCAAATTCTAAGGGTGAATGCTAGCAGCTCCTCCTCCTCAGTTGACCTTGCCCCCTCAGCCCCTGCCCAGGGAGGCTTTTCGTTCTAGGCCCTCCTCTCTTCTCCTCTCCCTGACACCATACTTGGTTATCTCCTATACTTCAGTATCTCCCCAATACTACACTGTCCATAGGGTTGCTATGAGTTGAAACTGACAGAACGGCAGTGGGGTTGCTTTTTTTTTTTGGCCTCTCTTATGAGCCCCAACACACCTACCCAGCTCTCCTTCATCAACCCATCTGGCCATCTCACAGGCAGGTCTATTTTCACACGGCCCAGGGGGACCTGCCCGTCCTCCAACAGTCCCCTTCCTTTCTCAGTAACGAGCCTGGCTGCTTAAGCCAGAAACCCACGCTTCATCACCTCCACTCAAACACAAGTCCTGGCCAATGAGCCTGCATCCGTCTCTCACCATCTTCACAATGTCGCAGCCCAGCCCTACCTCATCTCTCACCTGAGTTCCTGCACCAGTCTCTAACGGCTCTCCATTTCTACTCCTGCCCCAAGATCCATTCTCTGCCAAGCAGCCTAAGTGATCTCAATCATATGGCTCCTGTGCAGGTCATATGGCTCCAGTCAGGGGCTTCCCACTTCACTTTGATCACCATCAGGTGTGTGTGTGTGTGCGCATGCTTGCGTGTACGCATTTGCTAGCCTGCTTTTCTACTACAGTCTGGAGTCTTCAAACGACCTTGAAGGTCCTGCATAGCAAGTTTATTTCTAACAGTTCTCCTCTCACTTATGTTCAAATCAGTGAACTCCCAAAGCTCTTTCCATCCTCGGATCAAAGGCCCAAGCTCTTCTCCCTGCCTTGGGTACTCTTCCCCAATCCACTACCTGAATGAGTCCTACTCTTCAAAAAGGTCTTCCTGTTTTTTGGCTGTCTGCTAGCATCTAAATTAAAGCACCCCTCTCCACAAACACATTCTCAGAGCACTTTTTCTTTCACAGTACTCATCGCAATCTGAAAGGACAAATTTATAGTCTGATTCTCCTGCCAGGCTATAAACCACAGCACAGCAGAGACAAGGTCTGTTTTTCTCACTACCATCTCCCCACTGGAAACCCTGGAGGAGCAGTAAAGTGCTATGGCTGCTAACGAAAAGGTTGGCGGTTAAAATCCACCAGGAGCAGCTTGGAAACTTTCTGGGGGCAATTCTGCTCTGTCTTATAGGTCACTAAGAGTCAGAATCAACTCAACAGCAATGGGTTTTTATGTTCCCACTGCAGAGTACTATGCATCCTAACCCCAATGAATACCCCATGAACAAATGAATAGCAGCTCAAAGGAGGTGTACCCAGGACAGACCAGTCATTAGGGAAGGCTTCATTGGCCTTCTGGTTTTATGGTCACCTCTGGTCACCAGAGGTGTGAAGTGTGGGGATACAAAACACCCGTGTGGCTTCTAGCTTCTCACCTACAAAGTAAGGAGGTTGGACTAGTTGGTTCTCTATGGCCCCTTCTACCCTAAAATTCCCACCCTAGGCAATGTGACTTAACTTTTATCTTGGAAGGTAGGCAAGATTGGACAGGCACACAGAAAGAGGAAAAGGACAGAAGAGTGCCCACACACCCAGCTGAAATGAAGAGTCACAGAGCTTAGAAAGGAAGGTAAGGCTTAGATCACAGGTGATCTTGGATACCAGTTTTAAAAATCTGCACTTGAGAGCAGAGTCAAGATAGTGAACTAAGCACACATCTCCCTCTGGAAACCAAGACCTGAATTGATAATTAAATGGAGTCTTCTGGACACCTAGTGAACCCTAGGCCATGGCATAGGGCTGTCAATTTGGACTTCATACACTGAACAGAAGAATTCCTCTCTTTCACCAACCCCCCCACTGTGGTTGAATGCTGGCTTTCACGGACCAAAGGTAACTTGCCATTTTAATTTTGTTTCTCTAGCTTAGCCGGAGGGTGGAGCTGAGATTTAACCAGCAGCTAATCTCAGACACACTGCTGGTGGGATTGGCAGGTGAAACTGCCACATTTTGAGAGCTCGGCTTTGGACTCTGTGCATCTCCGCCATTGAGTAACCTGTACCGACACAGGCAGGCAGGCAGGCAGCCAGCCTGTGTGGGACACCACCTTCTTTGATTGGAAGGCAGATGAACACCCATACGGAGGCCCCAGCTGGACCTAGTTCCTAGGCTGGGAGGCAGCACCTGCTGGGAGGAGAGCACTTTTCCACCAGAAAAGCAAGAGTTTACACAGTGTCACCTACGGCTGGGGCCCAGACAACAAGACAGTAGCCTTTCTGTATTTTGAGCTAGTTTATAACATCAGGGGTTCAATATAGAGGTGCTTACTTTGCCAGCTAGGAAGACGGACCTGTACACCTGAAAACCTGACTAACTGTGCAAGTGGTCAGATACCTTTTCCCTCTCTTTTTAAGACCACCTACAGAAACAACTGCAGTCCATCCTTACAGCATGTCTCCCCGCTTCTATTGAGTCAATGATGCCCCAAAAGCAACAAATTACTGGAGAAAATGATAACAAAGAAATCACCCATGGCTTCAGAAGGCCCTCAAAATAAAAAACCAAAGAACTCCCAGAAGTAGAAATCTTTCTGAAACTATCAGAAGGTGAATATAAGAGGATTATACATACAGCCCTCCTACACGTTATACAAAATGCAACAGAGCAAAATGAAACATTTAAGCAAGCTGTTCAATCTGATGGAATAGGGGGCAGAGTCAAGATGGGGACTAAGCACACGTCTCCTTCTATCCCTCTGGAAACCAAGACCTGAAATGACAATCAAACAGAGCCTTCGGGTCACCTAATCAGCCTCAGGACACAGCACAGAGCTGTTAACTGGGACTTCATACCACTCAGCGAAAAACCTCCTCTCTTTCGCTGACTCCCGCTCCTGGCTAGCCCCGGCTCTCACCGACGGAAGGTAAACGCACCATTTTGACTTTTTTTTCCTCGGTCTCGGCTGGCGGGCGGAGCTGGGCCTTGCCCGGCGGCTGGACTCAGACGCGCTGCTGGGGGGATAGGCAGGCGAAATTCCCATATTCTGAGAGCCAGGCTCGGGACTCTGTTAATCTAGACACTTTGAGCCTTTCATTTTGTGGCTGCCTCAGTGGGGTTTGTGTGGAGCTCCACAGTCAGGGTGCGGGACGCCATGTTGGTACCGAGATTTTAGCGGGACCTCGTTCTTAGCCTGGGAGCCAGCGCCTGCAAACAGGACAGCGCTTCTCTGACAGAAAAGTAATGATTTTGCACAGTGCTGCCTACGTTGGGGGCCCTGCAACGGAAGCAGAGGAATCACTACCTCTCGGCACCTTTGGCCCCTCTGTCTGCTGCCTGTGTGGAGGACGCCATCTTGGGTACGGTGGCCGCAGCTGGACCTAATTCTTAGCTTGGGAGCCAGAGCCTGCCCACAGGAGAGGGCTTTTCTATCACAAAACCAGTACTCGATGCAGTGTTGGCTAAGGCGAGGCCCTGTCAGCAGAGGCCACCAGGGCAATAGCATTGCTGTATTCTGAACTAGTTTCTTATCATCCGGGGTTGGATATAGTGGTGCTTACTTTGTCAGATGAGAAGAAGGACCTCTACACCTGAAAACCTAACTGACTTGTGAACTAGTCAGATACCTTTTGCTTTACATTTGAAGACAGCCTAGAGAAACATTTGCAATCCATCCTCACAGTACCTCTTCCAGCCTCTATATACTCACATGGGACCCAAAAAGCAACAGACAATTGTGGCATACAAGCAATCACTCATGGCTTCAGAAGGCTCCCAAACAAAGCAACCAAGGAGTTTTCCAGATGAAGAAACTTTTATGAAAGCATCAGGAAGTGAATACAAATTGATTATATACATAGCCCTTCTAGACCTTATACAAAATGCAGCAGAACAAAATGAAAAATTAAGCAAGTTGTTCGATCTGATGGAACACCAGTACTCTGAAATCCAGCAGATCAAGAAGAGAATCAAAGACATAGAAACTTCCACGCAAAGCCAAGAAAACAGAATGGAACAAGTGGAAAAAAAGAATTTCTGACTTGGAAGACAGAGCTACTGATGCCAGCGTCTATGAGCAGAAATCAGAAAAAAGAAACAAGAAAAATGAAGAAACATTAAGAAGCATGTGGGACGCTATTAAGAGGAACAACCTTCGATTAATTGGAGTCCCTGAACAGGGTGAGACATCTGAGAACACAGAGAGTATTGTTGCTGAGCTGCTGAAAGAAAACTTCCCAGAAATCATGAAGGAACAGAATATAGACATCTCAGATGCATATCGTATGCCACCCAATATAGATCTCAAAAGAAAGACTCCAAGACATATTATAATCAAGCTTAACAAAATGAAACATAAGCAGCAACTCTTAAAGGCAGCAAGACTCAAGACAAAGCTAACATTCAGAGGGAAACCCTGTAGGCTCTCGTCAGATTTCTCAGCAGAAACCATGCTGGCACGCAGGCAGTGGCACGACACATTCAAAGTCTTGAAGGAGAAGAACTTCCAACCAAGAATTATATATTCTGATGGAATACCAGTACTCCAAAATCCAACAGACCAAGAACAAAATCAAAGAGAGAGAAATTTCCTTTCAAAGCCAAGAAAACAGAATGAAACAAATGGAAAAGAGACTTTCAGTCTTGGAAGACTTAGCTATTGACTCCAGCATCTATGAGGAGAAATCAGAAAAAAGAAACAAGAAAAATGAAGAAGCATTAAGAAGCATGTGAGACTCTACTAAAAGGAACAATCTACCATTAACTCTGAACAGGGTGAGACACCTGAGAACAGAGAGTATTGTTGCTGAGCTGCCGACTGAAAACTTCCCAGAAATTATGAAAGAAGAGAATACAGATATCCAAGATACTACTCAATATAGAGCTCAAAAGAAAGACCCCAAGACATATTATAATCAAGCTTAACAAAATGAAACATAAGCAGAAACTCTGACAGGCAGCAAGACTCAAAGCAAAGCTAACATCCAGAGGCAAACCCTATAGCCTTTTGTAGGATTGCTCAGCTGCAATGATACTGGCATGGAGACAGTGGCATGACACATTCAAAGCCTTGAAGGAAAAGAACTTCCAACCAAGAATTATTTATCCTGCAAAACTATCTTTCAAATAGGAAAATAAAATTAAAACATTCACAGATAAACAGAAATTTAGAGACCTTGTAAAAACCAAACCAAAGCTACAAGAAATACTGAAAGAATTTCTTGGCTTAGAAGAGCAAAACCACTAACTTTATATTTTAGAAGCAAATACAGAACATATCACCCAGAAACCTACTCACTTAGGGAAGGCTCCAAAGTCAATCAAAGCTATAATAGTGAAAGATACGATCCAGTGATCATGTCATGAAAACTATGATGGTATCATATTAAAAAGAGGGATGTACTACAGTCACTACAGTCCTTCCAGGTGGAGAGGAAGTTGACAAGACTGGTAGTAATTAAAATTGGGTTTATATACAGTTTATTAAGGGAGATCATAGGAACAGCCATAAAGCACAATAAAGATGCAACATACCAAAAAATCAAGAAATGTAATACAGGTGTCTCAACAACCACAAAACCAACCCTGAAAAAGGTGAAAAATTTACAAAGAAGAACATCACTGAACAGATTAATAAGAACAACAGAGAAAACATCAACATAAAAATAAACATATCACAATGATAGCACTAAACGGATACCTATCAATAATTACATTGAATGTGAATGGACTAAATGCTTCAGTCAAGAGACACTGAGTGACATCTTGGATCAAAAGACACGACCCATTCATATGTTGCCTACAATAAACTCACATTTGACTTAAAGATATGAACAAACTGAAAATTAAAGGATGGAAGAATACATATCAAGCTAACAATACACAAAGAAGAGCAGGTATGGCAATTCTGATCTCAGATAAAATAGATTTTAATGTAAAATCCACCATCGTGGACAAGGATGGACACTATTTATTGCCGAAAGTTTCAATACACAGGCAGGACTTAACAGTATTAAATATTTATGCACCAAAATACATCAAAGAAACATTGACTACACTCAAAAATGAGATAGGTCACTCCACAACAATAGTGGGAGACTTCAATACTCCACTTTCAGTATTGGACAGATTGTCTAGAAAAAAGCTCAATAAGGACACAGAAGACCTTATGGCCACAATTAACCAATTGGATCTTATCAACGTATACAGAATTTTCTATCCATCAGCACACAACTACATCTTCTTCTCTAGTGCACCTGGAACATTCTCCAGAATAGACCATGTGTTAGGACATAAAACAATTCTCAACAAAATCCATACCACTGAATTAATTCAAAGCATCTTCTCAGATCGTAAAGCCATAAAACTTGAAATCAACAGCAGCAAAAACATAGATAAAAAGTGGAACTCACGGAAACTGAACAACATCTTGCTCAAAAAGCTATGTGTTATAGAAGAAATCAAGGATGAAGTAAAGAAATTTATGGATTCCAATGAGAATGAAAACACTTCCTACCAGAACCTATGGGATACAGCCAAAGCAGTGCTCCGAGTTCAGTTTATCTCCATAAATGCACACATCCAGAAGGAATAAAGAAACCAAACCAAAGAACTAATCCTACAGTTGAACAAGTAGAGAGAGAACAACAGAGGAAACCACTCAGACATCAGAAGAAAACATATAAAGATTAGAGTAGAACTAAACGAATTAGAGAATAGAAGGACAATTGAAAAAACGGAAAAGACCAAAAGCTGTTTTTTTAAAAAGATCAACAAAATTGACAAACCATTGGCTAAACTTACTAGAGAAAAACAGGAAACAATTAACCCAAATAAGAAATGAGAGGGGAGTTGTCACAACAGATCCAACAGAAATTAAAAATATCGTAACAATACTATGAAAGAATGTACTCTAACATATTTGAAAACCTAGAGGAAATGGACAAATTCCCAGATTCATATGACCTACCAAAATTATCACAAGGTGAAGCAGAACAATTTAACAAACCCATCACAGAGGAAGAGATTGAAAAAGTCATCCAAAAACTACCAACAAAAATAGCCCTGGCCCAGACGGTGGCAGAATTCTACCAAGCTTTTAGAGAAGAGTTATCTCCAATACTACTGAGACTATTTCACAGTACAGAAAGGGACGGAATATTCCCAAATTCATCTTATGAAGCTAGCATAACCCTGGTACCAAAGCCAGGGAAAGACCCAACAAAAAAGGAGAACTACAGACTGATATCACTCATGAATCTACATGTAAAAATCTTCAACAAAATTCTTGCCAATAGAATACAACAACATATCAAAAAAATAATCCATCATGACCAAGCTGGATTCATACCAGGGATGCAAGGCTGGTTCAACATCAGAAAAACAGTTAATGTAATCAACCACATAAATAACACAAGAGACAAGAATCACCTGACTTTGTCTACTGATGCAGAAAAGGCATTTGATAAAGTCCAACACCCATTCATGATAAAAACTCTTAGCAAAATAAGCATAGACGGAAAATTCCTCAATGCAATAAGGGCCATTTATACAAAACCAACTGTGCCTGCATCATCATGAATGGAGAGAGACTGAAGGCATTTCATTCCATTGAGAACAGGAGCTAGACAAGGATGCCCACTCTCACCTCTCCTATTCAACATTGTACTAGAAGTTCTCGCCAGAGTAATTAGACAAGACCATGAAATAAAGGGCATTTGCATCAGCAAAGAAGAAGTAAAAATCTCCCTATTTGCAGATGATATGATTGTATACTCAGAGAATCCTAAAGAATCCATAAATAAGCTACTCAAACTGATAGAAGAGTTCAGGGAAGTCTCAGGATATAAGATAAACATAAGTAAATCAGTAGGATTCCTTTATACCAATAATGAGATTATTAAGGAAGGAATCACCAAGTAAATACCATTTACTACAGCCCCTACGAAGATAATGTATCTAGGAATAAATATAATCAAAGAAATAACAGACCTTTACAAAGAGAACTACAAGACCTTACTACAAGAAACTAAGAGAGATTTACATAAATGGAGAAACCTATCCTGCTCATGGATAGGAAGACTTAACATTGTAAAAAATGTCTATTTTACCCAAAGCAGTCTACTTATATAATGCAATCCCAATACAAATTCCAGTGACATTTTTTAATGAAATGGAGAAACAAATCATCAACTTTGTTTGGAAAGGGAAGAAGCCCCAGATAAATAAAGCACTACTGAAGAAGAAGAACACACTGGGAGGCCTCTCACTACCCGATTTTAGAACATATTACACTGCCACAGTAGTCAAAACAGCCTGATACTGGTACAAAAAGAGACAGATAGAAAGATCAATGGAACAGAATTGAGACCCCAGAGATGACATCATCTTTCTATGAACAGTCGATATTTGACAAAGGTCCTAAGACATTAAACTGGGGTAAAGGCAGTCTCTTCCAACAAATGGTGCTGGCAAAACTGGATATCCATCTGCAAGAAACTGAAACAAGACCTATAACTTACACCTGATACAAAAACCAACTCAAACTGGATAAAAGACTTAAGTATCAAATCTAAAACAATAAAGCTCATACAAGAAAAAGTAGGAACAACAATGGAAGTTTTAATACACAAATCTATCAAACAAACCACAAGCAACAGAGAGAAAAAACAGATAAATGGGAACTACTAAGAGTCAAACATTTTTGCTCATCCAAAGACTTTATTAATAGAATTAAAAGGCCACCTACAGAATCGGAAAAAATATTTGGGAACTACATGTCAGGCCAACACCTGATCTCCATAATCTATAAGGTACTCAAAATATCAATAAGAAAAAGATAAATCATCCAATTAAGTGATGGGCAAAGGAGATGGACAGACACTTCACTAAAGAGGAGATCCAGGCAGCCAAAAAACATATCCAGACATGTTTATGATCATTAGCTATTAAAGAAATTCAAATCAAAACTACAATGAGATACCGTCTCACTCCAACAAGATTGGCCATGCTCCAAAAAAACACACAACAACAAATGCTAGAGAGGATGTGGAGAAACACTGTTGATGGGATTACAAAATGGTGCAACCTCTTTGGAAAACAATCTGGTGCTTCCTTAAAAAGCTGGATATAGATATACCATTTGACCCAGTAATTCCACTTCTCAGAATATATCCTAGAGAATCCAGGCCATTCACATCAACTTATACATGCACACAAATGTTTACTGCAGCACAGTCCACAACAGCAAAAAGATGAAATCAACCCAGATGCCCAACAACAGAAGAATGGATAGGTAAACTATGGTATATATACTCAATGGAACACTATGCAATGATAAAGAACAACAATGATTTTAGGAAACATCTCATAACCTGGTTTCAACTGGAAGTCAATTATGCTGAGTGAAAGCAGTCAGCAACAAAAGGACAAATATTGTACAAGATCCCTATGATAAGAACTTAAAAACAGACTCACGCATAGAAGACAAGACTCTTTGACAGCTGCAAGGGTGGGGAGAGAGGGTGAAGGGGGGAGCATTTAGATACTTGATAGAAATTTGGTTGGGTGAAATCTATGACAGCACACTTTAGAAAGAAGATCAATATTAACTGGACTTCAACGTAACATGATTACTTCTTCCATCTTAACCCAATATTGCAAAGAAAGAGTAGCTGGGGGGGTGGCTGGGGACCATGCTCTTACGGGAAATCGAAGCCAATTGGCACAAGTATCATTTTGCTAAGAGAGCCTTCTGCATCACACATTGGTGAGTGGTGTCTGGGGTCTTAAAAGCTGCTAAGCTGCCATCTGAGAGTACAGCAAATGGCCCCAACTCAGCAGGAACTGATGATCACTCACAATAAAAACGACATAGGGGTATGAGAACCCAGAAGACAGAGAGACCCATATGAGTGGGTGCCTACATAGACTTAGAACTGGAAGAACCGAATGGTGCCTGGCCACCACCAGTGACAGCCGCAATGGAGCTCACTAAGTTCAGTCTCACTGGCAACACAAGAATAAAAAAGGGTTAACTCTGAGATCTTCACTAAAAGACCACAATTGATGATCCAGGGGCTTTGGGGTTCCCTTGGGAGCATGGCCCCTGGCCCTAATGCTGCCCTTGCCCATAAATCATAACGAAGGTTCACTCTTTGGACACGAATGGATTGGACTTGGCGGTGCAGAGTGACCATATATTGGATGCACTTCATAGTTCTATGCATCTATATGATATCATCCTGATGACCTCTGACTGGAGTAAGGGGACTCGGTGGAGAGGAGGGGAAAGGAGACTGTTGGGAAGATGAGACATGTATGGAGCAGAGAAGAATAGTGTGCTGTCACCAGACAGGGAGAGCAGTGGAAGCTGCATATAGGTGGGCATATAAATTTATGTGGGATTGTACATTTTCACTCAGTCATAATAAAAAAGAAAAAGGCGGTGCACCTGGAGATCGCCAATAAAAGACCGCAATTGATCATCCAGAGGCTTCGGGGTTCCCCTGGGACCGTGGTCCCTGGCCCTGATGCTGCCCTTGCCCATGAATCATAACAAAGGTCCACTCTTCGGACATGAATGGATTGGACTTGGCGATGCAGAGTGACCATATATTGGATGCACTTTATGGTTCTATGCATCTATAAGATATCGTCCTGATGATCTCTGGCTGGAGTAAGGGGAATGGGTGGAGAGGAGGGGAAAGGAGACTGTTGGGAGGATGAGACATGTATGGAGCAGAGAGGAATAGTGTGCTGTCACCGGGCAGGGAGAGCAGTGGAAGCTGCATATAGGTGGACATATAAATTTATGTGGGAATGTACATTTTCACTCAGTCATAATAAAAAATAAAAAGAACAAAAAAGGCGGTGCACCTGGAGATCTCCAATAAAAGACCACAGTTGATGGTCCAGGGGCTTCGGGGTTCCCCTGGGAGCATGGCCCCTGGCCTTGATGCTGCCCCTGTCCATAAATCATAATGGAGGTCAACTCTTCAGACAGGAATGGATTGGACTTGGCAACACAGAATGACCATACTATGTGTGCACTTTATCCTCTTATGCAAATTTATATGAGAATGTACATTTTCCCTCAGTCATAACAATAAAAAAAAGATAAAAATCTGCACTCAATGTCACAAGTGCTTCCAAACCCTGGCTTCTTTCATCAGCCTCAGTTCCCCACCACCACCTTGTGTGACTTATATTCCAATCAAAATGAACCCACATCAAACTCTTTCTCACCCTTGACCTTTGTCCTTACTGCTCCCTCTACCTGCAATACCCTTTCCCTACACACTCTAACCCCCACAACCCAGCCAGCATCACCATTGGATAATGCCTCCTCTGTGAAGGCTTGGGTAAGGATTAGGGACCTCCCCCTAGGGTACCAATACACCCAGAGCTCATCCCACCACTATTCACTACTCCCCCCCTCAGACTGTCTGCTCCTTTAGGTCAAGGACTGTGGCTTTTATCTGTTCCAAGCCTTCGGGACAGTGCCTGGCACACTGTTGTTAGCTGCCATGTAGTGGGCCCCAGTTGACAGCAATCCCGTGCCCAACAGAACATATCACTGCCCAGTCCGGCACCAGGCTAGGTTACAGGCGAAACCGTTGTGATCCGTAATTTTCACTGGCTGATATTTGAAGTACATCATCAGGCCTTTCTTCCTGGTCCATCTTAGTCTGAAAGCTCCACTAAACCTATCCAGCAACATAGCAACACATGAGCCTCCACCGACAGATAGGTAGTGGCTGCAGATGAGGTACACTGCCCAGGTCTCCCACATGGAACGTGAGAATTTGGGTGCTCTTAATTCACTGCTGATCAGGGGCAGCAGTAAGGAGCTTCCTAAGTGTCCTGAGCAAAGAGAAAGCATCTCTTGGGGAAAATCAGCCTTGATTTGGAACAGTGATAGTTTATGCAAAGATCAAGAACTGCCCCTCCCAAAGGGCAATCCTCTCCTCTTTGAGCAGGTCTCCAGGGTGGGATCAGCAGGGGCTGCTGGCCTGCCTAGATAGAGGCAGCCACCTTGGCTTTCCAGCCCTTTCTTCTAGAAAAGAAGCCCTTTCTTCTTTTATCCCAAGCCCAGTCAGCATCCCTGCCAGATCTTCAGAAGTGGCTAGTATGAGAGGCACTGTCCTGGACAGACAGATGCACCCGCACCCATACATACACACAAATTGAGCCATTCACTGCTGGAAGACAGAGGAGAAAGAAAGCATTTGTTATTAGCACTTATCAAGCAGGGCAGGTGGCTTCAGGGAGGATGAGATAAGACCAGGCCGGGCACAGGGAAGTGTGATGAAGCCTGAGGTTTATTGCCATGCACCGGTGCAAATGTACTGACCCAGCAAATCCAATATTCCTAAACCACTCCATAGAGGGCACTGACTCGCAGGCTGGGAACGCGCTGTCTGACCCAGCACGCGGCCTGTCTGCGCAGCCATGGGATGCAGCAGGACTCTTCTGCTGATGTCAGGAGCTGCCGACTCCCCTCTCCCCTCTCCTCTCTCCTGCCACTGAGCTACACTGAAGGGAAGGGCAGAGGATGAGCAGCACTTGGGGAATGCTCTAAAGCTAAGAAGATGTAGAAAGAATACTGCTCCAAATTTCATCCTGCTCAGGAGAAGCAGGAGAGGGGAGCTACCCCCCTAAACCAAGAAGAGGCTCGCTTCTTGTTCTCAGTCTCTGTTTTGAGGAGTGATTTTACTATGCCTTGTATCGTGGTTGTTTGTATAAACGTCTTCTTTTCCAGGAAGACTAGAAGAAGCTCCCGAGGGGATGAACTCACCCATGTTCCTCCTGCAACAACCAGCTGAGCTTGATAAGTGGTGGATACTTCATAAATCTGTGAGGAAATTAAGTGAATCCCTCACACAATGCACAGCGCCCTCAAGCCTCACCCTCCACCCTCACCATCCACACTCACCTCAGCCCATGTATCGGATACCCCCCAACACTGTCCTCAGCATGATCACCTCGGATGGATCAACAAACGCCATCTGTCCTCCCCTCTGGGGGCCCCCTCTGGGTCACCCACCAGATTCAGCCATCTACAGAACCACAGTGGAGCTCGGATGTCTAGCCTGGAGCTCAGAGAATGCGGCTGGGCTCCGTGAGGCCCGATGTGTCTGGGTGGCTGTGTGTCACTCATCCCCCGAACTCCAGCCCCAAGAGGCACGTCCACATCCCAGCTGGGCAAAGCGCCAGGGCACACCTGCTCTTCCCCTCCCCCATACTGCTGCCAGAGGAAATGCCAGCCTGCAACCAGGCTGGCCAGAGAGAGCAGGGGCAGGCGCTGAGCACTGGTGCTATCACCTCCACCCCACCTTCCAGACCTAAGCCACAGCCAGCACCCTCTCATAAATGCATATTCCATGTCTGTAGCCTAACGGGAGGGGGTCAGGCAATAGTAGGGAGACTGGCAGGACGGAGAGCTGGGTGCACAGTCCCACCTCTATATGACCTGGACATGGTATTTCCAGCTGTCTGTGCAGAGCACCCAAACCCAAACCCACTGCCATCGAGTCAATTCAGACTCACATTGACCCTGTAGGACGGAACGGAACTGCCCCACAGAGTTTCCAAGGACAGCCCGGTGGATTCAAACTTCTGACCTTTTGGTTAGCAGCCATACCACTTAGCCAGTACACAACCAAGATTTCACCTCTACTGAATGGACAAGTGACTATTTGAACAAGAAAGGTTTCATTTTCCCATCTGGAAAGTGGGATTAACTATGATTATGAAAAACAGATGAGGCAATGTCAGGAAAACTACCAAATGTAAGATACTGGCTCACGCAGAGTTAAGCACTCAACTACTAGCTGAAAGGGTGGCAGTTCAAGTCCATACAGAGGCACACAGGAAGAGAGACCTGGCAATCTGTTTCCAAAAGGTCACGGCCTTCACAACTCTAAGGAACAGCTGTACTATGCACACACAAAGTCATCAGAGTTGGCATCAACTTGGTGGCAACTAACACAAATACTTCCAAATCTTTCACACACACAAACACACACACATACACTGACAACCATCTATCGCATTTTACGTGATTTATGATAAAAGACAAAAGACATTGACCCTGAGTAATCAGTTGCTGTAGACTGATTCCCTGAGTCCCACTAGGTGCCCCATTTGGGGCTCACCTCTATAGGTGTTGGCAAAACAGCAGTAGTTCTTAAGAAGCTGACCTCATCTGGGGGAAGAGTAACACAGTGAGAAATTAGCAAGCAATAGAACACAGGGGCAGGTGCCAGAGGGGGTGGTACAAACTTCAAGTGCGCAGAGGAGGAGTTGCCCAGGGAGGGCTTGACAAATCGAGGAAGGCTTCATGGAGGAGGTGGGATAGGTGCTGAGACTGAGTAACAACATCTTAACAGAAAGAGCCAGAGGAGAGAGTCCCAGATGCCTGAACACCAACGTGACTCACTCAAATTTTTCAAAGGGCTTCCATACTTGTGATCATATTGGATCCTCAAAACACCTCTGCAAGATAAAGAAGGAAGCTGTCCCAATTTATAAATGAGGAAACTAAGGACCATATAAGGCATACTGAATATACTATGGACTGTCAAAAGAACAAACAAATCTGCTTTGGAAGAAGTACAACCAGAATGCTCATTACAGAAGCAGGGGCGGAGAGCCTATATCTCATGTATTTCAGGCATATTATTAGGAGGGCTCAGTCCCTGGAGAAGGACATCATGTTTGCTAGAGGGTAAGTGAAACAGGAAGACTCTCAGTGAGATGGACTGACATAGTGGCTGCACAGATGGGCTCCAGCATAGAACCACCTGTGGGCCTGATGCAAAACCTGGCAGTGTTTCATTCCTTGAAAACCCTACAGAGCAGTTCTACTCTGCACACACATGAGGTCATCCCGAGTGGGCATCAACTCAACAGCACCTAACAGCAAGGACCAGAGAGAGGAGAGGACTTGTCTAAGGTAGTTAGCAGCAGAGTTGGAACTGGAAGCTATGTCTCTTTACTCCCAAAACTACACCAGTTTTATCTGGGCCCAGCCTCTATGTAAGAAACTGACCCCTACTGAGAAATGTGCATACCTGTTCTACACATCCAGAGGGAAAAAAAGGAAAAGGAAGAAATGATAGTGACTACTCATGCATTAGGATTACCCAGCCAGGAAAATCAGAGGACCCTCATCCTGGAAACACAAGGCAAGCCTTATCAATCCTGAGGAACAGTGCCCCCGAACCTTCATCATTCCCCTCAGCGGGGCTCATTTCACTTCATACAGCATGAATGTAAGTAATCTGCTGAAAGAAAGCAAACAGAGGCCGACCCTCTGAAACCATGGCTCAGGCAGAGTGGGGATAATAGACCAGTGATGGGCTAATGTTTAATATCCAACTCTCTAGGGGGAGAAAAAGTCGTAATTTGTATCATTTGCCAATTTCCATGGTATAAATGATCCCATCATGGTTGATTTCAAGCTACCGACAGTTTAACCCCCAAAACCAAACTAAAAACCCACTGCTGTCAATTTCAACTCACAGCAACCCTATAGGGCAGAAGACAACTGCCCTGTAGAGTTTCTGAGGAGCACCTGGTGGATTTCAACTCCAGACATTTTGGTTAGCAGCTGTAGCATCTAACTACTACGCCATCAGATTTTCCATTTAACCATTTGTTGGCAAAATTCCTAAATACTAACAGGCATTCGAAGAGTCAGTACATGTTTGGTTCATGCAAGCCACAGTAACAAACCCACGTCCCTTCCCTCCAAAAGAAACTCTAAGGCAGAGGGAAGAAGGCCAGCACCTCCTTCCTACTCCTCCCCAGGAGTAACAGTCTCAGTGTTAGGCTTTGGAGAACAAGAACAGAGGCTGAAGAAATCACAGCCCACACAGAAAGGATGGGACGGACTCTTTCTGATCAGTTCAGGCTCCACCACGGGTGGCCTAAGAACCAGAGAAAGACAACAGAAATTATCTCCCATATCACAATGGCCCTGTAATGTAAGTGACCCAGTTAATCCTCTGTGCAAAACTCTCTGACAGCTTTCCATCACTCTCCAAGTAAAAGACAATGCCCTTAACAAGTGTTTACACAATTTACACCCACATATGCACACACACATGTGTGCACACACCTGACCCCATCTCCTCCAGCCCAGCCACGCTGTCCTCCTTACTGTGCCTTACATTAGAACCTTTGTACTTGCTGTTCCCTCTGCCTAGAACACCCTCCTTCTAGGTCTGTGCACTGCCAACTCTCATCTCCTTTATATCATCACTCAAGTGTCACCTCCGTAACGAGGTCTTCCTTGACCATCCCATTTAGAAATGTATCTCCCCCAGCACACTCTGATCCTGTTTTATATAATTCTTCCATACCATTTATCCCCAATGCATAATAAAATGTGCTTATTAAATATATTCATTGTTTGCAGTCTGTCTCCTCCAGCCATGAAGGCAAGGATTTCGGTCTGTTTCATCCATTGCTGTATTTCCACAGCAAAGAGCAGAGCTTTACATAAGGTAGGTCCTCAGTAAGTATTTGATGACTGAATGCTGAATGTTGAATGAATGCTCACAGAGGTACTCTGCCAAATCCCTAGGCACCCACCATCTTGGTTTCCCAAGACAAGGCAGCTGGGGACAAGAGAGCTCAGTGGTTAGGGGCACCCACTGGGTGTCAGGATGCTTGTATACTCACCTGGCCCTGCCACCTTTGACCTGGTGTACCTGTACCCTCCAGCCCACATCTGTGCTTCAATGTCTCACTATCATTAGCCTGGAACAGGACTCGACATGGCTAACCCTGGGCAGCACCAAGGGCCAGGGATAGGGCCAGACAGGATGCCAAGTCTGAAGGGTTCAGAGCTCTGCAGTGGGAGGCCCTGAGGTCAGGTTCCAGGTTTTCCCTTTAAAAGGTCTTAGGAAAGACAAGCCTTTTGCCTCCCCTCTGCACTTGCCACACCTGATTCCCCAAACACATCCACTTCCCCTCCTTTAGGCCTAGAAGGAATCCTCAAATAAAATGCTCCCCATTTCAGTGGTTGGAGACAGTGGAGCCCCAACCCAGGCGGCTGCGCCATCATACCCCAGGCGGGCTCCCCACATGCAAGACAGCCAGCTCATACTGCTATTTTAAGCTCTGAGGGCCCAGCTGTAGCACGTAAACACAGCGGGCTGGCGGCCCGGGGTTGGAGGTGGGAGAAGCTCACTCACCAAAGAGTGCTGACCTGGCAAGCTCCCGACGGGAGTTTGGTCATCCCCTTAACACGAGTCCTCCTCTGGTGCACACCCTCAGACCCACCAGGCCTGGGGAAAGCGAGTCAAGAGGTACACAAAGTACACTCAGCTTCCATTTCTGAATGTGACCCCAAGTTTTCACATCAAAATGACTCCCAGCCACACCCTGCACACCTCCAGAAATTCAAACAAAACTAGAGCTAGTACGGTGCCCACCTTCCAGGTCCTGACAACATGAGACAGACAACAGAAATGCAGGCTGAAGAAAGGCATGGACTCTATTATAAATCTGTGAATGGCTTATCCACTGACTTGCACCCTTCCCTCTCCTCTACCTGTCCCCCTTAATGGATAAGTCATTCTCAGATAACAGAGTCAATGACTAGGCACACAGCACATTCAGTGTTCTTGACTGTGTTTTAATCATCCAGTATTGCTATAATACAAATACCCCAAGTGGGTGGCTTTAAAAAGAGAAATTTTATTCTTTCACAGTCCAGTAGACTGTAAGTCCAAATTCAGAGCATCAGCTCCAAGGGAAGGCTTTCTCTGTTGGCTCTGGAGGAAAAGTCCTTGTCATCAATCTTCCCCTGGACCGGGAGCTTCTAAGGCACAGGGACCCCAGGTCCTTTCCAAAGGATGCTCTCTGCTCCTGACCCTGCTACTTTCCCAACGATATGAGGTCCTCAACTCTCTGCTTACTTCCCTTTTCTTTACATCTCAAAAGACTGCATCAAGGCACAATATAATCTTACACATTGTGTCCTGCCTCACCAACACAGCTGCTGCCCATCCTCCCTTATTAACATCATACAGACAGGGTTTATAGGCATATAGGAACATCACACAATACCAAGAACCAAGGCCTAGCTAAACTACTACACATGTTTCTGGGGAGACACAATTCAATCCGTGACAGACTGGGTTCTCCAGAGAAGCAAAACCAGTGAAGCACATAAAAAACCCAAACACAGTGCCATCAAGTCAATGCAGACTCATAGCAACCCTAAATTTATATCAAAGAAATGACTCATGTAGAGGTTGGAATGTCCCAAGTCTGTGGATCAGTATAGAGACATGTCCTGATTCACACAGCCACAGGGCCTGACAAACCCAAGATCAGCAGGTCAAAGAGCAGGGCTCTTGCTCACAGGCTGCAAAGATTAACAGATCCCAAAATCAGCAGGCAAGAGTACAGATAAGCTACTAGCTCAAGTCACAAGAACTGGAAGTCAGATGAACAGGAGCCAGCTGCAGGCTCCAGAGCAAGCAAAAGCTCAAGAGCCTTGCCAAAAAGTCCATTTACATTCAGTGGAGGCCACCTCCCCAAGGAAACTCCCTTTCAACTCACTGGCTACTCACAGCAGATCCCATCACAGAGGTGATCACACATCATATCAAATCACATCACAGAAGTGATCATAGCATCATACAATTTCCAAACCATTAAGAATCACGGCCCAGCCAAGGTGACACACACCTTAACCATCGCACTCAGCAAATATGTGTTAACTACCTACTTGTTTGTAAATGCATTCTAAAATCAAATACGATGAAAGTGGTCATCATGATCATATTATACACTTCTGCTGAATACACTGAGCACCAAAACTGAGAATAAATATCATAACCAAAGAACCAACATAGTTTAGTAATTGTCATGGACTGAATTGTGTCCCCCCCAAAAAATGTGTGTGGCCATTTAGCTGAGTCACGATTCCTTGTATTGTGTGATATTCCTATATGCCATAAATCCTGCCTCTATGATGTTAACGAGGGATGATGGGTGGCAACTGTATTGGTGGGGCAGCACGCAATGTATAAGGCTGTTTTGTACCTTGAGGCAATTGCGTGTCATATAAATGAAAAAGAAACTAACAGAGATTTGGGGACCTGGTCCCATCAGGTGAGAAGCAGTGAGGGGAGCAGAGTATGTCCTTTGGAGCCAGGGTCCCTGAACCTCAGAAGCTTCCAGTCCAGGGAAAGACTGAAGACAAGGACCTTCCTCCAGAACCAACAGAGAAAGCCTTCCCCTAGAGCTGATGCCCCGAATCTTGGCTTGCAGCTTACTGACTATGACAAAAAAAAAATTGTCTTTGTTAAAGTCATACACTTTATAGTCTCTGTTAGGGCAGCACCAGATGACTAAGTCAGTAACCAAAAAGGAAGCCCCCAAGACGCTGCCCTTCTAGGGAGGTCTGCCACTACACAACTGCAGGAGGCAGTTACACTATAGTCTCTGGGAACCGTACCCACTGAAGTTGTGCAAAATGGCAGCCTTGCTCCAACCCACAGTATGTCCAAACACCCAGGAGCTGCTTGAGAAGGAATGTGCAAAACAGAAACTCCAGGTGCAAGCAATCCCCAGCCCCAATCTCACACTGTAGAACATCAGTCTGGGCTGGAGGGGGTCCACCAGCATCCTACATCTGTTATTGTTAAGCTCAAGCAACATCAGCACCATGGAAAAAGAGAAGAGAACCAGAAGGTGTGACAATTATCGAGCTCTGAGACCTCTCTGGAAACCCTGGTGGTAAAGTGGTTAAGAGTTATGGCTGCTAACAAAAGGATGGCTGTCTGAATCAAGCACATGTTCCTTGGAAACTGTGTGGTGCAGTTCTTTTCTGTCCTATCAGTTGGAAGTGACTCAAGGGCAGTGGCTTTTGGGTTTGGTACCTCTTTTGAGCCCTAGTGGCACAGTGATTAAAACCCAAAGGTCAGTGGTTTGAATTTACCAGTCACACCTTGAAAATCACATGGGGTAGTTCTACTCAGGCCTATAGGGTTGCTGTGAGACACAATCAACTCAGCAGCAAAGGGTAAACGGGCAGGGAGGACCTCTTTCCTTACTACTCGTTTACCTCAAGAGTGAACCAACCTACCATGCCTTAAAGACACAGATTCACCACCTGGACTGGAGAGGGTCAAGCGGTAAAAATGTTCCCTGGATTTTCTTGTTGGAGGAAGAATTCTAGATGACATGGGCTTTCAGAAATTCTTTAGTCCCCTTCCTTTTTCTCTCCCCCTCCCACTCCCTGGCTTCAGTCAATCCAGACAGACTTTTCAGAACATTGCTATTATAATTTCAAAAGCAATGACAACAGCTTGCATTTACAGAAAAACATAATGTTCAAAGGGATTTCACACGACCCTCACTAAAGTCCTAGAAAGTAGTCACAAATTGCATCAGTATATCCAGCTTATGAAACAACACAGGGCTTTGACACTGAAGTGATTTTCACCCAAGGCCAATACACTGAGTCAACTAGAACCTAGGTCTTCAAATACTTAGTCAGCAGTCTTTCCAAAATGCTATGTTCCCTCTAAAACATTATTTCTCTTGTGTAGTTTCCAGCCCACATTCAAATCCTTGAGTGTTCGGTAACAAATGCAAATCTCTGAGCCCACTCCACCTTACAGAGTCAGAATATCTAGGGGCAGGGCCTTATAATCTACTCTGTTAATATACTCCCAAGAGGAATTCTAACCCAAGCTAAAATGTAAGGATCACAGGCTGAAAATCTCACTAATTGGATCTACTTGGGTCTTCCTTTCACTGCCCAAGTGGTCACTGAAGTGCCACCTCCTCCAGCAAATCTTCCAGAGTCAGAGCCCTTCAGGGTGTGGGACTCCCTCTGCAGCCCTTTGGTTCACCTCCTGAAGACACATGTACACGTAACTGTCAAAGTAATCCTGAGGCACTTCTCTCAGCAACTCTGAAGTCATACCAGCTGGGGAGACAATTCTGGCAAATCCCCCGTCTCAGGTAGAGGTCTGTCTGCCTAAATCTCTCTACTAGGCCCAAACTCATACTTACTAAATGTGCCTAATGCAGACAGATGTTAGGGGAGAGACAAAAGGAACAGAGAATGGATTACGCGATAGGAGAGGATGTCACTCCAGGGTAGCCTTTCTTTAAGGCCTCAAGCAGCGCCCACCCCACCAAAAGCCTTCCCTATTCAGTCCGGCCAATGTGGACCTCTTTCTCTTGGACGCATCCACTATACAGAGGTCTACCCTGTAGTGTTCACTTTCAGACATGTCCTAACCCCAGCAAAACCCCACAAGGTGGGCGCCAACGTTCCTTACATCAGTCCTTGAAACAGCTTTCATCCTGTTCTCACTCCTCTGTCCCTAGCTGCTGTTCTGACCTTGTGTCCTGCTGCCCTTTCCCCAGCTTGCTCCTGCCTGACTGTTCCAGCCTCAGAGAAGACTGCCACCTGCTTGGCTCCTGCCCAGCCCGCCGCAATTCTAGGTTTCAATCAGCTTCCGCTCTGTTGGCATGGTAGCCCTTTCAGCTGAAGGTCCAGTTACAGATTCCCACTTTCTCACAGCTCCAACACCCATCTCCCCTCCCTCCTTCCTGCCCTCACCCCTATCTGTCCCTCAATCACATGACCTACTAACTCAGCCTGGACAACCCAAGCGGGCAAGTCTTCTTTGTGCATATGGACTGTCTGTTGCACGAGAACGCTAACCAGATTCCTACTGAGTCCTGCTTACCACCTACTACATCCTAGCCATATACCAATAACTCAACAAACATTTGCTAAACAAATGAAGGCTGAAAATTCAATTCTCTTGGTGGTATCTGGCACAAATTTTCAAAAAATAAATAAAAAGAAAGGGAGAGGGGAAAGAAAGAACCTAGTGGGAAAAAGAGAAAAGAGCCAACTCACACATAATGCCAAGAACAAGGCAAACTGCTCAGAGGGCCATGACCCGGAGGGGCCTAGGTGGGGTGTACCGACAGCTTTCACACCTCCCAGACTAGAACCCCCCCTCTCTTGTCAGTAACCAGAATCAGCCAATTAACACTTTCCTCATTCCAGCAGTAGAGCATCTCCCAAACAGAAAGCCTGTCTGATCTGGGAGAGTTAATGAAGTAATGAACTTCCCTATCTGCTCCCTCCCAGCCCATCTTGCAGAAAGGGATTACAGTACCAGGGGATGGCTGACAGGGGACTAGGGAGCCAGAAGAACAACAGTCTATCTCTCTGGATCCTGCAGCTTTCTCCACTCAACCCCAAACTGCAAGAATTTCCAGCCCATCCCACAGTACACACAGTATACCAAAGACTTCAAAGTCATCCTAGGATCTCACACACACACATACACACACACATGCACGCAGGTACACACACATACTAATTGTACCACCACCTCTCAATCAGCTTGGATTCCTCTGTGGCTCCAGTTTCGGTGTTTTTCTTTTGTTTTTTTTTATTTTTTTTCTTTTACATATTTTATTGTGCTTCAAGTGAAAATTCACAACCCAAGTCAATTTGTCATACAAAAACTTAAATACACATTGCTATGACACTCTAGCTGATCTCCCCACACTGTGACAGCACATTCCTCCTTTACACCCTGCATTTCCCACGCCCATTCAGCTAGCTCCTGTGCCACCTCTGCCTTCTCATGCTGCCTCTAGACAGGAGCTGTCCAGTTAATCTCAGGTATCTATGTAAGCCAAGACACACACTCTCCAACAGTCATTTTATGTCTTGTAGTCCAATCTGATCTTTGTCTGAAGAGTTGGCTTCAGGAATAATGTCATTTCTGGGCTAACAGAAAGTCAGGGGGCCATGTCTTCCAAAGGCTCTACAGTCTGTTGGACCATCAGGTCTGATCTATTTAATAGAGATTCAAGTTCTGCACCCTATTTTTCTCTTGCTATGCCAGGGATTCTTGGTTGTGTTCCCTTTCAGGGCAGTCATTGGTGGTGGTCGGGCACCATCTAGTACTACTGGTCTGAAGCTGATACAGACTCCGGACTATGTGGCCCTTTCTGACTCATGGGTTCATATTTTCATTGTCTTTGATATCCTTCATTCTCCCCTTCTTCAAGTGCGCTGGGACCAATTGATGCTACTTAGACAGCCATAGGCTAGCTTTTAAGACCCCAGATGCTTTAAGCTCAGACACCAACAGGGTGTCAGAGACAGATAGAGCAAAGAAGCAGGGAGCAGCAGGTGGGATGAACCTGAGGAAAGGACTGATGGGAATCATAGAACATAAGGTTTCTAAAAGGCTGAGTTTCTAAGTGCTGCTAAGAGGCAGCATAGGTGACAGAAGGACACAGAGAATAAATCAGAAGACTCATTGCAGTGGTTCCTTAGAGACCATGTGACTTTAAGCAAGTCTCTTAACTGCTGTGAACTAGTCTCCCCATCTGTAAAATGGGCAAAATGCCCCCACCTCCAGGGCTGTCTTAAGGGTCAAACGAGCTCCTTAAGTGTTATTCTCTCGCACCCTATCTCCTCCTGTATGCAGAAACCACCAGAGGCATATCCTGCACAGACAGCTATCTATCCTGTACTTGAGCACTGCCAGGGGTGGGAGCTCATCAGGCAGCCTTGCTATCTCTTCTTAGCTCTAACTACCGTCACCTGCTGCCATCAAGTCGATTTCAACTCATAGCAACCATACAGGACAGAGTAGAGCTTCTCCATAGGGTTTGCAAGGAGCAGGTGGTAGTTTCAAACTGCTGACCTTCTGGTTAGCAACCAAAATTTTAACCCCTATGCCAGCAGGGCTCCAGACAGTGCTTCCTTATTCCTAGCTGTTACCTGCCTGCCTCTAGTATCTACCTTGGTGAGGTGGGTGAGGAATCATGGGCCATGAAATCCATCACATTGTGGTGCAAATGCCAGCTCCGCCACTTAACAAGTTACTGAACATCTCTGCACCTCAGTTTACTCATCTGAATTATGAGTACAATAAATGCCTAACACGTAGAGTTGATGATCTATGCACAGAACCAGATTGAGTGCCTGGCACACCCTACACACTTTAATAAAGAGTAGATAACTTTTTTTTTTTTAATTATCATCATCGTTACTCTGGTTAATAGAATTTCTTCTTCCCTCTGGAGCTGTAAAGGACAGAAAAGCCTATTCCTCTTCCAGGTGCCAGCCTTTCACATGTAATAAGACAGTACCGTGTGCCCCGAGTCTTCTCTTCCCCAAGCAAAACATCTCCACTTCTTTCCGATGTTACTCTTGCAGCAGCAGCCTGCAGACCCTGTGCACCCTGCCCACTTGCAGTCTTGCCTCTCCTCGTCTGCCAATGCCCTCCCCCAAAGGCAGTGCCCTGAACTACTGCACATGACCAGTACAGTGTCTCCAGCATCCGCCACAGCACCTGGCACACAGTAGGGGCAGGGAACAGTTGGTGACAGAGTATTTAATGAATGGACTGAACACTCTACTCCATGGAGTCTGAGAATTGCAAAAGGCAGCAGGCTGTGACATCTGTTGATCTGGACACTAAATTCCCATCACTACAACCAGGCACTGCATTCCATTATACTAGGCACTTCATCTTTGGTCTTAGTAATTTGTGCATATATTTGAATAACAGTCATATTAACTGGCACAGGCATATGGATATTATCCTATCACTGGCAGTGCTTTACTTTGCAATAGATCTTGAAATGGTCTTTTTGACGACGAACAGGAAATCCTTCGTCTTCAATGTGTCATTGCCAGCATAGTAGACCATATGACTGTTTCATTCAAAAAGGCAAATATCACTCCATTTCAGCTCACTAATGCCTAGGGTTCCATTTCATTTTTTACCATTTTCAATTTTACTACATTCTAACTTCATGCATTACACATTCCAATTATTAATGGATGTTTTCAGTTCTTTCTTCTTATTGGGAGTTGTGCCACATCAGCAGATGAAAATTCTGAAAGCTTGACTCTTATCTCCATCATAAATGTGGAGTCCACTTTGAGGAGGCAGCTCTTCCCCGGTTGTCTTTTGAGTGTCTTCCAAAAGACAAAGGGGCTCATCTTCCAATACTGTATCAGACAATGTTCTGCTGCTATTCTTAGGGTTTTCAGCGGTCAACAGTGTCAGATGTAGACCACCAAGTCCTTCTTCCTGGTCTGCTTTAGTCATATAACCACTAATGCCAAAGATGGGGAATTTGAAAATTTTTTATCAATTCCTGCAGCTTGAAAATTGATCAAACATGCAATCATGATGCATTGATAATTACTGGCAACTGGCATGTAGAAAGATGGAAACAAAGATGTGGTAGCTGGAAAATATGGCCTTGATGACAGAGATGCACAACAGAATTTTGCAAGACCAACAACTTCATTGCAAATGTACTTTTCAATAACATAAACAGCAGCTATTCACATGGACTTCACTGGATTAAAAAAAAAAAGAAATTAAATCAACTACATTTGTGGAAAGAAACAATAGAAAAGCTCATCTCCTTCAGTCAGAACAAGGCCAAGAGGTGGCTGCAGGACAGACCCATCAATTGCTCCTACGTAAGTTCAAGTTGAAGCTGAAGATAATTAAAGCAAGCCCACAAGAGCTAAAATACAACCTTGAGTATATCCCACCTAAATGTGATGACTATTTCAATAATAGATTTGACATACTGAACACTAATAATCAAAGACCAGACAAGCTGTGGAAAGACACCAAAGACATTATACACAAAGAAAGCAAAAGGTCATTAAAAAGACAGGAAAGAAAGAAAAGACGAAAATCGCTATCAGAAAAGACTCTGAAACTTGCTCTTGAACATCAAGTAGCTAAAGCAAATGGAAGAAATGATGAAGTAAAACAGCACCCTAAAAAGACAAAGCAAAATATTATAATGAAATATGCAAATACCTGGAATTAGAAAACCAAAAGGGAAGAATATGCTCGGCACTTCTCAAGCTGAAAGAACTGAAGAAAACCAATTCAAG
This sequence comes from Heterohyrax brucei, assembly GCA_028571685.1. Lineage (NCBI taxonomy): Eukaryota > Metazoa > Chordata > Mammalia > Hyracoidea > Procaviidae > Heterohyrax > Heterohyrax brucei. Next base: position 63,949,490 of record CM053142.1, on the reverse strand, counting down.
CTTCAAGTTGTAATTCTGAAGAACTCTATGGGCAAAATACTGAATGATGCAGGAAGCATCAAGAGCAGACAGAAGGAATACAGAGTCACTGGACCAAAAAGAATTGGTCGACGTTCAACCATTTCAGCAGGTAGCGTGTGATCAAGAACTGATAGTACTGAAGGAAGAAGTCCAAGTTTCACCGAAGCCACAAATGAAAAATAAGGCTCCAGCAATTAACAGAATACCGATTGAGATGTTTCAACAAACAGGCAGTTTGGGAAGTGTTCACTTGTCTAATCTCAAGAAATTTGGAAGACAGCTTTCTGGTCAACCAGGTAGAAGAGATTCACATTCATGTCTACCCCAAAGAAAGGTGATCCAACAGAATATGAGAGTTATCTAACAGTACCATTAATCCCATGCAGAGGAAGAACATGCTGGAGATTATTCAAAAGGGGTTACAGCAGCACGTCAGCAGGGAACTGACAGAACTTTAAGCCAGATTCACAAGAGGACGTGAACAAGGGCTATCATTGCTCACGTCAGATGATCTTGGCTGAATGTAGAGAATACCAGAAAGATGTTTACCTGTGTTCTATTGACTATATGATGGCATTCAACTGTGTGGGTCATAATTATAATGCAAAGAATGGGAATTCCAGAATACTTAACTGTGCTCATGCTGAACATGCGCATAAACACAAACCAAGATACAGTTGTTCTAACACAGCAAGGGGATGTTTCATGGTTTGAAATCAAGAAAGGCATGTGTCAGGGTTATATGATTTCACCACACACAGTCAGTCTGTATGCTGAGCAAACAATCCAAGAAGCTGGACTACATGAAGAACCACAAGGCATCAGGATTGGTGGAACACTCATTAGCAACCCGTGATATGCAGATAATACAACCTTGCTGATGAAGACCAATGACTGTATACCCTTCAGGTACAGACTGCACCTCAACATAAAGAAAACAAAAATCCTCACAACTGGACCAATAAGCAGTATTGTGATAAATGGAGAATATACTGAAGTTGTCACAGATTTCATTTTACTTGGATCCATAGCCAATGGGCATGGAGCAGCTGTCAAGAAATCAAACCACACCACTTGGGGCACCTTAACCAGAGCTCCCTGCCTTCACTATTGCTACAGCAGGTATTCTAAACCTAAGTACATTGTTGTGTTTAGCTGCCATCAAGCCAATGCCAACTCATGGCAATCTTATTTACAAGAGAACAAACTGTTGCCCAGTCCTGCATCATCCTCACGATCACCTGCATCATTATGGTTATTTTGCCAACTTATCTCGCCAAGGGTTTTCCACACACACAGCCTCACTGGATCCTCTATTGCACCAATCACCAAGTGACTGATCCCTCTGGATGATCCCTCCAAAGCAGGCAGATCAATGTTCGGTTGTGATCCATAAGGTTTTCATTGGCTAATTTTTGTTAAGGAGATCACTTTCTTTCTTCCTAGTCTGTCTTAGTCTGGAAGCTCTGCATTAATCTGTGCACCATGGGTGACCCTCCTGGTATCTGAAACACCAGCAGCACAGCTTCCAGTATCACAGCAACATGCCAGCCACTGTAGCATGACAAATTGACAGACGGGTGATGGAAACGTAAGTATAGCACTTACTTAGGGGCAAATGTTTGTCCCCACCACCTTTTATCTTGTTAATTTTGCTACATTATTACCACACATTTGCGTTTTAGAGTGGCAGTTCCTCAATGTCATTCCCTTGGCAAGGTCCTCAACAAATCTCTCCCAGAGTTTTACAAAGTTCTTGTCTGGGTTCTATTTCCTCAGCCTCCTCTATCTCCTGACCATCTTTTACATATGTCCCCTCAATCATCTTTCCAAAATAAATTTGATCTTATGCTGCTCCAACCTAAAAATCATATTGGATTTATACCAAATTCCTTTGACAAGCACATCAATTCCTTCACCACAACCTGGCATGTCCTGCCACACAAACTCCTGTGCATCCTGTAAGACCCAACTGAAACCTCGGCTCCTTACTTGCTTACTCTCCTCCTGACTTCCCTGAGTCAGTCTCTCTGATTTTGCCTTTGCAGATGCCTCTACTGAGACACTTTATTTTTTTAATATAATTTTGCTTTTGTTTTGTTGTTGCTGCTGAAAATATACACAGCAGAATATACACCAATTCAACAATTTCTACAGGTACAACTCACTGACATTGGTTACGTTCTTGAAGTTATACAACCATTCTCACTCTCTTTTTCTGAATTGTGCCTCTTGTTAACACTAACCCACTGCCTCCTAAGTGTCTTCTCTAATCTTTCAAATTGCTGCTGTCAGTTTGACCCCATAAAGACAGTTCTTTAAAGAGCACAATATTCAAGGCAGATTTTCTTCACTAATTAAGCAAAAATGTTGTTCAGTTTAAGGAAAATGTTATATATATTTGGGGCTTAAGGTTTAAAGATTATCTCAGGGAAATAACTTGGAGTGGGGGGAATTCATCCAGCCTCAATGGCTCCTGAAAGTCTGGATTCCATGTGAATGGGAAAATCTGTTCCACAACAGCACTCTTCATACTGCATTTCCTCTGAGGGTGTTTCCCACCCTACCCACGGAAGGTGGGCCCCTGGAAGGTAGGAACACAGCATCTCTGAACCACTCCTGGCCGAGCTCTGCTTCATGAATTTTCTAATTTATTGTTGTCCAAGTTATACTACCTTTAGAACAGTGAATGAAAGTTGAGTAAATCACCAAATTCATGAACTAGGCCTCTGCTTACAATTTTATTATAAAAAATAATTCTTTGTTAACAAGTAAAAACCTTGATTTAAGGTCAAATTTATTTTAGAAAGATGATGTTAAAGCACTAATTGATACGATTTCTTGTTAAAAGAGGCATGAAATGTAAGCTTTTTAGCTGACAGGCACTTGGAGACCTCAGGGAAGAGAAAGAAGGGAAAACTCCAAATTCAAGAAATAAAGAATCTGCGTTATAATGGATGTGTGACTATGACTCAAAAGATTTAATTTGCTAATCATCTCTATTTGCTTTCATGTCTAGCAATCCCCAGATGAGTGCTTTTCAAACTGAAGGTCAGAACCCATCAGTGAGTTGGGAAATCAGTTTAGTAGGTCAGGAAAAGCATTAAAAAAAAAAAATTAGAATGTATGTCACCCAGTAAGGACAAGTATTATTCCTTAAAACACTTTTTCAGGTGTACCTACATGCACATGTGTGCTCACACATGCAGACAAACATGTACTCAGTCTAAAAGCTTGAGAAACATGGCCCGGGATCTTTAATGACGACCTGTATAATGCACAAGAGTCTCAGAAGGTAGGCTGACGACCCATGAGAATATGCATGAAAATTAGAGCTGGTTACGTTGCGCAGGAGACCACACCTGGCCAGGAAGATTTACCCAGCTGCAGGACACACACCTGGATTACTTCTCCAAGATGGAAATATGCTAAAGGATGTCAAAAAGTTATTTGTATCATGAGAAAAGGCAGAGCAAGTCTTGTCAATATGGAAACTTGTCCCTGAGTCATGTGACCCAGTGACATCCTCCGCTGGATGAGTAATCTGGACTCAAGATGTCTACCTGTGAAAGAGGGAGAATAATGCCCACCTCATGGTGAAACAAAATCTCAAGTGCACAATACATAATAAGGACTCTTTACTCATTTATTCATTTATCGTTGTGTGACATTAGCTCAGCGCAGAACTGTACCTACATGATTTCATTACCTATTAAACTACAGAAAACCAATTCTGAATTGAACCAATACTTTACCCGCTGCAAATGCTACTCAGCTGTCTGCCTCCTGTGTCTAAAGTAAATACCACATCCTCTCATTCTCCAAAACACAAGGAAAACATCATGCCCTCCTGTCTCCAGAGGCTCCTCGCAGGGAGGAAGAAGGCCTCATCTCTTGTTTCATTTGTGGAAGAATGAGAGGAATGGGCTTAAAATGCACCAGCAAGCCTACAGAAGAGAGCTGTTAAGGACTGCAACAGGTGACCGAGCAGGTGCTAGCTAGCACCCTGGGCCAGCTTAGCCCCGCCCTACCTGGAGTCAGAGCTGGGCCGAGCACGTGAGTGTATGCAATGCACTCAGCATGGCAGCAGGTCCCTTTCTTCCTAGATGACTTTGGGAGGTGCCTTCCTGTCTGTGGCATCCATGGTTCCAGGATGAGGCGGGATGATGACTGTGGGGTTGCCACAAACAATGGGTCCTCCCCCTGGGCCCCACAGCCTATTTCCAGCTCCTGATAGCTCCTGTCTAATGCCAACGTCAACTGAGGAATCCAGGGCATCCCAGGCCCAGTACTGTTCCAATCACACATTCCTTTTCATAAAAAGCTACTGAATAACTCTCATTCCTCCATCCTCCCAGGACAAACCACATCAGAGGATCAGCAACCAGATCTCTGTGTGTGAGGGGAACAGTGAGGGGTAGGGGAAGCCGAGGGTGTTCCACCATTCTCCTTCAGATTCCCTGAAGAGGATTCACAGGCCTCCCCAGAAAGCTCACCAGACTCTACCTACAAGCTTAACCCATCCTCAACCCACAGCAACCAAGAGCAGCTAGAGTGCCCTGAGCCCCACCTGTATCCTTGGCCCCTCAAATGCTGCTGCTATCTAAGTGTCCACCTGGCTGAATTATCTACACCACTCATCTGCCAGATTTGTGTGAAAACTGCTACTAAACTCTCAGGGAAGAGAGGACAAGATATGATGTTTACTGAGAACCTAAGTGTCAGACAAGATTCGTGAGTGGTTTAAAAAGTAGATGCAAAACTGAGAGGTTGGAGGTTTGCACCTACCTTGGCCAAGAAAGGCCTAGTGATCTAGTTCTGCAAACCAGGTATTGAAAGCCTTGTGAAGCACTCTTCTGCTCTGATACACAGGAGATTGTCATGAGTCAGAGGGAACTCGATGGAAACTGATTTATGTGTCAGGCACTGTAGTAAGCACTAGGGGTCAGAAATTAAGTCTCCACGCGTCACCAACCACAGCTGAAGATGGGAAAGCAAATGAAAGAAAAAAAATACTACACTAAGCACCTTAGGGAGTGAAAGAAAATGCAGAGAAGAGAGAAGAATGGTCAGAAGACAAACAAGAAACGACGAAGAGAAAGAAGTGTATGGTAGAGAGAGGCTCACACATTGCCATCAAATATGAGCAGATGCCCAACCTTGACCTAAGCCACTAAATTAAGACACCACTGCCATACCCACACATCACTGTGCTGTATGTTGGAAGGAATTCATGAATGATTTGACTTGGGCCCATAGCTAGCTTTCTCTGTGCCCAAAGACCAACCAGTGGCCAACACCCTTCCAGACCCAGAGATCACAGAAGCCACACTCTCAGGCAGAAAAAAAGGGCTAGAAGCTGTCCAGTCCATCCTCCTCAACTACCACATCTCCGACAAGTAAGGCTGGCTCTGTTTGGAATACTGCTGTGATGAGCAATTTCGTCACTTTGTCTTTTAATTGTCAAAAACTAGCAGTCAAACATATGCAAGTTCAAATGACCAAAGCTGAAACGGTTTCTAACTACTAAAAAGGACAGCAGGGCTGGTCAAGTGGAAGATCAGCAAGGGAACCCTTCCATGAGTTGGACTGACACGGGCACCACAACGACAGACTCAAACATCCCAACAGTTGTGAAGATGGCTCAGGACCGTTCTGTGACGCATGAGGTCACTAAGAGTCCAACCTCACTGTACGGTAACTAACAACATCACTGTTTAACTAACAGGTTAGTTAAAAAAATTAAAAAATTGAAAACTTAAAGAAGGCTACCCAGTGCTGGCAAGAGTGTAGAGCACCCACTAGGGGAGGTCTCTCCCATCTCTCCAGCCCACCAGCCCCTCCCCATGTCCCTTGCTCACTGACTCCTCCTGTCTCTATTCTTGTCCCTTCTCTCCAGAGCACTGCTGATTTGACTGCTGAGTGTCTATCACTCACATCAACTCATTTCACTCCCTGTTAAAACACTTCAGTGGCTTCAGCTTTCATGGAGTATTTAATGGGATTTAGGGAAGATTAGAAGGGACTTCGTAGATCCTAAAACATGCCCAATTCTTGGCCAAGTGGTAAGGAGGTATGGTGTCACTGGGTAGGGGCAGATGACATAAAACTGAGAGACTTGGTTTTAACTTTCTCTTGGGATTTTGTCTAACACTAGAATAACGACATCTTCTTCCGATGATTAGGTGCCAAAATGGAGCGTAAGTCATCAAACTAGAAGGAAGGATGTCTTAGTGGTGGTAAAGTTATTAAATTATAAATCTTCTTATAACTTTTTTAAACTGTGATTAGACCAGGAGACAAAACATTTTAATCAATCGATGAGCATTTCTTGAGCTTCCTCAAAAACCACAAGCGAGTAACAGGGACAGGGAGGCATCTTACACGGCCATTACAATCCACTTGCATACACCTAACTCAGGTGACAGTGACAGGATGCAATTATATGCCAGTTACTTGCACATGGCAGGAAGGACAAGCTTCTTCATGCCTTTCCACATTCTGTTCCCTGTATGGAATGCATCCCCTTTCTCTTGGTCACTCTCAGCTTCCTCTGTGAAGCCTCTTACTTTTCTGCCCCAAGCAGAATCGGACTCATCCTCTCTACTCCCTTCATAAAAGCAAACCCATTGCCATAGAGTCGATTCTAACCCATAGCCACCCTGCAGGACACAGCAAAACTGCCTTATAGAGTTTCCTCACAACTGGACCAGTAAGCAACATTGTCCTAAATGGAGAAAGGATTGAGGTTGTCAAGGACTTCATTTTACTTGGGTCCACAATCAACACCCATGGAAACAACAGTTAAGAAATTAAAAGACACAGTGCATTGGGAAAAATCTGCTGCAAAGGACCTCTTTAAAGTATTCAAAAGTAAGGATGTTACCTTGAGAACTAAAATGCATCTGACTCAAGCTATGGTATTTTCAATTGCGTCATATGTATGCGAAAGATGGACCACGAAAAAAGAAGACAGAAGAATTGATGTCTTTGAATTGTGGTGTTGGAGAAGAATACTGAACGTACTATGGACTGCCAAAAGAACAAACAGATCTGTTCTGGAAGTCCAACGAGAGTGTTCCTTGGAAGCAAAGGTGGCAAGACTGCATCTTACGTACTTTAGACATATTGTCAGGAAAGATCAGTCCCTGGAGAAGGACGTCATTCTTGGAAGAGTGGAGGGTCAGCGAAAAAGAGGAAGACCCTCGATGGGATGGATTGACACAGTAGCCGCAACAATGGGCTTGAGCATAAAAACGATTGTGGACATGACACAAGCCCAGGCAGTTTCGCTCTGTTGTTCATAGGGTCACCATGAGTCAGAACTGACTCGACAGCACCTAACAACAACACAGAGTTCCTAAGGAGTGCCCAGTAGATGTAAACATCAAGCTACAGTACTAGGAGTCTCACCCCCTACACGGGTCTATGAGCAGTGATGATGAGAACAGGGAAAAGAGGTAGGGCAGAGGATGATTCTTTCTTATCTTTAAATCCTAGAAACTAGTACAAGTACAATGCCTGACTCACACTAGGTTGTGAGTGCGTGAGTTCGTGAGTAGATGCTGATACACACCAGGAGCACTCCAGTAGAGAACGTCCACAAGATGAAGACTGGGCCAACTCCCCTATCTGTGGCTCTTTAAGCTCTCTGAGGGCTCAGATGGACAGTGTGTGTTGGAGAAAAGAAAGGCACAGGACACTAGATAAGCAGTGTCCCAGGGGCCAGCAAGGGTCTGTTTAATATGCAGTGTGCAGATTCCCAGAAATCAATGCTCATTTTCAAAAACACTGCTGCCCAGAGCCACCCTCCCTGCTTGATTCCAGGGTTGGTGTTAAGTATCCTTCTATTTATAAAGCAACTTTCCCTGCAGTGGTGCAATGCTGGTCCCACTCCCAGCCACAGAGGTGGGGCTGAGTGGAACAGCAGGAGAAACTGAGGCCTAGAAATGAGACCCCAGAAGCACCTAGTGGGGTTCTGCTCAGAGAAAGGTTTTCCTGGTGGAGCATGCTTCTTGCATCACTGAGGCCCTATTGACACACGGGAACTCCTGACTGGCTGGAAGGTGCTGCTAATTCTCTTGGCTCCCACATAGGCTGGGTCTCAGAGACTCTAGTAAGTGCTAAGGCAAATAAGAAGAGAGGGCCAGAAAGCACAAAGAATCTGGCTTTCTGTGTACAGGCTTCTGAACTTCCCAGTGTCCATCAGCTCCCTATTTCACGCCTCTTCCAAGCCAATCACACTGAGACTGGAGGGGCTACCACAACTTTGCAGGCCCCTTGCCTGGATGCAACCTCCCAGCTTTGTCCCTGTCTCTTCGTCTCACCTTCCTGACTCCAAGAACGTGGACATCCTGATGCCTTCACAGTAAAGGCCAAGGGAGACTGACTCCTCTCAGGTCACCCTCTTGAGCCCCGTTCTCTCAATCCTGGTTTCAATCTAAGGGACTTTTTCTCCCAGTCTCACCCCTCGGCAGAATGCTCCCCTTGCTCCAGGTCCCCCAGAATCAGCATGTCACTTAGCAGGGGTCACACAGCACACACAGGGGCCAGAGGCTTGTCCCTAACACCTGACATCATACAAAGAACAAAACTGGTGAGAAGGACCTTAGGAGTACTTCTGGCCATCTCTCAGAAAATAAGGAAGGAAAGATGAGATGCTTGGGGAAGGGAAGGCTTAAGGTCCAGACAGAGTTCTTGCTCCTTTATAATTTCCCTTGTTTATTTGGTAAATATATATATATATACATATATATTTATATAAAACAAAGCATCTGGCATTTCAACAATCTCTAGAAGTGCAGTACAGTGACACCAGTCATGCTTATCATGTTATTCAACCATCACCTTTATCCATTCCCAAATCATCACCCTAACAGAGCCTACTGTCCGGTAAGCAATCCCAAATGGCCACCAGTCCAGGAGGCTCCTTAGGCACTGGCCAGGCCAATGGAAACCACAGCTTAACAGCCACTGTGTGGAGGGCTCACTCTCAGACACACTGAGGAAGGTCCTGCCTGCAAGCACAGGAGAAAAATGCTCAGGAAAACAGACACATAAACATCTCTCCATTTTCTAGCTCATGGAATCCTAGAATGTTAGAACAGGAAGGCAACCTAGAAATCATCTGGGTCTAAATCATCTTTATAGAGGAGTCCCAGACAGAATGGGAGAAAAATGTAGAACAGAATTCAAATTCACCAAAAAAAAAAAAAAAAAGCAAACTTAGCGGTCCAATGGAGACTGGCAGAATTCCAAGACTGTGGCCCCCAGACACTTTCCTAACTCAGAAGTAAACCACTCCCAAAGCCCATTTTTCAGACAAAGATTAGCCAGACCTGAACAACAGCAACACTCACAAGGATCATGCTTCTTAGTTCAATCAAACATACAGACCAAACCGGCAACTCCTACCCAGAAGCAAGAGGAGAGGGCAGGAAGGGATGGGAACCGGGTGAACGGATACAGGGAACCCAAGGTGGGAAAGGGGAACGTGTTGCCACATTGTGATGACGGATGTCACAAAACAAGGTGTGCATTATAAATTTTAGAACGAGAAATTAATTGTGAGGACGGATGTCACAAAACAAGGTGTGCATTATAAATTTTAGAACGAGAAATTAACTTGAGCTATAAATTCTTACCTAAAGCACAATTTAAAAAAGAAATGTTTCAGTAAAACTCAAGTTTCTTAACTACCTGATTGACGTCCTTTCCACTACACTCTACACAATCAACAAATATTTGCTAAGCAGAGATGTACCAGGTACCATACTTGACATATGAGGCTGATTATGACATAGTTCAAGAAGTTTACAATCTAAAGAGAAGAGAGTAAAGACAGAAAAAGTTGGGAAGGGAGGAGATGGGAGAGAAACAAAGGGAAAGAAGAGAGAAAGAGATGAAACAAAAAGTTACAAGCAAAACAGACAAGAATGAGACACATAATATAATTAAAAAAAAAAAAACATCGCCATTGAGTCGATTCCAACTCATAGCGACCCTTATAGGACGGGGTAGAATTCAACCATAGAGTTTCCAAGGAGCACCCCGCAGATTTATATTAACTGCCGATCTTTCGGTTAGCAGATGTAGCACTTAACCACTAAGCCACCAGGGTTTCCCGTGTATTACAAGGGCAAAAAATGGGGGTCATAGACAAAGAGGCGACTAGTTCCACTTGAGGGGAATCACCTGAGCTGGACCCAGCAGGTAAGTCGGGTCTGCCTAACAGACAGAGAAGAAAGGGCATCCCTGGGAGAGAAAACAGCATGGGCAGAGATCAGGAAAAAAGAATGAAGTACACGGGATGATGAAGAAACAGCAAGATGAGCAAGGTGGCTGGAGCGGGGTGGCACTGCATCTGGGGACATGGCAGGGCTGTGCCAATGGTGCAGAGAGCCTGCAAGGCTGGGCAGGCTGGCTTCTCCCCTGGGGTGATGGGACCTCTGAAGTTAATCCACCCAGGTTCAGCGAGTGGTTTCAACGTGTCAGGCACAGGCAATCATGTCAGGGAGCATGACCACTTTGCAGCATGTGAAAGGATGGCTTGGAGGGGTGCTGGTTAGGACACTACGGTGACAATCTGGTTAGCATCTGAAGTAGGAAGGTGGGATTTAAGCAATGTGGACAAAACAATATGTATGTAAATTTTTGTATCAGAAACTAATTTGAGCTGCAAACTTGCAGCTGAACCTCAATAAAAAAAATTTACAGACAGAGAGACAGTGTGGAGCAAGGGATCAACAGAATCTGGATGTGGGCACTGAGATAAAAAGTTGAGAACGACTCCTATACTCCTGGATGTGGGACTCAGAAGGACCAAGTCCATAGCTTCCTTTAATGGACTCCCACTGCCCGGTCCTGCCATGTGGGCTTAGTTACCTTTCCGTGCCCATGCGTCTTAGACAGCTTTGTACTCCCCTCAGGCTGAATCAATACCTGCAGGTTGACACTGATTACAAAGCAAGCCTGTTTCCAAAGCTGAATAAAGCTTTACTAAGTGACAGTGCTGATGGATACAGTACACGAGTAGGTCACCCACTCAGCCTGCCTCACCGCCTAACCCTTCACCAGTCTCACAAATCTTTGCCTGTAAAACAAGAGGGCTGCACAGTCAGTGGTTCGTAACAGGAGAGGCCATCAGCAACACCCTCTGACAGCGGGCAGGGGGAGGTAAGTGAACACACCAAGACCGGACTCCCACGACTCTGGCTCTGTGCAGCCGGGCGGGACTCAGCAGGCTGCGCCAAGTTCTCAGGATGACTCAAATGCTCACTTGTTAGTTGGCGTTGAGTTGGCTCCAATTCACAGCAGCCTCCTATGTAACACAACCAATGCTGCCCCGTCTGCACCATCTTCACAACTGTTGGTATGCTCAAGTCCAAACTACAATTATTGTGCAGTGTCTCCCAACCTAGAAGGTTCACCTTCCACTATACCAGACAATACCGTAGGGTTTTCAACGGCTAATTTTCAGTAGCAGATCGCCAGGCCTTTCTTTCTAATTTATAGTCTGAAAACTCTGCTGAAGGCTGTCCACCATGGGTAACCCTGCTGGTGCTTAAACTACTAATCGTATAGCTTCTAACATCGCTGCAACATGCAAGCCACCACAGCACAGAAAATGACAGACGGGTGGGGCACTCAGGGCTAGGAACCAATTATTACACACTTTCCCTAGAGAGATAAACAGGTCAGTGAGGCTAAGCAAGGGTCCAAAGCCTAGAGATGAGAATGGGCACAGAGGGGAGACCTGAACAGTATACCTGGTCCCTGTGCCCCAGGCTCCCAGGGCTCCCCAGGCTTCCCAGGCTCCCCGGGCTCCCCAGGCTCCCCAGGGCCAGGCAGGAAGGCTGAGGAGCAACAGTACCTGAAAAACAATCCGCATCCAGCATTCCCAGCAGTACAGTGAGAGCAGGGGCTGGGAGCTGGGGGCTGGGGTCTGGGGGCAGGGCGCTGTGATGGATGGACCCTGCTTTGCCAGCTGCTGCCAGAGGGCCAGGGAGGAAGAGGAGAAATGAGAAGAATGGGCGATATCTTTCCCTGTGATTTGTGCCGCTGGAGATGCCCTGTAGCAATATTTATCCTGCGGCTCTGTCCCACTTTCGTTTATTATCCAGCTTAGCCTGAGTTATCACAACCAGGACGGGACCTATAAACTACTACCTGACACCACCGGGACTCTGCAGCGTATTTTAAAATCTCAAGGAGCAGCTTCCACCTCCATGGAAATTTAAAGAAGTAAGTGCATACCTCATCCCCTGGCAACTCTGGCCACTCTGCAAGCAAACTCAAGGCAAACCTGCCACTTGGCTGGGACACTCCAGAGACGCATCACGCCCAGTACCATCCATGCCCTTCCATACCTACTTGTTCAGAACCACTATGGGCTCACTGTTCCTGCTTCAGGCCTGTAAGATACACCTCCCAGAGGTCCAGACCATTTCTGGGGTTGAATTTTAATCATCTGTCAACAGCGAGTCATTAAAAGGCTTTCAAGAAATTGAATGCACACAGAATTGATTAAACATCTTCAGTTACATGCTAGATCCACGCTGGGCAATGGAGCCTATGAGTCTCAGACCGAATCCTCAATTGCCTTATCTACCAGATCTCTTCTTACAGACGCACCGGGATGTATAAATAACAACACAAGAACGCCAGGCTGGGCCCAGAGGCGGGGAGTGGGGCTAAGAACTAACTGTCAGGGTGTAAGAGCTGTGAGACATCCAGGTAAAGGTATTCTCAAGAGTTGGGCCTGCAGTAAAGGAAAGCTTGACAGAAGTGTGGACAGTATTCCCTGACTGACAGCAAAGACTTTCTAGGAATAACAGGCTAGTTATGTGCCTAGTTATTGGGTTTACAGCAGCAAACAAAACCAGCACAGAGAAACGACAAAACTCCCGGCTCTCATCCAGCAGACATTCTGATTTGAGGGCAGGAATAAAGAAAGAAGCAAAATACATGTCTGATGCGCTATGTAGAAGCATAAGGTGAGAAAAGCAGCACTAGCAGTACTTGGGCAGCTACTTTAAACAGAGCGGTCAAGGAAGGTTCCATGGTCCACCTGAGCAAGGATAGCAACAGGCAGATGAGTTGGCAAATATTCCCCTTATCCAGGTCAAAGATGACAGGGGCTCAGGTCGGGACTGTAGTAAGAGGATGGACTCTGGTTGTTCTGTAAAGGAAATGGGCTGCAGGACCCATACGGGGGGACCAAACGTGTACTTTTCAACAGAGTAACCTTGAAATGTCTATTAGTTACACAAGTGGAGATGTAGATTCCATGACATTACGAGTCAGAGAACATTAGAGAGTATTAACCATGCATCCTGGCCTAGCATGTAATAATGATGTGACAGTGGCCTGTAAAGCCTTGCCTAGTAGCTCTCCAGGCAGACACTACTGCCATTCCTTGTGCCTCCCCTGTCCTCAGGTGCTCATGGTCATGGTCCCCAGCACTCCTACTGGTTGCATTGATCTAGACAGCAGTCCCACTTTACAGTTGAGGCACCCTCAAACCCAGAGAGACCAAGTGTCTTGGCCAAGACCATGCCCTGTCCAGCAGCACAGAAGAGCTGGGTGATGTTCCTCTATGTCCTCTATGCTATGAGATAAGGATGAAGGCGACAGATATGAAATTAAAGTCTCTGCAAAGTCTGTCTCCATGGAAAAGAAAGAAAATAGCAGGATCTGCTGTGGGCCAACATGGATATGTCAAAAGGCTCTGGAATATTCTCTGCAAACACTATAAACGAGATAGATGGGAAAGAAATTCAGATTTAAGTGACATTTATTGAGCACCTTCTATTTCCAGGCTGCTCTTTCGCATCACTCAATTCTCACAGCAACCCTGTGAGACAGATATTGCTATTCCCCAATAAAAGAAGAGAAACTTAGAGAAATAAAGTGACTTGTTCAAAGTCACAGGAACTAGAAAGTGGTGGCTACGGGATTCAGGACCACTGCACATACATCCCAGATATTGAGACTCCTAAAACAGAGCTCTTTCCATTGCCATGCTGTCTTCCAAAAATGAGAAAAGAAGGGAGCCAAGAGTTGGGGTCAAGAGAATGGTTTGAGTCTACCCTGGGAAACTGAGCACTTTTCAAGGCTCTCTTCTGCATCCTCCACCTACACCCGTCTCCAGGACTGGTACCTCCCTAGACTGTTACTTCCTGTTAACAATTCAAACCAGGAGGTCACCCTCTCCACTGTGATATGGCACATGGGTCTCCTTCCCTCCTTCCAGTATCATTCAAAATTGCTTCCTTTATAAAGCCTTCCAGACCCCTTCAAATGGTTCTAGCTCCTCTAATAAGTTAATGAACTTCCAAGAACCTCACAAATGCCCAGGTGCTGTGCTCAGGTCCTTGACACTTGGATCTATAGCTCTTTCCAACCCTTACTGAGACCACGGTTCTTAGTGTTTACATGTTTATTATTAATAACAATATCATATCACCTTTAGATAGCACGATTCATTGCTCCTAGGCTGTCATACTGCTAACTCACATGGCCCCTATTGCCACTCTGGGTGGCTGTCTTAGTCATCTGGTACTCCTTTAACAGAAATACTCCAAATGGATGGCTTTTAAAACAGCGATTTTATTTTGTCACAGTCCAGTAGACTAAAAGTCCAAATTCAGGATACCAGCTCCAGGGGAAGGCTTTCTTTGCTGGATCTAGAGGAAGGGTTTTGTCATCAATCTTCCCCTGGACTGGAAGCTTCTGAGGTGTAGAGACCCCAATCTTTTCCTAAGGACATACTCAGCTTCCCACACAGCTTCTTGGTGGTCTGAGGTCCCCAAGTCTCTGTGCTAGCTTCTTTCTTTTAGAGAAACATTGAGTCTTGCCCCACCAATACAAGTGCCACCTATCCACCCTAACTGACATCATAAAGGTAGGATTTACAACATGGAAGAATATCACACAATACCAGGGAATCACAGCGTAACTGAATTGCTACATAGATTTAGGTGGGGACACAATTCAATCCTTGACAATGGCAGTAAGGGCAGGTATACATATCATTATTCAACAAGTGAGAAAACTGAGGTATGGAGGATAAGGGACCTGCCTGGGTCACTGTCTTAGCTATCTAATTCTGCTACAACAGAAATACCACAAGTGAATGGCTTTAACAAAGAGAAATTTATTCTCTCACAGAATTTGGTACCGAGAGCAGGGTGCTGGTCTAACAGATATCTAAAATGTGGAAGCAGTTGTGAAACTGTGAATGGATAGAAGCTGGAAGAGTTTTAAAGTGTATAAAAGTAAGAGCCTAGATTGCCTTAAAGAAAATGTTGGTGAAATTTTGAACATCAAAGAAAATTCCGGTGAGGACTCAGAAGGACGTGAGCAGTACTGTAACATCAGAGACGGCACGGATGGAGAGAAGCAGCAGCAGAGAAATGGCAACAACGAGACCTGCAGATCAGCACAAAACAGTACTGGAAACAACCCATGGAGCAAGAGAGCTGAGTGCCTCCTAGCCAAAGTTTACTGACAGATGAGGGTGCCTCCAGGCACTTATCAATGGAACTAAGGAACTTTGGAACACTTACTGGATCAGGGCAGACCTGGGCAGTGACGTCTGAGAGGCCAAGGAGCCAAGGAGAAGAAGCTGAAGAGACAAGCAACACTGGAAGCAGAGGAGCCTAACCGCTCAAACTATGAGAATGGGCCACCCAAATTTAAGGGAGCAGAGTTTTCACTCCAGCAGGCGTGGAAAGTGGAGCTGAAACCCAGGGCTGAGGGACCACCACTCAGAATCTGGAGAGTGTGGCCAACACCTAGAATCTGAAGGGCAGGGCCACTGCCTAAATGGTGTCAGAGAACAGAGGATAATTTTAAAACCTTTAGGGCTAATGTAATGTGTTCTGCTGACTTGCTTGGTACCTGTTATCCCTCTTTCCCTCCAATTTCTCCCATTTGTAATGGAAATGTCCAGCTTGTACCTGTTCTACCACTGTACTTTGGAAGGCAGATAACTTGTATTCCAAATTTCACAGACAAAGAGCAATGTTTGGATTTTGGAACTGCAGTTGATTTAAGACTTTTGCTAGGATATGATGGGCTGAATGCAGTTTATACATTACAAGAGCATGAACTGGAGGGTCAAAGGTTGGAATACCATACAATGAATTGTGTCCCCCCCTCCCCCAAACATGAGTCAACTTGGCTAGGCCATAATTCCCAGTGTTGTGTGACTGTCGACCATTTTGTCATCTGATGAGATTTTTCTACGTGTTGTAAACCCTACCTCTGTAATGCTAATTATGGAAACCCTAGTGGTGTATAGTGGTTAAGTGCTACAGCTGCTAACCAAAGTGTTAGCAGTTTGAACCCACCAGGGACTCCCAGGAAACTCAGGCAGTTCTACTCTGTCGTATAGGGGTCATTATGAGTCAAAATCAACTTGATGGCAAAGGTTTTTGCTTTATGGTGTTAATGAGGCAGGATTATAGACAGCATGTTAATGAGGCAGGACTCAACACACAAGATTAGGTTTGTCATATGTCAGACATAAAAGTAAGAACCAAGCAGAGAGACATGGAAACTTCATACCACAAATAAAGTAGTGCCAAGAAAAGAACATGTCCTTTGGACCCAGAGTCCCTAGGCTGAAAAGCTCCTAGACCAGGGGAAGACTGACATCAAGGACCTTCCTCAAGAGCCAGCAGGAGGTAAAGCCTTCCCCTGGAGCTGACACCCTAAATTCAAACTTCCAGCTTACTAGATTTTGAAAAAATTAATTTCTGTTGTTAAAGTCATCTGCTTGTGATATTTCTGTCACAACAGCACTAGATAACTAAGACAGTCGCTAAACTAATTAATGTCCAAGCAAGAAAGATTCCAGAACTTAAAATCTGAAATCTTTCCAATGGACCATTTGAATTTCCCTCCCTCTGGCCTACCTTGTCAAGCAAGTCTTCATCCACACTTCTTCCCATCCCTGTTGTTGTTGGGTACCATCAAACGGGTTCTGACTCATAGCAACCCTGTGCACAACAGAAGGAAACACTGCCCAGCCCTATGCCATGACCACAATTGTTTTTATGCTTAAGTCCATCGTTGCAGCTATTGTGTCAGTCCATCTTGTTGAGGGTCTTCCTCTTTTTTGCTGACCCTCCACTCTACCAAGCATGATGTCCTTCTTCACAGACTGATTCCTCCTGACAATAATGTCCTAAATAGGTAAGATGCAGTCTCACCATCTTGGCTTCCAAGGAGCACTCTGGTTGTACTTCTTCCAGAACACATCTGTTTGTTCTTTTGGTAGTCCATGGTACATTCAATATTCTTCTCCAGCACCACAAGTCAAAAGTGTCAATTCTTCTTCTGTCTTCCTTATTCAAGTCCATCTTTCACATGTGTATGATATGACTGAAAATACCAAGGCTTGGGTCAGGCGCAGCTTAGTCTTCAAGGTGACATCTTTACTTTGCAGTGTTTCCTCTTAGAGAGTGCCAAATTTCAACTGGACCATTCCCCTGCCTTAAGGTCAACCAGTCCCTAACCACCCTAATGACAGTGAGTCCATCTTCTGCTCACTAAGGAAGAAGGCAGAGCACTTTAGAGAGAAAGGACCCAGCCCCATGTTGGGGGCCTTCACCCTGCTGCAGTGCTCCAAGTCTAACAGCTGGAAAGCTCAGTGAAAATTCCTGAGCATGTGCAAACAGAGCCAGATTTCTCTCCCCTGACTGCACTCCATACAGAGTCCCATGCAGACAGACTGCTGCCAGGGAGTCTGGAATGAGGAGAAAAATAATACGAAGATAAGCATACACACACTTTATGTTCTCAGCTCTGTTTAATGCCACATGAGATCACTACCTTATATTTCTCCACTACCTTCCTCCTGAGTCACATCCAAACCTGAGCTCATTCGTCCGGACACCAACGCGGGCCAGGAGAGGAGGCGGACCAACACAGCAGCGCATCTTACTCATTCATCGGCTCCACCAGCCCTTCACTGAAGGAAGTGCCCAGAAAAGGGAGGGAGTGTGGTGTTGCCTTGGCTTCCCAAAGGGCCAGAGCCTAGCCTGGAAAGACAATTGAGAGCTACCAAATCCCCCTGTTTGAGATCTACCAAATCTTCCCTGTCCAGAACCCAATTCTTGCAAAATCCCTGTAAGCCCTCTTGAGACACCCACAGTGAAGATATCGGATACAGCACTTGACAGAGAGATAACAACGATTTTCACACTGAAAGAGGGAGACAGAGAGTTGGGGTAGGGGTAAGGCAAGGGAGGCAGGGCATAAGTATGCTCTCCCCTTGTTTTGGAACCTCCTGTCCCATAACACTCTCCTCTTGTCTCTTGTATGCAAACAGAGGTAGCTCAGTGGTAGAACTCTCTCACCTTCTATAAGGGAGACCTGGGTTCAATTCCCAATCAATGCACCTCATGCGCAGCCACTAGCCATCCGTCAGGGAGGCTTGAATGTTGCTGTGATGCTGTACATGTCTCAGAGGACCTTCCGGACTAAGACAGTCTAGGAAGAAAGGCCTGGTGATCTACTTCTAAAAGTCAGTCAATGAGATCACAATGCAACTGATCATGAGGACAGCTCAGGACTGGGAAGCATTTCTTTCCACTGTACAGGAGGTCACTCTGAGTCAGGTGCTGACTCAATGACAATTTACAGCAAAACAGCCTTAGTGTACTCTGATGGTGCGATGGGAATTTGTTGCTTCAGTTCTCAGTGCTGGACCGTGAGCACCTGCAGGCAGGGCTAGGTCTCGTTCACCTGGTGCCTTTGCAGCCGCTGGCACACAATTGTAACTCACATCTTCTGGGGCTCCCCTCTAGATTTTGAATTGAAGGAGGCATAAAGAAGCAGTTCTGAGGGGAAAGATTATGAAGACTTTTTTCAATTAAATAGCTCGGATGCATCTGGAAACAGGTGGTGCAGCAGAAAGAGATAAAGATTTTTCTGATAATAAAAAAGATGAATGGTTCTCTGCCAGGGATAGTTGATGTTACCCCTGTCTCACAAGGGGCTGAGCCAAACAGAGATGTAGAGGTTCCCGAGCCTGGGTTTTCTATACTGCTTTTTGGTGTAGAAAAGTGTTACATGAGAGCTGCCTCATGCCGCTGCTCTTGCCTTGGAGTTCTGTAGGGCCACACTGAGCCAACAGCCTTAACCCTCAGAGGCCTGCAGTTCCCACTAACTTTTCTTCCCGCAAGAGTAACAACCATTATCTGACCCTGGAAGAATCAGGCCCAGGGTTCCCAAAGGAGCCAGTGGGATCAGCCCATAAGGATGGTCAATACAAGCAAACACACATTGCCCCAGATGGGGACTCTGCAGGTTCAGTGTTAAGATATTGCCCCAGTCCCTATCCAGTTGGTGCTGGCCAAGCCCCCTGGAGGAAACTCAATCAGCCCCGACTGTGAATTCCAGGTCAGCTTGCGTGTGGCTGTGATGCTGGAAGCTCTGCCACTGGTATTCAGACACCAGCAGGGTGACCCATGGTGGACAGGTTTCAGTGGAGCTTCAGACTAAAAGAGACTAGGAAGAAGGACCTGGCAGTCTACTTCGGAAAAGAATTAACCAGTGAAAACCTTATGAAGAGCAGCAAAACATTGCCAGACACAGTGCCAGAAAAAGAGCCCCACAGGTTGGAAAGCACTCAGAAGACTACTGCGGAAGAGGTGCCTCCCTTGACCTTAGTGACGTGGATGGAGTAAAGCTTTGGGGATCTTCATTTGCTGATGTGGCATGACCCAAAGTGAGAGGAAACAGCTGCAAATGTCTATGAATAATCAAAACATGGAATGTACAAAGTATGACTCTAGGAAAATTGGAAATTGTCAAAAATGAAATGCAATGCATAAACATCAATATCCTAGGCATTAGTGAGCTGGCCATTCTGAATCAGACAATCATACGGTCTACTACACTTAGACCAAAAACTTGAAGAGGGACAGCGTTGCGTTCATCATCAAAAAGAACATTTCAAGATCTGTCCTCAAGTACAATGCTGTCAGTGATAGGGTAATCACCGTACGTCTACAAGGAAGTCCAGCTAACACAAGTATTGTGCAAATTTATGCACCAACCACTACTAAGGCCAAAGATGAAGAGATTGAAGATTATTACCAGCTTCTGCAGTCCAAAATTGAACAAACATGCAATCAGGATGCAATTGATAATTATTGACAATTAGAATGCAAAAGCTGGAAACAAAGAAGGATTGGTAGTTGGAAAATACCACCCTGATGATAGAAATGATGCCGGAGATCACATGACAGAATTTTGCAAGACCAATGACTTCTTCATTGCAAATACCTTTTGTCACCAACACAAATAGTGACTATACACGGAGACCTCACCAGATGGAATACACAGGAATCAAATGAACTATATCTGTGGAAAAAAAGCTTCACATCAGGAGTCAGAACAAGACCGGTGCTCACTGCAGCACAGACCCTCAGCTGCTTACACACACGTTCAAACTGAAACAGAAGAAAACTAGAACAAGTCCATGAGACCCAAAATACAACTTTGCATACATCCTGCCAGAGTTTAGAGACTGCCTCAAGAACAGTTTTGATGTGTTGAATACTGATGACTGAAGACCAGAAGAACTGTGGAATGACATCAAAGACATCATCCATGAAGAAAGCAAGAGTCAGTAAAAAGACAGGAAAGAAAGAAAAGACCAAACTGGATGTCAAAAGAGACCCTAAAACTCATTCTTGAACGTCAAGTAACTAAAGTAAAAGGAGACAACAATGAAATAAAAGAACTGAACAGAAGATTTCAAAGAAGAAGCTCGAGAAGACAAAATAAAGTATTATTATGACATGTGCAAAGAGCCGGAAATGGAAAACCAGAGGTAAGAACACTTCCTGCATTTCTCAAGCTGAAAGAATTGAAGAAAAAAGTTAAGCCTAGAGTTGCAATAGTGAAGGATTGTACAGAGAAAATATTCAATGACTCATGGAGCATCAAAAGAAGATGGAAGGAATACCTAAAGTCATTATACCAGAAAGAACTGGTAGATGTTCAGTTATTTGAAGAGGTTGCATACAATTAGGAACTGATGGCAGTAAAAGAAGAAGTCAAAGCTGCATTGAAGGCATTAGCAAAACACAAGGCTCCAAGAATTGATGGAGTATCACGTCAGGTATTTCAAGACACAGACAGCACTGGAAGGGCTCACTCATCTATGCCAAGAAATGGGGAGGACAGCTACCTGGCCAACTGACTGGAACAGATTCATGTTTATGCCCATTGCAAAGAAAGGTGCTCCAACATGTAAAAATTACTGAACAATATCATTAATGTCACATACAAGTAAAATTTTGCTAAAGATCATTCAAAATACTGCAACAGTAGATTGACAAGTAACTGCCAGAAAGTCAAGCTGGATTCAGGAGAGGATATGGAACTAGGGATATCATTGCTGATGTCACATGGATTTGGGCTCAAAGCAAAGAATATCAGAAAGATGTTTACCTGTGCTTCACTGACTATGCAAACACATTTGACTATATGGATCATAGCACCTTATGTTAACACTGCGGAGAATGGGAATTCTGGAGCACTTGACTATGTTCTTAAGGAATCTGTACATAGATCATGAGGCAGTTATGAGAACTGAACAAGGAGACACTGCATGGTTTAAAGTCAGGAAAGAGTGGGTCAGGGTTATATTCTTTCACCACACCTTTTCAATCTGTATGCCAAGCAAATTATCCAAGAAGCTGGACTATATGAAGAAGAACGAGGCATCAGGATTATAGGACGACTCATTAACAACCTGCATTACGCTCATGACACCACTTTAATTACTGGAAGTGAAGAAGATTTGAAACACTGATACAGATCGAAGACCATAGACTTCAGTAAGGGGTTGCACCTCAACATCAAGAAAACAAAACTCCTCACAACTGAGCCAAGAAGCAACATTGCCATAACGGAGAAAGAACTGAGGTTGTCACGTATTTCATTTTACTTGGTTCCACAATTAATGCCCATGGAAGCAGCAGTCAAGAAATCAAAAACTCACCGCATTGGGAAAATCTGCTGCAAAGGACCTCTTTAAAGTATTGAAAAGTAAAGATGTCACCTTGAGGTCCACCTGACCCAAGCCACGGTATCTTCAGTGGCATCAAAAGCATGGGAAAGCTGGACAATGAATAAAGAAGACAGAAGAATTGACACCTGTGACCTGCGGTGTTGGAGAATACTCCTTGGAAGCAAAGATGGCAAGGTTATGTTTCACATAATTTGGACATGTTGTCAGGAAAGATCAGTCCCTGTAGAAGGACATCACGCTAGGTAGAGTGGGGGGTCAGCAAATAAAGAGGAAGACCCTCGACAAGATGGGTTGTCACAGTGGCTGCAACAACGGGCTTAAGCATAAATACAATTGTGGGCCTGGTGCAAAACCTGGCAGTGTTTCATTCTGTTGTGCACAGGGTCACTGTGAGTCGGAACTGACTCAGCAGCACCTAACAACAACAAATCACAGCCAGTTTCTAAGCCCTGCCACCCCAAGCCTGGGGACCATGGAGGCCACGCTCATGGCACTTAGGTAGCAGCTTCCTGGGCTTACAGCTACATTTAGAGCCCTGTGCACTTTCCAAAGTCACCTCACCATGGGTTCCACACCCCTACATGCACCCCAGCTCATCTCTATCACCCTGCTCTTCACTGAAGCCCAAGTAAACCCCACCATTAGTCTTCACTGGGCACCCATGCATCCAGCACTATACTAACCGGTGCAGTGAAGGAAGGTGGAAAAGAAGGCATAACCCCAACCTCAGTGTACTTAGAGTTGATTCTAATCTATGGTGACTGATTATGTGCTGAAGTTCTGTGTTCATGTATCACCCTGGAACATGCCTTAGTCTCACAGTGTCATCAATGCCTGGCATATAACAGCTTCCTTTATGGAAGAACTAAAATCCAAGGCCATGCTCAAAATTCCATTTAGTGCTCAGTTTCACTGGCCATCAATGCAATCTAAAAGCCACAGTGAAATACCACTATATACCCACTAGAACGGCTAAAACAAAAACAACAGAAAATAACAAATGCTGACATAAATACAGGTCATCCAGGACTATCGTACACTGCTGGTGGGAGTACAGGTTGGCACACTCTGGAAAACTGTTTGGTAATATTTAAAGTAGAATATACTCATGTCCTAATACTCAGCAATCCTACTGTTGCTATAAACCCAACATAAATGCATTTTTGATGAAAAAGATATACCAGAATGTTTACAGAAGCACCACTTAAAAATAAGCAAATCTGGAAACGACCAAAATGCCCAGTAAAATGGATAAGCCAACTGTGGTATAGTCACAGCATGGTATGCTATGCAACAGTGAAGATGAAGAACTATAGCCACTTCTAGCAATACGAATGAATTTCAGAAATACAATGTTGAGCAAAAGCAGCCACACACAAATAAGCACATACTGTATGATTCCACTGATGGGGAGTTCAAAAATTAATCTGTTCTATTAGACATCAAGACAGTGGGAATCCAGGATGGGGGTTAGCACTTTGAAGGGGGCTTCCTAGGTACTGGTAATGTTCTGTTTCTTAACCTGGGAGCTAGCTGAAAGCATGCTCTCACTTTCTAAAAAATTACTGAATGTTGTACTTTCAAGTATTGTTTTATATCAATAAAAGACTAGAAAACTTTTCCACTGCTGCCTATTTACTCACAGGACAAAGATGTGACAGTAAGATTCTATAAAAATTTACAGCACTGGAAACCTTATCAGACAGTTCTGCTCTGTCCTATAGGGTCACTACAGGTTGGAATCAACTCCACAGCAATGGCTTTGGTTAGGTTTTTAGTCCACTGATCTCCTCCTGCAGCCCTCTTCTATAAAGAGATAAAGCTATTCACGTAAAAGAAATCATGGATCATCTGTGAGTACAAGTAATAACTACTTTTTTGTGTGTGCCTAAAACGAAGATTATGAGATAATCTCTAAGGAATCTTCCAGCTTTAGATAGCATGATGCTTTGATCCTATTCTTAGTAAAACCTCATTAATCAGTAATAAGAAATCCTTCCCAAATTAGTGGAAAGTGCAAAATATGGAACATTTGTTTAAAGAAAGGCCAAGTTACTGCTTTCAAGAACTAAGCACATTACAAATTAAAATATAAATGGCTACTAAATTGAAGTTAATGAAGAAAATTACAATATACATTAGGCTTACACTACTTAATACTGCCTGAATATTATTAAACTCCTGTGTCTTGCCCATGTGAGCTCCTTATTCTACCATTTTAATCAACAGGAATCATGAATGTCAAACGGCTACATCTGCTGTATTACAAAGGTCCAAATGAGAGCATTTTGATGGTAACCCAGACTCAGACATCTATAACTCAAAAACCTGAGCCTCTTTCCTTTCCAGCCCTGTTACACTAAAGCGTTCACCCCCACAACTGGGAATAGCAGAGCCTTGTCTGAGTCCTGGTCCTGATCCCACTCCTTGAGGACTGTCCTTTGCATGAGGCTGCTTTGGAACACGGCCGATACACAAATTACTTGTAAGACTTAAGACACCCCTGGGAGCTCGGCAACACCAATGATGGTGGCGGATTCTAGCAGGGAATTCTAGCACCATCATAAATAAAACCTCTGCTCAGTAGCTAATCTCACAGGCGCCTCACAAATACACAAACAGGTCTACTAAAGCTCACTCGAAGCCTTGAAAGTTTACCGTCAGAGGCACTTTCCTCCCTGACTGACTGCAGAATCATAACCCTGATGGGGACTCTCTTCGGGCCTCATTTTCTCCTTCTGTACAGTGGGGAGAAACTCTCCATGACCATCACATTGCTTTACAATGACAATAAAGGAATTGATTCACTCACACTTTAAATAGGTCTGGACTCCCCTGCCAAACTAGACAGCACAAAACTAGTAGCTCAAAGGAAATAGTTTCCTGGAATCCAAGCGGCAAGTCCCAACAAGCAGCACCTGGACAACGAATTGGCACCTCACAAAAGTGGACTGAAAAGTGAGTGAATGAACCCTGATTCCCAGCAAATTCTCCCCCAACAATCCCTCAGTCCTCCCAGAACAGAGACAGTGAGCAATAGCATCAGCGGCCAAGTACTTCATTTAGGAGTTCATTTATTCATATAGCGTCTGGCTCCTTTGTTAAGATTTAAATGTACTGAGGACTCATTCAGGAAACCTTCATTCCATCAGGAAAAGGGGCAGCAGAATGAGGCCTCCCTTCCCCCCAGTCCTAGGATTGTTAAGGGAGCTTCCCCTCCTCCAGGCTTTGCCACCTGTCTCTGGACCAAATACTGAACACAGAGAGGCATTTCCTGAGCTGTGCAAAGCTCGCTGACCCTGGAGGTTAATCCTACCCCTCTGTGGCCACAATATGATGAACCTCTCACTCCCAACCAAGGGAATCACAGAATCCTAGAATTTCAAGGCTATAAGAGACCTATAGAATCATGAAATTCAAGGCTCAGAAATGTCACGGGATTATTCCAAGGTCACAAGGCAGAAGTGGGGTGGCCAGGACTCAAAGGAGGCCCACTCAAAGGAGGCCCTAGCCTAATGCTCATGTTACTATACCCACGACGAAAGCTACTTGACATCCTGCCATCTTGACCCACTGGTGGTGGTGACCTCAAGGGTTATATTGAGAAGGACTGTTAGACTGGGTCTGGGGGCAAAAGGAGAGATGCTGTGATCAGTTAGCAGTAACTGACCCATCATGAGTTAGAATCAACTTCACAGCAACAGGTTTTGGTTTTGGCCACGAATGAAGGAGGGGAGTCGTGCTTTCCTGCTACTAAGCCACACCAACTCCCAGGATAAACATTTTAAAATCCCTTCCAGTCCCGGGACAAGTACAGGGACCAGTGAGAATGGCTATCCATATAGGAAAGAAAACACATTGAGTCCGACAAGAGTGAGGGAGACCCGGCTGAACTGGGTACAGAACCAGAAAACTCTACTTTCCTTTCAAATCAACTACTGCGTATTGAATGCAGCTCTTCACTTGACAAGTATGTATCAAATGCCCACTCTGTGCAAAGCCTAGCACAGCTTCCTGACCAATGCTATACAGAGGGCGAAAGCACTCTCCTCCTGTCTCTGTTACTAATTTCAGTAACAAGTCACCTTGCCTTTCTACTCCACAGACCTAGGTCTGAAAATAGAGAGACAAACACCTCCCGGGATTGCTGTGAAAATTCATACAAAAGTACATCAAGAAACAAAAAAATATACAGGAACACCATCACTTAGTTCCGCCTCTTCTATCTCATTGGGAACCCTGGTGGTGTAGTGGTTAAGACCTACAGCTGTTAACCAAAAGTTTGGCAGTTTGAATCCACCAGGTGCTCCTTGAAGACCCTACTAGACTGTTCCACTCGGTCCGATATCAGAATCAACTTGACAAAAAAGGTTTCTTTTTTGTTGTTGTTGTTTTCTTTTATCTCATTAGAGACTTTGAACCCAATGAGCTCTCCAGCCTCAGTGCAAACTGGTCTTCCCCGAAGAACTTCTATATTCTAAGTGGCCTCCCTTCTTTCCTCCCCTGGGCCCACCTTCCAGATCAGGAGCTGTGGCACAGGGAGGGAAGGAGAAACTGCAAAGAGAAGAAGACAGAGAAGATCTGCTTCTTCATCTGGAGGGAGAAACCCACAAGTGGCATGAACGACAGTAGGTGAGTTTCTAACATCCACAGGCAGCAACTCACATCAGAGATTTTGTGTATCCTGCAGGGCAGAGCAAGGGATTACCACTGATGTGTTATCTGCTCCGATTCTTCCTGCCAGGAGTCAAGGATAATACCTCAGTAATGCGGTAAAGTTGATGCTGGCTACACAGAGATATGTAAATTATACACAATGGATAGCGAACGCTACACACTGACATCTGTCTCTCGCAGACACTTCCCACTCCAGGACGTGATGCCCAGGAAAATCCTCTTGACAAGACAAAGCTGTCGGCAGAACACAGACCTAAGAGATAGAGACCTGGCACCAGCCGTCTGTGACCCAGGCACTGTCATTAAGCATACTTTGTTGAGTAAAACACCACGGTAGGTGTGGTGGAGTGGAAAGGAGGGAAAACCAAATAGAATACAAAATGAGAGTGTCATGGTCCCCATCTCATATGTATTTTTCAATCTGGCATTCAGACATACACACAAATGTTTTACCACAGGGCAGCATATAAGAATTGGCAGGACAGAGGTAGAAACACAATGCAGAGAAAATCACGAGGAGAAGAGACCTCCATATTCAGCAGGGGCAGAAAAGATACACAGCAAGGCTTCATGGAGAAGATATTTAAACTAGATTTGACAAATTGTAGGATTTGAGGACAACCAAAAGGTGCTGGGGAATGAGGTCAAAAAACAGCTTGAGTTCACGGTGAAAAAGCATTCATTCATTCAACAGCTACTTGTCAGAGATACTACTATGTGCAGGCAGTATCTAGGTGCTGGAGATACGTCGAATAACAGAATAAACCAGCACAGGAATGTCTGCATTCCCTGGAGCCAGAGAACATCAAAAGAAACACAATGAGCCTGGAGGGGAGAGCGGGGCCCACCTGGAGAGATTCTCCTGGGACTAGCAAGACCCTCTTCATCTCATACTACCAGCAGTGGGCGGAAGGGGGATGCCTGTGACATCCCCGCTGCCTTCACACTGGTATTCTATCTACCCAGAGCCTTGACCTCCGCCTCCGCTCTGACTGTGACAGCAAGTACTTTGAGCCTTGGTCCAGGAGGTCTGGGGAAACAAGGGGGATATGCTGGCCAGAGCTGCCATAATCATAACTTTCTCACTAGCTTCCCTTAAATCTATCCATGGAAACTATTAGCTTTGCTGAGACAGTGCTCAGGGGAAAGAAAATGTCCCTCCATTGGTCCTGGAAGGGGAATGAAGTCAGGAATCTGAAAATGCTGCCCCCCGCCTTTCTATAAATGTTCCTCACCTCTGGTCTCAGCTGTCATTCTCCTCTCCTCCCCAGATCCATCAGATCTACAAGGGCTCCATCAACTAGACTCTGGGGACTCAGGTAGAAGGAGGGTTGATGATCTCTCTGCTGAAAGGTCCAGCAGGTCTCAGGGCCAGAACACACTTGTTATGATAGAAGCCCCCACCCTCCTCTATCATTGCCAGAATCAATTATTTAGCATTCAACCTCACACAAAACCACTGTGGAACTTATGAAGAGCAAGGTAAACACAGAATTATAAAATCTCAAAACAAAAGACTGTCAGTCAGGGGCTGGGGAGCTGCTTATTGGAGCTGCTACAGGAGGAAAGGAGAAGGCAACCAAGAACATCTCCCCTGCACCAGCCTTGTGCTAGATATGCCATGAGCCTCTTTCTTCTCAGGTGGTAGACTGGTCCAGGCAACCTTTGAAAACCCATCTATTTCAGCAACTGATGCTGGAAAAACTGGATATCCACATGTAAAAAAGTGGTTTTGTACCCCTACCTCACACCACACACAAAACTTATATCAAAATGGATCAAAGACCTAAATGCACAAGCTAAAAAAAAAACTATTAGAAGAAAAGACAGGCATAATTCTTCATTACTCTGGATTAGGCAATGTTTTTTAGATGTGATATCAAAAGCATAAGCAATAGAAAAACTAGAAAAACTGGACATCATCAAAAACCAAAAATCTTTTTGCTTCAAAGGACACCACCAAGAAAGCAAAAAGACACTGAAAATGGGAGGAAATTTTGTACCTCACATATCTGACAAGGGACTTATATTTAGAGTATAGAGAGAATGCTTACAATCCAATAATGAAAACAAATAGCCCAACTAAAAATAGATAAATCTAAGGCACAGAGGAAGGAGGAGAGTCAGGAATAGGAGAAAGATACAGAATGTGTGGCTAACTGCCTCTATGAACAACTGCCTCCTTTTCTGTAAGACCAGAAGAACTAGATTGTGCCCAGCTACCATTACTGAACATTTTGATAAGAGATTTACAGAAGAATCTTGATCAGAGAGGGGAAAGTGCAAAGCAGAATTTTAAATTCTCACGGATGCCATGCTTTCTGGAGCCAATGGGGCTGGACGTCCTGAGATAATATTTAAACCTTAAGCTAAAAAATATCCCCTGAATCATGATCTCAGGGAACATCTGGCTCAATTCCCATAACAGGGTCTATCAAGAAAATCTATATTCTACTTTCAGCAGAAGTGTCTGGGGTCTTAAAAGTTTGTGAGCAGCTACCTAAGACCCTCCACTGATGTCACCCCATCTGGGCAAGGGAGAATGAAGAAAACCAAAGACACAAAGCAAGATTAGTCTGCAGCACTAATGGACTACCACAGCCTCCCCCAGACTGAGTCTAGCACAACTAGATGGCAACTACTGCTCTAACGGGGATCACAACAGAGGGTCCTGGACAGAGCTGGAGAAAAAAATGGAAACACTCTAACTCAAAAAAAAAAAAACCCAGACTTACTGGTCTGACAGAAACTGGAGAAACCCCAAAATATGGCCCCATGACATCCTTTCAGCTCGGTAATGAAGTCATTGCTGAGGTTCAACCTTCAGCCAAAGATTTGACAGGCCCATGAAACAAAACAAGACTAAAGGAGAAAACCAGCCACAAACCAAGGGCAAGAAGGCAGGAGAAGACAAGCAAGGTAGTAATAGGGAACCCAAGGTCAAGAAGGGGAAAGTGCTGAATTGTTGCAGAGTTAGTAAGCAATGTCACAAAACAATATGTGTATTGATCATTCAATAGAAGCTAGTTTGCTCTGTAAACCATCATCTACAGTACAGGGGAAAAAAATTCCCTGAAGTTTTCTTAAAATCAAACAATAATTTAGTTTAACTATTAAAAAAAAAGTCTGCCTTGAGCATCAAGCTCTTTTAGTAATTATACATAAAGGATCTGTGTGACATTGGCAACCCTTGAAAGATTAGATAAGCACCTTAGAAGGCAATGAGTTTATGCTAACAGGGAAAGAACAGCTCAGAAAAGGAAGCTAAGAATGGCTGCCCAAATCTAAAAATGTAATCAGTGTCACTCAACCTTATACGCAGAAGTGGTTGAATTGGTGTACGTTTTGCTATGTATATTCCCACCAACAATAACAACAAAAAGGAGACAAAGAATGTAAACGAATATTTTTCCAAAGAATACAGCTAGTCAAACCAACTAAACCAAACCCACTGCCCTGGAGTGAACTCCAACTCACAGCTACCCCACTGGGCTTCTGAGGCTGTAAATCTCTACAGAAGCAGACTGCTACATGTTTCTCCCATGGAGCTGCTGGTGATTTCAAATCACCAACCTTCTGGTTAGCAGCAGATCACTTCAGCCAGGGCTCCTTACCTGTGGCCAATAAGCACATGAAAAGATGTTCAACATCATTCATCGCTAGGAAATGCAAATCAAAACCACAATGACATACCACCTTACACACAGTAAGACAGCTGTAATAAAAAAGACAGACAATAAAGTGCATTAGTGTCTGAGAGGATGTGGAGAAATTAGAACCCTCAAATGTTGTTGATGAGAATCCAAAGTGGTGCAGCCCTTTGTAGAGCAGTTTGGCAGTTCCCCAACTCTTAAATATAGAATTACCATAAGACCCAATAATTTCACACCTAGGTATATGCCCAAGCGAAATGAAAACAGATGTCCATACAAAAATTTATATACAAAAATTCATGGTGACATTACTCATAATAGCTAAAAAGTAGAAACAGACCCAAAGTGCATCAACTAATGAAATAGATACATAAATATGATACATCCGTACAATGAAATGTTATTCAGCAATTAAAAAGAAAAAAACATGAAGCATGGATATATGGTATAACATGGATGAACCTTGAAAACATTAAGCCAGATGAAAAAAGTCAGCCATAAAAGCCCACGCATGCTATGACGATGCCCTTTATATCCAATGTCCAGAACCTACGAGGCTATAGGAATGGGACATAAATGAGTAGTTGCCCAGGACTGGAGAAGTTTGGGAAGAAATGAGAAGTGACTGCTCATGTGTATGAGATCTCCTCATAGGGATAACAAAAGTGTTCGAAAATAGATAACAATGATGTTTGTGCAACTCAAAATATACTAAAAACCACTGAGTAGTCTACTTTAAATCACTTTTACACTTGAATTTTACGGTATTTTTGACTTTTACTTTTACTTGAATTTTACGGTATTTTTACGGTTGAAGCTGACGTTAGCTGCCATCCAGAGAGCTCCAACTAGGGTGAGCCCATGGGTACAGAACACAGCATTGCCAGGCCCTGTGCCATCTCCACAGCCGTTGGTGTATTTGAGCCCACTGCTGTGGCTGGGGCATCACCTTCCAGCGCTCTATCAGGCAACGTTCCGTTGCGATCCAGAGGGTTGTGATCCATGGCTCATTCTCAGAAACAGGTCACCATGCTTTTCTTCCTAGTCTGCTTCAGTCCGGTAGCTCTGCTGAAACCTGTCTAACACGAGTGACTCTCCCAGAATATTAAATACTGGTGGCACAGCTCCCAGCATCCTAGCAACACACCAACTATCGCAGCAGGGCAAGTAGGTGTGAATTATATGCCAGTAATAAGACTGTTTTCAAAAATCCCTTCCACAAATCCTAGGGATCAGCTAGCCTAACCCCTGGTTTTGTAGATGGAAGATTAAAGCCCAGAGGAGAGCTACTTGCCCCAAATCCCAGCAGGTCAGAGGCAGAACTGGGACCAGAACTCACAGCTTTTACTCCAGTGCTCTTTCTGCTATACCTTCCTACCGTCTTAGCCTCTGGGGCTCATAAACCAGAAACAGACAAAGACAGAAAAGCAAGAGAACTTGAAACTCAAAAAGAAAAATGCCTAAGAACTTACATCATGTGCAATCAAACAGTAAATAAGCTCCATGGTGCGTGGGAAGGGAGGGATACACAGCAAGGCTCTGAGGAGGCCCTGGAGGAGACCTACACAGTGACAGCAGAGGGTCCATGAGCAAAGACAACATTAATTCCATATCTGCTTTGTGCCAGGCAACAGAGTACTCCACTCTTGAACAAGATATGGTTTAAAGAAGAGTTGGCGCTTCGGCTAATACTTGAAGAGTGGGCTTAGCTCCACCAAGGAGACAGCTTTCCAAGCAAAAGGAGATGCATGACCAAAGGCACAAAGTAGGTAATTTCCAGACCCGCTCAGGAAACAGAAACTTGGCTGGTGCAATGGAAGCATGTGCCTTATACAAGGAACTGTGTGGGATAACAAAGCAAAGATAGGCTGAGGTCAGATTCTGG
Organism: Heterohyrax brucei; assembly: GCA_028571685.1. NCBI lineage: Eukaryota > Metazoa > Chordata > Mammalia > Hyracoidea > Procaviidae > Heterohyrax > Heterohyrax brucei. The sequence continues at coordinate 63,917,197 of CM053142.1, read as the reverse complement.
AGAGCCTTGCATACTATGGTTAGAATCCATGGGTGCAAAATGAACAATGGGGAGCTAATGAAGGTTCTGGAGCAGGAGCATGACAAGATCTGAGAGGTATGAGGGAAGGATGGCTCCACCCACAGACAGCAGATGGTCTGGTGGGGCATAATCCTAAAGGCATTTACAAGGCATACAGAGGATAGGAGAAGCCCCAGTAGTGCCATGGTTAAGCACTCGGTTGATAACTGAAAGGTTTGCAGGCAAACTTACTGGTTGATCCATGAAAGAAAGACCTGGCAATCTTCTACTATAAAGATTTATAGCCCAAGAAACCCTATGAAGCAGTTCTACTCTGTCCAGTCTGTTCTATAGCATGACTGTGAGTCAGAATCCACTCCAAAGCACACAACAATAGGATAGGAGACAGTGTAACAAACAGCTGAAGGGAAGGAGACAATGGGAGCAGGGAAGCTGAAAGCTCCCAGTTTGGTGCCCCCAACCCTCAGGTTTACGTTAATCAGGCTTAGTAGAGGAAAGCGAGAAGAGAGGGGATCTCTCTGCAAGCACTAAAAAGCTGCCAACTCCTGCAGCCCATGTTGTGACTGGTGCTGACAGCCCTTCATCTTTTCCATTTCTTTCTCTTTTACTTTTTATTTATATTTTTTAAGAAGATAAAGGGAGGGGCTTGGAAGTCTAAAGAGACACAGCGGAGTTGCTCAGTGAACAAAAGCCCTGGTACCTTTGTGCTTCTTGTTTTTTCCAGGGTGTGCTGCTCTGTCAGCACCCTATAATCATATCTGACACAGGAACACGGCCCATAACTTACTATTCAGGTATAAATGCATCCTAGGCAACGATGGTACCTCTCTGCCGACATCTGCCGAGCATCCATCTGACCCAGGACTGGGGAGGAAGAGCCCAGGTACGCGCAGAGAATGGGACAACGATTACATAAGGAGTCAGGAGACTCTGACTCGTGGCCATCCCACATGCATCAGAGAACTGTGCTCGCAGGGTTTTCAGTGGCTGAGTTCTCAGAAGCAGATTGCCAGGCCTTTCTTCCAAGGTGCCTTGGAGTGTGGATTTGAACCTCCAACCTTGCTGTTAGCAGCATAGTACATTAATCATTTGCACCCAGGGACCCCTTTGGATATACTAGTTGCTGCTATGAGTCATTCGCTGTCTGCCACACGCCAACGACTCTTTTAGGTCCTCAGCACTTACAAAACCCCTTATGAAGTAAATGTTTGACTCTCCCCATTTTACAGGTGGAGAAACTGGGGTTCCTAGGTTTCATCAGTTAATCAAGATCACAAGGCTGTGAGGTAGCCCAGATCTGTCTCGTTTCAAAATTCACATTCTCAAATTACACTCAAAATCCACATTCTTAAAATTACACTAAGAAAATAAAAACCTCACCCCAGTGAGGTTGACAATAATCTAAAAAACACAAAACAACAAATGCTGCAGAGGCTGTGGAGAGATTGGAACTCTCCTGCCCTGCTGGTGGGAATGCAAGATGGTACAGCCTCTTTGGAAAGCAAATTGGAGCTTTTTTAAAAAACTAGAAATAGATATACCATATGATCCAGCAGTCCCACTGCTTGGAATATATCCCACAGAAATAAGGGCTATCATATGGAACAGATACATGCACATCAATGTTTACTGCAGAACAGTCCAGAATAGCAAAAAGATGAAATCAACCCAGGTGCCCATCAACAGATGAATGGATAAACAAACTATGGTACATATACACAATGGAACACTATGCAATGACGAAGAAAAACGGTATCAAAGAACCTGGTATCAACTAGAAGGCACTATGTTGAGTGAAATCAGTCAGGTGCAAAAGGACACTACTGTGAGACTACTATTATAAAGACTTATAAAAGGACTTACACAGAAAAGATTCTGACAGCTACAAGGATCAGGAGAGAGGGAGAGGGTTGGTCACAGATTAGATAGTTAGTACGAATCTAGTATGTGAAGGTGTATGACAGCACTCAGCAGAAGGCAGGTCAACATGAATGGACTATACCATAAATTAAAAGGCTTCCTAAATTCAACCCAACTTTACAAAGGACAGAGTAGCAGGGACAGGGGTCTAGGAATCATGTTTTCAGGGGACATCGAGGTCAACTGGCATAACTAGTCTTGCTAAAAGAGTCTTCTACCTGCCACACTGGTGAGTGGCACCTGGGTCCTAAAAGCCAGCAAGCTGCCATCTGAGGAACATCACTTGGTCCCAATCCACCTGGAACAGATGACAACAGAGAACATCAAAGACTTGAGGAAAAATGATCCCTAGAGACAGAAGGGCCCATGTGACTGGGAGACTACACCAGCACAAGACCAGAAGAACCAGATGGTGCCCGGCCACGACAAAAGACAGCCTTGACAGGGAACACAATGTAGAGTCCCTCACATAACATGAGAAAAAAAGATGTGTACATCAAGAACTCTACTAAAAGACCAGAACTGATGGTCTCACAACCTGGAGGGTCCCCTGGGAACACAGCACCTAGACTTGCTGCTGGCCCAGGCCTGAAACCAGCACTGAGGTCAACATTTCAGACTAAGATTGGACTGGACACGGGGACACAGAGTGAGCATGTGACGTGTGTACTTTATGGTTTTACATATATATAGGAGGCTTTCCCACTGGTTTCTTTCCAGAGGGAACAGGAGAGTGTGGAGAGGAGGCAACATGTGTTTGTCAGGAGGATACTGGTAGCAAAGAGTGAAAAGAAGGAGTGTGCGGTCACAGGGTGAGGAGAGCAGATGGAGTTGTAGAGAGGTGGGTACGCAAAATTGACTTAGATTCTACACTTTCACTTAATCATAATTTAAAAAAAGAAAAAAACATAAATAAAAACCAAACCTGTTACCATCGAATTAACTCCAACTCATAGCAATCCTACAGGAGAGAACCCAACTGCCCCACAGAGTCTCCAAGCAGCACCAGCTGGATTCAAACTGCTGACCTTTCGGTTAGCAGCCACAGCACTTACCCACTTAGCCACCAGGGTTTCCTAAGCGACAGACACTGTATTTCCTAAATTAAGTGGAAGTAATACACCTGCTCTCCTCTCCTGCATATGCTTATGATGAGGCTCAGCGGGGAGAATTCACACCTAACACTGCAAGGGTATTATCCTTAACAAAACTCTAGTTACTCCAGGTCAAAATGTGGTGACCTTTAAATCGGCTAGACCTCACCTCATCTGGGGCCCTCACCCTAGACCCTTCTCCTCCAGAAAGTCACCATGCCCATCCTCCAGGCCTTCCATCACTCTTGACCCACTGTCCCCTCCTCTAAGGTGCTCTAGGTCCCTGGATTCTGTGAGACTCCCAGACACGAAGCCCATGTCTCACCTTGATTCCAAGCTCCCAGCACGTATTACATCAGGCAATAGGGGAACATCTCCACTAACACTGTCACTTCTGATCACCAAGCTCCACTGCTGACCCAGTCTCCTCTCCTAAGGGAATTACCTGCAAGGATGCAGGAAAAGCTGCCAGGACGTCCCCAGTACCAAGAGAACAGCCGCTCTTCCTTTTAGTCATGAGATCTGGGCCCAGACCTCGCACATTCTTTCCATTCTTTGGTACCATTTTCCTTTCCTCTCTGGCAGTCATCACATGCCAAAAAGACCCCCCAGACAAACATCACAATACCCTGATATAAGCCGGAATGGACACCAGCCTATTATTACTGGAGGAAAATTGGACCTGACATTGTTAGTAATCCAAAACCTCCCATCTGAGGAAAGCTTTGCTTTTTTAATAAATAATACATAACACAGGGTGTTTATTTCCCTAGCAAGCCGTATTTCCTAAGTATCACTCAGATCATACGTCATGGCTGTCATCTGGGGAAACCACGGCAAGATGCAGGCGTCTTCAAGTCCCTTCTCTTTTCTGAGAAGTTCAAAGCACTTCAACCTCCTCCCCTTTATCTTCTCTACAGCTCTCAGAAGGACAAGTCGGGGAGGCCTGTGGCAACTCCGCCTCCAGTGTTTCTACAATAAATACTTACTAACTGCTCAAGGGGGACAATTTTCCTCACTGCACAGATGGAGAAATGGAGGTAAGTGAACATGCTTGGCACCCACCTAATCCAATGTTCCCAGTTCCAACTCTCTGCTTCAAACCTTCTCTCATTTAAGATTTAGTTCTTCTCAAAGCCCTTTTCAGGGGGACAAGAAAATGATGATGTGGTCTCCGACCCTGAGACAAGACACAGATATACCCATCTCATCATTGTGGCTGGAATGAGGGTGCAGAGAATAATTCCCTCATCCTGTCTTCATTAGGCATCCCCGGTTGGTACAAACGGTTAAGGCACTTGGCTGCTAACTGAAAGGTTGCAAGTTAGTGCCCACCCAGAGGTGCCTTGGAAAAAAAGGCCTGGCACTTGGCTTCTGAGAAATCAGCCACCGAAAATCCTATAGAGCACAGTCTCACTCTGATACTCCTAGGGTCACCACAAGTTGGAGTCTGTGGTTAACGGCTGGGGGATTGACGTCTTGATTCATACTAACAGCTACCCAGAGACAGCCTCCCTGGCAAAGCTCTTCCTGAGACCTCAGAACGGAATCGGTTGTCCCTGCCTGGGCATTCTCGGCACAGCCTGTCCTTCGTTTTACTTCTTGTCTCAGTCATATTAGCTTCACACTGTAATTCTGTGTACAAGAATGCCTCCCCCATGGTTTTTATTAATTTTATAGATTTACCATATTTTTATGCAAATAATGCATGCTTTCTATGTTTATTTGCCAGTGGTACCCTCCCCCCCGACCCCCACGAGGCATTTTTGTTAAGTACGCTATGCAATTTTTTTTTAATGGCAACATGTGAAAACAAACTGGCATAGTGGCACTGACAAAAATACAAGGGGTGGGAGATGGAGAGTACCACTGGCAAACAAATATATTTGTGATTTGCATGAAAATGCCATATTCCCTTTATATCTCCCGTAGTGCCCAGCACAATGTCTTACCAACAATATATAAAGTGGTGGGGGGAAGGGGGTCACACACTGACAATCCCAGGCCAAATCCAGCCCACAGATGCAGTTTGGTTGGTCCGTACCGCACATTAGTTTTTCTATTTAATCAACAACCAACGTTAAAAAATCTGAAGATCTTACCCAAATTTTTGAAGTTTCACATTTCCTTTGAAAAGTGTGAGATCTAGCAAAATGAGGCTCACACTTTGGTGTGGGAACAACCTCAACAGCGGTACACAGGGGACAGGAGGGAGGAGTACATGGTCTTCAATTTGTCACAGACCCACCACCCTGTCCATTTCACTTATCTGAGCTTGCAGCTTTTTTTTAAGGTTTGGTTAGTATAACTGAGTGGATGAGTCTATGCTCATTTTAGACAACAAGCTTCTGGAGGGTAAGAGCTAGACCTGTTTGTCTTGTTTTCAATGTGGCCAGTTGTGAGAATGCACTTAGAAATTGTTTAAAACATAAAACAACATAGTTGAAATCTATGCACCTTGGCCAGGAAGCTTCAGAGCAGGAACTACAACAAAATACAGATCTTCTAGCCTTTAAAATAGGGGCTCTGCTCCTTAACTCACTTCCCAAAGGCAGTTGGTGAGAACAGAGTCAGACAAGATCTCAGCTAAATCCTGCCGCCGCCCTCAGGCACCTGACATCCGGCTGGTATTAACAACTCAGATTGAGTTCTCTCATTACCCCAAGAAAGAATGCCTGGCTTCTTGAATTGTCCTATGCAAATACGACAAAAGACAAAGACACACACGTATTTGCTCAGCTGCTAACTGAAAGGCTGGCAGTTCAGACTCACCCAGGCACTCCACAGGAATAAAGACCTACTGATCCACTCCAGTAAGGACTAGAGCCTAGAAAAACCTATGTACAGTTTAACTCTGTTACATGGCATTGCTATGAATCAAAATTAACTCAATGGAACCTAACAATAACAACTTACTTATATTTACATACACATACACATACATTTACACATATATGTATATTAATAATAAATACACATAACACAATACACATTAATGCAATTTCCTGTATTATTTAGGTAAATCAAAAGCTGTGGAATAAATTAAATGCTCAACAATGGGGAAACTGATAAATACTCAATAACTACTATGCAGCCATTGCCAAAAAGTCAAGTGCCGTTGAGTCAGATCCGACTCATGTAGCCATTGAGAAGTCTAATTTTGATGATTAAGCAGCTTAGGGTTGTTGCTACCAGGTTCCATCAAGTCAGTTCCAGCACACAGTAACCCTGTAGGATGCAGTAGAACTGCCTAATAGCGTTTCCAAGGAGCAGCTGGTCAATTCAAACTGTTGACCTTTTGGTTAGCTGCCTGAGCTCTTAACCACTGCACTACCAGGGCTGTGGCTTAGTAGAAAACATTAAATCAAATATACAGAATGCAAAATTATGCCTATATTTATGACTTGACTACAACTATGTAAAAATTATGTTTGGAAGTAAAGGAGACTGGGAGACATGGAAAATGGAAAGTTGATTTGTTGTGGGGCAGGTTTGCTGAGTTGATATCTTTTTCCACTCCTTTGATTCTTATGATAATGGGCAATCCTACTCTGTCCTATATGGTCACTATGAGTCAGAATCCACTGAATAGCAATGGGTTTGGTTTTTTGTTGTTGTTGTTGTCTGGTACAGCCTTATTTATGCAACAAACTATTTTTTAATGCCAAACTGTTCCTCACCCTGAAATAAGCTGGCCCAACCCAGGAACAGACAGTGATGAAGGTTAGCTGGGAAATGACTCTTCAGCTCAGGGCCTTCTGGGAGTCCCTGAAGGGGACTAAACTCCCTAACCCCTGAGGTCAGGCCCAGGGTAAATGCTCTTTCACAGTCAGTCTGGACAGCTAGGGTGTCCGGGTGTCCAGAAGAAGGAACTCCCTGCATCTCCATACACACATGCACGCTTTAGCCTCCTACACGGTAAAAAAGTTAGCATTCCTCAGTGAGCGCAAAAATCACACTGGGTCCCCACCTTTCATGCACATGTAACCCCAGTGCTGCCAGAAGCCCTGTTCCTCTGTCACTGTGTCATCTATACAGTGATTTTGGAGTCCTCGTCTGCTGATACAGAGTTCCCAGGCTGCTAACCAAAAGACTAGATGGTCAAGTCCACTCAGAGGTACCTCAGAACAAAGACCTGGCGACTTGCTTCAAAAAGATCACAGTTATTGAATACCTGATGGAGCACGGTTCTACTCTAACAAATACACGGTTGCTATGAGCAGGAATCTACTCAATAGCAACTGGCTGTCTGGGTCTTCTGATGTAGTCTGAGGAAAGGAGAAGCCATGACAGTCTCAAGGCTGGGTGGCTATATTAGCCACCTCCACAACACTACCTTTCGGTCATTTTTTTTTTGTCCAACACATGTCCATTGCTGGGGGCTTAGGAATCAGGCCTAAATGAAGAGGCTACCTGCTGAGGGAGGCATCCGTGCCAGGACAGAAGGACCACTAAAGAGTATTTGTGACAGAACACAGGCAAGGAAGAAGTTGACCATTAGGCTGGGCATCACAGGACATGTGGATGACCAGAAGAACAGACCCCACAGTAGCCTGCCCCATAGCAGGTGACGAGGACTGTGAGGTGGCAGCCACCTTATTTTAAACTGACATAGAACTGGTGCCTTGGAAAACAAAGAAAATTTCTTATATCCAGTTTCCACTCTGATCAGACTCCCCAGGGAAAGATTTAACCAATAAGCATCCGCCATGGGAATAAGAGCTCGAGGAGGTAAAAAAAAAAAACCTCCTCTGAGAGTTGTCTGAGTCAAGCCTCCAAATCACATTCCAAATCCATTTACCGGGAAATTTGGTTCTGCTTGATTGTTGGGCTTTTGCTTTTCAATTGCAAAGAGTTGTTTGGTTTAAAAGATAAGGAGGGAAGGAAGAAAACAAGGAAGAAAAGGAAGAGAGAGAGAAGCAAATTGAAGTCATTATTGCCCTACTCTGTTCAATATCTGTGTTAGCAAAAGTCCCTGTCACTGGGGGCCACAGAAGGGGTGAGGGCAGCTTAGCTGGCCAGGTTATAAACCCCTGCAACTCTGGGTGCCAGCCCAGCTGGTGACATCTGCCTCCAAGGGGAGGTGGTAGGAAATGGCTGGAGGGGAGCCAAGAGGGCACCAAATGTGAAGACCCATGGCAGGCAGCCGGCCCCCTCCTCCCGTAAGCAATCCCCACCACAGGGTTATTTACAGGCACTTTTTCCTGTGAGAAAAGAATGGGAGGAATGCAGCCCAGCCATTACCCAAATCCACCCCACAAGGGCTTCGTGCCCAATTATGTACCGTAGGGGAGAGCCCTCCAGAGCCTGTAATTAGAAAATCTGTTTAAGAAATGCAAACTGGCAGCCAGACACTAGTGACATAGGTAATGCAATATGATGGCCTCCCTTAAAGCCACACACACACACACACACACACACACACACGCACACGTGCAGGCATGCACGCACATGGGCACATGTGCACACACAGGCATTTGTGCACACACACACACATATGTGCAAGTGCACGCACACACACATATTCGCAAGCTCTGCTGCTGTGTGAGAGCACGCTGGCTGCGCCAGCCTCGACAAATCACATGGAAAGGTGGCCAGAAACACTCCTGGACTTTTATAGCTCTTCAGGGACCTGATCTCCAGGAAGTGCTTGCAATTGCAATCCAATTGTATCCCTGGCTAGAGAAGCCGGCTGGAGACTGGGGACTGTACAGGGAGAGGAAGAACTTCATTGGGAAAAAATGTTGACAGAGTTTAATGTCAAGCGGAAGGACAAAGGCTTGGATGAAGGAGTCTTACGGAGAAATAAGGCATTCTGAGTGCTCTCGCAATTCGCATGGAGCTGGACAGGGAGTACCAAGGAAAAGGCAGAGGACAGGGGCTGGACTCCCCACAGCCAGAAAAGGTGAGGGTCGGAAGGGCGTGATGTACTGTGTCCTGCAGTGCTGACAACTGAGCACCCTGAAGGCAGCCCATCAGTGGGAATTAGCTAAGGCAGCCCTGAGCTAGAAAGACTGCCCCAAAAACCTGAGACTCAAAAGCACACTGTCCTCATTGAATCCACTAAATAAAATGGTAAAGAGGAAGAATTAGTACATACTGAACAGCTAGCATAGATCAATCGTAATGGCATCTCTAAGAACCAGCAGAAGAGTGGGTATGATTATCCTCATACTATAGACAAGAAACCTGGAATTAAGAGTCCCATTTGGTAACCTGGTAAGAACTAGGACTTACACCATGTCTGTCTTCCACCTTCAGAATTTAAATACACAACATTCCATCTGGGGCTTCCTGTGCTGTTTTGCCAAGTAAAGCCCCCCTCCCTCCAAAAAAACTAGCTCAGTGGGTAGCCTCAGTCAAATCTTTTCAATTCACTGGCCATCAGCTGGTCCTTTTTTAAGAATGGGGGTAACCTGAGGTCCTTATTTTACTAAGGTCCTCTCCTGTTCAAAGGCACACAGAAATAGTAAGCAAACCCATAACGTTGACAGAGAGACTCAGGCAGATGAAGGGAGCCTACGAGGCAGCTCTCTGAACCCTAGCTAAATGAGCCCCCAATAAGTACAGCCAGCACCCCACCCTTCACACTGCTGAAACTGCTGGTGTCCTTGTCTGTCTCCCCAGCTAGACTGTGCACCCTCAGAGGACATGTTAACTCTGCTTGCATCCCTCTCTCTGCCTAGAACTCAGTCTGGCATACCACACACACTCATAAATGTTGGCTGGGTAGCTGAATGAATGAATGAACAAATGAGTGAACATATGCTCCACAAAGTCAGAAATGCTTCAGATGAAAGTACTTATGAATTCCTGTTCACCAGCAGATTTCTCCCCAAAGGTGGAAAAGTTGGACCTTCTCAAATCTAATTTTGCATTGAAATCATCCGAAAAGCTTTACAAACTAGATTCCTGCCCCTACTTCCAGAGTTTCAAACTCAGAAGATCTGGGAAGGGTGCCCAAGAGTCTGTATTATTAAAAAGCTTCCCAGACAGAAACTGGAACCCTTACCCATTGCTGATGGGAATGTAAAATGGTACAGCCCTTGTGGAAAACAGTATGGTGGTTTCTCAAAACACTAAAAATAGAACTACCATATGACCCAATAATTTCACTCCTAGGTATATACCCAAAAGACTTGAAAGCAGAGACTCAAACAGAAACTTGCATACCAGTGTTCACTGTAGCACTGTTCACAACAGCCAAAAGGTGGAAACAGTCTAAATGTCCACCAACAGATAAACAGATCAACAAAATCATTTATACACATGCAGTGGAATACTATTCAGCTAACAGGGGAAACGAAGTGCTGATACACGCAAGAGTATGGACGAACTTGGAAGACATTATGAGTGAAATACGTTCATCAAGAAAGAGCAAATACTGTATGGCTTCCCTTATATAACAAGACAATAAAAACTGATGTATAGAGAACCAAGTTTATTGGTAGTTTTGAGGACTGAGAGGGAGGTGAAAAGGAGGGGGTTACCAGTGATGAAAACATCACAGTGATTGAGGGTAGTATTACACAGCTGATTATTGTAGTTGCTGTCAGTAAGTTACACACGTGTACAAAGTTGAACTAGCTAACACTGTGTGATAGATATACTTACAACAATGACCAAAAAAAAGAAAACCGTAGGTGCCAAAGCTGCTTATGTACAACTAAACACCTCATCGGATTTGGTTTCTTGGTTTGGAAGTTGAGGGTCACAGTTTCATGGTTTTATTTAACCATCCCAGCTAACTGGTTTAACAGCACATTTAGTGCCTTTGTTACTACCTCCTAGTTCAACATGTAGCACCTGAGGTATTAAAAGCTTGTAAGCAGCCTCCAAGGCACCACAACCAGTCTCTACTAACCTAGAACAACAGAGAAAGAAAGAGAGTCAGGAACAGTAAGAAGATATGGAACATGTGGCTACTTCTTCCATGAATAACTGGCTCCTCGGCCAGGAGAGTGGAAGGAGTAGACAGTGATCAACCACTGCTGAACATTTTGATCAAAGACTCCACAGACGAATCCTGATCAAAAGGGGGGAGATGAAGAACAGAATTCCAAATTCCCATGGACTCCGGATTTCCTGGAGCCATGAAGGTTGGATCAATCTCTGAAATTACTGCCCTGAGATAATCTTTAAAACTCAAACCCAAATTATCCCCTGAAGTCTTCTGAAAACCACATTATAGTTTCACTTAACTAGTAAAGAAGTCTGTCTTCAGTATTATGCTTTTAAGAACTAGCTACCTTATTTTCACACAAATAACATGCACCTTCTACATCTGTTTGCCAACTGTATCCTCCCCAATGAGGAATTTTCATAAGTTCTGCTATGCCAATTTTTTTAACATGTTGGCTGTAAGAAAAAATAGCGCAGTGAGCTTTGGATAATACCTTGCGGTGGAGAGGTGGCACAGCTGGGACGCAAACTCAGAAGTTGCACGTTATTTGCATAAAACATAGGGTATGTAGGACCAAACTGACAACAGGAACTCTTAAAAGATTAGACAGGAATCATTGGGAGCAGTAACTTTATGTTCATGGGGGAGGAATGACTCAGAAAAGGAGGATGACACCGGTTACACGACTTGAAGAATGTAATCACTGTTGCTAAATGGCATACGTAGAAACAGTTGAATTGGTATATGTTTTGCTGCGCATATTCTCAACAACAAACTAAATAAAATTACACATTAAAAAAAGCTCCCCAGATGTCTCTAACTCCAAGCCAGGTTTGGAAGTGCTGATGTATATGACTTGGCTAACACCCATTCAGTCCTGTGATGGGACCGGATGAAACTAAGAAATAAAAACAAAATAAAGGACTCTCTCCTAGAACCCTTTTTTCCAAGAGTTCAAAACAACTTTTTATGCCTTGATGCCCTTAGCTTCTGCATTAAGACAGGCTGCTTCTCCCCCATACTACAGGTTGTTGACGTCTAGCCAAGAAAGAATACTACTTCCTTCTTTTCATCTCTCCCCTTAGCTTAAGAACACTTTAGAGCTCTCAAGGATTCAGTGGATTTAAGAAAACAGAGAACAAAGCCAGGCATGAATTTGAGTACAGACACTGCTGCTGCCAGGACCAATGTCTCTACCCTCCTGCCCAGACTGAGAGGACAGAACATGTATGCTCTTTCACAGCTAACACATCCCAAGTCTGTCCCCCAAACCCTGATATCAAACCATCAGGCCAGAAGGAACAGACACCGTTGCCTCTGTCCTCTCAGGCCTCTGCTCCTCTGCCTATCCTGGAGGTCAGTAAGAGGCCATTCATTTATTCATTCATGAAAATCCCAGCAAAGCTAAGAAGCACCAAGCACAGGCATAGAATTAGCGGGTTTCAGACTCTCAAGTGCAAAGGGAGATTCTGAGTCTCCCTATTCTTTTCAATAAAAGAGTGGCCTCCCAGAGAGACAAATGCTGGGAAGCTGAAAGCTGAGCCGCCTACACCCCACAATTACCCTGGAGCCAAGGGGGCAGACACCACCCTGAGCCCCCTCCCTCAGCAACTGGAGACACTTCCTTAGAAGCAGGAGCCAAAGTTACCTCGGTATCCCCCCATCCCTCTCCTTCCACCAGTCTTGGATGAGATTGATGAAGCTGGGACAGCTGCAGCCGCAAGGAGGGGGGTAGACAACAGCTGGACAGAGGGAGGGCCCTGCCCCCTCCTGGGCCGAGTCCCAGAGTCCCAGCCGGAGCCGGAGAGGAAGGGAAGAAAGACAGGTCTCCTCTTCGCACATCTCTTTAAGGCACAGGATGCATGTGTTCAGCTCCATTCTGACCTTGCTCCCTGTCCTCCTGGTTCTTTTCAGGAAGGCAGGTGTCTCTGGATTCCCCGAATAGCAGGGACACTCAGCACTGTGGCTCCACATTCTAGGGCCAGAGCAGGCAGCTCCATGCTGCTACAGGCCATGCTCCCCCCAAACATCCTGCCCTTCTCCATGCCACAACTCCACCCATGTGGAACCAGAGGCTCACAACCACCATCACTGACCACCGCATGGGGCCTAGAGCCCGTCACCCCTAGTCCAAGTTGGTAGAAGGCCATAGAATGGCCTGGCAGTGGGGAACCTTGGCCTGAAGGTGAGACGATGTGGGTTCTGTCTGAAATTAAGCTTGTAACTCTTGACAGACTGGGGATCAAATGTTGGTTTCACTGAAAAGCTTTGACTTTGATTTCCTGTCTACTTGTCTACAGAACAAGGGACACAGTATCTACTTCACAGGGTAGTTCTTAGAATTAGAGGGATCCTATCCTAGTCCATGATACTCATAAATCTCAGTTTCCACATCTGTAAAATGAGCGGGCTGTACTAGCTGGCCTCTTGCAGCTTCTACATTAATGCAATCTTTTGGTCAATAACCCCACATGTATGCCCTTTATCCCTTTCCTCTAAAGACAGTTACTGTTCTAGATACCTCCCCTGGTCCTCCACTGTCTCAAGATAAATGAGACCCTGAGACTCGTGTCCTCTACCTCATCCACGCTCAATCTCCCAACATGCCCAGACCAGACTCCCAAGTGCCAGCCCCTTTTCTATCTAGCTATGCCCCACAAACCATAAGGTTTAGCCATTTCTTTTTTCATCTTTTATTTTATTGGGCTTTAGGTGACTACTCACAGTTCAAGTTATTTCTCATTAAAAAGTGTACAGACACGTTGTTTTGTGATATTGGTTCTAATCCCTAGAACATGACAGCACCTCCCCCTTTCCACCCTGGGTTCCCTGTGTCCCAAAGGCCCAGTTTGGTAATTTCTTACTAGGAACAAAGTATTCATAACACACCCCATGCCAAAAGAGACCTATCAATATGTGGCAACACTGCAAATACGAACTATGTTTCTAGAATTGCATTCTCCAGTATGGTAGCCAGTAGGCACACAGAGCAATTTCAATGTAAATTTTAGTTCATTAAAATTCAAAAAAGTCTAGGCCACAAAAAAAAAATGAAATAAAATCGTTAGAAGATTAAATCAAATTAAAAATTCAACTCCCCAGGTGTACTCGCCAAATTTCAAATGCTCAAAAGCCTCATGTGATGAGTGGCCTGTGTATTGCAGAATACATTTCCATTATCTCAGCAATGGTCCAGAAGATGCTCTCTCCTCAGGGGCAGAACAGATCTCAGGTGGCCCAGACTGACTCTGGAAGGGCATAGGTACCAGAGTTAGGGGAGAGAAGGAAAGAAAACCCTGACAGCTGACAGGAGGAGCATTTCACATTGCTTCAGTGGACACACTACCGAGACGGTCCCTCCAGCAGGTCCACTCACTCAGACCATCGCCCTGAGTGAGAGTCTCCACATCCAGCCCCTCTCTCCCTGGTCCTAGCACCCACCAGGATACAGCAGGCAGCTGTCACCATGCTTCATTTTAGGGATGCATGGGATGCTTGTCATTCTTCCCAGCCCCTGACGGGCTCTTGGTCTTTCCCAGTTCAAGGTCTGCACCTTGGCTGGAGCGGGGAGTGCTGCCACCTTGCTGCTACCCAGCAGGCTCCTCCATGCCCTGTCTGGCTTTTGGGCTGAAGTAGGACCTGAAGAGGACCAAGGCTCCCTCCACAGACCCCAGACTCCAAAGTATCTAGCTGCAAATTCAGACTGAGAGGAATCAGGGAAAGGGAGAAAAAAACTAATTTTAATTTATTGACTATCATATTCAAGGTGGAAAACCTGGTAGCATAGAAGTTAAATGCTACAGCTGCTAACCAGGAGATCAGCAGTTCAAATCCACCAGTTGCTCCTTGGAAAGTCGACGGGGCAGTCCTACTCTGTCTATAGAGTCACTATGAGTCTGAAATGACTCAATGGAAGTGGGTTTGGTTCTGGTTTATATTCAAGGTACACTCAAGATACTTTCACTTATGTGGTCTCATTTGATCCACCTAGAAATGCTGCAAGGTAGGGATGGCTAAATTCATTTTCCAGATGAGGAAACTAAGGCTCAGAGAATGTAAGTGATTTTTATGTACTGTCTCACAATCTGAACACAAGACCAGGTATTAGACTACAAAGCTTACATTCTTCTTATACTTCCCATAAGTCATGGGGCCCACTGAGCAGGGACGGATGGGTTTCCATCATCAAGACACGCCCACTCTCCTCTCCAGGGTAATTCTCTGAACACATACGTAAGCAGGAGGGCTCCTTGAACTTCTGGCCTGAGAGAGCCCAAAATCCTGAGACAGTCTTGGCACTGAGGACAAAAAGAAAGTCTACAAAGATGAAGCAGGTGGCAGAGAATGAGGAGGGGGAAAGAGGAAGACAATGGTGGGGACAGAGAAGGAAAAACGGAGGCAGAAGGGCAAAGTGCACAGGAGCATTAGGACTTATTCCAAGTGTCACAGTTATTTATGTAATTGCTCCTCTAATGTCTGTCTCCCTCAATTAGACCAGGTTGTTCTTGTTCAGTGCCATCCAGTCAATTTCAGTTCCTAGCACACCCCATGTGACATGGTAGAATTGCCCCATAGGGTTACCTAGGCTGTAATTTTTACAACAAGAGTCCAGGTGGTGCTGTGGTTAAAGAGCTTGGTTATGAACCAAAAGATCAGCAGTTTGAACTCACCAGCTGCTCCACAAGAGAAAGACGAAGTGGTCGGCTTCCGTCAAGACTGCAGCCTTGGAAGCCCTCTGGGGCAGTCCTGTTCTGTCCAATAGCATCACCTCGAGTCGGGAACGACTCACGGCAGTAGGATTGGTTTTTTTCTCTTTGTAAGAGCATTGTCAGGTCTTTGCCCAAGGGGAGCTACCAGTGGGTTCTGATCACCCACCTCTTGATTAGCAGGGGAGGACTTAACCATTGGTCTACCAGGACTCTCAATTAGACCAGAGGCTCCTGACAGTAGTGACCTCATCTGTTTTGTTCTCAAGCACTGACACAGGGCCTCGTGGACAGTAGGTGCTGAATAAATATCTGTAGCAAAGACAGATGAGTGGCAAGACCTATAGATGGATGGACAGAAT
Organism: Heterohyrax brucei; assembly: GCA_028571685.1. NCBI lineage: Eukaryota > Metazoa > Chordata > Mammalia > Hyracoidea > Procaviidae > Heterohyrax > Heterohyrax brucei. The sequence goes on along the minus strand of CM053142.1, from coordinate 63,901,191 downwards.
AACAAGCAGGTTGTCAAAGGACTATGGAGAAGGCAAGTCCTCATTTTGCCTTTTCAAGAAATTTTCCTAATCACAGGCCTACCTCCACTCCCCAAAGGCCCTGAGACACTGCGAGTCAGGAGTGGGGAAACTGTCCTCCTTCACTGGACTTGACTCTCTGGCCCAGCATCCTGAAGTCCTAACTGTCCCTGAGCCATAGCCTCAATCCCAGCTCCACTCTTCTGATGACCACATATCATAATTTAGGTTATATCAGGGCGAAGAGAAACCCTAAAGATCTCCTGGTTCAAACTTTTCACTTCACAGGTGAGGAGACTGAGGTTCAAAAGGGGAACTGACTTACCTGGAGGTACACAGTTTCAAAGCGGATAATGGTTTCTCATGACACTGGCAGCAGGAGCTTGATGGCATTAGCCTACCGCCAAGCCCCAAGTGCCCAGCAGCTTGCTCGCAGGACTAGGCCCTGTGCCTGCAGCCCATCTGTCTCTTCTGCCTGCCAAGAGGCCTTCCCTCCCCTGTGCCCACGTTAATGAAACAGGTGATTTCGGAACACTGCACCAGGGGGAGGTTTTGTTGGCCATGGCATCAGGCCTTTAATTTCCGATTTCCCAGCCTGACACCCCTAATGGTCTGAGCCCTCACTGCTCAGAGCCCCATGTGGTCATAAATCACCTTGGCTGATGCCAGCCATGCCTCTCCCTGCCATCTGGACAGAAATTGAAGGAAGAGCAGGAAGAGCTGATTTGGGCGGAAAGAACCAACAGGAAGCTGCAGACACTTGGTCCTTACCCTTCCTGACCTGACTGTGTGCTGTTGGGCTACAGGGCTGAAGAGCATGCTTCTCATTTCTTGGGATATCCCATTCCCTCATAAGTTATTGGGAATCTTCAGCCTCAAAGTCAGCATAATGTGTTGGGACAAGTGTTCCTCTTCCCCTAGATATAAAAAGGACAGAATCTATTGACATGCTTTAACTGGGCATCTTATAGGTGCCAGACACAGAGGAGTACACAAAGAAGGCACAGATATGTCTCTCACCCTGAAGAGTTCCCAGTCAAGTCAGGTGAGTCAAAACAAGTTCACCTATACACGTGATTTTTGGCTGAGTGAGGGGCACAGAGCAAGATCACTGTTGCCTGAGACAGTGAGGCAAGACAGGACAAGAGCTGGCCCTGAACAATGGGCATGACTTCAGGAGTCTAGAGGCAGGTGTGAGGCGCTGGGATGCTCAGGAATGGACTAGCACTTCCCCTATGGAAGGACCTCACTGCCTCAGCAGGCAGCAAAGTAACCATGTCATCCACCAAAGGATGCCCACTGCTGCTGAGCATGTCTGTGCTCATGGGAGGGGAGGTACCCTGAAGATGAACTTGATGTGTGCAAACAAGAAGGTGCATTTTCTATGAGGTGACCTTGACCTACGCAAAGATGCACAGGAAGACCAACAGATTTGAAGTCAAATGCACCAACTGTTCCTGAAGTGACTTCAACACATAGTGATCCCATGTATGTCACACTAGAACTGTGCCCCACAGGGTTTTCAATGGCTGATTTTTTGGAAAGTAGGTCACCAGGCCTTTCTTCTGAAAAGCCTCTGGGTGGATTCACACCACTCACCTTTCAGTTGGCAGCTGAGTATCTTATCCTTTGAACCATCTAGGAACTCTAAAATCAAATGAAGTGCAAAGAAATACAATTGGCAGGCCAGATTTTCAATGCAACATAAAGGTTTGAGAAACAGAAAAGAGGGACAAGTACCATCATTGGACATTGTTGAAAATCTAAGCCCTCTTGGTTTTAATTTGTCCCAAACACAAACTTCTCTGGAGGGGAGCCCTGTCTGTGGTTTACATGCTGCTGAATCCTCTGATGGGGACAATCCCAACCTGGGGGCCCTTACGGTGGGAGGGGAGGGCCATCTAGGGCAAGAACCTGGGAGAAGCTTTCCACCTCTGTGCAGAGCAGGGCAAGTAACATCCACTAGAAACTACACCTACTGCCAAAAATGACCTGGGGTCAGAGACAGCTGTCACAGTGGGGAGATATGGCATGGGGTGCCAGAGATCTCATCACCAATCCAAACTCACCTCTGATTGCCTAGGACATGTGAGCCAGATACCCAGCCCTCTTGGAGACAATGTCCTCCTCTCAAGGTGGAATTGAGATTTAATTTCAGCCCCCCAAACTTTCAAATTAAAAAGCAAATGAAAGAATCAGTACGAACCCGTGATTTTTAAAATATATACGCCAAGCCAAGTGCCGCCCGTGATTTTTAAAATATATACACATACAGATAAACAGAACAGAACTATAGATAGACACGAATTTACATATATAGAAATGTATTTCCTAGCTCTGGTCTCTGAAGAGACCTGGAAGCAGTGGCATTCTGGTAGCAGGGACCACAAATGATACCCAGATCTTGGTTTCTAAACACTATTCTCCAATAAAAGGAAGCAGGGGTATTTAGAGAAGTTACAGATTCCAGGGCTGGAAAAAGAAAAATAGAAGATGAGCCTGGAGCATCGTGTGCTGTCAGAAAGGACGGAGAGCTCAAGAAAAGGTGAGGGCAGGTCGAAAGAAGACAGGAGTCAACCCCAAAAAGCTCCCAATGGCCAAAGCGAGAACAACTTGGGCAACATAATGAAGAACTACAGCACTGAATTACAACCCATACAATAAACGTCCATGGTCCATAAAGGCAAACATAATTAAGCGAATGAATAAATGGAGGAAAATGGACAGCTCTTCCTTACAGGAGAATCCCAATCAATAAATGTAGATGGACTGAGGGAAACCGAAAATTATCACCTGGAAAATACTCTAGTACTAACTCTTGCAAGTAAGACCCACTAATGGAGGCCAAAATTAGTGGGCAAATGTTTGGGGAGAAAGAGGACATTTGCATAGTCTCAAAGCATCTCCCCCAAGAAATGTATTCCTGACAAAAAGAAAAATAATCTTTACAGTGCGGGAACCTGGCAGACATTACTTTCTCTAAGTGATCGAGGTCAATGTTGCCTGTAACAAGACATAGTGACATTATGTACCCCTGATAGGATGTACTGAGAAGGGTACAACATCTGACCTGTGGTAGTCTTGCCATAAACGCATCACCTCATCATGTGAAAACATCAGACAAAACCAGAGTGAAGGACAGGCTGCAGATTCACTGGCCAGTGCTCTTTAAAATGTCAAGGTCATGAAAGACAAGGAAAAACCAAGAAGTTGCCACTCATTAGAGGTCACTAAGCAGACATGACAACTAAGTGCTTTGTGGGATCCCAGACTAGAAGATGTTATCAGTGAGAAAAGAGGTGAAATTCAAATGAAGTCTACAGTTTAGTTAATAATAATATGCTAACATTATTTCTTGGTTTGGACAGTTATGATTACGTAAGATGTTTACAATTTTTTAAAAAAGCAAAAGAAGGAGGGTGCACGTGTCTATGTGTGCCCCACACACATACATACATACACGCTGTCAGGGCACGTGTGTGCAGGAATGTGAGAAAACCAGCAAGTGTGTAAGAGGGCATGGTAAGGCGTGGGGGCAGGGAAAGGAGGCAGGGAAAACAGGCTTCTGCTGCTCCAGGCAGCGTGCTGAGCCTCGGATCTGAGTTTCACAAAAGGATTACTAGATTACATTCTTTACCACAGGCAGCTGTCCCTGTCAAATAAATAATCATCGCCTTACATTTATATATCACCTTTCATCCCACAGCCCTTTCCCTACATCGAGGACCAGCCTGGGAATGGTTTCAGCCCCTCTCAGGAAAGGGAGGATGGAGAAACAGGGAGCCTCCCAGCCCACACGGTGAAGACCAACCCTGAACCTCATTCAGTTTCACAAGAAAGGAGGGTTGGAACTCCCAGCCACAAATGAAGAGACCCTGCTGCCAAGATGGGAGAGTGGTATGGGTCAAAGGGTGCTCCAAGATTGAATAAAGGCTGGGGCAAGCAGAAGAGACAAGCAGCTGGCTCCTCAAAAGGGACCCAGGCCCACAAGCATCCAGCCATGAGCCCTGGAGAAGAGTGCTGACTGGTCTTTAGACTATGAATTATGAGTGATATTGGGCAAGTTCCTTAACCTCTCTGTGCATTGGTTTTCTCACCAATAAAATGTGCCTATCACACAGAATTACTAGAAGCACCAATCTATGTAAAGCCAGGACTCAGCAGTGTAGTATTTGGCATCAAATCTCACTATTCACCTGGAGGGTTAAAGAGCCCTGAGCAAGGGCTAGGGTGAGAACATAGGACTCAGGACACAATAGAAAATACACGGACCCCTACCACCCAAAGGCATCTCAGGAGAAAGGCCTGGTGTTGATCTGCTTCCAAAAGGTCACAGCCTCGAAAACCCTAGAGAGCAGAAGTTGTATGTGGGTGGCCACAAGTTGAAACTGATGCAGTGGCAATAATGACAGCTGGTCCCAAGGAGAGAAGCTGCTAGTTTTCCCAAGTGGCTGGCCAGTCCCACCTCTACTACTGAGCAGAGTGGAATCAGATTCCGGTGTCAAGACTTAGATAGCTGTCCACTCAGAGGAGGTAAACGGTTCTCCTACAGAAGAGGAGGTAAGAGATGCTAGCAGACTACAGAGGATAGCAGGAAGAGAAATGGTGAAGAAAGGTGGTCTCAACACAGAGGACCCTCTGAAAAGCTGAAAGGAAGCTTACTGGGTTGAAGATCGGCTTCAGACCAGTAGCTTTGCATTTCCCAAGCAACTGAGAATATACAACACCAGGTGTCACCCAGGCCCTTCTCCTGGGATATTTAACCATCTATTAGGGAGACAACTGTACACTGAAGAGTTAGATAAAAACACGAAGTGCTATCATCCCCCATAATGCAAGTCAATGGCAAAGAGATGACCAGAGGAAACACACAGGCTCCAAGAACAGAAAGGCCACTCTGGGAATGGGATCATACCGGGCTTTCTCCTGAGATGCCTTTGGGTGGTAGGTGTCCGTGTATTGGCTACTGTGTCCTGAGTCCTATGTTCGCACCCAAGCCTTGCTCAGGGCTCTCTAATCCTCCAGGTGAATGGTGAGATTTGGTGCCAGGTGTTACACTACTGAGTCCTGACTGTACAAAATTAGTGCTCCTAGTAATCCTGTGTGATAGGCACGCTCTATCGGTGAGAAAACCAGTGCACAGAGAGGTTAATGCACAGAGGTGGATTCTGCTGGACCTTGAAAGATGGGTGGGGCTCCAAGGAGCAGGCAGGAAGGAGGAGAAAGCTGGCACAGGGGCCAGAAGCATCACAGTGGGCTCCCGAGGCAGGCGGGCCATCCGTCACCGCCGTGTTGGGAACCCGGGAGAAGTGGAGCTGGAAAAGCCATTTGGAGCCAGACTGTGACGGACGGGGATTCCGTGCTATGAGTTAAGACACTTCTGTGTGCTCCCACAGCACCTACTGCTCTGGGGTTAAGAGACCTGGGGAGGGAAAGTTTTGGCATCAAAGAACAAGTTTTAAGTGGATAGGCTGAGAGGTTTTTTTTGTTGTTGTTGTTTTTAAAACTCTTATGACATAAGATATTTGAGAGTTGACAGGGACCATAGAAGCTTAGGTCACCCTGTGTAATGCAAAATCCAAACCTCTTTGATGAGGACTCTGAAGTTCCCTGGTCCTCATCAATAGTACCTCCTGGCTCCCCTCCGGCCTTCTGCACAGAACTCCAAACTCTGCATTTGCGTCCACTATAAGCCCCACACTTCCCATGGCCCTCTCCACTAAACCTCAGCAAAACCCTTGTTTGGCCTTTCCCATGAATCCTGAAATGTTTCTTGACCCTTACTCAATGCACATTCAAACTCTAACCCCTTTAATCACACCCCCAATTTCTCTTCAGCTTCCCACTGTGAACCTTTAAACTTCCATGGGTCCACATTACTGAATCCATTCCTCTTTTTCCAAAAAACCAAAACCAAACCCACTGCCGTCAAGTTGCTCCCCAATCATAACAACCCTACATGACAGAGTGGAACTGCCCCATAGAGTTTCCAAGGACCACCTGGTGGATTTGAACTACCAACCTTTTGACTAGCAGCCATAGCACTTAACCAACTACACCATCAGGGTTTCTAGCACATTTCTCACATGTGCTGATCCTCAAAGCATTAACCTGCTCTCCATAAAACCTTCAACCCTCCCTCTGGCTTCCCATATCTAACCCCAAGACACCTCTACATCCTCCCACTACATACTCTAAACCGCCCTTTGCCTTCTTACAGTGCCAAACTACAAACTTTCCTCTTTCAAGTTCCCCACTCCAACAAAAATTCTGAGCTTTCTGTGCCTTCATCGTCAAACCCCTAAACTGCCCTTCAACTTCCCATACCAAATCTATAGCACACAGGGTGCTCTGCATTGGAATCAATGCAGAGACATCAGGAAGGAGACATTTTTAGCAGGTTTGGAATGCTGAGAGCAGTACTTTTCAACTTATCTGTGGTAAATAAAGGGCCAATTTGCTCATTTCCGGTCCATCTTGCGCCAAGGTCCTCTTGTGTGTTTCACACCACATGTGACTCTCATTAAGATTTTAACAACACCCAAACTGGCCTACCTGTTGAACCAGACAAGTCCTTCAGTTTCAACTAAAAAATCCTATGAGGTTCCTTGGTTCCAGCTATCAAATCCCAAGACTCCCTCCAGCTTCCCCTCGGAAGCGCTGAACTAAACCTGAATGTCACTGCATTGTCAAATTGCCATAAACATTTCTAAATGCTTCCTCTCAAGTTCTGTACTTTCCACATCATAGATAGCCTTGGTCCGCAGACCACACCATGAGCAGCTGTAGTCTAAACAGTTACGTCCTCCTGGGCTGTCCCGTGATGGCCCCAAGACAGCCTGCCACAGCCCACTGTCCCCAGGTGTGTGGACAGCCACAGCTAAGGTGGCACAGAGTGAATTCTGCCCAGCACAGAACACCAGACCCGTCCAGGGGACCAGCTGGGAACTACTGTCCCCATGCTTCTGGATGGGAGAGAGTAGGCACAATGGCCTTTATCCCAGAGGGTCAGCTGCAGTGGCTGGAGCTCCCAATCATGAGAATGGAGGGAAAATCCATCTGAGGGCTGTGGGGACGTGAAGAGAACCCCAAGGAAGACAGTGCAGGGCAAGTTGGGAGAACCCCAGGGTCTCCAAGTTGTCCTGCTATAAACACCAGGCCCCCCAGAGAAAGCCCCATGCAGAAAAGAAACGTACAGCATCCTAAGGGGACATTTCAGGTAAGCTGGCCTCTGAGGGGTGACAGAAGAAAGGGAAGGGGCAATGCAAACAGAAAAAGGGGGAAATCTAATTAAAACTCGTTCCTGTTCAGCCACCTGCTAAAAACCACAGCTCACTCAAGACTTGGATGGAAGGATGGCTAACAACATTGCTAGAGATCTCTCTCCAGGCCTCAGAAGGCTGAAGGGAGGGAATGACAAGCTGAACCGCCATATTCCCTGAGCCCCTCCCCATCCTCACCCCAAAAGAAAAAGTCCCCTGAAGCTGAAACCTGAGAAAATGCCAAGGGGCAGCGGGAGGCAATTTACAGCCAGGAAAACTGAGCACTTGGGCCAGATGTGGGCCCTGGGGAGGGCGGGGGTCTAAGTGAGCATGTGCATACGGAGTGATGGGGGTGGGGAGGTCCTCAGGAGCTGGGGACAGGGTGCAGCTTCCTGTCTGCCCAGAGGAGGGGGTGGTGAGGGAGGAGCTACAGGACAGAAGGGCAGGTCCACCAGCCATCTGCCTGCGGAGAGGGTGAGTCCAAGGGCCAGAGGAGGACACATGCTGAGAGGCGTACAGCAGAAGTGGGGCAAAGGGAGGGAAGGGAATGAGGAGAGACAGAGGAGAGTGGACAGGGGGTGCCTTGGTGAGGGCCCTCTTCCCTCTGACCGTGATGCCCCTAGACCAGCCCCTTCCTCCAACATTCCCTGACTCTGGGAGGTGAGGGGTGAGAACCAAGCAAGGCAACACAGCTAACAAGCTCCTTAGCTGGCCCTGTACTTCACAGCCCTTCTTGGCCCGGCAAACGGCGTCTTCCTAAGTACTGATAGCCTCCTCAGCCCTGACAAGTGTGCCAGATTCCCTGCCTCCTGCCACACCACACACAGGACCCTGTGAGCTGCAACCCCTGCCCAGGCAGAGATGCCAGCCCTGGGAGTGGTGGACGGATGGGAAATTACACTACCAAGCCCATAGTCAGAGGCTACCATTGTGAAGTGGGAACCACCAAGCAGTGCCATGGTCATCTGCAATGAATGACAGTCCTAGCCTTGTGAAGGGGAAGCTGAGGCCCAGAGAGGGAAAGGGCTAAACTTGAGGTCACATAGCCAGTGAGCCAGGACGGAACCAAGACATCGGCCTCCCAGCTCCGTAGCCCTTTTATCCCCCGACACTGACTTTCTCTGCCCTCCCTTTCTAAGGAAACAAAGCTGCCCCCTCTCTTGAGCATCAAGGTGGCTGGGATGGGATGGGGGAAGGAAGTCAAGCCCCTAAAGAGCTGAATGCAGAAACCTGTGCAACAAGAGGTGGAATTATTTCTCCTGTAAAAAAAATTAATAAAAGCCCTTCCCTACCAAACCCCAGGGGTATTAGGCTGTAAGCTGATGTAATATAGAGAGGAGAGGCCAAGGAGAAAGGAGCCCCCCTCCACACCCCCTTCCATCAAGTCTGCTGCCAGGAGTACAAGAGCAAGGCCGCAGCTGGAGCTGGGGGCTGGGGCCGGGTGGAGAAAGACAAGCCAAGCAGGATGTTGGAGCCTGAGATGGAGTCCTCACCGTCTGCTAGAAAGCAGGAGGCTTTGAACTGACATCCCAGGAGCTAACGCTCCCTAGGGGCTCAAATCCGGGCCTGGTATGGAGGTGGAGGGCCCAGGGCAGTGTGTAACAGGGGTACAGTAGGCAGGGTGCATTTCTACCAGAGCAGTGAAGCCAGGCAGGAGGCAGGTTCTGGGATGGGCTGGCTGTAAGCCGACTCAGGTTCCAGAAGCAAGCACCGGGTGCTCTATGAGGAGAACTGGGAACTGGGCAGCTGAGAGAGGGTGGTGTAGGGAAAGGTAGCTGGGACAGTGCCCTTCTTCCCACAGAGCCTGTCACTCAGCTGCTGGCACTCCCCTGATGCAGCTGACTTGTCCATGCTGTGCCCTGCACCCACAGCCCAGAGAGGGTGAGGGTGGGGGTGGACAACCAGGGTCTCAAGGAGATCTACATAGGAGAAGAAAAAGACAAGAGGTGCACAGAAACCATCCCCACTACTGTCTGCAAGGCTGGAAGGTACTGTGCCGGGGGGGAACCAGCTAGAAACTGGGTCCCAGCAAAAGTCCCCTGGCTCAGATGAGTCCAGACTAGTGCCAGGGGTGTGATCTCCCAACTGGAATTTGCCTCCCAGCACAAGAACGACACCTCCCCCCACACACACACCACCAGGCCTCTCAATTGCCAACAACGCCTTCATGGTATAAGTGGCCAGCAGAAGGTTCTGGCAGCTGGGACCACCTGGCAGCTCCACAGTGCATTATGTGAACTCTTTCTCCAGCTCCTGCCTGCCACTGCTAACTCCTGCCCTAGCCATATAACAACAGGATGCTTCAGAGAGTCATGAGGAAGGTGACGGCCAGGTTACCAGCTGCCAACCAAAAGGTCAGCAGTTCAAACCCACCAGGGACTCCATGGAAGAAAAGACCTAGTAACCTGCTCCCATAAAGATGACAGCCTTGGAGACCCTACGGGTCAGCTCTACTCTATTCTTCAGTTCTGTCCTAGAGGATTGCTATGAGTCAGAATTGACTCACAGCACACAGCTTTTTCATCCAACTTCTCAGCTCCTCCACTTCCAGTTCAGCTACAGGCTGGGGTCCTCAGCTTCCCACAGAGCACCTGCACAGACATTTCTCCTACAGATACATTGAGTTGTGACTATTATGTAACAGGACAAATTTTCTGACAGTCACACCTGATCTTAGATATCCAGCTCCCAACATGCAAAACTGCTTTAATGAAAAAAAATAATAATAATAGGCAACATGACGCAGGAAAAAACAAAACATCCCAGGACTCAAAATCAAATGACCAGGTTTAACATCTTATCTTGAAGATGTTGGATGTACACTGAACTTCTCTAGAACCATCAGGTCCTCGTCTGTAAAAAGAGGAACTCCAGTACTTGACTGGCACAAAGGGTTGTGGGAATACCAAGCAAAGCAATGGAAGATGGGGAATAACCACGCAAAACTGGAAAGCAAACTGCAGTGACAAGCCAAGTGCTTACGAATGACTCTGACTGGTGGTGTGTGGCTTATCCCTGGAACTCTAGAGCCAGTCTGCCTGGATTCAAGGGCCCGCTTGGCCATGTCCAGCTGTGAGTAAAGAGGACAAGGACTTACAACACCTTGTGAGGAATAAATGGACAAGAGCAAATAAGAGACTAGATTAGAGAATTCCCTGGCTCAGGCAAGGGCTTTAGAAATGTTTGTTGTGGTTTTGCTTGGTTATTAGTGCAGAGCATGTTCTTGGCCTTATGCTGCTGTCCCTCGCCAGGCAGGAGCCACTCGTGTCCTCCTCTTCCCCCTCCTCTATCACCACAACCAAAACCACCCTCATTCATACAGTTACAGGCTAACAAGCTGGGAACTCCTCAGGGAGCAACCAGCCTTTTCTCAATGACACTGGGCCTTAGCTTCTGGTCCTTCTGAGGCACTGAAAACCCAGTCACAGTGTCATGGATTGAATTATGCACCCCAAGAACGTGTAGCACTTTGTCTGGGCCATGATTCCCAGTTCTGTGTAGTTGTTCTCCATTTTGTGAGTTTCCTACATTGTAAATGTCTCTTGTTGTAAATGTTTGTCAATCTTTACCTATGGTTAACAGACAGGATTATGTTAAAAGAGAATTAAGGTGGGACTGTAACATCCTTGGAAACCCTGGTTGCATAGTAGTTAAATACTATGTCTGCTAACCATGAGGTCGGCAGTTTAAATGTACCAAGTGCTCCTTGGAAACTCTACGGAGCAGTTCTACTCTGTCCTGTGGGCTCACTATGAGTTGGAATCAACTCAACAGCAGTAGGTTTAGTTTGGTTTGGGGGGGTAATACCATTGGTAAGGGAGTTTCCCTGGAGCATAGCTTGTACCATCTTTTATCCCACAAGAGAAAAAAGGCAACAGAAGCAAGCAGAGAGCTGGGAACCTCACACCCTCAAGAAAGCAGCACCAGGAGTACAGTGGATCCTTGAGACCTGAGATTTCTGCTCCAAGATGCTCCCTGATCAAGACTGAGGCAGCACGAGAAAGGACATTCCTCTAGAGCCAACAACGAGGAAAGACTTCCCCTGGAGCCGGCATCCTTAATTCAGACTTGCAGCCTACTGGATTGTATAAGGATAAACTTTTCTTTGTTAAAGCCATCCACTCATGTTATTTCTGTTAGAGCACTAGCTGATGACTAAAACACATGGACATGTTAAAAAGACTTCCCTAACATTGGCACTGTGTTGTAAGAGTTTGGGCCATACTGAGGGGTTCTGAAAAGTCACCTCCCAATCCTGGGACTTTCTAAGGCTCCCACTTCTTCAAGCTTGTTGAGGAGGAGACAGAAATTAGGCAATGCTGAGATGGCTGCCTCTGCTTCGGCCAGCCTTCATTCACACCCATCCTGGAATCTGTGGAAAGAGTCTATGCCATCCAAGAGGTAGGTGATGGCTCATCCACCTGGAGCAAAGAGCTTGACTGGAATGCAGCAGCTATGGAAGACACATTGGAAAGTTTCCTGCTGCCATCTAGTGGCAAGACAAATAACAACAGGCACTTAGGGGGAGCAGGAGGGACCACTGGTCACCAGCAGCAGGATTCTGTGGCCAGTCGCCCCCTCCCACCCGCTTCCCCAAAGCCAGACCTAACCTAAAGCAGTGAGTGTGAGAAGGATAAAAGGGTACACCATGCTGGTTATCCTCCCAGACAGAGGCAGAGAGAAGAAGAGAGTCAGGAAGGCCCACTCATCCGTGTAACAACAGCGGAGCTCTGACTCCAGCACAAGGCAGTATGTACACTCTGAGGAAGAACGGGTTACTAAGACCCTGGACCTACCCTTCCTGTGTGGCTCCTTCTGCCACACACATCTACCCACCCCCTGGGTTTGCTGTGCCTTTCCCGTAGGCATCCTCCTCCCTCCATGCCTGGATGATCTTCCCGTTGCAACACCACTGCCTCTTCCAGGCAATGTGCCAGAACTTTCTCCTCGTGCTTCCACACTGACCTGTAATGACCTGATTAGACAGCCACACCCCCCAACAGACCGCACCCCACTCTCGCCTGGTCATCACATCCACAGAGCTGAGGGGCTGACTCCCCAGGCCTGACCACACTGGTGCTCAGAGACCCAAGTGCCTCTCATCTCCTGTCATCAGCCATCTGCCAGGCCAAGGCCCAGGGCGACTGTTTCCAGGCCTCCCTTCATCCCACCAAAAGGTCCATCTGTCTGCTGGCCCACCTGTGAGCCTCCTGCCACAGGTGACCTTCTACCCTCAGGCAGGGACCCTGAGCAGAGGCAAGCTGGCCCTCAGAGACACCTACTGGGTGCTTGTGTCAAGCTGATAGCACCAGGCAGAATTGGGTGACCTGAGTTTCAGACATGACTGCCCCTAACTGGCTTATCCACTGAGTTTCCTCCTTCCTCAAGCCTTTACAATGTCCTCGTCTGTAGAATAAAAGGTCATCTCCTTGGTCTCTTTCAAGGCAAAATATCTGTGACACTAACTCACGCTAACGTGCCAATGACCAATAACAGTTTTGTAACCATTCCCACCATTTCTCATCTTGAGAAGGGAGAAAGTTTCAATCCACCGCTCATTCATTCAGACAGTAAAAACACATTCAATATCCAGGTGCCGAGGGTAGGACTGTTATTTTTAGCAGTGTGACTTGCTTAGCTCTGCTCCAACCACAGCCTACAGGGAGAAAGGCCAAGGAGGAGGGCCAAGGGTTGATGCTGAGCAGCCACAGTCACATGGTCCCTGCAGGCGAATCAGAAAGACTAGCTCGGAGCCTGACACCAGGTAACAACAGACAAGCTACCTCCCATGTTGCACTTCCCACAGGAGCCATTCAAGTATGAATCCTTTGCCACAACCCACCCTGGAAGTTAGATACTATTATTTGACCTGGTTTGTAATTCAAGAAACTGAGGCACAGGGCCATTCAGTAAGTTACGCTTGGCCAAAGGTACATAGCCAGCTGGGTCAAGCAAGAAACGGAGCCAGGCAGCTGGCTCTTACCTCCAAGCATGGCAGGTTATCATAAACAGCCACTTCCTCTCCTCCTCTCCACTTTCATGACAGCTGGACCTTGAGAACCTCCACCTGCACCTTCCTGATTCAAGTTTTCTTTCCCAGTTACAGTTCAGGCTGCACACCAGAGTTAATTAGAGCCACCTGAGGAGAAAAAGCTTGTCCACTTTACGCAGCATCATTTTCAGGCACAACTGAACTCACTCTGTCTGGTACACTCAGCTTGATGGCATTATTTATTTCAGCATTTCCCTTAGATGAGAGTGGATAAATGAATGCACTAGAAGGAAGGGTCCAAGAGGATCCAGAATCCACACCAAGTTCTGCTTCTGATTTCCCCTGGAAAGGACACTGGGGTTACTCCATTATTTGTATGCTATTTTTTTACAGCAGGCACATTTTCATATAATAATTGAGTCACTATTTTAAAATAAACTAAACACTTCACGCAGCTAGATGGATGGCAGATGACCAAAACCTGTACTTGAAATGCCCGGTGAGACAGGCCAGGCCTCTGGGGATAGGGCCCTAGAGGAAGACAGGAGATCGTGTCTTTTTCCAGGGTGGGTGGGGTCTCTGATGCAGAGGCAGATGGTGGAGTGGTTTCTGGAGCACAAGGACAAACTCTCTGCCCCCCAAAATACCTCATCCATCTGCTCATTCATGCCTGAAATTCCTTGACTGAGGGGCAGTCTTTGATTCCAGTCAGAAATAGGCCTGAAACAGTAAACCCACCCAAGAGATATAAAATGGTGCCTTCAAGTCACACTCGGAGGGAACGAGGTGACTGGTCTGCACACAACAGGAAGCGGGGCTCTCAGCAAGCCCTCTCAGGCTAATCTTGTAGACAAGACAGGGACGTTTGGGCTGGATGCATTAATAACCTGGAGGATTAATAACTGCCCCAAAGCTGATGAGGAGGAGCTCCTTGCCAGCCTGCAGAGAGGCGCCTGTCCTCACCCTGACTTAGGTGGAAAGAGGGCCTGCTTACCAAGTGCGAGAAGGACAAGGTCGATAGCTATCATGACTGCTTGGGATGTCAGACTCAGAAACTAAGGTGCTTGAGGGGCTGGAGGAGGGGATGATGCCATCAAGAGGAGCCTGACTATTGAGAACCAGTGACACCAGAGTCCCCCACAACAGGCTGGTCTAGCTCAGCTGGATGCCTTCCCTGGAATCTGAGCATTTTAAACAAGATCTAGACAAATGTGCCACCTTTGGAGCAGTCTGAACAGAACAGTAGGAGACCTCAGCGACAGGTCAAGAGAAAGCAGGAATGTGGAAACTGAGAAGAAAAGACTTTGGGAGAGACATAACTCGGGACGTCACATGCCTGAGGGCCTGTGCAGACACAGTCAGAGGCTAAGACTTGTCCTGTAAGTTCCAGAGCATGGACCCCCCAGAAGTCCAACTCGGACAGCACCGCATCAACTCTGACCTGCCACATTAGGCATTGTGCCAACAGCTTTATCAGCATTACAGCATTTTCTCATTCAGTACTCACAACATCATAAGGCCGATGCTACTATTATCCTCATTTTCAGGTGAAGAACTGAGGCTCATGGGAAGTCAGCACCCGGCACATGATCAGAAAGTGAATGGAGGATCTGAGATTCAAACTTGAGTGCCTGGACTATTAACTACTATTCTATACCACATCACTACAGAAAACATGCGCTGTAGCTTCAGAAACACCGGGCTTAACACAGTTCCACTCTCGTGAGCGACCTCTGTGAAAACCAGAATTGCACCATCTACCACAGAGGCCTGTTGGGACAATGAAATGTGGTTAAGAACGTGCCCAGCAGCTCTTAGCATATAAAGGGACTCCCTGAACATTCAGTTCATCTTTTTTTCCAGAAGTAAAGAACACTATGAAGATGGAGGAAAACAGCCGAGCAAGTAGTGAGCTCCCTGTCAGAGGCGGCGAGGGGGTGAGGTAAAGCAGAGGAACTACTCAGCAAAGACAAATGTCAGGCGCAGGTTGGCCTAGACGGCCTCAAAGACTCTATTCTCAAAACTGAACACAGCTACAGTATTAGATCTTTTCCCAAGAGTGGGCTTTGCCGCAGGAGAGGAGAGAACAACTCAAGGGCACTAGGATTCTAACGGAATCAGGTTTACCACCAAAAGAGGGGGGTGCAAAAAAACAGAAGGCTGGCAACAGCAAAAATAAAATTTGCCAATAAAAATAGATGTAACTTGCCTTTTTAGAACATCCCCCATGTGTGCCAGACACTACGCTAAGCATTTTACAGACACTATCTCACTGAATCTGCACATCTCTACAGCGCAGGTACTATTATTATCCCCGCTTTACTGATGAGGAAGCTGAAGCTTGTTCCAGGTCACACAGCTAATAAATGCCCACTTCACCACTGTGTCACAGGCCAGTCTCACGAAGCCCTGGCAACTGGATTCGGTCACCTAACTTCAGGGTCACCTGCCCAGCTCCTGCCTTCTGCCTTCAGTCCCACCTGGATAAGCTTTTCCAGGACAGAAAATCATCCCCAAGCAGCAGAAGCTTTCTCTCAACCTCGCAACGGCCAGGAAGCCAAACACAGAAGAAGGTGATGCTAAGAAGTATGAGAGGCACTAGAAATACCTGAGAAAATGTGTTTAATGGGGAAAATGAGGGAGCTTCTGTTTTCACCAGCTCAGTCAGCTTTAGGAAGAAGCCACTGCCAAAGGCTTAGCCAGATCCCGCCAGTGAGCTGGCACAGATGGCAAGAAGGGCTCAAGTGTCCTGACCTAGCGTGGCAAGAAGAGGATGGGGACAGCTAGGGGTAAGCGACACGTGGGCCTCTCCCTCGGCCTGCTTCTGATCCTTGGGACTCCCCTCCATTTAGAGGGAACCATTCAGCTGACTCTTCAGCCACCTCACAAGGAGACGATCAGGACAAAAGAGGTAAATTCTGAAAAGGATATTGAGATTTTAATTTCTATTTTAAACATTTACATGCTTACAATGTGCATCAAATGCTGTGCTAAGCCCTTTATATAGATTATCCAATTTAATTTCCATAATAGCCCTATGAAGTAGTTACCACCATTACGACCACTTCAAAAGTGGGATGAACTGAGTGTCTACGAGCTAAGCGGTTTGTGCAATGACAAGTTAGCATGCGGTGGAATCAGGACGCAAACCCACGTGGTCTGACCTCAGAACCCACACTTTCAACTAAGTTCCTTTACCACTTCCTAAAACAGACTCTCAGGAGCCAGCAGAAGGAATTATTCATCCTAGTTCCTGGCCTCAGAGCATTTAAAGTCTGATGAGGGGACTGCATAAATGGATCAAGGCACAGGATAACCACCTGTGAACAGACATGCATTATTACTAAAGAGATGCATTTACTGTCTCTAAAACTGTCATGTGAGTGTGTCCGTGTGTGTGAGTATGTCTGTGTCTGTGCGCACACTTGCATGCACTGGAAGGCAGCTAGAATGGTTAGGACGGAGGATGGTGGGAATACAGTACAATGGTGTTGACAGTGATGGCCTGCTGAACTGTCAAATTATCCTTTTTCTTGCCTTTGCTCTAACCAGTGAGGAACAGAACAGCGACCTGGGCCACCTAGTTAGGGGTGGGAATGACCTACCACAAAGCCAGGAAGATATTTCTTGGGAGGAAGTGAGTATTCAGCATACTACGTTTAAGGGCCCCTCAAAGAGACTCCGCTAACAGGATGTCTTAGTTATCCAGGGCAGGAATAACAGAAATACCACAAGTAGACAGCTTTAACATAGAGAAATCTACTTCCGCCAGTAAAGCAGGCTCAAGACCAAATTCAGGGTCTCAGCTCCAGGAGAAGGCTTTCTGTTTCTATCAGCTCTGGAAGAAAGTCCTTGTCTTCAATCTTCCCCAGTCAAGGAACTTCTCGGGCCCAGGTACCCCAGTTTCAAAGGATGCACCCTGCTCCATGTGCAACTTTCTTGGTGGTATGAGGTCTCCTGGTCTGTCTGCTTGCTTCTTTCTTTTACATCCCAAGAGATGGCCTCAAGACACAATACAATCTTGCAGATTTAATCCTGCCTCACTAACACAACTGCTGCACATTCTCCATCATTAGTATCATAGAGGTAGGATTTATAACACAGAGGAAAACCACACAATGCCAGGAATCATGGCCCAGACAAATGGACACACAGATTTCTAGGGGGAACACAATTCAATCCATGACCACAGAGTGCTGATATCCAAGAAAACAGGTAGGAGCAACCTGTTTTCATGTGCCTATAAATCCAAAAGAGGAAGGAACAGGATCCTAAGGGTGGGAACAGGAACAAAGAAAGTGGTCATGGCCCATAAGGTAATGGACCCCTGAATGAACATTGCTGGCTCGGTCTGCAACTCCACACATGTTGTGAACTGTGGCCAGAATAAGGGAACCCTCTTTCGAAATATAACAATTTTAATGTTACAATTATATTAATATTTGTTGATCTCTTAACTAAGCAATTATAAGCATTATTTCATATAATGCTTACAACACCCCTATGAGGTTTTCAAACTACACCTATTTTACAGGAAAGATAAGCAAAGTTCCAAGAAGCTACAAAGAAACATTCATTGCTAATGAGGATCTGAATCTCTAACTCAAAGGCTATTTCTTAACCACAAGGTTGTTCCTGAGGTGCTGTCAAGTCAATTTTGATTCACAGTGATACAAGAGTGTAACAGGAGAACTGCCTCATAGGCTTTCTGTACGCTGTAATCTTTATAGAAATAGATCACTAAGTCTTTCTCCCAAGGAGCCACCGGTAGGTTGAGACAACTGACTGTTCAGTTAGCAGCCGAGCGCTTCACTGTTACACCACCAGGGCTCCTTAACCACAACAGGATACCACTTTTCTTTGCACGCTTCAATATAACAAACTCAAAAGAAGTCTTCATTGTTGGAAGCGTACAGTGCCACAAAAAGCCAGAATTTGTCCAAATAGTATATACTGGGCCCTCAAGAAAACAAAAACCAAACCCACTGCCATTGAGTTGATTCTGACTCACGGTGATCCCGTGGTTACAGAACAGAACTGCTCCCTAAGGCTGTCTTGGCTGTAATGTTTACAGAAGCAGACCCCCAGGTCTTTTTTCTTCGGCATCACTATGTGAGTTCAAAACTCCAGCCAGGGACCTTTACTGGGCCCTGAAGTGCCAGGTAACATACCAGGCACTGATCAATAACCAAAAAACACCCTAAATAAATAAACAAATAAAAAGGCTGTGCTTCAGTTATGAGCACAAATATTCTCTGAAGGTTGGTTTTAAACTCAGGGACAGCCACAAAACATTTTTTAACATAGTGAGCATCCCACTCTCCCATTCTTCTGTGGCAAAACCAGGCTGGACTGGCATTTCTCAACAAGCCATGCAAGGACGTATCATTTTAAACTGGGCTTTCAGAGGCCATTTAAAGCAGAAGCAGCAAATTCTTCAGTCTGACAAAGATCATCCGAATGTACTACAAGGGGGAAAAAAAATCAATTCTGACCACCTGAGGGAAGACACTTAAATTAGGGTTTCCTTTAGAGTGAGAAATATAAGATACCTCTCTTGTCACAGTATTCAGGAAACACAGCCAATAAAAATAGTACATATTTTTCAATCATTCTTCAGTTGTAAATTATGGCCAATTAAGGGAGAACACTAGAGGGAAAAGAGCTGATGGGGAAGAAAAGGAGCCCCAGGGCAGAAGTGCTGGCTCCCCTAACACACTGAAATGAAACGCTCTGTGGGGAAGTTCTGTGCTGGAGAATTCATTTGACAAGGCAAGGGGGTGTACGTACATCCACACAATAGAGCACTCTACGGTCCTGTGAGACACCCAAGATTTTTAAACTTTTTGTTGTTGCTGTTCACTCAAGAAATGTTTAAGAATACAGAGTAACATTAAAAAACAATCACTAATAATCCCCATCTACCCTTTGCAATTCTGGTGTATTTCCTTTAGTCCTTACATTTCACTTTTTTAAAAAAATAAGATGTATAGTATTTGCTTGATATTTGCTTCATAATCATTATCTAAAGTCATTAGATCTAATTTTTGAAGACATAATTTTTTAAAGGCTGTACAGTAGGTCATGATACGAATGTATCACAATTTATGGAACCAATCTATTGTTGGACATTTGGTATGTTTGCAATTTGTAACTAGTATAAATAGTGCTGTAATGAAGACTGTGTGTGTATAAAATTACTTCCTTTGTATAAATTCCAAGGAGATAAATTACTGACTTAAAGACAATGGATATTTTTAGGCTCTTTATATAAATTTCCAAATAAAACCAAAACCAAACCCACTGCTGCTGAGTAGAATCCAACTGATAATGACCTTACAGGACAGAGTAGAACTGCCCCCATAGGGTTACCAAGGAGCAGCTGGGTGATTCAAACTGCCAACCAGGGCTCCAAATTTCCAAACAACTACACTAAAAATAATTTTAAGCCATGTTGCATTTTTGCAACTCTAGACATAAATGGCACTATTTCAGTATTGTCTAATAAAACCAAACCAAATCTGCTGCCATCAAGTCACTTCTGACTCTCAGCAGCACTATACAACCCACAGGGTTTCTAAGGAGTGGCTGGTGGATTTAAACTGACAGCCCAATCAGCTCTGCGCACCTAGAATTCCCTACTTGGTGTTTTGCATTGTTTCCTCTACCAGTGGTTGCTCACATGCCAGCTGAAAATGTGGTTCCCAATGACTCTGGGAGCTCTACCATCAGCACCAGTGACACTGTGTCTTTCATCTGAGTTAGCTGATAACATGTCTATTGCCTCCACTCTGCTGTGAACTAAGCAAAGCAGGAAAGAAGCCCTGCTCACCTTTGCATCCTGCCTGCACAGCCTCTCTCAAACCACTCATCCTTCCGTCAGTGGCTCTCAAAATGTTTTTTAAGCTGCTCCCACACCCCTTCCTAGGAAGCTGTGCCATAGGAGCTTGAAGTGAGAAGGATCTGGAGTCTTTAGCAAGCTCTGTCACCTCCTGTGCCTCAGATTCCCCATCTGTAAAAGGAGGGTGGTGTTGCCTCCCTCAGAGAGTTGCTGGAAGGATTAAGTCAGATACTGCAAATAAAGTGCTTTGTAACTGTGACTGTAACACAGAAAACAATAGCTCTTTAAAAAATCATAATACACAAATAACCCACCAAAAAATTGTTTAATCCTCTACCCACTGGAGGAGATTAAAGAATTACACAGCTGTCTTTCTGATCTGAATCTCATCCAGGTCCCAAATGCCTGGGTAGAGACTCAGAACCTTCAGCAATGGCACCAAACCCACTGAACCAAGAGTCAGGGAGACCACAGCCCATGAGTCAACCATGGGAGAGCAGCGGGCAGCCCAGAAGCTCTCATCAGCTGTGCATGAAGTGGAGGTCAAGACAAACCGCGCCATACTATTTGCCAGTGAGTCGACTCCTACTCATGGCAACCTGACGTGTGCCAGAGAAGAACCGTGTTCCACAGGATTATCCAATGGCCAATTTTTTGGAAGTAGACTGCCAGGACTTTCTTCCCAGGCACCTATGGGTAGACTCAAACCATCAATCTTTTAGTTAGCAGCCAAGTACATTCACTATTTGCATCAACTATGGACTCCAGAGGACAAACAACAGGAAAGCCAAAAAGAAACAGCCTGAAATCCATCCCATAAGGACAGGGCTTTAGGGCTTTATAGGCAGGAAAGTGGTTCAGGGTGCCACTGGCTCCTCCCCCCCGGGAACCTGAGAGCAGGTGACTGGTTCAGCGCCATTTCCTAGCTGCCACAGGGCAAATGTGCTATTGTTCACAGAAGATGCTGGAACTGAGTCACCGTGGCATTGTCCAACTGCTCTATCAGGAGGAAACAGCTGGAAAGACCAACACCAAATGCAGGAAATTTCAGCCTCCATCAGGCTCCTCCTCCTGCCCCCTCCCTGTCTGGAGGCCCAGCATCCTGCCTGCCTATCCCCCAGTGACCCTAGACCAACCCCAGTGCATCATGGTGTGAACAGACATCCCTGTCCCCTGCCTCCATCTGCCTAGGATAAAATACAAACTCTTCATGTGGCATTCTGGCAACTCTCCTACAGGGCTTTGAAATCTTTACTTCTGATTCAAACCTCTGCTGAGAGTTTGCATTTCCACCCATATACTGAATCAGAAGCCACATTATAAGATCCCCAGGTGATTCATACATGTAATAAATTTTGAGAACCACTGCTCTACTAGTGGTTCTCCAAACTTGTCCCTAGACATAGCAGCATTAGTAACACCTGGGAACTTGCTAGAAATGCAGATTCTCAGCAAGGGTTCAAACCACTGCTCTCCTAGAGGCAAGGAGATGGGGTCTCCTGGATTCAGCCTGCCAGTAAACTGAAACCAAGGGGAGAATAAACAGTCAACAAAAAATAATTAAATTAACTTAAAGATCATAATAAAGATTCCTGGACCACCCCCCCCAAAAAACCCCACTGGCATCGATTCAAGTCCAACTGACAGGGACCCTACAGGACAGAGCAGAACTGTTCCATAAAGTTTCCAAGGAGCACCTGGAAGATTTGAACTGCCGACCTTTTGGTTAGCAAATGTAGCACTTAGGGTTTCCTGGACAGAGCTGCAGAAAAATGCAGAATAAAATTCTAATTCACAAAAAAATACAAAAGACCAGACTCATCAGTCTGACAGAGACTTGAGAAACTGCAAGAGCGTGGCCCCACAAACCCTTATAGCTCAGTGATGAAGGTACTCCTGAGGTTCACACTTCAAACACTGAGCAGGCCTATAAAAAACAAAACAAGACTAAATGGGTACACTAGCCCAGGGGCCAGGACAAGAAGGCAGGAGGGGACAGGAAAGCTGGTAACAGGGAACCCAAGGTCAAGAAAGTCAGAGTGCTGACATGTCATGTGGTTGGCAACCAATGTCACAGAACAATATGTATATTAACTGTTCAATGAGAAACTAGTTTACGCCACAAACATTCATGTAAAGCACAACAAGAAGGCATGGAGAGGACCCACAGAGACTGGAACACACACACACCGCTGGTCAGAATGTAAAACGGTCTGACCACTTTGGAAACCAATTTGGTGCTTTCTTAAAAAGCTAGAAATAGAAACACCATGTAATCCAGTAATTCTCTCTTCTTGGAGTATATCCTAGAGAAATATAGGGCTATTCCATGAACAGATACATGCACACCAATGTTTACTGCAGTACAACAGCAAAAAGATGGAATCAACCCAGGTGCCCATCAGCGGATGAATGGATAAACAAACCACTGTATATTCACAGAACAGAATACCACGCAATGATAATGAAAAAGGATGAACTTGAGAAACATCTCATGGAGGAATGTGAAAAGTATTATGCTGAGTGAAATTAGCTGCAAGAGGACAAATATTGTATAATCAAAACCCACTGCCACCAAGTCAATTTTGACTCATAGCAACCCTAAAAGTACAGCAGAGCTGCCCCCACAGTTTCCAGCAAGCATCTGGTAGACTCAAACTGCTAACTTTTCAGTTAGCACCTGCAGCTCTTAAAACCACTACACCACCAGAGATTCCAAGTATGGTATGAGACCACTATTATAAGCAGTCAAGAAATGGTAAAAACATAGAAAAGTCTTTGATGGTTAAAAGGGTGGAGAGGAAGAGAGAGAGGGACTCCTTAATTAGACAGCTGATAAGAATTACGTGAAGTGGGGGACAATACACAGTACAGAACTCAGCACAACTGGACTAAATCAAAAGCTAAGAAGTTTCTTAAATATAACCAAATACTTCAAAGGACAAAGTAGCAGGGGCAGGGGTCTGGGACCATGACTTCAGGGAATATCCAGGTCAACTGACATTATAAAGTTTAACAAAATGATCTGCATCTCACTCTGAGTAGTGTATGGATCTTAAATACTACCAAATGGCCATTTAAAAACCATCAATGGGTCGCAACCCACCTGGAGCAGTGGAAAATGAAGGACATCAAAGACATAAGAAAAATATGAGTCCAAGAGACACAAAGGCCACATAAATCAGAGACTACACGAGCATGAGACTAGAAGAATTAGATGGTGCCCAGCTACCACCAATGAGTGCCCTAACAGAGAATACAACAGAGTCCCTGAAATAGCAGGCGAAAAATGGAGTGCAGAACTTGATCTCTATTAAAAAAACAAGACTTGATGGTCCAACAGAGGATGCCCAGAAGACATGACCCCCAGACTATCTGTTAGCCCCTGAACTGAAACCATTCTCAAAGCCAACTCCTTGGACAAAGACTGGACTTGACTATAAAAACACAGAATGATACTGGAGAAGAGTGTGGTTCTTGGCTTAAGTAGATACATGAGACTAACTGGGCAGCTCCTGTACAGAGGTGACAGAAGAGGACAAAAGGAAGACAGGAACTAGTTGAATGGACACAGGAAATACAGGGTGGATAGGAGGAACATGTTGTCACAGCATGGGGAGAGCAGCTAGAGTTACTTAGCAGCATGTCCGACGTTTTTATACAACAAATTGACTTGGATTGTCAACTTTCACTTAAAGCACAATAAAATATTGAAAAAAGTAAAAATAAAGTACAATAAAAAACAAAAACAAATTAACTCAGAAAGGACACACCATATGACAAGAAGACAGTTTTCCTCTGGACTAAAACATAAACAAGTAGATGGTTCCTGACTACAGCAGCACATTTGGATGGGGACGAGAGGCTTCAGCCTCCCTGGAAAGAGGCTTTCTTGTCAATTTCTTTATCTACAGACTTGACCTGGGTCACTGATACTTAGGTTAAGACCCAAAAATCCCCACAAGGATTGAGAAATAACTCAGAAAAGCAACAAGGTGGTTTAAGAATTCATGTCCCAAAGTCAGGCGGACCTACTTGTAACACTCAGTAGGTGTGTGGCCTGGTAGGAATCCCATCACATCCTTAAATCAAGGTTTGCCAACACAAAGGCCTACAGACCCAGTCTCACTGCCATTGAGTCAATTCCGACTCACAGTGATGCCACAGACACAGTAGAACTGCTCCATAGAGTCTCCAAGGAGCACCTGGCAGATTTGCACCTGATGACCTTCTTGTTAGCAGCCATAGCATTTAACCACTACACCACCAGGGTTTCCACAGGCCTACAGAAGCCAGATCCAAAAGAAAACAATGCAAACTCAATGCCAGCTTGTTTATTCTGACTCATGGCAACCCAACGTGTTGCAGAGCAGAGCTGCTCTATGGAGTTTTCTTGGCTGTGATCTTTATGGAAACAGTTTACCAGACTTCCATTCATGGCACAGCTGCATCAGTTCAAGCCACCAACCTTTAAGGTCGTACCACCTACGGACCTTCAGATGCCATGCAGAAAATGCAGATTAGTAGAGCCAGCTGGGTACAAGGACAAATTCCCACCCTGTGTACAGACAAAGAGGTCAGGAAAGTTCAGGACTCCCCTAAAGACGATGGCTGTGACTTAGGTGCAGCCAACTGTTGCCACCCGGCCTTGTAGGCTGAACAGAATTTTAAAAAGCCAGAAATCTCTATTTTGTGAAGTCTCTCTAATGTTTGAATGTTGGCTCTACTAAACAATAACGTCTACTGGAACCAAGCAAAATACATCTGTGGGCTGGATCTGACTTAGGACTCACTACCTTGCCATCTCAGCTCTAGACCTTGGAGTCTAAAAGTCCAAATCACGATCTCAGCCACATGATAACCTCTCTCCGAGTTTCTTGTGTCTGCCAGCAATCTATGGCGTTTCTTTGCTCGTAGACACATGTAGATGGCTCCTTGCATGCCATCTGTCTTCTGTCTATGCGTGTAGCACCCTGCTCTTTTCATAACTCAGGAGTGACTGGGTTTAGAATCCTTACGGTGGTACGGCCTCACAACGTAACTAAAAAATAAAAATTCTCTTTCCAAATACGATCAAGTCCACAGGTACAGGACCCAGGACTTGGGGGGGCGGGTAGGGGAGGAGTTGGGGAGACACAACCAGATTCATAAGAGGCACCTAGGTTTCTCATTCTACAGGAAAAAACTTCAGAGAGGTCCTTCCTGTGAGTCATCAAAGATCTGCAAATGAGAATTTGATCTCTGACTCCTACCTATCTGCTCAGACCCAAGCAGCCTCTCCTAGTTATAGACTTGGTGGGTGGTCACACATCACTGCAACTGTCTCTTACAAGTGTTGGTCTCACCAACAGTACGGACAGCTCTCCCAAGGTAAAGTGTTGTGTACACATCTTTATTCCACCCCTAGAGCTCAGCCTCACACCTGGCAGGCCACAGGCTCGGTCAATAGGAACCAACTGACTGCTGAGAGGCAACACTCCCCCCTCCCTGTCATCAAGTCGTCAATACTCAGTGTATTCTATGGGCTGGGCCCCATGCCAAGCTAGGTTTGCTGCTCTCTTCCTGCCAAGCTTGGGTAGTAAGACTGGGCATGAAAGACAGGGTGACATCAACCAGCAGAGCGAGAAAAGGGGACAGGAAAGGTCTGAGCAAAAGCAGGCAGACCAGAAGGGACATGAAGTATATTTGGGGCCAGAGTATGGGCTGGTGTAGCAGCACACCCTTGGGTGGCAGGAGAGGTGGCCAGAAGGAAGGTTTTGACAAGTGTTCCCTGGATAAGGGGGCTCTGGCCTAGGTGATCTCTGAGTTTCTGCAACACAAGGACACTGACTAGCCAGCTAGGGGGCAGGTCCCGTGGGTTTAGCCAGCCAGGTTCCAAAGAACTGAGCTGTATTCCCTGAGGTTCAGGAGTCTGCCAGGGTTGTATCCTGTCCCAGAGGCCTCTAGGTATCCTGTTTGAACTTGCTCTTACTCAAAAATTTTCCACTCCTGATGTCTCAGGGAGTTACAGCCCTGGTATTTCTTTTGCCTCATTCCAAAGCATACATTAAAGCTTTCCAATTAACACTAAATGAAAAGTAAACCTTAGCCTTAAAGAGGCAACAGGGGAAAGGAAGAGAGAATGGGCTCAGACTATAGTATTTCCTAACCAGGCATCTGAAATTGCAGAACTTTTAGGGCTGAAAGGAGCTCAGGGATCCTAAGGTACAAACCCCTTGTTTTACAGTGAGGCACTGAGGCCCAGAAAGAGGGAGTGATTTGCCCAAGGTCACACAACCCCAGTTAGCACAGAGTGAAACCAGACTCTAGGGTGACTAGTTGCCAGGCCCCAGGACCACTGGCTGCCAGGCCCATTCCCTTTCTACAACAGGCACTGCTGACTTCTCCCATTCCTCAGTCATCACACTCCATCTTTTCACTTCCAGAAGCCCAGCAAACCTGCATCACAGTATCTCACCTCCCCAGTAGAAAATCGAAACTCCTAACAAAAGCCCGAGGTCACCCACACCTTTTAACACAGATTTCTCTCACCTGTCAATGGCTGACTGGCCTCCCCAAACGGTAGGAGGTAAAGTGAAAGAAGGGAGGAGAAAAGGTAGCCGTCTCACCAGCAGAAAGAAATGTAGGCAGGGGTACGTTCACCACAGAAAAGTCCTTAGGTTAAACACACACCCCTGCAGAGAGGGAGGAGGAGGGAGAGAAAACAGACTTCAAGCAGAAAACAGAATACACAAACATCACGTGGTCAGGAGAGGATTTCACAACAGTGCACAGAAAGTCAGCCTGGAGATTTGGGAACTCCAAAGGCCCCCTGGGATACAGAATCAGGTTTCCCACCTGGAAAGAACACAGGCTTTGGAATCCCCCAGATCTTGCACTGAAATCCCTTCTCTGGCATACCCAAGCTGTCTGGTCTTGGGAGGAAGTTACTGAACCACTCTGAGCCTTGTTTTCCTCATCTATAGATGCCTAGCACAGCACCTGATACATAAAATGGAAAGTGATAATTGCTGGTTATAGGTGTCACTGAAACATTCTTCCTGATATTTAAACTGCCCTCTGCCACTTTAGGGGAACCCTGGTGGAGTGGTAGTTAAGTGATACAGCTGCTAACCCAAAGGTCAGCAGTTCAAATCCGCTAGGTGCTCCCTCGAAACACTATGGGAGAGTTCTGTTCTGTCTAGATGGCAGTGGGCATGGTTTTGGTTTACCACATTATATAGGAAACCCTGGAGGCATGGTGGTTAAGTGCTGCAGTTGCTAACCAAAAGACTGGCGGTTCAAATCCACCAGGCATTCCTTCAAAGCTCTAATCTACTCTGTTCCACAGTGTCACTGTGAGTTGTAGTTGACTCGATGGCAGTTGGACTGGGTTGGGTTTTGCCATTCTATAGGAGTCCTTGGGTGGCAAAAAACTTTAAATGTTTGACTATTAACCAAGTGTTTGATGGTTCAGGCCCATTCACAGACACCTGGGAAGACCTGATGATCTGCTTCCCAACTGTCACAGCCTTGAAAACCCTATAGAGCACAGTTCTACTCTGCACATAGGGGATCACTATGAGTTAGAACTGCCACAACAGCATCTGGTTGGGTTTTGGGAGCTGTTTCTGTTTTTGCAACTTTATAAGCATTCTGAGGGCAAAAGCATAGCACACTGTCCAGGTAGGGGTCACAGTCCTTGTTGGACTGACTTTCTAGACAACATCCCCCTACCCAGCCTCGCTGTGGGCAGTATAATCCAGGGTGTGGGCATCTGCTCACAATGTTCCAAGCTCCACTCTCATCCTCCTCCAAACCACCCCCCAGGGAACACCGTACACAATATGACCAGTCCCCCAAGCCCTTGTCCCTGTGTCCACAGCTCTCTCATCCTGTCCTCCAAATGGTCTCATCTATCTTTATGGCCTGTTGGACAAGCTCAATAGGTATCACCAGCCCTAGTCACCTCTCTGGAGAGGGCAGAGAGGAAGGAAGACAAAAATAAAAAGCCACAGCTGTCAAGTTGATTGTGACTCATAGAGACCCCATAGGACAGAGCAGAAATGCCCAATAGGGATTCTCAGGCTATAATCTTTACAGAAGCAGTCTGCTGTATCTTTCTCCCATGCAGCCGCTGGTGGATTCAAACTGCCAAACTCTGGGTTAGCAGCCAAGCACTTAACCACTGCACCAGGTAGGGTTAACCCAGGTGGAGAAAAGAGAGGGGTAAATGTTTGTCCACAGGTTACAGATTAGAAAACCAAAGCAAGGAAATCAGACTGTCTGCTGCTACCTGAGTATCAGCCAAAGGCTGGTTCTCAGACAGCAGCTGTGGGCAGTGATAATAAACTAGGGAGGGCTAGTGGGGAGGGATGCTTAGGAACCAAGAGGGAAGTTTTCCCATATGCGGTGATAAATCTAGAATGTCGTTGTTAGGTGCTTTCGAGCCAGTTCCAACTCAAAATGACTACGTACACAGAACAAAACACTGCCCACTCCCTGTGCCATCCTCACAATCATTGTTATATTTGAGCCCATTGTTGCGATCACTGTGTCAGTCGATCTCATTGACCGGCTTCCTCTCTTTGCTACTGACCCTCTACTTGACCAAGCATGAAGTCTAGGTGCCTTCACTCCACTGGGGGATAAAAGGAGTGGGATCAGGAAATCCAATAGAAAAGACAGGTAATCATTATCATCCTCATCACTCTTCTCACTCTCCTCACTCACCACCAATAGCAGCTATGCAGTGCTTTCTGTCGGCCAGGTTGGGTTCTAGATGCTTTACATATATCAACTCAGTTAATAGTCACAATAACTTTGTGAGAAGCTCCTTGATGATCACCATTATACCAAAGAGAAAAGGATCTTCAGTAGCTTGCAGCCACACATGTGAGCACAGGAGAGCCTGGATCTGAACTATCTCAGTATACCACCTTTCACCATACACTTATGCCACCTCCCAAGCCAGAAGGTGACAGCCTGACATGCAAACTCCCAGGCCCTTGTCCTTCCTAAGCCAGCTCTGTCCAAGTGCGTCTTCCCGGCCCCTTACGCCCATGGGTTCTGGCACCTGTAGCAGCTGTCTCCTCCCCACATGCCGCCGACAGCGGAGGAGTCGGAGCACTCAGGTCTGCTCCAGGGGCCCTCGCCTCCAAACAGGATGAGCCAGAAGAGGAGGCTAAGAGGCCAAAATTCTACCGTTGTATTCTGTTTCTACTGACTCAGAATCCCAGAAGAACAGATGGACCGGGGAATTTCTGAATGAGTAACTAACCACAGAAGAATAAATTTATGTAAATCAGCCTGGAACACAGATAGAAAGAAATTAGGCATGGGCTTTCAAAACATCAGACTGAGGGGGAGGGAATTGTTTGAAATGTCCAAAATGTGTGTTCCTTTGCTGTTCCCTGCCTCAGGGCAGAGCTGGGCCTGTTGTGGGTTTCTGTGCTGCTCCTGATTACAAAACTACATGGTTTTTACCCCATGGGCAGCAGCAGAGGGATAGCTAAACACACTTGGATTTCTCCCAACCAAGAGAAGAGAGAGGCCCAAAGACACAAAAACCAGACAGACAAACAATCAAACTCTGATTCCTCTCTCCCTTCCCCTTATTCTGTTTTTGCTGACATGCTTTTATTAATGGGCTGTTGTTATAGTCTCCCTCCAGCAACTCGTACAACTGAGTCCAAGAAACTTATGAGGGGCTCTGCTACATCAGGATAGTTAGTGACAGCGGGGAAAACTCCCCTGTCACAAACGCTTTCATCAGGTCGTCCTGTCCCTCCAAATGCCCATCAGTAAGCCCAGATGAAAGTGGCAGCCTTCTCACACCCAGCTTGGGGGATGGGGGCGGGGGAGAGTGGATAGGCCTAGGCTGGAATTTTATTTTTTCTATCATTTAAAATGAAGTTATCTTCCCTCTTTTGAGTACTGGCTTCCATAAAACCGTCCTGCTGGTGGTAAAGGTGAAGATTTGTCACCCTCAGAGGCCTACAACTCATTCCAGTGTTGGGTCTGTGTGTATCTCCAGAGGGGATGCCGCTCCACAACTCAAATCCACATCTCGGCTGAGACTGGGTCCAGACGACTACCAGCAATAAACCGGAGGGCATCCAAAGTGGCAACAAGGGCAGCAGGGGTCTAGAGATGAAGGTATCTGGGAGACAGCTGATGGAACTAGAGATGAGGAGGCAGAGGGCTGGCTGTTGTCAAATACGACCAGGGCTGTCATGTGGACAAGGGAGTAGGCTCACTCTCCCAGGCTCTGACAGCAAGGGCATGGCCCAAGGATGGCTCCAGAAAGGCTGTTCTGAAAACCAAAGCTGTCCAGCAGTGGAGAGAGAGTGCTCATCACTGACATACTCAGGCTAAGGCCAACCGTCTCACTGGATCTCCAGCAACAGATGAGTTGAGAGAAAATTTGTGGAAATCCATTCTCCTCCAGGGGTCTATGTCTTTACCCTACAGCAGTGACAAGCCCTGAGAAGGTAGGTGACCTCAAGAATGAAAGACGCTGTTTGTTTTTGGTATTTTTAAATTTTCATCATTTATTAAGTGTTTACGAAGTGCCAGGCAGAAACCCCGGTGACAGAGTGGTTAAGTGCTATGACAGAGAACCAAAAGGTTGGCAGTTCAAATCCATCAGGTGCTCCTCGGAAACTTGACACAGCAGTTCTACGCTCTGTCGCTACACATCGGAATCGACTCGACAGCAGCAGTTGCTTTTTTTTTTTAAGTGCTAAGTACTATGCCCACCCCCATACCAGGCACTATGCGTACCCTCCATACATGTTACCTTATGTAATCACCATGATACTCCCGCAAAATAAGTGCTATGACAGCTCCTACTAAGTGCCAAAGGTGACTCTGAATGAAGGAACAAATCCCCCTTACCGATGAGGTTCTTGCCAAGTCAAGCAGCACAGCAGTAGCACGCTTGTGAGTGAGCCCCAGTCTGTACCAACAAGGCCTGCATCTTGAACTGCTGCACTGCTTACTGTGGCCTTGCTCTAAAAACTTGGTTGGCTGTGACCCAATGCAACAAGTACACTGCTAAAGCATACCAAGTGTAGTTTTCAAATAATCTCTAACGAGGCTATAGTGCTTTTTTTTTAGAAGAGAAAATAACAAAAATTTTATTCAAATATTCAGATTCAGTCCATTTTGCAAGCAAAGGTGTGTACATTTTCGAATGAGTTGGGCAACCAACAAGACAGACAATAAACAGAAGGTAGATAAATCCGAACCTTGGTATACTGCTGGAAGAGGAGCTCAGCTAGCAGAGTAGTTAAGCCCTTTGCTACTAAGCAAAAACAGCAGTTAGTCATTCCAAATCACCCACCGCTCCATGGGATAAAGGTACAGCAGTCTGCTCCTGCAAAGATTTACAACCATGCAAACCCTATGGGGTAGTTCTACTCTGTCCTGTAGGGTTGTTGTAAGTCAGAATTGACTCAGTGACAACCGATTGGGGTTTTGCACACTGCTGGGAATGTGAAGCGGTACAACTACTTTGGAAAATAGTCTGGCAGTCCCTCAAGATGTTAGACATAGAATTACCATATGAGCCAGCAATTTACACTTCTAGGTAAATGAGCATGAAAACATACATCCACAAAAAAAATGAACTTGAATATTCATAACGACATTATTCATAACTGCCAAAAAGTGGAAACACCCAAAATCTCTGTCAACTAATGAATGGGTAAACAAAGTGTGGTATATCCTACAATGAAGAACTGATTCATGCTGTAACATGGATAAACCCTCAAAACACGATGCTACATAGAAAAGAGACAGTCACAAATGGTAGGATTCTATTCACAAGAAATGTCCAGAAGAGGCTAATCAATAGACAGGAAGTACATTAATGGTTGTCTAGGGCTGAGGAGAGGAGCGCTGGTGGCCCAGTGGTTAAGCACTCAGCTGCTAACCAAAAGATGGACTGATTGAGCCCTGCTCTGTGGGAGAAAGATGTGACAGTCTGCTTCCAGAAAGATGACAGCCTTGGAAACCACATAGGACAGTTCTGCTATGTCTTACACAGTTTCTATAAGTCCAACGGAATTGACTCAACAGTTAGGATTAGGGTTAGGGCTAGGGAGGACAGCAGTATTAGTGGGAAATAGGAGTGACTGCCACTGAGTATGGTCTTTCTTTTTGGAGTGATAAGATGTTCTTAAACTGTGGTCACAGTTGCACAGCTATGTCAGTATGCTGAAACTACTGAATTGCACACTTCAAACAGATGAATTATAAGAGATGCGAATTACACCTTGATAAAGCTGTTAAAAGAAAAACAAGTTGGCCATCTTCCTTAACTTTAACAGACAACAGGGAAGCTGATAAATAACAGCAATTATGGAGTTAACAGAAGACAGGGGCTCCCGAAACTACCTCTTGCTCATGTCTAACATGTCATTCACTCATTAGACAAATATTTACTGAGCACTCACTGTGAGCCAGACATTGCACCAGACTGAGGTCCACAAACTATGGTCCAGAGAGCAAATCCAGCCTCTGGCCAGTCTGTATATCCTGCAAGCTAAGAATGGTTTTTAGATTTTTGTATGGTTGGGGGGAAAAAAATCAAAAGAAGAAGAGTATTTCATGACATGTGAAAATTATATGAAATTTGAATTCTAGTGTTCATAAATAAAGTTCTACTGGAGCACAGCCATACTCACTCACTCACATACAGTTCTCATTCACTGAAATTCTGTGCCACAACAATCACGATGAGTGGCTGTAAGACACCATGTGACCTGCAAAGCCTAAAATCAGAAAAAAATTGCCAATTCCTGGTCTGGATGTTACAGAAACTAGGGAGAGCAGCAGGACTGAACTTCCACCCTCCTGGAGCTTATGGGCCCAGTGAGGACAATCAGGTTCTGATGACCACACAGGTAGTATGCAATAAACCAAGATCAATGCTCTGAAGGGAAGAACCTACTGTGGCGACACAGGACAGACGAACTAGAAGCAAACCAGGCATCAGGGAAATCTTCCCTGCAGAAGGCTTTGCCACGGGACCTGAAGGTGGGAGAAGACAGGGTGTCACATGTGCAAAGGGCCTGTGGAAGGAGAGGCCCACGCACACTGAAGCAGGCCTCAGGGAGAGTGACGGGCACAGCTGGCAGAGCAGCAGCACTAGGAGGCCATGCTGCCTGAGTAGCCCTTCAGTCTCATCTCCAGGGTCCACAGTCCCAGGCCAGGTCACTGGAGAATATGGGGAGGGGGTTGAGAACCACCAGACAGAAAGTGTGTCTGATATCAATGACATGAACTGTAAATTTTAAAAAACCCTCTGCTGGGTCATCTGAGGAAACCTTGGTGTGTAGTGGTTAAGATCAGCAGTTCAAATCTGCCAGGGGCTCCTTGAAAATTCCATGAAGCAGTTCTACTCTGTCCTATAAGACCTCTTTGAGTCAGCATTGACTCGATGGCAGTGGGTTTGGTTTTGGTTCAGGTGATCTAAGAAGGCAGAAAGGGTTAACTGTTTGCACTGCTGGCTCACAAAGGACACCTGGTTTGATTTCCAGCCAAGGCATCTCCTAAGCACCCACCACTCACCTGCAGTGGAGACTTATATGTTGCTCTGAAGATGGACAAGTATCAGTGGGGCCTCCGGATGCAGATGGGAAAGGAAGAGAGGCCTGGCTATCCACTTGGAAAACTCAGCTCATGAAAGCCCACAATTACAGCATTTTGTCCCACTATGTGTGAAGCCCCCAGGAGTCAGGGCCATTTGACGGCAGCTAGCAACAACTGAAGACTTAAAAGGTTTCAAATGAGCATGAAAGAAGAAGAATAGCAATAAAAGGCCCCCCAAAAAGAGTGGGTGAGAACGGGCAAGAACAGTTCTTTTCCACTGATGCGTAGACTACTATAACACAAACAAGAGAGAACCACAGAGGGTCACAGGACCTAACCTGGGATGAAACCCAAGATGCATCTGGTCCAATCCACTTGTTTTACAGAGCAAGCAACTACAGATACTACCGTCTCCACTTGTCCAGTGACCTCTGTAAGGGGGTCAGGTCAGCAGACTGTGCTTAGGTGGATACTTTCATTCTAAACTGAATGCTTCATTCTTTGTCATTTAATCCTCTTCCAAAATTACAGAAGTATTGTTCAGGAAGCAGTGAGTTTCTGTTTACGGCGATAGGACATTGGCATTATGGGGGACAACTGTGCAACACAATTGTTGATATCACAAAAATGTACATCTGAAAAATGTTGACTTGGTAAATGTTGTGTTATACATAGTCTCTAGAATTAAAAAAAGAAAAAATATACATTACGTAAGTAATATCTACTTACTACAGTCAGAGAAAGTAAGTCAGATGAAGACAAAGCTACATGTCCCACCACTACCCATAAGCCACGTTCAACTGGTTCAGAGTTACTCTGAGTGGCCTGCACATTGGCACTGAGTCCAACCTGGGCGAGCTGTGCTCGTGTTTACATTTTTATTTCCAAGTCTGTTACATTCCTTTGTTCATTCATTCAGCCAATGACTACTCAGGCTCTAGAATGTATCTGGCACAGTTCTAGGTCCTGGGGATTCTGCAGGAAAAACATACACAACAAAACGAACTAGAATTCCTTCCCTATGAGGACTGGGGGAAAAAAAAACTGCCCACAGGTCAGTTATAAACAACAATTAGGAGCAACTAAAGCTACCAACTGCGTTCTGGCTAACACTCTCGGAGAGAACACATGCTTGCCTCTGCTGCCTCCTGTACCTTATTAAATTAACAGTCAAGAGACCTTTGGGGCAAAAACCCACAAGTTCAAAGAGAGCAGAAGAGGAGGTGACAGCAACACCATTTCTGAGAACAGAGAGTAGAAGGACAAGCTACATAGTAAGTCAGCCAAATCCACACTTAACACAAACCAATGTGTTGTAAACGCTCTCAACCCCACTAGACTCCAGGGTAAAGACCATGTCTCAGTCCCCGCTGTACTGCTAGCATGTAGCACAAAGTACTATGCGTTGCATGAGAAAGGCACCCAGCCCAGCGAGGAGGAGGCGGGGAACACTTATGGAGGGAAGTGGCATCTAACCCAAATCCTCGAGAATTAAAAAAAAAAAAAAGACACATAGCAACACTATACGTCAGAGTAGAAACGCCCCACAGAGTTTCCAAGGAGCGCCTGGAAGATCTAACTGCTGATCTTTTGGTTAGCAGCCACAGCACTTAAACCACTACGCCACCAGGTTTTCCCCTCAAGGCTAAGTAAAGAATAAAGAGCACAATGTGGCAGACAGCATGAACATGTGCAAAGCTTGGGGACATACCACAATCCATCACTGTGTTGACCATGGACAGCACTCCCAGCTGACATTTGAAACTCAGGTGAAATGGATTCATTTCCAGGTAGCACTGGTACACAACCAGTTCTCTGAGTTTGGTTTAATCATCCTTTCTCGAATAAGATGACATACAAATAAATGAAATATGAGAAATCTGAGCACGAAGAATGATACACTAAGGCAGACGGCCGGCTTGGGTGTAACCTAAGGTTCTCGAAAGCAGCCTGGTGGGCCCGTATGGCTCAGGCCACCATAAAGAGAAAGGAGAAGCCAGGCCTGGAAACAGGCAGGCAGAGGCCTGCGATGAAGGGTACCTAGCTCCTGATGGTTGGCTTGGGGGCAGGGAGGTTCACTATATTTGGCCTGTCTCTCTCCATCCCCACCTCAAAAAACAGAGCTTTCAGGCTCAGAAAAAGGCTGGGCCAGAGACTGGGAAGGAAGGCCCAGGGCATGCAGGGAGTGAGCCACTCAAGCCGGGAATGCAAGCTAACACTCCAGGCCAGCTCCAACCCTCTGCAATCACCCCTAGCCAAGCTCACGTTTGCAAGCAGATCCTCGCTTGCTGGATTTAGGAAAACTGACCAAGAATGAGTTAACAGTCTGGTCCTCCACCACTGTAATTCAAATTTAGGGTGGCAGCTTTCTAGATCCAGTTCACCTCCCTTGGCACCTCCCTCCCTCCCCTACTCCCCGTGGAAGGAGGGAGCAGAGGGCACAAGTCTAATCGGCTTTCCACAGCCCCATCATGATTTCGTGCTCTGCAGCAGCCACCACAGTGAATTTCTGAAATAGATGCAAAAGTAAGGGACTGCTTTGCTTTGCTTCTGTGCTGTGAACTCCCTGGTTATGGGCTGCCAAAGAGGAGCCTTTGCTGCTCAAAATGATCCCTTACCATCCTACTGAACAAGGCACCCTCCCTCCCAGGGCTCCACGCTGCAGCCAAGGTCTGTTTTGCTGATGATATACATTCAAGGTTGGAGGGAAAGGATAGCTCCAGCTAGAAGAACCCGGGCCAGACTGGTGCTATACAGCCGGGAGGGAAGCCAGAAGCTCTGTTTTCTCCTTTTTAGGAATCTTCCCCACTTCCCACCACCAGTTCCCTTTCTGGCTTGCTTTTTTACAGGTACATTTTACAGGAACAGCACATCCCAGTTTCATGATTTCAGAGGCCTGAACCACCTCTGTCTCTCCAAATTCTCTCCCTTCTTTACGATAGAAGAGGAGTAAACTGAGGCACCAAGCAGGCAGGCTAAAGGCCAGTAAGTGGGGACACCACTGCTGTCAGAAACTCTCACTCCAAATCACTTGTCAGTTGATGACATCCGTCTCTGACATGTGCACCCCAAACACCCCTTGTGGGTTCTGCCACGACACGTGCATGGGTGAGCTGAACAAACCTGCGAGGAAGCACACAAGCACGTGACGGCACAAGAGTGTAAACAAGCATGCGAGTAAGCATGCATGCCAGAGTGAGTGTGCACACTGCGTGCAAAACGGCAGGCACTTTCCGGCTTCGGTCTACAGCGTAATGGGTTTCTTTTCATATATGAGCATCCTGGCCCTTAGGCTGTAGTTCTACCAAGACAATGTGCTAGGCCACAGTCTTGCAAAGGGATTGGTTAGCCCACTATGCATACAGGGTGAAGATGGAGGCAAGCAAGCATGTGTGAGCAAGCATTTGCGACAGCACGAGACTATGCGCATGAGATGTCAGCACGAAATGTGCTTACAAAACGCGCACTGGCGAGCTGGTGTGCATGAGAAAGTGTACACAGACCCTTAGGGCCACAGTAGCTCCCTGACACAGCTATGAGGTAAGATCAAAGAGTGACTCCCCAACCCCCACGTCCCAATAGATTCAGGGCCAAAAACGCGAGACAAACTTAAAAGGAACGCCCCCCAAATCCAGAAGCCCTGGTCTCCCGCCTGGCTCGCCTTTCCCTCCACAGGCAGAGCCAGATGTACCCAGCGCTGGGTTCCTAGGTTTCTCCCTACCTCCTCTCCAGGCTTACTCACAGACCTCAGCTTTCTACCCTGCAGCATTTTTTTTTTAGACAAGGAAAAAAAATTTCTTCTTACTTCTTTAGGGAGCAATAAATATGAGGATTACCGAAATGCTGTTCTGAAAGTGATTCGAACAACTTGGAAGAAAAGGAGCAGATAAAATACACAGTCTTTTGGGCCAGACTTCACTCAGAAAGAGAGGGAGGCTCTGTCTCGGGGGAAGGGAAGCAGCATCTGCAGCGGTCTCCCTGTCTGCCATAGGGCGCTAAGCCCAAATCAGTAGCAGAAATTTCAGGCCCCTAAGCAACAAGACCTGTTTGATATGCCAAATACAAAGACACAAGGCCCTGAGAGGCTGCCGTCTGGAGACAGGGCACAAATTCTACTACCAAAGCAACTTCTCTCGTCTGGAAGCAATTTGCCCTTCCTTCTACCAAACAAGCAAGTTAAAGCAGAGGGCCTATCCATCACCACTCCTCCCCTCACCCTCTTTAGGGCGACCAGCTGAACGCCTGAGCGTAGCCAAGGAAGGCCCACAAGGTCCATCTGACCATCATATTCAGGTTTATTCACTGTTATCCTAAACCATCTAGCCCTTTGCCCCTGGAAATATGGACAACGGTCAAGAGCACAGATGTTAGAATCAAACTGACCTAACCTGATGCTGGGCTCCGTCATCTTTTAGCTTTGAGTCTACAGAGCAATGGGTTTCTCTTTATATACGACCTTTCTGGCCCTGTGTTTATACTTCTGTCAATGTGATCTGCTAAGCCACTGCCTTGCAAAGGGACTGGTTAGTCTACTATGCAAATGGAGTGTGTAAAACCACCCCATAGGATTAAGTGACCTTGCAGGAATTGGTTGATGTCTACAAGACTAAGTGATTGTGGTCTATGGTGGGGGCTGGTCTGTTTTGACATCGTGCAAGGCATGTAAGGGCCAATTGCACAGAGGTTGAGGGGGATCTCATTACCATCAAGAAGAGTTTTAGACGGATTGTAAACTTTCACTTGAAGTACAATAAAATATTTGTCAAAAAAAAAAAAGAAGAAGAATCTTAAGCAGCATGCATCTTTCAGACCTGGAGTCCCTGCACTAAGAACCACCTAGACAGACTCACAGAAGAGTGAGCTGTAACAGTAAAGCTGGTGAGAAACTGCAGCAATCACAGGAGAGCCAGCAGCAGAGAAATGGCAGCTGCAGTACGAGGGGCAGGAACCAGGAGATCGGCATGAGGAAGCTACAGCGGGCTTGCCAACCCACAGAACAAGAGAACTGCGGGGAGAGTGGGGTGCCTCTGGACACTCGCCAGTACAGATCAAGAGCTGTAACATTTACCTAAGCAGGGCAGACGCACAGCCTAGAAGAAACTGAGAGCTGTCTTGGTTGGGAGCGG
Organism: Heterohyrax brucei; assembly: GCA_028571685.1. NCBI lineage: Eukaryota > Metazoa > Chordata > Mammalia > Hyracoidea > Procaviidae > Heterohyrax > Heterohyrax brucei. The sequence goes on along the minus strand of CM053142.1, from coordinate 63,862,374 downwards.
TCCTGACTGGAGAACTGTAGCCTGCCTCCTGAGCTGTTACTTCCAAGCTGATCCTGATCCCCAGGGGTAGTCTGTTACCTCCCTAATAGACGTGAGTATAGGCTGTGAGCTCTGTGTGGCCATTCCAAAGAATTACTAAACCCAACAGAGAAGTAGAGAGTGTCATGGAAAGGATGGCTGGTGTCAGAAAGGCTGTAAAGTTTGGAGGGTAGAGGTATATCTCACCTTCACCTCTTAAGAATCAACTTTGGACTGATCCTGATTCTCATCCCACCTCCTGAAGTTAGACAAAGTGAGATGTTAGATTACATGGTCCTTGAACTTCTCTAAGTCTCAGTCTCCTCCTAAATAAAATGCGGATAAAGCTGTTGCAAGGATTAAATAAGGTGTACACAAAAGAGTGTAGTACCATGCTTGGCACACAAGAAGCACTCAGTAGATGCTGTCATTGTTAGCTGCTGGGAAGTCAGCCCCCAACTCATGGCTACCCCAGCCAAGAACTGTACTCCGTAGGGTTTTTCAACAGCTGATTTTTTACATGTAGATCACCAGGCCTATTTTCTCAGCAGCCTCTAAGCAGACTTGAACCTCCTTTAAGTTAGCAACTGAGTACATTAACATTTCTACCACCCAAGGACTCCGCTCAATACATAAAAAGGTATTATTACTGTTGCTCTTTCCACTATGTATTCTCAGTCTATACATACCAATAATGATTTCTTTTTAAAAAAAAAACAGGGCATCTCACCTGTTACTCCTTTGCACAAAATCCCCCAGTGGCTTCTGTCTCTCGCAACATAAAAACCAAAGTCCTTAAAATAGATTTGAAGGTCCTATGTGATCTGATCCATGACCTTCCCCCTTGCTCACTACACTCCAGCTGTACTGGCCTTGCACTGGCCTTGAACAATACTCAAGTGCTCCTGCCTCAGGACCTTTGCACCTCCTTTTCCTCTGAGCTAGATTCACTGACCCCAGACATCCACAGGGCTCACTCCATCACATTCTTCTCTCTCTACTACCATCTACTCAGTAACACTTTCTGCAACTACTCTTTAAAACCACAATCCCTGTCCCTGCTCTCTTCCCTGGTTTACTTTCTCTGTATTCATCACTATCTGACATATTACAGGTTTCAATTTCTTGCTTATTGGCTCTCTCCCTCACCAAACTATAAGATCCTTGAGGGCAAGAATTTTCCTTCACACTTGCATCCCCAGGGCCTAGAACAGTGCCTGGCACAGAAAAGCCCTTCAAACATTTCTGGAATAAATGACTCTTAGGACACCTGAAGAGGAGCAGGTAGAGATCAGAATAGAAAACACCAGTCCTAAGCCTTGCTTTCCTGCTCACCAGCTGTCAGTCCTTTGAGGCTCAGTGACCTCCTCCAAAAAAACAAAACAGGATCACAGTCCTCATTCTAGTCACTTCTCAGGGTCACCATCAGGAGACAGTAGCAGTAAGCTATGTCTGGGAATGTGCATTAGTGCTTTGGATGGTGGGGACCCTACAGAAATAGAAGGCACCACGACTACTTCTTCCAGCAGCATTCCCTTAGGCCAACTTCCAGTCTGAGGTTGGAGGTCTAAGTGCTCAGAGGGTACCACAGAGAGGAATTCACAAAGATACAGCTCCTGCCTCAGGGAAGACAGCTGAGTCAGCCCTGAGCTGCGCAAACATGCAGCCCTGCTCACCACTGAATACCCAGTGCCAGGATCTGCTTGCAAATAATTGTTAGCTGCAGTCAAGTGGACTCCAACCCAGGATGACCTTCTGTATAACACAGTAAGATGTTACCCGGTCCGCATCACTGCCACAGTGTTTGAGGTCACTGTTTGAGCTACCATGTCCATCCAGTTCATTAAGGGTTTCCCTGGTTTTGCTGGCCTTCTACCACACATGAAGTGCTTTTCTAACGACTGATCTTCCCTGATGATGTTCAAAGTAAGACAGCCAAAGTTTCAGCATCCTTGCTTCTAAGAAACATTCTAGTGGTATGTCTTCTAAGATTGATTTGTTAGTTCTGTTGGCAGTTCACGGCATATTCAATATTCTTCACCCACACCACAGTTGGAGTGCATCAATTCTTCTGCCTTCCTTTCCATTATTCAGCTTTCACCCGCATACAGGCTTACTGAAAAGGCCAGGCTTGGGTCAGGCACACCTTGGTCACCAAAGTGACACATCTGCTATCACACATGGTAGGTGTTCAATAAATATGTGGCAAAAGCATGAATGAGCAAATCATATACAGTGGACAAATCTCATACAGTAGTGAACAAAAAGATAACCAACATGAAAATCCTGAATGAAATACTGTTAGGAGTTGTTGTTAAGTGCTGTCAAGTCAGTCCCAACTCACAGCTATGGACAATAGAACAAAACACTGCCCAGCCTTGCACCACGTCTACAATCATTTTTATGCATAAGCCCGTTGTTGCAGCCACTGTGTCAATCCATCTCGAGGGTCCTTTCCCTTGTTCTCTGACCCTCAACTCTACCAAGCATGATGTTCTTCTCTAGGGAATGATCCTTCCTGACAACATCTCCAAACTATGGAATGAAATATTGGTTGATTTAAAACAGCAGGCAGACAACAGCTCCCATGGATAAGGCTGACAGCAACAGTGACCAGATGTTTACTATGGCCACACCAAGGGCAAAACTGTTTTAATGCAGACACTAAAGAATTGGTGAAGAAACTCCAGAGGAATGGAGAAAAAGTTCAGGAAACTTCTTTTCATTGAATTCATTTCAAGAACCAGGTAAAAACTACAGACCAGGAATGAATGTATTCCATTAGTACTAGCTGCAATCATATCACTGCTTTTATTATTGGCACCTCTCCAATGAAACAGACAGGAAGCTAGAAGACAGAACACTTATGCTATGGGATGGGCTCTCCCACTTAACAACAAGTGGCCTTGGGCACACCACTCCTGCTGAAATTCATCTTCCTCACTGTAAAACGGCCCAGGCCAGGTTGAGTGGGGTGCCATCCTAGCCACATGGGTGCTAGGATTCCTTTTATAGGATTTACTCACTCAGTCAATGAATATTTAGTGACTCCTTTGTGTTAGATGCCTTCCTAGACACAGGACACAGAGCTCTCCCAGAGCTCTCTCTGCAATGGGGTGGGGGCAGTAACTTGGTATGCCCAGGTACCACCAGGATCCTGTCCTCTAGCTGTGGTCAGTTTCCAAATCATATTACCCACTCTTCCTATGAGGAGTTCCTGGGTGGTGCAATCAGTTAACACATTCAGTTGCTAACCAGAAATTAGCAGTCCAAGTTCACTCAGAAGTAATTTGGAAAAAAAACAACTGCAAACAATTGTTGTTAGCTGCAGTCTGCTGGGGACCTACTTCTGAAAACTCAGCCACTGAAAACTATATGGAGTACAATTCTACTCTGATACACAGAGGGCTGCCATGACTTAGAGTTGACTCAACTGGTTTTTTGCTTGTTATTTGCTTTTTCCCCTCCTAGGGGAGAAAGGTGACGTCTTTACTTTTCAACACTTTAAAATGTCACCTTGAAGAGTAACGTGCACCTAACCCAAGCGATGGTATTTTCAACCACACCATATGCATGTGAGAGCTGGACAATGAATAAGGAAGACAGAAGAAGAATTGAAGCCTTTGAATTGTGGTGCCGGAGAAGAATATTGGACTGCCAAAAGAACAAATATTTGGACCGCCAAAAGAACAAATAGATCTGTTCTGGAAGAAGTACAACCAGGACGCTCCTTGGAAACAAAGACGGCAAGACTGAATCCTACATACTTTGGACATGTTGTCAGGAAGTTATCAGTTCCTGGAGAAGGACATCATGCTTGGTAAACTAGACGGTCACTGAAAAAGAGGACGACCCTCGATGAAATGGACTGACACAGTGGCTGCAACAATGGGCATCTTGCACTGTTGTGTATAGGGTCACTATGAGTTGGAACTGACTCGGTGGCACCTAACAATAACAACATGGGAGAAAGGGATCTCCTTGGCAAAGGGGTTTGAGCTTTTGCTAAGGAAGATGCTAACCGCACAGTGTTCAGAACAGTGATGCCCACCGTGGGAAGTCAGCAGCCTCGGGCACTAGAAGTCTTGCTCTAGCTCCCTAGTGCAGCTATTACTCTTCCCACTTTGCACAGAAGACACTGAAGCTTCACACATGTCAAACTTGTCTGGTGGCCACAGAATCCTGACTCCCCATCCATGGTGGTGCCTGAGAAATGAAGAAGGAGATGCCAAACAGTGAGAGAGAGGTGCACAAGAGCTGAAGGCCCCTGATGGTGATGCCAGCACACTCAGCTGCCAAGATCCACTCCCATCTCAAGCCTTCCCTCTCCAAAGCCCTTGCCCTAGAGCTGATTCAGCTGTGACTTACCCCCTGGGAAAGTCACTGCAGGAACAATGACAGGGCCCAGTTTAAAGCAGCTGCCGTGGAGTCAACTCCAACTCATGGCGACCCCATGTGTGTCAGAGTATAACTCCGCTCCACCGAGTTTTCAATGGCTGGTTTTTCCACAGTGAATCACCAGACATTTCTTACAGGTACCTCTAGGAGGATGCCAACTTCCAACCTTTCAGTTAGCAGTCCAGCACATTAACCCATTGCACCACCCAGGGACTGCACCCAAAGCAAACCAAACCCACTGCTGCCAAGTCAGTACCAACTCATAGCAACCCTATAGGAGTGAGTAGAACTGCTCCACAGAGTTTCTAAAGAGTGCCTAGTGGATTTTAACTGCTGACCTTTTGGTGAGCGGCTGTAGCACTTAACCACTATGCCACCCAGGAACTTCTCTAGCAGACAACCAAGAAGTACAGTTACCCAAGACGGGCTCCTTCCACAGAGAGACCAGGCACAGCTCCAGGGAAAAACACATGGGACCCGACTGAGAAGGTCACTTGGCTTACGAGGGGTGACAATTGAGTTTCTGGACTCATCCTACAAAAAGTGCTACATACCTCATTGGTGAGCATCACTACAGTCACCTTCAAAGTCCTGCCCTTGGGAAGCTATGCACTGACACCAGTCCCTAGTCCACACTTCAAGGCAATTTTGGAACTCTTTCTGGAATGGCCATCAGAGCTGTCATCATATTACTCTTGATGTCCTGAATGTCATCAGAAGGTCTTTCTTTCAATATTTCCTTTATCTTTGGGTAAAGAAAAAAGTCACTGGGGGCCAGATCAGGTGAGTAGGGAGGGTGTTCCAATATAGCAATTTGTTCACTGGCTAAAAACTCCCTCACAGACAACTATACAACTAAGTTTGTGAACTTGTCACCTTGCCACTGTGTGCAACGGCCATTCCAGGAGTTCCAAAGTTGCTTTGAAGGGTAGCCTAGGCACTGGCATCAGTGCACAGCTTCCCAAGGGGAGTATTTGAAGATGACCATGGTGATATAAGTTCACAGACTTAATTGTCGGACCTTGTGTAATCTCAGACTCCACAGCCTTCACTCACCTCCTCCAGACACTGAGCTGCACAGCCACCATCCTTTCCAGGGTAGAATAATATCTGGAGTTCCCTGGAGGCCAACTTAAAAATAGGGAAAAGGGGTGTCTGAAGGAAAAGTCTTTCAAAAAATCTGCCAACATCATGACTGCAGGAGCCTCACGGTATGCAGGGCACTGTTCTGGACCCACTAAGGTGACACCTGCTCAGGAGCTTCCTATCTAGTGGGGAGAGATCCCTCAGAGGAAGAGACATAAAGCCCAGAAAAACAAGTCAGTGAACAGGACAAGAGTGGCAGTGTCTCTGCAGAGCTATATCCATAAGCTTAGGAATGGCTGGAGCAAGTCTGCCAGGCTTTGGTGGAGACTCCCAGGCCACTTGTGGTGGGCAGGTTCGGGGGGAATGAGGGTACAGGAGAACAATGACTTCACCAGAGTTACCCACTGTCTCACAGGCAGTGTGTCTCCAGATACAAGAGACACTGGGACAAGGCACTGACATAAGGGACATGCCAGATCAATGGGGTGCCAGTCAGGCTGAAGTCTGAATGGTGGAGACAAGCACAGACACTGAGTAGGGGTGGCAGCGGCTGGTCGGGAAGGGCCCTGAGAAGAGGGCCACTTAGGCCCGGAAGAAGAGGTGTACAAGGAGTTTCACAAAACATATTCCAGACCTGTTTCTCTCTCTTTCTCTCTTTCTTTCTCTGTGTGTTAAAAGTAGGGAGTTGTAAGCAGGGGATGAATCATGCAGCTCAGATAAAGAGTTAAGATTTAGAATCACTGAAAAGAAAGGTGTCTTGGAGATTACCGCATGCAACATCAAATCTTATCTAAGAATCCCCACTATAACGTCCCTAGGCAATCAACACTAGTTTTTGCTTAAACCCAACAATGAAGGGGAGCTTCAGTACTTCCAAAGGTAGCCCATTACTCTGCTGGATGGTTCTACATGTTGGAAATTTCTCCCTGAGGCAAGGGCAGGAGACCACACTCTTAGGCGAAATCGAGGCCAACTGGCACAACTAGTGTTTTATTAAGAGGGCTCTCTACACCCCACATTGGTGAGTGGCGTCTGGGGTCTTAAAAGCTGCCAAGCTGCCACCCGAGGGCACAGCAAATGGTCCCAACTCAGCAGGAATGGATGATCACCAAGGACCAAAAGGACATGGGGTAAAGACAACCCAGAAGATAGAGAGACCCACATGAGTGGGTGCCTACACAGACCTGGGACCGGAAGAACCGGATGGTGCCCAGCCACCACCAGTGATAGCCGTGATGGAGCTCACTAAGTCGAGTCTCACTGGCAACACAAGAATAAAAAGAGGTGCTCCCTGAGATCTCCACTAAAAGACTGCAATTGATGGTCCAGTGGCTTTGGGGTTCCCCTGGGAGCATGGCCCCTGGCCCTGATGATGCCCTTGCCCATGGATCATAACGAAGGTCCACTCTGCGGACAGCAATGGATTGGACTTGGCGATGCAGAGTGACCATGTATTGGATGCACTTTATGGTTCTATGCATCTATAGGATATCATCCTGCTGACCTCTGGCTGGAGGAAGGAGAGTGGGTGAGAGGAAGGGTAAGGAGACCATCAGGAGGATGAAACATGTATGGAGCAGAGAGGAACAGTGCGCTGTCACTGGGCAGGGACAGCAGTGCAAACTGCATATAGGTGGGCATGTAAATTTCTATGGGAATGTACATTTTCACTCAGTCGTAATAAAAAAAAAAAAAGAAAGAAAGAAATTTCTCCCTGACACTAGACCCAAATTGTAGCTCTGGAGTCCCCCCACACAGGGGTCCTAGGTTTAGCCCTCTGAAGTCCCAGGATATGCTGAAACTCTCCTCTTGCACACCCATCTTGTGCATATTTGAAGACAGTTATTATGTGCACCCCTATGGCACACAGAGAAACAAATTCCAGATACACAAACATCCCTGATTCCTTCATCCCATCCCCATGCTTCCACCATCCTAGTCATCTCGTCTCAACGAATTCAGACCCGCCATGTCCCAACCAGAATGAAGCAGCCCAATGCTGCAGATGTGGTCCAAGCTGCTATGAGCTGAGCCCCTACACACCTACAATGGTATTCTTAGCAATCAGAAAGCATGATTAGGTTTTACTAAGAAAAATGCCACATTGTTTTTGTGCTCAAGAAGAGTATCTGCTTGGAAATAGAAAAACAAACACTGATAAAATATGGGGGAAGGAACACACTACTTATGGAATCTTACGGGAGTGCTTACTAGGGCACCTACCCCTGCAGAGAAGGATGGCGCCATGGAAAGAGATAATGCCAGAGGTGAGTCTTTAAGTGAAGTGAAGCTTCTGTTTCCTGTCATGGTAGAGTAACATGGACTAGATTTACACTCCTGCCTTAAACAACTGAAAAACTAGACATCAGTATAAAACAATGTGAACTATTGTTAGACATTAAACAGGCAGTACAGGACTGTGACCTCTGTTGCTGTTGTTAGGTGCTTTGAGTCAGTTCCAACGCATAGTGACCCTATGAACAACAGAATGAAACACTGCCCACTCCTGCGCCATGTCCACAATTGATTTTATGCTTAAGCCCATTGTTGCAGCCACTGTGTCAGTCCTTCTCATTGAGGGTCTTCCTCTTTTTTGCTGACCCTCCACTCTACCTAGCATGATGTCCTTCTCCAGGGACTGATCCTTCCTGACAACATGTCTAAAGTATGTAAGATGCAGTCTTGCCATTTTTGCTTCCAAGGAGCACTCTGGTTGTACTTTTTCCAGGACATATCTGTTTGCTCTCACAGTCGTCCATGGTACATTCAACATTCTTCTCCAACACCACAATTCAAAAGCATCAATTCTTCTGTATTCTTTGTTCATTGTCCAGCTTTCACATTCACATGATGCAATTTAGAATATCATGACTTGGGTCAGGTGCACTTTAGTTTTCAAGGTGACATCTTTACTTTTCAATACTTTAAAGAAATCCTTTACAGCAGATTTTCCCAGTGTAATGCATTTTTTGACTTCTTGACTGCTGCTTCCATGGGCACTGACTGTGGACACAAATAAAATGAAATCCTTGAGAGCCTCAATCCTTTCTCCATTTATGACAACACTGCCTGTGAGGATTTTTGTTTTCTTGATTTTGAGGTGGAATCCATACTGAAGGCTGTGGTCCTTGATCTTCATCAGTAAGTGTTCAGATCTTCTTCACTTCCAGCAAATAAGGTGGTGTCCTCTGCATAACGCAAGTTGTTAATAAGTTGTCTTCTAAACCTGATGCCTCGTTCTTCTTTGTATAATACAGCTTTTCGGATTATTTGCTCAGCATACAGATTGAAAAGCTACGGTGAAAGGATACAACCTGACACACATCTTTCCTGACTTTAAACCATGCAGTGTCCTCTTATTGTGTTCACACGACTGCCTCTTGATCCACATACAGATTCCTTAAGAGCACAATTAAGTGTTCTGGAATTTCCATTGTACATAACATTAGCCATAATTTGTTATGATCTACACAATCAAATGCCTTTGCACAGTCAATGAAACACAGGTAAACATCTTTCTAGTATTCTCTGCTTTCAGCCAAGATCCACCCAACATCAGCGAAGATATATCTGGTTCCATGTCCTCTTCTGAATCCAGCTTGAATTTCTGGCAGCTCCTTGTCAATGTACTATTGCAGTCACATTTGAATGATCTTGAGCAAATCTTTACTTGCATGTAATACTAATGATATTGCTTGATAATTTCCGCATTTGGTTGGATCACCTTTCATGAATACAGATGTCTTCCAGTGAGCTGGCCAGGTAGCTGTCCTCCAAATTTCTTGGCATAAGTGAGAAAGTACTTCCAGCACTGCATCTGTTTATTGAAATATCTCAATTGATATTCCATCAATTCCCGGAGCCTTGTTTTTTGCCAACACCTTCTGACCTCTAGGAGAAGGCAAATATAAGAAGTGAGCCCTACAACTGCCCAGCTTACAGCCTGAAGGAAGCTTCTAGGCCACAGTGTGGAGAGGAGGAACTCAAATGGAGTCCAGTGGTCTTACCAAGTTGAGGGGACAGATATCAGAGTTTAGCGTCCCACACAACTAGAATTTGCAGGAATACTGGAGAGGAGAGAGCTGCACAGAGAAAGTCCTTCAGCAGAATCCCCTTGAATCTGTGACTGAAAACTGATCTACACATTCATGGAGTAATGCTCCCCAAGGCTGGATAAAGAACCACTAAAAAGCAACGGGCCAAACAATTTGCAGAGCTCACAGAAGGCTAAAAAGGGTTCACATTCCCACCAACAGATAGACCTCATAATACACAAAGCATTGGACAGAGGCCTCTTAATGTAACAAAAACAAATAAATTCATCACTATCGAGTCAATTCCAACTGATAAGGACCCTCTAGGACAGAGGAGAACTTCCTCATAGGGCTTCCTAGGAGCAGCTGATGGATTCAAACTGCAGACCTTTTCGGTTTGCAGCCAAGCTCTTAATCACTGTGCCACCTGGGATCCAAGTATCCTTAATAAACCAAAACCCACTACTGTTGGGTCAATTCTGACTCCTAGTAACCCTATAGGACAATGCAGAACTGCCCCATAGAGTTTCCAAAGAGCATCTGGTGGATGTGAACTTCTGACCTTTTGATTAGCAGCTGTAGCACTTAACCACTATGCTACCAGGGTTTCTGGTACCCTTAATAGCAAACCAAAACCAAACCCAGTGCTGTCAAGTCAATGCTGACTTGTAGTGACCCTACAGGACAGAGCACAACTGCTCCACAGAGTTTCCAAGGAGCACCTGGTGGATGTGAACTGCTTTAACTTTTGGTTAGCAGCCAGAGCACTTAACCACTACACCAACAAGGTTTCCAGTATGCTTAATAGTGAGCCTAAGTTAGCCATAGACCAAAGGCTGCTCTGGATCCACTCTAACATTAAGCTTTGTTAACAAACCACTGTCATCGAGTTGATTTCAACTCACAGAAACACTTCAGGTTAGAGTAAAACTGCCCCACAAAGTTTTCCAGGAACACCTGGTAGATTCAAACTGCTGACCCTTTGGTTAGTGGCCATAGCACTTAGCCACTATGCCACCAGGGTTTCCAACAAAGCTTAACAGCAAATCTCAGAAGTATTAGACTGATCTCGAATAATGTAACAGCATGCCAGAATACAGCACAATACCATTAGAAAGATAACAAAACCCAGTATCCATCAATGCTAAGTTCCCAATGTCAAGCATCCATTCAAAAATTCCTAAGCATTTAAAGAAGTCAAAAATACGACCCATAACCGGGAGAAAAAAATCAATCAATAGGACAGATCCAAAAAAGATAGAGATACTGGAACTAGTAGGCAAGGATAAGGGTCGCCATAAGTCGGATCCGACTCAACGGCACTTGGCTTGGCAGGCAAGGATAGAAGGACGGCTATTACAAAGATTCTCTATATGCTCAAGAATGTAGAGGAAAACAAACATGATACTGACCGAAATGAAAGATATGCTGAATGGGTTAACAGAAGATTTACACCGCAGAAGAAAAGATCAGTGTATTTGGAGACATCACAAAAACTATCTAAGATGAAGCACAGAAAGAAAGAAATGACTCGAGCATCAGTGACCTATGGAATAACAGCTAACAGTCTAATACACATGCAACTATAGAGTTTCAGAAAGGGAAGGGGGAGGGGCAGACACAGACTTGAATAAATCATGGCTGAAAAAATGTTCAAGTTTGCTAAAACAATGCAGATCACACAAGATTAGGGCAGGAGGAAGAAGGCATTCCAATGAGAGTAGACTACACTAGGGCAATGTGAAATGAGAAGCTGTATGGTAGGGAGTAGGAGTATATAATAAGCTACAGGTAATCTGGCAATACAGAAACAAAAAGGACAAAAATGGCTCTAATTGAAGAAAAATGAGGCTAGGCTGGGGCAGGTGCCAGTTCCTAAGAGGCTCTGCATGTCTCATTGAATTACCTGGACCTCATCGTATAGGCCACAGGATAACCCACCTAACCCTGGACAAGAACAACTAACCTCTTGAACCTAAAATCAGACTTTACAGTTTTCCAAAGCATGAGGGTGCAGAGAACAGAAGAGAGGTTCAAGGTCCAGCTGTGACATTTCAGCACTTGGTCTTTCCCTGTCTAAGAAAGACATGGCTAAAAAGGGAGCCAAGATGGCCCTAACGTGGAACAAAGAGAGAGGTCATGTGAGAAAGTCCCTATCACCCGCAGCTCCTGAAAAAGGTAAGTCTTCAGCCAGAAATGACCTCACGGGTCTTAAACCCTTACTTTACAAACGAAAACACTAAGGGCCTGAGAAGGGAAGTGACTTGGACAAGGCCATTTAGGGGTCCTGACTCTCAGCCAAGTGCTTCATCCACTGGCTCACTCTGCCTCTGGTACTGTCTCCACTGCCCCTCTGGAGCCTAAGTGTTTTGCTTGTGAGGAAATTGTAAGTCTGTGGATGTCCACACATACTTGCTCCTGCCTCTCTACTCCAGCTCCTTAGGAACAGAGACAGATTCCTGGCATCACTGAGCTGCTGAACTCCCATAGAGTGGATGCTCAATGTGTACTTGAGCAAAAGGTGATCCTCAGCCTAACTCTAGGGAAAAGAGGAAGAGACAGAAGCTTCCAGAGGACTCGAGGCCAGAGCTGTCCTGGGTCTGGCTGACCTAGGTCTGAGAGGGACCAAGAGAGAGGAAGAGACAGTCAGACAGATACAGATAGACTGACCTACCGACGTAGCCAGGGAGAGGTGCAGGCAACTCCCCATCGGGAAGGAAGAGGCTGTGGGGTGTGCTCTAAATTCCTGGGAGCTCTAAATCCTGCTTCCTTATCAGATTGGCCCTGGGCCACCACTGTGCTTTCCACCCCCTCCTTCAAGGAGGAAAAGGAAATTACCTTGAACTTTCCTTTTCTCCCCTCCCCACCACAGTCACCCTCCCTCGCCCCATTATCAGCTCTTGGTTGGGCGGCACCTCTCCATCGGGGTTAAGAATGAGCAAATTCTTGGGCTATTCCTGGAGCCTCAATTTTTATCATCCTTCCATTCTGGTCAATTCTGAAAGGCCTGCGGCCGGGAATACCAGAGAGGTCTAAGCCCAGCCTACCAAACCCAAAATAGCCCCACACGTGCCTCCCTCAAGTCTTCAAGGATTTGGCCATTTGGGTGCATGTTTTTCCACAAAGCTGCACAGAGCTCCCTGCAGTCAACTCACACACAGAAAGCTGGGATCTCTGAGGCACCCTGGATGTGGGTGGAACTAAGGGAGATGGGGGCAGGTTTGGGTAGAGATGAGAGAGAAAACAGACAGAATTCAAGAAGAAAACCTAGAAAACTTCAACGCTACTCTACTGTCCTGAGATCCTAATAAAAATAGGCACCATTCCTTCTGAAACTTTTAAGCTAGGGGTCCCTCTTCCCCACAACTCCACTTTCTTTGAGAAAAGCAGCATAACTCTCTCCTCCCAATGGTATGTTCACTTTATCTGGGAGCTCCTAGCTTCAGAGAGATCCCTGCTTCTTCCCCAGAAACATCTGTAATCCCTGTGATTGTTAAGACACATAGTTTTAAATCAAGCAAGTGCTCTTAGTTTCCTGGGAAAAAGAGCTAGATAAGGGGACACATTTTTCTCCTCTCCTCTCCTTCTCTTCCTTTCTTTACTGTGGTAAACAATACACATAAAAGGTACCATTAGTGACATTTAATACATTCACAAGGTTGTGCAACCATCAGCACTATCTAGTTCCAGAACATTCTTATCACCCCAAAAGGAAATCCATACCCATCCTTACCTCTCCTCAGCCCATGGCAATCATTCATCTGCTTTCTGCTCTACGGCTCTGCCTATTGGGGACATTTCATATAAACAGAAACACACAATCAGAGCCAGATGTCTTTTTACATCACAAATACAGCAGCCATTCCTTGAAAAAACAGCTGAGTGCCTACTGGGTGTCAGGCACGGAGCGAAGCATTGGGGTACAGTGGGAAAGCAGGGACAGCAGCAGTCCAGGGGAAAATTAAGGCTCTTCAGAAGGAACAGTGTCAATTGTGACAAGAGAGATGTAGGTTAGACATTAGAAGAGTCCCTTGCCTGTCATGGATTGAACTGCATCCCCCCAAAATATGTGTTATCAATTTGGCTAGGACATGACTCAGAGTATTGTGTGATTGCCCACCATTGGGTGATCTGACGACATGGTCCTCTGCGTTATAAATCCTATCTCTATGATGATGAGATGAAATCAGTGGCAGTTATGCTAATGAGGCAGCACTGGGTCAGTCCTTAGTCCATCTCTTTTGAGATATAAAAGAGATAAATGAGCAGAGAGACAGGGGACCCTCATACCACAAAGAAACTGCTAGAAGCAGAGCATGCCCTTTGGACCCAAAGTTCCTGTGTGAAGAAGCTTCTAAACCAAATCCTTCTTCTCGACAAAGACCTTCCTCCAGAGTCAACAGAGAAAGAAAGCCTTCCTCTGGAGTTGAAGCCCTGGATTCAGACTTCTAACCTCCTAGACTGTGAGACAATAAGCTTCTGTTTGTTGAAGCCATCCACCTGTGCTATTTCTGTTATAGCAGCACTAGAGGACTAAGACACCGCCTATCAGAAAACACCAAGGAAAGCTGCAGAGGTCCCGAGTCTGTACATCAGTTCTCTGGCAGCACACTCACTATTTAGAATCATGGATGAGGAGAACAGAGATGGCTAGAATGGTCTCAGAAGCTCCAGGATCCACAGACCACTCTCCTATGGCACTGGCTTTAGAATATGGCAGCATCCGTGCTTTAATTCCTTACATGAATCAAGAATGTATTAAACCCCTGACACTACTGCCCTAGAATACCCTTCAAACCTTAAAATGAAACCATCCCCTGAAGTCATCTTTAAACAAAAGTTTAGCTCAAGAAGAATGTCATCCTTGAGTATTTCTGCTATTATATATACATATATATATATACATATATATATATATATCTTTTATGAGACCAAAGGGACAACCATAACTGTAAGGCATAGATGAGAAGGTTAGGGGGCAATGAGTCTAGATTAATAGGGGTGAAACAACTAGAACAGAAACTGCTGACAATGTTGATAGGCATGAAGAATGTGACCAATGTCACTTAACAGTATGTGTAGAAATTGTTGAGTAGGACCATGTTTGGATGTATATATTCTCACCAAAACTGAATTTCATTTAAAAAACAAAGAATGTTTTAAGCATTACTGATTTAATTAATGTTGACAGTCAAACAAGATGAATATATTTAATGTCACTGTACATGTAAAGACTGTTGAAATGACAAGTGTGTTGTTACCTATCAATTTACAGAATAAAAAAAATACTTGACTTAAAACAGTAATAACCATAAAACAGATATTACCTCCTTGGTGTTTTTCTTAAGCTGTGCCATGCTTCTCATGGACTTCTGTGAATGGCAAGCACTAGTGGGGGTCAGTGGGCATCCTTGGAATCTTCTGTCTGACTGAAATGGATTGTAGTAGCAAAAGATGTGGAATTACTCCGTTAGAGGCAATACTGGGCAACGTGGGGAAAGAAGCCCAGAGTCTGTGGATGGCTCAACTCTAGACCTCATCCCCACACTGCCTTCCTTGAAGCTGCAGCCACAGCTGCTCAACAAGTTACCTCTTCACAAGACAGTGGCATTTTAAGAGAAGACTCCTGAGAACCAATAAGTCTCAAATTCCAAAAGAATACAGCTAATAGCAGAATTTCAGCAGCTGGCTATGCTCATTGAGAAATATTTTAAGGTGGGGTGGATCATCCCCCAAGTCACTTAAACCCATAGATGACCCAGTTGAGTTTCCTTCCATATTTGTAACTCAATATCCCCTTCCCAGCCTCCACCAACAAATACTTATTGAGGCCTACTGTGCACCAGGGCAGTGCCCTACACCCTGCTAGTGCACTGGTTAAGTGTTCAGCTGTTAAGTAAAAAGTTGGCAGTTCAAACTCATCAGCCCACTCTGATGGAGAAAGATGAGGTAGTCCGCTTCCATCAAGATTCCAGCCTTGGAAGCCCTGCGGCACAGTTTTACTCTGTCCTATAGGGTTGTTATGAGTTGGAAGGGAACCAACAGCAATGGGTTTGGTTTTTCACGTTTACGGTGTGTATGGCATCCCTGGGTGGTAGAAGTCATTAACGCACTCAGCTGTTAACAGAAAGGTTAGGGATTCAAGTCCACACAGAGGTACCTCAGAAGAAAGGCCTGGAGATCCACTTCCAAAAAATTAGCCACTGAAAACCATATAGAATATAGTTCTACTGACATACATGGGATCACCTTGAGTCGGAACCAACTTGGCAGCAACTCCTTTACTATGTGCCAGGCACTCTTCTAAGCACATGGAATCTGTTCAGTATCTCTGCCACCGTCCCCCATGCCTAAATACATATACATGCTGGGGGTGATGGGACATGTTAAGCAGCCCTGAGCTCCTGTTCATGGTCTGCAGCTGAGTCCCTCCGTATTGCCCCTGGAATTACAGGGAGATTGACTGGCTTTTATGAGGGAGCTGCAAACCACACCTTGTCTTTCCAATTCTCTTCCTTCCTCCAGCCCATTAGGCAGAATCTCAGAGCACACACACTCAATGACCTCAGCTTATCTGGCTCGGGAAATTCACTCTACCCTCCAGCAGACTAAATCACATTCCTCCTTCTTCCTTGCCTCACAGTCTGCAAGGAGCTCACCCTCATGGGACCACTGCACTGTTCCTCACCCCTGGCCCACAGAGAGAAGGTGAAGTCTCTCCATCTCAGCTATCGAAGGGCACAGCACCACTAGAACTTGCTGGAATGAGGACCCAGAAGACCAGGCCATCACCAAGAACTGAGGACAATTCTGTGGCGTCTCTCCTTGGTATAAGGGAGTTCTGCAATCAGCATTAGCATCACAAAGCCCAGCCACCCCAAAAGTACTCCCAGAGAAGAAAGCAAAAAAAAACCTCAGTGCCGTTGAGTCAATGCTGATCCATAGCAGCCCTATAGGACAGAGTAGAACTGCCCCACAGAGAAGAAAGCCTATCTAAATCAGGTACTCTAACTCTAGGACTCTGAGAGCTATGCCATGCACAAGGGGCTCAATCTGAATATCTGACTAGGAGCTCCCTGGAGAGAGGCCCACCCTGGCTAACATCCAGCCTGAGATACACAAGCCAAAAGATGCAGCCTTCTGTTCCACCAGTCCTGTGCCTAGTACCAGTAAGCATCACCGCCCAGTTTGCACTTTCCCATTAGTCAGAAGAATGTGACCATAGGAAAGCCACACATGTTTGAGAGATGCAGTCCTCAGAGTCCAAGGCACAGTTTACTGAGTCCTCAGCAAGGTCCATCCTTATCCTTACAGCAACATGTGAATTTTTAAACATCTGAGAATTATTTAGATAAGCAATGGGTAAGGTGGGTGATGAAAGTGGGTAGCACCGTTTTCTAGGTCAAATTAGGCATGGCTATGAAGCAATGAGGAGCCCCTGGTTAAGTGCTACGTCTGCTAACCAACATGTTGGTAGTTCAAATTTGCCAGGTGCTCCTTGGAAACCCTATGGAGCAGTTCTACTCTGTCTATAGGGTCGCTGTGAGTTAGAATCGCCTTGAGGGCAGTGGGTTTAGTTTCTGTGTTATAAAGCAATGTTTTATTTACATCAGATATATCATCAGGGAAGATCAATCACTAGAGGACATCAACTCTGTTAAAGCAGAGGCTCAGCAAAAACAAAGGAAAACTTCAGTGAGATGGGTTGACACAACGGCTACAAAAATAGTCTCAAACACAACAACAATCATGAAGATGGCATGAGGCTGGCTAACACTTAGTTTTGTTGTACCTAAGGCCAGAGTGAGTCTACAATGACTCCATACCAACTAACAACAGCAACAATAAAGCAATGAGATTTCCCACTGGGTCAAGGCGGACCTCTCCTTCAAGTCCTACATAGAGGGCTCTGCCTGTTATCTCTTCCTGCTTGACTTGTTGTCTCTAAAGGTCCTAGTGGTATAGTAGTTAAGTGCTACTGCTGCTATCCAAAAGGTCAGCAGTTTGAATCCACCAGGCACTCCTTGAAAATTCTACAGGCAGTTCTACTGTGTCCTGTAGGGTCACTATGAGTCATAATTGACTTGACAGCAAGGGATTTGGTGGTGGTTTTTTTTTCTGGGTACCATAGATGCTGCGGGACCAAGCCCTGGGGATGGGGGAGATAGAAGAATTGAATAAACCAGAGTAAACACTTGGTAGCCAAGAACAGAAAAGACTGGAGATTGTTTTACTTCTACACTTGTCTAAAGCTCTCTTATCACAGAGTACTTGATCCAAGAGCCATCTTAGACCCTATAGAATCAAAGTGCTCAATAACTGTTGTTGTTGTATGTCATTCAGTCAATTTGCAACTCCTGGTGACCCTGTGTTAAGAGTAGAACTGCCTCATTGGGTTTCTAGGCTGCAATCTTTAAGGGAACAAACCCCCAGGTCTTTCTCCCACAGAGCTACTGGGTGTGTTAGAACCAACAACCCAGTACTTACCCATCGCACCAGAGGGCACCTTGCCCAGTAATGAGTTTTTGATTATGGATATTATGACTTGAATATGCTGAAGTTTAAATCCACCCACAAAGTCACAGAGAACCATTACTGGGGGAGGGAGTGGTGTTAGCAGAGGCAAAGCCTAGAAGTCAGGAATCAGAGGCCTCGTGAGCCTCTGCTTATGAGGACTTTTCTACCTATTATGCCTCAAAGTAGCAAACTCTCAGCTGGAGCAGGCTGAGGGCCTCCGTCCAATTTTTCCAATTCCACAGCCCAAAGGAGCTGCTGAGGTTTCTTGTGCTTGTGATGCCAGACTACTCGAAGGTTTGCAGACAGTCAGCTCTGCATGTTTTGTTCAACACTAAGCGTGGGTCAATATTAAGCCCACCAGCTGACCAGGTACCATTAGCCCTGCCACCATAGCACAATGCTGGCTCCCTAAGTCACCTAGGAGAATCAGGGTAGTGCCCAGACATGGCGGCAGCCCTTAATCCTGACCAAATCATAGTCTGCACCAACTGCTCTCTCTGAGTTTTGTCAATTCTCCGACGGCACAGTCAAGGAGTGGGAGAGTAACCAAGAGGGCTATGCTACTGGGGTGTGGTCTACTTTTGCAAAGAGGCAACCTTTTAGCCGGAAAACACCTCTTTCCAAGAGATGAGGGAGGGAACAGGGAGAAAATAAAATCCCAAAAGGCTCTGAAACGCAAAAGCTCACTCTGCTTTTGTTCTGATTTGATGAATCCCAGGCAGAGGCCAGGAACAGGAACATGTTAGGCAAAGAGAAGTGTATTTCATCGAGTCCAGCCTGAGATCTTGAGGGAAAGGAAAGTCTAATGGGCAGAGCTAGGGGGGAGCCTTTCTCAGCAACAGCTCCACTGCAGCATCCTGGAAACTGAGATGCTGGGATTCCTTAGTGACCCACCGTGGGCCTCCTCCCCTGTTTTCCTCTGCCTCCCTGCCTGTCTGACATTTCGTAAGCTGGGAAGACATACAAAGGCAGGTGAGGTGATAATGAAAACTATTAAAAACGTGCCTTGTGGGGACTCAACGCACTAAATCCGATGGGAGTTGCCTAGGGAGAAAAGATGAAGCCTGTGAATCCCACAGGCCTGGGTTCTCTGAGGCCACATCTGCAGCTGCCATGGAATGGGGAGGAAGCCTGAGCACACTAGGTATTTGCTGAGTGTCATGGATTAAACTGTGTCCCCCAAAAAATATGTGGAGTCATGTGGCTGGGCCATGATTCTCAATATTTTATGATTGTCCTCCATTTTTGTGATTTTCCTACGCTGTATGTTACAGGATTAGGGTGGGACTGTAAATCGCTTCATAAGATCACTTTCCTGCTCCACTGTAAAGGGAGTTTCCCTGGGATATGGCTTGTACCACCCTTTATCCCTTCATCCTACAAGAGATAAAAGGAAAGGGAAGCAAGCAGAGAATCGGGAACCTCACACCATCAAGAGAACAGCACCGCACCATCTGAGATACAACAAATGGTCCCAACTCAGTAGGAATTGATGATTACCAAGGACCAAAACGACATGGGGGAAAAAAAAAAACAGAAGACAGAGAGATCTTCGAGAGCGGTGGACTACACTGACATGTTACTGGAAGAATTGGATGGTGTCCGGCCACCACCAGCAATAGCCATGATGCAGCTCACAAAGATGAGTTTCACTGGCAACACAAGAATAAAAAGGGTTCACCCTGAGATCTTCACTAAAAGACTGCAATTGATGGTCCAGGGGCCTCGGAGTTCCCCTGGGAGCATGGCCCCTAACCCTGATGCTTCCCCTGCCCATAAATCATAATGAAGGTCAACTCTTCAGACAGAAATGGATTGGACTTCGTGACACAGAGTGACCATATCTTGTGTGCACTTTATGGTTCTGTGCATCTATAGGATGTCGTCCTACTGACCTCTTACTGGAGGCAGGGGAGAAGGTGGAAAGGAAGGGATAGGAGATTGTTAGGAGGATATGACATGTACAGAACAGAGAGGAAGAGTGTGCTATCACTGGGTAGGGAGAGCAGTGGGAGCTACACATAGGCAGTCATGCAAATTTATATAGGAATGTACATTTTCACTCAATCATAATAATTAAAAAAAAAGAGCAGCACCAGGAGAAGAGTGCATCCCTCAGACCTGAGGTTCCTGTGCCAAGAGATGCTCCCTGAACAAAGACTGATACACAAGGAGTTTCCTCCAGAGCTGGCAGAGGGAAAGACTTCCCCTGGAGTAGGCACCCTGAATTCGAACTTGTAGCCTACCAGAACGGGTAAAAATAAACTTTCTTTTGTGGTATTTCTCTCAGAGCAGCACTAGCTGACTAAAACACTGGGTGAACAAATAGATGTTCCCGGCAGAGGCCTAGATGGAGATGACCAGCTGGCTGTTTTCTTCCGTTTTCATAACAAAGGAGCAGTATATATCTATTACTCACTGACTCATACTTTTTTTAAATGTCCTGAAAATCAGTATAGATACTGAGATAGTTCAGTGACAGAATACTTGTCTTCCATGCAGAAGCCCTGTGTTTCATTCCCTGCCAATTCCCTACCTCATCTGGGAATTCTCCTGCTTTGAAGCACATGCAACCGTTGCACATCCATGTCCCCTCCACCCCTAAACTCAGACCCAGCTGACACGGCTTTGTTCCTCCTGCCATCAAAAGGTAGACTGTCTTTCCGCAGCCCTGCAGTTTAGGCTGGTCCCACGACTGGTTGTAACCACAGAAATGTAGTGGATATTACACTGTGGGACTTCAGGGACTAGACCTGATGAGGTATCTAGATTTTGTTTGCACCTCAAGTGCTAGCTTCCTGGAGAATGAGAAACCACACGAGAGGAGAGAAGCCTAGGTGAGTGCCAGCATCCACAACTAGGTATGTGAGTGAGGTTTTCATGGATCATGCAGTTCCTGCTGTCGTAAAACCAGCTGAGCCCAGTCCAAACTGCTAATCCACAAGATTGTGAGCAAAGAAATGGCTGCTGTGTTTATACACCAGTTCTCTGCCTATGTTATGCAGCAGAAAATAACTCACACAAAACCCATCCAGCAAGGCTATGCAGCTACTCAGTATGCACTATGCACTAATATCAAAGACATAACTTAAGACATTGCAAAACAGTACATATAATACAATCCTATTTATGGAAATTGATAAGATAAATGGATGAAGGGATGGATGGATGGATGCTAGTCTATCATAAAAATACTTGGAAAGAATATAACCAAAGGATTAACTGCCATGAGTTTGGCTTCTGGTTTTATTAACATTGATTATCTCTGAAGGATAGGATTATGGAAGATTTTCCTTTTCTATAGTTCATGCTGTAGTGAGTTAAGTGCTACGTCTGCTAACCAAAAGGTCGGCAGTTTAAATCTGCCAAGCAGTCCTGGGAAACTCTATGTGGCAGTTCTATTCTGACCTCTAGGGTTCCGACCGATTCGATGGCACTGGGTCTGGCTTGGCAGGGTTGCTATGAGTTGGAACCAACTTGATGGCACTGGGTGGGTACAGTTCATGCAATGTTTGAATATTATAATATTTGTATTAATTTTGTAACCAACACATACTTTTCAAAAATTTATCTTAGATTCTGCCACAAGATGATTTTTCCTGAAGTATCACTTTTCACTCTGTCCTTCACCTGTTCAAAGACCAACACAAGCTCCCCAGTACCAGCCTCCTAAAATCTGGACTTTTCTGGGTGGCCTTCAAGGTACCCCATAATGAGGAGTCTACCCTCTCTTGCAAGGAACCCTAGTGGCATAGTGGTTACGTACCTGACTGCTAACTGAAAAGGTCAGTAGTTCAAACCACGAGCCACTCCATAAAAGAAAGATGTGGCACTTTGCTTCAGTAAAGACTGTGCCTTAGAAACCGTATGGGACAGTTCAACTCTGTCCTAAAGAATTGCTATGAGTCGGAACTGACTCAACACCAACAGAATCCTCTCTTGCTAGCCATGCACCCACCTCTCTCCTGAGCTCATCTTCTCCAGTCCAGCTGTCTGGGCCATGCCCATCCCTATTCCACTTCCATGCCTTCCATCCTCCCACTGCCACCACACAACCAGCCCCTTCCGTCTGCCTCTCTGACTCTGAGTCCTCTCACATTGGTAGCCTTCTCTCCCTGAGATCCTCTATGGGTGCTCAGAGAACATTCCACCCCACTATGCCCTTGTCTAGATGGCGACCTGAATTCTTCTCCTTGCCCTGATGCTGAAAGGAGATGCAGGCAGACTGTCCACCACCATCTCTGGTCCTCCATCTAACCATGTGAGGAGGCAGGGCTAAGACATGGACTTCCAACCCCGTTTCCCTCTCTGCTGCCCACAGTCTGGATGGTGGGTAACAATCCTGGACTGGAGCTTCCTCCCCTGGCAGCCAGTCAGTGGATGCCAATCTGAAGGTCTGCTGATGGAGAGTGACTCATGCCTATGGCCACGCTCTAAAAGCTCCCCTCCCCACCATCCAGGTCTGCCTGCTGTACACAGTACTCAGAGCAGTCCAACACGTTCAAATTCTGGCTTCAAACCTAATTGCCTTCCTGGGGGACCCAGTGCTCTTTCTCAGTCAGGTCCCGGCAATCTACACATCCAGTTTTTAAACAAAGCTGTTTAGAATCTCCCAGGATTAAGACAAGTGGAAAATTGCAAGGCCAGACCTCTAGCTCATTTTCTCTAAAGCAAAACATGTCATTCTACATGTCCACATGTCCAGAAACTCACACTCCCATTCAAACGCAGCCAGGCACCTGTCTCTCTGAGCCCTCCTATAACATCTGACCCAGGTGAGGACTAGAGATCTTTCCCCTCTGTCCTTTGCACACCACCCCCCAGGACATGTTAGGAAGCTCCAGGTCTGTAAGTCTCAGTCTCCACATGTTGGCATGTAGCCAGGTAGGAGAAATAGGTGGGGCTGCCAGGTACTGACATCCAGGTTTTACACTGCCCTCTAAGGAAGGGACATTCATATCACAGGTATACACTGACTTATTAAGCAGACACAAGTGGACCTCTCAACTGAGTCCCAGAAAAACGTCGGACAACCCCCCCATGCACACATTAACCCATGCTGGCACACATACCAGACCCACACTAAAGCAAGCCGACAAAGGCTCACTACAAACATGTACATGGCCACATCTGTTCCAACCTGTATCTGAGCATCCCTGAGATCCTCACCTGTCCAGTATTCCTAGAGGCTTGATTCCCACACCCACCCTGTCCCCTGACTCTGAACCTGACACAGGCCCTTCACTGAACATGGAAGGAGCACTGGATGTGTACACTGCTGGCAGTGTGCACACACTCACGGCTCGAGGAGTGTCAGCACAAATGTGGACCCAGCCAGAGCTACTGCCCACCAGAGTTCTAGAAGGCAGTCCCAGGCAAAGTTGGACATTGCCCAGATTGTACAATGATATACATTAGCTTTTAAAATATTATCTTTTAAACTGAGGAAACAGTAGTTTGTCAGCTTTGCACAAAGGTGTGGTACGAGTTAGCAGCAACTCTAAGTTACTGGGGCCAAGGACTCAGCAGGGTTCTGCACCAAAGACCACAGAACCCTCCAGCCTTCCTGCACTGATGGCCAAGCCTCCCAACAAGGAGCTCAGCTCGGGGAGGGCTGCTGGGCTCCCTGACTCTTTAGGATCTCCGACTCTTCAAGCTCCCTGGACTACTCTTCATGCCCATCCTTCCCTGTTCCCACCACAAGAGCAGAGGTTTTAAGAAGCACCCACCATTGAGCATGGGAGTGGTCACAAAACTCACAGAGAGACAGCAAGCATTCAGAGTATAATCAACTACCAGCCATCTACTGTAAAGGGAGTGAGGGGAAGACAGAGGGCGGGAAGGGTGCGGTGAAATCAAAAGCACAGATAATACCAAACAATGGAGAGTCAAAAAATAATCTTTATTTGGCTCCAGAGTGTGGACTGAAACACACATGCCATGATGCTTATAAAAGCAGCATAGATGCTCCTTCTGGTTCCTCCTCACCCTCAGGAGCCCCAGCCCCAAACACATGTGCCACAAGGCTCATATAACCAGGAAAGGCACTCCTTTTGGCAATTCTCTGTCCTCAGGAGTCCCGGCTCCGTGCAGACTGAGTTTCTGGTTGTATTTCTGGGTAGAGAGCTGGGAAAGAACTGGGAACCTGAGCTTCCTCCCCTTATGGGGTAGCTATAACTGAAGTGGAAATTAACTTGTAGGGCTCAAGGCCAGCCAGACCACCTTCTCACTCCTAACCTCATCAGGCAGGGGCTGAGAGCTAAAAGGAAAGCAGCAGCAGCAGCCTGTCGGCACAGGACAGACGTCAGGCTGCAAGACTCTGCCCCTAATCAGCCAGGCTACCATCTCTGTAAACAACCAAACAACGTCCGCTCCCCCAGTCCAGCTTCTGTCAGAAATCCAGACCTCTGGTTTATTCATTAACTTCAGTCTTTCCTCCCCTGTCCACCACAAGGCCAGAGGCAGAGAAAGCACTTGGAAGAGGAACAGGTACCAGGGAAGCTCCAGGACTGCAAGCCAAAAGTTAGCCATGCCCCTCTCTCTACCTGAGAAACGGTGTGTCACAGCGAGAAAGGACCTTAGCAATTTATCACTTATCTTCTATCCTGCAGGGGAGGAAACCAGCCTGAGGAAGGAAATTAATTTGAGAAAAGCTACATCGATAGTTTGCAGCAGGGGCTAAGATGAGAACTTCCCACCCGGGTTCATGACAAGCAATGGCAAACTCAGGCCCTCTCAAGCCACAGCCACACGAGAGGGAATAAACTCCTGGCCTGGAAAGTCCTGCCCTCAAGTGGCCCTCACTTTGGCTTCAGTACAGACACCCAGAATGAGGACAGCCATCTAGCTGGAAATGGCTGGTGATGTCAGAGGCTATCTGTCTCCCCAAGGCCACGAAGGCCTCCTTGGGAGCGCCCCACCATTCTCTCTATGAACACGCAGGGTGAACCAGCAGTGGGCAGTGGTGAGCTGCAGGGACTAGCCCATCGTGACCTCGGGTCCCTCCCTCCCTGTAGCCTGATTTGCACCAGGACAGATGTCCCTCAGCCCAGGCTGCTGTGCCTAGCTGCACTGCACAGTCCAACCACAGGCACTGCCTCCAATCCCAGAGCGGGCATGATGAAAGCAGACACCTCGCAGCTCCTGTGAGGAGGGAGAAGGACTGCAAACAGTGGTTCACACATTCCTGCTACCAGTCAGCTCCAGGAGGGACCTGGACAGGAGTCTCAGAATCTGGTAAGAAGAGGCAGCAGGTCAGAATCCAGCTACCTGGATTTGAACCCTTGCTTCACCTAACATGAGTGACGCAGTCTTAGGCAAGTCTCTAACGGGCACTCTGCCTCAGGTACTATTGCTGTAAAACAGCGTACACTGCTATAAATGACAGCTACCTTGCACGGCTGTTGTCAAAACTAATGAGACTTAAACTTAGGTGTAATAAAAATTATATTAAATTAAAAACCCAGAAAGCAAACCAGTGGCCATCAAGTTGTGATTAATGGTGACCCCATGCGTTTCAGAGTAGAACTGCACTTGAAAGGGTTTTCAAGGTTATGACCTCTGGGAAGCAGATTACCAGGCCTTTCTTCTGAGGTACCTCTGGAAGGGTTCAAACCACCTTCCTCTCAGCTACTAGTCGAATGATTAACTATTCAAGGCACACAAGGGCTCCAACAAATTAGTCATGGAAATACATAAAGCGTCTAGAATGGTGGCCAACGATGACAAATACAACACAAATACTAGCATACTAAGTATAACGGACACTGTATGGCAGGACAATCAGAGGCTCATGGCCACTCCTGACCACCAAGTAACCCCGCTGGAACTCAGAGGACAGACTCTCTTGCCAAGAGAAACAATCAAGCAGCAGTATCTCCACCCTTCTGCACCAACCACACAGCTGGTTTCACAGAAGGTAAGAAATGTACAAATCACTCAACAGGAAGAAGTTACAGGATAAGGTCACATAAATTAAAGCATAAAAAGGCCCAAGTCCCTAACTCCTTGACACTCCCATGTCTGCAAGTGACACCCTCCGGAAACCTCAATCAGCATCATTCACACTTGCGTCACCCCAGCTTAGCAGGAGCCCAATGCACAAGTGCTGCGAACCAAGAAACAGAAGCTGTGGGCAAGTCCCCATGGACCCATGAGAGCTGGAATGAGGACCCCGAAGAGGATCCGGCAGAGGTAACACACCTGGAGGGTTGTGAGGAATTTCTGTGGCAGCCAGTATAAAGGAGACATGTAAGAATAGTCAGAATTGCTACAGATTCTTTTCTGGCTTACTGGTAGAGTGCACTCAACCCCAGCTCCCAAGCCTGCAGGGAGGAGGCAGGAAGCTAGAAGCTACAGGCCTCTCCCTCTTCCCTCGACTTCCTCCACACAATTGGAATGAGCAGGATTGAAAGAGTAAGTTCACAGAGACCCACAAGAGTGGGTACCTACATCGACTTGGGACCAGAAGAACTGGATGGTGCCCAGCCACCACCAGTGATAGCCACGATGGAGCTCACTAAGTTGAGTCTTATTGGCAACACAGGAAGAAAAAGGGGTGCATCCTGAGATCTCCACTAAAAGACCACAATTGATGGTCCAGTGGCTTCAGGGTTCCCCTGGGAGCATGGCCCCTGGCCCTGACGCTGCCCTTGCCCATGGATCATAATGAAGGTCCACTCTTTGAACAGCAAGAGATTGGAATTGGTGACGCAGAGTGACTATACACTGGGTGCACTTTATGGTTCTATGAGTGGGTAGAGGGGAGGGGAAAGGAGACTGTAGGGAGGATGAGACATGTATGGAGCAGAGAGGAATAGTGTGCTGTCGCCAGGTAGGGAGAGCAGTGGAAGCTGCATATAGGTGGGCATGCAAATTTATATGGGAATGTACATTTTCACTCAGTCATAATAAAAAAAAAAAGAGTACTGTCAGCAGCCAATCAGAAACAGTGGGGAGAGGGTCATTCTCTTCTGATCCCCAAAGCCTCATTTTAGGAGTTAATAAATTTCCAGTCAAGAGTGAGAGCAGAGAGACATCTAAAAAATGCAGCATCCTCTTCTCTCTTCCTCAATACACAGTTAAAGGGTAACAAAGATTTTTACTTTCAACAGTGTTTATAACACATAGGCTTTTAGAGGCTTCACTACACAATGGACCCACACCATACTGACCTGTTTTCTTTGATTTTCGAGCAAACACCTTGCCTGCTGACAAATAAGAGGAAATCTCAGAATATTCCTGCAACGGGGAATAAATTTAGGTCACTTTCTTGTGAAGCCTCTCTAGAGTAAATTCTGCCAGCACTGACGCTTCATGGGGCATCAGTCACCTGTCAAGAGTCCACTCATTCAACAAACAGAGAAGACTAGGAATGACCAATAGATCTCAGCTCTGGTGTCAACTCCATTCAGCTGGTAGTAGGTGCCTTCTGGCCCAGCTGTAACTGATTAGTAATGTCTGCAGCAGGCAGCTACAGAAGTAACAGCATCCATGCCATATATTTACTATACCTAGAGCAGACAGTTGGCATCCAAGGATTTAACATTTGCAACTCTGACCACTCACAAATGACTCAAAGTTTCAAGATATGTAAAACTGTGAAATTCTGCTGAAGCACAAGGGTTTGCTTTATATAGGCTATGAAGCTGATATCAAGGAACAGGCTACTTTGGTGTTTTCAATCTCTACCACAATCCAAGTTACTCTTGAGGGGCAATAAAACCTTGGTTTCTCTGTGGAAAATGGCCATCAAGTGAGAGGTAAAATTGCAGCAGAAGTTGAAAGGGCAGTTAACTTGGGGTGTGAGATTATATACAGGAAACATTTGACTCTCTGTGGAAACCTGACTCCGGAGAAAGCCAGGCATGTGTGCAAACACTGCTGTGGATGCAAACATGAAATTCTAGAAAGCACAAGATTCATTTCTTGAGAACCCTGAAGGGGCTTACAATCTAGTTGGAGAAACTCAAGACCCATAAAAACAGCAAATGGCACGGCATATTGACAATCACGTGCCTCATATTCAGCTTCAGTTCCCTTCATCCTTTCCTCACTGCCCCCAATCAATCAATTCACAAATAGTCTCAATCCTACTTCCAGAATGTCCTAGGTTCATTCTGTCCTCTCCATTTCTCACAGCTTCCCAACTACTCCCCCCTACTCCACGATTTCACCTCTTCACAAACTCCAAATTCAACCTCCTTATGCCCAGTTCGAGGGCACACTGGTGGCCCGGTTGTAGAATTCTCCCCTGCAAGGTGGGAGACTAGGTTTCATTCCCAACCAACGTCCCTCACTGGAGGCTTGCATGTTGTCACGATGCCAAGAGAGACTAGAAAGAAAGATCTGGCAATCTACTTCCCACAATTTGCCACTTAAAATCCTATGGTTCGCAACAGTTCAGTCCACAACCAACTGTGGAGATGGCGCAAGACCAGGCAATGTTTCAGTCCGTCATGTGTGGGGTCACTGCGAGTGCAATGCTGACTCAACAGTGGCTAACAACAACAAGCTCAGTCCTATTACTGCAACCCCTACAAAAAAATCCACAGGGCTCCCAGAGCCTCCCAAGGTTAACTGCTGTCTCCCCAGTTCTGGCTCAGTGCTGATACACAGTCGGCACTCAATTCTTGCTGAATGAAAGAACAGACAAATGAATTTTTTTTGGCCAGACTTGGAAGCCACCTACAATATGTCCATTGTCTACCTGTCCAGCCTCTTCCCCATACATCCCACACATTAGCCAAACCAGGGTATTCACACACCCCGACACTTTCTCAGAGCCTTTCTTCAAGGTGATCCTCCTTTCTATTGAAATGCAAGCCATGCCTCAAGACTCATGTCAAATACCACCTGCTGCATGAAACATTCCTCTTCTGTCAAGGTGACTTAGCACTGTTTGAACCCACATATGGAGCCCTAGTCGCACAGTAGTTATGCACTCAGCTGCTAACCAACAGGTTAGCACTTCAAACCCCTAGATGCTCCACAGGAGAAAAATGTGGCAGACCACTTCTGTCAAGATTACAGCCTAGAAAATTCTACAGAGCAGTTCTATTCTTCTTTAAGGTCACTGGGTCAATCTAAACAGCAATAGGTTGAACCCATGTGACATTCTGCTTTCAGAAGCTACTCACCTTAATCTTTCAATTGTCATTCTCTGAGCTCCTCTCTTAATCTTTCACTAGCTTATAAGCCCTATGAAGACAAAGACCTATATGGATCCTTTCTAATATTTGCCTCACCCCAACTTAGCATGGGCTCCCACGTGTATGATACACATGGTGTTTGTGGAATTGCAATAAGGAATCACCCAAGGAAATGGAAAAGGCCAGGAGATGAGTCAATCATAAAAATACAAATGTTGTATTTGTCCTACCTATATGAAATATCTGGAGCCCTGGTGGCACAGGGGTTAAGAGCTGAGGCTTCTAACTGAAAGCCCAGCAGTCTGAATCCATTCGCTGCTCCTTGGAAACCCCATGGGGTAGTTCTACTGTGCCCTATAGAGTTGCCTTGACTGGCACCAACTTGACAGCAACAGGCTTATGAAATATCTAGACTAGGCAAATGTCTGGAGACTGAAGTTCATTAGTGGTTACAGTGAGTGAGAGGGAGGGGGACAGAGTCATTGTTCAGAGTAGGAGCTTCTGTTAACGTGATGGAATAATTCAGAAATGGACAGTGGTGATGGTTGCACAACATGATGAATGTCATCAATGTCACTGAACTCTGCACATCAAAAAATGCTGAAGTGGCAAACATTTTGTTAAGTACACTTTTATCACAATTTAAAAAAAAAAAGCCAGGAGAGAAGTTGTCATGGATTGAATTGTGCCCTGCCAAAAAATGTGTAACAATCTGGCTGGGCTGTAATTCCCGGTATTTTGTGATTATCCTCCCATTTGTGATTTTCCAAAGCTGTAAATCCTACTCTCTGACTGTGGTTAATAGACTGGATTATGTTAAAGAGGGTTAGGGTGGGACTATAACACCCTTCCTAAGGTCACCTTCCTGCTCCATTGTACAGGGAGTTTCCCTGGAGTGTGGCTTGTACAACCTTTTATCCCACAAGAGATAAAAGGAGAGGGAAGCAAGCAACGAGCTGGAAACCTCAGACCATCAAGACAGCCACACCAGGAGTAGAGTGCATCCTTCAGACCTGAGGTTCCTGCACTGAGATGTTCTCAGACCAAAGACTGATGCAACACAAGGACTTTCCTCCAGAGCCAACAAAGGGAGAGCGTGTTCCCCTGGAGTCCGCACCCCGAACTCAGACCTCCAGCCTCCTGGACTCTGTGTGAATGAACTTTTCTTTGTTAAAGCCATCTGCTGTGGTATACCTGTTAAAGCAGTAATAGATGGCTAAGGCAGAGGTGAAGACAGAAAATGCCATCAGAGTTCCAAGAAAAGAGAGTTGTTTAGCGGATGAATAGCCAGGGAGAGCTCCATGAAGGAGCTCAGACATAAAGCAGGGTCTTGAAGGACAGGATGGGAAAAAGTGTCCCAGTAAGGTGGAAGAGTATGAAGGATGATACAAAGAAGGCCTGCTGATGTGGAGGTTCCTGGAGAGAGGGGCAGGCTGGGACTGGATGGGAAGGATGCTGAGCTCCAGGCTAAGGCACCTGGACTGAATCCTTTCTCTCTTAGTCAGCAGGGATGACAACCAAGGAGGCTGTGCCTTAATGACAGATGAAAAGAAGTCCTGCCCTCTCTTGCTCCAAGCACATTAGTGTAGTCTTCACAGCTTGGTTATAAATAACGGCCCCCATTCACCGGACACCTGCTACTTACGAGGCCCTAAGCTATGTGCTTCACATGTATTGTCTCATTTGCTCCTTCCAACAGCCCTGCGAGCTGGCTATTGTTATCCTCATTTGGCAAGCAGGAAGCTGAGGCCCAAAGAGGTGAAGACACTTGCCCAAGGCCTCGCCCACTCACTCATTCACTCAACAGTACCAGCTGGCACAGGGGCACAAACACAGGGATGGGGGAGCGCCTTCCAGCCAGCTACTCCAAAGTCTACTTATGCCGGCCTGCCTGCCCTCAGCTCTTCTCATCAGTTTCTCAAGGGCAGCACTTATGAAGCACATACCAGATGCCTCAAGTCACTTCTGACTCACAGAGACCCCACGCGTATCAGAAGAGCACTGTGTTCCACAAGGATTTCCATGGCTGATTTTTCTGGCAGTAGATCACCATGACTTTCTTCCAAGGCACCTCTGGGTGGACTCAAACCTCCAACCTTTGGTTAGCAGCCAAGTGTTTTAACCATTTGCACTACCCAACCCCAAAAAACCCACTGCCGTAGAGTCGATTCTGACTCATAGCCACCCTATGAAACAGAGTAGGTCCACCCCATAGGGTTTCCAAGAAGCACCCGGCAGATTCACACTGCTGACCTTTTGGTTAGCAGATGCAGCACTTAAGCACTATGCCACCAGGGTTTCTACCCAACAACTCTATTATAAAGCAAACACACATACACAGAGACAGAGAGAGAGAGAGAGAGAGACTGCCATCGAGGTGATTGCAACTAATAGCAACCCTACAGGACAAAGCAGCACTGCCCCCTAGACTTTCCAAGGAGTTGCAAGCAGATCTAACTGTGGACCTTTTGGTTAAGAGACAAGCTCTTAATCACTACGCCACCAGGACTTCATAGGGCAAGCAGTAAGACTGAACCAAGTGAATTTATTTACTGACTGATTGACTGCCAGTATCGTCTCATACTGTTAATCACCTGATGTCTTTCACCTTGACTTCCACAGTCAGATCATGGAAATTTCATAGCTGAAAGACTCTAGAAACATCTTAACCAAATAACCCGAATAAACAGAAGATTGGAGAAGGGAAGTAGTTTGTTCAGGGGACTCAAGTAGGCGATGTTAGGATTAAGATCAGAGGGTAGCTCTCCACAGACTCAATACTAAGGAACGGCAGAGAGGCGGTGTGGCATAACAGAAAGCACATGGCACAAAGCATCAGAAGCCAAGGGGTCACATTCCACTTCTACTTATGACTTTTATGACCTTAGAGAAAGTTATTCCCACTGAGCCTCATTCTCTAACCTGTAAGAAGGCAATTAAAAAATCACACATATGTCACAAGATTACATACAGATCAAATAGGATTATACAAGGTAGCAGGCAGAGAAAGTACTTTGCAACTATAAATTATTCGTAAGCAGTGATTATTATTGTCATTATTACATATCTGTTAATCGATTTAAAGAGTTCTACCAGAAGACAGGAAACCCTGGTGGTCCAGCGGTTAAGTGGTGCAGCTGCTAAACAAAAGGCTGACAGTTCAAATCCACCAGGTACTCCTTGGAAATGCTATGGGGTAGTTCTACTCTGTTCTATAGAGTTGCTGTGAGACAGCATTGACTTGATAGTAAGGGGGCGGGTTTTTTTGGTTTACCAGAAGAGGAAGGCGCCCTAGTGGCTCAGTGGTTAAAGGGCTCAGCTGCTAACCCAAATGCCCATAATTTGAACCCACCAGCCACTCTATGGAAAAAAGATACGGCAGTTTGCTCTGATAAAGACTACAGCCTTAGAAACCCTAAAGGGTGTTTCTACCTTGCCCTATAGGGTTGCTATGAGTCAGAAATTGGCTTGATGATGAAAAGTTTGGGTTCGATTTTAGCAGACTAAAATCTGACATAAGTCAGATCAAAAACAATACCATTCTGTTTGGGTTCATTTTCAGCTGTACAGGCCCTTGCAGATGGCAGGTCTTCAATGAGACAGTAAAGAAATGAATTAATCTTCAACTTTTTCCTACCCCAATCCTTCTCCCCTCCCCCATCGCCAACAGCCCAGCTGCACCAGTCATGCCAGTACCAGGCTGCCGGTAGGAAGCTGGTGCAAATGTCGGCCTCCCTGGCTGCATTCCTCAGCTAAATATAAATGTTTTGAGGAGTCCATTGTTTGAAATTATCCATAATACCTCTCCTCTCTTCTCCTCCCCTCCCCCTTCCTTAGCACGACAAGTTGACTGCACATCTTTACAGCAGAACATACATAAAAACATTCTCTGTGGCTATTTTTAGTAGAGGGAGGGAAGCAGGCTGCTGGTATATGGGATCACAGCGAGTTCACAGTTTTCTCCACCAGTCCAGGAAAGCTTCCTGAAGGAGGAAATACCTGAGTCACCCCCAAAGAATAACATTCTCACACCCTAAGAAGCTGGTTCTCTGAACCAGAGAGGTAAGCCTGCTGCCTTCTTATCTTCCATTTTCGGCAATGGAGGGAAAGGTCAATACAACTCAGGGCATCCCAGGCTACCAACTTCCCCCAGACTCTACCGGCGTTTGGGCAAAAAGTAGGTGAAGACACCAAAATCTTTTTGAAAGAGAACCAGGTCTCCAGTTCCTAGATGCTCAAGTACAAACACTGACCTCTTAACAAGTCAGTTTCCTATTTGGACTTTTTTTAACAGCAAGAAACTTTTTTAAAGTCCCAAACTTGGATGCACAGATGGATTACTTCTCCGACCTCGGGGTGTGCCAAACCTCTGTCACTCTGAATGTCGAGCTGCCAGAGGTGGCCCAGGGAGCAGTCACAGGACCGGGGTGCGAGGTGAGGGGAGTTGGGGTGCTGCAGGCAGTAATCCAGTCCTTCTGGGAGCGCCCCTGATCCTCCTTAAGGGTGTCGCATACGCTGCTCCAGGCTGGTTCCCTGAGCCATACAGTCAGAAACCCTTGACAGCTCCAGATTCTCCCCTTATGCTGCACCCTACAGACTTATCCCATCGCCTGGGCTTCCGCTCTCCACTCGCCCTCAGCCCCACGCCAAAAGGTCTTTTCCCCTGGCAGACCCCACTTCGCTCCGTTACCGCGCCACCCGACACATCTTCTCCTTCCCAGACGGTTTCCAGCACCCTCACATTCCTCTCTCAGTTCTCCCATTTGCGGCCCTCAAGTACCCTTTCTTCCAGCGCCCTCTCCTCTGATCGTTCCTTTCCCGGGGGCCCCAAGCCGCTCCCCGGTGACAGGACAGGGTCCGGGGCTTGCAGACGCGCCCAGATCCAGTCCCACTCCCTGCAAGTTTGCACGCCCCCGCGCTCCCACCCGCTGCCCGCCGCCCCGCCCGCCCGCCCCGGGGCCACACTCACCGCGCTCAGAGGACTGTGGGGTCCGGGCTCGACTCCCGCGCCCTCAACGCCGCCGCCGCCGCTGCCAGCGGAAACGGGGGGCGGGGCCGGGGCGCGCGGTGAGCGGGGCGGGGCCGCCGGAGAATGGCGAGAGTCTCGGGGGCGGGGCTTCACGTTGTGGGCGAGGATAAGGGGGCGGAGCCCGAGGCTGCAGGGGAAGGGGGTTGAAAGGTTGAAAGGAGGGCCTGGGGCCGGCACTCCGGACCCAGCCAGCGGGTGAGGAACGCTGTCCTCAGGCTAAGGGCTGGACCAGAGCCAGGGGCCGGGGGCGCAGGTCCCCAGCCACTGCTGGATCTTCGGCGTTAGAGCTGGAGGGAGGTGAAGGGCCTTGCCGGGTAAGGGCGTTTCAAGCTAGCGGTGGCTGCCCTCTCGGGGTTCCAGAAGACCTCCTCTCCACCTCGCTGCTTGGATCCGTGGATCGGCGGCTCCCTCGAGGTTTGCAAGGCCTTTTGCCTGCCGTAAACCCACCTGGGCCGCCGCTCTTCCCAGGGTTGCGGATGGGGAGGTCAGGACCTTGGAATTAGCTCTCCTGGGCTCTGCGTCCAAACAACCAACCCAACCTGCAGTCCTGGTCAGGGTCTCAGCTTTCCCCTAGTGCCAGTCTGTCTGGCCTCACCACCCCGACACCTAAGAAATTCTTGCCTGGTGTTTGGGGCACACTATTTGAGATGTCGACAACTCCGGAGATACTCATTTGGAAAAGCCACTATCTGTCTCCACAGGAGCCAAAGGCCTCCAAGTGCCGGTAAAGGGCACAGTGCGTCCCTCCAGAGGAAATGAACGGAAGCAAGAAACATTAAAGTTAGCTGTATCTGACCTAGAGCTTCCTACAGGTTTTTCCAGGCCTGGATTCCTGAAGTCAGAAAGCCTGTACTGTTGGCCAAAGTGAAGAAACCGTCTTTGCTTTTCATTTCTGTAGACACACACACACGCACACACGAGGACTGCCAATTAAGTTCGCAAACTCATCCTATCTTTACAGTCACTTTCAAGTACTCTGCTTGGGAAGCTACGCACCAACGCCAGCTCCTTGTCCATGCTACAAAGCAAATTTTGGAACTCTTTTTCTAGAATACCCACTGGTGCTGTCATCGCTTTACCTTTGACGTCCTGGGTGTCGTTAAAATGTTTTCCTTTCAATATTTCCCTTATCTTTCGGTAAAGAAAAAGTCATTGGGGGACAGATCAGGGAGTAGGCAGGGTGTTCCAATACACTTAATTTGTTGACTGGCTAAAAAAATCACTCACAGGCAACTGTGCAATTAAGTTCATAAACTTGCCACCCTGCTAAATGGCCATCCCAGAAAGAGTTTGAAAATTGCTTTGAAGGTTGGACTAGGCACTGTCCTCAGTGCATAGCTTCCAAAGGGGAGTACTTTGAAAGTGACCGTAGGGATGTTCAGCAATGAGGTATATAGGTAGCACTTAGAACAAGAAAGTTCAGAGACTTAATTGTATAATGTACTTTATGCTTTCCCCATGGATGATCGTTATACTAAGAATGATACGAGACAAATTCTTAAAACATGAGACAATCAGAAATGTCCCCTTTGCTTTCTCCCCATTAGAACTAGCAGCTTCTGCTCATCACCTGGCCCTCTCCCCTGGCACACTCACAATCTGTTTTTGTCTATAAGACTTAAGCCACTCTCTTCTGCCTTCTTTTCCCCACCAAGTGAAAATTCTCTTCTCTTTCCTTCAAAACCTTGTTAAATACACACCACCTCAGAAAGCCTTCCTAGACTACCACCAGCCCCAGTCTCTCCATTCACTTTGACAGCCCTTTAGCTCCTGGGCATCAACTTTGCCCTTCTTGCAGAAGAGGAAACTGAGGCCCAGAGAGGGGAAAGCAAGAGAGTTGTTAGTGATATCCCAGGTGAGTAACCCTACTGTAAAAATAGTGGGAGGCAGCCTGGGGAGGTAGCAATCACAGGGCTTTGTAGCCAGACAGACCAGGGATTGAATTGTGGCTCTGCCTCTTGTGAGCTGTGACCTCTTTCAGCCTAGGTTTCCTTACCTGTGGAGTGGGACTTAATGACACCAAGTCCACATGGCCTTTGGGATGACCAAGAGATGGAGGCCAAAGTCCCTAGAGCAACGTTTCATATACAGTAGGTGCTCCACAATTATCAGTCTCCTCTTGTCCTTTAAAGGAAGACAAGCAAAACTGCAATAGTAGCTTATGGAGTCTTAGACACAGAAGAAGACTTAGATGAATCTACTCTGCAACAACCTGGAAAGTAGCCACACTCCCCCTTGATACATCCAGAGCTGGAGGACTCAGTGCCTCAGAAAGGGTTTACAGCTAAAGGAGAAACCTGCAGAGAAAGTCTGTAGAGAACACGAGATTATTCAGCATGAAGGAGACCAAGGTGCTGTGCTGTCTATCAGGTAGATGCATACTGATCATGTCCACCAAAAGACAAAACTCGAATACATGACCTAACAAAGACAAGACACTGTTAGAGAAGGAATTACCCAAAGCACGTGGTCACCCTTTACTGTGCCAGGCCTCTGAGAAATAATTTGCATGCTGAGGATCATGAAAGATGCTGAGGAATGACAACCACCCTATAGGTAGAGTGACCATACCTAAGTTCTTGGGACACTTCCCATTTACTCCTCTTGTTTTGGTATACTTATTAATATTCCCTCTTTTATTCTCAAAGTCTCCTGGTTTGGACAATAAATTATAGGTCGTTTTAACCCTGGTGGCGTAGTGAGTTAAGTGCTACATCTGCTAACCAAAAAGTTAGCAGTTCAAATCCACCAGGCACTCCTTGGAAACTCTATGGAGCAGTTCTACTTTGTCCTATAGGGTCGCTATGAGTAGGACCTGACTCAAGCAGTGGCTTTTTTTTTTTTTTTTTAACTATAAAAAGGAAACTCTGGCAACATAACCGAAAAATCGGTTCAAATCTGCCAGGCACTCCTTGGAAATTCTGTGGAGCAG
Organism: Heterohyrax brucei; assembly: GCA_028571685.1. Classification (NCBI taxonomy): domain Eukaryota; kingdom Metazoa; phylum Chordata; class Mammalia; order Hyracoidea; family Procaviidae; genus Heterohyrax; species Heterohyrax brucei. The sequence goes on along the minus strand of CM053142.1, from coordinate 63,825,210 downwards.
TTTTCCTCTACCGTATAGAGTTGCTGTGAGTCACAAGCAACTCCATGGAAGTGGATTTTAACTATAAACAAAGGCAGCACTTCATGCTACTCTTTCCAGCCCTGAATGTCAGCAGTTCTGCTGGCACTTATTCATTTCCAGGGACTTCAAAAGATAGGATGTCAGTTTATCACCCTGAAATCTCCAAATCGAATCAAAAATGATAATAAGCAAAAATTAAATATCCTACAAGCCACCCATCAAAAGGGACAGTGCCTGCTGAATTGTGACACCTAGTGGTGAAAGTTCATACTGCTGAAGGCCAAGTTAAAGTACACGTCACATTTTGGCTATAAATTTTTTCAAGTCTGATTGTAAAGCAGAGAACAACAGCTCGCGTTTACCAAGTGCTCACTATGTAAGCACAGTTCTGAGTTTTTTATGTTCTCCCTTATCTGATCTTCACAACTCCATTAGGTAGGTTCTATTGTTATCTCCCCATTTTACTGATGAGGAAACTGAGGAACATGCAGAAAGGTATGGTAATTACCCTCAGATCATTCAGCCAGAAAATGACTGAGCAGGCTATAACTCTAGGCAACCTGGCTGCAGAACCTGCACTAAACTGCTGCTGCATCCAGCCTGTAATGATGTTCAAAGTTACTTCAGAGGTTTCTTCCAGTGCAACTCACTTCCACCAACCCTCTGACATGAGGTGATAAGAGGGTGAAGTCAGGAGTTCTGCTTCCATGTTTCCCACTAAAAAGAGAGGTTGTTTCCTATCTGTAAAACCAGGGCATTAACCTGGACACTGGGAAGACTTATAAACCATCAATTCAATGCACAATGGAGGTGCTATTGTAGTGAAGTATGGTTCAGAGAGAAGAATGAAACAGTTCCTTTCCCACCCAGCTCCCTTCAACAGTATTTATTTGTGTGATAAATTTAAAGAGGTTACTGATCATTAAATCCTACAGGTATCAAAGCCAAGCCACTGCAGTCCAGTCAATTCCAACTCACAGGGACTCTATTGGCCAGAGAAGAACAGCCCCATAGAGTTTCCAAGGAGCACCTGGTGAATTTGAACTGCTAACCTCTTAGTTAGCAGTTGTAGCACTTAACCACTATGCCACCAGGGTTTCCAAGAGGACCCTAAACCCTGACCTCCCCAAGTCCTCAAAATGAGGCAGGCAAGTGACCACAGACTTTGCCACTTTTGCCGCTGCCTTTCCACACACTGTCCTCTAGAGAATGCAGATCATCCCAAGTGCCCCTCCTTCCTTCAGTTTCTTTCTCTTCCGAAGCTAGCAGTGTGTGGCAGAGTGGGGCAGGCAGAGGCAGGACTGAGGGGACAGGTCTTGTATAAGTCTTTGTTACAGGGCTACCAGGCAGTATTTGGGATATGTTTATTCTTAAAATAAAAAGAAAAAAAAAACTCTTAGTCATCTAGTGCTGCTGCAACAGAAATAGCAGAAGTGGATGGCTTCAGTAACAAAGAAAAGTTTCTTTTCTCACAGTCCAGTACACTAGAAGTCTGAATTCAGGGCGCTGGCTCCAGGGGAAAGCTTCTTCTGTCTGTTGGCTCTGGAGGAAGATCCTTGTGATGCACTAGTTTTCCTCCAGTCCAGGAGCATCTTAGCACAGGAATCTGAGGTCCACGGCTCTGTTTTGGGCACTGTTGGCCTGGTGGTGTGTGGTCCCCATGTCTCTCTGCTCACTTCTCTCTTTTAAATCTCAAAGAGACTGGCTTAAGGCACTATCTAATCTTGTATGTCTCATCAATATAACTGCCACTAATCCATCTCATTTGATCATAGTGACAGGATTTGCAGTACAAGGGTTATCACATGAGACACTGGACAATCACACAGTATTAGGACTCAGGGCCCAGCAAAGTTAACAGATATTTGGAGGGGGGACACAAATCAATCCATAACAAATATATGCATTGTTTGTCTGAAATTAAAATTTAATTGTATGTCCTGTATGTTTAATTGCTAACAGTAACCCTACTTTGTTACTGATTTTTGCTAAGCCAGTTCGAAAACACAAACTAGACCAGGGGTTGGCAGACTATCTATAAAAGGCGAGATAGCAAATATTTTAGTTATTATAAGCCATATGGTCTTTGTCATAATCACTCAACACTACCATTGTAGAATTAAAGCAGCCATGGACAATGTGTAAATAAACGAGCACAGCTATGTTCAAATAAAACTTTATTTACAAAAACAAACATGGGCCAATGTTTGCTAACCCCTGGACAAGACTAATGTTTCTTAGATTGTGGCCTTCAGACTCCTGGGCATTCTCAAATATATTGTGGGGGTGACAGTAGGCTGGATCCAAGTTCTCAAGCACCAAAAACACTGAGATTGATCAAAAACACCAAGCATAACGAATGCCAGTAGTTCTGTGAGTGGCTGTGTGATTGTGTGTGTTAGAGAGAGATCCAAGATGTGTCAGCACCAGCAGAAAGCATGGACTTCTAAAATTGCCTCCTAGGACTTCAAAGCCTTGGTCAGACACTGTCCAGAGAAGTACAGATTCTATGTCTGGGATACCCAATGGTCAACACATAATCTATAAAAGCAAAAACACTGTGAAATCAGGCAGATAATAGAGGCCAAAAAAAGCAGAACATCTCACAGAAAGCCTTAAGGTGAAGCTAAAGCTCTTGGCATTTGTCTACTTGATGTAACCTGATGTATAATACTCAGGAACTCCTGGTAACTGTGCATCTGTGTATGTGTATGTGTCTGCGTGTGACACACGTATACCATTTGAACATGTGAGTTAGCAACTGAGGAATCTGCATTGGTTGAAATCAGTAAATGTAACAGTAATACCCATATCAGCTGCCTTTGTGTCAACTTTCTTACTGGTCTCAGAATATTCTTATATGCTTATCAAGGCAATTTCATGGTTTAAAATCACACTTTAAATTCTCCCCTGCAGACCAAAATAGCATGTAAAATAACAGACCAAGTGAAAGCGTTAGACCCAAGCATGAACTTGCCACAGCACAGAAAACGTTCATGTATCTACCCAAATTACATACAGGAAGACTGTTGCAGATTTTCACACTTACGTATGTCTAAAATAACTAAGGCACCATTGAAGTGCTGTAAATAGGACAGCAACATGATCAAATCTGCATTTTGAGACATGTAGAGGCCAAATTGGAGGTGGGCAGGATCCCAAATGGAAACAGGAGAGCCCGTAAGAACGGTCTAGGCCTAAGATGAAGTCAATTTGGTCTAGGCTGGTGATGGTAGTGGTGCAGACAGAGAGATATGGTTAGATGTGAGAAACATTGAAAAAGGCAAATTTACGGATTAGCAACAGACACAAGAAATTAGGGGAAAAAAAGGGATCACGAATGTGTCCTTATTAACACCAGCAACAGATATGGGTGACAGTTACATGTGACCAATGTAACTGAACTCACAAAATTGTTGCTGTTGTCATGTGTCATTGAGTCATGATGGCCCCACATGTCACATAGCAGAACTGTGCTCCCTAGGGTTTTCTTCGCTGTCATCTTTACGGAAGCAAATCTCCAGGCTTTTCTTCTGTGGTGCCACTTGGGTGGGTTGGAACTGCCAATCTTCTGGTTACCAGCTGAGCACAAAACATTTGTGCCTCCCAGAGACTGCCGCTGTGTGGCACATGTGAAAAATTGTTGAAATAGCAAATATGGTGTCATCTGTATTCTCACAATAATAAAAAATAGAGGTGAAAGAGAGAGTGGAAAAAAAAGAATGACTTATTTGTCTCCTGCCTGGCACCAGTGAATGGCTTGTAACTAAATTCACTGACACAGGAAAGAGTGGAGAAAGATTACAAGATTTAAGGGAAAGATCATATGTTCAGGTTGGAAACATTTAAGGTGAGGGTCCTTCAAAACTTCTTTTTTTTTTTTTTTACCTGATGAGTTCTTTTTGTTTTTTGTTTGTTTTTTTTATTAAATAAAAAATGATAGTGTACATACTCTGTACTTACAATATTGGGTTAAGATGGGAGGAGTACACAAGTTGTGTCAAAGTCCCATTAATACTGATCTTCTTACTAATGTATATTGTCACTAATTTCACCCAACCAAATTTCTAACAACTATCTAATTTAAACCCTCTCCTCTCGCTGTCCTGCCCTCCCACGCTCCCCACCCTTGTAGCCATCAGAGAGTCGTTTCTGTTATGTATGAGTATGTTTTTAAGTTTTTATCGTAGGGGTCTCATATAATAATTGTCCTTCTGTCGCTGACTAGTTTCACTCAACATAATGTCCTCCAGTTGAGACCAAATAAAGAGATGTTTCCTGCTATCATCGTTGTTCTTTATCACTGTATAGTACTCCATTGAATACATATACCAGAGTTTACCCATCCATTCTTCTGTTGTTGGGCATCTGGATTGATTCTAACTTTTTGCTATCGTGGACTGTGCTACAGTGAACATTCGTGTGCATGTATCAGTTGGTGTGAATGGCCTTGATTCTGTCGGATATATTCTGAGCTGAGGAATTACTGGGTCAAATGGTATATCTATATCCATTATTTTAAGGTAAAATAATATAATATAATAATATAATATATATTATAATATATCATTATTAATATTATAATATATTAGTGTTATACTATATATCATAATATAATAATTATAATAATATAATATAATAATAATAAGGCCAAATTGCTTTCCAAAGAGGTTGCACCATTCTGCAATCCCACCAACAATGTAGGAGAGTCCCAATCTCTTCACAACCTCTCCAACATTTATCGTTTTGTGCTTTTTGGATCATGGCCAATCTTGTTGGGGTGAGATGGTATCTCATTGTCGTTTTGATTTGAATTTCTTTAATAATTAATGATAGTGAGCATATCCGCATGTGTTTTTTGGCTGCCTGGATCTCCTCTTTAGAGAAGTGTCTGTCCATCTCCTTTGCCCATCGCTTAATTGGATGATTTGTCTTTTTCTTATTGATATTTTGTAGAACCTTATAGATTATGGAGACCAGACGTCGATCTGACATAGAGTTGCCAAATATTTTTTCCCATTCTGTAGGTGGTCTTTTAATTCTTTTGAGGAAGTCTTTGGATGAGCAGAAGTATTTGATTCTTATTCATTCCCATTTATCTATTTTCTCTTCTGATGAATGTGTTTTGTTTGTCAGATTTTGAAGTCTGTCTATATTGCATATTAAAACTTTCATTGTTGTTCCTCCTTTTTCTTGGATGAGCTTTATCATTTTAGCTTTTATATTTAGGTCTTTTTATCCAATTTGAGTTGATTTTTGTATAAGGTGTGAGATATGGGTCTTGTTTCAATTTTTCGCAGATGGATATCCAATTATGCCAGCACCATTTGTTAAAGAGACTGTTCTTACCCCAGTTTAAAATCTTAGGGGCTTTGTCAAATATCAGCTGTTCATAGGAAGATAGTGGCATCTTTGGGGTCTCTACTTTGTTCCATTGGTCTATATGTCTCCTTTTGTACCAATGCCAGGCTGTTTTGACGACTGTGGCAGTGTAATAGGTTTTAAAGTTAGGTAGTGAGAGGCCTCCCAGTATGTTCTTCTTTTTCAGTAGCGCTTTACTTATTCGAGACTTCTTCCTTTTCCAAATAAAGCTGATAATTTGTTTCTCCACGTCATTAAAAAATGTCACTGGTAGATTGCTTTGGGCAAAATAGACATTTTCACAATATTGAGTCTTCCTATCCATGAGCAGGGCAGATTACTCCACTTATGTTAAGTCTCTCCTAGTTTCTTGTAGTAAGGTCTTGTAGTTTTCTCTGTAAAGATCTCTCATTTCTCTAGCTAGATTTATTCTATCTTCTTGGGGGCTATAGTAAATGGAATTGATTTGGTGATTTCTTTAATAATTTCACTGTTGGTATAAAGGAATCCTATTGATTTAGTTATGTTTATCTTGTATCCTGATACTTTGTTGAATTCTTCTGTTAGCTCTAATAGTTTACTTATGGATTTCTTTGGATTCTCTGTATAAACAGTCATATCACCTGCAAAGAGGGAAATCTTTACTTCTTCATTGCCAATATGGATGCCCTTTATTTCTTTGACTTGTCTAACTGCTCTGGCTAGAACTTCTAGCACAATGTTGAATAAAAGTGATGAGAGTGGGCATCCTTGTCTAGTGCCAGTTCTCAAAGGGAATTCCTTCAATCTTTCACCATTCAGGATGATGAAAGCAGTTGGCTTTGCATAGATGCTACTGATTATATTGAGGAATTTCCCCTTTATTCCTATTTTTCTGAGAGTTTTAAGCATGAATGATGTTGAACTTTGTCAAATGCCTTTTCTGCATCGATTGACAAGATCAGGTGATTTTTATCTTTTGTGTTATTAATATGGTTGATTACATTAATTGTTTTTCTGAAGTTGAACCAGGCTTGCATCTCTGGAATGAAACCAATTTGATCATGATGAATTATTTTTTTATATGCTGTTGAATTCAATTGGCTAGAATTTTGTTGAAGATTTTCACACCCAATGGCCCCCGGCCCTGATGCTGCCCTTTCCCATAAATTATAACAAACGTCCACTCTTTGGACAGGAATGGATTGGACTTGGCAATGCAGAGTGACCATATATTGGAAGCACTTTATGGTTCTATACATCTATAGGATATCATCTTGCTGACCTCTGGCTGGAGGAATGGGAGTGGACGGAGAGGAGGGGAAAGGAAGCTGTTGGGAGGATGAGACATGTATGAAGCAGAGAGGAATAGTGTGCAGTCACGGGACAGGGAGAGCAGTGGAAGCTGCATATAGGTGGGCATGTAAATTTATACGGGAATGTACATTTTCACTCAGTTATGTTAAATAAAAAAATTAAAATAAAAATAAAAGATTTTTGCATCCAGATTCACAAAGTGATATTGGTGTGTAATTTTTTTTTTTTTTTGTGGGGTCTTTCCCTGGTTTTGGTATCAGGGTTATAGTGGCTTCATAGAATGAATCTGGAAGTATTTCATCTCTTTCTATGGTGTCAAATAGCCTCATTAGTATTGGAGTTAATTCTTCTCTAGAAGTTTGGTAGAATTCTCCGGTGAAGACGTCTGGACCAGGACTTTTTTGGTAGGTAGATTTTTTATGACTTGCTCAATCTCTTCCTTTGTGATAGATTTATTAAGTTGATCTATTTCTCCTTGTGATAATCTTGGTGAGTCACATGAATCTAGAAATTTGTCCATTTCCCCCAGGTTTTCAAACCTGTCAGAGTATAGCTTTTCATAGTATTCTGTTATGATATATTTTATTTCAGTTGGGTCTGTTGTAATATCTCCCGATTCATTTCTGAATCAGGTTATTTGTATCTTCTGTTGTTTTTCTTTTGTAAGTTTAGCCAATGGTTTATCACTTTTGTAGATCTTTTCGAAGAACAACCTTTTGGTTTTGCTAATTTTTTCAATTGTTTTTCTATTTTTTGCTCTAATCGTTATAATCTGTTTTCTTCTGGTGCCTGAGGGGTTTCTTTGTTGCTCTCTTTCTACTTGTTCAAGTTGTGAGGTTAATTCTTTAATTTGTGTTCTCTCTTCTTTCCGGAAGTGTGCATTTATAGAGATAAACTGATCTCTGAGCACTGCTTTTGCTGTATCCCATAAATTCTGGTAGGATGTGTTTTCATTCTCATTTGAATCCATAAATTTCTGTAGTGTGTCTTTAATTCCTTTTATAACCCAAGGCTTTATAAGTAAAGTGTTGTTCAGGTTCCACAAGTTTGAATTTTTACCTATGAGTTTTCTGTTATTGATTTCAACTTTTATAGCTCTGTGGTCTGAAAAGGTACTTTGCAATAAATCAATGGTTTGGATTTTATGGAGAATTGTTTTATGACCCAACATATGGTCTATTCTGGAGAATGTTCCATGTGCTTTGGAGAAGAAGGTGTATTTATCTGTTGGTGGATAAAAAGATCTTTATATGTCGATAAGGTCAAGTTGGTTGATTGTTGTAATACGATCTGTATCTTTACTGAGTTTTTTTCTGGATGATCTATCCTTAACTGAAAGGGGAGTGTTAAAGTCCCCAACTATTACTGTGGAATGATCAATCTCATGTTTCAATGTTGTCAGTATTTGTTCAATGTATTTAGGTGCTTTGGTATTGGGTGCATAAATATTTAATATTGTTAAGTCTTCCTTGAGTATTGAATCTTTCAGCAATAAATAGTGACCATCCTTGCCCACAATAGTGGATTTTACATTAAAATCTATTTTATCTGAGATTAATATTGCCACACCTGTCCTTTTTCATGTATTATTAGCTTGATATATATTATTCCAACCTTTAATTCTCAACCTGTTCTTATCTTTAAGCCTAAGATGTGTTTCTTGTAAGCAACATGTAAGTGGGTCATGTCTTTTGACCCATGATATCACTCGCTATCTCTTTACTGGAGCGTTCAGTCCATTTACATTCAATGTGATTATTGATAGGTATATGTTTAGTGGTGTCATTGTAATATGTTTATTTTCATGTTGATGATTTCTCTGTTGTTCTTATTAATCTGTTCTGGGACATTCTTCTTTAAGGATGGTATGAATTTTGATTTTATATTTGTTGAGACTCCTGTATTGTGATTTTTAATTTCAAATGATATATTGTTAATCTGTTCTATGTCTACATACCTAATCCCCCTTAACATATAATTATTAAAATAAATTTTAACTATTTTGTAGGTCAGAAACTTTCACTGCGTCAAAAACTGTAACTATTGTAGTGTATCCCTCTTTTAATGTGATGGTATTATAGTTGTCATGATATGATCATGGATTCCCTTATTATAATACTGTAGCTTTTAGCTCAGTTTGGTGAAGTTTTGTACCTTCCTTAACTGATTAGAAATTTAGATGAAGTGCCTTAAATTATCACCTAAAACATACATTTAGGGAAGAACTTCTTTCAATATTTCACCATTATATTTGACAGATAATTTTGCAGGATAAATAATTCTAGGATGGAAGTTTTTCTCATTCAGTGCTTTGAATGTGTCTGTCCATTGTTTTCTAGCCAGCATTGTTTCAGCAGAAAAGTCAGATGAAAGTCTACAAGGTTTCCCTCGGAATGTTAGTTTTGTATTGAGCCTTGCTGTCTTCAGAAGCATCTCTTTCTGTTTTAGCTTATTAAGCTTAATTATAATATGCCTTGGAGTTCTTCTTTTTGGATCTAACTTGTGCGGTGTTCAATAAACATCTTGGATACTTATGTTCTCTTTTTTCATAATCTCAGGAAAGTTTTCTGTCAGCATCTCTACAGCAATATTCTCTATGTTTTCATTAATCCTCCCTTGTTCATGAACTCCAGTTAAAAGTAAATTATTCCTCTTCATGGAGCCCCGTATGTTTCTTAATGTTTCTTCATTTTTCTTATTTCTTTTCTCTGATTTTACCTCATAAATGTTGGTGTTAGTTACTTTGTCTTCTAGGTCACTGACTCTAACGTCCATCTGTTGAATCCTATTCTTTTGGCTTTGGATAGAATTATCCAATTCTGTAATTTTGTTATTAACCTGATGCATTTCAGATTGTTGATGTTCTAGCATTTCAAGTAGTTTACCAAATTTTTCATTTTGTTCTATTGCATTTTGTTTAATCTCTAGGAGGGTTTTATATATAACTCTTTTGTATTCAACCTCTGTTAGATTCAGAAAGGCTTCTTCATCTGGGAAATTTTTTGAAGTTTTTTGAATCTTTATTTAGTCTTCAAATGCTCCGGAAAATTTCCAAAACTTCTAAAATAAAGAGGTCATGTAGGTATTGGATGTACAGATCTAGAGCTCAGAGGAAAGTTGTGGAAAGGGGACAGATATATGCAGGTCACCTGTGCATTAGCAGTAAGTGAAGTCAGGGATTGAGATTAGGTTGGTTAGGGAGTGATAGGAGAACACCTAGGACCAAGCCTAGAACTCTATATTAGTTTGCTGTTGTTGCTATAACAAATTACCACAGACTTAGTTTCTTAACAAACACAAATGTGTTACCTCACAACTCTGGAGGTAAAAAAAAAAGGGAGGTCTTACTTACAGGTTAAAATCAAGGTATCTATAGGGATTCATTCCTTCTGGTGATTCTAGGAATCTTTTCTTTGCATTTTCAGGCTTTTAGAGGGCATCTGCATTACTTGGTTTGTGCCCCTTCTAAGCAATGACACTGCTCGGACCTCCTTCTCTGACTCTGACCTCTTGCTTATAAGGATCTTTGTGATTACATTGGGCCTACCTGGATAAACTCCCCATCTCAAAATCTGTACCTGCAAAGTCCCTTTTGCCATGTGAGGGGGAGCATAATTCTGTGTAACATAAATTCCAACTTGTAATGTCTGGGTTGAGGAGAATGAAACTGAAAAGGTGATTGAGAAAGTACACTCAGAGGAAGAGAGAAAACAAGCAAATATGTCTCAGAAGCCAAGAGAAGAGAAAATTCAAGAAAGAGGGGGCTTGAGCATCATCATTTGAAAGCTACTGACTGATCTAGGAAGATCAAGGCTGTGATGGTTAAGACTGTGTGTCAACAAGGTTTCAGTGGACATGTAGGCCAGTTGGCATAGTAGTTTTTTTAAAAAAAAAAACAAAAAAAAGTTTATTGTGCTTTAGGTGAAGTTTACAATCCACATCAGTTTGCCATATAAAACCCCACACACACCTCTTTGTAACTCTAACTGCTCTCCCAACCCTGTGAGAGCATACTACACCTTTCCACACTCTACTTTCCATATCCATTTAACCAATTCCTATCCCCTTCTCTCCACCATCCCATTTCACTTCTAGAGAGGAACTGCTCCAACAGCTTTATGAATGTGCTTAAGCCAAGACCCACACACTTCACCAGCGTCACTCTATGTTTTATAGTCTAGTCCAATCTTTGGAGAGATAGCTTCGGTACTGGTTTCAGCTCTGGGCTGGCAAAGAGTTCAGAGGCTGTGTCTTCAGGGGACCCTCCAGGATGTTAGACCATAAGTCTGGTCTTTTAATAGAGTTCTAGAGCTGCACCCCCATTTTTCTCCTGCTACATCAGAGACTCTATATTGCTTTCCCTATTAGCGCAGTCCTTGGTGGTGGTCAGACACTATCTAGTTCTTCTGGTCTCATGCTGATGTAGTCTCCCAGTCACATGGACCCTCCTGTCTCCTAGGCTTACATTTTCTTCACATCTTTGACGTCCCTCATTCTGCTGTGCTCCAGGTCAGTTGGGACAAATTGATGGTGCTTAGATGGCAGCGTGCTAGCTTTTAAGACCCCAGATGCCACTCACCAAAATGGGATGCAGAACACTTTCTTAAAAAAAAACAAAAAGTTACACCAATTCACCTAGATGTCTCCTGAAAACATGGTCTCCAGACCCCTGTCCGTACTACTCTGCTCTTCAAAATGTTGAGTTGTATTTAGAAAACCTCTTAGCTTTTGGTGTAGTTCAGTGTCAATCTCCCTTCTACTGTGTGCTGTCACTTCCTTCACTTAGCCAAATTCCTGTCTATTATCTAATCTACCATTACTACCCATTGCCCCCCTCCTTTGTAACCATCAAAGATTATTTTCTTCTTTGCTTAAAACTTTTGAGTTCTTATAAAAATGGTCTCATACAATATTTGTCCTTTTCCAACTGATTAATTTCACTCACCATAATGCCTTCCAGATAACATGTTATCACATGTTTCCCAACACCATCATCATTCCATTGCGCAGTATTCCATTGTGTGAATATACACTAGTTTGTTTATCCATTCATCTGCTGATGGGCACCTAGGTTGATTCCATCTTTTTATTATTGTGGCCCATGCTGAGTAAACATTGGTGTGCATGTATCTATTCATGTGACAGCCCTTATTTCTCTAGGATGTATTCCAAACAGTGGTATAGCTGGATTAGATGGTATTTCCATTTCTGGCTTTTTAAGAAAGCACAACATTGATTTCCAAAGTGATTGTACCATTTTGCATTCCCACCAGCTGTCAGAGGAGTTCCAGTCTCTCCACAACCTTACCAACATTTATTGTTTTATGTTTTTTGGATTAACACCACCCTCGTTGGTGTGAGATGGTATCTCATTGTGGTTTTGATCTGAATTTCCCTAATGCCTAATGATTGTAAGAATTTCCTGATGTATCTTTTAGCTGCCTGGATGTCTTCTTTGGTAAAGTGTCTGTTCAAATCCTTTGCTCCTTTTTTTTAATTGGGTTATTTGTCTTTTTCTTGTTGAGATTTTGCAGTACCTTACAGATTATATAGATTAGATACTGATCAGATTTGTGGTTGCCAAAATTTTTTCTCAGTCTGTAGGTTGTCTTTTTACTCTTTTGGGTAAATTTTTGGATGAGCATAAGTGTTTGATTTTTAGGAGTTCCCATTTATCTATTCTCTCTTCTGCTGTTTGTGCACTTTTTGTAATATTTTATAGACTGTTTATGCCACAGATTAGAGCTCCCAGCATTGTACCTGTTTTTCATTCCATGATCTTTATCATTTTAGAGTTTATGTTTAGGTCTTTGATCTATTTTGATTTAGGTTTTGTGTATGGTGTGACCTATGGGTCTTGTTTCATTTTTCTGAAGATGAATATCCAGTTTTGTCAACACTATTTGTTGAAGAAACTGTTTTTTTCCCTAGTTCATGGACTTTGGGATTTCACCAAATATCAGCTGCATTCTCTATTATGTTTCATTGGTCTACATATCTGTCTTTATACCAGTACCAAGCTGCTTTGACTACCATGTCAGTGTAATAGGTTCTGAAAAAGTATTTTTAAAGAAAATGTTCTGCATCCCACTTCAGTCAATGGCATCTAGGGTCTTAAAAGCTAGCAAGTGGCCAACTAAGTCACATCAATTGTTCCCAACCCACCAGTTTTGCAGAGAAGAATGATGGACAACAAAAACATAAGGAAAATATGACCTCAAAGACAGAAAGGGCCATACAATCTAGACACTACATCCCACCGTGAGATCAGAACTGGGTGGTTCTGACAGAGAATACAACCAAGAGTTCCTGACACAGCAGGAGAAAAATGGGTGTGCAGAACTACAACTCTATTAAAAACATCAAACTGGGTGGTCCAACAAACTGGAGAGTCCCCAGAAGAAGTGGCCCCCATATTCTGTTAGCACAGAGCTGAAACTATTCCCAAAGCAAATTCTTCAAAGATTGGACTACACTATGAAGCATAAAACGATACTGATGAAGAGTGTGCTTCTCGGCTTAAACATATACATTTGGCTAACTGGGTAGCTCCTATGAGATGAGAGAGGGGACGGGACAGGAACTGGTTGTGTGGACACCTGAAATACAGGACAGAAAGGCGTAGTGTGTTGTCACAGGATGGGGGGAGATGCTAGAGTTACATAGCAGTGTGTGTGTCCAAGTTTTTGTACAATAAATTGACATGGATTGTAAACTTTCACTTAAAGCACAATTAAAATATTTTTTAAAAGAGAGAATGAGAGAAGTTCTGTGTCAACTTGGCTGGGCCATGATTCTCAGTGTTTTGGTAATCGTATAATGCTGTGAGTACTTACCTGTTGAGGTTTGATATGTGATCATCCCCATGATGGAATCTTTTGTGAGTAGCCAATGAGTTGAAATGGAGTTTTCTTGGGTGTATGACCTGCATCTGAATATAAATGGATAGCCTGGTTTCTGGCTTCCTGACTCTGGCTTCTATTTTTCTCACCTCTGATTGCTGGGACTTGAGCTAGCAGCTTATCTGTGGTCTCGCCTGCCAATCTTGGGATTCATCAATCCTCACAGCCTGTAAGTAAGAGCCCTCCTCTCCAATACACCAGTCTTGGGTTCACCAGCATCTGCAGCTACATGAATCCTGAAAAGCCTCTATCCCTATGTACAGACTCGGATGTTCCAACCTCTACAACTGTGTGAGCAATTTCCTTGATATAAATCTCTCTATGTATGTGCGTGTACACAGAGAGAGAGAGAGAGAGAGAGACAGGGGGAGAGAGAGAGCTTTACTGGTTTGGTTTCTCTAGAGAATATAGCCTAAGACAAAGGCTAATACCTGTCCATCAGATTTAGTTACTTGAAGGTTAGTGGTGATCTTGGCAAAAGCCATTTCTTTGGAATGATGAGGCAGAAGCTATGCTTGAGAGGACTGATAAGGGGATAGGAGACGACAAATGGAGACAGTAAGACAATTCTTTCATTAAAATTAGTTGAAGATGCCAAGTAAGACAGGACATACAGATGGAGATCATGGATCAAAGGAGGGTTTGGGGGAATCTCTTAAATATGGGAGGGGATAGAATCCAAAGCATACTGGGATTTTGGAGGTGGGACTTTGCAATGGTGCTAACACACACACACACACATTGTGACTGTAAGTCAGTGACTCAGAGCAGAGGTGGTCTTTGGAGAACAAAAGGAAGAAACTGAGAGTTGAGCTGAACTACTAAACAATTCATGCAAACTAACACTGAATTTACCTAGGATGCTAGCAGCACAAACATGCAGAGTTCTTTGAAGAATGAAGAGGTCAGACCAGGAGGTCAGTCAATGACAGAGGCTCTCAGGAGGGAAAAGAGGTGGCATAGTTGTGTGGCTGAGAGTCACAGGAGTGGTTAAAGGGAAACAGGCATCAGGGAAGACACTAATCCTGCCTCCGGGCTATTATGCTGTGATACGGAAGTAAACAACCAGCAGCCACTCAGGAGGGCTATACAATAAGCAATGTCAGCAGGTACACTACTTATCTATTGCTGTATGGCAAACTACCACAAACTTAGTGGCTTAAAAGAGCATGCATTTATTACTGCATAGTTTCTGTGCAGCAGTCCACGCATGGCTTAGCTGGTTCCTTTGCTCAAGACTTCAAAGGATACAACCAATGTGTCAGCCAGACTATATTGGCATTTGGAGGCTCAAGAAGAATCTGCTAGCAAGCCAACTCAGGTTGTTGGCAGACTTAATTTCCTTGCCCCTGTAGGAATGAGGGTCCTAGCTTCCTATTGACTTGTCTGCTGGAGGCTACCCTCCACGCCTAGAGGCTGCTTGTAGTTCTTAGCCATGTGGGCATTCCCAATGCACTTACTTACTTCATAGAGCCAGCAAGAAGTCTCTTCTAGAGTCTGATGGCAAAATGGAGTTTTATATAACATAACCACAGGCGTGACATCCCATCATCTTTGTCATATTCTATTAGTTAAAAGCAAGTGACAGATCCCATCCACACTCAGGTGGAGGGTGCAATACCCAGAGGTATAAAATCCAGGAGACAGATCATGGAGTAGGGGCAATTTAAAGTCAGCCCTTCACACTAGGGGAGAGGATCTGGGAGCGTTTGCTGGTTACTATGGAGCATCAGAAAACCCCTGCTAACTAGAAGGTTGGCATTTCAAATCCTCCAGGCACTCCTTGGAAACTCTATGGCGCAGTTCTATTCCATCCTGTAGGTTTGGTATCAGTTGGAATCAACTCAACAGCAATGAGTTTGGTTTTGTGATTGGTGTGAATCACCATGGTAGAAGGGGGTGAAAGCTGAGGGAATGTGGCAGCTGGGTTGGGGCAAGGAAGTGCTGAACCGTTGAGGATGAGCATCAACAGAGGATGAAAGCGTGACAAGGAGAGGGGCTTCCACTAATGAAGATCAAATTCTCGTCTTTCTCTACCACATGTAAGGTCTCAGTCATCTAGTGCTGCCATAAGAGATACCACAAATGGATGGCTTTAACAGAGAGAAATCTATCTTGTCGTGGTCTAGTAGACTAAATGTCCAAATTCAGGGCACCAGTTTCAGGGGGAAAGTTTTGCCTGTTGGTTCTGGAGGAAAGTCTTTGTCATCAATCTTCCGCTGGCCTGGAAGCTTCTGAGGCAAGAGACTCCCAGTCCAAAAGGACACACTTTGCTCCTGGCACTGCTTTCCTAGTGGTATGAGGTCCCCAAATCGATCTGCTAGCTTTTTCTTTTCTATCTCAAAAGATTCTTTCAAGGTACAATACAAGCTTACACACTGAGTCCTGTCCCACCAACACAACTGCGGCCCATTCTCCCTCATTAACATTATAGAGGCAGGATTTACAACATATAGGAACACCATACAATACCAGGAATCATAGCCTAGCTATGGGGGGACACACAGTTCCATCCATGATGTGTACCGTGAAAAATCTGTTTACTTAAAAAAAAGTTTTAAATAGGTTAACTTGGATGAGTATATCTTGACCATATTTCCTCCAAAAGCCTGGCCTCTTTAAAGAGCAGATAACTGAAGCATGTGCACAGAGACAGGCTGAGGCAAACCTTGAAGACAACGGAGAGAAACAAAACAACAACCCCTGTCTCCACTGCAAAAGGCAAAAGAGAACCAGCAGGCAAAGGTTGTTCCAGGAGGGGGAACAGCACCAAAGCTGACAAGAGCTATAGCTGATGTAGTGCCATGGGAATCCAGCCTAGGGAATGCAAAAGCGGGATGAAACGAAATTGTGTGATTGTCCGTAAAATGACCAGAGGAAGACAGCTGACAAGACATACAAGGATTACGTAAGTGAAGAGAGGATCATTTGCAGCCGTGGCTCTAAGGGGGTCTGGACTCTAAGTAGGTAGACATCAATTTATAATACAAAAAACATCATTAATATTATAATGAAAATATACACAGCATGGCATATTGAGGTTTGGTTTTGTTTTTAATATGGAGAAACTGATAGTTAACAGGGGGTAAAAAATACAAAAAATCTTTGTTAGTAGAACATATATTTTTAGAGGAGAGTAGGCGTTAAATTGAACATACCAATGTGAACTCCTTTGCTAGCTCTCACGGGAGTGGCCTAGGAGTGGACACTCCCCACCTTCGGTTCTCATGTGGAGAGTCTAAGCCACACCTCAAGTGCCCAGTTATCAGTGCCTAATAAATACCATTCCCCACTTAAAGAAAACAAAGTTCCTTGGAGCATGGAGTAGCTGATTCCACAGCTTGCTGTAAGAAAAATTAAAGTACGGCTGCCAGAAGACGTTTGCAGTGGTATTAAAAGGAAAAGGGCCACAGGGGAGGGGTGGGGAGAGGCAAAGCTGTGACAGTTTGAGTCCCCGAAAACAAAAATTTTTGAAAAGCCTGAGTCCACAATGACGCTGAGTGTGTGTTATTCTAAAAAGTGAAATATGTGAGTTCTCTAAAATGTCAACTATTCAAAGAATGTGCAAGCCACAACCAAGTTTAGATTAATAATTGAGCTGTGATTAAGCTATCAGGCAACAAAAGTTGCAAAAGAAATTACAGTGAAAGATTATGTGAAAGATTTTGGTTAAAAAGCTGGATAAAACAAACACAAGGGACAGCCGGGAGTAAGCATACGCTACACTGGTTTGATCAAATAAAAGAGAAAAAAAGTGAGAGTTTTATGAATTTTGTTACTATGGCAGGCAAAACTTACCACAGGAAACCACCTACCCTGATAATTTCGAGGTTAGGTAAAGTTATTTTAATGGCATATCCAAATCCCACTCCCGAGACCCAGCCAATGCCCAAGTGACTGTCCTTATCTGTAACAGAAGGGCAGCTCCAAAACTCCATTTATAACCCCAATCTGTAATGATATCTAACTCCTCGATCTTCAGTTCAGACATGTCAGCCCCTGTGACAGCGATTCTGCTTTGCTTATTTGAATGTTGTTGTTGTCACTGTTGTGAGTGGCCATAAATTCACGGCAACCCCATGTGTGCAGAGCAGAAACACATCCCACAAGGTTTTCAGTGCTATCACTGTTCTGTCACAGGTCACCAGGCCTTACTTCCAAGGTGCCTCTGGTTGAATCTGAACTGAAAACCTTTGGGTTAGTGGTTCAGCACTTAACCATTTGTGCTACCCAAAGACTTCCATTTATTTGAATAGAGACTTGAAAACAAAGACGGTGAATGCTGAAAGCATACACTAACAATTTTCTGATCTGTGTAAAGGTGTGTGGTAGTAATGTTTGTGATCATTGAGATAATTTGTGTTTTATCTGATTTCTTAAAAATGAAGATAAAATTCATATAACATAAATTTAAAATTCACATAAAAATAACCCATAAACATTTTAAAGTGTACATTTTTTTACCTAGTTTTTAAGGTGTTAGTAAAGTATAAAAGGAAGTAACATTAGATCTGTGGTGTTAATTGAATTCCCAGGTGGATTAAGTTTGATGGTTACATGTTTAGGTAAATATGATTACATCTGAAAGCTTAGATTGATTATGTTTTGAAAATAGTAGTTTAAGTACTTAGAGTTAAATGCTTAGTGTCTACAATTTCGTTAGATCTGTAAGTCTGCCTTGTTAGATCTTTGAAGTGCTTAATCATACTTAAACAGGTTAATTTAATTAATCAAGTGTGTAAACAATATAAAATGCTTAAGAGAATTTATAAGCAAAGTGGGCATTAACTAAAGAACAGGTGTGGAAAATTCAAACACAAAAGATACTAGCTCTATGAACGTAACAAGATTTATAGATTGAGCTTAAATTAACAAAATCAGACTTTAAAATTTAAAACTTTAATAAATTGGAAAAACAAATTAAATACACGAATAACTGTAAGTATTTTTTCCATGCATAAAATCTCTCCTCAGACACTAAAAAAATTGACAGTGGCTTAACGGTTTATAAACGGACACAAAAGTAGAGAATGATATTAATTTGCTGATACTTTGATACTTGAAATTATTACAAGCCAAATTAAAAGGAAGCACAATTTTTAGATTTTCTTCTTTTACCCTATTTTTATTGATGTTTAGTTGAAAAACAGAAAACTGGCTTTACAAACAGTGATGAAGATAGTGCTAAAAGCACACCTCTGTCACTGAAGGACATCCTCTTTGCCTCACGCACACCTAGTCCCTCTCCAAGAAGGAGGAACTGTTACGGATTGGCACAACCTGGGTGTCTTAGTCATCCAATACTTATAACAGAAATATTACAAGTGGATGGCTTTAACAAAGAGAAATGTGTTTTGTCACAGTTCAGTAGGCTATGAGTCCAAATTAGGGCATCAGCTCCGGAGAAAGGCTATCTCTGCTGGCTCTGGAGTAATATCCTTGTTGTCCATCTTCCTCTCAACTGGAAGCTTCTGAGGCACAGGGACCCTGGATCCAAAGGACATGTTCTGCTCCTGCACTATTTCTTTCCTCATAGCATGAGGTCCGCAAGTCTCTGCTGGCGCCCCTTTCCTCTATTGCACAAGATTGCCTCAAGGCACAATATACTCTTACAGACTGAGTCCTGCCACTGACACAACCACAGCCCATCCTCCCTCATTAACACCACAGAGGAAGGGTTTATAGCATAAAGGGACATCACATAATACCAACAATCATGGTGTAGCCAAATTGCTGCACATATTTTGGGGAGACACAATTCAATTCATGCCACTGGGGGTGGAAATTTTCTCTGCCCTCGCTAAAATGCCCAGCTGCTTCTCAAACTTGTGCACCGATTTTGATTCCAAAGGAATCATTTCCCTGCATTTCCCTGCAGCTCCCGGGCCATGCCACCCGCTGATCTGGAAGTTATACTCACTAACCCATGAAGGGCACACTCTGTGCCCGTGAGTATTTGGGATGTGGCTCTTTCCGTTGATCCCAGGTAGTGAGGCTGCAGTTGCTCCCTCCGTCCTCTCTCTCACATTTTCTCTGCAGGATGGAACAAACCATCTTCCTCTCCCACAAAAGACGGACTGGAGGACTCCCGTGGTGGTCTAAGGAGCCACTGAGAGCCACTGAGGCAACTGCTCTCTCTTGCCACGGCCACCTCCTGAGCCTTACACTCCCCCTGCTGTGTGGCTGGGTGACCTTTTCCTGGGTCACAGAGTTCAGATCCAAAGCTAGTTTGAGTTTGGCTGTGAGAGGGCTGGAGTGGCTGGCAAACAGTTAATGTCCTCAGCTGCCAACTAAAGGTTGGACATTCGAGTTCACCCAGAGGCACCTTGCGAAAAAGGCTTGGTAAATCTAATTTGGGTGAGAAAAAAGTCAGCCATCAGAAACCTTACGGACCAGTTCCACTCTGGCACATATGCGGTCAGCATGAGGTCAAGGTTACAGCAACCTGTAAGAGGGAATCAAGTAGAATAGACGGCGAAGGCAAAACAGTTGTAGTATCTTTTGTCTGACTCCTGCTCTGAAATGTAAGTTCCTCAAGGGCAGCAATTCGGATTTTACTTACTGCAGCCTCTCCAGTAACTAGAAGTGCCAGACATATTCCAGGTGTTCAACAAAAGGCATTTAAACCAGCCTCACTAGAGCTCTTAATGCTGAGGCCAAAGTCATTGCTGATATCGTGGGAAGCGCCACACTTAACCTCTCAGGAGTCTACATCTCCCTCACGGGAGCTGGCACCTGTCTTAGTTATCTAGTGCTGCTGTAACAGAAATACCACAAGCAGATGTCTTTAAAAAGAGGAATGTCATTTTGTCACAGTCTGGTAAACTAAAAGTCCAAATTTGGGGTGTCAGCTCCAGGAGAAGTCTTTCTCTGTGGGCTCTGGAGGAAGGCCTGTGTCATCAATCCTTTCCTGGAATGGGAGCTTCTGAGGCACAAGGACTCTGAGTCCTTTCCAAAGGACACACTCAGCTCTCTGAACTGCTTCTTAACCTTGTGAGGTCCCCTACCCTCAGCTTTTCCTCCAGATCTCTGCTTGCTTTCCCTTCTTTTTTATCTCAGAAGATGGCCTCAAGGCACAGTACAATCTTACACATTGAGTCCTGCCCCACCAACACAAGCACCACCCATCCTTCCTTGTTAACATCACAGAAGCAGGACTTACAGCATGGAGGAACATCACACAATGCCAGGAATCATGGCTCAGCCAAAGGGTACACACATTTTGGGGGGGACACAATTCAATCCATGACAGCACCTATAGCCAAAGGGTCTGCCCATGCCCATTTGCCTTGACGCCATCTCATTACCACCTCATCTCTGGTCCAGAGGTCTACTGGTGGGGGGTTCTGCAGAACCCAGGTGAAAGAGACACACAGATACAGAGAGCTCCTTATCCAGGCCATGGAGGGACACCTAGGTCATAGGCAGGGAGAAAAAAAACCGAGGCCCCAAAACCCAAACGGGGAATGTGACGGGTTGCCAAACCAGAGCAAGCAGAAGCAAGTATCAAAGCCAGGGACTATGGCCAGGAATCCCAGATCCAGTGAGATGAAGAGAAACAGCAAGCGGGCCAAGTGTAACTGCGGAGGGGCGAGGCCTGTCCCAGGAGCAGGCATCTGAGGCTTGCTTTTATGTGTCTCCAGGGGCGAGGCTGGGGTGGGGTATTCAAGATGAAAGGGGGCCTCATGGGATAAACTGAATGCTATTTCCAGGGGACTCATAGTTTTCTAGGGCTAAAGCTGGGGAGACAACATGTGGTCTCACAAGTCAAAAAGCTGGCTTCAAACCCCAGCTTCCCACTCTGTGACAGTGTAACCTGCTGCAACTTACTTGAAAGTACCCTCCCTCCTCTTCTTTCTGTTGGAAGGTGCAGACACTTAATCAGCTTAGAACCATAAATCCACGTATCTCCAACAAGCTCAGGATGATATTTGGCATTTGCCAGCAACCAAGTGTCTGTGTCAGAACTGTTGAGGATTTAGAAAAAGAAATTGGAAAGAAGTCAGCAAAGTGGTTACTGAAGAAGAAAAGCAGAATGAGAGAACGGTGCCAAACTTCAAAGGTTTTCTCAGCTTGGCCTCTTAGGAAGGGAGACTGCAAAGAGAAGCAGCTCTCTTTGATACCAAGACAACTTGTACACAGTCACACGACGCTCAGCAGACTCAGCCCGAACATCTGAGGACTGCCTGATGACTTCTAAAACGGGACTGCCAGGTGCCAGCTGGCAAACACATTTCCTTTCAATGTTGGTGGTTGTCTAATTTTTACTTCCCTTTGTTCTCCATGATCTCCTGGATCCCATACTGCCTCTAGAAGAATAAAAGTCTTATATCCAAGAGGTAAAGAGACGGCATTCACAAAGATGAGAAAGCTTTGATTGTTGCACCAGAAAAGGCCAGTATTTCTCTGTGGCTTAATGGGGCCAGCTTCCAACTATTCCCTTCAGCATCAGGCAAATCCTGGGGTAGAACTCTCGGTACGTTTATAACCTACTGTCCCCCCACACTCATAAGCACAGGTGAGGAGCGAAAGATCCAGACTGAAGTATAAGGTCCGCCACTTAGTAGTCAGGCGACCCGAGTCAGTGATCTGACCCCAGTTTCTTCCTTTACAAAGTGAATGTGTACAGCATCCTAGGGTAGCTGCCAGTATCAAACGAGATAGCATATTTGGAAGTGCTCCATACACTAAAAAGCACTATAAAAAGCCAGAGGTGACACCATCATTGTGGTATATAATTATTATTATTACAATTTTTCTGTTTCAACTACTATGCCTCCACGTTTGTTGCCAGATCCAAAGATGCATCTGTTAGAATTAAGCGTGACTGCTAATTACAATAACAAAAATACAAAGTAAAAGTGAATTAAACAAGAAGTTTATTTCTCTCTCATGTAAAATTTGTTCAAGGCTGTTACAGTGCTCCAAGGTATCAAGGATCTAAAATTGTTTTACCTTGTTGGTTTATCATAGGTAATGGTTCATTCCTAAGGTCATCTAATGGTTCAAGACGGCTGCAGGAAATCCAGCCATTACATCACCTTCCAGATAGCTGAAGAGGGAATGAAGAAGGGCATGCCCTCTCCTTTTAGGATACTTCTGGGAATTGCATCTCTGCTTAACTCCTTTAGCCAGATTTAGTCACATAGCTGTATCTAGTTGGAAGGCACACACACACACACACACACACACACACACAATATATATATATATATATGTATGTATGTATGTATGGTTTTTTACTGAGTGACCATGTGCTCAGCTAAAATTGAGCGGTGCTATCAGAAACCCTGATGGTGTAGTAGCTAAATGCTATGGCTGCTAATCAAAATGTCAGCAGTTCAAATCCACCAGACACCCCTTGGAAACTCTATAGGGCAATTCTGCTCTGTCCTTCAGGGTCTCTGAGTCAGAAAAGACTCGACAGTAGTGGGTTTGGTTTTTGGTTTGTAACTCACGGTGAAGAGGAAAGCTGGGAATCATCACCACAAATGGTGGTTTCTTGGCCTCTTTTTAACCTATTTGTCAGTAGCATTTGACCTCCTCTCTGGAAACATTCTGTTCACTACTGAGAAGAAAACTACACTCTCCTGGTTTCCTCCTCCTCTCCTTCTAAATGTTGGAATGCCTCAGGGCAGTCCTGGGATACTTTCTGTTCTTCATCTAGCCTCTCCTCTAAGTAATCTTCTTCAACCCCAAGGATTTAAACACCAATCTTGGTGCCAATGATCTTAAATCCAGCCTCAACTTCTCCCTTAATTCCAGAATCATACATACAGCTGCTACCTGACAGCTCCACATGGACGGCTAACAGGCACTGCAGTCTTGACTTGTGATCACTATCTATAAAACTGCTCCCCACCAAGTCTTTTCCCATCTTCATAAATGGTCCCAATGGCTTGAGTGAGGAACTCTGGAGTTACCTGTAATTCCTCACTTTCCCATACTCCCTACACCAAGCCAACTGGAAATCCTGGTGACTCTGTCTTTAAAACATATGCCAAGGTCATCTACTTCCTTCATCCTAGTCTAGAGGACCATCATCACTCATCCGGACTTTCGCAGAGCCTTCTAATTAGGTCTCTCTGCTTCCACCACTGCCCACCTACCATCTATCTCCACACAACTACCAGAGCAGTATATTCTAAATATACTGGAAAATATAAATATAGCAGGAAAAAGATGATGGATTAAACACACATACACCTCCTTTGTTCCCTCCTGAAACCACTCTAAGATGACCAGAAAGGCATAAACCCTAAAAGACAGAGAGAACAGGAAGAGAATAATAGTAACAAAACCTCAGAAGCTGGGAAACACTGAGATGAGTGGTCACTGACTTAATAGATCTGAAAAAACTGAATTCCAACCCACAGAAAGCCAAAAAAGGACCATGATTTTATATCAAAGAATCCTACAAAAAACCAAGAATTGGTGACACCAGGTATCTCCGGAAACTGGAAGTAGATAGATCCCTCAAAGCCTGTCTTCAGCTCCACGCAGCTGGGGGGCTTCCCCTCTCCAACTCAGGCAGAGCCAAGAGAAGGTAACACGGGAGTTTCTGGACTGGGGCACACCAGGTATAGTTGAACCCAAGAGTCCTATACAGAAAACAAGCGGGTTAAGGAAGTTTTTATGTTGACTGATGAAATGTCCCCAGCTCTCTTATCTCATTTGGTTCCCAGAATGCTGGCAGCCAGGCAATTGACCCCAGCAAAAGCTTAGAGGAATCCTCTCCATGCAATCTGACCAGGACAAGAGCAACTACCTAAAAAGACCCATACAAGAGGTGCCTAAACTAAAGAACCCAGTCAGATGGTTACAGAGTGAAGCCCTTCCTGTAACTCCTGATCATGGAGTCAGCTGGAGCTTCCAATCAGCTTCTACTATCCACTTGTAAGTACAGGCAGACAGTCAAGGTATACTGGACTTCTGAGGAAAGGCTCTGAAGAATGACAAAGACTGAAACCAAATGAGTTGGGAGGAAACAGATCACTGGAGAGAACTGCCTCCCTGAGATCATCGCTGTCCTCAGATAAAGATGTTGGCTCCTTGATTTATTACTCGAGCTGAATGTCAGCCTCTCTCTGCTACAGACAACCCATCTGGAAATCCTGGTGACTCTGTCCTCAAAACCACCCAAGGTCATCCACTTTCTCACATCTCCACCACTACACTCCACTTAGAAGTAGTTCCTCCCAGCAGACAGCATGCCGAATTCTGACTCAGTTAAGCACCCTGGCAACACAAGTTTCCTTCCCTAGATCTTCAGTCATTGGGAGGCTCAAACGGTTAGGCAATCAGCTGCTACAAGGTTGGCAGTTCAAGTCCACCCAGAGACTCTTTGGAAGAAAGGTCTAGTGACCTATTTCCTAAAACTCAGCCACTGAAAACCCTGTGGAGCACAGTTCTACCCTGATGCGCACGGGGTCACCATCAGGAGTCTGATTCAACAGCACCTGTATTATTTTTTCCCTAAGTTTTCCCTTGGTGGGTTCCCATCCATGCCTCAGAGGCTTTTGGACCTTTGCTCAGAGGTTCCACTCCAGTCGTCGTCTATCACAGGGACTGGCTTTGCTCTCAGTCACTTCCATTCCCGTGGAGAAGACATTCAATAAACAAAACAAGCTTAAGGGGCCAAGCCAAAACCAAACCCTCTGCTGTCGAGCATATTCTGACTCCCGCCGACCCTAAAGGACAGAGTATAACTGCCCCACAGGGTGTCCAAGGCTGTAATTTTTATGGAAGCCAACTGTTACATCTTTCTCCTGAGAACGCTGGTGGATTTGAACTGCCTACCTTTCAGTTAGCAGCCAAGTACTTAACCGCTGCACCACTAGGACTCCTTTGTGAAGGGGCAGAGAGTAAATATTTTAGGTTTGTGAGCCATATGCAGTCTGCTCTAACTACTCAACAGTACACAGCAGTGACGAAGCAGCCATAAAAAACAGACAACAAATGACTATGGCTACATTCCAGTTCATCTCTATTTATGGACACTGGAACTTGAATTTCCTATCATTTACATGTGTCACAAACACTATACCCCTTTTGATTTTTTTTTTTTTTTTACCCATTTAGAAATGTAAAAATCATCCTTAACTTGTGAGCTATTCAAACAGGCAGTGAGCTAGATTTGGCCCGTCTCTAAGACATCATCCTGATCCTGGTTTATTTTCATCGGAGCACTAATCACTTCCTGCTGTTTCCTTGTCTATTATTTTTTTGGTTGTTTTTTGAATGTTTTCTTCATTAGAACGGAAGTCACATGAGAGCAAAGCCCTTTGCCTTCTTCTCTAAAGTATCCTGAAAAACTAAGCCCTTTGCCTTCTTCTCTAAAGTATCCTGAAAAACTAAAACTCACTTGTCAAGCAGATTCCCACTTACAGTGACCTTACAGGACAGAGCAGAACTGCCCCATAAGGTTCCCAAGGAGCATCTGGTGTATTCAAATTGCTAACCTCTTGGTTAGCGGCGTTATGTGTTCTTCTTAAAAATACTTCATTGTGCTTTAAGTGAGAGTTTACAATCCAAGTTAATTTGTCATACAAAAACTGAGACACATATTGTTATGTAACTCTAGCTGCTCTCCCTACCCCGTGACAGTACACTCCTCTTTTCTACCCTCTATTTCCTCTCTCCATTCAACCAGCTCCTGTCCCCCTCTGTCCTCCATCTCTGTCAAGTTAATCTCATGTACTGACTTAACCCAAGAAGTACACTCTTCACCAGGATCATTTTATGTCTTAAGAGTCCAGTCTAATTTTTGTCTGAAGAGCTGCCTTTGGGAATGGTTTCAGTTTGGGGCTAACACAGAGCCCAGGGGTATGTCTTCCATGTACCCTGCAGTCTGTGCGATTACCAAGTCTGGTCTTTCACATGGACTTCAAGTTCTGCACCGCATTCTTCTCCCACTACATCAGGGACTCTTTGTTGTGTTCTCTGTCAGGGCAGTCATTGGTGGAAGCTGGGCACCAACAAGTTCTTCTGGTCCCATGCTGATGCAGTCTCTGGATGCCGTGGGCTTTCTGTCTCTTGGGCTCATGTTTTCCTTATGTCTCTGATGTCCTTCATTCTTCTCTGCTTCCAGTGGGTTGTGACTGATTGGTGCTTCTTAGATGGCTGCTTGCTAGCATTTTAAGACCCAGACATCACTCACCAAAGTGGGATGCAAAACATTTACTAAAAAAACTTTGTTATGTTAATTGATCTAGATGTCCCTGAAACCATAATCCCCAAATCCCTATCCCTGCTACTATATCCTTCAAAGTATTGGGTGTTTGGTTATTGTTAGGAAACGTCTGAACTTTTGATTTAGTCCAGTTGTAGCAGCCGTAGCTTTCACCCCCTGCCCCACCAGGGTACCCCAGCCCCCAGCATTTACTGTTGTTGGTAACTGCCATTGAGCCAACTCTAACTCCTGGTGATCCCAGGTATGTAGAGTAGAACTGCACGCCATAGGGTTTTCAAGGCTGTGGTCCCTTGGAAACATCTCCAGGACTTACTTCTGGAGGTGCCTTTCAGTGAGTTTGAACAGCCAATCTTCCAGTTAGCAGTCAGCACATCTGAACCACCCAGAAAGGTGTTTGGCATATAGTATGTGCTCAGAAAATGTTTGCTGTGTGAAGCTGATTACTGTGCCACTCCCCAAATCTCTTGCTGGTACTTTTCCTCCAAGTACCACCCCTCAGGGACGGTAATGGCAACCCCAACCTCACTTTTTCCCCATCTGTTCCTCTTTTATGTTTCCTCTGCTGCTCCCTTCCTTCCTTTCTGAGTCTCAAATCCTAAGCCTGTCTGTGATACTCAGGGTCCATCCACAAACCTTAGCCAAGACAAATGCAGAGTTTAAAGCCAGCTGGTCCTCCATGCTCCCAGACCCGAAAGTGAAGAAGAGAGGATGGTACCTGAGATTGTGACTGCCAGGCCCAGTGACCGAGGCCACGCCTCCTGGCTCCCACTCGAGAAAGCAGAGGCCATTGTGGAGAGTCGGGGGTTTGCTCCACGCACAAGTGGGGCTTCAGAATTTACCCGTTTGAACTTGATGAATAAAAATTAGTATAGTTCAGCAGCTAATACATATTAAGAGTTCAATAGTTTGAAGGGAAGCCCCAGTGGCATAGTGGGTAAAGAGCTACAGCTGCTAACCAAAAAACTGACAGTTCAAATCCACCAGATGCTCCCTGGAAACCCTTATGGGGCAATTTTACTCTGTCCTATAGGTTGCTATGTCAGAACAGACTAGACACCAGCAGGGCTTTTTTTTTTTAGTGTTTGAGGAATGACTTGTGAAATATTGGAAGCACTGTAACTTTTCAGCATGAAATTGTGATTTGCAGTCAGCAAAATAGGAGTCATCTCTACCCAATGTCCAGAAAAAATAAGGCTCCATGACCCAGGATGGGAAGACTCAGGTCCCCGCTATGAAGATGGAGTCATCAGGCTCTCGACGTGGATGACCCATACTCCGTCAAGGTTATCCAACACCCTCCTTAAACTAGAACTCTGCCCACTATTTGCAAACAATCCAGTTTCCCGCAGAGGCTTCCCGGGAGGAAAGAATGTGCAGACTGTATCCCCATGTCTTGGTAGCGGTACTGCTCAGTGTAAATCGATGACGTGGCATTTGGGCTTATCAACCACACTCTTCTGATTTGTGGGCGCCTGCTCACTCCAGCAACAAGTGCCAAGGTCAAGTTCCTAAGATGCCATGCTGGAGACTAGGTCCTGCCGGCCCTCTGACCTCTCTTTTTTCACCCCAGCAGTGGTTGGATCTATTTGTTGTCCATCAAGTTCCTAATGCCGTTCTCCTAAAACTGTAATAAACCCTCTTGGGAGCCTGATTGTGGAGCACTTCCTCCTGGAGTCACATTTAGAGATGGCAAGCAGTTTATAAACATTGGCAGCACATGCTTGAGTGTTTGGCTGCTAACAGAAGGGTTAGCAGTTCAAACCCACCCAGTGACTTCACAAGAAAAGATCTGGTGACCTCCTTCCTGAGAGATTACAGCCAAGAAAACCTCACGATGCATTTCTACTCTGTCACATGGGGTCACTATGAGTCAGAATCAGCTTGATGACACCCAACAACCACCACCACGATGGGTGGCAGCCAAGGCACTTGAGAGTAAAATGACGATGGCTTTAACCTTATCCCATGCCAGGACCACCCACTGTGAAGAGTGCCCTCTATCCTCTTATAGAGGGACTTGGGCTAGGTGGATGGGTGATGGTGGCCCTGAGTGCCTCCTGGAAATGACCTTTCCAGTTTACAATGGTCTCATCTCGATGACCCCCAATCAGCGCTGCTGTTCCTGTGCTGTCTTGACAGGTATGGAACCCATTCACTCCCATAAAAAGAAAGCACGTGCACCAAGACCTTTATATATGTATCAGATTTTACTGAAGATTTCAAGAGATGGAGGGGGGTTACATAGCAAAAATACAAAACACTTAAATTTAAATATTAGACATCCATGAACTTAGAGGACCCTCAGCCATTCCCACCAACTGGGCTCCAGTCTCCCGTGAAGGTATCTGACGAGTCCTCCCCCTCCTCTCAGAAAGAAAAACAGAAACCAAATTCCTGACTGGGTTTGCATTCAGAGTAGTTTAGTCCTCTGTTTCTGCACTCTCTTTCTAGACCCTTCCCTGGGGTTTCTCTCTCACCTTAAGGGACCATCAAACTATTTTCCTAATTAAAAACATTTCTCTCCCTGTTTTCAATACCTGAGTTTTAGGATGAGAGTTGAAAAGCACTGTTTCTATGCTGGACAGTGTACATGCTAAATTGAGACTTGTCTTTACCGGCTAAAGTCAAAGGTTTTTTTCCTTTAAAAACAAGCATGTGTGAACACATGTGCTTTAGGGGCGCGACCAGCAGAGTGTCTGGGGAAATACTGATACACCTAAGTTATTAACCCTTTCTGAGCACTCACCATGAGTCAGGCATGCCTTACATACGTGATCAGCTTTCTTCTTCCCAAAGGCCCTCTTAAGTCAAAGCCATTTTATTACCAGTTCATAAGTGACGTTAGAGGTTTCAAGAAGATAAGTCATTTGCTCAAGGTTACGCAACTTGTAAAGAGGCCTAGATAGGCTTGACAATAGAGCTGAAGTTCTTAAGTATTAGATTTCACTCTTTGGGGAGAAACTTCTCTCTCTCTTAGTGGTAACATAACAGATAATGTTAAGAAGGGACCAAACACAGTGACGCTGAGGTAATTACCTCTGAGGTAAAATCAAACACATTTCTACTTGACCTCACGTTCCTCCCCTCCACAAAGCTGCGGCCCAGTAAGCCAACAGAGCTCTGTACCATAGGTGACCTCTGTTGGCTTTTAGTTCCCTGCTATCAACAGTCCTGCTGACAAGGTAGGACATCAGCTGCTTTCAACACACTGTCCACTGTCCTCAGAATCCCAGGCTTGGAGAGACAGCAGGTATCTGGATCAAGCACACGCAGCAGTGCACAAGCTCTGGGCAAGGTCAACTGCCATGGGCCTGCTTCTCCCTCCACTGACTTCAGGTCTGGAAGGGCAGATACCAAACTGCTGGTGGGTTTCTCTCTTGTGAGGGAGACCATCCCACTCTCTGCAAGTGACCGGGTGGCTCCTGGGGCACAATCTGCTCAGGTCATCACCAGACCCCATGAGACTGGTGACCGGTTTCCCTGTCCCCACCTTAACAGCACTGCCTGCTACCTCTAGAATGGGACAGGGCTGGGGACGAGCCCTCTAACCTCTGAAGGCTCAGGGCCCCTTACTCACCTCAGAGCCAAGTAACACGCATCTCACTGCCTTGTATACATTCACATCTTCATCAAGTGTTTACGGAGTCCCTGCTGGGGTCCAGACATGGCACTGAGTTTACAAAGCACCAGAAGCAAGAAATCTACAGTTTCCACCAACACAAACCAAGTCCAGTAGGAAAGACAGACTCAGGAGTAGACAATTAGATTTCTCTGCAGTCCATGGCAGCTGGAACTGTTTCTGGCAAGACTGGCTCCCTTGCTGAAAATACTCCAAAGACTTTCCTTATCATGGTGTGCATGATCTAGCCCCTGCCCACCTCCTACATCTCAACAACTCGCCTCATGCATCACTCTCTCTCCCCATATTCCAGACACACTGCCTCTTTTCTGCACCTGGGACACACCAGTCACTTTCCTGCCTCCAGGACTTGTCATTCTTGTCACTAGGAGTACCTTTACCTCACCCTGCGTGCAGTTGGTCTTTCTCATCCTTCATGTCCCAGCTCAAATGCCACCATTGTAGGAAAGCCTTCCCTGATCCCACTATCCCGCGTGCCTTCCCTAGAGACTCAAAGCCTTAGTACCCTGCTCATTTCCTTTACAGCACTCATCATAATCTGCGTTTGTCTGTTTATTTGCCTGTGTGACTTTTTGTCTGTCTTTGTCACTAGTATCTTCCCAATGCCTTACATAAAGCAGTTAAAAAAAAAAAAAAAAGTCTGCTAAGAAGAAATGAATGCACTAATAACCCTAACACGTTAATTGACCTCTCCGTGCCTTACATTCCTCATCTTTAAAATGGGGACAGCATAGTACCTACCATGTTGTTGTGAGGATCAGAAGAGAACTTGGTGGCACTTGTATTCAGGGAGCACACACACAGTGTTCTAACAGGAGAGAAGACACAAAAAACCCTTCTGTACAAGAAGAGATAACTTCAAGTTGGCTTTTGAAAATTGAGCAATGGTTTACCAGAGGGAAGAATACTACTGGCCAAGGGAACATGCATTGCCAAAGCCCAAAGGAAGGAAGGATGCTGGGAACAATAAGTGACTTGAGTAGTTGGAAGCAGGCAGGGTGCCTGGAAGTGTCATACGATGCTATCACATGGGTGGGGCCAGGTCAGTATCCCTATTTGCCCTGAGAGTCACACAGTCTGCTCTACATCAGGGAGAGAGACTCCTCATCAGCTGCAGTCTACAGCGACTGGCTTGGATTTTGCAGCTATAAGCAGGTAACTCTGCTCTAGGCTATAGAGGTCAGTTCACAAGGGGAAGAGAAAACTCACAGCCACCACCTGGGGGTGACTATCTGCACTGAGCACCTTCCCCACCCCCAACACAGAAAGACCGCTTCCTGCGTTTGTGCACTTGTCCTGTGTGTGGTCACAGGACAGTGCAATCAGTTAAGCTGGAAGGGAGGCAAGGACTGAGATGGTGACCAGGAAGGGGACAAAGGCCTTATACCAGCACAGACTCACACATGTACATGTGAGCACAAGCGTCCTGCCCAGGAAGTCAGTCCAGCTCGCCAGGCACCTGGCCCCGTTTCCCTATAACACCACCTCCGGGTGAGAGCAGGGCCTCCCTCGACAGGGAAGTGGGGACGGTGGTGGTGGGGGTGGTGTTACATGATATAGCCTGAGGTCTGGTGGAGCCCTGATGCTTGAAGGTGTTTGGTTAAAGCTCTTTTTGATGAGAGGGTGAGCTAACTTACAGACAGAGGAAGGCATGATGGCCTGCTTCCATTGGGAGTGAGGACGGGGCTTCCTCTTGTCTGTTTACCTAAATAGTGCTAGGAAGGGCCAAACTAAAATCAAACCTGTTGCCGCTGAGTCGATTCTGACTCATAGCGACTCTACAGACGGAGTAGAACTGTCCCATAGCGTTTCCAAGGACTGCTTGGCAGATCTAATGTGCAGACCTTTTGGTTAGCAGCCAAAGTGCTTAACCACTGCGCCACCAGGGTTTCCAAGGTAGGACCAGCTCCCCTGAAGTGCTACTTCTTCCCTGAATCCCCCCACCCTGATCTCTCCCATCTCAGAACTCTCACCGTGTTAAGGATCAGCCCAACTCTCTTAGCACTTTTCCGACTGCTTAATTAGACTACAATCTTCTAACATTAGCAACAGCTTATATTTATTAAACACACTTAGCAACTTGTCACTGTGCTAGGTTATTCTACATACATGAGGTAGGTACTACTGCAATACCCATTTTACACATGGGGAAACCAAGGCACGTTGAAATGAACTGTTTGTTCTGAGGTCACACAGCTAGTCAGCAGCAGACTGCCAGGATTCCAATCCCGGCAGTCTGATTCCTGAGTCCTTGCTCCCCAAAGCCACTTGAACACCTTGTAGCTGTGGGCTTACCATTGTTGGAAGAGATTACCAAAGAGCCACTAGGTGGCAGCAAAGAGTCAAATCCAGGCCTCTCAACCAGGCACTTTAGAGACACCATTCTCTCTCCTCTCTAAGGCCTTCTGTCTTTTAACTTTATGAGACGAAAGGGTACGAAGGCTCAGACAGGTTAGAAAACTTGCCCAAAATTCAGCAACCAGGAATTCTAGGACTGGAACCAGGATGGCCGAAACACAAAGCTCAGGAGAAGTAAGTCGAGTACCCCTTTAGCTGGTTAACTCTGGGCCCACAGCGTGTTCTACCCTCCCCTGTCTTCACCCTCAGAGATGCAGAAACTGCCCACTGGGGAGAAAGTTAGACTACCTGCAGTTAGCTCCAAGGAGATCACCACCCCAACAGATACATTGGCTGGAAGAGACTTTGAGGTTAGTGAGAACTGAAAGTGTCTTAGAGACCAATGGCCACCACATACCTCTGAGCACATTCTTGGCCTTCATCACCAACAAGGATGCTACCTGATGCAACCCTGGCCTGGCTTCAGCACCATCACCCTTACACTCCCTGCTTTGGGCTTCTCTAGCCAGGACCAATCCCCCAACGAGCCAGCATGGCCACCATCCGGGAGGCTACTGGCTGTAGAATCCATGCCCATTAGAAGTGGATCAAAACTAAAGAGTTCTGGCTGTGCCCCTTCTACAATTTACAACAACCTGCTGTGTCGACACCTGAAACCCAAGCCCCCTGTGTGAGCTGTCCTGGAGGCAGGCAGCAGAAGGCGCTGGGTACACAGATGCCATCATGTACAACTGGCTGTAGGTGCATAGGAGAGAGCACCAGAATGACGAGTCCACGTGCCGTTGTCAGGCCTTCCGGGGTGGCCAGAGGCTGGAGCAGCAGCAGCAGGAGGTCTGTCACATCTCGAGCTTCAGTGTTGGTGCCAGTGTTCCCAGCTAAGCCCACTGAGGTGCTGGCTTCAAGACTGCCAGAGAGGCAGCTCCAGGGCATGGCATCCAGCCTGCCTCCTGACTACGCCACCCTTCTACCCAACATGTCTCCCCAGGGCCTCCCAAGGCTCATACAGCCAGACCAGGTCTTCTGAAAATACGCAACATGTTGGGTTTATTTGGGGTGAAGCACTGCAGGTTCAGGCAGAGTCTGTTCCTCCGTAGGAAGAGTCATGACCTCGCCTTTCAACTCTCTAGGCATTTCAGGAGGCTGCCCCTGCAGGTACCCTCCCCTTGTCCCCATTTCCTGCACACATGTCTCTCCCCTCCCTGCTACCCGAGTCTCTACTCTTTCACCAGCCGGTAGATGTGGTGCTGAGCCCCGTGCTCACTGGCGGACACCTCAAAGACATAGGCAATGCACAGCAAGGTCTCCTGTGTGTCTCTGTTGGTGACCACCTGAGGGTGAGAGAACGGGGAGAGCTGAGGCCCCAGAAGAGGAACGCCATTCGCTCCACCCACCTGTCAACTCCCGCCTCTCCCGGCCCCCTCCCCCTGTCCCCTCCCCCGGCCCCCTCCCCCGGCCCCCTCCCCGGTCCCCTCCCCCGGCCCTCTCCCCCGGCCCCTCCCACACACACCTGCAGGATGGTGAAGTTCTCCAGCACACTGTTCATCATGTACTTCTCCGGCAGGTGCTTCAGCTTGTGGATGAAGTTGATCATGTACTCGCAGAGCGGTGACCGGTGGATGCGGTATGAGTAGTGGCCATTCTCGTAGCGGGCGTACTCTGTCTGCAGATCCAGGGGAGAGCAGGGGCTTAGAATCCCTTTGACCACCGCCAGCCCCAGGCCCAACTCCACTGGGGAAACTCCACAACCCAGCCACTGTAAGGGAGAAGAACAGGTAGGAGGCCTGGAGGTCCTGAGCCCAGAGCCACCCTTCAAGGTTGGTGGTGATTAAACAAGGCCTCCCTTTTCCATTGGTGACAGGCAGAAACTGGGTTTGGAGAGGTGGAACTCGAAAGAGACAGAAGAGCAGAGGCAATAGGGGAAACGGGGTAGAGTGCTCAATCCTGATGGCACATTCAAACACGAAGGGGAAAGGAGAGCACAAGGGATTCTTGTAGAGATGGAACCATCTGATGATGGTGGTGATCACATGAGTCTACAGACACACAGACACACACAGACACACAGACACACACACACACCAGCACGTGTGACATCTCAGTGAAATGGTGGACTGTATCAATGTCAGTTTTCCGGTGGTGACAGCACTAGAGCTATGCAAGATATTCCCATGGTGGGGAAACAAAGGGGACATGGGATCTATCCGAACCTACAATTATCTCAAAATGTTTTTAAAAGTTTCACTGAAAATAAAATAACTTGGGGGAGTTTTTAAAAAGCTGTTCCTGCCCAGAAATTTTGTGCCGGTGGATCCAAGTGGGGTTACAGGCACTGGTATGTTTCAAAAGCTTTCCAGGTGATACAAAGGTGCACCAGGGGTGAGAAGCACCAGGACAGAGGAAGGTCTCCTGCCTGCTACTAGCCTAGCATATGGTTGTATGTCACACCAGGTGGGTAATGCACTCAGCTACTAACCAAAAGGTTGGTGGTTCAAGTCCACCCAGAGGTGTCTTGGAAGACATCTGGTGATCTACTTCTGGAAAAAGCAGCTATTGAAAACCCCAAGGTGCCTAGTTCTACTCTGACACCCATGGGGTCTCCATGAGTTGGAGCTAACTTGACAGTAGCTCATACTGCTAGATTATCAATAACTGACAGACTGTGAAAGCGAGACATTCATAATTCATACAAGCTCGGACAAAGAGTGGGGAGAGGAAGGCAACCCTGAAGCAGTGAAAAGGTCTGGTCTAACAATTCTCTGGGAATGCACCAAATGACATGCTCTCAGAGTCTGTTGGTGATTTGGGTTGCAGGCCTTCTGGTCTCATCTTCCCATCATTCCCCTTACACAGCAGAACCAGAATAAGAGGACTACAGGAGTCTGTGTCAGTGAATAACTAGGGTAACCTAACACCCTTCTAGGGCTAAGTGGAGGATTTTTTTAAATCTTTTTTTTTATTCTTATGATTGAATGAAAATGTACATTCTCATATAAATTAGCACACTCACCTATATGCAGCACCCACTGCTCTCCCTGTCCGGTGACAGCACACCCTTCCTCTCGGCTCCATATATGGCCTATCCTCCCAGTAGTCAGCTATCCCCTCCTTTCCACCCACTCCCCTTCCTCCAGTAAGAGGTCAGCAGGATGACATCCTATAGATGCATAGAACCATAAAGTTTCCACAAGATACTGTCACTCTGCATTGCCAAGTCCAATCCATTGCTGTCCGAAAAGTTGACTTTCATTATGATTTATGGACAGCAGCAGCATCAGGGGCAGAGGCCATGCTCCCAGGGGAACTCCGAGGCCCCTGGACCACAATTGTGGTCTTTCAGTGGAGATCTCAGGGTGCACCCCTATTTATTATTGTGTTGCCAGTTAAGACTCAATTTTGTGAGCTCCATCATGGCTATCACTGGTGGTGTCCAGGCACCATCTGGTTCTTCCGGTCACGAGTTGATATAGAGACCCTCTGTCTTCTGGGTTCTCTTTCCCCCATGTCATTCTGGTCCTCGGTGATCATCCATTCCTGTTGAGTTGGGACCATCTGCTGTACCCTCAGATGGCAGCTTGGCAGCTTTGAAGACCCCAGACACCACTCACCAATGTGGGGTACAGAGAGTCCTCATTTGCAAAACACATTGGCTGGGCCAATGGCCTCAATTTCGCCTAAGAGCATGGTCCCCGGCCCCCCGCCCCAGCCATTCTGTCCTTGCAAAATTGGGTTAAGATGGGAGGAGTACTCAAATTGTGCTGAAGTCCAATTAATATTGATGTTCTTTCTAATGTGTGCTGTCACTGATTTCCAAAACCAAATTTCTATTAACTATCTATTTTAAACCCTCCCCCACCCCCTTCCTCTCCACCCTTGCAGCAGTCAGAGTCCTTTCTTGTATGCATGAGTCCGTTTTTAAGTTTTTATAGTAGTGGTCTCACACAATATTTGTCCTTTTGTCACTGCCTACTTTCACTCAGCATAATGTCTTCCAGTCGGAACCAAGTTATGAAATGTTTCCTGCAGTCATCGTTGTTCTTTATCATTGCATAGAGTTCCACTAAGTATATACACCATAGTTTACCTATCCCTTCCTCTGTTATTGGGCTAAGTGGAGGATTTTATATACCCACTCCTCAACTCCCAAACATCAGCCAGAAGCAGGGGAGCTGGGATT
Organism: Heterohyrax brucei; assembly: GCA_028571685.1. NCBI lineage: Eukaryota > Metazoa > Chordata > Mammalia > Hyracoidea > Procaviidae > Heterohyrax > Heterohyrax brucei. The sequence goes on along the minus strand of CM053142.1, from coordinate 63,788,266 downwards.
CAAACCCCAGCCTATCTGAACCACTACCCTTAACTGCCCTGGAGCAGGGGATTTGTGCAACTAATACAAGACTCACCAGGGTACCCCAAATAAAAAACCAGGGCTATATGTGATGGAGCTCACAAAGTTGAGTCTCACTTGCAATACAAGAATAAAAAGGGGTGTACCCTGAGATCTCCACTAAAAGACCACAATTGATGGTCCAGGGGTCTCGGGGTTCCCCTTGGAGCAAGGTCCCTGGCCCTGATGCCGCCCCTGTCCATAAATCATAATGAAGGTCAACTCTTTGGACAGGAACGGATTGGACTTGGCAACACACAGTGACCATATCATGTATGCACTTTATGGTTCTGTGCATCTATAGGACGTTGTCCTGCTGACCTCTTACTGGAGGAAGGGGAGTGGTTAGAGAGGAGGGAATAGGAGATTGTTTGGAGGATACGACACGTATGGAGCGGAGAGGAACAGTGTGCTGTCAGTGGGCAGGGAGAGCAGTGGAAGCTGCATACAGATGGGCATGCAAATTTATACAGGAATGTCCATTTTCATTCAGTTACAAAAATAAACAAACAAACAAATATATAACTAAAACAGGGCTATAAACACTTGTTAGCATTTATGGAGCAGCAAGTGAGCTGGGGTCCAACACAGCAGAGGATGAAGACCCGGGAGCCCCAGCTAGCCCTGCATCTGCCACTGGCTCTCTGAGGGTCCTGAGGAAAGTGTTCCTCTCTCTGGGTCTCAATTGTGAAATGAAAGGGTTGGATTTGTGCCTGAGGTCCCTGCAAGCACTGCATCTTGACTCTAGGAGAGGAAAAGGGGTACCCTTGAAGAGGTGACTGGAAGATGCATAGCTAGCCTGGGATGTTTAGCTGGGCGAGCCAGTGGCACTAAGGGAACCGAAGAGAACGAAGCACATAGCACTAACAGGACAGAGGGGGCAACAGGAGGTGGATGAATGGTCTGGAAACTGGAAGTCACTCTTCCTGAAAGCAGACGGTAGCCACAGCAAGGCTACCTCTGACTGCGTCACTCTGTGCAGGCCCGCCTTCACCTCAGAGGAGCCTAAAAAAAGGCACCACCAACCTCCACCCCTCACCCACCAGGTGGCCGCCTACCTCAACTTTCTCCACCACCTGCTTGCCAAAAGAGCAGACCTTGGTGGAGCAGGTGATGATCATGTTCTCAGGACTCTCATATTGGCTGGAGACCCCATAGAAGGAGCTGCCTTCATCCTCGATGTTGGTGTTGAGGTCTGCCTGGAGAGAGACACAGGGAAGCCAAGGAAGTGGTCAGATACATCAGCAGAGGCCCCAGTGGAGGGATGGAGCTAAGCAGGCCTCCGGATCACAGTCCAGGGTCTTAGGCTAGGAAGAAATCAGGAAAGCCTAAAAAGTACTTTGAAGGCTTTTGCTTTCCCCCACATCGAGGCTTGGTATGCTTCTTGAGTTGAGTTGCCCAATCAATGGAAAAAGAAAACATCAAACCCTACGTCAGTTTCTAGCCACTGCTGCCCACTCTGACACCAAAACACATAATATCCTGAGGGATTAACATTGTCTATTTTATGACTTTCTTCCTTTAAATAACAAAACATTTGACTCTATATCAGTTATTTCTACTTTAGTATGAATGAACTTATCAGAGCCTTTCCAGTCAATCTTGATAGTGAAGAAAGCAAGAACACAGGAAACCAGAAAGGTGGACTGGCAGAAGGGAGAGAAAGAAGGGGAGGCTAGGGACCATGGTGTCATCCAGAATCATCTCTCTCATCTTCTAGTCCAGCTGTACACTAACCAAAACCAAACCAAACCAAACCAGAGGCCGTTGAGTTCATTCTGATGCAGGGTGACCCGACAGGACAGAGCAGACCTGTCCCACAGGATTTCCAAGGTGCAGCTGGGGGACCAGCAGCGCCAACCTTTTCATTAGCAGCCAAGCCCTTAACCATTGTGCAACCAGATCTCGTCAATTTAGAAACAGTTCTGGAGACTGGCCTCTTGTCCCATCTCCATGACATTGCTGAGTCCAGTGATCCTTGATTCTTCTGCATCTCGAACAGCTTGCAGACCAGTGTCCCCAACAGAAGTCTTACCCTCCTTTGGCTCACTTGCTAACGGCTCTCAGAGTGCTCTTCATACAAGTCCGAGTGCACCACTCTGTGGCTTACAGCCCTCTCCCTAAGTCCTTTTGTCACATGGTACCACTGTCAGTCCCTGGGCTGGCTGAGGAGGCCTCTGCTGGCCCACCCACCCATCTTCTAGCTGAGCTGCTAGTCACATCCCAAACATGCCTTGGTTCTTCCCACTGCTAAGAGCAGACCGGGAGGGCAGCATGCTGGATGCTGGCTTGATTTGGGTTTTATCTTCAATCTCTCTCTCTTTGCAAAGCTGAAATACTACTCTGATGGCTTCCTACATTCCCTATGAGAGGTATACAGCCGGAACTTCTGCTATCAGCGAGGCTCTCCAAGGATGCCTTGCCCAAGGTCACATAGCTGATGACTCACCAGCCCCCCCAGATCATTTAGGCTTCAACTCCAATGCTTATCCCAATCCAGTAGAGTTCCAGCCAAGGAGAAGAAGATGATGGATATGACACGTGGTGCTTTGGTGACTCCAAGCAGGAGTTGTCTTTTTTTTTCTTTTTTCTTGTGATTAAGTGAAAGTTTACAATCCAAGTCAATTTGCCATATAAACCTCCAAGCCCCTGCCTCTCTGCAGCTCTATCTGCTCCCCTCATCCTGTAACAGCACACTCTTCTTTTCCACTAGGAGCTGTATTTTTGAAGCCTTAGACTCATCTGGGGTTTCTACCCCCAGAACTGAGACCTCATATATAACCACCCCTTCCAAGTCAGCGACAGTAACAGAGCAACTCAGGACTCAGAGAAAAACACACAAACATATGACAAAAGGCTTATTCTTAGGGTTAAGCCTCTCCTCCCACCCACACTAGTCCCAAACCGCTGCCAAGCTGAGCCAGCATTGTTACTGTTTGCCATCAAGGCCATTCCAACTCATGGCAACCCCGTGGGTCATAGAACCGCTCCCCAGGGCTTTGAAGGCTATGACCTTTCGGAAGCAGGGCACCAGGCCTCTCTTCTGAGGGACACTTCTGAGCGGGTTCCAACCACCAACATCTCTGTTAGAATTTGAACATTTAACTTTTCGCACTGCCCAGGGATCCGAGTGCAGTGGGCACTCCAGGCCTCGATGGATTCTGACACCAGTGACTCTCCTGCACACAAAGATACGGAAATCCCCAGAAGGCCAGGACAATACTCAAGTCAGTCACCAGGCAGTTCAATGACTAGCCATTAGGGGACTCTCAATCCTTCCTTTTCTGTCCTTTGGGGAAATAATTTTTCCAGGAGAGAACAAACTGGCAGGGGGACATTAACTGTTTTATGGCAAAACAGAATATTATGAAGCTACAAAACCTGTCAAGAAGGATTTTTTATTTCTACTGTGGACTGACATGTTGTGGCATGAAAAAAAAGCAGGTCACAGAACAAAATGAGAATGGATTGCTTTCATGATCAAAAACAAAAAATGTGGCCCACACTGAAACAGAACGGCAGGCTTGAATGTGCTCTGGACTGGCTTTAATGGGGCCATTCAGAAGGAAATTAAAAACACAGAAAACACCTTGGTGGTGCAAACGGCTAATGTGCTCGACTGATAATGGAAAGGCGGGAGGGTTTTTGTCTTCCCAGAGGTGCCTCAGAAGAAGAGCCTACTGATCTACTTCCAAAAAATCAGCCCTGAAATCCCTAGGGAGCACAGTTCTACTCTAACACCTGTATCACTGCCATGAGTCAGAGCCGACTTGATGACAATGTATGGCTCTTTTGGTGATTGGCCCAAGGCGAACTGGGACCAGATCCTTGGCTTTCTCTACTAAATCACATGCTTCTCCTAGGAGACCAAGTGTGTCAGACTACCCCCTAAAATGGGGTGGGGGACAGTTTACGTGCTCAGGATATGCTGCCACTGGAAGTACAGGACAGAGACCTAGACCACACCTCAGAGGAGGCTGGCAGGATGCCCTGCTGCTTGGGGAGGCAGCATCCGAATATGGGGTTCCAGGAGGTGAGGCCAGGGCATAAGACAATGATGACTTGTGGGCTTAGCCTCTCAGGGCTGCCTCTTGATGAATACGACATCGTCTGCCTGTGTCTTACTGTGCACGTAATGGTTTCTCGTAAGTTGGCTCTCTTTTATTCCTAAACTCTGTTCTGAGCAATAGATACGAAATTGAGGTTTCTAGGGTTTGGGTTTTATTTTTTTTTCTAATATATATGAAAATGATGACACCACAATTAAAAAAAACATTCATTTACGCAGCACCTAAAAGACCATGCTCCAGGCTTGGAAAGGGTTGGTACAAGCACCTCCCGAGCCCTTCCCATCTCTGGCCCTTCCCAATGCACTCACATAGTGGCTGCTCCCCAAAGATCCCCATAGTGATTTGAACACGCCCCTTCATCACCCCACGCTGTGACTATCTGTTGAGATGTCCTCATCCTCCTTCCAGACAGTAAGCTTCTTGGAGGCAAGAACTAAGCTACTTTCAGCCTGTCTCCCCAGGGCTTTGGCATTGTGTCTTCAATACAGGTTTCACATTGCTGTTCAACCTTTGGGTGGCACTGGGTGAGAAGAGAGAGGTCTCTTGGTCACAAAGAAACAGTGTCAGAAAAAGAGGAAGGACCTACCATCTGCCCTCCTCTCAAAGACACTCCCATGTGCTGTCAATCCCTCCCAGCTTGTCCACTTAGCCAGCCCTGGCAATACACTGCTGGAGCCGGTGGGGGCTCAAGGGGGTTGAGGCACTGTCTCTGCTCTCAAGGAATTTCAAACTGTGGGGAACAACCAGAGTAAATCAGCTGGTGGTCTAGGAGAGAGAAAGGAATCCCACCAGGGAGGATCCCAAGGTGGCCCCAGAACATGCCCTGCAGTTACACTGCACAAACCTAGGGGATGCCAGCCGATGACACAGACCCAGAGTGTCTCATCTTCTCCTCAAGCCTGATTCTTCTCGTCACAACCCCACTCCTTTTCCTGCATCTGTACTTCAGGCATTGCTTGTCCCCCCTTTTGTTTTCCCCCGTCTAAGCAACCCCCCAAACCAGCTTTGCTTATCTCCTTGCTCAGCCGAAGTGGCAAGCTGCCCCTCCATTCCCCTGAGAGGCCCCCTGCCCGCCCTCCTGTCCTCTGAACACCCCCATGCCCCTCCCTCCACCCTATTCATGGCTGTGCGTGCGGGTGGGCAGCTCACAGGCTGTGCCTGCAACAGGTGTTGGGGATCGGGTGACTGACAGATGAGCCAAGACAGCCGAGGGCGGGTGTAGGGGCCCAGAGGGGCTCGGATTCATTGTCATGTGCTGGTATGTGCCTGGAAGAAATGTCAGGGCCCAGAAGGGAACAGCAGGCTGGGAAGGGAGGAAGGTCTGGGGCACTCTTCCCCAGCCGCTGCCACAGCCCCAGACTCCATCCAGAATTCCCAATGTGCTGATTGACTGCTGTGACCCACTTCAGTGTCCAAGAGTCCCCTCTCCCTCTGCTGTTCTCAGCATGCTCAGGGTAAGGAGCAAGGGGCTTCAGCTGTTCAGTCCCCTGCAGCAGACCCTCCGTACTCACCACATGGAGTACAGCCTCAGCGACCTCACTCCCTCCTGCAGCTGGAACCCACTTCTGGCTGGACATAATTGGTCATGATGCCAGGTAGCTGTGAATTACTGGCGCATTCCCATCAATAAGTACAGTGATCATCAGAGTGACAGCACGGCCCTCTGCCCAACACTCAGCCAAGGCGCAGGGACAGTGGCAGAGAAGGCAGGCTCTGGGAGAGACGGCACTGTTTCCTCACCCAGCAGTTTTCCTTCCTAACTGTGTGTGGCCAGTTCACACCAGCTGATGACAGGGAAGCAGTGACCATGCCGGGGAGCAGGGAAAGCAGGCTGTCAGAACCCAGGGGCGGGGGTGGGGGGGCCGACGCTCCCTGTGAGGGGCCCCAGGACTGACTTGCATCTCCTCATTAGCACAGAGGAACATTTATTTTCCCCACATTGCCAGATTGCACTTCTCTGGTGCCTCTGCCCTCCCCACACAGAAGGAGGGACCAGATGACGGTCAAGAGGTCCTGGCCCCTGACATTCTCCCAGTTCCAATTTCACCCGCCCTCACCCTGCCTGAGCCCCTGGCATCCTACAGAGAGGCCTGGCTTTCAGGCCTCACTGGAGGCGGGGGCAGAGCCTCCTTCACCACCAGCTTAACCACACATACACAACAGGGTCCTAGAGACACAGCCTCTTGCAGGCCCTCAGAAACAAGGTGCTTGCTTTACAGCAAAGGCCCAGAGACACTGATACATGCATGCTCCAGGTCATGGCTCTCAGGTGCAGAACTGAGATCAGAGTCTCCACGTCCCAGATGGCCCAGTGGCTGCACGCCTTGTTCTCCTGGGACACGCAGTGAGGGCCTTACCTACAGCCAAGCACTCCCCTCTGTACTGTGGTATGGGCCTGGGAACCTGAGAGCACCCTGGATTCTCCACAGAACACAAGCTCCTGGCCACAAGGGCCCCACGGGGTCCACATGCATAGGCATGATGTGCACGGCACATGGCCGGAGCACAAGGTTCGGCAGGCCACATGCCACCAGCCTGATCCTCAGTGCTGACTGTTCCCACTGTCCCTTCTTCTCCCATCCATCCACCTCCAACACATCGCCCAGTCAGAAGAAGAAGATATCAGCCAGGTTGGAGGACATTCTAGTTCTTTCTCCCTACCTGCCAACCCTAACCCCCAGGCAGCACAACTCTCCCATTTCCTGGAAGGGAAGTCTGAAATCTAGAAAACCCAAGAAGCCCAACCACACCACCTTACGCGAGTCCAGTCTGATCTGTCCATGCTAACACTGTCTGCTATTCCCCAAGAATGTGGGGACACTTTTAAAATTATTTAACCTGTAAGTGCCTCCACTTCCCCTCTGCAGAATGTGGCTATACCTGTATATATAAAAAAACAAACTCACTGCAGTCCAATCAATTCTGACTCATAATGACCCTACAGGTGAGAGGAGAACTGCTACATGGTTTTCATGGAGCATCTGGTGAATTCAAACTACCATGGTTAGTAGCCATAGCACTTAACCACCATAAATGGCCACAGGAAAAAACCTCACCCTTGCTGGAAATCTCAAACTAGATGAGGAGGGGACGGCAGGTGCTCAAGACAACACATGGGCTTCCTCACAGTGCCCTGCCAAAGGAGAGGCCAGAGCAGCCTTAGAGACACTGCAGGAAGCAAGAGTTAGTATTGCTGGCTGCACAGGGACAGGGTTAATCAGCTACCCAAAGCAAAGGCTCCTGTTTCTAAATTCCATGTCCAAGACTGGAAGGGAGAGTGGAGAGAGGAAAAGGGGAAGTGAGAAGTTTAAGTCCTTTCTAATAAAAGTAGAACGGTCTCTTACCTTACACACCACACCCTAAATCAAACTTATTTTTTTTTTTTTGTTGGACCACACTCTGCACAGGGTGCTGGCTGAGGTCTCCGGCATGGACTGTATTACAGCAGTCTCCTAGTTTCTTCCAGTCAGGTCCCTAGACAGTCTGGATGGCTAATTTATCCAACTAAGCACACCTCTGGCCATGTGACACTCTGTTCAAAAACCCTTAGCAACTCCTTATTACCTAAAAAGACAGATGGCAAATACATAGTGAACGTGTGCCACTATTTCTCCTTGCTACGGACCATGGCAGACATTACCAATCAATCTAGCACTTTTCCCCTCTGGATCCTACTCAACCTAGCATTAACAATGACTACCAATCACTGTAGCTGACACTCAAGTTAAAAATCCATTTTCTTGAATAAATGTCTAAAGGTAAGGGACTAACCAAACAAGCTTATTCTTCCCCTCCAGAGACCCAAATAGAATGATAGCAAGGAACTTTTTATTTTGTCCCACGACTTTGCATTTGTCCTACAAGTACAAAGAGAACAAAGTGACAACCAATCAAGAGTTCAACAGTGAAAAGGGTTGTACAACTTGAAGAATATACTCAAAGTCGCAGAATCATACATGGGAAAAGTTGTTCAGTTGGTGTATGTTGTGCTGCACATATTTTCAACAATGGAAAACATAAAATTATTTTTTTACAGAAAGAGTTTGACATCCTGCAGAAGACAGAGGCTGATCAGGACGGGAACGGATTCTGTGGGGCAAAGAACACAAAAACGCTGCAGCCTACAAGTGTCTTCAGAGAAGGATCTAGGTCAGAAACAAGTGGATTTGCACCAGAGATACCCCAAGCAGCTCAGGACTGGGGGTCCCAGGACATGGAGCAGGGGAAGGCACAGTGTAACACAAAGAACTGATTCAAAGTCCACACATGGGGTGACCACAGTCTTCCTTCTCCCGCCCATCCACAAAAGACCAATGGATAACCATCTTCAGAAATTAAACAGGAAAGGCTCATAGTCTCAGGTACACTGGGTATACTAGAAAGAGGGTAAGAAAACAGGCTTATAAAAACACTCTTCAAAGATCTGACTGGTCTAGAAGACATAAAATGATACTGGAGGACAGTGTACTTCTTGGTTTAAGTGGATGCATGAGACTAACTCGGCAGCTCCTTTTCGGAAGCAAGATGAGAGAGCAGAGGTGGATGGAAACTGGTTAAATGGACACAGTGAATACAAGGCAGAAAGGGGTATGCTTTCACTGTGGCGGCGGGGAACAGCTAGAGTCACACAGTAGTGTGGGCACAAGTTTTTGTATGACCAATTGACTTGGATTATAAATTTTCAGTTAAATAACAATAAAATATTAAGAATAAAAAAGAAACAAGTTTATAAAATCGGAGAATTAAGTGAAAATCTACATAAGATACCGCTGACTCCTCTAGCCCCACCCCAAGTATACCTTTCCTTCCAGGGGGAAGTGAAAGGAGTTTTCTATGGGAAAACTAAGCCGCTCCAGGAAAAACTAAAATCTAGTGAACACACTCACAGTTAATGATTTCCCCCAATGAAAGAGCTGACTCCCTTACCCCAAATATCATAAAATGACACCCCACCAGGTGACAAGTCCTGCCTGTGCCCATAAAGCTCCCAGTCCATCTTCTGTGTGGACAGCTGACACAGGCAACAAAAGATAAAAGAAAGAAACTGGGCATCATCAAAGTTACAATCTAGTGCTTCAAAGGACACACCATCAAGAATGCAAAAAGACTACCCACAGAACATGAGAAAATATTTACAAATCACTTACCTGATAAGGGACTTGTATGGAGATTATGTAAAAATACTCTTAGAACTGTATAATTAAAAATAAATAAATAACCCAACTAAAAATCAACAGACAAGGGACTTAAACAGACATTTCCCCAAAGATGATACACAAATAGCCAATAAGCACATGAAAAGATGGTCAACATCATTATTCATCAGGAAAACACAAATAAAAACCAAAGTGAGATACACTTCACACCCACTAAGACGGCTATAGTCAAAAACACGGAGAATAACAAGTGTTGACAAAGATGTGGAAAAACTAGGACCCTCAGATGCTGCTGGTAGGAATGAAAAACGATACAGCAGTTTTAAGACAGTTTGGGAGGTCCTTAACAAGTTAAACACAGTTACCATGTGATCTAGCAATTCTACTCCCAAACATATATCCAAGAGACATGAAAACATATGCTCATGTAAAAATGCATATGCTAATATTCATAGTAGCATTCATCACAATAGCCAGAAAGTAAACACTCAAATATCTGTTAACAGATGAACGAATTAACAAACTGTGGCATAAACACAACAGAACTGTTACTCAGTCATAGAGAAACAAAGGTCCCCAGGTAGCGCAAATAGTTTGCACTTGACTATTAACCTCAATCTTGGTGGTTTGAACCCATCTAGCAGTAGTGCAGAGGAAAAAGGCCTGTCAACCTGCTTCTCTTAGGACTACAGTCAAGAAAACCCTTTGGAACAGTTCTACTTGGTCACACATGGGGTTGCTATGAGTTGGAATCAATTCCATGGCAACTAATTACAACCAAGAAAAATGAAGTTCTGATACATGCTATACTATGGATATACCTTGAAAATTTTATGCTGGATGACATGAATCATATACAAAAGGACAAATATGGTATGATCTCATTTAGATGACATATCTAGAACAGGCAAGGAAACCCTGGTGGTGTATTGGGGTAAGTGCTATGTCTGCTAACCCAAAACTCAGCAGTTCAAATCTGCCAGGCATTCCTTGTAAACTCTATGGGACAGTTCTATTCTGACCTATAGGGTTGTTATGAGTCAGACGCGACTCAACGGCAGTGGGTTTTAGAATAGGCAAGTGCACAGAGACCAAAATTTATTAGTAGTTACCAGGGAAAAGGAAGAGAGGGAAACGGGGAGTCACTGCTCAGCCAGCCAGCCAAGTGCCGTCGAGTCGGATCCGACTCATGGCGAGGGTACTGGATTTCCATCAAGGGTGATGGAAATGTTCGGAAATAGATAGTGGTGATGGTTGAGAAACATTGTAAAATTACATCAATAGCACCGAACTATACACACAAGAATATGTGAAATAGCAAATATATACATATATATAAAAACCCTGGTAGGGCAGTGGTTAAGTCCACCAGGAGCTCCTTGGAAACCACAGTGCAGATCTACTCTGTACAGTTGGATCACAATGAGCTGGAGTTGACTCAATAGCACATAACAACATAAATTTTCATTCTACCACAATAAAACAAAGTAAAAAATTTTAAAAAGATTCAATTACTAGTTCATGCTACAACATGGAAGAACCTTGAAAACACAAGAGAAAGAAGTTATCAAAGACATAAAACATGTTGATTTGCCATAACTGAAAGACTAATCTCCCCATTAAAAGGGCCTAGTAAGTGCCTGGCCCAGAAATGGGAAGTGAGAAAACACCTTCTCTCAATGCTCATTAACGTGAAATTGAAGAAGGTAAGGAACAGAGAAGAATGCTAAGACTTCCAGAGAGATAAAAACAAGTTACATAACAAAGAATAGAGAATTAGAATGTATCAGGTGATTTACGTTAGAAGACAATGGAACGGTCTAAAAAAGTGATTTCCTATCCAGATTCTACACCTGAGTCAACTACCAAATAAGAAAACAAACAAACAAAAAAAACCCAACACTTTGAACATTCAAGGATTTAGCACATTTAGCTACTGTTATGGTTTGAACTGTGTCCCAGAAAAACCTGTGTTGTAAACCCTAACCCCTATAGCTGTGGTTAAGGAGCCCTGGTTGCACAGTGGGTAATTAGTTAACAGAAAGGTCAGTGGCTGGAACTCACTAGCCACTCTGCGGGACAAAAGATGCGGCAGCATGCTTCTGTAAAGATCAACCCATCGACTTCTGAGTAACGCCCCTATAGGACAGAGTAGAACTGTTCCATAGGATTTCTAAGGAACAGCTGGTAGATTCGAACTACTGACCTTCTGGTTAGCAGCTGAGCTCTTAAAAACTGTACCACCAGCCTTGGAATGGGTTATGTTAACAAGACACTATTAGTGCAGGGTGCATTTTAAGTCAACCTCTTCTGAGATATAAAAGATGTTAAACAAGCAAGTGAGGAAACAAAGGTAAAGGAAGATACATGCCATTTCACATGAAGATCACCAAGGAACCAAAGCCTTTCCCCAAAGCCAGAGAGTGCCCTGAATTTGGGACTTCTAACCTCCTAAACTGGGAGAGCATACATTTCTGTTTGCTAGTCAAGCAATTGTTGCCTTTATGTCATAGTGGCACTAGATAACTAAGACTTCTACCATGCTTCTTTCCCTACACTGGAGGCTTAGCTCAAGCAAACTCAGGGGGTACACCAATAAAGAGAGAAACATGAGACCTAAGAAACTAGATTCAGTGTATACCAGTTGCTGCCCAATCAGTGCTGACTCAGGAGATCCATGTGTGTCAGAGTAGAACTGGGATCTGTACAGTTTTCCATGCCTGATGTTTCAGAAGCAGATTGTGAGGTCTTTCTCCCAGGCACTTCTGTAAGAATTCAAATCTCTAACCTTTTGGTTAGCAGTACAGCAGGATAACTGTACCACTCAGGGACTTGGATTCAATGTAAGACAGCAGTCAAAGGAAGTGTCAGAATGGAAACTGCAGAGCAGGCCTAAAGAATCACCAGTCCGAACTGGAGCCGGAGAATGGGGAGCTTAGGAGGAGAAATTCCAGAAGAAAGGGAAAACTGATAAATGATCTGTCATGCTTGAACCTTTGAGGAAAAACAAATCAGGAACTGGAGAAAAGTACATGACTGTGATAGAGCAATCTGTAAAATTTTTAAGGGTATTTAAAGGAAATAAGTGAAAAGCCCCTTATTTGGAGAGGGGAAAAAAAACAAGCTATACAAGAAATCAAATACAATTATCATACCTTTCTTGCTCTTGGAAACCCTGGTGGCATAGTGAGTTAAGTGCTACATCTGCTAACCAAAAGGTCGGCAGTTCAAATCTGCCAGGTGCTCCTTGGAAGCTCCATGGGGCAGTTCTACTCAGGTTGTTATGAGTCTGACCCAACTCCACAGCAGTGGGCTTTTTTTTTCTTGCACTTAGTTGTTCAAACTACATTGTCAAATAACTTAAACATTGTATTGCTCTTACTAAATCATATAATAAATTGTGATATGATTATATTAGAAAGATAGAGGAGAAGTGTGGTATAATAGCCAATTTTTTTTTCTACCACAGAGGAATAAATAATGTCTTAACGTGATATTAAGATACAGCAATACAAGCATATTATTTACAACTAAGGAATAAACAGTTAAAATTTGCAAGTGACTGCTGAGAATCCAGACTGGAGTGTGAAGAAATGTAGGATAAAAATCTGATGCTTTTCATTCAAAACCTCTTGTACTTACTAACACCTATGAAGGTATACTTGACTTAAAAATAAAAGAAAACCATCATCTATTTTTAATCCTAGCATAGATTAAAATCTAAACTTTTGGGCATCTGACAAAGTTCAATACCAGATAAATTCCTGATAAAAACTTTCAATGAAACAGATATAAAAGAGAAATTCTTTCACATAATAAAGGGCATCTATGCAAAATCCACAACCAATATCATTCTTAGTGGAGAGAGACTGAAAACAGTCCCCTTGAGAACAGGAATAAGACAGGGATGCCCTTTATAACCATTCCTATTTAACATTGTGTTGGAAGTCTTAGCTACAGCAAAAAACCATGGAAAAGAAATAAAGAGCAACCAAACTTGTAACGAAGATGTAAAACTTCCGCTATTTGCAGATGTGATATTACACGTAGAAAACCCAGAAGACTCCACAAGAAAACTACTAGAATTAACAGCAAAATTCAGCAAAGCAGGATATAAGATCAGCTGGATTCCTATATACCAATAAAGAGAATAATGAAAAGGAAATCAGGAAAGCAACACCATTTAAAAAAAAACAAAAACTTTGGAATAACTCTAACTAGGAATGTACAAGACTTAGGTATTAAAAAAAAAAAACTCTACAAAACACTACTGGAAGAAATCAAAAGAAATCTACATAAATGGAAAAACGTACCATGCTCATGGACAAGCAGACTGAACACTGTGAAAATGACAACTCTACCCAAAGCAATCTACAAATACAATGTGATCTCAACTGAATAGCATTAACATTCTTTAAAGAGATGGAAAAACCAACTATTAACTTTAAACAGAAAGGGAAGAGACTCCAGATAAGTAAAGCACTACTGAAGAACAAAGCAGGAAGACTTCCACTGCTGGCCTCAGAACTTACTGTATAGCTATGGTGGTCAAAATAGCCTGGTACTAGATACAACCACTGGTACTTGACCAATGGAACAGAACAGAAAACTTGGAAGTAAATCCATCCACCTATCTTCAGCAAAGGTCCCCCAAGTCCATCAAATGGGAAAAAGTCTTTTTAACAAATTGTGCTGGCAAAATTGGATGTCCATCTGCAAAAAAAGCAAACAGGATCCATACTTCAAACCACATGCAAAAACTAATTAGAAATGCACTGAAGACTAAAATACAAAACCCAAATACATTGCAGAACAAAAAACAGTACCAACTCTAGAGGCTCTATACTTCATTAATAGGATACAAACAACGTAACAACACACAAACTTGAGAAAATAAGTTAGATAATTGGGATCTTAAACAAATTTAACACTTATGCTCACCAAAAGACTTCACCAAGAGTGACAGAACAACCTATAGACTGGTAACAAAATTTTGGCTATGACAAATCCAACAAAGGTACAATCTAAAATCTACAGGGAAATGTAACATTCTACAGCAAAATGACACATAACTCAATTTAAAAAATGGGCAAAGGAAATGAATGGACACTTTACCAAAGACATTCAAGTGGCTAAAAGATACATGCAGAAGATTACTAGCTATCAGAGAAATGCAAATCAAAACCACAATGAGATACCATCTCACCCCAGTATCATTGACACAAATAAAAAATCAGAAAATAATGAATGTTGGAAAACTTGCAGGGAGGTTGGAACTCCTATGCACTGCTGGTGGGAATTCAAAATGTATAACCATTTTGGAAAATGATATGGCACTTTCTTAGAAGGCTAGAAATTAGAAATAACATAATCTAGCAATCCCACTCCTAAGAATATGTTCCAGAAAAAAAAGAGCCTTCACACTAACAGACACATGCACACCCATGTTCACTGCACCACAACCTAGGTGCCTATCAAGGGATGAATGGATAAACAAACTACGGTACACAGACACAATGGAGTACTACACAACCATAAGAGCAACAATGCAGCGTTATGCTGGGTGACAGGTCAATCCAAAAGGACGAAATACTGTATGCAACCACTACTATACACACTCATGAAAAGGTTTACACACAGAAAAATCAATCACTGACCATTACAAGGGAAGGGAGCGGTAGGGATGGAAAAACACTAAATACTCAATAGATGAGTGATAACTTTGGTGAAGGGTAAGAAAGTACACACTACTGGGGCAAAAAACAAAGAGGGGAGACAAATCCAAACTTCTGTGTGACCTAGACTTCCCAGGATTGAATTTTAATTCATAATTCCAGTTTTGTTTTCCATTAGTCCCTCTTAAACCCACTGCTACAGAGTTCATTATGACTCATAGAGACCCTATGGGACAGAGCAGAACTACCCAACATGCTTTCCAAGGCTGCACACCTTTGTGAAAACAGACTGCCACACCTTTCTCCAGCAGAGCAGCTGGTGAATTTGAACCATGACCTTTCAGTAGCAGCCAAGCACTCAATCACTGGGTCACCAAGGCTCCTTATATACTCTACACTCACTACTTTCCCTTCAGGAGCACATTTCCTTATGTCTTTAGGATATCCACACTTCCTCAGGCTGTAATACTGTTTCTCCATCTCTGACTAATAGATCCTGCCCATTCTGAAAGACTCACAGAAGAAGCTGACCTGCAAAGTGTAAAATACAAGCATCTCAAAGATCACAGGCCCCAGATTTTTCCAGCTCTTTCCTCTTCTGTCAAAATGAAACAATCAGACCTATGGGGTTAACTGCAGCTGAGAGCCAGGCTAGGAGTTTCTCTGCATTGAGAGCCCAGAGTTCCTAGCCTGTCACCACCTGGAATAATTTATAAACCTTTGGTGTGAATGTGCACCTAAGAAAAGTTACGTTTTCAGATTATCAGAGTAGCCTGGAACCAAATAAAGGATACGAACCTCTAAGCAAGAGCCATTAAAAGGATACGCATTTGCTGAGAGGCTGTCTCCTGGACGTGAACAGAATCAGAGGGCATGTGGGTGCAGCCTCCTGAGGACTAATGTAAGTGCACTGCGAACAGTCAAGGATCCCATCACAGAGCCAGGACTGCCTGTGCTCCCTCAC
The DNA here is from genome assembly GCA_028571685.1 of Heterohyrax brucei. Taxonomy (NCBI): domain Eukaryota; kingdom Metazoa; phylum Chordata; class Mammalia; order Hyracoidea; family Procaviidae; genus Heterohyrax; species Heterohyrax brucei. The sequence goes on along the minus strand of CM053142.1, from coordinate 63,772,341 downwards.
TGTGGGCTTAGTTTACACCTGTCTTTCGTCACTGCATCCTTTGTGCCCCCTGGACGGTTAGCTCCTGGAGCATAAACTATGCCTCCTGGTCTTAGAGACGCATTCCTAATGCAGGGTGCCTCACCTACACAGCATGTGTCCAACGGTGAGCTAGGAAGAGCAGCAGAGGCCAAGTTCAGGGACTGAGCCATGTGAGAAGTTGGGTGGGGTTTCTTCTGGGATAGATGGGCCCTGGAAGCACAGTCAGCTGGGCAATGCATCCTAACCCCACACTCCTTCTTCCCTTAGTCTGATTTCATAGCCCAGCATTCCTTGGAAATGAGTTTTCGAGGACCAGCTGCCCTGCTCCTGGGCTTGAAACCAATACAAGACTTGCTATTCCTATAAAGACTGGGGTGACTGGGTGTCCATGCTGGCTATGTGCCTACTTCCTCAGTATCTCCCGTCAGCCACTTTCCAGTACTACAGCCCCCTTAAGACTCAACTCCCTGCAAGGCTTGGCTGCCACTGCCACCTAGAAGAAACAGGCCAGCTCTTTAGTGTTGCTGGAAACTGTGGTGGTGTAGGGGTGAAGTGCTAAAGTGCTAAAGGTCCGCAGTTCAAATCCACCAGGCACTTCCTGGAAACTCTGGAGCAGTTTCATGCCATCTATAAGGTCGAGATGAGTCAGAATCAACTTGATGGCAGTGGATTTGGTTTTGGTTTGGTATCGCTGCTCAACTTGCACCACTGGATGACCATTTTGTCCCTGCTCCTCACCTTCTCCTCACTGGTCCTACACATCCCAAGTTTCCGCCACAGAAACAGCACCTTATGCCCACTCTTGCTCTTTTGATCTCACTTCAGGATATGCTGAGAGTAGCAAAGGGGGAGCTGATCAAAAGGCTTACCCAGAACTTCACGAGAAAAAAGGCATTGGAGGGTCCCCGCTCAAAGAGCTCCTTGAGTCCACCCTTTTTCTCTGGGAATTTGTCATAGATCTGGCGGATGTCCACGGCTTCGAGGTAGGGGTCATTGTAGCTTGGGCTTGACTGGCCAATGTGCACAAACAGATGCTTGTTGTACTGTGGAGAGAAAAGCGGGTCTGAGGGAGAGGTGGCAAGAGCAGACAGACAGAACAAAACCAGAGCTCAAATCTCAGCTCCAGCCTTCAGCTGCCATGTGACCTTCAGCAAGTAATGTAGTGCCTCTCTGAGCCTCAACTGCCCCACTGGTAGGATGAACACACTAAGATGACGGTTAAAGTAGATACAAGACTCTAAGACATAAAATGATACTGGCAAAGAGTATGCTTCTTCGCTTAGGTAGATACATGAGACTAACTGGTGGCTTCTGTCCAGAGGTGAGATGAGAAAGCAGGGGGAACAGGAGCTAGCTGAATGGACACGGGAAATGCAGGGTGGACAGGAGGAGTGTGCTGCCATAGGATTGGGAGTGCAGCTACAGTTACACAGCAGTGTGTGTAAGTGCTTGTATGACACACTGACTCAGACTGTAAACTTTCAGCTAAAGTGTAGTAACATATTATTAACACACACACACACACACACACACCAAAAAAAACCCACAAGTACCTATAAAGCATTTGGCACCCAGCCTTGATACCTGTTAGTTGCTCAATAAATGGCATTTGTTACTTACATGTCTTTATGACCTCAAATGAGTCATTTTATAACTCTGGGCCTCCCTTTTCTCATCTGTCATGTAAGACCATGACCTAGATCAGGTGTTTTCAAATTGTGCTCTGCTCTTGGAGACACGGAGCATGGCAGCAGGCAGGGGTTGGGGGTTGGTGGTGTGTGAGTGGAGGGCTTTAACACGCACCTTGTTACAAACCAGAGACACTGTCCTTTCTCTTGCTTTATGCACTAAACTTCTGAGTAAAAGCTGGTTCCTCAGCTAAAAAATAAGTTGGAAAAGCGTAGCATGAGAAGGTAGATTGATGCTGCCCGACTCTGATATCCTGTCAGTCTGGCCTCCTCTAGATGATGCTGGCTTCTGCAGGTGACAATAGTCACCCAGGACACTGAGCTGAATGGGGAGGCCTGCTGTCCTCTGCTGACATCCCGTCGGATGTGCCTCAGACACAGGAGGCTCCTCAGCTTCCTGGCTACTCCTCAGAGCCCAGGGGAGGGATGCAACAGCATGGCGTGGGGCTGGGAGGGGAAGATTCTGGACCAAGCACTGGCTGGCTTGGGAAGAAAGGACGCAGAGCTGAGGACACAGGACTGAGAGGCAGAGGAAAGGGCAAGACATAGAAAGGAAGACTGCCTGAGAGCACTGAGGTCAGGAGAAGAAACGGTGGGGACACTGGGATGGGACGAATGTACAGTGCAAGGGATAGAGGGAGGGTAGAGCAAGCAAAGAGAGGAAAGGGTCGAGGTAACCTTGGCTGGAAAGTACCAGGGCACTTAAATTACGCCCAAAAGTAGAGACAGGAGCAGGGTAAGTAGAAAAGAGGTTCCCCAGAGGAGGAGAAACCACCAGGAATTAGCACAGGGTGGGAGAGCCAGCTGGGCAAGGCCAGAACCTACCGTCTCAGGGTCTTGCTGCTGCTCCAGGAAAGCAGAGAACTCCAACATCCAGAGCTTGGAACTGGCGACACTGCGGCCCTGCCACGGAGGGGCCGGGGGTCCCGAGGGTGAGGGGGCAGACCCTGCAGGAGACTCGAAGCCTGCACACGAGAGAGGCACATGGGAGCCTACCCACAGGGCCCCTCGCGTGGACACCCCCTGCAAGGTCCCCAGGGCCCAGAAGTGAGAGTCCAGGCTGACTGGGGATCTCCCATTGCCGTGATGGTGGAGGCGGGCAGGAGGTGTGTAGGAGGTGCTGGCTGGAGCCTCCAGGACCAGCTGGTGGGGAAGGGTTAGCCTGACACAACTCTGTCCACTCAGGTCTCTGCACAGCACTTGAGGGACTGCATTCTGAATGGGCCTGGGGAAACTACAGAACCGAAAGCACTTCCGGAGCAGGTAACATTAGGTTCTTGCCCTCAAGGAGCTTCTGGTCTAGTCAAGGAGATGCCCAGACGGGTCAGTGACTACAATATAAGCCCTATGAAAGTAGTAAGTTTCCTGTTCAGTGCACTGCTGTATCCCCAGCACCTAGGACAGCACCTGGCCCCAAATAGGCTAATAAACAAACAATGGGGTCCCTGACTGGACCACTAGCCAAAAAGTTGGTGGTTCAAACCCTCCCAGAAGTGCTAGGGAAGACAGGCCTGGCAACCTGCCTCCAAAAAGTCACAGTCCTGAAAACCCAATGGATGGGCAAAGGGCATTTCAAGCAGAGGAAGCCTCCCTATCTCCCAGTGTCACTGACTTGATTCTGATCCTATAGGACAGAGGAGAACTACCCCATAAGCGTTTCCAAGGAGCATCTGTTGGATGTGAACTGCGACCTTTTTTGGTTAGCCGCCACACCACTTACAAGAATTCAGCTGCTAACCAAAGAGTTGGCTGTTTGGATCTACCCACTCCTCCTTACAAACCCCATGGGACAGGTCAATTCTATCCTATAGTGTCAATATGAGTCTGCAATGGCAAAGAAAGCCGTCGAGGCAAAAATCACAGAGCTGTGAAGCAGCTCAGCGAGTCTGGACACTTGCTGCTTGGTAGAACTGGAGAGAAGGGTAGATGTGGGCCAGCTGCAGGAAATGACGCTCAAGAAGAAGGCTGTGTCAGTTAAGCTAAGAGTGAATTTTATCCTGAGCATTCAGGGCCTTTACTGAAGGATTTTAAGTAGAGCAGTGAAATAGTCAGATTTGTATTTTCAAAAGATACTATCTCAGTGTGCAGGAAGGACTGGGCTGAGCAGGGGCAGGCAGGTCAAAAGCAAGGAGCTTGCAGTTTTTCAAGTGACAAAATGAAGATGGCCTGAACTAAAGCAGATGGTAGGGTAAAGAACAGGCAATAGATGGGACAGCTATGGTAAGAGCAAACTCCCATGACTTTGTGAGAGGTGAGAGACCAGCAAGAGCATGGAGGACAACACCAGTCTTCCAGGTTGTAAGGCTGGTGAATGGTGGCCCCACATGCTGAGGCAGGGGACTCAGGTGTATGTGGAGGAAGGAAACACAGGAGTAATAATCCCAGGGGACAGCTGAGGACTATGCTGCACACATTAGCTGGTGCACGATGTGTATCAGGGTGGTGCAAATGTTTCACTAAGAGCCTGACTAGCAGCCCAAAGGTCAGTGGTTTGAATCCACCAAAGGCACCTCAGGAGAAAGTCCTCATCCTTGAAAAGTTTATGGGGCACAATTCTGCTCTCACCACGAAATCAGAATTGACTCAACAGCAATAACAGCCAATGCATTATCAGTTGAATCATTCTTTCATTTGTACAACCAACACTTACTGAGAAGTGCTGTGTATCAGGCATCCCACAACACCCGAAGACACAGAGACAATCAGTTACAGACTTGGCCCCAACACACAACAGGGAATGACCTGTATAGAGCGTCAAGTGCTAGGTGGGGGAGTGCATCAGTGCCTGGGAGGGCAAACGGGGCACCTAACATGATGGGGCATGGGGGGCAGTTTAGAGGAGGCTTGATGGAGGGGGCAGTGGCTGAGCCTCGGATAGTAGGAAGATGGAAGGGAGCAGAAAGACGAGGTGAACGTGTCGAACTGTGTAAGTCCTCTGCAGAGTTTAAATTTCATCTGAAGACACCAGGGAGCCATTAAAAGGATTTTCAGCCTAGGAGACGTGGTGACGTTGACACTTGAAAAAGCCCACTTTGGTGAATGACAGAGTGATGACAGATGAGGCTGGAGTCAGGGAGCCAGTTAAGTTATCCAGGCAACAACGAAGGCTTGAATTAAGTCTGTATTAGTGTGGACAAGAGAGACACAGAGTGGGTGGAAGGGACAGGACGTGGTGCGGTTTTGATGTCGGGGATGAGAAGCATCAGCAGTCAGAAATCCAGGAGGGTGGCAGGGCTGTGTTCAGAGGAAGAAAGGCCCAGTGATCAGGTATCAGAATGTAGGCAGGCTGTCATCCCCCAGTCCAAGAAAGGTGGTGAAGGGAGAGGCTCTGTACTGCCCTCCAGAGTGGAGGGTGCTGAAGGACCCTCAGGAGGAAGAGGCCAGAGCACAGCTGGGTCCCCTGGGCAGTGAGAAGGGAGGGCTCCTGTGGCTGGCACAGGTCTCTGAGCCTCCTGCCCTTTGTCAGAGCTCTGCTCATCTGACCCAACAATGTCCCAGGCTTCGTTCCAGGAGGGTTCCTAGCTGAAAAGTTGGACTCTCCGTGGACCTGTCGTTTTGAAGAAGGCAGTAACAGCATCACAAAGAGGGAGTGTATCCTAGGTGCAGAGAGTATGCTCAGGCAGCCACGCAAGGCAAAGCCATGGCCCTTGGAACTACGTATGCCCCTGCAAGCCCTGTGCCCAAGCTGGGGAAAGGGGCAGGTACCACAAGGAGCACAGGTGTGACGTGTGTGCTAGGGGCAGGGGGTGGGCTAGAGCCAGGATACCAGGAAGCACCTAGAAGAGGGGTCTCTGCCCTGCTGAGGTGTGGATTTGGGAGGGAGCCATGGCCATCTGACCCACCTGGTAGAGGCAGCGGAGGCTGGACAGTGTAGGTTTGTTGAGAGAAAGGTTTCACACTGAAGGAGATAAGAAATGAGAAGCATATAAACTGGGGGCACACAGCAGGGCTGGCCCAGTGTTCCCCTTGTGGCAGATCTGCATGATCTGGACATCAGTGACCTTGGTGGGCTTTGCCCAACCACTCTGTCCCTGGCAATTCCTGTGGGGAGCAGCATGACTACTGGAAAAAGTCACTTATCTCTCTCCCTCCAGAGCAACCCTGCAGCCCAACAGGCGAATTCCTAGCCTGCTGCCCTTTGTGTCCCAAGCACTGGCCCTGCACAGACTGGCGTTCAAACGCACCCCGGGGTATCCACATCCCAGACCATGCCAGTCGATGTCTGAAAGTAGGAGATCCTGATGCCCAAGCTCAAGGCTACACTAACAACTGACCCCATTCTACAGCCCTGTCCCGCCTGGGGAGCCAAGCTCAATTTAACGTGTTTATGGGTTCAAGTCAGTTCCAGGAGCAAGAGGTAGCACAAACCAGGCCATACTCACTCGTGGGATGTTCCGGCTTGACCTGGCAAAGCTCCTTGCCAAAACTGGGGAGGCAAAAAAGTGCAGAGTCAACACGGTCCCACGTGCACATGGGGCCCCACAGTGTGGAAAGACAGTAGCAGGGGCCTCGGCTGGAAAGGAAGCTGTGAACCCCAGCTTTGAACCTACCGCCTTGGGCTGGTAGCCCTGCTTTTCTAGGGACTCCAGGGGCACCACGACCAGGGAGGAAGGGGAAGAAAAGTGATGCTACTGTCTAATAACAGCCAGCATAGCACCCCCAAAGTGTGCTGCCACCCAGTCAATTCCAACTCAGAGTGACCCTAGAGGACCCTGGTCTCTGGAAATGTTCTACAGTGAGAACGCATGCACTTGGTGAACACTGCACTGTGGTCTCCTGCAGTGTCACCCTGCACATCATTACACCAGGTTCTGCAAGTCCTGGAGCCAGAAACTTACAAAATACTAACAACGCCCTCCATCTACTCAGCCACAGAATCTCTCTCTGTCATTTCTGTTTAACATCCTGGTGGCCCAGTGCTCTCTGGATGCACAGTGACAATGCTAGCTGGGAGGCTTCCTGAGGACAGGACCTGTCACTGGCCCCTTTCCCATGTGCCCAGAGCCTGGCACACATCTTCAAGACCCATGAAGTACCAAGAAGCCATGAGAGCCCTGTGGACACAGTCTTGGAATGGAAGAGCCCTTCTGAACACTGTCTTGAAAATGTGGCCTCTATGGCCATGGCTGAGAAGTTTAAAATCCAAGGATTTGCTCCTGGAGGCCAGTTCTCCAAACAGGAGAGCAGTGCCTGAGAGGAAAGAGTGGGAGTGAGGCTAAGTGGTAGAGGGCTATTCGAGGATGTGCTGGAAGCTCTGCTAACCCTTGGCCCTCTGGACTTCAGCTTCCTCATCTGTAAATTGGGTCAACTCTATAGAGCTACTCAGCTGGTCATCCGATGGAGGTGGTGCCTTCCTTCCTTGTAAAAGGTTTGCATTGTTACTGCCAAGCCCCCATGAGGGTGGTTCCAATTATCAGCTAAGCCAGCACTCAGCAGGGTCACTTGGTCCTTGGTCCCTCGGTTCCCCAGCTCCCCTGGCCTGAGAGGACTCAAATGAGAGAAATTTGGACTGGCCAATGCTTCTAGTGCTTCAGAAGGGAGAGAGGTGAGAAGGCGCGAGTTGGTTTGGCCTCTGGCTCTAGGCAGCCCCACTTACCCCTGAGACTGCTGGGTAGCCTGGGCCCCGGGAGAGGGTCATTTTACTGTGGAAGGCTGTGGCGGAGATGATCTGGGCGGACGACATGGTAGCCATGCTCTGCAGGGCCTTGTCCTTAGCTGCCTGATCCTGGGGAAGACATTGGAAGGGAGGACCTCAGGAGCAGTCATCATGTCAGGCTTAGGTGAGGCAGGGTCAGGAAAGCTGTCCCCTGCCACAGAGGCCAGGGCCCTGAACTAGGCCCTGGGGGACCAGGCTTTAAGTCCTTACAGGACTATTCACTTGTTTTGTGTCTCTGAGCAAGCCACCTGTTTTCTCTAGTTCTGTTTCCTCATCTGTCAGAGGGGCGTAATACATGTATGGTCTATTTTACCAGAACTTTAGAAAAAAAGATTTTGGAGACCCTTTTCCAGATCCTGCCTTTCATTTTACTGATCATGAGAGTACCTGGAGAACAGGGATCTTGTGTGTCTTATTTGCTACTGTACTCCTGGCACCTAGCTCAGCACCTGGCTTACAGCAGATGCTGCATAAATGTTTTTGGTACATTCCTCCTGAAATGGACAGGAGTGATCGCCTTGGGTCAGACGGGCAGGGGATGATTTCCTGGAGCCCCGTCTCAGTCCTGCACAGTAGGTCTCCTTTAGCACTGTGAGAACCCAGGGGCCTCATTTAGCTCTCCATGCGAGAACGTCAGTACCCCTCTAACTGTCCTCCACGTATTCAAGACCCCAAAGAACAGGTCTGCCCTGCACAGGCCCAGAACAAGTTGGCATATAGGAAAGTCATTTCTATGACATTGGGGATAGTAACAGTAATAATTTTTCATACTTATATTAGTCCTCATCTTGAGGTTCCCAATGCAAGAGCCTCCAAAATTAATGAAATACTAGTCTACATTTCAAAAAGCTAATGGAAGTCCCACCTTCGCCCACAATAAGGCCACACATACTCACAGGAACAGCAAGTATTGTTCAAGTGTGTGTGGCTTTATGGGGTCTGAAGAGCTTGGAAAGAAGCTCAGAAAAATCTCAGAAAGAAGCTGTGATTGGAAACTCTCTATCTTTATGATGAATATTTAAAGGGGAACAAACAGATTCAGCATGACTTAATAATTAATAATAACTAACTTGGTAGACCCAGATCTGTCTCGAGTGATAAAGCTGAGCTCCAGCAGCTTATGAGCACTTCTACATGGTTATTCCCCCGGGTTCACACAGCAGTCCTGTGAGCGGTGCTACTGTGGCCGTTCACACAGCTATGCAGAGCTGACATCTGGCTCAGACGAATCTCAGTGTCCACCCCGGGTCTCAGCATTGCACAGCCAAGCAGCCAGAGCACAGAAGGCCTTTCTGCTCTCCCCTCAGCCCCTCAAGGTGACCATGGATGCTGTGTGGCACGCGGCAGCCACAGAAAGTTTCAAGTAGGCTGTCCTGCCTCTCAGTATCACAGTACTCCTGTGAGGTTGGAAGACCAGTAGGATCTCCATTTTAAAGATGAAGAAACCGAGGCTCAAAGAATTTAGGTGACTAAGGTGCTGACTGGTAATGGTCAAGCACTGTAAGCTTGGTCTAGAATTGCATACCAACTACTTCTGGACTCTAGAGGCCTGAAGGCGGCTGTGCAGACTAAGAGTGGTCACATCAAGACTGACAGTCTCCAGCAAATATATCACACAGGCCGGGAGACCATGCTGAGAGGTGAAGTCACCCTCCACTTAGACAAAACAGTGTGGTAGATGAGATCTGGCCCTGACTCCATTCCCACTGCCCCTATTTAGGGCCAGACCTGGGCCTCAATCTTCAGCCTATCTCTGATAACTGAAGCGGGTGGGAATCATCTGCTCAAGGACACTTCAGAAGGGAAAAGCCAAATATGCCAAAGCCAGCTCCCAGACAGATGAGGAATGGCATGGCACGCTGGACCCCAGAACGCCTGCAAACCTCTGTGCTACTCACACACAGGGCACCCAGGAGCTCCACCTGCTGAGAATCAGCAGCTTGTGTCCCTTCACAGAGAGCCAATCTAAACAAACAACCCTGGCTCAGGAAACAGTGGCCTCGGTGGGGTGGGGCAGGAATCAGCAGTGAGTGGGAAGGACATTGCTGGGAGTGGCGGCTATAGCCAGGCTACAGAGCCAGGGAGTCATAGAACTTAGGAGCTGGCAGGGACCTCAGATACCACCTTACTTAACCCTCCTCTCATTTTACAGATGAGGAAACTGAATGGAGCCCACATAGTTCAGTGTCTGGCTCAAGCCCCCACAGCCACATCGACAGAGCCAGGGCTAGACCCAAGCTCCAGACCCCAAGGAGTTCCATCTGATCTCGAGGTCAGACACAGAACCTAACTGCTTAGGGTCCCTGACGACTCACAGGAGGACAAACCCCAGACGACCCTCCCCAGGAAAACCATACACGAGGTCTGACAATTAAGTTCACGAACTCGTCCTAGAAAAGGCGCTACACACCTCACTACTGAGTATCACTACAGTCACCTTCGAAGTACTCCCCTTGGGAAGCTATGCACCCATGCCAGCACTTAGTCCACCCTTCAAAGCAATTTGGGAATGGCCATCACAGCTGTCATCGTACTACTGTTAATGTCCTGAATGTCATCAAAATGTCTTCCTTTCAATATTTCCTTTATCTTCAGGTAAAGAAAAAAGTCACTGGGACCAGATCAGGTGAGTAGGGAGGGTATTCCAATACAGTTATTTGTTCAATGGCTAAAAAACTCCCCGAGAGACAACTATACAATTAAGTTCACAAACTTGCCACTTGTGTACAATGGCCATTCCAGAAAGAGTTTCAAAATTGCTTTGAAGGGGAGACTAGGTGCTGGTGTCAATGCACAGCTTCCCAAGGAGAGCACTTTGAAGGTGACCATGGTGGTACTCAGCAATGTAGCACTTAGAACAAAACAAATTTGCGGACTTAACTGTGCAACCTCGTATATGGGAATTTTGTGTATCATTTAATAGGCTCCTGACTCTCCTGATACCTGGCCAGCAATCCACTGAGGCTGTCCTTAAGCTCCAGTGGAGAACCTGTGGGCAAGGATAGGTGTGGGCCCACATTAGAAATTCCCTTAAGGGCTAGGCATGGAATACTGTGACGTCTGTCCCATACACTGGCTGCCTGCTATGGTCTCCAGTGATTCAGAGGCCACCCAGAGAGGAAGAACAAGGGGCAAGCTGGGTCCAGGGCCAGGGGTGTTCTGGGGCACATGTGCCAATCGAAAGGGAGGGGCTGACAGCTGCAGCCCAACCAGCTGTCCAGGGAACAAAGGAGTGAGGTGTCAGCCACAGCTGTGGGGGACAGGGGACAGCTGAGCTGTGGGCAGTGGGCGCAGCTTCCTAGGAGGTGTCTGTGGTTCCCACCCACTCATTCTGAGGCTCTTGTGTCAGGATCATGGACTACTGGGGCAGATCAGGACCTTGAGGGTCACACAGTCCAGTAGCTTTAAAACTCTGAGGTATTGTAGGGTATTGAAGAGGAGCCTCCAGTGCCACAGGGTACAAGAGGCTGACTAGGAGGCGGGTGTCTCTGGCCTGCTCCTCACCAACCTAGCTTTGATCAGAGCAGCTCCTCTGATAACCCACTGGGGAATATTGTTTGAGGGGTGCAAGAGGGCCTCAGTCACTTATAAAAAAGCTTGTAAATTAGTGATCTAGTCTAATATCCCCAAGCAGTTGTGCAGACTCTGCTGTTTACACTTCCCTCAAGGATAACTCCCTCCCTCCTAGTTTTTACCAGAATGGCCTCTCACTCTAGGATCCAAGGGGCCTAGCTGCTGTGGAGTGCAGGGCCACCCCAACGGGAAGCCCCAGACAGCAGGCCCTCTGTAGAGCAGACTAACTAAGGAGTAGAAGAACCCACCAGCTCTAGAGAGCAAGCGCTAAATGGAATTTCACCAATTCCTGCAACACCAAACCCCACCCATAGGAGTGTCTGCCACCCCTGCTAGCCTCCCAGACCCAGAGTGATGGCACTAAAGGGGTTCTCGAGATGGCCAGAGGCTTGAGGTCATCGAGGAATAGGACCTGGAGTGTGATCCCTGCTACTGTGAGTTGTGTCCACATGGCTCAGGGTAGCTGCCCCTGGCCCCCCACCCCTGATGCTCCAAGCTGGAGCCAGTAGAGGGCCTGCAGGAGAGGCATGCCTGTAGCTGCCCAGGACCCTGCAGAGCCTGGCATTCACATACATGGCTCCAAGGTCAGGTGTCCCTCCTGGTGCAGACAGAAGAGCTAGTACAAGCTGAACCTGACTCCATGCACCGGCATCCAGCCCCTAAACTCAAAGGGAAGACCTTTTCCTACTGGTAAGAGAAGTCCATCTTCTGGAAATCTGATACCCCCACCTTCCCGCCCAGGCCTCTCCTACCCGCTGCTGAAGTGTGCCTTACCTTTAGCTTGGCCTGGATCTCTCGGGCTTTGCGACGAGCCAGCACCTGAATGTGGCTGGAGACCTGTGACATGGGCGAGAGGACCTCTGTCTTATCCAGACTGCCTGCGATCACTCTTGACTACCCCCCTAGACTTCCTCCCACTTCTGTGGACTGAATGAATGAATGAAAGGCTCATTCAGTGGGCTCTCAGTCTTTCCCGCCATCTTCAGCTAATCCAGGGTAGGGCACTCTTTCAAAGGTAAAGGGCCAAAGTTTTGGCTCTCTGTCCTTTTGGTATCTTAGAGAGACTGAGGGAAAGATTGTTGAGCCCCTAGTAAGGTGAAGAACCTCTCCTAAGTGATGCTAGCAGGGACCGCAGGGAAACTGGACTGTCAGTGACACACCAAACAGAGAACCCATGCCAAGCCAGCCCCACCCCAAGAGCCCATGCTTGGCCCTGAGATACCCAGTCCTAGGGCCCATGCCTATCTCCCAGGCCCACCTGCTTCCTGGTGCGGGTCTTCCCTGTCCGGAGCTTGATGTAGCGGGCAATCAGCTCATTCCGACCTGCAGACACACCAACACCTCTCAGTGGGGAGGAGAAGCACAAAAGGCTGGTGGGCAGTTGAGTATTATAATCTTTTGAGAACCATCTATAAGTGGTCACACTGACAACAGTAATTCAGAAAGGTCAGCTAGGGACCTTAGGGGACAGTAAGTTTATGTTAACAGGGGAGGAACAACTCAGAGAAAAGGGTGAGAATGGTGGCACAACTGGAAGAATGTGATCAGTGTCACTGAATTATGCAAGGAGAAACCTGAATCGGTACATGTTTTGCTGAGTATAATTTCAACAACAACAACAAAACAAATACAACTAAAAAGAGAAAAACTCTTCCAAACCACCTATAATCTGAATGTTGATTATAAAGAAAAAGACAGACCTATACTGAGTGGCATTCTACAATATAAATGAACTGCACCATTCAAAATCATCAGTGACCTGAAACACAACGACTAAGAAGTATTTCAAGTTAAAGGAGAATAAAGAGACACAGGGGAAAAAAAAACCATGGAGCAAAGTTCTACCCTGACACACCATGGGTCAGTGTAGATGCCACAGTAAGTAGATTTTTAGATATACGTGGCTTGGCATCTGTGTATATACATAAAGTAACAAAAAACAAATCGATTGCCATCAAACTGATTCTGACTCGCAGCAGCACCAGACAGAGTAGGATGGCTCCACCAAGCTTCCAAGAAGCGCCTGGTGAACTGCTGACCTTTTGGTTAGCAACCACGATACCACCAGGGTTTCCATCTATACACACACACACATATGTATATACCAAAACCACACTGACTGCCACTGAGTCCATTCCAACTCTAGCAGATGTAGCACTTAGCCACTACACCACCAGGGTGAGGGTGAGAGACAGAGAGAGAGAACAAAAACCCTGGTGGCTCAAGTGGCTCAGTGCTATGGCTGCTAACCAGAAGGCTGCCACCTTATGGTTCAAAGGTACCAGGTGTTCCTTGGAAACTCTATGGGGCACTTCTACTCTGACCTGTAGCGTCTCTATGAGTTCATGCTCTACATACTGTTTTATGGCTTACTTTTTCCATTTAAATACGTTAGATACCTTTCCCTGTTTAACTGTCAATTCAGGGAGATCTGTCGCCAGCTTTTGAAAATAGCTACAGCGTCTTTCATCACAGGGACATACTGTAAAGTTCTAAGTCACACCTCACTTTGACGAACAATGTAACTGTCTCCAATTTCTTGCTGCTGCCAACAGCGCTAAGTGAACATTTCTGTAAGAGCACTTTGCCGGCTTGGAGCAGCCTCTTTCTCTCCCGGGGAGAGGGGCTCAGCTGTAGAAACCTAGCTTCAAGAACCCCTCAAATTGTGCCAAGGTGGTAGATGAACCACTTCCTGGGGGTCTCCGAGACCCTGTAAACTAGAACAAACATGAACTGGACTTGTGACCCCACAGGGCACTGCCCAGGCCAGGCTCTCGCCTCTCATTCCAGTGAACAGCATCCCTGCATCATTTCCTGTAATACCAAAGGAAATCCCTGGATAAGGTGGCCATACCTCCTGTCTCACACAGGGCACTCCCCTAAAACCAAAAAACAACAAACCCACTGCCATCAAGCCGATTCTGACTCATAGAGACCCTACAGGACACAGCAGAACTGCTCCATAGTTTCCAAGTAGCACCTGGTGGATTTGAACTCCCAACCCTGTGCTTAGCAGCCATAGCACTTAACCACTATACCATCAGGGTTTCCCCTACTGCATTAAATACAATCAAAACTGAGAGGCAGGAAGTGCAGAAGGTCTGAGGGGCTCTTCTCCTGTGGAGGCCTTCTTCACCCTGTGCCTACCCTAAGTGAGCACTTAGAGTGAGGATACCGCAAGGTCCCTCCAGCAATGGGATCATAGGGACCTCTCAACAGCAAGGAATCGCTTCACTGGTGGGAACCGGTAACCTGAGAATAAGGAGTGACTGGGCCATAGGCCTCTGGTCAGTTCACAACTTGGGGAGCCGTCTCAGAGCCTGCCTCAACCCCCAGTATCATTCTTCATCCCATGCTGGTCACTCCCATGCCCCCACTCCACAGCAGCTGGACAGCTGCCTCCCTGCTCCTCCTTCTTCAGTGGGGCCTCCCCATGTGGGGAGGCTGCTGAGAAAGGACTGACCCTTGGCCATTCCCTAGAGCAGCTCCCACAACTCCCCACCACCTCCTAAACAAGCAGGACCTACATACAAGTCTGCTTGTCCTGTGTGTGGGCAAAGTGGGATGTGGAAGTAAGTGCTGAGATGCTGAATAGCTGCAAAAAGGAAGCCGGAAGCCCCTCAAGTCAGATCAGGAGAGCTTACCATGTGCTCAGCCTTCTGGGGACACACTGCGTGTGCAAGCTCAGGGAAAACACAAAGAGCTGTCCCACATCTTACTACTATGAACGAGATGAGCAAAGACTGGTCCCTGGGTAGCACAGTTTGTATTCCATTACTAAGCTAAAGATTGGTGGTTTAAACCCACCCATAGAAGAAAGGACTAGTAAAGGTTACAGCCAAGAAAACCCTATGGAGCAGTTCTCCTGTGCCACACGTGGGGTCACTATAAGTTGGAATTGATTCAATGGCAATCGGTTTGGTTTGGGTTTGTTTAAAAAGAATTTACTATCTAGAGGAGAAAAGATATGGACTCACACACAGACTCCAACGTGTGCTACGGACAGAGAACACACAGTGTGTTCAGTTCAGGCCGGGGAAACTGGTGAGCCTGCAGTGAGGCCCTGAGCACTGCGTGGGATTAAATCACAAAACAGGCACTGGGTGAGAGATGCAGGGGCATGGGTCAGAGCTTTCATTCCCTTGTTCTACCTGGAATTAGCTCACCCTCAGGGACCAGAGGGCAGAGCCACCAGTCTGCCCCTATCCTGCTGGGCCTTGCTGGGCCTGGAGGACTTGTGGCTGCCTGAGTCATGAGGCTGCTGATGCCGGGGGCCGGTGAGATGAGCAGGCTGCCCGCCACTTGGGCTGTAACCAGTGTGAAGGGCCAAGGCCACGCTGGGCCCCTTGCTGACCTTTTCCTACTGCCAAGACGGCATTAAGAGGCCACCCTAACGAGGTCCTGTCTGCCAGAAAGACTCGCTGGCTTGTGTCAGAGAAAGATGAAAAAAAGTCAGACCCTGGAGACCATGCCTGTGGGCTGAGCAGCACCTAAAATTGCAAGACATCTCTCCTCAGAGCTTTCCAGGGGAAAGGTATGCCATGGCTCACTGCAATGAATGTTCAACAGTCCTACCTCACAGATAACTGGAGGCACTCATGCTGCAGCTATGAAATGCATGTTTTCACTGGCAAGAGAGTCTGAGTTGGCATCAGTGGGCTAATGCAAGAGGATCACAGAGCTGAGCAGCTCCACTAACTAGCTGTGTGACCTTGGCAAATCACTTCCCTCCACGGATCGTGACCCAGCTTTGTCCTACAACTAGGTCCTTTTAGTTCTTCCCAGACAAACCTTTACACTGAGGACACAGACTTAACTTCGGCTCAGTGAGAAGACTTGGTCGCTTGGTTTCCTTTTTCTGTAAAATGAATGGATTCTAGACCCAAGGAGTCCAGGTAGGAGATGGGCCTAGGGGTGAGGAAGAGCATGAGGGAGGAGAGAAGGCTTTGACACCAGGTGAGTAACGGCAGTGCTGGTGGACATGGCTACTGGGAAGGATGAGTTGGGGCATCTTGGGGGCTGGCAGTGAAACCACTGGCAGGATGGGGAAGGCAAGGGACATTCTGACCAGGAGGGACCTTTGAGCCCATCTAGGTTGCACTCTTAACGCTGTGTCTTCAGCTGCGCCCTGAATTGTAGGTAGCAGCCTATCGGTCATTTGTGTCTATCACTCCTTGCTGGACTGTTGGCACCTTAGGAGGGGACCATACTTCCATTCACACCTGTGTCTCCAATACCTGGCACGTATTTGTTGAGGAAATACACGAATCTGCCAGCACATCCCAACGGCTCCACTGTCAAAATACATCCAGAATCCAATCACTTTTCACCACCTCAGCCCCTACGATCCAAGCCACCATCCTCCCTTGTCTGGGTTATGGTGACGGCCTTCTACCTAGGGTCCCTGCTTCCACCCACTTCAGTCTCTTCTCAGCAATGCAGTCACAGTGATTCCACTTAGGTTCCAAGCCCCCCGGTGGCTTCCTGCATCCCTACGTTAAAAGTTCTCTAGTCACAGTTGAGTGGATACTGGAAGTACAAGGTAGGAAGGAGGAGTGTGCTGTCACAAGGTGAGGAAAGCAAACAAGTTGCACAGAGACACGTGTTCGGAGTTTTGCGTGGCAAACTGACTTGGATTATAAACTTCTCCTTAATCACAGTAACAATAAAATTTTTTAAAAAGTTCTCCAGTTGACTGGCCTAATATTGTTTTTAGAGTTTCTGCTCTATCCCCAACTCAGTCAGAAGTGCAAGGGGATCTTAAAAGTATGCTAGTGGACCCCCAAGATAGAACTGGTCTCTATTTCCCTGGAGCAACAAAGAAGGCAAATCAGAAACAGGAGGAAACCGACTGCAGGTCTAATAAACCAAATCCACTGCTGTTGAGTCAATTCCAACTCAGTGACCCTATAGCCCTACACAGTTTCCAAGGAATGCTTGGTGGCTATGAACTGCCAACTCTTTGGTTAGCAGCGATAGCACTTAATCATTACAGTAAGGTTTTCACAGAGCTAACAGCACCACGAAGTACTGTGAGACCAGAAGAAATAGAAGGTGCCTGACCACCACTACTGAACATTTTGATCAAGGGCTCAGTGGTAGGATCTTGACCAAATGGAGGAAGAAAATGCAGAACAGAACTTAAAAATTTGTATTGGAAATCAGACTTACTGGATACACTGAAACTGGAGGAACCCCTGAATGTTTTAACCTTTTTAACCCTGAACTGAAACTACCCTATTTAGTCATCTTTAAACTAAGCCAACAATTTTTCTTTTTTTTAAAGTGTGAAAGCCCTACAAGATCTGCACATCCCTTTCCGCAGTTCCGTCACCCCTAAGACTTCATCCCCATCACTCCTCACTCATTCCATCCTGTTAACGGAGCCTCCTTGCTGCTCCCTGAATGTGCCAGACCCACTCCACTTCAGGGCTTCTGTGTTCCCTGTCTCAGCCTGTAACACTCCACTGTGGACACAGCATGACTCACTCCTCCACCTCCGCCTTCGTGTCTTTGCTGTTGCCTGGCCTCCCTCTCCCACCGCCCCGCCCGCAGCCCTTTCTGCCACCTCTGATTTTTTCCATGGTACTTTCTAAAATATAATCCACTTCTTAACTGTACACTGTGTTCCCTGCCAGGGCAGTCAGTCTTCTACGGCGGCCAGGCAACATTTAGTTCTACTCTCCCGCTGATGTGGTCTCCCATTCACATGGATCTTTCTGTCTCCTGGGCTCACATTTTCCTCACATCTTTGAGATTCTTGATTTTCATCTACTCCAGGTGGGTTGGGACCGATTGACGTTTTTTCTCAGCTGGCAGTTTGCTGGCTTTTAAGATCCCAGGCACCACTCACCAACATGGAATGCAGAACAACCTCTTAGAAAAAGACTAACTATGCCAATATTCCCTGATATTCCCTGAAACCTTAGTCTCCAGACCCCTGTCCCTGCTGCTCTGTCCGTTAAAATCTTGAGTTGTATTTAGAAAACCTTTTAGCGTATGACTTGCCAGCACTGGGTTTTGGTTTTTTGTGGGATTTTTGGTTTAGCTTATGAGGCAGTCTGGTTGTGTTGTCCTGCCTTCTACTGCCTGCTGTCAACTCCCCTCACCTAAATGACTTCCTATCAACTATTTAATCTATTAAATAACCCTCTTCCTCCCAACTCTACCCTTGTAGCCATCAAGGAGTATTTTCTTCTGTGCATAAGCCTTTTCTTAAGTCATTATAATAGAGATCTAATACAGTATTTGTCCTTTGGCACCTGACTGACTTCACTCAGAATAATGCCTTCTAGTTGATTCCAGGTTATGAGATGTTTCATAAAACCATCATTCTTTATCATGTATATAGTGCCCCATTGCGTATATACACCACAGTTTGTTCATCCATTCATCTGATGATGGGCTAGGTTGATTCCATCTTTTTGCTGCAACAAACATTCATGTGCATGCATCTGTATGTCTATAGGATACATTCCAAAGCAGTGGGACTGCTGGATCATGTGTTATTTCTGTTTCTAGCTTTTTAAGAAAGCGCCAAATCACTTTCCAAAGAAGTTGTACCATTTTGCATTCCCACCAGCAGTGTAGAAGAGTTCCAATCTCTCCACAGCTTCTCTAACATGTATTATTTTGTAGATACCAACAAAATGGTTTTTAAAATTTTAGAGGCTTTAAAGAAGCTCATGCAACTGAGGGGTCTTGAAGCCTGATTAATGTCATAGTCAATCTACTGCCTTCTTAAAACCAGGCACGTAATTATCCTTTATTTGCCAGACAAAGAAACCAAAGTCAGAAAAACTTCAGCAGATCACCCGCCAGCAAATCTAGAACTAATTGCCCAGGTTTGACTCTGGGCTGAGCCAACAGCATCTGACACAAAGAAAATACTGGATTAAAGGAAATTCTTCTTGCAGAGTCAGGCAGGCCTCCTGACACCCCGGTCAGTGCTGCTTCTACCACGGCACATGTTAATTAGCAGCTGGGCAGCTCTAGGTTCCTACATGGCCCAAATGGTTGGTCCTCAACTGCTAACCTAAAGGTTGGCAGTTCATATCCATACAAATGAACCATGTAAGAAAGCCTGATGATCTGTTCCCATTAAGATTTTGGCGAAGAAAATCCTATGGAGCAGTTCTACTCTGTAACACATGGAGTTACTGTGAGTCAGAATCATCTCGACAGTAACAGGTTTAGTTTCTGTTTTTTCTTTTGGAAGAGGGGGTGCCACCCATTGGCTGAGATCCTTACTACAGACATCACAGGTGACAAGAGACTCAGGTGCTAGGATCACGGAGGTAAAGCCCCAGCCCAACCCCACAACCATCACACTTGCCCACTGCTACAGGGCTCAGGGGCTCTGCTTCCAGAGAGGCATCTGGGCAGCAGGCCAGGAGTGGGGCAGGACAGGCGCCAAGCCCAAAGGGTCTAAGGCTGGCTCTACTATGCTGTCTTGGTTATTTTTTTCTCACTGTGTTTCCTCTTCCCCCTTACTCTCTTCCCTCCTCCTCCCCTCCTTTGCTGGTTCTGTCATCTAGTCCTGTTCTGCTTGACAGAGAGTGATGCCAGCTGCTGAGAATTCTCCCTGGTGGGAGAGTAAAGTGCTCAGTTTCTGTGGGCGTGCTGAGACAAGGGGCCCAAGTAGCCATCCTTCCTGCCTCCTGGGGTCCTGCAGAGGTCAATTTGGGCATTCCATAACCTCCAGGCCAGCTGGCCTCTAATTCAGGCTCTTTACACACACAGGGATTGCTGTAACTCCCTTTACTCTTGTAACAAAAATAACAGTAACGAGAATTTACTGAGTACTTATATGTGCCAGATGTTGCACACTTTCTCTGTACGGTATCTGTGCAAATACAAATATGTAGACTCTAATAGCTTTATTTGAATTCACTCTGAATCCTTACAACAGCTTCAGGCAGTGGGTCCTATCACCAAGTCTATTCTGTAGAAGGGGAAACAGAAGCACAGAGAGGCTGAGAAACTTGTTCAGTGTCCCAGGCACCAAGACAAGATACACTTCCCGAGGCCATGCCCATTGCTTCAATTACTACACAACGGTGGGTTTCCCACGTGATCTCCCCTGGCTGGACTGGGAGCCTCCTCAGCAAGGAATCATTCTGTGCCCTTCCTCTGGATCGACCCCCGATTCTCTGGGTCTCTGCATGAAGTAAGCTTTTAGTGACAAAGGAATATGCCCACTTGTTTGTACTCTCTCATGGCTGGTGGTACCCAGAGCTGTTGAAAGTCAACATGCCCTAGATGACAAGAGACCCCAGGAGACCCAAAGAGTAAGCAAGGAGCAGGAGCGGAGGGAACTAAGGAGCGTGGCCCCAGAAGAAGAGCCCTGGCACCAGAGTGATGCCCAGTGAAGAAGAGCAAGGGCAGCATTATGAATTGAATTGTGTCCCTCAGAACAGGTGCTAGAATCCTACCCTGGATGTCACCTAATCAAATGTAACATAAACAAGAAATCAGTTGAAGTCACAGAAGTGAAGTGTAGGCCCTAAACCTAATCGTTTTTGAGTTACAGATAGAACAGACACCAAGAAGTGTATGCACAAACAGTGCATACACATTTGCTGTGTGACAGTGAAGGACACAGAGATAAATCTTCAGTCTAGGTACTCTAAGGATTGCTGGTTACTAGAAACTGAAATAGACAAAGAAAAGAACCACATGCTTAATCTCGACTTTGAACCTCCTCAACCGTGAGAAAATAAGTTTCGGTTCTTTAAAACCACCTCTGCATAGTATTTCTGTTACAGTAGAACTGGGAAACTAAGGCTGGCTGTAAGAAACCTGTCAGTAGAAGGTGAGTAGAAGGCAAAGAGATCTTATTATGAATTGTGTGCCCCCCCAAATGTGTGCAGCAATTTGGCTAGGCCATGATTTCTGGTATTGTGTGATGTTCTTCTATGTTGTAAATCTTGCTTCTGTGATGTTAATGAGAGAGGATGGGTGGCAGTTGGGTTGGTAGGGAAGGACTCGATGTATAAGACTACACTGGGCCTTGAGACAATCTCTTGGGATATGAAGGAAAGGGAAGCAGACAGTTGGGGACGTCATACCATCTGGAAAGAAGCAGTGCCAGGAGCACTTTGGACCCCGGGTCCCTGCACCTCAGAAGCTCCCAGTTGAGGGGAGGACTGACCACAAGGACCTTCCTCCAGAGCCAACAGACAAAGTCTTCCCCTAGAGCTGACACCCTGAATTTGGACTTTTAGCCTGCTTTCCTGTGAGAAAAAAAATTTTTCTGAAACCCATCCACTTGCGGTAGTTCTGTCATAGCAGCACTAAACGACTAAGATCTATATTCGTGTCCCAGCTGTGTGACCCCAGGCAAGCCTTTCTCCCTCTGGTGCTTCAGGTCACAAGGCTGGGGAGGCAGAAGAAGCAAGCCTGGAGACCAGGGCTTACAAGCTGTGTGACTTGGTGGAGGCTAATCAGGCAGCTGGGCATTGCAGTGCAGCAGGTGGCTTGGTCAACCCCAGAGAAGGACTGGGTGTGGCTAGAAAGGACATCCTGCCAAACTGCAGATGCATTTGCTAGAAGACATGTGTCCAACAGCCCCCAGCTCGCTCAGGGCGAGGCAGCTCTCATCTTCCCTGCCACCTCACCAGGGCAAAAACTGCCAAAGGAGAAAGGGGAGCTAGATATCAAGGACACCCTGTCACTAACCACAGGCTGAGGGGGTGGTGTTCCCAATTCAGGGTGCAGACAGGAACATCACCACTGCGTCCTCACCCTACACTCACCATCACATACCCCTGCCTGTAATCACAGTGCTTTCTGCCACCACACATCACACACATACCCATAAAAGTTCATTTGCAAAATCCTGTCTGGAAGACCCCACTCATGTATTTCGCTTTCTTGGCATGGACCCCTCTCTGTCTGAGTTTCTGTTTCTCAGCCCTTATGCTTCCCTATCAGTCTCTTGACACAGAGGAGCAGAAAGAATTCAAATCCCCTCAAGTGAGTAACTAGCTATATGATCTGAAGGTCACAGTGATCTAACCTCTGAGACTCAGTTTCCCACTCCACTAAATGAGGTTAACCACACCTAGTGTACTGCCCTGGATATCAAATGGTGTAGGCTAAGGAAAGCACCTGCCCCTTTGCCGGTCAGTAGTCAGCTATCACAATGTTTATACTGTGCATTACAGTCATTATAAACCAGAAATCAAACCTGTGACCACTGACTGATTCCAACTCATAGCGGCCCTACAGGACAGAGTAGAACTGCCGACCTTTTGGTTGGCAGCCACAGCACTTAACCACTGCACCACTAGGGTTTCTGAAAATTGTTATAAGGCCCTGTTATAACAAACACTACTAGTTTTTGAAATGGAAAAGGACTGGTAGACACATGACAAAATGCATTTGTCAAAACCCACACCAAAACAAACAGTAAACCTTATGTCATCTACGGACATTAGTTAATAATAATGTATGAGTATTGGAATGTATGAGTATTGGTTTGCCAGTTATAACAAAGGTACCACAGGAACGCAAGGTGTTAACAGGAGAAACAACATGCATGCACGAGGAGGGGGTATACGGGAGGACTCTGTACCTTTTCCAAAGTTTTTCTGTAATACTATAACTGCTTTGAAAAAATAATACAAAAGAAAATTGAAAGGAGCTGAGAACCTGAGGGAACTGCATGAGTCAATCTTCGGTTCACTCGGGCCAGAGGCCTCTTATAGGAAGCAGCTCTAAATTTCACTCCCGCAGACTGTGGCCCAGAAGGAGGCTGGGCTCGGTCTTGCAGCCCTACTCTAATCCTGGTAGCTCAGGGACTTCTCTGTCCAGGGATCAGCTGAAGCCATAACCACCTGGAGCTGGAAGAGGAGGCTGGTTGTGGAGGAGGAAACTTCTGTCTGAAGCCCAAGAAGGCAATGACTGGACCTGACAGCTGAGCTGTTACCACCATTGTCCCAGGAGCACTCTGAGCCTTCTGCTGAAATCTATCCAGCCTTCAAGGCTACTGCCTCAGAGATGCCCCTGATCCCCACTCAAGTGGGTGTGCTCTCCTCTTCCTCCAAGCCCTGATGGACTTGGTGTGTGTCTTTCTTATGGTCTTTGGGTCAAGTCATTTAAGCCCTTGTCTAAGTTAAGATGTGAGCTCCTTGAAGCACAAAAGCACGTCAGATTCCTCTCCACATCCCCTTTACTCTCTGCTATTCAGCATCTGTATGCGCCCTCTCAGGAGCCCTGGAGGTGTAGTCCACAAAAGCTCAGTTGGCTAACCAAAGAGTCAGTGGTTTGAAGCCACCAGTTGCTCCTCAGGAACCTCACAGGGCAGTTCTACTCTGTTCTATAGGGTCACTATGAGTTGGAATCCACTTCACAGCAATAGGTCGGTATATGCTCTTAACCCTATAAAAACACTAAAAGGTTGTTGCTGTTAGTTGCCATGGAGTTGATTTTGACTCATAGTGATTCCATGAACGTACAGTAAAATGGCTCAACAGGGTTTTCCAAGCTGTAACCTTTTGCAAGTAGTTTTCCTGGTGCATAGGTGGCTTTGAACCATGGACTTCTTTGGTAGTAGCCAACCCTTAATTGTATGCAGCACTCAATGGCTCTTACAATCTCCATTTTACAAATGTGGAAACTGAAACTCAGAAAGGTTAATCAACTTGCTCATGGTCCAAGAGCTGTGGAGGGCAGGGAATGGCTTTGGACCAAGGCTAATACCATCACGCCTCAAGAATCATGAAGTCATGAGGCAGAGCCAACATAGCACTACAGAGAGAAGTACCATGCTCTCCCTTCACAATAAAGACACAGAAAATTAAGAAACACTGAGACAAACAGCAATCCTGAAACCCTAAGCATAAAATGAAGAGAGAAAGAACTAAACTAAGCACTGAATGGAATAAGAAATCAACAGAGAACAGAAAGCAAGAAGACATTTGAGTAGATGTCTGCTACTGGCTAAAGCAGAACACATTTGCCATCTTGGACTCCTATCAGAAACAAATGGACAGGAAGTATGGGAAGTAGCCTCATGGAGCTTCCGGCAGGAGAAAGAGCACCCAGTAACCAGTGACACACATGCACCCCACCCCCCAGTGCCCTTGCTCAGATTCTGCAACTTTCTAGCAGGCCAAGCAACTGCTGCTCAGGATTTACCCTGTCCACCCCCGTCGGCTTCTTCAGTGCCATTTCCTGGTTAATGGTGTTGCTTTTTTTTGTCATCTGTTGACTTCTTCCCTTCAACTCACCTCCTCCTCTTCTCTCTCTTGAACATTTGGCTCTGTGTACCATCTCTGCTTTCCCCAGTCTGTACCACCATGGTAGTGAGATCCCTGTGGACATTTTCTGTTTGTTTTCTCTTTTCCTTTTTGTTTTTCTTCATTTCTGGCTTCTTGTATCTCTCTACTGACCCTCTTTTCCTGTCTCCTGAATACCAGGTGTTGTGTGCCACCTCCACCCCTTCTAGTCAGGCTGTACTGCACAGCTTGGGAGTCACATCCCCAATCTACGCAGCAATACTGTTGGGATACCTGAGGGCATTTCTGTTGTTTTTCTTTTTTCCTTTTTGTCTTTCTTCATTTCTCAGTTTCTCATCTCCCTCTACTTACTGTCTCTTCGTGTCTCCTGAATACCCACTGCTGTGTGCTATCTCCATCCCTTCTTGTGGGGTTATACTGTGCAGCCTGGGAGCCAAATCCCCAGGTCTGTGCAGAGCTGCCACTGGGATCCCTAGAGACTTTCCTTTGTTTTTCTTTAGTTTAATTTTTCTTTTCTCTTTTTCATTTCTTCACTTCTCAGTTGTGTATGTCTCCCTACTTTCCTTCTTCTCCTGTCTCTTAATAATTGCTTGGCATAGTGTGCACATCCAGACAGGCTGTGGCCCAAGGCCTGGGACCCACTTCCCTATCACAAGTAGGATCCCTGGGGGCATTTCTCTCCTTTTATTTTTAAATTTTTAATTTATTTTCTCTTTTGTCATCCTTTGTGCTTTTCAGCATATTTTGGTTTCTCATCTCTCCACTCCAAGAGCAGCCCCCTCCAGCACTTTTTTAGGGGAGCATTCCTGTTTCTCTTTCTTCTTGCTCTCCTTTCCCATACCCATCTTAGCACCACATATGACAACAACCCCTGCTCCCTCCTTCACACCCGCATCATGCACTGTATAGTGTTCCCGAGTCACACAGGCATGGCCTACTGGAAACTGCACTGCACTAAACTGCAGTGTGCCCAGAGTCGTAGTATGTGCCACAAACAACCCATTCGAGCTCCTCCCCTTCAACTATACCTGCTGACCAATCAGTCCTACCCATTAGACAAGGAAGTGAAAAGTACTGTGACCACATATGCCTGCTCAGATACAAACAAATGAAACAAAAAACTAGGACAAAACAAGCAAATCTACAATCAACAAATGAAGAAAACAGCTAATGAATGTCTAGAAGACAGCAGACAATATTGAAACATATTAAAAAACAGGACACGATGGTTGAAACAGGCATCAAAAATAAAACACTAGATGACTTTCCAGCAGAAGACAAGAACTACCTGATAAGGATTCAAATCTCTGATATTCAGGGTTATTCAAGAGAAGAAGCCAAAGGAGACAAAAGTGAGTAAAAGTTAGACAAATTCATGGGATAACTCAGGAAAATATTACAGGAACAAAATAAATACACAACTAGAAATAAATAATACAAAAACAATAACTAGAAATCTAAAAGATAAACAGCAAGATTTCAGAAATGGACAGTGTCCTAGAAAGGCTAAGGAAAACAGGTTTGAAATGAAGAACAGAGGATCAGAGAAACTGAAGACAAAATCTTGGATACAACTCTAATTATGAAAAAGAACAAAGAAAAATGAAAAAAATCCTGAGAATTATACAGGATACAATCAAAAGCAAAAATCTGAGAGTGCTCAGAGTTCCAGAACAGGGGGAGAAAAAGCAAGACACACAGAGGGTCAGTGGAGAACCGCTGACAGAAAACTTCCCAAATATTATGAAAGATGAAAAGCTGACCATCCAAACAGCTCAACAAGCCTCACATAGGATCAAAATCAAAACCAAACTCACTGCTGTCAAGTCAATTCCAACACATAGCGACTCTACAGAACAGAGTAGAACTGCCTGACAGAGTCTGCAATGAGTGCCTGACAGATTTGAATTGCCAACCTTTTGGTTAGCAGACGTAGCACTTAAATCACTATACCACCAGGGTTTCCTCATATAGGATAGACTTCGAAAAAAAAAAAATCACCAAGGCATACCATAAACAGACTCAGTGAATCCAAAGACAAAGAAAAAATTCTGAGAGCAGCCTGGAAAAAAAAAGTTACATGTAGAGAAGAAATAATAAGACTAAGGCCTGGAGTACTTCCAAACTGATTCTATGAAGCCAGCATAACCTTGATACCAAAGCCAAGGAAAGACCCAACCAAAAAGGAGAACTAGAGACTGATATCACTCATGAATCTAGATGCAAAAATCTTCAACAAAATTCTTGGCAACAGACTACTACAACAACTCAAAAAAATAATCCATCATGACCAAGCTGGATTCATAACCAGGGATGCAAGGCTGGTTAAACATCAAAAAAACAGTTAATGTGATTAACCACGTAAATAACACAAAAGACAAGAATCACCTGATATTTGTCCACTGATGCAGCAAAAGCAATTGATAAAGTCCAACACCCATTCATGCTAAAAACTCTTAGCAAAATAGGCATAAATGGCAAATTCCTCAACGCAATAAGGGCCATTTATGCAAAGTCAATTGCCTACATCATCCTGAGTGGAGAGAGACTGAAAGACTTTCCCTTGAGAACAGGAACTAGAAAAGGATGCCCACTCTCACCTCTCTTATTCAACATTGTACTAGAAGTTCTAGCCAGAGCAATTAGACAAGACCGAAAAATAAAGGGCATCTGCATCAGCAAAGAAATCAAAATCTCCCTGTTTGCAGATGATATGATTGTATATGCAGAGAATCCCAAAGAATCTATAAGTCAACTACTCAAACTGATAGAAGACTTCAGCAAAGTCTCAGGATACAAGATAAACATAAGTAAATCAGTAGGATTCCTTAATACCAACAATGAGATTGTTAATGAAGAAATTATCAAATCAATACCATTACGATAGCCCCTAATAAGATAAAGTACCTAGGAATCAATTTAACCATAGAAATAACAGACCTTTACAAAGAGAACTACAAGCCCTTACTACAAGAAACTAACAGTCTTAGATAAATTGAAACACCTACCCTGCTCATGGATAGGAAGACTTAACATTGTGAAAATGTCTATTTTACCCAAAGCAATCCACTTATATAATGCAATCCCAATACAAGTTCCAGCGTCATTTTTTTAATGAGATGGAGAAAAAAATCACCAAATTTGTTTGGAAAGGGAAGAAGCCCTGGATAAGTAACGTACTACAAAAGAAAAAGAACACACTGGGAGGCCTCTCATTACCTGACCTTAGAACATACTTCACTGCCACAGTGGTCAAAACAGCCTGGTACTGGTACAAGAACAGACAGATAAATCAATGGAACAGAACTGAGACCCCAGAGATGACACCATCTGCCTATGAACAGTTGATATTCGACAAAGGCCCTAAGACATTAAACTGGGGTAAAAACAGTATCTTCAATAAATGGTGAAGGCAAAATTGGATATCTATCTGCAATAAATTGAAACAAGATCCATATCTTATACCTTATATAAAAACCAACTCCAACTGGATAAAAGACCTAAATATCAAACCTAAAATGATAAAGCTCATCCAAGAAAAGGTAGGAACAACAATGGAAGTTTTAATACACAACGTAGACAGACTTCAAAATCTGTCAAACAAACCACAGTCAATAGAAGAGAAAATACATCAATGGAAACTATTCAGAATCAAACACTTTTGCTCATCCAAAGACTTTATTAATAGAATTAAAAGGCCACCTACAGAATGGGAAAAAATATTTCACAACTCTATGTCAGACCAAAGCCTGATCTCCATAATCTGTAAGATACTACAAAATATCAATAAGAAGAAGATAAATCATCCAATTAAACAATGGACAAAGGAGATGGACAGACACTTCTCTAAAGAGGACATCCAGGCAGCCAAAAAACACATGCAGACATGTTCACGATCTTTAGTTATCAAAGAAATTCAAATCAAGACGACAATGGGACATCATCTCACCCCCACCAAGGTTGGCCAGGATTCAAAAAAACACAAAACAACAAATACTGGAGACGCTGTAGGGAAAGTGGAACTCTTCTACACTGTTGGTGGGGTTGCAAAATGGTCCAGCCTCTCTGGAAAGCAATCTGGCACTTCCTTAAAAAAATGGATATACATATACCATTTGACCCAGTGATGTCACTACTTGGAATATATCCTACAGAGTCAAGGCCTTTCACATCAACGTACACATGCACAAGAATGTTTATTGCAGTACAGTCCACGATAGCAAAAAGATGGAATCAACCCAGATGCCCAACAACAGAGGAATGGATAGGTAAACTATGGTATATATGCTCAATGGAGCACTACGCAATGATAAAGAATAACGGATTCCAGGAAACATCTCATAACCTGGTTTCAACTGGAAAACACTATGTTGAGTGAAAGTAGTCAGTGACAAAAGGACAAATATTGTATGAGACCCCTACGATAAGATCTCAAAAACAGACTCATGTATAGAAGACTCTGACAGCTGCAAGGGAGGGGGAAGAGGGAGGGCGAGGGGGGGTTTAGATTAGATAGTTGGTAGAAATCTGATTGGGTGAAATCAGTGATAGCACACATTAGAAACAAGAACAATATTAAGTGAACTTCAGCATAACTTGAATACTCCTTCCATCTTAACCCAATATTGCAAGGACAGGGTAGCTGGGGTAGGGGTCAGAGAGCCATGCTCTTAGGTGAAATCGAGACCAATTGGCACAACTAGCGTTTTGTTAAGAAGGCTCTGCACCCCACACTGCTGAGTGGCGTCTGGGGTCTTAAAAGCTGCCAAGTTGCCATCCAAGGGCACAGCAAATTGTCCCAACTCAGCAGAAATGGATGCTCACCGAGGACCAAAATGACATGGGGTAAAGACTACCCAGAAGACAGAGAGACCCACATGAGTGGGTGCCTACATCAACTTGGGACCAGAAGAATCAGATGGTGCCCAGCCACCACCAGTGATAGTCCCAATGGAGCTCACTAAGTTGAGTCTCACTGGCAACACAAGAATAAAAAGGGGTGCACCCTGAGATCTCCACTAAAAGACCTCAATTGATAGTCCAGCGGTTTCAGGGTTCCCCTGGGAACATGGCCCCTGGCCCTGATGTTGCCCTTGCCCAAAAATCATAATGAAGGTCCACTCTTCAGAAACAAATAGATTGGACTTGGCGATGCAGAGTGACCATATATTGGATGTACTTTATGGTTCTTTGCATTTATAGGATATCATCCTGCTGACTTCTGGCTGGAGGAAGGAGAGTGGGTGGAGAGGAGGGAAAGGAGACTGTTGGGAGGATGAGACATGTATGGAGCAGAGAGGAATAGTGTGCTGTCACCAGACAGGGAGAGCAGTGGAAGCTGTATATAGGTGGGCATGTAAATTTATACTTCACTCAGTTATAATAAAAAAAAGAAAAAAGAGACTAAGGCCTCATTGTTTGGCAGAAATCATGGAGATCAGAAGGCAACAGGATAATATATACACAACCTTAAAAGAAAGAAAGACACCTGCCAAGCAAACGTAATATATCCTTCAAAACTTTGGATCAAATATGATGGTGAAATTAGGACGTTTTCAGAAAAACAGAAATTAAGGCAATATGTAAAAACTAAATATACAAGAATTATTAAAGGGAGTCTCTTAGTCTGAGAAAAAATGACATGAGACCACAGACTGAATCTGGAATGCAAAATCATACTAGCCTAAGAAATAACTCTCAAAGACTATCTAAAACTAGAGAGGTTGATCTGTATATAACAGAGTCAGAACAATAAAAGAGAGAATAAGATACAGAACGTTAAATGAAGTGGAAGGCATGGTCATAAGAGTAACAACACACTGATTCAAACTGAGGAAGATAAAGCTAAATTCCAAGGTAACCACAAAGCAAGTTAAAAACAAAAGAAAAAAAAACCCAAAAGTCTCAATAAAAATAAAATTCACAAAAACAAAAGAAGTCCACAAACAAAAGGAATTCAGCACAAGAGAATAAAAAGAACAAAGAAAATGTCAGCAACACACAAAAAAGGCACTATAAAATGACATCAGTAAACTCGTATCTATCAATAATTGCCTACAATGAATGTGAATGGCCTAAAGGTACTACTATAAAGAGACTAAGAGTGACAGAATGGATGGAAAAATGACATTCATCAATATACTGTTTACAAGAGACACACCTTAGAAACAAAGATGTAAATTTATTAAAAATCAAAGGATGGGAAAAAATATATCAAGCAATATTGTTGTCAGTTACCATCGAGTCAGTTCTGACTCACATGGACCATCATGCACAACAGAACAAAACACTGCCTGGTCCTGTGCCATGCCGACAAATTAGTTTTACACTTAAGCACACTGTTGCAGCCACTGTTGTCGATGCATCACAATGACAGTCTTCCTCTTTTTCCATTGACTCTCTCAAGCATTACGTCCTTCTCCAGTGACTGA
This sequence comes from Heterohyrax brucei, assembly GCA_028571685.1. Lineage (NCBI taxonomy): Eukaryota > Metazoa > Chordata > Mammalia > Hyracoidea > Procaviidae > Heterohyrax > Heterohyrax brucei. The sequence continues at coordinate 63,741,728 of CM053142.1, read as the reverse complement.
TCCCTACTGACAAGTATGCAAGACACAGTCTTGCCATCTTTGCTTCCACGGAGCACTCTCGTTCTTCCAGAACAGATCTATTTGTTCTTTTGGCAGTCCACAGTAAATTGAACATTCTTCTCCAACATCATAACTCAAAGACATCAATTCCTCTTCTGTCTATCTTATTTATTGTGTAGCTCTTGCATGCATATGTGACTGAAAATATATGGTTCGAGTCAGGTACACTTCAGTCTTCAAGGTGACATCTTTACTTTTCAAGACTTCAAAGAGGTCTTTTGAAGCAGATTCTCACAATGCAACGTGTCTTTGGATTTCGTGACGGCTGTTTCCATGGGCACTGATTGTGGACCCAAGTAAAATGAAATCCTCAACAACGTCAATCTTTTCTCCATTTATCATGTTGCTTACTGGTCCAGTTCTGACGATTTTTTTTTTCCTTTTTCTTGATGTTGAGGTGTAATCCATACTGAAGACTGTGATCTTTGGTCTTCACCAGCAAGTGTTTCAAATCTCCTTCACTTCCAGCAAACGTGGTTAATCATTTGCATAAAACAAGCTGTTAATGAGTCCTCCTCCAATCCTGATGCCACCTTCTTCATATATTCCGGCTTCTCAGATTATTTGCTCAGCATACAGGTAGAAAAGGTAAGATAAAAGGATACAATCCTGATGCACAGGGTTGTGCATGTGTCCCCCCATGTTCTGTTCATACAACTGCCTCTTGATCCATATACAGATTCCCCATGAACACAATTAAGTGTTACAGAATTCTTACTCTGCCACATTATCTATAATTTATTATGATCTACACAGTCAAATGCCTTTCAATACTCAATAAAACATTGAGTATGGCATTCTCTGCATTCAGCCAAGATACGTCTAATCTCAGCAACGATATGCCTGGCTCAACATGCTCCTTTGAATCTGGCTTGAATTTCTGGCAGTTTCCTGTTAATATACTGTTGCAGTCACTTTTGAATAATCTTTAGCAAAATTTTACTTTAGTGTGATATTAATGATACTGTTTGATAATTCCCACATAAAAATGGATTTGTTCCAGTCAGTTGGCTGGGTAGCTGTCTTCCAAATTTTCTTGGTATAAACCGGTGACCAGTCAAGCAAATACCCACACAAAAACAATACAGCTACTAAAAAAAAGAGCAGCAACGGCAATACTAGCCACAGTTGAAATAGACTTTAAAGCAAAATCCACCATAAAAGAGAAAGAAGGACACTATACACAGTGATTAAAAGGACAATTCATCATGAAGACTTAGCAATAATAAACATCTATGCACCCAACAACAAGGCTCCAAAATACGTAAAACAAATACTAACAACACTGAAAAGAGAAACTGAGTTCCACAATTACAGCAGAAGACTTCAAAGAAGGCCAAAAAAGTTACAGAAGAGCTAAAGAGCACAATCAGCCAATGTGAATTCATAAGCATATATAGAACATTCTACTCAGAAGCTGCGCAGTATATATTTTCCAAAACACATGGAACCTTCTCCAGAACTGACCACATTTTAGGCTACGAAGCAATCCTCAGCAAAATTCAAAACACTGAGATAATACAAACTATCTTCTCATAACTACAACACTATGGAAGTAAAAATTAACTACAGAAAAAGCAAGGAAAAAAATCAACTGCATGGAAACTCAGTAGCACTCTGCTTAAAAACAACTAGGTAACAAAAGAAAATGATGATGAAATCAAAAACCTCCTAGAACCAAAAGCAAACAAAAGCACACCAAAACCTTTGGGACACAACACAGGGAGTTCCCACAGGTAAATGTATAGCAATAGATGCACACATCAAAAAAAAGAGAGACAAAATCAAAACATTAACTACACAACTCAAATAGAAAGAGAAGCTCACAGTCACCAGAAGAAATAATAAAGATCAGAGCAGAAATAAATGAAATAGAATATAGAAAAACAGAAAAAAGGATTATCAAAACCAAAAGCTGGTTCTTTGAAAGGATCAATGAAATTGACCAAACTGACAAAAGAAAAACAGGAAAGGACTCAAGTAACCCCAAAATGAAATAGATGGCATTACAACAGACTCAACTGAAATAAAACAAATCATAACAGGGTATTATGAAAAACTATAACAAATTTGAAAACCCAGAGGAAATGGACAAATTTCTAGAATCTTACAACCTATCCAACAATGAATGTAAACGGCCTAAATACACCCATAAAGAGACAAAGACTACAACACAAAATGTTACAGTCTGAACAGAGAAGAGACTGAAAAGGTCACAAAAACAAAAACCCCTGGGCCGGATGGCTTTCCTGGAGAATTCTACCCAATATTCTGAGAAGAGTTTACACCAGCACTACTAAAATTATATTAGAAGTATATTACAATACAGAAAAGGAAGGGATGCTTCCAAATTCATTCTATAAAACCAGCATAACTCTGATACCAAAGCTAGGCAAAGATATTACATAAAAAAGAAAACTACAGACCAATCTCTCTCATGAATATAGATGCAAAAATTCTCAACTAAATCTTAACCAAGAGATTTCAGTACCATATCCAAAAACAAACACATCACAAGCAAGTAGGATTCATACCCATGCAAGGATAGTTCAATATCAGAAAATCAATCAGCATAATCCACCACATGACTAAAAGGAAAGAGAATGCTCGCATGATTAACTCCTTCAACACAGAAAAGGGATTTGATCAAGTTCAACATCCATTCCTAATAAAAACTCTCAATAAAACAGAGAAGTAGAGGAGGGAAATTAGTCTGCATAATAAAAGACATTTGTGCAAAACCAATGACCAACATCATTCTTAGTGGAGAGAGGTGAAAATATTCTCCTCAAGAATAGGAACAAGTCAAGGATGTCTTTTATCACCACTTCTATTTAACACTGAGCTGGAAGTCCTCACTCGAGCAGTCAGGCGAGAACAAGAAATAAATGGTATTTAAATTTGCAATGAAGAAGTTATATTGTTCCCATTTGCACACAATATAATACTACACATAGAAAACCCCAAAGACTCCACAACAAAGCTACTGGAACTAATAAAAAAAAATTCAGCAAATAAATAAGCAGGATACAAGATAAACACACAAAAATCAGTTGGATTCCTATACACCAATAAAGAGAGCAATGTAAAGGAAGTCAGAAAACAATTCCATTTATAATAGTGCCTTAAAAAATGAAACATTTAGGAATAAATCTAACAAGGGATGTAAAAGAGCTATACCAAGAAAACCACAAAACACTGCTACAGGAAACCAAAAGAGTTTTACCAAAATGGAAAAATACCATGCTCATCGATAGGTAGACTCAACATCCTGAAAATGACAATTCTACCCAAAATGATTAAAAATATAGTGCAACCCTGATCCAAATTCTAACAAAACTCCTTAAAGAGTTGGAAAAAATGTATCATTAACTCTATATAAATAAGTAAAGTACTACTGAAGAAAAAGAACAAAGAGGATTCACACTACCTGACCTCAGAACCTACTATACAGCTGTGGTAGTCAAAACAGCCTGGTACACTGACCAGTGGAACAGAACTGAAAACCCAGATGTAAATACAGCCACCTGCAGTCACCTCACAGGGTCACTGTGAGTTGAACTGACTTGACGGCAGTGGGTTTGGGGTTTATGGTCATCTGATCTTTGACAAGGGTCCAAAGTCCATCAGATGGGGAAAAGACAGTCTTTTAACAAACGGTGCTGGCAAAACTGGATGTCCATCTGCAAAAAAACTGAAACAGGATTCGTATCTGACACCATATACAAAAGCTATTTCACAGTGTATCAAAGAACTAAATACAAAACGAAAACACATAAAGTTTACAGAAGAAAAAATAGGATCAATACTAGAAGCTGTAGTACAAGGTATTAAAAGTATACAAACCATAACTAACAACACATAAACTCTGGAAGATAAGTTAGATAATTGGGCTCTTCTAAAAATTAAACCCGCTCATCAAAAGACTTCACCAGAATAGTTAAAAAAAAAAGAACCTACAGACTGGGGAAAAAATGCCTATTATAAGCCAGACAAAGCCCTAATCTCGAAAATCCACAAGAAAATCCACTATCTCTATAACAAAAAGACAAACAATCCAATTAAAAAAAGAGCCATTCAAATGAATAGGAACTCAGCCAAAGAAGACATCTAAGTGGCCATCAGACACATGAGGAACTGCGTGTGATAATCAGCCTTAAAGAAACGCAAACCCAAATCGTAATTAGATACCATCTCACCCCAGCACTACTGGCACAAATTTAAAAAAACAGAAAATAAGAAACGTTGGCAAGGCTGTGGGGAGACTGAACTCTTTAGCACTGCTAGTAGGAATATAAAGTGGTACAACCATTTTGGAAAACAATATGGTGCATGGTGCCTCCTCAGAAAGCTAGAAATAGAAACGTCACACAATCCAGCAATCCTACTCCTTGAAATACATTCTAGAGAAATAAGAGCTGTCACACGAATAGATATGTGCACACCTGTGTTCACTGCAGCACTGTTCACAGCAGCAAAAAGACGGAAACAATCTAGATGCCCATCAACAGATGAAGGGATAAACAAACCGTGGTACACACCTGCAATAGAGTACTATGCAAGAATAAAGGAAAACAATGAACTTTTGAAGCACTCACAACATCAATGCATCTAGAGGGCCGTATGCTGAGTGAAATACATCAATCACAGAAGGACCAACATTGTCATAAGATCACTACTATAAAACATTTACTATACTATACTATACTATACTATAAAACTATGAAAAACATTTACACACAGAAAGAAGAAATCTTTGATGGTTACTAGGGAGAGGAGGGGTAGGGATGGAAAAACATTAAATAGGCAATAGATAAGTGGTAACTTTAGCAAAGAGTGAAACAATGCACACTGCTGGGGAAGCCAGCACACCTTGTAAAAAGCAAGGTCATGGAACCCTAGACACACCCAGACTACCTGAGAGGTCAAATCATGGGGCTGAGAGCTATGGGGACCAAGGTCTCAGGGAACACCTAGCTCAACTGACATAACATAGTTTGTAAAGAAAATGTTCTGTAATCTACTTCGGTGAGTAACGTCTAGGCTCTTAAAGTCTGACAGGGACCATCTAGGATAAGCCACTCGTTTCCCTTACGAACAAGGGAGAATGAGGAAAAGAAAAATGCAAAGTCCTACAGACTAATAGACAAGAAGTGCCATAGCATCCACCAGACTGAGTCCACCACAACTAGATGGTGCCCAGCTACCACTACTGACTGCTCTGACAGGGATCACAATACAGAGTCCCAGACAGAGCTGGAGAAAAATTTAGAACAGAATTCTAACTCAGAAACAAACAAATGAACAAAACGACCAGACTTATTAGCCTGACAGAGACTGGATAAGCTCTGAGAGTACGACACTCTTTTAGTTCAATACTGGTCACTCCTGAGGTTCACTCTTCAGCCAAAGATTAGACAGCCCCCAAAACAAAACAAAACTAACTGGGCGTACCAACCCCCGAGCAAGGACTAGAAGGCAGGAGGGGACAGGAAAGCAGGTGATTGGAAACCCAAGGTCAGGAAGGGAGAGTGCCAAAACGTCATGAGGTTGGTAGCCAATGTCACAAAACAGTATGCATAGTAATTGTTCAATGAGAAACTAGTTTGATCTATAACGTTCATCTGCAGTATAACTAAGAAACAAAAAAAAGAAACAATCAAGAAATCAGGGCACTAGGCTCTAAGAGGGAAAGCATGGAAGGGCTAGAAACCCACAAAGCAAAAAAGCCACAAGTAGTGAAGGATCCAGGGAACAGGAAGACACAGACGCAGAGGAGCATAAGCTGAGAGGAGGCTCCTGACTCTGGCCCATTACATCACTGAAGAGAGCCCAGACTGAAGTTCTAGTCCTGACTCTGTCACTTATTAGCTGTGTGACTCCGGATCTGTTTCCTCACCCACAAAACGGAGAGACACTTCTCCACCATTCTTGGCCCAGATCCTCCACTAAGTGTACCTACCCATTGTCATCAAGTTGAGTCCACCTCATAGCAACACCACAGGACAGAACAGACCACTCCCATGGAGTTTCCAAGGTGCGGCTGGTGGACTCACACTGCTGAACTTTTGGTCAGCAGCCACGCACTTCACCACTACCTCACCAGGGCTTCCCTAAGCCTACCAGGCACCCACCTTCCTCTACCCAGCTCAGATGCTATTATCCTTCATGTAAATGTCCAAGGTCATCTCACCCCCGCATTTACTGGCTAAAGGCAATCTCAGCACCTGCTTGACTGGTTAGTTATCTTCCCAGAGATGTTTCTCTTGCTTCCCCCATTAGACGGTCAAGTCCTGGAGAACTCTCGGACACTACAGAGCCCTCAGCCTCACCTGGTCCGGAGTAAGGGGCACTTAGTTAAGAAGTGACTGACTGCTCAGAGTGGGAAGATTGAGCACTCAATGAGACTGCAGAGAAGGGAGAGGAGGAGAGGCAGAAAGATTTGGGAAATTCAAGAGTAACTTAAGAGACTGAAAAAGCCCAGAAGAATGAGATGCAAGAACACACAGAGGCGGATCTTAGCATCCACGCCTCCTGCATGACAAGAGGGAGAAGCAAGACAGCCCAGCCAGTACTGAGCTGTTAGTAGGACAGGGACAGAGGCAAAGCATGGGCTGATGGGGCAGAAGTTACCCAACCCCCAGCTCCCCACCACCTGCCCATAGGGGCCAGCAGCCAGCTTGGCCAGAGGAGGTCAGTGACTAGCACAATGCCAGGGCGAGGGTCACACAGTGACAAGGCAAAAATGAAAGCAGTGAGCGCGTAAACAGAAGAGGGCTAGTAGCCCCAGGCCAGGGTGCCAACCCAGGAGAAGTGAGGGGTTCTCAAGGGGAGAGTCCAGGCCAATAACTGTGGGAGACTCAGCTCAGAAATAACAGGTGTTAATCTGTTGTGCTGCTTTGCATGTCATCTGCATGTCTGCCTGGCCCTGGTCAGTGTGCCCTGCTCAGGGTGTGCTGTGGCCTGAGCTGGGAGCAAGCCTAATCCCTGTCCTCGGAGAGCCAAGGCCTGGTCCCTGGGTCTCCAATCTTGCTCTCAGTAGCATGGAGTCAACTCCTCTTCCTGCTGGAGGTCTGCTCCTGCCTGCTTGCCTTCAGCCACCACCTCGTATCCTCCTAGGGTCGACCACCTCGAAAATGACTGGATGTGAGGACGTGGGGCAATGTAAAGACTGGGATTCCTAAGCTGGGGCTGAGGATGGGGCTGGGGGCACACAGAAGATGGGAAAATGTGAAGACAGGAGAATAGACAACACGAGATGAGGTCTGAGTCAGCCCACCCTCCCCTTCCGCCCCTCTCAGGGCCCATCGTCAAGACTGGAGTGAACTCAGAGCTCTCTACGGGCCCCCCTCACCCTGTGGTCAGGCTTCACAGAGCCCCCCACCACCTCCCTGCATGGTCTTGCCTGGTTCAGACCTTGGGACTGGTAAAGAGATGGGGATGAGCCAGCATCAGGCTTCCGGCAGGATCTGTGGTCAGGGAAGACAGGTGCTGTGGGGGCGGGGGCGTCATCGGACATGGGTGCAGCCTCCAGGCCCCCTGCCCACGGCCTCGCCACCTGCAGCCAAGCTGGAGGCCAGGCAGAGAGAGGAGGGAGGCAGGCTCACACAGGCCACGGTGGATAACAGCGGGAGTGCTGGTTTGGGGGCAGATTTGAGTTCTAGCCACCACTATCCCACTTACTAGCTGGGACACTTGGGGAATCCTCAGCTTCTCTGAAGTCTTACTTTCACATCTGCGAAATGGAGATTATAATTTCTACGTCACCTCCCTTGAAAGGCTCTGAGAGACTATGGATGTCAAAAAGCTCTGGAGACCCCAGAGTCTCATTATGTGTAACTAAGAGGTTCCTAAAGGTCCCTGGTGGCGCAATGGCTAAGTGCTCAGCTGCTAACCAAAAAGTCAGCAGTTCAAACCCACCAACTGCTCTGGAAAGATGTGGCAGTCTGCTTCCACAGACGTTACAGCCTTGGAAACCCTGTAGGGCAGTTCCACTCTGTCCTCTAGGGCCACTACGAATTGCAGTCGACTGAGCTTCAACAGGTCTGGTTTGGTTTTTAAGACTCCAGGCCTCTTTCCTCTCCTCTCCCTTCCTCCTGGTCCTATTCTTAGTGGTGTCCCCACCCCTTCCCTTCCTTGCCTCTCAGCACAGAGGAAAGGGGAGCTCACATATGGAAGGCCAGCACAGCCGGGACAGTTTGCCACAAACCATTTTCATCTTGTTGCCCCTACTCAAGGGCACCCCTCCTGCTAAAAAGAATTACCACCCAAGTCCTGCCCAGATTCACAGACTTATATTTCCCCATGCCTGGCTCCACCACAATTGTCTTCATGACCACAAATAAGTCTCCTTAACTCCAGTATCTTTACATGTGAAGTGGGCAACGAAATGTCTACCTGTTGTAGACAGACACCATTAAGTCAGGTACGACTCAGAGACCCTACATACAACAGATTAAAACACCGCTCAGGCCTGGGCCATCCTCATGATCGTTCCTATGCTGAGCCCACTGTTGCCACCACTGTGTCAATCCATCCCAAATAGCTACCTATAAAGATAAAATTAAACTAAACATCCAAAGACACTGGTCCACAATGTCAACTCAAAGGGATGAGTTCGCGAACTTATGCTAGAAAAAACACTACATACCTCAGTGCTGAATATCACTATGGTCAGCTTTGAAGTACCCCTGTTAGGAAGCTATGCACTGATGCCAAGCGCTGGTCCACCCTGCAGAGCACTTTCGAAACTCTTTTTCTGGAACGGCTATCATTGCATTACCCCTGAAGTCCTGAATGTCAGCAAAATGTCTTCCTTTCAATATTTCCTTTATCTTAGGGTAAAGAAAAAAGTGATTGGGGGCCAGATCAGGTGAGTAGGGAGGGGGTTACAATACATTTATTTGTTTACTGGCTAAAAACTTGGTCACAGGCAACTATACAACTAAATTCATGAACTTGCCACCTTGCCACTGTGTGCAATGGCCATTCCAGACAGAGTTCCAAAACTGCTTTGAAGGCTGGACTAGGTGCTGGTGGTGTTGGTGCACAGCTTCACAAGGGGAGCACTTCAAAGGTGACTGTAGTAATACTCAGCACTGAGGTATGTAGCACTTAAACAATTAAGGTCACGGATTTAATTGTTAGACCTCACAGCCATGTTGTGTAGTGTCCTGTGCCCACACTGTGTCTTCCCAACCAGGGAGCCGACAGGTGTCATGACAAACTAATTGTCTTCCCCTGCAAATCCCCTTTGTCCCCATCCTTTCTCATTTTCACACCTAAGCTCATGATCACCACCTACTCTGTTCTCCACTGAAGTCATGGAAAAGCCTAGGCTCCCAGAAACTCAGTTTCTTTGTTGATTAAATGAGGGTGACCTATGTAAAGCACCCAGTACCATACCTGGCACCCAGCATCAGCTATCTCCTCCCTAGTGCTAAAAGAAACAAGCCAGTATTAGAGCAGGAGGAGGCTTAGCACAGGGATGCTGGGGAGAGGCCAGCCCAGGGATGCTGGGGAGAGGCCAGCCCAGGGGTGCTGGGGAGAGGCCAGCCCAGGGATGCTGGGGAGAGGCCGGCCCAGGCCACAGACATAAACAGAGACTCTGTGAGAACTGAGCAAAACCACAGGGATGGGCTGGCAGAAGATGAGCTGAGGAGAAGATCAGAGGTCCAGATCAACAGGACCCTGTTTTGTGGACAATCAAAAGAAAGGGAAGGAATCACTTTGGTCTTGTAGGGAACTTGTAGGTCAAGGATGAACAGAGGAGGACTATGAGAGCACCACCATTTCCTGGGCCAGAAGCAACCAGATTTGAGTTTAATCAGCCCCCAGGAACCCCTCACACAGCACTGACACACCAAAATAGTTGCTGTTGTGTCAATTCTGACTCATGGTGACCCCATGTGTGTCTGAGTACCATCGTGTCCACAGGGTTTTCGCTGGCTGATTTTTCAGAAGCAGATCACAAGGCCTTTCTTGCAAGACTCTTCCGGGTGAACTCGAACTATCAATCTTTCAGCCAGTAGCCAAGCACATTAACAGTCTGTACCACCCAGGATCACCTGCACCGATGGTCTTTAAACAGCTGAAGGGCACCTATGCCAGGAGGGAGGCGGGAATTTGAATAGACACCCATGGCAGCGGGCAACTGGAATCATCTTGGTGGCAGCTGAGACAGGGACTCTGGTGTCACAGACTTCAGTAAGTTACAGGGATACTCTCTGACTTCTGAGCTAATGCCCCAAGCTGAGGGCACTAAGGGGACTTTGCAAAGGGAGTGGAGGCCCGATCAGGGCCTTCCAACAGCTGTTCAGTTATGGGTTTGTTTTTCATTTCCTTTTGGCTGGCTGGCTGGCTTTCCCTCTCTTACAGCCAGAGGTCTACGTGGCCACACACAGATGCTTCATCCTTCCCATACAGCTGCAGCACAAAGGTGTCTCTGCATGACTCTGGATCCTTGGCCATTCATGAAGATCAGGTCTTTTCTGGTCAGCCCCAGCTGGAGGTGGCCTGTCCTGAATGCACATTCTATAGCACTTCACATGACTCTCTCCTGGGGCACTCCCCACAGTCTGCCCTGTATTAAAGCTACATATGTGCTCACCTGGTCTCCCTCTCCCACTAGGATCTAGGGACTAGATGTGACTCCACTATACCTGGCACACAAAAGGCTCAGCAAGTGTTTGTTACACGAATGAGTGAGGGAATGAATGAGGGAATGCGTCCAGAGACCCCATTCCTAACAACCTTCACAGCAAAGCAGGATGCCTGGTGATGGCCAGGCACTTGCCTGGGGGATGGTCTCCTTGTGGGTCTCCCCAGTCTGCTCTGGAGGGATTGTCTACCCTACTCAGTGCCTCTTCTATTTTCCACTGCCACGGCTTCTCCCCACCGTGCCTCACTCTCCACACTTACTCAAAGAATTCTCCTCGGGTATCTTGCCATTCCTTATAAACCCAGAGCAGAAGATAACAGTGTCTGTGCACCTGGTAGAAGCTCCATGAGGTCATTTCCTCTTCTAGTACTTAGAGGAAGCCCCAAGTTCACTGTATCTAGCTCTCTTTCCTAGGCTCTATGTTCAGGGTTTGACCAGGTGCGTGCTGCCCAGCCCTGAAGGCTCCTTACCATACATCTTGCCCTCATCCGACAGGATGATTTTGCGCCGGCCACAAGGTGGGTAGATGGCCAGGGCCTCCTGGAAGCTCTGCTCAATATCCGGGCTCCACACGCCCTCTGCGTCATTGTCGATGGGCTTATCCAATGCCTGGCTGCCCCCAGAGACGTTGCTCCCCTCAGGGGAGTTGGGAGAGCTCCACTCGTTGGAGGTAATGGTGCCGGCCTTGCCCTCCAAGGCTCCGCTTGGAGGAGCGCCCGTCGGACCTGTGTGGGCAGAAACCACAGCACTGGTGAGAAGTGGAGGAACGGCCTGGACCGCAGAATGGGGGACACCCCAGGGACAGCCAGAGCCCCACACTGCTGTTCTTCTTGGCCTGGCCTCTCACAACACAGGTTTTTGGCAGAAAAGGCCAGAGACTCCAGGGGGAAACAGTGTGAAGGAAGGCCTCAGAGAAGTCAGGAGGTCTGGGATCACAAGCAGGCCATTTCCTGCCTGTAGGACCTCGCCTACAAAGGAACAGAACGGCCTGGGCACTCTGACCTTGGCTCTGGGAATCTGGGTTTCACAGGTAGGTATGAGAAATAAGGAGGTGACAGGGATGTGGTAAGTAAAATAAAATTCACCCCAACAATTTGCTCACCCCCTACCTGACCCCACCACACCCCCACCTCAGCTCAGACTCTTCTTAAAGCAAGATTTTAGCCATGGCTGGAACTATGGCAGGTGACTTTCTGGTATTTTCAGATGCTACCATCCATAACCCTACCCTTGCCACTACCATGAGAAAATCTAAACACCTGTCTGGTGCTCATGCTGTCCAAGCTGTACACTTCCGCACACGACACTCAGGGCTTCGGAAAGGTCAGCTACCACCAGCACCAGTCGCCATCAAAGTGACTCTAATTCACGAGGATCCCATGTGTGTCTCATTAGATCTGGGCCCCACAGGGTTTTCAGTACCTGATTCTTGGGAAGTAGACCGCCAGGCCTTTCTTCCAGGTCCCTGAGAGTGGACCTGAACCTACAACCTTTGACTTAGCAACAAGCATATTAAATGTCTGCACCACCCAGGGACCCAAGGAAGAACATTTTAGTCATCTTACATTGGCTTGTAGATTAGGGGTACAAGGCATCTACCCTTCACACAGCCCTTCCCAAGAGTCCAGTTTCCCCCTCTCCCACTAACTGAGCAACTCTGCAAGGGGGTTGCTGCCCATCACACACATCACCCCCTTTTCTTCTCCCCTACTAAATATGAAGTGCAATATAGGCCAGCAGGTCAAACCCAGGCCTGGAGTCTAAACCCCTGAGTTCCTACTCACTTCCAGCAAGACTCTGAAATAAGACGTTCCTAAGGTCTTCCTCACCTGTCTCACCCCTCTTCACCCTTCAAGGCCTGTGTAATAGATTGAGGTGAATCTCTCGAAGCACCGAATTGAAATCCTAACACCTCCCTCGACCCATGAATGAGATCCCGTTTTTAAAAAAGGATTCTTCTTTTGGTACGCTAAGAAAGTCACAACTCATTAAGGTGTGTCTGTCTGTCAGTCTGTCTGTCTGTCCCCTAAACCAAATTCCATCTCAGTGGTGTCTTTTAAAAAGGGAAAATGGATAAGGACACACAGACAAACATACGAAGAATCGACTACCAAGAAATAACAAGGAATACCCAGGGCTATTGAAGAAGGACCGTGCCCTACAGCCAAAGCCCTAATTCTGACATCTGGCCTCCCAAACAATGAGATAGTAAATTTCTGTTCTTTTAATGCTTCCCCTTGTGGTATTTTCTGTTGTGGCGACTCTAGCAAATTAAGATACCTCTCAGACTCATCCGTGGCTTCTCAAGAGAGTACTTAGTGTGCACATGAGGGTGACTATGGGCAGCCTGTACAATCAAGACACAGAAGTCGAGTGTGGGGTGGCACCTACTGGGAGGATGGTGGACGGTCCCAGGAGCTCAGCCAGGCTACTGGTACAAACAAACAAAAAAACCCAAACCCGCTGCCATTATGTTGATTAGTAAAGCCCAGGGGAAACCTAACACAGTCTCTTCAGTGTGCTGCAGAAGTGAAGCCCAGAGAAGGCTAGGAACTTGCCCAAGGTCACAGAGCTGCTGATCTTGATGTCAGGCCTCCAAGACACTAGGGCTTTGTGTATAAAACGGCAGCTTGTAAAGCCACGTTTTCTTGAAAGTCTGTCTAAGGGGGCCTCTTAATCTGAAAAACAGTTTACTTTCCACCATGAATTCTGGTCTTGAGTCTGTGGCAAACTTTGTAACATTTTCCTGAACTTTCTAAAACAAACTTTTTTTTTTATATCATGACTGAGTGAAAATGTACATTCCCATATAAATTTACATGCCCACTTATATGCAACTTCCACTGCTCTCCCTGCCCAGTGACAGCATACTATTCCTCTCTGCTCCCTACATGTCTCATCTTCCCAACAGTCTCCTGTCCCCTCCTCTCCACCTACTCTCCTTCCTCCAGCCAGAGGTCAGCAGGATAATATCCTATAGATGCTTAGAACCATAAAGTGCATCCAACATATGGTCACTCTGCATCACCAAGTCCAATCCATTTGTGTCCGAAGAGTGGACCTTTGTTACGATTTATGGGCAAGGGCAGCATCAGGGCCAGGGGCCATGCTCTCAGGGGAACCCTGAAACCGCTGGATCATCAATTGAGGTCTTTCAGTGGAGATCTCAGGGTGCACTCCTTTTTATTCTTGTGTTGCCAGTGAGACTCAACTTAGTGAGCTCCATCGTGGCTATCACTGGTCGTGGCTGGGCACCATCTGGTTCTTCCAGTCCCAAGTCAATGTAGGCACCCACTCACGTGTGTCTCTCTATCTTCTGAGTTGTCTTTACCCTATGTCATTTTGGTCCTGGGTGAGCATCCGTTCCTGCTGAGTTGGGACCATTTGCTGTGCCCTCAGATGGCAGCTTGGAAGCTTTTAGACCCCAGACACCACTCACCAACGTGGGGTGCAGGGAACCCTCTTAGCAAAACGCGTGCCAATTGGCCTTGATTTCACCTAACAGCATAGTCCCCTGTCCCCTGCCCCAGCTACTCTATCCTTGCAATATTGGGTTAAGATGAAAGGAGTATTTCAAGTTATGCTGAAGTCTACTTAATATTGTTCTTGTTTCTAATGTGTGCTATCACTGATTTCACCCAACCAGATTTCTAGCAACTATCTAATCTAAACCCTCCCCCCCCCGTCACCCTTCCTCCCTCCCCTCCCTTGCTGCCGTCAAAGAGTCTGTTTTTGAGATCTTATCGTAAGTATCTCATACGATATTTGTCCTTTTGTCGCTGACTACTTTCACTCAACATAATGTCTTCCAGTTGAAACCAGGTACGAGATGTTCGCTGGAATCATCATTATTCTTTATCATTGTGTATTGCTCCACTGAGTATATGTACCATAGTTTACCTATCCATTCCTCTGTTGTTAAAACAAACTTTTCCAAAAAAAGTTGTCCACTTGAATCTCTGGAAATATGGTTGTCTTAGGCTGGGTTCTCTAGAAAGAAATCTCTAGAGTAAAGCACATAAATATATATACACAAGGACTGACAACTGAGTTCACAAACTCATCCCAGAAAAAGTGCCATATACCTCATTGCTGAATACCACTGTAGTCACCTTTGAAGTCCTCCCCTTGGGAAGCTATGCACCAGCGTGGGCACCTAGTCCACCTTTCAGAGCCATTTGGGAACTCTGTTTCTGGAATGGCCATCAGAGCTGTTGTCTTATTACCTTTGATATCCTGAATGTCACCAAAATGTCTTCTATTCAACATTCCCTTTATCTTTGGGTAAAGAAAAAAGGTACTTGAGGCCACATCAGGTGAGCACATGGGGTGTTATATACAATTATCTGTTTACTGACTAAAAACTCCCTCACAGACAACTATACAATTACATTTGCGAACTTGACACTGAGCCACTGGGTGCAATGGCCATTCCAGGAAGACTTCCAAAATTGCTCTGAAGGATAGACTAGGCACTGGCATCATTGCATCGCTTCCCAAGAGGAGGACTTCAAAGATGACCATAGTAATAGTCAGCAATGAGATATGTAGCACTTAAAACAATTTAAGTTCATGGACTTAATTGTCAGACCTCATATAGAGATTCATAGCAAGAAAACAGCTCATGCAATTGTAGATGCTGGAACATCCCAAGCCCGTGATCAACTCTTGGAGCAACAGGGGCCAGCAAATCCAAGATCAGCAGGTCAGAGAGCAGATCTCCTGCTCTCACGTTGTGCAGATTCAAATTCTAAGATTTGCAGATAAGCTGACAGCTTACATCCCAAGAGTCAGAGGTCAGAGGAACAGGAGGAAGTCACAGGATCTAGAGCAAGCAAAAAGCCAGAGTAATCTCTCAAAGGAGACTCCGCTTAATCTGACTGGCTACTCACAGCACTGCAGTCATGGAAGTGAGCTCATATAAACAATGAGAATCATGGCCCAGCTAAGCTGACACACAAGCCTAACAGTCATAATGGTTGAAATACTGTACATAATCATAGCTACCATGTTGTTAGGGACTAAAGTTGACAAATTTTTAAGAAGTTTGTTTCAGAAGACATAGAAAAACTTTAACTCTATAAAAGAAACTTAGAAATGATAAAATATAACAAATACACTTAAAAGGTTTTGATCTTAGTGAAATGCATAACAAAACATTTGCCATTTCACACATTTTTACATGTACAATTTGGTGACATTAATTATGTTTCACAGGAGCCAGAGATTGAACTGTCAGAAACTATCATGTATCACATAATTAGGCTTAAAATGATTATTGACTTACAAGAAGGAACTGGAAATACGGAACAAGACACCATCAGAAAATGTACGTCAGACAAGGAAAAGATTCAAATAAAATATTTAAAAATGAAAATTTTAGTCACTGAAATTAAAAATTCAGTGTTTGGATTCATAAGAAATTAGACATAGCTACAGAAAGACTCTGCATGTTGCAGGCTGTTCATGAGTCTCCCTCCAATTCTGTTGCCGTGTTCTTTTCCATACAGTCCAGCTTCTCATATTCCTTGCTCAGCATACAGACTGAATAAGTGTGGTGAAACAATATGACCCTGACACATACTCCTCCTGACTTTAACCTATGGAGCAGTCCCTTTTTCCTCTCAAACAAATGCCTCTTGGTCTAAGTACAGGTTCTTCATTAGCACCATCAAGTGTTCTGGAATTCCCCTTCTTTGTAGGGTTATCCGTAATTTGCTATGATCTACACAGTCGAATGCCTCCAGGGAGTCACTAAAACACAAGTGAACATCAACAACTTGCAAAATACGTACATAATATGACCTTCTTTGCTGAAAACAAAGAGACCTTGAAGTTACTTACTGGTGTAGGTCACTGACTATGGCCTTCAGTATAGTTTACACCTCAACAGAAAGAAAATAAAAATCCTCACAACTGGTCCCACAAGCAACATCATGATAAATGGAAAACATAGTGAAGCTAAGCTGTCAGCCACAATCAATGTCCATGGATGCAACAGACAAGAAATCAAACGATGCATCACATTGGGCAAATTTGTCGCAGAAGACCTCCTTAAAGTGTTCAAAAACAAAGAGGTCTCTTTGAGGACTAACGTGTACCCGACCAAAGCCATGGTATTTCCAATCACCTACGCTGGAAAGTTGAACAATGAGTATGCAAGATCAGAGAATCGATGCCTTTCAGTTATGGTACTGATGAAGAATACTGAATGTACCACAGACTGCCAGAAGAAATAAATCTGTCTTGGAAGAAATACAGCCAGAATGCTCCTTAGAAGCAAGGATGGTGAGACTGTCTCAAACACTTTGGACATACCATCAAGAGAGACCTGTCCTTGGAGAAGGAAATCATGCTTGGTCAAGTGAAAGATCAATGAAAAAGAGGAAGACCCTCAAAGAGAGGAACTGACCCAGTGGTTGAAACAATGGGCTCCAACACAGCAATGACTGTGAGGACGGCACTGAAACAGGCAGTGTTGTGTTGGCTGCAAATAGGGTTGCTATGAGTCGGAAGCAACTCCACTGCACCCAACAACAATATAAAGAATTAGCAACCCAGAAGACAGATCTGAGGACGTTACCCAGAAGAGAGTATAGAGATAAGAGATGTAAAAAAAAAAAAAAAAAATGAGAAAAGGCAAGAAAACCACGAGACCATTCAACATATCTCCAATTTGAATTGCAGAAAGAGAGAATGAGATTTTTAGGGGCTGATCCCCCCTGACAACTGGTCCAAAGTACGTGAGATAGAGTCTCATCATCGTTACTTCCAAGAAGCACTCTAGCTGTACTTCTTCCAGAAGAGATCTATTTGTTCTTTTGGCAGTCCCTGGTACATTAAATATTCTTCTCCAACATTACAATTCAAAGACATCAATTCTGCTGTCTTTCTTGTTCACTGTGCACCTTTTGCATGCATATGATGTGACTGCAAATACTGTGGCTTGGGTCAGGTGCACCTTAGTCTTCAAGGTGACATCTTGTAAGTACTTTAAATGGTCCTTTGTAGCAGATTTTCCCAATGCAATGCATCTTTTGATTTCTTGACTGCTTCTTCCATAGGCGTTGATTGTGGAGCCAAGTAAAATGACATCTTGACAAGCTCAATCCTTTCTCACTTTATCACGATATTGCTTACTGGTCCAGTTGTGAGGATTTTTGTTTTCTTGAAGTTGAGATGCAACACATACTGAAGGCTGTGGTCTTTCATCTTCATTAGTAAGTGTTTCAAATTCTCTTTACTTCCAGCAAGCATGGCTGTGTCATCCGCATAATGCAGATTGTTATTGAGTCTTCCTCCAATCCTGATGCCTCATTCTTCTTCATACATTTCAGCTTCTCAGATTATTTGCTCAGCATACGTACTGAAAAGGTATGGTAAAAGGATACAACCCTGACACACACTTTTCCTGACTTTAAGCCATTCAGTGTCTCCTTTTTCTGTTTGCACTACTGCCTCTTGATCTATGTACAGATTCCTCAAGCACAATTCAGTGTTCCGGAATTCCAATTTTACTCAACGTTAGCCATACTTTGTTATGATCCACACAGTCAAATGCCTCTGCATAGTCAATGGGACACAGGTAAACATTTTTCTGGTATTCTCTGCTTTCAGCCAAGATCCACCTGACATCAGTAACGATACCCTTGGTTTCATGTCCTCTCCTGAATCCAGCTTGAATTTCAGGTGGTTCCCTGTCAATTGTTGCAGTTGCTTTTGAATGACTTTCAACAAAATTTTACTTGCATGTGGTATTAATGATATTGTTCAACAATTTCTGCATTTGGTTGGAACACCTTTCTTGGGAACAAGCACAAATAAGGATCTCTTCCAGTCAGTTGGTCAGCTAGTTGACCTCCAAATTTCGTGCCATAGACAAGCATGTGCTTTCAGTGCTACATACATTTGTTGAAACATCTCAATTGATATTCCATTAATTCCTAGACCCTTGTTTTTCTCCAATGCCTTCAACACAGCTTTCTTCCTTCAGTACCGTGGATTCCTGATTATATGCTACCTCTTGAAATAGCTGAATGTCAACCAGTTCTTTCTGGTATAATGACTTGGTATATTCCTCCAATCTTCTTTTGTTGCTTCCTGAGTCATTTAATTTTTTCCCCTGTAGAATCCTTTTCTATTACAACCTGAGGTTTGAATTTTTTCTTCAGCTCTTTCAGCTTAAGAAATGCACAGTGTGTTCTTCCCTTTTAGTTTTCTATTTCCAGCTCTCTGCACATAATATTTTGTCATCTTAAGTCACCCTTTGAAATTCTCTGTTCAG
Source organism: Heterohyrax brucei (assembly GCA_028571685.1). Lineage (NCBI taxonomy): Eukaryota > Metazoa > Chordata > Mammalia > Hyracoidea > Procaviidae > Heterohyrax > Heterohyrax brucei. Next base: position 63,722,724 of record CM053142.1, on the reverse strand, counting down.
TTCTTTTACTTCATCAATCCTTCCTTTTGCTTTAGCTACTTGATGTTCAAGAGACAGTCTCAGAGTCTCTTCTGACATCTAATTTGGTCTTTTCTTTCCTTACTGTCTTTTTAATGACCTCTTGGTTTCTTCATGGATCTGTCTTTGATGTCATTCCACCATTTGTCTAGTATTCGGTCACTGGTGTTCAATGCATCAAATCTGTTCTTGAGATGGTCTCTAAACTCAGGTGTGATACACGTAAGATGGAACTTTGGCTCTCATGGACGTGTTCTAATTTTCTTCAGTTTCAATTTGACCTTGCAAATGAGCCGTTGATCTGTGCAGCAAGCAGCACAGTCCTGTTCTGACTGATGACAGTGAGCTTTTCCATGATCTCTCTCCACAGATGTAGTCTATTTAACTCCCGTGTATTCCATCTGGCAAGGTCCAAGTATACAGTCACCATTTATGTTGGTGAAAAAAGGTATTTGCAATGAAGAGGCCACTAGTCTTGCAAAATTCTATCATTCAGTCTCTGGCATCACTTCTATCACCAAGGCCTTCTTTTTTAACTATGGATCTTTGTTCCCAACTTCTGCATCCCAATCACCAGTAATTATCAATGCTTCTTGACTGCATGTTTGATCAATTTTGGACTGCAGAAGTTAATAAAAATCTTCAATTTCTTCAAGCTATGTCTTTGTGGTTAGTGTGTAAATTTAAGTAATACTCATTTAACTGGTTTTTCTTGTAAGCATATGGCTATTACCCTATCACTGATAGCACTGTACTTTGGGACAGATCTCAAAATGTTCTTTTTGACAATGAATGCAACACCATTGCTCTTTTAAGTTTTCACTCCTGGCATAGCAGACCATATGACTGTCTGATTTGAAATGGCCAATAATGGCCCATTTCAGGTCACTAAATGCCTAGGACATTGAGGTTTATGTGTTCCATTTCATTTTTGATGACTTCTAGTCTTCCTAGGTTCATACTTTGTACACTTCACATTCCGATTACTAATGGATGTTCATAGCTATTTCTTCTCATTTTGATTGTGCCATATCACTAATTGAAGGTCTTGAAGGCTTTAGTCCATCCATGTTATTAAGGCTGACTCTACTTTGAGGAGGCAGCTCTTCCTCAGTTGTCTTTTGAGTGCCCTCCAAACTGGGGAGGGGGGACCTCATCTTCCTGGTACTGTAACCTGACAATGTTCTGCTGCTATTCATAATGTTTTCACTGATTAATTCTTTTCAGAGTAGACTGCCAGTTTCCTCTCACTAGTCTGTCTTAGTCTAGAAGCTCAACTGAAACCTGTCTGTCAGGGGTGACCCCACTGGTATCTGAATACCAGTGCCATAACTCCCAGCATCACAGCAACACGCAAGCTCCCACAGAACAACAAACTGACAGACAAGTGAGGATATTACATCCTAGCAGAATAAATTCAGATAAAATAAACACATACTGTAGGAATACTGTAGAATACCAAAAACAAAGAGAAGGTATTCAGGATGAAAAATGACAAACTGCCTATAAAGAAAGTAGTATTTAGCAGTAATACCACAAGATGCAAAAATATCTCCAAACTACTAAGAGAAAATAATTCAACCTAGAATTTAAAACCCAACTGTCTCAGTCATCTACTGCCGCTGTAACAGAAATACCATGACTGGATGATTCTGACAAAGAGAAATTTGTTCTCTCACAGGCCAGAGGCTACAAGTCTAAATTCAGGGCATCACCTCCAAGTGAAGACTTTATCTCTCTCTGTTGGCTCTGGAGGAGGGGACTTGCAGTATGTCAGTTTGGGGTCTTCTGGAGGTATCTCAGTGCAGGAACCTCAGGCTGAAAGGCCAAGCTCTGCTCCCATCACTACTTCCTTGTTGGTATGAGGTCCCTGTGTCCCTCTACTCACTTCTCTCTTATATCTCAAAAGAGACTGGCTAAGACACTATCCAATCTTATAGGCCTCATCAATATAACTGTTGTTAATCCACCTTATTAAGTCACAGTGACAGTACTTTGTATGATCCTGAGAATTACGGCCAAGCCAAACTGATATTTTTGTGGGGACTTAAGTCAATCCATTACACCAAGCAACGTATCTTTCAGGAATGAATAATAAAGGCATTTTCAGACACAAGGAGAAGAATTTACCATTAACAGATTCTCACTAAAAGAAAAAAAAAAAAATGGGGAAGTACTTTAAAAAATAAAAAGGGAACTGATCTGGAAAGAAGGCATAACTCACACGGAGAAGAAGCAAGCAAAGTAACTCAAAAAATTAACAAATAAATAAAACCAAAACAACACTAACTTACACAAACAACGATGACCAAATTGGTGATACAATTATTAACATGTACATCCACACTGGAGTTATCTCAGGAATGCAAGGATGGTTTAAAATTTAAAACTAGGAAAATACTATCTACCATATGTACAGATCGTAGCAGAGAAGCCATGTTCCTGACGCATAATTTTGTAAAAGCATCTGATAGAATTCAAGACTCACTCACAATAAAATCTCTTTAACAAGCTACTAGAAATAAAAGGGAACTTCACTCAGATTAACACAATACTAGTAGTTCTGGCCAACAGAATAGAACAAGAAAAAGGGAACCAAAGATCAAAAGGAAGAAATAAAACTCTCACTATTTTCAGGAGATATGATGGAGGATTGAAAAGACTACACAAATTATAAAAACTTTAAAGAGTTCCGTAAGATTTATACATCACAATCTGTGGCTTCCTTTATAGCAGAAATAAATAACTTGACAATATAAGTTCTGAAAATACTCCACTTACAGCAGAAACCAAAGTCATAATTTATACAGCAACAAATTTAACAAAATACGAGAGCTGTATGTTGTAACTTTTTTCGAAGACATAGAACACCTAAATAAGCAGAAATCATGTGTTCATGGCCAAGAGAAACAGTGTCATAAAGATGCTGAATCTCTCCAAATAAATAAAAAACTCAATGCAAGGGCAATAAATAAAAATTCCACATGATTTTTCACAAATCTTAACAGTTGATTCTCAAAATACATAGAAGAGCCAAGGTCATTCTGAAGTAGTCTAATTCATTGTCTTCAGTGCCTCATCACTCACTTATTGACCTCAATTTAAGTCAGACTGAGCAGGTTCCCCCCAGTCAGTACACTTTTACTCATAGCACCAATGAACTCAATGTTGGCAATGACTACCATTTCAGTTTTCTACTCAACAGCATTCCTCTCGATTTCTTCCCGTTGGTTTCCCATTTAACCACACCTATTCCATAAATGTCTCCCTCAGGATTCTAACCTGGCCTCCCTTTCTAAGCCCTATACACACCCATAGCTTCCACTTCTGCTGCGATTTTCATTCCCAAATCTGTATCTTGTCTCAGATTTAGGCTGGTATCACAACTGTCCACCAGGCATCTCTAATTACATGCCTCCAAAGCTCCTCCATTTGAACATATACCAAACCAAATTCTCCAACCTGCCACTGCATCCTTGTGACCTCACATGTTCAGGGTACAACTGCTCCACAGGGTTTCCTTGGCTTTTCCTCCTCTGTTGTGTCTGAGGAAATGACATTATTCCCGACCCACAGACCAGAGACCTAGGAGCATATTTTTACTTTCCCCTCTTATATCTTGGCTTTGGCTGGCTCTTATATCTTATATCCAATTAACAATCACATGTTCTCCTAAATCTACCTCCCTTCCTATCTTACCCTAATCCACACCTCTACCAGCGCTCACCCAGATGACTGCAGCAACCCTGTGCAGACTCATAATCTCTTCACTACAGTCAAAGTGATTCTTTTTAAATACAAATCTGATCATGTGATTCCTTAATTTAAAATCTTTCAATGACTTTCTTTGCTCTTAAGATAAATTACATATTCCCTGATGGGATTTAGAGAGCCCTGTATCAGCTGATTGTGACTCTCCTACCTTAACTTCTATCCACCTGCCGCTCCCTCTATAACCCCTTCTTTGCATCCAAACCCACTCCTAAGTCCCAAACTCAATTGTCCAGTCATACATGCCCCCACGACGCTAAGCTCCTTCTCCACTCCTGGTGGAAGCGCTGCCTGTAATCTTCCCCCCCATCTCTCTCTCACCTCTCCAGCTCCGACTCAACCCTGAGGTCCAGCCACAATGTCATTTCCTCTGGGAAGATGACCATGACCCCAAGTCTGGATGAAGTACCCTCCTGTGTGCTCCTCCAGACCCCTGTGCTTTCTGTATCCTGGCCTCTATCTCCCAGTCATTATTATTGTTCGTTCACGTATTTCTCCCCTTCACCACACTTTGGACACGACCAGGAAAGGAGTCTTTCTTGACTAAATCTGCAACACATGGTGCAATCTTTTAAAAAAAAAAAATGCCATCAAGTCTATTTCAAGTCATTGTGACTCCCTGTGTTACAGAGTAGAATTGCTCCACAAGGTGCCCTGGCTCTAGCCTTTGTGGAAGCAGATCACTAGGCCTTTCCTCTGCTGTGTCACTGGGTAAACTTGAATCTCTAGGTTAGCCAAAAACCAAAGCTAAACCCACTGCCATCGAAGTGATTCCAACCCATAGCAAAGCTATAGAGCCTAGCAGAAGTGCTCCACAGTTTCCAAGTAGTGCCTGGCAGGTTGGAAGTGCTGACCTTTTAGGTAGCAGACACAGTGCTTAACCACTATACCACCATGGTTTCTTCTAGGTTAGCAGTTGGGTACCAACAGTTTATGCTATCCAAAGACCTCCATCAAGTAATACCAGTCTAGAAAAGAATAAACAAATGAACAGGTATTTGTGATAAGCATTCCTTAGGGAACAGTAATATCTCAGTGCGTAACTTGGTCATCTACCACTGCTGTAACAGAAGTAACACAAACATATACCTTCAACAAAGTTTCTTCTCTCACAGGCCAGGATGCTAGAATTCCAGATTCACAGCATCAGCTCCAGGGGAAGGCTTTCTCTCTTTTTAGGCTCTACAGGAGGGTCCTTGTCATCAATCTTCCCCTGACTAGGAGCTTCTCCATAAGGGAACCCTGAGTCCAAAGAACATACTCTGCTTCCAGCACTGCCTTCTTGGTGGTATGAGGTCTTCATGTTTCTCTGCTGCCTTCTTTCTTTCTTATCTCAAAAGACACTGGCTTAAGACACTATCTAATCTTACAGACCTCATCAACATAACTGGCATTAAACCATCTCAGTGGGAACCCTGGTGGCATGGCAATTAAGTGCTACAGCTGCTAACCAAAAGGTCAGAAGTTCAAATCCACCAGGTGCTCCTTGAAAACTTAAGGGCAGTTCTACTCGGTCTATAGTGTTGCTGTGAGTTAGAATTGACTTGATGGCGCTGGGTAAATAATCCATCTCAGTACATCATAGTGTCAGGATTTATAACATACAGGAAAATCACATCACATGACAAAATATTAAAAAAGCATACAATAGTGGGACTACTGACCTAGCCAAGGTGACAGATATTTCGGGGGGATACAATTCAACTCATGACAGTTGGGAAGATGAATTCTATTTAGTTTCAGAAACCATAAGACAATCTCAGTCAGTCCCTAGATTTGCATATACCATAAAGAGAGTTTGGGTTGGGTGTGCCTGTTCCCCTCTGGTATTCATTTTGGAAATTTACAAAAAAGAAAGTGTGATGTCTGGTAATCAAAAGGCTGACTTTGGGCCCAGTTCTGTAACCAGCTGCCTGACTATAGATAAACCACTTTACTTCTCTGGCCTCTGTTTCCTCATCTCTAAAACCAAAGGGTTGCTCAAGTTGGAATCTGATGTCCATTCTGAAATAAGTGTCTTGTGGCTCCCACTGCCTACCCAAACCTTCCATCTCCTCGGGGAGTTAGCTCTTCTAGTGACCTTTAGACATACCATGCGGACTTCGACCTGTGACTTCCCTGAGAAGGCTAGGGAACTGATCTGCCATGCAGAGGTGTCCCATATGACAGCCAAAAAGATCAGATGCTACCCCACACAGAGCTTGACACCGCAAATGCTTAATAAAAGGTTTTATTATTATCATCAAGTCACAAATAATATCCCAAGTGGGAAGTCTGATGTCCTAAGAGGACCTGACAGATACATATATATTAAGGCCTTGACTACGGCCTCCTAAACCCTAGTTTTCACCTTTTCTTCTAGGATCTGAACTACAGTCTCCCTATTCTGAGCCAGGCAGAAGACACGGTAGAGGCCGGGATGTTATGAAAGCTCGGAAGGAGGGCAGCCCAACTTCCCCGATCCTATGTGATCCTGTCAGAGAGCCAGAGGTTGTGGTCTCTGGGCCTTGCCCCTCCTCAGAATTTGCCCTTTCTTCATGGGAGCTGAGCCAGACCGGTCCAGGGAAAGCTCTATAGGAAACTGCAGACACTGGGCCCAGGGCAGTCCAACAGAACATCAGACCTGGCAGGGACCAGAGGCTCCTTGTGCCAAATGCTGCCCCACAAGTGAGGTTTTCTGAGGACCTGCACTTTGTGTCCTCAAGACTGGTTCTGTCCCTGGGAAAGCAGGGCAGCAGGTCACCCAAGGCCCTGGGCCATGGGATTCATTACTGAAACAGAGTTGCTCCCAGCCCCATGTGGCCTGCTGCTACCTGTGCACAGCTAACACTGGCTGGCCTCTCCCATTTCATGGCCCAGGCCTGGCAGCTGCCTTTTCTCACCAGACAAACCAAGGCTACAGCCTCTGCCTTATGCCTAGTGGAATGGGAGTCAGCCAACATCAACCCAGAGAAGTACCCCACTCTTTCTGCCCCTCCTCCAGGAGCTCTACACTCACCCTCTCAGGCCTGCCAGGATGGGAGTTAGAGCAGGGGACAGTGGCACAGTTAAGCCTGGGCCACGTGCCATAAAGACAGGAATAAAAATAATCCCAAATTTGGCTCTCCAGACCTGGCCCTTAGGCCACCTACTCTACCCCCAGCCTCACCCCAAAACTCATCAGATAGCCTACTTAGTGCCAACCCCGGGCCTAAACAATGCTCTGCTCTACCACAGACCACAGAGTCTGGTTACTCAAAAACTTCAAGAATCAGCAATTTATAGATTCGTATTAACAAATCTTTTTAAAACTCAGGCCAACAAGACCCTCCCCCAAACACTTTCAAGACAAGGGCATTATGATCCCCAGATTAAGAATGGAAAAATGAAGACTCAGACAACGGCAAAACCAGACCTCAGACCTTAATGTCTCTCCTCACCTGATCCAGACTTCCACTTTACACTCTCAACACCCACCTCTTCACGGCCTTCCTTCACCATCTCCACCCCCCACCTGGCTTCCGTGGAACTCTGCACTCCACAACATATAGTTCAATACATGATGAGGCCAATAAGAAGTAAGCTCTTACTTTACCTGTGCTTACCTGTCTCTGTGATGCGACTATAAGCCACCGGAGAACAAGGTGGCTTATCACCTAATAGCACCCCCCATGGCTCCGGGCTCCCGGTTGGGAATTTAGGTAGATGTTATCACCCTCAAGGAGTTCATTCTTCCAGTGATTCCCTGTCCTTAATCAAGGATAACTACTACTCATCTTTTCTTTCTAATTGCAGCATCTCTAACTCCATCACATTATAATCTCCTTGTTCTCCCCACCCCAAAGTGGAAGTGATGGAGATTGAAGCTCATAACACTCATGGGGCTGACCTGGTGCCATCCACAATGTCAGGCATGGACGTTAGAAGACAAAAGCAATTCGCTTTGGGCCTTCTTCCTTAGCTACTCTGGCTCCAGGAAACCCAGGGCTCTAAGCTAAAAGGTTCCAACTGCATCAGGTTTCTCACAACCTGTGGTCCTGCCCTCCTGCCCTCCAGTGTCTCAGCTCCTATTGGGCTGCTTCCTCCCATAGCCTTCCTGTATCCCAGTGACAGTCTTGTAACTGAGAAGCTAGAAGGAAAAAAACTTGACTTTTTCTTCCAGGAAATTCACCTGCTGTTCCAGATACATACATGAATTCCAGAAGCATAAAAACACAGAAGGCAAGCAAAGTGGCTACAATAATTCAGGTTGGGAGCAGACTAATAGAAACTCCTTTCCCTTCTGCTTTAATTTTAACACAGGAATCCTCCCTAGGGATGTTGAACTTATTCGAAGGCTTGGTTGTCAAGACCAGTGGAGGCATGTCTCTCAATCCCAGGTATTTTGTGGCAATCTAACATGGCTGATCTAACACAGTTTCCTTTCACCAGTCTTATTCAAGCTGAGTAAATAATCTGAAAAGCTAGAGCATATGAAGAACATGATATCAGGACTGGAAGAAGACTCACTGACAATCTACAATATGTGGATGATAACAACCTTGTTTGCTGAAAGTGAAGAGAACTTGAAACACTTCCTGATAAGTATCAAAAGCTACTGCTTTCAGTATGGAGTGCACCTCAACATTAATAGAAAAAAAATTCTTACAACTGGACCAATTAACTATCATGGAGAAAAGATGGAAGTTGTCAAGGATTTCACTTTGCTTGAATCCATAATTAATGCACATGGAAGCTGCCGTCAAAAAATCAAGATACATTGCACTGGGCTGCAAAAGATCTCTTTAAAGTGTTGAAAAGCAAAGACATCACCTTGGAGACTCAAGTGCTGCCTTACCCAAGCCATCCTATTTTCAGGCACCTAATATGCATATGAAAGCTGGACACTGAATAAAGAATACAAATACAGTTCTCCATCTAATATACTATAAGGCAGAGAAGAAAATGGCTTCCCCCATCATTACTCCCAGTCATTTCCACTAGACTGATGATCAGGCTCAGCTCTCTCAGAATCTGAATATAGCTTGCAGGGTCAGATGGGCAAATGCCAAAAAGTGCTGTACATGGTGAAGAAGTGAGCACAAGATAACAGACCTCTGTGAAAAACTTGGATTTGGGGAGGGGGTTTCTGAGCCCGAACTGCTGTGACCTCATTTCTTAAAAAGAGTGGAACCTGGCCTTCTTCCAGCCTCATCTCTACCCTCCTTTCCAGCCCTCTTGGTCATCTCACTATCTTCTGAATCTACAGTCCATTTGTACTGTATCCCTCCTAAGAATGGGCTTCTGTACTTACTTAATTCCTGCCATCAGTCCATTAACAAACATCTCTTGGACTAGACTCTTGGAAAATAAATAGAAGGAAATAAAGATGAGGAAGGAGAAGGGTAGGAGGCACTGCAGAGGACTCAGACCCAAAGGAATTGCACCGGAAACAACGGAAAATGGTCCATTTAAAACTGAAAGTGAAGAAATAGACAAAGAAGTGGAGCTCTCAGGTCACTGGAGACTTCCTAGAGATGAAAGAAAGAGAGAGTAAAGAAGAAAACAACTGAACTCCAGCAGAGCAATGGATTGGATAGGGTTGGGCTGAGTCCAATTTGCCTTTAAGGCAAGACCAGGGCTTGCTGGAGGCCAGAAGAGTCCTCAAAAAACAACCTAGGTGTCACAGTGCCTGCATTTGGACCACGGAACACCCTTCTGGGGTTAAACACTGTCCCTTCCTCTCCTAAAATGCATGAAGCTACAGGGGGAAGCACAGCTTAAGTACAGAACATGTTACAGAAGCCTAGACTTCAGAGTCAGGCAGACCTGGGTTAAAATCCACCTCTGACTGTGAATGAGAGGAAATGGAAACCCTTATCCATCACTGGTAACCCTGCTGTCACAGTGGAGAAGAACTACAGCTGCTAACGAAAAGGTCGCCAGTTCATATCCACCAGGTGCTCCTTGGAAACGGTATGGGCAGACCTATGCTGTCCTGTAGGGTTGCTATGAGTTGGAATTGACTCAACAGCAACAGGTTTGGTTTTACACGTATCTGTTGCTGATGAAATGCAAAATGGTACAGTTCTAGTGGAAAACAGTGTGACAATCCCCCCAAAAAAATTAAAAATAGAATTACCACATGACCCAGCAATTCCACTTCTAAGTATATATCTGAAAGATTTCAAAGCAGACTCAAATAGAGACCTGCATTCCAATGTTCAATGCAGCATTATTCACATTAGTCAAAAGGTGTAAACAACCTAAATGACCATTAAGTGAAGAAAAGAAATGAAATCCATTAACACACTGACCTAATTCTGATTCATAGTGACCCTATAGGACAGAAGAGAACTACCCTAGAGAGTTTCCAAGAAGCACCTGATGGATCTGTAATGGAAGAGCAAAATATGGCACATACATACAATGGACTACTACTCATCCAGTAAGAGAAATTAAGTGTTGATACATGATACCATATGGATAGAGCTTGAAGGCATTATGCTGAGTGAAATAAATCAATTGCAAAAGGACAGATATTATATGACTTCATTTGCATAAAAAATCAAGAAAAGGGAAATGCACAGAGATCAAAGTTTATTAGTGGTAAGCAGGGGCAAGAAAGTTATTATTCATGGAGTACTGAGTTTCAGAGCATGCTGACGGAAAAACTGTATTGATTAAGGGCAGTACTACATAGCCTAATTTGCGAGAAAGGTGATCTAGTCAAATGCAGAAATTATTGAAGGATATGATTAATACAACATGCAACTAAAATTTTACTGAAGATTATTCAAAAGCAGCCACAGCAGTATTTTAACAGGTAACTGTCAGAAATTCAGGAGAGATTCATGGAACCAGGGATACCACTGGATCTTGGCTGAAAGTAGAGAATACCAGGAAGATGTTTACCTCTATTTACTGACTTCACAAAGACATTTGATTGTGTGAATCATAATGGGAATGCCAAGAGGAATCTATACATGGATGAAGAGGCAGTTCTTTGAACAGAACAAGGAGACACTGTATGGTTTAATATCATAAAGTGTGTGCGCATCAGGGTTGTATCCTTTTACCACACCTATTCAATCTGTCTGCCAAGTAAATAACCAGGGAAGCTAGAATATATGAAGAAGAATAGGGCATCAGAATTAGAGGAAGACTCATTAACAACCTGTGTTATGCAGATGACACAACCCTGCTTGCTGGAAGTGAAGAAGATTTGAAACATTTACTAACGAAGATAAAAGACAACACAGCCTTCAGTATGGATTACACTTTAACACCAAGAAAACAAAAATCCTCACAAATGGACCAACAAGCAACACTATGATAAATGAAGAAAAGATTGAAATTGTCACGGATTTCATTTTACTTGGATTCACAACCAACGCCTATGGAAGTAGCAGTTAAGAAATCAAAAGACACACCTCACTGGGCAACTGTACTGCAAAATATTTCTTCAAAGTACTGAAAGGTAATAAAAGTATCACCTCAGAGACTAAGGTATGCCTGACTCAAGCCATAGCATTTTCAATTGCTTCGTATGTATAAGAAAGCTAGACAATGAATAAAGGCAACAGGACAAGACTTCACTCCTTTGAATTGTGGCATATTGATATACCATGGACTGCCAAAAGAATGAACAGATCTCTTAGATGCAAGTACACCCAGGGTGCTCCTCAGAAGCAAACATGGCAAGACTACATCTTACATACTCTGGACATGTTATCAGGAAGGCTCAATCCCTGCAGAAAGACATCAGGCTTGGTAGAGGGTCAGCAAAAAAGAGGAAGACCCTTAATGAGATGGAGTGACACTGTAGCTGCAACAACGCGCTCAAACATAATAACAACTGAGGGCATGATGCAGGACCGGACAGTGTTTTGCTCTTCTGTACACAGAGTTACTATGAGTCAGAACCAAAGGCATCAAACAACAACAACATTGCACAGCCAATTATTGTAATGTCAGTAAGTTGTACACTCAGGGAAACCTCACACCACCAAGCAAGCAGCACCAGGAGAAAAGGGTGTCCTCCAGACCTGAGGTTCCTGCGCCAAGACACTCCCTGGACAAAGACTGATGCAATACCAGACTTTCCTCCAGAACCGACACCGGGAAAACCTTCCCCCGGAGCGGACACCTTGATTTTGGACTTGTAGTCTACCAGATTGTGTAACGATAAACCTTCCTTTGTTAAAGCCATCAACTCTGTGGTATTTTCTGTCAGAGCCACACTAGCTCACTAAAACAGAATTTGGTACTGAGAGAGTGGGGTGGTGCGCTAATGCATACCTAAAATGTGGGAACCATTCTCAAAATGCGAATGGATAGAAGATTCAGAAGGAACAAAGAAGGTGCAGATGGTGAGAAACAACAGAGGACCGGTGACAACAGCAGTGGCAGCAACAGAACTAGAGGCAGCACTGGAGCCGACCCATGGAGCAAGAGAGCTAAGTGAGTGCCTGCGCACAGAGTTTTCCTCAGGGAACAAGGTGCCTCTGGGCACTTGAATTGGTGGAGCTAGCCTTGTTGACCCACGAAGCAGACAGCTGCATGCATGGGCACCCAGTTTTCCTAGCTGAGTGGGGTGCCTCCAGGCACTTGAATCAGTGAAGCTATAGACCTTTGGAATACTTGCCCCTGCAGGGCAGATGTGGGCCTGAGGCCCTGGCCATGCCATAGGAAGCAGATGCTGAAGAGACAAAGAACATGAGAAGCTGAACTCCCTCTGTCTCAAAAGGTAAGACTGAAGTTGTCACGGATTTCATTTTACTTGGCCTCAGGGGTTTGAAAGGGTGAAACCATGGCATCCTGTATTTGTAAGGGTGGAATTGCCACTCAATTGGGCTTAGGGTGCACCTAAAGCCGATGGGGGCAGAATTTCTGTCCAAGTGGGCCTCAAAGGAAGAGCTGTAGCACAGGGCTGGAGGTCTCCACACAAAATCCAGAAAGTGTGGGCCAATACCTAGACTCTGGAAGGCAAGGCCATTGTGTAGAATGTCTCAGAAAATGTAAGAGTATTTTCAAAGCTTTGAGGACTAATGTAATGCGTTCTGCTAACTCACTTGTTGCCTGTTAATGCCTTCTTTCCCTGCAATTTCTCCCGTTTCTAATGGAATGTATAACTTGTGCCTGTTCTGCCACTGTAGATTTGGAAGAAAATAGCTTCCATTCCAAGTTTCATAGATGTAAAGAAAATTTTTAAATTTTAGACTTGGAACTGATTTAAGACTTCTGTCATATGGGATGGACATGATTTTGCTATGATGAGATAAATGTGTTACGTGTTTCAATGACGTGATTTTTGGGATGCCAAAGGGTGGGATGTCATGGAATGAATTGTGTTCCCCCAAAAATATGTGGAGTCGTGTGGCTGGGCCATGAATCCCAATCTTTTGTGACTGTCCTCCATTTTGTGATTTTCCCATGCTGTATGTTAAAGGATTAGAGTGGGACTGTAAATCCCTTCATAGGAATACCTCCCTGCTCCACTGTAAAGGGAGTTTCCATGGAGTATGGCTTGCCTCACCCTTAATCCTTTTGTCCCACAAGAGATAAAAGGAAAGGGAAACAAGCAGAGAATTGGGAACCTCACACCATCAAGCAAGTAGCACCAGGAGAAGAGCATATCCTTCAGACCTGCGGTTCCTGCGCCAAGATGCACCCTGGACAAAGATTGATACAATACCGGACTTTCTTTCAGAGCCAACCATGAGGAAAGCCTTCCCCTGGAGTGAACATACTGATTTTGGACTTGCAGCCTCCCAGACTGTGTAAGAATAAACTTTCCTTTGTTAAAGCAAAAAAAAAGAAAAAAACCTTGTACACTCAGTGAAGGGTAAAACAATACAAGATAATGGAGAAGCCAGCACAACCTGACCAAGACAAAGTCATAGAGGCATCACAGACACATTTAAACTTCCTGAGGGACAAAGTTACTGTGGACTGAGGGCTGCGGGGAACATGATCTCAGGGAATGGTTAACTCAACTACCAGAACATAGTTTATAAAGAAAATGTTCTGAGGAGGCACGGCCAAAAAGCTGAACTAGTCACAGGTTTTCTCGATTCCCTATGAGAACTAAGCCTTAGAAAAATAATTGAACAGAGCAGTTTGGACATTCTGGGAACCCTGACATCAGGTATAGGGTTGTGCAATTGGACTGGGTGACACGAAGGGGGAAACTACCTTTGCTTGAGGCAAGACAGCAGCGCAGTGAGTCCTGCTTCTGCTGACGCAGCAGTTAACTGGGAGACTGGAAATGGAACCGCTGAGCCTCAAAGCCCGGTAGAGGCCGACTAATATACTGAGCTGCAGTGCCTAAGTATACAGAGTATCCCACAGCAGAGAAGCTGTGCTTGGGACAGTCACACCTAGAGAACACAGCAAAGACTAGTGATTGAGGGTGCCAGTTCCCCACCCCCTCTCTTCTTTGAACTGTACTATAGATACCGCTGGCTCAGCACAGGAGAGAAAGCTCAGGCAGGACACCATTTTGGTCAGCTGAGAGGTGGAGTCAGCCACTCATGATGGCTCAGCTGGGGCTAACTCCCATGCCGAGCAACAGCACCTGTCTGGACAGTGCTTCTTCCAGCATAAATGCTGTTTATACGACAATCATACCCAGAGAATGTAGCGACAGCTGGCAGCCAAGTGTGGCAGTACCCTAACACCTCCCTTCTATGGGCCATATCATAGCATCCACTGTCAGCCCCCGAGAGATTTCATAAGTAGGGAACCAACTTCGTCAGCTAGGAGGCTGGGCCTGCCACCTCTGAGGGCCTGGCAGCTATTGGCTGGTCAACACCTCTCTCAGCAGAAAAGCAGTTTTTAACACAAGCACATATAGAGAAAGCAGCACTGACTAGCAGCCAAGTGTGATGGCACCACTTCCACCTACCTTAACTGAGCCACATCATAGCATCTGCCAGTGGCCCCTGAGAGACTCCGTAAGCAGCATGCCATCCAGGCCAGCCAGGAGTCAAGGCCTACCACTCCTAATGGCCTGTCTGCTTTGGGCTGCCTCTGGACAATGCCTCTCTCAGCAGAAAAGCCGTTTTTAAGATAAGTGCATCTAGAGAATGCAGAAGCCCCTGGCTGTAGTCTCAACTGTCATGATGCTGGAGAGTCAGCACAAGCAGGTCCCCATCTTTATCAGCCAGGAGGCAGTGTATTCCACCCCTGAGAACCCAGCTGGGGCCAGCTGCCAAGCCAAGAATCACCACAGGGCTCAACAGAGTCTATATTACCTGAGAAGCTATACATAAGTCAGCTATACAGAACACGGTGGCAGCTGACAGCCAATTCTAGCAGTGCCCTTACTCCTTTCTTAGAGCTCCTGCTTGTGTAACACAGGAGAAACTGAACAACTCTTTGATGATGCAAAGACAACCATCAATATCTAACCATATAAAGACACAGCACACCATGGCTCCGGAAAACCCCCAAAATAATCAAAAAACTTTCCAGATGAAGAAGCCTTTCTGAAACTATCTGAGGGACAATACAAAAGAATTACATATAGAGCCCTTCTAGAAGGTAAACAAAATGAAAAATTAAGTAAGTTATATGAACTGCTAGAACACCAACAATCTGAAATCCAGCAGATCAAGAATAAAATTACAGAGTTAGACAATTCAGTGCAATTCCAAAAGAGCAGGATTGAGGAAATGGAATGCAGAATTAGTGAGACTAAAGATAAAGCAACTGATACCAACATTTATGAGAAATCAGATAAAAGAAACAAGATAAATGAAAACGTGCATCAGGAAGCATGTGGGACTCTATCAAGAGGAACAGCCTACAAATAATTGGAATTTCTAAACAGGGATAGCAGAAAACATAAAGAGGATGCTGAAGAGTTGATGACAGAAAAGTTCCCTAACATAATGAAAAAAGAGACCATAGATATTCAACATGCTTATCAAGTACCACAGAAACAGACTCCAAGAGAAACACACCAAGACGTATTATAATCAAGCTTAATAAAATGAAACATAAAGAGAGGCTCTTAAAGGCAGCTAGTCTTAAAACAAAGCTAACACACAAAGGGAAGCCTTATAGGCCTTCCTCTGACTTCTTGGCAGAAATCATGTTTGCAAGGAAGCAGTGGGCTGATACATACAAAGCCTTGAAGGAGAAAAACTTTCAACTAAGAATTATACATCCTGCAAAATTATCTCTCAAGTATTATGGTGAAATTAAGACATTTTCAGATAAACTGATGCTTACAGACTTTGCAAAACCTAACCAAAACTACAAGAAATACTGAAAGAAGCTCTTCATTTAGAAAATCAATTAACTTCAGATGTATACTCAATAATACAACACAGGAGACAGCATCCAGAGTCCTACTCAGTTAAGGAAATCACAAAAACTCAATCAAAGCTAAAATACTAAAAGGAAGGAACCAGATATCTTAACATGTAACCTATGACATCATCACCCTATAAAGAGGAATATGTTACAACCCTTCAGATGCAGAGGAGGTTAAAGGCTGATTTAAATTTAGAACATTAAGAGGGATCAAAGGTGTAGCTGAAAAGCAAACTAATAATGCTACATATCAAAACAAGAAACATAATACAGGAGTCTCAAAAGACACAAAACCAACACTGAAAAGGATGAAAAGAAAACTCATAAAGAAAAATGACCCACAACAGAATATGAAGTGGAACAAAGAAAATGCCAACAACGAAAAAACAAAGATACCAAAATGACAGCACTAAACACGTATCTATCAATAATTGCATTGGATGTAAATGGATTGAATGCTCCAATAAAAAGGTACAGATTAACAGCTAGGATCAAAGAACACAATCCATCTATATGCTGCGTATAGAAACATATCTTACACTCAAAGATATGAACAAACTGAAGATCAAAGGATAGAAAAATATATACCAAGCTAACAACATGCAAAGAGCAGGAGTAGCAATACTAATCTCAAATAAAATAGACGTCAATGTAAAATCCACCATCATGGACAAGGATGGTCACTATTTATTGTTTCAAATTTCAATACATAAACAGGATATAACAATATGAAATATTTATCTACCCAGTACCAAAGCATCTAAATCTATCAAAGAAATGCTGACAGCACTGAGAAATGAGATACATCACTCCACAAAAACAGCAGTAAACTTCAACATCCAGAAAAAAGCCCAATAAAGATACTGAAGATCTTATCGTGACAATCAATCAACTAGACCTCAGCAACATATACAGAATCTTTTACCTAACAACAGATCAGTAGACCTTCTTCTCCAATGCACACAGAACATTCTCCAGAATAAACTACATATTGCGTCATAAAGCAAGTCTCAACAAAATCCAAACCACTGACTTACTGCAAAGCATCTTCTTGCACCATAAAACCATGAAAGTTCAAATCAATAGCAGAAAAAATATGGGTGGAAATTTCAATTCATGGAAATAGAACAACACCTTGATCAGAAATTCACAGGTTAAAGAAGACATCAAAGATGCAATAAATAAATTCCTGGAATCAAATGCGAATGAAAACACATTCTATCAGAATCTATGGGATACAGCAAAAGCAGTGTTCAGAGGTTGTTTGTCTCTATAAACGCACACATCTGGAATGAAGAAAGGACCCAAATCAAAGAATTAACCCTACAGCTTGAACAAGGAGAAAGAGAACAACAACAGAACCCCTTGGGCACCAGAAGAAAACAGTAATAAAAATTACAGCAGAACTAAACAAATTAGAGAATAGAAAAAGAAAGAATTAACAAAACCAAAAGCTGATTTTTTTAAAAAAGATCGACAAAACTGATAAACCACTGGCTAAACTTTTACAAAAGAAAAACAGGAGAGGAAACAAATAACCTGAGTAAAAAATGAGACGGTAGATGTCACAACAGAACCAACTGAAACCAAAAGTATCATAACAGAATACTATGAAAAATTGTACTCTAACAGATTTGAAAACTTACAGAAAATGGACAAATTTCTAGATTAACATCACCTACCAAAATTATCACAAGGAAAGAAACTGAAAAAGTAATAAAAAAAAAAAAACCAACCAAAAAAGTCCTGACCCAGATAGCTTCACCAAAGATTTCTACAAAACTTCTAGAAGACATAATTTCAATACTAATGAGGCTATTTCACAGCTTAGAAAAAGATGGAATATTCCCAAATTCATTCTATGAAGACAGCATAACCCTGATACTAAAGCCAGGGAAAGATCCCACAAAAAAAGAAAATTACAGACCAACAGAATTGAACAACATGTCAAAAAAAATAATTCATCATGACCAAGCTGGAGTCCTATCAGGGATGCAGGGCTGCTTCAACATCAGAAAAATAATTAACATGATCCAGCACATAAGTAACACAAACGATAAAAACCACCTAATTTTTATCAAGTGATGCAGAAAAGGCATTTGACAAAGTCCAACAACTATTCATGCTAAAAACTTCCAGCAAAATAGGAATAGAAGAGAAATTCCTCAAAGCAATAAGGGGCATCTACGCAAAGCCAACTGCCTACATCCTTCTGAGTGGACAGAAGCTAAAAGAATTCCCCCTGAAAACAGAAACCAGACAAGCTGTCCATGTCACCACTTCTATTCAACACTGTACTAGAGGTCCAAGCCGAAGCAATCAGACAGCATAAAGAAATAAAGGGCATGGTAAAGATATCCCTATTTGCAGATGACATGATGGTATATACAGGGAACTCTAAAGAATTCATAACGAAACTACTGGAACTAATAGAAGAGTTCAGCAAAGTATCAGGATATAAGATAAACCTAAGTAAATTGGTAGGATTCCTTTATACCAACAAAGAGATCACCAAAGAGGAAATCACCAAATCAATACCATTTATTATAGTCCCCAAGAAGGTAAAACCCCTAGGAATAAATCTAACCAGTGAAGAGACCTATACAGAAAAAATTACAAGACCCTATTGCAAAAAAACAAAAGAGACATATGTAAGTGGAAACATCCATGTTTCTCATAGACAGGAAGACTTAACACTGTGAAAACATCTATTTTACCCAAAGTGATCTACATATACAATGAAATCCCAATAAAAAATTCAGTGTCATTTTTTAATGAGATGAAGAAACAAATCACAACTTTGTTTGGAAAGGGAAGAAACCCCAGGTAAACAGAGCACCAGTGAAGAAGAGGAACATAGTAGTCAAAACAGCCTGGTACTGAACAGACATACAGACCGATGTAACAGAATACAGACTCCAGAAATAACACCATACTCTTATGAACAGCTGATATTTGACAAAGATCCAAAGGTTGTAAACTGAGGCAAAAACAGTCTCTTTGATAAATGATGTTGGCAAAATTGGATATTTGATCACAAAAAACTGAAACAGGACCCATATCTCACACCTTACACAAAAACTAATTCAAAATGGATCAAAGACTTAAATATCAAACCTAAAAAGACACAGATCATGCATAAAATAGGGACGATAATGGAAGTACTAATACACAGCTTACACAGACTACAAAATATGAACAATAATGCATGAACACCACAAGTAGATAAATGGGGACTACTAAAGTCAAACACTTATGGTCTTCCAAAGACTTTATCAAGAAAGTTAAAAGACTACCTACAGAATGGGAGAAAATATTTGGCAATAACACGTTGGATCGGCGTGTGATTTCCATAATCTACAGCCAAGCCAACTGCAAAATATCAACGAGGAAAAGGTAAATAATACAATTAAGCAGTGGGCATAGAAAACATCCACGTAGCTACAAGACACAAGGAGAAATGCTCACAATTACTAGTTATTAGAGAAATCCAAATCAAAACTACGAGATACCATCACACCCCAACAAAGTTGGCAATAATCCAAAAAACACAGAACAACAAATGCTGGCGAAGCTGTGGAGACAATGAAACTCTGCTACACTGCTGGTGAGAATGCAAAATGGTACAACCTCTTTGGAAAGCAATTTGGCCCTTCTTTAAAAAGCTAGAAATAGAAATACCACATAATACAGCAATCCCACTGTTCAGAATATATCCTACAGAAATAAAGGCAGTCACATGAAGAGATACACGCACACGAATGTTTATTGCAGCAACAATCCACAACAGCAAAAAGGTGGACTCAACCTAGATGCCCATCAACAGATGAATGGATAAATAAAGCATGTACATACACACAATGGAACACTATGCAATGATAAAGGACGATGATTTTAGGAAGCATCTCATCAGCCAGTGGCAAAGGGACAACTACTGTATGAGACCTCTGCTGTAAGACCTTAAAATGGTCTTAAGTAGAGAAGAAGCCTCTTCTCTGAAGGCTCCAAGGGTGGAGAGGGAGGGAGAAGGATGTTCATAGATTAGATAGTCCATAGGAATTTGGTTAGGTGAAGGGAGTGACAGCAGGCAGTAGACAGCAGATCAGCACAACCGAGCTACATCATGAACTGAAAGGTTTTCTAAATGCAACCCAATATTTCAAAGGACAGAGTAGCAGGGATGAGAGTCTGGGGACCATGTTTTCAGGAGATGTCAAGGTCAACTGGCATAGCTAGTCTTTAGCCAAGACAGTCTTCTGCACCCATAGTGGTGAGTGGTGTCTGGAGTCTTTAACAGGAAGCAAGTTGCCATCTGAGGAACACCAAATGGTCCAACCCATCTGGAACCAGTGACAACCAAGAAAATCAAAGACACTAGGAAAAATTAGTCCAGGAGACAAAAGGACCCATATGAATGGGAGACTGCATCAGCATGAGACCAGAAGAACCAGACAGTGTCCAGCCACCACACTGGGATACAATGTACAGTCCGTGAGGCAACACGAGAAAAAGAAGTGTGCAGTTCAAGAACTCTTCTAAAAGAGCAGAAGTGATGGTACAACAGCCTGACAGGTCCCCTGGAAATACGGCCCCTAGACTTGCTGCTGGCCCTGACCTGAAACCTGTACCAAGATCAACTCTTCACATAAGAATAGACTGGAATCAGGGACACAATGTGAGCATACAGTGTATGTATTTTATGGTTATACACATTTATAGGAGGGTCATCCTACTGGTTTCTTTCTAGATGGCAGAGAGGAGGGGACAGGTGCTTGTTAAGATACTAGAGTGAAAGGATACTAGAATGAAAGAGAGGAATGTAGCATAAGGGTAGGGAGAGCAAATGGAGCTGCAGATAGGTAGGCATGCAGAGTTGATCTGGATTGTATATATACTTATATGTAATCATAAAAAGAATAAAAAAAGATAATGTTCTACATCCAACTTTGGTGAGCAGCATCTGGGGTCTTAAAAGTTTGTGAGTAGCCATCTAAGATACTCTATGGTTCCACCCCACCTGGAGCAAGGAAGAAGGACAAATACGAAAGACACAGGGTAGAGATCAGTCTAAAGGACTAAGGGACCACAACTATCACAGCTTCCACCGGATGGAGCCCAGTACAACTGGAGAGGATGCCTGGCTATCAACACCAACTGGAGGGTGCCTGGCTATCAACACCAGCTGGAGGGTGCCTGGCTATCAACAGCAACTGCTCTGACAGAGATCACAACAGAGGGTCCCAGACAGAGCTGGAGAAAAATGCAGAACAATATTAAAAATCACAAGAAAGTAAAAAAATAATGATGAGCCATACTGGTATGACTGAAAGACTATAGCAACCCCAAGAGTATAACCTCTGGACAACCCTTTAACTCAGTAATGGAGTTACTCCTAAGGTTCGCCCTTCAGCCAAAGATTACACAGGCCTATGAAACAAACATTAACACATGCAGTTTAGCCACGTACAGAAAACCAAGTGGGCACACCAGCCTAACACCCAGGACAAGAAGTGAGGACGGACACAGGAAAGGTGGACAAACCGAAATGAGGAATGTGCCAAGCAGTGGAAGAGTGTTGATACACTGCTGGGCTGACAACCACTGTCACAAAACTGTGGGTATTAATTGTTTAGTACTAAACCAAGCTGCTCTGTAAACCTTCACTTAAATGCAAAGCTCACTGCCATCGAGTCGACTCTGACTCATGGTGACCCTATAGGACAGAGTATTAGTGCTTCCACAGTGTTGTGAGGACCTGGCAGATCTCAACTGCCAACCCTCTGGTCAGGAGAGGTAACATTCAACCACTACACCACCAGCGTTCTCTTCATTTAAGCACTGTCTGTGCATGCGTACTTTTAGGAAAACACATATGGAATTAAACTATATAAAAGGAAAAAGAAAGTCATACACCTATTTAAAAAGTTGAATTGGCAAAAGCTGTCCCTGCAGATTGATAACAGATCTTTTTTTTTTTTTTATGGTGAGTTTGAATTCTGTCCTACATGTTTCTCCAGCTCTGTCTGGGACCCTTTATTGTGATCCCTGTCAAAGCGGTTGGTGACGATAGCTGGGCACCACCTAGCTGTGCTGGACTCCATCTGGTGGAGGCTGTGGTAGCCATGGGCCATGAGTCCTTTGGGCTAATCCTCTTTCTCTAGTTGTGTTCATTCTCCCTTGCTCCAGACAGGATGGGATCAGCAGAGCATCCTCTTTATCTGTAAAAGGAACTCACTGCTGTCGAGTCAATTCTGACTCATAATGAACCCATGGGGTTTCCAAGGAGCGGACGGTAGATTTTAAATGCTAGCCTTTTGGTTAGCAACTGAGCTCTTGACCACTGCATCACCATGACTTGAACAGACATATTTACAACAACAACAAAAGGAAAAATAGCTGCTGACCTGCTTAAGTACAACCAACACATCAAGGGATTTGGTTGCTTGGTTTGGACGTACAGGATCATGGTTTCAGGGGCCATTCCAGTTAATTAGCCTAATAATGTTTAGTGCTTCTGTTCCACTTCCTAATTCGAGGGTCTTATAAAAGCTTGCAAGCTATCATTCAAACTGTAACAATTGGTCTCTATTTGCCTGCAGTAACCTAAGACGTAAAGTTCAGAAATAGAAGGAGGAAACAGAATATGTGACTAATTATCTCCATGAACAACTGTCTATTTGGCCATGATACCAAAAGAACTGGATGGTACCCAGCTACCATTACTAAACATTTTGATCACAGATTCTACAGCAGAGTTCTGATCAAAAGGTGGACATCGCGGGACAAAATTTCAAATTTTTAGAGACTTCAGGCTTTCTGGACCCGTAGAGTCTGGAAGAATCCCTGAAGTCACTGCCCTGAGTGACTCTTTAAACCTTAAACCAAAAAATACCTCCCGCAGTCATCTTAAAACTGTTCAACAGTTTAGATTAACCGGTAAAAAAATAAAAATTAAAATAATTTTAAAAAGGCCTGCCTTGAGCATTATGCCCCTTTAAGAACTGTCTATGGATCCAATTGATGGCAGCTGTTCAAAAAATTAGATAGAAACATTTGGGGGAAGAGAGCTTATGTTAAAGAGAAAGGGCCAAATCAGAAAAGGAGGGTGAAAATGGTTGCACAGCTCAAAGAATATAAATATGTTACTGAATTATACACATAGAAATTGTTAGATTGGTGTGTTCTACTGTGTATATTCTCAACAACGAAACAAACAACATTTTTAAAAAACATCTGCTTCTTACTAGAGACATGGCTGTTGGGCAACTTAACCTCTCTAAAGCTTCTATTTCCTGATCTTTCAAACAGAGATGAGAAGTCTTGCCTTGCAAGTAGAAAGGATTAAATGATAAGACAGGTAGGACACCGGGACCAGGACACAACATGCATGGGTACCACTCTCTTAATGATCTTACAATGTGAAGATAAGGATCACATCTTTCTTTGTAACAGGACGGGAATGGTTGGGTGAAAGTAAGGAAGGCACAGGGAAGGAGGAACCCCTGATTCCTTCCCAGTGCAAATATGTGTTGGAACAAAGTGATAGAAAGCAAGACTCATTCAAAGCACTGCCTGGCCAGAAGAGAGTGAAGAAAAGAAAGGGCCATGATGGGGCAGATGTAATGCTTAGGCTCTGGTCAAAAGCTTGGGCTCAGATCCTGGGCTGGCCTCACGCTAGCCAGGAAACCCTAGGCAAGCTACCAAGGTCTCAGTGTCTTCGCCAAATACGTTCCAGGAGGCAGTAATGTCATCTCCTCATGAGACTGCTGTGAGCATTAAATATACTCACATCCACGAGATGGGAGCACAGAGCATTTGTACAGGGAAGGCTCCGCATGCATCCATGGTCACTCTATGTCACAGTTGTTAGAAGAGGGGATGGAGAAGGCAAGAAGCAGCCAGGAGAAAATTCAGGCTGCAGGACACAGGAGGAGCAATGAAGGGCAGGAGAAGACAGCTAAGTAAATAGGTGGAGAGACACTCCGGGCAAGACGCCAGCTGGGAGGAGTAGTGGGTGGCTCCCAGATGAAGAAAAATAAAGGGAGATAAGATTCCTGACTGGCTACAAACCTCAAGCCATCCATCCCCAGCAGTCCCCTTCCTGCCCCTCCCCCACAGCCCCCAGCAGCAGGTTAAGCGAGGACACACCCTGGCTCCTGCATTTCCATCCTCATCTCAAGGAGGTAATGCTGGGACCCTGCCCTGCAGCCACCCCTCCCAAACAGTCAGCATTGCAGGCGTTGGAGGGCCTAGCCCTATCACATCCAGGAAGTGGGTCACAACAAGTGGGTGTTCGCAGCCTCCCATCTACCACCTCTCCGCAGGCATCTGACTTGGGCCACTGAGAGGGGTGCCCAGTAAGTCAGGTGATGGCTGTTGCTGGTTGCTGTCAAGTTGATTTTGCCTCATAGTGACCCCATGCGACAAAGGAGAACCACCCCCCACAGGGTCTTCTTGGTGGTAATCTTTACAGAAGCAGGTCACCAGGTCTTTCTCCCACAAAGCCTCTGGGTGCAAACTACCCACCTTAAACACTCAATGCTTGATTGTGCCGCCAGGGCTCCTTGGCCTCAGCATAAAGCTCCCCAAAATAATCCATGGAAGGAAGCTGAAGTAGGTTCCACAGATGTGGGTGCCTCTCGAACCAGTCCCTTCTTTCTGTGCTTCAGTGTCCTCATTTGGAAAAAAAGGGAGTCAATTTTTTATTTTTTCTCCTCCGGACATTTCTTCTGGGTTCTAAAAAAAGTACTAAACCAAACTAGCCAGCTTTACAGTCCTATGAAAATTCAGATCCTAGAATAGATTAGCAAGAGAGTCGTTGACCAAGTCTTTGCCTTCCAATATCAAATCCCCTCAGGGCACTGACAGAGTTTACATACACACACCCAGGCTTGAGCTACTCACTAAAGGCTTTGTTTCCCCAGTCTTGGGACTAAGTGTGTGGCATTCCCAAAGAAAGTGATGGGACTGTCAACCCTGGCCAGGACCAGAGAGCGTACCTAATGCCATGCAGCACCAAACATCTGAGTAGGAGCTAGGGGCACATGCGGCAGGAATTCTCAGTGCTGGGGAAGAGACCACTGGGACCTAGAGCACCATGGAGTCACCAGTATCCCTGGACGGGCACTAACCCCCAAAAAACAAAGCCTCTACCATCGAATCAATTCATAGCAACTCTACAGAAAGAGAGTACAACTACCCCATAAAGTTTCCAAGAAGTGCTTAGAGGATTTGAACCGCCAATTATCTTGGTTAATGGCTGTAGCACTTAATCACTACCCCACCAGGGTTTCTACCAGATGATCCCCAAAAGCAGGACCCACGGTATATCTTCATCTTTGCCTCATTCTCCAGCTCTACATCTTGATCATTTCTGAAATGGGGTCTGCCCCTAGGAAGAAGGAAGACTCCGGCACCTGGACAGGGACACAGTTCCCACGACATAAAGTAAGAGAGGTTGGACTGAGCCTGGACAAGAGGTAGGAGATGGACCCCATCCTAACCTTGGTCATTTTTCACAGAAATGTTATTCAGTACCACAGTGACACTGCCTGGACAGGGACAGGGACAGGGACAGAGACAGAGACAGCACTGAAGACAGAGACATTATTCTTAGTAAGGCAGAGGGCCAGGGAAAGAGAAGAAGGCCTTGAGCAGATGGACTGAGGTGGTGAATGCAACAGTGGGCTCAAACATAACACTATCGCTGGAGGAGTAGGGTCAGGCAGTTTTGTTCTGTTGTACACAGAGTTGCTATGAGTTGGAACCAACTCAATGGTACCTAACAACTAAGAGTAACAAAGACTAATGACTTTGAGTATCTTTTCAATGAGCTTACTTGCCATTCGTACTGTCCATTCTGCTAATGGCCTGAAGCCCTGAAACCCTAGGCTGAGGTCATCATTCCAAGGGACCCACCCTGACCCAGAAAACCCACCCCCGCTGATTCTCTCTTGTGCCAGTTACATACCTAACAGCTTGTCCCTCGAGACCTGACAATGACCCCACCTCCCATTCCAGAATGCATGGTCATCCAGTTTGGAAACAAGGCCATGTAAGCAGATGAAACACAGGCCGGGTAACAGAATTTGATTTTCTGGATAGGGCCAGTCCAGCCTGACCCAGGAACCATGAGGAGCGGATCAAAAACAGCTGGCCAGTGAGAGAAGAGTCCCAGCAAACCAAGATGCCCACCTGGGACCCAGAGCACCAGGGAGTCCCAGTATATTCAATGTATTCTAGAGCATGCTCCATGGCAGGTGCTCAGCCAGCAGCAGAACTTCAAGAAAGGCCCTGTTTCTTCTGGTCTTTTTTACAGGCCATTCTCTAGTGCCTACCCCTTTCCCTGGTCCTACCCTTGTCCTCAAAGAAAGACTAGACCTCAGGACACCATACTCTTATATCACTTTCTATAATTTTATTATTATCTGCTGGATTTCAGATCACTGATAGTCCATCAGTTCGAACTGCTTACCTAATTTTTCATTTTGTTCTGTTATATTTTGTTTAATCCCTAGCAGGGTTCTATACATAATTCTTTTGTACTCAAACTCTGATAGTTTCAGAAAGTCTTCTTCATCTGGGAAGTTCTTTGATTCTTTATTTTGGGAGTTTTTGGAGCCAGGGTGGACTGCTTCTTTAATTGGTTAGCTATTAATTGTTGCCTTTGTGCCATCTAGAAGTTGTCCAGTTTCTCCAGTGTTACCTCAAGAGGGGCTGAAGTGTAGTTCTAAGAGGGGAGTTGGTCATCAGCTGCCTTTCTATACTCTAGTGACTGGCCCCAGATGGGTTCCCTGGGGTGACAAGCTCTGCCTCCTGGTTGACAAAGACAGCATCCTACTTATGGAGTCAGTGGGGGGCTGTGAGCTGACTTTATGATGTGGATCAGTGAAAGGAGGAGGAGATGCTGCCAAGCCACTCCTCCAGGTGATCTTATTTCAAAAAGGTACTTGACTGCTAAGGGAGGAGCTGTCCAACAGCTGCCAAATTTAGTCAGGCCCTCAGATGTGGCAGGCCCTGCCTTCCAGCTAACAACAGAAGCATTACCTCACTTCCTGAGTCCCTCCCACCCAACTTCCCCTTTGAGAAATTTCCTTCAAAAATCTGCCCATCACATATTGGACAAAAGACATGTATCCAGAATATTAAAGAACTCTTCAAACAAAAACTGGCAAAGGACTTGAACAGACACTTCACCAAAAAAATAAATAAATAAAGCAAAAAAACAAACCCAAACTCACTCCAGGCGAGTTGATTCCAATTCATAGCAAATCTATAGAGCAGAACTGCCCCATAGGGTTTCCAAGTAGCACCTGGCGGATTCAAACTGCCAGCCTTCTTTGGCATAGCACTTAACCACTATGTCACCAGGGTTTCCAAAAAATACAACAAAGGAAAATAAGCACATGATAAGATGTTCAACTTCATTAGCCTTTTTTGTTGTTAGTTGCTAGGTACTATTGAGTTGGTTGCGACTCTGCATTCAACAGATCAAAACTGCCTGATCCCACACCACCCATTCATTTGAGCCCACTGCTGCAGTCACCACATCAATCCATCTGGTCAATGGTGTTCCCCTTTTTCTCCTTCCTGTAGGGACTGGTCCTTACTGACATCATGTCCAGAGTATGTGAGACACAGTCTTGCCACACTTACTTCTTAGAAGTATTCTGGTTGTTCTTCTTCTAAGACAGATTTGTTTGTTCTTTTGGCAGTCCACAGTATGTATATTCAATATTTTTCTCCACCGTAATTCAAAGGTGTCAATATTGCTTTGGTCTTTTTTATTCATTGTCCAGCTTTCACATGTGTAGAAGGCAACTGAAAATATCACGGCTTGGGTCAGGTGCACTTTAGTCTTTAACGTGACATCTTTGCTTTTTGACAGGTGACAGAGGTCTTTTGCAGATTTGCCTAAAGCAATGTACTCTTTGATTACTTGATAGCAGCTTCCATGAATATTGATTGCGGATCCACGTAAAATGAAATGCCTGACAACTTCAGTCTTTTCTCCATTTATTATGATGTTGCTTACCTGTACAGTTGTAAGAATTTTTGTTCTATATTGAGGTATAGTCCACACTGAAGGTTGTAGCCTTTGATCTTCATCAGTAAGTGCTTCAAGTCCGCTTTACTTTCGGTAAGCAAGATTGTGTCATTTGCATAATGCAGACTGTTGGTAATTCTTCGTCCAATCCTGATGCCACCTTCTTTTCAGATAGCCTGGCTTCTTGGATTATGTGCCCAGTTTTAAACATAAAAACAATTGTGGACATGGTGCAAGACTGGGCAGTGTCTTGTTCTGTTGTTCATGATGTTGCTATGAGTTGGAACCAACTCGACAGCACCTAACATATAGACTGAATAAATACAGTGAAAGGATACAAGCTTAACACATACTATTCCAGATTTTAAAACCCAAGGATGTTCCACAATACACTTACTAGAGGGTTTAAACAAAACAAAACTTGACAATACCAAGTGCTGATGAGGAAGGACACCATACAAATGGAACTTCCCAATTTTGAGAGCAGAATGCCAAATGGCATAATCAGTTTGTCAGTTTCTTAAAACAAATACATATACCAGTACTATAAGACCTAGAAATCCCAGTCCTATGTATTTACGTGAGACCAATGAAAGCATCAACACACACAAAAACCTATATGCAAGTGTTTACTGCAGCTTTATACATAATCAAAAGTTGGACATAACTCAAAAGTCCTTCAGCCAATGAATGGGTGAACAATCTATGGTATATCTATATAATGGAACACAATGCAACTATAAAAAGGAACAAAACCATTGATATATGCAACAACCTCGTTGAATCTCAAAGGCATTATGCTAAGAAACCAGATCTAAAAGTGACATATTGTATGACTCCATTTATATGGCATTCCTGAACAGGCAAAATTATAAGAATGGAGAACAGTGCTGCCAGGGAAGGGGCGGGGAGGGGAGGAATTGACCACACACAGGCAACAGCACAAAGGGAATTTTTCAGGTGATGGACCTGTTTTGTATCTTGGTTCTGTCGGTAAATACACAACTGAACACATTTGTCCAAAGCCATAAAACTGTATACTATAAAGAGTAAATTTTAAAAAATAAATTAAAAGCAAAAGTTCTCTTTATTCTGCCAGAGGCCCACCCCCCTCAGAAAGCCCAATTACCTCTCCTCTCATCATTCCACAACAATTACCCTCAAATCACTGCTTCTGTATTTCTTTGTCTTCCCCAGGTATTGCTCCCTCTTTCAAACAACACGCACAGTACCAAAACCCTACACATCCTTCAAAGCTAGCTCCAACACCTCCTCCTCCATGAAGCCTTTCCTGACCCTGCCCAGCCCCATCAGGATGAATCACCTTTTACCAGGCACCCCACAGTACTTGTTCACACCTCTAATTGGCCCTTCTATCATCTTGAAGGTTATTGTCTTTACTATTTATAGCCCATCTCAACTCCACATGGCAAGCTCCTTGAGGACAGAGACCAAGTCTCCTCCATATTCCCTGTGACAGTGCCTAGCACAGTGCCAGACACACAGTTGGTACTCTGTGACCAGGGTGGACCGGCAGAGGGCAGGTGCAGCTGGTGTGGGCTGATGCTGAGAGGAGAGCTGGCGTGCCCGGGCAGGCAGTATCCTGAGGAGGGTATCAGAAGCCACCAAGGCAGCTTTACTTCTTCTCTCGCGTAAGCTGTGCAACTATTGTTGACACGTTGAAGTGTCAGAAGTGATGCCACCTCTCATTTCAACACGAAGTCATCCAATTTACAATGGAACATATCTCGGGATGAGACACAGTTCCAAGCCCCAGGCAGCTGACATATGTTGGAATGTAACTGCTGAGAGCCCAGAACCTGTCCCTTCACTGGGCTGTTGTCACTTCTCACTTCTAGAAGGCAGCCCTCTTTGGAGTAATAGCAGATCCAGGTGACCTGAAGTCAATTTCATTAAGCAGAATTACCATGGTACAAACATAGCTCATCACAGGGCCCTCTATGATTGGGTTTTCCCAGGTGCATGACTGGTATCTCCACGTTACAGACTCCAGCTTGTCCAGGGTTTAAGGACCATGTGTCTCTACTTCCTTTACTTAACAAACACTTATCCTGTGCACAGTATGTGCCAGGCAATGAACTAAGCACCTCATACATTAACTCATTTAATCTTCTCATCATTCCAATGCTTGAGGGTTCTAGTAATACTATTTATTATTCCCAGTTTACAGAGAGGGAAATCAAGTCACATAGCCGTTAGCTTAACGTGCCGAAGGTCACACAGCTGATACACGGTAACTGTGGCTGCTGCGCACTTGAAATATGGCTAATACAAACTGAAGTGTGATGTTAAAGTGCAAATAAAATAAACCATTGTCAAGTCAGTAATCAGTTCCAACTCATGGAGACCCCATGCATTACAGAATAGAACTGCTCCACAGGGTTTTCTTGGCTATAATCTTTATAGAAGCAGATCTCCAGGACTTTCTTCCACAGTACCTATTGCTTGGTGGATTCAAACCACCAATCTTTTAGTTAACAGTCAAACGTAAACTGTGTGAGCTGCCTAAAGGACCGTGACATACAGAAGACACACCAGATTTCAAACACTTAGTATGAAAAAAATTTAAAAATACTTCATCAATATTTTAAAATATTGATTACATGCTCAAGTGATATTTTAGCTATATTAGGTAAAATAAAATATATTATCAAAATTCATTTCACTAGGTTTTTGTTTTGTTTTTCACTTTTGAAACATGGCTACTGGATCTTCTAAAACTATATCTGGGGCTTGCATTCTAGTACTTCAGTCGCATGGTGACACTGTGGAGTCTCTGCTGCTCATACCCACTACTCCCACTGGGGAGCTCTTCCCCACCGCCCAGCCTCAGGGAGGGAAGGAGGTGCAGCCCGTCTCTCACATCCTGCTCCTGTAGCTTGTCAAAGACCATGGGAGCCAGGCGCTAACACCCAAACCTCCTGCCTCCTCTAACTGTTCAGATACTGCCTCCCACCCGCACCCCACCCCACCCATCCTCAGCTCCAGCTCTGGAGGCAGCGGAGCTCTACCTCCCTCCAGCAGGAATCCCAGAATGTCCAAGAGGGAAAGCAGCTCACGAATCATCTAGTGCAAACCCAAGCCCAGGAACACCGAGAGGAAAGGAGAGCCTTACAGGTTATCTATTCCAGCAGCCTGCTAAACACAGAGCCTCCTCACTGCATTCTAACAAGAGGTCGCCATCCAGACTCTGCTACTTAACACGTCACGGTGTATTCACCAGCCAGAGGTGGCTGGTTCCCACAGTAGCCGAGCATCACAGAGCTTGGTAGACTATGGTTTTTCTTGACACAGACTTCGCCATACCACTGGCCCATACAAACTCACAATTTAATGGCGCAGAGGGAAGAGTCACTTCAACCTGGGGTGAAACTCCAAGTCTAGTCTTACTGTCTTTTTCTCTTTAGTAATATAGTGGTTCAAAAACAAAACACAAACAAAAACAAACTCTACTTCACCAGACTGCTATGAAAATAAATGAAACTGTGTAGGCAGAAAATCTAGAATAATGCCTAACACCTAAGATGCACTTCATAAATGTTAGTTTCCCTTCTTTTTCACCCTAAGTCCCAAGTTTGTGTTGTATGTATCTTGTTGTTCACATAAACAGACAATAAATTCCATCCTTTTTTATATTTCTATAGTTGGTGTTTCTTGAACTTAAATGTAGGATTTTACACTTAAACCTAGTGGATTTCATCTTCAGACAAAGACAGACATTCAGCATGACTCAACATCAAGTAACATTTAATGGCTAAAGGTTGAAAACCACCTACAAGTCCAGCAGGGTGATGCTAAATAAACAACTGCATTCATATACTATTATCCAGATTCTAATAATTTGTTTTTAAATCACTTTGATAACATAAGATATCATTATATGAAGTTCAGTGGAGGGAAAAAAACTGGATAGACTGTAACTGCAATTACATTAAAATATACAGATTTGCATGAACACAAATTTGAAAGGAACTATATTTAGATACTAGTTACTTTCATTTCTAAATTGTGGCAGGGTGTACTGTTTTGTCTTTTTCTTAGTAGAATTCTTCATTTTCCAGGTTTTCTACCATGACCATGCATTGATTTTTAAGAAGGGGGAAAAATTCCCTAACTATATAATTTTTTTCTTAACTTCATCTTTCTACTTAATCTTACCATTATAGTCAACTGAAATAATTTTGAATACAGTTCTGTTATCCAATACATTTGCTAGAACATGTTATGTCAGTGAGCTTTGTCACTCACTGCTTGTGTGATACCTATAGAATTGATAAACATGCTTCTTTCTGTGCTACACAGCAGTCCCCCCCTTACCCATGGTGGATACATTCCAAGATCCCCAATGGATGCTTGAAACTGTGCACAGTAACAAACTACACATGCTATGATTTTTTCCCTGAACATACATAGCCCAAAACCCACTGTTCTCAGGTCAATTCTGACTCACAGTGGCCCTTCAGGACCACGTAGAACTGCCCCACGGAGTTTCCAAGGAGTGCCTGGTGGATTTGATCTGCCAACCTTTTGGTTAGCAGACGTAGCACTTAACCACTATCCCACCAGGGTTTCCTAAACATGTATACTTATGATAAAGTTAATCTACAAATCAGATACAGTAAGAGATTAAGAACATCTCATGACAGAACAATTATAACAGTATATTGTAATAAAAAATACGTGAATGTGGTCTCAGAATACCATATAAAGGGAAGAAATTTCACCCTTTCACTTAAAGGAAGCACTTTGCAGCTTCTCTTTGGCGTAAGAGAATTTCCAGCATCACTACTCTTGGGCTTTGGGGCCACTACTGAGTAAGCTAAAGGCCACTCCAACAGAAGCTTTGCTCTGGATAACAAACAGTTAATCTAACAACCAAGACCACTAAGTGACTAGGAGGCAGGTGGCATATACAGCAGAGAGAGAGGCTGGACAAAGGGATAATTCACATTCCAGGTGGGACAGAGAAGGATGGCACACAAGATTTCATCACGCTATACAAAACAGTGTGCAATTTAAAACTTATGAATTGCTTATTTCTGGCACTTTTCACTTAATATTTTCAGACTGTGGTTGACCTCAGGCAACTGAAACTATGGAAAGCAAAACGATGGATAAGCGGAGAGTACTGTACCTCAGCCCCAGAAAAAATGTCAAAGAGAAGACAGACCCAAAGACAGCTCTGTGGCCCAACTCTAGAAACTTCCATCTGGGCGGCACAAGCTGAGTCACCCCATACTGAAACCAAACCCGCTGTTGTCAAGTCAATTCCGACTCATAGTCACCCTAGAAGACGAAGAATTGCTCCACTGAGTTTCCGGGTGGACTTGAACTGCCAGCCTTTTGGTTAGCAGCTGCAGCACTTAACCACTATCCACTGGGGGTTCTAGCTATAAACCTATGTCACTGCTCCTCAGCAAGGCCACATGAATTTCTCTTGTAATCAGATTCAAAACTCTTACCAACCACTCCTCCACCCAAATTAGATTATTTTTCCAAGACTTGTTAGAGTGAATCCACCTTGGCCACTATTTATCTCAATTTCCTTTTCTAAATCCCCTCAGACCTTCTGTTCAAAACTCTGACCTAGAATTTGGCTAGGGAGTCAATAAGGAGCTTATCAGCTTGTCTTTTCCAGAATCTACATCTTGCCCTCATGAGAAAATAAGGACAGCATCTGACACTGCCCCTTATCTTTCAGCTTCCTCCTCAAGATCTTGGCAGAGGTTCTTCTGTTACTTCTGCAGCTTCACTTTGGACCCCAAAACCTGACCTGCAAGAATGTGGCAACGTGAACCCCCCCAAAAAAACAGTCAGCGCAGTCTGACTCTCATTCCTCCAAAGTGGGCTAAGGCAGTGTCTGTCCCACCTAACAAAAAGCAGCCATGGTGGTGCAGTGGTCAAGTGCTCTTCGGCTAACCTAAAGATCAGCAGGTCAAACCAAGCAGTGACTCTACAGGAGAAAGACCAGACAATTTATTCCTTTAAAGACTCCCCAAAACCAAACCCACTGCCGTGGAGTCACTTCTGACTCACAGGGACCCCACAGGTCAGAGTAGAACTGCCCCATAGAGTTTCCAAGGAGTGCCTGGCAGACGTGAACTGCCGACCTCTCGGTTAGCAGACAAAGCACTTACCCACTACATGACCAAGGTTTCCATTTAAAGATCACGGCCTAGGAAACCTTATGGGGCAGTTCTACTCCATCACATCGGGCCACTGTGAAGGGAAATTGCCTCCATGGCACCTAGCAACAACAACCCAAGCAAAGATGAACACCCAACAGAGTCCTCTCTGTCCTCTGCCTTCTGTGAACACTCCACCACCTGGCTAAGCAGGAATCTCCACCTGCCTGTCTTGGTCATCCTGTTGCTCTGAGTGTGGCTAAAGATATCTCTTTCTGTTGTCCAGCTGGCCCAGGCCTGCTGAGTCCCCACCCAGAGCTCTGCCCACTGCACAACTTCACCTCCCCAGTCAACTATTACTCAAGGCGAAATGCCAAGGTACAGATCAGCCAGGAAGAAACAAAACTAGCCTTTTACCCAGGCCAGAACGAGTCACACACACATGTCAGGGGCACAGAGGGAAAGGAGAGGCATGGTTCTGGCAAGAGTGAGCTTGGCATGAGCCAAGGCTGGCAGACGCCACAATACCTTTGCTGGTAAAACCAAAGGCAGGCTGAGCCAAATAATGGGCTCCAGGCAGCTCAAATTTCAGTCTGAGTCAACAGCCCCCCAGAAGAAGGGCCCCACCCCAGAGGCCCACCCTGTGTGTGTGTCATCAGCCCCTCCCCAGTGCCCTTTGCACTGCCCCCAACACTCTGCCCTTCCTTGAGGGCGGATGTGTAATCCCAAGCCCCAGGAGGGTCACCACTTCCCTCAGCACAGCTCCCATTTCCTGCCCTGGTGACTCCTCTGAAGTCTATTGTTCCCACCAAGTCTGGGTCAAAGGAAGCTGAGTCCCCACCCATGGGGGCCTGCCTGCCCACACCCCAGCTGGCACACACTACAGGGAGCTGGCTGGCCCTCCCACCTTTCCTCCTGTATTAAATGCAGGAGGATGTGGGCACAGATCTGAGAGACCAGAGTTCTAGTGGAAATTTTCCCAGAGGTCCAGTCCCTACCAGCTGAAGGAACACAGAGAAGACTCTGGGGCTGTATCACACAAGTGGTGATTAGAATTGCCCCCAGTACATAGATGGAAAACCCCAAAGTAAGGGAAGAGCTGTCACTTTGGAAGTAAAAACATAGTAGTTGGAGACTCTGCGCTCCCCAGTGCCAAAGCCCCACCCCCACCTCCACCTGGGCCCCCGAGCTGGGTGAAAGCAGGAGGAGGGGGGTGTGCTGACGAGCAGCTGTTCAGCTCCAATTTCAGAGCTTTAAAGAGAGCTGGCATCCTAACCCCTGCCAACAAAGGGTCACGGGGGGCCAGTGGAAGACAGGCAAGGTAAAGCCACCCTGACAAGCTCTGAATTTCCAACTGTCACCAGACTGACTTCAACTACAGGAAAGGCAGCAGACCAGAGTTGGTAACCAGTGTCCTTCACTTCCACTGGGAATTGCTTTGTGACAGTCACCAGCACAAGGCTCCACAATGGAAGCCAAAGGAGGCTGTGCCATATGCATCCCAGGAAAGCGTACTGACCAGTGATGAGGAAGGAGGGTGCACTTTAAAGACTTCCTGAAAGACACTTGTAGACTTAGCATTCTCAGATTCTACAGTAAAACAGCTTCTTCTGTAAGATACAACTTTCTGCTGAGAAGGGGGCAGCATTTCTGTCCTTTCACAATGTTGTCTGAGCCGTAACGCGGGAAACCTGGCCCAAGTCAGACTATGCGAGCCTCCACCCATCAGATGATGGAAGCTGGGGGGTCTGAGGCCTGGGATCCATACAGCAGGATGCAGAACACAGAGCAAAATGAGGGGGTTCCAGTGCCCTGCTTACATGACATTAAGCTAGTTACTGTTCCTCTCATAATTAAAAACAATTTCCCTATTTTAAAATGAACGGTTTAGACCCTGACATTAGTTCCAACAGTGTTCACCAAGTTCCCCCTGGGGGCACAAGCTACACTGGTTTCCTAAGGAGGACGAACAGGCATAGAGCCTGGCCCACAGTAATGCTCAATTCATGATTGCTAAAAAAAATATGTGAATGAACAGAGCAAGAATTCTTAAAGTGTTCAAAGAAACACTATTTTGCATCCTAGCCCCTAGGAGAAACAAAGTTTCATGCTGAAATAAGCTCAGGAAACACTAAATACAGTATCTACTGAGTCCCTGCCATTTGCCCTACACTGAGCTAGGTGCTTTACATTGAATTTTCATAAGCAACTTTCTGGATAGATATTATTACTTCACCCCAGCCCCTTTTCCACCCCATGTCACTTTATCAGGACAATGGTCTCTAAAGCCTTAAAGGTAGGAAGTGACGGTCACAGTCTGTACCCAGAACTATATGACCCCATCCTATGCATTTTGCACTCTATCAATGCTGTCTTTAGACCAGACTTCCTTACAGCCCATGACATACAAGTGAGACAGTGATGTGGCTCCCACCAGAACATCTGAATCCTTCAGGGTGGATGGAAGAACAGAACTTCTTGCCCCTTCCTTCCAAGAGGCTCTAAACACACTTGCACCATCTTGTTGTAGGACTGAAGAAACAACACTGTCCCAGGTCCGCCTGTGACCACCCCCACCGTCACCACGTGCTCTGTCACTTCCACCAATCAGTTTCCTGGACCCTGTGGCTCCCTCCCTACCCAGATCAGTCCTTGAAAAGGCTTCAAATGACAAAATCCCTAGATGGAGATAAAACACTTCCGCTGCAAAGCAGAAGACATGAGGAAATTACGGCCTTTTCCCTGAAGAGTTTTCCCAAGGTCACCTAGCAAATCAGGGGTGGCTCTTACCTCCCAGAGTGGCACTAGAGCATTCATGCAATTCCCTACTGGTCCCGCTTCACAGAGGCAAGTGTTGAGTGTCTAACAAGTTGCAAAGGATGAAGGTTCCTTTCATCTGATTGCCTGGTCAGCTCTAAGAATAGTTGGACCAGCAGAAAGTAGTTCAGGCTGGTGTACATCAATCTTTATTTGTCCTTGCCGACAATTTAAAGGCAATATCTACTCAAATCTCAAGATTTCAAACGGTCTCCATCTTTCTGGAAGACTATTCCCACAAACATTTCCAACTCTCACTATCAACAACCTGTCCATTGCCTAAAGACAAAGATCTGAGCTTCTTTTAGCCTTCTTCAAGCTTGTTCTGTAAACTGTCCCCAGCAAAAACCATGACCCATGTTCCATTGCAGAAATAGATGTCTGGAAGAGGCAAAGGGAGCAGCTTTCTTCCAGCTCTGCCCAGTCCAGGGGACCACACACTACAACACACGCAGTCAAATCATATCTGGACACATACCAGACTCTCTCTGGCCCATGGTTAGGCAGGGAGGAATTGCCACACCCAGAATCACCATCCTCACAGAAATACCCACTTAGAGACAGGCATCACACACCTACTCAGATGACACTGGACTTTCAGACAGCACCCTTCTCCCGTAGAAATATACACACACTCTGTCACTCACGCTCAACACAAACAAAAACGCCTACTGGAAGCCACGGTTGAGTCACAGGCAAGCAGATAGCACCCCGACATGGACCCAAAGCTAAGATACACACCTCTGAGGCACCTACCCAGTCTGACTGGAACCCCTTGCCTACACGTGCGCACAGGCATGTTCCTGGGGTTCTGCTCCCTCGATCCACTAGTCTCCATCATGGAATACAACGTACTTCTCAACCCTGAGGGGTGCGCACCTTTTGTAGAGGTCTCCCGCTCTGAATAGCCTCCGTACTTGGAGCAACCAAGACATCTACCTCCAGAGCTCCTTTCTCTGCTCAAAGAGAAAGGAGTCCAGGAGGAAAAGGGCAAGGATGCTGGGTCTCTTCTATCGCGGTGCCCTAGGCTGCCTCTAGCCCTTTCAGCTCCCTAGTCTCTCTCCGAAGCCCGGGTTATCTCACCGCCCGGCCACTCACATCACATCTACCACCCTCCGCCAGCGCCGCCTCCACGTGCGTGCCCCCCTTTCTCCTTGGAGAGACTACTTGACGCACCATCCCCAGACGCCTGCCCTCTAGTGAAGCCCTGCGAACTTCCCGATCCTCTCGGTGCACTCTATCCGGCCCGCTCCGTAGCCTTACCGGTCCCAGGGTGCGGGAAGGTGGGGTGGGTGAGCTAAATCAGTTCCAAGGCAGCTCTTCCAACGTCGGCTCTGCTGAGGTCCCGGGAGGCCAGCGATACCACTGTAGGGACGACAGAGGGTCAGCGAGGAGAGACGGGGCTCACCCACGGAGGACCAGCCGGCAGGGGAGGGAAGAAGGCTGGGCCGCGCGCAGGACAGCGGACCCCCGGGGGGCCCAAGCCAAGTTGGCTGCAGGCAGCCCCGGCCCCTGGTGCGCGGAGCCGAGCGACCGAAGGAGTTTCCCTAGAATGGGACTGACGGGAAAACACGGGAGATCCCTATTCCTGGAGGGGTGAGTCAACTCGGAGAGAGGAAGGGAGGTCGGGGGGAAAAGTGACCGGGAGCAGGGAGAGGGCGGAAGGGAGGGAAGCGGGGCAGAGGGGCTGGGAGAGCGAGCCTGGGGCAGACGGAAGAAAGGAGAGGCAGGAGTTTGCGACGGAAGGAGCGGGAGAGCTCCAAGGCGGGAAAGGGGAGCGACGGAAAGAAAAGAGCAAACCCGAGCACGCGGCGCGCGAGGAGCGAGTGCCGGGCAGAGGGGCGGAGGGCGCGCGGCTGGGCGGGCGCCACTCACCTGGAGCGGCGACGCGGCCACCGGGCGGCGGGAGCCGGGGGAGCTGCAGGCCCTCCCCACCCCCGGGCCTGAAGTTTGAAAGGAGGAAGCCTGGAATGTGCGGAATGAGGGCTGGTATGAGATGCGCGCAGCTGAGGGAGGGCGGGAGGGAGTGGCGGCCGCGCCACCGGCACCTCGGGGAGGAGACTGGGACGCCGCGGGCAGGCAGGCGGGTGGGGCGGGTCCAGGG
This sequence comes from Heterohyrax brucei, assembly GCA_028571685.1. Classification (NCBI taxonomy): domain Eukaryota; kingdom Metazoa; phylum Chordata; class Mammalia; order Hyracoidea; family Procaviidae; genus Heterohyrax; species Heterohyrax brucei. Next base: position 63,683,540 of record CM053142.1, on the reverse strand, counting down.
GGGAGGGGAGCCGGCCGGCGCGGGAGGAGGAGCGAGGGGAGGCGGGAGGCGGGAGGCGGGAGGCGGGGGCTCGGTGATGAGAACCCCTCTCCTGTGACTTTGGCTTCTGGATCTGGCCTCTTTCGCTACGGCACACATACTTTCCCCTTCCTCTCTCTGGGCTCTGACTCTTTGCGTCTTCCCTAAGAACCCCTACTCCTTTCTGTCCCGGCGAAGCACCTGACTGCCTTTCCCAAGAGTTGAAAACCTTCCCCTTAAGCGGGGTAGAGGTGTCCTGCAGGCGGACCGGACGCTTGCTTCCCGTCTGCTACCATCGGGATCCCCGGCGGCCCGCAGGCATCACTGCGCACTAGTCGTTGAAAGCCCGGGCGAGAGGCGGGCGCTAGCGCGCAGGAAGGGCTGCTCCCTGCCCTGCGGCTCCCACCAAAGGACTTTTACGCCGGGGAACCAGGAAGTAGGAACTGCCAGGTCCATTCCCGGATCTGCCTCTAGTGCCCCCACGGCTGCCCTCCCCGGCATTGGTCCCTTCAGTTGTGTACCGTGGGGATTCACAAAGCTGTCATTCAGAGGCTAAATCGCCTAGGGAAAAGGATACACGCAGTGTGAAATCCATGTAGATATGGCAGAAGACAGTTTTTTGGACTCGGTAGTTAGTGAATATTCATCCGTCGTGTATTCTTTTGCCCAGCAAATGTTGCCCACCTAAGAAGGATAAGACCTCAGCACCTACCCTGTGAGAGCTCGTAACTGAGCTAGGCAGACTCGGTATATAGCAGAGTATGTAACGGAAATCTGAGTTTTACACAAACACGCCGGTTTAGTTGAGTCTCTTAGCCAAAAGGATGGTATTGCTGATAACACACTGGGCTCCTGTTTGGAAATCTTCCTAACAACCTGGCTTTTACAGTAGGTATGTTCTTATGCAGCTCTGTTTTTCATCCTGTTTGCAGGCTTGACACCAAAGGACTTCTGGCTGTATTCAAAAGTCAAGTCCAGTGTGTTAAGGAGCATTATCATTTAACTTTGCTTTGCAGTGATTGTCCGGATCGTATCTCCCTCACCAAACAGAAACTTCCTTGAAGACAACGTAAATGTCTGATTTAACTTGTCATTCACACAGCCCCAGCGTGGTACTTGTATTAAAAAAAACTAAACCCAGTGCCGTCGAGTCGAATCTGACTCATAGCGAACTTACAGGACAGAGTAGAACTGCAGTTTCCAGAGAGCACCTGGTGGATTTGAACAACCTTTTGGTTAGCAGACGTCTCACTTAACCACTGCGCCACCAGGGTTTCCACATAATAGTTGAGGAGCGAAAAAAAAAATTGCTGTGAAGGAGGATAATGGGAAAAAAAGAGAAAACAAAAGTGCTCTGAATGGCAAAGTTGTTTCCAAGAGAGGAGTTCCAAACAGTAGCACTGGACTAAGTGAGGATCCAATCTCACAAGGTGTAACTTTGAAGGAAGCAACTCTCATTTGGATATATACATTCTGGTATGCTTGTTAAATAATGAGTCATGTTACAGCCCAGTCACAACTCATATACATGAAAAGATTGTGATACAAGACAGTAGGCCCAAATGAAGTGCCAAGTGTAAGCATTATTTAATTCAGCAATTGTTGAGTGTCTGCTGATTTTGCATACTATCCTAAGAGCAGGGACATGTCCCTGTCCTCCAGCCATTCATAATTTGGGTGAGAAAACAGAGAATTGTCCAGAGTCCCATGGCTGACATTTCATCTGGCTCCCACAGAATGAATGAGAGTTTGCCAGGTTGGGTCTGGGAAACCCAACCAAGTCACATGGAGTAGACTGTGAAGAAGATGGTGACTTTGTAGGCAAAGGGTGTCAGGGAGGTCTAATCAGGTGGTGTGACTGGACAATGAGGGATGTGGCCAATAAGATTAAATAGATTGGAGCAAGGTTGTGAAGGTCATTGTATGCCGTGCTGAAGACTTTCGGCATCAAAAAAACACTTAGACACAAATGTGACATAATTAGCACTGCCATCAGAAAGACCTCTCTGGCCACCGAGCTGGGTCTGGATTGGTCAGGGTGGGGCTAAGTTTGGATTGTCAAGGAGTGGGTCTTAGGTTGAGTAAGAGGAGAAGAGTATAGGAAAGAGTCTAGAGGAAAATCAGCAAGAATTGGTAACTAGTTTTGTTGGGAGGGTAAGAGGGAGAACAAAAATTACTGAACTTTGACAATGGAACAATTGATGGTGCCATTAGCTGAGATAAGGAATTCAAACAAAAGGAGAAACAGGTTAAGTTGTGAAATGAGTCTGTCCACGTTCAGATGATTGAGAATAAGGCAGGACAAAGTCCAAAGTAGAGGCAGGAAAGCAACTCTTGCATCAAGGTTAGCATAGCTGCTGAGAAAGGACACTTGGAAATTAGATGTGCTTCTTTATTCCTTTCAAATCTTTATAGGATTTACTTTTTGTGTGTTGGGGGGGATATATGTAACATAACATTTACCATTTCAACATGCTTCACAGGCACACTTCAATGACGTGACTTTTAAAATAATCCAAGTTGGAATGGTTTGATTCCAGGTATAAACCTTTAGGGGCTTCTAGAGAGCTCTGTGCCTTCAGGGATCTCATATTCCCAAGCTGGTAAGGTCTTGCTGGAGTAAAAAGAAGGTTCTCAGATATACAGCTTCTGAGTTAGTAGCTGGGTAGCACAATCAACTATTAGACAAGAGGTTGGCCGCTTGAACCAAGGAACACTGGAAGATAGGCTTGGTGATTTCCTCTGAGAGGTCACACAACACCGAAAACTCCTACAGAGCAATTGTAGTCTGCACACATGGGGTCACCATGAGTTGTAGTCCATTTGATGGTAACTGTCATGGATTGAATTGTGTCTCCCAAAAATATGTGTCAGTTTGGTGCCATGGATTGAATTGTGTTCCCCTCAAAATTTGTGTGGTGGTGTTTTAGTCAGTTAGTGCTGGATTTTACAGGGAAAATACTAAACGACTCAGGAAGCATCAGAAGAAGATGGAAGGAATACACAGAGCCATTATATCAGAAATAACTGGTCGATGTTCCATCATTTCAAGAGGGAGCATATAATCAGGAACCCATGGTACTGAAGGAAGCAGTCTAAGCTGCATTGAAGGCATTATCGAAAAACAAGGCTCCAGGAATTGATGGAATATCGACTGAGATGTTTCAACAAACAGAGGCAGCACTTGAAGTCCTCAATTGTCTATGCCAAGAAACTTGGAGGATAGCTACCTGGCCAACTGACTGGAGGAGTTCCATACTTGTGCCCATTCCCAAGAAAGGTGATCAAACTGATGCAGAAATTATTGAACAATATCATTAGTATCACATGCATGTAAAACTTTGTCAAAGACCATTCAAAACTGACTGCAACAGCATATTGACAGAGAACTGCCAGAAATTCAAGCAGGATTCCAAAGAGAACATGAAACCAGGGATATCATTGCTGATGTCAGATGGATCTTGGCTGAAAGTAGGGAATACCAAAGAAGTTTACCTCTGTTTTATTGACTATGCGAAGGCATTTGATTGTGTGGATCATAACAAATTATGGGTAACGTTACAGAGAATGGGAATTCCAAAACACTTAATTGTGTTCATGAGGAATCTATATATGGATAAAGAGGCAGTCACACAAACAGAACAAGGGGACATTGCTTTGTTTAAAGTCTAGAAAGGTGTATATCAGCGTTGTATCCTTTTAGCATACCTTTTCAATCTGTATGCCAAACAGATAATCCAAGAAGCTGGACCGCATAAAGAAGAACGAGGCATCAGGATTGGAGGAAGACTCATTAACTTGCATTATACAGATGACACAGCCCTGCGTTCTGGAAGTGAAGAGGATTTGAAACACTTACTGATAAAGACCAGAGACTACAGCTTTCAGTATGGATTACACTTCAACATCAAGAAAACAAAAATCCTCACAACTGGACCGATAAGCAACATCTTGATAAATAGAGAAAAGATTGAAGTTGTAAAGAATTTCATTGCACTTGGCTCCACAATGAATGCTCATGGAAGCAGCAGTCAAGAAATCAAAAGATGTGTTGCTTTTGGAAAATCTGCTGCAAAGGACCTCTTTAAGGTGTTAAAAAGTAAAGATATCGGACAGAGAACAAGGAAGACAAAAGAATGGATGCCTTTGAATTGTGGTGTTGGAGAAGAATACTGTATGTACCATGGACTGCTGCAAGAACAAATAGATCTGTTCCGGAAGAAGCACAACCACAGTGCTGCTTGGCAGCAAAGATGGCGAGACTGCGTCTTACATACTTTGGACATGTTATCAGGAAGAATCAGTCTCTGGAGAAGGACATCATGTTTGGTAGAGTGGCGGGTCAGCCAAAAAGAAGAAGACCCTCGACAAGATGGATTGACACAATGGCTGCAACAATGGGTTTAAGCATAAAAACGATTGAGGGCATGGTGCAAGACCCTTTGTTAAAGCCATCCACTCTGTGGTATTTCTGTTAGAGCAGCCCTAGCTGGCTAAAACAGGAGGAGATAAAAAGTAGCTTCTGAAGACAGTATATACAGGATGATTTTACATTTGAGGAGAAAAGAAAAAGGAAAATCTCTGAAGGACTGTAGATAACGGGAATGTCTTTATTTTCTCCATTTTTATTTTCTATAACAAACTTGTTAACAAGCTATTGTCAAAGCTATTCTGACTCGTGATGACCCCACGCATGTCAGAGTAGAATTGTGCTCCATAATGTTTTCTTTTTATTTTGTTGTTGCTGTCAAGTTGACTCCAACCGCTAGCAACTCTCTAGGACAGCGTAGAACTAACTGCCCTATAGAGTTGCCAAGGAGCACCTGGTGGATTCAAACTGTCAGCCTTCTGGTAGTTTCTGTTGTTGAGAATATACACAGCAAAACATTCACCAACTCAACTGTTTCTACAAGTACAATTTAGTGACATGGATTACATTCTTGGAGCTGTACAACCATTCTCACCCTCCTTTCCTACACTGTTCTTGCCTCGTTAACACAAACTCACTGCCCCCTAAGGTTTGTTGTTTGATTTTAAGAAGACTACAGGAAATCCTTTTGGTTTAAAGATGATCTCAGCGCAATAGCTTCAGGAGTTCAGACCTCATGGCTTCAAAAACTCTGGAGTCCATAAGAATTTTAAATTCTACATTTCCCCCTTTGGATTCTTCTGCAGAATCCAAATTTTTAATAAAAATATTCAGTAATGCAGCCAGGCACCATGCAGTTTTTCTGGTCTCATGGCAAAGGAGGTAGTTGTTCGTTGGGGCAATGAACCACACATTCCTTATCCTCCTTCTATTCCCTACTCTGCTCTGTCCTCTGTTGCTCTAGGCAAATACAGGCCAATTACCGTACCTTAGATGGCCCCTTGCAAGCTTTTAAGACACCAGACATTCTGCAATGCAATGAAAGTAGGAGGTGGCACAAAAACACTAAACGTATTTTTTAGGCCAATTAACTGAGATGTCCCATGAAATCATGACATAAACCTACAAACTAAGGAACCAGATACCGTGAGGATTTTGGTTGTACATAAGCAGCCTCAGCAGCTACTCTGGTTTTTGTTTTTTTAAAATCATTGTTTTCAATGTATGCATTATACAACTTTTACCAGTTTAGCTTTTTACAGATACACAACTTACTGACCGCAATCACAATAATCATTAACTGCCCTTATCTTCAAGCTCCATCCATACTGTAGCATGTATCAAGACTTCATTTCTTCCACTGGCTAAGTAGTACCCATAGAGTTTTCAAGCGATGACTTTTAGGAAGCAGACCATCGGGCTTTCTTCCAAGGCACCTCTGGTGGACTCACACATCCAGCCTTTCAGCACTTGAGCATGTTAACTGTTTGTGCCACCCAGGGACTCCAACAAACTTGTACTTCTTTTATAATCAGAAGAAAAAATTGTGGGTACAATGATATACATCTATATCTTTATCCTTTCCCTAATTTCTGTATGGAAACCCTGGCGGTATAAAGAGCTAAAGGATAGTTGTACTCTGTCCTATAAGGTTGCTATAACAGCAATAATTTCTGTACATTTCTTAAAAAAAAGAGAGAGAGAGAGAAGAAAATATATACGCACAGCTAGATTGAACAGCCTAATAAGAAACTGATCAGGACACAATCTGAGGAAGATTATTTCCTAATCTTTATGTAAAATGCAAATCTTTTGCTTTTGAGCAGTTCCCTCAGCATACTCTACATGGCTGCTGCCGCTCAGTACCTTCAAGGAGGATTTATGTGCCTGACCTGTTGTGCGTGTGGTCAACTAGGACCAGGTTCTTGCTCCTTTTTAACCCCCACATCCTTGATTTCTCGTTTACTTTTTTCCTTAAGAGAACTCTTCACTCCATACCAACTGAACTTGATCTTCTGTTTTGCAGGACAAAACAGACCTTCGTCTAAGTTATTTGGAGTCCTCTTTTTTTCCCACCAGCATAGACTAAAAGCACTCTATAAATCTGATGAGCATATGATCTCTTCATCAAAGAAAAATAGGAGAGTACACTGTAGGTTCACCCTCTGGCAACAGTCTATTTCCAGACTGTAACAAAATGAAGCATTTCCTGAGTCCAGGGGGGGAAGTCTTCTCCATACAATTCTCAAGTACCCGGTTTCTCTGAGGTTCCCACGGAGGTCTCTGCAATCAGCTATCCAGGATTTTCCTGAATCAGTGAAAGGGGAGGGAGGGCTTCCTCCAACCTTATTGAGTTTAAATCTTCGGTAACTACTTCATACAATATTTGAAAATGAGGGTTAATGTAAGTCACATGTTATGACCTTGCTGGGAAGTTAATCTGGGTTCAGATCTCTGCTTCTCCACATACAGATTTCGACCTCGGGCATATTCAGGAGTCATGCATTGGACTGTATCCCCCCAAAAATGTGTGTAGTGATTTGGCTGGGCCATGATTCCCACTACTGTGTCCTCCCTTTTGTGATTTTCGTATGCTGTGAATCCTAATCTTTGTCTGTGGTTAATTAACCAGATTATTTAGAGAGGATTAGGGTGGGACTGTAACACCCTTCCTAAAGTCACCTCCCTGCTCCAGTGTAAAGGGAGTTTCCTTGGAGCATGGCTAGCACCACCTTTTGTCCTTTCATCCCACAAGAGATGACAGGGAAGCACACAGAGAATGGGAACCTGAAACCACCAAGAAAGCAGCACCAGGAATAGAGCGTGTCCTTTGGACCTGAGCTTCCTGCTCCCTGAACAAAGACTGAAACAACACAAGAACCTTCCTCCACAGCTGACAAAGAGAGAAAGCATTCTCCTGTAGTGGACACCCTGAATTCAGACTTTCAGCCCACTGGACTGTGTCAGAATAAACTTTTCTTTGTTAAAGCCATCCGCTCATGTTACTTCTGTTAGAGCAGTTCCAGATGACTAAGACAAGTTTCTTCACTGCCCATTTTCTCATCTCATGTTTATTGAACATGCATGAAGTCCTTGGCACTAGGCTAGATGGGCACTAGCAATAAAAAGAGAAAAGTCACAATCCCTGCCCTTTAAGGTACTACTGTATTTTCATGCAAATAATGTGCATTTTATATATTTTTAGCCATCTGTACAACCCCCTCTCACTTCATTTTTGAAAGCGTACCACACGCATTGTATGTCTAGGCATGTTATTTATGTGGGCACATGATTTGAAAAAATACGGTTACAGTCTAGTGTGGGAGATAGACAGGTAAACAATTTATCTGTGAGAGGAAAAGCTGGGTAAGAAGTTAAGTTTTGGAAACCTAATGTTGAGATTCTATGGACCAGCACTGTCCAATAGAACTTTCTGGGATGATGGAGATGTCTGTCTGCATGGTCCAATACAGTACACTAGCCACATAGTCATCAAACACCCAAAATGTAGCTGATTTGATTGAGGAACTTTCATTTAATTAATTTAAATGTTAACAGCCACATGTGCTAGTATGTGTTAGACAGCACAGCTGGGGCCCATGCAAAAGGTGTCCAGTAGGCAGTCAGGTAACACTTGCAGAGCCATCAAAAGGATTCAGGACTGTGAAAGACGTCAAGTATAAAGGTATAAAGTTGTAGGAGTTGTTGAGTGTCCTGGGTGAGAAGGAGGAAGATTAAAACAGATAGCATAGGTCCTGGGGCCCAGAGATGCCCAAATACATTGATAAAAATTGTACATGTTGAGCTGAATGCCCCTCAATAGGATGTTAGTTAAAAACGCTATGATACTTCTTGCGGTGGAAATTTGTGGGGCATGAACAAATATAAGGAAGGACTCTACAGATACAGGAACATCTCCAGGACAATGAGTGAAAACAGTAAGTTACAGAACCGTGGCTATAGTGTGCTGCCCTTTGTGAACAAAGGAGGGCAAATTACATTTCTGTTCTTGCATCATAAACACAGGAAAGAGAGTAAAGCTGGTTAACTATAGAGTGAAGCAGGGCAAGAGAAAGAAGATGAGGACATAGAAAGAGACTCTACTATTTTAAAAATTATTTTGAACCATATGTGATTGTTACTATTTAAAATTTCTCCCTCTACTTAATATAGAGCAACATAAGATTGATCAAAGGCGAAATCAGGAAGCATTTTTTTAAGGTCTTATTTCTATCATATACTGATGTCATTTGTCCTGAGCACACAAGAGTAGCTTACAAATTGCGGTTAGACTCAACTTTATAAAAATCCTGCTGTAATTCCCAGCCCTCTTCTGCCTGACACCCTCCTTCACCTCAGTCTATTTTCCTTCCTAATGTTCCTGGCTCAGTGTACAGCAGAAGAGCTTATCCATATGCTGGATAATTCTTCTCAGAATAATTGGGACTCCTAAGCCTGGCAAGCAGTGATAGGCTATTTTGTGTAACTGCATGGCTAAAGGTGTTATTCACAATTCATTGTTCGATTTTAAATGAGTGTTAATAAAAACATTAAAATTCCTGTCACTAGCGCACACAATGTGCTTACCATCTGCCCTATACAGGGCGTTTTACCCACTTCATTTGGTTTCTAAATTCCATAGCATTACTGTTCTCAGACCGTCAGAAGAGAGTCCTTCTCAGGGTGCTCAGTAAAGACACGCTAGTGTGGCCAGGTGTCTGGGTCCCTGGAGCGCTTTGCACCTCCTTCACAGCCATCGCAGTCTGTGCTGTTCGCGCTAATCAATGTCTGTGTAAATGCGCGCCTTTCGTCAGCAGGTGGCGCCACAAAACCATCTATGGTTTCATCAGCGCCTGCCCCTAGCCTTACAGAAAACCAAGAGTTCTTCATATACTGTGGCATTTCTATTTCACATGGAGGGAAGAGTCTTTGTTGGTTGATAAAGGCGACTGTGAGGCTTTTAAAGAGTATAAACTGACTATGATAACAAGGAGACCAAACTGAAAGGAGGCAAAATGCTCTAATACATGCAGGGTTAAGAAGCTTCAGTGTCTGAGGAGGTGGGAAGAAACTGGCAAGCCTTTCCCACGCCCCCAGCTGGGGTCCAACTGAGACATCTGAGAGGTCCAGAAACTGAAGAGCAGTACGTCGGTGGGAGCCATTCGAGTGACAGAAGGTGCTGGAGGGCTGAGGAAAAGGGAGATTGTAATGTCACATGGTTTTCTTAGAGGAATAAGTATCCTCAAACTGATCAGAAAGTCTTTTCCAGGTCCATTTTCATAACACTTACCAAAATCTTTCATGTCAATGACCCCTGATATGTTCCCAGTCACTGACAAATGTACAAAACTGTGTTACAAAGAATCCATTTGGCTGGTCATGTACCTTAGCCAAAAAGATTCAAGTGAAAGATAAAAAACGGAGCTGTAAGAATTAAAGTCTGGTTCCAGCTCTGGTCCTGCCGTTAGGCTGGCTCTTCCTGCTTCCTTTCTTGTTAGCACCATGACACTGATAACAGCTTGGAGCCCAGTCAAAATTTAGCAACACATGCTTTTCTGCAGCTTGTCTAAGGCAGCTTTAACGTGGGAACACGCACAGGCAAGAGATGAGATCCATTCCACTATTTACCATGTAACATCCTCCTGCTTGGGTCAGCAAGCGACGGTGTGCACCCTGAGCAGTACAGTTCCTAGCCTTCTGTGGCCCCTCTGGGCTCAGCCCTTGGTTGCCTCATCTATCCAGAAAAACTGCTGGGGACATGCTCCGTGTGTCTAGACAGTCACTGGAGCACAGACAGCTCAGCCTGCAGGCTCCCGCTCCGCCGCAGGCTGACAGGTGCTGCTCACGCTTACTGGGCCTCAAAGTACTCGTTAAGTCACTACTGCCGAGTGGTGAAAGCCATATTATTACAGAACACGACAGTCGGACCTCTGAGGCACGGGACTGTGTAGAGAAGAACAGTGATACTCATGTTTCTATATAAATCATCTTTTATTTCTGTAGCATAGAAAAGGTATAAATATGATTTCTGTAAAACCAATTACCTGGGCACATGAAACTGGAGCAGATCTCTGTGGGAGCCAGAGAGAGCAGGCGGAAACCGCCCCACTGCGGGCTCCCCTGTCCCAGACGCCACCATCTACTGCAGCTGGAGACGAATGGCTTTCGGTTTTCCATAAGGGTGGCTTATGAGCAGTCCATCAGGACGGTGGGGAGGGAGGTCCGAAGGGCCCCAGGGCACTTCTGGAGATGAGGCACTTGATGGGAAGCATGCCTGAGATGGAACCAATCACACCCAAACAAAGTGGGCAGGACTAGTCAGTGGGTGTGAGCACCGGGTCTTTGCACTGCCCAGTTCTCTCTCCTTCACGTGGCTGTTTGCTCTGGAGCAAAGAGCAGCAGGTGGCAGGGAAGAAAAGGAAGCCCACAGAAGGGAAATACAGTGGAACAACAGCCACCGACCCCTCGCCCTGTGTGGGCAGACAGCTCGGTGGGAAAGGCCTAGGACTCGACCAGTGCTACATGTGGAGCTGCTGACATCCTTGGGTTCTCAGGGCTCAGACGACTCTGGGACTAGCGAGCAGGCCTCAGGGTCAGACGATTTGCTGGAAGGTGCTAGTACTCTGAAAGACTTAGCAAAGATCTTTGGGTCTGCGAGGAGAAGTGACAGGAGCATCGTCTGCCCCAATGAAGGAGGCTCCAGGGAGAGGGTGACGTGTGTGTCAGGAAGGGGAGCCCAAAGCTCTGCCTCATAAGCCCCAGAGCCAGCCGGCTGCTCCGCACCAGAGCGTCTCCTGCCACCTCCCTGCTTTTGGTAACAGCAATGACAAGTTTCTAGATATAATTCTAGATATAATATTCTCTTGGATCTTGCACTGCCTACAGGTGTGTGTGTTCCCCCAGCCTTGGGGCTCCACAGTAATATTCCTGGTTGAAGGCATTCTTGGGTTGAAAATAAAGGCAATTGTCATAACACTCTGTCCTTACTGGATACCTCTAGAGTTAATTCCTTAAAGGGCTAAACTGAAATTAAGACAATTACATAAAATTCTCATATAACTGATTGCAAATTTGGCCACAGCCACTTGGACTGAGATTGGGGCTAGCCAACCTGCTCTGAGAGAAGATGGGGAAGAGGGGGCCTGTGATGTCAGTACCTGCCCAGCCCCAGGGGGAAACAAGCGAGCTCTGGGAATCAAAGACCACACTTACTGTGATGCAGGAAATACAATTCTACCTTTGTTTCCTAGTGAGCATGCAGTGCTTTTTTAGAGTGGGCAGGGTGGCTGACGCTGCCCTCTCCTATGGAGAAGCTGGGTGGGACAGCTGACCTAACTCATCTATCTGTGTGGACACCAGGTAATTACTGACTGGGTTTTCCTGGTCCCAATAGCAGACGACACCTTAGGAACCACTGCCACCAATACAAAATAACGGCTGCACAACAGATGTAGCACAAGTATCCTTTTAGCTCCACTCGTAGGGCTGTTGTTTCCCAGATGACCTCACAACCACAAGCATCAAAAGACATTCTGGAAGATGTCCAGGCCCAGAGATGATACAGATAAACCTGAAGCAAGTGTCGACAATCCTGGCCCGCTGCCTATTTTTGTAAATAAAATTTTACTGGAACACAGCCACACTTACTTGTTTGTGAACTATCTCCGGCTGCTTTCATGCTACAAAGGCAGAGCTGAGTAGTTCTGAGAAAGAAAATGGCTCATAAAGCCTAAAGTAAGTCACTTTCTGGCCCATCACGGAGAAAAGCTTGACAACCTCTGCCTTTGAGATGATAGGCAACTTAGGGAATTGTCCCTCTCTGGAAAGCAGAGAGAAATCTCACTTTTGAGGCACAGAATCTGTTTGCAATAACCTCAGGAGTCACCAGTGTGCTCTGCACTAGGACCTTCTCCTTGCTTTGAACAATCTCTCACTCATGCTGAAGTGTGATCCCTGACCAAGTCTAAAAAAATCCAAAAACCGGAGTGTGTGTGTGTGTGTGTGTGTGTGTGTGTGTGTTTGCGTGCATGCACAAACCACATTCAAGGACTATTCCGAAGGGACAGGCACACTGTTGTTCCTCATGTCTTGGGGTAAGGGAGGTGACTGACTACTGCTTCTGAAGGCTCCGGAGTGAGAAGTCCAGCTCTGGGCCTGCATCTTCTCTCACTCGCATGCCAGCTTACTGTCAAAGCTGGACAGCCCAATAGCAAAGGCCTGCAGCGCACACAGTGGGTAGTTGTAGTCCAGTGTGAACACGTCGTCGGCTACACGTCCAAACTGCATGACAATATAGTCAGCTGGGAACAGAGAGAGATGAGGACATTAGAAGACAGTATGCTTGGGGTGGGGAAAAGCCAAGTGACAATACAGAAAAATCTTCCAGGTCTCTGAAACGGAAGAATGGAGAAACCTATCACCAGGAGAGCCTGCTAATCAACAGCCACGCTAGTGTCACTGTTCCACTTAACCAGAGAGTGAGAGGCTGTTCCTGACTAGCTAACAGTCCAGGGTAACCTACTGGGAACAGTGTGAGCTCTGGAGGTCCAAGTTACCACGGCACTGAAGGCTGTTTGTGTTCACTTTCCTAAATGGCCTGACCTAAGACTCCTCTGATTTGTCATGATTTACTACGCTAAATCTCTCCAGCTCCTTTCCTCCGCACGGTGCTCTACAAGTTTTCTTCTACAACTGCAGCTTTGCCTTTCCAAAGAAATAATAGCTCCTTAAAAGAATTCTCTCCTGAATACAATCTCTCATCTCAGCCACAGAAAGTGCTCCACCTTCCTCCTAATCCCGTCCAGCCCCTCCTGTGGCTTACGGTCATTTTCATGGACGATCTGAAAGTTCTTCACAGACGCCTGAGTGACCCGGCCGTGGAAGTTGAGGACATACGACTGGGTGTCATCATTCCAGACGGGGGCCTTGTTGTGCAGCTCAATCAGGTTCTCCATCGTTTTGTCTTGCCATTTGGAAATTAAGCCCTCATGGTCCTGCTCAGAGGGAAAAATATTCCTTTAAACTGAGAAATATAAGACCTCACTCAGTCTCAACCGGGAGACAGAAGGTGGAGTAAAGGAATCCTCGCTCCATTTCAGAATGGGTAAAGCAAAAGCAATGAAAACCACGGATTAAACCAGATTTTTATTTATTCTTTTTCAATATTCACCATTTCTCTTGGCAGACTAAGTGATCTGGAATGAGAAACTTGAGCAGCTACTCTGATGACACTTATCCCGCAGCTCTGGAGTAATGGCTCCCCTAAAGAAGATTATCAGCCATACTTAAGCTTAGACTTCAAGGAGAAGCAACAGACATACACCCACTGCTGCCAAGTCAATTCCAACTCATAGCAACCCTATAGGTCAGAGAAGAACTGCCCCATCGAGTTTCTAAGGAGCACCTGGCAGATCTGAGTTGCTGATTCTTTGGTTAACAGACATAACACTTAACCACTATGCCACCAGGGTTTCCAATACATATATATTGGAAATTATATATATATATATATAATATGTAAATTATATATATATATAATTTTTTTCCCTAATTGATCTCTTCTATGTTATATTTTTGTTTTTAAAACCCACTTGCTGATTACTTACATTTCGTGGCTGAAATGGTATCCGTTCATGACTCATGTTCATCCCTGGAATAATCACAGACATTTTCCTAGGGCCTTTAAATCCAAGCACATTTGTTTCCTAGAAGGTAAGGAAATTAGGCAGAACTTGGAAACACAAAGTAAAAAGAGACCAAATTCTGAACACGAAACTTTCCTGGGCCTGTAAAATGTTGACAGTGTCAGGAGCACCAAAAACTACTGTATCATACTACGACAGTTAAGTAAAGAGAGAGAGAAACTGTATCTGCTTTTAAATCTAATTTGAATACCCAAATTTAAAACAGATTCTATGGCTTGAAACTTTACTCTTACTGTATAGCCTTCAGTAAAATTTGAGATTAACTGTACATGAGCAACTCTCCAAATGCCTGTTAAACCAGATTATGTAAATATAAATAAGCACATTAAACAGATGCTTGTTAAAGAGGTTCTCTTTCTCTCTAAATTTGGGTGTAAAGTTTGTATATCTGTGTGTGTAAAAATATATATATACAAGGTCTGACAATAAGTCTGTGAACTTAATTGTTGGAAGTGCTACATACCTTATTGTTGAGTACCATTATGGTCATCTTTCAAGTACTTCCCTTGGGAAGCTATGCACTGATGCCAGTGCCTGGTTCACCCTTCAGAGCACCTTTGGAACTCTTTCTGGAATAGCCATTGTGCACAGTGGCACAGTGGCAAGTTCATGGACTTAACTTTCTAGTTGACTGTGAGGGAGTTTTTAGCCAGTAAACACGTAACTGTATGGGAACATCTCCTTACTCACCTGATCTGACCCCCAAATGACTTTTTTCCTTTACCTGAAGATAAAGGAAATATTGAAAGGAAGACATTTGGATGACATTCAGGACATCAAGAGTAATACAACAACAGCCCTGATGGCCATTCCAGAAAAAAGAGTTCCAAAATTACTTTGAAGGGTGGTCTAGGCACTGGCATCGGTGCATAGCTTCCCAAGGGGAATACTTCGAAGGTGACCATACTGATATTCAACAATGAGGTACACAGCACTTTTTCTAGGATGAGTTCATGAACTTAACTGGCAGCCTTCCTGTAGTGCTTAGGCTGTAATACTTAAGTGATCATAAGGCCAGAGAGGTCAAATACTGTATATTATAAGGTATTAGGTCAAACTGTTCTCAGACGCTTAGATAAAAATCTCATGGGAATTAAGTGATGATAATAATTTCTATAAGCATAAGTTTAGACTTCAGAATGAAAGTAACACTCAGTTGGGTTAATTCCTCCTTGCCTTCTTTCACACAACAATGAATTGAAAGCCTGCCATGTCCCAGGCACTTTGCTAGTGTGGATGCAGCAGTGAACAAGAGTGTACAGTTTCTGGTAGAGAGGGTTGACCTTCAACATATAATAACAACACATGGTGGGTTCCCAGAGAAGCAGAGGGTCACGGAGGCATGCACCAAGGAATGTCAACCATTTCTAGTGGCTGGCCTGTGTCGGTCATTGAAGTCAGTAGAAACCGATTAAATGAAGGGAAGGAAGGGGAAAGGGAAGGCTCACAGGTGAGGACAGGTCACTGTGGCTGCAGCAAAGGAACCAGAGGAGGGGCTAGCGTGGCCACAGTGACAGGGATGGGAGGGGGGCTGAAAGGAAAGGCTGACATGTTTAGGGCTTCCTTCTGTAAGCAGTGGTTACCAAATAAAATCTGAAGCAGGAGAACACCCGGACCCACTAGAGCTACATTTTAGGAAGATTTACCTCAAAACAGTATAGAAAGGGCTACTAGATACCAGCTGCTAATTCACTGTAACCTCTGGTTAGCGGGTAAGAGGTAATGAAGGCCTGAATTCATACAATGGTGTCTGGAAAAGAGAAGAGGGAGATACACTAAAAGGAGGAAATATTACAACATTAAAAAAATCACTGAATACACAGCTTAGACAGACTTCAAAATCTGACAAAGCATGATCAACAGAAGAGAAAATAGATAGGTGGGAACTTCTAAGAACCAAACACTTTTGCTCATCCAAAGACTATATCAAAAGAATTAAAAGACTACCTACAGAATGGGAAAAAATATTTGGCAACTACATGTCGGACCATCATCTGTTCTCCATAACCTACAAGGTACTGCAAAAAATCAGCAAGAAAAAGGTAAATAACCCAGTTAAGCTACAGGCAAAGGAGATATACAGACACTTCACCAAAGAGGACATCCAGGCAGCCAAAAGACAAATGAGGAAGAGCTCACCATCATTAGCTGTTAGAGAAATCCAAATCAAAACTACAAGGGGATACCATCTCACCCCAACAAGGTTGGCCATAATCCAAAAAACACAAAACAAATGCTGGAGAGGCTGCAGAGAGATCGGAACTCCCCTACACTGCTGGTAGGATTGCAAAATGGTTCAACCTCTTTGGCAAGCAGTTTGGTGCTTCCTTCAAAAGTGGGAAATAGATAGAGTATTTGCTCCAGTAATCCCGCTACTCAGAATATATCCTACAGAATCAAGAGCAGTCACATAAACGGACACATGCACACAAGTGTTACTGCAGCACAGTCCACAACAGCAAAAAGATGGAATCAATCCAGACGCCCAACAACCGATAAGTGGATAAACAAACTATGGTACATATATTCCATGGAACACTATGCAATGATAAAGAACAATGATGATTTTAGGAAGTATCTCATAATGTGGTTTCAATAAGAAGACATTACGCTGAGTGAAATCAGTCAGCAGTACAAGGACAAATATTGTATGAGACCCCCTACTATAAGGACTTAAAAATAGACTCATGCTCATACCTGGTTTCAACTGGAAGACATTATGTTGCGTGAAAGTAGTCAGCGACAAAAGGACAAATATTGTATGAGACCCCTACGATAAGATCTCAAAAACAGACTTATGTATAGAAGAAAAAGCTTTGATGGCTGCAGGGGAGGGGTGGAGGGTTTAGATTAGATGGTTGGGTGAAATCGGTGATAGCACACATTAGAAACAAGAACAATATCAAGCAGACTTCAGTATAACTTGAATACTCCTTCCATCTTGACCCAATATTGCAAAGACAGAATAGCTGGGGCAGGAGACTATGCTCTTAGGTGAAATCAAGGCCAACTGGCACAACTAGCATTTTGCTAAGAGGGCTCTCTCCACCCCACGTCTGGGGTGGCGTCTTCGGTTTTAAAAGCTACCAAGCTGCCATCTGAGGGCACAGCAAATGGTCCCAACTCAGCAGGAACGGATGCTCACCCAGGACCAAAATGACATGGGGTAAAGACAACCCAGAAGATACAGAGACCCACATGAGTGGGTGCCTACATAGGCTTGGGACCAGAAGACCCGGATGGTGCTCAGCCACCACCAGTGATAGCCGCAATGGAGCTCACTAAGTTGAGTCTCACTGGCAACACAACAATAAAAAGGGGTGCACCCTGAGTTCTCCACTAGAAGACCGCAGTTGATAGTCCAGTGGCTTCAGGGTTCCCCCGGGAGCATGGTCTCTGGGCCTGATGCTGCCCTTGCCCACAAATGGATTGGACTTGGCGATGCAGAGTGATCATATATTGGATGCACTTTATGGTTCTATCCATCCATAGAATATCATCCTGCTGACCTCTGGCTGGAGTAAGGGGAGTGGGTGGAGAGGAGGGGAAAGGAGACTGTTGGGAGGATAAGACATGTAGGGAGCAGAGAGGAACAGTGTGCTGTCACCAGGCAGGGAGAGCAGTGGAAGCTACATATAGGTGGGCATGTAAATTTATACAGGAATGTACATTTTCACTCAGTCATAATAAAAAAAAAAGACTCATGTATAGAAGAAAAGGCTCTTTGATGGCTGCAAAAGAGGGGAGGAAGGGAGAGGGCTGGTCATAGATTAGATAGTTCATAGAAATTTGGTTGAGTGAAAACAGTGAGAGCACACATTAGAAGGACCAACTTAACTGGACTTCAACATAAATTGGAAACCCTTCTAATTTTAACCCAACATTGCAAGCATACAGCAGCAGGGGTGGGGGTCTGGAGATCATTCTCTCAAGGGACATCGGGGGCAACTGGCATATCTAGCCTACTGCTACGAGAGTCTTCTACACCTCATATTGGTGAGTGGTGTCTGGGGTCTTAAAAGCTAGCAAGGTGCCATCTGAAGTAAACCAAATGGTCCCAACTAATCTGGAACAGGTGATCACCAAGAACAACAAATACATGAGGAAAACAGAGCCCAGGTGACAGAAGGACGCATGTGAATGGGTCACTATATCAACATGTGACCGTAAGAACGAGATGGTGCCCTGCCACCACCAAAGACAGCCGCGATCGGGCACACAATGTCGAGTCTCAGTGGCAACATGAGAAAAAGCGGGGTGCACCTCAAGAGCTCCACTGAAAGACCATAATTGATGGTCCCACAGCCTGGGGGTTCCCCTGTGAACATGGCCTGTAGACCTGCTGCTGCCCCTGACCAGAAAACAGTACTGAGGTCAACCCTTCAGACAGGATGAACTAGGCTCGCGGACACAACATGATCATACGTGTGTGTGCTTTATGGTTCTGTGCATCTACAGGATGCTGTCCTACCTGTTACTAGAAGGCAGAGGAAAGTGTGGACAGGAGGAAACAGGAGATTGGTACGAGAATATGACATATATAGAATGAAAAGGAGGCGTGTGCAGTCACTGAGCAAGGAGAGCAGACGGAGCTGCAGATAGGTGGATATGCAAATTCAATTAGGATTGTGTACTTTCACTTAATTACAATAAAAAAATTAAATTAAAAAAATAATTGACTTTGGCAGTTCATGAGCCATAAATAATTTAAAAAATTTATAGAGAAATGATGCTAGCAACAGAAAAGAAGATCATAGAAACGGAAATAGGCTTGGGAGGTAAGATTGCCAGTTCAGCTTTCGTTACGTGAAGCCTGAAGGGCCAGCATGGTGTCTAGGAGACCGAGGAACAGCGTGAGCTGTGACGAGAATGGCACTTACATAACAGATGGCTGCCAGCTCCTGCCGGGTGTGCGCCGTCTCCACCAGGCCCTGAGCCTTGGTTGGGCTGACTCCATGGTCATAAACCGTAAACCTGGTCCCCATGAGGTTGGATCTAGAATCAGGAGACAAAGTCACCAGGAAGATCTATATTTCTCTCACACAATCTAAGAGAGGTAAGAGAACAGAGGTCTATTTGGCCTA
This sequence comes from Heterohyrax brucei, assembly GCA_028571685.1. Lineage (NCBI taxonomy): Eukaryota > Metazoa > Chordata > Mammalia > Hyracoidea > Procaviidae > Heterohyrax > Heterohyrax brucei. Next base: position 63,664,365 of record CM053142.1, on the reverse strand, counting down.
TTCTCCAAATGTCTAAATGTTCATCACCACTTTGTCAAAGATTTGTCATTAAAACAAGGAAAGGACTTGAGTTTTGTTTTATTTTAAGATTACAATATCACTACATGCTCATTGTAAAGGGATTGCTTTTTTATTTAAAATAGTTTTAAGACCTATTTTCCTGTCTATATAAAATAGCTATCTTATTTTTTAAGCTGTTGCTTCATTTCCACAGAATGGAAGAACTATGTCTTATTTAGCCATTCATTCAACAAATATTTGTTGACCACCCACTATGTGCCAGCTATTACTCTAGGCATTAAGGATACAACGGCCAACAAGACAGAGTGAATCTCTCCTTTCCTGGAACATATACTCCAATAGCAAAAGGCAGACACTACACACAAAAAGTAGCCCGACGGCAGGTGATAAGTGACTGGGAAAAAATTACCTAAAGGACTAGAGAGAGATGTGCTGTGCTATTTTAGATACTGTAGCCAGAAAAGGTCTCTCTAAAGATGTGACATTTCAGCAAAAGCCTGAATGATACCAGACGGTTATCCAAGGCAGCTGCGAGGGAAAATGAATGTTCCAGGCAGAGGAAACAGTGAGCACAAAGGCCCTGAGGCAAGCATGAGCGTAAGTATATTCAGAGAAAGCCTGAAGGGCGGGAGCAGAGTGAGGGGGGAAGGGGTGGGGAGATGACACCGGGTAGCCTGGGGACAGGTCATTTAAGGATGCTCTAAACCATGGTAAGAACTCTGGAGAGGCAGGCATCAGAGGGTTTTAAGAAACAGCATGATGTGCTAGATTTATGTTTTGAAAAGATCGGCTGGCTTGTGTATGGAAAATAGACAGGCCAAAAGTAAGATACTATGTGGCCTGTGCTGAAGCAGACAGTGGAAGCAGTGAGCTTTTTGATAGGTTTGGAAGGTACAGTGGACATTTGCTGACAGACTGGGTGTGGGAGGGGAGAGAAAAAAAGAAGCTGATGATGACTCCTGGGTTTTGTTTGAACAAGTGATGAATGACAACACCATTTACTGCAGATGAGGAAGACAGGAGGGAGGAAGACAGGAGGCAGGGTTTCGGGGGTGGAAATCAAAAAGGATCATGTTCTATGCATATTAGGTTTGAAAAATGCATTAAACATCCAAGTGGAGATGCCAAGTAAGATGGACAGATGGACTTTAAGCTCAGGAGAGAGTTCAAGATTGAATAAGTAAGTTTGGAAATTATTAATAAATAGATGATGGTGGTTAATTTATTCTTTAGTGGATAAGATCACTTCAAAGGATGAGAGGGAGGAAAGGAGACGTCTGAGGAAAGTTCCTAGAACACTCCAACACTGAGTGGTCAGGGAGAAGGTCCAGGAGAGAACTGACACAGAGCAGGAGGCAGAGAGCAAGAAAAAAAACTGAAACAGATGTCATTCCAGAAGGTGAGGAAGAAAACTTTCCATCAAATGTCCAATCAGACGAAGAGAGAGAACGGACTACTGGAGTTGGCGACACAGAGGTCACAGGTGACACTGATGGGAGGTTTTAGTGGAATTGTGAGGAAGAAATCGGATTGAAGTTGGTTAAGACAGAATAAGGCCATCCAATGACCATCACCAGCAAGGAGACATATCACTGCCATGTCCTGATGTGACGCACTGTGGAAGGCACAAGGTCACGTGTGTGGTATTCTCGCCAAAAACTTAATTGTGAGGAAGCATCAGATAAACACAGACTTGGGGACATTTTACAAAATAACTGGCCAGTGCTCTTCCCAATTGTCAAGGTCATGCAAGACTTAAAAGCCTGAGGATCTGTCCCAAATTGAAGGAGACGAGAAGACCATACCCAAATAGAACAGGGAATCCTGAATGGGATCTTTGACCAGAAGCAGGACCATCAGTGGGACAGCTGGTGAAACCTGAACAAGGCATCGATAATTAATGGATTAGCTAATAGATTAGATTGGCACTGCACTGAAGGTACATTGATAATTAATAGATTAGTTAGTAGATTAGATTGGTACTGTACCAAAGGAAACTTCCTAGTTTTAGTGACTGTTCTGTGGTTGCTGTTGTTGCATCCTGTAGAGTTGACCCCAGTGCACAGCAACACTACACGGAAGAGCAGAGCTGCCCTGCAGGGTCGCCCCTGGAGCCACCGGTGGGCCGGAACTGTCAGCCTCCCCGTCAGAAGCTGAGTGCGTAACCACTGTGCCACCAGAGCTCCTTGTACTGTGGTTAGGGGAGATGTTAGTATTTGGAGAAACTGGCTGAACAGTGTATTGGAACTCTGTACTATGTAACTTTGTAAGTTCAAAATTATTTTAAGATAAAAAGTTAAAAAAATAAGAATTGAAGAAGGAAGAGATGGACAGTATTAAATAAGTCTTTCAAGATTTACAATAAAGAAAGAAGGATAAATAAGCGGTAGAATCAAAGCAGGATTTTTTTTTCTTCTTTATGGTGAGATACAGCATGTCTGCACACCAGGTGGGTTAGAAAGGAAAATGTGACATGCTGGGGAGGAAGGAGAAGGTTCTAGCAGAGCCAAGCCTGTGAACCAGGGCGGTGAGTGGAATCCACAAATGAAGGGCTTGGCCTGACGGAGGAGCAGCAGGAATGTTTCATCACTGCGACAACAGTGAAGACAAGCCTACAGATACAGATGCAGTTAGGTTGGCAGAAAGCGCCGCCTGTCCTGATTGCTTCTGCCTCTCCACGAGATAAAGAGCGTGCCCATCACCTGTGAGTGAGCTGGGGGAGGGAGAAAGGACAGTTTGGGAAGAGAGGTGTGTAATAATCACCTGGGGTGCGGGGGACGACTCCTTAGACAGTGCAGCGAGCCCCTCTAAATTTAGGGTAATATATTGCAAGGGAGATCAATCATCTGGCTGTATTTTTCTCCAGTTTATTCAGCAACCACCCACCATCTGTAAGTTTGTCATCCTGTGATCGCCTGCAAGTTGCTCTGACCCTGGAGGCTACGACTCTGGTATTTCAAATGCTGAACAGGTCAACTACAGTGGACAGATTTCAGGGGTGCTTCCAGACTGAGACAGAATAGGAAGAAAGGCGTAGAGATCCATTTCTGACAAAGAGCTAGTGAAAACCCATGAACAACAGAATGTTCCTCCAGATGGTGCCAGAAGACGAGCCCGTCAGGTGGAAAGGCACTCAGAATACACAGCTGTGGCAACGATGACTGGAGCATGCCAGCTGTCGTGAAGATGGACTAGGACCAGGCAGTGTTTGGCTCTGTTGTACACGGGGTCACCAGTGGCTGATCTGATGGCACTTCACCATGTTCAGCAAAGCATGGAGTAAGTGCAGAGTTTGGTTTAACCAGGGCTGAGATTTTGCTAACTAAGTACAAGGTCTGGCACTTAAGTCTACGAACTTAATTGTGCTATGTACTATATACCTTATCACTGAATATCACTACGGTCACCTTCAAAGTACTCCCCTTGGGAAGCTATGCACTGATGCCAGTGCTTAGTTCACCCTTCAAAGCAATTTGGGAACTCTGTGTGAAATGGCCATTGTGCATTGTGGCAAGGTGGTAACTTCACAAACTTAATTGTGCAGTTGTCTGTGAGGGTGTTTTTAGCCAGTAAACAAGTAACTGTACCGCAACACCCTACCTACTCACCTGATCTGGCCCCCAGCAACTTTTCTGTTTACCTGAAGACAGAGGAAATATTGAAAGGAAGACATATTGATGACATCCAGGACATCAAGGGTAATACCACGACAGCTCTGATGGCCATTCCAGAAAAAGAGTTTCCAAAACTGCTTTGAAGGGCAGACTAGACACAGGTGTTGGTGCATTTGCTTCCAAGGCGGAGGACTTTGAAGGTGACCATAGTGATATTCAGCAATGAGGTATGTAGCACTTTTTCTAGGATGGGTTAGTGAAGTTAATTGTCAGTCCTCACATGATGGAGAAAAAGAGGGTAAAGGAGTTAAGGGTATATTCAAGGAGCACATCATGGATATGCATGAGATTATTTCTGTACATTCTCTCCTGGACCTATCTGCTTATTCCTGTGCCAGTTTTTCTCCATATAAAGTCAGGAATATTCTCGTTGGTATTATTTCTAGGTATCTTTAATGCCTTGTTATTATAATGGAAAAGGTCATATTTACATTTTCTAATTGGTTACTGCTGGGTACAGAGGCAAGCTACTGATTTTTCTTTGTTGATCTTTTGTTTGCCAACCTCACTGAACTCTTAAGAGTCCTAAAAGTGTTTTAGTTGACTCTTTTGGATTTCTAGACATATAATTTTGCTTCTTCCTTTTCTAAGAATGGAAACCCTGGTGGAGTAGTGGTTAAGTGCTATGTCTGCCCACCAAAAGGTCAGCAGTTCCAATCTGCCAGGTGCTCTGTGGAAGGTCTATGGGGCAGTTCTACTCTGACCTATAGGGCACTGTGAGTAGGAACAGACTTTTTGGTTTTCCCAAACACATGTGCCTTTGTAGAAGTCTGTTTCAGGCATCTACTTCTTTCGTCCTGATTATAATTGTGAAAACTTTTTGTATTCACTATTAAACCTAATGTCTATCTTGTGCTTCTAATTTCATTAAGCTAAGGGTTTTCCTTAGAAATAGCTGTTTACTTTTATCAAATGTTACATCCTACCGATATGGCTGTATATTTGTTTCTCCTTTAATCCATTAAAATGAAAAAAAAAAAAAACCCAACACATAAACTGCTTTCTTAATGTTAAACAATCCTTACATTCCTAGATTGATGGTGACAATTTTTACTCTTTTAATATACGCTGAGTGTAACCTGCTAAGATCTGACACGAGGTTTCTGCCTGCACATTCACATGCTGCATTTATCATTTTCTTCTGTTACTCTCTTTCACAGATTTTCCTACGAGCCTCATGCAGGCCTGAAAAGTATAAGTTATCTGGCTTCTTAAGAAACCAGGCTCCCTTTGTAGCAAGCATCTGTTGTCAGCCCGACTCTAACCATAGGAATACAAGGACAGGAGCGTGACACAAACCACTCGCACCTGAGTTTGCCAATATAGCTTTCACCTTCACGAGATAAATCAGTTGGATCAGTCGAAATAAGGTAGTTGGATGTTTTGCTCTTTTTCCGCTTTCTACCTGCAAGAAGAAATATCTAGAAAAAGAAAAGTGACAGTCAAAAATGAAGTCAAGAGAAACCTTGAGTTTTATTCTAGCCATTCATTCAACAAATATTTCGCAAAATGCCTACTCTGTGCCAAGCAGTCAATCTTTAGGTCTTTTTTCCATTTTCTAACTCTCATTCCACTTCTGAGAATTCACTATCACAGTTTCCTTCCTGTATAGCATTTCTAAATTTCTTAATTCTTTATATAAACAACCTTATTCCCAAAACCATTCAGACTTTTCAAAAAGTTTCATTCAATGCCATGACTAAGAGTCTGTCCTACTTTAAGACCCTGGATCCAGACACCTTCTCATACTTCACTTTGACTATCCTAATACTCCTCTGTTGTTTTAAATCTCTCTGATTTTAATGATGCGAATACTGTTATATTTATACACCCTTCCTAAGCTCTGCTAGAACTGAACAATAATAGGGAATCAGGGCAGTGGGACTGCGGAAGAGCTCGGGATCAAACAGAAGTGGCTCTAAATCTGGCTACGCCACTTGAGTGTCATTCTGGGCAGGTAACTGGGGACCTCATCCATAATGTGAGGATAAAACATTCTTCTTTGCTCAGAGAAGAAGCTAGCTCACAGGACACACAGCCCAGAAAAATTAGGGCTACTTCCGACTTGGGAAACCCTGATGGTGTAGCAGTGAAGTACCATGTCTGCTAGCTAACAGACTGGCAGCTCAAATTCAGCAGGCATTCCTTGGAAACACAATGGGGCAGTTCTACTCTGTCCTATAGGGTCACTATGAGTAAGAATTGACTTAACAGTAGTGGGGGGTTTGGTTTTTGGTGGTTTTCTGATCTGAGACCAGAAGGGAAAAACAAGACATGTGTGGCTATACTGCTACTGACCATCCTGACCAGGGACACAAAAAGAAAGTCCTAGACAGGAGAAAGAAAGAGAACAAAATTCAAATTCCTACAAAAGGCCACACCTACTGGGCTGATAGAGACTAGAGGAACGCCTGAGACTATCACCCTAAGACAACCTTTAAACTTGGAACTGAAGCTACTCCTGGAGGTCACCTTTTGTCCAAATACTTGATTGGCTTATAAGATAAACAGTATCACCCATGAGAAATGTGATCCTTAAATAATCAACTGCATGAGACCAAATGGTCATCATTGACCTAAAAGTCAGGAAGAGAAGGCAAGGAGGGGACAGGAAACAAGACCAAAGACAACGGAAACAAGACCAAAGACAACGGAACAAGACATGAAATTGCTGACACCTTGTGAACACTGTAACCAATGCCATGGAAACAACAATGCTGACACACTGTGAGCATTGTAACCAACGCCACTGAACAATTTGTATAAAAATTGTTAAACAGGAACTTAACTTGCTGGGTAAACTTTCACGTAGAACACAATAAAATTATTATTTAAAAAAAAAAGAAAGAAATCCTACCTTGCAAGGTTGTTATAAAGATTAAGGCAATAATATATACAAAGCATTTAGCACAATAATATATACAGATTCAATAAATATTGGCTATGATAACAATGATACCTATTATCATTACTCCATTTTAGGTTATTACAGTCATTCATTTATATCTGGTGTTAATATAAAACAAGCTGTTAATTAGCAAGTATTAAATGGCCTCAAACTTATGTATAAATTAGAATTTCTAGAGTAAGGAATAAGACATTTATCTAACTTGCATATTTTTCTGTATTTTTAATTCCTCCTATTCCTTAAAAATGCTTTCCTTTTTTCATAATCTTATGTTCTATCATAATAAGAACCAAAAATAAAGAGCACACAATAATACACCCAAAATAAGTAATGGGATGGCGATGCAAATAATTGTATTCAAACATTCTTTTCTGTCCTGAATAAAACGATTTTTCTTTTTGGTGGGGAAGTGGGGAGGAAAGGTCAGGCCTATCAGCCTATCAGCTTTTTGATGACAATGAGAACACATCTGGGAATTCAGTATGTAATCCACTTCCAGCTGACCTGGCTCAACACAGAGCTATATTCGTATCACGAGCCCCATCAGCAGTCTGTTCCAACAACCTTTTGCCCCTCTACGTCAGTGTTTGTCCAAAGAATCAATTCTCATACCTTCCGATTCTCATCTTTTTCCAAGTGCATATAATAGGTAGGGAAGAGACCCCGATCCATTCCTTTTTTGTCCCTGGTTACCCGACACTTGACTGTGACGCCTCGCGGGGCAGGACTATAGGCGAACTCCTCTAAATTCTCCACCTCTCCCAGCTGGTTCTCGGCCTGCTGGGCTCCCGTGCCTGAAGCTCCGATGTCCTGAAAGAACGGCCAGAGGTGAGTACCTGGAGGCCGGTCAGGAAAACCTTACTCTCTTCTCTGAGAAACACCTAACGGACCAAAGAAAGGTGTACTGATTTACTCCTACGAAGAGTGCCCATTAAGTTCACAAACTCATCCTAGGGAAAGTGCTACATACCTCACTGCCGAATATCACCGTAGTCACCTCTGAAGTACTCCCTTTGGGAAGCTATGCACCAGTGCCAGTGCCTGGTCCACGTTTCAAAGCAATTTTGGTAGTCTTTTTCTGGAACGGACTTCAGAGCTGTCATATTACACTTGATGTCCTGAATGTCAGCAAAATGTCTTCTTTTCATTCCCTCCTTTATCTTCAGGAAAAAGGTCTTTGGGAGCCAGATCGTGTTGAGTAGGGAGGGTGTTCTAATGCAGTTATTTGATTACTGGCTAAAAACCCCCTCACTGACAACTAGACAATTAAATTCACGAACTTAACACTTTGCTGCAATGTGCAATGGCCATTCCAGAAAGTTTGAAAATCACTTTGAACTCTGAAGGGTGGATTAGGTGTTGGTGCTGGTACATACGGGAGTACTTTGAAGGTGACCATAGTAATACTCAGCAATCAGGTATGTAGCCCTTAGAACAAATTAAGTTCATGGACTTAATTGTCTGACCTTGTATGTCCTCAGTCTTCTCACATGACAAGCGGAAACTGAAAAGTTACATAAAAATAGGAATATTGAGAACAATGAAGGAGGCAAACATGAAAAATGGGACACAGCCTCACAAAGTCCACTTAAGACAAGAAATTAGAGGTCACGAGCTTTAAGTCTACATTTAAGCATAAATCATTGGAAGGAACTCTCATTTGGTAGCTTTATTAACAGTGAAGATCTATTTGGGAAAGGAAGATCTTTCAGAGGTACATACTGTGGCTGATTTCTGGCTGGAGGCAGAATTGGGTCTTTCTGTTTGTGAATTTGGTGAATGGGATCTTAGTTTTTTTCCTTCTTCCTCCTCCTCACCGGTCTCCTCCTCGTCGAAGTTCAAACTATCTGAGATACCTGGCCGAAAAAGAAGAACGGTCATCAAATGTCAACACTGGTTTAAAAATGAGGTGATAATATTTTAAACTACAGATGGTCTCATTTTTTTCGCTTAAAACTTTCCTAGTTATTCTGACCTAGAACATAACGATTTTATTGAAAATTTGACAACTCTTTCTTTAGACTCTCACTCACACCTCCATTAAAAATGTTAGCATGTACCTACCACTCCCAGCTGGTAACCCAAAGGAAAGAAGACACATGTCTGTAAAAAAATTTGTACACAACTGTTCATAGCAGCTTTATTTGTAACAGCAAAAAAACTGGAATCTACTCAAATGTCCATCATTTGGATAAACAAACTGTGGTATAGCCATACAATGAATTACACTACAAATGTTAAAAAGGAACAAGCTATTAATACACAAGCAACATGGATAAGCCTCAGAATCATTCTGCTGACTACAAGAGCCCAAGCAAAAAATGGGTATGTATTATATGATTCCATTTATACGACATTCTACAGAAGACAAACTAAATTGTAGTGGGACGAAGCAGACCAGTGACGGCCTGGTGACAACATGTAGGAGAAGAGATGATTTCTGAAAGGGGACCAGGAAACAGTGATGGAAACGTTTACCATCTTGATGGTGGTATTTTTATAGATGTGTAGTAAATCAAATCAAGCCCACTGCCATCAAGTCGGGTATGACTCATAGTGACCCTACACATCAGAGCAGAACTGCCCCATAGAGTTTCCAAGGAGAGCCTGGCGGATTTGAATTGCTGACCTTTCAGCTAGCAGACATAGCACTTAACCCACTACGCCACCAGGGTCATAAGTCAAAACTAAATTGTATACTTTAAATCTATAAGGTTTATTGCACATTAATTATTTGTCAAAATAGTTGGAGGATAAGCTAAGAGCCTCTTAACAATCAAAGAATACAAGAGAACTTCTTTAATCTGATAAAGTTATTTAAAAACAAATAACAAACCAATATCTAAAGGCGAAATGTTAGAAGCCTTCCCTGTGAGATGGGAAACAAGACAAGAAGGTGTAGCACCTACCACTTCTATTCAAGGATAGGCTGGAGGACACAGCCAGTGCAATAAAGCAAGATAAAAGAAATAAAAGGCATAAGGATTGATAAGTAAAATTTTCATTATTTATTGATAATATAATTACGGCTATAAAAAATCCAAAAAAAATCTGTAGATAAATCATTATAATAAGTGGTCTTAGCAAGATCTCTGAATACACGATCAGGACACAGCAATCAACTGTTTTTCCTACTATCTAAAAATAATATGAGAGGCATCACATACCTAGGAGTAAATCTAATGAAAACTATATAAGACCTCTTTATAATAACCAGTATATAATAAACAGTATAGAGACAAATTTAAAAAAACTCATTTGAATACAGAGACGTCATAGAGATTAGAAGAGTCAATATTCTAAAGACAGACATTCTCCCCAGAATAATCTATAAAAGCTATATAATCCGATCCAATTTGACAGCACTTGGCTTGGCTGGCAATCCTGAAAATATCAAGAAGATTCTTTTTGTTTCTCACTTAACAAGCTGATTCTTTATATGAAAAAACAAAGGAAAAGAAAGTCAGGATTACCCTGAAGGAAAAAAAAAATCGGACAGAGTGCACTCTAACAGATAGGAAGCCTCAAGACTATGCGAATTAAAAATAGTGTGTCATGGATTGAACTGTGTCCCCCCCAAAACATGTGTCAACTTGGCTAGGACATGATTCCCAGTATTTTTATTATCTACCATTTCATCAACTGATGTGATTTTCCTCTGTGTTGTAAATCCTACCTCCATCATGATAATGAGGCAGGATTAGAGGCAGCTGTGTTGATAAGGCAGGACTCCATCTACAAGATTAGATTACGGTTTCTGTCAGTGGAGAGCCAGGCGATCTCACGCTGCCAGGAGCGATAGAGGAGAAGAGCACACCCTTTGAACCTAGGGTCAACGCAAGGAAAAGCTTCTAGACCTGGGAACAACTAATGACAAAGACTTTCCTCCAGAATCCACAGAGAAAGTCTTCCCCTGGAGGCAGTACCCTGAATTCAGACTTTTAGCCTACCAGACTATGAGGGAATACATTTCTGTTTGTAAAAGCCATCCACTGGTGGTATTTTTATTATGGAATCATTAGATAACTAAGACAGTGTGACACTGATCCAAGGGTGGGTAAACAGGCCAAAGGAACTGAAAGAAATACTGACATGTGGCCTCCTGACTTATGACAGAGGTGGTACCACCAAGTGGTGGGGAGAAAAGGCAATATCTTAAAAAAATAGATCTTTTTTGTGTATGATATATAAATAGTTGTCATGTTTTCTTCCTATATAATGTACAAAAAAAATAAAACATGACAACTATTCACACCGTATAAAAAAAAGTTCTAAATGCGAAAGCTAAAAACAATAATGTTTTTGAAGAAAATACTGAATATTTTCATAACCTTGGTATTTCAGTCATCTGGTACTGCTCTAACAGAAATACCACAAAGTAGATGATTTTAGAAAAGTTTATTCTCACACAGTCCAGTAGTCTACGAGTCCAAATTGACAACAGTATCCACTCCAAAGGAAGGCTTTCCCTCTTTGTCAGCTCTGGAGGAAGGTCCTTGTATTGCATCAATTTTTGTCAGGGAGCATCCTGGCGCAGGAATCTCAGGTCTCAAGGACACCCTCTACTCCTCGTGCTGCTTTCTTGGTGATACGAGGTTTCCAGCTCTCTGCTTGCTTCCCTTTCCTTTTATCTCTTGCAGGATAAAAGGTGGCACAAGCCACACCCCAGGGAAATTCCCTTTACAATGGAGCAGGGAGGTGACTTTAGGAAGAGATTTACAGTCCCACTCTAATCCTCTTTAACATATGGCCGTAAGAAAAATCACAAAATGCAGGGCAATCACACTTTACCGGTAATCACAGCCCAGCCAAATCTCTATACACTTTTTTGGTGGGACACAATTAAATCTGACACTTAGGGTAGGGAAATGATTAAAAGAGCACCAGCCATACAGGAAAACTGACAAATTAAACTACATTAAAATTAAGACGTTCTAGTCATTAAAAAGACATAATAAGATATAGAATATGAAAGCATATTTGCAAAACACACGTAGGTAATAAATAGCTGATGCAATATAAAGAACTCCTACAAGGGATTTGAAGATTCCTTTCTGGACCTATCTCCTTTCACAAGAGGATCCAAAATGGCCAATAAAAAGATAGGAAGATGTTCACCTCACTGGTAATCACAGAAATATGAACACGAAACCACAACAAAATACTTTTGCACATTTATCAAAGTCAACTGTTGGCAAAGATAGGAACATCATGCTAATGTGACTGAAAACTGGTGTGACCACTCTGAAAAACGGGTATGATCAATCTAGTGGAACATATGCACCTCGGCAATTCCTTTCCTGAGCCTATATCCAACAGAAGTAAGTAAACATTTATCAAAAGACATGCATAAGAATGTTCACAGCAATATATGTATAATAGTGAAAAAAGAAATAATTTAAGTATCAGTAATGGAATAGCATCTTTGCACAAAGCATAAGTCACTGGATGGCACAAATGGTTTACACTTAACTACTAATTGAAAGGCTGGCAGTTCACAGCCTCCCAGTCGCAATAGAAGAAAGCCCGGGAAGTCTGCATCCGTAAGGATTACAGCCAAGAAAACCCATGGAACCCATTTCTACTCTGTAACACATACAGAGTTGCCATGAGGGGGAATCAACTTGATAGCAAGGAGTTTGGTTTTCTTTTCTTTTGTACAATATGCATACCATTCAGCAAACTGAACAAACTACTGCAATGGCAGCCACTGCTTACTTACTGTTCAAAAACTAATCCATGGTGTTAGATGTCTAGATAAAGGCAACCTACAGGGAGGACACAGGGATCAGCAATTAGGAGAGACATGCAAGCGGCTTCCATTCGTATTTCCTGACCCGGATGGTGGTTACATGGTGTGTTTGTGGTCATCACTGAGTTATACGTTTTAGAATCAGTGTACTTTTTCTGTATGTGTGTTATACAGGAAGTCCTCAGGTTACGAATGTCCAACTTAAGCATAATAACCCACAGTTACAAACTAATCCCTGTAAGGTCTATTACATTAAAAATTTAAGGCATATAAAACAATTCATTATAATAAATCAATGCTACCTTGCCACATGCATCACAACATTATTATTACTCTATGGTTATGTTTTAGTGTATTTGTGTTTCTTTAATGTTTTTTATGCACATAAATGTACATTATACACTGTTTTTTTAGGCAAACAACATGTGCCTTCTATGATTGCCAACTACACCCTCCCCCACAAGAGGTATTTTTGTAAGTGCTGTTATGCCAATTTTTTTTTATGTATTGCTGTAAAAAAAAGTTAGCATAGTGTGCAAACAAAAATACTTCACAGGCAGAGGGTGCAAGACAAACATCTGACTAAGTGCCCTTAGATATGAACTGAACCGTATGTAACTATTCCAATTTACATATAAATTCAGTTTAAAGACAGACTTAGAAACAGAGCTTATTCATAATCTGGGGACTGCCTATATTTAAATAAAAAAAGTTTCAAGACAGGAAACACAAAGTTGTATAAACAGTAGGATGTTAACCACATAAACAAATACGTACCGGAGAAGAACTACAAGGACTGCCAATTAAATTCATGAACTGATCCTAGAAAAAGTGCTACAAACTTCATTGCTGAATATCACTGTGGTCACCTTTGAAGTCCTCCCCTTGGAAAGCTATGCACTGGCGCCAGCACCTAGCCCACCCTTCAAAGCAATTTTGGAACTCTTTATGGAATGGCCATCAGAGCTGTCATCATACTGTCCTTGATGTCCTGAATGTCATCAAAGTGGTCTTCCTTTCAATAATTCCTTTATCTCTGGATAAAGAAAAACATCATTGGGGGCCAGATCAGGTAGTAGGAGGGTGTTCCAATACAGTAATTTGTTTACTGGCTAAAAACTCCCTCACAGACAACTATACAACTAAGTTTGCAAACTTGCCACCTTGCTGTGCAACTGTGCAACGGCCATTCCAGAAAGAGCTGCAAAGTTGCTTTGAAGGGTGAGCCAGGAGCTGGCTTTGGTACATAGCTTCCCACAGGGGGTACTTCAAAGGTGACCACAGTGATATTCAGCAATGAGGTATGCAGCACTTAGGACAATGAAGTTTGCAAATTTAACTGTTGGATCTCATTAAAAAATATATTAAAATGTTACAAGGGAGTACACTTCTTGGGAGCAGAATGAGGGTGGCTTGTTTTCATTATATTTCTTCATATTTTTAAAATATGTCTAACCAAAAAAATCTTTGTTATACAAACAACTCAATGACTCATTGTTCTTCAGAACAAACCAGTTACTTTTTGCTTTCCCATGTTTTGCTCATCTCTAGTCTAGTTAACTAACTAGACTAATGAATAGTTGAAATATTATTATCTTGAATTTATGGAGCACCTTTAACATAAAATTTTAAAATATTTCATTAAAAACTATATTTTCATTTTATCCTCACAATTACTTAAGTCACATACTGTTAGTTTTTTTTCTGTGGAGGGCTATTTTTTCTTTTTTTATTGTAATTAAGTGAAAGTATACAATCCCAATCAATTTTGCATGTCCGCCTATCTGCAACTCCATCTGCTCTCCTCACCCAGTGACAGCACGGTCTTTTACTTCTAGCATCCTCTCAATGAACACCTGACCCTTCTTCTCCACCCTCTCCTCTCTCATCGAGAAAGAAACCAGAAGGACTGCCTCCTATAAACGTACAAAGCCATAAAGCACACATACCACATGCTCACACTGTGCCCCTGAGTCCAGTCCATTCTTGTCTGAAGAACTGACCTCACTACTGGTTTCAGGTCAGGGCCAGTAGCAAGTCTAGGGCCATGTTCCGAGGGGACCCTCCAGGCTGTCGGAACATCAATTCTGGTCTTTCAGTGGAGTTCTTGAATGGCACACCTCTTTTTCTCATGTTACCTCAGGGAATCTACATTGTGTCCCCATCACGGCTGCCTATGGTGGTAGCTGGGCGCCATCTAGTTCTCTGGTCTCCTGCTGATGCAGTCTCCCATTCATATGGGTCCTTCTGTCTCCTGGGTTCATTTTCCCTCGTGTCTTTGATGTTCTCAGTCCTCATTTGTTTCAGATGGGTTGGGACCATTTGGTGTTCCTCAGATGGCAGCTTGCTAGTTTTTAAGACCCCAGACGCCACTCACCAACACAGGGTGCAAAAGACTCTCCCAGCAAAAGATTAGCTAGGCCAACTGACCTTGACCTTCAAAACATTGTCCTCAGACCCCTGTCTCTGCTACTCTATTCTTTGAAATATTGAGTTGTGTTTAGAAAACCTTTCAGTTTATGGTGTAGTCCAGTTATGCTGATCTGCTCTCTACTGTGTGCTGTCTTCCCTTCACCTAACCAAATTCCTATCAACTATCTAATCTATGAACACCTAAAAGGGTATTTTTGTTTATTTGTTTGCTTATGGAACATATAACCTGAAGGGGAAAACAGATGTAAATGAAGTGTGATGAATTATAAAAATATTGTACTCTGATTAACACATGGGAGTATGAGGCATGGGGATAACTGTCCAAGACAAAGAGGCAGAACTAGGACCTAAACTGCATTCCTTTTTCTCTTAAAGCCAATAAACCCATGCTGTTGATTCTGATTATACCTCATGTAAGTTGGTGTCCAGTGAGTTATCTTCAATCTCACTAATTCTGACATTCACTGCCTCAGTTCTGCTCCTAAGACTTTCTACTGAGTTGTCTAATTCTGAAATTTCATTGTTAATCTTCTGGCTTTCTGTTTGCTGTCTCTCTATGGTTCCTGAAGCTTGTTAAATTTCTCATTATGCTTTTCTATCATCTTTTTAAGTTTCTCTACTGCTCTGTCTGTGTGTTCCTTGGCTTATTCTCTGTTTTGCTTGGTGTCCTTCCTGATCTCCTGAAGAGTTCTGCATATTAATCATCTATATTCTACTTCCAGTAGTTCAAGAAGTTCTCTTCCTCCAGAAGATTTCTTTTTATTATTTGACATACAATTTTTTAAAAATTATGATTGAACGAAAATGTACATTCCCATATAAACTGCGTGCCCACCTATATGCAGCTCCCACTGTGCTCCCTGTCCAGTGACAGCACACTCTTCCTCTCTACTCCATACATGTCTTATCCTCCCAACAATCTCCTATCCCCTCCTCTCCACCCACTCCCCTTCCTCCAGTAAGAGGTCAGCAAGGCAACATCCTATAATGCACACAACCATACAGTGCACACATGATATGGTCACTCTGTGTTGTCAAATCCAATCCATTCCTGTCCGAGAGTTGACGTCCATTATGATTTATGGACGGGGCAGCATCAGGGCCAGAGACTATGTTCCCAGGGGAATCAGAAGATTTCTTATTATTTGTTTTGCGACCTTGCTCAAGCCAACATGGTCTGCCTCTTTATGTGATTTGCTATTGACTGTTATCTCCAAGTCATCAGTAAATTATACTTATTCATTTTACGTTGGCTACTGTGTCCTACCTTCTTGTTTTGTTTTAATATGCCCAAATAGGCTGTTCCTGTGAGCTGGTTTGATTACTGGAGCCTGTGAAACTCTCATGTCTTGCCACCAAGTAGTTAGATCTGTTACTAAATATGTGAGTTCAGGAGTTCGTTTACTTTCTTGTATAGATCCAGCTCAGGTGTCCAGGTAGTCAGCTAGCAAGCGTGTGAGGCAGACTCTCACCTACCGTCTTAGACAGGGAGGGGTAGTGGGACTAGGCACAGACATCTAGTTGTAGTAGGAGGTCATGTGCTGAGCAAGGAAGGGGGCTGACAGCTGCCTGAATGGGAGAAAAGTGTGTCCCTGTTCCCTAGGGTGCATAGGTGGGTGGGTTTTGCAGACAGACTATGGACACTCAGTGCTGTTGGCTGTAAAGACTAGGATGTACCACTAATTCTTGGACCTCCGTAGCAGGTGGCTAGATGGCATGAGTGGAGTCACCACTCCTCAGGCCCCTGATGTGGGTGAGGACCCTGCTTAATGAACACAGCAGTGTCACATGTCAGGAACCAGCTACTCTACCATATAGCTGATACAGTGAAGCTAGGCTTTAGGTATATACCCTGTTGTACTGCGCTAATGAGGGCTTACCCCACTGAGATGGGCCCACACGGGTCTACACAGGGATCAAGGGCATTCAGAGTCTGTGGAAGGCTTATGTCTGTGCTTAGGCAGAAGACCTGTGCCTGCCCTGAGTTTCTGGCTTAAGTAGGCTGGTAGATTATTTTTTCCTGTTTGTTCTCCCTCTAAGGCTAGGAGAACAGCTCATGGTGCATGATGGTCCTGCTGCTGGCCCAGGGGATGCAGCAATCGCTGATGCTAGCCTGGGACCCAATAGAGAGCAGGGTAAGTGGGACAGAGGTTCTTCCCAAATGGGCTGCTTTCTGATCGTCAGATGCATGGCCTTATCGTTTGCCTGTTGAGCACTGCCTCTCCCCAGTTTTGGAGGCTTGAGTGGACTCTCCACCACTTGGTCTCTCCTAACGTGGAAACATATTCTGAATGCCACCGCTTGCCCCACCACACAGCCCAGCTGATCTGGCCTGCAGGGTGCTAGTGTTCACCAGGTCACATGTGGTAATTCCTCACTGCTTCTGAATCATCTCTCCCTCCCCTAGCCGCTCAGTCTGATTCTTCAACATTGCCTTTGATGTTCAGGGGTCCTACTTTGTGATGTCTAAATGATTCATTTGGTTTTTCAGGTCTTTGTCTTAAAAGGGACCATAGGAAGCATCTATGTACTCTGCCATCTTGGCCCTGCCCCACTGAGTTGATTCTGACTCGTCACTACCATATCAGACACAGTAAAACTGTCTAACAGTTTCCAAAGGAGCAACTGGTAGATTCCAACTGCCAATCTTTTTTGGTTAGCAACCAAATGCTTAAACACTGTGAAATCAGGGCTCCAATAGTGTGAAATTATTCCTCATACAGTAGTTGAAATAACCCGCAAATCATGGAGTTCTGAGTAGATGTAACAACAAGAAGTGCAGCTTTTTTCACCAAACCACTTCCAGCCACATTTGACCATCTCAGAGCAGGGACAACCACTATCAATTCTCAACAAATTCACAATTGAACTAATATTTGTTTTACTCAAGGACACCCAAGGATAAAACAGAGGCCGGTTTTTAAAAAAGAAAATCAATCTCAGGTAAAAACATGTTGACACAAAAGCCTGGACATGAATGTTCACAGTAGCATTATTCATAATGCCTAAAAAGGTGAAACAATCCAAATGTCCATCAACCGAAGAATAGATTAAACAAAATGTAGTATACTCATCAAAGGAATACAATTCAATAATAAAAAGGAGGGAAGTATTGATGTTACAATGTGGATAAACCTTGAAAACATCATGCTAAGAGAAAGAAGCCCATTACAAAGGCCCGCAAACGACTCCTTTAATGTGAAATGTTCAGAACAGGCAAATCCATAGAGACAGAAAGTAGACCGAGAGCTGCCTGGGGCTGGGGCAGAGGGGAAGGCTAGAGGGAAATGGAAGTGACAGCTAGTGGATACAAGATCTCTTTTAGGAGTCATGAAAATGCTCTAAAATTGTTTGTGGTGATGGTTGCAGAACTCTGTAAATACACTAAAAACCATCGAATTACTTACTCTAAGAAACTGAATTATATGGTATACAAATTACAACTGATTTTGTTGTAGCAGAAATCCAGAAAACTCTTGAGATGTCATCATGAGGTCTAACAGTTAAGTTCGCAAACTTGATTGTTAAAAGTGCTGCATACCTCACTGCTGAATATGACTACAGTCACCTTTGAACTACTCTCCTTGGGAAGCTATGCATCAACACCAGTGCTTAGTTCACCCTTCAAAGCAATTTTGGAACTCTGTCTGGAATGGCCATTGCACAGTGGCAAGGTGGTAAGCTTGCAAACTTAATTGTATAGTTATCTGTGAGAGTTTTTAGCCAGTAAACAAATAACTGTATTGGAACACCCTCCTACTCACTTGATCTCGTCCCCAATGACTTCTTTCTTTACTCAAAGATAAAGAAATACTGAAAGAAAGACAATTTTGATGACACTCAGGATATCAAGGGTAATACAACAACAGCTCTGATGGTCATTCCAGAAAATGAGCTTGACAGTTGCTTTAAAGAGTGGACTAGGCGCTGGCATCAGTGCACAGCTTCCCAAGGGGAGTACTTCAAAGTGACCATAGTGCTATTCAGCAGTGAGGTATGTAACACTTTTTCTAGGATGCGTTCGTGAACTTGACTGGCAGTCCTCATATGATATGTATATCTCTACTCAGTATTACATTGTCAACTACCATTTCCATACCAAAAATTCAGTTTATGTCAATTTATACAGCAAGATGGAGGTCAAAGATTTCTTTCAAATCTTTCGGACAACCAAACTGGACACATTCAAAGGACATTATTTGCCAAATTTACACTTAGTAGAATTTAATCAAAACCACACTTAATGGGTTTTACAGTTAAGATGAGCTTGTTAAGATGTGAAAGGCATTAATTCATTTGCCACTAAAAAGCCAATTTTGAGAAAAAATACAACAGGTAGGTAATAACGAAGAGCAGAAGGAGACAACCTGGTATTTAAGGTAAGGATTGAAGAACTGGGCTAAGAATCATAAAATCTTGTCCTACACACTACTAAGCTAGAATGACTTGGTAATTTTTTTTTAACTAAATACAAAGTTCTCTCTGCTGTGATTCCTCCTATCTGTCCAACCATATCTCTTTTTACTTTCTTTGTTACAGCAATAGTGGCAGTAGAGTAACAGGGAGACACTATGATTAGCTGCGTGATACAAATAGGGAAACTGAGGCAGACATAAGTTACCTTGTATGCCTCCTCTCCCAACCAGCAGTGTTAGTTGACATTCAAATGCAGACTCTTGAACCCCTGAAACTACTGCCCTGAGATAATCTTTAAGCTTTCAACTAGAAATATCTCCCGAAGTCTTTAAACCAAATAATAGTTTAGCTTAATTAGTAAAGAATGCCTGGCTTGAGCATTGTGCTCTATATGGAATCTGAATGTGTCTACAGGAATCGAACTGATAACAGCAGCGCAAAAGGTTAGATAGGAAACTTAGGGAACAGTGAGTTTATATGAACAGGGAAAACAATTTGGAAAGGAAGATTAGTGGCTACACAACTTAAAGAATGTAACTGGTGTCACTGAATTGCATATGCAGAAGCTCTTGAGTAGGTTTATATTCTGCTGTGTATATTGTCTGCAACAACAAAAAATAAAATTAAAACATTAACACAAACAAAAGCAAGGAAGCTGGCTTCAGAGCTAGGCTCTAATTCACTTCACTGTGCTGCCTTTGCTGCTCCATGTACTCTAGTTATTTGTCCCAACTTGCAGACACAAACGGTTTTTTCATACCTGAATGCCTTTGTACATGTTATTTCTTCTGCTCAAGCTTGCCAAGTGTCATGGACTGAATTGTGCCCTCCAGTTACGCCATGATTCCCAGTCCTGTATGGCTGTCCTCCATTTTGCAATTATAATTTTATGTAAAGGAAGATTCGAGTGGGATTGTAACACTCTTACTAAGGTCAGATTCCTGATCCAATGTAAAAGGAGCTTCTTGGGATGTGGCTTGCACCACCTTTTGTCTTACAAGAGAGAAAAGGAAACAGAAGGGGGCAGGGAGAACCTCATACCATCAGGAAAGCAGCACAGACAGCAGAGAGCACCCTTTGGATCTGAAGTTCCGGTGCTGACATGCTCCCTGACCAAGGGAGGACTGAGGCATCATAAGGACCTTCCCTCCAGAGCCAACAGAGAGAGACAGCCATTCCCTGGTGCTGGTGCCTTGAATTCAGACTTCTGGTGTACCACACTATGAGAATAAACTTTTCGTTGTTAAAATGATTCACTAGTGGTATTTCTGTTACACCAGCACTACAGTAATTAGCAGTATCACCCATGAGAAATTATGTAAGCTTTTTGAGAATTAATTTTCTTATCTAATACATACAGATCTTTCAGAGTACTGTTATAAGTATTAAATAACATATGCCAAGTGCCTGACATACAGCACACTGGAAAAGCTAGTCTCCGACTGTCCACTCAGCTTCATCCTCACCTCCTCCTGATGCTTTTCTTGTTCCTTCTCACTGCTCTAGCAGAGCAATTCTGTTTCTTCCCTGCTTTTTACTCTTGTGTACACCGCTCTACATTTTAACTCCAGGTAGGCCATCAGCTATGCCATCTCCTAACTAGTTTTCCTGTTTCCAGACTCACCCCTCTCCAGTTCATTCATTATCATGCTGAGTCATTTTTCTACAGCCCAATTATCATCATAGAGTCTCTCAGTTTTGAATCTGTCAGAAATTTCTACTCTTTTCCAGACAGAATAGAAATTCCTTAATATGACCTTTCCAAACCCAAACCAAACCCACTGCTATTGAGTTAATTCTGATTCACAGCCAACTCTACAGGACAGAGTAGAACTGCCCCATACAGTTTCCAAGGAGCACCTGGTGGATTCAAACTGCAGATGTTTTGGTTAGCAGCTGTGGTACTTAACCACTGTGTGACCAGGGTTTCCATACGGTCTATAAGGCCCTATATAATTAATGCCATTTATATTTCTAGGGTCATCTCTCTACATTCTCTTCCCACACACCCTATCATCACATTGTGAGTTCCAGTCACTCTGCACTCGCCAGCTCCTCTTGCAAGCAACATGAAAAATACTTCCAATGTTGACAGAGACCAGTATTCAGATGTCAAAGACGTTTAATACTGTCATCTCTGTAAAGGTCTACGCCATCCTACAAGCATTTCTGAGACATCTAAATAGGGTCGCTGTAAGTCAGAATCAACTCAACAGCAGTGGCTTTGGCTGTTTTATTTTTCTTAGATCAACTTGAACCAACTAAATGTAAGTAAAGGAAAAATTACAACTGACTAGGAACATGAATTGCCTTAAAAGCATTACCAGTCCTCACCATGTTTCTGGAGAATCTCCCGAAGATCTGGCTTCGAAGCAGTGTCCAACGTGCTGTCCCCATCAAAGCTTCCTTCAGTATCGTCTTCTGTAGCAGAAGAGCCCACTGAGAGAATCTGAAGTTTGCTCTCCAAATCCTGGGAGTCTGGCTTCAGGAAAGCAGCTGGACCATCAATGCCTAAGGGCCCAAAGAGAAGAAAAGAGAGGGCAGTGTTATCCACTAGTCAATGGGAGGTTGCGGTGTACATCCTTAGAATTTCACATCTTTTCCTCCCTTAACATCTGCAAGGATATTTGTTAAATGACTAGCCTAAGATTGGTGTTTGTTTGATTAATAAGCTCAGATTTAGTGTTGTGCTTTAAAACTTAAGAATGCAACCAACAAAGCAAAATAGATCCTCCATAGTACAGATCCTGTTCAAGCCAACAGCTCAGTGAGAAACCCTGGTGGTATAGTGCCTAAGTGCTACATCTGCTAACCAAAAACTCAGCAGCTCAAATCTGCAAGGCGCTCCTTGGAAACTCTATGGGGCAGTTCTACTCTGTCTATAGGGTCACTATGAGCTGAACTGACTCAAAGGCAGCGGGTTTGTTTTTTTTTGTCATCATCTATTTAGAGGCACTTAATCCTATTCTTCCTTATCCTGCTCATCATCTAATACTTTGAGTCCTATCTTCTGAAAGAATGGGTGCTCTCTATGCACTTCTGGGGCTTCACACATAACCTCTGCCAGGATATAATAGTTAAGCCGTGTCGGGTGCCACTGAGTTGATTTCAGCTCATAGAGATCCCCTGTGACAGAACAGAGCTGCCTTATAGGGTTTTCTTGGTTGTAATATTTACAAAAGTAGACTGTCAGCTCTTTTCTCCCATGAGCCCCTCGGAGGGTTTGAACCGCCAACCTTTCAGTTAGTTGCCAAGTGCTTAGCTATTGCATCACCAGGGCTCCTCATACAGACTGTAAAGCCCGTCAGATAGGCCATTCTGGACTAATTCATTCGGCACTTAAAATAACTGTTTTAGGATAGACGTGAACCTGGAAGTCTCTTCTACTGATGAAACCACTGCTTTCATTCTAACTGAAAGGACCAGAATGTGATTATCAAGATGTATGAAAGTACCTAGTAATGATGTGAATTTTGTCCCTTTGGTCCATCTGAGAATCCTCCTGCTCTCTCCTAGATTTCTGAATGTACCACGGTAGGAAACAATGCTGCCTAAATACACACCATGTAGGATGACATCGTTGTGAGGGGTCTGCGGTTCCACTAACGGGATCTGCTCCTCACTGACTCTTGGCTTCGCACGACGGAGCCTGGCATCTGGGTTTGGCTGTGCCATGAGCGGCTCAAGGCGCTTTTTTCTCTGCTTCTTTTCCAGCAATGCTCTCTAAAAAAAAAAAAAAAATTGACATTACAATCAAAAGAGTAATGACAAGACCCGGAACTTCAAACATTTCCAGCTTGTTTTTCTCAAAAAATCTCTTGTAAGTTAATTTTTTCCACTTAAGAACTGGTGAAACCGGGGCATAGAGAACAGCAAGGACACAGTCATTCATTTAATACTTACAAAACATCTACGAAGATATATTTAAAATCATATTACATTGCTAGCCAAGTTGAGGCCATGATTGAAGTCTACTGAAAATCTATGAAGTCTGACAATTAAGTCAGTGAACCTAATTGTTCTAAGTAAGACACATCTCATTGGTGAGTATCACTACAGCCACCTTCAAAGTACTCCCCTTGGGAAGCTATGCACCAATGCCAGTGTCTAGTCTACTCTTCAAGGCAATTTTGGAACTCCTTCTGGAATGGCCATTGCACATGGTGGCAAGGTAGCAAATTTGCACACTTAAACGTACAGTTGTCTGTGAAGGTGTTTTCAGTCAGTAAGCAAATAACTATATTGCAACACTTTCCCTACTAACTTGATCTGGCCCCAATGACTTTTTTTTCTTTGCCTGAAGATAAATGAAATATTGAAAGGAAGAAATTTTGATGGCATTTTGGTGAAATTTTGATGATAAGGAAAATACAGCCTTGGTGGCAGAAATGATGCTGGTGATCACATGACAGAATTTTGCAAGACCAATGACTTCATCATTGCAAATACCTTCTTTAACCAACACAAATGGTGACTGCACACATGGACCTCACCGGATGCAATACACAGAAATCAAACTGACTACATCTGTGGAAAAAGATGATGGTAAAGCTCAGTATCAGCAGTCAAAACAAGACCAAGAGCTGACTGCAGTACAGACCATAACTGCTCATACGCAAGTTCAAATTAAAACTGACGTAAATTGTAACAGGTCCAAGAGAGTCAAAGTACAACCCTGAGTATATCTGATCTGAGTTAAGAGCCAATCTCAAGAACAGATCTGATGTTAACACTAATGACTGAAGACCAGCTGAATTGTGGAATGACATCAAAGCCATCTTCCATGAAGAAAGCAAGAGGTCATTAAAAAGACAGGAAAGAAAGAAAAGGCCAAATTGGATGTCAGAAGAGACTCTGAAACTTGCACTTGACTATTGAGCAACTAAAGCAAAAAGAAGGAATAGCAAAGTAAAATAACTGAACAGAAGATTTCAAAGGGCAGCTCAAGAAGACAAAGTATTATAATGTCATGTGCAAAGAGCTGGAAATAGAAAACCAAAAGAGAAGAACACCCTGTTCATTTCTCAAGCTGAAAGAACTGAAGGATAAACTCAAGCCTCAAGTTGTAATAGTAAAAGATTCTACAGGGAAAATACTAAATGACTCAGGAAACATGAAAAGAAGATAGAGGTATACACAGTCATTATACCAGAAAGAAATGGTCAATGTTCAGCCATTTGAAGAGGTAGCATATGATCAGGAACTGATGGTACTAAAGGAAGAAATCAAAGCTGCACTGAAGGCACTGGTGAAAAACAAGGCTCTAGGAACTGATGGACTATCAATTGAGATATTTCAACAAACAGATGTAGCGCTGGAAGTGCTCACGCATCTATGCCAAGAAATCTGGAGGACAGCCACCTGGCCAACTGACTGGAAGAGATCCATATTTATGCCCATTCCCAAGAAAGATGATCTAACTGAATGTGGAAATTACCAAACAATATCATTAATATTACACACAAGGAAAATTTTGCTCAAAGATCATTCAAAAGTGACTGCAATGGTATATTGAGTGAGAACTGCCAGAAATGGACATGGAACCAGGGATATCGTTGCTGATGTCAGATGGATCTTGGCTGAAAGCAGGAAATACCAGAAAGAGGTTTCCCTGTGTTTCGCTAGCTATGCAAAGACATTTGACTGTGTGGATCATAACAAATTAAGGGTAATGTTGCAGGAAATGGGAATTCCAGAACACTTAATTGTGCTCATGAGGAATCTGTAAATGGATCAAGAGTCAATCCTGAGAATAGAATGAGGGATATTGCATGGTTTAAAATGAGGAAAGGTGTGTGTCAAAGTTGTATCCTTTCTCCATACATTTTCAATTTGTATGCCGAGCAAATAACCCAAGAAGCTGGACTAGATGAAGAAGACCAAGGCATCAGGATTGGAGGAAGACTTATTAACAACCTGCATTATACAGATGACATAGCCCTGCTTGCTGGAAGTGAAGAGGATTTGAAACACTTACCTACAAAGATCAAAGACCACAGCTTCAATATGGATTAAACCTCAACCTCAAGAAAACAACAATTCTCACACCTGACCAGTAAGCAACATCATAAATGGAGAAAGGACTGAGGTTGTCACGGACTTGATTTTATTTGGCTCCACAATCAACATCCATGGAAGCAGCCACCAAGAAATCAAAAGATGCATTCTTTGGGAAAATCTGCTACAAAGGACTTCTTTACAGTGTTAAAAAGTAAAGATTCACCTTGACACTGCAAAATATCAACAAGAAAAAGGTAAATAGCCCAATTAAGTGATGGGCAAAGGAGATGGACAGTCACTTCATCAAGGACATCCAGGCAGCCAGAAGACACTTGAGGAAATGCTTAGGATCATTAACTACCAGAGAAATTAAAATTAAAACTATAATGAGATAACCATCTCACCCTAACAAGGCTGGCCATAATCCAAAAAACACAAAACCACAAATGCTGGAGAGGCTGCAGAGAGATTGGAACTCTCCCACACTGCTGGTGGGATTGCAAAATGGTATGACCTCTTTGGCAAGTAATCTGGCGCTTCCTTAAAAAGCTAGAAATAGATATGCCGTTGGATCCAGAAATCCCACTGCTCCACATATATCCTACAGAAACAAAGACTGTCACACGAACACATAAATGCACGTGAATGTTTATTGCAGCACTGTCCACGACAGCTAAAAGATGGAATCAACCCAGATGCCCACTAACAGATGAATGGATAAACAAACTATGGTACACATACTCAGTGGAACACTATGCAATGATAAAGAACAATGATGGTTTTAAGAAGTATCTCATAACCTCGTTTCAACTGAAAGACATGTTGAGTGAGATCAGTCAGTAGCAAAAGGACAAGTGTTGCATGAGACCCCTGCTATAAGGACTTAAAAATAGACTTATGCACAGAAGAAAAGACTATTTGATGGTTACAAGTGTGGGGAGGGAAGAAGAGGGTTGGTCATAGATTAAATAGTTGATAGAAATTTGGTTAGGTGAAAACAGTGACAGCACACAGTAGAGAGAAAATCAACTTAACTGGACTTCACCATAAACTGAAAGCTCTTCTAATTTTAACCCATTATTGCAAGGATAGAGTAGCAGGGGTGGGGTCTGGGGACACTGAGGCCAATTGGCATAACTACTCTATTGCTAAGAGAGTCTTGAACACCCTATATTGGTGAGTTGTGTCTGGAGTCTTAAAAGCTAGCAAGGTGCCATCTGAGGTACACCAAATGCTCCCAACTCATCCAGAACAGACATCACCAAGAACAACAAAGACACAAGGAAAAGAGAGCCCAGAAAACAGAAGGACCCATGTGAATGGGTGGCTATTATCAACATGTGACCAGAAGAATCAGATGGCGCCCAGCCACCACCAAAGAGCCGTGATGGGGCACACAATGTTGAGTCTCTGTGGCAACATGAGAAAGAGAGGAGTACAGCTCAAGAACTCAAGTAAAAGAGCACAATTGGTGGTCCAGTGGCCTGAGGGGGTTCCCTTGGGAGCATGGCCCCTAGACTTGCTGCTACCCCTGACCAGCAAACACTACTGAGGTCAACTTTTTGGACAGGAATAGATTGGATTCTGGGACACAACGTGACAGTTCTGTGTGTACATAGGATGCTGTCCTACTGCCCTCTTACTAGAAGAGAGAGGAGAGGGTGGAGAGCAGGCAACAGGAGATTACGAGGATATGACTTGTATAGAACTAAAAGGAGGAGGGTGCTGTCAACAGGCAAGGAGAGCAGAAGGAGCGGCACATAGGCAGGCATGCAAATTTAATTTGAACTGTATAGTTTCACTTAATCACAAAAAAAAAAAAAAAAGGAAAAAAATGTCATTGGAATTTGGATCGGGATTAGATTGTAACTATAGATCATTTCGGGTGGAAGAGACATTTTTGAAGTGTTATGTCTTCCTCTCCATGATCAAGGTAAGTTTCTCCAATTAGGTAAGTGTCTTTTGGTTTCTTGCAGTACTATCTTGTGGTTTTCTTATTACAGGTCTTTTACGTTTTGGTTAGATTTTTCCTAAGTATTCTATCTTCTTGGGGGCTACTGTACTGATTGGGTGATTTCCTCTTTGATAGTTTCTTCGTTGGTGTAAAGGAGTCCAACTGATTTTTGTATGTTTTGTATCATGGTATTTTGTTGAACTCTTTTTGGTAATTTTTTTGTGGATTCTTTAAGGTTCTCTGCCTATAAGATCATATCATCTGCAAATACAGACACTTTTACTTCTTCCTTACCATCATGTCCCTCAAAAACTGTGTGTAGCAATTTGGCTAGGCCATGATTCCTGGTACTGTGTGACATTGCTGTATGCTGTAAATCTGCCTCTGTGATATTAATCAGAGAGGACGGGTGGCAGTTACGTTGGTGAGGCAGGACTCAGTCTGTAAGATCACACTGTGCCTTGAGGCAGTTTCTTGGGAATATAAAAGAAAAAGCAAGTAGAAAGTTGAAAACTTCATGCCATCAGAGAAGCAGCAGTACAGAGAGCAGAGCACATCATCCTTTGAACCCAGGGTCCCTGTGCCTCAGAAGTTCCCTGTCGAGGGGAGACCAATGACAAGGACCTTCCTCCACCACAGCCACCAAAGAAAGACTTCCCCTGGAGCTGATGCCTTAAATTTGGACCTATAGCCTTTTGAACTGTGACAGAATAAAATTTCTCTTTTTAAAGCCATCTACCTGTGGTATTTCTGTTACAGCAGCACTAGATAACTAAGACACTTAACAGTTTGGATGCCCTTTATTTCTTTTTCTAGCCTAGTTGCTCTGGCTAGAACCACCAGCATGATATTGAATAAAACTAGTTACAAATGGCATTCTTGTCTGGTTCTCCTTCTCAGAGGAAATGCTTTCAGACTCTTCAATCAGGATAACGTTGGCTATTAACTTTGTATAAAATGCCCTGTATTATGTCGAGGGATTTCCCTTTCATTGCTTTTTTCCTGAGAGTTTTTAACATGAATGGGTCTTGGACTTTGTCAAATGTCTTTTCTGCATCAGCTGATAATTATGTGATTCTTGTCTTTTATTTACGTGGTTGATTACATTGATTGTTTTTCTAATGCTGAACCATCCCTGCATAGCTGGTATGAATCCAAGTTGTTCATTATGAATTATTTTTTTAATATGTTATTGAATTCTATTGGCTAGAATTTTGTTGAGAATTTTTGCAAAAGATTTTTTAAAGTATTAAAAAGCAAAGACGTGTATACATGAGGAAATGTGATCATTAGCCATTAGAGACAGGACTATAATGAGATACCATCTTATTGCAATAAGGCTGGTATTAATTAAAAAAACACAAATTAATAGATGTTGGAGACATTCTAGAAAGACTGTAACACTTTTTTATTGCTGATAGGAATATACAATCATACAATCAATCTGAAATCAATTTGATGCTTCTGTAAAAAGCTAGAACTCCAGCAACCCTACTCCTTAGAATATATCCTAGGGAAACGAGAACCGTCACACGAATAGATATGTGCACACTGGTGTTCACTGCAGCACTGTTCACAGCAGCAAAAAGATAGAAACAACCAAGGTGCCTGTCAACAGATGAATAAAAAATTATGGGACATTCTCAGAATGGAATACTATGCAACAGCAAACAATAATGACGAATCTCCTAAACATCTCATGATGTGGAGGAACTTGGAAGGCATTATGCAAAATGGAATTACTCAGTTGTAAAAGGACAAATATTGTACGAGACCACTACTGCAAGAATTCAAGAAAATGTTTGAACACAGAAGAAGACATTTGTTCTTTGACGGTTACGGGGGTGGAGACGAAGAGGGGCATTCACTAACATGACAGCAGGCAAGGATTCCCTTAGGTGACTGCGAGGACAAGCAATACCCGAGAAGTCAGCAGCACTGGGCCAAACCATCCCTGAACACAGTGAAACACTCTGAAGGACAGAGGAGCAGGGGCTGAGGCCTAGAGGCCATGATTTCACGGTATACCTAGGTCAATGAGCACAACAAAATTTATCAAAACAATGTTCTGCTTCCTACCTTGGTGAGCAGCATTTGGAGGTCTTAAAAGCTAGTGAGCAGCCATCGAAATGCAGCAATTGGTCACAACCCACCTGGAGCAACGGAGAACGAAGAATACCAAAAACTCAAGGAAAATATTAGCTAAAGAGACAAAAAGGGCCACATAAACCAGAGACTACATTATATGAGACCAAAAAAACTAGCTCACGCCCAGCTACCGACAGTGACTGCCCTGACAGAGCAGGAGGAAAGTGGGGCAGAGAACTCAAACTGACATAAAAAGGCCAAACTTAAAGATTTAACTGAGACTAGTGGAACCCCAGAAGACGTGGCTTTGGATTCTCTAGTAACCCAGAACTAAAACCATTCCTGGGCCAACTCTTTAGACAAAGATTAGACTGAACTGTAAGACAATAAATGAGACTTGTGAAGAGTGTACGTTTTAGTTCAAGTAGATACACAGGACTAAATGGACAGTTCCTGTCCAGAGGTAAGATGAGACGGTAGACAGGGACAGGAGCTGGCTGAACGAACACGGGAAATCGGAAGTGGAAAGGGAGAGTATGCTATCACATTATAGGGATAGCAACTAGGGTCAGATAACAATGTGTGTATAAACTTCTCTAAGAGAAACTGACTTGAGCTGTAAACTTTCACCTATGGCAATAAAATAAAATAAAGCAAAGATGTCACTTTAAGGACTCAGGTGCACCTGACCCAAACCATGGCGTTTTTAATTGCTTCACATGCATGTGAAAGCATGACAATGAATAAGAAAGACCAAAGAAGAACTGATGACACTGAGTTATGGTGCTGTTGAAAACTGCTGAACATACTACGGACCGCCAGAAGAAGAACAAATTTGTCTTGAAAGAAATACAGCTGGAATGCTCCTTAGATGTGAGGATGGTGAGACTTCATCTCATATACTTTAGATAGGAGGGACAGACAAATCCTGGAGAAGGACATCATGCTTGGTAAAGGACAGGGTCAGTGAATAAATAGAAGACCCTCATGGGATGGATGGACACAGTGGGTGCAACAGTGGACTCAGGCATGACAATGATCCCAAGTATGGCACAGGACCAAATGTCTACTGCGCACAGGGCTGCTACGAGACAGAATCAGCTGGAGGGCACCTAACAACACCACCAGGGTGCAGTTTGATTAAAAAACAACAAGGAATCACAAAATATCTAAATACTGGAAAACTGCTATTTTGGTGAAAACTGCCACCAGATGTAACACTCTAACAGCCTCACACAATCCAGGTGAATAAGAAGAAAGATACTGAGTTTGAATTTAATAATACCAACTCACACTTTGTTTTACTCTTTCCTGAAAAGCTAACAGAGCTTTAAATGAGGCTAGACAAAGGATTTCTTACAGTTAGGGGAAGATCAAGGGAGTCAAGAAGAGGGCCCGAGTCGAGAGTTAGTTGCCTTAAAGACAACTCAGATACGCTGCCCTTCAGAATTTTATGTGTCACATAAACTGAAATTTAATCACCTTGAAATTTCCCAGTGCTACTGGGAACTGAATAATAATTCCAACAATTCATTTTCTCCAGTTTCTGGTGATATGTCTTACTATTTTTCTGGGTACAAAGCATTGAATAATTGACGGCAAAATGAATGATGAAGAAATAAAGGAGATAGTGGTAAAGATGCCCTGGTAGCATAATGGTGAAGAGATTATAGCTACTAACCAAAAGGTGGGCAGTTTGAATCCACCAGTCACTCCTGAGAAATCTGACATGGCAGGTCGATTCTGTCCCATAACACCTCTATGAGTCAGAACTGACGCAATGAAAATAGGTTTGGTTCACATAGGGAAAACTGTTTCTATCACTGGGGCTTCAAAGAACTTCAATTAAATGATAAAACTCAGCAAGCCTCAAATTAATGATAGCTTGGCTTCACTGCATCTCAGTTTTCCCAGCACTCCCTACAAGATGATGGGCTTGAGTTACATTATAACACTCTTGGAATACAGCGATCACAAGATACAAACAGCAAGATCAGAATAGTTGCCTGGGGTTTATCAGTTTAGGTAAAAACAATTAACTTCCCTGGCACACAATGTGAGGTCACAGGATGCCAACACCAAAAGTTTTAAATCGGATTTACTAAAATATAATCCAGTACAGTGATAACTGCTTCCTTTTGGAGGATATGGATAACCCTGCCCAAAGGGGCTATGTTGCACTTGAATCACAGATGGCATAAACATTCTTCACCTACTGTGTATCCTTGTCTGGGTAACATCACTTACCACTGTTTGGTTACCTCCTTACTACCCTCTAAAAGCTTGGCTGCTAACCAAAAGGTTGGCAGTTTGAATCTACCATCTACTCCCTGGAAATTGTATGGGGCAGTTTTACTCTGTCCTATAGGGTCACTATGAGTTAGAATTGATGCAATGGAAACGGATATGGTATTTTGGCTTTTTTACAGTATTCTCAGTTACTGTTTAACACCAAAATTAATAAATGAAGTCCAAAAGGGATTTTTCCCCCTAATTTTGAAAAATTCCTATTAAAACATATCTTTATATTTACTGAAGGATACATCAGCAGCTAATGACAACTTCTGGTAAAGAGCTGAGCCAACGTATCAACCAGAGACTTCATCAGCCTGAGACCAGACAGAATAGATGGTGTCTGGCTGCCACCAGTGACCGCCCTGACAGGGAACACAACAGGACCTTGACAGAACAGGAGAGACGTGGGGCACAGAACTCCAATTCTAGTAAAAGGCCCAAACTTCATGGTCTGACTGAGACTAGAAGGACCTCAGAAGACACGCCCCTGGACTCTCAGTTAATCCAGAATTAAAACCATTTCCAAAGCCAACTCTTCAGACAAAGATGAGACCAAATTATAAGACATAAAATGATACTTGTGAAGAGTGTGCTCCTTAGCTCAAGCGGATACATGAAACC
The DNA here is from genome assembly GCA_028571685.1 of Heterohyrax brucei. Classification (NCBI taxonomy): domain Eukaryota; kingdom Metazoa; phylum Chordata; class Mammalia; order Hyracoidea; family Procaviidae; genus Heterohyrax; species Heterohyrax brucei. The sequence goes on along the minus strand of CM053142.1, from coordinate 63,632,203 downwards.
AAACAGGCAGCTCCTGCCCTGAGGTGAGATGAGAAGGCAGAGAGGGGCAGGAGCTGGTTGGACAGACACAGGAAAGAGAAGGCGGAACAGAGGAGTGTGCTGTCACATTATAGGGAACGCAACTAAGGTCACATAACAAGCGTATAAATTTTTGTATGAAAAACTAGCTTGAATTATAAACTTTCACTTAAAGCACAATAAAAAAAAGTGAGTCAAGTGGAGGGAGGGAGACTTTTCACATAATAACTTGTTTGTACTACTGTATTTTTATGCAAATATTATGTGCCTTCATATACCTGTTTGCCAACTACGCCTCCTCCCCTTGCCCATACCTGGTATCTTCCTTCCTAAGTGTCGCTGTAAAAAAAATAGCAATTAAAAATATTTTGGGGGCTGAGAGTTGGCAAACATAGAAGTGCGTGCTATTTCCATAAAAACACAGTATTCTAATTGCTACTGTATGCTTTTATTACCTCCATTAAAAAAAACTCTTTAAAATCCATGCTATAAAAAGATTTACAAAAGTCATACCACACATGTACCACATGTAGTATTCTCACTGAAAAGAATAAAAATTCCAAAGAGTTGGGGCCATGTTAAAAAAATGCAGAAAATAAGATATCTATATGCGAAATTGGCAATCCTGGTGGCAGAGTAGTTAAGTGCTGCAGCAGGCGTTTTAGTCAGCTATTGCTGCTGTAACAGAAATACCACGAGGTGGATGGCTTTAACAAAGGAAGGTTTATTCTTACACAGTCCGGTAGGGTACAAGTCCAAATTCAGGATGTCCACTCCAGGGGAAGGCTTTTCCCCGTGTTGGCTCTGGAGGAAAGTCCGGTATTGCATCAATCTTTGTTCAGGGAGCGTCTGGGCTCAGGAACCTCAGGTCTGAAGGTCGCACTCTTCTGCCAGTGCTGCTTTCTTGATAGAGTAAGGTTCCCAATTCTTTGCTCGCTTCCCTGTGCTTTCATTTTGACAGAACAATGGAACGCCTCCTGAAGACACAATTACGCTGCCAGCTAGGTGGCAATACCTGGCAGGGTTCGGGAAACGTTCTCCAGGAGGCTGTATATGCTCTAAACCAGCATCCAATATATGGTGCTGTTTCTCCCATAGCCAGGATTCATGGGTCCAGGAATCAAGGGGTGGAAACAGGAGTGGCACCACTGTTACTCCTAGTGAAGCAAGATTTTTGCTTCCTGTCCCCATGACCTTATGCTCTGCAGGTCTAAATATCTTAGTTCCAAAGAGAAGAATGTTGCCACCTGGAGCCACATCAACAATGCCACTGAACTGGAAGCTAAAATTGCCTCCAGGCCATTTTGGGCTCCTTGTGCCTCTACATCAACAGACAAAGAAGCCAAAGCCAAGCCAAGTGCCGTCGAACAATACTGGCTGCTGTGACTGATCCCAACTATGAAGATGAAATTGCACTGACATTACATAACGGAGGCAAAGAAGAGTATGTTTGGAATGCAAGAGATCCCTTACGACACGTCCTAGTACTGCCATGTCCTGTGGTTAAGGTCAATGGAAAACTATAGCAACCCAATTCCCAAATGCCTGCTAACAGCTCAGACCCTTCAGGAATCAAAGTTTGGGTCACCTCACCAGGCAAGGAACCACAACCAGCTGAGGTGCTTGCTGAGGGCAAAGGGAATACAGAATAGCTTGTAGAAGAAGGTAGTTCTAAATATCAGCTATGAGCATGTGACCAGTTGCAGAAACGAGGACTGTGTTATGAGTATTTCTGCTTTGTATGTGTGTATGAGGTATTTCTGTTTACTTATGAAACATAAGTTGTAAATGGGCTAATGCATTTTCAGTTGTACATGTGTTAGTTATGTCATATTATGCATAAGTATGACTTTATAATTGTATTCCTTCAGATGCTATGGATGGTAAAGTGAGATGTATGAAGATGCTAAGTTGACAAGGGGTGGACTGTAGTGGTCAGGATTACATCAACTTGTCTACTCCATGTTTGGCTGCTGTATCAAATGGGAGGGCGGGGCCTGTGGTGGCTTCCTGCCTCTCAGTTCTCATCTCTCTGCCTTCCACAATCTATGGCCAGTCTGCTCACACAAACAGCAGCTCCTGCTCTCTTCTGGCATCTGGTCCCTGTACCTCAACTAGCAGCTGTTGGATTCATCAATCCTTGCAGCCGGCGCTTGAGAGTGCTGTTCCCTGACCTGCCGATCCTGGGTTTGCCAGTCTCTGCAGCTCCATCTGGATGCCAGCTTGGGATCCACTGACCTACACAACCGGTGATCTAGAACTCTGGTCTTTGACCTGCTGACCTTGGGTTCACCAGCTCCCATGGCCACGTGAGGCCTGTGCCAGGGCTTGGGACTTTCAGCTTCTGTAATTGCGTGGGCTGTTCCCTTTATATAAATCTTTCCTTGTACTTTGTATATGCATCTTTCCTTGAACATATATATGTTACTGGTTTTGATTCCCTAGAACACCCATCCTAAGACAGCTGGTAACTAAAAGGTCAGTGGTTTAAATCTGCCAGGTACTCCTTAGAAACTGTATGGGGCAGTTCTACTCTGTCCTATAATGTCTCTACACATCGGCATTGATTGGACCATAATAGGTTTTTGCTATGTGAAATTCGAAAAACAATATCATTACAGGTAGTCTCCGACTTACAATCAGGTTCTCTTCTTACTACTCCATAGTAAATTCTGAAGTTTAAGGTGAATCACTATTATTTTTATTTTAATTATTATTTTATTATCAAGATCTTTATAACTCTAATCTTCATTTGTTTGGGAGGTCTGGAAAATTACATACAAACTTACAGGTACATTTTAACACTGCATGTAGTACATATTACTAACCATAAGAAGTACAAAGAAAAGCCAGACTTTCCTAAGTACAGTTCATCCTGCCATAAGCTGGAGACTACCTACACTCAGTAGATGAACCACAGACGTCATGTGATGTTCACTGCGGACAGACTATGTGACATTATAACACTGGGGTGCCTGCAAATAAAAATATAAGGTGATCTAAAAATTTGTAGCCATTTCTCTCTAGTTTCCTATGGCATGAAATATGCATAATAAAGGACTCTTCACAATTGTTCTGGTCTTTGAAATTATACACACAATTACATGTAAGATCTAATTTAATCATAGGGGAATACCCTATGATTCCAGGAAGACTAGTTTTTTCCTACTTTTACATAATTCCACCTTTAAAGTCACTTACTAGGTTATAAGCCTCATTTGTTAACTGTACTGGAAACAGAAAGAAAGAAGACAAGACTTTGGGGATACTTGTAGTCACCTACGAAATCTAGACACTTTGTCAGTGGTGCTATACAGGTAGACGGGGTTAAAGAATTTCCTGAATTAGGAAAAATTCATGTGACAAAGTAAGCACAAAAGCAGTAAGTATGTGGGTTGGTATGGGTTCTAAGTTGCCTGATTATGATGGTCACAGCATGAAACAACACAAAACTGTTCATTTATTTCCTCCTTCACTCAAATACTTCATCAAGCATCATTATGTGCCCAGCCTGAGTCTCGGAATTTCTGGCATAACTGTCATCAGAAAAGACTTAGCTCCTCTTCTCATGGTGCTTAACCTAGTGGGGAGACAGACATAAATCAAGTAATTGCAAAAAATAGATGTGTAACTGAAAATTGGGGCTAGTGCTGTAGTGAAAATTATTCTATAGCTAATGGGGGTTTTTAAGTAGCAACGTAGCATGTTGAGATCTGTATTTAAGGATAAGAAGTAATCTTGTAGTTACATGAAATTACAGTGTAGGGAAGCATTTAAGGCAGCAAAACCCACTGACTACATAGATAGACAATGTTAACATTCTTCTGATACTTGTGAAAGTTGCCAAGGAATTTCCAGTGATTATAAGTCCAAGGCCAGTTTTACTGCTGATGTCCTCAAAGCACTTTGGTCTTGCCACTGTCCCAAGCCTTAGCTTGGCAAATTCAACTTCAGATGCTGCCTAACGAGCCATCATCAGAGGCTTTTGCTTTCCATTCTCTTTTCAGAGGTGGAGTCAAGCTGGCGGACTAAGCCCACGTCTCCTTAGATCCCTCTGGAAACCAAAACCTGAATTGATAACCAAACGAGCCTTCTGATCACCTAATCAGCCTCAAGACACAGCACAGGGCTGTTACTTTCAACTTCATACCACTCAGCGAAAAACCTCCTCACTTTCGCTGACTCCTGCACCTGGCTAGTCCTGGCTCTCACGGACTGAAGGTAAACGCAGCATTTTGACTTTTTTTTTCCTCCAGCGGGTGGAGCTGGGTCTTGCCTGGCGGCTAGACTCAGACGTGCTGCTGGTGGGATAGGCAGGCGAAATTCCCATATTTTGAGAGCCAGGCTTAGGACTCTGTTAATCTAGCCACTTTGAGCCTGTCGTTTTATATCTGCCTTAGCAGCGTTTGTATGGAATTTTGCAGTCAGTGTGCGGGACGCCATCTTAGATATGGAGATTCTAGCAGGACCTCATTCTTAGCCTGGGAGCCAGTGCCTGCAAACAGGACAGCACTTCTCTGACAAAAAAGCAGTAATTTTCCCAGTGCCACCTATGCTGCAGGCCCTGCAACAGAAGCAGAGGAATCACTACCTCTCGGCACCTTTAGCCCCTCTGTCTGCTGCCTGTGTAGAGGGCGTCATCTTGGGTACGGTGGCCGCAGCTGGACCTAATTCTTAGCTTGGGAGCCAGAGCCTGCTAACAGGAGAGCGCTTTTCTATCAGAAAACCAGTACTCGACGCAGTGTCCTCTAAGGCTAGGCCCTGTCAGCAGAGGCAAACAGGGCAGTAGCATTGCTGTATTCTAAACTAGTTTGTGTCATCTGGTGTTGGATATAGTGGTGCTTATTTTGCCAGTTGAGAAGAGGGACCTCTACACCTGAAAACCTAACTGACTTGTGAACTGGTCAGATACCTTTTGCTTTACATTTTAAGACAGCCTAGAGAAACATCTGCAGTCCATCCTCACAGTACCTCTTCCAGCCTCTACATACTCACATGGGACCCAAAAAGCAACAGACACTTGTGACATACAAGAAATCACCCATGGCTTCAGAAGGCTCCCAAACAAAGCAACCAAGGAGTTTTCTAGATGAAGAAACTGTTATGAAAGCATCAGAAAGTGAATACAAAATGATTATATACAGAGCCCTTCTAAACCTTATACAAAATGCAGGAGAACAAAATGAAAAATTAAGTAAGATGTTCGATCTGATGGAACACTAGTACTCTAAAATCCAACAGATCAAGAACAAAATCAAAGACATAGAAACTTCAATGCAAAGCCAAGAAAACAGAATGGAACAAATATAAAAAAGAATTTCTGACTTGGAAGACAGAGCTACTGATGCCAGCGTCTATGAGCAGAAATCAGAAAAAAGAAACAAGAAAAATGAAGAAACATTAAGAAGCATGTGGGACTCTATTAAGAGGAACAACCTTCGATTAACTGGAGTCTCTGAACAGGGTGAGACATCTGAGAACACAGAGTATTACTGCTGAGCTGCTGACAGACAACTTCCCAGAAATCATGAAGGAAGAGAATACAGACATCTCAGATGCATATCATACACCACCCAATATAGATCTCAAAAGAAAGACTCTGAGACATATTATAATCAAGCTTAACAAAATGAAACATAAGAAGCAGCAACTCTTAAAGGCAGCAAGACTCAAAGCAAAGCTAACATTCAGAGGGAAACCCTGTAGGCTCTCATCAGATTTCTCAGCAGAAACCATGCTGGCACGGAGACAGTGGCATGACACATTCAAAGCCTTGAAGGAGAAGAACTTCCAACCAAGAATTATATATCCTCCATTCTCTTTTCAGTTCCCTGCCAAGACTTCAGACTTCAGAGTCAAGACCACCAGCATCACAGTCACTACAGCCACCTAGCTACTTTGAAAGACGGGACCGCTCACCTGATGATCCAGTTTCAGCTGCCGAAGCTTCAAGGTCTCATCTTCAAAGGCCCTGTTTACACAAACAATGGGAAGAAAGACTATAAGGATAAAATATTAGCAATTTCATCTTATTATGTATCTACTGGTTCTTATTTAGAACTTAGCTATGTATCTACTACTTCTTTGACCTATTTAGAACCAATTAACTCTGCTATAGAGAAATCATCAGTTTCTAGATGCTGCCCAAAATAAGAATGTGGGAGGATGTGCCATTTTTAATGCAATCTTTATTCCTCAATAGAAACGAAGGAGACTGAAATAACTAAGCCCACAAAAACAAAACAAAATAAAAACAAACCCACCGCTGTCCAGTTGATTCCAACTCACAGTAACCCTATACGAAAGAGTAGAACTGCCCCATAGAACTCCCAAGGAGTGCCTGGCAGATTGTAACTGCCAACTTTTTGGTTAGCAGCTGTAGCACTCAACTACTACACCTCCAGGGTTTCTGAAACACCCAAAGGATAGGAGAAAGATGTAGAGGAGAACAAACCCAATGCACGCAGGAACTTTTTTCTTTTAAATCTGTATTGAGCATTCGTTATACTCAGGACTCATCATTAAGTAAGTATTTTACATGGATCATTTTGTATATCCCTCAAAACAATCCTATGAATTTGGTACTATTATTATCCACATTTTAATCACAAAGGAATAGAGATTTGCAGAACCAAACATAAGGTTAAACAATGAAACAGACCCTAATCCTCCTGGTCTCCTTCTAGTGTCTAAGTTATACCTAAAAGTCTTAAATATTTACTTCTTTTTTAGAGGTAGTTCTAGGGGCAGCAGAATTTGATTATACACAGGATCTAATTACAGCCCACTGAGTTTTTATTTTTTTAATTTTACTGTGCTTTAGGTGAAAGTTTATAGTACGTATGAGGTATTAGTTTCTCATTCAAAACCTAGTACACAATTTTTTACAAAAAAATTTAACTTTGCTTCTACTATTACTTTGGATGATTTACAGAACTAGCTTTTCATTAAACAGTTAGTACATACATTGTTTTATGACACTGGTTACCAACACCATAATGTACTAACACTCTCCCTTCTCGGCCCTTGGGTTCCCAATTACGAGGTCTCCCTTCCCCTCTGGGCTTCTAGTCCTTGCCCCTGGGCTGGTGTGCCCCTTTAAATTTGTTTCATTTTAGGGAGCTCTCTAATCTTTGGCTGAGGGGTGAACCTTGGGAAGGACTTCATTACTAAGCGGTCTGGGAGACCATACTCCCAGGCTTTCTCCAATCTCTGTCATACCAGTAAGTCTGGTCTCTTACTGGTGAGTTAGAATTTTGTTCTCCATTTTCTCCAGCTCTGCCCAGGGCTCTCCACTGTGATCCCTACCAGAGCGGTCAGCAATAGTAGCAGGTCACCACTGGGTTGTACTGGACTCATTCCAGTGAACACCATGGTACTTGTGGTCCATCAGTCCTTTGTATACACAAATTGTTTTGTGACATTGGTTGCAGTTCCTGCAGTGTGTCAACACTCTCCTTTCCACTCTGGGTTCCTCATGACCATCACCCAGTTTTCCTATCCCTTTCTGCCATCTCATCTTGCCTTTGGGGCTGGGAGTTGCCCACACAGTCTCATACACTTGACTGAACTAAGAATCATGTCCCTCATGTGCATTACGTGTTCGTTCTACAGGTTTGTCTAATCTTTGGCTAAAGAGTGCGTATGGGAGTGGCTTCATTTCTGAGTTAGCAAGGTGTCCCAGGGCTATAGCTCGGGAGCTCCTCCAGTCTCTGTCTGACCAGTAAGTCTTGTCTTTTTTCTCTGAATGTCAATTTTTGTTCCACGTCTTTTTCTTGCTCTGTTCAAGACCCTCTTTGTGATTTCCGTCAGAGTAGTCAGCGATGGTAGATGGATACCATCAAGTTCTTCTGGACTCAAGCTGTTGAAGGCTGTGGTTTCTTTGGTCCTTTAGTCCTTGGGGCTAATATTTTCCTTGTGTCTTTGTTCTCCTTTATTCCGGATGGGATGGACCAATGGATGTATCTTATCACTGATTTCATTAAGATCTGGGCAAGTCATTAACTTGTTCTCTAAATGTGTCATAACTAAAATTTATTATGCTAATCATAAAAGGAGAAGATATGAGGTCTGACATTTTAAGTTTACAAACTCATCCTACAAAAAGTACTACATATCTCAATACTGAATACCATTACTGTCACCTTTGAAATACTCCCCTTGGGAAGCTATGCACCAGTGCCAGCACCTAGTCCACCCTTCAGAGCTATTCTGGAACTCTTTCTGGAATGGCCATCAGAGCTCTCATCGTATTACCCTTGATGTCCTGAAATGTCTTCCTTTCAATATTTCCTTTATCTTTGGGTAGAGAAAAAAGTCATAGGGGACCAGATCAGGTGAGTAGGGAGGGTATTCCAATACAGTTGTTTACTGCCTAAAAACTCCCTCATAAAAACTATGCAATTAAGTTCACAAACTTGCCACGAGCTACTGTGTGCAATGACCACTCCAGAAAACATTCCAAAATTGCTTTGAAGGGAGGACTATGCACTGGCATTGGTGCATAGCTTCCCACGGAAAGTACTTTGAAGGTGACCCCTGAGATATTCAGCAACGAGTTATGTAGCACTTGAAAAAGTAAGTTCTCAGACTTAATTGTTGGACCTCGTATGTGTGGAGGAAGAGACAAGACTTAATGCCTTTAGGAGACTGATTTGTTTGATGAAAGAAAACAACAACAAAAATTAAATCAGCTTCTAGTTGTTCATTGATACACCAACCACAACAAAAATTAAATCAGCCTACAGTTGTTCACTGATAAACCAACCACTTTTAAACTTTTCTTTTCTTGTTTTTAATATTTTATGGTGCTTTAAATGAAGTTTACAATCCAAGTTAATTTGCCACATAAAACCCCAGCCACACACCACTATGCAACTCCTGCTGCTCTCCGCACGAGTAGGACAGCCTCCTATAAATGTATAAAACCATAAAGTACATATACCACCTGTTCACCTTGTGTCCCCAAGTGCAGTCCATTTCTTGTCTGAAGAGTTGACCTCGGTACTGGTTTCAGGTCAGGGCCAGCAGCAAGTCCAGGGGCCATATTCCCACCAGGCTGTTGGACTATCAGTTTTGATCTTTTAGTAGAGTTCTTCAAATGTACACCTCTTTTACTCATGTTACCTCAGGGACTCTACATTGTGTCCCCCATCACGGCTGCCTCTGTTGGTGGCTGGGCACCACCTGGTTTTTCTGGTCTCATGCCGATGCAGTCTCCCATCCATATGGGTCCTTCTGTCTTCTGGGCTCATTTTACCTCATGTCTCTGATGTTCTCAGTCATCACCTGTTCCAGATGTGTTGGGACCATCTGGTGTTCCTCAGATGGCAGCTTGCTAGCTTTTAAGACCCTAGACACCACTCACCAATATGGGGTGCAGACGACTTGAGCAAAAGACTAGTTACACCAATTGACCTCTATGTGCCCTGGTGCTTTCGCTTTATTTTTGTAGTTTCCCTGTCCATGTCGATATCTGGATGCTTGTGGTAACATATCCAAAATACATGAGATGAATTCTCCCCTTTCTTGCTTCTAAGGAACATTCTAGCTGTATTTCTTCCAAGATGGCTTTGTTTATTCTTTGGGCAGCTCATGGTCTATTCAAGGTTATTTGCCAACACCATAATTCAAAGGCATCAGTTCTTTGGAAATGTTTAAGCAGACTTAATAGTCTCTGAGATCTAAATACGGTGGTGCTTTCTGATTCTCTAACAGTCCCCTCTATTAATTTCCTCATAACCTTTATGCTTTAAGAAAAAAAATCATTGCTAATCAATAAATCACTTACTTTCTCCAAAAAAAGGAATAAACGAACAAATGAGAGAACGAATACAAACATATACAAACATGTCAGACATTTTTCTGGTCTTCACTTTGTAGGCTCCTGTGCCTCTTTCCTAGATATGATTCTACGTTTTTCTCCTCATTCACATATTTTTACATCTTAGCTTTCTAAGTACAGTGCTAGAATACTATTACAATTCAGTGGGCATTAGAACAAATGAAACGATTAAAACTCCAAAAAACATGACAAACATTATATAGACAAGAGTAACTTGGATAAAAATGTCATTGGTATGGGCCAGTGTTTTCAAGCAGTTACTGCTGTACTTTTCCTTCAACTCATTCGGTCCTCAGTACTGAAATCAAAATTGAATACCTGTGGCATGAAAAAAAAATCACCCCTCCCCAAACACTAAAACCTCTAACTTAAAACTGAAGTTCTAAAACATTTTCCTTAAGGCTTCCTGTAATGAAGAAACCAGGTGTGTCTTCAATGCCGTATGTAGACACCACTTATCTCCTTTCATCAAGCCTGGGCAAGCTGAACAGACAAGCTACATAAAAGGTATAATCAAAGCATTCTTATTTGAAAAGAAGAGACACTAAATAGATGCTATGCAATTTTAACATCAGGTATCTCTTATACATCAAAAGCCATAATGTCCATAATCTCCATGTTTAAATAACTTCGAAGCAATGATGAAGGTATCTCATACATTTATCTTCAATCTGAAACAAGATTTCTAGTCTAAATTGGAATATGGTAATATTCAATTTGCATTTTACCATAATATTCTCTTTCCTTCATTTCAAATTAAGATATTGAATAGTAAGCCTAATCAGCCCTTGGTTAGCAAATCAACACAAAACAAAGAATTTCTACAGAGGAAAAGAAGTGAAATTACTATTTTTCATCTTATTTTTCTCAGGGAAAATTTCCTACTTACTTGGTATAAACACATGAAGCTCTACACATGCAGCTTGGAGAAATAATAGCAAGCTATCTATTACTCAAGTGTGGTTGACTCTAATTCCCACAGAACATCATTCCCTTGAATTACTTTCTAGTTCCTGACAAGCCAGTCCAAATCAAAGATATCTACAATGCCTTTCCATGGTAAACGTACAGAGAGAATCTTCTGAGAACCTCTGCCCCACAACATCCAGCTTTGTTGCGGGGCACCAACATTTTTCCTCTAATTCCTGGTACTGCAGAGCCTTGGGAAACCCTGGTGGCATAGTGATTAACTGCTACAGCTGTTAACCAAAAGGTTGGCAGTTCAAATCCACCAGGCATTCCATCAAAATTGCAGGGGCAGTTCTCCTCTGTTCTATAGGGTCGCTACAGAGCCAGAATCGACTCAATGGCAGTGGGTTTTGGGGTACAGAGTCTTAAGGTGTCCTGCTGGCACAGTGGTTAAGAGTATGGCTGCTAGCCAGCAGGCTGACAGCTCAAATCCATCAGCCATTCCTTGGAAACAGTTCTACTCTGGAGCAGTTCTACTCTGTCATATAGCATTGCTACAAGTTGGAGTCACCTTGATGGCAAGAGGCTGGGCTACTTTGGATGAAACCCTAGTGGTGCAGTTAAGAGCTCAGCTGCTAACCAAAATGCTGGCAGTTCAAACCTACCAGTCTCTCCTTGGAAGTCCTGTGGGCAGAGAGGATCTTCGGGGAACCTGTGCCCCACATCAGCCATGTTTGTCTCTGGGCACTGGTATTTTTCCCTAATTCCATGGTACTACTATTCATCTAATTAATTCAACTAGTTTCACAAAAGTCGGCTAAAAGGATTCCCTTGCTTGTCCTCTTCTGAATACGCATTTTTCCGAATCACTAGACGCACCCAAACAACCCAAGCATCTATCAATAGTGAAGTGGATAAAAACATCTGGTCCAGTCACATAATGCATGAATGCACTTTCAGTCTCTCACAAAAACATGGACGAAATATGAACATAATGCTGAATAAAAGAGGCATGACAGAAAAGAATATATACATGTTTCCTTTTATAAAGAATTTAAGAGCAAAGTAATCTAAATTTGATGCTACATTCTTCTTCATATATTTGTTTCTTGGTTTATTTGCTCAGCAGACAGACTAAATAAACATGGCGAAAAGTTACAACCCTGACGTACACCTTTCTTGACTTTAAACCACTAAGTTTCCCACTGGCCTGTTTGAACAACTGCCTCATCATCTATATACAAGTTCCTTATAAGCACAATTAAATGTTGTGGAATTCTCATTCTCTGCAATGTTGGACAGAATTTATGATCCACAGAGTCCAGTGCCTTCACACAGCCAATAAAACACAGGGAAACATCTCTCCAGCACTCTCTGCTCTCAGCCAGGGTCCACATGACATCATCAATGATAACCATTGTTTCATAGCATCTTCTGACTCTGGCTTGCATTTCTGGCAATTCCCTCTCAATATACTGCTGTAACAGCTTTTAAATGACTTTCAGCAAAATTCTACTTGTGTGTGATATGAATATTGTTCAGTAATTTCCACATTTTGTTAGATCACCTTTCTTTGGAAGGGATACAAATAAGGATCTCTTCCAGGATCTCCCTACAGATTCTATACACATACCCATAACAAAGGGGAAAAGTAACCATAATGAAGAAATCTTCAGATAGCACCTTAACCAAGTGATAAAACTTAACACTGCCGGTGATTAAACAGACTGACCTCAGGGGTCTCCGATGTGAAGCACTGAGAATACAATCAAACATAATGTATGTTTGCTCCTGTCATACTCTTGTCGAAAAGGTCTAACCCGAATCTCTCCAAGAAGAAATAAATTCATATGAAGGGAAATTCTTTGCAAAACAACTAATTAGATGGACTTGTAAAAACATCAGTATCAAGAGAGTCAAACAAACAAAAAACAGCTGGAGAACTGTTCCTTGTTAAAACAAAGGACATTTAAGAGATCTCTGGAAGGCAAACTAACACACTTTGAATTTTGGATCAAAACACACACACAGTACACACTATTGTGAGATGCAGTGATGAAATCCGAATATGAACCGTATGCTAAACGTCAAATGCCTCACATGTGCAAACAGTATTGTGGTTATGCAGGAGAACGCCTTTGTGAATGGGAATCAGGTTGAAATAATGACGAAATGAGAACAGGACAGTAGGAAGCGGAGGGAGTCACACTTGTCTTGGAGTCTCTGGGTACTGTAGGCGGGTAAGCCTTTGAAGGACTGCCGGTTCAAATTCACCCCGTGGCACCTCGGAAGAAAAGCCTGGTGATCTGCTTCCAAAAGGTCGCAGCCTTGAACACCTTAGGGAGTAGCTCCACTCTGCACACATGGGGTCACCATGAGCTGGAATCGACTCAATGGCAACTACAACATTTGTGTCAGTATCCATAATTAAACAAATAAAGAGACATTGCTTTGTTACAAAACATCTAACTAATAAAGATAAAAGAAGTGACAGAAGTAGAAAATCACCTGTAGACAAAAGTGTGAACAGAGTATTTGCACCGTCTCCAAGTATCTGTCTATAATTATTGGTAACTTTATAGTAGAGAAACCTGGGATACGGTGCCTTAACTAAGTAACTACAACGCACATCATCAGTCATGAGACACATCAACACCATGTACCTTCTGATGTGAGGCACTGGGAAGGGCACCGGGTCACGTATGTGGGATTCTTCGGAAAAAATGTATAATCTGAATTTAATCGTGAGGAAACATCACACAAACTCAAGCTTAGGACACTGTACAAAATACCTAGTCCATTCTTTTCCACAGTATTAAGGTCAAGAAAGACAAAGAAAAACTATGAAACTGACAGATTGGAAAAGACTAAGGAGATATGACCTGGATTGGGGTCTGGGTAGAAAAGGGACAGTACAAGAAAAACTGGTAAAATTCAAATAAGGCCTGTGGATTAGTTAGCAGTACCAAACTACTATCAATTAATTAGCAAATTAATTATCATTGTACTTTGGTTATCAGGGAAAGCTTGGTGGTGAAGGATATACTGGAACTCTCATATTTTTATAATTTTTTCGTAGGTACAATTAAAAAGACTTAAAAAATGAGATACTAAAAAACTAATGTTAATCACTGGTGAATGTGGATGAAGGATATAGGTTGTGAAGTGCACTTTTCTTTCAGTTTCTCAGCTGATACATATATATATATATATATATGTATTTTTTTTTTTTCCAAAATGAAAAGTTGGAGTGAAAAAGGAAACAAGAAAGAAACTTGCTGTCTACTTCCTGGTCATGGACTGAACACATTTAAGCATTTATGGGGTTCACATGCCCTTTCATCTATCACCTAAATTATACTCACAATACTTCTCGGGAATGGAGATAGTATGAAACAATAAGGAAATCTACCCAAGATCAAATATCTAGGAAACTTAGAGCCTACTTGCAAAGATGACTCATTCGATTGCTAGTCTAGAACTATATCCAACAGACCACTCTGCCAAACAGTTTGACAGATTTAAATAATGCATTAATGACCCACTAGATCCTGTAACTGTTCCATGCTCTCAGCATTCACATCAAGTCCTCTCAGCCTGCAAAGAGTAAATGTGTCAAGCTGCCAGTAACACAAAATCCATTGCTGCTGTACAACCAGGCAGTGTTTTTTGCTACCTCCTACACAGTGCCAGATAACAAAGATGCTGTAATCAGCACTAAACCACAATTTGGCCAGTGAAGCAGGATGCTAAACAGGCCCCTTCTGTGGTACCGGAAGGAGTCAACACCGCCCCTGCCAGAAACGCAGCAGGGTAAGACCTGCAAAAGTGAAGGCTGTGAGCAGCCTGTTGCTTTTCTTAATAGTAACTTCAGCAAACACTTCCTTTACTGCTTATACTATTTCTTCATAACCACAAATGATACTTTTCATTCTCAGAAGTTAGTTACAGTTAAGAAAAGAAACAAAGAAGGAGGAGTAAATGCAATAAATGGCAACGTGGACTGGCCGGGACAACACCTTAGAAAGCAATTGACGCATTTTGGTTAGAAAAGTCCCTGTTTGTAAATCACTAGCTTTCAAGACCCTAGATGCCACTTACCAAAGAGCGTTGCAAAACATCTTCTTAATAACTTTGTCATGCCAATTGGATTAGGTGTCCCCTGAAACTGTGATCCCCAGATCACTGCCCCTGCTTCTCTGTCCCTCAAAGTGTGTTCAGGAAACTTTTTACCTTTTGGTTTAGTCCAGATGTGCTGACTTTCCCTGTATTGCGTGTTGTCCTTTCCTTTACCTGAGCTAATTCTTGTCTACCATCTAGTTAGTGGGAAACCCTGGTGGTGATTTAGTGGTTAAGTGCTCCATCTACTAACCAAAAAGTTGGCAGTTCAAATCCACCAGGCACTCCTTGGAAACTCAATGGAGGAGTTCTGCTCTGTCCTGTAAGGGTCTCTATGAGTCAGAATTGACACGACATGTGTGTGTGCGTGCGAGTGTGTGTATCTAGTTAGTGAACTCTCCCTTCTCTCCACCCACCCTCATAACCATCAAAGAATGTTTATTTCTTTGTTTAAACCTTTTCTTGAGTTCCCAAAATAGTCTCATACTATATTCATCCTTTCATCATTGACCAATTTCACTCAGCATAATGCCTTCCAGACTCATCCATGTTATACTTCACAGATGCAACATTCTTTATCGTTGCATAGTATTCCACTGTGTAAATATGCCATAACTTGTTCATTCCTCTGGTGATGGGCACCTAGGTTGTTGCCATCTTTTTGCTACTGTGAACAGTGCTGTGATGAATGTGGGTGTGCATGTATCTATTTATATGGCAGCCGTTATTTCTCTTGGACATATTGCAAGGACTAAGCTTGCTGGATTATAAGCTACTTCTATTCTAGCTTTTTAGAGAAGCACCAAATCAATTTCCAAAGCAGGTGTACCATTTTACATTCCCACTGGCAGTATATAAGTTTTCCAGTCTCCACAACCTAATATTTATTATTTTGTGTTTTTTGCATTAATGCTAGCCTTGTTGGGGTGAATGGTATCTCACTGTAGTTTTGATTTGGATTTCCCTAATGGCTAATGATGGTGAGCATTTCCTTATGTATCCATTAGCCATCTGAATGTCTTGTTTGGTGAAGTGCTATTCATATCCTTTGTCCATTTTTTAAATGGGTTATTTGTCTTTTGGGGGATTGAAGTTTTGCAGTGTCTTGTAGATTTTAGAGAATAGACCTTGATCGGATATGTTATAGCCAATTTTGTTTCCCATTCTGTAGGCTGCCTTTTTAATCCTTTGGTGAAATATTTGGATGAGCATTGCTTGTCTGATTTTTAGAAGTTCCCAGTTATCTAGTTTTTCTTCTGGTGTTTGTATATTATTACGGCTTGCATTCTGTTTGTGACATGTATCGGGTCTCCTAACATTGTCCCTTCTGTTTCTTCCATGATCTTTATCATTTTAGATTTTATGTTTAGGTCTCTGGCCCATTTTGAGCTAGTTTTTGTGCATGACATAAAGTACTGGTCTTCATACTTTTGCAGGTGGATATCTGTTATACCAGCACCATTTGTTTAAAAGATTGTCCTTTTCATGTATGGAGCAGGGAGGAATAGCGTGCGGTCACCGGACAGGGAGAGCAGTGGAAGCTGCATATAGGGGGGCATGTAAATTTACATGTGAATGTACATTTTTACTCAGTTATGTTAAATAAAAAAAAATAAAAAAAAAAAAAGATTGTCCTTTTCCCATTTAACAGACCTAAGGCCTTTGTTAACTATCAGCTGCTCATAAGTAGCTGGATTTACATCTGGACTCTCAACTTTCTTCCACTGATATCTGTTGTTGTACCAGTACCAGGCTGCTTTAACCACTGTAATGGTATAATGAGTTCTAAAAGCAGGTAGTGGGCACTTCCACTTTGTTGTTTTTTTTCAGTAATGTTTAACTTATCTGGGATCTCTTCCTTTCTATATGAAGTTGGCAGTTTGTTTCTCCATCTCATCAAAGAATATTGTTGGAATTTGGATCTGCATTGCATTCATTCTATGAGAATCACATTGGCTTTGGGCAGAATTGACCTTTTCACAAAGTGGAGTCTTCCTATCCATGAGCAATGTATATTTTTCCACTTACAGAAGGTTTCTTGTTTCTTTTTGTTTCTTGAGGTAGTGTCTTGCAGTTTTCTTTGTATAGGTCTTTTACCTCTCTGGTTAGATTTATTCCTAAGTACTTTACCTTCCTGGGGGCTACAGCAGCACCACAGTATCCTGCAGTCAAGTACTTAGCCATTGCTCCACTCCTAGTAAACCCTGGGCTCTCTACATTTGCCTGTTGTGTTTTTACATAGCCAAGCCAGCCCAGTGAGGTCGAGTCATATAAGGGAAGTCATATAATTTTGTCCTCTTGTGACTGACTTATTACACTCAGCATACCTTCAGGCTACACTTATACTGTAGTCAAGACTTGGTTTCTCCTACCAGCTGAGTACTACTCCATTATACGCAGGTACCAACATTTAGGTTGCTTTCAAGTGTTTCAGGTATATGTCTAGGAAGGGAATTGCTAGGACATATGGCAGTTCTATTTTTAATTTTACAAAGAACCATCACACAGTTTTCCATAACATCTATACCATTTTGCATTCCTATCGGCAAACAGACAACAGTTGCAATTTCCCCACATCCTGGCCAACACCTATAGTTTTATTTTTTAAACTTAGCCACCCTAAAATAATCTGTTGCCATTGAGCCAACCCCAACTCACAGTGACCCTACAGGACAGTGTAGAACAGCCCCATAGGATTTCCAAGGCTGTAATCTTTATGAAGGAAACCCTGGTGGCATAGTGGTTAAGTGCTATAGCTGCTAACCAAGATGTCAGCAGTTCAAATCTACCACGTGCTCCTAGCAAACTCTATGGAACAGTTCTACTCTGTCCTTCAGGGTCGCTATGAGTCAGCATCGACTCAACAGCACTGGGCTTGGTTTTAGGGTTTTAATCTTTATGA
The DNA here is from genome assembly GCA_028571685.1 of Heterohyrax brucei. NCBI lineage: Eukaryota > Metazoa > Chordata > Mammalia > Hyracoidea > Procaviidae > Heterohyrax > Heterohyrax brucei. Next base: position 63,614,411 of record CM053142.1, on the reverse strand, counting down.
AAGCAGGCTGCCACATTTTGTCCTATGGAGTGGCTGGTTAGTTTTTAACCACCTGTCATGTATTGCACTGTGTCCCCCCCAAAAATGAGTGCAGCCATTTGGCTGGGGCATCATTCCAAATATTTTATGATTGTCCTCCATTTTGTGATTTTCCTATGTGGTACATTAAAGAGCATTAGGATGGGACTGCAAATCCCTTCCTAAGATTACCTCCCTGCCCAATTGCAAAGGGAGTTTCCCTGGATTGTGGCTTGCACCACCTTTTACCTTGCTATCCTACAGGGGATAAAAGCAAAGGGAAGTAGTCAGAGAGCTGGGAACATCACACCATCAAGAAAGCAGCCCTAGGAGTAGAGCATGTCCTTCAGACCTGAGGTTCCTGTGCCAAGATGCTCCCTGACCACAGACTGATGCAACACAAGGACTTTCCTCTGAAGCTGACAGAAGGAAAGCCTATCCCTGGGGCAGATAACTGAATTTGAACTTGTGGCCTTCCCGACTGGGTGGGAATACACCTTCCTTTGTTAAAGCCATCCACTTTGTGGTATTTCTATTAGAGCAGCACTAGCTGACTAAAACACCACCTGTCTTTCTGTCAGCAGCTAAGCACTTGCCACTGTGTCATTAGAGGTCCTTTAGCCACCTTAGTGGGAATGCAATGGTATCTCACTGTGGTTCTGATTTGCATCTCTCCAACGGCTAATAACACAGAGCTCCCTTGTTTTCCAGGGTATCCCTTGGTTCCACTCTTAACTACCTGTGGCTTGCTCTCTTTTCATTGAATTTATTCATGTCCTATATTCCAGGCAATGAGTTAGGCACAGGAAGTAAAGAAGTCACAGTCTCAGCCTTCCAGACACTCACTCTTTTTCCTCCTTCTCCTCGTCCACCCACCCTTACTGTGGTCAGGATTACACGGCGCTTTATAGGCCCTGTCTCAGTCATCTCATCCACCTCCATGGCTGCTATCTCTAAATTTATCTCTACAGCTAATGACTTCACCAAGCATCAGGATCTTATTTCCACTGCCATATAACATCTTAATATCAACATTGCCCCAAAATGGAACTCATAATTTCTCTCCAAGGCCTATGCTTCTTCCTGTATTTCAGTTCTTGGTTAATGGTATTCATCCTGGCAACCAAACTACAAATTTCTCAAATTTGGAGAAAGACATGAATTCACAGATTCAAGAAACTCAGTAAACTCCAAGCAAGGTAAATGCAAACAGAAGCCATCCGCACTTCATAACAGATTATGTCTGTAATTAGGAGAATGGATAAACAAATTGTGGTAACCCATACAACGGTATTTAGAAATCAAAAAAGAAGAAACTATTAATATACATAAAAACATGGTCAATTCTCAAAAACATGCTAATTGAAAAAGCCTTATACAGAAGTTTACATACTTGTATGTTTCTATTTATATTAACAGTTGGCAAAACACTCTGTGGTGACAGAAGTGAGGACAGTGGTTACTTCTGGAAGCTGGTAAAGCAGAAACAGGGACTAGAGAACTTCTTGGGTTCTGGAAATATTCTATATTCAGTGCATAGAATTACTTAATTTGGTCCTTCTAGTCACATTCTGACTACCACACAGTGATGGGTGAGGGACTGGGTAGAATAATACACTAAGATACTTGTGGCTCATCAAGGAGATTACACAGACTACTAATAACATAAATCAGGTGCAGGACATCCTTGCAGAGGTGAGACCAGGCAAATAAGGTGTATGGAACCCAAGCATGAGGGAATGGCTAGTTTTGCCATCCCACTAAAGTTGTTGTTGTCAGGGGCCAGCAGGTCAGTTCTGACTCACAGTGACCTTGTGGGTAACAGAACACTGTCCAGTCTGGAAATATCCTCACACTGCTATTACATTTGAGCCTACTGTTGCAGCAGCTTTGTCAATCCATCTCCTTAAGGGTCTTCCCCTTCTTCACTGACCCTCTCCTTTACCAAGCATGATATCCTTCTGCAGGGACTGGTCTATTCTAACATGGTGAAAATATATGACACTAAGTCTCACCATCTTTGCTTTTAAGAAGCACTCTGCCACTTCCAAGACAGATTTGTTTATCCTACTGGCAATCCATGGATATTCAATATTCTTTGCCAGCATCATAATTCATATGCCCAATTCTTCCTTGGTCTTCCCTATTTACTGTCCAAATTTTACATGCATATGAGGTGACTGAAAATGCCATGGCTTGAATCAGATGCACCTTAGTCTTCAAGGTGACATCTTTACTTTTCAACACTCACTGAAAGTGAACAGAACTTGGAACACTTACTGATGAAGATCAAAGACCACAGCCTACAGTATGGATTACACATCAACATCAAGAAAAACAAAAACCATCACAACTGGACCAATAAGCAACACCATGATAAACAGAGAAAAGATTGAGGTTGTCAAGGATTTCATTTCACTTGGATCCACAATCAATACCCATGGAAGCAGCAGTCTAGAAATCAAAAGATGCACTGCATTGGGAAAATCTGCTACAAAAGTCCCCTTTAAAGTATTGAAAAACAGAGATGTCACCTTGAAAGCTAAGGTGTGTCTGACCTAAGCCTGGTATTCTCAATTGTATCATATGCATGAGAAAGCTGGATGATGATTAAGGGAGACAGAAGAAGAACTAATGCCTTTGAATTGTGGTGCTGGAGAAAAATACTAACTATACAATGGACTGTCAATAGAATGAACAGATCTGTCCCGGAAGAAGTACAACCTGAGTGCTCCTTAGAAACAAGGGTGGTGAGGCTATGTTTTTATATACTTTGAACATGTTGTCAGGAGGGATCAGCCCTAGAGAAGGACATCATGCTTGGTAGAGTGGAGGGTTAGCCAAAAAGAGGAAGACCCTAGATGAGATGGACTGACTGGCTGCAACAGTGGGCTCTCGCACAGCCACGACCGTGGGCACAGTGCAGGTCTGGGCCATGCTTCGGTCTGCTGTACACAGGGTCACTATGAGTTGGAGCTGACTTGTTGGCACCTAACAACAACAAACAAACCAGGAATCTCCAGAGATGATGAATAATATCAGTAGTGTACTTAAGAGCACCTTGTGGGGTTTCTGCCTAGCTCCACAGGATCCCCTACCCCTGACAAGACTGGACCTCAGAGCCATGTCTACATGGCTTGCTTCCTTTGTAAAGTCTCCATGGCCTGCAACTGACAGACCGAGGTGGGCTCCTGAACCAAGTAGGGGCAATCAGACTCTCCCCTAGGATCTTAGATCTGAAAGATCTAGTTCAGCCTGGAGTATGAGACTGAAGCGATGCCAACTCAGAAGCTTAGGTTACCTCCTTACCTTGGTCACATTCACATCAAATTGCATACCCACAGAGAAAACGTGTCAGAAAGAGAACACTTACGTCAAGCGGGCAGAATGCACACTTGAAAGATGGATGAGCCCCAGAAGGAAAGCTTTCCAAGCTTCTGGTTCTAGTTCCCAGCGAGTAGTAAGGCCCTGCTTTGGGGTTCCATAAACCATCCTGGAATCCTTATCAATTCCTTTTTTGCTTAGGCTAGCTCAATTGGGCCTCCAAGTCAACACTTTCAGAGACCATACTACATGCCGGGCATTATTCTAAAGACTTCACATGATTTATTTCATCTGCAGGATAACCTTTATTTTATAGTTGAGGAAATGGAGGTACACCTAAATTAGGCAATGTGGTTCCACAATAAATAAGTGTCAGAGCCAGGACCGAAATTGAGGCACTCTCGTTCTGAGAGCCTATGCCCTCAACCACTATGCTAAAATATATCTTAAAGGATACTGTACTTTAAACTTTATTTACAATCAAGAATACTAAGAATACTACTAAGAAGTTAGTACTGGTACAAGCTAATAGTACAGCTGCAACTGCCATCCCTAATCTAGAAGCGGTAGGTAAAGAATTGAGGTCTAAGAGGCAGAAAAAGAAAAATAATACACATGCATACACAACATAAACAGGTATTATGTAGAAGAGATACTACCCTTTAACCCTCCTGGCTTACTCTTCAACTACATCCTACAAACGCAAAGTAGTATTTTATACTTCACATTTTCGAAGATCTCTTCAAGATACAACTGTCTCCTTTTTTTAAATTTTTCTCTTAAAACTCCTAAGTTAGGGATTTTGGCCTAAATTTTCCACATACCTTTTAAATGAATGTACCTAACACTTTATATATTTATTCCCAACCAGGGAGTTGTGATATTCTGTCATATTGTAACATTTGTACTTTCTCACTTCCCACTGCCAAGGAATTTTGGCAAGTGTACACATACAATTATTCATAGTATGTGCAATGAAGAAATAAGACTAATTTTATAAGCCACACACAGTTTCATTGTTTTAGTTTAGTTTCATTATTTTATATGCACATGACAAACATTTATAAATGTAATGGCAAGTATGAATTGATAAACTGCTGAAGGGGTATGTAGGTGAATCAAAGAAACAAGAAAAGTCAACACAAAGGGAAAACAGAGGCCCACAAGGCCCAGTGTACACAACCCCCTGGAGGAGCTCAGCAAAGGTTTGCTTTATTAAATACCAGAAGACTGCTAACAGTGAAGAGATTCCTTTTATTCTCCCAAATACTAGGTCTGACAATTAAGTCTACAAACTTATTTGTTCCACTGCTATACACCTCACTGCCTAATATCACCATGGTCACCTTCAAAGTATTCCCCTTGGGAAGCTATGCACCGATGCCAGCACTTAGCCCACACTTCAAAGCAATTTTGTACCTCTTTCTGGAATGGCCATTGCACATAGTGGCAAGGTGGTAAGTTTGTGAACTTAACTGTATAGTTGTCCATGAGGGAGCTTTTAAACAGTAAACAAATAACTGTATTGGAACACTCACCCTACTCACCTAATCTGGCCCCCAGTGACTTTTTTCTTTACCCAAAGAGAAGGAAATGTTGAAAGGAAGACATTTGGATGACATTCGGAACATCAAATGTAATACAAACAGCTCTGATGGTCATTCTAGAAAATCAGTTCCCAAACTGCTTTGAAGGGTGGGCTAGGCACTGGCATTGGTGCACAGCTTTACAAGGGGAGTACTCCGAATGTGATATTCAACAATGAGGTATGTAGCACTTTTTCTACTATGAGTTCACAAATTTAATTGGCAGTTCTCGTATAGTCCTTGGTCCTTCCTGGGGCTTCCTTCTGTTCTTTCTGGATCAATTCTTCCAATTATCAACATCCTTCTGAATTTCACACCTTCCTACAGTAAGTCATATGACAAAACATCAAAGAGAAAGGACATTTCAAGTCTCCAATATATTTGCTCCAGTTAAATTAAACTAATGAAAGTCAACAACTGAAGGAGGGCATAATGCCTGTAACTCTGGTAAAGTTTCCACTGGAGCTGACAAACAAACACAAACACAAACAACTCCTTTCTATACAGCATGGCAAATAAAAAATCATTCCAGGTCCCTATTTCCCAACTCTTTACATTTTTAAACAATACACTCTTCCTTATTAATTGTTTTGCTGGTGTTAAAAAAAAAAAAAAGGCTTTAAGTTGATGTATCAAACGAATAGAAAGGACAGGAACAATCTACTTAAACATGTATGTTGCCCGCTGAACCACAGTCAAACCAGTCACTGCTCAATAGTCATGCTATTCAAATCCCAGGAGAGGAAAAATCTGGTTGTCTTCTTCACCCTAGTATCTTTATCAGCCTCTTACACTGCAAGTGCTAAATTAAGGGCTTCCATAAGCATACTGATACTTAGAGCAAGCAATTCTACTTTTCTACATTTTCGTCCCCAAACAAAAAGGATAATAACAGTGATCTCATAAAACATCTGAAGTTAAAGGGAAGCCAATCAGCTGTATAAAGGAGTAATGACAATGACAGGCTCTGAAGCCAAACAACGTGGCTTTTTCGTCTCACAGCTTCATTTTGTAGTTCTGTAGCCTCTGCGTGCCTCCTCATGCTACACGTGAGCATAATGAAAACACAAGGATACAGCACCACATCTGTCAGTCTGTCATACCGTGGTGGCTTGTGTGCTGCTGTGATGCTGCAAGCTGTGCCACCGATATTTCAAAGACCAGCAGGGTCACCCATGGTGGACAGGTTTCAGCTGAGCATCCAGACTAACACAGAACGCGAAGGACCTGGTAGTCCACTTCTGGACAGTTGGCCAGCGAAAACCTTCTTGCCAGAAGATGAGCCTCACAGACTGGAGGCACTCAAAATAATCTGAGAAAGAGATGCCTCCTCAAAGTAGCAGTGCCCTTAATGACATGGACAGAGTAAAGCTTTTGGGACCTTCATTTGCTGATGTGGCAGGACTCAAAATGAGAAGAAAAAGCTGCAAACATCCATTAACAATCAGAATGTGTAAAGTATAAAATCTGAATCTAGGAAAACTGAAAGTCATCAAAAATAAAATCAAACACTTAAAGATCAACATGTCGGCATTAGTGAGCTGAAATGGACTGGAACTGGCCATTTTTAATCAAACAATCACATGGTCTACTATGCCAGGAATGACGAATTTTGAGGCCAGGTGTCACATTCATTGTCAGAAAGAATATTTCAAGATACTGAAGCACAGCGCTGTCAGTGATAATATTCACATATGTACAAGGAAGACCAGTTAATACGGCTATTATTCAAATGTATGCACCCCTCACTAAGGCCAAAGATGAGGAAACTGAAAATTTCTGCCAACTCCTGCAGTCTGAAATTGATCACACATGCAATCAAGATACATTAATAATTACTGCCGATTGATATCAGAAGTCGGAAGCAAAGATGAATCTGTAGTTAGAAAATATAGCCTTGGTGATAGAAACAATGCTCGAGACTGCACAACAGAATTTTGCAAGGCCAATGACATATCCATTGCAAACACCTTTTTTCAAAAACATAAATGGCAACTATACACCTGGATCTCACCAATGGAAAACACAGGAATCAAATCAACCACATCTGTGGAAAGAGATGATATAAAAGGTCAGTATCATTGGTCAAAACACGGCCAGGGGCCACTTGGGAAACAAATCATCAATTGTTCACATGCAAGTTTAGTTGAAGACGAAGAAAATTAAAACAAGTCCACAAGAACTAAAGTACAACCTCGAGTATATCTTATCTGAATTTAGAGACCATCTCCAGAACTGATTTGACACAGTCAACACTAACGACCAAAGACGAGATGAGTTGTGGGATTACATCAAGAGCTTCATGTGTAAAGAAAGGAAAAGATCATTAAAGACCAACATGGATGTCAAAAGAGATTCTGAAACTTGCTCTTGAAGGCACAGTAGCTAAAGAAAGTGGAAGAAATTGTGATGTGAAAGAGCTGAACAGATTTCAAAGGTTAACTCAAGACCACAAACTATTATCATGAAATGTGCAAAAGACTTGGAGTTAAAAACCCAAAAGAGAAGAACAAGCTCAACATTTCTCAAGATAAAAGAATTGAATAAAATACTGAATCCTAGAGTCGTAATTTTGAAGGATTCTATATGTAAACTACTGAATGACACAAGCAGCATCAAGAGAAAATGGGAGGAAGAGACAGAGTCCCTGTGTCAAAAAGAATTGGTCAATGTTCAGCCACTTCAGGCCATAGCATATGATGAACCACTGATGGTAATAAAGGCAGAAGCTCAAGTTTCACTGAAGACACTGGTAAAAAACAAGACTCTAGAGATTGACAGCATACCAATTAAGGCATTTCAACAAATGGATTTGGCACTAGAGAGGGTCCTTCATCTAGGCCATAAAATTTCAAAGACAGCTACTTGGCCAACCAAATGGAAGGGATCCACATTTGTGCCCATTACAAGAAAGATAATCAAACACAGTGCAAAAAATTATTGAACAGTATCATTAATATTACACACAAGCAAAACTGTGCTGAAGGTAACTCAAAAGTTGTTGCAGCAGTGCATCAAAACAAACTGCCAGAAATACAAGACAGATTCAGAAGAGGACACAGAACAAGGAATATCACTGTTGACATCAGATAGAACTTGGCTGAATACAGAGAATACCACAAAGATGTTTACCTGTGTTTTACTGACCATGCAAAGGCTTCTGACTGTATGGATCATAAAATACTATGGTTAACACCGAGAAGGACGAGAATTCCAGAACACTTAAATTGTACTCCTGGGGAACCTGTACATAGACCAAGAGCCAGTCGTTTGAACAGAGCAAGGGAATACTGTGCAGTTTAAAACCAGGAAGGGTGTGCATCAAGGTTATACCCTTTCACTGCACTTATTTAATCTGTATGCTGAGCAAATAATCTAAGAAGCCGGACTATGGAAAGAAGGCAGCATCAGGACTAGTGGAAGACTCATTAACAACCTTCAGCATACAAATGACACAACTTTGCTTGCTGAAAGTGAAGAAGAGCTGAAGCACTAATTGATGAAGATCAAAGACCATGGCCTTCAAAATGAGTTGTACCTCAACTAAAATGAAAATCCCCACTATCAGACCAATAAGCAATATCATGCTAAATGGAGAAAGTATTGAAGTTGTTCACGATTTCATTTTACCTGGATCCACAATCAACACACATGGAAGCTGCAGTCAAGAAACTAAATGACATACTGCATTAGGCAAACCTGCTGCAAGAGACAGATCTCTTTAAAGTGCCAAAAAACAAAGATGTCACTTTGAAGACTAAGGGGTGTGTGATCCAGGCCACATATTTTCCTTTACCTTACATGCATGGGAAAGCTGGACGCTGACTAAGGAATCCAAAGACAAACCGACGCCTCTGAATTATGATGTTGGTGAAGAACACTGAGTATACCAAGGACGCCGTCAGAACAAACAAATCCGCCTTGGACAAAGTACAGCCCGGATGCTCCCTGGAACTGAGGATGGTGACACTTTGCCTCACACACTTCGGACATGTCATCAGAAGATACAGTCCTTGGAAAAGGATATTGTGATTGGTCAGGTAGAGGTTTGCCCAAAAAGATGAACCTCCACGAAATGTACAGACACAGTGGCTGCAACAATGGGCTCAACCAGCAATGACTGTGTGGATGGCCCAGGACAGGACAGTGTTTCGCTCTGCCGTAGACAGGGTCACCAGGAACCTACTCAAGAGCATGTAACAACAACAGCAGTGGACCACAAACGCAAATGTACAAAACTGTAAGGGTCATGCTCCTGATTAACTTCCTAAGTCTAGCCAACTGTCCATATGAGTACAAATTACACTTGTTATGGCTCTGCAGTACTGTTTGTAGTTATCAGAGACTGCAGCCTGACATTCATCAATAGGGGTCTGGTTATCTATAGGTATCCACTGAACAGAAAACCATGCAGCTGTTACAAAAGAAAAAGGAGGGGAAAGCAATGAAAATACAAAATACAGAAATACAGAGGTGTTGACTTGTCAAGAATTCTAAAGCATCTCATCAGTTGGAGGAGGCAAGGTACAGAACACAGCATAGCCAAGCCAAGTGCCGTCGAGTCGCATCCGACTCGAACACAGCATATCCTCCTATAATAAAGGCCAGACAATCTGCTCCTGTAGAGATTGTCAGCAGGTGCCATCAAGCTGTATTTCAACTCACGTTGTTGTGTGCCATTGAGTCAATTCCAACTCACAGCAACCCTACAGGATAGAGTAGAATCACCCTATCAGGGTTCCTAGGCTGTAATCTTCTTTTTTTTCAATTGGATCAATATTTTTGTCATTTTTTTATCTCTCTTTTTTTAAATTGTACTTTAGATGAAGGTTTACAGAGTAAATTAGTTTCTCATTAAGCAACTGATACAGGTATTGTTTTGTGACATTGCTTGCCAAGCTCATGATGTGTCCATACTCTCCATTTCTTCACCTTGAGTTCTCTGTTACCAGCTTTCCTGTCCTTGTCCTTGCCCCTGGGCTGGTGTGCCCATTTAAGTTACATTTTGTTTTATGTGCCTGTCTAATTTTTGGCTGAAGTGTGAACTTTAGGAGTGACTTCAGTACTGAGTTAAAACCATGTACGGGGGCCATACTCCCAGGGTGTCTTCTGTCTTTGTCAGACCAGTAAGTTTTGGTCTTTCTTTTTGAGTTCTACCTTTTTCTCCAGCTCTGTCTAGGATCCTATACTGTGATCCTTGTCAGAGGAGTACGTAGTGGTAGCCAGGTACCATCTAGTTGTGCTGGACTCAGTCTGATGGAATGCAGCCTATTATATTTACAGAAGCAGATGACCAAATCTTTTCTTCCATGGAACTGTTGGTAGGTTTGCACCTTGCCTTTTGCTTAGCAGCTGAGCACTTAACAATTACACCACCAGGACTTCTAAAACCTCACTGCACGGAGTCAGTTTTCACTCATAGCCGTCCTACAGGACAGAGGCGAACTCCCTCTTCGGGTGTCCAAGGCTGCAATCGTCACAGAGTGGCTCTATGTCTGAACCATCGACCTACCGGTTGGCAGCTGAATGCTTAAAGCACTGCAACACCACGGTTCCTTCTTTAGTAACTCTGAAAACCTTACAGAGCAGTTCTATTCTGTCCCATGTAGTCACTATGAGTTGAAATTGACTCAACAGCATCTAACAACAAAATGGTATACATGTAGAATGTATGCTAAATTTACATTTGAAATGTAGGAAATCTCTCTAGAAGGGTAAACTGTAAGCTGGTATCAGTGGTACTTTCAGGGAGAAAAACTAGATAAGTAGGAGATGGGGAGGGAAGCAGGCTTACTTGCCTTGCCCTTCATCCTTCTGCACCTTTTAAATTTTGTACATATGAATACATTTTAAAAGTGTGTTAATATATTTAAAGTACACTTTTTAGCTCATTAAACATGACTAAGAATAAAAACAGTGGTTAACTATAAATGGTTAGAACCAGTACATGAGAGTTATCCCTGCTGCCCCATACAGTAACCAACCCAGTGTCTGAGTCACAATCACACTGATCAGATCGCCACTAATCGCTACACATGCTCATTCAAAACATACTTGAAGACTCTCAAATGGCTGCATCTTAACATGGAACGGGACTGTAAATTTTGCTAATCATTTTAAACTAGAAATTGAAGCCGAGTCATTGTCATTTTTAACAACATAACTCCCTAGAAGACTTTCAGGAAGGACTGGTTAAGAAAAGCTGTTCTCAGTTCAGTGAGACAGTTGACACTTCGGTGAGGCAATGCTGTAGAAAGCAGGTGCATTCTTCTGCTTCAAGTGCAGGCCCGTGGGCAATGGTCTAAACATTCCACGGGAGTCTTTTACAGGATGTTTATGCTACAGCTGCAGTGTCAAGAGACACAGGCCACACTTCTCTAGTGAATTCTTCTGTTTTCACTACAACACAGCAACTTCCAAAACAATGCCTCTCCTATGGTCTTAAGTGACATACCTGGTAATTTATTTCATGGCATTAAAAATAATACTCTAACACTCAGAAAAGAAGCATAGTTACAAAAAAAACTTACAGCCATCAACACTTTCTAATTGTTCAACATTACTAATGGCACGGGAGTCCCTGGGTGGCATAAATGATTAAACACTTGACTATTAACCTAAACACCGACAGTTCAAAGCCCTCCAGAAGCAGTTCAGGAGACAGGCCAGGCAATCTGCTTCTAAAAGGCCACAGACCTTAATACCCTGTACAGCAGTTTTACTCTGCACCCTATGGGGGTGCCATGAGTTAGAACCGACTCCATGGCAATTAACAAGTAATAACTGGAAACCCTGTTGGCTTAGTGGTTAAGGGCTATGGCAGCTAACCAAAAGGTCAGCAGTTCAAATCCACCAGGTGCTCCTTAGAAATTCTATGGGACAGTTAGTTTCACTCTGGCCTACAGGGCCACTGTGAGTCAGAATCAGCTTGATGGCAACAGGTTTTCTTTCTTTCGATTTAATGGCACATGGTGCCTAGAACATGGGAAATGGGAAATGTTTCATAGATAAATGAAGAAAATTCCCCTCACTTATGTTTTCAAGAAATATTTTAATTTATCATTCCTTGCTTTGCTTTCTGCAAAGTAGGTAAAAATTAGATAACATCCTTAGGGATGTGAAAAATAAGAAAAGGACAATATGACAGTCAGAACACAGAAATTTACCAAAAAGCTTCTGAATTCCCAGCCAGAATCACCTGAACACACTGCCTAATTATGAGAATTAATATCAGTAGAATTGCTGTAAGCCTACAATTATTATTATTTTTGTTTTTTTTAAAAAAAGCCTTTGCCTGTTTTTAGTTTCACACATTAGGTGAACTTTTTAGATTTAATATACAGTAAAAACTTTACAAGCCAGAACCTGTGTAAGGCAAAAACCTGTCAGAGAAGGAAAGCTCAAATATTTTCCAGTTAACAGAGAGTGACAGAAAAGTGGAAAGTGTTTCCTGTCAAAAGTGGAAAACTTCCAAGACATCCTGTTGAGTCCTGCTCTCACCGATTTCACTGTAACAGCACCCACCCCACAGGCTGCAGCTATTACTACCGTTCACTACTACAGAAGCACATCTCTTGGAGGTACAATCGTCCCAGTTACCAAGGCTTTGGCTCTGTCCTTCTTTGACTTCCACATTTACTTTTCTCTGCCAAGGTTACTCACTTAATTGAAACTTTTTCAAACTGTTAAACTGTAGTATCAGTTATATAGACGTGTTGCTTTGTTGGCCAGGATCAGTCAGTCTCTTTTTTCTGTATCAGAAAAGTTGGCAGCAGTGGTCTTTAAACACATTCTTAGATTGCAATTTTAATTCCTTTATCAAACCACACCTGACAGCCAAATGTCGGTTAAGAATCTTTGCCTCCAAAGTGACACATCGTCCCATTATATATTCAATTACTGCTCCTACCAATCAAATACTCTTTTACTATATACTTCTGACAAAGTTTCTGTGGCAATTCCCTATTACAACTGCTAGTTAAGATCTTCTGGACTCAAAAACAATATGCTTTCTTTCACCCACAAAGAATATAAGAGTGTTAGACCCATACATAATATAGGCTACCATTCTTCCTACTTTCACACATAAATTTACTATTAGCTGTAGAAGTTTGCACCCACTGTCATCGAGTCCATTCCAACTCAGAGACCCTACAGGACAGAGCCCCATAGGGAACATCCGGAGGATTCAGACTACCTCTGGAGGATTCAGACTGCAGGACTTTTGGCTGGCTGCCATAGCTCTTAACCACTACGCCACTAAGGTTTCTGAAGTTTGCATTACTTAATATTTTTTATGTTACTAAGTTTTTAGTATCTGTTTGTGATTCTTTTTAGTGACCAATTTAAATGTACAGTGATCCAAGCTTCAGACAGCCCCCCAGTTTTGCACTCATCATTATCATCTGTGAATATTTACTGAGTACCTCCTATGTACTCATTTGTACATTTAATGTACTCAGCAAAAAGAATGTATGATAACTGCTCAAATTCAAAATGGGCACTTATAATCTACTGAAGAAAAACTTTACGTAACCCTTTTGGAGAGCAATATAGTACCACCTACCAAAATTTAAACTCAGCATACCTCAATATACAAAATTTACAAAACACTGAACCAAATATACAAAAATACCTAACCAAGATGCTCATGTTTCACTGTTTTCAATAGGAAATTAAAGAAAAAAAAAAAAAACTGAACACAGTTTGAATATCTGTCAATAGGTGAGTACTTAAGAAGATATAGCTATGAAAAATAATACTTTGTGGTCATTAAAAAGAATAAAATCAATCTAGATGCACTAAATTGAACAGAAATCCATTGCAATTTAGTTTTAAAAGGAGATTCAGAACCGCTTTTCAACAAATGATGCTAGGACAACTGGACATCCACACTCAAAAGCATGGGTCTGGACCCCAAATTTAAAGCATACTCAAAGATCAACCAACTCAAAATGGATCGCAGACTTAAGTGAAAAGTTAGAAATATAAAAAGCTCAGATGAAAACACAGGAGTAAATCTTCATAACCTAAAGTTACGCAATGACCTTTCAGATATAAAACCAAAGCGAGATTTTTTAAAAATTCACAAATTGGACTTCACAAAAATTTAAAATATTTGCACTCAGAATGATAATCATCAAGAAAGTGAAAATCCACAGACTGAAAGAAAATATTTACAAATCATATATCCAATAAGGGATTTGACATCTAGACACTACAAGGAACTCTTATAACTCAATAACAAAAACGCAGCTTAATTAAGAATAGGCAAAGCACATAAGCAGATATTTCTCCAACAAAAGTACATAAAAGACCAACATTAAAAACGCTAAACATCAGTTACCATTAACCTGAACCTGTTGTCATCGAATCGATTCTGACTCATGGCACAGAGTAGAATTGCTCTATAGGGTTTCAGGGCCGTAAACTTTCAGAAGCAGATTGCCAAGCCTGTCTTCCAAGGACCCTCTAGATGGGTGCAGACTGGCAACATTCTGGCTAAGGAACCTATGTTCAAACTGTTACGCACCATCAAGTCGATTCTGATTCTTAGCCACCCTATGGGACATAGAGCTTCCTAGGCTGTCATCGCTACAAGAGAAGATCACCGGATCTCCCTGCACACCCCCCACCAACATCCTTGCACTGACTTTTCAGTTAGCAGCCAAATGCTTAACCACTGCACCACAAGGACTCCTATGTTGAAACTAAGCTATCCCATTTCCCAATTAGAGAAGCATGCATACATGGTAGACTAAAATTTCCACTGCAACTTACCCTCAGGGAACCTCAAGTTTCCTCAACGACAAAATGAAGACAATGACACTTCATTCATAATGTTATTGTAAGGATTAAATGAGACTTACAAGGTTTCCAAAGAATCACCAGTGGGTTTGAACTGCTGGTCTTTTGGTTAGCAGCCTAGCTAATAACCACTGTGCCACCAAGACCCCCAGCCCCATAGTAAGCACTCATTACATGGCATCTACTGCTGTTATCATGTAAGATTACCTTAATCTCATCTTCACTTACATGACTTTAATGTGCTCACCATGGTATTATCACCTTGAAAAAATTTCAGTATAGTGTTTCTCATGTTGAGAACCTAGAAACTAGAACTTCTAGAAAATTCTAGAATTCCTCCTGTAGTAACTAAATCTTTAAAGATTCAAACTTCAATTGATAATGAAACATTCTGTTGAAGTAAGCTGTCACATCACTGTTACTTTTACGGAATATTTACTACCACGTGCCAGAAGTTACATTAAATATTTTACATATTATTTAATTCTCACAATAAATCTGTGCGGTAGACAATGTGCCAAGGTCACACAGCTGATCAGTGAAAGAGTTAAAATTCAGTCACAAATCGGACATCCCTCTACCTCAGCATGCTAACCTGTACCACTGTCCACATATATTGAGATGACCAGCAGAGCATCTGGCATTTAAGGTACTTCAATAATTTAGTCAAAAACCTTTTCAGTCAAGTTGCCAGTTAATCTATTTTTAGGCAACAGAACTTACAAGCCAGTGATGGACTTGGAAGAAGCCCTTGATAGGAGCTGATAGTGTTTATAGAAAAGAAAAAAAGGACTCATCAGATTTCATTGTGTTCAAATGGACAATTTCAGACAACTGCTATTAATTAAATACTTTCATTTCAGCAAATTAACAAGTAGATTCACTTTGTCCAAATTCTAAAGGTATACATTGCAAAGCCATATTTTTGCACATATTGATACAGCAAGAATAAATCTGGCTATCACAAAACATTGTTTCTGGGAAAAGGCACATAAAGATCAAACTAGAACTGTCAGAAAGGAGTGCTATAAAGGTAATCCTTCCTTATTTGATGGGAAATGCTTGTATTCTAGGCTTAGCTGTCTTCTACTTCAAAGACTGCCAGAATCTGTAACTAACTTAATTGAAGCTAGGGAACAAAAAGCCATTTCCTAAGAGGTCCATTTAGTAAAATACAACCAGAAAGCAGGAAAATTACTCAGAAAGAAAGAAGCAATGAGCAGGAAAAGTTGGCAAGTGACTTGAGCACTCACATGGCTGGAAAAAATGCAGCAAGGAAAATTAACGTGAATCTGTTTCATTTTGCATAGCCAATATAGCAAAGGCAAAAGGCACTTTTTTGACAACTGCTTTGGTAAAGACCATAATCGAGGGTCCCGAATAGAGTAGTAGAAAAATGCAGAGAGCACCTCAGGCCTAAAGGACATGCTCTGTTCTCAGTGTGCTGCCTTCTTGGGGTGTGAGGTTCCCAACTTAGCTCTGCTCACTTCTCTCCCTTATGCTGCACAAGCTGGTAGCTTGGGTCCTGCCTCCAACACAACTGCTGTCCATTCTCTGTCATCAATATCATAGAAGAAGGATTCACAACACATGAGTGGAACTGCACCTTATTAGGGCTCATAGCCAAGTCAAATCAATACAAACAATTCTGGGGAGGACACAATGCAGTCCACGACAGGGTGAGACAACTCAGAAAAGAGGATGACTGCACAATTTAAAGAATATATTCAATGTCAACTAATTGTACCTGAAGGAATCGGTGAACTGGTGTGATTTGAACATGTAAAACCCCGGGATTATACCCCTAAATACCTTTCAAACCTGGAACTGAACCCACTCCCAGAGCTCACCTTTCAGCCAAATAATAGACAGGTCTATAGAGAGTACAATAACATCAGTGAGAAACATGCTCCTACAACAACCAACCATCAGAGACCAAAGGGCAGCATTTTGTTTGCTTCTGCCCAAAAACAAATTTAAGAAGGCAGGAATGGGCAGGCAAGGTGGGCACGTGGCAATGGGGAAGCCAGGGAGGTAGGT
The DNA here is from genome assembly GCA_028571685.1 of Heterohyrax brucei. NCBI lineage: Eukaryota > Metazoa > Chordata > Mammalia > Hyracoidea > Procaviidae > Heterohyrax > Heterohyrax brucei. Next base: position 63,597,636 of record CM053142.1, on the reverse strand, counting down.
GAGTGCTGTCACGCTGAGGGGATCACAGCCCACGTCTGAGACAAAATACACATAAATTTTGAATGGGAAACTAATCTGCTTCTAAGCTTTCACCCAAACCGCAATAATTTTTTTTTTAAAAAAGGATGACTTCATCCAAAAGTTTAATTCCTTATATACTAAAAATATGGACATTACTGAGAACCTAAGCTGATTCTACTTTTTGTCTGTTTCTCCCATCCTCAGAGTCTGCATTTTCTAACTTCTGGAATATTCCCTTTTCCTTCTCTTTCTTTCATAAAGATGACTGTACATTCTTTCACCTAACAATAGCAGTTAAATATTTTCCGTTCTTACAGGGTGGGTGGAAAGGAGGCATGTGCTGTCACGGAGGCGCGGGTTGGGGGGCAGGTTAGAGTCGCTTAGTGGTATGGGTGCAAGGTTTTAAACGGCATGTTGATTTGGACTGTAAACTTTCACTTAAAACACTATAAAATATTTTTTTTTCTTTTTTTTTACTATAAAATATTTTTAAGAAATATTCTCACTTCCGTTCCACCAGATGACATCAGCATTTATTTGTACTTTGTTAAAATATCTAATGTCTCTAACTGCTTGCCTTAAAAAATAGTAAAAGTAATCAGTATCACTTGTCATTATTTACATGCACAAATTGATCCAGAATATCTGGAACAGATACTCTGATAATATGAGAGAAAAACAGGAGGCTAGATATCAAGTCTGGATTTTACTTCGGGCTACATCATCTATTCTCCATGTGACCTCAGGAATACTATAAGCTTTCTAAGGCATAATTTTCCCACTTCTAACATGAAGATAATGACACCTGCTCTGCTTTTGTCACTGAGTTATGGAGCTCAAAAGAGATTAAAGACATGAAAGCACTACGAAGGCTGCAAAGGATACACACGTGTAAGCCATTATTATTGATCATTTTCTCTTGACGGGCCTTTCATTTTTAAAAACAGTTGAAGAACTCAGGCAAAAATGTTCCTGAGCTCTAGTTAGCCTGACAGATCAAACTGTGAGACAAAATGACACTATGTTTCAATACAGCAACAAGTCAGTTCTCTGTGAAAGTTGTTTCATTCTAAAATCTAAAAGGGAAAGGAAACCGCAGACTGAGTGCCAGTTTCCTGCAGCGACATCCAGTGGCTCAGCTTTGTTCTTCCCAAAGTCTGTCCAGAAAAGAATCCCTTACTACCTGTTAACGTTCATTCAGAAAATTAACTCATTGTCTATACATTAATAACCACACAAACACATCAACCCTCGCAGCAACTGTAGTTCATATTCTGAAAGCCTTCTGCCCTTCTAGTTACCAGAGTTTAGATTACCATATTCTGTCCTAAAATTCAAAATCACCAAATTTTAAAAGTGGGAAGAGAATGTTAAGATCTTATTTAACACACAGACTATCTCTGGAAGCACCCCTACGGAATCTATCGATGAATGAACCTGGTGGCTGTAGACAGGGAGAAGACATACCTTTCATGGAATATTTTGTACCTTTTGAAATTTCAGTTACACACAGTTTAAAAATACCTATTTGTTATTTTATTAATTCATTATAAATATTTAAGGGAATCTCCACAAAACTTCCTTTTCCAGATGAGAAACCTGAAGCCACGGAAGTTAAGTGACCTGCTTAGGTGCACGCTGCTGTTGCTGGTGTTGTTAGGTGCCACTGAGCTGGTTCTGACTCATAGCAACACTATGCACAACAGAACAAAACACGGCCCAGTCCTGCGCCACGTCCGGCACTTGTCTGTCATTTTGTCATGCTGTGGGGGCTTGTGTGTTACTGTGATGCTGGCAGTTATGCCACCAGTATTTAGACACCAGCAGGGTCACCCATGGCAGACAGGTTTCAGCTGAGCTTCCAGACTAAGAAACCAGGAAGAAAGAACCGGCAGCCTACTTTTGAAAAGAAGTTCTAAGGCAAAAGGACAGACATAACAGCTGGATTATCAAGGCTCATACCACGTAACAAGTGAGTTAATAAAGGCAGTACACAGATCAGTACGCCCTCCCTCAGACCCAAACAGATTTCAACTTTAACTAGGCCAGGAAAAAGCCTCAGCTTTCATCATTACCAGGAGTAAAGATGTCTGAGGAGGCAGAACAGATTCAGTAGTCCAGACACCTTACTCCTAGGGAATTGACTCAGAATATATGAAGCAAAAGCAGACCTCAGGAAATCGGAGTTTGAAAGAAGCCTTGACAATTCCCAGAGCAGGAATAACAAATGATCAAGGCTCCTAGTCCTACCAAAACCAAACCAAACCCACCACTGTGGAGTCAGGTCTGATGCATAGCAACCCTGGAGGTAAGAGTAGAACTGCCCCATAGTTTCCAAGCAGCACCTGGAGGATTTGAGCTGGCAACCTTTAGATAGCAGTTGTAGCATTTAACCCACTGTGCCACCAAGGTTTTCTTCTAGTAATACTGAGAAGCAGAGCAGTGTCAACTCCCTGAGGAACTCAAGCATCCTTTTCCTGTTAACCAGAAAAATCTTCACTCTCTTTCAAAGAGCACAAATGCAGGGGAACGAGTGTCCACAGAAAATAAGGCAGAAATTAAAACTCAAAAACCTCAAAAAATATGAATCTGTCTGCTTGTGCAGCTTAGAACAAAAGGACCTCAGAAGAAAGGAAATCTGTCACAGGGATTATCCTGTCTTGTCCAGCCCTGTATGCAGCTTTCATATTTGGAGAACCACATGCAAGTTAGATGCTACCAGGCCTTCACTGAAATTTTTTATATTTGTCAAACATACCGTAGGCATGTATTAGTTAATCTATGTATTTCTAAACACCAGGCAAGTCTGTCTGCCAACGATTAGATGATTCAATGAAACATTTAGAAGAGAACATGAGAGAGGGTAACTACGACTGACGATCTTTCTAATGAAGTCATGGACTACTGATCAACCAAGATACTCAGGACTCCTGAGACAACAGTGGGCTGGAAGGTCACACAGGTAGTCTCCCTCACCACACCTTTATATTCGTCAGGAGCACAAGGGCAGACAGAGCTCAAGTTCCAGCACTAACCAATCTCTGTCATAGTCTGGGAATTCAAAATATGAGCCACCTAGGCTCAGTAAGGTCTTGAGATGGTTGCTTCAAATTTCACCTTCAGCGTTCACTAAATAGTTTAGATGCTTGTTGGTTAACTGTCTCAGTTAAATGGAAGTAAATCTGATTCATAATAAAACTGCCACAAAATTGAAAGAATCACACAAAACTCAGACGTTATGCTCACAAAGATATTAACACCCAAAACTCTTATTTTATCAAAAACATTGAACACAAAACCTAAAGCCAAAAAAAGCAGAAGACATTCTAGCCCCTCTTAGCAACAAACAAGTTAGGCAGTGACAGAAGCTGCACTAACATTACCTAGACATAAAAAACATTCGGTGACTCATACATTCCCCTTCGAGGTCAATTTAAAAAATTAAAAAGGTGGTTTTTTGAGGAAGAAAAGGGGGGATTTTAAAATTATCTCTTTAGGCTTCAGGTCCAATAAGTTAAAAATCATTTTACTTCCTGGTCCCAAAGTCAGTTCCTCACGAGACACAGCAAACATCTGGTAGCTATGTAATTTACTGCATTAAATTCATTTAATTAAGATTTACCGAGCATCAAAGCAGAGCAAGTACGATCTGAGTTAAACCAAAGGAGCTGAATATATTACCTTCACTCCCCTTCAGCCCTCTCACACTTACACTTGAAAATATGGACTGTTTTCTCCCAACTTGAAAGAAAAAAAGCGCAGGAAACAAATTTCAGAGCGCCCCCAAGCAGAACTTGATGAAACGGGGTGCTCAGTACCCCAACTCCTCCTGCATGTCCATTTCTGAAAACTGTTTTAGCACTGTTTAAATATTGACTAGTCTAAATCTACTAGTTAAATTTTCATTTGGCGCGGTTTCGGAATAAAAAGTGGAGCAGACAGTCAGCTTGTACGGTTTCAGTTCTCAGCCTCAGCCCCAGTTTTCCGTCAGCGGCTTCGCGTGGCTCCTCACTGACTCTGCGTTCACTTGGCTGACAGCGATCGATTTGGCAGGCTGAGATTTCAGACCGCTTGGCTTTCCAGTCTCTCCCTCTGGCGGAGGCAGAAAAGGAGACAAGGCAGGGAAAGAAAGCACAAACAAGGGGTAGGGTGCCTTCGCAAACAAGACCGACGAACCAGAGTAAGAGTTAACTACTAGAAAGCGGATGTAAGACGAAGAAGCACAGTTCTGCATTTTCGCCCCTCAGACACATTTCCAGAACCGAGCGCTGCCTGCCAAAAGCGATTGGCATCAGCGCAAATTACTAAGTATCACCCACAACCTTCAGCTTTGGAAAAGACTGCATCCAATCTCCGTTATGCTACCACTAGGCAGTACGGAGGAGCAGGGCTAATGTACTTTAAGGGAAACATGAAGCCCAGAAACGCCAAAGGACGCTTGCAACGAAAAGTCCAAGAGTTTCCGAAAGAGAGTCCTGAACAAAAGTCTCAGCCCCCGCGAAGGCTGCAGAGCCGCTGCTCTCCACCACACACTTTTAAGGGGGGCGGGTAGTCCCACAAGAGAGCGGGAAAAGAGGGATCGCCCCTGGGGACCATATCACACCCTTCCTCCAAGACCTGAGCCCCCCTCCCACTCCCCTGGGAGCCCCTAGACAAGACCTCCACGTTCTGACTTCATCCCCCCCACGCCGCCCCACACAAGTAAGCAGACCAGTCATCACCCTCCTCTGACCTGTCCCCGTCGGGCCGGAGATGATAGCGCGACGCCTCCATACTCCGCAGCTCAGTTAGCAGCAACCACGTCGAGACCCCTAGACGCCTCTGCTGGGGTGGCACGGCTGGCAGGCAGCCGAGTCCCGCCCCCTGGCAACCACACCCCGTACTGTCAACAACGCCTATTGGACCTTGTGTCCACTGTTCTCATCTCATTGGCTATTGCCGCCACCCAGTGATGCGAAAGGGTATCTAAGGGGCGGGAAGAATCCGGGAGTTACAGGCGCCTGCGCTGAACTGGAGGGATGACGCGCAACCTTTGGTCCCCTGGATCGCGGTGCTGGGAAGCAGCTAAGGGCGGAAGGATGTGTTCCCGACAGTTGAGCTAGCCCCCTGCGGTTGGGATGTGAGTGCTCCAGGGGAGCTGCCCATCCCCCACTAACCGTTGCTGACGTAGTGGCTTCTTAGTACCCTCCTCCTCCCCATTTGTACCCTGAGACCACCCAGATTGCTCCTAGAGGTCTTGTAAAGACTTACAGACCTCTGCTGGCTCCTTACAATCCAGCCCCTTCCTAATTCTCAGAGGCCTGCTGGGAACCCCACGCTGCTCTCTCCAGCGGTCATCCCTATTTAAAAATTTGCCTTAACTGCAGTTTACCTAGTCTTCCATAAAACCTCATTTAGCGCCTCCTACTCCTTTCCAATAAATCTTGTCCCCAACCGTCATTTCCATTCTCACCACTAACTTACGTATTCTACAGACCCTGCATAATATCCCGAGGAAACTTACTATACATTGACTTCAGTTTCTTACATTTCAAGGTCCAAGTTGTTTCCAAATTAGCTTTCAAAACAGAAGCTGATTTTTTAAGAGCCAGAGAACTTGACATAAGGACTGCAGGGTATTGAACTCACTGGGGCAGCGTTCATTGTCAGACCCTAAACACAGTTCTTTCTCTGTGCTCGAAACTCCCAACTATAAAATAAGCAGAATAATCCCTGCTTGGTCTACCTTAGACTGAACCTGATAGTTATAGATTCTTAATAAAAAAGATAGAATGAGATATTTACATAGATGAAAGGACAACTGACATATTTTGTTAACTACACAGTCCTACATTATTTACAATAGGAATATTCCTTGAAAGCTCTCCACATTTATTTATATACATTTTAAATGCTACTGCAAGAATCATTTTCCTACCTTATTTAATATTTGTAGATTTATTTGGGAACAAAAAGTCAAACTTAGTTTATCTCTGTCCCCTTGCTGTTCCAACCCTGCAGTATTCACTAAAACAGGACTTGCTGCCCTTGATCTCGGCCCGTCAACAGATGAACCAAGGTTGTAGAAGCAGCAGTTCAGCCATGAAACAGTCACAATGCATCTGCTTCAATTTGTTTCTATCCGTCAAGTCAAAGAGGAAGCCGCATCAAGCCTGATGTGGAATTAGTCCTGAGAAATGCAGAAAGTAATTTGTTTGAATGTAATGACGAGAAGATTAGTGAGTAATAGTTAAAGGAAACAAAAAAGACCTTTTGTAGACAAGGCAGTATTGCTGCACGATTGAGAGTACAATGCAGGATTCTCTAAAACAAAGAAAATCTATTAACTATTTACATACATTTTGTTAGTACAAGAAATTTAATTTTAAAGAGTTAACAAGAACAAAAGATGAAGTGAACTGTTTATGCCACCAGATAATTTAAAAAGGAAATCAGGGAGTTGAATTCCCTTACAATTCTAGGGCTCTGGTTAAAGTATCTTTTTCCTTTTAGTGTTATTCCTATTTTATCCTATTGATATACTCTCTTGTGAGCTGGAAAAGCGACCCTTGCAAGTCCGTGAAAACCAGAAGTTGATTTCTTGAGTTTCTTAATAACGAGAGGCTGATGTCAGTTCTTCACAAGGAACCGGCTTTCACTTAGCTTCCCTCTCTTCCTGAGGCAAGCCAACAGGTTCTGCCGTCTCCTCCAGGTGACCTTTATTCCATACTTCTCCTGAGGAGTGTCTTTAACCAGAACAGGCCCAGGCTTGACGCTCTTAGGAGTACTAGTATGAAGGCAGCAGTGTGGAAGGCTGTTTTCCTTCTGACCTGGGGGAACGGGTTTCTCCTTCCCAGGAGGTGATGTTGGAGTCTGGATATCAGGTGGAATGAACATGTAAGGTGGGCTTTGAAGTGTATGCCCTGACAGTTCCCCACAGCTTTGGGGACTGAGCACTGGAACTAAGGGCCTTCTGGAAATGTCCCTTTCTGATTGCTTAGGAGACTCCCTGATTAAAGGGATCCCCAGTGACGCTGAACTGGAAGACTGTGGGCTCTCAAAGGTTAGATGTGGCAACCTGGAAGTGGTAGATTTCCGACTTGAATGTCTTGCCTGGTCTTTGTACCGGCGCTTCCGATGTACTTGGAAACAGCTTTCTGTGGTTGTCTCAAACTGAGGCAATACCTAGAGGAGTGAAAAAGAAGTGAGCAGAGCTAACCACCCTGTCCACACCACAGGTAACTATATTTAGGAAACTATATCAAATGACCAGAATTCTAAATAGGGGCCAGCTACTGAAATGGACACAGAAGCAAACAAAAAAAAAAAAAAACTAATGAGATAATAATGGCGCTTTGGACAAGTTATTCAACCTCTCTGGCTTTCAGTTTCCTCATGTGTAATCAGGGGCACAATGTCTCTTTCATTTCATCACACCATGGAATCATGACTTATTTAACTTTCAAGAAGGCAGGGACCAACAGTCCTGTTCACCACTGGTCCCAGTACCTAGCAGCATGCCCAGTACATAGAGGGCCCTCCGTAATCAAGTACCGTAGCTGAATGCATAAATAAGAAGATGAAATCATGAGCACAGAGCCTGACACATAATGAGTACTCGGTAAATCTACATTCTGTTCTCATCAACAGGATTCTAATGTCTGGTTTCTTCTGCACTCCTGAAGCAAGTATTCTTGCTTCCAGGCAGTGTTCCAGGCAGTCTTGAACAATTTATATTTTGTAAGCACTCTTAAGCAGAGCATGTGTTTTTAAATGGCCCTTTCTCTACACTACTTCCCTGGCGTATAGTAGCTATACCCTCTCCCAAGTGTTCTCAAACTATTAAAATAAGACACATACAATTTCCATCAATTTCTTTTTTTGGTGGAATTCAGTTCATTAAGTAAAGAAAGCACCTACCTAAATACTGAACTTCTCACTTGAAGCTTAGAGAATAATCTCATTTTTCACTTGTTATTTATCTGGTTTTCTCATCCAGCTATTAGGTAGTGAAACTTTCATACTGACCTCTTTCAGAGGAATGTGAGAGGAAAGTCTTCAATTTCAATCAAATCATGTCTCAATGTAAAACGAGAAAAGGAGATGTACCAGACAAGATGTCTGACAACAGACACAACAGAGTACATGGCTTCCTTGTCCCTACCTGCCATGAATCTTATTTTTTGGATGCCCTCGTTCAACACCAGATGAGGCTGCCTTCCGAGACGCCCAGCTGAGCGAAAGTCAAAGTAAGAAGACCACGGCCTACCCAGGAGGTGATGGTGTTGTGGTCGATGGGCTTGCTGGGCACCTGCCTAGTGTGGCTGATAGGCAGCTGTGGTGCTCCATAGTGGTGTTTGGGGCCCTCCAGTGGTTTCTGGTGGAATTGCAGCGGGGCTTTCTGAGAACGCTGGCTGGGTTTCTTTCTGGGAGGCATCAATAGGTGAAGGCAGAGCAGTTAGTAACCACATGATGCTGGCTGCAATCAGGTGCGGGCACAGCCTCCAATTGCAACCCACACCTGCAAAGAAGAAAACAAAATCTAAGAGGAAAATAACTCAGATGATTCCCCAACTCTACCAGCTATGGTAAAATCCATAAACTACCACTACCCCCACCTCAAGACTGTGGGGAGCATAGCTTCCCACACCTACCCCACCATGCAAACACACAGTAGTTCATATCCAATGGTATTTGTTCCATGAACATTTACTGTTTATGTGGTACGGACCATGCTGGATGGTGAGAACTAAAAGATGAATAACCATTTGTTCAACATTCACTCAGTCAGGAGCACTTGTAAAGATACAAGGGCCAGATTGCTGCTATCTTCCAGAAGCTGAGTAAAGTGAAGCAGACAGAAAATTACAATACAATATGAAAACAGTATTCCCATTCTCTTCACGAGAGGCTTCTGGGAGAGGGAGACACGTGACTTAGGGATGGAGAGGCTAGGAGAAGCCAAGAAGCAAGAAGAGTACAGCATATATAAAGGCACAGGGACATGGAGTATTGTGAATTCAGGCAATTACAAAATCCATATAGCTGGACACAGGGTATGAGAAGGTGAATGGCAAGAACTGAAGCCAGACGTGGAGCCAGGGTCAGAGAAGAACAATCATTTGGCCTGTGAGCTTGGACTTCAGCCCAAGAAGTCACTGAAAAATTCAAGCAGAATGGTATGGTCACATTTGGCCTTTTTTTTTTTTCTTTTCTAATTTAACTTTTACCCCCCATAATTTTAAACATATACAAAAGTGGACTGAATAATCAAATGAGCCCCCGTGTACCCACTGGCTAGCCAACAACCATCATCAAACCATGACCAATCCTGACCCATTTTCCCTACCCCTGTGTTATTTTGAGGCAAACAATCCTCCTGGTCATCCTATCATTTCCATTAATGCAAATGAAATATATATTAATTCCTTTGTATCATCAAATAGCCAGTTGGCAAATTGTCAGTTGTCTCAAAACTGCTATAATTGCATCATTTGCTTTTGCGTTTTAGACAGATGATCCTGGCGACAATATGAAAGGAGAGGATGAGTACTCTGGAGACAGGAGGACCAGTTAGAAGGTTACTGTATCATCCGAGAGAGAAATGATGAAGGTCTGAATCTGAGCTGTGTCAGCAGAGTTGGGAGGCTAGAGACAGAGGTAAGGCCAAAGTCACATAACACAGCAGACTGCTTCCACTGTACATTCCACTATACCATCAAAAGTTAACATGATCTGATTTATATCTTGAGGCAGTGGAGAGTCAGGTACCAAAGGGAAAAAGAACACATACAAAAAAGGATCAAGTCCCTACCTACTCTCAAGGAACTAATATTTTAGGGAAAATACAAGTCATGAATACATACATTTCGTCATTCAACAAGTGCATCCCTTCATTTAAGAAGTATTTACTGAGTGCCTTTTATGATCAGGCACTTTTCCATGTATTGGAAATGCATACCACGGAACAGTATAAAGTCTCTGCCTACATATCACTTTAAACCGCAGATGGCAACCAGTTAACGCATTTCTTTTTGATTTTTATTTTCTTTCATTGTATTTTAAGTGAAAGTTTACAATTCCAGCCAGTTTCTTATACAAAAACTTACACACACTCTGCCATGTGATCCTAGCTGCTCTTCCCACACTGTGACAACAAACTTGTCCCATTCATCCTGTATTTTGCATGTCCACTTAACCAGCTCCTGTTCCCTTCTGTCTTCCTATCTTGCCTCCAGACAGGAACTGACCAGTTAGTCTCCTGTATCTACACAGGCTAAGCAGCATACTTTTCACCAGTATCATTTTATATCTTACATACCAGTTCAATCTTTGTCTGAGAAGCTGGCTTTTGGAATGGTTTCATTAACTCAATTCTCTATTCTGTTCGATTTTTCAGTGGCAGGTGTTAACAATGGAGAAAAACCAAACTGGATAAGGGGTTGAGTTGACTGAGCGCTATTTTATTTTTTATCAGCTTGTCAGGGAAGGCCTATCTGAGGAGGTGACATTTGAGCAAAGTCCTGAAAGAAAAAAGAACAAGCAAGCAATGGCAAGATATGAATGAAGAGTCCGAGAGGACAGTAAATACAAAGACTCTGCAGGTGGCAGACTATTTTTGACCTGTTCAAGAAACAGTAAGTAAAGTCAGGGTAACTGAACGAACAGCAGTTAAAAGATAAGTAGAAAGGCAGAAACCAGTTCATGTGACACAGGGATTTACAGGCCAGGATTGGATTTTATTCTTAGTGTGACAGGAAGTCACTGAAAGGTTCTGGACAGGGCAGTGACATAAGCCACTCTGGAGTTTTAAAAGATAACTCCAGGTACTTTGTGAAGAAAGCCTGACTGGGAAGAGGGCCTCAAGAAAAGCAGCAAGGAGCCCGGTTAGGCTGCTGCAGGAGTCCAGCAGACAGAGGCAATAGTAGCAATGGCTAAAGTACTGAAATTAATAATTTGCTGAAATTCCCCATCAGATAGGGCCTACCACATTGCCCACAATCCAAATAGGATCCCCTGAAAACTCTCCAAAAAAAAAATCACCTTAATTTTTTTCTACTTGCTAAGACTTCCAAACTCCTTGTACTTTACAAGTAATACAGACACCACCAAAAAGAATATTCTTACTTTCTAGAAATCCAACATGCAAACCTACGTATAGCTGCATCCATCCTCTTTCTCCCAGCTGTAGAGGTGTCCTTCGCGCCTTCTGAAACTAAGGCCTTTCCCTCCACCTGTGCTTTGGCACCCTTCTCACTAATATACCTTTCTTAGGCACGCTCACCTGCTCATATTTTAATTTCTACTTACTCTACATTCAGTTTAGAATTCTCTAAGCTCACGACCCACATACCCAATCGCCTACTTGACAGCAACCAGATGTCTCCAGTGTGCGTCAAATTCAACATGTTTAAAACTGAACTCATCTTCTCCTCCCTCCTTCAGGGCCCTAACTCAGCAAATGGTACCTTCTTCATACAGTTATGCAGCCAGAAAACTTGACGTTTCCCTCTCCCCACCTTCTCCCTCCAACCCAACAACGAAGTCCTGTCAATTTTACCTCTTAAACAGGTCTTCAATAATCTTTCTTTTTCTTCTTTTATCTTCATTCTCCCCGTTCTTCTTCAAGCTCCGACTAATTCTCCCCTGGGCTGTATCTCAAGCCTAATGGGTCTACCACCCCCGCCCCTCCACTGCTGTCGAGTTGGGTCTGACTCATAGCGATTCTAGAGGTCAGAGCAGAACTGCCCCACACAGTTTCCAAGGAGTGCCTGGTGGATTTGAACTGCCAACCTTTTGGTTAGCAGATGTAGCACTTAAACCACTGCACTACCAGTGTTCCCAATGGGTCTACCCTACTGCATTTAACTGTGCCACTTAAAAAAGCAAGTCTGACCATGACTCGTTTCTGCCTAACACTTTTAATTAGCTTCCTTTAGTTTCTGAATAAGGACACAACTCAGTATGGCCAGGCCTGCTTTCTCTTGCTCCAGCTTCAGCATACACCAAGGCTTCATTCAGATCTCTTAGTTCAAACTCCTTAGATACAGTCTTCAGCTTTTGTACTCACCATGCTCCTCCTGCCACACAGCCTTTGCACACTGTATTCCTTCCCTCTGCTTCATTAAAGGGCTTCCCTTCCTGTTTTGCTTAAAAGCATCCGAGCTCACATCAAGCTTCAGTTCATCCGAAAACCCTTCCCTAACCTACCCAACTCAAGACCTACTTAATATAGTTACTCAAAGTATTGTGCACCTCCACCACTTCACAGCTATAATTAATTCTACATCTGATTATCTGATAATGTCTATGCTGCTCCTCCTCCCCGTAATTCATCTGTAAGCCCAGAGAAGGAAAAGGGTCTATCATTGAATGCCCAGGGACTACTGCAGTGCCTAGCACTCAGTAGGTGCTCAACAAATATTTGAGGATAGTGAAGAAAGCCATTTAGTCCATTATATCAAAAACCTTGACTTAGGTGAAGAGAGACAGAAGACTGGTTAGTAAATGAAGATTTAGAGTTACGGGAGAGTTAACTTTGGGGTGTTTTTAAGATGGAGGGCACTTGGGCCAGATCTTGCATGCCCCCAAGAACTCCCAGTCCACTCAGAGGTACTGGACGGTCGTTAATCGGAGGCGAAAGGACTACCGTTCCCCCTAATTGGGAAATCAACTAAAACAGGTATGGAGATCACGAGGGGGTTAGGCTAGAGGGTGGGAAAGCGGCAGGAAGCAGGTCGAGGGGCCGGTCCCAGTCACCACCACCTTCCCGCGGCCCCTCACCGTCTCTCGCTGCCCTCGCCCCAACCGCAGGGCCCCCCATCCTGCCTCTTCTCCACCTCCCACCGCCCCGTCTCGGTCCACAGCAGCCTCCTCCCCTCGAGCCGGGCTCTGGCCCCTCTTACCCGCCCGGCGGGGTCCCGGGCCGGCCTCCTCTGCGGTCGCGGCTGGATTCGAGCCGGAACGCGGAGACAAGGACTGGCGCCGATTGGCGACGCTCCGTCACGTGACCGCAACGCTCCGCCGGCGCCAATTTCAAACAGCGGAACAAACTGAAAGCTCCGGTGCTGGACCCCACCCCCGGCCCCTGGCCCGGGACCCCCTCCCCTCCCGGGATCCCCCGGGATTCCCCACCCCTCCCGCACCGTCGGGGACCCGGCGGGCCTGGCGCGAGTCCCTGTCCGGGACCCTGGCTCGGCCCCCAGGTTGGAGGAGTCCGGAGCCCGCCCGGGGAGCCTCGCCCAGCAGCGGCGGCAGCTGCAGTCGGGAGGTGAGCTGGGGCAGAGATGTGGAGGCTGATGCTGGGCCTGGGCCGAGGCGGGGAGCAACGTCTCGGGCGCCGCTGCCGTAAGTCCTCTGGGCAAGGAGGCCAGGGGGTCTAGCAATAGGACGCGGGACAGTAGCAGAGCTTTGGGGCCACTCGGCGGGGAAAGAGGTCTGAGAGCGGGTGCCAATTTTTTTGCATCCAATCTCCTGGCCTTGTCCTTGCCACTTATTTCGCTAAGCACCACTTGGCTTTTCGTGGAAGTGAGATCTCTGTACCCTGCCTCGGGAGGGATGGGGTGGGGTACCAGGTGTGGATCGTGGCTGGACTGAAGACTGCGTTTATTTTCTAGTAAGTGAAAACTCAACTTGCACATGTTCCCCCTCCTCTCAGGTGTTCTCACCACTAGGCAACACTGCCTCCACTCTACCCTTTTGCAAGGCCCTTTTCCTGGTTTTTGAGAATCTAGCAAGGTTTCCCTGGTCAGGATGGAGTTACTCTGGAAATCACCAGGCTAGAAAGTGTTGTTGGCAGCAATAGGAGGAGGTCGGTTAGGGAGCAGAAGGAAACATTAAGACCTAGACCAAAAAGAAGATATTTTGGAGGGCTTTGGGAGGATGCTATCTACTGGCTGACTCGAGGAAGGAGGGAGGGAGCCAGGAGAGATAATGAGGTGGAAGTAAAACTGAGATTTGAAGTGGAAAAAGCAGAATGGGTAGGGCTAATGAATTCTAAGCAGATGAGAAATGGCATGTAAAAGTGTCAAACTTTTTTAGAGAGATAACAAATGTCCTCAAAAGGCAACAGCCAATTTCTCTATCTCTCAATGTATATCTAAATAGAATTATACAATTTTACATGATATGGTAGAGTGTTGCCCATAGCTGTTAAAAATTATGAAACACTGGTGGCATAGTGGTTAAGCGCTACAGCTGCTAACCAAACAAAAGGTTGACAGTTGGAATCTACTAGGCTCTGCTTGGAAACTGTAGGGCAGTTCTACTCTGTCCTATAGGGTCATTATGAATTGGGATTAACTCTATGGTACCAACAGTTTATTAAAATTAACAAAGCACAATTTTCTTTTTTTCCCAAGAGAGAAACTGCTCTCTCAGTACATTCTAGGAATCAGGAGATAGAGGTTATTGTCGTTGTTCCAGGAAAGAAATTAATACAGTAACAGACTTAAAAATCTAAAATATAGAGAAGTACAAGCAAGTAGTAATACTGTCACTACGTAGTATTTTGTAAACTAAAAGAAAAGGACGGTTTTATGAATGCAAGGATAATGTTAGTGTAGCTTGTGAGATGAATAGCACCCCCTAGAGTCGCACAGCCTCCAATAGAGCAAGGCTGGCCTACAAGCTTTTTACCTGAGGCCTTGTGAACTAAATGATTTCTCCAGTAACCTGGCAGTAGTACAGTATGTCTCTCTCCCCTGATGCTGGAGACACTGATCCTATTCTTACAAAGTAGGATTACATAAAAATATAAAGACTGTATCCTAGGATGGATTATGGGATCAGAGTTTGATTAAGACTATGTTCGAGGTCTGACACTTAAGTTCACAAACTCATCCTAGAAAAAATGCTATATACCTCACTGCTGAATATCACTATATTCACCTTTGAAATACTACCCTTAGGAAGCTGTGCACTGACACCAGCACCTAGTCCACCCTTCAAATCAATTTTGGAACTCTTTCTGGAATGGCCATCAGAGCTGTTGTCATATTGCCCTTGATGTCCTGAATGTCATCAAAATGTCTTCCTTTCAACATTCCCTTTATCTTTGGGTAAAGAAAAAGGTGACTGGGAGCCACATCAGGTGATTAGGCAGGGTGTTCCAATACACTTAATTTGTTTACTGGCTAAAACCTCTTACAGACAACTATCCAGTTAAGTTTGCAAACTTGCTACCTTGCCACCACGTGCAATGGCTATTCCAGAAAGAGTTCCAAAATTGTTTTGAAGAGTAAACAAGGCGCTGGCATCAGTGCATACCTTCCCAAGAGGAGTACTTCAAAGATGACTGGAGTGATACTCAGCAATGAGCATGTAACACTTAGAACAATTAAGTTCCCAGACTTGTATTATCGTACATCTTCCTATTCCAGCATCTTCCATTCTGGCCCCTCCACTCATAGCCAGTACTGTATTACTGCAGACAATGATAATTTCTGCATTTTGCAGCTGTCCCAGTTTTTTCTGTATCCAAGCATTCTTAAGCTTCTAGCAGAAAATCTTTGGCTATCTTGACCCAAATCCATTCCAGTTCCACTTTCCTCATTTGAATTGCTTCTGTTTGCTTTGTGTTTAGTCTTCTACTGCTGCTCTAACAAAGATACCACAAGTGGGTGGCTTTAACAAATGAAAAGTTTATTCTTACACAGTCTGGTAGGCTACAAGTGTGAATTCAGGGTGTCCACTCCAGGGGAAGGGTTTTCCTCTGTTGATTGTGGAGGAAAGTCTTTGTGTTGCATTACTCTTTGGTCAGGGAGAATCTTGGCACAGGAACCTCAGGTCTGAAGGACACGCTCTATTCCTGGTGCTGCTTTCTTGAGATTTCCAACTCTCTGCTTACTTCCCTTTCCTTTTATCCCTTGTAGGATAAAAGGATAAAAGATGGTGCGAGCCACACTCCAGGGAAACTCCACTGGAGCAGGGAGGTGACCTTAGGAAGGGATTCACAGTCCCACCCTAAAGCTTTCTAACATAATCCGTTCTGTTAAACACAGGCAGAGATTAGGATTTACAGCATAAGAAAATCACAAAATGGAGAGGATTACAGAATACAGAGAATCTCGGCCCAGCCAAATTACTACACATGTTTTTGGGGGAACACAATTCAATCCACAGCACTTTGGTTTGGGCTTTCTTTTGTCAGGGGATTTAATCTTCATATCAGAGGTAAGTCTCTACAAAGGCTCAGGAAGCATTCATCTGGACCTTTGGGGTCGTGCTTCTGGGCATTTGAAGAGGAGCACTTCTCTAAGAGAACTTCCTTCTCAGCTGAACAAATCTCTGACATCCTGTTGTTCCTTATACCTTCCAGGGTCCATGCTTATGATACTCAATGGAGAGTGAAAGCACAGATTCACAATGAAAACCAGCCCCCGTCGGCCACTGATTCTCAAAAGACGGAGGCTGCCCCATCCTGTTCAGAATGCCCCAGGTGAAACATCAGAGGAGGAACCCAAGTGGTCACCTGCCCAGCAGGAGCCTGGTCAAGCACAGGCCTCCAAGGAAGAGGCAGAGTCTAGCTCTTGCAAGTTCCCAGCTGGAATCAAGATTATTAACCACCCCACCATGCCCAACACCCAAGTGGTGGCCATCCCCAGCAATGCCAATATCCAGAGCATCATCACCGCACTGACCGCCAAAGGAAAAGAGAGTGGCAGCAGTGGGCCCAACAAGTTCATCCTCATCAGCTGCGGGGGAGCCCCCACTCACCCTCCAGGACCCCAGCCTCTTGCCCAAGCCAGCTGTGATGCCAACAGGACAGAAGTCATAACCGAGACCCTGGGACCAAAGCCTACAGCTAGGAATGTGGCTCTTCCTAGACCTCCTGGAGCCCCTCCTGGGCAGCGACGGGAGAGCTGTGGTATGTGATCTGCAGAGCGAAGGGGTGAAGAACCCAGCCTTTCTTCTCTGGTGGCAGGGTCTGCGGTCAGTCATACTGATGCTTACAGCAGACAGGTGTGCAGCCTGAACCCAGTCTTGTCCTCATCCAGAAGCCTTGACCCACATTCTTTGGGCACCATTGAGAGGGCTGTGATTATAATTTAGCATTTCTGTTGCATTCTTTGCAAATCCTGGTGGCATAGTAGTTAAGTGCTACATCTGGTAACCAAAAAGATCAGCAGTACAAATCTACCAAGTGCTCCTTAGAAACTCTGTGGAGCAGTTCTGCTCTGTCTGTGGGGTCACTGTGAGTTGGAATTGACTCAACAGCTGTGGGTATTGCATTCTTTATGTTGGAAAAATAGTTTATTATTTCTCTTTCTCCTTGCCATTGATCCTATAAGGAAGTAGAAATCTTAATAAAGGAGAAAACTGAAGCAGAAGGAGAAAAAGTGACCTGCATTATGCAGATACTCAAGTTAACTCTTCTGTAATGTTGTCTTCCCTGATCTCTACGGTTCTGTGTGGCTCTGACTGAATTGGAATTGGAATTTCTCCTTAAATCCCTAATGGGGCAGAGTAACTTAGGGACCATTACATTCAGCATGTGTTTCCTGTCACTAAGGATAGAGGTCTTGGGAGGGGTGATCCATAACCTCAAATTCTGATGGCCTGCCAGGCATCTGATCAGGCAGCTAAGTGGACTCTTGGATTGCTTTCTTTCTAGCTGGTGGTGAGGCAGCAGGCTGCACTCTCAACAAAAGCTTGACCAGTATCCAGTGGCTTGGAAAGATGAGTTCTGACAGACTGGACTCCAGTAGCATCAAGCAAGAAATGGAGGAAAAGGAGAATCGTCACCTGGAACAGAGTCAGGTTAAGGTACACCACTCTATGGCACGCGGTAGGAAAGACAGAGCCAGTGCAGGGAATTTGTTATAAGGAACTAGATCAAGTGGCCTACTCAAGCAGGATGTCCAAGTTCTAGTATTTATATAGCACATAATACTATTCTGTTAAGTTTTGAGCTATTTTTCTCCCTGGTATGTTTTTCTTCCTCCTATGGACATTCCTCTGGTGGCTCGCTTTGTATTTCCATGAGCACTGAGTGGAGTATTCTGTCCTTAGAGGTATTCAGGAAATGATGAAGAAGTCTGAGAAGCAACTTGTACGTTACAGAGGCACCCCAAAGTGCAAAAGGAATACAACATCTCCAACAAGATCATTATATTAGAAGATATAATATGAACAGCAAATAAAGTGAATTAGATGTATTTTAAATATATCCCAGCAATTAAAATTTATTTGACCCAATTGTATGAACTGGGTTGTTTGTCATGGCTGCCAGTGTCACACATCTAGATTCTGTTGTATTTACCCATTAATCATTCATTCAACTACTTCTGACATGAAAATTTACATGAATATATACATATGTAAACTTAATTGGGCTACAAACTTAAGATTTGTGTACTCCGTAAAGTTATGTCTCAATTTAGAAAAGCAGGAGTAATGAGCACTTAGCCAAACGAGTACTTTTAACATTGAAATGAGATGGATTTATTTACATCACATCAGGAGTAGGAATGCAGCTAAGACCTCAGTCTCCTGACCCCCAGATCTAAAAAACTGGTATGGTTTTACTATAAAGCCAATGCTTTGAGAATCATAGTATATTATAGCCAAACTCTACTGAGAGTTTTCAACTAAAAGGAACTGACTCAGTTTATTGCTGGGCAGTATCTTCAGCAAGGGAGGTCTGGCATCACAGTGGTTAAGCGCTTGGCTACTAATCAAAAGGTCGGAGATTCAAACTCACTAGCCACTCAGGGAGAAAGACATGGCAGTCTGCTTCCATAAAGATTGCAGGCTTGGAAATCCTATAGGGCAGTTCTACTGTGGCCTTGTAGCATTGCTGGGAGTCAGGAGCAACTTGATGCCAATTTAGTTTGGGATGTCTTCAGCAAAACCATGAAAGAGAATTCAATCATTGACTAGGGACTGGACTAGATCATCCCTAGATCCTTCTTCACCCTGAATTATTTTTTCTTTGGAGTCATGGTCTCAGGTAAATATGTTTTTACTACAATTCTATGGATAAATTTCTCTAGGGGATGCTTATGGGGGGAGGGTGTTTCTTGAGAATTCTTCCATGTCATTCTCTTTTCTCCTTCCCTTTGGCTTCTCATAACCCTCAGGCTGAAGAGCCCCCAGGAGGATCAGCGTCCTGGCAGGACTCCATGTCTGAGCGGCCACCATACTCTTACATGGCCATGATACAATTTGCTATCAACAGCACTGAGAGGAAGCGCATGACCTTGAAAGACATCTATACTTGGATTGAGGACCACTTCCCCTACTTTAAGCACATTGCCAAACCAGGCTGGAAGGTAATAAACTCCCAAAGTTGAGATGAATTTGGCCCTACAATTGGTCTTTGATAATGCACAGAGGTTTTTGTTGGTGTTATGTGGGAAGCAGCTTAATGCAAAGAGTACTAGACCTATAAACAGGTGTTCTTTTGAATTGTGACTTGATCTACTGAAGTGAGGCAAAATTACCAATAACACCTCTGTAGCCCTTCATTTGTCATTACCTAAGGTTATAAAGACTGTTCAGTGTAACACCAAACTCACTGTTATGCTACATCAAAACCGTTGTATTAGCAGCTGTTATGAGAAAATCTGAATGGAAAAAAAAATTCCAAACCTCTGCCTGTGAGGCTTGTGACCATATACAATGTTACGTATCATTCTAGGGGGCAGAATTGTTCTCTATTTATTCAGAGAAACACACAGGTGCCTGGCAATCATTGTAACTCATACAGCTGGTTAATGTCAGACTGAGGGTTCTGGATTGAATTGTGTCCTCCCAAAATACGGGTTGTAAATCCTGCCTCTATAACCACCCCAAAACCCACTGCTGTCAAGTCGATTCTGACTCACAGCAACCCTGTACAGGGTGAAACTCAAGTGCTTCTGCCTTAGCACTCTATAGGCAGAGTAACACTGTCCCCCCTCCCCACCCCCAGTTTCCAGTGAGCATCTGTGGTGATAATCCCATTTAGGATTGGGTTGTGTGTGCTATGTTAATGACACAGGATTAGTGTAGGGTGTGTATTTAGTCAATCTCTTTGGGGATATAAACGAGATTAAACAAGCAAGAGAGGAGCAAGCAGATGGGCTAAGGTAGATGTCGAGACACATGGAGATGTCCAAGGAACCAGGAAGCAGAAGCTGAAGAGACAAGGCCCTTCCTCCTGAGGTGACAGAGAAAGCCTTGTCCTAGAGCCAGGACTCTAAGTTCAGACTTTTAGCCTCTTAAGCAGTGAGAAACTAAATTTATCAAAGCCGCCCCTTGTGGTATTTCTGTTGTAGCAGCACTAGATTACTGAGACAAGTTAGGCCTTCAGACAGATTCTTGAGCCCAAGCCTGGGGTCTTTCCTCCGACAACAGAGACGTCCTCCCTGTCATCTCAGTCTGCTGGCTCCATGTTTTTCCACATACACCTGTTCTGCTGTTGATCACTGCTTCACAGTCCTGCTTTTTCACACCCTGACACCTCTCCAGATCTTTACCCCCAACCTACAGAGTGGCACCAGTTTTTGAGCCTCGTGGAAGTAGACTGGTTTTTGGTAAAGTTGGTGGCTCTGCAGTGTCAAGTGTCAGGGACGGAGTTACCAATGGACAGAGCTACACAGATACCTGACTAAGCTTGTCCTGGGCACAGTGGGAGAGACCTGAGGCTGATTCGCCCAGTTAGTTTCAAAGGTGCTGTTTCTGAAGCTAAGTAGCTGATCACTTGTCTTTACCTTCTTTCAGAATTCCATCCGCCACAACCTCTCCCTCCATGACATGTTTGTTCGTGAAACGTCTGCTAATGGCAAGGTCTCCTTTTGGACCATTCATCCCAGTGCTAATCGCTACCTGACATTGGACCAGGTGTTTAAGGTGTGTGTCCCAGTTTTGTCCAAATAGGGCCAGATTGGTGGTTGTAGTATTCATCTCAAAATGATATCTGATCAGAGAAGAGTCAGAAACCAGCCAGCCAATCAGTGATTTGCATAAAACTTGCTGAACTAAGTGCTGGTGACAACCACCAAATGGTATACTGTGCTAGACCAGGGCATGAAGAAGACCGTTCTGATCTAAAATAGAGGAAGACTTACCAGGGTCGTGTTTCCCTAACTTCCCTGTGAGTAAGGATTGCCTAGACACTTGTTAAAATACAGCTTGGAGGTCCTGGTTGAGTGTGTTTGCGGTAGGCTCAGGGATTTGTCTTTTTAAGCATCTCAGGTGATTCTTCCAGAGAAAAGCCTGGCTAAAAAAAATAAAAAATAAAAATCTTTTGATGGAGACCAGAAACTGAGCGACCAGACTCTTTTCACAAAGTAGTTTTGTTTTGGGATCTCAGAGCACCCCGAAGGCTGACAGTAACTCCATCTGCTCTCTGGGGAGGGACGGTTGTCCCGGGTGTCCTTCAGTTTGAATCATGGCTGTGTTCTTCCCAGTCTGGTCAGACTGACCACACTGCTGGTAACTTCTGTCTCATTTCTCTCCCCCAATGCCTGGCCACCACCAGCCACTGGACCCAGGGTCTCCACACTCGCCCGAGCACTTGGAATCAGTAAGATTCTTTCCCTCGGGCTCGGGGCTTGGACTCATTTTCCTTTCACTGCTCAGCATGGCTTTAGCAGACAGGGGCCTGATGTTCAGCAGGGTAGAGAGCCTAGGCCAGACAACTGCTGCCTTAAACACGCAGCACACGAAGGCTTCCGGGAGGGAGGAAAATGAGGCTGCCGGGCACATCTGTGACCACCACCCCATCTCACCAGAAGTAGGGCTCATGCCCACTTCTTCTTCCCCTCCACAGCCATCACCCAGGGGTGCTGAGCAGAGCAGAGCATGGCAGGAGAACATGCCACAGGCCTGGTACCAGACAGAGTGATAAGTGCATGGCAGAGGTCTTGCAGGCTGCAATTTTCCTGTCACTTTTCTACCTGGCTTTTCTCAACCACTCATATAGCTACATGCTTTAGCATCCCTGGGGGTGGTGAGGACGCATGGATAAGGCGGTAGGACTGGCCTACCATCGTATGTCCATATGCTGTCCACCTTTTTCCACTAACCACAGCTTTGGAGACAGTGCTCCATCCTACATTTATCCCCTCAGGTCGGCCTTTTCTTTCTGGCCTGTCGGTTAGCTCAGTGTAAAGTACCAGAGCAGCTGGTGGGGTGCTCCTGTCATCTCCCCCTGCCTTATTAACCCAGGTTTCTTTCTCTCCCTATCTACCACAAGCAGCAGCAGAAACGACCCAACCCTGAGCTCCGCCGGAACATGACCATCAAATCTGAACTCCCACTGGGCGCACGTTAGTATGGGAGAGTGGGCCTCAGGCCTAGTCCTTGTTCTGGGGGCGTATCTTTAGAGAATCAGACTCCGGGATTCTGTTCCCATCTCAGAGGGATCTGAGCCTGGAAAAGGAGAGCAAAGCGCCTAGGATTGTGAAGGGACATACACGCCCTTCTCCTGATCTCTCCAATTTCTTCCTAGGCCGGAAGATGAAACCCTTGCTACCACGGGTCAGCTCGTACCTGGTGCCCATCCAGTTCCCAGTGAGCCAGTCACTGGTGCTGCAGCCGTCGGTGAAGGTACCGTTGCCCCTGGCGGCTTCACTCATGAGCTCAGAGCTTTCCCGCCATAACAAACGAGTCCGCATCGCCCCCAAGGTGAGTGTTTTCCTGTTGTTCTCTGAGAAGTGGTGACAACCATCAATTAGAAGTGTTGTACAAAGCGCTCTGCTCGGTGTTCCTTATGAAGCTTATAAATCCAGCTGAGTGGACAAGGCATAAATAGATCCCAAATCAAACCGAACTCATTGCTGTTAATTCCAACTCATAGCAGCCCTATGGGATAGAGCAGAAGTGCCCTATAGGCTGTAATCTTTATGGAAGCAGAGTGCCACACCTATCCCCCACAGAGCAGCTGGTGAGTGCAAACCACTGACCTCTCAGTTAGCAGCTGAGCGCTTAACTATTGCAGCGCTGGGGCTCCTTCATAAATACATTAAAACAAAGAAAAAAGCCATTGCTGTCAAGTCAATTCTGACTCAAGCCACCCTAGAGGACAGGGCAGAAACTGCCCCACAGGGTTTCCAAGGAGTGTCTGGTGGATTTGAACTGCTGACCGTTTGGTTAGCAGATGTAGCTCTTACCCAGTATACCACCAGGGTTTCATAAATACACAGGAACATTTAACAGCATTGTGTTGTTGTTGTTAGTTGCCATTAAATCAATGGTGACCCCTTATGGGCAGAGTAGAATTGGCCCTGCAGAGTTTTCAAGGCTGTTGCCTCTCAGGAGCAGATCAATAGGCCCGTCTTCTGAGGTGCCTCTCAGTGGGTTTGAACTGCCAACATTTTGGTTAGTAGTCCAGCACTTAACCATTTGCCACCCCTGGGGACTCCTGGTAGCATTCTCAGAGCTAAAAAGCCACTGGGATTAAAGTGTAGGTGGTGTCAGAAGGCCCAGAAACACCTAACAAGTCAGACAATGGTGATCGTGGTGGATGGACTGGAACACTCAGGAAGAGTTCACAAGGGAAGTGGCTCTTAAAAAGAAGTAGTTTGGCATGAGCAAACAGGCGTGGAGAGAGCATCATTAAGTAATACCATAGAGGCGAGTCTAGTTCAAGGTTTCTCAGCCTCAATGCTACTGACATTTGGGGCTGAATAATTCTTGTTGAGGGGGTGGGGTGTTGTCCTGTGCACTGTAGGATATTCAGCAGCATCCCTGGTCCTCTCCACTAGATGCCAGTCGCAGTCCCCAAGGTGTGACAATTAAAATGTTTCCTGACATTACCAGATGACCTCTGGAGAAGGAAATCCACCCCTGGCTGAACATAACTGGTCCAGCCCATAGGGAAGGTGAGGGCAAGTTCAGACCATATTGTGATGAGCTATCAAGTCTGGACTTTACCTGTGGAGGTCTTGTGAACAAGGGTGACAGGGAACCAGAGGAAAGCCCTCCCCAGCCCACCTCTGCACTGAGATGGACACAGCATAGACTCTTGAGAAAGATTTGGGTTGCCTTTTTTTTTTTTTTTAATTTCAAAAATACAACAGACGTACATATACAACATAGCCATTTTATGTATATACACACAACACACAGGACATTAAAAATGAGATCATATTATACTCACTTGCATGTAACTTTTTCTAACTATAATACCCCGTGGAAATTCTAAGTCCTTTGGCGTAGCTCTAATTCACTGCTTTTTAATAGCCACATAGTATTTCATGGTGTGGCTATAGCATAAATTTTCAACCATTCCACTTTTATGGGCACATTTTGTATCTAGATTTTTTGCTCTATGAACAACATTGCAATAAAAGTCTTCCTTACTGATGCTTTTATTACCGTGGGATAGAGTCCCAGACATGAGATCGCTGTGTAACAAAATATTTTAAATTTTATTAAAGATTGCCTAGATTGCTTTCTTAACAAAGCTGTGGTAATTCAGACTTCCACCAGTACTATATGACAAGACTTGTATCTTTGCCAGAGCTTGGTATAATCAGTCTAACGTTTTCCATTCTGATATGATATCTCCTTATTTAATTTTATCTTTCTTTGTTTACCAGTAAGTCTGGGCATCTTCTCCAATGCTTGGCTACCTAGAATTGTCCTCTGTGAGTTGCTTGTTTATAGGCATTGTCCATTTTTCTGTATAGAGTTTTGTTATTAATTCGTGAGAATTTTGTATATTATAGAGATTAGCCTTTTGCCTTTTATGCTGAGTATATCTTTCTACTCGTATCATTTGTTTCTTAACTTTGTTTATGGTATCTCTTGCCACAGTAAAAATTTTTATATAGTCAAACATGTCTCTCTTCTCTTTTACAGCTCTGGGTTTCCAGTCTTGGTTAAGAAGGTCACCCCCACCCTCAGATTGTACATGTAGTCTCCTAGATTCTGTTGCAGGATTTGTATGGTTTTAATTTTTATGTTTAAGTCTTTGTATTTGATACAAGATAGGCATCCAATTTTATTTTCTAGCATCATATTAAGTACTCCATATTTTTACCCCTGGACTTGAATTACCACCTTCATCTTATGCTAAATTCTCATATGCAATAGTTTTTAAAAATTTAAGAAGACCAAAAAGAGGATTAGTACTAGTATATAAGTTGTTACAGTCATGGTTTATGTTCTGTCTGATCACCAGGCCTCAGGGGCTCTCTTTCAAGAATCTCTGCTTCCCTTTCAGGTCCTGCTAGCTGATGAAGGGATAGCCCCTTTTCCCTCAGTGGGACCAGTGAAAGAGGACAAGTCCCTGTCTGGAGAAGGGTCATCCCCTTTGCTTCCCGTTCAGTCCATTAAGGAGGAAGAAATGCAGGAAGAAACGCAGGCAGGGGAGGAAACGCCATACTTAGCCAGACACATCAAAGTGGAGAGCCCTCCCTTGGAAGAGTGGCCCTCCCCATCTTTCAAAGAGGCATCACCTGATTCCTGGGAGGATTCATCCCACTCTCCCACTCCAAGGTCCAAGAGGTCCGACAGTGGGCTCAAGTCCCCGGCGCGGTGTGTCTCTGAAATGCTTGTCATTAAACGGAGGGAGAGGAGAGAGAGGAGCCGGTCCCGAAGGAAACAGCATCTGCTGCCTCCCGGTGTGGATGAGGCCCAGCCGCTCTTCTCCGAGGGCCCCAGCACTTCCCGCGAAGCCCCAGCGCTCCCGTTCCTCGCAGAGGCCTCTGAGTTGGCCTCCCAGCTCGGCTACACCCAGGAGGAAGGAGGACCTTTTCAGACACCCGTTAAGGAGACACTGCCCATCTCCTCTACTCCGAGCAAAGCTGTCCTCCCTGTGACCCCTGAATCCTGGAGGCTCACACCCCCGGCCAAAGAGGGGGGTCTAGATTTCAGCCCTGTACGAACCCCTCAAAGTTCCTTTGGCCCCCTGCCTGACTCCCTTGGGCTGATGGAGCTCAGCCCCACCCCACTGAAAAGTGTACCCCTCTTTGACTCACCCCGAGAGTTCCTCAATTTGGAGCCCTTTGACCTCACCTCTGACCCCTTCAGCAGTTTTGCCCCATCAGATATGGAAACCCCGAAGCTGGGCTCCCCTCAGCCACAGGCTCCCAACCTTTTAGCCAATCGCTCATTAACAGAAGGTCTGGTTCTAGACACAATGAATGACAGCCTAAGCAAGATCCTGCTGGACATCAGCTTCCCGGGCCTGGAGGAAGACCCGCTGGGCCCTGACAACACCAACTGGTCTCAGTTTATTCCTGAGCTGCGGTAGAGATCCGGCCTTACCTTGCTGCTCAAGCTGCCCACTCGTCTGAAGCACTCCTACAGCCGGGCTGTCCAGGCCCAGTGTATCCCAAGCCCTCTGGGGCAATGGCAAACAGTGACTGTTCCTTAGCTCCACCCTGCCTGGTGATGCCAAGGCAGCAGTCATGCCTCAGCCACCACTGGGGCCTCTGCAAACAGCAAAGCCCTGGTAGCTGGTCTCTGTGTCACCTACAGCATCCCAGGAGAGTCTGGTTCCTCTACACCGCCTGGGAACTGAAGGGTGGGCTCAGCAAAAACAAAGGCAAAAGGGACCAGGAACTCTCCAAACTGTTTCTGTTCTATACCCAGCCATTTTCTTGCAGGGTGGCCCTTGAAAATAGTGTATATTCTCAAAGTTATCCGCTAAATCAAATGTAAACTTACTTCCTTAGATTATTATGTGGAGACTGCCAGGAGGCTGGCACGAAGGCGAGGGAGTTCCATTTGCTTTTAGTTCCCGAGGCAGGAAGGTCCTGCAGTGCCCGGCATCTTCCAGGCCTGAGGGACCTAGCTCCAGGGCTCTGTAAGTTCCTAGACCTGGACCTCTGCTCACCCGTGTCTTTCTTCCTGTGCCTTCCTTCCACCTCCCCACGTTTCCAAGTCAACTTTCCTACAAGGAGAAATCCTGGTGACAGTCTCATTTGTATTGGGTTAAGAGTTGGATTTGGGATGGGAGATAGATGCATCTGAAGCGAAGCATGTGGGTGCTCCCACTGGGTGTTCTCATAGTGTCCCTAATCAGGCCATTGTTGAGAACATGGCTAGAGGCTTGAGAAGGCTGGGAGGGCCCCTCACCTGCCTGGCTTCCTTAGCTCGCACAGTGGCTTTGCAGGGAGCCACCCTAGGCCCCAGCTGACGACACGCATGAATCAGCTCAAGAACACTACTGTAACTACCTTCTCAATAAAATCCAGGATGGGAATGTCAGTCTTGGTGTCTGGTCCCTAAGGCAAAGGGCAGGGGTTGGAAAGGATGGTGGAGAGGTGGTAATGGGGAAGAGGTAGGGTCTGAGGTAACCCAGAGAAGCACCCGAGGGACTAAGTGTGGAGGGCTTTAACAGATCGCCTCCCTCTTGTACCCTGTGTCGGCACACACGCTCTGTAGCAGAAATCGTACGTTGGCCTGATGTTCACCCTGCCTGGCTGACCTTTTCCCCTCATCGCCAGCCTTGTTCCCTGGGGCCTTTGGACCTGCTCGGAAACAAGCCTCTTGGGACTCCCACATAGAAAGGCGCAGGCAAGGGAATGCCCCAGAAACATTAGGGAGTGATGGGCCCACTTACAGGCAGGTGCCTCCTTACTGCCCTCAGGACCCAGAGCTTGCCAGCTAGCTAGCCCGCCTTGTTTTCCCCCTTCCACAAGCAGCAACTGTAACCATCTTTGGCAGTCAGAACTTAAGAATTCCAACCCCTGCTTATCTCACCTGAAAGGCAGCTGGAAGCCCAAGGGACTGGAGAGCCCTGCCAGCGAGAGGTGAGGGCCTCCCCTGCGTCACCACTCAGCAAACATCACCATAGCAACTCCAGCAGCAAACAATGGTACCAGAAAGGGCTTCCCCACAAAGCAGGCCCTCCTGGCTCTTGAGGCACAGAGAAATGGCCAGGGACCAACAGAGAACTTCCAGAGGGCAAAATGGTCCATCCTGTGTCAGAGACCCTTTCCTGCAGGTAGGGGCGGGGCCATCTCAGCAGCCTACCTCTTTACACCCCTCTGGGCCAGGGATTGTCCCTCTGTGGTGGGGAATATAACCTGGGCAGCAGAACTCCTAGTCCATAAGCTACATCTTGCCCTTCTACTCCAGTGAGGCAGGAACAGAAAACTCAGAAGAGAGGACAGTCCATGCCTGGTTGTTAGCACATCTCCCAGAACCACCAGGATGGTCCTGTAGAAATGGTTTAGGGGACTGAGCCCGAGTTACAGGTGACTTCTGGAATCAGCAAAACCCTTGAGGGGGGATGGTATGGGTGAGAGAGGCTTTTTAAAGAGAGATATTCTTGAGCCTCAGCACAGGCCAAGCACTGCCCCAAGCCCCCCGTGACATGGCAAAGTCACATGAGTACAAACAAAGTCAGGGCTCCGCCACTCCCTTGCTCAGCACACTGGGTGAGCTCCTCTCACTGTGTCTTGCTTTCTTGTATCTTTAAGATGGGGGCAGTAAAAATGCTTGCTGATTGGGTTGTGAAGGTGAGTGAGACCTGGATATTTAGCACAGAGTCAGCACCTATTTGCTACTGTTTATTTTGTGAAGGGGAGGGATAGAAGGCACAGGAAAGGGAAGGAACTGACATCCCAGGTGCTGTAACTAACAACTTTTATTGGAATGAGACTGAAGGAAAAGGACCCATCACGGAAACACAAGTAGCAAGCGGGGTCTGGGACAGAAGAGCACCTGGGTCCTGTTCTCTGGAGAACTTGACCAGTGTTGTCAGCGCTGGAAGCAAGTGAAGAGGGGCTTCTCTACCTTGCTTGGTATGGGGGGCATTTCCGCCATAATTCTCTGAGGGCCTGATGGGTCCTAGCATAAGCACCAGTTTCTGAAAAAGAAAGGGGGCACAGAACAGAGGTGATGAGTGAAATTGAAGAGTGGAAAAATGTTGAGGACAACCAAAAAAACCAAACCAGTTGCCATCGAGTCAATTCGGACTCATGGTGACCTCAGGTGTGCAGAGTAGCGCTTGCTCCATAGGTTTTCAAAGCTGTGACCTTTCATAAGCAGTTTACCAGGCCTTTCTCCCAAGGCACCTCCCTGGCTGGGTTTGAACTGCCAACCGTTTAGTTGGTAGTTGAGCACTTAACCATTTGCACCATCCAGGCACTCCTTAAGTTGAGGAAAAAACCCACTGCCGTTGAGTCAATTCTGACTCATCATGACCCTACTGGACAGAGTAGAACTGCCGCATGGAGTTTCCAAGAAGCACCTGGTTGATTCCAACTGCCAACTTTTTGGTTAGTAGCTGTAGCACTTAACCACTATTCCACCAGGGTTTCCAAGCTGAGGAAAGGAGGTGGGAAATCAAAGCCAACATGTGATAAATGGAAAGAGAACAAAAGGTCTGAAAGCCATGAGAATAACACAGTGTAGTCATAACTTCTGATGGGCAGGACAGACATGGAGAAGTGGATCCTTTTCAAGCCAACAGTGTCTGGTGAGAATCCTGGATGTGGAGCAGGCTGGCAGCTTGTCCTCTCTCTGGCTGTATCAGGGAAGGCGAAACAGTCCTGTTTTCCCCAACACATACCCCTCACCCCCATTCGCTGTGCACACACAGCCATCCCCAGTCTCTCTCTTGTCTCTCCCTAGATGGTCCACTCTAATGAGTCGCTCCCAGCCTTCCAAACGTGGACTCGGCACAATGATTTTCTGCTCCCTTGTAAGTCCTGGGAGTTGCCTGGTTTCAGGAGGCAGGCTTACCACCAGCTGGCCCTGAAACTGCCACCCTCCACAGAAATCAAGTCCAAGGTGCGACAGCGCTTATTGTACCCTGCTGAGATTGCCAACCAGCACACCTGGGGCTTTCACACATGGCTCGATGTGGGGCGCCTGCCTGCCACCTTCCCTACACGGCCTGACGTGGACTATGACAGCAATGTCTGGCGTTGGCTAACGAACTCCAGAGCCCACGACCAGCCCCCAGCCAAGCTTCCCATTCCCCCTCCCTCCTGGATGGGTAAAAACAGCTTCCTGACCTTCCTCTACTGTACTCCTATGTTCATGGACATGAGCAGGAAGAATCAGGTGATCCGAAGGACAGCGAAAGAGCTGAAGGAGGTGGAGAAACTCAAGCTGAGGTGTGAAATGAGAGTACCTCCACTGGATGCTGACGGCAACATCCTGCCTCCAAAGAACTACAGGAAGTAAGACCACCCTCTTCCCCAGGGAGCTCACCCAACCAACTCCATAGGCAGGTGACCCCTTCTCTCTGACTCCCACTTCAGATGTCTGACTTGGTGCTCTAACCTTCCCACCTCTGCTTCTCTAAAAACCAAATCTTTTTCTGAGTATAGCTGGAAAGAAGAGGTGGAGGCAAGGGAAGGACAGCAAGTGGAGAAGCTTAATTTATTAACCGAAAGTTGGGGCTATGCTGGCTAGACACTGAGGGTACAGAGAAATATAACTCAGTCGCTGCCCTTAAGTAGCTTATGAAAGCCAAATGCAGACATTTGTGAAAAGGCAGCCATCAATACAAGGTGATCTGTGTTAAGTGTCCAAAATATGAGGGAGATGGTGGGTGCTGTAAAGAAGTCAATTATTAATGAAACAGCTGGAGCTGGAGCTGGCCTGGAGCCAAGCCAGGCTGTGTCACTTTGGCAAACTATGTCATTTTTCCAGACTCAATTCCATTGTTGCTAACATGGGGAATGATAAATACGTACCTCACTGGGTGAGGATGCACTTTGTTAGTGAATATATAAAAACACTGAACACAAAATGAGATGTTATTACACAAGCTCCGGAGAGGAAGCTGACTGGAGTGCCCCCTTCTCCCAGGCAGTTTCCTGAGGAAATCGGGATTAAGCCCGGAAGTGTAGAAAGCCTTCAGAAAGGTGGAAAGGAGAGGCAGGAGCTCTCCAGGCAGGACTGATGGGAGGAAAGCGGAGACAGACATAGGAAAGTTGGGAGAACCCCACATCCTCTCCTCTCCCTGCCCATCATGGGAACTCAGTTATTTCCATACCTCCCACAACCCTGGCCTCCTTAGCCCTGCTGTAGCAAGTTAGTGCTCAGCTTCTAACCAAAAGGTCAGTGGTTTGAACCCACTCAGCAGCTCTGTGAGAAGCAGTGCAGGGGTGTGGGGGAGTAGAGAGGGTAGGGGGACTGGTGATCTGCTCCTGTGATGATTTACAGCCTAGGAAACCCAATGGGGCAATTCTACTCTGTCCTATAGGGTCATTATGAGTCAGAATTGATTTCAGGTCATCCAACAACAACCCTCTAGATAGAAATTTGTTACCAACCCCATTTTACAGATGGGACATCTGAGGCCCAGAGAAGTCAAGTATTTTGCCCAAGATCACACAGCCAGTAAGTGGGAGAACTGGAATTTGAACCCAGGCAGCCCAGATCCTTAAGCATTGTGTTCTACTTTCCCTCATCTAATGGGGAATGAGGTACATGTACAGCTGGGGTATTCTATAAAGGCATTATAGTAACATACAACTTCCATAAAAAGAGCACAGCACAGTGGTTGGCATACAGTAAGTACTCCATAAATGAGTAAAAGCAGAAAAAGCATGGCCTCTGGAGTCAAAAAGACCTAGGTTGGAATCTAAGTAGTTCCATCACATGCTTGCTATAGGACCTTTAGAAAAAATAAAACAAAGCCCAAGCCCACTGCTGTCAAGTCAACTCTGACTCATAGGACAGAATAGAATGGCTCCATAGGGTTTCCAAGGAGCAGTGGTGGATTCAAACCACCGACAGCAGTCAAATGCTTAACCAGTGCACCACCAGGGTTCCTTATAAGACCTTTCAAACCAAACCAAACCAATACCACTGCTGTGGAGTCGATTCTGACTCATAGTGACCCTATAGGACAGGGTAGAACTACCCCCATAGTTTCCAAGGAGCGCCTGGTAGATTTGAATTGCTGACCTTCTGGTTAGCAGCTGTAGCACTTAACCACTATGCCACCGGGGTTTCCAAAGCAGTGGTTAAGTGCTACGTCTGCTAACCAAATGACTGGCTGTTCGAATCTGCCAGGCACTCCTTGGAAACTCAGTGGAGCAGTTCTACTCTTGTCTTTCCTATAGCGTTGCTATGAGTAGGAATTGGCTCAACAATGGCGGGTTACCAGACTTTAGGTTTCTTAAATTCTTTGAGCCTTGCTTTTCTCAAGTGTGTATTGGTTATTAGAGTGCCCGGTATCTGGCAGTGTTCTTAGAAGATTAAACAGCACAGCACCTAGCATACAGAACCAAACCCACTGCTGTTCAGCTGATTCTGACACATAGCAACCCTGTAGGACAGAGTAGAACTGCCCCATAGAGTTTCCAAGGAGCACCTGGTAGATTCAAACTCCCACTTTTTGTTAGCAGCCATAGCTTTTAATCACTACCTCACTAGGGTCTCCTGGCACAAGAAGGAGTTCAGTAAGTCCTACCAGTATTAGCACAGCATCTCCACGAGAGTAGGGTCCTGTCTTGCCTGTTTACTGCTCTAGGAGCAGCCCCTGGAATCAAAAATGAAAGCCTGAGTCTCTGTCAGGTATGGAGAAGTCCCCAACGGACAAGGTCAGAGATGGGGGCGATGTCGTGTTTAAGGAAAAAGATAGACACCAAAAAGTGGGATCAGGGGGCTAACAGTCATCACAGCCAAGAGCCCAGAACTGAGCTTTATTGGAGTATTTATAGTTTGTACTAGGGGAGGTTAATCTTTAATGTTAAAGAGTTCAAGACATCTAGATCTGTTTAATTCCTTACCTGAAAGGGAGAGGTTTTCTGACCGCTTTGTTTTCTCACAGTTTTCCGTGATTTATCTCTTTGATCTGGAGGTACTCGTAGATCACTTCTAGGTTAAAGGACTCAAGATGTTAATATTACGTCCCCTGGTACAAAGAGTTAGGCAGAGTTGTGATAAGTAGCTTAAGGTAGCTCAAGGTGGCCGTGGTCATGTTAAGACTGTATAAGTCCTACAAGTCTCAGGCAAGATTGTGCTGCTCACAGACAAGGTACTATTTGAGCTGGACCTTGAAGAATGTTTACCAGTTCACCAGGTGGGAATATAAGAATGATAAGAAGAAAGTCCCACTCAGTCCTGTTGTTGCTTTTGAGCAGCTCTGTAAAGGGTTAAAAGAATTGTTAAAACAACTCTGGATTGGTCAGTAGGTACATTTTGGGCATTACAGACCCAGAGGGCTTCAGGTGTCCAAGACATGGTGGAAGCTTTAACATGCTGGCAGTCTTGTTGAAGAGACAGAATATTTACATGTAAACCCAGTGATTCTCAATCCTGTGAAGACATTAGAATTCACCCAGGGCTTTTTTAAAAAATGGCAATGTTTGAGCCCTACACTGGAGGTATGGGTGCCCCTGTGGTGCTGTGGTTAGCTGCTTGGCTGCTAACTAAAAGTCCAGCAGTTTGAACTCACAGCCACTCTGTGGGAGAAAGATGTGGCACTCTGCTTCTATAAAGATTATGACCTTGGAAACTCTATGGGGCAGTTCTACTCTGGCCTGTAGGGTCACTGTGAGTAGGAGTCAACCTGATGGCAGTTGGCTGGTTTGGGTTTCTGGAGATTCAAATTTAACTGGTCTGAGAGACAACCTAAAGAGCCTGGCTGCTGAACAGAAAGCTCGGTGGTTTGAACCTACCAGCTGCTCTGTAGGAGAAGAATGCGGCAGTCAGCTTCCTGAAAGACTTATAGCCTTTGTGGGACCATAGTCTCAGAGACTAGCTTAACTGGCACAACTGTCTTGGCCATCTAGGGCTTCTGTAACAGAAATACCACAAGAGGATGGTTTTAACAAACAGAATTTAAGTCATCATAGTAAAGTAGGCTAAAAGTCCAAATTCAGGGCATCGCTCCACCGGAAGGCTCTCTCTCTCCGATGACTCTGGCAAAGGTCCTTCTCATCAATCTTCCCCTGGACTAGGAGCTTCTCCACCCAGGAGCCTGGGTCCAAGCGATGTATTCTGCTCCTGGCACTGTCCTACTAGTGGCATGAGATCCCCCTGTGGCTTAAGACACAATCCAATCCCATAGATTGAGTCCTGCCTCATCAACACAACCGCCACCCACCTCCTCTCACTGACATCATAGAGGCAGGATTTCTAACACATAGGAAATGACATCAGATGACAGAATGGTGAACAACCATACAATGCCAGAAATCATGGCCCGGTAAAATTGAAACACACATTTTTGGGAGACACAATTCAATCCATGATAGCAACATGGTTTATTTTAAAAATGTTCTACATTCTATTTTGCTGAGTAGTGCTTGGGGCCTTACAAGCTTGTGACGGCCATCTAAGACACTCCCTTGGTCTCATTCCATTGGGAGCAAGGGAGAATGAGAAAGTCAGAGACACAAGGGAAAGTTTAGCTCAAAGGACTAATGAACCACAACTACCATAGTCTCCACTAGACAGGGTCCAGCACAACTAGATGGTGCCCAGCTACCACTGCTGACTGCTGTGACAAGGGTCACAATATACAGCCCCAGACAGAGCTGGCCTGACAGAGACTGGAGAAACCCTCAAGTGTGGCCCCTGGACACCCCTTTAGCTCAGTAATGAAGTCATTCCTGAGGTTCACCCTTTGTCTTAGACAGTCCCATGGAACACAATAAGACAGAAGGGGCACACTAGCCCAGGGGCAAGGACTAGAAAGCAGGAGGGGACAGAAAAGCTGGTAATAGGGAACCCAAGGTTAAGAAGGGAGATTGTGGATGTGTTATGGGGTTGGTAACCTATGTTACAAAACTGTAAGTATGTGTACTAACTGTTTAATGAGAAGCTAGTTCTGTAAACCTGTCAAGGACTGAATTGTGTCCCCCCCAAAATGTCCATGTTTATTTGATTTGGCTGTCGGTCCCAATATGGTGCCCTTCCTCCCATGTGTTGTGAAGTCTGCCTCTTTGAGATTGATGGTGGAGAATGGGCAACAGTTGTGTTAGTGAGGAAGATCTCAAGCTACAAGCTTGTGGAATACAAGGGAGAGAAGTGAGCTGAGGAAGTTGGGAACCTCATACCACCAAGAGAGAAGCACTGACAGCAGAGCACGTCCTTTGGACCCGAGGTTCTTGTGCCAAGATGCTCTCACTGGATTTGGACTCAGCCTACCAGACTGTGATAAATTCTCTTACTGAACAGACTTACAATTTATAAATTGATTTGCAACTTACCAGACTGTCTCAGTAAAGCTCCTCTTCATGAAACCTTCCACTCATGGTATTTTCTGTTAGAGCAGTGCCAGGTGACTAAGACAAAACCTTCCTCTAAAGCACAATTCAAAAAAAAAAGATTTATAGCCCTGGAAACCCCACGGGGAAGTTCTACTGTGTCCTACATAGTTACTACAAGTTAGAACTGAATTGATAGCAATGGGTTTTTGTTGTTGTTGTTGTTGTATAGGGAACAACCTGGGTATTGGGGTTTTGGGGGGTTTTTTATTTGCTGTTGTTGTTGTTGTATGAGGGAGACCCTGGGCATTGGTATTTTTAAAATGCTTCTTAGGGTGATTGTAATATGCACCCAGGGCTGAAAACCTCTGTAACCAATGACAGCAAATGGGACTATCTGCTGAACCAGGTGCAAAGCATGTTGAACAATAAGAAATCTATATTATTTAATTGTCAATTTCCTGCTGTTAAATCTGTAGGCCCAAGTGGTACAAACAGTTAACCCCTTAACTACTAACCATAAAGTTTGGTGGTTTGAACCCATCTAGAAGTGCTTCAGAATAAAGGCCTGGCACCTTGCTACCGAAAAGCCACAGCCTTGAAAACCCTGGGGAGCAGTTCTACTCTGCATGTATGGGGTCACTGTGAGTCAGAATTGACTGGACAGCAATTGATTGGTTTCTTTGTTTTGTTTTTATGTAGAATAGAGAAAGTCATCAGAGAAACTCTTGTAGAATCACAGCAGGTCAGAACTGGAAGAGCTCTTGAATATCATCCATGATTTTTTACCAATGAGTTCTACTAATGATAAGGAGGAACACTTGTGCTGAGCTCAGCTTTCTTCCCACTGACACTACATTAAGGAGAACACAGGATTTGAAGGATGGTTAAAATTTGGATGAGTTGAGGGTAATGATATTATGTACCAAAAGAATGGAAGATCTACCATCTCAACATCTGGCATAGTTATCTAGTGCTGCTGTTAACAGAAATACCACAACTGGATGGCTTTGACTAACAGAAGTTTATTCTCTCACAATCTAGGAGGCTGCCAAGCCAGCCAAGAGCCGTAGAGTCACTCCTTGAATACTCTGGGGGTTAGTTCTAGGAGGCTAGAGGTCCAAATTTTAGGTGCCAACTCTAGAAAAAGTCTGTTTCTCTCTGTCAGCTCTGGTGAAAAGTCTTTGTCATTGATCTTACCCTAGTCTAGGAGATTTTCAGCACAGAGACTCCAGGTCCAAAGGACGTATGTTCCTGGCTCTGCTTTATTGGTGGTATGAGGTCTCCATGTCTCTGCTAGCTTTCTTGTATATCTCAAAAGAGATTGACTTAAGATACAAACTAATCTTGTAGATTGAGTCCTGCCTCTTTAATATAACTGGCCCTAATCCTGCCTCATAAACATCATTAAGGTAGGATATGCAGCACAGAGGAAAATCACATCAGATGACAAAATGGTGGAGAATCACACAATACTGGGAACCATGGCCTAGCATAGTTGACACACATATTGGGGGAATATAATTCAATCCATAACATTCTACTCTTTGGTTCCCCCAAATTCACGTTTCTGACACACGTAAAGCACACCCACCTCTTCATATCACATAAAAAAAGTCTTAAATCAATTCCAAGTCCAAAATCCAAAAATTCCTCTTCATCTATGAAATCTAGAATACGAATTATCCTGTCTCCAAAGTACAATGGTAGAATACCCACAAGCCAGGCATTTCCACTACAAATGGGAGAAATGTGGAGAGAAAGAAGGGGTAACAGGTACCAAATAAGTCAGTAGAACATGTTACAACATTATTTCATAGCCTAAACTGGTTAAAGTCCTGGGCTGATAACTGAAAGGTCAGAGGTTTGAACCCACCAGCTGATCCATGGCAGAGAGATGTGGCAGTCTGATTCCATAAAGACTTGGAGCCTTGGTAACCTACGGGGCAGTGTACTCTGTCCTATAGGGTCAGTGAAAATCCTGATGGAGTGGTGGTTTGGAGCTATAGCTGCTAACCAAATGGTTGGCAGCTCGAATCCACCAGGTGCTCCTTGGAAACTCTATCAGGCAGTTCCACTCTGTCCTATAGGGTCACTATGAGTCAGAATTGACTTGATGACAGTGGATTTGGTTTCTCATTCTCAAAGCCAAAATATACACTCACAGGGCACAGGCTATCCACTTGATGCATTCACTTGGCACAAATCAATATCCACTTAGGGCGAGAGCCTGATCATTCACTAGCCTGTGGAAGGCAGTGTCACCCTCTGCTCTCTCACCCTTATCCAACAACAGAGTGCCTGGATTCCTCCCTGACCTCTCTGTTCTTTCCATACCTCTTTTCCCCAACAGGTACCAGCACATATCAGCTGGCGGAAGGTATGAACACTATGGCCTTCAGCTCATGCCCAACCCACTTCCCAGTGACTTCACCAAGAGCTGGCCCTGCCCAAATCCTCTGCCACATTACCAAGAGAAGAAGTTAAAGCTGGCCTTTCTGCCTAGTGCACCCCTGAGCGAGGACCTCCTGAAGAACTATCAAACCTTGGTCAAAGACCGAGTTGCCATGCCCCTTTCCTATTTCTCTACAGCAAAGCCTGGCAAAACCTCAACAAAGAAGGCCAGATGAGTGGGGACCATGGTAGGCACACAGAGCCCCGGGCTTCAGAGTTGTCAACCAATGCCCTTTCAGTGAGAAACTCTTGGGATACCTAGAAGACTCTGGCTTCTGCACAACAGAAACTCTCCTCCATTTCCTCAATCTCAGGCCACCTCTGTACCCCAGGCTCCTGGAGACTCCACTGAAACTGTACCTTGTTGTATGTCTTCCTTGGAGGACTCTGTCATTGAGAAGAGAGAACAAGGGGAGGTAAGGAACAGGGAGGAGTTTCAGTTCCTAGGGACAGAATGAGGAATCTGGAGGAAGGAAGGGAAGAAGGGATGTGTGTGTGTGTGTGTGTGTGTGTGTGTGTACTGGGGTCGGCAAAAATACATTGCAAGAAATTTGAACAATAGGTTACCTCCACTGCCATATCCCATTTGAAACAAGACTGGGCTTGGTCAAGAGCAGGTATCAGGCAAAAATAACAATCTCACCTCCTCCCTGGACTATCTGATGTCTGAACAAAGACCAGAACAAACTCTGATTGGTTACAGTAACCCCTCTTCACGAATTGGGGGAGTAGACACCAGGTCGAGGCTGGTGCTAGAGGCTGGAGGGGAGCCTGAGGGTGGCTGACCAAGCCTCTGTGGGGAAGCAGTAGAACAAAGCAGGGACTGAAAGGAAAAGTCAGAGCTGTCACCCTGCAGCATTACTTTCAGGTCTTGTGCCTGGGCTGCAGTTGACTCCCAAGGCCTCAGCTATTGCTGTGGGGCAGCCAAAGACAGGTTTGCCTACCTGAGATAGGTGAAATGTAACAGTCCAAAAGGTTCTGGCCCTGGCCAGAGATGAGGGTGGGTGATGGGTGGAGTGGTGAGAGGATGGAGGAGGACCTCCAAGAAGCCTGGTGGAGGAGTGGCAGGAGGATGGTTGGAGGGGAGAAGCTGTATGGCGAGCCATGCCTCATATTCTCTTGCCCCCATCACATCCCCAGTTAGTGGTCTTCCCTAGTAAGGCTTTCTTTTGGCCTCCTTCCCACTCCTTTCTTTGTCTCTGCTTTTCTCAAGCCCTTCAGACACCTGAGAATCAAGATATCACCAGGGTTCTAGCTCTGGTTTAAGCACTAACCACCTATACGACCCTTAGAAGCATCACTGTTTCTCTTAGGCTTTCAGTTTCCTCATCTGTTCATTGGGAACCATTAGGGTATAAATAAATGGAATAAAACAAAATAAGTACTTACAGAGTATGCAGCGCATTGTAAAACAGCAACAACAGAAAACAAACCCATTGCCATTGAGTCCGTTTCAACTCACGGAGGCTCCAGGTGTCAGTAGAACGAACTGCTCCACTGACCTTCTGGGCTGTAATCATTACGGAAGCAGATCACCAGGCCTTTCTTCTGTGGTATCACAGGGTGGGTCTGAAACACCAATCTTTAGCTTAGCAGTTTAGCACAAACCATTTCTGCCACCTAGGGACCTTGGCACATCTTGAGATTATTGTTATTTATATAATGAAAATAACAAACAGAGCTTGTCTAGAACATTTCCAAGTTTCTTTCTACCCTTAAATTTCTAATTCTATTAAATAGTTCTTTTCTTTGCCAATTCTTCCCACGGTATATGGTGGGGAGGGGGGTGGGGGGGCGGGTGGAGCTGACTGGTGAACAAGTATTTCCTGAGTACTCCAGGGGAGTGCAGGGGGTGGGGGTGCTCTGGGAATGTAACTCTTCTCCTCAGTCCTGAGTTAGGAGTGATGGTGGAAAAGTGAGTTGGTTGCCTTTACGTAGGACCTTACGATGTCAGAGCTGAGCAGCCCTTTAAGAAATGGATCTAGCCACCTCAGTTTTTAGATGGGCAAACAGAAATCCATTGGGAAGTGTGACTTGCTCTGGACCATCAAGCCCTTCCCCTGGGGCACAAGAGAAGGCACTGGGGTGAGGACTAGGACTCCAGGGTCTCTGTCATCATCCTGCTCCCAGCCTACATTCCCAGGTTTTGTTACCTCCAAAATGAGAGCCTGGGTGGATATTCAGAGGATTGTTATGAAGACTTGAGGGAGGGGAGTGGGAAGGCCATCCAGAGTCTTCAGAGAAGCCCATCTACTCTCTGGCCTTCAACTAGAGGAGAGCAGAGAAAGACTCCTAGCCCGGCTCCTAGCTTCAGGCAGAAGGACTTTTCCCTCCCCTCACCACCATAATGTTCTGCTCTTTGGGCATCAGCCTCGTTCTGCTGGTAGGGGAGCTAAAATATTAGCAGGGCCCTCCTTGTTCACTGCAGAAATGCAGAAGAAAGACTCTGGGAATTCCTGAACCCCAGCAGGCCATGGAAATCTAGGGGGACAATAGCATCCATACTGCCTGCTGGCCAGAAGCAGTAGCCCAGACACTCTTACAAGGCAATCTCTACCCTAGCCTGCTATACATCTGGCCAACAAACAGATATACATTAAAACAGCAAACAGATACACATGCAGTTCCTGAAAGTCACTGGGGTAGGGAGGTCCCTGTAAGCTGTTGTTATTGTTGTTGGGTACCGTCGAGTCAGTTCTGACTCACAGAGACCCTATGAAACGCAGTCCAGTCCTGTGCCATGCCCACAATCATTTTTAGGCTTAAGCCCATTGTTGCAGCCACTGTGTCAGTCCATCTCCTTGAGGGTCCTCCTCTTTTTTGCTGACCTTTCACTCTATACCAAGCTGATGTCCTTCTCCAGGGATGGATCCCTCCTGACAACATGTCCAAAGTATGTGAGACGTAGTCTTGCAATCTTTGTTTCTAAGGAGCACTCTGGTTGTACTTCTTCCAGAATAGATCTGTTTGTTGCTTTGGCAGTTCATGATACATTCAATATTCTTCTTCAGTACCACAATTCAAAGGCATCAATAGTTTTTCTGTCTTCCTTATTCATTGTTCAGCTTATGCATGCATATGATGTGATTGAAAATACCATGGCCAGGGCCAGGCTCACCTTAGTCTTCAAGGTGACATCTTTACTTTGCAACACTTTAAAGAGGTCCTTTGCAACCAATTTTCCCAATATAATGCGTCTTTTGATTTCTTGACTGCTGCCTCCATGGGCGTTGGTTGTGGAACCAAGTAAAGTAAAACCCTAGCAACTTCAATCTTTTCTCCATTTATGAGGATGTTTCTTACTGGTCCAGTTGTGAGGATTTTTGCTGTATTGATGTTGAGTTACAATCCATACTGAAAGCTGTGGTCTTTGATCTCCATCCATGTTTCAAATCCTCTTCACTGTAAGCTAGCCCTGCCTTAAAGATCTAATCTCTCACTACAACATTTTTAACTGTGGTAAATATGTATGTAACAAATCATTTGCCGCTTCAACATTCTTCACATCTATAATTCAGTGACATTAGTTATCGCCACAACTTTTGACAAGTAAATCTGAAACAGAACTCAAATTCAGGTAAAAAAGTACAGACTTAATGTTCTGACTGAGACTGGTGAAACCCCCTGAAGCTCTGTTAGCCCAGAATCAAAACCATTCCACAGCCCACTCTTCAGAAAAAAATTAGACTGGAATATAAAATATGTAATAACACTCTTGAAGAGTGTGCTTTTTAGATCAAGCAGATAAATGAGACCAAGTAGGTAGCTCATGTCCAGAATGAAAAGGCAGGAGAGGACAGGAGCTAGCTGGATGGACCTGGGAAACCTGGGGTGGAAAAGGGGAGTATGTTGTCACATTATAGGGATTGCAACTAGTGTCACATAGCAATATGTGCATAAATTTTTATGAGCAATTAACTTGAGCTGTGATAATAATAATAATAATAATAAAGGTTGAACACAAAGTACATCACACACACAAAAACACAGAGGCAAATAACCTTCCGAAAGAAAAAATGTAGGTCTGAAAGAGAAGGAGTGGACACCTACCTTTCCACCCCTAACATGCTGCTCCCCAAGAACTGTGCTCTGCTGTATGCCTCCAGCTTCACTGACACTAACTAGTCCAAGGACAAGAAACCTGAACAACTACTTCACAGCCAGCACCCTGCTTCTGTGACCTTCTCCTCCCAAGCCTGGTCTTGGTCTTAAGAGCTATGTTCCTAAGGCAAATTCTGGTTTGTGAGTCGCAGGGGGCCAGGAGCCACCGAGTGCTGGACGCTGTGCAGCCTGGGAAACCCTGGGAGATGATGCTGGTCCAGCTACACTGGCAGTCATCATCTTTAGCCTTCATTCTTCATCTGGGTCTCAGAGTTGCCCCACTTGATTGCCATACCTCAAAAAGCCCCAGAAGTGCTCCCTGAGATGATAAATGAGGGCCAAGGCCCTCCCGGCTGCCCCAGTCTCCTCTCCCACATTCCCCTGGACCCTCTGGCCTGCCCTTTCCACTCCTAGCTGACTCAATCCAAGCCTGTTGTCTTGACCTCTGTTGCATCTCCAAGTCCTCTCCTTAGTTACACTGTCCACAGAGTTGCTCATTTACCCTTTTCACTACCTCATGTAAATGACTGCTGCTGCTTGTTATTAAATATAATAGTAGTGGCTTCTGAGGCCATTCATATAGATGCTGTTTTAGTTAGCTAGTGCTGCTCTAACAGAAATACCACCAAGTGGTTGGCTTTAACAAAGGAAGGTTTATTCTTACACAGTCTGATAGGCTACAAGTCCAAATTCAGGATGTCCACTCCCAGGGAAGGCTTTCCCCTTTGTTGGCTCTGGAGGAAAGTCTGATATGGAATCAGTCTTTTACCAGGGAGTATCTTGGCGCAGGAACCTCGGGTCTGAAGGACGCGCTCTTCTCCCAGTGCTGCTTTCCTGATGGTGTGAGGTTCCCAATTCTCTGCCTGCTTCTCTTTCGTTTTATCTCTTGTAGGACAAAAGCATTAAGGGTGGGGCAAGCCACACTCCAGGGAAACTCTGTTTACAGTGGAGCAGGGAGGTGATCCTAGGAAGGGATTTACAGTCACACCCTCATCCTTTAACATACAGCACAGGAAAGTCACAAAATGGAAGACAATCACAAAATAATCAGAATCACAGTTCAGCCACATGGCTGCACATATTTTTGGGGGACACAATTCAGTTCATGACAGATGCCCTTCTTATGTTAGTTCCAAGCCAACACAGACATATATACAGTTCACTCTCTGCAGGGATCCCAGCATAGAACCAATCACAAATGCCTACATGCTTGTAGATAATGCTGCTGCACCTTGAGATTTCAAAGTAGGAGAGTCAATGAGTGGCTTCACTGGATGTTCACTGGGCACCAACATTAGATATCATGGTATGAATCCCAGACGGCAGCCAATAACTTCCTTAGCCTGAGTATCATACAAAGGAGAGGTCTTCTCTAGGGGTGCCAAAGGTAGGCTCAAAGCTTACGAAAGAAGAAAGGGGCAAGTGGAGGGAAATGGAAGCAGAAGAGACAGTGGATAAGCAGAAGAGGGAAGATGAGAATCGCTGATGTCAGAGGAAAGGCAGTGAAGGTGTCCTGGTTGGAGCCTGGGGACCCCAAATGGTCGGGAGTTGGGCAGTTTTGCTAGACCTTCTGAGGACACTCCAAACAACACCAACAAGTCAAGTCTATTCTGACTCATAGTAACCCTACGGTACAGAGTAGACCTGCCTCAGAGAGTTTCCAAAGAATGCCTGGTGGATTCAAACTGCCCACCTTTTGGTTAGTAGCCATAGCATTTAACTATGCCATCAGGGTTTCCTGGTCAAAACTGGGACACAGAGCCCAAAGGTGAGAGGGATGGTGAAGACAAATCCCATGGGAGTGAAGAAAAAGGGTAAGAGGAGAAGGGGTCTTCAGTGATGACCTATGGCATCAGTTGGGTTCTGGGACTGAAAATACCAAGTGGGAAGCTCAACAGGCTATTCTAGTGTTTCATCCCCACAGTAGTCACGGGAACACTGCACACTTCCCCTGGGGTCCTCTAGGATCTGCAAAATCTTTCATTCAACAAACTGTGCACTGATAGAGACAACAGAAATGGAAATAAAGGAACCCTGCCCTTACAAAGCCTAGGATCTAGTGGAAAGATGGACATGTGAGCAGATAATTATAATGTGATAAATTCTGAAACAGATACCTGTGCTAGGTGTACTGTGACAGTAAAGAGGAAAGGCAACTAAGTCAGAGTGTGTGTGTCTTTGTGTCTGTGTGTGTGTGTGCACTTGTGTACACACTTGCCAAATAACAGGAAACATCTATCTGTCCCTTACTACTTGCCAGAAACCCTGGTGGCGTAGTGATTTATTGCTGCGCCTTCTAACCAAAAGGTCGGTAGTTCAAATCTGCCAGGTATTCCTTGGAAACTCTATGGGATAGTTCTGTTCTGTCCTGTAGGGTTACTATAATTCAGAATTGACTTAACAGCAGTGGCTTCTTGGCTTTCTCTTTGCCAGGTGCTGTTTAGAGAGATTTATATGAATCACCCCATTCAGTCCTCACACCATGAGGTCTATACTGTTATAACACCCATTTTATTTTATTTTATTATACCCATTTTATTGATTTGCAAACTGAAACATAAACAGCTCTTGGACATTTTATTAGTCTGCCTGTCCCTTCAACTTC
Organism: Heterohyrax brucei; assembly: GCA_028571685.1. Classification (NCBI taxonomy): domain Eukaryota; kingdom Metazoa; phylum Chordata; class Mammalia; order Hyracoidea; family Procaviidae; genus Heterohyrax; species Heterohyrax brucei. The sequence continues at coordinate 63,553,413 of CM053142.1, read as the reverse complement.
ACATCAACTCTATGATTACATGTTCTTCCAGTTTTATAGATGAGGAAACATTCAAAAAGATTAGGAGCTGCACATAGGCAGGCATGTGAATTTAAACTGGATTGTACACTTTCACTCAGCCACAATAAACAAATTTAAAAAAAGGAGATTAAGCACTTCACCCAAGGTCAGCCAGCCAGTAAATGACATAGTGAGAATTCTTGACCAATTTCCTCTGGGTTCAATATGCCATGCTTAGCCTGCTTTCATCACTAGTGACAACCGACTTGTCTTCTCTGTGCTCTGGTTTTCCCATCCATAAAATAAGAAAAAAAATCACACAAGAATCATCAATATAAGAAATGTCATAGCCTGGTTGTCTGTGGAAGATCTGCCTGTGTAGGCTAGGGCCAGGAGGTATCTTGTCCTGATGATAAACTTCAAAACTGGCACAGAGCTCCTGAACTCTTCCGCTGGAGAGGAGAATTCTGGAAAACAACTTCATTCCTGTCTTCAACACATCTGACAGGGCCATAAGAGTGAGTCTGAAATAGAATTGGCTGCCCTTAATCCCCCATGAGCTCAAGGGAGCTGTTTGTTTAGCTCTGAATAGCCTATTCTAAAACGAATATTCTGGGAATTTCCTTATGTTGCAGGGCATCTGACTGAGTGATTTTGATTCTGCTGGATGTTTCTCCTCCCTATCCCTGCCATTAAAGCATTGGCACTAATTGAGCTCTGAGAAGTGAATGTTAACATGTAGATATATTTAAAAGTATGAAAGATTACCATAAGGAGGTTGGGAACTAGTTAATTTCCATCTCTACTGAGGCTTGGACAAGACAGCAGGGACTCTGAATAGAGCTACAGGAATTTAGATAGAAGACAGAGCTGAGAGATGCTGGAGGTGATTATACCAGATCTGGAATCTACTGACCAGCACTGTCTAACAGAAATATAAGGGAGCCATGCATCTAATTTAGAAGTTTTTAGCTTCCAACTAAAAAGTAAAAAGGAAATAAGTAAAATTAATCTTAATAGTATTTTATTTTAATCAATGTCAAAAATCTCATTTCACTTCTAATCCATATAAAAATAACTAATGAGGTATTTCACACTCCATTTTCATATTAAGTTTTCAACACTGCCCACCGCTGTCAAGTTGATTCCAACTCATAGTGACAGTATAGGACAGAGCAGAAGAGTTTCCAAGGAGCACTTGGCAGATTCAAACTGTCAACCTTTTGGTTAGCAGCTGTAGCACTTAACTACTATATCACCCGAGTTTCCACAGCAGATCTCAACTCCAACTAGCCACATCTCAGATGCTCAATAGCCTTATGTGGCCAATGGCTTCTGTACTGGACAGCACAAATTCAGACAATTATCAATAATTGTCTGAGACTCCATGGCAAATATAAGATGTAGCTTGGTTTCACAGAAAGGAGAAGTTTTGTAAAAGGCCTTCAAGCCAGGACCTGTGAGGCTGGAAGGCCAAGAAAACCTTACCTTTGAGTCCTTCTCATCCTTCAGCATTGCTAAAAGTACAAAGACCCATAGCCATTTGGCAATACTTGGAACACACTCAACAGAGTTCCGTGTTCTCTATTCTGTAAAGGAAGCCCTGACTCGTTCAGGTCTGTTAAACTCAGCATTTGGTGGCTTGTTAACCCTGTCAATCAGGGTAAGGAAAAAGGTTCTATCCTGGTATAGACAAGTTAGCTCTAGTCACTCCACACCAAGAACGATGCCCTTTACCCCAGCCAGTCAGTTGTCCTGCTGGTGTGAATGCCTGGTCACAGGCAGGAGAGGTGGAGACATGCAAATCTATTCCCATGTCTGGGGTGGACTATGGGGACGTAAGTACAGTCACAGTCTGGGTGCCTTACCTGCACTATTCCTTCTGACTGGGGTGTAAACCTGGCCCACTCCCTCACCTTTTCTGGTCTCTACACACTGTCATCTCCTCAGGGAGGCTTTTTCCAACCATTATTCTAAATGCGTCACCTCCAGCACCCCATTTCCATCACTGTCTCCTCTTACCCTGCTTTATTCTTCATTGGCACTTGCAACTACCTGACATTATAAACTTAGTTGTTTATTGACTGTCTTTCCCACTAGAGTGTTAGCTCCATGAGGGCAGGAACTTCATCTGGTTCGTCACTGTACCCCCAGAGCCTGGCTCAGTTTCGGACTCTGATAGAGGCCCAGTAAATACCTGTTGACTGAATGAAAAGGAAACTCATTAAAATCAGGGGAGAATCAACGCAGGGACGGAGCCATATCTCACAGTTCCAATTTTCCTCAAAATTTCTGTAACTTAATTGAATCCAGATCCATTCACTATGACCTTTATGTGTACCATGAGATGAAATAATTCAGAGAAATAACAGGTACTACTTTCCAAGTGCCCTGCAAATGATGTAACATTTGCTTTTTTCCATTCCTAATAATGCAGAATGGTTTGATCTTCTTGAATAGAGCTTCTGGCAGTCCACCCCAATCACATGTCTCATCATTGGAGACTAACGTCATTATTCCTTGTGAAAGAATTGGTTTTCTCAATTTCTATATCATTAGGTCAAAAAAATGATGAGACGAGGGAACTGAGGTGAGTTAGTGGCAAAGATACAGACAACCCAGCTGAAGACATAAAAGGGCTTCAGAACATTCCCCAGCATTCTCCACCACAATATCAAAGGGATTTCTTCAGCCTTTAAGAAAAAAGAGCTCAGAGCTTTATATTGCTAGAACATTCCCATTCTCCCTGCAACTTAGGAAAAGGACAGAAACCATGCCTCATATTTACAAAGGAAGAAATCAAAAACACAAAAAAGCAAAAGATTTTCCTCATCCCTGAATCCCACCCCAAAATGTAGTGAGACAGTATTAGCAGGGTCCCAGAACACAAGGATCAACTTGACTATTCACAGCTACGTTCACCTACTTCAAGCCTGTAGCACTAAACCATTGCACCACCAAGGTTTCCAACTTCAAGGCTGCATTCCAGGAAGTGGCATCTCCTAAGCATGAGTGGTTCCCCAGAGTTAAGTGACAAAGGCCTTATCAGACTGTCATGGATTGACTTGTGTTCCCCCCAAAATATGTGTAGCCATGTGGCTGGGGCATGATTCCCAGTATCTTGGGAGTGTCCTCCATATTGTGGTTTTCCTAAACTGTATGTTAAAGGATTAGGGTGGGGCTGTAAATCCCTTCATAGGATTACTTTCCTCCTCCACTGTAAAGGGAGTGTCCCTGGAGTATGGCTTGCCCCCCACCCCCTAATTCTTTCACCCTATGAGAGGTACTCTTACCATCAAGAAAGCATCATGGGGAAAAGAGCTCCACTGTAAAGAGAGTTTCCCTACAGTATGGCTTGGCCTACCCTTAATGACCCTATAGGACAGAGTAAAACTGCCCCACAGAGTTTCCAAGGAGTGCCCGGCAGATCTGAACTGCCAACCTGTTGGTTAGCAGCCATAGCACTTAACCACTGTGCTACCAGGGTTTCTAAAAATTAGTGAATGAAAACCTTACGGATCAAAACAGAGTATTGTCTGACATAGCGCTGGAAGATATGAACCACCCCCAAGCTGGAACACACTCAAAACACACAGTGGCCACAACAAATGGACCCAAGCATTCCAATAGTTGGGAAGGTGGCACAGGATTGGGCAATATTTCCTTCTGCTGAATAGGAAACTGACTCAATGGCAGCTAAAACAACACCTATGTACTGGGTACCGGCAGAGAGGCTGGAGATTTCACTCAGATTGAATGTGAAAATGCCAGGATCTGGGCAGGAAGAGCTGTATATATGTAATCACACTACAGCTTGGTTTTCATTCCGGGTTTATCATCTACATCGGTAGCCTCCTTCTAACCTATAGCTGTCAAGTTGATTCTGACTCCATGGCGACCCTATAGGATCCTATAGGTCAGAGCAGAACCGCTCCATAGGGTTTTCAAGGAGCGCCTGGTGGACTCAAACTGTGGACCTTTGGGCTAGCAGCTGTAGCACTTAACCACTATGCCAGCAGGGTTTCTGGTCTCCTTCCAGCACAAAGGGAACACACAAGGGTTGGGAGTCAGAAAACAGGGACATGATTCCTGGAGCTGCTTTACTGTAATAGCAAACCTTGAGCAAGCATTCTAAGACTCAGGTTCCTTACATGCAAATGGAGACCACACTCACTGTATTTCCTCATGTGATTGCAGTGGTTGTGAAGGAGCCTCCACAGGCTTTGTCTGCAGAAGCTCAGTTAATCACCGGTTTGTCTGAATGCCCGTGTACCTTGGTGCTATTTGGGTCAGACTACACCTCTTGGGAATCAGGGCTTTTGTGGAGGACTCACTGCATGAATGTCCATCACCTATGAGAAGGTGCTTAACAAGAACACTTTGAAGACAGTGAAAATTAAAAGTTGAGGAGAAAACGCCGAGGCAAGTTCAGCCAGGGCTATAAGAAGTCTGACAATACCAAGTGTTGGTGAGGATGTGGAATCCAGAAACCCCCTTACTCACTGCTTCAGCCACTGCTGACTGGAGTGCACACTACTTTGGAGAGCAATCCAACAATAGCCCCAAAAGAAGAACATACGTAGCTGATGTCCACTTCCTACATATACCCTCTAGAGACATGCATACTCATGTGTCAAAGGAGATGTGTACCCTAACGTTCATACCATAAGGAAAATATGAGCCATATAATGCAGAGACTGTGTCAGCATGAGACCAGAAGAACCACAGGGTGCCTGGTTACCAGCAATAACTGTCCTACCAGGGAACTCAACAAAGAGTCCTTGATGGAGTGGGAAAAATGTGAGGTGTCGCACTCAAACTCTAGCAAAAGACCAGACTTGATGGTTGGATAGACTGTAGGGTACTTGGAAGACATGGTCCCTGGACTCTCTGTTCACCCAGAACTGCAACCATTCCTGAAGCCAACTTCTCAAAGATTGAACTGGTCTATGGGACATAAAACAATACCGGCAAAGAGTGTGCTTCTTGGCCTAAGTAGATATGAGAGACTAACTGGGAAGCTCCTAGAGCTAGAGGGGAAAGCAGAAGAGGACAGGAGGTGGTTGACTGGACACAGAAAATACAGGGTGGAGATAATGAGTGTGTTGTCACAGTGCAGGCAGAGCAGCTAGGGTCATATAACAAAATGTGTAAGTTTTTGTATGAGAAACGACTTGAATCGTAAACTTCCACAAAAACACAATTTAAAAAAAAAGTGTTCACAGCAGCACTGTTTGTAAGAACAAAAACTAAAAAATAACCTGAATGGGATGTATTCACACAGTAGAATACTACACAGCCATTAAAATGAATTAACTAGAGTTATGCACACTTCAAGGATAACTCTCACTGTTAATTGAGGAAAAGAGAGTAGTGACATATGCACTGGATTCAGCAAAACTAAATGGTATGTTGCTGAGAACACACACACACATGTATGCATAAAGAGTATGAAGAGAGGGACAGGACTGATGGAGTCCCTGGGTGATGCAAACAGTTACACACACAACCACTAACCAAAAGATTGGTGGTTTGACTCTACGCAGAGGTGCCTTGGAAGAAAGCCCTGGCAATCTGCTTCAGAAAGATCACAGCCTTGAAAATCCTATGGAGTTCTACTCTGAAACCCATGGAATTGTCATGAGTCAGAACTGACATGACAGCAACTGGTTTTACTGGAATGATCAACATCAAATTTAGGACGGGGCATGTCATAGATTAGAATCGACTTGATGACAGTGGTTTTTTTTCTCAATGTCAAGAATTGTGTCCCCCTAAAATGCATGCAGCCATCTGGCTAGACCCTGATCCCCCACGTTGTGCCATGTTCCCCCACGTTGTAAACCCTGCCTCTATGATGTTAATGAGGGAGGATGGGCAGTAGCTGACTTGGTGGGGCAGGACTCAGTCTGTAAGACTGTATTGTGCCTGAGGCAATCTCTTGGCTGTAAATCAAAGGGAAGCAAGCAGAGAGTTGGGGACTTCACGTCCGTCATCAAGAAAGAAGCAGTGCCAGGAGCAGAACCTGTCCTTTGGAAAGGACCTGGAGTCACTGTACCTCCGAAGCTCCCAGGGCAAGGGAAGTTTCACAAGGACTTCCCTCCAGAGCCAATAGACAAAGTCTTCTCCTGGAGCTGATGCCCTGAATTTGGACTGTAGTCTACTGGACTGTGACAGAATAAAACAAAATCTCTCTGTTTAAAGCCATCCACTTGGGGTATTTCTGTTAAAGCAGCACTAGGTGACTAACACAGGGCATCATCTGGCCAGTGAGGTACACAGGGCACTTCAGTTACGTTGACAACAGTTTACTTTTTAAACTAGGTGGTGAGTAAAGCAGATTGGTTTTATTATTCTTTATACTTCTCTGCCTGTTTGAAATACAACATTTTATTTTTAAGAACTAGGATTTGAGGAGTCTTATATAAAAGAGGCCAGGAAGTCAGGTCTCCATTTGTGGGGAGACTCAGAGCTGCTGCTGCCACCCTCTGGAGCCCAGAACTCTGACATCCACCCAGGCAGTCAGGAAGAGACCGACAAAAGTAAAGCCTCTCCTATCAGGGAGAGGAGATGAGGGCACTTTAATGCCACCCTGCTCTGTTCTGAGCCACAGTTGATGGCTGCACCTCATCCCCTGGGCTGCAGAGAGCCACAGACGGAGGAAACAGCTGGGCAGGCAGCCCGGGAGGAGACCTGGAGGGATGCAGAGCAGGTATGCGTGCACACGGACGCACACGCCTGCATCCTACACGCACCCAAACCATGCAGGCGACCGCCCCCACACGCTGACACAGATGCTTCCATTCAAACAGCCTGGCACGGGCACCCCGAGAGTTGATGGCAGTGTTGCACACACACGCGCACACACACGTCCCTTCCTGCTGCCCACTTTGACCCCACAACTGGAGGCACTGCAGCGCCTGCCTCCCTCCCTCTCTCCCAGTGCTGGTTTTTTCCAGCCAGAGCCTCACTCCCTCTACTGCAATCTCTGGAAATTGGTGTCTGACGTGGCTGTTGCCGCACATTATTTATTTATTTCCTCCTTCCCTCCCTCGGAGACCCTCCTGTCAGCAGGGAAGCGGCGGTCCGGGAACAGAGACGGGCAGGAAGCTGCAGGGCCACACGGAGGCAGCGGCGACAGAGGAGAGCGCCGCTCTGAAGTCCCCACCTGGCTCTTCTCCGGAGGGACCATGAACACCGGGCAGGAGGCCAGGAGAGACGAGGGAGACACCGCTGGGAGGGGGCAGAAGGCTGAGCTTCGGGACCCAGCCCACCTCAGCCAGCAGCGCCGACTCAAACAGGCCACCCAGTTCCTGCACAAGGACTCCGCTGACCTCCTCCCTCTGGACAGCCTCAAGAGGCTCGGCACCTCCAAGGACCTGGTGAGGCAGCCCCTGCTCCAAAAAGTCCCCTGGCCCTTTCGCTCCACTTTCGAGCACTTGAGGAAGGGGTGAGAGGACTATAAATTGCAGGTCCCAAGCCTCCAGAGTCCCCCCTTGGTTGCTGAGCACAGGGGAAGGCCAGGCCTCCAACTGGTGTGGCTTCCCTTTGACCATTTTCAGGCTCTTCACTGGGGGTGTTTCCAGGGCTTGGTGGCTCTGAGAACTCTATTCTCATCACCCGCCTTCCCACCTTTTCCCCTAACAGCCCACAGCATTCTTTAGGAATGCTGAGATTTGCTGTGTAGGAGAGGCTTACAGGAATGCAGGGATCCTCTGGGACAGTGGCTTCAGGCTGGGAGGGCCTGGAGGAAGGGTCAGTTTAGGAGGGTGGTGTCTCCCCTCTCCTTGAACTATGCATTTCCTCCCATCAGATCTGTCCACTTGTTTGCCTTTCCCCCAGCAGTTAAGACCACTGAGCCTCCCTCCTTGTTGGAGCACCAGGGTTTCCTGTGTCTCCCTGAGCACCCGACTCTCTCCCTCACAGGGGACGGCTCTTCTCCAGGCTCCTTTCCTTCCCTCCCCCTACAGCAGTTTGGGCCTTCAGAGGGTACAGGGTACAGGGGTAACACTGAGGAAGGTGAGTGGCCAGGGGACATGTACACATACAGCCATTCCCCTCTGGGAAGTAGTGGTTGAGAGTATGGGCTTTGGAGCCACACTGCTGAGGTTCGGATCCTGCCTTTGCCACTTACTGACTGGGGCGAGTTATTTTGTATCTCTGGTCCTTAATTTCTTCATCTGTTATATGAGGATGAAGTTAACAGTATCCACCTCACAGAGCTGCTTGTGGGAGTTTTGTGTATATATATACATATGCACAAAGCACTTAAAACTGTGCTTGACTAGTGGAAAGCACTAGACGAGCGGGGACTACTATCACTCCTCCAGCTACTACTCCATCCAGCCTGAGACCAGGTAAGCTCCGCTGAGTGCAGAGAGTATGGAAGCAGGTGTGGCCTCTGACTCAAAAAAGGAAGACCTTCCAAGAAGGCTCGAGAGCACTGCTGTCTCTCATCTCTGGTCATGGCCCAGGAGGGGGTACTTGGCAGAGACATTGCTGGAGGCCTGAAGCCACTCTGGCTGCCACTTCTCTCTGGGAATCTGAAGGCAAATCCAACCCTCCTTCCCTTTCCTGGACTACCCCCACCTTCCCATACTCCTCCCAGCCAAGTGCCCCACTCCAGGTACCCAACCCAGAATCCATGCAGCCCCCTAGCCCCATCCCAGCATCCTCCAGCGAGGAGGAATGGTCTGACTGGGATCTCAAGTACAAGAATGCCCAGGGGCACATTCCTCCCTGCAAACATGGCAAGTACAGCTGAAAAACAGGCACACAACAGGAAAGCAGGTTCTTTGGCTTCTTCAGCTAGGACCCTATAGTCTTGACCCTTTGGGGATCATGCTACATCTTTTTATTTGGTTCCAGATAAGAAGCTCTATTAGCATTGCCATCCTAGAGTGGCCTAGAAAGGGAGACAGATCCAGCTTTCTGATGAGAAAGTTCTGGGCTTGTCACCTACACCTTTGTCTTAGTTACCTCCTGTGGCTCTGGGAGAGAAGACAAAACAGACTGGGGCCCCATGAGTTTCCCTTCCCAGAATTGCTGTGGAGAAACCTGCACAGCAGTGGGTGGAGAGCCTGGGACCATCCGTGGGAAAGGTGGGAGGAGAGATGGGAACTGGAGAGCCTGCTCTACCCGGCCAGTCCCAGAGCTCACTGCCCTGTTCCCAGGGCCTCCTGCCCCCAGCCCTGTTGGCAGGCAGCAGTCTCAGGGGCCTTATTACGCTCAGGGTATAAAAACAATCCCAGGCTCTCCAGGAGAGAGGGTAGGTGATGAGGAGTATGCAAGTACTGGACATTTATTCTCCAGCAAACTTTCACTGGGCGCCTAATACATGCTGTGCGAGGCCCCCAGGATCTACAGATGAGATACAGACCTGTCCTCAAGGGTTCTTCAGGCTAATGGGGGAGTGAAACCCACAAATAACATGTTAGAAGCATGATAAAGGGGTGGAGAGACGGGGCAGTAACCCAGTCTCGGTATGTGTAGGGGGATGAGTATGAAGGGTTCAGAACGGGTTTGCCGGGGGAGGTGAATCCTGAATTAATGACAGCGTATACATGGAATCCCCGTTTTTAGAAACCTCGCCCAGACTAAGCACAGTTCCTGAGAAGTTGGTGGGGCCAGTTGTCTAGTCTGGACGAGAAGAGAAAGAGAAAATCTCAGGAATGAGAGGGAGCAGGAGCAAAGGTGTGGAGGCGAGAAACACCTGGGCTGAACAAGCTGGTTGCTGGGCAGATTTGCAAAGAGGTCAGAGATGAGGCTGAAGACTTAGGCAGCAGCCAGGTCTAGGCTCCGTGCGGGCCACTTTAAAAACTTCAGGTTCTATCAGGTATGAAGGGGGGCGGGGGCTTTGATGGATCTGAAAGGCAGGAGTAACGTGGTTCCTCTTCCAGGAAACCCTTTCGGACCTCTTGATTCTCTTCCCCCTACCCATACACCACACTGGGTCATGCCCTGTCTTTCCTCTTTGTCCTGCTTCTCACAGATGTTACGACTCCTACTTTGAACCCAAACCCACTGCTGTCAGTTGATTCTGACTCAGAGTGACCCATAGGTCAGAGCAGAACTGCCCCGTGGAGTCCCCAAGGAGCGCCTGGTGGGTTTGAACTGCAGCAGATCTTTCGGTTAGCAGATGTAGCACTTAACCACTATGCCACCAGGGTTTACATGGTTGAGTTTTATATCGGTGCTTTAATGTATACTTGAATCCCCTAAGGACCTTGTTGAAATGAAATTTTGGATTCCATAGGCCTCGAGTAGTGCCTGATTCTGCATTTCTAAAAGGCTTCTGAGTGGTGTTCTAGATGCTGACCTGAGGACCACACTTGGAGTTTTAATTTTTGTTTTTTTCTCAGTTGTGCTCTAGATGGATTTGCAGTGCAAACTAGCTTCTCATTAACAATCAATACACATATTGTTCTGTGGTGTTTGTTGCCAACCCCAGGATGTATTAAAACTCTCCCCTTCTCTGACTTGGTTTCTTCATTTTCCTCCATTAGTTTTCCTGTTCCCTCCTGTTCACACCCAGGCTGGAGTGTCCGTTTTTTGTTTCATGGGCCTGTCTAATCTTTGGCTACAGGGTGAACACCAGGAGTGACTTCAACACTGAGTTAAAAGGGCATCTGGGGGGCCATACTTTCAGGGTTACTTATCTCTCAGACCAGTAAAACTTGTCCTTTTTTTCTCTTTTTTAATTAGAATTTTTTTTTCTACATTTTTCTTCAGATGTGTTAGGAACCGTTTTTTTGTGATCCCTGTCCACAGCAGTTGGTGATGGCAGCTGGGCACCACTAGTTTTGCTGAACTGTCTGGTGGAAGTTGTGGTGCTTGTGGTCCATTAGTTCTCTGGACTAATCTTGCCCTTTTGTCCTTTTTTTTTTTTCATTCTCCCTAGCAGCAAGGATTTTAGACAATTGATTCCAGAGGTTTCTAGCAGGTGTGTTTGACAGACATAGTGCAGGGGGGAAAAAGACCCCACTTAGGAAGCTTTTCCAGTGGTCCAGGAGTTATAGTGAGGTCTTAACAAGGGCAGTAATACAAAGGAGGGATGGACGTTACTATAAACACAGGAGACAAAACGATGGAATTTAGAAGTAACTGGAAGGATGGGAGTGTCTCGGGGGTAAGAGAGCTCAAGGATGACTATCAGCATCTGAGTTTTGAAGAATTTGACTTCTTTGCACAACGATCTGCAGCCCATTGAAGGATGAGCTCAGAGAGAGAACAACAGAATTCCTAGTCCAAAATGTTTGTTGTAGATTTCAGACCAAATATCCCCCAAATATAACACTAGTTTCTGAAATGTCCCATTAGTCAACAGGTCGGCCTAACATGGACCACTCTCTTCCCATTTCTTCATTATTGAGCAACCCATCCATGTCCCAGAAAAACGTCATTTGTTACTGGGGTTCACTTTGCTTTTAATTATCTGGCTGCTAGTTCCCTTGGGTAAGGTCCTTCATCTCTATCTTTGCAGCCTCCTGTCCCTTACTTCTGAATGAATGGGGTAAGGAATGTGGGGAGGTTGGGAAGAGCATCCTGGAATACACAGGGTGGGAGAACTGAACACCCTGGACACTGCAGTTTAGACCTGTCTACCCCTTTGTTTTGTGCCGGAGTCAGCAGCCACACAGCGTGATCCAAAGACGCCTGATAGAGGGAAACCAGAGTCGGCTTCAGGGGGAGTCTCCCCTGGTGCAGGCCCTGATTCAAGACCAGGAGAGCAGCAGGCAGGCCAGGAGGACAGAGGTTCCAGTTCTTCTCATCAACTGCAAGGTAAGAGGCCTCTCAACCTCCACAGCACTTTACTCACTACCCCCTCACTGATCTTAAAACTTTCCATCACATTATTGTTAGGTGCTGTTGAATCCATTCCAACTCACAGCAACCCTACAGGACACAGGAGACCTGCCTATAGGGATTCCTAGGCTGTAATCTTTACTGGAGCAGACCGCCAGGTCTTCTCTCCTGTGGAGCCACTGATGGGCTTGAACCACTGACCTTTTGGTCAGCAGCTGAGCGCCTAACCACTGCACCACCAGGGCTCCTTCTTTTATTATATAGTAGTCAAAGGACAGGATTGAGCAGTAACTTACCTCGTGCATAGATATCAATTAACACATGCAGAATAATGAGAAGACTATATATGCTTTTCTATATCCTGAAGGCATACCAAGAGGTCTGTGTACATGTCCAAAAGCAAGGCACCTTGTCTTCCTGTCTAATGGTGACCCTCTTGGTTACCCACATCTAAATCTCCTAATGAGAGATCCCAGTCTTCTTGTCAGTCTTCCATTCCTATCCTGGTGTCTGCCACCCCTCAGCCTCTATGTTTAGCCAATCTTTCCCAAATTTACAGACTCATAATGTATTGCTCTGCTTCCTTTTTTTGATTCTTTTACCTGAGAGTCAATTTTGCCTCAACTGTAGGAGTTCCATAAACATTACCTGTAAAGACTCAGGCCATTCTCTCCACTCATTTCTTTTTTGTGTATGCAAAGTCTGTTTTTCAGTTTGGTTGTTAGTCTTCTTATAATTGACTTGAGCTTCAATGGATTAAAAAAAATTTTTTTAACTGCATTTGGAGAAAAAAAATCCTTATTTTCTTAATGCAGTGATAACTTTTGTTTTAATATTTTCCCTGCAATACCTCACAAGGACCATTTCCTTGCATGTCTGCAGTACCTCCTTGCCCACACTTGCAAAAAGTTGTAAAAGACACGTCATTAAGTACAACACTCTTCCACTACTGACACTCCAGTTGCTGTGAGGTGCCACTGAGTCAGTTCCGACTCAGTGCAACCCTGTGTACAATACAAAACACCGCTCCACTCTGTGCCACCCTCAGTGATCACCATGTGTGAGCCCTGAGCCCACTGGTGCAGCCAACGAGTCAGTCCAGCTCGTGGGGGCTCTGTTCAATGAACAGTGTGTAGTTGTTGGGGCCTTTTGTCCCTACTCCTCCTGTTCAAACAGGATAACTTCAGGCTGGATAGCCTACTTGATTTTGTAGTATAACCAATACACTCATTTTATCAGAAAATCTGGGAAATAGTGAGCGGTAAGCTCCCTGATCCACAACTGGGATCTTTATTTTGGTAACATGAGCCTTGAGCAGGACTCCAGAGGCTTATCAATCAAGTGAATGACTACAATTCACTTTCTTCTTCCAGATACTTGAATCATTTTCAGTTACCAAGTGTTCTGAAATCATAAAAGGGGTGGGGAAATTGATGATGCCAACCTCTGCCACTTTCCTGGGACTCACTGAGTCCTCCGCAATCTCCTTCTCAGTGCCGGGACCAGCTGCTGACAGTGGCTGTAGACACAGGTACACAGTACAATCAGATCTCCGCTGGATGCCTCAGTCGTCTGGGGTAAGAGTGTGGCCCCAAAAAAGTGGGGGGAGGAAGAGAATGAGGTTTCTTTTTTGAGTGATGAAATGTTTTGAAATTAGATAGTGAGGATAGTTGCACAACTCTGCAACCATATAAAATAAGCCACTGAACCGTACATTTTAAAAAACTGAATTTTGTGATACATGAATTACACTTCAGTAATGCTGTTATTTGGAGGAAAAGAGAGAGAGACAGGAAGTTGTGGCAGAGAAGACACAGGTCAGGGGGTGACACAGCATGGTGGGGAGACATCTGCTGATTAACAGAGGCAGCGGGCGGCTAGTGGCAGCCCTAACGCTTATTTCCCAACCACAGGTTAGAGAAGCGGGTCCTTAAAGCCCCAGGTGGGGGCCTGGCACCTGGGCCCCCGACCCAGGTAGAGCAGCTGGAGCTACAGCTGGGGCAGGAGACTGTGGCATGCTCAGCCCGGGTGGTGGGTAAGTGCCCCCTCACCAACACCCAGCTTCCCGCCTGTTCTGTCTTCTGTAAGCAGGGGCAAAGGCAGAGACTAGGCCTGTTAGCCCCTGCCAACACCAGACAAGGCACTCCCACAGAGTCCCTGATTATCCCCTATCTCATGCCAATATTCTCAGACCTGGGGGAGGGGGCAGGCAGAGAAGGGGTGAGCGCTGCCAGGGGCCAGCAGGGGCCACTGAGCACACTCCAGTCTCTTCTGTTTTCCAATGGTTCCCGCAGATGTCGAGAGTCCCGAATTCTGCCTTGGACTGCAGACTCTGCTCTCTCTGAAGGTAAGTAAGCACATATGCTTGGAACCTGACTCCAAGTGCTGCTAAAAGGGGTTCAAGGCACAGGTGTGGAAGCATGGCATGGGTTCTGACGAGAAAGACCAATGCTCGGAGGCAGGAGTCCTAGTTTCCAATTTGCTTCCTTGTTGTGTGCCGTCAAGTCGATTCTAATTAATCGTGACCCTACAGGAGACAGCAGAACTAACTGTCCCAGAGGGTTTCTAAGGCTATGATCTTTATGGAAGCAGCCAGGCACATCTTTCCCTGCAGAGCAGCCAGTGGTTCAGATAAGCTGTCCTTTCAGTGCGTAGCCAAACGCTTTAACCACTGTGCTACCAGGGCTCCTTCCTTAAAGGTTACTTACTTGTCTACAAATGAAAATAGAGAACCTGAGTTCCTCCCTTGACAGGGGTCCAGGTGAATGGGAACAGGTCAGGGTCAGAGTAGGGAGAGCGAAGAGCAGGCAGGAGCTGTGGAAAGTGGGAGAGCGAGGAAAAGGGAGTGGGCCGGGAGACAGGTGGCCTGCTGAGGCCTTCTCTCATTGTCTTCTCTGCACAGAGCTGCATCGACCTGGAGCGCGGAGTGCTGCGGCTGAAAGCTCCATTCCCAGAGCTGCCCTTCCTGCCTTTGTACCAAGACCCTGGCCAGTGACCACTGTCCCAGTTCAGTCCCCAGTGGGAAATCCCTTGCCTTAGGGGAAGAGCTGTGTGGGGTATCAGGTATTACTAGAGCCAGGTAGCTGGGGACTAACTATTGTGTCTGTCCCTTTTATTACCACTGACCCCACTGTCCTATTTCCCTGGTTCGGCCACATCCCTCTCTGCTTCTATAGTAACTGCCTTCCTCCCCCAGGATGAATTTTCACTGGAGAAGACTCGTGGTCCTGGGGTTCTGGTTGCCCTGTCCTTCCTCAAGAACAGCAAAGCCAAATCAGGACTGCAGAAAGGGACATAGGCAAAATGGGGCCCTAGGCTTGGCACCTGGCATGATAGGAACTGGTCCAAGTCAAAGGCTGCAGCCAAGGACTGTCCTCCGCCTGATCCCTAGCCCTACTCTAAACACCACTCAAGTGCCCTCACTTCCACATCTCACAGCTTTCGTTATCTCCCACAACTAGACCGTCATACTTCCCCACCCTGGATTTCCTATCCTTCCAGTGCCTACCTTTCTGTTCTGCGTGCATATGCTCACAGGTGAATCGGGCAGAAGTGGTAAACAGACATTCCAATGCAACACAGAAGGTAAGTTGGTAAAAGAGTGTTTAGCTCACAAGGCTGGACATTCTTTTATTAGCTACCTTTCCTAGGGTTGCAAGTGTCTCCAAAACCAGCTATTGATTGCTCTGTGCAAAACCTTAGTTGTATTTCTAATATTTACTCCAGGTGATAATCCTTTTCTACTTGCTTTTCGTACTCACTGGGGGTCTGTGTGGAAGAGCCCTTTACAGAAGGTAGACAGGTTGCTGGAGTTGTAAGCATTCAGGTGTAACCTTGTAAGTACTCTTATTTTTAGAGGTATCAAACTCATTAGGTCTTCTTAACTCTCATTCCTTGTCCCCTGAACTTAAGTTTGTCCTGTCCTAGAAATCAGTGGCTTGCTATCCCTCTACCAAGCTCTGAGCCAAAGTAAATGAGCAAGGAGGCTCTTCTGACTTCACTACGAAAATAGAGATCCAAACCTAACAAAACCAGACCCTGAATGTCTTTCTAGTTGATTTGAGTCACTCAAGTCATTGATTAGGGACAGAGGAAGTCAGCAGTGTAGCTAACCTCAATCTTGGGCCAGAAACTGGGAACCATGGGCTAGAAGCAAAGTCATGAACTTCGGGTAGCTTACAGGACCAGGAGGCAGCTGTGACACCTTCCCCTGCTTCCCTTTCCCAGCTAACTTCTCTGTCCTCAAAAGGCGAGAATAGGAGATCACCTCTCACAGGTATACTACTTTCCTGGCCTCAGAATCTTAAAGGATTCCCACTCTCTCACTGCCTTGCTCCGTGAACTCTGCTTTCCTGGGTCTCACCGACTTTTCCCTGTGTGCCTCTTGCTGCTTTGTAACCACAGAGCCCAGGTCCCGTGTCAGACCCTAAGATCAGCTATTCTCCACTTGAATAAATCCTTACTGCTCTACGGTGATGTCCTTTTCTGGTCTTACACCCTGCTTACTGACAGCTAAATGATAACTCTCCCCCTATTCCTTCTCCCCTATTTCCTTACAGATACGAAATAAGAATAGGAACCCTTTCCCTGGTTGCCTTATATCTGACTAGGGTCAGTATAACTGAGAGCCATGACTTTCAAATCCTTTTGGCTATAACTCACAATAGGAAATCCAAGTTATATTGCACTCATGACACACGTGTACACACATACACACACACAATTATAATAAAACAATACTTACCCAGACTGTGTGCACGGCACTCTGGTACTTCCTATTCTATTTTATTCTAGTCTATTTCATTTACTTAAAAATTGCTGACCACGACCCACCAAAGGACTGCAACCTACAACTTGAAAAACACTGATTTAGAGTACAGAGAATCAAGAACAGAAGAGACATAAATGGTTCAAGATAGTATTCTGACTGTGGTCTCGATCACAAACCTGCACCAAATTTTTCAGTGACTACTGTATTATCAACAAGAGCACTGGCAGCACAATGGTTAAGTGCTTGACTCCTAACTGAAACATCGGCAGGCAGTTGAAACTCATCAATCACTCTGCAGGAGAAAGATGTGGCAGTCTGTGTCTGTAGAGATTTACAGCCTTGGAAACCCTCTGAAGCCATTCTACTCTGTCCTGTAGGGTCACTATGAGTTGAAGCTGACTTGACGGCACCGGTTTGGGTTTGGTATTACAGACAATAAGGTGCTCTTTTGAGGAACTGGGTGGTGGGGAAACAGGCACAAGGCCAGTGAAGCTCCACAGTGTCTGATGAACACAGCAAAGTGAAAAAACACCAACCCGGTTCTTTAGCTAAATGGAGGTACATGATCTCAAGGCTGCCAGGAACAGAAGTAAGACCCAGACTGTAAAATATCCAGAATAAGCCCTCAAAAACAAAGTGCTCAAAGACTAGTTTGCTACTCTTGGGATCATCACGAACGTCAACGACTCGGAGCTATGTCACGAGAGATGGAGCTTGGGATGGGATGCAGCTCTTTCTTCTCCTGTTCCTCTGGCCCTGAAGCCTGGTTTCCTTAGGGGTGCTGGGGCCATGCAAAAGATTTGTTCTCCCTCTTCACAAACAAGTCTCTCATCTTTATGCCATAAGAGTAGGGATCTGGGGGTATAGGGTGGCCCCAATTTGGAACAAGACGGAGGCCTAAGACCCTGTTGTATGATGGCTGCAATGCACAAGGAACTCAGTGGACGATGAACTCATCTCCTTTCACCAAAAAGACTGCGAGGTCTAAAGTCACAGTCACCTTAGGGTTGCCACCATCCTTCTATGCCTGGAGTGGAATCTCACTCCTCTATAATACACATTCCCTATCCTGCCAGCACCACGGACAGATGAGGTGGGAGGATCCTTCCTCAGCTAAGAATCAGGAAGCTCCAGCTAGGTGGGATCCTGGAGATTGGAGGGAGCACACTGCTGTGGCTGGTCGGGATGGTAGAGGGTTTGATGAAGCAGGGCGCGGACGGCAGGGAGGTCATCAGGATCTGAGGGGAAAACAAGGGGCTGTAAGAGGCTACAGGTCTCCTGGGCACCTGGGCCACGAGACTTCTCCAGTCCCTTCAGTTGTCCTTCAGACTCACCTACACCCAGCTCCTGTAGCAGGCCCTGGTACTCTGGCTCAGCCTCCAGCACTTTCAGCAGATTGGTGGACTCCATCCGCTCCAGCTGCACCTCCCAGTACACATAGATCTTCTGGTTGAATGTGACATACACAAGGCAGGGGCTATTGCGGCTCTCTTTGCAGGCATACAGGCCTGGGAAGTGTGGGTGGTGAGAGAAAGGTCAGGAAGTTTCAGTTCCAGTGGTAGGAGGGTAGACAGCAAGATACAGGCCTTACAGTCAGCAGTTTCTACTCCCTTACAATATCAGGCAAAAAATAAAGGCCCTCTTTCTACTTCTTCTCTGTTATGAACTCAGTAAAACAAAACCATCTGCTCCAGCTATCCAGATACAGGAACAGAAACCAGGCAGAGCAGCATCCAAACTGGTGATATGCATTGATTTTCCTATCTAGTAAAACCCCTGGGGAGTCCCTGGGTACAAACAGTTAACAGGCTCGGGGGTTAGCCAAAAGCTCCACCCAAAGGCACCTCATAAGAAAGGCCTGGTGATCTTCTTTTGAAAACCAGCCATTAAAACATCAGAGAACACAGTTCTAGCCTGATGCACATGGGCTTGCCACAAGTCACAGCTGCCTCAACTGTTTGTTTTTTAAATATATCTGGAATAAATGAGAACTCCTGCTAGTCCAAGGGGTGGTTACCAAAAGGTAATCAGAAATTTAGGTTTC
This sequence comes from Heterohyrax brucei, assembly GCA_028571685.1. Lineage (NCBI taxonomy): Eukaryota > Metazoa > Chordata > Mammalia > Hyracoidea > Procaviidae > Heterohyrax > Heterohyrax brucei. Next base: position 63,534,793 of record CM053142.1, on the reverse strand, counting down.
TCTTAGGTATCAATCCCATCTTCAAAGGCAGATTAATCTTTCAGGTCAGCAGAGTATATATTCAATGTCCTATTATTTTAGTACCTGAAGACATCCCCTAGCCATCCAAGAGTTAATGCTGCTGTCCAAACCCCAAACCCCAAACCTACTGCTGTCATGTTGATTTCGACTCAGAGCAATCCCTACAGAACAGAACAGAACTGCCATGCAGGTTCCAAGGAGCAGTGGCCAGTTTTCTGGTTAGCAGCCAAGATCCTAACCACTGGCCCACTAGGGCGGCTGCTGCTTCCTAAGGTCATTGATTTGGAACTACTAAGGGAGAATCTCCTTCACAGAGTTCCAGCTTGGTCAGACTGGAAAGAACTTTCTGATGTCTTCAACACATCCCAGACAGACAGGTGAGAGCTCAGACCAGTCTTAAAAATATTTAGAAGTGGAGATCTCACTGTCTCTCATTTCTTATTTCAAACTCTAAAGATGGCAATTTCATACCCACCCATCAGCCTCTAATGGAAGAGCAAAGAGCTAAAAAACTAATTTGTTTATGAAGACTTAAAGTAGGGGCCTTTTCGAGAGTGGAAATGAGAGGCAAACAAGTGTGACCGAGAGGCTGCCATCAGGGTGGGGACCCACCTGCACAGAAGGCGCGGATATTTTCATCTACTTGGAAGCGGACCACGGTACGGTTGTGATCAATAATATACGTCTGTCCGTCCCAGGCACACGCAACTACCTCTTCATGTCCATTGCCCTGAAAAAGGCCAGAGATAGGGATGTCACAGTGACAAGGAGCTATTTTAGACAGTTATCCAATGATGGGACCAGCCGGATGAAATACAAAGGACTGTGGCCTGGATTATGAGAGGCAAACAGCCGGGAAAGAAAACAACCATTCACTGAACATCTCCCATGTGCCAGGCACCAAGTGGGGATGCCAATGAGCCACTTTACACAATGATCACAACCACCCTGGAAGGCAGGCAACACTATCCCCAACTTTATACTCAGGAAACTGCAGCTTTTAGAAACAGTTACTTGTCCCAGGTCACTCAGCTGGGAAGTAGCAGAACCAGGACTCAGATCCATCTCTGTTTCACCTGACTTCAAAGCCGAAGCCCCTCCTCCTAAGCCATCAAGTAGGCACAGTGTCAGTACAAAATATAAATCCCCTTGTGGCAATTCCAGGACCAAAGTCCTATTAAAGAGAGACTCATGTATGGAAAAGAAAAAAAAGATGAAATATATACAAAACTGGTGCCCATAACTCACTCACTGTAGTCTGTTTCTCTCTGAGGCTATTTTGCTGAAAGGTACTGAATTTCCATCAGTAAAATGTTACTGGGGGCCATTAAGTCACTTCCAGTTCACAGGGACTCCGTGTGACAGAGCAGAACTGCCTCGTAAAACTTTATTAGCTGTAATCTTTACGGAAGCAGATAGATCACCAGGTCTTTCTTACACTGAGCCACTGGCAGGTTCAAACCACCAACCTTTTGGTTAGCAGCTAAGCACTTAACCACTGAATCACCAGGACTCCTTATTAGGCTAACAGAGTAATAAGCAGTGTGGAGTAAGGGGAAAGACACTTACCCCAGATTTATCTGCTGTCATTGTTATGTGCCATCAAGTCAGCTCCAACTGATAGCAGCCCCGGGTAGAACAGAATGAAACACTGCCTGGTCCTACGTCATCCTCACAATTGTTTTATTGTTGCTGCCACTGTGTCAGTTCATCTTGCTGAGTGTCTTCCCCTTTTTGATGGCCGTCTACTTCACCGAGCAGTGACGTCCTTCTCCAGGGCCTGATCCCTCTGGTAACATGCCCAAAGTATGTGAGTCTTGCCATCCCTGCTTCTAAGGAGCACTCTGGTTGTACTTCTTCCAAGGTAGATTTGTTCATTCTTTTGGCAGTCCACGGAGTACTCAACATTCTTCACCAACAACATAATTCAAAGACGAAAATTCCTCTTTAATGAACCTTATTTACTGTCTAGCTTTCACACGCATGTGAGGCAACTGAAAACACCATGGTTTGAGTGTGGCACAAGTTAGTTCTCAAAGTGACAGTTTTTGCTTTTTAGCACCTTTAGAAGAGGTCTTTTCCAGCAGATTTGCCAAAGCAATACATCCTTTGATTTCTTGATGCTGCTTCTGTGGGCACTGATTACGGATCCAAGTAAAATGAAACCCCTATGCTTCAATCATTTTCTCCATTTATCGTGTTATTGCTTACTGGTCCAGTTGTGAGAATTTCCATTTTCTTTACGTGGAGATTTAATCCTTACAAAAGGCTGTAGTCTTTGGTCTTTGTCAGTAAGTGGTCTTCAGTTAAGCAAGGTTATGTTATCTGCATATCACAGGTTGTCGATGAGACTTCTTCCAATCCTGATGTCCCCTGTTCTTCTTCATACAGCCTGGCTTCTCTATTTGCTCAGCATATAGACTGAATTAAGTATAGTGTAAGAATACAAAGTGATACACACCTTTCCTGATTTTAAACTGTGCAGCATTCCCCTGTTCTGCTCAAATAACTGCCTTCTGCTTTCTGTACACGTTCTTCATCAGCACAATGAAGTGTTCTGAAATTCCCATTCTTCAAAGAATTAGGCACGATTAGCTATAATCCACCAGGCCAAATGCCTTTGCAGAGTCAATAACACATATGTACCATCTTTCTGATAGTCTCTGTTTTCACCCAAGATCCATCTGACATCAGCCACGATATTTTTAGTTCCACTTTCTCTTCTGAGCCCTGTTTGGATTTCTGGCAGTTCCTTGTCACTACTACAACCATTTTTTAATTATCTTCAGCATAATTTTACTTGCATGTGATATTAATGATACTCTTTCATAATTTCTGCATCCCACTGAATCACCTTTCTTTGGAATAGGTATGCATATGGATCTTTTCCACTCAGCTGGCCAGGTAGCCGTCTTCCAAATTTCTTGGCAAAGATGATTGTGCACTTCCAGCATTGTATCTGCTCAAAGATCCCAACTGGTATTCCTGAAAACTTATTTTTTGACAAAGCGTCCAGTGCAGTTCAGGCTTCTTCCTTCCATACCATCCGTTCTTCTTCATGTTCTGCTCCCTGAAATGGCTAAGTGTCACCTAATTCTTTTTGGTACAGTGGCTCAGTATATTCCTTCTATCTTCTTTAGATGCTTCCTGTGTTATTCAATTTTTTGCCCACAGAATGCTCCAATATTGCAACTCAAGGACCAAACTGTTTCTTCAGTTCTTTCAGCTTGAGAAATGCAAAGTGTGTTTTTCCTTTTTGGTTTTCTAACTCCAGGTCTTCCGTATTCTATGCTAATACTTGACTTTATCTTCTCAAGCCAGCATTTGAAATCTTCTGTTCAGCCCTTTTCTGTCATTATTTCTTCCTTTCACTTTGACTAGTCTACATAGAAGAGCAAGTTTCAAAATCTCCTCTGACATCCGCGTTTTTCTGTCTTTTTAATGACCCTTTGCTTTCTTCATGCATGATGTACTTGATATCACCCCATAGCTCAACTGGCCTTCAGTCATTAGGGTTCAATGCGTCAAATCTATTGATTTAGACTTGTCTAAGAGATTTAAGGAGCACTGGTTACAGAGTGGTTAAGCACTTGGCTGCTAACTGAAAGGTCAGTGGTTCAAACCCATCAGCCACTATGCAGGAGAAAGATGTGGTAGTCTGCTCCCATAAAGATCATGGTCTTGGAAGCCCTCTGGTGCAGTTCTACTCTGTCCTGTAGAGTTGCGTAGAGTCAGGAGTCACTCTGCAGCAATGGGTTTGGGTTAAAGAGACTTACCATGTTTAGTAGAGGGTCAGAGAAAATATGGGAAATCCTCACTGAGATGGATTAACACCACAGCCACAACAATGGGCTCAAATATCAAAGATCACGACAATGACACATGACTGGGCAGCGTTTTGTTCTTTTATACGTAAGGCTGCAGGCTGTCATGAGCTGGAGCTGACTCCAGAGGAATGAACAACAACAAAGAGATCAAAGCTGAGAACTAACTGTCACAAGAAACTGGCCTGCCTTCAATCTAGTCTCTCCATGAGAAGGTAAAAATACTTCCCTCCACCATGTTTTCCACTCACCGTGACATCTAATTTCTCTAAGGCAAAAAGCTGGTGATCCACCTGCACTGACCACAACAGCTTGTCAGCATCCTCCATAAGCTTCAGTGTCCCTGTAGGGAAAGAGGCAGACAGGGCTGTGTGGGATCAAACCCCCAACAGATCCCGTAGGCATGTAAGTTCCCATCCCAGCACTGCCCCATAGTGCTAACCTAGGGAACTCACCATCCAGGGTGCAGAGGGCGAAGAGCCCAGAGCCACCACTCTCAGGGCTCTGTCCTGTGGGCGGAAGAGAAGGATCAGACGAAACTGGGAAGGAACAGGGTAAGACCAGAGCATAGAGAGGGGACAGCAGGGAGGGAAGGACAGGGCTAAACATGAAGAGAAGGCCTTGTATCTCCTCTAGCCCAGAAGTAACTTCTGACTCTCAGTGCCATCTCCTGCTGCCACCCTACCCTCACCTTGTTTGATGCTGCCAATGAGGTGAGTGGAGACATTTTTGTTGTGGATACGGCCAGATGTCTGATGCAGCACTACATCTCGGGCAGCTGGGGGCTCCCTGTGGGCAGTGGGGATAGGTTACACAGGAGACCAAGGGAGCTTAGTTCTCTAAGACTTGTGACCCCCAATCCTTGCAGGGCTTCTGGGATATTAATTAGCTTGGAAGCCTATTGCTAACTCCATCCGACCCATGTGTCAAGTAGAAAAGAGAGAGATGGAGCTGTCAGACTAGGATCTCAGACTTCCATCTAGGACCTATAAGGTTAAAGCCTAGGATTCCCTGCACCCTTCATGGGGCTGAAGGGCTTGACTAGGACCTACATGAAGAAGCTCTGCTGACTGCAGGCCCATATCACTTCCATGTGCCATCCCAGAGCTTCCATGTACCCCACATCACCCACAGCCAGTACCCTCTTACCTGCTGCCCTCTGTGGCCCCCTCAGAGGCAGGGGAGGACTCAGACTCCTTGTTCCAGGTGCACAGTAGAATTGCATAAGCACAGCCTGGCTGAGATACCATCAGTTCAGGAACACCCAAGGGCCCTACAGTCACTGAGAGACTGTCCACCTGCACCAGGGAAAAGTGGCTTCAGGGAAGATGGCGAGAGAAGGAAGTGGGACCCTGCACATGAGGAGGGGCACTGGAAATAGTACTCCAGGCTTTGAGAGCAGCAGGAGAAGGAGGAATTCTAGAAGTCATAAGTTTCTGCCTCATGCCTTCCATTCCACATAGGTCATCAGTGCACGCCCCAAATGAGGTCCACGTCCTGATATAGTCCATATCCCACCCATCACACACTCCTAATTCCTCCTTGCCTATTACTAGAAATTTCTCCTGAGGTCCTAATTCAAAATATCTTTTTTGAATCTTTCCCAACAAGGAAATTTCCCTTTCTTCTCCTAGGCCCTACTCCACGCCTGCTTTCCTGTGAGTTTCCTCAGTCCCCAACGTCAGCCTCTCACCTGACCCTCCAGCATCCACTTCTTCAGGGATATCAGCTGCCCCGATAGATGTTCAGTGCCCTCACTCAGATCTTCCCAGCGGAAAGCTCGCACGACCCGGTCTGTATAGCCTATCACCAGCTCGCAGCACCCATCTCCATCTGTGGGTACAGAACACAAGACTGTTCGGGAGCCTGAGGTCTATTTGTCAGCTTGAATCTTGCAAGTGCCATGCACTACTCTGCTAACATCACCACCACTGGCATCTTTTAGCTGGTGTAACTTCGTGCCCAGTCTATTGTGCTGCTGTCTACCTCACACAGTTGAAGTTTGTTTCCTGTTGCCCTGCCCTTCCATATGCTTAGAACACTACCCTTTTTCTGCAGGTTCTATCACTTCTTCCCTAGTATCCTTCTCCGATATATGAGGTCTGACAATGAAGTCTGTGAACTCAATTATTTTAAGTGCTATATACCTCACTGCTGAATATCACTATGGTCACCCTCAAAGTACTCCCCTTTGGAAGCTATGCACTGACACTAGTGTGTAGTCCACTCTTCAAAGCAATTTTGAAACTCTTTTTGGGATGACCATTGTGCATGGTGGCCCAGAAGCAAGTTCATGAACTCAACTGTACAGTTGTCTGTGAGGGAGTTTTTAACCAGCAACAAACATCCTCTCTACCTACCTGATCTGAACCCCAATGAATTTTTTTCTTACTCAAAGATAAACAAAATCTTGAAAGGAAGACATTTTTGATGACATTCAGGACATTAAGAGCTATACAATAGCAGCTCTGATGGCCATTCCAGAAAGAGTTCCAAAATTGCTCTGAAAGGGAAACTAGGTGTTGGCATCAGTGCATAGCTTCCCAAGAGGAGTACTCTGAACATGATCATAGTGATATTCAGCAACGACATATGCAGCACTTATTCAAGGATGAGTCTGTGAACTTAACTGGCAGTCCTGGTACAACTCAAGTATCCTTAATCATTCCACATACCTACCACCCATTACCTCTGAGACAGCATCTGGCCTAAATATCAGTTTCCCATCTGTATAGTTCTCTCCCTTTACCTCCTTCAAATTTTGACCAGATGTCACCTTCTCAGTGACGATTCTCCTGACAATTCCTTTTCAAACCAGCTGCCCCTACCTCTTCCTCAACACTGTCTAGCCCCTTCCGTTTTACTTTTCTCTGCAGTACATACTGCCTTCTCATATACTGTTTCATGTTTTTGTAAAACTTTTTTTCTATCTCTTCCTAACAAGCTCCAAAAGGACGGCAATTTGGTCTATTTTATTCACTATTATAATCCCAGTACTTAGAACAATGCCTGGCTCACAGTAGGAACTTAGTACAGCTCCAGATTAAACAGAGTACAAAGGCATATGTGAACACTGACTTTCCTTCCACAACACCTTGAGATCTGCTCTTTAACCCACTGACTCCTACTCCTCCGACTGCCTACAAGGCAGCCATGCCTACCGATGTCGTTGATCAGCATGACCTTGGTGTTGGCAGGGATGTGCTGCTTGAAGACTGGACGCTGCTCATCTCCCATTAGTGTCTCATGGTGACCAGAAGCATCCAGGGCCTTGGCAGGTGTCAGGTCAAACAAGTGAAACCAGCCTTCAGCACTCACTGCCACCACCAGGTTCTAAGAGACAGAGACAGAGGCAGAGAGACAGAGAGAGGTACAGGATGGGTGGAAGTCTGAGTTCAAGCCTCACAGCTAAGTCACAGTGGTTAGGACTGAAGCCTTTAACTCTCAGATGATTTCCACCTTGAGACAGGGATCAAGATAAGGCCTTGGAGTGCTACCAAAGTCCCAAGGTTCCCTGGAGTTCTTTTATTTTATTTTTTGAATGGTGACTGGGAGTGTAAACAATTTGTTCAAGAGTTTTGCTGTGTAGGGTGGGTGAGAGACTGGGAGGTAACTGATGGAGCTAGAGACGGGGAGTGGGGCACAACATTTTTATACAGGTAACTGGTGCCATCCATGTTTTTTAAATTTATTGCGTCTTGTTGAAAATATACACAGCAAAACATGTATCAACTCAACTATTTCTACATGTATTATTCAGTGACACTGATTAAATTAAGTTGTGCAGCCATTCTCACTTTTCTTTTCTGAGTTGTTCCTCTCCCATTAACATAAACCTAATGTTCCTGTCTAATCTTCCCAGTTGCTGCTGTCAATCTGATTCCCTACAGATAGTTTTTAAAAGAGCATAATGCTCAAGGTAGACATTTTTTTTAAATAATGAAGCTAACCTATTGTCCAGTTTTAAGATGACTTCAATGGATATTTTGGTTTAAAGTTTAACGATTATCTCAGGGCAATAATTTCAAGGGTTCATGTGCCTTCTACTGCTCCAGAAAGTCTAGAGTCCATGAGAATATGAAATACTGTTCTGCATTCTTCCCCTTTTAATCAGGAATCGTTGATCAAATGTTCAGTAATGGTAGCTGGGCATCACCCAGTGTTTCTGGTTTCATGGCAAAGGAGGCAGTTGTTCATGAAGATAATTAGTCACACATTCCATATCAGGTTCCCTGGGGTTCTTACCTTTCCTTTATTACACACATCTCCAACTCCAACACAAGTCAGCTGCAAGAAAAGAAAAGAAAGGCTCAAGGAGACAGTCTGAGGGAGACCAGTACACCTCGACTTCTGTGAGGCAAGCAGGAGGGTGCTGTCTAACTGCCACCCCCTGAGAACGTGTGCTGTATGACCTGCCTTGACCATCTGCATTAATCAAGTCAGCGTACTAGAGTTGTTCTTACCTACAAATAACATGAAGATTTGAGGTAGTGAAGATACTGTGGTTCAAAACAAAACAAAAACCTACATCTAAAAAACCCAGATTACAGTACTTCCAGATTATTCAAACTGTTGCCCCATTGTCTACTATACTGTGTAAGGCCAGATAACCTCAGGCAACTTCCACAGAGTACCACAACAGGAAACCAAAAAACCACCCAGCGTTGGCGAGGAGTGGAACCAGATGCAAAAGCAGTCACAGCCTGGGGGTGTGCCTCCCTGAATTAGTTTATTCTGGAAGTAGAGCCTGGGCCAAGCAGTCGATGAGTTAGGACACACTGGTGTGGCTTTGTGTGGGACCTATCCTCACAGTCCTGGAGTAGAGGCATCTCTTCCCCCTCAAGACCCGGTGAGTTGAATACTGACCATTCCCTGGCAGGAACAGGTGAGCCACGGCCGGCTGTCATCACTCTTATACACGGACAGCTTCCCACTGGTGTCTCCCACAACCAGCTCATTTAACTTCAAATGGAGGAAGAAGAAAGTATTAGGATGAAATTCCACTGAACTACCCAAGCTCCTCTCTGCTTGGCCTATCCAGGGGAAACCACAAGACCTCAATTTTTATCTCCATCAACTTTATGAAAAATCAGTTGAGACTAACACAGTTATAGTTTCCCAGAACTTCCTTATTTCCAATTAGGGCTGTGTATGTGGGATGGGAACAGGAGAGGAGGAATGAGGGCAATACAAAATCCATGATTCATCCCAGAACAGTTCAATGGCTCATAGACTTGACTTCCAGCTTTTCTAATTTCATTGTGATGAATGTGACATATTTCAAAACAGCTCCAAGACATTTCTAACCCCAAACCTCATTAGTTAATCAGAGGCCAAATATAATGACAGTGTTGGCTCTTAGGGTCCTCCCTTTATTAACAAAACATTTTGATCTTGGTGCATCTGAGTGACTACACAGGGTATGGAGGCTCACGCAGGAACTGAATTAAGAAGGGATGGGTGGTGATACCTGTGCTCTGGGCTTCTGGTGCCCTCAAGTGGTGGGTAAGCTCTGAGGAAGGGAGGTTCCCTGTGCGGGGTCTTTTCTCCACAGCCTGCATTTGTGTACTCCACTTTCCTGTGAGTCTGAAAAGGCTGGTAATCATTCCCAGTCTCTAACAATGATAACAGAATCAAAAAATGCCAAATTGTTGCTGCCAAGCCAAATCTGACTCATAGCTACCCTACAGGACACAGCAGAAAGGCCCTATAGAGTTTTTAAGGAGTGGCTGGTAGATCTGAACCACTGACCTTTTGGTTAGCAGCTGAACACTTAACCACTGCACCACCAGGGTGCAAGGCTGATAACAAGGTGGCTTCGAATCCTATTTCCACAAACCGCTTCACAATGTTCCCTTGAGGGTATGTTCAACACTCCCTTCCTCTCCCTAAAATAGGGTGAACTAAGATTAGATTCTCGAGGGATTTCATTCTAAAGGCAACAAAGATCAACATTAAGGAAATGATGGAAACGAATCAGGATTTATTAACCATGGTTTACTTTATATGAATTGTGGATTTGTTTTTAACTAGTTACAGGAGTTTCTGGTACAACAATTAATTCACAGAAGTATAAAACTGGGTCGTTTATATCAAACTCTCTGTAGCTGATGTTTCAATCACAGCTGTCTGGGCTTTCACAGACACACAGGAGGCAGGCTATAGGGCATAGGGGTTAAGAGTGCAACCGCCTAGATTTGAATAAAGCTATTTTTGCTATATTTTTTCATCTACACAACAATCTGCCTTATAAGGTTGTGAGAACAGAGGAAATTACATAGAACAGTGATTGGCAATTAAATCAGCTGCTGTCAACTGTCACACATGGTGATCCTAGGTAAGTCTGGGCATAACTGTGCTTCATAAGGTGTTCAATGGGTGACTTTTTTGGAAGTTGACTGCCAGGCTTTTATTCCAAAGTACCCCTGGGTGGACTAGAACCTCCCAACTTTCAGTTAGCAGCAGAGTATCTTTGCAGCACAGGGACTATAACTGACATATAGTTTAAGTACTGAAAATAAGAAAGAAAAATACCCAGGGTTATCTAGTCGAGTCCTACTCAAACAACCCCACGGGACAAGGTAGAAATGCCCCATGGGATTTCCAAGCTTCAACTGGTGGACTTGAACTGCCAACTTTTGGTAAGCAGCTGTAGCTCACCACAGCTCTTAACCACTCACTGTGCTGCCACAGCTCTATGTAAGTACGAATACCAGTTGGTTTTCAGGCTCTAGTTAAATACTTCCAAGACTAGGGACTTGGCCTCTTTCATGTCATCTCTTTTTATTTTTTTAACCATTCATTCATTCGTTCAATGAATGCCATAGTACGTATTACGCCCTCATCTGAATTTATTTAATCAACAAATAGCCAAAGTTTTTTTCCAAGTAAAGAAAAATCACAAAAAACATTAGAAAAAAGTCCAGGTAGCCCTGGTGTTTTCAGATAAACCTGAATAATCACTTGGAGATGCAAAGACTCCCTGAAGAGAAGGACCTCATAGTTTCACAGGGACACAGACATAACAATAAAATCATAAAGCAGTGTGGTAAGTGAGCAAGGAGATATAACCCAGCCAGGCAGGGAGGGAGGCCACAGAAGACGTCTTGGAAGAGGACACGTCCAGGGCAGCCTGTCTGCTTTCTAGCGGCTCTAATACTTTCCAGCAGTTTTGCTTCTCTGTGGCCCATTCTGGCTCTGGCCTCTGAAGGTCACTCAATGACACTACAGAATTCCAGCTGGAGAGTACACCATGAACTCAAAAAGGCTGAAGGAGAAAGGAGGCAAGATCTTCCTGTGATTGGCTTCAACCTTCCAAAGTCTTTCTCTGAAGGATGCAGTCAGGCTGCAGAGGGCAGTCCTACAGGGTGTGGATTCTATTCCTGGCTTCTTCCTCTGACTTAACCAGAAAGGTATCTGTTTCAAAGTACTTCAGTAAAGGGTTTATTAGGCTGAAATCAGTCTTTTTCCTGCCCCAAATCTCTAAGTACTGGCCTTAGAACCACTAATAAAATTTCTATCCACATTCATGGAAGCTGGGGGTACCATATGTGAACACTCTCTAACTCTCTCTATTACATGTCCTTTTTTCAATTATATTTGTTAATTACGTGCAAAAGAAAAGAAAAAAAAACCTTCAAATTGCTTTGAAACACACATTCATATTTACTTTTCATAACAATATCCATTTACTCAACAAACATTTACTGAGTGCCACGTATTGGGGATGCGGCAGTAAAAAAGAGATAAAAATTTCTGTCCTTAGATTGGACTCGGTGACACAGAGTGACCACATCATGTGTGCACTTTATGGTCCTATGCATCTACAGGATGTCATCCTACTGGCTTCTTACTAAACGGGAATGGAGAGGGTGGAGAAGAAGTGACAGGAGATTGTTAAGAGGATATGACACGTATAGAAGAGAAAGGAGGAGTGTGTTGTCACTGGGCAAGAAGAGCAGTAGGAGGTGCACATAGGTAGGCATGCGAATTTAAACTGGATTATACACTTCGACTCAGTCACAATAAAAAACAAAGAAAAAAAAGTCTCCATAAGGATGGAGCTAAGGAGCCCTGATAGTACAGGGGTTGAGTAATGCGGCTACTAACCAAAAGGTTGGCAGTTCAAATCCACCAGATGCTCTTTGGAAACCCTAGGGGCAGTTCTACTCTGTCCTATAGGGTTGCTATGGGTTGGAGTCAACTGGACAGCAGTGGGCTTATGGAGCTTGCTATAATGGTGAAAAAATATACCTAATACTGCAGAAGTGAGTGTGTAATACAGCAATTCACTTACAGAAGTCCACTTTCAAAAAAACCTGTTACTGTAAAGTTATGAAAAAACATGTACTATGCATTTTTCCCTTTTAAATAAAGAAAGCAATATGATACAATGCAAAATATTGCACATCTAACGTCACTTTCTTAATTTACTGCTTAAAAATGTAAAACACCTCCCTTGATTTTCTCATAAAATTGTACTGCTTGGATTATACAGAGATGTGAAAGCCCATAAAACATAATGAAAATTTATGAGAATAACTTTCTACTCCCTAGAGAGGACTGGGCCAAAACAGGCTTCATAAGATATGTTTTTCTATCACAACACCAGAGATATTTTAGCCCTTGTCATCTAAGGAAGAAGAGAGAACAGAACAGTCAGGGAGGTGGGGATGAGAAAATGTTAAGGAGATTCAACAGCAAAATAAATAAAATTTTAAAAAGCGGAGAAGGGAGAATTACCTGGAATGTATCTTGAGGTGTTTGAGTGAAACTGTTGGTATCTTCAGCAGGTTATGATTTTACATGGCATAGTCACGGTAGCTCCTTGGAAAGCCTATAACACAGTTCTACCCTGTCCTATAGGGTCTCTATGAATTGGATTCAACTAATAGAAAAGGGTTTGGTTTTTAGGCTTTATACACAGATGAAGGATAAAATTTAAGAGTGTATGTATGTGTGGGTGTATCTGATATTGTTGTCCACTGGCAGAGCCTAGAAGCAGTGACACATCAGTAATGATGGGCATATCTGGTACTGAGATCTTGGTTTGTAATTCCATATCTGCTAAAAGCAACCAGCAATCTGTGAAGAAAGACGGCTCTCAGGAAGTGCCAGATAAAGGCATACGAGAGCCCTAGACACTCAAAATCTGTGGCACCCTCCCCTTCTTGCTTACTCATGCACTTGAACAGGATATGTGAGTTTATATACACATCTATACAAGGTCCAACAATTAAGTCCGTGAACTTAATTGTTCTAAGTGCTACATACCTCATTGCTGGATATCACTATGGTCACCTCTGAAGTACTCCCACTGGGAACTATGCACTGATGACAGTTCCTAGTCCACTCTTCAAAGCAATTTTGGAACTCTTTCTGGAATGGCCATTATGCACACTGGCATGGGGGCAAGTTCTCAAACTTAACTGTGTAGTTGTCTGTGAGGGAGTTTTTAGCCAGTAAACAGAGCTGCATTGGAATATCTTCCCTACTTACCTGATCTGATCGCCAATGAATTTTTTTCTTACTCAAAGATAAAGGAAATATTGAAAAGAAGACATTTTGATGACATTCAGGACATCAAGGGTAATATGATGACAACTCTGATGGCCATTCCAGAAAAAGAGGTCCAAAATTGCTTTGAAGGGTGGACTAGACACTGGGGTTGGTGCATAGCTTCCCAAGGGGAGGACTTCAAAGGTGACTGTAGTGATATTCAGCAATGAGGTATGTAGCACTTTTTCTAGGATGAGTGTGTAAACTTAATTGTCAGCCCTTGTGTGCACTGAATCATAAAATTTTTAGTGGATGTTGGGTACTAAGATTTTTACTTAGGACATAACCCTATATGTAAATGCTATATAGCAGTTACAAAGTAACTCGATTGAAGTCATTGCAATGGCCCATTTATTCCAGTTCCCTTGCTTCTGCACATCATCTGGGGCTAAAATTCCCATTGGTTGCTTACCAGGATGTGCACAAAAGCATACCCTCACGTTTGCATCACGGCAGAGAGCACTGCTGGCCCTCTGGCCGGAGATGCTGAATCAGAGATGTGGAGGTATGAGATGGCCCTCTCAAAATGGATTAGAGATCTGTTATATATTAATAGACGCCACTTGTCTGTCAGTTTGCTGTACTGTGGAGGCTTGCGTGTTTCTGTGAAGCTATGCCACCCATATTCAGACACCAGCAGTGTCACCCAGGGTGGACAGGTTTCAGCTGAGCTTCCAAACTAAGACAGGGAGAAGGACCCAGTGGTCTATTACTGAAAGGAATTAGCCGGCAAAAAATGTTATCAATAGGAGTGGAACACTGTTATTTCAACACATACAGATTCAGAAGAGGATGTGGAACACTGCCAGATTATAGTGCTGGAGATGAGCCCTCCTTGGCTGGAAAGCACTCAAAAGACAATCGGGGAAGAGCTGCCTCCTCAAAGTAGAGTAGCCCTTAATAATGTGGATGGAGCTGAGCTTTCGGGACCTTCATATGTTGATGTGGCATGACTCAAAATACGAAGAAACAGTTGCAAACATACATGAATAATATGGAATGTAGAACGTACAAAATATAAATCTAGGAAAGTTATAAATCATCAGAATGGAAATGGAATGCATAAACATTGATATACCAGGCATTAGCAAGCTGAAATAGACTGGTATTGGCCATTCTGAATTGGACAATCATATGGTCTACTATGCTAGGGATGACAACATGAAGAGGAATGGTGTTGCATTCATCATCAAAAAGAATGTATAAGGATGCACTGATAATTACTGGTAATTGGAATGCAAAAGTTGGAAAATATGGCCTTGGTGATTGGACACAATTTTGTAAGACCAATGACTTCTTCATTGCAAATACCTTTTTTCACCAACATAAATGGTGACTATACACACTGTATACACAGGAGTCAAATCAACCACATCTGTGGAAACGGACGATGGAAAAGCTCCATATCATCACTGAGAACATGGCCAGGAGCTGACTGCAGCACAGACCATCAGTAGCTCATATGCAAGTCAAACTGAAATGGAAGAAAATGAGAACAAGCCCACAAGAGCCAAAGAACAATCGTGAGTATAGCCCACCTGAATCTAGAGACCATCTCAAGAATAGACCAAAAGAGCTGTGGAATGACATCAAAGATACAAAGAGAGCAAGAGGTCACCAAAAAGACAGGAAAGAAAGAAAAGACCAAATTGGATGTCTGATGAGACAGTGAAACTTGCTCTTGAATGCAGAGTAGCAGAAGCAAAAGGAAGAAATGATGCACTGAAAAGAACTGAACAGAAGATTTCAAAGTGTGGCTCAAGAAGACACAGTAAGATATTATTCTGACATGTGCAAAGAGCTGGAGATAGAAAACTGAAAGGGAAGGGCAGCTCTGCATTTCTCAAGCTGAAGGAACCAAAGAAAAAAATTCAAGCCTTGAGTTGCAATAGTGAAGAATTCTACAGGGAAAATATTAAATGATGCAGGAAGCATCAAAGAAGATGGAAGGAATACACAGTCATTATAACAAAAAGAATTGGCTGATATTCAACCATTTCAACAGACAGTGTATGATTAGGAACTGATGAGATGAACAAAGAAGACAAAGCTGCACTGAAGGCAGTGGAGAAAAACAAGGTTCAAGGAACTGATGGAATATCAATTGAGATATTTCAAAAGATGCAGTGCTGGCAGTGTCCACTTATCTGTGCCAAGAAATGTGGAGGACAGCTACCTGGCTAACCAACTGGAAGAGATCCGTATTTCCAAGAAAGGTGATCCAACTGAATGTGAACACTATCAAAAAGCATCATTAATACTACACGAAGGTAAAATTTTGCTAAAGATCATTCAAAAGTGGCTGCAGCAGTATACTGACAGAAATTCAAGCCAGATTCAGAAGACGATGTGGAACCAGAGATATCACTGCTGATGTCAGGTGACAGAATACCAGAAAGATGTTTACCTGTGTTTCATTGACTATGCAAAAGAATTTCACTGTGGGTCATAACAAATTACGGATAACATTGTGGAGAATGGGAATTTGAGAACACTTACTTCTGCTCATGAGGAAACTGTACATGGATCAAGAGGCAGTCGTTCACGCAGAATATGGTTTAAAGTCAGGAAAGGTGTGTCTCAGGGTTGCATCCTTTCACCACACCTTTTCAAACTGCATGCTGAACAAATAATCCAAAAACCTGGACTATATGAAGAAGAACAAGGCATCAGGATTGGAGGAAGACTCATTAACAATCTGCATTATGCAGATAACACAGCCTTGCTTGCTGAAAGTGAAGAGGATTTGAAACACTTACTGATGACAATCAAAGACCATAGCCTTCAGTGTGGACTGCAGCTCATATCAAGAAACCAAAAATCCTCACAAGTGGACCTGTAAGCAATATTATGACAAACAGAGATAAGACTGAGATTGTCAGGAATTTCATTTTACTTAGTTCCACAATCAACGCCCACAGAAGCAGCAGTCAAGAAATCAAAAGATACACTGCCTTGGGAAACTTTGTTGCAAAAGACCTCTGTACAGTGTTGAAAGGTAAAGAGGTCACCTTGAAGATTAAGGTGTGCCTGACCCAGACCATGGTATTTGCAATCACATAATAGCCATGTGAAAACTGGACAAGGGATAAGGAAGGCAGAAGAACTGATGACATCTTTGAATTGTGGTGCTGGAGAAGAATATTGGATGTACCATGGACTGCCAAAGGAACAAATAGATCTGTTCCGGAAGAAGGACAATCAGAGTGCTCCATGGCAGCACAGATCGTTATAGACTGTGTCTTACATACTCTGCCCATGTTGTCAGGAGGCATCAAGCCCTGGAGAAGGACATCACGCTTAATAAAATAGAGGGGTTATCAAAAAGAGGAAGACCCTCAAGAAGATGGACTGACATAGTGGCTGCAACAATGGGATTAAGAATAAAAATCACTGTGGGCATACTGCAGGACTGGGCAGTGTTTCATTCTGTTGTCTATAGGGTCACTATGAGTCAGAACTGACTCAACGGCACCTAACAACATCTTGCATTAATATAATCCATCCTTGTCCAGTAACCGCTCATGTTGAAGCCAGTTACGTATATAGTGAATATACCAAGAGTTAGACCAGACAGCCCAATCCCACCTTTTATTAGAAAGAAACAACATAATCTTAAGAGGCCCACCAAGATAAGGAGTTTCAATTATAAAGGAGACACGTGTTAACGAACATTGAAGACTGAAAGAGATAGATGTTATTAAACGAGGTATTGAAGAAATGGGGGTCTTATAGCTTAAACAACCTTGCAAGTCAACACCCTTATGACCCCATCCATACGAACTTTATTTCAAGCCAGCACATTTTCACACACTGGAGCTGGTATCAATTCCATTTACTGCCCTGCCAGTTCCCTTCCACTGCATGCTCACTCTTCCTTATACCTTGTCTGCTTGGCGTCTATGGGTCTTCATACTGGACAACTGGTGCCCCCATGCTGTTGGTGCCCTAAGCATATGCTTACTTTGCTTATTGGGTAATCTGTTATACTCTCAGGGATGAGGTACAGAAAGAGCAACAAATACGGGTCTGAATCATCTTGCTGCATCAGACAGCAAGGAAATGCCAAAGAAGAACAGGGACATATCGTAAGGACACGGGGTAAATAGTAAAACGTTTAACTGGCAAATGTTTCGTACACATGTTTTTACCACAATTAAAAAATAAAAATAAAAAGGCATAGTAAGCAATGTGAAGGAACTCCCATTAATGAAATATGGGACAATATGAGCACAAACTAAACAATGACAGTAATGTTTCATAATCTATTGAATGAAATAAAAATTACTCAAACAATCTGTGAGTCCATAATAACACAAGATTAAAAAACAAATAGGGAGGAGGGAAACAAAAAAAAAAGAAGCAGAGTAAGGCGATAAGGTAAAGGGAATGAGAGGAGAAAATACACATTTTGCATTAAAAATGTGGACGAGACAGAGACAATGATTCCACAGAGAAAGTCTGCAAAAAAGGGACTTCAAACACCACCAGCAGCTCCATTTGATGCTCCACCTTCCACTACTTTTTATATATTGCAATCAACGCATTTCATTACATTATTTTTGTAACTATTACCCAGGCATCAGGACCGGAGGATGACTCATTCACAACCTGCCTTATGCAGATGACACCACCTTACTTGCTGGAAATGAAGAAGATTTGAGGCATTTACCGATGAAGATCAAGGACCACAGCCTTCAGTATGGATTGCACCTCAACATCAGGAAAACAAAACTCCTTACAACTTGACAAGTACACAACATCATGATAAACGGAGAAAGGACTGAAGTTGTGAAAGATTTCATATTACTTGGGTCCACAATCAATACCCTTGGAAGCAGCAGTCAAGAAATCAAGACGCATTGCAGTGGGAAAATCTGCTGGACTGTGAACAAAGAAGACAGAAGAAGAATTAATGTCTTTGAATTGTGTTGGAGAAGAATGTTGAATATACGATGGACTGCCAAAAGAACAAACAGATCTGTTCTGGAATAAGTACAACCAGAGTGCTCCTTGGAAGCAAAGACGGCAAGACTGCATCTTACACTACTTTGGACATGTTGTCAGGAAAGATCAGTTGCTGGTGAAGGACCTCATGCTTGGCAGAGTGGAGGAAGCACTCGAAGAGATAGATTGACACAGTGGCCGCAACAATGGGCTTAAACATAAAAACAATTGTGGACATGACCGCGCAGTGTTTCGTTCTGTTGTTCACAGGGTTGCTACCACGCAGCAGCACCTAACAACAATAACATCACCCAGCTCTCATGACACAACAGCTAAGTGCTAAAGCTACTAGCTAAAACGGTGGCAGTCTGAATCTGCCAGACGCTCCTTGGAAACTCTATGGAGCAGTTCTACTCTGTTCTACACGGTCGCTGTGAGTCGGAATTGACTCCACATCAGCGCATTTGATTTTGGTTTTATCACCCAGCTAGACTATGAGCTTCCTGAGAGCAAGGGCAGTACTGTTCCTCTTTGAATTCCAAGAATGTAGCAGAGTTTTTGCAGTATAAGAAAAAAAACATTACTATCTAGTTGATCTCCACTCATTGTGATGCCGTAGGACAGTGTATAACTAGGGTTCCTAAGGCTGTAAATCTTTAGGGAAGCATACTGTAACATCTTTATCCCATAGTAGTTGGTAGGTTAGAACCATCGATCTTTCAGTTAGCTGCCAAGCCCTTAACTACTATACAACTAGGGCTCTTTGGAACACGGCAGTTCAATTAATACTTGCAGAAAAATCAAAACAAATAATAACAACACAGCTAACAGTGGGCGTTAGTTGTATGCCAGCCATTGTTCTGCATGCTTTATCTCTAGTAAACAACGAAAAAAAGGAACGCCTGCAAGAGGAAAACAGATAAATAGTGGTGATCGTTCTTGTAATTCCACAAAGGGGTGGCGCTTTAAAGTTGCCCCAACACCCGCATCAACCATGGAGAAGGCACTGCAGAAGCCCAATATTATTAAGACTGGTGTGGCGGGGACAACTGTTGCCCTTATTTGAGAAGCTTCGAGTCTACCAAGTGGAAGGCGACGCAAATTGAGTACCCTGATCTATTTAGCTCTATGTGCCAATAGTAATACCAGGAGAGATGAGTTTTAAGCCTGTGTGAAGGATCGAAAGAGGAAGGGGAGCGGGTCAGAGAGCAAAGCGATATTATTAAAAAATGTCTGAAGCTCTAAAAGGTAAAATGATACTTAAGCGGCGATGCCACTGTGGGCTTAACGGTAGAAACAACCTTCCAAGGAAAGTTGGCAACAGAAGTTTACTAGGTTCTTAACTCTGAACAAATTACTGAATTAGGCAGAGGGGTCAAACCCATTCACCTAAAAAGAATACTCTCAGGGTACCAAAACCAACTAACTTCAGCACTTAAAGTATCAATAACGTCCCTACTATAGCACACCAGGCTACTCTCAACGCGCAAGACTGCTACCCACGTGACAGGCCTCCGGCAGCCGCTTCCACTTCCCTTTTCTCGCCCCGCCCCTGCGCAGATCCAGGCTGCGTCTCTTGCAATGCGCATGCACTTACCGTATCGTTATCGACGTCTCCGAGGCAAATTGCATGAGGGAAGAGGCTCCCGCTAAACTCCAGGGCCACACGTCGCACATAGCTAACCGACCTCATCGCACTGCCAAGAGCAGAGGGACCTGAGAGCCCCACTAAATGTCCCCCAATCCCCCTCCTGACAGCTGCTGAAGCGGAAGGCCGCCTAAAACGGAGTTACGTCACCGCTTGAGCGTCCAATGCCTGCCTTCTTGAGGAGGCGGGTCTTCCGAGATCTCTGGGCCTGGAGGCGGGCTTACCCCCATCTACTGATGTGAGTGACAGGAGGTTGGGCCTCTCCTTTTCTCCAGAGGACTAGCGCAGCAAGTAATCATGCCCCCTGGGACTGATCTGTTCCCTTGGCAGCAGGGTTTACCAAGGGCTGACGGTAGTAGCTTTAACTTCTTCTTGGTGGCCTTGTCAATGAAGACTCCCCAGCCGTTAGACATCACTGAAAATCGTATTAATAGTAATAATGAGCTGACACTTACATGGTTTCCGAAAGTGTAGCTACCCATTACAACAACAAAACCCCATTGCTGTGGAGTCTGACTCGTAGGGACCCGATGTGTTACAGAGTGGAACTGTATCTTAGCGCTTTCTTGGTTGTAATCTTTACTTGCAAGCGTGGCCTGGTGATCTGCTTCGGACAGATGACAGATTTCAAAACCCTGTTGGGTAGTTCAGCTCTTCACAGCCGGGGTTCCATGAGTCAGAGTCAACTCAAGGACAAGGAATAGTAACAACAATCTGAAAAAAGAGGATCACCAAAGATTCCATAGAAGAACCCTGATCAAAAGGGGAACAGTGTAGAACAGGATTTCTGATTGCCATGGACTCTGGACTCCCTGGAGCCAGGAAGGTTGGATGAACCCCTGAACATATCACCCTGAGATAATCTTTAAAACTTAAACCAAAAATATCCCCTGAAGTTTTATTAAAACCAGCTAGGTGTTTAACTTGGCGGGGGGAGGAGGTCTGCCTTGAGCGTTATGGTCTTTTAATAACTGTATGGGATTAAATTGACAATAGCAACTCAAAATATTAGATAAAATTGTTTAGGGACGTTGAGTTTATGTTAATGGTGGAGGAACAATTAAGGAAAAGAGGGTGAGTGGTTGCACAATTTAAAGAATGGAATCAATGTCACTAAATGATACGTGTAGAAACTGTTGGATTGGTATCAGTATGTTTTGTTGTGTATAGTCTCAACAACAACACACAGATTACACATATGAGACCATATTAACAGTAAATCTACAGAGTAGATGAGAAAACTAGGGGAGCAGTGAGTCTAAGTTAAAGATAGTGGAACAATGTGAGTTGAAATAGCAAGATTGTTGACATAAAGAATGTAACCAGTGTCATTATAACCGTACCTGTGGGAGTTATAGAATGAACCTGTTTTGCTCTGTATTTTTTCACCAAAAATAATTTTTTTTTTTTTTAAAAAAAGAAAAGAAAGTAGGTCACCATGGTGAGTTTTAATAATCAACCATTAGTTTAGTAGTTCAGAGCCAATTATACCACCTGGGGACCAAGCTACCCATTCAAACAAACAACATCCATTGCTGTCAAGTAGATCTCGACTTATAGTGACCTTATAGGTCAGAACTGCCACATTGGGTGTCCATGGCTGTAATATTTACAAAAGCAGACTGCCACATCTTTCTCCTGCATAGTGACTTGTGGGCTGAAAACACGTTTTGGTTAGCAGGTGAGCACTTAACCGCTGTACAACCAGGAAGCTCCTTAGCTACCCATTATGGTCACTGCTGCCAAGTAGATTCTGACTCATAGTGACCCTATAGACAGAGTAGAACTACCCCGTAAACTTTCCAAGGAGTGCCTGGCAGATTTGAATGACCGACTTTTTGGTTAGCAGACATAGGATTTAACCACTACACCATCAGGGTTTCCCAAGCTACCCATTACAAGTCCTATAAACAAACAACATAGGAACTGGGCCAGCATTTAAAATAATTAAATAGGATGCTATAGAAAATAGTGACTGAAAATAATGAGGTAAATACTGTTTTTTATGTAACTTTTGTTTCAGTTGTGTATAATTTGTATGTCAATACTGACTTATAATTTTAAAACAAGCTTTTTTTTACAGTGTCTGTGCCTTGTGGTCTATACAAGTACTGCCAATTAAGTTCACAAACTCATCCTAGAAAAAGAGCTAGATACCTCATTGCTGGGTAACACTACAGTCGCCTTCAAAGCACTCCTTTTAGGAAGTTATGCACTGACACCAATGCCTAGTCCACCCTTCAAAGCAATTTTGGAACTCTTTTTCTGGAATGGCCATCAGAGCTGTCATCGTAATACCCTTGATGTCCTGAATGTCATCAAACTGTTTTCTTTTCAATATTTCATTTATCTTTGGATAAAGGAAAAAGTCACTGGGGATGAGATCAGGTGAGTAGGGAGGATGTTCCAATACGGTTATTTGTTTACTGGCTAAAAACACCCTCACAGACAACTATACAGTTAAGTTTGCAAACTTGCCACCATGATACCATGTGCAATGGCCATTCCAGAAAGAGTTCCAAAATTGCTTTGAAGAGTGGACTAAGCACCAGTGTCAGTGTGTAACTTCCCAAGGGTAGTACTTTGAAGGTGACTTTAGTGATATTCAGCAATGAGGTGTCTAGCAATTAGAACAATTAATTTCACAAACTTAATTATCAGAGCTTGTAGTTTGAAAACTACTTGTTGCAAAGCACATTTGTCATGTATTATTTCATGTAATTCACACAGCAGCTCTGTAAGGTTATATTATTTATTCATTTCTTTGATGAGGAAAACAGGTTCAGCAACATTAAGTACATGGCAAGAAGTGGTGGAGGTGGGACTCAAGTCAGGATTGTTTCATCCAAAACTCCAGGTCCTTTCTATGACTTACTGTTGTAGTACCTAGGAAAGTTCTCAGGCTGGAAGTGAAGGTTGCTAAGGTTCTGTAGCTGCTCTGCTCTGTAGCTCCCTGGCTGGGTCCCCTATGCCTGTCTCGGGAGTGGCCTTTAGAGTATTTGTGTTGTTAGGTGTTATTAAATTGGTTCTGATTCATTGCATCTGTGTCCAACAAAAAGAAAACACTGGCCGGTCCTTGGCCATCCTCACAGGCATTGCTGTGTTTGAACACATTCTTACAGCCTCTCTGTCAATCCATCTTGTTGAAGATCTTCCTCTTTTTTGTTGACCTTCCACTTCTGCAGGTACTGTTCCCTCCTAATAAGTGAGAGGGGCCCATCCCCACCATCACTGGCCTCTTAGGGATACTTTCTCATCTTTTATCCAGTTCTGCTTCTCTATGGAGTCCATCATCAAAAGTGTTATTTATGCAATCCCACAGGAGCTCCGGGAGGGTATTGGTAGTTTAGTGGTAGAATTCTCACTTTCTGTGTAGGAGACTGGAAACCTTGGTATAGTGGCTAAGTGCTATGGCTGCTAACCAGAGGTCACCAGTTCAAATTCCCCAGGCACTCTTTGGAAACTCTGTGGCACAGTTCTACTCTGTCTGTAGTGTCACTGTGAGTCAGAATCCACTTGACAGTGGGATTTTTTTCCACTGTGGTATAGGAGACCTGGATTTGATTCTTGGCTAATGCACCTTATGCATAACCACCACCCATCTGTCAGTGGAGGCTTGCATGTTGTGGTGCTGAAACAGCAGAGTTTCCAGACAAAGACAGACGAGGAAGAAAGGCCTGGTAGTCTACTTCTGAAAGTCCTATGGATCTCAACGATCTGATCTGCAACTGATCACAGGGATGGCACGTGACTAGGCAGCATCTTGTTCTGTCATGCATGAGGTTGCCATGAGCTGGGGGCTGACTCAATGGCAGCTAATGAAAACAGGAACTCAGAATGTTTTTCGATTTAGATCGTTAAGTCCAGGCTGATTTTAGTCAGTCTTTTGCAGTGAACATTATAAGAGTATTTACTTCATCTGGGGATGCTGAATATTACAGGAGAAGGCTAGAGGGCAGGACCTTTTTGCTTGGTGGGTTGGAGGTATGGGTACCAAATCTTGTCCTAGAGTGTGCCAAAGGTATTTGACAGTTACAGGAGAACAGGGATCAGCAGAGAAGAACAGCAAGCATGAGGCAGTCTAGATAAATATTAGAGACTGCAGATACTGACTGAACTATTAGAAGTTCCCGTTCTGGTAGTGTATGTTGACCAAGTCTATTCAAAGGCCTTGGGTGATACTGCACCTGCTGCTTTACATATCTTACCTCATTTACAGAGATGTTGCATGTGACTTCACCTTTCTCTGCCATATATCTCTCCCACTCTCACCCTAGCTCAAACTCTAAGTATCATTTTAGGTTTTGAGGGGTGAGAAAGCAAGCACCAATTTTAAGGTACCTCTGTAGTTATTTGGAATTGCATGTTTTGTTTGACTGTATTGTTTTCTATTTCTTCTTCAGCCCTTAGAGTGAAGCTTACAATAGATGAATAAATAGGTTAGGGCAAACAGATGAAAATCACTCAGCTTCCTTCACCCAGTGCCCTGGCCTGACCCAGTTCTCTGAAATCATAGCCTGACCCAGCACTTCACAGTGCCTTAGTTTTATCTTCTTCATCACTTGAGCTTCTTGTTCTTGACCTTTCTGTCCCAGGGGGTGGTTTTTGTTTGAAGTGTTTGCCATGAAGTTCATGTCATTATGATCACAGTGTGAATACCATGCCCATGGCTTTGTCAAGAGAGCCCAGTGACGTTAGAAATGGGGAGGGGTTCAAAGAGGTCTCTGAGAAACATAGTGTAGATCAAACCTTATCATCCAGGGCCTCCAACCTGTCTCCTTACAACAATTACTTTAACTACATTGAATAAGCATTCACAGGTAGGTGGAACCCAGGACTAGGTATTATAGAACTATGTGGAAAGATCCCTGGCTCAACAAGGAGCACCCATTCTTTTTTTTTTAGTGAATTTTATTGTGATTTAAATATAAGTTTACAATCTCTATCAATTTGCCATATAACACCCAGAACTTTCACAGATATTCTACTCTTAACTGCTCTCCCACTCTCCCACTCCCCGTGACAGCACATTCCCCCCTTTTATCCAGAACTTCCCATGTCCATTTGACCAAGATCTGTACCCCCTCACCCTGTCATCTTGCCTCCAGCTGTGAGCTGCTGAGACTGCCCCGTGTACATATTTAATAAGTTTGTGTGTCACCAGCCTCACTCCATGTTTTGTATAGTCGTCTTTGGAGAGCTGGTTTCGGTGATGGATGCTGTTTGGGCTAGAGTCCAGGGGCCCCGCTCCCAGGTATCCTCCAGACTGACAGACCATCGTGTGTGGTCACTTGGTAGTATTCTAATCCTGCCCTCTAGTCTGTCTCCCGTTATGTCAGGGGCTCCATACTACGTACCCCATCCAGGCAGTCTTGTGGGTGGGAACCATCTACTTCTTCTGGTCCCGTGCTGAAGGAGACTCTGGCTAAAGGCCCCTTCCATCTGGTGGGCTCACATTTTCCTCCTGTCCTTAATGTGCTCCCTTTACTTCTGGTATAGGTGGATTGGGACCAATTGATGTTGCTATCACGGCAGGTTGATAGCTTTGAAGACCCCAGATGCCTCTCACCCAAGTGGTATGCAGAACGTTTTCTTTAAAGAAAAAAAGCTTGGGTATGCCAGTTAGTTTGGATATCCCCTGAATTTGTTGTCCCCAGACTCCTGACCCTGTTACTCTGTCCTTCCAGAGAGTTGGGCTGTATTTAGGGAACAGTTTGTGACATAGCACAGTCGTGGGTACCTGTTTTCTAGTGGGAAGAGCACCCATTCTTGACTCCTTTCCAATGGCATGGCTGGTGAGTCCCTACCAGCTCCATCTAGGCTTTGTCTCATTTTAAGCCAAATGCTTTTTCAGTGTGGTTTTTGGTCTACCCCCCAGAACTATCTAACCATGGTATCTTCTAGGTTAGGTGACATGGATACAGTTGCATGTGTGTCATATTCTGTACAAACCAGCAAATAGTAGTTTCAGTAGAAACCTGCCATAGGGAGGAGATGGAGGAGTTAAGTGGGAAGTATTTGAGATTTTTTTTTTGTCTAGGTAATCTTCCCAGAGTAGACAAAGTGGCCGTATATGTTAAGTTCTGGCTGCACAGGGTACCCACATAAGAACCAGACCTTCAAACCCTTCCAACATGTGCAGCCACTCACACTCACCACCCAATGGGCAGGGTGAAGGCTTCCTGATGGGCTTTGTTTGACAGACTGACATTCTCATTTCCCTTCCATCAATTTCACAGTGCACCTTAGTGTATCAAAGTTTCTAGAGTCATTAAATACAGAACCTGTTTCTCAGACTAACTTGATTACAGTGTTTTCCCCCTGCTCCATTCCTAGAAATTGGACAGAAGAACCTGGGCAGCTCTGCTCCCAGTGTAATGCTGTTGTCACTTGGTTTGGTTTCAAGTCTCACCCTCTTCCCTACAAGTCTGGTCAGATCAGAAAGGACTACCAGCTGTTGACAGCTTGCATCCTAGAACCAACTGGCAGGGTTGGTCTTTTTCACTGTCCTTGAAGCTTAAACACAAGGAAGGAGTCTTAGAATACAAAAGGATGATGCAAATATCTGGGGAACCAGATAGCTGCACAACATTGTGAACAGAACAAATGCCGAATTACTTTAAAATTGGTTTTGTTAGATGACTGCCACCTCAGTTAAAAGAAAATATGATAAAAAAAATAACTTTTTGGGTGAAGCACTTCTAACAGTGTAACAGGAGAGTGAAGGTTCTAAGGAAGGCCCACAGGTCTGGGGAGGATGGGGATGAGGTGTGCTGGGCCCCTCCGCTGTGCCAAGGTCACTAGCTCATGAAGGCACTGCTCTTTCTCCATCATCCTGTGTCCTTGGACCATTTTGTGAGCCTTTCATTCTACTTTGCCTCCCCAACTGGGCACTTACTGTGATCAAATGGTAAATAAATGATGCTTCCTAAATTTTATAGTTGGGAATAGCTGGTGCATCTGTTCCTTTGAGGTTGGTAAACTGGGAACCACAGCCATAAAGTCAGCAATAGTGACTTCTGGAAGGATGACACGTTTTCCTCATTGAATAGATTAACTCTTATACTGACTTACCCATCCCGCCCTTAGCCTATCATAAATAGTGACTTCTGGAAAGAGGACACTTTTCTTTGAATAGGTTAACTTCTATACTGGCTTATCAGTCCTGCCCTTAGCTTCTCATCCTAAGGTGGGGTTACATGGTTGAGGTGTTCTGCATTTCAAAAGGGAAAATTAACCATTGAGATAGAGAGAAGTATGACATGAATCAAGCTCCCACTGATTTTCCATTTTGCTGGCAATACATTTTTCAAAAAGGTACTGCCTAAACGGATTTCTCTGATAAATTTCTCCAATTAAGATACCAACTTTTATTCTCAGGTTAATGGAACTGGTATGAGTGGAATGTCTAGTGCACTTAAGTTGATAAGACAGGCTGGGACAGCCCTTCCTAGGTTTTGTGGGGCTCCAGGATTCTGATCTTCAGTTTCAGTGGGATGGGAAGACACTGAAAGGGTCTTACGCAGTTAGAGGGACTGGAATTGGATGCAGGGTAGTGAACTGCATGTAGGAAAAACGGGAAAGCAAGACAGGAGCCTTCTGCAGAACAGGCTGGGTAGTGGCTAGTGTGGATGTTCTGAGAGGGGTGCACGGAGGTGGGAGCGCCCTTGATTAGAATACACAGGAGATGTTACAGAACTTGATGTTTGACCTGGCACCGGGACAAGAGAAACCCTGTTTTAATTTTTACAGAGACCATTTGCAAATGTGCATTATGAGCTAATGGTAGGAACTGCTAGTAGTTTTCCTTATACAACTATATTGTCTCCACACAGGAAGATACAAGTGGTGACATGGAGGGTGTCACTCACAAGGAAATGAACTTACAAGCACTGACCCAGAGCAAAACTGAGTAATAGGATGGGATACTTTTTAATCTTTGAAGACTTTATGAGCCTTAACAAAATATTCTCGTAAGACAATTTTAGTGTTTAAATCAAGGTTTACTCATCTCCAGTGCTTTATAAAAGTGCAATTAAGTTTTAAATTCCTGAAATTCTACAGCATAGAGATGGAAGAACTTTAGGGGTGTGTCTTGTCTATTTCCCTATTTCCCAAATGAGAGGCTCAAGACTTGCAGGTCATCCCATAAACCTCATAGCAGTTAATCTACCTCTGACCTCACCTTTCAAGTACTTTTCCCTTTGACTTCTGAGCCTTGGTCTCCTCATCTGTAAAATGGGGTAATGCTTCCTGTGTGACATAATTGTGAAGATTCAAGTTGATCCACATGGGACCCTTGGTACATCGCTAACTTGACGTTGCTGTTTGGTGCCACTGAGCCAGTTCCACCTCACAACAACCCCATGTACATCAGAATGCAATGCTGCCTGGTCTTACATCTTCCTCATGTTCTTTATGCTCAGCTCACTGTTGCAGCCACTGTGTCAATCTATCTTATATAACGAGTGCTTAACAAGGATTTGCTATTACTGTCGGTTACAAGGCACACGTCTAATCTTGAAATACCAAAGGACCCAGATACAAACCTCAAAGCAATGAATTCTGATGTGAACTCAGCAACAGAGTTAAGCGGCGACACCGGGAGACTAAGACACTCCAACTTGTGCCCTGGCTGCAGTACCTGCCATGCTGTGTGAGTTGGTGTAACTTTTTTTCCACATAGATATTAACCTTCTGTGAAAAGTAGGGAGCAATTTTTCTTGGGAGGAACCCATACAAGCATGTGGGCAGGCAGACCACCCCTTATCACTGTGCAGAAAGGACTGAGCAGCCCACCCAGTAGGAAGAGAGGCAGGATAAGGGCACAGATACAGCTCTGGCCTACAGCCAAGCTCATTGGGGGCAGCAATAACTGACTTGTGCTCCTTGGTTTCTCCCAAGACTCCCTAAAGCCCTAGTTCAGGGTCAAATCTCAGTTAGGAAAGTACACACACACGCTCCTTTTAAGAAAGAAACTGTTAAGGCTGAGAAGGCAGCTGCAAAGTGCTGCTCCTCGGCTATAGCCACTGTCTTTCACTCTTATCGTACTGTAAATGGAGGTGTTAGTGACATCAGGGATCTTAGCAAGAAACTACAAAGATGCCTCTTAGATCACAGTAAGCAAAAGACAAATACAACATGTATGATCCCAGCCTTTTCTAGATACTAAACAGTTCCTCTTCCTAAGTGTTAGAGAAGAAAACTAGAGCTACTATAGCCCGTGGGGGCCGTCGCCAGTGAGTGGTAGGGCTCTAAGACAAGGCTGAGAAGCCCAGATCCCAGGCTGCAGTGGCGGAGCCCTGTTCCTGGCTCCACTACGGCTTCTGCTGTCAGATGTTGCCTTCCACGCTGGACTGGTGACTAGCTGGGTCAATGCTTGAATTTTATACTCCACCCATAGTACACCCAGCCCCCAATACTCAGAGGCTCAACAGAAGGGTTGCCTGACAACCAAGTTTCATGGTTTCCACTTTATTGCTCAAGCATGGAACTTGAGGGCCTGGACCTTCAGCAACGTGCAAAGAGACACTTGGGGTGGGGGTGGGGGTGCAGAAGTGAGAACACAACCTGCCCCAGAAGGAAAACAGACAGGAAGGGAGACAGTGGAAGGGGATACAAGGAACGATCACCGATCACCGTTAACACCCGACAATGTCTGCCACACCATCTGGGGTGAGGGAACAGAGATGTAATGGGCACAGCAGTGGTTCTTCCCATACCTCTAGCACCCATATGGAGGCCACATGTTTGGAAATGAACTGGGGGAAGGAAGGGATGAGGAAAACAGCTCCCTGGGGAGGTCTCCCTCTCCACCCTGGTTTCACATGAGACCCCATCCCTACCTGTCACTTGCCCCCCTCTACCATTTGAAAATGGACCTAGTAAAGGCAGGAAGCAAATAAATAACATTCTGATGAGTATGTGGATGGATCTGTGTTCACATATAATGGGGAGGGATGAAAGTGGGGGTGACACCACCTAAAATTTTTGCCATCTCAATCTGCGTCCCCCACCCCATCAGCATACTCCTTTTCCCGTTTTCCCCAAAGCCACCATTCAACCAGGTAGAAAAATAAAGGTCTAATTCACTCAAAATTCTTCAATTTTTACAAAACTAACAGGGTGGAACAGGGCAGGGAAAAGAGAAGGCAGGCAGCTGCAAAAGTTAGGCTGGGGAGAGGCTATGCTTCTGTCTTCACCTGAGCCTGGTTCCCTGCCACAATGCTCTGCTC
The DNA here is from genome assembly GCA_028571685.1 of Heterohyrax brucei. Lineage (NCBI taxonomy): Eukaryota > Metazoa > Chordata > Mammalia > Hyracoidea > Procaviidae > Heterohyrax > Heterohyrax brucei. Next base: position 63,504,560 of record CM053142.1, on the reverse strand, counting down.
GTCCTTCATCTCTATGTCAGAGCTGCGGTCTCCTGCAGCTACTTCTGCCTTGGCCTGCAGGAACAAAGAGACAAAGAAAGGGATGAGTTCTATTTCTCACTTGGCCCAGTGTTTCCTGATGGGAAAAGATGACTTTCACTCTAAGGGAGCACTCTTGTCTTTGCCTTCCTGATCAGATGACACCCTTACATTCACCCAGTGCACTGATACCACATGTGGTCTGAAACCACAGATACTTGCAAAGGAAAAAGCAAACCAGCCACCACATGTGGCCAGTAAGCATAAGAAGAAAAAAAACTAACTATAATACTGAAATAACTTCTGGATACTGAAGATCAACTACAAAGCATTAGATTTCATTAAAACAAGAAAACTTTTCTTAACATATGCGAAGAAGCCAAATTACACATATGGTTCACAATGTATTTCTACTGGATAGTGTTGGTTTAAAGTACTGACAAGCTAGAAATAGAGAACTGGCTAAATTATGTGATATATTAATGGAATTTAATACCTTACAAGCACAATGAAGGTAAAAACTCTTATACCGTGATGGAAAACCCTGATGGATTGGTAGTTAAGTGCTACAACTGCTAACCGAAAGGTCAGCAGTTCAAATCTGCCAGGCACTCCTTGGAAACTCTAGAGGACAGTTCTACGCTGTCCTACAGGGCCTCCGTGAGTCACAGTGGACTTGATGATGGCAGTGGGTTTGGTTTTTACAGTGATATAAAATGAGCTTCCAAATACTATTATGTATAAAAAGCATGGTACAGAGAATAGTAGGTATACTGTTAATACATATTGTCTCTTCGGTGGAAGAAAAAGGGCTCAACACTATATACTTGAAGGACAGAAATCCTGGTTACTATCAGTTGCCCCTAGGTGAGAGAATAACTTCACACATTTTTTGGAACACTTTTGATTTTTGATAACGTACATGTACTACCTATTTAGAAATCCACATACAGAAGCATTGTCCACCTGCTTCTTTGACAGGCTCTAGGAATAGGAGAGACGTAAGTGGGGGAAATGCACTAAGCAACAAACTCCTGCCCACTAGGGCCCATGGGTTTCCAGTCCTGATTCTAGAAGATGCACTGGGACCACTGCCAGGGACTATTACTGAGGAGACACTTGTGCTATTCCTCCAGGGAAGAGGGCAATTTGGGGTTTTCAAGACTGGCACATATAATACCCGCCCCTTTCCCAGACCCATGTATGGCCATTCCCCATCCCACCCCACACCTTGCTGTCCTCCTCAGCCAGCCTTTCAAACATGTTGGCATAGAGCTTTTTCTCCCGTGCCAGCTGCTTGCGGATCCGCTGCTGACAGATAACCAGCTGAGCCTTGGCAGCCTTGTTGCTGGGGTAGAGCTGCAGGACCTTCTGGAAGTCAGCCCGTGCCAGCTCAAAGTCATTCACTGCCAGGTAGGCCTCTCCTCGGCGGAAGAGGCCCTTCTCGTTGTTGCTGTCCAGTTCCAGGGCCTAAGGACACAGAGAGGAAGCAAGAGTGAAACATCAGATTCCATGGTCCGTCTAGCTGAGACTGGGTTCCAAATACATCCCCTAAGCAGGACAGGATAGAAAAGAATGGCCACCTCCACAGGAGGGGTCTGATGAAACCTCACGCAGCCTGAGGAGCAGAGAGGGCTTACTTTCAGTGGAAAGATGGCAGATCTCTACATCAAACATTACTAGTCTCCGTAGATGAGGCAGAAATCCTGGGAATAGTGGTTAAGTGCTACAGCTGCTAACCAAAACGCTGGCAGTTCGAATCCACTAGACGTTCCTGGGAAACTCTATGGGGCAGTTCTACTCTGTCATATATGGTTGCTATGAGTTGGAACTGACTTGATGGCACTGGGTTTGGTTTATAGATGAGGCAAGCGAGGACAGGGGAAAAAGTCATAAGGAGTTCTCCCAGTAGTGCCAATTGCCTCAGCACCAAGTGAAGTCAACATTTTTGCTTCTGTCGTCCTCTGTCTTTGGGCTCTTACTTCAGCATTTCCTCTAACCCATCCTCGCATCATTGAGGGCAAGTTTTGGAAATGTAGGCAGCTTGTTCTACCCTGTCCTCAAAAGGGGCCTTACCTTGTTGCAGTTTTCGATGGCAGCTGAGAAGGCCTGCAGTTTCAGGTGACACATGGCCAGATTGAGGTGGGAGGCCAGCCGAAGAGCTTGTGCCTTTTGTGCATCCTCACCGGACAAACTCGACTCATATTCTAGCCAGGATATGATCTTTTTGTACTGCAGCACTGCTTGTTTGTACTTGCCTTCCTGGAAGGGGAGGGAGACTGCCTTAGCCTGCAGACATCAGTGACCCATGAGCACAGAAGATGCCCCAACTTCGGGGCAAAACCAGCTATTTCATACATACATAGTAAGCAAAGACTGCAGAAAAGGACCTCAGCCCTTGTGGGGAAGGGTGGGCCCAGAGACTCTTCTCTCAGAATTCCCACAAGGGCTGGTGGTAGGCTTACCTTGAAATACACAGTGCCTCGCTCCTTCACTATGCTGCTCTGTTCCAGCTTCTCCTCAGGGTTCATCTCCCAAGACTCCTTGGCCTGCCACATCCAAGGAAGAAACACAGTTAGCTACCCCAGAAGTCAACTACAGGGTAAGACCTGACTTCATGACAGGGAACAATCTCACCTTCTCAAAATTCTTCAGATGAATTTCATATTTCAGTTCAGCATATGGTGGGATTTGGAACTTGTCTTTCCCAACACTGCCAAAACCATACCTGTGGAGTGAGAGAAGGGAGGAGAAAATTCAGGTCATCTAGGCAGTCCTTACTTTCTCCAGGCTAACAAAGTTTCCCACCCTTTTTGCAGAAAGTACTTCCTATCCCTTCAGACTTGATTCCAGTGCTCCCCATTTGCAAATATCTCCCCTGACCTCTTCACACAATTAAGTGGGCTAATAGTGTGTTGCAACCCTGCTAACAGTGGTTACGAGCTTGGCTGCTTACCAAAAGCTCAGCAGTTTGAATCACCCAGCTACTCCTTGGAAACCCTATCGGGCAGTTTGACTCTATACTAAACGGTCGTTATCAGTGGGAACTGACTCAACAGCAACGGGTAATGGGTAGCGTCTTATATACATATATCCTACTAATAACTCATCACAGTGGCACAGTTGCTCATTTAAATGTCACCTCACCGACTGATAAGTACTAGAAAGCAGAAAGAATGTTCTATTAGATTGTGACCCCTTAGGACATCTTAGAACTGGGCCTAGAACACAGTAGGTGTGTTTCAATTAATGTTTGCTAATGATGGAATGAACTGAGAGGTGAAAACCTTGATGCTGATAAAGGATAGATTCTGTAGCAGCAAAAATGGGGAAGATTAGATTTCACTTCAAGGAGAGTTAGACAATCGTGGCCATGCTTCTAAATAGAAGGAAGAGACCCCAGTGGCGTTACATACAAGTCACAGTGAATTCGCAGGTGCTTACTGTCTCACTGTCCAGTTATACAACTCACTGTGGACATTCAGCTGTCTGCCCTTGGCTTGCTTGCCCTACAAAGTGCCCATGCCTCACCTGTGTTTGAGGCACACAACGGAATGTTCTCCTTTCTCCATACGCTGAATGGTTTTCTCCACCCCACAAGGCAGATCCAGATTCTCCCCATCACCAATCTCAAACTGGAGCTCCCGCTGATCGAACATCCGGTCCATGTAGTACCCTTCTATTGCAACTGGAATAAAAAAAGAGTTGACATATCAGCAGTGTGAGAAGGCAGGTGACTAAAGAAGGACACCACCAGCCCCCTTAAGTCACCTTGTCGTTTTTTGCCCCAAGAGGTCCCTGTTGCCTTCTCACACCTGGAGGGATATTTATGCGTGAGAATGGTCCAAGCCCTCATTTTATGGTTAAGGCTCTGAGAAGCCAGTGCCTTGCTCAAAGTTATCCACAGCTTAAAAGTCTCAGAATCAAAATCCCAGACTCCCAATTCTTCTGTCTACAACCCCAGATTGGCTCACCCTCCACCATAGCTCCATCATTGGGCCTGGAATAGCCTTCACCCCGAGTCCGTATTCTGCGGATGATGCCACCATCTTCATCTTCTGTGAGGTCTTCTCCCCTGAACTCAAATAACTCTATCTGTGGAAAAAGATGTAAGGTGATATAACTCCTTTCTCCATGAACTCACTAACAGAGAGATGAACCTTCTCCCCCACCTAGAATCTGACCACAAAAGGTCAGAGTGACACGTCTGCTAAGTTCTTAGGAGCTGCCCCAGCCTCAACTTTGTTAGAGGTGGGCAGGCCATGTGGACTTCAGGTAACCCCAGGGGCCCAATCTATTTGCTAGCTCTTCTGTTTAGCAAGGCCAAGTTCCTACCAACTCCAATTCAGGTCCTTGAAAAGCCCAATCCGGTGGCCATTAAAAATGACTAGCACCTCTCAGCAGTCTTCTGAACATTCTCTAAGCTTCCCTGACTGGCTCAACCACTGTCAGACTAACAGTATCCAAAGTCCCACCTCCTCAGGGAAGTCTTTTCTCATGGTTCACAGGAGCAGTATCTCCATGTCTAGTGTGCTAATATTCTGGCTGTAATTTACACCTCAATAAAGATCCTGGCCTTGCGACTCTTCTTGGTTAAAATCATAACCTAACTCTCCTCCAGGACTTGTTCAACCCCTTATAAGTACACGTCAGCCCCTTACCAGGCCTTGAGTCTGAAAAGGGCTCGTGGCCACCTCTTCCACTCTGAAGCCTTCACTGTTGGTCACTTTCTGGCAGCAGCAGGCTACACAGAATAGAGCCAGCTGCCCTCTCTGTTGCTCTTCCTCCCACGAGGCCAGGCCCTTAGATTTGGCTATATTGTCTCCAACAGGCAGGAAGGGCTGGAGGGCAGCCAGGCACTGGGCTGAGATAAGGCCTGGCTTTTTGCTTTTTTCTCTGTGGCGGACACTTACCTCAAACACAAGCGTGGCACTGGAGGGGATCTTTGGAGGACTGCCTGCGGAACCATAAGCATATTCTGGTTTGCAGGTGATGTGGCACACTTCCCCCACCTTCATGGTTGCTATGGCAATGTCCCAAGCCTTGATGACCTCTCCTGCAAGTATAAAAGGCAAACAGGTCCTTGTTAGCACGGGTTTGACTCTGAGCTCAAGAGCGCTTCCCACAGACTTACTACCTTACCACGCCCAAGGGGAAGTTGGAGACACTTTAGAAACAGGACCTGGAGGGTAAAAAGCCTGGTCATAATACGTGCTGTCAGGTCTCTTAAAAAACAAACAAACACAATAAATTTGGGGAGAAAAAAAAAATCACTTGACCCTGGAACAAAGGAGTTTAAGAAACAAGGTACTCCACTCTCAAACAGGGACCGAAGTGTTGAGAGGTGATGTAGGGAGGAGATGGACATTAATCTAGTTGCAGGACAGGGGAGAAAAAACGAATACCAGAAGAAGAGGGGGAGGACAGTCTATGATCAACCACTCTTCTGTAAGTTTGTGTATATCGTTTCTGTGTGTTATGGCTTATACTTGCTTTGGAGCCTTTCCTACCAACCCACCTACCATGCCTACCTTTTCCTAGGTCAAAGGAGAATTTGTCCTTGCGGTCCAGACTGGAGTCAAACTTGGTGCCATCTAACAGCCAGCCAGTGTAGTGGACAAAGACCCGGTCCCCAATCATGGGACTCTCTGTGCCTGTGCCCTCTCGCTTGATGACCTGGGAGGAAGGGGGAAAGGTGAGTACCCAGGGAAGCTGGGGAGAAAGGCGGTGATGGGAGTTGAGCACAAATGGGCAACTAAACTGCCTGCAGCTTCTGAGAAGAACGTGAGGGCTCATCTGCTTCCATCTTCCCTGCCTACTTGTAAACAGATTCAAGAGACTAATCCTCAGATGTCTAATTCTGTTACTAGTATCCAACTAATCTCCCCTTCTTGTTGAGGGGCAACATGACCTGGTTTACTAGAGACAGAAGACCAGTGTTTAAGTTTTTGTTGTATGATCTTGGATGTCACTTAAACTCACTGAACCATATTTGTAAAACAGGGATGATGATCCACATCACCTAGAGTTGCTGGAGGATTAAATCCATAGAGGGTTGAACAACAGATGATCAATGCAGGCAACGTTATTTATGGTACATGTCCTCACTCTTCCTAAACGCCAACAGTTATTAGAGTTTGGTCTGGGGAGAGGAGACTGAGAAGAATGTGAGTAATGGAGAGAATAGGAACAGGAGTTAAAGATAAGAAATGCCAGAGTACAGATGAACACCAAAACTAACCAAACTCATTTCTGTCCAGCCAATGCCAACTCCTAGCAACCCTACAGGACACAGCAGAACTGCCCTATAGGGTTTCCAAGGAATGGCTGGTGAATTTGAACTGCCGACCTTTCGGCTAGCAGCTGAGGTTTTAAGGACTGCACTGCTAGGGCTCCACAGATGTATACAGAGGCTCTCAAATCAGGCCCTAAACTCTCACTTGGTACATAAATATTCCAGACCCCTAGCTAATTAGATGCCTGGTGACAAAGTGGTTGAGAGCTCGAAGTCAGGAGTTTGAATATACCAGCTGTTCCTCAGATACCTATGGGACAGCCCTACTCTATCCTATACAGTTGCTATGAGTTGGAACTGACGGAGTAGAACTGCCTCATAGGGTTTCCAAGGAACTGGTGGATTCCAACAGGTGACCTTTTGGCTAGTAGTCAAGCTCTTAACCACTGTGCCACCAGGGCTCTAGAAGTGCACCAGAGAAGTAAAAATGTAAAGGGAAGGGGTGGAGAATAAAAGGTGAAAAAAAACTTTCTGGAATAATATCATCAGAAAGCTGGAACGAGAAGCAAAAGGCACATGTTCATAGGAAAATCAGCTGCAGAAGAGGCTTGAGATCACAAGTGTTTAGCATAGAGCCAGATGAATTTCAAAATCCTGTATTCTGGGCCATGTGAACTACCTGAGATATCTAGCTTTGTCAAGGTCTCCCACACTGTGGATTCAAGTGGTGGGGAGCCAGGACGACGAAAAACAATTGATGGGGAAAGGCTAGAATTTCAACACCCTCTACTCTTACCACAGAACCTGCCTGTGAACCATCATAGGTTGTCTTGACCCAGGTCAGAGTGCCCTGCGCCCATTGTCCTGGACACCACCCCCTCCAGCGTTTTTTGACGGTAAGCAGTTTGCAGCACACTCCAAAGCACCTTCTCCTCACCCTATACCCACCCCAAAGCCCCAACTGTAGGTGTGGGGAGAGAAGGGCAGCGAGGTGGGACAGGAACTACAGGTTCCAGCATGCACTGCTCCATCGTTTTCCCCAGCGTGGGGGAGGGGCAACAGCATGTCTGAGTCGGTGGTAACCTAGCTGGCTCCCAGCCTTTAAGTGGGGGTATGAGGGCGTAGACGGCGCCAGAACCTTCCGCACAGCCAGGCCTGGGCACCCGGTCCCATAAAGGCCTTTGGGCCAGGAAATTAATCTTAACCACTTCTCGACCCTGCTAATATTTAACTACCAGGTGTAGACGGGCTGTTTGTTGCACCACAATCGTTGAAAACGGCCTAGGGACTGACTTCCCGGTGCGGCTGGCAGGTAAAGAGCTGGCAACTTCGCCTGGGCAGCCGGGTAGGACAGAGGTGAGGAGGGGCGGTCTCGGCGTAGGCCCGGCCCCGGGCTTCAGTGCATGCCGCCCAGGGCCCCCTAGCTGCAGCTCGCGTGCACCGCCCCGGCCCCGCCCCTCCTCTCACCGCTGCACCGTGCACGCCGGAGTTGGCGCCGCAGTCTCGGCCCCCTTCCTGGGCCCAGGCGCTGCAGAACTGGGGGGATTTGGGGGGACCTCAGCCCAGACCACATGGACAAGGATAATAGTTATATCGCGACCCGCGCACCTAGACTATCCCCTCGAGAGCGTGCGGCTGCCCTTCCCACCCCCAAGGAACGCAGCCCGGTCCGGGAAGGCGATGCAGTCGGCCACCGGCTGCATCCCACACGGTAAATAGCCAAAGGCTGTAGAGGCAGCCGTGCTCGGTTCGGCCCCCGGCCCCAGTGCTGCCAGTCTCGGCGGGATCGAGAGGCTGCGATTAGCGCCCAGAGCTCGGACGCTTTCCAGAGGGCCCTCCAGCTCCCGGGTGTATCTCCACTCCCGAACGGCACACACCTTTCTCTATTCCTCACCTTAAGCACGCCTTTATCTTGCTTGGGGCTTATGTCCACTCCCTCCATGGGCAGCGGCGCCTTCTGCGACCCATTCTCCGCCGCCTTCATCTCGTCCGCCGCCTTCATCTCCTCCGCGGTCATCGCCGCCCGGTGCGCCGTTTACTTCGGGAGCTGAGCACAGGGCGCGAGCCAAGCCCTCTCGGCCGCCGGCTCCGTCTGCACGGGTGGGAAGGCACCGGTGCTGCGGTCGCGAAACTGCAAACCGGTCGAAGGCGCGAGCACCTCTGCCTGCCGACGAACTCGCTCAGCAGCCCGCGGCAGAGTCGGGCGCGGGAGCGGGAGTAGGTGGCTAATGAGTAGCTAGAGGGAGCGATTGGTCCCACCCCACAGCCGGAGGGAGGGGCTGGGAGGAGCCGGAGCGGGAGCGAAGGACGGAGGGGGTGGGGGCGGAGAACTTTCTAGAGACGGCGGCGGCTCAGCCGGTTCGGGTTCTTGGTCTGAGGGCAGTTTTATGAGGTTTTTTTTTTTTCCCCCCACCTTCCGGTTCCTTTTTCGGTTGGCTACCTATCTCTTCCCCCCACACACCTGGAACCCTCGGACTCAGGGGACAATGTCCCCTCCCCAGCGCCCGTCCCTGGCCTACGCTGCCCGTTTCCCGGTCAAACTGGATTCTTCCAGATCGGTCTTGATACCCTGTCTATATTACTCCCAATACCGCGCTTGCCAACCACCCAGATCCGTCCTATTCATTGCACCCCACGGCGTGGTTTCTTTAGCGCCCGGGAGCCGGATGTGAGTTGCAGCGCTTTGGTCTGCTTGGGACCGCAGACGCGCATTTTTATGAGAGCAAACCGTAAACTGAAACGGCGTGGCTTCCCCATCTTGACTCTTGCTTTATACTTGCCAAACTCGGAAGGAGGAAGGAAAGGGAACGGGGCAGGGAGTAGTGAGTGAATAATAGTGCCTAGAATTGAGGGAAGGCAACCTTGATTTCCCCAGAGCCCGGAAGACAAGGCAAAGGCCAGATGTGCCGCCCTTGGCTCTTTAAAATGCTAGGAGCTGCTTGATTGTCTGCAAGATACGACCCGCTGAGCTAAGGACTCTTAAATGGGGCATTCATTAAAGGGACATTCCTCAGTAGTAATAAAAGTGTCGTTTCGGTTAATTCTTAAAAACGGTTGTAACTAAACAGTCATTAAGTTTGACTCGAGTCAGTGAGAAAATATATTTTCTTACTAATGTCTAGTTCTCAAGGATTTATCCACCGCTTCTGGAGTGCAGGGCACCGGTGTGGTAGGGCAGAGCTTTCAGAGATGGTCCTGATTTTGTTCACTTACCCTGAATTTAGCATTAGTGTCCTATGGTGTCGCCATGAGTCGGAATCAACTCGACGGCAGTGGGTTTGGTTTGGGTTTTTGGTCTCGTGGGTAAAAAAATCAAACCCGATGCTGTCCAGTTGATTCTGACTCACAGCGACTCTAAAGGACAGCACCCTAGGAGTTTCCAAGGAGCTGGCTGGTGGATTTTAACAACTTAGCCTTTTGGTAAATAGCAGAGCTCTTTATCCACTGTGCCACTAAGTGGGCTCCGTGTGATGAGTAGTGAGTATCAATAAGGACTAGTAACTGCGTGAATCTTTATTCCAGTAACAGTAATAATGAGATCTTTAAGTTCTCTCTCTGCCTAGCACTGTGGTACTGTACAAATAATCCCATTTAGGTAGGTAACTAAAGAAGCTACTGTAGCTGAAAGGAATCCTTGGGTAGCTCAAACTGTTGTTAACCAAAAGATTGGAGGTTGCAATCTACTCAAGAGCTTCTAGGAAGGAAGACTTGGTAATGTACTTTCAAAAGGAAGCACAGTGAAAGGGAGCCTACTCTGAAATACATGGGATGACAGAGCAAACACACTCCGTAGAGACTGGTTATTATAGATGAAAATTCAATACAGTAGAAGTTTAATAATTGATGGTAGTTAGTCTCTCCAGATGGAACTTGTCTACAAGGAAATGCAGAAGTAAAAAAAACAAACAAACAAACTTCCTTCCAGTAAGTAATTTTCAGTCTGATTGCATTTAGTTACAACTAAGAAATACCCTCAGAGGATTAGGGGATTGACTCAGTAGACGTTAAATCTATTTTTTCTCTGTGCTTTTCTAGTAGAGTACAGTGAGAACATTACCAAGGCCTTCCAGGAGTCCTGGAGATAGGAATACTGGGTAGTGGCTTACAGGATGGTACAAACCTGCTGGTTCTCAGGGTGTAGTACCTTTTAACCTGTTGCCCTCAGGTTGATTCTGGCTTGATTTCGATTTACAACAACCCCATATGACAGTCAGCTGCTTCATAGAGTTTGCAAGAAGCAGCTGATAGCCGACAGTTTTCTTAGCAGCCAAATGGTTAACCTCCGGGCCACCAGGGCTCCCAGTGTGTAGTAGTTTCTTTTAATTCTGGAGCCATTCAATGTTATCTGGTTGAACAAGATTTACCTTTAGGGCAATGTTTTTCTTTAATATCTTTGTCTTTTTCTTCATTGGAAGTCAATTGTGTTGGTCTGTCTCCTTTAATTCCATTGAGTACGTATTTATTCAGTGCTTAAGAGTGTGCACACACATACCTTAATGGCATGGCAAAAAGAACATGTGTTTTTAGAGTAAGGATAGAATTGGGTGGCCCACTTACTAGCTATTTGATTTGGGTATGGGTTAAGTCAATTTCATGTCTGTGAAATGGGAAGAGTAGTTTAAAAAGAAGGAATGTTATTTTAGGTGTGTAGTCCAGCCTCAGTGGGTGGTTGATAAATAATGGTCATTATTCTACTGTGTTAAGTGCTGTGGGGGAGTTGGGGACAAAGTGCTGAGCAAATCAAAGCCTATAAATGAAACGGGAAAGGTAGCGTGGAAGGGAAAGGGGACAAACATAAGGAAACGTTTTCCAGTGGGAACTGTGTCCACCGTTGACTGAATGAGTAAATGAGGGGGTCCAAGAGGAGGGAGGGGTAAGGAAAGGCCTTGGATTCTTCAGTCCCAGCTCAGGACCTTACTGTTTCAGGATTTTGTGTTTGTATGTATTTACATTTTTCTGCTCATAGAACTTAGACATATGCACAGTAGAAAATATACAGGTGTTTTAGTCTTCTTTTCTTCTCTTCACCCATCTTATTTAGCTCATTTAAATTAACATTCTTTCTAAACCTTTGGACAAGATGTTGAACAATATAGTTCCTTTCACAGTATCACTCAGTTATTAAAAATCCTTCTGAAATTTTCCTCTTTTGGTAGAGGAAGAGAGCCCTTCTTTTTTTTGCCTTTGAAGTCTTTTTTTAAAAATTATTTATTTTTTATTGTGATTAGGTGAAAGTATACAATCCAAATCAGTTTTGCATACCCACCTGTCTGCAGCTCCTTCTGCTCTCCCCACTTGGTAACAGCACACTCCTCCTTTCCATTCCATACTTCCAGTGTCTCCTCTCCACCCTCTTCTCTGCCATCTAGAAGAGATAAGTAGGATTGCCTGCTATAAATGTGTAGAACCATAAATTATGGACACCATATAGTCACACTGTGTCTCTGAGTCTAGTCCGTTCTTGTCTGAAGAGTTGACCTCGTTACTGATTTCTGGTCAAGGACAGCAGCAGATCTAGGGGCCATGTTATCAGAGAATTGTCCAGGCTATCAGACCATCAATTCAGGTCTTTTAGAAGAGTTCTTGGGCTGCACCCCTCTTTTTCTTGTATTGGCTCAGGGACTCTACATTGTGTCCTCTGTCATGGCTGTCTAAGGGAGCACTTTTTTAAAAAATCACTTATCTTACTCTGTAGGAAACTCATTAGAAATACTGGGATTAGAAGCTTTGTTTTTGCCAAGATGAGCCTTTCTAAACTCACATGGAAATGCTGGCATGGTGGTTAAGTGCTACAGCGGCTAACAAAAACATCAGCAATTTGAATCCCCCAGGTACTGGTTGGAAATTTTATGGGGCAGTTCTGTTCTGTCCTATAGAGTTGCTGTGAGTCGGAATCAACTTGATGGCAGTGGGTTTGTGTGTTTGTTTAAGTGTAGCTGATTCATCTCCAAAACTCTAGGCTCATACTTTAGACCTGAAGATGCCCTTGCTTTTTAAAGTTGATATTTTGACTTCTTAGGCTGCCAGTGCACTTCAGTTTTTGACTCATTCAAATATTAGAATTATTCAAAAGAATGAGATGAATATATGTGTATTTGTATACACTCTAGTAAAATGAAACTTGGGACTCTTTGACCCAACCTAAGAGTTAAAACATAACCAGCATCATTTGTATTGAAAGATGTAATGCCAAAAAAAAAAAAAAAGGTCAAGAACTGTTACATAATTTCTTGGTACTTTTGGTGAGTGTTGATTGAGAAAACACAAAGTGTATTGACTAAAAGTTACCACACATCTGATAAAATATTTATTATGTGATTACAACTCCATTTTCATCATTTGAAATATATTAGAACTCTGTGGGAGGACGTATAGTGTAAAGGTTAAGTTCATGGGCTCTGGTTTGGATTTAGTTGGGTTCAAATTCTAGTAGAGATTTTGCATTGCATTTACCTGGGTTCAAATCTCCATTTCAGTATTGAAATCACCATGAGAACGTGACAAATTTTCTTCATCTTTGAAATAGGAATCAGTATAGTATATCTCTTAGGTTTTTATTTTCCTTGAGCATTACATAAATTATACATGAAGTTATGTAGTGCCTGGCATGTAGTAAGTAGATAAGTTGTCATCAGTATATGTGCCATATTTTATTTATTCCAGCTGGTATATGGGATTAAAGACCTGGAAGACCACCCTCAGTTTGCTCCATTAATCCCAGAAGAGTGCTTCTCTCCTGATGTTAAACCATACTTGTTATTTTTGATGCAGCCACACTTGGCTTTTTGGTAATATACATTCTTCAATGCTTGATTATGAGTGTGATCATTTAATAATATGCACAGTCTCTCTCTGTGCTGATAATGTTACTTTGACAAGACTGGGAGTCCCTTGAAGGTGGAGACTTGATCTTGACCCTTCTTTTGGTTACCTGAACTCCTGGGGTGGGAGGAGCAGAGTATTTGTTGGGTTTCCAGCCTCACCAAAAGTGTTTGTTTTCTTTTGTTTGCAATATAATGTCCGATTCAGATAAATACAGTGAAACCTGCTGAGGCTACTGATGTGCAGCCAAAAGCCTTATGGGATTTGGCTTATTGGTTTGGAAGTTCAAGGTCATGGTTTCATGGGCTATTCCAGTGGCTTAATTATTTAGTGTTTCTCCTCTACCTCTGTTCATTGCCTAATTCGTGACTGGAGTCGTAAAAGTTTGCAAGTGGCATCCAAACCTTGACAGTTGTTCTCTATTCACCTGGAGCAACAGAGGAAGGAGAGTCAAGAACAGAAGGAGAATATGCAATATGTGACTAAGTGCCTCCACAAACAACTACTTCTTTGTTGTGAGACCAGAAGAATTGGATGGTGCCCATCTTCCATCACTGAATGTTTTGATCAAAGATTCTACAGAAGTTTCCTGATCAAAGGGGAGAAATGCAGCATCAAATTTCAAATTCTTACATTCTGCAAACTTTCTGGAGCCATGGAGGCTGGATGAACCTCTGAAACTACAGCCCTGATATATTTTTAAACCTAAAACCAAGAATATTCCTTGAAGTCTGTGTAAAACCAAATGATAGTTTAACTGTAACTATAAAAGGTATCTGCCTTGAGCATTGTGTTTTTTAAGAAGTATTTATATGGTATCAAACAGCAGTTTGAAAGTTTAGATAGGAGCCTTAGGAGGCAGTAAGTTTACCTAACAGAGGAGGAAGGACTCAAGAAAAGGAGGATGAGAATGGTTACATAGAAAAATGTAATCAATGTCACTAAATTACACGTGTCGAAATAGTCAGATAGGTGTATTTTTCTGTGTGTCTTCTCAGCAACTGCTACAAAATAAAGGAAAAATATGTTTTGATTCATGTAGGTATGAAGAAACCTGGGAGAACTGGAACTCAAAGGCGTTGCCTTGTTTTTCTGGGTCTTGCAAGGGTTCTACCACTAACAAGGTGCAGACAGGGTACAGACTTACTGCTCTACTTACATTAGTGTCTTATACTACTGTACCTGTTACTACCACTGTTGCTCTCTGTTAGTGAAGAATTTTTGAGTTTTCCTTCTCTGATGAGTTTCTGTGTTATATAGGTTCCAGCTTTTACAGGTTTTACCGTATATATTTTTGTTTTGCTCATAGGGAAGATACTAAATAGCTGAACTTCACCCTCATGTACTCACAGTGTGCTGAAATTTAGATTCCACCTCATTTATCAGAGGGTCAAATAACCAAGTGTTTAATTCAGCATGATTTCTGGCTTCTCCAAATTGTACATGATCAAGGATTGTATGTTTGTGTTATCATATTTAATTAGCATAACTAGGCCAAGGATTGTCATTTGGGAAAAATAAAATCTTGCTCTCTATTGTCCTCAGTTGACCAGCCAAGTGCCGTCGAGTTGGATGTGAGTGCTATTTAACATCACAAATATGCACTGTAGTGACTTTAAGAGCAACCTAGCATCTATCATCACTGAAAATTAAGACATTAGTGTTTTTCAGTATGTCGATCTTCTGTAATTGGTCTATTAACACTTTAATACATTTAACTTCAGATTTATTCTTGTATCCTAAGGGTTCATTTTATGTTGGTAATACTCAGCTTTAGTCTGGTCAAGTATGGACTTTAATATTTATCCCTACAGCCTTTAGCAAAAATGTGTATTCAGAGTATCTCCGGGTTTGACTATTTACATAGGCCCCACAGATGGGTTCTTAGTTAAGTAGTACTTCTTTCCACAGCTAGATCCTTGGGGGGAACTGTTCTGCTACTTCCTTAGGTTGCGTTTACCAGGTTTAATTTCCTCATGAAGAGAAAGGTTGCTCGGAGCCCTAACCAGGATATAGATCCTTGGAGAGAGAGCATCATATGCCTTTGGGAACGAGCTTATCTTTTTTCTTTCTTTAAAGGCACTCTTGGTTTGCCAGGATGTTCTTGGTGGTGCAAATGATTTACACTCCACTAGTAATCTATGGCATCTAATGACAACAGTTAACCTAAAGGTTGATGGTTCGAACCCCTCCTGTGGCACATGGAAGCAAGGCCTGGTGAGCAACTTACATAAAGATTACAGCCAAGAAATCTTATGGAGCACAGTTTTCCTCTGTAATACATGGGCTCACCGTGAGTCAGAATCTACTCAGTGGCAGTGGTTTTGGTTTTTTTTCTTCCTATACCTTTTTTATTTTTTTATTTTTAGGTTTGTGCGTATGACAGTGCCTCACATTACCAGGAGAGGGCAGTAGATTGTTTTCTCTGTAATGTCAGAGCTACCTAGGAATCCAGTAATTTTTTCCAATGGTTGCTGAGTGTCCACACTGTGCTAGACTCTGTGCTGGGCACTGGGAATGCAAAGCTGACTAAGCAGTAGGGGTCTCCACTCAGGAGGAGACTATGGTCTGAAAGTGTGAAACAGTCATGGAAGTAGATCAAGTGCCAACCAGTGGGGGGAGGTGCTAAGGCAGAAGTCTCTTTAGGAGACTGCGGTGTCCTGAGGAAGCTGAGAGGAGGAAAGACTTAGTAGATGAGATGCCAAGAAGGACAACCTAGTCGGAGGAGCCACTGTGAACATGACATCACCTAGTGGGCTCAGGCTTAAACAAGGGGACTGGGTAGGGCAGTGGAGTCCCTGAGTGGTACCAACAGTTAACACACTTGGCAGCTAACTGGAAGGTCAGGGGTTCAGATCTATCCAGGGATACCTCTGAAGAAAGGTCTGGTGACCTGTTTCCAAAAAAGTCAGCCTATTGCAATGGAGCACGGTTCTACTCTGACACACTGTGATTTGGAAGCACTTTGGTGGCAGCTGGTTTTTTGGTGGGGGATAGCTGTAGGAGAGGGAACTGAGAAGGTTGGCCTGTCATGTAGGATTGTCCTTGACTGCCATGCTAAGGAGTCTACACTAGCACTATGGAGGAAATGGGAAGCACCAGAAGATTTTGATTAGACGAGTAACACAATTAGACTTGGTCTTTTAACAAGTTCACTGTCTTGAGTGTGAAGAGTGCAGGACTGGAGGCTGATGGCCAGGTAAGATTGGACTGAAGCAGGTGGAGTCACAGATGGTGATGTTAGGAACTAAGAAGGCAGCAGTGGGATGGTAAGGAGGAGTTAGACATGGGGATGCAATGACAGGCCTGGGTCTCTAATTAGATGTGGGAGGAGGTTGAGGTCTCTGAGGTTTCTGGATTCAGTGGCCGGGGTGAGTACTGGTGTCATATGATGAGGTGGAAAACAGAGGAGACTGAGAAGAGGAGAAAGATTAGGAGTCATTGACAAATAAGGAGTGTCATGTCCACCTCTCTACTTCATTCCTACTGTAGCCCCAAATCCAGACCCTTACCACTTGCCACTAGTTCTGTGACAGGGGCTTCCTGTTAGGTCTCAGTGTTCAGTCTCTCTTCCTGCTGGAGTATCTTGTTAACTCTTTCACTTAACACCTATTTACTGAAAGTACCCACCGAAGAGTTCCTTCCCCTAGAGTTTATAGTCTAGTAGAAAGGTGGGGTGGGATGAGGGAAGACTCACACAATGAAACTGATGGTTGTTGTACAATATGAAAAATGTTCTTGTAAGTGAAGAACAAGGTGTAGTGAGAGCATGGCAAGGCAGGCATATAACCTGGACTTAAAATACTGAGGAAGGTTTCCTAGAGCAAGGATGTCAAGGCTCAGTAAGATGAGTACATGCTTGCCCAGTGAGGTGGAGATGAGGTGGGAGATAGAAGGAGAAGAGTGTGTGGCTTCATGGAGAGGTGGAGAAGGTGTTTCAAGCAAGCTTGGAGGTGGTGTTGGAGATAATACAAAGCCATGCCCTCTGGTTTCCAGCAAGGAAAAGAGATAAAAACAGCATTCAGTGAAAAATTGAGGATAGGAGGAAGTTTGCATAGTGTGGGGACTTAATGTAGGGTCAGAAACCCTAGTGGTATAGTGGTTAAGTGCTACAGCTGCTAGCCAAAAGGTCAGCTGTTCAAATCCACCAGCTGCTCCTTGGAAATTCTATGGAACAATTCTGTCCTATAGGATCACTATGAGTTGCAATCAACTCGAAGGCAGTGAGTTTTGGTTAATATAGGGTCAGAAACCCTGGTCACATAGCAGTTAAGAGCGACAGCTGCTAGTGTGAAGTTTGGCAGTTCAAATTCACCAGGTGCTCCTTGGAAACTATGGGGCAGTTCTACCCTGTCCTATAGGGTGTCTCTGAGTCAGAATTGACTTGATGGCTATCTTTTTAATTTTTTATTAATGTAGGGTGGCTATGAGTCAAAATTGACTCAATAGCAATGGATTTTAATGAAGGAGTTTGAGAAAGATGGAGGCAGAGGGATAGTCAGGGGGAGAAAGCACAGAGAAGCATGTCAGCTCACTCATTATTCAATAGGTATGTACTGAGTATCTACCTGAGGCCAGGAACATTGGGATGAACAAGACTGACTAGTTTCCCAGTCTCATGGAGGTTGTCTTTTACTGGGTGGAGACATACGATGAACAAATACGTATGGTGATTTGAGACGGTGGTGAATGTTATGAAGAATGGAAACAGGAGGATGTGGTACAGAGGGCCTGAGGAGAATCTCCCCAAGGAGGTGACTCGTGAGTTGTGTAGGAGGTGAGCTTCCATTCCAGGTAGAAGAGGCAGCAAAAGCAGAGAGAAAATAGGAAAAGAAAGATTCCTGTCAGGGCTTGTATTTTGGGTGGTACAGGCAGCATAATAGTAGTTTGGGGCATGGTGGGTTTACCTCTCCACAGGTTATTGAGAGAATGTGTCCCAGGAGTCTTCCAGTGAATGGATAAAAATGCAGGCCCTAAGGGATTAAACTTCTAAAGAGGATTGATCTTTAGGACAGATGAGGTTGGGGTCTCTGGAAGGAGCTGGAACTGCTCTGTGTATGGTTGGCCATTGGATTCTGGGGAGAAGTTCCAAACCCCGTTTTATGGGAACATAACTATGCTTACTTACGTATTGTCGCTGGTTGCTTTCACCTGTTAAATAGTTACAATAGAGACCATCTGGTCTGCAAAGCCCCAAACATTTATTACTATCTGGCTGTTGACAGAAAGGTTACCACACCCTGCTCTAAGTTGTGGCAGCAGTTTCCTGCATTCTGACTCAGGTCTAGTGTATGTTTGCCGAGACAGTGAGGAGTCCTCTCTGCTGCCAAGCTTGATCTCGCAAACCAAAAGTGTTAGTCATTAAGCTGTTCACACATATGTGGCAGTGTGCTATGAACTTGAATGGGTCTTTCAAGGGACTGTAGTTCCTGGCAAAGACTGGCCTTCTGTGAGTGGTCTCTGGGCCTGGCTGTTGGTACTAGAATTATCTTTTCAAATCACAGCCGGTGCTTGGTAACATTCAGCAACTCTGTTGCCACCTAGCCTTCAGTGTCCCTTACATGTGGCCCTGGTATACCATTCTAGCCTAACTTTCCATCTTTACCCATAGATGCTCCAGCCAAACCTGACCTGACTACCCGTCATCCCCTAAGTATACATTCTCCATCTTGGTGACTGAATCATTTTGGGACCGCTTAGCACAGTCAGCTTCCTGCTCTTGGTTATCTGGATTCTTGTCTTGTGTGCTGTAACTGGTTTTAAACTCTATGAGGGTAAGTGCCCTGTCTCACTCATTTTTATGTATCTAGTAGGTCTGGCTTTTTAGGACAGAGGTAATGATTACTGAACTAGGTATTCCAGTGATGCTTAGCACTGTTTCTTGAATTCATTTGGTACTAAAAGTATTTATCAGTTGGTACATTCAATCAGTAGAGGGTCTACTGTGTAGTTTTTGTATCCCCAGCATTTAACATAACAAATGAATGAAAAATAATGAGTAAATGAATGCATGATCCCAAATATTTCTATGAGGTGAAAGAAATTGATTATACTGACTAGCAGTGGTTGGAAGGCATTTGGAATTTCTCATTCTGCTTTTGCAGTTTGAATCCACCAGGTGTTCCTTGGAAACCCTATGGAGCAGTTCTGCTTGTCCTGCAGGGTCACTGTAAGTTGGAATTGACTCGATGAAATAGATTTTTTTATCTGAATAACTAGTAATACTGATTTCCTAGTATTATCAGTCAACATTAAGATTCAGAATTGACCCAATGGCACCGAATTTGGCTTTTGGTTTTAATAATGTTGAGAATCTTTTGTGCTTATTGGCTGTTATAGATTGAATTGAGGCAGGACCCAGTCTGCAAGATTAACTTGCATATTGAATCAACCTCTTTTGAAATATAAAAGAGAGAATCAAGCAAAGATGAGAGGGACCTCATACCATCTAGAATGAAGAACCAGGAGGGAAACATGTCGCCTGGACCCAGAATACCTGTGCTGAAAAGCTCCTAGACCAGGGGAAGGTTGATGACAAGAACCTTCCCCAAGAGCTGACAGAGAAAAAGCCCTTCCCAACAGCTGGTTCCCTGAATTTGTACTTGTAGCCTCCTGGACTGTGAGAAAATAAACTTGTGTTGTTAGAGATAACCACTTGTGGTGTTTCTGTTACAGCAGCACTAAATGACTTAGCCATTTATATCACTTCTATGGAGAAATGTTTACTTGTGTACTTTGCTCACTTTTAAGTTTAGTAACTGCCTTTTTCTTGTTGAGTTGTGGACATAAGTCCCTTATTAGGTATCTGTTTGCCAATATTTTTTCACAGTCTATGTGTTGTCTTTCCACTTTCTTGATGTTGTCTTTGTGTGTATGTGTAAAATACACATACTTAAATATTTGCCTTTTTAATTAAAGTATTTTGAAAGGCCAAAGTCTTTAAATTTAGACAAAGTTCAGTTTGCCAGTTTTTTTCATATGTTGCTTGTGGTTTTGGTGGTGTTGCTCACTGTCTAATATGAGAACACAAAGATTCCCTCCTGTTTTTTTCTGAAAGCTTTATAGTTTTAGCTCTTACATATATATCTTACATATATATATGTGTGATTCATTTTGAATTAATTTTTGCATATAGTCTGAGAGTCTAAATTAATGTGTTTTTTTTTTTGCGTGTGGACATCCACTTGTCCCAGCACTGTTTGTTGAAGAGACTGTTTCTCTCCCATAGAATTTTCGTGCACTATTTCCCTTCACCTCACGTGCTACTAACTAGTTTCTTGCTCCTTCTTCTCTCATGCGTTCATCTACTAGGAATCCTCCAACTCTTTAAATATGTCAGCTGTAATGGCTGTGTGATATTTCCATCATTTGGAGATACAATTCAACTAATTCTGCTTGTATTTTCCTTTGCATGTCGTGTTGCCTGTGTCTTATCATGTTTTGCATTTTCCATTCTCTTTGTGATGTTCTTTCTTTTTTCACTCCATTCTTTCTATGCCTGAGAAACCCCACTCCCAAGCCTCTCCTCTCTGAAATCTTCCCCAACTTTTCCAGAGTTAATTACGCCCCTACTGTATTTCCCAACATTGTATATTCCTCTCATTTTGTGCTTTTGTCTTATACTATAATTGTTTTCATATATATCTTTTACCCTCAGTCTATCATAAATTTTTTGAGATCACCATTTATATTTAGGTTGTCTTAAGTATTATAGAAAGTGCTCAAAAAATGTTTGATGAGCTCCCTGGTCTAGGCTTTATCTACGAACTTGCTTTCAGTAGACTATTTTCTAATATGTCAAAGAGTTTAAACAGATTTTCAAAAAGACTATTGTTATGAATTTGAATTGTCTTCCTCAAAAGTATGCACTGAAGCCCTGGACCATGTAAATTTACCTGTGGATGTGATCCTGTCTGGATGTAGGGATTTTCTTTTGTTATGTTCATGACCACATACTAGAATAGAGTGGGTCCTGAATCTAATCACTTCTGAGTTATAAAAAAAGCAAAATAGTCACAAAGATACATGTAGGGGAAGACAGATGACGTGTGAGGACTCACTGACAAGCAATGGAACTCCAAGGATTGCAGCCAGACATCAGAAACTTGGAGACAATCCCACGGAAAGATTCAGCATGGCCTGATTTGAAAATAATTTTCTGTTCTTTAAAGACATACACTTGTGGTATTTCTTTTATGGCAGCACTGGGTAACAAGAATAAACATACTTAAAAAAATAACATTTTTTTCTAGTGACCAAAGTAAGATATGTTTACTGTAGACCATGTGTGTAAAAAACATCAGGATGGTGTCCGACCTCCTCTAACTTCTCAAGGAAAGAGGATCAAGATCAACAGCCTGAGGCTAATTCCACTGAGGCAGAGGTCAGACTTGCTTCCTCCCTCCGCCAACTTCACCAGTTGTGACACTGACCATCCCTCCCACTGCACTCTCTACTTTTCCGCTGGGTTCCATAATTCACTGCAATGGCCACAAGGAACTCAGAGACAATACTCATGATTGTGGGGTTTATTAGGGAAGTAACAGGTAACAGTTCAGTTTCAGGAACGCTCAGGATCTAGTTCTTCTATCAGTGTAACATTTTCCTAGCCTTGTTTGCAGGCATACCAGCCCCTGCCCCTTTACTTCTGCTCAGTGGTGCTTAGCTTTCTCATTCCTTGGGCCAGGAAGCCAGCTGGGCAGCCTCTCTTGCTAGTCAGTCCTGCCATCTCTTGTCTGGCATGTTTTTCCATCTTCAGGGTTACAGCTCTCTTTCTTCTGGGCCCAGGAGTTTCTCAGCACAAGAATCCCAGGTTTAAAGGGCATAATCTCTGCACTCAGCTGGTCTTGGTGGTGGTGGAATCCTCTCCTTCACCACTCTGGGACGGCTAATTTCAAGCCCCCAAATTGACTAGTCCCTGTGGTAGGACACAGTTACCCTGCTTGCACAGTCTCAATCACTAGGATAAGGGTTAAAAAACCATGGTGAGAAAGGCCATACAAAAGAGATCCATCGCAGTACAATATGGAATACACAGAAAAGCCCTTAGAAGAAAATAAGATTACTTATAAATCTGCCATCTGAAGATGTAAACATCTTGATGTGTGTTCTTCAGGTTTTTCCTATACGTTCATGTGTGTGTATGAATATGAATGTGATATGTGTATCTCAGTTTCCTAGTGCTGCTGTAGCAGAAATTCTACAAGTGGGTGGCTTACAAAAAAACAAATTTATTTTCTCATGGTTCAGGAAGGTAGAGGATCTTGCCTCAGCTTCTTTAGCTTCTGTGTTCTTTGGCTGTCTTCACATGGCACCTTTCTTCCCTTGTTTGTACTTCCTTATCTCTGTGCTTAATTTTTTCTTTCATATCCCCAAAGTGGTTAGGTTTAAGACACACCGAACACTGGTCTGGCCTCATTAACATAAAGAAAATTCTTCCTAAATGGGATCACATCCATAGGTATAGGGGTTAGGCTTCCAATACATATCTGGGGGGACACAGTTCAATTTATGACAGTGTTTATACAGACACACATACACATGTGTATATTTTGGATACATGTATGCAAGAACTGCCAGTTAAATTCACAAACTCATAGAAAAAGTGCTACTTCAGCAAATGGTCCTAACTCAGCAGGAACAGATGCTCACCAAGGACCAAAACGACACAGGGGAAAGACAACCCAGAAGACAGAGACCCACATGAGTGGGTGCCTATATCAACTTGGGACCAGAAGAACCACATGATACCTGGCCACCACCAGTGATAGCCGCGAAGGAGCTCACAAAGTTGAGTCTCACTGGCAACACAAGAATAAAAAGGGGTGCACCCTGAGATCTCCACTAAAAGACCACAACTGATGGTCCAGCAGCTTCGGGGTTCCCCTGGGAGCATGGCCCCTGGCCCTGATGCTGCCCTTGCCCATGAATCATAACAAAGGTCCACACTTCGGACAGGAATGGATTGGACTTGGTGACAGAGTGACCATATATTGGATGCACTTTATGGTTCTATGCATCTATAGCGTATCATCCTGCAGACCTCTGGCTGGAGGAAGGAGAGTGGGTGGAGAAGAGGGGAAAGGAGACTGTTGGCAGGATGAGACATGTATGGAGCAGAGAGGAATAGTGTGCTGTCACTGGTCAGGGAGAGCAGTGGAAGCTGCATATAGGTGGGCATGCAAATTTATATGGGAATGTATATTTTCACTCAGTCGTAATAAAAAATAAAGTGCTACATGCCTCATTGCTGAATATCACTACCATCAGCTCTGAAGTCCTCCTATTGGGAAGCTATGCACAGATGCCAGCACCTAGTCCACCCTTCAAAGTAATTCTGGAACTCTTTTTCTGGAATGGCCATCAGAGCTGTCGTTGCTTTACCCTTGATGTCCTGAATGTCATCAAATTGTCTTCGTTTCAATATTTCCTTTACCTTCAGGTAAAGAAAAAAAGTCACTGGGGGCCAGATCACGTGAGTAGGGAGGGTGTTCCAGTACAGTTATTTGTTTACTTACTAAAAACTTCCTCACAGACAACTAGACAATTAAGTCACAAACTTGCTACTGTGCTACTGTACACAATGGCCATTCCAGAAAGAGTTCCAAAATTACTTTGAAGGTTGGACTAGGTACTTGGCTCAGTGGACTGAGTGTGTGGCTTCCTAAAGGGAGTACTTTGAAGGTGATGGTAGTGATATTCAGCAATGAGATATGTAGCCCTTAGAACAACTGAGTTCACTGACTTAATCGTTGTACCGTGTATATGTACATACTGCACATACATAGAGCTATATTGGTAAATATATGTTAAAGAATATTATACACACTTTTTAAACCTATTTTTTAATTTAATGTAGTGTGAACATCTACCCATGTCCTTAAATATTACTTGACAAAATTGTTTTTAATGGCTGAAGAGCATTCTGTCATGGGTGTGAACTATAAGGTAAGCATTCACATCTTGTTGAATGTCAACTGTTTTGAATTTTTCCTGTAAAGCTACAATGAACATTGTGTATATAAATTCTTACATCCATTTTTGATTGAACATAACAAGTTTTTTTTTAAGTTTTTTTTTCATTCACTCATCTGTTCCCTCCACAGGTAGCTACTGTGTAACAAGCAGGTGGCAAGGAAGTGCCCCATTCCACCTTAGATTCTTCAGAACAGTAGCTGGTGGGTTAGTTCTAGATTGAGCATTCCAGGGTTGGTCACTAAGATGTGATTATTTCTCAACAATTGAGCAGTGTTCCCAGGATACACTTCCTTCTCCACATAAGTCTGGAACTCTTCTTCCTAGTGCTGTTGGCTTTCTGGTGTGAGTGAGAGAAGACAGAAAGGGGGCTGGAGCAGAGTTAGGACCAGAGAGGAGGTGAGTCTGAACATGAGAAATGAATGAAGGCAGCAGTCCTGCAAGTGCAGGGAAGACCTGAATTCAAGACACACTTCACAAGTAGAACCTCTCTCCTAAGAGGGCCGTGAGTGGTATGGAAGAGACAAAGTCAGAGGTGGCTGAAAATTCAAGCTGGCTGGAGATAGGGGCCAAGTTTTCGTGGGAAGAAGAAAATAAGTTCATTGGAGGATGCACTGAGTTTGAAGTACTCCTGCTAATGCAGTCAATTTAGAAATAAGGCTTGTAACTCTAAAAAGACAAGGAGATAAGGATGGGTTACCTTATGATTTTGAAACATTCATTCTGAATTCTGCATTTTCTTAGAAACTTTAAAATACACTCTCTTTTCCTTCTGAACAAGGAAAGGATCTTAAATGCCTTAATATCCCTATGATCTCACCTTTCTCATCTTTTGTACTTTTAATATTTTACTTCCATTATAGTTTTAACACCCTCCAATAAATTGTTATTAATTTAACTTATTTAATTAACAATTTATGGGTTAGGATCCTAGCAGGAGGCAAATTATGTAAATTAGATTAACTCAAGGAGATTTGGTTTGATACATACCGTCTTTCACTCTAGTTTGGTATTTTTACTCACTTAATGGTGTCTTTGGATGAATGTTAACACATAAACAGAATAATATAAAGTGACACTTTATAAAGGTATGGGTCAGGTGTAGGAAAACCACAAGGGATGGTATAATACAATGGAAATAGTGAAAAGAAGAACTTGACTGCTCCTAGGCCTGAAGGCTGCCATGTGTCTGTCAGTTTGTCACACTGTGGTGGCTTGCATGTTACTGTGATACTAGAAGCTTTGCCACCAGTATTTCAAATGCCAGCGGGGTCATCCTTGGTGGACTAGTGTCACCTGAGCTTTCAGACTAAGACATATGAGGAAGAAGGACCTGGTGGTCTACTTTCAAAGAAATTGTCCAGTGGAAACCTGAGGGACAACAGAACCTGTGTGATAGAGTGCCAGAAGATGAACCCTTCAGGTTGGAAGACACTCAAAATACAGCCAGGGAAGAGCTGTCTCTTCAAAGAGGAGTCACCCTTAATGTTGTGGATGGAGTCAAGCTTTCAGGACCCTCATTTGCTGATGTGGCATGACTCAAAATGAGAAGAAACCACTGCAAGAATCCGTTAATAATTGGAATGTGGAATGTATGAAGTCTGAATCTAGGAAAATTGGATGTCGTCAAAGATGAAGTGGAACACTGTCCAGAGGCAATATGAGAGGGTGGAGGGAGACAAGAATTGGCTGAATGGGTATGGGAAGTAAAGGGTGGAAAGTTGGACTGTGCTGTAACAGGGTGTAACAGGAGAACAGCTAGAGTTACATAATGGTGTGAGTGCGAGGTTTTATATGACAAATTGACTTGGATTGTAAACTTTCACTTAAAGCACAATAAACTATTTTTAAAAAATGAATTGGAACACACAAAGGTTGAT
The DNA here is from genome assembly GCA_028571685.1 of Heterohyrax brucei. Taxonomy (NCBI): domain Eukaryota; kingdom Metazoa; phylum Chordata; class Mammalia; order Hyracoidea; family Procaviidae; genus Heterohyrax; species Heterohyrax brucei. The sequence continues at coordinate 63,478,631 of CM053142.1, read as the reverse complement.
AGCCAAAGAAATAGTGGGCTGAAATGGGCTGGTTTGGGCCATTTTGAATTGGACAGTCATATTGTCTACCATGTCAGAAATGACAACGTGTAGAGGAATGACGTTACATTAATTGTCCAAAAGAACATTTCAGGATTTATCCTAGAGTACAGTGCTGTCAGTGATAAGATAATAACCATATGGCTACAAGGAAGACCAGTGAATACAACTAATACTCAAATTTATACACCAACCACTAAAGCCAAAGATGAAGAAACTGAAGATTTTTACCAACTTTTGCAGTCTGAAACTGGTCTAACATGCAATTAGGGTGCATTAATAATTACTGGTGGTTGGAATGTGAAAATTGGGCACAAAGAAGAAAGATCCAACCAAACCAAACCAAACCCATTGTCATTCAGTTGATTCTGACTCATAGTGACCTTATAAGGGTACAGTAGAACTGCCCCCATAGAGTTACCAAGGAGTGTCTGGTGGATTTGAACTGCTAACCTTTCAGTTAGCAGCCATAGCACTTAACCACTATGCCACCAAAGTTTCCAGGAAGAAGGATCAGGAGTTGGAAAATATGGGCTTTGTGATAGAAATGATGCCAGAGATCACATGATAGAATTTTGCATAACCAATGACTTTTTTATTGCAAACGCTTTTTTTCCACAACACAGAGGGCAGCTATACATGTGGACCTCACCACATGGAATATACAGGAATCAAATTGACTACATCTGTGGAAAGAGAAGATGAAAAAACTCTATCTCATCAGTCAGAACAAGACCAGAACAAGTCTGTTTTAGTTCACTAATGCCTTGGATACCAATCATGTGTTCCATTTTGTTTTTGAAGATTGTCAGTTTTCTTAGATTCATACATTGTGCTTTCCATGTTCCAGTTATTAATGGATGTTTTCAGCCATTTCTTCTCATTTTGAGTCATGCCACGTCAGCAAATGAAGGTCCTGAAAGCTTGACTCCATCGACATTGTACAAGTTGATTCTTCATTGAGGGGAAACACTGGTGGTGTAGTAATTAAGTGCTATGTCTGCTAACCAAAAGATCAGAGGTTCAAATCTACCATGTATTCCGTGGCAATTGTTATGGGACAATTCTGCTTTGTCCTATAGGGTCACTATGAGTCAGAACTGACACAATGGCAGTGGACTTATTCTTTATGGAAGAGGCAGCTCTTCCCCAGCAGTATTTTGAATATTTTCCAACCTGAAGGGCTCATCGTCTGGCACTATATCACATAATATTCTGCTGTTATTCATAAGGTCTTCACTGAACAATGTTTTCAGAAGTAGACTCCCAGATCCTTCTTCCTAGTCTGTCTTAGTCAAAAGCTCAGGTGAAACCTTCCCACCAAGGGTGACCCTCCAGGTATCTAAAATGCTGGCTGGCAAAACTTTGAGTGTCAACAATATGCTATCCACTACAGTCAGACAAGCTGACAGATGCATGAGCTGTGTGTGATCTACTATTGAGCCTATCTACTGAATTGTTTCACTTAATGTCTATGTTTTTCTTTTTGTTTTAAACTATAGCTGTCTGTTTTATATGAAATCCTGTATTTGCCATATGATTTTTATTTTACCTTTGTCTTAAAAAATCCTTTTTTTCTTGTGAAATGAATACACACACAGAAAAGTACATTAAAAATATATAGAACTCAGTGATTTATCATAAGCAAATCTGTGCCACTACAATCCATGTAAAAAAATAAAGCATTGCCAGTATACTAAAGTCACATTTTGGGATCTCTCCTCATCACTACCTCCTCCCATGATAGCCATTAACACAATTTTTATAGAAATCACTTCCTTTAAAGTTTTACTACTTAAGTGTGTATCCCTAAACACTGTAGTTTATAGTCGTCTGCATTTTTCTTTTGAACTTTCAGTAAATGCAATGATAAAGTATGTGTTATTTGGTATCTGGCTTCTTTCACCCAATTTTACACTTGTTAGATTTATCCATTTTGTTGTATGATTGTTCCACAGTTTGTTCAATTTTATGCAGTATAATTTTCCATGAAGGAGCCCTGATGGTGCAGTGATTAAGCATGTGGCTGCTAACTGAAAGATTAGCAGTTAGATCCCACCAGCTGCTCTGTGGTATAAAGATGTGGCAGTGTGTTTCTGTAAAGATTACAGCCTTGGAAATCCTGTGGGGCAGTTTGACTGTGCCCTAAAAGGTGGTTGTGAGTCAGAACTGACTCAATGATAATGGATTTTTGTTGTTTTTTTATTCCATCCTATGACTGTTACGGAAGTGTATCGCTTTATCCACTGAATTAATATTGGACATTTGGGCTGCTACCAGTTAAGGGCCATTGTAAATAATAATACCACATGAACATTCACATACATGTCCGTTGTTGCATGTAAGCACCAACAAGGTGTATCCCTAGGAATAGATCATGTTGTTGTTGTTAACTGCCATCAAGTTGATCCTGAATCATGGTGACCCTATGTGTGTAGAGTAGAACAACTCAGTAGATTTTTCAAGGCTGTGACCTTTCTAAAGCAGATCACCAAGCCTGTCTTCCCAGGAGTGTCTCGGTGTGTTTGAATGGCTAACCTTTTGGCTAGTGACTAAGCACTTAATCATTTGTGCCAATGCAAATCTTCAACTCCAAATAATAATACCAAATTGTTTTCCAAAGTGGTTGTATGAATTTATGTTCATACTGGTAGTATATGAAAATTTTCTTTGTTCCATGACCTTTTTCATTTTAGCCACTGTGGTGGCTATGTCTCATTGCTGTCCAGTTAATTCCAACTCATGCGGCTTTAATTTCCATTGGAAACCCTGGTGATGTAGAGGTTAAGTCCTGCTGCTGCTAACCAGAAGGTTGGCAGTTGAAATCTACTAGGCAATCCTTGGAAACTCCACGGGGCAGTTCTACTCTGCCCTGTAGGGTCACTATGAGTCAGAATTGACTCAGTAGCATTGGGTTTGCATTGTTTTGGTTTTAATTACTAGCGAAGTTGAGTACCTTTCTCATGTTTGAGTAATTTGTGTATCTTCTTTTGTGAATTCCTGAAAAGTCTCTTACCTATTTTTCTACTCCTTTTGTGTTTTTCTTACTAATTTCTCAGAGATTGTTCTATATTTTGAATACAAGTCTTTTGTTGATTTTCTTTGACACATACCTTCTTTCACTGTGTCATTTGCCATTTTTACTCACTTGGTGGTGTCTTTTGATGCATATTAATTTACTTTCAACTTTTTATTTAAATAAATACTAAACCTATTGAAAAGTTAGTAGTACAGTGAGCAGCAATTACTCTTCAGTCTACATTTACCAGTTTGCTAAAATATTTTGCCACATTTATACTCTGTGTGTGTATACACATACATATTAATTGCATATATATATATATACACACACATATATATATATATGAATTCCAGACACTTAATTGTGCTCATGAGGAATCTGTACATGGGTTAGGAGGCAGTTTTTCAAATAGAATAAACACAAGCTGCTTGGTTTAAAGTCAGAAAGGTATGCATCAGAGTTGTATCCTTTCACCATACCATTTCAATCTCTATGCCAAGCAAATAATCTGAGAAACTTGGACTATATGAAGAAGAATGGGGCATCATGGTTGATAGAAGACTCTAACAACCTGTATTATGCAGATGACACAAGCTTGCTTGCTGAAAGTGAAGAGGACTTGGAGCGCTTACTGATGAAGATCAAAACCGACAGCCTTCAGTATAGATTACACCTTAGCATCAAGGAAACAGAAATTCTCATAACTAGACCAGTAAGCAACATCGTGATAAATGGAGAAAAGATTGAGGTTGTCAAGGATTTCATTTACTTGGATTCACAATCAACCCTCATGGGACAAGTAGTCAAATAATTGAAAGACATGTTATTTTGGGAAAATCTGCTTCAAAAGACCTCTTTAAACTGCTGAAAAGCAAAGATGTCACCTTGAAGACTAAGGTGTGCCTAACTCAAGACATGTTATTTTCAATTGCATCGTATGCATGTGAAAGCTAGACAATGGATAATGAAGATGGAAGAAGAATTGCCCCTTTGAATTACGGTGTTTGAGAAGAATATTGAATATACACTGGGCTGCCAGAAGAACAAACAGATCTGTTCTGGAAGAAGGGTAACCAGAGTGCTCCTTGGAAGCAAAGACAGTAAGACTGCATCTTACATCCTTTGGACATGTTATCAGGAGAGATCAGTCTCTGAAGAGGGACATCATGCTTCGTAAAGTAGAAGATTCTTGAAGAAAGGGAAGACCTTCAACAAGTCAGACTGACCCAAAGGCTGCAACAATAGGCTCAAGCATAACAAGGATTGTGGGCGTGGTACAGAACTGGTAGTATTTTTTTTTTCTGTTGTACATAGGGTCACTATGAGTCAGAACTGAATCAGTGGTGCCTAACCCTGACAACATATATATGACGTCTGTCAGTTAAGTTCATGAACCCATCCTAGAAAAAGTGGTACATGCTTCATTGCTGAATATCACTATGGTCACCTTCTACGTACTCCCCTTGGGAAGCTATGCAACCAATGCTGCCACCTAGTCTACCCTTCACAGCAGTTTTGGAATTGTTTTTCTGGAATGGCCATGAGAACTGTCTTTGTGTCATCAAAATTTCTTCCTTTCAATCTTTCATTTATCTTCAGGTAAAGAAAGAAGTCACTAGGGGCCAAATCAGGTGAGTAAGTAGGGTGTTCCATTACAGTTAATTGTTTACCAGCTCAAAGCTCCCTCACAGACAGTGCCATGTAAGCTGGTGCATTGTCATGATGCAAGAGCCATGAGTTGCTGGTGACAAGTTGTGGTTGTTTTCACCTAACTTTTTCACACAGCCTTTTCAGAACTTCCAAATAGTAAACTTGGTTAACTGTTGTCCAGTTGGTACAAATTAATTGTAAACAATCCCTCTGATATCAAAAAAGGTTAGCAACATTGTTTTGACTCCTGATTTGGATTGAGGAAAATTTTGGTCATGAAGAATTGGCTGACTTCCATTGTGCCCTTTGACACTTTGTTTCAGGCTCATTTTGGTACAGCCATGTTTCATTACCAGTAACAACATGGCCCAAAACATCATCTTGCCTCTTTAACAGGTCTTGACAAGCTTTGGCTCTGCTTTGCTTTTTGTTCATTGATGAGTTCCTTTGGGACTTTTGCACACATCTTTCTCATGCCTAGATTTTCAGTTAAGATTTTCCTGTTTCTCTGTTGGTGTTTACTTGGTCTGCTATGCTTCTTACAGTCAGCTGATGATTTTGATGTACAATTCAACCAGTTTTTGCAATGTTTTGTCAGTTTTGTTTGTTACCAGCAGTCCTAACCTCTCTTTATCAGTGACACTTTCTCTCCCTCGGAAAAATGTTTAATCCATTTGTACACTGCTGTTTTCTCCGTGGTGTTGTCCCTATAAACAGACTAACATGTCCCTAATCTCACTTCTACTCTTGCCAAGTTTAACAAGGAATTTAATGTTTGTTCATTGCTCTAATTCAAACTCTCATATTCTCATGAGGGCACACAAAAAGATGCAACAGCAGTAATGAATGTCACTCTACAAGACACTGCCACACGTTGACATGAACACAGCTGTGAGACACTGATGTACCAAGGTTATGAAACCTTACTGAGTTGTTTGTACAGTACTGCCAACATAAGCACACAGTGGCAAGTTCATTAACTTAATTGTCAGACCTTGCACATCTATATGTATGGGTGTATGTACATATATATGTAATATTTTTCCTGAATAATTTCAAGATAAGTTCAGATATTATGGTATTTTCCCCTTAAATATTCTAGCATGTATCCTCTGAAAAAACTACATAACATTATTGTGCTTGAAGACTTTAATATTGATATAATAATGCTATGATTATTATCATCAAATTTCCCCAAGTGTCCTAAAATTCTCCTTTATAGCTGTTATCTTGTCTTCTCCAGGGTCCAGTCAAAGACTACCCACTGTGTTCTCCTTTAATCTAAAACAGTCCACTTGCTGTTTTTCTCCTTAGTTGTCTTTTAGGCTGTTGCATAATCTGGATCTGTCCATTTATTGTTATAGGTCCAGATTAAACATTTGGGGCAAGAGTATTAACATGGATGATTTTGTCTATTTCCTATTGCTTCACATAAGTATGCACATAATTCTGTCAGTGGTGATGCTAACTTTGGTCACTTAGTTAAGGTGATGTCTATCAAATCTCTCCATTGTAAAAGTGCCTTTCACTGATTGTGATAAATAAGTAACAGGTAGCATGATACTTTGAGGTCATGTGAATGTCTTGTTCCATAGTTGCTTCTAGCTTACATCAGTTATGTCACTAGTGTTTATAATTCTACCATTCCTTCTACATTTATTACTTGGCATTCTTTAACTCCTTCCCAGTAGCCACTGTCCATTTTCAGTTCTAGCATGGACTCACAGATTTCTTTTATTATTATTATTCAATGGGTTTTAACATACCACTATATTATTTCTTTTAATGCTCAAATTGACCCATATTTGGCCCATGGGAGAACCAGTAAGTCAGATCCTCTGTCCTTTTGATGTGTCCCCTTTAGTCTTTGAGCACTTCTTCTTTTTTCTGGCATAAGAAGATAGTTTCACCTTGTACTTTTTCTGTTCCAAACCTGGCATTAACCATTTTTCCAAGGAGTCCCTCCTTTGTGAAGACTGTGGTATAAGTGGTATGGAAAAACTAGTATTTGGGTAGTAGACATGGTCATTGCTACTGGTGCGTCATTGCTTCTAGGCCCTTGCAGCAAACAGAAATACTTTCAATCATCAGTGCTTACTGATACTTCCAACTGAAATCTAAACCTCATAGGAATCTTGCCTACCTTCTTGCATCCCGTATTTTTACCTCCCTTATCCTGTGGTGGAAACCCTGGTTGCGTAGTGGTTAAGTGCTACAGCTGCTAACTAAAAGATTGGCAGTTCACATCCACCATGAGCTCCTTGAAAACTCTATGGGGCAGTTGTACCTGACTTACAGGGTTGCTATGAGTCGGAATTGACTCAACAGCACTGAGTTTTTATCCTGTGGTGAAAATTGTGTTTCCCAAAAGAGAAGTATGTTATTTGCTATAACATACACAAGATTTTAAGAATTTCTACCCCCAATGGAGTCTCTGGGTGGCACAAATGGTTAACACACTAGCTGCTGCAGGGAAGTAGAGGGTAACATATGCACAAGGGTAATCTCTGTGTTTCCTCTCTTCCATTTCCAGTGCCCAGGGACAGTCTCTAAGCTGTGCCCACTACCAAATTTTAAAGTGAATAGATGTTGACAGTGGTCATGCTTCAGAAGCACCCTACCTTCTCTTGTCTGGCTACCTCGATCAGATGTCCTTTGTGGTGCCTCAGAATGTCATTCTGTACCTTATCTGTTGTCCCTTTGGATTTGTGCCCAGGGTAAAGTGCCCCTCTGTGCCCTTCTCTCCCCTGCCCCAGGCTAATATAAAGGTTGCTGGTTTGACTTGAGGGTGACTGATTTTTGTTTGTTAATTTTTTGGTTTTGACAGTACCAGTAACGAATTCTAAAGGTCACGGTTTTTTTGCAGGTCTTTTTGTCCTTAGAATATATTCCACTGAGGGTATATAGTCAGAGCACATTATTCAAAAGTTAGTTGAATCAATGGTGTATGTACTTAGACTCCTTTATTTCTGTCATATTTATTTTAGAGTTTGTGTTTTTTCCCCATCCATTTTTATTTAATTTATCTTTTCGTATATAAAGCATTTATATGGTTGAAGAGTCAAAACTTCGCAAATGGTAAAGCCAGAGAAGTCTTAATCCCATCCTTATCCCTTTTCCTTTCCCATACACCCCATAGAAACCATTCGCATGAGTTTCTAGTTTATCCATTCTGTGTTTCTTTTTGCAGAAGTGAGCAAAACTATACACACGTATAAAAATATATACACACATATATGTACACTTGTATATAGTTTTTATTATTAAAAAAAGTAGCAACATTCAATGTTAGTTTATAGAGATCTTCCCTATTGTTTTTTATAGCTGCTGTCATGGATTGAATTGTGTCTCCCTAAACTGTGTGTATTGTCTTGGTCAAGCAGTGATTCTCGTGATTTTGTGATTGTCCATCATTTTGTCGTCTGATGACATTCTTTGGTGTGTTGTAAATTCTGTTACTATGATTTAATACAGTGGGTTAGCGGCAGTTATATTGATAAGGTCTACAAGATTGGATGGTGTCTTAAGCCAGTCTCTTTTGAGATATGAAAGAGAGAGCTGAGCAGAGAAACACAGAGACCTCATACCATCAAGAAAGCAGTGCTGGGAGCAGAGTGTGTCCTTTGGACCTCAGGTTCCTGCACTGAGATGCTCCCAGAGCAAGGGAAGACAGAAGACAAGGATCTTCTTCCAGAGCTTCCAAGGGTCACCTGGAGGATATAAACTGGCAACCTTTTGGTTAGCAGATGTAGTACTTAACTGTTACGCCACCAGGGTTTCCAGATGACAGTTGTATACTACTTACTGAGGAATGTACCATAGTTTATTCATTCATGGATGTGTAAGTTACTTTGATGTTAGAAATAATAGTATAATGAATAGCTTTGCCCACATATCATGTCATATTTATGGAGAAGAATTTCTAGGGTAAATGCCTAGAAATGGGAGTATGCTAGGGAAAGAGTAAACGTATATGCGATTCTGTTAGATGTTACAATATCTTACTCTGTAGAGTTATAGTACTTTGCCCTAGTGCCGGTAACGTATGACAAAAACTTGTTCCTCCAGTCATGCTCATAAAGTATACACTTTAAGTTTTGCCAGAGTGGTAGTGGAGAAACTGTAACTGCATGTAGTTTAAATTACAGTTTTAAAAATATAGAACTTTCTGAGATGTACTGTAATTATAAATGTATTATTGTTGGATTCAGTTTTCTATTTTTAAGAAAGATTTTCACATCTGTAGTAATGGAGAAACACTGGTTTTTGTTTTCCTGCTATTGTTCCTAGGTTTTATAGCATTGAGATTATGCTAATCTCATAAAATAAGTTAAGGAGTGTTCTTTGTTTTTTTGGCTTTTTCTGGAGGAGTTTGTGTATAATTGGCATTATATTTTCTTTAAATGTTTATTAGAATTTATTGGTGAAGCTATTCAGGCCTGGAGCTTCCTGTGTAGGAAGGGTAATAATGAGTAAGCTTCCTGAGTAACATTAAGACTTCTTCTACTTCGATCAATGTTAATAGGTAATATATATTTAAGGAATTTGTCAAATTTATCTAAAATATTCTAATTAATTGACATAAAGTTGTTTACAGTGCCCTCAGGTTATTATTTTAATGTCTGTAGAACACGTAATGAAGGCCATTTCCTGACACTGCTTTTTTGTTTTTTATTTTTTCATTGTATTTTAAGTGAAAGCTTACAATTCTAGTTAGTTTCTCATACAAAAACTTACAGTTTGTTAAGTAACTAGTTGCTTTCCCCACACTGTCATAGCACACTCCTCTCCACACTGAATTTCCCACGTCCGTTCAACTAGCTCCTGTCCCCCACTGCTTTCTCATCATGCCTCCATACAGGAGTTGCCCGATTAGTCTCCTGTATCTACTTAAGTCAAGAATCATTCTTTTCACCAGTATCATTTTATGTCTTAGAGACCAGTTCAATCTTTGTCTGAGGAGTTGGCTTCTATAAAGGTTTCAGAACTCTTTGTTGAGTTCCCTGGAAGTGTAGCCATTGGTGGTAGCCAGACACCATCTATCTCTTGCTGTCTCCTGCTGATGAAGTCTCTGGTTTATGTCTCTTGGGTCATATTTTCCTTATGTTTCTGATGCTCTTCATTTACGTTTGCTCCAGGTAGTAGTTCAGACCAACTGATGGTTCTTAGATAGCCACTTGCTAGCTTTAAAGACCCCAGACACCACTCACCAAAGTGAGATACGGAACATTTTCCTAAAAAACTTTGTTATGCCAATTGACCCAAATGTCTCCTGATGGCATTGCTTTATGGATTCTTTTTTTCTTGATCAGTTTCATCAAGGTTTTGTTATTAGTTTTTTCAACCACAAACTTTCCACTTTCTTACTGTTTTCTATGATATTCCTATTTTCTATTCTACTAATAAGAAGCCCTAATGTCTCAGTGGTTAAGAGCTTGGCTGCTGACCAAAAGTTCGGTGATTTGAACCTACTAGTGACTCTGTAGACAAAAGAACCTGATGACCGGCTCGCATAAAGATTATAGCTAAGGAAGCTTTGTGGTGCAGGTCTCCTCTTGTCCTCTAGGATTGCCGTGACTTGGAACTAATGGCACACAGCTACAACATTCAACTAATTTTTATTTTGGTATGCTTATAATTTTTTTCCTTCTATTTTCTTTGGGTTAAACTTATTTTTTTTGGTAACTTCCTGAGATAGATGTTTATTAGTTCACTGATTTTCAATTTTTCTAATCTACATTGCAGTTTTAAACTTATTATGAAAAATTTTATACATGCAAAAAATTGAGAGTAATATAATTTACTCCCGAGTATCTGTAAGATAGATGTTTATTAGTTCATTGATTTTCGATTTTTCTAATATACATTGTATTTTAAACTGATTGTGAGAATTTTTACACATACACAAAAAAGCAATAATAGTATAATGCATTAACTCCGATGTATCTATCATTTACCTTCAACCTTGTTTCCTCCATACCTTATCAGTTTATTGGGGGCAGGGAGTAGATCCAGAGTATTTAAAAATTTACAGACTTCATGTCATTTCTTCTAAATATATTGCAGCATATATTTGCAGTCCTTACCCGATACCTTTAATACAATCCATTTCTCTCTCTCTCTAATCACATATAATGAAATTAATGTTAAATTCTTAATATCATGTAATAGCCAGACATATTCAGATTTCTGTTATTGTTTTAGAAACATCTTTTTTACAGTTGTTTTGTTTGAATCAGGATCCCAACAAGGTTTGACATTGCATTTAATTGCAGTCACCGTCACTCCCCCTCACTTTCCATGCCATTTTAAAAAATTTTTTATTATGATTGAGTGAAAGTGTACGATCCAGTACAAATTTTCATGCCCGCCTATGTGCAGCTCCCACTGCTTTCCCTGCCCAGTGACAGCACACTCCTCTTCTCTGTTCTATATGTGTCATATTGTCCCAATAATCTCCTAGCCCCTCCTCTCCACCCTCCCTCCTGTCTCCAGTAAGAGGTCAGCAGGATGACATCCTATAGATGCATGAAACTATAAAGTGCACACACGATATGGTTACTCTGTGTCACTAAGTCCAACTCATTCCTGTCAGAAGAGCTGACCTCCATTATGATTTATGGACAGGGGCAGCATCAGGGCCATGGGCCATGCTCCCAGGGGGACCCTGAGGCCCCTAGAGCATCAGTTGTGGTCTTCTAGTGGATATCTCAGGGAGCACCCCTTTTTATTCTTGTATTGCCAGTGAGACTCAACTTTGTGAGCCCCATCACAGCTATCACTGGTGGTGGCCAGGCACCATTGGTTCTTCTGGTCACATGTTGATGTAGTCACCCACTCACGTGGGTCTCTCTGTCTTCTGGGTTCTCTTTCCTTCATGTTGTTTTGGTCCTTGATGATCATCTGTTCCTGTTGAATTGGGACCATTTGGTGTATCTCAGATGGCAGCTTGGCAGCTTTTAAGACCCCAGATGCCACTCACCAATGTGGAGTGCAGAAGACTCTCTTAGCAAAATGCTAGTTATGCCAATTGGCCTTGATTCCATGCCATTTTTTGGTTGACAAAACTGGGTCATTTGTCTTGTAGACAGTCTTGTCTTCTAGATTTGACTAGTTGCTCCGTAGTGAAGTTGCTTAACTTGTTCCTTTACCCATTCATAGAAGCTAGTAGTTAGATCCAGAGGCTTGATTATATTCTTATTTTGTCAAGAAAGACTATGTCATAAGTGGTATTGCATACTTTCTGTGGCATCACATCAGGGGACATATAATGCCTGGTGGTCTCACATGGATTCCTGTTGTGTCAGTTTAACTTATTCATTATAACCTTTTACATAACTGTTTCACCACCCATTGATGATCAGTACTGTATCTATAATTTTGTTAAGTATTAGGACATGACACTTTTATTATTCTGTCCTTCCTTTTGCATTTATTAGCTAGAATTCTATTATGAGTTTCTATGTCAACTATTTGGTTACCCTGTAACTGTGTCCAGGAAAGATAGGAAAAAGACTTAATGTTTTCTTTATTTATCAATACTCAGAATGATGCTTTGGTACATTACCAACTTCTTACCTGTCCTGTGTCCAGAATTTCTTTCTTTCCTTGCCTTTTTTTAGATTGAGTTATTATTATTATTTTAGTCATTTCATTTTCTTCTTCTATGAATTTGATAGTTTTACATTCTTTCTCATTTAGTGATTACTCTAGACTCTAGGGAGTTGTCATGGATTAAATTATGTCCTCCCGAAATATCTGTCAACTAACTGGACCAAGAGTCCTAATACTGTGTGACTGTCTACCATTTCATGTGATTCCCCTTGTGTTGTAAATCCTATCAATAAGATGAAATGAGATAGATTTAATGGCAGTTATATTGATGAGCAGTACAAGACTAGATAGTGTCTTAAGCCAGTCTCTTTGAGATAAAAAGATACATGGAGACCTCATACCACCAAAAGAACAGTGCTAGGAGCAGAGTGTATCCTTTGGACCTGAGATTCTTGTGCTGAGATGCTCCTGGACCAGGGGAAGACTGATGCATCTCAAGGATGTTCCTCTAGAGCCAATGTAGAAAGAAGGCCTTCCCTTGCAGCCAGCACCTTAAATTTGGGCTTGTAGCCTTCTAGACTATGAGAGAATAAATTTCTCTTTGTTGAAGTCATCTACTTGTGTTATTTCTGTTACAGCTGCACTAGATGACTAAGACAGCAGTACACCATAAATCATGCTATTTCTTCACTATCTTTAGCATCTTCTGTTGCTATTGAAACACTGGCTATCAGCCTGATTATTATTCCTTTGTTGTTAATTTGTGTTTTATTGTAGCAGCTTTAATTTTTTTTTTTTTTTAAGTTTTATCCTTGATGTTCTGCAGTGCATCTACTGTGTGTCTAAGTGCAGATTTATCTTTGTCTATCCTGGTGAGTACTCAGGGTGTACTTTCCATCTGATTTTTGTGTCTTTCTTCAATTCTGGGTAATTCTTAATTAAATTTAGACATTGTTTTCTCTCCATTCTTCTGGGACTCCTCTCAGCCTATCCTCCGTATCAGTTGATTGTTCCCCTTTTAAAATTATTTTCTGTATTTTTCTGTGCTACATATAGGGTAAACTAGTCGGAACTATTTTCTAATTGTGTCCTGTCTTGATTACGAGGTCTGCCAATTAAGTTTGTAAACTCTTCCTAGAAAATGTGCTACATACTTCATTGCTGAGTTTCAGTATAGTCACCTTTGAAGTACTCCCCTTGGGAAGCTATGCACTGATGCCAGCATCTAGTCCACCCTTCAAAGCAATTTTGGAACTCTTTTTCTGGAATAGCCATGAGAACTGTTGTCATGTTACCCTTGATGTCCTGAATGTCATCAGAATGTCTTCCTTTCAATATTTCCTTTATCTCCAGGTAAAGAAAAGTTATTGGTGGCTCGATCAAGTGAGTAGGGAGGGTGTTCCAGTACAGTTATGTGTTTATTGTCTAAAAGCTCTCACAGAAAACTATGCAACTACATTTGCAAACTTGCCACCGTGTCACTGTGAGCAATAGCCATTCCAGAAAGAGTTTAAAGATTGCTTTGAAGGGTGGACTAGGTACTGATGTCAGTGCTTAGCTTCCCAAGGGGAGTTGTTCGAGGTGACCATGGTGATATTCAGCAAAAAATATGTAGCACTTAGAACAATTAAGTTTGTGGACTTAACTGTCAGATCTCATCTATCTTATTTGTTGAGATTTAAAATTTTAATTGTATTTTAATTTCTGATATTTCTAATTGATCTTTTATGGTACCTGTTAGTTCTTGTTTAATTCAGTCTCTTTTTGTTTTGTATCTTGCTGTTTTAAATGAAACATTTCATTTTTTAGCATAGTAAGCATACATATTTAAATGGTGATGATGTTAATTATTGTTATCACGTTAAAAGTCTTGGAGAGTTCTCTATCTCTGCCCACCCGCATCTGTCTCTCTGTGCATGTTTTTCCCTTCTAGTTGTTGCCTCACCTGCATACCCTTTACTCCTGATCTAGTGTCTACAACTTGGTCTTAAAATGGCAGTGAGTGGGATCCTCTCCTACAGTGATGATGGGAATGCTGTGGACCCCCACAGAATGTGAGCAGTTGCTGAGAATCACTGTCATCGGCATCATTCAAATTTATTGAATTTTTACTATATCACGCCCTGTTCTATGTGTATTATTTCATATAGCACTCATAACAACTCCATGAAGTGGGTGCTATTACTTTTTACAAATGAGTAAAATGAGTCACGGAGAAGTCAAATAATGTCCCTAATGAAGACAAGCCAGAATATTTAAATAAGTAAATAAATTATCCTTGCTGGTAGTAGATAAACTGGGCCCAGAATAAATCAATTTTATGGGTATATGGGTATATGGGTATCTGGGAGTCCTGGTAGCACCGTGGTTAAGAGCTCAGTTGCTAGCCAAGAGGTCAGTAGTTCAAATCCACTAGCCACTCCTTGGAAACCTTATGAGACAGTTCTACTCTGTCTTATAGGGTTGCTATGAGTTGGAATGGACTGGATAGCTGTGAGTTTGGTTGTGTTTTTCTTTATATATATATACATATATATATGTGTGTGGCTAGAATATGTTTGTAGTTTATGGTAGTCAATTTTTCAGAGTCCTGTGGACAAGTATTCCCTTCTCCCAACACTCTGCTACTTCTAGAGAGTTTTTGTGATGGTGCTTTGTGATCTCAAGGGAAAAAAATGTGACCCAGACAGCATGCTGAGCTCCTGAAAGGTAATACCTAATAGCACAAATTTTATCTCTTGATGCTCATGGTAATTTTTATTATATTTACTTTATATATAAAGAAAAAGAGAGTCCAGGAGTTAAATACATCATCTGAGGATTTATTTCCAGTTAGAGACAGAGTCAGATCGGAAGCCAAGCTTATGTTTTCTGATGTTTAAAAATGAAATCTTTGTATGTTTTTTATCATAGCATGAAACCCACCTCCTAGGAAATACCCACTTTCAGTATCAGAGAAACAACCTCCCTCTCCACCTTCTTCCTCACAGAAATGTTTACAGTTACGGTAGTTCCCTCAGAGATGGCCGAAAGAGACTTGGAATGGGATGCCTTCGGAAGAAACATTGATAGCTTTATGGACTTAATGCAAGTTCCTGGTGAGGTAAGGGCATCTGAGCCATATCCCTGACTTCTTCAAGGTAGCTGGATGGGCACATACCCAGAGTAGGACCATCCCACCAAGGTAACTGGATAGGCAAATATTCATGGTGCAAGACAGTGGGGAGAACTTCCAGACTCATCAGAGTGTGCCCTGTCCCTTCCCAGCACCAGGTCTAGTCATCTATTTCTAGTCTGACCCATACCACCTCAGATTTTCCCACCCTTACGCTGGGCCAGCTTTCATCTTCTCCCCCAGTTTACTTACCCTTGTTCTACCAGGGATCACCGTTCTCATTATTATCTCTGCTCCTTAAAGTTCCTTCCTTGAATTCTTTCTCTCCTGTAGGTGTCAACAGAAAAAGTCTCACAAACTCTCAAGTTGCTGGAAACTAAAATCTTAAATCACAAAGTGACAACTCCATTATGCCAGAAGGTGACAAATAACATCATCAACTACCTGAGGATAATGGTGAGGAGCCCATGCCTCTGTGATAAGGGCTGGAGGGAAAGGTGGGGTCCCAGGTCTGAGCCTAGAATTTTCCTCTTCTTGGATGATGACATTTGGTCCTATTTAACAGTTGCTTCCAAGGACATTTGGAAACTAAGCAGGGCCTGGGATATGTGTACTTTAAGATCCTAAACAGTTTGATAGAGCCCATATCTTGTACCCTGAATGCATTTCAAGTACTGTGACCTACACAGAAGGGAAGACTCACTAAGGGGTGAAATGGAAAGAGGTAAGATGCAAAGGGGGGACGGAATTGGGGTTGTTGGCTCCAGAGCAGTCTGACAGGGTCCTCAGATTGTGCCTGTCCTAAGCCTCTTGCTAGGATGCCTTAGACAGTCACCTTTGCTATTGTGACTCAACCAATCATCTCATTCTATTTATAAACCTGTTTAAATCCACCCATCTGTCTGCTTATACACCTTTAGACTAAATCTTCATGATACCTGCCTGTCTATCTATCTGTCCAGATACTTTTCCCACTTACTTTCCTGACACTGAATTAATCTGCTGCTTTATCTTCTTAGGTAACTGCTTACCTATGAGATGTCTTTTCTTTCTTCCCTTGGCACACTGGTCTTCTAACATAGACCCCTGATCTACCAAAGACTTTCTGATGTTACTTCCACAATCTGCCAAGCCCCCTGGGGGCTGTCTTGCTGCTCCAGAGTCTCCAAGCACCCAGGTTCTACTCTGATGCACAAGCCAGAGACCTTACAGACTAAGATACTGTCTTTTCCTTAGCCTCTTTTCCTCTTGTACAGTCTAGGAAGCATTGCTCTCCATTAATGGAAAGGTGTCTGTTACGTGGGGTGGGAGATGAATCATTTGTTGACCAAAGCTGTCTCTCAGAATCTTGGGGACTTGTCTTAGGGATTCACTTTTGAACAGAATTAGTCTTTCTCATTTCAGAAGCCTGAGGGAGAACTGGAAGAGATGTGTACTGCAGTCCTAATAGCTGTGGGGTCCTGCTACCCAGGAATGGTCACAATCCAGCTGTGGGACAAATTTCATAAGCTCAGCCTGCCCCCAAGGAGCCTCCTAATGGCAGTGGGAAAACTCAGCTTCGGCCAGGGTATGGATCTTTTTGGTGGGAGGCTTAGTGTGAGAGGAAGACAAGGGCAGTGGGGAAGGGGGTTATGTGGATTCTGAACTGTCCTCTTGACTTCTTGCTGGACAGCTCCACTTTGGTCATTCACAGAGGTGAAGGGACAAACCGGGATCCCTGTGGGGCTGATGGGAATTTGGGAGACCGAGGAATGACACAGTAAGAAAAATATTAAGGTATGGGAGACTGTGGGGTTGGGGAGAAGATTTAGAAATAAAGATAGAGGGCTATGACAAAATAGAAAAGCCCCCATTTATTGTGCTGGAGAGCAAAGGAAACCACGAGGGGTGCTTTGCTTAGATGACCCTGTAGTTTTGAGCTAGATTAGAAACTTAGAAGGGTAACTATAGCAGGGTGAGGTAGAGAATCACCATACATATGAGACCTGACAATTACAGCCATGAACTCAATTGTTCTAAGTGCCGCATGCCTCATTACTGAATATCACTGCCCTT
Source organism: Heterohyrax brucei (assembly GCA_028571685.1). NCBI lineage: Eukaryota > Metazoa > Chordata > Mammalia > Hyracoidea > Procaviidae > Heterohyrax > Heterohyrax brucei. Next base: position 63,461,196 of record CM053142.1, on the reverse strand, counting down.
GCCTTCAAAATACTCCCCTTGGGAAGCAAATAAATGCACAGTATTTATTCACCAGTGCCAGTGCCTAATTCACCCTTCAAAGCAATTTTGGAACTCTTTCTGGAATGGCCATCCTACACAGTGGCAAGGTAGCTGGCCAGTTTGTGAATTTAATTGTATAGTTGTCTGTGAGTCAGTTTTTAGCCAGTAAATGAGTAAGTGTATTGAAACATCCTCTCTGCTCATCTGCTCTGGCTCACAATAACTTTTTTCTTTACCCAAAGATAAAGGATTTATTGAAAGGAAGACATTTTGATGACATTCAGGATATCAAAGTTAATACGACAACAGCTCTGATGGCCACTCCAGAAAAAGTTCTAAAATTGCTTTGAAGGGTGGACTAGGCACTGGCATCAGTGCATAGCTTCCCAAGGGGAGTACTTGGAAGGTGACTGTAGCAATATTCAGCAATGAGGTATGTGGCAGTATTTCCAGGATGACTTTGTGAACTTAATCGGCAGTCCTCATACCCTCCACCCCTTTGGCTACTGGTAACAGCAGTGGCTCCCTTGCCTACTCGACTCAACTCTCTTGAAGGCACAGTGTTAAAAAAATTAAATCACAGGGTAGATAACGATAGCTGTCTTGTGCTTACCGTTTGTAACTCCAGTCAGAGAGAAGCAAGGGAAGTTAGCTGGCCTTCTGGGCATTAGGCTTAAAAGACAAGGTGTGTATGGTAGGTTTCACAGCAAGCTCTGAGACTGCAGCAACAGAAGCTGGATCTCATGAGGGTGAATTCTCACACTGCTGCCAAACAGCAGAACTCTTTGGTTCTTTAGGGGCCTTGAAAGGTGTTATGTGTATGTAGGTTGTGATAATACTTTGCATTTAATTGCTGTGCCAGCATCCTTGACTGAGTTTGATTTTCCCAATAACCCTGTGAGGTAAGAAACTGTGGTCTTACTTAGCAGCAGAGAAGGCTGGAGCCCAGATAAGTTAGATAACTGGCTCCATGTTGCTCAGCCTCTTTGGAAGCAGAGCTAGGATCAGAACCCATGCCTCCCAGTCCCTAATCAATAGGGCTTTCTGCACTATGGCTGGAAGCCCCCTGTCTCTGGAATAAGGTGTCCCCCCTTGCTCGCCCTTCCAGGTATGGCCACCTACATTGGCTCCACGTGGGAATGTATCCTGCGCCTTCTGAGGAAGGCTGAGAGGGAGAATGAGATGTTGGCGATGTGTGAAGGTGAGGGTTATGAAGGCCTGGGGAAGCTTTGCTGAAATAGGGGAGAGAGGAGAGAAAGGTAGGAAAAGGTTGAGCCCCTCTCAGTGTGGATTCTGGAAGGCTGGGGAAGGGGCAGCAGATGGCTGAGAGCAGGGCAGGGTGTGAGCAGATGCTCTACCTCATCTGCCCGTTCTCTGCCTTGTTTGGGACAAGGGCTAAGTTTGGGAAGGGTGCTGTGGGTGTTTACAGTGCCCTGTTGGGTGGACCAGATCCAGTCAGAAGGCAGGGTGGTAGGGAGGTGGTAACTGGGCTAGCCTTGCTTAGCACAGGACTCCGGAGATCTTTTTAGGGTTGGGGACGGAAAGACTCTGTCCACATGTGTGTGCCTTCCTTTGAGGGAAGGGACAGTGATGGGCAGCTCCAACTCCCTGTGCCCTCCCACCACAGTGCTCAGCAGCTTGGCTACCAGTGCCCGGAAGCATCTGGATCTGAGACATGAAAATGAAAGTGTGATGGACATTTCACCAGAGTCACTGTCCATCAAGGCCTGCCAGACCCTCAGGGTCCTCTGTCACCGTTGGCCCCTGAAGCGCAATAGTGAGGTGGGAGTGGGTGGTAGCCAGGCTGGGCGGCCAGGTTGAAGGAGTGAGGCTTGACCTTAAAGTGGGGCATGGCAGTGACTGCCCACTTGTGAACTTACTGGACTTTTCCAGAACGACTGAGTGGCCCTCCTCAGCATCATCCTTCCATTTCTCGGCGAAGGGTGTACTCTGAAAACACTCTACTGTCCATTCATTTATTATGCACATTTTATTTACTGAGTACCCTCTATTTTCTAGGCACTGTGCTAGGCCCTGGGGATACAAAGCTGAGTGAGGCAAAGCCATCTGAGGGCTTGTCCTGCCTCCCTCCCTGAGCTGAGGCCAGCTTATTGTGTTCCCTTGAGCACAGGTGACGAAGCAAGCTCTGGTGGTAATTGGCCATCTCTTCTTCCTCATGCCATCACCCAAACTCAAGAACCAAGTGAACTGGTTAACCCGAAGGTTAATGGCTTTGACGGAGGCAAAACTGGAGCCTTTCTACATTTCTCAGGTGATTGGGATAGGGATGAGAAGTGAACTTAACTGATGAGTTAATACATTTCATATTTGTTGAATATTAGTGCAGGACTCACATGTATTCAATAGTGTGTAAGCCCTGGTAGCATAGTGGTTAAGTGCTACATCTACTAACAAAAAGGTTGGCTGTTCGGATCACCAGGCACCCCCTGGAAACTCTATAGGTCAGTTCTGCCCTTACCTATAGAATCGCTGTGAGTCAGCATTGACTCGACAGCAGTGGCTTTTTTATGCCTAGTCAGCGAAGTATGGTTCACAGGCCAAATCTAGCCTGAGATCTGCTTTGGTAGACATGGCATCGAAGTACAGCTATGTCCATTTGTTTATGTTTGTATAGATACCGTCCATTGCTGGTTTTGTGTTATGAAGGCAGAGTCGTATAATCTGCAAAATCTAAAACATTTCTTACCTGGCCTTTTTCAGAGAAAGTTTCCTAACTCCTGAGTTAATGTCTCCCGTATTATTGAGTGCCTACTGTATGCCCAGCTTGGGAATGGAGGTGTGCTTGTCTTAGAGCTGCTCTTTACCAGTGAAGGGCCAAGAAGGGGAGAGAAATCTGTAAGCACTACAGTTCAGTGTGGTATGTGTTCAGTTACAGATGTATAAACCCATGGGCAGATCTGTAATGACCACCACCACCAACTGCTGTTGAGCTAACTCTAACTAATGAAGACCCCATGTGTGTTAGGGTAGGTTTTCAGTGCCTGGAAGTAGATTACCACATCTGTCTTCTGAGGCACCTCGGAGCAGACTCAAACCTTCAGCCCTTGGGTTAGCAACTGAGTGCATATGTAAAGTGTTTGCACTACCTGTGTCTTGGACTCTTGATGAAATCCGTCCCTATATGAGCCCACAGACAATGCTTGTCCAGGGGCAGGAATGCAGTCACGTTTTACTAGACAAATGTTCTGAAAAGCCCAAGTTGCAATGGACTTTGGGAAAACATTTCTTCCAGTAGTTCTCTGTGTAAAAGGTAGGGCTGTATTGTAAGGCTATTGGAGTGCAGAAAGCAATGATTTGTTTTACCTACAGGACTTTAATGAAAGTTTCTCAGAAGAGATGACATTTGGGTAAGCAAATATTAATCAGACAGGCAAATTTGAGAAAGGCATTTAAGGCAGAGGAAACAGTGTAAGCACAGAGAGCCTTTTTTTTCAGAGCCCAGGAACAGGGACAATGTTTCGGGTCACTGAGAGTGGCTCACCACATAGAGGGGGCTTCAGGGACAGAGAAAAGCCCCCTCCCATCCCCTGGAGATGCTCCCATGAGCATCCTCACATGTCTTGGACTCTGGCTGACACCAGTCCCTATATGAGCCCACAGGAATGCTTGTCCAGGGGTAGGAATGCAGTTACGTTTTACTAGAAGAAAATTCTGAAAGGCCCAAGTTGCAATGGACTTTGGGAAAACATTCCTTCCAGTGGTTCACAACCTGTTTGACGCCTCAGACCTTTTGGAGATTCTGATGAGAGGTGCATTTACACAGAATTCTGCTACAAGTCTAGGGAGTCACCGACCCTCTGTTATCCTTTGCCCCAGCTAAAGAACTTCTGCTTTAAACTGTTGTAATTTATACCTTGGTAAGAGACATCTAAGTTAGCCAGGGTGACGGGGTGGGTGGTAGGCTTCTGAGGGGACGCAGGGTTGGGAAGTGAACAGGTGTTCCTCTGCAGAAAGAAAAGGTGCAACCAAAGGGGCAGTGTGACCCAGCCAACCTTTCAATGAACTTTCCAAATTGGCCAGAGACCCTAAACTAGTCAGGAAGGACTTGGTCTGAGTGGCCCTGCCCTTTTTTCAAAAGGCCACACACAGTGAAGTCTCATGATGTCTCAAAGGGAATTTCTGGGAGGCTTTCCACAGGATATGCCCTGTCTTTAGATGAAGAAAGTTTCTTTCCTTTCCTTTTGTGTTTATTAATAGCATAGCTTCAGAAAAAAAATTCTATTCATGCCAGAGAAATTATACAAAATCTTAATTATTTACATGATTTGGCAGATTTTAAATCCTAGGATTCCTTTTTTTTTTTTGGTACTGCTTTTGGTGAAAGCATATGGACAAATTAGTTTCCCATTCAGTAGTTTGTACATAAATGTTCCATGACGTTAGTTTTGCTCCCCATACTATGTCGGCAGCCTCTGCACTTCCTCCTTGGGTTCCCCATTTTCCTTTCATCTTGACTGTCATCACTTTCCTGCCTTTTCATCTCTGCTTTTGGGTAAATGTTCCCCGTCTGATCTTGTGTAATTGATTGTTCTGTGGAGCGCATTCTTCTCACCTGCTGTTTACTTTAGGGGCCTGCCAATGGGTTTGGCTGGAAGGTGGTCTCCAGGAATGTTTTCAGTTTCAATTTGGAAAGGTGTCTTTAGGGCCATAGTCTCCAGGTTTCCTCTGGTCTCTGCCAGATTAATAAGTGGTCTTTTTTGTGAATCTGATTTTTTGTTCTGCAATTTTTATTCTGTTCTGTCTGGTACCCTCTATTGTGATCCTAGTCAAAGCAGTCAGTAGTGATCCAGGCACTACTGAGTTCTTATCTTGGGGCCATGTATGCTGTGGTTCATGGTTCCTTTGGACTAATGGATCCCTCGAGTCTTTAGTTTTCTTCATTTTCCTTTGCTTATGATGGTGAGAAACCAGTAGTTGCGTCTTAGAAGGCCACTAAGAGCTGTGGCTGCTAACTAAGAGGGTCACAGTTTGAATCTACCAGGCACTCATTGGAAACCCTATGGGGCAGTTGTACTCTGTGCTATAGGGTCGCTCTGAGTCGGAATTGACTTGATGGCAACAGGTTTGGGTGGGTATTTTTTGGGGGTATAGTTATGTTCATAGAAACAACCACCATTGACCCTGTATCTACAGGTCTACAGGTGGATGTGTTGTCTTTTACCCTCCCACATGTCTCGGTATACCTGTCTCTCTGTGTTTCCATTCGTAAATTATTGTTTGTAAATACTATTGTAGGATTGTCTGTGCTATAGTAGTTATCATTGTTACCCCTTGTCTTTGCATTCTTCTCTGTCCTCCCTTGCTTTGGTCACAGTTTACTGACTTCCCCTGCATTGTGTATCACCTTTCCTTGTACTAACATTAACGTGTCTCTTCTATTTTGTAATTTTCCCTTCCTCCTCTGCCCATCCCTGGTAACCATCAATGAATATTTTTGCTTTTTATTCTCCATGTGTAAACTTTTTCTGGTTTCTTTATAATAGTGATATCATACAATATTTGTGCTTTCGTGGTTGACTTATTTCATTCAGCCTGACGCCCTCCGAATTCATCCATGTCGTAAGATATTTCACAGGTCCATTATTCTTTATAACAGCACAGTGTTACATTGTGTGTATGTACCGAGTTTCTTAATCCATTTATCCTAGGTTGTTTCCATCTTTTTTGCTACTGTGAATAATGCCATAATGAACATGGGTATGCTTATGTCTCTTTGTGTCATGGCTCTTATTTCTTTTTTTACATATATATTTTTAATTGTACTTTAGATCAATTTACAGAACAAACTAGTTTCTCATGAAATAGTACACATATGGTTTTATGATGCTGGTTAACAACCCCGTAACCTGTCAACACTCTTTCTTCTCCTCACTGGGTTCCCTATTACCAGCTTTCCTGTGCCTTTCTGCCATCTAGTCCTTGCCCCTGGGCTGGCATACTCCTTAGTCTTGTTTTGTTTTATGGGCCTGTCCAATCTGGGGCTGAAGGGTGAATCTCAGGAGTGACTTCATTACTGAGCTGACTGTTGGGGGGCCATACTCTTGGGTTTTTTTTTTTTTTTTAGTCTCTGTCCAGCCAGTAAGTCTTGTCTTTGTTTCTGAGTTAGAATTTTGTTATACATTTTCCTTCAGCTCTATCCAGGACCCTCTGACCCGAGCCCTGTCAGAGCAGTCAGTGGTGGTAGCCAGGCACCACCTGGTTGTTATGGATTCAGTCTGGCAGTTGTGGTCCACTAGTCATTTGGACTGATCTTTCTCTTGTCTCTTTAGTTCTTTTCATCCTTCCTTGTATCCACAGGGGTGAGACCAGTGGAGCACCTTAGATGGCTGCTCAGAGGCTTTTAAGACCCCAGGTGCTGCTCACCAAAATAGAATGTAGAACATTTTCTCTATAAACTATGTTAGCCAGTTGAGCTAGATGGATTTTGTTTTGAAGCCTGTTTTATTTGGGATTAGTATTGCCACCCCTGCTCTTTTTGGCAGCTATTTGCTTGATGCATTTCTTTTCCATCTTTTGATTTTTAATAAATTTATGTCTTTGTTTATAGGATGTAACTCTTGTAGACAGCATATTGATGGAGCCTATTTTTTTTTGTTTGTTTGTTTTAAATCCATTCTCTCACTGTCTCTTTATGGGTACATTTCAGTCATTTACATTCAGTGTAATGAATGATAGATGTGAATTTATTGCTGTCACTTTATAGTGTTTGTGTGTGTGTGTACGTAGGTGACATTTTCTTTGTGGCTGTTACTCTCCTGTGCAGAATCCCTTTTGTTTGTGGATTTCTTTTTCTTTTGTTTGAGACTTTATATTTTTCTTCTGTATTTCAATGAATACATTTTTTAACTTTCTTACAGCAATGGGTTTTGTGGTTACCTTGAAATTTACCCTTACTTTCCTAAGTTTGAACCAGTCTGTTGTTACTTGGTATGGCCTTGTCTTCCATGCATTAGAAAGGTCTGTATCTACATTGTTTATTCCTTCTTGTATTGTTCTGATGTTGCTGTCATTTACAGATTAACCCCTTTCCCTGTTGTAATTCTTTTGGTTTTGAATCATCCTTCAGAGCTCTTCTCCTAAGCTCCTATTTGACTGGTACAATCTTGCATCCTAGATTCAGAACATGATCTGATGTTATTTGTTCTCAGACTGAAGGACTCTCTTTAATAATTTTTGTAATTTTGATTTGGTTTTTACATATTCCCTTCATTGGTCTTTCACCATCATATTTGAATGTGAGTTTTGCAGGATATATTATTCTTGGTTGGCAATTTTTCTCTTTCAAGATTTTGTATGTCATTCCATTCTCTCGTACCTGTATGGTTTCTGTGGAGTAGTTAAAGTTTAGTCTTACTATTTCTCTTCCATATGTGACATTTTGTGTTTCTCAAACGGATCTCAGAATACTTTCTTTGTCTTTGGTTTTAGCAAATGTGATTATGATATGCCTTGGCAGTTTTCTTTTAGGGGCTGTCATATGCGGGGTTTGTAGAGCTTCTTGGATGGTCAGCTTTTCATCTTTCAAAATATTAGGGAAGTGTTCTGTCAGCTATTGTTCAACATTCTTCTCTGTGTTTCCTATTTTCTCCCCTTGTTCTGGAATTCCAACCACTCATAAATTTTTACTTTTGAGTGTATCCCATATAATTCTCAGGGATTCCTCATTTTTTCTTTGATTTTCTGTTTGATTTTTCCTCAAACAGAGTTGTATCCAAGTGTTGGTCTTCAGTTTCTCTGATCCTGTGTTCCTTCGTTTCAAACCTGCTCCTTAGGTCTTCTCTGACACTGTTTGTTTCTGAAATTGTTTATTTTTTGGATTTCTAGTTGTTGTTCTTGTGTGATTTCTAGTTGTGAATTTATTTTGGCATTTTATTCTTGTAATATTTTCCTGAATTATTTCATGAATTTGTGTATTTTTCCTCATTTTTGTCTGGTTTTTGCTTCAACTCTTGGATAACTCTGAATATGAGATATCTGAATTCCCTGACAGGGAGTTTTAGTGCCTTTTGTTCTGCTGGAAAACCATCTGGTATTTTGTTTTGGACACCTACTATAACCATCCTGTCCTTTTTTAAAAAATAAATTTTGATATTGTCTGCTGTCTCCAGGGCATTCAGTAGTTATTTTACTTGTTGATTGTAGATCTGTTTGCTTTGTCCTGCTTTTTTGTTTTGTTTGGCTATGTCAGAGCACGCAGGTTGTGTGTTCTTTGTTGTTAGCTTATCTGTGGTCATAATGTTGTTCTACCTTCTTATCCAATGGGCAAGGCCAGTCACTTAGCTATGGTGCAGCAGGCCGGGTCTAGCTGAAGGGAAGGGACTGGGATGGGTTACCTATGGCATGTATTAGGGCCAACAGGTGGGCCAGGACTCAGTGCTGGGCAGGTTTTTGTACGCTGTGCCTGCGCTGCTTGGGGGTGTGATGGTCAGCACATGGTGCAGGTAGGCAAGAAGTAGCAGGGAGGTTGTGATGTGTGAGCTAAGGTGTTTATGGGAGAGAGGAGATACACAGGAGGCAAATGCAAACAATAAACAGGAGTGCTAAGGGAGCTTGCCAGTGATAAGAAACTGAGAAATAGAGAAAAACAAACAAACAAAAGAGACTAGATAAAAATTTGGAAAAGAAAGAAAAGGTCTCCCGGGGTTGCAGTGGTGTAGCTGCAAACACCAGGCAAGTGTTTCCCATACTGTGCAGTCTATACTTGCTCAAAGGGGTATAGATGTCACATTATTCAGGAGACAGGAAAAGAAGGCAAGTATAGAGAGATAAAAACTGAGAAAGGAAGAAAAACAGAATGCCAAAAAAGAGAAGAAAGACATACAGAAAGAGAGAGAGAGAGACAGACAGAAAGAAATGCCCTCAGGGATCCCCCTGACACTGCCATTCAGACTGGGGACCTGGGTCCTAAGCCATGCAGTACAGCTTGGCTAGAAGGAACATCCAAGCCATCAAAAGAAGAAGAAAACAAACAGATGAAACAGAACACAACAAATCAAATCAAAACAAAACAAAGCCAGAAAACTCTGAGGATCCTACTATCCTGGCACAGTTCTTATTTCTTTAGGGCATATACCAAGGAGTGAGATCGCTGGATCGAGTGGTATTTCTATTTCTATCTTTCTGTAGTGGTTATGCCATTTTACATTCCCACCAGAAGTGTATATGAGTTCCAAGTGCTCCACAAAAAATGTGGCAAGTCTGCTTTTGTAACTATTGCAGCCTAGGAAACCCTATGGGGCAGTTCTACTCTGTTCCCTAGCATCACTGTGAATTGTAATCAACTGGATGGCAATTTTTTTCGTATACCTCTAATCTTTACAGCAACTCTGAAAGTGGAATGGGTAGTGCAGGAATGCACTTTGTTTTGTGTGCATTTGAAACGTGTGAATTCTGCTGTGGTTGAGTGGAACATTCTAGAAATGTCAATTAGGTCAAGTTAGTTGAGAGTGTTGTTCTACTCAGTGTATTACAATGTGAGAAAGAAATAGATGGCATCTAGATTGGAAAGAAAGATATAAAACTATGTTTATTTCCAGGCAACAAGACTATCTATATAAAGAATCATATGACTGCAAAAAAGCTATTAAGTGAATTCAGTAACATTGCAGGATACGAGATCAATATACAAAAAGCTGGTTGTACTTGTATATACTAGCAATGAACCATCAGAAACTGAATTTCCTGATTCAATTTGAAATTGAACTTTTGAAATTCCATTTCCAATAACGTACAAATTCAAAATACTTACGAATAAATCTGGAAAAGGTATGTAAGAGCTACACACTGGAAACTAAAAGTCGTTTCTGAGAGAAATTAAAGAAGATCTACTCAATGCAGAGATACACTGTGCTCATGGGTCGGAAGACTCAGTATTACTAAGATGTCAATTTTTCCTAAATAGGTATATAGATTTTATGCAATCCTAATTAAAATCCCAGCAGGCTTTAAAAAAAAACCAAAAAATGACAAGCCAAGCCAAGTGCCGTCGAGTCGAATGGGACTCATGGTGACCCTAGGGCAAGCTGATTCTAAAATTCGTATGGAAATGCAAAAGAGTCAAGGAAGCTAAAGCAATTTAGGAGAAGAAGAGCAAGACTTCAACTGCAATAATGAAGACAGTGTGGTATTGGCATCAAAACAAACAAATCAATGGAATGGAATAGACAATCCAGAAATAGACCTATATATCTAGTGTCAGTTGATTTTGGACAAAGGAGTTAACACAATTCATTGGAGAAAGGACAGTGTATTCAACAGATGGTTCTGGAATACTTGAATATCCATATGCAAAAAGATGAAATTCAATCCATGTCTCACACTGTATACAAAAATTAACTTAAATAGATTGTGGACTTAAATGAAGACTTGAAAACTATAAAAGTTCTAGGTGAAACTGTAGGAGAAATTTGGGTTAGGCAGAGGTAGACATGACACAAGAAACATGGAGAAAAGATGAATAAGCTGGACTTCATCGAAACTGATAACTTCTTGTCTTTGAAAGATACTGTTAAGAGGATGAAAAGACAAGCCTCAGAGTAGGAGAAATTAGTGCCAAATTACATTTATGTTCAAAATATATAAAGAACTCTCAACATATGAATTAAAATTTATGTGTGTGTGTGTGTGTGTGTATTGAGCTAAAGATTTGAGCAGATCCTTTGTCATGGATTGAATTGTGTCCTCCCAAGAATGTGTATCAATTTGATTGGGCTATGATTCCCAGTATTGTGTGGTTTTTCCCATATGCTGTAAATCCTGCCTCTGTGATGTTAGTAAGGGAGAATGGGTGAGTGGCAGTTGTGTTAGTGAGGCAGGACTCAATCTGCAAACTAGGGTTATGTTGAGACAATCTCTTGGGATATGAAAAAAAGAAGTGAGCAGAGAGAGTTGGGAACCTTATACCACTAAGAAACCAGTGCCGGGAGCAGAATGTGACCTTTGAAACTGAGGTTCCTGTGCTGAGAATGCTCCCAGAATGAGGAAAGACTGATGTATCACAAAGACCTTCCTCCAGAGCTGACAGGGAAAGTCTTCACCTGGAGCTGATGCCCTGAATTTTGACTTGTAGCTCACTAGGCTATGAGAGAATAAACTTCTTGTGGAAGTCGTCGACTTGCAGTGTTTTCTGTTATAGCAGCACTACAAGACTAAGACCTATTTCACCAAATAAGACATACAAATGTCAAATTAGCACATGAAAAGGTGCCCAATGCTATTAGACATTTCCTGTTGCCAATGAGTCCATTCTGGACTCATGGCAACTCTGTAGGACAGAATAGAACTGCCCATATGGTTTCTGTAGAGTGCCTGGTAGGGTCAAACCTAGCAGCCGAGCTCTTAACCACTGGACCACTAGGGTCTCCTTTTGAAAAGAATCACAGCACCATCTCAAGTGACGCAGAAAAGGCATTTAACAAAGTCTAATCCCATTACTGATAAAAACTCTCAATAAAGTAGGTATAGATGAAAAATTCCTCAACATAATGTAGGGCATCTGTATGAAACCAGCAGCCAACATCATTCTTAATGGAGAGAGGCTAAAAACATTCCTCTTGAGAACAGGAACAAGGATGCCCTTTATCACCATACTTATTTAACGTGCTGGAAGCCCTAGCTAGAGCAGTAAAGAGAGAAAAAAAAAAAAAAAAAAAAGCATCTAAATTGGTAATTAAGAAGTAAAATTTTCCCTATTTGCATGTGGTACAATATTATACATAGAAAACCCAAAAAACTCCACTAGAAAACTACTGGAACTAATAAACTCAGCAAAGAAGCAGGATACAGGACAAACATACAAAAATCAGTTGGATTCCTATACACCAATAAAGAGAACAATGAAAAGGAAATCAGGAAAACAATTCTATTTGTAATAGTCCATAAAATAAATGAAATACTTAGGAATAAATCTAATCAGTAATGTAAAAGACCTATACAAAGAAGTCTAAAAATACTACTGCAAGAAACCAAGAAAGATTTACATAAATGGAAAAACATATCACACTCATGAATAGGTAGACTCAACATTGTGACAGTGTCAGTTTTACCCAAAGCAGTCTACAAATACAATGCAATCTTTATCCAAATGTCAACAGCATTCTTTAGAGATGCAAACACTAATCATTAACATTATATTTACATGGAAAGAGAAGAGACCCTGCATAAGTAAACCACCATTGAAGAAAGTAGAAGCCTTGCACTACCTAATCTTAGGACCCTCTACACAGCTACAGTTGTCAAAATAGCCTGGTACTGATACAATGACAAATACATTGACCAGTGAAACAGAATTGAGAACTCATATGTGAATTTGTCCATCTATAGTCACCTAATCTTTGAAAGGGCCCAAAGTGCATTTCAGTGGGGAAAAGACAGTCTTTTTAACACACGGTGCTGACAAAACTGAATGTCCATCTGCAAAAAAGAAAAAAAAAAAAAGAAACAGGACTCATACCTCACAATGTACACAAAAATTAATTCAAAATGGATCAAAGACCTAAATATAAAACCAAAAATTATAAAGATATTAAAGGGGAAAAAAAGGATTAATGCTAGAAGCCCTAATACATGACATTAACAAGATACAAACCATAACTTACAACACACGGGCTCCAGAAGATAGACAGCTGAGATCTTCTAAAAATTAAACACTTATGCTCACCAAAAAACTTCACCAAGAGTAAAAAGAGAACTACAGGCTGGGAAAAAAATTCTTGGATGTCACAAATCTGACAAAGGTCTAATGTCTAAAATCTACAGGAAAATCCAACACCTTATCAAAAAAATACAAATAATCCAATTAAAAAATGGACAAAGGAAATGAACAGACCCTTCACTGAAGAAGACATTCCAGTGGCTTGAGGAAATACTTGTGATCACTAGCCATTAAAGAAATGTAAATCAAGACTACAGTGTGAGATACTATCTCACCCCGACATTGCCAGCACAAATAAAAAAACAGAAAGTAACAAATGTTGGAGAGGCTGTAGGGAGACTGGAGCTCTTAGGTGCTGCTGGTGGGGAGTCATAGAGGCACAACTGTTTTGGAAAATGATGTGGCACTTCTTTAGATGTCTAGGAATAGAAATGCCATATGATCCAGCAACCCTGCTCTTAAGAATATATCCTAGAGAAACAAAAGCTGTCACAGGGGAATAGACATGTACATCCATGTTCATTGCAGTAGTTTGGAAACAACCTAGGTGCCCATCAATGGATGAATGGAAAAACAAACTGTGGTACCTATACACAATGGAGTATTATGCAATGATAGAGAACAATGATGAATCTGCAAAGCATCCCACAATGTGGATGGATTGGGAAGGAATTATGCTGAGTGAAATAAGTCAATCACCAAATGACAATTATTGTATTGAGACTACTACTATAAAATTTCATGTAAAGGCTTAAAGAAAAACAATCTTTGATGATTATGAGGTGACAAAAAAAAAGATATCACTACCTACCTATTATTGTCATTAGGTGTTGTCAGTTCTGACTCATAGTGACCCTATGAACAACAGAATGAAACATTGTCCAGTCTTGTGCCATGTCCACAATCATTTTTATGCTTAAGCTCATCATTGCAGCCACTGTGTCAACCCATCTTATCGAGGCTCTTACTTTGTTTCACTTAGCCACCACTCTACCAAGCATGATGTCCTTCTCCAGGGACTGACCCCTCCTGACAACAAGTCCAAAGTATGTAAGATGCAGTCTTGCCATCTTTGGTTCTAAGGAGCACTCTGGTTGTACTTCTAGAACAGATCTGAATTTTTTTTTTTTGGCAGTTGGGGGTACCTTCAACATTCTTCTCCAACAGCACAATTCAAAGACATCAATTCTTCTTCTGTCTTCTTTGTCCATTGTCTAGCTTTCACATGCATATAAGCCAAGCCAAGTGACGTTGAGTTGGATCTGACTCGTTATTGAAAATGCCATGGCTTGGGTCTGGTGCGCTTCAGTCTTGAAAGTGACACCTTTACTTTTCAGTACTTTAGAGAGATCCTTTGCAGCAGATTGTCCCAGTACAATTTGTCTTTTGATTTCTTGACTGATGCTTCCATGGGCATTGACTGTAGACCCAAGGAAAGTGAAATCCTTGACTACCTCAATCCTTTCTCCATTTAAGATGATGTTGCATAGTGGTCCAGCTGTGAGGATTTTTGTTTTCTTGATGTTGAAGTGCAATCCATACTGAAGGCTGTGGTCCTTGATCTTCATCAGTAAATGTTTCAAATCTTCACTTTCAGCAAGTCAGGTGATATTGTCTGCATCAAACAGGTTATTAATGAGTCATCCTCCAATCCTGATGCCTCATTCTGCTTCATATAATCCAGCTTCTAGGATTATTTGCTTGGCATACAGATTGCAAAGGTATAGTAAAAGGATACAACCCTGACACACACCTCTCCTAACTTTAAAGCTTGCAGTGTCCCCTTGTTCTGTTCACACGACTATCTCTTTATCTGTATACAGATTCCTTAAGAGCACAATGAAGTGTTCTGGAATTCCTGTTTTACGACATGATAGTCATAATTTGTTATGATCCACACAGTCGAATGCTTTTGTTTAGTCAATGAAACACAAGTAAGTGTCTTTCTTGTATTTTCTGCTTTCAGCCAAGATCCACCTGACATCAGTAATGATATCCCTGGTTCCAGGTCCTCTTCTGAATCCAGTTTGAATTTCTGGCAGTTCCTTGTCAATATGCTGTTGCATTCACTTTTGAATGATCTTTAACAAAATTTTACTTGTGTGTGATACTAATGATATTGTTTGGTAATTTCTACACTCAGTTGGATCTCATTTCTTTGAATGGGCGTAGATGTGGATCTCTTCCAGTCAGTTGGCCAAGTCGCTGTCCTTCAAATTTCTTGGCTTAAATGAGTGAGTACTCCAGTGACGCATTTGTGTGTTGAAATATCTCAACTGATATTCCATCAATTCCTGTAGCCTTGTTTTTTGCCAATGCTTTCAGTGCAGCTTAGACTTCGTCTTTTGTTGGTTCCTGATCATACGCTACCTCTTTAAATGGCTGAACATTGACCAGTTCTTTCTGGTATCATGGCTCTGTGTACTCCTTCCATCTTCTTTTGATGCTCCCTGAGTTGTTGAATATTTTCCCTGTAGAATACTTCACTATTGCAACTTAAGGCTTGAAGTTTTTTAATTCTTTTAGCTTGAGAAATGCAGAATATGTTCTTCCCTTCTGGTTTTCCATTACCAGCTCTTTGCACATGTCACTGTAATACTTTATTTTGTCTTCTTGAGCTGCCCTTTGAAATTTTCTGTTTAAGTCTTTTACTTTGCCATTCCTTCCTTTGGCTTTAGCTACTCAACATTCAAGAGCAAGTTTCTGAGTCTCTTCTGACATCCAATTTCCTTCCTGTCTTTTAATGACTTCTTGCTCTCTTCATGGTTGATGTCTTTGATGTCATTCTACAGTTAGTCTAGTCTTCATTCATTAGTGGTCAATACATCAGATCTGTTCTGGGGTGGTCTTTAAACTCAGAAGGAATATACTAAAGGTCATACTTTGGCTCTTGTGGACTTGCTCTAATTTTCTTCAGTTTCATTTTGAACTTGTATATGAGCAACTGATGATCTGTGCCACAGTCAGCCCTCGTCTTGTTCTGATCACTGATGTAGAGCTTTTCTATCATATTTTTCCATAGATGTAATCAGATTGGTTCCTGTGTATTCCATCTGGTGAGGATCATGTGTACAGTCACCATTTGTGTTGGTTAAGAAAGGTATTTTGCAATGAAGAAATCATTAGTCTTGCAAAATTCTATCATGCAATCTCTGGAATCATTTCTATTACCAAGGCCGTATTTTCCAACTACCAATCCTTCATTGTTTCCAACTTTTGCATTCCAGTCACCAGCAATTATCAATGCATCCAAATTGCATGTTTGATCAATTTCAGACTGAAAAAACCAAAAATCTAAAGCCACTGCTGTTGAGTCGAGTCTGACTCACAGTGACCCTAGAGGTGAGAGTAGAACTGCCCCATAGAGTTTCCAAGGAGCATCTGGCAGATTTGGACTGCTGACTTTCTGGTTAGCAGGTGTAGCACTTAATCCGCTATACCAACAGGTTTCCCAGACTGCAGAACTGAGTAAAAATCTTTAGTCCCTTCATCTTCGGCCTTAGTGATTGGTGCATAAATTTGAATAATAGTTGTATTAGCTGGGCTTTCTCGTAGGTGTATGGATATTATCCTGTCACTGACAACATTGTACTTCAGGACAGATCTTGAAATGTTCTTGTTGATGATGAATGTAACTGTTTGTCTTCAAATTTTCATTCCCAGCATAGTAGACCATATGATTTTTGGATTCAAAATTGCCAACATCAGTCCATTTCAGCTCGCCGATGCCTAGAACATTGATGTTTCTGTGTTCCATTTCATTTTTGACAATTTCAAATTTTCCTAGAGTCATACTTTGTACATTTCATGTTCTGATTCTTTATGGATTTTTGCAGCTGTTTCTTCTCATTGTGAGTCATGCCACATCAGCAAATGAAGATCCCAAAGGCTTTACTCCATCCACAACATTAAGGTTGCCTCTACTCTGAGAAGGCAGCTCTTCTCAGTCATCTTCTGAGTGTCTTCCAACCTGGTGGCTCATTTTCTGGCATCATATCTGACAGTGTTTTGCTGCTATTCATAAGATTTTACCTGGCTAATTCTTTTTAGTGGTAGACTTCCGGGTCCTTTTTTCTAGTCTGTCTTAGTCTGGAAGCTCAGCTGAAACCTGTCTACCATGGGTGACTCTGTTGGTCCCTAAATACTAGTGGCATTGCTTCCAGCATCACAGCAACAAGCAAACCTCCACTGACAGAGAAGTGGTGGCTGATCGCTCTATCTTTACTCCTCCTATCAGAGAATAGTAAACCCCAAACTCAAAACCAAGCAAAGGTGGAAGGTATCCCTGTATGTTTCAAATTGATTTTGTTCTTTCCTTGCAATTCAAATACTCATAGAATCCCTTGTGATCCTAAGCATTGGAAGACAAATGTACAAGTTGTGACAAGTACTTGCACTGAAGAACTAAATGCTTAATCATTATACTCTGTAACACAGTGCAACTCTGCTTCACTTTGTCCCTGGGAACGTGAGATACAGAAGAAAGCTCTACATCTCCTATTGAGACTGAGGCAGCTCAGCTTCTCATGCTCCTTGTCTCTTCAGCTTCTGCTTCCTATAGCCTCATGGCCTGGTCCTCAGGCCCACATCTGCCTTGCAGGGACAAGTGTTGCAAAGCTCTGTAGCTCCACTGATTTAAGTGCCAGGAGGCACCCCACTCTGCCAGGAAGACTCCTGCACACAGGCACTTAGCTCTCTTGCTCCGTGGGTCAGCAAGCCTAGCTCCAGTGATTCAAGTGCCTGGAGGCACCTCACTCCACCAGGAAATCTCTATGCCCAGGCATTCAGCTCTCTGACTCCTTGGGTCAGCTCCAGTGCTGTTGCACACTCATCTGGTTCTGCTGCTGTCATGCTGCTGCTGCTGGTGGTCTTCTGTTGCTTAATTTCTCACCATCTGTGCCTTTGGTGTTAACAGTTGTCTTTGATTTCTTCTGAGTATTCTATCTATTCACAGTTTCAAAGTCGCTTCCATGGTATATGTGTTTGTTAGAGCAGCACCCCACCCTCTTGGTACCAAATTCTGTTTTGGTCAGAAATACCACAAGTGGAGGGCTTTAACAAAGGAAAGTTCATTTTTACATAGTCCAATAGGCTACAAGTCCAAATTCAGTGTGTCCACTCTAGGAAAAGGCTTTCCTTTTGTCAGCTGTCTACCTATTAGAATGTAAATTGACACAACCACTTTGGAAAACAGTTTGTCAGCTTCTTAAAAAGTTAAATGACAGATGTATAGTGACAGTGGCTGCCTGGAGAGGGGAAGAAACTAGGGGAGGAGAAACGGGCAGGATTAAAAAGAGTCAGTAACAAACTTATGGGGGTATAGATATGTTCATTATTTTAATTGTGGTGATGCAGCATATAGTTGTCAAAATACATCACATGCTTAAATACATGTGGTTTACTGTATGTCAAGAAAGCTGTTTTAAAGTTGGGCTGTTCGCAGAAGTACAAGCAGGAATCTTGCTAAGACTAATCCAGGTACTCTCTTGTCAGTGGTCTGAGCAATTCACAAAACAATAGACTCCATTAGGTGGAGGGTAAATCCTCAGGTTTTTAGACTTCACAGTTTCATAAGTCAGAGAACAACAGAAGCAGTGCTTGCTTTGCTGTGGTTTATTTATCCTGCTTCTTTGAAGTCAACCAGTGCTGGTGGTGCTGGATTGCCCTAGAAGTTCCTGTGGAATTTGTGGGGCTACTGGAAAGTAAATGTAGTTCCTGGATGAGGCAGAAGGGCAAGCCCTGGCTATATTTAGCCATGTAAGAAATAAACCTTGAGCTTTCTTTGCAAAGGTTGGAGAGAGAGGTGTGAAGCTATGATGGCTGGGGCCATTCTTGAAGAGAAACCCTGTTGCTATCGAGTCTATTCCAACTCATGGTGACTTATAGGACACCATGGATTTCCAAGGAGTAGCTATGGATTTCAACTGGCACCCTTCTGGTTAGCAGCTATACCTACCTCTTAACCCCTGTGCCACCAGGTCTGCTTGAAGGGAAGTTATGAGGCAAGAAGAGGCTTTGGAAAGAGCTGGGCTGACTGGTTCTGACTCTGTCCTTGTGCCCACAGTGTATTTACAAACTCTTGGATGCACTGGCTGTCAGTGGCAGTGGAGGTGTAAACTTGACATCACAGCTGGAGAATATCGTAGACATGCTCTTCAAGCAGGTGAGTGTGGTGGGACTTTCACTCTATGGACATAACAGCTTTCCCAGCCCAGGTCATAACTGCCATACATCACAGCTGTTTTCACACTGTGACCCTGACTTTAGGCTTCCCTGGAATAGGCAACTGTCTGGATTCTGGGCACAGAGTGGGCCATTCTCCATGAGGTAATTTGGACATATCCCACTATATTTCTTGGGGTGACTGGCCTTTGCTGGAATTTCTAAACTCTGGGAAAAGGGCAGAAGGTCTAAGTTACTATCACAACATGCTTATGGAAGTGCCAGGCCTTCTCTGCTGCAGGCTGGAATAGGAAGAAGATGACTGAATATTTTGCAGAAGACTGACACCTTCCATATATTTAATTTGTGGGCTGCTGTCTTTTTCCTTTGGGGGCTGGGAGTGTGGATTTCCGAGTTCTATTTTCCTGTTCTCCTTATGGTCAAGCATCATACTCTTCATGGCTCCATGCCTCAGTTTCCCCATCCATGCCCAAGGACCCTGGTTTCAATCCTCCCAGCCTTGATAGCCCTGGTATCCCCACAGGTGAGTGAAAAAGTCAACAACTCAGATCCTCATGCAGTACAGAACTACAGCTTCACCCTGAAGGCTTTCCAAACCCTGAGTAAGTAAACACATTTCCCAGTCCAGGCCTCCAGGAACTCAGGACCACTCTTTTCTCTCTCTGTGGACTGGAGTGGGGCCTAGATTCCCTTGGGTGAGGGGGGATTCCATCTGAGTATTCCATCCGTGAATACGAGAGTAATAGTAAATGTGATATTTGCCTGAGATTAAATGAATTTCGGAGGACATAGGCTTTGCTCTGCCCCCATCTCCTTTGGTTTCTACTTCCTTAATGAGGGATTGTTTTCCTTTTCTCCTGTGGTGATCCTTAGTTCAGAAAGGTGACAGTGGAATTACAGCACTAATAATCATAAGACTCGTGGTGGCAGATGATGAAGGGGACAGACACATGGCGGGGCAGGGGAAGGCAAAGTAATCTGGCATCATGCTTGGCTCATGGCAAATGCTGGCCAAATATGGGTTGCTTTCTTTTTCTTTCCTTTTCTGTATCCTGATGGACCCTGGTAGAAGTCCTGGTAGTGCAGTGGCTAAGTCAAACAGCTGCTAATCAAAAGATTGGCAGTTCAAATCCACCGGATGCTCCTTGGAAACGGTATGGGGCAGTTCTAGTCTGTCCTATAGGGTCACTGTGAGTTGGAATTGACTCGATGGCACTGGGTTAATAGACCCTGGTGGTGCAATGTTAAATGCTTATCTGCTAACCAAAAACTTGTCAGTTCAAAGCCTCTGACAGCTCCACAGAAGAAAAGACGTGATGATCTGCTCCCGTAAAGATTATAGTATGGGGCCAATCTACTCTGTCATAGAGGGTTGCTGTGGCTTGGAGTCAACTCAGTGCTGTACCACGACAACAAATGGACCCTAATTTCTCTAGCCTGTGGTGTCTGTGATTTGCATCATGCATAATTTATTTCTACTCATACCCTACCACTTAAACATGCTCCTGATTCCCTTGTATTTGTGTCCCTTGGGATAGCCAAGTTGTACAACGAGCAGATGGTACTCTTACTACGAAAGGCATTGGAATCCATGGATCCAAGTAAAGTGGCATCAGCTCTTCAAGTCTTCAAGTATGTGTTCTTGGAAGGTGAGTGAGAATGAAGCCTGGTCCCAGGGCCTTAGGACTTGATCTTTGTTCCTAGTTACTTTTCTTTCTCTGGGACAATGTCCAGTGTAATAGTTGAAAGCATACTTCGTAGAACTAAACTCTGTGAGTTCAAATCTTGCCTTTGCACCTTTCTTAACTAGCTCTGTGATGTTGGGCATATTCCTTTCAGTTTGTGCCTCTGTTTCTTCATCTGATAAATGGAGGTGAGAGTAATATCTACCTTCAGGTATTTTGGGGAGTCACTGGATGGTGTGTGAATGGTCAACATGCTGAAAGGCTAACTGAAAGGTTGGACGTTAGAGTCTATCCCAGAGGTAACTCAGAAGAAAAGCCTGGCAATCTTCTGAAAAATCAGCCATTGAAAACCCTATGGATCACAGATCTACTCTGGTGCACATGGGGTTGCCGTGAGTCGGAATCATCTCAACATCAACTGGCTTTACTGGTTTTTTATTTGAAGATTAAATGAGATAACATATGAAGTACTTGGGACAATGCCTACTCTACAGTAAGTCAGAATCTACTCTTTGACAATGAGTCCTCTATGATTGTTATCTTGAAGAATAGGATTCAAGTCCAGTGAACCACTGTGTGTCTAGCACAGTGTTAGGCATTGAGAATACAGATATAAATAAGACATAGACATTGTTCTCAAGGGGCTCACTATTGAGTAGGGAAGATGAGACTGTTTGTACAACTCAACAATGCAAGACAATATGCACTAAGGTGGATAAATGTAAGCATGACAGTATGTGACAGGAGAGAGTTTGGCTGGGCTTTATGTAGGAACGGGACCAGTGGCAAGCAAAGAGGTTTTAACGGTGGGTTAAGAGAGGGCTTTCCCATCGTAAAAGACCTGTGGTCCTGTTCTAAAAGTTGAAATGTACACAGGATGGTGAGGAGAGCTTGGCTGGAGATTGGTAGGATGAGGCTCAAATGTCTGCTTGGTCAAAATAGTGTTTTAGGTCACTGTTCAGTGTAGGCTGTGTCAATTTCAATATGGATTTGAGGCAGAGGGATGCTGAGCTAACCTCTGGAGATTTCATCTAGTCTTTTTTTTTCACTTAAGTAAATACCAAGGAGCAGGATTGCTAGGTCTTAGAGTAACTGTATGTTTATCTTTTTTTAATTTAATTTTAAGAATTGTTTTAATGTGATTAACTGAAAGTTTACAATCCAAGTCGATTCTGCCTTCCTTCCTCTCTGCAACTCTGTCTGCTCTCCTCACCCTGTGACAGCACACTCTTGTTTTTCACTCTTTACTTCTAGTACCCACTCACTTGTGCCCTCCTCTCTAACCCTACTCTCTCCTCCAGAAAGAAACCAGTAGAGCAGCCTAATATATACACGCACACACATATATACATGTATATGTCTATATACATGTACACATATATCTATACATATACATGAGGCTGCCCTATATATATGTATATATATATATATATATGCATACATATATGTGTACATAAACCATAAAGTACACACACCACATGTTCACACTGTGTCCAGTCCATTGTTGTTGTCTGAAGAGTTGACCTCTGGTTTCAGGTCTGGGCCTTCAGCAGGTCTAGGGACCATGCTTTTAGGGGACCCTCCAGGCTGTCAGACCATCAGTTCTGGTCTATTAATAGAGTTCTTGAACTGCACAGCCTTTTTTTCATGCTACATTAGGGACTACATTGTGTTTCCTGTCAGGGCTGTCATTGGTGGTGACTGGACACCATCTGGTTCTTCTGGTCTCATACTGATGTAGTTTCCCAATCATATGGGTCTTTCTGTGTCCTGGGCTCATTTTTCCTCATGTCTTTGATGTTTCACCTGGTCTTTGAAGACCAGCACTGTACCTAGAATTTTTCTCAATTTGTCTTCTTACTTCTACCAAAGCAACAGAGGGGGTAGTAACAAGGTGGCCTCCAACTGCATGTCTGTCTTTTCTCTAGTATCACAGACAGAGAAAGTGAAGAGTGAGGTGATGAATTCAGTCATCATTGTGATTCAGGAGGATTTCGAACTGGTAAGTATAGGGGTTGAGAAGCCACTTGTTTTCTTGACATCTTGAAGTCTTGTAAAATGGGGGATAAGGAGAGAAGGTAGGGCACCCTAAGGAAGCCATTTGTGGGCTCAGATACCTCAGATCCACACCTTTGGATTGCACCTGTCTTTTTCAGAGGCTCAGGGGCACTTGAGAAGTAAAGGGGTGGTCCTCACTGATTTTCTGAGCCTTTGCAGTAGGCAGTATTGTGATGGGTCCTGTGGGGACATGGAGCTCTCAAAGATGCTAATTTTCCCCTCTGAGAACCCAGTTTTCTTTGGCAAGAAAACTTCAGGTATTAGGTCTGGGGTGGGATCTGAGAAATTATTGTTTTCTTTTTCTTTTTTTAAATATCTTACTGTACTTCAAGTGAAAGTTTACAATCCAAGTCAATTTGCCATATAAAACCCTGTGCACACATGCTATGTGATTCTAAGTGCCATCCCCACTGTGTAGCAGCACACTCTGTCTTTCTACCCTGTACTTCCTGTATCCCTTTAACCAATTAGTGTCCCACCCCACCCACTCATCTCATCTCTGGACAAGAGCTGCTCAGACAGCCTCATGTATGTATTTAAGCCAAGAAGCACACTCTTTGCCAGCATCACTCTGTGTCTTGTAGCCCAGTCCAGAGTTGGCTTCAGTACTAGTTTCAGCTGTGGGCTAACGGAGTCCAGCGGCCATGTCCTTAGGGGACCCTCCACTCTGTCAGACCATAAAATCTGGTCTTCTAATAGAGTTCTAGATCTGTACACCCATTTTTTTCCTGCTACATCAAGGACTCTACGTTGTGCTCCTTGTCGGGACAGTCATTGGTGGTGGCCAGGCACCATCTAGTTCTTCTGATCTCATGCTGATATAGTCTCTGGATCATATGGCACCTTGAGAAACCATATTTTTAACAAGCTCCATAGAAGATTGTGTGTCCAGCCAGGGTTGAAGGTGGCAGAGACCACTCTAGCTCTAGACTGCCAGACAGAGCACTGGGTCAGCTGGGGAGCAGTAGCCAAATCAAATACAGTAGGCCTATAAAAACCTGTTGCTGTCAAGTCAATTCTGACTCATAGTGATGCTATAGGACAGAGTAGAACTGTTCCACAGGGTTTCCAAGGCTGTAAATCTTTATGGAAACAGGAGAAAATATTGAAATTGTCAAGAATTTCATTTTACTTGGATCCACAGCCAATGCTCATCGAAGCAGCAGTTAAGAAATCAAATGGTGTATTGCTCTGGGCAAATCTGCTGCAAAAGAACTCCCTAAAGTATTAGAAAGCTAAAATATCACTCTGGAGACTAAAGTGTATCTGACCCAAGCCATGGTACTTTCGGTTACCTTATATGTGTGCAAAAGCTAGACAGTGAATAAGGAAGTCTGAATAAGCATTGATGCCCTTGAATTATGGTGTTGGAGAATATTAAATATACCACAGGCTGTCAGAAGAGTGAATGAGCCTGTCCTGGAAGAAGTACAGTCAGAATGCTCCTGAGAAGAAAGGATGATGAGGCTTTGTCTCACCTGTTTTGAGCATATTATCAGGAGGGACCGGTCCCTGGAGAAGAACATCATGTTTGGTAAAGCAGAGGGTCAGTGAAAAAGAGAATGACCCTGAATGAAATGGACTGGCACAGTGGCTGCCACAGTAAGCTGAAACACAGCAATGACTGTCAGGGTGGTGCAGGACCTGGCGGCCTTTCATTCGGCTGCACACAGCATCACTCTGAGTTGGAGCCAACTGATGGCATCTAGCAACAGAAAACAAATTTTTGTGGGAGCAGATCCCCAAATCTTTATTCTACCAAGGAGCTGGTGGATTGGAACTACCAAAACTTTGGTTGGCAGCTGAGTGCTTAACCACTGTGCCACCAGAGCTCCTTGGACAATAGGCATCATCCCAAAAAGCAAAGTCCTAATCCTCACATTAGGAGACCCTGCCTGACGCAAATGCTTACGTGCTCTACTACTAGCTAGAATGTTGTCAGTTCAAACCCACCCAGAGTGTCCTTGAAAGAAAAGACTGGAGGTCTGCTTCTGAAAGATCACAGCCTTGGAGACCCTGTGGAGCATAGTTATACTTTATAATACCTGGGTTACCATGACTCAACGCTGACTAACAACAACAACTATCCCTAGTCTAATGAAGAGCTTGAACGTGAGGACTAGGCCCTCAGGAATATCAGGAATCCTCATTTCTGGCTTTATCTATGAAGACCAGAACATGCAAACTTTCTTGGTCTCAGATTCTACTCCCACCCAACACTCCTGTCAATTTAAGTATCTCTGGAGATGTAAGAAGTGAATAAGCTGAGAGCTTAGTGTTCTCCTGGAGGCCGGTAGGATGTAAAGTACATTAGAACTTCAGGACAGAATAGGTAAGGGGTCAGGTTTAGCTGCTGGGGAGCTGTTGTGACCACAGAGTCCACTGAAGAGCTCAGAATGGACTTGGAAAATTTCTGGAGGGTACCCTTTACCTGCTCTGTAACCTTACCTGGAACATGACGAGTTCCACTGACTAACCCAGAGGTCCCTAGCTGTCCTGCAGTGTGATGGTTGGTTGTCCCCCCCAGGTGCGAATGGCCCTCCTGTACTTCATTGAGACAATGGCCCAGTGTGGCTACTTGAAACTACCCCAGGGAAATGTCATCATCACCTACCTCATCAAGCTCATCGAGCTGAACTCCTCAGCTGAAAGAAGCCAGGCAGGTGGAGGGGTTTGAAGCGGGAGAGCAAGACTCAGGGGAGGGGGCAGGAGAGAAGACAGGGCTGGGAGCAGAAGGGAAAGAGAAGAAGGTGTGGCTAGCATGATGAGGACAGGCCTTACGCATCTAAAACCCTGGTTAGTGGGTCACAAGAGGCCTTGAATCAGGACACTCAGCTAGCATTGGTTTCAGATTTTAAGTTTTCCTTTCTTATTCCAGATCACAGAGGAAATTCAAATGATGTGTTCTAAAATCCTACAGACGGTAAAAACAACCAGGACAAAAGAAACCTCCCCTTTCCTTCCCTTCTCATTCCCTAAGTCGCTACCCTGACCCACGGACTGCCTTTTTCTCCCCCTCTCCTCCATCTAACCCCATGTACTGTCTCTTCCCACCTTCCCCATCTCCATCTGCTTTGCGCCTGGGACTCCTCTGAGAAGTGACTCAGTGGAGCAGATTTGGGTCACTGGATGGGGAGTCTGGAGGCCTAATCTTGAATCCTCTTGGACCAATTTCTAGCTGCTATAAAGTCTTGGAGCAAGTTAATCTGTGGGCTGCCATTTCTCCTTCTGTAAAATGAACGTGATTATATGCCCATCCTGTTTATGGCCACCTATAAGGACTCATGGGTGCAGATGAGCTGTTGCGTGTGGTTCAGGGTTGAGTAAAGGGCTGTGAGGAGGGAAGGGAGAACTGTGATTTAATTGCCTTGTCCCTCAAGTCATGGCTACTGTCCCAGCAAAGGCTGTCTCCTGGCCTTTAGGGCTTATCCTGCTTCTGGAGGGTTCCTTGTTGAAGGTGATTACATGTCACACAGTTCTGAATTTCAAGAATCTCCTGTGTCTATTGAATCAAACCCTTCCTTTTCTAATTTTAATAAGGATCTTGGTTAGAGTGGTGCAAACAGCTTATGTATTCAGCTGCTAATCAAAAGGTTGGAGGTTCAAGTCTACCCAGTGGTACCTTGGAAGAAAGACCTGGTGATCACTTCTGAAAATCAGCCATTGAAAACTTTATGGAGCACAGTTCTAAACTGACATGCATGGGTCCTCATGAGTTAGGATAGACTTCACAGCAACTGCTTTTGATTACATTTTACCAATACGGACTGGGGAGGAGGTCTTGTTGGGGTGGGGACTGCATATACAGAGCTCAAATGCCCCTCCAGGAAAGGGATAAAAGAGAACAAGGTTGGAGAATATATGACTGGGCTGATTTGGGGCTGGGCTTTGAAGCCCTTGCCATGTCCCCTGCCAGGTGTCCTTGCCCCAACTGATAAACTTGATGTGTCATCCCAGCAACGAATCAGCCTTTGTGCCACTGAGTAATATAGTCACGGAAATGGCTCTGAAGGCCCAGTCCTGGGGCCAGTTCCCCTACCTCGCCAACTTTCACGTCAGGCGTAAGTACAGGGTGGGGCAGCCTATGGAGTGGGGCCAGCAGGAAAGCCCAGGCTGGTGTGGGGGTGGGAAGTAGAGTGAGAAAGAGGGTGCAGATGTGTGGTATGGAGGTGCTGGAGGACTGGGAGCCAGGATGGCAGGGGTAAGCAAAGGCAGGGTTGGGCTTAGGACAACTACCTTAGGGAAGGCAGTCTGTGGGTCAGGACGAAAATCGTAAGAGATGAAAATGGGGTCTCCTGTGGATTCCTGGATGTACTTCCTTCTTGCCTTCTCATTTTGAAACACTGGAGTCAAGAAGTAAAAACATTGCTGTCAATTAGAAAGTCATGGATACGCAGGGATCCTGACCCTTAGCTTTTCCTTGACACCAACTCCCAGCTTCCCTGTATGCTACCCCATCCCTGACTTCTAACCCCAGTGGGGTCACAGATGGGGAGAGGTTGTGTATTCAGGATATTCTTTGGTGATTTTGAATTTTTTAAAAGCCAAACATGTAATGGCTTGTGTTTTCGGACTGAATCGAAATGTCACATCCCCCACTGCCTCTCTGCTTCACTTTGGATGGTCCTCCGCAGTTCTGATGGTGGGCTTCTAGTAGGGGCTGGAGGTTGGATGCCTGAAAGCTTGCACTGACTCTGTCATCTTCCTTTATCCTCTCTTTGACTTAGCCACCCAGTTCATCTCCCCACAGAAACTCCTAAATTATCTTGTGGTAAGTGATATTGGGTTGAGTACTAGGTCTTTGTCCATCTGCCCATGTTCTCATCCATCCATCCATTTGATTGTTTGCAAATAGTTGAGTACTGCTCTATACCAGGCATATGCTGAACCTGGAATAAGGAGATAGGGTCAAGGATCATGAGGTCCCTGGGAAGAGGTGACTTGGGCCAAAGGGGAAGAAGGGAACTGAAAGCATAGGGGTGGGTGAGGCCTGGAACATGGGGAGAGAGTGGATTTGGAGAAGGTCTGACCTGTCTGCTATGTGACTTCAGGGTGAGTGCTCTCTGACAACCTTGAACAAGTCTCCATGTCTTTCTGGGCCTCATTTTCTTAGAAAGCATGTTTTGAATTTCTTTCTTAGCCCAGCACTGTGCTAAACATAAACACTTGAAGGACAGACAAGGCATAAACCTACACTTGAGGTGTTCACAGTCTTTTTTGGGGAGACAGACATAGGAATAACCACCTATAATTCAGTGATAAATGTGCCAGTAGAAGACTATACAGGATGCAGTGGGACCTTAGAAGAGCAGTAGGCTAACTTGGCTTCTGAGTCAAAGAAGGCATCACAGAGGAGGTGATGTTTTAAGGGTATCTTGAGCACATGTAGGGGTTCAACAGATGGGAGAGGATGAGGAGGGTTTAAATTTCAATTCTGTTGTTTTGTGGGTTTGTTCTAATATTTTTTTCCTCTTTTCTCTTAAATCCTCTCTGTGCTTGCTTCTCTTGTTTCTCAGTTGCATTCTGTGAAGCCCTATGAAAAGAAAGGTCTTGGTGAAAGCTCCCTAAGACTACTACATGCCCTGCATCCTATCACCTCCATGCACCCTGTTATCCACGGGAGTGTGGGCCAGCTATGGATGGAGGAGATCCCGAAGATGTTGCACATCCTGGATGGTGAGTGACTGGGGGGAAGAGAGGAATCTAGATGGGAAAATGGGGCAAGATCAGAAGCGTTGTAGTCTCAAAGTATAGGATGAAGCCTTCTGGGGTGAGAAGAACTGGGAGCAGCCTGTGTCCCAGTGAAATACCATTTGTCTGCTTATGTAGGCCGTATTCTGCACCAAGCAGATATGCAGGCCAGGGGTCTGTGGCTCTAGTGTTCCCAGGCCAATGGCTGTCCCTTCTTGTGGGTACTGGTTCAGGAAAGACTGTGGTCTCTGAAACCTGACAAACTATGGCTTAATTTCTTTTCTCTGACACTGGTCATCTGTGTATGTTCGACCTCTGGAAAGCCATTCATCTCTTGAAGCCTGTGTAGAGTGTGAGGAATTTACCTTGTCAGACTATTGTGAGAATTAAATAAGATAGTACAAGCACAGCCCATGGTATAGTACTCAGATGTTGGTTTTCCTTCCCTGGCTGAAGCTTTCTGGGCCCACGCTTTCTTCTCTTCCCCAGGTCACAATGAGGACAGCTTGAATCAGAAGGAGTGGGAGGCCAGACTGCTTCGGGTGAGCACTTCTCCAGAAGTACCTAACTCTCACACTAGGGGCCAGGCCATGATCAAGGGACCTCTCTGCCCAAGGGAACTTCTCTCAGTCAACCTGGCCACCTGGTCCTGACATCAGAGTCTTGGGGGGTATCCTAACCCATCCACCAACTTTCACACCCCCAAAGCCTTACCCTCAGGGAGAGTAAGGAAAAGAGCTCTAGCTGTATGTCCTTGGGTAAGTTATTTAGACTTTCCAGACCTCAGCTTCTTCATCTGTGAAATGGGAGTGAAAACTCCTGTTTCACAGAATTAAGTAGGGCAGTGTGGGGCAGTGCCTTGTAAACAGGCCAGGACTTGCACGTTAGTCATATTACTGTCATTGTCACTGTATTGTCATTCTGTAGTCCTGATCAACCTCTGTTCATGTGTCTCAACTCATGCCCGTGTCTAGAGTGTTTTCCGGCTCTTGCTTCTTTTTAGTCCCATTTCCACAGGATAGAAAAACCCATCCACTTGAAAAAAAATATGTTCTTGTGTTCTTGGTGAAAGTTTCCACAGCAAAAAGGTTTACCCTTGCATTGTTCATTGTGACCCTTTTCTTCCCACTCAGTTTTTGAGCCGGTCACTGACGGCCATCAACGATGACAACTGGCTGGAACAACTTGTCCGGGACATCCTGGACAGGATAAACTATACCAGCAATGGTGACAAAATCAAGGTGTGTCTGTGTGGCAGAGGTGGTGGTTTGGAAGGGGGAGACTAGGGTGCAGAATGGTGGTGGGTGGCCCAAAGGACAGGGGTAGCAGAAGTGCTCGTGAAGTGTGGGCCTAGAGGTAAGAGCAAACGAGCTTCCTGGGCCCTGAGGAACTGAGGTGTGTAGGGGACAAGAAAGCGGTGGTCACCCAAGAACCATGTCAGTAGTATCAATAGTATCTTACAATTGCTCAGTGTCTTAGGCTTTGTCATGCATTTTGCTGTCTGTTGTCACAGCTGAACCTCCCAATTGTTCTGTCCTTGAACGGAGCTGGTACATGGACATTGCAAAAAGATTACTGACATTAGTGACAGATGATTAAAGCAAGTTAATTTAAATAATATTTGAATGGCATGTACTTGGCTGCTAACCAAAAAGTAGGTTTAAGTCCACCTACAGGTGCCTCAGAAGAAAGGCCTAGCAATCTCGTTTCCAAAATCAACCACTGAAAACCCTATGGAGCACAGTTCTACTGTGAAACACATGAGGTAGTCCTGTGAGTCAAAATGTGCTCAATGGCAGCTGGTTTTTATATGTTTAGGGACTGTGCTGGGTGTTGGGATTGGAGCTGAGTAAGATGTGATTCCTGCCTGTACAGAGCTCAAGATCTGGGTGGTGTAGGCTTGGGTTCCCACCCTGGCTTTTCCATTTGCTCCTAGCAGAATCGGGGTCAAGTAAGTGTCTTAACCTCCCTGAGATTTCCGTTTCCTGGTTCAGGAAGCGGCAGCATGAACTTCTACCTCACAGGAAAGTTGACAAGGATCAAAGGGCTAAAGAATCTATTTGTTGTTACTATTCTTGCTCTGCAGATGAAGAAACAGAATTCAGAAAGGTTCAGAGTCTTGAGTAAATTCTCAGTAGAACTGAAGTTAGAATCTGAGTTTCTTGATTTCTAATCTTATTTTCTTGTCATTAAGCAATACTTTATTTAGGCTTGGAGTTCCTCAGGAAAGAGACTTCATTTCCGAGAGTGATTGTTTGCTCTCTAATTATTCACAAATATTTATGAAGCATGTTCCATATGTAAGGAGCCCTGGTAGCACAGTGGTTAAGAGCTAGGCTGCCAACCAGAAGATCAGTAGTTCAAATCCAGCAGCTGCTCCTTGGAAACCTCAGTGGGGCTGTTCTACTCTGTCCTATAGGGTTGCCATGTATCAGAATTGACTTGACAGCAAAAGGGTTCCTGGTCTTCTATATGCAAATCTTTGCAGATGGTACCCTGGATATACAAAAGTGAGGCAAGCAGGAATTTTGACCTCATTAGTTCAGTTATGAAAACTATTGACTAAGTGCCTACAGTGTATCAGGCACTGTGCTAGATTCAAAGGACTTGGATAAAAGACACAGTCACTGCCTTCAGGAAAGCACTGTGTGCTTGAGTGAATAGACAAGGATGGTAAGTATGATGGATCATGACAGAAACACCCACCATGTGCTTGGGAGCCCAGAGGGGCATTATTTACTTGGCATGTGGGAAACAGATAAAGACGCTTTCTTAGATGCTTTTTGTTTGTTTGTTTGTTTGTTTTAGGAACAACTTGTCCCTACCATATCAGATGCTGTTGGTACCCTGTGCAGATCCAAATGTCCCTTCCTTTTTACTAGCTGCAGGCAGTAATGTGCTCCCATCTCCAGCTGTGTCTGGGTCACTGCCCTGTCTAGCTCTGCTCGTCTCACACACTTTTGTTCTGGTTTTTGTTTGTTTGTTTGTTTGTTTTTGTCTTATGAGCAACTTGTCGCTACCATACCATATTGTAAGGTGACCATCCATTTCGGTTTGCCAAGAACTGTCCTGGTTTTAGCACTGGAAGACTTACCTTCTGGGGAATCCCTCAGTCATCTGTAAACCTGGAGAGTTGGCCATCCCAGAGAGGCATGAACAAGTCTGGAAACATGAGTAGTAATTTGCTAGTTAAGCAGAGACGTGGAGGCCTTAGGCTGGGTGTCCCAGAAGCAGAGCCTGAGATGGGGAGTCTGAAGCAGGAACGGAAAAGGGAGAAGCTCAGTGAGGTGAGGAGGGAATTTCTGCAGAAGGCTGGGCTCAGTCTGGTCCCATGGG
This sequence comes from Heterohyrax brucei, assembly GCA_028571685.1. Lineage (NCBI taxonomy): Eukaryota > Metazoa > Chordata > Mammalia > Hyracoidea > Procaviidae > Heterohyrax > Heterohyrax brucei. The sequence continues at coordinate 63,429,549 of CM053142.1, read as the reverse complement.
GGCACTGGATGTAAACTGTGCTGTAGGGTCTATGCTGCTTTGAGGAAAGAGAGTGTGGGTGTTTGCACTTACACTCTTTCACTCACATAACAGTCTTCAGCTCCGGGCACCTGTGGTGGCTGTAGGGTAGGGAGGCGAGAGAGGAGTCTAGCTCCAAGGCAGAGCTAGATGGGGCAATGGCCCAGAGAAGGCTGAAGAAGGGAACACACTAAGGACTACAGCTGGTAAGAGGGAAGGGACATTTGGATCTGGGCAGGGTACCAACAGCATCTGATACAGTAAGGATAGGTTGCTCATAAAACAAAAATCAAAACAAACTCAAAACAAAAAAACAATTCTTGTCAAGTCACTTCCAGCTAATGGAGACTTTTACCCCACCCCACCCCTCTCATATGTCAGAGTAGAACTGTGCTACATAGCATTTTCAGTGGCTGGATTTTTCAGATGTAAACTGTCAGGCCTTTTTACTGAGACAACTCTGAGATAGATTCAGACTGCTAATCCTTCCACTAGCACCAGACTGCTTTACTGTTTGTGCCACCGAGGGGTAAGAAAACCCCCCCAAAACCCAAACCCACTGCCAGAGAGTCTAACTTATCGTGACCCTCTAGGGCAGAGCAGAACCGCTCCATAGCGTTTCCAGGGAGCACCTAGTAGATTTGAACTGCCAACCATTTGGTCAGCAACCTTTTAGTAAATGTAGCACTTACCGACTATGCCACCACAGTTTCTAGAACATACCCATAAAAAGAGGATTTTAGGAGTAAATTGAATCCAGATGAGATGTGAATTCAGCAGTAGGTATTTACAGTTTACCTATCATGTCAGGCACTGGCTGGGCCCTGGGGGCAGAGTGAGGAATGAGGTAGAGCTTTATTTTGGATGGAGATGTGGAGTTGGAGAGAGTAACTAACTGAAGAGATACAGGAACAAGATCGTGAGTGATGGCAGTGAGGCTCTGAAGGAAATAAACAGGAGGATGAGTTGGCTAGAAGCAACTTAGGAGGTTAGGGAAGGCTGCCTGGGAAGGTGGTAGCAGAGCCAAGACCTGAAAGATGAGAATGAGGCATCTTTCTGAAGTGCCGGGGGAAGAGTGTACCAGACAGGGAAACAAGATAAGGCAAAGACCCTGAAGTGAGGTGGTGGGCGCATACGGGTATAAGGTGGACACTGCAACGGGAAGTAAATGAAAATAAAAACAGTTGCCAACGAATCCATTTCTGACTCACGGGGACCCCACGTGGTGTCACAGCTGAACTGTGCTGTGTAGGGTTTACAAGGACTGAATTTTCAAAAGCAGATTGCCAGGCCTTTTTTCTGAAGTACCTCTGGATGGACTAGAACTGACAACCTCTCTGTTGGTAGCCAAATGCTTAGCTCGCCCTCTCAGGGACTCCAAGTGACAATAAAGGTCATCGAAATTCAGAGGAGGGAGAGATGAGGAAGATTATATCAAAGTACTTTTCCAACTACAAAATGTAAGCACATTTAAGGAACTGTTTTTATTTCCTAGCCGAAAGTGGGAAGAATGTGCATCAGGCAAAGTTCCTGAAGGATGGTCAGTACCCTAAGCAGCTGAGAGGGTTAGAAGTTCAGCTTTCTCTTTCCGTTAGCTTGAGCCCTGGCCCTATGGAAGTGTGATCTTATCAGAAGCCCAGAGACCACGAAACCAGCGTGGAGGATGGAATGGTAGTGAGAGCTGGGGATTTACGGTTATAAAACTAGTCTCTGCAATGCCTGCCTGGAAGGCGGCCTCCACCTCATTCCAAGCTGTGCATGGCTAGGCCTTCCTAATGGTTGTTGGGTGCCTGTAAGTCTGTTTAGACTCACATGGCCTGGTGTGCTACAGAGGAGAGCTGCTGTGTGGGGTTTTTCTTGGTGTGGTCTTCACAGCAGCGGATTGCCAGGTCTTTCTCCTGAGTGGGTTTGGATTGCCGACTTTTCAGTTAGCAGACCAGGGCTTGACTGTTGGGCCGTCAGAGCTCCTTCTGCCCCTCACAGGCCTTCCTGTATAAATTCTTTGGCTTCACCCTGAGGACCTCAAGGAACCCCAAACTGGTGAAGACGATGCTGTCCTCCATCCTAAAAACTGCTCACGAGGACCTTCCGGATAGGGAGGTGAGGTGGAAGGCCTTGGCAAAAGGGGCAAGGGGCAGGGGAGGGATTTGTTTGAGAGACGGATGGTAAGGCAGATAAGCCAGACCACCAGGGTTTGAATCCCAGCTGTGCCACCTAACAGGTCTGTGCTCTGGGCAAGCTACTGAGCCTTTCTTTCTGTGCCTCAGTTTCTTCTTCTGTAAAATGAGGCTATGGTAGCTACCTCAGAGGATGCTCTCTTGAAAGCTTTTCATTTTCAAATATTTCACACTTACAGAAAAGTTGTACTGTCCTACCAGAAATAGATACCAAGAATTCCTGTACACCCATCTCCCACATTCCAAAAAACATCAACATTCTGCCATGCTTACTTTATTGTTCTCTCTGTCTACATGTATCTGCATTGTTATTCTAGTTTCTGAATCATCTGGGGTAGTTGCAGCCACGATGCCCATTTACCTGTAAATACTTCAATGTGTATTTCCCAAAAGTGATGACATTCTCTTATGTAATAACAGCACAGTGATCAAAACCAAAAAAATTAACAGTATCCTTCAAAATCGGCCAGTTGTTTCACCAATATTCTTTATAGCAAAAGAAAAGACACTTTTTTTTTTCTGGTTCAGCATCTAATTTAGGATCAAATAGTGCATTTAGTTGTTAGTTCTCTTGAATGTCCTTTAATCTGAAACAGTTCCTTAGTCTTTATTACTCATGATCTTGATGTTTTAAAAGAGTACAGATCATTTGTGGCATAAAATGCCCCTCATTTTTGCTTTGTCTCATGTCATGTTTCCTCAGGATCAGATCCAGGTTAGGTAATTTTGGTAGAACAATGCCTGGCACATAAGGGCTCTCTAATGTTGATAACTGCTGGAGCTGGTGTCCGTGCCCTCAGCTTTCCTTTTCCAGCCAGTCTCTCAGAGTGCTGTCCCTACCATGGCCATCATCAAGGGTTTACTAAGCTGCAGTTCTGTTATACAGAAATTCTACAAGTGGATGGCTTGAACAAACAGAAATTTATCCTCTCACAGCCTAGAAAGCTAGAAGACTGAATTTGAGGTGCCAGCTCCCAGGGACACTTTTGCTTTTCTGTAGGCTCTGGAGGATGGTCCTTGTCATCAGTCTTCCACCGGGACTAGAAGATTCTTGGCATAGGAGCCCTGGGCCCAAAAGACATGCCCTATTTCTGGCTCTTCTTGCTTGATGGTAACGAGGTCCCTCTCTGTCTCTGCTTGCTTTTATCTTTGATTTCTCAAGAGATTGACTGAAGATACACCCTAATACTCTAGATCGTGTCCTGTCTCATTAACATAATGAGAAACAAAAAACACCATGTCATTGAGTTGATTCTGATTCATAGGGACCCTATAAGGTAGAGTAGAACTGGCCTGTAGGGTCTCTAAAGAGTAACAGGTAGATTCAAACTGCTGATCTTTTCATTTGCCGCCAAACTTTTAACCACTGTGCCACCAGGGCTCCATTAACATTATATAGGTTACGATTTACAACACATAGGAGGACAAACACCCAGTACTGGGAATCATTCCTAGCAAATTCACACACACACACACACACACATTTTGGTATGTATGTGGGGGTGGGCAAATAGAAGTCAATCCATCACACCAAGTAAATAAAAAACAGCTTTCCCCTGGGCCTGAAGTTGCAGACAGTATCTTTGGGGATATAAGACATGTACAGGAAGCAAGCAGTTAACTAGACAGAACAGCCTTCCTACAGGCCACATGAGTGAACACTGAAGTGCACTGTGGCTGCTTGGGGTGGCCAGGACTTGACCTGGTTGAGGCTAGCTTAGGAGAAGAGGAAGAGCAGGAATTCCAACTTGACGTAACATTCTGAGTCATGATGCAGGTGAGCTCTGGGTATAGGGGGCATATCCGGAGAACGGTCAGTGGTCTGGTTTGACTGGAGTGCAGACTATTTGGTAGCAAGCCCTCTGCCAGCACCTGGGAACAGGGTGGATATGAGCAGGCAGGTAATAAGGAAGGACATAGAGGATGGTCTTGAGGTCTGGTGTGCTCAGTTGGAAGGATGCGGATAGCATTTGCTGTGCCAGGGAATCCATGAGGAAAGGGAGGAGGAAGATGATGCATTCAGCTTTGGATATGGAGAGTCTGAGGTGCTTGTCAGGGAGCAAGTGGACATACCCAGTATCATGTGGATCTAGGGAGTCATATACAGGGTAGAGATCTAGATTTGAGGACCGTTGTATTCTCCATGTCTGTGAAATGTGGATGATAACATCAGCCTGAAAGCTTTAGTCTGAGGATTGGTGAGATTACATGTGTAAGGCTGGCAAGAACCAAACACTGGCCTGGTGAGTCATAAGGGTGATGAAGATGTGCGTGATGAGCAGAAGCTCATGGCTAAGGGAGGGCAGGAGACGAGGACAGAAGAGAACCCTCTTCTGATACTCAACTAGTCCCTGCTTTCTAGCTAGGCAAAAATTTACCTTTATTTTCAGGCCTAAAGCCTACAAATCCCATCAATCCCTTATCCTTTCTTAAGAAACTGTCCCCATTTCTCCTCGACGTTTCTGCCTCCTTTTGTGTGAGCCGTCTTAGTGGTGGCCCGTCTCTCAGGAAGGATCACGAAGGAACTGGTTGGCAAACCACTGGTCCCCAATCTCTGTGTTGATTGTTCCTTTAGCTCTCTGCCCAGTTATTCTTGTTGAGTGAGCTCTGGGTATTGACTTGACTGACAAAGAGTTGAGTCCGGAGAGCCTGCTATTAAGTGAGGGGATTTAAACTAAAGACTGTTCTTTGCAGGGTTGATGGAATCCGCAAGCTTGCCTGTGCTCTTGCAGCTCCCGCTAGGTTGTTGATTCCTAGATCTGTACTTCTAATCCCAAAGTTCAGACCCATTAATAACTGCCAGCATTTCTACTTAGTTGTTGTTATTGATTGTTGTTGTGGATCGTATCAACTGTCTAAGCCGTGATTTTCTGTATTGTGTGGTTGTCCACCATTCTGTGATCTGATATCATTATCCTCTGCATTGTAAACTCTAACGTCTGATGTTAATGAGGCAGGATTGGTAGCAGTTAAGGTTAATGAGGCAGGACTCAAATCTATGGGATTAGACTGTATCTTGAGTTAATCTCTCTTGAGATGTAAAAAAGAGAAGTGAGCAGAGAAGAGCAGGAGCTCAACAACCGAAAATGAAGAGCAAGGGTCAAAGTGTGTCCTTTGGACCCAGGGTCCCTGTGCTAAGAAGCTCCTAGACCTCGGGGAAGACTGATGACAAGCACCTTCCCCCAGAGCTGACAGAGAGAAAAAAAACCTTCCCTTAGAGCTGATGCCTTGAATTTGGATTTATAGCATTCTAGACTTTAATAACTTTCATTTATTAAAGCTATTCACTTGTATATTTCTGTTACAGCAGCACTAGGTAACTAAAACAGTTGTCCTACCGTTACACTACATACAGCACATCCAGGAACCCACTCCGTCTTTCTCCTCAGCCCTAGACAGTCTCCCTTTTCAACTTGTCCACTTTGGTCAGACTAGACCTGTTCTAGACTAGAAATATGGGCAGTGTCTGTAAGTCTTTCCTCTCTCCGCTCTCCTCTCTCTCACTGGCCACCCAGTCTTATCCATATGTACCTTGAATTTGTACTTCCTTGCCATCCTCACCTCAGAACAACCGTTCTCTGAATTACCAGTGCATATAAATATTCTCTGTTCTACAATGTAGGGCTTGATAATCTCCCTTATTTTGTACTTTTCTGACTTTAATTTTTCATTGTCTAGAACAACTATGTTCTTAAATTACTTTTTTATGAGGATGTTTGGTTCTCTGTCTGGATTTTAAACAGCTCAGTTCTGGGATACCAAATTTCTCTTCCTTTTCCTCTCCTTTCCTCTTTCTAAATCCCTGGTTCTGGGAGGGGGCATGCTTGGTGGAGCAGTGGCGTGGAGTTGGGGCTCTCTCTGTTCCAGGGTATTGCTGTGGCGCTCAGTATCGTGTCCCTGAGACATCTGGTGATAACCCTGGATAAACTGCAGCAGTATAGTAGTGCACTCACCAACAAGGACACATCATCCATCCTCAAGCTGATGAAGGTGATGGCATTCCCAAGGGCTGTGCCAATCTCCCACACACAGCCTTCCAGGGCATCCCCATCACTCCAACCTGCTCACTTTTTTGAGGCCTTGTGACTCACCTGGAGCACCTCCTCTCCCTCTGATCAATCTCGGGCCTGTGTCAAGGTCACCTTCTTTTCCCTTACTCCCTCATGCCGCTGGCATCACCAGTTTCCTCCTTCCCTGTCACAGCTCAGGAATGCCAGCTGTTTGCCATTCCACAGCCATTCCCATCTTCCTTCCCATGTCCTCTGGACTATCTTTTCCTCTCTGAGCCTCAGTTTCCCTGTCAGTCAAAGAGGATCAGATGAGGAGAAGAAGGCAAGCTTCCCCCTTCCTCCTACAGGAACATCAGCGAAGGGAATGGGGTCTGGTCTGTGACACCATCTACTTAAGCTATAGCAAGATTATTTTAGAGACCCGGGAACCCATCCTCACACATTTAAATGACATCCTGACCTTAGTCCTGCAGCATTACCACAACTGCATTATGGAAAAGGTATTGCCTACTGACTCTACTTCTCTGGCGCCCCATCCCTGCCCTCCTCCTCACTGCCCCCCAGAGGAAAAAGTGCAAGACTGGAAAGGAACTGAAGGGTGGTGGCGACCCAATATTAACTTCATCTCCTCCATTTCAACCCTGCTGCCCAATCCTGACACTCAGAAATCCAGCTGGTCAGAGGAGTAATTTTAGGTGTGCTGAAAAGTATCTTCCTCGCTGTTACATACTTGGTGAAATGCCTTTGAGTTCTTCACTGCCCTTTCTTATAAAGGGAGATGAAGCAGACAGTGGAGATAGCCGTTGTTGTTAATCTGTTCTAATTCATTATGACTCCAAGTGTGCAGAGTAGAACTGCTCCATAGAGTTTTCAAGACAGTGACCTTTAGGAAGCAGAACATCAGGCCTGTCTTTCAAGCAGCCTCTGGGTAGATTCATCATGCCAGTCTTTTTACCAGTAGTCAGGTGCTTAACCATTTGTACCACCCAGGGATTCCAGGGGTGGTAGAGGGAACCACAAATAACATTTCTGCCTTTGCTATTTGCCCAATAGCAAGTCTCCCCATCACATGGGTGTCCCTAGGGTAAAGAGAGCAAGCACATCCATGCCCTGTCCATTTACCAGTCTACCAACCATTGGTGCATCCTTAGAGTAGAATTGAGGCAGTGGAAAGATAATACCTTAAGAGATGGAAAAGCCAGATGTGCCCTATTTCAAGAGTTATATGAAGAAAGAGGTCCAGAGGGGTTTGATGACAGGGGTCAATCCCTTCCTTAGCTACCTTCAAAGGGAAGCTACAGGGACTCAACTTAGGGAGGACTGTAGGGTGCTTAGCTATCTACCCTCCAGATCTTGTGTAGGTAGGTTTCCTTGGCTCCGGGGTTGTTCCTACCCTGGGAGGTCTGTGAGCAGACTTCTTGATTCAGGATAAGGACCTGAAGCTGGATTACCTGAACTCACTGGACAAGCTGACACATGTCCTGAGCTATCTGCCCATCTCCTGGCAATACCGGTTATCCGTAAAAATAGAATTTGTATTCTTCATGACAGTAAGTAGCACTCAAGAGGGTGGAGGGAGAGATGAAGAGACAAGAGGATGGGTCATCATGGAAACCATTTGTAGGGCTCCTAGGCTGGGCCTGTAGGATAGAAGTCCAGATGTCCCAACTTCCTTTTCCCCCTTTAGTTTTTCCTTTCCCGTCCCCAAGGTAGGAATGAGTGCTGGGGGCATGGGGGTGGGTATGGTTGGGAACAAGAAAGAGATACTGTCCTTAAGAGTCCAGTTTTTGGAAATCCCTTAAGATTCTAGGTCCTACCTTGTTGTGAATATGGGCTGGGGTGGAAGGAAGGGAGGAAAGTAAAAAGAACACACTCAGGATCCTCCTGGTCTTTGGGGGCTCACAGGCACTGATCAAAGAAGAGCCATTGAACTCCATCTCCAGCTCCATTAGGCAGAAGGCCATGAACGTCATCACTAATTTCAAGTAACATTGTGACATCTACTCTATCTTTCTTGCCCTGGCTTTATTTCACTCTTTATTCCTTAGTCCTTTCCCACCTCTTATCTTTTAATTTTGCCTGTAGACTAGGGGTCACCAGGAAGTAGTGGACATCTACTGGACAATGCCTGCTACTTCCTTTGGTCAAGCTTTGTTGGGTGGCATTTTTGGAGCACCTGGCAGAAACTGCCTCTCATGTTTCAGTGGGCACTTTGTTGCTGTGGTCCCAGGCTTCCTTCTGCTTTCACAGTTATCTTTAATAAATGCCTCTGTATCGCTGGCCGCAACATTTCCTCAGACATTTGGGGAACCAGAAATCATAATACATTTTCCCCAAATATCAGGTACTCTTGCCTATAATAGCTGTGCCTCCTTTCTTACCTTGTGTCTTTTTTCTGCCTTCCTTGTCCTTTTCACTTCTTTCTACTGTTTCTTCCTTTTCTCTTCTAATTACCTTTTCTTCTGGTATCTCCCTCTTTCTTGTTCCCATCTCCTTGGTTGTCTCTACTCTTTCTCCCTCTCTGTATTCTCCCACCAACCCTTTCTCAGCCTTTATTCCTGGCTACCACTCACTGGTTACACTTCTACCTCTCCCTGGATCTTAGGCATTTCAAGCCCTTCTTACAGCCAGAAGAAAGATTAGAGCTTCTTCTAACGTGCTACAAGAGTATACTCTCCCTGCCACCCACAGACGTTATGCAGAAAGAGGCATCCAATCCCAAGGATGCCCAAGCCAGTGCGGTAATTAACTCAGCTGTCTCCTTTATCTTCGTTTTAGAGAAAGTGGTTAAGTGTAGGTTGGACAGTTTTGTGTAAAAATCTTTCACCTTGACTAAATGAAAAGCTAAGTTTCCTGATCACAAACAAGTAATTTAAGGGACAGAGTAGCAGGGGTGGGATTCTGAGGACCGTGGTTTCAGGGGACATCTAGGTCAACAGGCATAACAAAATTTATTAAGAAAATGTTCTGCATCCCACTTTGGTGAGTGGTATCTGGGGTCATAAAAGCTAGTGAGTGGCCATCTAAGGTGATCGATTGGGTCCCAACCCATCTGGAGCAAAGGAGAATGAAGAACATCAAAGACACAAGGAAACTATGAGCCCAAGATACATAAAGGGCCCCATAAACCAGAGACTCCATCAGTCTGAGACCAGAAGAACTAGATAGTGCCTAACTACCACCAATGAGTGCCTTGACAGAGAACGCAACAAAGACTCCCTAATGTAGTGGGGGAAAAGTGAGGTGCAGAACTGAAACTTTAGTAAAAGGATCAGACGTGACAGTCTGACAGACTGGAGGGTCCCCAGAAGACATGACCGTTGGACTCTTTGTTATTCCCAAACTAAAACCATTCCCAAAGCCAACTCTTCACAGATTAGACTGTTGGCATGCTTCTTAGCTTAAGTAGATATGAGGCTAAGGGCACAACTACTGTTTAGAGTTGAGATGAGAAGTTAGAAAAGGACAGGAGCTGGTTGAATGGACATGGGAAATACAGGGTAGAAAGAAGGAGAGTGCTGTCACATTATAGGGAGAACAGCTAGGGTCACGTAACAATGTGTGTATAAATTTTTGTATGAAAAACTAAGTTGAATTGTAAACTTTCATATAAAGCAGAATTTAAAAATTTCACCTACTTTAAGAAAAACATAATTATTAGAAGTAAGGTTGTTAGGTCACACAGTCTGAACTCATGAAAATTTTCTATCTTTCTTGGTTACCACTGTCACCCCTTTAGTACAGATGTGGACATTCCATCTTTCCCTTCATAGCGGTTGTACCATTGGAACCAGGCTGGAGATTACAAACATGGTTTTAGTAAAGGCTCCTAAGGAAATATATTCAGATGAGAGTTGAATTCATTTTCTACAGAGTTTATTTTCCTTGAGGGAGGAAAGAGGAGTCAAAATTTTAAATTTTCATTCATATTTTTAATTCCTAGGAACCCTGTTATATTCTGTGATTGCTCCTTTATCTTGGATGGTTGTTCTTGCTTTATTGATGCCATAATCCCTTCAGTTTCTTTATAAAGTTATCTATTATTTACTGAACTCATTTGGCTTCCTTTAGGGTTCGCGGGTTCATTTGTTTATCTTGGGCCTTGTTTACCATGCTATGATGCTTGGTGACCTGTATTTGTCAGTTTATTTATGTTATAAAGGAAGGACTGGTTCATATAGAGAGAACAGAAGTTAGTTTCTTGCTTTTGTCCCCAGGAAACTTCCTTTAGTATAGGTCTGGTTATGGTGACCAGGGCATTTTGACAGGGCTTCCCCAAGCATGGGAGAGGCTGGGAACCCCACAATCATCCCAGAAAGAATAGCTTTGCTCTGGAGGTAGATTTCTTTTGAGTACTTTATTCTGACAGAGCTGCCTTTTTGCTTCTCTTCTCTCTGCTCCTCTTCTCTTTCTTCCTCTTCCTTGTAAGTTTTGGAACTTCAGAACTATCAGAAGTGCTGCCTTGTTCCTCCCAGAATGCCCCTACTTTGTAGGAGCCCTTCTAGGCAGATCATCAGCTTTTTTTATAAGGTTTTGGCTTCAAGGCAGAAACTTATGTGCAAGGTTACTTGTTCATGAAAGGATGAGAGGGAGAAATCCACTCTTTTGAGTCATTTACTCTGCAGACTGCCAGGCCATGCCCTCTTCCCTTTCTGAAACTCATCTCTCTCCCAGTCACTGCTATTGTCTGAAGCCCACTAGAAGTGGAGCCCTAGAATCAGCACAGGACAGGAAGCAGGGAGTGGAGAAGACTAGAGAAGCTACACTGTTAAAGAGCTCCCAGTCTGCTAGGACACACTGCACCTCAAGGAGACATGGGCTCTTGTGAAAGCAACAGGGGAATTCATTCAAGTTAGTAAGTAGGCAAATGGTGCTTGGAAATGTTGGCAAAAACTGGCTGGGCAGAATTCAGCAAGAAAGGTTTTCTACAGGAGCCAGAATACTGAGTTTAGAAGGAGGGTTGGGGCTGATACCTCTGTAACAATTTTAATGTTCTTTCCTCAGGATCTCTTCAGGGATACCATGCAATCTCTTCTGAGTCTAATGGAAGCACTTACTGTAGAGATGCCCCAACGGATCCAGAATTGCTTAGAGGTCAGTGAGAAGGAGCCCCTGAACACTAGGAACAGAAATTTGCGGGGTGGGGTGGGGCAAGAGCAGAGAATTTAAGGGTGAAGTTTGGGTACAGCGTTTTCAGGTAGTGTGATCAGGGCTAGGAAAACCTGGTGACACAGTGGTTAAGAGCTACAGCTGCGAACCAAGGGTCAGCAGTTCAAATCTACTAGACACTCTTTGGAAACCCGGTGGGGCAGTTTTACCATGTCCTGTAGGGTTGCTGTCCATCAGAATCATCTCAATGGCAGCAGGTTTGGGTTTTTTTGGTTTGGATCAGGGTTAAGATGCAAATAACCATGGTCTTCCCTTTGGTGGCTGCTCACTTTTTGCTCCTTTGTTGTGGTTAAAAGCATGGGCTAAGGACACTCATATCCTGTCAAGTTCTAAATCCTGGCTATGCCATTAGCTCTGTGGCCTTGGGCAATTGTTTAATCTCTTTAAGCTTCAGTATTCTCTGGGAAAATAGGGGTGATAATGGTACCTGCTTCATACAGTCATTTGATGATTTAATGAGATAATGTTTATAAAGTGCTTAGCTCAAAGGACTGAAGTGCAGGCTTAAATAATTTGCCTGTTTTTTGAATTGGGCTGTCTTTTTCTTTTATTGATTTGATGAAGTTCCGTACACTCTGAATATCCTATTCCCCAATTGCTTCATGAAGTTTAAGATTTCTTTGTGTTTAGTTCTTTTTGTTGTCAGAACATGGGCCAGTAAGGAGCCCTGGTGGTGTAGTGGTTAAAGAAGTCAGTTGCTAACAAAAAGGTTGACAGTTTGAATCCACCAGCTGCTCCCTGAAAACCCTGTAGGGCTGTTCTACTGTTTCCTGTAGGGTTGGGTTGCTGTCACAATTGACTTGATGGTGAAATCTTTTGTTTTTTGTTTTTTTTTAAAAAGGAGTATAGTTAGAGTGTTATGTTAAAAAAATTGTTTGAAATAATTGCCTTCTGTGTCATTGTATTGTCAATTCACTATAATTTGTTTATTTTTATTTGTGTTAAAATTTAGGGTTTTCTTTCTTCTTTTTTAAAAATCTTATACAAAGGGAAATTTCAGTTACATAATACCAGCTATTTAAAAATATATGGGTAAAGATAAACATGCAAAGGCTGTATCATACAACTGATTTCTAAACTCAATACTTCTGAAATCCATAACAGTGATCATTATTCTTCAAAAGTCATTTTACTGAAACAAATTGATTTTTAAGTTGTTCTAGAACTCTCTTTGTCAATTTTATTTACAAATATTACTGACTTTTTCAGTTTCATTCCATAACAGAACTTTTTTTTTTTACACATTTAGTTCTCAGTGTAGTATATACATACTTATTGTTTATGATGAAAGTCGACAACTATAGGAAGTTTACTCAAGTCACAAGAATTTCAATATGGTTGCTGCTTTGAAAATAATTACTATTTTAGTCAGCTAGTTCTGCTCTAACAGAAACACCACAGAGTGGATGGCTTTAACAAAGAATGTTTATTCTTACATAGTCAGGTAGGCTACAAGTCCATATTCAGGGTGTCCATTCCAGAGGAAGGCTGTCCCCCTTGTCGGCTCTGGAGAGAAGTCTGGTATTGCATCAGTCTTTGTCCAGGGAGCATCTTGGCACAGGAACCTCCCGTCTAAAGGACATGCTTTTCTCCTGGTGCTGTTTGCTTGATGGTATGAGGTTCCCAGTTCTCTGCTTGCTTCTCTTTCCTTTTATCTCTTGCAGGATGAAGAATTAAGGGTGGGGCAAGCCATAGTCCAGGGAAACTCCCTTTACAGTGGAGCAGGGAGGTGATCCTATGAAGGGATTTACAGCCCCACCCTAATCCTTTGTCATATAGCATAGGAAACCACACAGTGGAGGACAGTCACAAGATACTGGGAATCATGGCTCAGCAGCATGGCTACACATATTTTGGGGAGGACACAATTCAATCCATGACAGTTACCATTTGGGGTTATCTATACTAAAATCTTGAAACCTTAGTGGCTAGTGTTTAAGTGCTACAGCTGCTAACTAGAAGACTGCAATATCCATCAGGTGTTCCTTGGAAACTCTATGAAGTAGTTCTACTCTGCCAATAGGGTCACTATGAGTCAGAATCAACTGAGCAGTGGGCTTTGGTCTGGTATACCAAAATCTGGAGCCCCTGTGGTGCAATGGTTAAAGCATTTATCTGCTAACCAGAAGGTCTACAGTTCAAATCCACCATCTGTTCCTTGGAAATCCTGTGGGGTAGGTAGTTCTACTCTGCCCTATAGGGTGGCTATGAATTGGGATCAACTTGACGGCCAAGGGTTTGGTTTTTCTTTTTTCTTGGAGTACTAAAATGCATGTTCTTGAAAGGCAAAAATGTGTGTGTTGAAAGTAGGGAAACCAATAAAAATGATGTTGTCTTTTGCTACAGCCCAGCTACGAAAGGCTCCATTACTTACATGGTGCTAATGTTAGAGAAGTACTTTCTGCTGGACCATGGATTGGCTGTATAGCTGTCCACGCTGTATTTTCATTTCTAAAAAGCAACACACTTCAGCAATTAAGTTGCTCAACCAAATAAGCAGAAAGCTTGAAATGGCTATGTACTTTAACTGCTTGAAATAAATTATTTGCTTAATTGGTTTAGCAGCTTCATGCCTAGAAAGGCAGCAAAACCTAGTTTGTTCCAAAATTAGAAGTCTGACTCACAGGCTGTTTGTAAGATGCCTGGTTATCTTCTCTCACCAGTCGGTCATGAAGTTGGACCTTCATGCACCAGTCAGTCCTGAAGGTTGACGCTCATGAACTCAGTAATGTAATAAATGTAGAAATGACCTCATTTATTAATGTAAAATTTTGGACCTGCGAAACCGCAAAAACGTACTCATTATGTAAGGTAGATATTGGCTTGTAGAAAACGAGAAGGTGGGAATGAGTATGTTAATAATCTACTCATACACTTTTAGAGAGATGATTATGATTCACATGTAAGTATCCTTAAAATGACCATGGCCGAATGTTTGGAAATTTCCTTCTAATGTAAGGCCCCTAAGTTATAAACTAAGCTAGTGTCGTATAGATCTCTTTTTACCTTGGATTTATGTAATATACCCTTTCTGTATAACCATTTAACTTAGGAGCAGGGCCTGTCCAGCCTGCCTGTAATACAGCCTCTTTTTGGAAATAAACCGGATTTATTAAACAGAAGCATCTTCTAGTAAAAATCTGTGCTCCAGAAGAGCATATGAAGAATCAGCAAGGGGCCCTCCAGAGTAAATACCTCTCATTTCACATTATCACAGAAACAGGCCAGTATTCTAACTATTCTTTCCTTACAGGGAACTGAGTAGCTATAGAACTTTTTGTTTGGTTTCAAAACATTTCAATACTTATTAATTCCAGAGATCCAAACACTATTAGTTGTGGTATTTTGGGAATCAGTACACTCAGAAGGGAAACTATGTTTAGGATGAAGTGAGTTGGATCATACTTTATATAGAAACTTGTCAGAAAGTATAGGATTATTGGAGAAATTGTGAGAAACTTCCATGAAGATGTCAACTGTCCTCTATAGTTGAGTTGTTCCCAAGGAGTTAGGAGTCTTGCTTTACACTGGTCAGGTATTTCAAAAGGTGTTCCTTCCACTGCATGCAAATACACACATTCCCAGCTTATGTATAACACTTGCAAAGGCCCAAGCAACACGAACACTGAAGAAGGGATTGCTGAGTAAGCTGATACGAAGCGAGCCAGCACCCACTGCATCTGTCAGCCACATACCACGCCTCTTCATTACACAGGGATTTAGATTCACCTCACTGTCCACTCCAGCATTCTTGTTTGCTCTGCTGCCTCGTTCCCCGTGGCCAGTGGGGAACAGGACCAGCCCAGCAGTGCTCGTGTCTCCTCCACAGGCTGAACGGTTTCCTTTCTTTTTATTTAATTAAATATTTTTATCATATAAAAATGTGCTGTTGTTGTTAGGTGCTGTTGAGTTGGTTCTGTGTCATAGCAAACCTATACACAACAAAGCAAAACATTGCCTGATCCTACACCATGTCCACAATCTTTTTTATGCTTAAGCCCATTGCTGCAGCTACTGTGTCAGTCTGTCTTGTACAGGGTCTTCCTCTTTTTCGCTGACTCCCCTACTCTACCAAGCATGATATCCTTCTTCAGGGACTGATGCCTCCTGACGACATGTTCAGAGTATGTCAGACATAGTCTCTTTATCTTTGCTTCCAAGAAGCACTCTTGGTTGTACTTCTTCCAGAACAGATCTGTTTGTTCTTTTGATAGTCTGTGGTGCATTCAGTATTCATCTCCAGCAATTTAAAAGAAAGGCACCAATTCTTTTTCTGTCTTCCTTATTCATTGTCCAGCTTTTTGCATATGATATGGTTGAAAATACCATGGCTTGGGTCAGGCACACCTTAGTCTTCAAGGTGACAGCTTTACTTTTCAAGACTTTAAAGAGTTCCTTTGCAGCTGATCTTCCCAATGCAATGCATCTTTTAATTTCGTGACCACTGTTTCCATGGGTGCTGACTGTGGAACCAAGGAAAATGAAATCTTTGACAACCTCAGTCTTTTCTTCATTTATCATGATGTTGCTTACTGGTCCAGTTGAGAGGACTTTTGTTTTCTGGATGTTGAGGTGCAATCCATACTGAAGGCTGTGATCTTTGATCTTTATTTCAGTAAATGTTTCAGATCCTCTTCACATTCAGCAAGCAAGGTTGTGTCATCTACAGAACACAGGTCGTTAATGAGTCTTCCTTCAATGCTGATGCCTCATTCTTCTTCATATAGTACAGCTTCTTGGATTATTTGCTGAGCATACAAATTGAAAAGATTTGGGGAAATGATACAACCCTGACACACACCTTTTCTAACTTTAAACCATGCAGTGTCACCTTGTTGTATTTGCATGACTGCCTCTTGATCCACGTACAGATTCCTCAGGAGCACAAGTAAGTGTTCTGGAATTCCCAGTCTCCACAATGGATCCGTAATTTGCTATGATCCACGTAGTCGCATGCTTTTGCATAGTCAGTGAAACTCAGGTAAACATCTTTCCGTTATTCTCTGCTTTCAGCCAAGATCCATCTGACATCAGCAGTGATATCCCTAGTTTCACATTCTCTCCTGAATCCTGCTTGAATTTCTGGTGGTTCCCCGTCAATATACTGTTGCAGTCACTTTTGAATGATCTTGAACAAAATTTTACTTGCATGTGATATTGTTTGATAAATTTCTGCATTCAGTTGGATCATCTTTCTTGGGAATAGGCATAAATATGGATCTTTTCCAGTTGGTTGGCCAGGTAGCTGTCCTACAAATTTCTTGGCATAGATGAGCGAGCATTTCCAGTGCTGCATTCATTTGCTGAAACATCTCAGTTGATATTCCATCAATTCTTGGAGCCTTGATTTTCACTGATGCCTTCAATGCAGCTTTTACTTCTCCCTTCAGCACCATAGGTTCCTGATCACATGCTAGCTCTTCAGATGGCTGAATGTCAACCAGTCCTTTCTGGTATAATAACTCTGTGTATTCTTTCCATCTCCTTTTGATGCTTCCCGAGTCCTTTAATATTGGCATGATTCAAAATTAGAAGAAACAGCTGCAAACATCCATTAATAATCAGGACATGGAATGTATGAAGTATGAATCAGGAAAATTGGGAATTGTCAAAAATGAAATGGAATGCACAAAGATAGATATTCTAGGCATTAGTGAACTGAAATGTACTGGTATTGGCCATTTCTAATCATATGTTCTGCTATGCAAGAACGAAAGCTTGAAGAGGAATAGTATTGCATTCATCATCAAAAAGAACATTTCAAGATCT
Source organism: Heterohyrax brucei (assembly GCA_028571685.1). Lineage (NCBI taxonomy): Eukaryota > Metazoa > Chordata > Mammalia > Hyracoidea > Procaviidae > Heterohyrax > Heterohyrax brucei. The sequence continues at coordinate 63,412,406 of CM053142.1, read as the reverse complement.
GTCCAGAAGTACAGTACTGTCCATGACATGATAATATCCATTCATCTACAAGAAAGACCAGTTAACATGACTATTATTCAAATTTACACATCAACAACTAAGGCCAAAGATGAAGAAATTGAAGTTTTTTTTTTTTACCGGTTTCTGCAGTCCAATATTGATAGAACATGCAATCAGGATGTATTAATAATTACTGATGATTGGAATGCAAAAGTTGGAGACAAACAAGGATTGGTAGTTAGAAAATACAGCCTTGGTGACAGAAATGATGCCAGAGATTGAATGATAAAATCTTGCACTTCCAACTCATAGCAACCCTATAGGACAGAGCAGAACTGCCCCATAGAGTTTCCATCTGGCAGATTTTAATTGCTGGGCTTTCGGTGAGCAGACACAGCATTTAACCAATATGCCACTGAAGTTTCTGCACCATCACCTCAGAGGAGAGGAAATCCTTTGTACTGTTCCTCTATAATCACTCCCATCTACACAGACATACACACACACGTCTTCATCCTTTCCTGGCAACCACTAGGCTCTTCTTTATATGTGTAGTTTGTCACTCTCAGGATCTTATATACAAAAAAACCATACAGTATGCAGCCTTTTTTGAGACTGGCTTTTTTCCACTAAGCTAAATGCTTAGCTGTTTCAAGCATTCCATTGTTGGATGAGTCTAACAATCTACCTTGTCATGTATGTGGACAGTTTGCTTCTTTTTACTGCTGAGTAACATTCTACTGCATCGATATACCAGAGTTTAACCATTCACTCACTTAAGGATATTTAGGTCATTTTCAAGTTTTGGTTTTAAGAATAAAGCTGCTATGTACAGATTTTTGTGTGAGCTTAAGTTTTCAATTTTTTAAAAGATATATACCCAAGAATTCAACTGCTGAGTCACATGGTAAGTGCATGTTAAGTTTTATGAGAAACTGCCGAACTATTTTCTAGAGTAGTTGTACCACCTTACATTTGCATCAGCAATGTATGAGATATCTAGTTTCTTTGCATCCTTTATTTCAGCCTTACTAATAAGTGGGTGGTGATAGCTTGTTGTGATTTTCATTTTCCCAGTGTCTAACAATGTTGAGCATATTTTCATGTCCATATTTGCTGTCTATATTGTTGCTTGGTGAAATGTCTATTTATGTCTTTTGCCCATTTTTTAATCAAATTATTATTTTTTACTGTTGAGTATTGAGAGTTCTTTATATATCTTAGACACAAGTTCCTTGTCTGATAATGTGGTTTGCAAATACTTTTACCCAGTATGTAGTTTGTATTTTCTTTCTTATTTTAAGTTTAAGGTATTTTAATAGCAAACTTACAGTAACAGCTCAGAAGACAGACAGCATTAAAAATACATACTTGCATGTAGGACAACTGGGTTAGAAAAGTACAGTGAATGGATGGAATCTCCTGTATGATAAAAATGCTAGCAACATCAGTTGCCCTCAATAAGAAATTACTTGTTTTTAAAAAATCCAAATTCTTGCATTTCCCAGAAAAATTTAACAGGCTTCTGTATAATTTTTGTAAAGTTTTATTCACTGGAACATTTTGACTTGCATTAATGCTTTATGTCCCTACAGTTATATGGCAAATTCACAGACAAATGAAAATGGAAATGCTGCCAATACCTGGTTTCTTTCCTCTGTTTTTCCATTTTCAATCACATACTTAGGTACTTTTGAACCCCTGGGCAACAAAAAAAAATATCTACTGTTCGGAACTACCAGCAGCAGGAAGAAGAGAATTTTTTGGTAAAAAATGAAATGTTTCCCACCATGCCAAGCGAAGTGCCGTCGAGTGATTATTAAGCACATTCGCCACCTTGTCGGTGTGCTAGCTGGGTGTCTCTTGGCATCATTGCTACACATTTGGCAGGGAAAGCACACAGGTTCTGTCTTCAGAAAGGCCAAATAGATAGACCTCACCTGCCTCCTGCAAAGCACCAACAGCTGCCCTTTGGAAATGAAGATCTGTTTCCTAAGTTCTAAACGATTTCTCACACCAGAGGTTGGAAGGGAAGTTTGCTATCAGAAGCTCAGTGGACTCCTGGTAATAATGTTTGATTTCCCAAAGTGCCACAGTGCCAGATCTGTAATGATGCGGCTTTGTAGCCAGTTGTTTCCTGTGTGCGTTACCTCGGGGCAGTTTGTGGGCAGTGGGCTCTGTAGGAACCACTGCGTAGAGACTTCTTCACTCTTCTTTGTCTGGAGCTTGGGCAGGCTAGAGGCACTGGCATTAGAAAGTGACCACAGCCCAGCAGCTGCTGAGAACAAAGTTGAATTCTGTAGTTTGTCTTTTCATCTTCTTGATGAGTCCCTTGCAGAAAAAAAGTTAAAATTTCTGATAAAGTCCAGTTTATTAGTTCTTTTTATGACTCATGCTTGTGATGTCATCTAAGAACTAGGTTCTGAATATTTCTCCTATGTCTTCTAATAAATTTTTTATGGTTTTCACATTTAAATCCATGGCACATGTTGAATAAACTTTGTATAAGTTCTAGGTTGATAATTTTTTTTTTAATTTTGTGAACAAATTACTTGAAAGACACTGTTGAAAAAAAACCACACTTTCTCCATGGATCATCTTTGTCAGAAATCAGTTGGTCATATTTGTGTCGATCTACTCTGCTCTGTTTTGTTCCATTGATCTTTGTATGTCTGTCCCTTTACCCATCCCACACTGTCTTGATTATCATAGCTTTAGAGTAAATCTTAAAATTGGGTAAATGTGATTTCTTGTAATATTATTCTTTTTATTTTTGCATATAATAAAATTAGTTTGTATAGCTACCAAAAAAATCCTGCTGGGATTTTGTTGGTATTACGTGTATTTATAAATCAATTTGAGAAAAGTTGAACTCTTTACTCTGTTGAGTCTTTGGATTTCTGAATACTTTGTCTCCATTTAGTTAGGTCTCCTTTGGTTTTATTCATCAGTGCTTTGTAGTTTTCAGCATAGAGATCCTGTACATGTTTTGTTCAATAACTAAGAATTTTATTTTTGGAGCCATTACACATGCAATTATTTTTTCCCCCCACTATTGGTTGCTTGTATGTAGAAATACAATTGAATTTTGCATGTTGAGCTGGTATCTCCCAGTGCCTTGCTAAATTCATGTATTAGTCTAGGACATTTTTATGGATTCCTTGGAGTTTTCTATGTGAAAATCAAGTTGTTTGTGAGTAGGGAATTTTATTTCTTGCTTTCTAATATAAATGCCTCTTATTTCACTTTCATGCCTTATTGTACTGCCTAGGACTGCTATTATGATGTTGAGTGAGTATATTGAAAGAGACAATCCTTGTCTTGGCCCAATCTTAGGGACAAGGCATCAGTTGTCACCAGTACGTATGATGGTTGTTGCAAGCTTTTTGTAGGTGCCGTCTATCAGGTTAGCAAGTTTAATGAGAATTTTTTTTTAATGTGTAGATGTTGAATTCTGTGAAATGCTTTTTGTCCATCAATTGATATTATCAAATTGATTTTCTTTAGTAACATGGTAGATCACATTGATTTTCAACTATCAAAGCAGTCTTGCATTCCCAAGATAAATCTCACTTGTTGGTTGTGTATTTTCCTTTTTATACCTTGCTGCATTTGGTTTGGTAATGTCTTGTTGAGAATTTTTTTAGGGGGGGTAATGTTTTCTTGAGAATTTTTGTGTTTATGTTCATAGGAGGTATTGTCCCCTTAATGCTGTTTTTGTTGGATTTTGGTATCAGACAGTAAGTTGGGAAGTACTCCTTCTTCTACTGTCATAGAAGAAATTGAGTAAAATTGATGTTATTTCTTTTTTAAGTGTTTGGTAGAATTCATTGAAACCATCTTGATCTGGAGTTTTCTTGCCAGTAGGTTTTTAGCCATAAATTTATTTCTTAAAATAGTTATATATAGTACCAGACCATTCTTTTTCATTGCAGTGTGTATTCTATTGAATAAATATACTTCTATTTATTTATGGAAAAGGACAACATTATAATCCCATCATTCCTTATTAATTCCTAGCTGGAATTTTTCTATAAATGGAAATTACCTTTATAGACTATTTGGTTAGCTCATAGATTATTTGATCTAGCTCATAGATGAAACACATCAGTTTTCCAAGTAATGAATTATTTCCTAGTATCCTTCACATTAAAAAGATTCAGAAGCCAACTTGAAGAGGCACTCCTTGACCTGGACTCATTTAAGCATAAATAAGAATAATAGTTTTAATTGACATGTTTTAACCAATTAAAACTATTATTCTTATTTATGCTTAAATCAACCCATCTTTGGTCAAGGAGTGCCTCTTCATGTTGGCTTCTGAATCCTTTTAATGTCGTTTTAGCAGTCTTCAATGGCTTCCTTGCTTACCAGGATAACAAAATGATCCAGCTTATCTTGTGTATTTCCTGACCCAGGCCTGGAACCAGCTGTTTCTTTAAGAAGCTCTGGTTCTTATAGTGGAAAATAGTATTTAGAGACCACACTTTGACTCTAGGGTATTCTATTAACATCTGACTGCAAGGAAGTATTGCAGATTTCTGATTGGAATTCCTAGTGTCTTTAAGATGAATATTTTTTCCTATCAGTGTAGCTGGTAGGTTATTTTTGTTTGCTATTCTTCCCTTTCAGTTATAAATTGCTATTTGCTTAGCTTCATTGACCTCAGATTGGTTGCTGTAGGCTGACATGTAGAGACATATGTGTACTTGGACCAGTGATATTTTGGAGCCTATAATTAACCAAGGAAACCCTGGTAGTATAGTGGGTTAAGTGCTACATCTGCTAACCAAAAGGTCGGCAGTTCAAATCCACCAGGCACCCCTTGGAAACTCTATGGGGCAGTTCTACTCTGACCTCCAGGGTTGCTATGAGTCAGAACCAACTTGATGACAGTTGGTATAATTAACCAATGGTGAGACACTTAAGCATTGTGTTTCAAATTGCGACCATCCATAACTACATTGCTTAAGCAGATTTACACACAACTCATCCTTGAATATATGAATACACTGATACTTAATTGTTATTACCAAGTTCTTTTTCTACTAAAGTGTTTGTGGGGGATATGAGGGGGACTGTGGCTATTTTGGTCCACCTAAGTTTGTTATACCGTGGTGGTTTGTGTGTTGATGTCATATTGGAAGCTAAGCCACTGATATTTTGAATATTAGCGGGGCCACTCATGATACAGGTTTAAACAGAGCTTCTAGATTAAGAAAGCAGGAAGAAAAGCCTAATAGCCTACTTCTGAAAACTAGCCAATGAAAACCTTACAAGTTGACAGAATGCAGGTAGTTCCCAACATTTCTGACTTAAGTCAAATACCTTTTTTTTTTTTAGTTCTCATTATTATTGCTTTTTATTATCATTATCTTTATAAATCTGATCTTTATTTGCCTTTGAAGGTTGGAGTCATTACACATAAACTTACAGATATATTTTAATACATGCACACATTCATAAAAAATATACAAATTATAAAATTTACTCTGACAATGAAGATGAGTTAGATGACATTGGTATTTTGTCAGTTGTGGTAGGATCTCCACTTGTGGAAGATTCTGGATAATCTGGATTATCCTGGGGATGGGGATGGCATTTCTAGTCAGAAAATCAGAGAGAAGTATGTGTATGATCCTTTTCTTTTTTTTCATTTATTTCAAGGTAACATCTCACAGCTTCCCAAATCTGCCTGTCATCTGTAGCAAAATGATCAGTGTTTGGGCTCATGTTTTCAAACAACTGAAGACCCTGATTTAGTGTAGATAACTAAATCTATATGGTAGTGTTTAGAACAGTACATCATAAAATTGAACATCTGTGATTGAACATCTGAGAATGATAATATCAGCAAATTACATATTGCAACATCATAATATGTATCACTGAAGATAAGATGTACCCCACCCTCCACAAAAAGTGTCATTGTAAATGTGGTTCATTTTAAGTCAAATACATTGTAAGTCAGGACTACCTGTACTGTCCAATATAAACTCATGGCTGTTGAGTCGTTTCTGACTCATAGCAACAGGGCTGAAAAATGAAGTCGGCACAAAACCGGGCAGCTAGTCATTCTGTTATACAAGAAGTTTCCATGAGTTAATTTGACTCAATGGCACTAACAAAAGAATCATAGCTATTACAGTTTGAGAGCTACTGCCTGAATGTGGGAGAAAAAGGCACTAATGGGGAGATTTCTAACAGAAGCTCAGTGATAAGTTCAGTTCTAGCACCTAGATAAGGGGAAAATTCTGGGCTCGGGGAATGAAATGAAGTCTTCTGGTGCCACGTCCACACGCAGTCTGCCATTAGGCAAAAGAAGTCCTGCTGTCAGGAAAGTGACCCTGATACCTTTATTTTTCTTACAAGTTTAAAAAGTAAAACACAGAAAAGTATAATAGTAGGTTATATGACACCTCTATAGATATGTGTTCACCACCTTCTAAAAGAAGCATTTCCTAACTTTCCTTCTTAGAACCTTCTAGTGTTTTTAAAAATTATTTTGCTATTGTTTAAAATATACACAGCAAAAATATACCAATTCAACAATTTTTACTTGTACAGATCAGTGACATCAGTCATATTCAAGTTGTACGACCATTCTCACTTTCCTTTTCTGAATTTTTCCTCCACCATGACATAAACTCACTGCCCTCTAAGCTTTCTATGTAACCTTTCAAGTTGCTATTGTCAGTTTGATCCCATATAGATAGGTCCTTAAAACACCACATGGTCAAAGCAGACATTCTTTGCTAATTAAGCTAAACTATGGTTTGGTATAAAGACACTTTGGGGGATATTATTGGTTTAAGGTTTAAAGATTATCTGAGAGCCTTAGTTCCAGGGGTTCATCCGGCCTCAATGCCTCCAGAAAGCCTAGATCCCATGAGCATTTGAAATTCAGCTCCACATTTTCCCTCCTTTTGATCAGGATTCAGAATTATGTCTCCAATACTTTGCAAAGCCAGACAAGGTAAACTTTCTAATCTCTGGGATGCAGCTGAACAGACTTCTTTTGTTCTCTCTCCCTTTCAGTTTCTGGCCACATGGCTGAACTCCCAGAAGGACCACGAGCGGGAACGGGCCATGTGGTGTGCTGCCCGTATACTTGGCTTTGTTGCAAAAATGAACAACTTCCAAGTGAGTTGGAGGCTCACTTCAGCACCCATTCTGGCTCCAGTGCCTGCTGTGACCACTTTCTCCTCCCCTTTACCCCACCCTTCATTGCATATATCAAGGAGCCCTGGCCACTTGGCATCACTCACCACTTGCGTGGTCACATCCTCTGTTTGTTGCATCTTGTTCTGTTCTTCCTCCTTCCTCACATTTTCTGCTTGTCTTTTTCTCCATTCACCAATTCATTTTCATGCCACTTGGTCCAGTTTAATTCAGTGGGTCCTAATAAGCAGTTACTGAATATTCACCCGTGTGAATTCACCTGTGTGAACACCATGCTAGGTGTTACAGTGGATGCAAAGGTGACCAAGACAGTTCTCTGTCTGCATGGAGCTTACAGTCCACTGTAAGAGAGAAGTGTGCATAAAACAAATGAAGAAGAAGGTGATGATGAATGTACAAGTCAAATGTAAAGGGAACAAAAGGTTAAAACACACAAGATCGCAAGTGAGTGGACAGGGAAGGCTCTATGAAGGAGGATTAAGGTAGCGTGGGGTGTGAGCTGGGCTTGAAGGATGAATAGGATGTCAAGAAGCAAAGAGGGAGGTAGCATAAGATCACTCCCAAACTATAACTCCATATGTACTTGAGAGCCCACAATTCACCTGTTTAATTCCATTCTCATGAGCTAATCTGCTCTCACTCTTATGTTCTTGGCACATGCGCCCTTTTTCCCAGTTCTTTTCCTCTGATAACCTTGTCTGGGAGAACTTCTAACTTCCACCTCTCCTCCCCAGATGGAAATTGAGTTCACACGGCTGGGACGTCTGGTAAGGCTTCTGGCTTTACGCTGCCAAGACCCAGTGGACAACATCTGTTTCCTGTCTTCCCAGGCTGTCTACAACCTCTACTGCATCCTCCTCCTGCGAAAGAGTATAGTGAACCCTCCTCTCTCCTTACTCTCCCTCCAGCTTCCTATCTATTCTATTCCAGAAGAGTGAGATCCAGGAAGTCACCTGAGCACATCATTTCCATTGAGACACCTACTGCAAGCATCATAGAGATAACCTCTTAGAACAAAAACCTGCTCGAGAAGTGGCTCTTTTGAATTAGTGTTTCCCACTAGGTCCAAGCCTCATATTCTTACCCAGCTCTGTTTCTGCTGAGGCAGGCCACATGGGGTTCCCTTAGACATTAATTCTTGCTGTCTCTTAGGTTCATTCCTTCTCTCCCAGCTCTCTAAGCTAGCTTAGTTCAGTAAGCATTTGGGACTTGGCTAGGACCCCTGAAGGATGGGAAAGGAGAGCCTAAGAAGTCTTCTGAATATTTGAGGTGTGGGATCTGGTGTCTTTGTTTCAGAGATGGGAAGGAAGAATCAGGGGTTGTGGGAAGAAGAGGGCAAGAGTAAAGTCTATAGCGCCAGTGTGTTCTACAACAACACCTTTGAAATCGCCAAGGTGAGGGGGCAGGGCCAAAGACAATGTGGGGCAAGCTTGGGCCTGTCATTTATCCAATACTTTAGACCCACTTGGGAGTGGAACTCTTCTATCCCATTTCCCTTGTCTCTCTATGGCATGTACAGTTTTACTTTAGGAAAAACGTCCTACATATGTGAGTCACAGGAGTCCTTGGATGGTACAGTTAAGCACTCCTCTGGTTGGTAGTTCAAATCCACCCAGAGGCTCCTCAGAAGACAGCCCTGACAATCTGCCTCTGAAAAGTCACAAACTTGAAAACTCTGTGGAACAGTTCTACTCTGTACACATGGGGTTGCCATGAGTCAGAACTGACTTTACAGCAACTAACAACCTCAAGTCCTAGTCCAGGGGGCTGCCCCTTGAGCAGCATGAATCCTAATTCTTTAGTACCTGTCCCCCTAGAATCACTTGCTTCATGCTGACGATGCTTTATAAACAAGTGTAGACCCAATCCATGCCTCAGAGAGATGCCATTAAGGATCTTAGTGGAGATCTCCCCTTCTGCACCTTTGACCTCTGAACCCTACATTGTACTAGGGGTCAGTGTTCACTCTCTCCTGTCACTGAAGACCTTGTCCCTAGTGAAAATATCCTCCAGGAGCTAAGCAGACAGTGCAGGACAAGGACAAATTGTATCTCACTCCCAAGAGATGCTCTCCCTCCTCATACCCTAAGCAGGAAGAGTGATGCAGGCTATCTCCGGCAGGGGGACCTGCAGTACCCAGCCTGACCCTTACCTGTTGCAGGCATTTGCAGAGTACTTCACCGACTTGCAGCTTACCACCCTGGTGCTGACAGCTATTGAGGGCCTGAGTGACAGCAGGGCCAAGGTATCTCTGGCTGCAGCTCAGCTGATGAGTGCTGTCATGAAGAAGCGGGGCAAAGACTTGACTAAGGTAGTGTGGGGTGTAGTGAGGGCTCTGCTGGGAAGCCAGGAGCCCTGAGTTCTCTCTTGGCTCTGTCACTAAGTAGCAGGAGAGTTGTGGGCAAGTCCTTTCTTCTCTGTTGGCCTTAGCTCACCTGCCTATCAAGTACAGGCTTGGATTAGGTTTTCTCTGTGGTCCCTCTGAGCTTTGGTGTTTGTAATCCAGATCTTGGAATGGCAGTGCCACCTGTCTTGGGGTTGGTTCTTCAGTTAACAACCACCACATGCAGTGCTGTAGACAGCTTCAGGGTCTAGTAGCCAGAAGCCAAGGAAGCATTGTTGTGGGGGTTTACCGTGGTTTCCTGGAGTGTCAGGGGGCTTAGACCTCTGTGAAGGGTAGGGCTATGAACTGCAAGCCAGCAGGCTCCTGGGATGACTCTGAATTTTCAACACATTTAAAAAAAATGTAGGCTAACATACAGACATGGGAATGTTTTGCATAAAAATCCACATTTCCCACTTCACTGGAAAAGTGTAAAAACAGGGGTGGGTCACACAGGGAAACTCAGTGTCTACTGACCTCTACAGGCAGCAGGGATGCTCCAAATTTTTCCCATTTCCTGCAAATCTCCTGACATCCATTGCCTTTGCTTATTTATGGGACTGGCCTCCCTTAGGTCCTAGAGGTGGATGGACACCTTTGAGGATGTCCTTGAAGTGCCACACTGAAGCTGGTTTCCTAGGAGCCCATGTTTTAGGGATTTGAAGGCCAAGGAAGAGCCCTGAATCCCCCCACATCCAAGGCCAGCTGTCACTGCATCCCTGCACTTCTGTGGATTAAAAGCTGAGCTCTGCTGGGAAAGCAAGCCCTGGAGTGTCTCTAGGACTTTTGTCTCCCTTCCTGGAGGGTCTTGTGTCTCCTGAGTAACCTGGTACCCCTCTCTGGACTTTGGGGTTATGGGCAGGCGTTTGGTATAGTGGCTATGACACCAACTTTTGGAGCTGTTGTGGCCTCTGCTGGTCTAGCCATTGACACCACAGAGCAGAACACTGCCTTAGGAGGGAGTCACTGGCAGCCTGGGAGATCGGTGCAGGGGGAGGGCAGGAAGCAGAGAAGGCGTTACTGAACCATTTTGTGGTTCTGCCCTGTAGGTTGATGAAATTGTGGACGGCATCTTTGAACGGTTAGAGTTGCAGTTGGAAGCCAGCACAAAGGAGGAGGTCTTGCGGGCCATGTGCTCACTGGCTGGCAGCAACACTCGCATCGTCGTACCCATGCTACTTAACAAGCCCCTGCCTTGGGATAGGTACCCCCACTTCCAGCATCTTCTCCAGCCCAGGAACCATCCTCAGCCCTGCCCAAAAGCCACTGCACAGGGTTGCTCTTTTCTGCCTTCTCTTTGGCCCAAGTCAACTACATTTCCCTGTTGTCTGGCCAACTTCTCTTTGGCCTTAGTCCCTAGCACCTGACCTGAGACCTGGCTCTTCATGGGCCTGAGATCAGACTAGTCCCAGAAGCGTAGTCGCCAGGGCTGTGATATAGCTGTCCTTGGGTCCTGCAGAAACAACCTAGCCCTGTGGAAGGTGTTTGGTACTCAGCAAAAGACCACACTCAGCGTTCTGCAGATGCTCATAGGCATCCTGGAAAGTAACCAACCCAAAGAGGAAGCCAAGGAGATGGCCTTCCAGCCAGTGGCGGTCAGTACAAGGGAGCAGGACTTAATGTTCTGGGAACTTGGGGGCAGAGTGGAAAATCAAAGTGTATCTGAGAGGGTATGAGTAGATATTGGGGAGGGCAGGGTTAACACTGGAATCATATTCATGCTGTACATTAGATTAGCACTTCAACTTTTTTGTTTTTTGGTACTTTTATATCCATTTGATGAAGAAGGAAATTGGCATGCAAGTTCACCAGCTTTCTCCATCTCTTCACTCTGAGGCTGGCACTCATTTTTCTGAAAAGGAGGGAATCCAGGGGTGTGGCCTGGGGAGCAGGGGGAGAGGTTTGTTGGCCTGGAATCAGGGCAGATGAAGTATGCCCAACACCACTGTCTTCTGAACATTGACAGTCAGTCCTTTTTTCCTCTTCAACATTAAGTAAGAGGGAAAGCAAGCAGGCTGTGTGTAGCCCCCTCATTTCCGTATAGATGAGCTGTGAGTTTTCAGTCTCTGGGTATGTCACACAAGCTTGCATCAGAGTAAACTGTGGCCCTGGGTGGTGATAAGGAAGGGTGGCGTGGGACTTCAGCCCAGGCTTTCAGTGTGAGGGATCCTGGGGTCGTTATCTATCTTCACGCAGGCTTGATCAATTCTACTTCCTTCTTACACTGTGTCTTCTCCCAGGTGACCTGTGCCTTGTGTGAGATGCTGTCAGGGTCCCAGTGCCAGGAGGCTGTCCAGGAACTCTACCCACGGCTGTTACTGGCAGTGCTAAGTCATCTCTACTGGGTGATTGAGCAAAATGCTCCACAGAAGATGGTGGTATATACTCGGGAGTTGGCCCAGGGCAGCAAGCACAAGCCGTTTGACCCCACTAGGTAAGCCGAACCCCAAGTGATTGTGGAATGACACCAGTCAATTCCTGAGGGCCCCGGACAACTAGATGCTGAACTGTTAAAGAAGGGAGATGGGGTGGGAGGAAGGGAAACAATATGAGTGTGGGTGCTGCAGCAGCATGCACTAGAATATTCTCACGTGTTTTTAATTTCTTATGATGATAATTATTCACTAATATTTTGCTTGCATGCCCTCTTCTGACTCACATACCTGTTCATATCTGTGTTCATAAGGCTACACATGAAGAGATGCAGTGAGAGGCTAGATGCAGGGCTGTGTCCATGCCATTCTCTCCATGTAGTTTGGCCTCTGGCTTGGTTTGGGCACTAACTAGCCATCTTCCTCCAGTCTCTCCTGGAACTGTTTCCTCCTCTGTTAAAAAAGAAGGGGGGAGGGATTATGATAACCAATTATTGAAGGGGCTGGACTCTTAAATAAGTGGTTGTCCTGCCCTCCGTTTTAACTTGAGAACATTTTATTCAATGAAATCTTATATGAAAATAAAAAATCAGTAAGGCAGAGATATTCTGATCAGAGGGGGTGGATGTAAAGAGAGGTCTTCACGCTCCTTCTGTGTGTCCTGCAGCAGAATTTGAAAACCAACGCACTAGATTAGTTCTTGAGTTCCTTCCATTGGACTCTTTGTTTGGATGAGGGCGAAGGTTCAAGGAGTGAGTGGATGTGAAGCTGAAAGGTTCCATCGAGCCTTGAACTTTTTCCAGCAGGAAAACAGAACACAGCTAATAAGAGAGTTGTTTTCTGGTTGCTAGCAGAGGGGTGCAAACCCAGGTGTAACACCTTCTCCATCCTTCTATCCCTTTCTTTTCACAAATCTGATGGTGGTGGCCTGCAGCTGTGCCCTGGAGGCAGTGAAGCTGGTGTTCCTAGCTGCTGCATATGAGAAAGTGGTGGTCTGTGCAAATCAGCGTCGCTGCTGGGACCTTCTGTCATCCCCCACATTTTTCCACATAGGGGTCATGGACCTGGCAAGGTAGGACTGCTTCCCTAGTACTCTAGGCATGACTCTACCCCTGACCTCAATCTTCGAGGTCATAGCACTCAAATATAGCAGGCTTTAACTTTCCTTTCCTGTCTCTTAGCCCTCTGGTCTCCTGGTTCCTCAGCCCCTCACATCTTCCCTGTCCTGTGTACGCTAATCCCTTGTCACTAATAGTCAGCAACCCTTGGCCTCCTGTGTCCCATCCCAGCGGCATTGTGATGAACTGTGAACTCCACATTCTGCACCGAATCCTGAACCATGTCAGGAACATGCTCTACAGTGTGGATCATCATCAGAAGATCCTGGCCAGGGCCTTCTGTGCCCAGGTGAGAGCCTGAAGAAAGATCAACAGCTCTGGCCATTCATTTCCTGTGGCTGATGAACTACTGAATAAGAATAGAACAGACATAAATCATCTGAAATGGAGGTCCCTTCCTTGGCACTCCAGGGGCCTGGTTAAGGCAGGGGCGGGGATGGAAGCTGGGGAGGGGCTTAGCTTAGATACCAGCACCTGGCCCCAGATTCAAACCTTACCAACATTATCACCCAAACCTTTACTCAGTCTCCATTCCATGAGCACAGAGCTGCCACTGCTCTCAAATGGACACAGTCCCTACCTGAGCACGGGCCCGAGAGAGGGCTATAGGGAGTACTGGGTGCCATGGCCTTTTCTTCTCCAACCCCACAGCTCCTCTGGCACCGATCAGTGGCTCAGACGCTGGGGAATGACTTTCTGGGCAATCTAATCTCATGGCTCAAGGAGCCCAACCTGATTATGAAGGAAGTTGGGCTCCGCGGAATCAGTAACCTGGCCCTGCACCCAGGACAAGTAAAGAGAGGGGAAGGGAGTGGAGGGGAGGCGAGGGGAAGTGAGGACCTAATGGGAGTCAGGTATTAGTCCCTGAAACATTTCATTTACTCCCCTCAGACATCTTAGTCATCCATGCCTGCTTAGCTTCCAAGTCTGCATCCCAACATTCATTTTGTCAGCCCTTATGGGCCTGTCCTAGAGCCTCTTCAAACCCCCTGAACACCAGCAAGCCTTCCACTCCCTCAGTGTGTCCAGCCCGTAGATTCTCCAAGTTCTGTTTCTCTTAGACATGATCTATTTTTTTCAAAACCCTCTCCCCAGGGCATTGAGAGATCCCCAGGTTGCGAAGTGACCTGTACCTTTCCTCAAACAGCTAGAGGCTCTTAAGGACCTGGTTCCATTCTTGCGAAAATTCCTGATGGATGAGGCACGAGTGACAGTGCAGGCAGTGAAGAGTCTGCGAAATATCATCTACCACGGACAGGGAGACGACACCAAGCTGGTCTTTTGCTCCATCTCCAAGCAACTGCGTCCACTCATCAATGATGTATGGACTTGAGTCCCTGGGATCAGTTGGAAATGATATGGGCTGGGGCTGAAGATTAATCCTAGAAACTGATACCTTGGAAGGGTATTGGAGTAGGCCCAAGAGACTGTGGTTAGACACCAAAGAGACCGAGGGGCAGAGAAAGGGAGATATGTCTTTTTGGAGCAGTACCTAGGACAAGTTTCAAAGGTACTACTCTTTGTTACATACATACGAGGATAAGTTCATGAACTCGTTGTAGAAGAAGTGCTACATACCTCATTGCTGAATATCACTATGTCACATTTGAAGTCCTCCTCCTGGGAAGCTATTTACTGATGCCAGTACCTAGTCCACCCTTCAAAGCAATTTTGGAACTCTTTTTCTGGAACGGCCATCAGAGTTGTCATCGTATTACGCTTGATGTCCTGAATGTCATCAAAATGTCTTCCTTTCAATATTTTCTTTACCTTCAGGTAAAGAAAAAAGTCATTGGGGGGCAGATCAGATGAGTAGGGAGTGTGTTCCAATACAGTTATTTGTTTACTGGCTAAAAACTCCCTCACAGACAGCTACACAATTAAGTTCGTGAACTTGCCACCATGTCACTGTGTGCAATGGCCATTTCAGAAAGAGTTCCAAAATTGCTTTGAAGGGTGTAATATGTGCTGGCATCAGTGCATAGCTTCGCAAGGGAAGTTCTTCAGAGAGGACCACAGTGATTTCAGCAATGAAGCAATGAAGCACTTAGAACAATGAAGTTCATGGACTTAATTGTTAGACCTCATGTATAGTACACACTCAATTCTGTAGAAGTCTCCTAAAGGGGCCACTGAGATAAAAGACGACATACTGATATGAAATTATTTCTGACTCTAAGGATCTTCTCCTGCAGCCCCACTCATGGAGTGAAGGGGGTGGGAGGAACTAATGATTCTACCCTCTTCTGAAAACAATCCAAGGATTTTAGAACAATAGGATCCTTGTGGTAAGAATGCAATGGTTCAAAAATTGGAATTTCCCAGAACTATACCAATCCAGGTCTCATCCTCCTCACAGATTATAGAATTTTAGAGCTGGAAAGGTCTTGACATCACAGAGACACATGCATGGATTACTCCTGTTCTATCATTTATAATGTTTTCAGTCTCTTCTGTGAGCCAGGACTCCAGGATAGCAGGGCCAATGTCCAATTCATTTACCTTTCAGTTACTTTTAAAATTCAGCTTTCCATCCAAACAGGATAATGACCTCAGAATGCTTTTCAATATGATCACACCCTCCCATGTTGTATCTTCGTATTGGTTAGTGTTTTTAAATCCGCAAGTTGAGTTTTTGTATCATCATCATTACTGCTGTTATTTTATGCAATCAATGTTTATTTAGATTTACCCATTGATTTACAAGTATCTTTTCTCACTTTTCCTTCTTGAAGCTCTCTCCTGACTTCTAGATTCTTTTTTCTTCTGTCAATGGTTTCTTCAGTGAGGATTTTTGTCTGAAAATATCTTTATTTTGCTTCATGCTCGTCTTTAATTTTCAGTCACTTATTTTATCTGACATGCATTTCTTTGGGTTTAACCTGTTCAGGATTTGCTGAGCTTCTTGAATTTCTAACCTTACATCTTTCATCCAACTTAGAAAGTTTTTAGCCATTATTTCTTCAGTTTTTTCAGCACCATACCACATCTCTTCTCCTCTCCTGCTTCTACTCTGCTGGTGACACAAATGTTAGATCTTTTGTTATTATCCCATAGGTCCTGAGGCCCTGCTTGTTTTCTCTCTGTTGTTCTGACTGGATAATTTTTACTGATTTATCTTCGAGTGCAGAGGGCCCTGGGTGGCGCAAAGGGTTTGTACTCCACCACTAGCTAAAAGGTCGGCAGCACAGAAGAAAGCGCCACAGATGATCTGCTCCCGTAGAGATGGCAGCTAAGAAAACCCTGCAGAGCAGGTGTGCTCTGTAACACTTGGGGTTGTCATGAGTTGGAATCAGCTTGACAGCAGTGGGGTTTTTTGGGGGGGTAGCATCAAGTTCGCTGACTTTCCCTTGACATCTCCATTCTGTAATTGAGCCTACTGTATTTTGTATTTCTCAGTTCTAAATTTTTCCACAGTTGTTGTGTCTTTTATTTCTTTGCTGGAGTTAATCTATTATTGTACTCATTTCAAGAGGGTTCACAATTGCTTGTTGGATCTTTTTGTGTAAGAACTGCTTTAAAATTTTTAGCAGATAGCTGGTAGCCCTCTTGGCACTAACAGTTGATTGTTTTCTCCCCTGTGAGTTAAGGTTCTTGAACTAAATCCTTAGTCAAGAATCAAGTTGCACGCTGTAGATAAGACCCATGGCAGCACTGAGACTGTGATCTTGGCTTCACTAGCACTGGGCCTTAATGAGACCTGACTTAGTAGCTCTGTAAGGGCCTACAATAGGGGTGTAGAGAGAATAAT
The DNA here is from genome assembly GCA_028571685.1 of Heterohyrax brucei. NCBI lineage: Eukaryota > Metazoa > Chordata > Mammalia > Hyracoidea > Procaviidae > Heterohyrax > Heterohyrax brucei. Next base: position 63,395,600 of record CM053142.1, on the reverse strand, counting down.
TAGTCAGATGCACAAATTATCTTTACATTATGTAAACAAAATGCAATCAGTGGACTTCAGGCATGACAGTGAGATACGGGAATGGGGAGGCCGGGCCAGGCAGGGGCGGAGGGAAACCACAGCCTCCTCATCTCTGTTTTGCTCTTTATGGCAGGAGAGGGATGAGGTGAGGATTTCAGCCACCTCTGCCCTGGGTCACATGTTACATCGAGTTAACAAATTCAAGCCTGCATCCTCCACCCGAAAAGAGATCTTCACTTTCCTAGTCCCACTGCTGCTCAGCATTCAGGACAACAATGCAGAGGTCGTCAAGGTATTGGCAATCTCTGTCCTGCCAACTTAGGACTGATCCAGTCCTGCCTTTTGGCTCTCTCCTCATGATCCCTGATTTGGCTGTATATTCTTTACTCGTGGCTTTAGCACCATCCTTTAGGCTGACTCGGAGTTTTTTTATACTCTCTTCAATGCTATTGGTCTCATTCTGAGACAGTTCTGCTCCCTGAAGTCATGTATATCCCTTGCCATGTATGACCCCATGTTTCATTTCATCCTAGCCCTAAACCCCAACCAAGTCCATTGGGGGCTAGGTTTGAGGTCCCCCATTTTAGTCTCCCAGCCTGGTTCTGCAGTTACAGGAGTGAGGTTTTGGGGATTCCTTTCTCTACATCTTTTAGGCCTGTGGAGGGGCCTTGACTGAGTGGACTCATGTGACTGGCTGGACATCACTCACACAGATGTTCCAGCATACCAGCCTCAGTGATCACATCCAGGTACTAGAAGGAACGTGCAAGTACCTGGTGAGTGAATGGCTCTGGGGGAGCCAGGTCATAATATTCATGCTGGGCTCTCACCAGCTGGCTAGGTGGGCAAGGAGGGCAGGGATGATGGATGATATTTCTTCAGTTCCTCAGTTCCCATTCATTAGCATTAGCAAACTCTGAGAACCCACATTTGGGATGCAAGCCCCTGGTTCTGCATATTTGATCCTCTTAGGATCCCAGTCTCTGCCTGGAGAGTAGGGAGGCCATGCCAGGCTAGAGGATGCAATAGGGCAGAAGTCTTCTGGTTAGAGCTGGTAGGAAAAGATGAAGGCAGGGGTCATCAGGCCTTTAGGTCACTAGTCCAGGTGTTAAGGGCCCAAGGCTCCTGTGAAGTCAAGGACAGGCCAGAGATCAGGAATGCTTGCTGAAAAGTAAAAATTTAAGGGCTAAGCAGGTACTAACATAAGTTCCAGAATTCTACCAGGAGTTTAGGAATTAGGAGCCATGATGGTGCCATGCTTAAGCATTTGGCTGCTCATGGAAGAGTTGGTGATTTGAACCTACCAGCTGCTCCGTGGGAGGAAGATGTAGCAATCTGCTTCTGTAAAGATTACAGCCTTGGAAACCCTATGAGACAGTTCTGCTTTGTCCTATGGGGTTGCTATGAGTCAGAATTGACAAGAAGGCAGTGAGAGTTTTTTTTTTTTTTTTTGGATTTTAGTTTTAATACACCCTAACTTCAGAAATTAGGAATAAACTGCATGCTTGAATATGACTAGACAGACAAGATATTGCAAATGCCTTAATATTACAAATCCCTTACATTGGTAGAACATTTTACAATTTACAAAACAGTTTTGCATCCCTGATCCCATTGGAGCCTTACAGGTATGTGAGGGAATTTGGGCAGGCTTTATTGCAAATGAGAAAACTGAAGCCAGTAAATGTTGAACCTGGGTCTCCTGGCTCCAAGTCAGTTGTTTTCTCTTTTATTGTGTTGGTGCCAAGGAGTAAGAGCCTCTTTATGAACTTCCTACTCAGTCGCACTGCTGCTGGGGCAGGATAGGAGTAAAGGTGTCAGAGCCTATAGTTTCAAGGAGTTTAAGCTGGCTGGAGACAGAATGAGGCTGCTTGTGGACAGGGTAAGAGGGCATGGCTGTAACAGTACAGCCCCAGCAGGCCTCTTCTCCTGGTCAGTGCCATTTTTTGGCTCCACAGGTGGACACAGGCAGAAAAGACTTCATAGGGGAGTTACTGACCCAGAGTTTTGTCTTCCTGAAGAGCACCCAGTCGTTCCTAAGGGAAGCTGCAGTCGTGTTCATAGGTAAGGTGGTCTCTCCTCTCTTTAGCAGGAGAGCCCTTCGTGAACTTCTGCTACAGGGCTTAGCCAGACCCATGGTCAGATGAAGCAGTTCACTTCCTCTCTTAACTTTGACTTGACTTGAGAGGCTGTCTTGTGACCAGGCCTCAGCTCAAATTCAGAGGGGCCCGGGGACTGGGGGAAGAGAGGAAGAGTAGGCTGTGCTTGTTTGCTCCAGCTCCCTGTGAGTCTACAAATATGCTCTGGGCTCTGCTTTGTGGGATAGAAACATATACATTTGAAATAGCATAACCAACCAACCAACCATTGCTTCCACTGGAATCCTGTGGATTTGCTGAAATATTTTTGTCTTGAACTACAATAACGGTATATGTTGTGTTAGAAAATCTGAAAAATTCAGATTGGCAAAAATAAGGAAATAAAAATCATCAGAAATTTCACCATTAGAATTTAACCACTGCTAACATTTTGGAGTCTTTTAGTGAAGAATATACTGCACACATAAACAGATTTAAAAACTGCCAAGTTTGAGACACTGTTTTTTTTCCCCTTGCTGTATCACAAATATGTCATTATGGATTCTTCAACATTGTTTTTAATGACTATATACATTAATTCCAGTATACAAATGGATATACAAAGCACAATTTGTTTAATTTAACCCCCAGTGTCCTTACTTACAAAAACAAAAAAATGACAGTTTCCATATTATAAATATTTTAAAGTATGGAAAATATTTTAAATATGGAAACTGTCATTTTTTTGTTTATGTAAGTAAGGACACTGGGAGTTAAATTTCTGCCCACTGACATCATTATTTTGTTAACATGAATTTCTACATGTAGAATGGCTGGGCCCAAAATCAATGCAAAATTTTAAGGATTCTGCTGCTCGTTGCCTAGGTGATGTCTGAAAGCGTTTCCAATGCAAGTATCCATTTCTCCAGATATTTGCCAGCCACAGGTGATATTTTAAAAGTCAGTACCAATTTGTTAGGTGAACAATAATATCTGGATCCATTTTGAGGATAGTATTTTTATCAGCAGTGAGGTTCGGTATTTTTCTGTTAATTGGCAATATGCATTTCATTTTGCACACCAACTGCCTCACGCCCTTTGTCTGTGTTTCTATTAGTGTAGAAACCTCGTGAGACTTCACATCCTGTACTCAGGCTCTATTTGTCACCTGCTGACAGTATTTCTCTGGTTACAGCTGCTCTGAGTGTTATTCTTTTCCTAAGACACTGACATCTAGGCCATAAGGCATTCCTGAAATACACTCCCTATGTGAACTGGTTTACAGACTGCCTAGTTCTCTCCTAGGCCTGGGGAAAGAGATGGGTCAATGGTCTGGGAATTCTGGAAGGACTTTACCTCTGTCCTATCTTTAGGATTAATAACTAAGAGGCTGACCATCAGTAACCTGCATGAGGATGATGTGGTGACATTACAGAATGGTGAGTGTGGGCCTTGGAGAGGAGTTCCGGGTTACGCAAGAGGGCAGGGCATGGTAGAGAGGGGAATGGGGACATTCCTGAAGGAATACTGCATTATTTTAAGTAAAGATGTTTTTCCTATGACAAGTACAATATATAAAGGTAATAAATAGAGAGAAGCAGGAAGAAGGAGCCCCCGGCACAGTGGTTAAGCGCTTGGCTGCTAATTGAAAGGCTGGTAGTTGGAACCAACCAGCGGCTTCACTGGAGAAAGAACGCCTCCGTAAAGATCACAGCTTTGGAAATCCTGTGAGGCAGCTCTGCTTTGTCCCTTGGGGTCATTATGAATCAGAATTGACTCAAGGGCAATAGGTTTTGTTTTTGTTTGTTTTAAACCCTTTGAAAAACTAGTTTCCATTGGGTTGGTTTTGACTCATGGTGGCCCTATAGGACAGAGTAGAACTGCCTCATAGGGTTTCTAAAGAGTGTCTGATGGATTCAGACTGCTTGACGTTTTGGTTTGCAGTTGAGCTCCCAACTACTGCCCCACTGGGGCCCAACAGTTTTAGGAGCCAGGACACAAATGATCTGTTTTCCTACTGGTTAGATAAAAACACTGCTAACGTTTCTGGGTTATATCCCTCCAGTCAGTGAACATTTATTATGTGCTATAGGGTTGCCATGAGTGCAATGGGCCTGTTTTCGTTTTTTGATAGGTGCTGATGCTGCAGTGGTGTGTCAGACAAGTCCCCTCCCCAGAAGAATTCAGTTTTTGTTGTTTCTTATTATATTAAATTATTTTGAAAGTTAATTTGCAGAAGAAATACATGAATCTCTTCACCTAAAAATAGAAACATAATAGATGAACGTAAAATATCACTTACCCTCCAGCAGTCTTTCCCCTCTCTCCTCCTCCCCTGCCTGTTTCCAGGTCACGGTCCTTTCCACTGACTCATGCTCCCTACACTTGTTTTTTAGTCTTACCAAAGTCCTGAGAAATGGGCATGGAATAGAGGGTCATAGTGACCCTATAGGTCAGAGTAAAACTGTCCCCATAGGGTTTCCAAGGAGTGGCTGGTAGATTCCATCTGCCAACCTTTTTGGTTAGTAGCTGGCTGTAGCTCTTAACCACTGCACCGCCAGGGCTCCATATCCATGTCATCCAAAAAACTCACTGCTGTCTAGTCAATTCCCACTCATAGCAACCCTATAGGGCAGAGTAGAATTGTCTCATAGTTTCCAAGGAGCACCCGGCAGATTTGAACTGCTGTTCTTTTGGTTAATAGATGTAACACTTAAACCAGTATGCCACCAGGGTTTCCATACCTGTATCTAGTGCCTAGCAAACCTTGTGGTCAAGAATAACTTGCTTTTACAAATAACTGTTACCTTTTCTGTTGAAGCCCAGCTCTTTTTTTACTCTTTTTCTAAGCACAAATGAAATCAACACAGACTGTAGACTTTGTTGTATTTTAGGTTTGTTCAAGCTGCCTTTTCAAGATCCTTTCTGTGCTTTTTCCCCCTTCGCCTGTGAAGGAATTTCCTGTCTCTTAATGGTTCTACTCCTACCCAAACCCAATCCCTTGCCATTCCGTGACTAACTTTTGCCACTGGGTTGATTCTGAGTCACAGTGACCCTATGGGACAGAATAGAACTGCCCATAGAGCTTCCCAGGATACAAACCTTAATGGAAGCAGACTGCCATATCTTTCTCCTGAAGAGCGGCGAGTGGGTTTGAACCACTGACCTTTCAGTTAGCAGCTGAGTGCTTAACCATTGCACAAACAGGGCTCTTACTAACTTCAGAAACACCTATTGCCATCGAGTCAATTCCAACTCATAACAAGCCTATAGAGTAGAACTGTCCTGTAGGGTTTCCATAGGATTGCAGCTGGATTCAGATGGCCAACTTTTTTGTTGGTAGTCGAGCCTTTAACCACTGCACCACTAAGGCTCTATTTTTGTAAAGAAAAAGAATTGTGTCCACACTAGGTTTTATTTATTTATTTAAATACTGCAAGGATAGACATGAAAATGTCAGCAGTGCTATCTTTGGGGGTAGAATTATGAGTGATTTTTCTTTCTTCTTTTTAAAAATAATTGATGTTTAAATTTTTTTCTGTAACAAGTATTACTGTTACAATGTCCAAAGTTATTCTGCATGAAGTTATGCAATAGTGATCTGGCACATGAGGTGGAAAAGAATGGGGTTTGGGTAGATAGTCCTTGGGAAATCAGAGTCTGACCTGACCTCCTTTCTGGTTTCAGCTCTTTCAAGTGTAAAGAATGATTCTGTGCAAATCATCCAGTCTTTGGCCAATAGTGTCCTGAAACAGATGAACACACATGCTATACCTAAGGTTTCCCGTACTTTCACTCTGAGCAGACTGAGTACCAGCATCTTAAAAGCCTCTGGCATCAAAGATGTGACAAAAAAGAAGCGACTTTTCAAGGTTAGCAAAAAGGAAGAAGACAGTGACAGCATGCTGAGAAAGAAAGGCTGGGGATGGGTCAGAGACAATCTAAGCTCATTGTCCAGCCGGTACTCGAGGAGGGTCAAAAGTACTCCCGTTGAAATAAGTAATTCATATGAAACATCAGCCACTGAAAAAACACAGCAAGACATTCTCTTTGACTAAAAATCAGTTTTTCTCAATTCAGAAATATTTAACTCTGGGAGTCCAGCTTTTCCAACTGTTTGAGGAGATGTCAGCGCTTTGTTCCATGATGGTCTCTCCTAATTTTGTCTAACTGGATGGGTGACTTTGGATTAAGCCCAAAAAGGCAGTTTTGATCTTTGAAGATACAATATGTTTCTTGAACTTTATCTCCCTAGGAGGTTGTTGGGTGTCAGCATATAAATTTGTCAATAAAACGTATTTTCTCATCCTAAAAGAAGATGATTTCTATCCAAATTTTGGGGGATTGGGGTAAACCCAAGTGATAGGAACAGCTCTGAAGTATCTCCTTCAACTTGTAGGAAAGGTTTCACATGACTAAGGGAAGAGTAGGGTGGCAGAAGAGCATGGTGCCTGGTTTTCACTCTGTTTTCCACCTCTACATGTGGGATGAGATTCACAAGCTTGACACACTACCATATTTACACTATAGGTTAAAGCATTAAAATGGTGGACTGTGGATTATACACAACAGAGCTCATAATAACTTCAGTCCTATCTCCCTTACCAAGAAACTGTATCAGATTATCACAGAGAAAGTGAGATTATTGTTGGGGTACCTTTGAATCCATTTTAATTTATTTTAAAAAATCATTCAAAAATTTGGGTTTAGATTCTTGCCCCCTCTACCATGTAGTTGAGTATTACTAAGTTGCGATCACTTAGGTATAATGAAAAGTGGCACTGGTGACTTCCAGGAAGCATTCTTAAAGATCAGAGGCATATCCATTTTTTGTCTTCCTGTTGTTCCTGGTGTCTAGACTGTAGACCTGGCGGCTGGAATGCAAACAGCTTATCGTGAGCTATCTGGAGAAGATGATAGGGCAAAAAGAAGGAAGCTAGATCACTTATGAAGATAGAACTGGTAACCAGCTTTGGACAGCTTGTCCTTAGACTTTGGTTATATGGGGGAAATAAACTCCTGTCTACTTTAACCAGTAGTGTTTGGGTTTTCTGTCACAGGCAAATGTGATCCTGACAGTTTTACCTAACTTTCAACACTGCTGTGGTGATTAAAAGAGACAATGAATATAAAGTGTTTAGCAGCTTGCCTGGCATGTAATAAGAGGGCCTTCTCCCCCTTCCCCCAAAGTAATAAACATTCAGGCTATTTGAACTTGGTTCTGACATCTCTGAAAGATGGGTAAAGATCAGGGAACTAGTTCTTGATTTTGTCTCATTTTGCATATTTGAATTTGGCAATAATCAGAATGGTCTGGCTGCTTCTATTTTATGCATGTGTTTTGATAAAACCTTTCTGAGCCTTGGTTTTCAGATCTAAAAATAAGAATATTGAAATCTATTTTACAGGCTTTACTGAATTGGCATGTAGTAAGTGCTTAATAAATGGCTTATTATATATCACCTATAGAGCACTGGATACCCTCATAGCATAGTGATTAAGAGCCACAGCTGCTAAACAAAACATTGCCAGTTCAAATCCACCAGGCACTTGGAAGCTGCATGGGTCAGTGCAACTCTGTCCTGTAGGGTCACCATGGGTCGGAATCGACTCAACAGCAATGATTTTCTGCTCTCCCAGTTGCCAAAGGCCTAAATCTCAAAAGTTTGAATCACAGTTTCTTAGAACCTGACTGTTAACGGATTGAAGTGTGTCCTCCAAAAATATGTGTTGTAAATCCTAACTCCTAAACAGCTCACTGAAAGGCAACAGGCCACCTGTGGTTATAATTCCATTTGGGAATGGGTTTTCTTTGTTATGTTAATGAAGAATGAAAGAATAGAAGCTAAAGAGACAATAGCCTTTGTGCCCAGAGCTAACAGAGAAAGCCCTTCCCTAGAGTTGAGACCCTGAATTCAGACTTCTAGACTTGTAATCTGAAAAACTACATTTCGGTTTGTTAAAAACCACTCACTTGTGGCATTTCTGTTATAGCAACACTAGACAACTAAGACACTAATGGTATTATTAGATTTTATTATTAGATTCATATCAGCTATTTCTAAAGGGGATCCAAGGAAATTATAATAAAAACAGAGACACTAAGACCAAACCCAATTAATATTAGTAATACTAATCTTTGTTGAGTTTCCAATGCTCTTTACCTGACTAAGATTATCTCATTTATCTCACAAGAACCCTGTTAGATAAATTCTACTAGTGTTTCCAGATTACAAGTGAGAAAAGAGAGACTAGGCTAGGTTTAAGTAAACTACCAAGGTCACAGAGATAGTTGACAGTGGAGTGGGGAGTTAAATCTCAGCAGTCTGACTTAATTAGAGCATGTATTCAAAATTAACAAGAAAGAATGAGAACAGGAAAGAGAAAGTATCAAAGAAATGCTCAGTGATGAAAACTGCAATGCACAATATGTAGCTCTGAGATTACTAGAAGCAAATGCAAAGAAAAAAACATGATGGGCTTAACTAGATCTCACTGTCGAGTTCTAGCAAGCATACTTGTCTCTTAGTAGAAAAATTTTCTCCCTAGTCCTGAATTTTGAGAGAAATTTGTTAAGGTCACTGTGCTAATGCAACATGGTGATAAACAGAAAATATGGATGTTGGATCAACAATTAACAGTCATGGAAGCATTAGGAAAGAAATCAAATATGTTTCATGGAGCAAATCTGCTTCAACAGACCTCTTTGAAATCTTAAAAGCAAAGATGTCATTTTGATAACTCAGTATGCCTGACCCAAGTCATGGTTGTTTTCAGTCAGCTTCTATGCATGTGAAAGCTAGACAATGAAAAATGAATACTGAAAAATCCACACATTAGAACCACAGTGTTCAAGAATAGTGACTGTATACCACAGACTGCGACGAGAGTACACAATTAATTCTGTCTTGGAGGAAATACTGCCTGAATGCCCCTAAGGGCGTGGATGGCGAGACTCCATCTTGCTTACTTTGACTATGTTATCAGGAGGAACCAGTTCCTGGAAAAGGACATCATACTTGGCTGGAGGATCAGTGAAAAAGAGGAGGATTCACAATGAGATGGACCGACATAGTGGCTACAACAAGGAGCTCAAATATAGTAATCATGTTCGGTTGGTGCAGCACTGGTAGTGTTTTGTTGTATTACCCGCAGGGTGATCTGAGTGGGGACCGATTCGACTGCATGTAGCAATAACAGTACTTAACAAGAAATGCAGACGGGGTCCACATATGGCTAATTTCTGATTGTATCTTACCCAGGGTCTTAGTACAGGAACGTAGCTCTGAAATACTACCTTTGGCGTTGACGCAGGGGAAGGACAGAGGGGCCCAATACAGGTTTACAGTCTAGGGTTTACTGCCTTGATCGTTTCCATTCCCGTTGCCACTCTTTTGGTCCAAGTCCAGGTCGAAGCCCATTGTCTGGTTTACTGCATAACCTGGCCTGTTTGCTTCTGATCTCGCTTCCCCCTCGTGGCACCCTTCACTGAGCCTCTGAAGGTCCATCAAATGCAGCATTCCTAGCCCTGGCCTAAAACGCAGCCGCGCAAACGCAGTAAAGCAAAAAGTAACCGCACCCGGCTCGCTCCCCTAAACCCCGGCAGCCCACCTCTTGCCATAGTGCGCAAGCGCTGTGAGTCGGGGGCGTGGTAACGCGGCGCGCTCTTCTGGGGCGTGACATTGACGAAGGGGCGCCGCAATTTGAAAACCGGCGACATTTCGCCGATTCTTCGCAGGCCTGGTCTCAGTGAGCATTCGAGCAACTGAGCGCTGTGGTACGTGGTGACAGAGCTGAGGAAGAGCAGACGCGGAATGCGAGAGGCACACTCCGGTGGAAACGCAAACAAGGTGTGGTTGTGCGTGAGACTTGTGCAAAAGGAGAGAGGTCACGAGCGGGAAAACATGCCGGCGCTTGCGGGGCGGAGCTAGTGGTTGATTGACGGGCCAGAGACCAGTGCGAGGATAAAGGACGAGACTCGAGGTGGGACCTTCGACGGAAACCCGGCTGTGCTTACCAGCTTTGATTATAGCTAACGCGTGTTCGGAGCTTAAATTCGTGCCGGCTGGCTGCTAAATGCTTTTCATGAATTATTTAGTAGTCGGTATGACGCTGCGAGTCTGTAGGATTACCCATGTCACTGATGTGGAAACTGAGGAATAGCGATATTAATTAACCTAAAGGAGTCCAAACCGGGCCTTCTGACCCCAAACCCATACTGTTAATACCTGTGCTCTACTGTAGCCTCTTAGAAATCAAGGGGAGCAGGGCCCAGTCAAGATGACTTGGGTGAATGAAGTTAGTACCAGACTGTTGGCAGAAGTGTGATAAGAGTGTAGTTTAACCACCACCAAATCCTGGTGATGTAGTGGTTAAGTGCTATCTATGTCTGCTAATGATGTGGCTGGCAGTTCAAATCCACCAGGTGCTCCTCGGAAACTCCATGAAACAGTTCTGCTCTGCCCTGTGCGGTCGCAGTGAGCCGGCATTGATTCAACGGCAGTGGGTTTTTTTGTTGTTTTGTTTTACCTTCAGATAGATTCTGACTCATGGTGACACCGCACGTGTCAGAGTAGAACTGCTCCATAGGGTTTTCAGTGTCTGATTTTGTCGGAAGTAGATTTGCCAGGCCTTTCTTCCGAGGAAAGGCTCCAGGTGGGCTAAACTTCCAACTTCTCGTTTAGAGACTGAGCACTTTAGCCTGTTTGCACCATTGCCGTTGTAGCATTGGTTATGAGCCTGGAGGCTAACCAAAACTCGGCACCTCTAAGCCACCAGCACCTCCCCCGCCTCCCCCTTAGGGTTGCTGCGAGTTGGAATCGAATGCAGGGCAGTGGGTTTGGTTTTGTACCATCAAATGTGAAAGTAAATGCTCACTAAGTAGTAGGCTGACGGATTCCTACATGGAGAGGTCAGAGGCTGGAGATTAGTGGGGAGACAAGACTAGAGCAAGGTGAGGCTATGGGGACTGACTCTGCCCCCATGCCCTCGTAGTGTTGAAGCTCTACAGCTTGATGGGGCACTGGATTAACACAGGTGCTGAAAAGGCTTCCTCTGGGGGTTGTGTTGTCTTTTAGTTGTATGAAGTGAAAGCATTTGCAATACCATGGAAGCCCGAGTGTGGCGGAATAGTTAAGTCTTGTCGTTTGTTGTTAGGTGCCTTGGGGTCATTTCCAGCTGTAGTGAGTCTGTTTACTGCAGAACAAAATACTGCCTGGTCCTGCACCATCCTAACCGTCATGTCATGCGTGAGTTCGTGGTTGTAGCCGCTGTGTCAGTCGGTCTCCTCTAGGGTCTTCCTCTATACTTGACCAAGCGTGATGTGTTTCTCCACCAACTGGTCCCTCCTAATAACATGTCCAGAGGATGTGGGACTAAGTCTCACCATCCTTGCGTCTGTGAAGCATTCTGGCTGTGCTTTTCCGAGACAAGTTTATTCCTTTCTGGCAGTCCATGTATAGTTGTTATTCTTGGCCCGCACCGTTAATCAAAGGCATCAATTCTTTGGTCCTTCCTTATTTGTTGTCCAGCTTTCACATACATGTGAGGTGATTGAAAATGCCATGGCTTAGGTCAGGTGCACCTTAGTCTTTAATGTGATACCTTTGCATTTTAATACTTTAAAAAGATCTTTTGTAGCAGATTTGTCCAGTGCAATACGTTGCTTGAAGTTAAAAGCCTGACTGCTAACCAAAAGATTGGCAGTTTGAATTCACCAGCCACTCTTTGGAAGGGGCAGTTTTACTCTTTCCTGTAAGGTTGCTATGAGTTGGAATCAACTTGATGGCAATGGATTTGGTTTGGTTTTTGACAGTACCACAGTACCTGTAACAGTTTATACTCAGTAAGTGAATGATGAATGATAATTGAGGACTGAAGATGAACACTTTCAGAGTAAGTACTTAAAGTCCTTTCACATAACTTACCTCACTTAATGAACAGATTTGTCATGCTTGTATGTGCCTTTGTGGAGGGCAATTTTGTAGATGATGTGTGGCAGATCATGGTTGTCCTCAATGCCACCAAGCTGAAAAGGCCAGAAAAAGTTATACCAAATGTCCATATTATGCATGGATCAGGTGAGTAGGTAGGGTATTCCAGTACAATTATTTGTTTACTGGCTAAAAACTCCCTCACAGACACTGTGAAGGTGACTGCAGTGAAATTCAGCAGTGAGGTATGTAGCACTTAAAACAATTAATTGTCTCATATGGTGTAGCTTGTGCTATTTCTGAAATAATAAGATCCATAATCACCGCCCACAGGAAATACAACATAAATTACTTTTGTTCTCTATTCTGAAGTTTAAATAAGTAAGTCTTAGATATATTTCTTCTTCACCCTATTCTTACCCCAAGGTGCCCTGGTGATATAGTGGTTAAGCACTCAGATGCTAACTGAAAGGTCAGTAGTTCAAATTCACTAGTCACTCTGCAGGAGAAAGAGGTGGCATTCTGCTTCTGCAGGGATTTATAGCTTTGAAAACCCTTTGGAGCAGTTGGACTTGACAGCAATGGGTTTTTGGGTATTCCTACCCTGGTGGGAGGAAAAGTGGTGAAATTAAAAGCTCACAGGTTTTGGGGTCTGACAGACGTGAATTCAAACCTAGGTTTAACCACCTGCTGAATGACCTTGGGCAAGTTGCTTCATTTTTCTGAGACTTGAGTTCCTCATCTAAAATACAATGAATAAAAATGTCAACCACACAGGGTTATTATGAGGTTATATGAGAACAAAATTAGAACTGTTAAACAGCTGGCTCCTGGGGCCTCCTGTAGTCACACTTCTGATAAGTGGAAGCCTGCAGTGTCTGGCTGGCCCCTTATTCACTGAGTTGTCTGATTTTTATTGAGTGTGTACTAAATGCTAAAGCACTTAGTGATGAATGAGGCAGACAAGGTTCCTCCTTTTATGGAGTGTGTGTTCTCCTAGGGAAGGACAGTAAATAAGAAAATAAGTTCAGACAGTCCTAAGAGCTAGGAGGATATTAAATACAGGGTAATGTGATAAAAGACTGACTTCTAAGAGGTGGTGGTGGGGAGGGCAGGGTTTACAACAGTAGAGGGGCAAAATCGAGGGAAAGCCCTGCATGGGGAGGTGAGCTGAGTCCTCAGCATTGAGGACTTCTTGTTCTCCAGGGAGAAGGAAAGGCGATGGTAAAACACTGAGACCAGCGGGGAAAAAAGTGGTCATCTAGTCAGTTCTAACTCATGGCATGACCCCACGTGAGTCACAGTAAAGCTGTGCTCCATTAAGTTTCCGGTGGCTGATTATTTGGAACTCAATTGCCAGTCCTTTCTTCTGAGGCACTTATGGTTGGACTCAAACATCCAACCTTTTGGTTAGCAGCCAGATGGGTTAACCATTTTCAGCACCCTGGGACACCATTATTTTATTCTGCATGCCAGCCCAAGCTAACTAGGTAAGAGTGAGTGGGTGCCTGACCAAATGGTCTGTCTTGTTCTCTGACATAAAAGGAGAGGTGGTGCTGACCAAATTTTCTTTTAGGATTTAAAAGTAAACATGAAGCGAATTTGCAATTGATAGCAGAAGCTGAAAGTTAGGGGGGGCCAGAGAAGCCATGTGCAGACTAAAGCTTTAGGTGAGGAGAAACTATTTAGGGAGGGTCATTGGTGGCTACATCTGATGTGGCTGGGCCATGTCAGTATCAGCAGAATGACAATCCATGGGTATTTACCTCTTGATGAGTTTCTTAGAGCTGTCTTGAATCTTAACTACCTTGCAATTCTAGCCTGCAAGAAGTCCCTTTTCTGTCAGTTTTTCTTCTTTGTTTTCCCGGAATCTAAATTCAAATAGTATTGAAAAGTAAAGATGTCACCTTGAAGACTAAGGTGTGCCTGACCCAAGCCATAGTATTTTCAGTTGTATCATATGCATGCAAAAGCAGGACAATGAACAAGGAAGACAGAAGAAGAATTGATGCTTTTGAATTGTGGTGTGAAGATGAATATTGAATGTACTAAAGAATGTACCAAAAGAACAAACAGATCTGTTCTGGAAAAAATACAACCAGAGTGCTCCTTGCAAGCAAAGTAGCAAGACTGAATCTCATGTACTTTGGGCATGTCAGGAGGAATCAATCCCTGGAAGAGGACATCATGCTTGGTACAGTGAAGGGGCAGTGAAAAAGAGGAAGACCTTCAACCAGATGGATTGACACAGTGACTCCAACGATGGGATTAGCATAAAAACAATTGTGGGCATGGTGCAGGACCTGGCAGTGTTTGTTCAGTTATGCATGGAGTCCCTATGTCCCCAACAACAATGTTCTTAACCTCTTAAAATACCTCTTTTTTGGCTGGCTTGGCTTCAGTTGACCCATCCTGTAGCCAGATGAGTTTAACTAAAGCAGAGCCATCCAGACCTAGGTTTATTAGCCTTGACTTTGAGAAATTGCTTAGTTTTTATAAACATCAATGTCCAGCAGCTGTATCCTTAAGGTGTTGCTCTGATTAAATCAGATAGTAAAAGTAATAGACCTGTAGAGTGTCCTGCACACAGGAGGTGGTTTGTTAGGTACCTTTTGTCTTCCCCTTCCCTGTGTGTTTTAATGGTTTCTCCATCACGAACCTCCCTCTCAGTATTGAATTGTCCTAGTTTTTGCAGTTGGCTGTCTGACAGTAATAACCCCCTACCTCTGCAGGCATTTTATTTATTTTTATTTTTTTTATTATGACTGAGTGAAAATGTACATTCCCGTATAAATTTACATGCCCACCTATATGCAGCTTCCACTGCTCTCCCTGCCCGGTGGCAGCACACTATTCGTCTCCACTCCATACATGTCTCATCCTCCCAGCAGTCTCCTTTCCCCTCCTCTCCACCCACTCTCCTTCCTCCAGCCAGAGGTCAGCAGGATGACATCCTATAGATGTACAGAACCATAAAGTGCATCCAGTATATGGTCACTGCATTGCCAAGTCCAATCCATTCCTGTCCGAAGAGTGGACCTTCGTTACGATTTATGGACAAGGGCAGCATCAGGGCCAGGGGCCATGCTCCCAGGGGAACCTCGAAACCGCTGACCATCAATTGAGGTCTTCTGATGGAGATCTCAGGGTGTACTCCTTTTTATTCTTGTGTTGCCAGTGAGACTCAACTTAGTGAGCTCCATCACAGCTGTCACTGGTGGTAGCCGGGCACCATCCGGTTCTTCTGGTCCCAAGTCGATGTAGGCACCCACTCATATGGGTCTCTTTATCTACAGGGTTGTCTTTACCCCATGTCATTTTGGTCCTCAGTGAGCATCTGTTCCTTCTGAGTTGGGACCATTTGGTGTGCCCTGGGATGGCAGCTTGGCAGCTTTTGAGACCCCAGACACCACTCACCAGTGTAGGGTGCAGAGAGCCCTCTTAGCAAAATGCTGTTTGTGCCAATCGGCCTCGATTTCACCTAAGAGCATGGTCCCCCACCCCCCACCTCAGGCATTTTAATTGTCCCTCCACTGTAACTGGAAGACTATCACAGCAGCCACCCTTACCCTTGTAAGTGAATTGAGAATGTGTTGTCTTGTTGAGGCTGGTGTAGTAAAAATGTAAATGGAATGTTTTAGATTGTTAGTATTTGAGTTTAGAACTTAGAAGAAGCTACTTGGAGAAGTAGCTTCCAAAGGAGAGGTGTGGAAACTAGAGTGGAACAGTCAGCCCTGCAAATGGTGATTAAAGAAAGAAAAAGATACATACAAGCTATTTCAGAAAAATGAGGTTCTGAAAAGGAGAAGATTAAAGATGGAGCAGTGACGTTTTTGAGGACTTGTAAGCAAAGAAAGTTGCCGTGGTCTCAGTGTCAGGAGGCTATTTGAGCCCAGATTTAGTCACTGCAGGGGGCTCTCACAGTCTGAAACTAGAAAGAAAAGCTTTTGTTTTTGAGGTCAGAAAAATTATTAGGAGGAGACTTTAGGTTGTATTTGAAGTGGAGGATGGGATGAACTGAGAAGCAAAATGAAAGCTACACTAACAAGCAGAACTGAAATTTGGATGTGTGTGCTAACCTATGCTCTGCCTAAGTGTCTTGACATGACTGCTGCAAGAGAAGGCCATGGCAGAAGAATTCTGCAGAAGTAATAGCAGGCAAGATCCTGGATCCCCAGCCATACATATCTTAGAGTGAAAATCAGTCTGTCATAGAGGCATTAGAAGGTATCCAAGTAGCAGTGAAATGGCTGAAAACTTTCTGCTTAGGGCCTTTCCTAGGCTGCATTTAGATGCAGACATCTCCAGTAAAGGTCCCTTGATGGGTTGCATGGCTTTAGTATGGCTTCTTGAAGGTATGCAGAGAGTAGAGAGACCATAGTCTCTGCTTGCGTTGAAAATGTATCACCTAAGGAAGAATTTCACAGCAATTATGGGGACTGCTCCTGGGTGCTGCTGTATCCTGGGTGCTGCTCTAGATTTTTAGTCAGTTCTTCTTGGCTCATGAGAGCCACTGTAGGGGTGTGTGTGTGTGTGTGTGTGTGTATATAAAACAACAACTCACTACTGTCAAGTGGATCCCAACTCATAGCACCCCTACAGGACAGAGTAGAACTACTGCATAGAATTTTCAAGGAGTGCCTGGTGGATTTGAACAGCTGACTGTTTGGTTAGCAGCCATAGCACTTAACCACTTCACTGCCAGGATATATGTCTATATATCTGTGTGTCTGTGTATATATGTATGTATTTTTCTCCCCTTCTAGGACCATGGCTAATAAAACCCAAGAGGTTGGTGGCATCCAGTTCCCTTTTCCCTACACGCCATATTCCATTCAGAAAGACTTCATGGCACAACTGTATGAAGTGTTGGAGGCTGGCAAGATTGGGATATTTGAGAGCCCAACTGGCACTGTAAGTGTGACCTGTCAGTACCTGAGAAGGGCTGTGGGGGAAACCAATCCAGACAACCTAGAGGCAACCTTGCTTGCTGTTACTGTTTGCTTACACAGAGGTTTTGTGACCCCAACTTGGATGTACTTCCTGAGTAGTGCTCACTTCCTCTATTAAATAGTTAAACAGAAGCCCAGGGTCTGAGAAGAATTTGGTTAAAGGCATGAGAATTTGATGGCACTGGAAACTATGACCCTTAGAGATTTCTCATGTACTGTGACATACAACTGCTTTGATGTTGAGGAACATATCAATTACTCTGGCTTCTTCATGGTTTAAACATACTGTTTTAGCTTCTAGGAGTCAGATTACTGAGTGCTGGAAGGATCCAGGTTTTTCCTCAGCTTTTCCTTTCCAGTCTTGTTAAAGCCATCCACCTGTGGTATTTCTGCTATAGCAACAAACGATTACTAAGATGGAGGCTTTCTTAAAATATCTGATGATCCTTTGCTATCTGGTGGTATTTAAGAATAAGCCACCAAATGGCAGATTCAAAGGTCAGTGGCTTGTGGACTTGAGCACTGGCTTCTTCGCTGAGAGCTGCCGGTTGTCAGCGTCTGTAAGAGTTGACCTGGAGTTTGGCTTCTGCACAGAAGCCTTCTCTAAACTCTTGCCTTGTGAGTACACGCCTGGCAGTCAGTTTTCCTGAAAGTAATGGTGGAACTTGGAGGGGCTTGAAATGAGTCTGTCGTTTAATACACCGCATTTAGTTCATCCCTGGTGGTATAGTGGTTACGTGCTACGTCTGCTAACCAAAAGATTGGCAGTTTGAATCCACCAGGCACTCCTTGAAAGCTGTGAGGCGGTTCTACTCTGTCCCATAGGGTCGCTGAGTTAGAACTGACTCCGTGGTAGTGGGTTGGTGTTTTTAGGTTGGTTTAGTTCATCTCCAGAGCTCTCTCTGGCTCAGCTCGTCCAGAGGTTTAAACTCTGTCTTTTTAAGGAGTAGGAACAGTAACCTGGGGGGATCTAACTAGTCTTTAAAAGAATTTCAGTTAACCATGTGGTGTGTGTACTTTATGGTTCTGGGCATTTATAGGAGGCTGTCTTACTGGTCTCTTTCTAGATGGGAGAGGAGAGGGTAGAGAGGAGGGGACAGGAGATTAAGAGGATATGACAAGTATGGAATGAACAGGAGGAGTGTGCTGTTCACCAAACGAGGAGAGCAGAAGGAGCTGCAGATAGGCGGGCATGCAAATTCATTTGGATTGTATACTTTCACTTCATCACACACACACACACACACAAAAGGAACTTCAGTTAATTTTATCTTCAGTCCCATCCTGTGTTCCCACCAATTTCTGAGCATAGAACTGTGGGACCCCACTTGTCCTTTCTTCTTTGTGTTAAGAGTGTACTCGCACTTATTTTTGAAAGAGAGCCTTGACTGTACCCTCAGTTACTCCCTCCATTCACTTCCGAGTGGAAGGCGCTGGCTCTCCAAACAAACCCGTTCCTGGTTTGTTGCTACAGGGGGATGTCTTGCCTGCCTCTAGCTTAGTAACAGACAGCTTAGTGGATGGTTCCTTTCTTCCCAAGGGTGCAGAACAGCCTACCCCAGGTCTGACTTGGAGAACTGTTCGTGACTCTGCCATCCAGTATCTCTCAAAAGCTGAGAGAGAGCTGTGTGCGGGGCGTTTTCTGAAGATAAGAAATCCAATTATCCTTCAGAGTTGCCACTTTGTCACAGGCCCTTCAAGAATCTGATAAAAGCTGTGGACCCTCCTCCAAAGATAATTTATTGTTTATCAACCTACCTTTCGCTGTTGAGTTGATGTCTGACTCACAGTGACCCTACAGAGCAGAGTAGAACTGCCCCGTAGGGTTTCCAAGGAGTGCCTGGTGGATTTGAACTGCTGACCTTTTGGTTAGCAGCTGTAGTGCTTAACCACTGCATCAGCAGGATTTCCTATTAATGTTTAGTAATAGTGAAATGGTAGCGAACTCCAGTGGCTTATTGATGTACTAGACGTTTATCTAATCCTGGTATAGGGATTACTCTTTAAGTATGTAATATTATACTTGGAATAATGCTATGAAAAAGAGAATTGTAATTATTTTTTCACACATGTGGGCCCAAGCTTCTGCCCACAGAGTTGGTAAAGGGAACAACCACTGTTTTTGCCTGGGCAGCCTTGCTCCGGAGTCAGTGGGTTTTTTTTTTTATTATGACTGAGTGAAAATATACATTCCCATATAAATTTGGATGCCCACCTATGTGCAGCTTCCACTGCTCTCCCTGCCCGGTGACAGCACACTATTCCTCTCTACTCCATACATGTCTCATCCTCCCAACAGTCTCCTTTCCCCTCCTCTCCACCTATTCCCCTCCCTCCAGTCAGAGGTCAGCAGGATGATATCCTATAGATGCATAAAACCATAAAGTACACCTAATATATAGTTACTCTGTGTCACCAAGTCTAATCCCTTACTGTCCGAAGAGTGGACCTTATGATCCATGGGCAAGGGCAGCATCAGGACCAGGGGCCATGCTCCCAGAGGAACCCTGAAGCTGCTGGACCATCAATTGCAGTCTTTTAGTGGACGTCTCAGGGTGCATCCCTTTTTATTCTTGTGTTGCCAGTGAGACTCAACTTTGTGAGCTCCACCGTGGCTATCACTGGTAGTGGCTGGGCACCATCCGGTTCTGCTGGTCCCAAGTCGATGTAGGCACCGACTCATGTGGGTCTCTCTGTCTTCTGGGTTGTCATTTTGGTCCTCGGTGAGCATCCATTCCTGCTGAGTTGGGACCATTTGCTGTGCCCTCAGATGGCAGCTTGGCAGCTTTTAAGACCCCAGACGCCACTCACCAGTGTGGGGTGCAGAGAGCCCTCTTAGCAAAATGCTGGTTGTGCCAGTTGGCCTCGATTTCACCTAAGAGCGTGGTCCCCTGCCCCCTGCCCCAGCTACTCTGTCCTTGCATTATTGGGTTAAGATGGGAGGAGTACTCAAGTTATGTTGAAGTCCACTTAATATTGTTCTTGTTTCTAATGTGTGCTGTCACCGATTTCACCCAACCAAATTTCTAGCAACTGTCTAATCTAAACCCTCCCCCCCTCACCTTTCCTCCGTCCCCTCCCTTGCAGCCATCAAAGAGTCTTTTCTTCTATGCGAAGTCTGTTTTTGCGTTCTTATTGTAGGGGTCTCGTAGAATATTTGTCCTTTTGTCAGAGTCAGTGGTTTTAACCACTGTGCATCGGAATCAGTGGCAGTGAGTTATGGCTATGGGTTAGTGACTCTATAGGACAAAGTAAAACTTCTGGTCGTTAGGGCTTCCAAGGACTAGCTGATAGATTTGAACTGCTGACCTTTTGGTTAGCAGCCTGAGCTCTTAATCATCACACCACCAGGGACCCATGTAACCTGAGAAATCACTTTAAATTATTTTAGGGAGAGTGAGCTATATAATTCTGCAAATAGGGAAGTTTGTTCCTGTGTTTTAGGCCTAGTGCTTCTTTTTTCCTTCTTCCCATTTTTACTGCCTAATTTGTTGCTAGTTCCTTTCTTTCTCAGGCTGGTCTTAGAGAATCCTTTAGCATTTAAGCCAAACTTTTTGTGAAAGCTGTTTTGAAGTAGAAAAAGGTCATTTGGGAACCCTTGTGTTGTTCTCTTATTTCAGAAAAATTTTTCTTCTGGTAGGGCAAATCCTTGAGTCTTATTTGTGGGGCCCTCTCTTGGCTTCGTGACTTTGAACAGAAGAAGTGTCAAGAAGTGGCCCATCTCCTCGAAACTGGCAGTGTCCCCCTAAATGATGGGAAGGCCCAGCCCCCATCTCGCTCATCTTCCTGCCAAGAGACTCCAGACACCCTGAGGCCTGTCGGAGAGCCTGACTGGGTTACTCAGTTTGTGCAGGAAAAGGAAGAAAGGGACCTGGTAGACCGGCTCAAGGTGAGTCTCGGGGGTAACAAGAGGTGGGCATGAGCTAGGATGTAGCAGGGATGAAATGGTTAGTGCAGGTTGATCCCAAGGTTCAGATGCTGTATGTTATTCTTGGAGTTCACAGCCGCTTTTCTCTCTCTTGTCAATTTTCTTGATTGGATGATGCTGCCCCCTTGCTATCTTTTTGAACTGGATGTGTAAACAGGCCTTCCCTAGACAAGGGGTTGCCAGTTCCCCATTCATTACTAACCTGGAAGTTGATTCAGCCGTTTCCATTGGCAACATGGCTCAGGAACTGCAACTCAGTTAAGGAATGAATTTGGTTAACAGTATGTGACTCTGGAAGGCAGAATGCAGCCATCTTTCAGTGAACAGTCATGACCCGGAGAGGCTCAGAGCCTGGAAGACGGCAGCGCAGCACCTTGGGTGTTGGCCAGGAAGGGAGAGCTGTCCCGTGTGCAGACGCGCTGCCTGGTTTGGGGTTCCTGTGGACATTTTCTTCACAGCCGCTTCTCTCTTTAGGAAGAGCAGGTGAGGAGGAAGAAGCGAGAAGAACGCCTCCAGCGGCTCCGTCACAGCACACAGCTCAAGTATGCAGCCAAGCGCGCGGTGAGTGTCATCTCCCAGAGGGGCCTGTCCGCGTCAGGATGCTCAGGGACCCATGGTATAGCTCCTCTGTGTGAGTGGCCAGGGCCCTGTCTCCTCTCCCTCACCTCTGCTGGCTGACTTATCATCTGTCAATGGGCACTTTGAGCTGAGGCATCAACACGGGAGGTTAGTTCCTTCTCCAGTAAAACATGAGGCGTGCGCAAGACGGCAGGTGTGTGTGTGCATCCTTGGTGATGGCCACCCTGGAGGCTGACTTTAAGGAGGTGGGGGGCCGGGTCTGAGATTTGTTTCTCTTTCCTACCTCCATTGCTCCCCTCCAGAGGCAGGAAGAAGAAGAAATGGAGAGTCTCCTCCGCCTCAGCAGGGAGATGCTGGCAGGGGGAGCAAGCACCGAGCAGCTAGATTCTGGGGAGGAGGAGCTGATCCTGGCTGAATATGAGAGTGACGAAGAGAAAAGAGCAGCTAGTGGGTAAGAAAACTGTTACTGCTTCACCCCAAACCCGTGTGGGAAGGCAGCTCTTTCCCCCATGCCCAAAAGGAGGCTTTGTCACTTGTAGGGTATCTGATGGGACAGACTGTGGGACGTCTGCTCCAGTGCTCACCATTCTCTATGCCAGCGCCCTCTGCAGGTGCATGCACAATGACAACAGTGAGAGTGGGCCCTGGTGTGTGCCAGGCACTCACACACTTGCCACACGTTAGCTCGCTCGGTGCCCTTGATATCTCTGTGGTGGCAGTGACGCTTGTACTTGCACGTTACAGATGAGGCAGCTGCAGCAGTGGGAGGCGATAGAGCTAGGCCGCAGAGCTAGTGAGTTGGGTAGCTGGCACTTAACCTATCCCAGCGGGCTCTAGATCTCGTGATGCTTTCTAATGCCTGGCCTGGTGACACTGTAAATTTACAACAGACAAGGACTGCCAGTTAAGTTAACAGATGCATCCTAGAAAAGGTGATACATACTTCATGGCCAAGTATCGCTGTGGTCCCCTCTGAAGTACTCCTCTTGGGAAGCTATGCACTGATGGCAGCACCTGGTCTACCCATCAAAGCAGTTTTGGAACTCTTTTTTCTGGAATGATCATCAAAGCTGTTGTCTTCTTATCCTTGATGTCCTGATTGCCATCAAAATCTTTTCAGTATTTGCTTTATCTTTGGGTAAAGAAAAATGCCATTGTGGGCCAGATCAGGTTAGTAGGGAGGGTGTTCCAATACCGTTCTGTGTTTACTGGCTAAAAACTCCCTCACAGACAACTATGCAGTTAAGTTTTCAAACTTGCCAACATGCCACTGTGCACAGTGGCCATTCCGGAAAGAGTTCCAAAATTGCTTTCAAGGGTACACCAGGTGCTGGCATCTGTGCATAGCTTCCCAAGGGGAGTACTTCAAAGGGGACCACAGTGCTATTCAGCAGTGCGATATGTAGCACTTAGAACAGTTGTGTTCGCAGACTTAATTGCCAGACCTTGTATGCTATCAGAGTATCCTTCAAACCAAGCCAAACCTGTTGGTGTGGAGTCCATTCCAAATCAATGTGACCCTTTATGTGACAGAGTAGAACTGTCCCATAGGGTTTTCTTGGCTGTAATCTGATGGAAGCAGTTCTGGGCTTTCCTTCTGTGACATCACTGGGTCAGTTTGAACAGCCAGCCTTTCAGTTAGTAGCCAAGAGCAAACCATTTGTACCATCCGGGGACCTTTAGGGAATCCCTAGCCCAGCCTTTTCTTTTCAAAAACCTTAAGCCTTCTGTTAGTCCAGGTATTTGAGTCTATAAGCTACCTGTGAACTAGAAAACAGGTGAAGGTCAAAGGCCATTTCTAGACCACACTGCCCTCCATGAGAGCCTTCTTTCGCACTCATGCTATAATTTCTTAGAAAACCCTGCTGGCATAGTGGTTAAGTGCTATAGCTCCTAACCAGAAGGTCACCAATTCAAATCCACAAGAACTTCCTGGAACCTCTAGGAGATAGGTCTACTCTGTCTTGTAGGGTTGCTCTGAGTCAGAATTGACTTGAGAGCAACAGGTTTGGGTTTCGTTTAAGTTTCTCAGATACTGTTTGAGTGTCTGCTCTAGGTATGGTCCTGTCCCAGAAGCTGTGACTGTAAGGCAGGCGTGGCCGCTGCTTTCAGAGAGCTTACTCTTGACTGGCAGGCGACTGACGAAAAGCATGAGAGCCAGTGGCACTGACTTGAAATTAGCATAGTCACCTGTGAGAAAAAGGAAACGGTCAAGTAGGTGGGGTGTGAGGCTGCAGCTGTGGGTAGAGAGGCCAGGAGAGACCCTCTGAGGAGGCACTTGTGAGCCGGGACCTGCAGATAAGGAAGAGCCAAGGGAGGGTGCTGGGAGAAGAGTTCTAGCCAGAGAGGAAGTGGTCTGGACATCGGAGCAGGTGTGCTTGAGGGATGGAGAAGGCCCAGGTGCCAGAGCAAAGACAGAGTAAGTGAGAGAAGAGGCCAGAGGCAAAGCAGGTGTCTGTTGTCTTCTGGCCTTCTAGGATACAGTTCTTGTGGCACTGGAAGGTTTTAGGCAGGGTGATGGGATCTGATTGTACATAAAGAGATCTGTCTTTCCTCAAGGCATGAGTGTTCTAGAGATTCAGACCTCTCAGGTGCTCGGTGTGGACAAGGTGTCCTGAGTGCTTGTTGACGCTCTGATCACTATATCCCCGGGGGCAGGGTGCTCCATTGCCTGAAACAACAGTGTAAATCCATGTTCCTTCTCAGCTGCCCCCACTTGCCCTCTCACTTCTGCTGAGCTCCTTCCCCTAGACAGCCAGCCTTCCAGCCACTCTGCCTCCTGTATAGGCATGTCTTCCGTGTTCTTCTCTCTATCTGATGTGTGTCTGGCTTCTTGGACAGACGTCTTCACCTTCTTTAACAGCCAGCTCAGGTGTCATCTCTGTGAACAGATCTTCAGTGGCCATCCTCTCTTCTGACACTCCGCATTGTGTGTTGGTTGGTTGCTTGGTTGGTTTCTCCCCATCACTAGGTGATGACTTTCTTCAGGGCAGGAACCTCACCTTTTTATCCAGGTTACCATGTTAGGTTTAGTAATCATGCCTCTTTAGTCTCCTCTTAAATGTAATAGTTTCTCAGCCTTTCCTTGTTTTTCATAATCTTGACACTTTCCAGAAATACTGGTCAGGGTCTCGTTGTATGCCCTTCTGTTGAAACTTGGCTGATGTTCTTCTTAGCATTAGACTCGGGTTATGTGTTTTTGGGAGGAAGACCGCAGGGGTAAACTGCTTCTCTCGTCATGCCACGTCAGGGGTGCAGACCGTCAACATGACTTGGGTCTCCTTGTTAGCCCTGACTGCCTGGTGAGATGCTGGAAGAACCACAGCTTCTGACTTTTATATTTACAGAGCTGACCTACTGTTTGACGTACCCAACAAAAGTTTGTTAAGTGAACAAACACTGGTTATTTTCAGTCCCATCGTATAATTCCAGCTGTGAATTTCAGAAAATGCCCAAGTGTCACAGCCGAGAGTACATGGATAGGCTGTGACTCTCGTGAAATTATTTGTAAAATTCTGTGTTTAGGTGCATTTTTCTGGTAACAGTGGGTCTGTAACCAACCCTCCCTGACCCTAAAGGGTCTGAAAGCTTCTCAGTAGACAGTGCCTCCTTAACAGTGTGTCAACACTGTACCTTCTGTTCTCCCAGTCAAGCCGTGATCCTGAGCACAGCCGGCGAGCCCCACGCAGCCTGGATGGCACTAGACGGCGGCCCTGATTTCTCCTGTATCTGCTTCTACCTTGCGGGAGATGAACTTGGTCCACACAGGTGTAGGTTTCTGCCTTGCTAGCATTTTTCATCCTCTGTAAGTCACTTACTGCCTTGTCTTTCTTCACGAAAGCACTTCCCAGCGAGAAGGCGAATAATGGCCTTTGTGGTGGGGTGAGACACCCCCTTGCTTTATGTGTCAGTCTTGGGCAAGGGGGTGTACAAACAAGTAGTGTGTGGTCCATACACCCTTTCCCACTTGCTTCCAAGATGGTGTTTCTACTCTTTTCCTACTTATTTTTCCCTTGCACCCCACTGGGGGCAAGATAAAGAACTTGAGTGGGGTTTGTGAGATATTAGAGCAACAAAGTGTTCCTTAAGGTCTGGGCAAGAGCTATTAATCCTATAGATTTACCTTCCTCAGCTTCCAGTGTGCTGTGTTCAGAGAGACATGGGCCTCTCTAAGGACACAACTAATCCTGAACACATTTCTGCTCTTCATTTCTTCCCGCGTGCAGCCTCTCACCCAGATCCTGCTCAGTTTGTACTACATGTGAGACGTGATACAGTTCTAAGCCTTCCAGGCTACACTGACTGAACAGTTTCCTTGTGGTCCCTGAAGCCAATCTTATAAATACTACTACTACTAGCCCAAGGCAATTAGCATTTCTGCTTTTTTTGAATATTTTATTTATTTGAATTTGTTTTTCTGCTTTAATTGAATTTCTAGGTGAACAAAAATAATTTTTTTTTAACTTCCATATGATGTTCTGTAGGTAGTGTGTACCCATAAAAGATTTATTAAGGAGCCTAGACTCACAATACTGGCTAAACTTGAAATCATATCATGCATGGTTGACCTCCCTCCTGATGCCCAGTGTTGATGGGTACTTAGTTCATTGCTGGTAAGGACAAACTGAGGACTGAGAAGAGAGAGGTCTGTCTGGCCACCTATGACAGTGGCTGCTACTCACTTGCTAGGTTTGGGACATAGGCAGGGTGCTCTTGCTGAGTGCCTGGCTCGGCATGGCCTCTGGGGAATGAGCAGAGACAAGACAGAAACTGTCTCTGCCCTGTGAATGTCACAGTGTGACACAGTCTGACAGCTGTGAATGAGACACATGTTAGAAGGACAGGTACAGGGTGTTGTGGGAGTGAATCCTGGCCTAGTCCTCCAGGAGCAGCCTCGGAAGGCTTCCCAGAGGAGGTGATGTTTGTGCTTAGATCTCAGAGTGATTAGGAGTTGGCTAGGTGAAAGCACTGAGGCAAGGAGGACAGCATGTTTCAGGCCCTGTGGTGATACAGGGCTAGATTCCACTGGGGCAGTCCAGTATACTGGAGGAAACAGTAACCTTTGAGACTGAGAGAGTCAAATGTCAGCATAGGCTTCTAGCATGAGACTTGGGTTGGGGAATGCCTGGTCCATTTCTGTTCCTGCCACATCCTGTGTTTGATAGTGCTGAGTATCAGTGGAAGGACAGTGCAGGTTTTTGCCTGATGACGTGTGTTCTCTGAACGAGACAAGTACCGGCTGCTTGAGTGGACCTTTGTTGGTGGGATGTGTCTGTCTCCTTTCAGGCTCAGAACTCAAAGGAACTGCATCTTACATCTGTGTCATTGAATGTCCAGGACTAATCGCTGGCACATGATCTGTAGTCCATAAACTTTGTCTTACTGTTAGTGAACCTGGGAAGGTAGGTCTTTGTCCAGCACACTCAGGCCTGCCCGTAATCTGGATGCTGGCCTCAGAAAAGACAGTACTTCTATTTGTAATGTGCAGAGCAGGGAGCTAGAAGGGTGTTCCTAGGATCTGACTCCTGGACTTGTGAGGAGGTGGGGCTTTTCTATGATGAGTACCAAGAAGATGGCACACAGGCACACTGTGGTGGGCTCCCCTGTGGAGGTGCCTGGAGGTGGGGGAGTTCCCACACAGGTGATCTGGGAGGGGAACGCTCCAGGAGTTTAAAAAAACACGTAGAGAGGTTGGAAGGGCCTGGTTACCTTATTTGAGGTAAATTTGTTGAGGGGAGAATGTTTTCTCTTTGTTTCTTTCAGAGTGGATGAGGATGAGGATGACCTTGAGGAAGAACATGTAACCAAGGTAAGATGCCATCTCCTCGGATACGTCTCCGTGACTGATCCCCGAGGAGAGGGTGGGAGCTCTGCCAGCTACTCGGCTCCCTCTTGTCACTGAAGGCTTCCAGCCTGTTGAGCCTTGTGACCACCCAGAGCCAAACCCTGATATTCAGATGCTTGTTTGGTGACCTGGACTGGGCACCCTTGGAGACCTCCTGGAAGGGTCAGTGCCCCAGGGCACCAGGGACAGTCATCCTGGGCCTAAAACTCAGTGGCCTCTCTCTCTGTTGGGTAGGGGTGGATGGTGTGAGTGCAGGACAAAGGGGGCTCTATCCTTTGAACCTCTGATGGCATGTTTACTTTCTTTTTCTTGTTTGTATTTTCATTGGCATGGAGTTCACTGAGGTATGTATGGTTCTGACATCTGAAACTTAAAAATATTTGACGTGATTCATTTAAGACTTTTCCTCCATTGGAAGTAGAGATTTTTTTTTTAACTTGTTTTCCTCTCACTGCTGTTCTAAAACTTAGGAGTAGAGAGAGAGCATTCAGCTTGGCCGCTTCTGCTTTACTGCTGCCCATTCTCAAAGGCTTTTAGGGGATATGTGATAAATGCTCCTTCTTTCCCCCCCAGCATAGTCCCCAAAATGATAGGAATCATTGCCATGGTAAGCACCACCACTCAGGGGACATAAACCTTCTTAAGGTTGCCTTACCCTTGGAAGCATTTGGATTCTCGTCTGACTGTGACCAATGGAGTTGTACCTTGTGGGTATTTCCTTGAATTTCTAGAGCTGAGGATGAGTTGAGGAACCTCTGGGCCCCTCGTGAGATGAGGGTTGATATTTGGGACCACTTGCCCCAGTCCCTCAGTCTCTTAAAAAAACCAAAGCCACTGGCATCGAGTTGATTATGACATACAGCAACCCAGTGGGACAGAACAGAACTGCCCCATCGAGTTTCCAAGGAGCACCTGGTGGATTTGAACTGCTGACTTTTTGGTTAGCAGCCGTAGCACTTAACCGCTGTGCCACCAGGGTTTCCAAAAAGGTTTCTTCTTAGGCAATGGCATTCCTTGGTGTGTGGAGACTGTTTTGGAATGTTCTGGTCTCCTCTTTGAAATCTCTCTTCCTCTGACCAGATTTATTACTGCAGTCGGACACATTCCCAACTGGCCCAGTTTGTTCGCGAGGTACAGAAGAGCCCTTTTGGCAGGGACATCCGACTTGTCTCGCTTGGCTCTCGGCAGGTAACAGAAGCGGGATGTCTTAGCCTAGGTCTCAGTTTGCTGCCTGACCTGGCAAGCCACCTCCCTTCCCTGTGCCCTGGTTTTCCTTACAGTGTCATAGAAAGAAGATGTGTATGAGACATCCTGAATAGTGGGCTGGTTAGGCCCTCCCTGGCCCAGCTAATCCTTGGGAGGAAAGTAAGAGGGTGAAGCGGACAGGGGCCAGCTGAGTTGCTTGCATGTCCCTTAGTAGGTTCCACTTATTTGACTCCTCTTTTCTCCCCTGTCATGCAGAACCTTTGTGTCAACGAAGATGTGAAGAACCTGGGCTCTGTGCAGCTCATCAATGACCGCTGCATGGA
Source organism: Heterohyrax brucei (assembly GCA_028571685.1). Lineage (NCBI taxonomy): Eukaryota > Metazoa > Chordata > Mammalia > Hyracoidea > Procaviidae > Heterohyrax > Heterohyrax brucei. Next base: position 63,366,736 of record CM053142.1, on the reverse strand, counting down.
GATGCAGAGAAGCAAGCATGGTACTTGTCACCCTGAGCTACGGAGGAGAGCCTTCAGGTGGCCATGTGACCTCAGGGCAGTTCTCGGGAGGAAAACGGAAAGGCTGGGAGTGACCCCAGAACTCTGTTGGGGTTAGACGAGGGACATGGGAAATAAAAAACAGGATCCTAAATAGAAATAATGGCAGAGAACAGCCTTGGATCCTTCTTGAAAGGCCTTCCCTTTCGGAAAGAACACTTGTACTTTCTGGGTGAGTCAAGTCCAAAACCCTGGCTTTGAGACATAGAGCACAGAAAGTAAGACCCCAGAGCATGCTGTGAGAAGACCACAGTAAGCAGTACTCTGAAGGGTTTTATAGACCCTATCGCTTACCCAGGAAACCCTGGTGGCATAGTGGGTTAAGTGTTACGTCTGCTAACTAAAAGGTCGGCAGTTCAAATCCACCGCACACTCCTTGGAAGCTCAGTGGGGCAGTTCTACTCTGACCTCTAGGGTTGCTGTGAGTCGGACATGATGTCAGTGGTTTACACCGTACCCAACCCCCGCCACAGTTTCTGTTCTTTCTGCATTTGCTACCTTCATTCCTTTACCGCCTTCAGAGAAGAAGAGTCAAGTAGGGGAAGAGAAGCCAAAACGTAGACGGCAAGAGGCCCGGGCTGCCTGCCCCTTCTATAACCACGAACAGATGCAGCTTCTCCGGGATGAGATCCTGGTGGAGGTCAAGGACATTGAGCAGCTGGTCACCATGGGGAAAGAGGCACGGGCCTGTCCCTACTATGGGAGCCGAATGGCCATTCCTGCAGCCCAGGTGAGATCCTGGACAGCTGAGGAGGAGCATGTGGCCCTACTAGTGGTGTGGGGTATGAGGGAATTCCTTATTTATCAGGGCACTGCACACTGCAGGGAACCTGGTACTTGCCCTGTACATAGGGTTGCAGCAGGCCAAAGGATCCCTTGGTAGCTCATAGCTTCAGGGCCCATTGGCTTCACTGGGGGACAGCAGATCGGATCCAGGAGGAATATGTGTCCCTGGTGACCCCACAGTAGACTGATGTGGAAAGGGAGTTCTAGAACAGGGTTGTTTCCACAGTGAAACCCCAGTGACATAGTGGTTAAATACTGTGATTGTTAACCAAAAAGGTGGCAGCTCAGATCTACCAGGTGCTCCTTGGAAATCCTATGGGGGAGTTCTACTCTGTCCTATAGGGTCTCTGTGAATAGGCATCGACTGGACGGCAGTGGGTTTGGCTTGGTTTTTGGTTTTCCAGAACAGTTGTCCCAGTGTGCACACTCACCTGCAGCAGAGGTGAGTACTGTCATCTTTAGACTCACCACGTGAAGTATTATTTTCAGAGAGAGAGAGAAACTGCCTGTTTGATAGATCCAGATGTATCTCCTTGTTTTATGCTGGGTATGCTTGAACTTTTTGATACTGCTTGATTTGAGTGACATTTAGAAATAGGAGGTCACTCTTGGGGAAGTCAGTGTAATCAAGATGCAGGGGAATAGGCTGGTGTTAATTTCACACTTCAGGTAAGTGTCTGTTGGTGTGCTGCTGTGAGCCATGTGGCCGTGGACACTTGGAGTGTACAAATTTAAAGAGTGGTTTTGTTTTCATTGTCTTCCCATCTCTTAATCCTATCTTGATAAAGGAGTTTGCCAAGTCCATTTTGCAGATGAGAAAACTGAGGCTCAAAGAGATGACGTGACTTTCCAAGAGTTGCACAGCTGAGAAGTAGTGGATTCAGGGCCAGAACCCAGGGTACTTCCTTGTACCCTGTAGTTTTCATGGTGTTCTGAGAAGCCTTGGATGCCTCGGTGGGGATTAGAACTTTGGGGGCTTAAGTGAGGCTTAGCATAAAGGGTTCTGGTTGCCTCCCTTCCTCACCTCACACTACAGTTCAGTCAGAGCAGCTCCAATTTTGTCCAGTTCATCTATTTGATGTTCCAGGGTTCATTCCTAAAAGCACAGCCCCATGCTATAGCTCCCTCTCAAATACCCCTACACATCTTCCAACTGGAAAGTGGAACAGTTCGCATCAGGAGCTCAGGTTTGCTGCGGGAGAGTCCCACCCCTGCTCAGGTGTGGCTGTCTCCTCCAGCTGGTGGTGCTGCCTTACCAGATGTTGCTGCATGCAGCCACGCGGCAGGCAGCAGGAATCCGGCTGCAGGGCCAGGTGGTGATCATCGATGAGGCACACAACCTGATCGACACCATCACCAGCATCCACAGCGTGGAGGTCAGCGGGTCCCAGGTGGGTCAGCATCTGTGTGCCTGGGCCAGGGCCTGCCGTGGGGTAAAGGATAGAGATCATTCCTCTGGGAACCTGGATTCCCCCAGAGAGAGGTTTGGGCGAAGGTGCGCTGACCAAGGCAGTGGCCTTATCAGAGGCTGATTATGACTTTCCAGCAAATCTTAGAATGATGGAGAGACCCAGCTCAGACAAGGTGGCTCATTTCCTTGTGCTTTACCTACTTATAAGGTCCGACAATTAAATCCGCAAACTTAACTGTTCTAAGTGCTACAAACCTCATTGTTGAATAGCACTATGGTAACCTTTGAAGTACTCCTCTTGGGAAGCTGTGCACCAATGCCAGTGACTATTCCACCCTTCAGAGCAATTTTGGGACTCTTTCTGGAATGGCCGTTGCACACGATGGCACAGTGACAAGTTTGTGAACTTGATTGTATCATTGTCTGTGAGGGAGTTTGTAGCCAGTAAACAAATAACTGTATAGGAACATTCTCCCTACTCATGTGATCTGGCCCCTGATGACTTTTTTCTTTACCTGAAGATGAAGGAAATGTCGAAAAGAAGACATTTTGATGACATTCAGGATGTCAAGGGTAATGCAATGGCAGCTCTGATGGCCATTCCAGAAAAAAAGTTCCAAAATTGCTCTGAAGAGTGGATGAGGTGATGGTAACAGTGCACAGCTTCCCAGGGGGAGTATTTTGAAGGTGACTGTAGTGATACTCAGTAATGGGGTATGCAGCACTTTTTTCTAGGATGAGTTTGTGAATGTATGGTCAGTCCTCATATATCTGTGAGTCCCTCTAGCCCAAGATGGTGCTAACTGGTTCTCCGCACCCTAGGTTGGTGAGACGGAGGCAGGAGGAGCCTTTGTGTTGTTAGGCACTGTTGTTGATACTGCTTTGAGAGCATGTAATTGAAGGATGCCTGAGATTTCTGAAAACTTCTGTTTATTAATTACCTCTGGTGCACCAGGCACTGTACTAGGTATCTCTAGTCTTCACACTAACTCATAACTATATAGAGTTTTATGAGAACTCACAGTCATAGAGGATTAAGCAATTTCCTAAAGTCACACAGCAAATGAGTGTGGAGCCAGATCCAGTCACCACTGCTTTCAGCCTAAGGGAGGAAGAAGCATTCTGCTTAAAGATTACAGCCTTGGAAACCCTGTGGGGGATTTCTGCTTTGTCCTGTAGGGTCGCTGTGTGTTGAACTGAATTCGGTTGGTTCTGACTTGAAGCCCAGATGACATCCCACCGTCTCTACCTCCTGGTGACTGGATTGACTTTAGGCTGGGATGTGATTGTTACTACACCCATCATTTGCAGAACCCTGTAAAAGCCAGCAAGGATTTCTTTATTGGAGAAATTCAGCATCTTGCCTTTTTTTCTGAACCAAAGTGGGCACTTCAGCAGAACCTACTTTCCTTCCCTTCTCTCTTAGCTCCCACTGGCCTAAGGGCTTTTAAAACCCAGGCTGACTCTCCTGGCCTTGGTTGCCCCCGTGTGCCTGGGCCCATGTTCCTGGGTGCAGTCTCAGGTGTCGTGGGCACAGCTCTAGCTGCTCCTGCAGAGCCAGGGCTCCTGGCTGACCCACCTGTTCTCTCCCCAGCTCTGCGAGGCCCATTCTCAGCTGCTCCAGTATATGGAACGATACGGGTGAGACACCGCTGGAGGTAGAAGGGAAAGTCCCTCCGTGAGCGTCCGGGCCCCTCAATCTCAGCTCCCCTCAGAGGCAGCACTTGGGTTACAGGCTCTGGCCCAGCCTGCAGGCAGAGCAGAGCACAGCAGAGCAGAGCAACAGCTGTACCCTTCCTGGTTTCTCACAGTGTTCACCCACAAAGCCTCAGGCTGCTTGGGACAGAGCCACTGGCGTTGAAGGCCTTGGGCCAGGGCCAGCCAGTTTTCTGGGAGAGTAGCTGGTGACCCATCTGGAAAGCCATCAGCCAGAAAGGGCTCAGCTTGGGGCCATTGGAGGGGAAGTCCTGCTACTTGATGTCCGTTGACTTTGTCTCAGGAAGCGTTTGAAGGCCAAGAACCTGATGTACATCAAGCAGATCCTGTATTTGCTGGAGAAGTTTGTGGCTGTGCTGGGAGGTGAGAGCACACCAGCTCCATCTGAACTCTGACCTGCTGAACTCACGGGTCTGTCTGCTGGGTCACCAGTCAGGACACCTGCCTGTCGTCTGTCCTTGAGAACTGTTGTGGTCATTGATTGAGGGAGTTCTCACTTTACCTAGATTAGTTGTCTGACCTTAGATGTTTGTTTAGAGTCTTAATTGATTACTATTTTGAGTCCTCTTGTCTACCAGACCCTACTCCATAAGTGGCAATGACAGTGTTTTATGTTAGGCTGTAGGTAATTAGTACTCTGTGGAGTACTTTGGCGTTTCAGAGGGCTTGAACACAGTTTCGCGGTCTGTGACCTAAGATGTGAGGTTAGATGTTCCTGGCTCCAGATCCATGTTGTTCACAGTATTCTGTTATTACATGGGGAGCCCTTTGGAGGTACTTATAGGGGCTGAATTACCAGAAGGCCAGTGGAGGATTTGTCAGGAGAAATCGTGTCTCATGTGGGTGCTCCTCACTTGTGTCACTGCCTTCGCCACTGTCTCTGTCTTTGCTACTGGCTCACCAGGCTGCAGGGCTGCTGTGTCCGTACGTGAGATGGACAGTCCCCCTGTCCACTGTCCTGGGAGGAAGTGTGAAAGAAGGAAAGCCAAGGGCTTTGGGCTCCAGGTGCAAACGATCAGGCTCGTGAGGGTCTCAGGACCTTTTACTCTCCTGCATGGGTTTTTGGGTGTTCTAAATGACAAAACACAACAAACCGCTGCCAGGTCTAAAATGCTTTTATTTGATAAGTGCCATGTAGAGTGAGAAGACAGGAGGAGAGTAGGTTTTTTTTTTTTTGTTTTTGGTGTGGGGCTGGAGGACCACCATCCTGACATCTGGCAATGCTCTTTTTTAGGGAACATTAAACAAAACCCCAATATACAGAGCCTGCCGCAGACAGGTAAGAGGGTTGCTCTGAGTGGGCCAGAGGTGATCTGAGCCCTCTCAGTTTTACTCAGGGACCTGGAAGCTGGGGACCTGGACAGCAAGTGAGCATGCCAATGGCCTCTGTTTTTTCACCCTCAGGGACAGAGCTGAAGACCATCAATGACTTTCTCTTTCAGAGCCAAATTGACAACATCAACCTGTTCAAGGTAGAGGCTTTCTCCTTTTTATGTTTGCACATGAAATTTTCCTGTTCCTGTTGCCTCCTGTGGGCAGAGTACTGTCTTAAGGCTGTGGAAGGAATCAAGAACAAAGTCCTCTGTCCTCGGGCAGCTTAAGGTCTGAGGATTTCACACCATCGCAGCAGTGATGCTAAATGAATAAAAATACCTTCCTCCATTGACAGAGTACTTGCTGTGTTCCAGGTAGCGTGCCTGGGCCTGTAGCTCCCCAGTAGGACATGCTTAGGGAGGCCACCTCAGGAAAAGGAGGGGTACAGGGTCACACGTGAGCAACAAGTGTCAGGTAGAGGATCCCACGTGTGAACCTAGCTGTACCAGCCTGTGGGCTGGATTCTTTGATCGTGCCGTTGCTCTTCTCTTCAAACCAGCTTTCCCCCAGACTTCCCCGTTCTGGTCACTGTCGCTGTTCCCCGGGGTGTTGGAAGATGGTTGTCCTTTTTTGGTTTTTAATTTGGATTACAGCTTGATCATTTCTGCCATGTGTCTGCAGCTGGGCTTGGTTTTGCAGGTGCAGCGGTACTGTGACAAGAGCATGGTCAGCAGAAAGGTGCGCTCCCCTTTCCCTGGGACCCTGTAGCCACTTTGTGCTGCTCTAGGGGTGGGCAGGGAGGGCAGTGCTGTCTGGCACAGCAGTGAGTTGTAGGTAGTCTGGGCCTGGCGATGCCGTTGGACCCTCCCAAGATGTCTCCTCTCGCTCCTCCTTGTCTCTTGCCCTCATCCCATCTCAGCTCTTCGGCTTCACAGAACGCTATGGAGCTGCCCTTCCCACTTCCAGGGAGCACCCCAAACTCACTGGGTTTCAGCACTTCCTGCAGGGTCTGCAGGTTGGGGTAACCAAGGGTGAGTCAGAAGATGCAAGGGCTGGGCCACAGGCCCTGGGTGGGCATCTCCATTCCTCACATCCGGATCCTTTTCCCTGGTAAGTGAGTAGAGCCCAACCCCAGGAAGGTTCTCCCTGTCCTTGGTCCCAGACTCTCCCTCTGCTCTGTAGCAGCCCCTTCGGCGCCTGGAGAGGAAGGTGAGGTCAGAACACTGCGGCCTGCGTCTCCACTGATGCACGTCGAAGGCTTTCTTGCGGCCCTCACCACAGCCAACCGGGACGGCAGGGTCATCCTGAGCCGCCAAGGTAATCAGGTGCTTGCCCAGCTAAGATCAGTTCCCAGGGAGGGGCCAACCTGGAGCCAAGGAGCCGGAGCATGAAAGGAGCTTGTGCTTCTCTCCTGGCACCTGCCTGATAGAAGGAGGAAACAGGGCGGAGGTAACTCCTCCTAAGACCTGGGGGAGGTGATGGGAGGCAGTGCTCAGGGACTGGTAGCTCAGCCTCTTAGGCAAGGTTATCAGGAAGTCGTGTTGCCTGGTGGCTAAGGTTGAAAACTGGAATTAGCTGGGCATAGGTTGATATCTTGACTTCCTCACTTGCAAACTGGATGATCTAGATTGGTTTCTGCCTTTCTGAACCTCAGGTTGTTCGTGTGAAAAAGGGAGATAATACTGTCTACTGCAGCAGGTTGTCCTGGTAATTAAATGGGATTTCATTTTGAAAGAGAGCGTCAGGCCTTGTGTCTCATACATGGACCCACGTGGAGATGCTTGTTATTTCACAATGGTAGATGTATTCACCAGACCTGTCCCCTCATCACAGAGCTGTCATTTCTCTGTCCTTTTTTCAGGCAGCCTCAGTCAGAGCAGCCTTAAATTCTTGCTCCTGAATCCAGCCGTCCACTTTGCCCAGGTGGTGAAGGAATGCCGAGCCGTGGTCATCGCAGGGGGCACCATGCAGCCGGTGAGGACACCAGACACTGTTCTGTGGCCCCTCAACTGAAAAGGGTCTGCTGGAACGGGTCACCACGTGTCCACGAGGTGGCACTGCTGCACTGTCTCCCTGCCTGTGCCATTTAAGAGGTGTGGAGACGGCCACTGCGTCTTCATGTCTTCCCTAGCCAGGGATCACTCTTCTCTGAGACAAAGCCCTGCTGTAGTATCAGACTCTCATTTATATGCCTTAATGCAGCTACCACAGTAGTGTCAAGATTTTATAAATTTAAGTTTTAATAAATGTTTATTAGAAGTATATTAACATTTTCAGGGTAGAAAGTGCAAAGACAGAAGAAAAAGGAAAAAAAAAGCTTGTAGTGCCAAGGCTTCATTTTGATGTATATCATTTTAAGAGTTTTTCTGTGGATAATTTTTACATATGCATTCATATTTTAAAAGCAAAACAAAAATGGTATTATCTCTGCTGCTGTTGTTGTAACTTGTATTTTTTACTCAGCAACAAAATGTCAAACATTTTTCCTTGTCAGCCAGCATCTGTTTATTCCACCACTCTCAGGCTGTGCTGTATTTATTCCATTACATGGCTATAGTATGTTTTGTATAACAGTACCTCTTTTGTTAGATATTTAGACTATTTCTAGTTTTTCTTTATTTTAAACAATACCATGATAAATATAACCAGATCTCTGCACAGTGAGTATTTCCTTAGAATACCTCCTAGAACAGGACTTCCCAGATGCAAAGCAGTTCAAAATTTAAAGCAGTGGTTTCAATCTCAGATGCCCATTAGAATTACCCTTCTGGCTTTTTTCCTTTCCCCAATCTATTTTTTATTTTTGTGCATAAACTTTGGGTTTATATTCATCCTGTGTATTAAGCTGAGTCAATTGTTGACCATTTTGGGTGCTCAAACTGTCCTGAACCTGGCCAGTGGGAACCCTTCAGTGACCTTCTGGTCCCAGAGGTGGCCCTGGTGGTCTCTGAATGCTCATGCTTCCTGGCAAAACCAGATGTTCCAGGCCAACCTCATGCTTTCTTTGTGCCAGATCTGGAGTCACTCATTTCCCAAGGAGCCCTCATTCTTCTTAGTGAAAATGATACCATTTTTTCTACTCTACATAATCTACTTGGTTTCAGAACTGTAATACGGACATTACTCCAGACAGTAAAACTACAGACTGAGATTTTACTTCTTTGTATTAGTGTTTTGCATTTAGACCGTAGCCCACATATGTGGTGGCTAAGGATGTGAAGTCCCATGAAATCAGTGTTGTCTCGGGATCTTTACGTTACTGATTTGATAGATACATGAACCCTTTTGTTGTGGTTTATTTTCAGTTTTGAGTTTGCTTTCCTCCTTTTTTGTCAACATTGGGTTTGGCTTTGGTTGATTTTGTTATTTACTTGCTGCTTCCTAGCCCGGTCCTGCTTTCCCGCCCCTCTCCAGCCCCCCATCTGCTCTGTCATCAGGCCCCTGGGAGGGCACAGAGCCCTGATGCTGTGCTCTGCAGGTGTCTGACTTCCGGGAGCAGCTGCTGGCCTGTGCTGGGGTTGGAGCTGAGCGTGTGGTGGAGTTCTCCTGTGGTGAGTCTCCATATCGAGGAGTGAGCAGGGTGTTCGTTCCTGGCCCCAGTGTGTCCATCCTCTGCTCTCAGGCCTGAGGGCCTGGCTAATGAACTCATTTATCCACATGCCGTCACCCTTCTGTTCTCCCTTCAGCTACATTGGAGAGATCTGGATACTGCCTGGTTTCAGTCAGGCAATGGGGAGGTGGCTAAGGGATAGGAATTGCTCTTCCCAGTCTGGGTGATGGGGCCGGGGGATGCTGTTTTTGGACTCTCCCTTGCAGAACATTTGGGACCTCCAGTGCTTAGCCCCTCACTGGGTCTCACCAGGTCACGTGATCCCTCCAGACAACATCCTACCCCTCGTCATCTGCAGTGGACCCTCCAACCAGCAGCTAGAGTTCACGTACCAGAAAAGAGAGCTGCCTCCGATGGTTAGTACTAGGCTGCATGCCTTAGCACAGGCCTGGTTAGGACAGGAGAGGTTCCTGTGGAGGTGGCATCAGGGGAAGGAAGTACTGGGGCTTCCTTCTCTGACCCAGCACAGGATGAGTGTATATCTAGATGTTTCTTAAGGAGGGTCTCAGCTTCCCTTACCCTTAAGATGCTACATATGTTTTCCCTGAAACTCCAGGCTTCTGTGTAAGACAAAGCACATGGAAGCTGCCCCTTGCTTTGGTTCTCTTGTCATTTGGTTATACAGCCCCTGCCCTGGAGAGGGATGCAGGTCTTGGGGTTATGTCTGTGGTCTTAGGGTCATTTGTCACTGATGATGCTTATTAATCTCAAGTTGCCTATCAGGACATTGGGAGGTGGAGAAGGGAGACCTGGGGGCACACCAGCAGCAGGTTTTCTGTCGTGTGCTGGCATCGCAGTGTGTATCCTCAGTGCCATCGTCACTGGAAGCACCACTTGGGTGTTACTTAGTAGGGAGGGTAGCACCTTGCAGACTGCAGTTCCCACCCAGGGGAGCCAACCTCCCATCTTTCTTGGCCCACCACAGCTGGCCTGGGCTCTCTGTGCCCTGAGGTTAGGATGCCTTTCTGGAGCAAGGCTTTGGCGTGGCTCTCTGGAGGGGTTCTTGGTCTTCCTTTCTAGATGGATGAGACAGGCCGAATTCTCTGTAACCTGTGCAATGTGGTGCCTGGAGGGGTGGTGTGTTTCTTCCCCTCCTATGAGTACCTGCGCCAGGTCCACACCCACTGGGAACAGAGTGGCCTGCTGGCCCGTCTGGCTGTCAGGAAGAAGGTGAGTGACCCTTCATCTTGACATCCACTTGTGAGGACAGTGGGCCCACAGTTCCTCTCTTGGATTTCTTGTGCCCATCAGTGGCTGCTGTGGCCTCCTGTACGTGGACTTCTCCTCATTTCTGACCCCATCACTTCAGAATCCCTTACAGATGGAGAAGATCCCAAGTCCCCTCTGACTGTGAGGTTCTCCCATCTTCAGTCTGGGAAAGAAAAAGCGTAGAGCAGTCCCAGCATGTAAGTGTTCGGCCTTTCCTGTGAGATAATATCTCTTTCTCTGTAGATATTTCAGGAACCCAAGAAAGCAAGCCAGGTAGAGCAGGTGCTGATGGAATATTCCAGGTGCATTAAGGTGAGAGCACAAACTCAGGCCTTGGGTCCAGAGATCATGGGAGGTGGGCAGCTAAAAATATTTTGCATGGCATCCAAGTTTCAGCTCCAGGCCTGGGTATCTCCACAGTGTTGTGGACGGGCGGCAGGCATGGTGACAGGAGCCCTGCTTCTGTCTGTGGTCGGCGGAAAGATGAGTGAGGGGATCAACTTTTCTGACAACCTAGGCCGGTAAGTGGTGGTCCTCTTCTCAGCCCTGGGACCCTCTGCCAGCTGATGGCATCATCAGAGCTTTCCCTAAGCTGCCTACTCAGGGCCAGTCAGCTGGGTAGGAAGTGTCTCAGCCCCTCCACATTGGCCCCTTGGAGGCCAGGTCGGAAGTTACGCAGGGCTCGATTCAGTAGCCTAGGCTGGATCTCTTGGCTGAGAACACCCTTCCCAGGTGGCAGCTATAGAGTGGGGAGAGAAGCTGGGCTGCTGAGCACAGACAGCATTAAGACTGAGGAAGAGGTGGGAGAACATAGCTGGTGAGGGCCAGGTCTTTTGTCTTGGGCCGTTAAGGCCTGTCTCTTCACGTGTGCCTCCACCCCAGGTGTGTGGTCATGGTGGGCATGCCTTACCCCAACATTAAGTCTCCAGAGCTGCAAGAGAAGATGGCTTACCTGGATCAGAGCCTTGTGAGTATCCCCGGCACCCCAGAGGACAGGAGTGAGGCCAAAGGGGAGGGCTCTGCCACTCCTGGAGCTGAGATGGCAGGGTCTTACAGCTTGGGGAGATTGCACCTGTGTACCCTCTTGGTCTTCTCTGGGACATTACCTGTCACATCAGTTGCTGGCATCAGGCCCTTGCAGCCTGCTGGTCTTTTGCTTGGTATCCTGGCAGTGGCATTTTCGTATAAAACTGGGACACAGGCGGGAGACAAGTAACCATCATGACAGGCCCTCTCTTTGACCCTTCCCAGCCCAGAACCCCAGGTCAGGCCCCACCAGGGAAGGCTTTGGTGGAGAATCTGTGCATGAAAGCTGTCAACCAATCTATAGGTGAGCCTGGGGCTTCGTGGCCATTGGGAGTTAACAACAGGTGGCTGGAAAATGAGGTGATGGGAAGATCTTCTTACCTGCCAGCCTTGATCTGAGGCCTGAGGACAAGGTGGGGAGATAGTGGGAACATATGTGAAGGAGGCAGGTTTAACTCAGAGCCGTTATGTCTGCCCCCACCCAGGCAGGGCCATCAGGCACCAGAAGGATTTTGCCAGCATCGTTCTCCTGGACCAGCGGTATGCCCGCCCGCCTACCCTGGCCAAGCTCCCAGCCTGGATCCGAGATCGCGTGGAGGTCAAAGCCACCTTTGGCCCTGCCTTTGCTGCTTTGCGCAAGGTCAGTGCTGACTTTCCCTCCCCCGAGAGCCCCTCCTGCCTCTTGCCTAAGGTCTAGTTGCTCACTTCCTTCTCCTGTCTTGTCAGTTTCATCGGGAGAAGTCTGGTCCTTCCTGACAGATGATGGTACACCAGCCCTGGTTACCAGGCTCTCCCTTCACTCTCCCACATGAAATGATGGCCTGGGCCTGGACCTCAGGGATCCTAAGGTGAAACCCGGGATGGCAGTGTGGCATCAGAGCAACTCCCTTGTGCAGGCAGTGGGCTGCCAGGATCCAGGCACAGGATATGGAAAAGCCAATAGGAAGAAACCTGTGTGGACCTGGACTAACTGTAGGGGCCAGCCACCTCTGGGCCTACCCTGGGGCAGCTTCTCTGCCTGGAATCTCCCTTCTTGTTCAGCTGGGTCTTGAGCAAGCTGCTTGCCTGCTGTCTGCCCAGCCTTTGTGGGAGATGGTGGTGGTGTCCATGCAGCCTTCCACTGCAGCATCTGTCCTTGCTGTCCTTGCCGTGTTTCTCAGAACCACCTTCCTGGAGGTGAGCTGCAAGTGGGCCCATCCTGCCTCCACCCTTCCTCCCGTCTCACTAAAACAAGCTGTTTAGACCTTTCACACTTTCGTTACTTACATCAAGAACATGGCCTTCCGTCTGTCTCTTCTGTAAGTCATCAAGATCTGGAAAGGAGCCCTCTGTCTGCCCCTGCTGCCTCACCTGCTGCCTCGCTCCGTAGGCAGTCCTGTTTCCTAACCTGTTCCACAGCCCTCCACACTATTTTTCTCTCTGGCTTCGCTCCCGTTCCTCCTTTAAGTCAGTGGCACCCTCCCTCCCTCCCTCCCTCTCAACCACTTGAGCCAACTCTGGGACACCTCCTATCCTGACATCAGCAATTATGCCAAGGGCCATTAGGCTCTCAGCAGGACTATTTTTAGAGACCCCATGTCTGTCACTGAGACTTTTTTTTCCCCCCTCTGTGAAAATTTCCCTCCTTCCCATTTGCAACAGCTGCCCCCGATAACCTCACTTCTCTCCCTGACCCTAGTGAAAGGGATCTTTACCACTTGGGTATTCTGTCCTCACAGTTGAGACCAGTGGAAGCAGGACAGCTGCTGGCTCTGAGGACATGTTTGCATCCTGTACAGTATGTTCTTTAATTAAAAACACATCACTGGTTTACGCCCAGATCTTGTGTTACACTTCTTTATTGACGCACATTGCTGCTAATTTCCAGGTGGCTGCTGGGAGGAGAGCACTCTGGGGAAGGAGTGGGTACAGCAGGAACACGAGCAGCCTACAGCAAATACTGACCATGCCCCCCAGCCCCAGCTCTGAAGTGACTGAGGCTGAGACCCCTCCCCAGCTGTCCTGCTGCAGAAGCTAGCCTCCGGGTTGCTGGAGGATGGCCCATGCTCCCTTCCCGCCTGCGGCAGTGGGTGCTGAGAGAACAAGCAGGTCCAGCAGCCCTCTGGCTGTTTCCAACTCAGAAGGGGGTTGGGGAGGTGCGTGGCGGGCCCCTAGGATTCCCAGTCATCCTCGTCCTCCTCTCCTGGAGGCTGCTGTGGGGGAGGCAGCGGCGGAATGGAGTCTGACATCCTGGCGAAAGCTCCTCCTGGCCCCTCACTGGCCCCTGTGCCGGGTCCTTTCCCCGAGATGCCTTGGGAGGGAGAAGGCTGAGAGTGAGGGAGGTAGGTCTGGGGCCCCAGTTTGCCCACCCTTGGGAGACAAACAGGATACATATGGCAGATATCCTGGGACCCGCCCCCAGCCCAGGAAGGCAGCCTCCATGCCCCTACCTCCTACCTTTGCGCCTCATGACCAGCTTGTTAAAGAGATCCGACATCAGGTCCCCACCCTGGCTTGTGGCTCTCACTACAACAGGAAAGCTGTGGATGAAGGGCTGGGGTAGCTGGCATCTTCAGAGCTCAGTCCCTGCTGCCCACTTTGCTCACTATCCTCACCCCTTCAGCCTAGCCCTCTTCAAAGCCACCGTGTTCACTGCCAGGTCTTGGAGCTTCAAGTCTCAGTAGATCCAGCAGAGTCACAGACAAGAAAATGGTTCAGTCATTTGAGTAACAAATTTTTAACCCTCTCATGAGTCAGAGGGCAAGTATTATCTATCCCATCGTATGGATGAGGGAACTGGCCAGAGAGGTTCAGCCATCTGAGGGGACACGGCCAAACTCAGGACGCATGACATCTAGGACACGGATGCTCTGTGCCTGCGTTATCATGTTTATATGCTGGTGTTATGGATTCACAGCAGACATACCTGCAGCCTCAAGAGTCAAGAGGACTGAGCTTGATTTGTAATCCTCTAGGTTCTCTAGGCCCCTCTCAGACAGCTCTTGACAGAGCCTGAGAAATCACCTTTTGTCATACATAGTTTGAGCCACTGAGGCTCTGCCCCTACCAACTCAGAAAAGCTCAACTGAGCAGGCTCTAGCTCTACTGAGCAAGCTCTAAACCAGGAAGCAGCCCGTGGCCTTAGCAAGAAGGATGAGGACATCAGGGAATGAATGACAACGGCCACCTGGGCCTTCTGGCGCATGTGCTGGAGAAAGCATGGGGCAGGCTGCATAGGTGCTGCCCTTCTGACTGGCACTCCTGGGGACTGTGGCAGTGGCTTGGAGAGAAGGCAGCCCCTCTGCTCAGAGTCCTGGAGTGGGCCTAGGGTTCCCTCACCTTGTTCCTGCTCCTTCTGCTTCTTCTTCTCCAGCTTACGCTCCTTGACGCTGCGGAGCTTGGCCTTGCCGATGCCCCCAGCCTGGCGGATGGACTCCAGCAGTGTGGCCCGGCCACTGGAGGGGTCAAACACTTCCTTGGGGGCTCCCTGGACTGGAGCAGGGGGTGGAGAAGACTGCTCAGGCAGGGCTAGGCTGCACACTGGCCTTGCCCAGCCTGGGTTCTGGGGGTGAAGCTTGCTGAGGCTACCGGCTTCACCTCTAGAGCCTGACTTGTAAGGGCTTTCCTTGAAAGAGAAGACGTGGATGCATTCTGGCTGAAGGAAGGCCTGAGCTGGAACTGAGACTAAGGGTCAGAAAGGTGTCGAGGGCCCCTCACCCACAACCTGCACAGGTGGGTCCTGTGAATTTCTTGTGTGCAGACACTGCCTGAACACATGATCCAGTGAAGGAGAACTGGGCTCCTTCTGGGTGCTGGAGATGGACTGGGAGATACAGTGTTAAAGCTGAAAGGTGGTATTTCAGAACAAAATGACTGACTTGCTACTATAGCTTTCCCTTTTTTAAGTAGCAGACACCCTTTTTTTTCCATTGGTTTACGTGACAAAGGGAGACTCAGAGCCCCACTGCCCAGCCTCCCTCTATCCCTGCAGGCACCTGTGGAATTCTGTGTCTCTAAAGACACTGTGAAAACCACTATTTTATGAACCTAATGGACTGAGATATTTAAAATTATTCTGAAAATCAAGGATTTATGACCACTTGACAAACTTAACAAAATCCTTCAAGGATCCTGAAATTAGGCAGCCCAGGGCCCTGCAAGACCAACCATCCCACCCCAGTCCTGGAGTCGCCCTCACCTGAAGGAGATGAGCTGCTGCCACCATCCTCCTGCTGGGTGCTGCGGCCCAGAGGGACTGCCGTCTGGGGTGGCGGTGGCGGTGGGGGGGAACTGACCAGCACTGCTGGAGCTGGGGGAGGTGGTGGTGGGGGAGGAGGAGGTGGAGGTGCTGTTAGCACCCCACCTTCTAGGTCTGAAATAGAAGGGTGAGGAAGCATGAGATGTCTAGGAAAGAAGGAAGCAGCATGGGAAGCTCCCATCCCAGCTGTTGGCTCACCTGGCTTGAAAGGCTCGGCAGGCTCAGTGTGGAAGGTGGGTAGTTCTGGAATGGTGCCAGGGGCAGAGGGTGCAATGCCAGGGCCCAGGTCAGCACTGTACATGAGGTCATCAGCAATGCCAGGCAGGTCAGGCAGGTAGGACGGCACATCAATCTCGGGCACTTGTCCCAGGTCAGGCACATAGAAGTAGTTCTCTGGAACCTGCATGATTAGATGGGGTATGGGAGTGTGACGGGGGCTGCAGGGCTACAGGCCCTGGAAGTGTGGTCCAGGGCTAGCAGCAGGGGCTCTTGCACACCCTAGCTGGGGTGGGTAAAGGGGCTCACCGGGCCCCTCCCTGGAGAAGACTCCCCGTAAGGCTGGCAGGGCTCTGGCTTCCTCACCCACCTACACCACCTCACCCACCACGCCTCAGCTGTCGCTACCTGTTGCTCCAGGTGCTCTCTCTTGCTAATGGACAAAGGGGCGTCAAACAGCTTCTCCTCTGTGTCTGTCCCCAGCATCATATGGGTCTTGGTTACAGCTCCAGCCAGGGGATCCAGGAACACATATTTTTTGTATCTACAGGGGTGGGATGGAGGTCAGGTAACCCATCATCCTCTGTTGTAGACCTGCCTTCCTGGCCCCTCTCTCCACTTGATCAGGGACCACACTCAGCTTGCACTATGGATTCCCAGGTCTTACAAGCCAAACCACACCAGCCAGCTCCTGGCTCCCCAGCCTCCAGACTTTGGCTGTACTTCCTGCACCTCCCTGAGACCCCAACTGAGCCCGGCCAGGCCTCCTACCCTCCCCTCTGAGCCCCGCCACTGAGCCATACAGGTTTTCGGTGGTGTTGAAGAGCAGCAAGGAACTGACGGAACTGATGTTGCTAGGAAGACCCCCAAGGCCCTCCTCAGCCTCATCTTCAGGCTCTGGTTTGGTGTTCACACACACAGGGAAGTACTTCAGCTTCTCCTGGGGAATGACAGAGGAATACTGGGTCTCAGTGCCAAATTGACCTCTACTCCATCCCAAACAGAATCCTCCTATGGGACAGAATCCCTGTGGTAGGCCCTCAGCTCCCACTCAACAGGCAGGGTCGCCGTGGTCATCCCTGTCCCCAGTCAGGTATGGGTGTGTGTATCCATCAGACCTGCAGGGCCCGTTCATCCAGGGTCCGGTGCTTGCTCTGGATCCTGTACCGGGGACGTCTCTGGAGGCTAGGGTCCTGGGCCCCTGTGAAGATGGAGCCGTATTCTCGCAGGTGCTCTGGGGCTGGGTACTTAGCACTGGAGAACACCTGTGGACACGGGGATGTGTCTAAGATCTCCAGAGGGCCCGAGAACACCTAGAGGGCCTGGGCTTGGGAGGGAAGAAACTCTGAGCAAGAGGGATGCCTGAGGTGAGACCTGACAGTGGGGCAGGAACCCAGGCAACCTCAGATACAGATGGCAGGGAATGGGATCTCTAGAACTGACCACCAGCTGCAGGGCCACAGGGCCACATGAGCTACCTTGATGGCTTTCTTGCTGCCCTTGATCTTCTCAATCTTAGCCTGGGCCAAAGAGACTCTCTCACCAATGGCCTGCAGCTGGCTTCGGCTCAGCTCCACACGCTGGGAGATCCTGCCAGAGAAAAGACCACAGAGGCTGAGGGCCACTCCCCAAGTCCCAAAGCCTCCTGCACACACTTCTGTAGGTATGCTGGGAAGCCAGGAACTTGGGCAAGGGTTCAGTGCTACCTGCCTGTCAGAGCAGTTCTTGGCAGGTAACTGCCCAGGTAACCTATACATGGATTATTTAACTTGAAGCACCCAGGAACTAACAGTATTAAACTCCCTGGAGCCCTGGGAGTGATGGGCCACCACCCTGACCCTGAGGTGGCACTTGGACATGCCACTTGAGGGACATGGATCCTGCCCTCCAGGAGTTCACAGCCTCAAGCAGGGGCAAGCAGAGGGACAGATATAACTACTAACACACACAGCTACTTACAGCTTGCAAAGCATTCTACACACACCTCACAACCTGTTACGTGAAGCAGCCACAACTGGCCTTGGTTTGAAGATGAGGAAAGTAGGAGTAGAGGGAGTCTGAGGGGTTGACCTAGGTCACACAGCCAGTGCCATGGATTGAACCGTGTCCCCCCCAAAATAAGTGTAGTAATCTGGCTGGGCCACAATTCCCGTATTCTGATTGCCCACCATTTTTTGATTTTCTGAAGCTGTAAATCATAATCTCTGCCTGTGGCTAATAGACAGGATGACTATGTTAAGAGCATTAGGGTGGGACTGCCACACCCTTGCTATGGGAGTTTCCTTGCAGAGTGGCTTGTACCACCACCCTTCATCCTTTCATCCTATGGGAGATACAAAGAGAGAGCAGCAAGCAGAGAGTGGGAACCTTACACCATCAAGAAAGCTGCACCAGCAATTAGACAAGACTAAGAAATAAAGCACACCTGTATTGGCAATGAAGAAGTAAAAATCTCCCTATTTGCAGATGATATGATTGTTTATACAGAGAATCCAAAGGAATCCATAAGTAAACTATTGGAACTAATAGGGGAGTTTGACAAATATAAACATAAGTAAATCTGTAGGATTCCTTTATACCAATAGTAGATTATTAAGGAAGAAATCACCAAATCAATTCCATTTACTGTAGTCCCTAAGAAGATAAAATACCTAGGGATTAATCTAACTAGAGAAATAAGAGATCTTTACAAAGAGAACTACAAGACCTCACTACAAAGACTTACATAAATGGAGTAATCTATCCTGCTCATGGATAGGAAGACTCAACACTGTGAAAATATCTATTTTACCCAAAGCAATCTACTTATATAATGCAATCCCAATACAAATTCCAGTGACATTGTTTAATGAGATGGAGAAACAAATCATCAACTTTGTCTGGAAAGGGAAGAAACCCCACATAAATAAAGCATTACTGAAGAACAACAACATACTGGGAGGCCTCTCACTACCTAACTTTAGAAGCTATTACACTGCCACAGTAGTCCAAACAGCCTGGTACTGGTACAAAACGAGACATACAGACCAATGGAGCAGAGCTGAGACCCTAGAGATGACACCATCCTCCTATGAACAGCTGATATTCGACAAAGGCCCCAAGATTTTAAACTGGTGTAAGAACGGTCTCTGTAACAAACAGTACTGGCAAAACTGGATATCCATCTGCAAAAAAAAATGAAAAAAAAAAAGACCCATATCTCACACCTTATACAAAAACCAACTCAAACTGGATAAAAGACCTAAATATAAAATCTAAAACAATAAAGCTCATCCAAGATAAAACAGGATCAACAATGGAAGTTTTAATACACAATGTAGACAGACCAAAATCTGACAAAGCACAATCAACAGAAAATAGATAAATGGGAACTACTAAGAATAAAACACTTGTTTTTTTTGCTTTCTTTTTTATGACTGAGTGAAAATATTCATTCCCATATAAATTTGCATGCCCACCTATGTGCAGCTTCCACTGCTCTCCCTGCCCAGGAACAGCACACTATTCCTCTCTGCTCCATCCATGTCTCATCCTCCCAACAGTCTCCTTCCCCTCCTTTCCTTCCCCTCCCCTTCTTCCAGCCAGAGGTCAGCAGGATGATATCCTATAGATGTATAGAACCATAAAGTGCACCTAATACATAGTCTGTGTCGCCAAGTCCAATCCCTTGCTGTCCGAAGAGTGGACCTTCATTATGATCCATGGGCAAGGGCAGCACTAGGGCCAGAGGCCATGCTCCCAGAGGAACCCCGAAGCTGCTGGACCATCAATTGTGGTCTTTGGACACCTCAGGGTGCACCACTTTTTATTCTTGTGTTGCCAGTGGGACTCAACTTCGTGAACTCCATCGTGGCTATCTCTGGTGGTGGCCAGGTACCATCTGGTGGTGGCTAGGAACCATCCGGTTCTTCTGGTCCCAAGTCAAGGTAGGCACTCACTCATGTGGGTCTCTCTGTCCTCTGGGCTGTCGTTTCAGTCCTACGTGAGCATCTGCTCCTGCTGAGTTGGGACCATTTGCTGTGCCCTAGGATGGCAGCTTGGCAGCTTTTAAGACCCCAGATGCCACTCACCAATGTGGGGTGCAGAGAGTCCTCTTAGCAAAACGCTAGTTGTGCCAATTGGCCTCGATTTCACCTAAAAGCATAGTCCCCTGCCCCCGGCCCCAGCTACTCTGTCCTTGCATTATTGGGTTAAGATGGAAGGAGTACTCAAGTTATGCTGAAGTCCACTTAATATTGTTCTTGTTTCTAATGTGTGCTGTCACTGATTTCACCCAACCAAATTTCTACCAACTATCTAATCTAAGCCGTCCCCCCTCACCTTTCCTCCCTCCCCTCCCCTGCAGCTGTCAAAGTCTTTTCTTCTATGCATAAGTCTGTTTTTGAGTTCTTATTGTAGGGGTCTCATACAATATTTGTCCTTTTGTCTCTGACTGCTTTCACTCAACATAATGTCTTCCAGTTGAAACCAGGTTATGAGACGTTTCCTGAAATCAACATTGTTCTTTATCATTGCATACTGCTCCACTGAGTATATATATCATAGTTTACCTATGCATTCCTCTGTTGTTGGGCATCTAGGTTGATTCCATTGTTTTGCTGTTGTGGACTGTGCTGCAACAAACATTCCTGTGCCTGTGTCCATTGGTGTGAAAGGCCTTGATCCTGTAGGATATATTCCAAGTAGTGGCATTATTGGGTCAAATGGTGTATCTGTATCCATTTTTTTAAGGAAGCGCCAGATTGCTTTCCAAAGAGGCTGGACCATTTTGCAACCCCACCAACAGTGTAGGAGAGTTCCACTTTCTCCATAGCCTCTCCAGCATTTGTTGTTTTGTGTTTTTTCCATCATGGCCAACCTTGTTGGGGTGAGATGGTATCAAGAATCAAAGACTTCTGCTCATCAAAAGACTTCATCAAAAGAATTAAAAGACTAGCTACAGAATGGGAAAAAATATTTGGCAACTATGTCAGACTGACGTCTGATCTCCATAATCTATAAGGTATTACAAAATATCAACAAGAAAAGGATAAATAATCCATCTAAGCAATAGGCAAAGGAGATAGACATTTCTCTAAAGAGGATATCCAGGCAGCTGAAAGACACATGCAGAATTGCTCACGATCATTAGCTATTAAAGAAATTCAAATCAAAACTACAGTGAGATACCATCTCACCCCAACAAGGTTGGCCATGAGCCACAAAACACAACACAACAAATGCTGGAGAGGCTGTGGAGAAATTGGAACTCTCCTACACTGCTGGTGGGATTGCAAAATGGTACAACCTCTTTGGAAAACAATCTGGTGCTTCCTTAAAAAGCTGGAAATAGATACACCATTTGATCCTGTAATTACACTGCTTGGAATTTATCCTTCAGAAACAAAGGCTGTCACACAAACAGGCACATGTACACAAAAGTTTGTTCCAACACAGTCCACAATAGCTAAAAGTTGGAATCAACCCCAACGCCCATGAATAGATGAATGGGTAAGCAAACTATGGTACATATACTCAAACAATGTGCTATCATAAAAAACAACAAATTTAGAAAACATCTCATAACATGGTCTCATTTAGAAGAGATCATGCTGACTGAAATCAATCAGTGTCAAAAGGAAAAATTTTGTATAAGACTCCTGTTATAAGAACTTAACAAAAGAATTATCCACAGAAAAAATGACTGTGTTGGCTACATGGGTGAATGTGGGGACTGAAGGTTTATTATAGACAAGACAATTGATAGATGTTAGAAATTTTATTCTTTTACTGTAATTAATAAAAAAATAAAAAACAACAACAGAAGGGAAGTAGCACCAAGAATGTGTCCTTCAGACCTCAGGTTCCTGCACCAAGATGCTCCCTGAACAAAGACTGACGCAACACAAGGACTTTCCTCCAGAACCGAGAAGGGGGAAAGCCTTGTGTCCCCTGGAGCACACACCATGAATTGTGACTTGTAGCCTACTGGACTGTGTAAGAATAAACTTTCTGTTAAAGCAATCCACTTTGCGGCGTTCCTGTTAGAACAGCACTAGCTGATGAAAGCAGCCAGTAAGAGGCAAGGCTGGACCTAAACACACCACCTAAAGTCACGTCTTAGACCTACTCAGGAGGAATAGCCCCTACACACAGTAAACAGTGCACATGAGTGTATCCCAGTCCTTAGCCTGGTTTATAACGCTCTCTGATTTGGCCCTTCAACTGGGACTGTTGTCCCAGGACCAGTGGGCTCCGGTGACACCAGCTGCCTTCCTTGTCCCTAAACATGCATAGTGCATGGTTATCTTTTAGTATTTTTATCAAGTGGAATGCAATTCCCTCCAATATCCCAGGACTGCTCCCTCCGTTCACTGAGTCTTCTCCACAGCACAGCCTTCCCAACCACAGAACCTAACAATGCACCTGACACCTTCCAACTCCTTAGCCTGCTTGCCTTTTCTTTCATGTATCACCTGACAACATGGGGCAAAAGCTCTTATAAAACTGTTACTGGTGTGTCAAAGCCGATCTTGGTCCTGCCCAGGTGGCAGTGCTCCAAGGTGGCTAAGGCTTGATTCTCTTCCCCCTGCTGTATTCTCAGTGCCCAGGACAGTGCCCAGCACCTGGTAGAGACTGTCTTCTCTTGTCATTAAATGACTATAACCCATGTGACTTGAGCTTAAATGTATCTGCACCTCACATATGAGTCTGCACATCATTTAGCAACAGTAAGGCTTGCCCCCTGCAGAGTGAACTTGGACTTCCAGGTGCCAGGGTCTTCTCCTCCTGATCGCCCTCTAGCTCCCCCAACCTCCATGGCACACCAGCCCTGCCTTTGGCCACATCTCAACATCTGCCTGACAAGTGTGAGCTCACATGTGAAGCACAAGAAACAAGCAGGCAGAGTCACAAGCTCAGTTTACTGGGAGAGGTAGGAAGACCAGGTAGGAAGGCAGAGGGGCTGCCCGTCTGCAGAGGCAGGCACTCTGGGATTCTGATAAAGGTTAAAGGGAACAGTCAGGAATCAGGCCCGACCTTCCCAGACCACCCCCTACCAACTCCATAACATTTTGGCCCCTAGAGAATCTACCCCATCAGCCAACCTCACAGTCCAGGGGTCTCCCACCCCTAATGAATTGTACCCCAGTGACTCCTGGCTCCCTATGGTCACGGGCTCAGTGAGGTGGCAGGGCTGTCAGTATAAACAGGCACCAAAAGCAGCTTAGTTTTCTTTGATAGACTGCTCTGAGGGTGGCAGCAATACTGACGGGAGAAAAACAGGGCACACTGTCCTTCTGGTGACAGAAAGCAGAACTACCTCAGCAGGCATGTGCTCTATCTTTCTGGGAAGAGAGAAGGGTCTTCAGCTGCAGCACAGGAGAGCCAGAAGGCCAGTCATTCTAACTGACCTCAAGTCACCCCTAGCCACATTCTGGCCCTGGGTGCCAAAACAGTCTTTGGCAATCACATACTGCTCCAGTCAACAGCACTGATGCAGAAAGTAGGAGGGACACAGGGACAGGAGATGGACAAAGGCTTTTGTGCTGATACTGGGCAGACAAGGACTGATTCCTCCAAGTTGCACACGTCAAGCTTAACAATGATCCCCGGCAAATTTCTAGTGTGGATTATTACAGAGAGGGTCTGTAAGCACTTAGAAAAGGAAGCGGCAAGTCCCCGGGGCCAGAGCTATTAGAAACTCACCGCATTTCTTTTGTTGACAGGGTTATTAGACTGATGCATCAGGGGAGAACCTTAAACACGGCACATTTTGAGTCAGCAAGGATTCTGACGGCTTTTCACAAAATCCCACAGACAAGATGGAGCTATGGGGCTTGCGGTGTGTACATTTAGGAAAAATCCGAGCCAGATGAAGGTCAGTACCGGCAGGGTATTGCTGAAAGAACAGAGGATTTCAGGCCACAGGAAGGTCTCTGGCAGCACCGTGGCCCAGCCCACTCAACACTTCACTAGTAAACTAAACCCCCAAACCCACTACCATTGAGTCATCTGTGACCCTGTGAGCCAGAGTACAGCTGCTCCATAGCGTTTCCTCGTGGAACTAGACTGCCACATCTTTCCCTCAAGGAGCAGCTGTTGGATTCGAACTGTCAACACTTCAGTTTGCAGCCTTGTCTTTCAACCACCACACCAGAGGCCATCAAACAGGGGAAGGCCAGGAAATGGTTCCTGTAACTGAATCAAGGCTCAAAGTAGCCTTTGGAGCCCGAAGGATGAGCTGTGATCAACCACATTCAGTCTGCAAGGAATGGGTGTGAAGCCAAACATTTCGGTTTACCAAGTCAAGTGCACAAATACAGAAGGTGGGAGCAAGTGGGCTCAGTAGCAGGTATGGGTGAAAAAGACCTAGAGGTGTTAGTTAACGAGAAACTCAGTATTAGCTAAAAATGTCTTCAGCAGCTTAAAAAGGAAATGAGATCTTAAGGTACACAGCCCCTTGTCCCTCTCCTACCCTCCTTTCTTTTTTTAATAAGCAGGTAGGGAACATCCATCCTGTTGGAGGCACAACAGAGCCCATACAACCCCCAGAGAAATGACAGCGAACACACGCCATGCACTGATGACGCCCACACCTGTGCTGGCTTTCAGCTGTGCGCTCGACTAGGAAGTCTCTCTTATTCACCACTGTATCCTTAGCACCTAGAACAGTGCCTGGCATGTAATGGGAAATTAATAAATATTGGCTGAATAAAAGTGACAAATTAATACACATCCAAAGGAGAGTGACAAGTGAAAGACTCATGTCATGTAAAGACAACTGAAAGATGTTCTGCTAAAGATGGGGTGACTTAGAGAATATGATAATGCCCTTCGAATAGCAAGAACATCAAAAGTGCTATCAGGTGGAAAAGCAATTAGACAGATTCCCTGTCGCCCCAGAGGGCTGCATTAGGACTCGTGGGTGGAGCTGCAAGGAAGCAGATCTCAGTTCTGCATAAGGAGAGCTTTCTAATAAACAGCTGCCGAGCTCTGCAAAACAATCCAATTCCAGCTGGAGGATCGCCTGTTGGGGATGCTCCCAGGGAGATTCCTGCCTGGGCCAGAGGACAGAAGACACGACTTTTGGGGTGCTTTTCTTACCCAACAGCCTGTAAGTCTAAGTAACGGCAGGATTACTGACAAAGCCCCCAGACAATCTAATCCCTATGTGTCACCTGGGAGAAGAGACCAAAGATGACAATGAGCTTTCATTTCTCATTTCACCTCAGGACTGGCTGGAAGGCTGTGTTGGGAAGGACCGTGAGGCCACTGGGGCTGGGGCAGAGTGGCCCAATGTGATACCCACTGGCAATTTTCCATGCCTGGTCTAGCCCTGCCTGCTTGGTGGCCTACGTCGAGGTAGCCAGGCTTCCAGCTCACTGCCGAAGCCACGTCTCCATAGCACGTTTGCCCCAGCACTGGCAGGAGACAGGCCGCCTCTGTTAGGGTCAGGGCTACTACTGGCTTGCTCACTGGGCTCCGAGTCCACTCCTTCTGTCCACTTCCAGAAGGGCCTAAAGCTTATGAAAAACGAAAACACTGCCCTTCCTTACAAAGAGCTGAGATTGTTCCTCCACAGGAGGCCATGGGTGGTGTAAACACACTCAGCTGTCTACCAGAGTCCACTCACAAGTGCTTCAGAAGACAGGCCTGGTGATCTGCTTCTAAAAGTTAGCCAATGAAAACCCTGTGGTGCACAGTTTTAACCCAATACACGTGGGGTAGCCACGAGCCAGGACTGACTCAACAACAACTGGTTTTTCTTTTGGTCGCTCCACAGCTTCTCCAAATGTTCCTCTCTTTTTTAATTTTTCTCCCCAACTGTCACTGTCCAACAAGTTTTGAGTGCCTTCAGTCTGTAAAACACAGACCTGAAGGCTGTGGAGGGTAGGCATCAGTCAGACAACGCTACCTACCCTCAAGGAGATTCAGGTCTCAGGGAGGTGATCAATGAACACAAATAATGACACTGTCTTATAGACCTGGGTTTAGAGTCTATTTAGGAGCAATGCAACCTTGGGCAAGTCATTTAATTCAGCTGAAAAACAGGAAGAGTAAATTCTGTATCATCACAATACTAATTATAAATTACAGTCATGTTAAATGGGCTAATGTATACATCGTGCTCTTGTACTAGCTGGCCTCAACTCAGTCAGCATGTGCTATTAGAGCTCATACCCACGCCCATAAGATTGGGAGGTGTCACGGATTGAATTATGTCCCCCTCAAAATGTGTGCAGATAAATTTGGTTCGGCCATGATTCCCTGTATTGCCTAATTGTCCATTTTGCCATTTGATGGGATTTTCCTATGTGTCTTAAATTCCATCAGTATGAGTTAATAAGATGCTTCCCCGGCAATTAAACTGATGAAGTTTACAGGATCAGATGGTGTCTTGGGCCAATCTCTTTCGAGATGTGTGCGAGAGAGGCAGGCAGAAGGACAGGGGGACCTCACACTGTCAGAAGGGCAGTGTTAGGAGCAGACACGTCCATGGGACCTGAGGCTCCTGTGCTGAGATGCTCAAGGACCTTCCTTGAGAGATGACACAGAAGAAAAGCCTTCCTCCTGGAGCTGGTGCCTTGAATCTAGATTTGTAGCCTATGGAACTCTGAGAGAATACATTTTTGTCTGTTAAAGCCATACACTTGTGGTATTTCTGTTACAGCCACACAAGATGACTAAGACAGGATGGACGATGGGCTACAGGCATTCAGAGGAAAGCAAGAACTTCTACATGAGTCAGTGAGTGTACAGTGGGAAGGGCTGGGACCGTTTCACAGAAGGAATAGAAGTGCTCAGCAGACCCAAAGAAGGATGTTCCAGGCAGATGCAGCAGGCACTCTGCAAGAGACCATAGGGGGGACAGATGCCAGAGGAACAGCAAGCAGCTGCTGGGCTGGGGTAAAAGACATTCAGAAAGGCTTCATAGGGACCACTCTCCTGATCTGGGAAAAGGAAGGGGACAAAGATAGCTGGGTCAGTGCTTGGGGTCTTGTCCTGCTGCCTTCCAAGACGTCCCCCTATTCTGTTATGTGAAGCCAGGCAGGCCCAGGGCCTCTCCAGGGCTGCCAATGGCCCACTGCAAGGAGGATGCCAGTCCTGCAGATGCTGTGGGTGGAGGTGGCACCCACTCTTGACCCCTAATTGCGGCTCCTCCTCTCATCGTCTCCATCACGAACCTCTGTCTAGACCCAGAACCTGGGCTCTCGCCTTCACCTTTATCTTCCCACTCACTGAAAAAATTAAGAATGATCTGCTAATTCTGTAGGCAGCTGATTGAGTGTTTTCTAACCTCGGGGGCCACCAAGTGCCAATCAGCAGAGAGGAAGAGAAGGAGGAGGAGAAGAGAAGGCGAGAAAGGTGGAGAAATGGGAGAAAGAAGGAAGAATCAGGAAGAAGAAAGCAAGACGGAAGGGAAGAATGTTCGAGAGCTTTACAGGGACAATTCACCTTTCTTCAGGAGGAAGGAGCTAGAAAGTGGCTCCTGCTTCTCGGGCAAAGTGGGCCAGCTGGGGCTGACAGGACACTGGCAGATGACAGCATCCAAACCTCCTCACACAGGATTTGTTCACTTTCTGTCCCCTACGCCACTGCAACCTGTCTAACTCACCCTCTAAGTCACATGCACCAGGTGCTGTCTCTGCCGTCTCTAAGTCTCATGCAGCAAGTATTTCGGGGCCTGGCTTCTCCTAGGTGAAGATGGGGGTGGGTGGAGGGGCAGAGGGGGATTTACAGAAAGAAGAAGGCCAGGGAGGGGCTGGAAGGAGCGGGCTTGAAGAGAGTCTGAGAGGTACTTGTCATTCTCTCCGGTCTCTGCTCGTCAGCAGGCTGCCTACTGCGGCAGAGCAGGAGGAAGGAGGCCAGCCTGGAATGCTAATTTTCCATGAGCTCACCTACCTGCAGAACCAGGCACCAGCTCCAGTGAAGCCCAAAAGGGGAGGGGAGGGGCAGGAGGTAGACAGTGTCTCTCCTCTACCCACTTGCCTCTTTCTAAGAGGTGTCCAAGCAGCAGGAGCATATTTAAGGGGGTGGGAATCCAAGCGAGAATCACCTCTCTACCACAGAAACCCATGGCTGCTGCAGGAACGGGGTGGGCAGGCAGATGAGGCAAGGTCTCCGCACTCCCCACCTCTAATCATCACTGACTCCTCCTTCTCCTTCATCCTCTGTTCCCAATCTGTCATCATGTCCTGTCATTGTTTCCTCTGAAATCTCTCATCCAGCCCTCCCCGCCTGCACTTCCTCTGGACCGCATCTTTGTCCCTTTCATGCCCTGACTACTGCAACAGCTTCTGTGTGTCCCTGAAATCCACTCTTCCCCTTCTCGCCCACTCTCTCCCTTCGTGACAACTGCCTGATGAACTTTCCCAAAATTCTTCCGTGTCATCCTCTCCTACTCAAGAACCTACTGTGGCTCCCTGGACGGCTGTGATGAGAACCCCCAGGGGCCCTAACTGTCTTATCCCAATATGCCACTCGTCTGTCATCCCACCTCCCTCCAGCTGGGCCCTGGGCCCTGTGGAGGACATGAAGAACCTCATGGCAGAGCTTCCCAAATCCTGTAATCCAGAGGAAAAGGGAGACTCACAGACACACAGGGGGCCCTGCAGTTAAGGAACTGAATCATGGGTCAGGCAGAATGTATGTGCTCCCAGTACAAGCTGCCCCTTCTCCAGTCCTCTGACCCTAGAAGCCCCTGACATAGTCAGGGCTTTTTCTGTACCTCAGGCCCCATTTCTAGACCCCATCCATCTTCATGACCTGCTTAACTGCAGTGTGTCCTTCCTTAAAAAGCCTTGATCCTCTCCCCTTTCCTACAGGAAGCCCTCCCTGACCACATGGAGTGGGCAGGTACTCTTCCCATCTAACACCCATATCCAGTAGTGGCCCCCATCTCCTCCTGGGAGTCCACCTCTCCCAAGCTCAGTCCCAGTCCTTCAGTGGAGGGGCACCCACTCTTGAACATGATTGCTGATACTCCTCCCCTCCCCTGTGTCCTGAACCTCTGTCTCAACCTGGGGGCTTAGGATTCATGCACCTGACCTAGGTATAAGCCAAGCAGTAGGTCACATCCCCCCAGCCCAGCAATAACTTCTAGGATGGATGTGAAAGCCAAGCTGGGCCAATAAGGTAAGTATGATTTCTGGAGGAAATACTGTCACAGAGGAAGGCACTCTGTCCTGCTGGACGTGAGCCAGGGTATACGAGTGCAGGCCCTAGCAGTCATTGCCTTGCCACCATGAAGAGCAAGCCTGTCAAGGAATATGGAGTCAACTCCGAAGCAAGCTGGCTTGGTGTGAGAGTAAAATCAGCTCCTGATGATGTCATTTAAGCCCTTCAACTCTGACTGATTGGTGACTTTAGCTTAAACTGGAAATGCTCCAATTCCTTCTTCTTTCTCCTACCTTTTTATGATTCCCAGAAGCCCACACAGTTCATGCTATGCAACTAAGCATCAACTCAGTCCTACTATTTTCCCATACTAGACTCTATAAACTCCTTGAGGACAGGAGTCACATTAGACACATCTGTGGTGTCCCCCACAAGGTCCATCCAGCTCAATGTTGTGCACAGAGTGGTGGGGGGGAGTTCACTGAAGTGACCTGGAACTCAGTTGTGAGGAGAGCTGGGCTCAGGAACAGGGCTCCTGAAAGTCACCCTACCCTCCACAAGCCATACCCAGTTACCTGGAGGGCCCTACCCACCACTCCTCCTGAGGAGACAGCCTTCCTGCCCTTGCTCAACCTACCCAGAGGTTGGAAGAGACATGAAACTGCCTATAAGACACCAAATATTGGGGCTCAAAAGGACAGTCTGCCCCAAATTTGATTCTCCTTAGATAACGCAGTCACAAACCCAGTGAGGAAACACAAACAGCCCCAGTGGACTGCTTTCAGCATCCATTCCAGTACAAGGTGGCCACAATCTGGGACTCATGACTCTTCAAGTTCTGTATCTTCTCACTTACGTGTCCTTTGAGCATGCTAAGAACAAAAATAAGCATGGGGTGGGAATGGGGGATGGAGGTGGTGTGGGATGTGCACCTGCCACATTCTCCACCTACTGACATCAGGCTGGCGGCCGGCCACCCCTGGCAGCACATAGGCAAAGCTGGTATCAATACATAGTAACGAGCTAACGAGGCACGCGTACTATGCGCCCAGCACTGTCTTACATGTATTAATTTCTTCCCGTTTTGTTTAATCCTTCCAACAATCCTACAGGAAAGTACTATCATTACAGTGTTACAGATGAGAACACTGAGGTGAGAGAGGTTAAAAATGGAGATTACAATACCGCCTCCTCCGAAAGTTACCAAGCGAGTTAGTATGTAGAGCACTTAACTCAACAGTGGCACAGGGTGAACGTTATCAAAATATTTGCTATCACAAAAATTACTATGAAGAGGACTTCTCACAATAGTAATTAAATCATTCATCACAATATTGGCTGTTGAAAATCAGTCTCTCCTGCAAAGAGTGTACTCTAGTTGGGCAGGCACTCTGTCTTCCTCACTGATGGACCTAAAGAGATAAGCACAAGAGCCCTGCACAGAAGAAGTGTTTAATAAACACTTGCTAAGGAATTTGGTGACTCAGCAATAGTGGAGGGACAGGGTCCACAGTAAGAGGAAGAGCATGAGTTGGAGAACACTGCCGGGAATGGGGACCCAAGGGAGCTACGTGGGACAGTAAGAAGTGAGCTCTCAGGCACTTATTGAGAATAGGCTTCCAAGCTGGGATCCTACTCTGGGCCCCTCGGGTACAGGGAAACCAGCTGGATACTCTTGGGACCAAGAATCATCAAAAAGGCTGTTCCCAGATACATGTTTCTGGGACTGGAGAGACAACTAACAACATAAGACTGGTGGCCATCTGACCATAGAGTGGGTAGAAGTACCCACCTGCTAAAGATGTCTCCAGAGACCTTCTGTAGGTACTGCAGGGCATCTGCCACCTGCTGGATGGCCTCCTCTCGTCGTAGATCTGGCTGGATGAGAGGCACCGTGTAGGTCTGGCCCACCAAGGAGTGGTGGGTCCTCATGGGAGTCATGATGCCTGTGGGTGAGAAACAGAGCATCAGGACTGTCCCTGGCTCATCCACCCCAGGGCAGAGGCCAGGAGATGAAAGCCCAGCCCTTCCCTGCCTCTCACCCCAATGGTCCAACACAAGTTCAGTTGTGTAGGTGGGTGGTGGGGAAGAGCATGTTACAGGAGCCAGGAGCTCAGAAGGATGGTGGTTAATGCTTGTTGAATGAGGGAGGGAGAAGTCAGGAGCAGGAACTGCGAATAGAGAACAGGTACAACTCTGCTGACTCTCTAGAGGGTACTTGGTAACCTGCTAGGTACTCTTTCCATAGATTACCTCATTTCAATCTCACAAGCCTAAGTCAACCAGAAGGAAACCCTGGCTGAAGAGAAAAAAGGAAGCCTAGAAAGATGGATTCGGTGGGGGGAACTCCATGAGACAATTGTCAAATGGTATGCCAGCCTGCTAAAGCACAGAAAACACGGACTCCTGGGTTCTTCCTACTTTGACCCCTGATAGACTGTCATTGAGATGGACTAGACAGTGGCTGCTGACTCTCGGTAGAACAGTGCCACAGGTCTGCTCACCCAGGCTAGATCTCAGGGGGCTCAGGAGGAAGATGGGGAATGTGGGGGCGGGGAACAGGAAGGGAAAAACACTCCTTTGAATTGCAAGGCGAGGGCAGAGTCTATTTATACTGGGTTTAATTAACTCCGCTCCCTGGTGCCACTAAAGCAGCAATCACACTGCAGACGGCACTGATTTGATTGGCAAGAGACGCGCCAGGCAGATTATTAAGGCACAAGGCCCCTATAAATAGGCCTAATCACAACCCCTTACTGGAAGATGGTAAGGAAGACATTAATCAGGCTGGCACTGTGCCCCAGGCCTGTTCTCCTAGGCACCATACTGGGGCCCTTACTTTTAACAGAAGCATAGGTGGAGCTAGGGAAGTATGGCAGTCAGGGCCTAGGATGCTTCATTTGGGCTTAACGTGCTGTGTGACCTTGGGTAAGTTGCTTGCCTTCTCTGAAGTCTCTGGTTCTTTCCACATTCCCATTCTGCAGACAGAACCAGCACTGCTTTTAGAAGTGGTTATCTCCAATGGTTCACTCCTTTGCTCTACTGGCTTCCCCAGCTCTTCTCTTCTACCCTGCTTGTTTTTTTCTCGCTGTTTCCAGTCCCGACCATCTGTCAGTTTATCATACTATGGTGGCTTGCCCGTTGCTGTGATGCTGGAAGCTATGCCACCAGTGTTCAAATAGTAGCAGGGTCACTCACAGTGGAAAGGTTTCACCTGAGCTTCCAATCTCAGATAGACTAGGAAGAAGGACGTGGCAATCTACTTCTGAAAAATTTAGCCAATGAAAATCTCATGAATAGCAGTGGAACAGTGTCTGATACAGTGCTGGAAGATGAGCCCTTCAGGTTGGAAAGCACTCAAAAGACGACTGGGGAAGCTCTGCTTCCTCAAAGAAGAGTCAATCTTGATGTGGATGGAGTCAAGCTTTCTGGACCTTCATTTGCTGATGCAGCATGACTCAGAATGAGAAGAAACAGCTGCAAATGCCCATTATAAATAGGAATATGGAATGTATGAAGTATGAATCTAAGAAAATTAGAAATGATAAAAAATGAAATGGAATGCATAAACATTGACATGTTAGGTATTAATGAACTGCAATGGGCTAGTACTGGGCATTCTCAACCAGACAACCATATAGTCTGCTATGCCAGGAATGACAAATTGAAGAGAAATGGCATTGCATTCACCACCAAAAAGAACATTTCAAGATCTATCTTGATGTACAACAATGTCAGTGATATGATAATATCAATACTCTTTTAACATACAAATATTATTCAAATTTATGTACAACCACTAAGGTCAAAAAATGAAGAAAATGAAGACATTTATCAGCTTCTGTAACCCGAAATGGATTGAACATTCAATCAGGAAGCACTGATAATAACTGGTGACTGGAATGTAAAAGCTGGGAACAAAGAAGGAGGATCAGTTGTTGGAAAACATGGCAATATTTTGGTAATAGAAAAAAGTGCCAGAGATCACATGATAGAATTTTGTAAGACCAATGATTTCTTCATTGCAAATACCTTTTCCATACAACATAACAGCCACTATACACTTGGAATTCACCAGATGGAATACACAAGGATCAAACTGACTACATCTGTGGAAAGAGACAATGGGAAAGATTAGTATCAGTCAGAACAAGGCTAGGGGCCAACTGCAGAACAGATCATCAATTGCTCATGTGCAAGTCTAATTTGAAACTGAAGAAAATTAGAACAAGTCCACAAAAGCCAAAGTACAATCTTCAGTGCATCTCACCGGAGTTTAGAGACTACGTCAAGAACAGATTTGATGTACTGAACACCAATGACATCAAGGACACCATACATGAAGAAAGAGTTCTTTAAAAAGGCAGGAAAGATAGAAAAGACCAAAACTGTTGTTAGAAAAGACCTTGAACATCAAGTAGCTAAAGATAAAGGAAGAGATGATGATGTAAAAGAGTCTGAAGACTTTAAGGGACCACTCCAGAAGACAAACCATAATGAAATGTGTAAAGACCTGAAGTTAGAAAACTGCAAAGGAAGAACACAGCTGGCATTTTTCAAGCTGAAAGAACTGAAGAAAAAAATTCATGCCCTGAGTTGCAATACAGAAAGTCACTGTACCACAGTGTTCAATCATTTCATGAGGTGCTAGATGACCAAGAACCAATGGTCCTGAAGAAAGAGGTCCATGATGCACTGAAGTCACTGGTGAAAAACAAGGCTCCAGGAATTGACGGAATACCAATGAAGATGATGCAATAAATGCATGCAGCACTAAAAGCGTTCACTCACCTATGCTAAGAAATTGGAAGACAGCTACCTGACCAACTGGAAGAGATCCACACTTATACCTAACCCAAAGAAAAGTGAACCAAATGAACATGGAAATTATCAAACATTATCATTAATGTCACCTGTAAGTAAAATTTGCTGAAGGTCACCGAAAACTGGCTGCATCACTGCATTGACAGGGAAATGCCAGAAAATTCAAGCCAGACTCTGAAGAGGGCATGGTAGAAGGGACGTCATTGCTGATGCCAGATGGAACCTGGCTAAAAGTGAAGAATACCAGAAAGATGTTTACCCAGGTTTTATCAACTATGCAAAGGCATTTGACTGTATGGATGATAACAAATTACAGGTAACATTGAAAAGAATGGGATTTCCAGAACACTTATTAAACTGTGCTCATGCAGAATCTGTACACTGACCTAGGCAGTTGTTCTAACAGAACAAGGGGACACTAAGGGGGAAAAAAAAATTCAAACCCAGTGCTCTCAATTCCGAGTCTTAGTGACCCTATAGGACACAGCAGAGCTGCCTCCCAAGATTTCCAGTAGCACCTGATGAATTCAAACTACTGACCTTTTTTTTCTCCCTAATGTTATTGTGATTAAGCGAAAGTTCACAACCCAAGTTAACCTGCCATATAAAAAACTTCAAGCACTGCCTCTCTGGAACTCTCTCTGCTTTCCTTATGCTGTGACAGCACTCTTCTACGCTTTCCTTCCCTTATCCACTCATCCAAAACCTGTGCCCTCCTCTCCATCCTCTCTTCTCTCCTCTTCCCTCTAAAGAGAAACCAGTAGGATAGCCTCATATGTGTATTGAATCATAAAGTACACATATCACCTGCATCGCTGCGTCCCCAAGTCCAGTATATTCTGTGTCTGAAGTGTTGGCTACAGTACTGGTTTCAGCTGTGGGCTAGCAGCAAGTCTAGGAGCCATGTTCTCAGGGGACCCTCGAGCTTGTTGGACCATCAAGTCTGGTCTTTAATAGAAGAACTTTCGGTGAGCAGCTGTAGCTCTACTGAGTGGTTAAAATCAGAAAAGGTGTACACCAGGGTTGTATTCTTTTACCACACGTATTCAATCTGTATGCGGAGCAAATAATCTGAGGAGCTGGACTACACAAAGGAGGAAGACTTGTTAAATCTGAAATCTGCAAATACAACCTTGCTGAAAGTGAAAAGGACATGACCCATTTACAGAAGAAGATCAAAGACTATAGTCTTCAGTATAAATTACACTTTAAAACAAAAATCCTCACAACTGGACCAATGAGCAGTATCATCATAAATGGAGAAAAGACTGCAGTTGTCAAGGATTTCATGTAACTTGAATCTGCAATCAATACCCTTGGAAGCAGCAGTCAAGAAATTAAACAATACATTGCATTGGGTAAACCTGTTGCAAAAGACCTCTTTCAAGTGTTAAACAGCAAAGATGTCACTTTCAGGACTAACATAAGCCTGACCCAAGTCATGGTGTTTTCAATGATCTCATGTGTAAGTGAAAGCTAGGCAATGAATAAGACTGATGATCTGACGTCTCTGAATTATAGTGTTGGACAAGAATACTGAATATACCATGGCCTGTCAGAAGAATGAATACACCTGTAGGAAGAAGTACAGCCAGAATGCTCCTTAGAAGCTAGGACGGTGAGACTTACATACTTTGGTCACATTATTAGCAGGGACTAGTCCCTGGAGAACGACTTCTATCTTGGTAGAAGGTCAGTGAAAAAGAGGAACACCCACATAACGATGTACTGACACACCGGCTGCAACAAAGGGCTCAAGCTTGCTCAACAATCATAACAAAGGAGTAGGGCCAGGCAGTGTTACCTTCTGTTGTACACAGACAGGGTCCCTGTGA
Source organism: Heterohyrax brucei (assembly GCA_028571685.1). Lineage (NCBI taxonomy): Eukaryota > Metazoa > Chordata > Mammalia > Hyracoidea > Procaviidae > Heterohyrax > Heterohyrax brucei. The sequence goes on along the minus strand of CM053142.1, from coordinate 63,331,376 downwards.
GTCAGAACTGACTCGAGGGCACCTAACAATTCCTTCTAGACCTGCACTGTTTTTTATCTGGCTGATTCATTTTGCACTCCAAATTTTATCCGGCTCTGAGTTCCTCCTTGACTTTCAGGGAAGACAGCCTCAGCTTCCCAAAAGTGAACCTTTGTAAGTGATACAAATTTTCTGGATCTCCTAAGTTTGTTCTGTGCTTCAGTCTTCCCCATCTATAAGCTTGGAAAGGAAAAAAAGAAGATACTTCAGTGCATATCCTGAAATACATTCTCTATCCTTAGTTACCAGATCTGCGATCAATGTATTTTTACAGATATGAATCTCTTAAACAAGTAGTAGCAAATTCAGGAATTAAGAGACTGAGTACTGCTGGTTAGCTATTTATTCACACTGTCTGCAAATATTTACTGATAAGCTATTTAGTGGCAGCCCTCATCACAACAAAGATGAGTAAGTCATTGTACCAGCCAGGCAGGCAGCCTCAAAGCAAACACCACCTTGTTAAGTGCTCTCATTTAGCCCTGAATACGGTGCAAGGAAGGCCTGAAGAAATGATGCGTTCTTTATGGGGCTAGGGGCGTCAGGAAAAGCTTTTTGGCATAAGTTGTATCTCCCTATCAGGCCTTGCTAAGGTGAGCAGAGAGAGAGTGCTCCAAGTAGAAGGAACAGCTTGAACAAAGTGTGTTAGGAGAATGGCAAGTGTTCTGGAAGGATGAAAGGATAAGCATCCTTGAGGAAGTACCAGGAAAGAGAAAGAGGCCAGACTGCAGAAAAACACTGAATACCACAAGGATTTTGGATTTGAGCCCACGGGACAGGAATGAAGTCTTCATAACTGCACTATCCAATCTGGTAGCCACTGATTAGCTATATGCAGGTACTGAGCACTTCTAATACGGCTAGTCTGAATTGTGTAACACACACACCCAGTTCCAGAAACCTAGAACTGAAATATTCGTAATTTTTACCTTGACTACATGCTAAAATGATCATATTTTGGATCCACTGGACTAGACAGATAACTAAATCAATTTCCCTTATTTCATTTTATTTTTCAAACCACCCACGTGGCTTGCATTGTATTTCTCTCAGACAGAGCTGCCTCAGAGAATCAGCTATAAAACAAAAATCACGGACTCTTTCCGGGTCTACACTCCAGGCTAAAATCTTCTGCAGAAGGAAATCGGGAACAAGCACGATTCAAACAGGTGGGGTCAACTAAAAGGAATCTAGGAGGTCCGGGCACTAGCCAGCCTCAGAGACAGATTGGAGTCGCAAAAGGAGTGTCTAAAAATCCAGTGCAGCGCCACGCCTGGAGCAAAGAGTCCAGAGCAAGGACAGGCACGTGAGGGTCACGGGGCTCGCGAGCCGAGTGAGGAAGTGGAGGGCTGGAGCCTGGAGACCCCAGCTCACTTTTCTAGCAGAATTCTCCCTCCCCGCTCCGGGCCTCGGCTTCAATACGAGGAAAAATATTGGGCAGACCACGGTGAAGGGTTTAGCTCCACGCGAGCAAAGTCCCAGAACAGGAAGAAGAGAGACATCTCTTAGTGGCTGGCACAGGCCCGGAGCCGCTTCCCAGCCGGTAGCCAGTCAAACGGCAAAGTCGGAAAAGAACCCTGCGCAAGGGCTGCAGACCCGGCCGCTTCTGCCGGGAGCTCCCCGGCGCTCTCCACTGCACAGGCCGTTTCCTCCGCGTCCCCCTTCTCCGCCCCCAACTCATCACCGCAGGCCGCGCGCCTCCCGGACATCCGCGGGCCCACACTCGTCCCTCCCTCGAGCCTCACTTTCTAGTGCAGCCCTGAATGCCACTCCTCTCGCGCCCGGACACCACCACGAGCCAGTCGCAGGACTCCGACCCCCGGGGAGGTGCCGCCCAGATCCCCACCTGCGCGCCGCGGCCGTCGCCGCCGCCGCCCGCCGCCCGCCGCCCGCCGCTGCGCTTCCGCTCTGCCGGTGTCTCCCGGATCCTAGCGCCGCGGCTACAACGTTCGGCGCGGAGCTCTCGGCTGACCGGACATTGGCGTCTCCCAGGTCTCGCCCGACTCTCCCGATTTTTGTCGGGCAATCGAGGCGGAGTCGCGGACCTCTACGCAGAATTCACACTCCGAGCCTCCGACAGGCCTCCTAGCGCCTAAGTCTTGTATTCTGAGCGCCAGGCCGCTCTTAGCCCTCGCCCCTTCTGGTTGTCCGCGACCTGCACCCCGGGGTCTACCGATCCCCCTCCCAATGCCTGTATCCCCTCACCGCCTTCCACTCGGGCTCAGACCTGACTGTCCGCCGGCCTCTCCTCTTCAGAGCCGTCCTCGCCCTGTGTGTACCCCTAGTGCCTGACATCAAGCACAGATCCAGACTGCCCCCTCCCCTCTGGCCTTGTTTAAATGATTTCATGCATCTGTCAGCACCCCTGATTTTCTTGTGTTTATCTCTCTGAGCAGTTCTCTCCGGTCCTCTGAGTTCCCACCCTCCTTTGAAAAGTAAATACTATGTAAAGGAAGAGCCCTGGTGGCCTAAGAGGTAGGAACTCAACGTCAAACCCAAGGTCAGCAGTTTGAATCCACCAGCCACTCCTTGGAAACCGTAGGGGGCAGCTCTAAATGTCCTACATGGTGACTATGAGCTGGAATTGATTTTACGGCAATGGGTTTGGTTTAGCTTTTGGCATATAGAGACAGCATCAGTTGGGAGAGTCTGCAGTTGTCCTTCCTGAAGCCGGTTGGCTGGTCTTCGAGTTCTTGGTTCCCCTCTTGAACGTTTGTCAAATAAAATACAGATCACCCTGTTAAATCTTAATTTTGGATAACAAATAATTTTTTAGCCTAAATGTTTCAAATTGTTCATAGGACAGCTTAGCTAAAAATAGTCTTTATCTGAAATTCAAATGTACCTAGGTGTATTATATTTTTATTTGCTAAATCTAGCAATTCCGCTTTCTTTTTCCTAATACTCTCCCAGTTTTGTCCTCCTTCCCTGCCCCTCCTTCTGGGGGAGTTAGGTTGAATTGCCATTTTTGAACTAGAACATTCTGTTGTCTCACTGGCTGCAGCATATGGTCCCTACCAGAGGTAGGGAAGAGATAGGTTTCCATCTGCAAACACATTTCCTCTTCTCCCCATATGACAATGAGCCAGTGGTTTAAGGTGCCCAAGACACATTGTCTGATTGGGGTCTGTGCCCTGAAACAGTCAAGCCAATGAAAGTACTCCTTGTTAGCAAGAGGGAGAAGGGTTATTAGGAGTTATAATAACAACCAAGACTCAACAGCAACTGAGGCTGTCCTCTGTGGAGTCTTGAAAGACAATTTTTACATCACAGTTTATGAATTGATATCATTTTAGCAAGGATTACCTAATGTTTTCAAGTGCATAGTCCACAAATAATTGTATACATCACAAAATAACCACAAGAAACTACAGATATGTATGTTGGTCACTTGGACTCTAATCTCTATGTTTGTAAGAAACAAATAAAAGAACTTACACAAAAACTTTTTAATTAGTGGAACTGGCCTGTCAAGTGCACCCCGACTGAGACACAGAGCAGGGAAGAAAGCTGCAGATTAAAAGCGTCAGGCAGCCTCCCTACCTGCTAACTTCTGTTCGACAAGCTGGAGGCCAAACAAGAGTAGAAAAAGGAGAGAGAAACCAAGGCTGCAGGAGTAGAGGGGGCCACTCATCTCTTTGGAAAGATACCAGTGCAGCAGGTGCAATAAAAAACTGGTAGATTACATAGGGTTATTATGGCGTTAGTTATGTCAAGTTCTCAATTGCCCATTTTGAAAGGGAGAAAACATGCAGCAAGGGATTAGGGTTACAACATCCAAGAAGGGGGAATGTGAAGTACACAAGGCCTAGCCCTGCCCAGGAGAGGCAGCCTGGCATAAAGGAAAACCTGTGGGCTTGTGAGCCCTACTACTTATTCTTTGTGTGACCTTGGAAAAGTCATTTAATTTTTCCCAAGCCCTCGGTTGCCCTGTTTGTAAATTGGGGTTAAGAAGGCTTGCCCTGCCTCCTTTCGAGAATTTCAAAGAAAGGATATTAAAACACTTTGCAGTCTAAAGTTAGTCCAGACATGAAAGGAAATTTGCTATGTGCCTCAGGATATGTGTCTATACATAGACACAAACCACATGATATGAATCATACACCTGGCTACGTGTTCTCATAAATGTGCTGCTAGAGAAAGCCGTCCACAAGCCCTACCCAGCCCCTGACCAGTCATTTCACCCTTCAAATAGTTTACCCTCAACTTTGTAAAAAGTTCTTTACTGACAGACTCCTCCCAGACCTAACTGTAGAGATTACCTATGAGCTGAATCCAGGGAGTTCAGGTAGTGAAGTGGTTCAGCCCTCAGCTGCCAACCAGGTCAAATATTCAAACCCACCAGCCACTCTGGGGGTGAAAGATATGGTGATCTGCTCCTGTAAAGATTTGTAGCCCCAGAAACCCTATGGAGCAGTCCTACCCTGTCCTAGAGGATCACTAAACCACTGCCATCAAGTTGGTGCTAACTCACAGCAACTGTATAGACAGAGTAGAACTGCTCTGTAGACTTTCCAAGGAGTGCCTGGTGGATTTGACCTGCTGACCTTCCGGTTATCAGCTGTAGCACTTAACCACTACACCACCAGGGCTTCCAGAGGGTCACTAGGAGTTGAAATTAACTTGACAGCAGACAAATTTGGTTTGCTTAATCTGAAGACATTTAACCTTGGCTCCTTGAGTTGCAATGGGAACCCTTGATCTCAGTATGGATGAAGAAAAGCTGAGTGTCATTCCAGTTTGTGGACACCGAGGCCCTCTGTGTCTTTTAATTGGCTAGCTGGGGTAAGAGTAAGCTTGGAAAAAGGTTGAATAAGTCAGTTTTTGGCAGTTTGGCAGGGGTTTTGCAAGCATTTTTCCAGACTCTTGAATTCCTGTGGAACGGAGATGCGAAGGGTGTGGGACTTGGCTAAAAACCTGATCCCTAGAAAAATAAGGATGGAAGTATCTACTCTCTAAACAGTCAGAATGACAGATACTTTGAGAGAGATACAGCCATTTTCTATTTCTCAGATTTCTGATGTATTTGATAAAGAGCCTACTACCAGAACCTCATCGAGAGAGTACTGTGCTGTGAAGGTGGAAATCAGAACCTGCCCCTCTCTGAGCTTTCAGCTGGCCTCATCACTGGTTGTATGGAACAGCTCTTGGATCTCTGTGTTCAGAGTGAGTTAACCACACTGTTCTGACCTGTCCTTGTTAGACCTCGCAGTCCTGCTCCTCCAGGAATCCTTCTTAAGCACTGGCAGCCCTGACTTTCCCTTATCTGAAACCCACACCCTCGGCTACACCAGACAGCTCAGCCCCCAACCTGTTCTATTTCTGTGATGTTCTCTGTGAGCACTGGTGGCACAATGGTTGAGGTGACTGCGAACTGGAAGGCAGGTTCAAACATACCCAGCCACTCTGCAGAAGAAAAACCTGGAATTGTGTGCTCCTGTGAAGATTCCAAAACCGAAACCTTTGCTATTGAGTCAATTCTGACTCCTAGCAACCCTACAGAACCAGGTAGGACTGCCCCAAAGCTGCTTCCAAAGCAGTTATCTTCACAACAGCAGACTGCTGCCACATCTTTCCTCGAGTGGCTGATGGGTTTGACATGCTAACCTTTTGATTGGCAGCTGAGCACTTAACCACCGTGCCACTAGGGCTCCTTCCAGTAAAGATTACAGCCTAGAAAACCATATGGGGCAGTTCTACTCCATCACATGAAGTCTCTAGGAGTCAACAGTCAATATGAAGGCACGTAACGGTGACAACCGCAACAACTCTTACAGGCAGTAGAGTACGGTAGTTCCCAGCAAGGCCTCTAGAAGCAGACTGGTCCAGCTGGATTCCTATTCTGCTTCTTAATAGCTGTGTGACTTTGGGCAGGCTACTTGTGCCTCAGTTTCATCTCCTATAAATTCAAAGATCGTAACTGCATCTCCCTTTGTGGTGAGGATTAAGTGAGTTAATATGTTTCCAGGGTCTGAAATAATGTCTAGGGCACAAGGAATACCACATGTGCATTAGTCATTTTTGTCCTACACTCATTTCTTGATCTCAGCAATGCCACAGCCAAGGTTGTACCTTATTCTTTGTACCCTTCTGTCTTAGTCATCTAGTGATGCTTTAACAAAAATACCACAAATGGATGGCTTTAAAAAGAGAAATTTTACTGTATCAGAATTCAGTACGCTACAAGTCTATATTCATGGTGTCATCTCTAGGAGAAGGAGGAAGGTCCTTGTTGTCATTCTTCCCCTGGACTGGGAGTTTCTGAGGTGCATGGACTCCAGGTCATTTCCAAAGGACATGCTCAGTTCCCAGCACTGCTTCTTAGTGGTATGAGGTCCCCAAGTCTCTTCTTGCTTCCCTTTCCTTTGTATCTCAAGAGACTGACTCAAGGCACAAAACAATCTTATGCATTGAGTCCTGCCCCACCAACACAACTGACTATCCAGGACTTACAACATATAGGAACATCACACAATGCTAGGAATCATGGCCCAGCCAAATTGCTACACACATTTTGGGGGGGACACAATTTAATTCACGACACCTCCTTACAGTCTGGGTTACACTAGATGTGAGGTGGAATCAGAGAATGTGAGAGCCTGAAAAGACCTCAGAGATAAGAATGTCAAAGCTCCGTTGACAGAAGGGACAGGAGACTGGGGAAGACACTGCCCACGGGCCTCCAGTGAACAGACAAATGTTCTCTGTGTGTCTCCAGGGGTACCTTTATTTCTCCTCAGATCCAGGCTAAGGAGGAGACTAAGCGTCCCTTGTCATATTCACTCAGCACACATTTATGGAGACTTGCTCTGTGCCTCCAGAGGAGTCAGATAAACAGATGTTGAAACAGATGATTGCCACAGAGTGGAATACTCTTTTTGACAGAAGCAGTAGAGGGAGCACAGGGTACCCAGGCACATGGAATGAGGGGTACCCATGCAGTTAGCATTCCTTTCAGTTGTGCCTAACAGAAACGCCACTTCAGGGCTTAATTAAACATTAGAAGTTTATATTTTCCACATACAGGAGAACTGGAAGTAGGTGAAACAGGATTGCTATGGTAGGTCCATGGTGCCTTCAGGAACCCACAGCCTTCTTTCTTCTCTGTCTTTGCTTTCATCCTTTTGTTTGCAATATGTGTGCTCTGTTCCCAGATACTGTATCTAAGTTCCAGGTGGAAGGAAAGGAAGGATAAAAAAAAAAAAATAAGGCAAATATGAACCTAGCCTATGCCTTCCTAAAAAAAAAACTTTTCCCAGAAGCTCCACCCAGCAGCTTCCTTGTACATCTTGTTGATCAGAACTGGATCACATGATTTCATCTAGCTGCAAGGGAGTCTTGGAAATGAGCACTTTTAACTGGCTACATTACCACCCTGAACAAGATTGGAATTCTGTTGGGGAAAAGGGAAGAATGGATTTAAAAAAGAAACAGTTGCCACCAAGTTGATTTCAACTCTGCATTCCAAAAGATTTTGATGACTGTGACTTTTCAGAAGCAGATTGTCAGATCTTTCTTCTGGGGCAACTCTGGGTGGGTTTGAACAGCCAACCGTTAATTTAGTAGCCTAGTAGTAACCAGTTGTGCCACCCAGGGGCTCCAGGAGAATGGATAGAGGGTAGTTAACTGTGCAGCATCTGCCAGAGACAGCTTACTCTTGAGCAAGGTGTTGCACATTACACAGAGAAGGATTTTGGGAGGCTACGATTCCGGAGAGGAAGCTTATAAAATACAGAGGAGTTACACAGGTGAAGCAGGTGGGGTTACAGGAATTTCAGTGACATGTGAGCATGACTGCATTAATTAAGCTGCTGTAAAAAACTAAAAAGTTTATAAGAGTTTGGACACAATGAAAGTTCACTTATCATTAATGGACAGTCAAAACTGGTAGATGGTTCTTCTTCATGCTTTGATTCAAGGAAACAGGTTCTTTAAGTCTTATGGCTCTGCCATTTTCAGTATGGGGTTTCTAAGGGTGCTGTGTTCCTTGGGAGCAGAAAGAACTTGGAGGATAGCGTGTGGGAGGTTTTGTGGGGGCAGGCCTGGAAGTGGCATGTGTATCAGTCTCTTATTCCCTTGGCTAAAGCTTGTTTAAACAGCCACAGCTAACTGCAGGAGAAACAAGAAAATATAGTCTAGCCATATACCTAGTGCATTAGCTTCCTAGGTCTGCAGTAGCAAAAAGCCACTATCTGTTGGCTTAAAACAACAAAATTTATTCTCTCAAAATTTTAAGTTTGAAATCAAGGTGTAGGTAGGGCCAGGCTTTGTCTGATGCTGTAGGAGAGGATCCTTCCTTCATGACTTCTGACAGTTGCCAGCAGTCCTTGGCTTGTAGATACATCACACTCAACTCTGTGCCTGTCATCACATGGCATTCTCCCTGTCTGTGTTTCTTCTCTTTGTATAAGGACACTAATTATATTGGATTTAGGGCCTACTCTATTCCAGTTTGACATCATCCTAACTCGATTACATCGGCAAGATCCCATTTCCAAATAATGTTTTACATTTGCAGGTACTGGGGGTTAGGACTTGAACATGCCTTTTTGAGAGGACACAATTCCAATAACAACACCCAGGAAGAAGAGCTAACCAGTTCCTGCTGTAATGATTAGAAGGTGGGAGAAAAAAGAAACTGCTGAGGAAAACGTTGTCATCATGCCCATTTTACAAAACTAAGGTTTTGGGAGGTTTAAGAACTTGTCAAACAGCTCCACCTCTTACTAAGTATTCTTATCCACGCTATTATACTCCTCTCAAAGAAGGTCTCATGTATCATAGTAAGGAGGTCAGACTTCATTCAGAATACTTTGGATCCCTGGGATAATAGCATAGACTTGGAAGAAGTCATTCTTTTTGTTTTGGTGGAAAAGTACACAACCAAACATCCATCTGTTCCACAATCCTACATGTGCAGTTCAATAACATTGGTTATGTGCTTTGCAACATGTGTCATTTGGAGTGTTTCTATCCATATTGTTACACCACCACTAACTCATACTCTCTGTCCCTTAAAGTTTTCATCTGTGCTATAGATGAACTACTGTCAGCTTAAACTCGTACATAATTCTTTATAACCCTGCAATGCTCAAGACAAATATTCTCTATTAACTGAGCTAAATTGTTTGATTTCCTCATGGCTTCATGAGGTAGTTTTGGTTCAAAGTTTAAAGATTATTTTTAAGCAATAGATTCAATGGTCTCACTAGTCTCGATTGAGCCAGTAAGTCTGGTTACCACATAAATTTGAAGTTCTGTTTTCTGATTTTCTCTGTTTTGATCATGATCCATCTGTTAAGTCCTTGATTAAAATGTTTAATAGTGGTAGCCAAACGCCATCCATTTCTCCAGGTCTCATGGCAGTGGAGGTAGCAGTTCGTGGAGGAAACTGCCCATCTCTGGTGCCAAAGTGTGGCTCCCTCAGATTGTCTCAGACTTGCTTATAAATAGTGGTATCAGAAGCTAAGGAAGGACTACCTGAAGCCACGGATTCATCTTTCTTCAGGCAGTATCTGGCTCTCCCAGGCTTGAAAAAAACTCCATTTTCAGAGGCATGGCAGAGAGGGGCACTGAAGCCCAGAGTAAACCATTTCAGAAATGGGCAGCCCCCCACTACCTCAACTCCTCTTCCTCTGTCGCCTAGAGGAGAAGGTGAAGGTGACAAGACTGTAGGCACAGACCAGAGGAACTATATGGCCCCCGGCTACCACCACCGGCTGGGGTTCCAATAGACGGTCCTAGGCAGAAAGGCAGTGAGATGTGGGACAAAACTCAAATGCTTCAGAAAGGTCCGACTAGCTGGACCACTGTGCCCAGAGGGCTCCCTGAGGCTATAGCCCTGAGATACTCTTTAAACCTTGAACCAAAGCTATCCCAAGACCACCTTTTAGCAAAATCACAGAGTGGCACACAAAATAATGGTTGTTAGACATAAGAATAGTGTTCTTCTAAAAAAACCTTCAGAGACCAAAAGGTCACCATTTATTCTAAAGCTAAGACAGGAAGATAAGGGGGCAGAGAAACTAGAATGCTGGATACAGAACAACCAGAACACAATTACAGAGGTTGCTGACACTTTGCAATAAATACAACCAATGATATTGTTATGACTTGAATTGTGTCCCCCCAAAATGTGTGTCAACTTGATGAGGCCATGATTCCCAGTATTGCATCATTGTCCACCGTTTTGTCATCTGATGTGATTTTCCTCTATACTGTAAATCTTGCCTCCACGATGTCAATGAGGCAGGATTAGAGAGAGTTATGTTAATGAGGCAGGGCGCATGCTATAGGATTAGGTTGTATTTTGTGTCAATCTCTTGAGATACAAAAGACAGAAGCAAGTATAGGGTGAGGGGTTATTACCTGAGATGGCTTCAACCATTCTGATACACAGTGTTCTTGTTTTCTGCGGATTAAGAATAATCAGGAGAGAATCTACAATTTTCCCCGCTAAACCAAAAAAATGAAATCCATTGCCATCAAGCTGATTTTGACTCATAGTGGCCCTAGAGGAAAGAGTAGAACTGCCCAAGAGAGTTTCCAAGGAGCACCTGGTGGATCTGAATTACTAACCTCTTGATTAGCAGCTGTCACCAGGATTCCACACTAGAAAAGATTAGAAAACATCTTGCAAGGGGAGATGAGGGCTAGGCAATGCTTACCTTTGTCTCCCTGAACAAAGGCTTAGTTGGAGCTTATAAAGAGTTTTAGGTGTGAAGGATCTCATGTTTTATTCATTAAAAGGTGGGAAAAATAGTGGGGCTAGGGTAATAAGGTGCTCCCACAAACAGACTTCAAGATGGCTATTGCAATGGGAGCTTCTCAGACTGGTGAAATCAAACCAAGGCCATTGCCACAGAGTCACTTCTGACTCATTTTAGGGTGTCGCACCTGCACAGTTCCTCCAGAACCAATACAGACAGAAAGACTTCTCCTAGGGCTGGCACCCTGAATTTGGACTTCCAGCCTCCTAAACTGTGAGAGAATAAATTTATCTTTGTTAAAGCCATCCACTTGTGGTATTTCTGTTATTAAAAAAGAACAAACAAACCCGAAAACCAAAATCACTGCCATTGAGTTGGTTCTGACTCATAGTAACTCTATAGGTCAGAGCAGAACTGCACCGTAGAGTTTTCAAGGAGCACCTGGGAGATTTGCACTACTGACTTTTGGGTTAGCAGATGTAGCACCTAACAACCACTACACCATCAGGGTTTCCATTTCTGTTACCACAGCACTAAATAACTAAAAGCTAAAAAAACAAAAAACAAAAAACAAAGAAACCATTTCTGTTGAGTCAATTCTGACTCATACTGACTCTTTAGGATACAGTAGAACAGCCCACAGCCCCCAAAGGATTTTAAGGAGCAACTGTTGAATTGAAACGATGGTCTTTTGGTTAGCAGCCTGAGCTCTTAACCACTGCACCACTATATAACTAAGATAGTCATTAAACAATATTTGTGGAAATCATCAAATGAGAATCCATCTTGCTGTGTAAGCTCTCACCAAAAACACAATAAAATATTATTTAGGAAAAAAAATACTGCACTTATCTGGGATGAGAAAGGAAATGACCTGAGGCTGGTGATGGCCTAGGCCGTGGTTAGAGCCAGGAAAGAGAGAGAGGAGAACATGAGCAGGGGCCAGGCAGGGCTGACTTGTGGATTAGGTACAGCAGGTACAGAGTCTAGGGCTCACATGGCTTTCAGAGGCCTGAAAATATTTTAATTTCTTTTAAAATCAGAAAAAAACAAGCAAAAAAGGAATGGCAGATTAAATTTTGTAACATCTATTGGTAATAATCTATGTACCAGTAAGTCGTATTTTTAATAGATTTTTCAGTGGAATAAGGATCCCTGGTGTTGCAAGCAATTAACATACCTGACTGCTTACTAGAAGGTTGGTGATTTGAGTTCATACAGGTATGCCTCAGAAGAAAGGCCTGGCAATCTAATTCCAAAAAATTAGCCATTGAAAACATCAGGGAGCATAGTTCTACTCTGACATACAGGGAATCACCGTAAGCCTGAATCAACTTGATGACAACTGGGTCATCACTATCAAAGGTCCCTCAGAGGCTAATGTGCTAAGTCTATGGAAGTCATAATGAGGTTAACTGGTGCGTGAGAGAGATGGGAAGGAGAAGAGGGTGTGTGTGTGTGCTGTTATTCGGCAGAGACCCAGCACTCCGGGCTCTCAGCCATATAGCCGGTAGATTTAGGATGTCCAGCCTGACAGCATGTCTCTCACTGCCATTCCTGTACCATGACAGGCTCTAAGGAATCCAGAACACAGAACCTGGTGCCTAGCACCCCGGCGTTACAGAAGCTGCTGCCACTCCCTTCCTGGCTCAGGGTCCACAGCTCTGAAATCCCACTTGTATGGGAGCTGGGCATGGGGCAGCAGGACCCACTAATCCTTGAAATAGCTCCTTGAGGATTAGCCCAGCCTCTCTCAGCAGCAGAGCAACCGGGCTCATTCCAACAGAGGGGGAGACAGAGTGAAGCCACAACAGGGTGGCTGCCAAGGCAGGAAGCCTGAGTAGGTAGACAATGGGCAGAGGCTTCCAGGCTGAGGGCAGCAAGGGGGGAACCCTGAGGGGGTGGGGCTAAATTTCAGAGGTGGGATTATGCAAATAAGGCCAATTCTAGCTAGTGATCTAAAGCTTAAAAAAAACTCAGCCTGGGGGTAAGACTTTAAATTACAAAAATGTAAAAGTATGAAGTGTGAAATAATCCCTCAAGGTACTTATTTTACAATCAAATCATTCCAACACAATGAACCATATGGAAAATGTCCTTCTTCCCACCTGCACACCCACAGCCACAGGCACCCTCTTTCTCACCCACACCACCCCTGCCACCTAGCACCTTCCCCATCTTCCTTCCCAATGGGTAAGGCACTCCCTATCTTATAAGAAAAAAAAAAAAACCCAAAAAATCAAAAACCCAAACCCACTGCAAAAAAAACAGACCTGTTGCCAACAAGTTGATCTCAACTCATAACAACCCTATAGGACAGAGTAGAACTGCCCCACAGGGTTTCCAAGGAACAACTGGTGGATTCAAACTGCTGACCTTTTTGTTAGCAGCCAAACTCTTCACCACCAGGAGCTTCAAATCTACTGCAGTCCTGTCTAATTCCTATGCATAGACCCTGTAGGTGCCTATAGAACAGGGCAAAACTGCCTCACAGAGTTTCGAAGGCCATAAAAATCTCTAGAGAAGCAGACTGTCACACCTTCTGTCACACTGAATAACTAGTAGTTTCAACCTAGTCCGCTGCTTAACCACTTTGTCACCAGGGCTACTTTCTCATAAATCAAGCAGTTGCTGAAATCCCACCTCTGCCAGCAACATTTCCTGGGGTAACAGGAAGAAAAGACACATCCTTGGGCCCATCCAGTTGCAGGGAGGGGAGGTGGTGAGGGAGATGCCTCCTCTGGAAGATTTGTTAATTTGACTAGAACAGAAGTAATCAGTATGTAAATTAGTTTTCCATTATACTAATGTTTATGCATAGAAATGATAATCTAGGCAGGGGGGTGGGGCCAGGTGATAAGTGGGCCAGGGGAGCCAGGGATGGGTGTCTTGGGTGAGAGCAGAAAAATAAGGGGAATTAGTTCAGATTGCAGGTGACCTCATACCACAAGAAAGCAGCATTGAGAGCAGGGTGCATCCTTTGGACCTGAGGTTCCTACTCAGAGAAGCTTCTTGACCTTCTGGACCTTCCTCCAGAGCAAAGAGAAAAAGCCTTCCCCTGGAGTTGAGGCCCTGAATTTGGACTTGTAGCCTACTAAACTGCGAGAGAATTAATTTATCTTTGTTAAGGCCATACACATGTGATATTTCTGTTGGAGTGGCACTCGATGACTAAGCTCCCATGTGTCTGTCAGTTTGTCATACTGCAGGGGCTTGCTGTGTTGCTGTGATGCTGGAAGCTATACCATCAGTATTTGGATACCTGCAGGACCACCCATGGTGAACAGGTTACACCTGAGCTTCCAGACTAAGGCAAACTAGGAAGAAGGACTCAACAGCCTACTTCTGAAGAGAATTAGCTAGTTAAAACCTTATGAATAGCAGCAGAACGTTGTCAGAGTGCTGGAAAAGGAGCCCCACACATTGGAAGCACTCAAAAGAAGACTGGAGAAAACCTGCCCCCTCAAAGTAGAGTTGACCTTAATGATGTGGGTGGAGTCAAGTTTTCAAGATCTTCATCTGCCGATGTGGCAAGACTCAAAAAGAGTAGAAACAGCTGAAAACATCCATTAATAATGGGAACATGGTATGTATGAAGTATGAGTCTAGGAATACTGGAAATCATCAAAAATGAAATGCATAAACATCAATATCCTAAGCATTAGTGAGCTGAAATGGACTGGTATTGGCCATTTTGAATTGAACAATCATGCAATCTGTTATGTCAGAAATGACTACTTGAAGAGGAACGGTGTTGCAGTCGTTGTTAAAAAGAACATTTCAAGATCTATCCTGAAGTACAGTGCTGTGTCAGTGATGGGATGCTATCCACACACCTACAAGGAAGACCAGTTAATATGACCATTATTCAGATTTATGCACTAACTACTAGGGCCAAAGATGAACAAATTGAAGATTTTTACCAGCTTCTGCAGTTTGAAGTTAATTGAACATGCAATCAGGATGCATTGATAATTATTGGTGATTGGAATGTGAATGTTGGAAGCAAAGGATTGGTAGCTGGTAATAGAAATGATGTCTGAACTGAGAAGACAGAGAGACCCACAAGAGTGGGTGCCTACATGGACCTGGGACCGGAAGAACCGGATGGTGCCCGGCCACCACCAGTGATAGCCATGACGGAGCTCACAGAGAGGAGCCTCACTAGCAACACAAGAATAAAAAGAGGTGCATCATGAGATCTCCACTAAAAGACCTCAATTGATGGTCCAGTGGTTTTGGGGTTCATCTGAGAGCATGGCCCCCGGCCCTGATGCTGCCCGTTCCCATAAATTATAACAAAGGTCCACTCTTTGGACAGGAATGGAATGGACTTGGCAATGCAGAGTAACCATATATTGGAAGCACTTTATGGTTCTGTACATCTACAGGATATCATCTTGCTGACCTCTGGCTGGAGGAAGGGGAGTGGACAGAGAGGAGGGGAAAGGAGACTGTTGGGAGGATGAGACATGTATGGAGCAGAGAGGAATAATGTGCTGTCATCGGACAGGGAGAGCAGTGGAAGCTGCATATAGGGGGGCATGTAAGTTTACATGTGAATGTACATTTTCACTCATTTATGTTAAATAAAAATTAAAAAAAAATGATGTCTGAGATCGCATTGCAAAATTTTTCAAGACCAATGACTTCTTCATTGCAAATACCTCTTTCCTCCAACATACATGGTAACTACACATGTGGAAGAAACCCTGGTGGTGTAGTGGTTAAGTGCTATGGCTGCTAATCAAAAAGTTGGCAGTGTGAATCCATCAGGAGCTCCTTGGAAATTCTATGGGGCAATTCTGTTCTGTCCTATAGAGTTGCTAGGAGTCAGAATCGACTTGACAGCAGTGGGTTTGGTTTGGTTTGCAGATATGGACCTCTCCAGATGGAATATACAGGATTGAAACCGACTGCATCTGTTGAAAGTGACAACGGAAAAGCTCAATATCGTCGGTGAGAATAAGGCCAGGGGCTGATTGGGGAACAGACCATCAGTTGCTCATATGCAAGTTCACAATGAAACTGAAGGAAATTAGAACAAGTCCGTGAAAACAAAAGTATGACCTTGAGTATATCCAATCTGAGTTTACAGACAATATCAAAAATAGATTTGGTGTGTTTGTCTTTGACTAGGTTTTCTAGGGAAGTAAAACCAGTAACAGGCATACATACAAGGAAAGATTTATAAAAAGGAAACAGCTCACACAACTATAGAAGCACGTCTCACATGGCCATGGGAGCTAGTTGAACCCAAGGCTGGCAGGTCAGAGACTGGAGTTCTAGATCGCCAGTCGTGTAGCTCAGTGGATCCCAAGTTGGCAGATGAGACTGAAAGGTCTCTTCTGACTCACGGAGCTGCAAGGGCTGGTGAATCCAGGCTCAGCAGGTCAGGAAACAGGACTCTCTCAACAGCTATAAGGGTTGATGAATCCAGCAGCTGCTAGTTAAGGTCCAGGAACCAGACGCAAAAGGAAACTAGAGCAGGAGCTGCCAGCAGCGTGAGCAGACAGGAAATAGGTGGTGGAAGGTGGAGAGATGAGAGCTGAGGGGTGAGAAGCCACCACAGGCCCTGTCCCTGCCACTTGATACAGCTACCAGACACGGAGAACTGTTGTCCAGCCAAGTGGACACAGTCTTAGCCACCACAGTGTTGAACACTAATGACCAAAGACAAGATGAGCAGTGAAATGAAATCAAGGACATTATACATGAAGAAAGTGTTGTACACGAAGAGGTCATCAAAAAAGACAAGAAGGAAAGAAAAGACCAAAATGGATGTCAGAAAATACTCTGAAACTTGCTCTTCAACATTGAGTAGCTAAAGCAAAAGGAAGAAATGCTGAAGTAAAAGAACTGAATGAAAAGTTTCAAAAGTATTATAACGATATATGCAAAGATCTGGAGATAGAAAACCAAAAGAGAAGAACATACTCTGCATTTCTCAAGCTGAAAGAACTAAAGAAAAATTTCAAGACCTGCGTTGGAAAAGTGAAGGATTCTACAGGGAAAATACTCAGCGATGCAGGGAGGATCAAAAGAAGATGAAAGGAACACAGAGTCATTGTATCAAGAGAGGCTGATAGTCCCTCATTTTGAGATGTAGCATATATGGTCAGGAACTGATAGTGCTGGAGGAAGAAGCCCAAGCTGCACTGAAGGCGTTGGTGAAAAACAAGTCTTCAGGAATTGCTGGAATACTAACTGAGATGTTTCAACAAACGGATGAGGCACTGGAAGTGCTCACTCATCTGCGCCAAGAAATTTGTAAGACAGCTACCTGGCCAACCAACTGGAAGAGATCCATATTTATGCCTATTCCCAAGAAAGGTGATCCAGTTGAATACAGAAATTAACAAACAATGTCATTAATATCTCATGCAGACAGAACTGTGTTGAAGGTTATTCAAAAGCTGCGGCAGCAGTATACTGACAGGGAATTGCCAGAAATTCAGGCCAGATTCAGAAGAGGAGGGGGAAACAGGAATATCATTGCTGATGTCAGATGGATCTGGGCTGAAAGCAGAGAATGCCAAAAAGAGGCTTACCTGTGTGTTATTGACTATGCAGAGATATTTGACTGAGAGGATCATGAGAAATTACAGATAACATTATGGGGAACAAGTAGTCCAGAACACTTAATTATGCTCATGAGGAATCTGTACATAAACCAAATAAAACAAGGGGACACTGCATGGTTTAAATTCAGCAAAAGTGTGTCAGGGTTGTATCCGTTCACCATGTCTATTCAGTCCATATGCCAAGCGAATAATCGGAGAAACTGGACTACATGAAAAAAAGGGGCATGAGGATTAGCAGAGAATCCTTTAAACAACCTATGTTACGCAGATGATACAATCTTGCTGAGAGCAAAGAGGATTTGAAACATTTATTAATGAAGATCAAAGACGACAACCTTCAGTATGGATTATACCTCAACATCAAGAAAACAAAAATCCTCACGACTGGACCAACAGGCTACATCATAATAAACAGAGATAAGATTGAGGTTGTCAACAATTTCATTTTAGATGTATCTGTAACCAACACCCATGGAAGCAGCAGTTGATAAATTAAAAGATGCATTTCATTGGAGAAATCTGCTGCAAAAGACCTCTTTCAAGTGTTGAAAAGTGAAGACGTCACCTTGAAGACCAAAGTGTGTCTAATCCAAGCCATGATGTTTTCAACTGTCTCATATGCATGCAAAAATTGGACAATGAATAAGGAAGACGGAAGAATTGATGCCTTTGAATCGTGGTGCTAGCGAAGAATACAGAATGTAAAATGGGCTACCAAAAGAAAAAGCAGATTTGTCTTGGAAGACGTACAACTAGAGTGTTCCATACAAGCAAGGATGGTGAGACTACCTCCCATATACTTTTGACATATTGTTGACATGCTTGGTACAGTAGAAGGTCGAGAAATAGGAAGATCTTCTATGAGTTGGGTTGACACAGTGTCTGCAACAATAGGCTGAGTTATAACAGCAGTTAAGGGCACAGTGTAGGACCTGGCAGTGTTTCATTCTGTTGTACGTAGGGTCGCTAAAAGTCAGAACCGACTTGATCGCACCTAAAAACGAAAACAGTTCAGATTGCAGAGAGCTCCTGCTGCTGGAAAAGGGGTGGACAGAAACAGAAGGGTGCCAATCGAATTTCTGGGTGGAGAAGACTGTAGGATCTCCTTGCAATCTGAGTTACTTTGGCAAGAGCTGGAAACTCTGGTGGCACAGTGGTTAAGTGCTACGGCTGCTAACAAAAGGTCAGCTGATGAAATCTACAAGCTGCTTCTTGGAGACTTTCTGGGACAGTTCTACTTT
Organism: Heterohyrax brucei; assembly: GCA_028571685.1. Classification (NCBI taxonomy): domain Eukaryota; kingdom Metazoa; phylum Chordata; class Mammalia; order Hyracoidea; family Procaviidae; genus Heterohyrax; species Heterohyrax brucei. The sequence goes on along the minus strand of CM053142.1, from coordinate 63,312,803 downwards.
GTCTTATGGGGTTGCAATGAGTCAGAACCTACTGGACAGCAATGGGTTTGGGTATTTTGGGAGGGGGGGTAGAGAATGCAGAAGCCAAGTGAGACCTAGACTTAAAAAACCTTTTGCTATGCTAGCTCCCAGTGAGACATGGTTACTGAGTGCTTGAAATGTGGCTGGTGCAACTGAGAGGCTGAATTATATGTTTGTTCATTTATTGAATGATTTTTCAAACTTTAGAGTCATACCTCCATTTTTATATGAACAAGATTGTTCTTAATTTGCCTATTTTTAACTAATTTTTCAAAAAGTTAAAAAATTGATACTCCAGTTATTGGAAATTTTTAAGTAGGCGTGGACAACTTGAGTATGTGAATCTTCTTCAGTGATTTAAGTCTGTAAACTCTATATACAGATGAAGTATTTAGAAGATAAGAAGTTCCTGAGCAGTACAATCAAGAGCTGATTGCTAATAGAAAGGTTGGTGGGCGTGGCCTGCCGTGGAGTGGATTCCGACTCATAGCAACCCTAGAGGGCAGGGTAGAACTGCGCTATTGAGTTTCCAAGGAGCTCCTGGCCTTTTGGCTAGCAGCCGTAGTACTTAAATCACCATACCACCAGGGTTTCCTATTCTACAGCAGTTGGTTTAGGGGAGAATTTAGCATCTGAGTTGAGAGGTAACTCAACTCATTGTTGCTGCTGGGTGCCATGAAGTCACTTCGGATTCATAGCAATGCCTATGTACAGCAGAACAAAACATTGCCCAGTGCTTGTAATCTTTGTTATGCTTGAGCCTGTGGTCATGCATCTACTGTGCCAATTCATCTCATTGAAGGTCTTCCTCTTTTTTGTTGACCCTCTACTTTACCAAGAATGATGTCCTTCTCTAGGAAGTGTGTAATATATATAATAGATTTCTAAGACTCAGTAAGAAAAAAGGATTTTAAATATCCTTGAATAATTTTTATATTATTACACGTTAAATGTTAACACTTTGGATATGTTGGACTCAATAAATGTGTAATTAAAAATTAATTTCACCTTTTTGAAATGATTTCTTTAATGTGGCTACTAGAAATCTTAAAATGACTCATGTTGTTCACACAGTTGGTTATCACACTATCAAACTCCAAAACATTTTCATTATACCAAAAAGAAACCCCATACCCAGCCAGGATGCTTCTTAGAAGCAAGAATGGCAAGTCGTCTTCTTGCGTATCTTGGACATGTTACTAAGAGGGATCACACCATGGAGAAAGACGTCATGCTTGGTAAAGTAGAGGGTCACTGAAAAAGAGCAAGACCCTCAACAAGATGTATTGACACCATGGCTACAGCAACAGACTCAAGCATGATAACAATTGTGAGGGTGGTACAGAACTGGGCACTGTTTCTTTTTGTTGTACATTGGGTTGCTATGAGTTGGAACTGGCTCTGTAATACCTAACAACTACTCATTAGCCATTGTTCTCCTTTTCACCCAACCCCAGGGAATAGTTTTGATTTAAAGTTTAAAGATTATCAGGGCAATAGTTTCTGGGGTTCAGCCCACCCCAATAACTCAGTGAGTCTAGAGTAAATTAAAAAATTGAAATTCTGTTCTGTACTATTCCCCCTTTTGATCAGTATTCTTTTATAGAATCTTTGATCAAAATATGGAATAATGGTGAGGCTAGAAGAATTTTGAGGAGCATGGCAGAGAAAGCTGAAATTGCTTTGAGTTAACTGTTAATAGAAATCTGGACGTGAGGGATGCTACCAGACAGAATGCAAAGGAACTAGGGATTTTATTCATAGAAGCCAGAGAAAGGGAGTTCCTTATTGTATATTGGCAGGAAGCTTAGCAAAATTGTCTCCAGCAGTTATGTGGAAAGCAGAACGTGTAAGTGATAAATTGATTACACAGCTGAGGAAATTTTCAAATGTTACAAAATGTGGAAAGTGTGACCTGATTTCTGCTGGCTGCTTACAGTAAAATGTGAAAGGAGATAAACAGAAATAAAAATGTTTTAAAAATCTTACAAAGGAATCAAGACTTGATGACTTGAAAATTCTCAACCTTCGCTGATGTCAGAAAGATACTAAAATTAAGAAATAGCGTCTGAGTACATGGCTTAGGGATAAACCCTGGTCTAGAGAAGGAGCAAAGGGTGTGACTATACAATCTGCTGTTAAGGATTCACAAAGATCAAAGGCTCAGCATAGTACGCAGTCACACAAAGAGATTATGGGTGCCCCACAGAACCTCTTAATCAAACTGCAGGGCCTCTCTCAAGCTTAAGGAAGTTGTCAGCCATCTGAGCAGGAGCTGAAGGTAGAGGACTTACTGTTTTCAGGCCTCAATGCTGGATGAAATAACACCTGACATTTGCTCTTATAAATTTCAGAACCACTATGGACCAGTGGTTAGGAGTCCTGTTGCTAACCAAAAGATTAGTGGTTCAGATCCACCTGTTGCTTCTTGGAAACCCTGTGAGGCAGTTCCACTCTGCCCTACAGGGTCACCTTGAGTCAGACTTGACAGCAATGGATTTGGGGTGTTTTGATGGGACCCGTGAGTTTTTTGCCTTTCCCATGTTTCCCCCTTTTGATTAAAATGTAGCTGTTATTCCACTTTTGTATGTTGTGTTTGTGGAGACAGATAACCTGCTCCTTTAGTTTTGCAGATCAGCAGATGAAGAGCAGTGCCCAAATGAGCCTTATCTACAGCTAGACATGATTTCACAATGAGATTCTGTATTCTGAGCAGACTGTGTAATGGGGTGAGACTTCGGGGGATCTAGGAAAAGGGTGAATGCATTTTGTATGTATATGGTACCTATATACTTGTTCATGATTAAGTTACATAAGATTAACACCTATTGTCCTGATTTGAATTGTGTACCCCCAAAAATGTGTGTAGTAATTTGACTAGGCCATGATTTGATGTTTATGAAGGAGTATGGGTGGCAGTTGTGTCTGTAGGGCAGGGCTCAACGTGCAAGATGTGTTGTGCCTTGAGGTAATCTCTTGGGATTTAAAGGTAAGGGAAGCAAGCAGAAAGTTGGGGATGTGGTACCACCAACAAAGCAGTGCTGGAAGCAGAGCTCATCCTTTGGAAAGGACCTGTGATTCTATGCTTCAGAAGCAACCAGTCCAGGGGAAGACTGACGATAAGGAGCTTGCTCTAGAGCCAACAGAAAAAGGCTTCCCCTAGAGCCGATGCCCTGAATTTGGGCTTTCAGGCTGCTTTTCTGTGACAGAGCAAATTACTCTTTGTTAAAGCCATCCCTTTGTGGTATCTTTGTTAAGTCAGCACTAGATGACTAAGACACCTGTCTTGCTAGAGGACTGTCTCATTTGCTGTCCTTGAAGAAGCAAGCTGCCACGTTGTGAGCTGCCATATGGAGAGAACCATATCGCAAAGACCTAAGCGCAGCCTCCAGTCAGCGTCCAACAAGAAACCGAGGTCCTCCATTCAGCAGCCTGCAAGGAACTGAATGTTGTCCCATAAGGAGCTGGAGGCAGACCCTTCCGCATTCAGATCCTAGATAGGAACTCTCTCTGGTTGACACCTTGATTTCAGCCTCACCAAGGACCAAGGAGATTCAGTTCACACAGACTCCTGGCCTATAGAAACTGTGAGATAGTAAGTGTATGCTGTATGGAGCTGCTGAATTTGTGGCAATCTGTTACACAGCAACAGGTAACTAACACAGCCTAGAGATCTCTCCACAGTCTGAGCCTCAGCCCACCTCACTGGCCTCATCTCCTGCCGCTCTGTCCCTGGCTCACTCCACCTTAGTCACATTGGCCGCTCTCTGTTCTTCAAAAACACCAGGCAACCATCTGCCTCCTGACCTTTGAACTTGCTGCTCCTTCTTCCTGGAATGCTCTTCCTCCATATAATGCGGGACTCACTTCCTTGCCTCCTGTAAGTTTTTGCTTCAGTTTCGTCATCTCAGTGAGACTTTCCCTGACCACCCTTAAAAAAATTGCAACCTACCTCTATCCCAGCCCCAAGGCCCCCTACTCTTCTTTCTTCTTTATTTTTCTCCAGGGCCCTTATCATCACTTTTGCCTGTGTTATTAACTGCTGCATCCCCAGATCACGGCAGGTGTTCATTAAGCATTAGCAGAGAGAATAAATGAACCATAGAAGGCTGTGGATGTCAGGGGTGGGATGATAGTGAAGAGGAAAAGACTGTAAAGGCTAGAAGATATTTCTGGGCTGGCAGATTTCTGTAGAGTCCAACTTCTAATATACTTTTTGTTGACACTTCCTTTATTACAGAAAATAGGATTAGTGATGTAGAAAATGGACTGTAGGTTTGCTCCTGTGTTCTATACAGTAATAAGGAAAACCTGGTGGTATAGTGGTTCAGAGTTATAGCTGCTGCTAAAAGTTCAGCAGTTTGAACCTACTAGGCAGTCCTTGGAAATCTTACAGGACAGCTCTATTCTGTCCTATAGGGTTGCTATGTGTTGGAATCAACTCAACAGCAATAGTTTTCTTTTTTTTAATACAGTGACAAGTAACACATAAGGTATATGTTATGAAGTGAATTGTGTCTTTCAAAAAATCTCTGTTGAATTTCTGACTCCTGGTACCTATGAATATAACCTTGCTTAGAAATAGGATCTTTGACTTTACCAACCAAGTTAACATGAGGTCATACTGACTCTAATCTTAGTGGTGTTCACATAAAAGATGAGAGCAGACAGAGAGAGACAGACAGGAAAGATGGTCATGGAAGATGAATCTACACACGAAGGAATACTTGGGACTACCAGACAGTGGAAGAGACAAGAAAAGATCTTCCCTAGAGCCTCTGGAGGAAGGTATAGCTCTGCCAACACCTTGATTGGGACTTCTAGCCTACAATACTGTCAGACAGAAGACTTCTGTAGTTTAAAGCCACCCAGTGACTTCAGTAGTCCAAACTAAGACCAAGCTCATTGCCACTTAGTAGACAGCAACTCACAGCAACCCTACGGGATAGAACAGAACTGCCCTATAAGGTTTGTAAACCCTGGTGGTATAGCGGCTCTGAGCTTAGTTGCTAACCAAAAGGCTGGCAGTTCAAATAGACCAACCAGTCCTGGAAACCCTTTGGGGAGCTCTACCCTGTCTTATATGGTCACTATGAGTTGACTCAATGGCAGAGGGTGGATAGCTACAGGGTTTTCAAAGGTATAAATCTTTACAGAGGCAGACTGCTGCATCTTTCTCCCACGGAGTAGCTGGTAAGTTCAGACCCCAGACCTTTTGGTTAGCAGCCAAGAACCCTAACTGCTGTGCCACCAGGACTGCTTTTAAAGAGTCCAGTGAATACAGAAGAGCTGAATTTGGGACTATCACGCATAAAGTTGTTATGAACATTATTTTGCAAATTTTTGTGTGGACAAATGTGTTTATTTCTTTCAGGTAAATAGCTAGGAGTGCAATTACTGAATTGTCTGGTAACTGAATGTTTAACTTTGGAAGAAACTGCCTAACTGTTTTCCAGAATTGTACCATTTCACACACTCACTAGGAATATAGGAGAGTTCTAGTTGCTCTGTCTCCTGGCCAGCATTTAGTATCAGTAGTCTTCAAATTTTAATCATTCTGGTATAAAGTGGAATCTTATTGTGGTTTTATTTTTCATTTTTCTAATGACTCATGGAGGATTCCGGATGGCACAAGCAGTTTGCAATCAGCCGCCAACCTAACGGTTGGCATTTCAAACCCATCCAGCAGCACTGTGGAAGAAAGTCCAGGTAAATTACTTCTGTGAGGGTTACAGCCAAGAAAATCTACTGGAACACCTCTACTTTGTAACAAACGGTGTCATCATGATTCAGAATCAACTTGACAGCAGCAGATCTAGTGTTTTGGCTGCAGTGACAATTGACGTTGCACGCTTTTTAGATTCTTCATAGTCACTTGGAGAGTCCTTTCTGTGAAGTGCCTGTTTAAGCCTTTTGCATGGCTGCAATTTTGACCAGCAAGTTTATTTCTTCTGTTCAGATCTCACTTCTGGACTCTGGATGCATGGAACAATGGCATTCTTGTTACCTCTTCTTGGATGTTTCCAAGGGTCCTCATGTGAACATGCTCTTCCTCACTGTTTCTCACTCTTCTTCCACTTGGAGACCTTACATCCACCATGGATACATATTTTAGTAAATCACCTCACTATCCACATACCTCGTCTTTTCTATTCTCACCACCCCGTGTAATCCATCACTTTTCCCCCTACTTATCTTGTGAACCCATTCACTTCTGTCTGTCATCACTAAGCCACCATCAGCTCTCACCTAGATTACTGCAGTAGACTCCTTTTTGACCTGTCTTGCTCCTTTCAGGCTGGTCTACACATAACAGCCGGGGTCAGGTCATTTGTAAACAGATTTTATCACATTACTCTCCTGTTTAAATTCTTGATAGTATTGCATGGTGTTTAGGTCAAAGATCAAATCCTTAATGTCATCAATAAGACTGGACCATGCCTTGCCAGTTATTTGTCTGTTACCTGTCCTGTGAGGGTTTCTCCTACCTCAGGGCCTTTGCATGTGCCATCTCCTTTGACTGGACTATTTGTCCTCTGCTTCTTAACTCACTGACCTCTGCTTCTTATTCATGTTTCAATTCCAATGTCATTTCCTCAGGGTAGTTTTCCCTGATTCCCAGATGAGATTAGCTCCTGGTATCGTATGCCGTCAGAGAACTCTGTAATTTCTTTTTTCATGGCACTTGTAGTTGTTCAGTGCGATCAAGTCACTGGTGACTCATGGCACTCCATTTGAAGGAGTAGAACTATTCTAAAGGGTTTTCTTGCCTATAATCTTTACAGAAGCAAACCATCAAGTTTTCCTCTTGCAGAGCTGCTAGATGGGCTCAAACTGGCAATTGTTCAGTTAGCAGCCAAACATTTAACCACTGAGCCACCAGGGTTCCTTTCCTGGCACTTATTAGCTTGCAATATGTATTTCTGAGATTCTTTGGCTAGTTTATGTCTTTCTTATTATACTCTAGCTGTATGAGAGCAGACAGTGTTTGCTTGGTTCATCATTGTATCCATACTGCCTAATAAATATTATGTGGGATCCCGAGCAAGATAAAAATGCAAGTCCCTTGTTCAAAAAGTAAGAAACAGGTGCCATGAAAGGTACCTGTTTTAGTCAGCTGGGGCTGCTCTAACAGAAATATCACAGAGTGGATGTCTTTAACAAAGGAAGGTTAATTCTTACACAGTCTGGTAGGCTACAAGTCCAGATCCAGCATGTCCGCTCCAGGGGAAGGCTTTCCCCCTTGTTGGCTCTGGAGGAAAGTGCGGAATTGCATCAGTCTTTGTCCAAGGAACATCTTGGCACAGGAACAGCAAGCAGGTCTGAAGGACACGCTCTTCTCCTGGTGCTACTTGCTTGATGGTGTGAGGTTCCCAGTTCTCAGACTGCTTTCCTTTCCTTTTATCTCTTGAGGGATGAGAGGATTAAGGGTGGGCCAAGCCACACTCTAGGGAAACTCCCTTTGCAGTGGAGCAGGGAGGTAATCTTATGAAGCAATTTACAGTTCCAACCTAATCCCTTAACATACAGCATAGGAAAACCACAAAGTGGAGGACAGTCACAAGATGCTGGGAATTACGCCCCAGCCACGTGGCTACACCTGATTTTGAGGGGACACAATTCAATCTATGACAGTACCAAAATATACAGGTTTTCCTTTCATGTTTTCACTCTCTTCACTTGTCATGGTATCTGTTACCTGCCACTTAACGTTATTCTAAGTAAAAGACAACATAAAATTTAAATGATTAGCATGAATTTTACCATTTGTCTTTATGCGGTATAAGTTAGTCTTAAATGGAAATATGAGCATTTATGTTGTTGTTAGTTTCAGCCCAGTTGGTTCTGACCTGTGGTGACTCCCATATGTGCAAAGTAGCATTGCTCCACAGAGTTTTCAAAGATGTCATGCTTCAGAAGTAGACCTCCAGGTCTGTCTTCCGAGGCACCTCTGAGTGGGTTTGAACCACCAACCTTTTAGCTATCAAATGCGTAACGGTTTGCACCACCCAGAACTTCTATGGGATCCCTGGTGGTGCAGTAGTTAAGAGCTCAGCTGTTAACTGAAGGGTCAATAGTTTAAATGCACCAGCTGCTCCTTAGAAACCCAATGGGGCAGTTCTACTCTGTCTTACAGGGTCACTATGAGTTGGAATTGACTTGATGGCAATAGGCTTTTTGGTTTAGGGACTCCTGTGAGCATTTAACTTACATGCAAAATTATAGAATTATACAAATTGACATTCTGTGGCTCATACGTTCGTATGCATTTGTTCTTACCAGAACAGTGAAAATGCTAAACAAAACTAACTCAAGTGCTTTTACTTAACTGCTTGACATACACACAGTTTTCCAACACTGTCTGCCTTTGGTTTGTTGATGAAAAAGAAAGGACCAAAAGGAAAAAGAGCCATAGGTTACTGATCTTTCCCTTTCCTTTTATGTCATTATTTTCTGCCTAAGTGCTTGGCAAATACATGGAAGTAACACCAGTAAGGAAGTGTGTGTTAAGGTTCTTTCTTTTTGTGTGTGGAGCGAGTTCTGATTTGAACAGAAAGCATGGCCTCTCCAGGCTGTCAGTGTCCCGCTTACTCAGAATAGTAACACACTTACCTGGACTCACCATTAGAGTCTAGCTGAGTGCCTACACATTGTAGGTTCCATAGAATTCTGTGCTCACGGGGGACCTAGAAGACTACACGTATGTCAAAGGGGTGGCAAGGAATGGCATACACACACATTACTCCTATCTCTTCTGTTCATGTGCGTGCTCTGCTGCCCAGTTGGACTTCCCTTACAAGATACAAATTCAAAGACAAAATTAATAATTCCAAGATGGCAACCCTAGAGCACTAAGTGACACATGGGGCCCTTTTGAACAGGTTGCGTATCTATGAAGGAGGTGTCACCGAATACACTGTCTCATAGTAGGTGCTATGGGTTAGATGAATGAAGGAAGGGCTGCCATTTGATAGCACATAAATAGTTCATTTGGTTTTGGTAAATGCTCATTCTCTCGTTCATTACTTTGGAGATCTAATATCATCTTCAGACGGTGCTAAATATCCTGACTGCCCACCTAGGGAGGAGGTGCTTCCTCTAATGTTTCACAGTGACAGTGAGAAAGAAGCCAGGGGCTGAAAAAATCCTGGGGAGCCTCTCCTGTCAATTAATCACTGTGTTTTGCATGTACAGCATGTAACGCCCTGTAGCCTACATTCACTCTTAAGACAAGGCCTAAGTGTGAATTCAGCTTCACAGTTCACTGCCTTCTGGCCCCCACCCCCTAGCCAGAAGACAGCTGGAGTTGCTACTTCATAGCAGAGGACCTGGGACCCATCCTAGAGGGGTGGGGAGCAGATCAGCTCAGCTAAGGCCAGACCCATAGGCTGTTGGAGGAGCCTCCCAATTCTCACCTCTGGCTTTGACTTCCAGTCTGTTTTTTAGCACATGCTGTAAGATCTCTGAGTATTGCAAAGGCTAAGAGTTGGGAAACCTCGGTCCAAGACTTGACTTTACTACATACACTCCACTTAGGCAAGTGATGTCCCCTCTCTGGGCATCATTTTCTCCTTGTCAAATGAGATAAGAGGTCTGAAAACAATGTTCCCCAGAACTTGTGGTGTCTCAGGGGTTGCATTAGTGTGGGAGAGGAGGTCTTTCTGATATCCAGTCAATCGGTAATGATAATAATAGCAAACACAGAGCACTCATTACTCGAAGTGCTATTTTAAATGGTTTTACATAGACTAACTCATTCGGTCTTCATGATATTCCTTCGGGATGGGTTGTAACTATGGTCCTTATTTTCAGATGAGGAAACTGAGACATTAAATGGTTAAATGACCTGTTAGAGGTCACACAGCTGATGAATGATAGAGCAGGGATTCAAACCCTTGTAGTCTGACTCTAAAGAATATTCGCTTAACTGCACTAATTCTTATTTTTTCCACCTACTTACCTATCCAGACAACCCTGGTAGTGCACTGGTTCAGAGAACAGGCTGTTAACCAAAAAAAGTCAGCAGTTCAAACCCACCAGCCTCTCCTCCAAAACCCTATTGGGTCTCTATGAGTCAGAATTGACTTGATGGCAATGGATACCTATACAAACACACATCTGCCAACCTGTTCATCCTTCTGTCCCTCCATCCAGCTGAGTTCCATGTGAGAATCTGACAAAAAAAAATTCTTCCGAGAAGAAAAAGTTTAAGAATAACAAAATTATTTTAAAATAATTTTTCAAACATTACAACCCTGTTAAAAAATGGCAGAATATAGGTACAGGCACTTCACCAAAGAAGATATCCAGGCAGCTAACAGACATATGAGAAAATGCTCACAATTATTAGCCATCAGAAAAATCCAAATCAAAGCTACAGTGAGGTACCATTTCACCTCAACAAGGCTGACATTAATTCTAAAAACACAAAATAATAGATGCTGGAGAGGCTGTGGAGAGACTGGAACACTTCCACACTGCTGGAAGGAACGTAAAATGGTACAATCACTTTGGAAATCAATTTGGCAATTTATTAAAAAGCTAGAAATAGAAATACCATATAATTCAGCAATCCCACTTCTTGCAATATATCCTAGTGAAATAAGAGCTGTCATATGAATAGATACATGCACAGCGATACTTACTGCAGCACTTCCACAGTAGCAAAAAGATGGAATGAACCTAGGTGCCCATCAGTGGATGAATGGATAAATAGACTATGATGTATTTTCATAATGGAACGCTATACAGTGATAAGGAACAATGGGTCTTGGGAAACATCTCATAACCTAGAGGAAACTGTAAGACATTAAGCAAGTGAAATTAGTTGCAGAAGGACAGCTTTTGTATGAAACCACTATTATAAGGACTCAAGAAAATGTTTAAACCCATAAGAAAACAGTCTTTGGTGGTTACAAGGGTGAGGAGGGAGGGAGAAGGGTATTCACTGATTAGATAATAGACAGGAATAGGGTTAGGTGAAGGCAGTTACAGCATGCAGCAGAAGGGAAGTCAACACAGCTGGACTAAACCAAAAGCTGAGAGGTTTACTAAATATAACCCAACACTTCAAAGGACAGAGTAGCAGGGGCAGGGTTCTGGGAACCATGGTTTCAGGGGACATCTAGGTCAACTGGTGTAACAAATGTTTGTTAAAGAATATGTTCTGTGTCCCGCTTTAGTGAGTGGCATTTGGGGTATTAAAAACTAGCAAGAAGTCATCTAAATATCGTCAATTGGTCCCAACTCACCTGGAGCAGAGAAGAATAAAAGATATTAAAGACAAAAGGAACATATGAGGCAAGAGATAGAAAGGGCCATAGAATCTAGAGATTACATCAGTATGAGACCAGATGAACTAGATGGTGCCCAACAACTGCCAATGACTGCCCAGAAAAGGAATGCAACGTAAAGTCCCTGATACAAAGATAGAAAAAAGGACCAGACTCAATGGTCTGACAGAATGGAGTTGTCCCTGGAAGATATGAACTCTGACATCTCTATTAGCCCAGAGCTGAAACTAGTCCCAAAGCCAACTCTTCAGACAAAGATTGAACTGGACTATGAGACATAAAATGATACCAGTGAAGAATGTCTTTCTTGTCTTAAGTAGATTACATGAGGCTAATGGCCCGGAAGTGGTATGAGATGGTGGAGGGGAACACGAGATAGGTGAATGGACACAGGAAATACAGAGTGGACAGGAGTAGTGTGCTGTCACAAGGTGGGGAGAGCAGATAGAGTTACATAGCAGTGTACATGCAAGGTTTTGTACGACAAGTTGACTTGGATTGTAAACTTTCGCTTAAAGCACAATAAAATATTTAAAAAATAAAACAGTTTGTCAAATGTGACAACCCATAGCTTGTATGTATAGAGAGATGCTATGTAACAAAGCTCACATCGTTTGGAATCTGTCTTCCTCCCCTCCTTATTTCCCCTCCTCTTCTGGGGAAGGCAGAGCATTGTATAATGAGACTTCAGAGGGCTCGACTCAGACCCGTGGGTGAAAGGTAAAGGAAGGCAGATCACAGCTCTGTGTAAGTAAAAAAGTCTTTCTAGCTCTTTTGCCATTTTAAAACTGCACAACCGTTTTGGGATGCAAGTACTGGTTTGCCCTGGAAAATTTCAGGTAGAACGATGATGTAATGGGGATGCCTGCATCTGGAGGAAGGATGTCCTAGAGCAGGTGAACTCCCAGGTCCATTCTTCTTCCCAGATCTTAGATCCTAGATCCTTGGCCCCCCCACCTAGCTCAACTGTGAGGGTTCTGAGGTCCAGAGGAGGGCAAATCTCCACCCATGGCTCATGTAACTTGTCAGGGTTAGAGAGCACAGGTCAGAACCAGATATCAGGGTTCTCGGGCCTGAGCTCCAACTTAATGCTTTTTCAAGTGTTCTCAGTGACATCCCCATAAAACCTGCTGAATGTGCTGCCATGGAGTCAATTCCAACTCACAGTGACCCTACAGGACGGGGTAGAACTACCTCGTAGAATTTTTAAGGAGTGTTTGTTGGATTTGAACTACTGGCCTTTTGGTTTGCAGTCACAACACTTAACCACTACACCACCAGGGTTTCCAACATCCCACAAGACCCCTCAAAGCCAGCACGGAAGGGGGAGGAAAACCCTTTCCATGCCTTCTTCACTTCAGAAGGTCATATTAGTCATATTAATGTGCCTTTTGTGGAGAATTCTGATCACCTCCAAATACAAGTAAGCCATTTGCTGGGGGAAGGAACAGGGTGGGGGGTTCCTACCGTTAGCTGGGTCCAAAAGTTCTGCTTGGGTCTAGGCTTACCCATCCCCCCACCCCCACCCCCAGACAATTTGTTTACCACAAATCCCCACAGGGGATTTCAATACTCACTCATTTCACAGATGAAGACAGGGAAGCTCATGTTACCTGGGGTAACATGATCAGAAGGACAAGCTGACTCTTCTGACTCCAGGAAGTCTTTACCACCCCTATTAGATACTAACAACTACTAACCATTTATTATATGCCAGATACTGTACAACTACAATAAGCCTATAATACCAATTCTACAGGTGAGGAAACAGACTTCAGAGATGTTGGATGACTTCCTCCAGGTCATATAACTGGGAAGAGACAGTGAGGATTCAAACCCATATCTACTTTTTCCAGAGTCCATGTTCTTTTCCATGACACTATTACACTCCAAGATCCAGAGAAGTTCCAGAGGAGTAATATTCTGGGAGAAAGGGGTTGAGGGCTCTGCTCAAGTCAAAAACTACACTGTTACTGCCTGTAGATACCCTCCAGGACAGGGTAGGATTGTCCCATTGGGTTTCCTGGGCTGCAGTCTTTACAGGAATAGGTTGCCAAATCTTTTCTCCCATGGGGTTGCTGGTGAGTTCAAACCACCCACCTTTCAGATTGCAGCCCAGCGCTTAGCCATTGCACCAACAGGATTCCACAGCAAACATAGAGGGCCTTGGAAACAGCTCAGGACCTGGCAGGATGGGCTTGATAGATCAAGTGGGCAAATTAAGGGTGAATAGAGTTTCCCCAGCCCCAAACCAGATAGCGAGATAGGCTCAGAAACTTCTTCTGAGGTCCATGATATAAACTGCAACCCCTCAACTGACCTCTGCTATGTGGAATGCAGAGAAAGTCAACCCTTGGGCTACATTTGAGGAAAGCCCTGGTGGCGAAAACCTGATCAGTCTGGCCTGGGTGGGATTTCTGGCTCTGTTGTTTACTAGCTGTTATGAATTGAATGTATATCAGTCTAGCTGGTCTGTGATTTCCGATACTGGGTGATTTTCTCCGTATGTTGTAAATCCCGCCTGTATGATATTAAAGAGGGAGAATGGGTGGCAGTTGTGTTAGTGAGATGGGACTCAACCTACAGGCTTGGATTATATTGAAGAACTCTCTTGAGATATGAAAGAAAGAAGCAGACAGGGGGATCTCATACCACCAAGAAAGTAGGGACAGGGGCTTAGTGTGTCCTTTGAACTCGGGGTCCCTGCATGGAGAAGCTCCTAGTCTTGGGGACGGTCGGTAAGAAGGCCAACAGACAAAGCCTTACCCTAGAGATGATGTCTTGAATTTGTACTTTCAGCCTGTTTTATAAGTGAAGAAACCAGTTTCTCTTTGTTAAAGCCATCCACTTGTGGTATTTTCTGTTGTGGCACCACTAGATGACTAAGACACCAGTATTGGGCAAGTTACTTAAGTTTCGAAGAGCTTCTGTTCCTTCAGCTGTAAAATGGGGTTAATAACAATACTCCATAGGCTTTCTTTCTTTCTTTTTTTTTTAGGACTGGATGAGATCTTCTTAAATAGTACAGCCTCAACCATTCAGTAATAAATCTAACACTGATGGTGCACAGTTTATGCCAGTCGTTGTCCTAAGTACTTTACATGCTTTAGTTTATCTAGTTGCACACACAAGTTTAGGGTCATTGTTCACCACCCCATCCCAGGAGTTCTCTTCACGTCTAGCATCTAAATACAAGGTTCAGAGGCAAAAGGAATAGGGGCTTAGAACACCTGGACTCCACTCCTGGCCCTGCCCTTATTGGTTGTGCAAATTTAAAGAAGCCATCCACACACTCAAGGGCTCATGTGCCACATCCAAAAAACAGAAATTAGAACATGTCTAGCTTACCACTCTGGTGCTGCTGTAACAGAAATATTAAAAGTGGATGGCTTTAACAAAGAAATTTATTTCTTCACTGTAAAGTAGGCTAAAGTTTCAAATTCAAGGCATCAGCTCCAAGGGAAAGGTCTCTTTCTGCTGGCCTTCTCATCAGTCTTTCCCAAGGTTAGGATCCTCTGAGCAGAGACCCTGGGTCCAAGGGACCTACTGTGCTCTCAGCTCTGCTTTCTTGGTGGTCCCTCCTCTCTGCTCACTTCCATTTTTCTTTTTCTCTCTTGAAAGATAAAAGGTGGTACAGGCCATGTACCAGGGAAACTCCCCGCACATTGGATCAGGGATAACGGTGGCTAAGGGTGTTACAATCCCACCCTAATCCTCTTTAACATAAAATTGCAATCACAAAGTAGAGGCCAACTACATAGTACTAGGAACTGTAGCCTAACGAAGTTGACACATATTTTTGGAGGACACAGTTCAATTCATGATGCATGCATTAGCTCATTTAATCACACATATAAGTTTAAGGTCATTGCTGACCCTCGACTCTCATGCCAGGAGTTCTAGTCACATTCAGCATCCCAACAGGAGAGTCAGAAGAAAAGGAAGTAGGAGCATATAATACCCAGATTGCAGTCCTGGCTCTGCCATTATTGGCTGTGGAACTTCAAGGAAGCTGCCCACCGTCTTTGAACCTCACTTGCCATATCTGAAAAACAGACATAATAACAGAAATATCTAGCTTGCCACTCACTGAGAATCAAACAAAATGAATACATGTGATCATACTTTCCACGTTCATTTATCCTTATGATGACACATGATGTGGATTCAGTTATGATTCCCATTTTACTTCTAAGGAAACCAAGGCCCAGAAATATCTAAAACCATAAAGTAAAATGTTGGCTGTTGTTAGGGGCCATTGAATCAGTTCCGACCATAGTGACCCTATTCACAACAGAACGAAACACTGCGTGGTCTTGTGCCACACCAACAATAGTTTTTATTCTCAAGCCCATCATTGCAGTCATTGCGTCAATCCATCTCATTAAGTGTTTTCCTCCTTTTTGCTGACCTTCCACTCTATCAAGCGTGATGTCCTTCTCCAGGGACTGAACCCTTCTGATAACATGACCAAAGATGCAGTCTCACCATCTTTGCTTCCAAGGGGAACACTGATTGTATTTCTTCCAGGACAGCTTTGTTTGTTCTTTGGCAGGTCCATATTTTATCACTATCATCACTGTTATTGCAGAGCAATAAAAGCAATAAGGCAAACATCCATGAAAACAGATCTAAAAGGTCACAGGAAGAGGCAGGATTTGCTTTGCTGGGGACAGATAGCCTGGTTTATTTAAAATTCCAGCAATAGAATACACAAGACACATATGTGAACCAAGAGCAGTTTCTGTATAGTGTGGAGCGAGCTGTTGTGATACTAAGATTGTGTGTCACCTTGATGGGACCATGATTCTCAGTGTTTGGTAGTCACATAGTTTTCTGATTGCTTCCTTATTGAGGTCTGATGTGTGATCACCACCATGGCGGGGGTGTGGCTTGCACTGAATATAAGTGGATGTTCTGGCAAGACTTTGGGGCTTTTGCTCATTCTGGATCCTGCAGCTGTCTCCTGTTTGTCTGACTTCTGGTTCTTGAGACTTGGGCTAGCAGCTGACTTGCAGTGTTGCCTATTGATCTTGGGTACACTGATCTTCAGAGGCTGTGAGCAAGAGCTCTGCTCTCTGACCTGCTGATTTGCAGTTTGTCACCCCCTGTGGCTACATATCTTACGTTGGGTTTTCTAGGGAAGCAAAACCAGTAACACATATATGCACGAGGAAAGACTTATATAAAGGAAACAGCTAATGCAACTGTAGAAGCTGAATGTCCCAAGTCTTGGCACAATCTTCATGTGGCTATGGGAACTGGTGAAACCAAGGTCAGAGACCAGAGTTCTAGAACACCAGGTGTGTAGGTCAACAGATCCCAAGCTGGTGGTGAGTCTGCGAGGTCTCTGCTGATTCACGGAGCTGCAGGGGCTGGTGAACCCAGGATCAACAGGTCAGTAAACAGGACTCTTGCTTGCTGGCTGTGAGGGTTGAAGAATTCAATGGCTGCTAGTTCAGGTCCAGGAACCAGATGCAAAAGAGAGCAGGAGCTACTGGCAATGTGAACAGACAGGAAGTAGGTGGTGGGAGGCAGAGACATGAGAGCCAAGGGGAGAGAAGCTACCACAGGCCCTGCTCCTGCCTCTTGATATGGCAGCCAAATATGGAGTTCCCAAGTTGACACAATCTTGACCAGCACACTACATGAAACAGGAGAAACCTTTTTCATGAACCATAGACTAGGGACCTTCCAGCCTCTACAATCATGTGAGCCATTTCCTTGATGTAAATCCCTCTGTATATATATTTATATGCTTACTGGTTTTGCTTCTCTGGAGAACCTAGCCTAAGACAGCTACTGTCTTGCTCAGAGGCAAAAAAATGACCCAAAATGACCTCTAAATACCCTCTGTAATTAATTGTCTAGGGTCCACTGAGTCTTCAGGGCACTATTTCTTCCTCAGCGCCACTTGACCACCTGGAGAGTTGTCCGGTCACATAGTCGGACGTAAAACCCGTAGACCTGCTGTGCTGAAGTGGGGAGTTTCCCCTAGGGTGGTACAACTTGTATAAGCATTGAGGCCACATCTTCTGCTCTTGTCAGGTAGTAGGTAGAGGGAGAGGCACTGGCTTCGCACCTTGGATCAGAAAGAAATTGCATTATAGTTCCTGAAGGTAATCTTCCAGCATCAAATCCTTCATCCATATCACTTCTATTGCCATCAAATCGCCCTATGATTATGATTTTACTAATGTATATGTCATTGCTAAGTGGAAACCTAGAAATGACCTTATTCTATAGTGTCAGTTCTGAAACATTTTATTGTCAATTATATTTGCAATTATACATGTACACACACACAATTTAACCATGGGTCCTACCATGTTATTTTAAAAGTGAGACATCTGAGGCCCAAAGGGACAAAGTGTCATTGCCCTGTGGTTGCATTCCTCCCTACAACTAAGCATAATTTCTCAGTATCTTGGTCATCTAGTGCTGCTGTAAAAGAAATCCTGCAAGTAAACGACTTTAACAAAGAGGTCTATGTTCTCACAGAAAAGTGGGTGAAAGTCCAAATTCAGAACATTACCTCCAAGGGAAGACTTTCTCTGTTGGCTTTGGAGGAAGGTCCTTGTCTTTAGTCTTCCCCTGGACTTGGAGCTTCTGAGATATAAGAATCCCAGGTCCAGAGGATGTGCTCTGCTCCTGGAACTGTTTCTTTTTTTTTTTTTTTCTTCTCTTTCTTTTGCATCTTTTGTGATGGTTCCAAACCCAATGCTGTCAAGTCAATTTGCTTCATAACAACCCTATAGGACAGAGTAGAACTGCCCCATGGAGTTTCCAAAGAGTGCCTGGTGTATTTGAACTACCAGCCTTTCGGGTAGCAGACATAGCACTTAACCACTATGTAATCAGGGATTCTTTCTTGATGGTAGAAAGTCCCCAACTCTCTGCTTGCTTCCCTTTCCTTTCTATCCCAAGAGATCGGCTCAAGGCACAAAACAATTTTACATGCTCTGCCTCACTAACACAACCAACACCCATCCTCCCTCATTAACATCATAGAAGCAAGATTTACATCATACAGGAACAGCACACATTACTTGGAATCAAACTCAGCCAAAATGCTTCTCCCATTTTTTAGAGGGGACACAATTCAAGCCATTGTTACCAGACTCCCAGCTGATGCCACCTGCTGTGAAGCCAGTCTCTGAGATAGGAGGTTACATATTGTAATCAAAGGTTTATTGTGTGCCAATACACAAGAGGCAGGGGGGATGACCTTCCTCTTACTGTCTAGAAGAAGAGGTTTTTTTAAAGAATTCTCAGGGCTAGGAAAAGACTGTATCGCATCTACAGCTGTCTTCCTTGGAGGGGGTCTTGTGGTCTTATCTTAATTTTCCATGCATGTTGTATGGTCATTCATCTGGGTCTGTGCACACTAATTGGTGTCATCTTGTCTTGCAGGTGCCCTGTATGGATGTGACAGGGGTGGGGACATTTATGCTCTGGTAGTACGTGATATGGGAAGTGACCTTTAGGGCACTTCTGAATGTACAGGTTTTTCTTTAAGCAAACTTCCTGGAAAGGAAGCTCAGCCTTTCTCTTAAGATTGGCTGTGCTTATGTCAAGGTGGTGCCTTGCAGGCCAGGCCTCTGGTTTCACCACGACACTCAGTGTCTTCTGTCTTCCCCCTCCCAACCATCTGCCTTATTCCTTTGTTGACCACGCATTGTCTTAGCAGTTACTGTGCCAAAGGCACTGGACTTAACACTGGTTGGGGTGTGCTGTGAATACACAGATTTGAAACACTATAGTGTTGCTATGTTTTGTTTTGTTTCTCATTTCTCACCCAGCTGGAGCAGTGGTAGCACAGCGGTTGAAAAGCTTGGCTGCTAACCAAAAGGTTGACTATTTGAAACTGCTAATGGCTCCATAGGAGAAAGATGCCACAATCCACTTCCAGGAAGATTTACAGTGTTAGAAACCCTGTGAGGCATTTGTACTGTGTGCTACAGGGTGCTTATGAGTCAGAATTGACTCAGCGGCAGTGAGCATGGCTTTTGATTTAATTCTTGTTCTAGTGGCACCGTCTAACCAAAAGTTTGGTGGTTTAAACCCACCTAGTGCCTTCTTAGGAGAAAGCCTGGTGATGTGGTTCTGTAAAGATTACAACCTTGGAAACCCTGTGGGGCAGTATCACTCTGCCACACGGAGTGGCTGTGAGTCGAAATCAACACCACAGCACCTAAAAACAAAAACACTTCTTGCCCTCAAGGAGTTTATAGTTTAGGGGGAGAAAATAAATTTACAAAGAGGAGAGTGGAGAGTGGGGAATGCCAGTGAGGGATGCAGACAAGGTGCCGTAAGAACATAAAGAAAGAAGAGAAACTGAAGATACTCACAACACGAAACCAAAAAACCAAACCCATGGCTGTTGAGTCACTTCTGACTCATAGCAATCTTATAGGACAGAGTAGAACTGCCCCATAGCGTTTCCAAGGAGGGCCGGGAGGATTCAGTCAGTTAGCCACTGTAGCATTTAACCACTATGCTACCAGGATTATATCAGGCCTTGCTAGCACAGAACTTGGACACTTCAGGCAGAGGAAAAGACCTATAAAGACAAAAAGTGTAATTGGATTTAAAGAGAAGTAAATGGTCCCGTTTGGTTGCAACTTAATATTCATTAGGAGAGTGGTAGGCCATACTGCTGGAAGATAGATGAGAATGCAGTGGCAGACAAAGGGAGAAACAGCTTGAGCACAGGGGAGCAAACACCCGTGGCATGGTTCAGCGAAGGGTGACCCTAAGTTCACTCTTAGGTCTTGTTTCTCCTGGGGCCCCCTACTTCTCACAGTGTGTGAGGAATGAGTCTGCACACTTGAGTCCTAAGACTGGGCTGCTGCTTATAGCAATCCCACCTGTTAACAACTTTGCCTCAAGAAAGTCAGTTTCCTTGTTCTTAATTTCTGTGTCCTGAAAGAGGAATATAATTCCCTTCATGGCTTCATGAGAAGGTGGATGTAAGGATTAAATGATATTTTATAAACTGGAAAACGTGGTACACATGTGAAACATTACTTTTATTGCCCACTAGCCTAGAGGTTCTCAAAATTTAGGACGCATCAGAATCATCTGGAGAGCTTGTTAAACATATAAATTTGGGTCTCTGGCTGTGAAAAATTAGGACTATACTTGTCCCCCTGCTATGAACAATTGGAAAGCTGGAATATTTATACATACATAAATATATATTTAAGCATTTACACATATTTAAATACGAACATATCTATTTGAATATAAATATACATATTCTACAATACACATATATTTAAAAATCAGTTTTCAGATGTGGAACAACAAGCAGTACAGGATGAAGATTCATGAGAAAGAGGCGAACCAGGTGAGCCCTATAATCACTTTGGCTTTTTGCCTGGAGGAACTTCCAAGACCACAGTGCAGGGAGGGAGAAGCAGGGCAGAGCATGATGGTCTCTCTGAGCTATGGACACAAAGCCTGGAGTTTAAGGAGGCTGAGGTGGCTAGAACATACAGGGCAGATTATCAGAGAAGAGACAGCTTTGTAAACACAGAGCTCCAGAAATCTGCAGAGAGCCCCTGTTGCGTTTAGGGTAAAATACCACAAGACTGAGAAATGAATGACTGGGGAACTGCAAACCAAACAATTTCCAGAACTCACATAAAACTCTATAAAATTAGGGTTTTGACTAGCCAGAGTGAAGAGACCTCGATGAACACCTAGGCACGCACTCAGATGACAGGTGTGATCACACCTTACCAGTAGGAATAAATTAGCCCTGGAGTAGTGACTACTCTAGACTTGCACTAACTAGTGTTAAAAATGAATTTTGAAAAGATCAAGTAGATCCACAAGTCAATTACCTGGTCAAACAAAACTCTTTAAGAGAAAACAAAGAAATTCAGCACTCAACACAATCACACCCAAAGTGTTCAGTAATAAAGAAATGCTAAATGTTGGTATGGATTGAATTGTGCCCCAAAAGATATGTTGAAGTCCAAGCCTTCTGGTACCTTTGGACATGACCTTGCTTGGAAGACACAACCTTCCAAGCAAGGTTGTGTCTCAGTTAAAGATGAGATCATATTGGAGTACTGAGGGTCCTAATCCTACATTACTGATGTCCTTATAAAAAAGGAGAAGATACACAGAGACACAATAAAGGAAAGACAACCATGAGATGACGAAGTTATATTACAGTTGTAAGCCAAGGCATGCCTGAGGTCACCAGAAACTTGGACAGACAAGAGAAAATCTTTCCCTAGAGCTTTTGGAGACAATATGGATCTGCCAATTCCCCAAATTCAAACTACTAACCTCTAATAGTACAGCTAGTGTATGAAGACTGCCAATTAGGTTTGTGAACTCATCCTAGAAAGAGTGCTACATTCCACATTGCTGACTATCACTATAGTCGCCTTCGAAGTGCTCCTCTTGGGAAGCTATGCACCGACGCCACGACACCAGTACCTAGTCCACCCTTGAAAGCAATTTTGAAACTTTTCCTGGAATAGCCATCAGAGTTGTCATTGTGTTGCCCTTGATGTCCTAAATGTCATCAAAATGTCTTTCTTTCAATATTTCCTTTATCTTTGGTTAAAGAAAAAAGACATTGGGGGCCAGATCAGGTGAGTAGGGAGACTCTTCCAACACAGTTATTGTGTACTGGCTAAAAACCTCCTCACAAACAATTATACAATTAAGTTCATGAACATGCCACAGTGTCACAGTGCACAATGGCCATACCAGAAAGAGTTCCAAAATTGCTCTGAAGTGTGGACTAGGCACTGGCATTGGTACATAGCTTCCCAAGGGGAGGCCTTTGAAGGTGACAGTAGTGATATTCAGCAGTGAGGTATGTAGCTCATAGAGCAATTAAATTCATGGACTTAATTGTCAGACCTCTTATTTCTTTTCTTATAAGCCTCCTAGTTTGTGGTACTTCATTATAGCAGCCCCAGGATACTAATGCAGGTGTAAAGAAGCAAGAAAATGATACTCCACACAGGAAGAAAATATAAACATTATGAAGAAAAAAGGAAAAGTTACATAAAGAACTAAATATAATTTCTAGAAGTAAAAGAGTCATGGATTGATTTGCATACCCCCCAAAATGTGCGTAGAAATTTGGCTGTGCCAAAATTCCTGGTATTGTGTGACATTACTCCATGTTGGAAATCCTGACTGTACGATGCCAATAAGTGTGGATGGGTGGCCGTCGTGTTGTTGGGGCAGAACTCAATGTGTGACATTGTTTTGTGTCTTGAGGCATCCTTAAGGTATAAAGGAAAGAAGTTAGCAGAGAGTTGGAAACCTCAGACCATCAAGAAAGCAACACTGAGAGTAGAGCTAGTTGTTCAGACTTGAGGTTCCTGTACTAAGATGCTCCCTGATCAGACACTGATACAACACAAGGACCTTCCTCCACAGCTAACAAAGAGAGAAAGTCTTCCCCTGGAGCAGACATTCTGAATTCAGACAGAGTCTACTGGACTGCGTAAAAATAGTTTCTCTTTTTAAAGCCATCCACTTGCAGTATTACTGTTAAAGCAGCACTAGATGACTAAAACACTATTTGAGAAGCACAGGGAGAAAAAAAATCTTAGAGAGAGAAAGACTCAGTGAGTAACCGGTGGGGAAATGTTAAGCAGTTTAGGTAGTTTCTTCTCCTATATATTCAATCTTACTTTTTTTCCTTCTGCAGTATATAATCTGCTGTTAATCGTATTCAGTAAAAATTCTTTTCAGATATTTTATTTTCACTTCTAGAAGTGCCATTTAGTTCTTTTTTTCTATCTTCCACTTGTCGCCTTATTCTGTTCATGTTTTACTTGACATTTTTAAACACACTTATAAAAATTTTTAAAGTCTTTGTCTGCATTTTATATTCTGTTTTTATTGCTTATTTTTCTCCTCATTTTGGGTCACAACAAACATAGGAATGATCACACACTTCTTGCCAGAAAATGCAAACCAAAAGACATTGATCTTTAAAGGGTTAAGAGAAAAAAAGTCAACCTTGAATTCTATGTCCAGAAATAAAAATTCAAACTTCAACAATGATTTGTCACCAACACACATGACTACAAGAAATGTTAAACAGTCTTCTACATGGAAGGAACATGGTACCATGTGAAAACTGTGATATAAAAGGGATGAAGAGTGATGGAAATGGTATATGTGTGGGTAAATATAAAAGACTGATTCCTTAAGATAAAAGTAGTAAGGATGAAATATGGGACCAGTAATACACGTAGGTGTAAAATCTCTGAAAATCATATCACAGAGAATGGGAGTGGGAAATGGAAATAGACCATTGTAAGGTTCCTAAGTTGTTATGTCGTCTTGGCTATCTAGAAGTGCTATAATAGAACTACTGCTAATGAATGGCTTTAACAAAGAGAAACATTCTCTCACAGTTTTGGAGGCTAGAGGTCTGAATTCAAGGTGCCAGCTCTAGGGGAAAGTTTTCTCTCTCTGTTGGCTCTGTAGGAAGTTCCTTATCATCAATTTTCCCAAGGTCTAGGATCTTCAAAGCTCAGGGATGCTGGATCCAATGGATGTGTTCTGCTCCTGGATCTACCCTTTTGGTTGTGTGAGGTCTGGCTGCTTGCTTCTTTCTTTTATATCTCAAAAGAGATTGGCTTAAGACCCAACCCAATCTTAAAGATTTACTTCTGCCTAATTAATGTAACTGCCTCTAATCCTGATTCACTAACATCATAGAGGCAGGACTTACAATACAGATCACAAAATGGTAGACAATCACAATATACTGGAAATTATGACCTAGCCAAGTTGGCAGATATTTCTGGGGGCACAATTCAATCCATGACCTATATGAAGCGTTGTAATAATATTTGCAAGTAAACACTTAAAAGTTAGTGATAGATACTCTAAACTCTAAGGAAACTAGTGAATAAATAAAATGAAAACTTGTTACCAGTAAGCCAATATGGAGCTAAAAAAGAATACCAAAAATAATTCAAGCTAAAAGAAGGGAAAGATGAAAAAGGAACAAAGAGTAGATGAGATAAATTTGAAAAATATCAAGACGACAGATTTAATCTTAACCACATCAACAATACGGTTCTGGTGGCACAATGGTTACATATTCAGCTACTCACCGAAAAGGTGGCAGTTTGAATCCACCAATCACTCTCTGGAAACCCTGGGGGGCAGTTCTACTGTGCTCTATAGGACCACTACGATCTGCAATCAACTTAACGGCAATGGATTTTTTTTTTTTTTAGGTGTTCATTTTTTTTTTAATTAAATAAAAAAATGAAAGTATACATACTCTGTGCTTACAATATTGGGTTAAGAGAGGAGGAGTACACAAGTTGTGTCCAAGTCTCATTAATATTGATCTTCTTACTAATGTGAATTGTCACCAATTTCACCCTACCAAATTTCTAACAATTAACTAATCTAAACCCTAGTCCCTTGCTTGCCCGCCCTCCCACCTTCCCCACCCTTGTAGCCGTCAAAGAGTCTTTTCTATTACGTACGAGTATGGTTTTAAGTTTTTATCTTAGGAGTCTCATATAATAATTGTCCTTCTGTCGCTCACTGGTTTCACTCAATATAATGTCCTCCAGTTGAGACCAAACTGAGAGATGTTTCCTGCTATCATCGTTGTTCTTTATCAGTGTATAGTACTCCATGGAGTACATATACCAAAGTTTACCTATCCACTCTTCTGTTGTTGGGCATTTGGGTTGATTCCAACTTTTTGCTATCGTGGACTGTGCTGCAACGAATATTTGTGTGCATGTAGCAGTCGGTGTGAATGGCTTTGATTTTGTAGGATATATTCCCAGCAGAGGAATAACTGGGTCAAATGGTATATCTATATTCCTTATTTTAAGGTAATGCCAAATTGCTTTCCAAAGAGGTTGCACCATTCTGCAATCCCACCAACAGTGAAGGAGAGTTCCAATCTCTCCACAGCCTCTCCAACATTTATTGTTTTGCATTTTTTGGATCATGGCCAATCTCATTGGGGTGAGGTGGTATCTCATTGTCGTTTTGATTTGAATTTCTTTAATAATTAATGATCATGAACATGTCTGTATGTGTTTTTTGGCTGCCTGGATCTCCTCTTTAGAGAAGTGTCTGTCCATCTCCTTTGCCCATCACTTAATTGGATGATTTGTCTCTTTCTTATTGATATTTTGTAGAACCTTGTAGATTATGGAGATCAGGCATTGGTCTGACATAGAGTTGCCAAATATTTTTTCCCATTTTGTAGGTGGTCTTTTAATTATTTTGAGGAAGTCTTTGGATGAGCAGAAGTGTTTGATTCTTATTAATTCCCATTTATCTATTTTCTCTTCTGATGAATATGTGTTGTTTGTCAGATTTTGAAGTCTGTCTATACTGCATATTAAAACATCCATTGTTGACCCTATCTTATCTTGGATGAGCTTTATTGTTTTAGCTTTTATATTCAGGTCTTTTATCCACTTTGAGTTGATTTTTGTATAAGGTGTGAGATATGGGCCTTGTTTCAATTTTTTGCAGATGGATATCCAATTATGCCAGCACCATTTGTTAAAGAGACTGTTCTTACCCCAGTTCAAAATCTTAGGACCTTTGTCAAATATCAGCTGTTCATAAGAGGATGGTGGCATCTCTGAGGTCTCTACTTTGTTCCATTGGTCTATATGTCTCTTTTTGTACCAATACCAGGCTGTTTTGACTACTGTGGCAGTGTAATAGATTTTAAAGTCAGCTAGTGAGAGGCCTCCCAGCATGTTCTTCTTTTTCAGTAGTGTTTTACTTATTCGGGGTATCTTCCCTTTCCAAATAAAGCTGATAATTTGTTTCTCCATCTCATTAAAAACTGTCATTAAATTTGTATTGGGATTGCATTATATAAGTAGAGTGCTCTGGGCAAAATAGACATTTTCACATTATTGAGCCTTCCTATCCATGAGCAGGGCAGATTATTCCACTTATGTAAGTCCCTCCTAGTTTCTTGTAGCAATGTCTTGTAATTTTCTCTGTAAAGATCTTTTATTTCTCTGGTAAGATTTATTCCTAGGTATTTTATCTTCTTGGGGGCTATAGTAAATGGCATTGATTTGGTGATTTCTTCATTAATAATTTCATTGTTGGTATAAAGGAATCCCACTGATTTAGTTATGTTTATGTTGTATCCCAATACTTTGCTGAATTCTTCCATTAGCTCTAAAAGTTTACTTATGGATTTCTTTGGATTCTCTGTATAAACAATCATATCATCTGCAAAGAAGGAAATCTTTACTTCTTCAGTGCCAACACAGATGCCTTTTATTTCTTTGTCTTGTCTAATTGCTCTGGCTGGAACTTCTAAGACAATGTTGAATAGAAGTAGTGAGAGTGGGCATCCTTGTCTAGCTCCTATTCTCAAAGGGAATTCTTTCAGTCTTTCACCATTCAGGATGATGAAAGCAGTTGGCTTTGCATAGATGCTATTGATTATATTGAGGAATTTCCCTTTTATTCCTATTTTTCTGAGAGTTTTAAGCATGAATGGTTGTTGAACTTTGTCAAATGCCTTTTCTGCATCAATTGACAAAATCAGATGATTTCTATCTTTTGTGTTATTAATATGGTTGATTACATTAATTGTTTTTCTGATGTTGAACCAACCTTGCATCTCTGGAATGAAACCAAATTGATCGTGATGAATGATTGTTTTTATATGTTGTTGAATTCTGTTGGCTAGAATTTTGTTGAAGATTTTGCATCTAGATTCATCAGTGATATTGGTCTGTAATTTTCTTTTTTTGTGGGATCTTTCCCTGGCTTTGGCATCAGGGTTATGCTGGCTTCATAGAAGGAATTTGGAAGTATTTCATCTCTTTCTATAGTGTGAAATAGCCTCATTAGTATTGGAGTTAATTTTTCTCTAAAAGTTTGGTAGAATTCTCCAGTGAAGCCGCCTGGACCAGGACTTTTTTTGGTTGGTAGATTTTTGATGACTTCTTCAATTTCTTCCTTTGTGATAGATTTATTAAGTTGATCTATTTCTCCTTGTGATAGTCTTGGTGCGTCATATGAATCTAGAAATTTGTCCATTTCCCCCAGGTTTTCAAACCTGTCAGAGTATATCAATAATAAATTTGATGTAAATGATCCGAACAGTTCAATTAAAAGACAGAGATTGTCAAGCTGTATAACAACAACAACAAAGATCCAACTAAATGCTGACTGTAAGAAGATTACTTTAAATTTAAAGCCACAGATGAGTTAAAAGTAAAAGGACAGAAAAAGATATAGTTTATTATATTTGCTTTTTACGACTGTCATTACAGGTTTCATTCAAAAGCAACAGCAATGGTATGTTGACAGGGAACTGTCAGAAATTCAAGCTGGACTTAGAAGAAGATGTTGAACCAGGGATATCATTCCTGATGTCAGATGGATCTTGGTTGAAAGAAAGAACACTAGAAAGATGTTTACTTGTGTTTCATTCACTAGGCAAAAGCATTCGACTATGTGGATCATACTAAATTATGGCTAACATGGAGAATGGGAATTCCAGAATACCTAATTGTGCTGTTAAGGAATCTGTATATGGATCAACGGGCAGTCGTGCTAACAGAACAAGAGGACAGTGCAAGGTTTAAAGTCAGGAAAGGTTTGCATCAGGATTAAATGCTTTCACCATACATTTTCGATCTGTATGCTAAGCAAATAATCCAAGAAGCTGGATTACACTAAGAAGAAAGAGGCATCAGGATTGGAGGACAACTTGTTAATAACTTATGTTATGCAGACGACACCACCTTACTTGCTGGAAGTGAAGAAGATTTGAGATACTTACTGATGAAGATCAAGGACCACAGTCTTCAGTATGGATTGCCCCTCAACATCAGGAAAACAAAAATCCTCACAACTGGACCAGGAAGCAATATTACCATAAGTGGAGAAAAGACAGGTTGTCAAGGATTTCATCTTACTTGGGTCTACAATCAGTGCCCATGGAAGCAGCAGTCAAGAAATCTAAAGATGCATTGCATTGGGAAAATCTGCTGCAAAGGATCTCTTTAAAGTATTCAAAAGTAAAGATGTCAGCTTGAAAACTAAAATGTGCCTGACCCAAGCCATGGTAGTTTCAATCACATTATGTGCATGCAAAAGCTAGACAATGAACAAAGAAGACAGAAGAAGAATTGATGTCTTTGAATTGTGGAGGTGGAAAAGAATGCTGAATACACCATGGACCACCAAAAGAACAAACAGATCTGTTCTGGAAGAAGTACAACCAGAGTGCTCCTTGGAAGCAAAGATGACAAGTCTGCATCTTACATACTTTGAACATGTTGTCAGGAGGGATCAGTCCCTGGAGAAGGACATCATGCTTGATAGAGTGGAGGGTCAGTGAAAAAGAGGAAGATCCTTGACAAGATGCATTGACATAGTGGCCATAACAACGGGCTTAAGTATAAAAAAGATTGTGGACATGGTACAAGACCAGGCAGTATTTCATTCTGTTGTTCATAGGGTTGCTGTAAGTCAGAACTGACTTGATGGCACCTAACAATAACAAGAACATTACAAGTTACCACAAACTCAGTGGCTTAAACAATACAAGTGTATCCTACCATTCTGTAAGTTAGAAATTTAATTCTAGTCTCATTGAGCTATAACCAAGGTGTTGGCAGAGCTTGCTCTCTTCTGAAAATGTTAGATGATAGTGTCTTTGCATGTTCCATCTTCTAGAGACTGCCCTCCCTGCACTTGTTTGTCAGTCTGTCATATTGTAGGGGCTTGTGTGTTGCTGTGATGCTGGAAGCTATGCCATCTGTATACAGATACTAGCAGGGTCACACATGGTAGACAGGTTTCAGCTGAGCTTCCAGACTAAGACACGCTAGGAAGACTGGTATTCTATTTCTGAAAAGAATTAGCCAGTGAAAACCTTATGAGTAGTGGTAGAACACTGTCAGATACAGTGCCTGAAAATGAACGTATGTGCGCACACACATACACACACACACACACACACAGGTTAGAAAGCACTCAGAAGACAATTTGGGAAGAGCTGCCTCCTCAAAATAGAGTCAACCTTGATTACGGGGATGGAGTCAAACTTACACGACCTTCATCTGCTTGTGTGGCATGACTCAAAATGAGAAGAAACAGATGCTAACATTCATTAATAATCAGAACATAGAATGCATGAAGTATGAATCTACAAAAATTGGAAATCATCAAAAATGAAATAAGTGCATAAACACTGATATACTATGCATTATTAAGATGAAATGCACTGGTACTGGTCATTTTGAGTCAGACAGTCATATGGTCCACTTTGCTGGCAATGATGAACTGAAGACAAATGGTGTTGCATTCACTGTCCAAAAGAACATTTCAAAATCCATCCTGAAGCACAATGTTGTCAATGACAGATAGAACTGGCCTTCAAGAAAGGCCAGTTAATTTGACTATTATTCAAATTTATACACCAACTGCTAAGATGAAGAAATTGAAGATTTTTACCAGCTTGTGCAGTCTAAAACTACTCAAACATGCAATTAGGATGCATTGATAGTTACTGGTGATTGAAACGTGGAAGTTGGAAACAAAGAAGGATTGGTAGTTGGAAAATACAGCCTTGGTGATAGAAATGATGTCAGAAATCGTATAATAGAATTTTGTAAGACCATTGACTTCTTCATTGCAAAGACTTTTTTCATGATGTCAGCAGTGACTACATGCATGGACTTTGCCGTATGAATACACAGGATTCAAATTAACTACATTTGTGGAGAGAAACTGTCGAAAAGCTCAGTATTGTTAGTGAAAACAAGATCATTAATTGTTCATATGCAAGTTCAAATTGAAACTGAGGAAAATAAGAACAAACCTATGACAGCCAAAGTATGATGCTGAATACATCCCATGTGAGTTTAGAGCCAGCTCGAGGATAGATTTGACGCGCTGAACACTAATAACTGAGGACCAGTTGTGGAATGACAACAAAGACATCATATATGAAGAAAGCAAGAAGCCACTAAGAAGACAGGAAAGAAGAAAAAAAAAAAAAAAACACCAAACTGAATGTGAGAAAAGATTCTGAAACATGCTCTTGAATGTCAAACAGCTAAATCAAGAGGAACACATGATGAAACAAAACAACTGAACAGAAGATTCCAACAGGTGGCTTGAGAAGGAAAAGTAAAAAGTAAAATATTATAATGACATGTGCAAAGAACTAGAGATAGAAAATGGAAAGGGAAGAACACGCTGTATATTTCTCCAGCTGAAAGAACTGAAGAAAAAAGTCAAGTTTGAATTGTGATAGTGAAGGATTCTACAGAGAAAATATTAAACAACTCAGGAAGCATCAAAAAAAGATGAAAAGAATACATAAAGTCATTACACCAAAAAGAACTGGTTGATATTTAACTATTTCAAGAAGTAGCATATAATCAGGAACCAGTGGTACTGATGGAAGAAGCTGAGCTACACTGAAGGCATTGGCAAAAAAAATAAGTCTCCAGGGATTGATGGAATATCAACTCACGTATTTCAACAAATGGATGCGCTATGGGAAATGCTCACTCATCTATGCCAAGAAATTTGGAAGACAGCTACCTGATCTACTGACTGAAACCCATCTGCCTTCAAGTCAATTCTGACTCATAGCAGCCCTACAGAATACAGTAGAAGTTCTCCACAGAATTTCGAAGGACCACCTGGTAGATTTGAACTGTTGACCCTGGCTAGCAAACAAAGCACTTACCCACCATGCCACCAGGGTTTCCAACTGACTGGGAGAGATCCATATTTATGCCTATTTCCATGAAAGGTGATCTGACTGGATGTGGAAATTATCAAACAGTATCATTAATATCACATGCAAGCAAAATTTTGCTAAAAATCACTCAAAAGTGACTGCAGCAGTATATTGAGGGAGAACTGCCTGAACTTCAAGCTGGATTTAGAAGAGGATGTGGAACCAGAGATATCATTGCTGATGTCAGATGGATCTTGGCTGAAAGTAGAGAATACCAGAAAGATGTTTACCTACGATTTACTGACTATGCCAAGGTATTCGATTGTGAATCATGACAAATTATGGATAATTTTGTGGAGAGTGGGAATTCCAGAATGCTTAATTGTAGTCATAAGGAATCTGTACATGAATTAGGTGGCAATTATGTGAACAGAACAAGGGAACATAGCATGGTTTAAAGTCAGGAAAGGTGTGCATCAGGGTTGTATCCTTTCACCGTCCCTTTTTAATCTGTATGCTGAGCGAATAATCTGAGAAGCTGAACTGTATGAAGAAGAACAAAGCATCAGGATTGGAGGAAGACTCATTAAGAACCTGTGTTATGTAGATGGCACGGATTTAGTTGCTGGAAGTGAAGAGAATTTGAAACACTTACTGATGAAGATCAAAGACCACAGCCT
The DNA here is from genome assembly GCA_028571685.1 of Heterohyrax brucei. Taxonomy (NCBI): domain Eukaryota; kingdom Metazoa; phylum Chordata; class Mammalia; order Hyracoidea; family Procaviidae; genus Heterohyrax; species Heterohyrax brucei. The sequence continues at coordinate 63,281,085 of CM053142.1, read as the reverse complement.
TTATTATGGATGTACCTTGACATCAAGAAAATAAAAATCCTCACAAATGGACCAGTAAGGAATATCATGACAAATGGAGAAAAGAATGAAGTTGTCAAGGATTTCGTTTTACTTGATTCCACAGTCAACATACCTAGAATCAGAAGTCAAAAAATCAAAAGATGCATTGCATTGAGAAAATCTGTTGCAAGGAACCTCTTCATAGAATTGAAAAATAAAGATGTCATCTTTAAGACTAAGGTGCAACTGACTCAAGTCATGGTATTTTCAAGTGCATCATATGCAAGTGAAAGCTGGACAGTGAATAAGAAAAACAGAAGAAGAATTGATATCTTTGAATTGTGCTGTTGGAGAATAAGAATTTAATGTACCATGAACTGCCAAAAGAAAAAACAGATTTGTCCTGGAAGAAGTAAAGCCAGAGTGCTCCTTGGAAGTAATAATAGAGAGACTGAGTTTTACATCCTTTGTACATGTTATCAAGAAGGATCAATCCCTGGAGAAGGACATCATGCTTGGTAAAGTAGAGGGTCAGCAAAACAGACAAAGATCCACAATGAGATGGATTGACACAGTGGCTGCAACAATGGGCTCAAGCACAGCAATGATTGTGGGCATGGTACAGGACCAGGCAATGTTTCATTTTGTTGTGCATAAGGTCGCTATGAGTTGGAACCAACTCAATGACACTTAAAAGCAACAACAGAGGCTGCCTATATTGCTTGTCTTACAGCTCCTTTCCTTTAGCTCCAAACTCAGCAAAGCCCAGTCTAATCCTTCTCACACCACACCATCCAACCCTTCTTCTGTTGTCATGTCTCCCTTTGATCACAACCTGGGCTTGTTCTCCACCTTTCAAGAACCATGTGATTACGCTGGGTCCACTTGGATAATTTAGGATCCTCTATCTATCTCAATGTCCTTAACTTTAATTATACTTGCTAAGTTTCTTTTGCACTGTAAGGTAACACATTTACAGGTATGAGAGATTACGATATGGACTTTTTAGATGGCATTTTTCTGCCTAGCACACAAACATTAATGATAAAAAATGGAGCAGCTATTAGATGGTCGCACATGGAGCATTTATCAAGACAGACCATAAATTGAACTACATAAGATTTTCAATAAGTTTAAAATGATTGAAATTATGCAGATTGCATTCTCTGACCACAAAGCAATTAAGTTAAAAAGCAATCAATAACAGAAAGATCTGGAAGTACACCATACACTTCTAACAACAAGGGAAATTACAAAATATTTTGCACTAAAGGAAAATAAAAACAATTTGTAGGATGTGGCTGAAGCAGTGCTTGGAGAGAACTTTATAGCTTTGAGTGCTTTTATTAAAAAAGAAGAACATTCTACAATCAATTATCGAAGCTTCTCCTTCAAGAAGCTAGTAAAAGAAGAGCAAATGGAAACCAAAGTATGTAGAAAAACAGCAAACTGAAAGTCGGTGAAGTAGAAAATGAAGAAACAATACAGAAAAACTGATGACACCAACTCCCTCAAAACCAGTTCTTTGTAAATATTGTTAAAAATTGATGGGTTTCTAGTCAGACTGATTAAAAAAAAGAATTCACAAATTACCAATATCAGGAATGAAAGGGGGGTGGGCATCAATACACAGCCTATAGAGTTTAAAAGGAGGATAATAAAAAAATATTATAAACAACTTTATGTCAATAAATTTGACAGCTCAGATCCAATGGACACACTTCTTGACAGACCCTATGTTGGTTTCCTATTGGTGCTATAACAAATCACCACAGTTTGTGGCTTAAAACAACATAAATTTATTGTTTTATATTGCCAGATGGCAGAAGTCCAAAATGGATTCACTTGGCTAAAATCTTGGGGTCAGCAAGACTGTGTTTTTTAGTAATCTCTAGGGCAATCCATTTCCTTGCTTTTTCCATTCTCTACACGCTGTCTCATCTTGGAAGAAGTACAACTGGAGTGCTCCTTAGAAGCAAGGATAGTAAGACTACATCTTACATACTTTGGACATGTTGCCAGGGGGAATCAATCCTTGGAGAACGATACCACGTTCAGTGAGGTAGAGTGTCAGCAAAAAGAGGAAAACTTTCTGTGAGATGGACTGACTTCAACAATGGGCTCAAGCATAACAACATGTGTGTACATGACACAAGACCCTGTAGTGTTTCATTCTGTTGTACACAGGGTTAATATGAGTTCGAAAAAACTCAACTGCACCTAACAACAGGATGCTTGTATCTCTGATTTATGTTCTCCAGACAGAAATCGCATCACTTTAACCTCTGTTGTCACTTCTCCTCTGTCTCTGACATTCCTGCCTCTCTCTTACAAGGGGGATGTGACTATTTTGGGCCCACCTGGATAATCCAGGATAATTCTCCCAATTCAAGACCCTTTACTCAACCACATATTAAGTTCCTTTTGCCATATAAAGTCATATATTCACAGATTACTGAAATTGACATACAAAGAAACAGAAAATCTAGTTATTCTTACATCTACTAACAAAATTGCATTCATAGTTTAAAACCTTCCCACGAAGAAACCTACAGTTTTAGAGGACATCAATGGTTAGCTCTATCAAACATTTAAGGAAGAAATCAACCTTCATTCTTTATACAAAACACAAAAACTAAACTAAAATGGATCACAGACCTAAACATAAAAGTCAAAATTGTAAAACTTATAGAAAAAAGAAAAATGTTTTTTCCCCACCTTGCAGTACACAAAGACTTTTTAAATGAGACACACTCAAACAAAAAAGAAAGAAAAAAGAAAAATTGATAAAATATTCTTCATAGAAAAAACTTCAGACAGTGTTACAAAAGTGAAAGTGCAAACTACTGTACATGCAGTACATATATCTGGCAAAGACCTTTACAGAATATATAAAGAAGTCTTACAATTTAAAAAGAAGATAAACAATCCAACAGAAAAAATGGGCAAAGATGATATGAAAACAGTCAATAAGCAGATGAGAAGCTGCTCACCAGGGGGCTACATACTAAAGTCATGTTGATATGCTGCTACGCAGCCACTCAAATAGCTAAAAAAATTTTTTTAAAGTACTGGAAACATCAAGTGGTAGCAAGAATGTGAGACACCTGAATCTCTCATTCATTACTGGTGAGAATGTGAAATAGCACAAACACTTTGAAAAACAATCTGCCAGTGTCTTATTAAGGTAAATGTATGCTTAGTACATGACCCAGCAATTCCTATTCTATATTTTTTACTCTTGGTAATTGAAAACATGGATACACAAAACCTTGCACATTAATGATCATAGAAGATTTATTCAAAATAATCAAAACTTGGAAATGACCAAAATGTCTATTAACACATAAATGGATGAACAAATTGTGTATAGTCATACAGTGAATATACCAGCTAATGATTATAACAGAATAGAGGAACCTCAGCACTATGAACAAAAAAGGAAGACATGAAAGAATACATACAGTGTGATTTCCATTTATATGAAATTCCAGAACAGGCAAAACTAACCTATATTGACAGAAAGTAGAACAGTGCTTGACTGGGACCGAGGATGGGAGAGACAGTGAGTGCAAAGGGGCACCAGGTTACCTTTCCCAGTGAAGGAAACCTGGACTGTAGTGGTGATTGCATGGGTATGTACATTTGCCAAAATTCATCCAAGTGTGCACTTAAAATGGGGGAATTTTATTGTATGTAAGTTGTAACTCAGTGAAGTTGACTTTAAACATAGGATAAAATAAATGCCATTTGAATTTGAAAATCCTTAGGCATCATTACTAGAGATTCCAGCACAATAGGACTGATACAGAACTGAGAAATCTTCATTTTAAATAAGTTTCACAGATAATTATGTTACAGGCTGTTTGCTTAATAGAAATGTTACTGGCCAACTCTTAGAAAACAAATAAAACAGGCAAGAAAATAAATGTCCCCCCCCCCTGAAGTGTTTGAGTTTTTGTGGGTTCTTGGTCTACCCTCCAACTTTTATTCTTTATCTGGAATATTGGCCACTACTGAGATATTCTCCTGGGTGCTCTGTCATTCCAACAGCTTAGCTGTGAATAAACTTCCTTCATCCTTTACAAAAAGAAGTTTGCTAAGGAGATAAGTGGGAGTAAATCAAAATAAAAATATATTACAAGTACCAAGAAAGCAATATAGCATTTGTGGAGCACCAAGTCCTTCACATAAGGGCGTAAAGTATAGCATCAGAGAGGCTTGGCTGGTCCAACTCACTGTTGACATGGTATCTACAAATATGTCTAGCCTGGAGGAACAGTGGGTATATAGGAAGCCTGATGGACTACCTGGATGGAGAATGAAAGAGCATTAGAGACATGAGAATGCTAGGAGAACCCAACCTAAAGTTCCTTCCCACTCAAATTTTATAGAAGAGAAGGGGGTCATTTGTCTGCCAAATTAAGGTGCTATATTTTCATTTCTTGGTCTTTCCCTGATGCATGACATACCCTCCCCTTTTTCTGGTTCATTGTTCTGTCTGCCTGTGTAAGTCTTTCTCATTCTTCACGGCCCAGCTTGAATAGCACCTCCATGAGATCTCCCAAGGTCATCATAGTCAGACAACCTCTCCCTCCCTTGAACTGCAGTGACACTTGGTTGTTACAGAAATTTTTATTTATATTTTAGTTATGCTCATCCCACACCTACTAGACTGTAATCTCTTTGATTATAAAACTATAACTTGCCCTTTTATGTTAGATGTAGCCTACATTGTTCCTCCTACATAGCTTTGCACTTAGTGGATATTATACATTTATTTCAGACATGAATGAATGACTTAGCCCATATCGATTGTGTCTCTGGGCTTTTGCTCTTTTCTGAAAAACTCTTCCCACATCAAGTATTACTTCTCCAATAAACTTTCCTGGAATCTTCAAGCTGTTGAGCTTTTGAAGCATTCTAGGCATACTTCTGTCTTATTATTCATCATACTATATTAAAATGAATTATTTTGTACCGGACTCATCCACCTAACATAAGCTTCAAAAGGCCAGGAATTTCATCTAGTCATCTTACCATCACTTGTCTTTTCGTAACGCTTTTTATGAGTGTTTCTCAAAAGGAACGATGTCTTCAGAAGTTTCTGGAAGTCTTACTCATTGTAGCTGCTGTTAGAGGTGCCAAAGCTGTGCTGAGATCTCATTCTCAGAGAAAACCCAGCATAAACAATCTTCTGATCTTGTTACTTCATGGTTGAAAGAAGGAGCAGGACTAGACGGCTTTCTAAGTCCTTTCCATCCTACGATCCTTGTGTTATAAGGAATTCTTACCGCAGAATAGTTAAGTACAGAAAACCCAAGTGTGGCGTCTCCCCCTCCAAAGGTCTTTAACATGAGCCCCTGCCTTTGGGATGGCTGGATATGGGAAAAATAATCTGTGACCCTCCGAGTCTTGTGTCTTCCTCTTCTTTCATACATTTCCTTTTTTGTCTTCATCTTCCTTTTTTCTGCCTCCTCATTCTTCCAGTCTCTCTCGTCAGGGCTTCTCCTCTGTTTGCCCCACCGCACTTTCTCGGCATAGCTGCTTTCGTTTCTCTTGCTGTTCCTTTATCAATAGTCAGCTGTATCTCCTTCATCTCGGATCCCCTCCGGTTACCCTGCTCCCTGCTCTCCCTCCCTTCCCCCAGCGTACCCCTTTCCATCTTCCCCGCTGCCACACACACTGTATCTCGCCTCACTCTTCTCCCTGCCCAGCAGGAAGCCGAGCCTCCTAGCAAAGCCTGGAGGTGGGAGGGTGTGTGGGTGGGTGGGCCCTGGCGTCGCGGTCCCGCCCCTTAGTGCGTGTGTGAATGTCTGTGTAGCTGTGACGCGGTGCCGGCGGCAGGGAGGAAGGCTGGACCCGGCGGAGAGAAAGGCGAGCCGATCGCTGGGGCTGCTTGGCTCCTGCGCGCCCTCGCGCTCCCCGCCGCCCGCCGAGGCGCAGGCAGGGCGCAAGGCGGCGGCGGGCGGCATGGAGAGCCTGCTGGAGAACCCGGTACGCGCCGTGCTCTACCTTAAAGAGCTCACGGCCATCGTGCAGAACCAGCAGAGCCTCATCCACACCCAGCGCCAGCGCATAGACGAACTGGAGCGGCGGCTGGACGAGCTAAGTGCCGAGAACCGCAGCCTGTGGGAGCATCAGCAGCTGCTGCAAGCCCAGCCTCCTCCCGGGCTCGTCCCCCCGTCGCCAGCCCTGCTGCCGGCTCCTCCGGGCACCGCCGCCGGCGGGGCCCAGGAGCCACTCCAGAACCACGGACAGCTCTCGTCCACCTCACCACAGCCCTCTTCGGAGCAGCCAGCGCTTCAGAACCACGGACAGTTCCTGGTTCACCCTCAGCCGGGCCCCAGCAGTAGGGCACACGCACCCCAGTCGCCCCACCAGCACCCGGTGGCAACTGGGGCCATCGCCGACAAGGAGAAAGAGCGTCCTCCGAGTTGTTGCGCTGCCGCTGGAGCCCTCCTTCAACACAAATCCCCCTCTGCCCTCGGCAAGGGCGTCCTGAGCCGGAGACCTGAGTGAGTGGGGAAGAGGGGACTGAAGGTTGTTGGGGTAGGCGGAAGGGAAGCAAGTGGGTGTGAGGAGAAGACCGGGAGAAACCGGGTGCACCTGAGTCTGAAGGACTTAAGGTAAATGTTAAGTGAAGAAATGATGCTTAAGGGTAGAAATGTTTCAAGAAGATTCAGGGGGAAAGGAGGAAACTATCAGTGTTTGCGAGGGTTTGGGAGATGTTGGAGAAAATAGGGGGAATCCAGAGCAACCGTGGGGGCAAAGAAGGAAAGAAGTGGGTTTTAACTGATTTGAGGATATTGGGAACCGGAGAGCTTCAAGGGGACAAAATCAGGAAGGAGTTGGGAGTGAAGATGAAGCTTCAAGAAACGAGAACCACTGAAGGATTTTTAAGTTAAAAGGCTTTAGGTAAATGATTTGAATACAGAAGATTTGTGAAAAGACAGGCGGCTTGGCAAAGGGAAACATTAGGAGATTTAAAAGAGCTGGAGTCTACAGAGAGTAGCCTAAGGGCCTGAGAGAAATTAGAGAGGTCAAGGATAAAGCTGAAAATCAGTAATGCCGTGAGAAGACAAGGGATCTGGGGACAGAGGAAGATGAAGGGTGGCAGAAGGCATTTCTCAGAGGAACGAGCTGGCTCTTTAACTGCAGTGAGAGTCGGAGCCAGGAGTGGCTTGTTTTGGAAGCTTACTCCACTCTGGCCTGAGTGTGCACTTTGGTTCTGAACCCCTGGAAAATCAAACTGGTACAAAGTAACAACCCACCAAACTAAAACAGGACTCAGATCTGCTTACAGCTTCTTCCTGTGACTCAGGGAAGGTTTTTGTGCAGTATGCTTGACAATTGTAGAAAGCGAACAATGAGGAGGAAGACAGCTAGCAAATGGAGTTAGTATTTGGATGTCTGTTTGAATCTGTCTGTTATGACTGGTGACGGCAAACCTTGTTTCCCCTTCGATATTTGGAGACAATTGGAATCATGTTGGGTCCTGAGAGGAATATATTTATTAACCCTCAGTGAGGGACTCTAGGACCTCAAGTTCTTTCCTCACTCAGAAGGTCTGTGAACATAGGGGAGAAGAGATGAAAGGGGGCGGGAGTATTTTCTCTTCTATATGAGAAAGGCAGTGACCATATCAGGTTTCTCCTTCTGATTAGCCAGGTGCTGTGAGGACTGTATGGATGGACAACTCAGAGGAAATCAGTCTTTGGTCCTGAGAGTGGTGATTCTAAAAGAGTGTTTGTGAGCGGCTGAGATGAGGTTGAGGGGGTGGGGAGAGCAGAAAGCCAAGAATCTCATCTTCACTGTCTCAGGTGTGCTTTCGGTCTGAGAGTACTTATGAAGATTTGATGTGTCCCTTAAAACTCCTTTTCTCTTTATTTCTATTGTAGTTACAGAAGTTGCGCTAGGCCTGCTAGCTCACAAAGCATGAGCAGTTTTGACTGTAATCATGGGATATTAAAGGCTGAAAATCTTGGATGGCTTGATTTGGCAGACCTAAATTCCCGAGAAGATACAGTTTCATTCCTCATCTGTCCCCCCCAAGCTGGTTTCTCCTTACTTCAGTTTCATAGCTTTCTTTCCTTATCTAGATAATGTGCAGAACGTCAGTTTTCCTTCAGTGCCTATGGCTCAGCAAAAGACAACATTCCTTCAAGACATTCTATGGCTTTTTACCCAAATTAGGGAAAATGAACCATTTCATTTCCCTGAGAGCAGCCACAGCTTTCTGATAATTATGATTCTTTGCCTGATTCTTCTCATGCCCTTTGATGTCGCCTCACCCAGTGCACCTCCACCTTATTTGCATTCTTTCAGGGGACTACAGGGGCAGGAAGGGTTGAAAAATTTTCCTTTTCCAGGATAAGGACTTTGCTGTGGCCCCCAAAGTGGCCCAGAGAGCCCAAACCCTCCCACACAGGTGCTCCTGCTAGGAACTCAGGAGAATCACCAGTATTTCTACCTAGTCTCACATTCCCTCACTAGAGAGAAGCTATGACATCCACATGCTTTCTCCCATTCTGCTTTTGCTTCCCAAGAGAACAGAACAAAAAATAACACATAATTAGTGTGGTGGAAGAGAGTGGGAGTTGTTGAAAGTCTTTTGCTTACAAAGTTGTTCAGTCAGTAAGAAGTTAATAGCACCAGTAGTACCTTCCTTTCTGCAAATCCTCCTGCTTTTTTTCCTGTTCCTCAAGCCTGGACACCTAGGGAGTTAACATGGATGTGTACACTTCACCTCCTCTTTGCAGCATTCTCTCCTGTTGTAGGTAAATCCTGGGTATCTTTACTGGATGAATTTTGGACCATGCATTGCTCTCCCCACAATTTTGTCTACCTTAAGCTCAAGTTTTGCCCCACTTTGCTGTCTATCCCCGACCTCAATTTTGTATATTGGCTTCCCTCTACCTATAACTCCTTATGGTACAGAGGGAGCCAGCAGACAGGGAGAGCTTTCCATGAATAGGGTGAGGTGAGGAGTACAGTGCTGGCAGTCTTTTCCTTGGTGTTTCTCCCGAGGAGGTCCTTGCTGAATCTGTTCTCTATTGGGATGCTGAAGTTGGGGGAATAGACAGAGGAGCGGGTCTTCTGATCATAATTTTGCTGTCAATCTTTCCCGATTCCTTACTTTTCCCTCTCTGGGCTCGCTATACTGAGGATGTGGCCCTGGTAAGGTTGCTGAGTAGTGGATGAGGGTTACAAGAGATCAGACATTGTGTTAGATGCATTATTTCACCACACAGTTTAACTCCTTTTCCTTGCTCAGTTCCAAGACTGGCAGGAGCCCCGGGAACCTGGGACTGGGAAATAATGGATAGTTTAATTGCCACCTGATCTGCATTAATATGCAGCTTGTTTGCTCTCTCTCTGACAGCTGAGGGAGATACTAAGGTGATGCCCTTGGAGGTTAGGCCAAGGAAGAAGCAATGTGCAGTGGGTAATAGAAGAGGTATCGTGGAAGAAAGACACTTGAGGGTTAAGATTTTTCTCTGCATGCTTCCTGACTCTTACTAAGCTTCAGCCCCCTCTGCTTTCGCCTCTTAATGAAAGCAGCAAATGTAGCTTCCTCTTCTTTATTTTTTCAATCAAGTCTCACAGCATCTACGGAACTGATTATCCCTTTGCTAGCTGGAGCAGGAGCCCGAATCTGACCTGACAAAGTCCCATCCTTGCCACTTAAGCACATGACCCTATCTGAAGCTGCTGCTTTCATTGTGCCACAGCATCTATGTGTGAGCACATGTATGCCCACCGCCCCCCAGCCAGGCAGTTAGAGTCCATGGGTCTCAGGATTTGCCCATGCTTCCAAACGAATGGGCAGGGAGTCACTGCAGGCTAGGGAAGATTCTCACATCATAATTTGATTCAGCTCCTACCCAAGCTCCTCACCTACAAGTGGCTATGAAATCTGAATGGCTCAGCAGCTCTTCCCCTTCCCTCCCCTCCCCGCCCCTCCTCTTCCCTCTCTTGCCTTCTTGTTTCACTCTTTCTTGCTATTTTCCTTCTTCCCTTTCCATCAAACTCTTTCTTTCCCCTATATTTTCTTCCTTTCAATCTTTTAATTCTACTTAAGCCACAAGAGGACCGTCTCCTTCCACTCTACTCACATCCTTTAAGAATGACATGAGTCGTAGGTCGTCTTTTGAGCTCTATGATCTCATACTGACTACAGCACGAAGGGATGGCTAGAAGATCTTTATGCATACTTCTCAGCCTGAGTTATCTAAGATGTTGATTGGAGTAGATGTCTCTGCCCCTGCTGAATCAAGGATATTTAGTTGGAGGTGGCAGCTCATGATTGGTCCATCCCAGGAGCTATGAAGTGAACACAAAGGCCTAGGTATCTAGTGTCCATTCTGTTCAAAACCCTGAATCTGTGCTGCAGACAGTCTCTGCTCAACATACATGAAACACACATCTAAGTAACACCTAGACATCTAACCAAGTGTAAAGCACACTGGAGGTGCCTAGAGCAACCTTATATCTAAACAGTATAGAGTTAGAAGGGTGAATAGGCAAATCACGTTAAGAGGTCAGAGAGAAGGTTTTCTTGGTTGGGTCAAGGGTTTAAGCCAAGAAATAATCAGAGCCAAGGATAGCTGGATAGCAGGCAGAGACTTGAAGATACAACCCATGCAAATGTCTGTACTGCACATCCTTACCATTCCATTCTCTGGTGGTACAGTCTTCCCCGTCCCAGTCCCCTCTACATCGGGCTAAACTTAATCTAACAGCGTAAGGAGAACCTCAGTCCTCAGGGTCGGTCCCACCTTGTGCCTAGAAGGTCTGGTTGCTAAGGAGGTGTTGTTATGGCCCATGTTCACCAACTTGCCTATCCTCCTTTTCTTTCCCTACCTGCCGCAAGGAGAAGGCTTCAAGCCACAAGCTTAGAAATGAGGCCAGAATGAAGGCTCCCTGAGAGGAGTGGGTATGACTTTTGCTCACTCCAGGAATCTGGCACAGAATGAGCCCTTGCTGTCCCCTGCATTTCCAAGGGCCCAGATCACTGCTCTTCAATCCTGTTCATCTAAAAAGAACAAAATTTAGGAAGAACAAGTCAAGCTTTGGTCATAGGAACATTTCTGATTGCCTCCCTTCTCCTCCCCAGCCCCCTTCACCTACTTTACATCTCCTCTACTTTACTCCCAAGTCCTTCCCAGACCCACACAGTGAACCCCACAGGCCCTCACAAAAGAGCATTCTTGTGTATTTTCCTGTTGGCCTGCAACCAAGCAAGGGGAGTGGCATTTGCTCCTGCTGATTCAGCAAATATCTGTGCAGATAGAGATTGAAAGGTCACTTAAGAAAAAAGACAGATGGGGTCAGGGCTGGGTAGAGAAGCAATGAAAGGGAGGGTAACATGAGAAAGAGGGTAGAGGTGGCACACCCATCTGGGGCCATGGCCTGGAAGGAGACTCAGGTCCTGAATTTAAATCTCACCTGAAGATTTTAGACAGAGTACCTTTGCTAGGGATCCTGTACTTCCCCCACCCATTACTGGGACCCAAACATACTCTCAGGGCCCTGGACATAGGGCAACAGATTAGCAGTTAGTCAGGGGTTTCTTAGTAGGAGGTCCTGGGGACACTCTTACTGCACCAGGCAGATCCCCAAGATGTGAGGACATCTGGCAGGGTTTCCAAGGTGGCTTGGGCTAGTGTAGCTCCTTTCTCCTCTACTTATGGAAGAGCACAAAGTGCAGGTTCCCACACAAGCTGCAAAGGGTTTCTTGCTTCTCCCAAAGAGGGAGTGGTCACCTCCATTTCAGGCAGTGAGGGCACTGACAGATAGAAAGGGGATGAGCAGTAGGGTGAAATTAGATTTCTCAGGCTGAAGGAAGTGGACCTCATAGAATCACAGAATGGTCGGATCTGGGTGGCTGAGAGCATGGCCTTCGGAGGCAGGCATACCTGGGTAGGAATTACTGCTCTGTCACCTGCCAGCTGTGAGACCTTACATTATTTACCTCTGTTGAGTTCTGCTTTTGATCTACCAAACACTCATATTTGTGTCAAAGGATTGCTGCAACTTTTAAATATTATATAATGTCACTATCTATCATAGGTATCATGTATTATTAAAACCAAACCAAACCGGGTGCTGCTGAGTCGATTCTGACTCACAGCAACCCTACAGGACAGAATAGAACTGCCCTATAGGGTTTCCAAGGAGTGGCTAGTGGATTCAAACTGTCAACCTTATGGTTAGCAGCTGACACTTAACCACTGCACCACCAGAGCTCCGATCAGCATCACAGATAATATAAGCTGTTTCTGGCCCATAGTAAGTGCTCAGTATTGTAGTTTAGTTGGGAGCTGTTGAATGGAGTCTGACTCACAGCAATCTCATGTGACAGAGCAGAACCGCCCCATAGGGTCTCCTTGGCTGTAATCTTCATGGATATAGTCTTTCTCCCTTAAGCCCCTGGATAGGTTTGAAGCACCACCCTCTGAGAACTTTGCATTGTACCATAAGGATTCCTGAAGTGTTCAATACATGGCAGTATTTCTGCAGATAAAGAAACCAAGGCTCAAACAACAGAGAGAGATGAGAACCTAGGTTCAGTATTCTTCTATTCTGCCTGGCCACCTTTCTACAAGTGTTTTTCTCACTCACCCCTCTTCCTCTGGCCACTTGCACCTAAGCTATTCCAGACCCGTCAATGTGGAGCTTATCTTGAAGTGCAGCCAACAGGACAATTCCACTGTCCCCTTAGTGATATGTGCTGAGGTTTTACCTCTTTATAGCTGGGAAACGCTTCCTTAAGCTCATCTGCAGTCTCTTCTGCTGCATTTTAAGATCATCTGCACTTCTGTTAAGGACATCAAAGGGATCTGAGTTGTTACCCCATTGGCCCCCATGATAAGAATAATTATGTCCCTTTTCTAAATGGGGAAACTACAGTCTCAGAAAAGGTATGCTGATGTGCCAATGACAAAAAGTGGAGGACACAGGGAACAGAGTCTGAACCTAGGAATATACCTCCTACTTTCTTGGAAAGAAACTGAATCCATTCCTCCAAATTCCTCCCTCCTGCGGTTGGAAGGGTAGAGCTGTACTTTGCAGGACTCTGAGGCCAGCTACTGCAAAGGACTGGAGGGAGGGAGGGAGAGAGGAAGAGGCCTGGTATGGTTGGGGTCTTGGGGGGAAGGAAGGAGAGAAGGATGGAGAGGGCTCTTCTTCCTTTTGTCAAGCCCAGCAGGTAAAAGAGGCTCTTCTCTTGAAAACTTTTCTTAGATGAGATATCTTCTAGGAAAAACAAAATAAATGAGGAGGGTGAAAAAAATACTGGACTTCACAATTTTCTCCCAGGGTGGTTATGGTCACGAGGCCACCAGAGGCAAAAATTGCTCTATGCGTGGTAAATGTGTACATTGCAAGGGTAGGCTGTTTTGCTGTTGCTCTCTGTTTGGATTATGTGGAAGTGTTATGTAACTCTGTAAGACAGACGGATGTGCGAGCAGAACCTTTCCTCTTGGCAGGCAGGCTGCCGTGGACAGAGGGATATAGACTGTTCAAGTCCCTGTCCTGAGAAGTGGCCTCATGCTCGGGGCTGGCATCAGCCCATTTCTTCTAGGCCACCACTGTGGGGACTGGGTGACTGTAGGAGCTATCCCAGTGGCGTCCAACTCCTCTGGAAGGTTGGACGAGTGTCAGAGTTGGAAGAGTCCTTTAAAGAAATCTGGTCCAAACTTCTCATTTGGTGAAAGAGAGAACTAAGATCTAAGAGCAAAGTGACTGGGATTTCTAGGCTAGTTAGTGGCGAACTAGGTTCAGAGCTCAGATTCTCTTAACCCTTCACCCAGTACTCTTGACATGACATGGTGATGGACCAAAAGAGAATGTCAGAACTGCTGAATGGTTGTACAGGGCCAAACTTACAGCTAGTTACTGAGGTTTAGGGGACCTAAGGTGGTCCTTCTGCCTTCCAGAACATCTCACTAGTGATGGCAATACTGCAATTAGAGATTCCTTTGAGGTTTTCTCCCTTGTAAAAATGTAAATTCTTCTAGGATGGGAGAAAAACAGCACATTGAGCTACATCAGTGGTTTACACTTCGGCATGAAAGGGTTTGAGCAATTTCTGAGAGCAGGTGTTGGTACTAAAGGTGGTTATCATGACGGCACTGGCTGACTAAGTCCAGGGCAGGAGGCTCATGAGGAGAGAAAGGGCTCAGTAAGTCAGGCCATTGAGAGCCTAAATGTGTCTCTATCTCCACTATAATTTTGCAGCAAACTGGAATTGTCTGGCCTGGCCCTGGTGAGAAAAGGGGAAGGACACGGGGCACTTTCACATTGACGTCTCATGAAAAAGTAATTATTTGGGCCGTAGAATGGATACTTTCCCAATAAGCTTCATGTGTAAAAGTAATAAGGCACAGAGTTTAAGAAGGTTCAGGTGTTTGGTAAGTCTTCTGCTCCTTTCTAGAATCTTCAGATAATTTAGGGTGGGGGTGAATTTCATACAACTCTATAGAGGTTTGCTATAGGGTAGAAAGAGGCAGATGGGAAGGGCTGGCAGGTAGTGGATGATGGTGTTACATGACCCTTAGGAAGACAGGAGATGCAAGTTGGACATAACACCTAGTCGCTGATTAATAAATCTTGGTTGAACAGATGAACTCTTGGTACTCAAGGCCCAAGAGTGGAGGGAGGAGAGGCTCTGGGGCTGAAAAAGAGCTCAGCTGGAGGGAGGTGTGGGGAAGCAGGTTGCCCTTAGGCCCAACAGCACAGCACACCGTCTGCTGCAGCTGATCCTGTGTGAAAAGCTGGATTCTGAGACTCAGCTCTGAAGGCTGGTGGCTCCTAAGAGGGTGAAATGGGACACAGGGAGCGGGGCTGCCCCTCTCAGCTAATAGAACTCACCCCAATGCTATCTATGAGTTCTGACCTCATGGTTAGCTTCCAGCCTCTGACTAGTCCAGTGTTCAGCCTGGGAAGCTGCATTCAGAACAAAGCCTGAGAAGAGCCTTTTGAGTCAGTGTTTCATCTCTGTGTCACTGTCCTCCCTCTCCACCCCCAGACCTTGTCAGCAGGTGAAGCTGACTTGAATTGTGGTCATGTGTCTGCACGTAGAGAGACAGGAAGAGTTGGATTCTTAACTCACAACCTGGTTGGAAGAAGTAACAGGGACATGAACTGGCTCCTAGGCTCCAGCTTTTATTCCTGTTTCTGCACCAGCAGTGTTAGCTCTGTCCAGGGATGTTAGGGTACTGATGGAAGGGTGGGCACATGTGAGTGTGCATGTGTTTGCAGGACTGTTACAATGGGCTGGGGGTGTTGGGTGGCAACTCATACCATACAAAAGAATGTGTAGGCCTCACAGCAATCATCAGTACAAGTTGTCTTCCAGTGACTCCCTGGGCTGGTTGTCAGGACTTGGGGTTCCTCCTCCTCTCTGCCTAACTTGTTTCATCTCTCTTAATTAGCCATTTCTGCCTAGGCCTTCCCCTCTGTAAAATGGGTGACTCTGCAGTGTTTCCATCCTTCTATCCCTCACATCCTTCAACACATCCTTTTATCCCTTACTTGGTATCAGAGCATGACAAAGACCAGGCCTCCTGCAGCTCCTGGGGAAGAAGGGTGCCTGGCATCCAGGCAGGTGCAGGGAAGATACATCAAGGGCTCTCCATTGTGATACTGCATTAGGAAGCTCAGGTACTGGGGCAGCATGGTGTGTAAGAAGCTGCAGCATAGTGTTCCCTGCAGTCACCCTTGACCTAGCTGTGGCCAGGACCTGGCACTACACATCCTCTTGTGATTTGGAATCTGCCAGGCAAACCAGCAGTCTGCCTCCAATCAAGAATGCACTCCCCATCCCAGGCAGAGAGGCAAGGGAATTCCATAATTTCTTCCTTGATAAATGATTCCAAACCACCACAATCTTCATTCAATGCGTCAATTCAACATGATGATTACTTAAAAGCAAGAGCAGCAACAAAAGCTCTCTCCAAAGCAGTTGGGAATTTCTTGCTTGCGTCTAGCTTCAGTGTTTTCTGTGCATAGCCTGATCTTTACAGAAAGGGCCTGGACTTTTCCATACGGGCTTATCTGGCATCTTTTTGACACCCATGGTGCTATTTAATTTATGATAAGAGCCAATGGGGGGAGCCCAAAGGAAGTTCTAGAAAAAGGTAAAAGCACTCTGTTTGGCCACAGTCACTGCTAGGACTACCTTTTCAAGCAGCTGGACTGACCACTCTCCCTGGTAGATTGTGTGGGCTTTGAGTAAATGCCTCTGCTCAGGTTTCCCTTTCTGCTGTATGGGAACAATCACTGTCCTCCTTCCCCCCTTCTCCTCCAGCTCACCAAATCTGTGGCAAAGCAGAGCTGTTAGGAGGTTGCTGTAGCAAGGAAAATAGGCTCGGACTGCAGCAGGAAGGACTTAGCGATGAAAAATGACTTCCAGGGACAACAGTGGTGGGAAGGAAGGGAGGTGTGTCTGAGTTGGCTCTCCCTCCACGTGTAGGGGTGTAGGGAGGCTCTGCTCTGCAGGTCGGTGCAGGGTTACACTAATTCTGTAGGGGCTTCCAGCCTAAGTAGCTCAGGAGTTTCCACTGGGCCCTCTCTAGACAGTAATGAATAAAAACTGGCACAGCAGAAGGGACAGCTCAGAATCTAGCCTGCTTCTGCCCTCCCCCGGCATGACAGCACCCCCCACCACCGCCACGTGCGGCCCAGTCCGCTCCCCGCCTCTGGTCTCCAAACTCGAAAAGCCTTGGGGAAACCCTTCTTTTCTGGCCGCATTCCCCCCAGGGGCTTCTCCGTGGGGAGGGAACTCGGAGTCAGGATTTCAGCTGTGTGGGCGGCTTGGCGAGCTGCTGACAAGCAGGACAGAATCTCCCAGCCTACGCGCCCCCTCCCCGCGCCGAGCTCCGCGCTTCCCCGCGGGGGCGACAGGCGGGGGCGGGGCACCCTCAGCGCGGGGATGCCGCGCGCGCGCCCCGCGCCCCGCGTCCCCTGCGCGCGCACGTGTACACGCGCCTCCTCCCGGCGCAGCGAGGCGGGTGCTGAGTCACACGCTCCGGAAGCTCGGCCTTTGGAGCTGTCTCTCCGGCTCACTCACGCGGCCACCCAGCTCCACACCTGTGCGCTCTGGCTCACCAAGGCCCACGCGCCCTTGGCGGGGGCGGGAGAAAGAGGCCGAAGCGCCCTTAGCCCGGCTTCTGGGCCGTGGCTGCACTTCGCGCTCTCCCAGTGGCCCTACTGTCGGCCTCCCCCGCGCGCCGCCAGCCTTCTCGCAGGTTTTCTCGTTGCCTCTCTCCCCTCGCCCTGGCCCGTCTCTCGAGTCTGGCTGCTTTCTTTGGTCTGTGCCCACCCCCGCAGCCCTCTCCAACTGAGCCTGGCATGCACACTGCCGCCCACCCACGGTGTCTGCGAGCCCCTCTCTCGTCCACCTCTTCCCCACCCGCGCCACCGCCGCCTCCTGCGCTTTCGCGGGAGCCATGGGTACTTCGCGCTGCGTCACCACCCAGCTGCTGCTGGTTCTGCGGCCGGCCGCTCTTAAACGGTGCACCCAGAGCTCGCACTGCAGTCTGAAGCTACGAAGCCTCCTGACATCCTCTGCCCTAACCATAAACCCCCCATCCTGGGCTCAGGCTGCCGACACCTTGATGCTCTCCTCTGGGTGCTGCTTGTGAGCCCTCTTGCCGCTTTCTGTAGACCCCAGCCCAGGCTGGTGTGAGTGAATCCCCTTGAGAGAAGAGGGAGAAACTAAGGTGGAAGTGGCTAAGAGGTTCAGGTGTCACCCAAGTGCAAATGGACTCGGTGTCTGCCTCTCCTAATCTTCCTTGGACCCCAGATACCTTGGCAAAAGAATCCCAGAGTATTTTAGCCTTCTCGTGTTTGCATTTTATAGAATCTTAGAGTTCCAAGGGCTGTAGGCCTTTGAGCCCAATTTAAGAGCTTGAGGCACTGAGTTTGATTCCTGACTTGGCTATGTACCAAATGTGCTCTTGTGCAAGTTGCTTCACCTCTCTCTGTCAGCTTGTTGTCTCATGTAAAGTGGGAATATGAATAATACTAACTTCAAGATTGCTGTGAAAGAGTTAATGTCCTTAAAGCACTCAGCAGGCCAAGTGCAAGAGGAGCCCTAGTGGCACAGCTGTTACGCACTCGGCTGCTAACCAAAGGTCAGTAGCTTGAACCCATTAGCCTCTGTTTAGAAAGATGTGGCAGTCTGCTGTGGCCATCTGCTTCTGTCATGATATACAGCCTCGGAAACACTATGGGGGCGGTTCTGCTCTGTCCCATAGGGTCATTATAAGTGGGAATGGACTCCATGGTGAAGAGTTTTTTGGTTTAAGCCATGTGCCTGGCATGCAGTGAGGGCTCAAAGTATGATCTGAGCAAAAGCAAACGCACTGTTGCCCAGCCAGCTCCAATTCCCTGTAGGACAGTGGGGAAGGTCTGGTGGTGTGGGTAAGGGCTAAATCTGCTAACCAAAAGTCGGCAGTCTGAATCTGCCAGGTGCCCCTAGGAAACCTCATGGAGCAGTTCTGCTCTGTTCTACAGGACCTCTATGAGTTGGCATCACGTCGATGGCAGTGGGATAGGACAGTGTAACTCACCCACAGGGTTTCCAAGGAGTAGTTGATGGGCTTGAACTGCCAACTTTTCTGTTAGCAGTAGAGCTCTAAACCACTCTGCCACCCGAGCTCCCCAGGTATAGTACTTACTGTTATTATGGGACCCTCCCAGTGTCCAGAACTGGGCCAGAAAGTGCTGTTTGAAGGTAGAGAGCTCTTCCCCCAACTCCTTGTGTTCTAGAGGACTCCTCTTTCCCTCTTCCGTTTGACAGTCCCTCAGATGTTTGAAGAAGACCTGGTAGCGTAGTGGTTAAGTGCTACAGCTGCAAACCAAAAGATTGGCAGTTCGAATCTGTCAGATGCTCCTTGGAAACTCTGGAGCAGTTCTGCCCTGTTCTGCAGGGTCACTGTAAGAAGGAAACAACTTGACCGCAGTGGGTTCTGCATGTTTGAAGGCAGCCATCCCTTGCCTTCTTGTCCACAATGCCCCTACCCCCACCAGTCTTGTTTTCTTTCAGACTAGCACACCTAATTCTACCACATGGCTTTGTGGGCTGCTCTGCCTCACCTCAGTCTCTGGCCCCCCATTATACAGGAGCCAAGAGTGGGTGTGCTAGACTGGCTTGGGCACTTAGTCATCTAGTGCTGCCATAACAGAAGTAGTACAAGTGGATGGTTTTAACAGATTATTTTTGTCAAAGTCTAGTAGTCCAGGCCATATCAAGGACAGGGAAGGGCCCTGTCTGTTGACTGTAGGAGAAGGCCCCTGTCATCAGTCTTTTCTTCATCTAGTAGCTTCTCAGGGCCAAAGGATGCTCTTTGTTCTGGCACTGCTTTCTTTGTGGTATGAGATCCCCGTTTCTGCTCCCTTCTCTCTTACGTCTCAAGCCAAGCCAAGTGCCATCGAGTCACATTGAATTAAGACACAGTATAATCTTGCACATCTTATCAACATAACAGCCACTAATCTGTTCCATGGATGTTATGGTGACAGGATTCACAACACGTAGGAAAATCACATCAGATGGTAAAATGGTAGACAATCACACAATGTTGGGAATCATGGCCTAGCCAAACTGATGCACATATTTTGGGAGGACGCAATTCAATCCATGACAAGCGGTCAGTGCCTCTTCGTCATCCATTTCTCTCTTACCCCTACCCTAACCTGAAGCTTCTGACCCTGCTTGGCTTTAGACGGCAGCTAGGAAACCGCTGGCTCTCAGACTCAGCTTCATGGATTGGTCCTGTGAGGTTGGTTAGGGTCCTGTGAGCTGGCGAAACCTTTCAGTCTTTCTGTGTGAAGACCTCTGGTCTCTGGCTTCCAGGCATCTGTACTTGTGCAAGTCGTTCTTGTTTTAATGCCCAAAATGCCTGATTTTTCACGTGTCCCTTTTGTTTTTCATTTTGTTGACATGGCTGTTTATTTTCAAGTTTCAATTTATTGTTTTCTAATAGGCAAAACATTGACATAGCACAAAAGTTTAAAGATGCGATAGTTTATAGTGAAAAGTGCCTTCCTCACTCCTCACTCATTTCTGCCCATTTGCCCCCACACAGACACCCCCAGCAGCTATTGTTAGCATTTCTCTTACATTCTTCCAGCGATATTCTATGTATAGTCAAACAAATATATATCTTTCTTCTTTTTACGTAAATGGTAGTATACTTTCCTCTGTTCTGCAGCTTGCTTTTTCCCCCCTCACAATGCATCTCGGTGATCCTTCCATACGCAGGATAAAAAGAGCTGCCTGTTTTTAATAGCTGCAGAGTATTCCATTATGTTGCTGTGAATCCAGGTCCTTTCTTTCTGTCTGCTGCGAGTTTTTGAAGGCAGGCTCTGGGTAGAGTCTGCTTCTGTTAGCCATGGGGGTGGGTAGACAGACAATTATCAAGGGGCTCCGTTTGAACTTGGATCTTCTGCTGTTGGTGAATTGCACTAGAAATAAGAACCAGTAAGTGAACTTTTGGAAACTCTGATAACGTACTAGTTATGACCTATGACTGTTAACCACAAGGTTGGTATTTTGAATCCACTAGGTGCTCCTTGGAAACTCTGTGGGGTGGTTCTGCTCTGTCCTCTTATAAGGTCACTATGAGTCAGAATCGACTTGATAGCAGTGGGTTTGGGTTTTTGGTTTTAAGTGAACTTTCCAGTCTTAAAAACTCTGTAGTTCGGCTCTCTTTCGTTCCCTGGGGTGAGCACAGTTGTCAGCAGTCATCAGGGTTGTAGATGCTTTGAAAGTGTTGCAGTTTGGTTCCAAATGAGCTGAAGGAAGGCTTTAAAACCCCTCCTTCTTCATGAAGTCTTCCTGGACTGATCTGAGATAGGAGCAAAAGTTCTCATAGCTTCTTTTCCTGCTTCCTAACCCAAGGCTGAGCACAGTGCTATCCCTACTTAGAGTGAAATCAATTCTTTATTATTCTGGTTTTGAAATATTTGTTCTTTTCTGTACCTATGTATAGCTTCAAGGCATCTGTATTCCTTCATTTAACAGATGTTTATTGAGTGCCTGCCGTGTGCCAAGTACTGTTCCAGGCACTGGGACACAGCAGTGGACAAAAAACAAATCCTTTCATGAAGCTTCCAGACAAAAAATAAGCAAGATAAATAAACATATAGTCTATCTTGTAGATTAAGTGCTTTGGAAAAAAAAGCAAGGCCAAGAAGAGAGTCTGGGGATCAAGGGGTTTGCAATTTCACACAGGATGCACTGAGAAAGTAACACCTGAGCAGAGACCTGAGGAGGAGGGGGTGAGTTCTGTGGCTGTCTGGTGGAGAAGCGTCTCTGGCAGAGGGAAGGGCCAGATGGGAGGCTCCTGGTTAAAGTAAGACAAGAGCAAGGAGAGCACAAAGAGAACAATCCGAAAGGTCTTCCTGAGGTCTGGGGATAGAGCAAGTGTACAGTACATCTCATGAAAGATTCTCAGGTGGGCGTTTAGAAGTGTGTAGTAGAGTTGTCCCTGTGGCTGGCAGTGTCGGGGCAGATTGGAGATGCTCTACTGCCATTTAGTAAGCAAGGGTTATGTCAAACATCCTATAATGAAAAGGACAGTTCTGTACAGTGAATATTTTTGTGTCAAATGATGTCAGCAGCACCCTTGCTGAGAAATACCAAGTAACACCCAAGTTCCTTGTGAAGACTGGCTTTTACTTTAAGGAAAACTGGGAGCCATTGGAAGGATTTGAGCAGCCAGCCAAGCCAAGTGTTGTCGAGTCACTTTGTCTGCTGGGTTGAATTTGGGCTGAGAACAGAATGAAGGGAGAATAGAGATCAGGTAGGAGGCGATTGCAAACTCCAGGTGAGATACACTAGTAGCTTGGACATGAATGTAGTGTTCAGTGGAGACAGTGATAAGAAGGCAAACCAACAGTATTTCTTGAGGGGATTAATGTGGAGTGTGAGAGAAAGGAGTTGAGAATGAGCCAAAGAGTTAGGGCTAAAAAAATTAAAAGGATGGAGTTGCTGTTAGCTGAGATGGGCAAGTCTAGAGGGGGAAGATGAAAGATTGAATTACAGACATGTTAACTTTGAGATCTTATAGACACTCAGGTGCAGATGCTGAGCAGATGTTTGGAGAGGGCCACAGATACAAATTTGGACAGACTTTAAAGGTATGACAGTGAACACTCAGGGTTCACTAACCAAAAGGCTGGAAAGTTTGAGTCTACTCAGAGGAGACTTGAAAGAAAAGCTTGATGAACTACTTCCAAAAGATCATCCATTAAAAATTCTATGAACACAGTTCTACTCTGACACACATGAGGTCACCAGGAATTGGAATCCACTCTGCCATAACTGTTAACTGATTTAAAGTCAAGAAACTGTATGACACCACCAAAAATTGAGAAAAGAGGACTAAGGATGGAGTCCTGGAATACCAATATGAGGAGGCAGGATGGGAGCGGGGATGAGTGGCCAAAGTGGAGAAAAACCAGGGGACCATGTGGTATTCCAGAAGCTGAGAGTGAAGAGAAGGTTCAGTGAGGAGGGTCTGAGCCATAGGATCACGTGCTACTGACACGTGATGTAGGTTGGGGAATGAGAATTGCCACTTGGCTTAAACCACACTAATGTAATGGTAACCTCAAAGAGCATAGTTTTGGTAGAGTGAGGTTGGAAAGAAGCTTGATTAGTGTGGGTGGAGGGGAGAAGGGAAAAGAGACTTAAGAGACAAATCAGGTAAATGTAATGTGTGGACCTCATTTAGATCCTGACTCAAATTAAGCAACTGTAAACAGATATTTTTGAGGCATTTGGGAAAATAATAAGCACAAATGAGATATTAGCTGATACTAAGGACTTGTTAATTTAATTAGATGTGAAAACGACACTGTATTATGTATTTTAAAAGTTCTTACCCAGTAGAGACATATCCTAGGTGGAAAGATACAAATTCTAGGGTTTGCTTTAATATATGTCAGCAAAAATTTGGGGGACAGAATAGAACCAAGAAAACCAAACCCAACCCGTTACCTTTGAGTTAGGTAATAGTGATCCTTTAGGTCAAAGTAGAACTGCCCATAGAGTTTCCAAGGAGTGGCTAGTGATTTGAACTGCCAACCTTTTGGTTAGCAGATGTAATACTTAACCCACTACACCGCCAGGGATTTTGGAAACAATAGAAGGTTGGCAAAATGTTGATGTTGGAGCTGGATGGTGAATACCTGGGGATTCATGGTGCTGTTCTCTCTGCTTTTGTTATTGAAATTTGCCTGATAAAAGTTTTAAAAGGGGGAAGAGAATAGGAGGGGTTGTAGTCAGTGGGAATAGAAATCTCTTTAAAGTGTTTTGCTGTGGAGAAGAGTCAAGGATGGGTGGTAGCTGGCAGGTGAAGTGAAGAACTACCTCTGTGCAAATGATTGCGGGAACACGTACCTGCCTTTCCAGGAGATGTGTTCTCAGGATGACTTGCCCAGGCCTCAGCTGTGGCCGCTGATTGAGTAGGAGGTTGAGGGAACACAGCAGCCAAGTGTATTTTATTTTCTTAATATGTAATTTTATTTTGTTGTTGAGAATATATACAGCAAAACATGTACTAGTTCAGTGATGTCTACATGTGTCATTAGTGACGGTGATTCCATTGTCACTTAGTTGTGTAACCATCCTCACCCTCTTTTCCTGAATTGTGCATCCCTCCTGAATATACATTCACCGACCCCAAAGGCTCCTGTCTAATCTGTTGAGTTGCTTTTATGATTTAATCCCACAGAGATAGTTCCTAAAAGAGCATAATGCTCAAGGCAGACATTTTTAATGCGTTAAGCTAAATTGTTATTTGGTTTTAAGAAGACTTCAGGGCATCGTTTTGGTTTAAAGTTGAAAGACTATCTCAGTGCAGTAGTTTCAGGGGTTCATCCAATCTCCATGGCTCCAGGAAGTCTGGAGTTCATAAGAATGTGAAATTCTCTTCTGCCTTTCCCCCCTTTTGCTCAGCATTCTTCTATTGAATCTTTGTTCAAAGTGTTCAGCAATGGTAGACAGACACCATCCAGATGTTCTGATCTTGTGCAAAAAAAGGCAGTTGTTCATGGAGATAATCAGCCACACATTCCATATCTTCTTCCTATTCCCAACTCTCCTTCTTCCTCTGTTATTCCAAGCAAACACAGACCAATTATTGTGCCTTGGACAAGCTCTCAGGGGATTCCAGTGGTGCTCCCTGCTCAAGAACCATTAAATAGGTTAGCCTGAACACATCCATTTATCAGCATGTATATACAAATATTCACATGTGTGTTTTAAATAATTAGGCTAGCTGGGAGACAAAATCCCTCCAAAACCAAACTTGTCACTATTTATTGTAGTCTGACTCACAGCAACCCTATAGGACAAAGTGGAACTACATCTCAGTGTTTCCAAGGGGTGGTGGGTGGATTCTAACTGCTGATCTTTTGGTTAGCAGCCAGTCTTTGGCAGTGGTACACTGTTTGTGTACCACTAAGGCTACAAAAGAATAAAATACGTCATGTAGCTGAGGGGAATGGAATGTGGAGAGAGGAGAGTTGGGTGTGTTATTATTTAAGGAAGGATGTTTTTATTTAGGTTTCTCAAGGGATGGAGTCATATCTATGCATTTATTTAATATGCAGTTATTGAGTATCTATAGTATGTCAGGCGTTGCTGGAGGTAGTGGAAATTCAAGGTGAGCAAGTAAAAGACCCTACCCCATGAATCTCACATTCAAGAGAAGATAAACAATATACAAGTAAATTAACATGTGTAATACACATTCACAAGGGCTGTGTAGGAGGCCTGGTGGCACAATGGTTCAGTGCTTGGCGGCTGACAGAAAGGTCAGCTGTTCAAACCTTCTAGCTACTCCCACACTAGGAAAGATCTGGCAGTCTGCATCTGTAAAGATTACAGCCTAGGAAGCACTATAGGGTCACTATGAATTCACCTGACAACAAAATAAAAAAAAAGCAAGGTAAGAGGGAAATTGGGAAGAAGATAGTTTTTTTTATTTTTTTTAAATATTTCATTGTGTTTTAAGTGAAAGTTTACAACCCAAGCCAATCTATTATACAAAAACTTGCATACACATTGCTTTGTAACTCTAGCTGCTCTCCTCATACTGTGATAGCACACTCCTTATCTCCATCCTGTATTTCCCATGTCCCTTCAACCAGCTCCTGTCCCCCTCAGTCCTCTCATCTCACCTCTAGACAGGAACTGCCCAGTTAGCCTCATGCATCTATTTAAACCAAGTAAACCAAGAAGCACACTCTTCACCGGTAGCATTGTATATCTTATAGCCCAGTTCAATCTTTGTCTGAAGAGTTAGAAGAAGCGAATAGTTTTGACAGCTTTCATGTTAGTTGCTATGTGTACAAAACAGAACTACATAGAGCCGATTGCCAGGCCTGTCTTCCGAGGTGCCTCTGGGTGGGTATGAACCATCAACCTTTTAGCTAGTGGTTAAGCACTTGATCATTTGTGCCACCCAGGGACTCCTTTGATAGAAGGTGACTTTTGAGCAGAGAGGCTAAGTAAAGTGAGGTATGAAGATACTCTAAGACCTGAGGGAACACCATCGTAGGCAGAGGGAACAGTGAGTGCAAAGGCCTTGGGGCTGGGAGAAACATGATGTGTTTCAAGCATAGAAGAACAGCATGGTCAGAGGGATTAAGAAAGGGAGAGAGTGGGAGGATATAGGTTTGCATGTGGACGAATGGACCTTCCAGAGGAGTCTGTGGGATAGGAGATGTAATAGGAAATCATGAAGGTGAGGACTTTGAGCAGGAGAGCCGTGTGACCTGACTGTAGCAGAAAATGGGATCTAAGGGTAAAGAGCAGAAGAGGAAGAACAGCTCAGCAGAGAGAGCCCTGGGGTATAATTCACAGTCATTCAATAGCCACTCATTTATTCAATGCTTCTGCTATGTGCTAGACACTTATGCACATCTATTATCTCATTTTATCTGCACAATCCTGAGAGAATGTATTGTTCCTCTTCCACAGATCTGAGAACTGAAGGCTCAGAGAGGCCAAGGTAACCTGACCCAGGTCACGGTCACGTAACTGAAGTGGTGTCTTCAGAATTCACATGCAACCTTTAGCCTCTTATACCCCATCGTAGCTATTCCCGCCTTAGGTGTTCTTTGTGGTGTGGGAAGCCCTTCACCTGCAGGCAACACCTGATGCAGGGCACAGTCAGTTGTTCCAGGACTAAAAGGCAGGTGACACCATGCCCACATGACAGTTGTTCATGTTGTTGCAGCTCTGAACTTGGCCCTTGGCACCCTTGTCTCTGGCATGGCAGGCAGGACTGGGCTAGGGTACTGGCAGATTGTCATTCGCATGGAGCCCTGTTGTGTTGGGGTGTTAGAAATCCACCAGAAGCAAATGGCTGTTTCTGTGGCTTTGTGAGTTCGTTGAGTACACATGAGCAGAGGTGATGGGTTAGGAGGTCATTTGAAGCTCTAGGACTAGCTGAGTGGAGTTTTATGTTTCTAAACTCAAGAGTCTACCTTTGCTGTATAGGACAAGCTCAAGGCTTCTTCACTCACAGTCCAAAGGGCTTGGGTCTCTGCAGATGCCTGTGGGCTTGAGAGCTATAGTAGGTGAAAGCAGATGCCAGAGGCAGCATGCAGCAGTGAAAGAGGCATGGGGCTGGAGCCCTAGCTGTGCGTTCTCAGGGAGGTCATTGAATCTCTCTGAGCCTTAGTTTCCTCAGATGTCAAATAGCATGCATAGTAATGTTAGTTATTATTATAAAAACCAAAGCTAGATACATTATCATCAAGTCAATTCTGACTGATAGCAACCCTGCAAGACAGAGTAGAACTACCACATAGGTTTTTTCTAAGGAGTGGCTAGTGTGTTTGAACCGCTGACCTTTTGGTTAACAGCATAGCTATTAACCACTGTACCATCAAGGCTCCAGTTATTATTATAGAACTGTATTATTTATATATCACATATAGCTATTACTGTAATTACTACTTCTACTAGTCACAGAATTATTCTTAGGACTTTCAAAAGTATTCTGTAAAGCAGAAACACTGCACAAAGGCAGTCATTACTATTGATAAAGACTTGCCTTCCCCATTCTCAGGAAAACGATCCATGCCCGCTGTTGACAAATGGTAGGTTGGTAACTCCATGTAGGTGTGTTCCTCCAGCCCTGTGAGACAGGACTGATGGGAAGTAGCCTCTGAGACAGCACACCCAGATGGCTTTGGTCCATCCTCTCAAGCCAGCTTTTCCTGGCAGCCAGGTACCTGTCTGCCAGGTAATAGAGAGATTTCTTACAGAGGAAGCTGGCAAGATGCAGTCGAGTGCCCAGCTCTGTAATTCATGTTGAGGTACCGAGACTGGCTCTCGGAGCCCTCCTGGCTCCCTACAAAGGCAGCTGGAGTTCAGACAACTAGGACTTGGACTGAGCATTTGAGTGACTTTGGGGTTGCTGGCAGTACCAACTTGCTGGGCAGGCAGGAGAGAGAGGAGCATGAAGCTTGAGGATAGGGAAGAAACCCTCACCGTTCAGGAGCTGGGCTGGGGTGGTCAGCATGGAAGGAGGAGGAGGCTGGGGTCTCCTTGAGATATTCAAGTTACAGACTGAGTTTCTGAGTTTAGCTGCCCTGAGACTGCCAGGGCTGTGTGATACTCAGCAAGTGCCTCAGTCTGTCTGATCCTTCTCCTCTGTAAAATGCGGATTCTTACTGCTATTGAGACAATTCTGACTCCCAGTGACTCTGTAGGATAGAGTAGAACTGCCCCATAGGGTTTCCACAGTAGAAGTCTTTAACAATGCAGTCTGCTATATCTGTTTCCCACAAAGTGGCTGGTGGGTTTCAACTGCCCATTTTTCAGTTAGCAGCTGAGTGCTTTAACCACTACCCCACCAGCGCTCCTTAAAATGAGGTAATTCACGCAAGGGGCTTACACAAGGCTGTCTGAATTGAATTGTGTCTCCCCCAAATATGTGTCAACTTGGTTAGGCCATAGTTCCCGGTATGGCATGGCCCTCTGTTTTGTGATTTTCCTGTGGGTAAAAAAATTCCTAATCTCTTCCTGTGGTTAAAGAGGATGGGGGCGATTTGACACCATTGCTCAGGTCACATCCCTGAGCCAAAGTACAGGAAGTTTCCCTGGGGTGTGGCCTGCACCACCTTTTATCTTACAAGAGATAAAATGAGAAGGAAGCAAGCAGAAAATTGGGGACCTCATACCGCCAAGAAAGCAGGACCGGAAGCAGAGAGCACTCTTTGGACCTCGGGCTCCTGCTTGGAGAAGCTCTTAGTCCAGGGGAAGATTGCTAAGGATTTCTTCCAGAGCTGGCAGACACAAAGTCTTCCCCTAGAGCAGATGCCCTGAATTTGGACTTCTAGCCTACCAGACTGTGAGAAAATAAATTTCTCTATCAAAGCCGTCCACTTGTGGTATTTTTGTTATAGCAGCACTAGGTGACTAAGACACCTGCTTTGGGCACATTATGATGATGACTAATAGGCTGTGTGCTGGTGGCATGGACATGTGCTTTTTTTTCCTCCACGAATGTTCATGTTTCACGTATGTGCCTGCGTGTGTGGTTCCCCATCTCTCTCTGGTTCCTTCAGGAACAGAGACTCGGTCAGTCACAAGTGGTATCTAGGTGGCCATTTACTGCACTGTGTCCTGTACTGGACAGACAGCGGAATTGCTCTGGCTGCAGCTGTGCCCAGAGGGCTCGCCCTAGACTAGGGAAGTGTCATGCATACACAAATGTCCATGATATAACATGGAAAAATTGGTGCTGCGGCCCTATGGAGTCACAGGGAGGCTGCTGTGGAGTTCAGAGCTGAAGTAAGCACTTTCAGCCTGGGCAGCGGCAGAGCGGGAGGGGACAAAAGGGAAAAGCAAGAGGGGACCAGGGAAGACGTTGCAGAAGAGATGCCTGGAGCTGAGCCCAGCAGGATGGGCAGAATGTGGACATCCGGAGATGGGAGGCTGACCTGGGAGTCTCTGGCTGAAGTTTCTCTTGCCTTTAGTCAGTATCCTAATTGTGAAATGGGGATGTGGGTACTAACTCTACCATCATGCCACATTTCTGTGAGGCTTTTGAGCGTGCAGATCCAGTGCAGAGGGAGACGAGGTCATGTCCTGAGCCAATCCTATACTGCCGTGCACACGATATTGTCTACAAAGGGCACGTCTTATGACACTCAGAACAATCCAGTGAGGGAGTGAGATTTCACAGGTAAGGGAACAGGCACAGAGTTCAAGATACTTTCCCAGACCCACACAGTGAGATTCAGATTGGAGATGCTAGAATTTGAACCAGGGCCCTTCCTGTAGTACCCCACAGCCTCTTCTGTGGCGGTAAAAGAGCACAGGTGCTGGGACAGGTAGGCCTGGGTTCAAGTCCTGCCTCGGCTATATCATTTAGACCACATTACTAATTTTCTTTACTCCTCAGTTTCCTCATCTGCAAAAAAAAAGTTGTTGTTAGGTGCCATCGAATCGGTTTCGACTCATAGCGACCCTGTATACATAACAGAACGAAACACTTTTCTGTCCTGTGCCATGTCCACAGTTGTTTTTATGCTTAAGCCTGTTGTTGTGGTCACTGTGTCACTCCATCTTGTTGAGAGTCTTCCTCTTTTTTCACTGACCCTCCACTCTACCAAGCATGATGTTCTTCTCCAGGGACTGATCCCTCCAGGTAACATGTCCAAAGTATATAAGATGCAGTCTTGCCATCTCTGCTTCCAAGGAGCATTCTGGTAGTACATCTTCCAGAACAGACCTGTTTGTCCTTTTGGTGATCCATGGTACATTCACATTCTTCTCCACCACTACAATCCAAAGGCATCAATGCTTCTTCTGTCTTCCTTATTCATTGTCCAGATTTCACATGCATATAATGTGATTGAAAATACCGTGGCTTTGGTCAGGTACAACTTAGTCTTTAGGGTGACACCTTTTCAATGCTTTAAAGAGGTCCTTTGCAGCAGATTTCCCCAATGAAATGCATCTTTTGATTTCTTATCTGCTGCTCCCATGGGCCTTGATTGTGGAACCAAGTAAAATGAAATCCTTGACAACCTCAATCTTTTCTCCATTTGTCATGACATTGCTTACTGGCCCTATTGTGAGGATTTTTTTTTTTTTTTTTTTTTGGTAAAAAACAAAAGGCTAATACTATCTATCTCTCTGGTCTGTTGTATTATAGTTATTGTACATCAAGTCCCTGGCACACAGTCACTTCTCAGTAAATAAGTGGGAAAGAAAGCAGTTATGCAGTGTTTGTTGTTTGCTCTCTGGGTGGAAAAACTGAGGAAACAGGATCTTTTTTGTTAAATTCTGATGGCTTCTTGGAGAAATGTAAAGAAAGAACAGGACCTACAGGATGTCTTTGAATTGTATTGAAAACTTGCAAACTCTGCATCCAAGTAAGTAAAAGTCTCTTCAGTTCTTTCATCCCTAATGTTCTAATCTGTGACTTGTGAATAACGGCAATAATATCTACCTCACAGGGGTAATAGATGCAGAAGTGCTGTGTTATTCAGTGAATATTAGGTGCAGAGATACGGTCTCAAGTAGCTTATATTCTAATGGGGAAACAGAGGCATACAAGCCACAAAACACTATAGGAGCATGGAACAAAAGAACCTAAAACTTAAAGATAGAGCATTTGCATTGCTCACATCCACAGTCTGGGCAAGCCTTGGTAGAGACGGCTCAGTTCTGCATGTGGCATCAGGTAGAGATACTTAGCTAAGCCTGGGAGGTTTGCTTTCAGGATAATCATCAACTAGCTGGCCAGTTGGCGCTGGCCACAGATTCCTTTTCCTGTGGGCTTCTCCATGGAGTGATTTGGGCTTCCTCCTGGCAAGGTGGCAAAGTAGTAGTAGGAAACCCAGTAGAGACCACTTCCCTGGAAGTCTAGGAAGGAAGATGTTTCAAGAAGGAGGGTTTGGAGGATGAATACTGCAGAAGTCAAGTCAGTTAAAACTGTCTTAGGGCTCTGCAGAGAACTAGAACCAATGAGAGACAGAGATATTTATTTTAAGGATTGCTCATGCTAATATGGGCAATTGGCAAGTTCCAAGGCTTCAGGTCAGGTGACAAGCTGGAAACTGTTGTTGTTAGGTACCACTGAGTCGGTTCTGACTCATAGTGACCCTGTGCACAACAGAACGAATCGCTGCCTGGTCTTGCGCCACCTCCACAATCATTTTTATGCTTAAGCCCATCGTTGCAGCCACTGTGTCAGTCCATCTTGTTGAGGGTTTTCTTTCTCTCTTTCACTGATGCTCCACTCTACCAAGCATGAAGTCCCTCTCCAGGGACTGATCCCTCCTGATAAAATGTCCAAAGTATGTAAGATGCAGTCTAGCCATCTTTGCTTCTAAGGAGCACTCCGTTGTACTTCTTCCAGAACAGATCTGTTTATTCTTCTGGCGGTCCATGGTACCTTTAACATTCTTCTCCAGCACCACCATTCAAAGGTGACAATTCTTCTGTCTTCCTGATTCATTGTCCAGTTTTCACATGCATATGATGTGGTTGAAAATACCATGGCTTGGGTCAGGTGCACCTTAGTCTTCAAGGTGCTATCTTTACTTTTCAATACTTTAAAGAGGGTCCTTTGCAGCAGGCTGTACTCTAATATCGTAAAATCTGCAGATCAGGCAATTGGAAGAGTGGAAAGTAAGGGAGTTCTGGCAAATCTGTATTTGTAGTCTGGAGGTAGAATATACCCTAGAAAAAACTTCCTTTTTTCCCTTAAGGTCTTCGGTGTTTGGATTGGATAAAGCCTACCTACATTACAGAGAGTTATCTACTTAAGCCAACTGATTTAATAACACGTAATGACTCCATAACAGCATCTCGACTAGTGTTTGGCCAAACAACTGGGAATCATAGCCTCGCCAAATTGACACATAAAACAAACCATGGAGGAACCAAGAGAAGTTCCTGCTAGATCTGGCAACCAGAGACTGCCAGTGACCTCCCTGGGGAAAGTTCTGTAGGGCTTTGAGGAAAGAACCCAGGTTACAGCAAGTTAGTGGGAAATCAATGAGAAAGAAAGCTTGTGTAAGTAAGTATGTAAGTATGTAACACAGACTAGCCATTTTTGCTTCCAAGGAGCACTCTGGTTGTACTTTTTCCAGAACAGATTTGTTTATTCTTTTGGCATTCCGTGGTACGTTCAGCATTCTTCTCCAACGCTAGCATTCAAAGGTGACGGTTCTCCTACAGTCTTCCTTGTTCATTGTCCAGCTTTCACATGCAATATGATATGATTGAAAATATCATGGGTCGGGTCAGGCACACCTTGGTCTTTCTGGCAATCTATGGAAAGAAGAGAGAGAGTGTTTTCAACTGGGGGAGAAAAGTTGCAGGGAAAAAGTATGTTTTTAGAACGAAAGGTTTAAACATAATTATATGCTGCAGAGAATGGCCTATGAGAATAACCATGTTGAAGACCAGGAGGAGAAGAAGGGAGATGACACGCTGTACAGACTGGGTCAAGGCTTGAAGAGGAGGGAAGTACCTCTCCTCTGAGACCCAAGTGAGGGAGCGAGGAGGCAAGGATGGCAGAAGTAGGCCATTTTAATAAGAGCTAGCACTAAGCATTTACCATGTTCTGTTGTAAGTGCTTTACATGTTTAGCCCTTTTCATCCTCCCTGCAAGCCAACCCCATTTTACAGATAAGGAAACTGAGGCAAAGTTTGTCCAGAGGAGTTAGGATTCCTCAGAAAGTCTTGCTATAAACAAAACCAAACCCACTGCCATCAAGTTGTTTCCTACTCACAGCAACCCTACAGAACTGCCTCACAGAGTTTTCAAGGAGTGCCTGGTGGATTTGAACTGCTGATGTTTTGGTTAGCAGCCACAGTATTTAATCAGTATTTTACCAGCATTTCCAGACTTGCTATGGGCAGTCAGGAAAGGAGGTCTTGCAAGGGCCGCTGCAGGAAGACAGACAAACAACTTTTCTTTTAAGACCACCGCCACTGGATGAAGTAGAGCTAGCTTTAGTAGTTACAGCAGGAGGGCTTCAGGTTAGAAGGCTTTCCAAACTAGCTATTTTTTTTTTCCAGCTGAGGTAGAGTTCACATAACATACAATTAACCATTTTAAAGTATACAGTTCAGTGGCACTTAGTGTATTCACAATATTGTGCAACCACTACTTCTGTCTAAGTCTCTGAACCGTTTCATCACTCAGGAAGACCACCTAGTACCCCTTAAGCAGTCTCTCTTCATTCCCCGCTTCCTCCCAGTCTTGGCAAACACAGATTTACTTTCCATTCCTAAAGATTGACCTACTCTGGATACTTCACATAAAAGAATCTACAAGACTGGATCTTTAGTGTCCGGCTGTTTTCACTCAAGTTCACCGTTGTCATAGCATATACCAGGACTTCGTTCCTTTCTGTGGCTGAAAAATATGTCACTGCATGGAGATACCTTAATTTGTTTATCCATCTGTGGGGACAGCCATTTGAGTTCCTTCCACCTTTTGGCTATTGTGAGTAAAGGTGGTATAAATATTTGTGTGCAAGGTTCTGTGTGCCTACTGTTTTCTAAAACAAGAAAACTTGTTTTTTTTCAAATTAAATGTAGTGGAGATCCCCAGTGAGTAAAACATCCCAAATCAGAGTTGCACTGGTGGAAGGTTCTGTGACCTGCTCGCTCAGCTTCTCTCTTGACCCCAAACTGTCCCCTGGATTAGCTCTGTGGGGGTGCTGATGCTCTGTGGAACTTGAGGGAAAACACTGGATCACTGCTAGGTAAGCCTGTTGCAGACTGTTTACAATAGAATCCTAGAGTTTCTTAGTGGCACAGACTAGTATTGTCAATAATAGTCATTGTGAGATTTTTTGCGTCTCTGTAGGGTTTGTAATGCTTTTCCCAAGACAGACTCACATTCAGTCTCACACAGTTGCAGGTGATTCAACAGTGACTTCATGAGTGACCTCTGAGTTTCAGAGTATAGTTTCACTCCCTAGGGCTTTCAGTGGCCCTAATCTTAGGGAAGGAGAGCTCTATGTCTTCTCCTATGGTGCTACTGGGTGAATTCGAACTGCTAACTTTTTTGTTGGTAATTCAGCACCAACTGTTTGTGCCACTAGGGGACCTTATGTTCTTCATACAAGCATCTGAAGAATCTTCCATGTGATTTCAGGAAAAAAGTCTCTGAAAAGAGAGGCAGGCTACATTTTCCCTAGGTTACTGTCATTCTTGTCCTTTAGATGACCTCTAAATCTCCCTCCAAAGTAAGCTGAGAATCAAAGCAAAGCAAGCACTAGTGATGAGAGGTATCTACGGTGATGTCAGCTTTGGACTCAGGGGAGAACACCGAACTTGTTCAGCTAACCCAGACCTAGATACCAACAGAGCAGAATTTTTTGTAGCCTGTCACCCCTATTTGCTGAGACAGCTGCAAGTACTTGCCTATCGAGACCCTTAGAAAGAGCTTCCTGTGGAAGAAGGCTAGAGGCAGATTACACCAATAAGCAAAGGAAATCTGCCCCTCCCTTCACAGCCCCCTAGGGCTGGAGGAGGGGTGGGGATGGGGGCCTCTCTTTACAATAGAATCCTAGAGTTTCTTAGTGGCACAGACTAATATTATCAATAATAGTCAGTGCAAGATTTTTTTGCGTCTGTGTAGGGTTTGTGATGCTTTTCCCAAGACAGACTCACATTCAGAGTCTCACACAGTTTCCACCACTCAGTGTGATAAACAGGGCAGGCATAAAGCCCCCTTTACTGTGACCTGACACACCCGGAGTCCAATGGGGGCTGTGTCTCCACCTCCAGCTGAGTGCTGTTTGCATTGGGCTTTCCAGGGGCTCTCAACCATCAAGGCCCAGATCCAGAATTTCCTCCATTCGTTCTACGCACCTCTAATTTTCTCACTGTCCCAGTTTTTGGCCCCCTGGACTCCTTTGGCTCAGTGTGGAAGCATCTGTTCTGGAAAATCCAATCTAGTGGGAAAGGAAGGAAGCATACAGTGTCTTTCTACTTCTTCAAGGGGGGTTAATAATTAAGTGATCTGCAGGAAGTGGACAGAGGGTAGAGAAGATTCTATAGCCTCTTGATGAAGCAGCAGGAAGTGAGACGGGAAGAAAATGACTGTCATTGTTTTTTTTCTTTGTTTTTTATCAGCTGTATTCAGGTGTGATTTACAGACAATAAAATTTACCCATTTTAACTGTATGGTTCTATGAAATTTGATGATTGTTGAGTAACCGCCAACTTGAATACCCTGGTCTCGTAGTGGATAAGTGCTACCACCATTAACCAAAAGGTAGGCAGTTTGAATCCACCAGGTGCTCCTTGAAAACTCTACAGGACAGTTCTACTCTGTCCTGTAGGGTCGCTATGAGTTGGAATCAGCTCGATGGCACTGGGTTAGGTTTTTAGTTTTGAAAATACCAATTCAATCAAGATGTAGAACATTTCGATCACCTCAGTGTTCCCTTGTTCCCTTTGGCAGTCAGTCGCTGCTCTCCTACATCCCTGGAACTCAACTACTTTCTGTCATTATAGTTTTGCCTTTTTACAATATTGTACAAATGGAATTGTACAGTGCATAGCTTTTTTTTTTTTTTGACTGACTCGTGAAATTCATCTGTGTTGGCGTATGTACCAGTCTTTTTATTATTATTATTATTATTGTTAAATAGTACTCCATTAAACTCGATGGGGGAGTTCTACTCTGTCCTATAGGGTCACTATGAGTCAGAATTGACTTGATGGCAATGGGGTTTGGTTTAGTATTCCATTATATGACTATAATAAACTTTGCTTAGGAGCCCTGGTTGTGCAGTGGTTGAGTACTTGGCTGCTAACTGAAAATTTGGTGGTTCAATCTACTGAACCATGCTGTAGGAGAGAGACCTGGTGATTTGCTGCTGTAAAGATTATAGCCTAGAAAACCCTGTAGGGTGCCTCTACTATGTCATATGAGGTGGCTATGAGTCCAAATTCAGCTCAGCGACACCTAACAACAGCAACTTACTTATCCATTTACTGGTTAACGAACATTTAGGTTGTTGCTGATATGGACATTCACATGTAGCTCTTTGGGTCAACGTATGCTTTGGTTTATCTTGGATAAATACCTAGTCGTTCAACTGTTGGGTCACATAGTAAGCATTATTTAACTTTATAAAAAATGATTAGATATCATTTTACGTTCCCATTATCAGCTTGTGAGACTTTTAGTTGGTCCATATCCTCACCAACACTTGGTATTGTCAGACTTTTTAAGTTTAGGCATTTTAGTGGTTGTATAGTAGTATCTCTTTGTGGTTTTAGTTTGCATTTCTGTATAAACCAAGGATTGTGGGCATTTTTCATCCTTATTTGTTAGTATATCTCTTTGGATAAACTGTTCAAACTTTTGTTCATTTTTCTATCAAATTGTTTGTGTTTTTATTACTTATTCTTCATTTTTCACCTTTATTAAAAGACCAGACTTGATGGTCCGACAACCTGGAGGGTCCCTGAAAACATGGGCCCTGGGCTTGCTGCTAGCTCAGAGCCGAAACCAGTACTAAAGCCAACACTTCAAACAAAGAATGGACTGGACTTGGGGACAGAGAGTGATGCATGTGGTGTGTGTACTTTGTGGTTTAATTTATGTACGAGGCTGTCCTATTGGTTTCTTTTTAGAGGGGAAAGGAAAGTGTGGAGAGGAGGGGACAGTGTCGGTTGAGTGGATACTGGAGTAGAGAGTGACAAAGAAGAGTGTGCTGTCACAGGGTGAGGAGAACAAATAGAGTTACAGAGAGGAGGCTACTCGGGGTTTTATATGGAAAATTGACTTGGATTGTAAACATTCACTTAATCACCGTAAAAAATTGATAAAAAGAGTTCTTCATTTTTATAAACAGCATCTTTTGGAGAACAAAAATTTTTTTAAAAAGTTTGACAAAGTCTAATTTACCAATTTTTTCTTTTTTAAATTGTAATTTACACAAAAGTTTACAGAGCAAAATGGTTTCTCACTGAATGGTTAGTACACAGATTGTTTTGTGACACTGGTTGCCATCTGGCGATGTGTCAATATTCTTCACTCGTACACCTCAGATTGCCTGTTTCCATTCATCCAGTTTCCTTCTTCCTTCCTGCTTTCTTGTCTGCTTTTGGACTGGTGTGCCCATTAGTCTCATATGCATGATTGAACTGTGAAGCGCAACCACGCTATGTGTTACTCTCGACCCCATAGACCCGTCTAATCTTTGACTGAGGGTGAACCTCAGAAGTAACCAGTACTGGGTGTCTACAGGTAAAAGGGTGTCTATGGGTCATATTTTGGGGGTTTCTCTAGTCTCTGTTGGACCAGCAAGCCTGGTCTTCATTTGTAAATTTGAATTTTGTTCTGTATTTCTCTTTAGTTCTGCCCATAACCCTTTATTGTGATCCCAGCCAGAGCTGTAAGTGGTGGTAGCTGGGTACCATCTAGTAGTTCTGGGCTCCATCTGGTGGAGGTTGTGATAGTTGTGGTCCATTAGTCCTTTGGACTAGTTTTTCCCTGTGTCTTTTGTTTCTTCCTTCTAACTTGGCTCCAGCTGGGATGAGGCCAGCAGATGTATCTTAAGTGGCCACTTGCAGGCTTTTCAGACCTTAGCCACCATAGTTGGATGTAAAACATTTTCTATACAGTTTATATTATGCCAGGTGAGCTAAATGTCCCCCTCCCTCCCACATTCTCCCCAAACTGTGGTCTCCAGCCCTCAGCCAGTAGCTTATTCTCTTAGGACATTTGAATGTGTTTGGGAAGCTTCTGTGACCTTGCCCCCAGTCAAGTTGTGCAGACTTTCCGTGTACTGTGTGTTTCTATTCCCCAAAGTACCACTTACCTACTATCTAGTCAGTGTTTTATGCTCCCCTTCCTGAAAACCATTCTACTTAGTTCTTTTTCTTCAGTAATGCTTTACTTATCTGGGGCCTCTTTCCTTACCATATACAGTTAATGATTAGTTTTTCAATCTCATTAAGAATGCTGTTGATATTTGGATCTGGATTACATTGAATTTGTAGATTACTTTGGGTTGAATTGACATTTTCATATTGTTGAGTCATTAGCATGGTGTATTTTTCCATTTATAGAGGTGTCTAGTGTCTTGTAGTTTTCTTTGTATAAGTCCTTGCATATGCCTTGTAAGATTTATTCCTAGGTATTTTATTTATTTATTTTTTTGGAGCTATTATAAATGGTATTGCTTTCCTGATTTCCTTTTTTGTAGATCTCTTTATTGGTGTATACAGATCTGAAACTGATTTTTTTATATTTATCTTGTATACTCTGCTAAATCTTTCTATTAGTTCTAGTAGTTTTCTTATGGAATCTTTAGGGTTCTCTGTGTACAGTATCTTATTATCTGGTGGTGGGGTAGTTTTACTCCTTTATGAATTATTTTATGGGCTATGATTTTTGTGTCCTGTCTCAGAATCTTTCCCTACCCAAGGTCACAAGATTTCTCATGGTTTTTTAAAAAGAAGTTTTGTCATTGTAGCTGTTATCATGCTTACAATCTATTTCATGCTAATTTTTGTGTATAGGACAAGGTATGGATTGAAGTTTATATTTGCATATGAATATCCAGTTGCTCCAACACTATCCATTGAAAAGATTATCATTTCTCCTTTGAATTGTCTAGGCACTTTTAGTGAGAATTGATGATGTATGTGTGAGCCCATTTCTAGCCTTTCTGTTTGCTGGCGTCAATCTGTGTGTCTACCATTATGCCAATACCACCATGTCTTAATTACAATAACTTTAAATCTTTAAAGTACATAATGGAAGTTCTACAACTTGTTCTTGTTCATCAAAGTTGCTTTGGTTAGTTGGATCCCCTTTCCTACTCCCATCAGGAATAGGAGACATTTCTAAGAAAACAAGGGTATACATATATATATGAGCACTGTCAGTTAAGTCCTCAAATTCATCCTAGAAAAAGTGCTACATACCTCATTGCTGAATATCACTGGGGCCACCCTTTGAAGTCCTCCCCTTGGGAAGCCATGCACCAATGCCAGCACCTAGTCCATGCTTCAGAGCAATTTTGGAATGGCCAACAGAGCTGTCGTTGTATTACCCTTAATGTCCTGAATGTCATCAAATGTCTTCCTTTCAATATTTCCTTGATCTTCCAGTAAAGAAAAAAGTCATTGAGGGCCAGATCAGGTGAGTAGATAGGGTGTTTCAATACAGTTATTTTGTTTACTGGCTTAAACTACCTCACAGATAACTATATAGTTAAGTCAGCAAACTTGCCACTGTGCCACTATGCACGCAATGGCTGTTCCACAAAGAGTTCTTGAAAGGTGACTGTAGTGATATTCAGCAATGAGAACAGTGAAGTTCACGGACTTCATTGTCAGACCGTGTGTGTGTGTGTGTGTGTGTCTGTGAGTTTGTGGGTGTGTGGGTGGATGCATGCATTTTTACTGTCTTTAGCTATGGAAGGCTTCCTGGAGGAGTTTAAAAAAAATTGAGGAAGGGTGGAAAATAGAGATAAGTCTTCAGCCCCTACCAGGGCTAGCGATGACAGTGCTGTGACAGGTGGAGGGGGGTGGGGAGCTGACTGGAAATGGTTGTAGGATTCCTTCTTTCTCCTAGCTCTCTAGGCATCTCCTTCTGAGAGGTCCCCTGGCTTTTTTCCTTCTAAAGGGGAGGGGTAAATGAGTTATCTTCATCACGGTAAGGAGAAGGGATTCCTCCTTCCAGCTTGCCCTGTTGGGATTCCAGGCTTTTCCTCTTTTATCCTCTTCCTGAGGAGTTTCCCCTCCTCCGTCTCTCTGCCCGCTCACTCGCTGCAATACTGCACACATCATCAGTTCTTGTAAACTACTCAACTATTTTTATGGCCACGGAGTGGAATCTTGAGTCTCAACCTAAATATAGATGTGGAAAGTTATAGGTGAACAGCCTCCCATCATTTTAAGAGCCTGGCCCTGGCTCAAGCTTTAATTAGCTCTTCGGAGCACTTGATGTTTCCTTCTTCTTTCAGCCAGCCAGCTGACCCCTTGGGTCTCTATTTGGTCACTCCCACTCTCTCTCAGCTTCATCAGTGTTTAAGGCAGGGTCTTTCTCTGACTGAGCCCTAGGTTCCCTTATCCTTCAGGCCCAAATGGCCTTTTTTGTAGACTTAGCTCATATCTTATTTGGATTATGCCCTGAAATTCTGACTGAGCCACCCAACTTCCTTCTGTGCGCCTGTGGTTCAGTAGTAGAATTCTCACCTCCCATGCACAAGACCTGAGTTCAAGTCCTGGTCAGTGTATCTTCCATGCTATCACCACCTGTCTGTCAGTGGAGGCTTGTGAGTTGCTATGAAGCTAACACATTTCAAGGGAGCTACCAGACTAAGACAAACTAGGAAGAAAGACCTAGTGATCTACATACTTCCAAAGATCGGTCAATGAAAAGTCTATAGATCTAAGCCACAACCTATCACTCATGAGGTTGACACAGGAACAGGCAGCGTTTCTTTCTGTTGTAAGCTAACAAAGGTTGAGAAATTGGAGGCTTAGCAATTAAAGAATTTGAATGAAAGCACACAGTGATTATGATCTATTTGTGTAGAACTGGTGCACCCCTCCCTATATACCCCAAAACCTTGTCTAGGGTGGGATGGGTGACAAGACTTCACGTCAGCCCTACTGAAGGGAAGAAGCCCTGTCTGGGTTCTGTGAACAGAGGCAGATTTTACTTACACCCTTGCCTCATGTGTGGACAGGCTGCACTGGGACATCCTGGCATCAGATGTCTGGTGCCCCCCAAGGGACTTGGTCTCTTCCTTCTTGTTCCTTATGCCCCTTCCTGGCCTCTGGTGTCTAGCGATCTATCTGTTGTGGTGGTGGTGCTCCCAGAGAGAGTGAGAACTGAGGGAGGAAGAGAGAGGAAGCCCTGAGACCTACAGTCTGGGGATTTAGGATGAAGTACAGACTTGGGCAGAGAAGGACAAAGTGGGCAATGATCCGTCTGCCTACAGTCTCACCGTGGCTTTGTTTTTTAGTTTCAACGAAACAGGAACTTCACCCTCTGCTAATGTGGTTGTTTTCTCAGATGGTGGGATTGTGTGTTATACTTCTTTGCGTACTGATACTTTGAGCACCATCACCGTACCAGGTACTGAGCAAGACACTGAGGACTGCCAACTGGGGCTTGGCAAATGAATGCATAAGTACACACTGCCCGAAGGTCTCATGAAGTAGAGTGATTGGTATGAACTTGAAAATAGCCTGTCTGGGGTTTAGGCTCTGCTACGTAGGAGCTATGGGAAATTGGGCAAGTCATTTACCTCCTTGGAGCCTTAATAAAAAGGGGGTGATAGCACCCACCATGAAGAGTTGTCCTAAGAAGTGAGATAGTGCATACTGAGTCTCTGCATGGTGCAAATAGTTAAGTTCTTGGCTACTAACCAAAAGGTTCAGGTTTGAATTCAACCAGGGGCACTTAGGAAGAAAAGCCTGGTGGTTTACCTCTGAAAAATGACGGGCACTGAAAACCCTGAGGAGCAGGTTCTATTCTGAAACCCACGGAGTTGGAATCAACTCAGTGGCAACCAATTTGGTTTGATGTGTATTGGACGTGTTGTATTTCACAGCTGGTTCACAAATTGTCTGTGCCTCAGCTTCCTTGTCAGTAGGATAAGGGTAGTAATACTACCTGCCTCTGTCAGGTTTTGTGAGGATTGATAGTTTAACACATGGTGAGTGCTTAGAACAGCACACTGTGAACACTACACGAATGCCTTTTGTTACTAGTAGTTTGCCACCCCAAGTTTATCTATCATCTATTTGCTAAACTTCGGATTTTACCAGTTGTTCCACTAATACCTTCTTTCTGGTCCAGAATTCCACCCAGGACATGACATGACAGCTCGTCCTCATGTCTCTTTAGTCTTCTTTGGTCTATGACATTCTCTGGTCTATGACAACTTTTGTCTTTTAGTTTGTTTGTTTTCTTGACCTCGGCAGTTTGTGGATTAGTGGTCAGGGATTTTGTAAAAGGGCCCTCAATTTGGACTTGTCTTATTCCTGTGATTAACCAATTGCCTTCAAGTCAATTCTGACTCATAGCAAGCCTGTAGGACAGAGTAGAACTGTCCCATAGGGTTCTCGAGGAGTGGCTGGTGGATTTGAACTGCTGACCTTTTTGGTTAGCAGCCAAAGTTCTTAAGGACTGCACCAACAGGGCTCCTTTATTATGGTCAGACTGCAGTTTTTGGTTTTAGAGAAGGGTGCCACAGCACTGAAGAGCACTTCTTATCACATCTCCAGTGGTATTTTTAATGGGAATGAATTCTTTGGGTCTCTTTGTTTGGTTCTCCACTGGGGAGGAAAGCTGAGAAGTCTGGAATGTTGGAAGCATTCAGCCAACTTCAGGTAAGACCTGCCTGAGTCAGGGGCCCTGAGCCGTGACCTTGGAATGGGGAGGTGGCCATACTGGTCACAGGCAGGCAGAGCAGGACTTACAGTTCAGAACTAAGCCCCCAGTAAAAGCAAGAAGGGCTGCATGGGGAGCTCCCTGTCCCAGGCAGAGGCGACCCAAGGAGGGAGGGGATAGATGGAAGAGAATAAGGAAAGGGCTGGACTGTCCTGAGTGATCCTGCTAGCAGCAACCCCACAGAGACTACAACCCCAACAGTGCTGCCAGCCCAGACCCTGGGGACAACAAGCTTATGCTGCCCACGAATGTGCCAATGCAGTGAGTCTGGGGTCTGGGGTGGATCATGGGAGCCTGCCCTCAGTGCCAGGCAGACGAGTGGCTCTCAGCCCTTAGAGTGTGCTCCTGGAGAAGTGAAGGCAGGATTAGAACAGGTAACAGGTTTCCCTCAGGCACCCCTGTGGCAGCCTGTGACTTTGGGTGGGCACTCCCACCTGAAATGCCAGCACTGTGGGTGGTGAAAAAGCTGTATCCTTTGCCTATGCTATTAGTGGCTTTAGTTAGGAATTCTGAACCTTCCAGAGGCACAGGCGCACCTGGCGGCCTAGAACAGGCATCTATGTTCCCTGCCTTACCCATGTGCCTGAGTCCACTGCTCTTTATTTGAATTCCAAGTTTTTCTGGCACCTGTCCTTGTTTCTTCCTTCCTTCCTCCTCCTATCCTCAAGCAGGCTGGCCCTGGGGGACGTCAGAAGACACCTGTGATCAAGCAGTCCTCTAAAGGCTCTGACTCGCCCCAAGGTTGGGGTAGAGGGCAGGCAGGGGCAGCTGGAATCCCAGCCCAAGATGTTGGCCAGAGTGCAAGTAACCCTCAAGTAGCCTCCAGCTCATGGCAACCCCACCTTTCAGCAAGTCACTTCCCCCATCTGGGCCTCATCTTTAAAATGGGGAGAAGGCAGGTTAAATGAAATTATTTTCTTATCTTTAAACATCTCCAATGATTGCAGCCTGTCTTTCACATGAATAAAAGTTCAAGGTAAAAATTGCCCATGAGCCTTCCTGGAATGATATTACTATTTGTATTGGTTCCTAATGTTTTCAAGTCTTTGTCCAGGTGTGCATTCAATTTTAATACATTAACAGTAATAACATAAATTGGATTTTTGTTTTTCCAGCTGGGATTGTCTTTGCATTATGAATTTGTGGGAACTCTATGTGGGATATTGACTTGTCTTTGGTCATCTGTGTTGCAAACGTATTTTTTCCGTCTACTGTTTACCATTTGACTTAGTTGTTGCTGTGTACTATCGAGTGGATTCCTACTTAGAGCGACCCTATAGGACAGAGTAGAACCACCCCATGGGGTTTCCTAGGCTGCAATCTTTACAGGAGCCGATCTCCAAGTCTTTTCTCTCATAGAGAGACTGGCGGATTTGAACCATCAACTTTGCAGTTAGCAGCTGAGGCCTTTATGTCGCCAGGGCTTCTTACTTGACTTATCGGGATATTCTTTTCCATAATGATGTTTTCATTTTTATATAATCCGATGTACTTATATGTCCATTAATGGCTTTTTGGTTTCTTGTGGTGTTTTAAAGGAATTCCTCTAACATGTAGGCTAGATTCCTAAGTTCTCCAAGTTTTTCTTGATTTATTTTTTCTCATTTCAGTGTGTGAACTCTCTGGAATTTATGTTTGCAAAATTAAGGTAGCCTCCAATATTGTTTTCTTCGATGAAGGCAGCTACACTCAGCAGTTTCCAGTCTAAGCTCGCGGAGCCAGCTGGGGTGGTGGCAGCAAAAACTGACGCCCCAGGTCAGGGACGTACGGTTCCCAGCTCTGCCCCGTCAGCCCTGCGGTTATTCTGAGTTTGTCACTTTCCAAAATGGGCTTCCAGTAAACATTTGTTTGGACAAAGTGTTCTGATACTTAAGGAAAGTTTGAAAATCCCTTTCAAGCAATCTCTGAGGCCCTTCAAGATCTGATACTAGGTGACTTCATAATGCCCTGTACAATGATTGTTTATTTAAGGGAAAGAAGATAACAAATCAGCATAACTTTATCTCAAAGTAATTTCAACACGAAACTCCAAGTTGGCTCAAAGTGGGTATTAGAATAGCAGCTCTTTAGAGCTGGAAGTT
This sequence comes from Heterohyrax brucei, assembly GCA_028571685.1. NCBI lineage: Eukaryota > Metazoa > Chordata > Mammalia > Hyracoidea > Procaviidae > Heterohyrax > Heterohyrax brucei. Next base: position 63,236,558 of record CM053142.1, on the reverse strand, counting down.
ACCTTGGAAGTCATCTGCTCAGGTGACTCTTAATCCTGATTGGTTTTAGAATCACCTGAGAGCTTTTGGAAAGTACTGGTACCCCTAACCCTTGCCAGATGAAGGGACTCAGAATGCCTGTAGGTGGGGCCCAGGCATCAGAATTTAAAAATTATCTCCCTGGTGATTCTAATAGGCACTGAGGGTTGAGAACCACTATTCTAGTTCAACTCTCTTATTTCATTAGTAAATAAACTGAAACCCAGAAAGGGTGAAATATGGATTATATGGGGTCCAACAACTGAGTCCACACATTTAATTGCTCTGAGTGCTACATACCTCATTGCTGAATATCCTCATATGTGTGTAAGCAGCAGAGATGGGTCTAGAACTTAGATCTCTTCCTCCCAGGGTGGTGTTTTCATTTGCATTAAACAAACCCCTCATCAAAAATGGGCAGCATTATGCCTTGGATTTCCAGCTTGTAACACTAAAGTTTCTGTATGAATGCTTCATATCTTTGCATATGATCAACTTCGAAGTGTTAGAAAGAAAGAAAAAGAAAAGAGAAAGGTGTGATGGAGTTGACTCCGACTCATAGCAACCCTGTATGAGTCAGAGTAGAACTGTGCTTCACAGGGTTTTTGGTTTCAGACTGAATTTTTAGAAATAGATTTCCAGGACTTTCTTTCAAGGTGCCTCTGGGTGTACTGGAACTTCCAAACCTTCCAGTTAGAAGCTGAGCATGTTAATTCTGTAAAACCATATGCAAACAGGCCTAGTTGTGCCTTGCAGGACGTTATTGGGGGGCAGTGTCAAAAAGAGGTATGACAAAAGGCAGAGTGAAATCATGGTGATCCAAGCATAGGAGCCTACTGTTGGCAAGGCAGTACAGAGGTAGTAATAGCCAGTTGATGGAGAAGTCAGGGAGGTTTCCTGTAGGAGGTGATATTTCAATTGGGTTTGAGGAGGAGACACTGATGGACAGAGAATCAGTGCTGCACTCCCCTCCCAGAAGCACTGTTTCATTACCTCAGTGATACAGAAAGTAGCTCAAGAGGCAGGGAAGGGGAAGCAAGGCTCCCCGCCAGAAATGCCTTGTTGTGGAAAGGTGGACTGGACCCGGTCCTGCGTGGCCACGCTCTGACCCCTCCTTCTGCTCTGTCCACAGGAATGAGACTGTGCTGCACCAGTTCTGCTGCCCTGCTGCTGATGCTGAGCAGAAGCCTGCCTGCTCCGACCTGGCCTCCCACAGGTGGGAACTGGTGGAGGGTCCTTCCTTCTTCCTCCCTCCCTCCTTCCTCTGCTAGCAAACCATGTACCACTGCCATATTGGTCTCTTCCTCCTGAGTCTGGCTTCTTCTTCCTTTGTTTATTTTTTTTAAAACCCTTTTTCTTCCATACTTTCGTTTCTCTTTCCTTCCTCTGAACCCCCCGATGAGCCATTCCCAACTTCTGAGGTCCTCATACCCTGCTGGGTGGTGTAGTGTTTAAGTGCTGTGGCTGCTAATCAGAAGGTCAGCAGTTCAAATCTGACAGGCCTCCTTGAAAACTCTCTAGGGCAGTTCTACTCTGTCCTATAGAGTCATTATGAGTTGGAATTGATTCAATGGCGACAGGTTTGGTTTGGATTTTTTTTATACTCTGCTGTTAAATCCCAAACCTATTTCCCTTTTTACAGTTTTTGAAAACTTCAAGCAAAAGTAATTGGATAGTATCTATACAGCTCATAGTAGGATGCCTGGCACATAGTGGGTGCTCAAGCAATTGTTTCTCCTATTATCAAAGATTTATATTTTTCTTTCTAGTCTTTCTTTTTCTATAAAGCGTCCATGATGACTGACTTTAGTTTTAAGGGGTTTTCAACATTCCTTGGGTTTATTGACAGCCTGGGAGGGATACTGAAGTATCAAGAAGTGGGAGTATGGTGCCATTGTACTAGACTTTCTTCTTCATTTTTTTCTGGATTATTCATACTCCAGTTTTCTTCCTGTCTCCCTTCATTTTAGTCTCTGTTATGACTGCATCTTTCTCACTCCACCTTCCTCTCGCTCTCTCTGTCCTTGTGTTTCTCCATTTCCCCACTTCCTCTTCCACATCATTTCCCTTCACCTTGAGCTGCACATGCCATCAGTCTTGGTCTCTTATAATGTCCTGCTCCTTCTCTCTTCCATCCGTCTTCCTGTCTCAGTTGTGCACATCTCTCTTTGCTTGTTCTTTACTTAACTAGGAGTCAAGATGCTTGGGTCCTGGTCTGAAATTTGCTCTATTTCCAGTCTCCTGTGGTAGGAATGATCTTGGACAGACAAGCAATTTGGTGCCCTTGGGTCTCAGTTTTCTTATTGTACAAGGAAGTATTTAGCCATTTGGGTATAATGTCATGTGACATTATATAACTTTATTTGTTTTATCCCTGTCTTATCTGAAGGGAATGTAAGGTTCAGAACACTTATGGGACTTGTGCACAATCACACAGTCAGTAAGTACCAAAGCCTAGATGGGAACTTAAGACTTTGACTTCTAATGCTTACTATTTCTGAGTTTAGGATTCAGTGATTCTGCAGCCTTTTTCCTTTAGCGCTGGGAATATAACCAGTTAGTAACCTGACTTGGTGGTTATTGGCACAAAACCATACTCCAAAGGGGTTGCTGTTCATTCTCCTTTAATGGGGAGCCAGCAGAAGTCAGACCCCTGAGGAGGGAGAGGCAGGGCTCTAAGGAGGAAGCTTTGGGAGTTGAGCCTGGGAGAGGCGGTACACTATATACTGTGCAATATACTGACAGGGAACAGCCAGACATTCAAGCTGGATTCAGAAGAGGCTGTGGAACCAGGGATATCAGTGCTGATGTCAGATGGATCTTGGCTGAAAGCAAAGAATACCAGAAAGATGTTTTCCTGTGTTTTATTGACTATGCAAAAGCATCCAACTGTGTGGATCATAAGAAATTATAGCTAACATTTCGGAGAATGGGAATTCCAGAACACTCAGTTGTGCTCATGAGGAATCTGTACCTGGATTAAGAGGCAGTTGTGTGAACCGAACAAGGGGACACTGAGTGATTTAAAGTCAGGAAAGGTGATTGACTGCCAAAAGGACAAACAGATCTGTTCTAGAAGTACAACCAGAGTGCGCCTTGGAAGTGAAGAAGGTGAGACTGCGTCTTACATACTTTGGACATGTTGTCAGCAGGGATCAGTCCCTGGAGAAGGACATCATGCTCAGTAGAGTGGATGGCCAGTGAAAAAGAGGAAGACCCTCTATGAGATGGATTGACATGTTGGCTGCAACAATGGACTTAAGCATGAAAATGAGTGTGGGCATGGTGCAGGACTGTGCAGTGTTTCATTCTGTTGTTCATAGGGTCACTGTGAGTTGGAACCCACTTGACAGCACCTACCAACAACAGCAACAGCAGGACTCTGAGGAGGGAATTACGAGAGTTGGGCCTGGAAGAAGCAGTAGGCTGTCAGGATCCTGAAGTTCAGGCTGAGGGGAGGCTGTGAGCTCCAAGATGAAGGATGGGAGGTGAAAGGGAAAGACCAAGCTCTGTGCTGCTGCTCTGTGTGGGCTCTGTGGGTGTCAGGTCCTGTGCCAGGCCCAGGGGCATAAAGACAGTAAGTCTCGCTGGACCCTTGAGGAGCTCCCCACTTATTGGAGTCTCATGATGATACCACGTTGAAAATGGCTCACCTGGAAATTGGAAGGAAGAAGAGAAATAGGAGAATGAGAAAGCAGGGGAGGAAAAGAAAGACGACGAAGAGTAGGGGTGGAACAAGAGTGATCAGGAGGAAAGATGGGAGCGACTGAAAGGCCCTGTGTCCCGTGAGCTGCTGCTGTTCGGATACATGGCCCAAGTCTTCTTCCTAAAACTTTCCTTTCTTGGTAGGTGAAGAAAAGAGAGAAAAACTGTCTAGCCTACCTTCCACTCTCCACCAATTCAGCTCAAGTCAATGAAAATTTTATTGATACTGAGCACAAGGATGGGTAAGACACTGCCCTCAGGACGCTCAGTACTGGGTGGCAGCAGGAGACAAAAGCTGTCCTCTGGTTTTTCCACGGTCTTTCCTTTCTCATGTCACCCCTCATCCTCTTTTGTACGCCAACCCTCCTCTGACCACCTGTGTAGTCTCCCACCCTGCACCCTCCCTCCCGGTGGGAAGGGGTGGGAGGATCTGGCATGCCGTGTGGGAGACGGAACCAGCAGGACTGCTGATTAAGAGGTGGGTATAGGGGTGTCTGCTGGGGGCTGGGGAGGTAGGAACATTGCCCCCTCATGGGGGCAGGGATCCCAGGAAATTAGGGTGCTTTTACAAGATTTGGGGTGGGGTGATTGGAAACCGATGATCTTAAGTGTTCAAGTTTTGTTGTTAGCCTTCCCCTTGGAGCTACAGGTGCTGGGCTGGGGGCTGGAGGTGCTCTGGGGAGGGGAGGGGAGGGAAGGGAAGGAGTGGTTTCTTTCTCTGTTGGTTCAAGGGGGGGCCTCTAGGCCTGCCTTCTCCACCTCTCCCCTGTGTGTGGGGCAGGGACACTTGCTCCCAAGTTCGTATAGGTTTCAGGTGCTGTCTTTCCCTGCTTCCCAGTTGTTCCAAGTTGTCCTGTCTGTGTATCTGGTTTGTAGCTTTCTAGAGTGTGTTTCTGTCTGTCTGTCTCTGTCTGATGTCAGTTTCTTGGCTTCTCTGGGAGGAGGCTCTCTGGATATTTTCTGGACAGCCCAGCAGTGTATGTATGTCAGTTGGTCTCTCTGTTACTGGCTTATTGGGAGAATCTCCCCTGTAATAAGTCTTTTCCCATCAGACTTTCAGTATCACTCCTCCCATAATCCCATTCATGACCCTCACAACCCCTTTAACCCTTCCCCAAACTGGGGTCCCAATGTCACAATTACAGTCCAAGTTTCTCCCAGAGTTTCTCTAGAAGAATGTGCCAGTCAAGACCAAGTCAAGGGGCTAGCAGTGGGTAGTTAGGTCACAAAAAGCTCTAGGCCATCCAGAGGAGAGATGGGACAAGTCAGGCTCCTCACCGTTGGTCAGTCTGGTTCCCCAGCAGCTTAGCCAGGCTCTGATCAAATCACAGGCTCCTCTGAGGATTTCTAGGTATAAGTCACCTGGGCCTCTCCTGTGGAACCCTGAGCCGGTCTCTCGGATCTCAGGGCCGTTTAGGCCTTCCGATGCGCTTTTGGTTTGTGGACTTGAGGAGGTCCCTCACTTTCTTCCTCTGGACCCCGTCTGAGACCAGCGGTGGACCACCGTCAACATAGTTTTTCGGTGTCTGTCCCTTCCCTCCCCAGGCTGTGGGGCTGAGCAGTGGTCCTTCTAATTTGAGCCACTAGGATCATCCCCAAGGGAGTGCAGTGGCTGCTTATCTGGATAAGCCGATTACTCGCAGCCTGGTCTCCTCTGAGAGGTACAGAGAAGCTGCTTCAGCCGGAGTCAAACTGCTGGCCCCGGAAGGGCCTCTGCTCTCAGAGAGGGACCCGGGGAGGGAGCAAGCTGGCGGGAGGGGCAGGAAAGTCACTCCGCAGCCATTAAGAGATGAGCAGTCTGGTGGCTGGGGTCAAGAAAAGCTTTATCTTGGGGACTGAAGGCTGCCAGGGAGTGATGTTCCCTTGAGTGAAAAGACCTGAAAATGAGCTAGTCTGGGTGCTGGGTGTGGAGTCTGTGAGAGGGTGGCAGAGAGGAGGGCTTCAGGGAGATGGGGCCCCGTGAAGCAGTTACCAGGCTGCAAAGACCTCTGAGGCTGGACCACCAGGTAGTTACCGCAGACTCTGCAGTGCATGGGCTCCCTACACACTCCTAGGCAAACCCGCTGTGCCCGCAGGGTAACCAGGCCCTCACGGGCTGTTAGTGGGAGCTAGGTGGTGGGGGCGTGAGCAGCCGGCCAGGGGCAGCCACTTCATGCCAGATTCTCTCTCCATGGAGCTGCCGTGGCCCTCGTCCCCACCTCCTCCCTGTTGCTAGCTAATGACAGGGCTTTATTCTAGGGAACTGAATAGGCTAGTAATTGCAGCCCTACTTTGGATCCCACAGGCTCCCCTCCCTCTCGGGCTCCCCTCCCTCTCCGGCTCTCAGTGTCATTGAGAACAATGACCCAGGAGCTGGCCAGCTGCCTCCGAGCACTGAGCGGAATTGAAGCCCATTTGTCTCTGCGGGTGGCAGTGCGGCCAGGATGAGGAAGATTGGCTTCTATTAGGGTAATGAGAGGAGGCGTCCAGTAGCAGGAGGAGGAAGGGGGCCTCCAGAAACACAAAACAACCCGCAGCCCTGTGAAGAAAGGAGACAGGGGTTGCAGGAGATGGGGACCTCTTTGGGCTGCAGCTGACCGACTTAACTCACTCTTGGGACTTGGCCCTCTCTTCTTACCCGTGCACCCCCACCCATACCTCAGGAAGGAAGAGACACTAACATTTAATGAACATAACGTCTGCTGAAAGTCCCAGAGGCTCTGGGCTAAACAGTCTCATTATTTTATCTCACTCAGTCCTGTGAGATAGATGCAATTCCCATTTACAGATAAGGAATCTGGGATGCAGAGAAGTGAGGTATCTTGACAGAAGAACCACTTCTAATCAATTCTGGAGCAGGAAGGTGAACCCACTTCTGACTGCCAAACCCGGCTTCCTTCCACTGAACTGATGGTAGGATTTTTTTTTAAGAGCTCAAGAGAAATCCTTCCGGCCACTTTATTTGACCTGAAATAACAACTATTTTTTCTGATTATGATATACTTGCAAGTTATTGGAAACAGGAAAGTGCAAAGTGTAAAAAGAAAATAAAAATGGAATCCAGTCGGAGAGAATTAACCAGTGCTGATATTTTGTATTTTGATGTGTAACCTTGCAGCGTTGTGTTTTTTTGCATTCTACTTTCCCCTTCCTAAAAATCAGTAGGGGCTTTGTAGCTTCCATATCCCGCTTAATACGCTGCATTCATGTAGAGAGCTTCCCGCCTTAACTAGTCCCTTCTGGTGGTCCCTCAGTTACCCTACCCTCCTGGTGGTGCAGGTGATGCATGGGGTGCACGTGGTTCCAGTCGTCACCTGCTAACCAGCTCACTGAGCGGCATTGGTTGGCAGCACACTGTGCTACAGGCTGCAGTGCTTGATACCCTTGAGAAAAGGACAGCCCTCCAAGAATGGGTGTCCAGGAGAGCCCTGCACTGGCCTCTGCCAGAGCATTGACCCACCTTTTCTTGGTTCTCCTTAGCTGGCTGCCATGGGACCTGAAGCTTGATCAGTGGACCAGCCAGTGTTTACTCAGTGATTACAGAACAATTAAATTCTCAATCGATACAGTTTAGTCTTCAAACAGCTGGGCTTGGGAGCTTGGGCGTCACATGCCTGTCCCATTAGTCACATCTGAGGGCCAGAGGTTGCTGGGAAGCCTATGTCACATGCTGGTGTGATGGGGCCTGCTACGCAAGTGCTAGGGGCTCGGCAACTGTAGCCTCTTTACTCTAGAGAGGTACAGAAGAGCCTTCAGCTTCCCTCTGAGGACCAGCCCACCTTACAGTTGGCTTACTTGGGAGCTCTGGGATCTCAGCATCTTCATGCCAGGAAGGTAGTGGGGTGGGCTGGGCATGGTGAGGCCAAAGGGAAGTCGAGTTCTGGTGTCCTTCAGAGCTGAGTGTCTTCAGGACTTCCAGGGACTAAGACTAAGAAAGTAACACAAGAATTGAGTCTGCAAAGGTTATTAGCTCAGGGAGGCCCTTGGAGAGGTTGGGATCATATCACCCAACCCAGAAGGTATGAAGATTCCTGTGATGTCCTTCTACAGCTTAGAGCATCTTGCCTGCTGATGAGGCCCTAGATATGGCATTTTTAGTGACTGAAGACCCTTGCCTGGTGTTTAGTCCTTAGAAACTGAAGAAATTGAGACAGAAACCTGCCAGAAATGAAAATCTGGGGAGGTAGCTCTTGTTTGAGCTTTCTGAACCTGTTAGGTCCTGGACTTCTGAGGATCTCCTTGTTACAGCACAATCAGCAGCGTATTATCTAATGGACAAGGTAAGCATGGTGCTTACCTTGCTTAACAGATCATCAGTCATGAACAGTTTCACATTTTTTACACCATGCTGAACATTCTGATTCTAGGTATGCCTGGCCTGCCAATCCCACAACACCTTCCTACACGTTCAAAGCCTCTTTTCAACCCATGTGAAATTCTTCACTACAGGCAAGTAAGCACAAGTAAGCATGTGCTTATCTTGCTTACCAGGTAATCTACCTCTGAGCATAAATCCAACTTGGTGGAGGCGCTATATCTGAGGGTAAGCGCAACAAAGATGTCAGAAGAATTTAGCTCCAGAAGTAGAGAAATCTGTCCTTGATGGAGTTGTGTGATTGTCACTTTACTTCTCTGTGCTTTTTAACCCCATCTGTGTCTTCCCTGCCAGAATGTTGGGAGCCGCACACACCTACCAACCCAAAATAGATGTTAAAGTACTTTCATAGTAGTGGGTTGGGCTGACCAAGAATGTCCAGGGTCTAAAGCTACGACGATGGAACATTTGAAATAAGACATTTTGCATTAGGGGGGTTCCTCTGTGTGTTCCTTGATGAACTAAGGGATGAAACCTTGCTCTGCCATTTTTACTGAAACTGTTGAAAAGATAACAATAACTTATTTGAATTATTTTATAGCAACTAGTTTCTAAGCCATCTTGTAAATCTTTTTGCAGGGTGAGAGGAGTGCCAAACACTTCAGAGAGTATTAGGAGAGTTTTGTCTCTTCAAGATGTTTGACGTTTTGTTCAGAGGGCTCTCGTCAGCTGCAATGTGAAACTCATGTTTGGAGTCAAGTATCTGTGCAGGCCAATTTCCTTCTTTCCCAAGACTTGAGAGAGCTAGTTAAGCCTTCCTCAAAGACTCACCTTTTCAGATGGCCTTGGTTGTCACCAAGAGTAGGAGGACACTTACCTGTCCATGGTGCTGTGCTGGGGACTGCCAAGCATTTGAGTGTGAGGTCAATAAGGGGCTGTCCATAAGAAGCTGCTAGTTACAACAGGCAGCTTCCTGTCTGCAACATATTTAGAGATGATTAGAGAATTCCTCCTAACTCTGTATTCCTACTTCCTGTCCTCTACCAATTAGAAAGCAAAAGAGAGCACTAACCATCATGTACTGAATGCTTGCTATATGCTGTACAAGTATTAGCGTATTTAATCCTCACTATAGACTTATAAAATACAATGACCATTTTACAGATGAGGAAAACTGAGGGTCAGAGACAATGAATGATTTGTTCTAGGGCCATGCAGCTGGTAAATTTGCAAAGCTAGGATTTGAACCCAGCATCTGTCTGCTGCATACTTTAATCACCAGAGTCAGAAGACAAAAGAAGGGAGCTATTTTCAAGTCTGTAACATTAGGGTGTGATGCTGGTGGTGGGGGAACAGCTGGTTCTAGCTTTTCAACCACGAGAGGTGGACCACCTACCCTCAGCCGTCCCAGAGGGCCTGCTCTGTGGTACGGGGCTTCCCTATGAGGCTGTTTGTTGACTCCAGTGGAATTAGCTAAGTACAGGAGGTCAATCAAAGGAAAATATTTTTAGAAGATGGGGAAACTCAATGCTTTATTAGTTTTGTTTTTAAAAAACAAACAAAACCAACTAAGGATGATATTTCCAAAACAGCAAAATGAAAGATACAACAAGGAATCTCTAGTCTGTTCAGTTGTTGCTATGAGTCAGAATCAAGTCAATGGCAATGGGTTTCGGGGTTTGGGGTCTGTTTTTGGCTTTCATTAATGCACAGTTTTGTCCATTTTCTGGGAAACAAGTTCTTGTTTTATTTACCGAAAACTCTTTGTTTTAATCTTTTGGATATTCTTCTTTCTCATTCCTAGCAAGTGTAACCTCACTTTGCAGATCTCGGGATTTTTCTAACCACATTATTTCCTGTGCTTTTATTTATTTATTCATCTATTTATCTACTTATTTTCTCTTCTGAGAGATTAGCTTTATTCCTCCATCTGTCTTTTAACCAATAACATGACCATGATCATACTTTATGATTTCAGTAAGTGTATCTGATGTATGATAAAAGAGGTTTAAATCTGTTTCCCCAAACTAGAGAAGAGGAAATAATCTGTTTCAAGAATAACTTAGATCACACATTCTTAAAAGATTTTCCTGCCTTTGAGAGACCCTGGAATGACTTGCCAAAGGAAGGAGGTTTTCAAAGCTTTCTTTTGTGATGATTAAAAGTAATAAAAGCAAAACAAAACAGGAAGCCAGCTGTCTGTGAGGGGAGACTGGAGTGGGCTGCTGGCACCAGCAGGCAAAAGTGGGCATAGTTACCCACTGGTTTTGCTTCTGTGATTCTGCCCATCTGCTGTTCCCCAGAGTAGGTCCCCTGGTCCTCTGCATCCACCCATCTGTAACGTTCATGTTAAAGGGGAAAGTACTAGCTCCCTTGGTGCCTCCTAACCCATGGACAGAGGAGGGGCAGATGTGACTGATGAGGAGGGGCTGACAGAGCAGCAGAAAGAACGTTGGGTGGCTAGTGAAGGTTATCCTGGGTCCCTCAGACCTGTCTTGCCCCACACTCTAGACTGGGCCCCTTCTCCGAAGCCCGGCATTCAAGATGCCTGAGGGCATGTGGCATCTAGGTGGCATGCACAGCCACTAAACCTGAAGTCTAGAAAGAGCTGTGGAAATTCTTGCTTGGTTCTAAGTGTTGGATCCATCCCCTTGGGAATGTCTTTTGGGAAGAACTTGCAGATACAACATTGAAGAGGTCTGAAACGTGTGATTCTGGGTTCTCAGATCTGTGGGAACCTGAGGACCCTCACCCTGGCTGTCCTTGTCTTTACAAAGTCTTTACAACTTTGCCTACAGGTGGCCCAGGTCTGGGCAGTACAGATCTACAGGTAGCTTAAACCCAAAGAAGGTACGATGAAGGTTAAAATGAGGAATAGCAGCAGTGTTACACTACCATTGATTCGTGTATCCATTGCCCCATTCATCCAGCAAGCATTCAAGGATCCAGGTAGTATGCCAGGCACTGGGGCTACAGCCGTGACAGTCCCTGACTTCAAGCTGATCTCCGTTTAATGGAGATGATAGACGTAATTTCTCATACACTGAAGTGACTGAAGTGGTAAAAACATATCCAAGGCATCCTAAGACATAATGTTCAAGTTGACCAGGCCTGGGGCAGGAAGGTGGCCTCACGAGGGGCATTCCAAGCATTGTGGACAATAGCTGCAAGACTCAGAGGTGCAAGACAGCATGTTGAGGACAAGGGACCCACAAGGAGTTGACATCATTCAGGTATCGAGTATAGGCCAAGGGCAACAGAAGTGAGCCAGGACAAGCTGAGGTGGGCTTGTGTGCCATGCATAGGAGCTGGGCTGTTTCTAGTGGGTGGGCTCCCCCGGGTTGGGACAGCTCTGGTGGGGTGCTGTAAAAGGGGTGTAGTAGCAGTAGTCGTGGTCCTAGCAGTGTTGTCAGCACCTGCTGAACTTCAGGGAGGATAATGCATCTGAAGGCTGCCACCTCCTTACTAATTCTGACATCAGCTGTCCCTTTTATGGCACTCTCTACTTCTCTTCTGGGTCTAATGATCCATTGCAGTGGTCACACAGAATTCACAGACCATACTTACAGTTAAGGGCTTTATTAAAGAACAAGGTAACATTCAGGAGCAAGATCAGAAAGCATGTAGGCATAGTACTTCTTCAGTGAAGACAGCTCTCTCACCTCCTCCCAACCATTCAGGCCTTTTCTAGGCCCCCCGGAAGACAGGCTGCTCTCAGCTCTGCTGTTTGTCACCGCTGGCTCTGCCTCTGGGCCCCTTCTGGGCCTCTACACCGCCTTCCTTTTTACATCCCTTGACCTGCATTATAGATCTTTTAGGAGGTGCCTACCCTCTTCTTTCTTCCTTCTATTTCTTTTCCTGCATCTTTCCATTTGTAAAAAAAAGCTCTGTGGGCCAGCTGCAAGTATACAAACTCTGTCAGTTTTAAGGCATGGCACTCCCACCAGGGCCAGGAGCTATCCAGTCCCTTCTTGGTAAGCCACAAACACTTAATTTGCATAGCAGGCTACAACTGGTATCATTTGCACAGTCTGTTGACCAATCCCTGCAAGGTGCATACAGATCACAGGGCAAGCTGCAGCCCAGGACCAGACAGAAAGTATCAAAACCAAGTTGACAGTTTTACAGTTTTACTGGAAATGTCAATCAACCTGTTCAAAACTAGCAGAACCCCTAGGGTAGACTAATAGAGCAAAGGTAACTCCTTATAGTTCAGGGAGAGAAAAATCTCTCAAGCTGTTTTTCCAAAGAACTAAAGCAAAGGACACCTAAAGGAACTAATCGATGTGAGTGCAGTTGTACCCTGTTGCTTAGTAACCGACTTCACTGTAAAGATGCTCGGTGAGTTCTCTGTGGCCAAATGAGAAGTAGAGAGTGCTATCGAGGGGATACGTGGTGCCAGAATTGGTAAAAGGGTTGGATCTTAGGCTAATCTTGATTTGCATTATCCCCCCTGAAGTCAGGTGCAGACTGGCCTAGAGATGAGTTAAGGGGTGGAAGGGGGAGGAAAGAGTGAAGGAGATGGCTGGGGAGAGTGAGAGCGCAAGAGGGAGCCAGTGAGCGTGAAGGCATATGAGAGGGTAGGGGAAGTGAGGAAATGCAGCAGAGGAAGGCAGGCAGAAGCCTTGAAAGGGAGAGATAAGGAGTGAGGGAATGGAGCCAGGGGGAGAGTGCGTCCCCCCTGCTTTTGCGGAAGCACCCTCGCCAGCAATCCGACGCCCAGCTGGGGGGCAGGGAGGTGGAGAATGCGCTGCAGTGAATGCTCCGTGATAGTCTTGGCAGCCGAGCTAGCCATGGTGGCAGGAAGTGAACCTGGAGGAACACATCTTCAGACATTTTGGGGAAAAAAATCAACAAGACTTCAGTGGTTGGTTGGAGAAGAGGGGAGGGAAAGCTGGGTGGGGGGGTGGTGCCTCCCGGAAGGATGTGTTGGAGGAAGAGGTGAGGAGGGAAGACAAATTCAGCGTGGGAAACGCTGGCTTGAGGCAGCTGTGGTTATCTGGTGGAACTGTCCAGAGGTTGTTGACTCTCCAGAAGCCACGGGATATTGACATCCCAAGAGTATCTGGGACCTCTGGGCTGAGGCTTGGTGCAGAGGGTGCTGGCTGTGAGCTAGGAGCCTGCATGGGACCAGGGATCTGTGTCGGAGAGCCCTCCTGCAGCAAAAGGATCTGTAGGTGCCAAATTGATCAGTCAGCCCTTTGAACACCTACCCACTCATTGCCTGGAAATAAAGAGGAAGGGTCTGTTGACTAGAACCTCGGGATATCAGGGCCAGAATAGAGGACAGATGTAGATGAACAGGTAGGGGACTGAGGATCCCAGGGAAGTGGCTTGTCCAATGTTGTCCAGCCGGCTAAGTGCAGAACCAAGGTGGGACTCAGGTCTCCCCACCAAACTGTTTTCCCACCACACAGACTTAAATAAAATATTCTCTTTCTCTATCTCTTCAACTCTAAAATGAGAAGGTGAGCTGTTAAATCCCCAATGTCCCTTCCAGCAGTGATTATGTAACAAGGCGTTGTGCCTTGGCTAGGGATGGGACATACACAGAGACCAACAGCATTTACAAAGCAAAATAAGGACAAATGATATGATACAAAGCGTAGACCCCAGAGGCTGATAGGAAATTCAACATTTGAACTAGTATGAACACATATATGTAAGAAAAGGGAAGCATTTGATAGGACAGTGCAGTGGTTTCTTTCTCCTACAGTTTACTCATTGTCCACGCAAGATTTCTGTAGCACAAACAGAAATTTTACAAAGGAGAAAAACCTTCCTTACCGTCTTACAGCCTTCTCACAGCTAAATTACTTTCAATTTCTCTGTTTCTCATTGTCTTAGGCATCTAGTGCTGTGGTAACACAAATACCCCAAATGGGTAGCTTCAAAGAACAGAAATTTATTTTCTCCCAATTCTGGAGGCTCAGTATCCAAATAAGAGTCTCAGCTGTTGATTCCTTCCTTACTGGACTTCTTTAGTTCTTTGGCTTGTAGACAACCCTCGCGTGGTGTCTGTCGTACCTGGGTGTGTGTGCATCTGCCTCTGACCTACTCTTTTTACAACATGGAAATGATTAGGTTTAGGACCCATCCTCTACTCATATGGTCTTATTAACATAACAAAGACACTCTTATTTCCAAACAGTGTTACGTGCGTAGGTAGAGGGGTTGGGATTCCAGCATCTATTTGCAAGCACACAGTTCAATCCGTAACACCTGTGCACCTTGGGAAGCACAGTCTGAGTGCTTGGATGTATCTGTGGGATGACACAGCAAAGAGTCTGGCACCCACTTCCCTTCCTCCAAGCTAGACTTGGATATTGCTTATTTTGCTCCTGTCTTAGATATGGTGGGATGTGAAGGAGGGTGAAGGGGAAGGTCAGTCATAACTTTACCAATGGACAACTGTGCAGTGTTTCCTGGATGACTAAACTTTCCTGTACCTTTGCTCATTTGATCTCCCACCACAAACCTGTTAACAATCAGAGGGGCAAGAATATTGTGCCCATTTTACAGCTGAGGAATATAGACTCAGGGCAGATGAACAGTGTTCTCAAGTTTATAAAGATAGAAACTGGCAGAAGTAGGACTAAAGTCCATACGAGAGAGGGGCTGCAACTGGGCAGTGACTTTAAACCCAGCATCCTCCCTGTTAATATTTGAATGTGTTGCCTTGGTCACATCCCAGGTGCCACCATTTGCACAGGGTGGTGGGATCTTGGTGTGATCACTGGGTTCTAAGTCTAGGCTGAAGATTTGTAGGCTTGGAGAATCAATTATTGGACTCCCCTCAGACATCAGGAGAATTGACTCACCAGAAACAAATTCTTAAGAGACTGATGTATTACATAAGACACCAATTTACAAATTCATTTTGAGAAATAATGCTGGTGAACAGGATGTTTGTGTTCACTGATCACTAAAGAAGCTAAAAATATGAGTTTTTTTTTTTTTTTTTTTTTTTACCTAGGGGCAAAGGGATGAGCAGTAGATGATATTTGTGGAGTACCTTTTAGGTGGGAAGAGGAGAGAGGTGAGATTGTGGTAAGGGAGTATCCTAGACCAGAAGATGAATTCAGAAAGATTTCCAGGAAACACTGTCATGTAGAGCACTTCAGAGTACAGATAAGAGTAATTGAAATCTGGATTCAAATCCTGGCTTGGCTCCTTATAAGCTATGTGACCTCGGTTAAGTTGAATTTAGTTTGGGGCACCAATTTAAGGTTTTCATCCTCAGTTTACTCATCTGTAAAACGGGGCTAACAACAGAGCCCACATCTTAGCATGACTGGGAGTATTAAGTGAGATGATCATAGAAAGATGTGTGATGGCTAGTAAGCACTGAGAAAAGGGTAGGTACTTTTAAAGGTGGATTTTCAAGAGCAGAAAGGGAAAAATCAGGCAAGACCCAGGAGTTCTGGAAGAAAAGACCTAAAGCTCAAGTGTGACTGGGACATATTTAGAAAGAGTGGGCCAGAGGGGATGGAGTCCCAGTGGCAAAGCCCCTGCTATGGCAGGCAGGCGGGCACATATTACCTTGCCTGTTTAGGATCTTTGAGCCATTCAAACACATACCCTTCAGAGAGAGGAAGGATCCTTTTCTCCTTTGGTTGGCAGGCCGTGGGCATAGAGGAAGAGGCAGTTTTCAGCTGTTTCTGTTCAAGCCTAGCTCATGACATGTGGAGTATTGGCTGCAAAGAACCCAGTAATCAAAAGAGAGAGAGGGAGAGAGAGAGACTCTGAGAACTAAGGGATCAATTTGGGGAAGAGATCAAAAAAGCTAAAGGCCAATGAATGCCAATCAAGCAGGGTCCAATAGGCCAGGAGAGGAGATTTTTTAGACGTGGGGGCAAGAAAGGCAATGATTTAATCCAGCATCAGGCTGTCACAGTAGAGGCTGGGATAGGATTAAGAGCAGAGGCATTTATCAGGAAAACCTTCTTCCAGCCAGCAGTTTGACTGCTGGTTTTCCTGAGCAGAGAGGACAGCTTCACCTAATCAAGGAAAAATTTATGGCATTGTCTACCACCCTGCATGTTGGAGAGCTTCCAAAGCTTGAAGCCACTTAGGTTTCTTCTCAGTGCCAGTATGTTCTACAGAGATCAGGCCTACTGTAACCTAGGTTTGGACAGATGTTGCATTGTTGTGTATGCTACAGCAGCCTAAAATTGTCTCTTCTGCCTTGATGCTTTTGGAGACGAGCCCCAAGGTGTGTGGGAAGCTGCATGACTGTTCTGCTCTAGTAAGCTGATGAGTGGTTTCTACTGCAGCAAGAAAGACAGAAGCTAGATATTAGGCAGGACTTCCAGTAGGAAAGTGGAAGTTAAGGAAGGCACCTACAGGGAAACAGGTAGGGAATCTTGCTTCATGGTCACTGGATGCGTGTCCAAGTCCACAGCATTGTGCTACCCTACTGATATTCTACTATTTCCACCTGTTGAGTAACAAGATTCCTGTTTTCAGCAAGCACACATGTGGCTGTCCCGGCACCAGAAAGCCACCGGAGAACTTTCCGCAATAGGTGGTGAAATTGAGCCTGTGAGGAACTGGGAGCTGGAAATGTCTTAGGACCCAAGAACATTTGCCTGCTGGGGGGCTAGTGGCTGGCCTGGATCGGAACAGGAAGGGAGTGAAATGAAGAAACGGTAGCCAAGAGACTGCAAAACTCCTGGGCGTGATCTCATGTTCTGACTCTGGGATGGGCTGTGTACTCACACAGTTTGGGTACATTACCATAATGGCAGATCCCAAGTAGGCAGAGACAAGGTCCCTATTTTCAGGGAGTGAGCAGCTCATAAACTAGAAGTTTTGAAACACAAGAGGCCCAGATTAGAGAAGGAACCTATATTTAGATGTATCAAATTAACTGCCATAGGCTTTAAGCACATTATTTCGTTAACTGGCCCAGCAAAATCATGTAGTAGGTATTCCCACTTTGCGTATGAGTAGACAGACTAAGAGAGGTTAAGGGACTAGTTCAATGCCACACAGCTGTTGAGTGCTGGGATCTGAAGCATGGTTGGTCTGTCTTTCTAAGTCTGGTACTCATGACGCTGTGCTGCTCCCTGCCTTTCTTACCTTCCAGTAAACTCCTCTTGGCATCATCTCTAATGCAGAATTTCAGAAAACGCATCATATAGAAAAGCCGAGTACTTCTGCATTTAAAGAGCTTCAGCAGAGGGTACCCAGAACATTCAAAAAATAGCAGTCCATGTTAAAGGACTGTTCTTTATTCTGGGGTTTTATCCTATTTTTTCTCTCTTTTATACTATTACAGTGAAAATGAATGGTGGTTTGGCTTACTGGTGAAAATGTTGGAAATCCTCAAAAGAAAAAGAGAGTTACTAAGTGAATAGGGCTTACTAAGCATTTTACGCCCACGATTCCCTTCATTCTCATGATGAGCCGTCTGGGAGCAAGGGAAGGGAAGCACAAGCAAGTTCAGTGACTTGTCCACGGCCACACGTAGCAAGGAAACAGCAGAGCCACTTCAAGCTGAAGCTGTCTGGCAAGAGGTTTGTGCTTCTGTCTGCTCTAAAGTTGTTTTAACTGCTCTAAGGTTGTTCTAACAGCTATAACGTTGTTGTTTGGTGTGGCAGAGTTGATTTCCAGCTCCTAGCAACCCCATGTGAAAGAGCAGAATTGCTTCATGGGGTTTTCTTTCCAGGAGAAGCTCACCAGGTCTTTCTGTGGTGGAGACACTGGGTGGGTTCCAAGGCCAGCCTTTGGTTAGCACTCAAGTATTAAAAAAACAAACAAGCAGAAAAAACTCTACTGCCGTGGAGTTAGTTCCAATTTATAGCAACCCTATAGGACAGAGTAATACTGCCCCATAGAGTTACTCAAGTACTTACTTGCTTACAAATTGGCTGCTGCAGGCCTCATATGCTCCCTCTGCTCAAGGATCCCAAAGGCTAGCACACTCTGGGCCTGGCTCCTGGCTGGTTCTTGGGTTGGTCCTCCTCTTGAGTATTTCCCAGCACTGCCTGGTGCTTCCATGAGCTGTTCCCATCATCACCAGTCTCCTCTATGTTGCTCCTGATGGTCACAATAGTCCAGCTACAAATCATTATACATTCAGGACATAAAGGACCAGAAAGGAATTCCGTAAGTGACAACTCCATTTTCTTTCTTGCTCTAATGATGGGCTCTCAGATTGTAACGCACAACCCAGCCATGGGCAGACCCCAGCTTCCTTTCTAGTCCTGCCAGCATAGAGATGGGGGGTTATCCTCCTTGAGGAGGGCTTCTCGACACCTATGGGGGTCTGCGAGACCTCCAGTGTACCTGAGCCCCTGCGCAGGGCGCATCATGCAAACTCAGTACTCACAGGAGCAGCCACTACCGGTTATGTAAAGACAGGGAGGAAATTTGCCCATAAGGAGAAGGAAGGGAATGATAAACACAAATTCAGGACAAGAATTCCTCTGAGGATGGAAGGAGACAATAATAGGTTTCTGGAAGCTTCTAATGTGTTATTTCTTGGGCTAGGTGGTGAGTGCCTATTAACATTTTTATTTTCACATATATGCTCTGTCCATATTTGCATATACAAAGTAGTTCATAATAAAGGAAAAGAGTTTAAAAACCAGAATTCACCAGGCTGTAAATTTTAAACGCTGTCTGTATCAGCTGTGAGACTTCCAGTGGTGACTTCAGGGATGGTTTAAAAGGCAAGAGAAATGAGCTTCATCTTAAGGATGGACAAGATCGGGATGTAAGGAGATGGGAACTACCTTTCCTTAGCCCTAACAGCGCAAACACACTTGACAGTAAGAAAATCCAAGGTACATCTCAGTGTGCAGTGAGCTGTCTGCTCAGTCCAGGGAGAGACATGCATTTGTCAAATGATGCATTGAGAAAGGACAGGGAGAATCTTCTTAAAACTTGGCTTTGCTAACAGATCCAGGACTATTTCTGTGAAAGTCAAACTCTCAAAAATATTAAAATTGCAATGACAGTGAGATGGTGCTGGTCATTGTGGCCCAGCTCTCCATCTCTAAGGTGTTCTGAGGTTGCTCACAGGCCAGAAGGGGACTCCCTGGAGCACATCATGTTCTGACATGACCAGGTGCTGACCTTCAGCTGTGGATGGGCTGAGTAGGGGAGACTTGCACGCCGAGTCTGGTGACCATCTGAGTGGGCTGTTTCTGTGACCACCTTGTGTGAATGCCCCTGGGGGTCATGGGTCTGGGTGTGAGGATGACTCAAGCTCAGAGAAGTGGCTTTAATTCCTTTGACATGAAACCCTCAAATGCAAACCACACTGACCAGCACATTTTGGAATAGCTGTGGGACCAAAGCTTGGAGTCTGCAAGAAGCCAACAAGGAGAGAAAACAGAGAGGGGAGGGAGAAGCATCTGCCACTGCTGATGAAGTCAGGGCAGCCTCTGGAAGCTGATGAACCCGGAAAGCCACATCTGCCCTCCTTCAGGGGTTTCTATTCTCAGACCTGGCCTCCAGCTTAGATAATGGAGGTCAAGGAGCCATGATGAGGGGGTGGCGCTGGCTAGGATTAAATGACGTCAGGGAGGCAAAGGGACGCTTGTGCTGTGTCACTGGGTGTTGGGGGCAGGAGAGCTGTAGCTGGGCCACTGGCCTATGGGCAGAAGCACGGATGGTACAGCAGAACCCTGGGGCCGTGCAGAGGGCAGAGAGGAGAATGAGGATGCTGGCCTCTCCTTTGCTCCAGAGGTCAAAGCATTTTACTCACAGTCCGTTTGGCGATGAGGAGACAGAGGCCCGGTGAGGAGGAATGAGTTGCCCAAGGTTACACAGAGGCTGCTTACTGGCAGAGGTGGGATTTGACCCTGACTCTCAGTCCACTGCTCCTTGGGCCACCTCCAGTAGGTTTTTCTGGCCTGTACTTTGAATCAGTATAGAGTGAATTTGTGTCCTGTATGTCACTAACTGGCCTCCTATTCAACTCAGTCTCTCCCCAGGGCCCTATGGGGTCCATGAAGGACACTTGGTTTCCTCACTCAGGGCCTTTGTTCTGACTGTCTTCGGTCACTTTATTGATTCAGAAGAGGGAGAGAAAGAAATGTTTTACTAAAAGCTGAAACATCTTGAGGGGATATGAGGCATGTTGTTAGCTTTTGTCTGGAGAATGCTGAGTTTCTTTGTCGCAGAAAAGCTTTCAGAATGGCTGTCAGCATCTGGGATGATCTAATGCAATTGGTCAGGCCCTCTGGAGGAACTGGCCAACTTAAGAATCCTTCAACTTTCAAAATACTCCTAGTAAGGCCTCTAGTAATTACTGTGCTAGGCAGTGCACGGATCAGAAAACAGTCCTCGACTTCATCTTCCCACAGGTCTTCCTTGACCATTAATGCCGGCGATTTCTCAAGGACTAAGGCTCCACGCCTCTTCATTCCTTTCTCTTTGTGCCCAGAGTTGCCACTCAAGCCGGGGTCTGGTAGACGATCTGGGGGACTAGTTTCCTCCCTGCCTTTCTGCAGTCCTCCCCTCACCCCCAAAAGCCAAACCCATTGCCGTTGGGTTGGTTCTGATTCATAGTGATCCCGTAGGTCAGAGTAGAACTGCCCTACTGAGTTCCCAAGGAGCACCAGGTGGATGTGGCAGCCTTAGCACTTAACCACTATGCCCCCAGGGTTTCCTTCCCCTCACCAAGCAAAAGTGTTTTGAAAGTTGAAACATTGCCCTTACCTTCTCTCGGCTGTCACCCAGCTCTTCAGGTGGTGCTGGCCCTTGTTGTTCCTGCAGTGGGCAGGGTGGTGCCCAGGTCCACCTGGGAGCCCAGGGAGAACACCCTGCTCCATGTCAGCCCTTGACAAGGGCCACATGAGCAGACATGCTGATGGGCACAGCCAGATGTACTCACTTCTCCCTAGGAAGGATTCCGTGAGTGTTATGGATAACAGAGGCAGTCTCTGGAAAGCCCTGTGCTGTGCTACCCAGCTGATTTCTCTGTATGACCAGAGATCACACAGCCCTTGGCATAGTTCTCAGCATATAAAAGATACTCAGCAATGAGTGGATGGGTGAACATTGCTGTAAAATAGTGTTTTTAGCCTGAGGTGTGTGGAGTCTGTAAAGCCTCTGCTGTAGGGCAGAATGTGACCTGTATAAAATAATGTGTGTTTCTCTAGAAAGAGAGACCATAAATCTCATCAAAGATGTCTTAAAACCAAAAAAAGATCTACTTATCTAGAGTGCAGGGAGGCCAGGGTAACCTTGACTCTAAAGAAGAAGGAAAGAGAAAGGTTGGGTATCTCCAACCAGTTGCATTCTTCAGGAAGCCAACTCTGATTTCAGTATATTGAGGGTTTGCTAGGGAGTACCCCTGAGACCAGTACTTATGGAGGGGTGTTAGGGAAACAGCATGGGGCAAAAGGAGAATTCAGACTGGGATAAAGGCCCAACAATAGTTTCAGCCAATTCCATGGCAAGCTCTGGAGCAAGAAGGATCTGTCAAAATTGCCCTGTCTTGGGTCAAAATGGCTAGACTTTCTAGTCCCTTTCAATCAGATGCTGGATGTGGGTTGGCCAGGGAAGGACATGACCTTGGGCCAGGTATCTCTCTAGAGCTGAGACAATCCCTGATAGGGCTGACACCAGAAGGCACTCTGAACAACTGGGCAAGAAACTCTTCCTTGAAGGAAGGTCTCGATGATGCATCCTTAAGGTCACCTCAGTATCTCTGACCTTGAGAAAGAAATGGAGATGAAATGTTATGTGTTCATCCATCTAACGATTCATTTAACATTTGTTAAACACATCCTATGAAACATCCCACTGGGATAAGCACCCGTGATAGAAAGGTGTACATGACATAGTCTGGTGCGGGAGAGAGTTGCGTCAACAAATTAAGAGCGCAAAGTGATCATTGTGGAAACATAGGCGAGTGCTGAGAATCCTTAGTGCACAGGAGAGTGGGACTGATTCTTCCTGGGGCAGAGAATGAGTCTTCAAATAGAAGGCAGAGGAAGAAGTGGGTCAAAGGGCAGGGGACATGGGAGGAGAAGGCATTTCAGGAAGAGGGACACTGTGAGCAAAGGCACCGTGGCATGAGAAGACTCAATAGGTTTGGGAAGAGTTTCAGTGTAGACAGAGTGTATAGGTCACAAAGTGAGGATGAGCTGGACAGGGAGATTGGGGTAAGCTTGTAAGCGATTTTCAGTGTCGCAGTAGTAGGCTTTATTCCACCAGCAATGGGAAGCCACTAGTGGGTTTTGAACAGATGATTGACCTTAAGACATCAGCATTTTAGGAGGTTGACTTTGAAGGAGATAACAGGCTGGAGTGGTCACTGGAACCCCAGGGGAGTCACTCATGTACCAACACCAGATAGGCTCAGCAGGCATGTAGCATCCTTCTGAGCACAAGCCAGCTTCCCACATGAGTGGACTTCCTCTGATATAATATTCAGTTCCAATACATGGGTCCTTCTGGTCTTGGGCATGTGCATTCCTCTGAGCAACTGTTAGCCCTCCAGCTTCTCAAAACATTTCACTTTGCATCAAATCCTGGATTCCTGTGTACCAAATTACCTCCACTGATCCCTTGGGTCCCTGGGTGTGTATGAGCCTAATGTCACATGGACCCAATCACAGCCTTCTAAG
This sequence comes from Heterohyrax brucei, assembly GCA_028571685.1. Classification (NCBI taxonomy): domain Eukaryota; kingdom Metazoa; phylum Chordata; class Mammalia; order Hyracoidea; family Procaviidae; genus Heterohyrax; species Heterohyrax brucei. The sequence continues at coordinate 63,213,950 of CM053142.1, read as the reverse complement.
AACCTCCTCCATCCCATATTTTGATTTTTCATCTGGGTGCCCTAGCCCAGTGAATAGTCTTGTGAGGAGTGTCTTCAGTCTGCCAGCAGCAACCCCAAGTTTCTCCAGGCTATTGTGCTTGCAGTCAAGAAATCTCTTCCTACAACTGCATATGGACCCTGAGAAAGCTAAGATGATGAGAATCACCCTCCAGGAGGTCAAGGAGGGGCCTGCAGGCAACTATTCTGGTCACAAAGGGAGTCCTTCTCACAAAGCTCTTGTTCAAGCATCAGGTTGTCTGGAATACAACCCACTAAGTGTGGCAGCTTGATAATGTGAGGTCAGCCTGGCAAACTCCGGAAGCTGAAGGGACATAGCTTGTGTCCTGGGAGGAGTGATGTTCTGGGCTCTGGAACAATGGGCTTTCAGTTCCATAGGAGACTGGGTTGAAGTAGCTGGTCCTTTCAGCTATGACATCCAAAGATGAAGGTTCTAACCCCTTTCCTTGGACCATCTATATACGTGAAGAACAGCAAGGGAAACGAAATGTGGGGAACCTTTGGATGATGCTCGGTCTCCAAGCAGAGGTTCTGAACACTCCAGCCTCATTGCTCCCTCAGAAAGTGCCCCAAACTCAAATCCCCACAGTGGGCCCTGGATGAAGTCTCACTGAGAGAATGCCCCACATTGTAATAGGTACAGCCGAGGGGTCTTCCTATAGGTGATGGTACAAATATTCCCCGAAGGCCATAATCCTGTGACTTGATAGCACCCAAGACCAAGGCCCCATCACTGTGTTGTTGCTCCAAGGGATGGAAAATGGAGGCAGGAGGAAGCATCAAGGAAGTCAGCCCAGTTTGAGTTCTCTCTTTAGAGATTCTGGGAGTCATACTGGAGGATCCTAAGATACAATGAAAACGCCCATTGCTTCTGTGAAGGCTGACAGGAAGCCTAGCTGTTGACAACCCCTTCCACTTTGGAATACAGTCACTATGAGTAGAAATCATCCTGATGGCAACAGGTTTGGTCTTGGTTTGGTATACAGGCTTAGACTATGTGATACCGATGACAGCAGTCCTTGGTGCCCATGGCCATCTTCTACCACACGAGTCTAGGGAAACTTAGGGAGGGAATGCAAGGGCACAGTCCCCTTCTAAACTTTTCTCCTGATATACCTGGGAAAGCTATAGACTCTCAGGTCCTTGTGCATGTTTATGAACAAAGGCAGAGTAAGGTTCCACCAGCCAGGGCACCTGAAACCCCAGGGCTAGTGGGCCCCATTGAGCAGTCCTCTGGACTAGAATTCAAGCTGCCCACGTGTCCAAGCTGGAAGAGACCTTAGAGAATAACAAGTTCCCCTCATGTGATGGGTACAGAAACTACGGTTCAAGACGAGGACATGAATTTCCCAAAGCAAAGATCTAGTTAGAAACATTGTGTGTGCATAAGTGTGTGTGTGTGTGTGTGTGTGTGTGTGTGTGAGTGTAGACACAAGCTTTTGCATGCTGCAAATGGAAGGGAAGAGCCTCCTAACTTCCAGGTCCTATGAATAAGCTTGGAGTCTTTGTACCCAGAAAAGTGGCCCACAAACAAACACCCACCAATAAAGCAAGAGTTGTGTTTTACTTGTTTTATTTCATTTTGTTTTAATATAAGCAGTTTATCTGGGGCAAAGGGACCCCAAGAAGTACCTGTAGGGAAGTGGGGATATAAACATAGAAGAGAAAGAAGCCAACGCAGGGTTCATTAAAGATCAGGTCACTGCTTGAGGCAACTGGACTCAGTCTCACTGGGGACATTTGGGTGATGGTGTAGAGTGTGACCCAGCCTTCCTTCACCTGAAGGACAAGGGAGTTGGGTTATTTACCCACAAACCCTTATCATCACTGGCTGAGCACTGCTCCTGAGGAGGCACTGAACTCTCCAGTACCTTTTGCTAAGCACATTCCAGCAATCAAAGGAAACAAAAGACTATATGTAAAGTTGTTCATAGCCTTGAGTAGCTACCAGTTCTCTGAAGAGTCTTGAAAACCTTTTGGGGTGAAGAGGCCCTGGGTATCAGTGCCACAAACATTCTGGGGAAGAGATAGGTGGGCTGAACGTGGCCCTCAGGCCCTGAAGGCGGCCCTCAGGCCCTGAAGGCAGACTGTGCTAATGATACCCCAAAAAGAAAAAAACAAACCTACTGCTGTCGAGTCAATTCTGACTCATAGCGACCCTATATGACAGAGTAAAACTGCCCCATAGAGTTTCCAAGGAGCACCCAGTGGATTTGAACTTCTGACCTGGTTAGCAGCCATAGCACTTAACTACTATGCCACCAGAATTTCTGTGCTGGTGATAGGAGAGGGCTATTTCCATGTACTTGTTGGTGAGGGAAGAACAAGCATGTATTATAATGAGAGAAATCCAAGTGAGGTAAAAAATGGACTTGATGGCAAAAAAATGGACTTGCTGGTGAAAAAAAATGATCAGAGGTATCTAGAACTCCATCCAGCTGTGATTTGCAGCGACACAAGACATGGTGGAGCAAAGAAACATGAAGTAGCAACGAAGGCTTTCTTAGGGGGTTGCTCTCTTATTTGAAGGAGGCGGAAGAAGAGTGCTGAGAGGACAGACAGGGGTAGGGTGGAGAGAGGATCCCTCACCCCGGCTTTGGTTATTCCAGCACTGGGCACAGGAAGAAAACTCTAGGGTTAGGTAGAAGCAACAGGAAGAAGCCCTTTCTCTGGCATGATATGGACATCTTACCTGAAGGCAACTCTTCGAAGAGATAACCCCTAAGGCTGCCTAGCATTCCGCTATCAGGCCACACCACTTCTCCAGGTCTCACGCACTGCATCTGTACCAACGAGAGATTGGAAGGCTGGACTAGATGAGTGTAAGTCTCCATCTAGCCCTGGGCTTGTCGCTGTCCACGACATCCCCGTGGCCCATGGCTTCTCTTCAGTTCACTCCTCAACAAGCATTTATTGAGCACTCACTGTTGGCCCAGCACTGCTAGACACTAAGTTGGGGGAAGAGAATCAAAAGGAGCACAGGCCCTGGCCTCCAGGAGTGTATAGGTGGGAGATGAGCTCATGCTGACTGAGTGCTTACTCTGTGCCAGGCTCTGTGCTAAACACCTTGCATATACTGAGTCCTTTACCCTTGACCAGGACCCTGGTGGCATAGTGGTTAAGTGCTATGGCTGCTAACCAAAAGGGAGGCAGTTTGAACCTACCAGCTACTCCTTAGGATGTCTATAGGGGCAGTTCTACTCTGTTCTGTAGATTCTCTATGAGTTGAAATTGACTCAATGGCAGTAGGTTTTTTTATTTTACCTCTGACCATACCTCCAGCATACTATTGAGGAAGCCAAGGCCACACAATGATCGAGCCTGGGTTTAAGCCCATTGCTATTAACCATGATGCCTCAACTCCTATGTGAAATGGCTCTCTAAGGATGGGTCTCTGTGATCGGAGATAGGGCAGTGAAAGCTAGAGTCAGTCAGCAAGACTTCATGGAGGAGGCAGCTTAGTGCTAAGTCTTCAGGGAGCAGCAGAATTGGAGGACTGTCTGGGGAGGGGAGCAACCTGAGTGAACTAATTTCCCCAGGAAGGCTGGAGTGTGGGGCCACCAGCTAGTGAGATGTGTTCTTAGAATAGGCAGGTGGGCAGCAGCCAGCGCTCAGCCTGCTGGTGATTACATGGAGGAGAGGGGCCAGGGAAGAACAGAGGCTCGTCTAAACCCAGGGCAAGAACCCTCCTCTCTGCAAGTCCACCCCCAAAGCTGGAGTCCACCCACCAATGAGGGGCTTGTACCCAAGCTAGGTGTATAAGCACCAGGAGCTGACTCAGTATGGGTCAGTTTCCTCCCAGCTACCTAAGCCAATGGCCACTGAGCTGGACTGCTGATAGTTACAACTGTAAACACTGACTTAGAGCAGTGACCAAGGGCCAGGTGCCTTTTTAGGGATTTGAACTAATTCAAACCTCCCAGAATTCCTGTGAAGCAGGTACTATTATTATGCTTATTTTCCAGATGGGGAAACAGAGGTATGGGGTGGTTAAGTAACCTGTCCAAGTCATGTAGCTAATAAGAGGCAGAGCCCAGATTTAAATCCAGGTGGTCTATACCTGACCACTCTGCTATACTGCTTCTAAGCAGAAGATCTTGAGCTCTAGCTGGAGCTACTCCCTCCCTCTGCCTGGGACACCCTGCTCCAAGTCGAGGCTCTCTCGTTGCCCCAACTGCTGGTCCTGGGCTCTTCTCTGCCTTAGTTGCTTCTCCCTGGAGGGGACTGCAGGAGATGCCCCATCAGCCTCTTTGCTAGAGAAGCCTGCTAGGCATTAAGCTAGGCCAGCCTGCCCCAGTTCCCCCACCCTCTCACCGACATGCACCCCATCCCCTGTCCCCCAACGAGCACCCGTTGCCTTCTGTTTACAGTGACGGCTCCTGTGCCCAGGCCGGTGGGGGCATGGAGGACTCCGTGGTGGCAGCGGCGGCGGTGGCAGGCGGCAGACCCAGTGCCCAGGCCCCGAAGGCTCAAGCCCAGGAGCTGCAGGAGGAGGAGGAGCGGCCAGGGGCGGGGGGTGCCTCCCCTCGGGCCGCCGGCCCCCACCGCACGGCCTCCCCCGGCCAGCAGCAGCCTGCCCTGGCGACGGCGCTCTGCTCCCACGCCCCTGCCGCCTCCGATTACGAACTCTCCCTTGACCTAAAGAATAAACAGGTACCCAGGGCCTCCAAGGGGGGTGGGGAGGGAGGTGAGGGGCCCGTTCTTTGGGGGCTGTCCAGGGTACCACAAGTCTCCCCATCTGGGCCTACCTGTGCTGCAGGCATACCTCTTTTGCCACTACAAAAAGAAAAGACAAGACAGGGAAAAATAAAACCAAAAACTGCCATAGAGTAGCTTCTGACTCATAGAGATCCTATGGGACAGAGCAGAACTACCCAAAGGTCTTCCAGGGAGCAGCTGGCGGATTTGAACTGTTGACCCCTTCCTTAGCAGCAAAGCAGCAGGACTACCTTCTGCCACTAAAAACAAAAACAAAAAACAAACCCACTTCCATGGAGTCAATTCTTACAGTGATCCTATAGGACAGAGTAGTACCACCACATACGGTTTCCAAGGAGCACCTGTTGGATTTGAATTGCCTGTCTCTTGATTAGCTACTGTAGCACTTAACCATGACAGTACCAGGGTTTCTTTTTTGCCACTTGTTCTTTCCAGCTGAGTCACTTAATCTGCCCTTCCGTGGGGCCCAGTACTTCAGTTACCTAGCCACAGGCCACTGCCCAGCTCCCATTCAGAGGTTTTACGTGGCAGGCTCACACCTTCGCAATGCCAGTCCCTTGAGCTATGTGGCCGGGGGCTCTGCCTCTCTCAGAAAGTACCAGAAGACTGAGCTTCCCTGTAAACCACTAGGCACATGGCCCACTGTTCTCTGGGGAAGTCCCCACCTCCCCTCAGTGCTTTGAAGAGATAGCCCAGCTTAATGCCCACCAAGGTACAAGCCCCATACCTGTGCACACACAGCCTCAAGTGCAATAAGGACAGTGGTTTCCTCTAGGTAGACTTAGAGTTCCCAAGCTTAAGCCAGATTGGGGTGAAGGGCAAAACTCGTCTACAATGGGAGCCTGATTCCCGTTAAGGGATCTTAGACCTCTGTCTTTTGTTCTCTGAAGTAGGAAGGCAAAGTGGTTAGTCATGGGGTCCTCACTAAATCTGGAAAAAATGATAATGCTAGGGTTTGGCTTGGAGGATAATTAGGAGACCTGGAAGAAGATTCTGTGTGTGTGTGCGTGTGTGTGTGTGCACTCACGAGCGAGTGTGAGCACACTCATATGCCGGTGGATGTGCACATGTACAGAAAACTGTTATGACAATCTGCTGTTGAGAAATAAACATTGAACATGGAGACCTAGACATGGAATCCCATTCTTATTCTTCATCTGATGAACTCTGTGACTTTGGGGGTACCAGTTAAGCACTTTAGGCATTGGTTTCCTCAGCAGTGAAGGTAGGAATTAGACCTTGGATCACTTCCAAGGTCTATCTGTCTGTAGATTCTAAAGAGCCATTTTTAACCCAATGGACAAGGTGGATCTTGGAAAGAAACCCTGGTAAAAGATCACTAAGACTGAGTCGAGCCAAACTAACTGCGTTTTTTTTCTTTTTGCACTGTTGCCAAGCTGTTACCCTAAATCAAGGGTCAGCTGTAGGCAAGGTGTCTGGCTTTCAGTAAAGTATTAGATGGAATCTCTCATGATATCCATGGATTAAATGAGGAAATATGGATTAGATGACAGGATACCAGTTGAGTTGTTCTCAAAGTTATGAAAAAACATTGCCTTTTCTATTAGTGTCAGTTCCAGGGACCTGAGAGGAGCCCTGGTGGTGTAGTTAAGTATTGTGACTGCTAACCAAAAGGTTGGCAGTTCAAATTCACCATCCTCTCCTTGGAAACCCTATGGGATAGTTCTGTTTTGACCTCTAGAATCACTACGTGTTGGACTCCCTGGCAACCTTTGGTTTTGTTTTGTGGTAGAACGCTGTCCTTGGTCCTGTCCAGTTCAACCGTTTTAACAAGGCAGTGTTGCATTTACCAAAACTTCTGATGACACAAAGCTGAAAAGGGACAGATAACACCTTGATGACAGAATCTAAGATTTTTTTTTTAAAAAAAGAAATATCATCAGAGCAGAAAAATGGTTTAAATTTTTTAAAAAGTCAGATGAAACAAAGAAAAATCTAAAGTTCTGCCTTTGAAAAAGTGTAAGACACTAGCATAGAATGGACAGGCTTGGTCCTGGGAAAAAGGCCTTAGAGTTAAGTTGACTGTAAACTTAAGAGGAGCCAACAGACAGTGAAACAGCTGCCAATGCAATGCGTACAGCCTTCACTGGCCTTCACGGAATGTGATTGAAGACTATCACCTGTATGTCAGTGTGTTGTGTGGTGGTATCTTGTGTGTTGCTATGATGCTGGAAGCTGTGTCATCAGTAGTTCAAATATCAGCAGAGTCACTGATGGTGGAAAATTTCAGTGGAGCTTCCAGACTAAGACAGACTAGGAAGAAAGGCCTGGTGGTCTACCCCCCAAAATTAGTGGGTGAAAACCCTATGGATCACAACAGAATATTGTCTGACTAGCTTGCTTTGGACACATCATTGAGAGGGATCAGTTGCTGGAGGAGGACATCCTGTTTGGTGACACAGAGGGCCAGTGAGGGTGAGGGAGGCCCTCAGTGAGACAGACTGACTGAGTCACCTCAGTGATGGACAGGATGTGGGCAGTTTAGTTTTATTGTCCACAGGGTAGCCACCGTGAGTCAGGATTGACTAGATGACAACTGTCTATGTATCTACTTGCCTATGCTACATACCTATCTTATCTATCTGTAAACCCATTGCTGTTGAGTTGACTCTGCCTCATAAAGACCCTAAAGAAGAGAGTAGAACTTCCCCATAGGGTTTCCAAGGAGTGCCTAGTGGATTCAAACTCCTGACCTTTTGGTTAGCAGCCATAGCACTCAACCACGATGCCACCGGGATTTCCAATTTACTTACAGTCCCTAGAATAAGGTAGCAGCTGGCCGTGGGTCCCGCACTGATCCCTGTGCCATGGGTCCCACACTGATCCCTGTCAGTGCCTGTCTGGAACATCACCTTAGTTCTAGATCTGCATTTAAGCATAAAAATGAGAGACTTAGATTCCTGAAGAAGGAACACTTGATGGGCTGGGGTCATGTGAAGAAACTGTAGACATACAGAAACAAATTTTAAATATTGAATGGCTGGTGTGTGAAAAAAGGATTAAATGTATTTTCTGTTATTTCAGACAAAAGTCATGATACCATGTAGAAAAACAATAGGAGATGAAGATTTCAGCTTAGTTAACAATTAAAGCTGGTAAAAAAATTGAGGTGTGAGCTTTCTGATACTGGACGTACCCAGCCTGGGGCTGCATGACAATCTGTCTGGAATACTAAAGAGCAGTCGAGTGGTCAGTTGGCCCAGCTGAGAGACCTCTTGAAATTTCATATGACCCTGCTCCTTGAGGACAGAGAACATCTATTTTCCCCTTCTGCAAGCATTTAGCAGGAAACCCTGGTAGTGTGGTAGTTAAGTACCACAGCTGCTAACAAAAACGTCGGCAGTTCAAATCCACCAGATGCTCCTTGGAAACTTGACAGGGCAGTTCTACTCTGTCTTACAGGGTTGTTATGAGTCAGAATTGATGTGACAGTGGTGGGTTTATTTGTTTCATAGCGTCTAGCAGAGCGTTGTGGACACAGTAACAGGCCACTGAGTGAATTTTTTTTTTCTTTTGAGAAAATACGGTGTGCAAAGCATCAAGGAAATGGAGTACTAAGAAGAATAAAAACATGGTCCCTTCGTGTCCCTAAAGAGATTACAGTTCAGTCGAAGTAGTGTCAAGTTTATAGCACCAAAGAAAACTTGAGCTTTGGGTGAGGGCTGAGGGTGGAAGTATTAGCTTAATTCTGATTGTCCGGCTGGGGCTGTGGAGTGAGTGCAGAATTCTGACTGATACTGTGGGCTTTTTAATTTTTATAATGAACATACTTTTAAGAGGTAGGTTTGCATGTCACGCCAGTAGAGTGGGGCAGGAAAAGTAAGAGCAGGTAGACGATACAAACCATGACCTTCTTCCTGAGTGACCCCGGCTTTGGGGAATGGCTTACCTCTTCCAGCTCATGTATTTCTCCAGGCTAGATGTTGATTGGGGGTGGGAGCAAAAGGGCAAAAGAGACTCAGGTTATTGAAAGCACAACACACATTTACAAGCTCTTCTGCTGTCTCTTCTGCCAATGAGCTGTGTGCTTTGAGGAAGTTGCTTTCCTTCTCTGGGGCTCAGTAACCTCATATTTCTTTAGGGCTTTGCACTGCCCTTCCCTTCATCTCTACCTCTACCGTTGCTGTACTCTCTATTGATTCTGTACTTGCCCTTTATTATTCTTTCTCTTGCTTTAGGAATTTCTTTAGGTGTACCATTCTCCTGTCTGGAAGCTCTCTCTGTTCTCCCAAGGCCGCATGGGTGCCTCTTCTCATTGAGCCCATAGCCCACAGCAGCTCCCTCTCCCCAACATCTGCTCCGTTGGTAGCACCCACTGATACAGCCTCTTAACTCTCCCTGACCCCCCCCTCCTGTCATCCCACTGCCCCTCTCTGGACTAGGTCACTACCGTCTCTTGCCTGCACACTTGGAGAAACCTCCTGTGGTGCCCGTGCTGTAAGTCGTAGCCCTCCTGTCTTAGCGTTTCCTACTCACTTGACTTTACCTTGGAGGCAGGACCTGTGGCTTATTCATCGCTCTCTCTCCAGTGCCTAACACAGTGCCTGGCTTGTAGAAAGTGCTTGATGAATGAAAATGGGATCCTAATAACATAATGATCTGAAGGAGGAAGGGACAGGTGTGAAGTCTGGAGCCAGGAACCGACTCTCTCTTTAGATCTCTTTTAGATCCAGGATTTAGGATTGTGTAATCCCTGCCATTTGCATGGAATCTTATTGACTGTGGATTGGAAGGAATCTTGACCAGGCGTCATCTATCTCTCCAGTTCACCAACCTGCCGGTCTCCCGTCTCAGCCCGTCCGGAAGCTCAGGACTGTATTCTTCACCTCCTCCCTCTCTCCCCCATCCGTTCCATCAGCAGTGCCCACTGAAGCTACCTCTTAAGTCCTCCCAGTCCTACTTCCTTCTGCCATCCCCACTGGCCCTCCTCGTCTCTTGCCTGAATCCCTGAAGAAACCTCCTGTGGTACCCGTGCTTTGAGTTGTGCTGTCCTTACCTAATCGCCACACTGCAGCTGAGTCATCTTTATGAAGTGCGCATCTGATCATGTGACTCCTCTGTATGAAAAGCTTCCATGGCTCCTCAATGTGTGTAGGATGATGACTTCGGCAGCATTCCCTGCCACCTCCAGCACCCCCATCCTGCCTCATTCCCACTTGGTGTCTCATTGTGCTGTCCTGTTCAGTGTTCTCTGAGTCCACATGCCAGCCTTTGCCTCTGGGCCTTCACACCGTATTTCCTTAGTTGGGCGTATGTCCCAACTCTCTCTCCAGCTACACTTCACCTAGTAAGTTCTACTTGTATCTCAGGTCTCAGCTCAGACATCCCCAGGTCTGGGTTTGTACTTGTGCTAAGTGCTCCCATTGTTTCTCTCTGCTCCACTCATAGGCAAAAACTGTCTTTTTCAAGGCCACCCCAGAACAGGTTGTGTGTGGGCACCTTTAGGGGTTCTGTTCACTTCATAGCTCAGGTGAAGCGTGAGTGTTGCTTTGAGTTGTGCACTAGATGCTTCCATGGCCTTGTCCACCCTTGTTCCCCCACATCCAGGACAGTCTCTGTTGCTGAGGAAATGCTCAGTATTAAAAGAACACAGGGATGAGTGAGCACACAGATGAATGAGTGAGGCCTGCCCTGAGCTCCCTGTTCTCCCAGTCCCTGTGTCCCTGGCAGACCCTTCACCTGTGGACTTCCCCAGAGTGACATAGTGAGGAGACCCTCCTGCACAGCTTCTCTCTGCCTCTGCTCCCTCTGCCCTTCGGCTTCTCACTCTCCTCCCAGTGATCTCCGGGGTGCCACTTGAGGGGGGCAGGGAAGAAGCAGTCAGGTCTCCTTTGAGGAGGCTGTTAAGAAAGATGGATATGGGAAAGCTATAAAAATGCAAAGGCATTCAACTGTGTGGATGACAATAAATTATGGCTAACATTGTGGGGAACAGGAATTTCAGAACACCTAATTGTGCTCTTAAGGAATCTGTATATGAATCAAGAGGCAGTCGTGCAAACAGAACAAGGGGACACTGCATGGTTTAAAGTCAGGAAAGGTGTGCGTCTGGGTTGGGTCCTTTCACCATACCTTTGTAGTCTGCATGTGGAGCAAATAACCCGAGAACCTGGAGTGGAGGGCCAGAGAAAAAGAGGAAGACCCTGCATGAGATGCATACAGTGGCTGCAACAGTGGGCTTAAGCTTAAAAATTATTGTGGACATGGCGCAAGACTGGGCACTGCTTTATTGTGTTGTTCATAGGGTCGCTATGAGTCAGAGCCGACCCGACAGTACCCAACAACAACATAAAGGGTCCGGGTGCTACTTACAAACTCTTTCAAGCTCTTTAGGCAGTTTGTGACCTGTTCTTCCTCACCATTGCTGAGCAGACCCGCCGGAGCCCACATGGGCTGTCCAAATTAGTGCCGCTCTCTGTCTTGTCCACAGCCCAGGGGTTCATGGGGCTGTGGTCAGTAACATGTGGCCCTGATCTCCAGGTCATGGTCCTGGACAGAAGCCATGTCTCCTCCTGTGAGCAGCCCCTTGCCCCAATAGGTTTCTCCTACGCCTGCCTAAGGCTGACCTGTGGGGCACCTCTCCAGGGAGAGACGGTGCTATGTTTTCAAATCTCTTTCCTTTCTGGGCATGTTTCTTCATTTTGGAATTGAGTTGTTGTCCTAGAGCATCTGTGAGGCTCCTTCCAACTCTGAGGGTGAGATTTCTGCCGTGGGTGTGGCGGGTACCAGGGAACCAGTCTGCGGAAGATGGTGCTGATGGCGAGACACACTGAAGACGGTCCCTCAGTTCAGTTTTCTTCAGTTCAGTGGATGCTGTTGCACAGCCGCTCTGTTCTCGGCCCTGTGCTAAGACTTGTGACGCCATGATGCAGAAGACTGTTCTTTAGGAACTCATAGTTGATTGACCTTGGTGGACATTGCCATGTAACCAGTACTGTTGTTGTTAGAGGCTGTCTTAGTCACCTGGTACTGCTCTAACAGTAAATTCCATGAGTGGAAGGTTTCATGAAGAGAAACTTTTATTGCCACAGTCTGGTAAGCCACAAATCCATCCATAAGTTACAAGTCCATTCAGTAGGAGAAATCATCAAGTCCAGTATGTCAAGAGTCCAAATTCAAGGAGAGCATCTCAGCACAGGGTCCAAAGGACGTGCTTTGCTCTCAGGGCTGCTTCTTGATGGTATGAGGTTCCCAACTTTCTCTGCTCACTTCTCTCCATTATATCCTACTAGCTTGTAGCTTGAATCTTGCCTCACTAACACAACTTCAGCCCATTCTCCATCATCAATATTACAGAGGCAGGAGTCACAACACATGGGAGGAATGGCACCATATTGGGACTCCCAGCCAAGTCAAGTGAACACATACATTTTTGGGCAGACACAATTCAATCCGTGACAAGTGCCATGGAGTCAGTTTGGTTCTCACTCATAGGAACCCTGTGTACAACAGAACAAAACAATGCCCAGTCCTGTGCCATCTTCACAACTGTTGCTATACTTGAGCCCATTGTTCCAGCCCCTGTGTCAGTCCATCTCACTGAGTCTTCCTCTTTTACGCTGACCCTCTACTTTAAGAAGCATGATGGCCTTCTCCAGGGACTGATTCATTTTTATAACATGTCCAAAGTATTGAGACTTACACTCACCATCATTGCTTCTAAGGAGCATTCTGGTTGTACTTCTTCCTAAACAGATTTGTTTAGTCTTTTGACAGTCTATGGCATATACAATATTCTACACCACCACCACAATTCAAAGGTGTCAGTTCTTCTTTGGTCCTCCTTTTTCACTGTCCATCTTTTGCACGCATGTGAGACAACTGAAAGCACTGTAGGCAGGTGCACCTGACCCAACAGCAGTAACATCTCCTCACATCTTTACAGTGATCCCTATGAGGTAGGCACTGTTACTATTCCCATTTTAGCAATGAGAAGACTAAGGCTTAGAGGAATTAAGTAATTTGCCCGAAGACACACACCTGGGAAAGGAGTGCAGCTACCACTTGGAATGCACAGCCTGTGGCTTTCACCCGGTACCTTCTTCTGCGACCTGCTGCTGCAATGCCGAGGCTGAGCTCCACGGCAGCGGTGCACAGGTGCTACGGGAGCACTGAAGAGGGCATGTAGCCCAACCTGGAGTTCAAAGCAGGCTTCCTAGGGCAGCTGTCACCTGAGGGCTCTCTGTGACCAATGAGTAGCTGAGTGTCTTGGTTATCTAGTGCTGCTATAGCGGAAATAAACAAGTGGATGGCTTTAACAAACAGAAAAGTATTCTCCCACAGTTCAGGAGGTTAGAAGTCTGAAATTAGGGACCAGCTTTCGCTGTCATCGCAAGGGGAAGGTCTTTGTCTCTGTTCAGCATTTCTTGGGTCTGGCATTCCTTGGGGGTCTCTGCGTGTCTTGGCATCAATCTTTCCCTGAGTCTAGGAGGTTCTCAGGAAAGGGACCCCAGGTCGAAAGAACTCATTCCTCTCTCAGCTCTTCTTTCTGAGTGGTAGTGAAGTCCCTTCCTTCTCTGCTTCTTTCCTTTTTACCTCTTGTAAGATAAAAAGTGTGACTCAAGGAAGGGTGTGACGAGTAAGTGACTCAGGATAAAGCCTATGGTGATCCTACCTCATTGACATATAGAGGTTAAGATTTTCAACACATCACAAAGTGGTGAATAATTTTATCAGATCACAAGTGGACAACCACACAATACTAGGAATCAGGGTCTAGCCTAGTGGATGCATGAATCTGGGGGACACACTTTCACCTATGACACTGAGCCATAGAATCCCCTTCCCTATCCTGGCTGTAGCCAGAAAGGTTCCTGAGGGTAGCCCTGCTGCTAGGCAGACTTCAGTGCCCTGTCATGCTGATCACTTACTGTACTGGGGGCAATGGGTTGGGAGGTAGGTGCACAGAGAAGACACAGCGAGTGCAAGACTTCAAGATAAGTGCAGGCCAGACCACTCCTGCTGAACCCTCTGAACTCCTCTCCAATCCCTGGACTCTGTGCTCCTCAGACTTATGTTAGGGGTTGCCTTGCCAAGTTCCAGAAGCCTTCTCATGTGGAATGCTGTAATGTTCTTAATTGAGCAATCTTGGATGAGAGAAATTTCCTGCTTACATTTTGAAAGACCCTACTCCTGACCTACCTCCCCTACATTCCTCAGCCCCTTGGCCTGAGGCCCCCAGCCCCCACCAGCAAGCTGCTCTTCGCCTCCACAGCCTGACTTGGCTGCCACCTCTTGTCAGCTCTCATCAGGCTCAGCCGTTGCAGCAACCTGAAAAGAGGGAGCAAGTTCTAATTAACACTGAGAGGCTCATTAGAGAGACAGAGCCCCCTAACCCCCTCCACTACCGCTTCTGGCAGAAGCTGAAAGACTGCTCTCTTGGGAGAAAGCGAGGCCACTTTTACCCATGATTCATGGGGTTCAGAGAGGAGGGAGCAAAGCTGCTCCTTGGCAAGCCAGGCCCAGAGGTCATCCCTCCCTGGGGCTGTCCTGCCTGCCCACATTTCCTCTCTCAGCCCTCTGGCCTTGATAAAGGGTAAGATGAAGGTGGATGGAAGGGCCTAGCTGGGTGGGTGGAGCTGACCTGGGACACTGCAAGTACCCAGTCCTAAGAGAATCTAGGACAAAAGGAAAAGGGGTGGAGCATTTGGTTTTGAGCCCAAACGTGGACCTCAAGTTATACCTCACCTGGGCCATAGGAAAACGTTCAGTTAATTCATGTCCACAAATGTTTGTTAAGCCCAAGCATGGATCTGGCACAGTCTGGGCACTAGGGGAGCAGAGGCAGATAATCCTGTCTTGCTTGTGCAGTATAGTCTGTGAGTGCTGGGAGGGTTCTGAGCAGGTGGGTGGCAGTGAGCCCTGATGGTGGCCTGCAAAAGACAGGAAGGAAATACTGAGGGGAGGAGGACACTGTAGGCTGGGCAGGCAGAGGCTGTAATAATGAGAGATGGTCACGCTGAGCTGATTGGAACAAATGGTGAAGAGGCAGTAACTGAATTCAAATACTGTTCAGTGAGCATTGATTCCCTGCCAGACACTGCTAGGTGCTATACGTGGATCCAAGGATGTCTAAGAAGTATTTGATGTCTCGAATAATTTATTCTCTATTGGAGCCTAGGGGAAGGGGAAGGAAGGATGGGTTACATAAATATCACAAAGGTATTGAAAAAAAAACCAAGTCAAAGGAGAAGTAGGAATCAATGTTGCCTATAGGAGGAGCTCAAGACAGGGGCACCCCCATCAGATTGGAAAATTGAGAAGGCTTCATGGAGGAGGCAACATCTGTGACAGGTCTAGAAGAATGGGGAGAATTTTCTTTGAGGAGGAAAGGAACTGGGAGTGGGAGCTGAGGCGCAGAGGACACAGCAGGCAGAGTAACTAGGCTAAACAGCTGCTCAGAGCAGGAAAGCCTGGTGTGGGCTAGGGGAACAGCAGGAAGCTTATCTGATTTATAGTATAGACTCTGCATAGTAGTAGAGGCTGGGAGGTAGACTGGGGCCAAACTGTTCAGGGTTGGAATGCAAGAGGAAGAATTATGCTTATTTGTAAGAATTTATGTTTATTTGGTCCTCTAGCAAGAAAAGGCTGTGTTTCCATCTGCACTTGGACAGCACTGATCAGAGTGCTATAGTGTAAGGTGGATGATGGGAAGGAAGCAGAGAGACAGGAAGCTAGACCGGAGGCGATGAGAGTGGTCCCAATAGGCTGATAAAAGAACCCCACGTGGTGACAATCTGGTGGATAGGTCAGGATGGTTGCAAAAGGTATTTGGGATGGGGGTTTCTATGGGACTTGTGGCTGATAAATGCAGAGGACAAGGGGAGAAGGGACCCAAGGACAAATGCAGAACTCCCAGACCAGGTGGCAGAAGAACTAAAGTGTTGTTACTAGACAGTTAAGGAAGTCAACCCGAGAGCTGATTTGATCAAGGTGGGGAAAGACAATAGTTTTGTATAGGCAGACAGGGATGCGTAAGGCCGTTAAAAATGCAGGGTCTAGGGGTCAAGGGGACACACTGGTGGTACAGTGAATAAGTGCTGCATTGCCCAGCCAAAAGGTTAGCTGTTCAAATTCACCAGGTGCTCCTTGGAAATGCCATGGAGCAATTCTATTCTGTTCTATAGGGTCGCTATTAGTCAGAATCAACTCAACAGCAGTGGATTTGGTTTGGGTTTTAGGGTTCAAGAGTAGGAGTGGAGATTTGAGGGTTACTCACATAATCATTGTCATCATGATAAAAGAACATGAAAATACTACAACTTATTGAGTACCTACTATGGACCAGGTGCTATATGAAATAAATTAAATCCTTGCAACAACATGCAGAGTGGGTGAGATTATTAAACAGAAAAGGAAACTAAGAGTTACAGATGTTAGAAACATATCCAAGGTCAAGCAGCAGAGCAGAAGCAAATGTGAGGCTGAGTAGTTCCCCTGCAGCTGACTCATCAGTCCACTCATCATGTTTTCTGGCGGATGGGCTTCTCTGAGGGAAGGCACCCGAGAGGTGATAAGGCATTAGCCTGGGAAACACCTTTAGTCACTCCCAAAGCTCTGCCTGAGATGAATTCCCCTGTAAATTAATTATCAGCTATCAGGGGCTGCTCTAATGACTTCCATCACAGAAATCATAAACGACATGTAGAAGTACATGGGGGAAAATTTAAAACATGTGCGGGGAATGAAAGCTGAAATACAGAAAACTTGTAACTAGCATGTCCCAGTATTTTGTGGCCAGAATATAGGATTAAGGAGCTAAAGGAGGAGCTGTCCGTGAAGGAGCTGTGTGAGGATAGGGCACCCAAAATAGACTGGGTTATGAGAACTGCAAGAAAGTTTCAAGGTGGTGAAAATGTCAAGAGCTGAAGAAAGGAGGGAGGAGAAAGGCTGCAGATGGACCATGGCACTTAGCAATTGGAAAGTCACTGGTAACTTTCATGAGAGCCTCTTAAAAAGACTGGCAAGGGCAGGAGAGACTTCCAGGAGCTAGCATATATGAGGTTGAATCAATAGTTCAGCAGTTGTTCATGGAATGAGGCTGGGGGTACAGACTGGTCCTTCAAGAAGTTCAGCAGAAAAGAGAAAGAAAGAGATTGGGCTAGTGCTCCAGAGGTGGGGAGTCCAAGAGAGGCCAGGGAAGTCTCAGAGGGCCTGTCAGCAGGTGGAAAGGAACCAACAGAAAGGTGGAGGTGGGAAATGGAAGAAGGGCCTAGAAGATGGAGTGAACTCAAAAGGGGCAAGAAGGCGTGAGAGCATCAGCGAGGTGATCGGGTCAGCTATGGGTCAGATT
Source organism: Heterohyrax brucei (assembly GCA_028571685.1). Classification (NCBI taxonomy): domain Eukaryota; kingdom Metazoa; phylum Chordata; class Mammalia; order Hyracoidea; family Procaviidae; genus Heterohyrax; species Heterohyrax brucei. The sequence goes on along the minus strand of CM053142.1, from coordinate 63,196,880 downwards.
AAGGAAAGTTTTTGAGAGCCACAAAGATGAATTGGAAATTAATGCTTTTATTTACTCAATAAATACTTACTGAAGGTCTACTATGTGCTCGGCACTGCCCAAGTAGTAAATATAAAACAGTGAACACGGAAGACAAATCTCTGTCCTCAAGGGGCTTACACTCCAGCGGAGGGCTTGATGAGACAACTTCAATTATAAATCTCTTTTACTTCTGCTTGCCTGAAGCATGGACAGGACCAGGAGAAGGAGTCTTCTAGGGTGATGTGAACTAGCCTTCTGCCTTCAAGTGAGAAGAAACATGCCAGGAGTATGAATCCCTTACCATTTTGAAAACATTTCAGACCATAGGATTTTGCATCTTCTCTCTGTTGCCAATAGCATCTCATAACCTGGCAAGAATGCCCTTGGGCCTGGAGTTTCTTTAGAAGTACGAAGAGACCAGTCAGCAAAGAGGCAAAGTCCATGCCTGGTGTCAGTTTCTCATGGTATTTGGGGAAGGATAAAAAGAAGACAGAAATTAAGAGTGACAAGGAGACATTCCCAATATACTGTCTATGATTTCCCCCTGGAGTGCTTTTCTGCCTAAACCAAGCTGAACTGCAGCATTGTCTGCCTTCTAGAATGATTTATGCCAAAGCAGGAACAGAACGCCTCTGCAGCAGACAGCTGTTCTTCTCTGGAACTCATGGGTACATGAGGCTGTGGGTACATGAGGGTACATGAGATGCAGACCATTATGTCAACCTGTAAAGGAACCCTGGTGGTACAGTGGTTAAGCACTTAGCTGCTAACTCAAAGACCAGCATTTCAAATCAACCAGTTGCTGTGCAGAAGAAGGATGTGGCAGTCTGCTTCTGTAAAGATTACATACAGCCTTAGAAACCTTGCAGGGTACTTCTACTCTGTCCTGTAAGGTCACTGTGAGTTGGAATTGACTTGACAGCCATGAATTTGTTTTGGTTTATCCACCTGGCGGTAGACAGAATTCTAAGATGGTCCTCAAGATTTCTGCCTCCCCGTGTACATGTGGGAGCCCTGGTGGTGCAGTGGTTAAGAACTATGGCTGCTAACAGAAAGGTTAGCTGTTCAAATCTACCAGATGCTCCTTAGAAACCTTACATTGAAGTTCTACTCTATAAGGTTGCTGTGAGTTGGAATTGACTTGATGACAGTGGCAATATTTTTGTTTTGTTTTGTTTCATGTGTGTGTTTTTGTATGTGTATATACCCTGTATGATTCACTCCTCTAGAGTGTAAGGCCAGCGAACTTGACAGAATACCACATCTATGAATAAGTTACCAGTCAACTGACTTTGAGTTAATCAAAAGGAAGGGATTATACTTGGTAAACTTAACCTTATTAAGTGATCTTTTTCAAAGAAGGTGTTGCATCAGAGAGGTGCTCCCTGATTGACCTTGAAGTAGCAGACTCCCATGTTGCAGAGAAGGGCACGTGGCAGGGAACAGTGGGCAGCCTCTGGGAACTGAGATCCTCAGCCCTGCAATTGCAAAACACTGAATTCTGCCAGCAACACTTGGTATGATTTTTAAGAGCACTTTGAAGGCCCCTACAATCTGAGGCTCATGACCCCACTAGAGTTTGCTGCCTTCTGTCCCAGGCTTTGTACATTGTAAAATACAGATACTTCTGGGGAGGGTCATATAGGAAGCCTTGTTGGCCATTTGAACATTACTATGAACACATTTTCTGAATATCTCAGGAGAGTCGGGGTGGATGTGGAGGGAGAAACAGATCATTTCACTAGGTTTGGAGATGGGCATGGAATGGTAAGGCTGAAGAGCTGAAACATGTATTAAAGATATCCAATTTTAGCTGCAGTTGTCCTGGAGACTTGGGTTTGTATATGTGAGATCTTCTAGGCTAAGAGGCCCAGCCAGGGGGCATCCATTGTACCCAGGAGTTGTAAGGGAGGTGGTCACTCCTACTGTGCCCCTTTGTGGGTAGAGGAGAGGGGAACAGGCAATGGGTTCAAGTACTGTGAGGGCTGAAACTTGGTCTTTCTATCTATACCCCTCCCTACCAATGATCCCTGAGAAACGTGATGATGTTGTCCTTGCCTTGAAGTATTCACCTCAGCCCGTCTGTCCTGATTCTTAGTTCAGAAACGACATTATATATGTAAGGGGAGTAGATTGCTGTGTAAGGAACATAATTTCATGGCCCAGGAACACTTTTCCACTTCCCAAACTTCTCTAAGGACTTATCAGAACCCACAATGCCACCATGAAGCCCATTCTTCTGCATAGACCTTGTCCCTTGTTGAAATGCAGAAACCTCCAAGAAAGGGAGCATGGTTGAGTGTTACCGGTTACTCACATCTCTGGGTCCATTCCTGGGAGGTTTTGGTAAGGAAGAAAAACTGAGTTCATGACAACCCAAAGGGGAGAAAAGACCACAGACAGAGGGCAGGGATGAGAGGAGGTAAGTAAGAAACCCGAACACAGACTTCAAGGGTCCGTGTCAGAGATTTTCCTGGGGTTGTGTTTGCCAGGCGCGGTGCCATCACCAATACAGCAAGCTCTGCCCTGGTTGGACAGCTCCCATTGTTGTGAATAGGTGTATCTTGAATTGTGAAACCATTGGTTTTGGTGGCATAGAGGGAAATCCACTCTTGAGACATCCATCCATTCATTCGTCCATCCATCCATCCATCCACCCGTCCATCCGTCTGTCCATCTGTCCACCTGTCCACCTGTCCACCCCTCCACCCCTCCACCCACCCACCCACTATCCACCCAACTCTTCATTCTGTTCACATTTGTTGAGCATGTATCATGTGCCAGACCATGGGCTAGGTACTAGGAACAGAGAGATGACGAAACCCCAGTCCCAACCCTTATGATGCCCCCAAGAATGGAGAACTGTCCCAATACAGTGACATGGATGCTGAGAGGGAAAGCAAGTGAGATAGTGTAGCAGCAATTCTTCTTTTTTAGTATGTCTGTTTAATTTTTTATTATTTTCAAGTATACACAAAGTAGAAAGAATAGTGTAATAAACTCTCACGTGCCCATCACCCAGCTCCAACTGTTTTTATTAATGTGCTTATTTTATTGATCTTTTCATTAATATTAATAATCTTGTTTATCTAACCCTTTCACTTTTTTGATGGAGCATTTTAATACAAATTCAAGATACTCTGATTTTCATGAATAAATACCTCAGTACCCATCTGTGATATGAACATTTTTTAATAACCACCACAGCAGCAATATCTGACTGCCATCAGTGGCACGTCTCTGCCCTGTCCCTTGGGAGACCTCACCAATCTCTGGATTCTCTAATCCTGTATCCTACAGCTCCAGGAGTTTTGCCAAGTACCTGGCACCTCTCCAGTACTTAACTTTCTTTCATGCTAGAAGTTTTTCAGACTTTAAGCCCCGGAGGCCCTCCCAGCTATATATTCCAGAACCAGTTTGTCCAGGTGACTCCCTGCACCGCTTAATACTCATCACCCCCAGCTTTCCAGAACGGTTGCAACACCCTTTCTCCAGCTGAGATTTTAACCCCTTTCTGTCCATCTTGTTTCAGATTGAAATGCTAGAACACAAATACGGGGGCCACCTGGTATCCCGGCGCGCTGCTTGCACCATCCAAACCGCCTTCCGCCAGTATCAGCTCAGCAAGAACTTTGAGAAAATCCGCAACTCGCTCCTGGAGAGCCGCCTACCGCGGCGGATCTCCCTGCGCAAGGTGCGGGCACCCACAGCTGAAAACCTGGCAGCCGAGAAGGCGTTCATGGAGGGCTACGGCTTTGTGGGGCTGCCACTGGTGCGCTCGCCCTCCCTGCCGCCCACATTTGCTGGCACGCTGACGGAGCTGGAGGACTCTTTCACCGAGCAGGTGCAGTCCTTGGCCAAGTCCATCGACGACGCCCTCAGCACCTGGAGCCTCAAGACCATGTGCTCCCTGCAGGAGAGTGGCGCTTACCAGATCCACCAGGCTCTGCACGCGAGCACGGCGCCGCCAGGCTTTGAGGCAGAGCTTCGGGAGCCCGAAGGCGCTGGCCCAGGGCCAGGGGATGAGGCAGCTGAGACCACCAGCTTGCCCCAGGGCCACAGTAGCACTCTCATGATGGCTTTCCGGGACGTCACGGTGCAGATCGCCAACCAGAACATCTCCGTCTCCTCCTCCACAGCTCTGTCACTGGCCAACTGCCTGGGCACGCAGACTACTCAGGCCACCTCAGAGCCCGCAGCTAGCAAAGCCGAGCAGGGTGAGGCTGGGGTCCAGGATTCCCCTGCGGCCCCCGCGGTGGGTAAGGGCGATGTGCCCTCGGAAAACCTGTGCGCAGAGGCAGGGACCAGCACGGCTGTGCGCCCCAATGGGCTGGGGACAGCCGAGACCGTGACCGAGGAAGCTGTGACAGAGGATGCAGAGGAGGAAGAAGAGGAGGAAGAGGCAGGGGAGGTTGGGAAAGGGATGGAGACAGAGGCCGGAGACAACTCCGAGCAGCTGAGCAGTAGCAGTACGTCCACCAAGTCTGTCAAGTCGAGCTTGGAAGTATCGGCGTCGGCCTCCAAGGAGGCCCTGCAGGCCATGATCCTAAGCCTGCCACGCTACCACTGCGAGAACCCTGCCAGCTGCAAATCACCCACGCTCTCCACAGACACCCTGCGCAAACGGCTCTACCGCATTGGCCTCAACCTCTTCAACATGTAAGCGAGCACTGTGCTCGGGGAGTCCTGCCACAGTCCCAGGGTGGGAGGGAAGGGAAGAGGAGAGGACAGAACCTCAATGTGCCAACCAATCGGCTGGCTTCAATGGATTCAGACTCTTCTTACAGAGGAGATCTGTGCTCCTTAGAGTTTTTAAGGCTGTGACATACTGACAGCAGATTGTCAGGACTTTCTTCTGAGGTGCTGTTCAAATCACCAACCTGTTGGGCACCTACATCTACCAGGCAGTGTGTTGGGTAGTTTATAACATCATCCCAGTGTCCTTCCCAGAGGCGTCTGTGCCACACATGTTCCCTTGAGTAATGTTTAGGAAGTACACATTTTATTTTTTCAAACAATATTTTATGGTGTTTTCAGCAAAGGTTTGCAAAGCAGTTTAGGTTCCCACTTAACAGTTTCTACACAACTTGTTCAATTTTTATTGGTTACATTCTTCACAGTGCATGAACATTCTCATTATTTCTGTTCTGTTTTTTTTTTTTTTTTCATTTTTAACTGTTATGAATGTAAGAGGTACTGGAGAAAATATAATACATCAGACCCAGGCTTTTCCAACTACTGTGGCTTAGGTTGAGGCCAAGGTTTGAAAAGTGAGAAAATTTAAAAGAAAAGACAGTATTAATAATACAGATAGATAGTATGAGGATTGAGCAGGAATCATTCAGAAAGGATATGAAGGGGAACAGTATTAGTTCATAGGGCTGGTGACGGGAATGAGAAAAGGAGGAAATGGAGACAGATGGAGAAAAGATATAGGGACTGGGCTAAGGAGAGAGGAGAGTAGAAAGAGAATGGAGGGGTGGGAGGAGAGAAATAAGCTATTGCTATAGCCCAGAGCCAGAGTCCCTGACCAGACATGTCCCCACAACCAGACAGTATGTAACTGGTGCCAAGCAGAGGAGGCACACATGCTCCTTCCATGAAAACATGACGTACAGGAGGCACTTATGTCTACCTGCTACTGGCACCTTTCCTCATAGCTCTGAGCCGAGAAACAGAGTAACCCTCTTTCTCACATCTGTGCTCATTTATTCATTCAACTAACACTTAAGGAGTGCCAGACACTGGGACCACAAAGATGAACAAGACACACCCCCTGTCTCAGGAAGCTTACCCTCTAGGGTGAATATCTACCATGTACAGCTCATGGTGGAATCCCTGGCATAGTGGTTAGGTGCTACATCTGCTAACCAAAAGGTAGGCAGTTCAAGTCCATCCGCCAGGCACTCCTTGGAAACTCTATGGGGCAGTTCTACTCTGAGCTACTGGGCTGCTGTGAGCTGGAATTGACCTGACAGCAGTTTTTTTTTTTTTTTTTACATAGCTCACCTTATGTAAAGTATTTGCCATCTTCTCATCAACATCCAGAAATGTCGTTAGCTGCCATCAAGTCAGTTCCAACTCCTAGGAACCCATATGACAGAGGAGAACTGCCACCCTTGAGTTTCCCTGGCTGTAATCTTTATGGAAGCAGATAGCCAGGTCTTTGTCTCGAGGAGTGGCCGACTGGGTTCGAAGAACCAACTCTTTTGTTGGTAGCTGAGCACTTAACCATTGTGCAGCCAGGGCTTATCAGGAGATAGGTGTTAATTATACTGTTTTACAGAAAAAGACATGGGCTGACACAAATAAGGTGAACTGTGCACTGTTAAACAGCTAGTAAGTAGCAGACTTAGATGAACCCAGCTCTGTTGGACTCCCCCCCATCATTGCTCTTTCTTCTACATCAGGCTACCATCCTGGGGTGCATAGCCCCCTCCCCCCCATTCACAGCATCTCATCAGTGTGCCCACAAATGCTCACACAGACAGTAATTCTTAAGCAATCTGTAGTGAAAGACCAGTTTGTTTTTCCCCAATACATGTCGAACCCACCCTTCTGTAAAATACAATAAAAATGAAACACTAGAAAAAACAATCACATGCTTGGCTGTCCTGAAAATGTCAAGTGCTATATAAAAGGTTCTAGAGGCTTATGCTCAGTTTCTGTTCCTTTCTACTTTGGACCAGTGAGAAATAGTACAGGAACTAGCATCGATCTGCAGCCCACGTTTTTAGAGGGCATTTGCCCTATGACACAGCAGTGACACCCCCACAGAGACTCAGGCCTGAGAAAACAAACCCAGAGAGCAGGAGTCTCGCGTCCACTAAAGGGTGGGGTGATCTCACCTCTATTGCCCTCACTCTCTTTTCTGCTTCCAGGGTGGGTACCCACAGATAAGAGCTAGAGAGGAAGGACCTGGGGGACCTCAGGGTAAGACCCAATAGGTGTGAAGCAGAGAGAGAGAAGGGGCTCCATCTCCACCTACCCTGGAATTCACTTTGCTTATGTCAGACTTCCTTTTTCCAGACCCACACCATACTCACTGCCTCTGGGGAAGTCCAGAAGGTGAGGCTCCAGTGAGAGGAGCCTCCAGGGCACCCCAGAGGTGAAAGGAATCCTAGCACTTAATGAGAATTCTTTCCAGGGACTTCAGGCACTTTGATGGGTTTCACAGGCTGGAAAAAAGGGAGAACAGAGGTCACAGACGGCCTTGGCTCATTCTACGCCTCCCTTCTTCCTTTCCCCACCGCATCCCCAGAAACCCGGACAAGGGCATCCAGTTCCTGATCTCGCGAGGCTTCATCCCCGACACCCCCATTGGCGTGGCCCATTTCCTTCTCCAGCGTAAGGGTCTCAGCCGTCAGATGATTGGAGAGTTCCTGGGCAACAGCAAGAAGCAGTTCAACCGCGATGTACTGGAGTGAGTGCCCCGCCCTGTCTTCCTCTGGGAGGCTCTCCCCTTACCAAACCCAACCTGGGACTTCCCAGGATCTCCTAACGACCCAGGGATCTCTGACCAGGAAGAAGGAATCAAGGTGAGGGAGCTCAGGCGCTCTGACAGCTTGGCCATTTCCCAGCAATCCTTGCTTCAGTCCTAGCAGCTTCCTGATTGGTCCCTGGAGCCAGACTTGCCTAATCTTTAGCCAATCTTCACTTCCTGAGGAGCCTTTTTGCTTCTTGAAAGTCCTCGTAGGACTCTGTTAAGTGCTGCTCTGGGCCAGGTGCCATTTGAGGCACATTCCACAGGAAGGGGAAGAGGTTGGAAAGAAATGGGCTGGCCCCCTCAGCTCACCCTCTCCCTGCCACCTACATGGCCCCTGACCCTTGCAAGGAGCTGAAGCCCTTGCCCCCGCAAGACTTGTCTTTATATTGGCCACACACACACACACACACACACACACACAAAATGAGGCACCATAAAGGAGGGGTTGGACTGAGGCTTATTAGAATACGAAAATAATTTTATGAATCCGCAAAATCACACTTAAGAAGACTTTTCTAAAGCTAAATAGATGGGGAGGGGTCCTCAGGATCTTCTTAGTGCTGGGTTTTATTGGTGTGGACTAGAAGAGCTGGCTGCTGGGCATGTTGCATGTTCCCTCTCCAGCGTTTCCAGGGAGGGTGACATTCCTCTGAGGCTGCAGGGCTGGGCTCTGGGAAGGAGGGGTAAGGCTCCATGAAGTCTGCTCGGAGAGCCTGCCACCCCTAGGGCCCAGCCACTCCCTCAGTGATGTTTTTGTCCACTAGGTCTCTCTATCTGACTTCTTGCTTGAATGTCAGTCACTCTTCTGTAGTGAGGCACTTAACTCCCTCTTTCTCCTGGGGTGCAAGCTCCTGAGAGAGCCTCACCCGTTTGTACTTGTCCTTGGAGGAGCGAGGCCCTGCTAGAGAGAAGCCAAGACTCCTTCTCCCCAAAGATTTGGAAGCTTGAAGAGTCAGCTGGCCTAAGTGGCAAGGTCGTCAGTGTTCCTGGAGTGGAACTCAGATAGATACCTGGTTTCTATTTAGAGAGCAGATATGGTGCTGTGTCTCAGAACAAGTCCCTGCTCCCTGGCCCTGTGTTTCCATGTCTGAAGTATGCAGGGTTGGATTATAGGGTGGACCAGTTGTTCTTGGAAATCCCTTTGGCGTTACATGTCACTAAATTTGCTGACAGCATTGGTTGTCTGAGTATAGTCCAGAGAAGGAGGACCTGGATCCATCTGAGGGGCCTTGGGATCCCAGGTGGCTCTTACTTGGCAGAACCCAATTCCTGTCCCTGGCTGTCAGCACCGGTGGTGGACATGCTGTGTGTGTCTCGCAAAGGAAGATGAACTGATAAATCTGCGGTGTTTCCCTTTCTCTCTCTTATTCTCCTCTGCGTCTGGCCCCTTTTCCTCTACTGCCTCCCGTATTGTGCGGATTGCTCTGAGGCAAGATGCAAGAGAAGGGATAGGAAGAGAAGAAAGATCAAGCTTTGGTCTTCATTTCCATAGCTTTCTTCCATCTCGTTCATCTCTGGCCCTTGCTTTTCTGTAGGGTTTCTCCCCGGCCCCGCAGGCGAGTGCAGGTGCTATCACTCTGTTCTTTCCCGCTGTCCGACACCCCCCAGGTGACCCTGCATTGTCTCTGTGCTCTGGAGCAGGGCTGACTGTATCCTCCAGTGAGGCTGTTTCCCTCACAGACCCTCACTGTCTCTCACCCGTTCTCTCCTACCTTCCTCAGCTGTCGAGTGGCTCTGGGCCCACGCTAATCTGGAGTGCTAGGGACACAAGGTTTTCTCTAGCCCTGGTTGTAACTAGCAGCACAAAGCAAACTAATTAAGTGTCCTCCCTGTGTGGACTGTGGACTAGAGATGCAGACCAGCTACTGAAGCCCATGCTGGGGAGGGGATGGGGTTAATGGCTAAGATAGGGTCACTCAGCCAGCCCGAGTGAACTCCCACCTTGGTGAGCTCTCCAGTGAGACGAGGCAAGAGAAATGGCTGGACCTGAGTGAGAGGACCCAGGTTCGAATCCTGTCTCTGCTCCTAACATGTTGGGTAACTTTGATCAGGCTACTTCTTTAGGCCTCGGTTTCCTCATCTATTGAGTGAGAGGGTTGGACTGTGTGATCTCAAAGGTTCCTGTAGGTTCTGTGATTTTTATGATTTGTCCTGTTCCTTAGTGCATTGTTGCTCATTGGCATCATGCCAAATCATCCGCCCCAAATCACAGGGCCAGCCATGCTTTGTCATCCTGCAGGAGCAGCCCAGGGCAGCCCTCAGCTTCCAGGGCAGCACTGAGTTCATATGAGAGCTAGATGACCATTTATCATTCATTCGACAAACTCCGAGGGCCTGCGTGGACTGTGAATGGGGCTGGGCTGGGCCTGCCATGTGTGGGGAGTGGGGGCAAGGAATAGATGTTGCTCCTGGCTTCGGGGGGCTTATAAATCCAGGCACCAAGGAAGAGAGGATGAGCAGAAGTTTGAGAAGAGAGCATAAGGGGACTGGGGTGCCTGTAGCTGGCACCCTGGGTTTGAGGAGGGTCACATGCAGAGCAGAGCCCTGGCTCCACCCAGGTGAATGTGTGGGCCCCTTCTGCCTTGTTCTGCAGCCACACAGGGCCTTGGGCTCTGAGGTCCTGCTGCTGCTGGAAGCCTCTGCACACTGACTCAGCCCTGCAGAGAGGAGCCCTCCTCCCCACGGCTGCTGTTCCCTGACTGCCTGGAGTGCCTCTGGGGTGGATGGGGCCTTCTCCTGCAAAGTACCAGGAGAAGATGGAGAAGCAGGTAGCAGCCAGCACTAGCAGGGATGCCAGGACACCAAGGTTCTCAGAAGCCTCCCTGCTGTGCAAGCCGGCCATTCAAAACTATGCAGGACCCACTGACACTTCCTGACTCCCACCAGAGAAAAACACAATCACAAAGTCGCCCCTTGCCATTTCGCCCAGGCCTGGTAGGCTTCATTGGGATTCTGCACGGCTTGTCTTCTCCCGCCCAGTGACATTCAGCAAGTCGCATTCATTCTATACAAAGCTGTTTGCCGAATAAAAGGATATAAATCACCCATCCCCTTGGAGACAGAGATAGCTCAAACCGCGGCACCCTCTAAGAAGCAGCCAGACTGGGAAGGGTAAAGGAGGGAAGCCTCCAGGAGGGGAAGGAGTGTGACCGCCTCCACTCTTGGGCTTGTGTGAGAAAGGAAGGTGGAGAGGCTGGAGCAGAATTTACCAAAGGCTGACCTGTGTCTGCACAGCCTCTGAGACTATCATTTGCCTCCAGAACCCATCGCTCCTGCAGGCTGACACCTCCATCCCTGTGTGTCCTATTTCCGCAGAAGACACACATTCCAAGACAGAATGCATTCAGCTAAGGTTTACCAAATAACAATAGAAGGCATTCTAAGCTCTGAGGGCCATTCCTGTCCCAGTGCCGACATGGGAAGGCTGGGTTTTTTAATTTATTTTTTTAAAGGGTAAACCAACTTCAGTTTCCTCATTTTTAAAACAATTACAATTTGAATTTGTGGATACCCATAAGGTGCTGAACTTAGTGCCTGACGCTTAGTAAACAAAAAACAAAAACAACAAAAAAACAGTTGCAATTGAGTCACTTCCAACTCATGCTGACCCCATGTGGGGCAGAGCAGAACTGCACTTCACAGGATTTGGAAGGCTGTGACTTTTTGGAAACAGACCACTGGGCCTCTGGGTAGGGTTGAACCCCCAATTGTTCCATTAGTAGTCCAGCTCTTAACCGACTCCTGGCACTGTGTGAGCTTTCTGTAAATGTTAGCTATCTATTTCTGTTACTATCTTGTATACTCACGAGCAGAAGGCATTAGGCTTCCTCCCCCGCCTCAATCCCCCTCACACAGATACACAAGGACATGATAAACATCCCAGGCCTGGCTTAGGGTCAGCTCTTCTCACAGACAACAAGAGCTTGATGGGACTGGCTGGGGACTTGATGAGGAAGGGGTGTAGCTCATACCAGGGCCCCTCGTGAAGTCTTAGGAAGGCCCTTGCTAAGATACATGGGGAGAAGGACTGTGGCAGAGCCTGGGTGTGGGAGCCGAGAGCAGCCAGGGTTCAGATGCTTTGGGGCTGGAAACATCTCCCTTTCAGTTGTCACGTGGCTGGGAAATTTGGCTCTGCTCTATTTCCTTTCTGAAATGTTCGCTTCAGCAGGTTGAAAGGCCGGTGGATGGGGCAGTGTTCCATGCTGGCTGTGAGCAGGCTCTTTTCTGGCCTGAGTGCTGTTCTCTGATGTGAATCACACACACATGGAGGGCGTCGACATCGATCATGTTCGTGAGAATGCACGGAGCCATCTTTGGGGCTGAGCTGCCAGGAGAAGATTTCCCGGGTGTTGTATCCCTCCACTGTGTCTACTTTGCTCTTTGTTAAGTTCTGAGACATATTAGAGTTTGACGTTTCAGTCAGATTTCATTATTTTATTTCCATGGAAATGTGTTGGCCAGAGTGTAGCAGATTTGTTCTTCTTAGGGGACATTTAGAAATGAAGACAGATTGTCTGTCAAACTCAACAGGCTGGAAGTCGCTGGCCTTTCATTGCTGGGAAGAAATTACTTGAGAATGCACTGCTCTTTGTGCCTTATGTAATCTCAGAACAGTTCCCTTATTCCTAAAGGATTAGGCTGTGAGCAGGCTAGGGGGCCCAGGAAGACCCTCAGAGGTCTGGAGGAGGATAGAAAGATGCCCAGGATAGGCACAGGCAGAAAACTCTCAGGCCGTTGCTGCTGCCAGAGGAATGGATGGAGGGCATCTCTTATGAAAGTAGCATCTTTGGATTTATGGCTCTGACCCTTCACCTCTTCTGTCCTCCCCCACTACCCTCCTTCACACTAGTAGACATGATATTCTCCTTAGAAGCAAACAGTCATGAGAATTTAAGACATACTTCACTGCTCTGTGTAGAGATCTTGGCATCCCAACTATGGGATGGGCAAGTCTAGTGCTGAGACTCCCTTTGGCTTGGTCAGTTTTGCATATAAACCAGACTTTTGTCCCCAAGTTCCTTTACTGAAACACTAGCTCTGGAGGAATCTCTCTTTGTCCATGTATGATACTTGGGTGTAGCTGCAGCTGGCCACTCTTTGGGACTTGTAGGAGGGAGCTTCCTGGAGCCATACTCTCCCAGGTTTATTAGAAGGGCCACTGCAAGCAAGTGGGCCCCAAACTGCATCACGACAGCTCACAGTGACCCCAAAGCATTGAATGTGTGCCAGCAGATACTGTTCCAAGAATCTGGCATGTGAAACCTCATTCGAGCTTCTCAGCAACTGTATGAGGTCAGTGCTATTAACCTGTGCCATTTTACAGATAGGGTAACTGAGGCACAGAGATGCTAAGTAGTTTTCCCACAGTCACAGGACTGATCAGTGGTTGAGACACGAAGTCAGGCAGTCTGGTTTTGTAACCTGTGCCCTTATCACTATACCATCCTGCCTCTGTGCTTTATCACAAGACCAGGGTGGTCTGAATGCTTTTATAGTCCTTCTCAGTTCCCAGTTGTTGATCATAGTACCAGAAGACCCCTCAGATGGTCAACTAGTTCAGCCTTCTCATTTACCCAGGCAGAAACAGAGGCCCTGAGAAACAAAATGACCAACTTGCCCAGCCGATAGCAGAGAGATCTAACTGAATCAGGTGCTTTTTCCCCTCCTCCACATACCTTAATTTGCTATGCTCTGACCCTCTCATCTGGGAAGAAAGCAGAGCTGAGAAACTGATTCATATGTCTCAAGAGGCCTGAGCTAGATTCTGTTTCCTCTGTCTGGTTTGTGTGTATTTTAAGGGGTCAGTGGATGAATGTCTAATGATAGAATTTCAGGCAGAGTTAATTGGTAGGGAAGGAAAGGGTCTTGCCTTCCTATGTAAGTTACAGGGTACTCTGAAGCTACTTAAACTCAGCTGGCATGTCTGCTTAGACTTGATCTCCATAATAAAAATGATCATTTATGAAACCCTGTAATGTTTGAGAAACTTTCCACAAATTAGCTCTATTAAACTGTATTAGAACCCTGACAAGTAGATGTTGTAGGTGTTCGCTCCATTTTACAGATGAAGAAACTGAGGCAAAGAGAGGCTAGGTGACTTGGACACACAGCTAAATGCTGGAAACTAGATTCAACACTTCATCCTGCTATTGGCATAGAGCAGAGGTTCTCAGAATGCAATCCCAGCACCAGCAGCTTGCATCACCTAGAAACTTGTTAGAAATGTAATTTCTCAGGCTCGAGGATTAACCTGTTGCTGTCCAGTAGATTCTGACTCATAGCAATGCTACATGACAGAGTAGAACTGCCCGATGATGTTTCCAAGAAGCAGCTGGTAGATTTGAACTATTGACCTTCCTATTAGCAGCCAAGCTAACTGCGACCAGGGCTGCACTCTGGGGTTAGGGCCCAGAAGTGCGTGTTTTATCTCGTGTTCCGGGTGATTGATCCCAGTGCCAAGAAAAACAAGGGAAGCCCTCAGTGGCATAGATTGAGACAACAGCCGCAGAAGTGTATTCAAACATACTGTGATCATGAAGATGTCACAGGGCTGGGCAGCGTTGCGTTCTGTTACAGGAAAGGTCACCGTGAGTCAGAACTAACCACAGCAGTTAACAACAGACAACCACCAGGTGATTCTGATGTCTGCTAAAGTTTGTGAACCATTGACAAAGAGGATGCTACCAAGTCCAGCCAAAGAAAAGTCACCTCAGGCAGCCTTATTGGCCTCTCGAGTGTTTGAGTAACTTAAACCTAGTCCCTGAGCTTCCTGAATCCGTCCCTTCTGAGGCCCCCTCAAGATTATCTTTGTTCCTGTGCCATCACCAGGAATACTGGCAGGTCTTCCAGCATCAGCTTCCTTCTGCTCCACTTTTCTTTCTTTCTTTTTTAAAGCCACGTTATACTTTTCCAAAAGGCCTTGACCTTTGAGGAACATATTGTGAGTTCCAACTAATAAAAATAACTCCTTGGTAGATGGGGATACTTTAATTGAATTGTATAAGCCAAGAACTGCAGAAATAAAACCAAGGTTCCCATATCTTGTGGCTGTGGGTGGATGAGTCTTTCGTCCTAATCTTGAAGCTTGAGGTTGATCTCCTACCTAGGGCATAAGTCCCATGTCTGCAGCTGACACTCCTCTTCCCAGGCTGCAGCTCGGGCCTTCCCTTCCAGATCTTGGCTGTCTCTTCAGACCAATTAAAAATTCCTGCTGCTATCATTACCTATTTTCAGCTGCCAGTCAGTTCCTTTGTCTGCCAGACATTGCCTTGTAAAAAAAAAAAAGAAAAAGTTGAGATGACGAAATTAATTTTGATCACAGTCGTGTACTACACTTCATTTACCTGCAACACAAACCGATGCCACGCACAGATCAGTGTCAACAAGCAATTTTGTGCAAGATTGTACCTGTTTATACAGATGCCGGGAACATCTGTGCTTGTTTCCCCAACCTTTGTGAGGTATTGGCCTCAGTCTCTGCACGCACCCACAGGAAAGTGAGGGCTCTTATATAGCCTGCCCACCTTGAAATTCACTCGCCCATCAGTGGCACCTCCTGAGACAGACGCAGGCATTCTAGGCTGGCAGCAGTCTAATCAGTGCTCGTGGGTCCCAGCTCATCACTCACTCACTTGTATGTGCAGCTGAAGCGGGAGGGAAGCATGTGCACTGCGTGTTTTGTGGGCAGCTATGTCCATGCATCACGGTCAGCTCCAGGTGATATTAGCAAAGCAGGTAGAACAACCCTGGTCCAGTGGGCAGAGTGTCCAAAGGGACAGCCTGCTGCGGCTGCTTCTCCAGCTGACAGCATGCTTCAGGTCCTGTTCCTTCACTCAGTTGGTCTGTTGTTCATTCGTTTACAAGCATTCATCGAGTCCCTAGTCTACAACCAGGATGCAGAGATGGAAAGGACTGCCCCTATCTTGAAGCAGTGTGTAGCATAGTGGTAAGATGGACAGCCAAATGTTAGGACACAGGCAGGTAAACGCAGTGGTAAGCAGCAGGCAAGTTCAAGGTGCAGCGGAAGGTGAGGGAGATATCTAGAGAGGTCAAAGCTAAACAGAGGCCTGCAAGGTTGGCGCTGGGGTTGGGCAGCAGGAGGAAAGAATGGCATGTGCAACAACATGGAAGCATGAGAGACAGAAAGAAAGAGAGAGACTGCAGGAGGCTCAGGAGAGCTGGAGCCAGTGTGAAGGAGAGGCAAGAGAAGCTGGGGATGCTAACAGAGCCTTGTTTGCTTTGCCAAGGAGCTGGACTTTTGGTGATGGGAAGCCCTTGAAGAAATGGAAGCAGAGGAGTGAGTGACAGGACCAAAGGAGCATCCTAAAAGGATGGGGCTGGAAGATGTTTGGAGGCAAGGAGGCTGGCGAGGGGCTAGTGCAGTAACAGTCCTGGCAGGACGTGATGAGGCCCTAAACCTCAGCAGAGGCCGTGGGGAAGGAGAAGAAAGCAGAGCCTAGAGCCAGAGAGAGGCAGCAGGGCCTAGTGACTCGTGCAGAAGGGGAGCAGTGGGGGCCAGACCCCAGTGAACAGCTTCCTGGGCTGCTGGGGATTCAGAACACTCAGTCTCTGCATATGAATGTTTGTGCTTCAGGCTCCACTAGTGTAAATGCTGCCAACAAAATAAACAGGCATGTACTTTTAGTTGAGGGGTAGGGAGATGCTGGGTTTGGGGACACTGCATCTAAAAAATTTGTTAAGCTGAACCTTGTTAGATATTTTCTCGGAACAAGTTAAACTGTTAGATAGCAGGTAAATGGCAAATATATGCAGCCCAACTTGTATTCCAAGTGATGATACCACAGCTTATGGTCTTGTGACTATTCCCCAGTAACTGACAATCCTTCTAGAACAGCTCAGTGAATTCACGAAGCCAGAACTCGGCAAGTGTCACGTTCCAATGGAGTGAGTAAAGGTGATGGTTTTCATAAGCCGTTAGCACTCCGTGACGCTGTCACTTCATGTGGTCTTTTACAAACAACGTAGATCAACCTGAACAGAAAATGAACTAGTTTGTGACTGATAATCAAATAAGGATGAACCAGTGGCAAGAGCTAAGCACTGAAGAGTTGTCAGCATGCAGGTGGTGATTAGAGCCACTGGGATGGGCAAAGCCATGTCGAGAGAGTGTTAGGAAGGAGAAGGAGCCTAGCACCCAGCCTCAAGGTAGAGGTCAGGTAGAGAACATGGAAGACTGCCTCCAGACTGGAGTCACCTTCAGGGAGGGTAGTGTTAAAACTCTATAAAAACACTAAAAAGTGGAGTATTTTTAAGAAAGGTTGACTGTGCTGATGTTGCTGTAGGCTGGTGGGATCAGGATGGAAGAGAGGCCACTGGATTTAGCAATACAGGGGCCACTGGTGGCCTTGACAAGAGAAACTTTAATGGAGCAGGGGTGCCTTATGGACTAGAGCTGATTGCAAAGTGAGTGAAAGTAAGAAAGTGGAGACACAGCCAATAGGCAGTCTTCTAGAAGTTTGGCTATAAAGAGGAGTAGAGAAAAGGGATTTTAATGTGCAAAACAGAAAACACAAGAATTTGTGTAAAAACGAGAATGATTTAGAAGTGAGCAAGAAACTGATAATATTTGAAGAACATCTCAGAATTCGTTTGTCTAAAACAGGAGTCTTGATCTCTCCTCCAGCAAATGTATCCATCTCATGATGTGCCCATCTCAGTAAGTAGTACCACCAGTCCCCAGGTGCTCAAGGCAGAGATCTGGCCTCATCGTTAACTCTGCTGTTACATGGCGTAGCCCCATCACTTAGTATCTCAAATTGTCTGTTCAGTTTTTCTCCACTGCTTCTGCCTTAGCTCAAGCACCACCATCTCTAAATTGGATCCCTGCAGTAACCTCCTAACTGGTCCCCTGCTGCCACCTAACTGCTCCATCCCATTCATTTTCCCCCCAGTAGCAAGAGAAAACTTCTTCAGACAAACAGGGTCATATCACTCTTGTGATCATACCCTTCTGCTATTTCCTGCTGCATTCAAGGTAAACTCTCAGATCCTTCTCATGACCTGCAAAGCTCTGACTGGTAAGCCCCTGCTCACCTCCCTACCTTCACAACCCACTGTTTTCCATTCTTACTCTCACTCTTTGCATTGTAGCTTCATGGCGGCTCTCTAGGTCCATGAAAGTTCTTTCCTACCACAGGGCCTTTGCACATGCTTTTCCCTCTGCCTGGAAGCTCTCATTCACCCCTTACCTACCTTTTGTGAATTCCTAATCATCTTTGAGGTCTCAGTTCAAAGGAGGCCTTTCTGCAGCATACCAATATAAAATACATCCCCTTTGTCTTCTCCTAGAACATTTCTTCTTTCCCTATACAGGATGTATTACAACTACAATGAAATCATTTTGTCTCTGTGCTTAATGTCTGTCTTTCCACCAGGGCAGGGACTGTATGTTGCTTGCCACTTATACCAAATCCCTAGCACAGTGCTTTGCACACAGGGGGCCCTCGATGCATGCTTATTGAAAGAAAGCAAGCCAGCCAGCCACTACCAGGGGTCAGCAAAGATACAAGAAAGAGAAGGTGAGAAGTCAGGGACACTGTGGCCCATGCTGCGGCTCCGTGACTTAGGCTCCCTCTGAACCTGCAGGGAGCCAGACAGCCTCCATCTAATTGCAGACAGCCAGGCGGCTTCTCTCTCTCTCTCTCTCTCTCTCATATACACACACACAGACAGATAGTTGTGCCTCTGCGACTGTGTCCAACTGCCCCACAGGCCCCTACTGGGCAACTGGGCATGATAGCAACACCCAGGGAGAGGGTCATTAGCAGCAGCCCCTGAGCGGGCATAGCAGAGAGTGCAGGCTTGCCTGGCCCAGCCAGCGAGGAATGTACACAGTCTCCTGCAGGGCGGGTGTTCCCTCGAGCTTCAGATTCCTCATAGATGATAAAAATAATGGGGTAATGGTTAATATCGGACAGAACTGAGGAGATTAAGACATTGCGGACTTAGTGAAGCACGAAGAGCCAAAGTCAGTAAATGAGAGGTCAGGGCAGCAGCCCCTGACAGGGGTGAGCACCTATCCCACCCGACCCCACACATGGAGTTGAAGAGGGATGGGCAGGCTTGGGAGAAGGCCCAGTTGGCAGATGAGACCCCACAAAGTATGAATCAGAAAACCTGCTCTTCTAGGTGAGGTAGTGTGGGACAAACCCCTTTGGGATTAGTTTTACCTTCTGTAAAATGGGAAGATCTTACACCAGAAAAAAAAAAAAACTGGGAAATGTTTGAAATTGTCTGTTGTTTACCTCAGAGGTGATCAGAAAAAGAGAGGTACTAGATAGGGATGCCAGAGATGCCCATGGTGTTTGTTGGCTGTTCTGGGTCAAGGCAACAGATGGATTCGGTAAAATGCAATACACTGTTCATTTTATGGATTGCAGGGTAGCTAAGAAGAATGGGAGGAGTTAGGTTTTAAATGTTAGTAAAAACCACCCCCCCCCCAAAAACAAGCCTGTTACTGCAGAGTCGATTTTGGCTTTAGTGACCCGGTGTATTACAGAGCAGAGCTGAAGTCCACAGATTTTTTTTCTTTTAAATTTTTTGGGCTGTAATCTTTAGGGAAGCAGATCACCAGTTCTTTTGTCTGCAGCACTGCTGGGAAGAGTTGAATTGCCAACTTTTTAGTAAGTAGCTGAGAGCAACCATTTGTGCCACCCAAGGACATTTGTGCTGCCAGGTATGGTCAAGTAAGAGAAGCAGTAGGAAAAAAGGTGAGGGAAGAGGAGAGAGATGGGGAGGCTAGGAAAGGCGTAGGTCAGGCTTAACTGAAGGTGCAAGCTGAAACTTATACTTTGAGGGTGACAAAGAATCATGCTGATTCTACGATGACCTTGGTCCTTGGAGTAGGAGGATGGTGACAGAGCCCATAGGGATGGAGACTCCTGAGGCAGAGGCTGCAAACAGGCTTGCTGATAGACAGTGCAGTTTGGTTCCAGTTGACTTCCCCAGGAAGTCAAACAAGAAAGAAATGATTGTCTGCTGGGATGAATGGGGACAGACAGCCGGTCACCACGATGGGTGTTCTAAAGCCAGATGGAAGTACTGTTGCAGTTCTCAGCCATGTGGGAGCACCTGCAGGACCCTTAGCAATGGAGTGTGGCTGTCTGCAGAGATGTCCTCATCGGGGAATCTTTAGAGGCCACCTAGTCCAACCTTCTTCTAGAGAGAGGTGATGACGTGTCTTACAGAACAGAGCAGGGCCTTTCTACTACCCAGCATGCTTCTTTCCTCCCATCTGGGGGTTTATAGCCAGAAAAGATTGATCTTTGCTCCTGCCCGGGATCTGAGAAACCCAAGCCACCACCTCCCCCTGGTGATGCTGGTGCCCTGTGGTGGCAATTGCAGGAAAGCAGGAAATGTATGTGTGTGCATGTGTGTATGTGTGCGTGCGTGTGTCTGTCTGCTTGTCTGTGCCTTCAGCAACTTCCTCCCACTTGCACTGTAGTCCCTGATAGCCACGTGCGGACACACACATCTCTCCATAGGCTCTTGCCCTGGTGACATTTGTGTTGCTGGATTTGTGTTTTAAAAGCCTCCATGGGGGCCATAACCCCTCTATTCCTTGCACTCAAATCAGCTGTTGGCCTTTGAATGTTAAAAAGCACCTGGAGAGCTTGTTAAGAATGCTGATTCCCAGGAACTACCTGCAAATATTCTGATTTGGTGAATGTGAGGTGAGGCCCAGGGATGTGCATTTTAGCAAACTCTCCTCGTAACTGTGTTGTTGGCTTCCCAGGGCACATGCTGGAAGATATTTGATGTGGCAACTCCTCCAACTCCATGTCCCAGCAGGAGTCCCCCCCCCCGAAGTCCTTCCTTCCACTCTGTGGGTTGTAATATATTTATTCAGTGCTTCTTCTTCCATGGGCTGATGGTTCCACCTGACTGCATCTCCCTTCCTGGTCCTTGGCCCTTGGGCTTCCGGCTCATTACCGGAGCTCTTAGCCGCAGCCCTGCATGCTCCAGTGGGCCAGTGAGAGGGCTGCATGTCACCTGAATGAGGAGATGGAAACTAGGCCATTGTGCTTGGCTGAGCAGATCCCACCCCTTCCAGCTGCTCTCACTGCCTCCTTCTGCTGCCTCCCCCAAGTGCCCCAGGCCTCCTGGAGCCCCTCTCCATCACTGTGGGGTGAGGTCTGATTCAGACCACTAGGTAAAGGGCACACCAAGAGAGACTTTGGGAGGGACATCAATGAGGGTAGCAGCGTGCCAGGACCCCAGGCTCCGGGGCCCGTGGGGAGAAGGTGAGACCTGTTACAGGGCTAGATTAGAGAGATCCCGGGGGCTGCATCCTGGGGAGCAGTTTGCAGCCAGACCAAAGGGAACAGGGTCCATTCTGGGGTCCCCCAAGGGAGCCCACTGCTCTCCTTGACCTCACAAGAGTCAGAGGCACCTGCAGTGAGAGGGTGCAGCCCGCCTGTCCCAGTCTGTGGTGCTTTTCCCTCTTTCCCGCCCCATCAGTGTCCCATCTTGTTTCTCTTGTCTCTCTCCTTTTTCCCGTGTTCTGTCTCTATCATCTCTCATTATCTCTCTTTCCTCCTTTGTCTCTGTTTCTCTTTTGTTCTCTGTCTCTCTCCCTGTATCTCTTTTGCTCCCTTTTTCTTGGTCTCTGTCTCTCTCCTTACTTGCCCTACGTGCCTTTGTTTCTCACCCTCTTTCTCTGTCTCTCTTTCCTTCTCTCTCCCTCGTCTCTTTCTCTTCTTGTTTTCTCCGTCCCTCTCATTTGACTCCGTATCTTCCACCTTCTCTGCCTCGGTCTCTCTGTCTCCCTGGCTCAATAAAAAACTGGGACATGCAGATGATACCACCTTCCTTGCTCAAAGTGAAGAGGACTTGAAGCGCTTACTGATAAAGATCAGAGTGCTTCCGTGTGGGTTACGCCTCAGCATAGGGAGAGCAAACACCCTCACAACTGGACCGATAAGCAACACCATGATAAATGGAGAAAGGATTGCAGTCAAGGATTTTGTTTTACTTGGATCCACAAGCAACACCCATGGGAACAGCAAATGATGTGTTACACTGGACAAATCTGCAGCAGAAGACCTCTCTAAAGCATTAAAAAGCAAAGATGTTACTTTGAGGACTGAGGTGCACCTAAACCAGGCCATGGTATTTTCAGTTACCTCACATACATGGAAAAGCAATATAATTCTTCAGAAGACCAAAGAACTGATGCCTTTGAATTATAGTGTTGGCAAAGACTATTGAAGAAATACAGCCAGAATGCTCCTTAGAAGTGAAGGTGATGAGACTTGGTCTCATGTACTTTGGACATGTTTTCAGGAGGGGCCAGTCCCTGGAGAAGGACATCATGCTTGGTAAAGTAGAGGGTCAGCGACAAAGAGACAGATCCTAACTGAGATGGATTGATACATTGGCTGAAACAGTGGGCTCAAACGTAGCAATGATTGTAAGAATGGTACAAGACCAGGCAGCATTTCATTCCTTTGCACATAGGCTCACTGTGAGTTGGATCCAACTCAACAACTCCTAACAACAAACAGTAATCCCTCATTATTTCTCTTTCTTTTGGTATCTCCCTGGCTGCGGCTCTTGCTCTCCTTGCTGTATGACCACACTGATTCACCTTCTCCAGGTTTTCCTCCTTCCATCTGCATGGGACACAGCCCTCTTAGTCCTCAGCCCCCAGATACTATGGCTCAGTCATCCTTGATCTGCACCTTCTGATGGGCTAGCTATAGGGAGGCACAGATACGGACCTCAAGAGGCTGCCCTTGGAGCTCACAATCTAGCTGGGGAGGGTGCAGGGGGGAGATGGATAGGGGTGCTAAGACCCAGAGGAAGAAACTGGAGCACCTCTTGCCCTACTGGACAGCAGGCCTTTACTACCCCTAACTGCCTCAGATGCCCAGATGTTGACATCACTGATTCTCTTACTTGGTCAAAATTCTTGCCTGTGGCAATATCCCAGCCCCACCCTTTCATCTATTTGCCATTCCAGGCAAATAAGGCTGAGAGAAGGGTGGGTTTGACCAAACCAGAGAGGAGCTCCCATCCTGAAGATGGCTGTCTGCTCTGCCCCGCTGCTGCTCCTCTCCAGAAGTCTACAGTGATACTGTCTTCTTATTCCCGACTGAAAGGAGTGGGGGAAGATCTGCCTTTAGCCTCCTCTGGGTCTCTTCTGTGATCTGCTGCTTCGCCAGGCCCAGTTTCCATTTATCAGTCCCCAGACCACGACCATGTGGAGTCTCCTGTTACTTTCTCCTAGAAACTGACCACAGAACCGGGGCTCACTAGGGATCTCTGAACCTTCTTGGCCATCAGGCCCAGCAGAGGGACTAGGAGAGTAAGGGGGAGGGATGTGGCTCCTGCTAAGAGTTCATCCCACCAGGCACATAGCCCTTCACTCAGTCAGCCAAATACCGTCGAGTAGGATCCGACTCATGGTGACACTCAGGAAACATTTTTTAAACTCCCTCCATGTGCTGAGCACTGTGCTAAATGCTGAGATTGCAGATGTGAGCGTGACCCAGGTCTTGCCCTCAGCGTGAGATAGGGGAGGCAGGTGGGGACAGGCAATTACCCTTCAGGTTTGCAATGCCATGGTGGAGTCAGCTCAGGGGACTTGGGGAGCTGAGAGAGGGCTGCCTGTCCACAGTGGACAGTGTGGGCCTGGCTATAAGATAAGCAGGAGAGAAGAGACTACAAGACAGCATGAGTGTGGAGGGGGCAAAGTTCTCTCCTAGAGTCCACTCCTTGTCCAGTGAGTCTTCTGATCAGCTCCTAAAAACCAAAACCAAACCTACTGCCGTCGGGTCAATTCTGACTCATAGTGACCTTATAGACAGAGGAGTACTTCCTGTAGTTTCCAAAGAGCACCTGGCGGATTAGAACTGCTGACTTTCTGGCCTAGCAGTTGTATCACTTAACCACTATACCTCCAGATCAGCTCCTGCTGAAGGAAAAAGCAATTCTCAGGGACTACTTGGTCTGCTGCTTTGCCAGGCCCAGGTTCCTGCCTTGTTGCTCACATCCCAGAGCAAAGAGCACCCCAAAGAGGGAAGGGCAGGAAAGGGTGATGGGGCTGCAAAGTCCTGGCCTCAGATCCTGTAGAAGGAAGGAGAGAGCCTCTGGGTGTGGGTCAGGTCAGAGGAATGAGAACTGCCTAGTTGGGGTGATTTTGATACCTGTCCCCCCGCTTTTCCTCCCATGTTCCTCAGGGCTGGAGGTGGCATTTCAGAAGTACGAGGACCCCTGGGGAACAGGGACTCTGACCTCCTCCCTTTAGAGAGAAAACTGAGTTTCCTAGAAGTCAGTCTGTAAGCCAAGGTCACAAAGAGTGGTCACAGGCCAGGACCCAAATGTGGTTGTGATAGGTCTCCCAGTTCTCAGCCCTGATTGTCACATTGCCCCTCCCACATTAAACCAAACTTGTCACTTATTCTGCCCAGGCCTGCGTCTTCCGTCCCTGAGAGCTGGGGGCCAGTTAGAGAAGGAGGCTGCCAGGTAAATGAAAGACTTAGGATGGTTTTGCTCCTTGATCATCTTGCCTAAAGCACAGTTGGGGTGGAGGTGGGGGTTGCAGTAGGAGATTTCACCTAGAAACACCAAAGGGAAGCTGAAAGTTAAACTAGGGAGAAATACGGGCTCCTTCTAGGACTTTGAAACCCTTGATTCTGAGATATTCTGAGGTTGGGAGGAAAGGACTTGAGATCTGAGCCAGAAGATCTGCCGTTAGCCTCCTCGGGGCTTGTGATCTTGAGCAGTCAGCTAACCTCTCTGGGCCTCCATATTCTGGCTGTGAAATGGAGGTACTGGTTGGGCTGCCTTCGTCACAGGGCTGTTGTATTCTGTGACAGACATATGTTAAGAAAGCTTTCACTTAGGTTACTGAAGTGAGGCTGCTTGGGCAGGGGTGAGGCCTAGGAGACAGCAGCAGAATGACCCTGCTCCTGTCCTCTTCTGCTAGTTAAAGGGCACAAATCCCTCCCCCAACCAGCAGGGGGTGGTCTAGCCATTGCAAGGTTGCACCTTACTCTCCAGCCTCGGTGGGTGTAGGAAAGTTTAGGTGCCTGACTTCTGGCCATCTGCCCCTCCTGCCCTCAGCTGTGTGGTGGATGAGATGGACTTCTCCAGCATGGAGCTGGATGAGGCTCTACGGAAGTTCCAGGCTCACATTCGCGTGCAGGGAGAAGCCCAGAAGGTCGAGCGGCTGATTGAGGCCTTCAGGTAGGCACTCTGCCAGCTCCATTCCCCTCACAGACCCCCAACTCATTCCTGGAGCGTGAGGGTGGGGGCTTGGGTGGGTGTGGGGGACAAGCAGATCTGCTGTGAGCCTGGGGAGTGGGAGATACTGGAGGGTTAGCTGGGTGTAGGGTGGGAGAGCCCTGTCTGCTGTGGGTGGCAGGGGTGGGCTGATTAGAAAGGAGGGAAGAAAGAAAAGGGGCAGAATATCTGAGCTCTCTGGACTGGAAGCAACACCAGATGGGGTCCCCTCTTGCCCCCAGGCTGGACTGCACCTCAGCCTCCTTGCCAAAAAGCCTAAGCATCTTCTCTGGGCAGGGCTGGTGCCCTGGGGGGATTGTGGGTATGTGGCACCACCCTTGACCCCTCAGCAGAAAAGCAGACCAGACAGTAAGGAACAGACTGAGGTGGAGGCCTCTGCTGGGATGGCACTCCCTTGGTGGAGCTTGGGGGAGGGGCAGAGGGGGGCCAGCTCAGTGTCCTGCTCCGTGTCTCCCCACCACAGCCAACGCTACTGCATGTGCAACCCTGAGATGGTGCAGCAGTTCCACAACCCTGACACCATCTTCATCCTCGCCTTCGCCATCATCCTCCTCAACACCGATATGTACAGCCCCAACATTAAGCCCGACCGGAAGATGATGCTGGAAGACTTCATCCGAAACCTGCGAGGTGAGGAGAGGAGACAGGGTGGGAAGGGTGAGGCCGCTGCTCAGGCTGCGCTCTGCTGAGTGTTAGTGCCGCGGGGGGCGGTGAGTCCGAGCCTCCGTCGTAGGCTCTCACCTCAGTGGCCAAGGGCACTGCGTGCTTGTCTCTGGGCCTGGTCCCACACAGCAGGCTGGTAAAGCCACTTTTAAGCCACATATCTGTGGAGTTTCCAGGAGCCACTGCCACTGCCTCCCAACCCCATAATAGCAACAGCCGTTGGGCAGTGACTCTTTGTCTTTCATAGAACATTGACCTATGGGCCCCTGGTACCATAGTTGGTGCCTAGGTGGCTCCAGCCCTTCCCACTCCATGACTTATGAGAGAAGAGTCAGGACAAAGACTTTCAGGTCCTGAGTCTATTTAAGTCAGTCTTTCAGATAACTATGCATCAGCCAGCCTTGAATCCAGCAGCCAAGTGTTTCTTCTCATTGATACAGTGCCCTGAAGGAGTCCTGGGAGTACAGTGGTTAAATGTTCAGCTGCTAACTGAAATTTTGGCAGTTTGAACCCACCACCTATTCTGTGGGAGAGAGATGTGGCAGTCTGCTTCCGTAAGGATCACAGCCTTGGAAACCCCTACGGGGGAATTTTGCTCTGCCCCATAGGGTCACTGTGAGTTGCAGTCAACTCTGTGGCAATGGGTTTGGTTTGGTATAGTACCCCACCTGATAGGGAGCAAGATATCATTTGTGTTAGGTCAGTATTTATATTACCAAAGCTAGGTAAACAGTCCAAACCAAGGCCTGCAAGTATAAAATGATGGCAATTTATTTTTCCATTTTATTAGCTCTTTATGAACCTGCCACTAGCACATCCCCAAACTTTCTGCCTTGTTTGTCCCTCTCCAGATATGTTTCAACCCAGGGTTGCAGCTTCTCAGAGCTATTTGTCCTGGAACCTCTAGTTCTGCCCCAGTCTGGACGGGTTGCTAGGCCAGTGACGCAGCTGTCCCCATGGGGCCTCCCTCCACATCATCCTGGAATCTCTTTCACCTTTTGCTCCTGTATTGGATTCCTGTTCCCTGTATTTTATAGTTTTTTCCTTTTTAGTGTACTTACAGAGAAAAGGCACACTGGAGGCAAACTTCTTGAGAACTTTCATGTCCAAATACCTATTTTTCTATCTTCACTCTTGCTTGAGAGTTTGGCCGGGAATAGAATTGTAGATTGGAAACATTTCCATTTGGAATTTTGAAGACATTACTCCATTGTCTTCTAGTTGGCAGTGTTGCTGTGCTTTTCCAATTCCTCACTTTGTGCATGGTGGTTTTGTTTCTTCTCTCTGAAAACTTAGGTTCTTCTGTTTGCCTTCTGTGTCCTGAAATTTAATGATGCTGTGTCTTGTCGTAGATCTTTTGTCATCTGTTGTGCTGGGTGCTGGGTTGGTCTTTTCATTCTAGAAACCTATGTCCTTTACTTGTGGAAAGTTTTCTTTTTCTTTTTTTTTATGACCAAATGAAAATGGACATTCCCATATAAATTTCCATGCCTACCTATATGCAGCTCCTGCTGCTCTCCCTGCCTGGTGACAGCACACTCTTCCTCTCTGCTCCATACATGTCTTATCCCCCCAACAATCTCCAATCCCCTTCTCTCCACCCACTCTCCCACCTCCCATAAGAGGTCAGCAGGACGACATCCTATTGATGCCAGCAAAGTGCCATTGAGTGATGCATAGAACCATGAAGTGCACATATGATGTGGTCACTCTGTGTCACCAAGTCCAGTCTCTTCCTGTCTGAAGAGTTGACCTCCATTATGATTATGGACAGAGGCAGCATCAGGGCCAGGGGCCATGCTCGCAGGGGAACTCTCAGGCCCCTGGACCATCAATTGTGGTCTTTTAGTGGAGATCTCAGGGTGCACCCCTTTTTATTCTTGTGTTGCCAGTGAGACTCAACTTTGTGAGCTCCATCACGGCTATCACTGGTGGTAGCTGGGCACCATCCAGTTCTTCTGGTCACAAGTTGATGTAGTCACCCACCCACATGGGTTTCTCTGTCTTCTGGGTTCTCTTTGCCCCACGTCACTTTGCTCGTTGGTGGTCATCCATTCCTGCTGAGTTGGGATCATTTGCTGTACCCTCAGATGGCAGCTTGGCAGCTTTTAAGACCCCAGATGCCATTCACCAATATGGGGTGCAGAAGGCTTTCTTAGCAAAATGCTAGTTGTGCCAACTGGCCTCGATTTCCCCTGACAGCATGGTCCCTGGCCCTCCGCCCCAGCTTCTCTGTCCTTGCAATATTGAGTTAAGATAGGAGGAGTAATCATGTTATGTTGAAGTCCAGTTAATGGAAGTTTTCTTAAATATTATTATTGATCATTTTTACCCTCCATTTTCTCTCTGCTCACTTTCTGGAATGCCTGTTATTCAGATGTTGAATCTCTTAGTTTGATCCTCAGTTTGTGTGGATTCTCTGGAAGATATTCCTCACCTTTATCTTTCAAGAATTCTTTTAAGTTTTTAATTTCCACTGCCATGTTTTTCATTTTCAATAGCTTTTTTTTGTACTCTGAATGTTCTCCTTTTATAGCATCTATTCTTTTTTCAGGAAACCCTGATATAGTGGTTAATTAAGAGCCATGGGTGCTAACTAACACATCAGCAGTATGAATCCACTAGGGGCTCCTTGGAAACTGTATGGGGAAGTTCTCCTTGGTCCCCTAGGGTTGCTATGAGTTGGAATTGACTTGTCAGCAATAGGTTTGTTTTGTTTTGATATTCTTGTTTCATAGATGCTATATCTTCTCATACCTCTCTGAAGATATTAATGACATATTTTTATTTGGGTGTTTGGTTCCGTTTCCTTCACCCTGCTGGCTTCTATTTCTTCTGAGTTCCTTTTTCTGTTTTCCCCTGTATTTCTTTCTCTTTCTTGTTACAGATTTTATATATAGTTGATGAAACTTGGTTGTCCATTCATATTTCAGTGCGAGCCCCTAAAAAGCCTACCTGAAGCTCTGTGGGCATGGTTAGTAGGGTAACTTAGTTGAGCTGTTTTTTTGGAGGACTCCTGATACAGTATCTTTAGAAGTTTTTCTTGTACTGGTTGATTCCCTGGAAAACAAATGTCCGGTATGGTGCCCAAGGTGTTTGAGTCTGGCTCCCAGAGTTCTGAGATCTGTGCAAAATGGGGTTGAAGGGCCTCTTAGTGTTTAGACATCAGTGTTAGTCCCTCGAGGACTCCCACACTTGGCTGTGCTTGGAGTCCCACAGCCCAAAACCCCTGGTCCACCCCTTCCAGTGGATCATCACCTAGTCTTCTTCAGGAGCAGAGGAGGGGACAGCAAAGTCTACATACTTTTCAAACTTACTTTCAACCTATTTTCCTGTTTCTAGCCCTCCTTTATCTCAGCTTCCAAGGGTTTTGATTGCCATCAATTCCAGAACTCTTTGGTGGTTCTGTGATACGTTGGGTGGCTTCTGATCTCTCTGTTGGCTACAGTTTCGGCTTTATCAGGTTTTCTCATCTAGCCACTTTCTAGGTCCTGTGATGTCATTACCTCTTCCTCTGTTCTCTTTGTCTTTGTGAGTTTATGTCTTTAAGAAAAAATTCCTTTTTACTCGGGTATTCAGTGGCAGCAGAGGTGTTCAGGTTGCCGTCTTTAATCAGAAGCCTCTGTATATCCATCTTTATCCTGGTTCTTTCTTGCCCTCAGCTGGATTTCTTGCAGGCCCCCAAGGGCAGTGCTTGGCTCATGTGTCCAAC
Organism: Heterohyrax brucei; assembly: GCA_028571685.1. Taxonomy (NCBI): domain Eukaryota; kingdom Metazoa; phylum Chordata; class Mammalia; order Hyracoidea; family Procaviidae; genus Heterohyrax; species Heterohyrax brucei. The sequence goes on along the minus strand of CM053142.1, from coordinate 63,167,730 downwards.
TTTAAAAAGCAAGATCAGGTAAGGAAGAAGCCAGGACAAAACAGGGAATTGCTCATACAAGGCATCATATCCTCTCAGTAGCTGGGAAAACTCCTTTCAGGACACTTGCTAAAGTTGTCTTATTTTTAATTTTTCACCTAGACAAGAAACATGTACTTGTTAAACAAAGATTTGAAGAAAGTAAAACTAGAATTTTTTTAATTGCCTCTGTTTCTACCGCCAAAAGAAGCTATTTTCATGTTATATATTTTTTGCTTGTATTTTTGTTGTTGCTGCCAGAGTTTTACCATTACTTTGAAGGAGGAGATGGGGTGGAGGGTCTCATTCGTTACCTTATCACAGGGGTCTGCCCTGTTCCTCTTCATTTAATGTCTAACGCTTCACTCATAGTTAGGGGAGAGTCCTGTCAGCCATCCAACAGCCAATCGCTGAACACCGTGCTCCAGCTGGAGGTGGGGTGAGGGCTGACAGGGAGAAAATCCAGAAGAGAACAAGACAGAACCTCTGCCTCCAAGTTGCTCATGTGGAGGGTGATTTAAGACAGATACCCAGGAGACGTTCCAGGGAGACAGAAATGCAGAACTTAGCGGAAACATGGAGGCTGGAAATAGGAAAGCATCCTGGGAAGTAAGAGAGAGGGTTGTGTGTGTAAAACAGCAGGAGACGAGGCTGGAGATTTGTATAGGGACCGTGTTGTAGTGGTGTTGCTGTTGGGCTAAGGAGTTTGTTCTGAATTGGTCTTCAATGGCTGCAGCCATTGAAGGCTTTGGAATGGGACTGTGTCAACATCAAGACATCGGTGTGATATGAGGGTTTCCTCTCTCTGGCTTCCATTCCCCCAACCTCCCATCCATGTTGGTAGGAGTGGATGATGGCGCTGACATCCCCAGGGAGCTCGTGGTGGGCATCTACGAAAGAATACAGCAGAAGGAGCTCAAGTCCAATGAGGACCATGTCACATATGTCACCAAAGTGGAGAAGTCCATCGTGGGCATGAAGACAGTAAGTGTCCCCTGCAGGACAGCACTCACTGTGTAGGGGGCTGGCTTTCCCGCCCTGGTTGCGAAGCTACCCCATATTCCGTGGCCTTTAGCTTCTGTCTTCCTGGTATCTTCTCCCATTCTCCTCCTTCCCTCTTCAAACACTAGTCTCTTACTCATTCTCTGTTGAAAACAATTGCTACTGAATGCTTACTGTGTACCATGCACTGCGTCCTCTTTTTTCCCTTGCCTCATTGACCCATTACCTTTCACTAGCAGATATTGTAGCAGGAGACACTGGAGAGAGATGTCAAGAAAGACTTCTAGGGTTCAAGCATCTAGATGGATGGCCATGGTAGAAGACTTAGGATACCTTTCCTAGCCTGGGATGAATCTGAGGTGGTCCTGGATGGTCCTAGTGAGGCATAAGGCAGGAATGGGCTAAAGTAGAGACTGCAGGCTGTGGTGTCTCAGCCCACTTGAGTGCCCAGTAAGCCATAACCTGTGTCTCAGATAGTATTTTCTGAAGTTGCTGTGATTTCTAAAGTGAGCATTCCTTATAGATTACTATGCTACTTATAGGTCGACCAAACTAATTTTTTTTTTTAAAAAAAGAAAGAAACTTATTTCTGTCAAGTCAATTCCAACCCATAGTGACACTATAGGACAGAATGGAACTGTCCCATAAGATTTCCAAGGAGTGGCTGGTGGATTTGAATCACTGACCTTTTGGTTAGCAGGTGAAGACGTAACCATTAGGTCTTAGGTCAGTAGCAGGTCAGCAACAGGTTCTGGAGTCCCTGTGTGGTTAAAATGGTTAATGCACTCAGCTCCTAACCAAAAAGTTGGAGGTTCAAGGCCACCCAGAGGTGCCTCAGAAGAAAGACCTGGCTATCTACTTCATAAAAGTCAGCCATTGAAAACCCTGTGGAGCACAGTTCCACTCTGACACACATAACGTCACTATGAACCAGAACTGACTGAATAACTAGTTTCTCTCTGGTTCTGAAGAGGAATGCTCTGCTATTTATCTCCAGCCCCCTCTCTGTGAGGAGCTGGCTCAGCGGACATTTCCCCAGGGGGCTTTGCTCTTGGCTTGATCTTCCCTGTATATGCAGAGACTTTATTGCTGAGGTCTTAGTTTGGTCTGGTTTGCCAATCCTTGGCTTATTTCACACATTGGAGTAGATTCAAGGTATGCCTGTGCTTTGGTTTCCTGGGGAAGCTGCAATAAAGTACCACCAAGTGTGTGACTTCGAACACTCGGAATTTATCGTCTCACAGTTCTGTCGGCTTGAAGTCCAGACTCAAGGTGTCAGCAGAGCCGTGCTCTCGTACAGTTTCTCATAGTCCTTGGTTTGCGTGTGCAGCATAGCCCCAATCTCTGTCTTCACATGGCCTCTCTCTCTCTCTGTGTTGCTTTTGTAAGGACGCCACTCATATGCGATTACACCCCACCCTACTCTGGCATAACTTCATGCTAACTGATCGCATCTTCTGAGATCCTATTTCCAGACAAGGTCATGTTTGTAGGTTCTAGGATTGGTACCCCAGCAGATCTTTTGGGGGGACACAGTTTCACCCCTAACACTCTGAGATCCCCTCACTCTTGCACACTTGCCTCTGGGTGTGCTGTAGAGAAAGAGGCAGAGGTAGCATACCTGCAGATGTCAGAGGGAAAAAGGCTGGTGGAGCCTGCACTGGAACAGTCTGGAAGCTCTTTCCAGTTTCCTTTCCCCATCCCCTGCTTGTTTCTCTCCTCATTTACTCCAGTGAGATGAAGCCTTTCTGCCTCAGTCCCCCAAGAAATGTTGAGGAAGAAGACAGAGACCAGATGAGAAGGGAGGAGGTTTGGGGCCACGCTCAGGCCCCCGCCCCTCCCTGAGCCTCTGTCTCCTCTTCTGGCAGGGGGATGCTGCAGGGTGTGGAGGGCCTGGGTCTCTGGGGCCTCTGCTGCCGAGCACCGTGTCTTGGTTTCAGGTGTTGTCGGTACCCCACCGCCGCCTGGTCTGCTGCAGCCGGCTGTTTGAGGTGACAGATATCAACAAGCTGCAGAAGCAGGCCGCGCACCAGAGGGAGGTGTTCCTCTTCAATGACCTGCTGGTGGTGAGCAGCCAGGGTGGGGGCAGGGAGCAGCTCTCGTGGGAATCAGTCCTGCCCTGCCTGCCATTGCCTTCCAACAGAATTCTGATTACTGTAGTGATTCGTTTATACTTTTCGTGGTGCTTTCACATCATAGGGTAGGAGGTAGCTGAAGCAGATATGACAATTTGCATTTCAGAGACAGGGAAACTGATGTCCAGAGAGGTTGCATTGTCTTTTCGTGGTGACAGTCATGACAGGAATGACAGGAATGAACTAGACCCCAGATCCTTGGCCCCTCCCACTTTACAGGAAGCCTGGGTCAGGGAGGAGGTGGCCATGGGAGGGGTGGTGGAGGCCAGAATGGACCATGTGCCCATAGCTTGGGTAGACGAGATGCTGGTGTATGTGCACATGGGTACACACGCATCTGAGTGGTACTCATTCTTCATTCCTTAAAAATAAGTATCCATTCAACAGATATTTTGTGGGGGTCAATGATGTGTCAGGCACTGTTATAAGTGCTGGAAAACAATAGTGAACAAGATTTGATTTCTCTCTTTTCCTCACACCCCATGTCCTCTGTCAGCGAGTCCTGTTCATCCCAAATCTGACTGCTTCTCACTACCTCCATTGCTACATTCTAATTCTAGCCTGGGCCTCTCACCTGGATCACTAACTCACCTCCACGCCTGCTACCTGTGATCCACACAGCAGCCAAGTCATCTGCCCAGAGAGCAAATCGGGCCTGTGCCTGCCAGCTTTCCACCTTCCATTGCCACCCCCAAATCCTCCCTCAGCTTCTTGTGCAGCGAAGAGGAAGTCTAGACCCCCCAGCTTGGCCTGTGGCCTTACCCCCTACACCCCGCTGTCCTGTTCCAGCCACTCTGGCCACCAGCTGCCTCCTCACAGGCCAGGCTGGCTCTGTCTCAGAACTTTGTCCATGCTGCTCCTTCCACCAGAAAAGTTCTTCCCAGTCCTTGTGTGACCACCTCCCTGTCTCCATCCGGGTCTCTCCTCACGTGTGCCCTCCTGAGAGACGTCCTCCTTGACCTCCTAGCAAAATGCCCACTCAGTCACCTCTATTTCTCACCCTGCTTTTTGTTCTTCGGTACATGTACCAAGTGTCTGAAATGATCTTCTGTACCTGTTTCTTCCTGTGGTTTCTTTCTCATGACTGAATATGGTCCACACCTGACTGTCTTCCTCCACGAGAGTGTAGGCACCTTCATTCAGGTCAGAGGCTCGCGCTGTCTTGTTTTCTGTATCCCAGATGCCAGCTCATAGGAGGTGCTGAGTAATCATCTGTTTATCAAAGAAACTGGCTGACTGAGCTTGCGTTGTGGTAGGGGAGTGAGGCAGAGAATAAGAAAATAAACACATAAACAAGATCCAGTGTCGGGGAGAAGGTGCTATGAAGACAATAAAATGGCAATAGGATAGAGTGACCAGGTTGGGTGGGGGATTCTTGTTTGCCTTTACTTATTTTTTGTTGGTTTTTCGAATGGGCCAGTTAGGGAGGGCTTCTGGAAGGTAACACTTGAGTTAAGACCTAAGTAACGAGAACAATCTAGCCCTAAAAGAAGCTTTGAGAAAAGGAACAGCACATGTGAAGGGCCCATGGTGGGACTGAGCTTGCCCTGTTCAAGCTGCAGAAAGGAGAACAGTGTGCTTCTGATATGAAGCCAGTATAAGGCAAGAACCAGACAGGGTAGCACTTAGAGGGCCAGATCAGGAAACAGGGATTGGCATCTGAGCACAGCGGAATAGCCACTGGAGACTTTTGTGCAGAGAAGAAACACATTTTAATATAATGAGTATATGTGTGTATGTGTGACTGCATCCTAAGTGCATAACTCTGCATGTATATTGTGTACTTTTGAGTGTGTGTGTGTGTGCCTGGGTGCTCCTGAGACCATGTCTGGGACCTCTGGGTGCTCTTACTGCCACGTACACACATGTCTGTTGATGTGTTTATACCTGTTGGTGCATGTATGTCATGCTTTCTTGAACAGATTCTCAAACTTTGCCCAAAGAAGAAGAGCTCTTCCACATACACTTTCTGCAAGTCAGTTGGGCTACTGGGCATGCAGTTTCAGCTCTTTGAGAATGAATGTAAGTCCAAGTGGGGGACGGTAGGAGGCAGGGTAGGGTGGTAGAAGGTAGTTGGGGGAAGCTGAGGGAATAGGGCTACATAGAGGGGTGAAGGGAGGCAAGGGTACCAGAGGCCCAGCCTGCTTCCTACCGCACTGGGCTCCAGCCCTCATACCCTGCTGCTCACAGCCCACTGGGGTCTGGTTTCCAGATTACTCTCATGGCATCACACTGGTGACCCCGATCTCAGGCTCTGAGAAGAAGCAGGTGCTGCATTTCTGTGCCCTGGGCTCAGACGAGATGCAGAAGTTTGTGGAGGACCTGAAGGAGTCCATCGCTGAGGTGACAGAGCTGGAGCAGATCCGCATAGAGTGTAAGGATGCCGTGTACCTGGAGTCACTTGGTGGGTGGGCACCCAGTCAGCTTGTAGACAAAGCACAGCGCTGGTTCTGTGCTTGTCCCACTTGGAGTGAGAGTGGGGTGAGGCACAGCCCTCCTTCTACCGCTAGCTCGCTCGCTTTCAGCTCCGCTGCCCTGTGAGGGTGGCAGTAGGGCCTGTTACAGGTGCACTGCTCTTGGTGTTTCCTCACACCTCAAGCCAGGTTCCCCAGAGTGTCTGAGTAAGCTGACCGGGGTGAGGGGATGCAAGTAAAGAGATCCCTGGAGTGCAGGCTCTTTTCTTTCCACCAAAAAGTCTTTTATAATTTTCCTCTGACAGCCCCCACGGTGCAGTCAAGGCTCACTTGTCACATCTGGTTGTTTCATTCCTATAATTTTTTAATCCAGACTAGTCCCCCAACTTTACTTTTCTATGGTATTATCTCTTTGAAGAGTCCATTTTTGATTTTTGTGATCATTCCTCTAAGAAATGCCTTGATTCTTGATTGTTCCAATTCACACATTTGGTGGGGTGGGAGGAAGATGTGGGCCTCTGGAGTCCCTGGATGGTGTGAACAGTTAATGTGTTCAGCTGCTGATTGAAGGGTTGGAGGTTTGAGTCCTCCTAGAGGTGCCTCAAAAGAAAGGCCTGGCGGTCTACTTATAGTAAAATCAGCTATCGGAAACCTTACAGAGCACCAGTCTACTCCAACACACATAGGATCTCTGTCAGTTGAAGTTGACTCTACCGTCACTGTTTCTACACACATCTGGGTGGTGGACCAGTTGATTTTTTGGTTTAAGAAAAACAAAGCAATGGCCTGACATCTCTGCCCACGTGCAGGCCTTTACTGTTTCAGCACTGCAGAGGACTTCTGACAGTCTTTTGAGAAAAATCAAATAATGACAGATTCAGAAACAGAAAATGTACTCTAAGTCTGTCTTAGATGGCCATTTAGTTAAAAAGTGCTTCTAAATTAATACAAATCCATTGAGCAGTAAGAAAGGCAGTGGGAATGTTAGAGCAAGGGACTAATACGACAGGGCAGTGTTTTTAATCACTGTTTGTTGAGCACCTGCTGCATGCAGGGTATTGTTGTTGCTTGTGCTGTCAAGGCTATTCTGCCTTACAGTATAGACTCACTTATAGTATAAACCCCACAGGATGTCCTAGATGGTAATATTTACAGGAACAGATCACCATGTCTTTTCTCCTACAGAGCCACCAGTGGGTTTGAACCACTGACTCTCAGTAACTATCGCACCACCAGGGCCCTTATGTGTGGGGTATTTTATGTATCTTCTGTTCGTCCTGACAGTCAAGTACCTGAGTGGCATGGATGATTAAGCACTTGACTACTAGCTGAGAGACTGGAGGTTCAAATCTACCCAGTGGCAGCTCGGAAGACAGGCCTGGCAACCTGCTTCTGAAAGGGCACAGCCCTGAAAACCCTGTGGAGTGGTTCTGCTCTGCACACCTGGGGTTGTCATGAGTCCGAAGTGACTTGACAGCAACAACAGTCCTCACAGTGACCCTGCCAGAGAGGAGATGATTGTCACCGGGTTACAGATAAGGCTCCTCGAAGTTAATAGCATGCCCAGGTCATATACACCAGAAGGCCAAGAGCTGGCATTCACATTGAAGTAGGGTTGCCAGTCTCATGCATTTTGTACTCCAAAGTGTAAGAAGAAATTCTGTTTATAATGTCCCAAGAAAATAATCCAATTCAGGTTAACAAAAACCCACCAGACTAGACTATATAATTCAGGTAACTGGTAGCAGGTGTGGGTGGGATGTATAAATTCCCTTTTCCCAATCAGTTGGCAAGCTCAAGTTCAGCAATATAGCAAGCCAACTGTTTGCAATGGCTGGCTGGCCTGGCTGCCCAAAGAGGCTACTCTGGCTATTGTTCTGGAACAGTCTCCAGGAGACACCCTGAAATGGCTTCTTTTGTTTACAAAGTACTACAGATGGCTCCACACAGCCCTGGGGACCGATATGCCCAGACGGGCACTAGCGTAGCTGGAAGAGGCTCCTTTTCCCATCAGCCCTGAGAGCCCCAGGTCACACCCCTCCAAGTCCAAAGGAGTCAGTATTGTCAGAATCTGTGATGTCAGGAGGTGAATGGCCTCTCCCGCAGTCTATGGTCAAGCGGACAGTGAGCAAGGCTTATGTTTGGCTCTTCTTGTTCAGACAGAGAGAAAAGGAAGGAGCAGCTAAGGACAGAAAGATGAAAGGCTGGTCAGGGACACAAATAAGAAAGGAAATGAGAAAAAAGAAAGGGAAAGACCATAACAGCAACCATTTCTTGAGCACTGATTACATGCCAGGCACGAGGCTGATTGCTGCATCTATTAGATTTACTCGGAAATCGTGGGGTCCTGGTTGTGCAGTGGTTATGTGCTTGACTACTAACTGAAAGGTCAGCTGTTCAAACCTGCCACCCCGTGGGAGAGAAAAGCAGTTGTCTGCTTTCGTAAAGATTTATAACCTTGGCTGTCCTACTGGTTTCTTTCTAGAGGGGAAAGGAGAGGGTAGAGAGGAGAGGGTGGAGAGGAGGGGACAGGTGTTTGTTAGGCAGATACTAGTAGTAAAGAGTAAAAAGGCGGAGTGTGCTGTCACAGGGAGGGGATAGCAGAGTTGTAGAGAGCCAGGTGGGCAAAATTGCCTTGGATTGTGTACTTTTGCTTAATTAAAAAAAATATGAATTAAAAAATAAAAGTATGCTTATTTAGGAAAAAAAAAAAAAAAGATTCACAGTCTTGGAAACCCTGTGAGGCAGTATTACTCTGTCCTGTAGGGTTATGATGAGTTAGAATCAACTTGACATTAATTTTTTTTTTAATTGTACATTATTATCAACTCATGGGAAGTTGCTGTAGGATTGTTGTTGTGTTGCTGTCAAATCAATTCTGACTCATAGGGTGACCCTGTGGGACAGTGTAGAACTGCTCCACAGGATTCCCACAGCTGTATGTATGTTTATGAAAGCAGACAGCCACATTTTTGTCCCTCAGAGCAGCTGGTGGGTTTCAACTTCTGACTTTTTGGTTAGCAGATGTGTGCTTAAACCACTGTGGCACCAGGGCTCCTTTGTATGATAATAGTATCATTATCTTTATTTTCAAGATGAGGAAACTGAGGCTCTGAGCTGAAGGAAGTTATACAAACTCTGTCACACTGACAAGAGTTGCAACCAGCTTGTAATGACTGTGCTGATTTCTCCAAAGTCAAGGCGGTATGGTGGGTGGGGAGGCAGTAGAGGAACAACTCTCAGTTCAGGAAAGATATTTAGTGTTCATTGATGGTGTGATTTAGGCAGTTGGGACAGATGGTTCTGGTTTAGGGGGTTGCAGTTCAGTGTCCCTGGATTATAGACAACCAGAGAGACAGAAAATGGGACCCTGGAGAGTTGCTTTAACAAAAAGAATTTGAATTATGTCTCCTGGAAAAGAGAAGCTGGAGGAGTGATATAATAATGACTGTCAAGTCTCCAAGGATGGTAATGGGCAGGTCTCAAACACCAGTGAGGAAAGAACAGGAAGGAACAGGTTAACAGTCCTGTGAGAGGAATTAAAGTTGAGCACCAGGACAGATGTGCTGGCCCTGCAAGCTCATGGGATTTCCTCCTTGGGATGGCTTTGAAAACCTGACAGAAGCTCAGGCCTACTGGTGCCAGTGAATGAACGAGACATCGGTAACCACCAGTCCTAAGGTCTGCTGTGTGCCAACTGCTTCTTGTGCTTTGTAATAAAAGCTAGACCATGTTCTAAGTGCTGTAAATGCATTTTTCTCATGTAATCCTCTTTACAGCAGTTTAAAGTGGGCCCTGCTATCTTGTCAAGTGGGACGATGAGAGGTTAAATAACTTGCCTAAAGCCACACAGCCAGGAAGCATCAGAACCAGAATTCATAGCCAAGTAGTCAGCCTCCCTCTTAATCCCTTCTGTTGCCTCTGTGCTGTGACATCCTCATGTACAGATGAAGAAACTGAGGCTCTGAGAGGTTATTTAACCTGCAGTTGAGTGGTATGGACAGTCTCAAAGGCTAATGTGGCCAGACTCTGAAATCCATGTTTTGGTAGCAGGAACTGGGATTTTCCTCCTCTTCCTGATCTCTCATATTTCTGCTCTCAGTTCTGTGTGATCGTAGACAGGGGTTTCTCTCTGTTCATGGGCCTCTCCATCCCCTAGGGGAGCTAGAGAAACAGCAAGGAGCAAAGACCCTCTCCTTCAAATCCACTGGAGCCCAGGTGGACCCGCAGTCTAAGCAAGGATCACCCACAGGTAAGCCGAAGCTCCCCTTGGCTTGCTGAGGGATTTGGGTGGGTGCTTGTCTCTGTAGCCGTGTGTTCCTGTGGAAGAGCTCCAGGCTTGTGTGTCTTTATTTTGTCAGATTAGAGCGGTAGGAGTCAGAGGGAAGGTGAGAAAGAAATGCTTCCATGGTACAAATGGCAATAGAGGTCTAAAGTCCAGAGCAGGGAAGAAGAGGGGCAGAAGAGTCTCTTAGTCCTCTTACTAATAAGCCCTGAGCACTCTTTTATCCCAGACCCAGAGTCCAAACCCATTGCCGCTGAGTCAATTCCAACTGAGAGCGACCCTATAGGACAAGGTGTAACTCCCCATAGAGTTTCTAAGGAGCACTTGATGGACTTGAACTGCTGATTTTTTTTATTTTTATTTTTATTATTACTTTGATTAAGTGCAAGTATACAATCCAAGTCAGTTTTGCATACCTGCCTCTCTGCAACTCCATCTGCTCTTCTCACCCTGTGACAATGCACTCCTCCGTTTCACTGTATATCAAGTTTCCTCTTAACGAGCACCTGTCCCCTCTTCTCCACCCTCTTCCCTCCCATGCAGAAAGAAACCAGTAGGACAGCCTCATATAAATGTATAAAACTATAAAGTACACACACCACATGCTCCCTCTGTGTCCCCAAGTCCAATCCACTCTTTATCTGAAGTGTCAACCTCAGTACAGGTTTCAGGTCTGGGTCAGCAGCAAGAGTAGGGGCCATGCTCTCAGTGGACCCTCCAGGTTGTTGGACCATCAGTTTTCATCTTTCAGTGGCATTCTTGATCTGCACATCTCTTTTTCTCTTGCTGCATCAGGGACTCTATGTTGTGTCCCCTGTCAAGGCTGTCTTTGGTGGCAGCTGGGCACCATCTGGTTCTTCTGGCCTCATACTAATGTAGTCTCCCAATCATATGGGTCCTTCTGTCTCCTGGGCTCATTGTTCCTCGTGTCTCTGATGTTCTTGGTCATCATCTGTTGAACTGCCAACTTTTTGGGTAGCTGCTATAACACTTAACCACTATACCACTTCAGCCCACCCCAAAATTCATATAAGCTCTCAAGCCGAGTTTCTCAAATAATTCCTCCAAATTGAATGATTTACCCCAGATGATTCAGGTCAGCTGCAGACTTGGCTTCTCCATGTTCTATAGACCTGGCTTCCTTCCTCTGCTGACATGGTCCTGCCCATCTACCTTCTGTCCCTAACCTTGGCCCTGATCTGCTTGCTCATGGGCAGGTTACTCTGCCTCTGCTCCACCAGCCTGAATGAAAGAGAATTAGGAGACATGGCATAAGAATTAAATCCCATCCCAAGAAGAACCCAGCAAACACCAAGAATTGTTCATTAATTCATTCAATCATTTATTATTACATGCAACAGGCTTTTGTTGAGTGCCTGCTGTGTATCCTGTACTAAGAGCTGGAAAGTGAGGATCATAGCAAGACATCAGCTTGAGCAGAGAAACTGTAGTGGGTTTTATCCTGGCCTGTAACCTCACCCCTTGACCATGACACAAGGATTTGACCAGACAGCGCCATAGGAATGGGTCACATTATATTCCAAGCAAGAGTTAGAGCAGTCTTTGCTATGCATAGATCTATTCTCTTTTGTGCCTGGGTTTGGGCTATAGTCAAGCATTATAATTGTGCTTTCCAGTAATCACTTGATTGCTATGAGGTCATAGTGCATGCCTCATTGCTTGCTTCATGGCTACAATTTCCCCCCTGATGCCCCACCCAGCAGCCTGCATGCCAGCCTCCCTCTTTTGGAAACTGTAACCCCTCAGGCAAGAATGCATATCCCCAGGGCCTTTTCTAAGAGGAGCATCCACATTGTTCCCAAATAAGAGCGCGGCTCCCCCTGGTGCTATAGAAAGCAGAGGAGTGAGCACAGTGAGGGGAACTATTCAGGGGGCTCCAGCTGAAGGGCCCCGAGATGCGTGCTTGGGTTGCATCTAGGAACTGGGGGTGACTGAGCCAGAAAGGGTCATCTAGCTAACCCTGGAGTCCATAGGGACCCGGGTGTGCCAAGCCTGTCAGAACCACAGGAATAGTTGTGACAGGGCCACTGTTGCTCTCTTACCTTGCCAGGCAGCACAGTGAGTGCTTTGCAGGCCTCCATTCCTTGCATTGCTGAGCTAGGTGGAATCTCCAGGTAATGCAGGTGGTTAACAGCTGGGCTGGTAACTATAAGATTGGAGGTTCAAGTCTACCCAGAGGCAATTTGAAAGAAAGACCTGTCAGTCTACTTCTGAAACATCAGCCATCAAAACCCCATGGAGAACTTATACTCTGGCACACATGGGTTGTCAAGAGTTGGAATTGGTTTATTCAGCTAGGTAGAAGGGAGAGGAACAAAGAACAGGCCTCTGCCCTCAAGAAATCTGTGGTTAAAAGAGACAGGTTGACATGCGCCCCCCCCCCCAACACAGTGGAGCCCCCTGTGCTTCTGAAAGCAAAGAACGAATGCCCACTTCATAAGTCAGCTTCCAAAGTCCGTGTTGGGAAGGCTTCGACTGTGGGTAAATTAGACTCAACAATGTCCACATCAGAAAGAACTTCAGAGATCTGGTCTTCAGAGGTCCAGAGAGGCATTGTATCTTGCCCAAGGTCACACAGCTACTAAATAGCAGGACTAGAATGTAGGACTTTGGACTTCCGAGCTACTGCCCTAGGCTGCATTGAGATCAGGAGTGTTGTGGTGCACGGGGTCTTCTTGCCCACAGTTGCAGAGATGGGGGAGGGAGGGACAGATTTGTGTTGAGTCCAGTGGAGACTGAGCCTTGTGCCTCTTGCATTCAAAGCCAAAAGAGATGCTGCTGCACTCGGGGAGAAGCCTGCAGAGAGCACGGTGGAGGTAAGTGGAGGCCTGGCTGCCGAGGTGGGTGATCCTGTGCCCCGCTTGCCCTTCTTCTCACCGTATCTGTTGTTTCTCTTCTCAGGTATTAATCAATGCCTCCCCAGCCCGACTCACCATTTTACCAATTTCAAGAGATACAATTAAAAGTTACTGCTAGCATGGGTAATGCCACTATTCCAATGCCTAATTAAGCCGCCAGCACTTTCCTACCCATTCCACACGAGCCTGCCCCAGCTGGTTGCCCTCCAAGGCTGAGCTCCCAGACTAACACTGTGGACATGAAGCCCATGATGCCCTCTGTGGCGGTCCCTCCCAAGCCCACTTTCTTAGCAAACTGCTTCTTGTTCACCGATTCCCAAATATTTGCTTTTATCAGAGAGCTCTATACTGTGTTCCCCAAATCCCCCTGGCCTCCATATGAGGGGCCTGGGCTCCCTCCAGAAAATCACCCCCAAGTCAGGTCCCCAAGTAGTCACTTTTGGGGCACACCTTGCCCTCATGGGTACCTCTTGGGAAAGATTGGAGAACTGAGAGTGAACACAGCTGGAAGGGTGGACCATCTCCCTGGAGCAGCTGGTCCCTCTGGAAGGCCAGTCCTGGGGTAGGGAGGTGCACAGGAGAAAACGAGGCTGTGTAAGATGGGTTGCGTTTGTCTTAGAGGTTTTCCTGGGTGAGCAGTCCCTAGGTGGTGCACTTAGGCACACAGCTGCTAACCAAAAGGTTGACAGTTTGAATCCAACCAGAGGCTCCTTGAAAGAAAGGCCTGGCAAATCGGCTTCCCATAGATCACAGCCATTGAAAACCCTACTCTGAAACACATGTGGTCACCATGAGTCATATGACTCGATGGCATCAGGCTTGGTGGCTTGGTTTTATTTCCTGGGAGAAGAGCTGATAAACCCGAACACTGTCCATCCTGAGGCAGAGCTTCCATGGTGGTTCTGTTACCCAAGAGGGAGAGTGGGAAGGGAATGGGGACACAGCCGTAGCAGCTGGCCTCTGCCAAACGCTTGAGTGTCACCTGGAGGGCATGCAGTTGCCCCTGCAATACTGGCTGGGCCTGGCTGACCCCCTAGGATCTCAGTGAGCCCCTCCCTCCATTTCCTCCCTTGCCAGGGCTCCAGAGACCACAGGCTGCTCTGACACGCACCTCCTTTCCCAACCCCAATCTGGGCTGGGGGAGGCTCCCACTCAGATGCTCCATGGGGACTGCTGCTTAGAGGTCTGAGTGAGGGCCCATCAGCTGGCCCACCAGACTAACTAAACTCTGGGAAGCCCCAGGATCCCTCAGGGGATCTCACTTTCTTCCCTCTGCCCCCACGGCCCCCATCCCCACACACCTGTGTCTGGAGGAGGCACCCTTACACGGAAGAGCTTCCTGCCCCAGCAGCTGACAAGCCCCCAGGGTGGGTATTCCATCCTCTGCCCCCTCCCTTCCCCATCTTCCCGCAGCTGCCCATTCTCTAGCCTTGCAGATACGCACACTAAGTTACCAGCCTTCCATTTGTTCTACAAGCCTTGCCCACGCCTTAGAGAGGAAAAGCACTCCAATGCCCCGTTCTTCCCTCTTACCCGGCACCAAAGGGCATGTGGCTATCTGCAAGGCTGATCCCTCCTTGGCTAGCTCCAGGGCCCTGCCAGCCTCTGCTCCCTGCGCAGAGGGCAGCCTTGCTGCCGCCCCGTGGCCTCTCAGCTGGACCCCAAGCTCTCTCACCCCTGCCCCCTCTCTGTCATTGCCTGGCCGAGCCCTGTGGCAGGCGCTTCTCCATCGTCTCCGAGCTGTCTGACCTGCTACTCATGTCCCACCCGACTGCCTTTCTCTGTCTGTCTCCTCCTTTCTTTCCTTCCTTCTTTTTCGTTCTTTCTTTTTGTACTTCTTTCATCAGCAAGGAGGTGAGAAGGGGGTCAGAATACAAGGGGGCGTTGCTGTCACTTCCTGCGTTTTACTTATGAAGCCTTAAAATAAAGGTGTCGGGCTGAAGGTGCAGGTGGGAAGGGGCAGATGCAGACAGCGAAGAGGGATCAGAAGGGCGGAGGCGGAGAGGTGGGGCCAAGGCTGAGACACACAGCAGTGAGGGAAGCTGGACGACAAAGGAGTCCAGCAGCTCAGACTTGGGACCACCAGGCATTTGCCTGGGCATGGGCAGCTGTAGAGTTTTGGGAGGATGCAGAAGGGGGGTGGCCTGCCTGGATGTCTCAGGCCAGTTTTCTTGAATTCACAATACCAGCTGGTACGCCTGTTGGAGGAACCTGTCCCCTCTAGCAGTGGTGGCAACAAAGGCCTTCTTTGTGAATGAACACTACTAGGAACTCCCACGAAGAAGGTGGACTGCAGCCCTGCCTTGGGTCCTCTGTGGGTCTCAGCAGGGGTGAAGGGCTCAGGGGGCTCCTTTGTTTGGTGAGGGGACGTTGGTGGAAGCTCAGCCCTAGATACTACTGCTGAGACTGGAGGGTGAGAGTAAAGAATAAAGGCTGGCAAAGTGCTGAGCCTGGTGGATGGGGGGCTTGTGAGTACTGAGGATCAGGACCAAGCGCCAGGGCTTGGGGAGGCCATGGAGGGTGCCTAGAGCCAGGAAAGGGAGTACCCTGAAATTGCACCACTGGCCAATAAGTAGAATTGGGCTCATCTGGCTTGGAGTTCCACGGTAGCTTTGGCCAGAGCCATCCTAGTCTAGGTTCAGGGATAAAATTCCCTCTCCTGAAGCCCTGATCCTCGCTCTGTGCTCCCCTAAGCAGGCTATCCCCCCTCTGTGCTCTGAGCAGCCCACCTTGGGAGGTGGTGCCTAAGGACAGATGGTGGCCCAGTAGCAGGCATCCTCAGAGAAGAAAAGGGTCTCAGCCATCCCCCTAAGGGGTGTTTGGTGTGGCTATGCTGAGTCCTATTGGCTAAAGAGCCTGGGGGATGGCACAGGGTAATGAATGAAATCCCTCTCCTTCCAGAATCCTCTAGCCTCCCTTCCGCCCACTGCTAGCTAAGGGGGCTGGCATGGCTCACAGTGACATCTGTGGTCTGAGGGAAGGGCCTTGTGAGCACGAGCACCATTTGGGCCACCTCCTCTTGTCCCACACAGGGAGTAAGAGTTGAGCCCTTTCTGGATAACCTGCTCCTACAGTAGAACAGCTTTAGCCAGGTCCCAGAATGGGCCAGAAGGCAGCCAGGAACCTGAGACTCTGCCCTCTTCCTGCTGAGCTGCCCGTGATGCTGTCATGGACTTGGGGAGTCTGGATGGATGGGCTAGGTCCAGACCAGCCCTTCCAGGGTCCCTGACGTTCTACAGTGGTGATGAGGCTTGCCCTTTAACGAAGCTGGCAGGAGGAGAGACGGATGAAGGCTCACAGATGCGTGCTTGTTGTGTATTTAGTCCCCCTTTCTCCTCAACACAGCACTGAGAGGCTAGGAGGGACCAGAGACTATTCTCTCTGCTTTCCAAACTCTGAGATTGCTGGGCAGTGAGGTAAGTGAAGTTTAGCCATGGCCCAAAGCCTCCAACCCAGCAAGCACGTGTAGATGGACTTTAGAGTTCTGCAGAACCCTAGAGTCAGTTGATCCAGCTGCCCATCTCACAGTATGGGGACGCTGAGGCCTAGGGAGGTAAGATCACATCAGTCTCTTGACTGACTCTACAATCCCTCAGGGAGGACTAGGGTCACCCTGGCTCAGCAGCCAGTTTCCCTCTAGGAGAGTGGAGAACAGGGTCACAGGGAGGGCCGACAGTGTATAATGGGCAGCAGAAGCTGGGAGACCGGGGAGGCAAAGGGCGGCTCAGGGTAGCCAGTCCTAGCAGCTGGGAAGTAGTCTTGTAACATTTCATGCTTCTCTGGCTGTTTCTAAACTAGGTGTCAATTCACAACAGGCTTCAAACGTCCCAGCACCACCCCGGGCTGGGGGCCGAGAAGGGAACACCGGCGCCACTGGCAAACCTGCAGCCTAGCCCCCTGCGGGAGCAGCCCCCGCTGCTGCCACCACCACCACCCACGCCCCCGGGGACCCTGGTGCAGTGCCAGCAAATTGTCAAGGTCATTGTTCTGGACAAGCCCTGCTTGGCCCGCATGGAGCCCCTGCTGAGCCAGGCCCTCTCCTGCTACGCCTCGTCCTCCTCCGACTCCTGCGGCTCCACGCCTCTGCGGAGCTCAGGCTCCCCCGTCAAGGTCATCCACCAGCCTCCGCTGCCCCCACCCCCGCCCCCCTACAATCACCCGCACCAGTACTGCCCACCTGGCTCCCTGTTGCACCGGCGCCGCTGCTCCAGTGGCTCAAGGAGCTTGGTGTAGTAGGCACCCCCAGCCTGCTGTCCCCGAGGGCTGGCCACCAGGGGATCTGGCTGTGCGCGGCAGTGCAGACTGCCCTGCCTCAGCTCCCCACAACCTGACACAACAACACATTCTGGTCACCGATCACTGCTGTTTTGAAACCAGACCCTAGTCCCTGGCACCTGGTTTGCCTGCCCCCACCATGCTTCCCTTATTTGGTTGAGCACCCTACCCTCAAACCTGGAGACACCAGCTCACCCTCCTGGGGCCCTGCACAGCCGGAAGTAAAGAGCCTCCTCTTCCTCTTGCTATCATGCTCCCCATTTGGACCATGGATTGAAGAAAACAAGAGTGGAGGGCCTCCCTGTCCCCAGCGCCAGAAGTCTGCTAGTACCAGGGGCCTCAGGCTGGTGGGAAGGAGCAGGGGAGGCTGGGCTGGCCAGCGCTGGAGCATTGGACAGAAGGTGGTCTGGCACCACAGGGTTGGGTCCATCTGTGGCTGGACTGGGTGGAGGAGGGTTGACACTGCTCCATGGAAGAGCCAGGTGGGTATGAGGTCTGAGAAGGGGCGGCTTTCTCTGCTGTCCCCCACCTCCAGCCCAGTGTTCGCAAGAGGCTGCCCCTCCATCCCCAGGGAGGTTGCTTGTCATCACTGCACCCTTCCCCTTCGTCGCAGGGTCTCTCCTCCAGCTTTCCCAAGGATGGGGCTCTGCCTGCCCCAGGCTGCCCAGATCAGAAACCCCCAGGCCCCAGGGAAGAGGGAAAGAGGAGTACCCCCAGCTCTCCTGTGGCCACTTGAACAGGGCTGTGGACTCATGAGGTCGTGTATTTGCCAAATGCACTTTTCCCAGAGTTTCTCAGTTGTCTAGCCCCAGATGCTCAGCCAGCAGGTAGTGTGCACAGACCTGTAGAGACACACTCGGTAACCAGGTGGTTGTTCCTCTGTGGACGCACACAGGGAAGGAAAGTGATTTCCCCTGGGGTAGATGTAACCAGCAGAGGGTAGGAGTTGGGGCTCCTCCTTGCTTGTCTTCTGCGGCTTCCAGGAGAGATTTGGGCACAGAGTGGGTGGCAGAAGCATGTGCTGCACGGCCGCCTGCCTTTCCCCAGTGGGCATCCCAAACTGGTCCCTCAGCCTTTGACTGTCTCCTCACCGGCAGCACCAGACCTGCCTCCAGCAGGGGTGACTCAAAGAACCCAGGAACCCTCAAAAGTGTGTAGGAGTGCCAGGTAGAGGCTTTCCAGACTTGCTGACCTCCTCGACGGCCAGCAAAATTGGGGGACACCGTTTAGGCAGACCCATCAAGCCCTGGCCTTGGGAAGGGCTCCCCTCACCCCCCAGCCCCATGGGAGGCCAGCCCTGCCTCGAAGACCAGGGGGCAGCGTGCCTTGATCTGTTCTAATTGTGGCCCTTTTGGGAAGTGTTTGTCCCAAGCCAGACTGGATCTCCAGTCCTGTGCCAGTGGTAGTTGATGTCCTGTGTTAGCATCTCCCTCCTGCTGGGAACCCACCGTTACAGAGGCCTGAGAGGTGCAAGTAGATATTGTCAAAGTTTACAGTGAGTTGGCTTAACCCCTGCCCCAAGCCACAACCTGCAGTATACCCTGGGCCAACTGGGAGGCAAAGATTCTTCCCCTGCTGTGTGAGGTACTAGATGACCCACTTACCGTGTGTGTGTGTGATCACCCAGACGTCATCATGATGTCACTTTGTGGGTTTATTTCTGGCCCTGTCTTTGTTGACCCCGTTTCTGTCACTTGCAGCCAGTTTGCTGTCTTCTCCCACTGAGGCTCCTCTGTCCGTATGCTGTGTCTGTCCTTATGGCCCTGGTTCCACCTGTGTCTCAACAGGGACACCCCAGTTGGAACCTTTGAGGATGGAGCAGCTGGCAGATGAGGTGCCGAAATCAGCCACCTCTGATGCCCTTGACCAAGGCAGGGTTCACCTGTAACAAGTGAAGGCAGCCTGGGCAGTGAGGGTCAGAGCCTTAGGGAATCCATCAGTGGAGATGTGGGCACGGGAGTGAATAAATACTGAGAGAGGACGAGTGAAAATGCATGTTTGGATGGAGTGAAAATGATGAATGAGACAGGGAGTATGAATAACAAAGAAACAGAAGCGGTGAGTGTGGCTGAGTACACGCACGGGTGAGGGCCTTGAGGACCCAGGGCTGCTGAGGAAGCGGACAGCCCCCCACAACCCAGCCGTCCTGCTGAGCTCTCCTGCTCACATTATGCTCCACAGTTTACCAAATGCCCTTCCCTGATACTGGCACCTCTGCTCTGAGAGGATCCCTCTGGCTCAGCTGAGCCCTGTAAGACTGGGGGCTACAGAGTCTGAGGGCCGGCAGGGCCTTGCCTCTGAGCATCTGAACTCTCAGGCATCTCAGAGCCCCAGCCCCCACCCCTAGGGGGCTGTGGTGGCTGTCCACTCTTGCACTGGGAGTCCTGTCCCGGCAAGCAAAGCTGCCTGGGATTAGCAGCTTGTGGAGGCGACCGTGAACTTCAACGTGCATTTATCCTCCAGAGGCTTAGACCCCATTTAGCCCTGGAGCAAGGCACAGCTGGCCCTCTTTGGTGTCAGGGGAAGAACTTCACATGTGTAATTTCTGTGCCCTATCACCCAGCTAACTGAGGTCGGGGCCCACCTCTCTCACCATCCCCTACGGCCCAGCCTCCAGAGCCTGGGAGATCCCTCCTGCCCTGCCAAGTGGCAGTGGCCAGTCAGGGCCTTAGGCCCTCCCAGAGGACCCAGCTGGAGATGCTTCTGGGCCCCCTGCTCTCCCAAGACTGAGCAGGAGTGGAGTGTGGCTCAGTCCCCAGGCATAGCCTCCAGTGCCCACGCCCCAGCCTCCTGGCTATGCGCCTGATTACCCCAAGGTAGTCCCGCTTCACTGACTGTCTAAGCCTTACTTATGGGGCCTGGGTCCCTCTCCTGATTTTATCCATTTGGTCCCAATTGAAGAATCAAGAGTGGGAGGTGAAACTAGCTTTCCTACCCACTTTTGAGCAAGTCCCACCTCCAGACCTGAAACATGCCCAAGTAGCTTGTTCTGAAAATCTGTCTGTCTGTCTGTCTCCAAAGGTTCCCACACATCTGTATTGGCCCTGGACCCTGACCCTGAAATTTCTTGACCCTCACCCCTTGTTGCCCTCCACAGCCTGCCAGAATGTCTCTGTGCTCTATAGGCTGCTCCAGTGGCCATCTGTCTCTCTGTCCTGCTGTACAGACCTTCTCACTGCAGCCCATCCCCCTCAAACACACCCGTCCACCCCATCAGAGAGAAGCCTCTCTAGGGAAAGGCAGGGTGGCTGCGCCCAGTGGCTAATCCAAATGGCAAATATTTTGTAATAAAATAGCCCAGAGGTATTTTATCTGTTCAATTCATAGAGTTTTAGAGATTATATTGAAATATGTCACTTGAGCAAACTGTTTCGGTTCAATTTCTTTTGTTCTGCAAGATGAAGGGCTCACTGTCAATCAAAGTGTCCAGTTAGTGAGGGTCCCAGGTAAGGGGACATACTGCTGGCCTGAGTCCCAAGGCTGCTGGGCAAGGCCTGGGGCACGGGGAGGCAGGATTGGGGAGCTTTGCCTTGCCTAAGGGAGGCTTGGGCATCGGACGGTATGGCCAGCCATCTGTGGGTGGGCCTGGGTGGGGGCAGAGCTGGGGGTGCAGGGTGGTCAGTTAACTAAGTGCATGCTGGTGTCACCTACCCCCACCAGCATATATGCACACATGTACACACACACAGATGGGGTGGAGGGCAGGGGACTCTTTCCTCATGCCCTCCCTCCCTCCCTCTCATCCCCCCTGCAGATCTGGGTGGCTTACTTCCCTAGGGAACCAGGTGACCTAGCCCTACTAGCCCGTCCCTAGCATCTCAGCGCTTCCTGCTCCCATGACCCTAAGGACCCTAAGGAATATCCTGGAGCCTGGCTCCAAGGAAACTGTGGGAATTAGCCCCCAGACAGGCAGAAAAACACCCACGGCCACTGAGCTTTTGGCTGCTTGAAAACAGGTTCCAATGGAGACCAGCTTTGGAGAGATGATGTATCCCAACAGCCCATGTATCTCAGAGCAGGAGTGATGGGTGAAGAGGCAAGGTGCTTAGGTGAGTGTCCACAGCTACTTGGAATGCTCACATCAGGCTCCATGGAAAGGGGCTTGCGGATGGGGTAATTTCTCCTGCCGAGAAAGAGGAGTCTTCCAGAGACACAGAGGTAGCAGTGGCTCCATGGAGGAAAAGCTACTGGCCAGGAAGGCTAGTCTTTGGGTGCCTGCAGAGGGCATCCTGCTGTCTTAAATCCAGGCAGTTCCAGTGCCCTCCCCAGCTGGTCCCACCATTCTCTGTTAAAGGCTGGAAAAGAAGTGAGAGCTCAGCTTCTTCCTCGGAAGCAGGAAATTCCAGGAGAAGCCTGGAGCCAACTATGACCTGTCCTGGGAATTCTCTAACATAGGAAGCTGAGGACCAGCCCCTTGAGAGCACCCCTATGGGGACCAAGCTCAGTGCAGGCCCAGGAGAGGGCCCCGCCATATGTGCTGGGCTGTGGGATACTGACACCCATCCTCCCTATCTAACGGGGCCTGTGGTCATCTAGGAGCAATGCCTGTCCCTCCACTGAAAGAGGAAGATGTGCTACACTTACAGAGTCCCTCTGGTGTCATGTGCCGCAGAGATGGAGAGCTGTGACCAGCCGCATCTCCCTTTGTGATGACTCTGTGCAGATTGGGAAAACTCACACATCATTGATTTAGAACATTTCCAGTAAGAGGTCCTTGGATTTGCCAGTTTCTAGCCAAGAGCCAAGGGCCAGAACAAAATATCAGTGCAAAAAAGCCAGGGTGAGTTCAACGGCAAACTTGTGAACATCTACCGCCTACCAGATGCTGTTCTCGGTGGCTCAGCAGTGATGGGACAAGCAGAGTTGCTGCTTGAAGAGTTTCCACTGGTGCTGTAACAAGCACACAGATACATGCACCAAGGATTTCCACACAGAGAATGGTGATGCAAGAGACGTGGGGGCAGAGGGGCTAATTCAGAGTTAGCATCGGGGTGGAGTTCTCCAAGTGCCTCTCTGGTGAGGCCTGAGGCCAGGTGAGCAGCTGAGACCGCTGCCTCCACAGAGGCAGTAGCTGGAATGACCACATGTTTTTTTTTCAGGCAGAAATCAGGACAATCCACCAAAGAGCAGTTTCCTGATACCTGAATTTATTTACATGAAAAGTCTTAAAATTAAAAATGCATGTTCAAAACCCACTGTTGTTGAGTTGATTCTCATAGTGACCCCATAGGGCAGAGTAGAACTGCTCTATACAGTTTCCAAAGAGCACCTGGCAGATTCAAAATGCCAACCTTTTTGTTAGCAGACGTAGCATTTAACCAACTATCCCACCAGGGTTTCCAAAATGCATGTTAAAACCACATTCATTGAAAAAATAATAAAATTAGGCTTCTCCCAAAATATCCAGGACAGACGGTCACTGTAACCACAGACAAGGAAAAGAAGTAGGCTGAAAGTTGGCAATCAAGGGACTTTAGAAAGGCACAGACCCCAGAAGCAAGCAGGGTATATGGGATGGGCAGCCAGGCCACAAGGATCCAGGCTACCAGTGTAGACCGACAAACAAACCCCAGCCACAGTAAGGCAAAGATGCCTGACACTGAGCCAGCTGCTGTCCAGAGCACGGCCATCCTGACTGCTGGGAGGGGAGAACACTTCTACCACTCCAACAAGGGCCTGGTCAGCCTGTGGGCAGTGCCCTCTTCCCTGTCTCCTCAAACCAAGTGGACTCAGATTTTCCAATTATAAATAATAACGGGATGGACCCCATGGCCTAGTACCTGGTCGTGGTGTTGACAACCTTTCAAACCTCAGCATGGGCTACATAAATACTGCAGTAAGATTGATTTTTTCTATGGTAGGACTGGCAAAACACTGCTGTGGGCCCTGACATTACTCCCACGCCTCTCCCCATCCTTGACAGACATGACTAATTGATCACTGCTTTCCAGAAATCACCACCGGTCAATGTCTGTTGATTCCCAGGGTGAAATGAACTTGCTACCTGGCTCCGTGGCATCTTCCTTGAGCCAGAATGAAGGACAATATGCAACACACACACAATTTTAGCTTGTTCTTTTTTCATTGTACTTTAGATGAAAGTTTACAGAGCAAATTAATTTCTTGTTGAACAATACACATACTGGTTTATGACATTGGTTTACAATCCCATAATGTGTCCCTTTCTTGAACTTACCATTACCAGCTCTCCTATCCCCTCCTGCCTTCTTGTCCTTGCTCCTGGGCTGGTGTGCCCATTTAGTCTTGTTCTGTTTTATGGGCCTGTCTAACCTTCGGCTGAAGGGTGACTTCAGTAGCGAGTTTGAATTTTGTTCTACATTTTTCTCCTGCTCTGTCTGGGGCCCTCTATTGTGGTCCCTGTCAGAGCGGTCAGTGGTGGTAGCCGGGCACCATCTAGTTGTGCTGGCTTCAGCCTGGAGGAAGCCATGGTAGTTGTCGTTCATCCGTCCTTTAGATTAGTCTTTCCTGCGTGTCTTCGGTTTTCTTCACTCTCCCTTGCTCCCAAAGTGGTGGGACCAGTGGAGTATCTTCGGTGACCACTCACAAGCTTTTAAGACCTGGGACCCTACCCACTGAAGTAGAGTGCAGAACATTTTCTTTACAAACTGTGTTATGCCAGTTGACTCAGGTGTCCCCTGTGACCATGGGTGAAGGATGAACTTTTGGATGGGAGGTTGTTTGGGGGCAGGAGGTAGCTGAAGCTGTAGACTCTGGAGTACTGGAGGCCTGAGGAGGAAGGTCCCAAGAGGACTCCGTGGCAGGTGCTGTTTCCCCTCAGTGTCACTGTTCTCAGATTACTCATGGAAAACAGCTCTGAGAGGGATGTCCCGCTTTGTGTCCTTTGCTCACCGGACAACTCAGGGCTGCCTTCTCTTTGGACTCCACACGACTCTGGCCACTTGTCAAGTGCCCTGTCCCTTGTGTCCCCCTACATACTCTTTCCTCCTCTCACCAATTCACCTTCCTCTCCTCTGAGCAGCAGGTGGCACCAGGCTCACCACAGAGATCAGGAGTGCGGGAGGAGAAGGCACTGAGAAGTGCAGCCCACCGCCGGTGCAAAGCGCAGCTTGGAGAGGCAGAGCCGGGCAGTGCTGGCTGAGAAAAGTCAGCTCTACTTTCACTCCAGGCAGATGTTTCAGAGGGGACAGGGAGCTGCCCTTCGAGGAGCCAGAGTCAGTGGCATACACTTATAGGCTTCCTTCTTGTCAGCTTTCTCCTTCAGGTACAGCCTGGCTCAGGGACATGCCCCAAGCCCAGCTTGGAGTCAGGGAGATTCAATGAGAGGAAGGAGTCGGGAGAGACAGATCCAGGAATGACCCCACCAGGAAAATTCCACTCTGGATGTGACTGGAGAGTGAGGGAACTGGATCTCAGGAGAGGCCGTGGAGGGCTGGGAGCCCTTTCCTCACCCCGTCCCTCCTTCTCGCTCATCCCCCCTGCAGGTCTGTGTGGCTTCTTTCCCTAGGGAAGCAAGCGACCTAGCCCCACTAGTCAGTCCCCAGCATCTCAGTGCTTCCTGCTCCCATGCCCTAAGGACTCTAAGGAAGACCCTTGGGCTTGGCTCTGGGAAAACTGTGGGAAGTGGCTAAGGGCAGGCAAGAAACCACGAGAAGCCCTGGCTCTTGTTCCTCACTTCCTGACCTCTTCCTAAATCCACCTTACACGTCTCTTCCCTACCCCTCAGGAGCCCCACAATCTCCTTTCCTTCCAAAACAGCTGGGCTAGGAGCCATCCTGTCTTCTTGACCCTGTCTGGGGACCAGAATGGCAGAAGGTGAGGGATCCTTGTCTGCCTGCCCGGGGAGCATGTGAATCCCCCTGCCAGGCCTGGAGTAGTCTTACTGGTTAGTTCAACTGCTTTCTTTTACAGATCATGGGACTGCAAATACAAATCCATTACTCTCAAGTCGATTCTGACTCACAGTGACCTCCGGCCCTGCAGAGTTTCCAGGGAGCACCTGGTGGATTCAAACTGGTGACCTCCTGCTTAGCAGCTATAACATTTAACCACTATACCACCAGTGTTTCTAATTTAAGGAGAGAGAAAAAGAACAACAGAATAATACTGAAATAAGCAGAAAGACAGAGATCATAAAGATGCGAACACATATAATGAAAAAGAAAACATACAATAGAATTAACTAAGCAAAAAGTTCTAACGGAGAATAAACCTCTGATGACATTGATAATGACAAAGGAAGTCAGTACATATATACAGCTTGGGGGCTAATAAAGGGGACACAGCTGTCAATGTGCAGCATTTCTTTTTTAAAAGGGAAAAAAATACTATGAATAAACTAACTTTGTGGCATCAGTTTTGAAAACCTTCACAAAATGAATACTCTCCTAGAAAAATATCTTGCCAAAACTAGCTCAAGGAAAAACAGAAAGTTTGAGCCATGTAACCAATAAAGAA
This sequence comes from Heterohyrax brucei, assembly GCA_028571685.1. Lineage (NCBI taxonomy): Eukaryota > Metazoa > Chordata > Mammalia > Hyracoidea > Procaviidae > Heterohyrax > Heterohyrax brucei. The sequence continues at coordinate 63,142,286 of CM053142.1, read as the reverse complement.
ACTTGAATGTGTAATTTAAAATCTATCCTCTCTTCTCTGCCTCCTCCCTTCCCCTCCGCCCCCCAAAACTGCAACACCAGGTCAGATGATTTGACAGTCTGTTATACATTCAGGGAACAGATAGTTCTAATCTCTTGCAAATGCTTGCAGAGAAGAGAACTCTTCTAATAAGCCTAAACCAAAGAAATCAAAACTATTGCCATTGAGTCAGTTCTGACTCATAACAACCCTATGGAGACCCTATAGGACAGAGTAGAACTGCCCTATAGCATTTCCAAGGAGTGCCTGGTGGATTTGAACTACTGACTTTTTGGTTAATAGCCACAGCACTTAACCTCTATGCCACCAGGGTTTCTTAAGATAACCTTAAAAATAAAAGCAGGGACAAAACCAGATAAGAAAGCAGACCTCCAGGTCTATCTTGCTTATGAAGAGAAATGCAAACCATTCCTAAACAAGTTATTAACACAATAACCCAGCAGCTGTAGCGAAAAATGATATACTAAGACCAAGATGGATTTGTTGCAGGAATGGAAAGATGGTTAAAGAATTTGAAAAAAAAATTTCAATGTAATTCACATTAATAGATTTAAAGGAGAAGAAAATACAATCATTTGAATATACTCAGAAGAAGTATTTGATAAAATCCAACACTTATTGTTGGTTTTCAAAAAACAAACCTAGCAAACTTGGAACACGAGAAAATTACAATCTAACAAATTGTAGCTATCAAAAATCTTCCCCCAGTGGAGGAATCTCTGGGTGGTTCAAATAGTTGACACCTTTGGCGACTAACTAGAAGGTCGGAAGCTTGAGTCCACCAAGGGGAGACTTGGAAGAAAGGCCTGGTGGCCTACTTCTGAAAAACCAGCCATTGAAAGCCCTATAAAGCCCAGTTCTACACTGTCTGTGAGTCAGAGTCAACGCAGTGGCAACTGGGATGTGGAGGGGGGAGAAATCTGCATCAGCTGTCATATCATACTTGATAGTGAAATTTAGAATTCTTTTTAAAACCAGGAGGGAGGCAAGGATGCCTGCTACCATTACCTCTAGTTACCAAGTAGAAAAAGACAAGAAAAAATAAATAAGTAAAAGGAACGATGATTGGAAGAATATAACTGTCATTATGTCCAGACAATCTGATTGTCTACTTACAACAAAGCCTAAAGAGTCAATAGAGAGAAAGGTAAAAAACATAACAAAAAGGCTGTGGCCAGAGAGGAGGCGGCTTGCCCAAACCCACACAGTAGAGCAGGGCTGGCATTGGGAACTGGTCTCATGCTAAGACCCGGGTAAGGGCTGTTTTCTCTGCTCCCTAGCTTACTCTGGCAGTTCTCTGACCTCATGCCTACTCCCCTCCCTTCCTGGACCCTTCTTGCAACAACAGATCAAATTCCAATTATACTTACTGAGACCAGATTCTGGCCAGAGATGGTGCCTGGGTTGCTTTCACTGACTCCTCCTAACATTTCTGGTCAGGGGAGCTAGTTGAGAGCCTAGATGGAGATGACAGGCCAGAGTCTTGCTAGGTAGGGGCTTTGTCTCTAGCCACAAGTGGGATTAAATCAGTGGGTGGCTCAGACTGCTCATACCCATCTACAAACCTAAAGATTGGTGGGCCAAATCCACCAAGCAGCACTGCAAGAGAAAGGCCTGGTGATCTGCTTATTTAAAGATTCCACCTAAGAAAATTGTGTGGAGCAGTTTTACTGTGTAACACCTGGGGTCATTATGAGGTAGAATTGACTCAAGAATAGCATTTTTGGTTTTTTTTAGTAACAGCACTGCTGGTGTGGAGTGGGGTGAGGGTGGGATTCTTTTCTGTGCGTTGGTGAGATGGGCATGGACAGAGACCGCCTCAGAATGATGGTGTCTGAAGTCTTGCTGGCCCTTTGGAGACAGCCAGGTCCATGAAAACTCAAGTCAGCTTTGGCAGAGAGTAAGTCTTCTCCCTCCATCTATGTCTCACCTGTCAGTCCTATGCTCACGTGATGGTGAGCCGTGAAGGCTCCTCATACCAGCAAGTGGCCTGACCTACAGGTCTTTAGACTGGAGGTGGACGGTGCTGGGTGGGCGAGTCGGCATCCCGGACATCAACCACCTCAGTCCCCTGGGACTCCTCACGCTTGGCTCTCATCAGCGTCTCTCCCAGCCTCCCTCTGGCTCATATGTCCTCCAGTGACCTCACCGTATTGATGGGTGGTTAACAGGCTTTTCATCCTTGTCAGATCCAATCAAGACCTTGTTACTTCACTGAGGAAGGAAACCAGCAAGGATACCATGTGGGCATAGTCATCAGGGAGCAAGGCACGTCAGGAGCAAGGTTGGCAGGGAGAGAGGCAGGCAGGCCTTACCTGCCTCGGAGCGAGGAGCAGAGGGCAAGGCCCAGGACTGGGGAGAAGTTTGGAAGGGTAGGAAGTGGGGAGGGTGTGGGTGAGAGACAAAGAACTCAGACAGGAAGAACGCCAGGGAACACTTCCCTCCCAGAGTGCTGAGGGACACCTCTGATGAGGGCCCTCCCCTGATCCTCAAAGGGCCTTTCTCTATTAGTTACCTACCGCCTCTTAACAACTTACTACAAAGCACAGTGGCTTAAACCGGCAGTATGAATGTATGATTATTCTCAGCTGGTGGGTCAGGAATTCAGGGCTCTGTTTGGCCATTTCTGGCTCAAGGCCTTGCTCACGTAGGATCCCAGGCATCCACAGGCTTGACTCGGGCTGGAGGGTCCATTTCTGAAGCAGTTTATTTGCACAGCGGACCAGTTGGTGCGGGCTGTTGGCAGGAGGCCTCAGTCCCTTCTGCATAGACCTCTCTCGCCAGCCTGCTAGAGTACCCACATGGCTATGCGGCTGGCTTTTCCCAGAGCGTGCGGTCCAGGAAGTCAAGGCAGAAGCCACAGTGCCTCTTATGACCTAGCTGTAGAGGTAACCACTGCCACATCCTTTATATACTATGTGGACCAAAGGTGTGAATATTGGGAGGAGACAATCTTTGAAGGGCATCTTGGAGGCTGGCTGCCATAGGGCCTTTAAAAAGAAAGGTAGGCCAAAGGGTGTACCCCAGGAGCTCCTCCCGGGTCCTTGGTCATTTCAGGTCTAAGTTCTGGCCTTTCCAGCGACCCAAGATCCAGTCCTGTGGTTATGGTACCCCTAGATGTTGAGTGGATTCAGACTCATAGTGGCCCTATAGGACAGAGTAGAACTGCCTCATAGGGTTTCTGAGGGGCTGCTGGTGGATTCAAACCACCAGCCTTTCGGTTAGCAGCCAAGCTTCTGATCACTGTGCCACCAGGGCTCTGTGATTATAACACCCCAAACCAAACCCATTGCCATCAAGTTGATTCTGACTCATAGTAACCATATAGGACAGAGTAGAACTGCCTCATAGGGTTTCCAAGGAGCAGCTGGTGGATTTGAACTGCTGACCTCTTGGTTAGCAGCTGAGTTATTAGCCGATTCGCCACCAGGCTTCTTGGTTAAAATTGTCCTCCACGAGCCCCAGACTTGTATTTTTCCTCCTAAATCCTGTATCCCTTTCCTCCAGAACTCCTAAACGATGTCCCTCTTGTCCCCATCTGATACTCAATTCTACTCCTTCCTCCTTTCCTCAAAGTCCATTCTCGTAGCCTTGTTCTCTCACAGTGGCAGCTAAAGGCCTATATGACACATAGCTGGATGTGCTGGGTGGTTCCCTGTCTCTTTAACATGCACACATGTGTGTGCACTCATGCACGTACACGCGCACACACACACACACACACTCCCTGGGAGAGCCAGCCCAGCATGGCAGGAAGTGTACCTGTCTCCTCCTCCCTACAGAGGAGGGTCAGGTTCCCAGCACTTATTCAAATGTTATTTTAATGTACTCAGAAGTGATGAGAACTGACCAGGTAGGGTCCTGAGTGAGAGGGGAAATTTAGGCCTCTGAATGGGGCTAATCAAGGACCCAGCTGAGACCTGGGCTCAAGACAGGAGGCTGCTGCCCACAGTTGGGGTTCAGTAGCTGGGGCTGGGGTTGGGGACTTCAGACCTATGCTTGAGAAGCGGCATCCCTGTGCAGGAACTGCAGGAGCACAGGAGACGCCTCCTGTCAACAGGGGCAGCGGGAGAGGGTGGGCTGAACCTGATGGTTGCACTAGGGAAGACAGCTGGAGGAGGAGCTTGGACAATTCCTGGAGGTCTGAGCCCAAAGCCTAGTCTTCCCTTACAGAGATCTTCTGGAGGGGTGGGGAAAGCTGTTAAATGTGACAGACAGGGCCAGATAGGGAAGCAGTTTCCCCTGGTCAGCTGCCTTTGCAACATAACATACACAGCCATCATCACACGCATGGAGTACCCACTCATAGGGAGCCAGTGACTGTGATCTCAGCATAAGTTTGGGGCCCTCCTCAGCTTCCAGAGCCATCCCAGTCTGAGAGAGAGGGATGGGGTGACCACACACACCTTAGAGCAGACCTCAGCTCGTGTGCAAGGCAACTGCACCAGCACACTGGTCTCCCTCCAGGGCTGGGCGATGCAAGGTATCTCTGGGGTGAGGTGGGGAAGAAGAGAGTCCCAGACCAAGCCAGTCCATCAGGCCCAGCCTCGGGAAGAGGGACTTATTGGAGAACAAGGTGAGTAGTTGGGGAATAGCAACCCCGAATACGCCAGCAGCCCTCAGGGAGCCAGTTCAGCAGGGACCCCAGTCTGGGAATATGAGACGAGTCCCAAGGAGGGGCTCAAGGTGCCAGGAAGGAGGGGACAGACAGTCCCACAGAGTAGGGTGCGACTGCCAGATAGAGATGCCTTCCCCTGAAATTACAGGAGAGTGGGAATGATTGCTTTGTAACCCTGGGAGGCAGGAATGATCCCAAACATCAGAATACCCAGCTGTGGTCTGTTTGGATCTGCAGTCTACTCTGTCCTTCAGGTGCTGCTGTGGTCTGGCGCTTTCACAATTAGCTCTGAAATTGAGCTTAGCTACCACCCTTCTTTGGGAAAGAGAAGAATCTGTGTGGAATGGGGAATTGATCCAGGATTAATAAACAGTATCAGAGGGTCTATGACATGGGAAATCCACACACGACAAGCCAGAATGGCTGGCTGTCCTATGACCACTCCCTTCTGACGGACTGGGGCTCCTGAGACCATGTTTTCTGGTTTTCTTCTCCGGCTAAACCATGTTTTCTGGTTCTAAGCAAACTCGGCTGCTCACAGGTTCTCACTTCTTCCCCTGCAGCACAGATTTTGAATGCAAATAGCTTCAAACAAGAACGTGTAATCAATAGGGTGTGGTGGAGCCTGTGGCAAACTAAAGAGTGCCTAAAGGTATTCACTGAGAAAAGAGAATTGTTTTTTAATACCATACTGGCCAAAAAAGTCAAATCTGCAAGTTTAGGCCTCTAGTCAACAGTCGGAAACTCAAACAGCCTAGGAGGAGATGAAAACAGAAACCAAATCAAAACCACGTACCTGCTTGCACACATACATGTGCGCGCGCACACACACATACACATATGCCTGCATTAGCACTCTGAGCACGTGAAAGAGTAGAATTGTTGCTCCCTGCACATATAGTGGATCCCATCCAAATGGGTTCCCACGAGCTGTGAAGTTGACCTCAAGTACGTTTCTCTTACTCCCTGTCCTTTCTAGCCCCAAACACCCACAATCCAGATCCCTCTAGACTCACTGGCCCTAGAGGCTCCGTACTGTGTCCTAGTGAATGAAGACACAGTTCGAGGGACGGACTGCCTGTAACTGTCCCCCGTGCCACAGCAGAGACCACTGAGTCGGGATGTGAGTTTAAAGCCAGTGGCATTTGGGGCAGCTGAGAGTACTAGGGGTATTTGGGGGAAGAGAGGAGAGACACAACTGGTAACTGAGAACAGACAGCAGAGACAGACTATAAGACTCGGGGCCATGAACTGGAGACAGTCTGCACCCTCCCTTGTGCAGAACTGCCCACCTGGCCGTCAGCAGAAACTGTTGCCTACCATGCTGGAAGTGCCAAGGCTCAGAAAGCATGACACCTTCTGGGGAACTGGAAGGGCGCTGGGAAGCCAGAAATGCCTCAGACCTTGTGTTCTCTGCAGTTGAGACTGCCTCAGAGCAAGCACAGACTCTCTTGGGAACCCACCACCACCACCAACCATCCCAGTCTAGGCATCGGGAAAAGGATGGGGGAAGTACTGGACTTCCAGAGGACCAGAGTTTAGGCAGGAAAGGGGAAAGTTCATGCCTTCCCCCCCACACTGTCCATCAATCTGCCAAAGGTAGAAGGTTTCCTCCTCCTCATAAAGGATGCCCCGGAGGTCTGAGGTATGGCACTCGGGATGCGGCACTGCTCCCACCTGCCACCAGGCGGCAGTGGAGAGCACTATGCCCGCCTCCCCATTTGCAGTCAAAGGGCTCCATAAGAACAGTCTGGCTGAAGCACTTTCCCAGCATCCCTTCTTTATCCACTAACTAGCCCAAGAAGGGTGAGCACAGGTGCACAGAGCAGTCAGAGGGAGGCCAACGGAATGCGAGGACCCAGGAGTCTGGACTTCTGCTAGTACCCAGTGTACCAAGACCCTTGTTCTCACAGGCTGCGAAGTCCCCACAGACCAGGGAACAGGATGGTGGGTGCACTGAGGATGGCCTGGGGGCTGTCAGTGACAGGACTTACCCTGGCCTGATCACAGATTTTCAGTTCAGCTGTTAGGCAATGGTTCAGAGTGACATCTAGACCTCATCCCCTCAGACAGCTTCCCTTCCGGAAGTGCCCAGGTTCTGCCCCAGGAAACTGTCCTGAAGTTAAGAATCTACATAAAGGGGTTCCCACCCTACTCGCATACTTCTCTCTTCCCTTTGAATACAGGAACCTTGAATATATTCAAGCCGTGCCTTCCTCCTACAGGAAGCCTACCCCAGCCAGGGAAAGATCTGGCATATTGGGTAGGGGTATGGGAAGAGAAGGGACTATGTGGCAAGGGAACAGGAGCAGCTGAGTGAGGGAGGGAGGCATTGTGGCAACAAATAGGACCCCACGCACATACTCCTCTCGCTGTGGGAGACCATGCTCTCAGACTCCAAGGACCCCACTGGGAGTGGGGAGATGGAAAGCGGAAAGAACAAAAGGATTCAGAGCAGAAATCTTGTCAGAGGAGTACAAGCAGATCAAGAAAAAATACCAGGGTGGGGACACCAATCTGTGCAGAGCTACTCACCCCTCCACCAGGGGTAGCTCTGTCTCTCCCAGTCCCATATCAGAGTAGCTGCATGGAAATGAAGCGAATTAAAGAGGCACACAGTGCCAGGAGAGCCATGCATGCTTGTTAGCTGAAAAGAGAGGGTGTAATGGGAAGAATTCTGGCCAGAAAGCATAGAAGGGGACCAGGTTTTAACATCGTCTCTAGCCCTTTGAAATTGTGTAAACTTGAAAAAAAGTCACTGTCTCTTTGATCCTCAGTTTTACTCATCCATGAAGGGTTTGGACTAGAAGCAAGGATAGCAAATGGAATTGTGTGAATGACTGTTTGGAAGCTGGTGAATCGCGGAAGGATCTGTAATCCATCAGCAATGTCTGCCTCAGGCATAGCAATGGAGAGCAGAAGTGTGTGTGCCGTGTATTTGTAAAGCCTAGGAGTTATCTCAAAGTCAAAGTCTCCTTTCTTCCAGTGCACAATGGATTGATGACAACACTGCAATAGGCAAAGTGTGGAACTTCGGGCTGGAGTTCAGTAGGTAGGGATGGCTTGAGTAACTGCCTCCAGGAAAATTCAAGCTGATCATGGCAAGCAAAGATTTCCCTCCTGGCTATTTCTCTACCTCCTTCCCTAGGGACTGTCCAGGATATTGGGCCTATTGAAGAGCTTCCATTATCAGAACCGGCCTCCTGTAAAGGAAGTTCAGAATCCAGTGGTGCATTCCATTGTGTTGTCCAGTATGATGCATTCCTTGGAGATCTCCGAATTAATCACAGTGTATGTTGGGGTACCCTCCCAGTGCACAAATACATAGTAAGCTGTAATGGAAAACATCCCCACAACTGGGATTTCCTCACAGTGTAATGAACTACAATCAAATGGTGGACTCTGCAAAGACCACCTTCCTTTATAAATAATACGGTGTGTTCCAACAGGGGATTGCCTCACAGCATGGCACGTTTCAGTGGTGGCATCTTTGACCCACTAGAAGAAGCTGCTCCAGCTGAGGAGAGGAGTCTGGCCTCTGGAGAGGGCGTGCCCGCAGGCATTTCAGCGGCTCTCAGCAGGACTGTCTACCGGAGGGGTGGCCGTCCACTGGAGGGGTGATAGGAGTCCTGACCCAGGTTCCTGACTCACAGCCATCCACCCTCTGGCCACATCCTACAAGTACGTCTCCTTCTCCCCAGCTATTAAACTGTCCTTGGTTGAGGAGGGCCTGCTGTCTTGGCTGGTGCCACCATCCAGATACAGATGTTGCTTGGGCTGTGGCAGGTTGGGATCAGGGGCGGTGAGTTGTTGCAGGCGCTGTTGGGAGAAGAGGCAGTGAGTGGGTGCTGTAGGCATGAGAGGCAAAGATGTCTCTTCATATCTGTGTCCCCTGGGTCTAGTGTGGGGCAGCTCGATACAATATGACTGAATTAATGAATAAATATTTCTGGAGAGAAGAGGCAATAGCATAGTTAGGAGTATGAATTACTAGGTTCCAGTTCTGGCTCTGCTACTGACTACCTGTGAGATGTTAGGCAACTCACTGAACCCCTCTGTGTCTCAATTTCCTCATCTGCCAAATGAGAAAAATAGTAGTAAATGAGGATAATAGCAGTGCCTACCTCATAGGGTCATTGTGAAGGTTTAATTAGTCATATCAAACACTTAGAATGGTGCCTAGCACAGGGTAAGTGCTCAATCAGTCACTATTTTGGTTATTATTATTACTATTATCATTATTATGTGTTCAATAATTACGTATCATGTTTCTTTTTATTAGCAGTAATACCATTACAGTTGTTATTGTTATTATTGAAATGGGTTTGTAACATATTGCCAGTTAGTCAATGCAACTTCCATCCTCAGCTCCCTTCTCTCTTGCTACCTTCCACAACAGAGACTGGAAAATCTAAACTTTCACTTTTTCCAGCTTCTCCTGGGAGATGAGATATAAGCAGAATTCTGCTAGGGAGTCTTAGGAAAGCTTTTATGACAAAAGGACAGAAATGTTAGGTATCAATCCTTCCCCCCCCCCCCCACCTTTTCCTGCTTTGAATGCAGATGGGATAACTGGAATCATGACAGCCAGCTTGTAACCATGAGTGATAAGTATGATGGAGCCAACATACTCAGAGTGGAAGTACAGAAATATAGGAAGAGTCTGGTCCTCTATAAAAACATGAACTAAACAGCAGCAGTCCCCATCTCTGGCCTTCTTGATATAGGAAAAAAGCCTATTTGCTTAAACCTTTGCAGACTGGATTTTTGTTACTTGTAGCCAAATAGGTTTCTACAGAAGAAATGTCTTTCTGGGGCACTGCCTGCAGCTCCTTCCAGAAACAATTATTTCAAGCTCTAAACAGGGAACTTTTTACAAGTAGTTCACCAGCCAAGGTTAAGATAAGAAGTCAGGAACCTGTATGTGGAATAAACCATAATGGTTGGTTATCAGTTTTCCAAGAGCAAGCAATATGTTTCTGGGTACCTGATGTTCTTGTTATTAATGAAGTTTTTCCCCTTAACCCTTTGACAGATAATCTAGTGCATCCCTGCTAGTTCTAAAGGTCTTAGATGCTAAGACTTTGAACATTCCTAAAAACAAAGCCATTGGACTGGTCTTCAAGACTTTTCTCCTTTAAGATTTCATGAGACCACAGGGCTGCCCCATACTCAGACTAAGTGTTTGCTCCCTGGACCCCAGCTGTGGGTCCTGCCCTATGCCCAACCTCCTCAGTAGTTCATCTAGCCACCTACCTTCTTGAAAGAGCCCCGGGTCTTCAGGAGAGTGATGACAATGAAGAGTGGGACACAGACCATGGAGGAGAGAGCCAAGAACCAGCCAAGGACGTATCCCCAGGAAGGGTACACATAGATGTTATTGTATCTGAGAGGTGTATATTTGCTCAAGGAGAAGAAGAATGTGGCCTGGAACGAGGAAGGGGCAGACATGAATGAGATAAAAATTCCTAACACCCTCTTCTCAGTTACTTAATATCCCATGACAAAGGACCAATTACATACACAGTGATACATCTGTGAGAGCTATTGGCAAGAGCTACTGCAAATTCCCATCACATATGGAGACAAGGGGCGATGGCAAAGGCAATGGCGGGAGGTACAGAGGAGCTCAAAGAGAGACAGGAAAAGACCAAAAATTGGGAAATCAGGCCAGTAGGATAAGGTACTGTGAGAAAGGGATGGAGCAGGATCTAGAATAGAGAGAATCACAGTAAAGCAAGCAGATGGATGAGATGGCCCCCAGGGAGACGAGTGGGACAAACCCAGAAGAGGAAATGGACCAGCCTTCAAAGAGATTAAAAAGAAAAAAAAAAAAACATGCTGTCAAGTAGATTTTGACTCATAGTGACCCTATAGGGCAGAGTAGAACTGTCCCACAGAGTTTCCAAGGAGCACCTGATGGATTTGAACTGCCAGCCTTTTGGTTAGCAGCTGTAGCACTTAACCACTACCCCACCAAACAGATTCAGACAGGCATCGTTTTCTGCAGTACTCTGAGTCTTCCGGAGGCAGGAGGGAATGGCCGCGTAGCTGAATGGCCACGTACCAGGCAAAGTCCAGGAGTCACAAAGAGCCAGGAAATCTTCACCAGGGGCCATGGTCGGTAGCCAATCATATCCTCAATGTTGTCATAGAAGCGATCTGCCCCTGATGAGGCAACAGGGGAGGAAGGTGAGAACAGTTTTGTGGGTGTTAGGACTCATTTAACTTTAGACTCTTTCCCACACCCGCAATTCTGCAATGGGAATCTAGAACAGGGCGTAGCAACCGACACTGGTCCTTGGCACCATAGCCCCAGGGCAGGGAGGGGGACCATCCCTGAGCCCTGTGTCACCCCTGGTGGGGCCTTCTGTCTTCCTGTCTAAGGATAAGACAACTGCCCCAACCATGGAGAAGTGGTGTGAGTGAGCCATGAGGTTCCCGAAGTGTGCAAATGTCTGTTGTCAGCTGTGCAGCAGAGACGGATTCAGTCTCCTACCAATGGACCAACGCAGGGAGCCTCACTGCTCAAGCACGTCATGCTCAGCTCATGCAGGGTCCAGACGCTACTGCGAACAGAGCAAAGGTCTAGATTCCAGGCTCTGAAAGAACCACCTCTGAGTTTGCCATGAAGTGTGGTAAGAGAATTGATTTGTGTGCCTAAAAACATTGGCAGGTTTTGTTTTGCTTTTTTAATGTTCTTAGATTTCCACATTTGCTCTAACTCCAGGAAGAGCCAGCCTCTAAGCAGTAAAGAGCCACCACCTGGTAAAGACGCTCGGAAGGCCCCTCTCACCCCCACCAACTACCTTCCTGCTGGTCACTGGGGCACGAAATCCCACCCTTAGAGACTCATTCCTTTCTTCTAAATTCAACCTCAGTTAAAACCCAGATACGGCTGGGTGAGCACCTGTATAAGACGTTAAGGCTTACCAGACAACTACACCTCATTGTGATTGATTTTATCAGCTCTTCTCTAAGAACCAGCTTTGAAAAGGAGTCAGGGAAAATCAGAAAGACATCAGATGCTTGTGGTGAGGAGGTAGGGGACATCTTCAAAGAAGAGAAAGGACAGCAAATAGCAAAGCTTAGGGTGACAAAATAAGGGCATTCCTCCTCAGAGCTTTTCCTGAGCCCTATAACATGGTACCTGCTTATCCTCTGTGCCCACTCCTTGTGACGCTGGTATTGTGTTCCCCTAACCTGGCGCAGTGGAGCCAGACACACTTGGGCGACAATGACAGCTCCTCCACTTACTAGCCGTGTGGGGTTAGAAAAGAGACTTAACCTCTCTGAGCTTCCTTCTCCTCCCTATAAAAGCCTGTTGTGAAATGGCTTGTGACACAACCAACACGGTGCTTGACACATAGTAGATGCTCAATAAATAAAAGCTTTTTCCCACTCTGTTATTATCAGCAGAGTCCCTGGGTGGTGCAAATGGTCAGTGGGCTCCAAACCCAAAGGCTAGAATTTCCAGTCCTCTCAGGGGTGCCTTCGAAGAAAAGCCTGGCAATCTCCCTCTGAAAAATCATCCACCGGAAGTCTTACAGAGCACAGTTCTGTTCTGCATGTGGTCTCCATGAGTCAGGATTGACTCATCAGTGACTGGTTTTACTGTGATCGGGTGTAACAGTATCACAGGTAATATGGCATTCAGCACCAAACCGAAACCCTGTTGCCGTCAAATTGATTCCGACCCACACTGACCCCACACCCCATCAGGCTTCCAAGGAGTGACTAGTGGATTTGAACTGCCAGCCTTTTGGTTAGCAGCCAAGCTTTTGACCACCATGCATGCCCCCAGCGCTCTCCAGCACCAGCAACTGGTTCTTTAGTACTGAAGGAGACAAGGCTGCTGATCGGACAGTGGTGGAAGGAGTCAGCTCAGCACAAGAAAGCAATTCCTGACAACTGCACTGGAAAAGCCAGCCTGCTTCAGCATTGCAGGAATGGACTTCCTGTCGGTGGAGGCAGTCAAGCAAAGTGGGAGCCATAACCTAATTGTTGGAAAGGGGATGTGGGAACCGGCAGAGGAGCAAACTAAGGGACCCTGGCAGTCCTTTTTGACTAAGCTTTCCCCTGATGAAGGACCTCATGCATCTTCTTATTATCATCATTACTCAAGGAAATCACTGTTGTCATTATCCCAGCTTTGATCATTTGATCATTGTAGCACTCTGTGCACCATAATGAGGAATGCCAGCATTCCCAGTAATGACAAAATTCCCAGTAACAAGACCTGAAACAGCAATACAAAGATACAAAGAAACCAAAGGGCCCAGTACCTGTCTCTCATCCTGGAAAATCATGCTCAATGGACGTCAGAGATTCTTCTCCCAGCCCCCCTACACCCTTACCCTACTCTCCCAATGGACTTACCATACACCCAGCTGACACAGATAACTTCAAACATTGCCAGGAAGAGCAGACAGATGCCACTGGAAGCATAATAATCAAACAGCTGGAAGATGTACATCCCACCCTGCAGCAGAAACAGTGGGGCTGAGGCCTTGGCCAGTGAGGGTCAGAGCACACTCCAGAGATGGCAAGACACCCCCAGGGGCACCGTCCTGCCTGGCCCGTGAATGATTGGTAACTTCCACTGTTGTGAATATACAGGGTAGCCTGTGACAGCAGGAACCTGAAGGAAATGCCTTGTCTTTCTAGGTCTTGCAAGTTTTCTACCTTTCACAGGATGCAGTTTCAACCACTCTTCTATTGCTTGTTTCAGTGAAAAATATTTGCTTTTCCTTCTCTGACAAGTTTACGCCTTACACGGATCTCAGCTTTCAAAACAGGTTTTACTGCAATACAGGTATATATGAAGCAGTCCATTCCCTGCATCTCAAAGGAGTTTGCCCTGCCTGCCCTGTCCCCAGGCCCCTCATTCAACATCATGACAACAGTCTCTGACACTTGCATGGAAGTCAGGGGCTGCGGTGGACAGGGATTGTTTTGTGTGCCTAGCATCCCATCCCCTGGAAGTTGGTACCACATCACTGTAAGCCTGTCCCTTTTATGCTGGGATGTCCCTGATCCATGCCTGCCATTTGCCCATGCTGCCAGAAAAAGCCCCTCTGTTTCCTGTGGGGCTGGTTAGATGGTAGAAGTAGGCGTGGCACTGTGCATCAGCCTTCTCTGCTGCAGGAGGAAAAACAGTCCAAGAACAAAGTTCCCAGAGGAAAGACAGAAGATAGAGAGGAGAATTCCTAACAATATCATTAGAGCAACTGTCTCCAACCATGCCTGAAACCAAAATGTCTCCAGGCCTTTCAGTTACCTGGTCCAGTAAATTCCCCTTTTTGCTTAAGCCAGCTTGCAGTTGGTTCCTGCCACTTACAACGAGAAGAGACCTAATTAATGCAGGCCTGTTGCACTGGGTGGTCCCTACAACCTTGCCATGAGGGAGACAGGCAGGTGCCAACACACCCATTTAGCAGATTAGGAGACTGTGGGTCTGTGGGTCAGTGCAGAGGCTCAGATCAGGGCCACAGTAACACAGGGCCCTGTCCCCATGACTCCCTCGCCCTGGAAGCCAGCCTGCAGACTGCCCAGCAGCTCACCTCTGTGACCATGAAGAGCCCAATCAGGTAGCATACCACCGCGATGCCCAGGATGAGGAGCTCACGCCGCCCACTCTTCCGGAGCTGCCTGGGGAACATGTCCATGGAGGCTGTCACCAGGCACTCCACACAGACAAACTGTGGGCAGGAGGGGAGCTGGAGGTAAGCGGGGTGTGAGGACAGACGCCCACCCCCTGCTGGGATTCACCTCCTGATGCGTAGGAGTGCCAGGAGTGGTGCTGAGGGCTGAAACTAAGACTGGGACGGGGTCTGGGATGGGGCCACATCTATACAGTGACTGCAGAGGAGATAACGGTCTGTCACCAAGAGTGGGCAGAAGGGTCTGGGGCCAGGGTGGCTTTTGCTGAGCAGTGAGAGGTGTAGAAAGAGGCTGCTGGAGACCTTGGGTGGGGCATTGACATGTGGGGAAGGGTCAAGGTCAAGATTGTAGGAGCAAAGCAGGTAGTTCTGTCCTGGAAGAGGGTTGTGAAGGCTGGGGTCAACCCAGGAATAGCTTGGACAGTAGAGGGGGCCTCGGGATTAGTAAACAGGAAATAGAAGGGCAGGTAAGGAGGAGTGACATACCTGGCTGTCCAGCCCTAGAAATATAAGCATGATGAAGAAAAGGCAGGACCAGAGCTGAGATAAGGGCATCATAGTGACTGCCTTGGGGAATGCGATGAAGGCCAGACCAGGACCTGCCAGGCACACAGCACAATCAGGTGAGCTCCAGGTCATTCCAGCCCTCAGGTGAGAGCCCTCCCCCAAAGCACTGTGTGTGTAGGATTCAAGAGGTCACAGTGATGCCATCCACTTTCCTGCTCTTCCCAGGTGCTGGAGAACACTCCATCCATTCATCTCTTCATCTACCCATCCACACATCCATGCATGAAGCCACCAGTAATCCGTCCTGTTCTCCCTCCTCTCACGACTCCCACCCAGCTTCTGGGACTCCTGCCTTTCTGTAGGAAGGCCCTGTAGGAGTTCTCTGATCTCCTCCTCTTAAGGTCCCAGACAGCAAGGTGGCACCTACCTGACTCAGCCACTTCAGAAATGGGCACCCCCTGCTCCTGAGACATGAAACCCAGGATGGAGAAGACAACAAACCCGGCCACAAAGCTGGTGCCGCTGTTGAGGAAGCAGAGGGCGATGGAGTCCCTGTGGGGGTGGGGCGCAAGGAAGACAAAGAGGAAAAGAGAAAGAAGTCGACAATGGGAGCAGAGGCCAAAACACAGCACGAGTGTCAAGAGGAGAGACAAGGGGGAAAGGAAAAAGGAGAAACACAAAAAAGGAAGGAGAATGGGAAGAAAGAAACAATGACAAGAAGAAGTGACTCCCTGATAATAAACAAGAAGGCCTGAGTGCAGAGACTGGGTGTTGGTCCCTGGAGGGAGGCTCACCCCTGAGCTCCTTCCCTGCTTGGATCACAGCCAGACCAGGGTCACCCCTCCCACCCCAGCCACCCAAGCCTCACCTGTAGCAGTTGTTGTGGTATTTGTTGTAGCTGCCCAGGGCTGTGAGGCACCCCTGGCAGATGGCAAAGGAGAAGAAGATCTGGGTACCAGCATCCATCCACACCTATATAAGACCCCAAGAAATGGTAGTGAGAGAGAGCCCACTGGCATCTGGTGTCCCAGGGAAGGGGTGAACAGAGACTGGAACCCATTATCCCCCGGCACCAGCTTTGTCCTCTTGGAGTTCCCTTAGAGCTTCACACATATACCCCAACTCCCCACTAATGTGTCCTTCCTCTGTTTGGATAGTGATTTTCTCACAAAAGGGCCATTTTTTGTTCTGTTTCTGTAGACAGTCAACCAGTCACCTGTTAAGTTGAGTAGATTCTGATTCAGGGCAACCCCAGATGTGACAGAGTAGAACTGTGCTCTACAGGGTTTCCAGGGGCTGAAGTTTTGAGAGGAGATCACCAGGCCTTTCTTTCCAGGCACCTCTGGGAGGACTCGAACCGCCAACTTTTCAGTTAGCAGCCCAGCACATTAACAATTTGCAGCACCAAGTACACAAGGTAAGCCTGTGCTTAGGGCATCAGCAAAAGGAGCACCAGTTACCCAAAGCAAAGACCCATAGATGCCAGGCAAATAGGACACAAGGGACAACCAGCACCATGATGGATGGCAGCTGGCTGGGCACTAACTGAAACTGATGCCAGCTCCTGTGCATGAGAGCGTGCCAGCTGGAAATGACATTCACACAGCACCATGAGAGTACCCACACGCAAGGCTGCTTAAGCTATGAGGCCCCTGCCACTTCAGCACCTTCACTGACATCTTTCTCCTGTGGTCCCCTGCTATGGAACTGAAACTGTCTCAACAGTTCTCTTGAGAGAATACTACTTTTTTCTAATAAAGTAGAGGCAGGATAGACTGTCAAGATTAACTCTTGATATATTCACCTACTAAAAATTTTGTAAGCCAGATCACCTCATTGCACTAAAACAGCATATGCCACTTTTGCATCCGATTGCTAATATTATAATTGCATTTAAAAAAGAAGATATGTCATGGATAGCCAAGACACACACAACACATATAACCTAAAAACCAAACCTGATGCTGTGAAGTTGATTCCGACTCATAGTGACCCTAAAGGACAGAGTGGATCTGCTTCTGCTTCACAGGGTTTCCAAGGAGTGGTTAGCCGATCTGAACTGTCAACCTTTGGATTAGCAGCCAAATCCTTAACCACTACAGCACCGGTATCCTGTGTGTGTGCATGTGTGCACATACCTACACGTGTACATACAAACGACACACATATCCTGCTCCAATGCCTGAGTAAACAAAGGAGGGAGTGCCACTGATTATCGATGTTTAGGGCCCCCATCAGTTTTAATCCAACCTTGGTTGTGTGCCGGCGCATCACATCCAACTCACGGTGACTCTATGTGATGGAGTAGAACTGCCTCCACAGGGCTTCCCGGGCTGTAGTCCTCACAGGAGTACATCTCTGGGTCTTTTCTCCCTCAGGGGAGAAAATCACTGGGTTCAAATCACTGGCCTTTTGGTTAGCAGCCAAGCGCTTAACCACCGTGCCACCAGAGCTCCTTGTAAGCATTCAGTAAGTACCAAACACAGGTACCCAGAGATGTCTGAGACCTGTCTGCAGGGCACCCTAAGACAGTCACCACCTCTCACTCAGCTAACACTGGGTGCCTCATGCAGCTAGAACCTCAGGACAAGGAGACAAATTCATTAAAATATAAAGAAAAAAACACAATGAGCCCCAAAGAAAAAAATGCAATCGGAGAAGTCCTAAAAAAAGAAATACAAACAGCCTATAAATCTGTGGAAAAATGTCCAACCTCAGTAGGAGTCAAAACAATAAAATTAAAATATGAAAATGATACTATTGCGGTCTATCCCTCTATCAAAGGTTAAAATGAATTATACTCCAGTCTAGCAAAGAGCCTTGCAGAAAGAAAGGTACCCTCAAACACTGATGATGGAAGCCTACATTTCTCTAAAATCGGTGCGTATCAAGAACCTGAAACCACATATGCTCTCTGACTTAGTAACTCCAGTTCTAACTACAACCAGGGAATAGTAAGAGATGTAGTCAAAGACTTCTGTACAGACTGTTCACTGCACCCGTGTTTACAATCACGGAAAGACAGACATTATCTAATGGTCTAAGAAGAAAACCAAAACCAAATCCATTGCTGTCAAGTAGAGGCTAACTCACGGCGACTCTGCAGGACAGACTAGGATCGCCCCCATTGTTTTCAAGGAGCACCTGGTGGGTTTGACTGCTAACCTTTTGGTTAGCCACTGTAGTACTTAACCACTATGCCACCAGGGTTTCTCATCCAAGAACAAGAAGAAATTCAACGATGACACATTTCCTACTTTGTAGCTCCAAGAGGGCAAGGCTCTAGGTCTGTTGCGTTCACTACTCCATCTCTAGCACTAGAACAGTAGCAATCTACCAGTTGTCACTGGTTGATTCAATCTCACAATGACCCAACATGTGTCAGACTAAAAAACTGTGCTGCATAAGATTTTCAGTGGCTGACTTTTCAGAAGTAGATCACCAGAACTTTCTTCCAAGGCACCTCTAGGTGGACCCATGGCACCTCTAGGTAGACCTGAGACACCTCTGGTGAACTTTAACTGCTAGACTTTTTGGTGAGCAGCCAAGCACATAAACAATTTATACCATCCAGAGACTTCCACTAGAACAATATCTGGCAATGGGCTCATGTTTGTTGAATGAATGAATGATGGATAGATAGAAGAAATATAATGCAAGTGTTAAACCTGACATTTACAAATGAAGTTAATAACATCAGAAATGCTTAAGATGATATTCAAGTGAAAAAATGACACAAAATTCTGTATGTCTCTCTAACTGTAGTTGTTTCAATTATGTTAAAACATACACATACCATCTAGGAAAAAAGTTGGATGGAAAGATACTGAAATGTTAGCAGAGGTTATAACTGGGTGGTGAGGTTATAAGAAATTTTTAGTTCCTTTTTTCAATGTTATCTAGTTTTTCTATCAAAAGGAAAACAAAAAAACACCTATTGCCATCAAGTCAATTCTGACTCATTAGCGACACTATAGGACAGACTAGAACTGCCCCCAAAGAGTTTCCAAGGAGTACCTGGTAGATTTGAACTATTGACCTTTTGGTTAGCAGCCATAGCACCTACCCACCATACTACCAGGGTTTCCTACAGTGGGCATCTATTGCTTTTAAACCAAGAGAAAAGCAGTGAAAGACTTTTAAAAGTCCAGGTCTATTTGGGGGTGAGAGACCTCTCGGAAACGACAGCCAATGTGGTACAAACCTGGGGGTCCTTGAGGCGAGACAAGTCTGGCTTCAGATAATAGATGATGCCCTGGGAGGCTCCAGGAAGAGTGACACCTCTAATCAGTAGGATGATCAGCATCAGGTAGGGAAACGTGGCTGTGAAATAAACAACCTGGAAAGGAAGCCAGCCAAGGTCAGCCCTGGAGGGTACACAGCAGGCAGCTGTTGACAGGGAGTCTCCAGAGGTCCTCCTGTCCCCCCTCCCCAGGCAGCATGAGTCACACCTAGCTCACAGTGTCCAACGTCTCAGAGACGCCGAGAGAGGGTAAGCCTGCGAAACTTTCCACACCTGCGCTTACACATTCCATTGGGTCTCATGCTCCCCAGCAGAGCCAAGTGTGAGATACTCATCAGCAGGGGTGGGAGGAGGAGGAGGAGGGAGGAAGAAGGACAGAGAAGGGTATGAGTTTCCAGTCCATAACATTTCAAGGACTACTTTTAAATCCAGCGCCTGGTCTCCCTTCATCCCTTACCCTGGCTGTTCTCTCCATGCCCACGGAAATGCTGGGACTCCCCCGAGGGTGACCACATGTGTACAGTGATCTGTGGGGAAATTTAGACAGTATTTTTCCAGGCTTGAGGCTAGGGGAGGAGCAGTGGCCTGAACTCTGGAGTCCTGGCCTCCTGGAAACAGAGAGAGAGTATCCCACTCTGTCCCTGACCAAGTTCAACTCCTTACCCAAGGCAGTGACTCTATTTGTTGTTATTATTATTACTATTTTTATTGCAAATGTTACTACCATTATTTGCACAGTCCAGGAAAGGGGGAGGCTGCTGCAGGAATAGCCTAGGTGATGGTTAATTAGAGAAGTCAGTACCCTGCCATTCCGGCTTTCAAAAGCATAAAGCAACATTCTCAGATTACCTGCATTGGAAATAATGTTCAAATCTGAATTCTCTCTGTGTAACAAGCCAATCATTGTCTATCTTTGGTGACAATCCCTTCAATGATAGGGAACTCACTAGCTCAAAGATTGTTCTGTTTTGCAATCATACTAAAAATGCTCTTGATGTGTTGTTAAAAAACAAAAGGCATATGAGTGCATGATTCTAGTTGTATTATAGACACACATAATGTATATAGATACAGATTCAGATATAGACAGTCACATATATATTAAAGAAACTAGAAGACAGTACAGCAGAAAGGTAACAGGGATGACAGATTTGACCTGTCAACATGAGGATGGCTTTGTACAGTGATCAGCTCTGAGAGGTAAGAACATGTGTGACTTTCATGTTTATCATTTGTTTCATATATTACTTAGGTAAGCTGGTTTTAAAAAGTCATACTGAAAAGAAAGCAGTTCCTTGTATTGAGCTAAACTCTGCCTTCCCATGACTTCTCTGTACCCATTGTACGTCTCACCTAGACTACTCTCTCTTTCAGTTCTCTAGAAGACCCTCAAGTGTCCCCAGTGACTCTGGGGGCCACAGAGAGCCTACAAGGAGCATAATACCTCACCTTGCCTGTGTACTTGACTCCCTTCCAGATGCAGAAATAGCAGACGACCCAGGCAAGCAGAAGGCACAGGGCCAGCTCCCAGCGCAGGGCCCCCAGGTCATGGATGCCTGAGGTTATGCCCAGAACCCGTCTCCTAAGGAGATGGAAAAAAATGAATGATCAGTGAGAGGCTAAAGGCCCAGTTTGCCTCAGTCACCAGGTCTCTTAAATCTTAGAGCTGACCCCGTGGATCTCATTCTCCATGGTTTACCCTTCCCCCATCCCTACCTCCTCTCCCCTGTGGCTATGCCTGTTCCCACCTGTGCTCTGAATGCTCCTGGTGGTGAGAAGACCAAATCACAGTAATCCCGTAGGTACCGTTGACTTTCTAACTCACTCAGATCTCTCTGTTGCACAGAGAGAGAAAGAAAGAGATGACGAGGGTGGTGGGAACATACGAATGTGCGTATGGAGAGTGGGTACTTACATGTGCAGGTTGATGAGCAAATACACAGGCATCAAACGGAGGGACTAAATGTGTGTTAGTACCTAAAGATACGTACGAGGGTGATGGAAACGTGTGTGCGTGCACATGTGAGGGTGGGTACATGTGAAGGTGTACACGTGTGAGTGTAGGCGGACACATGTAGGTGGCTGGATGTGGAAGAGAGGGTGCAGTAGACCGGTGTCAATGCAGGTGAGTGTGTGTGGGTTTCAGGTAAGTGTGAGGGTACGAGACTTGTGTGAGAACAGGAAACCCTGGTGGTGTAGTGATTAAGTACTATGGCTACTAAAAAAAGTTAGCAGCTTGCATCCACCAGATGCTCCTTGGAAACTCTATGGGGCAGTTCTACTCTGTCTTAGTCTATGAGTTGGCCACTGTGAGTTGGAGTTGACTGGATGGCAGTGTGCCTTTTTTTCCCCCCAGTGTGAGAGTACAGGGGAACACGTGTGAGTATGGGTGGATATGAAAGTATAAGCAGCCATGTGGGGGATGTGCGAGTATAAAACCAAAAAAAACCCCACTGCTGTCAAGTTGATTCCGACTCATAGTGATCCTATAGGACAGGGTAGAACTGCTCCATAGAGTTTCCAAGGAGCCCCTGGCAGATTTGATCTGCCGATCGCTTAATTAACAGATGTAGCACTTAATCACCACACCGCCAGGGTTTCTGCATGAGTCTAAGGTTTGCCAATTTCTGTGGTCTAAATACTTCCACCTTGGCCGATTTCAAGCTACCAGCATGGTATCACTGAGCACAGAGTAGGGAAGAAATGTACACGATTGGCTATCTTGAGCCTGTGAGGACTGCAGACCAGTGGGGAAGATGAGGTGGAGGGAGGTGGGGAAGGAATGTGGGAGGGGGTGGCTGCGAGGGTAGACATGTGTGAGAATGAATGTAAGCGCACAGGGATGGATAAACGCGAGTCTAAGTACAGGAAGTGGGCTAGACATGCTAGAGTTCATGGCACGGGGGCAAAGGTGCTGGGTAAGCGCGGAAAAGCATTCCTAAAGAAGCTTTAACTTGTATCTCAAGCCCCAGGGCTCAGACATCCAAATTCTCTCTGTTTGGGACAGCAAGCCTAGTACTTACTCCCAGAATTCCATGACAGGCGAGGTAAAGTTCTCAGAGGGTATCACTGCGCTGGCTCCTGAGTGATTGACAAAGTTCATGCACTGCTCTGTTGGGGACAAGGTCAAGCAAGGTACCCATCAGCTAGACGCAAGGTCATCCCAGTGCTCATGCTCCCAACTCTCTGGCCTTTCAGCTTAGTCCGCATTTCTCCTCACCCACACAACTACTTCTACCTTCACATCCACCGGCACCCGCGCCCACACATGTCTACCTGCATTCTCATGAGGTCTACCTGTAGCTGCACGCTCACCACAGGAGCTTTCTTTGGGGCCCCCACTCTCCAGAGTGTCAGGAGTTGGCTGCCTCACAGTTCATGGGACCAAGCCCCACCTCCCATGGGACTTACCCTGTCCTTGATCACCCTGAACCTGGTGGATTTTCTGACCACCCCTCCGACCTCTGACACAATTCATACCCCAGATCAGATACGACTTTCACAGTTTGCTGCACACTCACCTTATTTCCCATCCATCCCTGTCTCTCTCTCCTACAGATCAAGTGACTGAGGCTTGGTGCCTGCTCTTCCCCTGCCTGGACTGCTGTTCCCGTAGTGAGCACATGCTCGCCCATCCTTCATCCCTCATCCACAAACAGACATCTCCCACAACCTGTCTAAATTGTTTCTCCCTCCCATTGTTCTATAATTACTGTACTCTCATTCTTTCACCCATCACAATTTGTAATTGTTTTACCTAGTTATCTATCTGTACCGCTAGACTGTGAATTCCATGGAGGTAGGGTCCATGTTACCTGTGCTCACCCTTGGATCTCCAGCACAGTGCTTGGCACGTAGTAGGTGCTCAGTAAACATTTGTTAAATGAATGAATGAGTGAGTGATGGTAACCCCTTGCAGTTGTATAGCACATTCATAGTCCCGCTGGGTTTCACAACCATCTCCTAATGGCTGGTCTCAGGTTCCACAGAAGGGCCAGCCAGCAAAACTAGCACCAGAGTCCAATAGCTTGGCTTTAGAGCAAGTTCTGTCACTTGCTCCTTCACTGTTTGGTCATTGCCAACCACCATAGGCCCAGCCCCAAAGGAGAAGAATGATGGATACCTGTGTTCCAGGAATTGGTGCATGTCGTCCAGGGCAGCTCAGAGGTAAAGGAGCTGAACAGGTAGAAAAGAGCCCAGGCAAGGATAATGATATAGTAGACATTCAAATAGGACTCAATGACCACAGACGCCAGACCAATGCCTTCCAAAGGGTTGGGTTGGGGATGGAGGAGGAGAGACAAGAGAATCCAAGAGATTATTGTTAGCAATAACTACAGAAAGGCCACAGAGAAGCAGCCCGGGAGGGTGTTGAGTGCTATGCGAAGAGAACACAAGTGTTTATTTCCTGGCATGAGAAGCCATTCACAGCATATTTCTAAATAAGAACAGGTTACAGAACATTATTCTATATATCATCACATTTCTATAATAATATTTGCATGTGTTTTTTAAAGAGGTATTGCACATTCACCAGAAGGTTAACAGTGGTTGTCTAAGCGATGGGATTTCAGTTGATTTTTAAAGTTGTTTTTCTTTTCATCTATCTGCATTTTTTAGCTTTTCTGCCACATGTATAACTTGTAATACATCAAAAAATGCAACATGGAGAATATATTGATGTTGTCAAGAGTTTCATCCTACTTGAATTCACAGTCAATGCCCATGGAAGCAGCAGTGAGAATATATAATACAGAATATGTAATATGCAGAATATATTGACATTGTCAAGGGTTTCATTTTACATGGATCCACAATCAATGCCCATGGAGGCAGCAGTCCAGATATCAAACAACATATTGCATTTGGCAAATCTGCTGCAAAACACCTCTTTAAAATGTTAACAAGCAAAGACGTCACTTTGAGGACCAAAGTGCGCCTGACCCAAGCCATGGCATTTTCAATCACTCCATATGCATGCAAAAGTTGGACAGTAACTGAGGAAAACCAAAGACCTGATGACTTTGAATTATGGTGCTGGTGAAAACCAGAAGAGTGAACAAATCTGTCTCGGAACAAGCACAGCCAGAATGTACCTTCCATGCAAGCAAGGCAAAACTTCATCTCATGTATTTTGGAAATGTTACCAGGAGGGACCAATCCCTGGAAAAGGACATCGTGCTTGATAAGGCAGAAGGTCAGTGAAAAAGAGGAAAATCTTTAACAAGATAAAGTGACACAGCGGCTGCAACAATGGACTTAAACACGGCGACTGTTGGCAGGACGGTGCCTGACCTGACGGGGTTTCTTTCCGTTGCACACAGGATCACTATGTGTCAGAACCGACTCGATGGCACCCCAGGATAACAACAACAACAACATTACTTGTTTAATAAAAGGGGGCAGAGGATGCAGTAAGAAAGTAGGGGCGAATTGGTAAGAATAACAGCAGACAACAAGAAGAAACCAACAAGGAGAAGGATGCAGTCACTGCTGACAAGAAGTCTGGAGCCTGATTCAGCATCAAATGCCATCTCATCAGGAGCAAGAATATCAAGAGGTGCAAAATTTGCACTACTATTTTAACACTTATTGGGAAGTCTCACGGTTAGCTGTGACTCGGCCTCCTTAGCGAAACGTATTTGGGGTGGGAGCATGGGTAGAAAAAGTCAGGCTCCCCTCTGCCACCCTCCTCAATGTTCTACAAAAGCGGAATCTTTCCCACAGTTATTTTAACAGTAGTTTGTCGGCAGGTCGGTTATTAGTTCCGTGATGTGAAAGCAAGGTGGTGAGAACTTAGGGGTGCAGCCCGCCCACCCTGCGCCTCCTCTCCCGCCCAGTTTATTCTGAGTCCTGGAGCTCAGAGGCAGAGGCATTTTCATCTCTCTGCCCTGTGAAGTCGATATTTGGTAACTATTTAATGGACTGTTTCAGAAAAGCCCATTGGCCTGAGGGCCTGTTGAAAATCACTGCTGACTGTAAACAAAACCACCTTTAGCAGAGAGAGCCCACCCTAACTGTCTTTTCTCATGGACCTGGCAAACCCACGCTCTTCGATAGGGAGGGGAAGTGTTTTTCTGAGTTTAGGTCTCTGCTCAGCAGCCAGGCCACTGAGGGGACAGAAGCCTCGAAGAGTCTGCAAAGAGGGAGGGCTGTGGTTGGCTAGGTGGCATTGTGAGGGGTAGTAGTTGGTGCTGGGACGGTGAGGAGGGTCCTCAGGAGCTGGCAGCTGTGCCAGGTGGGATATTTAGAGCACACACACAGACACACAGACACACAGAAACAAGTGCCCATTGTTCTTGGTCACCCAGAATGTGCTGTGCTCTAGACCAAATAGGGTGAGAGGCAGGGAGCAGGCTGCAAAGGGGGGAAGAGGGGTTGGGAAGCGGGAGACTGCCAGCCTTGTAAACACCCAGGATCTGGCAAGAGGGGGGCTGGGCTGGGGGCTGGGGGCTGTAGTGAGTGTTTTGCTGTGGTGTTGGCTGAGCAGCGGAGGCAGTCTCCCCATTGCTGACACCTAGTCTCAACCACCACCACCTACCACCCCAGTCGGTTTTGGATAATAGAGGGGAAGCCTGTGACTGTGGGTAGGTTGAGAAGGGAGACTGTGGGTGCCCTCTGGGATGCATTTCTTGTGTCTGCCTGTGTACACAGACTCATTGGCTGGATGGAAGTGTGGTGGGAGCAGTCAGCCAGAAGAGCAAATGGTAAGCATTGAGACGCTTAACCTACAAGAGTACTGGAAGCCTGAGTGAGCCGCTCCCTGAGATCTCAAGTCTTAGGCTGCTCTGAAACTGGGAAAAGGGGAGAAGGGTAGCAATCCTCTTACAACCTCCCCCAACTCCTCCCTGGGTCCCTATCAAAGGCCCATTTGCTCACCCTGTCTGTGGCAGCCCCAACAGATAGTGCATGTGGCCCAGAGAGGACAGCACAGGCTTGTGTATCTTCCTATGGCTTGCTTGGACTTGGATTGTGGACCCAGTTGTGTGGGGCATTAGGCTGGGGTCCAGAACAGAATGCAGGGAAACTCCTCAGTACTCCAACTTAGGCTGCAGCACCCCTAGAGGACTCACAACTCTTGTGTAGAAACATGTGGGGGAGAGGGGGAGGTAAGCTTGCTCTGCCTTGTCCCTCACTGCTGCCCCTACAGGGGTCCCATGGATGCCCCAAGAGGTCAGCTGAGCTCCAGGGCTCCAGGCATCAGCATCAGCCTAGCATTCCCCTGTTCCCAGTCAGTGGTCAGATCCCCAGTATCTGCAGGAGCCAGTGTTGCCCTCACCATGCCCAGCTCGATCCAACCCACTCAGTTTGGCCCCCGTCTGGGGGAAATCTAGAGGGCCTAGGCCCTGGTGCTCCTCAAGGTCTGGCATAAGGGAAGGGTCCTCTAACCATTACGAATCTGCAAGGAACTTCTCAGGGACAAGGAGACCCCTTCGGTTTTCCACTGTCCCTGAGAAAACTAGTACAACCAATTAGAGGGATGGATGGGGAAAGGACCCCCCGAGCTGCCCTCATTAGTGACAACAGACCCACGAAGAGACAGGCAGAAGTTGTCTCTAATACAGTTAAAGATGAAGGACTGTCTGCTCAGGTAGATCTGGGTTCAGATCCTTAGGTAAATGACCTCATTTTTCTCATCTGTGAAATGAAGTTAATAGGGCTAGATGAAGAATACAGGTCAAATGCTTCGCAAGAATCCTGGTGTACAGTCAGGCTTCACAGATGTTAACCGTTAACATCATCGTTCCCATTATTCTACGGATTGGAGGCTCCGCTGAGACAGTGCCATCCACTCAGTAGATTGTCTGTGGAGTTGACAAAAAGGAAGCTTCAGGGCCCCTCACTTGCAGGGACTCCTTCCAAGAGCTGCACCTAATCTTATACCTGTAGTTTTGTATTGTTTTTCTTAAAGATTGCCCTCATTTCCCAAGTTGTATAAGCTTTGGGTCCTTCAAACCCTGGATCTGCCCTGATTATATGTCTTTATACCACCACTCCCACTCCCACGTGGTACGGGATGAGTGCGGATGAATGAGAGAGACCGTGGCTGCACAGGGACGGTGAGGGACAACAGAGGGATGTGGAAACCCTGATGGCACAGTGGTTAAGCTCTACGGCTGCTAACCAAAAGCCGGCAGTTCAAATCCACCAGCTGCTCTTTGGAAACTCTGTGGTCACCGTGAGGTGGAACTGACCCAATAGCAACAGGTAAGGCAATGACCTGGGAAAGAGAAGAGGTGAGAGAATCCTTACCTTGGAAGAGGGGGCAGATCTTCCTCCAGGCTGTAACGCTCCCTTGGCTAGTGTACTGACCCAGCGCCACCTCCAAGAAGAACACAGGGATGCCGCAGGAGAGGAAGAAGATGAAGTAGGGGATAAAGAAGGCACCTGCGGAAGAGAGGAGAGGCGGGGGCGGGGGAGAGTGAAGCAGGAGCTGAGCCCTGTCCCCAGCTCTTCTTCAGCCTTCCCCAGGTCAGCCCTGGTCCCGCTCCCATAGCCCTGTCCTCCACCGCCCGCCGTCTTTGATCTCAGTCCTCACGCCTCCCTCCCGAGGACCTGGGTCAGCCTTCCTCCTATCTGTGAGCTGTCAGGGGGCTAGACCACTACTGGTGGAAAGTTCCAGATTCTGAACCCTACCCAGGAGGGGACGGACCTTTGAAAGGAAATGAATGAAAATTTAGGTGAAAATCTTAAATACATGCACTATTTACTTTCTGAGTGTGCTTCATAAATCTAGTCAATTTATTATTTTTGGAACAAAATGTGCTAGGTGTAAGTTGAGACACAAATTATCATGCTCGGTACATTTTAAAGAAAAGCAAACACAACCACCTTGGAAAAATTATTTTTCCTGTAATAATTTTCAGAGGGAGCCTCTGTATGGCTCAAACTGTTAGCTTGGCTGCTGACTGAAGGCTTGGAGGCTCAAACCCACCCAGAGGTCCTCAGAAGAAGGGCCTGGTGATCTATTTCTGAAAAATCAGCCACTGAAAACCATGGAGCCTGGTTCTACTCTGATACACTTGGAATTGCCATGAATTGGAGTTGATTCAGCAGCGAATGTTTTTGCTTTTCCCCAGCCAAGTGCCATCGAGTCGGATCGGACTCATGGCGACCCTAGGGGCCTGCTTTTCCCCAGAGGGCTTTTATCTCCACCAGGTGCTGTTCCGAATTGGGCTGCCAGCAGAAAAGACCATTCCCTTCACTCCAGGTGGATTCTCCGGGGGTGGGGTTTCCAACAGCTGTGTGTGCAGGCACTGACCTACAGACAACCAGCAACCTACATGAACATGGAAGGTGAAGGCACCCCTAAGCCTGGCTGCCTGCGTCAGTAGGTGTCACCACAGCATACACCTCACTTTAGAAGTTTATCTCTGGATAGGATAGATAATTGTTTATTATACAGTAGTAGCACTTAACACTTATTTGGTGTGTACTTAGCCTTAGGAACTCCTCTAAATGTTTTCCAACGCCAAAAGCCTTACCAAAAAAAACCCCTCTAAGACAGGTACTATTATCCCCCATTTTACAGATTGGAAAACTGAGGTGCAGAGAAGGAAACAAATGAAGATCATCATTCACATCCTTGTACACTTGTCTAATTTGGTTCTCAGAATAAATTTTCAGGACAGAAATTGCTCTCCAAAGAGTATGTTTGTTTTTCAAAGTCTTTGACATACATTTCCAGATTGCTTTCCGAAACTCTTAGACCAATTTGTACACCCAGTAACAACATGAGTAAGGAAAGATCTGTGAGTCCTCTGGGCCCTAGGGAGCCACAGAAAGTCAGCAACTCTCCACCAAGTCCGTGAAGTCCTTTTTAACTCTGACTTTTCCTTTACGAAGCCCTGATGGCACCGTGCTTAAGAGCCTGGCTGCTAACCAAGTGGTAGCCAGTTCGAATCCACCAGGCACTGCTTGGAAACCATATAGGGTAGTACTACTCTGTCCTATAGGGTCACTACAAGTTAAAATCAACTTGACAGCAACAAGGTTGGTTTGGGGGTTTTGCCTTTATAGCCAGGGTGATACCAGAGCATTATTAAATACCACATTAGTGGCATCACTGACTTGGTTTTAAGTTGCTTAGGTGGCTGAGGGGATAGCCTGACAGGCATGTCCGGCAGAAAAGAATGAGGCTGGACTCCTCCACAGGGCACTTTACAGGAAGTCTGTAAGGGCATCTGGCCCTAAAACTCCTTTCTACCAGCTGTGTGGAGGCTATTCCCTTTGAGGAAGGAGGTGCCTTCAGGTCTGTCATTAGACTGTGGGCAGAAGATAGGGTGACTTCAGGAGGCCTCAATTTGGGCCTGGGCAGGTGGGTCCATCTTGAAAGGACAGCACCAGGCCTGAGCTGTTGGGGAGGAGTTAGCTTTGGTCCAGCATAAGGGCATCATCTGTCTGCAGCATTATTCTCTCTGAGTTTTTAACACATGGATACTGCAAACACCATCTCCTCAAAAGAACTTATCGGAGTCCCAGCTTTGGGAGTTTCACTGTCCCATAATTCTCCTGGCATCTGCCCAGGCTGTGGTGATATCCCACAGAGAGCTTCACAGCCAGGGTGACCTGGGGGCTGCGGTTAGTATAAAATCTCCCTCTCTCTGATCTATACTATTCCTTAGTATCCCTGCCAAGTGCACCCTGTGTCCCCCAACCCCCGCTGAACCACTGACAATCTGGACAAACAACATCTCTCTGAATTTTATAAAATTCTCTTTGGGGATAAATTACTTCTTAAGAACAATCGAACTTAATGATTCTCCTCTTTTTATTTTTAAATAACCAAAATCCATGTTATTATTTTTGTCTTTTTTGAGAGATTTTTCTGTATAGAATTGTGTCAACTAACCAATAATTAATTTCTCTGTATTTATTAATGAAAATTGTATTAAAGTGCCAGCCAGTACAAGTTGGTATAATTCCAGCCTAAAACAAAATGAACATTTGCTTAGACTATGAAGTCAAATTCACACCTAAGGCTGTGTTGGGTTGTTTGAAATAATACAACCAACTCCTGGACCTTCACAGCTAGCTTCCTAAGATCACCAGAGTTCAGTGACCCCAGGTTGTGATGCCTGGCCTTGGTTAATCCCTTCCTCAATACCACTGCATTAAAGATGAAGAATAGAAGTAGTTAGGTTAGCACAGAACTGAAGTGAGAACACAGGTGACAGAGACAGAAACACAGAGAGAGATAGTCCAGACCCTACATGATAGGTGGATAGGTGCAATGCCACCTGCCCTACCACTGCCATTTCTCAGATGGCCAAGCTCAACCCAATGTTCATCTCACTTGATTATAGAGGCTCGTCTCACCCTAATAGAAATGGCACAGCATAACCAAAGCCACTGGGCAGCACAAAGGCATGGTAACCTGAAACCTTGAATTTTGGATTGGATTGTGTCCCCCAAAATACATGTCAACTTAGCTAGGCCATGATTCCCAGTATTGTGTGGTGGTCTACTTTTTGTGATCTGATGTGATTATCCTCTGTGTTGTAAAATCCTAACCTCTATAATATAAATAAATGAGACAGGATTAGAGACAGTTATGTTAATGAGGCAAGACTCAATCTACAGGATTAGGTTGTATCTTGAGTCAATCACTTTTAAGATATAAAAGACAGAATCAAGGAGAAAGAAGAGGGAGCTCATTATTCCTAGTCAAGAAGAGCCAGGAGCAGAGTGTGTCCTTCGATCTGGGGTTCCTGCCCTGAGAAACTCCTAGACCAGTGGAAGATTGATGACAAGAAATTTCTCCCACGAGGTGAAAGCCTTCTTCTGCAGCTGGCACGTGGTAGCCAAGGAACTTGTTTCTAAACAGCTCTGTGGTTTTAGGCAAGTCGCTGACCCCTCTGAGCCTCTGTGCCCTTCTCAGCGAAAAAGAAGGGTCCAAACTAGGTAATGTTGAGCTCGAGCTATACATCTATGAAATAGTGGACCTGGGACAGGGAGCCTTGGCTCTACCACTCCTTCCTGCTCCCCATCCCCTTACCCAGCACCAGTCCCCCACTTCAGTCT
Source organism: Heterohyrax brucei (assembly GCA_028571685.1). NCBI lineage: Eukaryota > Metazoa > Chordata > Mammalia > Hyracoidea > Procaviidae > Heterohyrax > Heterohyrax brucei. Next base: position 63,111,193 of record CM053142.1, on the reverse strand, counting down.
CAATTCCACAGCCCTGCCCTCTACCCCCAAAGCTCCATTTCTAGCTCTTTGGAGTTATCACTTCAAGTTGTTTGAAATAATAACTGTAAGTTTTAAGACACACAGTCAAATACACAGTAGGTGCTCAATAGATATTTGTCAAATTAAATATAAACAGGGCTTAGAAGGATTTTTCTAAGCAGTGGTTATCTCTAGATAGGAGTGTTTCTCCTTCCTACTTTACTAGGATGTTTCTAATATTTTCAAAGCACATATATCATTTCCACAAAAAGAATAAAGATACTTCCAAAAGGCCAAAATGGACCTGGCTGTTCAAAAGACCATATACTCTGTGATTTCATTTTAATGAAATGCCCATAAGAAGCAAGTCTATAGAAACAGGAAGTGGATTCATGGTTGCCAGGAGCTGGGGGAGCAGGTGGAATGGGGCAGAATGGGGAAAGACTGCTAAACAGTACAGCCTTTCTTTTGGGAATAATGAAACTTTTCTAAAATAGGTTATGGCAATGCTTGTAAAATCCTGTATGTACACGGAAAACCATTGAAAATGATTTTAAAAAATGAATCTAGTTCCTCCCTACAATGACCCTGCTAATTTTTACTGCCAGTTACAAAATATAGTAAAGCTATGTTTCTTTAAAGTCATATCCATAGACAAGGTAATATCTGTGATGCGATGGATCACTTTTGCGTAGCCTTTCTTGCCAGTGGTCTCATAACCGTGCAATAGGGTGACTGTGGTCCACCAAAGGAATCAATTGGTCATTTTGCCATTCTGATTGGCTTGAAAAGAGTCATCAGAGTGGAGGAAGATATGATCCCACCGCTACCAGGGAAGAACAGCCGAGACTGGAACACGTCCTTTGGACCTGGGATCCCTGGGATCTCTGGGCTGAGACACTCCTGGAACCAGGAGACAAAGATAGAAAAGGAGGAGAGTGAAGGACCTGTAACATTGAAGGTGGCAAGGAGTGGTGGCAGAGAAACAGTGGCAGGAGAGGCCAGCAGGAGACAGTGTAGTGAGCTTCCCAGCACACAGAGCAGGAAAGCTGACTGCCTTTGGCAAGAGCTTGCTGGCCAAGTGGACTGCCTTTGGGCACTTATGATCAGAGCAAGAATAGCTTTGCAACATTTGCTGGAGCAGGGCAGAGGCTGAGGGGCCAGGAAGAGGCTGTCTGTGAGAACAGCTGAGAAGTGGCTGTCCGGACAGAACTGTATCTTGAGTCTTTCTAACCCTGAACCGTAACTGTTATTTCCCTAATGAACCCCATAATCATGAGTATTGTGTGTGAGTTCTGTGTGGCCATTGCAATGAATTATCAAACCAGCAGAGATGTGGAGAGTGCTGTGGAAGGGATAATTGGTGTCAGAACTGGTACAGACGGCAGAGAGAGGAGGCCTGCCTGACTTCTGCTGCATAAGAATCAGCCTTGGGCTGTTGATCTTGAGTCTCCTTTTCCCTTGTGAAGTCAGAAGAGGTGAGACTCTGCCCCCTTTAGATTTTTACAGTTCCTCTGATCAAAATCCTTCAGCGCTCACATCTCACTCTGAGAGAAATCCTAGAGATGCGACGCCATTGCTTCTCTGACCTCATTTTGTACTCTTCTCCCCCTCGCTCACCCCACGCCTTCCACACCTGCCTCCTTGCTATCCCTCAGACAGGCCTATTGCTCTTTCACCCCAGGGCCTTTGCACTCACTTCTCCCTCTGTTTAGAGTGCTCTTCTCCCTGATAGCCACCCACAAGACTCGATCCTCACACGTTACCTTCTCAGTGAGACCTTTTCTGGTCCCACTGTTTCACATTTCAAACTTCTCTCGATTCCTCTGCCTTTTCTCAGCTTTATTCCTTGATCCCCACTCACTACCACTTGACATACCACATGTTTTATTTACCTGTCTGTTATCTCTCTCCCCTACACTAGTATATAACACACAGTTTTATATATCTATATATATATACAAAATACACACACATATACATCATACCGTATGTAACAGTATGTAGCATGTAATAGGCCTATAATAATATTAGTGGAATGAAAAATAAATTCTATCAACAATTGACACTTGTGTAGACTAACAAAGGAGCTTATTAAAAACGTAGAGTCTGGTTCTGCCCTCGGCCTGATTTAGTCCTCCCCATGGTCTGGTGAGGTATCATCCCACTTCACAGAGGGGAAGACTGAGGCTAACGGTGGCGGTGGAATGCAAACTTAAGTCCTCTAATTCCATTCCTGCCTTCTTTCCATTTTATCATACTGCTTAGGCAGGAGGGCCCAGACAGACACTGCCCACTGTCAGGGCACAGGTGTCCCCACCACGCCTACCTCAAAGTGCACTCACCACCTCCATTTTTGTAGCAGAGATAGGGAAACCTCCAGACATTCCCCAGCCCAATGATCTCCCCGGCCACCGAGAGCACAAACTCCATCTTGTTGGTCCACTGGCCCCGATCCTTCACCTGGTCCGCCTCTTCCTGGTCCACCTTCACGCCCTTCTCGGGGGCCCATGAGTCCACAGAAGCCCCATCCTCATGAGCTGCCACGTTTCCATCCATAGCGAGGCAATGGGCTGGGAGGCTGCGGCACTGGGGCTGTGGCAGGGTGGTGAGAGAGGCGAGGTCTGGTGAGAGGAGCACAAACGAGCCATAAAAACGCCATTGCAGCCCCCGTACTCCCAGCCTGCTTTACCCAGACTGTTGTCATTGGAGCAGAGCTCTTCTTCCCAAGTTCTCACAGACATTTGCATCCAAAGAGACACTTTGCCCTCAAGACCCTATGAGTGAATGGGGAATAAGTCTTAGTCTTCCCATTTTGTGGATGGGAAAATCCAGGGCTTGATGGATGAAGTGACTTGCCAAGACCATTCCAGAACAGAAATGGGATTAAAATCTAGGCTTGGGTCCTTTTATTTCAAGTCCCTTTCTGTCCTTACAGCAAGCCACCATCCCCTGCCTGTCAGCGCTATTTCACTGTGTCCTGGTGAGAGACAGCAGCCCAATTCTGGCCTCTGTGCCAGAAGGGATCAAAGGCTTCCAGGAGTAACAGCAAGTCAAAGGGCAGGTATGACAGAGGTGACTGCATGGTCTTCCTCAGGCCAGTTGTAGGCTCATCCTGCGCCAGCAAGGCTGATCAATTTCCCCAGTGTAAACATGGGAGCCAACTAGTCCTGGGCATCTGATTGGGAGGGAAGAAGAAGGTGGAGCCTCCGAGCAAGTCCAGATTAGGACAAGGCTTGGCACTGGGGTCAAGTGCAGACCTTCAACTAAACCTGAGTTTTTTTCTCTCAGGCCTGCCCCTGCCCTCAGAACAAGCAGAGGTCCTTGTGGCAGAGCGGGTCACCAGAACGTGTCCCATTTGGGTGGTGGTCATCTCTGGGTCAGAGTGGTTTCCACACAAGAGGGAGGTCCATCTCACTAGACCACTGCCTTTCCCAGCTCCCACCCCTCCTAAAGAGCCCAAGGCTCTCTAGACTTCCACAAAAGTCATGGATCACTTTCAATTTTACTTTCTGTCCCTGTCAGAAGCAGAGCCACACTGTTCATTTGTCCACTGCCAAGGGATCAGTTCCAGCACAGTCAGGTATCTCTGGCCCATGTTTGCCTCCCCTTCCCTCCCACACATACAAACACCATAACCCGAGGCCACCTCTGCCATGACGTCCAGTGAGCTGGCCGGTGGAGGAGCCCCAGTCTATACAAGGAAGCAGCCATTCCACTGCCCCTCACCTCTGGGCAGCATTGAGTACAGCAAAGTGACCAGATTCTACCAAGTACTCCATGCTCCTCTGAGGCTCTAGAGGAAGACAAGGGATTCTTTTTATTAAAGAAGAGCCTGTGTTTATTTCTTGGTCTTTTTAGACCAGGCAACAGCCCAAGCCCAAGTGAGAAAGCCGTGGGCAGGAGCCATCTGAGGTTATGGAAATTTTTGAAGGTGACTTGAAGGGTACATATTATCCCAGGAATGGGAAAGCATGTCAGGGTGAAATTCTGGCAGTAGGTCCTAGTTGGAGGCTTCACTATGAACTCAATACAGAAGGAAGGTAAGGAGAGAGGTGCCTAGTGGGGAGCAAAAGCTGGGAGCATCAGACAGAAGGGAGTAGGAGGGGGAAGAAAGGAAGGGAGGAGAGCTCCAGGTTGGGTGTAAGCTACCCAGACTCCATGGGGCTTGAAGACCCAGAGCCACAGACTGAAAGAACACAAGAGCTTGAACTCAGGAGAAAAACAGGGAACACCTGAACCCAAAAGTTGATGTTGCCACATTATCGGGGACAAGGCACACTGAGGAATGGCCCCTGAATCTTTATCAAATGAAACACTGAATTAATAAATAGACTAAAAAACACAGATGAAGAAGTACTGGATGAGAAATCCAAGTTCTAGTTCAGACTTAGCCAATAAGCCTAAGAAAGGTTAACATCTGTATGTGCTAAAAACATCCAAATATTTACATGTATTAGTAAAATTTCATCCTTTTTTGGCACTGTGTTATAAAAATGAGAAAATAAAGCTCAGAGAGACTAAGGAACGGTGGCACATGGGAAGCACTCAGTAAAACCATTTTTGAACGGTTTGAATAAACTTACCAAGGCAGTAACTGGTAGAGTGAGGTCTCTAACTTCCTCTGTGAATTTAGGGAAATCACACCTCCACTCCAGGCTTCAAGTCTTCCTGGAAGAGAGAATGACTTCTGTTCAACAAAGGCATTTTTTGCTGTGTGCCTCCAAGTCGTTTCTGACTCATAGCAACCATATAGGACAGAGTAGAACTCGCCATAGGGTTTCCAAGGCTGTCCTCTTTATGGAAACTGATTACCAGGTCTTCTCCCCCTCATAGAGCCAATGGTGGCTTCAAACCACTGACCTTTAACCATTGTGTCATCAAAGCTCACCAGCAAGCACACTGGGGATAAAAAGCCAGACCCACTAAGCACAGGTATCCTCTCCCAAGTCAGAGGGTAGCTCAGCTCAGGCCAAGCCCCAAACCCGAGGGTGCTGAATGGGTAGGTCAGGATACCTACTATTTCCTCCCAGATCAGAGGCAACGATCTCAGGGCTGAGGAATTCTCAACAGTTGAGGAAAGAGAGATTAAGTGGGGAAAGAGAGTCAGTGAAGGAGAGAGACACAGGCTCATGGAGGAGAATCAGAGAGTTGGTGATGAGGAAATGAATAGCAGAACCCGGAACCCAGTCTGAGCTCCAAATTTAGGTTGTATCAGGGATAGGAGAGGAGAGAAAAGAGAATGTGAACTGATGAGCAGACACTAGCACGATTTGTCAGAAAGAAAAAAAAAAAACCCTAGTTGGGAGGAGCATAATACATCAATAAGAATTAAAAACCAGAATGGCAGAATGTTAGTAAGAGAAAAGAGGAAACTGGCCTGGAGCCATGGTAAGCCAAGCAGAAATAGCCTTAAGGTGCAGCAAGAGAGATTTAAGTTAGACTCAGGGAAGAAATGTTCTGGGGGACATTAGACATAAAAACAAGCTATACAGAGCTCTCTTTCTGGAGTTACTTTTAAAAGTCAAAAGGATAGCCCCTACCCTACTACCACCCTTATTCTACTCCATCTCTCCAAGGCCCCTACCTCTGGCCCATTTGTTAAGAATAGTTGAACAACAGTCTTGTCCACAGCCAAGGTAACTTCTGGAGATCTTCTCTTGCCCAAGGGTCTACACCCTGCCTAGCTTTGTCACCTTTCTAGCTCCTAGGATCACCTCCCCAGGCTGCCCACCTGCTGTGCTAAACTGGGACAGGGTATGGAGACACGGGGTAGCCCTCACCATAAATCAGTGCCCTCCAGAAGCAAAGACACCAGTACCCACCCTGGTCTTTTTCTGCCCACTGAGGAAATTCTCAAAAGATTGGAAAGTCCATAGTTAACTGGGTTTGCAGGAACTGGCCACTGTCTAGCAGAGGAGCAGAAAAGTGTAGGAATGCTGCTCCCCACGGTGCTAGGATTCCACCTCGGTCCTCTTTAACTGCCCAGTCCAGCAGAGGAATGGCCCGGCCCCTGGACACAGTGGGGAGAGGATGACCCAGCCCCTGCTCAGCCCACACCCACATACCAATTCCTGTTCCCACACACGCACTGGTGCCATGCCCCGTCACGTCCCTTTGCACACACATACCTGTGTGCATGCCACCAAAACCTGACTCTTGCCCCTAGTCCTTCACACTCAGTGGCCTGTTTGGCTCAGCTGGTGGCCACCCACACCTCCCCTCAGCTCCCTCATTGACCCATCAGCACAAGCCTTCCTGGGCCTCCTATCACCCCAGAGGCAGGGCTGCCTCTTCTGTCTGTGAGACACCAGCTCCCAGCTCTGAACACGCCCGGCAGAGGGCAGGCAGGAACCCCTCACCTGGAATCCTTCATGGTAAATCATAAGTCTTCAAGAATGCCCTGGGGTTTCTCCTGTGCACCCTTCCTGCCCACCTCACTGGGCACTCTCTGCTTCCTCCGCCTTCTCAGCTGATCGCTCCTACTCCCTGTGGCCGGCTCCCCCTCTATGGACTTTGCCAGCACACAGGCTTGTCCCTGGGCAACCCCAGTGCTGTGGATGGCGAGGCTGGAGCCAGGCTGACACCCCTTGTCCTAGGATTCCCAAACATCAGAATTTTCCTGTGGCCTCAGTTTGCTGAGTTCTGCTTCCCACCACAAACACACACATTTCTACCAAGGATTTCCCCCCAGATTCGACCCCTCCAGCCCCTCTGAAGCAGCCTCCCCACCACCGGCTCACCTACCTCAGTCCCACATCCCTGCTCCTGCGGTCGTCTCCTTGGCTGCATCCACCAGGTCGTCGGGAGAGTCCTGGGGAAGCTGCTTCAAGAATATCAAGAATGACAGGACCTGAAAAGGAAACTTGTCCGCCACCTTCACGCCTCCTCCTTTTCTTCCTAGCTCAGAATCCCATCAGAGTCACTGTCCTGGGAAAGCTAGAGGGGATCTGGCTCTGCATATGTATATGGGTACAAGCTCCTTCCAGGCCAGCATACCGGGAAGCAAAAGGGCAAGAGACACGCCGCTAGCAACACGGGGGACTAAGGCCAAAAGTTTGTGAGCCAGGATTACAACATCCAGCCTCAGAAAGTCTAGTCCTGGGTCCCAATTCTCCCAATCCCCATGCTGCTCCTACTGTGGCCCCCCACCTCCCTTCAGACCCGGGATCACTTTCCACCCCAGCGGTACTGTCCCCGGGTTCTCCCTCCAGAGCTGCGCTGAGCTGAGCTGCTCTCCTGGGAGAGCTGGGGGCTCAGAGACTGACGTGCCCCCCTCCCCTTCCCTCTCTTATTCCTTATGCGCCCCTCTGTCTCCTCCTTACCTTGCCCCCTCCCAGTACCATCAGAACAGAAGGTGCAGCCCTCTCACCAGAGCAGCAGCGTAGGACTCACCACCCCCCAGGCTGGAATCTGAGGACCTCGGGGAGGGGGAGCTGGCCTCACTGATGAGGGCACAGGAAGAGGGTGAATCATGTACTGGAGTTTTCCACCAAGTACCTGCCCTCTGTGGCTTCAAGGCATGACTCTGGGGCCTTTACAACTGCCACCCTTTTCCTTGGGATTTTCCTATAGAAGGCACCCTGAGCATATCTCAAGAGGCATAATCTAGAAAGGATGAAGGTTTGCAGACAGACCAACCTGAGTTTGAACTTTCCCTCTGTTGTCATTTACATGCTGCGTGAGTGAGCCTCAGTTTCCCAAGTGTAAAAAGTGGATAACTGAACCTGCTTTGCAGGGTTGTTGTTGAGAGTTAAAGACAGTAAGATTTATTGCTTAGGGTATGTGAGGGCTTAGGAGGAGTCATTGTGTTTGTGATGGGTCCTTTGCCTGGTCCCAAGCAGCCATCAACGCTCTGGTCACCTCTCAGCACTAAGGCACATAGCTAGTTAGAAATAGATGACTGACTCAGGTGAAGAGAAGGTAAGTGGTTTGTCCCAAGGTAATACCGCTGGTAAATGACAGGGCTAGGATTTGAACCGGGACCTTCTGGCTCCAAAAATCTTTGCTTGTCCCCACTGCAGCACACTGTCTCCCAGACCACAAATGTCTCATAATTCTTTGTGTCTTGTCTCTGACAGTCTCGCAGCCACCAGCGGTGAGCTGGTGCTTGTTGAATGGATGTGTGTACCCTGAGCCACATGCCAGTGGGTTTCTCCGGAACAGGGTCCTTGTCCCTCTCCCTGAGCATGCTTCCCCGGTGCCGGGCACCGCGCTGTCCCTCAGCTGTTCATTCAGACTAAGCAGCATCTCCTTCAAGATGATGAAAACGCCCCTTCAGCTTCAAGTGGTGTGCAAGGAGAGGAAGTTGTGGAGAGAGGGGGAAATTCCCCTTTACATGCGCTTCCGCTTTCAGTTTTAGGACTTCCCCACCAGTGATGAGGTGTGAACTAAGAATCTCAGTCTGTAGTTTTCCATCAAGCACCCTCACTCAACGTCTTTCTCTAGGGCTCCTGTCAGTGTCTCCTGTAAGGTTCTCCACCAAGGGACAGACAGACTGAGTCTCAGTTCTTTTACCCTTGGCCTCTCTGGAACCAGAAGGCAGGCTAGAGGGCAGTTCTGACAGAGTAGGGCATGTGCACAGCCAGGATTCGCAGCTGTCACCCCTGTGCTTGACTGGGACCATAGGAAGCTGTACTGCTGTGCCTGCCCTGTCGCTGGATGTCTGGCCCACCCTGAGTCAACCCCTAAACTTATTACAGAGGGGGCACCAAAGGCCATGAACGTAGTCAGCTGCAGCTATTCTAGAACAATACTCCATGTTCCGCTTGTCTGTGAAAGTGAGAGGGAGGCAGAGAATCAGGCTGGGAAAGAGGATGGATTTCCTTGTTTGTTCATTCATTCAAAAAGCATGTGTTCAGCACTGACAGTGTGTCAGGCTTTATGCCAGGACCTGGGGAATAGAGTGTGAACAACACTCAGGCATGGCCCTCAAGTTGCACTCAGAACAGAAGGGCTTGTCACCTCTCCTTCACCTTGCAGGAGAGTACTACTTAATTGACTCTAATGGTCATCTCTAATAGTCACTTCTCCTTCACCTTGCAGGAGAGCACCAAGGAGTTGACCCTAATGGACATTGACCCCATGTGTGTCAGAGCAACACTGTGCTCCCTAAGGTATCGAGGGCGGATTTTTTAGAAGTAGATCACCAGGCCTTTCTTCTGACGCACTTCTGGGTGGACTCAAGCTCCATCCTTTCAGTCATCAGCCAAGCATTAAGCATTTGCACCACTCAGAGACTCCAATACTAGAAGAGTTATTTTGTATGGACCTGGCCCAGCAAGGGACCCAGGGAGTAGAGTTTGATTTCCCCAAAAGGAGCTGCCTATCCCATCCACTGCAACCTAATGCCTGGGGCTGGGCAAGCTGGAGGACAGCAAGGATGTCTCTGACCTTGCCCAGGCTTTTTCTGCATCACTGATAGCCTTAGATGGTAGGGCTGGGGCCATGGAAATACGACAGATTTGTTTGGATGTGTCCCAGGACAGCTGTCCCCAGACTCCCTACTGGACTCCAGCAACACTGTGGTGTAAGGTATTAATGGACATCCCCAGTTCACAGAGGAGAACACTAAGGACCAGACAGCCTGACATGCCCAAGGTCACACAGCTAGCAAGGGGGCCTGTATCAAAGCTAAGCCGGCAAACCTCTGTAAAGCAGTGTTGGCTGGCTGTGGGGGCTCTGAATTTGTACATGTGCTCAGACAAATGAGGGACTGTGTGTGTGCGTGTGTGTGTGTGAGTGTGCACACGTGTAGATCTGAGGCCTGGGTGCACATCCACGTGTGCAAGGTCTCAGTGCCCCCCGTGTTCCTCCTCACCTATGGGCTTCAGTGTGTAGCCCTTCACTGTTAGGTGTGCATTTGTTCTCTTCAGCTGTCACTTGCCCCAAAGTTCTGTCCACCAGCTTTTCTTCTCTGATAGGTGTGACTAAACACAAAAGGGCTCCCCTTCCCTTTGTGTCTTTTCCTGAGAGTGCAGGATCCCGTATCTCCTGATCCCCATGCCAGTGGGTTATTTTTCCTTGATATTCCACTATGTGAAATCCTGGTGGTGTGGTGGTTGAGATCTACAGCCGCTAACCAAAAAGTCAGCAGTTTGAATCTGCCAGGTGTTCCTTAGAAACTCTATGGGACAGCTCTACTCTGCCCTACAAGGTCTGTGTAGTTGGAATTGACTTGATGGCAACAGGTTTAATTTTTATCTTTAATTCCACTATAAGTGAATGTCCTAGTAGGAATCAAATCATCATTATTGAATTGCCTACTTAATTTTCCTGGGATCAGCCAATACTTGCAACTGTGATCAGATGGATGGATAGACAAATATCACCCTTAGAAAGCCTTCCAGACCACCAAAGCTAAATCATGAGATTCCTTCCTGAGCCCCAGTTACTATTTCCCATAATGTTCTGCTCTCTCCTTGTTTAAGTGGATCTGTTTTTGCTCATCATTGTGTCAGGAAGACAGCACAGTACCACACAGTCAGTATTCTGGAAATATTGACAGATGGATGGAGATGACAGTTACGTGTTATCTAGGGTTTCAGGGGTTTCTCTAGCAGATTTATTTCTCTCATTAATTAAGCCTGACACCCTTGGAGAATGGCCAGCCAGTCATTTTCCATAAAGAGGTCATCAAGGCCAAAACACAGTAGGGCTGATGTCATTAGTTTTTATAAACTGTTCCAAAAGTGATGAGGAATAACTAACATGGCTCTTGTCCCAGCCCTAAGAATCACTGTATACTCTCTCATCCTGACCAGCACAGGAAGAACCATCCGCACAGGGGTGGGGGCCTCACAGATAAGCAGGTGTTACTGAGTGGATTCTGACTCCTATAAACCTCATGTGTATCAGAGCAGAGCTGTGCCCTATCAGGCTTTCAATGGCTGATTCTTCTAAAGCAGATCACCAGGACTTTATTCTCAGCTATCTCGGGGTAGAGTTGGCCCTCTAACCTCTTGATTAACAGCTGAATGTGTTAATTATTGTCACCACACAGGGACTCAGCCAGGGAGAAATGCAACTATGTCTGTGCTTAGTAACATACATAGACACACATGTAAACATACCGCAGCTCAGCTGTAAGGCTGCAGAAGCACACTCATGAGGTCTTCGAGGGCCAAGGCCTTGCCTGCTGACCCTGGGGGAGGACAGGGCTACCTTCCACCTGAATCCCCTTGCACCCCAACCTTAAAAGCTTGTATCTGCATCTCAGGTCTTGGCTGTATGAACTGTTGTCACAGCAGTGCCACCCCGTTGGGACCGTGGCCGTGGCCGATAGTGACAGCTTCCAGAGTCAGCCTCTTAAGCAGATGAAGAGTGAGGTGGTCCTGAGGAAGCAGGGTCCCTCTGCTGGCCAAGTTCAGGTAGTACTCCGCTCTGCCAAGACATCACACCTGCCTGTCCCTCTCTTGTGCACTCAGCACCCTGCCCTGGTGTGTACACACAGGCACACTCTTGCCAAGTCGGGGCAGGCACACAGTGACGTGGCAAGGGAAACATGACAGAAAGAAGCCACAACCAGTCTTTCCTCTTCTTATCATATAGCTAGGGCTCCAGTCTCCTCCTTACTCGTCTCTCAATTTCTTTTCTTATTCTACAGAGCAAAGAGGGAGGCAGGCAGCTTTGGGAGAAGCCTGGAGAGAGGTGGGACAGCCTCTTAGTGTCCAAGTGTCTGGCGATGGAGGATCCCAGCCTGGTCCCATCACCTCCTCCCCTTAGCAATCACTTCTGCTACATGATTGGTAAGAACTTTATAAGGGAAGGAAAGATGGGGAGGAAGCAGGGTCCTAAAGTCACAACTTTAAAGTGGAGAGCAGAAACCAGGCAGAACTGCTAGCAGTCTGTGAGAAGAACGTGGATTTAATGGAATGAAGGACAGGCGGGCCTCGAGGCTGACAAAGCTCTCACCCACCCACCAGCCTTCACTTGGTGTCTGAAGGCCCATCTCAGAGAGATGCTTTTGAATACTGGCATTTTGCATCTGTTCAAACTACCCCTGGAGCACGGAAGTTGGGGTGGGAGGTCCCAGCTCAGAAGGCAGATTCCAAAGTATCTCAGGTGGGGGTGCAAAGGTGGGACTTTTTCTGCCCTCTCCCCTCTGCACCGCTCCCCACCCAGGCTCACAGGTACCATGCAAGCATTTGTGCTCCTAGCATTGGGACTCTAGTTCTGTGAGTCTGAGAAGTGATGTCTCGGGTGTGGCAGGAGCAAGGGGTCCTTCTTGGTTCTTTTGGGGCAGGTCTTCAGCTGGGCACACGAGTTGGCGTATTCTCTGGAAGAAGAGCAGAGGTGGCTGTTATGAGGTAGAGCAGAATTGTCAGCTTCCCTCATCACAAATGTCTGCCTGTCCCCGACCTGCACAAACATACCCCCCGAAGTGCAAACCCTATAATCACACCAACAAAACCAATTCATTGTCATCGAGTCAATTCCAATTTATATGGACCCTATAAGTCAGAGTAGGACTGCCCCATAGGATTTCTAAGGAGCATCTGGTGGATTCAAACCGCCAGCTTTTGGTTAGTGGTAGCTCTTAACCACTGCACCACCAGAGTGCCTATAACCTTGGAGCCACCCTATCTCTTCCTGCAACTTCTAAGCACACTGTTGCCGGTTGCCACTGTGTCAACTCTGCCTCATGATGACCCCGTGTGTAGTGGAATGAAACATCGCCTGGCACTGTACCATCTTCCTGATCCTTGAGTGTGAAGCTAGGGTTGTAGTCACTGTGTATTTCGAGGGTCTTCCACTCTAAAGCACTCATCTTCCAGCACTATATCAAACAATATTGTGTTACGATCCATAAGGGTTTCATTGACTAATTTTCAGAAGCAGATCACCAGGCCTTTCTCCTACACTTGCCTTAGTCTAGAAACTCCTCTGAAACCAGTCCATCACGGGTGGACATGCTGGTATTTGAAATACCAATGGTACTGCTTCCAGCATCACAGTAACACAGCAGTCACCAGTGTGACAAACTGATAGACAGGTGGTGGCTGACAACTAACCACATCAGGCTCACTGGCTTCTCCATGTACCAGCTGCTATCCTTGACAGGCAGCCTACCTACCACCACGGGATCTTCCCTCTTCTGACAGGGTTCCGTCCCCTGCTGACTGCTTTCCTCCTTACTAACTCCATACCTCTCTGAAGGAGCCCTTGAGGGTACTGAGTTTGTAGAAGCTCCACGCAGGAATGCAAACCATGGAGGACAGAGCGAGGAGCCAGCCCAGGGCATCACCCCACCATGGGTATGTGTACTTCTTATTGTAGGTCAATGGCTTGTACTTGACCAGGGAGAAGAGGAAGGTGGCCTGGGGTGAGAGCAGAAGAGGAAGAGGTTTCAGGGAGAAGCGCTCTGTGTCCTCAGTTACCCATCTGGAAGAGCTGGCCTAGCTGAGGTCACACTCCAAGACTGCACTCACCTCTGGGCTCTTCTAGGCCAATCAAATCTCCACCCACCTTGTAGTCGGCGCTCTCACCTCCCAGTAGGTACCTTCAGGGCACGTATGCTATCACTCCATGCCCTCATCCCCTTAGGCACCTTTACATACAACTGACCTCCCAAAGCTGGACATGATTATGTATTTGGTGGGAAGGGGTGGTAGAGGGGGTGCTCTAGTCTCCTGCATAGTCAGTTTAGGCTGTTAGAACCTCAAGGGCAGGAACCACACCACTTTCCCTTCTGTACTTCATTTATGTCCTGTATGCAGTGGGGGGTGAGAGTGATTGGCTGACATAACAAATAAAGAGAAAGGAAGCAGCACACAGTAGTTAAAGACTTAGCTGCCTGAACCAGGTTGCCTGGGTTCAAATCCAGCTTGAATAAACTATTTAACCTCTTTCACTTCAGTTTCATCTACAAAGTGAGTATAATGGTGATACTAAGCTCATGAGTTTCTTGTAAGGATTAAATTGGTTAACGTAGATGAAGCACTTTGTGTCTGGCACTAAGTAAGTGCTCTACAACTGCCGTGATTAATTGCTGTGGTTATCAGCAATTAATGAGCAGCCTGATGCACTCAGGTTGTAGTCTTCTTACCACATGAGACTCACACTGTGGTGTTGGTCAAACCATCTGACAGTTGTAGGCCTCAAGTTATCCTTCTGTGAAATAAAAAGGAAGAATCTGTCTTGCTGGCATTTCTAAAATGCAACAGGAGAATGAACAAAAATCTAAAATGGTTTTCAGTCTCTAAGGTGAAGTCCCTTCTAAGTCTAATGGCCTGTCTACACTGCTACCACTACCATCTTTTTTCTCTTTCCATCTGGCTTCACCCCCTGGGATTATCTTACTGTGCACACAGCTGGTGTAACGAAGAGCCAACAATATTTGATAAGAGGCCATGGCCTGTACCCAATCATATCTTCAATGTTGTCATAGAAGCGCCCAGCTCCTACCATGAAGAGAAGAGGGAAGGGGAAGAAGGGACATTCTTTAGTGTCCAAAACGTCAGGATGTCAACCATCAGACCAGGATGGGTGAACATCAGTAAACAGAAGATACCACAGTCATCTTTCGAAATCCCTGCTGGAAGAATACTCTTTCCTGGAATTAATAAGCATAAACAGCAGTGGGTAGAACTTGGCTAAGGCAAAGGCAACAACTTGTTGATTCTTGAGGCTATTAAAGGTCGACAAGCTTTGGGCATTGTGGTATAGCAGTTAAGAGCTACTGCTGCTGACTGAAAAGTCATATGAGTCAGTTCTATTCTCTTATAGGATCACTATGAGTTGGAATTGACTGGACTGTAGTGGGGTTTGGTATTGGTTTGGGTAGTGGTTTAGGCACACTCAAAGCCAGGAAGGTGTTTTTGATCACAGATTCTGCAGACAAATCCTCATCAAAAAGGAGAAAATGCTGAACAGAATCTCAAATTTTCATGGAATCCAGACTGTCTGGACCTATGGAGGATGGAAGAACTCCTGAAACTACGGCCCTGAAACAATCTTTATGCCTTAAATCAAAAATGTCCCCTGAGGACAGGAGATTGTTGGGAGGATAAGACATGTATGGAGCAGAAAGGAAGAGTGTGCTGTCACTCGGCAGGGAGAGCAGTGGGAGCTGCATATATGTGGGCATGTAAATTTATATGGGAATGTACATTTTCATTCAATCATAATAAAAAAATAAAAATAAAAGAATTTCCAGAAAAAGCTAAAAAAAGGTCCCCTGAAATTGTCTTAAAACCAAATAATATTTTTGTTAGGTGTCACCACATTGGTTCTGACTCATAGCAAGCCTGTTTACAACAAAATGAAATGCTGACTAGTCATATATCATCCTTACAAATATTGCTGTGTTTGAGCCCGTTGTTGCAGCCACTGCGTCCATCCATCTCATTGAGGGTCTTCTTCTTTTTAACTGACCCTGCATCTTACCAAACATGATGTCCTTCTCCAGGGACTGGTCCCTCCTGACAACATGTCCAAAGTATGTGAGACAAAGTCTCACCATCCTCACTTCCAAGAAGCACGCTGCACTTGTTCCAAGACAGAGTTGTTCATTTTTCTGGCAGTCCATGGTGTGTTCAATATTCTTTGCAAGCACCATAATTCAAAGGCATCAATTCTTCAGTCTTCCTTATTCACTGTCCAACTTCCATACAGATAAGGAAGTGATTGAAAATATAGTTTGAGTCAAGCACACTTTCGTCCTCAAAGTGAAACTTACTTTTCAACCCTTTAAAGAGATCTTTTTCAGCAGATTTGTCCAGCGCAGTAGATCATTCGATTTCTCAACTGTTGCTTCCATGGCTGTTGATTGCGGATCCAAATAAAATGAAATGCTTCATGATGACAATCTTTTCTCCATTTATCATGATGTTGCTTTTTGGTCCAGTTGTGACAGTCTTTTTTTTTTTTTTTTTTAATGTTGAGGTGTAATCCATACTGAAGGCTGTAATCTTCATTTTTATTAGTAAGTGCTTCAAGTCCTCTTCACTTAGAGCAAGCAAGGTTGTGACATCTGCATATCACAGGCTGGTAATCAGTCTTCCACCAATCCTGATACATAGTTCTTATTCATACAGTCCAGCTTCTCAGATTATTTGCTCAGCATGCAGAATGAAAAAGTATGTTGAAGAGACACATTCCTGATGCTCACCTTCCCTGACTTTAAACCATGTAGTGTCTCCTTGTTCTGTAAGTTTGTCTTATTTGTGTAGCTTCTGTGTCGCTAAGAGGCTGGAAGCTATGCCACCAGTATTTCAAATACCAAGAGAGTAACCTCTGGTGGACAGGTTTCAGCAGAACCAGGAAGAAGGACCTGGTGGTCTACTTCTGAAAAAATTTCCCAGTGAAAAAACCATAGTTCAGTTTAATTAGTAGGGAATATCTGCTTTAAGCATGCTCTTTAAGATCTATCTATATGGTATCAGGAAATGTTGGTGGCATAGTGGCTGAGTGCTACAGCTGCTAACCAAAAGGCCAGCAGTTCAAGTCTACAAGACACTCCTTGGAAACTCTATGGGGCAGTTCTGCTCTGTCCTATATGGTCACTGTGAGTTGAAATAAACTTGATGGCTCGGACTTTGGGTTATTGTTCCTATGGGGTCAAATTGACAGAAGAAACTCAAAGGATTAGATAGGAAGCTTAGGAGACAGTGAATTTATGTTAATAGGGAAGGAATAACTCAGAAAAGGAGGGTGAAAATGGTTGCACAGCCCAAAAAATGTTATCCGTATCAGTGAATTGCATACATAGCGTCTCACAATTAAGTTCGTGAACTTAATTGCTCTAAGTGCTTCATAACTCGTTCCTAAATATCACTATGGTCACCTGCGAAGTACTCCCCTTGGGAAGGTATGCACTGATGCCAGCGCCTAGTCCACTCTTCAAAGCAGTTTTGGAACTCTTTCTGGAATGGCCATAATGCATGCTGACACAGTTGACAAGTTCATGAACTTAACTGTATCACTGTCTGTGAGGGAGTTTTTAGCCAGTAAACTAATAACTGCATTGAAACACCCTCCCTATTCACCTGATCTGGCCCCTAGTGACTTTTTTCTTTACCTGAAGATAAAGAAAATATTGAAACGAAGATATTTTGATGACACTCAGGACATCCAGGGTAATATGACAACAGCTCTGACAAGCCATTCCAGACGAAGAGTTCCAAAATTGCTTTGAAGGGTGAACTAGACACTGCGGTCAGTGCCGAGCTTCCCAAGCAGAGGACTTTGAAGGTGAGTAGTAATATTCATCAATGAGGTATGTAGCACATTTTCTAGGATGAGTTCGTGAACTTAATTAGCAGTCCTCATATAGAAACTATTGAAATGGTGTGTGTTTTGCTGTGTATGTTCTCTCTCCAAAAAAATAAATTATTGGTGAGGGGAGGACTAGGAAGGTGGGCAAGACAACCTTTATAGGGACCTTTCAATGGATCTATTTAGGGTTCTCAAGATTTTTGAGGTTGGGCAGATGGGGGAGTCCCAGCAAAAAGTAGATGTGAACAGTGAATACATCTCTTTTGTCTAAGAGCCCTGGGGTGTGGGAGAGAACTGGGATTCCAGCTGGGGAAAGAGTTACTTACCATAAATCCAAGCCACACAGAGGGATTCAAAGATGGCCACAAACAGAAGGCACATGCCACTGGCTGCATAGTAGTCAAAGAGCTGAAACACGTACATGCCACCCTGCCGAGAAGAATTGGTAAAAAGAACTTTATCCAGAGGAATCAGACTTATGCCCACCCACTCTAGTCTCACACTGTTGGGCACAAGGCAAAGCTGATGAGGATCACAGGAGACAGATAACATTAGAGAATGTAGTTTGCTAGCTAAAAAACACTAAACAGATTTAAGAGACAATATTGGTTTTTGTTACCATTTTTGGATAAGAGAGAGATGAATTCAGACCGCTATTGCTGGATTATCCATGAGAACTTCTAAGGGTTGACTCCAGAAGCCCAAGACACAGTAACTTTTTTTTTTTGGCAAAGGATCAGAATAGGGGTTGATATATTATCAAATTCCCAAGCTCCATCTGCATGCTTTTCCCTAAAGACTTCACACAGAATGTCACCCCTCTCCGGGAGTCCCTTTCTCCTTTGAAGTTTGTCCACAGAACCTGACTCAGCTGTCTGGGAAATCATGGGAGCTTGGTGGAGAGGCAGTTCTTCCCCACCCAAGACCTCCCTGATTACCCTTTCCATACCTCTTAGCTCAGTGTGGAGCCAAATTGCCCTCCATCCACCCCCAGAGGTAAGTAACTGATGCCAAAGGCCAGAACAGGGGACTTGCCTATTTTGTGCCTTTTTTAGTTGGGAAAGGAGGACATGCCAGTTCTCTGAACCCATTGTATCTGTTCCACCTGACAGGTAGGAGATGTCTCCTCTTCCCCACTGGGTCTGTACCACACAGCGCCCTAGACCCTCACCTCTGTGAGCATGACTAGTCCGACCAGGAAGGAGATGACAGACACCACAAAGATGAGCCCTTCCCTTCGGTTCTTCTTGCGGAACACACAGGGATACATGTCCACCAGCGCCGTCACCAGGCTTTCTACGCACACAAACTAGATGAGAGGGCAAAAGAATTGGAGGGAAAGAGAGTTCCTAAAACAAGCTCCATTGACTAACTATGGATTCTCGCTCCTGGGGTCAGCCCTCCTGGCCTCCTTGTCCATTCTTGTATGGTTAGGTCTGAATCCATGCTTCAAGGCTCCTCTTTCTTCTCAGGAGGGCTCCAAATTTATTTATTTTTTAATATTTTACTGTGCTTTACTACTTCAAAACTAAATTGTTCCCTAAATGTGTCCCAGCTCTTTGGAAGAACACAGTAATGGTTGGGGATTGGGAGAGAACACTTTCAGGGCACATTCAGACCAGTCAGCATACCCAAGGTTTTGGTCTTTTTCTCTAAAGAAAATGTTCTACATACCACTTGGGTGAGTGGTGTCTAGGGTCTTAAAGGCTAGCAAGCTGCCATCTAAGTAGCATCAATTGATTCCAATCCACTCAGATCACAGGTAAACAGACGACATCAAAGACAGGAAGAAAATACGAGCCCACCAGATGGAAGGGGCCATATGAGCCATAGTCTGCTTCAGCAGGAGACCAGACGAACTAGACAGTGCCCAGCCACCCCTAATGACTACATGGATGATGTGCATAGCGTGAAGCCCCTGACCCAACAGGGAGAAGGACTAGAGGGCAGAACTAGAACTCTACCAAATGACCACACTTCAAGGTCTGTCGGTCTGCAGGGTCCCCTGGGATCACGGCCCCCAAACTCTCTCACCACAAATTGTATCTAGCACTGAAGCCAGCTCTCTAGACAAAGACTGAACCAGACTATACAAAACATGGAGCACGACTGGAAACAAGCAAACTTTTGGACTTAAACTTGTACACAGGGCTGTCTGAGAAGCTCATCATTGGAGGCGAGATGATAGGTTAAGAGGGGACAGATCATGGGCAAATGGACACAAGAAGTTCCAGATGAAAGGGAGGAGTGTGCTGGGGGCAGGCAGGGAAGGAAGGGGAGAGCAGTTGGAGTAGAACTGTGGTAAAAGTTCCAGGTGTTACATGGCAACTTGATATAGGTCCTAAACTTGTACCTAAGCCACAATAAAATTTGCGGCTGTGTGTGTGTGTCTTATTGTGCTTTAAGTGAAAGTTTATAATCCAAGTCAATGTGTCACACAAAACATTGCACACACACACTGCTATGTACTTCTAGCTGCTCCCCCCACTCTGTGACAGCACGCTCTCCATTTCTACCCTGTATTTCCTATACCTATTCAACCAGCTCTTGTCCTGTCCCCCTTTGCCCTCTCATCTCACCTCTGGATAGGAGCTGAGAAAGGTACACTTTTGACATTATCCTAGTGCATAGCCTTTTCAAGTGTTTCAGGGTATCATGTTCTACCGGGTGCCCCCTGCTCCCCCTCCTGCAGCCCACACACCGACTCACTCTTCTCTGCCTCCAAGTTTGCCACTTGTTGGTACCTGGCTATCCAGTCCCAGGAGCACGACCATGAAGAAGAAGCAACAGGCCCACAGCGGAGAGAAGGGCAGCATCACCACAGCCCGGGGGTAAGCGATGAAAGCCAGGCCAGGGCCTACAGCAGGGAGCAGAGAGACAGAGCCCAGTGCCTGGGCCACATCCAGCCCATGTGTAATCCCAGGGATCCTAGTGTGGGGCCACGGCACGACAGGAGCTACAAGGAACTTCAAGGGGGCTCTCGTGGCACATTAATAAAGCACTCAGCCACTAATCAAGAAGCTGGCAGTTTGAACCCACGAGCTGCTCTGTGGGAAAAAGATGTGGCAGTTTGTTTCCATAAAGATTACAGCCTTGGAAATCACATGGGGCAGTCCTACTCTGTCTTATAGCCAGCCAAGTGCCGTCGAGTCGGATCCGACTCATGGCGACCCTAGGTAGGGTCATGATTAGTCAGAATCAGCTCAATGGCAAAGGGGTACAAGGAACTTCATCCCACAGTTACCAATGCCACCACCATCCTCTCCTGGGAAATGTCACCACCAACCTCTGCCTGGACCTCAAACCTCTATGGCACTACCCACTGTATTGTCACTGGCAGGCCTAGACCCTAGAAACTGCGTGTGTGAGAGTACTTTGGCAAATAGAAAAGGGGTGTATCTGTCCTCACTTCTCTAAATTCTATACCTCCAGATCCTCAAGTCTCACTTTCCAGATCTATTGCCCCAAATTGGAGCTTTCAAATTTAAAAAGAAAGCAGGACAGAGACTGGAGAAACCCTGAGAGGGTGGCCCCCAGACGCCCTTTCAGCTGAGTACTAAAGTCACTCCTGAGGTTCACCCTTCAGCCTACAATTTGACAGACCCCTTAAACAAAACAAGACTAAGGAGACCTGCCAGGTCTGGGGCAAAAACTAGAAAGCAGGTGGGGACAAGAAAACTGGTAAGAGGGAACCCAGGTTTGAGAAGGGAGAATGTTGCCATACTGCGGGATTGTTAACCATTGTCATAAATGTGTACTAACTTTAATGAGAAGCTAGTTTGTTCTGCAAGCCTTCATCTAAACTACAACTTAAAAAAAAAAATTTTTTTTAATTTTTTTTTTAAGCCAAGGAAAAAAAGAAAGTGCAGGAGCCCAGTACGTATGTCCATTTGTAAAGTTGATCCAGTACAAAACAAATGTAAGCGGTGAGGTCTCATCAAAACTGGAGCAATATTTTGGTGTTTTACAAGGTAGTTGGTACCAAAGAAAATGCCTCCAAGGCCAGATGAGGCCCGGGGCCGCCACTCTGCTGCCTCTGCAGCAGGGCGTTTTTCTCACCTACAATGAGTAAACTGGTATGAATTCCAGAGTACCACTGACACATGTCTTCTCAGACAAATTAATGCTCCTCTCATCTGACTCAAATGCCAGGAACAAACTCACTTCTCTAAACCTGGGTTCATCAACAAGAAACTTCCTTTGGAAAATAAAGTGTATCACCATATGACCTTGAACAGGCCATTAACCTTTCGAGTACCGGTCCCTTCACTGGCTGATGGAATAATACTAGCACCTGTCTCATAGGGTTGCACTGTTTAATCAGGCAAAATGCTTTGAGCAGGGCCTGGCATACAGTAAGTGCTTAATACTAGTTAGATATTATCATTTTTTAAAGAACCAGTGATGTCAGCTGCCCGCTGCTCGACATTCTGCCTAACCAGGATGCACTTGTGAATGCTACTATTAAAAAGGGTCTCACAGTTCCAGGGCGGCCCACAAAAACAGGACACAAGCAGGATAAACAGAGTTTATCAAGGTAGGGGATCAGCCCTTCCTAGATTTTATTGTAAAACAGCAACAAATAAAACCACAGTGTGACAGAAAGAAAAACATTTTAAAAAGGGGTAAACTTTTCACGTGCTGATAGGAATTGACTTCTCAAATATATTTTGAAAGTGAACAAAGCAAGATGGGTGCAGGACACCGTGTATATCACACATTGCAATGTGGTTAAAAAAAGAGAGAGTTAAGAAACAGAAATACTGTAGGCACATAAAAACCAGTTGCCACTGAGTTGACCGCAATTCATGGTGACCCCAAGTGCGTCAGAGTAGGACTGTGCTCCATAGGATTTTTAATGGCTGATTTTTCAGGAGTACATTGCCAGGCCTTTCTTGCTCTGGGTAGACTCAAACCTCCAACCTTTTGGTTAGTAGCTAACAGCGTTAATCATTTGCACCCCACAGGAACTCACATATGTATATAAGAATGTCTCATGCATGTCTAAGGTTTTCTGGAAGGATATACACAAAACTGACAGCACTGGGTGACTCCAGGGTAAGGAAACAGAGGTCAGGGGTGGAAAGGAAATCTTTACTGTGTATGTGTTTATTCTTCAAATCTATTTAAATCCTACCCCAAGTCTTTCCAGTGAGCCTCCACTGAAAGGTAGATGCCTTGTTCCCTGAAACTCTTGTCCTGAGATAATCTTGAAAACGGAAACCATAAATATCCCCTAACATCTTCTTAAAATTCAACAGCAGTTAGCCTTGAGCACTATGCTCTTTTAAGAACTAGCTATGTGAGATCAAAGTGACAACAGTGTCTCACAAGATTGGATAGGAGCCTTAGGGAGTGGTGAGTTTACGTTAACGGACTCAGAAAAGGAGGCTGAGAAGGGGTGCACACCTCAAAGAAGGTGACCAATGTCACCGAACTGTACCTGTAGAAACTGTTGAACTGGTGTATGTTTTGCTGTGTATAATATTCTCACCACCAACACTAAATTTAATTTAATTTAATAAAAACAAAAAGAAAGGCAGCCACAGTCCAAAGCCCACCCACAGCATAGGTGACATTAGTAATGCCCCTGGATCCTTCCTAGCACGGGGCTCACAGAACTGTCTTTCCTCAGGCCTCCCCAGCAGGGCTCACCTGACTCAGCCACTTCAGAAATGGGCACCCCCTGCTCCTGAGACATGAAGCCCAGGATGGAGAAGATGGCAAACCCGGCCACGAAGCTGGTGCCGCTGTTGAGGAAGCAGAGGGCGATGCAGTCCCTGTACGGAAGGGGGGAGCGGAAACAGGAGTCAGACAGGAGCTGCCAATCAACATGCCAGCCTTTCTTTCTGTCTGGGAGTCAGTGGGGACCACAGCTCCTACAGCAGAAACCTGCACAGAGGCCAAAGATAGGGCTACCCAGCAGGATTAACGTGAGTGTTCAGAGCATTCGTTCTGGCCCCCTGCTAGGTCAGACTCGGAATAAATCAAGGTAGACCTGAAACAGTGAAGCTCTGAGGAAGTAAAACTTGGATCTAAAAAATCACAACCTGCCACCCAGCCTCCCCTCTCTGCTGTATCTCTACCACCTTTCGGGACACTGCCTCTCCGACGTGATTCAATCTGGCATGCTAACGCATGGCGGTTTGGGCACGGATAATCGCAAACAAAAAGAACTCTTGGTCATTTAATTTTGATTTTGAAATGTGTGCTATGATTTATGTCAGCTGTATTTCAGCTAGCATTCAAGTGGAATCAGGAAGGCAGGAGGGGACAGTGGAGGGGGCAGGAGAAATGCAGTCGAAGTGATACATGTCTACGGGAGGTACAATAAAAATGGGCAAGGATTCAGCACTTGCTGAGGCCGGTTAACAAAGCAGGTATGGTTGTGACTGAGTGGCCTAACATTACTAATCTATTTCTCAGACTTGCTGACTGACTGTGCCTAACCCCGCTCACCTCTGAATTATCAGGCTGGTTAGGCCCCTACTGTGGTTTCTCAGCCAACCACAACTCCAGCATCTTTTCAAAAGTGGTCCCTCTGCCCACCCTGCACAGCTCCTGGTGGGGCTAGGGGGTTTGACAGTGGGGGAAAGCAGGAGGACAAATCTCACAAGATGGTACACTCCTCCTAGTCACCCCTGATCTAGTGCGTGGTGGAGAGCTGGTGGAGAAGCGCAGGGTTGTGGCTCACCCCCCACCCCCCAATCACCTGTAGCAGTTGTTGTGGTATTTGTTGTAGCTGCCCAGGGCTGTTAGGCACCCCAGACAGATGGCGAAGGAAAAGAAGATCTGCGTGCCTGCGTCCATCCACACCTACACAGGGAAGAAAACAAAACCAAATCCATTGCCAATGAGTTGATTCTGACTCATAGCAACCCTATAGGACAGAGTAGAACTGCTCCAAGGAGTTTCCAAGGAGTACCTGGCAGATCTGAACTGTCAACCAGACAACACTTAACCGCTATGTCACCAGGGTTTCCGCTAAAGGGAAGAGGCAAGAAAATTGAGCTTTGGGAAAGGCCAGGCCATCCAAGTCTCCACAGGGTCAGGGGGACACAGGCATGAGCTGAGCCAGGTACCAGCTGGGGGTGATGAGGAACCTGTTCTCAGCCAATACAGGCCCCCCTCTACTCCTGCCATCCCCAGGGGGCTCTCGTCCCTGGCTCTCAGTTGAAGGGTCTTGGGCACAAAAGGATGGGACAAACAGTGCACATGTGAAAGGACAGACTCATGGTGGCTGAGGGTTGTAAGGTTCTCTACAAGAATCTGGGTCCAGATCTAGTTTGTGATCACAGCAGCAAAGCCCTGCATTCTGCCCGCAGTTCCTTTCTCCTCTCCTAGACTGTCATGATGGTGGGATCAGTTGGAAAGGAATCCAGGGAAGGGTCTCCAGGGATATGGGTCCTTAATACCAACACCATCACCTCCATGGAGCCTGGCCCCTCACACCACAGAACCTTCTGTCTGAGAAACAAGAAAAGTAATCCTCACTTAAAAAAAAAAGGCTAGGGGATGAACAGAAAAGCATCTGTCAAGGGCTTCATACCCCTTGAGGGGAAAATAACTCTCTGGATGAACACAGGGTATTGGTGTTGTTATTATCTCAGCTGGCTGACCCGGCCCGCGCCTGTTATGATTTAGATTTAACAGCTACAATAACATCCCAGAGAGACAACAGCCAGGCAAACAGGACTAAGCAGTTCTGCAGATCTGCTGGAGGCAGGGTCCTGGGGCTACAGACCCTGCCCCAGGCTCTTCAGCCTTCAGAGGTTGGGAGCTTGACTAGCAAGCCCCAAGCTGGGGATGCAGACATCACCAAGGCAAGTGTTCTGGCATGCTGGTAACACAAAGGGCACTGAAAGGCCCTATTCCTTGTTCTAGTAGCCCCAAAGAGGCTCCTGCTTCCCACAAAACCCTTTAGCCTTTGATCTTTCCCATCCATTAGTATCAGGCCTCCAGTTCCCACACATACCAAAGCTTTGCCTTCTTTCATTCCAAACGTCCTTGGCCTCTGCCATGTTCCCCCGCCTCGCTAGACATCATCAACACCTTCAAGCTCTCTACTCGCTCCTCCCTCTTTTCACACTCCCCCCTACAAAGTGCCCATTTTACTTAGCATCATAGGGGGCCCACTGGCCTGCTGACTACCTTAGAATCACCTTGATTCTTCAGCTAGCATCCCCAGTTGACACATGGGGCCTCCCTCTAAGCCCGAGGGAGGACCCAAGAGTCTGAATTATTTTCAGAGCTCCCTGGGGAATCCTCATGACCATCCAGGTGTGGGAGTCATAGCCTTTCACACTGGAGGAAAATTTATAATGGAGAAAGGAAAGAAGGTTTGGGGATTTGTTCCATAAGCTAGAAAAGGGAAAGGTGGGGATGAATGGAGAGTGCCTGTGGATAGGAAAGGTGAGGGTTGACAGAATCCAGTGTGCTGCTACAGAGTGGGCGCAGGCCACATGTGAGGAGACGCTTTGGGAGTGTGGGTGCTCTTTCGGATGTTTAAAATCCTTTTCTAAAATGATCCCCCACACACTGTGAGGATAATCATCTCAGGAAAACTCACTGGCCTCCAGTATGGAAGCCATTCTCATCTATTTCATTCCTGCCTCACTCACTAGGCCATCAGCAGCTTTGAGAGGAAGACTTTGCAATTGGAAGCTCTGAGCTCATACAGAAAAGATTTTCCTAAGGTGAGACTTGTGAGAGCTGAGCATTCACAGGTACATCCCCTCAGACGAACAGGTTATCCAGGAACGGCCCCAAAGCCTGCTAGACCTCCAGCCTCAATTCTTCGCCTCCCATGCTAGCAGTGCACAGGGCGCAAGCTGCCCTGTAAGTTACCAAGGAAACTCCCAAGTGCCCTCAGAGGCATCATGCAGCTGCCCCCCATGCAGGTAGGGGGCATAAATCCAGTGATTATGAAGGTTTGTGAATTTAGGCTTAAGAGAAAAATCACAAAAGAAATTGTGATTTGGCTGCTCACCTCACCCCAGGTGGGACAGACTAAGACTGAGTTGACAGGAAAAGTTAATGAGAACAGAGAACAAAAGAACAGCAGGAAGGTTGAGAGTTCAGAGTTCAAGGGTCAGATGTGGTGCATTTGACCAAACACCCCTCACCGTGAGCTTGGCAAGCCCCAGCTCTCTGTACAGCTGCTGCGTGTCAGGCCTGCTGGGCTGGGAAAAGTAACAGGTCAGGAGGAGGGCTGAAAGAACCATGGAGCAAGCTGTTCTGTTCCCCACCACAGGCAACCCACTCCCTGCCCATTCCAGGACCCCGAGTTTCTAGAGCAAAGCTCCAACATGCCTTCGACTGACCAAGAATAAACCATGGAGTGTGGAAAAAAACGAGAAGTCTTCTGGGGGACAGAAGAACAGAGACCTCTAGAAGATGTTTTCAAATCTGAGTCCAAATCCCAGAATTACTAGTATCTACCATTTTTAGAAAGACAATGATCTGAAATGCAAAAAGCATGAGCTTTGGAGTCATACTGATCTGAGTTCAATTCCTAACTCCACTAATTATAAGCTGTGTGATCTCTGGGAAGTTGCTTAACCTCTCTGAACCTCAGTTTTCACATCAAGGAAATACATATAACATTTAAATAATGTATTTGGAAAAACATTCATTTCCTATTTCTCCATCTGGAGAATTTCCTATTTCTCCATCTCCTCCTGACCTTTCAAATAATTCATATCCTTTGGAAAAACTGTAGCACAGTGATTTAGACAGCTGAGTCCAAAAATTTCTTGGGGTGAAACTCAAGCTCCGCACATGCTACTTTTGTGGCTTTGGGCAAATTTCTTAAGTGTTCTGAGCTTCAGTTTCAAATGAGGATAACAGACAACTCCTCACAGTGTTAATGTGAGAATTAAACTATACAAGGCACTCAGTAAAGTGTCCGGCAAACAAAAAGCATGTCACAAATGTTAGCTATGGTTACTGTTTGTTGTTATGATTTCAAAAGATGGTTCAGTTTTCAATGGTAATGAAGTGACATAGATTTCAATACGCTATACCAAAATAAGAGGGAGCCCTAATGGTGCAATAGTTAAGCACTCAGCTGCTGACTGCAAGGCTGGCAGTTCAAACCCATCCAGCAGCTCCACAGCAGAAAAGACTTGACTGTCAGCTTCTGTAAAGATTAACCCATTGCTGTCTAGTCAATTCCCACTCACAGCAACCCTATTAGTACAGAGAACTGCTCCACAGAGTTTCCAAGGAGTAGCTTGTCCATTCAAACTGCTGACGTTTTGGCTAGCAGCTGTGGCTCTTAAGCACTGCACCACCAGGGCTAGGAAATCACATAGGCAGTTGTACTCTACTGCACTGGGTGGCTTCCACCTAACAACAGCAACAAATGCCCACACGAAAAGATACATTTTAAGCAACGGTTCAACTTCCTCCTCCACAAACCCTTCATTAGAATTGCTTAACAAAGATTCCACAAGAGCTCTTTGGACACCTCCACCCCACCCCAACCCCTTGCCCTTATGAATCTACCAAGGGCAATAGTGTAGATAAAGTGTCAGCAGTCACAGGGCAGGCAAAGGAACAAGGGCCCTGAATAAACTGTGTGCTCTCCAGTGGGGTACAGAATCTCAAGTGTCCTTTCCTTATTTATTGTGAAACAGATGAACCTTGCAGAACACAGGGAAGGCAGCAACCTGCCCAACACACAGCAAACCCAGCAGATGGAGAGCTACCAGCTAAGGCAGCGTTGTCTCTGCCCAGCTCCCAGCCTCAAAACTGTACACTTGGCAGAGAGATGTCTTTGGTCTTTGTTGTTGGCTAGCAGGAGTTTTGCACCTCTCTCAAGTGCCAGGCAAATGCCAGTTGGAATAATCACACTTCCTGGGGAGTGCCAACTAGATTCAATTAGGGCTCTGGCAGGGGTATCTGCCCTGCAGGTGCTGCTCTGCTCATCGACAACAAAGGCCTTGCTTTAGCAGGAGACCAGGACCAGGCAGCTAACAAAGCTGCACGGAAGCTAAAGACCAGGTCTGGCTCTTGAAGTACATCCTTCCCTGTGGCCTCAAAGCACTTGGAAGATACATGCTCCCTGCAAAGCTTACAGCTGGCTGAGGCTCAGAGAATGGTATCCTGGAGTGTAGATAAAAAGAGAAATCTTATCTTGATTCCCTGACCCACATTCAGTAAATATTTACTGAGTGACTGGATGAAGTTAGGCCTTCTCCCAGCAAGTGCGGTTGGAGTTACGGCGAGAGTTGCAGCCAGACACAGAACTATGAAATCGTTAATGCTCAGAGTTGAAGGAGGCTATCTGGTCCACCTTCTTCATATTTACTGGTAACTATCAAGTATCAAACACTATCTAGAACTGGCCTGGCACATAATAGGTGCTCCAGAAATTTCTGCCAAATGACTCAGCTGTGAGTGAAACAAAGATGAGCAGATCTTGCCTGCAAGAGAAGATCTTAAAGTATGTGGGATTATCATCATTCATACTAGGGTTCCGCTTACAGATGTGAACATGGAAAATTCTTTAAGCTCTCTAGGCTTTAATTTCCTTATCTGTATAACAAGATCTGCTGTAATAAAGTGTGTACACCTCTTAACAATGCCAGGCATGTAGTAAGCATGCAATACTTGTTAGCTATAAAGGGCTTATCAGAACAAATAAAGCATTGATCACGGAAGCCATAAATCTGTTCTGGGAATACGAGACCCCACTCTCCTTTACCTCTTCCAGTCTGTCTCCTTTTTGAATGTGCCACCAGTTCACATCTCTGCTGCTCCAGAAGCACAATGGCTCCCTCTTGCATAGGGGATCCAAGCAAACTCTTCACCCTGGCCAGCAAAGCCTTCCCTCACCTCGGCTGCCTTCACGGGGCTGCTTTCCTTGCTGCCCACGCTCCAGTGCAAGCCCTGGGCTGCAGACAAAGAACTTATGATTCACAAAATAAAGACACCTAGGCTGGCCTGCCATTTACTTGCCGTGTGACCTTGGCGTGTCTGTTCACTCCTCTGTGCAATGAGGAGTTAGTGTCAGATGGTCTCTGAGCTCCTTCAACAGCTACAGTCCTACAGCTCGGCTGCAAACCTGACAGTCGTCCTGGTGTCCCATGTGGAATAGTGGCAGCTGCAATCTGCATTTTTACGATGTCCAAAAAATGGGAGGTGGAAAGATAGATTTATATCTCACCAGAGGCTTTGCTGAGTGAGGCCATAGAGAAGTTTCTGGGTAGCTCTGGTCTGGCTGCCTCTACCCACAGCCCCAGCAGAGCTCAGGATAGAGCTTGTTACTCAGCCAGGGGCGGCTGGGAGACTTCAGAACAATTCAACTACTGGATCACCCCAAATTCTGCACAAGGGGGAGCCATTTCATTGTCTCTGTATGGCAGGAGTTCCAGAATCATGGGCAGAAGTGTGAAACTGTGCATTGCTCCCATTGCTCTTGCTCCCTCTAAGCAATTTCAATGACTATTTCTGCTTTAGTTTCAAATACTTGAAAACCCACACAACTGTAGGTCCTCTGTGTGTTACGACACATAAGTCTCCTCAGAGTTCTTTTCATAAACACAGAAAGCCTCATCTAGAGAAGACAGTCCCTAAGCTGTAGGCGTATTCTTCACAGAGGGTGACCTCTCTGCCAAGAAAGCTGAGGCAGAGACATAACTAGGTGGATCAATTTTAGGAGCTCTGGGACGGCGCTTACCCATGCTGCCCTCCAGCCATTGACATCTGCTGGCTTTGCCAGCTTTCAAAATGACTGCCAATGAAGAGAAAATCAGAGACCCATGAGAGACACCAGAGACCCTGGTAGCGTAGTTGTTAAGTGCTATGTCTGCTAACCACAAAGTCAGCCGTTCAAATCTGCTAGGTGCTCCTTAGAAACTCTATGGGGCAGTTCTACTCTGACCTATAGGGTTGCTATGAGTTGAAATCGACTCAGTGGCAGTGGGTTTGTCTTTTTTTTTCGGTCCGAGGCACTGGCTTCTTATTTCAAGCCTTGCTCTACAAACCCCTCGGTCAGCCAGCAGTGCCTCCTCTGCTTGGCCCCTGGTATAAAGAAGCAGTCTGCATCCAAGGGAGGGTGGGCCTTGAAGAAAGGGCCAGGAGGGGCAGGAAAGAGACAGGCGGGCTCTTGGCAGCTGACAGGAAACTTAACACCAGCCCAGCTGGCCCGGGGAGGGGTGGGAATCGGGGCCTAGGAATGGGTCACAGGGACAGATGGAGAGAGAACCAGAGGATAGCAGGTTAAGGGGTAAGAAATAAGAAGGAAGTTCTCTAGGAAATGAGATGACTGAGAGAAGAAACGGAAAGACGGAACGGACACCTGGTGGGTAAAGGAGTATAGCTGGTGAGGAAAGGCTGTTAGTGACATGTTTGCACTATTATTTAAGAAATAATACCAGGACCTCAGCTCTTGGGCTTCCCTGGCAGCTGTGAACCTCAGAGGGGCAGTCTCAGACACCTTATGGCCCAAAGCAGCTGCTCACAGATGTCTGGAGAAGGAGGGGTGCCCTCTCTGACCTCTGAGGCCATCCTGGAGTTGAACCTACAGTAGGAGGGAAGACTGGAGGCCTGGGACTCAAGCACCTGCTGAAGCCACACGCTACTCCCTGTCTGTGGCTACTTACCTGGGGATCCCACAGCCGCGTGAGGTTTGGGTACAGGTAAAACTGAATTCCTTGGGCTGCCCCAGGCAGAGTCACTCCCCGAATTAACAGCACCACCAACATGAGGTAAGGGAATGTGGCTGTGACGTACACCACCTGACAAGAGGCAAAAGAGAGACAGGAACTGTGAAACACGAAGGAGGAGATGGGTATCTTGAGGAGCAGATAAGGCAGGAGCTTATATCGAGCAGAAAAGGTTAAGGGAGCTCCCCAATGCCCCCCATTGCTCAGTTCCATCTCCGCTATACCTTGTAGCCACAACCTACCCTTGCCCTTCCTCCTCCCTCTCCTCCTCTAGATTACTGCACTCCCACTGCCCCTGACTCATATTCAGCAATATGCCTAAAAGAACTTAGGCATTTTTCCCAGTAGTATGCTTGGAGTTATGACAAGAGTCATCTGGTTTGAAAAGATCTGTAACACATGATCCTTGTCCTCCCAGAGCTTACAAGTTTAGCAGTCAGGTAGCCAGATTAGGAAGCCTGGTCAGAGGCCTCCAAGGCAAGAGTCCAGGAGAACTCAGAATGTCCCCTAACACCCCGTGCAAAACTCCGAGCCCTCCAAACTCTCCAACTGGTTGAGAATCATTCTGAGATGAACAGTATTCAAAGTCCCGTTTCCAAAGAACATACACAGTTGTATGAAATCAGAAGCCACGACTGCGCTTGAGCTGCAGCGTGCTCACACGTGGCACATTCCAAAATTAAACTCCTCTGGCGTGTCTTTCCTGCCTTTCTCTCTTTCCTCCATCTCAGTTACCCAGATACCAGAGGTACATACAGTCTTTGTTCGGTCATTCCCTCTCACCCCAACTAGGCCACGATTTGCAGAACTCTTAGGCGACAAAGTCCCCAGTGAGGGCAGGGAGTCATGGCATGCGAGGTGGCAGGAACTCTCCAAAACAGACCTTGCCCGTGGACTTGACCCCCTTCCAGATGCAAAAGTAGCAGATGACCCAGGCGAGCAGGAGGCACAGGACCAGCTCCCAGCGCAGGGCCCCCAGGTGCTGGATGCCATTGGAGATCTTTAGGACCCGCCTCCTGGACAGAGAAGGGTTGGGCTTGTCTCGACTCTGGCTGCCAGCCTCAGCTTTGTAGCCCGCGTGTCCCAGGCAGCGGGCTCATGCCTCTGGCAGGGGAGCACACCCCGGGCTTTTGTCAGCTCTTTTCATCCAGATCCAAGAGGCTCTCCTTTGCCCAGATATGGGGCAAATATAAAAAGTAACAAATTAAAACTTTACCAGGGTAAGTTTGCTCTGGGAGACTAGGTACTAATTTAACCCGGGTGAGAGGTACTAAAACATGTTCTCAGTCAGGATGTCCTGATATCAGGAATCCCACCCTGAA
This sequence comes from Heterohyrax brucei, assembly GCA_028571685.1. Classification (NCBI taxonomy): domain Eukaryota; kingdom Metazoa; phylum Chordata; class Mammalia; order Hyracoidea; family Procaviidae; genus Heterohyrax; species Heterohyrax brucei. The sequence goes on along the minus strand of CM053142.1, from coordinate 63,078,981 downwards.
TGAGGATCAGTATCTGGGAAGTAAGGTACAACATATGTGCAGCTGAAGACAGGAGGGTGGCTGCGAGCATGGATTCACACGGGGCACGTGGGTGGAAAAGGGCAGACACAGCCCGAGGAGAGAAGGAAATATTCTCCTCTCTGAAATCAGTCCTTCATTGGCCACAAATACAGGGACACAAGAAAAGCATCTTCTGAGGTGACAGGGCCATCAAAGAAGGAAAATTCCCCCCTTCCTGTTCACTGAGAGTCACTGCTGTAGGAATGCATCCCCAAGCCCTCCTTTCAAACACAGGGCCCACACTGGGATGGGGATAGGGCCTCACTTACTCCCAGAACTCGATGACAGGAGAGGTGGCATTTTCAGAGGTCACATTCAGGGAGCCATTGGTCTTCTGGAACTCCACACAGTGTTCTACCCATGGATCCGGGAAAAGGAGGACAGAGGAAGATCATTAGCTAACATCTGGCATGGTTAGAGTGAGGGGGTGAAAATAGAGGAGCATGGGAAGGAAGGTATCTTGAAGGAACCAAGCTCCAGTTGTCTGTACCCAACATCCTTACATGTTATACAAGTTCCAATGATTAAGTCCACGAATGTAATTGTTCTAAATGCTATATACTTCACTGCTGAATATCACTACAGTCACCTTCAAAGTACTCCTTTGGAGGCTATGCAGTGATGCCAGCATTCAGTCCACCCTTCAAAACAATTTTGGAAATCTTCCTGGAATGGCCATTGTGCACGATGGGAAGTTTGTGAACTGAATTGTATAGTTGTCTGTAAGGGAGTTTTTAGGTAGTAAACAAATAACTATGTTGGATCACTCTCCCTACTCACCTGATCTGTCCCCCAGTGACTTTTTTAGCCTGAAGATAAAGGAAATATTGAAAGGAAAACATTTTGATGACATTCAGGACATCAACAGTAATATGATGACAGCTCTGATGACTATTCCAGAAGAAGAGTTCCAAAATTGCTTTGAAAGGTGAACTAGGCGCTAGCATCGGCGCATAGCTTCCCAAGGGGATTACTTTGAAGGTGACTGTAGTGATACTCAGCAATGAGGTACACAACACATTTTCTAGGATGAATTCATGAACTTAACTGTCAGATCTCATAATATATCTTCACAATACCAAGAGTACTACTTTTCTCATTATCTTCTCCACTGTGAGAGAAAGACTTGACAAAAGATCACCACCCAGAATACCCGACGGGATGGTTCTACTCCGTACATGGGGTCTCTCCAAGTCAGAATGAACTCCACGGCACCTAACAGCAACAACACTCTCTCCTGGTGCAGGTCACCTTCATCTCATGGTCCCAGTTTCTATTCTTGCCTCTCTAGTCTATTCTGACCCAACAGCCAGGGTGATGTTAAGATTTAAGGCACTTTATATCATGCCCAGCTCAAAACTCTCCAGTGGGCTACCCATCCCATTCAGAGAAAAAGGCCAATGCCAATGCCCCTGTAAGTGCTTCAGCACCCTGTACATCCTGTCCTCCCTGGTCTCTGACTTCATCTTTTACTGCTCCCCCACTCACCCTGCTGTATACTTCCAGTTCCTTCTGCAATTCTACTTCTACAAAAAACACCTACCCATGAACACAAAATAAAGACCTCACTTTAGCCAAAGCCAAGTGCCCTTTATGGTGCATAAAATGTAAACAGAAATGTGAACACTCTTTGTCTCACCAAAAGCCATTGCACTTGATGTTCCCTCTACCTGGTGTTCTTCCCCCCTGACATCTTAGTGTCTCGTTCCTTCAACTCTTTCAGATCACTGCTCAAAGACCATTGTATCAATGACACCCTATTTAAAATTACAATCCCCAACCCCTAAGACTCCTAATACCCACTCCATCCCTCCTACCATTTTATTTTCCCCATAGTATTTATCACCTTCTGACACGGTCCATTTTAGTCATATATTTGATTTACGACCCTATAAGCTCTATGAGGACAAGCATCTTTGCTTCCATTTATTACCATATCCTCAGGGGTCCCTGGGTGGTATGAATGGTTAAGTGTTCCACCACTGGCTAAAAGTCTGGAGATTGAAACCCACCCAGAGGATTCGTGGAAGACAGGCCTGGGGATCTGCTTCTAAAAGGTCACAGTCTTGAAAACCCTATAGAGCTGTCCTACTCTATGCACATGGGGTCACTGTGTGTCAGAAGGAAATTGACAGCACTAACAATAACAATGACATCCTCAGTGCTTAGAGCAGAGGCTGGTGTGTAGTACAACGCACAGCTCAAGAAGTATCTGCTCAGTGACTGAATACCAGTCAAGCATTGCTTCCACATCCCAGAAAAGCATTATCTCATCAGGACAAGACAGCATGTGCTCTTCAAGCTGCTAGACTCTGAGGAAAGGCAGATTCGACAGGAGAGATGTCAAAAGTACCACCAACAAAACAGACTCAGGTGTGGAACTTGCCTCAGAATTGTCTCAGAGAAACTCATTCTTAGGTACCCAGACCTAAGAATGCCCTAAAGAAAAGCTCTAGGCCCTAAGCAAAAGTTTTTAGAAGAGAAACTCCACTGATATCTAGATAAAATGTTTACCATCTGACATGTTGATTGTCAAGGATGATTTCAGCACACACACAGGTGTGTGTGTATATTATCTATAATAAAGAAAATAATGGAACAGAATACTTTTAAAACTCTAGTCACCTTAATATGGACTACCTCTTTGGGACAACAGAGAAATGGGTTTTCTCTCTCCCTCTCTCAAGATCTTGCTCCACATACCACCTGGCTGAGCGGTGACTGGGGTCTTAAAGGCTAGCAAGCTGCCATCGGTATAGCACCAAATGGTCCCAATCTATCTGGACCTGGGGTAAACAGAAGACATTGAGGACAGGAGAAGAATATGAGCCCACCAGATGGAAGGGGCCATATGAGCCATAGCCTGCTTCAGCGTGGGAGCAGAAGAACTAGATGGTGCCCAGCCACCACCCATGACAGCCCAGACGGGGTACACAGAATGGAGCTCTGGACGCAGCAGGTGATGGAGCAGAGGGCAGAGCTGGAACTCTACCAAAAGAACACACCTGATGGTCTTTCTGAATGGAGGGGCCCCTGGGAGCGTGTCCTTTGGACTCTCTAACCTCAAACTACATCCAGCACTGGGGCCAGCTCCCCAGACAAAGACTGACCTGGACCATACAAAACATAGAGTGATACTGGAGGTGAACAAACCTTTAAAAATGTACATGGGGTTGTCTGAGGGACACTTTGCTGGAGCCGATTTAATTGGGTGACGAGGTCCAGACCTTGGTCAAAAGTCACAGGAAGTTCCAAACAAAAGGGGAATTGTGCTGTCACATGGGCGGGTGGGACGGGGGCTGGGAAGGGAAGGCAGCTAGAATACAACAGAGGTGAAATTTCTGGGTGTTATACGGCAACACGACATAGACTGTAAAATTGTTCTTAATTCACAATAAAATTAATTAAAGAAAAAAAACTTTTTATTCAGTCAACAAATATTGCTTATGATATAGCCAGCACTGTGCTAGACACAAAGGCTGTAGAGATAAAGATACCTTTTCTGCCTCAGAAACTTACTGACTAGTGGACAAACAAGACCAATAAACATATAAAAAGTAAGGTCACTGCCATCTAAAGAACATCAATTGGTCCAAACCATCCTATAGCACAAGAAAACCAAGAACATCAAAGACATGAGAAAAATATGAATCTAAGAGACAGGAGGGCCCATAAGGTTGGGAGACAGTATCATTATGAGACCAGAAGAACTAGATGGGTGCCAGCCACCACCCAAGACTGCCCAGAGTCCCTGACGAAGCACAAGAAAAGGGGGAGTACAGATCTAGAGCTCTCTTAATAGACCAGACTTAATAGTTCAACATCCTGAAGGACCCCTGAGAACACGGCCCCTGGACTCACTGCCAGCCCAGAGCTGAAACCAGTGCTGAAGTCAACTCTTCAAACAAAAAACTAGACTGGACTACATAAGACATGGCTGCAAATAAGACATAGAGTGATGCAGGTAGTGTGTGCTTCCTGGCTCGGATATACATATGAGGCTGTTCAACCAGCCCCTCTCTATAGGCGAGAGCGGAGGGTGGAGAGAAGTGGGCAAGTGTTGACTGAATGCATACCTAAAGAACAGAATGGAAAGGAGTGTGCTGTCAGAGCGAGGAGAGTGGATAGAGTTGCACGGAGGCGTGCGTTCAGCGTTTCATATGGCAAACTGACTTGGACTGTAAACTTTCACTTAATCACAATAATTAAAAAAAAAAGTAAAGTCAGTACCACAGCCAAGCCAGCCATCAGTCCAGGTACTACAATTGAGAAGAAGCTAATGTAAACTTAGCGTATCAGGGCAGGGTCCCAAGATTTGACTTCTCACTTGAAAAAAATGGTGGCAGGACAGAAGTTATGGTAAAGATTGACAAGATGATGCCTGAAAACCAACCAAGCAGTAAGAGGTGAGAGTGGTCAGAGAGAAAGGAATAAGCAGGAACCAGGCCACAAAGGGCCTGGAATACCATGCTACACGCTGCATGATGAGTTTTGCTGGCAAGTACAGAATTCAGACTCCGCTTCAGAAATGGGTAGCTTATCTGAGGAAGAAAGGATTTAACCACGGCCACATCCAAATTCAGGAGCCCCAGTGGTGCCATGGCTAAGTGCTTGGCTGCTAACAGAAAGGTCCGTGGTTTGAACCCAACAGCTGCTCCATGGGAGAAAGATGGGGCAGTTTGCTTCCCTAAAGATCACAGCTCTGAAATTTCTACATGGCTGTTCTACTGTCCTTCAGGGTTACTATGAGTCATAATCAACTCAATGTGATGGATTTACAGCCAAGTACAAAAGGGTGGGGCCTTACTGGCAGGTACTGGGAGACATCTGGACAATGGGAGTAAGACTGAGTGCTGAGAATCCAGACTCACATGTCCAACATGCTCTTTCTCTGCACTGTCCTGTAAGGTAAGCCCTTAGCCACATGTGTCTGTTTCAATGAAACTCATTGAAATCAAATCAAATAAAAAGTTCTCCTCCTCAGATACACTAGCCACATTGCAAGTACTCAATAGCTAGGTGTGGCTAGTGGCTGCTGTATGGCACTTAACACAGAAAACATTTCCATCACCACAGAGAGTTCTTTTGGACAACACTGCCCTGCGTATTTGATTGTTACTTCCAATATGGTGGGCTCAGTGGTTCTACTGCTGTATGTGGCTCTTAAGAGAGTCTTATGTAGTCTTACAAGCTATTGTGGACTGAACTGCGTTCTCTCAAAATATATGTTGGAATCCTAACTCCTATGTCCGTCTTAGTCATCTGGTACTGCTATAACAGAAATACCACAAGTTGATGACTTAAACAAAGAGAAATTTTATTCTGTCACAGTCTAAAAAAAAAAACTGTTGCTGTCAAGTCAATTTAAACTCATAGTGACCCTATAGGACAGAGTAGAGCTGTCCCACAGAATTTCCAAGGAGTGCCTGGCAGATTCAAACTACCCACCTTTTGATGAGCATCCATGGCATTTCACCACCAAGCCACCAGGGTTTTCCTGTGATAGTTTAGTAGGCTACAAGTCCAAACTCAGGGCATCAGCTCCAAGGGAAATCTTTCTGTGTGGGGTCTGGAGGAAAGTCCTTGACATCAATGTTCCCCTGGACTAGAGCTTCTGAGGTGCAGGGACCCCGGATCCAAAGAATGAACTCTGCTTGTGGCACTGGCTTTTTTCTCATGGTGAGGTTCTCAACCCTCTGCTTGCTTCCCTTTCCATATTTCCCAAGAGACTGCCTCAAGGCACAGCACAATCTTATAGACTGAGTCCTGCCTCACTCCCATAATCTTCTCCCTCATTAGTGTCACAGCAGCGGGATTTACAACATTCAGGAACATCACCAGTACCGAGGAATCACCGCTTAGCCAAATTGCTACACGCATTTTTTAGGAGATGTAATTCAATCTATGACAATCCCTGTGGGTATGATTCCATTTGAGAATAGGGTTTTCCTTGTTATGTCCATAAGATCAAAACAGCATAGGATTTGTCCTGAACCTAAGCACTTCTGAGCTACAAAAAGAGCAGATTAGACACAGAAGCAAGCACCGATGAGAGGAGCCCTGAGGGTCACCAAGGAACCAAGAAACACTGGGGCTGCAGAGGCTGACAGAGACTTTAAAGATCTTTTTTTCCAAAACCAACAGAGAGTTTTCCCCTACAGCTGGTGCCCTGAATTTGGGCTTTTAGCCTCCAGTGCTGTGACAGAATCCACTTCTGTTCTTTAAAGTCACCCACTTATGGTATTTCTTCTACAGCAGCACTAAGAAACTAAGACACAAGCGAAGGAAATAATGAATTGCTCTTATGAATGATATTGCCAACACACAAAGCAGCTTATTCCCTGATGAAGCACAGATGAATTGTTATTTTAAAAGACTTAAAATAGTAAGAAGACAAGAACAATAATCAAACAACATACACATATATCAAACAAACCATACAAGTTGAAATTTGTAAATAGCTAACCTACATGAGGAAACCCTGGTGGTATGTATAGTGGTTAAGTGCTACAGCTGCTAACCAAAAAGTCGACAGTTCAAATCCACGAGGCACTCCTTGGAAACTCAGTGGAGCACATCTACTCTGCCCTATAGGGTTGCTGTGAATTGGAATCAACTCAGTGGCAGTGGGTTTGGTTTTTGGAACCTACATAAAAAGAAGTCAGTTCTACTGACATAAGAGCTGAACACGTCTTCTAGAAAGACTGATACTTTACCCGAGATGCTGGCAAATTCTGGCTTCTACCCTTGATAGAAGATTATCACAATCATTTCTCTGTGATTTACTGAGCGGGTTTTAGAGTGCCCCAAGTTAAGACTGCGGATTGGGTTACCGGGGATACAAACACAATCCTGCTCCTGGTTAATGTGGCCAAGCAGGAAGCGGAAGACGACTCTCTAGAGGTGCCCCTACCTGTATTCCACTCGTGGTGGCAGCTTCCCCAGGGCAGGTCAGTGGTGAAACTGCTGAAGAGGTAGAAGAAGGCCCAGGCCAGGACGATGATGTAGTAGAAGTTGAGGAGAATGACAATCACCTGGGAGGCGTAGCCGATGCCTGCAGAAGAAAACTGCAGAATTGCGCTAGGAATAGTGGGCAGGTTTCTCACACACTGTCCATCCTTGCTTAGGGAAGGGCTTGCCCTCCACTCTCCACGTCCTCAGACAGGAAGTATTAGGCCCTTTCAATGTCCTCAGACAGGAGATGCTGGGCCCGGGCTCCTGGCTCTCACCTGTCCCACCCCAGCACTCAGGAGTGTGCTGCCGGAGCCCCAGTAACCGTTCCCGGGGACTTTTCTCCCTGTCTGCTGCTGCACCTTCATTTTTATCAGGTGCTGCAAGTTCACTGATTCAAAGTTTTAGAAATGTGTATGACTAACTCCAAGATGTGTCCTGGAATTAGTCTGATAGATTTCTGAAATACCTAAACATGAGCTAAGACCAGAAACAGAGAATTCACAGGGAGAAAATATAAGTAGTGAAGAAACATCCTTAAAAATTATTCATCCTCCGTAGCAATTATAGGTGTGCAAAATGAAATCTACAGCCCTAGTGAAATTATTGACAAATGATACAACTCAGTGATTTCCAAACTTGTCCACGTATTAGAACTACCTGGGGATACTTAAAAAAATTCAATATCTAGGCTAGACCCTTGATCAATTAAATCATAGTCTTTGAGGGTAGAGCATAGACATCAGCATGTTCTGAAAATCTCCAGGCAATTCCAGTGTACAAACAAGTTTGGGAACCACCTAGAGAACCCAGAGTGGTTAAAGATGGAGAGAAAAGATATCTACTCATGTCTAGTGACATGTCAAGTTAGTATAACATTTCCACACGACAACTTAATCAATCAGATTAAGAAACATCAACACAATTACCCATTTGATGCTGTTATCCTGATCCTAGGAATTTATCCCAAACAATTCCAAAAAAAGTAGAGGAAAAGCTATCTGAACAAATAATATATGACAGCAGAATTTATAATTGGTAATTTACAAATAGTAATTGGATATAAGCAAAAAAAAAGTGCAATAGAAAAGCTAAGTAGATTATGATGTAGCCATCTCATAGAATTTTACACAATCATTAGATGATTTTACCGATGTTAATCAAACCAAACCCACTGCCATCGAGTCGATTCTGACTTATAGTGATCCTATAGGACAGAGTAGAATTGCCACATTGAGTTTCCAAGGAGAGCCTGACAGACTTGAACTGCTGACATTTTGGTTAGCAGCTGTAGCACTTAACCACTAAGCTACCAGGGTTTCCGTTGTTAGTTGCTCTTAAATCATTTCCAACTGATGATGATCCCAGGTGCAGAAAGTAAAACTGCTCCTTAGGGATTTCAAGGCTCTGACCTTTTGGAAGCAGATTGCCAGACCTGCTTTCTGAGGCGCATCTGGGTACGTTTAAACAGCCAATCTTTTGGCCTTAGTCAAGTGCTAACTGTTTGTATCACCCAAGGATCCCTGTTTATTTGGTAGAAAATGGAAAAATAACACTAACTGAAAAACACCTGAAATAAAACAACAAAAACTGGAAACAACCCAAATGCCCTTCAGTAGGTGAATGGTTAAACAAATTATGACACATTCATATCATGGAATACGATTCAACAGTAAAAAGAAATAGATCTCAGTGGCATTTTAGTGAAAAAAGCCAATCTCAAAAGTTTACATATTGTATGATTTGATTTCATTTACAGGACATTCTAAGAAGAACAAAATTATATAGAGACAAGATCGGTGGTTGCCTGGCATTAGGGACAGCAGAAGGCAAAGAGAGTGAGTATTACTATAAGGAGCACCACAAACGAGGTCTTTGCAGTGAGCAGACAGTCCTATATCTTACCTATAGTGGAGGTGGTCATACAAATCTACAGACATGATGAAATTACACACAATTAGACAAACACAAAAATGAATGCATGGAAAGCCAATGAAATTTGAATAAAGTCTGCAGATTGTAGCAAAGGTAATTTCCAAGTTTTGATATAGTTTGTCGTGTAGTTATATAAGATGCTATCAATGAAGAAAACTGGGTGAAGGGTACACAGGACCCTTTTGTACTATTTTTGCTAGTGCCTATGAATCTACAATTATTTCAAAGCAAAAACTTAAAGCCGTATATATAAATACTTAAACAAAACACCCTAAATTTTAAATAGTTACTGTGTTAAAATGGTAGCACTGTTAGTGAAATCTTTTTCATTTAAAATTCTTTTTTTAAAGTGTTTTGTAATTGATTAATATTTTTAAAAACAAATTCATTGCTATATAGTTCTATCTACCTACTATCTATCTATCTACCTATCACCCACTACTGTTTCATTGATTCCAACTCATAGTGACCCTACAGGACAGAGTAGAACTGTCCCATGGGTTTCTAAGGAGTGGCAGGTGGATTTGAACTGCTCACTTTTTGGTTAGTAGCCAAATGCTTAACCACTGAGCAACCAGGCTTCTGTATACATAATATATACATGTATTTGTATGCATACACACACACACATACAATTTCTACAATATATAAAGCTAAAATATCTTGGCACACTACTTCTTTAACCTAAAGCCTTTGCCTATGTCTTTATTTCCACCCATCTACCTGTCTCCTCGTAACCAGTTTTTTAGCTGAGTATATGATCCACAAGAGGCAGGCTGAACACAGAGTCACTGAATGCTGCCTCAGTTTCAGCACTGCTGTGAATAAACCAGTCATTCCAAATAAGATTTATAGCTGCCAGTCTATATACCCTGGAATCAGGTACAGGGTTACTCACCCTCAAAGATGGGGCAGATCTTCCTCCAGGCTGTGACACTTCCCTGGCTAGTGTACTGACCTAGTGCTGTCTCCAGGAAGAAGACAGGAATGCCGCAGGTAAAGAGGAAGATGAGGTAGGGGATGAAGAAGGCACCTGTGGGTGGGAAACAGGTTGTCCATTACTTGGCACTGTCCCCCTCCCGGTCCACGTTCACCTGCTCCCATAACCATTGTGTACTGTCTGTCAGAATCTTGGAGGAAGACATCCATCTCGATATACGAACAACAGCAAGGGTCAAGAGTTACCACGTCACCTAGGATCTACTCAGTCCTTTGTCTTTTCCCCTGTAAAGTTTCAGTCTCTACCTGCCAAGATTTGCTTACCATCAAACATCAATTACTGCTTGTTTTAGTTTCTTAGTACCTATGGAACAGAAATGCCACAAGTGCATGGCTTTAATGAGCAGAAATTTATTTTCTCACAGTTTAGGAGGTCAGAAATCTGAATTTAGGGTACTGGCTGGAGAAGAAGGCTTTCTCTCTGTCCACTCTGGGGGAAAAATTGTTGTCTTAGCTTCTTTAGCCCTAGCATTCTTGTTTCCTTCATGATTTCCACACGACATCTATCTTCCTCCTGCTTGTGTTCCCTTGACTCTGAGTCAGAAGCAGCTGAATGACAAAAGGGTTTGTCTCTGTGTCTATGCGTTCTATATACATCTCTTAGAAGTGATTAGACTGAGAGCAGAGTTGGCACTGATAATGAGCTCGCTGACCACCAAGAACACCCTATTCCTAAATAGGATTAATACACAGGTGTCATGGATTGAATTTGTGTCTCCCCAAAAATCTGTATGGAAATGTGTGTGGCAGTTTGGCTGGGTCATGTTTCATGGTATTGTGTGTGCCATAAAACCTGCCTCTGTGATGTCAGTGAGGGAGGAGGGGTGGCAGTTGAGTTGGTGGAACGGGACTTACTGTGTAAAATTATGCCTTGAGGCAATCTCTTGAGCTATAAAGAAGAGAAGCTAACAGAGAGATTTGGAGACCTCATACCACAAAGAAGCAGTGCAGACAGCTGAGCACATCCTTTGGAAAGGACTGGGGTCCCTGCACCTCAGAAAATTCCACTTCAGGGAACCATTGACAACAAGGACCTTTCCTCCAGAGCCAGCAGAGAAAAAGCCTTTCCCTGGAGCTGACACTCTGCATTTGGACTTCAAGCTCACTGGACTGTGACAAATGAAATTTCTCCTTTTAAAGCCATTGACTTGTGGTATCTGCATTAAAGCCACACTAGATGACTAAAACAGATACAGGGACTATGTATCCAACACATATTTTGGGAGAGACAACTGAATCCATTACACTGCCTAAATAACACATAACTTTTGTCAATAGCAAAAAGCTCCTTGAACAACAAATGTCCAAGACCATTAACACGGTCCCAGTCTGTAATTCTTTTCAAGGAAGTGATTACTCTTAATGCCAACTAGGGAACTTCAGCAGGCTGAAATCAAATTTCTGTTTGGAAATCCTTTCTGCTTCTGGTTTCACCATCATTGGCTAAAACAAGTCTACCAAAGCCAGAAATGTGGTCGTTCTTCTCCACCATGTACCTCCATCTGCTGGCTAAGAGGACAGGGAAGTTCCCAGGATAGAGCAGCAGAGAGGAACAAGCTGTACTAAGAGGAAATTCTCAGTATCTGCAGAGTCCCCCTAAAGCATTCAGCTGAGCACATACATGTGAGGAAATTATCCAAGCCAAGGAAAATAACCATAAAAAAGAGTAAGAGAAATGGTGTCCAGTGATCAGAGTGCTGAGTGTCTGGAAAGTGCTCACAGATGGCTGAGTGGCTGGGAAGAGTGTCTATTCTTTACCACAAAACTGATTGATATACCTCAAAATTCACAGGACCAGGATATTGGGTAAAATACACAAAAAAATGTTTCCTCAGTCATGGAAAATAATTAACTTCAGACAGCCCTACTCCAGTCTTACTTAACAAACCTTAAAAGAGAGATCTCAAAGGACCAAGTAACTTTACTAGGCCCAGAACAAAACTCAAGAGTATTTATAGAAATATAAAAACATCAGCGACCAATAAGGCAAAATCACAATGTCTGGTATCCAATCAAAAGCTACCAGGCAATCAGAGAAGCAGGAAAACATGACTCAAAAAGTAGATAAACAAATCAATTGAAACTGACACAGATTTTAGAACTAACATATTTTTAAAAAATACCAGAGTTGATTCTGACCATAGTGACTCCACGTGTTAAAACCATTAGTGTAACTATATTCCATATATTAAAAAAGTTGGGTAGAGTCATGGGAGATACTTAAAAAGACCCAAATCTAACTTCTATAGATAAAAACTACAATGTGTGAGATTAAAAAATACTCTAGACAGGATTAACAGTGGATTAGAAAGAGCAAAAGAAATTATTAATGACCTTGACTCATAGCTGTAGAAACTATCTAAAATATACACAGAGAGAAAAAGTAATTTTCAAAAAGGAAGAGAGCATCATAAACTGAGGAACAACTTCAAGCAGCCCAATATATGTGCAACTGGAATCCATGAAGGAGAAAGAGAGGTAGAGTGAGGGAGTCCAAAAAAAGTATTTTAAGAAAAATTTAAAGATTTGATGAAAACTATAAACTCACAAGTCCAAGATAAGAAACGAAGACAACTAAACCAAGACATATCATAATAAAATTATTTTAAAAAGCAGTGATGAATTTTGAAGAGAAAGGCTTAAAAGCAAGACATTATGTAACAAAAATAAGGATGAAACAAATTTTTCATTGAAAGCACTTAAGGTCAAAATGTAATGACAATGGAACTCATTCATCAAAGAACTCAAGGAAAAACATGTCAACTAAGAATTCCATACTTAATTGATTAGAATTCTAATAAAAATATTGTTCGAAAATGAAAGTAAAATAAATTGCTTTTAAGACATGCAAGAAATCATCACCAACAGGTCCTCACTATAAAAAATGTTAAAGAAAATTCTTCAAGCAGAAGGAAATAATACCAGATAGAAATCTATATAAAGGAACAAAGCATCCTAGGAATGATAACCACATAGGTAAATATATATAAGATTATGTCTTATTATTCAAAACTATTTAAAAGATAACTGACTGGTTAAACAAAATTAATAACAATATAGTGTGAGATTTATAACATATATACAGGAAAATATACAAAGCACAAAGGTCAAAGGTAAAGAAATTCAAGTATACTATTCTAAGACTTGAAAACACCAGTGGCATAGTTGTTAAGTGTTATGGCTACTAACCAAAATGTCAGCAATTCAAATCCACCAGGCATTCCTTGGAAATTCTATGGGCCAGTTCTATTCTGTCCCATAGGGTTGTTAGGAGTCAGAATCAACTCAACAGCAATAGTTTGTTTTTGTTTTTGTTTTCTTATTCTACTGTAAAGCTCTTATATGTGAAATGGTATAATATTACTTGAAGTAAACTGTGATAAGTTAAAAATGTATACTATAAAGCCTGAAACAACTATGACAACAAAACAACAGTTATAATTAAGAGGTCTATAATCTCAATAATGAAATCAATTTTAAAAATTGAATTAACTCATAAGAGGACAGAAAAGAGAAAAGGAGAAACAAAGAACTGTTAAGGCAAATAGAAAACAATAAATGATAGATTTAAATCTAACAGTATGGATGATCACATAAAATGTAAGTGATCATTAAGTGGACTTCAGCATAACTTGAGTCCTCCTTCCATCTTAACCCAATATTGCAAGGATAGAGTAGCTGGGGCAGGGGGCAGGGGACCATGCTCTTTAGTGAAATCGAGGCCAACTGGCACAATTAGTGTTTTGCTAACAGAGCTCTCTGCACCCCACATTGGTGAGTGGCATCTGGAGTCTTAAAAGCTGCCAAGCTGCCATCCGAGGGCACAGCAAATGGTCCCAACTCAGCAGGAACGGATGCTCACCAAGGACCAAAATGGCATGCAGTAAAGACAACCTAGAAGACAGAGAGACCCACAAGAGTGGGTGCCTACATCGACTTGGGACCGGAAGAGCCGGATGGTGCCCGGCCACCACCAGTGATAGCCACGATGGAGCTCACAGAGTCTCACTGGCAACACAAGAATAAAAAGGGGTGCGTCTTGAGATCTCCACTAAAAGATCGCAATTGATGGTCCAGTGGTTTTGGGGTTCCTCTGACAGCATGGCCCCCGGCCCTGATGCTGCCTTACCCATAAATTATAATGAAGGTCCACTCTTTGGACACAAGTGGATTGGACTTGGCAATGGGGAGTGACCATATATTGGATGCACTTTATGGTTCTATACATCTATAGGATATCATCCTGCTGACCTCTGGCTGGAGGAAGGAGAGTGGGTGGAGAGGAGGGGAAAGGAGACTGTTGGGAGGATGAGACATGTATGGAGCAGAGAGGAATAGTGTGCTGTCACCGGACAGGGAGAGCAGTGGAAGCTGCATATAGGTGGGCATGTAAATTTATACAGGAATGTACATTTTCACTCAGTCATGTTAAATAAAAAAACAGAAAAAAATAAAATGTAAGTGATCTAGATATGTCAATTAAAAGGCATCTGGGGAAAAAAGCTAGCCTCAACTATACTCTGTCTATAAGAAATGCATTTTAAATATAAAGACACAGATACATTAAAAGGAAAAAGATGGAAGAAGATATACCATGCTAACACGGATGAAAAGAAAGCCGGAGTGGTTACATTAGTATTAGACAAATTAGACTTCAGAGGAAAGAATATTACCCAAAATAAAGATCATTTCATAATGATAAAGAGGTCAACTCTTCAAGAAGATATAACAATCCTAAATGTTTATGTACATAATAACAAAGCTTCAAAATACATGAAGCAAAAACTGATAGAACTGCAAAGACAAATAGATAAACTCTTACTCAAAGATATTAATATTCCTCTCTCAAAAATTACTATAAAAGCTAGACAGAAAAAACAGTAAGAGTATAAAAGATGTGAACATCTGTATCAGCCAACTTGACCTGACACAGAATATGCATTCTTTTCAAGTACATGTGGAATATTTACCAAGAAAGACCATATTTTGAGGCATAAAACAATTCTCAGTAAGTTCAAAAGAACTCAATACATACAAACTATGTTCTTTGACAAAATTAGAAATTAATAACAGAAAAATATTTGAAAAATTCTCAAATATTTGAAAACTGGGTAACAGTTCTAAATAAGCAAGACTCAAAGAAGAAATCAAAAAGAAAATTAGAAAAACAATATAATAAAATTTATAGAAACCTGTTAAAGCAATACAGCAATACTTAGGGAGAGCTGTAAAGCACTAAATGCCTATTACCATAAAAGAAGAAAAGTTTCAACTTCCACTCTAGGGAATGACACAAAGAAGAACAAATGAAAGCAAAGTAAGTCAAAAGAAATAATAAAGAGCAGGGTAGAAATCAATAAAATATTGGAGAAAAAAACAACAAAGAAAATCAATAAAAACACAAGCTAGTTCTTTAAGAAATGAATAAAACTGGTCAACTTCTAGCCAGACTGACCAGAAAACAAGGAGAGAATATTGCCTATATCACAACAAGAGAGATATCTTTAGCACAAGTTTTATAAATATAGTAGGAAAATAGGGAAATACTATGAGCAACTTGATGCCCATGCAATAATCTAGATGGAATGAACAAATTCCTTGAAAAACACACTGTCAGAGCTCACTCAAGAAGAAATAACCAGAATAGCCCTATATCTCTTTTAAAAATTAATGCTTTTGTTTAAAAACCTTCCCACAAAACAACTCTAGTCCCAAATGACTTCACTGGTGAATTCTACTGAATGTTTAAAGAAGAAATAATACTAACTCTTACATAAATTCTTTCAGAAAATTGAAAAGGTAGGAGCACATCTCAATTCATTCTATGAGGCCAGAATTGTCCTGATAACAAAAGCATACAAAGACATTACAAGAAAAGAATACTGTAGAACAATATCTCTCATAAACACAATTATAAAATTCTAAAGAGTTTTTAGTAAATCTAGTCTAACAATATATGAAAAAGACAATGTATCATGCAAGTGAGATTTATCCCAAAAATGTAAAGTTGGTTTAATACACACAAATCAGTGCAGTTCTAACACAGTTCATAAAGAAAATGTTCTACACTCTACTTGGGCATGTTATATATGGAGTCATAAAAGCTTGTTCTCAGCCTTCTAAGATGTATCTATTGATTTCACCCAGATGAAAGGCAAATGAAGAAAACTAAAGACACAAGGAAAATACTAGTCCAAAGGACTAATAGGCCACATTCACCATAGCCTCCACCAGCCTGAGCCCAGAAGGGCTAGCTGGTGCCTGGTTACTAGCACCAATCATACAAGAAAAAAATATGGCACAAAATATAAAAACACACAGACAAAAAAAAAAAGACTTACTTGTCTGACAGAGATTGGTGAAACCCCTGAGGCTATGGAACCCAGACACTCCGCTAACTCGGAACTGAAGATGCTCCCTAAGTTTATTTACCTTTTAGCCAAAGATTAGATAGTCCTATAAAACAAACAGTAACACATGTGAAGGATGTGCTTCTCAGATCCAACCCCAAATCCAAACCCACTACCACAGAGTCAGTTTTGACTCATATATGGCACTTGGCTTGGCTTAGACCCTATCAACAGAGTAGAACTGCCCCAAAGAGTTTCCAAGGAGTGCCTGGCACATCTGAACTACCAATGTTTGCTTAGCAGCCATGGCACATAACCACTGCAACACCAGGGTTTCCTCCTTAGATAAATCAACTGAAAAAACAAAATGGGTATTACCTGCCCAAAAGCAAAGACAAGAAGGCAGGAATGGACAGGAAAAAATGGATGAATGAACACCATGAATTTACAGTGGAAAGTGGGAAAGTGCTGACACATTGAAAGGATTTTAACCAATGTTATGGAAAAAAATTGTACATATATTTTCTTTTTTTTTTTCTATTGTGATTAAGTCAAATTATATAATGGAAACCAATTTTGCATGCCTGCCTATTTACAGCTCCTCTACTCTCTTTGACCAATGACAGCACACTCCTCCTTTTCATTTTATGTTTGTCATATCCTCTTAACAATCTCCTGCCCCTTCCTCTCCATCCTCCTCTTCTCCATCTAGAAAGAGACAAGTAGGACAGCCTTCTATAAATGCACAGAATCATAAAATACACCCACCATATGGTGTCCCCAAGTCTAGTCCATTTTTGTCCAAAGATTTGACCTTAGTATTGTTTTATAGACAGGGGCAGCAGCAGGTCTGGGGGCCATGTTCCCAGGGGATCCCCTGGGCTATTGGACCATGAGTTGTGGTCCTTTAGTAGAGTTCTTGAGCTGCATCTTTCTTTTCCTCATGTCGCCACAGGGACTCAACACTGTGTGCTTCATCACGGCTGTCTTTGGTGATGGCCAGGTGTCATTGATTCTTCTGGTGACATGTTGATATATTCACCCATTTACATGAGTCCTTCTGTCTCCTGGGCCTTTTTTTCCTCATCTTTGGTGTTCTAAGTTATGATAGGTTCCAGATGAGTTGGGACCATTTGGTGTACCTCAGATGGCAGCTTGCTATCTTTTAAGACCTCGGACCCCACTCAGCAATATAGGATGCAGAAGACTCTCTTAGCAATAGGCTAATTATATCAATTGACGTTGATGTCCCCCCAAGAGCATGGTCCCCAGACCCTGCTTCCGCTACTCTATCCTTGGAATATCCTTGCAATATTGGGTTGAGATTAGAAGAGCTTTCAGTTTATGGTGAAATCCAGTTAAGTTGACCTACTTTCTACTGTGTGCTATCACCTAAGCATCTATAAACTATCTAATCTATGACCAAACCTCACCACCCAGTTCTTATAGCTGTCAAAGTCTTTTCGTCTGTATGTAAATCTATTTTTAAATCCTTATAGTGGGATCTCATACAATTGTACATACATTTTCAAATGATAAGCTAATTTCCTCTGTAAACTTTCATCTAATGCACAATAAACTGTTTAAAAAATCAATGTAATTCATTATATTGACATATTAAAAAAGAAAAACCATCTAATCATTTCAGTAGAGCCAAAAAAAGCATTTAATCAAATCCAACATCCATTCTTGATTAAAAACTCTCAATAACTGATGATTAAAGAGGAATTTCCTCAACCTGATAAAGGGCATCTATGGAAAAAAAAACTTACAAGCAATGTCATATTTAGTGGTGAAAGATTGTTTTGCCCTTAATATCAAGAACAAGACAAGGATGTATGCTTTCAGCACTTTTTTTCAACATTGTACTAGAGATTCTACCCAAGGAAATACAGTGAAAGAAGAAATAAAAAGTTATCTATGTGGAAATTAAGAAATAAAACTGCTTTATTCACAGATGACTAGATAGCCAATGTAGAGAATCCTTTGTAATATATAAAAAGCTATTAGGACTAACAAGTGAGTTTAGTAAGATTGCAGGATACAAGGTCATCATATAAACATCAGTTGTATTTCTAAATGTTAGCAACAAACTGTAAGAAATTTAAAAATCAATACCATTCACAACAGCATCAACAAATACAAAATATGAATAAATATGACAAAAGATGTCAGAGACATGTATGTGCACAATTACAAAACATTACTGAGAGAAATTTAAAAAGATCTAAATAAATGGAGAGATATATCATGTTCATGAAACAAAACACTCACTATTAAGATGGCACCCCCCCAAAAAACAAATGTGCTGCCATCTAGTTGATTCCGACTCATGGCAATCCTATAGGACGCGGTAGCACTGCCCCATAGAGTTTCCAAGGAGCACCTGGTGGATTTGAACCGCTAACTTTTGGTTAGCAGCCATAGCACTTAACTACTGTGATTAAGATGTCAAGTCTTCCCAAATTGATTGACAGATTCAGTGCAAAATCCCAGCTGAATTTTCAGTAGAAATTGACCAATTGATTCTAAAACTCATTTGAAAATGCAAAGGATCAAAAATATTCAAAATAACAAAATGACAAATACTGTATGAGACCACTACAATAAGAACTTAAAAACAGACTTATGCAAAGAAGAAAAGACTCTTTGATGGCTGCAAGGGTTTAGATTAGATAGTTTATAGAAATTTGGTTGGGTGAAATCTGTGTCAGCACACATTAGAAAGAAGATCAATATTAACTGGTCTTCAACATAACATGATTACTCCTCCTATCTTAACCCAGTATTGCAAGGACTGAGTAGCTGGGGCCAGGAGCTGGAGACCATGCTGTCAGGGTAAATCGAGGCCAAATTGGCACAACTAGCATTTTGGTAAGAGAGCCTTCTGCATCCCACATTGGTGAGTGGTGTCTGGGGTCTTAAAAGATGCCAAGCTGCCATCTGAGGGTACAGAAAATGGTCCTAACTCAGCAAGAATGGATGATCACCGAGGACCAAAATGACATGGGGGGGAGAGAATCCAGAAGACAGACAGACCCACATGAGTGGGCAACTACATTGACTTGTGACCAGAAGAACTGGATGGTGCCTGGCTACCACCAGTGGCAGCTGTGATGGAGCTCTCAAAGTTGAGTCTCACTGGCAACACAAGAATAAAAAGGGGTACACTCTGAGATCTCCACTAAAAGACCACAATTGAGGGTCCAGGGGCCTTGGAGTTCCGCTGGGAGCATGGCTCCTGGCCCTGATGCTGTCCCTGTCCATAAATCGTAATGGGGTTCAACTCTTTGCACAGGAATGAATTGGACTTGGTGACACAGACTGACCACATATTGACCATATCATGGTTCTATGCATCCATAGGATGTCGTCCTGCTGACCTCTTACTGGAGGCAGGGCAGTGGGCAGAGAGGAGGGGATAGGAGATTGTTGGGAGGATATGACATGTATGGAGTGGAGAGGAAGACTGTGCTGTCACCGGGCAAGGAGAGCAGTGGGAGCTGCATATAGGTGGATGTGCAAATTTATATGTGAATGTACATTTTCACTAAATCATAATAAAATATATATATATTCAAAACAACTTTGAAAATGATTAAATTTTAGGTTCAACACTACTTGGTTTCAAGACTTAACTCCCAGCTGTAGTAATCAACTATGGCATTAATAGTTGCCAAAATACACAAACATATAAATGGAGCAGATTCGAGCCCCACAATAGGCCCCTGCATATAAGGGCAACTGACTTTTTACAAGGATGGAAAGACAAATCATCACAGAACCAATAGTTGTTTCAACAAATAATGCTATAACAAGTGGATACTCATAAGCAAAAAATAATTTTACACTGTATACAAAAATTCCTCAAAATGTATCAGAAATTTAATGTAGAACCTAAAACTGTAAAACTTTTAGAAGAAAACTGGTGAAAACTTTTTGTGACTTTGCATAAAACCGGAAAAAAAAAATCATCATTGAGTGAATACCAACTAAAAGTGACCCTGTAGCACTAGGGAAAGATTTCTTTTCTATGGTAGAAAAAGTGCAGTTCACAAAAGAACCAATTGATAAACTAGACTGCATCAAAATTTAAGTTTTCTGCCCTTGGAAAGATGCTGTTAAGAAAAGGGAAAGATGACACAGAGTGGGGGAAAATATCTGCAAAATGCATATGTGATAAAGGACTTGTATCCAGAATATATAAAGAACATTCAAACCTGAATAGTAAGAAAACAACCAATTTAGTTTTAAAAATGGGCAAAAGATTTGAACAAACATTTCACCAAAGAAAATACACAGATTGCAAATAAATGCGTCAAAAGGTACTCAACATCATCAGTAATTTGTTGTTACTGTTGCTAGGTGCGGTCAAATCAGTGCCAACTCATAGTGACCCTATGTACAACAGAACAAAACATTGCCTTTTCCTGCAGCATGCCCGTAATTGTTGCTATCCTTGAGCTCATGGCTGCAGCCACTGTGTCAATCCATCTTGCTGAGTCTTTCCACTTTGTCACTGACCCTCTACTTTAGCAAGCATGACGTCCTTCTCAAGGAATTAATCCCTCCTAAAAACACGTCCAGAAATTCTGTTGGCATAGTGGCTAAGTGATACAGCTGCTAACCCAAAAGTTGGCAGTTCAAATCCACCAGGCACTCCTTGGAAACATATATAGCAGTTCTACTCTGTCCTATAGGGTCGCTGTGAGTCAGAATCGACTCAGTGGAATGGATTTGGTTTGGTTTTTAACAACACGCCTCAAGCATGAAAGACATGGTCTCATCATCTTTGCTTCTAAGGAGCACTCTAGTTGTACTTCTTCCAAGACAGATTTGTTCATTCCTTTGACAGTCCGTGGTGTGCATTCAGTATTCTTCTGCAACATCACAAATCAAAGCCATCAATTTCTCTTCTGTCTTCCTTATTCATTATCTAGCTTTCACATCCATATGATGTGACTGAAAATACCATGGCTTGGGTCAGGCATACCTTAGTCTTCTCTTTTCAACACTTTAAAGAGGTCCTTTGCAGCAGATTTGCCCAGTGCAAAGCATCTTTTGACTTCTTGGCTGCTACTTCCGTGGGTGTCGATTGTACATCCAAGTGAAATGAAATCCTTGGCAATTTCAATCTTTTTTCCATTTATCACAATGTTGCTTTTTGGTTCAATTGTGAGGATTTTTGTTTTCTTGATGTTGAGGTCTAATCCATACTAAAGCCTGTGTTCTTTCATTGTCATTAGTCATTAGGAAGATTCAAACTAAAACAATAATAAAATAATACCACACACCTATGAGAAAAGTTAATAATTAAAATGGCTAACCAAATATTGGCAAAGATGTAGGGGAACTGGAACTATCATAGATTGCTGGTAGGGATGTAAAATGGTACAACCAATTCAGATACATGCTTGGCTTCTTAAAAAGTTAAAAGTACACCTGTCATACAAGCTGGTCATTCCATTTGTAGGTGTTTAACTAACAGAATTGAAAGCATATGTTTATAGCCAGGTTTGTACAAAAAATGTTCATAGCAGTTTTACTTATAATAGTGAAAACCTGAAAACAATCTAAATGGCCATCAGTAGGTTAGCAGATAAACAAACTGGTATAAGCATATAAATGCAATTCTACTCAGCAATGAAGATAAATTAACTACTCACACAAAAACACATAGATGAATCTCAAAATAATTACACAGATCCCAAAATTACTGGCAAGGAAAAAAATTAAAGAAAAACAAACCAGAGATAACAAATGTTGAAGAGTTGCAAAGAGATTAGAATTCTTACACACAGCTGGTGGGAATGTAAAATGGTGTAAAACCACTATGGAAAATGATATGGCATCTCCTTAGAAAGCTAGAGATAGAAATACCGTATCATACAGTGATCTCACTCCTAGAAATATATCCTAGAGAAATACGAGCCATTACACAAACAGACATATGTACACCTGTGTTCATTACATTATTCACAATAATAAAAAGACAGAAACAACCTAAGGGTCCACCAACAAGTGAATGGACAAATTATGGTACATACACACAACGGACAACTGCACAATAAAAAACGATGAATCTGCAAAACATCTCACAGCATGGATGACTCTGGAGGATATTAGGGTGACTGAAATAAGTCAATCACAAAAGGACAAATATTGTATGAGAGCACTATTACAAAAACTTGAAAAAACCTTTATGCACAGGAAAAAAACAATCTTTGATCATTAAGAGGGAGAGCAGAATAGAGAAAGGAAATTAATAACTAGAAAGGAGACAAGTGGCAACCTTTGTAAAGGACAAGATAATAAATAAATTATACAGAGTAAATCAGTGCAACTTGACCGAGACAAAGTCATAGATGCTTCCTAGACATATCTACACACCTTGAAAGACTGTTACTGGGGCAGATGGCTGCAAACCATTGTCTCAGAAAACATCTGGGTCAAGTGGCATAACATAGTTCATAAAAAAAATGTTCCACACCTTGGGTGAGTAATGTTTGAGGTCTTAAGACCTGTGAGTTCACATGTAAGATACATCTACTGGTCCCATCCCATCTGGAGCAAAGGAGAAGGAAGAAAACAAAAGACGTATGGAAAATACTAATCCAAAGGACTAACAGACCACAGGAACCACCACCTGTACCAGCTCGAGCCCAGAAAAACTAGACAGTGCCTGGCTACAACCAACAACTGCTGTGACAGGGATCATGATAGAGGGTCCTGGAGACAGCAAGAGAAAAATGTGGAAGAAAATTCAAATTCACAGAGACTGGCCTTACTGGTCTGATAGAGACTGTAAGAACCTCTGAGACTATAACCCCCCCAGGCATCTTGCTCATTCAAAACCAAAGCCACTCTTGAAATTCATCTTTCAGCCAAAGATTAGACACATCTGTAAAAGAAACAAGCTCTCATCTGAGAAGTGCGCTTCTTAGTTCTGTCAAGAATACGAGCAAGCGCATGAGGGCAGGAAGGTACAGGAAGACTGAACAAGGGGAATGGGGAAGTGAGTGTAAGAGAAAAGAGGGAGAGTGCTGAGACATTGTGGAGATTATAGCCAATGTCAGCAAAAACACTGCGGATCAAGTTTTGAATGAGTGGAAAAAAAAAAAACATATTGCCCCCACGTGGCCTAGCAGTTCTACTCCTAGGTATACCCCCAAAACCCCCAAACAGCAGGGACTTGGATACCTGCACACCAGTGTTAACTGCAGCATTATTCACAACAGCTACACAGGGAAGTTCATCAACTGACGAATGGATAAACAAAATGCAGCAGGTAGGTAAAACTGAATATACTGTAAAGAGAAATGAATTTCTGATATATGCTACCACATAAATGAGCCTTGAAAATGTGTTGCCAAGTGAAATGAATCTGACATAAAGGGACAGATATTGCATGATCCCACTATACAAAATATCTAGAATACGTAAATGTATAGAGACGAGAGTTTATTAGTGGTCACCAGTGGCTGGGTGGAGAAGAAAATGAGGAGTTATGGTTTAAGGGGTACTGAGTTTATTTTTGTTGTTGTTAGGTGCCGTCAAGTCAGTTCCAACTCATAATGACCCTCTGCATAACAGAACAAGATACTGCCCGGTTCTGCACCGTGAACATGATTGCTGTTATCCTGAAGCCTATCGTTGCAGCCACTGTGTCAGTCCACCTCGTTGAGAGACTTCCTCCTCTTCATTGACCTTCTACTTTACCAAGCATGATGTCCTTTTCCAGGGACTAATCCTTCCTAACAGTATGTCCAAAAAGTGTAAGACATGGTCTCTCTATCCTTGCTTCTAAGGAGCACTCTAGCTATACTTCATCAAAGATACATCTGTTTGTTCTTTTGGCAGTCCAAATAATTCAGCCTAAGAAGTCCATAATTCAAACCAAGACTTGTTGGGCAGGGGGAGAAAATCAGGAAAGGGACAATCTAGTAGCTAATATGAATAGTCAACGCTTAGCTTCCCAGACATTCCAGAAAGTGAGACAGATTTATCAGCCCAACTCAGCTCTACCCTTTCATGCTGGTGGCTCTTTCCCAATAAACTAAGCCAATGTTTAACTGCATTAGATCCTGTGGTCAGCTCTGTGCCCCTCCTCTTCTTCTTCTTTAGGCACCTGGGAAGCCTGTCACAAAGGACAAAGTCCACACACACCCTGTGGAGACGCTGTCCCTAAAAGTAGGGAAGAGGTTCAGGGGTGGGTGGAATAGAAGAGGCACTCAGGGACAGATCAGTGAGTCCTATGGGGAACCCTACCTCTTTCCCCACCCAAGCTCCAGTCACCACCAACAAAAGATAGAGGCAGTTCTGGACTGAGGGACAAGGATCACAGCTACCTGGTATCACATTTCTCATGCTAGTCTCCTTTCTAAGATTGGAAAACATGCTAGTGTTCTTCCCCAAGAGCTGCGAAAGACCACTGTCCCATCCTGAGAAGAAATAATCCTGCTGGCCACCCTTTCAAAAGGAACACATTCCATGGTGTCTTCTGCAATGTTCCAACTAGCTTTTTAATATATAAACTGGTAACTATCCCACATGGGCAACACAGACTGAGAGTGAGCACACAGAATTAACATTCTGTAGTCATCATTACCTGGCCAGTACTAAGCACTGAGTAATTAACTAAAACGGGTAACAAATTGTCATGTGCATAGGGTCATGATGAATCTGAACTGCTTTCATGGCAACTAACAAAAACTACTATTACTAAATTAGCTATGACTTTTATACAAAGAAAAGAGTTTCTCATTTCTCTTTATTCTTCGGTATCTACAAACAACGTCAAGGCTAACACCTGTCCCCAATACTCTTCACATTAGCATCCTCATACTCTCCCCTTTTACAGTCTAAGGGTGAAATGTACTTTATTGCTGTTCTTCCTCCACAGTCCTAAGATCTCTATTTTTCTTCTTCTTTTTCTCTCTTTTTTGTTTTTTTTAAAAATTCATTTTGTTGTTAATAATGTACACTGCAAAGCATTCACCAATTCAACCATTTCTACCTGTAAAATTCAGTGACACTGATGATATTCTTTGGGTTGTGCAACCATCTGATGCTCCTTTTCTGAGTTGTTCCTTGTCCATTAACATCACTCACTGCTCCCTAAGCCTCCTGTCTAATGTTTCAAGTTGTTACTGCTGCTATCCCATATAAAAGAGCATAATGCTCAAGGCAGACATTTTTTACTAGCTTAGCTAAACCACTGTTTGCTTTTGAGAAGACCAACATCTCTATTTTTGAGAAGTCCAGCTATGGTACCTCTGTTGTGGCCTCACACGGGAACTCCAGTCCCCGTGGTCTGGTGGTAGCCAGGGGTCAGGGTGCTGAAGAGATCCAAGCTAAAGGCCCAGGTTCTGAAGCACCCAGAATCTGGGTGTTTGGGGTATCAACATCAGAAGAGAGGAGAGTTTGGAGATGTAGGAGCAGGGAAGAAGGCATATCTATCTTTACACAAGGTGATCTCTAGCTTGAGCTCTGAGACTAGCAAAAGTCAAAGATTTAGTAGTACAGGTGGTCTCTGCCTGGTTTTCAGCAATTAAAGTGTGAAATGGTTAGGCAGACAGTCTGTTTCCTCCCCCTGCATCAAGACTGGGAGGCAAGTAGTTGAAATTCCCTCCTAACAAGTTTGAGTCATATGCCAAAAGCCTCTCTCATCACCTTCTTCCTATGTCTTGCCTCTTGGTTTATCAAGAGTCTCCTTATCCCCATGTCCACAGCTTTAGTTGAACAGGTCCTGAAGGAAGGTCATATCTGCTTTTTATCTTCTGGGGAGCTGAAGGAAGATGGGGGGTTAGGTAGACAGTTCAGCTATGTAGTTAGGCTATGCAGCTTCTTTAGCAACATTACCAGTTCACTGTAGCCATCCCCACCGCCACTGGACACACCAGGTATCACTGCTACTGCTATGCAGCACTCATGTCACCTGTGCCCATCCACAAGCGAGAAGACAGAAAGAAGAGCTCAGCTTCACACACTCCCCAGTTTTGCCCAAATCACCCTTATTTACTATTTTCAATTCTTTTCCCCTCCCCCATTATCTTAATCAAAGACTGCAATCAGTCTTTGTCCCCAGAACTCCACTATACTACCCTTATAAAGGTTACCAATAACCTCTGTATTGCTAAATCCAACAATTAATTCTCATCCCTCATCTTCCTTAACCTAGCTGGAGCACTTGGTGTCGTTAAGCTCTCTCTCCTTCCTGACGTAATTTCTTACTTGGCTTTCAAGACATCCCATTCTGTTGATTTCCATCATGCTTCACTAGTTTCCTCTTCTCTATTTCCCTGACTAGTTTCTCCTCTTCTCCCAGGTCTTTCAGTGTTCTTGGTCTATTTTCTTACACCATCACAATAGTCATGATTCCCAAATTTGTGTCTCCAACTCCTATCTCTTTCCCAAATTCCAGGCTCATGTATTCTACTACTAGTAGATATCTCCATTTGGATATCGAATAGGTATCTCAAACTCAACATTCCTAAAACTCAGCTGCTGGATTCTCCTCTCAAAAACCTGCTCCTGAGAGGAATCTCACTGGCAACACAAGAATAAAGAGGTGCATCATGAGATCTCCACTAAAAGACCTCAACTGATGGTCCAGTGGTTTGGGGGTTCCTCTGAGAGCATGGCCCCCGGCCCTGATGCTGCCCTTTCCCATAAATTATAACAAAGTCCACTCTTTGGACAGGAATGCATTGGACTTGGCAAGGCAGAGTGACCATATAGTGGAAGCACTTTATGGTTCTATACATCTATAGGATATCATCTTGCTGACCTCTGGCTGGAGGAAGGGGAGTAGATGGAGAGGAGGGGAAAGGAGACTGTTGGGAGGATGAGAC
The DNA here is from genome assembly GCA_028571685.1 of Heterohyrax brucei. Lineage (NCBI taxonomy): Eukaryota > Metazoa > Chordata > Mammalia > Hyracoidea > Procaviidae > Heterohyrax > Heterohyrax brucei. Next base: position 63,051,833 of record CM053142.1, on the reverse strand, counting down.
ATGTATGGAGCAGAGAGGAATAGTGTGCTGTCACCAGACAGGGAGAGCAGTGGAAGCTGCATATAGGGGGGCATGTAAATTTATATGTGAATGTATATTTCACTCAGTTATGTTAAATAAAAATTAAAAAAAAACAAAAACCTGCTCCTTCCACAGCATTCTCTATCTCAGTAAATGGAAACCCTTTCCTTACAATCACTCAGACTAAAAATCTTAGAGTCATCCATGGTTCTCTTCTTTCTTTAATAACTGCTGGCTCTACCTGCAAAATATAGACAGCATCTGACCATTCCTTATGCCTCCACTACTACCACCCTGATCTGAGCAACCCTCACCTCTTGCCTGGATTTCTGTAACGCTTATAACTGGTCTGCTTCTGCTTTTACTCTCCTTTTCAACACAGCAACCAGAGAGATACTTTAAAATCATAAAATCATGCCACTCCTCTGATCAGAGTCCCACTATGACTTGCCATGTCACTAGAGTAAAAGCCAAAGTTTTACAGTGGCCAACAAAGCCCTACGTGATCTGTCACCACCCATCCCATTTCCTATTCTGCTTTTAACTCCTGTTCACTCACTCTGCTCCAGGATCACTGGTGTCTTGGCAGTTAGGACTATTAGAACACTTCTCCCTCGTACCTGAAGTACTCTTCTCCCCAGTATCCACATGACCATCTGTCTCACTCCCATCAAGCCTTTGCACAGGTGCTCTCAGTGAGGTCCAAACTGAACACATTTTTAAAATTGCAACACTCCTGATCTCCTTCTACCCAGCTCTACTTGTTCTTTTTCCATAATACTCACTAATTTCTGCTGTACTACTTAACTTAATCATTTAATATGTTTATTTTTTATTGTCTGTCTCTTTCCTCTAGAATATAAATACCACCACCTAGAACAATGTGTATGGTAGACATTCTGTGAGTCTTCGTTGTTGAAGGGCACTGCCAGGACAAGGCTTGGTTGGCTGTGCCTTGGGGCAGATTGTTTGATACTGAGAAGCCATTAGGATGAGGCAGGTGCTTGGGATGAACCAGACACAGGTCCTGGACAGCAAGGAGATTATTTACACCTAATAGACAACTGGAGCAGACTTCCTTCCCCATCCGTCTCCCTGAAAAATCATGCTTGGTGCTTCTGACTTTAGATACCATTTTCTCAGCTTCTCTGGTTTTTAACTATAGTTTTCAACTATCTGTCTGCCTGTTCTTCTATATATTCATGCCTCAGCCCCTTCCCTTCTCTGGAACTTTCTTCAAATTGGATTCACCAAATGTTAAAGCAGAAGGAGATCAAGCAAGACATCACTTGTACTTTTAGCTCAGAACTAAAATTACATCTTGGGAATTTTTCATTGCTGGTCTCAACACCGGACAAGTATTAATAATAATAAAGCTCATGTTCCCGGTAAACCCATAAGTAGTTGCATGAAGCTATGAAGTTAGAGAAAGGGACCAGAAGCCAGATGACAGAACAGGGGTTTATCATCTGATTTTGGTACCCAAGGAGGCCCCAGCATTCTTCTCCAATACTTAATCACAACATTCCTATCATTTCTTGGGAGTCCAAGCCCCAATCTGAGAACCACAGGTATAAATAAAATTGACTAAACTAGGGAGAAAGGGTCAAAATAGACCCCTGTTCTTCCTACCCTCCTCCACATCAGCAGCAAAGAGTCATCTCAAAAAGCAGCATCAGTCTCTTCTTTGATACATAAATAGAGACGATAAGATGGAACACCAAGGGCCATTATTCAGAAGCGCTTGTTCTACTTGGGAGGCAAGAGGAACCGACTGATGAAGGTTAAACTGCTGAAAACACCAAAAGGCAGAAAAATAGGCAGGCTGAGTTTCCTCTAACAACCAAAGAAGATTTTCCATTAACCTACCCAGTAGCTCTGAATGACTCATGCCCTTTAGAGCAAACCTGTGCATCAGCCCCCAGATTCAAAGTCCCTCAGAACACTCCCTTTCAGCTGATGTCTCCATTGTGAAACAGAGATGAACAAGTATTAATAATAATAAAGCTCATGTCCCCAGTAAACCCATTAAGTAGTTGCATGAAGCTATGAAGTGATGACGCAAAGCTTAAATAGAGTTTGGCTGGATTTCACACCCCCTAAGAAAGTTATAACTATCATTTGGGATCAGCTTTTGGGAAAGCAGGCTCTACAGGGAGGAAGAAGTCACAATAGCCACCTACTGACTCCACCTGACCACAAAAACACCCCTGTGAAAAACCAATTGTGGTGAGCACCCATTTCTTCCTGGGCCTGCATGTCACCCATGACATAGCACATTCTCAGGCCCACACCAACTGACCACAGGCTCTGAGGGAGAGATCAAACTGACACATTGCTAGGAAATTGAAAGAAAGCGGACCCCACATCCTCCAACTGCTCCTCTCATTGCCTCCCTCTACTCGCCTTTTTCCAGCCACGTGGTTTTGCAGTAGACCCAGAAGTCCCTCTTTCCTACCACTTCATTCCATTTCTGCTAATTCCCAGGTCAACTTTTACCCAATTCCAGAAAGACTTGAGGAAAGCTGCTCACATCTTAATCTTTCTGCCATGTGAGGAGCTAAGCTGGTTATTAGGTTCCAGATACAGAGTCCCAAGGCTCAGCTTAGTTCCCCTGTCTCCTGCCTGTGCCCTGAATCAGCCCCTTCCATCCACCTCATTTTCTGAAGGGATGATATGGAGCCCTAGTTTTCTAAACAAGCAAGTGGAGTCACTAGAGCTAGGTCAGATGTGAGGTGCACCCCCTCCTTCTCTCACAATGCAGACTGAGCAAAGTCCTGTGATTTCAGGCCACTGTTCAGAAATTCCTGAGGAAGGACAAATTGGCCCATTTCTAGCCCTCTGGAAAAATATAATTCAATTTTTAACTGCAGAGCCGATGCCCAACTGTCATAACTGACAGTGGGGTACTATGGCCCCAGATCACCTCTTGGCATTCTTCCCTAGTCGGATACTTCCTCCCTCCCAAAACCTTTGTTCAAAGGACAGTGACTTGAGCTTGTTGAGTTTTCAGGCCTCCTTCTCCCTTGCAAAAGGGTTGGTGCTACTTTAGAGGACACTCCAACAAACATGGCCCATAAAATGACTCTCCTCTCAGCATTTTCCAAGCAGCCCACCTCTGCACACTCCTTCCTCCAGCCTAGGCTGCAGCCTCATTAAAAACAAGACCTGGGAGCCCCAACCCCTACATGCTTCACCCAGCTACAATGGGATCTGCCTAACCCACGTGTCTGCAAGACCCCTTCCCAGTGCCCAGGAAGCCCCTCTAAGGATTCCCACTAAGACAGGGGCTTCTCTGAAAGTGGAATAACCTATTGCTGCTGAGTTGATTCCAACTCACAGCCACCCAATATGACAGAGCAGAAATGCCCCCACAGAGTTTTCAAGACTACAATCTTTATGAAAGGAGACTGCAACATTTTGTCCCCATGAAGCAGTTTGTTGAACTGCCAGCCTTTCTGTTAGCATGTGGACACTTCAACCACTGTGCCACCCGGGCTCCTTGAAAAGTGGAGACTACCTGTTGCATTTGAGTCAATTCAGTCTCACAGTGATCCTATGGGACAGAGTAGAACTGCCCCATAGTGTCACCAAGGAGCAGTTGGTAGATTCAAACTGCCGACCTCACAATTAGCAGCCGAGCTCTCAAACACCAGGACTCATAATACTGGAGTAGTAATAGTAAAATCACTACCTCTGATGTGTGAGGGGCAGAGTTAGCCCAGGCACCTGGAATGGAGGGCAATGAGAAGGCAATAAAGACAGAGTACGAAGCTGGAGTCAATGTTCACACGCACGCACGCACGCACGCACGCACGCACGCACGCACGCACGCACGCACGCACGCACGCACGCACGCACGCACGCACGCACGCACGCACGCACGCACGCACGCACGCACGCACGCACGCACGCACGCACGCACGCACGCACGCACGCACGCACGCACGCACGCACGCACGCACGCACGCACGCACGCACGCACGCACGCACGCACGCACGCACGCACGCACGCACGCACACCCATTTGCAGTAGAGATTTCCAGAGGAAGCACCATTAATGCCAAAGGTTATGATGATGGTGGGATGAAGAATGGAAGGAAGACATAAAGTCACAGCTAAGGAATCCCAACACCGCGGAAAAGTTTGATACCAACATCATTGTCAACATAGCTACCATTTATTTTGCACTTTACACACGTTATCTCTAATCCTTGCAAGAACCTTGAAGGGCAGATATTATCATCTCAATTTACAGCAGCAGCAATTGAAACTTTAAGGACTTAAGTTGCCAGAGATCACATAGAGAATAAGCAGCAGAGCCTGAATCCAAATCCTGACCCACCTAGTTCCAAAGCCTAAACTCATGTTTCTATGGTATTGCACTCTAACAGAAAGAGCCCTAGGAAAGTCTCTTAATCTTTCTAGGCCTCAGTCTCCTGCAGAGTCTCCTTAATGGCTTAGGGGTCCTTCCATCTCCATCATTCTGGGTGTCTATCGCACGCACCAAAAGCGCAGCGAGTGCAGGAAATGGAGAGACAGCACTCCTTCCAGGGATGGGTGAGATGGTGCAGCAACTCTCACCTCCCCCATTTTTGTAGCAGAGATAGGGAAACCTCCAGACGTTGCCTAGGCCGATTATTTCCCCGGCCACTGAGAGCACAAACTCCAATTTGTTGTTCCAGTGCTCTCGCTCCAGAGTGCCATCTTCCTCCGCCTTTTCCATGACTGAGTACACTGGTTTTGTCTCTCCATTACTGGTTGTGGCCAAGACCCTGCTATCCATCCCACCTGGAAAATAAGTGAGAAGCTTTGTTAGTTTGGGCAACCTTGGAAGGAAAGTCCTTTCTCTCCTCTCACCAACAAATTCCCAAAGGAGCAAATGCACCAGAAGAGGGTGAATTCCTACTCCCTGGTCCATAGGTGGAAACCGTGGTGGTCTAATGGTTAGGTGCTACAGCTGCTAACCAAACATTCAGCAGTTCAAATCTGGCAGGTGCTTCTTAGAAAGTCTATGGGGCAGCTCTACTCTGTCTATAGGGTAACTATGAGTCCAAAGTGACTCAGCAGCAGTGGGTTTGGTTTGGTCTGTAGGTCCATGGACTCAATAACATCTCTTACTGCTGGAGGCTGGGGCAACAACTGCTGAGAATGTATATTCCTTTCCTGCTTCAGGAAGAAAGCACTGATGCTGCAGAATAGACATTGCTTCCACTCTACAGATTTTCTTAGATTGAAGCTTCTAACCACTGCAGAATTCACACAATCCCTGGATTGTCTCTAACTTCTCACTGCCAGCCTGTAATCTTGTTTGTATCAACATATGCTTTAGTTTCACTACTCTGCATACTGAAGTCGGTTGAAAGGATGGCATTTTCACATACCTTCAAAATCCACAATTTCTTTGCAGAAATTTACTCTAAAGAAATACTTGTGACTGTGGGTAAAGATTTTCCATTAGCATCTGCATCAACATAGCAGGTAATTAGAAAGTACGTGAATGTTCAAAATGGTAGATAAGCTAGTAAATTATAGTACATACATAGACTGTTCTACTATACAATCATTAAAATTTGTGCTGCAGGAGAAAATTTGATGAAAAGGTGTTCACAATACATAAGTGAAAATAGTTATAAAAACCCGACATAAAATATGATCAACCAGCTAAGTTTGTAAAATATTTCGTGAAGTATTTATACAATTGAAAGGTTAGGATATCCACCAAAATGTTTCCTTTTCAGTGGTTGCATTATGACTCTATCTTCCTTATCCATTTGTTACATATTCTTCAAAGACTGAGTTTTATTTTTGTAACATGAAAGTAAAAGTTAAAAAAAACTTTCCCAAAGGAATGAATAAAGTTAAATAAGAACAGAGACCCTGACTAAGACAAACCAATCTTTCTAATCTCTGAAATCATCAAAACAGAGACGCTGCTGGGCTCTTTTTCCTTTTTTGTGATGACAGATACAGGAGTCAGTTACATGTAAGAAGACAACATAAAATGAATAAAGAGCCACAGACCCAAACCCTTCACTGCCAGAAACATTTTATTTTAGACTCCTATTGGAATTGAGGATAAGACTGGACGTGTCTCACCTGTAGCCAGCAACTACTCTATACCAGGCACTTTACACGTACTTGTTTAATTTAATCTTAAGGAACCTGAGAAGTAAGCAGTATTGTTTCCATTTTATAAAAGGAAGCTGCTGTTCAGAGCATTTAAAGATCATGACTGCTGCCATATAGCTAATATGTTGCAGACCCAGAACTTGAACCCATTTTGCCTCTGCTATTTTTAATTATATACTTCAATTACATTTGCTGTCTAAGTTTACCAGTATGACTGCTAGAAGAAACTTCTAACACCTCCTGGTTTAGTGTGTAGGTCCATGGACTCAATAACATCTCTTAGCGATAGAGGCTGGGGCAACACATCTCCTCTGAGGTTACCTAGTGGTCCCTTTCCAGGAAAAGTGGACAAAGGGCCTTTTGTCCACCTCAGGAAAAGTTCATGTTAATAGGACTTCCTCAGTGAAGTCCCTCTAGCCACAGAGCCTTATTTGATTCATTTGTCTGGATTCCAGGTGGGCCACCAAGGGATCTAGAAAGTCAGAGAGAAAGTCAGGGAAGAGGAGCTTCATTGCTTATTTCATAAATCGGGGAATGGACTCCAAAGAAGGCTTAAGGGCTAATACGAAGAAACTTAAGTATTATGGATTGAACTATGTCACCCCAAAATATGTATTGAGTATTACAGCCTCTACGTCTGGGGTTATAATCCCATTTGGAAATGGATTGTCTTTGTCATGTCAATGAGGTAGGATTACCATAGGTTCTATCTTGAGCCAATCTCTTTTGAGACATAAAAGAGATTAAACAAGTGAGCAGAGGAGAGATGGGGTAAGATAAATTTTGATACACATGGAGCTCTCCAAGGAACCAAGAAGCAGAGGTTGAAGAGATAAGAACCTTCTCTGGAGCCGACAGAGAGAGAAAGCCTTCCCCCAGAGAAGCACTCTGAATTTGGATTTCTAGCCTCCTAAACTGTGAGAAAACAAATTTCCGTTTGTTAAAGCCATCCATCTGAGACGTTTCTCGTACAGCAGCACTAGCCCTGAGCATGCAGTGGTTAAGACCTTGAGTGCTAACCAAAAGGTCAGCATTTGGAATCTACCAGCTACTCCTTGGAAATCCTGTGCAGCAGTTCTACTCTGTTCTAGAGGGTCACTATGAGTTGGATAGACTCACAGCAACAGGTTAGATAACCAAGACAGAAGTTGGTACTGGAAGGGAGGAGTGCTGCTTTAACAGTTACCTAAAAATGTGGAAGTGGTTTTGGAATTGGGTAATGGGTAGAGGCTGTAGAGTTTTAAAGTACCTAATAAAAGCAGAAATCCTGGTGGCATAGTGGTTAAAAGCTACAGCTATTGACCAAAACCTTGGCAGTTTGAATCTACCAGGTGATTCTTGGAAACCCTATGGGGGCAGTTCTACCCTGTCTTTTAGTATGAGGCAGAATCAACTTGACAGCAATGGGTTTTGTTTTGCTTTGACCAGAGGTCAGCAGTTCAAATTCACACCAGCTGCTCCCTGGAAACCCTACAGGGCAGTTCCTCTCCATCCTATAGGGTTGTTACAAGTCAGAATCATCTTGATGGCAGTGGGTTTGGGAGTTTTGTTAGTTTGTTTAATAATGAAAGCCTAGATTGCCTTGAAGAGACTGCTGGTAGAATTATAGATGTCAAAGGCAATTCTGATGAGGGCTCAGAAGGAAATGTGGAGAGCTACAGAGAAAATTTCTATTGTATTAGAGAATACTTACGGTGCCAGCAACAGAATATTGCTAGAAATATGGATGTTAAATGTGCTTCTGGACAGAGAGACCCAAGTGAGTGGGTGACTGCATCAACATGCGACCGGAGGAATGAGATGGTGCCCGGCCACCACCAGGGATAGCCACGATGGGGCTCACAAAGTTCAGTATCACTGGCAACACAAGAATAAAAAGGGGTACACCTGAGAACTCCACTGAAAGACTGCAACTGATGGTCCAGGGGCCTCGAGGTTCCCCTGGGAGCACAGCCCCTGGTCCTGATGCTGTCCCTGTCCATAAATCATTACTGAGGTCAGATCTTCAGACAGCAATGGATTGGACTCAGTGACACAGAGTGACCATATCATGTGTGCACTTTATGGTTTCATGCATCTACAGGATGTCATCCTGCTGACCTCTTAACTGGAGGTGAGGAAGAAGGTGGAGTGGAAGGGACGGGAGATTGCTAGGAGGATATGACAAGTAAAGAATAGATAGGAGGAGTGTGCTGTCACTGGGCAAGGGAGAGCAGCAGGAGCTGCACATAGGCAGGCATGTAAATTTATATTGGATTGCACACTTTCACTCAATTGCAATAAATAATGTTTTTAAAAAAGTGCTTCTGGTGAGGCTATAAAAGAAAACAACGAAAACGTGATTAGATAATAGAGGAAGGGTGAAGTTTTTATGTAGTGGCAAAGAACTTGTCTGAATTATATTCAAATATTTGATGGAATTTTAAGTGATAAATGTTTTTGTTTTCCCTTTATTTGAACACTCTTTCATTGGTTTTATTTTTCTAAACAGTACAATTTACATGTTCCAAAAAAAGAAACCCACAACAAAACATGCAAAATATTTATGTGCATACCTTTAACACACTACATTCCATTTTCTTAAATCTTAAAAAGAAGAGAAAAAAAATCCCAAAGCAAGAGTACCTGGGTTGAAAAACTAACATTATAAAAGCTATATTCTAACACAAATACTGCAGACACAAGCCACTCAGTAACAAAAAGTTAATGGTTAGAAACGTTAAACAGATGTCAACAGTGAAGAAACAAGAAATGTTGATCCAAAGCTACTCCCTACCATAAACTACTAAAGTGTTTGTTGTTGTAGGACAATGACGAGGTTAACTTGAAATAGAAACAATATTCAATCCCACACTAAAAGTGAAAAGCCACTACCACTGAGTCATTTCTGACTCACAATGACCCCATTGGTAAGAGCAGAACTGCCATATGAAGTGTCCAAGAGCACCTAACAGATCTGAACTGCCAACCTCTTGGTTAGCAGATATGACACTTAACCACTATGGCACCAAAGTTTCCTCTATGCCACCAGGGTTCCCAATCCAACACTAAGCAAGACTTAAAACAACTAGTGAACATCTGTGTCACTCATATAATGCTGCTATAACAGAAATGCCACAAGTAAATGGCTTTAAAAAGATAAATTTATTCTTTCACAGTCCAGTAGGCTACAAGTCCAAATTCAGGGCACCAGCTTCAGGGGAAGGCTTTCTGTCTGCACCAGCTCTCAAGAGAGGTTCTTGTCATCAATCTTCCCTTGGTCTGGGAGCTTATCAGCACAGGAAGTTCAGGTCCAAAGGACCAGCTGTGCTCCCTCCAGTACTTTCTTGATGGTATGAGGTCCCCATGTCTTCTGCTTGCTTCTCTCTTTTTGTATCTCAAAAGACATTGGCTTAAGACACTACCTAACCTTATATAGCTCATCAGTCTAACTGCCATTAATCCATCTCATTACATCATAGTGACAACAACAACAAAAAACCAAAACTTGTGCAGCTGAGCTGATTTCAACTCATAGCAACCCTATGGGACAGAATAGAACTAACTGTCCCATAGAGATTCCAAGGAACTCCTGGTGGACTCGAATTGCCAACCTTTTGGTTAGCAGCCATAGCTCTTAAGCACTACACCACCACATCTCAGTAATAGGATTTACAATACATAGAGAAATTGCATCAGATAACAAAATGGTAGACAATCATACAATTTGGGGAACAATGACCTTGTCAACTTGACAAACATTTTACAGGGACACAATTCAACCCATGATGCACCCAAAACTTCCTCTTTTTCTTGATACCTTTAAAATGTTCTTTGTTTTGTTAAATAAGAAATCTCTCAGACCATGGTCTTGGGGAATATCTGGCTCAACTGGCATAACGCAACCCACCACTGCTGTTGAGTTGATGCCGACTCACAGCAACCCTAGAGGTCAGAGCAGAACTGCCCCATAGAGTTTCCAAGGAGTGCCTGGCAGATCTGAAATGCCAACTTTTGGTTAGCAGATGTAGCACTTAACCACTATGCAACCGGAGTTTCCGGCATAACGTAGCTTATAAAGAAAATGTTCTACATTCTATTTTGGTGAGTAGCACCTGGGATCTTAAAAGCCTGTGGGTGGCCGTCGAAGATACTCCACTGGTCTTAACTCATTTAGAGCAAGGGAGAATGGAGAAAGCTAAAGACACAAGGGAAAGATTAGTCCACAGCCTCCATCAGACCAAGTCCAGCACAACTAGTTGGTGTCCAGCTACTACCACTGACTGCTCTGACAGGGTCAGAATATAGACACAGAGCTAGAGAAAAACATACAGCAAAATTCAAACTCACAGAAAAAGACAAGACTTACTAGCCTGACAGAGACTGGAGAAACCCCAAGAATACGGCTCCTGAAGTCACCCCTGAGGCTCTTCCTTGAGCCAAAGACAGACAGGACCACAAAAGCAAAATGAGACTAAAGGGGTATACTGGCCCAGGGGCAAGACTGGAAGGCAGGAGGGGACAGGAAAGCTGGTAAAAGGGAACCCAAAGTTTAGAAGGGAGCACACTGACATATTAACCAATGTCATAATACAATATGTGTGCTGACTGTTTAATGAGAAGCTAGTTTGTTCTAAAAACTTCATCTAAAGTACAATTAAAAATTAAAACAAGAGTCCCCCAGAATCTACATTATCTCTGAGATGTGTAAAAACCAATTTCAATCAATGCCTATGGTGAAGTTCTCCTTTGAGATATTTCACTTTTTTTTTTTACGATCTTATGTGCACATAAACTTACAAAAAGAGATCTTGGAAACTTAGCTGTAAGGGACTTTATTTCTTTCCCTGATGCTAAACCAAAACCCAAACCAAACTCATTGCCTTTGGGTTGATTCTGACTCATAAGGACCCCGTAGGACAGAGCAGAACTATTCCATAGAGTTTCCAAGAAATAGCTGGTGAATTTGAACTGTTGACCTCTTGGTTAACAGCCACAGCATTTAACCAGTACATCACTTTCCTTTGTTGATACTAAACCAAACCAAACCCACAGCATCAAGTCAATTCTGATTCATAGTGACCCTAAAGGACAGGGTAGAACTGCCCCATAGAGTTTCCAAGCAGAACCTAGTGGATACAAACTACTGACCTTTTGGTTAGCAGCCATAGCACTTAACCACTACATCACCAAGGTTTCCTTCTTGATAATGATCCTTGATTATAAAATAGTTTTTTGTTTGTTTTGAGAGTACCTGTTTAGAGGCTTTCTGTACAGTCAGCAACCTCCTTGTTCCTGTATAATTGAATTCTCCAAAAATAACAGAATGCTCCAAGGTACTTTTTTGAAATGCCTGAAAAAATCTGTAGGCACTGTCATAAGGTTTTACACTTCCTGGTTCTTTGTATTCACTTTCTCATGTCTCCCAAAGCCGATGAGATCTCTAAGCAAGATCTTGGAGAGGCCATGTGGTTTCTCCTTGCCACTTACAGTAAAATATGAAAGAGATGGAGTTAAACGTGAACTACGCAAAGTGAAAACAGAATTTAAAGATTTAGAAAATTCTTTTGTATAAACTAAGGACACATGTCCTAGAATGTTTTATTAAAGAGACTGATTCTTTGACTGATGGATCCAACAAACATGGCAGAAAATCCATCCACTTAAGAGGACAGAGAAAGAATTAAATAACACTGTCCACCACTTGGAATTCTACAGGCAGAAAACAGGCCAAAGGATCTGTATCTGTTGTCTTCCAAGAAAAGAAGAGGACCATCCTTGGAGCAGCTCAGAGATCAGCCAAACTGTTTGAAGGAGTACAGCAAGCAGAGCCTTCTCAGTTTCAAAGGGTGGGGACACACGCTTCTGGATCTCAAAATGTGGGGCCACACCTTCCTAGATTTCAAAGAGTTAGGTCTTTCAGATCATCTGGCAGCTACTAAGGTGTGCCGGGGGTAAAGCTGAGTAGGGAGAGGTACGATCCTCAAGGGGCAGAAAAATGGCCCTAAGGAATGGGGTTGCTACTCAGATGGACTAGGGGAGGAGATGAGCCAAAGCCAAGTGACCTGAATTGCCACTCCAGTAGGCCTGAAAGGCAGAACTGAAACCCAGGACTGAGGGGCCTCCACCCAGAATCCAGAGAGTATTACCAACACCCAGAGTGTGGAAAGCAGGCACTTTGCCAGGATGATTTCAGTAAACAGAGGATTGTTTTCAAGTCTTCACCCAAAAACTCATTGCTGTCACGTTGATTCCAATTCACAGCAAGCATACAGGGCAGAGTAGAACCGCCCTGCAGAATTTCCAAGGAGTGACTTATGGACTAGAACTGCTGATCTTTTGATTAGCAATCTAATCTCTTAACTAGTTTGCCACCAGGGCTCCCACATCTAACATAAATAGTTCTCCTGGGTTTTGGACTTGCCTGATGCCAGTTATATCTTCTTTCCCTGTAATTTTTCCCATTTGTAAAGGAAATGTTCATCTTTTGCCTGTTCCTCCCATTGTACTTTGGAAGCAGCTAACTTGTTTTCTAGATTTCACAGGTTTACAAATGAAGAATGTTGCCCCAGGAACACGAAAAATATTTTGAAGAACACCTCATATCTTATCCATATTTGATTTAAATGATTCAGAAGATAAGATTTTTGAACTTACAGTTGATTTAAAACTTTTGGGGTTAACATGCTTTGCATGTGGCAAGGACAAGAATTTTTTGTAGGCCAAAGAGTAGAAGGTTGTGAGTTGAATTGTGTCTCCCAAAATATGTGTTGTAAATCCTAGCCTCTATGCCTGTAGTTATAATTCCACTTGGAAATCAGTTGTTTTTATTATGTTAATATGACACGGTTAGTGTAGAGTATATTTTGAGCTAATTTCTTTTGAGATACAAAAGAGATGAAATATGCAAGCAGAGGAGGGCGGGGTAAGATAGATGCCAAGACACACGGTGATCTCCATGAAGCCAAGACGCAGAAGCTGAAGAGACAAGGATCTTCCCCAGAGCTGACACAAAAAGACAGCCTTCCCCTAGCGCTAGCATTCTGAATTTGAACTTCAAACCTCCTACACCATGGGAAGACAATTTTTTAAAAACATTAAAACCATTCACTTGTGGTATTTCTGTTACTGCAGCACCAGACAACTAAGACACTAAGCAACTCCACATAAGAGTTTCCTTGGTGGTTCTTGAGAGAAGACTATCTAATGTCCTTTTTGGGTTCTGGGCCTCCCGTACAGTGTGAAGGGTGCCTTCCAATGATGGAAAGCCACCTAACTTCTATTCCTCATTGTCCTTGAGGTTAGAAGAAAGAGTAACTTTTGCTAGATTCCTTAGCCTCATTCTAATTGTCTCTCAGAGGTAGTACAGTGCAGCTGACAGGACAGGAGCTGTACAGACCATAAGCTTAGGTTTAAATCTTAGCTTGGATCCACACAGCTTCTTGGGAAGTTAATCAATGACTTGTTTTAGTCAGCTAGAGCTGATGTAACAGAAATACCACAAGAAGATGGCTTTAGCAAAGAAAAGTTTATTTTACACAGTCCAGTAGGTCATAAGTCTGAATTCAGGGTGTCCACTCCAGGAGAAGGCTTTCTCCCTGTCAGTTTTAGAGGAAAGTCCTTGTGTTACATCAGTCTTGGGTCAAGGAGCATCTTGGTGCAGGAGCCTCAGATCTGAAGGATGTGCTGTTCTCCCAGTGCTGCTTTCTTGATGGTATGAAGTTTCCAATTTTCTGCTTACTTTCCTTTCCTTTATCTCTTACAAGATAAAAGGATAAATAAATGGTGGTGCAAGCCACACTCCAGGGAAATTCCCTTTAAATTGGAGCAGGGATATAACCTTAGGAAGGGATTTACAGTCCCACCATAATCCTCCTTAACATACAACATAAGAAAATCACAAAATGGAGGACAGTCATAAAATACTGGGGATCATGACAAGCCAAGTGGTTACACAGTTCAATCCATGACATTCCACCCCTTGGCTCCCCAAAAATCACATCTGTGAAACATGTAACACATTCATCCCATCATGGCAAAAGTCATAGCAAAAACAGGTTCATACCATATGACATCAAAAGTCTTAAATCAGTTCCAAGTCCAAAATACAAAAATTTCTCCACATCTGTGAAATCAAGAATACAAATTATCTGCCTCCAAAGTCTGATAGTAAAACAGGCAGGCACAAGCTAGACATTTCCATTATAAATGGGAGAAGGAAGGCAAACAGGCAACAATTCAGCAAAACACATTACATTAGCCCTCAAAGTTTTGAAAATAATTCTCTGGTCTCTGAGACAATTTACATATTATCCTTGCCCTCCAGCTTCTAGACACTGGCCACACTCTCTGGATTCTGAGGGGAGACCCCCCCAGCCCTGTGCTACAACTCTGTCTTCTAGGCCCACTTGGACAGAAAAACTGCCTCCTTAGCTTTAGGTGCACCGTAAGCCCAACTGAGTGGCAATTTCACTCTTACAAACTCAGGAAGCCATGGTCCCAACTTTTCAAACTGCTGAGGTCATGGCCACACCTTCTGAGACAGGCAGCTCAGCCTCTCATGCTCTTTGTCTCTTCAGTTTATGCTTCCTATGGCCTCAAGGCCCAGGCCTCAGGCTCTCATCTGCCCTGCTGGGACAAGTGTTCCAAAGCTCTGTAGCTTCCCTGATTCAAATACCTGGAGGCACCTCACTCTTCCAGGAAGCTTCCTGTATGCAGCCACTCAGCTCTCTCACTCTATAGGTCAGCAAACCTAGCTCCACTGATTTAAGTGCCCAGAGACACCCTACTCTGCCAGGAAACCTCTGTGCACAGGTACTCAGCTCTCTCACTCCATGGGTCAGGTTCAGTGCTCTCTCATGGTGGTCAGGTTCTGCTACTGTTGTTTCTCCCCATCTGTACCCTCTTTGATGTTAACAATTCTCCTCAGTTCCTTCTGGGTCTTCTTTCCATTCACAGTTTTAAAACTGCTTCCACATTTTATGTATTTGTTAGAACAGCACCCCACTCCCAGTACCAAATTCTGTTTTAGTCAGCTAGTGCTGTTCTAACGGAAATACCACAAGTAGATGGCTATAAAAAAGATAATTTTCTTCTTACACAGTCCAGTAGGCTACAAGTTCAAATTCAGGGAGTCCACTCCAGGAGAAGGCTTTCCCTCTGTCAGCTTTGGAGAAAAGTCCTATGTTGCATCAGACTTGGGTCACAGAGCATCTTGGCAGAGGAACCTCAGATCTGAAGGATGAATTCCTCTCAGTGCTGCTTTCTTGGTGGCATGAGGTTCCCAATTTTCTGCTTACTTCCCTTTCCTTTTATCTAATATAAGATAAAAGGATTAAGGGTGTTGCAAGCCACATTCCAGGGAAACTCTCTTTACATTGGAGTGGAAAGGTGACCTTCGGAAGGGGTTTACAGTCTCACCCTAATCCTCTTTAACATATAGCATAGGAAAATCATGAAATGGAGGACAGTCATAAAATATTGGGGATCATAGCCCAGCCACATGGCTACACACACTTTGGGGGGAAACATTTCAATTCATGACAGACCCTTAGTTTCTTCATCTGTAAAAGTGATAGTATATATCATATTTTAGCTAAAAAAGGAGTAAATGAAAGCACTTAGTAGAATAACAGACACACAGATTTTTGTTTTCTTTCAGTCCTATCCAGAGTTGTTCATTGCCTCATTTCACAGAGGAGAGTACTCTCCTTTTCTTGGAATTAAACTCAAAAGTCTTTCCTTTCAATCTAGAGCTCTCTTTCTCCAAATCATATTGTCCTTTAAGTCATCAACCACCAAAGTTTCAGAAAGACAAAGAAAGTACAATTTAAGGAAAACAGCTCATAGCAGTTCCATAGGCACATATAAATGTCACAAGCATATCTGCTAAGAGAGGACCAAGCAACCCTTCAGTTATAAGTCCTGTAGATCCACCATCCTGCACGCTGAGACCCAGATACAAAAAGAAAAAAAAAGAGAGAGAGAGAGAGAGAGAAGAAAGTGTCACAAACCTTCTTGAAGCTGCTGCCAGAAGTCCAGCCAGGAGGGAGAAGAATTATTTAAGGGGGAAGAAGGTGCTGGCTATTTAAAGTGTGGTTCAGAGAAAGCCTCTGCTGCACTTGTAATTCTAAACTTGGCCCAACCCACATTCCGCCCTCCTGCCTCCCGCCTTCCTAGCTCTCCCCGCCCCCCTTGCTCTCCCCACCCCAGGTCACCAGAAAACCCGCACTTGAGTGACTTCAGAGCCTGGAGAGCATGCACACCCTGGCAGGTCCAGCCAATTACTTGTGAGCTTATGGTAACCTGCTCTCTTCTCAGAAGTTTACTTGCTTGCCCTCCTAATGACCTGGGGTCTCTCTAGAGGTGTCCTTTTTTCCACCTCTTCCTCCAGCTCAAATGCTTCTATAAACTCATGACCAAGAGGGGTTTCTTCTGCCAGGTGCTCCACACACTGATTTAGAAGTACCTTTGCAGTTTCTGTTCTAAAATGGACAACAGTGATTTAGAATAAAGATACAAAGATTACGGAACTCTAAGAAGTCAGAAAAACCTCCTGAACACACACATGTGTGCACACATTTATATACCTATAGAATAAGTCTGAAAAAATACTAAACATTAGTTGTGGTCACATTTGAAGAGGAGGATGGGGGTTACAAGACGGCAACAAGGGGGACTTTTCACTTCATTAAACTTCAGTATTGTCTCAATTTTTAAATAATGTGCTAAAATTTCATTTATTTTTAAATCATAAAGAAAAAGAATTGCTAAGGCAGCCATGGTGAAGACGAGCTAATGTCGAGAGCTTGGGTTTTAGGCAGGCACAGCCGGAGGAGCCAGCTGTGGAGAGCAGCGGCCCCTTCATTCCACTCTGTGGTTACAGGACTCGGGCAGAAGCTCGGCTCAGCCTCTTGCTGGAGCGCAGGGCAGTGCAGCAGAAAACGGCAGGGGCTTGGGAGCCAGTGAGTCCAGGGTCTATCACTATCTAGCTTGTGACCTAGAGCAAGGAGTTCTACCTGCCGGAGTCTTTGTTTTCTCATCTATGAAACAGGGAGAATATTACTTATTTTGCAAGGTTGTGGAGGTTTCAGGACATAACATGTCTATGTAAAGAGCCTAAAACATAGCAAGCCCTCTAAGCGTAGCTATTACTGCTTCTTAAGGAAATATTCACAGTGAGCAGGGAAGTCTTTTTAACGGAGATGAGATTGAGAAACCCCTGAGCAAAGGTGGGCTCTGGCCAGACTAAAAATGAGTCGAGGTGTGGGGTAGAAGTGGGAGTCAGATGACTGAATGAGGCAATAGCAACCTGCCTGAAAGTTCCGAGCAAAGAATGGAGAAGATATTCTAGGATAGTTACTATTTCTCTTATCCCTCATCAGCCTCTAGGGCATGGCAGCAGGGCCAGGAAGGACCGCTTAGTAATACCTAGGGAGCTTCGTGGAGGTTATTACCCCTATGTCTCAGCTGCATCTTCTCTTTTCCAACCACCCCATCTGTCTAATTGCTTAATTGTCTTAAAGCAATAGATCAAAAGGATCTTTGGAAAGTTTACAACTCAGGCCAAAGAGCCCGTCTTCAGAGGCAGTGCTGTTGACTTCCAATTTTACTTATCATCAAATGGTGCTTACTAATGACCTACTAACTGAGCTACTTAGTGTTATAAATTTTTTATTTGTAATCTAAAATTTTCAGACAACTAGAGTTCACTGAGGACTCCAATTCAGTATTCTAAACAGCTGAGAGTCCCCAGAGAAGTACACCACGGTTGGTAAAGGGTCAGTGAAAAAGAGGAAGACCCTTGATGAGACGAACTGACACAGAGGGTCCAACAGTGGACTCAAGCAGAATGGTACAGGACCGAGCAGTGTTTCGTTTTGTACACAGAGTTGCTATGGAGCCCTGGTAGCACAGTGGTTAAGAGCTCAGCTGCTAACCAAAAAGTTGGCACTTTGAATCTACCAGCTGCTCTTGGGAAATCCTATGGGCAGTTATACTCTGTATTATAGTTGCTGTGAGTCAGAACCAACTTGATGACCAGTGGATTTGTTTTCTTTTTATTAGGGTCTCTGTGAGTCAGAACTGTTTCCATAGTATATCTAACAATAACAAGAAGAAGCTGAGACGTGATACAGCCTTTGGAATGTTGCACAATTTCTCTTGTGTTCTTTACATGAGAACAATTGAAATCTCGGTTTTCAAAAAAATTCTCGATTACCAGGGCATCATCAGAGTTATGCTGAGTTGGATTTTGTTGTTTAGTGTTTTAAAGTATGATTTTATTTCTTTTTTTTAATTATGGTAAAATATATGTAACAAAACAGCCATTTTCACCATTTTTATCTGTACAATTCAGTGACATTAATTAGGTTCACCAAGGTATGCAACCATACCATTATTCATTTCTAAATGTTTTCCTCATCCTTAAAGAAACTCAGTGCCCCTTAAGTACTATATTCCTCTTTCCCTGTCCCACCCACCTCTGGTAACCACTAATAAACTTTGGTCTCACTCACTTGCCTATTCTATATATTTCATATAAATGGGATCATACAATTTTTGTCCTTTTGTGTCTGACTTGCTTCATTTAATGTTTTCAAAGTTCATCCATGTTGAACCATGTATCATAACTTCATTTCTCTGCTGAATAATATTCCATTGCATGGATACACCACATTTTATCTGTTGATGAACACTTGGGATGTTTCTACCTTTTTTTTTTTTTTCAAATAGTGCTACAATAGTGTACTATTGCAGATAGTGCTACATTGAGCACTGGTGTGTACATATCTGTTTGAGTCGATGCTTTCAAGTCTTTTGGATATATATCTAGTAGTACAAGTTCCAGGTTATATGGAAATTCCATGTTTAATTTTTTGAGGAACTGCCAAAGAGTTTTCCACAGTAGCTGTACCCTTTTACAGTCCTACTAGCAAAGAGGGTTTCAGTTTCTCCACATCTTAACCAACACCTTCAATTTTCCTTTCCTCTGATAACAATCATCCTAGCAGAAGTGAAGTAATATCTCACTGTAGTTTTGATTTGCATTTTCCTATTAACTAATGACATTTAGCATCTTTTCACAGGCTTATTGGCCATTTGTATACACACTGTGGTGGAATTTCTATCCAAGTTCTTTGCCTTTTTTTTTTACTAGGTTGACTGTCTTTCTGTAGTTGAGTTGCAATTCTTTATATATTCTGGATATTAAACCCTTATCAGAATATAGTTCTCAAATATTTTATCCCATTCTGTATCACTGTGCTGATAAGGTCCCCTGATGCACAAAATTTTTAATTTTTATGAAGTCCAATTTATTTATTTTTTCCTTCATTACTCATGTTTTTGATGTCATATCTAAAAATCCATTCAAGAATGGATTTTTGAATGGATAGGTCTCAAAGCATTACTCCTAGTATTTGTTCTAAGAATTTTAAATGGTTTTATGTCTTACATTTAGGCCATTGATCTATTTTGAGGTAATTTCTGTATGTGACATAAAGGATGAGTTCAGTTTCATTGTTTCCTTCATAGAGATTGACTTGTTCCAGCATCATTGATCAAAGAAACAAATCTTTCCTGGTTGAATGGATGTAGCACTTACGTGGAAAATCAATTGACCACGAGGTCCGGCTTTATTTCTGGACTTTTACTTCCATTCCATTATTCTACAAGCTCTGATGATTAAATTTGTGAACTCTTCCTAGAAAAAGTACCACATACTTCATTGCTGAATATCACTACAGTCACCTTGTAAGTACTCCCCCGGGAAGCTATGCACCAAGGCCAGTGCTTAATCCACCCATTAAAGCAATTCTGGAACTCTTTTTCTGGAACAGTCATCAGAGCTGTTGTCATATTACCCTTGATCTCTTGAATGTCATCAAAATGTCTTCTTTTCAACATTTCCTTTATCTTCAGATAAAGAAAAAAGTCATTGG
This sequence comes from Heterohyrax brucei, assembly GCA_028571685.1. Lineage (NCBI taxonomy): Eukaryota > Metazoa > Chordata > Mammalia > Hyracoidea > Procaviidae > Heterohyrax > Heterohyrax brucei. Next base: position 63,031,758 of record CM053142.1, on the reverse strand, counting down.
GGGCCAGATCAGGTGAGTAGGTAGGGTATTCCAATACAGTTACTTGTTTACTGACACAGAACTTCCTCACAAACAGTGCCATGTGACCTGGTGGTGCATTGTTGTGATGCAAGACACATGAGTTGTTGGCGAAAATTTCAAGTCATTTCATGCAGCCTTTTTAGCACTTCCAAATAGTAAACTTGGTTAACTGTTGAGTTGGTACAAATTTATAATGAATAATCACTCTAATATTAAAAAAGGTTAGTAACATAGTTTTGACTTTTGGACTGACAGAACTTTTTCATGGTGGAGAATTCACTGACTTCCATTGTGCATTTTGACGCTTTCAGTTTCATATTGTACACCCGTATTTCATCACCAGTCATAACATGGCCCAAAACATTGTCTTACTTCTCCAAAAGGTCTTGGGAAAACTGCAACTCCCCTTTGCTTTTGTTCATCAGTGAGCTCCTTTGGGACCACTTTGCACACACATCTGTTATGCCAAAATTTTTGGTTGAGATTTCCTGTTCATCAGTGTTTACTTGGTCTGCTATGCTCCTCACAGCCAGGTGATGACTTGGAAGCAGAGCTCACAAAACCTTCACAATGTTTTCATCAGTTCTGCTTGTTACTGCCACACTGACCTCTCTTCATCTGTGACACTTTCTCTCCCCTCAGAAAAATGTTTAATCCATTTGCACACTGTCATCTTCTTCATGGCATTATCCCATAAACTTGGACTAACATGTCCCTGATTTCACTTCCACTCTTGCCAAGTTTAACAAGAAATTTGATGTTTGTTCGTTGTTCTAATTTAAGCTTCAGCGTTCTTGTGATGGCATACAAAAACACGCAACAAGAGTAATGAATGCCACTCAGTAAGACACTGCCACATTCCAACATGAACACAGCTGCAAGACACTGATATACCAAGGTTATGAAACCTCACTGACTTGTTTGTACAGTGTTGCCAATGTAAGTGCATGGTGTGCATGGTGGCAAGTTTGTGGACTTAATTGTCAGATCTTGTTATGTGCCCATCGAGGAGCCCAGGTTGTGCAATGGTTAAGCACTTGGCAGCTAAAGGAAAGGCTGGCAGTTAAAACCCACCAGTGGCTTTGTGGGAGAAAGATGTGGCAGTCTACTTCTGTAAAAGATACACAGCCATGGAAAACTTAGGGGTCAGCTCTACTCTACTCTGTAGGCTCACTATGAGTCAGAACCAATTTGATGGCAACAGGGTACATCTACTGATATTCCAGTACCAGACTGTTCGGAGTACTGCAGCTTTCTAGTACGTTTTTAAAATCAAGAAGTGTGAGTCTGCCTACTTTGTTCTTCTTTTTCAAGCTTGCTGCCTTAGTCATCTAGTGCTGCTCCAACAGAAACACTGCAAATGGATGGCTTTAACAAAAAGAAATTTATTGTCTCACAGTCTAGTTGGCTACAAGTCCAAACATGGGACACTGGCTCTAGAGAAGGGCTTTCTCTGTCAGCTCTAGAGGAAGATCCTTGTCATCAGCTTTCTCTTGGTCTGGGAGCCTCTTAGCACAGGAATCTCCAGTCCAAAGGATGAGACATATTCCCAAAACTGCTTTAGTGGCAGTTTTCCACTTGTCTCTCGTAAGATCAAAGGTAGTACAGACCACATTGCAGGGAAACTCCCTTTACGTTGGATCAGGGGTGTGACCTGAGCAAAGATGTTACATTCCACCCTAATCCTATTCAACACAACCCAATCTTGCCTCATTAACCACAGGTAAAGACTAGATTTACAACATACAGTAAAATCAATCACAAAACGGAAGACAGCTACACAATACTGAGCATCATGACCTAATCAAGTTGACAAGATATTTTGGGGGGAACTCTAATCTGTCACATTTGCTTTGACTATTCAGAGTCTCTTGAAATTCCATACAAATTTGAGGATTGGCTTATCCATTTCTGTAAAGAAGGCTGTTGGAATTTATTTATACAGATGGGATTGAATCTATAGATTGCTTTGGATAGTATTGGCATGTAAACAATATTAAGTTTTCCAATCAATTAACAATGAATATCTTTCCATTTATTTAGATCTTGCTTAATTTCTTCCTGTACTCTTTCCTAGTTTTCAGTTTGTAAGTTTTTTTTACCTCCCTGGTTAAATTTATTCCTAGGCATTTTATTTCTTTTAGATGCTATTATAAATGAGATTGTTTTCTTAATTTCCTTTTGAGATTGCTTATTGCTGATGTGTAGAAGCCCAACTAAGTTTTGTTTGTTGACCATGTACCCTAAAACTTTGCTGACTTCAGTTACTGGCTGTAGTAGCACTCTTGTGAATTCTTTGGGATTTTCTGTATGTCTGTGTTGATCTTTTGAGTTGGTGCTCTTGTATTACGGAATGTTTGGTGTCACTTGTTAATCTTTTTATTTTACAGCATTACCATTTTGATCATTATTTTATTCCTCTCCAAATCATTGTTATTTTTAATTTATTTCTTCTGTATGAATAGATATGATAGGTTTTTCGCCCTGCCTAGACTAACAAAGGTTTGAAAAAAACAAAAACTCAAAAAATTGAGAACCACTAGTAGATGCATGTTGGTGACAGTCCTCACATTTCTTGTCAGATTCAGAACAATTCAGACAGGTCTAGCCTTGCATCTACTCAGGTCATCATCATCCATTGGTCTCTGGGTGCAAGATCAAGAAACCAGGAAATGGGTAATACCAGAATCAGTACTCTAGAGTTCTTAATTAAGAGACTACATAAGTTTTAAGACTTATTGGAGAATGTGAGGATAACTGGAGAATTCATTCACCCAAACTGGATGTGTACAACAAAGTAAATCATGGAGAAATACCAAGAACTTAGGAGATCTTGGAACCAAATTAACCCTGGACGTCTTTTTAAATGCCAGTATGCCACGATATACTCTCCCAACAATTTTTGTCTCTACTATGAGTAGAACAAGAACAAATACATTTTGAAAACAGCATGATTCATTTCAAAAAGAACATTTGTGAGAAATACCAGTTTCACATAGGAATGGGTTGATGAAGAAAACGGTTGATTCTTCTCTGGAAATCTTTAAATTAATATATATTGTTCTGTCCCTTTTCAAATACCACTTTGTAAGGGAAGAATGAGCAAACAGTAAGAACTAAATAACAAATGATGACTAGTTAAAGCTCAAACAACGTCAGCAACAAAATAATGATACTATTTGACTACAAGCCAAGAATAAAATACATTCATTAATCTATGCTAATATACATAAATTAGTAAGTAAACAAATATACAGGGAGAAAGGACAGCTTTTCCTTATAATAATTTCAATTAATACACATAGAAGGAAAGAGAGAAAAAGAAAATCATCATTCTACAAGTAACAGTAATAATTGCTACAGACTAGATCCACTAGTGAAAGCTAAAATTACTGGGTAGAAGTTTGAGGGGAACTGAATTTATAGTCTTAAAGTATCTCTATAAGATGCTTAACTTTAGAAAAATCTACTACAGAGGTAAAGGCAGTAACTTTATAGTGGAGAAACCAGGAAACAAAACTACCTGTTTTAGTTATCTAGTGCTGCTATAATAGAAATAACAAAATGGGTGACTTTAACAAACAGAGATTTATTCTTTTACACTCTAGGAGGCTAGAAGTCCAAAATCAGGGTGCCAGATCCAGGTGAAGACTTTCTTTCTCTGCCAGTTCTAGGGGAAACTCCTTGTCATCAATCTTTACTCATCAAGATGGTGAGACTGCGTTTTACCTATTTTGGACATGTTGTCATGAAGGATCAGTCCCTGGAGAAGGACAGCATCCCTGGTAGAGAGGAGGGTCAGCAAAAAGGAGGAAGATCCTTGACAAGATGGACTGACACAGTGGCTGCAACAATGGGCTGATGCATAAAAATGACTGTGTACATAGCACAAGACTGGGAAGTGTTTCATTCTATTGTGCCTAGGGTTGTTATGAGTTGGAACCAACTCGATGGCACCTAACATCAACATCTCTGACCATAATGCCATCAAAGTGGAAATTAACAAGAAAAGTAGGGAGAAAAAAATGTAGATGGCAAGAGAGAAATAGAAAATCAATTACATTGAAACTGAATAATATCCTGCTTTGAAACCACTGAGTAATAGAAGAAATTGGAGATGAATCAAAAAATTCCTAGAATCAAACAAGTATGAAAACACATCATACCAAAACCTTTGGGACACAACAAAGGCAGTATTCAGAGGTCAATTTATAGCATTAGATATACACATCAAAAGAGAAGAAAGGGACAAAATAAAAAGCATAGCTGTAGTACTGTATGTATTTTAGTTATTGCTGGCTCATGGGATTAAACACAATTTTCTTAGGAAAGACGTGAACAATGAAAATGATGAGAAAAATGTTACTTTCCCTGAAAATTTCATCAGGTCTAAAGAATAGTTTTAAAATATAATTAAAAGACTTTCTTTTTTATCCCAGTGTGTTTTAAAACCCTCCCACATGACCCTAATCTCTACCCTCATATTAAAGGAAGAAAATCATATATTTTCTTTTTAACTCCAGAAAATTAATTGTATAGGCAGTCCTGGGTTATGAATGAGCTCTGTTGCTAAACTGAATTTGTATGTACATCAGAACAATCAGGTATAATTTGTATATAACATCACTTAGTCAAATGTTTGTCTTAGTATACAGTGTACATTTATATGCATACGAACATTACAGAAACACTTGCAGATGCACTAAAACATTTTTAACGTAACACAACTGTAATAATAATGTTTTAACAAGCATCACAAAGTAGTGCCCATTTGTTATTATGAACCATTGTATGTACCTTGAAGATTTTTACATAATAGGCTTTATGGAGTTGGTTCAGAACTATGAGTTGTATACAAGTTAGACTTGTAATACAGGAAATACTGGTAGTTATTTTCCAACTGAATCCAGTTCCTTTCAATTCCTGTTTCCTGGTTTCTTGTCAGACTCTCAGAATACAGTTTTTTTGCATTTATGTAGTCTCAGCAGGAAGCTGTTGGCTGATTAACAACTAGGGAGCCAGGACTCTGAGTGAAGGGAGAAATTCTACAACACAGTTCCCTCACCCTAACATCACAATGGAGAGGTATTGTGAGGGATTGGGGAAGAGTAACAATTTATGAGAAACCTTCAACCTTCTGACAGTCTTTTTGCCTAAACATTGTTAAATACTACAGTGGTTAAGCCCTTAGCTGCTAACTGAAAGGTTGGCAGTTTGAACCCACCTGCCATACCATGGGGAAAAATGTGGTAGCTTGCTTCAGTAAAGATTTACAACCTTGGAAATCCTATGGATCAGTTTTACTCTGTCCTCTGGGGTCCCTAGGAATCAGAGTCAGTTCAGTGGCACTGGATTTGGGTTTGGTTTTGTACCCATCTGTTACTGTCAAGTTGATTTCAACTCATAGTGATCCTATAGGTCAGAGTAAAACTGACCTATAGGATTTCCAAGGCTCTAATCTTTACAGAAATCCTGATGGCAAGTGTTACGTTTGCTAACCAAAAGGTCAGCAGTTTGATTCCACCAGGTACTCCTTCAAAACTCTATGAAACAGCTCTACTCTGCCATGTAGGGTTGCTATGAGTCAGAATCGACTCGATGGCATTGGGTTTTAATCTTTATGGAAGTAGACTGCCACATCTTTCTCCCACTCAGAAGCTGGCTTTTTGGTTATCAGGCAAGTGCTTAACCACTACATCACCAAAAACCAAAAACCTATTGCCATAAAGTCAATTCCAACTCAAATAGAACAGAGTAGAACTGCCCCATAGGGTTTCCAAAGAGCAGCTGGTGAACTGAACTGCCTTTTTGGTTGGCAGCAGTTACTGTTAGTCACTGGGCCACCAGCACTCCAGTACACTACCAAGGGCTCCTATATACCACAAGACCTTATTTGTGATGGACACAAAAATATATTGATGTATTATTGGTCACTTAGTTGAGTGATATGGAATCCAACGTATCCCTTATACCTATCTCATCTCCCACTTTTGAGGATTCTTCTCTAGTCCAGAGACAACAAAGGGATACAAAACATAGCATGAGTAGACAACTCTCACAACTCTCAGTGTTCTGGTTTCCCCGAATGAATAAATAAACAAACAAAAAACAGACAGGCTGTCTTAGGAGCAAAGCCAGCGCAGTGGCTCAAATCTATTCTTGAGATGGTCTCTGAAAAAAGACAATTTAAAAAGCCATATGTGGGTCCAATATGATACAACAAACACACACACAACCAAAAACACAATAACCCTGTTTACATCTTATATTTGTAAGTGAAGAAAACAAAAATATTTGATGCATACACATACAAACCAGAAACACTCTTAACAATTACAGTCCTCATATCCGCAACTGGTCATGTGGCTATAACTGGTATTTAGAACTACCTTCTTCCAGCACCATTCCATATTCCCTTTGCCTTTAGCAAATACCTCAGTGGATCATGGCTCTTTGCCTGGGGTGGGGAAGTGACTCAAACCTTTATTCATGAAGAGTCTGGGCCATTAGTAGTCACGTTGGAATTGAGTTGCTAAAGTTTTCCACTGACTTGAATCACAGGGTAAGGTAGTAGTAAAAGACACCCTGAGGGATCTTCTACATTCTAGATATACTCTTCTTTACCTCTTATGTAATGTCAATCTAATTTCTCTTGGTAATCAGGATCAACCACACCAGTCAGCATGGTAACTCCCTTCCTAGCCCAAAGTGGCCAGGTGGCATTCTTAACTTCCAGTTCAATAGAATCAGCGATATGTCTCCAGATTGGAGCATCCCTCCCTTTAGAACTAAGACCTCTAGACCTGCACAGCATAAGTTCATGGGGACAGGAAGCAAAAATCTTTTGAGTGGGTTACTAGAGGTAATAGTGAGTGGTCCCACTTTAATTTCCACCACTTGATTTCTGGACCTACGAATCTTGGCTATGGGAGATATAGCACAATATACCGGAGTCTGGTTTAGAGCATATGAGGTATAACAATTAAGTTTGCAAACTCATCTTAGAACAAATGCTACATACCTCATTACTGAGTATCACTATGGTCACCTTTGAAGTACTCCCCTTGGGAAGCTCTCTTTAGTACTGGAGACAGACACATCAGCACCTTTAAGACCAATCAGACTTGAGAATCAACACAGAAAACTCATGATTTAGTTCCTGTACAACCACTCTCAGTACCAAACATACTATGCTCGTGGATAGGAAACTCAACATAGTGAAAATGTCAATTCTATTCAAAGTAATCCACAGATATAATGCAATCTTGATCCAAATTCCAGTGGTATTTTTTTTTTAGCAAGATGGAGAAACAAATCACCAACTTCATGTAGAAAAGGAAGAGGCCACAGTTAAGTAAAGCATTATTGAAGAAGAAAAACAAAGTAGAAGGTCTCATACTAGCTGATTTTAGAACTTATTATACTGCCACAGTAGTCAAAATAGCCTGGTGCTGTACAACAAGAGACACATAGGGCAATGGAACAGAATTGAGAAACCAGATGTAAATCCATTCATCTATGATCAGTTGGTATTTGACAAAGGCCTAAATTCCATTAAGTGGGGAAAAGACAATCTCTTTATCAAATGGTGCTGAAATGACTGGATATCTATCTGCAAAAAATTGAAACAGGACCTATACCTCACACCATACACAAAAAATAACTCAAGATGGATCAACAACCTAAATATAAAATCTAAAACAATACAGGTCATGGGAAAAAAATAAGGACACTGCTAGGAGCCCTAATACGTGGTATAAATAGTATATAAACCATAACTAACAATGCACAAAGACCAGAAGAGAAACTAGATAACTGAAAATTCCTAAACATCAACACTTACGTTCATCAGAAGACTTCACAAAAAAGGTAAAAAGAGAACCTAGAGACTGGCCAAAAAAAATGGCTGCAACATATCTGATACATGTCTAGTATCTAAAATCTATAAAACACGGTAGCACATCTACAACAAAAAGACAAAAACTCTATTAAAAAATGGGCAAGGATATGAACAGACATTTTACCAGAAGAAGACATTCAAGCAGGTGACAGATACATGAGGAAATGATCTGATCACTAGCCATTAGAGAAACACAAATCAAAACTACAGTGAGATACCACTTCACACCAGCAAGGCTGGCAAAAATTCAAAAGGCACAAAATAACAAACGCTGGAGAGGTTGTAGAGAGACTGGAAGTCTTAAGCACTGCGGGTGGGAAAGTGCTACAACCACTTTGGAAAACGATCTGACATTCTGTTAAAAAGCTAGAAATAGAAATACCATACAATCCAGCAATGCCACTCCTAGGAATATACTTGAGAGAAATAAGAACTGTCACAGGGATAGACATATGCACACTCATATTCATTCAGCAAGATTCACAATAGCAAAAACTGGAAGAAACCTAGATGCCTATCAACAGACAAATGGATAAGCAAATTATAGCACATACAATGTAATGGAATACTATGTAACTATAAAGAACAATGATGAATCTCACAACATGGACAAATCTGGAGGGCATTATGCTGAGTGAAATTCGTCACAAAAGGATGAATATTGTATGACACCACTATTACAAGAACTCAAGAAAATGTTTAAACACAGAAAAAAAGGCATGTTTTCATGGTTACAAGGGTAAGGAGGGGGAGGGAGGGGAAGTCACTAATTAGATAGAAGACAAGCATCAACTTTGGTGAAGCTAAGGACAACACACAATACAGGGAAAGTTAACACAGCTGGACCAAAGCAAAAGCTAAGAGGTGTCTTGGACACATCCAAACACTTTAAGGGACAGAGTAGTTGGAACTCGGGCCTGGGGACATCTAGGACATTTCAGAGGACAACTAGGTCAATTGCCACCGCAAATTTATTAAGAAAATATTCTACATCCCACTTGGTGAGTGGCACCTGGGTTCTTAAAAGTTTGTAAACAGCCGTCTAGGACACATCAGTTGGTCCCATCCCACTTGGAGCAAAGGAGAATGAAGAAAACAAAGACACATGGAAAATGTTAGCCCAAAGGACTAAAGGACCACATGAACAGATTCCACCAGCTCGAGACCAGAAGAGCTAGATGGTGCCCAGCTTCTACCAATAACCACTTTGTCAGGGAACACAACAGAAAGCTCCAGACAGAGGAGAAAAACGTAGAACAGAGTTCACATTCATGTAAAGACAGACCCAGATGCACTGTTAATCCAAATCAGAAACTCTTACCTACGCTCACTCTTCAGACGAAGATTGTTGTTGCTAGGTGCCACCGGGTCAGTTCCGACTCATAATGACTCTATGCACAACAGAATGAAACAGTGCCCAATCTCACACCATTACCACAATTGTTTTTATGCTTAAGTCCATTGTTGCAGCCACTGGGTCAATCCATCTCATTGAGAGTCTTCCTCTTTTTTGCTAACGCTACCAAGCATGATATCCTTCTCCAGGGATTGATCCTTCCTGATAACACGTCCAAAGTATGTAAGATGTAGTCTTGCCATCTTTGCTTTCAAGAAGCACTCTGGTTGTACTTCTTCCAGAACAGGTATTCTTTTGGTAGTCCACGGTACATTCAGCATTCTTCTCTGACACCACAATTCAAAGGCATCAATTCTTCTTCTGTCATCTTTGTTCATTGTCCAGGTTTTGCATGCATATAATGTGATTGAAAATACCATGGCTTGGGTCAGGCGCACTTTAGTCTTCAAGGTGACGTCTTTACTTCTTAATACTTTAAAGAGACCCTTTGCAGCAGGTTTTCACAATGCAATGCGTCTTTTGATTTCTTGACTGCTGCTTCCATGGGTGTTGACTGTAGACCCAAGTAAAACGAAATCCTTGACAATGTAATCCTTTCTCCATTTACGATGATTTTGCTTACTGGTCTAGTTGTCAGGATTTTTGTTTTCTTGACGTTGAGGCTGTGATCCTTGATCTTCATCAGTAAGTGTTTCAAATCTTCACTTTTTGAAAGTAAGATTGTGTCATCTGTGCAACGCAGGTTGTTAATGAGTCATCCTCCTGGTGCGTCGTTCTTCTTCATATAATCCAGCTTCTTGGAGTATTTGCTTGGCATACAGATTGAAAATGTATCACTGAAGGATACAACCCTGCCACACACCATTATTTTCTTTAAACCACACAGTGTCCCCTTGTTCTGTTCACATGACTGCCTGTTGATCCATGTACAGATTCTATAAGAGCATAGGTAGGTATTCTGGAATTCCTGTTCTCTGCAATGTTAGCGATAATTTATTATGATCCATACAGTTGAATCCATACAATCCATATATGGGTAAACATCTTTCAGGTATTCTCTGCTTTGAACCAAGATCTGTCTGACATCAGCAGTGATATCCCTGGTTCCATGTCCTCTGAATCCACCTTGAATTTCTGGCAGTTCCTTGTCAGTATACTGCTGCAGTCACTTTTGAATGATCTTGAGCAAAATTTTACTTACGTGTGATATTAACGATATTGTTCAGTAATTTCTGCATTTGGTTGGATAACCTTTCTTTGGGATGGGCATAAATATGGATCTCTTCTAGTCAGTTGGCCAGGTAGCTCTCCTCCAAATTTCTTGACATAGACAAGTGAGCACTTCCAGCACTGCATCTGTTTGCTGAAATATTTCAGTTGCTATTCCATCAATTCCTAGAGCCTTATTTTTTGCTAATGCCTTCAATGCTTTGACTTCTTCCTTCAGTACCATTGGTTCCAGATCATATGTTACCTCTTCAAATGACTGAACACTGACCAATTCTTTGAGGTATAATGACTCTGTATATTCCTTGCATCTTCTTTTGATACTCCTTGAGTCATTTAATATTTCCTCTGTGGAATCCTTCACTATTGCAAACCAAGGCTTCAAGTTTTTCTTCAGTTCTTTCAGCTTGAGAAATGTAGAATGTGTTCTCCCCTTCTGGTTTTCCATTTCCAGCTCTTTGAACACATCATTATAATACTTCATTTTGTCTGCTCAAGCTGCTCTTTGAAATCTTCTGTTTAGGTCTTTTGCTTTGCCATTCCTTCCTTTTGCTTTAGCTACTTGACATTCAAGAGCAAGTTTCAGGGTCTCTTCTGATATCCAATTTATTCTTTTTTTTCCCTGTCTTTTTCATGACCTCTTGCTCTCCTTACAGATGATGTCTTCAATGTCATTCCACAATCTGTCTGATCTTTAGTCATTAGTGGCCAACGCATCACATTTGTTCTTGAGATGGTGTTTAAACTCAAGAGGGATATACTCAAGGTCATACTTTGGCTCTTGTGGACTTGTTCTAATTTTCTTCAGTTTCAATTTGAATTTGTATATGAGGAATTGACAATCTGTGCCACAGTCAGTACCTGGTCTTGTTCTGACTGCTGACATGGAGTTTCTCCATCATCTTTTCCCACAGATGTAGTCGATTTTGTTCCTGTGCTTTCCAGCTGGTGAGGTCCACATGTACAGTCATGATTCATGTTGGTTAAAAAAGGTGTTTGCCATGAAGAAGTCATTAGTCTTGCAAAATTCTATCATGTGATCTCCCGCATTATTTCTATCACCAAGGCTGTATTTTTCAACTACCGATCCTTCTTCATTACCAGCTTTTGCATTCCAGTCACCAGTAATTATCAATGCATCTTGATTGCATGTTTGAACAATCTCTTTGCCTTTGGCCTTAGTGGTTGGTACAGAAGTCTGCATAGTTGCATTAACTGGCCTTCCTTGTAGGTGTATGGATATTATCCTATCACTGACAGCAATGTACTTCAGGACAGATCTTCAAATGTTCTTTTTGATGATGAACACAACACCATCCCTCTTCGAGTTTTTCTTCCTAGCATAGTAGACCATGTGATTATCTGATTCAGCTCACTAATGCCTAGGACATCGATGTTTATTTTTTTATGATTTCCAATTTTCCTAGATTTATACCTTGCATATCCATGTTCAAATTATTAATGGATGTATGCAGCTGTTCTCATTTTGAGTCATGCCACATCAGCAAATGAAGATCCTGAAGGCTTTACTCTATCCACAACACCGAGGTTGCCTCTATGTGGAGGAGGAAGTTCTTTCCCAGTAGTCTTCTGAGTGCCTTCCAACCTGGGGGGCTTATTTTCTGGCTCTGTATCTGACAATGTTGTGCTGCTATTCATAAAGTTTTCCCTGGCTAATTATTTTCAGAAGAAGACTGCTGAGTCCTTCTTCCTAGTCTGTTAGACAAAGATTAGATGAGACAATAGAACAACAACAAAAATACACATGAGCAACGTGCTTCTTAGTTCAATCAGATAATACAAGATCAAATGGGCCACTCCTTTCCAAAAGCTTGATGAGAAGGCAGAAAGGGACAGGGATAGGAACCAGTCACATGTACATAATGTGGGGTACATGTTGTCACATTGTAGGGACTGCAACTAATACCCCCAAACAATATGTATATATTTTTTTGAGAAATGAACTTAAGCTATGAAAGTTCACCTAAAGTGTAATAAAATAATAATACAGAAATGCACAGTCACCTACATTCTGCTTTTCTTCCCAGTCTATACTCTTATATGCTAACCTGAGGTAGAAGCCTGACAGCAATCAATCAGCAAATATGTATGAAGAATCTACTAAGTGCTCAGCACTACTGTATTCCTTAGGAATAGAAAAAACAGCACATAATATTGGGAGCAATTCTACTCTGTCCTCTAGGGTCACTATGAGTTGAAGTCAACTCGATGGCAGTGGGTTTGGTTTCTTGGCTGTCTTTGAGGCATTGATAAGTTGTATTTATTTATTGTATGTTTGCGTACCATGTCCTAACTTTTTATTTTGACATGCCCAAGTAGGCTAGGCATTGAGCTATTCTGGTTACTAGAGTCTTTGAAGTTCTCATATCCTGTCTCCAGGTGTTTAGAGCAGCTAGTAGATGTGTGAGCCCAGGAGTCTGCTGACTTTTTGTGCAGGTGTGGTACATGTGTCCAGATCATTGGTTACCAAGAATGTAGTGCAGGCTATGGTCCTAGACAGGCAGGGCTGCATAGGTGTGTTTAGAGCAGGCACAGGTATCTGGCTGCAGTTGGGGCTCTGTGCAGAGCAAGGCAGGGGGATGTTGGCTGCCCCAAAGTGCCTGGGTGGAAGGTGTGTCCCTGTCACCTAGAGCATATAGTGGGGGCACGGCAGTTAGTCCTTGAGCACTTCATGCTGTTGGATAGGATTGAGAGGCACTATTGATTCTCAGATCCCTGTTGTAGCTGGCTAGATGGAGTGGGTGGTACTAGTCTCTCTCTGGCCCCTGGTGTGGGTTGGTGAGTGTGGATGGGTGAGGCCCCAGCTTAGTGGACAGTGTGGTGTTAGACGGCATGAATCCACAACTTCCCCTTGCCTGATAAGAGTTGGAGACAGGCTTCAGGGGTGTGCTCTGCTGTTTGATGCTACTGAGGGCATGTGATGTTGAAGTGGATCACATAGTTCTAGGCTAGGGCAAAGGTGCTGCAAGCCTGTGAACCCCTCATGCCAGTGACTCAGTCAAGGAGCAGGGCCTCCCAACTTGCCCTGAGTTCCCAGCTTACAGGGTGTGGCGGTTGATGAACTCTGTCTGGCTGATGTCCCAGTGGAGCCAGTGATGGGATGGATGAAGGGAAGAAAGTGTTTCTCTGCTGTAAGACTTTGAGGGGCGGTGTGTAAGGAAGAGGAGTAAATGTCCCTGCTGCAATAGGTTAGATGCTTGCACTTAACTTCCACAGTTTCATTGCTTCTTCCACCACTCCAAGGGCATGTGCAGACTCCCCACAGCCCAGTCTTACCTGGCATGGTGAGATGTGTCCTGAACGCTACTGCTCACCTCATTCCATGTGCACCACTGACCCAGCAGGGTGCTGACAATCTCCAGCTGGCACTTTTCCACTGCTTTCAAATAGTTTCTCCTTCCCTCTGCCACTCAGTTCAACTCTTCAGCTTTGTCTTTGATGATTAGGGTCCTAGGCTGTCCTATATCATCAAACCACTCATTTTTCAGGTCTTTGTTCTAAGAGGGATGACAGCATCCTTCTGACTATTCCACCATCTTGGCCCTGCCGAATGTCCATTTCTTCCCAGGTATACAGCCCCCAAATGCCCACTGTGTGTTACAAGGCAAAATTAACGCTAAGCTAGGAATTTAGGAGCTTGTTATCCTTTCCTAGAAAGTGATTCTGAACATTGTGTGTCAGAATCACCGATGGAGCTGCGTGCATTTGTAGAAGTCTGGGCCCGGGCTAAGAGGTTTTTACTTGGTTTGTGAAGTAGAGCCCAAACATCTGAAATTTTGAAGCCCCACGTGTGATTCTGACATACTGCATTGGTTGAGAACCACTGCATCTGAAGAAGGCTGCCACATCAAAACCTTTCTCCGGAATAAAATTTATTCTAAATACCCTGAGGAGCTGAGTCTTATCATATATTTAAACCATCTTCAAGATAGGAAGATCTTAGCCCCACTTAATAACCCCTCCCAAATCACATAATCCTCAGCCATTAAGAAGTTTTTACCTTCACCCTTAGTCAAATGGGTCTCAACCTTGGCTGCCCACTGGAGTCGCCAGGGAAAAAATATATATTGATGCTTATCTCCAATCCCTAAAGATTCCTATTTCACTGCTCTGACACGTGACTGGGACAATGAGACTTTTTTCAAAGCTCCCTGGATGACTTACAATGGATAGTCAACGTTGAGAACTTCTGTAGCCTAAATCCTTTTGCTGCTGTTAACTTATTTCCCATGCTATCTTCAGCGAAGAGCTATTACAGCTGATTCTGTATTTGAAGCTCTTTTTCAAAGTCACCATCAGCTTTCTCCTCTCCAAGATAAATAATCCCAAATCCTTTTATCTTTCCTAAGAGTTCTTATTTTTCACCCCACCCATTGTTTTCATTGCTGTCCTCTGGATACTCTCCAGGTTCTCAACATCTCTGCCAAGTTGGGGTGTCCAAAACTTCCTCATGGTTCCTTCATGCTGTAGTCCTGTTCACTGGCTAATGCCGTGTTTGCTTAAACAATGATTCTGCCCTGTTGACTGAATTCTTCATTTCTATCAATTAGGAAATTCAGCAACTGAGAGAATTCCACATAAATACTTGCAGGTTAAGAAACAAAAGTCTAAGTAAAAAATGACTATTGGAATAAGGTGGTGGCCTTTCATAGAGTTCTGCAAGGTGACCAAAGAAGACCCCCCCAAAAAGGGGGGAGCAGAGAGAATGAAGCAAAAGTAGATTTTAGTGTGATGAAAAAAAAGTGAAGAACTCAGGAGGCAGAACTCTAAAATTCTAGTGCTATATGACCCTAATCAGACAATAACCTTGGGTAATCCTTTCTAGGCCTTAGCATTTTGCATGTAAAATAAGAGGCTAAGACTCGATCTTTAAGTTTCACTCTAGCTCTAAGTCTTCCACAGCTGATCACAGGCTTGGAGAAAGGAGTCAGCCTTCAGATTATTTAACTGCTCTGCCCACAATTCCTTCTTCCAACAAAACTGGTCATCCCAAGAGTTTTATTTTCTCAGTTCTGATAGTCAATAATGATAATCCAGGTCTAGCATCACTAGATTGCATGCTTCTGGAAGACAGTGCAATGCCATCTTCTGAATATAGATAAAAGTCTCATATTAGTCCATTAGTAGATACTTGAAACATTTAAAGGAATTATTAAAATATCCTCAAACTCTAAGAATTAGAGCTCTAAACACTAAGGACCAGAATAATCAATGTTCTTCTTTTCATTAACAGCCATACATAACTTTTTTGCTTTCATTGCTGTTGATTCTGACTCACGACAACCCAATGAATGACAGAGTAGACTGTTTCATAGGGTTTTCTTGACTGTAATCTTTACAAATGTAGATTACCAGACCTTTTTTCCATGGCACCACTGGTTAGGTTGGGTTAGCAAACCATTTGTGCCAGCAGGAATGTTTACTAAAATTTAGCACTATATAAAATCACCAACATTAGCAGTTATGACATTGTACTAGGCACTTTCACATACTTTCTCTCATTTAACTTTCACTGACAATCCAGAAAGATTAACATTTTCTCTATAAAGAAAGAAACGAAGGACTCATAAGTTGTCCGACATTTCAAAGTCAAGTAACAGAATCAAGATTTCAATTCTGGTCAGTGACAGACCTTTCTACTTCACCGTGCTTCAGAGGCAGATTTAACACGAAGTTAATAAAGCTTAAGAATCCTCACTTACATGGGCTCCTTCCAATTTCTTGTATCTAGCTTTAAGTTCTTATATTTGTACCATTTTTTGTAAAGGGTCAGGCATCATAGGAGGAAACTGAATACATGCCTAGTTGTCTCCATGAATAACCAACTGCCTCTTTTGCCATGGGACCAGAAGAACTGGATAGCGCTCAGCCCCTATGACTGAATGTTTTGATCAAAGATTCTATAAAAGAATCCTGATCGAAAGGCAAAACAATGTGAAAAAGATTTCAAATTCTCAATGGAAATCAAACTTATAAAGCCATGGAGGCTGGCTGAATCCCTGAAACTATTACCCTGAGATTAATCAGTAAACCTTAAACCTTAAACCAAAACTATCTCTTTTAGTCTTTAAACCCCAAAATCGCTTAATACTTTTGAGTATTATCTCTTTTAAAGAATTATCTAGGTTAGCTCAAACTGATAACAGCAACTGGAAAGGCTGGATGGGAAGTTTAGGGGGCAGTGAGTTTAAGATCATGGTGGTGGGATAACTGGGAAAAGGACGATGACAACGGCAGCACCACCTTGAAGACTGGAATCAGTGTATAAACTACTGAAATGCTGTGTCCCCCCAACATGCGTGTGGCCATATGACTGGCCACGATGCCCAATATTTTATGATTGTCTTCCATTTTGTGACTTTCCCATACCATATGTTAGAGGATTATGGTGGGACCATAAGTCCCTTCATAAGATCACCTCTGTGCTCCACTGTAAAGGGTTTCCTTGGAGTATGGCTTGCACCACCACCCTTTATCTTTTCATGCTACATGAGATAAAAGGAAAGAGTTTAAGCAAGCAGAGAAATGGGAACCTCACACCATCAAGCAAGCAGCACCAGGAGAAGAGCACATCCTTCAGACTTGAAGTTCCTGCACCAAGATGCTCCCTGAACAAGCACTGATACAACACAAGGACTTTCCTCCAGAGCTGACAAGGGGGAAAGCCTTCCCTTGGAGCGAACACTCTGAAATCAGACTTGTAGCTTATTGGACTGTGAAAGTATAAACTTACCTTTGTTAAAGCCATCCACTCTGTGGTATTTCTGTTAGAGCAGCACTGCTGACTACAACAGCCCTATGCCAGAATTTTTCATATTTCTTTTATTCTAGCTCCTGTAACCCCTCAATGTTTATCCTCCAAGACATTCTCATACCATTTATTATTTATGATTCCTTCATTTTGACCTTAGTTATCAGATCCCTGCTACCTTTTTTATTTTTTTCCTAATTTGGGAAATTATAGATTTTTAAAAATATATATAGTTTTCTTCCTTCTCCTCTCTGAAAACCTAACAGGGTGTAGAAACAACTTTGGAAAAACACAGCTTAGCAAAGAAATACCTGAGAAACTAGGAGTTTCGGGTGAACTCAGCATACCAACCCCTTCTCTCTCTGGCCTGCCCACTTGTCATCTTCCATACTTGAGCTGCAACCATCTCAAAAATGAGAACAATCTTTGCTCAGTAAACAAATATTTATTGTACACTGGTAGCTTAATTAGTAATACTAGAAAAATGGGATAGAACTAGGTTACTGACACATAATATTTCCTAGACACATTTTTCATGCATCTTTTAAAAATGATTTAGATACTCCCCTACTGGTAGCAGAAACAAGGAAAAGTTGACATCCAAGGGTGATATAATCTTAGGGTTATGTAATTTTAAGACATGATTTAGGATTAGCATCCACAGAACCTAGATCAGTTAGAATATTAAATATTTCCCAGACAAGAACGGCAAAACACAAAAGCCAGCTCTGACTCATGATGCCCTTGCTGAGGCAAAAACAAGTCTGTAATCATGTGGTTATACATGGTCACCTGTCAGTAGCAGAGCTGTAATCTTATTATCTAAAAGAGGAATTATTACTTATTAGTTTATGAACTTGGGATGAGATACTTTCAAACTCTGAATTCAGCTTCCTGGCCTCCTATACCTTCTGTTATGAATTTAATTGTGTACCCCCAAAATGTGTATCACCTACGCTAGGCCACGAGTCCCAGTACTGTGTGGCTGTCTACCATTTTGTGATTTGATGTGATTATGCTATGCATTACAAATCCTAACTTTTATGATGTTAATGAGGCAGGACAGTCTACAGGATAAGGGTCTATCTTTAGTCAAACTTTTTTGAGATATAAAAGAACTGAGCAGAGAGCAGTAGAACCTCATACCACCAAGAAAGAAGTGCTAGGAGCTGGAGCATATCCTTTGGACCTGGTGTCTCTGTGCTGAGAAGTTCCTAGACCAGCAGAAAATTGATGATGAGGGATGATGAGGACCTTTCTCCCAGAACCAACAGAGAAAGTAAGTGTTCCCCTGGAGCAGATACTCTGAGTTTAGACTTCTAGCCTCCTAAACTGTGAGAGAATAAAATTCCATTTGTTAAAGTCATCCACCTGTGATATTTCTGTTACAGCAGCAGTAAGCAGCTAAGATACATTCTTACCACATCAAGAAATCAGTTTACTAAACTCTTAATTTACCCATCCCTAGGAACAAAATAAAATCTCTCATGATGCATGAGAAAGAGTGATTTCAGTGATGAGGGAATTCTTCCATTTCTCTATTTGTAAATAGAAATCGATAATGGAAAATTGCAGTTTTTAATGGCTGCCTCCAAACACATACAGCTGTAGAAGAAAAAACATACAAGGTCTGACAAATTCACAAACTCATCTTAGAAAAAGTACTACATAACTCACTGTTGAATATTGCTACGGTCACCTTCGAAGTACCCCCTCCCCCCAGGAAGCTGTGCACCAACGCCAGCCCCTAGTCCACCCTTCAAAGCAATTTTGGAACTCTTTCTTAGGAATGGCCATTAGACCTGTCACCGTATTACTCTTTACGTCCTGAATGTCATCAAAATGTCTTCCTTTCAGTATTTCCTTTATCTCTGGGTAAAGAAAAAAGTCACTGGGGGTCAGAGCAGGTGAGTAGGGAGAGTGTTCCAATACAGTTATTTGTTTACTGGCTAAAAACTCTCACAGACAACTATACAATTAAGTTCACAAATTTGCCACCCTATGCAATGGTCATTTCAGGAAGAGTTCAAAAATTGCTTTGAAGTGTGGATTAGGCAATGGTGTTGGCTGCAGAGTTTCTCAAGGGGAGTACTATGAAGATTACTGTAGTGATATTCAGCAATGAGGTATGTAGTACTTACAACAATCAGGTTCATAGACTTAATTGTCAGACCACGTATATGGACAGGGAACAAATTTTCAAAGACTCTTAACCACACATACTTATGAATCTAAAAACCGTAGGCACTCTGATTCCTCCATACAGAATTACAGTTTAAAGCTCAAAAGAGTCCTTTGCATGGACATCACAAAGGATATAAACCACTAGGAGTATATTCAGAACCATCGGTAGGGGTAAGGAACTCAGTATACATAGAAACAGACTTGATAAGAGAGAGATGGAGATTTCCATTTCTCTGAGAAGTAGAAAAGGTTTGTTCTATCAAATGCAGGAGATTGGCCAGAGGGTAGTTCTAATTATCCCAAATTTCCACAGCGCTATAAAATTTTAGTCTAAGAGAAAAAAAGGAAAATGAAGACATCATACTTTGTGTTTGATCTAAGTAGAATACGAGAGTAGGTATAAATTTTGTTAAGCCTAAGGAAACTAGCTTATTAGGAACATCAATCTTAAATCTGATGCAGCATGTATGACTATGTTAAGTGTGGTGGACAGACTGTAAAGGGCCCCCCATGGTCCCCACCTCCTGGTGGTCACACCCTTGTATGAGCTTCCCCTCCTGAGTCTGAGTAGGACCTGTGACTTGCTTCTAACCAATATAATAATACAGCCAGTGTGACAGGAAATGTTACATTATATAAGATTGTAATGTCCATTTTGCTAGAAGACTCTTTTCCTCATAGGCTTTGAGGAAGCCCCTGCCATGTTGGGAAAGCCCATGGTCCAAGGCACTGATTATGGCCCTGGCCATCAATCACCAAAAAACAGAGGCCCCTCAGACTGACAACCCAGAAGAAACTAAATGCTACCAACAACTGCTGAACTTGGAAACAGATCCTTCCCTAGTTGAGCCACAGATAAGACCACAGCCCTGACCAACACCTTCATTACAGTCTTGTGAAACCCTGAAGTAGAAGACCCAGCTAAGTTGTGCCCTGACTCCTGATCCACAGAAATTGTGATTAAAAAAAATGTGCTGTTGTCAGCCACTAAGTTTGTAGTAATATTGCTTTTGTGCAGCAACAGATGACACAATGAGATATTCAATGTAAAAACAAAACCTACCACCACGGAGTCAATTCCACAGCGATCCAATAGGACAGGGTACACTGTTCTATGGAGTTTCCGAGGCTGTAAATCTTTCCAGAACCTGACTTGCCGCATCTTTCTCCTGCAGAGCAGCTGGTGGGTTCAAACCGCCAATCTTTAGGTCAGCAGCCACTGCTTAACCCATCAGGGCTCCTCGCTGAATGTATAAAAATGTAAAGTAGGCACACACACATACAAATGCAAGGCATATGCAGAAAGACTCTTAAGAGTAATCATGCTATAAGAAACTTAAGAAATGTAGTCAATGGTAAATTTGGTGACAGCCAAGGCAGTACTCACTACTGGGGAAGCCAGCACAATCTGCACAAGGCAAGGTCACCAATGCTCCACAGGTGCACCCAAACTCCCTGAAGGACCACACTGCTGGGTGAGAACTGTGGGGATCATGGTCTTGGAGAACCCAGCTCAACTTGCATTAACACAGTTTATAACAAAATGTTCTACATTCTACTTTGGTGAGTAGTGTCTGGGGTCTTAGAAGCCTGTGAGAGGCCATCCACTTGTCTCACCTCTTAGAGAGAAAGGGAGAATAAGGAAAACTAAAGGCACAAAGGAAGATTAGTCCAAAGGATTAATGGACCACAACTACTATAGCCTCTATTAGACTCAGTCCAGTACAATTAGATGGCACCTGGCTACTACCAATTGATCCCACAAGGATCACAACAGGAGTCCCAGGCGGAGTTGGAAAACAACATAGAAAAAAATTGTAACTCACAAAAAAAGACCAGATTACCGGCCTGACAGAGACTGAAGAAACTCCAAAGCTCAACCTTCATTCAAGATTAGACAGACTGATAAAGCAATATGAGACTAAAGGGACACACCAGCCCAGAGGGAAGGACTAGAAGACAGAAGAGGGAAATCCATGGCTAAGAAGAGTGTCGACATGTCACGGGGCTATTAACCAATGTCATAAAATGTGTACTAACTGTTTAATGAGAAGCTGTAAACTCTCTTCTAAACTACAATTAAAAAAAGAAATGTAGTCAAGGTAGGAATAATCTTAAGAAACATGGCATTCCTCACATCACTTAATTCAAGATGAAACAAAGATTTACTATAAAGAATAAAACTACAAAGTATTAAGCAAAA
Source organism: Heterohyrax brucei (assembly GCA_028571685.1). Classification (NCBI taxonomy): domain Eukaryota; kingdom Metazoa; phylum Chordata; class Mammalia; order Hyracoidea; family Procaviidae; genus Heterohyrax; species Heterohyrax brucei. The sequence continues at coordinate 63,010,094 of CM053142.1, read as the reverse complement.
GCAGGGACATATTTTTATTATCTTTTACTAGGGATGGTCATATAGGCATGTCAGAAAACCAAGAATTATATTAAAGATAAGTTAGCATTATAAAATTCAATGATGTTTATGAAAAAAACTATAAATAAGGTTAAAAGATGTTTTTAACATGGTGGTCAAAATTTACAACATAACACAAAGAATGTTCTCAATCAATGTACATAGCTCTTAAAAATCATTGATTCCATAATAAAAACTACACAGCTATTAACAATATAAATGCATATTTATTGATATGTAAAGATATTCTCAATATTAAGTAAAAGAAGCAAAGTACAAATCAGTACAGAGTGTGCTCTCATTTATGTAAAAGTGTATATATTTGTGTATATAAACCAAAAAACCCAAACTCGTTGCTGTTAAGTCAATTCTGACTCACAGCAATCCTATAAGTACAGAGTAGAACTGCACATAAGGTTTCTAAGGAGCAGCTGGTGGATTCAATCTGTAGACCTTCCGGTTAGCAGTCAAGCTCCTAACTACTACATCACAAAGTCTCCGTACTGGCATATATGCACACATGAATACACATGGAAAGCTTCAAGCGAATTCAGTTAAATCTTAAACAGTGGTCATATCTACGTATATAAGCCTGTACATGTATAGGTATCTATGTGTGTGTGTATACATGCAAGCATGTATGCTTCAACACATAATAAAGCACACAGGGGCACAATTATGGGTATGTCTTAAGACATAACCAAACACCTCGTGGGATTGAGTTTCGGGGTTTGAAGCCATAAGACTGAAGTCTTGTGGGACAACTGGTCAACTGGCGTAATGTAGTACACAAAGTTTATGCTCTACATTCTAGTTGGTAAGTAATGTCTGGGAGTCTCAAAAGCTTCAGAGCAGCTATCTAAGACACAATGATCAGTCTATTCTCAGCTGGAACAAAAGAGAAAGAAGGAAATCAAAGACTCAGTGAAGAAACTATAGCCTACAGGTCTAACAGTACACAAACCATGGCTTCATCTGCCCTGAGATCAGAAGAATTAGATGGTGCCCAGCTACCACTACTGACTTTCTGATCAGGGCCACAATGATGGATCGTGACAGAAAAATGTGGAACGGAACTCAAATCTTAGGAACTCCAGACTTACTGGACTAGCTAAAACTAGAAGACTTCATGAGACTATTGCCCTGAGACAGTCCAAAAACTTTGAACTCAAACTTCCTACTAAAGGTAGCTTTTAAAGAACAAATTAGCTCATAAAAATAAAGATTACCAATGAGATCAAACGGTCAACAATAGCTCTAAAGTGAAGATGAAAGGGCAATGGGACAAAAACGAGATTATTAGAAGTGAAACATCCAGAAAAGAATAGTAACACACTGTGAAAAATGTAACAAATGTCTCTGAACAATGTGTAGTAATTGCTAAATGAGAGTCTAATTTGCTGTGCAAACTTTCAGTAAGAACAGTAGAAGAAGGACAACAAATAGGTAATCAAAGACATGAAAGCATTCATTAAACAGCTATTTACTAAATGTTTACTACTTGCAGGACATTGTTCTGGTTGCTGAGTTTAGAGACAGAATAGAAACGAGGCCCTACCCTCATGGAATTTACAAGTGCACCACATGTTGCAACATCACATGAGGAAATCAAACAGGCTGTGGTGAGACAGAACAAGGGAGCCTCTGAAGAGGTAACATTTAAGCTGCCATCTCAAGATGGCTAGAGGAGCTAGAGGAACAGTCCAAAGAACCTGGCAAGTGTAAGAAACTGAAAGTTACTGTAATCAAGAGCGTATGTGAAAGCAGATGAACAGAGAGGGATAAATGGGGCAGAGTCCATTGGACAATTTAATGAACAGATTGGCTCTTTAGACAATTCCCTCTAGTAGTAACGTGGAAGACAAAGTAATTAGAGTTAAGGTTATTAGAGAAATCCAGAAAAAAAGGTGAGGAAGGCTTGAACAAATGCACCAACAAGATCTAAAGGAGATAAAAATGAAAGGTGAATCTAAAGAATTTGGTTACCAACTAGTATCACACAGGAGGTGAGAGTGCAGAAAGGATACAGGATAGCTCACATGGTTTTTGGCCTCAGGCAACTAGCTATTCTCTTAGATAAGGAATAAATTAACAGGCAAGGGCTTGAAAGTGGAAGACCTAAGTTGAGTTTTTAACTCAATGAGCTTGGAGTGATTAGAAAAATTTTAAGTGGAAATGTTTATCAGGTAGTTGATTAAGGAACTCAGAAAGAAAACACAGCAGGTGAGACTGATTTGAAAATTATCTGCATTGAAGTGGTAATTAGGAGTGAATGAGGGCATTCAAGGAGTAAACCGGAGACTGACTAATAGAGCACGGCTACAGAGAAGAAAAATTAGGAAACAGCAGTGGCCTGACAGCCAAAAGAGGAGTTCTAAGGAGGTAGACAAGTGCCAACTGCTGATGAAAGATCAAGAAAGAGAAAACCTGAAGTGTCCTCAGGATGTAGCAATATGCAATTAGTTGACGACTTTGGTAGGAATGAGTTTAGTAACATGGTATATAGGTAGAATCCAGGTCATGAAAGGCTGTGATGCAACTTGAGAGAACAACTGCAGCATGGTTATGAATAAATAAGATAGAGCAAGAAACAGAGGGGACACAAGTTCAAAGGAGAATATTAAGAGAGACTCGAGCATATTTACATGATAAATGGGGAAGAGATGTTGAAGACAGTGAAAAGAAGTTTCACACAACAAGGTCTCTAAGGAGTTACAATGGAGAACTCACTGACATGCTTACCAACACATTAATGTCCTTGACTAGAGGACAGATAGCTCTCCAGAGACAGATGAAGAGATGGGGAGTAAGTTTACATACTGGTGGTACATGTGACTAAGGAGGAAGCTTAGAGCTCTCTAGCTTCAATTGCCTCAGTACTAGAAAGTTACACCTCAGATTATGAGAGGCAGTCGGATGGGGCTATGAACAGAGGTCACAGTCTGAAACAATCTTTAAGAATGGAAGATTGTATCTATTGCTATGACCAGGACAACAGCAGATCACGGACACAGTGGGAGAAAATGTAACACTTAATTCACACTTATAAATAAGATCAGAGACTGGTGAGACCCCCAAGACTATGGCCCTAATTAGACCCCCTTCAGACCTGCAACTGAAATCACTCCTGGAGATCACGTTATAGCCTTACAACAGTCCTATGAACACAAACACCAGTTAAAACTGTACACCTCAGAACAATCAACTGTTTAAGGCCTAAAGGACATCTGCCCAAGAGCAAAGGTCAGAAAGGCAGCGGAGGCAGGGAAGCTGGGCAAATGGACATGAGGAACCCAGGAAGGATGGGGGGAGAATGCTGGCACATTCAGGGAGTTGCAAACAATGTCATGAAACAAGCTGCATACAAATTGCTCAGCAGACACTAATTCATTCAGTCAACTTTCACCTAAACAATAAAATGTTCAAAAAAGAATGGAAAAGTTGCTTGATGAACCATTGGGGCTGCTAAACTGCTTTCAGACAACTACTTACCTAAGTCAATTTTTAGTACTACCAATCAATGATGTGTACTCAACAGGCCATAAGAATAGTACGACGGCTAAAATGATCCACAGCTATGGTCCTGCAGGAGCAGAACGATGGGACATAGAACACTACTGATTAAAATGATTGGCCATGGAGTCCGCTATTGGAGAACAATGGATGTGAAATCAGTGAAGTGACAGACTGGAAGAAAAGAGTGGTTTAAGGAATGGAAGGTTTTTCTTGAGGTCTAACAAAAGTGTACTGAGAGGAAGAGATCAAAAGACATGAAAATCACAGTAGTTATTGGTACGAACCTAGAACTTAACATTTCAGAGATAAGTTTTTGAGAATTTAAGCTGTGGCCTTGCAAATGGGTTACTAATTGGAATGGAAATGATTCTTGGGAGGGAGTGGAGGCACATGATAAGGTCATCATGATCAATGAAGTTGCCCAGAATGATGGCAGGGCTGGGAATAGACTTAAGTCCATGAACCATGAGAGTGAAATAAGCATAGACTACCAGGATATTAAAAACAACAGTAAGTTTAGAGGGAACAACTGAATGGCAGAGGCCTCCAAGTGAAGGAACAAAATGGCATTGACAACAGAAAACAGGAATAAAGAAACACCACTGCAACAGACCCCATTTATCCCAAAACCTGGTAGGACAAAACAAGCACCCTCCACTTGAAACGCTATTGTTGTTAAGTGCCAGTGAGTCGACTCTGACTATGCTTATTCTATGTAGAACACAACAAAATGTTGCCCAGTCCTGCACTTTTTTCATGATTGTTTTGCCTGTGTCCACTGTTGTACCCACTATGTGAATGCACCTCGTTGGGGCTCTGTCTCTTTTTCATTGACCCTGTATTATACCAAACATGATGTCCCTCTTCAGGGACTGATTCCTCCAACTAACACGTCCAAAGTATATGAGATGTTGTCTGGCCATCCCTGCTTCTAAGATGCATTCTGGCTGTACTTCTTTCAAGGAAGATCTGTTTGTGTTTGGCAGTCCATGGTATATTCTGTATTCTTCACCAACACCATAAATTCAAAGGATTCAGCTTTTCTTTGATTTTCCTTATTCACTGTCCACCTTTCACACACATATGAGGTGACTGAAAACACCAAGGCTTGGGTCAGATGCATTTTAGTCTTCAAGGTGACATCTTTGCTTTTCAAGACTTTGAAGAAGTCCTTTGCAGCCAACTTGCCCAACAGAATGTGTTGTTTGATTTCTCGATTGATGCTTCCACAGGCACTGATTGTGGATCTATAAGTAACAAGAAATTCTTGACAAAGTCATTTGCTTATAACGATAGGTTGCTGGTTCAACTGTAAGGATTTTTCTTTTGAGGTGTAATTCATACTGAAGGCTGTAGTCTTTGATCTTCATTAGTGTTTCAAATCCTCTTCATTTTCAGCAAGGTTGTCAGTCAGTCTTCCTCCAGTCCTAATGCCCCACTCTTCATATAGTCCAGCTTCTTGTATTAGTTGCTCAGCATACAGACTATCATGAAAGGACACAATCCTGATGCACATCTTCTGCTTATCTTCCCTGACTTTAAACTATGCAGTACCCCCCTGTTGTATTCAAATGAATGCCTTTAGATCCATGTACTAGCTCTTCACGAGCACAACTAAGTATTTTGGAGTTACCATTCTGTGCAATGTCATTCTTAATTCTTTATGATCCATCCAAATGCCTTTTCACAGTCAATAAAACACAGCTAAACATCTTCCTCATATTCTTTTTTAGCCAGGATCCATCTGCAATCAACAATGATATTCCTGTTCCTCATCCTCTTCTAAATCTGGCTTAATTTGAGGCTGTTCCCTGTCCATGTACTGCTGAAACCACTTTTGAACGATCTTCAGCAAAATTTTCCTTGTGTGAGACACAAGTATTGTGTGACTCTCTATTCCTTCCATTTTTATTTTTCCACTGGAAATAGCCCTAAGTATGGCTGAGGGATAGTCTGGCTGCAACTGATGAAAAAGTTGAAACAGTAAGGAAACTTGATGTATAAAGGAATAAGGAAAACAAGGACCTCTTTAACGCCAAGAACTGGCAAGGAGGGCGGCAGTGAGAAACTGAAGTGAGGAAAAGCAAGCGGAATATGAGACAGGACTGATGACTGGATGGGCTTTTATTTTAGTTGGCAGCAATGAATTACAGATTATTAGAGGCAAGATGAATTAAACCAGCTTCAATGTCCCAAATGGAATTCTGGAACAAATGAGCTTCTATGACAAAACAGAAGCACTGGACAATGAGCAACAACAGTAGAGGTATTTTAATCGTAATTCTGGCTTTCAAATGTATGATGGTGGTAAGTTGTCTTGTGTCTTAACAAAGGTTATTAGCCTCAGGCAGAGAGGATGGCAGAGTAAGACCGGAAAGCCAGTCTCCAGGTAGCCTTCTGGTTTCAGCAGGGTGTAGCCTAGTACGCAGGGGAAAGGGGTTGATATTTTCATATGAAGGAAAAAAAACAAACATGACTCACCAAGACCATCAACCAGTTCAGCAGGGAGTGACACGGTTAGTTTGTCACAGTGCATGACACCTTACCTCCAGAGTTTAGTACTGAATAGGACAATGAAATCTAGATGTTTGTGTCTTGGGACATACTTAGACAGTGCTTGGCTGGGTATATAAACTCTGCAAATTTCAGCCCCAAACGGAGGGAAGACTATGAGTAAGCTACAGTAAACAGTGACCAGGTATTTGTTTTGAAGATACAGACTTGGGGTGTGACAATTAAGTTCATGAGCTTGCCACTGTGCACATACACTGGCAGCACTGTACAAACAACTCAGGTTTGGTCTTTGTTCATGTGTGGTAGTGTCTTGCTGAATGGCACTCATTGTCACTGCATGTTTTTGTGTGCCATCATGAGATCGTCAGAGCTTGAATTAGAGCAATGAACAAACACTAAATTTCTTGTTAAATTTGGTAAGAGTGGAGTGAAATCCGGGACACACTAAGTCAAAGTTTATGGGGCCCATTCCTCGAAGAAAATAGCAGTGTACAAATGGATTACATGTTTTTCTGAGGGGAGAGTATCACTGATGAACAGAGTTCAAGGCAACCAGTAATGAACAGAACTGACAAAAATATTGCAAAAATTCATCGAATTGTACGTCAAAATTGTCAGCTGACTATGAGAAGCATACCAGACCAAGTAAACATTCATAGAGAAACAGTTAGGAAAACTGTAACTGAAAACCCTGGCATGAGAAAGATATGTGCAGTAATGGTCCCAAAGGAGCTCACTGAGGAATTAAAACAAAGGAGAGTTAAAGGTCTGCTAAGACCTTTTGGAGAGGCAAGAGGATGTTTTGGGCCATGTTATCACTGGTCAGGAAATATGGATGTAACAATATGACCCTGAAACAAAGCATCAAAGTGCATAAGGGAATTCAGCCAATTCTCCACAACCAAAATAGTTCCGTCCAAATTGAGTCAAAATGATTTGGCTAACCTTTTTTGATAGCTGAGGGATTGTTCATTACGACTTTGTACAAACTGGACAAACAATTGACCCAGTTTACTATTTGGGAGTGCTGAAAAAGCTACACAAAAATGTCAGACCAAACAACTGCAACTTTTTGCGAACAACTCATAGCTCTTGGATCAGAACATTGCATCAGCTCACACAGCACTGCCTATGAGGGAGCTTTTAGCCAGTGAACAAGTAACTGTATTGAAACACGCCCCCGCCCCCCACTCACCTGATCTGGCCCCAGTGACTTTCTTCTTTACCTGAAAATAAAGAAAATACTTAAAGATAGACATTTGGATGACATTCAGGACATCAAGGATAATGCAAGAGCTCTGACGACCATTCCAGAAAGAGTTTCAAAATTGCTCTGAAGGGTGGACTAGGTGCTGGAGTCAGTGCACAGCTTTTCAAGGGGAGTACTCTGAAGGAGGCCGTAGTGATATTCAGCAATGAGGTATATAGCACTTTTTTCTGAGTTTGCAAACTTAATTGTGAAATTTCATGCTTGATAGACTGTTACATTCCCCCCTTTGGGCTACTTAACAATTGTTTTTTCTTACCATTAAACAGGTATTTGGAATACATGACCTCTACCTTCCTTCTATTTAAATTCTATAAAATTTTAATAATATCCTTAAAAAAACTCACCTATTACTCATTTAAGGAAACGGACAAACGTTTTGTATCCATGTACATATGGTAGAAAACCAAGGCCCAGAATGCTACATAGCCTAAGATCATAAACTTACAGCTAAAATCCAGCTTATTAGATCCGTAAATCCAATGTTCTTTATATTATGTAACGTTTATCTGAAACCACAGAAAATTACGGATTCATTTCTATATTCTGGGTTTTTTTAATACAAGGTTCACCAGCTTGAACTACTAAGTCATTTCTAAAGTTTCTTGTGGTGACTTTCGTCCATAACACTACCACCTAGCTCTAAAAGCAAGGTTAACCAGAACTAGATGGTGCTGGCCACTACCAATGACTGCCCTAACAGGAAATACAACATAGGGTTCCTGGCCTAGTGGAAGAAAAATGGGTGTGCACAACCAGAACTCTATTAAAAAGAGTACACTTGATGGTTTGACAGACTAGAGGTCCTGGAAGACACAGCCTCTGGACTCTCCATTAGCCTAGAGCCATTCCCAAAGCCAACTCTTCAAATGTTGGACTGGACTGCAAGACACAAAATGATAGTGGAGAGGACTGTGCTTCTTGGCTTAAGTATGTATACGAGGCTAACCGGGCAGCTCCTGTCCAGGGTCAAGATGAGAGGGTAGATGGGAACAGGAGCCGGCTGAAGAACACAGGAAATACAAGGGGGAAAGGAGCATGCTTCCACAGGGTGGGGAGAACAGCTAGAGTTACACAGCAGTGTGTATGTGGGTTTTTGTATGACAAATTGTTTGGATGGTAAACTTTTGCTTAAAGTACACTACATATATATTTAAGCAGCACTGAAATAAACAGGTCAAAGGAGAACCTTGCCTAGTTAAGGCATTTCATGTAACTTTATGTAAGAAATAACATTTTCTTCCTTCCTACCAAAAGCAGCATAAAAACACACTGTAAAAAGCAAATATTCACAGATGAGAACCAAAAAATTGCCCAGATTGCTCACATAAAAGTAGTAATTGATTATATTCTCCAGTGTTGTTTTCTACTTGTACCATGTGACTTTCCAACTAATGCTGAAGCCTTTCTATGAAGACATTCTCGAGATTTTCCATTTATTGACATCATCCATAATGTCAAGACCCCGAGCAATAGCTGGCCTAACCTAAACAATAATGAAGACCCTCGTGGAGATGGTCTGACACAGCGGCTACAATGACGAGCTCAAGCACAGCAGCGACTGTGAGAGTGGCGCACAATAGGGCAGTGTTCCATTCTGTTGCGTGTAGGGTTGCTGTGAGGCAGAACCATTTAACAGCACTTAGTAACAACAAACTGGAAGAAGTCTGCCCAATTTAAAGAAAGAATTGGTTACCTTACAAAATTTCACGTCAATTTTTTGTTACGAAAACACTTGTTTTCAAGTTGAAATAATCATCATTTTCCTCCCTCTTCCCACCACCAACTCTCTTTCCCCTCCTCCCGCACACAGTCACATACTTGATGAACATGCCTTAGGATAATTTCAATGCAACCAGAACCTTAACATTTTCATCAACTGTCTCTTCCTCACAAGTGCACGACCAGATAACCTTAGCAATGAGAAAAAAGGGCCACTAAATTGTTTTTAAAGTAACTTGGCACCTGAACTGAGTGTAAGCATTAGGGGAGCCAAAGGAAGAAGGAAAGCCATCTCTCTTCATTTTCCCTGCTATTACTAGTTCACTGGAGAGAATTTTCTCATGCATCAGAGGTGGGGAAAGGTGAATTTTTGCTACAAATAAAGACGACAGGTTAAAACATTCAACAATCACTTCCCCACATCGTTTTTTTAGAAGACTATTCTCAGCAATGATAATTACCCCAGTGATCAAATCATTTGAGCTCAGTTCTTTATTTTAAGGAGAGCAAATGAAATATTAGAAACTGCTTTGGCACAGGTTAAAAGTGGCTCCTGAATACTTGCTAGTTTTCTTCAGGATTATCAGTACTCATCACCAAAATTAATCTTTACTGCCACCAATGAAAATGACAAGAGGTGGGGGGAAAACTGAGCACACTCTTTATTTTTTAGATGGAACACAATTAAACCATATCTAATAATCTTTTAGAAAGCAAAAGAAACATAAAACATGCTCAAAGAAAAATCAAGTTATATTTTTCATAAGGCACCACCAATAACCAGGAAAATTAGAGTCCACATTAAAGTGTCCCACTAACAGGTAAATAAATATGTAAGGGGATAATCAACAGAGAGTCTTGAAGTTACAAGTGACATTCCTATTTAGACAACCTGGAGCACTGAAAAACACAGAACGAACAGGATACAGCTTAAAAAGTCATCATATTCCTTCTCAGTGTACATCATGTATTGCATAGTGGCCACCGGACAGGGTCTAGGCCAAGAGGAAACTGCATTTCCAGAATACATTAACATCCATTCTTACCCTCTCCTGTTGTAAACACCACTTGGGACATCCATACACAAAGAAGTAATGATATCCCTTAATGTGAACACCAAAGGTCAGGAAGAAATTTCAAAAGTAAAAGGCAAATCAATTGCTGGCTTTTCTTTTGAAATTTGTAAGAACCTAGCACAAAAACAACTTTCTACACATATGTGAAGCTAATTCACACGTGAAACTTTATTGAACCTGGTTATATGTGGGACTTTAACAGTTTAATTTTTCACAATTTAAAATTTTCAAATCCTACACCAAATTGTTACTTTTTCCTTTAAAAGATGGGTAATCCCACCCTTTTGAAAGAGAGGCTTTCTCAATTTTTTCTTTCAATCTCCTACTTTAAGTACTGGCTGACACACAAGCATACTATGGAATTAACTACTGACAAGTCAGGGTATTTCTTTACATACACTCGCTTGCACACGAAACCTACAATTTAAGAAAAACACATGAGTTGTTTCTTACAGACTTGTTAAAGACAGATGGAGAGAAGAACATAAGTAAAGCACAGGTAAAACTGTGCAAATCGTACAGGTCAGCCTGCAGCCTGTTTTTGTTTGAGATAACGGACAATCATAGATGTAACGTTTGCCTTTTCAATTATGCCATGCAGTAATCTGTCATCTTTCTGAGGCAGAAATTTGAATCATGCAGAGCAAAGCTGGTTTGCAGGAGCTAGCTAGGTGGCTGTCCAGCATCTCTACCTCAACAAGGCTTTGCTGCAGTAACAACTAGGAAGTGAAATAAACACGGCAGGGGAATGGCTCTCACTCCCAAGGAAGGCTAACTACTAATGCTATTGTTGGACTTGTCCATTTGGGGATTTACACAGATGGCTGGGAGTTTGGAGGTTTGGAATAACCTATCCTTTGAGAATATCAGAGACCTGCCATTTTTCTCATTTTCTTTCTATAAGCTTTTACAAAATGGTTTATCATAAAAACAGTGAAAAATAACCTGACAAAGAATGTAACACATAAGTTGAAATGTTAGCATAAGGAACTGCAATTCGGAGGGGATGAAATGGTAGAGAACCATTTCAAATTAAGTTTTAACACAAAATGTTACAATAGTGAAGAATAAAGTCTGTTGTAAATAAGTTATTTCCTCTGGCTGAAAATAATGCTTTATATCAAAAAACAGCATTTCTTTAAATAAGTCAACCTTATTTCATTAATTCCAAAACCACAAAATTGTTTATGTTAATTTTTTTTGTTTTTTTCCTAAATTATTTGTTCTCCTGAACTTTGGTCTAAATTTGTGGCCAAGAGTCAGACCAAATCCTCCATGACTTTCAAATAAATATAGAAATCTCACAGTATCAGTGAAATGACACATTTAAGTTTAAAAATAGGTGAAGATAAACTTAACAGGAAACTATTTATAGTTAAGAGATTGCCTCACTTATTTTATCAGATCTCCAGCAGGAATATATTATATGAAAGACATAAATTACTCCCCAAATAGCCACTCCTATCCATCCAACATACTCCAAGAAGTCAAGTACCTTAACAGTCATCTTTTTCAGTGTCCTCATGATGGTAGAAAAGTTAATGAGGATTACGGATGATAAATAAAATTTTAAAAAATGTTCCAGACAGCCATCACTTAAAATTGCATTCAGTTTTTAACCTACAAGTATTTGAAGATTTTTATAAAGATGACCAAAAGCCAAAAGTATTGTGCTTTCTTCCACAACATCAATCATATGAAATTCTTAAATGACAGTATCTTTATATAGTTTGGCAAAAGAAAAACACAGAGTTGGTTAGTTAACTTGCAATTTCCATCAAAATATTAAATCATACACACACTTGAGATAAGATTTCCAGACACATGCACAGCACATAGCAACACTTATGAACCTCTTAACAAGTCAAAATACTCAAAATGTTATACAGTATATCAAGAGAAGAATGACTTAAAAACAGGTAGTATGAACTACAGAGAAAGCACTTCCAGAAGCCAGATTTTTTTAAATAGGAGAACTTTTGCTTTTTTAAGTAAAATGCCTTTTGAGTTAAATCTCATACCCACTCGACCTGTACCTGGACAGTACATCTCACTTCTAGTTACTAGAAGACATTTCTTAAAATGATTGGGGTAGAAAAGGAAATGGAGACCATAAGCTGTTCTCTAGGTCCACTCTGCCACCCTCTTTTAAAAGGTAAACTGATGAATTTAAATCACAGATTTTGAAATCAAAATAAAGGGACATAGAATAGAAAAGACAAAAAAACTATTGTGTGTGTGTCTGTTTTCTCTGCCCTTTAAAGTTAAAAAATCAGTCTCCTTCTAAGAAGAGTTTACATACAGCTTACTTAACATTAACAAGAACAGTGAACACAACAGGAGGGAAGAGAACACAGCACCATTAATTTCAAACATTCACATAAAAAAAAAAAAACAAACAACAACCAGCACAGACTACAGTAACACCAAATTTTCCAACAGACAGGACAAGTCCCAACACATAACGGAAATACAATTACCTATTTAAACAAAAGCAAGATGGAAGATCTGGTCAAGAGAAGGGAGTGCTAACTCCTTGTACTACAAGGAAAGAATGGGATTTCTTTATTAAAAAGCAAAAAAGTCCCCAAATGAATGTTGAAACTCTGTCTTATGCTGCTGGTAACAGTAAATATATATATATATTTATAATTCATATATGCATACTAAAAAAGGAAAAATAATCTATTTATAGAACAGTCAGTAGTCAGAGGCATTTAGAAAAAAGTAAAAACCAGTCTTTTTTTGTTTGTTTTTAAATGGATTTACTAAAACCTCTTCACCCAGAGGTAGGTGCTACAACCCCACATCATCTGATGAAGCCATAGCATATTCAATGGCATCTGCTACTGCTCATGGGCCACAATCATAAACTGCCAGTTGGAAACAGCAGATATTGGGGTCAGGGCTGTAACGGTAAAAGCTATTATTTGCTGGTCTTGTTCACGGCCATGCCTGAAGCCTGGTGATGTCTGGAATACTTATGAAGTTTTTCCTGAAAAGCATGCATCACTGCGGCTCAGTAAGACATTCTGACTTGTCCTCTTTTCTCTTGCAAAAGCCTGGATCCATCTACCTGCTCTTCTCCAAAATGTAGACCCAAGACAGCAGACTTTCCAAAGCCAAAAAAGGCGTTTGACTTGAAATAAACCCTCTTCTTCCCAGATTTCTGACCTAGTTGACATTCTCCTCCTTAGGAAGACAAGGTGATGTGCCCCAAATGGTGAGACATTCTCTTATTTGCAGTTTTCTTCTTGATACAAACAAGCACAAGTAGCTGAGGTCTATACACTTTTAACAGAAATAACCGCAGTCCTGTTCTTCCTGGTTTTATCTGCAAGGCATTAAATGCCCAGTAACAGTGCAAGTGGTACTCTGACTCCTTTCCAACTATTCCAACTCAAGGAGATCCAGAAAGTCAGTATACTATCGCCTCCAAATGATGTTGCCCCTAGATTGCAAGCCTCTAGCTAATATCAACTGTCCATATGCCTAATATGGCCTGCTAGCACACCAATGTATTAATGCTAACCAGCCACACTACAGCTCAATCAAGTGTCTGACTGTAATACAACAAACCATACTCAGGGGGAACATATGAACTGAACTACTGGCTGTTGTACCAACAAAGACACTCTCTAGACAGATGTGTTGATAAAGAATACAGCTTGCACAGTCCATGTGCACAGGAAGCCAGCACTAAGAGGACTTCCTCTGAAGGCAATTCATCTTTGGAAGCAACTCTGTGGGCAATCTAAACCACCCTACTTGACGACTAAAGGTCTCAGTGTGGTCCATTTCCCCCATGTCCAAAATAAACAAGCATGTGCTAACTGGCCTCCTTAAGATCCTCCATTGGTAGTTTGTAGCTCATTATGAAGGAAGGAGGTGGTGCTTGATCTGGGCTATCTGGCCCCTGCTTCTTTTCACAGTTTATACAGATGTAATCTTCATTTTCAGCCATTTCTGGAGATACACCCACACAAATTTGATGAAACCACTCATCACAGCCACCATCACATTGTACCCAGTCTACCTGTAGGAGACAAGATTGGGGAATGTTTAGGTCACATAAACATTAAGCCTAGAATCAAATCAAATCAAAAAGCTTTCTTGGCTTAAATGATAGCAAACAACTGGGATGTCCAGAGAGACACAATGACTTCTTATGGGGTTATGTTTTAAAGAAAGAAGCTGGGAAGTTAATACCCCAAAATTACATTTTACCACAGTGTGTCCACAAAATTAGGCCTCTTAGGTACTCCATTTCCTCATGAATACCTGGGGCTCCTTGTGAGGCAGAAACATGTTTGAGAAAAACTTGACAAAAAAGGAACTTCTAATAGAGCAGCCAAGTAGTTTTAGCTAATTAACAATTTCTAGGCTCTAAGACAATGCAATTAACAATCAAGAAAGAAAGAGTACAATGTGAAGGCAATCCTGTGTATTAGCTTTATTTCAAAGAGATAAGCCAAAGTACTAAGAGCATTAAATACCTTTTTAGAAAAGCAGTCACATAGGCCACTTTTAAAACTAATATTTTTTATTCTTCTCTTCTTCCGTTACAAATACAACTCCCTATAAAAAGTTAGCAAATATCAGAGGTCAAATCTTACAAATTAACCAATTATAACAGTCAAAGACACAGGTCAATAGATCACTCTGGAGTTTAAAAATTAAAATCTGGAAAACTGATAGGCCAGTGGCAAATGTCAGGCAAACTGGACCCTTCAGGAAACATAGGAGGCTGGAAAGGGACTGTAAATTGGTGATTTAATTCTTGGACCTACAGTCAACAATAATGTGACTTTTGACTTTTACAATTGGAAGGTGACTGGTATTTTTTATAGTTAATGGCACAGCGGATGAAGATTAAAAGAACTACTCTCTCTCCCTGATGCAAAGGTTGTTGATTTAACTGGCAACACGGAAAGCCACTTAAAACAATGAGCTTTGCCAGAAATCAGAGCGAAGTAAGGAGTATGAAGGAATCAAGAAGCCCCTCAGTACAGACATCAGAAAAGACATAGGAAGGAAATTTTGGCTAGGTAAATGAGTTTAAGAGAAAGTGAGTGGTTTTCAAAATGAGTTTCCATGTACTATAAAAACGATCAAAACCACAATAGTCAGATTAGTAGTTTCAGAGTTGTAATAAAATGGTGGGAGAAATCATTTGTCAAAATAATATTCCTGCTTTTATTGTTCCTATTCTAGAGTTCTAGATTTTAAGAATGTTGTGTAGTATAAGGGTTACTGAACTCATTTAGAAGCGCTGAGTTTTGATGTTGCTCTATCATCAGTGTGTAACTGGAGAAAAGCCATTTAACCTCCATGAGGCTTAATTTCCTCATCTGCAAAATGGTAAGAGCATATAATTGACAAGATTATTGAGTGGATCAAATTAAATAATGTATGGCAAAGCACCTAAAATTCAGTGCCTGCATACTGAAGGC
Source organism: Heterohyrax brucei (assembly GCA_028571685.1). Lineage (NCBI taxonomy): Eukaryota > Metazoa > Chordata > Mammalia > Hyracoidea > Procaviidae > Heterohyrax > Heterohyrax brucei. The sequence goes on along the minus strand of CM053142.1, from coordinate 62,994,507 downwards.
ACGTCACAAACATTCTACACCTTGATGTAACTGCTTGCAGTATTGCTTCTCAAAAACGTGCAGACCATTTGTACCACCATTACCTGTTACGTTTCCTAAAACGTAGCTGAGACCCACTGCAAACACACTGACTCAGAGTATCTGGAGGGACAGGGAGAAGGTTAAGAACAGAAGTCTACATTTTTAATCAGCTCTCAGGTGATTCTTACGTAATCTAAACTGGATCATCACCAGCCCTCTGCAACACTGCTTCCTATAAATTCAAAGCAATTTAACAATTCCTTCCTAAATGAAATCCTGTTTTTGTTCTGTAATTGTAAAATGTCTAGTTTTGATTAAATAATTGATCAAAATGTTCTTGCTGTGGCAAACTATATCAGGGCTACAAAAGGAAGATAACTTCTGGAAAACAGAGTAAAAATAAAGGCACTGTAAGCAAATGAAGATTTACAAAGTGTTAACTGGATCCTACGGGGCAATTCTACTTTGTCCGACAGGGTCAACATGAATCAGAATAGACTCCATGGCACAGTAACAACTCAACAGCCAGTGGAGCAGTATTTCTAACTGGAAAGATGAACTGTTTCTCTGGGTTGCCAGGCTTGCAGTATTATCCTCTTTATGATGCTACTCACCCCTAAACCAAGAGATTCATCACTTCTGCCCACAACCCTCATAATCCTGCCCATTCCTCATTCGTGCTGATCCACAGAATAAGAAAAGTACAAATTTATCAGTATTTGCTGCTAGGAAAATTGTCTCAGGTCTTTCAAAAAAATCTAATTCTACATTATGTTGACTGGCTTCCAGTTTCCCAAAACTCAATCTTTCAAATAAGGAAGATAAGGCAACAGTTTCCTTTTTGTAATTCTAGCTACAACTCCCTTGCTAAACCCAACTCAACTCTCCAACCATTCCAATTGTATGTAACTTCCTTCAAGATAGTCACTGGGACACAGATTCTACCTAGCCCAGCCTACAGATTAAATAAAATTTACTCTGATAATGGCAGGGGAAAAAAACAGTCCTACTGTTACCAGTATCTTTTTATCATGTTTATTCACTAACAATCAATCTTGACTTCTACTTTTTTTTGAAAAGGCCTAAAAACTCATAAAGCACATTAAAGCTTGGGTGGTCAACAGAACCCACAGGAGATTGTGACAAAGCAGTAACAGACTACATTTAGTAGCCTGAAAGCTCAAGAACACAGAACTTGACTAGCTGTACGTTAAGTTCAAATAGTCATTTGCCTTTTCAGGAGATGTATTTAGTGGATTAACAAAAATAATTACTAAGAAATTTCACAGCTATAGCTATTCAAATATTAATGCATAAGTAATTTTAGATAATAGTACAAGTAGGTTACTGGGCTCAGATATGAGTGAAATACATGCTTAAATGTGAAATATATTAAATAAAACAACTAACACTAGGTTTCACATTTCATGTTTTGTTTTCATATTTAGGCTAAAGAAAAAATATTTGATGTATTATCTTTTGTTCATTTCTTACAGTACATTACTGAACTGGGGAAAAGAAAACCTGGTGATTCAGTGATATTCTTTGCTTAGTTACTCAACTAGCTTCCAGTGTTTCAGCATTGAATCTCCTTTGTACCAAGGTTTCTTGCAAAAGTTGGATATGAAAGAAAAAATTTACTCAGCAAAGTACAATGTAACAGATACTCAGAATTCTTATGTATATATTTTTGGTGTTCTCAATATCAGGTGATCAACTTTCCCTTTTGCCCAGGACTGAGATGTTTCCCAAGATGTGAAGATATGAGTGTTAAAAACCGAGAAAATCCCAGGCAAATTGGGCCATTTAGTCACCTAATCTCAACATTACTACTGAGTTTGTGTTACATGCATTTAGGGAATTCATCCTTTGATTATCTGTGCCAAACACAGATACGAACTAACAAAGCCACCAATATGCAAATATCTGGTTGACATAACACCATGAAAATCTTTTAAAACCACAGTGGCTAACAAATACCACAAGAGGTATAAATTTGTAAACTTAATCTCTCTTAATTTACTAAGTCCAAATTTATACAGATGTGCAATGAATAAAGGCCCACCATAAGAAGGTAAAATGGTGAAGGAAACAGGCCCACAATAAAAGCTTAAGAAAACTCTGTTTTCATAAGTAAAATGATTATTTAATATAGAAAAAAATACACTACTTAAATTTTAGCCTGAAAGAATTTGCTCTTTCAACTTAATCTGTATTACTCTGGGTACCAATAAGACTGAACACGGGATCACAGTTCAGGGAAAGAAAGATTTTGAACATTAATAATAATCCTTTGGAAATAGTTCTTCATTATTTTTAAAGCTAATTTCAGCTGAAAGTTAATTTGATATCTGATAGAATGGTTTTATAAAAGCCTTTTATTCTGATATTTTTCTCTTTCTAATACAATCTTCGCATTACGGTTAGGTATATTCAAGTAATTTTTTCCTAATTTTTAGAATTTCTCCCCAATCTGAAAAGGCTGGGGGTAAAGTCTTAACAATTATTGGTTAAAAAAATGGTGAAAGTACATTTATCTAAGTAAAAAATGACTCTTAGAAGTTATTTTTGTTGCATGTTATTTTACAGAACAGAGACTATTCCCCAAAAGCCATTCTCATCTTTCTATTTGTTCTGAAGATGTATGCGACGTCTTGATTTGGATATTTTAGAGAAATACCACAAACTGAGAAAGTTATAAAATTCTTTACACAGCTTTCAGAGAAATACACCCTTTCATCTAGTAAAACTGGTATAAGGAACAGACTTCAGGAACCACAAAAACTATAATTTAAATTACAATTATTTGTAATTTTATCATTATAAGCAGGCAGATTATTGATAATCTGAAGTTGTTTACTTCAAATTAAACACATTATGAAGAGCCCCGGCAGCACACTGGTGAAGCATTTCAATGCTGGCGGCTCACAAACTCACAAACTCATGAGCCACTCTATCAAAGCAAAATGTGGCAGTCTGCTCCCATAAAGACTTCAGCCTTGGAAACTCTATGGGGCAGTTCTACTCTGTCCTATAGGGTCACAATGAGTAGGAATCCAATTACCTTGACAGCAACAGGTTTAGGCTTGAGTTTACAGAACTGTAATACTAACCTTCTTTTTATGTAAGCTAATGACAAGCTGAGACATGCATTGCTTACCCTTTACATACTTTAGCTATTTCAAAAATGACCTTTCCTCAGAATACTCAACTAAATCTCTTTTTGCTCTATAAAAATGTAGATGATCACTTTATAGTTTTACATTTTTAAATACCTATATTATAATGTTAGGAGCAGATCCCAGGTCTCATTTGAAATTAATGATTAAATTTTAACAGTTCAACTGCATTTTAGGCTAACAAATACTTTCATATAGGTTATCTTACTTTATCTCATAACCCTGCAAATTAAGCAGGGCAGGTTGTTAATTTAACAGTTTTATAGCAGATGGAAAAACAAAAACAGTACCTGCTGCAGGGTCTATAAGCCACAAGCAGACAACAGAGGCAATACATGAAGTGAAGGCCATTTTTAAAATGCAGAGCAGGAGAGAGAGGCATGATTAGGTGATAAGAGAAAAAAGAAAAAGGTAAATGGTTCATGATGGATATAAATAAGCACTGCAGCAGGTTGACAGGAAAGCTGGTAAGACTGCCATAGAACTGGTTAAAGAAGTAAAACGAAGACAGACCTGTGAATACTGAGCTGCCAACACTTCTGCACCCAAAAAGAGAGAGTTTAACCCTCCATCAGCCTCTTTAACAAATTCAATGTGAATAAATTCAAAATGAAAGATAAAAGTAACACATATGTATGATGTATCCACTAAAATGCTTAAAAACAAAATCTAGGAAAACACTTATGAAATGAATAAAAAAGTGAACAGACAATATGACAACTATATAAAAAACTATCCAGAAAAAATGAAACACACTGAAACATGTGTAGCTGATGTCCCTGGGAAGTGAGATGATGGAATATTTATTTAACTGTATATTCATTTTTCAAAAATGAATGGAAAACCGCCATTAAGTGTAATTTAAATATGTGCTACTGTTTAATTTTTGTAATGACATCTCAATGGTGGAGATATTAGCAGGGAGGAACTCAGTCTGAGAGTTAGGAATCAGAGTCCTGTTTTTGGTTTTATCTCTGACTCCGGCCACGTTATTTGCATTGAATCCCAACTTCATCATTTGTAATTTAAAAAAAAAAAAAAGGAACCTGGATTGGATGAGACGACCCTTGGTTCCCTCAAGTGCTAAAAATGTATTAATGTTTGACTGAGGGAGGGTATAACCTGCAAGAAACAATGATGCAGTTGTATTTATTTCATCCATACTTTCAAATTGAGGAGACACAAAAATTCTAAATATCAAGCGATAGAATGAGTACATAATTTGAACCATGAATTTATTAACGATCTTGATAGGAGCCAAGACAGATGTCTTCATTCATTAAATGAACTAGTATTTTTCATAAAGTCCATTAATCTTCCTTGGAAGTTCATATAACCATATTACTTAAAAAACAGGTATCAACTACTATACCTAAAGTTTAGAGATGAAAATTTTTAAATAACGTCTTTACCAATCTGAATTATTTGTTAAAGACCTCCACTGAGTTTGAACAGTTCATGTACACACTTATGTAAAGATACAGTGGACTGTTGTTTAAAATGTTATCATCTAGTTTGTCTAGAATTTTTGAGATCTTAAAACCTTCCTCTTAACAGAAAACTAGAAGCTATAGTACAGGAGGGCTAATTAAGCTGATCAATTTTAAGACCACTGACGATTTGCCTCCCATGAGAAAGTGGGACAGAACAGTCTCTGGATTTAGTTAGACCAACAACTTTCACAGGCTTTAATGAAAATCCTTTTACATTCAGGAGCATGCACATAGGCCTGAGTACGAATAGGATATGGACCAAAATGGAAGCGTTATAACTCCTTAGTTTTAGGTCTTTAAATAACTTGAAAATTAATGCAATTTACCACAGCTCTTAGAATACCCGCCCAAGATGAGTTCAGGCTATTGTGGCTGACAAGGTATTTAGTTTCGGATTCAGCCTGCAGGGAAGACACAAGGTTATTTTAAAACTTGTTGTGTCCACTGCATAAAAACACACAGCTTTCAAGGGGTTATCACACAGCTTCTTTCTGCTTCTGTAACAGTTTTAAAACATTTCTATTTATCTCACTGATGTAAGAGCCTCATTATTAAAAAACAATTTAAACTATCTACAAAAAGCAGATTATATTAGAAGTCCAAATCCAGGGATCAAAAGTAATCTATCATCACATCCAACATCTCTCCATGCCTGCTGATCTTTGCCCTCTCTCCCAGTTGGACTCTATCAAGGTGGAACTCACCTTGTCCTTGCAAGGCCGTTGGCAGTTCTGTGCTGCACATACTGCATTCTCATCATCTGATTCCTCCGCTCCTGACCAGTCATACTTTGAGGGGATGTCCAGTACTTTTCGCTCTCTCTTTTTCTCAGTATTCTCTTTCACAAGTTCAACTTTGGCTGCAGCAGCCTTCTCCTTCTTTTTCTTTCTCTCTTCTTCTTTTGCCAGCTTCTTGGCCAGTCTGTTCAGCTCCTTTGATTTGTCAGCACTTAATTTGAGTTTCTTCTTTTTAGGCTTGTCCATTTTCTTTAACTCCTTGGATTTCTGTTTTCCTTCTCCAAAAAGCTGTTCTACCTTTTCCAGTTTGCGTTTCCGTTTCTTCTCTGAAGAGTCCTTTCCTTTTATTTTTAATGGTTTCTCTTCCATGCTGTCATCCTTTGAAAATATAAAATTAGAAACAACTTTAAAGTGAGACATTAAAATGTACTGTTATTCTAAAAGAACGTAAGGCATTTTGAGAAGGCAAATATAATACCCAATGAAGGTAAGTTAAGAGTAAAAATGATGAACTGTAAATAAACTGTCTTATTTTTAGCTTACAGAGTGGACAGGACAAAAAGGCATCTGTTGCTAGCACACATTAAGTCTGTTTAATTGAGACGAAAACATACACAGAAGACTAACAATCTACTATGTTAGTTAGTAACTTTTGGTCATCATTTAGCACTACTGCAATTCTTAATTACCTCAACAATGAAATTCACGGTAGTTAAGAAGTTATCAAAAATGTTGACAAAATATAAAATCATATTCATGTTCTCATTACAAAGAGTACTTAGTAACTCTGGCATGGTCTGGAAAATAGATGATGTGATGAAGTGAAAGAACGTCATTTTTCTTTTCAACTCTGACATTATGTGTCAGTGTAGTAAACATTAAAAAAAATAATAGTAAAAGTATGTCAACAGAGAATGAGGGGGAGGGTTGAAAAAACATGTAAACACATAATATTTACCTGATAATTATTTAAGAATTACACTTAAGTACTTATTTTCCCACCAACCAGACTTGAAAATCTTTAATAGAAACCTAAGAATCAGTAATTAGAAGGAATATAAATGTCTTAAATCCATCACATCTTTAACAAAATATCTCAATACTTCCTGCTTCCTTATACATAACAAAGAGATCATATGAGACAATGAATATGAAGAAAATGCTTTGCAAACTGGAAAACATTAAGTTAAGCTACTTTTGATCTGATTTCTAAACTAAAACCAGGTTAACTTATAGTATGCTAAATGTATCTATATCACTGTTGATGACACTGTACCATTCCACGACATGGAAATAAGGAGACTACTGAAAAGTATACTAAGAGTTAGATGCTGGAATCAGAATCCAGGACTCTGTTTTTACTAGATGACCCTAGGGAAGTTTCCACTTCTCTGATCCTTAATCCCTATATACCTACAAAAGGATTAAATACTTGTCCTATCTATTCCTCCCACAGTCCTCTTTAAGATTATAAACCAAAACCAAACCGACTGCCAGTGAGTCAATTCCAGCTCAAAGCGACCCTATAGGACACAGCAGAACTGCCCTGAAGTGTTTCTACAGAGCAGCTGATGGATTTAAACTGCTGGCCTTTCTGTCAGCAGCTGGGCACTTAACCACTGTGTCACCAGAGTTCTTTGTAAAACCATTGTCATCAAGTCAGTTCCAACTTCTAGCATCCCTATAGGACAGAGCAGGATCACCTCATAGGATTTCCAAGGAGCAGCTGAAGACTCTAAATGTTAGCCTTCTGGTTAGCAGCCAAGCTAACCAGGGGATTAAACCCAACAAACCAACCGTGCTGGTGATGAGTCTATTCTGACTTATAGTGACTCTACATGACAGAGTAAAACTGCCCCATTAGGCTTCCAAGGAGCACTTGGTAGATTCAAACTACCAATCTTTTGGTCAGCACCTACTTAAGCACTTTGCCACCAGTGTTTCCCTCAGGAGTATAATGACCATCAAATGAGGTCCTGACTATAAAAACACTATCAATTACAACCTGCTTTGCAAATATGGAAACCCTGGTGGCATCGTGGTTAAGGGTATGGTAGTATGGGGCCATTCTACTCTGACCCATAGGATCCCTGTGAGTTGAACTGACTTGATAGCAACAGGTGTTGTTTTTATGCAAGTAGAATATACAAATGTGAACTCTTGCTCCGACCAAACCCACTTCTATTTAACCATCCTTCTGCTACTTTTTATTAACCACTATATTCCCCCTGCCTAACTCTGAGTCTTCCAGTAGGAGTCTGGACTAAAGAGGTCGTTCTGTCCTGGTAGTTTCTGCAAGCCCCCAATTACCACTTTCTGTTTGGCAGCAATGGTCTGTTTTTCAAATTGGCTTCAGTGGGTGCGAAGGAGAATCAGAATACTGCCCACTTAGGTTATCCCCTTGCCAGCATTTGTGGTACCTCCAAGAAACCTAAACATTCTATATACTTTAAAAATCACTGTTAAAGTAAGTTTTAAATCCATACCTCCATAATATGCAGGAATCTTTCTTCAGAGGGTGGGTGTGTAGCCTGCAAAATACGCCAGATGTGTTGAGTCTCATCTAGAGATACTTCTAACAGATCTCCAACCATCATAAGTTCCTCCAGCTGGGCTTTGGCTCCAGGGGACAACTCTAACACTGGAGGTTCCAAACTCCGGGGCACCAAAGGGCTCTTTCGAGGTTGCTTCCTTGGGGTACTAGAACCTTTCAAACAAACAACATAAGATCATGAGACAAAACAAAAAGTTGAAACTATAAAAAAAACTGTAACGTTTTCAAGCAAGTATTTATGGGAATTATTACTCTCCTCCCTCCAAAATTCACTTTAGATATCTAGATTCATTGCATCAGCATACAAGTGAAAATATTAAAAACACCAAAACCAAACCCACTGCCATCGAGTCGATTCTGATTCACAGAACCCTCTATGACAGAGAAGAACTGTTCCACAGTTTCCAAGGAGCACCTGGTAGATTTAAACTGCCAACCTTTTGGTTAGCAGATATAGCACTTAACCACTATGCCATCCGGGTCTCCATTAAAAATAAGTACAGAACAAAAACATTTAGAATGCCAAAGCCCACTCTACAATACTGCATTTGATTATTTAAAAAAGTTTCCTATCAATTCTTTGTCCTATGGAAAAAAAAGGTGAGAGAAGGTCAGAAATGTCTTAATCTATGCTCTCATTTTAGGATATACCAAAATATTAAGCACATAACATTAAGAATATTAAAACATGTAGCCAAGTGGGCCAAGTGCCGTCGAAACATGTAACACTTACATAATATTAAGCCCTTTACACATTAACGGAGACCTGGTGGTGCAGTGGTTAAGAGCTAAGCTGGTTACCAAAAGGTGGGTAGTTTGAATTCATCAGCTGCTCCTTAGGACCTCTATGCAGCAATTCTACTTCATCCTCTAGGGCTTCTGTAAGTCATAATCAACTCTACAGTAATGGGTTTGGTTTTTTTTTTTGTTTGTTTATACATAGCTATCTTCCTAATCAGCAGGCAATGATACACTGTTCTACAAAATCCTGGGTTTTATTATGAAGAGAAAAACACCCTCCATCTTCTAAAGGTGTGACCTAAAGCACTATGACTTATCTTCACTCAGGAGAAAGAAAATGAACATAATGGAGAAATCATTCACGAAGAAGAAGAAACTTGCTAACAATTAAAACTTTATTAGAACCAGAATAAATATTCTTAAAAAGAAGCAAGTTCCTCAACAACTGGCATTGCTCCAGTAGAGGTTAAATGGCTACCCATCAGGAATTTACAAAGGTGAGAAATCAAACCAAATGACTTTTAAAGTTCTTCTCATTAAGATCTTATAATTTTACAAATTTTCAGGTTATCATCTAATGGTAGAAAATGCAAACAAGGGCCAGCTTTTCCTAACCAAAACAGAATTTTCAGATTCTATTAGCATTTCATGACCAGAAACTGTATTTAATTCAGGGGAGATTCGTAGTCTTGACTAATGCAGTGTTCTTCCTCACTTGTTTTAGGCTCGTTTCTGCATTGTTCCAAACAGATAATACCTTGAGAACAACTCTTAGAAGCAGAAGAATATGCATGCTCAGCACAGAATGAAGGCGCTGTCCACATGTGAGTTACCACCTCCTCAGACTTGATAGGAATCTCCTCATCACAAAAAAGATTGGGTTCCAGACTACTAGAGGATTTCACACTGGCTGTGTCCTGAAAAAGAACCAAAAAGGGGTATTCAGAACTAGAACCATTTACCTTTCCCTCTGACAGGGATCCAAATGGCAAGACTTTAGGTTACTGCTTCTAATGTACTAAAAATATGATATCATCATTATCATCACCATCATCATAACAACCAGTTGCCACCAAGACCTTTCCAATTCATGGCAACCCCAAGTAAGTCAGAACACAACTGTGCACCACAGGTTTTCATGGCTGATTTTTCAGACATGGGTTGCCAGGACCTTCTGAGGTGCCTCTAGTAAATAAGAGGAAATATCTACTAGGGAGAAAAACACTGATGACTATAGTTTCAAGCTAAAAAGGAAAGAGTAAAGCTCATGAAAATAATAAACCTACAAGAAAACCACTATTAAGTAATTACCCTTCTACAGTCTAAACCCACTGCTGTCAATTCTGACTCATAGTGACTCTACAGAACAGAGCAGAACCACTCCACAGAGTTTCCAAGGAGTGCCTGGCAGACTCAAACTGCCCACCTTTTGGTAAGCAGAGGTAGCACTTAACCGCTAAGACATCAAGGTGTCCTTCTGTAGTCTACAACCCATAAAATGTTCCTATACCAACAAGTTAAGGAAATTTCGCTCTTTGACAGAAAACAAAATGGACTTCAGAGGGAAGAAAAGGTACAGATGTAACATTTTAAGGCCAGAACCATTTAATCCCTCTGCAGTCTCTCAAATCTAGAAGTTTAACACTTGTTCTCACTTAACACAATGAAGACCCCCACTAGGAATATTACAAATTATATACCCCTGCCAGCTCTAATGATGTCTCAGGTGATGCTCATATAGAGTTAGTTCCACAAGGCCAAATATGTACAGCTTTAATAATCAGAGCTCAGTGAAGAAAACACAAATCACCAAATATTTCAACAGATATAATTTGATACAGGAAACTGGTTAAACAGTATCAAACAATGAAAAAGGTAAAAGGGAAACACCAAAGTAACATCATGACAGCAAAGGCAGGAAAGAGTTACCATTTCTAGGGCTTGAGGGTAAAAGTGAAAGGGGTGGAGGTCCTTATTTGGATTTAATTGCTTAGACAAGGGGCCCTGCAAAGAGGGAGACCCAGAGCTCTGAGGAAGACAGTTCTACTACTACTCTGTGAGAATACAATGAAGTCAGTGTCCGGGGTGTGGGAAAGAAAACTGGAAATTGGAACCAGTTGTAAGTGCCACGGTGAGCACACATGCAGTTTGGAAGACGATGGCAGGAACGGGCAATGATTTTCTCTAACACTCCCTACTGGCAGAAGGGAGCCAACACGTAGAGCAGAGGTCGGCAAACTACAGCCTGTAGGTCAGACTCAACTGGCAGGCACTCTGTTTCTGTATGGTCTATACACTAAAAAAAGCTTTTGCATCTTTACAAGACTGTAGAAAAGAAGAAGAATACAGGATAGGGACTTCATGTATCTCCCAAAGCCTCAAATATTTACTATCTGGCCCTTTACTGAAAAAGTTTGCCAGCCTCAGGATCAGAAAGCCAAGTATAAAAGGGTGGGTTAGGGCATGAGAGACCATAGCTTAACTAACCCAACACCTGATATTCTTTGTAGGGTGGCTGAGATGAAGATTTACTGTTATCAAGAGAGAATTAACAGGATACTTTGCGTCCAAATAATAGTTAGCTATGATGGAAAAAAAAACAAACTCAGGAGGAAAAGATTTGGTGGGAAGAGTATGGAAGACAATGATCCTCACAGTTCACAGCCATCTTGCGGATTTAAGAATGTAAGCCCCAAGGGGCAAAAAAAGAAAACGGGAATACAACAACCCTACTTTAGATCCCAGACGACTCTTTTTATTAACTGGGATTGTCTTTTCCGACCTTGAATCTTACTCGTTTCGTCATAACTCATGCAAGGAACTCTGTTTCAAAATGGAAAAAAACTGGGATCAGAAAATCATGACAGGTAAAAAGAAATTAAAAAAAAATCACTTTCCCAGAATGAAGTATGAAATGTGAAGAGGTACAATATTCACCCTAAGTTCAAGATGCACTGCTATCCACAGAGCAGTCACTAAAAAAAAAAAAGGTAACATTCTTACACATGCATACATGCCCAAAAGACATGTACGAGAATGTTCATAGCAGTACTATATACAACAGTCAAAACCGGAAACAATCAAATATCCACCAACAGCATGATGGGTAAATTAATTACGGCACAGTCTACAATGAAAACTATTATTATACCAAAAAAACAATGGATCAATTTCACAAAATAACATGGAATGAAAGAAGGTAGACCTAAAAATACCTATGATTTTACTTTTATCAAGTTCAAAGACAGACAAAATTAATATACGGCACAATGATGTTGTATTTCTTGATCTGGGTGCTAGTTACACACTTACGCTCACTCTGATATACTTTGTTGAGCTAATCATTCATACATTTTTCTGTTTGTGTGCTTGTGTATAAACTCAAAACTCTATGAAGAAAAATAATTTTAAATATAAATAAGGGATAAAAATAACAGAAAAACAGTAAACTTTAACAATGACTACTAAGCAGGAAAATTAATGATCAGTTTCACTAACGGCAAAACCACACAAAGGAAGGAAAGAGGCTCTTGGTGAGAACTGTATATTTATTACCTATCTTATCTGCCAGTACGTGGGATGAAAGCCTCACACAAAATATACTCTATTTCAACCAAAACTCAAGCCACCCAACTTCTAACTAGGGTGAAGGTGAAAGAATGTGTTTAACTTGTCTTTCTCTACACTAGCAGATAGTGGGATATACTAAGAAATTTCCTCAGAGATACAGCTACTCTGTTCTACCCTCTCCTTTCTGGTTTGTAATATTTATGCATTTGCAAAATGAGAACCATAATACAGATGGATGGTTTCAGTAACGGTAAAATACATGCCTTAAAAGGAAATAATTATATGGATATCTGATATCCCAAACACAATCTCAAAAAACATCTGTGACAGTCTTTGCATCACTAAATTTATACTTTCCTAAGTGACACTAAGTAATTATTTCCTTGACTTGCTGCTCAAAGTATTTGGTGGTGATCACAAGATATAACATGTTAAATTCATAAAACAAAGGACAAACCACCTGTCTTAACATCTAAGATAAATGGTTTGTTTTACTACATAATTACCTACTTTCCTTTCTAAAACAGTGAGGGAGTTTGTCAAGCAAACATATTCAATTCAAATTATTTGAAGTATGAATTTACAGGCACAATCAGTAGGCAGCACACAAAAGGAAAAAATCACCAAGCTAATTACAATGAGCAAGTTTTTCATTACACAGTAAGTGCTTCCACTGGGTAAATGCTACAGAATACTTACATTTTTTTAACGCAAAGACACCAACATCAAAGTAAATTTGACCCGGAATTACCAAAGTTCTTACCACCATTCTTCTACCCTTCCTTCAAATGCACTGCTAACACCATAAAAACTCACTGCCATCAAGTCAGGTCCTACTCATAGCAACCCTAGAGATCAGAGTAGAACTGCCCCATAGAGTTTCCAAGGAGCATCTGGTGGATCTGAACTGCTGACCTTTTGATTATCAGATGTAGCACTTATCTAACACCTAAGATCCATAATTTTACTTTTCCATCCTGCCAATACTTCTTGCTATGGAAGAGGCTGGAAACTAAGACCCCTGTATAAATTTGCAAAGTAAGGCCTACTCCAGACAACCCTATCAAATCAGAGTTTTGATCCATAGCCCTGAATGAAAATCATGTAATATTTGTGATGTTTTGTTTCAGTGTGTTATTAATCTGCCCCCTACAAAGCTATCACGTTTAGCAACTCTAGAGATTAACATTTAATGTGTTATAAAGAAACAATGCAAGTTACAGAGGCCTCTAAGCTACTGGCAAACAGGAGATTCTAATATTCAAATAAAAAGCTACTTTATTCCTAGCATGGGCTACATTCCTTTCAGCTCTTCCCAGTCACCCTATCCAATCTTACAAACAATGAGGGACTTGAACATCTGAGGTAAAGGTACTGAGAAGCTCATTCCCACAGGCCAATGCAGGTGTCAATTCACAGAATGGAAAATTCCTTCACTAAAATATTTCCTGGAATTAAGAATCTATTTCTTGGAAAAAATATTTTCCAGCAATGAACTTAGAAGTATCTGTGATAGATGGCTTTAATTTTATACCATCAGATCACGGGATTCACACTTTTAGAATGAGCAGCACCGACTTTAAATGACAAGGAAAAGGTATTTAAAAGAGAAGGGGGAAAATATCCACATATCTCTTGGGAGGCACTGACATCAGACAAGCAACTCCCTGGTTACAGGCACAGATTCTAAACAAAGTAAGAATAATACAAACAGATCAATGGGTTAACAACTTGGCAAGGGCTCTACCAAGACAATGTTAATACAAGGTAAAAAGACAAAATACTTGCACCTGTCTTCAGCTGACATGAAACGACAATGAAAGAGTTGATGGGATCTAAACAAAACAAACTTGACAAAATCTTTGATCGTCACTGTGGTATCAATATTAAAATACTCATATTGACAGCAAGTGATCTGTTCTAACTTCAACATGTAATTACCTTCATGTCATAACCATATGTCTCCCGGATGTCTTCATCAGAATCTGTTTCTTCATCATCGTAGTCCCCTGTTTGTCGAGGGGAAGATGATACACTGCTGCTCACTACCCGGTTAAAAGCAGACTGCTGGAAACTAGGTAAGTGTCCCTAAACAACAAACAATTCCAAGAGAAACCCAGAGACATGAGTCAACAAACTAAACAAACATCAGTAGTTAATATACGCTTAACACCACTAAAATGTAATGAACTTGCAAAGTGGTTAACAAAATTCTTCAACAGTTAGTTGAGATCACTCTACTATTTATGATATCAAGGAGCACTTGAAGGATAATTCCAAGTAGTATTTCACTAAAATGACATATATATGCAAACAAAATGCTATGGGTATATGTAGGAAAAGGTTACTGTTGTCTTCCCAGCCAACTGGTGATGTCGCTTTAATTTACTACTGATACTTGACAATATTATCCCATAAAAGAGAAAAAGAATGTAAATCCTAAACTTGCCTGTAAATCAGGATTGGCAGCTGCTTTCTGGAGCTCTGCACTGATGATCTTCTCAGTTTTTTCCCGAGCTGCCTGCTCCACCATACGCTGGCTCAAAACAGACAGTTTGGCCAGGGCAGAGGACAGCTCATCTGTAGCCAGGGCCTGCCGTGCTCTATCTTGCCAACTCATAGCACGTTCTGTCAAACACTGTAGGGCCTCTCCTTCAGGCAACCGTACAGGCAATTTCTGAAGGGATACCAGGAGTGACAGAATAGTCTCTAGCCTTGGCCTTCGAGACCGCATACAAAGAGGGCAAAGGAATTTTACTTCTTTAGCTTGCCAGCTTGATCCTTTTTTCTGGGAACTTGATTTAGGAAGGGGAACACAGCTATTATGAAACCAGTCTTTGCAGAGCTCACACTGGAGCATAAACCCACTGGCAGTCTTGCGGCAAATGCAAAATTTTACTTCTTCTATGCGGTCCACCATTGTCATCTTGGCTAGGTTGGCTGCTCTCAGGGAATGCATGGCTTCAATCTCTTTTTGCTCCCGTTCTTTGAAAACTGCCACCTGTACACAACAAGCACTTAATTGAAATGAATCATTTCAATACACCCAAAACAACCTTAAGGCTAAGGGATCTTTCCCTAAATTGTGGCCTCATGGTGGTAAAGGACTAATTGTCTGTCAAAAACTTCCTAAAATTTGGGGCAGTCTGGTAATTTCTGTGCAAACATTCCACATCTGTGAAATGGGCCAAGTGCTACAACAACTGATCACTTACATCAGTAGAGTATACTGGAACTGTTCTGAGTATACAAGAGAAAGACAGCATGTTTTGAGGTCAAGCAATTTGAGTATGAAGCCTGGCTCCCGTACTTACTGGCTGCTAATCTGGATATAACATAAACTGTCTGAATCTCCAAGTTTTTTGAAATAATGAGGGTAATACCAAGCTCATTTTGCTGTTTTAAAGGATTAAATAAGGTAGCACATCTCGTTCCTCAGTGTATGCAATTCCCTACCATTACATACGGCCCTAAATTCATTTTCTTTCTACTTTACTCAGGTTCCAAGTCATCCTGATATATTCCTCCTCCCCCTCCACAAAAAATAAGAAGACACTTTCCCTTCAACAATCTTCATCAGCTTCAAGTATCTTATTGAGTACTCAATATACTGCTGAATGCTAATAAGGGCTGTATCTTAAAAAGTAGCTGGCATCATTAAATTGGTGCATTTCCTTTGAAAAACCACAATAGTATTAGCAGTCACAAAACGTGATTAAATTCTAAACTGGTAACACCACTCCTAAGAGTCCAGTCTAGGAAAGTAACTCATAAGAACAAGGGTACACAAAGAAGTTCACTGTTATCTATAACTCAGTAACAACCACAATGTTCAACATTAGGAAAGCGTTTAGAAACTGATGGGTAATTTGATGATATATTATACAACTATTAAAACAAAAGAGTAGATGTATGGAAAATACAAACAACTTTGGGCGAAATTAAAACAGTAAGATTTTTTGTGTATTTGGATTACAAGTACATAAAAAAGATATGAAATATGTATGACATAAAGTCAAAGATAAAGTATGCAAAAATAGTTATATACAGAATTAAATGCTGCTTTCTTCTGGGTTTTTTCCACAATGTTAAGACACCAAGGACTTCTGCAAGTTAGCCTATGCTTCCTTTTGGATTGAAGTGATCCATTAATCAGCAATTTTTGGTTTCGATTTTCAAATACTTATGATTTCATCTATTCTATCATCCAGCTGATATTTAATCACCTCAGTCACCAGAACACAACGTGACTTGCTCAAATTCAAACACTGTATCTATTGTAGCTTCCCCATTTAATGCCACAAACAAAATCTATATTAGCTCCTTGAAATCAACAATTTCTGTAAGTGCTTACAAGCATGTGAATCAGCTTAAATGATACAGGGTAAAGGTTTAAAGTTGACTTTGTATAAAAAGATAGGCATGTCAGAAAGGAAAGTGTTAGGGCAGAGAGCAGGGGAAGGAAGTTTACACAGAAAAGAACTAACAAGTGATGTTTTTCACTTTTTGACATATTGAAAGTTATGCCCTCCATGTGATTACATATACAGTATTGGTGAAAAGATGAGGGGTCAGAGCTAGAGATAGAAATCTAATAGTCAACTCCATCAAGGTGACAGCTGAGACAATGCAAATTGTTTCTGAAAAGGAGAGACTGTAAGAGTAGAGGGTCAGGGGCAGAGCTCTCAGGACTACCTTTTATCAAGGAAAACAAACAGAAAAGAAAGCAGAGAGGTTATCTTTGCTATTACTAGTCTTTACTTGGTTTTTGATAGAAAAAAGTCCCAATCACGCTAGAAGGTACGTGCAGAGAGTGTTGACAATGAGAGGGAAAATTACGGGATCAAAGTGCCAAAAGAATATGGAAAAGGAATGGGCTTTGGAATACAGATTAGAAGGTTGGCTATATGGAGATGTCCCTTTTGTTTTGAGGCTAGACATAATGATTAAATGGTAAACATAAAAAGAGAGAATATGCATATATCCTTACCAAATTGTTTCCACCAAGCAAACTCCAGATCCATTATTACATAATTACTTACCACCATGGCTGTATCTCTGGTTTCCTCCAATCCTTCCTCCAGATCACTCAGAGGCTCAAGGTCCAAATCCTTTTCTTTTTCTATTAGTTCTTTGACTTTTTTCCTTCTGTTTTTACCACTTCCATATATACCAATGTCAGTCCGGGGACTTAGTACCTGTAGAGATAAAACCGAAGTATGAACTCTTGTTTTATTTAAAAAAAAAAATTAACACTGAAAATAGTAAAAAATGTACCCTTTACTGGGCACTTACCATGTACTAGAACTCTTCTAAAGACTTATACACAGTAAGTAGTTCACTCGTCACAACAACCCTATGAAGTAGGCGTTATTACGCTCATTTTAGAAACAAGGGGAACTGAGGGTCAGAAACAAACAATTTACCCAAGACACAGGATTAGCAATTAGGGAGCCAGTCCTCAAACTGAGACTAACTTATTCCAAAGTCTATGCTCTTAACTAATATGTTCAAGTGCATAAGATGAAAATCAAAACGGATACTTAAATCTGTGCTTCCAAAATCGAGGCCAATTGCCACAACTAGCATTTTGCTAATAAGGACTTTCCACACCCCACGTTGGTGAGTGGCATCTAGGGTCTTAAAAGCTCCCAAGCTGCCATCTGAGGGTATAGCAAATGGTCCCAACTCACCGAGGTCCATTATGACATGGGGGAAAGAGCCCAGAAGAGAGACCTACGTGAGTGGGTGTCTACATCGACTTGTGACCAGAAGAATTAGATGGTGCCCGGCCACCAGTGATCGCTGTGATGGAGCTCACAACATTGAGTCTCACTGGCAACACAAGATTAAATATGGGTGCACCCTTAGATCTCCACTAAAACACCACAACTGACAGTCCAAGGGCGGGTTTCCCTAGGAGCATGGCCCCTGGCCCTAACGCTGCCCCGTCCATAAATCACAATGGTCAACTCTTCAGACAGCAATGGACTGGACTTGGTGACCCAGAGTGACCATATTTTGTGGGCACTTTATCGTTCTATGCATCTACAGGATATCATCCTGCTTGACCTCACACTGAAGGAAGGGGAGTGGGTAGAGAGAAGGAGATGGGAGACTGCTGGGAGGATAGGACATGTATGCAGCAGAGAGGAAGACTGTGCTGTCACCATGCAGAGTGAGCAGTGGAAGCTGCATATAGGTGAGCATGCAAATTTATATGGCACGTACATTTTCATTCAATCATAATAAATAAATAAATAAATCTGTACTTCTGAGAAATTCGGATCTCTCAGTGACAGAGTTCAATAAAAGAACTAAATTCAGGCTGACTGCCATTTCTGGATACTGCACACACACGAGGAAGCCTAAGGCTCCAGATTTCAATCAACACCTGATATTATCCAAGAAGATGCACTTGTAAACCTGTAGCCAGAGAAACTGAAAACAACTCCCAACAAAAGTACTACTACCTACAGGTGCTTATCAACTGTTGATAACATTACTGAATTACGTATACATAGAGGAAAACCACTCCTTACCTGTAACAATGTGTGGTTAGAATTCTTCTTCAAAAAGGTTCGCCCAGTCCGTTCTCTCCACGCTCGTGCTGCTGCTACCTGTGACTCCACCTGGGGCAGTGCATCAAGACGCACAGGAATAGGGCGCCCTTTAGCAGATAAGCTCTCCAGTTGCTCCAGGTAAGCATAGTTGCTGCCACTCTGAAAAAAAAGTACATGTTTACTTGTTTTGATTTGATTTGTTAATTTGATTTCTCTTAGGCAACCTGAAATGCCAACTTGACAAAGAGTTTTGTGTTAATTTTTAAATTAAGTCTTTAAATCTGAACTGCAGCTCCTGAATTAATGTAACTTTCAATGTCCTATAAAAATGTTTGCGTAAACAAGCTAAATGCCCATTAACAAATGAATGGATAAACAAGTTATGGTACACGTATACAATGGAATACTACATAACAGCTAAGATCAATGACAAATCTGGGAAACATCTCACAACCTGGATTAATCTGGAGGGCATTACACTGAGTGAAACATGTCAATCACAAAAGGACAGTGTATGAGATCACTATTATAAAAACTCAAGAAAAGATTCACACAGAAAACAAGTTTAGATGGTTAAGTGGAGGGGAGGAGAATCACTAACTAGACAGAAAACTGTCAGCTCTGGTAAAAGCAAAGACAACATACAACATAGAGAACATCAGCACACTGTGACCAAGGTAAAGTCACAGAAGTGTCCTAGATAACCCACAAACATCTTGAGGGATTCAGATGCTGGGGCTGAAGGCTGGGGACTACAAATGGTTGTGGGGGACATCTAGATCAACTGGCATAATATAATTCATCAAGAAAAGGTTCTCATACTAATTTGCTGAGTAGTGTCTGGGGTCCTAAAAGCTCTCATCCTGAACAAAAGAGAATGAAGAAAACCAGAAACACAAGAAAATTATTAGTCCAAAGGTGTAATGGACCACATGAACTAGACAGTACCTGGCTACCACCAATGACTGCTCTGACAAGGATTACAATAGAGATTCCCAGACAGAATGGGAGAAAATCATAGAACAAAATTCATATTTACCAATAAAAGACCAGCCTCACTGGTATGACAGAGCCTGGAGGAACCCCGGAGACTATGGCCCCTGGACCCCCTGCTAACTCAGAACTGAAGCCATCCCCAAAGTCCACCTTTCAGTCAAATATTAGTTAAGCCTATGAAGTGAAAATCAGCATACATGACAAACATGCACCTTAGTTCAAGTCATGTATATGAGACCAAATGGGCAACACCTGCTCAAAAGCAAAGACAAGAAAGCAGAAAGGTACAGACAGGAAAGCTGGATGAATAGATACAAGGATCCTGGGGTTTGGAAAGGGAGGGAGTGCTGATACATTTCTGGGACTGCAAGTAATACCACAACACAACTTGGGTACACATTTTTGAATGAGAAACTAATCTGCACTGTAAACTTGCACCTGAGACTTTATTTTACTAATTAATGAAGAAGTCATTAAGTAGAAAAACTAGTTCAAAAGACAATCTGAAGAACAGACATGTATAAATGCAGTTAGGAGAGGGGAAATTAATTCACTAGTAGATACAAAACTGTTCAATAGAAGCTGCTGCTGTGTGCCAGTGAGATGATCCCAGCTTACACTGCCCCTATATGACAACAGTAGAGCTGGCCCACAGGGGTTCCTAGGCTGTGATCTTTATGGGAGTGGATCAACAGGTCTTTTCTCCCAAGAAGCCACTAAGTGGGTTCAAATTGCTGACCTTTCGGGTAGTAGCGAAGTGCTTAACCATTATACAAACAGAACTCCTTGTAATATCTTTTAAAAAAAAATTAAAAACCAAATCTGTTGCCATTGGGTCAGTTCCAACTCATAATGACAGGACAGTAAAATTAATACTCCGAACCATCTTTTCTACATGTGGAAATCAGCTGTTCCACTACAGATAAATTTTACCTATGGGCAAAATTCCTGTGTGTTACTTATTATCAATTTTATTTTGCCACTGATAAAGTTGTAAAATAATTTGAAGTAAATCTAAGGCATACACCTCTAGAATCAGATAATCCTTGAGCATGTGCCAGACAACATCCATTATTCTACTGAAAGAAAATCCAGTGATCACCCTTTCATTCATTTCAAAATCTTCAAACAGTATTTTAGTTTGGAGAAGCATCTCAATTTTCTGTTAAACAGGGGTAAGAATGAAAATTTTCCTTTCATGTCAGCATTTCCATTTTTCCATACAATGAAGTCATTATTGTTTTTAGAATTTATATGCTGCTTTAAATTTACTGTGTCATTATAGAAGGTGAGAGATTATTAACAAGTAATCTATTCAGGGACTTAGAACACTTGAAGTGGGCTGGCAGCCAGCAGATTTTACAATAACTTACCATGGTACCTCTGACTGGCTGCATCTCCTAGCTAACATAATACACAGCCATACTTACAGAAAACTGTGTATCAAAAAGGAACAATGGCAAAGCTGTAGGCCTATCAGATATTACAATGATATAATCAAATCTCTATGACAGTAGGCTAGGAATAGAAAGTGCTGGAAGATGAGCCTCTCAGGCTGGAAGCCTATAGTCAGTCCTCCTACTCGAAGGAACATGTAGCAGTTACCTATACTAGTTGACTTAATCCTTTAATAAACAGACAGCCAACTAAGCATTAACAGACACTTGAGGCCTATCATTTGGCTTGAAACCTAAAAGACAAAACAAACAGTGGAGCTGTCCTGACGAAAACTGAAAAACCTTTCAAAAAACAAAAACAAAGACAAACAGTGGAAACTGAAAAGAAAGCAAAAAAGAAGTCAGTAGAACTGGACATCAGAACTAGTGTATGTTCTTAGGGCAGCAGTTTGGTAAAAGAGTTGGTTTTCTTTTACTTTGGGTACACTTTGTATAGTAAAGAGTATTTACATGGTCAACACTCTTTGAACAGGTAATATCTGATTATAAAACTGGAAGAAAAGTAAGTGAATTTTTAGTACTAAGGTTATTTTATTAGTTTTAATCTAAAGAACGATGATATAGCACTCAAAGAATGTAACCAATGTTAATGAATTGTATATGTGAACTATAAATCCTAAGGTATATATTTTCTCAACCACAAAATGATGAGTTATTTAAAAAAAAGTTTAAAGAATTCACCATGTAACTCAGGCACATACATGAGACTAAATGGGCATACCAGCTCAGAGGCAAGGACAAGGCAGGAAGGGTCAGGAAAACTGGATTAGTGGAAATGGGGAACCAAAGGTCGAGAAGGGGAGATTGCCGACATGTTGCAGGGTGGGCATCCAACGTCACAAAACAATACATGTATTAACTGTTTACGAAAAACTAATTGTCTCTGTAATCCTTCATCTAAAGCACAGTTTATAAAAAAAAAAACAAAATTCATCTGTGAACAGACTTTACCTGAACACTACACACTGATCCTCACTTTAATGGCTTTTATAATTCAGAAGAAACATCACACATTTACGCTTACTTCCATCTCTAGCTAGCAATTATTTTACTTGATTTGAATTACAGATGTGTAATACATGTCTCTCCAACTACAGAATATGCTATTTGAGGGACAAGGTCACACCCTATTTATTTTTATAACCATGCTCTACATTTCCGGTGTTCGATAAATTTAATTTCATTTGCTTTTCTGCCTCGTATTACAAAAGTAATTTATGCATATGGAAAAAGATTAAAAGAATACAGAAGGAAGAAACTCTCACTGCTAGGAGTTACAGAAGTCACTAACTCATGTTTCACAGCAGGAAGTCAACTGACACATGTTTGGATAGGTAATACTTATTTTGAATTATAAAACTGAAAGAATAAGTGAATTTTTAAAACTCTATTTTAGTATGGTTTTTTTAATAAAAAAATAATTAAGGATTTCATCTGTAACACAGCTCTGAACAGCAGGATAATGTTTCCTTACTTGAATAGCTTCCACTTTTGCTGTCCATTCTCGAGCCTTCTGTAAAGCTTCTTTCAGGGATAACACATTGGGTAGAAAGGCTGGAATGTTCTTAGCTTCATTCACAATGCTTTCTAAACTGGCCACACTGTGTCGTGGTCTAAAAGAGCATAAAATTACAGTGAATGTAAGAGAAAAAGTCAGGGAACATTTTAACAGCGTATCGAAAACTTTCATATGCATGATTTCATTCATTCTTATCACAATCCTACCAAGGAGGCAAAGAAGGTATTTATTTCCACTTTATACATGAGAAAATTCTAACTCAAAGAAGACAAATTCTTTTCCCCAAAGTCATTTACTGTCACACCTAAGGTATGAATTCAGCATGAGTCCTAGCATTCATGCTCTTTTCACTACACTATGCTAGTTCTAGTCTGGTTTTCCACAATACCTGAAGCTGCCAGAGATATAATCTAGATAGCAGTGTAGAAAGTAACAGACACGAAATCCAATAATGTTGGTCATGTACATTTAATTCAACTACACTAATTAAGTCTGAGTTACACAAAGGTATGTGAAATAATAGACCTTATTCTCAACTAATCAGAACACAAGGTAAAGATTACATTTGTACTGGGAACTAAGAACAAATTACTTTGGGCAGGGTACTAAGGAAGGTAGTAATTAACTCTCCTAGAAGAGTATGTACTCATCTGTCAGTCTGTTTTACTGTGGTGGCTTGTGTGTTCCTGTGACACTGCCAAGTATGTCACTGGTATTTCAAACACCAGCAGAGTTACCTAGGGTGGGCAAGTTTTAAGGGACTTTCCAAACTAAGACCAAGAAGAAAAAGACCTGTTGATCTATTTCCAGGGAAAGATAAGAACAAAAGGCCAGTGTAAACCTTATGGATAGCAATGGAACATTGTCTGATACAGTCCAGAAGATGAACCCCTCAGGTTGGAAGGTACTCAAAATATAACTGGGGAAGAGCTACCTCAAAGTAAAGTTGCACTACTAAAAAAAGCTTGTAGGACCTTCATTTGCTGATGTGGTCAGTGAGAAGAAACAGCTGTAAGCATCCATTAATAATCAAAATGTCAACTGTACCAAGTATGGAAAACTGAAGTTATAAAAAATAAAATGGAATGCTTAAAGATCAGTATCTCCAAGCATTAATTAGCTAAAATGGATGGTTACTGCCCATTTTAAATCCAACAAACCTATAGCCTGTTACGCAGGGAACGACAAATTGAAGAATGGTGTCATATTCATTGTTAAAACAGAACATTTAAAAATCTACATTGAAATACAACACTGTCAGTGATAGGATACTATCAATACACCTACAAGGAAGACCAGTTAATAGGGCTATTACTCAATTTATTCACTAACCACTAAGGCCAAAGATGAAAACACTGAAGACTTAGCAACTTCTGCAGCCCAAAACTGACCAAACATGTAAGCAAGATGCACTGATAACTACTGGTGACTGGAATGCAAAACCAGGAAAACAAGACAGGCTGGTAGTTGGAAAATATAGCCTTGGTGACAGAAATTATGCCAGAGACTGCATAACAGATTTTTGCAAGACCTTCATTGCAAATACCTTTTTTTACCATCATAAACTGTGACTATACACGTGGATCACACCAGAGAGAATACACAGGAATCAAACCAATTACATCTGTAGAAAGAGACAATAGAAAAGCTCAAAACAGACCATCAATTGCTCCTATGCAAGCCCAAACTGAGGCTGAAGAAAATTAGAACAGGTCCACAGAGGCAAAATACAACCTTGGGTATATCTCACCTGAATCTGGAAACTACCTCAGCAACCAAATTGACACACTGAACACTAATGACCAAAGACAAGCTGTGGAATGACATCAAAGACATCATACATGAAGAAAGCAAGAGGTCACTAAAAAGACAGGAAAGAAAGACCAAAATGGATGTCAGAAGAGACTCTGAAAGTTGCTCTTGAACAGAGTAGCTAAAAGAAGAAATTACGATTTAAAAGACTTGAACAGAAGATTTCAAATGGTGGCCCCAAAAGACAAAGGGAAGTATTGTGATGAAATATGCAAAGCCCCAAAGTTAGAAAACCAAAAGGGAGGAACACGCTCACCACTTTTCAAGTTGAAGAATTGTGGAATACACTGAAGCTTTGAGCTACAGTGTTGAAGGATTCTATGGGTAAAAACTGCATGATGCAGGAAGTGCCAAAAGAAGAGATAAAAGAAATATACAGATCACTGTACTAAAAAAAAAAAAATGGTTGTCATTCAACCATTTCAGGGACCAACATCTGATCAACAACCAATGGTGCTGAAAGAAGAAATCGAAGCTGCGCTGAACACACTGGTAAAACATAAGGCTCCAGGAATTGAGAGAACGGTGAGATATTTCAACAAGTGGATCAATGCTGGAAGTACTACTTGTCTATGCCAAGAAATCTGTAATATAGCTTCAAGGTCAACCAATTGGAAGAAATCCACATGTGTGCCCAGTCCAGCGAAAGGCAATCCAATCCAATGCAGAAATTATCAAATAGTAATTATCAATATTACACGCCAGTAAAATTTTGCTAAAGATCATTCAAATGCAGATGCAGCAGCATATCAACATGAACTGCCAGAAATTCAAGCTGGGTTCAGAAGAGAACATAGAACAAGGGATATCACTGTTGATGCTGGATGGATCTTGGCTGAAAGCAGAGAGTATTAGAAAGATGCTTACCTACGTTTTATTGACTAGGTAAAGGCACTGAACTGTGTGGACTGCAACAAATTATGGATCACACTGTGAAGAAGAGGAATCTCAGAGCACTTAGTTGTGCTCACGAAGTGACAGTTGTTCAAAACAGCAAGCAGCTATTGTGTGATTTAACATCAAGATCAGTGCATCCGGGTTGTATCCTTTTATTTTATTTATTCAGTTTGAATGCTGAGAAAATAATGAGAAGGTAGCTATATGCAGAAGAACGGGGGATCAGGATTGGAGGAAGACTAACAACTTCTTATTATGCAGACAGTAAACTTACTGATGAAGATCAAAGACCACAGCCTTCAGTATGGATTACATAACAGTATGAATTACCACAAATTAAAGAAAATAAAAATCTTCACAACTGGACCAATAAGCAACATCATAGTAAATGGAGAAAATACTGACGTTGCCAAGAATCTCATTTTACTTGGATGCAGAATCAGCAACCACTGAAACAACCACCAAGAAATCAACTGACATACTGCACTGGGCAAAATTTGCTACAAAAGACCTCTTTCAAGGTGTTAAGAAAAGCAAAAACGTCACTTTGAGGACCAAGGTGTGCCTGACCCAAGCCATGGTATTTTTGATCACATCAAATATGGAAAACTGGATGATGAAGAAGGAAGATCAAAGAAATGATGCTTCTGAATTACAGTGTTGGTGAAGAAAACTGAATACGACATGGACTGCCAGAAAAACAAACAAATCTCATTCAGAAGAAGTACAGTTAATATGCTTCTTAGAAGTGAGGATGGGAAGACTTCCTCTCAAGTACTTTGGACATACTATCTAGAGGGATCAGTCCCTGGAGAAGGATATCATGCTCAGTAAATTAGAGGGTCTGCAAAAAAAGTAAAACATTCAACAATGAGGAGTAACACAGCAACAACTGAGGATGGCACAGGTCTGGGTAGCATTTTGCTCTGCTGTATGACTTGGAGAATTGACGTGACGGCACCTACTAATGACAGAAGAACAGAGAAGCACGATGTTATCAAGCGACAGGTTAAAGAAAAGCAACCAGGAATATAATAAAGAAGAAACCTTTAAAAAAACAAGTTGGTCCTCTGGAGCAGCTCTACTTTGTAAACATATGGGGATGCTGTGAGTCAGAATTGACTCCACAGACACTAGTTTGAGTTTGTTTTTTTTTAACTTAGTTTTGGTTGTCTTAAGAATACAGTTTTCAACTATCAAACTGACAATGATTAAACAGATTGACACAGCCCAATAAACAGGCTTAAGTTTGTTCCATAATACTCCGGTGCAGTAACATTACGTTTACCCAAATCAAACTAAACTTGGCTATAAAACCTCCTTTTCCAGGATCAAAAAGAAAATCAATCTCAGTCATGTTACAAAAAGCTGCTCTCTCTCTCTGAAAGATCATACTACAGCCCTGGTGACTTATATATTTCAGAAAATAGGGGGCAGGTGCTGACAAACAAACATAAACGTTTGAAAGGTTGCAGGGAGACTGGAATTCATATACACTGCTAGTGGGAATGAAAAATGTTTCAACCACTATGGAAAATTACACAGTACCTGTGGTGGTCAAGACTGTGTCAACTTGGCAACTCCATGTTTGACTGCTGTATCAAGTGGCAGTGGCGGGGCCAGTGGTGGCTTCCCTCCCCTCAGCTCTCATCTCTCTGCCTTCCACCACCTACTTCCTGTCTGCTTAAGTTGCCAGCAGCTCCAGCTCTCTTTTATGTCTGGTTCCTGGACCTGAACTAGCAGCTGTTGGATTCATCAACCCTTACAGCCAGCAAGTGAGAGTCCTATTCTCTGACCTGCCTGCTGATACTGGGTTCACAGGCCTCTACAGCTCCACGAGTCAGCAGAGACCCTGCAGTCTTTGCCACCAGCTTGGGATCCACTGACCTACACAGCTGGTGATCTAGAACTCTGGTCTGTCACCGTCTGACCTTGGGTTCACTAAGTCGTCTGACCACGTGAGGCTTGTACCAGGACTGGGACGTTCCACTTCTACAACTGCATGAATTGTTTCCTTTACATGTAAATCTACCCTTTTACATATATGTATTACTGGTTTTGCTTCCCTAGAAAACCTAGCCTAAGAATATACACAAGAAAAATACGAGCCCTCACACACATATGCACATCCCAGTTTACCGTAGCACTATTCACAACAGAAAAAAGATGAAAACAACTTAAGTGTCTGTGACCATATGAATATACAAATTATATGTACACAAGAACAAAGATGAATCAGTGATACATCTGACAACATGGAGGGCATTATGCTGAGAAATAAGTATCACTAAAGGGCAAACACTGTACGAGACTACCATTATAAAAATTCAACAAAAAGTTTACACACAGAGAAAAAAACATCTTTGATGGTTAGGAGGGTGTGGAGAGACTGGGAGGGAAAATCACTAATTAGGTAGTTCCCTTAACTTTGGTAAAGGGACACACAACACACAATATATGGGAAGTCAGCACAACTTGACCAAGGCAAAAACTACAAAAGCTTCCTAGACATATTCAAACAACCTTAAGGGAATGAGTTACTAGAGCAAAGAGCTGGAGATCATGGTCTTGAGGGATATCTCAGTCAATTAAGAAAATGTTCCATATCTTAATTTGATGAGTAGCATCTAGGGTCCTAACATCTTGTGAGTAGCCATCTAAGATACATCTATTGGTCCTGGAATGTTCAGGAGAATGAGAAAAATGAAAGGCCTAAGGAAAATTAGTCCACAGGACTAATGCACCTTATGAACCACAGCCTCCACCATCCTGAGCCCAGAAGAACTATAAGGTGTTGGGCTACTACCACCAGTTGCTCTGTAGGAATCACCATATAGGGTTCCAGACAGAGTGGGAGAAAAATGTAGAACAAAACTGAATTCACACACACACACACACACACACACACACACACACACACACACACACACACACAAAACCCACCTTACTGGTCTGACAGAAACTAAGGCCCACAGACACCCTGCTAATTGAGAATTGAAGACATTCATTCCCAAAGTCCACCTTTCCTTTTTGAAAGAATTAAAGCAACTGACAAGCCACTGGCTAACCTGACAAAAGAAAAAGAGAAGAAAATGCAAACAATCCAAATAAGAAATTAGATGGGTGACATTACAACAAAACTAATCAAAATAAAAAGGAAAGTAACAGAATACAATGAAAACTGTACTCAAAGAAAAACTTGAAAATCTAGATGAAATTGACCAATTTCTAGAAACACACAATCTACCTCAACTAACACAAACTAACACAGAAAATTTCAATAGACTAATAACAAAGAAGAAATTGAAGGAGTCACCAAATAAAAACTCCCAACAACAAAAAGGCCAGATCCAGAGAGCTTCACTTGAGAATTCTACCAAACATTGATAGAATAGTTAACACCAATTCTATTCAAACTATTCCAAAACACAGAAAATGAAGGAATACTCCCAAACTCACTCTATAAAGCCAGCATAACCCTAATAATATCAAAACTAGGTAAGGACACCACTAAAAAAGAAAATTATAGACCACTATCCTGCATGAATACAAATGCAAAAATTCTTAACAAAATTCAAGACAACACAAGACATCATATCAAACAGTATATCAAAAGAAATAATACATTATAACCAAGCAGGATTTATACCAGGTATGCAAGGGTGGTTTAACATTAGAAGTCAATCAATGTAAGCCACCATATAAATAAAACAGACAAAAAAAAAATCACATAATCATACCCAGTGCAGAAAAAGTATTTGATAAACTCAAGCACTCATTCCTAATAAAAATTCTCAGCAGAACAGGAGTAGAAAGGAAATTTCTCAACATAATAAAGGGAATTTCTAGAAGACCAAAAGCCAACATTATGCTCAATGGAGAGAATTTAAAAGCAGTCTCTTTATGAATGGGAAACTGACAAGAATATCCTTTATCACCACTCTTATTCAACACTGTGTTGGAAGACCTACTAAGAGCAACACAGCAAGAAAAGGAAATAAAGGACATTCACAATTGTAAGGAAGGAAAAAAAAACTATCCCTATTCACAGACGACATGAAAATGCTAAGAATTCCACAAGGAAGCTATTGCAACTAACAGGAGCATTCAGCAAAGTCAAGAGGACACAACATGGAAAATCTGCTGTTTTCCTCTTCATCAAGAAAACTATGAGGAAATCAAGAAAACAATACCACTTATAACAGCCCCCCAAACACACAAAACGCTTAGGAATAAATCTAACCTGGGATGTAAAAGATTTATACAAAAAAGAGTACAAAATACTACTGCAAGAAAAATGTACTATGCTCTTGGACAGGAAGATTTAAATTACAAAAATATCAATACCACCCAAAGTGATACACAGATACAATTCAATCCCAATCCTAATCCCAATGGCGTTCTTCACTGAGACGGAAAAACTAATTACTAACTTTATATGAAGCCAAGTGCCGTTGAGTTGGATCCGACTCATGGCACTTTATATGAAAGGAAAAACAAAAAATCAAGCTCACTGCGTTTGCGTTGATTTCAACTCACAGCAACCCTGAAAGACAGGGTAAAACTGTCCCATAGTTTCCAAATAGCACATGGTGGATTCAAACTGCTGACCTTTTGTTTAGCAGCCATAGCACTTAACCATTAGACAATGAAAGTTTCCAATACGAAAGGGAAGGAGGTCCGAATAAATTAAGACTTATTAAAAAAAGAACAGGGTAGGAGGTCTCACACTACCTGATCTTGGAACCTATTACACAGCCATGGCAGTCAAACAGCCTGGTACTAAGACAACAGACATAAAACCAATGGAACAGAATCAAGAGCCCAGACACAGATCTCCGACAAAGGATCAAAAGTTACTGAATGATGGAGACAATCTCTTCATCAAATAATTCTGGCAAAATTGGATATCTAGTTGTAGAAAAATGTAACAGGATCCATACCTCGTAATGTACAAAAAAACTCATAATGGATCAAGGATCAAAGACCTAAATATGAAGCCCAAAACTATGAAGGTCATGGGGTAAAATCAGGGTCAACACTAAGGGTTCTAATATATGGCAAAAATTGCCAAGCATAACTAAATACGCACACACAGCAAAAAATGAACTAGGTAAATGAGACCTCCTAAAAATTAAACATTTATGCTTAACAAAAGACTTCTCCAAAGAGTAACAAGAGAACCAAACTTACCAACTGGGGGAAAGATTTTAGCTATGACATATCTAATCAGGGTCTAATTTCTACAATTTACAGAAAACTTCAACCCCTCAACAACAACAAAAAGACAAATAATCCACTTTAAAAACAAGCAAAGGAAATGAACAGACACTTCACCAAAAAAAGACTTTCAGGACACTAACAAACATGTGAAGAAGTATTTGTGATCATTAGCAATTAGATGCAAATCAAAACCACAATGAGATACCATTTCATCCAACACTACTAGCAATTATCAAAACAACAGAAAGTAACAAATTTTGGCAAGGATGTGGGGAGATGAGAACTCTTACCCAATTCTGGCACTACTGTAAAATGGTACAAACCATCATGGAAAACTATGGTGCTTCCTCAAAAGCTAGAAATAGACACACCACATGAGCTAGTAATCTTACTCCTAGGATACATGCTCTAAAGAAGTAAGAGTTGTCACAAGAATGTTTATCACAGCACAGTCCACGATAGCAAAAAGATGGAATCAACCCAGATGCCCAACAACAGAAGAATGGATAGGTAAACTATGGTATATATACTCAATGGAGCACTACGCAATGATAAAGAATAACGATGATTCCAGGAAACATCTCCTAACCTGGTTTCAACTGGAAGACATGTTGAGTGAACATAGTCAGTGACAAAAGAACAAATATTGTAAGATAAGATCTCAAAAACAGACTTGTGTATAGAAGATAAGACTCTGAGAGCTGCAAGGGTGGGGAGGGAGGGAGGGCGAGGGGGGGAGGGTTTAGATGAGATAGTAGAAATTTGGCTGGGTGAAATTGGTGATAGCACACATTAGAAACAAGAACAATATTAAGTGGACTTGAGCATAACTTGAATACTCCTTCCATCTTAACCCAATACTGCAAGGATAGAGTAGCTGGGGCAGGGGGCAGGGGACCACGCTCTCAGGCGAAATCGAGGTCAATTGGCACAACCAGCGTTTTGCTAAGAGGGCTCTCTGCACCCCACATTGGTGAGTGGCGTCTGGGGTCTTAAAAGCTGTCAAGCTGCCATCCAAGGGCACAGCAAATGGTCCCAACTCAGCAGGAACGGATGCTCACTGAGGACCAAAATGACATGGGGTGAAGACAACCCAGAAGATAGACCCACATGAGTCGGTGCCTACACTGACTTGGGACCGGAAGAACTGATGGTGCCTGGCCACCACCAGTGATAGTGGCAATGGAGCTCACTAAGTTGAGTCTCACTGGCAACACAAGAATAAAAAGGGGTGCACCCTGAGATCTCCGCTAAAAGACCTCAATTGATGGTCCAGCGGTTTCGGGGTTCCCCTGGGAGCATGGCCCCCGGCCCTGATGCTGCCCTTGCCCATAAATCATAATGAAGGTCCACTCTTCGGACACAAAGGGATTGGACTTCACGATGCAGAGTGACCATATACTGGATGCACTTTACGGTTCTATACATCTATAGAATATCATCCTGCTGACCTCTGGCTGGAGGAAGGAGAGTGGGTGGAGAGGAGGGGAAAGGAGACTGTTGGGAGGATGAGACATGGATGGAGCAGAAAGGAATAGCGTGCTGTCACTGGGCAGGGAGAGCAGTGGAATTTGCATATAGGTGGGCATGTAAATTTATATGGGAATGTACATTTTGACTCAGTCATATTAAATTTAAAACAATGAAAAAAAAAAAGTAAGAGCTGTGACATGACTACACACATGCACACCCAAGTTCACTGAAGCATCATTCACAATAGCAGAGGTGGAAGCAACCTATGTGTCCATCAACAGAGGGACAGGTTAACAAACTGTGGTACATACACACAACAGAATACTATGCAACAATAAATAATAATAATGAATCCACAAAATACCCCACAACATGGACAAATCTGGAGGACATTATCCTGAGTGAAGTAAGTCACCCTAAAAAAAGACAAATATTGTATAAGACTACTTTATAATGTGACAACAAAGGTTTACAAACAGGGACGAAAAAAAAGATTATCTGATAGTTACCAGAGATGGGTGGGGAAGGCAGGAAAAACTACCAAAGAGATAGGAAACATGAATTTAATATTAGCAAAGGGAAAAGCAATACACAACATGTGAAAAGTCAGCACAACATGACGAAGACAAGAGAGGACACTGAAAAGAATGCAGGAATAAAGGGCAACTACAATAACTACTAGAGCCTTGGTAGCACAATGCTCAAGAACTATGAGAAGCTACAGCTGCTAACCAAAAGGTCTATACTTCGAATCCACCAGCCTGCTCCTTGAAACTCGATGGGGCTGTTCAATTCTGTCCAATAGGGTTGTATGCATCAAGATCAACTCCAAGCAACAGGTTTGGTTTGGCTTGATTTACATGGAAACTGTTGTAAACCAAACCAAACCAAACCCACTGCTGTTGAGTCTATTCTGACTCACAGTGACCATAGACGACAGAGCAGAACTGCTCCAGTTTCCAAGGAACACCTGATAGATTCAAACTGCCA
The DNA here is from genome assembly GCA_028571685.1 of Heterohyrax brucei. Classification (NCBI taxonomy): domain Eukaryota; kingdom Metazoa; phylum Chordata; class Mammalia; order Hyracoidea; family Procaviidae; genus Heterohyrax; species Heterohyrax brucei. The sequence goes on along the minus strand of CM053142.1, from coordinate 62,961,282 downwards.
ATTTTTATGATTAACAGATCCAGTATTTAACCTATACACCACCAGAGTTTCCTGTAACTACTACAGTACAGACAATCCTGCAACAATAGAATCAACAAACAGTAATCTATCAGTTGATACACAGATAGCTCTACAAGGAGGTAAGAGGGAATAGGAGAGGACAGCTGTTGACAGATACAGGTTTGGTGATGGAAATTTCTAAACATATGACTGTAGGTGCTCCTCACTTATTTAAACAGACAATAGAGCACACAGTGGCTCTATTGCCAGAGGAACATCTGAGCTCTAACTAAACAGTTCATAGAATGAAGTTCCAAGGCTCAAAGGCAAGAACGGACTACAGACTGGGCGACATCTGTGTCAACTGGCACAACACAGTTCTTAAAGACAATGTTCCACACACACTACTGTGATGAGCAAAATCTGAGGTCTTAAAAGCTTTTAGGTGGCTATCTAAGTAACATACAACTACCAGTCTCTTCCAGTCACGAGCAAAGGAGAGGGAAAAATATTCAAGACCCAAAGGAACAATTAGTCCAAAGGACTAATGAACAACATGAACCACAGCCTGCATGACCCCAAGAACAGAAAACTAGACGGTGTACAGCTACTACTATAAACTTGTTCTGACAGGGATTACAACAGAAGTTCCTGGGAAGAGACTGAAAAAAATGGAACACAGATTATCAACATTATCATAAAAGACCAGATTTACTGGTCTGATAAAAGCTGGAGGAACCATCGAGACTATGGCTCCAGGACACCTTTCCAAGTACTTTCCTTCTAGTGACTTATGAAGTTCACCTTTCAGCCAAAGATTAGGCAGGCCTATGAGATAACAGTATGAAGAACATGCTTCACAGATCAATCAAATATCAAATTGACAATATGTGCACAGAACAAAGATATGAAGGCAGGAGGGGACAGGAAAAGTGGATGAATGGACACAGTGAACTCAGAGGAAAGAGAGACAGCACTGGGAAAATGTGCGATTGTAGCCAATGCCATGAAATAATCTGTGCGTAAATTTTTTAATGAGAACCGAATTTGCTCTGTAAACTTTTACCTAAATCACAATAAAAATAAATACATAAAATGGTCTATGTAGGCAAAAAATTTAAGAATATTAAGGATGCTTCACAAAGATAAGGGACAGGAGTTTAAAACGGGAACATTTTATCTAGTGCTCACTCCATAAACTCCTTCATTTGCTTCTTCACCAATTTTATTTTATTAATGACATTAATCATCTGAAGTTCATGCATTCATTCATTTATTCACTTGTCTCTTTCTACTAGAATGTTAGTTCTATGACAGCAGTGACCTTCTGTGTCTTTTTCACTACTGTTTCCACAGCTCTCAGAAACAGTGTTGGGATTTCTGGCCAACACAGCACCACAAACAGAAACACTACCCTATTCCTCCACAGAAAAGACCTGAAAACCTAAGTAAAATATATAAACATCAAGCCTGGAACTTGAAGTGTCAAATGAAGCAACAAAGAACTCAGCCAACTACCGAATAAATTGAGAAAGTGATGGAAAATAGAGAGCAAGGAGAGATACAGGATCAGCTAACCTGGCACAGATTTACCATCTTGTACTCCTACTGGAGACTGGCTGACAAGGAACATGGGAAAGCAGACTTGCAGAAATCTCAGCAAAAGACAAGACACTTGGTAACTAGTGATATACACTTTCACAATATCCATCTTCTTCCCTGCTGCTCATCTGAACGTCTCCTAGCTAGCTGCTTTACTGGCTTAGCAGTGCCACCTGGATTCATCCCACCCACATTGGCCAAGGGAGACTGGCCAAGGGAGTGTGCGGTGTATGTGGAAACACCTTCAGGGGATCCCAGCAGGACACAGATCACAGATCACTTGGTAACCAGCTACAGGCTTTCCTAACCTCACCTTACCCACAGCCCCTCAGCTTCCTCTGCCTCCTGCTGGCTGCAGTCTCCTGGCCAGGAGATAACTCCATTATCCAGGCTGCCTGGATTTTTGTCCCGCCCAACCCCCAACAGGCTGGCTCCCTGAGTACCATTTGTCTGTAGCTGCTGTTGCTTTTTTCACTTTCTTCTGGTTTCTTCTGTGCCTCCCACCTCCCCCTTCTTTCTCTTGAACACCTGGCTCCATCTGCCAGCTTTGCCTCTTCTTGAAAAGCTATGAAGCACCATTTAACTGGGGAACTCATGCCCCTAGTCCATAACATCACACTGGTGGAACCCTAGGGGGAGGTTGTGGGCTTTCTGTTTTTTAATACTGTGTTTTCTTTGTTGTGTTTTGTTTTATCTGTTTTCTTTATCTTATCGTGGCTTGGGAGGCCCTTCTAGTAGGGTTGTACAGAATGGGTAGGACCCACGTCCCGAGTTTGGGATCTGCATCGGTGAGATTCTGGAGGTATTTCTTATTTTTCTTTTCTGTCTCACATCTTTCTTCATTTTCATCATACAGATTTCTCACTCTCTACACTTACCTTCTTTTCCCATCTTCTGAATACCTACACTGTTGAGATACGTATACCCCTTCTAGTCAGGCTATCCTGTTCAGCCTGGGTGATGCCTCCCTGGTCTTTGCAGCAGCACCAGTAGGACCCCATGGGGCCTTTCCTTCCTTTTCCTTTTCCAGATTTTTAACTAGTTACTTGTTTTCCTTTTTTTTTTTTTTAATCTTTTTGTTTCCCTCCATTTCTCCATCTCTCATCTCTACTCCGATGGCAAGCTCCTTCAACAGTCTTTTGTTTGTGGCTCCTGTTTCTCTCTCCCTGCTCTCTTTCCCATACCTGTCTTAGCTCCACACATGACAGCCTCTCTACTCCTTCCTGCCTACCTGCAAGAACATCACTTCCCCAAACAGCACTGACATGGGCTACTGGAACTTGCTCAGCACTGATTATTGGCCTGACCCATCAACTCTAGTGCCTGACACAAACAATCCATCCAGTGGCCTCCCCTTCAGCAGGACCTGCTCTCCTGCACCATAGACAGGCAACTGGCCCTCTCAATAGACAAGGAGATGAAAAACACTGTGACCACAGATGAGCAAACTACAAAGAACACACAGTCTACCTGTTGTTACATAACCAAATAAAACAAAACAGTAGGACAAAACAAACTTACAGTAAAAAAAAACAAAAACCCCACCAAATGGCCCAAAGACAACAGACAACATCAAAACATGTAAAAAACAGGTCACAATGATACCAGTAGGTACCCAAAATAACACACCAGATAACTTTCCAAGAAAGGACATTAGAATTACTTGACCGGAAATTTAAATCTTTACTATTCGGGACTACTCAAGAGTTGAAACAAAAAGCAAATAAAAAAGAGGAAAAAACAGACAAATTCAGGAGAATATTACAAGAACAAAATGTCAAAATAAATTCACAACTATAAATCTTTGAAAAATAACAATTAGAAATTCAAAAGATAAATAATATTTCAGAAATCGATACTGTCACAGAAGGGCTGAGGCAGTTCTGAAATGACTGAACACAAGATCAGAGAAACTGAAGACAAACACTTGAATACAATTCTGCTTAAGGAAAACTCAGGAAAAAGACAAAGAAAAATGAAGAAACCCTGAGAATTATGTGGAATACAATCAAAACAAAAAGTTCACATGCTCAAAGTTCCAAAATATGGGGAGAAGATAGAAAACACAGAATTGCTGAAGAACTGCTGACAGAAAACTTCCCTAACATCACGAAAAGTAAAAAGCTAATCATCCAAGAAGCTCAATGAACCTCATACAGGACAGATCTCAAAAGAAAATCACCAAGGCATATCATAATTACACTTGCTAAAACCAAAGACAGAGGAAAAATTCTGACAGCAGCTTGAGAAAAACAAAGAATCACATACAAAAAGCAGTAAGACTAAACTCTGATTATTTTGCAGACACCACATGGGCAAGAAGGAAACAGGTGAAACATATATATAAATCCTTGAAAGAAAAAAACTGCCAACCGAGAATAACATATCCTGCAAAACTCTCATTCAAATATGATGATGAAATCAGGACATTTCCAGATAAACAGAAATGAAGGGAGAAGGTAAAAACCAAACCAAACCAAACTTACATGAATTATTCACGGTAGTCCTTTGGTCTGTGCAACATCAGACCAGAGTCTGAAAATCTAGGATGCAATATGGTACCAGCCAACTACCAGCCTAGGCAATGAACTCCCAAGTACTATCCAAAACCAAAGGAAAGACAACAGGGAACCATAAAGCTTTGGTGCAGGTACAAAACTTAATACGAAAATGGAAGACAAGGCAATACTGAGTAACAGCAGACTGTTTGAAACCTCGGAAGATAAGGGTAAAAATTACAGTAACCACAAAGAAAGTTAATAAACGTACTTAGCAAAATAAAGAAGGAGAACATGAAGTCTCTACAAAAACAAATCCACAAACCAAAGGAATTGAATTCAGCACAGGACAGTAAGAAAAACAAAGAAACTATCAACACTGCCCACCCACCCCCAACAAGGCACCTCAAAATGACAGCAGTAAACTCACAATAATTACACTGAATGCAAATAGTCTAAATATACCCATAAAGAGACACAGAGTGACAGAATGGATTCAAAAACAGGATCCATCAATACACTGTTTACAAGAGACACACCTTAGAAACACAGATGCCTGGTAGTGGCACGAACAGAGATACACTGACTGATAGAACAGAACAGAGAACCGAGACGTAAATCCATCCATCCACCTATGGTCATCTGACTTTCAACAACAGCCCAAAGTTCATCAAATGAGAAAAATAGTCTTTTTAACAAACGGTGCTGACAAAACTGGATGTCATAACATGAAGGAAACTGGAGGGCATTATCCTGAGTGAAAGAAGGCCATCACAAAAGAGCAAATATTGTATGAGATCATTACTAGAAAAACTCACGAAAAGGTTCACATGTTAAAAAGAAACGATCTCTGCTTTGGGGATGGAAAAACCATAAATATACAACAGGTAAGTGCTAACTTTGAAGAAAGGTAAGACAGCAGTACATACTATTAGGGAAGCCAGTACAACTTACACAAAGTAAGCTCCCTGAGGGACTGAACTGCTGGGCTGAGGGGACCCTGCTTTCAGGGAACATCGAGCTCAACTGGTATAACACAGTTCATAAACAAAATGTTTTACATTCTTCTCTCGTAGGTAGTGTCTGGGATCTTAAGCCTATGAGAAGCCATCTAGGTTCCTGCACCGGTCTTATGCCCTTGGGGGCAAGGAAGAACTACGCAAACTAAAGAAACAAGGGAAACCTTAGTCCAAAGCACTAATGGACCTCATCTACAGAAGCCTCCAACAGACTGAGTCCAGTACAACTAGATGATCCCTGGCTATCACTGACTCCTCTATCTGGGATCACAACAGAGTGCCCTGGACAAAGCTGGAGAAAATGCAGAACAAAATTCTAACTCAAAAAAAAAAGACCAGACATGCCAGCCTGACAGACTGGAGAAACCCTGAGAGTTGCCCTGTCTGCTCAGTAAGGAAGTTAGTTACTCTTGAGGTTCACCTTTCAGCCAAAGATTGAACAGCCCCCTAATACAGTAAGAGACTAAAGAGACATGCCAATCCAGGGGGCAAGGACTAGAAGGCAGGAGGGGACAGGAAAGCTGGTAATAAGGAATCCAAGGCAGAGAAGGGAAGAGTGTTGACATGCTGTGTGGTTGTAAACCAATATCATAAAACAGTATGTGTAATAACAGTTTAGTAAGAAATTAGTTTGTTCTATAAATCCTCATCTAAAATACAACTAAAAAGAAAGAAAAAAGAAAATGGGAACCCAAGGTGGAAGCAAGGAGAGAATACTGACAGATGGTAGGGCATGAAACCAGAACCACAACATACTTACTGATAAGACCAAAAGCTGGTTTTTTGAAACGATCAGCAAAATTGACAAACCATTGGCTGAACTTACTAAAGGAAAACAGGAAACAACCTGAACAAGAAATGAGATACGAGATCTCACAACAGATCCAACAAAAATCACAAATATCATAGCAGAATACTACGAAAGACTGGAAACTCTAACAGATGTGAAAACCTAGAGGAAACGGATGAATTCCTAGATTCATATCACCTACCAAAATTATCACAAGGTGAAGGAGAACAACTTAATACACCCATCACAAAGGAAGAAATTGAAAAGCCATCCAAAAACTACCAACCAAAAACAGCCATGGCCCAGATGGCTTCACCACAGAATTCTACCAAGCTTTTAGAGAAGCATTAATGCCAATACTACTGAGACTATTTCACAGCATCAAAAGAAATGGAATATTCCCAAATTCATTCTATGAAGCCAGCATAATGCTGATACCAATGACAGGGAAAGATCCAACAAAAAAGAAGAACTACAGACCAGTCATGAACCTAGATGCAAAAATCTTCAACAAAGCCATGACATACTTTATGTAGACATCAAGTCAGACTAAATTGCTCTGTAAATTTCCACCTAAGCTGCAATAAAAATTTTTTTAAAAAATTCAATTTCTTCATTACAGAAAAAAAAAAAACAGCACTTGGATCCTTCTCCCTTTCTCACACATCACAGTGAGTGCAACCACCATCTATTCTCGCCTCACTTTCAAATCTACCTCCAGGCTCCCCTTTAACTTCTGCAAGCCCTGAGTTCAGGATATCAGAACCTGCTTTACTCTGTAGGCCTAGTGAGGGTGCTGGGAGACTGGTGGTACACCTGGGACCACCAAGGAGGCTTCAGGTCCAATTCAGATCACTCTGGAACATCATTTAACAAGTACCCTCACACTCTGATGTGTCACTCTTTCCTCCCTTCCCAACCCACAGCAATTACGAGCTACAGGGCATCAGGCTGCGTAGGAGCTGGGGAAACCAGAATAGGTGCCTGCTGGCTCAGTGCTGCCTGGAGGCCATGGCCACAGATGAGGCCGGCCCTGCATAGCAGCTAGACATAGTATTGTCACCAACAAAGAGTAGAGGGCACAGGCAGCATGGCCCAGTTTCCCGAAAGTTGCCCCAAGATCCTCTTCGAGGGAGAGAATGCTCCCCACTCTGTAGCCAGTGCCACCATGTCCGCCAACTCATTAATGTACAAAATGGTCACACAGTAGATTTTTTACTATTATTATAAGTGCAAAATGTTGTATAACCAGATAGCTAGTAAGTGAGGAATCAGCATGTATTATTTATCTTGCAAATCCAATAGGGCGCCAATGCTAATACAACTGCTTAACATTCTCACAGCCTCTAACTTTCTTGCATGAATCCTCCACTCCAGTAAAACCCTTTTATTTTCTATCACCTTAATACACCTGAAAACTTGGCTTATGACATCTCTCTTATTCACCTTCCACTTCAATCCTACCCACTCAAAGCTCTACCCAAACTCTTAACTTTTCTCTCAAGTTTCCCTACTGACCATCCAAGCTCACAATGCTCTCTCCTCCTGTGAATACAGCATTTATTTGTATCTCTCAAGTAACATGAAAAGTATACTGCAATGAGCTTTATATGTCTTAGTTCCTAACTAATAATATCATTAATCAGCCAGAAAAAAAAATTTGCCCCACAGAGTGTCCAAGGAGTGCCTGGTGATTCAAACTGCTGATCTTCTGATTAGGAGCCACAGCACTTAATCCCCATGCTACCAGGGTTTCCAAAATCCATACCCTTGCCACCAAGTCAGTTCCAACTCATAGTGACCCTATGGCATGTGCTAAAACAAATACCGCTTTGTATTCTTTCAAGTATCTAACAAAGTACCATCAAAGTAATTAGTATCTGAAACTATACAGATGCAGTATCACGTGATAATTTAGTGACTGACCTGGGAAGTCACAAAGCATTTAATTAAATATTTAATGAAACAGTATTGATGTTCCTCTTCCATTCTACCTTCTGAACTAGTTATTAAAGAGGTGACGGTCACCAAAGCATGTTCTCACCTTGCCTGTAAGCAGACCTTAGCTTTTTCTTCCCATCTCTCAGACACTGTAAGGAGCTCCTGTAGTTCAGCCATTGCTTTTTCCACAGCATGGTGGGGTGCCAACCCCACCCCAGAGTCAATCAATTTCTTCATGACATCCAAAGTGACTTGCTGTGGATCTGATAGTGTCAGTCGCACTTCATCCAACCACCGAGCCTGCTGCAGCTCTTGCTTCAGTCGAGGTAATTCAGGCAGTTCCACATAGAGACTAGAGCCCATGTCAATCAACATCTGCAGTTTGGAAGAATCTGGAGTTTCATCCATCATTGCCTCCTGTGCACGTTCATGAAACTCTTGCACATCATCCAGCAGATTCTAAAAGGGCCAAGACAAATAAAAACAGAAGGAGAACTTAAAAGATACAAAACTAGTATGGAAGGGACGTAGTTCAACCAAGGACAACTGATATATCAAATCGATTCTAGACCATCTTATAATTTCACCATCATAGCAGCAAACAGATATAATGAAAAGCATATATATGCTTCTCTGTGATTAATTCTATAGCCCTATTTGTAAAACACCCTTCCTTCATTTATTTAATAACTGCTGACTTAAATGCAGACACTGTTCTAGCCACCCCATATTGAACAAGACATACAAAGTCCTTGTCCTCAAGGGACATATATTCTAATACAGGTGTTGAAACAGTAAACATATGAATAAAATGTTTCAGTTCCTCTTAAGTGCTATGACAACAAAGTAGGGCAACATGATAGAAAACGACTAGAAAGGGAGAGGAGTATATCACATAGCTACAGAAGTCGCCAAAGACAGGAACTGAAACTAAAATGAAGAGAAGGGAGAGGTGCGAACCACATAAAGATCTGGAGGAAGAGGAAGAGTAGTTGACACAGAAACCCATGGTTGTGGAGTCAATTCCAAGTCACAGAGACTTCACAGGACAGAGAACTTCCTCATAGAGTTTCCAAAGAGAAGCTGATAAATTTCAACTGCCAATGTTTTTATTAGCAGTGAGCTTTTAATCACTGCACCACCAGGTATACAGTTCACACAGAACAAACACTAACTGCAAAAGCTCTGAAAGAGCAATGGGCTTGGTGTGTTCTTCCAAAAGCATGTGAGGGTCCAAAGTAGACAAGGGAGAAATGTAACTGAAGAATAAGCAGAGGTCAAATTACCCACTATTTTGCAGATCAGAATGACTGTGGATTTCATTCTAATGGCTTTTAGGGGGTAAGGGGAGAATCGTAACCACAGGGGAACAAGAGGATCAGAGTCATGGTTCAGATAATCACTCTGGGCTACTTAAAAAAAAAAAACCAGTCTGCAGGGGATAAAGAATAGAAGAAGGAGGCCAGCTAGGAGACTACTACAGTAACCCAAAGCACAGATTTCACTGCTTTCCAAACCTACGGTCATCAACTCAAATCTGATTCACAGGTACCCTACAGGGCACAGCAGAATTCCTCCTCAGGGTTTCTAAGACTGCAGTCTTTACAGAAGCAGACTGTCAATCTTTTTCCTACAGAGCAATTGGTGGATTCAAACTGCCAGTTCTTCTGTCAGCAGTTAAACCCTTAACCACTCCACCACCAGGGATCCTTCCAGTGGCTTGGAGCACAGTTTAAGCAATGAAGTTAATGAAAAATGGTTGACTTTGGGATATATGTTGGAGATAATTTTGAGACTGGATGTGGAATATAAGCAAAATAAAAGACTTTTGATTCATTTAATTCACTGCAAAGCTTTTAAGATGCCTTTTAGACATCTAGATGGAAACAAAGAAGGTAAACTTACACTGTAAAACTACTAGAATCTGTCCTTTGGATTACTGTAACAGCCTCTTCACTGGCCTTCCTGCTTCTACTCTTATCCCCTACAGTCTGTTTCTCACTTAGTAGCCAATCAGATCACATGATTCCCCTGTGGTTAAAATTCTCTAGGGGTTCCCCACAGCAACCTGATATACAAGTCTACAGAGAAGAAGAAAAGCAGTCAGAGCTGGAAATGCATGAGTGAACAGGGTATGGGTGATACTTAATGTCACCATACAAACAAGATGTTAGGAGTGTGCACATAAGGTAAAGAAAGGGCTGAGAATCCCAACATATTCCAACACTCAGAAATCAAGCAAAGAATAAAAGGAACAGTAAAGAAAACTACAGAACTGCCAACGAGTCAAGAAGAAACTAGAAGACTAATGTGTTAGAGATGTTTAGACAAAAAAGTATTTCAAGAAGAGTGCTCTTCCAAAATGAAGAACATAACTGACACCGGATTTTTCAAGCGATAAACTATGTTAGACACTCTAGCCACCCCCTCAAACACAAACAGAGATCCCTAAGTACTAACAGATTACTGACTGACTATGCACTTAATATACTTGATGTGCACTTTCAAATTTTATATATTCATTAAACCACCAGGGCCCTGGTAGTTTTAGAACTGTGCAATTAAAAAACATCAGGGACTAATAATTCACTGACACATCCAAACTCTTTTAACTAATCTCTTGTATCTCAATGACATCTATGTTAAATGGAAGTTCTGACCCAAAATTAACACACAGAAATTATAAAATACTCTTGATGGTTTTGTCTTCCATCAAGTCAATTCCAACTCTCTGCAATCCTATATAACAGAGTAGGACTGTCCCCTAAGGTTTCCTAGGCTGTAATCTTTACAGGAGCAGATCAAACCACCGACCTTTCAACCAAGTGCCTAGCCATTGTGTCACCAGAGCTCCTAAACTAGCTTTAGTCCCTGAATTTTAAATTAATAAAATCTAAGAAGGATGCATGAGATTCTTACTATTTACTAAAACTCTTAAATAGCAGAAAAGACACAAACAGAACACTGCTCCAGACATTCCATTCTGTTTACCTAAAATAGTAGCCCATGCCACCAAGGACATTACCCAAGACAAGTATGTAATACTCCACCTTTACTTGCCGAGCTTGGCTGATGACACACGGAAGACTAAAAAGTTGTTGGACAAAGGCCTTCAATTCCTCCACTGTCAGTTTGGTCCGAGTTCTCCCACTATCTGGGCTCTGCCTGATGTGAAATAATATTGAGATATAAGCAAGAAAATTCATAGATGGCCATTCTGATACCAAAGAAGTTTCTAATTCCTTTAGAATTCCAGCCCAAGCAATCCTAAGTGTTTGGGGAATTCTACTGCAATGGCAGAAATAAGTATTTTAGGTCTTTAGTTGGTGACTTAAAAATTACGTTTCCAAGCTACAATTCCTTTAAAAATAAGCAAGGGATATTTATATTAAGTACTGAACATTTCATAACATTCAATTAATTTCTGACAGTCAAGTATTACATTCATAGATAAAACTATGAATTAAAATCTGTATCTCAAGAAAAACTAAGGATTAAAAACTAAATTGTGTATCTCAAGACACTTGCAATATGGAATAAAGATCTTTAATCTGTCTTAGAAGACAATGAATCTCTGAAGCTGATTTGACATTTGTGTTTATATGCATTTTTCTTAGAAGAGTTTTTAAGTTTTATCAGTCTCTCCAAAGAGTCAGTGACTCAGTAACAAGGTCCACTGATCAGTGTGTCTCTAAGAAAGGTTGTTTGATAAAATGGCAGATAAAAATATTTACCAAGCAGTTTTAAATGCAATGTTAACCACTATGGATAGTGGGGAGGTCATCTAGGTAAAAGGAACAAGCTGCACTGAATATGAAACATTACCACAGAAAATTTAACATGTATGAATGCCATTAAATCAAGGGTTTGGATGTCCATGCTTCAACGATAGCCTCCTCTGTATCCTTTGCCCTCCATATTCAAGATTACTCATTGCTGCTACCTGCCTTCTGCCTACAGTATCTAGTAGAAGACAGCTGATGCATCCTATTTTCCCAAGTAACCTTGGTTCATTTATTTATGATCCTTTATTGCACACTTTATTGTGTGCCAGGCACAGCACAAAAACTACAGCAATGAAAAAAAAGATAAAAAGTTCCCAATGTCCTAGTCCAGTATACACTGTAGTGGACGTGAGGAGAAGAAAATAAGTAAGTAAATTACCTAGACTATTATGAGACAATAAGAGCTAGAGAAAACAAAGCTGGAAAGAAGGATTGAAATGTAGTTTCAAAAAGGGCTGTCAAGGAAAGCCTCACCAAGAATCTGACATTTGTAAAAAGACTTAAGAAGTGAGGGAGCACACCTCCTGGCTATCTTGAACTCCAAGCAGAACAAAGAGCAAATGTGAAGGCCCTAACAGGAAAATTCCAGGCCGGGTTCACATGGAGAACAGCAAGAGGAAGACGGTTGCAGTCAGACGGGAGAGAGAAAGAAGGGAAAGAGACTGAAAGATGGTAACACTGGTAGAGGGCTGGGAAAGGGCGAGATGGCCACAGGAAGTCGAAGATAATGCAGGGCCCTCACAGGCCACATCTAAAATTTTGTCTCTACTCTGAAAGAAATAGAAATCACTAGGGAATGAAACTCTTCTTACTCTTACCTGTGTTTCTGCTTTTTGCTCAGCAGCAGCTGAGCCACAGAAGCACAAGTCTCAGCTTCTTTTACAGCATCCCTGAGTTTTCGAAAGAGATCATTCTCTGGATATTTCCTATCCTCAGCATCTTCCAACATTACTCGCAACTCAATCAAATCTGTAACAAATAGTCATACACTATAACAACAAATATAAAAAGCCATTCTAAAATTTTTACCAACCTCTCTCAAGTGAACCATCAACCTATTAGTAGAAACATACTGTAGCAGCAAAAATCTATGTTAATAAAAGTTTATAACCAGGTGTTTACTGCTAATCCATATAGATAATTTCTCTCAGGTAACGCAATGTTCCTTCCCAAATAAGCCTTCTAAGGTATTCTACTGGTAATAACGGCTCCCCAAAATACATGTCTACTGCAAGTAGGCTATAAATCCCATTTTATATGAACTCTTCACTTCATGATTTTCAAACAGAATATTAAGTCTATAGTCAATCAAACCATTAATCTCAAATTTCACATGAAGCCTAAGTAGGATTTTTCACTAACAGAGGCAAAATACATAAAGCCTCTTTTAAAGTGATAATAATTTCAGTGTATATACACAAAATGAAGAAACCTAACCTTTTTTGTGATTGAAACTGGCAGACAATGCTTCTGTAACACGACTAACCCAAGTGTCATACGATTGTGCCCTGACCTTCACACCATACAGCAGGGAAGGGAGGTCTTCTAGTGGGTAGCGGTATCTAGAAAATAAACACAAATAAAAACCTCAAAAACCAACAACCTGAAAATAAATTCAGTCTGAACACAATCAGCTCAAGAAAAATACAGTAAGCCAGGAAATGGAATCTTGTTTCATGTAAAAAGAACACCAATGAACCCCAGAGAATTCCGATGCCAAGAGAGACAAGGAACATGTGAAATCAACTCATAAATATCTTAGCTGCCAAGTTTAGGGTCAGTGTTAGAGGGCTGGGCCTGGAGCAGGGAGGCAGGTAGACAAGGAGAAGTTACCAAAGACAGGGAAGAAAATAACATTCCAACTTGTTTTTTTAAAATACTTGTAGATACCTAAGACATTTCTTCTGCATAGGGCAGGGGCACAGATCAGTTGGATGGTAGAGGCACACAAGCCGCTCAGGATTACAGGAACATGTGAGAGCAGAGAGAAAACATGTAGTTCTACATGCCGAACACTGTCGCTCATCATCAGGAACAAGTTCAAACACTTCTTCTTCTGACATCAACACACCCTGAAATACAAGATATGTCACTAGGTCAGTTATTTCAAGCATCAAAGAACTACAGTTATTAAGATTTTCTCTGTAAGTCTCTGACACATAAACACAGAATGTACAATGATACAAAATTATTACTAATTTTTAAAAATATGGTAGAGTAGTAAACTCTAGCATCTACAGATGTATATTTGAGTAATAAAATTACACAGAAATAAAATTAAATGATTACTATAAAAGTCCAAACAATAGTTTTTTCGAAGAGAGGTAAGTATAATTGGGAAGTGCTTTTCGGAAGGCTGACAAAATTCCGTTTCAAGGCCTAGATGGTGATGACAAGACTGTTTACCACGTAATAATCCATGAAACTGCATGTTGATTTTATGTGGTTTGTCCCTTTTAAAAAACAATTTGCAAAAATCATTACAGCCCTCCCTAAAACAACACACCTTTCAACCAGATAAATTACCAGTCTGTGATACAAAAATAACACTGATACGTAAAAACATGTGCAAGGTCAAAGCACTTAAAACTATCCAAATTAAAACACAATCTACTTCAGCAAGACATTGAAAAAAAGTTAAATTATATTCTGTCTACCAGTTCAAGAAAGTAAGAGCATTTACACAAAGACTTTGATTTAATATACAAAGGCTCCCTTTATGGTTTCTGCTTACTTGAGCAAAGTACTTGTAAATCCAATTCTGCTACGAGAACAAGCAAGCTTCTTCCACTTAAACAAGGTGGGAAACTGGTAATTTATTCACCAACAGACACAACTCAATTCTTTATTGTATGTTTTGTTTTTGACATCAATTTTAATCTGGATGTCTGCTGGGTATACTCTCTTATGTTTCCATTTTCTCATATTAGCACCTAGTATTTTCTTTAAAAATTATTCCAAAACACACTGTAGGTGTTTCTCAGTTCACAAGATTTCATACAATTTCAGAACTGACAAAACAGTGGAGATTCATATAGCAACTAATAAATTCTGGCAGCTTTAAAATTTTTTACAGTTTATTAGAACACAGTTATGTATTGACTTGTCTTTCCCCAAAATGTGTGTTCACTTGCCTAGGCCACAATTCCCAGTACTATGTGATGGTCCATCATTTTGACATCTGCTGTGGTTTTTCTGTGGATTGCAAATCCTACCTCTACGACGCTAATGAGGCAAGATTAGAGGCACCTATGTAAATGAGGCAGAACTCATTTTTAAGGTTAGGCTGTATCTTGAATCAATCTCTTTTTAGAAATAAAAACCAGAAGTGACCGGAGAGACATGAGGACTTCATTACCACCAAGCAAGAACAGCCGCAAGTATGTGTTCTTTGAACCTAGAGTTCTTTCACTGAAAAGCACCCAGACTAGGGGAAGACTGAAGGACATTCCCCAAAAACTGACAGACAGTGAAAGCCTTCCCCTGGAGCTGGCACCCTGAATTCACACTTCTAGCTTCCTAGACTGTGAGAGAATAGATTTCTCTTTGTTACAGCCACCCATTCATGGTACTTCTTTTGGAACTGCACTAGATAACTAAGATAAACATCATTTACCAAAGTGTACTCCCAGGACCACTTAGTCCTATGAGATACTCTGCAAAAGAAAAAAGAAAATTCATTTTTTGGAAATGCTGTCTATTATATCCCTCCTACCTTAGAGACCAGAAACCCTGGTAGCATAGTGGTTAAATGTTACAGCTGAAAGGCAGCAGTTCAAATCCACCAGGCATTCCTTGTAAACTCTACAGGGCAGTTCTACTCTGTCTACAGGGTTGCTATCAATTGGAATCAACGAACAGTACTTTTTTTTTTTTTTTGTGGTACCTTAGAGATTAACAGTACACACCAGCATACTAAAAGATGAGAGTTTTTCCACTAAAGAACTTCATTTATCTCTTCTTAACCCACCATTTCCAAACTGCACTAACCATGTACCAATCCTTCCTTTTAATATCTTCTAACACATTTAAAGTTTACATTCCCAGTGACCCTATATGACAGAGCAGAACTACCCCACACAGTTCCTAAGCAGCACCTGGTAGATCTGAAGTGACAACTTTTGGTTAACAGCCACAGCTCTTAACCATTACACTGCCACGTTTCCTTCCTGACAATGCACTCTGAAAACTTCTGAATCATCAGGAAAGAATATAAAGAATAAAATTACTGAAAGGAAGCTTGAAGTAATTTATGTGAGAAAAGGATGGTAGAGAAAAGGGTGGTGATGGGCAGTGATGAAAGATATTGCCAATATTAAAACCAGATAACATAAAACTATGAAGGTGACGAATAAGTCACGGAGGATCATACTAACTTTTTATATAATGATTCTAGCACTTACTGAGACAATTAGGAAAGGAAAAATCATTTGTGAAAAGGCTAGGAAGGAGAGGTCCTGATATTCTATTTCAGATACTAAAAGTGAGACGATAAAAATATAAACAGAAGTATACAGCAGGCACTTGGACTACAAATGGGTGACTGGACATAGTGCCTGTTTTAAACAGCCAATAATTTCTTTTTTGTATATAATAGGAGACACTAAGAGGTGAGAAAGGAAACTACAGGGCTAATAATAGCTGAAAGACTCCAAGTCCTTAGATAACAATTCCTTAAATGGCTCCAAGGAGAAACAAAAGGTCAAAGGCTAAATCCTACAAACAGTGGCAGCTAGGAAAGATGAGGAAAAAGGTAATACCAGAAGTTAATGGCAAATGTGATCAAAGAGGCTGAAGAAACAACAGAAGTAGAGCAAAGTGTTATGAAAAGAAACCACAGTGTGATGGGTTGCACAGGGAGGGTAGACAGAAAAAGGACCACTGGTCTGAGCAATAAAGTTGGAACTAGTAAACATGGAGAGTTTCTGAAGTATGGTGGTAACAGAATGATGATGATGAGAAAGAGGAAATGAGGTGTCATGGAGTGCATTGTGTTCCCCAAAAAATGTGTATACCACTTTGGCCCAGCCATGTCTTCACTATGGTGTGATTTCTCCTATGTGCTGTGAATGCCGCCTCTAAGAAGGCAACGACAGAGAATGAGTAACAGCTGTGTTAGTGAGGCAGGACTCAGTCTATAAGCTTGGATTACGCTGAGGTCATCTCTTGAGAAACAGAAGGAAAGAGAAGTAAGCAGAGTGTTGGGAACCGCAACCCACCAAGAAAGCAGCATTGAGAGCACAATATATCCATTGGAACTGAGGTTCCTGTTTCAGGATGCTCTTATAGTGAATTTCAACTCTTGGACTACCAGGCTGTGATAATTTGTCACACTGAATTTGGATTTGTAGCTTACTGGACTGTGACAATACAATTTCTCTTTCTGAAGCTATCCACTCGTGTTATTTTCTGTTAGAGCAGCATCACATAAGTAAGACATGAGGGCACTGAAAGCTTTCCTCAAGATAGGAAAGACTAGTGCAAATGCAAAGGAAAAAAAGAGATAAGTACCTACAAATCAGGGCACCAGTGAAAGCTAAGTTTAAAGGAACAGTCTAGAGAGAAACCTGGTCAAAACAGAAATAATATGGTAGATGATTAGAAGAAATGATACTAAAATTATTGTAGAACATGGAAAATAATGCATTATGAGCCTCTAGTACGAGAATATGTCACTAAAACTCATTTCATGAATCTCTACCAGTGTACTTGAATTTAAAACCTCAAAAGAAAAACTCCAGGAATGGAGAAAAGAATCCCATTTTTAATGAACATATAGCCAAAACAAAACTTTTAAGAATACAAGCATAAAGTAGGAATATTAACTGTCAGGCTACATACTCACACATCTCAAAAAATAAAATTAAAACAAAAAAAAGAAAGAAAAGATCCACTTATTGTTAAGTAATTGAAACCAGAAAAACAAATCTGACCATGTAGCCCAAATTCTTCTAACTTAATTTTTTTTAAATAATCAGTTTCAAGTACTGTGTAATAACAATGTTTATATCACTTTTATTTTAAATGTGGACAGCTTTATATTTTGATCAATATATATATATTTTTCCTATTTATACCTATCAGTTGATAAGCAGTAAAATTGGATCAGTTTTATTTTTTAGTTTCAAATTTCTAGTCCACTATAATATTTTTCCTTAGCCTAAAGCCTACATTAATTCTCTAATAACTCTTCAAACCGAACTTAAAACCAAAACCAAACCAGCTGTCACAGAGTCAATTCCAACTCATGATGACCCTATGTATGAGAACAGAACTGCATTCCATGGAGTCTTCAATGGCTGATTTTTTTTAAGCAGACATCTAGGCCTTTATTCCATGGTGCCTCTGGTGACTTGAACTTCTAATCTTTCAGTCAGCAGCCAAGCATGTTACCTGTTTGTACCACCGAAGGATTCCAACTTAACATACGGTGATCATTATATTTGAAATAAATTTTTTACAAATACCCACTACGACACATTCTTTAATATACAAACATTCTGCCCAAAAATGTTATTTTCCAACAAACTGCAATTTTAGTCAAATGAAAACAGGCTTCTCTCACATTCTACCATTTGGAACATGTTGAAAATAAACTGTCTTTTCAACCTACTAACTGTTCTTGATTACTAAATTAAACATGTATTCTCCTAAAGCAGATGTCCAAACCAGTATTCTCCTAAGTGGGCTTGAAGCCACATAAGCAAGAAAAATTAATTTCAACCTGTAGCTCATACCATATACAAACATAAACCTGAAGTAGCTCACTCACCAAAATATGCAAACCAAAACTAAAAAACTTCTAGAAAACATGGCAGATCTTCATGATCTTAGGTTAGGCAAAGATTTCTTAGATACAAAATGCAAATTAGAAACACAATGAAATATCAGGACAAATCTAATCAGAATGTCTAACGTCAAAAAGACTGACCATAGTAAGAGTTGGTGAGGATGCAGAGCAACTGGAACTCTCCTACACTGCCGGTTGAAGCATAAAAGGGACAACCTCTTTTGAAATACAGTTTGGTACTTCATTTTTAAGTATACATAAAAATACTAGAAGCAGGATGAACCAGCCATCCCACTCCTAGCATTTATTAAAAAAAAAGCATACGTCCACACAAAAACTGGTACATAAATATTCAAAGTTGCTTAAACCACAATAGCCCAAAACTGGAAATTGCATGTTCATCAATAATTGAGCAGATAAATTGTGACATATCCACACAACAGAATATTACTCAGCAATAAAAAGGAATGAATTATTAATAAATTTATGTGCAACCATATGAATTTCAAATTATGCTGAGTGAAAACACCAGACCAAAAAAAATGATAAATTATACATTTCTATGAACCTCTTAAAAAAAAAGCCAACTAATATATACTCAATGGAACACTATGCAATGAAAAAGAACAACAATGATAGCAGGAAACATCTCTTAACCTGGTTTCAACTGGAGGACATTATGTTGATTCAAAGTAGTCCAGTGACGGAAGGACAAATATTGTATGAGACCCGTACGATAAGAACTTAAAAGCAGATTCATGCATAACAGAAAAGACTCTCTGACGGCTGCAAAGGTGGCGAGGGTGGGAGGAGGGTGAGGGGGGAGGGTTCAGATTAGGTAGTTGATAGAAATTTGGTTGGGTGAAATTGGCAACAGCACACATTAGTAAGAAGATCAATATTAACGGGACTTCAACATAACTTGTGTACTCCTCCCACCTTAATCCAATACTGCAAGGACAGAGTAGCTGGGGCGGGGGGCCGGGGACTGTGCTCTCAGGGGAAATCGAGGCCAAACTGGCACAACTAGCGTTTTGCTAAAGAGGTCTCTCCGCACTCCACACTGGTGAGTGGCATCTGGGGTCTTAAAAGCTGCCAAGCTGCCATCTGAGGGTACAGCAAATGGTCCCAACTCAGCAGGAACATATGATCACCAAGGTCCATAATGACATGGGGGAAAGAGAATCCAGAAGACAGAGATACCCACGTGAGTGGATGACTACACAGACTTATGACCAGAAGAACCAGATGGTTCCTGGCTACCACCAGTGATAGCCACGATGGAGCTCACAAAGTTGAGTCTCACTGGCAACACAAGTATAAAGAAGAGTGCACCCTGAGATCGCCACTAAAAGACCACAATTGATGGTCCAGGGGCCTCGAAGTTCTCCTGGGAGCAGGGCCCCTGGCCCTGATGCTGCCCCTGTCCATAAATCTTATTCAAGGTCAACCCTTCAGACAGCAATGGATTGGACTTGGTGACACTGAATGACCATATTGTGTGGGCACTTCATGGTTCTACGCACCTATAGGAGGTCGTCCTGTTGACCTCACACTGGAAGAAGGGGATTGGGTGGAGAGCAGAAGATAGGAGACTGTTGGGAAGACACATATGGAGAGAGAGGAAGTGTCCTGTCACCAGGCAGGAAGAGCAGTGGAAGCTACATGTAGGTCAGCATGCAAATTTATATGGGAATGTACATTTTCATTCAATCATAATAAAAAATTTTTAAAAATGCCAAATAAAACACATTAGTGGCTTTCCAGGAATGAGGTGGGGGTACAGAATAGAAGGAAAGTATTACAAAGGAGTATAAGGAAACTTTTTGGAGTGACAGATGTGTTATGCTGATTGTGGCACTGGTATATACATACAAATTGTACATTTTAAACATAATGCTGTTTAAAAATGGGGAAAGAATATCTAGACAGAGGAAATAACCTGTATAAAAGTCAGAACTATGGTAAATGATGGGCCAAGATGAGGACGAAAGGGTTAATTTTCTCTTATTTTTCCCAGTTTAATATGAAAGATGTCTAGTTCATTCTAAGCACTCAAATCCTAGCCCTTTGTTGTTCAATCCTTCCTACTGGTTAACTTACATAAAAAGAGGGGAAAATGATTAATTCACTCTGTCAATTCATTCTGATCTTTTACAATCACCAGGCATATAACTCATCGAATACAAAGTTCAGAGAGTAAAGGACTTAAATTCTTGTTTAAAGGCTTAATGTTATACATCGATGACCTTAAAAATATACCTAAGAAACTTAGTGATTTTTACGTCATTAACTCTAGATTTTTTTAAACGGAATTTTAAAAAGTCTAGAGTCAAAGACAAAAAAAACATATATATAATTTTTCAATCTAAAAGAAACCAAAATGGTTATTATAAATATATGAAATCTTCTCTAATGATATTTGTGTTTCACACCTAAAGGATCAATGATAAAAAGGATTCTTTCTATAGATTAAATTTAAAATATAGTCCATGTATGACTGAAGTATATTCCAGAAAAATGTGTCTCATTAAATCCTGTGGGAATAATCCCATTTGGTAGTAGAGTTTCCCTTGTTATTGTAATGAGACTGTATCAGTGTAGGATGTGTTTTAAGCCAATCACTTCTCATACACGGAAAAGAGATGATTACTCGTAGACACAAAAGCAAGCAAATCCAACGAGGAAAGATTAATGCTACACAGAAATCTACAAGGAACTGAGGAAAAGAAGCTGAAAGAGACAACGATTTCCCCAAAGAGTACATAAAGAGGGTGTTCACCTAGAGACAGTGCCCTGAATTTGGACTTCTAACCTCCTATTAATATGAAAAAACAAATTCGATTGTTAAAGCCATCCACTTGTAGTATTTTCTTGCAGCAGCACTAAGAAACTAAGACACTCCTTAAGTATCAAACAGAGGAAATGTGCTCAGCAAACTCACCATCTGCACAACAGACTCCCTTAATCGTGTCTCTTCTTCAGTCATGAGAGTCAATTCTTTGCAGACCATCGCGGCCAGCCCCACATCTAAACACTCTGGATCTGCTGCCATCTTGAAAATGAGTTCCTCATGTGAAAAGACACAATGGCGTCTTAGCCTTCGGTAATGATTTACACACTGACGTCCAATAGGCAACTGAAAATGAGAAGATTCACAAATTAAATTACTTGCTTACAGCACACTCCAGAACAGAACAAGTACTCTACTCTTCAGATACTCCCTTTTATTATAAAGAAGCAAAATAACAAATCTCCTTTGAGTATAAGAGGCAATTGCAAATAATCCTTTATGGCCCAGGAGAAATCTCAAAGGCTTTCCCACAGAAAAATCCCATAACCTGAAACGAGCTTCTGGCCTATGCTGCTGATTTTCTACTCACTGGGTACTTCAAGAAGCAGGGGGGATAAAAAGGCAGCAACAGCAGAAGCTCCTTGATATACAGTGACGTAGCAAATTCTTTTAGGGCAGTCTAATGTGGGGCTGCTCTTTCAGAAAAAAAGGAAAAATCATAAAACCAAAACTTCAAGTGGAAGTTTTCAGTATTCACATTTCCACATAACAAAAATAAGAGATGTAATTAAAAGAAAATGTGGAAAAAGCACTAAGCAACCTGCCTTGGTTTCATATTTAAGAACTGACTTTTTGTCTGCAAAAAAACCAAAGCAAAACATAGCTTACATTTTAGCATCTAGAAATCCTTTAAAACCAACCCAGCCTAAAGAGAATTCAAAGATGTGAAATTATGAGATAATATGCTTTTTATTTTCCCTAACAGTAAAACAAACATGAATAAATGACCACTCTTCACACACCAGCAGATACACCCATTACAATAAATTCTGAAAATTTCTGTAACTATCAAGCTTTAAGTCAAATTTTGATACTAGTTATATTCTACTATACACATACTTACATACAACAGACTCTCCAACTGTCAGGTGGAAAAACCTGGAGTGGCTAAAGGAAGTTTTGTTTGAATTTGGAAACTGTAATGTACAAATGAAAAAATAAGATGTACCTTTAAGAACCTTTTAGACTGCTTTTCTAGAGCCATGGAAGGTGGATGAACCTGTGAAACTACTGTCCTGAGATGATCTTTGAACCTTGAACCAAAAATACCCCTGAAGTCTTCCTAAAACTGAACAATACTTTATTTAGCTTAACTAGTTGTTTGTTTTTATTTTTTTTTTTAAAAAAAGCTTGTCTATACAGGGTCAAAGTGACAAGACCAAAAAACGATTGGATGGAAATCATAGGAGATGGTAAGTTTATGTTAATGAGGAACAATTCAGTAAAGGACGGTGAGAACAGTTACACAACTCAAGGAATGTAATCAGTGTGTCATTAAAAGGCATAGAGGCTACTGAATTACTGTATGTTTTGCTTTATATGTCCTCAACAGCAACAACAAAAGGAAAACTAAAGAAACTTTTAGAATTGAACTCCATTTTGAGAAAAGCAAAATCAGAGGAAATCAGTTTGAGAGTGTCACATTATCTCCGAATTAAGCAATAAAACAATCTTTCCCAAGAAAATATATATATTCAACTTATGATTACCCAGTGATCTTCTTGTCTATTAACAAAATATACTTGCATTTCTTAATTCTCAAGTATTTATCTTCTAAGTGGTTTTCATAGGATTCATTACAAGGACAAATAGAAGAAAAACACAACTGTGGGACTTGCAGTTCTCAATTACTACAATATGTGAAGAAGGTTACATAAATGCGAATTATCCAGTCTTAAGCCAAAAGTTTCCACTACCCTAGCCAGAGAGAAAGCTGCTACAAGCTTTCTTCATTTATAATCACACCTTTCTTCAAAAGAGTATACTCATTTGAGAGTAAGAGACTCTATTGGTATTTTCATATACCAACTAAAAAAATAAGGCCCAGTAAAACTAAACAGACCTGCCCAAGGTTAAATATCAAAAACAGTAGCCACATTAACAGCAGAAGCCACTGATAACATATCTGAGTCATTCCCATTCCCTACTTTAAACCCAGCCAAGTACCACATAAACCAGAAACACTCATTAAGTGTCAGGTGAATTTTAAAATAAGCACTCAAACCCAAGGAAAAGTCCTAAACTCAAACTTGTTCTTGCTAAAAATTACACTACTTCCTAAGGCTAACAATAAACAAATTAAAAATACTGGGTCAAATAAGACCACTCATCACATAATTTCATTTATTAGTCATGGAAAGAAAATGTCTCTATGTGTTTAGTAATGAAATTTAGTATATTACGGTATCTACAGAAAATAAAAGCTCCAATATTTTTAAAGAGTTTCTGCCAAATCGCTGAGGCAACAAAAACAGCATTACTAAAATGAAGTCAGACAGCGTATGATAAATATTCAATCTTTTCCCAACCAACACGATGTAATTACAACTAACTACTTTTTGATATACACATTATATAAAAGAAAACTACCAGCCACAGGCATTATTATCATTCACACAACAGTATAACCCAGAGACAGCCCAGTATTAGTGATTCTTCAAGTTAAAAAAGAAAAAAAAAAAAAATGGCAGGAAGAATAAAACCCCCTAATTGTCTACCAGAACAAACATAACGAAGGTATTATTTTAAAATAAAAATCAGGGCTATATATTTGAAACTATTGAGAAAGTAATTATCTTTTTAAGTTTGGTTATCTGTTAAGGTCCAAACATGCTGAAGGAACACAAAGACAAGAGAAACCGTATTTCCACAGAGAAAACAGAAGGATTCAAAACTACCAACTGCCAATTTAAAATTCACACAGAACAGGGAAAATAATGAATGGCTGAAAAGGAACTTTAAAATTGTCTAGATAAAGACTATAGTAGAAACTGAACTGTCTATGATAGAATAGCCACTCCAGTCTCCCTCAACATATTCATGAACCCTACCCTAAGCCCAGCTGAGCAAACATGGCAACTAAGCTCCACTTTACAGGGGTGTTAGTAGACGTACAACAGCCACTTGATATAGAACAGACCCAGTCAGCAGTACAGAAGTTCACAGCTTCAGCGAAGTTGTAGCCCTGGTTAAATCCAGAGTGATAGGCACGAGGAAACGTCACAACAAACTCGCCAGCACACTGATTGGTCCTGTATACCTAAACGCAAATTGGGAACAAGGATGCAAAAACAAATAAAACAAAATAAAAACAACAAAAAAGGGGAGACAAACTTCATCAGTCAGCTAGTTTCAAAATGACTTTCTGAAACTGAAAAAAGGGCAGTATTTCAGAAAACATCAGGATTTAAGCAGCAGTCAGAATTCTATCCTCTTAAAATATTCACTGCTAGTAATTAATGATCAAAACTAGCAACCAAAGTAAACTCTCAAAGAAACAATGTTATTCTCATAGAGCTACAAGTTTCCTAATGATATAATTTTTACAATTTAGAGATTTTTTTTTTTATTCCTGTACTATAAACAGCAGTAAAGAAAGACATTTCCTCCCATCTTTGGGTAATTTTCTGAAAATTAACTAAACTGATTAGCTTATACAGAAATATCCCTAAATCAGTCATTATCTTGAATCTCACTGTGTTCTGTGATAATACTATGTGTCTTTTACACCAATGATCATGAAAACGGCAATGTTTTGCTCTGTTATAAATAAGGTAGCCATGAGGAGAAGCCAACTCTATAGCAATTAACAACCATCTTTTAAACGGTCCTAGATTATGGTATGGCTACCTTATTATGGTATCCACTGCTAACCAAAAGGTCGGCAGTTTGAATCCACCAGGCGCTCCTTGAATACTCTAGAGGGCAGTTCTACTCTGGCCTCTAGAGTTGCCATGAGTCGGATCCGACTCAACAGCACTGGGTTTTTTAGTTTTTTAGATTATGGTATAAATCTAATCTTTAAAGACAAGTTAACGCTACTAAGTTTATTCCATCTACTTTTTAATTCAGATTATGATACATATTTGACTATAATAAACTTGGGAACCCTGATGATATACTGGTTAAGAGCTATGACTGCTAAACGAAAGGTCAGCAGTTTGAATCATCACTTGCTCCTTGGAAATCCTATGGGGCAATTCTACTGTATCTTATACGGTCACTATGAGTTAGAATCAACTCCATGGCAATGAGTTGTCTTTTTTTTTGTTTTTAATAGCAAACTTACTAAAAACGCACTTTATCAGGTTATGAGAATCATTTTCAAGACTACGCGGTAAAGCAGAAAAGGTATTCACATGTTATTTTTACTTCATCAACTAATGTAATAAAAGCTGTGAAATCTTTATAGGAAATCTCCAAAAGGATATAGCTAACACTGAAAATACCTCTATTAGGGTTACACAGACATAATAAGGAATATAACATTTCTGTTTAATCCAGATGCAATACTTCACTGAAAACAGAAGGCTACTTATAAAGCAAGTGTTTGAAAATTAAGATTTATGCTTTAAAACATCTTCTTAATCAGAATAGTTGTTCCCTTTACAGTGTAAGTTCAAATCTGACCTTTTACCTCATCTATTACAAAACAAAGCATACACTGTGATCTTATGTAATCAAGAGTTAAAATAACTCTGAAATTAAAAATACTGCAGGGAGACACAGAAAGACTCACAGGCACACCATGCTCCATTAGCACATTGGGGTTCATGATGGTGACTAATTGATGCAGGAGATCAGGCTGGGATTCAAATAACTCAGGTGCCAGCTCCCTCATCACTTCCTCCAGTTGTTCTGCAGCATGAGATGGTACACCATACCATGTCTTTGGCTCCCCCCTAGCAAAAAAGAAGTAACTGTTTAGCTAGGCAAAGCATGAGACCAAATAAGGCTGGAGTCAGCTTCAAATTCAATAAATTTCAATTAACTTTCATCTTGCTCTATGGCCAGAGATTACAAGTCCTGAATCTTGGCAATCATCTCATAAATCTGTGCTACTGTTTGTAATAAGAAGGCAAACATACATGGATAGGTAGATATAACTAATACTAGAAACACAGCTCAAAGCACACCAAGGTTTTAAGGTGGATCAGTAATACTATCTTTGTTATGGACTGAATTATATGTGTTATAAACCCTAACACCTATTCCTTTGGTTATAAGTCCATTTGGCAATGGGTTGTCTTTGTTATATTAACGAGAGAAGATTAATGTAGATATATCTTAAGTCAATTCTCTTTTAAGATATAAGAGATTAAACATGAGAGCAGAAGACAGACAGGGTACAATAGTAATTAAAACAAAGACCTCCATGGAAACAGGAAGCAGAAGCTGAAGAGCGAAGGAACTTCTCTGCAGAGCTGACAGATAAAATCTTCCCACAGAACCAACACCCTGAATTTGAACTTCTATCCTCTTAAACCGTGAGATTTTCTTAAAGCCACACACTGGTGGCATTTTTGATAGAGCAGCACTTTGTTAACTAAGACAGAATTTGGTACTAAAGAGTGGGGTGCTGCTCTATCAGACACCTAAAATGTGGAAGCAGTTTTGGAAATGGGTAATGAGTAGCAGCTGGAGTTTTAAAGCACCTAACAATAAAAGCCTAGATTGCCTTGAAGAGACTCTTGGTAGAATTATGGATCTCAAAGACAATTCCAGTGAGGGCTTAGAAGGAAAACAAGAGCTATAAAGTCACTATTAGGGCATACACATGGCACCAACAACAGAATGCTGCTAGGAATGTGGATGTTAGGTGTGTTTCTAGTGAGTCGTAAAAAAACAGATGGTACATGTGAATGGACAATGGAAGAAGGGTGATGCTTTTAATGCAGTGACAACGACTCATTTGAATTATGCTCAAATGTTTAGTGGAAGACAGATCTTGTAAGTGATGAATATTTAGCTGCAGAGATAGCCAGGCAAGAGCTTAAAGTTTCTACCTGTTGCAAATGGTAAAATCAAAGTGGAAAAGACATGGACTTAAAAATGAACTACGAAAAAAGAAAACAGAACTTCAAAAGATTTGGAAATTCTGTTGTACATACTAAGGACGCGTATCCTACAGTTTTCACCAAAGACTTGACTACAAAATCTTTTACTAAAGAGATCAAGCCTGTGACTAATGAATCTAACCAACTACCACAGCAGAAAATCCATCATCTTAGATTGAAGGAGTGAGAAACCAGACAAAAAGAAAAACAGTTGTCTGCTTCTCAGAATTCTAGACTGTTTCTGGCAGCAAACTGTCCAAAGGAGCTACACTTGTCCTTCAAGAAAAGACCATACTAGGAGGAGCCTGGAAATCAGAAGAACTGCTAGAAGGAGCACAGAAGTCTTCTTAGTTTCAAAGAGTCACATTTTAGTCAACTGGGTTCTGGAGTGTGGGGCTGCCAATAAGGTGTGCCAGGGGGATGGTGCTCCTACCCAAAACTGAGGGGAAGCTGCCATGCCTAAGAGGCAGAAGAACAAGGCCCGCAAGGACTGAGGAGGTGGCGTCAACACTCAACATGGTCTAGGAAAACTAAGCACCAAATGATCAGCTGCCATCACTACAGACTTGGAAGGCAGAGCTGAAGCTCACGGTTGCGGAGACTCTCTAGGATCCAGGGGATGTGACCAACACCCAGAGTTTGGCAGGCAGGGCCACTGTTTAGATGGTCTCAGAGAAGAGAGGATTGTTTTTAAGACTTGAGTACTAACATAATTTGTTATGCTGCATTTTAGACTTATCTGATACCTGTTACCCCTCTTCCCCTCCAATTTCTCTCATATGTAATGGACACGCCTATCTAGTTCTACCACTGTACACTGGAAACAGATAATCTATATTCTAGATTTCCCAGGTTCACAGAGTATGAGGCATTTTTTCACAGGATGGAATATGTCTAAATTCTGACTCCTGTTTCATTTAGACATTACAGAAGATGAAGTTCTCGACTTTAGGTTGATTTAAAACTTTTACAGACATGTCATGCATATACAAAAGACATGAATTTTTGAAGGATGAAAAATGTAATGTTATTAGTTATGTGTTATAAATAAATACCTTAGCCTCTATGCCTGTGGTTATAATTCCCTTTGGGAATGGGCTTTGTTATGCTAATAAGGTAGGATTAATGTAAATATATGCTGAGTCAGTATTTTTTGAGCTGTTAAAAAAGATTAAACAAGTAAGCTACAAAGTGGAGATGGCAACAAATTTGAAAACCTAGAAGAAATGAACAAATTTCTACAAACACACTACCTACACAAACTGCGGTTGAAAATCTAGGCAAAACCATAAAAGAGAAGAGACTGGAAAGGTAATAAAAAATACTCCCAACCACAAAAAGCCCAAGAGCCCAGACAGCTTTAATAGAGAATTCTACCAAACATCAGAAGAGCCTGCACCAGTACTACTCAAACTATGTCAGAACAAAGAAAAGGAAGGGATTTTTCCAAATTCAATCTATGAAGGCAGCATAACTTTGATACCAAAACCAGACAAAGTCAACACAGAAAAATAAAATTATACACCAGTATTCCTTCTGAATACAGAAACTAAAATTCTAGGCAAAACAATTCAGCATCATACAAAATAACAAAAACAATAATAATAATACATCATAATAAGAGGGATTCATACCAAGTATGCAAGAATGGTTCAACATTAGAAAATCAACCAACATTATACACCACCTAAATAAAAGAATGACATGATCATCTCAATCAACACAGAAAGGGCATTTCATAAAATCCTACAACCATTTTGGATAAAATTTTTCAATAAAACAGATACAGAAGAGAAATTCCTCAACATAAAGGGGGTATCTACATAAAACCAAGAGTTAACACCACTCTTAATAAAGAAGGGGGGAATATAGGAACAGACACTCCAATTTGATTTTTGAGCTGGAAGTCCTAGCTAGAGCAACAAGGAAACAAAAAGAAATAAAAGGCATGCAAATTAGTAAGGGAGAAGTAGAACTATTCCTATATATGAATAGTATGATACCATCTAGACAGAACTCAAGGGACTCCGCAAGAAAACTACTAGAACCAACAGAAAGATTCAGCAGAATCACAAGATAAACGTACAAAAATAAAATGCATTACTACACACCAACAAAGAGAACTGATGCTACTGTCAGGTGCCATCAAGTCAGTTCCAACTCACAGAGATCCTATATACAAAAAAACAAAACACTGCCTGGTCTTGCACCATGTCCACAATCCACAACTGTTTTTATGTTCAAGCCCATCACCGAGGCCACTGTGTCAATCTATCTCTTCAAGAGTCTTCCTCTCTTTCAGAGACCCTCCACTCTACCATGCATGATGTCCTTCTCCAGGGACTGATCCTTCCTGACATGTCCGAAGTATGTAAGACACAGTGTTGCCATCATTGCTTCCAGTATAGAGAACTAGGAAGTGGAAAGCAGGAAAGCAATACCATTTATGATAACCTTTAAGAAAATTAAATACCTGTAAACATCTAACCACAGACATGAAAGACCTATACAAAGAAAACTACAAGACACTATTGCATGAAACCTGCATAAATGGAAAAATATACCATATTCATGGATAGGCTACATTCAACATTATGAAAACTTCAGTTCTACCCAAAGCAATCTACAAATGCAATGCAATCCTGATCCAAATACCAACATCATTCTTTAATGTGATGGAAAAACTAATCATTAATTTTACATAGAAAGTAAAACAGTACACAATAAATTAAGCCCTACTGAAAAAGAAAAAAGTAGGAGGACTTGCACTACGTGACCTCAGAACCTATTATATGGTTCAGGTGGTTAACAGTCTGGCTCTTGTATAATTACCAAGGGAACAGAACTGAGAACCCAGACGTAAATCCATCCACCTACAGTTGCACGATCTTTAACAAAAGTGCATTAATGGAAAAAACACTGTCTTTTTAACAAATGCTTCTGGCAAAATAGTATAACAAGACCCATACCTCATAACATACACAAAAACTAATTCAAAATGGCTCAAATGCGTGGGGCCAAGATGATAGAGATGTCAGGCAGTTCCAGTGATCCCTTGTCACAAGAGAGACCCGAAAACACAAGTGACTCAATTCTAGGAGCCCTGAAGATCAAAAGCAAAGTCAAGAAATTGGATTGAGCAGCAGCAGCAGGGTGATAGTTCCAAAGCAGCAAGGAGTGGCCAGATCTGATTCAGTGGGAACTGGCACCCCATGGGCCAGTTGCACTGGCACAAGCGCAGTGAGGCAAGCAGTGGCCTTTGGGACACATCTCTGACAGCAGGAGACTGTAGAGAATCCCCTCACACCTTCACAATCAGTGAAAAGAGGTACTTGATAGGCAACAAGTGAGTAACCTGCATCTAACCTACCATGTGCTGATCAAAAAACCCTCCTTTAGGATAAATTTCTCTCCCCTTTACCTATTCTCCTTTTACCCTGTACTGGTTCTGAGCCAGCTTCTGTGACTGCTGCATCCCCTGGGCCAGAAGCCTGACCCCTTACATGCCCAGAGCCAGTCTCCCAACTGTGGAGAAGGAACAAATTAACAAACAGGCAAAAATAAGCTGCTAGCTCCCCTAAGCCAGGAGGAATTCACGGCAGAAACAGTTCTTTTGCCTAGGCACAGGCAAAACGGGGCCTATGGACTCCGACTGCCTTTCATACCTGCATAGATCTATGTAGGTCCATTTCAACAGCACAGGCCTTCATTAGCACAGTACAAAAAGTGTATTATGTATCTGAACCCTGTTATCACTGTATTAGCTATATAGTGGAAATGTAGATTCATGATATTAGACATCGCAATGCCAATTAAACAGAGTCCTCACCTACCCACAGCAGAGGCTTAAGGACTGGTGACTCCACCAATACTACCTAGCAACCCGAAACAGGATATTGTATTTATTTGTGCCTGGACTCTAGCTGCAAAACCCATCCACCTATGCCAAGCCAAGCCAAGTGCCATCGAGTCAGATCCCATGCACTCTAGGAAATACGAATACTTTCTGCACCAACACTAAGGGGCGGCTGTCAGCCTCCTACTTAGTTCACTGCAGTCAGATACTTATGGATACTTTAGTCACCCTTACCCATCTAGAATTCTAAGTTTAAGCCTGTACTTCACGAAATTAGGACATTTTCAGACAGGTTTAGGGAATTTGCAAAAACCAAACTAAAATTCAAGAAATACTAAAGGGAGTTTCTCAGTAAGAAAATCAGTGACATCAGATAACAACCCAAATTAGCATGAGGGACAGAGAAACCAAGTATCAACCCAGATAGGGAAACCACAAAAATAAATCGAAGCGAAAACACTGAAAACACAGAGAGAAGTCAGTTATGTAAAAGATGACATTATTATAAAAAGGTGTTATGGCCATAAATCTTTCATATGGACAGGAAGTCAAGGGGATATAAAGAAATAAAAGACCGGTTTAAAGTTAGAAAAATAAGAGTAAATGTTGAGGTAACTCATAAAGGAAACTAAAATTCTACACGTCAAAATAAAAAACAAGAGAAACTTAAAAATTCAGCAAATACAAAATCAACAACAATGAAAAAGATGAAAATACAGAGAAAAATGATTCAGCACAAAAAATCAAGTGGCATAAGGAAACAGCCAAGAATACATACACACACACACACAAAAAAAAATCAAAATGATAGCAGTAAATTCATACCTATCAATAATTATATGGACTGTAATGGGATTAAATGCACCAATAAAAAGACAGACAGTGGCAGAATGGATTACAAAAAAATAAAACACAATCTGTCCACATGCTGCCTACAAGAGAAACATCGTAAAGACAAAAACGAAAACTCAAAGGATAGAAAAAAATATATCAAGCAAAAAACATACAAAAAAGAGCAAGAGTGACAATATTAACTTGTGACAAAACAGACTCTGAAGTAAACTTGTACCACAATAGATAAGGAAGGATACTATATAATGATTAAAGGATCAATACACTAGGAGGATACAACCATATTAAGTATTTACTCATCCAACTAGACCACTGCTATCGAGTCGATTCCAACTATAGCACTCCTAAATACAGAAAACAAACTTTAACAGCATGAAATGAGAAACAGACAGCCTCACAATAACAGAGTTCAACACACCACTTTCAGTGAAGGACACAACATTCAGAAAGCTCGATAAAAACATGGAAGATGTAAATGCCACAATCAAACAAAATGGATCAAAAACCTAAATATAAAACCCTAGACTATAAAGATCATGGAAGAAAAAAATAGGTGAATGCTAGATGCCCTAATATATGGCATAAATAAGATACAGACTATAACTAACAACAAAGAAACATCAAAAGATAAACTACAAAGATCTTCTAAAGATTAAGTATTTCTTACAAGCATCAAAAGATTTCACCAAAAAAGTCAAAATGGATCCTATAAACTGAGAACTTACTGTGGTGATTAAAATGTTATACCCGTAGCCACATGTTGTTGTTGTTTTTAAGCGACATGTGATAATGAAGCACCTGAATTGTAGCCAGAGCAACTGAGGAAGTGAATTTATAATTTTAGTCAATATTAGCTAGCTTAAATAACAACATGTGGATAGTGACTACCACATTAGAGCGCTCAGCAATAAAAAAGAGTAAGAAAATTACTAGTCTTCCACTGCCTACCATAATCTGGGTAATATATTCCATATGTATAGAAATATATCATTTAGTTAAGAAATGATAATACTTAGTAAGCCAAAGGTAAAGGTAAGACAATAAAAGCTGTGAATGAGATGCAAAATTTCAGCAAAAGAATTTTATAAAGAAACCATTCAAAGGAAATTTCAAATATTAAAGGTTAGTCAGATGTTAATTACATAACCTTACTTACTCATCCTACCTTGTGTATCAAAAGACATGCCAAAATGATTATCATGTACATGGTAGGGCTAACACGGTGAACTAGTCAAAGCCTTCTTTTAATATCTCTACCAATGAAGAACCTAGAAAAACAACTTATAGATTGAATGGGACACTCTAGGAGCCCAGAACACCAGGGGGAAGTCCAGGAGAAACAGCTGGCCAAAAGAGAGGTGTGAATGGGTACAGAGTTGCCCATATAGGAAACGACAGGCCAATGGAGGCCGACATTCCACAAAAGGATGCTCCAGGCCAGTGCAGTGAACAAAGCTGTGTTCAGAGCATATTCCTGAGCGAAGAAGCTGAGCTTCTAACACACACACCTACAGAAATGTAGCATTCTTCCATGTGAACACCAAAAGGTAAGTTCTTGGGGATGCATGTCAATCAAAACTCTTCCTGTGAGACACAAACTCTCTGTCTCTCTCTCTCTGGCACTCCCCCTTTTGTTTCTGTGCTGCGCTGGGCACCTGATTCTGACAGAAGCAGCAGATGAACAGCTTAACAGGGGTGAAAATAAAGGAAGTTTGCTAACACCACTGAGCCAGAACACAGGGCAGAAACAGGCCAATTCCCTAAAAGCAGGGCCGCCAACTACTACTCTTTCTCAGCACAGGTTCCCACCCTTTCTTGGTGTAGGACCCTGCCTTTCATGGTGCATGCAGCCAACAACCTGAGCCCACACTCGTCAACATGTCCCAGCAGCAACTGCACACTTGGGGGCTAACTGACCGGGGGCCCGAGTTGAACTCATACCAAAAAAGTGAACTGATATCAGGGCCATGATGCCAAGTAACAGCTCTAATGGCCCAGTGACAGGGCTTTGGAATTTACACAGCTCCAATTAACACAACAGGTCACATGACTAGCACACATGGACACTTAAAAAATGGAAAACACACACACAGATCAGAACACATAATTAAAATCAACTAAATAACAATTTTCTGATTGCTCAGAGGCAACAGTATATTTCAAATTATCTACAGAAGTAGATTACTATGGCTTCAGAAAACTGCCAAAACAATCAAAAAACTTTCTAGATCATGAAGACTTTCTGCAAATATCAAAGGTAGGATACAAGTGAGTAATATTCAGAACTCTGCTAAACATTAAGGAAATCAGGGAAACTGTAACAGAGAACACTGAAAAATAGGATACAAGATATACCCGAGCAACCTAAAACTCAGATTAACAATAAAATTACAGAATTAGACAATTCAACAGAAAGTCAAAGGAGTAGAATTGAGGCACTGGAAGGCAGAATTAGTGAGACTGAAGATAAAGTAAATGACACCAAATATGAGGAAAAATCAGGTAGATGATTTTTTTTAATATAACTGAGTGAAAATGTACATTCCCGTAAAAATTTACATGCCCACCTATATGCAGCTTCCACTGCTCTCCCTGTCCAGTGACAGCACATTATTCCTCTCTGCTCCATACATGTCTCATCCTCCCAATAGCCTTCTTTCGGCTCGTTTCCACCCACTCTCCTTCCTCCAGCCAGAGGTCAGCAGGATGACATCCTATAGATGTATAGAACCATAAAGTGCATCCAATATGTGGTCACTCCCCATTGCCAAGTCCAATCCAGTTGTGTCCAAAGAGTGGACCTTCATTATGATTTACGGGCAAGGGCAGCATCAGGGCCAGGGACCATGCTCTCAGGGGAACACTGAAACCGCTGGACCATCAATGAGGTCTTTTAGTGGAGATCTCAGGACGCACCCCTTTTTATTCCTGTGTTGCCAGTGAGACTCAACCTAGTGAGCTCCACTGCGGCTATCACTGGTGGTGGCCGGGCACCATCTGGTTCTTCCAGTCCCAAGTCAATGTAGGCACCCACTCTTGTGGGTCTCTCTGTCTTCTCGGCTGTCTTTACCGCATGCCATTTTGGCCCTCGGTGAGCATCCGTTCCTGCTGAGTTGGGACCATTTGCTGTCTCCTCGGATGGCAGCTTGGCAGCTTTTAAGACCCCAGACGCCACTCACCGATGTGGGGTGCAGAGAGCTCTCTTAGCAAAATGCTAGTTGTGCCAATTGGCCTGGAATTCGCCTAAGAGCATGGTCCCCCGCCCCCCGCCCCAGCTACTCTATCCTTGCAGTATTGAGTTAAGATGGAAGGAGCAATGTTATTTTTTAACAGAAGGAGAAACAAATCACCAACTTCATACGGAAAGGGACGAAGCCCCAGACAAGCATTACATAAGAAGAACAAAGTAGGAGGCCTCATATTATCTGACTTTAGAATCTATTACACTGCAATAGTAGTCCACACAGCATAGTACTGGTACAAAAGCAGATAATATAGATCAATGGAACAGAACTGAGGATCCAAATAATCACCATCTACCTATGAGCAACTATCTGACAAAGGCCTAAAGTTCATGAACTGGAGAAAAAAATACTTTCTTCAACAAATCATGGTAAACCAGATATGCATTTGCACAAAAGTGAAAGACAACTAAAAGACACAGAGTGATGTAAATCACATGTGTACTTTATGGTTTAACACACATATGAGGCTGTCCAACTGGTGTCTTATCAGAGGAGACAGCAGAGGATGAGGAGGAGGTGACAAGTGTCAGTTGATCATAAAAGTATAGAGTGGAGGGGATGAGCATGCTATCACAGGGTGAGGAGAGCAGATGCAGTTGTATAGAGGCTGGTGCTCAGGATTTTCCACAGAAAAATGACTTGATTGTAAACTTTCACTTAATCACAATAAAAGTTTTTCAAAAATGAAACAAGATCCGTATCTCACGATGTCATGGATTGAATTGCATCCCCCCCAAAAATATGTGCAGCCATGTGCCTGGGAGAAGATCCCCTGTAATCTATAATTGTCTCCCATTTTTTTATTTTCCTATGCTGCATGTTAAAGGATTAGGGTGGGACTGTAAATCCTTTCACAGGATCACCTCCCTGCTCCACTGTAAAGTGAGTTTTCCTGGAGTACGGCTTGCCCCACCCTTAATCCTTTCACCCTACAAGAGATAAAAGGAAAGAGAAGCAAGCAGAGAATTGGGAACCTCATACCAAGAAAGCAGCATGGGAGAAGAGTGCATTCTTCAAACCTGAGGTTCCTATGTCAAGATGTTCCCTGGACAAAGGCTGATGCAATACCTGCCTTTCCTCCAGAGCCAACAAGGGGAAAGCCTTCCCCTGGAGTGGACATCCTGAATTTGGACTTGTAGCCTACCAGACTGTGTAAGAATAAACCTTCCTTTGTTAAGGACATCCACTCAGTGTTATTTCTGTTTGAGCAGCACTAGCTGACTAAAACACAGACCATGCACAAAAATTAACTCAAAATGGATCCAAGACTTAAATATAAAATGTAAGACAATAAAGATCATAGAAGAAAAAACAGGAACAACATTGGGAGCCCTAATACACAGCAAAAACAGACTAGAAAATACTACAGTCTACAAGCACCAAAAGAGAAAACAGATAAATGCAGTCTCCTAAAAACGAAACACTTATGCTCATCCAAAGACTTTACCAAGAGAGTAAAAAGACTACCTACAGACTGGTAAAAAAAATTTAGCCAATCACAAATCTGATCAGCATCTACTCTTCATCATCTACAAGGTACTGCAAAATAACAAGAAAGACAAATGACCCAATTAAAACACTGGTAAAGACACTTCTCTAAAGAGGAGATCCAGGCAGCCATAAAACACAAGCAGACATGCTCACGATCATTAGCTATTAAAGAAATTCAAATCAAAACTACAATGAGAGACCATCTCACTCCAACAGGGTTGGCCATGATCCAAAAAACACAAGACAACAAATGCTGGAGAGGCTGTGGAGAAACTGAACTCTCCTACACTATTGGGGATTGCAAAATAGTGCAACCTCTTTTGAAAGCAACCTGGCACTTCCTTAAAAAGCTGGATATAGATATACCATTCAACCTAGTAATTCCACTGCTCGGAATATATCCTACAGAATCAAGGCTATTCACACCAACTAAAACATGCACGTGAATGTTTATTGCAGCACAGTCCACAACAGCAAAAAGATGGAATCAACCCAGAGGCCCAACAACAGAGAAATGGATACATAAACTATGGCATATATACTCAGTGGAACACTATGCAATGATACAGAACAACGATGATTTTAGAAAACATCTCATAACTTGGTTCAACTGGAGGACATTATGCTGAGCAAAATCAGAGACAAAAGGACAAATACTGTAGGAGACCTCTATGATAAGAACTTAAAAACAGACTTATGCACAGAAGAAAAGACTCTTTGATGGCTGCAAGGGTGGGGAGGAAGGGAGGGCGAGGTGGAGGGAGGGTTTAGATTAGATAGTTGATACAAATTTGGTTGGGTGAAATCTGTGGCAGCACACATTAGAAAGAAGATCAATACTTACTGGACTTCAACATAACATGAGTACTCCTCCCACCTTAACCCAATATTGCAAGAACAGAGTAGCTGGGGCAAGGGGCCAGGGACCATGCTCTGAGGGGAAATCAAGGCCAACTGGCACAACTAGCATTTTGCTAAGAGAGCCTTCTATACCCTACACTGGTGAGTGGCATCTGGGGTCTTAAAAGCTGCCAAGCTGCCATCAGCAAATGGTCCCAACTCAGCAGGAATGGATAATCATCAAGGACCAAAACCACATGGGGCAAAGAGAACTCAGAAGACAGACAGACCCACGTCAGTGGGTGACTACATCAACTTGTGACCAGAAGAACCAGATGGTGCCCGGCCACCACCAGCGATAGCCATGATGGAGCTCACAAAGTTGAGTCTCACTGGCAACACAAGAATAAAACGGAGTGCACCCTGAGATCTCCACTCAAAGACTGCAACTGATGGTCCAGGGGCCTCAGAGTTCCCATGGGAGCATGGGATGCTGCCCCTGTCTATAAATCATAATGGAGGTCAACTCTTCAGACAGGAATGGATTGGACTTGGCAACACAAAGTGACCATATCATGTGTGCACTTCATGGTTCTGTGCATCTACAGGATGTCGTCTGGCTGACCTTTACTGGAGACGCAGGAGTTAGTGGAGAGGAGCGGACAGGAGACTGCTGACAGGATAAGACATGTATGGAGCACCGGGGAAGAGTATGCTGTCACCCAGAAGGGAGAACAGTGGGAGCTGCACATAGGTCGGCTTGCAATTTCAATGGGAATGTATACTTTCATTCAACAATGAAAAAGAGAAAAAAAAATAGATTAAGGATACAAACATGAACTTCACCCAAGAAGACAATCAAGCAGCTAACAACACCTGAGGAAATGCTCACAATCAGTAGCCATCAGAGAAATTCAAATCAAAACTGCAATGAAATGCCATCTTACCCCAACACAGCTGGCATTAACCAAAAAACACAAAACAACAAATGCTGGAGAGGTTGTAAAGAGACATAAACTCTTTAACACTGCTGGTGAAAATGTAAAATGGTACAACCACTTTCAAAATTTATTTAGCACTTTATTAAAAAACTAGAAATAGAAATACCATGTGATCCAGCAACCCCACTGCTTGGAATACATCCTAGAGAAATAAGGGCTGTCTAATAAACAGATACATACACACCAATGTTTACTGCAGCACTGTGTGCAATAGCAAAAACATGAAATACACCTACGTGCCCATGAACAGAACAAGAGATAAACCAACTAAACAATGATATAGCCAGCCAAGTGCCATCGATTTGGATCACAGAGAAGACAGTATACTGAGTGAAATTAGATGCGAAAGGACAAATATTGCATGAGACTGCTATTACAAGGACTCAAGACAAAGTTTAAGCATAGAAAACAATCTTTGATGGTTACCAAGGACGGAAGGAAGATGGGTATTGACAGATGAGACAGCAGATAGGAACTAGGTTAAGTGAAGGCAGTGACAGCACATAGTAGAAGGGAAATCAACACTGCTGGACTATACCAAGAGCTAAGAGCATTCCTAAATACAGCTCAACATTTCAAAGGTCAGAGTAGCAGGGGCCAGGGTCTGGGAACTATGCTTTCAGGGGACATCTACGTCAATTGGTATAACTTTTTCTTGTCTTTTTAAGGAAATATTCTGCATCCCATGTTGGTGAGTGGCGTTTGGGGTACTAAAAGCTAGTGAGCTGCTATCTAAGAAGTATTAATTGGCCCCAGTCCACGTGAAGCAGAGCAGAACAAACAACATCAGACATGAGGAAATCATGAACCCAGGAGACAGAAGGGGGCATATGCTTCAGATACAACATCAACACGAGACCACAAGAACTAGATGGTGCCCGTCCAGCTCCACTGAGTACCCTGACAGAGATCACATTGTAGAGACCTTCGTGCAGTGGGAGAAAAATGAGGGTGCAGACCTAGAACTCTATTAAAAGACCTGGCTTGCTGTTCCCACATCCTGGAGTGTCCCCTGAGAACACAGCCCCTAGATTCACTGCTAGGCCAGAGCAGAAACCAGTACTTAAGACAATTCTTCAGACGAAAATTGACTGAACTGTAAGACACAGAGTGATGCTTATGTTATGTATGCTTCTTGGTTGAAATATACACATGAGGCTGCTGGAACAGCCCCTATACGGAAACAAGACAGGAGGGTGGAGAGAATGGGACAGGAGTTGGCTGAATGAATATAGGAAGTACAGAGTGGAAAGGAGAAGTATGCTGTCACTGGGTTGGGAGAGAAGATAAGAGTTGAATAAAAGTGTGTGGGTTTTATATGGCAAACTGATTGGACTGTAAACTTTCACTTAATCACAATAAAATATTAAGGAAAAAAAGCTATCATGTATATCAAACCAGTATTACTGGGTCTAAAACTCTGGGCTCTGCTGTTGTGCCCTGAGACCTACCTCCCAACCCTATTCTTCTCTCTTCAATATATCACCCTATTTGGGGTAAAAAATCATTTGAAAGTCTGTTGTCTTTTAGGTAGATCACTGAATACTGTTACATCATGAAAAGGTCACCAATATACATGCTGCAAAGAAAAGTCTACGTACCAGTGCAAGTAGTTGATGGAATAACTCCAGTGATCTTCAATGTGCCAGCAAAAAGAAGAAAAACACATTCCCACATAGAGCCATGGTACCTTCATACCAGAAATGTCCACATTAATATGTGCAAGAACGGACTGCTCCAGGACAGGCATGTTATTCAAGTTCCAACCAGAAAGTGCATATTCCTATAAAAAAAAGAAAAACAGTGTAATGAGAGAACACAAATGACAAGTGCTGAGAACATCTCATAATATTTACTACAATATTTAATATATCTCATAACATTTACTACAGTCTATAGAATCTGTCAGAATTGACAAGCAACGGATTAGGGGTTTCTTTTTGGTATAGAATCTGTGCTTTGTTCCCCATGACACGTAACTCATATAACTAAATATCTAATCCTATCTCTTATCTACTGAGTATCCCTTTAATAAGTGAGTATCAACTCTGTAGAAATGGATTTGGATTTTTTTATAATTACTTCAGATAATTCTGGTTTACTCTAAGGGACATGAGCAAGGATTTTTATTACTCCACAGCTGAACAGTAAAATAATGTGAGACCAATTTTAATAGGTCAGTATTATATTTCTAAGTAGCTCTGGTGCCACAATGGTTAAAACAAAAGGAAGGAATGGCTAAGTACCAGACCTAAACAGAAGATTTCAAAGAGCAGCTCGAGAAGACAAAAGAAAGTTATTTTAATGGAAGAAGCAGTGAAGAAATCAAAAGATGCACTGCATTAAGAAAATCTGCTACAAAGGACTTCTCTAAAGTATTCAAAAGTAAGGACGTCACCCTAAAATGTGTCTGACCCAAGTCATGGCATTTTCAGTCGCATGATATGCATGCAAAAGCTGGACCATGAACTAAGAAGACAGAAGAACTGATGCCTTTGAATTGTGGTGCTGGAGAAGAATGCTGAATGTACCATGGACATGGACAAACAGATCTCTTCTGGAAGCAGGACAACCACAGTGTTCCTTGGAAGCAAAGACGACAAGACTGCATCTTACATACTTTGGACATGTCAAGGAAGGATCAGTTCTGGAGAAAGACATCATGCTGGGTAGAGTGCAGCTTCAGAGAAAAAGCAGAACACCCTCGACAAGATGGACTGACACAGTGGCTGCAACAATGGGCTTAAGCATAAAAACAATTATGGACACAGCTCAAGACTGGACAGGTGGAACAACCTTCGATTAATTGGAGTCCCTGAACAGGGTGAGACATCTGAGAACACAGAGAGTATTGTTGCTGAGCTGCTGAAAGAAAACTTCCCAGAAATCATGAAGGAAGAGAATATAGACATCTCAGATGCATATCGTACGCCACCCAATATCGATCTCAAAAGAAAGACTGCAAGACATATTATAATCAAGCTTAACAAAATGAAACATAAGCAGCAACTCTTAAAGGCAGCAAGACTCAAGGCAAAGCTAACATTCAGAGGGAAACCCTGTAGGCTCTCGTCAGATTTCTCAGCAGAAACCATGCTGGCACGGAGACAGTGGCAAGACACATTCAAAGTCTTGAAGGAGAAGAACTTCCAACCAAGAATTATATATCCTGCAAAACTGTCTTTCAAACATGAAAATGAAATTAAGACATTTCCAGATAAACAGAAACTCAGAGACTTTGTAAAAACCAAACCCAAACTACAAGAAATACTGAAAGAAGTTCTTGGCTTTGGCTTAGAAGAATGAAACCATTAACTTTATATTTTAGAACGACACACTACTCAATACTCATTTAGGGAAGGCTCCAAAGTAAATCACAGCTTTGACTGGGAAAGAAGCCATCCAGTGATCATCATGAAAACTATGGTGTCATCATAATAAAAGAGGGATGTACTACAGTCATTATAGTCCTTCCAGATGGAGAGGAAGATGACCAGACTGGTAGTAATTAAAATTGGGTTTATAAATAGTTTATTAAGGGGGTTCATAGGGGCAGCTGTAAAGCACAACAAAGATGTATCATACCATTTCAAGAAATCTAACACACGAGTCTCAACAACTATAAAACCAGTTCTGAAAAAGGTGAAAAATCAACTCACAAAAAACAGTGTCTCAGAACAGACTAATAAGAACAATAGAGAAAACATCAACATAAAAATAAACATATCACAATGGCAGCAGTGAACACATACCTATCAATAATTACACTGAATGTGAATGGACTGAATGCTCCAGTAAAGAGACACCGAGTGTCATCTTGGATCAAAAGACATGACCCATCCATATGTTGTCTACAAGAAACTCACTTGAGACCTAGAGACAGGAACAAACTGAAAATTAAAGGATGGAAGAATATATATCAAGCTAACAATGAACAAAGAAGAGCAGGGGTGGCAATTCTAATCTCAGACAAAATCAACTTTAATGTCAAATCCACCATCGTGGACAAAGATGGACACTATTTATTGCTGAAAGGTTCAGTACACAAGCAAGACTTAACTATATTAAATATTTATGCACCTAATGTCAGAGCACCTAAATATGTCGAAGAAACACTGACTATGCTCAAAAGAGAGTTAGATGACTCCACAATAATAGTGGGAGACTTTAACACTCCACTCTAATTACTAGACAGATCATCCAGAAAAAAGCTCAGTAAAGATACAGAAGACCTCATTGACACAATTAACCAACTAAACCTCATTGATATATACAGAACTTTCCACCCCTCAGCAGACAACTACACCTTCTTCTCCAGTGCACATGGAACATTCTCCAGAATTGACCACGTGATAGGCCATAATGCAATGCTCAACAAAATCCATACCACTGAATTATTGCAAAGCATCTTCTCAGATCATAAAGCCATCAAAGTTGAAATCAATAGCAGAAAAAACAGAGACAGAAAGTGGAACTCTTGGAAAATGAACAACATCTTGCTCAAAAAAACATGGGTTATAGAGGAAATCAGGGATCAATTAAAGAAATTCATGGATTCCAATGAGAACGAAAACACTTCCTACCAGAACCTATGGGATACAGCCAAAGCAGTGCTCAGAGGTCTGTTTATCTCCATAAATGCACACATCGGGAAGGAAGAAAGAAACCAAATCAAGGAACTAACTCTACAGCTTGAACAAGTAGAAAGAGAACAACAGAGGAACCCCTCGGGCACCGGAAGAAAGGAGATCACAAAGATTAGAGCAGAGCTAAATGAATTAGAGAATAGAAAAACAATTGAAAAAATTGAAAAGACCAAAAGCTGGTTTTTTGAAAAGATCAACAAAATTGATAAACCACTGGCTAAACTTACTAAAGAAAAGTAGGAAAGGAAACAAATAACCCAAATTAGAAATGAGAAGGGAGTTGTCACCACAGATGCAACAGAAATCAAAAACACCATAACAGAATACTATGAAAGACTGTACTCTAACAAATTTGAAAACCTAGGGGAAATGGACAAATTCCTTGACTCATACCACCTACCCAAATTATCACAACGTGAAGCAGAACAACTTAATAAACCCAACACAAAGGAAGAGATTGAAAAGGTCATCAAAACACTGCCAACCCAAAAAAGTTCGGGCCCAGATGGCTTCATGGCAGAATTCTACCAAGCATTTAGAGAAGAATTATCCCCAATACTATTGAAACTATTTCACAGTATAGAAAGGGATGAAGTACTCCCAAACTCATTCTATGAAGCCAGCATAACCCTGATACCTAAGCCCGGGAAAGATCCAACAAAGACAGAACTACAGACCGATATCACTCATGAACTTAGATGCTAAAATCTTCAACAAAATTCTTGCCAACAGAATACAACAACATATCAAGAAAATAATCCATCATGACCAAGTGGGATTCATACCAGGGATGCAAGGCTGGTTCAACATCAGGAAAACAATTAATGTGATTAACCACATAAATAACACAAAAGACAAAGATCACCTGACTTTGTCCATTGATGCCGAAAAGGCATTTGATAAAGTCCAACACCCATTCATGCTAAAAACTCTTAGCAAAATGGGCATAGACGGCAAATTCCTCAACACAATAAGGGCCATTTATACAAAGCCAACTGCCCACATCATCCTGAATGGAGAGAGACTGAAAGACTTTCCCCTGAGATCAGGAACTAGACAAGGATGCCCACTGTCACCTCTCCTATTCAACATTGTGCTAGAAGTTCTAGCCAGAGCAATTAGACAACACGAACAAATAAAGGGCATCTGCATCGGCAAAGAGGAAGTTAAAAATCTCCCTGTTCGCAGATGACATGATTGTATATGCAGAGAACCCCAAGGAATCTATAAGTAAGTTACTCAAACTGATAGAAGAGTTCAGCAAAGTCTCAGGATACAAGATAAACATAAGTAAATCAGTAGGATTCCTTTATACCAACAACGAGACTGTTAAGGAGGAAATTATCAAATCTATACCGTTTGTGATAGCCCCTAAGAAGATAAAGTACCTAGGAATTAATCTAACCAGAGAAACAACAGACCTTTACAAAGAGAACTACAAGCCCTTAGTACAAGAAACTAAGAGAGACTTAGATAAATGGAAAAACCTACCCTCCTCATGGATAGGAAGACTTAACATTGTGAAAATGTCTATTTTACCCAAAGCAATTTATTTATATAATGCAATCCCAATACAAGTTCCAGCATCATTTTTTAATGAGATGGAGAAACAAATCACCAATTTTGTTTGGAAAGGGAAGAAGCCCCGGATAAGTAAGGTGCTACTAAAGAAGAAGAACACACTGGGAGGGCTCTCATTACCC
This sequence comes from Heterohyrax brucei, assembly GCA_028571685.1. Classification (NCBI taxonomy): domain Eukaryota; kingdom Metazoa; phylum Chordata; class Mammalia; order Hyracoidea; family Procaviidae; genus Heterohyrax; species Heterohyrax brucei. The sequence continues at coordinate 62,916,313 of CM053142.1, read as the reverse complement.
GACCTTAGAACATACTACACTGCCACAGTGGTCAAAACAGCCTGGTACTGGTACAAGAACAGACAGACTGATCAATGGAACAGAATTGAGACCCCAGAGATGACACCATCTGCCTATGAACAGTTGATATTCGACAAAGGCCCTAAGACATTAAACTGGGTTTGTAAAAACAGTATCTTCAACAAATGGTGCTGGCAAAATTGGTTATCCATCTGCAGTAAACTGAATCAAGATCCATATCTTACACCTTATACAAAAACCAACTCCAACTGGATAAAAGACCTAAATATCAAACCTAAAACGATAAAGCTCATCCAAGAAAAGGTAGGAACAACAATGGAAGTTTTAATACACAATGAGGACAGACTCCAAAATCTGTCAAAGAAACCTCAATCAACAGAAGAGAAAGTAGATAAATGGGAACTATTAAGAATCAAACACTTTTGCTCATCCAAAGACTTTATTAATAGAATTAAAAGAACACCCACAGAGTGGGAAAAAATATTTGGCAACTCTATGTCAGATCGACGCCTGATCTCCATAATCTATAAGATACTACAGAATATCAATAACAAGAAGATAAACCATCCAATTAAGCGATGGGCAAAGGAGATGGACAGATATTTCACTAAAGAGGAGATCCAGGCAGCCAAAATACACATGCGGACATGTTCACGATCTTTAGCTATTAAAGAAATTCAAATCAAGACAACAATGAGATACCACCTCACCCCAACAAGATTGGCCATGATCCAGAAAACACAAAACAACAAATGCTGGAGAGGCTGTGGAGAAAGTGGAACCCTCCTACACTGTTGGTGGGGTTGCAAAATGGTCCAGCCTCTTTGGAAGGCAATCTGGCGCTTCCTTAAAAAAATGGATATCAACATACCATTTGACCCAGTAATTCCACTACTTGGAATATATCCTACAGATTCAAGGCCTTTCACACCGACGGACACATGCACCAGAATGTTTATTGCGGCACAGTCCACAATAGCAAAAAGGTGGAATCAACCCAGATGCCCAACAATAGAAGAATGGATAGGTAAACTGTGGTACATATACTCAATGGAGCATTACGCAATGATAAAGAATAACGATGATTCCAGGAAACATCTCCTAACCTGGTTTCAACTGGAAGACATTATGTTGAGTGAGAGTAGTCAGCGACAAAAGGACAAATACTGTATGAGACCTCTACGATAAGATCTCAAAAACAGACTAGTGTATAGAAGACTGTTTGACAGCTGCAAGGGAGGGGAGCGAGGGAGGGAGGGCGAGGGGGGGAGGGTTTAGTTTAGGTAGTTACTAGAAATCTAGTTGAGAGAAAGCGGTGACAGCACACATTAGGAACAAGAACAACATTAAGTGGACTCAGCATAACTTGAGTACTCCTTCCATCTTGACTCAATACTGCAAGGATAGAGTAGCTGGGGCGGGGGGCGGGGAACCATGCTCTTAGGCGAATTCCAGGCCGATTGGCACAACTAGCGTTTTGCTAAGAGAGCTCTCTGCATTCCACATTGGTGAGTGGCGTCTGGGGTCTTAAAAGCTGCCAAGCTGCCATCCGAGGAGACAGCAAATGGTCCCAACTCAGCAGGAACGGATGCTCACCGAGGGCCAAAATGGCATGCGGTAAAGACAACCGAGAAGACAGAGAGACCCACAAGAGTGGGTGCCTACATCGACCTGGGACCGGAAGAACCGGATGGTACCCGGCCACGACCAGTGATAGCCATGACGGAGCTCACAGAGAGGAGACTCACCGGCAACACAAGAGTAAAAAGAGGTGCATCATGAGATCTCTACTAAAAGACCTCAATTGATGGTCCAGCGGTTCTGGGGTTCCTCTGAGAGCATGGCCCCCAGCCCTGATGCTGCCTGTTCCCATAAATTATAACAAAGGTCCACTCTTTGGACAGGAATGGAATGGACTTGGCAATGCAGAGTAACCATATGCTGGAAGCACTTTATGGTTCTATACATCTATAGGATATCATCTTGCTGACCTCTGGCTGGAGGAAGGGGAGTGGAAAGAGAGGAGGGGAAAGGAGACTGTTGGGAGGATGAGACATGTATGGAGCAGAGAAGAATAGTGTGCAGTCACCAGACAGGGAGAGCAGCGGAAGCTGCATATAGGGGGGCATGTAAATTTACATGTGAATGTACATTTTCACTCAGGTATGTCAAATAAAAAAAAAAAAAAAAAAGACTGGACAGTGTTTCATTCCGTTGTTCATGGGGTCGCTATTAGTCGGAAGTGACTCGACGGCACATAACAACCGCCATCACCACTAAAAGGTCTGCAGTTCAAGCTCATTAGTCATTACACAGGAAGAGGACACGGCAGTCTGTTTCCATACCCAGGCTTGGTGGTTGACTGTATTTCTACTTTATCAACAGTACCGTAACTTCTCAAAAATTTTTATTACTATACATGTAGAACAGTGTTAGATATCGTAAAGATAATAGCAACAAAGAAAACTCAGATGATACAGAAAGCTACCACCACCACCTTCCTTTATAAACACATGTAGAATACTGGCCTTCTAATATTAATAAACTATTTCATAGCTAAACTTCCAAGAAAGAGGAACTCCTAGTTTCCAGAAACAAAATAAGAACATAAAGCCATAATAAGAAAAAAAAGAATAAGCTGTTGCCAGAGTTTTCATAGGGATTTCCAACTGGATTTAGACAGTGGAGATTGAGTTTCAAACACCCATCCCTGTGTCCAAATAAGGTAAAGATTTAAAGAGCTTATCATCCCTGTGGAGAACAATTCTCAAGAAGTGCGGTCCAGAGACCCAAAGATCATTTCAGGGAATCTGTGAAGTCAGAACTATCTTCATCTCAACCAAAACTCAAGTCAAGACCTAAATAAACATTTCTCCAAGGAAGAAACAGAAATGACCAATAAGCACACAAAAAGAAGTGCAACACTATTAGTAATCAGAAAAATGCAAATCCACACCACAAAGGATACCATTTCACTTCCACTAAGATGGCTATTATCAGAAAAATGGAAAATAGTAGGTGTCAGTGAAGATATAGACAAGCTAAAATCTTCATTCATTGCTAGTAGGAACATAAAGATGCAGCCACTGTGGAAAACTGGTGGTTCTTCAAAAGGTTAAATGTAGAACTACCATGTGACCCAGAAATTTCAATCACAGGTATATACCCAAGACTTGAAAGCAAAAACTCAAATAGGTATGTGTACATCAATGTTCAATGCAACATTACCCACAATGGCAAAAAAGTGGGAATGACCCAAGTGTCCATCAATAGGGAAATGCATTACCAAATATGCTGTATCCATACAATGGCATATTATTCACTCGTAACCAAAACAAAAACAAAACCCACTGCTGGCAAATCGGGTCTGACTCATAGCAACCTTAGAGGTCATAGTAGAACTGCCTCACAGAGTTTCCATGGAGTACCTGGCAGATTAGAACTGCTGACCTTTTGGTTAGCAGACACAGCACTTAACCCACCATGCCAACACGGTTTCCATAAAGAAAAACAGAAGTCTGACACATGCGTAAGAGGAAGTCAGACACAGGACAAATACCATATGATCCCTGTGATACAAATAATCTACACTAAGCAAGTGCAGAGAAAATCAAGTTTACTGGGTTTCCCGAAGTCAAGTGCGAGGGGAAAAAGGAGTTACTGCTTTAGGAGTAGAGTTTCTATAAGCATGATAAAAAAATTCTGGAAATAAGAGAGGACAGTTGCACAACATGGTGAATGTAATTAATGTCACTGAACTAGTATGAGTAAAACTAAGACTTAAGATCTAATATAGCAGTAATTAAATGCAATTGGTCTAAATAAATCAAGTGAAGGAAAAAAGCTGGCAGAGTATATTAAGAAACAAGATCTAGCTCTGCTGTCCTAGGGAATTCTTTTTAAATGATAAAGACAGGTGAAAGTAAACGGATGGACAAAGATATAACATGCAAACATTACTCAAAAGAAATTAGGAATGATGGTATCTGGCTACCACTATTGAAGATGCTGAGAATCTTGATAAAAAGGAGTAAAATGCAGAGAAGAATTTCAAATTCCCTTAGAATCTAGACTTTGTGAAGGAGGCACAGAAGCTGGTGAAATTCCCAAAACTACTGCCCTGACACAGTCTTTAAATCTAAATAAACAGATATTCCCTGAAAATCTTCTTAAAACCAAACAGTAGCTTAATTTGACTAGTAAAGAAAGTCTGTCTTGAGCACTGCACTTTTTAAAGATCTATCTATATGAGATCAAACTGAGAATAGCAACTCAAGAGATTGGAAACTGAGTGTGAAAGTGACAGTGAGAGTTCATGTGAATGGGGAAAGAACAACTCAGAAAAGGAGTGCGAGAATGGTTGCACAATCTGAAGAATGTAATCAGTACCATTACAAATTACTGAATTGGCATACGTTCTGCTGTGTACACTTTAGCAACAAAAATTTGAAAATCAGGAGGAGCTCTATTGCTACTAAGGAGCCTTGATTAACAGTGTGGCTGCAAACCAAAAGATGAGCAGTTTGAAACCACCAGCTGCTCCTTAGAAACACTACACGGCAGTTCCACTCTGTCCTATAGGGTCACTAACAAGTCAGTGTTGACTTGACAGCAATGGGTTTGAAGGGTCTTATACGGCTATTTGGGAGCCCTAGGGGGGCAATGTTTAAAGCACTCAGCTACTAACAAAAAGGTTGGCAGTTCAAACCACCACCCACTCATCTGCCAACCAAATTGGTTAGCAGTTCAAATCTGCCAGACGTTCCTTGGATACCCTATGGAACAGCACTCTGCCCTAAAGGTTCGCTATGAGTCAGAATCGCTTCAACAGCAATGGGTTTGGTTTTAGTATAACTATTAAGGAAACCCTAGTAGTATAGTGGTTAAGTGCTACATCTGCTAACCAAGAAGATGGCAGTTTGAATCTGCCTGGCGTTCCTTGGAAACTTTATGGCACAGTTCTACTCTGTTCTGTAGGGTTGCTACGACTTGGAACTGACTCAGTGGGAGTGGGTTTGGTTTTCATGTAACTATTAAGAAAACTACATTTTTTTTTTAACTCCAAAAGAAGAAATCTCCAGGCCCAAATAGTTTTACCAGAGAATTCTACCAAACATTTAAAGATTAATTCTACAAAACCTCTTAGAGAAAATAGGAGGAAATACTTTGTAATTCATTTTATGAAGCTGGTTACTACTCTGATACCAAAACCACAGACAGCTCACAAAGGAATGCTACAGACCAAGAGCCTAGATGAATAGGTGCAAAAGTCCGTAACAGAACATCAGCAAATAGAATTCAGCAAGACAGAAAAAGATAAACGCTATGACCAAAGAAAATGTATTCCAGGGATGGAAGACTGACTCTACATTTGACAATCAATGTAATTCACCATGTGAACAGAGTAAAAAAGACAAACCACAGAATAATATCAATCATTGTAGAAAAACCATCTGATGAAACTGAATACCCACTCATGATAAAAACTGCAGAACAGGAACAGACAAAAATTTTCTCAACTTCATAAAGAGCAACTACAAAATACTGTACGGTAACAATGTAAAAACAAAGGTGATGGGCTTTGAAAAACACAAGAGGAACTCTGGAGAAGATGAAAATGTCTGTATCATAAAACGGTGTGAGCTAATGGGTAATCAAATGGTGTCTAATGGATAGCTAAGATCTGTACACTTTACAATGACAGGCTTACTTTTCAAGCTACACTAATTTTACAAATGGGGAGGCAATAAAAAAAATAAAGTAGCAAGAGTAGGGGAACAGGTGGAATGACACATGATACCAAATGGCAGAAGGTTGATAATGGCTGAATCTGGATGGCAGGTATTAACAGAAGGAGGTATAGCTTGTTTATCTTTAGTATTTTCTAGCCAAGCCAAGTGTCATCGAATCAAAACAGGAAGGTAAACAGCCAGTGATGAACAGCTGAAGAGAGAATTTGTGAACTAGAATTGGAGGACATCATCCACAATGCAGTACGGAGACACGGAAAACTATCAACATGCAGTTAAAAGTTACAGAGGATACAGTAGGAAAAAAGTTCAGTGTATATTTAACTAGAAATTCCAATAAGAAATAATACAGACAAGAATCCTACCGTTAGTAAGCGAAACAAAAAACAGGCTTTTAAGAGATACTACTTGGCTTTTTTTGTTTGGTTTCACCAGCTGGTCTGCTAATATTCAGAGTTTTCTACAAAGGCAAAGTCAACCTGGGGTAAACAGAAGTTTGGATAAATACAATCGGCACCTCTTCTTCTGGTAGCATCTTTCTCCGACCATCCTTTACAGGAAATCCACTTCCAAAATCTTTTGAGGAGATATCAGCTCCATACTCTACAATAACATCTTCTTCAATGCTGCTGACCAGTCTCCAGAATTCTTTTTCTACTAGTTCTGTGGGAACCATCTACACAGGGCAAACAAAGATGATAGATTATTAATCATAACAGAATAAACAGGGCAAGTGAATACAAATCAGTGGCAAGATAGAAAACCTTCTTGTTTCCCCAAGCTGAAAGACTAAGTCATAGCTTTTACCACTGAGGATGAGGAAAAGCTAAAAACAGCTTGGATATTTAGAAAAACATAATGAACCTGGGCTGGCTTTTTTCTGCAAGACACTGCTTCCCAAGGAAGAAGGATAAAGACAAATCAGGGATCAAAAAGAACAAGGAAATGCAAAAACCAAGACAATTTTAACGGTTTTGGAAAATACTTTTGGTAGGGACTAAAAAAAAAAATCCTTAAGAAGTTAACTCTTATCACAAACAACTAAACAAAAACAGCAACTGCCACCCACCCCATGTTTTTCTATAAAGTATTGTTCACAAAGGGCTAATAAACAACTTAAGCATCAAAACAGAGTTCTCAACAGGAGAATGAATACTGCCATATTAAACAGTGAAAGAAAACAGAAGCCAGGCCCCTAATTCTTAACATTTTCATGTTGTTCCTGTTTTTTGCTAAATAATGAGAGCAAAAAGCAAACCAAAACTTCAAGCTAAGATAGATCTTCACATCTCCCAAAACTAGCTTAAAAGACAGATACTCACATGAACTGGCATATTGAAATAATCAGACTTAAAATTATCTGCCATTTCTCCAAAGCTCTGAAGGGTATACTCTCGTACAGCCTGTTCAAATCCAAAGGCTTCTCGAGGTTTGTTACATTCCTGGAAAGAAAAAAATATCTAAGATTAACTCACTGAAACTCACATGAGCAAAGCAATGAAGTTCTCAGGTACTATTCTTTCTTGATGGTTTTTCTAGGTGAAAAAGTCCAAGCACTCTATGTAGCAAAACAAGCATTATTTCTTGAAGTACAGCATTAGGAAGACAATGCAGAACTTCAACATGTATTTTTCAGCAAGAAGTTGTCATGAGACAACTTTAGTCTTGGGAGCTGGCATTAAGATTTCTCACTACAACAAGCCTCTGGAAGACTACTAACTTGGAATCAAGGCCATGGATGCCTCTCATTCTCACCATACCAATGGATTTCATGCAGAAAATACAAGTTCTGAGGAAAGAGAGGTAACAGATGAAGGGATACTCACTGGGCTGTTAGGGTGTGTCTGGCTAGAACAGTTTGTTCAGTCTATCAATTACCATGTCTAATGTCATAATACAAATACTTAGAGTAGAACTGCCTCTGAATTACCTAATTTTGAGAAAAATAAATACAATGATAATGAAAAAGACCATAAAAGATTTTGAATACATCTAGATATATCCAGCCAAAGCTTTCCCTTCAATGTCCTATCATAACACCTCAATAAAATAAGTAAACTAGGTATTTCATAGCAATGCATGATTACAGTCTTCCAATAAGATTTAGTATAATCATGTCAAAATACAAACTAAGGGGTATTAATAAGTTTCCCCGCTAGCATGAAAAACGAATGCATATTAGCTCCAGAGCTTCATGTCCGACTTTCTATCTTTTCTTTAATTAAAAAAAAAAAAATGTAGCTTTTCTTTATAGGGATGTCCAGCAACGTGAGTATTCTGAACAAAAGTCTCATTTACCTGCAGCAATAAAGAGAACTATCTAACCAAGAGTAAGAATAAGAACCTTTCAAAAGCAAGCTGCCACAATGTAACAGTTACATTTCCATTTAGTACAGTTCTTTAAAAACCCTGGAGACTTTACAAACAGTGAAGAACATGGAGAAAATAGAATAAGCTTTTAGCAGTGCCTGTACATGTACATGCACATACAGCATGAATTACCATTTTTTAATTTAAAAGGATCCATAAAAGTTAAGCTTGTACCTCAGCAACACATTTAGGACACCTCCAATCTCCTTTGGGAACATCAGGCAGTGGGGGAATGAGACAAAATGTATGATAGCTGTCATCACATCCATCACACAAAAGCAACTTATCCTCATTGTTGCCCCGGCCACAAAACATACAGACATAGAGATCAACCTGTTAAAAAAATTAAAACAATAGTCCATATTCTGTAATAAATAATATTACTTTCTTACCAGGAACTTCGTAATTAAAACAAAACAACGTAGACCGAAAACTAAACTTAACTTAAATCCTGAAGATCTATTGTAAATAAGATTTAGACATCTCTTCATAAAACTGTTTAATTTCCTTTCAGAGCTCTTACAAAAAAGTTAACAAAAATATTCTCTCTGTACTTAATTTACCAAGAAATGAAGGTAACAAAAACTAGTTCACAGTTATTGTTTACAGCTTATGATACTGTAATCAAAATAGAAACAACTTAAAATTGCTCTGCCACATTCCTCATGCTATAAAACTATCCACACCACCAGACTATCTTATTCAGAAAGCCTATCAAGTTATTAAAGAAAATCAACAGATTCAATTTATATAAATAAAATACATGTCATACTTTCTATATAAAAATACTATTTGTCAGAGAATGAAAACTGAACACTATATACAGACATTCTTATTAATTCTCTCACTCAGTTACCCCAAAAGGCATATGACTTAAGGTAACAGTCTATCCATATGGGACACAGTAAGATTAATGTTACATAAGTCAAACCTGTAACTCATATTCATCATCAACGTTTCTGGCCAAATAAGCTAACAAAATGACACATCAAGATTTAAAAGTACAAAACTAAAATTTAAAACAATCCTTTCCCTCCTGACACTTATACCCCCACACACTTACAAAGTTAACAGAGAGAGTTCCTTTCCGTTGCCTCATTTGCATGTTAAATGCGTCTGACCTGTTGGTAACTTTTCGTCTTCGGGAGACCTCATCTTGAAATAAAAATAGTTAGGTAACAATAGTAAAAACTTATGTTGAGATCTTACCATGGACCAGACAATATTTTAAATTAATTAAAATCTCCCAACACACTGTGAGGTACTGCCAATTTAAGACAAAGAATCTTGAGGGATAGAGAAAGTAGATAACTTCCCCCCAAATCACATAGCCAGTCCAAGGCAAATCTGGGATTCCAATCTAGGCAATCTAGCTCCAGAAAGCTTAACCACTACTGCCACAGTTCTTGTATGCAGTACCTATCAGGAATTCATTTAGGACTAAAGTTTTAAGATCATTACCAGCTAGCCTAATAATTATAAGAATAAAAAAAGATACTCAATTTCCTTAGTTCTCAAAAGAGTCATAACAAGCACTATAGTGTATTTAATTAAGCCCTATTACACTGAGTGTTTTGAGAGCAATAAAACAATATTATCCAACCCTCTGAAGTTCAGTCCACAACCTGAACTATATGACTACTCATTTTTTAAAAACAAAAATACACACATTAATGATTTATAATTATAGTATTTCATTAGGTGCTAATAAATCTAATCAAATATATCCAGTCTAATCTTTGTCAAACTGAGTTTTAAAACTAATATGTTACACAGAGAGGATAACAGAACTGGATCTTGGTAATGACCAATTTTTACTCAAAAAAAGTTTCAAATATGTAGACCATGCCTTCGTCAGTTTGTTTAAATGAAATGTCACAATACATCAACAGCAACTATAGAAAAACAGCAAAATTATGGTTGGAATTTACAAGCTGTAAGCTCTCCCCAGTACATTTCAAAACTAAAGGTCAGAGAATCCTGCTTCTTTCTGAGTTTAAAACTCGTTAAATGTCAGATCACTAGGTGAGAAGCACTAATTTCAGTTCTCTCTTATAAACTAGCTTTCAAAACTGCAATAAATTAGCATGTCACATATTAGACATGGAGAACAGCAATTTCTCTTCCAACATATCACAAAAATTCTACATACTATGGCTCTACACACTGTAAGTCTAAGATCATCAATCATTAAAAAGGCAATCTGTTCAGGCATCATACTGCAAATTTATAATTTTTAAAATTTTTAAAAAATGTTTTATTGTGTTTTCAAAATTTACAATCCAAGTTAATTTGTCATATAAAAACTTACACACACACTTACAAACTATAAAAACTCAACACACTTACACTATGTAATTCTAGCAGTTCTCCTCACACCGTGACACCAGGTTCCTCCTTTCCACGGTGTTTCTGCATCCACTTAACCAGCCCATCACCTGCCCTCTCATCTTGCCTCTGGACAAAGGTTGCTCAGTTAGCCTCATGTATCTACTTAAGCCAAGACACATACTCTTTTCCAGTACCATTTTATTTATGTCTTACAGTCCACTATAATCTTTGTCTGAAGAGCTGGCTTCAGGAATTACTTCAGTAAAACTCTTAAAAAATTCCCAAAGTAGACTATAATTTGAGTATAATTTGGGTCTTGCTGCAGCTGTGTTATTGTACTTTACTTTTGTTTATGACCAAATGAAGCTTTTACCTTCTTTATCTTTTGCACTCATTGCCAGGCCCACAACCTTGGGTCCAGCCCCAAAAATCTGAAGTTTCTTCAGTTCCGTGTTTCTACTTTCTTCTATAGGTTCTGACTGACAAATAAAAACAAAACTCACATTAGCATAATTATCTCAATACTTGTATTTTCTTACCCAAGAAAAGTTTCAAGATCCTTTTCAAAACGAAGGGAAAAAGGATCTAATTTCTTTCTTCTAAATCCAACTCATTGTTTCATTAGAGTAATTAAACATAGTTAGCAAAGGACCACACAATGCAGTTCACTTTCCACTAAAAAAGAAAAAAAAAACTTTCAAATATGTAATTCTTACTTGGGTGACATCCAGTGAGATAGACAGTGCTAGTCAACAGAAATCCCTACTTACTCAACAGAAATCCCTACTTCTACATTGCTAATAATAAACACTATCTTTGATTAGAGAAAAATAGGCCTATCTAAGAGTCATGACTGTTTTAAGCCAATCATGCCAATCTCATTTTTCTTTGTTGGTGATCAGCTAGCTAGGAAAGGAATATGGTCCAGTACTAACTAATGAAACATAAGAGAAAGTCTCTAGGAAACATTTTCATCTTCTAATACAGGATAAAGCTTCTTAACAGGGAAAACAAAATCAATAGAATACACAAAAAACTCACTACCTAATATAATCAAGGGGAAAAAGATAACACAAAGAGAAGTATCTGAAACATAGAATTTTTCAAACTGTAAGTCTATTCTGTACAATTATGCAAATAAATCTAAAAACTAATTAAAATAGATAACTTTCTAGGAAAACATAATTCCTAAAAATGACTTGAGTAAATAAAAACAGAACACTTAAACAGACCAATTTATTTAAAAGAAACAGGAAATTATCAAAGTAGGTCAGATGGTTCTACTGGAGAATATGTCCAAATCACCATCAAAAATAATCTCAATGCTACATAAGTTATTATATATCAGTGACAAAAAAGTGGAAAACCTACACTTTTCATAAAGAATGTAACGCTGATTCTTGCAACCTTATAAAGAGAGCACATGTATGCACACACACATACACACAAATGTTCCTCAATCTCATGTATTAATCCAAAGCAAAAATTCTAGAGAATAAAATCCAACAGTACACTAAAAGTAAATAAAGTAACCTTTATTCTAGTAGTATAAGGATACTGGTATTTCAATATCCGGAAATCTATTAAAATAATGAATCATATTAACTGATTTACGAAAAAAGTCACAAATTATCCTCACGGATACAGAAAAAGCCTTTAACATAATTCAACACCCATTGCCAACAAAAAAGTAAAACAAGAATTGGATTTTTAATATGACAAAATGCATATAAACTTGAATCCTAAAGCTAACATCATCGTACTTAATAAACTCCAAAGTAATGGAGTAAGACGAGCCCTACCAGTTTTTAAAATATATTACAGTCTCTATAATTAAAATATAAATTAGTATGGTATTACAGAGGGTACATAGCAATGGACTGGGGAAACAGCACAGAAAGGCCTGAAACAGACCTAAGTACTTAAGAAAATTTAATGTTCAATTAAGAGGGCAATTCAAACTAAAAAAAGGATTTTTTTTTAATTACATTGGACCAACTGGACAGACACTTAAACCAAGATATAGCTGAATCTGTAAGTCCAAACAAACAAAAGTTCTAAAAGAAAACATTGAAATTAGAAGACTACATGGGTGAATTCCTTCACAACCTAAATAAAGGAAAAACGCTTTCTAACTATAGCTAAAAATACAGATGCAATAAAAACACTGATAAATTATTTTATTTAAAAAAAAAAACCAAAACACTGCATGACAAAAACAAAACCAAAAATCTCAATCAGCAAATCAAAAGACAAACGACAGACTGGGGATGAAAAAAACATCACATACCCAGTAGAAAACCTGGCAAAATGACAAAAATTGATCTTACTTTTTAGAGAGAAATATCGAAGTATTTGGATGAAATGTAACAATGTGTAAGATATGCTGCAAAACATTGCAGAGGGGAAAATAGGTACAGATAAAGAAACTGAGGCAAAATCTGGTAACAGCTAAATCTAGGTGATAATATACTATTTTCTCTACTTGGACACATGTTTAAATATGTTCATAATAAATACCAAAATTAACAGAGTTTTTTTTAAGTGAATTTAGACTGAAGTTCACAATTTTTTCCTTATTCACTTCACAGGCAATAAGAAAAGCATGTCTCTTCACATTTTAAATAGGAGTAGGATGTGAACAGTCTCACATGACCAGACAACTATTCTGCATGGTCAGTGCACTGAAAATCCCTGTTAAAAAATGGCCTATGATTTGACCCAGTAATTCCACTACTTGGAATATATCCTACAGATTCAAGGCCTTTCACACCGACGGACACACGCACCAGAATGTTTATCGCGGCACAGTCCACAATAGCAAAAAGGTGGAATCAACCCAGATGCCCAACAATAGAAGAATGGATAGGTAAACTGTGGTACATATACTCAACGGAGCACTACACAATGATAAAGAATAACGATGATTCCAGGAAACATCTCCTAACCTGGTTTCAACTGGAAGACATTATGTTGAGTGAGAGTAGTCAGCAACAAAAGGACAAATACTGTATGAGACCTCTATGATAAGACCTCAAAAACAGACTTGTGTATAGAAGAAAAGACTCTTTGACAGCTGCAAAGGAGGGGAGGGAGGGAGGGAGGGTAAGGGGGGGAGCATTTAGTTTAGGTAGTTACTAGAAATCTAGTTGGGAGAAAGCGGTGACAGCACACATTAGGAGCAAGAACAACATTAAGTGGACTTCAGCATAACTTGAGTACTCCTTCCATCTTAACTCAATACTGCAAGGACAGAGTAGCTGGGGCGGGGGGCGGGGGACCATGCTCTTAGGCGAATTCCAGGCAAATTGGCACAACTAGCGTTTTGCTAAGAGAGCTCTCTGCACCCCACATTGCTGAGTGGCGTCTGGGGTCTTAAAAGCTGCCAAGCTGCCATCCGAGGAGACAGCAAATGGTCCCAACTCAGCAGGAACGGATGCTCACCGAGGGCCAAAATGGCATGCGGTAAAGACAACCGAGAAGACAGAGAGACCCACAAGAGTGGGTGCCTACATCGACCTGGGACCGGAAGAATCGGATGGTGCCTGGCCACCACCAGTGATAGCCATGACGGAGCTCACAGAGAGGAGCCTCACTGGCAACACAAGAATAAAAAGAGGTGCATCATGAGATCTCCACTAAAAGACCTCAATTGATGGTCCAGCGTTTCTGGGGTTCCTCTGAGAGAGCATGGCCCCCAGCCCTGATGCTGCCCGTTCCCATAAATTATAACAAAGGTCCACTCCTTGGACAGGAATGGATTGGACTTGGCAATGCAGAGTGACCATATATTGGCAGCACTTTATGGTTCTATACATCTATAGGATATCATCTTGCTGACCTCTGGCTGGAGGAAGGGGAGTGGACAGAGAGGAGGGGAAAGGAGACTGTTGGGAGGATGAGACATGTATGGAGCAGAGAGGAATAGTGTGCAGTCACCGGACAGGGAGAGCAGTGGAAGCTGCATATAGGGGGGCATGTAAATTTACATGTGAATGTACATTTTCACTCAGTTGTGTTAAATAAAAATAAAAATAAATAAATAAAATAAATAAATAAATGGCCTATGGCAAAGATATGTACAGGTCTTTCAACAAAAGGGACATTTAGGCAGCTAACAGGTACACAAGGAAATGCTCCTGATCATCAGTCATTAGAGAACTACAAATGAAAACTATAGTGAGATTTAATCTAATCCAAAGAAGGCTAGCACTAAACCTGCAAAACACAAAATATTAAATGTTTGAGACGTTCTAGAGACTAGAGCACTTAACACACTGCTAGCAGGAATGCAAAATGGTAAACCACTTCAAAATAGATTTGACACTTCCCTAAAAACCTAGAAATATTATATAATCCAGCAATTTTACTTCTTGGAATAAATTCCAGAGAAGTAAAATCTCTTGCGTGAATGGATACATGTATACCCATATTCACTACAGCACTGCTCACAATAGCAAAAAAGATAGAAACATGCTCTCAGGCAAAATCGAGGCCAATTGGCACAACTAGCATTATACTAAGAGGGCTCTCTGCAACCCACATTGCTGAGTGGCGTCTGGGGTCTTAAAAACTGCCAAGCTGCCATCCGAGGGCACAGCAAATGGTTCCAACTCAGCAGGAATGGATGATCACCGAGGACCAAAATGACATGGGGTAAAGATAACCCAGAAGATGGAGAGACCCACATGAGTGGGTGCCTACATAGACTTGGGACCGGAAGAACTGGATGGTGCCTGGCCACCACCAGTGATAGCCGTGATGGAGCTCACTAAGTTGAGTCTCACTGGCAACACAAGAACAAAAAGAGGTGCATCCTGAGATCTCCACTAAAAGACCGCAATTGATGGTCCAGTGGCTTGAGGGTTCCCCTGGGAGCGTGGCCCCTGACTCTGATCCTGCCCTTGCCCACAAATCATAACAAAGGTCCACTCTTCAGACATGAAGGGATTGGACTTGGCAATGCAGAGTGACCACATATTGGATGCACTTTATGGTCCTATGTATCTATAGGATATCATCCTGCTGACCTCTGGCTGGAGTAAGGGGAGTGGGTAGAGAGCAGGAGAAAGGAGACTGTTGGGAGGATAAGATATGTATGGAACAGAGAGGAATAGTACGCTGTCACTGGGCAGGGAGAGCAGTGGAAGCTGCATATAGGTGGACATGTAAATTTATATGGGAATGCACATTTTCACTCAGTCATAATAAAAAAAAAATGGAGGAGGTAAAAAAGTAAGATAGAAACAAACTAGATGCCCATAAATGGATGAATGGATAAGCAAACTGTCATATATTCATACAGGTAGAATACTATGCGATGATAAAGAACAATGATGAATCCTCAAAACATCTTCATTTAACATGGATGCATCTAGAAGGTATTATGCCAAATGAAATTATTTTGAAGGAGAAGGGTATTTACTAACTCAGTGGTAAGTAATAATTATTTTAGGTAAAGGGAAGAACAACACACAATACAAGGGAAATCAATACAACTGAACTCAGTCAAAAGCTAAGAAGTTTCAGGAGTACAACCAAACACTTAAGGGACAGAGTAGCAGGGACATGGGTCCACGAACCATGGTTTCAAGGGATATCTACGACAACTGGCATAACAGAGTTTATTTAAAAAATATACTGCATCTCACTGTGGCACGTGGCATCTGGAGTCAGCAAATAATTATTTAGCTGCAAGCAATTATTTACCAATTGGTCCCAATTTCCTGAAGAAAAGGAGAAGGAACAACACCAAAGACATAGGGAAAATATGAGTCCAAGAGACAGAAAAACCAAACCCACTATTGTTGAGTCAATTCCAACTCATGGTGACACTACAGGACAGAGCAGAACTGCCCCACAGACTTTCCAAGGAGCAACTGGCAGATCTCAACTGGCAACCTCATAGTTAGCAAACATAGCACTTAACCATTACTCCACTAGGGTTTCCAAGAGACAGAAAAACAAACCAAACCAAACCCAACCAAACCCACGGCTATGGAGTTGATTCTGACTCATCAGAGATTCTATCAGCCTAAGATCAGCCCAGTTATCACCAACGACCACCCTGAAAGAGAACACAAAAGATAGACTCTGTTGGAGCAGGAAGAAAAGTAAGGTACAGAACTGGATTCTAGTAAAAAGACCAGACTTAATGGTCTGACTAAAACTGGAAGGACCCCAGAAGACAAGGCCTCTGGGCTCTCTGTTAGCTCAAAGCTAAAACTATTCCAGAAGTCAACTCTTCAGACAAACAAAAGAATGGCTACAAAAATAATACACATGAACAGTGTGCTTCTTAACTCAAGTAGATACATGAGACTAAATGGTCAGCTCTGGTCTGAAGGCACAAAGAGAAGGCAGAAAGGGACAGGAACTGGTTGAAAGGACACAAGAAATCTGGGGTGAGGAGGAGCAGTATGGTGTCACACTATACGGAGAACAACTTGGGTCATGTAACAATGTGTGTATATGTTTTTGTAAGAGAAACTAACATGAACTGTAAACTTTCATTCAAAGCACAAAAAACAAAAACAAAAAAAAACCATGGACACTGATACCTGAGATTTCAGACGTCGTGTTCTCTTTGGCAGAATGTTCACTCTTGTGCCGGGCTCGGGGGAGGTTTGGACTTCATTGCCAAGAACCTCAGGCTCTACTTTTTCCTTAAGATCTAAATTCGGCATTTGTACACCCTAAAAGGTCAGAATGCAGAAAGAGAACAGACTGATAAGAGATCAGGTCTGACACTCAATGGTGAAATAAAAAATTGTCAATAAATCCCTAAAAATGCATGAAACCAGAAAGCAATTCTCCCCAAACTGATCTGCAGAGTCAAGGCAATCTGTATCAAAATCCTTATAGGCTTTTGTTGTTGTTGAAACTGAGATGATGATCCTAAAATTTATACACAAGTACGCACTGCTTGGAAATAACCAAAATCATTTTGAAAAAGAAGAACAAAGTTAGAGCCCTTACTACTGGACATCAAAGCTCACTATAAAGCTAAAGTAATCAACATGATCTGTCATACTGTGGAGGCTTGCATTATGTGCTGTTGTAATACTGGAAGTTATGCCACCGGTATTCAGGTACTAGCAGGATCACCCAAGATGGACAGGTTTCAGTCAAGCCTCCAGACTAAAACAGACTAGGAAAAAGGACCAGCTGTTTACTTCTGAAAAAGAATTACCCAGTAAAAACTTTATGAGCAGCAGTGGAACACTGTCTCATACACCGCCAGATGATGAGCCCCCCAGGCTGGGTACTCAAAAGGCTGCTGAGGAAAAGCTGCCTCCACAAAGTAGAGTCAACCTTAATGACATGGATGGAGTCAAGCGTTCAGGACCTTCATTTGCTGATGTGGCACGACTCCAAAGGAGAAGAAACAGCCATAAACATTTATTAATAATCGGAATGTAGAACACACCAAGTACGAATCTGAAAAATTAGAAATCATCACAAATGAAATGTAACATATAAATACTGAGATCCCAAGCATTAGTGAGCTGAACTCGACTGTAGGTACTGGCCATTTTGAATTAGACAATCATATGGTATACTATGTCAGCAATTACAACTTGAAGAGGAATTACACTGAATGCACTGTCAAAAAGAACATTTTAAAATCTATCCTGAAGTACAATGCTATAAGCAATAGGATATCTATACACCTACAATTAAGACCAGTTAACGTGACTATTACTCAAATTTGTGCATCAGTCACTAAGGCCAAAGATGAAGAAATTGAAGATTTCTACCAGCTTCTGCAGTAAGAAGTTGATCAAACATCCAATCAGGATGCACTGGTAATGACAACGCAAAAGTTGGAAACAAAAAGGACTGGTAGTTGGAAAATATGGCCTTTGTGATAGAAACAATACTGGACATTGCATGTTAGAATTTTCCAAGACTGATGACAACTTCATTGCACATACCTTTTCACATCAACA
Organism: Heterohyrax brucei; assembly: GCA_028571685.1. Classification (NCBI taxonomy): domain Eukaryota; kingdom Metazoa; phylum Chordata; class Mammalia; order Hyracoidea; family Procaviidae; genus Heterohyrax; species Heterohyrax brucei. Next base: position 62,897,889 of record CM053142.1, on the reverse strand, counting down.
TAAACAGCAACTATAAGTATGGAGCTCACCAGACCAAACACAGGAAATCAACTACATTCATGTAAAGGGACAATGGAAAAGCTCAGTATCATCAGTCAGAACAAGGCCAGGGGCTGACTGTGAAACAGAACATCAATTGCTCACATGGAAGCTCACAGTGAAACTGAAGAAAATCAGAACAAGTCTACAAGGGCCAAAGTATAATTTCGAGTAGTCCCACCTTAATTTAGAGACCATCTCAAGAATGGATTTGATGTGTTGAACACTAAAGACCAAAGACCAGACAAGTTGTGAAAAGCCAAGCTAAGTGCCCTCGAGTCAGAAGTTGTGAAAGGACATCACATACAAAGAAACCATGAACTAAAAAGACAGGGAAGAAAGAAAAGATCAAAACTGATATAAGGAGAGACTCTAACTTGTTCTTGAAGGTCAAGCAGCCAAAGTACAAGGAAAAAATGATGAAAAGAAGTTCTCAAAGATGGCTCAAGAAGACATTACAAAGTATTAAGACATGTACAAAGAGCTGGAGATAGAAAACCAAAAGCAAAGAACATTCTCAGGGTTTCTCAAGCTAAAAAAACTGACAAAAAATTCAAGCCTCAGGTTGCAACAGTAAAGGGTTTTATGGGGGAAATACTGTGCAACACAGGAAGCATCAAAAGAAGATGCAAGGACTTCACAGAGTCATTATTCCAAAAACCAATGGATCAGTGTTCAATCCTTTCAAGATGTAACATATATTATCAGGAGCTGATGGTAATGAAGGAAAAAAGTCCAAGATGCACTGAAGGCACTGGCAAAAAAAAAAAGGCTCTAAAAATTAACGAAATATCAACTGAGATGTTTCAACAAACGGTCGCAGCACTGAATGTGCTCAATTTCCTACCTGGCCAAATGACTGGAAGACATCTGTATTTATGCCTATTCCCAAGAAAGGTGATCCAAATGAATGTAGAAATTATTGAATATTATCATTATATCACACAAAAGTAAAATTTTGCTGAAGATCATCCAAAAGTGGCTGCAGCACTACACTGACAGAGAACTGTCAAAAATTCAAGCCAGATTCAGAAGAGGACATGGAACCAGGGTTATCATTACTTACATTAGGTGGATCTTGGCTCAAAGCACAGAATATCAGAAAGATGTTTACCTGTGTTTTACTCACTAGACAAGGGCATTCAACTGTGTGGATCATAACAAATTATGAATAATGTTGTGGATAATGGGAATTCCAGAACACTTAATTGTGCTCACAAGGAATCTGTACATGGATCTACAGAACAAGGGGACTCTGCAGGGTTTAAAGACAGGAAAGGTGTACATCAGAGCTGTATCCTTTCACCATATCTATTTAATCTGTATGCCCAGCAAATAATGTGAGAAGCTGGACTGTACAAAGAAGAACAAAGAGGCAGGATTAGAGGAAGACTCATAAACAACCTGCATTATGCAGATGACCCAACCTCGCTTCCTGAAAGTGAAGAGGACTTGAAACACTTACAGGTGAGGATCAAAGACCACAGCCTTCTATGTGAATTACATCTCAACATAAAGAAAATAAAAAGCCTCACAACCAAACCAAGAAGCAACGTCATGATTAATGGAGAAAAAATTGAGGTCGTCAAAAATTTCATTTTGCTTAGATCCACAATCGACACCCATGGAAACAGCAGTCAAAAAATAAAGACGCACTGCATTAGGCAAAGCTGCTGTAAAAGCTCTCTTTAAAGTACTGAAAAACTAAGATGTCATCTTGAAGACTAAGTTGCGCCTAATTTAAGCCAGGGTATTTTCCAACACATTGTACACACGTGAAAGCCGGACAATAAATAAATACAGAAGAACTGATCCCTGTAAACTGCAGTGTTGAAGAAGAGTACTGAATATGCCATGGACTGCCAAAAGAATAAACAGATCTGTTCTAGAGAAAATATAGCCACAGTGCTCCTCAGAAACAAGGATGGCACAACCACATGTTACATACTTTGGACATATTGTCAGGAGGGATCAGATCCTAGAGAAAGATGTCACGCTTGGTAAAACAGCAGTTCAGTGGAAAAGAGAAAGACCCTCAACAAGATGGACTGACACAGAGGCCACAACAATAAGCTCAAGCAAGACAACGACTGTGGCCATGGCACAGGAGCAGGCAATGTTTTATTTTATCATACGCAGAGTCACTACTGGTCAGACCCAACTAGATGGCATCTAACAACAACGAGAAGTCAACAAAGTGTGGTACTGATGCACAGATAGTCACATAAATTAGTGGAACAAAACAGTCCAGAAATACACCCACACATCTGTAGTAAAATGATTGTCAACAAATGCACCAAGGCAAATCAACAGGACAAGGATATTCTTTTCAAAAGATGATGCTGGTATAAGTGGATTTGCCTATGCCAAAAAAAGAAAAAAAAAACATATTCATCTCATACTATAAGCCAAGTGCTGTCTCATACTATACACATAGTTAATTCAAAATGGATCAGTAAACTAACCAAACCCACCGCTCCAAGTTGAATCTGAATCATAGCAACTCTACAGGACAGAACAGAACTGCCCCCAGGGTTTCCAAGACTATCACCTTTACAGAAGGGAAAAAAAAATACTTGGGCAGTCAAAAAGGACGAATAAATCTGTCTTGGGAGAAGTACAACCAGAATGCTTCTTAAAAGCACAGATAGCAAGATTATGTCTCACATACTTTGATCATGTTATCGGGAAAGATCAATCTCTGGAGAAGGACATCATGCTTAGTAAAATGGAGGGTCAGAGGAATAGAGGAAGACCCTCAAAAGATGGAATGACACAGTGGCTGCAACAATGGACTCAAACACAGTAATAATTGTGCGGACTGTGCAGGACAGGGCAATGTTTCATTCAGTCATACATGTTGTTGCTGCTGTTAAGCACCATCAAGTCAGTTCCAACTCACAGAGACCCTATGAACAACAGAACGAAACACAACCCGGTCTTGTGCCATGTCCACAATCATTTTTATGCTCAAGCCCATTGTTGCAGCCACTGTGCCAATCCATCTCGTCAAGGGTCTTCCTCTTTTTCTCTGAAGCTCTACTCTACCCAGCATGATGTCCTTCTCCGGAACTCATCCTTCCAGACAACATGTCCAAAGTATGTAAGACACAGTCTTGTCACCTTTGCTTCCAAGGAGCACTCTGGTTGTACTTTTGTTGTTGTACTTTTGTTCTTTTGTTGGTCCATGGTACATTCAACAGTCTTCTCCAACACCACAATTCAAAGGCATCAATTCTTCTTACGTCTTCTTTGTTCACGGTCCAGCTTTTGCACGCATATGATGCAACTGAAAGTGCCATGACCTGAGTCAGACACATTTTAGTTTCAAGGTGACATCCTTATTTTTGAATACTTTAAAGAACTCCTTTGCTGTAGATTTTCCCAGTGCAATGTGTCTTTTGATTTCTTCACTGCTGCTTCCATGGGCATTGATTGTGGACCCAAGTAAAATGTTATACATAGGGTCACTGTAAGTCAGAACTGAGTCAATGGCACCTAACAACAACAATCTTTACAAAAATAGACTGCCACATCTTTCTCCCACACAGCAGACAGTGGGTTGGAACTGTCCACCTTTTGGATGCAGCTGAAATCTTAACCAGTGCACTAACAAGGCTCTAAAAACTCATCATGGTGATGCCGATCCATAAAGACTTCAGCTCACACAGCAGAATGTTCCCATAGAATTTCTAAGGCAGTAATCTTTGTGGAAGCCACATCTTTCTCCTCAGCAGAGGACGATGGGCTAAGAAACACCAATCTTCTAGTTGGCAGCTGAGCACTTAACCACTACGCCACCAGGTCTCCTTAAAATGGATCACAGATTTATATCTGTAAAAGCTAAAACTATACAACTTCTAGAAGAAAACAGGAAAATCTTTTGTGATACTGGATTAGGAAAAGATTTCTTACATAATGGCATAAAGAACACAATCCATAAAAGGAAGGAAAAAAGTTTAAAAATGGACTGCATCAAAATTTTTAAAATTTTGCTCAAGTAGACAGCCTTATGAAAACGGGGAGAAAAAAAAAAGCCAGAGTAGGAAAAAATAATCACAAATCATATATCTATTAAAGGAACTGTAACCAGAATATAAAATGAACTCTTTTACTCAAGCTTGAGACAAATGAACAACAAAAAAAAAGATTTAAAGAGACCTTTAAAGGGCTAATATGCACACAGAGCCCTGATGGTGTAGCTGGCAGTTTGAATTCACCAGCCCCTCCTTGAAAACCTTATGGGACAGTTCTACTCTGTCTTACAAGGTTCCCTGTATAAGAAAATCAACTCTGGCAATAAGGGGATGGGTTGGTTGCTTGCCTGCTTGTTAATATACACATGAACAATGCACATTAGGCAAAACAAAGCCAAACCAGTAGCCGTTCAGTTAATTCTGACTCACAGACAACCCCACCTGTATCAGAGCAGACTATGCTCCACACTGGCTGATTTTATGGAAGATCACCAAAGGCTTTCTACCAAGACATCTCTGGCTGGACTCAACCTTTCAGTAAGTCAAGAGTATTAACTGTCTTCACCACCCAAAGTCTCCACAACATTATGAGTCATTAACCAAAACCAAACCCAATGCCATTAAGCCGATTCCAACTTACAGTGACTCTAAAGGACAGAGTAAACTGCCACATAGTTTCCAATGAGCACCTGGTTGATCTGAACTGCTGACTTTTTGGTTAGCAGCTGTAGCACTTAACGACTGCACTACCAGGGCTTCCTATTAGTCATTAAAAATGTGCAAATTAACCACAGTGAGATACTACTACACAACCATTAGGATGGCTATAATAAAGACTAACGAACCAAGTGCTGACAAGGATATAAAGAGAAAAGAAGCCTCATACAACACTTACAGGAATACAAAATTGTTCAGCCACTTTAGGAATCTATTCAGCAGTTTTTTAAAAAGCGAAACATAAATTTACCATATAACCAAACAATTTTATTCCTATTTATCTACCTAACAAAAATGAAAACATAAGTTCACACAAAGATTTGCATACATGTATCTACAGCAGCATTATCTGTTAACAGCTAGAAAATGGAAACAAACCATTATTCATCAACTGGTAAATAAACCAACAAAATACAGTAGCACTTTTATACAAGAGACTGTTATTCAACCATAAAAAGAAATTAAATAGTGATCAATTCTACAACCTGGATGAACACTGAAAACATTATGCTAAGTGAAAGAAGTCAGACACAAAATCTTATCATTTGATTACATTTATATGAAATTTTTAAGCAAGGCAAAAACCACAAAGACAAAAAACAAATCAGGAGTAGCCAAGGTTTGGAAATACGAGCAAGAATCAACTTCACATGAACATAAGTGAATCTGATGAACGGCTGAAAATGTTCTAAAACCAAAAAGGGGTGATGACTGGTACACTGCTGTTGTTAGTCACCATCAAGTCAACTAACGGTGTGCACAGCAGTCTGGCTAATGGTGTGTAGAGTAGAACCACAGGGTTCTCAAGGTGTGGTCTTTCAGACAGAAGTAGATTGTAAGCCCTGCCTTTTCAGGTGCCTTTGGCTGAGTTCAAACCATCAGCCTTTCAACTAGTAATCAAGAGCCTACCCGTCTGTAACACCTAAGGATTCCAAATACTGTATGGATGTATAAATTTATAAAGCTTACTGAGCTGCGAACCCATAGTGGGTGAATTCTATGGTATGTAAATCATACTTCTATAGAGTTGTTTTTTTTTTTTAAAAAAAAAAAAAGAAGCCAGGAGAAAAGAAGCTTAAGTTATCCATCAGTTAAACTGCAGGCCCCTAATAAAAACAATACCTGAGAGGAATCTGTTTCTTAAAACAATTACATGAGATCAAAAGGGCAACACTTGCCCAAAAGCAAAGATGAAAAGGTAGGAAAAGGACAGCAATTTAGGAGAAGTGGGAAATGGAACCAACGCCATGAAACACTTTGTACAAATTATCAAATGGAAAACCAGTTTGCTATGTAAGCTTTCACCTAACGTACAATGAAATTTAAACAAAGCTTAAGTCACTGAGATTTATTTTGAATAAGACAACAGCCTTCATTTCCATTACTCTTTATGTTGTAAGCCACCAAATACAATGTGATACATATACTGCTCCTCCAAATTCTGGTGGTTGGAGAAATCATTTCCACCTTGCTATGTACACAGAACTGCTAACATGTTATGGTGAATGTTGTTTAAAGTTGTAATTGGCCAACCAGATTTATCTACTCCTAAAAAGCATTATATAGCTCACCATGAGGCTGACACCAGATTGGAAAAGCTCATATGGGTAGAGAATTCTTTCATAGTGTGACTTCAAAAGAGATCCAGTTCCCTTTCCTGGCAGATATCCCAAGCGGCTCCCCACTTTAGACCATTTCTTCTCTTTGGTGACCATTTCAAAACCTCCTTTGCTGGCAACAATCTGAAAAAAAAAAAAAAGGTAAAAATTATTTAGGTAAAGAGGTATATTCAAGCATTCTAACTCTATATATTGCCTGCTCCTCCTAAAAATAAAACAGTTATCCTGGGTTTAGCTTTCAAAGTTCCTGTGACAAGTATCTGATAAAACTGAAGTTTGTCAACATTTAAACTAAGAAACAGGAATGACTCTTGGCAGTGTCAAAAGGTACTGTTGAATTATTGTGCCTATCTTCAAGCCAGGCATTCAAAAATATTTATTGAATTTGTACTCTGTGTGTTATTCTCTGTGAGAGAACTGAATACATACAATCCATACACCCAAGATAGTATACCCTTCACAATATGAAATAAGCATTAAAAACAGACAAAAACAGACATGAGAATAAAAGTTTTATAGTTTCAAATGAACAAAACCCTGACATTAGAAAGTGTATAATGAATTTAAAGAATAATTCTAAGTAAGAGGCTATAATTTTTCAAAAGGCAAAACATTACGTGGGAGATTATGGAGGAATGATGTGGAAAGATCAGATTACATGTAAAAGGCATTAACAGATTTTCATGAATGCATCAAAGAGTATATAAAGGTAGGAAGTAATAACGTAAATTATTCAATTTGGCTGAATGTTCATGTCAAGCCAGGCACCAAACACAATATACATGCACGAAGGCTGTATTTTCCAAAAAATGGTATGGCACATCTCTCTCTGAGAACAGTATAAACAGGACAATAACATAGTAAACAATCTTTATCCTCTTTGAGCATATACTACTACATTTTACTATTTCAAAAAGGTTAAGAACGTAAATGCTAGAGTAACCAGAATTCAAATTCCAGCTCTGCCACTTAACAGCTGCATGACCTTAGGTAAGTTACATATCATGTGTCTCAGTAACTTCACAGTTACTAAAACAGAAATAATAACAATAACTCCCTTATCAAGTGATTGTTCACAGAGCATAAATAAAATGTGAAAAGCACCAGAACAAAAGTAAGCACTGTATCAGTGGTAGCTGTATTACACTAATCTGTGTGGGTGGGGAAGTGAGAGTGTATATACTTAAAAATAAATAAAATGTGTTCAACTCTTACTGTTATGCTATTATAAATAAAGTTGAAACTATAGTGAGCACAATTTTACACTAGTGGAATATCTGAAAGGCTGGCAAAAACACAGTTTGTAAGCACAAAAGCTGAACACAGTTAATTTTTCAATTCCTTCTATCACCTTGCGAGGGGAATTTCCCTCTGATTTTAAGAGCTCATCAAGGGGAAATTATAAAGAGAAAAAATGTATTTTTTTTCAAATTGAATAGAAGATGAAACTATGAGAGTGGTTTAGGTACAGGGCTATATACAAACAAATGGAGGATTAGGACATCCTTCATTGAATATATATCTTTCTAGGGCCTCTATACTGCCAATTACTGTTCCAGGAGCTTAGGATACCTTAGTGAATACAACAAAGATTGCCCTCATACTGCTTGCATTCTAGTTGGGGATACAAGACAATAAACAATTAATATAACAAGGTAAATGTCAAAGCCATAAATAATATAAAAGAAATCAACCACAGCAGTTAAGGGGACTCTAAAGTAACAAGTGCTAGCACAAGATCTCCACATGCAAAAGAAGTTGGAACCATGTCTCACAACATTTACGAAAATTAAAAAATGGACCAACAATGACTTCGGACCAACAATGATTTCAGGCCAACATGGTGCCACAGACAGAAGCACCATGGCAACCCTCCCTGAAAAACTAAGTAAAAAAGAGACAAACATCAATTCTGAAACCTGAAGTGTTTCAGAAGGAATGGACTAAGAAACCAACAGAGAAGAGTGAAAACAGATAGAAGAAGAAGCTCTTTATCAGTTAACTTGGCACAAACCTACTATGTTGGACTCCTGTTGGAGAGCAGCAGATACAAACTTGGGAAAATAGCTTCATGGAAATCCTACCAGGAGCAAGACACTCTTTCCCCCCGTCCTCTCCTGTCCTGGCTACTCTACCTCCAATTTCTCCTCATTAGCTGTGGTAACTCTGTCCACCAGAAAGTGCAGCATTTCAGCCTCTTGGATTTGCCCTACCCACACAGGACACTGCAGAAGGGAGTAAGCTAAAGCAGCTTCAGGGAGCTCCTAGCAGGGCACAGATATCCAGAAACCAGCAACATACACTTTCCTAACCCAAACCCTTCCCTTCCTTTCTGGTCGTCCTCTGTTTCCCTCTTTGGGCTGGGAGCAAACTCCTTCAAACCAAGGCCGTTTGGGTTCACCTTGCCCACACTAGCCAGCTTCCCTAAGTGTCCTATGTCTATAGCTGGTGTTGCTTTTTACTGTCTCTTCTGGATTCTTCTGTACCTCCCAGTACCTCCCGTTTCTTTCTCTTGAACACCTGGCCCCATGTTCCATCTCTGTTCTTCTTGAAAGGCTACGAAGCATCACTGAACAGGGGAACCACTCCTCTGGCTCATCATGCCACACCGGTAGGGATCCTCAAGGGTTTTTTTGTTTGTTTTGCTTTGTTTCAGTCTGCTTTGTTTTGTTTTCAGATGTGGTTGGTTGGTTTTCCTTTTCTTTGCACAACTTGGAAGCCCATTCTAGCCAGGCTACACTGTATGACTTACAATCATCCCACTTTCCCAGTCTGAATGACAATGTCAGTGGGATCTTTGGAAGCATATCTTTCTTTTTTATTGTTTTCTTTCTTCATTTCTCAATGTTCACCTCTCTACACCTACCTTTTTTGTCTCCCAGTATCTGTTGCTATGTGACATCTATATTCCTTCTAGCCTTGCTATAACTGCATAGCCTGGGACACCTTTTGTCCATCTTTGTGGCTGCATTGGTGGGAACTCTAGGGGCCTTTCTTTTCTTATCCAAATTGATATCTAGTCGTTTTTTTCCTTTTTACCTTTTGTTCCGCCATCTTATTTTTTCTTTTTGTTTTTCTCTGTTTCTCATCTCTCTACTCCTACAGCATATTCCCTTAGCATTCTTTTTCACCTGTTTTGTTTTTGGCTTTTGTTTCTCTCTCCTCTCTCCCATACTCATCATAGCACACAGATCACAACCTCCCCATTCCTTCCTGCACACCTGCACCAGCTGCTGATCACACCCCCAAATACTACAGACACAGCCTACTAGAACCTGCCCAACACTGATTCGTGGCCCACCCTGTTGGCCCTATTACATATCACAAACAACCCATCTCTGAGCCTCTCCTTCAGCTGAACCTACCCCACTGCACCATAGCTAAGTGACTGACCCCACCCATTGGATAAAGAGGTAAAAAGCATCATGACTAAAGAAAAGCCAACAGCAAAAAACACAAAGCCCATCTGCTATAACATAACCAAATAAGACAGAAAAGCAGGAAAAATCAAAAAGATCTACAATCAATAAGCAATGAAAATAACTACGGAATGCCTCAAGAACAGCAGAAAATATCCAAACTTAGTTAAAAAACAGGGTAAGATGATTCCAGTAAGCATCCTAAGTAAAATAACAGATGACTTCCCAGCAAAAGAAAGATAACTAGAACTACCTGACAGGGAATTCAAATCTCTAATATTCAGAGCCATCTAAGAATTAAAGCATAAAACACGCAGCAATGAGGAAAAAATACTCAAATTCACGGAATAATTCAGGAAAATAATACAGGAACAAAATGCCAAAATAAATTCACTACTAGAAATCATTAAAAAATAATTAGTAACCCAGAAGATAAACAACAAAATTTCAGAAATGGACAGGGTCACAGAAGCACTAGGGAGCAGGTCTGAAATGACTGGAAGACAGGATCAGTGAAGCCAAAGACACACACGTGGCTACAACTCTGAGGGAAAATCAGAAAAGAGGAACAAAGAAAAATGAAGAAACTCTGCGAATCATTTAGGATATTATCAAAAGCAAAAATCTGGAAGTGATCAGAGTTCCAGGATAGGAGAAGAAAAATGGAAAATCCAGAGAGGATCAACGAAGAACTGCAGATAGAAAACTTCCCTAATATCATAAAATATGAAAAGGTGACCATCCAAGAACCTCAATAAATCCCACAGAGGACAGACCGTGAAAAGAAATCACCTAAGCATATCACACACAAGCCGAAGCCAAGTGCCATCGAGTCAGATCCGACTGATGGCGACCCTAGGGGCCAGGGTAGACCCATCTGCTAAAATCAACAACAAGGAAAAAATTCTGAAAGCAGCTCAAGAAAATATAAAGTCACATAGTGATGAGAAAAAAATAAGACTAAGTTCTGATTATCTGGCAGAAACCATGCAGGCAAGAAGGCAACAAGATGACTTATCTAAAACCCTTAAAGAGAAAAATCATCAACCAAGAATACATCCCGCAAAACTCTTATTCAAACACGATGTGAAATTAGGACATTTCCAAATAAATAGAAACTTAAAGATTCGTAAAAACTCAAGTAAATTTACAAGAAGTATTAAAGGTAGTCCTTCAATCTGAGAACCAACATCAGATCACAACCTAAATCTAGGATGCAAAACTCTACAAGCCACATACCACCCTAGGAAAAGAACTCTCATGGCATATCCAAAACCAAAAGAATTAATTACAAAAGAACCAGAGACATCATTCTGCAAGTCCCAACAACATAAAAACAGTAAGAGGGAATAAATAGTATAGGTATAGAGCTTTTTAATGGAATAGAAGGCAAGGTGATACCAACTAACAATAAACCATTTCAAACCTAGGAAGGTAAGGGTAAATTTCAATATAACCACTAAACAAAGTTAACAAATCTAGTCATCAAAATGAAAACAAAAAACACAGTCTCAATAAAAACAAAATTTACAAAACCCAAAACAAATTTTTAAAAGTCCACAAATAAAAGGTATTCAGCACAGAAAGAGGAGAAACAGAAAGTGTCAGCACTACCAAAAAAAAAAACCCCACCACAAAATGGCAGCAATAAACTCACACCTATCAATACTTACATCAAATATACATGGCCTAAATGTACTCATAAAGAGACAGAGAATGACAGAAGGGATTTAAAAATAAAAAAAAAAAAAACAGGATCCATCAATATCTAAACCGTTACACTAATCAAAAGACTTCACCAAAAGAGTAAAAAGAAAACCTACAAACTTGGAAAATTTTGAGATATTACAAGTCAGACAGAGGTCTAATCTCTAAAATCTAAAAGAAAATGCAGTATCTCCATGACAAAGACAACCTGATAAAAAATGGACAAAGGAAATTAAGACACTTCACCAAAGAGGACATTCAAGTGGCCTAGCAGACACAACCAATAGCCATTACAGAAATGCAAAAAAACTGGGTGAGGACAGCAGATGGTGTTGCAAACAGGCAGGCATGTAAAACTGATTTGGATTGTATACTTTCACTCAATCACAAGAAAAAATTTAAAAAAAGAAAAAAGGAAAGAAATGCATATCAAAACCACAATGAGACACCATCTCACCCCAGCATTATTGTCACAAATAAAAAAAAATTTGGATTAATGTTGGAAAGTCAGCTAGGAGATTGGAACTCTTATGCACTGTGGGTAGGACGGAAAAATAATACAATCATTTTGGAAAACAATGTGATGCTTCCTTAGAAAGCTAGAAATAGAAATACCATATGATCCAGCAATCCCACTCCCAAGAATACATTCTAGAAATACTAAGCTGTCACACACTAGATACATACACACCCCTGTTCACTGCAGCATTGTTTACAACAGCAAAAAGATGGAAACAACCTAAAACCCCATCAACAGACTGATAGATAAACAAATTGTGGTACACACACACAATGGAATGCCATGCAATGATAAAGAACAATGATGAATCCACAAAACATCTCACCACATGGATGAATCTGGACAACACTATGCAGAGTGAAGTAAGTCAGTCACAAAAAGACAAACGTTGTGTTAGACTACTGCTACTCATAAAAATTACACACAGAGAGAAAATCGCTGATGGTTATGAGTTATGGGGATGTAAAAACACTACACAGACAACAGGACAGTGGTAAATTAGGTGAAGGGGGCAGGAAAGCTGGCAATAAAGAACCCAAGGCTGGCAAGGGAGTGTTGATATACTATTGTTGTTAGGGGCCATCGAATTAGTTCTAATTCACAGCAACTCTATGAACAACAGAACAAAACACTATCTGGTCTTGTGCCATGTCATGTACAATTCAAAAGCATCTTACATCTATAGGATATCATCTTGCTGACCTCTGGCTGGAGGAAGGGGAGTGGACGGACAGGAACGGAAAGGAGACTGTTGGGAGGATGAGACATGTATGGAGCAGAGAGGAACAGTGTGCTGTCACCAGACAGGGAGAGCAGTGGAAGCTGCATATAGGCCAAGCCAGCCAAGTGCCGTCGAACTCATGGCGACCCTGCATATAGGGCGGCATGTAAATTTACATGTGAATGTACATTTTCACTCAGTTATGTTAAATAAAAATAAAAATTAAAAAAAAAACATCAGCTGTTCTTCTGTCTTCCTTATTCATTGTCCAGCTTTTGTTATGTACAGTACACAACTGAAAATGCCACGGCTTGGGTCAGGTGTACCTTAGTCTTCAAGGTGACATCTTTACTTTTCTACCTTTTACACAGCAGATTTGCCCAGTGCAATGAATCTTTTGATTTTTTGACTGCTGCTTCCACGGGTGCTTACTGTGGAAACAAGAAAAATGAAATCCTTGACAACCTCAATCCTTCCTCCATTTATCATGACATTGCTGACTGGAGCAGTTGTAAGGATTTTTGTTTTCTTGCTGTTGAGGTGCAATCCATACTGAAGGCTGTGGTCTTTTACCTTCCATCAATGTTTCAAGTCCTTTTCACTTTCAGGAAGCAAGACTGGGTCATCTGTATAATGCAGGCTGTTAATGAGTCTTCCTCCAATCCTGATGCCTTGTTCTTCATACAGTCCAGCTTCTCAGATCATCTGCTTGGCATACAGATTGAAAAGGTATGGTGAAAGGATACAACCTTGACGCACACCTTTCCTGACTTTAAACCACATGGTGTCCCCTTGTTCTATATGAATGGCTGCCTCTTGATCTATGTACAGATTCTTCATAAGCGCTATTAAGTGTTCTGGCTTTCCCATTCTCTGCAGTGTTATCCAATTTGTTATGATCCACAAAACCGAATGCCTCTGCCTAGTCAGTAAAACACACACAAACATTTTTCTGGTATTCTCTGCTTTTAGCCAAGACCCATTTGACATCAATAATGATATCCCTGATTCCATGTCCTCTTCTGAATCCAGCTTGAATTTCTGGCAGTTCCCTGACAATATACCACTGCAGCTGCTTTTAAATGATCTTGAACAAAATTTTACTTGCAAGTGGTATCAATGACACTGTTTGATAAGTTCCGCATTTGATTGGATCACCTTTCTCAGAAATAGGTATAAATAAGGATCTCTTCCAGTTGGTTGGCCAGGTAGCTGTCTTACAAATTTTTTGGCATACATGAGTGAGAGGTTCAAGGGCTGCACCCACTTGCTCAAACAGCTCAACCAATATTCTATCAATTCCTGGAGCCCTGTTTTTCAGCAATGTCTTCAATGCAGGTTCAGCTTCTTCCTTCAGTATTACCTCTTTAAATGGCTGAATGCTGCCAAATCTTTTTGGTGTAATTCCTCTGTATATTCCTTCCATCTTCTTTTGATGTTTCCTGAATCATTTAATATTTTCCCCATAGAGTCCTTCACTACTCAAACTCAAAGCTTGGATTTTTCTTTCAGTTCTTTCATTGTAAGAACTGCACAGGGTGTTCTTCTCTTTTGGTTTTCTATCTCTAGTTTCCTAAACGTGTTATTGTAACACTTGGGTCTCCTCAAGCTGCCCTCTGAAACCTTCAATTCTTTTACTTCATCATTTCTTTCTTTTGCTTTAGCCACTCTATGTTTAAGAGCAAGTTTCAGAGTCTCTTCTCACATCCAATTTGGTCTTTTGTCTTTTTAATGATCTCTTGCTTTTTTCATGATGATGTCTGTGATGTTATTCCACAACTCATCCGGTCTCCAGTCATGCTATGCAGTTGTTAACTAATGTCATAAAACAATATGTGTACAATTTAATGAAAAACTAGTTTATTCTGTAAACCTCCACCTAAAGTACAACTGAAAAAAAAAGTCATGGACCCCCTTATGCCTGTGCACAGGCAAAGGAGCTGTTACTGCCCTGATTTCCCTGCTTAGGGGAGTCAGCAGCTTATGTTTTCCTGTTTGTTGCCTCTCCAAGGCCAGAAGAATGGCTTAGGGCATGTGACAAGTCGTACTTCTGGCCCAGAGGACTTGTCAATCTCTGAAGGTGGCTTGGATCCAGTGCAGAGTCGGAAAGGTGAGGCAGGAAAATGGGAGAGAGGAGAGGTATATTTTGATCCACATGGTAAGACAGACACAAGCGCTTATCTTTTGTTGATTGAGTGCAGCTTTTTACTGATTCTGGCACAAGTAGACTTTCTGCCACTTGGTCTCTCCGAACATGGAAAACACTTCCCAAACACCACTGCTTGTCTCATTGTACTCTCACCAGTGGATCAGGCCAGCACAGTGCTAGCTCCCATCAGGTCAGGTCCAGCAACTATTCGCTGCTTCTGAACCATCTTCCCATCCCCTTGCCACTGAGCCCAAATCCTCAAGGTTGCTAGGCTATCATATATAACCCATTCATTCAAATGTTTGAATCTGTTGTAAGAAGGACCAAAGGAACCATTTGCCTACTCCGCCATCTGAGCCCCATGTTCCCATTTAGTGTCTTTCTGACGAATCTAATGCAGGAAATGTTCCACGAAAACAAGGGAATAAGGCAAGTGAAAAAACATCTACAGCAAGGAGAGAAACAAAGGGAATTCCTAGAATGAAAAGTGGTAAAGACAATTCCAAGCTGACATCTGACATGAAAAAGCAGTCAGTCTGGACTGGAGCAGAAAAGTAGACTCCAAAATGAATGTCTCCAAGAAGAAAATTAAATTGATAGATGACCTCATACGTGAAAACATACTGACAGAGCTGTATTTCAATGGGAAGTCAGAAAAATGTTTATGATTACAAAGAAAACTTCAAAATGAAAAATAGAAGAGATTATTAACCCTAAGGAAAATAAAAATTAGTACAAGGAAACAGAATTACAGCACATTACAAGGCTCAGACACAAATTATTATGTATGATTTTATGATTTTTGATTTAATAAAAAATTGATGTA
Organism: Heterohyrax brucei; assembly: GCA_028571685.1. NCBI lineage: Eukaryota > Metazoa > Chordata > Mammalia > Hyracoidea > Procaviidae > Heterohyrax > Heterohyrax brucei. The sequence continues at coordinate 62,882,195 of CM053142.1, read as the reverse complement.
CATACAACATAAGGTGATAAATGAAGTATAGGAAAGACTTAGATTTCTTATACCCCTCTCAAATCATTAAGTCAGTATGTAAAATACTTAAAACTAAAAAATAAAGCATCATGAGCATATTATTTGGAAATATAAATCCAAATTGGAACCAGTTAAAAGTGAAAGTGATTAGCTCTGCAGAGAAGGGAAGTAGACATGAAGTAGAAGAGAAGGAAGAACGTTACTTTTTACTTTAGGCTTTTTTTTTCCTAAATGTATTCCTTTGGGAAAACAATTTTTTTTAAAGAAGAAACTGAGTGTTCCTTGCCAAACTGGTTATAAACAAATGATTAAAACTTTTGTTAAATTATAAAGACATTACAAATAACACATTTTATTATCAAAATATTTATTAGGTAGATGCAACTGATGGTCCAAAGGCCTTGGGGTTCTTCTGGGAGCTTGGCCCCTAAATCTGCTGCTGCCTCTGACCAGAAAACATTACAGAGGTCAACTCTTTGGACAGGAATGGAATGGACTTTATGGTTCTATGTATCTATAGGATGTTGTCCTACTGGCTTCTTACTAGAAAGGAGAAGAGAGGGCAGAGAGGAAGAGATAGGAGATTGTTAAGAGGATATGACTAGAATACAATAGAAAGAGGTATGCTGTCACCTGGCAAAAAGAGCAGAAGAAGCTGCAGATAGGTGGGCATGCAAATTTAATTTGGTTTGGATACTTTCACTCAATCACAATAAAAAAAGGAGAGAGAGAGAAAATATATATATTAGGTAGAAAATTAAAGCCATTTAATGAAAACAGGAAACCAACACATTTACCATTTAACGACTCAGAAGACAAAAAAAATGCTTCCCATTAAAACACAATGGAGATCACAGTGTTTCATAATCATGTGTGTATAACAAAACAAACTCAACAGGTGCCAATGAACTACTAACCGAAAAAATTTTCTTCAGTAAATGGCATACTTAATTACTTTAAAACATCAGAATTGTTTTGATTTTCTGCAGTAATCAGCCTGAGTCACTTCCTAGAATTTCAAGTATCATGCTAATGTAGTAGTCTCCCAATGATACAGGTGAGACTACTAGTTAGCTTGTTGTGAAGTATTCTCTGGGAAGCATATGAAGGACTTTGATACAGTACTCCTGGATAAATGTTCTGTATCTTGATATGGGTAGTGGTTACACAGGCACACACACACAAGATTTACCTAACTGTACATTCAGAATTTATGAACGGTATTGTTATTACTCAATGTTTAAAAAAATAAAAATAAAAAAATAATGTAGTAAGAAGTGTTACTCTCACCATGGTATTTACAGAATATAAAGTATACATTAAATTATTACAAATGAAAGGATGTCTGTATAAATCTTAAGCTTTACAGCCATTTTTACCTACTGGGGGAACAGATGTCCAAGGGCATGTAACAAATGCACAAACCCCAAATCCAATAAGTCTCAGACAATCTTAATCACAAAATATTTTCAGTAAGCTGTGTACGTATTCAAACAAGGTGTATTTCATTAGCAGTAGTCTCCTTTCCATTAAATGGAAGTAGGTTTGTCAATATAGCGGAATGACAAATGTTACACAAGAAAACTATAAACAACTAGGTATTCAAATTGGAGACTGTGGTGGTTCACTGTTTAAGTGCCTGGCTGCTAACCAAAAGGTAAGCAGTTCAAACTGACCTTGGAAAGCCTTTGGGGCAATTCTAATTTGCCCTACAGGGTCGCTGTGAGTCAGAATCAACTGGAGGGCAATGGGTTTAAATACTTAGATTACCTCTAAAGTCCCTCCCTCATTTTGAAATCTGCGACTCCATAAAGCCAGGAATACAATCTAATTTACCATCAGATTAAACCTAATGTCTACCTTTTAATTGGAAAACTACGGAAATAGAATCAGTTTCAATTTAACTGATGACATGTTTATATACTTATTCTGGCAAATTCCATAGGGTACTCATAAAAATAAAAATCACCCATGAGGAACAACCTTTGGTTGAGGACTGCAACAGTATTGTGATTAATGGTATTGTTACTATGATAAAATGATTTTTGGGAATATTTTTGCATTTTATTCAAGTTACATACTTTATTCAAACATATTCAGAACCTTAAACAGCATCATGTAGCAAAAATCAGTAGGTATGCCATAAATGAATACAAATGTTAGAAAGAACTCTAAAGAAGATTTTGGCCTTGTTTCCCTATAAAAAGACACAAACCTACCCCTCAAATTCACTGTAATTTGCTCTTCTGTATCACAGGTTTTATTAAAGCAGGTAGGACCTTCAAGCCCCTGATTTCAAAGCGGAAATCAGAGAGGACTAATTCTTTATCTGTCTGATAGAACTGACCCTTTACTTGTCTTTTTTCTTTTCTTAAAATTCCTGGCATCCATTACTCGGCTCAGTTAGGAAGTCACACATTAGCTGGCATGAGCCACTGGGATGATACCTCTGCAACTTCTCTTTACAGCTTTTTACAAACATCAAGCCAGCAGAGGCACCAGTAAAGGCCCTGGTGAGGACCCCCTGACTTAGTTGACAACTCAGAGTTTCCTGGACTTCAGATGAGCTGCAGTCTACTCCCTGGCAGATGCCCCTCCCAAAATCACTCTCACTGTCCTCCTGACCCCATCTCCTGTGCTGGCATGGTAGCATCCCCTTTAATATCCTGACCTTGCTTGATGGTTTCAGACAGTCTTGGAGAACGGAGAATGCTGTCTGTCCCTTGTGTATGCCAGCAACAAAGAAAATAAAAATCTTTCATTGCTCACCCAAACACCTGTCTCAGCGACTGGCTCTAGTGGCAGGTAGCCGAACCACGGGTATTTGTCCACTAACACTAATATGATTGTACTAAGCAACTCCTGGCATACTGCTTTATTACTGACATCATTACCTAAAAGATAAAACAAGTCTAAGGCTGTATTCTAGCATAAGTGAAACAGGGGAGACGGTTTACACATTCTGATTTTAAAAAGGGAAATTAAAATAGACACCCAGGATTTAATTCTTTTGTAAAGCTGACTTTTCCTTCTTTTCTCCTGTCTTAAAAATTCTTAGCTTCCTTCACCTGGGCTATGGCAGGAAGTCACAAACTAACTGACAGGAGCCGCTGAGATAATAATCTTTACAGCTTCTGCCGCTTTAAGTATTTTAAACTAACAGACATGCAAACAGAAGACACTGAGGTGGAGATGTCAGCCAGAGATAGCCGAAGGCTCTGGACCCCAGCTTTTGCTTTGCATATTCTGCCAGCCTGCTCCAGGATGGGGGTCCCTCCCAACCACCTCTATTGTTCTCCTAAGGCCCCCTGTGCTGATAGGCACGTACCTTCCTTATATAACCCCTGATTCACCTAACTTCTAATTCAGACAGGCCTGGAGAACAAAAAATGCTGTCTGTCCCCCATGTTTTACCAGCAGAACACAGATAATAATGATGACATTATAATAATAAAGCCTTTGATCACTCTCCCAAATACCTGTCTGAAAGACTGCCTGTTGGGGGCAGGTGACAAGAATCTAGAGTTTTATCCAGCAACATAAGGCCATACTTCTCAAAACTTTTAGAGAAAATTCTGACCTGATATTAACTTTAAAACATATCATAAAAGCTAATTTAAATAATTATTCTTGCAATTCTCATTAAAAATGAAGTCTTCCAAAATTAATTCTGCAATTTACACAAAAATAAATTTTTATTTCAAAATAGTACACCAATAGCAGGTTATCAAACACCACAAAACAGATGTTTTTCCACAGTCCTCAGATATTCAAGCTGTCTTCAGCCAGTAAGAACCACAGATTTATTTTTACTGTATTACAAAACATGCTTTAAAGGAGAAGTGTGCTGTCACCGGGCAAGGAGAGCAGAGGGAGCTGCAGATAGGCGGGTACACGAGTTGAAACTGGATTGTACACTTTCACTTAGTTACAAAAAAAACATAAATGCAGGTCAGTTAGCTTTTTCTTTTCATATTAGAGAACGTAATGTTACACACATAACACCAGCTTGGGCAAAAGAAAAGTCAAAAACTTTTCATTCTTCAGTTTTCACACTATTGTTCACTGTAGTGGATACTGCTGGCCTCTTAAGTGTAACATTACTGACAGATATTAATAAAAAAATTTATGTACCATCAGAATATTAAGTGAAATGAATCCCTTTAATGCATGAAATTTTCAGTTAAGACACAGAACAAAAGATGACAAGCTCTACACACGACACTGTACATCCAATATATTATTTAACAGGTTGGTATCATTTCTTTTTTATACTGTGTATCACATAGCTTACTAATCAGAGTGAGTCATTAAAATTAATCCCATACCAAATTATAAACTACCATCTAAAGATAGTTTTGAGATGTCATTTTCATTTATTCATGTATGTGTTTCATTGCCAAACATATATTTACATATGAAGTGATATTTTCTACAAAGATTAATATTTGATGATTCCTAAATCAAGTACAAGCCTCACCTTGCTCAAAGCATACAGATCCAGGATTTTTCTCTCCACTATTGGGATTTTCAAAGTAGATCCTTGAAGTTCCCAAAATTTTGCTAGTTGATCCAAGAAGTCCAATCTCACTCTAGTCATTGCCTAAAGATTTTTTAAATATAGACACCAGAATTTTAAACTAAGTTACAGTTAAAAAGTAATGAATTCTGCATAATAAAAGTACTCATTTCTGTATTTTAAAAAAACTTTTAAAAGAGCTTTCATGATGGCTCAGTCCAACACTATAATATAAACCAATAAAGAGGCAAAATAATTCTGTCACAAGAAAATTTTCTTAAATCACAATATTCCCAGTTTCTAAGCACTCTAATCACAACATTTCATCTGTAGATGATACGGACACTTCAGGTGTACCAACTGTCTATCTCACTGATATTAAGATCATGTATATGATCATAAAAAGTTAAGGAAAAATACGCATTAACATTTCAGAAAATAAATGTTTTAGGAGTGCCTAGAAGACACATACACAAAAAATCAGCATGACAAATTAAGTTTTAGCTAGCAAAGATTTCCCTTTTGTATCCCAAAACAGTCTTCATTCTACACAAAAGAATCACCTGAAAATCCAGGAGACACAAAGAACAGTAATATTTAAATAAACTTCAATTTAGAAAATGTAAGAGATTACTAACATTTAAAGGCAGATACTAATAAAGCAGAGTCACAGTTCTGGAGATGTTTCTTTAAAGTCAGATACAAAAATAACACCTCTGAAAAACATGTTTCGCAACAGAATTTAAAAACCTGTTTTCCACAAACTATGGGAGACAGAATTTTTCTGAGAGTCTCAAAATTCTTTAGGAAAGTTATCAACACTGAAGAAAGTATGAACTTAAGAATTCCAGGTCTCTAAAGCTAATCAATGAATATTTCCATGATTAAAAAGAACTAGAGCTAATTTCCCAAAACTCCACTTAAATGAAAAAACTGTATAACTACTTTAAATAATTTTTTAAAATCACCTATTTCCTCCAAACGTCAAGTAACTATTCTATACAGTCCCAGTGAACACTAACTCTGGACCCTGGAACTTGAGCTTCTCCAAGTTCCCTACCTGGAGCCCTAACAGAAAATGGTAACATGAACAACACTCACCTCAAGTTCATTTAAACGTTGGACCCGGGGTGTGAACCGAAAGCTTTTGACCTCACATGCAAATGGAGGTTGCCAATCCTAGACAGAAAGAATTTAACACAGACTTGGACAAGCAAGGAATGCATTACCATTCATTCAATTCAAAACATGAGTGGCCCCAAAGCCTGATGATAAGATCAACTTCATCTTCACTATAGAGACAGAATATTTTTCAGGTAAAACAATATTAATATAAACTAGAGAAAAAAATACTAACATCTCATCAGTCTCCTTAATCTCATAACTATGCTTTTCCCCTTATTCAAGTGAAAGGCAATGAGCTAATACACAACAAAATACTAGCTAGTAAACCTAAGTTTCACAAATTGAAAACAAAATTTGAAAGAAACTATAAAGGGTAAAACTAAAGATTAAAAAACAATAATTAGAAAGCACTCAATATACATCACTGGGGTAATTTTTTCATTTATGCATAATGTGACACAGCAGTTCACAGTCTACGTTACATAAACGTTTTATCAAAGCCCAGCTCCTGGTCACCCAAATTTAAAAAGAAAAGCAAAGCTGCAGAACAAAACAATTTCCAGAGGGAACTGGGGCATAAGTGAAATGACAGCATGTTTCAAAAGGGGGTCTAGAAACATACTCTGATTTGGCCTAAAATCAAAAATTCAAACCCAGTGCCCTGGAGTCAGTTCCAACTCCTGGTGACCCTAGAGGGTAGAGTAGATCTAGGCTCCATAGTTTCCAAGGAGCACCTGGCAGATTCGAACTGTGGACTTCGACTTAGTGGACAGAGCACTTAACCACTACACCAACCAGGGTTTCCTGATTTGGCCTACATAACTGTATCTACCTAAAGATCTGAGAATTAGTGAAAAAAATAAATAAATTACCCTGTCTTGCAAGCCAAAAAAATTGCCAGTATTAAAATTATGCTCATATACAACATTTATTTTCAATAACAATAATGTGATACACAGATAAGGTTTACTTCTGCAACCTTTTCTTAAATACAAAAGTAACAGTATTAGGAAGAGGAATGTAGAATTTATATTTAATAAAAGCAATAAAGTACATAAAAACTTACGTTCACAAAAAATTAAAATGCTTAAGGCTTTGTCAACATTAACTAATTCTGACAAAAACTTGAGTGGCAAGTTTTGGAACACGGCAATGCATGTCATAGCTGTTTTTTCTGTTAATCCTTGTTTGCAATCAATAATCTATGATCTTACTCAAATTCATTCAGCACAGCATGGGTTTTGTAATCACACAGAGTGATCTAGGCTCAAAAAGCTACTCTGGAACTTTAACCAAAATCACCCATTTGTAAGTGATTTAACTTAATGGGAGTTGCCCCATCTTAAAATGAGGACTCTATTTACCTACTAGGGATTCAAAAGAAGATTAAATGAAATAATCTATAAATCCAAAACCCACTGTCGTCGAGTCAATTCCAACTCACGCTGACCCTATACTATAGGGCAGAGCAGAATGGCTCCACAGTTTCCAAGTAGACCCTGGTGGATTCCAAGTGCCGGACGTAGCACTTAACCACGACACCACCCGGGTTTCCAGTGCTACCCGAGACACCAATGAATCTTTTGACCTTCAGCAAATCATTCTACCCTTTGGGGGCACTAAACCCCCGACACAAACTGCTTTCCTTAAAGACTCAAGATTGTAATTAATCTACAGGCAAGCCTAGTTATTTGGAATAATTTGAGAGTCATAAATCATTAATACCTGTTTCCTAATATCAGTGAATTTCAACGTTTTCTTTCACTTCCATTACTGACCAGTTTTTCCTAAAACTAAGTTTTTTAAATTAATACTGCTTCCTCTTTCCCAGGGGAAGATTTTTTAAATTAAGCAGTAATCAGTCTGGGACTCTTCTTTGGAAATATACCATCCTAAGAATCAACCACAGGTCAGATTACCTTAAGAAACCCTAGCCATGAGACGAGGCCTGCAAATACTTAATAAGCCGGGCAATAGTAAGGCTAGGGTAATGAACAGCCAACGGAATGGCACTTGTTATCATCGTACCGTAATGAGAATTGCACTCTACTACGACATGTCATGTCGTATTATTTCTAAAACTTTACTGGCCAACGAAAGGTCTACAGTCCTTTGTTAAGCTCGCCCACAACCCAAAAGAAACGGACCATCTCCCAAGTTTTACACGAACAGGCCCAGGAACACCACTTCGTCGCGTTCACACGCGCCTACACAATACCGCAAAAGCATCCAAGGCAAAACCAGAAACTACACACAGGGTTGCTGACAATGAGAGATAAAGACGGAAGAAGCGCCAAAGTAAAGCCAAACCAAGTGTACAGGGTTCCCCCAGTCTCCCTTACTCCAGTACCTTGGGCGGTCGGATCTTGCAGATGCCAGTTTTCTCAGCCAGAGGCCGGATGCGGCCAATAAAGCTAAGCGGGTCTGTGAACTCCTCCCAGCTGGGCTCAAACACTGGACACTCTGGTGGTGGCAAGAACTCCGCCGCGTAGCCCCCCGGCCCCACACCCGCCATGGTAATATCCAGGGGTCCCTTTGGGGGAACAGGTGGAGAAAAGCTGGATAAGCCCACCAAAGCCTTTCACGTCCCCTGACAGGGGCCGAAATGCATCTTCTCAAGTAATAACAACACAACACAGGAAAACCAAAATCGCTGCCTCCTCTCGTTTGTTATTGTTTCCTTCGGTGCTTTTCCTCTTAGGGCCAGGACTTTTCCGGAAGTGAGTGTACAGTGAAATCCCTCCGCAAATCCCACAAACAGAATCCCTCCGCCGAGCGGTTTCGGTGTGCGTTCTTGATTTTTTCTTCCCTTCACGTACAGCCCGGCGTCGATCCTTCGCTCCTCGCCGGCGAAAGGGCCGGAGGGTTCGACGACTAGGCGGCCCACCCTACTGAATGCCACGATCACTCCTTTTAGGAGAGGTAGGGGAGGGAGTAAACAGTCGGAAGGCAAGCCGGTCGAGTTCTTCCGGCGCGGAGGAATGTGTAATGCATCAGGGGACAGAGTTTCTGTTTCCGGTGAGCAGCATCCAGTTCCCCTTTGTGTACAAATGGGCACGGAAACAATCCAAGCCAAGCTTCAGCTGCTTCAACTTGCCGTCAGTGCCTTGTGACTTGTTTTAACCTACCTGTCTTTTACCTAATGCCAGGTTTCATTTTCTCCTTTTTTTAGTCCTTTGGCTAAAGGACAAAAAGTACACTTTGGCCTCTTTTTACTTATCTCGTCTCCATGACAACAGGATGGGGTGGAACCCACCATTGCCAAAGTACTACTGGCACTTTTCATGCGACATCTCGAAGTTGCTTTTCTTTCCACAGAAAAGCAACCTCTCTTCTCTTTGTTTCCCCAGTATTGTCAGCTTCCAAGTGATCTCAACAGCAACGACTTTCTTCTGACATAAGCCGTTCTAATTTGCTGTAAAAGGCATGGCGAGTGTCCTAATCTTGTCAAAAGCCTCCATGCCAATGTCTATCTCACACTTTCTCCAAGTTACAGAAAGGGCTAGAAGGAGAAACAATGAAAGAGTTGTTAGGTGTGGTAGAGTCAGTTCAACACATAGTGACCCTATATACAACAGAAGGAAACACTGCCCGGTCCATAGCCATTCTCACAGTGGTTGTTATGTTTGAGCCCATTGCCGCGGCCGCTGTGACAGTCTGTCTCGTTGAGGGGTCTTCCTCTTTTTCGCTGGTCTACAAAGCATGACATCTTTCTTCAAAGACTGATCCCTCTTGATAACATCCAAAGTATCTGAGACAAATCTCAACCATCCTTGCTTTTAAGGAGCATTCTGGCTGTGTTTCTTCTAAGATTTGTACATTCTTTTTCCAGTATTCCTCACCAACACGGTAATTGAAAGGTATTAATTCTTCTTTGGTCTCCTTTATTCATTGCCCAGGTTTCATATGCATATGAGCCTGAGGCTACTGAAAACTTGTTGCTTGGGTCAGGCATACCTTAGTTCTTAGAGAGATATCTTTGCTTTTCACCACGTTAAAGAGGTCCTTGCCCAGTGTGATGCATCATTTGATTTTTCGACTACTGCTTCCATGGATGTTGATTGGCTTTATTCTGGAAGCTCAACTGAAACCTGTCCACCATGGGTTACCCTGCTGGTATTTGAGTATTGATAGCACAGCTTCCAGCAACATGCAAGCCCCAACAGTATGACAACTGACAGATGCCTGGGGGATTAAATACTTAATGGGAGGTGAATTTCTTCCTAGGTGATTTTCTTACACATACACATTGTCCATGCAACCTTAGCTATTCCTGGGACCTAAATTGCGAAGTATAAGCTGATGAATTCCAAATCTGTATTTCCAGCATAGTGTTCTCTCCTGAGTTTCAAGCAGGTACATCTACATACCTGCTAAACCACTCCAGTTGGTTAACTCAGAGATACTACAAAGTCATCACTCCCCACTATTTCTTCAGTGCTCCCAGTTGCCTTGAAAGACTTCATCAATCTATCCATTTACTTGAGACACAAATAATCAACTACTCCTGTGTCCTTAGCCCACGTGTATATTTGTGTGTTAAGTCTGCAAATTCTATCACCTAAAAATGTTAAATCCACCTATATCTCTCCATCCTTATTACCACTATTTAAATTCCCTCTCACTTATACTGTTAACAGTTCATTTCTTGACTTCTCTCAAATCCCTCTCCAATAGTTGGATTGCTTTGTCTAAGACCTGGAATTCATCCTATCAGTTTCTACTTCCAAACTCCCTAATAACTCTGAACTCCTGTATTACTTGCTGCCTTGTTGTCTGATGCTTCATACATCACATGTGCTTCTCCATGTAGTCCACAAAGATTTTTTGTGGTGTCTTATGTGTGCCATACTTTCTCTCGTCTCTGAACCTTCATAGATAGTGTTCCCTCTGTCTGGAACACCATCCTCACAGTTTCAAGTATCCCGTTCCTGGTAAACTCATGTATCAACTTATATATCACTTCCTCTAGAAGGCCTTTTCTAGTCCTCTAAATTAGTTTAGTCAACAGCAGCGTATGCTTCCTTATCAAACTGTTTGAAATTGTTTAATTGCCCTTTGTTCCACAATTAGACTATATGCTACACAAGGACAGGGATGGTATAGCCTCAACTCCTGGAATAGTCCTCATTGCAGAAGGTATGCAATAAATATCTGTTAAATGAATAAATAAATAAATAAATGGCCTCACCCAATAGATTGCCTTGTGTTCCACTGCCTCATCCTGTATTTTTACATATACCAAATTTGAGTTGAAACTGAACCAGGATGTAACATTATTAATATTCCTCCCTTTGGTTATATCTTCCATAAAAGTTAATTCCCAATCATACCCACAAGCTAAACCCCATTCTCAAAACTTTCAGATAGTATTTCTGTTTTAATTAGCTTTTATTATGTAACACATCACCTCAAAACTTAGTGGCTAAAAATAAAAACTATTACCACAATTCTGAGGGGTTGGCAATCTGTTGTTCTCATGATCTCACTTGGAATAATTCACACAGCCGAAGTCATCAGACTTGGCTGGAATTGGAGGGAGTGAAATGGCTTCATTCACTTGTGTGGCAACTGGTGATGACTGTTAGCTGGGAAGCTTCAATTATCCACATAGCTTATTCTCTTCGATATGGTAGACTGGCCTTGTTGATAACATAATATTCTCAGGGTTCCAAGAGGATGAGAGTGGAAGCCTAGGCCTCTGGCCTGAACTCCACAGTACATAAGATCACTTTTGCTGTATTCTTTTGGTGCAGTGCAATGGGTTTCTTCTTATATATGGCCTCTGTGTCCTCAGTTTGGAAACCTTGGTAGTTAAATGGTACAGCTGCTAACCAAAAGGTTAACAGTTCAAATCCACTAGGTACTCCTTGGAAACCCCATGGGGCAGATCTACTCTGCCCTTTAGAGTCACTATGAGTCAGAATCAACTCAATGGTAATGGGTTTGGTTTTTTTACAAGGCCTTGGGTTTATAATTCTGCAAACATGTTCTGTTTGGCTCCAGTATGCCCTGTCATTGGATATTTTATGCATCTTTAAGAAATTGGTCAATTTACTGTGCAAATGTGTACATTGTACAAGATAGGGCAGTGTTTCATTCTCTTGTTCATGGGGTCACTTTGAGTCAGAACCGACTCCACGGCAACTAATAACAATAGAGTACATAAAACCAGCCAATAGGATTAAGTGACTTCTAGGAATTGGCCAGTTTGCAGACCCACTGGGAGGGACATGCTATAAAATTGCTAAGGAGCTTGCTTATATAAACAGCCAACCAGACAAGTTTGAAGAAAAGCAAGAAGAAAGAGAGAGGAAGAGAAGGGAATCTCCCAAAAGAGCTATAATGCATATCAAGAGCTTTAACACTAGAAACAGCACAAGTAGGGGCAGCAGAATGAGCAGCAGGAACCATGGAACTGGCAGGTGGCAATTAAAATACGCATTTCTGTTTAAAGTGATGGAAAAATTTGGAAATGGCTAGCAGTGATGATGGCACAAAATGATAAACATAATGTCACTCAACCCTACGTGTAAAAAACATTGAAATGATGAATCTTTTGTTCTGTAAGTTTATATTACAAGAAAAAAACTACAACGGGTTTGCTTTAAAATTGTTAATAGAACAATGAGTCCCTATAGAACCTCAGTATAAACACAAACGCCTAAAAGCTTTAATCTTCCCATTTATTCCCTGTTATGTCAAGTTACACTTACCTTTTATTTTAAATTGTCTTTCCCTAGTTGAATATAAAATTTTAGAGTAATTGTCCTCAGTCATTTTCATCTGCCTCAAGACTCCTGAAAGTCTGTAGCAGTGCCTTACTGTATCAGGTCCTTTGTAAGAGATGAGGGTGAACCAAACTCTGATGAGGATGGGAAAAAATTCCAGTTTCCTTCACCTCAGTTTCTGATGCTCCTTTCAGGGAATGTAAGTGAGCCTCCATACCCTGATCTATCTCCTTGCCTACCCCTTTGAATATCACTATTGTAAAGATCCCAAACTTGCATTTTATCAGCTCCTATGCTAGCATTCTGCACATAGTATGTTAACTTGACTGTCACAATTCTGTTTGGATCTCTGGACATGACAATTCAGCATAGCTGTTGATTGAAGGTTTTTTCTCCATTATTAAACAGTCCTTGAAAATTATTCTTTCAGAAAAAGATTAAATAACATTAGAGCATTATATGGTCATCTAAAATTTACTATCCTGAGTGCTGAAATAGAATGAAATGAATACCAGACTCTGATAGTCATTTGGCTAGGCTGCGGCCTCCAGATTTTTTTTAACATGCAATAAAACACAAATTTGATAGAACAGAATTCCAATTTACATAAAAAGAGCAGACTTAATATTCTGCAAGAGACTGGAGGAACCCCTGAAACTATGGCCCTGGACACTCTATTAACCCAGAACTGAAACCATTCCCCAAACCCCTTTTCAGACAAAGATTAAACAGATCTAATAAAACAACACTCATGAAGAACGTGCTTCTTGATTCAATCAGATATACAAGACCAAATCTCCTGTCCGAAGGCAGGTGGGGACACAAACTGGATGAATGGACACAGGGAACCCGGAGTGGAAAGGGGGAGTGTGCTGTCAACGTTGAAAGTGCAACCCATGTCACAAAACAATTCAACTTTTGAATGAATGACATAAAGCATGCAAAGTGGAAAAAAAAACCTCACAAATTCAGGTTAATTGAGGAAGAGCTAGTTACAGATAGTGTAAAGCCAAGCATATTGACTTTTTAAGAAAGAAATGTCATTTTATTTCAAGTATTATTTTTAACAGATTGTAAATCGAGGCCCCTTTAGTGTTAAAAATTATTGAGAACCTCAAGAAACTCCTGTTTATGTGGATTACGTATATTGATGTTTATTAGAAATTAGAACTAAGACATTTAAAATATTCATTTAAAAACAGTAAATCCATTACATGTTAACATGGCACTTTTTTTTCAAATAGTAAGTTTATTTTCCAAGACTAAAATTTTAGTGAGAAGAGTGGTATTGAGTTACATTCTTGAAAACTAACATTTGGCATAGTATGATGGTGTTAGGTTTTTATATTTGCTTTTGCATTCCATCTGTTGGGATATGTTATTTTGGTTGAAATATATGAAGGAAGTCCAGCATCACAGCTGTGTTGATGGAAAAAGTGAAAAGTATTTTACTAGCCTTTTCAGATTAATGTAGTTTCTTAGGAAACTCTGGTGGCTTAGTGGTTAAGTGCTACACCTGCTAACCAAAGCTTGGCAGTTCAAAGCCACCAGGCACTACTTGAAAACTCTACAGGGCAGTTCTGCTCTGTCTTTTAGGGTCGCTATGAGTCACAATTGATGGCAATGGATTTGGTTTTGATATTTTCTTAAGTGATAGCATTGTGGAATCTAAAAGTATCTGAATTAATTTTTCTACCCTGTTACATGAAGATGGTAGTCAATCTTGTCTTTGAATGGATCTGTTACCTATTCATGGTTTTGTAGCATCTTGAATTGATCATTTGGAAACTAGTAGTTCCCTAGGTTATACAGATCCTCCCAATGTTGATACATATCATTGAACAATATTTTTAAAAAATTACAGAAACATCAACAATCTTATGAGGAAAGTCTGTTTTGGTAAAATTCTTTTTAACCAGCGGAAATACCCGCTGCAAGTGTTTGTGTGGGGGGATTTAACTGAACCCCAGATACTACTCCAGTTCTAGGCCCTATGTCATTGAGGATGAGACTTTTTTTTTTTTTAAACTCTTAGCCTTCCTGAGACACGTTGAAAGTAGCGCCACGTAATAGTATGTACCATATAACGCTAAAGTGCTCCTGTGGTCCATCCCATGCTTATTCATGACATTTCTGCAGTATCTTTCATGTAAAAAAAGTAGAGCCAGTTTAGAATGAGAATATCCATAACTAAGAGAAACTCTGGTGTCATAGTAGTTAAGTTATGACTGCTAACCAAAAGGCTGGCATTTAGATCCATCAGGGTCTCCTTAGAAACCGTATAGAGCAGTTTTGCTCTGTCCTCTGGTATTGCTGTGAGCCAGGACGAAACTCTGGTTAACAGCCTTGACTGCTATCCAAAAAGTCAGCAATTTGAACCTGTCAGGTGCTCTTTGAAAACTCTGAGGCAGTTCTCTGTTGGAATCGACTCAACAGCAACGACTTTGGTTTTTCTTTTTTATGGGTCATAATCTACTTGACAGCAAAGTTTATTTATTTATTTATTAAGTCTAGAACCAGTCGGTTAGACCACAGACATCTCAGAAACAGTGTGCGGAGGAGGATGAATTGGTTTCCAACCCTTCGCCCAGTGACTGTGCACCAAAAAAACTACACTTCCCAGAGATCTCTGCGCCGCAACTTGAGGGACGTGCGTCTGTATGAATAGCCTTTCTCATTGGTGAGCAGTCCACAGGGCTGTGTAACCGCGTGGGCGATTGGATGAATTTGTGGACAATCAGTGGCGCCGCGCCCCTCCTTAATTTAACTTTTGTTTTTCGGTTGGCTTCTCTGATTCCGAGAGTCGGGTGGCGTAAGTATGGAGTTTTGGGTTTGGGGCAGAAGGGCTTGGGGCCTTGAGAAGACAACCTGATGAGGGAAAAGAAATTACAGAAGCATTGTAGAAGTGAGGGACTTTAGCCTGAAATGCGGGGGTCCGTGGAAGCTGGAGACCAGAGGAGGAAAGTTGGAATCTGCAAAGAGGAAACCTCGATTGTGCCAGAGGACAAGGGGCACTACAGCAATGAGGAAGTAAAAAACTGAGTGAGGTTTAGCAAATGTTAGATTTGAGGATCTACAAAAACTCAATGATTTTCCGTTTCAAGTAGACATGTGAAGCTACAGTAAGACACAGAGATGAAAACGACCAGTATGTAGTTGGAAATTCAAATCAGGAGATTGGAAGATCTCATGTATCCATTCAACAAATAGTTGTTGAGGAGTGAGTGACTGTATGCCAGGTAGTGTTTTAGATGATAGAAGTAATCGTAAAAGCCGTGGGAACATGATGTTCCGTAAGGAATAGATAGAGGAAGCAGTGAAGAAAGTTGAAGACAGAACCTTTTAAAATATTGGAGTAAATTTTTTCAGTAATAATAATAGCCTGCATTTATTGAGTGAGTGATTATGTCAAACACAGTGCTCATTATTTCATTTGATTCTTCCAACAACCTATAGCATGTATATACTATTATTCTAATGGTGTATGTACTATTGTTCATTTGCTAGTAAGCAACTGAAGTTTAGAGAGGTTAAATAACTTGCTTAAGTTCACACAGCTAGTAAGGAACGGAACTGACTAGCCCTGGTCTGTTTGATTTCAGAGACCACTCTCAACTATACAGCAGTACTTTTTTTTAAAACGAATATTGAGTATTATCAGATTAAGCATCTGAGTCAAGGAATGATTTGTTGAGTGAAGCAGAGTGGGAACCTAAAAGAGCAGTTTGAATTTGTTACATTGGATTTTTGCTGACCAAGAAGAACAACTTAAATTAAGCTGTTACAGCAGAAGCCAGATGGTCAGGGATTATGAAACTAAAGAAGATGTGAGTATAGACAGTTTTTTGTAGATGTGCACTAGAATTGGGAACAAGGAGTGTCTACCATCACTTTTAAGAAGGAGAGAGTTTACATGTTGTTAAAAGGCTTTTTTAAAATTCCACCTTACTGTGAACAGTTTTATTGTTGTTGTGAGGTGCTGTCCAGTCAACTGCGACTCATGGTGACCCCATATGACAGAGTGGAGCTGCTCCATAGTTTCCTAGGCTGTAGTTTTTATAGGAGCCCTGGTACAACAATGGTTGTAAGCCCTTGGCCGCTAACCTAATGGTCAGCAGTTTGAATCCATCAACTTCTCCTCTGTTTGTAGGGTCACTGAGTCAGAATTGATTTGATGGCAATGAGTTTGGAGTTTGTTAATCTTTATGGAAGCGGATCATTACCTCTTCCTCTCCCCAACCCCCTAGCATTTGGGTAAATTCAAACCTCAACCTTTTTATCAGCAAATGAGTACTTAACCATTGCACCACCAAACAAACAAAAAACCCTGCTGCTGTCAAGTCGATTCTGGCTCATGGCAACCTTATGGATAGTAGAAATGCCACATAGAGTTTCCAAGGAGCACCTGGTGGACTTAAACTGCCAACCTTCTGGTTAGCATCTGTAGCACTTAACCACTACACCATCAGAGTTTTCTAGGACCTTAGAGGCCAGTGTAAGTCAAGACTGACTCTCTGAGCATGGGAGTTTCGTATTTTGATTTGTAAAGCATCACTCTACCTGCTGTGTTGACCATAGACTGTAGGAATTGGAGTTAAGGGTGGAAGCAGGGAGACCAGTTAAAGCTTACTGCAGTCATCTGGCAGGAGGTAATAGTGGATTGGACCAGGACAGTAATGGTATATGTAGCTGATAAAAGTTGTCAGATTCTAAATATTGTGATGGTAGAACCAACAGGATTTGCTAATGGTCTGAATGTAGTGTGTGAGATAGGAGTACAAATTTCTCTAACCAATTTTTTTTTTCTGTCCTAAGTAACTGGCCAGATAGTAATTAATTACTGGAATGTAAAATTCTGAGAGAGAGAGCAGGTTTTGGTGGTGGGAGGGTATATCTTAGGAGCTGAGTTTTGAATGCAATTTTGAGAACCTGTTAGACATCAAGGTGGAAATAGTGAGTGGGCAGTCAAATATATGAGTCTAGGGTGGAGAGTTAGGACTGGAGGTGCATGTTTGAAAAACTTAAATGTCAGCATGGTACTTAAAGCCAGGAGACTGCATGAGGTCACCAGGGCAATGGATGTAGATGAAGATGAGGAAGAACTGGTAAGACTGAAAAGTAGTGACTGGTGAGGCAGAAAGAAAACTAGAAGCATGTGGTATCTTGGAAGCCAAATGAAAGATGTCAAGGAGTGAGCAGAGAGAGGCCCTAACATACAGGGTGCTGAGCAGGAAGAGAGTTGATGAAGTTAACAATGATGATGATTTCTTTTCACTGTTTTTTACAATATTTTTTCCTAAAGGGCCGAAGATTATATACCAGGTAGAGCCCTGATGGTGCAGTGGTTAAGAGCTACCGTGTGCTACAGCTGCTAACTAAAAGGTCAACAGTTCACATCCACCAGCCACTCTTTGGAAATCTTATGGGGCAGTTCTTCTCTGTCCTATAGAGTCACTATGAGTGGGAATTCACTTGACAGCGATGGTTTATACCAGGTACACCGACACAAGAACAAATGTTACATCTTTTGACTTGTTCAGCATCAGAGTAGATTGACAAAGTGTGCTTGATGAGAAAGTGTTCACCAAAGCCTATAAATGCCCCTGCCTTCCTAATAATGTAATATTCCTTTCCTAAGTGTGAGGTTTATCCTCCTGAAATGTCAATGGTAAGATTGTTCGAAGTAGAAGAATTAAAGATTTTATGTTAATCAAGTGGGAAGGAAATTGTGAATGAAGGTTATATTTTTGTTTTTATTTTGGTATAGTTAGAAAGATGGCGTACCAAGTAAAGAGTGTCAGTGACTTCATCTTACATTTGCCCTCGTTAGTGCATCTGTTGCCATGGAGTTGATTCTGACTCATAGTGATCTCGTGTCCAGGTGGCACAACAGTTAAGCACTCTGCTGCTAACCAAATGTTGGCCTTCCCAGTCTCCCGGTGACTCCACTGGAGAAAGACTTAGTGGCCAACTCCTGTGAAGATGAGCCACTGCCACTGAGTCAGTTCTGACTCACAGCAACCGTATATAGGTCAGAGTAGAACTGTCCCGTAGAGTTTCCAAGGAGCACCTGGTGGATTTGAACTGCTGACTGCTTGGTTCACAGCTGTAGCGTTTCTTCACTGTGCCAGCATGGGTCCCCCATAAAGATTAGAAAACCTCATAGGGGGGTTCTGCTCTGTCACATGGAGATGCTAAGAGCCAAAAATGGACTCAATGGCACCTAAAGCATTACTTGCTTATTGGAAACTTAAATCTTACTCTCATACTTTCAGTGCAAGGACAGTTTGTTTTGTGTCATTGCAGATAGCATTCATGCTAAGGCCTTTCTTTCTAGATTTCCTTACTCATCTGAATAGTCAATACTTTTTTGATTTTATCTAATCATAATAGTGAGGAAGATGCCTTATGAAACTTCAAAAAGTGCAGAATGTCAGGATTCAAAACTACTGCTGCATTGCAAAACGTCACACTCTTACAAGCCAAAGAAATAAGATGTTGAATTGAAAAGCAGTCTATCTGTACCCACATGGGTACTTTATTGTTTTGTTCTTATTCCTAACTGCTCATTTTGAATTATTGTGTATTTGACAGGTGTGAAAAAGACAGCATGAACTTTACCCCGGCACACACCCCTGTTTGCAGAAAGTAAGACGTTTGCTTAGTTTTAAGATGTTGAAGTAAGGAATCAAAACTTTTGAAACCTGAATCCACAGTTAGCAGAACAGCTAGAAACTATTCCTAAATGTAAAGATTTCTCTCTTCTTACTATGCAGAATTTTGATTAAAACACAGTTTGTGTTAAATGGTGATACCAGGATTTTGGCAGTCTGAGTGGGCCTACTACAGTGCCAGTAGATACTGGAGTTCAGCAGAGCAACCAATGAGAAAATACAGGAAACTTTTAATTCTGATCCTGCCATCAGCTAGCTGAATGACAGGTCATCTTCTCTCACTGCCTCAACTCCCATCTCTAAAACACCTGACATGTCTCTAAATAGTAATGTGTGTCCCAGAATTGTTAAAATTGAAAATATGAAACATATCACAAGCTTTTGATGACTGAGAAAATGTGTTTTTTTTTTTCCTTCATGTTAACACAGAATACATTTTTAAATCTATTCTGTAAGTGCTGACCACACCATTGTAACTGCAGCTCTGAGCTAGTGAGATAAAGTTTCTCCAGGCTATTTTTCATTTTGTTACATTGTAAATTGCATGCAGTTAACCGGAGTGGATTAATTTTCCCATAAAGGTTACTCTGCTTCTCTACTCACTTGTTTTCTAACTCATTGTTATAGCTTAAGTCTCTTATTTGCTAAAAACAAAAAAGCACTTCTTGTCCAGGCTTTGATCAGAGTCTTTTGCTGTTTATAATATTTAGTCCTAGGGTGTGAAATTCAGTTATCTCAGATCCTCGGAGAATGGGATCTGATGTGGTTATATAGGTGTGAACTCTTTCCTACTCCTGGTTTTTATATTTATCATTCTCTTCCTTAATAATGTTCTCATATTACCTATTACAAAAAATAAACTGCTTTATTTAGCAAGTTTTGATCTTAAATAAATGGTAGTATCCACTATGTACATGTCCACATACATTTTTCTATTTAATATTATTTGCATGGTTTGTTCACAGTCACACATGTATCTCTAGTTCATAGTTTCTAATAACTTTATTGTATGAATATACTATAGTTATCCATTATCCTATTAAATGGACATTTGGGTTGTTTATTATTATAAACAATGTAATAATAAACCACTGTGAACATATTCATATATGTCACCCTGTCCATGAGTTTCTCTAAGACAAGAGGAATTGCAGTTTTACTAAATTGTGCTGGTTAACTGTGGTTTTACTAATTTATGCTACACTAAGATATATATGCTCCAATTGCTGTATGTCATAATATTAAAATTTCTAGTTACTATTATCTGATCTAACCTAGTTTATATTCTGTTATTATTCTCTAACATGTATTTTAAAACCAGCTTAAAGCCATTAATACTTAGAAGGCAGTTTATAAGATTACTGACTAACCTGTAACATCAACCATTCAGTTTAAGAACATAAGCCTCCTTCTTATTAAGAAAAAGTTTCATGTCTCGTAAATGTTCAGACACTTCAATGAGTGCATCTTTCTAAAGTTCATATAAGTTAACAACTGTCTACAAACACGGTGTTTCCTCCAGGTTCAGAGATTCCACCAGGTGGAAGGGAATGCCTTTCACAGATTCAGCGGAGTCGACTCCCTTGCCTTCCATTGAAGACCGTCTGGCTCTCCTCTGCCCTTCTCAGGAGCTTCTAGAATATTTTCAAAAGAAGATGTCTGAGTGTGAGACAGAAAATGAGGACTTATTGAAGAAATTGGAACTATATAAAGAAGCTTGTGAAGTACAGGTAAGAAAGAGATGATGCTTGCCCCTTTAGGTCTCTGATTAATTCTATTCATTAGTGAGAGAAAATCTGGAAGTGCCAGCTTGTGTCGTAAGCAGGTATTTCATAAAAATACTCTGTTGATTCCTTTCTACCCTAGCCCTGTGACCCACCTTTGAGGTCCCTCCTTGAATTGTAATCCCCCCGAACTCTTCCACCTCTGAAGTCTTAAACTTGGACAGCTCAGGCTTCCTGATGTGCTTCCAGTTCTTTTACTCCCTTACATCTAACTGTCCTTGACCTTCACTTTTGCTGCCTCTGTAGCTCCTTGACTTTTCAGTTTTGCAAGTGTTTATACCAGCTTCTGACACCATGTCTTTTTCTTGTAGCCTAAACTCCACTGTGCTTCACTGCGGTAACTACACTGCCTGCATGTGACCCCTTGTTTATTGATTCTTCTACTCCACACTATTTGTGACTTACTCCAGCTGTCCCCCACCTATTATCCTAGAGCCTTAGCGTTACTGATATTTTGAGTTGAGTTATTCTTTGTTGCCAGGGGCTGTTTTGTGCAATGTAGAGTGTTTGGTAGCATCCTTGGTATCTACCTGCTAGATTCCAGAAGTATACCTCTCTACAAGGTGTGATAATCAAAAACATCTTCAGACATTGCCAAATGCCCCCTGGGGGTAGCCTGGGGAAGAGGAAGCCAAAATTGCCTCTGGTTGAAAACCACTGTCTTAGATGGATCACAAAGCATTACAGAGTAAATTGATGTTAGACAAACTCAACTGTACCCTGAATCACTACGTAGCAGTTTTCTTACCTATGCATGGTTGGTTCTCACATCCTTTCTGTTCTCCCTCGACATCTGTGCCATGAATACCGTGACTGTTCTCTAGCCTGTAACCCGTTTTTAGCCCTCCTCTCTCAACAGGTAATCTCATATCCTGGTTCATGGAGGAAGTAGACATTTATGAATGAACCCATATCTTAGTCATCTGGTGCTTTTGTAACAGAAATACAAGTAGATGTCTATAGCAAAGAAAAGTTTATTCTTTTACACTGTCCTATACACTAGAAGTCAGAATTCAGGGTGCAGGCTACAGGGGAACACACTCCCTCCCTGTTGGCTCTGGAGGAAGGTTCTTGAGTTGCAGCATTCTTTCTTTGGTCTGAGAGCATCTCAGTTCAGGGACTTCAGGTCCAAAGGATGTGGTCTGCTCTTTGTGCTGCCTTCTTGGCAGTATGAAGTCCCTAACTCTCTGCTTGCTTCTTTTTCCTTTTGTCTCTTGTAGGATAAAAGATGGTGCAAACCACACTCCAAAGAAACTCCTTTTACATTGGAGCAGGGAGGTGAATTTAGAAAGGATGTTACATTCCCACTGTAATCCTCTTTAATGTAATCTAGTCTGTTAACCATAGGCAGAGAGTATGATTTACAGTACAGGGCAATCACAAAATACTGAGAATCATAGTACAGCCAAAATGTTACACATTCTGGGGGGGACAAAGTTCAGTACGTGACAGTCCTCTTCCTGTCAATTCCCACACAGCTACCTGAATCTTTAGCTATCTCCTTCTTCATTTTTTTATATTTTTAATTTTTTGTTATGACTGAGTGAAAATGTACATTCCCATATATATTTACATGCCCACCTATATACAGCTTCCACTGCTCTCCCTGCCCAGTGACAGCACACTATTCCTGTTTCATCCTCCCAACAGTCTCCTTTCCCCTCTTCTCCACTCACGCCCTTACTCCAGCCAGAGGTCAGCAGGATGATATCCTATCGATGCATAGAACCATAAAGTGTATCCAATATATGGTCACTCTGCATCGCCAAATCCAATCCATTCGTGTCCGAAGAGTGGACCTTCATTATATTTATGGGCAAGGGCCGCATCAGGGTCAGGGGCCATGCTCCCAGGGGAACCCTGAAGCAGCTGGACCATCAATTGTGGCCTTTTAGTGGAAATCTTAGGGTGCACCCCTTTTTATTCTTGTGTTGCAGGTGAGACTCAACTAAGTGAGCTCCATCGCGGCTATCACTGGTGGTGGCTGGGCACCACCCAGTTCTTCTGCTACCAAGTCTGTGTAGGCACCCACTCATGTGAATCTCTCTGTCTTCTGAGTTGTCTTTACCCCATGTCGTTTTGGTCCTCGGTGAGCATCCATTCCTGCTGAGTTGGGACCATTGGTTGTGCCCTCGGATGGCAGCTTGGCAGCTCTTAAGACCCCAGACGCCACTCACCAATGTGGGTTGCAGAGAGCCCTCTTAGCAAAATGCTAGTTGTGCCACTTGGCCTCGATTTCGCCTAGGAGCATGGTCCCCTGCCCCCCACCTCAGCTACTCTATCCTTGCAATATTGGGTTAAGATGGAAGGAGTATTCAAGTTATGTTGAAGTCCACTTAATATTGTTCTTGGTTCTAATGTGTGCTATCACCGATTTCACCCAACCAAATTTCTACTATCTATTCTAAACCCTCCCACCATCGGCCTCCCTCCTTCGCCTCCCTTGCAGCCGTCAAAGAGTCTTTTCTTCTATACATAAGTTTGTTTTTGAGATGTTATCATAGGGGTCTCATACAATATTTGTCCTTTTGTCGCTGACTACTTTCACTCAACATAGTGTCTTCCAGTTTAAACCAGGTTATGAAATGTTTTCTGGAATCATCATTATTCTTTATCATTGCATAGTGCGCCATTGAGTATATATACCATAGTTTACCTATCCATTCATCTGTTGTGTTGATTCCATCTTTTTGCTATCATGGACTGTACTGCGATAAACGTTATTGTGCATGTGTCCGTTGGTGTGAATGGCCTTGATTCTGTAATATATATTCCAAGTAGTGGAATTGCTGGGTCAAAAGGTATATCTAGACCCATTTTTTTTAAGAAAGTGCCAGATTGCTTTCCAAAGAGGCTGGACCATTTTGCAACCCCACCAACAGTGTAGGAGAGTTCCATTTTCTCCACAGCCTCTCCAGCATTTGTTGTTTTGTGTTTTTTGGATCATGGCCAACCTTGTTGGGATGAGATGGTATCTCACTGTCGTTTTTATTTTAATTTCTTTAATAACTAAAGATCGTGAACATGTCTGCATGTGTTTTTTGGCTGCCTGGATCTCCTCTTTGGAGAAATGTCTGTCCATCTCCTTTGCCCATCACTTAATTCGATGATTTATCTTCTTCTTGTTGATATTTTGTAGCACCTTATAAATTATGGAGATCAGGCATCAGTCTGACATAGAGTTACCAAATATTTTTTCCATTCTTTAGGTGGCCTTTAAGTTCTATTAATAAAGTCTTTGGATGAGGAAAAGTGTTGGATTCTTAATAGTTCCCATTTATCTATTTTCTGTTGATTGTGGTTTGTTTGACAGATTTTGAAGTCTGTCTGTGTTGTGTATTAAAACTTCTATTGTTGTTCCTACCTTTTCTTGGATGAGCTTTATCGATTTAGGTTTGATATTTAGGTCTTTTATCCAGTTGGAGTTGGTTTTTGTATAAGGTGTAAGGTACGGATCTTGTTTCAGTTTATTGCAGATGAATATCCAATTTTGCCAGTACCATTTGTTGAAGATACTGTTTTTGCCCCAGTTTAATGTCTTAGGGCCTTTGTCGAATATCAGCTGTTCATAGGTAGATGGTGTCATCTCTGGGGTCTGAATTCTGTTCCATTGATCGATCTGTCTGTTCTTGTACCAGTACCGGGCTGTTTTGACCACTGTGGCAGTGTAGTATGTTCTATCGTCGGTAATGAGAGGCCTCCCAGTGTGTTCTTCTTAAGTAGTACCTTACTTATCCGAGGCTTATTCCCTTGCCAGACAGAGTTGGTGATTTGTTTCTCCATCTCATTAAAAAATGATGCTGGAACTTGTATTGGGATTGCATTATGTAAGTAGATTGCTTTGGGTAAAATAGACATTTTCACAATGTTAAGTCTTCCTATCCATGAACAGGGTAGGTTTTTCCATCTATCTAAGTCTCTCTCAGTTTCTGGTAGTAAGGGCTTGTAGTTATCTTTGTAAAGGTCTGTTATTTCTCTGGTTAGATTAATTCCTAGGTACTTTATCTTCTTAAGTGCTATAGTAAATGGTATTGATTTGATAATCTCTTCATTAATAGTCTCGTTGGTGTAGAGGAATCCTGCTGATTTACTTATGTTTATCTTCTGTCAGAGACTTTGCTGAAGTCTTCTATCAGTTTGAGTAGTTTACTTATAGATTCTGTGGGATTCTCTGCATATACAATCATATCATCAGCAAACAGAGAGATTTTGACTTCTTCTTTGCCAATGCAGATGCCCTTTATTTCTTGGTCTTGTCTAATTGCTCTGGCTAGAACTTCTAGTGCAATGTTGAATAGGAGAGGTGAGAGTGGGCATCCTTGTCTAGTTCCTGTTCTCAAGGGAAAGTCTTTTTCAGTCTCTCTCCATTCAGGATGACGTAGGCAGTTGGCTTTGTGTAAATGGCCCTTATTGTGTTTAGGAATTGTCCATCTATGCCTATTTTGCTAAGAGTTTTTAGCATGAATAGGTGTTGGACTTTATCAAATTCCTTTTCTGCATCAATGGACAAAATCAGGTGATTCTTGTCTCTTGTGTTATTTATGTGGTTGATCACATTAATTGTTTTTCTGATGTAGAACCAGCCTTGCATCTCTTATATGAATCCCACTTGGTCAGGATGGATTATTTTTTTGATATGTTGTTGTATTCTATTGGCAAGAATTTTGTTAAAGATTTTTGCATCTAGATTCATGAGTGATATCAGTCTGTAGTTCTCCTTTTTGGTTCGATGTTTCCCTGGATTTGGTATCAGGGTTATGCTGGCTTCCTACAATGAGTTTGGGAGTACTCCATCCCTTTCTAAACTGTGAAATAGTCTCAGTAGTATTGGAGATAACTGTTCTCTAAAAGCTTGGTAGAATTCTGCAGTGAATCCATCTGGGCCTGGGCATTTTTTGGTTGGCAGTGTTTTGATGACATTTTCAACCTCTTCTTTTGTGATGTGTTTATTAAGTTATTCTGCTTCACCTTGTGATAATTTGGGTAGGTGGTATGAATCAAGGAATTTGTCCATTTCATCTAGGTTTTCAAATTTGTTAGAATACAGTCTTTCATAGTATTCTGTTATGATATTTTTGATTTCTGTTGGATCTGTGGTAACAATGCCCCTCTCATTTCTAATTTGGGTTATTAGTTTTCTTTCCTGTTTTTCTTTAGCAAGTTTAACCAGTTGTTTGTCAATTTTGTTGATCTTTTCAAAAAACCAGCTTTTGGTCTTTTCAATTTTTTCAATTGTTTTTCTATTGTCTAATTCATTTAGCTCTGCTCTAATCTTTATGATCTGGTTTCTTCTGCTCCCTGAGGGGTTCCTCTGTTGTTCTCTCTCTACTTGTTAGGGTTAGTTCCTTGATTTGGTTTCTTTCTTCCTCCCAGATGTGTGCATTTATGGAGATAAACAGACCTCTGAGCACTGCTTTGGCTGTATCCCATAGGTTTTGGTAGGAAGTGTTTTCATTCTCATTGGAATCCATGAATTTCTTTATTTCATCCTTGATTTCTTCAATAACCCTTGCTTTTTTGACCAAGATGTTGTTCAGTTTCCAAGAGTTCCACTTTCTATCTATGTTTTTCCTGCTATTGATTTTGAATTTTATGTCTTTATGATCTGAGAAGATGCTTTGCAGTAATTCAGTGGTATGGATTTTGTTCAGAATTGCATTATGTCCTAACACATGGTCAATTCTGGAGAATGTTCCATGTGCACTGCAGAAGAAGGTGTAGTTGTCCAGTGATGGGTAGAAAGTTCTGTATATATTGATGAAGTTTAACTGGTTAATTGTGGCAATAAGGTCTTCTGTATCTTTACTGAGCTTTTTTCTAGATGATCTGTCCAGTATTAAGAGTGGAGTGTTGAAGTCTCCCACTATTATTGTGGAGTGATCTAACTCTTTTTTGAGTGTAGTCAGCGTTTCTTTAACATATTTAGGTGCTCTGATATTAGGTGCATAAGTATTTAATATAGTTAAGTCTTGCTTAACTATAGTAATAAATAGCGTCCATGTTTGTCCATGATGGTGGATTTTGCATTAAAATTGATTTTGTCTGAGATTAGAATTGCCACACTTGCTCTTCTTTGTTCATTGTTAGCTTGATATATATTCTTCTATCCTTTAATTTTCAGTTTGTTCTTATCTTTAGGTCTCAAGTGAGTTTCTTGTAGACAACGTATGGATGAGTCATGTCTTTTGATCCAAGATGTCACTCAATGTCTCTTTACTGGAGGATTCAGTCCATTCACATTCAATGTAATTATTGATAGGTATGTGTTCAGTGCTGCCATTGTGAGATGTTTATTTTTGTATTGATGTTTTTTCTGTTGTTCTTATTAGTCTGTTCTGGGACATTCTGTTTTGTGAGTTGATTTTTTACGTTTTTCAAAGCTGATTTTGTGGTTGTTGAGACTCCTGTGTTACATTTCTTGATATGGCATGTTACATCTTTGTTGTGCATTATGGCTGCCCCTACGATCCCCCTTAATAAACTATATATAAACCCAATTTTAATTTCTACAAGTCTTGTCATCTTCCTCTCCATCTGCAAGGACTATAATGAGTGTAATGCATCCCTGTTTTTAATATGATGGCACCATAGCTTTCATGATAGTCACTAGATTGTTTCTTTCAGTATTAAAGCTGTAATTGAATTTGGAGCCTTCCCTAACTGGGTAGAGTTCTGAATGATGTGTTGTTCTAAAATATAAAGTTAATGGTTTTGTTCTTCTAAGCCAAAGCCAATACTTCTTTCAGTATTTCTTGTAGTTTTGGTTTGGTTTTTACAAAGTCTCTGAGTTTCTGATTATCTGGGAATGTCTTAATTTCATTTTCATATTTGAAGATAGTTTTGCAGAATATATAATTCTTGGTTGGAAGTTCTTCACCTTCAAAGCTTTGAATGTGTTCATGCCACTGTCTCTGTGCCAGCATGATTTCTGCTGAGAAATCTGACAAAAGCCTACAAGGTTTCCCTCTGAACGTTAGCTTTGCTTTGAGTCTTGCTGCCTGTAAGAGTTGCTGCTTATGTTTCATTTTGTTAAGCTTGATTATAGCATGTCTTGGAGTCTATCTTTTGAGATCTATATTGGGTGGCATGCGATATGCATCTGGGATATGTGTATTCTCTTCCTTCATGATTTCTGGGAAGTTTTCTGTCAGCAGCTCAGCAACAATACTCTCTGTGTTCTCAGGTGTCTCATCCTGTTCATTGCTCCAGTTAATTGAAGGTTGTTCCTCTTAATAGAGTCCCCATGCTTCTTAATGCTTCTTCATTTTTCTTGTTTCTTTTTTCTGATTTCTGCTCATAGACGCTGGCTTCAGTAGCTCAGTCTTCCAAGTCAGAAATTGTTTTTTCCATTTGTTGCATTCTGTTTGCTTTGCTTTGAGTGGAATTTTCTGTCTTTGATTTTGTTCTTGATCTGTTGGATTTCAGAGTACTCGTGTTCCATCAGATTGAATAGCTTGTACTGCTGCATTTTGTATAAGGTCTAGAAGGGCTTTGTATATAATCCTTTTGTATTCCCCTTCTGATGATTTCAGAAAAATTTCTTCATCTGGATAACTCTTTGTTTGCTTGTGAGCCTTCTGAAGCCATGGGTGATTTCTTGTATGCCACAAGCGTCTGTTGTTTTTTGGGTTTCATGTGAGTAAGTAAAGGATGAGAGTGTTACTGTGAGGATGGACTGCAGATGTTTCTCTAGGCTGCCTTAAAATATAAAACAAAAGATATCTAACCACTTACAAAGTCAGTGAGGTTTTCAGGTGTAGAGGTCCCTCTTCCCAGTTGGCAAAGTAAGCACCTCTATATCCAACCCCAGATGATACAGAGTAGTTCAAAATACAGTAATGCTCCTGCCCAGTTCACCTCTGCTGACATGGGCCAGCCTTAGGTGACACTGTATAACCTACTGCTTTTCTGGTAGAAAAGCGCTCTCCTGTGGGCAGTCTCTGGCTCCCAAGCTAAGAAATAGGTCCAGCTGCGGCCACCATATCTAAGATGGTGCCCTCCACATGGTCAGCAGATAGAGGGGCTAAACGTGCCGAGAGGTAGTGAGTCCTCTGCCTCTGTTGCCAGGCCCCCACCATAGCCAACACTGTGTAAACTACTGCTTTTCTGTCAAAGAAGCGCTATCCTGCTTGCAGGCACTGGCTCCCAGGCTAAGAATTAGGTCCCGCTAAAATCTCCGTATCCAACATGGTGTCCTGCACACAGGCACTGCGGTTCCACACAAACCACGCTGTGGAAGTGATAAAAGGACAGGCCCAAAGTGGCTAGATGAACAGAGTCCTAAGCCTGGCTCTCAAAATATGGCAATTTCACCTGGCTATCCCCCCAGCAGTGCGTCTGAGTCTAGCCACTAGGCAAGACCAAGCTCTGCCTGCCGGCCAAGACAGAAGAAAAAAAAAGTCAAAATAGTGCATTTACCTTCAGTCCGAGGGAGCCAGGGCTAGCCAGGAGCTGGAGTCAGCAAAAGAGAGGAGATTTTTCATTCAGTGGTATGAAGTCCAAATTAACAGTCTTGTGCCATGTCCTGGGGGCTGACTGGGTGACCAGAAGACTCCGTTTGGTTTTCAATTCAGATCTTGGTTTCCAGAGGGATAGAGGGAGATGTGTGCTTAGTCCGCCACCTTGACTCTGCCCCCTCCTTCCTCTTTCTTACTGTGTCAGGGGACAGAATGTCTTTGCCAGTCAGGCTGCATTGATCCAGCACTTAACTCTAGCTCCATCTCCTATTCTTAAAAAACGCTACCATTTCTCTCTCTGTTGTATTTATAAATTTTGCTTGATGTTGACTTTCTCTGCAGTATGTAAACATTCAAGTCTTTCCCTTGAGAAAAAAGCAAAACCAAAACCTTTACCTTTGTGTGTTTCCCCATCTGCCTCCTGTCTTAGAGTTAGCTCTTTCTTTTCCCAGCACACTGCCAGTATAATTTTACTTTCCCACCTGCTTGATGATTCCTGGACTGCAGTTTGATCTCTGTAGTCACTATTTCACTAAAACCACTTCTCCTGTGGATTTCAAGTACTTATTTGCCAAAACCAGCTCTTCTGTGTCTGCCATATTTGTCCCTGTCGGCTTCTTCTACTTCCCTAAAACTCACTTCGTGTCTTCGTTTCTCTGTCATTTTCTTTCCTGATTTCTGTCTCACCTGTCTGACCAATTCTTCTCAGTCTCTATTTACAGCTCCCTGCTTCAAGTCAGAGTTCTTTCAGATTCCACCACAGATGGTCTCATTTTACCCACATGTCGTACTGCTACCTATGTGATGATGATGTCCAAATAATGAACCCTAACGCAGGCTAGTCTGCTGAGCCAAAGCCAAGTGCCGTCGAGTCGGATCAGCCAAGTTAATATGTCCAATCAGAATGGAGCTCTTTTTTTCTAACCTAACCCCTCACATGCATATCACACTACCACTTCCCCATTCCTTTTCCTTAACTTTTTCTTAATTCTGTGTTCTGTGGTTTGGTAAATGGTACTATTGCTGACAGTTCCGCCCAGCCTTGTATATTAAGTCATTTGGCAGGTCCTGTTGCTTCTCCTTTCTAAACATTTGTTAATCCATTCCCACAGCTCCGTCATTGTTCCCACATGCTAGTTCAAACCCTGATTGTATCTCACCTGAACTATGATAGGAAATGCTGGAGGCACAGTAGTTAAGTGCTAGGTCTGCTAACCAAAAGGTTGGCAGTTTGAATCCACAGGTACTGCTTGGAAACTCGCTGATGCAATTCTACTCTGTCCTATAGAGTCACTATGAATCAGAATCAACTCTGCCGCAATGGGTTTGGTTTGGGGGTAATTTTGGAGCTATAATAACATCCTCCGCCAGTATTCTGGTCTCCAGTTTGATGCCTGTCTTTAAATTATCTAGTGCTGCTCTAACAGAAATATTACAGTAGGTGGCTTTAACAGACAGATTTATTTTCTCACAGTTAAGGAGGTTAGAACTGTGAATTCAGGGTGCTGACTCTAGGGGGAGACTTTTTCTCTCTCTTGGCTCTGTGGGAAAGTCTTTGTTTCTTTTTAACATCTGTTTCTTGGTTCCTTGGAGATCTCATATAGCCTGGCATCTGTCTTCCCCAGTCTGTGCTTGCTTGCTGCCTTCTTAATCTGCAATTTTAAATCTCAAAAGAGATTGACTTAAAACATGTTCTACACTAATACTGCCACATTAGCATAAAAAAGAAAACTATCCCCAGATGGAATTATAACCACAGGTGCAGCAGGATTTACAGTATGTATTTTGGGGAGATATAATTTAATTTATAACAATACCTTTATAGTGGGGCCTCACTGTTTTCACTCAGGCAATACCGACATACTTGCAGTCATCCAAACATACTGGGCTTCTTCATGGTTCTGTAATTACTGCTGTCTTTTTTTCCTGAGATTACTAGCCCCTGTTTGTCTCTCTGCTGACTCCTAGTCATCTTGCAAGTTTCAGTTTCTCTGACTTCTCAAACAAGTTTCACAGATTTGGTTCCTGCTGCGCTCACCCCAGTTTACCATGCATACTTCCTTCATTAGATAATTCCTTTATTTTAATTGCTGGCCCATGTGTCTTTCCACAGAATTCCTAAGCTCTTTGTAAATGAGAATCATGCGTTCTTCATCTTTGTTTTTCAGTGTCATAACAACACTGATTATATATAGAAAGCATTAAAAAAAAAGTGTAAATAGAACCTAACCAAAAAAAGCTATTGCCATCGAGTCTGTTCTGACTCATGGTGACCCTAGAGATCAGAGTAGAACTGCCCCGTGGTTTCCAAGGAGTGCCTGGCAGATTTGAACTGCAGACCTTTTGGTTAGCAGATGTAGAACTTAGCCACTACCCACTAGGGTTTCCGAGGAGAAATATGACATGCAGAGTTCTATTGTTTCTGAAAGGAAGATATTAGAGCTTTGGCATTATATACAAACTTCCAACTCATGATGTAGTTTTGAAACTCCAAGCCTATACACAGTCTATTGCTTTGTCATTTGAATTCTGTGTTGATGAAACTATTTAATTTGGAATATTTTTACGTGAACTGACTTGTCTATATCCAGTAAGAGATATTCCTGTATGGCCCCATGTCTTTCGAGCTGCCTTATTATTATTTGTCTATCTGTCTGTTTATTAGAGGAAACCCTGGTGGCGTAGTGGATAAGTGCTACAGATGCTAACCATAAGGTTTGTAGTTCAAATCTGCCCGGTGCTCCTTGGAAACCATGGGCAGTTCTACTCTGTCTCTAAGGTCACTATGAGTTGGCATCGACTTGATGGCTCTGGATTTTTTGGATATCTATTTATTATTTATTTATTCATTTGTTTGTTTTGCAGCACAGACTAGAATGGGATTTGCAGCAGAAGGAGGAAGAGATTGCTGAATTGCAGAAAGCTCTGAGTGATATGCAGATCTGCCTCTTCCAGGAAAGGGAACATGTTTTACGCCTCTACTCAGAAAATGACCGACTGAGAATCAGGTACTGAGTAGGAGAGTGAAATGTTCAAGTTACCATTCTAAATTACTCTAAACCAAACCAAACCTGCTGCTGTCAAGTGGATTCTGACTTATAGCAGCCCTGCAGGTCAGAGTAGAACTGCCCCATAGAATTTACAAAGAGCTCCTGGCGGGTTTGAACTGCCAACCTTTTGGTTAGCAGATGTAGCACTTAACCACTACACCACCAGGGTTTCCTAAATTACTCTAGAAGACATAAATTTCTCTAGTCATTCACTTAGATTGTACTCACAGACTCTGAGACAGAGATTTGCTTGCAGGATAGTTACTGGGGAAACTCTCAGGAATAACATCTCTGAGCAGATATGGGTAGAGGGAGGTTTTAAACTACAATGCGGTGGTAACAGAAGCCTTAGGTAATGCCATCAGAAACTCTGAGGCTAGGATGGCCTTCCAAAGGCAAAGGAGTTAGACTTTTTACCACCACACTGACCACTCACCTGGGATGCAGGCTGCAGGTGGGGGCAGGGGAGAAGGGGGACAGGACACAAACACTTAGGAGAGGAAGCCCTCTTCAGCCAAAGGCAACATCTGGGGCATGGATGTCTTAGTCCCAAAGGAGGCGCCTGAGGAGAGTACCATAGCATCATGCACAGTGTATTTCTTGCACTGCTCAGAGCCACTTTCTTTGTATGATTAATTTATCCTATTTTGGAAAAACTGTGGAATTCTGGTTGATTTCTTCCTGGGGAAACTTAAAAGAAGGTTAGAGAAATTTTCAGAGCCAACAGAGGAATTTAGCAGAGTTTTAGGGTACAAGATTAACAAACAAATATTAGTTGCATTTCTATACTATCAGTCAGAAATCCAAAATGGAAATTAGGGAAATAAGGCCATTTACAGTAGCATCTAAGAGGATAAAATACCTAGGAATAAATCTAACCAGGGACATTCTCTTGGACTGAATTGTGTCCCCTCAAAAATATATATTAACTTGGCTGTGTAATAATTCCTAGTATTGTAATGATTGTCTACCATTCTGTCATCTGATGGTATTTTCCTGTGTGTTATAAATCCTACCACTATGATGTTATAAGATGGATTATTGGTGGTTATATTGATGAGATCTACAAGATTAAATAGTGTCTTAAGCCAGTCTCTTTTGAGATATAAAAGAAAAGTGAGCAGAGAGATGGGAGGAAGTCATGTCACCAAGAGAGCTGTCCTGGAAGCAAAGTGCATCCTTTGAACCTGAAGTTTCTGCACGTCACCCCTCAACCAAGGGAAGGTTAATGCCAAGGATTTTCCTCCAGAGTCAACAGATAAAGAAAGCCTCCCCCTGTAGCAGATGCCATGAATTTGGACTTTTAGCCTGCCAAACTGTGAGAAAACTAATTTCTCTTTGTTGAAGCCATCCACTTGTATTTTTTTGCGACAGCACTGAATGACTATGACAAACATGAAGGACTTATACAAGGAAAAGGATAAAACACTGCTGAAAGAGGTTAAAAAACCCAAACCCACTGCCATCAAGTTGGATCCAAC
The DNA here is from genome assembly GCA_028571685.1 of Heterohyrax brucei. NCBI lineage: Eukaryota > Metazoa > Chordata > Mammalia > Hyracoidea > Procaviidae > Heterohyrax > Heterohyrax brucei. Next base: position 62,848,354 of record CM053142.1, on the reverse strand, counting down.
TCCGTAGAGTTTCCAGGGTGCTCCTGGCAGATTTGAATTGGAAACCTTTCAGTTCACAGATGTAGCACTTAGAAAGAGATTAAAGAAGATTTAAATAAATGGAAAGATGTTCTGTGTTCTTGGGTTGGAAGACTTAATACTGTTAAGATGTCAATAGTACCCAAACCTACTGCCTTCGAGCCAATTCCAACTCATAGCAACCGTATACTAGCCATCTCTTCATGTGTTCATGTACAACCCAAAGCAGTCTATAAATTCAGCACAATTCCAATCAAAATTCCAACAGCCTTTTTCACAGACATGGAAAAAGGAATACTCAACTTTATGTGGAATAGCATGCAGGTCCAAATATCTAAAGCAGTGTTGAAAGAGGAAAACAAAGTAGGATTCATAATTCCTGATTTTAAAACATCTTTTATAGCTATAATAATCAAACAACCTGGCACGGATGTAACAGTTGACAGACATCAGTGGAATAGAATTGAAGGTCCCAATATAAGCCCACCCATCTTTGGTCAGCTGACAAGGGTGCTGAGTTCATTTGATGGTTAAAAAAGAATCTCTTTAATAAAGGTGTTAGAAAAACTGGCTGTCTACATGCTGGGAAAAAACACCTCATGCCATGCACAAAAAAAATTCTAAGTGGATTAAGGACCTAAATGTTCAAACTAAAACCATAGGGTAGCAAAAACACAAAGAGCAAAAAGACACATAAATGGAACCTCATAAAAATTAAAAGTTTGTTCATCAAAAAGCTTCATCGCAAAGGTACAAAAACAAGCTACTAACTGGGAGAATATCATCAGAAATCATGCATCCAATAAGAATCTAATAAGCAAAATATATCTAAAAGTTTTGACAGTTACAACAAAATGGCAAATACCCAATCATAAAAAGTGTAAAGGACTTCAACAAACATTTCACCAAAGAGGACATTCAGGTGGCCACCAAACACATGAAAAGATGCTAAAGATCATTAGCCATTAGAGGGAATGCAAATCAAAACCCCAAGGAGATACCATTTCATTCCCATTAGAATGGCTAAGATAAAAATACAAAAACAAAATAACAAATGTCAAGGATTTGGAGAAATTGGAACCCTTATCCCGTGCTAGTGGGATTGTAAAAGGATACAGCTGTTATGGTAAAATGTGGCAGGTCTTCAGAAAGCTAAAAATAGAACTACCCTTGTCATCATCATTGTTAGGTGCCATCAAGTTGGTTCTGATTCATAATGTCCCTGTGAACAACAGAACCCAGAATCATTGTTATGCTTGAGCGCATTGTTGCAGCCACTGTGTCCTTTCAACTCCCTAATGGTCTTCTTTTTTACTGACACTCTGCTTTACCAAACATGATGTCCTTTTCTGAGGACAGTCCCTTCTAATAACATGTCCAAAGTACATGACATAAGGTCTCACCATCGTTGCTTATAAGGAACATTCTGACTGTATTGTTTTCAAGACAGATTTATTTGTTTTTCTGGCAGTCCATGGTATATCCAGTATTCTTCACCAATGCTGTAATTCAGAGGCTTCATGTGACCCAATAATTCCACTCCTAGGTGTATAGCCAAAAGACTTGAAAGCAGAAACTTGTACACCAGTGTTTGTTGCAGCACTGTTTACAGTAGCCACAAGGTGAAAACAACCTAAATGCCCATCAACAGATGCATGGATAAACAAAATGTGGTACATACCTAAACATTGGAGTACTATTCAGCTAGTAGAAAAAATGCAGTATTGATACATGCTGCAGTATTGGTGAAACTTGAAGACATTATGCCCCGTAAAATAAGTCAGTCACAAGAAAACGACTATTACATGACGTCACTTGTATAAAAACACAAGAAAAGGCAAAGGCATAAAGACCAAAGTTTGTTAGTGATTACCAGGAATGGGAGAGAAGAGAAAAGTGTGGTTACCTATGATGGAAAAAAAATCTCATTGATTAAGGATAGGATTGCACAGCCAGTTACTGCAGTTGATGTCAGTAAGTTGTATACCTATAAAATGTTAAATTCGCAAAAAATGTATGATAAGATATAACAATGCCTAAAAAACAGCAGCTGCTCAGACTGCTTGTGTACAACCAAAGTCCTCCTGGAATTTGGTTCCTTGGCTTTGAGGTTTAGGGTCATGGTTTACAGGACAACAAAAGTGGTTTGTGTTCCTTTTCCATTTTCTAGTTCCTCTGTAGTGGCTGGGGCCTTAAAAGCTTGCAAGCAGCTAGCCAGCCGTAGCAGTTGGTCTCTGTTCACCTGGAACAACAGGGGAAGAAAGAGACTCAGGAATAGGGGGAGAATATGGAGTGCTTGGTTAATTGCCTGTATACACAACTGCCTCCTTTGCCTTTGAGGCTAGAACTGGTTGATGCGGGGCTACCATCACTGAACACTTTGATCGGATTCTACAGGAGAATGCTTATCAAAAAGCGGAAAATGTTGCTCAGAATTTCAAACCTCATGGAATCCAGACTTTGTGGAGCCATGGAGAATAGACAAACCCCTGAAACTTTTGCCCTGAGATAGCCTTTAAAAACTTAATACTCGGTGAAGTCTTCTTAAAATCAAACAATAGTTTAGCTAAAGTAATAAAAAATGTCTGCCTTGAGCACTATGCTCGTTTAAGAACTATCTATATGGGATCAACTTGACAACAGCAACTTGAAAGGTTAGATAGGAACCTTTGGGGGGAGTGAGTTTATGTTAATGGAGGAGGAACAACTCAGAAAAGGAGGCTGAGAAGGGTTTGCACAATTCAAACAATGTATTCAGTGTCACTGAGTTGTACCTGTAGAAATGGCTGAATTCATGTATGTTTTGCTGTGTATATTCTCAACAACAAAAAAATAAATTTAAAAAGAAAAAGATTAGAGGATGAAGCACTGCCTATTGAATGTAACAGGTTATTGGGGCCACAAACGGTATTCATCATCTGCCTGCTCTGCTGCCCTTCTAGATTTCCTTTAGCCAGCATCTCTGCTGATCCAGCTGGTTTACCTGGTGAAGTGACCCAAGCCCTCATCCCTGAGGGCTCTGGGTGCCTGTCACTCTGCCTTTTTCAAGCCGTGGCTTCTGTACTGGGTGCCATATCTTAAGTAACACCAGCCCTAAAAAAAAAACCTATTACCATTCAGTCAGTGATGTCCTGAGAATTAGTGTCAGGTACCCCTGCCTGGACTGGAGTGCTGCTTCTACCTGCTAGTCTCTCAGAACAACGATTCAGAAGTGATGGAGTTGCAGCTGGAGCTTGTAATTATAATGGGCTCTTCCTGTGTGTTTCTTGGTGGATGCATTTCTCCTTAGGAACCGGGTCCTCTAGAGCCACAGAGCTGAGAGTTATGGAAAAGGAAACACAAATTTCCCAAGTGATGGTGTCGTGGATTGAATTGTACCCCACCTGGCAAAAATGTGTGTAGCAATTTGGCTAAGACCAGATTTCCAGTATTGTGTAATATTACTGTATGTTGTAAATCCTGCCTCTATGATTTTAATGAGGGAGGATGGGCAGCGGTTGTGCTGGTGGGACAAGACTCAGTCTATAAGATTGTATTGTGCCTTGAGACAGTCTCTTGGGATGTAAAGCAAAAGGAAGCAGGCAGAGAGCTGGGGACCTTGTATCACCAACACGCAGTGCCAGAAGCTCATCCCTTGGAAAAGGCTTGGGGTCCCTGCACCTCAGGAACTCTGTGTCCAGGGAATGACTAACAACAGGGACCTTCCTCTGGAGCCCAGAGAGAAAGGCTTCCAGGAGCTGATGCCCTGAATTTGGACTTTTAGACTGTTTTTCTGTGAGAAAATAAATTTCTCTTTTTTAAAGCCATGGACTTGTGATATTTCTGTTACAGCAGCATTAGATGGCTAAGACAGGTGGTAACCAGAGTCATTCTGCTGTATGCCCCTTGGTTTGTGGACCTATATGTGTTATCTTTTGGGGATGCAGTACTGTGTAACAGTTGTTGGTGTAGGGTGTCTACTACATTCTGCAGGATGAGGTACCATCATCTATAGGCATCATTTCCAAGCTGGCATTTCATCTGTTCTTTTAAAAGGCTTGTTCCATTGCTCCCAGGCTGGCGTCCTCTGGGTGATGTAGTAAGTGACAGAACAAGTGGATCACGTAGGCATGTTCCACTGCTGCACTCCCTTTGCTGTACAGTGGTCTGTGGGTGATTCCACATCAACAGATCAAACACGCTAATCTGAGTAGCAGGGCCAGCTAAGGAGAGCAAAAGCAAACCCATGTCTAGAATATGTATCAGTTCTAGTCAAGATAAACTGCTGCCTCTCCAGGCTCCATTATAATCAGCTTACCACCATGTGGCTGCTGGTCTCCTTGAAGAAGGCACAGTTTCAGACTCCAGAGATATCTTGAGTTGAGGCAAAGGGCTTTTGTACTCCCTCACTGACTAGGCACTGGATGTTGGCTGACTCTGAGGAAAACGGTACATAAACGTGGTTAAGGCAGTTCTCTTAGACTGAGGGCAGGTCTGGAGAGAGGCTCAGCTGTGAGTCACCAGCAGGCAACATTTCTAGCAGTTGGGGGAGTGAGCCTGTCAGTCCTGTGGATGAAGATGTGGGCAGCCAGCTGAGCATCCACTATATTTCCCTTCTAGAATTGGCAAAGAAATTATTTCCTGGCCCTTGTCTCTGTACTCGTGAATACAAATACCTGAAGTTTTAAAAATTACAGCTAATACAATCAAGAGACTTACCTACATCACCCAATTGTTGTCCAGATATGGACGTAGAACTGAGCACTCTGCCCAGTGCATTGTAACTGCCCTGTCACTTTTGCCATTTGAAATTATGACGGCTTGTAAATTAAAAATGTGACCCAAAGGGAAGTAAACTCCGTGAAAGGATGAAAGTCTTATGACTGGCTCCAAACTGTAAAATCTCTAATAAAAGTCAGGGTGTGTGGTTTGTGGCACAAGTGTGCCAGGAACCACATCTGTCCAGGTCTGTTTGGCTCCAAATCTTCCATCAACTACCCCACAAACTTCAGGACAGGACTAGGTAGGAGACAACGTGCTGACAGGGAGGGGGTGCAAGAGGAGCTGCTGGGGTGCTGGTAAGTGGCTTCTTGACCTGACTGCTGGTTACACAGGTGTGCTTAGTTTGTAAAAATGTAATGAGCTGTATTTTTGTGCACTTATCTATGTGTCTGTTATATTTCAGTCAAATGCTCGCTACAGAGGCAAAAAAAAAAAATTACAGCTAAGATCTAGATTAACCATATTCCACTTTGAGTTGCGATCTCTGTTGTTTTAAAACCAAGGAAGTCAGAAGGTAGACCCTTTAAGCAGAAAAGATTGCTTATGTGGACACAGAGTAATTTTTACTTGCTTTCTGTGAGGATTCCAGGGAGGTGGAAGACAAGAAAAAAATTCAAAGTCTTTTGGCTCTTGTGGGAACAGACACCGGAGACGTGACCTATTTCCATAAGGAACCTCCCCACAAAGTGAGTAATCGCTGCTATAGCATGATGAGTATGGCTTTTACAAAATACAGGCTAGTGTCCATAGTTGGAACAACTTAGTTATGAATATACATGTATATTTTATTGCACTTTAAAAGTGAATGTTTCTGATTCTAGTTAGTTTCTTATACAAAAATTTATACACATGTTGTCATGTGACCCTAGTTGCTCTACCTATAATGTGACAGTACACGCCTGTTTTCCACCCTCTATACCCTTTGTCCAGTCAACCAGCTCCAGTTCCCTTCTGCCTTCTCATCTCACCTCCAGGCAAGAGGTGTCCATTTAGTATCAAGGATCTACTTGAGCTAAGAAACATACTCTTTATGAGTATCATTTTATGGGAGAACAACTTTGGTACTTGCTAAAGAAGACCAGTGGAGATTCAGCTGTAGTACATAGACTTGAGATTACCAGAGTTTTCAGAGAACTTTCTGTATTACATAGAGCATTATAATTTTATTCTTTTCTTTGAAAAACCCTAGGAAGTAGCATTGTTTACTGTATTTCACCATTTTGAAGCCTAAAGCACAGAGGGATAAATGTGCTGAAATAAAAGAGGAACACAGGAGCAGATACAGTATGGGAGCGCATGTCAGTACTTGGGTTTCTTTTTTAATCTTTGTTTATATTGATTACAAAAGTACTACATGGTCTTTATTAAAAACAAACAAACATAGCACAGAAATGTGTCTTGTAAAAGTGACAGTTTCTCATAATTCTATATCCCAGAATAAATCATTGTTATGACCGGAATCACAACAGAGGGTTCTGGACAGTGTGGGAGAAAAATGGTAGAAAAAAATCAAATTCACAGAAAAGATCAAACTTACTGGTCTGAAAGAAACTAGAGGAACCTCAGGGACTATGGCCATATGATACCCTTCTGAGATGGAGACAAAGCCATTCTCAGAGACCATCTTTCAGTTACTCCATAGACAAGACAAGCCTGTTACCGTCTAGTCGATTCTGACCCGTAGTTGCTGCATAGGACAGAATAAAACAGCCTAATAGTGTTTCCTAGAAGCAGCTGGTGGGCAGGTTCTATACCTTGTGTTTCGCAGCTGAGCTCTTAATCACTGGGTCACCAAGGCTCTAAACCGTAGACCCAAATAGTAACACCCAAGAGGAACGTGCTCCTTAAAACAATCAAAATCAATATCAAAAGGGCAACATTTGGCCAAAACTACACAGGATAGAAAACCAAGAAATGGGGAACTCGGCGAAAATGGGAAATGTACTGATACACTGTGGGGAAAAAAACTAAGGCCATAAAATACTTTCTGTTGAAATTTATCAAATGAGATATTAATTTGCTCTGTAAACTTTTACCTCATGTACAATAATTATTTTTTAAGTGGCTTATCTTCTGCTGTGTGTATTTTCAACAACAAAATTATTTTTAAAAACCATTATTGATAGTTTGTTGTGTGCTTTAAGCTCTTTTTCATTCATATAGCATTATTTATGTATACATATGTGCATGTACTGTTTTCATTTTTTCACTTTGATAAATAATGCCTTAATTCATATATGCACATATTCTCTATACATATGTACATACACATACTTCTAGTTTTTATTAAATGTTTCTGAAAAGCCCTTGTCAGATGTTATTAAATAGCTGTGCAATTTTATTATTATTATTTTTTAGTATATATCACCAAGACTTGTTTTTATCCAATTTGTTGCTTTCGCTAGTTGGCTTCTTGTATTCATGACAACGTTGTGTATCAGCTTCAACCAACTTCTCAGTAAGTCTTTGAGCTGTGGAACTAAGGCCAAAAAGTGAAATATGACATTTATAAGAAGGTTACTTCTATACATTTTTTTGCTTCCTCAGGTCACCATTCCTCAAAGGACTATCCAGACTGTAAATATACGTGAACAGAATGAATCTTCAACTTTGAGAGCAGGTAACAAGCCTATTATTGTAAGTTCTTGTTGATTCAGAATTCAAAAGCATGGTGAAGGTAATTAAAAAAAAATGTTTCACTACTATACGAAACCCATTGCTCTGGAGTCGATTCTGACTCATAGCGACCCTATAGGACAGAATAGAACTACCTCATAAAGTTTCCAAGGAGCACCTGGTGGAATGAAACTGCTGACCTTTTGTTAGCAGCTATACCTCTTAACCACTATGCTACCAGAGTTTCCACTGTACAGTGGTAATTAATGTCCATAATGATGGCTCCAGTAGTTTAAGATCCAGCTGAACTTCTTGAATGATTCAAGGAATTAAACTTTGTTCAGTGGCGTGTTAGTGCTGCTCATTTTGAAAATAATCTCGTCTTCTGGGCAATACCTCATAACCAAGATGTTTAGATTTAATTTTTTTCGTTCCTTTCCCTTTCTGATTAAATGGAACTTTACAGAGGAAATAGATACAACTACAAAGGAAATTTTTTAATGATTCATTCTGCAGAAAGAGCTGTAATTGTTATCTGGGTGAAACCCTACAGGGTCCCCTTAGAAGTTCCTATTTGAAAAATTCAGCTTCACAGTTGGTGCATACTTTCCTTTTCTCTCTTTTCCTTTTCTTTTAGGTTAATGGAAACACCCTCTTCTGCAAGGGTGATGCTAATACTTGTATAACATTAAAAAGGCTGAGTAAAGTTTTTGATTAATTTTCATTTTCAATTTTAGATCCTAAAGTAAGCAAGAAAGAGAGAGAAGAAAGTCCTAAGCAATACCAAAAAGACATACAGACACTTATTCTACAGGTAAAGAATTTATTTTGGCAAACCGGTGAAGTTTCTGTCTACAAGTTTAGCTTTGTACAGCCTAACTTTATTATCGTGTAAGTCTCTCTTTACACATAGGTTATGTCTAGACATCAAGCGATTAAGGAAGGTGAGGTTGTTCTTGATTTCCAAGAGCTGTTATTTAAAAAACCGTTGTTCTCTGTTTGACCATTCTAGAAGTACTACTCTCAACCTTCATTTTATTCAGCTTATATGCTAAGCCCTACCCAACAAAACCATTGTAAAGTAAAAAGTCCTTTTGTGTTGGCTCAGGGGATGCACAGGATGTAGCAGGAGAAAGCTCATCTCTGCTGATAGACTGACATTTGGTATAGTACGCTTATGTTAGTACATCAGCTCTAAAATCTAGGAAAGTAATGAGTTATGCTCTTATCACCTGGTAGTAGTTATGTCATTTGGAACCATCTGCTAATGACATTAAGGATCCTGTTCTTTATCAGGCGAGTCCATTGATTTAAATGATACTTTTTCCCTTTGGCCAGTGTCTCTATTTGGAGTCATGACAGCAGGAAATTACAGATTTCTATTCATTTTACTCTACTTTTTTAAACCAAAAGCTGAGAAAGGAGTCATTGTGTTTCTGTGCAACTAGGGACTCTTAAAAAAAAGAGACAATCCTCAAAGTCCTAAAAGGAAGACAGTGAAAAGATAAAAATCCTAGGGCAGGGGAAAACTGAATTGTCTAGCTTTCCTTGTGGGCTTATTGTGCAGAGTCTGCTCTTGTGTAGCCCTAACCCTGTAAGATAGTAAATAAAATGAGGACAGATGAGATTCTGTGCTGTTTATTTTGCCACTGTGGTTGGCTGGTTGGTTGGTTTTTTTCATTTTTCTGGAGAAAGTCTCCCTTCCAAAGGTTAGGTCTGCAGGTAAGAAGTGAGTTGAAGCGATAGTGCAAACCTCACCCCTTTTTGGCCTGCCCAGGTGGAAGCACTGCAAGCTCAGCTGGAAGAACAGACCAAGCTCTCTAGGGAGCAAGTTGAAGGACTCATGGAAGATAGACGGATTCGCATTGAAGAGATACAGGTTCAGCACCAGAGAAACCAGGAGAAAATCAAAGAGCTAACCAAAAAGTGAGTGTTCAAGACAAGCTATACATAAAAGATTTTTTATTTCTCTGAGGGGCTTAAAAGTTAAGCATCCTTACCCTGAGAGCAGAAGAGCTAAGTGGTGCCTGGTGACTTCTGCTGACCGTTGTGATCAGGAACACAGTAGATGGAACCTGAGAGAGTGGGAGCACAGTGTGGAACAGTACTCAAGTTCTTAAAAAGTCCACACTTGTGGGGCTGATTGAGACTGAAGGACTTCCCGAGACTAGTGCTGTAAGGTTCTTTATAAATCTGGAACCAAAACTGTTCTATGAGACCATCTTTTAGCTAAATAACATACTAGCTTAAAAATAACATCATGCATGAGTACTCTGTACCTTTAAAAAAATTACCTGTGTGAAACCCAAACTGTCAGTATTTACCCAAAAGCAAAGACAAGAAAGCAAGGGGGCAGGGAACATGATAGCTGGAAAGAGCACAAATAATGTGAAAGTTGACACACTGTGAGAAATGTAACCAGTGTCGCTTCACAAATCATGCAGAAATTGTTAAACGGGAACCTAACTTGGCTATGTAAACTTCCCCCCAAATACAATGAAATGTAATTAAAAGGGTAATAGTCCTATACTTTAGCAGCATAATATGATAGAACTGAAAAGAACCTTGGAAAAAATTGTCTTCTTCAGACTTCTCTGTCTCCATGTAGATGAGTGTCTAGGTTTTGTTGAAGAATGCTGTTGATTCTCTTCTTGAAAAGCTGGTGGGTATTCACACGTCTTTTAACCCAGTTTAGTGTTTTAGCTTGACCCTAGTGGTTAAGGAATGTTCTTTTATCCATTGACACATTATCTGACTTAATGTAGTTGCACTCTTTTGTTTGGCGCTTCATGAATATGGAAAAATATGACAACATACTCAAATGAAACAAATGAAAAAGAAAAGCAAACTCTCCATAATCCCTGTTTTTGTTTCTTAACCTACCTGTCATCCCCTAGATTTCTGTGGTCTGAGTTCGTTCCCACCATTTTATTAAATGTGCACTTGCTAAGGTCATCATTGACCTCTTAATTTCTAAGACCAGTTATCTCTTTTCAGACCTTATTGTAATTAGGATCTGTCTATTTGACACTGATCACCCCTTTTTAAATTAATCTTCCTTGATTTCTGCACTATTCATCTTTGTTGGTTCTTTTGCCTATCTCTGCTATGTCTTTCCTCTGGTTCTACTGGCCAGACCTCTGCCTTATAGACACCTGCAGTTGAATATGCGTGTCATGGATTGAATTGTATACTCCCCCACAAAGAATGTGTATCGTAATTTGGCTGAGCCATGATTCCTGGTATTATGTGATGTCCTGTATACTGCAAACCCTGCCTCTGTGATGTTAATGCGGGAGGACTCAGTGCGTAAGACTGTGTTATGTCTTGAGGCACTCTCTTGGGATATAAAGGAAATGAAAACAAGCAGAGAGTTGGGGAGCCTCAAACCATTAAGAAAGAAGCAGAGCCAGGAGAGTCGTGAATTTGGACTTGAAGCTTGCTGGACTGTGACAGAATAAAATTTCTCTTTTTAAAGCTATCCATTTGTGTTATTTCTGTCATAGCAGCACCAAGTGACTAGGACAATGCTTGAACACCTCAAATGTACATGACTGAAACCAATTGTTTATTTCCCAAGTAAACACTCTCCTCCACCGCATGTCAGACTTTTACCATTTAATTTAATATCACATCCAGCCACTTTGCCAAGCTTGAAACCTCAAGATCATCCTCACCTTCCCACTCTTTCTTATTCCTGAATTCCAGACTTAATCTGGTGTATACCTAAAATGCCTCTCACACCCATTCTCTGCCCTCTCATTCTTCCTACAGTGGTTTAAGCTCTGGACTTTTGTTTCAGTTATTGCAGTAATCTGTCTTGTACAGCCTTTCTCACTGCTGTGGGTTAGCTCTTCCACCAAGAATTACTAACAGCTTAAAAACTTTTGATAGTTCCCCATTACCTTATGATAAAGTCCTGATACCCAGCGCGAAGTGTCAGGAACTGCATCATCTGGTACCAAGTTGCCCACCTTCCAGCTTTCGTTCCTCTCATGTTGTATAGTTTGATCTTGTACTTGAACCAGACACATCATAACTGGAACAGTCACTGTGTGGCAGGCACAATGCTTAGCACTGTCACACATTCTATGAAGACTTTCCCAAGCAGTATTTTGGTTCTTTCTCCTCCACTTTCCTGTAATGATCAGGTGCCTGTATGGTGACACTTAATCACTATACAGTAATTATGTCTCTGTTCCCAGAGTCTCACTACAGCCTCTGCCCTGCACCACATTCAAAATAACCAAACCAAACATGGTGCCATCGAGTCAGTTCTGACTCATAGTGACCCTTCAGACAGAGGAGAACTACCCCGTAAAGTTTCCATCAAGTGGGTGGTGGATTCAAGCTGCTGACCTTTTGGTTATGAGCTGTAGCTCTCAAACACTGCACCACCAGGGCTCTGCACACATAACAGGCACACAGTAAACGTTTGAGAAATACTTGATGATCTTTATTAAGTTGCATCTCACTACTTGCTTTCTGTATTAAACACCTTCAATTTAAAAAAGTCCTTTTTTCAGATGAGGGTGAGTTGGTTGAATGGAAGTAGGAAGTACAGAGTGGAAAGGAGAAATGTACTGTGGGGGGGCAAGGAAGCAGTTAGAGTTGCACAGTGGTGTGCATTTGGGGTCTTATATGGCAGATTGATTTGGATTGTAAGCTTTTACTGAAAGCACAATGGAATATTTAAAAAATAGATGTGTTCATGTCATGTTCTCCATCCCTTTGTCATTTTTTTTCTTGCCTTCTCAAGCTTTTCTAGTGCCTTCATCTCCATTTTAAAGTGCAATGATTGAAATTAGACATGCGACTTAAATTAGGATCGATGACCAAAGCAAGACAGAAAGTATTTTCTGGCTCTTGCAGGCTAGGCTTATTTTAGTAGTGTGATATGTTCGTATTCCACTAGCACTTCTCCATCTTCATTTTTACTTTTGGCATTTTTGTACTTAAGCATAGCATCTTGACTTTTCAGTGGATTTTCATTGTTTTTAGGGGACCAGTATTCTAAATTTTCACCATAAACTGTAATTTTATTTCTGTCTTCCAGAATATGAATAAGATTCTCGTTTAGCACCATCTGCATATTTAAGCATATGATCTATGGCTTTCATTAGATAGGTTATCCTGAGGATATTGAATGGCCTAACATCCAAGGCCATTAATAACTGCCCTTTGGGTGTCAACTTTCAAAGCATTTGTACATTAACAAGACCATGCTTTCCCAGAGTGTAACTGAGAACATAATATTAAGACAGAATAAAATAACTCATTGAAAGCGGGAGATATCTTTGTGGTAACTGAATCCATCTCTCCCACTTTATATATACACATAGACATGAATGAATATATGTGTTTCTCTGCTGACATTTGCTGTACTTTGTGCCAGGCATTATCCTATCGTTTTCCCCTTATCTGTGTACTCTTACTCATAAAAGGAACTAAATAGATTCGATATTGCTCATTCACTGGAAAACTATGGAAATTGCTTCATGGTGTGTAATAATCTTAAAAGCAGTTTGATGATTTGATGCAGTATTTTTCTAGGTGTTAATGTTAAATGAGTGAGTTGCTAACTTTCATGAGTACTCTTTTTTGAAAATAGAAACAACATTTGTATATTCCTAAATGTCAAGAAAAAGTCAGCAGGAATCTATTCAATATGTCCAGTACTTGGTACTGGTCTTGACAGTCTGGTCAAGGGCAAAATAAATGAAGTGGGGCAGAAATAAATGAAAACTTAGCTATATGCCTTCAGTCAGTTTAGGAAAATGTGTATGTTGACAGTTAAAACATGACATGGTATATAAGCAACTGTTGGATTACGTGGTAGATTATAACAGATATGAAGTTTCAGAGAATGAGGAAATTAAAATGGGCTGAAGTTTTCAGGATAACTTCACAGAAGGTGGTAATTAAAAGAAAACTGGTGGGATTAGGTTTGACCTAGGGTAGTTCACAGACAGAGCGTGGCTTGAGCAAAAGCAAAGCTGTTCATGACATTTTAGAGCTTGCATTAACTCACAGGCAGAACATCATGATTTTGTTTTTCATTGTAACCGTCTAATTCCTAGGAATAGTCCGTAGGTGTGCAGGCTGTGGATAAGTAATTCTGTGGCCCTTTTAATTACACAGCCTGAAATTAGCACTAAAGAAAATATGTGTGAAGACCACCCTATAAACCAGTGTGCAAAGATAGCGTGACACCTGGTCAGGTAAAGCCTGTGAGATTGGCAGTGATCACACTAAACATATTTTCAAAACTGTTAGCACTATTTTACGAAGTGTATACAGTATGCAGTTTTGCAAGAACTTGTGTCTTCTCTTTGTTTGGAGTAACTGTGTGTTGGACCTGTTGAGAAGCATCTTCACACACTTGTCCCTTCTTTCGTAGTCTCCGTCACACCCAAGAATTGCTGTATGAGAGCACTAGAGATTTTCTGCAGCTCAGATTTGAGAACCAACATAAGGAGAAGTCGTGGATGATTGAAAAGGATTGTTTGATGGCCGAGATTCAGCAACGCAGGCTGGAGTGTAAGAAGAAAGAAGATAACACTGGAAAAGGTTGGGCAGTTGCCCACCAGAGTCATCATAACCGAAATGAATATATTAAGGTAGTTGCCTTCCATTTTACAGAAATTGGTTCTTTTTCTGGAAGAGTTGAAAGAATTCAGAGAATTCCATGGAATGTAAGAATTGTCATACCGGATCCATCTACTCCAAAAAGCTTCTGTAACAGCACCCCCAGGCCATAGGTTTCAGAGAATTTTAGTGTGTGGAGAATTAGAAAATTAGACTACTGATTTAGTCATTCAACAAGTATTTATAGCATTCTTACTGTGCATAGTCTAGTCTCTGAGACTATAGCAGAAATAAGCTAGACAAAGTCTGCCCTCATGGAGTTTATACTTCAATGGGACAGAAAGAATGTTCCTATATTAGCAAATAACTAAGAAAATTACAGATTACCCAAAAGTGGTGTCAAAGTCATAAACAGGATTATACAAAGAAAAGTAGTTGCTGGAAGCCAAATTTTAGAAGTGGGGAACAAGGAGATTGTCTTCAGTCTTAGGACATGGTGTTTTTGCTGAGACCTTGTTAAAACAGCTTTAGGGGCAGTGTCTGACAACTCCACAATGGGGAGAACGAGAGAGAATGAAGATCAAGATCCCAAAGCTGATTTCTAGGATGGGGAGGTCAGACAAACTTCTCTCTGCCATCTTTACCAGTTCTGTCACTAACTGTCCCTCCCACCACACTCTTGACTTATTTACTGGGTTCTTAATTCAGTGCAATGGCTACTCAGAATTCACAGACCATTCTCACCATTACCGGGTTTATTAGGGAAGTAACGGTTACAATTCTGGCTCAAGAATACTCAAAATACAGCTTTTCCATCAGGAGAGCCTCTCTCCAGCTGTGCCCACAGGCACATTTCTTCCTGGCCCTCAGTCTCTTCCCAAAGGCCCTCAGCTTTCTGTCTCTGTGGGCCAGGGAAGCTCACCATTCTGCCTTCTGCTGCTGGTCTCTCCTTCCTTGGCAGCGTGGGCTCCAAGAGAATTGGCTCTCTTTTAAGGCAAAACTGAGAATCCCCTGGTAGGCCACCATGGATTTACCCTATGACACAGTCACCTGGGTGGGAGCTACAAGACCATGGCTAGAAAGGCCACACACAAAAGTAATTAATACCACCACAGACCTTAAACTTGCCCTGCAGATCTAGAGGAAGAGCATTTCAAGCAAAATGAAGAGCAAATTTAAAGCCCCTGGGACATACGAAAGGCAGAGGAAGTTTGTCATTGTGGCTGTAGAGGAATAAGCAAGGGGAAAGTGGTATGAGAGGTAGGCAGTAGCCAGTCACAGATGGCCATACAGGTCTTGGCAAATAATGTGTGCAAAGAAGTGACGTGATAAGAGTTAGGCTTTTGACAAGTAATTCCGGCTGTTCAGTGGAACATGTACGATGAGTGTTGTTGATGTTGCTTCCTTTTTAAAGACGAGCTTGAGAAATGTGCCGCCAAATGTATGCTGTGGTATCTTGCTTGGGACAAATTCTTAGCTCTGTTATATGTTTTATTTTCAAGAATTCTACCATGTACATTTCAGAAAACAGGCGGTGATGTGTTCCCCAGGCAAGGCTCTTGCTGTCCTGCTTCTGAAATCATGTTGTATTCCTAGAAATCTTACCTTTCTTTTCTTTCTTTTTGCTATTTGGATTAGCTGTATTGTAGAACTGACACTGATGTTTGTATTCCACCACCCTCCTCCCCTTTTTTGGCCTACAGATCCTGAAGGATAAGTTAGTACAAGAGAAAAAGCTTTCCAACATGTACCAAGAGCAGTGCATGTCCCTAGAAGAAGAACTTGCCCGAATTCGTGAGGAAGAAAGCATGAGGAGAGAGATCTTCAAGGTACAAAGTTCTCTGCCCCTTAGGACAGCATGGGAGGTGTAAATAGCTCAGGGGAATGCCTCCTTCATCCTCAAAGGTGCAGTCTTATTTCCCTGTGTTTAGGAACGCACTAGCAAGATGGCAAAGCGTTTACAGGTCATGACAAAACGCTACGAGGCCTTGGAGAACCGACGCGTCTTAGAAGTAGAAGGCTTTAAGACAGATATTAAGGCTCTCCGGCAGAAACTGAAAGACCTGGAACAAATGCTGTATAAGGTGATTGCTGATTCTGACTTACCAAAAAGGGGAAAAGGGGTGGAGTGAGGAAATACAGTCATCAAGACTCCTCAGGAAAAGGAAGTGCCATGTCCCTGGTGGCAGGTACCAATGAGTTACCCTCCTTCAAGCCTCACTAAAAATCAAACCCGCTGCCGTTGAGTCGGGTCCAACTCGTAGCAACCCTAGAGGTCAGAGTAGAACTGTTCTATAGAGTTTCCAAGGAGCACCTGGCGGATTTGAACTGTGGACCTTTCTGGTTAGCAGATGTAGTAGCACTTAATCCACTAGCCACCAGGATTTCCAAGCCTCAATAAAGTAGTAGTTTAACAGGTACACACTAGAGAGGGAAAGCAAACATAGAAAGAAAGAATGAAAAGACTACATCATTGTACTTCTGTCTAAGCTGAACTTAAACAGGAATGATCTTCCCTTCCAATTTAAGAAATAGATGAGAAGAATGATGTCTGCTTTACCATTGAGGAAACACGAGTAATAAAGTAATTTTCCCCAATCAGAGACAGCTTTATTTAGAATCCAGATTGCCTCAAGAGCTTTCTTATAGAGATTTAACCAGTCATCCACATATCCTGAATGATTGCTGAATTGGAAACAGAGTTAATTGCAAAAAGAGATGCTTCCTCTCCTTCTGTAGCAAATTTAGCAGTAATGATTTTACGTTTTTTTTTTTTTTTTTTTATTCATCATCTGTTGGTTACTGATTGCTATTTAAAAGGTTCTTGTACTACTGTATGGGAAGACAAAGAGCACCTTGCTTTTTCTGCTTGAATTCTCTGTTTTTAATTAGTCGCTGAATTTTAGAAAACTAAGAATTTAGTTCATAAAAGGGGGCCAGCAGAGCTTGGCCTTTATGACTAACTTATATTTCTCTCGTATATGCCATAATCATTTATTCTTCCTTTTTTCAAACTTGTAGACAACAGTTCATGCCCGGGCAGACCGGGACCTTGCCATTCTGTGTGAGGTCCGTGACAGCAACAGACGGGCACATAAAATACAAGGAGAACTGAAGAACCTCAAGTCCAAAGTGTTTGGTCTGGAGAATGAACTTAGACTCTGTTGATGTTCATTTTGGAGGGGAAAAGTGGCCCCACCTTTTCCTGATGCCTGAGAAAAATGCCGTCTTCGCGTAGAAGCTATAAACATAGTATTGACCAGAGTAGCAGCATCCCTTCTTACGAAGACAGGATGAAGAATCAGGGACTGCTAAGAAAGTTCTTCTTGCTCTCTAAACAGTCCTGTTAACCTTTTTTTTTTTTTTTTTTTGCTTCAGATTATAAGCCGATTTACTTAGATGTTTTCCCATATTAGTTGTCTTGGGTATGTTGACAGTTTTTGTTTTTTTAACAGTGAAGATGACCGTAAAAACTTAGGAAGAGAGTACATTTTTGTGAGCCTGGCTGGGTGTCAAGGGGAGAAGCACCTTCCCTGCCATTGTCTTCCCCCCAAGGCAGAGGGCAAGGCAGCAAATCCCAACTTTTGACAGTAATTCTGCCATTCAGCTTGATTTAGTTTAATGCCATAGGGCCTAAATTACCTTTTGGGAACATCCTATCTCAAGAAATTTCACCAGAGGGCACTAGAGACCCTATTCCTAAGCAAAATTTTTATCTAGGAATACAATAAAACTTGTGAAAGGTAAAACTTGTATAAGGCAGAAACCTATCAGGGAAGGAGAACTCATGTAGTTTCCACTAAAATGAATGATAGAAAAGTGGTAAGATGGCACCCTCTCAAAGGCGGTAAACTTAGAAGACCCAGAAAGACAAGGCGGTCTCGCTGAGTTGAGCTCTCACAGGTTTCCCTGTATAAAAGTGCCACTTTGGCAAGAGCAAATGAAACTTAGCTGATTCTTATCTGAAAAGTTCAGCATTTACAAATAATGTGTTTTTTTAAAATATAATTTATGCTAATTATTTTTCAATAAAACCCGTAATTGGAAATACTTTATTTGCATCTTGTATAGTTTGTTAGAGTTGCATTTTGTGAACAACCCAGTTATCCCAGTGTTTTAGTCACCTGGTACTGCTCTAACAGAAAATACCACAATGGGTGGTTTCCTGAAGAGAAACTGTTGTCACAGTCTGGTAATTCACAAATCCATGTACAAAGCATAAGTCCATTCAGTAAGAGAATTTATCACAGTCTGGTAGGCTGAGTCCAAACCCAGTGAGAGCATCTTGGCACGGGAACCTCAGGTCCAAAGGACGTGCTGTGCTCTCAGTGTTGCTTCATGGTGGTATGAGGTTTTCAACTCTCTCTGCTCACTTCCCTCCCTTATATTCCACAGTTGGTTGGTCACTGGAGTCCTGTCTCACCTGCACAACTGCTGCCCGTTTTCCATCCTCAGTGTCACAGAGGCAGGATTCACAACACATGGGAGGAATTGCACCATACTGGGACTCACAGCCAAGTCAAGTGGATACATACATTTTTTGGGGGGACACAATGCAATCCATGACACCCAATTTCCCTACTTGTTTCATGGCCTGTGCAGTTCTGTTCAAGGCAAACCTTTTCCTAAATGATTCCCTTGAAATCATCTGGTGTTAGAGGTAACAAGAATACTACAAAGGTCATGACATGGACACTTTGGCCTTTGTGGTATTCTCTGAATGTTTGCTTTAGATAAATTGCTGTGCATTTGGGGGCAAAAAAATTGTGTGTGTGACTGGACAGCCTCTGAAACATACATAGTGTGAGTATAGCATTACTGTGATGTACCCTGGGATGAAGGAAAGAACTCATGTTTTCACATCTGTATTTTTTGTGTGTATATGTGTATGTTTGTATTTCCAATATAGGGACAGCAAAGACTGAACTGGCAGTAGGAGATGTTACCTTTTTCTAAAAGTCAGTTAATAACATGTCATTTTTTTTCCATTGATAAATTGGGATCAAAGCTTCCAGAGAAATCATTCCCAGGCCTTAAAGGAATTTCCATTAAGTAGATGGTTTTTTCCTTTTGCCCTAATACTTAAATTAAGGAACAGGCTTTTCTTTTAAAATATTTTATTGCGCTTTAAGTGGAAGTTTACAATCCAATTCAATTTGTCATACAAAACCTGCACACACACTGCTGTGTAACTCTAGCTATTCTCCCTTCCCTGTGACAGCACACTCCGCTTTTCCACATTATATTTCCTGTCTCTGTTCAGCTAGCTCCTGTCTCCATCTGCCCTCTCATCTCACCTCTGGACAGAAACTGCCCAATCAGGAAGTTGATTCTTGATTCCTCCATTTTTGATACTGGTGAAATAGAAAGGCTTATTAAGTCATAGAATTTCAGAGTAAAAGGGGACATTGGAGATCACAGAGCTCATTTTATGTGTGACTCAGACCTATCACCACTGACAACAAACCCTGAGCTCAATTCCAGTGACATATTTGCACATCATAATATCTGAGAAACTTATGTGCTGAATATATAAGACTCTTAGAACTCAACTATGAAAAGTCAAATAAACCAAAAACCAAACCCGTTGTTGTTAAGTGGATTCTGACTCCTAACAATCCTATAGGACAGAGTAAGGTTTCCATAGAGTGGCTTGTGGATTCAAACTGCCAACATTTGATTATGCCAAGCTCTTAATCATTGTATCACCAGGGCTCCAAGAAGACAAATAATCCATCTTAAAAATGGACAAAGGATCTGAATAGACATTTCTCTAAAGAAAATAAATGAAAGGCTAACAAGCACATGAAGAGATGCTCAACATCACTAGTTTTTAGAGAAATGCAAATCAAAACCACAAGGACATGTCTCACATGCATTAGGATGTTAAAAAAGACAATAACAAATGTTAGCAAGGATATGAGAGACTAGAAGCCTCATACATTGCTGGTGGGATGTAAAATTGCTTTGGAAAACAGTTTGTTAGTGCCTCAAAAATTTAAACAGAGTTGCCAGATGACCCGTCAGCTCCTTTCCTAGGTGTATGACCGAGAGAATTGAAAACATGTTCACATAAAGCTACATCCATGAACAAGAGCATCATTCACAATAGCCCCAAAAGGAAACAACCTAAATGTCTATCAACTGATGGATAACCCATAGGTGGTATATTCATACCATGGGATATTATTCAGACATAAAAAATAATCAAGTACTGATACATACTATAACATGAAAATATGTAAGCAGAAGAAGCAAGACCCCAAAGGCCTCATAGTGTATGATTCCATTTATACAACAAAATCCACAATAGGCAAATCATGTAGACAGAAAGTACTTTAATAGTTGCCAGGGGCAAGGTTGGCGGAGGAATGGGAAATGACTGCTAATAGGTACAGGGTTTCTTCTTGAGGTGATGAAGTGTTCTAAAATTTCTGTTAGCCTATGTATAAAAGTAACAGAGTGTCTTAGTTATCTAGTGCTGCTATAACAGAAATGCCACAAGTTGATGGCTTCACTATATTCTCTTACAGTCTAGTGGCTAAAATTCCAAATTTAGGGCATCAGCTCCATGGTAAAACTGTTGGTTCTGGAGAAAGGTCTTCATTATCAATCTTCCCCTGGTCTAGGAGCTTCTTAGTGCAGGAAGCCCAGGTCCAAAGGATGCACTTGGCTTCTGACATTACTTTCTTGGTGGCATGAGGTCCTCATGTCTCTTTCCTCATTTGCCTCTTTTATGTCTTAAGACAGAGGTACTAAGCCTATAGAAAATTCTACTTCCTCAAACAAGCTTGCTTGGCACACCTAGTAGCTTCACACTGATATCCTAGTTCCCTTGTTTGACAGGCCCCCAACTTCACATTAACATCCTGCTCTCACTTTCCTTCATTGCTGCCCCAAACTAAAAGAAAACTACAGAAACAGGTTTATGTGCTGTGTTGACGTTCTGGATAACCTTTTAGTTCATTAAGTACATCATACATGACTTCTCTGCCTCTGAGTGGAGTTAACTGCTGATTTCTGAACAGGCAGTGCATGAAACTATATGTAAACCCCATTATGCCTGCATAGTAAGACTGAAAAGTGTTGCTCGTGTAATTCGTATGAAGTTCCTGCTTGTAAGCCCAGTAAAAGTAATCTTCCTTCTCACCGTCCATGAGCAGGCTTAGAGGCAGCACCCTGGGCTGTTTCTTTTTGTGTGCAAGGAAAAAACAGTGCCTTTCTAATTTCCCACCTGAGTCATTTATTGGCTGAGATGAGTCACACAGAGCAGAAACTGGGATTTCCACCCAGTAACAAAAAGACATTGACGTAAGACACAAACTAATTCTGTAGATTGAATCCTGCCTCGTTGACATAACTGTTACTAATCCTGCCTGATTAACATCATAAAGGCAGAAATTACAGCAGTGAAAATCACATCAAATGAGAAAACGGTGGACAGTCACACAATTCTGGGGATCACGGCCTTGCCAAGTTGACACACATGTTAGGGGACATAGTTCAACTCACAGCACTTAAGTAATAAACTTTTTTCATGAAATTTGTGTGATCTTTCACAAAAGCACATAATGGCTGTCACATAATGACAGTTTTTGTGTTACTTTTGGGAAACCCTGATGGCATAGGGGGTCAAGTGCTGCACCTGCTAACCACAGGTCGGCAGTTCAAATCTGACAGGTCCTCTATGGGGCAATTCTACTCTGACCTCTAGGTCAGACCCAACTTGATGGCAGTGGGTTCTTTATGTTACTTTTGGTCCAGACTTTTGATTCTCACTACACTCTCTGTTCACAATGCACTGGTTTGACCAAGATTTATGGTAATATTTGTAACATGGCAGATGGTACTGTCATTGATAAATACCTTCTTGTAGAATAGACAGCACTTTGTGATGGCTAACCAAACCCCCAAACCGAACCCAGTGCCGTTGAGTCGATTCCAACTCAGTGTGATCCTACAGACAGAATAGAACTACTCCATAGAATTTCCAAGGAGCACCTGGTGGATTTGAACTGTCGACCTTTAGGTTGAGTTGTACGACTTAACCATTACACCACTAGGGTTTCCAAATGTGAGGATAAGGGAAGCATTAAGGATAGTTCTCTATCTGCAAAGTTTCTAGCTTAAGGATCCAGGTGTGTAGTGATACCATTAACTGAGACTGAGCATATACAAGAAGCAATACTTTAGTTATGTCCAGTAAGTTTGGGAACAGGAATATGGAGATCAGGAGAGAAGTTAGTACTGAAGATAGATATCTGGAATTATTAGCATGGATTGGAGATCTGAGATCATGAGATCAGAGAGGGAAAACACATATAAGAAGAGAAGATAACCAAAGAGGGGAACCCTAACAATCAGACAACAAGTAGCCAGTAATGCAAGCTAAGAAGGAACGGTCTGAATAACAAAAGAATTGTGTTCTGGAAACCCAGGAGAATGAAATGCTACAGAGAACATGGGCAAACTAAGACTGAGATTATAAAGAGGAAACACACTGCTGTTGAGTTGATTCCAACTCATAGTGACCCTGTAAGACAGAGTGGAACTGCCCCATAGGGTTTTCAAGGACTGCCTGGTGGATTCAAACTGCCAACTGTTTGACTAGCAGCTGCAGCTCTTAATCACTATGCCACCAGGGTAGAGATTAAACCAATGGATTTAATCAATCTCCTTAGCAGGTGAATTCAGAGCAATTTCAGTGAAGATGAAACGGAAGTTTAAAGTAGGTCAAGGGGTAAGGGAAGGAGGAAAATGGCAAGTAGTTTTAAAGTTAATAAAACCAAAGAAAGGAAGTTTAACAGTTTTAGGGTGGGGAAGATTTGGTCATTTATAGACTGGAAGGAAAAGGCCAGAGGAAGAGACTGAAGGTAGAGGAATGAGAGGAGATGCTCATGTAAGATCCTGGAGGAGTGTGAGGTCTAGTGCTGATGGAGGCAGTAAGAATGAATAAGGAGGTAATTTAAAAGGGTGATTGATTCGTTTTTCATGGCAAAATCAGAATTAAGTCCATCCACTTAAAGTGAGGTGGGGCATCAGTATGACAGGGAGCTTGAGAAGAGTGAAGTTTTGGAAATATGGAGGGAGCATACAAGGGGCAGGTGATAGAATTGTCAGGGGAAGGCCTTGGTTTAGGATTTATTGACTTGGTTGTTAATGAAAAAATAAATCCAAGATTACAGCAAGTCACAGTTTGCTTCATCTTTCTTCTCTCCTTATTACCTTCTAATTTCTTGAGCTACAAAGGGGCACAGAGCCAAAGGGGTTTTAGAATAGGCAGAAGGAAATGTAGGTGAAGAGGTGGAGCTGGAGGGAGTGTTTGGCTGCTGGAAGAAGGGAGGCATTGCAAAGAAACATATTTTGAAAGGTTTTTTTAAGTTTCTACATGAAAACAAAATTGCTTCATGGGTTCAAGCCATCTCGTTTCCTTGGTAAACTAATTCATTTTTGTACTGCTGGTAACTTAGCTTCAAATTGGCCCTACAAAAAGCAAGTGTGAGCACAGCCTTCTGGAATGATTACTAAATGGCCTTTTATGTAAGGTTACAGAATACTCATGCTATTGGGTATAGCCTTCATTTTGAGGGTGATGCCCCCCTTTTTTTGGAATCACTGTATGATAATAATCCAATCCAATCAATTTTGACTCACAGGTCAGAGTAGAAATGACCCATAGTTTCCAGAGAGCGCCTGGTGGGATTCAAACCTCCAACCTTCTGGTTAGCAGCTGTACCACTATACCACCACGGTTTCCGTATATGATAATAGTCATAACTTAATTGGCATATAAATGTGTGTGGAGTAACACTGTCACTGAGAAACCTACTGCCCCTGTCACAGCAGCTCTGGGAGCTTGACCTTGAAGTGGAGACAGCAATCATTATTTACTTTCATTTCTGGATCTTGATGTCTCCCTCTCTCAGGCTGCATAACCCCTTCTTATAAACTTTTAAAGCTGAAGCTGTGTTGTATTGTCATATGAATAGGCAAACTAATGGCAAAGAATATGAACTTGAAAAACAGACCCAATTAATTCTGAGAATTTAGGTTATTATAATAAAAACCAGACCAAACGAAACCAACTGCCATCGAGTTGGGTCTGACTCATAGTGACCCTATAGGGTACAGTAGAAATGCCCCACAGAGTTTCTAAGGAGCATCTGGCAGATTCGAATAGCCAACCTTGTGGTTAGCAGAGTAGCACTTTAACCCACTACAGCACCAGGATTTCCTGAATTACTATAACAGAGGCATTCAAATTTGTGTGCTAAAATTTTTTTTGTACTTTGGACAAATATTAACTTTATTATGCTTGACAAGTCAACCCACCCACCTGTACTTTATTTTTTTCCTAAATTGTAATATATATATATATTTAAAAAAAAAAAAAGAAATAAACTCATTGCCATCTAGTGGATCCAATTCAGTCAATATAGGACAGAGTAGAACTGCCTTATAGAGTTTCCAAGGAATGCCCTGGTGGATCTGAACTGCTGACCTTGTGGTTAGCAGCCAGAGCACTTAACCACTATACCATCAGGTAAATATATATAGAACAAAACATTTGCCAATTCAGTGACATAGATTATGTTCATCAGGTGCAACCATCACCACTATCCTTTTCCAAATTATTCTGCCACTGTTAATGCAAACTCAGTGCCCCATAAGCAATGACTTCCACCTGTCCCTTCTCTCCCACTCCTGACAACAGCCAGTAAAGTTTACCTCTACATATTTGTCTGTTTTACACATGTGGCGTCATACAATATTTATCCTTTTGTGACTGACTTCTCTCAGCATATTGTTTTCAAAGTTCACCCATGTTGTAGCATTTTGGGGACTTCATGTCTCCATTGTATGTATGTACCACGTTTGTTTATCCATTCTTCTGTTCATGGGCATTTAGTTATATTCATCTTTTGGCTACCGTGAATAGTGCTGCAATGAACATTACATACAAGTTTCTGTTTGCATTTATGTAATTTCTTTTTCTTCCCCGATGGCTGATTCACACACAGTTATAGGAAATAATACAGAACAACCAGTAACACATTTTGCCCAACCTTCCACAATCAGCCATGTTTTGACATGGTTAATCTACAACTTTTTCATATCAACAACCCCAGACTGGACCACAGTATTTTCCATTGGCTTTTTGTTGGTTTTGTGACATTTTCTTCACTTTTTGGCTCACAATTGCCTTATCTATTCAGCACCTCAACATTTAACATTAGCAGTGATAATTTTAAATTAGTGCAACTTCAGTATTGCTGTGTTGACTGTTCCAGAACCCCTTTATTGGCAATCCTGTCTTGGCATCTGGAAATGGATAATTAAATATTACATAGAGGGATTTAGAATCTGAATGTGCCTAATATAGTATTGTCATACCGGTTTTCGTTTGGTCCCAAACTCGATAATAGCCAGTTAGGATTAAATAGTGTGCCTGGAGTTCTCTTACATAAATCAGAGGTATTCCTCTTCTGTCTTAGTTACGTGGCGCCTCTATAACAGAAATACTACAAGTGGCTAACTTTTACAAACAGAAATTTATTTATTTTTTAGAATTTTTTTTAACTGTTTAGGAGGCTAAAAGTCTGAACTTAGGGGGTCAGTTATAGTTGAAGGCTTTCTTTCCTTGTTAACCCCAGAGGAAGGTCCTTGTCTCTTTCTCAGCATCTGTCCCTTGATGATCTTCTTCTGGCATGGCATGTCTCCTCCTATCTCTGATTTCTTACACTACTTCATTTATATCCCTGAACACATTGACTCAAGACACATGCCACACTAAATCTTTCTCATTAACATAACAAAGAAAATTCATTGAACACAGATATTAAAAGACAACAACAACAAAAAACTTTGTATTTGTTTGAGTTGGTTCCAGTGTGGTAAGGGTTAGAAATTACAATACAGATTTTGAGGGGACACAATTCAGTCCATAACGGCATTCAAGCCCCATAGCTCATGTGTTAATCCTATGTTCTCATTATAGTTTCAATATAGAAGACCTTTTATAAACTCTTTCTCAGTATGTCTTCACTGCTTACATTCTTTACCTCCTGTTAATAATTTCCTAAGCCTGACCACTTTGTCATCATCTTTGGGACTCTATTTCACCTCATTTCAGTCTGCAGACCTACTCTCAAGCCAATCCCTACCTGCCTCACATACATCACATCTGGTCTCCTCACCCCTGAGCGCTGACCTCTGGGGACTGCTGCCTTGTCTATACTTGTCCTGTCGGTTGCCTTGGCTCTCTCTGCTTACACCTCTTTCCTTGTCTGACTTCTGTGTCTGCTGGACTTGTCTGCTCCTTGTCTGACCTATTTTGCTGGCCCCATCAGGACTGGCGTTTCCCAGAGGTCTGATTTGGCCTCTCTTCACCAGTCACCCCACATCCTCTCCTGAGCTGACCTCATGCTTTTCCATGACTCCACCTACTTAGGGTGAGAACACTGTGGGGTTTCTTTTCCTAGAGATCTTTAAAAGTAGGAGTCATCTCCCTTGAAAACAGTATGGGATTTAAGGGAAAACCTACCCCAAGGCAAAATATTTGACCTAGAAAGCCAAGACAACACTGGGGCCTTAAAATTATGGCAAAAGGATAACAGAACTAGTTGGGAAAAATAACAGTTCATATACTGGTCTGAAGTCTTTGAGGACAGTTTCTAAACATGATTTTCAACTAAAACATGTGATAGAAAAGTGATAAGTGTGCAGCCTGTCAAAGGCAGAAAACTTGCCAGACCTAAAAAAACCAGGTAGTTCTATGGAGTTCCATCTCTCATAGATTTACCTGTGCTCTGAAGGAAAACTCAGAGTTGAAATGTCTCCTTAAAAGACCTGGAATGGTATTGCACTTTGGTGAGTGATGCTCGGATTCTTAAAAGCTAGCAAGTGATCATCTAAGTAGTGTCAATTGGTCCCAACTCACCTGAAGCAGAAAAGAAAGACACCAAAGATATGGGAAAATATGAGTCCAAGAGACAGAAAGGGCCACATTATACAGAGACTACATCAGCATGAAACCAAAACAACTAGATGGCACCTTGCTACTACCAATGACTGCCCTGACGGGGAATACAACACAGAGTCTCTAACGTAACAGGAGAAAAACAGGTGTGCAGAACTCAAAACACTGTTAAAAAGACCAGACATGATGGTCCAACAGACCACAGTGTCCCTGCAAAACATGCCCCCAGACTCTCTATTAGCCCAGAAGTGAAACTAGTCCCAAAGTCAGCTCTTCAAACAAAGATTAGACTAGACTTACAAGACATAAAATTATACTGGTGAAGAGTATGTATCTTGGGTTAAGCAGACACAGGAGACTAACTGAGCGGCTCCTGTCCAGAGGTGAAATGAGAGGGTGAAGGAGGACAGGAGCTGGCTGAATGGACACAGGAAACATAGGTTGGAAAAGAAGAGTGTACTGTCACGGGGTGGGGAGAGATGCTAGAGTTACATAGAAGCATGTGTGCAAATTTTGGCATGACACATTGGAATGTAAACTTTCACTTAAAGCACAATAAAATATTAAAAAATTAAAAGACCTGGGATGACAGAACACAAACTTTCAGCAATCTTTCATTGACCTGTACTGTCACCATCAACACTTGTGAGTGTTAAACACCTGTGATTCTGCTTGAAGAGTAGAGCTTTTTGTTGAAGTAGACATTCTCAGATGCTCTGTACCAATTGGCATCAAGTTGATTCTGATTTATGGTGACCCTGTGTCCGTCAAAGTAGAACTGTGCTCCACAGAGTTTTTAATGGTCAGTCTTTCAGACTGCCAGGTCGTTCTCTGGAAACACCTCAGGGCTGACTCACATTTCCAGCCTTTTGGTTAGCAGCTGAGCACAGTAACCACTTACAGTACCCCAAGACTCATCAGAAGTTCCAGAGCAATACAAATGGTTAGGGAGAACTCAACACTTTACTTTCTCCAAAAGACCATTACTTACATGAAATACCTGTCTGACCACCCTCCATCACCACACCTACACCAAGTGTCCAGCTGTGGGAGGGGACAGGAAAACCTCATCTCACCTCACCACCCTGGTGGCATAGTGGTTAAGCGATACGGCTGCTAACAAAAAGGTCAGCTGTCTGAAGCCACCAGATGCTCCTTGGAAACTCTATGGGACAGTTCTACCCTGTCCTCTAGGGTCACTATGAGTCAAAACTGGTTTGGTTTGGTGTTTTGATACTGCCTTTGTGCCAGATTGCTATACAGAGCTTTGCAAATTAGCCAGAGGAGAATGTTCTGTTTCAGCTGGGTCTTGCAGACTGACTTTAAATCAGGCTCCTTTACTTTGCACCTTTATGTTTACCTTGGAGTGAGATGGGAGCCTCAACTGCTGTTGAGAGGGTCAGAAATTATTCACGTCCTCACTCTAACCCCATCCTAGTCCTTACAAGGCTCAGTGTTCACGGGATTTGCTGCCTGCAGAGGGCGTTGAGAGTAAAAGAGCAATGTTGCTCTTTAATTTTCCCTCTCCAGGGCCAACTTAAATTCCAGAGCACCACATACAGTGGGGATTTTTGTTTTCTTTCTTCCATCCCCAGTCCGGGTGGCGGCAGAGCTCAAAGAGTAGTCTGTTCTGGGGAAAAAACAGCGTCTGCCTCTCTCCCAAACTGGCCCCAATCAAATCCCAAGCAGCCGGTCCTTAGATAACATGGCTGAGAAACCTGAAACCAACAGCTCTGACTCTCATCAGTGTCCAGCATCACAGTCTGGAAACTGAGACATGCTGCTGAGATGCCACAGTGATTGAGTGTTAAGTGGCATGGCTGGGGTTCTCTCACTAGAGTTTATAGCCTGGACCTATGAACTTAAACAAAGAAGGTTTTCAGAAAGCCTGTCTGGGCCCTAAGCATTTGAGCTGTTTTGTGGCACTCTGCACATGCACAGGGCTTTGAGATCATTGTTCTTGCCCCAGCAAAGCCATAAGGTAGGTTAATACAGTCATGTGTCCACTTGCCTGGGTTGCCTATAGTGTTCCCAGCAGGTTAAAAAAAAAAAAAGGCCATTGCTACTGAGTTGATTTCCAACTCATAGTGACCCTACAGAACAGAGCAGGACTGCCCCCAAAAGTTCCTGAGGAATGCCTGGTAGATTAAAACCACTGATCTTGTGCTTAACAGCAATGGCACTTACCTACTATGCCACCAGTGTTTCCCAGCAGGTGAGTAAATTCAACTGTGTCTGAGGCAAGGAAACATTCATACTCTAACCAGAAAAAACAAACCCACTGCAGTCAAGTTGATTCCGATTCATAGTGACCCTATAGGACAGAGTAGAACTGCTCCATAGCGTTTCCAGGGAGCAGCTGGTAAATTTCAACAACCAGTGTTTGATTAGTAGCCAAGATCTAAGCCATTGTGCCACCAGGGTTCCTTGCATACTGTATTTCTGTCTAATTAGGTGCCCCATACCAGTTGCCATAGAGTTGACTCCAACTTATGAAGGCCCCATGTGTGTCAGAATAGAACTGTACTCCATAGAGTTTTTAATGGCTAATTTTCTCAGAAGCAGATTACCAGGTTTTTCTTTCAAGGTACTTCTGGGTGGGCTGGAATCTCCAACTTCTTAGTTAACACCCAAGAGTGTTAACTGTTTGTACCACCCAAGGACTCTTTGGTTAGGGAAATGAAAAACAAATCACAGCTGCTGAGTCTATTCCGACTCATAGCAACTCTATAGGGAAGAGCAGAACTGCCTCACAGAGTTTCTGTCAGAGAATTTCTCCGATGAACAGGGTCGAAGGTAGGGGCGACACCGAGGATAAGAAAGAAATAACACAAGCTAAAGTGGGATCTGGAGGCTAACGGCCATCGCTGCCTAGAGCCCAGAACTGAGTTTTATTGAAGTATTTATAGTGTTTACCAGAGGAAGTTAAGCTCTTTAAAGAATTGAAGACGTCCAGATCTGTCTAGTTCCTTATCTTAATGGGAGCGGTTTTCTGTGCCCTGTTTTCTCATGGTTTTCCGTGTCCCTAGGTGACTTATCTTCTTCATCTGGATGTACTATTAGGTCACTTCTAGGTTAAAGGACTTAAGGTGTTAATATCATGTCCCCAGTAGAAAAGGTTAGGCAG
This sequence comes from Heterohyrax brucei, assembly GCA_028571685.1. Lineage (NCBI taxonomy): Eukaryota > Metazoa > Chordata > Mammalia > Hyracoidea > Procaviidae > Heterohyrax > Heterohyrax brucei. Next base: position 62,818,265 of record CM053142.1, on the reverse strand, counting down.
AGTTGTGATAAACAGCACTATGGCGGCTCAAGATGGCCACAGTCATGTCAAGAGCGTTAGTATATTTTCTACAAAGTATTAGTATATTTCCCACATCTCCCTCCTTTTTATTTGATAAGTATTAATCTTCTTTCTTCAAGGGTTCTCCTGTCACCACCTCAAACTGAAAAGATAATATTAAACATGTAAAATAGTCAGTGACTTTCACATAAATTTTCATTAAAATAGGTGCTAAACAAATAAGGAGCCCCAGATCCATCAGTAACAGTAGTGGGGCCAAAAATGACCCAACATTGGGAAACCGAGAGGTAAACCAACTGCCCCAGGGCTTCCAGTGTGGGTCAGGTTGAGTTTGACCAACCACACGTTGAATTTGATTTAGGCTCAGTTCTACCTCACCAGAAGTATTAATCTGGGTACAAGTTTTAATGACTGTGCAAACACCCCCATCTTGGCCAACAGGAAGTCTAATACCATTTTGTCGTCCAAGACGACCTCGACTAATGAGTTTAAAGAAGTCTGTTGTGCTTTAGAAACTTTTCTGTGTTGGATGCCAATACATGGATTGTGTCAGATAAACTACGTATTGCTGTGTCAAGTTGGTACATTCCTTGCCCAGAAATGATGGTCTTGGGACCACCAGTTAAATCCAGTATGTTCCATAAAGGGATTTGAAGTGGCATCTCTTTCAGTCACTTTAAGGCAGACTGTCGACACATTTTGGTGAACATGTCAGGGGAAGCAAGGATTCTAATGGTACATTGGCCTGTGTAATTGATATAAGATAAGCATTGTAGCGTCCATGACCAGAGTGTCATGGCATTGCCACAAAGAAAGGTTAAGCCACGTGGTGTGCAAAAGTTAGGTTATTGTAAGTCTGGCCTAGGGAGTTCTCCTGAACATTGAGGCATTAGTCCTAGATCTTTAGACAGTGAGACAGTCCTTTTCAAAGTTATTGTGTTGTATATTCATAGGTGACTCTTCAAGCCCTTAGGGGCAGACAGTCGTTTCCACCTCTATAGACATACTGAAAAGTATGATGAGTCAGGGGGACTGTCAGCAGATGCAGAGGTGCCCCTGACTTAGGAGTATGATGGCAAATCCAACAGCTCTTCAGTCGAGCCCCTCTAGCTACTGACTGAGGCAGTCACTAGACCATCTGAGGCCCATTCCCATGCATTGGGTAGCAGTATGATTGCCAGTTGAACTCCACCTCCTCTCATGTAAGTTTGATCATATGGGCTAGACTTTTGACACTTTACACAAGAATAGGTGTCCTCATCTTCTTTATTTAAGGGATCTATAACTGTTGAAAAGTCTAAATTATCAGGAGTTGTTTGATCCCATAAAGGAGTGATACCAGAGTCTGATATCTTCTGTTCCCAAATCACCGTTTCATTATGATTAACATTTTGGAACTACTCTACTAGCCCTGTAGGCTGTAGTCCTGATACCTTAGGATGTAGGACTATTGCTGACCCTTCCTTTTCCGATAAGAGTCCCTCTGTCCGTGACACAGTCAACAGAGGGCTTGGGGAGTACACTGTACCGCGGACGGCGGAGGCAGCAGGGGCCATATCTACGGCCCCTGATTATGCCATGATTATGGCAAGCAAAAGGGGAATGGGAGAGTGAGGGGTGTCGGTACTGTGAAGTAGGTTCTCCACCTCCTGCCCCATCTTCTCTAGTTGTCCTTAGGTTGGTGGGTAAGCTTCTTGTGTATGGGAGGTTGGTGCTGAGGTCCTCTTCAACGTCATCTTCGCCATCTGTTCTGTTGGAGGCTCCGTATCGCTGCTGAAGATGTTCCTCTTCCTTTGCGGGGGTCCATACCTCAGGCAAATCCTTCATGATGGGACCCAAATGGGGTCAATCCCAGAACCCGGAGAAACACAAAACCTTTTCCCCAGGTAATTACTTCATCCTTATGCCAGGTGTTTTTTGAACTATCCCTCCACCATATAGGTTGCCTTGGGATCTTTTTGAGAATTATACATATGAGATCAATGAGCCTCAGCAGCTGAAATTGTGGAGACTTTTGGAATGTTCAAAAAAATTAAGAGTGTACAATGTCTGTTGTCAGATTGTCACAGGGGATAGGTACCTCCTCCCTTTTTATTTAATTTTTTAATGTATATTTTGAGAGTCACAAGAGTGTGCTCTCTGATAGCTTGGCCTTGGGGATTATATGGAATACTTATAGTGTGATGAATCTGCCACCGAGCAAAGAAGGCTTGTGTATCTTTGGCTTATATATGCAGGAGCATTGTCTGTTTTGATTTGTGATGGCTCACCCATCACTGCAAAACAGGAGAGGAGATGTTGTTTTACATGTTTGGTGCATTCCCCACTCTGTGCAGTTGTCCATATAAAGTTAGAGAACATGTCTATGTAGACATGAACATAAGAAAGTTTACCAAAAGAAGACACATGAGTAACATTCATTTGCCACAAACTGTTGGGCATGTCTCCTCTTGGGTTTTGCCCTGAGGGAAAGTTGTTGCAAATTGTTGACGGATTGGGCAAGAAGCAACTGTATCTTTAGCTTGTTGATTAGAAATGGCAAATTGTTTCTTTAGATCTTTAGAATTAACATGAGTAAGAGAATGAAATTCTTGAGGATCTTGGAAAACAGAGGCCACCAAGGAGTCAATAGTTGCATTTCCCCTTGATAATGGCCCTGGAAGGCCAGTATGTGCACTTGTATGCTTAATAAGAAAAGGATAAGATCAGGCTGAATAGAGTCTTGCAAAGGAGTGAACAGAGCAGCGAGTTCGGTATCTTTTATATCAAGAAACAAGGGCACTGTCTCAATAATCATTGTAGCATTTAGTACGTATTACCCACTCCACATTCCTCTACCCGAGTTGTAGTACAACAACATACTGAAACCAAAAGATTAACTATATATCTAGATATGTAGCATTTACTACATGCTAAGAGAGAAGGGCTCATCATGCAGTAGCTGGATCACAGCTTCTAATTCAGCTTTTTGTACAGATGAATAAGGTGTTTGCCACACTTTATCGAGTTTACTGTGGTACCCAGCTTTCCCATTTTTACTTGCATCAGTAAAATAGGTGACAGCATCAGCAATAGGTTGGGGGCAAGTAACCCTGGGAAGTATCCAAGATGTCCACTTTAGGAATTGAAAAAGTTTACATTTGGGGAAGGCTTTATGCAGCAATCCGAGGAAATCAGACAATCCTAATTGCCATTCCAGGTTATTAACATATGCCTTTCACATTTGATCATTATTTAAGAGCAAAATAATTTCAGAGGCATCCGAGGCAGCAAGGGTTTGCAATCTTTCTCTGGCTGCAAAAATTAGTTTCTCCATCTTATCTAGGCATATAGTTAATCTTTTGGTTTCAGTATTGGGCAAAAAAGCCCATTCTACAATCTTATGTTGTTGTACTACAACTCTGGTAGGGGAATGTGGAGTGGGTAAGATTAAAATTTGATAGGGTTGTATAGGGTCAGTCCTGTCTAACTGAGCTTCATGGATCATTTGTTCCACTAATTGAAGCTCCTTTTTGGGCTCTTTGGTTAATATTCTTGGTCTATGGAGCTGAGGATCTCCTCTGAGTGTCTGAAAGAGGTGAGTCAATTGGTAAGTTGGCATGCCCAAGGTAGGGCATGGACAATTAATGTCTCCCAGTAATTTTTAAAAATCATTTGAGGTTCTTAAATTGTCTTTCCAGATTTGTACCTTCTGAGGGAGTACTTTAGTCTCAAGTAGCTTATGCCCAAGAAAGGAACAGAGAGTAGACAATTGTACTTTATCTGGAGCGATGATTAACCCAGCTTTTTGCATAAACATTTGCAATAGAGCATAAACAGACTGTAACACCTGTTGGCTGTGAGCTGCACAAAGAATATCATCCATATAACGGAAGATACAACATTGTGGAAAAGATTCTCTGACAGGATATAGAGCTCTATTAATAAAGGTTTGGCAAATTGTGGGGCTGTTAATCATTCCTTAAGCCAATTGAGCCAAAACTTTCCAATGATATCTTTTAGTAGGTTCCTGATTATTTAATGAAGGAACAGTAAAAGCAGATTTTTCATAGTCGGATGGATGGAGAGGAATAGTAAAAACGCAATCCTGGAGATCTGCAATGAGCCAACTGCCAACTGGGTGGTAAGACTATCTGACTAAGCATTACAGGCTGCAAAGCCTGCTTAGGCTGAATGATGGTACTGACACCTCGAAGGTCCATCAGTATTCTCCATTCACCAGACTTCTTTTTTATCACAAATAGAGGGGAATTCTGAGGACTAAAGTAGGACTCAATATGCCCTTGTTTTAGTTGTTCAAGGACCAGATTCTGTAGGGCTGACAGTTTTTCCTTAGCAGAGGCCACTGCTCTACCCACACCGGCTTTGTCGTCAGACTTTTTAGCGGTATGGGTGAAGTAAGGTTTTGATCAGCAGTGGACCTCATGATAGATTTCGGTAACCTTGTCCTTGTTTTCCTCTATTAGGTCTCAACTCTACAGGCTGCTTAACATCTTGCTTATTTTCCCCCAGCCCCTTACCAGGAGTATAACTCACAGCCAGCATGATTTGATAAGCCTTGTCACAATCTACAGGAGGTGACATTTCTGGAATAGTAAGAATTGGTCCCCTTCGTCTAACAAATCCCTACCCCACAAGTTAATTGGGATGTTTGTTATGTAGGGGCGAATCATTCCAGGTTGGCCCTCTGGTCCTTGACACAGTAAAATGTGAAGGCTCTGATAAACATGAGAGACCTGACCTATTCTTTGCAATTGTGTTGGCACAACCTTGGAGGGCCATTGAGATAGCCAGTGCTGTTCATCTATAATAGAAATATCAGCTCCAATAGCTGATATTTTCCTGAAATTTTGATGGTGCATTGATGTCTGTCCCTAGAAATAAGACCGTTGCAAAAATACTGCACGTGAGCGGCATCCAAACCCCCCCCCCGTGAGCTTTTTATTGGGATGACCCATCACGATACAAGGAAGCAGCAGGAATTGAGGTATTTGCTGACCCTCTTGAATTTGGAGAGGGACCAATGAAGTCATCACGACTATTAATTCTCTGGTATAATCACAGTCCATAACTCCTGTATGGACTTGCACCTCTTCAGCATTAAGGCTGCTTTTGCCTAGGACCAAACCCACCGTATTTCTAGGCAGGGGCCTGGAGACCCCTGTAGGAACTTTACAAGGTGGTTGGTTGGGGAATAGAGGGGTGGAAACACGGGAGCAGAGATCTACAGCTGCACTCCTGGCTGTGGCCGGGCCGAGGGAGAGGATGGGCTGGAGAACTGGACGGAATAGAGCTCCTGATTGAACGGGGCCTGGGAACTGCTCCCCTTCCGGTTTTGCGCCGGCAAAGGCTGACATTCTTTGTCAAATTTGGATTTGCATTTGGTTCGCCCAGTGATTGCCTTTTCCACATCTGGGACACAGCCCTGGTGTCTTTTCCTTAGTTTGAGATTTGAACTCAGTGCCGGTTTTCTTGCAATCCTTTCTCATGTGGCCTGGCTTGCCACAGCCAAAGCAGCGATTATCCTTCACATTTCGCGCGGCCATTGCCTCTGTCAGGGCGGCAGCCTTAAAAGTCTCAGTTCCAACCCCTTGATAAGTTCTAATATAGTCTTCCAAAGTTCCCCGCCCTTTAATGTGATGAAGAGCCTATTTGCAATCTGGGTTGGCGTTATCAAATGCCAGAATTTGTAGAATCATATCCCTGGCATCTGGATTCTCAATAGTCTTCTGCAAGGCATCCCTGAGTCTAGAAAGGAAGTCAGCATAAGGTTCCTTAGCTCCCCGCCTCACAGAGCTAAATGTGGGGTCTCTTGTCCCACCCGATTAATCCTTTCCCAAGCCTTTAGACAAACCAACCTAGCTTGGGATGCGGCTTCATCATTCATTGTTAACTGATTTTGAATGTCAGCCCAAGCCCCTGCCCCTAACAGCTGTTAGGCAGAAATATTGATCTGAGCTTGAATTGCTCCCTTGGGCCTGCTGCTGGGCGGCGTGGGACCACCATGTCTGAAACTGGAAAAGTTCTGAGGAGGATAAGCAGGTCCGCCCTAGGATGTCCAATAATGTGGGATGAGACGCTCCCCTCCTGCTAACCCCTTTATTCATACCATTGTGAAGGGAGTGGTGGGATCATACTGGCTGTCAGATTTCTTGATTTCTTTTAAAGAAAGGGAAAGAGATAGGGTGATGATCACGACCATAGACCCTATTGGGGTTTTCATTGTTCTGCTCAGGCGGAATAACCTTCCTAATAGTTACAGGGAAAAGGTAGACTTCCAAGTTGCCCTCTGCTCTCCTTTCTAATTCCGTCAGCGACCGCAGAGAAAGGCCGCAAACGTTCCTGAGCTCTTCACGAGGCTAGGACAGGGTGGAGGCCGCGACGGGTCCCAGGTTTCCTCAGCTGGAGGGGTAGGAAGCTCCAAGGAGATTACAGCCTTTTTTATGCAGTGATCACCCCCTCCGGCTCTCGCTCTTCCTCTTCACCCTCCGCCTCCTCCTCCAATTGCAGGGGTTCTCGAGCTACAGGAATAAGGTTACACAAAGAGCAGTTATAGACCAGAATAGTTACCCCCTGTCTATGCGCTCGCTTAAGACAGGATACAACCCTATGCCAAACTTGGATGTCCAGCGTCCCTTCCTCTGGCAATCACGGGCAATGTTGACAGATGAGATCAGAGAAGCGTGGCGAGAACTTGCACCCCTCCAGAATGGAGGAGGCGTTTAAGCAAAAGGCTTTAAGTTCCCAAGCGAGACGATCCAGTCCCATTGTTACCCTGATGTATATTCCTGAGCATGCACCGACCTTTCTCGGAGAGGATTCCCCAGCCTGGGGCTGTCCTCGGGCCTCCGCGGCGCAGTTTCACTTCTGGTCCCACCCCCAGGGTTCTTCCTCCTTCGGTCCCTGTTCAGGCACCACTTGTAGAGCCTTTCTCCGATGAACAGTGCAGAAGGTAGGGGCTTTGCCAAGGATAAGAAACAAGACCAGCTAAAGTGGAAGTAGGGAGCTAACGGCCATCGCTGCTGAGAGCCCAGAACTGAGTTTTATTGAAGTGTTTATCGTGTTTACTAGAGGAGGTTAAGCTCTTTAAAGAATTGAAGACGTCCGGATCTGTCTAGTTCCTTATCTTAATGGGAGTGGTTTTCCACCCCCTTTGTTTTCTCAACGGTTTTCCGTGTCCCTACGTGATTTATTTCCTTGATCTGGATGTACTATTAGGTCACTTCTAGGTTAAAGGATTTACGATGTTAATATCATGTCCCCAGTAGAAAAGGTTAGGCAGAGTTTTGATAAGCAACACTATGGCGGCTCAAGATGGTCACGGTCGTGTCAAGAGTGTTAGCATATTTTCTACAGAGTATTAGTATATTTCCCACAAGTTTCCAAGGAGCACCTGGTGGATTTGAACTGCTGACCTTTGGCTTAGCAGATGTAGCACTTAGGAACTATGACACCAGGGTTTGGAAAATATCCTTAAATGAATGAGCCCTGATAGAACAATGGTTAAGCACTTGGGCCTCTAACCAAAATGTCAGTGGTTCAAATCCACTAGCCACTGGAGAAATAGACCTGGCGATCCCATTTGCTCTCTTAAAGATTATAGCCTAGGAAACCCTATGGGGCAGTTCTACCCTGTCCTGCAGGATAGTCATGAGTCACAATTGACTTGAGGGCATACAACAGAAACAATCCCTAAATAAGGAGGCTTTACAGGAGGCAGAGCCTCCTGTAAGTAGGGAGTAAGAGCATTTTTCATTATTACAGTATTTATTGAATAACATCTGGACTGGATACTGTAGAAGGAATTGGATTACAGAAAGTAGCAAAGATGTGGTCCTTGACAACTGTACTTGGGATTGGAGAAGGTATGAAGTCAGGAGTACAAGATGATGCATATGAAAGAATTTATTTTTCCAGGATGAAAGAATACCAAAAAACCTCAAACCCACTGCTGTCAAGTCAATTCTGACTCATAATGACCCTACAGGACAGAGTACAATTACCTCATAGAGTTTCCAAGGAGCACCTAGGGGATTTGAATTGCCAACCTTTTGTTTAGTGGCCATAGCACTTAACCACTAGGCAACAAGATTTCCAGATGAAGAAATAAGGCTAACACCGCTTCCATTGAGTTGATTCCCACTCAGTAAACCTATAGGTCATAGAGTTTCCAAGGGACATCTGGTGGGTTTGAACCTTTTGGTTAGCAGACATAGCACTTAACCACTATACCACCAGAGTTTCCAGTGAAGGAATACCAAAAACCCACCACCACTGAGTTGATTCCATCTCATAGCAACCCCACAGGTTAGAGTAGAACTGCCCATAGAGTTTCCAAGGAGAACCTGGTGGATTTGAACTGCCAATATTTTGGTTAGCAGATGTAGCATGTAACCACTATACCACCAGGGGTGAAGGCATATAGGTAGAAAATCCAGCCTCTCAAAAGCCTGGAGACCTACAGCTTATTCTGATCTAAGCTTGAATGTTCCTCTGGGCCTTTCAGTACTGCAGAAGGTGGTGCCAGAGAGCTAAAGCATGCAAGAAAGCTGCCTCTGAGTTCACCGCCTGTGTGTGATCTCAGCTTTCCAAAGTGAGTGTGTGAATTTCTGTGGGGGGGGCAAGCCTGTGGGATGGGATTCTTGAGAGAAGAAAACAGCTCATTCAAAGATGTGTCCACTACTCTGGAACTGTGACAAGCTATAAAGCGTGCAGACATTAAACATATACCATGACTTGGGAATGGGAAAGAAATTACTTGGAGCTGTGGGTGATTAAGCCTTAGCTTTAGCTAAAAAGTCCCTCACAATTATCTATAGTAGAGATTGAAGATACAGACAAGAATGTCTTTCTAGAGAAGGATAAATAAATGTCTTTCTAGTGGGGTTTAGTGGTCTGAGAGACAGAGGGTTAGAGCATCAAGGAAAACTTGTATAACATTTGTTTCAGCATCAACTAATGGGCAGCCTAGAGTGCTGTTCACCCCATTTCCTCTTGGGTTTCCCAACAAGAAAGCAAACCTGAATGGAGGAAAATAATTGGCATTACTTCACTGAAAAGCCTGAACATGTCTAACTTAGTGTTTTTTTTTTTTTATTACTATGATTGAATGAAAATGTACATTCCTGTATAAACTTGCCAGCCAGCCAAATGCCCACTGATATGCAGCTCCCACTGTTCTCCCTGCCTGGTGACAGCACACTCTTCCTCTCTGCTCCATACATGTCTTATCCTCCCAACAATCTCCTATCCCCTCCTCTCCACCCACTCTCCTGCCTCCAGTAAGAGGTCAGCAGGATGACATCCTATAGATGCACAGAACCTTAAAGTGCACACATGATATGGTCACTGTGTGTCATCAAGTCCAATCCATTCCTGTCTGAAGAGATGACCTCCATTATGATCTATGGAGAGGCAGCATGAGGGCCAGAGGCCATACTCCCAGGGTAACTCTGAGGCCACTGGACCATCAGTTGTGGTCTTTTAGTGGAGATCTCAGGGTGCACTCCTTTTTATTCTTGTGTTCCCAGTGAGACTCAACTTTATTAGTTCCATCACAGCTATCACTGGTGGTGGCTGGGCACCATCCAATTCTTCTGGTCACAAGTCAATGTAGTCACCCACTCGTGTGGGTCTCCCATGTCATTTTGGTCCTTGGTGATCATCCTTTCCTGCTGAGTTGGGACCACTTGCTGTACCCTCAGATGGCAGATTGGCAGCTTATAAGACCCCAGACGCCACTCACCAATATGGGGTGCAAAAGGCTGTCTTAGCAAAAAGCTAGTTGTACCACTTCAAACTTAATTTTTGACTTGGGTAATTGTTTCTTGATTTGCTGGGAATTTCTTTCCCCTAGGGGATGAAGGCAGGAAGTGAGTTTGTATTAACTTTGGGACATTCACTGCAGGCTGGGAAGACAAGCAAGACCCAGTAATCAATGCCAACTTAAAACTTCAACACACGTTGTTCTGGCTTGGGTCACTAAGTTTTGCTGAGACTATATCAGCAACTCATTTGTTTGGTTGGGCCTGATATGAAGTCATGAGCTCTCAGTATGAGAATTGCCTGGGATATTTCCTCATCGATGAACTTTGTTTTGACCCTTCGGCACAATATCTCTGCTCTCCCTTTGTATTTCTCAGTTCCTTTGACTTTCTACTCTGTCACTTTGCATGTATTCTATAAAAGCAAAAAACCCAAACCCATTGCTGCTGAGTCGATTCTGACTCATAGAAATGCCATAGGACACAGCAGAACTGTCCCGTAGTTTCCAAAGGAGCCCCTGCTAGATTGGATCTGCTGACTTTTTGGTTAGCAGATACAGCACTTAAGGATCACACCAACAGTGTTCCTGTTTTCTATAGGAGTGGTAAATATGAGGCCTGACAATTAAGTCCACAAACTTAACTGTTCTAAGAGCTACACACCTCATTGCTGAATATTGCTACAGTAACCTTAGAAGTACTCACCTTGGGAAACTGCATTGATGCCGGTACCTAGTCCACCCTTCAAAGTAATTTTGGCCATTGTGCCCAGCAGCATGGTGGCAAGTGGGCAAACTTAATTGTATAGTTGTCTGTGAGGGAGTTTTTAGCCAGTAAACAAACTGTATTGGAATACTCTCCCTACTCACTTGATCTGGCCCCCAGTGACTTTTTTCTTTACCTGAAGATAAAGGAAGTACTGAAAGGAAGACTTTCTGATGACATTCAGAACAGCAAGAGTATTACAGTAACAGCTCTGACGGCCTTTCCAGAAAAGGAGCTCCAAAATTGCTTTGAAGGGTGGACTAGGTGCTGGCATCAGTGCATAGCTTCCCCAGGGGAGTACTTTGAAGGTGACTGTGGTAACATTCAGCAAAGAGGTAAGTAGCACTTCTTCTAGGATGAATTTGAGAACTTAATTTTCAGTCCTGGTTGGTATGTGTCTGTTCCCCAATCTAGTTTGAAAACTTTTTAGGAAAGATGGGGAAATTACATCTTGGGGCTTTGCCAGAGTTTATACCATTCTTTCAGTCATCCAGACAGAAGGGCCTTACTGGGCTGAAAATCAAGACAGGTAGCCAATAAACATTCAGGGAAGATTTCTACCCTCCTCTTGGGATTGTCTTCCATAGTAGCAAACTCTGCAGAAAGAATTGTAAAAGATGGGCTAAGGGAGAGCATCTCAAAAACAAAACAAAACAAAACAAAAAACAAAAAACCAAACTTACTGCTGTTCAGTCTATTCCAACTGGACAGAGTAGAATTGTCCCACTTTTGCCATTGGGTTTCAATGAACCTGGTTCAAACTACTGATCTTTTGATTAGTAGCTATAGCACTTAACCACTACACTATTAGGGCTTCCAAGGGAGAGGACGCTTAGGAAAAGATCTCTTCAGTGAACAGTAGAAGGTGGGTGGAGAGACGATGAGAAGAGGTATCATGTGGTTGGGTGAGTTATGAATGTGCTGAGAGTGAGCTCAGAGTTTCCAGGGTGAATATATTTCTCCAGGGAATGTACAAGGAACATGTATAGAGGAGAAAAGAAGAAGTCAGCAAAGCACTGGATCTGAAGGTAGAGAGCCTGAGTCGCATACCAGCTGTGATATGTGCATATCACCTTACATGACCTTGAGCAAGTTATTTAACATCCAGAAGCCCATTTCCCTTTCTGTAAAATGGAATCAATGAAGCCAGCAACCCTGGGTAAGAACGATTTACATGAGATGAAAGAGAAAAAACAAAAAGAAATAAATGCTTGCCAAGATGACCATGGCACTTGGGGAACGTGTCTTGGGATTGCTCCAAACACTGTCCTCCTGACCCCTCTTAGGAATTCTCTCATAATAAGGAAACTCAGTCCCAGTTCACGACACACAGTTCTATGATGGCACAGAAATCCCTACTGATTTATCATCAGAGTTTTTACTACCAGAATCTCTCCATGAAATGTATTTGAAGAGCAGGGAAGCTCTTGAAGTAAAAGAGAAGCAGGAATGTGAGGGTCTGTGTGGAAATAAGGAATATGGAAGGACTGGAGAAGAAGGGGGTTTCTGGGCACAATGGAAAGAAGACAAGAGGCCTAAAGACCTGATTCTGGTTCTGGACCCATCATTCATGGTCACATGAACTTGGTACAGGTCACCTTGAAGAAACTGAAGCTTGTGATGAAGTTTATCTATAAATAGCAGCAAATACCTTCCCAGCTATTTTCAAATGGTTGTGAGAAACAAAACACATGTGCCATAGATGTAAGAATGCTCTGTAAGCTTAAAGCTGCTACATTTAGAATATAGGAAACAGACTTTTAGGAAATAAAGACGATGACACTGGGAATGGATTTAGGAGATAAAATCTGCACCATTATTCTCTGTCCTTGAGGATGAAGAATGTGATCCAGCTGGAGCTGGACTCACAAGGACTCACAAGGACACATCAACTGGGCCTTGAGGTATAAAGGCAACAGCTAGGACAATCTTGGAAAATATCTTTTAGGAAAATTCTCATATAAAAGAATTACAAAACATAGCACAAAAGACCCACAGAAACTTCGTACATATTTTTTTCTATTAGAATTTACTGAATCGCAATATTTGTTGGATTAATAAAGACCCTCTGACTGTCATTACTGAAACCTGTACCAATGGTTGCTAACAAATACAATTCAAAATGTGAGGTCACAGTTTCTAAGCAACCTGTAATAAGATGAAGTTTTCAGTGGTTTTGCCCATTTGTAATGTTAATATACATTGGTGACCCTGTAACATTCCTGGGACTTGGGCAGATGTGGCTACATCAGCATGCTTGTCCATTTTCCAGCTTATGCTTTTCTGTACTATTCCTTGGACTCAGGCAGACATGGCTCTGGCAACACACTTGTCCATTTTCCTAATATATATCAAATAAAGCTTTCTTTTTGTATTACTAAATGTTGTGTTGTTTTCACCCTGCAACAAGACACAGGGGTTACTTAGTATGTTTTAACATCCCTGTAGACTAGCGTAAGAATTGCTCCGGGTACAGAAATTCTGCTACCACACATGGAGATTCCTGGACACTTTTGGGGGTTCACCATAAACCAGAATTCTCTGGTCCTTGTGATATAATCTTGGTCCATTTTGGAAGTTTGGTAGGCATAAGAACAGAGGGAAAGAGAAAGAAGTCACAGAAGTTCAGAAGTGCAGGGCGAATTTCTTGGGAATTCACTGTAACCAAACCAAATCCACTGCTACCCAGTGGATTCCAACTCTTGGTAACCCTATAGATAGAGTAGAACTGTCTAATCGAGTTTCCAAGGAGTGACTGGCAGATTTGAACTGCTGACCCTTTGGTTAGCCGGTGTAGCACTTAACCAGTTGCTGTCAGATGGACTCCTGCTCGTGGAGACCCATGTGTTACAGAGAAGAGCAACAGTCCACTAGGTTTTCATGGTTATAGCCTTTGGGAAGCAGTCACCAGGCTTTCTTTTCCAACACCTCTGGGTAGGTTTGAACCACTAACCTTTTGATTAGTAGCCCAGCGCTTTACTGTTTGCACCACCAATAACTCTGCTTTTAAGGCTTACTATTTTTAGATTTCTTTTTCTGTGAAAAGCTTTTCTCTTGAACTAAACAGCATGTTCTCTCTTTTATCTCTCTCCCACTTTCCACATAACAGGTACTTCCAGCCTTTGATTGATAGAAGTGGCTGCATGAGTTCTCTTGCGAGGGCCAGATTTGAAGAGAGAGTTTAGTGGGCTGCCACCTGTCTCCGTGACAAAGTGATGCAAGTGACTCAGTTTGGCATCCAGTCAGGTCACCCCCAATGAGAGAGAGATAACTTATGGGGCCCTGGTCACTTTTCACTTGACCCAGCAGAGCTTGCACAGCTGGCTGTTCTTGTCTGGGCCTTTTGGAGAACAAGAAAAGCGTGGGAAGTGCACATGTGTCTGGCTTTGGGACTTTACAGAGATGCTTCCCAGAGACTACTACATTTAGCAGAAAAAGGAGCTGTGGTAGCACAATGGTTAAGTGCTTGGCTGCTAACTGAAAAGCCGGCAGTTTCCACCCATTCAGGGATTCTGAGGGAGAAAGACCTGGTGATCTGTTCCCATAAGGATCACAGCCTAGAAAACCCTACAGGGCAGTTCTACTTTATCACATGGGGTCACTACAATTTGGAATTGATTTGACAGCCCCTAACAACAACAGAGACTTGCCCTTCATCTTCACCTACTGCTGAGGAACTAATGTAAAAGTTCTAGGGATGTTCATTTAAAGTGCTACCCTTATCCTCAAACATTACTGAGTGCTGAATGAACTTTATGCTATATACTGGAAATGCAAAGTCTCCACTTCTGAAGCCTTACAGTGAAGACAAGGAAGCAAGAGTTCCACTCAAAGTAAGTTTTGACTATCAGTGGTTAGTGCAGATAGCACATTCTAATAAAACTGTGAGGAGGAAGGAGTTACCGCAGGCTAGACTGGTCCAAGAAAGCTTTAAAAAAACAAACCCCAAACCCATTGCCTTCTAGTCAACCTGGTCAACCCTATAAGATAGAGTAGACCTGCCCCACATAGGTTCCAACGAGGGCCTTTTGGTTAGCAGCTGTAGCTCTTAATCACTATGCTCCTAAGGTTTCTAAGAAGGCTTTAGAAAACCTGAAATGAACTTTAAAGAGGTCAAACTTGACTAACTAGAAGAGAAAATGTGCTGGAGGACAGCAAATAAAATCAGTTTCATTGGACCAGGCTTCACATGCTGGAAAAGGTTTTGGAAACGCCTTGAATTCCAGATTAACCAGTTTATATTTTAATCAATAAACCACTGGGAAGACATTAAACATTTTTAAGCTGGTGTGTGTATGCACAACAGATTTTTATAAAGATCATCTAGTTTTTGTGGAGAGGATGTGTGCTGTGGTGGTTCAGGATGTTAGAGTCAGGAGGGCTAGTTATGAAAGTTTACGATAATACGATAGAGACTATTGGCTATCTAACCAAGTGGTAGCAGAGAGAAGAGAAAGCATAGCACACTCAATTCTGTGAACCTCTCTTAGGAGTGTATAAGATTCATTTGATTTTCAATTGTGCAACAATATGTTTATCCCTCATTTTCTCCTAATTCCTTGCTCTTTTCCCTTCAAGAAAATGGAAAGTAAATCTATGCATTACCTGTTGAACCACCTCGAGCAATTCATTCTGCTCCTCTGGACTTTAATTATCTTATTTAAATGAGGACATGATGTTTTAATGTCCCTGGGTATAGTAAACACTTTGCCCTCCAACTCAGTGTCATCAGGATAGAAAGACCTGGTAATCTGCACCCATTAAGATTACAGCCAGAAAGGCCCTATGGAGCAGTTCTACTGTGCAACACATGGGGTCACTGTTATGGGTTGAAATGTGTCCCCCATGTCCCTCTAAAATAAGTGTTGTAGGTTTTAGCCTTTATATCTATAGATGTAATTCTGGTGGTGCAGTGGTTAGGAATTCAGCTGTTAATCAGTTCGAAATCAGTTTGGATTCTCCAATTGCTCCTTGGAAACTCTGTAGTCTTGCTGAGTGGACATCAAATTGAAGGCAACAGCTCTTTTTTTTTTGGTATATCTGTGATTATAATCCTGCTTGAGAATGGATTTTCTTCACTATGTTAAAGAGGCAGGATTAGTATAGGGTGTGTCTTGAGTCAGTCTCTTCTAAGATATAAAAGGAGACGATCAAGCAGAGATGGGAGAGATAGATGCCATGCCACATGGTCACCATGGATAGTGATCAAGAGACAAGTCCCTTCTTCCAAAGCCAGCAGAGAGAGAAAAAAATAAAGCCACTTGCTTGTGATATTTCTGTTATAGCAGCTGTAGTTAACTAAGACAGTTGCCTTGAGTTGGATTGAATTATTGGCAATGGATTTTGTTTTTTGTTTTAATGATGTCTTACCCCAAGACAGGGAACTAGACTGTGGAATATCTTAATCGTTTCAACTTTAAAAGGGAGTCTCCTCTTTTTGGTTTTCAACTCTTCTTCAAAACTCCCCTATAATAGCTATTTCATCCCAGACCTGGAAAAAGATTTTTGCCTTGATGAAACCGTTGATTCTCCTGGAATCTGGATTTCTAGGTTCATGTAAGTGGGTAACTCACCTAGGCCATCTACCCTTAGGTGTCGTTTTGATCTTGAGTCTTTAAGAACTGTTTCCCTAAAGTCACCATAAAGTCAAACAATACCCTAATAAACAGTCTTAGCAGATATCATTTTTGTCTTAGGCATTAAGCTCTTTTAGAGAATTATCTGTGTGCAGTTTCTAGAAGGAGGCACTCTAGTCTAAGCATTTAAGTTTTGACAGCCCTGGAGACAGTATAACTTCCCTGGTACCTCTGAAATGTGTTTGAGGTTGGGAATGAAGGGTCTTTAAATTTGACCTGAAAGAAGCAGCTTTGAGTGAATTAAGCATTCACTGCTTCACAAATAATATCACATCTATTCGTATCTCAAGTACTGACCGGGGACTGATGGCGGCCACCAAAGGCCTGGAAGCCAAAGCCTCTACTTCACTTCTGCCTAGGGAGCAGCAAATGCCTCAGCGGCATAATCCTCTGGTGCCTCGGTTTCCTTCAGTCACACAGAGACTAGATCACAACTGGCCCCTTTCCATATCCCACCCATTCTCAGCTGCCTGCGGTAGCACTGACCGGTTGATAACCGACCAAGACTCTGGCTCCCTGTCTTGTTACCAGGTAGGCCAGAAGGGACTCTGACCCTTTCCCTCGGCTTCTCTGGGGCGGAGCCCACCTGTGTCCCTGGGGCGGGGCCTGCGCTTGGGCGGGACAGGTGGGGCGGGAGGCTTTGCCCAGAGCTGGGAGAAATTGCCCAAGCTGAAGGCGGTTAGAGGAGAGGCGGGCTGGCAGCTAGGGAAGCCTTCTTCTGGGGTTTAAGAGCGAGCAGGAGGGAGGCAGGGAGAGGAGTGGTTGTGAGCCCGGGACCGGAGAGGCGTGGAGGGGAGAGCCGAGTGCCAAGCTGAGGATATTTGCAGGAGGAGGAGCCGGGCTCTGCTCCCGGAGAGGGACCTGAGAGTGGACGCAAGGCGCCCGCGCAGCCTGCGGGACCGGTTGCGCACCGAGCATGAGCTGGCGCCCCGCTGGAGAACGGCCGGGGAAGACGGCCTTGGCTCAGCCCTGAGACACTGGGCTGGAGCTGGGACTCTGTGCGCCCGGGGCGCTGGGCCCGGCGGTGGGGCGGGGGCTGGGTGGGGAGCAGCCCGCGCTGGCAGCGGCCGCCTCGGCGCAGCGCCATGGGGAGCCCCCGGGCCGCGCTGCTCTTGCTGCTCCTGCGCCCGGTCAAGCTGCTGCGGAGGCGCTTCTGGCTGCTGCTGGCTCTCGCCGTGGTTTCTGTGGGGCTCTGGACTCTGTATCTGGAACTGGTGGCGTCAGGCCAGGTCAGCAGGAACCCCCTGAACCGGAGTAAGTAGCGCTGGGGGGAAAGGCAGAACGGAGGTGGGAGGAGGCAGCACTGGTAGCTCCCGTGTTGGGGGAACCCGCTTCTCATCCTCAGACCGGATTTCCAACTGATTTTCCTCTCCAGGTGCCTGGCGCCGCCCCTCTGCCTATTCGGGGAGAGAGAAAAGGGTTGAGGGGAACTGCTGGAGCCGAGCGCGGAGTTTTGGAGCCCAGGCCTGCTCGCCGGGCCATGTGGGGCTTGGGCATCGTAGGAGCTCCCCTCTTCCCTCCCAGAGCGATGGGGAGAGAGGTTCTCTGTCCCGCCCGCGTAAACGCTGGCGGAGTCTTGGGGCACCTCCACTGCTCTAGACTTTCAGCACCCTGAAGAGAAGAAACGCGCAGTCCACGCGCTGGCTCGGGATACGTGTCTGGGATCCCTTCTGCCGTGTCCACCCAAGCCACGAGCTCCAATTCGCGCGGCCCAAAGTTTGCCTACTGCCTTCTGTATGGCTGCTCAGTTTCTTCTGCCGCGTCTTCTGGGGCTCTGTTTTTTAAACAATCCTTCTAGAGCCACCTCTGCTCCCTCTTCTCCTATGCTACTCCTCTCCCAGCTCCTTCCTCTAACTCCACATCTCCCACCTCCCTGGGGAGCCATCTGCTCTCTTAGTCCTGGCCTCCCCATCTGTTAGTTATGTGGAGACCCCTGCCAATACAGCAAAAAGTACCCGGTTTCTCAGGTTCTGCACAAGGAGACATTGGACAACACCGTGAAGGAGGGTAGATTCCTATTTCTAGTTTCAAGCTAGTTAAAGTCACTTAGCTTTTCTGTGCCTCAGTTTCCTTTTAGAAAACTTTTCTATTTTACTAAAACAGGCGAGGCTGAGGCTGATTTTCAGCTTACTATTGAAGAGGCTAGCGAAGTCAAACTCTGACAGTTTCAGAAACCTTAAAAAAGATCAAATGTAATAGCCAGAAAAATGAGTAGAGAAACTCTCTGACCTACCAGATGCCCTTCCCAGGCCTGAGAGGCAGAGTTTTAACGTTCTAGAACGTTGTCTCCCAGGCTTTTACTTACCTCGTTGAAGAAATACAGAATGGCTGATGAGCACTAATCCCTCTGCCCAGAATTGGGTGTGGTGTTTTCCCTCTTCCTGTGGCCAGAGGAATTACTAGGGGACAGTCTTGAAAATCAGGCTGATTCCAGGCTGGAGAAATTTATGTCCCAATATTCTGGTTGATTTAGGTGACAGGTTTCAATCCTGGCTCTGCCACTAGGTAGCTGGGGAATCCAAGGAAAACATCAGCTTGGAGGGTAAAGTGAAGAAGTTGGCCCACGTGATCTCCAAGGTCCCTTTCAACCTGATACTAGGGTTGTATGTCCTGTGCTTGAGTAATTTCCAGGGCCAGAAAACTCAGCACGTCGTGAGAAAGGCTACACCTTATTCCCTAGCTCTAAGTGGGAGGGTTCATTCTTCCCTCCAAAATGATCCAAATCTGTCTGTCTGCAGGGAATTCTTCCCTCCCTCAGACCTATCCCCTGAATGCCCTAGTAGGAAGCTCTTCTTCAGAACCACACCCCTCAGATAGGCCCATTTGGATGAGCACAGCTGGAGTAGGCACTGGAGGGAGACAGGGCAGGGATCTCCCTTTTCTCCTCCTTGGGACACCCCTTCCCCATGTGGCCACTGTTTTGTTAATGTGGTAGCTAGAGAAAAAAAAGGAAAGCACTTGCTTTGTGACCCTACATTCAGTGACCCTTCTCTCCCCACCCAACTTTTCCGTTACCTCCAGTGTGCTTTCTCTCCAGAGACCCTGAACAAGTTTGCCATAATCATAATCTCACACTCTTGACTCCTGACGTCATTACAAGCTATCAGTCCTCAGCTCTGTTGTGTTTCCCTCCTGGATGAGTCTTACCTGTCTGAGTGAGTTTCCTTACTCTTTGCTTCCTTGTCCAAATGGATCCTTCTCGAGAAAAATGTTCCCAGTTTTCTATTCCAGAACTGGCTGTTTCCCTAACCATCATTATGAACAAGAGTCTGAGTCTAGGCCCTGATGGATCATTCATTTCCTCTGCTAAGCCTCCTAGGACCCTAAAATGCATCTGCTGTGTAGGGTGGCTTTTCTTGCTGAGCTGTCCCATTGCATTCTACATTTTTTCATGATTCTACTTTTGGAACAAGTTTTATACAGGCTCTGGCTTGTGACTCCCTGTCTCCTGTCTTTTTATAAACAGAGTGATACAGTATATTTTCTTTTATGTAAAACATGAAGTAAGGTAGGGTAGGTACTAAAAAATATGTGTATTTGCCAAATTTCCTTAAGAAAACTCTGGAAAGCCACAAAAGACACATATAATATATTCACTCCTTGAAGACAAGGGGTGTGTCTCCCATCTTTTTTTATTGTTAAGAAGTCCAGACATGTTGCATCAAAGTTTCCTCTTGTCCTTTAGGTCTGAGCTGTCAGCTTGGAGCTATTGCTCTGGGGGGGCGACAGGGAAGAAATAATTAGGAAAGTAAGAGGTAGGAAGGGGGTTGCTAGCATTCCCTCCTCCACACCCTGGCATTCTAACAGCAACCAGGGTAGTAAAACTGCCCCTCCCAGGACTGTACCCGTGGCCTTGACCACAGCAACTAGAGCCCCATCTTGGCTTTGCTTCCCAGCAAGCCACCCTTGCCTCCTTTTTCTAGAAATCCCTGCCAATTGACTCCACCACTAGTCTTCCTGTCGTCTGAAAGCCCAGCCTCTTTTACCGAGGACCTTTAATTTGCCTGTCCCTGTGTGACTGGTGCATTGATCTTGTGCTAGAAGAAGGGTATAGAGAGATGGCAGTCACAAACTCCAGGGTGGTAAAGTAATGACAGGGGAGCTGGCTTCCTGCTTCGTCTTCATGGCATAACCCAGTAGTTTAAGATATAGATGGCTTGCAATTTGAGCTCCATATGTAGAATGAGATGTGACCAAAATTGGAGTAGCTTGAGAGAAAAACAAAGTCATTAGTGAGAAGAAACTGGGTCCCGTGTACAAAAAAATTAGGACAGTGCACTGACTCAGTTAAACAAATATTTATTTAGCACATCCTTTGAACAAGGCATTGTCCTAGGTAATTTTGAGGACGTGATGACGAGGAGGATATGGTTTCTGCCCTCTTGAAGCTCTTATCTAGGAGGGGAGTTAAGGTGCGTATGTGGAAAAATTGCGTAGTTTTACAAATGTAGAGCTAGACAGTGCTATGAGACTTCTGGAAGGGGATACAGATCCTTCATGGAAACAGTGGTATTTCAGGAGATCTCCAAATATTGGAAAGATTTTGGTGAATACAGAAAGGGAAGCTAATTCCGGCGGAAAGAACAGTATAAATAAACAAAGACCAAGAGTCAGGAAGTGCAAGTATTGGGGAATGTGGAACAATTGGGTTTGAAAAGGGTATGAAGGAGAATACAGCCTGAGAGGTGGCTTTTATTCAGTACTTAACAGGAAGCAGTGGAGAATTTTAAAATAAAAGGGAGTGCTGGTAGCACACATGGTTAAGCACTCAGTGGCTAAGTAAAAGGTTCTGGTTAGAACTCACCCAGCAGCTTCTCAGTAGTGAGACCTGGTGAGCTGCTTCTGTAAACATTATAGCCAAGAAAATTTAATGAGGCAGTTCTATTCTGTCACATGGGGTTCCTATGTGTAGGAATCGATCATACAGCATCTAACAACAGCATAGTAAAATGGAATGGGCATGGGTAATAGTAAAACTGTGGAACACTTAACCCCCCTCCCAGATAAAAGCTACCAGATGGTGGTGCAGGAATAGGGTTCCAAAGGTCCCTTACTGTGCCCAGCATTAACCTTTTAGCTGCTGAGTTATGCAGCTGTCCTGGGGGGGAGGGGTCAGGGTGGTAGTGGAACATATAGAAGGCCTGGGGCAGTTACCATTGACCACTGTGTCCAGCATTTTCACAACTAGTACAGCTGTACTAGCGAGTACTGGGTGAAAAGCAGCCCCGGGAACAGGCAACGACTGGACTTCATTCAGGCAGATTTTAACGTTATACTCATTTGTTCAGACTGGATTAGCTAAGGTCCTGCCTGAAGACAGATCTGGACTAAAATGGTTTCTACACTCTTTGCTCTAATTGACCTACTGCTGGGACAGCTGGGTGTCAGAGCCAAGGGATCACATGTGGGCACTCAGCCAAGGCAGAGAATGACAGCATGTGCCAGCCTCCTTCTAGCTCTTGCAAGGCTGAGTCTGGCATGTTCCTGTTTAAGTGCCAGGTAGACCTGCTGTACCCTGATGTGTTCTGAAGCTCAGGATCCTAATGGGCTCGAACTACCTTAAATTTCTGTAATTGCTGGTTAGCCCTTGTGATTTGACTTTGAGTGGGCTGAGAGGCACGCCTACATGTCAGGCAAGCATTTCAGCTCTGGGGTCATCACAGGCATTCCGATTTGGAAAGAACACAAACCCTTCAGTAACAGAGGTAACACAGGGCAGAGCAGTAATCTGAGACGAATGGGGGGAGAAAGGGAGAAGTGAGTGAGACAGATGGGTGGGCAGAGGAGGATAGCTGGTGGCTTAGAGTCAAAACTAGGAGCAGAAGCAAGCAGAGAAGTCAACACAACACGTGTGTGTGTGCTTCCTGTGGGCTGGGCCTATATCTCATGCTGCCCTGCCTGGCAGCCTCCTTTTTCCATGGACCCTCTGGGTCCCATTTCCCATGTCCTACTTACCTCTCTTTGTACTGACATTCTGGACACCAGCTGCTGCGTGTATCTTCAAATCAATATTCAATTCTGGGCACATGCTATGTCCTCCAATAAATACCTTATGGTTATGGATGGTCGCTTCTGAATTTCCAAGCACCTGATGTTTTCTGCTGGCAGATACTCTGTCAGTGGCTGATCCAAGAATAGAACCTAGAAATTCTTGCTTCTTCTACTACAATACTGACAAACAACAATAGTCTTTAGGTACTGACACAAAGGATAAGAATTCAGCCAATTAATGCTTCTTTATTAATAAGTATGTTTTCTGTGGTCCTAGCATTGTAGCAGAAATGCAGTGTGTGACAATGGGAGATTTTACCCGGATTTGATATCCTTTGTTTCTCTGGTCTCTTTAGTCCTTTGTCTGACATGGCCACCAGAATCTCAGCAACACCAATCAACCACCTCTGTCTTGCCAACACCCAGGGACACTGGGACCACTGACTCCCATATCATCAGACTGAGTTGAGAGGTCTGTTTGGTGGTGCTGGGGATGCTTGCCTCTCCCTTTCCTGGGAGTTGCTCTGATTCCTGCCCTAGCATGGTTATAACTGCTTTGCAGAGCAAGCTCTTCTAAGTGACTACTTCTGAGATGCTTTCAGGGGACGCTGGTAGGTGTGCAGCAGTAGTTTTCCAGGCCACAGAGCCTGCCCTTTTCCACCAGCACTGAGCTTTATGGAGCAGAGCAGAGCCGCTGCCATTGCCGAGTTTGCTTTGGAAGGGGGCCTAGGGGCTATTCTGGAGTCTGCCATTCACTGTCTAGTTCTCCTCTATTGCCAGTCTCAAAAACTACTCTTATTTTCCGTGAGCACTTTTCCTTTTATCTGAGGAGGATGAGGTCTAAGGCAGGTCAATCAGAACATTTGAACTTTCAGGCAATCTTCCTTTGACCTTATGGTCCATATGATTTATTTATATTAGCCAATATAAATTGAAAATATTACAGGGAGAGGTAAATCATTTGGATGGTGTATGTAAAGGGCGTTGATCTGCATATGTTATATATTCTGAGCAAAGCATGATAGCTAAAAAACCCTGACCAAACTTAGTTGTTGAGTTAATCCCAACTTATAGTGACCCTGTAAGACAGAGTAGAACTGCCCTACAGGGTTTCTAAGACTGTAATCTTTTTTTTATATATAGAAATATTTGTTTATGAAATGACCATCCATATGATCCATAATATGCATACATTAAGGACTGGATGCAACAATCTAAATAGAAAAACACAAACAGAAAAACAAACCAAGCCTATTGCTGTCAAGTCGATTCTGACTCACAGCAACACTACAGGATAGCGTAGAACTGCCCCATAAAGTTTCCAAGTAGTATCTGTTGACTTTAAACTGTGGACAATTTGGTTAACAACCATAGCTCTTAACCGCTATAGCAGAAGGGTTTCAAATCTAAATGAAAGCACAAAAATTAATTTTTTTCCCCATGGAGAATGAGAGAACTCCAAATTAAAAAGTACTATTGCAAGTCAGGAAACCCTGGTGATGTAGTGAAGAAGTACTATGTGTTATGTGGGGAAGAAATCAGTGGTTAAAAAAAAAATAGAAAACTTCCAAGATCATTTTGATGTTTCAGTCTGACACGCTCATTGTACGTATAAAAACTTCCAAAGTAATTAGAGGGTTTTAAACATACCATAGAAATTGTACAGTAAAATATGCTAAATAAGATGTTTTGATAATGTTCCAGTCTAACCAGGTGTGTTCCCTGATACTTGAAGCTCCTTAATTTGCAAAATGTGTTCTACCTCATTCCTAAGCAACTCATGTTTTCTTTTTATTTTTTGTGCATTAGGGGAAAGTATACAGACCATATTATTTTCCTGTTTGATAGTCATACATAAAAGTGCTCTATGACATTGGTTTCATTTTCCACAATGTGTCAGCACTATCCTCATTTCAGTCCTCCCTTCCCCATTTCCTATTGTCCTGATTTTATACCCCTTCCTGCTTTCTCATCTTTGCTTTTGGGGAAATGTTGCCCTTTTGCTTCTGTATCACTGATGGTCCTAAGGAGCACGTTATTGTTTATTTTGTGGGCCTGTCTGTGGTTTGCCTGAAAGGTGGTCTCCAAGAATGGCTTCAGTCCCAGCTCTGAGTGTGTCATAGGGCCATAGTCTCAGGGGTCTCTGTCAGACCAGTAAGTCTGATCATTTTTGTGAATTTGAGTTTTTGTTCTATAACCTTTTTCCCACTCTATCTGGGACCCTCTGTCATGATCCCAGTCAGAGGGATCAGTAGTTGTAGCCACGTACCATCCAGTTCTTCTGGTTTGGGAGCTGTGGTTCCTGTGGTCCATTGGTCCTTTGGACTGATTGTTCCCTTGAGTCTTTGGTTTTCTTCATTCTCCTTTGCTCTAGGTGAGAAGAGACCAACAGTTGTATCTCGGATGGCTATGTACAAGCTTTAAGACTCTAGATGCTACTTGCCAAAGTAGGATGCGTAACTTTGTCTTTATGAACTATTTTTGTGCCAGTGATGTACATGTCCCCTGAGTTTATGGTCCTTTGCCATTAAGCTTAAGAATTTTGTTCTGTGAGTTGTTCAGTTATGTCCAAAAAGTTGTCCTGACTGTGACATGTAAACCTAAGGCTGTAAACTTTATGGAAAGTGTCTGCCACATACTTTGCCCTCTTGAGTGGCTGGTAGGTTCAAATCACTGGCCTTTTTGGTTAGCAGCCAAGCACTTAACCACTGTGCCACCGGGGCTGACAGATCTTTATGTTGTTTGTTTTTTTTTTTTTTAACAGACTCTTGGTTTCTAAGAATTGCTATTTGTATGTTAGATATATCTATTGTTGTTGTAGGTGCCACTGAGTCAATTTCAACTCATAGCAACCGATGTGGCACCTTAGAACTGCCCCCATAGGGTTTTCTAGGCTGTAATTTCATGGGAGCAAACCCACAGAAATGTCTTCTATGAAGCTGCTGGATGGGTTCCAACAGCCAACCTTTGGATTAGGAGCCATGTTTTGCCACCAGGGGTCCCTGAAGTACCCGGTAGATAAGCAAATATGAATATTCTTTTTATTCTTGTGATTTTTAAAATGTGTAAGTTATTTTCATGGTAAGTTTATTTTTTAGTCCGTAGTAACACAATTCCTGATGTTGACCAACTTTGAAACAATGCAATCTGTAAATTACCCTTGTGGTCCTCTTTTGTTATTTTTTAAAACTTTTCAGTGAAGGGCACTGTACATACAGAAGACTGTGCAAGTAAGTGTACAACTTGATGATTTTTGCCAAGCTGAACATAGCTGTGTAATGAGAACCCTGATGAAAAATCAGAACATTATTAGCATTCTAGAAGCCCCCCTTGGGCTCCTTTTCAAGTATTGCCATCAGCATAGATTAATTTATTTCTTATGATTATAAAATTAATGCATATTTATCATACCAGAAGACAGCTGTGTTTCTGGGCAGGATTATCTCCTGTAAAATTACTTTTTAATACTTTAGACACCCTGATACAATTGCTGTAGTAACATAAGGAATGACCAAGGAACACCAAAGTCCTAAGTGCTATAAATCCAGCAATATGAAATCTCTATTAGAGCTGCTACAGGGATGGAATCGGTGTATGGGAACACTCCAAAAATGTTTTTCTGTTTTTGGTACTGGGGATAGCTGTGCTTCTTTCAAGTAAGAACTAGATGGTGCCTGGCAACGACATGTAAAGAGGAATTCTTAGATCTTGTAAAACTGATTCTGTAACCCTTTATGCTAGTTGCTTATTTGAAAGTCTAGAGTTCTATCTTTTGTTCACTTGGAGAAAAGTGTAAAGGATTTTTATAATTTGCATTTTTATCTTGATTTTGTGGCTATATCTTTATTTTTCTTTTTCCTCTCTCAACTAATTCTAATTTATGTCATCTTATGCTCTGTGGTCCTTATAAACCACTTTAATCTTTTTCTGGACCAAGTCAAGGCGTAAATAAATCAATAAAAGTGCACATGGTCTAAGAAATGGATGAAGAAGATGTTAACCACTACCTGTAATACCACTACTCTGGTTTAGTCATCATTAAAAAGAAGAAAATAAAGTATAATATAAGCAGTAATAATACGATGCTGGGTTTTGTAATACTTTAAGCAAAAATTTTAGATTGAAACAAAGCTGAAAATTCATTTTCTGACTCCGTCGCATCTTTAGTTTGATTACATATGGAAAAGTTGAATGATAGTCCCAAACCAGTTTTCTCCTCCTAGTATGAAAAAGAACAGCAAAAGCTTAGCATTCACTGACAGATACTGAGGCTTGAGCCACTGTTGTTGAAAACTGGCATAAGCACAAAGACAACTCAGTAAAGCTTGGGGCACCCTTGATGCTACTGATAAAGCAGAAGCAGGAAATGGCCAAGAAGACCAGAGACCTAGAGTTTGTCGTGGGAGCACCTATATCACCTGAAGTTTTGGGAGGAAGCCCCACAGACCAGTAGGGAAGTCTCTGGACACAAAGATCTGTGACCACTGCCTGACTTGAGACTTGTAGCTACATTATCACATGCATCAGAGATCCAAATCAAAAAACTCAAACCTGTTGTTGTTGAGCTGCTTCCAACTGATGGCAACCCCATGTGTGCTACAGAGTAGAATTGCTCCATATTAATTTCTTGGCCATAATCTTTTTTTATTTTATTGTATTGTATTTAAATGAAAGTTTATAATCCAACTCTAGCTGCTCTCCTAACCCTGTGATACCACACTCCTGCTTTCCATTCTGTACCTCTCATATTCATTTAGCCAACGCTTGTGCCCTCTTGTCCACCCTCCCATTTCATTTTTGTAGAGGAGCTGTTCCGACAGCCTTGTGTCTTACAGGCCCATCAGATTTTTATCTTGGCCATAATCTTAACGGAAGCAGATCAACAGACCTTTCTTCTGTGGTACTGCTGCAGTGTTAGTAGTCGCATGCAAACCATTTGCACACTGCTCAGGGACCTTTCGTTAGAGATCTGACACTTTCTTTCAAACTGTGTTCTGTGGTGCTTAGAAGACACTCTGGTTATGTTCACTTCATGACATGTAAAATTGTGCTTTGTGAGGACCTGGACGGAAGGTCCAAGAGTGGTAAAAGAGGAAAGAAGCAGGAGATGGGGTGTACAAATAATACTAGAGACAGACCAAGAATTTTGCATGTAAATGCTTAAGAAATTGAGTAGTGTATATTTTTCAGGTTTTATTTGCTTTGTAAACCTTGAGTGGCTGCAGAGGTGACTCACTTTAAATGCGAAAATGTTTATGGAGCAGTTACTTTTTTTATGGGAGATTGAGTGAGATGAAAAGAGTTGACGGTTCCTGGAAAAAATTATGGAATTTGAAGGCAGAACAGGGTTCAAATCCAAGCTCTGTTACTCACCAGTTGCAGGAGCTTATTTATATGAGGTAGTATTCCTCTCCCAAGTCTTAGATGCTTCATCTGGGTAGTGGGATTATAATACCCCCCTGCAAGGTATTAATAGAGAAGGGCTATACTTAAGACTAAATAAGAGTTAATGAGCCTGTCTAGCACATATTAGCGGCTCAGTCATTGTTGGTTCCCAACTCTCCCTGCTCAGAGTTTACAATGTCTTAGGACATGGAGAATGGCTGGCCAGGCAGGAGTGGACATATTCTTCAGCTGACCCTTTTGCCAGTGCTTCTCAAACTTCACAGTCCATGACATATGTAGCTATGTCCAGTCCCCCAGCAGTCACTAGGCCATCCATGTCCAGCACCTGCTATCAACTATATGCTCTTCATTCTTTTTCTATTTTTTTCCTGTCTCTGTGTCTCCGTGATGTCTAGCACTGCCTCTGTCTTTCCATTTTCATTCCAAGCAAAGATTTGCATTTGTAAGGGGGGATGATAGTAGTGGTGAGGAATCATAGATGTTGCTGAGACTAAAGAGACGTTTTGTATATTTACCAGGGCACAGAAGCACAGGAATTGGGCAATAGTGATCTGTCTGTCACTCTACTGTGTATTCCAAAGTGTACTCTGAGATCTTGAATGGCAGGAGTAGCAAGTAGACATTGGGATGAAATCCTAGCTTTGTAAGTGACTGAACTGTAGGTCTTCGAGCAAATTCTTGTTCCTGTGAGGGGTTCAGTTCCATCATTTTTGGAATAGGATGCCTCTTTCAGGGGTAGGTTTAATATAGGGTAATAGGACTGTCCGTGGCATTCTGGCAGTAGTCTTCCAAGACTCAGTTGCCTGAATTGAGAGGTGACAGTTGTCCCAGTGCTGGCCATTTGGCTTCCAAAGTCATCTCTTACAACATGGTCTCCATACAAGCAGCTGCCTCAAAGATTAAAGGCCTGCCTGATGGGATCTTCTTACAAAATCCTATGATCCACTGCTTTCAACTCTGGCCTGTCAGTCCAGGGTTGAGATGGATATGTGCAGGCATGTTTACATACAGCCATTCCATCCCTCCCCAACCAGCTGGTTTCCTGATTGTGTTCACTATCAGCTCTGAGTCAAAGACTGACAAGGGGGAATAAGGGCATTCAGACTTTCCTGATGAGCCAGGGACAAATGTAACACGTGCTCTCAGTTCTGGGCTCTTCATCCTTTCTATGTCAGCTGAGTAGGCCTAGGGTAAAGGGAGATTGGGATGGGGAACACATCCCAAGTGAGTGACTTGCAGCAGTAAAGGTAGGGTGCATTGCACAGACACAAAGAAGGGGTAGAGAAATTGGGGAACCAACTTCTACCTCACTTTTTAAAATACCAATGCCTGTTTTTCAGATCTATAAGTTTTATTTGGTTCTGTTTCAAGTTTGTCTGGTCCCCTGTTTCCCCCTCTAAATTTTATTTATTTAGTTGTTGTTGAGACTATAGACAGAAATCAATTCAACAGTTGTACATGTACAGTTTAGTGACATTGATTTACATTCTTTGAGTTGTGCAACCATTCTCACCCTCCTTTTCTGAGTTGTTCGTCTCCTGTTAAAAAAAACTCACTATCTCCTAAGTCCTACCTAATCTTTCAAGTTTCTGTTGTCAGTTTGATCCTATATAGTTTTTAAAAGAGCACAATGTTTAAGGCAGACTGTGTTTTTTTTTTTTTTTTTTGAATTGTTTTTTAGATGAAATTTTACAGAACAAACCAGTTTCTCACATAATGGTTAGTACACATGTTGCTTAATGATATTGGTTAACAACTCTACAGCATGTCAACGATCCTCCTTCTCAACCTTGGGTTCACTGTTACCAGCTTTCTTGTTCCCTCCTGCCTTCTAGTTCTTGCCCCCGGGCTAGCATGATCCTATAGTTTTGTTTTGTTTTATGGGGCTGTCCAGCCTTTGGCTAAAGGGTGAACCTAAGGAGTGCCTCCATTACTGAGCTGAAGGTATGTCTAAGGGTCATTCTCTCAGGGTTTCTCTAGCCTCTGTCAGGCCAGCAAGTCTGGTCTTTCTTTCTCAAAAGAGTTGGAATTTTGTTCTAGGTTTTTCTCCATCTCTGTCTAGGACCCTCTGTTATGATCAGTGCTGGTAGCTGGTCACCACCTAGTTGTACTGGACTCAGTTTGGTGGAGACAGTTATAGATATGGTCCTTTAGTCCTTTGGACTAATCTTTTCCTTATATCTTCAGTTTTCTTCATTCTTCCTTGCTCCCAAAGTGGTGAGACCACTGGAGTATCCTAGATGGCCACTTATAGGCTTTTAGGTTTCAGATACTACTCACCAAAGTAGAATGTAGAACATTTACTTTATAATTATGCTATGCCAGTTGAGCTAGATGTTCCCTGAGACGTGGTCAACATATCCCTCCACTCAGCAATGTGGTCTCTCGGGAAGTTTATACCTGTGTATGGAGATTCCATGATTCTGTAAGGCAGACCTGATTTACTGGTTAAGCTAAACTATTACTTGGTTTTAAGAAGACTTTAGGAGACATTTTTGGTTTAAGGCTTAAAGATGATCTCAGGGCCGTAATTTCAACGATTTAATGAGTTTATACAGTTCCAGAAAGTCTTGAGTCAATGAGAATTTGAAATTCTGGTCTGCATTTACCCCCTTTGATCCAGATTCTTCTATAGAATTTTTGATCAAAATGTTTAGTAATGATAGTCAGGCACTATCCAGTCTTCTGGTCTCATAGCAAAGGAGGCAATTGTTGATGGAGGATTAGCCACATATTCCACATCGTCGTCTTTTCCTGGCTCTCTTTCTTCTTCTGTTGCTCCTAGTGAATAAAGATGAATTACTATACTTTGCAAGCTTTTAACACCCCAAACACTACACAGTGAACTAGGAGATTGAACTAGGAGATGGAACAAAACCATGGGCCAGTTAACTGGGGTGGCCTGTGAAAACAGGAGTCTGATCTCTTTTTAAATACTGTGTTGTTGTGCTTTTAAGAATTTAAAACTATTTTATATTCTTTATCTAATGTGTCATCTAAACTTCTTGGGGTGAGGAGAGTCTAATCCTGCTATTTGTTGTGTCTGCTGACTCTCACTTATGGTACACTATTTCCTCATGTATATTGGCATTGTGATTTGGGTTGTATCTTGGGAATCCTGTGGATTCTGGGTTAAAGGTGTGCCCCTTTAGAGAATTTTTATAGTTCTACCAGATACTCCAGGTACTAGTCCAGGACCACATTTTAAGTTAATTTTTCAATTTGGGCACTGTTGGATATTTGAACTTAAAACCTACATGAGGTTGTATGCCTATGGTTATAAACTCTCATGAGAGACTCTTTTTAGTACAGAGCCCAGATAGACATTCTTTGGTCTCTCTGTACAAGTGAGAACTATTTTTTCTTTTGTAGTTCATCCTTTCACTGAATGTATAACCCTTCAAGAGGCCCAGATTTGTGAGTCTTGCTTCTCTTCCTCACATGGATCTAAAGTTTTGTCCTTTGTCTGTACAATCATTAAAACCCAAGCTGCATCGTTTCTATTGCTGACAAACTGCTGGACTGCCGAAATGTTAACTTCTGCTTGCTGCTCTGATTTTTCACATCATTTTCTGGCCCTTGGAGATTTCCCTTCTTTGTTGAGAGTTTAGCTGTGTCCACAAAAACAAGTTGTGTTATATTTTTTGAGCATTCCTTAGTGTTTCACTCTGGATATTTTCCAAAAGGAAGTCCTTTGGCATGGATTTCTAAGACTTCCAGCTCTAGCAGTCTGTGATAATTAGAGTATGTTTGTTGACTGTCTTAGTCCTCTAGTGCTGCTATGACAAATACAAGTCGGTGGCTTTAACAAAGAGAAATTTATTTTCTCATAAAAAAGTAGATTGAACATTCAGATTCAGGGCATCAGCTGCAGGGGAAGTCTTTCCGTGTTGGCTCTGGAGGAAGGTTCTTGTTGTCAGTCTTTTCTTGGAATGGGAACTTCTGGGGTACAGGGATCCTGGGTCCAGAGGATGTGCTCTGCTCCCAACACTGCTACTTTCCTGATGGTATGTGGTTCTTAACTCTCTACCAGTTTCTTTTCTATTGTATCTCAAGAGATGGCCTCAAGGCACAGCACAGTCTTTACAGATGGAGTGCTGCCCCACAAACACCACCACTGCCCATCTTCCCTCATTAACAGCACATTTACTACACATAGGAACAGCACACATTACCAGAAATTATGGCCCAGCCAAATTGCTACACACACATTTTTTTGGGAGGACACAGTTCAGTCAATGACATGTGCACACACATAAACACATAAGCAAAAGTATTTCCATTTGAGCAATATAGTAAATTTATAAGCAAAGTAAAAGTTAGGGAATCCAAATTCTGTAGTAAAAAGGCTCGCATAGTAAGAAGGAAACGAGGTTGAGAAGGTAGTCACAACTGCTGACTCTGTCTGTACTAAACAGGCTCTCACAGTAAGTGAACTCACTTTGTGGTGTCTCTTATGTGCTAGGCTGCTGTTAAGGATTGAATTGTTTCCCTTCAAAATGTGTGTTGTAAAGCCAAACCTCTATGCCTGTGATTATAATCCCATTTGGGAATACATTTTGTTGTTAATGAGGCAGAATCAGTGTGTAAGGTACTTCTGAGTTAATGTCTTTCTGAAGATGAAAAGAGCAGACTAGGCAAGCAGAGATGGGGGAAGGAAGATGTCCAGCCACATGAAGATCACACAGGAGCAAGGGTTCAAAGAAACAAAGACTTCCCTCCGGAGCTGACAAAGAGAGCCTTCACCAGCTTCCTGAATACAGATGTCTAGCCTCCTAAATTCTGAGAACATGAATTTCTGTTTTTTTGAAGCCACTCAGTGTATTATTACTAGATAATTAAGACAACTGTTGAGTTTGGACTTGGTAGGGAACAACACGTTTTTTATTTTTTATTTAATATGACTAAGTGAAAATGTACATTCCCGTATAAATTTACATTCCCACCTATATGCAGCTTCCACTGCTCTCCCTGTCCAATGACAGCACACTATTCCTCTCTGCTCCATACATGTCTCATCCTCCCAACAGTCTCCTTTCCTCTCCTCTCCATCTACTCTCCTTCCTCCAGCCAGAGGTCAGCAGGATGATGTCCTATAGATGTATAGAACCATAAAGTGCATCCAGTATATGGTCACTCTGCATTGCCAAGTCCAATCCATTCCTGTCCAAAGAGTGGACTTTTGTTATGATTTATGGGTAAGGGCAGCATCAGGGCCAGGGGCCATGCTCTCAGGGGAACCCCAAAACCACTGGACCATCAATTCTGATCTTTTAGTGGAGATCTCAGGATGCACCCCTTTTTATTCTTGTGTTGCCAGTGAGACTCCTCTCTGTGAGCTCCATTGTGGCTATCACTAGTGGTGGCCGGGCACCATCTGGTTCTTCCGGTCCCAAGTCGATGTAGGCACCCACTCTTGTGGGTCTCTCTATCTTCTGGGTTGTCTTTACCCCATGTCATTTTGGTCCCCGGTGAGCATTCATTCCTGCTGAGTTGGGACCATTTGCTGTCTCCTCGGATGGCAGCTTGGCAGCTTTTAAGACCCCAGACACCACTCACCAATGTGGGTTGCAGAGAGCTCTCTTAGTAAAACACTAGTTGTGCCAATTGGCCTCAATTGTGCCTAAGAGCATGGTCCCCTGCCCCCTGCCCCAGCTACTCTATCCTTGCAATATTGGGTTAAGATGGAAGGAGTACTCAAGTTATGCTGAAGTCCACTTAATGTTGTTCTTGTTCCTAATGTGTGCTGTCACCGATTTCTCCAACCAGATTGCTAGCAACTATCTAATCTAAACCTTGCCCCCTTGCGCTCCCTCCCTCCCCTCCCTTGCAGCTGTCAAAGAGTCTTTTCTTCTATACACAAGTCTGTTTTTGAGATCTTATCATAGAGGTCTCATACAGTATTTGTCCTTTTGTCGCTGACTACTTTCACTCAACATAATATCTTCCAGTTGAAACCAGGTTAGCAGATGTTTCCTGGAATCATCGTTATTCTTTATCATTGCATAGTGCTCCATTGAGTATATGTACCATAGTTTACCTATCCATTCTTCTGTTGTTGGGCATCTGGGTTGATTCCATCTTTTTGCTATCGTGGACTGTGCTGTGATAAACATTCTGGTGCATGTGTCCGTTGGTGTGAAAGGCCTTGATTCTGTAGGATATATTCCAAGTAGTGGAATTACGGAGTCAAATGGTATATTGATATCCATTTTTTTAAGGAAGCACCAGATTGCCTTCCAAAGAGGCTGGACCATTTTGCAACCCCACCAAGAGTGTAGGAGGGTTCCACTTTCTCCACAGCCTCTCCAGCATTTGTGGTTTTGTGTTTTCTGGATCACGGCCAATCTTGTTGGGGTGAGATGGTATCTCATTGTTGTCTTGATTTGAATTTCTTTAATAACTAAAGATCGTGAACATGCCTGCATGTGTTTTTTTGGCTGCCTGGATCTCCTCTTTAGTGAAATGTCTGTCCATCTCCTTTGCCCATCGCTTAATTGGATGATTTATCTTCTTCTTATTGATATTTTGTAGTGTCTTATAGATTATGGAGATCAGGCTTCGGTCTGACATAGAGTTGCCAAATATTTTTTCCCATTCTGTGGGTATTCTTTTAATTCTGTTAATAAAGTCTTTGGATGAGCAAAAGTGTTTGATTCTTAATAGTTCCCATTTATCTATTTTTTCTTCTGTTGACTGTGGTTTGTTTGACAGATTTTGGAGTCTGTCCACATTGTGTATTAAAACTTCCATTGTTGTTCCTACGTTTTCTTGGATGAACTTTATCGTTTCAAGTTTGATATTTAGGTCTTTGTCCAGTTGGAGTTGGTTTTTGTATAAGGTGTAAGATATGGATCTTGATTCAGTTTCTTGCAGATGGATATCCAATTTTGCCAGCACCATTTGTTGAAGGTACTGTTTTTACCCCAGTTTAATGTCTTACGGCCTTTGTCGAATATCAACTGTTCGTAGGCAGATGGTGTCATCTCTGGGGTCTCAATTCTGTTCCATTGATCGATCTGTCTGTTCTTGTACCAGTACCAGGCTGTTTTGACCACTGTGGCAGTGTAGTATGTTCTAAGGTTGGGTAATGAGAGGCCTCCCAGTGTGTTCTTCTTCTTTAGTAGTACCTTACTTATCCAGGGCTTCTTCCCTTTCCAAACGAAATTGGTGATTTGTTTCTCCATCTCATTAAAAAATAACGCTGGAACTTGTATTGGGATTGCATTATATAAGTACATTGCTTTGGGTAAAATAGACATTTTCACAATGTTAAGTCTTCTTATCCACGAGCAGGGTAGATTTTTCCATTTATCTAAGTCTCTCTTAGTTTCTTGTAGTAAGGGCTTGTGGAGGACTTGTAGAGGTCTGTTGTTTCTCTGGTTAGATTAATTCCTAGGTACTTTATCTTCTTAGGGGCTATCGTAAATGGTATTGATTTGATAATTTCTTCCTTAACAGTCGTTGTTGCTATAAAGGAATCCTACTAATTTACTTATGTTTATCTTGTATCCTGAGACTTTGCTGAACTCTTCTATCAGTTTGAGTAGCTTACTTATAGATTCCTTGGGGTTCTCTGCATATGCAATCGTATCATCTGCAAACAGGGAGCTTTTAACTTCCTCTTTGCCGATGCAGATGCCCTTTATTTCTTGGTCTTGTCTAATTGCTCTGGCTAGAACTTTTAATACAATGTTGAATAGGAGAGGTGAGAGTGGGCATCCTTGTCTAGTTCCTGATCTCAAGGGAAAGTCTTTCAGTCTCTCTCCATTCAGGATGATGTGGGCAATTGGCTTTGTATAAATGGCCCTTATTGTGTTGAGGAATTTGCCGTCTGTGCCCATTTTGCTAAGAGTTTTTAGTGTGTATGGGTGTTGGACTTTATCAAATGCCTTTTCTGCATCAATGGACAAAATCAGGTGATCCTTGTCTTTTGTGTTATTTATGTGGTTAATCACATTAGTTGTTTTTCTGATGTTAAACCAGCCTTGCATCCCTGATATGAATCCAACTTGGTCATGATGGATTATTTTCTTGATATGTTGTTGTATTCTATTGGCAAGAATTTTGTTGAAGATTTTTGCATCTAGATTCATGAGTGATATCAGTCTGTAGTTCTCTGTCTTTGTTGGGTCTTTCCCTGGCTTAGGTATCAGGGTCATGCTGGCTTCATGAATGAGTTTGGGAGTACTCCATCCCTTTCTATATGATGAAATAGTCTCAGTAGTATTGGAGATAACTCTTCTCTAAATGCTTTGTAGAATTCTGCAGCGAAGCCATCTGGGCCCGGACTTTTTTTGGTTGGTAGTGTTTTGATGACATTTTCAATCTCTTCCTTTGAGATGGATTTATTAAGTTGTTCTGCTTCACGTTGTGATAATTTGGGTAGGTGGTATGAGTCAAGGAATTGGTCCATTTCCTCTAGGTTTTCAAGTTTGTTAGAGTACAGTCTTTCATAGTATTCTGTTATGATATTTTTGATTTCTGCTGCATGTGTTGTGACAACTCCCCTCTCATTTCTAATTTGGGTTATTTGTTTCCTTTCCTGCTTTTCTTTAGTAAGTTTAGCCAGTGGTTTGTCAATTTTGTTGATCTTGTCAAAAAACCAGCTTTTGGTCTTTTCCATTTTTTCAATTGTTTTTCTATTCTCTAATTCATTTAGCTTTGCTTTAATCTTTATGATCTCGTTTCTTCTGGTACCCGAGGGGTTCCTCTGTTGTTCTCTTTCTGTTTGTTCAAGCTGTAGAGTTAGTTCCTTGATTTGGTTTCTTTCTTCCTTCCAGATGTGTGCATTTATGGACATAAACAGACCTCTGAGCACTGCTTTGGCTGTATCCCATAGGTTCTCATTGTTGTAAAATTACAACATAACATTGGCCAATTTGCCATATTTCTTATGTACAATGTAGTGATCTCAGTTACATTTGTCAAGTCATGTAACTATTACCCTTAATCAATGTGAATTTTCCCATTACCATAGAGAAAAACAATGTCTCAAAGAATAGTCCCCTGCTGTCCCTAATAACTATTGGTCATTTACCTATTCTTGTGAAATCATGTAAGTGAGATCGTAACAGTCTTTGTCCTTGCATGGTTGACCTACTTCACTTAGCATAATTAGTCTTTGAGGTTCATCCACGTTCTAGCATGTATCCGGGCTTAATTTTTCCTGATGGCTGAGTAGTATTCCATTGTATGTATGTATCATTTTGTTTATTCATTTATCTGCTGATGGGCAGTTTTACCTTCTTACTATTGTGAATTGTGCTGCAATGAATATATCTGTTTGCTTGTTGCTTTTACATCCCCAGGGCATATACCTAGGAGATGAATTGCTAGACCGCATGGTAGTCCTCTTTAATTTTTTGAAGAATCATCATACTGTTAATCACATTTGTACCATTTTACATTCCCACCAGCAATGGATTAGAATCTAATCTCCCCACATCCTCACCACCATGTGTTATTTTCTGTTTTTGTTATCATTCATTTGAACATTTTTGATCATTTGCTCATAGGGTGAAGTGGTTTCTTACTGTAGCTTTGATTTGCAGCTCTTAATAGCTAATAACATTGAGCATTTTTTCATGTGCTTGTTTCTTGACTACCTTGTTGGTGAAATGATGCTGAATTCTTGCTCAACAAGACTGATGTTGACGGTGAGTTCTCACATTGCAAGGAGAGGGCCAAGGCTTGATGTTTCTCTTCTAACAGGTTCCTCTGTTCTCTCTCATCCTCCCATCTGAAAGCAGAGCCCATTGTGGTGTATTGCTTCTGGAAAGGGGAGAAGAACCATACAAGGTTATGATTTCCTGTCTCACCTCTTTGAGTTGAGGAGGGATAGGGAATAAGAAATAGATGAACAGTGGAAGCTGCATATAGGTGGGCATGTAAATTTATATGGGAATGTACATTTTCACTCAGTCATAATAAAAAAAATAAAAAGTAAATAGATGAAAACAAATGAACAAAAAACCCCCAGATCCATTGCTATTGATTCCAACTCACACTGATGCTATAACCAAAACCACACTGCCCTTGAGTCAATTCCAATTCATAATGACCCTATAGGACAGGGTAGAACTGCCCCATAGAGTTTCCAAGGAGCACCTAGTGGATTCAAACTGCTGACCTTTTGGTTAAGAGCCATACCACTTTACCACTATGCCACCGGGGGGGCAGAGGAAAACGTGACTCATAGGGTTTCCAGAGTGCAGCTGGTGGGTTCCAACTGTCAACTTTTTGATTAGCAGTTGACTTCTTAACCCCTGTGCTACTATGGCTTCAGAACTAGATGAAGGTAACTTAAATCCAAAGAATTCTAGACACATGAATCATGAATCCCTTTGGTAGAAATATGCATAACATACTTAAAACATTGTTGTTATCTCCTTTATTGTAGTCTC
Organism: Heterohyrax brucei; assembly: GCA_028571685.1. Classification (NCBI taxonomy): domain Eukaryota; kingdom Metazoa; phylum Chordata; class Mammalia; order Hyracoidea; family Procaviidae; genus Heterohyrax; species Heterohyrax brucei. The sequence continues at coordinate 62,780,276 of CM053142.1, read as the reverse complement.
TGTGTAGAAAGAGACTAATTGATGGGGGCTGTCAACTTGACAGTCCTAGCCCTAATTAACAAATGGAAGGCCATTAGCAATTCTGTATTTGTGAGTAAGAGATGAAAGGGACAATAAATTGAGGAAAAATTTCAGGGAGGTAGCAATAAGCGTGTTCAGAACATATTTGGAAGAGTACAAAGAAGTGAAAAAACAATATTCAAGTATGATTTAGTATGTTGAATAAGAATTCAGTTTTACTGTGGGAGCATGGAAATTGGAAAACCATTTGCATTAGGAATATCATACATTACCAAACAAAAACCCAAGGCTGTTATTACCTTTGAGTCAATTCCTACTCAAAGCAACCTCATAGGATAGAGTAGAACTGTCCCATAGGGTTTCCAGGGAGTGCTTGGTGGACTTGAATGGCTGATCTGGTTGGTAGCCAAAGTCTTTAAGTGCAACTTTAATTATATCACTGAGGAAATATCACCTACTTTAGGGAAACTTTTTTTTTTTTAATTGTGTTTTAGGTGAAAGTTCACAGCATAATTTTTTTCTCGTTAAAAAATTTATATACAAGTTGTTTTTGTGATGTCAGTTGCAATCCCCAAAATGTGTCAGCACTCTCCTCCTTTCTATCCCTTATTCCCTGTGTCAGTATTCATCCAGGTTTCCTGTGCCTTCCTCCCTACTTGTCTATGCTTTTGGGGTGGTGTCACCCATTTGGTCTTGTCTACTTGACTCAACTAAGAAGCATGTTCCTCAACTAAGAAGCATGTTCCTCATGTGTGTTCTTGTTTATTTTATAGGTCTATCTAGTTTCTGTCAGGAATGTGGGCTTTATTTCTGAGTTAGTGGGGTGTCTGGGCACCATAGTCTTGGAAGTTCCTCCAGTCTCTGTCTGATCAGTAAATCTGGTGTTTTTTTTGTGAATTTGAATTTTGTTCTACATTTTTCGCTTGCCCTGTTCAGGACCCTGTACTGTGGTCTCTGTCATAGTGATTAGTGATGGTAGCCAGGCACTGTGGGGAAACATTTTTGAAGACAAGTTACTAAATCAGTAGTTGGTATTTACCACTTTGGAAACCCTGGTGGCATAGTGGTTGAGTGATGTGTCTGCTAACCAAAACGTTGTCGGTTCAAACCTGTCAGGTGCTCCTTGGAAACTCTATGGGGCAGTTCCACTCTGACGTCTAGGGTCACTTTGAGTGGGACCTGACTTAACAGGGACTTATAAGCCCTAGGAATCTTGATAAGGGAGATGATGTACAGCAGTGTCAGGTAGGGAGGGGTAAGAGGTCCAGCAGGAAGAAACCTGAGAAGAAACCAGCACATTTGGCCAAACAGCTGGAAGTCACAGGTGAATTGTATTCACAATTGTCATCTGTCTCATAAAGAAGGAAAGCAGAAGCCATGTCATGGAATAATACAGTATTGGGGCTAGAAGAACACTTGAAGGTCATTGAGGTTACCCATCATGCTCCAACTGATGCTATTAGGGATTAAGGGATTTGATAGTCACTCAAGTTTTTACTACATCTAGTATGGAAAAGGCTTTTTTTTTCTCATGTGGAAGGCTCTTAAGGTTTGTCACAGCACAACCAAGATAAAAAAAAAAAAAAAAACCGGCTGTCACTGGGTTGATTCAGATTCATAGCAACATAAGACAGAATAGAACTGCTCCACAGAGTTTCCAAAGAGCATCTGGTGGATTTGAACTGCTGAACTTTTGGTTAGCTGCTGTAAAACTTAACCATTACAACCTTTATGCCACCAGGGTTTCTGCAACTAGAATGTTGTTAGCTTGCTGTTAGGTGCTGTTGAGTTGGTTCTGATTCATAGTGACAAGGGTAAGGATGTATATTCAGAAATGACTAAATAAACAAATAAGCATAAATCTTTTGTTTTCTTTTAAGCACCTGGTTAGTGGTAAGAACCCTAGGCTGGGAGTGTGGGAACCTGGGTTTCAGTCTGGGCTTAGATGTGAGCTGGCTCTGACTTGGGACAAGTGATTTCTGCCCTCTGGGCCTCACTTTTAAAATCCGCAAATGGAGAAGGCTTGAGTAGATGATGCTCAAGGTTCCCTGTAGTCATACCCAGAGAAAATGGTGTTTGCATTAAGGATTCTGAACTGGAGGTGGCTGGAGAATGATTGGAAAAAGGAGAGTCCAGGAAGATGACTGGGTTCAAATCCAGACTCAAACCTAGTGGCTGTGCAGCCTTGCCTTCTCATGCATTCAGGAAGTGGGACTTGTATCTGGGGCACAGCTCTTATTCCTGAGACAATAGCTGTCTTCCACCTTTCCCTTCTCATTGTTCTCTCTGCTTTGACTTTATGGGTAGGAGTGGTGAGGGAGGGGTTGTGCATGGATGAGCTCTGGGTAAGAGTACTTAGAGAGAGGATCTCTGGGTAGCCTTTGGCTAGACTCCGTGACTTTGTGGGTCATTTCTACAGGCTCTGGTGACTGTGGTGTTTCTCATAGCTCTCCTGTTCCTTCTTTGCACTTCCAGCGACTGGACCAATCCCCACCTTCGAGCCATCTCCACCCTTCCGTACCTGGGCAGTCATCGTGTAACACTGCTGTGTGCTTTTCAGCCCAGCAGGAGGAAGGGACTTCTGCTCAGGGACTGGCTGTTGATTTTGGCAGCTCCCCACAGGCTTCCTGATCAGACCCTCAGAAGCTGAGGGGACTGGAGCTGGGAGTCTGTGAGTCACCAGTCTTGCCTCAGGGAGGGAGCTGTGCCTAGTTAGCTAGGGATGCCCTTCCAGAAAGCTGACTTACCCTCCTCAGCAGGGTTCCTGACTAGGCCAGTTAATTTGATGAACATCACCAGGTGATATTTCTTTCCGTGGGAGCAATGATCCTGACCACAGCAAGTTGCAATGGCACTTTGGAAGCCTGGCATGTCTTAATTTGTCAGAAGTTCATTTTTCTTTCCTTGGTGTGCTTTGAGGTAAAGACAGAGATAGGATGTAACCCGTAGTGTGAACATGGGGGAAACACTGAAGGAAAGCAAAAACCAAGTTCCGTATACACTGATGCCCTTCTTTCTTATGTGTTTCTCCATGAACCAGTCTGAGGCCCACAGTGATAGCAACTCAGGGGTTTGTTTTTTGCTTCCTTTGGCTAACCCTTTGTTGTCCAGAGGCAGACAGCTCCCAGTCGTTACCTCACCCCAGGGCTCTGGTCTGCCAGAGGGAGTGCTGGAACTGCCTGGCTGGAGAGCTAGAGGCTAATTTTAGACCTGAAGACTCTTTGTTTGCAGCTGTGGCAGGGCCCAGGCAGCTAGGCTGGCATGACTGGGGAGAATGCTAAGTCTTCTTGCAGGGAACCCTGGACACAATACTCCTGGTCTACTCTCCGAGGCAGGTTTCTGCCTCTGCCTCAGGGTAGAAGAAGCCTGGCACAGGGCTTCTCTGTACAAAGAATGGGTCTTTGAAGCCCCACTTCCTCCAAGGTTCTCTGTCTCTCTCTTATATCAAGATATTTTTATCCTCCATCTGGTTTTTCCAGATGGTTCTGGAGGCCAGAAACTATTCATGTAGCACCGCTAGTGGTCCAGCAGGGGCTCTGAAAAGGGGTAGGTGGGGCCAATGTTGAGGAGAAGGTATCCCCATCTGTCCCAGCTCAATCTAGCTTGGTAGCCAATGCTAGAGTCCCTTGGTGGTGCAAATGATTAATGCACATGGCTACTAACCTAAATGCTGGAGTTCAAGTCCACTTAGAGGCACCACCTAAGGAAAGCCTAGCAATCTACTTCTGAAAAATCTGCCGTTAAAGATCCTATGGAGTGCAGTTCTGCTCTGACATACATGGAGTCGCCCTGAATTGGAATCATTTTGGTGGCAACAGTTTTGAAATCCAACACCAGACTAGTAGTCTAATTTAGTGCTTCTCAATGTCTTTTTGTGTCTTGGCACACATAGAAAATGATAGCAAAAGACATTTATGTCACATGCAGGGGTATCGTGGTCATCCGGTATCGCTCTAACAGAGATACCGTGACTGGGTAGCTTTAATAAAGAAACGTTGATTCTCTCACGGTCTGGTAGGCTACAAGTCCAAATTCAGGGTACTGGCTCCAGCAAATGCACTCTTTCTCTGTCCGCTCTAGAGGAAGGTCCTTGTGTTGTATCAGTCTTTCTTTGGTCTGAGAGCACAGGAACCTCAGGTTTGAAGGATGAGCTCTGCTCTCAGTGTTGCTTTGTAGGTGCTGTGAGGTCCCCAACTCTCTACTTGCTTTCCTTTCCTTTTATCTCTTATAGGATAAAATGTGGTGCAAGCCATATTCCTGGGAAACTGTCTTTACATTGGAGAAAGGGCGTGACCTTAAGAAGGGTGTTACAGTCCTACCCTAATACTCTTCCGCATTTGACAGCATAAAAAAGAATTACAAAATGATGGGCAATCACAAAATACTGCAAATCACAGCCTAGACAAATTATTACACACATTTTTGGGGGAACACAATTCAATCTATGGCAAGGGGTAAAGAAGTAAGAGTATTTGTGATTGGATATGCTGTGAGTTGCAATCAGCTCAACAGCACCGGTCTTAGTGATACAGTGCAGCCAGCTCTAGGACACCACTGGTCAAGAGCTCAAGGAGATGGTACTGTGGCGTATCTGCCATCCGTGTAAAGCAGGAGGGCCAGCCATGGTACATCAGCTGGGGAACTCTGCTGCCATCATCCAGTAGTCTGCTATAGTCATGAATGATTATCGAGCCCCCTCATCTTATGTTGAAAGGAAACCCAAGGAACATTTGACCCTGTCCTCTTGTTTTACAGATGAGGAAACTGAGGCCCAGAAAAGTGAAATAACTCACCCAAGTTTACACAACTGAGAAGTAAAATAAAGTTCTGGATCTAGTCCTGTCTTGGATGGTCAGGCTCACATTTATCCAACATTTATTGTGTGCTTGTGAAGTTTTATATTCGGGGGATACAAAGAAGAAAATAATGTTGTTTGGTCCATGTTTGGTAAACAGAAAAATCAAGGAAACACAATTCAGGAAGGTGGTTATCTCTTTGGAGAGAGATGAGGATGTTATTGGAGAGAGGTACAAAGAGCTTCAAGGGAACTGTGTCTTTTGTTTAAGCAGAATGATGGGTGCACAGGTGTTATCTTTTAAACCATATGTATTCCTTTAAATGTATGTTAGCTATATTTCTTTTAAAAGAAATATATATTTCTTTTAAAAGAAACAGAGCTCAAAAATTAGAGAAAAGTGGCCTAGGAGTTGATTAAGGAGGAGGAAGTAAATCAGTTATTACAAGTGCTGTGGCAGAGGTATAATAATAATAATAGCTCAACTATGTGCACTTTGGAGCCCTGGTATAGTAGTGGTTAGCAGGTCAGCAGTTCAGATCTACCAGGTACTGCTTCAAAACTCTGTGGGACAGTTCTACTCTGTCCTATAAAGTTGCTATGAGTCTGAATCAACTTGGTGACAACAGGTACATGTGCACTTCACACATATGATCTTATTTCATCTTCACAGTGGTTCTATGAGGTGTAAGAACTGTTATACTCTTCCCATTTTACAGGTAAGAAGACTAAGGTTCAGAGGGTTACTTATCTTGTTCAGAATTTTGTGGAGGTAATCTTTGCTGCCAGACTCGAACACTGGCATTTTAGCCATTACATCATCGTGGTGGAGGAGCAAGAGAAGGTACAGGAAGCTGGCTGATGGGAGGTGGGAATTGAGAAGACAAGAACATTGCTTAATCTCTCTAGATGTCTGCTTTGTGATCTCTAAAATGGAAATAATTATACTTGCTGTTTCATCTTGTGCAAATGATTTTAAAATAAAAGTACTATATTGCTGTAAGAGTTGAACTTTGTTAAAAACTGCTCCTGTGCCAGCTATTTTTCATGTATTACTTCCTTTCATCTTTTCTCAACCCCATCAAGAGCACCTCGATCCCTGTTTTATAGGACAGTCTATCTCCCTGCTTGTAGAGTTCCTCTTTTAACCTATCTCTCTTTCCTACCCTCCCCAGGGTGCTGGCTCCTACTTTGTCAGTGACGGTCAGTCTGGGTCTGAGACGCTAGTGACATGAAGCCCTTGTCCTTATCCCACCTCGAGAACAAGTGATTCCGTTGTCTTGGCACATGCCAGGTCTCACAGTTATCTCTGGGGGCCATCGCCTTCAGCTGAGAAGGCGGAGGCTTTGAAATTCTCGATCTACCCCAGTGTTGCTCCGCCTGGCTGTACCTTAGGATCACCTGGAGAGCTTTAAATCCTATCACCCCAGGCCAGTGAATTAGATCAGGGGAAGGAGGAGAAAGTAAATCAGTTATTACAAGATGAGGTGATAAGTGCTATGGCAGAGGTATAATAATAATAATAATAGCCCAACTACACATACTTTTTCTCCCCCCCCCCACTTTCATTAGCTCTCCAGGTACTGGGCAGCCAAGATGAAACACCTCAGGCTTACATTTTCTTGCCAGGTGGGATGAGCCACGAGGGAGTACTCAGATAAACAATGTCCAGAGTGTCTCTGGCTCCCAGGCGAGCCCAAGGCTTAGGCCAGGGAAGAGGGGAAATGGGAAAAGGAACGGAGAAGGAAGGAGGTAATGAAATGGTAGAGAAAATAAGCTTAGTGTTGGAGGATGCCAAATCACTCTCTACAGTGGCCCTGTACCTTTCCAGTGGCACTTGTTTTCAGAGTTCAGGTCCAGCCAATAGACATTCAATCATGTTGTATACGGAGGCTTCAGGACACACAGCTCATCCAAATGTGAGCTCCATCCAGTTGGTATTCTAAGAGCTATAGAGTTCTTGCACAGACAGGATACATATATCCGAAATCATATATACCTTCAACGTGCTTTCCTTGGCACCCAGAAACCCCTTCACAGACTTGTTGGGGAAGAATCATGTCTGTTTTCTGTCTTAGTCACTACTGGGTCATCCAAAACCTGGCACTCTGGCTGCCTCAGAGAAAGCCCTCAACTGATACCTTGTTTGTTTCATTGACTTTGATTATTTCAAACAACTAGAACAAGGTGTGAGCTGCAAGGGCACCTCAAGCATGATTATGTGCCCAGGTTGCCTGATAGAAGTGAAAGATAGGAGGGAGGAAAGTGGGATCTGACCTGGCGCTGAATGCTACAGAGTATTCAGGTAGATGGAGATGAGGGAGGTGAAAGCCAAGGGAACATGAAGGACAGGCAAGGCATGGTGAGGACCTGGCCTTATGGGAGAGGCGGTGGCTACATTCCTTAGGAGGTGGGCAGGGAGAGCGGGAATAAAGAGGTGCTTATAGGCCAAGGACAGCTGAGGTTAACAGAAGGCTAGAAGATACCAGCTATGGGGAAATGAGTACAGGCTTAATAGATATGTGGAAAATGACTGAATTAATTGACCATTTAATTAAGTTTTCTATCTCTACTTTAAACCTGTTTCCATGATTTCAAAAACAAAAAGCCTGTAGCCACTGAGTAGACTATGAGTGACCCTGTAAGACAGAGTAGAACTGCCCCCTAGGGTTTGAAAGCCTGTAATCTTTATGGAAGCAGACTGCCACATCTTTTTCCAATGGAGTGGTTGATGGGTTCAAACTGACAACCTTTATTCACATCATTAGGAAACCTTCTGTCATTGAGTCAATTCTGACTTAAAGTGACTCTGCAGGACAGAGGAGAACTCCCCCATAGGGTTTCTAAGGCTGAAATCTTTACAGCAGCAAACTGCCACATCTTTCTCCTGTGGAGTGGCTGGTAGGTTTGAACAGCTGAATTTTGGGTCAGTACCACCAGCCCTCTTCCATAACCTTGTTACTGTTGTTGCTGTCAAGTCAGTTCCAACTCATAGTGACCCTATGCACAATGGAACAAAACACTGCCCAGTACTGTGCCATCCTCACGATTGTTATGCATGAGCTCATTGTTGCAGTTGCTGTGTCAATTCATCTTAGTGAAGTTCTTCCTTTTTTTCATGGATCTTCTGCTTTACAGGGCATGGTGTCTTTCTCCAGGGATTGGTCCTCCTGATCACATGACCAAAGCATGTGAGAAAAAGTCACTCCATCCTGCATTCTGCTGATACTTTTCCAAGATAGATTTGTTTGTCCTTCTAGCAGTTCATGGTATAATTAGTATTCTTTGCCAACGCTAATTCAAAGAAGTCAGTTGTTCTTTGGTCTTCCTTATTCGTTCATTGTTTAGGTTTTGTGTCCATATGATACAACTGAAAATATCATTACTCGTGCGAGGCGCACATTAGTCCTTCAAGTGACAACTTTGCTGTTTAATTTTAACACTTTGAAGTAGACTTCGGCAACAGATTGGCCTAATGTGTTGTGTTGTTTTGTTTCTTGACTGCTGCTTCTAAGTGATCACTGATTGTGGATCTGAATAAAATAAAATACTTGACAGCTTCAGTATTTCCTCTGTTAATCCTAATGTTGCTCATTGGTTAAGCTGTGAGGATTTTATTTTCTTTATGTTGAGGTGCAAGCCATACTGAAGGTCATAGTCTTTGACTATCATCAGTAAGTGCTTCATCTTCTTCACTTTCAGCAAGCAAGGTTGCATCATCTGCACATCACAGGTTGTTAATGAGTCTTCCTACAATCCTGATGCCCTGTTCTAATTCATCTAGTTTAGCTTCTGAGATTATCTGTTCAGCATACAGCTTGAATAAGGGTAGTAAAGAGATGCAAACCTAGCACATATCTTTCTTCCCTGTTCTGTTTGAACAACTGCCTCTTGGTCTGTATATGGGTTCCTCATGAGCACAGTGAGGTGTTCTGGAGTTCCTAGTCCTTGTAATGCTATCTGTGACTTCTTATGATCCGCCCAGTCTAACGTTTCCATAGTCAATAAAATACAGGTAAACATCATTCTGGTATTCTCTACTTTCAGCCTATTGTCTACTTGATATTGGCCATGATAACCCTCATTTCATGTCCTCTTGTTAATCTAGCTTGAGCTTCTGACAGCTCCCTGTCAATGTATTTCTGCAACAGCTTTTGGATAATCTTCAGCAAAATTCTACTTTTGTGTGATATTGATACTGTTTGATAAGTTCCACATTCTGTTGGATCATCTTTCTTTGGAAAGGGTAGAAATAGGGATCTCTTCCAGTAAGTTGGCCAGGTAGCTGTCTCCCAAATTTCTTAGCATAGACAAGTGAACATTTCCAGCACTGCATCTGTTTGTTGAAACATTTCTGATGGTATCCTACAATTCTTGGAAACCTGTTTTTCACTAGTGCTTTCAATGCAGCGTGGACCTCTTCATTCATTACCATTGGTTCTTGATCATATGCCACCTCCTGAAATGGTTGTATGTTGACCAGTTCTTTTTTGGTAAAGTGACTCTGTGTATTCCTTTCATCTTCTTTTGATGCTTCCTGCGTTGTTGAGTATTTTCTTTGTAGAACCACTCAGTGTTACAACTCCAGGCTTCATTCGTTTCTTCAGTTCTTTCAGTTTGAGAAATACCAAGCATGTTCTTTTTATTTGCTTTCTATCTTCAGGTCTTTTTACATTTCAATACTTTGTCTGCTTAAGTCAGTCTGAAATCTTCAGCTATTTTACTTCATCGTTTTTTCCTTTTGCTTTAGCTACTCAACATTCAAGAGCAACTTTCAGAGTCTCTTCTGGCAATCATTTTGGTCTTTTCGTTGTTTCTTGTCTTTATAATAAACTCTTGCTTTCTTCATTTGTGATGTCTTTAATATAATTCCATGACTCATCTGGTCTTCAGGTATTAGAGTTCATTGTGTCAGATCACTCCCGTGGATTTTTTCTAATTTTCTTCAACTTCGGTTTGAACTTGCATATGAACAATTAGTGGTCTGTTCCACAGACGATTGCTCAGACTGAAGATATTGAGATTTTTCCACTGTCTCTTTCCACAGAGGTAGTTGATTAGATTCCTGTGTATTCTATCTGGTGAGGCCCATGTGTATAGTCACCATTTATGTTGCTGAAAAATATATTTTCAATGAAGAGGTTTTGCAAAATTCTCTCACGAGATCTTCAGCATTGTTTTATCACCAAGGCCATGTTTTCCAACTAGAGTTTCTTCTTTGTTTCAAACGTTCATATTCCAATCACCAGTAATTATCAATGCATCTTGATTGTATGTTTGATCAATTTCAGACTACAGAAGATGGTAACAATCTTCAATTTCTTCATCATTGGCCTTAGGGCTTAATGCATAAATTTGAATAATAATCATGTTAACTGGTCTTCCTTTTAGGTGTATGGATATTATCCTACCACTGAACTTCACGATATATTTTAATAATGAACTTGACTCCACTGCCTTTCATTTTGTCATTCTCAATATACTAGACCAAAATGGCCAATACCAGTCCATTTCAGTTCATTAATATGTGGAATACTGATGTTTATGTGTTCAATTTTTTTTGTAGTTGTTGATGATTTCCAATTATCCTAGAATTGCACTTCATGTATTCAAGTTTTAATTACTAATGGATGTTTGCAGCTGTTCCTTCACATTTTGAGTCATACAACATCAGTAAATGCAGGTCCAAAAAGCTTGACTCCATCCATTTCATTAAGGTAGACTGTACTTTGAAGAGGAAGCTCTTCCAAAGTCATATTTTGAATGCCTTCCTGCTAACCAAAAGGTCAGTAGTTCAAATCCACCAAATGCTCCTTGGAAACTACGAGGCAGTTCTATTCTGACTTGTAGGGTTGCTATGAGTAAACGTTGACTCAGTGGCAATAGGTTTGGTTCTTTTTGGTTCAGCCTGAGGGGTCATCTTCAGCCATTGTATTAGATAATGTTCTGCTGCTATTCATAACATTTTTACTGGCTAGTTTTTGTCAAAAGGAGGCCACTAGGTCCTTATTCCTAGTCTTTCTTGGTCTGGAAGCCCAGCTGAAAGCTGTCTGCCATGAGTGGCCCTGCTGGTATTTTGAATACAGGTGGCATAGCTGCCAGCATCACAGCAACAAGCAAGACCCTCCAGGATGACAAACTGACAGACACGTGTGAACCCATAAA